>CM072777.1:10005000-20005000 GCA_036936925.1 Cenchrus fungigraminus
AGACGGAAATAAATCAGACACTCAAGTGCAGGGGTAAAATATGATAATAGGGGTAGTGTGATCACACACACACACACTCTCTCTAAGGGGTCCTAGCCATAGGAGGCGACATATGAGTTAGCTCTAGGTTCTTATGTACTATACACATAAAGCTGGTAGGAACGAGTTAGATACACTAGCGTTGAAGAACATTGACTTAAGCACCCAGGTACCACGGGGAGATAACCTCCCGTGTTGCTTCCGCACAACTCCGGTTGTTATATTTTAGACTCCTACAGCTTATCCGAACGTGGGGGATTTCAGAGGACCAACAGCTGTAACTACCGCGGCCTACCCCAAGACAAACCGTGGGATAAACTCATAAGTAAGGTAGCTACGCAACCCAAGCACCATGCTTACGTTGTTAGCCAGACTTGATCGGCCCGGGCTATTGTGACCCAGGTCAAGCCACCAGATAAACCAGCCAATTACACCGAGTACCGTAGCTTAAGCACATACTTCATACAACGCAATCATGTCATCTAATTAGATCAAACCAGGTTATGTACACAAACGGATTCATGTTTTCCTATGTCTGTTCAACTGGATCAAAGGGTCGTGTTCGTGAAGAACACGAGCCTCTAACTTATGAACAAACACCAGAAACATGTGAAAGTCACCCGTCAAGTGGATCGAAAGGCCTTGTTCATCAAGAACAGGAGCCTCTAAATGATGAACAGATGAAGAACACATGAACAAATCACTTGTCAGGGGGTGAGACCTGGACAGATCCGCTAGGGGGTTGCCCTAGTGGTTTGTAGGTTAATGGAGGATCGGGACCTAAGAGCGTAGGTGGTTATGCACGTGGTGCACACGGAACTAGGCGAGTATGGCGGCGAAGAACAAGGAGACAAGGGCTTATACTGGTTCAGGCCTTCGGAGAGTAAAACCCTACGTCCAGTTGTGGTGGATTATGCGAGGTTCAGTTTTCGATGTCCTTTGCATGGAGCCCTAGGCCGCCTTATATGGGGAGGACGGGCTAGGGTTTCCTTGCAATGTCGGTTGACCCGTGTCGGGGTCGGTTACAACTGTGGGAAGCTTATCTCCCGAATTACAAGGAACATCCTGCGATACGCGGAGTCTACAGGCAGCGGCGCGCCAAGTCACCGTGTCTTGACTTGCACGCCAAGGCTTCGCGGGTCTTCCGGGATCCTGATCAGGTCGCTGGGCCCACTTGTAAGGTCGGCGGGTCTTCTGGAAGGTCGGGTCCACTTGACAGGGGCCTTTGGGACCCTGGCCGGTGGGGACCCATGGGTACCCATGTCTCTCAAGCCCTCGATCGACGTGTAGGCGTAGCGTCCGAGGCAGGGTCGTGTCGAAGAGCAGTAGAGGCGCGGCACCGTCGAGGTCGTGAAGGGTGCACAGGGATCAAAAAGAAAAGAAACCCCTCCGATGGGCGCTCGAAGTTGAACGTCGAGCTTCTAGGTCGAAGGACCATAAGGTCGAAGTGAAGACGAGGCGTAGATCATGCAGAATCGCCGACCTGACCTGAATCAGGCATGTTGTAGTAGCAGTCACGACCTTCAGAAAGGTCAATAAGCCTACCAAGGGTAGGTCGAGCCGAGATGTGATGGAAGCAGGCTTCCATTAGGTCGAGGTGACCCAAAGAAAATAGGGCATTGAAGACGCACTAGTGTAGTAGCCCCCGAGCAGTAAAGCGACCAGTATGGCCGGTTTGATGCTCTAAAGAAGAAGAAAAAGAATTAGCCGAACCTACGACCTTCTGCTGAGGAAACAGATGCTCTTGTAGGGTCGACGCTAGAGGACAAGAGCTCCAGAATCTTTGCAGGGAGTAGCAGGCGACAGGTCTGTCGCAACCAGAGTCACAAGTGCACTGTACGTTCACGGGCCAGCATACTCATGAAGCACAGGTTACTGCCACCCGCAAAAGAAAAAAGTTCCTCAGTGTGCAGTCAGGTAGGGGTCAGGCGCGCCGATGCCTTTTCACAGACGAACAGTAACCTCGTGCTCCACGAGGGCACAACGCCTTCGAGGATAAGGACGCCACAGAAGTTGTCCTGGCGAGTGAGACTGGATTGCACGTGCTTGGTAGTATAAATAGGTGCCCAAGGTTTGAAGCAAACCACACCAATCTTCAGAGGAGATCCAAGATGACCCAGTGTAGTAATATTGCCACACCGTGGGCTTGTGTCCGCCCACTAGAGTGGAGAGGTGATGTAGTTCATGCTTGGAGTTAGAAGAATGCTTGCGAGGCTCGAAGAACTTGATTGGCCTCTTATCCCAGCCTCACTGAGGAGCCCGGAAGGAGTATGAAGCAGCAGTTGCATCGTCGGCCCTCACACCTTCAGGCCTGATTTGATGCTGGAGAGCACCGCGCTTCACCAGACGAGGTTTGTGTTAAAGCTCGGACCTTCTGCAATCGTGCGGCGAAGCTCAGACTTGATGCTGGGCGCTGTAGGAGACCGGTTGGTGCGTGAGTAGAGGTGGTTGTGTGGCAGCTGCCTCCACAGTGGCTGTAGAGGTCGTCGAGTAGGCCCTGAAGCCAGAAGAAAGCTTGCGACAAGGAAACCCTAGCCCGATACTAGATCGGGAACAGGGGCGGTGGCGTAGAAATAGATAAATAACTGAAGTAGATCAAAGTCATACAAATGAAATAAGATACAAGATAACTCATACCTAGATCCCAAAGGAGACTTGGAACCTGAATTAGAACTACTCTAGCCTACCTCCTAGCCTTGAGACTAAAAGTGAGAGAGGTGTTGCAAGTGTGGATGGTTCATAAGTGAGCCCCCTCTCCTTCTATTTATAGGCCCGTGCACCGGCGAGGAATGGCTGCAAACACCCCTGGAATGGCGCCTAGGACCAATAGGGAAGCACCACGTGGAAGCTCAGGAGAGGCCGAGCCAAGCCTGTGGGGTCGGTCGACCTGTGGGGTCGGCCGACCCCCTGGTGGGCCCTCCTAGCTAGTGCTTTCTCCTGGTGGCTGTCCTGTGGGTCCTTAGGTCGGTTCCCGGTGTCCACCCTATTTTGGTGCAGTTTGCATGCCTTTGTGGACCCATGGATCCATGTGATGTCCACGTGTCACGCTCTGATTCATCGGGGGTTGCTTCACTTGGATTGCTTGCATGGCATGCATGCATGGCTCCCTAGTTGGCAGGTGTGCATGCATGGCATCCTTCTTGGCAGCCCACCTAGGATGAGGTGATGTGGCATGGACCATAGAAGGTGAGTTTGTCACTCATTTCCTGCTTATTTTCCTGCAATCAAATAATCTCCAAGGACAAGTGGAACTACATTATTCTTAACTAAATACGTGTAAGAAATGCTTTATGCTCCTTTATTCATGAGTATATTGACGGCTAAAGTAGGTACTTAACAGCCGTCAACAGTGGGACAGGCAATCGGGAAGGCCACCTACTCGTGGTCGCCACCCCGACTTCTACCCTTGCTCCCCCGAGAGGGGACCAAGAAATACGTAAGTTCTTCTTCTTTCTGATCGGTACTCCGACTATCTTTCATTTTTTGTGTTGATTTCTTGTTTTCTCCCTTGCCTTTAGTTGAGGCCTGCGGCCCCTCTCCCCGCGAAACCGCCTCTTCCTCAGGATGCGACGCCGAATCGCGCCCAGGCTGCCGCGGACAAGAGGAGGGCCGACCGCAAGGCCCAGCACAAGGATAAGGAGATTGCGAAGCGCGAGCGAAACGACCGCCGCGCTAAGCGCAGGAAGATGAAGGAGGGCACCGTCTCCTCGAACGAGGACCCTTCGTCGTCGCCGTCCTAGTCTGGTGATGACGGTGGCGCCAGCATTGACTGGAGCGTGCTGTCGTCTCTGTCGCCTCCTCCCCAGCGGCAGGCCGTGGCGTCTAGCTCGAGGCAGCGACCGGAGCCTGCTGCCCACGAACATAGAACGAACTCCGGCTCGCGCCCGCCTCCGCGCCCGGACCAAGAGGATCGGAGGGTGACTCACTCCCGATGGGGCCCCGACGGTCAAGAGCAGCAGAGGGAGAGGAGGAGGTCTCCGCGTGTTAGTGTTTTAGACGCCAAGCCTACGACAGGGTACCCGAAGTAGTAGATTGTGCGATGGGGCTCGCCGAGATCAGGAACACGATGGTGAGACACAGGGCACACAATTAGACAGGTTCGGGCCGCAATGTGCGTAATACTCTACGTCCTGTATGCTGCGTGGCTCTGTATTGATTGCGTATGTTTTGAGAGGGGTCCCTGCCTCGCCTTATATATCACGGGAGGTAGGGTTACAAGTCATATTGGTACAAGGGTACTATTCGAGTAGGACTCGGAGTAGCCTATACAGGGTATGGAAAGCTATCCTAGTCATAGTACAAGTCCTTGTCCGTCTTGTCTTGCCTTGCGGTCCACGGTACTAGCACCGTGGCCCACTAGTCGAGTAGTCCAGGTGTTCAGGAACTCATCTCCCGGGTATGGCCCACAATGTGTTGGTGGGCCCAGGGACGCCCGGTCGACAAGCCCCCGAGTACTTTGTAGTCGAGTGCGATGCTCCAAGTAGTCTTGAAGGTCTCCACGAGTAGTTCCCAAGCGTCCCCGAGTTCTACAAGCTTTAATCTTCAATAGTACTTGAATCATCACGAGGTTGGAAGGTACTCCAGCTAACTCCATGAGTAGTCTTGAAGTCTTCTCGAGTTGTTCCCAAGCGTCCCCGAGTACTTCCCTTGAAGGTCTTCAATAATACCCGCTTCGTTCTTGAAATCTTTGCATCAAAGATCCATATGGAAATGCGATTACTGAAATCACATTCCATATGGAATGTAGCCCCCGAGCCTTAGGTCGAATCCAGGATTCAAGCTGAGGGTCAATCTTCTACTCTTTGATCTTGCTCCGAAAAATCCGCAGAAAATCCGAAGAAATAATATAGGAATGCGATTTGCAAAAATCGCATCCTATATGGATGTAGCCCCCGAGCCTTAGTTTGAATTGGCAATTGAAGCTGAGGGTCAATCAGTAGTCTTCATCAAATAATCCCGAAAAATCCTAAGAAAAACTGAAGGACACGTGGCACAGAGCCCCCGAGCCTTGAGTCGAGTACTTTCTCGAATTGAAGGGTCCAATCTGACTGTAGAATAGTGGCCTGAATTCAGAGAACTGTAGCTGAGTGAAATCCAATTCCATCGAGTAGTCGAGCCCCCGAGATGGAGCCGAGCAGGTCTTGAATTTTAGTCCTCTGACTTAGCCAAAATTTTGCCTGTGTGAAACCAATCTGTTGAATACGAAGGGTCACCAGGTCGAACCGTTAGGGTTTTTGTTTTATAAATACCCGAAGGGGTATCCCCTAGGGTTTCACTGTTCCCATTCACCCTTAGATCCAGAAATCCTTAGCATCCGTAGCCGCCGCAGAGTTTGAGCGTCCACGCCACCAAGAGTTTGCGCCTCTACCCCCTCGCAGCCCTTGAGTCAATGCAAAAGAAAACTCTCGTGACTGGTAGGATGAAGCCAGCGCCGTCCAAGGGTCAGAACAAGAAATCCGGCCGCGGCAAAAATCAGTTGCCGGAGCCGAAATACAAGAGAGTGGTCATCACGAAGCCCCCGAGCCAGGCCGTCTCTTGGAAGAAGTCCAAGATGAGGGAAGAAGATATCAAGGCCCTCGAAGCCGGCGGGTTGCTGCGCGAGAAGGCGATTGACGGTTGGAGTTCTGCTGCCGGAGATGCGTGGCCGATGGAGAAGAGCTCGGATGAGATCCCAATGTTCGGCCACTTCGTCGAGCGTGGGTTGACGCTGCCGTCATCAGATTTCTTCCGTGGCTTCCTCGACTTCTTCAAGCTGGAGCACGTGCACCTCAATCCAAACAGCATATTTCAGATTACAGTGTTCGTCCACTTCTGCGAAGCCTTCCTCAGAATCCACCCGCATTGGGCTCTGTTTAGGAAGATCTTCCGCTTGAAGCCACAGCCCAACGCCAACTTCCCAGTAGTAGTCGGTGGAGCCTATGTCCAGATGCGCCAGAAGGCACAAGAGTTGTACTTCAAGTACGACTTGATTGACTCAAATCAAGACTGGAAGAACAAGTGGTTCTACATCGACAATGCCCCGCCTCAGCTGCCGAAGCCCAGTATGTTTGCGCCGGTGTATGACAGACTCTGGAAGGATGAACCAACGATGCAGGAGTGCATCCAGATCCTAGAGCTGTTGGCGAAGATTGCACAGAAAAAGGCGCAAGGCTTGACAGTTGAAAGGGTAGCCTTCAGCTTCATGAAGCGACGGGTACAACCCTTGATGCAGCGGGAGCATCTTGGGTTCGAGTACACTGGAACTGATGATGGCTCCTGGCTGTCTTCAGAAGAGATCAGCGATGATCTTGTGATGGAATGGCTGCAGAAGATCTTCAAGAATCTTCATGGAATTCCTGCAGCCGTCCAGGAATATAGTGCTGACAACCCTCCGCGTATGGTGAGTTCCTGAGAACTAGCCCCTGAGTACTTATTATATGTAGTCGTGTAGCTAATAATTGTCTTGTTTCACAGAAGGATGTCTTGAAGTTTGTGTCCAACCCTCCTCCTCGTCCCGAAGATCCACTACATGTGCCGGAGGGAGAGCCAACAGGAGCGGAAGCTCAAGCTCCCAAGAGTAGTCGACCTGCTCAAGGGGAAGAAGAAGAAGTCTTGGTGGAGGACGCCTCCTCAAGCGATGATGACGGCCAAACACTTCAACAGCGTTTTGAAGTGAAGAGCCACTACGGGTACTCTGGGGTGCCCATCCCTAGTGGCCTCGCTGCAGGAGCATCGAAGAGGCCAGCATCATCTCTCGCAGATGATGTGACACTGCCGCCGCGGAAGAAGAGGAACACGGTGGGGAAGCGGGCTGTGAAGAAAATCACAGGCCTCCCCTCCATTACAGTAAGTGTTGGAGAACCTTTAAGTAGTCGATGTCGTATTGAATACTTGTTCTCTGCTGTAATGTCTTGAATTTTGACTTGCACAGGTTATCGAGAGTGCAGCCAATGTACCCTCGAGTAGCCCCCCACAAATAACAGAACCCGAGGTGGTTCCAGCGTCAATCGTGGAGACGGTGGCGCATGAGCAACAAGAAGCCGCGATACCAAGAAGTGTGCCACCGGTGGAAAGTGTGCCAGAGGTGCCGGCGGCGCCTTCTTTTTTCGACATGCTGGGGCCGAAAGTCTCGGTGCCTCGTGCTGCTCTGTAAGTACCCAAGTACTCGAGTACTTATTAAAATTGCTCAGTTTGAATTTGCTGACCAATCTTGTTGATGCAGAAAATCCACTGATGTGAAATGGGGCGCCTCTGGAAGTAGTGCTGCTGGAGAAGACCAAACTCCTCAAGAGCAACAAGAAGATGTACTTCCGGAGCACCAAGAAGTACCCACCGAAGCTGATGCTGCAGAAGCACTGCGCTTCCTGTGGAGCGACGTGGTCAAGGCGGCAGTGGAGGCAGCTTCCAAACCCAAGGCTCAAGAACTCGAAGATATTGAAGCCGTGGTGAATAAGGGCCTGGAGGCTGATCCAGAGGCCATGCTGCGCCATGAAGAAGTCCCAGTTGCCGAAGCCCCTGTGCGCCAAATAGATGCGCAACTGGCACTTGAAGACAGCTCGGAGGGCCGCATAGTGCCGCATGAGCCACTCATTGAAGACCCGGCTCCTCTGTGCAGCGCTGCGCAATACTCCGTAGCGAGCACAAGTACTCGGTCCATGGCAGAGGATTTGATGCCGTACGATGACTCGTGCCTGGATGAGGATAACTTGCAAGCTCACAGCGAGATGTTCCGCAGCGTCGAGAAGCTGTTCGCGGTAAGTGTGTAGTCTCTTAAAGAGTACTTTTTTAGCCAGAGATAACTTGTCTCTGACTCTTGTATTGCTTTGCTTGTTGCAGGAAGTAGTCAAGCAGTCGATGCACAAGACTCGCCTGCTTGAGCAACATGCGGTTGACATCGAAGAAATTTCGCGGCTCAGAGATGAACTCAAGGAGCAAAAAGCCTTGTCTCTGAAGCTGCAAGAGAGACTTGATGGAAACACCACCGAATACCACAACGAGATCCAGAAGCTGATGACCCAGAAAGATGATGTTGTTGGTAAAAACAAGTCTCTACGCTAGAAGAATACAGGTATTCCCCCTTTCTGAATTCATCATAGAGTACTTTTGTCCTTGCATACGGCATTTGATAAGTAGCTTTGATCTCCTGCAGAGCTGACTCAAGATGTTGAGAAGTTCAAGAACAAGGTACTGGACTGGCAGCTGTCCTATAATCGTGAAGAAGCAACTCGCATGGATCTTGAGGGGGATTATAAGGTGCGGTGCTTCGAACTTGAACGTGAGATGGAGATCCGCCTAGCGGGCTGGAATGATTTGTTGACTTGCATGCAGTCGCTCAAGACCAAGATCGAAGAAGGTGAAGGCCTACGCTCAGAGTTGAAGGCCTTGACGGAAGCAGCCGAGCCAGTGGCAAATCTTTTTGAATCCAGAGTTGCTGGAGTTCAACCTCGTCCACTTGTGAAGAGGTTGAAGGACACGCCGAAGAAAATTCTGGAATACGCCCAAAGGCTGGCTTGCATAATCCCGAATCAAGTCCTGAGCTTCATCAAGTCCTTCTACGCTGAGGTAGATCTCATAGTCATCATGAACAGCAGATCTGGAGATTGCACCGATGACCGGCTCAACGAGTTGATGCAACAAACTTCTCCAATCGCGGAAGCAGTCTCCAAGTTCATCGATCTCCGTTAGATGTACCGGTAGAGTAGAAACACTAGGAAAAAACAAGTGTAATCTTGAACAAGTGTTTATGTAATATAATTGAAAACTTGAGTAAGTCAATTATCTGGATCCCTTGTATGCTTATGTGTTGGCCAAGTACTCGAGTTGGTATTGAGTATGAGGCTGCAAAAAGAGATACGATACCCGAGTAGAAATACTCAAGTGCAAATATGTTCCGAAGAACGTTAGCTTAATCACGACGAGTTGAACACCTTAGCTATAGCAGCATAAAAGAAGGCTTTGTCGTAAAATAAGCTAAGAGTAATAACAAGTCGACGTAGAGTAGCGACTTGAACTAAACATATTGTACAGAGTTTACAATGTCTTAAGTACCTCTGAGGCTTATTAGCCTAGTGAGAGAGTACTCGAAAAGAACTTATTCATAACAAGTTGAACACCTTAGCTGTAGCAGCGTAAAAGAAGGCTTTGTTATGAATAAGTAAAGGACAGTAACAAGTCGGTATAGAATAGCAACTTTATTACTGAATACATTGTACAGTATTTACAATGTCTTAAGTGTCTCTAAGGCTATGAGCCTAGTGAGAGAGTACTCGCAAGGATGTTCTGAAGAATGAGTAAGACCGTAGGGAACAGTGTGATGAACTCATCCTTGCTGTAGCAGCAACATGTATGAGAGTTCCACTGAGACCCTACCAGAAGGGTATTACTCTAGGCCGAAGCCTCTTATTGAAAAGTAGAGACATGGACAGCATGTGCCACTTATTGTTCTACACATTACAAGATCATCTGGAGAGAGTTATCATGACTCCCTACGAGGTCGCAGAATGAGACTACCTGGAGAGGGTTGATGAAGCCCCCTACGGGTACTCGCAGCTGAAAGCCACGAGAAGATATAGCCAAAACTGTCTAGAGAGGATTATCTTGATCCCCAACGAGTGGTGACAACCGTAGCTGTCTGTTGAGTGGTTGCAACCGAAGCTGCCTGGAAAGGGTTGATGAAACCCAATACGAGTTGTTTACAGCCGAAGCCGTCTGGAGAGGGTTGTTGAGACCCCCTACAGGTAGAAGCGACAAAGCTGGTCAATGTTCCAAGAGTTGTCGACTTCCTCGCCTTCTAGAGTTTGAAGATGATATGAACCTGGGCCAGTAACCTTTGCAACAGAGAAAGGACCTTCCCATGGCGAGTTGAGTTTGTGTAGCCCTGTCGTATTCTGGATGCGACGAAGGACTAAGTCACCAACGTTGAAGAAACGTTCCTTAACGTTGCAGTCATGATAGCGGCGAATCTTCTCAAGGTATCGAGCGGATTGAACAAGTGCATTGCAGCGAGCTTCCTCGAGACTGTCGACATCTGTTTGTCTTGTTTCTTCAGCCACGCCTTCTTCGTACTGATCAACCGTCGGAGAATGCCACATGACATCAGCAGGCAAAACAGCTTCAGAGCCATAGACCAGGAAGTAAGGTGACTGCCCTGTGGGGGTAGTAGGCTGAGTGCGCAGCCCCCAGAGTGCATTAGGTAGTTCCTTAATCCACTTGCCGCCCTTGGTATTTGCAGCATCATACAATCGCTTCTTGAGAGCATCGAGTATCATCCCATTGGCGCGTTCCACTTGGCTGTTGGCACGTGGGTGAGCAACGGAGATGTACCGGACGTCAATTCCACTGTTCTCGCAGTACTCCCAGAACTGGTGATTGTTGAAATTCGAACCCAGGTCTGTGATGATGCGATTAGGGAACCCATAGCGATGTACGATTTCATCCAAGAAGTCGAGGACTCTATCAGCCTTGGGGCAGGTAACAGGCTTGACCTCAATCCACTTGGTAAACTTGTCGATAGCCACCAGAACTCTATTGAATTCCCCTGGCGTATTTGGGAGAGGATCAATCATATGCAGCCCCCAGGAAGCGAAAGGCCAAGTTGGTGGTATCGTGATGAGCTTGTAGGCAGGAACGTGTTGTTGCTTAGCGAAGAATTGGCATCCTTGGCACTTCTTGACTAGTTCCTCTGCATCAACAAGAGCTGTAGGCCAGTAGAAAGCACGTCTAAACACTTTTCCCACCAAGGTGCGGGAAGAAGCGTGATTGCCACAGATTCCTTTGTGTGTCTCCTCCAAGATTTCCTTGCCTTCTTCACGAGAAACACACTTCATGAGTACATCAGAACTAGCACCTCTCTTGTAGAGTTGATCTTCGACTAGAACATAAGCCTTGATGCGGCGTGAGATGTGCTCGGCTTCAGACTTGTCATCAGGAATCAACTGATGTTTAATGTAGTCGATGAAAGGAGCTCTCCAGTCCACATCAATCATAAGCACTTCTCGAGCAGGTTGAACTGAAGTAATCGTGGGTGCAGATGATTGCTCCGGAATTGATGGTTTACGGAGTTAATGGACGAAGATTCCAGCTGGAACTTGAGCTCGTGTAGATCCCAGCTTTGACAAGACATCTGTAGCAACATTGTTGTCGCGGACCACATGATGGAACTCGAGACCATGGAATTTGTTCTCGTGTTTGCGTACCTCCTGATAGTATGCATCCATATTTTCAGCATTATGATCCCAAAAATCATTGACTTGATTGATGACCACCAAGGAGTCACCATAGACGAGTAGTCGTGTAATGCCAAGAGAGACTGCAAGGCGAAGACCATGCAGTAGAGCTTCATATTCAGCTTCGTTGTTTGAAACCTTCCAGAAGATCTGCAAAACATATTTGAGTTGCTCGCCCTTGGGGGAAATCAGAAGTACCCCGGCACCAGCACCTTCCAATTTGAGGGAACCGTCAAAATACATGACCCAATGTTCTGGACGCTCAATTAGAATTGGGACTTGATTTTCCCGCCACTCAGCCATGAAATCAACCAAGGCTTGAGACTTGATAGCAGTGTGAGATTTGAACTCGAGCGATAGAGCGCCAAGCTCTACAACCCATTTAGAAATCCTTCTTGTGGAGTCCCGGTTGTGCAATATCTTGCCAAGCGGGTAGCAAGTGACCACAGAAATTTTGTATTCATCGAAGTAGTGGCGGAGCTTCCATGAAGTAATCAGAACCGCATAGAGTAGCTTCTGTACCGGAGGGTAACAAGCCTTGGACTCTGAGAGTACTTCACTGACGAAATAGACGGGCCGCTGGATAGGGTATCCATGACCTTCCTCCTGCCGCTCAACGACAATAGCAGTGCTGACAACATTAGTAGTCGCAGCGATGTAGAGCAAGAGCTCTTCATTGGGCAGAGGTGCTGTGAGGACTGGAGGCTTGGATAAGAACTTCTTGAGCTGAGAAAGAGCTTGATCAGCTTCAGTTGTCCATGTAAACTTCTCTTGCCGCTTGAGTAGCTTGAAGAAAGGTAGACCTCGTTCTCCAAGTCGCGAGATGAAGCGATTGAGTGACACCATGCAACCAGTAAGCTTCTAGACATCTTTGATATTAGTCAGAGCTTGCATGTTGGAGATGGCAGTGATCTTCTCGGGGTTTGCTTCGATGCCACGATGGCTAATGATGAACCCGAGTAGTTTTCCAGATGATACACCAAAGACGCATTTGTTTGGATTGAGCTTCCATTGATACTCCCGTAGCGAAGCAAAAGTTTCCTCAAGATCCGTGATAAGCATGTCTGGATCCCTAGTCTTTACAACGACGTCATCCACGTATGCTTCCACGTTCTTGTGAAGCTGCCTCTTGAAGCACGCTTGGATAGCTCTTTGATAAGTAGCACCAGCATTTTTCAACCCGAAGGACATTATTGTGTAACAATAAGCACCAAACAGGGTGATGAATGCGGTCTTCTCTTGATCAGATTCCTTAATTGCGATTTGATGATAACAGCAGTAGCAATCCAGGAAACAGAGTAGAGCACAGCCCGCCGTAGAGTCAATGACTTGATCAATCCGCGGCAACCCGAAAGGATCCTTGGGGCAATGCTTGTTGAGATCAGTGTAGTCGACACACATCCTCCAATCGTTAGAGTTCTTTTTTCTAACAAGCACAGGGTTAGCAAGCCATTGCGGGTGAAAGACTTCCCGGATGAAGCCAGCCGCGAGTAGTTTGGCGAGCTCTTTCTTGATAGCAGCCCTGCGGTCATCAGCAAAGCGACGAAGGTGTTGTCTCTTGGGGGTAGCGTTAGGATCGACGTTGAGTGAGTGCTCGATCAACCTCCTGGGCACACCTGGCATGTCAGATGGATTCCACGCAAAGATATCACGGTTAGCCCGAAGGAAGTTGACGAGCGCGTCTTCCTATTTAGGATCAAGTTGTGCACTGATCATGGTCGTCTTGCTGCTGTCACCAGTACCGAGGTCAATGGCCTTGAGCAGGACGTCACCAAATGGTGCAGGCTTGTTGTTGTTGTCAGTCTTCTCAGGAACCTCCAGCTCGCTCGGAGTAAGCTTTTTAGCGGCAGTGAAGACTTCCATCATTGCATTGGGTACTTGAGTAGTCGAGGCAAGTTCTATGGCTTCTGTGTCGCAGTCGTATGAACGCTTCAGATCCCCTTGCAATGAAAGAACTCCTTTGGGGCTCGGCATCTTGAGAACCAGGTACACATAGTGCGGGATTGCCATGAACTTAGCGAGACCAGGCCTGCTGAGGATAGCATGGTAAGAAGTCTCGAAGTCAGCAACCTCAAACTTGATGTACTCAGTGCGGTAGTGGTCCTTAGTCCCAAAGGTAACGGGTAGTACAACTGAACCCAAAGGAACAGCTGCGTTGCCCGGGATGATACCATAGAACGATGAGTTGGTCTTGGTGAGCATATTGGTGAGAGCGAGCTTCTGCATGCGTTTGGTCGGAATTCTACCAAATATTACATTAACAGTATTGGAGGGGTTTTGGAACCCAGTGTCTTTGTCTGTGTTAGCCTTCTTCCCCTTGTGTTTGCGAAATCACGGGTTTGGGTGCGTTGGTTCGGGTGTGTTCTTCAACGCACGTCGAAGTTGGTAACACTGCTCTGTAGTATGATCGCCCTCTGGGTGCCATGGGCATTTCTGCTTGGTCAATGTTGCCCAGTGAGGATCATCTTCAGGCTTGGCGGTAGTTTCCATGGCAGCAACAGTGTTATCAGGCTTGTGCTTGCGATTAGGATTGCTCGAGTAGTTATTACCCTGGCGGTTGCCCTGCTGTTGCTTGCCACTGTTGCTTCCTCCAGCATTATTGTTGTTGTTGTTCTGGTTTTTCGAAGGTGCTTGAACCGATTCTGAACCTTGTCTTCCTCGTCCGCCTAGTGAGTGATCATCTCCTTGAGCTTGGTGATGTTGGCTGGACGGGCGCGACCGAAGTCTTGAAAAAGCCTGTCGTCATAAAAACCATCTTGGAAGGTATCTATGACTTCTTTCTCGGTGACATCAACAACAGTAGCCCTTTCTCAAAGAAGCGGCGCATGTACTCACGAAGAGTCTCGCCTTGTTTTTGCTTGATCAGGGCAAGATCCATCCGGGTACCATGACGGCCCAGAGAACCTGCGAAGTTGCTGGTGAAGCGGTGCTTGAGTTGTCCCCAGTTGTCAATGGAACCACGTTTAAGAGACTCAAACCATGTGAGGGGTTCTTGCTCCAAGACAAAAGGGAAATAGATACACTTGGTATCATCATTACCCCCGGCATTGGAGATGGACAGAGCATAACAGCGCAACCACTGCCTTGGATCTTGCTTGCCATCATATTTAGAGATGACGTAGGGCTTGAATTTCTCCGGAAGGAACAGAGCTTGAAGTCGAGCAGAGAAGGCAGGAAAAGAATCAGGATCATTGTCCTTTTGCTTCTCACGCTTAGCGCGTCTGGCGTTGATAGTTGTTCGAGCGTCGTAGCGAGAGTCTCCCAACTTGCTGTTGACACTGCCATCATCGCCTTTGCCCCTGTTGCTAGCTTCCGAACGTGTGCGTTGAGGAGTGGGAGTGGTACAATGAGCACCTCCACTGCTGCCATGGTGACTAGGAGCACTGCTATTTTGACGTAGCATAGTGTAGGCTAGTTCAGCCAGCTTTGCGACTTCCGCAGCCACCCTGTCACGAGGCATAGAGCGACCGAGTAGATTGATCATGTTGATAGCTTCCTCTGGAGTGCGATATTCACGAGTAGCTACCGCATCCAGAGCCTCTTGAAGATTACGGGTAGGTAGAGCTTCCGCGAGTTCCCGACGAAGGGTTGCACGATCAGCATTGCGTTGGTGACATGCAGTCCTGGCCTCCGCGGTTTCATCAGCAGGAGCATTTGCAGAGAGTTCATCATCAGATACATCATCCGGAAAGCGATAATTGGCACGATGCCCTTGCGGAGTGGTTGCATCAACGACGAACACTTCTCGATGCGATGAGTAAGTACCCCTACTCTGAATGAGCTCAGTATCAGTGTCATAATCAACAAGCTTGGCACCTTCCTGGAAGGGTAAGTTGTCGAGACAAGCGATAAAGTGCTCCTGATCATCCAAGGTGAGATCAGCAGGCACATGCTCAGGCCAGTAGACGAATCTACCCTTAGATGTTGATGTGATCACCAATCCTTGAGCAGGGCCAGACAGTTGTTGTACTTCAGCAGAATCTAAATCGTAGTCGAACTCGAACTCAGATGAATCCGAATAGTAGTTGAGGTTGACGTCTGAATCCGAAGAGTACTCGAGCACGATCTTCGGGCCAGGGCACATGAGCCGCTTCAATGCGGCTTGGTAAGCGGCACTGACATGGCGATGACTGAAGAGAGGTGGTGCTGGAATGTTATCCAAACTGAGCGCAAGCTGTGAAGCTGAAGAAAGCAACTCAGGCTAGGTAGAAGATGAAGTTGAGTTGTATTCGGGCTCCGACTCGAGTTCTCTGAGCGGGTCAGAGATCGAAATTTCGCTGAAATTTTCGACGAGTTCTTCCATCGAAACTTGCGTAAGCGTCGAGGACTTGAGCTTTGACTCCGGAGTTGGCGCTAAGAAACGCAGGAATGATCTGGCGCCATCAGCAACGCAAACCCAAGAGCCGAAGACGAAGGTGTCGCCTTGCTGGAAAGCGACGGTCAGCTTGATGATGATGAGAGCCATCGAGTTCGCCAGTGGATCAACGACGAGATCCCCTACCTGGAACGCTAGCTGTCAGTGTTTTAGACACCGAGCCTACGATGGGGTACCCGAAGTAGTATATTGTGCGGTGGGGCTCACCGAGATCAGGAACACGATGGTGAGACACGGGGCACACAATTAGACAGGTTCGGGCCGCAATGTGTGTAATACCCTACGTCCTGTATGCTGCGTGGCTCTGTATTGATTGCGTATGTTTTGAGAGGGGTCCCTGCCTCGCCTTATATATCACGGGAGGCAGGGTTACAAGTCGGATTGGTACAAGGGTACTATTCGAGTAGGACCTGGAGTAGCCTATACAGGGTATGGAAAGCTATCCTAGTCATAGTACAAGTCCTTGTCCGTCTTGTCTTGCCTTGCGGTCCACGGTACCAGCACCGTGGCCCACTAGTCGAGTAGTCCACGTGTACAGGAACTCATCTCCCGGGTATGACCCACAATGTGTTGGTGGGCCCAGGGACGCCCGGTCGACACCGCGGCGAGATGACTCGTCCAAGCAGCCGGAGGATCACGATTCTTCCACCCGCCGTCCTTCTGGCGACACGTCTCGGGGTGGGGGGTCGCGTTCTTCGAGGAGGCAGTCGCCCCCCAAGGCAAGATCGGCGTCACCAGCGCCCGTTCCAACCGCGTCACGTGGGGAGAATGTGGACGCACCCCCGCGGCGTCTCCAGTCGCAGGTCATCCTTGGCGGCGGGGCCCCGCCTGTGCAGGTTCCCCTCACCCGGGGTGACAGTCGGAGTCCGCCCTCCGTCGTGACAAAGGGTAAAAGACCAGCCCCCGAGTCGTCGGGCGCGGCCTCCAGACCCATCAAGCAGGCCCGCATCACCTCCTCCACGTAAGTGGAGTTTCGCGCTATCTTGTTCTTGAGTTTTTGCTTGCTCCTCTTGACTCGCTCTTCTCGTGTTAGTCGTTCTGACATCGGTGCGCTTAGCCTTGCGCCGCGTAAGCGCGCAGCCCTGAGTGCGCACACGGCCCCGTCCTCTACCCACTCCTCAACTCCTCCTCCCGCGCTGGTGAGAAACCAAGTTGATATGTGCCTTGGTTTGTATATGATGAGCGATTGACCGGATGTTTTGAGGCTTTGTGTTGAGTGTGTTTCGTCGGGTTGTGTTGTCGGTTGTGTGTCTTTTATTCATATCTTTATGTGGTGTGTTGTCAATGCACTCGTGAGGAGTGATTGACAACGTTGTATGGTCTGACTCTTGGTCTAGTATTGCAGGTGTTGGTTGCGGCTTGGTTTGCGTTGGTGCAGGTGAAGAACAAGCGCGAAAGGTCTATGCCAAGGTGGCCTCCGGGGTGATGGAGAGACAAGTAGGCTTGGTTCGGGGGACCCGGTGGCTGACGGGATCAAGTGCGGGCCGCATGGTGCAAGAAGAGCAAGACGAAGTCGTGGACATGGAGCCGGTGCATCGGTGGCGGCCAAGTCAAGGAACGAGGCAAGACCGAGTAGACCGTCCGGGCGCCGGAGGTGAAAGGCTTGACGGGCTCGACGCTTGGCGTGGTGAGGCCGGGCCGTGTACGCGGGGTTTGGTGGTTTGGCCACAAAACCATCGGAGGATGGTTTCTTGGTTTGGGCCTCAAAACCAAGTCTGAAGACCCAACGCGATGGAGATGGAGATCCGGGAGCGTCGGGAAGTTTCGAGGCGGGTGACACGCGGTGTGATCGAGGTGCTTGTGTCAGGAGGACGCGAAGGCCCGATGGATGCGCGACCGTCCGATGGTGAACTTCATGTGTTGACCAAAATGCCCCTGTGAGGGCTTGTATTGTATCTTCTAGTGTAGGGGCACTTCGGTCTTTTCCGGAGGGCCTATATATAGAAGGAGGAGGCTGAATTTTCAGCCAACTCTTTGGCTTGTAGGTGGGAGTGCTCTTTCATTTTGGGGTGCTCTTGGGGAGAGAGGGAGAGAGGTGTGAGTGGCTCTTTGTTTGAGCTTTTTGCCATCCAAGATTTGTGATTCTTGTGAGTGGCTTGTATCCGGATTTGGCTAAGATATTCATAGTGAAATCTTCCTTCTCAATGTCGTGCCAAATCCTTTGCTCCCGAGCGTTTTTCTTTTATGCGATTTTCGGAGGTATTTTTGGAGGATTTTCGTTCGTCGCTCGATTCGTCAATTTGAGGGCGTTTCTCTCCGGATTTCTTTGAGGGGATCATGGGTGGATGCCTTGCGCATCTTTGTGTGTGATCTTGACCCCTCAAACACCGGGAAAAGCCTTCGATTCGTGAGTTTTTGGCCGGAGTTCGAGTTCTTGATGGTAGTTCATGTGATCCGCGATTCCCGGTGATTTAGTGAGTTAGAGGTCGAGATTTTTGGGGCATAGCTTCATCTAGTGACGCTTCTCATCTCCCCCAAATCTTGTCTCAAGAGCTCAAGTGGTTCGGGAGATCCGTGGATCAGAAGTTGAGTTCGAGTTTGAGGGTGATTTTCTGGGCTACCCCGGGTGACCCGCCCCCTATGGCCGGGTGACCCTAGGTGGCGTTGACTTTCGAGTTCTTCTTCTTCCGATTTAGTTCTGGAGAGTTTCTTTGATCTTTTTGAGGAGATTTTTTGGGAGAAGCTTCTTAGTGTTGCTGCAAAGCCTTGGTTAAATTTTCGTGATTTTAGGAGGTCATTTGATTGGGTTTCGAATTTTTATTCGATCGTCAGCTTGCTGATTTTCTGGGCGCGCAGGGTGACCCGCCCCCTTATGCTAGGGTGACTCGTTTTGCCTCTGTTGGGTGGCGGGTGACCCGCCCCCTGTGTCAGGGTGACCCGCCCTGCCACAGTTTGGCTCGGTTTGTTTCCATTCTTTGCTTCTTGCTTCCACTAAGGGTCTTAAGCCTTTGTAGCTTTGTTTCTAGGGTGTCAAGAGAGATTTGATTTTGTTTCCACTCATCTGTGCGTGACTCTCGGAGTGGCAATCGGGATATAGCTCGTGTTCTTGGAGAAGAATTTTTATCGGCTCCCATTCACTCCCCCCCTCTCTGGTCGCCTATTCGGTCTTTCAATTGGTATCAGAGCCGGTTGCGGATTCGTTTGACTCTAACAAGTCTAGGATCCATAGGGCGACAGAGAAAAAGGCGCTTTTGCTTGCGGTTTTGGTTTGCGCGATTTGAGCTTGCCTTTGACTAATCCTAACCGGTGCTTTCAGTTATGGCACCAACCTCTTTGTCTTGTGAGTCTTTATCTCCAGATATTGATGGAATGGAGTTTGCTTTAGGAGATGACCACAAGTGGAGGCGGAAGTGCGAGGAGTTGAAGGAAGATAAGGAAGCAACGGCATTGATGCGGCTTTTGGTGGCTCAAGAAGATGATCTCCACGACAAGCTCATGAAGAGAAGCCAGGTCAAGCTCACCCAAGGTATCGTTAGCTTGTTCACCCGCCTTTGTGCCTATGGTGAGATGAATGTTGAGTTAAAGAACTCTCCTTTGCCATGCAAGTCATGTGATGCTTTGCTTATTGAAAATAAGATTGTTAGGGGAGAAACTCTTGAGTTTGCTAATGATGTTAGTACCTTGCTTAGAAAGAATGAAGAGTTGAATTCTTCTATTGCTTGCTTGATAGATGAAATTGAATTGTTGAAGTCCAATGCTTCTATGCCTTGCAACTCTTGTGTTGCTTTGAATGATGAACTTGATATGGCTAGGAGTAAGATTTTGTTGCTAGAATCAGGCACTTCCTTAACATGTGTTTCTTGTGAGTCTTTGCATGCTGAAATTAACGAACTAAAATTGACTCACACCACATGTGTAGATGAACTTGAGCATGCTAGGGCTGAAATTTGTGATATGAAATCTATGCCTTGTAGCAAGTGCTCTTTGTTGCTTGTAGATGATTCTTGCCATACTTCTTGTGATGATGGTGATGCATTGGTTGATGTGAATGATGATACTTGCTCATGTGGTCTCATTTGCACTTCATGCATTGATTTGGAAAGTGAAGTGTTGGCTTTGAAAAAATTGCGCGATGATATGAGCGGCAAGTTGGTTGTGCATGATGAGATAAGTGCCAACCTTGAGAAAGAAAATGAACTCTTGCGTACCACATATGCTAAGTGCATTGAAAAGGAAATCGATAACTTGCAAAATATGACATGTGGTACTTGTGAGCACCTCAAGTTTGAAAATGAGGTTTTGCGCACAAGGTGCAAGAGTCTTTGTGCCAAGGGTTTGGATTCTCGCATTTCTTGTCACTCCGATGTTGATGCTTTTAAAATTGCTTCTTCTCAACCGGAGTTGATTTCTTCTCTTGAGCATGAGTTTTTGGATGGTGGCACGTGTGGTGGTGCTTTGGATAGCTCTTTCATAGCTACTCCTAAGCTTGTTGCTTCTTCCGGTATTGCCCAGGATGTGTCGGATGGCAAAGGTGCTTCTCACTTTTTTGGAAGTCATGCTCCCAAACCGAAGTTCCAATGCACCTTTTGCAAGAAAGATGGGCATACCGTTGAGTTTTGTTTTCGCCGTGTCAAGCACGAGCGACGAGTGCGTGCCAAAGCTTTTAAGAAGCCACGTAGCCTTTATCATGGTATGTGTGATTCTAATGTGGGCACCAAGTTGGATTTTGGGGTTGATGCTTCTTGCTCTAAGTCCCAAGGGACTTCTCACTTACAAGAGAATGGTGATTCCTCCACTCAGACCGTGCCTCTCGATAGGCCTTTGTACCATTGCTCTCATTGTGGGAAGGATGGGCATCAAGGGAGCTTTTGCTACCGCCGGGCAAGGAAAATGCGGCGAGGAGGTGCTTCTAGGCCTTTGGTTGTTCATAGCCCTTCTCATGGCATGAACACTTGTGAGCCTAAGAAGGCACGATTTGTGGACGGGTTTTATGACACTCTCTCTAGTGAGTTAGGCCATGCTCGTGGACATGCTTCTAGTGTTTCTTGTGTTGGTCTGCGACATGCTTCCCGTGGTGCTTGTGTTGGTTCTTCTCCTATGACCTCGAGGGACCTTTGCCTTTTTGGTTGTGGTAGCACTTGGTTTTCTTCGCGTGTTCCTCCTTTGAGGCATGGTTCCAAGAGTGTTCGAAAACCTTTTCATTCGAACCGGCATTTGTATCATGCTAACCCACATGATAAGTTGTGTGCATCGCTTACCCGTGTGACCAAGTATTGGATTCCCAAGTATGTGCTTGCTAACCCTTTGGGATCCAAGGCTCGGTCTTTCTTGTCTCCTCATGTGTAGGTATGGAGACGTGGTTGGAGAACATGAGCTCGATGATGCTTGATCTTTGCCCATGAGGTGATCGAGACAAGATGGTTCTCCACACCGCTTTGGATGGCTCTTGAAAGCCTTTGTACACATGTATAGTGAGTTTCCTTTTCCACTTGTGCTCTCTTGTATATACTTGTGTGTAAACCATGGTAGGCTAGCCACCTTGTTCATGATATCTTTGTGATCTTGCATATCTATCTTGCTATCTTTTGTATGATATTGTGGTGGATGATATTTATGAACATCATGTCATGCTTTATGGTTGATTGCTTGGATATGTCATGTTGTTCATCCATATCATTTTTGTCTAGCACTATGATACCTTTCTTGTTAGCATGTTTGTCCCCTATGTATATCTTGTCATGCTAGCTTTGTAATATATGTTGGTCGATGATCCATATGAACATGTATCATGCCTTTGTTTAGTACTTGTATCACGTTTGGCATGTTGTTCTTTGGTATCATTTTGGTTTAGTATCCTTGTATAGGTTTGAACCTTGTTGACATGCTTGCTAGCCCATGCTTATTCATATATGTGGAATCATGTTAGAATGCTTTATTTATCTTGATTAGTATTGTCAATGCATTGTGTAGCATGTTTTGAGATTGCTTTGGGTTTTGGGCTTGTCGTGTCTTCAGGTTGTGTTTTGTTCCTTCTTTGGTTTTCTCCCTTTTTAGGTTGGTTTTAGAGCTTCTCTTTTGCTCTTTCTTTTCCTAGCTTTTGCTTTGCTAGTTGTCTTTGGTTGAGGGGGAGCTTGGCTTCTTTCGATGGGGATTTTGGTTCCAAGGAGTGTTGTGGCGTTTGGTAGCCATTTGTGATCTTTCAATTGGTATCCTTTCTATGGTACTCAATTGGGATCTTTAGCGGTCTGCAATTGGTATCTTTTCTATGGAACTCAATTGGGATCTTTGGTGTCTCTTCTCTCGCTTGGAGCGGTTCTTAGTGGGTGTGTCCCCTTGTGAGCCTTCTTGGTGGTAAGTCAAGTTCCGTGTCTCCCCATGCATTGCATTTTGCATTGCATATGTATCATATATCATGATGTATAGACTTTGGTAGGTTTGACATTCATGTCTTGCATTGTGTCATATATCATGTTGCATTTGATGTACATATCTACCTTTGTTGCGTTTGTATCATATGCATGGTAGATTGAGCTTCTCCTATATGCCATGAATACTATGATATGCTTTTTGTGAGCTTTTGAGCATGTTTGATATGATTTGGTGATGGATAGCTATGCTCTTGATAGTTTTGCTATATGTGCATGTTGAGATGGTTTTTTTTAAATGCTAGGATAGGCTCTCTCTTGTGAGTTTAAGGCCTTGCATGATCTTAGTGTGCTTTGGTGGTCTATATCATGCTTAATTCATGTTTGGATATCATGTGCTTTTCACTTGGGGTCAAAGACCCATTTGTCATTATGAATGTTTAGCCCATGTGTTACCTTGTGGGGGAGCATAAGCTTCTTTTTGCCGCAAAGGCACTTCATGTACCATTTTGTGCTTAAATTTGAAAAATGAAATTGGTATGAAATGCCCTTGCTTGAAGTTATGCTCTCACTTGTTCCATGTCATAAAATGCTTTAATATGGCAATAATTTGGGTGCTAAACCATTGCATGTTGTCTACCATGAGAAGTCTCATTTTAAGAAGTAGACACATGGCTCGGTGACTTTAACATGACATGAGATGCGTATGGGTGTTTGTAATGATCTTGTGTTGAGGATATGTGACCTAGCATGAAGTTTGTGTGATCTACATTCATTTTGGCATATTTTGCTCATGTTTAGGTCTTCGCTCATGAGAGAGAAGTTTTTCGCAAAAATGCTTAATTTGATCATACCTTTGTCATATGCCTATATAGCTTTACTATCTTGATGGCTATGCTTTTATGGAACTATGAACTATCTTGCTTGCTCATTATCTCACTTGTAGCATTTTATAGTGCTCTTTGTATATTTGAGAAGCTAGTAGTTGATTTTGTTTCATACTTTGTAAAAGAGGAGGAAAAGTTGCATTTGGGGGAGAAAATGTTTCAGTTTTCATGCATTTCTTGCATTCAGAGGGATACTCAGTTCAGGGGGGAACTAGAGTTTGCATGCACATGTTCAGGGGATGCATGCATTTGTGTAGGGGGAGCTTTGGTGAGTTTCCTTTGTTTGCCTGCGTTGTGCTTTGGTGTTTTGCTCTTTGCTCTATCACATACAGTTAGGGTGAGCTTTGTATGCTCTTTGGGCCTAGTGCATGTGCTTAGGGGGAGCTTGTGAGCTTGGTGTGCTCTTTGCTCTATCGCATGTGTTTAGGGTGAGCTTCGTATGCTCTTTGGCCCTAGTGCATGTGTTTAGGGGGAGCTTGTGAGTTTTGTGCTCTTTTGCCGGTGGTGTTGAGCCCCTTTGCCTCTTCTTGAGGAGCCGGCGGTTGATTTGAGTTTTCGATTGTCACATGATTGGTGTTGAGCCCTTTGTGCCTCTTCTTGAGGGATCATGTGCTTTCGTTTGTCCATGATTGGTGTTGAGCCCTTTGTGCCTTTTCTTGAGGGATCATGTGTTCTTGTCTCGGTTGTGTCGAACCGTTGCCCATGTCTTTGGGGACTGAGATATTGTTATGGCCTTTGTGGTTTGTCTCATGCCAAGTGACCTTATTCTTTGCCCTTGTGTGGCTTTCGTTCACTTGGATGAGTTGTTCGGCCTTTCCTTTCTCAAACCAATTCTTTGTGCTCGCATGTTGTCAACCCACTCCTCAAGGGGGAGAAATTTGGAAAATCAAGTTGATATGAACCTTGATTTGATGGTGATGAGCGGTTGACAAGTGCTTTGTTAAGAGCTGAAATTGGTTTGATGGCTTTCGGAATTGCTTGTAGCTCTTCGGGGTTGCTTGACTCTTTGGTGGTGTTTAGCCTTGTGCTTCCTTTGGTTCCGAGAGTCTTTGGTTGGAGCTCTTCTCATTTCAAGTTGCCTTGTGTTTTCTTTTTCTTTGCTTTTCGGTACTTGAATGAGTTTTCCTTTTGCTTTCAAACCATCTTTTGTCAATGCACTCATCAAGGGGGAGATTGAGAAACCAAGTTGATATGTGCCTTGGTTTGCATATGATGAGCAATTGACCGGATGTTTTGAGGCTTTGTGTTGAGTGTGTTTCGTCGGGTTGTGTTGTCGGTTGTGTGTCTTTTATTCATATCTTTATGTGGTGTGTTGTCAATGCACTCGTGAGGAGTGGTTGACAACGTTGTGTGGACTGACTCTTGGCCTAGTATTGCAGGTGTTGGTTGCGGCTTGGTTTGCGTTGGTGCAGGTGAAGAACAAGCGCGAAAGGTCTATGCCAAGGTGGCCTCCGGGGTGATGGAGAGACAAGTAGGCTTGGTTCGAGGGACCCGGTGGCCGACGGGATCAAGTGCGGGCCGCATGGTGCAAGAAGAACAAGACGAAGTCGTGGACATGGAGCCGGTGCATCGGTGGCGGCCAAGTCAAGGAATGAGGCAAGACCGAGTAGACCGTTCGGGCGCCGGAGGTGAAAGGCTTGACGGGCTCGACGCTTGGCGTGGTGAGGCCGGGCCGTGTACGCGGGGTTTGGTGGTTTGGCCACAAAACCATCGGAGGATGGTTTCTTGGTTTGGGCCTCAAAACCAAGTCTGAAGACCCAACGCGACGGAGACGGAGATCCGGGAGCGTCGGGAAGTTTCGAGGCGGGCGACACACGGCGTGATCGAGGTGCTTGCGTCAGGAGGACGCGAAGGCCCGATGGATGCGCGGCCGTCCGATGGTGAACTTCATGTGTTGTCCAAAATGCCCCTGTGAGGACTTGTATTGTATCTCCTAGTGTAGGGGCACTTCGGTCTTTTCCAGAGGGCCTATATATAGGAGGAGGGGGCTGAATTTTCAGCCAACTCTTTGGCTTGTAGGTGGGAGTGCTCTTTCATTTTGGGGTGCTCTTGGGGAGAGAGGGAGAGAGGTGTGAGTGGCTCTTTGTTTGAGCTTTTTGCCATCCAAGATTTGTGATTCTTGTGAGTGGCTTGTATCCGGATTTGGCTAAGATATTCATAGTGAAATCTTCCTTCTCAATGTCGTGCCAAATCCTTTGCTCCCGAGCATTTTTCTTTTATGTGATTTTCGGAGGTATTTTTGGAGGATTTTCGTTCGTCGCTCGATTCGTCAATTTGAGGGTGTTTCTCTCCGGATTTCTTTGAGGGGATCATGGGTGGATGCCTTGCGCATCTTTGTGTGTGATCTTGACCCCTCAAACACCGGGAAAAGCCTTTGATTCGTGAGTTTTTGGCCGGAGTTCGAGTTCTTGGTGGTAGTTCGTGTGATCCGCGATTCCCGGTGATTTAGTGAGTTAGAGGTCGAGATTTTTGGGGCATAGCTTCATCTAGTGACGCTTCTCATCTCCCCCAAATCTTGTCTCAAGAGCTCAAGTGGTTCGGGAGATCCGTGGATCAGAAGTTGAGTTCGAGTTCGAGGGTGATTTTCTGGGCTACCCCGGGTGACCCGCCCCCTATGGCCGGGTGACCCTAGGTGGCGTTGACTTTCGAGTTCTTCTTCTTCTGATTTAGGTCTGGAGAGTTTCCTTGATCTTTTTGAGGAGATTATTTGGGAGAAGCTTCTTAGTGTTGCTGCAAAGCCTTGGTTAAATTTTCGTGATTTTAGGAGGTCATTTGATTGGGTTTCGAATTTTTATTCAATCGTCAGCTTGCTGATTTTCTAGGCGCGCAGGGTGACCCACCCCCTTATGCTAGGGTGACCCGTTTTGCCTCTGTTGGGTGGCGGGTGACCCGCCCCCTGTGTCAGGGTGACCCGCCCTGCCACAGTTTGGCCCGGTTTGTTTCCATTCGTTGCTTCTTGCTTCCACTAGGGGTCTTAAGCCTTTGTAGCTTTGTTTCTAGGGTGTCAAGAGAGATTTGATTTTGTTTCCACTCATCTGTGCGTGACTCTCGGAGTGGCAATCGGGATATAGGTCGAGTTCTTGGAGAAGAATTTTTATCGGCTCCCATTCACTCCCCCCCTCTCTGGTCGCCTATTCGGTCCTTCAGCCGGAGACAACACGAGTCGAGGAGCGGGTCGCCATGGCGGCCGAGACCCGTGAGACGGCGGCGCCTCCTCTCCCGTCCGGGGAGGGAGACGTGATCAGGGGGCAAGCAGCCCCCGGGCAAATTGAGCCCTCGACGGCACCTGTCGTTGACCAAGGTGTCGTCGCGCAGACGGCTCCAGAGGCGGGCGCGCCCCCATCGTCAGGCGTCGGTGGCGGCGAGACCGAGGAGGCAGCGGCACCCTCATTAACCGCGCAGCTCCCGGAGGCCACCGAGTCGGGGGGGGGGGCCAAACCTCCCAGGCGGTGATGCGGCTGCTTATGCGGCCGAGCTGGAACGGTGCCTGTTGGCACCGGAGGAGCTGCCGGCCGTGGCGCCCATCCCGCCCGCCCCGGAGGTCATTGTGGCGGTTGAGGAGATCGTGGCGAGCCCTGAGGAGTCCAGGGCCTAGTCGGCAGCAGTGGGGTCGGACCCCGTCGTGCCGCCAGAACCGTTGTGCCAGCCTGCCGCCAATGAAGCAGAGGTGGTCGTGATTGTAGACGCGCCGCTTTCTGATGCGCAGGCGACCGCTTCCCCCGAGGACGTGGTGGGCAATTCTTCCCGGATCGCCGTCCGAGAGGTTGGGGAAAGCTCGGGAGTCCGCTTCTTCTCGGCCACCGAGGGGGGAGAGCATGGTCTTGGCCTTGGGCGCGCCTCATGGACCAGAGCCCACGAAGCCGAGGCACGCGATGACGAGGACGAGGAGGCCACAGCCCGTCACCGCCTCGAGTGGGGCCTTCGATGGGCGGAGCAGGCGATCAACGAGCTTGTCGTTCCCGTCTCATCGGTGAGTTAGCTGACCTCGATCCTTGACTTGGAGTTATCGTTTCCGGGTTGTTTCTGTAATTGACCTTCTTCTCGACCCAGTTACTTGCCAGCTGCAGTGCCAGGAGGACGCGCACCATTGAAGAGCTCCAGGCCGAGAACGCCCAGCTGGAGATGCAGCTGGTTGCCGCTCGACTAGCGACCGTCGGAGCGGTGGCAGGCGAGGCGTCAGCGAGGACTGCTCTTGAGGCTGCGGCGAAGTCAGCAGAGGACCGCGCGGTGGCTGCGCAATCTGCTGCGGATGTTGCCGTGTCAGAAAAGACAGCCCTTGAGGCCAAGCTTGCCGAGGCAGAAACCATCACCGCGGAGCTGCGTGCTGCTACCGCAACTGCTGTTGAGTTAGCTCGGAATGCAGCTGCTGCTGCCACTGCTGCCCAGGCTGCGTCCCAGGCGGTCGCCGAGGAGAAGACGACGCTAGAGAAAAAGGTAGCGGACTTGCAGCAAGACCTGGTGCATGCCGAGGTGGATCTGAGGACGGCGAATAAGCAGGTCGGCACTCTCTCCACCAAGCTGCAGGAGGCCACCGACGAGGGGACCCGGCTTCGCGAAGAGAACCGCAAGTTGGCACGAGATCTTCAGGGTGAGGAGCCTTGCGCTCCCAACTTTCGTGATGTTTCTTTTTCTGTGTTAACCGTTGTTGATGCCACCTTGCTCTTTGGCTTCGACAGGGCTCCGCACGGATCGCGCTGCGCAGGCTGTCAAGCTAGTGAAGAAGGCTCGAGAGGTCATCGCCACCGAACTCAAGATCCACGAGATGTCTGAGACGGCCAAGAACTTGGCGGATCAACTCTCGAGTACGCTCTTCTTGCCTCAACCCCTTCTTTCTTATGATTGTGTTCCTCGTGGCTCAAACCCGACTCGTTCCCTGTCTCCAGAGGTCAGGGCTGAACTCGAGAACTCTCGGAAGGCACAGCACGAGACGGAGGAGGCACGCAAAAAGGACATCCTGGACCGCGCCAGGCTTGGCCGACATATTGACAAGATTTTGACAGAAGTCGGCACTCCGCTCGTGAAAATACCTCCCCAGGTGCTCGGCGATCGGATCAACCTTCTCCCGGGCGTCGTTAAGGAGAAAGAGTCGTCGACCTCTCGACAGGTGGTGCACCGGGTCCTCTCCATGTTCTGCTCCCATTACCAAGGGTTGGACCTTGAGGCGCTGAGTGGTCGTTGGGCCCCTAGATACTCGAACGAGGAGCTTGACAAGATCGAGGAGGATTGCACCGCCCTTGCTCGTGCCATGGCGGACACCGCGATGAAGGACCTAGACCTGATCCCAAGAGACACACCAAAAGACGGCTCCGGGCCCTCCCATTAGATGTATTAAATTGTATAACAGTCAAACAAAATTTGTATGCGTGCCGTATTGAATAGCATTTTTATTTTGTTTTGAAACCGTCACCTGCTGACGCATTCCCCGAGTACTCTCGAACGACCGTGGAACGACATAGCAGTACTTAGGCACTCAGGCCGATCGAACTTTTCTCTGGAGCCGCGGGGGCGTAAGAGTCGGAAAGCTCGACCTGAGACGCGAAGTAATGCCATGCGTTCACAGCCCCCGAGTACTTAGGGACGTCTAGAACATGACTCGCATGTTTTTCGTCAAAAACGTTTTGAGCCAGAGCCCAAGCGGTTACCCAAGTTCTTTTTGAAAGTAGTCGAACGTCGACCTGCGGGTCCAAGCTGTGCTCGCGAGTCTTCACACCGTAGCCGCTGGGGCGTAAGTGCTAAGAAGCTCGGACAAGCAACAACATTAAAACACTCACAGATCGACATTCTTTCCTTTCACGAGATAAGGGTGTTCCGCCAAAAAAGAACTGCTCGCTCGTGCGATCGGTCACGACAGAATTGTCGGAGAGTTTTTGTTTTGAAAACAGAAAAACGAAAGGGGGGCATCATGCCCCGGGTAGCCCCCGAGCGGTAAGTGTTTTTGCATGGGCGCAAGGACACTTGCCACTCAGCCTTTGAATAGCATTGAAACATACATAAAAGATGCCAACATAGGGAGATTGAGAACTTATGAAACGAGAACAAAGATATATTGCATTATTCATTGATCTTAAGTTTAAAACGGGGAACATTACTCAAGGGTAAAAACGATGTAGGTGTTCTATGTTCCATGCGTTGGAGATGATTGTGCCGTCCTCGTGTCGTAACTTGAATGTTCCAGGTCGGAGGACTTGGTCGACGATGTACGACCCCTCCCATGGGGGCGCGAGCTTGTGTCGGTCCTTGTTGCTCATGACCCATCGAAGTACTAGATCTCCGACTTGGAATTGACGCTCGTGGATGTTGCGCTCGTGGTAGCGCCGTAGAGCTTGCTGGTACCGGGCTGAATGTAGGAGCGCCACATCACGCGCTTTGTCGAGCTGGTCGATTGCATCCTCAAGCGCGATCTTGTTCCCTTCTTCAGTGTACGCCCGGACTCTCGGGCTCCCATAATCGATATCCGTCAGGAGTACCGCCTCCGATCCGTGCACCATGAAGAATGGTGTGGAACCGGTTGCACGACTCGGCGTGGTGCGCAGGCTCAAGAGGACGGATGGCAACTCTGCGACCCATCTTGCTCGAAACTTCTCGAGTCGTCTGAAGATCCGGGGCTTCAACCCTTGTAGAATCATGCCATTGGCTCTTTCAGCCTGGCCGTTGGTCCTTGGATGCGCAATAGCAGCCCAGTCCACGCGAATGTTGTTGTCATCGCAGAACCTGAGGAACTTTTTTCCCGTGAACTGTGTGCCGTTGTCTGTGATGATCGAGTTTGGAATCCCGAAGCGGTAGATAATGTCGGTGAAGAATGCAACGGCTTCCTCGGAGCGGACCTTGACCACAGGTCGGGCTTCGATCCACCTGGAGAATTTGTCGACTGCTACAAGTAGGTGCGTGAAGCCCCCGGGCGCCTGCCTGAATGGCCCGACTATATCCAGCCCCCATACTGCGAACGGCCAAGTAATAGGGATGTTCTGAAGTGCTTGCGCAGGAAGATGAGTCTGTCGAGCGTAGAACTGACAACCTGCACAGCGTCGTACGATGTCCTTGGCGTCTGCCAGTGCCGTGGGCCAATAAAAACCTTACCGAAAAGCTTTTCCGACTAAAGTTCTTGCGACGGCATGGTGCCCACATGTGCCAGCATGGATCTCCTGAAGTAGGTCTCGGCCTTGGTCCCTCTGAATACAGCGCATGAATATGTCTGCTGCGCCTCGCTTGTGGAGCTTGCCGTCGATGAGGACGTAGGATTTGGCTCGCCTCGAGATGCGACGTGCCTCCGTCTGGTCAGAGGGCAACTTTCCCTCGACTAACCATTCAAGGATCGGAAACTGCCAGTCAGGATCTTCTAAGTTTGGTTCTTGTGGTTGATCGATCTCCATGACTTCCGGCTCCTCTGTCTCTGGTTGTTGCTCCCCATCCACTTGGACAGATGGTGCGTGCTGATCACTGGCAAACACACCATGCGGCACAGGTTTTCAGCTTGACGCTACTTTGGCGAGGATGTCCGCCACTTTGTTGTTATCACACAGCACGTGATGGAGCTCGAGCCCATGGAACTTGTCTTCTAGTTGACGCACAGTCCAACAATAGGCCGCCATCTTGGGGTCGACACAATTCTTCTCCTTCATAACTTGGTCCACTACAAGCTCGGAGTCCCCGCGGATCTCGAGGCGGCAAATCCCGAGCTCGTTCTCGATCCGAAGGCCGTTGACGAGCACCTCGTACTCGGCCACGTTGTTGGAGGCAGGAAAATGTAGTCGAACCATGTACTCCATGCGCACGCCCAGAGGCGAGATGAAGACAAGGCCTGCCCCTGCTCCCTCCTTCATGACGGAGCCGTCGAAATACATTGTCCATGTCTCGTGCTCGATTGGCGCCGGCGGAGTCTGAATCTCTATCCACTCAGCAACGAAATCCGCCAGCACTTGTGATTTAATGGCACTGCGTGGTGCGTATGTCACATGCTATCCCATTAACTCAAGGGCCCACTTGGCTATCCTCCCCTCAGCCTCTGGATTCTAGATCACCTCCCCAAGGGGGTACTTGGACACTACTGTGATGGGGTGCGAGTCGAAGTAATGCCGAAGCTTGCGCTTGGTAATCAAGACAGCGTACACGAGCTTCTGAATCTGAGAGTAGCGGGTCTTCGAGTCGGAGAGAACCTTGCTTACGAAATAAACGGGCCGCTGCACCTTGAGTGTTTTCCCAGGCTCATCTCGTTCCACGACAAGTGCAGCGCTCACGACCTACGTTGTTGCAGCCATGTACAGGAGCATCGGTTCTTCTGGCATCGGTGCTGTGAGCACAGGTGAACTTTTCAGGAGAATCTTGATTTTGTCAAGCGCCTCTTGAGCCTCGGGTGTCCACACAAAGTGGTCGGACTTTTTCATCAGGCGGTACAGTGGTAAGCTGCGCTCCCCAAGTCGGGCGATGAACCGACTGAGAGCAGCGAGGCAGCCTGTGACACGATGTACGCCCTTCAGGTTCTGGATCGGCCCCATGTTAGTGATGGCTGAGATCTTCTCGTGGTTAGCCTCTATGCCGCGCTCGGACACGACAAAGCCAAGGAGCATGCCTCTTGGAACCCCGAAAATGCATTTCTCGGGGTTTAGCTTCACCCCGTGTTCCCTCAGTTTCGCGAACACTTCTGTAAGATCAGGGATCAGATCGCCCGTCTTCTTTGACTTGACTACGATGTCATCGACGTAAGCCTCGATTATTCGTCCTATGAGGTCGCCGAAAATGCGTCGCATGCATCTTTGAAACGTTGCACCCGCATTCTTGAGCCCGAAAGACATTGAATTGTAACAATAAGCGCCAAAGGGAGTAATGAAGGATGTTGCGAGTTGGTCCGCTATGCACATCGCGATCTGGTGGTACCCGGAGTACGCATCGAGAAAACAGAGGGTTTCGCACCCTGCCGTTGAATCGACTACCTGATCTATGCGAGGCAAAGGAAACAGATCCTTGGGACATGCCTTGTTAAGGCTCGTGTAGTCAACACACATCCTCCATTTCTTATTCTTCTCCTTTACAAGTACAGGGTTAGCTAGCCACTCGGGGTGGAACACTTCCTCGATGAACCCTGCACTAAGGAGCTTCTTGATCTCCTCGCCTATGGCCTTGCACTTGTCGTCGTTGAAGCGGCGCAGGCGCTGCTTGACCGGTTTCGATCCCGGCTTGATGTTTAGTTTGTGCTCGGCAACCTCTCTCGGGATCCCCTTCATGTCGGAGGGTTTCCATGCGAACACGTAGAGGTTCGCTTTGAGGAAGTCGACGAGCGCACTTTCCTATTTAGGATCGAGCGTCGTCCCGATACGGAGCGTGCGGCCATCATCGGTGACAGCCACATCCTTGACATCCTTGGCGGGCTCGAAAGAGCAGGCCGCTCGCTTGGATGACTCGGGGATGTCTTGGTCCTCGGAGGGAGGATCGGTGTGGAGCTTCTCAGACCGGATGAGTGTTTCAGCGAATTGAAAGCACTCAGTATCGCATTCATATGCGTACTGAAACGTAGTCCCCTCTGTGATGACCCCCTTCGGACCAGGGATCTTCAACTTAAGATACGTGTAGTTGGGCACGGCCATAAACTTCACGTAGGCCGGCCTCCCGAGGATGGCATGGTACGTCCCCGAGAAATCCACCACTTCGAAGGTGAGGGTTTCCGTGCGGAAGTTCCGCGACGTCCCGAACGTGACAGGCAGATCGATCTGCCCTATCGGGAGCGCATCTTTCCCAGGGATGACCCCGTGGAAAGGAGTCGGCGATGGGCGCAGTCGGGACTGCGAGATGCCCATGCTGTCGAGCGTCGTCATGTAGAGAATGTTGAGCCCGCTTCCTCCGTCCATCAGCACCTTGTGGCCCCGCTTGGTCCCGATGAGTGGAGCCACCACGAGGGGGTAGCATCCTGGCTGTGGAACGTGGTCGGGGTGGTCCGTTCGGTCGAAGGTGATCGGGGTGTCCAACCATTTGAGGTACGCCGGCGTCGTAGGCTCGGTGTTGTAGACCTCACGCCGGATCAGCTTCTCCTTACGCCTTGATGGTCGTGCCGATGCTCCGCCAAAGATCATGTGGACCACGCCATCCTCACGAGGGAAAACCACTTCCTCGTCATTATCGTCGTTGTCGGGCAAGGGTGGCGCATCCTTCTTCGGGGGATCTGCTGTCTTGGGCTTGAGCGTGCCGTTGACGTAGTTCTTCATCAAATGACAGTCTTTAAGCGCATGCTTGACAGGCATCTCGTGATGGGTGCATGGCGCCTCCAAGAGCCTCTCAAAATGACCCCTCGGGAGGCCGTTCTGATTGTTCTTGGGGCGAGTAGCCTTGCGCTCGACTGCCGCAACGGTGTTGTCGTCACGGCCTCACTTGTCGCCCTTCTTCTTCTTCTTGGACCGCGAGGAGGGCCCCTCACCGGCATTCACGACTTGCTTCCCCTTACCCGGAGGGGGAATCAATGTTGCCGCTACTGCCTCCTCCCCGTCGGTGTGGTTGGTTGCGATGTCGAGGAGCTCCTGAGTAGTCCTCGGGGTCCTTTGCCCTAGCCGGTGGATGAGAGTGGTGCAGGTGGTGCCATTCTGGAATGCCGAAATGGTGTCATTGTCTGTCGCGGTGGGGACCTCGGTGCAGCGCCTTGAGAAATGCCTGATGTAGTCGCGCAAGCTTTCCCCCGGCTGCTGCTTGCAGTTGCGCAGCTCCCACTGCTTGCCGGGCCGGGCGTACGTGCCTTGGAAGTTGCCGATGAAGGTCTCCCGTAGGTCCGTCCAGCTGTTGATCCTGCTTCGTGCCAGGTGTTCGAGCCAGGTTCGCGCAGAGTCAGCGAGGTGGAGCGGCAGGTTCTTGATGATGAACAAATCATCCGTCGCTCCGCCCGCCCGACACGCGAGCCTGTAGTCCTCCAACCACACGCTAGGGTTGGTCTCTCCGTCGTACCTCGGCACTGCTATCAGAGCCCGGAACCGCGAAGGGAACTTTGCGTCCGGCACCTTCTGACCGAAGGCACGAGGACCCTTTGGGTCGGGCGACCAGCTGCGGTCACGCTCTCCGTTGCTGTCGTAGCGTCCGTCACGCCTCTGGCTATGCCGTCGACGTGAGCGGTGCTCGTCACGCTTGCCGCGGCCGTCGTCATTGCTGCCGTAGTCGTAGTCGTTGTCGCCAGCGGTTCGGCGGCGAGCCTTGAGCGTGTCGCGAGCGTCGCGGTGGGGCCCCAGGCGTGACTTGACTGACGGCTCGTCGGCCTCCTTGTCGCGTCCCTGGCGCCTTGACGGAGATGGGTCTTGGACCCGTACGGATGGTGCACCTCGTGCCTCTCGCGCGCGCGATGTCGAACTCTCGGCCTGTTGTGCGGCCGCCGTCTCGAGCAGGGTTTTGAGCTGCTGGCGCACCCTCTTCTCCTCAGGCGTGGCCAGTTCGGGGCAGCCACGCAAGAGCATGGCCGCTGCCGCGAGGTTCTGCGATGCGCGCCTGAAGCGCGGCATGCCGTCATTGTCGACGGTGGCATCCTCGTTGATGCACCAGTTTACGTCTCGTGCCCGAACGCGAGCTTGCGGTGCTGGCTGCTCCGCCTCCTGCTCGCGGTGCTGCTCACGCCGCTGGTTTTGCTGGGGCTCCTCCTCCACACCGAGTGCTTGGTGGAGGTTCGCCAGCTCTTTGTCGAGCTGGCGCTTGGCCTCAGCGATCTCGTCGAGGCGCGCCCGGCGTTGGGCGTCCCCGTTGCGGTGACGAGGGTTCTCCTCCCCGTCGGTCGAGCTTGTGGCGGTGCGGGCCTCCAGGACGTTGCACTCCCGCGTGAAGTCCGGGAGGAGCGCTGGCGGCCCCGCCGTGGGGCCGTGGAGCCAGGGACAACGTACAAAGCCCTCAGCTCGTTTACGTAGGCCGTCACTGGGTCATCTGGGAGGCCTGGCTGCCCTCGGGGGTACAGGGCTTCATACCGCTCCGTGAATTCCCCCCAGGTCAGCGGCTCGGACCCGTTGGCCTGGAAGGTGAGGTCGGTGAGGTGGAAGCCAGCGAGCCTGAAGCGCTCCTGCGTCGGGTTAGGCCCTAGCATGGCCATGATCGACTCGTCCGTGAAGCCACGGACGAAGGCTGCCCGCACCGCCGCCGTCGTCGTGGCGGTGGGTCGCGCAGGTCGGGAGAAAGTCCTCCCGACGACGGACTCCGCCGGCCCGGTGTAGACGAAGCCGAGGGAGCCGAAATGCACGATGGCGCCGGGAGTCAGCGAAACTCCGCGGCCCTCCATCCAGATCGCTGGTGTGGTTCGGCGAGACACACGATGTGCCCCTACCTGGCGCGCCAACTGTCGGGGTTCTCTACTGCCGGTAGTGAATTTGTATCGTATCGTGTGTCGGATCCGGATAGTTGACACGAGAGACACAAGGGTTTTATACTAGTTCAGGCCTCCGAGGAGTAATACCCTACGTCCAGTTCCGAGTACTCGTGTTCCTATGCCAGGAATGTCTGTAGTAGGGGTTACAAACTTGGTGATTGGTCAGTCTCTACGTACGTTGCACTCCTCCCCCTTTTATAGATGTAAGGGCGAGGGGCAAAGAGGGAAAAGGAAATAAGCTACAGTGCTACGACATTGTGAAGTCCTTTCCGTCATTGATGTCCGTCAGGTGGCGTGGGAGGGCGTTGAGCTGTAGTGTCGTTGGAGGCTGCCGCGTGTGCTGCTGCCACTATTTGTTACGGGCACTTGGCATCTCCTCCGAGTAGTTCATGTGGTGACTCAGCCTTCTTGAGAGTGACTTAGGCCCGCCACGTTATGGCCTAAGTGCCTGTAGGTGGTAATCGAGTGCATGCTCTGACGGGGTGGCGTGCAGCTGGCGTTGGATGTGACGGCGTGTCGGAGGTCGTGGGGGTGCACTGTGCGCTATTACGGCCCTTGTCAGACCCGGCCGTCCTTCCCGTCGTGCCAGCTGCGGTCTTTGCATGGTGCGGAAACCGGCGCCATGCGTGTCGTTGCGAAGAAACTTGGGAGGTTGGGGCAGCGCCACATTCGTGTGGGGCCCCAGCCCCCACGCTCCGACTCCCCCGTGTGGACCCCGCCTTAGTCGGAGACGGAGGTTACTCGTGCGAGCGGGTAGTCGGAGGCGAGGCGGAGTGTACTCGGGGACGAGGCGTAGTCGTGCGAGGCGGAGGATACTCGGGCGAGGCGGAGGATACTCGTGCGAGCGGGTAGTCGGAAGTGGGGAAGTCTTGTCAGTGAGGGTCTTGACAAAGATCTGCATCCCTCCCTGTCCTGGATCTTAGCCTTCACATTGTCAATGGTGTCAGAGGACCCCATTTCCAGGTTGATTATCTTGTTGCTTAGGGGGCCCTAATCCAGGCCCTCGTCATAAGCTTACTGATAAAATATTGTGTAGGGGTAGTGGGATCGAAAGTTCTGAGATTTTCTCGATCTGTGTGAGAAAATCTTCTTTTTAATACAATGTTGTGGTGTGGTCTTACTCTCTGCATGTCGAGTTTTTCTGTGTAGATAAAATTTATGTATCTAATAAACTTATATGCATCTTAAATGTATATATCTAATAAAATAAAACAACCTACATTTTGGATGGGACGTAGTACTTGCTGTGATTTGACTTGAATTGTTTAACCGATCGAAGAAGCGAACAAACAATGAGATAGGGGTGACAAGACGCTCAACACAGCGTAACGTCGTCGTCTCAAGTCAACGACGGAGCCTCGACTGACACAATGCAAGCGAGGTCCAGTACAATACGGATGAGTATATATATCCTATCGAAAGAAGGTTATGCACATCGAAGTGTTCCGTGAGAAACGTGGCTAGGCATGAAGAATCCATGCAAAAGTATATGTTGCTAATGTGACCTTGATATTTTTGCTCACGGTACGTTGTGGATGATGTGGCCGCACGATTCGATCAGGTTGACAGGGACACTAATTTGTTAGGAGAAGGCAGTGTATCTTGGTTTAGCATAATATTGAAGTACTCGGAGCAGCGAAGACTTCTTTCCTTAACTCGGAGTACAGCAAGTTGGTATGGTATGTGGTAAATAATTGCGAAGAGGTCCGTCATATGACAGGTACGTAAGCCATCATGCAATAATTGTACATCAATTGTTTCGTGGTAATTTTCAATTTGTATTATTTCTGCAAGGAGTATATGGATCAATTAAAAGTGAAAGGTGTGTCAGACCAAAATATTGAATGTTGACCCGATATAAAGATCCTCCTTTTAATACTAACTTAGCAATACTGATTATACAATTGGTACTAAAGAGTCTTCTTTTAGTATCGACTTAGCAATACCGGTTGTACAACCGGTACTAAAGAGGGTTCCGACTTGGTACTAAAAGCGCATTCTCCATTACTGATTGATGTGTTTGTAATTAGTACATGGTTTACTCTAAGGAGAAGTGAATTGGAAGTGACAATGTGTAAAACCTTTGAGTACAGAGAGATATAGACTACTTTAAGATGGTTACACTATGTGGTAGAAGTTTGAATATGACTACTGTGAAATGAAATTTGGCTAAACTTTGTCACCTAACTAAGGCCCTGTTTGTTTCAACTTCTGACGAGCTTTCGGTACATAGCTTTCCATATACTCTCTTCGTTCCGAAATAACTGTCTTTCTCGCTTCTCGAGAAACAACTTTGATTATATAGTGTATAAAAATTATTAATATTTAAGGTCATATTTTATATCATTAAATATATATTTGAATCTAGTTTTTAAATAAATTTATTTGGAGATACAAATGTGGTATGCATTTTCTACAAATCAAGTCAAACTTTCGACACGAAAACAAAAATGATTATCATAATGAGACAGAGGGAGTATTTGAAAGTTGTAAATCTCTGAAAGTGGAAAGACAGAAGCAATTTTTTATGAAACAAACACGGCCTAAGATGCTCATCATTTGGGACCGACCCATGTCGTAAAGACAGACATATCAGTCAAGTACTGTGTTGGAGTGATAGTAGGTCAAAATAGAAATTCTTACGACACATAATTGAGCAGCTAATTAATTAAAACTTTGACTTCATGACCCGTAAGTATAGGCAGGGATTCGTGGAATTTATATATTTATTTATTTATTTAATTTGCAAAATTATACTACCGTTTTGAAATTTTTCAAAATTATACCACCAACACCGTGGGCCACGGCGGATAAGCTCAACCACCGTGGGCCACGGCGGCAGGAAGCCTAAACGCCGTGGCCCACGGCGGTTGGGCTTACCGCCAACGGTCCGATGAGGCTGTGGGCCCGCGGCAGCTTACCGCCGTGGGCCACGGCGGTAGGACTTGCTACCGCCGTAGGCCACGGCGGTAGGTCCTAAACGCCGTGGCCCACGGCGGCTGGCTCACCTATATAAAGGGGCGCCCACGCCTACCGCCGCCGCAACCTTTCCCTCCCTCTCTCAGATACGGTTTCTTCCTTTCTTAATTAGTTTAATTACTATAATTAGTGTAGAAAAGTAGATTTTAATTTAGAAATTAGTTTAGAAAATTTAGATTTTAGTTTAGAAAATTTAGATTTTAGTTTAGAAATTGTAGAAAATTACTTTATGTTGTTTAGAAATTGTAGAAAATTATTTTTTTTGTTGTAGAAAATGTAGAAAATTTAGAAAAATAGTTTTCATGTTGTAGAAATTGTACAAAATTACTTTATCTTGTTTAGAAATTATAGAAAATTATTTTTTCTGTTCTAGAAAACGTAGAAAATTTAGAAAAATAGTTTCCGTATTGTAGAAATTATAGAAAATTACTTTATCTTGTTTAGAATTCTAGAAAATTATTTTTTCTGTTCTAGAGAAGGTAGAAAATTTAGAAAAATAGTTTCCATATAGTAGAAATTGTAGAAAATTACTTTATCTTGTTTAGAAATTCTAGAAAAGTACTTTTTCTGTTCTAGAAAATGTAGAAAAATAGTTTCCATGTTTTAAAAATTGTAGAAAATTACTTTATGTTGTTTAGAAATTCTAGAAATTACTTTATCTGGGTTTTTTAATTATTTATTTAATTTTTGTATGCAACTGCAGCTATGGATCAGGCTCAGGATGAGGCTCAGGCTGAGGCTCAGGCTCAGGCTGAGGCTCAGGCTCGGGCTGCGGCGTACGTGACGCCCGAGTTGTTGGAGGCTCAGGTCGACCGCAGGCATCGGTCGTACCTGTCCGCCGTCCTCGGAGAGGACCTTGGACACGTATGTTCTCGCACTACGCGGACGTTGTTGCCGATCCACGACCGTTGGGTTCCCAAGTACGTGAATTTACCTTTGTTATATGTACATTTATTTATTCTTTTGTTATTAACTAATAAATTTACCTTATTTGTTTCAGGCTACGCGCTGCAGGACTGCTGCTTGTAGCGTGGTTAGTCGAGAGGGACAGGCTGCGGGACGCGATTCCTCATAAGGATCGCATCACGCGGTTCCAGTTCGACTTATCCCTCCTCTGCGCGCTTCTGGACCACTAGAGGCCGGAGACCCACACGTTCCACTTCAGGTGGACGCCGTACTCAGAGGCGGCTGTCGCGGGCCGCGCACCACAGGGCCTCTCTTCCTTTTGCTTCCGAGACCAGCACTACTGGATGACGAAGACGCCCCTGGTGTTCGACATGTACGTGGAGGAGTACGCCGTCCACAGGGTGATGAGGCAGTTCGGCCTGTACCAGGAGTCGCCTCTGCCTGTGGTGCACACTGTTCCGACGGACGTCCATAGGTGAGTTCTCGTCAGTTTCTAAATTTAATTCCGCGTTCAAAAATTTAGCCGCTGACGAATATGTTTAATTTGTGTTAGGTGGTCTCGGAGGGGAGTCCCGGGACGTGTTTCTTGGGTTGCGAGGGTCCAGCCGTACGTGGACGCTTGGGCTACCGCGGTGGAGAACGTCGTCACCGAGGACTGGCCGCACGACGACACGGCGTGGGAGGCGTACATCCTATGGTACACCCCGAGGACTCAGACGTGTGTGATGTTCGTTCCACCACAGCCACCAGCACCGGTTCCGGACGCGGCGAGGGTGATCGTTCCTGCTGCCACCTACCCGGTGCGACGGGATCAGCACTACGACTCCGCGGTGAGTTTGAAAATGCACGGTACCCCCAGTAGTCCTCCAGCTCCGCCTCGACTGGTCGCTCGCACCAGGCACCGTCGTCGTCGTAACAGCCACCCTTCCCGGCCACTTTCTACGCGCCGCGCCCTCCGGTGCATCCTACCCCCTGGAGGATGCATCCCAGAGCAGCAGCAGCACCAGTACCACGAGGACCTACAGCAGCACCGGTACAAGCACCACCAGTAGTACCACCAGCAGTTGTTCCTTCCTCGTCCACTGGCACTGCTGTTCGCACAGGTAATGACCACAATTATAACTCTAACTATATAACAATACAAAAATCTATTGATTATGATTCATGATTTAATTATGTTATTTGTTCCAGATTTCGTAGGCACCGGCGAGCCTTCTGACTCCACCCCAGACAACCTGACGGGAGGGTTCGACGACTTCGACCTCGACGACTTCGACTTCTTGCACAGTGGGTCGACGCAGGAGGAGCTCGGAGGGTCGCAGCTGGGAGGCACGCCAGCCACGTGGACACAGGAGGGAGGATGCACACAGGCAGGAGGGTCGCATCTACGAGGCACGGGACCCACAGGCACACAGGCGAGCGGGTTGTCAGGGTCGTCCCACCAGGTTGCAGGGTCACCGGCGGCGATGGCGACACCGGATGCCGCTGCTGATGCTAGGTGTCGGCAGGTCCACCCACCTGACCCATTGACGTACCCTCACGACCAGACGCGGGCCGCAGCGCGAGCAGACAGGCTGCACAACAAGAAGAGGCATTGCTAGATTAGGATGACTACTTCGTATTATGTCAGCAGCACTCTTATTTGTGATGATGACTACTTTTTATTATGTCACTTTGCTTTTCGTTATTACCTCCTCGTTTTCTGTGTCATAAAGTTAAAAAAAACTTTGAGAGCGTCGTGGGCCACGGCGGTAGGTTCCAACCGTCGTGGCCGACGGCGGCTGCCGCGTTTATATAAAGGGCGATGGCACCAGCCGTCCCGCCCCACCCTAGCGCTGCCTCCCTCTCCCCATGGGCTGCTACTCCCTCTGAGGTAAGTTTCCTCTCTTTATTTATTTTATGTAATTAGTTCAATTAGTTTCTAATAGTGTAATTAGTTTAGATATTTTATAACAGTAACTAGAGATGTCTACTGCTGCTGCCGGAGGGGGTGAGGATGGTAATGGTGATCGTGATTCGTCACACCACAAGGGGAAAAACACAAATACACCACCTGATCCGAAGAAAATGAGCATGTTGGAAAGAGGTATGCTTCGTTATTTGCAAGGAAAAACTGTAGATGCCATTGCAAGAGGAGAGGAACCTCCTTGGGATGCTCTTTATGCTCCACCAGACATGCATCATTATTTGCAAGAAAAAACTGCAGATGCCATTGCAAGAGGAGAGGAACCTCCTTAGGGTGGCCGTTATGCTCCACCAGCAGACCCGTGTGTTGTTGTGACAACCCGCCCAGGAAAATACCGTACTATCGCCTAAACCAATCCACTTTGGTCATTAGGCAATAATAAAGTATCATCCTGTCGTTAGTTGCCAGGTTAACGCCCGGTAAATCATTTGGGAATTCACACAGAGGATCGAACATATGCATTAAAACTCACGCGAAGGCGAGTCCAGAGTACAAACACAAATTAATTTCAAATCTGCCCCGCAGGGTTTAATTATTACAAACCATTGTTCATGATAATAAGTAAAGGTTCAGAGTTCGAAAACAGCGGAAATAAGATAATCTAGCGCAACGGTAAACATCACAGGAGGCCGTCCGTGATGACATCACTCGTCGTCATCCACCCCTCCCTGCTCCCAACCGGGTGGAATCTCACCAGACCAAACAACACCTGCAACAACATATTTAAAGCAAGGCTGAGTATACTAATACTCAGCAAGACTTAACCGTCGGGTGATAACTACATCACCAAACTCTAGACATGAGAGGCTTTTTGGCCGGTGGAGTTCTTTTGCTGAAAAGCAACAAAGAGTATGTCCTTACTTTCAATATTTTAGCACAAGTTCTAGTTGATTACCATTTCTAAGTGTGCCAACTAATTCAATCAAGAATTGTACAAGCAATTAATTCAAGCAGTAAACTTCATCGAGTTCCATCCTTAAGGGATATCATGGCCAGTTGATTAAGCAGTCTCAGATAACGGTGAGAGGCCGACAATCGATTGATTTAAACCTTGCAAGGTAAACCTAAACACACGGTAGGGTGCCCCCGCGAGGACAACCACCAGGCGGTTCCCAAAAGTCCTCGGCTTGGGATCGAATCTTACTGTCCCGGGTACAAGGCTATCTGGCATACCCCGCAAGGCACCTAGCTTCGCACATGTACCCCCCTCTCCCGGTAGCTAGCCGGGCGGTGATTACTCGAGATTAGTAATAGTAAGTTCCCGCACCGTCTCATTAAGGTACTAGGCTTACCGGTCCCATTCCCGACAAGTGCTTAGTACGTTCAAAAGCTTAGCCCACGAAAGCCACTGGACCGGAGCCCAAATCCCATGCTCTTACCACGTGAGCAATCCATTTATAAAGATCTTATGATTCCAACATAAGAACCTATTCTCGCGAGTGACGAACATCACTCGACTTGTACCGGTCCTATAGCATAGCAACTATCGACCTAACATACTAGTAAGGAACATAGGTACCTAGGGATTATGCATCTAGGGTTTCAATTCAACTCCTGAAACGTAAATGCACAATCATAGCAAAGATAATTGCATAAAATTTAAAAAGACAGGGTTAATGATCCGGGGCTTGCCTTCGCTGGCAAGGTTGGCCTTGGGCCCTTCTGGACTTTGGTCCAGGTCTTGAGCTACGTCCACGCACTGCAGCTCACCGTCAGCACCTTCGTCTCCTCCTTCCGGCACGAGCGTATATCTACCGTCGGAAAGATCTACACGAGGATGCAAATGCACGATTTAATTGACGGTTTTTAATTTAATTACTTACAAACAACACATGACAACCATGGGGTGCATGGTTGACCACATTCACCTAGATAACATACATTCAGCATACTCTTCCAATAAAGGAACAATATGCGGTTTTTTATTAATTATTCTTTTTAATAGTGACTGTGTACATATTTATGTAAATAAATTCATTTAATTTCACAAACAGCAAAGGTTGGTGACACTTAGCTTCTAGCAAGATTAACATCACATACACAAGGTCATTTAATGTGGAGTTGATGATTTTCCAATTTACTTTAATATTAAGCTGAAATGGCTTCTTTAGCTTTTATTCATAAAATAAAATAATTAAATTTAGTGGAAGTGTTTATGAAGTACTACAAATCAAAACAAAGCCACTGCACACACATGCACACTTAGGAGAGCTATGAAACTAAATGTACCGAAAATAACAAAAACTAGCTACTAAAGCAAGATAAATGCATATAAAAATAAATACACATAAAAAAGATTCTAACTTTCTCACACATGGTCTCTGGTCCAAAACTAATCTAGGAATGCAACACATACACCTAGAGCTACTATAGATCTTGGGTTATGCAATAATAAGGAAAATCAAGCATATTTCAAGAATAAATATTTATGACAATTATAAAATTGTGATCAATTCAACAGAGGTGCATTTTGGTATATCCAAGTCACATGCAGAAGTTGAGCACAGAAATCTAATTATTTTTAGCTACAAAAATCATTTAGACAGATTCTGTATAAATACAAAACAATTCATAATAAAATATCTACACAGTAACTTTGTGCAATTTTTGGTACAGAAGCCAGAAATAACATAACACACAACATATCCAAAATTCAGCTCAAGAACACTTGTAGATCTTGAGATACAACAGATCTAGGTTTTACAGTTTTCTATTTTTCATGCAAAAACTACCAGGAAAAACTATGGTCAAGCTTTACAAAAGTTGTAGTATTCTTCACCAGGAATCCAACAAAATTGAGTTTGCATTTCTCTAAGTTTTCTATGATTTTCTACGGATTTTACAAGAATCAGCAAAACTAGAATCACTATTTAAGAAACTGATTTGCATGGAGGTCCCTGGAGGTTTTGATTCCTTACATAAATGCCCTTACTTTGCAGCTTGGCCCCTAGGAAGATCTTGGGCTCTGCAAATGGGTCCTCGTGAAGGTGGGCGGCGCGGCCGGCGCAATTCCGGTGAGGCCGGCGGCTGTGTCCGGCCGGGAGCGGGCGGAGGGTGGCCTGGAGGTCTCCTAGGCTCGGCTTGGGGGCTCGGTCGGGGCGAAGGAAGGGCCGGCGAGGGGACTCGGCGGCGCCCTGCGGCGGTGGCCGCCGCGAGCTGTGCTCCGGCGAAACTGCGGCGTGCCCCGGACAATGCGCGAAGGTTCGAGCCTTAGGGGGTCCTAGAGAGCGTGTTAGGGCGGTTTGGGGGTACTGGCAGCGAGCGGAGGGCGAGGTTCGGCTCGGCGGCGGCGATGGCGCGGCGGCGGAGCACGGTAGACGGCGGGGAGGGGCTCGCATGCGCGAGGGACGGCCCTGGCCTTTTATAGGCGGCGTCCACGGTGTTTGAAACGACCAAGAGGGATGGGGGTCCGGCCAGCGCGGGGAGGCGTGCGGCGTCGGCGTGCAGCGCAGCCGGTGTCCGGCGCGAGCGGCGCAGGGCGCGACACGCGCGCGTGGGCTCCCAGGGGCTTGGGTTCGCGTGCGACCTCGGGGCGCTCGGTCTCGGGGCGCGGCTCGAGGCGCAGGCCGGCGGGGAGGGCCCGGACGCCGAGGCCATGGGGGCGACATGCGGCGCGGAAGGCGCGGGCGCCGGTCGGGCGGCGTCGCGTGCGCCGTCGCGCGCCAGAGCGCCGGTGGGTGTTTGGGCGTCGGTCAACGCCCGTTTGACTGCCTGATGCTCCAAATTTTTGAACTGAAGTGCACCAAGGTCCAATAAGCAAAGTTGCAGATCAATGAATCCCCTACAACTTTTACAAAGGCTCATAGGGGTTTTGAGCAATGGATGTTGCACAAACTGCGTACAAAGTTGCTGGTTTTTATGACTCTGGTGAATAGTAATAGCTGAGTTTGACTGCGAATTTCACCAATTTTCACTCCAAATCTCAAATGCCGCCAATTATGAAAAGTGTGTCCCTCGAAAAGACGAACAACTTTTATATTGACCGATTTTGAAGTGTTTAGGTGAAATTTGGAGAACGCGGTAAAAGTTCCGGAGGGAGTTCAAAGACAAAGGGGTTTGACCAGGGTTTTGACCAACTCTTTGACCAAGCCTTGACCATGGGTGGGTGTTGATTGGATTAAGAGGGTCATTAGTGATTGTTGACCCGGTTTTCGAGGTGATGACCCAGGTTGACCAAGGTTTGACCAATGTCAACAGTGTTTGACTCGGTTGATTCGGTTATTAGCACTAATGATGCTAATTAAAACCTAGGGCGTCACAGTCAGTGGCGTAGCCAAGGGGGGGCTGGCAGGGGCCATGGCCCCCCATATGGCTTGCAAATCTCCACTAAAACTTTGATTTTGATCAAATTTTTTAGATAAATTAGCACTATTAGCCCCCCTCAATGATGAAAAAAATCAATTCCTGACTACGCCACTGGTCACAGTTGCTAATCCACCTACTATAAAAGCTATCAAGAAAGCTAAACCTTCGTCGTCATATCGCAAGATTGGCTGAAGTTTGTCATTTTGTATGATGTTGTAGTCTTTCCTGCAGTGCTGTAATATTTGAACTACTATTTCATTCGAATCATGGTACTGTAATATTTGAACTGGATCTTATTGTGATTGTGTTCTCAATAATTGAACCAATATTCCTTAATTTTTTTTCCTTTCATAAAGTAAAAAAAAAGACCTTAACTGCCGTGGGCCACGGCGGCTGGTCCTAACCGCTGTGGGCCACGGCGGTTAGGGCGAAACGCCGTGGCACGTGGCGTTTAGGTCTCGCCGCCGTGGCGCCCCCCCCCCCCCACCAAACGCCGTGAACACCCTCCAACCGCCGTGGGCCACGGCGGTTGCATTCTAATCGCCGTGGCGTACGGCGTTTACGGCGTTGGTGGTATAATTTTGTAAAATTTCAAAACAGTAGTATAATTTTGCAAATTGAATATATATATATATAATATATATATATATATATAATTCGGATTCGTGAGACGAGAGCAAAGATTTTGTGCAGATCGATTATATAATCATCATGCGTGGGCTGCCTTTTGATCCACAAACACACTGGACCAGCACGCAGGCTGCGGGAAAAACGAGTGGGCCGGACGGCTTCCACTCCCCACAGCAACGAAGAAGAAAGAAGTGGGCAAGTGGCCCAGCTGCCTACACGGGGATTTTATTTTACAAATTTATAAAAGTAATTACCTCTAACAAAATTTTACAAAAATAGCTCTCAACCGTCAGATGAAACGAACTGTAGCAGTCAACCGTGTAGAACGGCTACTCACGCTACCGCCGTTTCAAACAGCGGTAACTCCCCAACATAATTTCAAAAAAAATCAGAAATCATAATTATTTCCTATGAATTCGGTTGAAAATAACCTTTATATGAGATCTACAACTTTGTAGTTCAAAAAGTTTTCATTTAGAATCATCTTTGTACCCAAAAGAATCAACCTAATATTACGATATAATGAACCTTAGAAAATTCGCTTCTCCGTACAACCGATAAAAAATCGTAACTATTTTCATATGGATTTGGATGAAGAAAAGCTTTATATAACAATTGTAGATCTCGACGAGTCTACCAATTTGTAGTTAAAATAATTTTCATTTGAAATCATCTTTATGCTCAAATAATTAACACAATCTTAAGATCTAAAATTTGAATTTTAGATATGAGCGTAGTGTCGATTATTTGAGCACGAATATGATTCAATGAAAAATATTTGAACTACAAAATGGTAGATATACAATTTTCATATAAAATTTTTCTACATCCGAGTTCATATGTAATAGTTGTGATTTTTTAAATGTGCTAGGATTAACCGCTGGTTAAAACGGTGAACCGTGATACAATAACCGCCGTTTCTAATGATTTTTGTTTGCTATAGTGCCAAAGACTGCCATATAAAATGGCGGCAGGGGTTACCACCGTTTCATTCGGCGTTAAAGATTATTTTTGCAAATTTTTGTTAGAAACAATTATTTTTTTATTTGTAAAAATATAGTAAAAATAAAAGTATCCTACGCGGGCGCAGTCTGGCTGGAGTGAACAGGAGGATGAAGATACCAAGGCCAGCGTGGCACACGAATCACTGAAATTTTTATTTTTTTATATTATTTTTTTTGATTTTCAAAAATATATGACGGACTCAAATTTAGCAAAATTATACTATAACCGCCGTAACTCATGGCGGTAGGGACCAACCGCCATGGAGCACAGCTGTTGGAGGTGCTACTGTTCACAACCGTCGTGCACCACTGTGGTTTGAACAGTACCCTCCGCGCGGGTACTGTAGTAACTGCGACCGTCGTGCCTCATGGCAATAGGGTCAGTCTGTTTTCAAAAAATCGTAACTTTTTTGTATGAACTCGGATGGAAATAAACTTTAAATGAAACTTGTAGCTTTCGGCGAGATCTATAACTTTGTAGTTTAAACTTTTTTCATTTGAAGTCATCTTCTGACTCAAATAATTGATATACTATCCAGATCTTAGTTTTCGGGATACAACGATTGTAGTATAGTTTTGCTAAATTTGAGATCGGTAGTAGTATATTTTTGAAAAATAAAAAAAAATAATATAAAAAAATAAAAATGTCCGAATCACTCACTCACTTCGGGCGTTTTCGGCCCGCAACAATTGGCGGCCGGGGCCTGTTTAGTTCCCAAAAATTTTCCCAACTACCCATCACATCAATCTTCAGACACTGATTAGGAGTATTAAATGTGAATTAATGACAAAACCCATTCCATAACTCCTACCTAATTTTTCGATACGAATCTAACGAGTCTAATTATGCCATGATTAGACAACATCGTGCTACAGTAAACAATCTCTAATGATGGATTAATTAGGTTTAATGGATTCGTCTCGCGATTTCCCGTCTATTCGTGTAATTAATTTTGTAATTAGTCTACATTTTTTACCTTTAATAGACCTTCGAAGGGGCTGTCAAAATTTTTTTCTAAAATTTTTAACAACTAAATAGGCTCGAAGGAATCTAGCAAACGGCAAGCGGAAGGTACGGGCAAAAAGCGTACACGCGTTGTGGTGTCGGTCAACACGTGGGTGCACCTTTTCAAGCTGAATCAGCTCCCAAATCCGCGTTTACAAAACACTATTTGTCTTCAAATTTAAAACTCGCAAATCTCAGAAGCACGATTTCAGCAGCAATTTGTTTGATCTTCATCCCCGCGCGCGCATGTGCCGTATGGATGTGTTGGCATATTCACCTCTCTACTGCACGCCCATGCATGTGTGATGTGTGCCTTTATTTTTTTTTCCAGCTGAGCTGGAGGTAGCAAAGTGACAACGTGCCAAGTGAGTGAGCGTCGTGTCTAAACTGAACTCATCACACGGTCTTGGTGGCTAGTTAGTTTTTTTTTTTTGACAAAGGTCTTTTGTGGCTAGATCTTCGGATAAGATTGTTTGACTCGTAGGTAGGGTATAAAGACAACCGAGTTTGAGTACATGGCACGATGGCCAATGGTTCATTATCTTCAATACTACAAGTGCAAAATGACGTTCAAGGTTGGGGGAAAAATTGCAACAAGAAGCTGTGTATTTCAAGAACAAACATAAATGCACCCCTTTCTTTCTCTAAAAAAAACGTTTGATTTTAGACCTGGCACATTAGTCCATACTAGTCATCTTCAGCAACTCTACCAACAGTAGAAATGTACAATGACACCCAAGGAGTCAGTCGGCCGATGAGCACGAGGCTCCGCGCGATCGGACGGCGGGCGGAGGCGCGTGCGCCCACCACCGTCCCGCTCGATCCCGACGGCGACGGCCCCGTCCTCGTCCGGCTCCAGCCAATGCTTGCATTGGTTAGACTTGAAGTGGACTCCTCGTGGTCGACCTTGCCAACGGGGAATTGGGTGGGGATGGACTGACCGCTCACCGCTCACTCCTCCTGCCTAGCCCACCTACGTGGCCGAGCGCGAGGAAGGCAGGCAGGCAGGCGGGGGGAGGTGAGGTCCTACTCTACTCCGTGCAGTCGTCCCCGCCGCGTATCCGGAACGAGCGCGCGAGAGCGGGAGACGGACGAAGCCAAAGACGGGACGGCGCGCCTCCTCTCCGCTTTCAGTTTCCTCCCGTCTCCTCCGTCTGCTCTCGCCGCCTCGCCGTCGCCGAGTACCCCCCGCACAGGTACGCCTTCCCATTGGGATTCCTCCTCCTCCCCACGCGGCCCGCGCCGCCGCGCAGATCCGAGCACGGCTTCGTTCCGTGGCGCCGCGCCTGATGCCGCGGCTAGTTTCGGTTCAGTTCCGTGTGATTAGTTACCACGGCCGTCACGCCAAAGATGCGATCTTTCGCCGCCCTGCTCGCTACTGCTGCTGCCCATGGCGGCCGAGATGGATAATAGATTACTCTTCGCCAGCCAGCCATTACTTCTGTTCGAGTTCTTCATCTGGTTCGCCTCCCGTATAATATAATATAAACCTCAAGTGAATTAGTTTTTGGTCCTCAGGTGGTTGGCCCTGGCCTGCGGGGCGATCCTGGATCCTCCTCAATCTCGCAGCCAGATTCTCCATCTAATTTCCGATTTGGTAGCTTGCTTTTTCCAGCTAACAATGGTGGTTAGCTCATCTTGCGTTTGTGGTGTCCGAGATTGATAGGTGACCTCATGCCACTTGCGGTTGCGTCCAGTCTTTTCCCACCGTTTTCATTTCTCCCCCGCGCGCGCATCCGCCCGTTGTCCCCGTAGGATTCTGTTGCGTTGATCATGGTGGGAGGGAGGAAAAAGGTCGAGTCTTGCGTTTCAATACTAGGCACTGTCATTTCTATATTCTTGATATTCCGCTGCTGATTGCACGCCACAGCCGTCTTTACTTCTACACCGCTCAATCTGCTCGGAGGAATATATCGTCGTGTGTAAAGTAGGTGCTCGGCGTCGTCCTATTTGCTGGATCAAGTTTGGTTCAAAATCGAAATTACTACTTTTTCCGTTTTCCCCTCTGGTGCACACAGTGCTTCTTCGCTTTGATGCACTGTACTCTGGTCTTCTTATTCGTTTATCTTATCTTTCTCCTGATCTCGGCCCAGTGGCTATGGTCCTTGCTGTCCTATTGGAGAGTGGAGACTTTGTTACACCCCACACTAGGCATATTCTGAACACTCACACAATAAGTTAGCGTCATGATGAAGCGTACCTATAAATAACCCCCCTCGCCGCCTTATGGTTGCAGCACAGCAGGTTCAGACTTCTTGGGTGACAGCAAGATGAGCGGCGCTGGCTCATCACAGCCACAATTTATGACTAGCGTTGGGAGGGGCAACCGCTCGAATGGCCCCGGCGCTCCTCTTATCGAAAGCATAGATGTTGATCAGATTGTTATTCCAGAGGTATGGTTTCCTTGCTTCATTTTGGAAAAGAACAAGATGTCACTATCAAGCTAATGTTCAATATTTCTAGTTAGTCTTAATCTTCCTTTCTCAAGATAATCCTCCCAACTGAATATGCTGTCTTGATGTGTGCTGTCTGTATTTTCATGCCTAACGGGACAAAACGGAAGATCTGAACATTGATTTCTGTTGGGAAATAGTGTGGAAACAAACAATTTAATGAGAGATACCGATATATTCAGAATTACTAAATTTTGTACCATCAGATCTGATGGCTTCGGGATGACAAGAAACTAAGTGTAGCCTTATTTATGACTTTGGCAGAATAACAGTTGGAAGAACTTATTCTCATACATAGGTCCTGGATTTCTCGTCTCAATTGCGTATATTGATCCTGGCAACTGTAAGATTAGATATTTACTTCCATTCAATTTCAGTTACACAGTATCTGTATTTCTTCCTATCTTCTCTTTATGTACTCTTGACCCTTTTTTTGGGGGGTATGTTTTGCAGTTGAGACAGATCTCCAGGCTGGAGCACAGTACAAATATGAGGTGACTGCTAATTCTATCTCTTGTTTACTCATGCATTTTTTCCTCTTTTTTTTTTTTGGTTTCATTTGCTTATCCTTTCTCCCATCTAAAGTTATGAATGTTATAGATTGAGCTTCTTCCATTAATTTATGTTTCATGCATCTCTGACTAAGAATTATGATCATATTATTCTTATCGCAGCTTCTTTGGATCATACTGGTCGCATCCTGTGCTGCTCTTATTATTCAATCACTTGCAGCCAGGCTAGGGGTTGTGACAGGTTGGTATTTATACCCGTGTGACACCTATCTTTGTCGATTCATTATTTCTTTGCCTGCGACCATTGCTGATCGTGTGTGAAATTTCTCTATATGACAGGGAAACATCTTGCTGAGCATTGCAGGGCGGAATATCCCAAGGTCACAAATTTTGTCTTATGGATTCTTGCAGAACTTGCTGTTGTTGCATGCGACATTCCTGAAGGTATTGGAATTACATTTCAGCTCCTTTTGCATGTTTTTCATTTTGCATTGAAGCTCAAGGCTACATGCCTCGTACACTTCAGCAATTTGGTAATACTGCAGATGGTGTAAATATTGGAAATTGAAAATGACAATTTCTTATGCGAGAAATGTTCGTCAAACTGGCAGATCATGCAACTGATTCTATTGCTTTATGTTGATTTCTCCTGGTAATTAATTTCTTATGAGCTAAGGTCGTGCTTTACTCTTTGCAGTAATTGGGACTGCTTTTGCACTGAACATGCTGTTCAGAATCCCAGTATGGTGCGGTGTTCTAATAACTGGACTCAGCACTCTAATGCTCTTGTTACTACAACAATACGGGGTAAGAAATGTCTCAATACTGCAATACATTTCAAAATATTTCCTATCAGTTACTCTTTGCTAAGAATTTTAATGCCATAAAGAAACAAAGAAGCTTCCTCTCAGGAAAACAAAAACACTATTTTAAAACAGCTTTATTAGCAGAGTTTAAATAAATAGATTATCAGTAATATGTCATTAGTTATCAGACAACACTCATACCTGTCTTGTGTCTTGCTTGAGTGGCTCATATTGGACCTTTTTTTTCCTGTGTAGGTCCGTAAGCTGGAATTTCTGATTGCATTTCTGGTGTTCTTAATAGCAATTTGTTTCTTAGTTGAACTTGGGTATTCGAAACCAGATGCTTCAGAAGTTGTGAGGGGCCTTTTTGTTCCTGAGCTTAAAGGAAACGGAGCTACAGGTCTGGCTATCTCATTACTTGGTGCTATGGTGATGCCGTAAGCTTCTTGACTGTTATTCTTTGTTCCCAAGCATTTAATTTTAAACTCAGGACCTTTTTCATTTATCTTCTATACAAATTGCAGGCATAATCTTTTTCTGCACTCAGCGTTAGTGTTATCAAGAAAAGTGCCACGGTCTGTTCATGGGATTAAGGTAACGTCTAATTCCCTTTTATCCTTGTAGTGACCTAATGTCTTATTCCATTTTCAACTATTCTTAATATGATATCCTACGTGTACCAAGTTTCTCCATCCCTGCTATTGTGTATACTAAAGTTGAGTCAGTTCAATTTTTTGAGAAGATTCCCAATGTGAATTTCAAGTACGCAGACACAATCCTCACGGTGAAAAATATACTTACTTCCAACAATTCGCTTTCTTGCAGGAGGCCTGCAGATTCTATACAATTGAAAGTGCATTTGCTCTTACAGTAGCTTTCCTCATCAACATATCTATAATATCTGTTAGTGGTGCCGTCTGTGGTTCAGGTAATTTGAGCCCTGAAGATCAGGCGAACTGCAGTGATCTGGATCTAAACAAAGCTTCATTTTTGTTGAAGGTTAGTCAAGAAATTTCAGTCTTCATTTTTTTGGGGGGAAGTGACAATCTTCATATTATAGCTAAATACTTAAATGAAAAATACTGTATATATTATCTTTGTGCTAGAACTTCTATTTTGTTCACTCAGGTTTATTTCTCTTTTTTTTTCACTGGAAATGGATAGGAGTTCGGCCTCATTCAATCAATAGGAAAGTAAAAAATCAAACACTGGCATGGGCAAAAAACACTTCTGATACACCAACTATGCAGATATTGCTGCTTTTATGTAGAGCTTAGCTTATTCATCAGTTCCAAAATTTTCATTGTCAAGTCTAAATATCCTTTTTTTTTTCAATCAAAGGCATCCGCCTGGCTTTTTTTGATCAAAGTCTAAATATCCTTTGCTGTAGATATTCTGCATTCTGATCCCATATTGCATTTTCTTTACCGTCGTTGTAGAATGTTCTTGGAACCTGGAGCTCAAAGTTGTTTGCAGTTGCTTTGTTGGCGTCTGGTCAGAGTTCTACCATTACAGGAACATATGCTGGACAATACGTCATGCAGGTTTGTGGAACTTTTCCATACTTAAGTCCTAATTCACAAGTTGAATAGAAGGTTTTTCTGTCGATTACAGGAAATAAATTAGTACACCGCCATTCCCTTCCGTCATTTTAGGGTTATGATACTTTTGAAACTTGAATCGGAGTTTCCTTAAACCTTAGATTTGCATCATGAAAGGGAGGAAAACATTGGATTCTGCATTTCCGTCCCAGCCTCCCAGGTTGCCAGGGCCATTTGTTTGCAGAGAAAAATTGACAGTCAGGTGGTGAGCATAGGGGCACCACCTTTGTTAAGTCCTGATATGTTTTTTTTTTTAAGTATAAGTCCTCATATGATGACAATAGGCTGTCGTCTGCCTTCCTTTATCTTGAAATGTCTTTGACCGTCTTACTTTTTTTCCTTCCTTTGACTCAAGGGAAAAGCAAGTAAATAACCAAGCATTCCAGATTATGAGATCTCATCCACTGCAGACTAATCTTTACTCACCTAATTCAGGGGTTTTTAGATCTTCGGATGACACCCTGGATACGGAATCTTGTAACTAGGTCCTTGGCTATTGTGCCAAGTTTGATCGTATCAATAATTGGTGGTTCCTCAGCAGCTGGCCAGCTGATTATCATTGCGTCGGTAATCACTTAACTTTACTATTCTACCCTATTATACCTGATAAATTATTTTGTTCTATTATATTTAACTTTCATTAAACATGTCAGCTAAATTGCTCAGTTTCATATGTTACTAATGCCTGCCTCTAACATGTGCAGATGATACTGTCATTTGAACTCCCATTCGCTCTAGTACCACTTCTTAAATTCACCAGTAGTAAAACAAAGATGGGGCAGCATACGAATTCGATATTCGTAAGTTTTTATTCTATCACATAACTGACAGCAGTGACACTGAATTTGCACAGCAATTCATCTAACATTGGCATTCCAACGCAGACATCTGTGGTTACATGGCTGATCGGTTCATTCATCGTCATCATCAACACCTACTTCCTGATAACCAGCTTCGTCAAACTGCTCCTCCACAGCGGGCTGTCCACCGTCTCCCAAGTATTTTCCGGGATCTTTGGGTTCCTGGGCATGCTCATATACATGGCTGCAATCCTTTACCTCGTCTTCCGACGGAACAGGAAGTCGACCCAGCCATTGCTGGAGAGTGATGCTGAGCTTGCGGCGTCCGACCACAGCACAGGCGCTGGAGTGGAAGGTGGTTCTCTGGGACATTTGCCCCGGGAGGACATCTCAAGCATGCAGCTTCCTCAGCAGCGTGCAGGGACTGATCTTGACTAGATATAGCGTCGAGGAAAATAAATGTCTTTTTGATGGTGATATATTGATATAGTAGTATTATAGGTACAGTATTTACACATTAGGCACATCAGGTACTGACGTAGATCATCATAGTGATGCTACAGTGGATAATAATCTAGCTGATGTATACAAGAAGGATGGATATGAATACCATCAAAGTTTTTCCATGTTGCTGTTGGAACTGATTTATGAAATCTTTGCATTCCAAACATGCCGGCCTTATGGTTAGAAAAAAAGAGTTGATGGGTGTAAACATACTGAATTTTGACGTTGACGATAAGATAGTGGACAAGATTACCCTATGCCATGGAGAATGGGGACTGTGTTTAGTGCATCCTAGAGACTCTGTACTTGGATGCTTGTGTACCGTCTTTTTTTTTAAGACGTGCATAGCACGTTTTTTATTAAGAAGAGAGAAATTCGTACAAAGATACGGTGCACAAGGTTCGTCCCAAAGGACGAGCAAGGGACACAACAGGAACAACACAACGACGAAACGAAACAACCAACAAACAAAGATGGACTACAGCGCCACAATCAGGCGACGAAAGCCCAACAGGACGGCAATCGACACGAAACCCGCACTAGCTCAAAGACGCGCTTCCTCCAGGATGGCCCCCGCGAGAGCCACCGGCTGCAAGGCTGCCCGCTCGCGGACGCGACGGTTCCTTTCCTTCCAAATCGACCAGGCGACCAACCACCCCAAGGTATCGAAACCCTTACGGGATGGTTTGGAGACCACCCTTCGCGACCGCAACCACCAAACCGCAATCGGCTCTCCCAGCAAGGGGGCAAGATCCGCCAAGCGGAAGAAGCGAAGCACACGGAACCAAGTCTCCCGGCTATGGACACAGCCAAGGAGCAGGTGATCCAAGGTCTCGACCTCCTGAGCACAGAGAGCGCAATCATCCCTGTCACTCAGCCCATGACGTCGGAGTCTATCCGACGTCCAACAGCGACCGTGCAAGACAAGCCAACCAAAGAATCACACCCTCCCCGGCGCTTGAGTCTTCCAGAGCCGCGAAGCTCCCAGCAGAGGCAACCTACCAAAGAAAAGCGCTCGGTAAGCCGACGCCGAGGAGAACTCGCCGGAAGCAGTCCACTTCCAGATGAAGCAATCCGGGGTGTCGGTGAGCATGAACCCAAGCAGAAGGTCCCAAAATTTGATGTACTGGACGATCACTTGAACCGTGGTGGCCCCGGTGATGTCACGCACCCAAGCCTGATCCATTATTCCATCCCTCACAGTGCGAGAACGTCGAACCCTCGGGGATACCGCCCCCCAAAGGTTCGGGGCGATCGACTGGATGGAGCAGCCCTCAATCCAAGAGTCCGACCAAAACAGGGCCTTTCTCCCATCTCCAACCGCGACCGAGATGGAGGTAGCGAAAAAACTCTCTGCCAGCGTCTCATTTCCAAACTTGAGGCCGGACCAAGATCGCTGCGGGTCCGTCCGAGCGAACCAAAGCCACCGCATCCGGAGCGCCAAGCCCATGAGCTGAAGGTTGGGAATCCCGAGGCCTCCCAACTCCTTGGGGCAACAAGTGTTTACCCAAGCTACTGCACACTTCCCCCCAGAAGCAACCTCGGTCCCGCGCCAGAGGAACCCTCTAATGAGGGTGGTGATAGTCTTCACCGCCCAAGGCGCTACCTTGAGGGCCATCGAGATGTGCACCGGGATGGCGCAAAGGGTAGATTGGACAAGAACTAGCCTACCGCTCTTGTTGAGCAACCTCCCTTTCCAAGCCGGGATCCTGTTAGCGACCTTATCGACCAGCGGCTGCATCGCCGCCCTCGGTAGCCTCCCCGGAGCCAGGGGCACCCCTAGGTATGTGCATGGGAAAGAAGCGACCGCACAACCCAACAATGCTGCGATCAAATCTGTGTGCCAAGAGTCGCACCGGATGGGGAATGCCTGGCTCTTGACAAAGTTTGCTACCAGGCCAGCCGCCTTGAAGAACAAGTCCAGGATGGCCTTAATAAGGAGGTCCATCTCGACCGGCGAAACAAAAACGACCACATCATCCGCATACAGCGAATTACGATGCTTAATCGCCGGTGTTCTCAGGGGCAGAAACAACCCATGAGATTCAGCAGTCGTGATGAGAGCGCTGAAGCACTCCATCACCAACACAAAGAGCATAGGGGACAGCGGGTCCCCCTGCCTAAGCCCCGACCATGGCAAATCCTGCGACCGGGTAATCCATTGAGGAGGACCTTCATGCTGGCGGTGGAGAGAATAGTAGAAATCCAGTTGGTCCAGGTCCTCGAACAGCCAATAGCCGACAAAAGGTCTAAGAGAAAGATCCACCCGACCGAGTTAAAAGCTTTTGCAAGATCAATTTTCAGCATCACTCGTGGATATCTCTTCGCGGCCAAAGCTTTCACAGTGCCCAGAACACACCTGAAGTTATCCTGGATCTGGCGACCTTTGATAAACGCACTTTGGTTTGGTGAGACCAGCAGCGGCAGGACCGGAGCAAAGCGGTTAGCCAGCGCTTTGGAGAAAATTTTTCCGAAGCTGTGGATGAGGCTAATGGGGCGATAGTCGCCCAGCGACAAAGGATTAGACGTCTTTGGTAAAAGAATGAGAAGGGCATCATTGAGGTGGTGGAAACTATGACAGTCCATCGAGGAGAGCGCATCAAAGGCGCGGATAATATCCCGCTTGATAAACGACTAGGCAGAGCGATAAAAACGACCCGTGAACTCATCGGGTCCAGGCGCCTTATCGAGGGGCAGCTCTTTAACGACCGCCCAAATCTCCTCCTCAGTGAATGAGCGATCCAGCGTGGACAGATCCCTCTGATGAATGCCCAAAGCCTCGAAGTCCAGACGACCCTCTCTTTAATGGGATGTACCCAGAACATGGGAGAAGTAGTTAAAAGCGGCCTCGGCCTTCTCCTTCTTGGCTACCAGGGTGGCCCCGTCGACCTGGAGCATGCCAATGTGATTCCTCCGTCGACGCTGGTTAGCGTGAAGTTGGAAAAACTTGGTATTGGCATCCCCATCGTGGAGCCAACGCATACTAGAATGCTGGCGAGCCATCGTGCGTTCCAGGGAGGTGAGACCTAGATAGCGGATCTTGAGGAACCGCCTCAAGGTGGCCTCCGCGACTGAGAGCGACCGGGTATCTTGGGCAGCCTCCAAACGAAAAATAACCTCTTTAGCGACAGTGATCTGGATTTTAATGTTCCCAACCGCCTTAGCACTCCACTTCTGTAGGGCCTTAGCGGTCACGCGCAGCAAGTGGTCGACCGTGCGCAGGGTGTCAGCATCAGGCCTAGGGCCGTTCCACGCAGTTTCGACCACCTAGAGGTAACCCTCAAACTGCGGCCAGAAGGCCTGGAAGCAGAAGCGACGCTTCGGGTGAAAGCCATCATCTAAGAGGAGCAAAGGCGGGGCGTGGTCCGAGCACCGAGATGACAGCGCCTGCAAAGCTGCCCTAGGGAAAGTCGCGCTCCAACATGAGGAAACAAACATCCTGTCAATGTGCTCTAGGGTGGGGTGCGACCTCTCATTGCTCCAAGTAAACAAGCGACCATGAAGGTGGAGCTCCTCTAGCTCCAAGTCATTAAGGAACCGCCGAAACCTGCCCATCATCCTCCTAGAGAGCCGGTCGTTGTTCTTGTCCTGGGCCTGGTAGATCAAATTAAAATCCCCACACAGGACCCAGGGACCAACTATGGAGGCCCTTATATCACGGAGCTCCTGCAGGAAGACAACCTTGTCCGCATCATTTTGCGGACCATAAACCGTTGTTAGCGACCTAGGAGGGGATTGGGATCCCTGGGAAGCGACCCGAACCAAGAGCGAGTGATCCTCGTACTGGGGGCAGGAGACCTCCCAGATACTCCTATCCCAAGCGACCAAAATGCCCCCACGAGTGTCAACCGTCGGGAGATCAAAATAATCAAAATCTAAGCCTAACATATCGACCAACAGAGATCTGTCCATGACATCAAGCTTCGTCTCCTGCAAACAAAGAAGAGAGACCCTCTACGACTGGACTAACTCACGAACTGCCGACCGCCGGGCGCGTCGGTTTAAACCCCTAACATTCCAACAAACTATGTGTTCATTCATTAAAACCAATGTGCGACCAAATGGGACAAAAAAAACCAAGACCTAACAGTCCAACCGACCACCATTGGCCCCATGCTCCTCCGGGAACAGCTCCCTAGCCGCGGCCAGGAACTCGTCATCCTCAACGATGCAGGTGTGGAAGTTGGCTCCCCACCTATCCCCGAACAGCGCCTGAATGGCCCTGCAGTGCTCGTCCGAAAGGCCGACCGCGAACAACCGCACGTACTCCGTGAAGGCCTCCGTATCAGGCGCCTGGCCCTCCGTGACCAAGTGTTGACATTTCTTAACGCAATCACCTAAGAACAGGTTTGGAACCCATCCTGGTAATAGCGCCAGAAATGCTGGTTGGTAATTCTTAACGTTACAGGAGTCCGCAAGCACACGGAAGTACCATTGTAGCATTTCCCCAAAGAAGTATTCCAAAGGGTATCGAATCCAAGGAAGGCATTGGCGGAATGACAAGATCAACTCTATTGCAATGAGTATAGATCATAGACGGAAATAAATTAGACACTCAAGTGCAGGGGTAAAATATGATAATAGGGGTAGTGTGATCACACACACACTCAGTCTCTCTCTAAGGGGTCCTAGGCATAGGAGGGACATACGAGTTAGTTCTAGGTTCTTATGTACTATACACATAAAGCTGGTAGGAACGAGTTAGATACACTAGCGTTGAAGAACATTGACTTAAGCACCCAGGTACCACGGGGAGATAACCTCCCGCGTTGCTTCTGTACAACTCCGATTGTTATATTTTAGACTCCTACAGCTTATCCAAACGTGGGGGATTTCAGAAGGACCAACGGCTGTCACTACCGCGGCCTACCCCAAGACAAACCGTGGGATAAACTCATAAGTAAGGTAGCTACACAACCCAAGCACCATGCTTACATTGTTAGCCGGACTTGACCGGCCCGGGCTATTGTGACTCAGGTCAAGCCACCAGATAAACCAGCCAATTACACCAAGTACCGTAGCTTAAGCACAGACTTCATACAACGCAGTCATGTCATCTAATTAGATCAAACCAGGTTAGGTAAACAAACGGATATGTGTTTTCCTATGTCTGTTCAACTGGATCAAAGGGTCGTGTTCGTGAAGAACACGAGCCTCTAACTTATGAACAAACAACAGAAACATGTGAAAGTCACCCGTCAAGTGGATCGAAAGGCCTTATTCATCAAGAACAGGAGCCTCTAAATGATGAACAGATGAAGAACACATGAACAAATCACTCATGTATACTAACACAACTTTATATGAAATAGATAAATAACTGAAGTAGATCAAGGTCATACAAATGAAATAAGATACAAGAGAACTCATACCTAGATCCCAAAGTAGACTTGGAACCTGAATTAGAACTACTCTAGCCTACCTCCTAGCCTTGAGACTAAAAGTGAGAGAGTTGTTGCAAGTGTGGATGGTTCATAAGTGAGCCCCCTCTCCTTCTATTTATAGGTCTAAGCACCGGCGAGGAATGGATGCAAACACCCCGGGAGTGGCCTCTAGGACCAATAGGGAAGCACCACGTGGAAGGCCCTGAGTGGCGGCCTCAAGGTCGGTTCGGCCGACCCCAGGGGTCGGCCGACCCCCTGTGGGCCCCACTCGGGGTGTGTTTCCTCCTGGTGGCTGTCCTGTGGGTCCTTAGGTCGGTTCCCGGTGTCCACCCTGTTTTGGCGCGATTTGCATGCCTTTGTGGGTCCATGGATCCATGTGATGTCCATGTGTCACACTCTGATTCGTCGGGGGTTGCTTCACTTGGATTGCTTGCATGGCATGCATGCATGGCTCCCTAGTTGGCAGGTGTGCATGCATGGCATCCTTGTTGGCAGCCCACCTAGGATGAGGTGATGTGGCATGGACCATAGAAGGTGAGTTTGTCACTCTTTTCCTGCTTATTTTCCTGCAATCAAATAATCTCCAAGGACAAGTGGAACTACATTATTCTGAACTAAATATGTGTAAGAAATGCCTTATGCTCCTTTATTCGTGAGTATATTGACGGCTAAAGTAGGCACTTAACAGCCGTCAACAACTCCCCCAAACTAGCCTCTTGCTCATCCCGAGCAAGAGATTAAGGACTTAGGTTGGTTGATAGGAGTTGCTACGATGTTGTATTCCTAGTGTATGACAAGATACAGCTAGGTACTCTATCAAGAGTTGAAGAAGTTGGCATTGATGTTACCTTACACTCGATTGATATGGGGCATATAGCTTTACCTGCCTTGGGCGGTTGAAAGATAGAATGGTTGTATAAAGATTACTAATCACATGTACCTTGATCAGTTATCAATCCGGAGGTTTTGCAGGTTTTTCAAAAAGAAATCAAAGTTCCTCAAATGATACTCTCGGATCGCTCAATGTGTATGATTCCTCACCAAGGCTTTGATTTGCCTTCTTTCACTTCCTACTCCTAATAAGCTGATATGTGGAGCTGTAGGTAGGGAAAACATGTGGCATACCTGTTTCTCATATATTGTCGAGTCGAAAACCGGATCCTTGGGAGAACAAGTCATACACCCTGATCAAGATGTGCAAAAGTGTGTGTATGGTGGATGGATAATGAACTCCTAATTGCATGATTTTACTCTCCTCCCTTTCGAAATTTTTTGAGACCTGGGCTATGTCTCTTTGTTCTCTCTTTTTTATGCATGCCCTTGAGCATGTTTCTCTTTTTTTTACATAGCCCATAGTCCTTGCTGAATATTTTTGGAGGGAGAGTAATCATGGAACATGCGTGGAGCTTTATTTTGCGGAATGGATGGGAAATGGATGAATGATGGTTGCTAACTTCCAGTGTAGAAGTTTCGCATATGGTGGTGTGTACGTGATCTTGATCATAGGAGTAATGACAAGTTTACTCGCCGAGGGTCACAACAATTCGACAAGACTCAATGAAGAAATCAAATAGCATATGTGGAGGTTAACAGAAGCTAAGATCTACATATGGCCTTGGATAGGAATTTCTTATCATTGAGGAACTTATCATTTTATCATTTTTCAAAAGAAAACTCCGGATATCAAACATCACTTAGTACTAGCTCATAGCAACTCTATTATACCATATCATACCTCGCAACAACTTAGGCAAAGATCATGCTTTTGCTTCCCACAAATTTCAAGCTCAGGTTCGATCATACTAGCCAACAAACTCAAAACTTGGATAGGATACTAAGTTGTAAACAAGGCATACAAAAGGAATAAACATAGTAACTATTCATCATTTCAACCATGGAGAATAAGAACACTCGTACCGCGCATATGAAAACAAACTAATTTAAGAAAGCAAATAAATATTTTTGGTCTTTTTAACTTTTTAGATTTTTATGTGTTTTTAGCATATGGGGTTCTGAAAATAATAGAAGATACAAGTTACCTCAGAATGGGGGTCCTCCCCCAAGCTAGCTTCAGGCTCACTGCTGTGGAGGGTGGTATCCCAACCACACGTAGTAAGCTCTCTGCTCCTCCAGCTGTCGCAGCTGTCTCTAGTACAGTTTAGGCTCAAGGGAGTTATCCGGATGGAGTTCTCTATGAGCTCGTATTTTGACAAAGCGCGAACAGAATGGAACAAGGATATCTCGATTCTTTTTAGAGGTCAGAACTTTTATTGAATAGGATAACTTACCGATCTTACCTGTCGGCAAAGGGCTCTTTTGTTTTAAGTCTTCTAGAGCCAGACTATCTCCCACATTACTTACCTTAGTGTAGGGTCAGCCGCTCTTGGAGACGAGGGAGTCGGCTCCCTGTCCACTCTTTTCCACACCTTCTTGGCCGTCTGTGGTATATGAGGTGCGGGGAGTGGTGCCTTGGACTGGGACTTGGATTTCCAATATGATTTCTGTCCTGCACTCATTTGCTCTTGCTTCCAGAAATTCTTCATAAAGGCAACGAGGCTGTCCACTTGTGGTTGCGTAGTTTCACTTCTTTGGGCAGGAGTGCCCGTCCCTGGTGTGCCTTCAACCATTGAGCATTGTTCCTTACGTGGGCGGAATTCAAATCTTTCTTCCTTGCCATTGATGTGGAGACGGATTACTCCAGCACCAACATCAATTTGTGCATCAGCCGTGCTCAGGATTGGACGTCCCAGAATGAGTGCTACTTCATTACCAATGTCCATGTCAAGTACTACAAAGTCCACTGGAATGAAGCAGTCTCGGACCTTCACCGGGATGTCCTCGGCTATCCCCGCTGGATACCGGACTGAGGAATCGGCTAGCTGCAGCTGCAAGGTAGTTGGGGATAATTCCGTATAATTGAGTTGGTCGAAAACTACCTTTGGCATGACGCTAACACTGGCACCAAGATCACAGAGAGCATGGTCGAATCTCTGTGTTCCAATTGTGCATGTCATCGTGGGACACCCTGGGTCCTTCTTCTTTTCTGGAAGACGATTGAGTATAGCTGCGCTACACTCTTCTGTGAGCTTTACCACCTCCAAGATGGGTAGAGCCCGCTTCTTGGTGAGGATATCCTTGAGGTAACGTGCGTACGTGGGTACACGCATTGCCTCGAGGAGTGGAACATTGATATATACATTTTGAATCATGTCCACGAAACGAGTGAATTGCTCATCCACTGTTGTCTTCCTGTTTCGCTGAGGGAATGGCAATAAATTTGTTTCAATAAACTCAGGTTTATCTGCCCTGTCTTCAGGTGCTCTTTCTTGTGAGGACTCCCTCATGCCAAGTGGTTCTCCACTGAGCTCTTCATCCCCTCTTGTGCTTTTCTTTGTTCCTGCATGGTTAGGATAAGGCGGATCGTGAGTGGCCTTACCCCCTCTCGTGACTACTGCTTTTGCATTTTCAACTGGTGGAACCGAAGCGACTAATTGAGCCAACTGGGTTTCTATCATCTTATTAAAGCTCAACTGGTCTTTAAGAGCAGAAGAAAGGCTATCAATTTTAACATTAAGGCTCTCGAAAGCCTTATCGTAGGCAACTATTTTCTTATTAAAGCCTTCATTAATCTTAGCTTGCCCAAAGACTAGATCTTTCAAGGAAGGTTGGTTTGGGTTGAAAGAATTACCTTGATTACCTCCTTGATAATAAGGGCGCGATTGATTCCATGTTTGACCTCCTTGTGGATGATAACCGTTGTTGTTGCCGTTCATGTACATCACATCCTCCTGAGTAGTAGGGCAGTAGTTCCCTAAATGCCCAGTATTACCACAGACTTCGCAAGTCATGCGAGCATCCATAGCTTGAGTAGTGGTGACCATGGCGGCCTTCTCATTGGCTAGATCATCCATTCTCTTCATCATTAGGTCCATCTTGGCATGCAACATATCCGCTTCCTTGACGGTATGTGTACCCCTTTGACGTGGCTGTGTTGGCGGTCGATTTCCGTCAACCTAGAGCACTTGTTACACTTTGGTTTGGGCTTTGATTTATAACTAACCCGCCAATAGGCACATTAATGATGTAACAAGTTCGCACTTGCATGTGGTATTTGGAGTAGGTTGTTTACGCAGGATTTACACGCTTAAAGGAGCACTTCCGGGCAAGGTTCATGGAGCACTTTGTGAGAAGAACATGAAGCCCGGGACAAGCCAAGACTCGAAGTGAACATGACTCCAAATGGCCCAAGGATCAAAGCATGAAGCCATGAAACTCCGGGGACTTAAACGGAAGATGCGGGAGCTTGGACGACAAGTACCCTTATCTAAAACACGGAGCAAACGACGTCAAGGGCCCACATGAAGATCGGTAGAGACAAGGAACGACGCAAGAAGCTCGCACGAGGAAGACCGGGCCGAGCCGAGCCAAAACAGGCCCAGGCCGATCGGACTGGGCCGATCGGCCTGGGCCGATCGGCCTGGCCCATTCCGGGCTCCGTTCGGCCTCCCCTTTGACCTAGACGCTCCTCGGGCTATTTAAAGTCTCCACCCCGAAGCACCGCCGCATCCATTCATCAGAGAGCCGCCAAATCGAAGGAGACACGCCGAAGGGAGCCGACGGCCGCCGCTAGTCCTCGTGTTGCCTAGGAGATGGCTTAGGCCATGCCCTAGCCGCCATGGTTGGCCCTGCGTGGTGAAGCCATGGTGGAGTTCCGGAGCCATGCCTTGAATCCTTCAAGGCATTTGTACCTTCAACATTCAATGGTGATATAATCTTATCTAGTCTTTACTTTGATCTACTACAAGTATGCTTCTTCATATGTGTAGCTACCATATGCCTTTAGTAGGAATAGATCTAATCGTGGTGATTAGTCTTTGTCTTGCGGATATCTCGTAGTGGTGCACGGACCGAGGATTGTCGCTCGGTGATGATTATCCCATCGTAGTGACAGTACGAGGAGGGAGAAAGCGGCGAGTGAACGTGTATCGGACCACTCCATATCGGGTTACTCCATATCGAGTGTACTCCTTATCATAAGTATCGGTATAGATTCGTTTTCACCTTTGGCTGGGGCTGCAACTAGGAGACGATAGGCTAGGGTTACCTTCGGTAGTGTTATCTTATGGCTTGAATGTGATCCATACATCCTTTGTGTTGTATGTTATCTCTTATGCAATCAATGCTTCATGTTAGGTTAGTTCGGTAGATTAGATGGAAGACCCTAGGAGTTTGCTTACCGATCCTTGGATTGACAAATCTAGGGAGAACCCTCCTTGGTGAAAAAGGCACCAAGTCACCCGTACGCTCGCGGTGAACTTGAACACGGTATCCAACCGTCAACAGGCTGGAGTCGATCATCGCTCCACCCTTGATTGGTAACCATCTTCTCAATCAGTGTAGTAGCTTCAGTGATAGTAAGAGAGAAGAAAGCCCCTCCAGCTGCAACATCAATATGGCCTCGGGCTGTCGGAGTCAGCCCATTATAGAAACTCTAAAGAATAAGCAAGTTGTCCATCCCATGATGAGGACAAGCCAGGATGTACTCCTGGAGTCTCTCCCAAGCTTCTGGGATAGTCTCATTTGCCGCTTGCTGGAAACTTGAAATTCACCCCCGAAGGACATTGGTTTTGCCCAACGGAAAGAACTTCGCGAGGAATGCTGCGGAGTACTTTGCCCAAGTGTTAATCTCTGCACGGTTAGCATAGAACCACTGCTTCACCTTTGCCAAGAGGGAGAAGGGAAACAGTCGCAGACGAATAGCATCTTCCTCCACTCCTCGTATAGTGAAGGTACTGCATAGTTTTAGGAACTGCTGCAGGTGGGCGCTCGCGTCTTCATTAGGCTTGCCACAGGATGGGCTAGCCTGTACCATCGTAATTAAGCCAGTCTTGATCTCGAAGTTTCCATTCCCAGTGTTGATCACAGGGCCTGTCGGCACCTGGTCAGCAGAGGGAGCGGAGTACTCGCGGAGAGTCTTCCCGACAGAGTTGGCCATGGAAGTTGATGCGGATGGCACAAAGGAAGCTGGATCGACTTCCGAACGTTCACGCAAAGGAGAGCCGAAATGAGTTCGTGCCTTCCTTACGAGTGACTCAGGATCTTCAGTAAAATTCGATGGCAAGTCGAAACCAGTCATGCACTACCTGTCTTCATCATCAATAGACAAAGAAGACAATCCAAGTTAGCCTGCATTGAGAACTGTTTTATTCCTGTCATGATTATAAACATATGCAAAGTGTTAATATGTCATCCTTAAGCCTTCCCCGGTAACGGCGCCAGAAATGCTTGTTGACATTTCTTAACGCAATCACCTAAGAACAGGTTTGGAACCCATCCTGGTAATAGCGTCAGAAATGCTGGTTGGTAATTCTTAACATTACAGGAGTCCGCAAGCGCACGGAAGTACTATTGTAGCATTTCCCCAAAGGAGTATTCCAAAGGGTATCGAATCCAAGGAAGGCAATGGCGGAATGACACAATCAACTCTATTGCAATGAGTATAGATCATAGACGGAAATAAATCAGACACTCAAGTGCAGGGGTAAAATATGATAATAGGGGTAGTGTGATTGTCGACCGGGCATCCCTGGGCCCACCAACACATTGTGGGCCATACCCGGGAGATGAGTTCCTGTACACCTGGACTACTCGACTAGTGGGCCACGGTGCTGGTACCGTGGACCACAAGGCAAGACAAGGCGGACAAGGACTTGTACTAAGACTAGGATAGCTTTCCATACCTTGTATAGGCTACTCCGGGTCCTACTCGAATAGTACCCTTGTACCAATTCGACTTGTAACCCTGCCTCCCGTGGCATATAAGGCGAGGCAGGGACCCCTCTCAAAAGATACGCAATCAATACAGAGCCACGTAGCATACAGGACGTAGGGTATTATGCACATTGCGGCCCGAACCTGTCTAATTGTGTGCCCCGTGTCTCACCATCGTGTTCCTGATCTCGGCGAGCCCCACCGCACAATCTACTACTTCGGGTACCCCGTCGTAGGCTCGGTGTCTAAAACACTGACAGCTGGCGCGCCAAGTAGGGGACCTCGTTGTGGATCCACTGGCGAACTCGATGGCTCTTGTCACCATCAAGCCGATCGTTGCTTTCCAGCAAGGCGACACCTTCGTTTTCGGCTCCTGGGTTTGCGTTGCTGATGGCGCCGGATCGTTCCTGTGTTTCCTAGCACCGACTCCGGAGTCAAAGCTCAAGTCCTCGACGCTTACGCAAGCTTCGATGGAGAATCTCGTCGAAAATTTTGGCGAAATTTCGATCTCTGACCCACTCAGAGACCTCGAGTCGGAGTCCGAGTACAACTTGACTTCGCCTCCCATTCAGCCTGAGTTGCTTCCATCAGCTTCACAGCTTGCTCTCAGCCTGGAGAACATTCAAGCACCACCTCTCTTCGGTCATTGTCATGTCAGTGCTGCCTACCAAGCCGCATTGAAGCGCCTCATGTGCCCTTGTCTGAAGATTGTGCTCGAGTACTTTTCAGATTCGAACGACAACTTCGACTACTCTTCGGATTCTTTTGAGTTCGAGTTCGACTACGGTTCGGATTCTGTTGAAGTACAACAACTGTCTGGCCCTGCTCATGGACTAGTGATCACATCGACACCTGAGGGTAGATTCGTCTACTGGCCTGAGCATGTGCCTGCTGATCTCACACTGGATGATCAGGAGCACTTTATCGCCTGTCTCGACAACTTGCCTTTTCAGGAAGGCGTCAAGCTTGTTGATTATGACACTGATACTGAGCTCATTTAGAGTACGGGTACTTACTCATCGCATCGAGAAGTGTTCGTCGTTGATGCATCCACTCCGCAAGGGCACCGCTCCAATTATCATTACCCGGATGATGTGTCTGATGATGAACTCTCTGCTAATGCTCCTGTTGATGAAACCGCGGAGGCCAAGGCTGCACATCGCCAACGCAATGCTAATCGTGCAACTCTTCGTCGGGAACTCGCGGAAGCTTTACCTACCCGTAATCTTCAAGAGGCTCTGGATGCGGTTACTACTCGTCAATATCATACTCCAGAAGAAGCCATTAATGCGATCAATCTACTTGGTCGCTCTATGCCTCGTGATAGGGCAACTGCTTGGTTGAACTAGCCTATACTATGCTACGACAGAATACCAGTGCTCCTAGTCATCATGGCAGCAGTAGGGGTCCTCGTCGTACTACTCCCACTCCTAATCGCACACGTCCGGAAGCAAGCAACAAGGGAAAAGGTGACGATGGTAGTGTCAACAGCAAGTCGGGAGACTCTCGCTACGATGCTCGTACAACTATCAATGCCAGACGTGCTGAGCGTGAGAAGCAAAAGGATAATGGCTCTGATTCTTTTCCGGCTTTCTCTGCTCGACTTCAAGATCTATATCTTCCGAAGAAATTCAAGCCTTACGTCATTTCCAAGTATGATGGCAAGCAGGATCCAAGGCAGTGGTTGCGCTGTTATGCTCTGTCCATCTCCAATGCCGGGGGCAACGATGATACCAAGTGTATCTACTTCCCTTTTGTCCTTGAGCAAGAGACCCTCACATGGTTTGAGTCCCTCAAACGTGGCTCCATCGACAATTGGGGACAACTCAAGCACCGCTTCACCAGCAACTTCGCGGGATCTTTGGGCCGTCATGGCACCAGGATGGACCTTGCCCTGATCAAGCAAAAACAAGGCGAGACTCTTGCGAGTACATGCGTCGCTTCTTTGAGAAAAGGGCCACTATTTTCGATGTTACCGAAAAAGAAGTCATAGACACCTTCCAGGATGGTTTCTATGATGACAGGCTATTCCAAGACTTTGGTCGTGCTCGCCCAGCCAACATCACCAAGCTTAAGGAGATGATCACTCACTGGGCAGACGAGGAAGACAAGGCTCGGAATCGATTCAAGCATCTTCGCAACAATCAAAACAACAACAATGCTGAAGCGGCAGTGGCAAGCAACAGTAGGGTAACCGCCAAGGGAATAACTACTCGAGTAATCCCAATCACAAGCGCAAGCCCGAGAACACTGTTGCAGCCATGGAAACTACCGCCAAGTCTGAAGATGATCCTCACTAGGCAACTTTGACCAAGCAGAAATGCCCATGGCACCCAGAGGGGGATCATACTACAGAGCAGTGTTACCTACTTCGACGTGCATTGAAAAACACACCTGAACCATCGCACCCAAACTCGCGATATCGCAAACACAAGGGGAAGAAGGCTAACACAGACAAAGACACTGGGTTCCAGAACCCGTCCAACACTGTCAATGTCATATTTGGTGGAATTCCAACCAAGCGCATGCAAAAGCTAGCTCTCAGGGAGATTATGTCCATCCAACCAGCAGCTCCCACTTATCTCAAGTGGTCTGAAACTCCCATTACTTTCTCAAGGGCGAATCAATGGACTAGTTTCTCTGAGCCAGGGTGATATCCTCTCGTTCTGGATCCTGTGGTGGCAGGCTCCAGGCTTACCAAGGTTCTTATTGATGGTGGCAGCGGACTCAATGTCCTGTTTGCCAAGACTTTGAAGAAGATGGGCCTGGATATCACCAATATTCTTACCAAGACCAACTCACCATTCTATGGTATCATCCTGGGCAACGCAGCTGTTCCTTTGGGTTCAGTTGTACTACCCGTTACCTTTGGGACCAAGGATCACTATCGCACCGAGTACATCAAGTTTAAGGTCGCTGACTTCGAGACTTCTTACCATGCCATCATCGGCAGGCCCGGTCTCGCCAAGTTCATGGCTATCCCTCACTATGTCTACTTCGTTCTAAAGATGTCGAGCCCCAAGGGAGTTCTTTCATTGCAAGGGGATCTGAAGCGTTCCTACGACTGCGACACAGAAGCCGTAGAACTTGCCTCGACTACTCAAGTACCCAATGCAATGATGGAGGTCTTCACTACCGCTAAAAAGCTTGCTCCAAGCGAGCTGGAGGTTCCTGAGAAGACCGACAACAATAACAAGCCTGCACAATCTGGTGACGTCCTGCTCAAAGCCATTGATCTCGGTACTGGTGACAGTAGCAAGACGACCATGATCAGTGCACAACTTGATCCTAAATAGGAAGACGCGCTCGTCAACTTCCTTCGAGCTAACCGTGATATCTTTGCATGGAAGCCATCTGACATGCCAGGTGTGCCCAGGAGGTTGATTGAGCACTCACTCAACGTCGATCCTAATGCTACCCCCAAGAAACAACACCTTCGTCGCTTTGCTGATGACCGCAGGGCTGCCATCAAGAAAGAGCTCACTAAACTACTCGCAGCTGGCTTCATTAAAGAAGTTTTTCACCCACAGTGGCTCGCTAACCCTGTGCTCGTCAGAAAGAAGAACTCTAACGACTGGAGGATGTGTGTCGACTACACTGATCTCAACAAGCATTGCCCCAAGGATCCTTTCGGGTTGCCAAGGATTGATCAAGTCATTGATTCTACAGCGGGCTGTGCTCTGCTCTGTTTCCTGGATTGCTACTCTGGCTATCATCAAATTGCAATCAAGGAATCTGATCAAGAGAAGACCGCGTTTATCACCCCGTTTGGTGCTTATTGTTACACAACAATGTCCTTCGGGTTGAAAAATGCTGGTGCTACATATCAAAGGGCTATCCAAGCGTGCTTCAAGAGGCAGCTTCACAAGAATGTGGAAGCATACGTGGATGACGTCGTTGTCAAGACTAGGGATCCAGACATGCTTATCACAGATCTTGAAGAAACTTTTGCCTCGCTACGCGAGTACCAATGGAAGCTCAACCCCAATAAGTGCGTCTTTGGCGTATCTTTAGGAAAACTACTCGGGTTCATCATCAGCCATCGTGGCATCGAAGCAAACCCCAAGAAAATTACCGCCATTTCCAACATGCAAGCTCCGACTACTATCAAAGATGTCCAGAAGCTTACTGGTTGCATGGCGTCACTTAATCGCTTCATCTCACGACTTGGAGAACGGGGACTACCTTTCTTCAAGTAACTAAAGCGGCAAGAGAAGTTTGCATGGACATCTGAAGCTGATCAAGCTCTTTTTCAGCTCAAGGAATTCTTATCCAAGCCTCCAATCCTTACAGCTCCTCTGCCCAATGAAGAGCTATTGCTCTATATTGCTGCGACTACTAATGTCGTCAGTACAACTATTGTCGTTGAGCGGCAGGAAAAAGGCCATGGCTACCCTGTCCAGAGGCCTGTCTACTTCGTCAGTAAAGTACTCTCAGAATCTAAGGCTTGTTATCCTCCGGTACAGAAGCTACTTTATGCAGTTCTGATTACTTCACAGAAGTTCCGCCACTACTTCGACGAGTACAAGATTTCTGTGGTTACTAGCTACCCACTTGGCGAGATACTGCACAACCGGGATTCCACAGGAAGGATTTCTAAATGGGCTGTAGAGCTCGGTGCTCTATCACTCGAGTTCAAGTCTCGCACTGCTATCAAGTCTCAAGCCTTGGTTGATTTCATGGCTGAGTGGCGGGAAAATCAAGTCCCAATTCCAATTGAGCGTCCAGAACATTGGGTCATGTACTTTGACGGTTCCCTCAAATTGGAAGGCGCTGGTGCCGGGGTACTTCTAATTTCTCCCGAGGGCGAGCAACTCAAATATGTTTTGCAGATCTTTTGGAAGGTCTCAAACAATGAAGCTGAATATGAAGCTCTATTGCATGGTCTACGACTTGCAGTCTCTCTTGGCATTACAAGACTACTTGTCTATGGTGATTCTTTGGTGGTCATCAATTAAGTCAACGATTCATGGGATCGTAATGCTGAAAACATGGATGCGTACTGTCAGGAGGTACGCAAACTTGAGAACAAATTCCATGGTCTCGAGTTCCATCATGTGGTCCGCGACAACAATGTTGCTACGGATGTCTCGTCGAAGCTGGGATCTGCACGAGCTCAAGTGCCAGCTGGAATATTCGTCCATGAACTCCACAAACCATCAATTCCGGAGCAATCATCTGCACCCACGACTACTTCAGTTTAATCTGATCGGGAAGTGCTTATGATTGATGTGGACTGGAGAACTCCTTTCATCGACTACATTAAACATCAGTTGATTCCAGAATATAAGGCAGAAGCCGAGCGCATCTCACGCCGCGCCAAGGCTTATGCTCTAGTCGGAGATCAACTCTACAAGCGAGGCGCAAAGCTCTGATATACTCATGAAATGCGTTTCTCGCGAGGAAGGCAAGGAAATCTTGGAGGAGACACACAAAGGAATCTGTGGCAATCACGCTTCTTCCCGCACCTTGGTGGGAAAAGTGTTCAGACGTGCTTTCTAATGGCCTACAGCTCTTGCTGACGCAGAGGAACTAGTCAAGAAGTGTCAAGGATGCCAATTCTTCGCCAAGCAACAACACGTTCCTGCCTACAAGCTCATCACGATACCACCAACTTGGCCTTTCGCTTGCTGGGGACTGGATATGATTGGTCCTCTCCCAAATGCGCCAGGGGGATTCAATAGAGTTCTGGTGCCTATCGACAAGTTTACCAAGTGGATTGAGGTCAAGCCTGTTACCTGCCCCAAGGCTGATCGGGTCCTCGACTTCTTTGACGAAATCGTACATCGCTATGGTTTCCCTAACCGCATCATTACAGACCTAGGTTCGAATTTCAACAATCACCAGTTCTGGGAGTAATGCGAGAACAGTGGTATTGACGTCCGGTACGTCTCCGTTGCTCACCCACGTGCCAATGGCCAAGTGGAGCGCGCCAATGGGATGATACTCGATGCTCTAAAAAAGCGGCTGTACGATGCTGCAAATACCAAGGGCGGCAAATGGATCAAGGATCTACCCAATGCACTCTGGGGGCTATGTACTCAGTCTACTACTTCCACGGGGCAGTCACCTTACTTCCTGGTCTACGGCTCTGAAGCCGTCTTGCCTGCTGATGTCATGTGGCGTTCTCCGACGGTTGATCAGTACGAAGAAGGCGTTGCTAAAGAAACAAGACAGACAGATGTCGACAGTCTCGAGGAAGCTCGCTGCAACGCACTTGTTCAATCCGCTCAATATCTTGAGAGGATCCGCCGCTATCATGACCACAACGTTAAGGAACGCTCCTTCAACGTTGGTGACTTAGTCCTTCGTCGCATCCAGAATACGACAGGACTACACAAGCTCAACTCGCCATGGGAAGGTCCTTTCTCTGTTGCAAAGGTTACCGGACCAGGCTCATATCGTCTTCAAACTCTTGAAGGCGAGGAAGTTGACAACTCTTGGAACATTGACCAGCTTTGTCGCTTCTACCCGTAGGGGGTCTCAACAACCCTCTCCAGACGGCTTCGGCTGTAAAACGACTCATATCGGGTTTCAATAACCCTTTCCAGGCAACTTCAGTTGCAATCACTCAACAGACAGCTACGGTTGTCACCACTCGTAGGGGGTCTCAACAACCTTCTCCAGACAGTTTCGGCTGTATCTTCTCATGGCTTTCAGCTGTGAGCACCCGCAGGGGTCTTTGTCAACCCTCTCTAGGCAGTCTCATTCTGCAACCTCGTAGGGAGTCATGATAACTCTCTCCAGCGATCCTGTATCGTATAGGGCAGTAAGTGGCACATGCTGTCCATGTTCCTATTTTTCAATAAGAGGTTGTGGCCTAGAGTAACACCCTGCTTGTAGGGTCTCAGTGGAACTCTCACACAAGTTGCTGCTACAGCAAAGAGTAGTTCATCACACTGTCTCCTACAGTCTTACTCGTTCTTCGGAACATTCTTGCGAGTTCTCTCTCATTAGGCTCATAGCCTCAGAAGTACTTAAGACATTGTCAACTCTGTACAATGTATTCAGTAATAAAGTTGCTACTCTATACCAACTTGTTACTGTTCTCTACTTGTTCATAACAAAGCCTTCATTATGCTGCTACGCTAAGGTGTTCAACTCGTTATGAATAAGTTCTTTTCGAGTACTCTCTCACTAGGCTCATAGCCTCAGAGGTACTTAAGACATTGTCAACTCTGTACAATGTATTCAGTAATAAAGTTGCTACTCTATACCAACTTGTTACTGTTCTCTACTTGTTCATAACAAAGCCTTCATTATGCTACTACAGCTAAGGTGTTCAACTCGTTATAAATAAATTCTTTTCGAGTACTCTCTCACTAGGCTCATAGCCTCAGAGGTACTTAAGACATTGTCAACCCTGTACAATGTATTCAGTAATAAAGTTGCTACTCTATACCAACTTGTTACTGTTCTCTACTTGTTCATAACAAAGCCTTCATTACGCTGCTACAGCTAAGGTGTTCAACTCGTTATGAATAAGTCCTTTTCGAGTACTCTCTCACTAGGCTTGTTAGCCTCAGAGGCACTCAAGACATTGTCAACTCTGTACAATGTGTTTAGTACAAGCCGCTACTCTATATCGACTTGTTACTACTCTTAGCTTAACTCATGACAAAGCCTTCTTTACGCTGCTACAGCTTAGGTGTTCAACTCGTTATGTTTTAAGCTAATGTTCTTCGAAACATATGTACACTTGAGTACTCCTACTCGTGTATCGTATCTCTTTTTTGCAGCCATACATTCAGTACCAACTCAAGTACTCGGCCAACACAGATGCAAATAAGGGATCCAGATAATTGATTTCTGCAAAGTTTTCAATTATATTACATAAATACTTGTTTGAGATTACACTGGTTTTCTCTCTAGTATTTCTATTCTACAGGTACATCTAACAAAGATCAATGAACTTGGAAACTGCTTCCGCGATTGGAGAAGTCTGTTGCATCAACTCGTTGAGATGATCGTCGGTGCAGTCCCCAGATCTGCCGTTCATGATGACCGTGAGATCCGCTTCGGCATAGAAGGACTTGATGAAACTCAAGACTTGATTGGGAATTGTGCAGGCCAGCCTCAGAATCTTCTTCGGGGTGTCTTTCAATCTCTCCACGAGTGGGCGAGGTTGAACTCCGGCAACTCTGGGCTCAAACAAGTTTGCCACCGGCTCGGCCGCTTCTGTCAATGCCTTCAGCTCTGAGCGTAGGCCCTCGACTTCTTCAATCTTCTCCTTCAGTGACTGCATGCAGCGCAGCAAGTCAGTCCAGCCGGCTCTGCGGATATTCATCTCGCACTCAAGTTTGAAGCACCGCACCTTATAGTCTTCTTTCAGATCCATGTGAGCTGCTTCTTCACGGTTGAAGGCTAGCTGCCAGTCCAGCGCCTTGTTTTTGAACTTCTCGACTTCCTCTGTCAGCTCTGCAAAGGATCAAGGCTACTTATTAAATGTGGTGCGCAAGAACAAAAGTACTCAATGATGATTTCAGAAGGGAGATTACCTTTATTCTTCAGGTGCAAGGACTTGTTCTTACCAACAACTTCATCCTTTTTCGCCATCAGCTTCTGGATTTCGTTGTGGTACCCGGTGGCGTTGGAGTCAAGTCTCTCCTGCAGCTTCAGAGACAAAGCCTTTTGTTGCTTCAACTCTTCTTTGAGCCGCGAGACTTCCTCAATGTCAGCCGCATGCTCCTCAAGCAGCCGAGTCTTGCGTTTCGACTGCTTGACTACCTCCTGCAAGAGCGAGAACAACATATGGGTCAGAGACAAGATATCTGTGACCAAAAAATACTCTACAAGAGACTACTCGAACTTACCGCAAGGAGTTTCTCTACGCCGCAGAACATCTCAGCGTGCGCGTTCAAGTTATCTTCATCCAGGCCGGAGTCATCATATAGCATCAGGTTCTCTGCCATGGACTGGGTACTTATACTAGCCGCCGAGTACCTCGCAGCGCTGCGCATAGGAGCCGGGTCTTCAATTTGTGGCTCATGCGGCACCAAGCGATTCTCTGGCTGTTCCTCCAGCACCAGATGTGCATCAGCATGATGCACGGGGGCTTCCACAGCCAGGATTTCCTCGTCCTGTAGCACGGCTTCAGGATCCACTTCCAAGGCTTCATTGACCACGGTTTCAATTTCTTCAAGTTGTTGAGCCCTGGGCCTGGAAGTGGCTTCAACTGCGGCCTTGGTCACGACGCTCCAAAGAGTGCGCAACGCTTGAGCAGCCTCCGCTTCTGCGGGTACTTCTTGGCGCTCTGGAAATATGTCTTCCTGTTGATCTTGAGAAGTCTGGCTTTCTCCTCCTGCAGCACTTCCAGAAGCGCCCCACTTCACATCAGTGGATTTCCTGCATTAGCAAGTTGGTTAGCAGAAGCATAGTACATAATCATATTAAGTACTCGAGTACTCATTTACTTACAAGGCAGCACGAGGCACCGAGACTTTGGGTCCCAGCAGGTCGAAGAAAGAAGGCGCTGCCACCACCTCTGGAACATTTTTTACTGGCAGCACATTTTCTGGTGCCGCAACTTCTTATTGCTCATGCACCACCGTCTCTACGGCTGACGCTGGAACCACCTCGGGTTCTATTATTTTCGAAGGGCTTCTCGAGGGTACATTGGATGTACTCTCGATGATCTGCACAAAACAAAAAACAAGCCATTACAGCAGAGAATAAGTACTCAATGCATAACGACTACTTGCAAAAGGTTCTCCAACACTTACTGTAATGGAGGGGAGGCCCGTCACTTTCTTCACGGCACGCTTCCCCACCGTGGTCCTTTTCTTCCGCGGTGGCAATGTCACATCATCTGCAAGAGATGATGCTGGTCTCTTCGATGATCCCGCGGTGAGGCCACTGGGGATGGGCACCCCAGAGTATCCGTAGCGGCTCTTCACTTCAAAACGTTGTTGAAGTGTTAAGCTGTCATCGTCGCTTGAGGAGGCGTCCTCCACCAAGACTTCTTCTCTTTCTTGAGCAGCCTGACTACCCTCGGGGGCTTCAGGCTCCGCTCCCGGTGCTTCTTTTTCCGGTGCTTCGAGAGGGTCTTCAGGACGAGGAGGAGGGTCTGATACGAACTTCAAGACATCCTCTTGCAAAATACAAGGCAAATGTTAGTTACCCGACTACTTTCAACAAAAGTACTCGGGAGCTAAGTACTTGAAGACTTACCAGACGAGGAGGGTTGTCCGCACTGAACTCAGGAACAGCTGCAGGTATACCATGAAGATTCTTGAAGATCTTCTGTAGCCGCTCTATCACGAGATCGTCGCTGATCTCTTCAGCAGATAACCTGGAGCCGTCATCCGCTCCAGTGTACTCGAACCCAAGATGCTCCCGCTGCATCAAGGGTTGTATCCTTCGCTTCTTGAAGCTGAAGGCTACCCGCTCCGCTGTGAAGCCTTGCGCCTTCTTCTGCGCAATCTTCGCCAACAACTCCAGAATCTGGATGCACTCTTGCATCGTGGGTTCATCCTTCCACAGCCGGTCGTATACTGGCGCGAACATGCTTGGCTTCGGCAGCTGAGGCGGGGCGTTCTCTATGTAGAACCACTTGTTTTTCCAATCTTGATTGGAGTCAATCAAGTCGTACTTAAAGTACAACTCCTGTGCCTTCTGGCGCATCTGCACACCGGCTCCACCAACCACAACCGAAAAATTAGCGTTTGGCTGTGGCTTCAACCGGAATATCTTCCTGAACAATGCCCAGTGTGGCCGGATGCCGAGGAAAGCTTCACAGAAGTGCACGAACACCGCAATCTGAAAGATGCTATTGGGGTTGAGATATACGTGCTCCAACTTGAAGAAGTCGAGGAAGCCGCGGAAGAAATCCGAAGACAGGAGCGTCAACCCACACTCGACGAAGTGCCCGAACATCGGGATCTCATCCAGGCTCTTTTCCATCGGCCAAGCATCACCAGCAGCGGAGCTCCAACCAGCAATGGCCTTCTCACGGAACAACCTGCTGGCTTCGAGGGCCTTGATATCTTCCTCCCTCATCATGGACTTCTTCCAAGATACAACCTGGCTTGGGGGCTTGGTGATGACCACCGTCTTGTACTTGGGCTCCGGCAATTCATTCTTGCCGCGGCCGGATTTCCTCTTCTGTCCCTTGGACGGCACAGGCTTCATCCTTCCTGTCACAAGGGTCTTCTTTCGCATTGACCGGAGGACGACGACGAGATGGAGGTGCACCCTTGGCACTATAGGCGCTCGAATTCTACGGCGGCTGTGGATGCTAAGGCATTCTGGATCTAAGGGCGAATGGAAGCAATGAAACCCTAAGGGATACCCCTTCGGGTATTTATAAAACCAAAACCCTAACGATTCGACCTGGTGACCCTTCGTATTCAACAGATTGGTTTCACACAGGCAAATATTTGGCTAAGTTAGAGGACTCAAATCCAAGACCTGCTCGGCTCTATCTCGGGGGCTCGACTACTTCACGGAATTGGATTTCTTTCAGCTACAGTTCACTGAATTCAGGCCACTTTTCTACAGTCAGATTGGATCCTTCAATTCGAGAAAGTACTCGACTCAAGGCTCGGGGGCTCCGTGCCACGTGTCCTTCAGTTTTCTCTAGATTTTTGCGGGATTATTTAACGAAGACTGCTGATTGACCCTCAGCTTGAATTGTCAATTCGAACTAAGGCTCGGGGGCTACATCCATATAGGATGCGATTTTTGCAAATCGCATTCCTATATTATTTCTTCGGATTGTCTACGGATTTTTTTAGAGCAAGATCAAAGAGTTCAAAATTGACCCTCAGCTTGAATCTTGGATTCGACCTAAGGCTCGGGGGCTACATTCCATATGGAATGCGATTTTAGTAATCGCATTTCCATATGGATCTTTGATGCAAAGATTTCAAGAACGAAGCGGGTATTATTGAAGACCTTCAAGGGAAGTACTCGGGGACGCTTGGGAACAACTCGAGAAGACTTCAAGACTACTCGTGGAGTTAGCTGGAGTACCTTCCAGCCTCGTGATGAATCAAGTACTATTGAAGATTGAAGCTTGTAGAACTCGGGGCGCCTGGGAACTACTCGTGGAGATCTTCAAGACTACTTGGAGCATTACACTCGACTACAAAGTACTCGGGGGCTTGTCGACCGGGCATCCCTGGGCCCACCAACACATTGTGGGCCATACCCGGGAGATGAGTTCCTGTACACCTGGACTACTCGACTAGTGGGCCACGGTGCTGGTACCGTGGACCACAAGGCAAGACAAGGCGGACAAGGACTTGTACTAAGACTAGGATAGCTTTCCATACCTTGTATAGGCTACTCCGGGTCCTACTCGAATAGTACCCTTGTACCAATCCGACTTGTAACCCTGCCTCCCGTGGCATATAAGGCGAGGCAGGGACCCCTCTCAAAAGATACGCAATCAATACAGAGCCACGTTGCATACAGGACGTAGGGTATTACGCACACTGCGGACCGAACCTGTCTAATTGTGTGCCCTGTGTCTCACCATCGTGTTCCTGATCTCGGTGAGCCCCACCGCACAATCTACTACTTCGGGTACCCCGTCGTAGGCTCAGTGTCTAAAACACTGACAGTGATCACACACACACTCACTCTCTCTCTCTCTAAGGGGTCCTAGGCATAGGAGGGACATACGAGTTAGTTCTAGGTTCTTATGTACTATACACATAAAGCTGGTAGGAACGAGTTAGATACACTAGCGTTGAAGAACATTGACTTAAGCACCCAGGTACCACGGGGAGATAACCTCCCGCGTTGCTTCTGTACAACTCCGATTGTTATATTTTAGACTCCTACAGCTTATCCAAACGTGGGGGATTTCAGAAGGACCAACGGCTGTCACTACCGCGGCCTACCCCAAGACAAACCGTGGGATAAACTCATAAGTAAGGTAGCTACACAACCCAAGCACCATGCTTACGTTGTTAGCCGGACTTGACCGGCCCGGGCTATTGTGACCCAGGTCAAGCCACTAGATAAACCTCCTGTGGGTCCTTAGGTCGGTTCCCGGTGTCCACCTATTTTGGCGCGATTTGCATGCCTTTGTGGGCCCATGGATCCATGTGACGTCCACGTGTCACACTCTGATTCGTCGGGGGTTGCTTCACTTGGATTGCTTGCATGGCATGCATGCATAGCTCCCTAGTTGGCAGGTGTGCATGCATAGCATCCTTGTTGGCAGCCCACCTAGGATGAGGTGATGTTGCATGGACCATAGAAAGTGAGTTTGTCACTCTTTTCCTGCTTATTTTCCTGCAATCAAATAATTTCCAAGGACAAGTGGAACTACATTATTCTTAACTAAATACGTGTAAGAAATGCCTTATGCTCCTTTATTCATGAGTATATTGATGGCTAAAGTAGGCACTTAACAGCCGTCAACACCAAGCCAAGGCGACGCATGATGACGTTCTGTCCGGCCGTGACCAGGTTAGTCCTCCGCCCCTTGGAGAGGGCCGCGAGCCTGCTGCTATGGCGCGGCGGCCCAGCCAGAGGAGCCTTGGCCCTACGACCTGCAGGCCGTGGCAGGATTGGCTGCCAGTCCGCCGAGCGCTACCGTAAGACCGAAGCACAGAAGTCCGTGACCAACTCGCTGGCGCCCTGAGTCGGACCCTGGGTCCCGCTGCCCGAGGAGAGAGGGTCAGAGGGCACGGCCGCCCGGGGGGAGCGCACCGGCTCCACCCTCGAACCAAGCTGAGCGACCACCACGACAGGCGCAACCTCCAGCGACAACCCCTCCTCCCGAGGGGAGGGCCTCGCCTCCACCCCCAGGCAAAGTTGAGCGGTCTCCGCATCCGGAACCCCCCGCCCAGGCGGGGCGGCATCCAACGGAGACCCGCTCCCATTGACCGGCAAGCAACGCGAGGCGCCCGAGAGGGTGGCCGCAAGCCGTGCAAAGACCGAGCGCACCGGGACCGTAGCCGGGGAGCGACCAATGGCGACCGCACGCACAGGTGCTGCAGGCGACGTGGGTGTAGCTGCCTCATCACACATCAGGTCAGCACAAGGCGTGTCCGACATGCACGAGCTCCGGAGCACCGCGGCGAGCTCCAACACCAAGGGGCCCTGCCGCGACAGTGGGACACTCCCCGCAGTCCCCACCTCCGAAGACCCGCGCAAAGCTGAGGCATGGCCGCCCAACGTCGAGGAGGCGAAGAAGGGGCGGGCCGCCGAGGGGGCCCCAGCCGCAGCAGCCACGGGTGTGTGGATGCCCTGCAGCCCCCACTCCGGGAAGGTAGCGGGTCGCGGGACAGGAGCCGGGGCGATGACCGGCGCTCCAAACACGACCGGAGCCGAGCGGCCCCCGCGGAACGCTACCTGGCCGGGCGAGGGGAACACACCCGGACCACCCGGCCATCCCGAGGGCGGCGCCCTACCAGGCGGAGGCGCGCCCCCGGTGGGAGGGCGCACGCCCCCTGGAGAGGTCCCACCTGGCGACCCAGAGGCTGACGATCCCGGCTCTCCTGGGGCCCCCGGGGCAGCGTCCGGGGGGAGCTCCACCACGTCCAGGATGTCGACGACCGCCCAGTACTGTAGACATGGCAGCCTCCCCGGCTGCCCGGACGTAGTAGGCGCGACCATTACCTTCGTAGCCGGTACAAGATCCGGATGAAGGCAATCGACCATGACTAGAAACCTCTTGAGGTTAGCCTTCGACTCGGTCTCCTGCGCAATGGAGGCGACCGCGCAGGAGGACCCTAGGATCTCCTCAGCCGTGGAGACCAACCACAAGTTTGCAGGGATCCCAATCAGAGCGATCTTCAGACGGTAGTCCAAGGAAACCTTTTCCGCCCAGTTCTCCCTACGCCACCTCTTGAAGGCGATCCTGACTGCCCCCAGCGGTATAGGTGCATGCAACACCTGAAGCATCAACGACACATCTCGGAAAAGAACCAAAAAATCTTCCGGATGGTGCGGATGGACAGTGAAAGAACCCGGAGATGCCCCAAAGTGACCAACAATGTAGGCCTGCACATCATTGGCGTTAAGCTTGGGCTTCATTCCCGCGACCACACCGACCAAGGCACGCTCCAGAACGACCTCGTTGGCTGTGACCTAAAGTGAAAGAGGGATGATGCAACGCTCCTCACGTGGCCGCCGCGACGGATGCCCGAGAGGGGGGGGGGAGAGGTGGAATTCCCCCCACCCGGACCTCGGCGGCCCACAGCCTGGTCCACCGAAGGAGTCGGGGTCGGGGAGCACCTCGGTGCCGAGCCTGCAGCCGAAGCAGCTGCAGAGGCGGGAGGCGCCTGACCGACGGCCCCAAGCGTCGACGGAGGACCGCCCTGGGTGGCCCCGATAGGCTGAGAGTGACGACGCACGACCTGGGCGTAGGACTCCGAGCGACCGACATCCCGGGGGACGTTCTGAAGTCGCACCCCCCGCGGTGGAGGTGACGCCTGGCGAGGGGAGCGCCGCTGAGCGACGAGACAACCATCCCCCGCCTGCGTGCCCTCGGCCGCGCCCCTGCCGGGCGCCCCGCGACACGAGGCCCGGCCGGCAGCACCCCGACCACAGCCCCGAAACGACAAGGGCATGGAGCACTCCCTGGAACGGTGGCCCAGCTTGTCGCAGCGGAAGCACCGTGCCGCAGTGGGACAGCGAGCGGCCACATGGTCCTCGGCGAAGCAGTTGAAACATCATCCGACCAAGTCCCCCGGAACACGACCACGCGGAGCATCACCCCGAGGTGAGAGAGGAGGGGACCTCAAAGACTTGCGCTTGCGGGACTCCTTGACCTCCCACCCATCCTCCACGGGCACGACCGGGACGCCACCGCGCCGTGCATCGGCCATGAAGCCGCCCACCGACGGCGGCGGAGGCGGAGGGGGGGCGCACAGCTCACGACCAGTGGGAGCTCGACCGGCCCCACGGGAAGAAGCCGGCGCACGCATCCCAACCACGACGCGTCGACACTTGGCGTCGGCCGGGACCCCATCCGGACGCGGCGGTGGGGGCGGAGGAGCCCGCCGCGGGGGAGGGGAGTCCAGCCCCGGGGCACCCTGACGAGCAGTCGAGCCCCCAGAGGCGAGCAGTAGCGATCCTCTCCCCCCCACCAACGCGTGGAGGACGAGCCTAAGGCGCCAGTCACCACGACGCTCTGAAGCGGGTGCAGTAGGGGAGGGGAAGCAGCGGCCTTTGCGACCTGAGCGACCTTGCCCCCGCGGCCGGACGGCGGCGGCGGGGGAGAAGCGACCCGCTTGCCTCGCGCGGCCGAGGAAGGCGCCACCCGCGAGGAGGGGTCTAGCAGCAGCGGGGAGGGGATGGGCGGCGGAGCAGCCTCACGCGCGCTGGGAGGCGAAGAGGAGCGGCCGACCGGCTGAACCTCCCCCCAGCCGGACGCCCCGCCGGCCGACCTCTGGAGCAGCCGTGCTTGGTCGGAGAGCAGTGACGCCGGAGGGGGAGGCGGGAGAGACGGCGACCGCCGTGGGCGGGGGGAGGGCGAGCCGACCAGGGCGTCGTAGCCCAGGTCCCGCACCGCCGTGGCAAAGGACGGCGAGCCGGACCTCGCCGACGCCGCGGAGGAGCCCGGCGAGCCGGCCGGCGACCCAGAGGCGGCGAAGGCCCATAGGTCCCCCGCCGACAGGATGGAGGGGCCGGCCTCCGACGAGCCGGGCTCCAGCCCGGGGAAGGAGCCGCCCGCCGGCGCGGGGAGGGGCGAGTCCGCCGCGCGGCCGGAGGCGGCAGGAGGAGGCCCCTCGTCGTCGAGAAGGTCCTCGTCTGTAACACCCTAAATTTCCATCATTAAAATAATGTAGCAACATGGTGCTATAGATTTTGTTTTTAATGTTTTAAATAAATTATCAAATAAATTTGGCTCTAAAATGTTTAAATGTCATTTTAATAATTTTAGAAGCAACAAGTGCTTGTGCATCATATTTTGGTTGCATGGTATTTATGTTTAATAGTGTAAAGTTTTAAAAGTTTTAAAGTTTGTTTGAAACTTTGAAAAGATTTTGAAAAGTTGAAAAGTATTTGGAAGTTCTAAAGTGTTGAAAAGGTTTGAAAAAGGTTTTAGAAGAAAAAGAAAAAAAACCAAACCCCTCGCCCCTTCCTTTCAGCCCGAGCAGGTCCAGTTCTCCCCACCAGCCCACCTTCCCTCCGCCGGCCCGTCGTCCCTTCCGGCCCATCAACACACCACGCGGCCCGTTTCCCTTTCCCCTCCCCTTCTCCCACTGCCAGCCGGACCCCGCTGGTCAGCTCCTCCTCCCACCTCAGGCCGGTTCCCCTGCTTCGCAAACACAGCGCGCCGCCCGGCCGTTCCCCCGGCTTTCCCACCCCTCTTCGCCTTCATTGCCGGCCTTCATGGTGCATTGAAGCACGACCGCCACCCCTCCTTAAACTTCCTCCTTCAGTTTCCCCTAATCAAGCCCTACCCCCTCCCTTGAATACATGAAACCGCCATGGCCATCAATGGCATTTTGCCCCTTGGCCGCCGGCCTCTCCTCTCCCCTCTCCTCCCTTCTCCTCTCTATAAAACCCGAGCTCGAGCCCCTGCGCGCACCCTTTCCGCACCCGTGCACGCCTTGCACCCTCTCCTCTCCCGCACGCGCCGCCGCAAGGAATTTCCGACCGCCGCACCATTGCCGGCCACCCCGAAGCTCGTTGTCGTCAGTGAAGTGTTCCTTGTCTTCCTCTCTTCCTTCTCCGTCGCGTACGATGCTCACGAACCTTCCTCTGTCCCAGGGCGCCTCCTTCCCGTCGCTGACCGAGCCATCTCCAGGAGCACCACCGCCCGCCGGAGCCGCCGGTCCCCGATCTCCGCCGTCTCGGCCCCTCGTCGCTGTTCTTCTCGCCGTAGCCTCACATCAAGGTGAAGAAGTCATCTCCCTCTCCTTTTTCCCTGACTCGAGGCATCTAGCGCCGTGGACGACCTTGCGCAGTCCGCCGCCGTCCGCCTCGCCGGGCGAGGAGCACCCTAGCCGCCAGAGCCACCCCCGGAACCCCTTGTTGAGCTCGCCTTCTCCCCAGCTCCATGTAGGTGCTATCCGCGTCGAGTTTGGCGGCCAGGAAGCCGTTTTGGTGTGCGCCGGCGAACTTCCGGCGAGCTTTCCGCTGGCGCCGCCGCGCGCGCCGCGCCGCTGCTGTTCTGCCGCCGCTCCTTCGCGTGCAGGCGACGGAAGCCGTCCGATCCGCGATGGACGGCCAGATCTCGCCCCAGCCCCGGTCAAAAAGACCCAGTACCGGTCAACCCTAGCGTGGCCGCCACCACTTTTCAAAAATGACCCTGTGTTTTCTATAATCACATATATACCCTTCCACCGGGATAAACCCTTTCAGTCAGGTCCTTTTCTTTACGTTTAGACCCTCGAGCTTTTAGTTTTTCCTCGGCCGTCCATGTCCTGATCAACGGCCCAGATCTGTTCGGCCCGAGTCAACCGGCCAAGTACCGGTCAAGCCGGAGCCGTCACCGGCGTTTTTGCTTAAAAGCCCCTGAGCTTCTCCTTTTCACAATCAAACCCTTCCACCTTATAAAACTCTTACAACCAGGTCCTGTTTTCTTCGTTTAAGCCCCTGAGCTCTCTAGTTTTTCCACCCGAGATCCTTAATAGGTTGTTTTGCGTTGTAAACCTTCGGTTTATAAACGTAATTAGGTTTTAGTCCCTGGTTTCTTGCAGTTAAGCCCCTCGAAGCCCTGTTTCTTCACAGAAAAGCCCCTGAAACTTGTTTTGGTCGTATCTTTTGCGTTTTAGCTCCGTTTCCACCGTTTCAAGTTGCGTTAGGTTCATATCAACTCAAATTACGTGATAGGACCAATGTTGAACATGTTCTATATTTTATAATTTATTTAAATATTAAATATGATTAAATCCTTATACACATGCTTTTCTAATTAAAATCTAATTAGAGTTCAACACGTGTTTTCATAAGAAAGTTAATATGATTAATACTAGTTAAATATTTCTTATAATTAAAAGTTAATTAGATGTACACCTCGATTTTTATAATCAAACTTAAATTGATTAATGTTTATGCAATTTGCTTTCTAAATAAAATAAACATAGGTCTATCCCGAGTTTTCTTAATTAATTGTTAATTTGATTAATATGAATATAAATGTGTTTTTGAATTATAATTTGATTAGAATAACTTGAAATATAAAGATAAACGCTTAGATGCTTTTACATGCTTCTTTTAAATTAAATGTTTAATTTGCATAAATCATACTTGAATATTTATAAATAAGATTTGAATAAGTCTTACATCGTCTTTTTAATACAAATATAACTTGCTTAATTATAAATAGGGTATTTCTTTGAAATAACCTATGCACATGATTTTACTTAATTAAAAGATACCTAGCACATAGCTAGCTCTTGTATGTGATCATCCAAATCTCCCGATAGTTTCGAGTGTTTTTGCGTTCGTGTTCCTAGAGCCAAACCGTGTTCTCTCTTTAAGTTTTTCATGCTTGGTGTATTGTTTTATTTATTGAATGTATTCTTGTGTGCTAGTAGACATCGTGCCAGTTTCAAGTGAGCAGCCAGTTGAAGTGAATCAAGAGCAAGTTTTTAAAGAAGAACCCCAGTGTTTAAGCAAGGAAGGCAAATAGACTTCTCCCCCTGCATATTCTATTTTGTCCCACACAATTTGCATGATAACTAAAGTTTACTTTTAAATGTTGTATTGCATAATTTTGATGGGAAATTACCTTTTTAAGGACATGACTAGACTTTTATCCCCATTACCTTGAACAACCCTTTTAAATAAATGTTTTGGGTAGAAATGCTTAGTTGCTATACCTTGGGATGGTTCAAATGAATCTTTGCAAAATGATGAATGTTGATCATGATAACTATGGTGAAAGATGTTGCTTTGTTGATAATAAGATCATATGGTTTAATCGGAACATGGAGAACCACCCAGGAAAATAGTGCAACCACAGTCCATATGGCTCTGGCTTAGCCAATTAATTAGGTGTGTGAATGTTCTGATGACCTTATCCGAAAGGAGCAGAGGGGGATCGGGGTTGCAGGGGTATAGCCCGGTTCTTTTGGGGTAGCAGCCTTTGCTAAGGTGCTGACCACTAGGGAGGGTTATGGTCCGCCCTGATCTGTAACTATGCGGGTTGTTGGTCTTTTGCATGCCTTTGTAAATGCTTCGTAGTGGACCCCTAGCCACTCACCTCGGCAGTGTTTAAGGGTCTGATCAACCCGGGCGACATGGGGAACACGAACTGTGGGTAAAGTGTACAACCTCTGCAGAGTGAAAACTGATCGATCAGCCGTGCTCACGGTCAAGAGCGGCCTGGACCCTCACATGATTAATGAACTTGAAGATGGAATTAAATTGTGGTTTATATATGGTTTGAGATTGAAAGTTTTCTAAAAGTCTTTTTAAGTGGGATGGTATAAACTTACACCTAGTAAATAGATGTTTGCTAATAAAATTTGACCAACATTTAAAATGCTAACCGCTGCAAAACTCTTAGCCTATCCTTGATAGCCTTGCATCTTCCCCCACTTGCTGAGCTCCAACCATAAGTGTGCTCACCCTTGCTTACCCGCTGTTCAGAGGAGAACGATGGAGAAGAGTACTTCAGCGACTACGATGAGTTCTGAGGTTTGCGTGCCCCCAGTCATGTGCCTGTGGAAGCTGAAGACGGAGTTGCTTCGTCTAGTTATCGTTTGTTCATTTTAAAGACCTTCGAGTCTAACGTCTGAGTGTAATAAAGAGATAATGTAATGGTTTAACTCTTGTACGATTTATTGTTGTTTACTGATATTTCACTCATGATGTCTATCATATGTGTGTAAACTTGATCCTGGCGCACATATGAGATGCATTTGGTTTTCTTCGGAAAATCAGGTGTGACATCGTCGTCGTCGTAGTCACGGACGTCCATGGGCGCGCAGGAGGCCGCGGCGCAGTGGGCGACAGTGGGAGGCCGCGGAAGGCGGCGACGGGCCAGCGGACGATGGTCCCCGATCTCCCTCCACACCGCGCGGGAGGCGGAGCCGGCGGCACGACGGGGAAGCACGTGGGGCAGGGAGCTAGGATCTACGGCGACAAGGGCGGAGGTGGCCGGAGCGCGGAGATCCAGGTGGTGGCGTCGGCGGGCGGAGCTGGGGGAGCGGGGCGCTGAGGAGGCGCCCGTCCCTGCCCCGCTGCCGACAAGCCGGTGGTCCGCCAGCCGCCGGGACTTGCGCAATCAGGTCCTGTAAAATGCGACTGATGGCCTGATGCCGAATGCCGAATGCGTCTCGTATGATCCAGACGCTGCGTTCCATACATAGATCCTATCACGAACGCTCTTCTCAAGGCACCAGCCGGAGACGCCCATCATGAACTCGTTGACGGTCAGATATCACCTCCTTACCAAACACCAAGAACGCATATGCACGCCGCGGCGGCGGACACGCGAAGCCAAGATGGGGCATGCCGCACATATGCGAGCGCTCACCCCGCCCATGCGGCCATGCTCCCCACGCATTCTGGTCCTCGCCGTCGCCGTGGCATGGCAGCGATTAGTGGCCTTTGGCCACGCGAGCCAGGCCAAAACTACTGGTCCATTTCGGCAGCCGTGAGAGGAACAAAAGCCCGCGTCGTCGCCGTCGCGGCGTCGTCGACGAATCTATAAGAGCGTCCGCTGTCATGGGTGGGCGATGCTCATCCACGGCTGTACCAGCCTCGCGTAGCTCCGCAATGGCGAGGACTACGGCCGGGCCGCTGCTCCTCTGCCTCGTGCTGTGTTTCTGCTTCTGCGCGCCTTGCCTGCGCGCGGACGAAAGCCGGCGCCAGGTCCCCGCCGGCGGCGGGTACCGCGTCCGGGCCGTCGGGGTGGACAAGGGACGGGCGCGGCTTCGCGCCGAGCTCATCGCGGCCGACGACGCCGGCGCCGGCGCCGGCGCTGGCACCGGCGGTAGCGCGTCCGCGGCGTACGGCGAGGACGTGCGGAAGCTCGACGTGTACGCCAGGTGCGAGCACACACGTACACCTTTGATTTGCCACAGTTCTTCACCGAACGCCGAGTGGTCTTATATGTGTTCGTTGATCGTGTTCCAATTGGCACCGATACATCATGGATCATGCAGTTCGCGACTCACCGAGTATTTTGTCCAACTATCAAAATCGTTTCAACTATTATCTCAATTTGATCATCCCAACTATCAAAGTCCATTTTTGACTATCCAACTATTATCTCAGTTTCGTTTTAGCCATCGAATTTGAAAACCGGGTATCTTTGGTCATTCAACTATCAAAACCGTTCAAATTTAGCCATTGTGCGGTTTTGATGGGTGATTTTAAAATTTTGTATTTACAATTTAGTCTTTAGATCTTAAAATGATTATCACTTTTTGCTCTTACCTCCGATTGAGGTGATTCTTGCGGTCATGCTTTCATAACGGTGAGCTTCATCTTTTCGAATATTCTTTATACTATTTTATCTCTATTTATTGTATTATTCTTATTTTGTTGTGTAAAAATAAAAGTAAAGCAAACAATTACAAAATAATTCTAACAACATTTTAAAAGATAAAATCCATCGTTACGACCGTATGGCCACAAAAATCACTTAAATCGGAGATACGATAAAAAAATTATTGCTACTTTAAGATACAAGGACTAAACTGTAAATAAAATAGTTCTTAGATCTTAAAATGATAAATATTTTTTTCTAGTACATCCGATTTAAATTATTCTTGTGGTCATGCGTTCCTAATGATGACCTTTATCTTTTAAAATATTGTTCGTATTATTTTGCAATTATTTGCTTTATTTTTCTTATATTTTTTAAACAACAAAATAAGAATAATATAACAAATAGAGATAAAATAGTCTAAAGAACATTCTAAAAGATAAATCTCATTGTTATGAACGCGTGACCATAAAAATCACCTAAATAAGAGACACAGGCAAAAAGTAATAATCATTTTAAGATCTAAAGACTAAATTATAAATAAAAAAATCAAAACCACTCATCAAAACCGCCCGATGATCAAATTTAAATAATTTTGATAGTTGGATGACTAAAGATACCTAGTTTTGGAGTTCGCTGACCAAAATCAAACTAAAACAAGAGTTGCATAATTAAAAATAAACTTCTTTCAAATCAAACCGAAGTTTCGATCCGTAGGGCATCATATCAGACCAGTCGTAGAGCCATAGCGATTGTACGCAGGCACGGAGCCAGCGGTGGGGGGGGGGGGGGGTGGGGAAAGATGTGGGGCTGGAGGAGGAAGAAGAGGAGCCAGCTGCCCCTGCCGTGAATCATGGCTCCGTCCTTGATTGTACGCGCGCCACATGAGCCGATCAGTGAGCGCGAGAACTGTGGAGTGTGGAGCTGCCGTTGCAGGTGGAGTGTCAATTTCGATCGATTTCAGTGGGAGAAGGAGAACGAACAAACGTGCTAGCGCGTGCTGCACTACGTCCGCATCCATTGTCAGCAGAAAACGCCCGCGCATGCGCGTGCGGGCGGCGAGCTAGTGGTGTCCGGTCCCCTGTGCCGGACTCTTCTTCCCCACGAAAGCAGCTGCTAACAAAGACGTACGTACGTCCATCATCGAGCGATTGCGAAATAACCCAATAATTGGCCTGCTAGGCCGGGACACGAAGACAATAACAGCATCATGGTAAAATTAAGACGTTCAATTCCCAATCACAAAACTTTCCAAAATCGGACAAATTACCCTCCAAAGTAATTTTAAAAAATCATAATAAATCACAAAAAAATATCATAAAATGGAAAATTCAATCATGTTGGACTCGAAATGAGTAGATCTACACAGCGAACATATAATATGGTATGCTTTAGTATATTTTTTGGTGTAGCTTCATATCTATGCTTTTCTTTATAGATATAAAAAATGTACTAAAGCATACCATATTATATGTTCACTGTGTAGATCTACTCATTTCGAGTCCAACACAATTGAATTTTTCATTTTAAGATTTTTCGGTGGTTTATTATGATTTTTCAAAACTACTTTAGGGGGTAATTTGACTTGTTTTAGAAAGTTCAGGAGGTGATATAGACCATTTCATATGTTGGAGGGTTATGTAGTCCACCCTCCATAGGTTAAGGAGTGATGTAGACTTTTTCCTATAACTTGAGCACACAACTGATTATCTTGCACGATTTATTTTAAAAACAAATTTTAAAAATGATACGTCCCCGAACCTCACTTTTAAAGAACGTGCATAACACGTATATCTCATTAAGCGGAAGAGAGTCAGAACAACAACGACCACACAGAGTCACCCCCACAAGCGGGGTACACAACAAGAAAACGAGGCAAACAACAACAACAACAGCTCGTAGGAAGGCGGCAAGCCTCACACTCAAAACCTAAGAACATGCCCTAGCCCCATGAACCCGGCTGTGAACCAAAGACGTGCTTCATCGAGGATCCACGACGCTAGAGCTACCGGCTGGAGTGCCTCTCGGTCATGGACCCTGCGGTTCCGCTCAGGCGAAATCAACCAAACGACCAACAAGGTTAAGGAACCGAACCCTTTCCTTTTGAGCTTTGGGATCTGTTTCCTAGCCTGTAACCACCAATGTGTGACCGGTTCCTGGATCTGCGGAGCCACGGCGTGCAGATCGACATCCAAGAGTACCCTGAACCAGACCTCACGACTAAACGAGCAGCTGGTGATGAGGTGGTCCAACGTCTCCACCGCCTGAGCGCAGAGGGCACACACGTCATCGTCCCTCAGCCCATGATGTCGAAGTCGATTGGAGGTCCAGCAGCGACCATGGAGAGCCAACCATCTAAAGAACTTGCATCTTCCGGGCGCCTGAATCTTCCACAACTGCCTCGCACCAGGGAGTCTGAAGGACCGAATAGGCGACCAGAGAGGGGGGGGGGAGTGAATGGGAGCCGATAAAAATTCTTCTCCAAAGAGAGAACTCGGCCTATACCCCGAAAGCCACTCGAATCACTCGCACACACAAAAGCGACTCTAAACTAGGCACACACAAGCCTACAAGTCCTAGAGACAACCCTCGAATCAAAGAGCGGAAGCACTAGACAAGAATCGAAGGAAAGGAAGCGAGTCTGCAACAGACCAGGCGGACAGTCCGGCTGGTACGGGCGGACCGTCCGCAAGACCTGGGCGGACTGTCCGAAAAAGGCAACCGAGCCACCAGAGATGCACCTCGAAAAATCGGACTGTCCGCGAGGGACCTGCGGACTGTCCGCCATGACACGGACCGTCCGGCACTCAAGTACGGACCGTCCGCAAACCTCTTGCCACCAAAAACTCCTAACCCAACATATCGAAACACGGGCACACAAGAACTCGCGAAGAACTGATGAACACGCGACGAACACTGCCCTCGCAAACCGTCCACCCCTCACTTGCGGACCGTCCGCCCTGCACGCAGAAGCAGAGCCGCGAACCCCGCGATAACACCTCCAACTTCCGATCGTCGGATCTCCCGAACTGCTGGATGGATTGAGCCCAAATTTTGGGTAGATGGGAAGCGTCTCTAAGAGAAGCTATGCCCAAAATCTTGTAACCTCAAACTTATCCAATCAACCAGAATCGTAAATCTCGTGCACGCAAAGCACAAACTCGAGTTCATCCAAACCTCACCAAATCGAGCCCGATTCCCTACGTTTGAGGGGTCAAGATCATCCACAAAGAGGCACAAGGCACTCACCCATGATCCCCTCAAAGAAATCCGGAAGGAAACGGCCTACAAATCGACACACAAGGATCGAACCGAAAAGCTCCGAAAATAGCACAAAAACCAACTCGGGAATTTAGAAGGAGATAGAATTTGCTCGAGGAATTTGCACAAGATTTGAGGGACTAATTCACTCTGAATATTCATGCCATGTTGGATTACAAGCCACTCCAAGAATTGCAAATCTTGGATGGCAAAAAGCTCCAAACAAAGAGCCACTCACTCCTCTCACCTACTCTCCTAAGAGCACCCCAAAATGAAAGAGCACTCCCACCTACTAAGCCAAAGAGGTGGCTGAAAATTCAGCCCCCTCCTCCTATATATAGACCCTCCGGAAAAGACCGAAGTGCCCCTACACTAGGAGATACAATACAAGCCCTCACAGAGGCATTTTGGTCAACACATGAAGTTCACCATTGGACGGCCGCGCATCCATCGGGCCTTCGCGTCCTCCCGACGCAAGCACCTCGATCATGCCGCGTGTCGCCCGCCTCGAAGCTTCCCGACGCTCCCGGATCCCCGTCTCCGTCGCGTTAGGCCTTCGGACTTGGTTTTTAGGCCCAAACCAAGAAACCGTCCTCTGATGGTTTTGTGGCCAAACCACCAAACCCCGCGTACACGGCTCGGCCTCACCACGCCAAGCGTCGAACCCGTCAAGCCTTTCACCTCCGGCGCCCGGACGGTCTACTCGGTCTTGCCTCGTTCCTTGACTTGGCCGCCACCGATGCACCGGCTCCATGTCCACGACTTCGTCTTGCTCTTCTTGCACCATGCGGCCCGCACTTGATCCCGTCGGCCACCGGGTCCCTCGAACCAAGACTACTTGTCTCTCCATCACCCCGGAGGCCACCTTGACATAGACCTTTCACGCTTGTTCTTCACCTGCACCAACGCAAACCAAGCCGCAACCAACACCTGCAATACTAGGCCAAGAGTCAGTACACACAACGTTGACAACCACTCCTCACGAGTGCATTGATAACACACCACATAAACATATGAAGTTACACAACCGACAACACAACTCGACGAAACACACTCAACACAAAGCCTCAAAACATCCGGTCAATCGCTCATCATATACAAACCAAGACACATATCAACTTGGTTTCTCAGAGTCGAAGCTCATCATGGAAGAACGTAGCGTAGGCCGAAGCGACCGAAAATTGACCATTGGTCGACCACCGCCACATGAACAAGTCCTCCGTCGGTGTTAGCTCCCAGCTGTGTACCAAATCCCAAATTTGCAGGAATTGCAGCAGGATCTGAACCGTAAGCGCAAGTTGGATGTCGCGAATCCAACTCCCCTGCGTAAGTCCCTCCGCAACGGTTCGCTTGTTCCGAACGCGCGTAGGTACCGCCGCCCAAAGATTGGGTGCCAACGTCTTGATCGAGACTCCATTCAACCATCGGTCCATCCAAAAAAGAGCCCTCCTGCCATCGCCGACAACGATCGTGACCGATTCCTCAAAGAAAGCAGCTTCCCAGGAGGATGAAGGTAAGCGAAGCCCGGAACAAGTCCTACCGGAGTCCACACGCGCGAGCCAAAGCCACCTAAGGCGTAGCACCAACCCCATGAGTCTCAGGTCAGGAATCCCTAAACCACCATAGACGGTGGGTCGGGCGACCTTAACCCAGGCGACCGAGCATTTGCCCCCGAAACGATCTCAGTTCCGCACCACAAAAATTCCCGAACAAGGGTCTCGATGCTGCGGATAACCCACGACGAGATAGAGATGGCCATGGAGATATGGACGGGCATAGCACATAAGGTTGACCTGACTAAGGTCAGCCTCCCGCTCCTGTTCAAAAGACGACCTTTCCAAGCTGGAATGCGCCTGACAACCTTGTCGACCAAAGGTTGAAGCGCCGCTTTGGGCAAGCACGCTATGAACAGCGGAACTCCCAAATACGTACAGGGGAATTATGTTGTCGTACATCTCAGGATGGAGGTCGCCAAGTTGACCTCCTCTACCGAGCAGTTTATGGGAAAAATCTATGTCTTTGAGTAATTGGTGGACAAACCTGTCGCCTGCTCAAACAGAGCGTGGATCTCCTTAACGACCAAGATCTCCCGCTCGACCGGGTCGAGGAAAAGCACACCGTCATCGGCGTAGAGCAAGGTGCGATGAGTGATCTTCCGCCCAAGGGACCCCAAGAGACCCATGCCCTCGGCTTTCCTAATCATGAAGTTGAAGCACTCCATGACAAGTACAAACAACAGCGGGATAGAGGATCCCCGTCCCCGAACCTCACATGTCAGAGAAAAGATTTGTTAGGGAAGAGGGAGACAAATCGAGATCGGATAACACAATGATGGAAGCCGCTGGTTTAAACAATTCTTAGCAAATCTACTTGCTGCTGTCCATCAGCTTCGTTTTTCTTTTCCAGCCACGAGGCCGGCGGGGATGGGTGGTGGCGCGGAAGCATCTGCTGCCCATGGGAATCTCAGCCCGCTCCCAAGCCAAAGATCTTGCAACCAACGCTCATCATCCCAAAAGCGCATCGCCTTTCTCCGTCTCCTTTTTTTACCCCCTCTCCCTATCTGACGCGCCGTCGGCGTCGCCTTTCAGTGCCGTGAGGGTGAGGCTTCCTGCAGCCGCGCGCCGTGCACGCGCGCCCGGGGGGGATCGACGGCGTGCCTTCCCTGAATCCCTCTCCGCACTTGGCGTCCCCCGTAAACTGCAGGGATACAGAGACAAGGAGCAACAGACAAACCGTGAGATCCTTTCTGGCTCGCAGTTTCAATTCACAATTCACAGCGTTTCAGCTGGCAAGGAGAAGAAAACCAAAAAGAAGCCGGCCGTCACCGACAAAAGCCTCTCTCCCTTCCGGCCTCTTCTACACTCCACAGGCCCTACAGCTGAAATGGACGCAGCTGCCCCCTTTTGCCAGTCCACGCCCACTGTATTATTAAGCGCTAGACTAGACACTTGCTGCTCCAGACGCTTGTACAGTAGCTCACACGCGCGATGGGGTCGCCGTCGACCGCGCACACGCGCGTCGTCGCCTTCGTCCTCCTCGTCTGCCTCCTCGCTGTCGTCCCGTGGCCCCGCGCGGCGGCCGCCCAGCAGGGCGGGTACCGCGTCGTGTCGGTCGCCGGGGGCGGGGGTCAGCTGTCCGCGCGGCTGGAGCTCGCCGGCGACGGCGAGGAGGTCGATCTCGGGCCCGACGTCCGGAGGCTCAGCCTAACCGCCAGGCAAGTACGTTCCTCCCTGTGTAGTTTGTTATCGATCCGTGTGATTCCTCTTAAACAAAGATCGTCAGCGTACTCCCAGTCCCAACTCGCATCCATCCATGTGATGATAGTTGAATAATCTTGGAACCTTTTGTTTTGGGATGGATATCAAATGGGCATGGCCGTTTGATCAATCCGTTGGAGCGTAATTAGAAAGTTTGGTCGATCGTCCATTAGGGTAGTAAATTCATCGGGGGATGATTTTGCGCTAGACGCGATAATTCAGATAGATAATTCAGATAAGAAGTTCATGTTTCTACACGGTCAGAACGAAAATAGATTGTGGCTATAAGGTTTCTTCTTCTTCCTCCTCCTCTTCATTTTTGCGATAAGAATCGAGCTGATTAGGACAATGTACCCAACAAGTCATTTTCGGTAGAGGACTACAAGGACTAGAGGCCAATTGGCCGGCCAGTCTGCAATTGGGGTATATATAATTTCATTTGCATTGACTTGCATTTCCTCTTTGGGATTATGTTCCACGGACTTAATTTGTAGATCGTACTTTTCCAAACAAAAATGTTCATGCCAATGGCTTTTGCCATGTACAAATTTGTATATGGTTGCATAAAATTTCTTGTTTGGTACATACTGTAGCAATTTCTGTATAACAATTCCTCTCGTAAGCAATGCAAAAGTAAAAGGCAGATGAACAAACCACAACATGGTACGATAAAAAATGTGGACCAAAAATGTTGGGACTGAAAAAGAAATTAAAATGTGGACCAAAAATGTTGGGACTGACAAAAAAATGTTAGGACTGAGAAGAAATTAAGTAGCAAAAAATGGGTAATGAAAAATGCTAAAAGGATATATAAAAAACGATCACGGTGGGACTCGAACCCACAATCTCCCGCTCCGGAGGCGAGCGCCTTATCCATTAGGCCACGCGACCAGTTTGTGCTAACAATTAGTATATGTTATTTATCTTGTTAAAGATGTTTACTGTTTTGTTTGCCTCATCGACGGCAGCCTTGAGACGGACAGCCGTCTGCACGTCCGCATCACCGACGCCGACCACCCACGATGGGAGGTCCCCCAGGACATCATCCCCCGCAAGACGCCGCGCGACATCGTCCTCGACGCGAGCACGGGCGCCTCGCCGCGCAGCCGCGTCCTGTCGGCGGCGACCTCCGACCTGACCTTCACCCTCCACGCCTCCCCGTTCCGCTTCACCGTCTCCCGCCGCTCCACCGGGGACGTCCTCTTCGACACCTCCTCTCGCCTCGTCTTCAAGGACCGGTACCTCGAGCTCACCACGGCGCTTCCCGCGGGCCGGGCGTCGCTCTACGGGCTCGGCGAGCACACCAAGCGCACGTTCCGGCTGCAGCACAACGACACGTTCACGCTCTGGAACGCCGACATCGCCTCTAGCAACGTCGACCTCAACCTCTACGGGTCCCACCCGTTCTACCTCGACGTGCGCGCGGCGTCCCCCGGCGGCGCCGGCAACGGAGCCGGAACGGCGCATGGCGTGCTCCTGCTCAACAGTAACGGCATGGACATCGAGTACGGCGGGTCGTACCTCACCTACAAGGTCATCGGCGGCGTGCTCGACTTCTACTTCTTCGCCGGCCCGGCGCCCCTCGACGTCGTCGACCAGTACACCCAGCTCATCGGCCGCCCGACCCCCATGCCGTACTGGTCATTCGGTACGCCCAGCCCAACTAAACAGAGCAGCATGCTCTGCTCTTCTTCCATGGATGCCGAGCTCTCTGTTTTTTGCAGCTGATCGATCGCTTGCAACTGCACTCTGTTTTGGTTGCAGGGTTCCACCAGTGCAGGTACGGGTACAAGAACGTTGCTGACCTGGAAGGCGTGGTGGCCGGCTACGCCAAGGCCAGGATCCCACTGGAGGTGATGTGGACTGACATCGACTACATGGATGCGTTCAAGGACTTCACCCTGGACCCGGTGAACTTCCCGGCCGGACCGATGCGGCGGTTCGTCGACCGCCTTCACCGGAACGGCCAGAAATACGTCGTCATCCTAGACCCAGGTACTACACGAGATCACATCAAACATCTCGTCACCATGGTTGCATACTTGCATTGCATCATCAGGATGACTGATCCATGAACGAACTGGTTGGTGAATGGTGATGTCGCAGGGATCAACGTGAACGAGACGTACGGGACGTTCATCCGGGGGATGCTGCAGGACGTGTTCCTCAAGTGGAACGGCAGCAACTACCTCGGCAAGGTGTGGCCGGGCAACGTCTACTTCCCGGACTTCCTCAACCCGCGCGCCGCCACGTTCTGGGCGCGGGAGATCTCCCTGTTCCGGCGGACGCTCCCCGTCGACGGGCTCTGGATCGACATGAACGAGATCTCCAACTTCATCAACCCGCCGCTGCTGGACGACCCGCCGTACCGCATCAACAACTCCGGCGTGCGCCGCCCCATCAACAACAAGACCGTGCCGGCGTCCGCCGTGCACTTTGGCGGAGTGCGCGAGTACGACGCGCACAACCTCTACGGCTTCCTCGAGGCGCGCGCCACCAACGCCGCGCTGCGCGCCGACACCGGCCGCCGCCCCTTCGTGCTCAGCCGGTCCACGTTCGTCGGCTCCGGCCGCTACACCGCGCACTGGACCGGCGACAACGCCGCCACGTGGGGCGACCTCCGCTACTCCATCAACACCATGCTCAGCTTCGGGCTCTTCGGCATCCCCATGGTCGGCGCCGACATCTGCGGCTTCAGCGGCAACACCACCGAGGAGCTCTGCAGCCGATGGATCCAGGTACAATCCTTGCATTCGTTGACATCAGTGACATGGATGATCAGCTGAACTCAATAGCTTTCGTGTTTGCTCGTGATCAAAGCTTGGCGCGTTCTACCCGTTCTCGAGGGATCACTCGGCGATCGGCACCGTCCGGCGGGAGCTGTACCTGTGGGAGACGGTGGCGCGGTCGGCGAGGAAAGCGCTCGGCCTGCGCTACCGGCTGCTTCCCTACATGTACACGCTGATGCACGAGGCGCACGCCACGGGGGCGCCCATCGCGCGGCCGCTCTTCTTCTCCTACCCCAAGGACGTGCAGACCTACGGGGTGGACCGCCAGTTCCTGCTCGGCCGCGGCGTGCTCGTGTCGCCGGTGCTCGAGCCGGGGGCCACCACTGTCGACGCCTACTTCCCCGCCGGCCGATGGTTCAGCCTCTTCGACTACTCCCTCACCGTCGCCTCGGCCACCGGCAAGCGCGTCACGCTCCCGGCCCCCGCCGACACGGTGAACGTGCACGTCGCCGGCGGCAACATCCTGCCGCTGCAGCGTGCTGCGCTGACCACGTCCCGCGCGCGCCAGACCGTGTTCCACCTCCTGGTCGCGGTCGCTGAGGACGGCTCGGCGGACGGGGAGCTGTTCCTCGACGACGGCGAGTCGCCGGAGATGGCCGGGCCGCGAGGCCAGTGGAGCCTGGTGCGATTCACCTGCAAGGCGCGGCGCGGCGTCGCCACGGTGAGGTCGCACGTGCTGCACGACTCGTACGGGCCGAGCCGGAAGCTGGTGATCGGGAAGGTGGTGTTCCTTGGCCTGCGCTCGCCGGCGCCGACGAGGGAGCTCGCTGTGTACGTCAACGGCGTCAGGACGGCCAATAACTCGACCGGCCGCGCTCATGGGTACCGGATGAGCAGGGCGCTCGGCGCCGCCCACGTGGCGGGGCTGTCGCTGCCCGTTGGCAAGGAGTTCGAGCTCAAGGTTGCCATGGCGTAACATGGCGTTGGAGCTCTGGATTGGCGCGAATTGTCTGAATAAAAGTTGATCGAAAGATTAATAAACTTCAAATAAATGGCATCATCGTCAAAGTAACTAGCAAGGTGGCCCGCGCAAATAATACGTGCAGCTAGCTATTTATTATGCACTTATGTTCTTTTTAAATCCCAAGATAATTATCTTCAAATGATTTATTATTATTATTATTATTATTATTATTATTATTATTATTATTATTATTATTATTATTATTATTATTATTATGATGTCCAAATCGTTCAACTGAAGGTATTATCTTTTCTAATGATCATATTCTGTAGCATGCAACGTAAATTCATTAACATAGGGAATGTCATATGAAGAAACAAAATTTTTGTGCTCATCAAAAGTATTAGATTTTTTGCTTTGTAATTTGAATTTCTATCAGAGAGTTTAGTTATTATAGTGCTCTTGAGTTTTGATAATTAGAGCAAATCTCAAAAGTCGGAGATTTTGACTCTCACAAATATCTCCATAAATCGAATGCAGGATCCAACCGCTCTCCATCCAATCAACACCCTCTCTTTCTCCCGTTGTCGGATACTTGGCTATCCCCTGGTATGAGTTTGGGGGTACATCTCTATCTCTCTCTTTCTCTCCCTCTCCAATTTCTTCTTCTATAAACAACGGTTTGAGTGTAAATCTCTCATGGCACACATGCAATGAGTCTAGTTTGTCATCTTTGCCAACCTAAATTCTCAAAAAAATAATGTATTTTTTCCAACAAACTGGAATGACTACTTTATTCCTTGATCCAATCGCTACTCCATCCCATCTATACCCTCTCTTTCTCCTTGTTGGTCGGTTCTCTAGTGTGAGTTTGGGAACACATCACTACTGAAAGGACCTTGATGTCGCCTAGAGGGGGGTGAATAGGCGGACGACCGAATTAAACTTTTCTTCCCCGCAAATTTGAACTGCCAGGTGTCACCAGTCAGACCGGTGTGCCTCACCGGTCAGACCGGTGTTGGCACTGCTTCACAGGAGGGCAACGGTCTGGGCGTCACCAGTCAGACCGGTGTGCCTCACCGGTCAGATCGGTGCTGGCACTGCTTCACAGGAGGGCACCGGTCAGACCGTTGCCCTGCACTGGTCAGACCGGTGGAGCACACAACACCTGTAAAAATAGCTTAAAGCTCCTCTTGACTTCCAGCACGAACCAAACTTGGTGAGTGGTCTTGGTAGATGATCACAAGCAGGGTAATGACCCCTGCACACACAAATAGCACACCAAAGTAGATCGAAGCGGAAGCAAATCAAATATGCTAGAAAACAACTAGGAGAGGCAAACCACAATGAGACGCAAGTATTTGTTTCCCGAAGTTCACTTCCATCAAGGAAGCTACGTCTCCGTTGAGGAGCTCGTAAGGGATTTGAGTTCGCAACTAACTTTTCTCACAACAAGCCGAGTCTCTTTCAACCACTTTCCTCGATTCCACTAAGGTGATCTTTTCCACGAAGAGGTAAGATCACAACCTTCACAAACTTGTTGCTGCTCACCACAACTTGGGAGCTAGCCGACGACACCTAGCCGTCTAGGAGGCAAACCTCCAAAAGTAACAAATGCTTCGATGCTTGTAGACGTGAATCTCAAGTGCTCAAGCTATGGGAATGCTCTTGTTAGCTCACAAGGGCTCTCTTGAGCTCACTCTCTCAACCCAACTCAAAGATACGGCTTGAATCCACAAATCTCACAAAGAGAGGTTGGAGAGAGCCACTAAGGCTTTAGGCTTGCAAGAAATGACTTAGATGCTCAACAAGTTCACCAAGAACAGCAGCCCACCAAGGAGGAGGGCTTGTGGTACTTATACCTCTCAAGAGAGAAAAGTAGCCGTTAGCTGTCGGGCGGCACCGGTCAGACTGGTGCCCCACACCGGTCAGTCCGGTGTTTGAAAAACTAGCTGTTGGGCCTAGCTGCACCGGTCAGACCGGTGCCCCTGACCGGTCAGACTGGTCAGGCCCGAGTCACCCCAAAACCCTTTCTATCACTCTAACACTTCACCTAAGAGATGAAGTGGCTCAGGTTAGGTTAGTAGGGGTTGTTAGCACACTCTAAGGCTCTCAAGGCTATTTCTCACAAAGGTTTTCTAAGAGCAATTGACTTGGTCAAAAAGCAAAAGTTGCATTCCTCTTGATAGTACGGCATACCTATACTCAAGAATAAATGAAAACACCTTGTCAACCTCTTGAGCTTGAATGTCTTCAATCTTGCCATACTTGATCAATTTCCACTTGAGTGCTTTCAACTTAGCTAATGTCTTGAGCACATCCATACTTGAGCTAGTGGCTTAAGATCTTTCCATATAGCATAGGAATGCACACTTAGATCCTTAAGTCACTCCATATTACCAATCATAACATGTAAATGAGTTGCATTGCTTCCCTCGGTTAAGGCTTGGATGTGATATGTGGAGACCTCACAGATACTAGTTACTTCACCTTAGCAATCACACTAATGGTAGCCACACTAGACAAGACCATAAGATTGCCCTAGTACCTCGCTCTAGTCATCTCGGTTGATCTCTTCACAACTTACCCAATCCATGTTGAATTCGGCTTTGCCTCATCCATATTTAATCTTCATTTAAAATCCCGCTTCAAATGCTTGTTCTTGATTGGCAACGAATATGTAAGCTTCCAATAGTGGATCGTCAAATATATACTCATCCTTGTATCCTTTTGCAATTACTATATGAAGCCTTGCATTAATTATTTTGAGATACTATTTCTCTTAGAATAATCCCTTTCATTTGTGTCCAAGCTATCATATGCATTGGAAGCCTTGTAAATTCATCTTGAAACAAACTCCAATATCTTCTTTCAAATTAGCTTGTCATTTGTCAACATTTGCATAAGGGATCAACACTTGCTTGCTTTCATTCATGTGAGCCATACAACATTCATCAAATAGTGTGAACCACAATTACAACATAAATGATTTATTTAAAACTTGCTCATATTCTTAAACAAACAAGTTAGTCCTTTAATCGCTTTGTCATTCAACTCACCAAAATCCACTTAGGGGCCTAGATGCACTTTCAATCTCCCTCTTTTTGGTGATTGATGACAACTCGATTAAAGCTTACAAATATATCAATAAAGCGTAATTCGATTCTTAGATATAGCTAGAGCTCCCCCCTTAATTTGTGCTTTGAATGGAATTTCAAATTTTTTGGCCTCAAATGCCAAAAGCACAAATTTGGGAGAAAATGTATGAGAGCTCTCCCTATATCTTAGAATCAGTGGAGTGCAACATGTGTGAGTGACAAATAAAATGTGTGATGCATATGACAAGTTAAGCACAAAGTAAAACAAGTGTACTAGCTGAGCGCCACCGGTCATACCGGTGCCCCTGACCGGTCAGGCCCAACCAGTACACAGACTGAATGGTCATCGGTCAGACCGGTGACTTTGACCGGTCAGGTTCAGTCAGAGCACAAAGCAAGAAAACTCGTGCGTGCTATCTGGGCTAGAGCAATCAGACTGGGGTTGCAAGCCGGTTTAGATCACCTTGCCCCATCTAGCCAACACAAACAAATCATCATACACAACATGCATCACAATCTAGCATAAGGTCACTTAAATTACATAAACGAGTTTAACACACATACAAGCACTCATACAAGGTTCTCAAGTCCACAAAGAAATGGAAATCCAACTTTTATTACACGGCTGCTCTCATCAGTCGACACCGGTCAGACCGGTGACCACAGTCCTGCTGCACTAGCTACTGAAACTATAAGCTTTGGATCCAATCTTCTCCCTCTTTGTCACCAAGCATCTAAGAAGGGCCTGGAAAAGGTGTAGCTGCAGCTGATCAATCCCAAGTCAAACATTCGGAACCATCCCCCTGTGGTGGAGGAGAAAGAGGCCGAGGATAGGTCCATCCAAATATCTCGGTAGATATGCGACTAGCCCAATCTAGAGGAGCCTTGGGAGCCTCAGGAGCATCAAATGGCTGAGAAGTCCCTGCTGAACCAAGTGGAGGAGGTGGTGGAGCTGAAGAAGAACTTTCCTCGCCTGACTCAAATAAGAAGCTACCATACTGATTCACCAATCTGGAATTGGCCATGCTTCTTATTCTCTCCTCAAAAGTGGGTATAGGAACCTTAGGCGGAATAGGAGATATGGGTGAGCGAGGAGGCTGAAGTCCAAAGTGTGCATGCAACATTTTCATAGAATCCCTCTCCTTCTTCCTTTCTCTTCTTTCTCTTTGTTGTGCCACTTCAATGTCATGCTGGCTCTTGCACATTCCAAAAAGAAAGTTTAGAAATTTCCGCATAGGAGAGGTGGCCTTTCTGGGACGGTACTGCTGCTCAGACCCCCACCGGTCAGACCGGTGGGTGTCACCGATTAGACCGATGACAGTCTAGGCAGCAGGCTGCTACTGCTGATCCTACTGAAACTGCTCCCAACCTTGTCCTTCTTCTTCCCTAATCTCTGGTTCATTCTCAGGAGATGGAAGTCTTGGAACCTTGGTAGGATTAGGCCTAAAGGGTTTATGCTTCACCTCCTTTGGAAATCCAATTTTAGAGACTCTTTCCACCATATACATGATATAGGGGCTATAGCTGCAAATCTTCTTTGGATCTTCCGAAAGATACTTGATCTCTTGCCAAATGAAATCCCCCACACTAAATGGAGGTGCCCCCAGTCGCAAAGCAATCATTAAATTCTTCATATACTTTGACACATCAGAGGGGTTGCCATCCCTAGGAGTAATTGACACACGAAGAAGCCTATTCAAAACTGAATAGTAAGTGTAGAGGTCCTTCACATGTCCCACATTTGCTCTCTTATCCCTAGGATACATGAAGCACATAGCCTCTGGCTCGAGAAGACCATCATCATGAAGCTTTGGATAATCCTTATCCTGAGGAGCAATGTTGAAAAGAGCTAAGAATCTAGAGAAGCGAATTCCATACTTCTCTCCATTCGACATCCAAAGCATAGCTCTTTCTCCATCCTTATGACCAAAGTGCACTGTGGCATAAAACTGTGCGATTATCTCTCTATTCCAATCATACCTAAATCCCATGAGATCTTTAACCCTTTGTTGCTCACAAACTCTAATGATCTCATTGAAGATAGGATCATTTAACTGCTCCATAAAGTTCCAATCCACATATTGTGCCTGATGAGTGCTCTTGGGCTTCTTAATGATCACAGAAGTGTAATAGTCATGCTGAAACTGAGCCCAAAACCTATTATCTGAGGCTGTCTTGTCACTAGCATAGGGATTTATATTCCTCAATTTCTTCAATTTCTTTGTTTTCCCTGAACCAAGAAAATTTTCTACTTTGTTGGGAAACATATACATGGGCTTAGTGATCCTTGGCCCACCATGACCACTGTCATCATCATCATCATTATCGTCCATAGGATCATCACCCTCATCTCGCTCTCGGCCCCCTGTGTCATCATCCTCACTCTCACCAATGTACTCATCTTCATCCATGGTGGCTGGCCCCTTGCCATGAGGGCATACCTCAAAGGCCTCAGTGTATGTCTCATCCTCAACATCATCATCACTGCTCTCCTCGGTGGAACCACCAACTATATCCTCAACTCTCTCCTGAGATGCATGTGGACTCAAAGTCCTCCCACTGGCTCCATGCAAGGTACCGGGAGTGATCCCTCTCTGAGCAATCACATCCTCTTTTCTCTTTTTAGCACCTTCCTTGGCTCTTGGCATAGTTGCTGTCCTAGGTCACAAGAAATATCATAGAAGTGTATAAGACACCAGGATAGAGATTGAAATTGATATGAAACTGAAATTTACAATTTGAAGCAATTGGGTCTCCTCTGGATGCCACCGGTCAGACCGATGCCCACCAGAACAGAGCCAATGGCCCTAACTGTCAATCTCAGCAGTTTGAGCAGATTTGATATGATCATAGATGTATGTCGGGGTTTGTCACCGCCGGCAAGTAAATTTATATGATCGCGTGTTGGGATCCGCACAATGGCACAAGAGACACTAGGGATTATACTGGTTTGGGCCTCCGGAGAGTAATACCCTACGTCCAGTCTGAGGGGGAGTGTACTTTATGCTCAAAGTTCATAGTAGGGGTTACAAACTAGTCGGGAGAGGGTCTCGTAGCCCAAGTCCCTGGTGCGAGTGCACGTGGTTCTCGTAGCAGAGTCCTGCGTATGTGTGAGTGAGTGTGTGAGCGCGTGTGAGCGTCTATGGGATGATATGAGATGAGATATCATGAATGTGACCCCCTTCTCCCCCTTTTATAGTTGCAAGAGAGAAGGCAAAGGGGGGTAAAACGGGAATGGAAACTAGATTACAGTGTAGGTGTCCTTCTCCACATCAGGCGGCCATCCGGACATGGTGAGTCTGCTAGGGACTGTAGCGGAGTGGTTGTTGATGGTATGGGCTTCTCGGAATTACATGTTCCGAGTAGTTGGCGTCGGGGACTCCTCGAGCTCGTCTCCGAGTAGGCGGGTCGTCGTAAGTCGGCGGCTTTGTACCATGCTCTCGTCAGCGGAGTTGGTATGCGTCTTTCCGGGGTGTTGTGGGGTTCCTGTGCGGACGGGATGGCCCGCACTGTGCCGTTCGTGGCGTAGTGGGTGGCCATGCCTCCTGACACTGGACACCCCCTGTCAGTACGACCCGGTATGGAGAAGGTTGCACGTGGCGGCACGGGAACGGGTATGCGCGGAGGACCCGTCACATCAGGAGTGGGCCCCGCCTGTGGTTGCCTTCGCTGTGAAGGCTAGGCCGGCGACGGAAACTACTCGTGCGAATGAGCTGTTGGGGGCGAGACGGAAACTACTCGTGCGAACGAGTAGTCGTGGTGGGGACGAAAACTTGTCGTTCGAGCTGCCAGGTGGATGGAAACTTGTCAGACGGATTCCCAAGTACTCGGAAGCTTGCTGAATGAGTCGCCAAGTACTCGGAGGTGAGTGATGCCCGCGCGTACGGGCCGCCAAGTACTCGGTCTTGACAGAAACTGGTCGTACGGGTTGCCAAGTGCTCGGGGATGGAGTACTTGTCGTACAGGCCACCAAGTACTCGGACTTTAACCCGTACTTCTCCTTTTGGTGGTTGCGGTGGGCCCTGGTCTAGGCCCTCCTCAATGTACAAGAGACATTCCTAGATAGATACTAGTCAAATACACGAGGACAACAAGATTTAGGGTTGGACGAGCCGCACTGATCAGACCGGTGTGCTCACCGGTCAGACCGATGAGAGTCGTCCACCCTTGAGGACCATGTGTGTCCGAGGACCAGTGGAGGGTTTCTCCTTAGTGATGAGTGATTAACAACGTTGTGTGGACTGATGCTTGGCTAAGTGTGCAGGTATAGGTTGCGCCTTGACTCGTGTTGGTGTAGGTGAAGAACAAGCGCGAAAGGCCTTAGCCGTGGCGGCCTTCGGGTGATGGAGAGGCAAGTAGGCTTGGTTCGATGGACCCGGTGGCCGATGGGGTGAAGTGCGAGCCGTGCATTGCAAGACTAGCAAGTTGAAGTCATAGACATGGGCCAGTGCAAGGTGGCGGTTCAAGGCCGAAGCTTGCACGTAGGGTTTGGTGGTTTACCATCGGTGGACAGTTTCTTGGTTTGGGCCGCAAAACCAAGTACGGAGGCCCGATGCGACGGAGACGGTGATCCGGGAGCGTCGGGAAGCTTCGAGGCAGGGGGCACGTGGCGTGATCGCGGGGCTCACGTCGAGGCTAAGCAAGTCCGCGGTGGAAGCGTGTCCGCTCGATGGGAATATCCGAAGACTTGACCATATTGCCCCCGAGGGGTGTGTATCTTCAATTTAAGTTGTAGGGGTAGCGTGGTCATTTGCCTCCTCTGGTGGACTTCGTATAAATAGTGGAGAGGTGGATGGCATCTCTCTCTCTTGGACTCTAGGGTTTCCTCCCCCAGTAGGTCGCTATGGACTGCTTCTTTTCTCTGCTATTCCTTAGGCTAGATTATTGTATAGACTCTGACCTCTGGATGTATGGAAGCATTCGGCGTTGTGATGATCCCCTAGCTCTTTGTGATTTTCGTGTCTTTTTAGAGCTATTTTTGGGTGGTTTCGTTCTTCGCTCGATTCGTTGATTTGAGGGCGTTTTTCCTCAGATTTATTTGAGGGGATCATGGGTGGATGCCTTGTGCATCTTTGGGTGTGATTCTTGACCCCTGAAATGCCGGGAAATCCCTTCGATTCGCAAGTTTTGGTTGGAGCCCGAGTTCTTGGTGCTGGTTCATGTGATCCACGATTCCCGGTGTTTTAGTGAGTTAGAGGCTGAGATTTTTGGGGCATAACTTCATCTTGTGACACTTCTCATCTCCCCTAAATCTAGCTTCAAGAGCTCATGCCGTTTGGGAGATCCGGTGATGAGTAGGGAGAGTTGACCTTGCGTTTTCGGGCTCGGCCTGCGTCTGTCCGAGGCTGGCGGATAGTCCGTGCGGTAGCCCCGGACAGTCCGCGAGCTAGGGTTCGTCGCTGTTCTTCGTTGTTTGTTGCGAGTTCGTGAGCGCTCGTGTTTCGATCCATTGAGTCGGTTTGGTTTGGTGACAAAGTGTTTGGCGGACAGTCCACGAGAGAGGTCCGGACGGTCCGTGACGGTCGGACGGTCCGCAGTGAACCGTCAGATAGTCCATTTTTCCCCGGTGCACTACTGGAGGTTCGGTCTGCTATTTTGGATGGTTCGCCGTGTGCTTGCGGATGGTCCGCCAAGGGTCCGCGGACATTCCGCCCTGTGCTTGCGGACAATCCGTTTGGTACCTCGCAACTTGGATAAGTGTTTCGATTCTTGTCTTGTGTTTCCGCTCTTTGATTCGAGGCTTGTCTCTAGGACTTGTAGGCTTGTGTGTGCCTAGTCTAGAGCTTCTTTGGTGTGCGCGAGTGATCAGAGTGGCAATCGGGGTATAGGCCGAGTTAATCCTTCGGGAAGAATTTTTATCGGCTCCCATTCACTCCCCCCTCTCTAGTCGCCTATTCGGTCCTTCAATTGGTACCAGAGTCAGTTACGGATCTTCATGATTCTAACCAGTCTAAGATCCAAAGATGGGCGACTACGGTAAGGGGTCGGGTCCTCTGCACTTTGATGGCAAGAAGTACCCGATGTGGGAGAGGCGCATGGGCGCGTTTTTGCGTGGGAAGGGGACTTTGATCTGGGATGTGACTCAAAATCCTCACTATGTCATTCCAGACAGTTTCCTTCTTCCAGGATCGCGAGACATGTTTGAGGCCAATAACAAGGCCGTTGATTACTTGTTTCGTGCTCTCTCTGCCTCGGAGTTTGATCGAGTTTACGGAGAGGATGTGGCCGGAAAGATATGGCTTAAGCTTAGGAATGCACATGTTGGCAATGCTCAGGTGCAAGCTCGTTTGTTTTCCACTTATCGAAGAGAGTACGAGAACTTCACTCATCTCCCCGGTGAGTCGACTGATGTGATGTTTCAGCGCTTCACCAGCATAGTGAACAACATGAGGGCCAATGTGACAGTGCTCCCATACACGGATCATGATTAGGCTATCAAGCTTTTGCATGCACTGGATATTTCTGTGTGGAGTGCCAAGGTCGAGGCCATTGAGGAGTCGAGCGTGTATGACACCTTGACGCTGGATGAGCTGTTTTCTAAGCTCAGGTCTTCGGAGGTTGATCGTGGCTTGAGAGCCAAGAGCGAGAGCCCCATTGATCCTCATAGTTTGGCTCTTGTCTCAGGATCGAGGACTAATGCTAACTCTATTGCTTTTTCTTTGTCCTGTCTTGTGTCCATGCTAGATGAGGACTTTGAGGTGCTGAGCGAGGAGGATCTCGCCTTGTTGAGCAAGAGGTTTGGGTGGATGTACGAGAACTGCAAGAATGCGAGGAGAAGCTCGGGGATGTGCTATCGGTGCGGGAAGCACGGGCACTTCATCAAAAGGCCAAAGAAGAGCAGCGGGTACAAGAAGAAGACGGCTCGAGCGGATGGTTGCCGGAGCGAGCGACATCGACTCCACTTCAAGCGATGCTTCTTCCAGTTCGAGCAGCGATGAAGAGCAAGATCGGTGCAAGGACGAGCGGCACGCGGGCAACAACTTCAGCAGCCTCAGCTTCGTCGCACAAGGTAGCTTTTGCGGCATGGCGCACTCCAAGAAGGGTGGGAAGCACAGCTCGGATTCGAATTCCGACTCCGACGAGGAGGTACGACATGATCCCAACTTCTAGCTAGAGGAGAATGCTAGGCTAAATGAGTTGCTTGATAACTGTGATGATGTGCTTAGGAAGACCAACAAGGAGAAGAGAGAGTTTAGGTCTTTGTTGGGTGATGCTAAGGACAAGATAGTTGAGCTTGAGTCTTTGCTTGTTTATGCTAGAACTGAGATAGACTATTTGAAAGCTACTCCTGTTGTTTTTGATGAGGTTGATTGTGGTGACTGTAATGTTTTCTGGCTGACTTGACTGCTCTCAAGGAGAAGCATGCCTCAACTCTTGAGGAACTAGATGTGCTTAGGGTTGAGCTTGATGAGTTGAAATCTAGACCTGCTTTGTTAGGTGCTTGCACTTCTTGTCCTGTGTTGCATGCTAGGCTAGATGAATCTCATACCAAGATAGTTTCTCTTGAGGCTGCATTGAAAGCTCCTATTCCTACATCATGCTCTACCTGTGAAATGAATGCTTTGAAAAACATGAAACTTGCACACTATGTTGACCGTTTGCAGGATGAGAATGATGAATTGAGGAAATTGATGGGTTGGTTGCTGTTGGTGGTCGATTTCCGTCAACTAAAAGCACTTGTTGCACTTGGTTTGAGCTTTGAATTATAACTAACCCGCCACTAGGCATACTAATGATGTAACAAGTTCACACTTGCATGTGGTTTTTGGAGTATGATATTTACGCAGGATTTAAGCGCTTAAAGGAGGACTTTCGGGCAAAGTTCATCAAGGACTTTATGAGAATATAATGAAGCCCAGCACAAGTCAAGACACGAAGTGAACATGACTCCAAATGACTCGAGGACCAAAGCATGAAGTCGTAAAACTCCGGAGACTTGGAGGTTTACCCACGAGATCAACTCAGCCCGAGAGATATTCGCGCAGCCCAGAACAACATGATCTTTTGGTGCAGATTCGGAGACTTAAACGGCCTCTAATGGCAAAAATTTGAATACCAAAGTTGTGGGCCTCAATGAGAGCTTAGATTTGGACATATGGAAGGCCCAATTCGGGTCAAGGAGCTAGGAATGGCCCCCGAAATACCTGCTGCGCAGATAAATCCGAAATCAGATAGATTATCTTCCGAGACCATTTTGGGGATCTTATCTTCGTTTCCAAAGAAAGCAATGAATACCAAAGTTGGAGATAATTCCGTGGCACACAATCTAGACACCGAATTTGCATTATTTGGAGTCCGGACGTGGGAGATATGGTGCCGGAAAGGAAGGGTTGCGAATCAGAAAAATCTGGACGAGATTGATTTTATGGAAACCAAGTTCGCTTCTCTCCCAAGGAAGATCTCATGCAAGGCGAGGTGGAGCACGCCCCAAGGCTCCCCAAGAGCATAAATACAACCTCCTAGGCGCCCAAGGAGGGGGATCCATTCACCAGAGAGCCGCCGAAACTAGGAGATACACCGAAGGAAGCTGACGGCCGCCGCAAGTCTTCGAAGGTACCTAGGACATGGCTTAGGCCACCCCTAGCCGCCATGGCCTCCCTACGAGGTTGCGTCATGGTGGAGTTCGGGAGTCACCCCAACATTCGTTGGGGTATGTACACACACGATGGTGATATCAATCTACTCTTTATTCTAGTTGTCTCGACTTTGGTCTACTTCAATGCTTTCTTTCTCATATGTGATGCATCCATATGTTCATAGTAAGATTAGATCTATTCGTGGTTATTAGTCTACATCTTGCGGATATGTTGGGGTAGAATGTTTTAGTTAGTTGGTTGATTACCCTCGTGTGGTGACAACATGCGGGAGGGAAAAGTTCTAGCGACGACATGATGTGGAATAGGATCGATGGCGAGTACCACGGGAGCCGGTGCGCGGCCACCAAGAGGAGGAGCTACGAGTAAGAGCGCTTGGTGGGCATTTGGGGTAAAGCTTTGGGGAACCTTAGGCGTCAACACGCACCTCGCACCGGTAACCTTGGGAAAGTAGGCCGCTTGCAAGCCGCCTTCCGGAGAGATGATTCCATGTACCTTTAGTTGAGATGCAATCTATGATTTGATCACCTTTTGACTAGAACTATACCTAGAGATGATAGGTCCTAGCTCCTTGGCTGTGTCATCTCATCTACGGTTGTGGGTGTGATCAACACATAATGCTTCACTCATATCTATAAAGGGTTACCTTTCATATGCAATCTATGCTTCATGTTAGGTTAGATTTGATAGATTAGATGGAAAACCCTAGGTAGTTCATTGTTGATCCACAGATTGATAAACCTTGGGGGAGTACTCCGAGGGAAGAGCTACAACCGACCCGTGCGCTTGCGAATCGAAACTTGACGATTTATTTAACCGTCAACAGTTGTCTGGGCATGAGCAACAATTGAGTTTGATGTTGGCTGAGTTTAAGAGGCATGATGGTCAGGCGTTGGGGGTTGGGAAGAGTGGTGAGAAGAGTGGTGAGGGAGAAGAGAAAGTTGAAGAGATTCCTATTCCACCACACACTACACCTAGGAACAAATTCGCACCCAAGCCAAACCACCTCAGAAGCAAGCTGGACACAACCCCAGATCCACTAGTGTTCCCCCAGAAAACAAAAAACTACCAGAAACCCATCAAGTTTGTGAGCACCCAGGGGAATGTCTTTGGTGAGAAGTCAGGAGAGAAAGCTGTTGAGAAGCCCACAGAGAAGCCACAGCCGTTCCACTTCCATTGTGAGTATACTGGGAGGGATGGGCATAAGGATGAGTTCTATTTCAGGAGGAGAAAGGATGAGAGGTTTGCTAGGGAGATGGCAAACAAGGACAGGTACCACCCTTCCTATGGTGTGCCTGAGGCTAGTAGAGGGCCTCTACCTAGAGGTGATGGGTTTGTGCGTACAGTTCCTACTCATGGTGGTGGGGTGTGTTTCCTCAGAGAGATAGGCGTGTTGGGTTCGGGCATGGTGAGTTTGCTGGACGTGCTCCTGCTCGTGACCGTTACGAGTTTGGGAGGCACGATCAGAGCTTTGGGTCTCAGAGGGACTACGTGCCACGTTTTCCCTCTCGTGGTACGCGTACTCCTCCAGTGAGACGTGACATGTTCTTCGGTGGTAGGCGTGAGAGGGCACCGCCTAGAAGTTTTGATAGGATGGATTTTTCTAACCCTTCTTTTGAGCAAATGGCTCGACACTTGTTTGACTCTTTTGGTACTAACCCTAGTGTTGAGTCCCTTGCTCCTTCTCATTCTCATTTTTGATTTGCAGGTGGGAGGCTTGGAGGACTTTTGGTTGATCGACTCCGGTTGTTCACGTCACATGACCGGAGAACGTGGGTGGTTCTCCAGCCTCACACCGTTGAGTACAAGGGAGTACATCACTTTCGGGGACAATGGGAGAGGACGAGTGCTTGCTGAAGGTATGATGAAGGTGAGTAGCAAGGTGACCTTGAAGAGTGTGGCTTTGGTCAAGTCACTTGGTTTTAACCTGTTGTCAGTATCCTAGTTGCTTGACGAGGGTTTTGAGGTTTGTTTTAAGTTGGGCGCTTCTCGTGTGCTTGATTCTCGAGGCGATCTTGTCTGTACGATCATCCCCAAGGGTCAAATCTTTCGTGCTGATTTTTCCCAGTCTGTTGGTCCTCCTCGATGCTTTGTTGCTGGTGTTTCGACCGAGCTTTGGAAATGGCATAGGAGGTTAGGACACTTGAGCTTTGAGCTGCTTTCCCGCTTGAGTGGTCTTGACCTTGTCCGAGGATTGCCTAAGTTGAAATTCGAGAAGGATTTGGTTTGTGCTCCGTGTCGGCATGGAAAGATGGTTGCTGCTTCTCACGCCCCTCAGATTGCGGTCATGACCGAGCGACCTTGTGAGCTATTGCACATGGATTTGGTTGGGCCAACTCGTGTTCGCTCTGTGGGTGGGAAGTGGTATGTGTTGGTTGTGGTTGATGATTTTTCGAGGTACTCTTGGGTTTTCTTTTTCGAGGATAAAAGCGAGACATTTGGCTTTTTTCGAGACTTGATCTTGAGATTAAAGAATGAGAGACATGGTGATGCCATTCGAGCTATCTGCAGTGACAATGACACGGAATTTAGGAACTGTAACATCCCTGAAATTTAAATTATGAAAATGTGAGGAAATTTGAACTTTTTATTTATTGATGATGTGTCACCATAATTTAATCCTTTCTAGCCTCTTCCCTAAATTCAATATAAATAAAACCTAAAATATAAAAATATAAATTCAAATTATGGTTTAAATATGTGATTTGGTTTTTATGGATTTTATTTGGATTTAATTGAGTGTGCTATGAATTTGGATAAAATCAAATTCAAACCTATAGTTTAAACATAAATTCAAAACTAATTTCAAAACCTAACACTCTAACCTGGGCCTGCTAACTTCTGCTGAGGTCCAACCAACCACCTCCAACTCCTAGCCCGTGAGCACCTACACACCTCGGTCGTCCGCGCGGCCCATCTTCCGGCCCATCTCCACTTCACCCTGCTCCCCGCCGTCTCTGTCCCGCCGACAGGTGGGGCCACCCCCGGTCATCCCCTTCGTCCCGACCGGTCAAGGCCGCACACATGCGCCTGCTTCGCCCCGCCGCCACGCCCGTGCGCGCGCACCCACCCGGCCATGGGACAGGTCCCCGACCGCACCTGCGGCACGGACATTGAGCCAGCCTGACCCCTGCGCGCACCGCTCCGTGGCTTTTCGCCAAATGCCCCTGCGCCATGACGCGCTTGCGCGCCCGCCAGCCATTCCCGTGCTGCCAAGTCAGCCACCGCGCCATAGCAGCCAGTAGGAGCCCCACCGTGACCCTTTTTGCCCTTCGCCTCGACGTGCTCCAGCATCTAAACCCTTGGGCGAGGCCCCTGCTGCAAGGCATCAAGCAATTGGGGTTTCTCCCCTTTGGTTCCCCTGTTTCGCCGCCAAGAGGAGAAGAGAGGGGAGGAGAAGGAGAAGAGGGGGAGAAGAGAAGGAGGGGCGCTCCTCACTGCCGCGTCACCTCGCCGTCGCCGAAGCCGGAGCTGATCGGGCCAAGGAGAGAGCCGTCCGCGTCGGAGCCATCGCCGGAGTAGAACAAGGACGCGCCACCGTGAACACTGCCGCCTCTTCACCAACGCGTTCTTCACGGCCACGACTTCACCTACGCCCCAACATGAGCACTGCACCGGCCTGTCTCTTCCCTCCTCCCTTGGTCTTTCCTGTGATGATCGGGAGCGCGCCCCTGCGTCGCGCCGCCGGCCACCGAGCCGTGCTTGTCCGCGAGACCGCCACCGTGGCGAACCCCAACGCCGCGTCGGGCCTTGCCGCTTCTCAGCGTCGTGTTGCTGTGCTTCTGTGCCAGCCTTCGAGTCATGGAAATCCTTGCAGGTACCTCATCGCTACCGCCGCTGCTGTTGTGCCGCGCCGTGGACTCGGTTCGCTGGGCAACCGCGCGCGCCGGCCAGCCATGTCGCGGCCAGGCAAGGCCTGTGCGTGCGCATGTGCCCTGGCAAGCACACCCACGTGTTAAACCATGCCTCGCTAAACTTCTAGTCGATGTGCGTGCCGCTCCGTTGCTGTCCCTTCTTGCGCCGCTGCTATCTTGTCGCCGCCATCCGTCGCCGCGACGTGCCCGGTGCACTGCCACGTCGTGCGCCTACACGCGCGCGTGAGCCAGTTGCCACCGCCGCGTCTAAGCATGCACGCGCGCGTATGCGCTCGGGTCCTGCGCCCCCTAGCGCAAGGACAAGTGCTGCGTGAGGCCAAGGCCGCCGCTGTCACCGCGTCGCCTCCGTGTCGCATCGAGAACACCGCCGCGCAGCGCCGCCCAGGCCAAGGAGCTCCACCCCAGGGCCAAGGCTGGGCCGAAGTAGCCGCGTGATCCTAGGGAGCTCTAACCTGTGCTTGCTTGCCTACCGGAGCCACCAGCCCCGCCGTGCTCCATCCGCCGTCGCCACTGCGCCCTGCGCCGGCGCACGCCGAGAAGGGCGAACACGCCAGGGAGCACCAACGAACCCCAACCGAGTTCTGGGAGTGTTGGCGCAACCCCTGTTAAGTCCAAGGGCCTGGAACAGACCTTGGCATCTCTGAACGTTCGGCAGGCCGTCGCATGGGCCTTAGCCCATTAAGACCCCGCACGACCCTTTTTCTTTTTCCCTTCGCACTCTGGTTTTAATTCGAGGGTGTGGAATGGACTTAGTCCAATTGGCCCACTAGGCTGAGTCCATTGGGCCTGTTTCGGCCCACTAACACTTTCGGCCCACTAAGGCCCACTAACCTGTGACGATGACGTCACGATGACGTCATGCTGACATCATCAGCTATTTTCAAAAATAAAAACCCTTTTCTGTTTTATAAATGAATTTGTAAATTAATTTATAAAACCTTTAACCTTTGAAAATTCATAACTAAATATTTATAACTCCGAAAAATATGAAACCAGATTCTATATTTTTCTAAAAATGAGACGATGTTGTTTGTAGGTAGTTTGGTTCTGTTTGGATCTTTGAAAATTGGGTTTCTTTGGATTTATGCTTAGTTGTTTGCCGGTAATTAAGCGTCTCGTATCTCGTGCTGAACAGACCCGAGCTACGACCAGGAGGAGGCCTACGACCCTGACTTCAACCCAGACCAGGACTACGGACACCAGCCAGGTGTCATGTCACTCCCAACCATTTAGATCCTATGCATGCTTTAGATGCTAGTGCTTAATTACTTTTGACGCATGATTTAAAAATTGCATAGACAATTGAATAGCCATGCCTTGGAATTGTTAGTCCTGTCCTTGGAATACCTACTTTTGGAACTAGCTACAGACCCCTAGCTAGTTCCCCGACTTTATTCATCCATATATTTTACCCTTAGTTATGGATGGATCTCAGGTTTGGACTGAGGTTGGGATACCTCGGAATTCTTGCGTGTGTTTTGGGTGAGTGTGTATCCTTGACATGTTACCGCGGGAGCGAGCCGCTTTGGTTACTTGTGAACGCCTGTCTAGGGGAGATGCGACCTGGCCTCTCACCCTAGTGGCGTGTCGGACGGTTGGAGTTGGTGAGTGCTCGCTCTTGCAATTAAGGACCGATCGTCTGTGTGACCTTGATCTTTGGGCTATTTTCATACAAACCGTTCGCTTTGTTATGGGCGGGGTTCGGTCCGAGAACTAGTAGGTGGATGGCATCCAGCCTGTAGGCGGACCGGTGTGGTCGTGTGAGGGGGACGGGTTATACCCCCCGAGTAGACGTCGCCCCGGCTCCTCCGGGGATGGTCTCACAGCTCCGAGGCCCTACTGGCAAGTTTTACGCCCCAGTTCAGGACGAGTCAGGCTTGGAGAGGTAGGAGAGTGCCACCCACTGCTAGGTCTCCGGCCGTTAGGTAGGGATGTGGATCGGAGGCATCCGTTTCTGCCCTATCCGGCGGGTCTAGTTGTACAACCTCTGCAGAGTGTTAAACCTATAGCTATAGTCCGTGTCCACTGGTATGGACAGCCCTTTCGATCTCTCACCTGGCTAGTATTCTTTTGTGCTGCTTTCTCTCCCCCATGTGTGTGTGAGCCCGGCTTCATGCCGTTGAGATGTGGGGATAGGAGTCGGTGACCCCACGTCGCAGATGAGAGTGGGATGCTGTGACTCGGTTGAGATCCAGTGTTTGGTGTTCTTTCCTTATTGGGGTGTTGACCCTGGAGGCGTGGTCCTCGGAGGTGTGGATCTCCTCGGAGATGGAGTCCTCTCGGCTTTTCTGCATTCCTTGATGTTGCTACCACTGCTTGCATAACCTTCTACAACCATAAATAGGTTTACTCATGCATATTAGAATTATTCTCTTTTTCTTATGCTCTTTGTTGGGAAGCTGACATGACCTACTCGCTTATCGAGTAGATGATGGGTTTTCAGACCAGGAGCTGGACTACGACTTTGAGCACAATGGATGGGAGGACTGAGGCTGGCCCTACACTCGAGTTGCCTGCGGATATGGAGTCTACTTCGCTACATGAGAGCCGTTGCGTAGATGTTTACTCTGTTTGATTCAGTCCTGATGGACTTGTACCCGACATGTGCCGAAATGATGTACTTTGATGCTTAATTAATATATTATTATGTGGACCTTTATGTATTTCCTCTTGTTGTACGGTATTTCTTTACTTTCTGAGACAGGGATTTGCACGTGATAGCCTCCTGGGACTATCACAGAGGTGCAGGGATCGGGTTCCCTTCGTTGGAAACCCGGTTCGTTTCAGGAACTCTCATTTTGATGCCTTTTGTGGTGATCTTGGTCTCGACCATCAGTATTCTTCTCCATACGTCGCTTGTCAGAATGGCGTAGTGGAGAGGAAGAACCGGACCCTTTGTGAGTTGGCCAGGATGATGCTTGATGAGCATAGGACTCCTAGGCGTTTCTGGGCCGAGGCGGTCAATACTACTTGCTATGTGTCAAATCGCATTTTCCATCGTGCTTTCAAGAAGAGGACTTCGTATGAGCTGATGCATGGGCGAAAACCCAAGGCGAGTCACTTTCGTGCTTTCGGTTGCAAGTGCTTTATTTTGAAGAAGGGCAAGTTGGACAAGTTTGAGGCTAGATGTTCGGATGGTGTCTTTCTCGGTTATGAATAACTCTAGAGCATATCGTGTGCTCAACCTTGACACTAACCGAATCATGGAGACTTGCGAGGTAACCTTCGACGAGACACAGCCATGTAGCTCTTCTGTTTTTGAGTGTGCAGGTGACGAGGAAATTGGTGCGAATATCTTTGAAGATGAGAAGGAGGGAGATGATGAAGAAGATGATGGTGGTGATGCTCCCGCGGCTGATCGTGTACACGCTACTTCCACTACGATGACGACGATAGAGGACGGTCCATCCCCTACACCCACTACGACTGAGGCTGTTCGAGTAGAGGCTGCTACTGAGGGGGAGGTTGTGTCCAGGCGAGAGGCTTCCCGGCGTGTACAGGTGGATCACCCACCGACGACGATCATAGGTGACCTTCATGAACGCACTACACGGTCGAGGTCAAGGAATACTTCTCATTTTGCTCACTCTGCATTTGCTGCTTCGTTTGAGCCCAAAGATATTCGACACGCTCTGTCTGATGCGAACTGGGTGAATTCCATGCATGAGGAGTTGGAGAATTTTGAGAGAAACCAAGTTTGGGTGTTAGTCGATCCACCGCCAAATTGTCGTCCCATAGGTACCAAGTGGGTGTGGAAGAACAAGGAAGGTGTTGATAGTCGATTTCCATCAACCAAGAGCACTTGTTACACTTTGGTTTGAGCTTTGATTTATGACTAACCCACCACTAGGCATACTAATGATGTAACAAGTTCACACTTGCATGTGGTGTTTGGAGTATGTTGTTTACACAGGATTTAAGTGCCTAAATGAGGACTTCCGGGTAGAGTTCATCGGGCACTTTATGAGAAGATTACGAAGCCCGGCACAAGTCAAGACACGAAGTGAACATGACTCCAAATGACCCGAGGACCGAAGCTTGAAGCTGTGAAAGTCCAAGGACCTAAACAGAAGATGCGGGAGTTCGTACGCCAAGTACCCTTATCCAAACCGCCGGGAAAACGACATCAAGGACCCACATGAAGTTCGACAAATTTTCATGAAGACACGAGAAGCGTCGGGGAGCGAACCGGGGTCGAACCGGGCCGAAAAGGGCCCAGGCCAGCCGGCCCAGGCCGGCCGGCCCACCCCTTTTCTGTGTCGGTTCGTGGCCCCCTTTGACCTAGATGCTCTTTGGATTATTTATATCGTCTGTCTCCGACGGCCGCCACATCCAATCACCAGAACTCGGCGAAACCTAGAAGTGAACACCGGAGGGAGACGACGGCGGCTGCGAGTCCTCGAAGTTGTCTAGGAGATGGCCTAGGCCGACCCTAGCCTCCATGGTCGCCCTGCGTGGTTGTGCCATGGTGGAGTTCCGGAGCTACGTATTCATCATCATAGGTATGGCCTCGGTGGTGACGGTGTAATGTATACTTTCATGTGAGCAATTACAATCATGTTTTCCGATCTTTAAGCGATTCCATATCTCCGTCTTTACTTTCTACCTTTCATGAATATGTTTGATCCTTAGTCTAATGCTAGGTTAGACTACATAGCATGCTTTATGTAATCATGGTGATTAGATCTAGTATGTCGACCCTTCATGGTTTGTAGATATGTCCAAGTATGGGCATGCCCTTAGGCTACTCGCATCATTAAGGGTGCATCGTGACCGGATGATTACCCCTGAAAATGCGGATGTCTTTGGGAGGTAGGCCAGAGGTAGGAGTTTAAGGATGCTTTTAGATGAGATGCTTGGTTTGTTGTTCGTTTGCCGGAACTACAACTAGAAGGTGATAGACTTAGTCGTCCCCTTGGTGGCGCTTTACCTTACCTATGTTCGTGTATGTGATCAACCTTGGGCTATCATATACATATCTCTTAAAGGTTACCTTATATGCAATCTACACTTCATGTTAGGTTAGTTCGATAGATTAGGTAGAGAACCTTAGCGGTTTGTTGCCGATCCTTGGATTGAAGATCCTTGGGGGAACCTCCTTGGTGAAAAAGGCACCAAGTCACCCGTACGATTGCGGTGAACTTCAACACGGTTTTGAAGCGTCAACAGGCCCTTTTTCTGGCGCTGTTGCCGGGGATCGGCAACTCGAACCCTAGGGTGATCTACCTTTCTATTTTACTAACCCTAATTTTTATTATTGCATATATGCTTGTTTTCTTGTTTGTGTCCTTGAAACAAGGTGAAAACCTAGACACAAAATGTTCGATGAGTTCTCTACATACACACCCCAACAAGATGGTTGCAACATCAAGATTCGCTCTTTAGTGGTAGGTGCTAACTTTATTAGTGGCCCATCATCCGCTATCGAGCCCACACCCTACACAAGAGCACGTGAACAAGGTAAGTCAACATGTCAATTAAAATTTTAAGACTAATGTTTTGTGGAAATTTGTTTGATTAGGCAATAGGTATTGGAAGCAATCGATGCCCCCGAGATCACAAGATCAAGCTCTTCAACATCTTAGAGGTTTCTGTTCGCATCAATTTTTGCACAACCCCATGGGAATAACAACAACATATATTTGGATATTTAGAAGCCCCACGAAGTTACGCTTCCAACGAGTCAAGAATCAAATCGATCGGAGGTTCTTACAAGCGGATATGACCGAATCACCGATGATTGCACGTCCTGAAAATTTCTGGACAGCAAGCAAAGCTGAAGTGAAACAGCCATAACTCCCTCATTTGGACTCCGGTTAGAATGGATAAGTACCTGTTGGAAAGGTAATTTTATAAATTTTTCAATAGAATTATATTTGGTATATGTTCTGTTATGTATACAGGGGGAAATCCAAAGAAGATGCAGCAGCAACGCGATGGGAACAAGAGAGTGGAGATGAAGGACGACAACAACGAAGAGGAGCTTGGGGAATGCTTCCGCTAGACCACTCATGAAGAAATTCAGAGGCTTGGAACAAAGCAAAGACCCCTGGAGCATTGGCACATGAAGACACAAGTTGGCGACATCCGGCGCAAGAAGATGTTTGGAGCAAATCACGAAGGATTACACACAAAGGACTACATCCGATGGCTCGGATACTTTGGGTTCTCACACGATGGATCATGGAGCTACATGAAGGCATTTAAGATGTGTGTGAAGCCCCTCAACAAGTTAAGAAGAGTGATCCTACACAAAGCAACCTTGACGACACGTGCCATGAAGGAAGGAATTGAGAAAAGTCTACGCGAGCCACCTCTGATCATCAAGGATTGTTCGCCTCCAACTCCGGAGGACCACTCACGATGAAAAGCTCGAAGGCTAAGGTACACATTAACCTCTCAAGCTACTTTTGGTGATGATAATGTCTCTTTTTGATGTCCATCCAAAAGTATGTTTTGATTCTTTGTCTTGCACCCTTGATAGGCTAGAATTTCTTGAGGATGATAAAGAGGCTATGTTGTATTTACACCTTCAATTTCTTTGCCTAATGAACCTTTGCCTAATGAGAGCTTAGCACTGAGCAAGAAACTTATGCTACTTTTCATCACAACTTTCTTTGTTTACCAAATTTAAATTGTGGTTGTGGTTGCATATGTTTGTTTCACACTTAGCAAATCTTGGACTTGCTTCAAGCTTGGTCGAGCTCGTGACCTTAAAAGAGCGTATGTCGGGAGAAAACCCGAGTTTCACTAACCATGTAGGTCATTAAACCTTAATAAAGAGAAGAGAAGCCATGCCCTAAAGGAATTGCAAGCTCGTGCATCGCCTCCCCGAATATCGAGTACGGACGTTGTTGTTTTCATTAATTTTGAGCACCTGATCAGATATGTAGAAGAAGAGAAAAGTTGAAAATCAAAAGCTCCATCAAGTGCCGATTCCAATGCATCAAAGATCGATGAATTTGAAGACCAGTAGAAGGAGATATGGCAAAAGCATTAGGCGCTGCACAGTCTGAAATCAGATTTGGACAGGTTGCAGTGTTAGAGTAAAACGAGCATAACTCACTCGTTCGGACTCCGTTGAGCGTCAACAAAGACTTGATGGAAAGATAATTTCATGCGCCACGCATTGGAGAAATTGTTTGCTACATGGTCTGGTCTCGGCAGAGAGGGAAATTCATGAAAGAGGAAGCAGCGACGAAGAGCAAAGGAGGAGGAGGTGACGATGATGCAAGGAAACGATCGGGCAAGCCTCTCATCAAGTAAAATGATCGTGTCAAGCATGGAGAGTGGATCAAAGCTGCATGGGCATCTTCAAATCTTACATGAAGGACCATGGCTTCGCGACCACGAGGTGGTACGTAAGAAAGTCGAGCTCTATGACTTTAAATGAAGCGCTTTGCGGGAGGCAACCCAATTTCTTATATATATATATATATAATATATATATATATAGAGTGGATTTCGTAGAATTGTGGGTAGCTGTGCACGGTCTATCCACCGTCCGTTCTGCTGGTGATTTGCTAATCTACGCGAGTGCTAAGAAGGATAAAGTGCTGCACGATACAGTATAAATCTGACATAGCCAGTCCAGGAGCTGTCACCTCACTCCCCAACAGCGACCGGGTATTTATCACCTCTTTCCCGAGGACGAGCAAACGTCTAAGCATGGGGGAGGTTGCCAAGGAAGTGCTAGTATAGTCTAGAGTTCAAGGGGAGTAAAAAAAAGAGAAAAAGTATGATGAAAGAAAAAGGAATGAATGAAAAAAATGATAAAGAAGAAAAAGTATGATGAGAAAAAGAAAGAAAGAAAGAAAGAAAGAGAAAAAAATAAAGCTCCCCGGTTCTCTAGCTTTGTTTAGTGCTTTTTGAGTTTTCAAGAGGATTCAAGATCAACACCCATACTCATCTTTCCAACCATGTGCAATCCGATAACGAGGACTTTGTTTGTGCCTCGAGATCACTCTTTGCCATTTGCACATGTCCACCTATCTCAAAGTGTGTGTATTTTTCTCTCCCCCCTCCTTGTAACATTATTTTTCCAATGACCTTTTTGACGAGTCTCGGTAAGTCCATGAGAAGCTTGTCTTGTTTTGATAATATCTCGACTATAATATCTTGGTAGGACTAAACTTTCCCATAGCTCCTTATAAAGCCTTCCACCAAATATTTGAGAGAGGAAAGGAGTAGGACAAGTAGGCTTGAGAGACAAGATGAGATGAGAGTTCATGAGCAAGATGCAAGGAGGTTTATTATTTATCTTGGTAAAGCAATTTTTCTTCATCCCGCTCTTTATCTTCAAAATTTATGAGATTTGTTTAAAATTTGAGAGCATGAGTAATTACTTGTGGAAAGAGCTTAAATGATATCTACCCTCCATAGAGATGAAAGCTAGTTACATTATGAAACTATAACGAATATAAACTTGGAGAGCATTATGTTTTCTCATGTATGAACAAGTGCATGGTATGAACATTGAAGGGTAATACTGACATCCATTAAAGGCTTACTCAAGGACGAGCAAGGTTTAAGCATGGGGGTATGTTGACAGTCGATTTCCGTCAACCAAGAGCACTTGTTACACTTTGGTTTGAGCTTTGATTTATGACTAACCTGCTACTAGGCATACTAATGATGTAACAAGTTCACACTTGCATGTGGTGTTTGGAGTATATTGTTTACGCAGGATTTAAGCGCCTAAATGAGGACTTCCGGGTAGAGTTCATCAGGCACTTTATGAGAAGATCACGAAGCCCGGCACAAGTCAAGACACGAAGTGAACATGACTCCAAATGACCCGAGGACCGAAGCTTGAAGCTGTGAAAGTCCAAGGACCTAAACAGAAGATGCGGGAGTTCGTACGCCAAGTACCCTTATCCAAACCGCCGGTAAAACGACGTCAAGGACCCACATGAAGTTCGGCAAATATTCATGAAGACACGAGAAGCGTCGGGGAGCAAACCGGGGCCGAACCGGGCCGAAAAAGGCCCAGGCCGGCTGGCCCACCCCTTTTCGATGCCGGTTCGTGCCCCCCTTTGACCTAGATGCTCTTCGGCTTATTTATATCACCGAACACCGGAGGGAGACGACGGCGGCTGCAAGTCCTCGAAGTTGTCTAGGAGATGGCCTAGGTCGACCCTAGCCGCCATGGCCGCCCTGCGTGGTTGTGCCATGGTGGAGTTCTGAAGCTACGCATTCATCATCATAGGTATGGCCTCGGTGGTGATGGTGTAATGTATACTTTCATGTGAGCAATTACAATCATGTTTTCCGATCTTTAAGCGATTCCATGTCTCCGTCTTTACTTTCTACCTTTCATGAATATGTTTGATCCTTAGTCTAATGCTAGGTTAGACTACATAGCATGCTTTATGTAATCATGGTGATTAGATCTAGTATGTCGACCCTTCATGGTTTGTAGACATGTCCAAGTATGGGCATGCCCTTAGGCTACCCACATCATTAAGGGTGCATCGTAACAGGATGATTACCCCCGAAAGTGCGGATGTCTTTGGGAGGTAGCCTGGAGGTAGGAGTTTAAGGATGCTTTTAGATGAGATGCTTGGTTTGTTGTTCGTTTGCCGGAACTACAACTAGAAGGCGATAGACTTAGTCGTCCCCTTGGTGGCGCTTTACCTTGCCTATGTTCGTGTATGTGATCAACCTTGGGCTATCATATACATATCTCTTAAAGGTTACCTTATATACAATCTACACTTCATGTTAGGTTAGTTCGATAGATTAGGTAGAGAACCTTAGCGGTTTGCAACCGATCCTTGGATTGACAATCCTTGGGGAACCCTCCTTGTGAAAAAGGCACCAAGTCACCCGTACGCTTCCCATGGACTTCAACACGGTTTTGAACCGTCAACAGAAGGTGAGAATGGGATGGTTGTGAGAAACAAGTCGAGGTTGGTGGCTCAGGGGTTCAACCAGAAAGAGGGTATAGATTATGAGGAGACATTTGCTCCTGTGGCCCGTTGTTGGCGGTCGATTTCCGTCAACCTAGCCATGAGTTTACCTTCAATGTTGGCATTAATTTGATATTCACACTAATGATCCTAACTCTCATTATATGTCAAGTTCGCACTAATGCACGGTTTTTGGAGTTTATTGGTTACACAGGGATCAAGAGCCTAAAAGAGGACTTCCGGGTAGAGTTCATCAAGGGTTTTACAAGAAGATCATGAAGCCCGACACAAGTCAAGGTACAAGATGAACATGACTCCAAATGAACCAAGGACTAAAGCGTGAAGCCGAGAAGGATCGAGGACCTAGATAGAAGATGCGGGAGTTCATACGCAAAGCATCCTTATCTAAACCGCGAGTAAAATGACGTCAAGGACCCACATGCAACTCGGCAAAATCTCAGGAAGTCGCGAGAAGCTTCAGGAAGAAAAACGGGGGCGAACCGAGCCGAAAAGGCCCTGGGCCGGTCGGCCTAGGCCAGCCGGCCTGGCCCTTTTCAGTGCCGGTTCGCCGCCCCCTTTGACCTAGATGATCCTCGGGCTATTTATAGTCCTCGTGCGAAGTTGCAACTATCAAGCCATTCGTCATCCGCTCCCGAGGAGCAGAGAAGCTTGAGGGACACCACCCCGGAGAGGAGGGTTGTGATAGTCGTCTAGGGTTCACCTAGCCGGCATGGGAACCTTGCATGGAAGACCACGTCGGAGTTCCGGAGGCTTGAATCATGATCAAGGTAGGATCCCGATTGGATCTTATTCATGTATACACTTATGATGAAGTTTTAATAGATCTGATAACTAGCAATCGAGTGCTTTCTCTCTGGTTTTGCCTTCTCTTGGTTTCGCTTCTTCCTCGATCTATACTTAAGATAGATCACCAAGGGTGCTCTTGTAGCCGCGGTGGATAGAGGTGCATACCCGATCTACCAAGTGTTTTCAACACGTTCCTCGTGAGCATGCTCTTAGGTTCACCTACACAAGAAGCGGGGCATCGTGACAGGATGTCGATCACGTGTACGGTAGGTGCCTTCGAGGATTGGACCGGAAGCCACATGCTTTTTATGAGATTCTTATTGCTATCTTCATCTCTCGCTTGGAACTATGACAAAGGCACGATCTAGACTCTCTAGATCAGTTACCTCTCGCTTTCTCTCATATTTTTGTAGATTAGATGCGTTTGAAACCTCTCTTAAACAAAGTGCTTTCACGCTTTATTGGATCGATCTTGCATTGCACATTGTTCCACGGATTCGATACCTTGGGTTTGTCCCTTGACTACGACGATGGATTTGTCCGCTTGCAAGTCCAAACGAACCTTGCAACGATAATCAAACGTCAACAAGCCCCTTTTTCTGGCGCCGTTGCCGGGGAACAAGCAATCAAGATCCGATCTTGTATCGCGTCTGTAAGTAATTTTCAGTTTTTCTTTTGCATCTACTAACTTTTGATCATCCTCAAAAATCAATCTAATCTAGTTTTTCACTAACCCTAGTTCTTCTTTTTGATTTTTGTTTATCACTAACCCTAACCGGAGATGGACGGCTACCTCTCCAACAAACCCTAGTTTTCTTTTGTGGATAATCTAGAAAAAAACTTTGCAGGTAAAGGAGACGTGCAACACAAGCTAAGGAATTTGTAGATCCAAAAGCTGAGGCCGAAGGATCGTCAGAATCTCCAAAGGAATCACCACCTTCAAGTCCAAAGAGAGATCAACCTCAACTGCCACCCATGGGAGAAGAACCACAGCCGGAGCGCAAGATCGGGGAGCTATGCATCTATGATCTACGAACCTAGACTTTGAAGATGTCAAAAGGTGCAACAATCGCCTTTCACCGGCTCTTTGGGTTCTCACTACTCGAAAAAGCTTTGGATTGGTTCCACACTATATCAAAGAAATTAAGTTGGGACACATTGGTGAGGGCCTTCATAAAGAGATTTTGTTCGCCGATCAAGATTCAGAGTTTGCGCGACAAGATTGATACATTTGTTCAATCTCCCACGGAGACAATTTAGGAAGCTTTGGAGCGTTTCGATGAATACAGGCGAGCCGAATTCCTTGTATGGCAAGTCGGTTCACTTATGAACAGGGTGGAGAAGATAGAGATAGAAAAGATAGAAGCTATGAAAGCCGTCGAAGCAAGATCCACATGTGAGTATGACCATGTCCAAGAAGATTGTCCGGAGGAAGCAAAGGTGCTCAACCACATGAGGAAAGGAGAATCGCCAAACTTCCGTTACAGGCAAGGTAAACCTCAATTTAATACAAGCTCGTCCATTCAAAATTCGGTTCCTCTTCGTGTACAATTGAAGGACTTCATGGACAAGCAAGCTAAGATCAACAAGGACACCGCCACTAAGTTCAAGGTTATCAACAAAATATTGGAGAATATAGACGGCAGGGTGACGGAGGTCGAAAGTTCCAACCATCAAGTGCCCAACACAATGAAGATGCTAGAAACACAATTGAGACAACTTGTTAGGTGCCTAATGGGTAATAAAAGAAGAGTGGAGATGTCCTCATCAAAGCCACGCTACTTCAATAACATACTTGCCAACAAGTATGAGATGGCGACACTCGGAGAAGATCACTTCGAGACATCCGAGAGATGTGGTGCCATTATTGCATATCAAGGACCCAAGAAACAAAGAGGCCCCGGATGTTTGATCGTCTCGTGTTCCATTGGCTCATTCAAGTTCAAGATGATGTTATGTGACCTTGGAGCAAGTGTGGGAGTCATGCCAAGAGACGTGTTCAAGAGGCTATGCTTACCAAAGCTAGAACCTAGGACCATGTGTCTAGAGTTGGGTGACAACTCTATTCGCTATCCCGTGGGGATCACCAAGGATGTACCTGTAAAAGTTGAAGATTGCTTCATCCCCTTCATGATGGGAGAAAGGGAGAAGCCACCGCTCGTCGGGAGGATGTTCCTCAATACCATCAGAGTGACAATCGACGTTGGCAATGGGGAGATCAAGATCGACATCAACGACAAAAGTGCATTCAAGTTTCAACCACGTTTCGAGGTACGCGACATTATTAATGCTAAATATGTTCCACCTCACTGTCGCATTGGTATGGGAGCAAACAAGATCAAGGGAGATGTTGCATCTGTCAAGACCAAAGGAGAAAGCTAGCTTATGAAGACCAAAAAAATGACTAAGCCGAAGAAAAAGCCTGCACCCAAGCCAAAGATGGTGCAGAAGTGGGTACCCAAGATTGCAATGCCCACAAAGAGCGTTGATCTGAAGTAAAGAAGAGAAGAAATCTAGCTATGTACTTTAAACGAAGCGCTAGGCGGGAGGCAACTCGTTCGTCGAGTCAAGAATAAGCTACCGGGAGGACAACCCGATCAAGAATAAAGGCTGCAGGGAGGGCAACCCAGAAGATTTTCAAACTTCAAGTAAGTGAGTCTTAGAATTTGCTACGCAAGACATTTTATTAACTCTTAAGTGGTTGAACAAGTTTCAGAGAACATTTTATTTGCTCAGTCGTTTTATTTGGATTTTTCGATCTTAAACCAATGACATGAGCCATCCCATGATTTATTTGCCTCTTTTTGAGAAACTAGAACCAAAAATTCAGATCCTATTTGAGCCTTTCATCCTCTCCATGATGTTAAGGTTGGCTTGTTTTACATGTTAAAAACACACGAGTAGAGCCCCGCGTTGTTTTTTAATGATTTTAATCTTTGACGCATGATAGGACTCGCGTGAACCTAGGAAATTCGATTTTTGGTTTCATTCAACTTAACATCCACCGGTTTCTCTAGATTTAGAATTTTTCTAAGCCCTATTGTTTTTGTTTATTCAGAAATATCTCTCTCATGTTTGGCCAAAATTAGAACCTAAACCCATACCCCCACGGTCAAGCCGGAGGACCTTGCTATCAATTAATGAAAGCAAACGATCCCGGTGCAACCAAAATAAAGGTAGTCGGAGTTTTTGACTTACAAATGTTTTTGATGCCTAAAAAATCCTCTAAGAATACATTTGGACTCACTGCTAGCTCTGAGTTAATTTTCAATTTTCAAAATTAGAGGAGTGATTAGCATCAAGGCATGATCAATAGGAGAATTTTGACTTTGCTCAACACCTAGTGCTCTATGATGCATCAAGGGAAGGCATCCATCATTGGACATCTTGGGCACATGTAAAGGACAAGCATGGGGGGCAGCAATGACTTTGTTTTGCAGGAAATAAGTGAAAGCACATAAAGCATGGAAGACAAGAAGTGACACAAAGTAAAGGAGGGAGGCGTTGATCTCATCATTTAAAACAAAGGAGTGGCCGAGAGTGTTTGGGTAATGGAATCTTGTGGAACACGAGTACACAGGACAAAAAGGGAGAAGGAAGTACCTCGGAGAAAACTGGAGCCGAGAGGAGTAGGAGGCCCCCTAGGCCGATCTGCCTAGGCCGGCCGGCCTGCCCCTTCCAATCAGCCCTCGAGGCTCCCCTTCGTCTGGTGAGTAGTTCATCCATTTGCTAGTTCGTGTTCTTGAGTTCATATCCCAGAAGTTCCAGAAACCACCCTTAAAAATTTGTGCCTCACTTCCTTCTCTAAAAATCCCTGAAAAATCATTTCAACTCTTGCTCTTCCATATACTTTCTTTGTGAGTATTTCCACCAGCAAGAAACCCCCGGGGAGGTTGTTTGTGAGTATGTGCAGCAATGCATGATAAGGAAAGCCATGAACACAGTCCTCGGAAGGAATACATGATCATCGTCAAGGGTGCCGTCGGTAAGCTCTTCAAGGAGGCGCTCTATCTCCAAGCCCCCGTGAAGCATGGAGGAGGACGTGGCACCGCCAAGGAGCGACACACTGCTCCTTGGAGGCATGAAGAGTAAACGAAGTTCGTCCATGCGGTACACCGAACCGCAAGGGCACACGGAGAAGCCACCCGTACGACCTCGACACCACCATACACTCCGAGGCACTCCATGCTTGCTCTCATCATAAAGATGGAGGATCAACCATTGGAGGAAGAGTGAAGAAAGGAAGAAGAAATAATACTCTCAACTTTGGTTTGATTTCTCCTTCTCCTTTACTTTATTTTTCAGTTCGTGCGCAAATTTGTGCATGCGTAGCATTTTCAATTTTTATTTTCAGCATGTGTGTGGTAGTAGTAGTTTTTGCTTTCCACCACCATGAATAAATTTCACCATCGGTTTATCATCTTTAATATGGATGGAAAATTGTGCCAAGTTGATATATGATGACCATTGCCACTTTGCTTATCTTTGTACTTGTTTTATGCGTGATTAAGCTAGTGCTCTCTTTAATGCAAATCTGAAATTAATTTAAATGCTAGCTTAATCCCTTGTGGATTTTATGATAAAGATGAGACCCATAGTTTTTCTCATGCTCTCAATTTTGGATGGGTTAAAGATGATTTATTTTTGTTCTTAAAAGTGATGCTAACCTTGTCATAAATACCTCTTGCATGTTGCTCTACCTATCCAAAACCTTATATTTGATTGAGTGCAAAAACCTTAGTGCACAAGATTTATTTTTGGGTGTATTGATTGAAGGCTTGATTTCTCTACCCCGAGACTAAGAAGCTGGTCATTCCGTTTTGGTGTATCTATCTTTATGCTAGCCCTTTCTATCCGTGAATTGTAAGTTTCCACATGGGGAATTTTGCAAACCTCGCCGGATATCCACCCATAAACCCAAAACATCTTTTTTGTGTTTACCTCCTTGACCACAACCCAATTTTTGAGTATGGATGAATATTTCAAGGAAGATCACAAGAATGAAGGTGCCGAAGATTGAAGTATAATTTTGGGAGACCTCTAAGACGACATAAAGGTTGCGTGGAGGATCCCCAGAAGATTTCAAGTGTTTCTCTCCAGGAAAATATAGGACATTTAGTACCTACCTAGGCACCAAAATTTTGTCACCTCTTTGCCCGAGAACTGCAATCGTCTAAGCATGGGGGGGGGGAGTTGCCAAGGAGGTAGGTACAATGTAATCTAGAGTTCAAGGGGAGTATAAAAAATGATTAAAAAATGAAAAAGAAGTATGAAAGAAAGAAAAAAAATGTGTGTATATATATAAGAGAGAGTGAAAAAAGAAAACAAATATAAATAAATCTCCCCGGCTCTCTAGATGCATTAGAAATTTCAAGAGGATTCAAGATCAAGACCCATACTCATCTTTCCAACCATGTGCAATCCGATAATGAGGACTTCATTTGTGCCTCGGGATCACTCTTTGCCATTTGCACATGTCCACCTATCTCAAAAGTGTGTGTATTTTTCTCTCCCCCTCCTTGAGAACATTATTTTTCCAGTGACCTTTTTGACGAGTCTCGGTAAGACCATGAGAAGCTTGTCTTGTTTTGATAATATCTCAATTATAATATATTGGTAGGACTAAACTTTCCCGAAGCTCCATATAAAGCCTTCCACTTATATATATTTGAGAGGGGAAAGGAGTAGAACAAGTAGGCTTGAGAGACTTGATGAAATGAGAGTCCATGAGCAAGATGCAAGAAGGTTTAAATTTTTGAACTTGGTTTAGCTCTTTTTCTTCATCTTGCACTTCATTTCAAAATTTCTGAGATTCATTTAAAATTTGGGAGCATGATTAACTTCTTGTGGGAAGAGCTTAATTGATATCCACCCTCCGTAGGGATGAAGGCTAGTTACATTATGGAACCTTAACAAATATAAATTTAGAGAGCATTATATTTTCTCATGTATGATCAAGTGCAGGGTATGAACATTGAAAGGCAACACTGATATCCATTGGAGGCTTACTCGAGGACGAGTAAGGTTTAAGCATGGGGGGATGTTGGCGGTCGATTTCTGTCAACCTAGCCATGAGTTTACCTTCAATGTTGGCATTAATTTGATATTCACACTAATGATCCTAACCCTCATTATATGTCAAGTTTGCACTCGTGCACAGTTTTTGGAGTTTATTGTTTACACAAGAATTAAGATCCTAAAAGAGGACTTCCGGGTAGAGTTCATCAATGGTTTTACAAGAAGATCATGAAGCCCGGCACAAGTCAAGGTACAAGATGAACATGACTCCAAATGAATCAAGGACTAAAGTGTGAAGCCGAGAAGGATCGAGGACCTAGACGGAAGATGCGGGAGTTCATACGCAAAGCACCCTTATCTAAATCGTGAGGAAAATGATGTCAAGGACTCACATGCAACTCGGCAAAAACTCAGGAAGTCGCGAGAAGCTTCGGGAAGAAAACCGGGGGCGAACTGGGCCGAAAAAGCCCTAGGCCGGCCGGCCTGGCCCTTTTTAGTGCCGGTTCGCTGCCCTCTTTGACCTAGATGATCCTCGGGCTATTTATAGTCCCCGTGTGAAGTTGCAACTATCAAGCCATTCGTCATCCGCCACCGAGGAGCAGAGAAGCTTGAGGGACACCACCCCGGAGAGGAGGGTCGTGATAGTCGTCTAGGGTTCACCTAGCCGGTGTGGGAACCTTGCATGGAAGACCACGTCGGAGTTCCGGAGGCTTGAATCAAGATCAAGGTAGGATCCCGGTTGGATCTTATTCATGTATACACTTATGATGAAGTTTTAATAGATCCGATAACTAACAATCAAGTGCTTTCTCTCCGGTTTTGTCTTCTCTTGGTTTTGCTTCTTCCTCGATCTATACTTAAGATAGATCGCCTAGGGTGCTCTTGTAGCCGCGATGGCTAGAGGTGCATACCCGATCTACCAAGTGTTTTCAACACGTTCCTCGTGAGCGTTCTCTTAGGTTCACCTACACAAGAAGCGGGGCATCATGACAGGATGTCGATCACGTGTACGGTAGGTGCCTTCGAGGATTGGACCGGAAGCCACATGCTTTTTATGAGATTCTTATTGCTATCTTCATCTCTCGCTTGGAACTATGACAAAGGCACGATCTAGACTCTCTAGATCGGTTCGTTTGAAACCTCTCTTAAACAAAGTGCTTTCTCGCTTTATTGGATCGATCTTGCGTTGCACATTGTTCCACGGATTCGATACCTTGGGTTCACCACTCATGGGAAGAAGGGTCCCTTGACTACGACGAGGGATTTGTCCGCTTGCAAGTCCAAACGAACCTTGCAATGATAATCAAACGTCAACACCCTGTCTGGAGGCGATTAGGATCCTTCTAGCCTTTGTCGTGGCTAAAGGGTTCAAGTTGTTCCAGATGGACGTGAATAGTGCTTTCTTGAATGGGGTGACAGAGGAAGAAGTGTATGTGAGGCAACCCCCGGGGTTTGAGAGTGAAAAATACCCACACCATGTATACAAACTCCAGAGAGCACTTTATGGGTTGAAACAGGCACCGAGAGCTTGGTATGTGTCGGTGTTTTAGACCGACAACCTACTAAGGGGAGTACCCGAAGTAGATGAATGTGGCCTCGCCGAGATCGGTAACTCGAAGGAAGAGACACATGGCACACAATTTAGACAGGTTCGGGCCGCGCGGTGCGTAATACCCTACGTCCTGTATGCTGCGTGGCTCTGGATTGATTGGGTGCGATTACAAGAGGATGCAATCTTAAGCCGTGAGAGAGAGGGGGGTCCCTGCCTCGCCTTATATAGTCCGGGAGGCAGGGTTACAAGTCGGTTCAGGGAGAGAGTACTAGTCGAGTACGTCTAGGAGTCCTCTATACAGTGCGGGACATGTACAGCTTCCTATCTGGGTACTTCTCCTCTGTAGCCCTTGTGCTTCACGCCATCAGGTGCCGTGCAGCGCAAGTCGAGTAGTCCCAGGGGCCCACCGAGTAGTCGGTCCTGGTACCCACCGAGGTAGTGGGCCCAGGGAGGTCCATACGACAAGCCCCCGAGTACTTTGTAGTCGAGAAGGATAGCTTCGAGTAGTCTTGACGGCCTTAACGAGTAGTCCTCAAGCGTCCCTGAGCGCTACAAGTCAAAAGTCCTCAAGAGTAGTCGAAGCATCCCGAGGCTGGAATGTACTCCAGCTGATATTTGAGCAATCCTGAAGTCTTCTCGAGTAGTCCCAAGCGTCCTCGAGTGCTGCTCTTGAAGGTCTTCAACAATGCCCGTGTTGTCTTGAAGCCGAAACTGATATGGAAGTGCGATTGCAAAATCGCACTCCATATGGAGTAGCCCCCGAGCCTTAGGTTGAGTTGCAGACTCTGGCTGAGGGTCCATCTAAAGTTTTGGCAAGAATATCCCGTGAAATCCGGAGAAAAAACCGAAGGACACGTGGCACGGAGCCCCCGAGCCTTGAGTCGAGTACTTCCTCTCGAATTGAAGGGTCATCTTGTAGAATGTGTCCTGAGTTGCTCTTGAATCTTGTCGCTACCCAGGAAGTTGAGTAGAAGTAGCCGAGCCCCCGAGATGAGGCGTGTCGACTAGTAGAAGTTGGAGAGTCAAGCACCGCCGCTGAGTCAGCCGTGTACAGACTTATCCATCCGGCCGTTGGAGGGGCCGCTGTTGACTTAGAAGCCGAAACCCTTAGGGTTTTTCACCCCACGCATTCGCAGCCATTCCTAGCAGATCGAGCCAGAAATCACCGCCAGTGCGCACTGCCGCCGTTGAGAGGATTGTAGGTCCGAACGCGCCGCCGTAGAAAGCCACCGTCGTAGCCCCCGAGCGAATGCGAGTGAAGACACCGTGCACTTGGAGAATGAAGCCCTTACCATCGAAGACCTCGAAGGCTGCCGGTGGGAAGAAAAGGGCTCGCGAGGAGGCCGCCGGATCCACCGCGGGGACATCGCCGCCGGTGTCTCCGCCGCGACCAAATCCGAATCAAGAATGGAAGAAATCCAAGGCCAAGACCGAAGATCTGCTGGCGCTTCTCAACAGTGGATTCTTGCGGGAGAAGGAGGTTGACATGTGGAGAGCCGCTGCAGGGGATCCGTACCCCATGGAGAAAAGCCCGGACGAGATCCCTATGTTCACCCGGTTCGCGGAGCGAGGGCTGTCTCTCCCGGCCAGCGACTTCTTCAAGGGGCTGCTGGGGTACTACGGCATCGAGTACCTCAACCTCAACCCCAACGGTATCTTCCACACCTCAGTCTTCATACACTTCTGCGAAGCTTTCTTGGGGATCAAGCCCCATTGGATCCTTTTCCGAAAATTCTTCCGAGTCAAGCCCCAGCCCAGCGCCAACAATCCTCGAGTAGTGGGGGGAGCCGGCATCCAGATGTGAGAAGACGCCGCGGAGCAGTACCTCTCGTACAAGCTTATCGACTCCAACCAAGATTGGAAGTCGAAATGGTTTTACATCACCAACCACCACCCGGAGCTGCCGAAGCCAAGCGGGAAGCAGCCGAAGCACCGGCCATGGTGGAACTCGGAGCCAACAATGCAGGAAGGTATCCAGTTGCCCGAGCTGCTGGCGAAAATCAAGGCTTTGAGAGAAGCCGGGCTGAGGGCCGAACATGTGGCCTTCAGCTTCATGAAGGGAAGGGTGCAGCCGCTGATGGCTCGCGACACCCTAGGGTACCAGTACACCGGCGACGACGACACGTCGCGGATGCCCGGTGATGAAGTCGACGACGACGACATCGTTGATAGGCTGGGCAGGATCTTCAAAGACATGCCGGCGTACACGCCGTGCCCTGTGCCCGAGTACTCCACCGCGCGCCCGCCAAATGAGGTCGGTAGCCGTACCCATTGTCGAGTACTCATTACGTAAGAGTAGTCGTGCTGACATATTGTGCTTCTTGCAGGATGACTTGGTGAAGTTCGTCTCCGAGCCGGCATCGCCTCCTCAACTTGTCGAGGTCCCAGAGGAAGGGAAAGCCAAGGCCAAGGAGCGGCGCGAGGTTGGTGAGGGAGATGACACAGTAGTCGTCGAAGACACGTCCGAAGAGGACGACGATGAGGAGACGCTGCAGGAGCGCTTCCAGCTGCGGTCGAGATTCAGCCGCCCTGGATTGCCTCATATTCCTCTCGTTCAGGATCCGCCGACTAGCCTGGAGGCTAGTTTGCCCGCGCCGCCAAGGAGGCCGCGCAACGTGGCCCGCAAGCACGTGGCCAAGAAGTTGAAGGTCACGGAGACCACGTCCCAGGAGGTAAGCCGTCTTGAATAGGGTAGTCGAGTACTTATGTCTCGATGTTGTACATTGACGACGAAATTCCCTTGCTTGCAGGAGATGCCGCCTTCCGACCCCATAGAGCAGGGGGACGAAGGCAACTGGGATATGGTGGAGGAGCCAGCTGGGGGTAGTTGTAGCCCAGCCCCCACCGTAGAGGAGCTCTTGGCGCAGTTGTCGCGCCAGCCCCCAGTTGCTGAGGGGAGCACAGAACCGGCCGCTGCTATTGTTGAAGAAGCGGCGGCTACTGAGGCGCAAGAGGAAACGCCTACCGAAGCTGGACTGGTAGATATTGCCAGCATCCTCGGCGCCCCAACCGTGACGGTAGTCCGGTCAAATTTGTAAGTGGTGATCCTTCCCGAGTAGTACATTAGATTTGGTAGTCGTACTGGGTTGACAACCAGCTTGTGCACTCTGCAGGAAATCGACGGACTTGACCTGGGAGGGAGATGAACCCACCACAGCGGTGGCTGGAGAGGAAACCGCGCCGCCCGCTGAGGAGTCCGCTCCCGCCCCTCAGGCAGAATCCGGGGCGCCGGCCGTGGAAGCTACCTTGCCTGAGGCCAGCATCGTAGAGGGTGAGTACTTTGCTCAAGTGCAAGTAATCCCGAAGAGTAGTCGTAACCACCATGTATGACTGATCCAGTTGTCCTTTTATTGACAGGTGCCGAAGCCGAGGGAAGTGCTATCCCGTCGGCGGTGCCTGTTGAAGATTTGGCACCAGAGACCCAGGGAGCTGCCGAAGGAGCCCCCGAGCAAATGGAGGTGGCGGTTGAAGAAGCCACCGCGACAGCTGGAGGGGGGCGCAACGACGTGCATCCAGAACCGGCTCTGGAAGTAGTCGTTCGCTCGCCAGAGATCCAGGACGCGGAGCCAATCCGCTCGGCGCCAATGTCCGAAACCGCGACGAGTAGTCGTGGCGGGATCGAGCTGCTGGCGGATGACCTAGTCGATCCAGCGACGGTAGCTCGGCACATGGAGGCAATGCGCCAGGCCGAGCAATGGATGAAGGTGAGTAGTCGACACCCTTGAGTAGTCAATCCTTTAGTGTTGAGTACCTATTTGACATGTGTTGTCTGTGGCAGGACGTCGCGGAGCGGTCTCGGCAGAAGTCTGACATGCTTCAAGGGTACGGCGACACGGTGCTCCGGGCCGAGGCCTTAGAAGAACAGCTCGTGAAGGCCCGGAAGCACGCCGCCGCGATGCAGTCGAAGCTGGACACCGCCTTCGCCCAGTATCACAACGAAATCCAAGATATGCAGGCGAAGAGCGACGAGCTGGTGCGGAAGAACAAGTCTCTCCGCAACAAGAATAAAGGTATGCCGTTGCCATGCTGAGTACCCATTGGTAGTGTCTTGGAGGAGTCTGACCCGCTTTGCCTTGTTGATTGCAGAGCTTGAGACCCGCGTCGACCAGCTGAAGGCTTCAGAGACCGACCTGAAGAACCTCTTCTACCGAGAGCAAGAGGCCCGCGAGGTACTGGAGTATGATTATAAGCAGCTTGCTTATGAGTGCGACAAGCACATGGAGCTTCGCATTGCGTCGGATCGTGACCTCGTCAACTGCTACAAATCTTTGCAGAAGCTGAACGAGGACTGCGAGAAGCTGCGGGCCCAGCTGAAGGAACTCGAGGAGGCCGCGCTTCCCATCGTGAGGCTACTGGTGCCTCACCCCGGGGGACTGAAGATAGCCCCATTGGTGGACCGGCTGAAGGAAGCCCCGAGCCGCCTGGCGATGTACGTGAAGCACCTGGCGAAGTCGATCCCCAACCAGGTCCTGGCGTATATGAAGTCGTACTTCCCAAAAGCTCCCGTTGACGTAGTCGCCGGCGGACTAGCCGCCAACTGCACGGACGAGCAGTACGCGGAGCTGCTGGAGCAGATGGCGCCCATTGCCGAACAAGTCGCCGAGAAGCTCAACCTCCAGTAGTCCTGTAGGGTTAGCTCGTAGCAGTAGTTGTGTATAAACAAAGTTGTAATGAACTTGTTTAAGTATGAATGAAGGAAACTTCCATAAATGAGTACTCGTTATCCCGATCTGTGAGTGCGGAGTCCCATCATGGAGTCGTCGCGAGTAATCATACTCGCCAGTGGTCCCGTTGAGGAAAAGGGACAGTAAAGCAGTTGATAGGTAATCAAGCTTTATTACTGAAGAAGTACGCCTGGATGGCCAGGGCCGTTGTTACAGAGTAGTCGCCAGGACCCGGAGGCCGCCTACGGCTAAGTAGTGCTAGGGCGTATGGCCGCTTACAGCAGTAGATCCGTTAGTAGCCGCATGGGCTGGATCTAGGAGTGCTTGGTCTCTTAGTAGACCGCTGCTGGAGTCCTTTGTCGCTCGTCGCAGCCCAAGATCCGTTAGTAGCCGCATGGGCTGGATCCTGGAGAGGAGTAGTCCGGAGACTAGGGCCTGGACCTGGAGGCCGCTTACGGCGAAGGGGTCTTTGAGTAGTCGTATAGACTGGAGCCCCCGGTGTAGACTAGGCGTAGAATCGACAGAGTTGGTCGATGTTCCACGAGTTGTTGATGTCTTCGCCTTCAAGCGTCTGGAGGCGGTAGGAGCCCGGTCCGGTCACCTTTGCAATTGTGAAGGGACCTTCCCAGGGCGAGCTGAGCTTGTGTAGTCCTTCCGTGTTCTGGATGCGGCGGAGGACAAGATCACCAACGTTGAAGGAGCGTTCCTTAACGTTGCGATCGTGGTAGCGTCGGATACCCTCTAGGTACCTTGCTGATTGGACGAGGGCGGCACAGCGAGCTTCTTCGAGTCCGTCGATATTAACTCGTCTGCTGTCTTCAGAGATGCCTTCGTCGTATTGCTCCACTGCTGGTGAATCCCACATGACATCAGCAGGGAGGATTGCTTCGGAGCCGTAGACTAGGAAGTACGGGGATTGTCCCGTTGGCTTGGAAGGTTGAGTACGCAGCCCCTAGAGAGCATTGGGTAGTTCCTTGATCCACTTGCCTCCTTTGGAGTTGGCAGCGTCGTGTAGCCGCTTTTTGAGAGCGTCGAGCACCATCCCATTGGCGCGCTCGACTTGTCCATTGGCCCGAGGATGGGCAACTGAGACATATCGGACGTCGATCCCGCTGTTCTCGCAGTACTCCCAGAACTGGTGATTGTTGAAGTTGGAGCCCAGGTCTGTGATGATGCGGTGGGGTAGTCCGTAGCGATGCACGAGTTCATCCAGGAAGTCGAGTACTCTGTCGGCCTTGGGGCATGTAACCGGCTTGACCTCGATCCACTTGGTGAACTTGTCGATGGCCACCAATACTCGGTTGAATCCACCTGGCGCAGTTGGAAGTGGCCCAATCATGTCGAGCCCCCAGCAGGCGAAAGGCCAGGTTGGCGGTATGGTGACTAGCTTGTAGGCCGGGACGTGTTGTTGCTTGGCGAAGTATTGGCACCCTTGGCACCTTCTGACGAGTTCTTCGGCGTCGCCCAGAGCTGTGGGCCAATAGAAAGCCCGTCGGAAGGCCTTGCTGACCAGCGTGCGTGAGGACGCGTGGTTGCCGCAGACGCCTTTATGGATCTCCTCCAAGATGTCCTTGCCTTCTTGTCTGGGAACGCACTTCATGAGTACTCCGGAAGATGCGCCCCGCCTGTAGAGCTTGTCTCCGACGAGAACGTAGGACTTGGCACGGCGGATGAGTTGCTCGGCCAAGTTCTTGTCCGAGGGAACCTTCTGCTCGCTGAGGTAGTCGATGAAGGGCTGCCTCCAGTGCACGTCGATCATCATGACCTCCTGGCCAGCCGGGGGATGCGCTGGGTCAATGGTCGGTGGCGCCGGCTCCGGGATGGATGGCGCGTGAAGCTCGTGGACGAAGACACCCGCTGGTACTTGAGCGCGAGTAGAACCAAGCTTCGACAGGACGTCCGCTGCAACGTTGTTGTCGCGGACGATGTTGTGGAACTCGAGACCATAGAACTTGTTCTCGAGCTTGCGGACTTCTAGGCAGTAGGCGTCCATGTTCTCCTTGTTGCGGTCCCAGGACTTGTTGACTTGGTTGATGACCACTGCGGAGTCGCCGTAGACTAGTAGCCGCTTGATGCCCAGTGAAGCCGCGAGGCGGAGCCCGTGTAGCAGAGCTTCGTACTCGGCTTCGTTGTTTGAGACCTTCCAGAAGATCTGCAGGACGTACTTGAGTTGTTCGCCCGTTGGAGAGATCAAGAGTACTCCTGCACCTGCGCCCTCGAGGTTGAGTGAGCCGTCGAAGTACATCACCCAGTGCTCTGGGCGCTTGGTTGGAGTAGGTAGCTGATTCTCCCGCCACTCTGCCATGAAGTCGACTAGTGCCTGTGACTTGATGGCTGTGCGTGGCTTGAAGTCGATGTTGAGGGCGCCGAGTTCGACTGCCCATTTGGAGATTCTTCCAGTAGCATCTTGGTTCCGCAAGATGTCACCGAGCGGGTAGTCGGTGACGACGGAGATCGAGTACTCCTGGAAGTAGTGTCGTAACTTCCGCGAGGTGATGAGCACTGCGTACAAAAGCTTCTGTACTGGCTGGTAGCGTGCCTTGGATTCTGATAGGACCTCGCTGACGAAGTAGACTGGACGCTGGACTGGATAGGCGTGGCCGTCTTCCTGCCGCTCGACGATGATGGCAGTACTGACCACGTGAGTAGTCGCAGCGAGGTAGAGCAGTAGCTGCTCGCCTTTACGAGGAGCTGTGAGGACTGGTGGCTTCGATAGGAAGTCCTTGAGCTGGGCAAGGGCTTGGTCCGCCTCTGGAGTCCACACGAACTTCTCTTGGTGTTTGAGTAATTTGAAGAAGGGGAGCCCCCGTTCTCCAAGCTTCGAGATGAATCTGTTCAAGGCCACCATGCACCCGGTCAGCTTCTGCACGTCTTTGATGCACGTGGGAGCTTTCATGCTGGTGATGGCGGAGATCTTCTCGGGATTGGCTTCGATGTCGCGATGGCTGATGATGAAGCCGAGTAGTTTGCCCGACGGCACGCCGAAGACGCACTTGTTCGGGTTGAGCTTCCAGCGGTACTCGCGCAGGGATGCGAAAGTCTCTTCAAGATCGTCGATGAGCGTGCTGGAGTTTCTGGTCTTGACGACCACGTCATCCACGTAGGCTTCGACGTTCTTGTTGAGTTGCCTCTTGAAGCAGACCTGGATAGCTCATTGGTATGTAGCGTCGGCGTTCTTCAACCCGAAGGACATGGTCGTGTAGTAGTACGCGCCAAACGGGGTGATGAACACGGTCTTCTCCTAGTCTTCTTCCTTGATCGCGATCTGGTGGTACCCGGAGTAGCAGTCGAGGAAGCAGAGCAGGTCGCAGCCCGCCGTGGAGTCGATGACTTGGTCAATCCGCGGCAACCCGAAGGGGTCCTTGGGGCAGTGCTTGTTGAGGTCGGTGTAGTCGACGCACATCCTCCACTCGTTCGAGTTCTTCTTGTGGACGAGGACGGGGTTGGCGAGCCACTCAGGATGGAAAACTTCTCTGATGAAGCCAGCCGCGAGTAGTTTCGCGAGTTCCTTCTTGATGGCGTCCCGTCTGTCGTCGGCGAAGCGGCGGAGGTGTTGTCGCTTCGGGGTAGCTTTAGGATCGACGTTGAGTGAATGCTCAATCAACTCCCTGGGCACCCCTGGCATGTCCGCTGGTTTCCACGCGAAGATGTCGCGGTTAGCCCGGAGGAAGTTGATGAGCGCGTCTTCCTATTTGGGGTCGAGGCCCGCCCCGATGGTGGTGGTCTTGCTGCTGTCGCCTGTCCCGAGGTCAATTGTCTTGACCAGAACCTCCTCGGCTGGCTGAGGCTTGTTAGCTTTATCCGACTTCTCTGGGATGTCGAGTTCGCTTGGGGCAAGCTTCTTCGACGCAGCGTAGATCTCCATCATTGCATTGGGTACTTGATTTGTGGAGGCGATCTCCACAGCTTCCGTGTCGCAGTCGTGCGATATCTTCAAGTCCCCCTGCAGCGAGAGTACACCTGCTGGACTCGGCATCTTGAGTACTAGGTAGGTGTAGTGGGGTATCGCCATGAACTTGGCGATGGCCGGTCTGCCGAGGATGGCATGGTAGGACGTCTCGAAGTCCGCGACTTCGAACTTGATGTACTCGGTACGATAGTTGTCCCGAGATTCCCCGAAGGTAACTGGCAGGACCACTGAGCCCAGTGGAATAGCCGCGTTTCCGGGGACGATGCCGTAGAATGGCGAGGTGCTCTTGGTGAGCATGTGGGTGATGTCGAGCTTCATCTTCTTCAAGGTCTTGGTGAAAAGGATGTTAAGCCCGCTTCCACCGTCGATGAGGACCATGTTGAGCTTGGAGCCCGCGACCACCGGCTTCAGGACGAGTGGGAACCGCCCTGGTTCGGAGAAGCTAGTCCATTGATCCGCGTGGGAGAAGGTAATGGGTACCTCCGACCACCTGAGGGGGGTCGGGACCGCTGGTTCAATGCTCATGACTTCTCGACGGGTAGCCTTTTGGACCCGTCTGCTGGGTAGCCCGTCGAAGAGGACGTTCACCGTCTTGTCGGGTTCCTGGAAGTCGCCATTGCCTTCGTCGTTCTTCTTCTTGCCTTTCTTGTCATGAGGGTGCCGTGGCTCCGGAGTATCCTTGAGTGCTCGCCTGAGTTGGTAGCACTGCTCGGTGGTGTGGTTGCCGTCCAGATGCCACGGGCACTTCTCCTTCAGCAAGTCTTTGAAGCCGCCGGAGGTCTTCTTCGAGTTCTCCTTCGCAGGGCGCTGGATAGCCGCGACAGTGTTGTCTGGCTTGCGCTTGCGGTTGGGACCTGAGTAGTTGTTGTTGTTGCGACCGCCTTGGTTCCCGTTGTTGCTGCTGCCGCCGCCCGTGTTCTGCTTGCTCTTGCCACGGATGGCGTCGTACTTGGCGTTGGCCTTGTCTTCTTCATCGGCCCAGGACGTGATCATGTCCTTGAGGTGGGTGATGGAGCTTGGGCGGCGACGGCCGAAGTCTTCGAAAGTGCGACGGTGGTAGAGACCGTCTTGGAAGAGGTCGATGACTTCTTTGTCAGAGACATCGACTACTGTGGCGCACTTGTCGAAGAAACGCCGCATGTACTTGCGAAGGGTCTCGCCTTGTTCCTGCTTCACCATAGCTAGGTCCATGCGAGTACCCGAGCGGCCCATAGCGCCCGCGAAGTTGCTGGTGAACTGCTCCTTCAGCTGGTCCCACTTGTCGATCGAGTACTTCTCAAGTGACTCGAGCCATGTAAGCGGTGCCTGGTCCAGACAGAAGGGGAAATATAGGCACTTGGTGTCGTTGTTGCCACCAGCGTTCTCGATGGAGAGGGCGTAGCATCTGAGCCACTGCACAGGATCTTGCTTCGCGTCGTACTTGGTGATTCCCAGAGGATTGAATTTCTCTTGGAGGAGGAGGTTGCGAAGTCGCGCAGAGAAGGCAGGGAAGCCGTCGTTGTCGCCTGTCGTGGAAGCCTTCTTGCGCCGTAGTTCTTCAATCTTCTGGCGGGCGTCGAAGCCGCCCTAAGAGGCTCCGGAGGCGTGGCTATTCGCGTGGCGTCGGCCGCCGCGGTCGCCTCCGCCACCGGCCCTTCTATTGGCCCCATGGTTGGAGCTTCCGCCGTCGCTGCCTCCGCCGCCAGGGTCGCGATGAGGGACGATCTCACGATCGCCGCCAGCAGCTGCAGCGCTATTGCCACCTTGAGAGGGTCCGCCGGCCGTTGCACGAGTACGGTTGGGATTGGCCGGCAGCTCAGCTTGAGTACGGTTACGACCGAGGTCCGCGCTGCGACTTGTGGCTTCGTTATCGCGATTCCTGGCGGGGGGCGGCTGAGCGACCCTGTTGTCAACTCGCATGAAGTAAGCGTCTTCTGCAAGCTTGGTGATGACTTCTCCTGCACGCATCCCCTGAGCTTGGCGTGCGATCGCTGTGATCGACACGAGGCATTGCTCCGGGGTAGTGTGTACCCTACTCTCGACTTGGTCGAGAGCCTCTGCGAGGTTGCGGATGGGGAGGTTGTCTCGAAGACGCCGGCGTCGTTCGTTCCGCTTTCTGTTACGCTCACGTCGAGCGTCCCTGTTGGCGTCAGTCTCATCCGCGGGTGCGTCGGCAGACAGCTCGTCTGCGGAGATGTCTTCGAGGTATCGGTCGCTTGCTGTCCCTGAGGGTCCTGGCGTGTCGCCGGCAGCCATGAAGACTTGGCGGTCGGGGTTGCCAAGACTGGAGTCAGAACTCGCCACCTCCGTTGGGGTGTACTCCTCAGCTCGAGCGAGTGGCGTTCCCTCCAGGAAGGGAAGCGAGTCGAGGTAGGCGACGTAGCGTGAGTTCCCGTTCGTCAGGTCAGCGGGCTTACGGTCTGGCCAGTAGACAAATCTTCCGGCGGGTGTAGATGTTATGACCAAGCCGGTGGCGGGTCCTGACAGGGGTTGCTCTGTGGAGTTGTTCTCGGACTCGGGATCCTCAGGGTCCGACCTGAAGTCGAACTCGTACGCGGAGTCCGAGTAGAAGCCGAAAAGGGGGTTGGAGTCCGAGGCGTGGCCGGGAGCGGTGTCGGAGTCCGAGTCGTACTCGGGTACGGGCTCCTTGCCGGCCCGGCGTGTAGTGGGAGCCTTCGTGTGGGTCCTGCTGACGTTGCGGGGGCCACGCGTGAAGTGCTCACGGGGTGGGGAGTCCACATGCGATGGCTGAGTTGCCGGCTCGCATACGATAGCCCACGGGGACGTCGAGCCCGAGTTGGAGGCGGATCCAAGCTCGAAGTCGGCGTGTTGGTCGAAAAGCGAAATTTCGCCGAATTTGCCGGCGAGTTTGCCCGTGACTACTCCGGGAAGTGTCACGAGGCCGGTCTCCGGGTTGGGCGGCATGGTGAGGCGGCGTTGGAAAGATCCGGCGCCGTCAGCAGTGCAGACCCAGGCACCGAAGACGAAGGTGTCGCCGCGGTTGAAGGCGACGGTTGGCTTGATGTAGACGGAAGCCGTCGAGTTCGCCATGAGATCTTCGGCGAGAGCCCCTACCTGGCGTGCCAGCTGTCGGTGTTTTAGACCGGCAACCTACTAAGGGGAGTACCCGAAGTAGATGAATGTGGCCTCGCCGAGATCGGTAACTCGAAGGAAGAGACACGTGGCACACAATTTAGACAGGTTCGGGCCGCGCGGTGCGTAATACCCTACGTCCTGTATGCTGTGTGGCTCTGGATTGATTGGGTGTGATTACAAGATGATGCAATCTTAAGTCGTGAGAGAGAGGGGGGTCCCTGCCTCGCCTTATATAGTCCGGGAGGCAGGGTTACAAGTCGGTTCAGGGAGAGAGTACTAGTCGAGTACGTCTAGGAGTCCTCTATACAGTGCGGGACATGTACAGCTTCCTATCCGGGTACTTCTCCTCTGTAGCCCTTGTGCTTCACGCCATCAGGTGCCGTGCAGCGCAAGTCGAGTAGTCCCAGGGGCCCACCGAGTAGTCGGTCCTGGTACCCACCGAGGTAGTGGGCCCAGGGAGGTCCATACGACAGTATGGTAGGTTGAGAGACTTTTTGATGAGCAAGGGGTTTGTGATGAGCACAGTTGATAAGACCCTGTTTCTCCTTAAGCATGGAAATGACCTGTTGATTGTTCAAATTTACGTGGATGACATAATCTTTGGTGGCTCTTCTCATGATCTTATTGCCTGATTTGCAGATGACATGAGCAGGGAATTTGAGATGTATATGATGGGTGAGCTGCAGTTTTTCCTAGGGCTCCAGATCAAGCAGTGCAAGGACGGGACGTTTGTACATCAGGCGAAGTACACCAAGGACATGGTGAAGAAGTTTGGCATGAACGACTCCAACCCGCTGACTACACCTTTGGATGCGGATGAGGATGGCGAACCCGTGGACCAGAAGGAGTACCGGAGCATGATTGACTCCCTCCTCTACTTGACGGCGACGAGGTCGGACATACAGTTCAGCGTGTGTTTGTGTGCTCGTTTTCAGGCTTCACCGAGGACTTCACATCAGCAGGCCGTCAGGACGATTTTCAGGTACTTGAACTACACTCCTGAGTTTGGTCTTTGGTATTCTGCCTCCTCGACACTCAGACTTCACGGGTACTCCGATGCTGATTTTGCTGGGTGTCGATTGGACCGCAAGTCTACCTCGGGTAGTTGCCAGTTTCTTGGTTCTTCTTTGGTCTCTTGGTCGTCTCGCAAGTAATCCAGTGTAGCCCAGTCCACTACAGAAGCCGAGTATGTTGCTGCAGCCAGTTGTTGTTCCCAGCTTTTATGGATGACCTACACTATGAGCGATTTTGGTGAGGAGTGCTCCCAGGTTCCACTATTTTGTGACAGCACCAGTGCCATAAGTGTAGCCAAAAACCTAGTCCTTCACTCCAAAACGAAACACATCGAAGTGAGATACCACTTTCTGAGGGACAATGTTGAGAAAGGGAACATTTCTTTGTCCTATGTGCCTACCCAAGATCAGCTAGCCGACATATTCACTAAACCACTTGACCAAGTTACCTTCACACGCTTGCAAGGTGAACTTGGAGTGTGTTTCCCTTTTTAGCTGAGTCTTGGAGCTTCTCATGTATATATGTGATATATGTATCATTTTGTTGCATTCCATGCATACATTTTACTTTTTGTACAAAACCTGGTAGGATAGCCATCTTTGGATCATTTGTGGTAGGATGAGCTTCTCTTATATACTTTGATCACTATGATGTGCTATATGTGAGATGTGTGTATGTTTTGGGAATGGTGATGTGAATGCTATGCTCTTGATGGTATTGTCATATGTTCATGATGAGATAGCTTCCTTTTTGTGAAAATGCTAAAAATGATTCACTCATGAGTAGACACTCTTTCATGCTCAATTTGTGCTCAAATGCATATATCATGCTTAGTTTGTGCTTGAGTATCATGCTCTCTTTGCTTGGGGTCAAAGACCCATTTGTCATGGTAAATGTTTAGCCCATATGTTCACTTATGGAGGAGCATAAGCTTATTTTTAACGCAAAGGCATTTCATGTACCATGCTTAAATTTGAAAATGAAATTGGTGTATGAATTGCCTTATGCTTGGAAAATGAGCTCATAATCATTTCTTTATGTTTTGATATACATATCTTAGGTGCTAAACTGTTGCATGTTGTTTACCATGAGAAGTCTCATTTTAAGAAGTAGACACATGGCTCGGTGGCTTTGACATGACATATAGTAGCTTATGGGCGTTTGCTATGATCTTGTGATGAGAACTTGTGATCTTGTATGAGCTTTGTATGATCTAGTATATTTTTGCTCAAATTGCCATGGATAGGGCTTTGCTCATGAGATGAATGTTTCTTTGTGAAAATTGCTTAAAAATGCTTTTAGCCATGTCACATGCTTATATGTCTCTACTTTCTTGATGGCAATGTGCTAACTACACCATGCCTACTTTGCTTGCTCTATGTCTCATTTGTAGCATTTTTGTTGTGCTCTTTGTATATCTGAGAAGCTTGGTAGATTGTATATGCTTTGACATGCATTTTTCATGAAAACAAGGGGGAGAATTTCATAATTCCTTGATTCATGCATTGTCAACAAGGGGGAGAGTTTGGGGAGAGTTTGTGAATTTGTGAGACTTTTGCATGTGGGGAGAAAAATTGAGAAAAGAGGTTGCATTTGCTCAGGGGGAGTTTGCATATGTGCAGGGGGAGCTCCTTTGGTTTGTCTGAGTTTTGTGCTTTGTGGTGTGCTCTTTGTAGAGCTTTGGTTGTCTCGGCTGTGTTGAGCCGTTGCCCTTGCCTTAGGGGGCCGAGACTTGGTCTGGCGAGTAATCATGTTTTCGCTTGTTCTTTGGCTTCGGATCACATGTTGGAGGTTGGTGTTCGTGGTTGTTTTCTTTTCCTTTTTCTCTTTGATGTTACTATGGGTGTTGTCAATGCACTCATCAAGGGGGAGATTGAGGACCAGGTGTGTCCGAGGACTAGTGGAGGGTCGCTCCTTAGTGATGAGTGATTGACAACATTGTGTGGACTGATGCTTGGCTAATTGTGCAGGTACAGGTTGCGGCTTGACTCGTGTTGGTGCAGGTGAAGAACAAGCGCGAAAGGCCTTAGCCGTGGCGGCCTCCGGGTGATGGAGAGGCAAGTAGGCTTGGTTCGATGGACCCGGTGGCCGATGAGGTCTAGTGCGAGCCGTGCAGTGCAAGACTAGCAAGTTGAAGTCATGGACATGGGCCGGTGCAAGGTGGTGGTTCGACACCGAAGCTTGCACACGGGGTTTGGTGGTTTGCCCACAAAACCATCGGTGGACGGTTTCTTGGTTTGGGCTGCAAAACCAAGTCCGGAGGCCCGATGCGACGGAGACGGTGATCCGGGAGCATCGGGAAGCTACAAGGCGGGGGGCACGTGGCGTGATCGCGGGGCTTGCATCGAGGCTAAGAAAGTCCGCGTTGGAAGCGTGTCCGCTCGATGGGAATATCCGAAGACTTGACCATATTGCCCCTGAGGGGTGTGTATCTTCAATTTAAGTTGTAGGGGTAGTGTGGTCATTTGCCTCCTCCGGTGGACTTCGTATAAATAGCGGAGAGGTGGATGGCATCTCTCTCTTGGACTCTAGGGTTTCCTCCCCCGGTAGGTCGCTCTGGACTGCTTCTTTTCTCTACTATTCCTTAGGCTCGATTCTTGTATGGACTTTGACCTCTGGATGTATGGAAGCATTCGGCGTTGTGATGATCTCCTAGCTCTTTGTGATTTTCGTGTCTTTTTGGAGCTATTTTTGGGTGATTTTGTTCTTCGCTCGATTCGTTGATTTAAGGGCGTTTTTCCTCGGATTTCTTTGAGGGGATCATGGGTGGATGCCTTGTGCATCTTTGGGTGTGATCTTAACACCTCAAATGCTGGGAAATCTCTTCGATTCGTGAGTTTTGGTTGGAGCCCGAGTTCTTGGTGGTGGTTCATGTGATCCGCGATTCCCGGTGTTTTAGTGAGTTAGAGGCTGAGATTTTTGGGGCATAGCTTCATCTTGTGACGCTTCTCATCTCCCCCAAATCTTGCTTCAAGAGCTCAAGCCGTTTGGGAGATCCGGTGATGAGTAGGGAGAGTTGACCTTGCGTTTTCAGGCTCAGCCTGCGTCTGTCCGAGGCTGGCGGACAGTTCGCGTGGTAGCCCCGGACAGTCTGCGAGTGTTGACGGTTCGAAACCGCATTCAACTTCACCGCAAGTACACGAAGTGACTTGGTGCCTTTTTCACCAAGGGAGGGGACCCCCAAGGTTCTTGTCAATCCACGGAGCAAGGGGATTACTTGCGTTTAACCTAACACTAACTTAGTTGATTAAGGACTTTATGATGTAAAGATTAATCTATAAAGTAAAGACAAACTAACCCTAGATAATGTTAAAGAGAGAGAAAGGTGGTTCACGAGTATGAAGAACGTATGTCCATGGAGTCTAGGTACTTGAGATGCAATGACCCAAAACATGATAAAGCCCCGATCCAATCTATCTAACCATGTGAACAAAGAATTAGGCGTTTCCCTTCCCTCGTACATGTCACTACGCGAAGGTAATCGATACTAATCCTAATGAACATGGTATGTTGACGTGATCTACGGGAGCAACCCCGAAGGCATGGTAGCTAACCTTAAACATTAAGCATCATCAACTAAAGATATGATAGATATAAGATCCAAATGAGAGTGGGTGACTACATATCAAGATCCATTACAACTCCATGGACAAACGATTACTTTACCCCATCAAGACGCTAGGCATGACACCGTTGAACATGGTGGATACCCCCGATTGTCACACCTGATTTTCAGAAGAAAACCAAATGCATCTCATATGTGCGCCAGGATCAAGTTTACACACATATGATAGACGTCATAAGTGAAATATCCATAAACAACATTAAAACGTTCAAGGGTTATACAATTACATTATCTTTTATTACACTCAGACGTTAGACTCGAAGGTCTTTAAAAATGAACAAACGATAACTAGACGAAGCAACTCCGTCTTCAGCTTCCACAGGCACATGACTGGGGGCATGCAAGCCTCAGAACTCATCGAAGTCGCTGTAGTACTCCTCACCATTGTTCTCCTCTGAACAGCGGTAAGCAAGTGTGAGTACACTTATGGTTGGAGCTCAGGAAGTGGGAGAAGATGCAAGGGTATCAAGGATAGGCTAAGGTTATGCAGCGGTTAGCATTTTTAATGTTGGTCAAAATTTATTAGCAAGCACCTATTTACTAGGTGTAAGTGTATACCAACCCACTTAAGCTTTAGAAAACTTTCCATCTCCAAAACCATACAAAAACCACAATTTAATTCCATCTTCAAGTTCACTTATCATGTGAGGGTCCAGGCCGCTCTTAACCGTGAGCACGGCTGATCGATCAGTTTTCACTCTGTAGAGGTCGTACACTTTACCCACAGTTCGTGTTCCCCATGTTGCCCGGGTTGATCAGACCCTTAAACACTGCCGAGGTGAGTGGCTAGGGGTCCACTATGAAGCCTTTACAAAGGCATGCAAAAGACCAACGACCCGCATAGTTACAGATCAGGGCAGACCATTACCCTCCCTAGTGGTCAGCACCTTAGCAAAGGCTGCTACCCCAAAAGAACCGGGCTATACCCCTACAACCCCGACCCCCCTCTGCTCCTTTCGGATAAGGTCATCAGTACATTCACACATCTAATTAATTAGCTAAGCCAGAGCCATATGGACTGTGGTTGCACTGTTTTCCTGGGTGGTTCTCCATGTTCCAATTAAATCATATGATCTTGTTATTAACCAAAAGCATCATCTTCACCATAGTTATCATGATCGTCATTCATCATTTTGTAAAATTCCATTTGAACCATCCCAAGGTATAGCAACTAAGCATCTGTACCCAAAATATTTATTTAAAAGGGTTGTTCAAGATAATGAGGATAAAATCTAGTCATGTCCTTAAAAAGGTGATTTCCCATCAAATTATGCAATACAACATTTAAGTGTAAACATTAATTAATATACAATTATTTAGGACAAAGAGGAATATGCAGAGGGAGAAGTCCACTTGCCTTCCTTGCCTACACACTGTGCTTCTTCTTCCTTGAACCACTCTCCGTGATCCACTCCAACTGGCTGTTCACTTGAAACCGGCACGATGTCTACGAGCACACATGAAAACATACAATAAATAAAACAATACACCAAGCATGAAAAGCTTAAAAAGAGGACAAGACTTGACTCTAGGACCGCGAACGCAAAAACACTCGGAACTATCGGGAGATTTGGATTATATCACACAAAGCTATGTGCTTGGTATATTTTAATTCAATAAAGATGTGCATAGGTTATTTCAGAGAAATACCCTATTTAATAATTAAGCAAGTTATAATTATATATAAAAGAGACAGTGTAGGACTTAATCAATTTTTATTTATGAATATTCAAGTATTATTTATGCAAAATAAACATTTACTTCTAAAAGAAGCATGTAAAGCATCTAAACGTTTATCTTTATATTTCGAGTTGTACTAATCAAATTATAATTCAAAAACACATTTATATTCATATTAATCAAATTAACATTTAATTAAGAAAACTCAGGATATAGCCTATGTTGCTTTTATTTAGAAAGTAAATTGCATAATCATTAATCAATTTTAGTTTGATTATGAAAACCGAGGTATATCTCTAGTTGGCTTTTAATTGAAAGAAATATTTAACTAGTATTAATCATATTAACTTTCTTATGAAAACACATGTTGAACTCTAATTAGATTTTAATTAGAAAAACATGTGTATAAGGATTTAATCATATTTAATATTTAAATAAACTATAAAACAAAGAACATGTTCAACTTTGGTCCTAACACGTACTTTGAGTTGATATGAACCTAACGCAACTTGAAACGGTGGAAACGGAGCTAAAACGCAAAAGATATGGCCAAAATGGGGTTTAGGGGCTTTTCTACAAAGAAACTAGGCTTCCAGGGGCTTAACTGCAAGAAACCAAGGCTAAAACCTAATTATGCGTATAAACCGAAGGTTCAACGCGCAAAACAACTGATAAGGGGCTTCGGGCGCTAAAACAGGGAAGGTTAGGGGCTTAAACAGAAGAAACAGGACCTGTTTGAAAGGGTTTTATAAGGTGGAAGGGCATTTTTGTGATATTCGAAACTGCAGGGGCTTATTTGCAAAACGGCAGAGAGAAGACTCTGTTGACCGTTATGTTGACGGTTTGACTCGGGGTGGGTTGGATCTGAGCCGTTGATCGAGCCACGGGCGGCCGGGCGGAAAACTAAAAGATCAGGGACCTATTTATAAAAGAAAGGACCTAAAAGAAACGATTTATACTGGTGGGAGGGTATTTGTGTGATATTAGAAAGCACGGGGTCGTTTTTGCAAAACCACAGCGGCCGCGCGGGGTTGACCGGTATGCGACTTATTTTGACCGGGGCAGGGACTGATCCGAGTCGTGGATCTTGGATCGGGCGGCCGAGGTCGCACGCGAGCGGACCGGTGGCGGCGCACTCGCCGGAGACCGCGGCGCACGGCGGAGCCGGCGGCGGGGTTCACCAGAAAAAACTCGAAACCGAGCTAGAGCCCACAGTTCAGGACGCGGCCGGGCTCTACGCGGAGCTGGGGAGACGGCGAACGCGACTAGGGGATCAAGGGGGTGGCTCGGGTGACGGAGAAGACGCCACATCCGGCGAGGCGGACGGCGGCGGCGGCGGCGCAAGACCGTCGAGCTTGTGCACGCGGGGAAAAAGAAAACTGGGCGCAAGGGTGGCGTCCTCACCTCCTTGCGAACCTCCAGAGAGTGCTCGGGCCAATGGGGAGGCGGTGGTGGCGGAGATCGACGCCGGCGGGCTTCAGGCGGCCGGCGGAGCTCTGGGAGGGAGACGGCAGCTTCGGGTGCGAGGGAGAGAAGAGGGCGGGTGAGGCAAAGGGGCTACACCGAAGCTTGGCCTCGGCTTTATAGAGAGGAGAAGGGAGGGAAGGGGAGAAGCCGGTGTTGGCATTTCTCAACGTCACCACTAGTTGTACACCTAGAGGGAGTAGATAAGAACAACCGGGTATACCGCAAGCGCACAAAAATACCGCTGTAGCACTTCTCCCTAGGAGAATGAATATTCCCGTCGGGTTTCATTCCTAGGACGGAGAGTAACCAGAGAGGGTCTATCTAAGGACACCAGCTTTCGCTGGGATAGGTTGGGATACAAGAAACACTTCCTTAAGGGACTTAGCTCTCAAGATGTATTCCTGTCAGATCTTAGTCGTCCCCGCGGGGCGACAACACTCAGAGGTGCTGGCAAGCGAGCCCAACTCGGTACGCGACGTAAGAGGATTGACAAAGGGTCCAATAGGCTGTCACCACTGCGGCCTACCTCTACGCTACGATTGTATGTGGTCTCCGTAGGAAACCCAAGACCCAGACACCACGTCTGTACCCCAGATAAATACTATAGTGCGGCGTATGCTAGCTCGCTAACTACACTATAGCAACCATATAAATACGGTCCCACGAACAAGGGAAAGATCAGAATCAGATCATATCAGTGAACTGGGAGCAGAAAGGAAGCTATGGATGTAGCTGAACGAGATACAGCAAACTTACTCAACTAAACAGGATCAGAGCATGCAAACAAGTAAATGAACTACGGTTCTGGCTCTAAAGGATCGAAGCCTTGTGTCACGAAGAACACAAGCCTCTAACTTATGAACGAGCCAAGAACACAAGAATAAAGCAACCATGCATGATGTCCACTATAGTCTGAATAAGAAATGCTGAAATACTCACTTTGATCTAAATGAAGAACAAGCATCCACGAGGACATCAACTCACTCCTTACCCCTCCTCTACCTCTCACTAATCCTAATCTAGATCTCTCCTCATCACCATTCTACCACAAAGAGGTGAGAATCACCTCTCATGGGCAGAATTGGAGAGAGGGAGAGAGAGCTACACAAGAGAAAGTGGAACTTGAGAGCTTGGTGGTGTGTGAGAAATGGAGCCCCTCCCCTCCTATTTATAGACAAGGAGGAGGCTTGCTCCGGGGCTCAAAGTGCCCCTAAACGCCCGGGACTGCAGCAGGGAGCCAATGGGAGGACAACAGGTGGAGGGCCAGGATGAACCGACCCTAGGTCGGTTCGGCCGAACCTAGGGTCGGCCGGCCCCCTCGGGTGGCCTTCTGGCCCATGCTTCCTCTGGCTCACTTCCATGTGGTTCCTGATGCCTCTCCTCCGTGCATGGCACGCTTCCTGGCGGTTTAGTTGGTAAAGTGGGCCCATGGATCCATGTGATGCTGACATGGCAGCGTATGATTCGTCAAAAGTCCTTCACATGGATTGGTGACATCATGGATCTAGGAGAATCCATGTGGCAGCCCCTGATTGGCCAGCATTTGAGTGCCTTGGATTGGAGTGGAGTGAATGTGCATGGATTCCTCCCATTTCTTATGCTAAATACCTGCATTCAAATAGACATCGACACTGGTGGAAAGTATGAGTTTAAGCACCTATTCTAGTGTGGATGTTCAATTCATGCTCAGATTTGCAGGAGTTGACGGTCTTGAAAATGGCAAATATTGACCGTCAACAGCCGGCGGCCGGGAGCATTGGCCTTCAATGGCCATGGGGCGGCCGGTCTTGATGGCATTGAAAAGGGGGGGGCTTGAATTGGGTGAAACGGCAAGGATTGATGACGGGGGAGTGAAGGGAGAGCTTCAATGCTTCCTTGATGGTGGCTTGAAGGCGGAGGGGAAGGCGCACGGTGCGGGAAACGGCCAGCGGCGGTTGTGTTGCAAACAGAGGAAGGGGCTGGAGGTTGGGGGTGAAGCTGGCACGCGGGCCCGGCCTGTCAGCGGGAGAGAGGGGAGGAAGGAGAGCTGGGCTGCGCAGGGGGTTGGGCCGGAAGAGAGGGAGAGTAGGCCGGCGGCCTGGTTGGGCTGCATGGGCCGAAAGGGAGGGGAGAGGGGTTTGGAGTTTTTTTTCTTTTTTTTTCAAATCTTTTTCTTTTTAAAACCCTTTCAAAATTTAAACTCTTTTCAAACTTTAAACACTTCAAACCTTTTCAAGTTTTCAAATTATTTTGAAACTTTTCAAAACCACACATACAGACAAAAACTATGCAACCAAAATATGATGCACAAGCACTTGTTATTTCTAAAATTATACAAATGATATTTAAATATTTTAGAGCCAAATTTATTTGATAAATTATTTATTCCTTAGAAAATAAAAACTAAAACACCATGTTGCTACATTAATTTAGTGATGGAAATTTAGGGTGTTACAAATCTACCCCCCTTAAAAAGAATCTCGTCCCGATATTCGGAGAGATTGGAAGAACTGAGGGTACTCTTCTATAAGCTCATCTTGCAGATTGAATTCTTCTAGCAGTCATAGCTCCTTCACCGACTTTTCTTTATCTTGATTCACTTTTCCTTCCTCCTTGGATGGGGTGGTAGCAACAACTTCAATCCTATCTCCTTGTGGGCTGGTTAAAAGCACTGACTTCTTGGCACACATAATTATTCCATCACTTTCACCTAACCAATCCATTCCAAGTATCACATCTATTCCACTAGATGTAAGAACTACTATATCAGCTTGAAAATCTATTCCCCTGATTTTAAGATTGACCCGTGGGCATACATAGGTGGATTTCATTTCACCATTCGGGGAACTAACCAACAAATGGGTCTTCATAGAACTCATAGGTATTTCATGCTTTGCCACGAATTGTTCAGTAATGAATGAATGCGATGCTCCAGAATCAAATAAAACTGTTGCTGGTACAGAGTTGACAAAGAACGTACCCAGCACAACACCTGGAGCGTCTTGAGATTGTTCAGTTGTCACACGATTCACTCTACCACGTGAGTAGTTCTGTTAGCCTCTATTACCTCGAGGAGTAGAATTCCCAATGCGAGCTTGAGATAACGGTTGTCCAAACCTCTGACCATTGCCTTTCTGAGGAGTCTGCATGTTGCGCTTCGGGCAGATGTTGGCATAATGTCCAAATTCTCCACAATTGAAACAACCATTAGGACGAACCGGGGAGTTGTTCCTTACTGGTGCTCCTGAACGATCTTGATGATGACTTGGAACATGTGGTGTCTGCTGGCTGGAATGCTGGGGTGGTTGAGTTGAATGCTGCAACTGCAAATTCTGAGTATAATTTTCACTAGATCCACCAGAGTGAAACTGAGAACTCTGAGATGAGTTGAAGCGGGGGCGTGTGTTACTGGATTGTCCATGAGATTTAAACTTGCGCTTTTGTTCACCAAGTTCCATACGTTTGTTCTCCAAACCTATAGCCTTGTTCACCAACGTCTGAAAGTTGGGAAATGTATGGCTCTGCAGTTGATAGTTGAGTGGTCCAATCAATCCATCCAAGAATCTTTCCTACCTTTTGGGATCGGTGTTCACTTCATCGGGAGCATAACGGGACAAATGTGTAAACTTGTCGAGATATTCAGTGACAGACATGTTTCCCTACTTTAGTGCAAGAAATTCCCTCTGCTTGAGTTTTATCACTCCCGAAGGAATGTGATGTGCACGGAAGCTATCTCTGAATTCCTGCCAAGTAATAGTATTGGGAGCTGCATGCATAACGGTATATGCATCCCACCAATCACTGGCTTGTCCTGACAGTCCGCCTGCAGCATATAGGACCATTTCCCGGTCGGTGCATTGAACGGTTTCAAGCTTCTTAGTAACTGTCTTCAACCAGTCATCGGCATCCAACGGATCGGAGGAGTGGGAGTAGGTGGGAGGGTGGTGGCTCATAAACTCCTTATGCTTGTCCCTCGGCTGTGGCGGAGGTGGTGGAGGTTGGTTCTGTTGAGCTTGCATATTTTGAATAGTGTTGGCAAGATTCTGCAACACCTGTGTCTGAGCGGCAAGGAATTGCTGCAATGCGGGATCCATCACTGGACTGAACGGTGGGGATGGTGCTTGATTCTGTCGATTAGCAATATGAGCACGGACAACAGGTGGAACGTCTTGACCTCCTCCTGACCTGGTTTGTACCATTTGATTGTTAGAGAAATTATTTCAGACAAGAACATTGAACTGATGCATGAAGATATGAACTCGAAATGATGAAGCAGCATGAATTTCAAAACTAAGACAGATTCTGATAGCTCCATTGTTTTGTACATATCCCCATAAATGCTTATCCCACAGTGCTGAATTTTTAACATAATTCCACTTATAAAACTTGTGAACTAACCCAACTGATTTTACATCAAATAGAGTTATGTGGCTCAGGATATGATTAAAACAGTGATGTTGTGTCAAAGAGTTGTGCAAAGAGATTTTACTCCAACCATCTTGTATGATACATAAAGAAAAAGATAACCCAGATTTGAACCCAATCTAACTTTATTAACCTAACTATTTATTTCTTGTTGCATTTGTGGCCATCACTCCACAATACAACTCACACAAGCAAAGATCCAAATCAAACATGTGTTCAAACAACAAACATTAACACAATGATCGTCCTCACAGGAACGTTTCTATCGAAGTTGATAAGGGGTAGGCAATCTAAGAACTTATATTAGACAACACCGGTGGTGGAGATCCAGTTGATAGAACAAGAACTAAACTCCATATAGATCAAAACAAAAAGATGTGTTTTTAACAAGAAACAAATAATAAATTAGATTTTTATACGTAAATAAGTTAATTTTGAAGGATGACAGGCTTTCTAAAACATGAATCCTCACTTTTCGACCATTTCTAACTTAAGGTTGCATCCTACAGTCATTACTGCTCTGATACCACTCTGTCACACCCGATTTTCAGAAGAAAACCGAATGCATCTTATATGTGCGCCAAGATCAAGTTTACACACATATGATAGACGTCATGAGTGAAATATCCATAAACAGCATTAAAACGTACAAGGGTTATACCATTACATTATCTTTTATTACACTCAGACGTTAGACTCGAAGGTCTTTAAAAACGAACAAATGATAACTAGACGAAGCAACTCTGTCTTCAGCTTCCACAGGCACATGACTGGGGGCACGCAAGTCTCAGAACTCATCGAAGTCGCTGTAGTACTCCTCACCATTGTTCTCCTCTGAACAGCGGTAAGTAAGGGTGAACACACTTATGGTTGGAGCTCAGCAAGTGGGAGAAGATGCAAGGCTATCAAGGATAGGCTAAGGTTATGCAACGGTTAGCATGTTTAATGTTGGTCAAATTTTATTAGCAAGCACCTATTTACTAGGTGTAAGTGTATACCAACCCACTTAAGCTTTAGAAAACTTTCCATCTCCAAAACCATACAAAAACCACAATTTAATTCCATCTTCAAGTTCACTTATCATGTGAGGGTCCAGGCCGCTCTTAACCGTGAGCACGGCTGATCGATCAGTTTTCACTCTGCAGAGGTCGTACACTTTACCCACAGTTCGTGTTCCCCATGTTGCCCGAGTAGATCAGACCTTTAAACACTGCTGAGGTGAGTGGCTAGGGGTCCACTACGAAGCCTTTACAAAGGCATGCAAAAGACCAACGACCCGCATAGTTACAGATCAGGGCGGACCATAACCCTCCCTAGTGGTCAGCACCTTAGCAAAGGCTGCTACCCCAAAAGAACCGGGCTATACCCCTGCAACCCCGACCCCCCTCTGCTCCTTTCGGATAAGGTCATCAGTACATTCACACACCTAATTAATTGGCTAAGCCAGAGCCATATGGACTGTGGTTGCACTATTTTCCTGGGTGGTTCTCCATGTTCCAATTAAATCATATGATCTTGTTATTAACCAAAAGCATCATCTTCACCATAGTTATCATGATCATCATTCATCATTTTGTAAAATTCCATTTGAACCATCCCAAGGTATAGCAACTAAGCATCTCTACCCAAAACATTTATTTAAAAGGGTTGTTCAAGGTAATGAGGATAAAATCTAGTCATGTCCTTAAAAAGGTGATTTCCCACCAAATTATGCAATACAACATTTAAATGTAAACATTAATTAATATGCAATTATTTAGGGCAAAGAGGAATATGCAGAGGGAGAAGTCCACTTGCCTTCCTTGCCTACACACTGTGCTTCTTCTTCCTTGAACCACTCTTCGTGATCCACTCCAACTAGCTGTTCACTTGAAACCGGCACGATGTCTACGAGCACACATGAAAACATACAATAAATAAAACAATACACCAAGCATGAAAAGCTTAAAAAGAGGACAAGACTTGACTCTAGGACTGCGAACGCAAAAACACTCGGAACTATCGGGAGATTTGGATTATATCACACAAGGCTATGTGCTTGGTATATTTTAATTCAATAAAGATGTGCATAGGTTATTTCAGAGAAATACCCTATTTAATAATTAAGCAAGTTATAATTATATATAAAAGAGACGGTGTAGGACTTAATCAATTTTTATTTATGAATATTCAAGTATTATTTATGCAAATTAAACATTTACTTCTGAAAGAACCATGTAAAGCATCTAAACATTTATCTTTATATTTCGAGTTGTACTAATCAAATTATAATTCAAAAATACATTTATATTCATATTAATCAAATTAACATTTAATTAAGAAAACTCGGGATATAGCCTATGTTGCTTTTATTTAGAAAGCAAATTGCATAATCATTAATCAATTTAAGTTTGATTATGAAAACCAAGGTATATCTCTAGTTGGCTTTTAATTGAAAGAAATATTTAACTAGTATTAATCATATTAACTTTCTTATGAAAACACGTGTTGAACTCTAATTAGATTTTAATTAGAAAAACATGTGTATAAGGATTTAATCATATTTAATGTTTAAATAAATTATAAAACAAAGAACATGTTCAACTTTGGTCCTAACACGTACTTTGAGTTGATATGAACCTAACACAACTTGAAACGGTGGAATCGGAGTTAAAACGCAAAAGATATGGCCAAAACGGGGTTTAGGGGCTTTTCTGCGAAGAAACTAGGCTTCCAGTGGCTTAACTGCAAGAAACCAGGGCTAAAACCTAATTATGCGTATAAACCGAAGGTTCAACGCGCAAAACAACCTATAAAGGGCTTCGGGCGCTAAAACAGGGAAGGTTAGGGGCTTAAACAGAAGAAACAAGACCTGTTTGAAAGGGTTTTATAAGGTGGAAGGGCATTTTTGTGATATTCAAAACTACAGGGGCTTATTTGCAAAACGGCAGAGAGAAGACTCTGTTGACCGTTATGTTGACGGTTTGACTCGGGGTGGGTTGGATCTGAGCCGTTGATCGAGCCACGGACGGCCGGGGGAAAAACTAAAAGATCAGAGACCTATTTATAAAATAAAGGACCTAAAAGAAACGATTTATACTGGTGGGAGGGTATTTGTGTGATATTAGAAAGCACGGGGTCATTTTTGCAAAACCACAGCGGCCGCACGGGGTTGACCGGTATGCGACTTATTTTGACCGTGGCGGGGACTGATCCAAGCTGTGGATCTTGGATCGGGCGGCCGAGGTCGCACGCGAGCGGACCGGTGGCGGCGCACTCACCGGAGACGGCGGCGCACGGCGGAGCCGGCGGCGGGGTTGGCCGGAAAAAACTCGAAACCGAGCTAGAGGCCACGGTTCGGGACGCGGCCGGGCTCTACGCGGAGCTGGGGAGACGGCGAATGCGACTAGGGGATCAAGGGAGTGGCTCGGGTGACGGAGAAGACGCCACGTCCGGTGAGGCGGACGGCGGCTGCGGCGCAAGACCGGCGAGCTTGTGCGCGTGGGGAAAAAGAAAACTGGGCGCAAGGGTGGCGTCCTCACCTCCTTGCGAACCTCCAGAGAGTGCTCGGGCCAACGGGGAGGCGGTGGTGGCGGAGATCGACGTCGGCGGGCTTCAGGCGGCCGGCGGAGCTCTGGGAGGGAGACTGCGGCTTCGGGTGCGAGGGAGAGAAGAGGGCGGGTGAGGCAAAGGGGCTACATCGAAGCTTGGCCTCGGCTTTATAGAGAGGAGAAGGGAGGGGAGGGGAGAAGTCGGCGGCCAAGAGCATTGGCCTTCAATGGCCATGGGGCGACCGGTCTTGATGGCATTGAAAAGGGGGGGGGGCTTGAATAGGGTGAAACGGCAAGGATTGATGACGGGGGAGTGAAGGGAGAGCTTCAATGCTTCCTTGATGGCGGCTTGAAGGCGGAGGGGAAGGCGCACGGCACGGGAAACGGCCGGCGGCGGCTGTGTTGCGAACAGAGGAAGGGGCTGGAGGTTGGGGTGAAGCTGGCACGCAGGCCCGGCCTGTCAGCAGGAGAGAGGGGAGGAAGGAGAGCTGGGCCGCACAGGGGGTTGGGCCGGAAGAGAGGGAGAGCAGGCCGACGGCCTGGTTGGGCTGCATGGGTCGAAAGGGAGGGGAGAGGGGTTTGGAGTTTTTTTTTCTTTTTTTTCAAATCTTTTTCTTTTAAAACCCTTTCAAAATTTAAACTCTTTTCAAACTTTAAACACTTCAAACCTTTTCAAGTTTTCAAATTATTTTGAAACTTTTCAAAAACCACACATACACACAAAAACTATGCAACCAAAATATGATGCACAAGCACTTGTTGTTTCTAGAATTATACAAATGATATTTAAATATTTTAGAGACAAATTTATTTGATAAATTATTTATTTTTTAGAAAACAAAAACTAAAACACCATGTTGCTACATTAATTTAGTGATAGAAATTTAGGGTGTTACACCGATGGAGTCCGTTTCCCGGTGTCCTTCAACTCCGGCGGCGCCGTGGCAGGGCCTCGGCGTCCTCCTTCCTCGTGGTGGCCTCCCTTGACCTTGGTGATGATCCTCTTGAATCCTCACCCTCTCGATCAACCCTCTTCCTTGTAGTTGATCTCCCGAGGCTCCTCTGGTCGTCTTTCGCTAATGGCTTCCTCCCTCAAACAATTAGGGTTGAACGAACTTATCACCGAAGAAAGGCTGCGGCGAACTAACCCCAAATGGGGGTGGGCCGACCGGCCTGGCCCATTCCCGGCCCGGTTCGCCCCCGTCTTTTTCCACGTGTCATCTTTTGCACTTTGGGGCTTTTCCTCCTTCGGATGTGGGCTTTGGACATCGTTATCACGGCGATCAAGTTAAGGGGTCTTTACGCATGATCTTCTGGTCTTTTCATCTTGGTCCTCAGAGATTCTTCATTGAAGCACATTGGTCCTTACCACCTTTGGAGTCAAGTTCACACACGGTCGGAGCCTCTTGATCATCATGTAAATCATCCTCTGATCCGAGTGTATCTCTTCTCATTTAGTGCATAAATTCCTGCGTAAACATTATACTCCAAAACACACATCCAACAATGAACTTGTTACATCATTAGTATGCCTAGTGGCGGGTTAGTTTCGAAATGAAATCCAAACTATAACATAACAAGTGTCCTTGGTTGACGAAAATCGACCGCCAACATCCCCCCACACTTAGATCTTGCGCGTCCTCGAGCAAGTTGCTCAAAAATAGTTCATCCACGGAGTTGAAACATGCTTCGTCAATTCTTTCCTTTCAAGTTAGTCAATCATTCATCTTTAATATAAGAGACATAAAACAAAGATCATAGTGTAAACATGGGCGTTTAGAAATTACCAATTCAAGACTTACCCCACAACTCATACCTTTTCACTAGAGATCCTCGACTTCATTCATACTTGCTTTCTTACTTTCATCGGAGGGTTTTTACAAACTTTTAAAAATAAAATTCTTGCACAAAGCATTAGACAAAGCCCTTCTCCAAGTTCTCACATGTCACTCATTTGAAGTGGCTATCCTAGATAATTTCAAGAACTCTCACCTCCCACAAGTCTCTCATTTATAATGTGTAAGGTGGAGCTATAGGTGTGGCTAGTGAAGCTAGCACAAGTATTATCAAGCTAGGAAAATCCTCTAGTGGTTGTTCACCTTCCAAGCCAATGATCATGAGAATTAAACCATAATGTAGGGGTATCAAGGATGAGAAGATTTAGAATGGTGGACATGTGCAAAGGGAAAAAGAATAATGACTTCAAGGCACTAATGATGTCCTCGATGTCGGATTGCACATGGTATGGAATATCAAAGATTCGTTCTCAACATCGTCGCATCCTTCCTTGCACTTCTTATGATCTTCATTTGACTTATCATCCCTCACTATACCTCTCTTGCTTTGCCTTGGATCTTTCTCCTTTTCTTTTTCTTTTTTGTCTTTTTCTTGCGTGCGCACCATATATATATATATTCTTTCCACATCTTTACCTTCTTCTCCGAAGCTTTTCGCTCATCTTTTGAACATGAATACCAATCTGAATTTAAAATAAAATCATGCCTAGAAATTGAACGAATCTTCGAACATGGGTTGTGTTCAAGGAGTAAGATGATAAAAAGATATTTATGGGTTTGGGTGTGGAATCTGGTGATGTACGGGCATTCAATGTGAAATTCTCGTTACCGAATGTATGACGAGGCTAGCAATAAAAGATATACATCAAGGACATGATCATTGCTCGAAATTAGACCTCCCAAGAGAGTAAAATCCTAACCCAATTCATCATGCTAAGCAACACTTATGGTGGAGTGTGTGTGTCGATAGATATTACCTCTCAACTTGGAGAAAGACATCGCTAACCTTCATAGCAAGGTGTTTTTTCTTAATTTTCAGAAATTAAAGCCTCTAATGTTAGCATTACTAAAAGCATAGATGAAGCAAAGTCCTAGATCAAAGTTTGAATATGGGTGCTTTACAAAAGCAAATCTCCACTAAGCACCACGGTAAACGATTAATCACCAAGTTTATGCTCGAATAACAAAGATAAAGTAAAGACATAACAAGAAAAGAAACAAGAGACTTGCATAAGACACTTTTTATTTCTTTTTCTTGACTCAACACTAAATTAAGACACTTTCGAGCTAAAAAGATAAAGCAAAACTCACACTTGACTCGATTTAAAGACTCGACCTAATTCACCACTTAAAGCAAAAATTTTAAAAAGGTAGCTAGCTAGCTCCCCCCACGCTTAGACTGTCCGCACTGGGGGCCTGGATAGGACCGGCAAAGCGACCTCCAGGTCACTTTTGCCGTTTTTTCGGCTGCACCGGGGGACGCCAAACCCGACGCAATCGTTGCGTTCGGCTGCGGCGACGCCAAATCCGGCGTCGTCCCGTTCGGCCTGGACGCGCCTGGACGCGCGGACGTGGCGGTGGGCCCACGCGCTCGCGCGCCATTCCAACCACCCGTCGAGGTGGGGGAGGTGGGGAAAGGGCGGCGACGGAGTAGGGGAAGGGCCGCCGAGGAAGAAACGGGAGGAAGAGAGGGTCGCCGGCAGCCGGCAGCAGCACCTCGTCGCTGTCGTCGTCGTGCACTTGGGAGCGGTGGAGCCACACCACGTGGAGCAATCGTGCGCCGCCGGGCATCGCCGCCGCCGGGACCTCGGAGCCGTCGGGATCTTTGCTGGGGAGGGATCCGGCCGCCGCTGCTCCTCGACCCGGCTGCCGCACCGCTCCCTGCTCATCCCCGCGCGGCCGCCGTAGCTCGCCCCGCTGACCGCCTGGCTCCAACCCGCGCCGAGGAGATCTCGTCGGGGAAGATGAGCCGGATCCGCCGCCGAGGCTCGCCTGGCCGCAGCTGCTCCCCCGCGCGCACTTGGCCGCAGCTGCTCGAGCCGCCGTCGTGCCCGAGGCTGTCGCGAGGAGGGATTGGGGCGCCGGCGGAGGGATTGGGGCGCCGACGGAGCCAGCTCGAGAGGAAGTTGCGGCGTCGGGGTAGGGTAGGTGGGGATTGGGAAAGGAGAGAGTGGAGATAGAGAGGGGAAAGAAAAGAGTATGACGCGTGGGCCCGTAGCTGGTAGTTGATATGGAGTTCTAGATATGGAGGTTGACGGGTGCGGAGAAATTGGAACTGGACTGGAAAACTGTGATGACCAAGCAGGAATATTCCTTTTAGAGGTTGGATTTGGAGGTTGACGAGTGCGGCCAGTCTTAGATTTTACGACGTCCTCGTCGTAACTTTACAAAAAGTACAAAGGGGGAAAACACGCTAACTACAACACCTAGTGAAACTTCCCGCACGAGGTGCACCACTCCTTCTTCTTGAAGTTCTTGTTCATCCCGAAGAGCTTCCTTATATTCCGGTTAAGGAACTTAAAGTCGTCTTCCACCATGCGCTCCCAATCTTCAATCCTTTGTTGCATGACGTTGATGGTGTGGAAGCACTCGTCAAGGGAAGAGAAGAGCTCCACAGCAGTGTTGCGGCAAGCCGCGCAACATATGTTGTGCACTTCCACCGGATTATTATTACTTCCATCGTCTCCGCCGTCCGGATCGTTGCCGCCGTCTAGGTTGCCTCCTTCGCCTTGCTCGTGGTGCTCCTCCGGCTCCTCCTTGGGCACCTCCTCCCAAATATAGAGGTCGTTATCATCTCTTCCACCGGCTGCCCACGAGCTAGGGCTCTGATCATCGGAGTAGTCGCTATCTCCGTATATCTCCGCCGGCTCGGGGGTCTTCTCTTTGTAATCCTTCCTCTTCATCCCAAGGAGCCTCTTTGAGCGGCGGACGGGAGAAGCGGGCTTCTCCTTCTCTTCAACCCACAGATTTGGGCTAGCCATACGCCTTGTTGGGATACGCCCTCCGCAACGAATCAGCGTGGTCCTCTTCACCTCCTCCTTGAGCTTTGGCACCACAGCGCACCGATGAAGCTCCTCGGTCGCCAGTGTTGGAGAGGGGATGCGTGCTTCTTCTTCCATGGTTGCCACCACTTCCTTCCCTTTGGTGCTGCTCGGGGACGCCATGTGTGCTTGGGTGTTTTCGTGGAGGTTGGAGATTGCAAATGAGATGCAATTCTCGAGCTCCCCAGGCATCCTTAAATATCCCTGGAAGGATTCGGCCGAAACCCTTCCTTGCCTATTTTTGTAGCTCCTAAAAAGGTAGGCAAGAAAAGGAAATACACTGAACCGCGTCCTAGAGGAAAACGGGCAGAAACGGAGGCAGGGGGGTGCTAGGCCGGTGGGCCTGCCCCCTGTTTCAGGCCCCCGCGACCCATCTTTTGCGACTCTCTGTGTTTCGTGTATGCTAGCCTAGGTGGTGGAAAGGTCCAGCTAAAAATTGTGAAAAGGACTCGAAATAAATACGAAAACAAAAACAAAACTTATTTACAGAAAACTTACCTTATTTTACGTCTTAGGCTTGACGCCCGGGCTCGTCCTCCATGTGATATATATCAATGTAGTCAATGGGCACGATGTCTTGTTCAAGAAAAACCTTCAATCGTTGACCATTAACCACATATTGATCTCCTTTCACGTCCATGATTGTCACCGCTCCATTTGGCGAGACCGAGTGAACGATGTATGGTCCATCCCATTTGCTCTTCAATTTTCCTTTCTGTTGCCGGTCGATTTCCGTTAACCTAGCCATGAGTTTACCTTCAATGTTGGCATTAATTTGATATTCACACTAATGATCCTAACCCTTATTATATGTCAAGTTCACACTCGTGCATGGTTTTTGGAGTTTATTGTTTACACAGGAATCAAGAGCCTAAAAGAGGACTTCCGGGTAGAATTCATCAAGGGTTTTACAAGAAGATCATGAAGCCCGACACAAGTCAAGATACAAGATGAACATGACTCCAAATGAACCAAGGACTAAAGCGTGAAGCCGAGAAGTATCGAGGACCTAGACGGAAGATGCGGGAGTTCATACGCAAAGCACCCTTATCTAAACCGTGAGGAAAACGACGTCAAGGGCCCACATGCAACTCGACAAAAACTCAGGAAGTCGCGAGAAGCATCTAGAAGAAAAGCGGGGACGAACCGGGCTAGAATGGGCCCAGGCCGGTCAGCCCAGGACGGCCGGCCCAGCCCATTCTGGGTCCTGTTCGCCGCCCCCTTTGACCTAGATGATCCTCGGGCTATTTATAGTCCCCGTGCGAAGTTGCAACTATCAAGTCATTCGCCATCCGCCGCCGAGGAGCAGAGAAGCTTGAGGGACACCATCTCGGAGAGGAGGGTCGTGATAGCCGTCTAGGGTTCACCTAGCCGGCGTGGGAACCTTGCATGGAAGACCACGTCAGAGTTCCGGAGGCTTGAATCAAGATCAAGGTAGGATCCTGATTGGATCTTATTCATGTATACACTTATGATGAAGTTTTAATAGATTCGATAACTAGCAATCGAGTGCTTCCCTTTCGGTTTTGTCTTCTCTTGGTTTTGCTTCTTCCTCGATCTATACATAAGATAGATCGCCTAGGGTGCTCATGTAGCCGCGGTGGCTAGAGGTGCATACCTGACCTACCAAGTGTTTTCAACACGTTCCTCGTGAGCTTGCTCTTAGGTTCACCTACACGCGAAGCGGGGCATCGTGACAGGATGTCGATCACGTGTAAGGTAGGTGCCTTCGAGGATTGGACCGGAAGCCATATGCTTTTTATGAGATTCTTATTGCTATCTTCATCTCTCACTTGGAACTACGACAAAGGCACGATCTAGACTCTCTAGATCGGTTACCTCTTGCTTTATCTCGCTACCTCTCATGTTTTAGTAGATTAGAAGCATTTGAAGCCTCTCTTAAACAAAGTGCTTTCTCGCTTTATTGGATCGATCTTGCGTTGCACATTGTTCCACGGATTTGATACCTTGGGATCACCACTCAAGGGAAGAAGGCTCCCTTGACTACGACGAGGGATTTGTCCGCTCGCAAGTCCAAACGAACTTTGCAACGATAATCAAACGTCAACACTTTCTCGAATATTTTGAATCTTGAGTTATAGAGGAGAACCTTGTCACCTTCTTTGAATTCCTTCGCTCGAAGCCTTTTATCATACCATCTCTTCATTCTTTCCTTGTAGATGGTTGCACTCTCATAAGATTTAAGCCTCATCTCTTCTAATTCACTTATTTGAATCTTCCGTTTGATTCCCGCGGCATCGAAATCAAGATTCATCTCCTTGATCTCCCAATATGCTTTATGTTCTAACTCTTATGATAATCAAACGTCAACAAGCCCCTTTTTCTGGTGCTGTTGCCGGGGAACAAGCAATCAAGATCCAATCTAGTATCGCGTTTGTAAGTAATTTTCAGTTTTTCTTTTGGTTTTTCTTTTGCATCTACTAACTTTGATCATCCTCAAAAATCAATCTAATCTAGTTTTCCACTAACCCTAACCGGAGATGGATGGCTACCTCTCCAACAAACCCTAGTTTTCTTTTGTGGATGATCTAGAAAAGCATTACAGGCAAAGGAGACGTGCAACACCCAAAGGAAACACCACCTCCAAGTCCAAAGAAAGATCAATCTCAACCGCCACCCATGGAAGAATCACAGCCGGAGTGCAAGATCGGGGAGCTATGCATCCAAGATCTACCAATCCTAGACTTTGAAGATGTCATAAGGCCGTTCGAGATCAGGGTCTCAACTATCCTCAAAGTGCAACAATCGCCTTTCACCGGTAAAGAGGATCCGAACCTTCACCTCCAAGCATTCGTTCAACTATGTCAAACTTTCAATGTGGAAGGGTTGACTCAAAATCAATTGAGGGCAAGGCTTTTTGGGTTCTCACTACTTGAAAAAGCTTTGGATTGGTTCCACACTCTATCGGCAAGGAAATTAAGTTGGGACGCATTGATAAGGGCCTTCATAAAGAGATTTTGTTCGCTAGTCAAAATTCAGAGTTTGAGCGACAAGATTGAAACATTTGTTCATTCTCCTACGGAGACAATTGAGGAAGTTTTGGAGCGTTTTGATGAATACAAGCGAGCAGAATTCCTTGTATGGCAAGTCGGTTCACTTATGAACAAGGTGGAGAAGCTAGAGATAGAAAAAGATAAAAGCTATGAAGGCCGCCGAAGCAAGACCCACATGTGAGGAGTGTGGGAAGTACAACCATGTCCAAGGAGATTGTCCGGGGAAGCAAAGGTGCTCAACCACATGAGGAAAGGAGAATCGCCAAACTTCCGCTACGGGCAAGATAAACCTCAATTTAATGCAAGCTCTTCCATTCAAAATTCGGTTCCTCTTCGTGTACAATTGAAGGACTTCATGGACAAGCAAGCTAAGATCAACAAGGACACCACCACTAAGTTCAAGGTTATCAACAAAATATTGGAGAATATAGATGGCAAGGTGACAGAGGTTGAAAGTTCCAACCATCAAGTGCTCAACACAATGAAGATGCTAGAAACGCAATTGAGACAACTTGTCGGGTGCCTAATGGGAAATAAAGGAAGAGTGGAGATGCCTTTGTTAAAGCCACGCTACTCCAATAACATACTTGCCGATAAGTATGAGATGGTGACATTCGGGGAAGATCACATCAAGATGTCCGAGGAATGTGGTGCCATTATTGCGTATCAAGGACCCAAGAAACAAAGAGGCCCCGGATGTTTGAACGTCTCGTGTTCCATTGGCTCATTCAAGTTCAAGATGATGTTATGTGACCTTGGAGCAAGTGTGAGAGCCACGCCAAGAGACATGTTCAATAGGCTATGTTTACCAAAGCTAGAGTCCACGGTCATGAGTCTAGAGTTGGGAGACAACTCTATTCGGTATCCCATGGGAATCGCCAGAGATGTACCTTTAAAAGTTGAAGATCACTTCATCCCCATGGATTTCTTGCTCAAGATGGGAGAAAGGGTGAAGCCACCGCTTGTCGGGAGGATGTTCCTCAATACCATCGGAGTGACAATCAACGTTGGAAAGAAGGAGATCAACATCGACATCAACGGCGAAAGTGCATTCAAGTTTCAACCATGTTTCGAGGTACGCGACATTATTAATGCTAAATATGTTCCACCTCACCGTTGCATTGGTATGGGAGCAAAGAAGATCAAGGGAGATGTTGCATCCATCAAGACCAAAGGAGAAAGCCAGCTTGTGAAGACCAAAAAAATGACTAAGCCGAAGAAAAAGCCTGCACCCAAGCTAAAGATAGTGTAGAAGTGGGTAACCAAGATTGCAACGCCCACAAGGAGCATTGATTCGAAGTGAAGAAGAGAAGAAGTCTAGCTATGGACTTTAAACGAAGCGCTTTGCGGGAGGCAACCCGTTCGTCAAGTCAAGAATAAGCTACCGGGAGGACAACCCGATCAAGAATAAAGGCTGCCGGGAGGGCAACCCGGAAGATTTTCGAATTTCAAGTAAGTGAGTCTTAGAATTTGCTACTCAAGACACTTTACTAACCCTTAAGTGGTTGAACAAGTTTTGGAGAACATTTTATTTGCTCAGTCGTTATATTTGGATTTTTCGATCTTAAACCAATGACATGAGCCATCCCATGATTTATTTGCCTCTTCTTAAGAAACTAGTACCAAAAATTTATACCTATCCGAGCCTTTCATCCTCTCCATGATGTTAAGGTTGGCTTGTTTTACATGTTAAAAACACATGAGTAGAGCCTCGCGATGTTCCTTAATGATTTTTAATCTTTGACGCATGATAGGACTCGCGTGAACCTAGGAAATTCGATTTTTGGTTTCATTCAACTTAAACATCCACAGCTTTCTCTAGATTTAGAATTTTTCTAAGCCCCATTTTTTTTATTTGTTCAAAATCTCTCTCATGTTTGGCCAAAATTAGAACCTAAACCTATACCCCCACAGTCAAGCCGGAGGACCTTGCTATCAACTAATGAAAGCAAATGATCCCGATGCAACCAAAATAAAGGTAGTCGGAAAGTTTTTCGACTTAAAAATGTTTTTGATGCCTAAAAGCTCCTCTAAGAATACATTTGGACTCATTGCTAGCTCTGAGTTAATTTTCGATTTAGAGGAGTGATTAGCGTCAAAACATGATTGCAGAGAAGATTTTGAGTTAGCTTGCTTTGTGCTCCATGATGCATCACGGGAAGGTCTGATCATCAAAGCATCTTGGGCACATGTAACGGACAAGCATGGGGGGCAGCAATAACTTTGTTTTGCAGGAAATAAGTGAAAGCACATAAAGCATGGAAGACAAGAAGTGACACAAAGTAAAGGAGAGAGGCATTGATATCATCATTCAAAGCAAAAAAAAGTGGCCGAGAGCGTTTGGGTAATGGATTCTTGTGGAACACGAGTACACAGGACAAAAAGGGAGAAGGAAGTACCTCGGAGAAAACTGAAGCATGGAAGAGCAGGAGGCCCCCTAGGCTGATCGGCCTAGGCCGGCCGGCCTACCCCCTCCAGTCAGCCCCCAGGGCTCCCCTTCATCTGGTGAGTAGTCATCTATTTGCTAGTTCGTGTTCTTGAGTTCATATCCCAGAAGTTCCAGAAACCACCCTTAAAAATTTGTGCCTCACTTCCTTCTCTAAAAATCCCTGAAAAATCATTTCAATTCTTGTTCTTCCATATACTTTCTTTGTGAGTATTTCCACCAGCAAGAAACCCATAGGGAGGTTGTTTGTGAGTATGTGCAGCAAGGCATGATAACAAAAGCCATGAACACAGTCCTCGGAAGGAATACATGATCATCGTCAAGGGTGCCGTCACGAAGCTCTTCGAGGAGGCACTCTATCTCCAAGCCCCCGTGAAGCATGGAGGGGGACATAGCACCGTCAAGGAGCGACACGCTGCTCCTTGGAGGCATGAAAAGTACACGAAGCTCGTCCATGTGGTACACCGAACCACAAGGGCACATGGAGGAGCCACATGTTCGACCTCAACACCACCATACACTCCGAGGCACTCAAAAGCTTGCTCTCATCATTAAGACGGAGGATCAACCATTGGAGGAAGAGTGAAGGAAGGAAGAATAAATAATGCTTTAAAGTTTGGTTTGATTTTTCCTTCTCCTTTCCTTTATTTTTCAATTTGTGTGCAAATTTGTGCGTGCATAGCATTTTCAGTTTTTATTTTCAGCATGTGTGTGGTAGTATTAGTTTTTTTTTCCATCACCATGAATAAGTTTCACCATCGGTTTACCATATTTAATATGGATGGAAAATTGTGCCAAGTTGATATATGATGACCATTGCCTCTTTGCGCAACTTTGTACTTGCTTTATGCATGATTAAGCTAGTGCTCTCTTTAATGCAAATCTGAAATTAATTTAATACTAGCTTAATCATTTGAGGATGTTATGATAAAGATGAGACCCATGGTTTTTCTCATGCTCTCAATTTTGGATGGGTTAAAGATGATTTATTTTTGTTCTTAAAAGTAATGCTAACTGTTGGCGTTTCTTAACGTCACCACTAGTTGTACACCTAGAGGGAGCGTATAAGATCAACCGGGTATACCGCAAGCGCACGGAAATACCGCTGTAGCACTTCCCCAAGGAAGGAGAGTATTCCAAGGGTATCAAATCCAAGGAACGATGTGCACTATCTCCTACTCTAGTATAGATGGTCCAAGGACACAACACTGATTGATAGGATAGGTAGAAAGGATCTGCCTTGACCGAGCGCAGAGTCTAGCACGGTCTCTCAGGTATAGCACTCACTTTGGGCGCCAGCACATCCTAACTTTTTAGGGAGAGGCCAATGTGCTGGCAACGAGCCCAACTCGGTACGCAGGCGCAGAGGGTTGCAAAGGGTCCAACAGGCCGTCACCACTGCGGCCTACCTCTATCGTTACGCGAACGCACGTGGTCTTCACAGGATAACCTATGGTCCAGACACCACGTCTACACCACTGACTACTACTATAGCCGGACACTGTCTGACGTCCTGATAGCCCGACTATAGCACTCCGTATAAATACGGAACTATGAATCCGCGAGGGAGATACTGGCACTAGCTCAAGGTATGCTCTATCACTCATGCAAGATCACAAATGCACTTTGATCTAACTAGAGATATGCAGGAGCATCAACTTTACTCTAATAGACAAGCTAACAAACTAGATGCAAACTTATGATCTAAGTCTACTAGATCGAAAGGGTTGTGTGCGAAGAACACAAGCCTCTAAATCAAGAACAAACGAAGAACACAAGAACAAAGCAACTAAGCATGCATACGACTTTAGTCTAAATAGAAAATGTCGAAATACTCACTTTAGTCTAGTTGAAGAACAAAGGCACCGCTGAGGATCGTTCTTGAGGAAGATGTCATGAACATGACATGTCCCCAAGCCTCCCACCTCACTTCCTAGCACTACTCCTATACGAAGAGCTCTCCTCTCCTAAAGAGAATGGCTCCAAGGCCAAAATGAAGAGGAGGAGGAGAAGTGGGTGTCCAAGAATGAGGCACCTCCCCTTCTATTTATATACAAGAGGGGAGCTTGCTCTGGGGCTCAAAGTGCCCCAAAACACCCAGGATTGCAACCAAGGACCAATCATGAGCTGCCACGTGGAAGGCCGGGATCAGCCGAACCAAAGTCGGTTCGTGTCACACCTGTTTTTCCAAAGAAAACCAAGTGCAAATCTATATGCATGCCAGGATCAAGTTCCATGCATATAGTTGACATAAGTGAATAACAGAAACATTATCACGTAAGAAAAACAAAGATTATCAGAGATTTACGCTTTATCCCGGAAACGAAGGCACCAAACTTCACAGGCAGACGACTGGGGGCTGCGTACACCTAGCAACAACACCATCTTCAACAGCTTCACACCTCTTCTCCTTCTGAGCAGTAGTTTAGCAAGGTTGAGTACACTTATGGTTGGTACTCAGCAAGGCCACAAGAAATAACCAGAATTCAATTTAAAGTCCATCTTTAAGTATATTACTCATGTGAGGGTCCAGACCGCTCTTGACCGTGAGCACGGCTAATCGATTAGTTTTAAACTCTGCAGAGGTTGTACACTTTCACCACAAGTCGCGTAAAAGTTCAGAAGAACTTTGGACCCAACCATGCTGTGCAAAAGTAGGCACAATACCACACTTCCTAGGTATGATTGCATAGGGACGCTACGATGCCTTTACAAAGATTCCCTAATGTGAAGCAACCCACGAAGGTTCCAAGCCGCCGCAAAGCATAAAGTCCCCTAGTAGGACCGTGTCTTAGCAAAGCACACTCCCTACTAGAGCGAGTCTATACCTCAACTAACGCTTCCCCTTGCCCTTATCAGGTAAGATCACCCCAACACTAGAGTCACTAATTAATCAGCCAAGACAGAGCCATATGTCTTGTGGTTGCACTATTTTCCTGGGTGGTCGCTCCATGTTCCGATGAAAGCATAGTATTCTTGTAAATAAAGCATAGGTAGAAGGATGGTTAGGGACACTTGCCTTTCTCCAACGAAAAGCTACTCTTACTGCTCTTCAGCTCTTGCTTTCTTGGAACACTTTATCTTCAAAGCAAACGAACAACAATCTTCCACTCGAAGCAATCATCGAGAACAAACATACAAAGCAAACAAACAAGTACAACTAAGAACAATGCACCAATCAAAAGAAAAGCATTAAAAGAGCGCACTAAAAGATAAGCTTGATCTATGGTTACGCAACGTTGAGAACGTAACTAAGGTTGAGGAGACAAAAGCTATCGAGGTATTATTATCAAACAACAAGGAACTATGAACTTGGTTTATTTTAATTAGCAAAAATGTGTAAAGGATATTTCATAAAGAAAATACCCTAAATTAAAGCAAATTAAATTTTATTTATAAAATCGGTGTAAAGAACTAGTCAACTTTTATTTATAAAGATTCATATATAAGTTATACCAATTAAACATTTAATTTAGAAAAGGTAAACTATATGAATCTTCTAAACGTAACTTTATGATTCGAGTAAACTAACAAAGTTATAATTAAAAACTCATTCATGTTGATATTAAACAAATTAACATTTGATTATGAAAAACCGGGTAAAAGATCTAATTAGATTTTATTTATAAAAGCATGTGAAATAATCATTAATCAAATTAATATTGATTATGAAAAACGGTGTATAGCTCTATATAGATTTTATTTAGAAAAGGCACGTTTAATAAGCTTTAATCAAAATTAATATTAAATTTATTTTCAGAAAACAAACATGATCAAAAGTCACCACTAACGTGTTCTTCATGTCATTATGAACCTAACGCAACTTGAACGGATGAAAACGGAACTAAAACGATCAAGATATGGCTTGATAAAGATCTAGGGACTAAACTGCGAGAAATCTTAACCTACAGGGGCCTAACAGCAAGAAACCAAGGGCATATACATAATTATGTACATAAACATGAGGGCTTACTCGCAAAAGCTTCAAGGTGGACCGGGGCTGAAGAATCTAAGCTTCTCAGGGGGTTTTCTGCAAGTTTGCCAAGACACATGATTTAGATCTAGGAATAACAGAGTTTTCAGGGGGCTACGTGCAAAACGTCCACAACCTCTTCTTCAACCTCTGTTCAGGCCGACGGGGAGCTCCTGGTGGTCAAATCCACCAGCGAACAGGGGCCTAAAGCTTCGGCCGGGGTCCTGTGAGCGGCTCAGAGGAGAGAGGTGAGGCAGGGGAACAAAAGAGCGGTCCTCACCGGCGACGAAGGTCAACGGAAGATGGCCGGCAGCGGGGGTCCTGCGGCGGCCGGCGGTGATCCCAGGCGACAGCGGTGCTCCGGTGGACGTGCAGAGATGGAAAACGGCGGAGGAAGTGCGCAACGGCGTCGGGGTGCTCGGGTTGGTGTTGCCCCGCTCCAGTGTTAACGGCGCCGGCGAAATCGAGCGGCCGGCGGCGAAGGTTGGCGGTGGCGTGGCTCGGCTCGGCAGCTGCTTGCGGTCGGCGAGGCGGCGCTGCGCGAGGCGAAGAAGCAGGCGGGGCAGGTTGCACGGGCGCGCTTTACGGAGCGCAGCGAAGGCACGAGCCCCTGCCGGGCACGGCACGGACGCCAAGGAGTTCGGCGGCGCTCCGCCGTGAGGGTCGGCCATCCGTGGCGGCCGGATGGGCTTCGGCCGGGCCAGATGGGCCGTGGGGGTGGGCTGGATTGGGTCGGAGCAGATAGGGTCGGGTGGGCCGATACTGGGCTGGACGGAGCAAAGGATGAGCAGGTCGGGAAAACGAGGGGCGGCAGCAGACTTCGGGTAGATGGGCCGAAAACGGCTGTGGCCCGAAAGTTAGGAAAAGAAAAGGAATTGAAAAAGAATTTCTTTTTATTTTCAGAAATTATTTTCGTGAAAAGAATAATCTAGAAATAGCTAGATAATTCATAAAAGCCACGAAAAATATTCTAAAAATTCCAAAAATTCTAGGAAAATTCCCAGAGCTAGATTGGAACACGAACAACCCAAATAAAATATTTGGAGCTCATGAAAAAGATTTTAGAGCCTTCTAATAAATAGAAATTGCTCGAATAAAATGAGAATAATCTCTAGAAAAATCCGGAAAATTCTCAGAAGGGTTTGGTCAGCACCTAAACGCATTTTTAAAACGTTTTACACTCATGAACACCAAGATGCATCGGCATGAATGCAACACCCACATAAACATCTTATTTAATTTAGAAAACCAAACAAAGGTTTTTCCTATACTATATTTCCTGTAAAGAAAATAAATGTTGGGAAAATTTTAATATTGAGAGAAATTTATTGTTTTAATTATTCTTCCTATTCACATCCTGAAATTGGAGATTTCAGGGTGTGACAGTTCGGCCGATCCACAGTTCGGCCGAAACCACGGCGCCACGTGGCGCCTTGTGCTTCTTCATGGTAGCTGACTGGTGGGCCCTGAAGTCACTCCCCCGTGCATGCCAAGTTTCCCGACGGTTTTGGGGGATAAGTGGGCCCTTGAATCCATGTGATGTCCATGTGGCGCTTCGTGATTCATCGGGCTTGCATTTCTTGGATTGATGATGTCAGTGATCCAAGGGAATCCTAGGTGGCATCCCCTCATTGGCTGGTCTTGAAGTACTTGGATCAAAGACTTGTGCTTTTACTCCTCTTTCTAGTGCTAATCACCTGTATTTGCATAATCACCAACACTTGTGGAAATGGTTAGTTTAAGCTCTATTCTAGTGTTGATGATCATTTCTCATGCCAGAAGGTACATGTTTGACGGGTATAGAGTGAGTAGATAACAGCCGTCAACAAATACCCCACACTCGACCTTTGCTCGTCCTGAGTGAAGGGAAGAAAAAGATCAAAGTGAGACATGATATCCATAGGTATGAAGTAAGCATAAGAGATATTCCGAACCATATCTTGTACTTATGAACTCTATGAAGTGTCTATCATGCTTATCTTGGGTAGTTGAGGAATGGAACGGTCATGAATCAAGTCACTCCTGCTCATCATGTTAAGTAACGTGGGGTTTTGCAATAAATTTTCAAAACAAACCTTTGCTTAGCTCCTCATTTGATTCCCTCAGATCGCTCAATGTGTATATGTCCTCACCAGGGCATTAGATTGCCTTTCTTCACCCTACTTCTAATGATGGCTATATATGTGGAGCTCAGGGTAGGATAAAGGATAAAGCACACTTACATCACATATATTGCAAAGTCAAAAACTAGATCCACAGAGAAAATCAAATCATACAATCAGATCAAGATGTGCACGTGTATGGCTATGGGAATATGGTAAGGTGGATACTAGGTCTGGAATGGGTGCTAGATATTACCATACATATATGATGAATGTTGGTAGATGGTAAGGTGGACACTAGCTCCGGAATGGATACTAATTATTACCATCTAAATTATGGAACTCCTTTTTGCATGACCATCTCTCTCCCTTTCTCCTTTATTTTGGACTTGGGCTATTCTTTTTCTTTTTTTTTCATCATGCTTTGAGCATGTGTCTCTCTTTTTTTTCATAGCCCATGTCTCTTTTCGAAGGATGCTTTTGGAGAGAGAGGTCACACCACATATGGAGCTTTTATTTTTATGGAATGGATGAATGATACAATGCTAACTTCCAGTGTAGAAGCATAGCAAGGGGGATATGATGGTGTGCACATGAATCTTGATCATGAAAGTAATGAAAAGAATTCTAGCAAGGGTCACAGAATTTGACAAAGCTCAATGCAATAACAAGCAATATATGAGAGGAAGGTTTTCAACTATGAGTATTATATGGCTCTAGTAGGATGGTGGCATATCAAAGAGGAGCTTTGTAAAGGGTTTTTATGATTTTTTCAAATAAAATTCCCTAGCACTCAAACATAAAGAGCGAAGATCATATCATCAAACAATATCACAAACACCAACTACTTAGATAGGCATGAGTTCCCTAACAATTTTGGCTCACAAGCAACAAGATGATTAGTAAGGAATAAAACATATGCAAGCCAACCTTAGGATTCATGCATGCCATGGAAAAAATTAACTCCTGAGTTTGATATAAAAGATTGATTTTGAGATTCAAACAAACTCAAAGGTACAGGGGAAAGAGATAGGGAAGATGCGTACCTCAGGTCCTTCTTTTTATTCTGCAGGGTGGGGATTTCTCCCACACTGTCTTTTTCTAAAAATGAAAATAAGCTTGAAAAGATAAAGAGAGTAGGGGAAGGAGGACTTACCTGATGTTGGGCATGCTCTCACCCATTGTACTCATCCTCGATGAAGTTGATCACTTCATATTCAATGTCGTCTGGCTCGAGGAAGATTTTCAACCGATGGCCATTCACCTTAAAACAGTTGCCTTCATCATTTTGTAGAGTGATAGCTCCATGAGGGGCTACCTCTACTACTGTGAATGGTCCTTCCCATTTGCTGCGCAATTTCCCTTTTCCAAATAGCTTAAATCGGGAGTTGAAAAGTAGCACTTTATTACCTGGTGCAAATTCTTTCTTCTTGATTTTCTTATCGTGCCACCTCTTGGTTCTCTCTTTATAGATCTTTGCACTGTGATAGGCTTTTTCTCTTCATTCTTCCAATTCTGCTAATTGCTTCGGCCTATTCCTTCCGGACTTCAGGAAATCCAGATTAAACCTTTTGATTGGCCAATGAGCTTTATGTTCCACCTCCACTGGCAGGTGGCATGTTTTCCCATATACCATTTGATACGGAGACATTCCCAATGGAGTTTTGTAAGCTGTTCGATAGGCCCATAAGGCATCAGTGAGATGCTTCTTCCAAACTCTGCCAGCCTCCTGCACTGTTTTCTGTAGAATATTCTTGATCTGCTTATTGGAGGTTTCTGCTTGGCCATTAGTCTCGGGGTGGTATGGAGTAGCAATGTTGTGTTGGATCCCTTGTCTTTTCAGGAATATTCTAAAATCTGTTTCAGTGAAGTGGGATCCCCCATCACTAATTACCATCATTGGAATGCCGAAGCGAGGGAATATCACTTCGTTGAACATCCTTTTGGATTGCTTGGCATCGGCCGATTTGCAAGCTATAGCTTCCACCCATTTTGATACATAGTCGACTGCCACTAAGATATATTCAGCTCCCTCAAACTTTGGGAATGGGCCCATGAAATCAATACCCCATACGTCGAAAAGCTCCACTTGCAAATTATCATGTAGGGGCATTGCATCTCTGGTAGTGATTCCTCCGTGCTTCTGGCAAGCTTTGCATCTTCGGATGAAATTTCTCGTGTCGTCATACATAGTCGGCCAGAAGAACCCACTTTGCCATATTTTTGCATGTGTACGGTAAGTTCTATAGTGGCCACCATATGGCCCATCATGACATTTTTCAATAATTTGCATTCCTTCAGTACTCGGTACACATCTTCTCAGCAACCCATCAGCGCAGACTTTATAGAGCGCACAGGTGTCTTTTGGCTTCATGAATCAGTTTCTTCTTATCGGCTTCTGGGGGTAATGTATCCTGTAACTAGATAATTCATAATATTTGCATACCAGGGGTTGCTATCTGTGACCTTCAGCAACATGTCGTCTCATAGAGAGTCATTGATGGGTGCTTCCTGCAGGTTAGTAGTACGCATACAAGACAAATGATCCGCAACAGAATTTTCTACTCCCTTTTTATCCCTTATTTCTAAATCAAATTCTTGAAGGAGCAGAATCCATCTAATCAGGTGGGGTTTAGCATCTTTCTTAGTGAGCAGGTATTTAAGAGCAGCATGATCAGTATAAACTATTACCTTGGCTCCCACTAAGTAGGATCTAAACTTATATATAGCAAAGACAACAGCAAGGAGCTCTTTCTCAGGAGTAGCGTAGTTTAATTCAGCTCCTGTCATGGTTTTGCTAGCATAGGCTATAGCATGATGTTTCTTATCTTTAGTTTGGCCTAAGACGGCCCCTACAGCATAATCACTAGCAGCACACATGATCTCGAAAGGAAGCGTCCAATCGGGAGGCTGGATGACTGGGGCAGAGATGAGTGCTTTCTTGAGGGTGAGAAAAGATTCCATACACTCCTCTGTGAATTCAAAGGGCGCGTCCTTGGCCAAAAGATTGGTAAGGGGTCTAGCTACCTGCGAGAAGTCCTTAATGAACTGTCGGTAGAACCTAGCATGGCCGAGGAAGCTACGGATGCCCTTGACATTAACAGGAGGAGGAAGCTTTTCTATTACCTCAATCTTAGCACGATCCACCTCTATCCCTCGTTCGGACACCAGGTGTCCTAACACGATGCCCTCTCTAACCATGAAATGGCATTTCTCCCAATTGAGGACTAAGTCCTTCTCATGACACCTTTGCAAGACCTTGTCTAAGTTCTTGAGACACTCATCGAAAGTTTTACCATAGACAGAGAAATCGTCCATGAAAACCTCCATGATTTGCTCGATCATGTCTGAGAAGATAGACATCATGCACCTCTGGAATGACGCGGGTGCATTGCACAACCCGAAAGACATTCTCCGATAAGCGTAGGTTCCATAAGGGCAGGTGAAGGTGGTCTTGTTCTGGTCATCAGGGTGGATAGGGATTTGATGGTAGCCAGAACACCCATCAAGGAAACAGAAGAAGGAGTGATTCGCCAACCGCTCGAGCATCTCATCGATGAATGGGAGCGGAAAGTGATCCTTCTTTGTAGCCTTGTTGAGCTTCCTATAATCTATGCACATCCTCCACCCTGTGGGAAGGTGTTGAGCAATCTGCTCGCCGAACTCATTGGGGGCTGTCGTCATTCCTCTCTTCTTGGGTACGCATTGAACGGGGCTAACCCATTCACTATAGGGCACTGGATAGATGATCCCAGCGTGAAGAAGTTTGAGAACTTCTTTCTTCACGACTTCTCTCATGGCATTGTTCAGACTTCTCTGCGGTTCCCTCATCGGTGGGATGTCTGAATCTACAGGGATGCGATGGGTGCAGAGAGTCGGGCTTATCCCCTTAAGATCCTGAAGAGAGTATCCGAACACAGATCGGTGGTTCTCTAGGATGGAGATGAGCCTTCTGGATTCCTCGTCAGAAAGATTGTCATTAATGATCACTGGGGACTCAGTGTCCCCATGGAGGAAAACATATCGAAGGCCGGTGGGTAGAGGTTTGAGTTCGATATGAGGCTTAGGTGGGGCCTAGGATTCGGATATATCTATAGGCTCATCAGGCTCTTCTATCTCATCTATGAACTCAGATGCCCACTCGTCGAGGAGGGATTCCGGCGAATCTCCCGGAATGATTGCCTTGACCTCCTCAATTTGTGTAGAGTCATCAGGGGGATCAGTTCTTGCGTTTTTCGCTCTTGAGATTTCTACAGAGAAAACCTCCTTGCCAAGGCAAATGTTAAGCTTACCTCGGGTAGGGGCCTCTATGAGAAATCTCTCGAGGGGCAATCCTATCATGAGGTCGAAGCTAAGGACATCATAGGTGTGCAAATCGAGAGCAAAGTCGGCCTCCTTATATATGACAGGGATAGCCTTTAAGATCCCTACTCCTTCTAGGATTTCTCCTTCAGGAGTCCTGATAGACGTCTGGGTAGGAGTCAGAGGTTCGTCCGCAAAGTTTCTCAGAGCATAAGTACTGGACATGATATTGACTCCCACCAGAGGGTTGTAGAGAACTTTCACTACCTTTACATTCATGACACAAGGAAGGGTCGATCGAGGCGGATGGAGCTGGAAGATTCCGGCCGTTGATTCTGACTCTCTCAACCACTCTTGGGTCATGATGGCCGTTAACTCCCGGACGTTGTCTCTAAGGAAGGAAATTTCCACAGGATCTGGGGGAGACACGGGTGATGGTGGTTTTCTCTCACAACAATAGTTTGAGGTGTTTCCATAATCGCCAATTATATCATCCTCAAACTTCGGAAGGGACTCCGGAGGTTGAATTGCCTTTACCTCTGGTGTCGTGGCCTCCTGAACTGGGCTTATGGATTTGGATAACGAAGGTTCATGCTCAGATTCAGGAGTGGTCTCTTCTTCAGGTGCGCATTCCTCTTGAGGCTCTTCCTGCTCGGCTGTGAAGGAGTCATTAGCTGCTATAAGGTCAAGGATCTTTCTTCCCTCACTTGGAGTCTTATCGGGAAAGGAGCCTCCCGAGGCATCATCAAGGTGCCCGGCGGACTTGACGTCCAATCCTGTATAAAAATGCTGATAGAGCACATGGTCGGGTATCGACAGCGTGGGACTCGAATTTACTAAATGTAAGAGTCTTTCCCACGCCGCACCCAGGGTTTCCTTATCATTTTGCTTAAATCCGAACACATCCTTGCGCAGGGCGATGAGACGAGCAGGTGGAAAAACCGTCGGCAGAATTCACCGACAAGTTTTGTCCAGCTGCCGCCAACAGAGCCCGCGCGATCGTTGTACCATTGCCTCACGCTCCCCGTGAGGGAAAAAGGAAACAATTTCCAACGAACGGTATCGTGTGTCATGCCAGCAATGGCGTAACATGAACACAAATGCTCAAATTCTCGCAAATGATCATAGGGGTTTTGACGGTCCCCGGAAAAGGAATACGATTCCCCAATCAAAGAGATAAGATCGGTACTAAGTTGATAGCTAGGTGTGGTAATTGGGTGTTCTGATGGCAGAGGCTCTAACAACTCAGGTTTGGGAGCAGAGAGGTTTTGAATAGAAGTTTGCTCCATGGTAACTGGGGTAAAGGTAGAAGAAAACGAAAAAGGTAACTACGAGGACCACTAGGTTCGAAGATAGATACAGCAACCGTTCCCCGACAACAGCGCCAGAAATGCTTGTTGGCGTTTCTTAACGTCACCACTAGTTGTACACCTAGAGGGAGCGTATAAGATCAACCGGGTATACTACAAGCGCACGGAAATACCGCTGTAGCACTTCCCCAAGGAAGGAGAGTATTCCAAGGGTATCGAATCCAAGGAATGATGTGCACCATCTCCTACTCTAGTATAGATGGTCCAAGGACACAACACTGATTGATAGGATAGGTAGAAAGGACCTGCCTTGATCGAGCGCAGAGTCTAGCACGGTCTCTCAGGTATAACACTCACTTTGGGCGCCAGCACATCCTAACTTTTTAGGGAGAGGCCAATGTGCTGGCAACGAGCCCAACTCGGTACGCAGGCGCGGAGGGTTGCAAAGGGTCCAACAGGCTGTCACCACTGCAGCCTACCTCTATCGTTACACGAACGCACGTGGTCTCCATAGGATAACCTATGGTCCAGACACCACGTCTACACCACTGACTACTACTATAGCCGGACACCGTCTGACGTCCCGATAGCCCGACTATAGCACTCCGTATAAATACAGAACTACGAATCCGCGAGGGAGATACTGGCACTAGCTCAAGGTATGCTCTATCACTCATGCAAGATCACGAATGCACTTTGATCTAACTAGAGATAAGCAGGAGCATCAACTTTACTCTAATAGACAAGCTAGCAAACTAGATGCAAACTTATGATCTAAGTCTACTAGATCGAAAGGGTTGTGTTCGAAGAACACAAGCCTCTAAATCAAGAACAAACGAAGAACACAAGAACAAAGCAACTAAGCATGCATACGACTTTAGTCTAAATAGAAAATATCAAAATACTCACTTTAGTCTAGTTGAAGAACAAAGGCACCGTTGAGGATCGTTCTTGAGGAAGATGTCATGAACATGACATGTCCCCAAGCCTCCCACCTCACTTCCTAGCACTACTCCTATACAAAGAGCTCTCCTCTCCTAAAGAGAGAGGCTCCAAGGCCAAAATGAAGAGGAGGAGGAGAAGTGGGTGTCCAAGAATGAGGGCCCTCCCCTTCTATTTATAGGCAAGAGGGGAGCTTGCTCCGGGGCTCAAAGTGCCCCAAAACCACGTGGAAGGCCGGGATCAGCCGAACCAAAGTCGGTTCGGTCGATCCACAGTTCGGCCGAAACCACGGCACCACATGGCGCCTTGTGCTTTTTCGTGATAGCTGACTGGTGGGCCCAGAAGTCACTCCCCCGTGCATGCCAAGTTTCCCGACAGTTTTGGGGGATAAGTGGGCCCTTGAACCCATGTGATGTCCATGTGGCGCTTCGTGATTCGTCAGACTTGCCTTTCTTGGATTGATGACGTCAGTGATCCGGCGGAATCCTAGGTGGCATCCCCTCATTGGCTGGTCTTGAAGTACTTGGATCAAAGACTTGTGCTTTTACTCCTCTTTCTAGTGCTAATCACCTGTATTTGCATAATCACCAACACTTGTGGAAATGGTTAGGTTAAGCCCTATTCTAGTGTTGATGATCATTTCTCATGCCAGAAGGTACATGTTTGATGGGTATAGAGTGAGTAGATAACAGCCGTCAACACTAACCTTGTCATTAATACCTCTTTCATGTTGCTCTACCTATCCAAAGCCTTATATTTGATTGAGTGCAAAACATTAATATGTACAAGATTTATTTTTGGGTGCATTGATTCAAGGCTTGATTTCTCTGGCCCGAGACTAAGAAGCTGGTCATTCCGTTTTTGCGTATCATCATTTATGCTAGCCTCTTCTATCTGTGCACTGTAAGTTTCCACATTGAAAATTTTGCAAACCTCGCCGGATATCCACCCACAAACCCCAAACATCTCTTTTGTGTTTACCTCCTTGACCACAACCCAATTTCTGAGTATGGATGAATATTTCAAGGAAGATCACAAGAATGAAGGTGCCGAAGATTGAAGTATAATTTTGGGAGACTTCTAAGACGACATAAAAGTTGCGTGAAGGATCCCTAGAAGATTTCAAGTGTTTCTCTCTAGGAAAATATAGGACTTTTAGTACCTACCTTGGCACCAAAATTTTGTCACCTCTTTGCCTGAGGACGTGCAATCGTCTAAGCATGGGGGGGAGTTGCCAAAGAGGTAGGTACAATGTAATCTAGAGTTCAAGGGGAGTATATAAAAAAACAAGAAAAAAAAGAAGAAAGAGAAAAAAAGAGAAAAAAATATGTGTATATATAAAAAAAGAGAGAGAAAAAGAAAAAATATAATAAAGCTCCCCGGCTCTCTAGATGCATTAGAAATTTCAAGAGGATTCAAGATCAAGACCCATACTTATCTTTCCAACCATGTGCAATCCGATAACAAGGACTTTGTTAGTGCCTCGGGATCACTCTTTGCCATTTGCACATGTCCACCTATCTCAAAGTGTGTGTATTTTTCTCTCCCCATCCTTGATAACATTATTTTTCCAATGACCTTTTTGATGAGTCTCGGTAAGAGCATAAGAAGCCTGTCTTGTTTTGATAATATCTCAATTATAATATCTTGGTAGGACTAAACTTTTCCCGAAAGCTCCACATAAGCCTTCCACCTATATATATTTTTAGAGAAGGGAAAGGAGTAGAACAAGTAGGCTTGAGAGACTTGATTAGATGAGAGTTCATGAGCAAGATGCAAGGAGGTTTAAATTTTTGAACTTGGTTTAGTTCTTTTTCTTCATCTTGCACTTCAGTTCAAAATTTCTGAGATTCATTTAAAATTTGGGAGCATGATTAACCTCTTGTGGGAAGAGCTTAATTGATATCCACCCTCCGTAGGGATGAAGGCTAGTTACATTATGAAACCTTAACAAATATAAATTTAGAGAGCATTATGTTTTCTCATGTATGATCAAGTGCAGGGTATGAACATTTAAAGGCAACACTAATATCCATTGAAGGCTTACTCGAGGACGAGTAAGGTTTAAGCATGGGGGGATGTTGGCGGTCGATTTCCATCAACCTAGCCATGAGTTTACCTTCAATGTTGGCATTAATTTGATATTCACACTAATGATCCTAACCCTTATTATAGGTCAAGTTCGCACTCGTGCACGTTTTTGGAGTTTATTGTTTACACAGGAATTAAGAGCCTAAAAGAGGACTTCCGGGAAGAGTTCATCAAGGGTTTTACAAGAAGATCATAAAACCCGGCACAAGTCAAGATACAAGATGAACATGACTCCAAATGAACTAAGGACTAAAGAGTTCGGCCGGCCCAGCGGTGGGCCCGGTGCTGGCCCCCTTTGGCAGGTGTGCCACCAACAGCTATATGAAGATATGCCACGGTGCACCGGCCAAAGTTTACTCCAAAATTGCCCAAATGAATTTTCTATGGTTTTCAAACTCAGAAATTATTTTCAGAAATTTTATTTGAAAAAGGGAAAAGGGCTAGATAAATCTAGCATGCAAATGCAAAGTTTTGGAAAATCAAATATGCAATTTTGGAAATAAAATTTTGGAAAGGGAAATATGAGATAAATACCAGCTTTAACCTTTTTGGTAGAAAGGACCCATCATTTTTAGTCCGACGAGTTGGACTCTTCTCAGTGATCAGTTCCATTCAGCACCCCACTCCTGAGAAGTAGAGGTTGGTGCCATCTCAATCTTCCGCCATTCTTTCTGAATTTTCCTTAACCTCTTTGACGGAGATTTCTTCCTTGGGGGTGAAGGCTCCGTCCTTCCCCCAAGCTTCTCAACACTATCTTGCACCAAATAGCATTGCTCTTCCTTGTCCTGAAACTTGAACTTCAAGTTCCTCTCCCCAATGCGAAAACGGATGATACCAGAACCCACATTGATTCTAGCTCGGACATCACTGAGAAATGGTCGCCCAAGGATGAGCAGCATTCCTCCCTCATCATCCATGTCAAGGACCACGAAATCCGCGAAGACATAAGAGCTCTTGACCTTGACCAATAAACTCTCGGCAATTCCTTCTGGATATCGGATCGTTGAATCGGCGAGTTGGATAGTCCGTGCTGTTGGAGAGAGAGCTGGATATCCCAGTTGCTCGAACATGGCCTTGGACATGAGAATAACACTTGCACCAAGGTCACAAAGGGCATGCCTGATCTTCTTGTAATAAATTGTGCATGTGATAGTTGGGTAGCTTGGATCTTTCTTGTGCACCACTGCTGATTCCTCCCAGGGATCAAGAATTTGTTGAATGGGCTTTCCTGCATAGTCAGAGGCATGTGTCTTCCTAGGTGGCTTACCCCACCTGGTTGACACTACACTAACATTTTCACAGGAGGATACGTGTTGCCCCGGGATCCTCCCGTTATCAGGAGATGGAACCAAAGCAACCAGTTGAGCCAACTGGGTTTCTAACATTTTGTTGAAACTCAGCTGACTCTTCTGGGCAGAAGAAAAACTATCAAGCTTAACGTTGAGGCTTTCCACAGTTTTATCAAGGGCAGCTAGCTTCTTGTTAATACCTTCATTAATCTTAGCTTGCCCAAAAACAAGATCTCTCAAGGAAGGTTGGTTAGGATTGTAAGAATTACCTTGGTTACCTCCTTGATAGTAAGGGCGTTGTTGATTCCACGATTGGCCTCCTTGTTGACATGGATGATAACCATTGTTATTGCCATTCATGTACATCACTTCCTCCTGAGTCTCCGGACAATAGTTGCCTGAGTGCCTAGTGTTGCCACAGATTTCATAGGTCATGTGAGAGTCCATAGGCAAAGAAGTAGTGGCCATGGCAGCCTTCTCGCTGGTGTAGTCATCCAATCTCTTCATCAGAAGATCCATCATGGTAGTAATCATGTCTGCTTCCTTGACAGTATGAGTACCCCTCGGTCGTGGTTGGAGTCTTTCATCACTCCACCCTTGGTTGGAGACCATCTTCTCCATGAGTAATTTAGCATTATCAACAGTGAGTGAGAAGAATGCTCCTTGAGCAGCAGCATCAATATGGCCTCGGGCTGTCGGAGTCAACCCATTATAGAAACTTTGAAGAATGAGCCAATCTTCCATCCCATGATGAGGACAGGCCAGGACATACTCCTGAAGCCTCTCCCAAGCCTCTGGAATAGATTCACTTGCTGCTTGCTGAAAACCAGAAATCCTTCCACGAAGAGCATTGGTTTTACCCAATGGGCAGAACTTCTTGAGAAATGCCTGTGAACACTTGCTCCAAGTGTCAATAGATTCCCGGTTCGCGTAGAACCATTGCTTAGCCTTTCCCAAGAGGGAGAATGGAAATAACCGTAAACGAACAACATCCATATTTGCACCCCTGATGACGAAAGTGCCGCACAGCTCTAGGAATTGCTGCAGATGAGCATTGGCATCCTCATTTGGCTTGCCACAAAATGGGCAAGCCTGTACCATCGTGATTAAACCCGTCTTGATCTCGAAATTTTTAGTCCCCATTGCCACCTCAGGGCCTTGCAGCACCTGGTCAGCAGAAGGAACTGAATACTCACGAAGTGTCTTCTGGGCCATAGCGTTCGACGTGGATGGTTGGTTCGTCCTCCGGACGAGTACGACGGCCGAAATGAATTCGAGCTTTCCTCACAAGTGACTCGGGATCTTCAGTAAAATTTCCCGGTAGGTCAAAACCAGTCATACACTACCTGTCTTCATTATCCAAAGATAAAAGAAGACAATCAAGGTTAGCCTGCATTGAGGGTTGTCCTAACCTACTCAGAGTTTATAAACAGATGCAAAGCATAGTCATGATAATCCTGTGCCCTCCCCGGCAACGGCGCCAGAAATGCTTGTTGACATTTCTAAACGTCGATCACTTAAGAACAGATTGGAAATCCATCCTTAGCGTCAGCGCTAGAAATGGTTGTTGGCATTTCCCAATGTCACAACTAATGGCGCAGTTAGCGTGAACATTGAGACTTGCCATAGGTTAATCTAAACGAGCATGAACAAATCTGCAAGCACACAGATAAACCATTGTAGCATTTCCCCAAGGAAAGAGAGTATTCTAAGGGTATCAAATCCAAGGAAGGCAATGACGGATATCTTAGACTTATGCTTTTGCTCTGAATGTAAACCAAGAGATAGATATAGGGAAAACACACTCAAAGGTAGGGGTAAGATAAAAGATAATAGGGGTAGTGTGACACACACACCTCAAATCTACCTCTACTCTAGCACACTACGGCTTAGGGGGGAATATACGAGTTAGCTCTAGGTTCTAATGTACTAAACATACAAAGCTAGAAGATACAAGAGATAGGCATGAGTATTGCATGAGGGAAACATGGTTCAGCACCCAGGTACAAACGGGGAGCTAGCCCGCGACGACCAGCACTCTGCGAAACTAGACTTTAGACTCCTACAGCAGGTACCCCAACGCGGAGGTTGCCCTAGGATCCAACAGGGCTGTCACCACCTGAGGACCGACCTCTCGTTACGGGGGGTATGCTCATAACTATCATAGCCAGACAACCCAGGCACCATGCCTACGTTGCTGCTAGACTTCACCCGGCCCGGGCTATTGTGACCCAGGGTGAGAGCCACCAGAAGACTGGTCAACTAGACCGAGTACCGTAGCTTGAACACAGACCCCATGCAACACTCTCATGCTATCTAACAAGATCAACTAAGGCTAGACATACGAACATATATGAACTCTCTTATGTCTAATCAACAAGATCAAAGGGTCGTGTTCATGAAGAACACGAGCCTCTAACTTATGAACAAACACATAAGGAAGGAGTTTATCATCCTTCAAGTGAATCAAAAGGTAGTGTTCACGAAGAACACAAGCCTCTAAATGATGAACAGAGGATGAACTCAAGAACACATCAAGAATATGATCTACCATGACTTTATATGAAATAGCTGAATAACTGAAGTAGATCAAAGTCATACAAAGAAATAAAGATAAAAGAGAACTCATACCTAAACTTCCAAGAGGACTTCGAACCTAAAGAAGAGCTACTCTAGCCTACCCCTAGCCTTGGAAACTAAAAGTGAGAGGAGAATGAGAGAGTGGTGTGTGAGAAATGGGAGCCCCTCCCCTCCTATTTATAGAGGGAGACAAGGCTTGCTCGGACGCCCAAATGGCCCCTAAATACCCGGGACTGCAGCAAGTGACCAATGAGGAGCAACCACGTGTAGGGGGCAGATGGGCACCTCCTAGGTCGGTTCGGCCGATCCTAGGTTCGGCTGACCCCCTAGGGTGGCCCCACCTGGTGTGCTTCCTCTGGATGGCTCCCCTGTGGGCCCTCTGATCCATCCCCGGTGCATGGCTTGATTTGGTATCCGAGGTGGGCCCTTTGATCCATGTAAAGTCCATGTGGCGTCCTCTGATTCGTCGGTGAGTGCCTCCCCTAGATCGATGATGTGTCTTGCCATGTTTCCTTTGGTGGCAGCCACCTCCTCAGCTGAGTTGGCATGGTTTCTTCATAGGAGTTGAGTTTCCATCTCTTTTAAGGGGTAAGTCACCTACATACAAATAATCTCCAAGGACAAGTGGAACTACATTATTCAAACCTAAATGCTAGTAAATAATGCATATGCCTCTATTTATGTGAGAATATTGAGGGTTGGAAATGGTGAATTTCCACCGTCAACTGAGTGATAAAACTCAAGCAGAGGGAATTTCTTGCACTAAAGCAGTGAAACATGTCTGTTACGGAATATCTCAACAAGTTTACACACTTGTCCCGTTATGCTCCTGATGAAGTGAACACCGATCCCAAGAGGCAAGAAAGATTCTTGGATGGCTTGATTGGGCCGCTTAACTACCAGCTGCAGAGCCATACATTCCCTGATTTCCAGACACTGCTCAACAAAGCTATTGGACTGGAGAGTAAGAGAAAGGAACTTGGTGAGCAAAAATGCAAGTTCCAATCTCATGGGCAATCAAGCAGTAACACCCGTCCCCGCTACAATTCACAGCAAGGCTCTTCCCAATATCGTCTTGGTGGTCAAGGAGGGAAATATCCTCAAAACTTGCAGCGTTCATTCCAACCGCAGCGTTTCAACCCGCAGACACCATGAACTCCCACTCCTCAACAGAATTGCTCTAACAATGGTTCCGGAGCACCTGTGAGGAACACTACTCCTGTTCAGCCCAGTGGGTGCTTCAAATGTGGTGAGCTGGGACATTATGCCAACAACTGTCCAAAATGAGTGATGCAGACTCCTCAGAAGGACAATGACCAGAGGCCTGGTTAGTCGTCATCTCAGCCTCGCACTCCACAAGCTCCAAACAAGAGAGGCTAGCAGAACTTTATGCGTGGCAGGGTGAATCATGTGTCAGTGGAGCAAGCCCAGAATGACTTCGGCGTTGTACTGGGTATGTTTCCCGTCAATTCTATACCTGCTACAGTTTTATTTGATTTGGGAGCATCACATTCATTCATTACTAATCAATTTGTGGCAAAACATAACATACGTATGAGTCCTATGAAAGCACCATTGATAGTTAGTTCCTCGGGTGGTGAAATGAGAACTGGTCATATATGCCCACAAGTGAATATTAATATCATGGGAGTAGACTTTCTGGCTAACCTAGTAGTCTTAAAGTCATGGGGAATAGATGTGATCCTAGGAATGGATTGGTTATTGTTGACATTTCTTAACGCAATGACCTAAGAACAGGTTTGGAACTCATCCTGGTAACAGCGCCAGAAATGCTGGTTGGTAATTCTTAACGTCACAGGAGTCCGCAAGCGCACGGAAGTACCATTGTAGCATTTCCCCGAAGGAGTATTCCAAAGGGTATCGAATCCAAGGAAGGCATTGGTGGATTGACAAGCTCAACACTATTGCAATGAGTATAGATCATAGACAGAAATAAATCAGACACTCAAGTGTAGGGTAAGATAACGATAATAGGGGTAGCGTGATCACACACACACTCACTCTCTCTCTAAGGGGTCCTAGGCATAAGAGGCAATATACGAGTTAGTTCTAGGTTCTTATATACTACACACATAAAGCTGGTAGGAACGAGTTAGATACACTAGCGTTGAAGAACATTGACTTAAGCACCCAGGTACCACGGGGAGCTAACCTCCCGCGTTGCTTCTGCACAACTCCGGTTGTTAGATTTTAGACTCCTACAGCTTATCCGAACGTGGAGGATTTTAGAGGGACCAACGGCTGTCACTACCGCGGCCTACCCCAAGAAAAACCGTGGGATAAGCTCATAAGTAAGGTAGCTACGCAACCCAAGCACCATGCTTACGTTGTTAGCCGGACTTGACCGGCTCGGGCTATTGTGACTCAGGTCAAGCCACCAGATAAACCAGCCAATTACACCGAGTACCATAGCTTAAGCACAGACTTCAAACAACGCAGTCATGTCATCTAATTAGATGAAACCAGGTTATGTACACAAACGGATTTGTGTTTTCCTATGTCTGTTCAACTGGATCAAAGGGTCGTGTTCGCGAAGAACACGAGCCTCTAACTTATGAACAAACACCAGAAACATGTAAAAGTCACCCATCAAGTGGATCAAAAGGCCTTGTTCATCAAGAACAGGAGTCTCTAAATGATGAACAGGTGAAGAACACATGAACAAATCACTCATGCATACTAACACAACTTTATATGAAATAGATAAATAACTGAAGTAGATCAAAGTCATACAAATGAAATAAGATACAAGAGAACTCATACCTAGATCCCAAAGTAGACTTGGAACCTGAATTAGAACTACTGTAGCCTACCTCCTAACCTTGAGACTAAAAGTGAGAGAGGTGTTGCAAGTGTGGATGTCTCATAAGTGAGCCCCCTCTCCTTCTATTTATAGGCCCGAGCACCGGTGAGGAATGGATGCAAACACCCTTGGAATGGCACCTAGGACCAATGGGGAAGCACCACGTGGAAGGCCCTGAGTGGCGGCCACAAGGTCGGTTCGGCCGACCCCCTGCGGGCCACACTCGGGGTGTGCTTATCCTGGTGGCTGTCCTGTGGGTCATTAGGTCGGTTCCCGGTGTCCACCCTGTTTTGGCGCGAATTGCATGCCTTTGTGGGCCCATGGATCCATGTGACGTCCACGTGTCACACTCTGATTCGTCAAGGGTTGCTTCACTTGGATTGCTTGCATGGCATGCATGCATGTCTCCCTTGTTGGCAGGTGTGCATGCATGTCATCCTTGTTGGCAGCCCACCTAGGATGAGGTGATGTGGCATGGACCATAGAAGGTGAGTTTGTCACTCTTTTCCTGCAATCAAATAATCTCCAAGGACAAGTGGAACTACATTATTCTTAACTAAATACGTGTAAGAAATGCCTTATGCTCCTTTATTCATGAGTATATTGACGGCTAAAGTAGGTACTTAACAACCGTCAACAGTTACGGAGTTGTGATGGAGTTATACGGTGCCGTAAGAAGTCAGTGCTCTTAACCAGTCCGCAAGGAGAAAGAATTGAATATGTGGGTACCCCCTCATCCAATAGTGGCACTGTGAATTCAGCAAAAGGCAAAGCCTTGGAAGACATAAAAGTAGTAAATGAGTATCCCGATGTGTTTCCGGATGATTTACCAGGTATGCCACCTAACCATGACATTGAATTCAGTATTGAACTTATACCTGGTACTGCACCTATATCAAAAAGACCATATAGAATGGATGTTAAAGACTTAGTTGAACTAAAGAAACAAATAGAAGAATTACTCAGTAAAGGGTTTGTCCGTCCTAGTTCTTCACCATGGGGAGCCCCCACTCTCTTTGTGGATAAAAAGGATGGATCTAGGAGGTTATGTATAGATTATCGATCCCTTAATGAAGTCACCATCAAAAATAAATACCCTTTACCCCGGATCGAAGATTTGTTTGATCAAATGAGAGGAGCAAAAGTTTTCTCTAAGATAGATCTCCGATCGGGTTACCATCAGTTGAAAATTCGAATGGAGGATATTCCGAAGACGGCATTCACGTCTAGGTATGGGTTATATGAGTTCACTGTGATGTCGTTTGGCTTAACCAATGCTCCAGCATACTTCATGTACTTGATGAACAAAGTGTTTATGGAGTATCTTGACAAGTTTGTCGTGGTATTTATTAATGATATTCTGGTGTTTTCTCGGAGTGAGGAAGAACATGAAGAACATTTGAGACTCGTGTTGCAGAAGCTTCAGGAACATCAACTTTATGCCAAGTTTAGCAAGTGTGATTTCTGGTTAAAGGAGGTCTCTTTTCTCGGACATATTATCACTGATGGTGGGATTGCAGTGGACCCAAGTAAAGTCCGGGATGTGCTGAACTGGAGTCCACCTAAGAATGTCCCAGAGATTAGAAGTTTCCTTGTACTTGCAGGATACTATCGCAGATTTATCGAGGGATTCTCGAAGATTGTGAAACCTCTTACAACTTTACTAGAGAAGGGTAAAGAATTTAAGTGGGATGACAAGTGTCAAGCCAATTTTGAAGAATTAAAGAAGAGATTGACCACGGCTCCTGTGTTGATAATGTTGGATATTCACAAAGGATTTGATGTGTATTGTGATGCTTCTCGGCAAAGTCTAGGTTGTGTGTTGATGCAGGAAAGAAAGGTCGTAGCTTATGCTTCAAGACAATTAAGAAAACATGAGAAGAATTATCCTACTCATGATCTCGAGCTAGCCGCAGTTGTCCATGCCCTTAAAATATGGAGGTATTATATGATTGGAAATAAGTGTCAGATTTTCACCGATCATAAAAGTCTGAAGTATATCTTTACACAGAAGGATCTTAATCTAAGACAACGAAGATGGTTAGAATTAATCAAGGATTATGATCTGGATATTCAATATCACCCTGGAAAAGCAAACATTGTGGCAGACGCGTTGAGTCGGAAAAATCAGGCCAATATGCAAATAGGTCGATTGATGCCTCAGGAGTTATGTTGGGAGATGGCACAATTTAATTTGGGAATTGTTGCTCAGAATGAGACCTTAACATTAGAGATTGAGTCGACGCTTGAGCAGGAGATTAGAAAAGGGCAATTGGCAGATGAGAAGATTAACGAGTATAAGAGATTGATAAAGTTGGGCAAGGTTCCAGAATTTAGGGAAGATGAACAAGGAACGGTGTGGTTCAAGAATAGAATTTGTGTGCCCGAGATTAAACAATTGCGTGAGACCATATTGAAGGAAGCACATGACTCAGCTTATTCCATTCATCCTGGAAGTACTAAGATGTACCAAGATTTAAAACAAAGGTATTGGTGGTACGGGATGAAAAAGGATGTGGCAACTCACGTAGCTTTATGTGACACATGTCAGAGAGTAAAAGCAGAGTATCAAAGACCAGCAGGGTTGCTTCAACCTTTGAAAATACCTGAGTGGAAATGAGAAGAGATTAGTATGGACTTCATTGTGGGTTTACCTCGTACTCGTGATGGGTATGACTCTATATGGGTTATTGTGGATAGGTTAACCAAAGTTGCACATTTTATACCGGTGAAGACGACATACACTGGGGTCAAGGTAGCAGAGTTATACAATTCAAGAATAGTGTGTTTACACGGAGTTCCAAAGAAGATAGTATCAGATCGAGGCACTCAATTCACCTCACGTTTTTGGCAGAAGTTACATGAATCGATGGATACAAAGTTGAAATTTAGTTCAGCATATCACCCTCAAACAGATGGACAAACTGAAAGAACAAATCAGATCTTAGAGGTTATGTTAAGAGCTTGTGCTTTGAAGCATGGTGGTAGTTGGGACAAGAGTTTGCCTTATGCAGAGTTTGCTTATAATAACAGCTATCAGTCTAGCATTAAAATGGCACCTTTCAAAGCTTTGTACGGGAGAAAATGTAGAACACCTTTGTTCTGGAATCAAACTGGAGAAAGTCAGCTCTTTGGGCCAGATAGCATAAGAGAAGCCAAAAAGCAAGTTGAGATAATTCGAGAAAATCTCAAAGCCGCACAGTCACGACAGAAGAGTTATGCCGATCCTCGTAGAAGAGAAGTGGTATTTGAAGTGGGTGATTATGCATATCTTAGAGTGTCACCTATCCGAGGTCTGCGAAGGTTTAATGTTAGAGGAAAGTTGTCACCTCGTTTTATTGGACCTTTTCGGATCTTGGAAAGGAGAGGAGAGGTAGCTTATCAGTTGGAACTGCCAGCACAGTTGTCGGGAGTTCATGATGTATTTCACGTATCACAATTAAAGAAGTGCACAAGTGAGGTCAGAATAGAATCAGTACAGTTGGAAGACATTGAGATGGAAAAAGATTTGACTTATAAAGAATATCCTATCAAAATCTTGGATACCTCAGAAAGGGTTACTCGGAGCAAGGTTATCAAGATGTGTAAAGTGCAATGGAGTCACCATTCGGAGGAAGAGGCAACTTGGGAAAGAGAGGATGAACTCATGGAAGATTTTCCTCAGCTGTTCTCTAATCTTCCTGAATCTCGGGACGAGATTCTCTTTAAGGGGGTAGGATTTTTAACACCCTAAAATTCCATCACATGAAATTAATATAAGCAACAAAATTTGTAGATTTAATTAACTAAAAAGTTTGATTTAAGTCTATCAAATAAAATGAACCTAAGAATAATTAAATACTCTTTTAATAAAATTTGTGAGAAAAGTGCTTGTGCATCATGTTTTGCAATGCATGGTTTTTGTTTGGTTGTGTGAAGTTTTGAAAGTTTTAAAATTTGTTTGAAGTTTGAAAGTGTTTGAATTTTGAAAGAGTTTTGAAAGAAAGGGTTTTAAAAAAAAGAAAACCTAAACCCTCCCCCTCCTTCCTCTCGCTGACCGCCCGGGTCCACTTGTCGGTGCCATCTCTCTCCTCACGCCCCCTCCTCTGCTTCGCCCCGCCGTGGCTGCTTTGATGCTGCCGGCCGTTACCGGCGATGATGCCCCCCTCCTTCAAATCCCCGCCATCAAGGCTCGGTGGAGCACCGGCCATCACTTCCCCCTAATCTTCTCCTTCAGTTTCCCCTAATCAAGCCCCTCCTTGATTGCCTTGAAGCCGCCGGTGCCCCCACGGCCATCAATGGCCTATTCCCCGTCGGCCGTCGCTTCCGCTTCCCCCTTGGCCCTATATAAGTCACCACTGGAGCCCGTGCACCGCCCCTTCGCCTTAGTCGAGCTCTCGCACACACACATTGCTCCCGCATGCGCCGCCGCTCAAAGTTCCCCTACTGCCGTGCCATTGACGCCGCCGGAGCTTCCCGTCGTCGGTGATGGATCCCTCACTCCTTCCTCTCTCTCTTGTATTGCACCCGATGCTCATCGAGCTCTTCTTGATCCAGGACCTCACCCTCGTCACCAAACAGAGCCGCGTCCTCTGTTTCCGCCGGAGCGCCGCCCGAAGCTCGCCGTCGTCGATCTTCTTCACTGCCTCCTCTTCGTCAACTTTTTCTGCTCCCGGAGCTCTGTGTGGTGGTGAGAGTCCCGCCCCCTCCCTTGTTTCCCTGAATCCCAAGCCGTAGCACCGGCGCCCGCACGCCGGTGACAGCCGCACCGCCCCCCTCCGGTGCCCACCGCCGTGGCCGCCCAAACCCCCCTCCAGATGCCCTGGCCGGGTGCGCGAGCTCCCTCGCTTCACGTAGCACTCACCCGCGCTCGAAATGGTGCCCGGGAACCCCATCCCGAGCCTCCGTCGGCGAACCCGCCGCCGCGCGCCGTCGTCTCCGGCGACCCCGCCGCCGCTCTCTCGCTTATGGATGACGCGAGCCATCCGATCTTGATCGAGCGGCCAGGATCACACCCAGCCCTGAGTCAAATGGGGCGCGTACCGGTCAACCGGGGTTGTTTTGCTAAAGAGCCCCTGAGCTTTTGTCTTTTAGCAAGCCGGTCTTCCACCATCAAAGATCTTTGCAAACTGGTCCTTTCTTTTACGTTCTAGCCCCTATCTTCTCTATTTAATAGCACCCGAGGTCCTTTTCTACTCTTTTTCAATAAAGACCTTCTATTTTTATGTATAATTATGTTTTGGGTCCCTGGTTTCTTTCAAATAAGCCCCTGAGAACCTAGTTTTCTTACAGAAAAGCCCCTGCATCTTGTTTTAATCATATCTTTCACGTTTTAACTCCATTTTTCGCGTATAAGATATCAAAATGATTGTCTTAGCACGTAGAATCTTTTTATCAGTGTGTTATTAGTTTACAGAACTGATTGGTGTAGTGTTTCATTTATTTATTGTATGCTTTGTGCTTGTGCGTAGATCTCGTGCCTGTTTCAACTGAGCAACCTCTCGGAGAAGATCAGGAGGAACCTTTCTTTGAAGAAGAAGACTCTCAGTTTGTAGAGGAAGGACTTCCCCCTCTGCATTTTCCTCTTTGTCCTAAATAACTGCATATTAATTAATATTTACTTTTATTTGTTGCTATGCATAAATTGATGGGGAAATCACCTTTTTAAGGACATAACTAGAATTTTATCCCTATTACCTTGAAAACCCCTTTTAATAAATGTTTTGGGTAGAAATGCTTAGTTGCTTAACTGGGGATGGTTGAAGTAAATATTTATAAAATGTTGATCATGGAGACTTTGGTAATTTTTGGTGAACTTTAGTAAATTACAAGAACACTATGATTTAATTGGAACATGGAGAACCACCTAAGAAAACAGTGCAACCACAGTGGCATATGGCTCTGTCCTTAGCCAATTAATTAGGCGTGTGAATTATCTGACAACCTTTCCTGAAAGGGGAACAGGGAGCCGGAGTTGAAGGGGTATAGCCCGGTTCTTTTAGGGTAGCAGCCTTTGCTAAGGTGCTGACTACTAGGGAGGGTTATGGTCCGCTCCGCTGCTGTAACAGTCATAGGTTGTTGGTATTTTGCATTGCCTTTGTAAAGGCTTCGTAGTGGACCCCTAGCCACTCACCTCGGAAGTGTTTAAGGGTCTAGCTAACCCGGGCAACATGGGGAACACGAGCTGTGGGTAAAGTGTACGACCTCTGCAGAGTGAAAATTGATCGATCAGCCGTGCTCACGGTTAAGAGCAACTTGGACCCTCACATGATAAGTGAACTTGAAGATGAATCTAAATCATGGTTTCATATAGTTTTGGGTTAATGTTTCAAATGCTTAATTTTGGGTTGGTATAAACTTACACTTAGTAAATAGGCTTGCTAAAAATATTTGACCAACATTAAAATGCTAACCGCTGCAAAACCTTAGCCTACCCTTGACAGCCTTGCATACTTTTCCCCCACTTGCTGAGCTCCAACCATAAGTGTGCTCACCCTTGCTTACCGCTATTCAAAGGAGAACAATGGTGAAGAGTACTTCAGCGACTTCGAGGAGTTCTGAGGCATGTGATCCCCCAGCCATGTGCCTGTGGAAGCTGAAGATGAAGTTGTTGGTCTAGTTACCGTGTGTTTGCTTTTAAGGACCTTCGAGTCCACCGTCTGAGTGTAATAAAAAGATAATGAAATGGTTTAAGTCTTGTACATTTTGATTACTTTATGATATTATACTCTTTTGTCTACCATATGTGTGTAATTTGATCCTGGCGCACATATGAGATGCATTTGGTTTCTCTTCGGAAATTAGGTGTGACACTTGAGGGACACCATCTCGGAGAGGAGGGTCGTGATAGTCGTCTAGGGTTCACCTAGCCGGCGTGGGAACCTTGCATGGAAGACCACGTCAGAGTTCCGGAGGCTTGAATCAAGATCAAGGTAGGATCCCGGTTGGATCTTATTCATGTATACACTTATGATGAAGTTTTAATAGATCTGGTAATTAGCAATCGGGTGCTTCTCTTTCGGTTTTGTATTCTCTTGGTTTTGCTTCTTCCTCGATCTATACTTAAGATAGATCGCCTAGGGTGCTCTTGTAGCCGCGGTGGCTAGAGGTGCATACCCGACCTACCAAGTGTTTTCAACACGTTCCTCGTGAGCGTGCTCTTAGGTTCACGTACACGAGAAGCGGGGCATCATGACAGGATGTCGATCACGTGTAAGGTTGGTGCCTTCGAGGATTCGACCGGAAGCCATATGCTTTTTATGAGATTCTTATTGCCATCTTCATCTCTCGCTTGGAACTACGACAAAGGCACGATCTAGACTCTCTAGATCGGTTACCTCTTGCTTTATCTCGCTACCTCTCATGTTTTAGTAGATTAGATGCATTTGAAGCCTCTCTTAAACAAACTGCTTTCTCGCTTTATTAGATTGATCTTGCGTTGCGCATTGTTCCACGGAATCGATACCTTGGGATCACCACTAAAGGGAAGAAGGGTCCCTTGACTACGACGAGGGATTTGTCCGCTTGCAAGTCCAAACGAACTTTGCAACGATAATCAAACATCAACACTTTCCCGAATATTTTGAATCTTGAGTTATAGAGGAGAACCTTGTCACCTTCTTTGAATTCCTTCGCTTGAAGCCTTTTATCATACCATCTCTTCATTCTTTCCTTGTAGATGGTTGCACTCTCATAAGATTTAAGCCTCATCTCTTCTAATTCACTTATTTGAATCTTCCGTTTGATTCCCGCGGCATCGAAATCAAGATTCATCTCCTTGATCGCCCAATATGCTTTATGTTCTAACTCCAAAGGCAAATGACATGATTTAGCATAAACAAATTGATACGGTGTCATACCTATTGGTGTCTTGTGTGCCCTCCGATATGCCCACAATGCTCCTTCCAACTTTTTCGACCAATCTTTACCTCCTTTTTCAACGGTCTTGTTAAGAATGCTCTTGAGCTGCCTATTTGAAGTTTCTGCTTGACCGTTGGTTTGGGGGTGGTAAGCCGTGGCCACTCTATGCTCGATCCCCAACTTGGACAAGCATTTTCTGAAACTATTTCCCGTAAAGTGTGTTCCTCCATCACTTATCAATACTCGCAGGACTCCATAGCGCGGGAATATAATATTTTTGATCATGAATATGGATTCTTCAGTTGGAGCTCTTCGACAAGGGATAGCCTCCACCCATTTGGATACATAATCAACCATAACTAGAATATGCTCATATCCATTTGAACTAGTGAAGGGCCCTATGAAGTCAATTCCCCATACGTCGAATAGATCAATTTGCAAGTTGTAATTTAAAGGCATAGCATTCCTTTGATTTATATTCCCCGTTCTTTGACATTCTGGACAAGGAGCAACATACCATTTTGAGTCTTCATGCATCTCCGGCCAATAGAATTGTCAGTGTCCGGATTAGCACCGGCACCAACTAGTGATTTGCATTGGGATCTGCTTCTCGATGGGCGGCGCTAAGCTAAGGATGCACGGGGTTTATCCTGGTTCCGGCCACGCGGCCGTACGTCCAGCAGGGTGTGCTTGCGCACTGTATTAGCTTGCACCGGTGGTGCCTGTAGAGGGGGGCTACAAGCAAGGCGGGAGAGGAGGAAATCCCCCCAAGTCCCTTCTAAGGTGATTGAGGCAAGTGCCAATATCTAGAACGGGATGGTGTGCTGTATGCAGGAGAATAAGCGTCGTCCCCGCGCAGGGGGCTCTACCTCTTCTTTTTATAGGCCAAGGGAGGGCAGTTACAATGATGGTAGCCGGCACAGTGGCTGCGTACTAACAGGTATGGCGTCGGCGGTCTTGTCCCGCACGTCATGGTTCCTGGCGCGAGTCGGATGGCGCCCTCCGGCTTCAGCAGGCGGCATGGCGGTTACTATGACCTGTCCTGCTTTTGACTTCGAGGGGCTGCCCCTGCTGAATCGAGGGCCTAGCCGCCGGGGGGATGACCGGAGTTGGTGGTGCGGAACTGCGGCACGTCACCGGCCTGTCCGCATAGCACTGCGTGTCCTGTCGCACAGTGGTGGGTGTGGTGGCATAGCGCCGGGGATGGCCGCACAGCGCCCGGGATGGCCATGCGGCGCCGGAGTTGGCGGAGGGGACGTGGCGCGCGTCGCCCGTACGGTGGCGTCAGTCGGGGCGCACGCCGCTCACCGCCCGTACACCCTTCGAGGGTGAACCCATGCCCGTTCGAGGGTCTTGCTACAGGGGAGGACGGGAGCAGGTGGTACAGTGCCAGGGAATGACCCCTGCTTGTCTGCATAGGGCCGCGCGGCACCCGCACAGTGCCAGGGATGGTTACACAGTGGTGGGTTAGGCCGCACTATGGTGGTGTCAGGCGGTCTGACCATGTCAGATGCATGGCGTGGGGGAAGATTCACCCTTGACTTCGGCGTCCCGCCGTGGGGCTGGGCATTAAATGCCGCTGTCGGGTGGAATGGAAATGGTTGCCCGCTCGAGGGGGGCCGAACCCCTCGAGCGAGGCCGAAACCTGCTCGAGGGACCGAGGCCCTCGAGCGAGAAGGAAATTCGCTCGAGGGACCGGAGCCCTCGAGCGAGACGGAAATCTGCTTGAGGAGCCGGAGCCCTTGAGCGAGGCGGTCAAGCGGGCCTTCTCGGTGTGGCTGCGGCCGGGCCGTAGCAGGCCGTGGGCCCGTGATGTCCCGTGATCGGGGCTCGGGGAACGGTCCTTGGGCGGATTGCGTTTAACGAGGGTGATTATCCCCTTAGTTAGGGGACCCCTAATTACCGTCCCTGACAGTAGCCCCCGAGCCTTTGCCGGAAAGGGGCCGTTCCGGCAAAGGATGTCGCTCTCAGGTGCTATGCGCGGGCCTCGTCCCCTTGATCGTGCATGTTTTCCTGTGGGGGCGCGCTAGCGCACCCGCGGGTGTAAGCCCCCAAAGCCCTGCAGGAGTGCGTGCACTCGTGCAGGGGTTAAATACGTAGGGTGACGTGGCTCGCCTTGAGTTTGTTTCAGCCGGCTTCGACGGTATTTCAGCCGGCATTGGCAATCTACGCACGTGGGGAGGCATCGTGTTGACCTGAGATGTTTGGGCAGCCTAACCGTTTTCGGGGACGCAACCCTGGGTAGGTTGATGCGGCGATCATTAGGGTGGTTGTGGTGTGAGGAGCCCCCGAGCCCTGGCCCAATCAGGGTCGATCGGATAAAGACTCTCGGCTTTATTACGACCCTCGTTGCCCTTCCGCAGGGTAGAGGGGTGAGGCAAACCGTGCTACCCTCGAGTGTGCGGCGAGCAACGGTTGCCTCGGTGAGCTGTTAACGGATAGTTCAAGTGGGCGTCCGTGCCCCGTTCGATACGGGTCGGCTCGTGGTCTGGAGACACGTCCATGTAAGCGCTTGCAGAGGTTTGCCAAGCAGGGCTCGGCCTCGTTCGCTAGGGGCCGAGGGCGCGGAAGCACTCCCTCGATGGGATCCCCCGATTGGCTGCCTCTGTCTCGGCCTTGAACACGATATGTGGGGCGCCCCCGAACTTCATGTTCGGGGACAGGCTCGATTGCGCGCGCCCCGATCGTTCCTGACTCTGTCGATCTGAGGTGCCTGTTCGAACCCGTCGAGGGTCAGGCTCCGTACCTCTGATCCGTAGGTCATTTGCGGGGGGCGCCGGGCGCTCCCATCTTGGCGGACCTATGGCGCTCGCCGATCCGTTATCGAGCCGAGTTTCGAACCACTGATCAGTACATCCCCAAGTCCAGGGGCATCTGCGGCACCCGTCGCACCCTCGGCAGGCCGGGCCTCGAGCCGCTGATTAGTAGAGCCTTGCGGGCCTGAACCCTGGGCTTCCTCGAGTTCGTCGTCGAGGGTATGCTGACTGGTCGTGGCCCTGTGGCCTCAACATGTTTCGGATTGGGACGCCAGCCGCATCCCTTCGAGGGATCAGGCCTCGAATCCCCAGCTCGGGGTTACTTGGGGCTTTCCTTATACGAGAAGGAATCCCTGGCGTTTGAAATTCGTCCGGAGGGCGGCTGGCTGCCACGCCCACTCGATCGTGGCTGACGTGGTACGGGGCAGGCGAGGCGGGCATGCCTTTTAAGGTGACGCAACGTGGGCGACGCGCAACGTGATAAGACGGGATGCGGCGTCCCTTGGATCACCGTGCGGTAATCATAGCGCACGCGCGTGCGCGTGGCAGTTTCAGCGCGGTGGGACCCTACCGTCAGCGATGACCGGTGCCCACCGCATTAACTGCCACCGCCTGCTATGTTTCCTGGGGCTCCGCCCCTTCCTACTCTATAAAAGCAGGGGAGTGCGGGGGGAGCTCCTCACCTTTGTCGTTCGCATCCGCCTCTTGCTCTTTGTCTTCCCCATCGCCGCGCATCCCGCCGCTTCGGATTCGCTCGTGCTCCGCTGCTCCCGTCATGTCTGCGGTCCGAGTGCTGGACGCTCATCCGTGGCCCCGGTCGTCGGTGGACCTGCAATCCATGGAGGGGCTAGTCGCCGGCGGTCAGTTGGCGCCGGCTGGTGACGAAGCGAACCCGGCGTGGATCATCCCATCGGCGTCGCACCGGGAGCCGTCCCCCCTGCCGGGCTACGTCATGAGTTTCGTGCGGCTGCACGAGCAAGGATTCAACGCCCCGCGAGCAAGTTCATGCGGGGGTTGTGCCACCACTATGGGGTGGAGCTTCACAACTTCGCCCCAAACGCCATTTCGTTGGCGGCTTCCTTCGTCGCCGTCTGTGAGGGGTTCCTGGGGATCCCGGCGCACTGGGACCTGTGGATCCACCTTTTCCGAGGAGAGCTCCACACGCTTGCCGCCGGGGAGAGGAGGATGCATCGGGCCGTACGCGCCGGCGGCCTTACAGTTGCAGCGCGCGACTCCCGAAAAGAGTTGTACCTGCTTTGCACGATGACGACGAACAACACCGACTGGGAGAAGGGTTGGTTTTATCTGCGCAACGACGGTGCCGGGCTCCCGCCATACACTGGGAAGGTGGTGAAGGAGAGACCGGTGTCTTGGGCACATGGGGTGTCGCCCGCGTCGAGGCAGGCGAGGCTCGAGCCTCTTACCAACACCCTACGCCAGCTGGCGAACGCCGGGCTGACTGTGGCGGCCGTCATCGCCAACTTTCACCTCCGGCGGGTAATTCCTCTCATGGAGAGGGAACTTCTCATCTTCGAGATGAGGAGCGATGCCAACCCCGCGGCCTTGGCGCGCTCGCGGTTGCTGGAGGAGCCTCTCCCTCAGGCGTACGCGGCCACGAGGGCAAGGCGCGCGGTGAACCTCAAGGTGGTTCCGCACAACGACGACGACTTGTGGTCGTTCGCGATGCTCCCGGATGTCGACCTGGTGAGACTCGATTCCTTGTTTTTGCCTATTTTATTCCGGTGTTCAATCTAACCGTGGTTGCCGGTGACAGGGGGTGCGCGTTAACATCCCCACCTCAAATCCACCGACACCCAGGTCGCACGCTGCCAACCGTGCCAGGCAGCAAAGGGAGAAGGGCCTGGCGGACCAGGTGAAGGAGAAGAAGATTCGGAGGCAGGAGCGCCTCAACAAGTACAATGAGGAGTACCTGGTGCGGGAGCAACAGGGTCTCTCCCCCCCCCCCCCGCCGGAGCCGGTGGACACGTCTTCAGACGAGGAGGAGAGCGAGGGGGAGCGGACCATCTCCGACAGGTGGGAGGCCGTGCCGCCCCCATCACCGAGGAACGAGGAGGTCCTCGCGGAGCCCGTTCGAGGGGTGGATACGGCGCCCCTCGATGAGGGAGTGCCGTCAGAGGTGCCGGCTGGGTCTGGGGTGGCGCCCCCAGATTCTTCGAGGAAGCACAGGCGGGGCCTCTCCGGCATAAGGTGAGTCACATTTTGCTCTCGTGTTCTTGATATCATGTGTTGGATTGCCCATTCTTCCTCTCTTCCATTGTTAGGATGGCACCCGCTGTCCCTAGCCTTGCGCCCGTCAAGGCGCTCAAGGTGGGGGCGCAAGACGCGCCGCGCACGACAAGGCCTCGCTCGGCGAGGACCTCACGGGCGACGGCGGGTACGGCAGCGGCGGGCGAGGCGTTGCGTGTCGCGGTCGTGGCCACAGGGCCGCAACGGCGGGAGGAGGCAGCGGCGGATGCCCCGCGGATGACGGTGAACCGCGATACCCGACGGGGGCGAAAGCAGGCCCGTGCCGTAGGTCGGGGAGAAGAGGGCCGCAGACCGGCCAGGGCTCCTGCTGATAGTGGTTCGGCCATCAGTGGGGGTCGAGCGGTGGTGGCCGCGCCAGCCCCTGGGCCCGCACCCGAGGTGCTGGTGGTGCGGTCTGATAGCTGCGTGATGTTGCAGGCGCCGGCGACCGGTGCTGGGGCGTCGACGTCTGGCCTCATGGCCCCGACGTACAGCGCCAGCACGCCGCAGTGGGAGCAGAGGCTCCGGCTTCCTGGAGTTCCACAAAGCCTGGTGGAAGAGGCGAGATCGGAGAGGGAGCTGTAGCGGGAGTTCGGCGGCCTCGGCGCCTCCCTTCAGAGTGCCCTCGTTGACGCTCTCCAGCTTCACGGGGGCAGGTCACTCCAAGTCTTTCGAGTAAGTGTGTTTGCCCAAGGGCCGCTTGGTTCGCTTTCCTCATCTGCGTGCCTTTCGTTTGATTTTCTTTCTTCTTTCTCCCCCTCCTCATCCGCAGGAGCTGCAGGGGCCAACGGGCGATAGGATCGCCCACATTGCTGAGCTGAGCTCTGACCTTGACTGGTACCAGATGTAGTACGACGCCCTGGACGCGATGGTGGAGGCTCTGCGAACGGACAACGGCTGGCTCGAGTACAACCTCCTCCGCGTGGAGGAGGAGCGTGACTCCCAGCGGGCTGCAGCGGCGCAGAGGGCCAGGGAGGTCGAGGGGTTGAAGGTTGCGCTCCAGAGGAAAGAGGAGGCGCTGACGGCGGCAAACGAGGAGCTGCGGAAGGTGCGCGCGGCGCACGCCGAGGTCCAGACAGCGCTGGTGCAGAAGGAGACGGCCCTCACCGAGGCGCAGACCCAACTCCAGCAGGATCGCGCAACCCTCGAGGGAGCGAGGTCGAGAAGCTGGGCGCTGCTCTGCAGGAGAAGACCGAGGCACTCACGTGGTGGAGGGCCAGCTCCAGCAGGAACGCGCTGTGCGCGTGGAGGCGCAGACCCAACTCCAGCAAGAGCGCACGGCGCTCGAGGATGCCCGGTCCGCCCTTCAGCGCGAGCGCTCAGCGCGGGAGGAAGTGCAGTCCCAGCTCCAGCAGGAGCGAACCGCTCTTAAGGAGGCCAGGACTGTGCTCCAACTTCGGGAGGCGGAAGCCGAGCGGCTCACCGGGGCCCTGGTTCAAGAGAGCGTCATCGTCGAAGCCCTGAGGTCCACCGGCGGAGATAAGGATGCCTCGATTCTGCAACTGCGGCAAGAGGCTGGACCCGCGCGTGCAGAGCTCGAGACGGAGAAGAAGGAGGTCAAGGGTAAGTTGCAGCCCCCGAGCCCTTGTTTATCGTTCAGGCTCGTCGAGATTCGCTCTCGACTCACCCTTTCTCCTCCCAGGACTGCGGAAAGCTCTGGGAGAGTCGACGGCGCAGGCGGAAGCTCTTCAAGCGGCCTACAACTTGTCGCAATAGGAATTCGTGACCCTGGAGCAGGCGGCCCTTGAAGCGTGCCAGAGCATCGACGAGGGTACCGACTTGTCAGGGAGCTCGCTGGAAAGTCACCTTCGGGCTCTGAGCGGCCGCGTCGTTGAGCGCATGAAGGGCGCTCTCCGTCTCGGCGTTCAGAAGACCCTCGGCGTGGTGTCAACGCATTATATTGTCGACTTCGCGGCGCTGGCCACAGGGTACGTCGTCGCGGATGGCCTTGACGGTGATGGAGTGCAGGACGCCCTGGATCAAGCCGATGCTGCCGCCGCCGATGCCGCCGCCGATCTTGCCGACGTGTTCGAGGAGGACCTCTTCCCGAACGCTACTCCTGCGGGTCCCCTCGAGCCCTGAAAGTAGCTGGGCGCAGAAGTCCTTAGATCGTAGCCGAGATTTGAGTCGGGTGGCTCATGTACACAAACAAACCATCTTTCGAAGTTTGTAACTTAAGTGTGGCTCGTTTTATGTATGCCGTTGCGTCTTTCCCGTCACCTAGGCAGATTTCAGCTGGGATCGATCGTTTTCGCGAGCAACTCGAAGGTGAAGTGGTGAGAGGGAAGCCGTATCCTGCTAGAGGCGTAGGCCGTCCCTGGCTCGTCCGGCTTTACCTTCTGGCTACTTGTGCCCTGCTTTTGTCTGCCTAAGCTTTCGAGGTGCGAGATGCTTGGCATTTTCAGAAAAAAGGTTTTTGAAAAAATGGGACCGTTTAGGGGGGGCATAGTAGCCCCTGAGGGAGACTTGGTTTTCAGAGGAAAGCCGAGTCTCCCTTGTCTTTATTCACAACCTTAACGTATATACAACCGACTTGGGCGCCGGATATGCACAAAACGACTTGGAACTTAAGGGTAAAAGCGACGTAGCTGTTGGATGTTCCAAGCGTTGGCGAAGACTTCGCCCCTCTCGTTCACGAGCTTGTACGTGCCGGGCTTGAGGACCTCGGCGACGATGTACGGCCCTTCCCACGGCGGAGTGAGCTTGTGGCGTCCCTCGTTCTTCTATCGAAGTCGAAGTACCAAATCTCCCTTGTTGAGGTCTCGAGACCGGACCTTGTTCGCTTGGTAACATCGTAGGGATTGTTGATACTTTTCGAAGTGCAGGACCGCCTCGTCGCGGGCCTCGTCGATGCAGTCCAGCGCGTCTTCGCGATCTTGCTGGTTCTGCTCCTCCCGGTAGGCCTTTACCCTCAGAGACCCGTAGTCCAGATCCGTGGGGAGGACGGCCTCTGCGCCGTAAACCAGGAAGAACGGGGTGAGACCCGTGGCTCTGCTCGGGGTGTTCCTGAGGCTCCAAACGACCGACGGCAACTCTTGAATCCACTTCTGGCCAAACTGGTTGAGCTTGTTGAAGATCCTTGGCTTTAAGCCTTGTAAAATCATGTCATGGCACGTTCTACCTGGCCATTAGTCTGTGGATGTGCTACGGCCGACCAATCCACGTGGATGTGGTAGCTGTCGCAGAATTCTAGGAACTTCTTGCCGGTGAATTGAGTGGCGTTGTCCGTTATGATGGAGTTGGGTACCCCAAAGCGGTGCACGATGTCCGTGAAGAACAACACTGCTTGCTCGGACCTGAGGCTGCTGATGGGACGGACCTCGATCCACTTTGAGAACTTGTCGATGGCCACCAGTATGTGGCTGAAGCCCCCGGGCACCTTTCGCAAGGGGCCGACCATGTCCAGTCCCCACACGGCAAACGGCCATGTGATGGGGATGGTTTGCAGCGCGTGAGCCGGGAGGTGGGTCTTCCACGCGTAGTACTGGCACCCTTCGCAGGTGCGTACTACCTCATTGGCGTCGGTGACCGCCGTCGGCCAATAGAAACACTGGCGGAACGGTTTGGCCACGAGGGTACGCGGGGCGGCATGGTGACCGCATTCGCCCGCGTGGACGTCCTGGATCAACTCCCGACCCTCGGGGATGGAGATGCACGGCTGCATGATTCCCGAGGCGCTGCGTTTGTACAGCTCGCCATCGATGACGACGAAAGACTTGGCCTTCCTGGCGATACGCCTCACCTTGGTCCGATCCGGGGGTAGCTCCCCTCGGTGTAACCAGGCGAGGTACTCGTCGCGCCAGTCTCGCGGAGGGGGCGGGAGGTCGTCGATCTCCATCACCTCAGCCTCGTCCACCTGGGACCCTTCGAGGTCCGAGTTCTCGAGTTCCCCATTCGAGGGGTCCTCGTCCATGGGCTCGGCGCCCGTGGCCTTCGAGGGGCCAGCCCTCGAGGCTTTTCCGGAAGCTTCAGCGGGTTTGTCGAGATCAATAGAGGGCTTGGCGAGGTCGCGGGAGAAAACGTTTGGGGGAACGGTGATCCGCCCCGAAGCAGTCTTGGCCAGCTCGTCCGCCTCCTCGTTGTACTTGCGTGCGATGTGGTTGAGCTCGAAGCCAAAGAACTTGTCCTCGAGTTTACGCACTACGGCGCAGTACGCCTCCATCTTCTCATTGTGGCAGCTTCGTTCTTCATCACCTGGTCGATGACTAGCTGAGAATCTCCCCGGATGTCAAGGCGCTTGATGCCGAGCTCGATGGCAATGCGCAGGCCGCTAAGGAGTGCCTCGTACTCCGCCATGTTGTTCGACGCGGGGAAGTGCAAGCGCACCAAGTACTGCATGTGCTCTCCAAGGGGCGAAACGAAGAGAAGGCCCGCGCCTGCGCCTGTTTTCATCACCGAACCATCAAAGTACATGGTCCAGCACTCAGCTTGGATATGAGGGGTGGGTAACTGAACGTCGGTCCATTCAGCTACGAAATCTGCCAAGATCTGCGATTTGATCGCCTTTCGTGGTGCGTAGGTGAGGGCTTCACCCATGAGCTCCACGGACCACTTAGCTATCCTGCCCGAGACGTCCTGATTGTGCACAATCTCCCCTAAAGGGAAGGAAGACACCACGGTGACAGGATGGGTCTCGAAGTAATGCCGCAGCTTGCGCCACGCGAGCACCACCGCATAGAGCAGCTTCTGGATCTGGGGGTATCGCGTCTTGGTGTCTGACAACACTTCGCTGATGTAGTAGTCCGGCCTCTGGACAGGCAGGGTGTGGCCCTCCTCTGTTCTCTCCACTATGATGACCGCGCTGGGTCGTGGCGGCGACGTAGAGATACAGAGATTCGCCTTCCTGGGGCGGGGTCAGTATCGGAGTGTGGGCAAGTGTTGCTTTTAACTTGTTGAGGGCCTCCTGGGCCTCGGCGGTCCAGGAGAAACACTCGCTCTTTCGAAGAAGTCGGTACGGGGGTAAGCCCTTCTTACCGAGACGTGAGATGAAGCGACTCAGAGCTGCGAGGCAGCCCAGGACCCTTTGTACTCCCTTCAGATCCCGTATCGGCCCCATTCGCTCAAGGGCCAATACCTTCTCCAGGTTGGGCTCTATGCCTCGTTGGGAGACAATGTAACCCAAGAGCATGCCACGCGGCACCCCGAAGACGCATTTTCCGGGTTTAACTTAACCCTGTTCGCTGGGAGGCAATCGAACGCAATGCGCAAGTCGTTCACCAGGTCGTCCGCCTTCCTGGATTTTACTACGATGTCGTCGACGTATGCCTCAACGGTCCGCCCGATGTGATCCCCGAAGACGTGGAGCATGCATCACTGGTATGTTGCCCCAGCGTTTCGGAGACCGAACGACATCGTCACGTAGCAAAACATTCCAAACGGTGCGATAAAGGAGGTCGTGAGCTGGTCGGGCTCCTTCATCTTAATTTGGTGGTAACCGGAATACACATCAAGGAAGCATAGCAACTCACACCCCGCGGTGGAATCAACTATTTGATCGATCCGTGGCAAAGGAAAAGGAACTTTGGGACATGCTTTATTTAAACCGGTATAATCAATGCACATCCGCCACTTCCCATTCTTTTTCTTAACTAGTACAGGATTAGCTAGCCACACTGGATGAAACACCTCCTTGATGAATGCGGCCTCTAAGAGCTTTCGCAGCTCCTCTCCGATCGCCCGGTGTTTCTCTTCGTCAAATCATCGCAAACGCTGAGATACCGGCTTGGAGTTGGGCAGGATATCAAGTGAGTGCTCGGCGACCTCCCTCGGAATGCCCGGCATGTCTGCGGGACTCCACGCAAAGATGTCAGCGTTGGCGCGGAGAAAGTTGATGAGCACCACTTCCTATTTCGGGTCGAGGGTGGAGCTGACCCTCAACGCCTTGCCCTCGGGGGCACTGGGGTCGAGGGGTACAGCCTTGGTGTGCTCCACGACCTCGAAGCAGCCGGCGTGCTTGTTGGTGGAGTCGAGGGCCTCGTTGGCCAGCTTCTCCAGGTCCGCCACGAGGGCCTCGTCATGCGCAAGCGCCTCAGCACGCTCAACGCACTCGACGTCACACTCGAATGCGTGTTTGAATGAGGGGCCCACCATGATGATGCCTTTGGGCCCCGGCATCTTGAGCTTCAGGTAAGTGTAGTTCGGGACCGCCATGAACTTGGCGTAGCAGGGCCGGCCAAGGATGGCGTGGTACACTCCCCAAAACCCCACCACTTCGAAGGTGAGGACCTCCTTGCGGAAGTTGCTCGGTGTGCCGAAGCAGACGGACAGGTCGATCTGCCCGAGAGGCTGGACTTGCTTGCCCGGCGCAAGGCCGTGGAACGGCGACTTGCTGGGCCGCAACTTGTCCAACACAATCCCCATGAGCTCTAGGGTAGAGGAGTACATGATGTTGAGACTGCTGCCTCCGTCCATCAACACCTTGGAGAACCGTGTGTTGCCGATGATGGGGTCGACAACAAGTGGGTATTGTCCCGGATTGGGGACGTGATCCGGGTGGTCTTCGCGGCTGAAGGAGATCGTCTCCTCCGACCAGTCGAGGTATGACAGCACGGCTGGGTGAACAGAGTAGACCTCTCGACGTTCACGCCTGCATTGCTGCGACGTCATATCGACGGTGGGCCCCCTGAAGATGAAGAACACGTTCTCCACCTTCGGGAAACCGTCCTTGCCCCCGTCGCTCGCATCCTTCCTGCCGTCGTCCTCCTTTGCGGCGACGTGGCTGTAGTACTTTTTGAGCATGTCGCACTGCTCGAGGGTGTGGGCGACAGGGGTCTTGTGGTACGGGCAGGGCTTCTTCAGCATGTCATCGAAGACCCCGCCTCGAGGGGGACCTCGAGCCCCCTTGTTGGCGGCGTCGATCGCGTTGACCTCTTCGGGGCCCTCATCTTGTTCCATGGGCTTCTTGCCCTGGTTCTTCTTGCCCTTTTTGCCCTGCTTCTACTTCTTCGAGGGCTCCTTGGGCTTGCTGCCCTCCGCGGGCGCCTCCTCGGCCCGCTTGCCCTTTTTGCCGTCGAAGATCGCCCCCACCGCCTCCTCCCCGGAAGCATAGCTAGTGGCGATGTAGAACAGCTCGTTGATGCTGGTGGGAGGGTTCCGCCCCAACTCGCGCACCAGGTCCCGGCAAGTCGTGCCCTCCAAGAAGGCATGCACGACCTCGGACTCACCGACACTCGGAAGCTCGGTGCAGCGCTTGGAGAAGCGGCGGATGAAATCCCTCAAGGACTCACCAGCCTTCTGGGAGCAACCTCGGAGGTCCCAGGAGTTCCCGGGGCGCACGTACGTGCCCTGAAAGTTGCCCACAAACGTCCTGACCAGGTCGTCCCAGTCGTGGATCTGGTTCGCGGGCAGGTGCTCGAGCCATGTCTGCGCGGAGTCTGCCAAATGCAGTGGCAGGTTGCAGATGATCATGGCATCGTCGGTGGCGCCGCCCAGCTGGCACGCTAGGCGGTAGTCGTTGAGCCATACCCGGGGGACCGTCTCTCCCGAGTACTTGCTCACGGTCGTCAGTTGGCGGAAGCACGGGGGAATCGAGGCCGTGCGGATCGCGCGGCCGAACACACGCGTGCCTGGCGGCTCCGGCGACGGGCCCTTGTCCTCCCGGCTGTCGTATCGCCCACCGTGCTGTGGGTTGTAGCCGTGCGACGGAGTGGTGTCCAGCCTCTTCTTGTTCAGGATGTTGCGGGCGTCGCCATTGTTGAGCGCACCGCGCGTATCCCGAATCCTGGCAGGGGTCCTCTGGTTGCCTTCGTGGACGGTAGCCGATCGGTGCGGAGTATGAACCGATGCCTCCTGGTCCCTGCCGCCCCCACTAGCCCTCGTGACAGACTGATGGCGCATGCGGGATGCGGAGCTTTCGGCTTGCTGCACCGCAGCCTGCTCGATGAGGGCCTACGCCTCGCGGCGCAGGTTACGTCCCTCGAGCGTCGACGGCTCGGGCATGGCCCGAATCAAGGTCACCGCAGCTACGAGCTTCTGGCTGGCCCTTGCCAGGTTTGGCATCTCATCTACGTCGGCATCGACGTTGATGCGCTCGCGGGCCACGTGTCCCGCAGCGCGTGCCCCCAGTGTCGAGGGGCCGGCCTTGTCTTTTTCGAGCGTGGCCTTCAGCTGTCGCAGCTGCTCGCGCTCTGCATTCGGCTTCGCTTCTAGCTCGCGAAGTTGGGCCATCTGCGCGGCGCGCACCGTGTCAGGTGGCGGTGGCGTCACCCCCACCGGTGGGGTTACTGCCACAGTGTTGCGGACCGCAGCATCGCCTGCTCCGCCTTCCTCGTCTTCGCCCTCGCCAAGAACGACGACGAAGCACTCGCGAGTGGGATCATAATCCCCCTCGCTAGAGTCGTCGGAGCAGGTGAGGCAGTAGTCCGCCGCTGCCTGGAACCGCTTGAAAGCGTCGGGGTCTCGTAGTCTGGAGTAGTCCCACTCCGGCGCTCCGCGCCTGTATCCGCACTCCTCGCCGTCGGTGTCGCGGTAGGAATCGTCGGGCGAGGTGGCAATAAGGTTCCGAATGGACATGTAGTGTGGTCCGGAAGGCCCTCGTATGCCGCCAGGTCGGTGCCGGTCGACGAAGAATATGCCATGGTGGCACCACGCATCCCGTGGGGGAATTGCGGCTACGCAGCCACAGCCCCCTCCGCAGGGTGCGCCGTGGAGTTCGCCGGTGGAGGTGCGTCACCTTGCTCTGCCCCGATAGGTGGGAAATCGCCGGTTTTGACCCCCTGGGGGGAGCCAGTGTCCACCGTTTGGCGCCGCACCATGCGCGCTCGCTGTGAGCGCTTCCCCGAACGCTTGCGGCATCGGGGTGGCAGTGGGAACACCGCCAGCATCGGGGCAGCCGCCGTTCTGGGTGGTGCCGCCTTGAGCGCTTCCCGGTTGAGGATGCACATGTGGTAGCCATTGCCAGTCGCCTGGTAGTGGATGCTCCCGAACCAGATTTCGAACCCGGCCGGGAGCGTGTCAGATTCGCCCCAGGCAGGCCTCTCCGACGTCTGCTCGGTGATGATCACCATCGAGAAAGCGGGCGGACGATCACAGCACCCCCCTACCTGGCGCGCCAACTGTCGGTGTCCGGATTAGCACCGGCACCAACTAGTGATTTGCGCTGGGATCTGCTTCTCGATGGGCGGCGCTAAGCTAAGGATGCACGAGGTTTATCCTGGTTCCGGCCACGCGATCGTACGTCCAGCAGGGTGTGCTTGCGCACTGTATTAGCTTGCACCGGTGGTGCCTGTAGAGGGGGGCTACAAGCAAGGCGGGAGAGGAGGAAATCCCCCCAAGTCCCTTCTAAGGTGATTGAGACAAGTGCCAATATCTAGAACGGGGTGGTGTGCTGTATGCAGGAGAATGTGCGTCGTCCCCGCGCAGGGGGCTCTGCCTCTTCCTTTTATAGGCCAAGGGAGGGCAGTTACAATGATGGCAGCCGGCACAGTGCCTACGTACTAACAGGTATGGTGTCGGCGGTCTTGTCCCGCACATCATGGTTCCTGGCGCGAGTCAGATGGCGCCCTCCGGCTTCAGCGGGCGGCATGGCGGTTACTGTGACATGTCCTGCTTTTGACTTCGAGGGGCTGCCCCTGCTGAATCGAGGGCCTAGCCGCCGGGAGAAGGACCGGAGTTGGTGGTGCGGGACTGCGGCGCGTCGCCGGCCTGTCCGCACAGCACTGCGTGTCCCGTCGCACAGTGGCGGGTGTGGTGGCATAGCGCCGGGGATGGCCGCACAGCGTCCGGGATGGCCGCATAGCGCCCGGGATGGCCATGCGGCGCCGGAGTTGGCGGAGGGGACGTGGCGTGCGTCGCCCGTACGGCGGCGTCAGTCGGGGCGCACGTCCGCTCACCGCCCGTACACCCTTCGAGGGTCCACCCATGCCCGTTCGAGGGTCTTGCTGCAGGGGAGGACGGGAGCAGGTGGTACAGTGCCAGGGAATGACCCCTGCTTGTCTGCACAGGGCCGCGCGGCACCCGCACAGTGCCAGGGATGGTTACACAGTGGCGGGTTAGGCCGCACTGTGGTGGTGTCAGGCGGTCTGACCATGTCAGATGCACGGCGTCGGGGAAGATTCACCCTTGACTTCGGCGTCCCGCCGTGGGGCTGGGCATTAAATGCTGCTGTCGGGTGGAATGGAAACGGCTGCCCGCTCGAGGGGGGCCAAATCCCTCGAGCGAGGCGGAAATTCGCTCGAGGGACTGGAGCCCTTGAGCGAGACAGAAATCTGCTTGAGGAGCCGGAGCCCTCGAGCGAGGCGGTCAAGCGGGCCTTCTCGGTGTGGCTGCTGCCGGGCCGTAGCAGGCCGTGGGCCCGTGATGTCCCGTGACCGGGGCTCAGGGAACGGTCCTTGGGCGGATTGCGTTTAATGAGGGTGATTATCCCCTTAGTTAGGGGACCCCTAATTACCGTCCCCGACAAGAATTCACTAGCCCATACCTTTGCTTGAGTCCTGAAATGTCCATAGTGTCCTCCATATTCGCCCGAGTGACACTTTCTCAATATTTCAGCTCTTTCATCTCTTGGTACACACCTTCGTAAGACTCCATCTGCTCCAAGTCTAAACAGGTAAGGTGCATCCCAATAATATTTTCGGCTCTCGACGATCACTCTCCTTTGAGCGTTCCTATCCAAATGATCAAGTGGCATCTTTCGTATGGCTCGAATAATGTTGATCATCCAAGTATCTTTGTCAAGGATATGATAGAGGTGATCATCTCTCATCTTATCTTCAATAGGCTCCTTATCATCCTCACGATTCATCCTTGATAAATGGTCGGCCACAACATTTTCCGACCCCTTTTTGTCCCGAATCTCCACATCAAATTCTTGCAAGAGAAGGATCCATCGAATCAACCTTGGCTTGGCATCTTTTTTAGACAAGAAAGACTTGATCGCCACATGATTGATGTAGACAATCACTTTAGAATTCACAATATATGATCTAAATTTTTCAAAGGCAAACACTACCGCAAGCAATTCCTTCTCCGGTGTTGCATAATTTAATTGAGCTCCATTAAGGATTTTGCTAGCATAGTAAATAGCGTGTACATTGCCTTCTTTTCGTTGCCCCAACACCGCTCCAACGGCATAGTCACTAGCGTCGCACATTATCTCAAAAGGTTGACTCCAATCGAGCGGTTGAATGACAGGTGCGGTTACGAGAGCTCTCTTTAATGTCTGGAATGCCGCCAAGCACTTGTCATTGAAATTGAATGGCACATCTTTTTGGAGGAGATTAGACAACAGCTTGGTGATCTTTGAGAAATCCTTGATAAATCTTCTATAGAATCCCGCATGGCCCAAGAAACTCCTCAAAGACTTGACATCCGTCGGTGGTGGAAGCTTTTCAACCATTTCAACCTTAGCCTTGTCCACCTCAATCCCTCTCTCGGATATCACGTGTCCCAATACTATTCCTTATTTCACCAATAAGTGACACTTCTCCCAATTTAGCACGAAATCAACCTCCGAACACTTAGTGAGCACTTTATCCCAGTTTGCTAAGCAATCCGCAAAAGTTTTACCATAGGCGGAGAAATCATCCAAAAATACCTCAACAATTTCCTCGATGAACTCCGAAAATACCGCCATCATACATCGTTGAAAAGAGGCTGGAACATTGCATAAACCAAAAGGCATTCTTCTATACGCAAATGTTCCATAAGGGTAAGTAAATGTTGTCTTATGTTGATCATCCGGGTGAATAGGTATTTGCATGAACCCCGAGTACGCATCAAGAAAGCAAAAATATGCATGATTAGCTAACCTCTCAAGCATCTCGTCGATGAATGGTAGGGGGAAGTGATCCTTCTTCGTTGCTTTGTTCAACTTCCGGTAGTCAATACACATCCTCCATCCGGTCACGGTTCTTTGCGGTATCAATTCATTCTTCTCATTCTTCACCACGATCAAACCTCCTTTCTTAGGCACACAATGTACGGGGCTCACCCATTCGCTATGCGGCACCGGGTAGATGATTCCGGCATCCAACAACTTGATAACCTCCTTCTTCACCACCTCTTGCATGGCATGAGTTAACCTCCTTTGATCGGGCTTGCATTGATCCTCCATAGGTATGCGGTGAGTGCAAAATGTTGGGCTAAGTCCTTTAAGGTTATTTATCGAATATCCCATCACCTTCTTGTGTTTCTTCAATAATTTCAGCAACATATCATTCTCCTCGGGACTCAATTCATCACTCACAATCACAGGATAAGTCTTGTCCGGTCCCAAAAATTCATATTTCAATACTTTGGGCAATGGCTTAAGATCTACCTCTGGTAATTGTGGTTCCTCATGTACAATTTCTCCAAGGTCTTCAAATTTATCTTCCTCTAAGCTTCCGTCTTGCAGTTCTAGTCCTTTGGTTGCTTCCGCTAACTCTTCATATAGCTCACAATTAGATTCATTCTCCATTGCTCTTTGTAGTGGATCCCTGAAAGTTTCAACAAAACGAAGGCTCCCTACCTCTTCGTCATCAAGAGGTAGGGGTGAGGCAATTCTAGAAGCGGGAAGAAAATTGTATGTGTGATTATCCCCATCAAGATTAATAGTTACTTTTCCTTTTCCGACATCTAAAACGGTATTAACCAACTTAAGAAAAGTCTACCAAGAATTACATGATCATTTTTATCATAGTAGACATCGACAATGAAGAAATCGGTTGGAATGCATTTTCCGGAAATTAAAACTTCTAGGTCACGGGCAATTCCTAGAGGTTTAACAATTCTACCATCTTCCATAATTAATTTAGTAGAGGTTGGAACTACGTCAATGGTGTGATCATGAATTTCATCAAAAAATTTAGAAGACAAAACACTTACTTCTGCTCCAATGTCGCATAACACCTTGCAATTAATGTTGTTGACCTTGCAATCTATACGCGGCGATGTCTCCTCTTCTTCATCAGATCTTATGGCAAAAATTTCAGCGAGGCGGGCGAATGGTGATGCCTCGGGCTTGATTCCCACAATTCTTTTAGCTTCGGCCACATGGTCCGGATCAACTTCTTCTTCGCTAAAGAGCTTTTGAAGGACCTCCCCGGTTGTCTCTAGGTTGTATGGATGTTCCACTTGTTTCTCCGGCAGGAAGTCTTTCTCCAAAGCTTTTGCCATCCCTTTTTGATTAGGGAACGGTCTTCTCTTGTCAAAGATTTCTCGAAAATCAAGTGGGATCCAATCCATTTGCTCGAACTCCCTTAGTGGCTTCGCACTTGACATAGCTCTTTCACTTGCTTTGCTTGTTTCGGCGTGATTACTCTTCAGGATAGTTCTAGTTTCCTCATGTTTGGCTTCTTCAACCTTTTTCGGGACTGGTTCCTCTTTCTTCTCTGTTGGGGACGTATTTCTGAAAATTGCAGCAAGTGGTCCTACACTTGTGTCGCATTCCGGCTTCCCCGAAAGTCGTGCTTCCCAATCTGTTCGCATGGCCGCCGCTTTGCTTATTTTTTGTAGAAGTTGGGCAGCTTCTGTGAGTGTTTTCTCCATGAGATCCCCTCCTGCACACATTTGAACGTGTTCCATGCAACTAGGGGTTAGGGGAAAAAAGAATGTATGCAAGAGTACGTCACCGGGAAATCCAAGTCTTGGTCCTTGTTCAACTAGCTCGTTGAATCGATTCCACGCTTGATCAATCCCCTCTTCATCTCCTTGCTTGAAAGTTATCACTTGCCTCCTTATATGTTGAATCTTGCTTATAGGGAAAAACTTGGCACAAATTTTTTTTATCAATTGATTCCAATTTCCCTCGGCTTCGAAGGACGCAAATGAATACCACTTTGTTGCTTCATCAGCAAGTGAGTAGGGAAAAAGATTCCATTTAAACCAAGTATCAGGAACTCCCCCTTGTCGTACCGTATTTCACAATGTCGTGAAGCACTGGATATGTCTATATAGATTGTCCGTCTCCATCCCTCGGAACGGATTAGTTGCTGCCATCTCGATGATTCGAGCCTTGATTTCGTACCTTGTCGCTTCGAGAATCGAATCCGACTCTTGTACCTTGATATCTTCACATCGAGGGCTAGCATAGTCCCTTAGCAATTTTTCCGGTTCCTCCAAAGGATATCCAATGAACACCATCTAGACAATCAAAAACAAAAACAAAAAAGAGTGTTTTTCTAGAACACAAAGGTTAGGTGTTAGTAATCAACAAAATCAATGAGAGATTAAACGAAGTAAACTGGCTTGCTCCCCAGCAACGGCGCTAGAAAAAGGGGCTTGTTGACGGTTCGAAACCGCGTTCAACTTCACCGCAAGTACACGGAGTGACTTGGTGCCTTTTTCACCAAGGGAGGGGACCCCCAAGGTTCTTGTCAATCCACGGAGCAAGGGGCTTACTTGCGTTTAACCTAACACTAACTTAGTTGATTAAGGACTTTATGATGTAAAGATTAATCTATAAAGTAAAGACAAACTAACCCTAGATTATGTTAAAGAGAGAGAAAGGTGGTTCATGAGTATGAAGAACGTATGCCCATGGAGTCTAGGTACTTGAGATGCAATCACCCAAAACATGATAAAGCCCCGATCCAATATACCTAAGCATGTGAACAAAGAATTAGGCATTTCCCTTCCCTCGTACATGTCACTACACGAAGGTAATCGATACTAATCCAAATGAACACGGTATGTTGACATGATATATGGGAGCAACCCCAAAGGCATGGTAGCTAACCTTAAACATTAAGCATCATCAACAAAAGATATGATAGATATAAGATCCAAATGAGAGTGGATGACTACATATCAAGATCCATTACAACTCCATGGACAAACGATTACTTTACCCCATCAAGACGCTAGGCATGGCACTGTTGAACATGGTGGATGCCCCCGATGGAGTCTGTTTCTCGGTGTCCTTCAACTCTGGCAGCGCCATGGCAGGGCCTCGGCGTCCTCCTTCCTCGTGGTGGCCTCCCTTGACCTCGGTGATGATCCTCTTGAATCCTCACCCTCTCGATCAACCCTCTTCCTAGTAGTTGATCTCCCGAGTCTCCTCTGATCGTCTTTCGCGAATGGCTTCGTCCCTCAAACAATTAGGGTTGAACGAACTTATCATCGAAGAAAGGCGGCGGCGAACCGACCCGAATGGGGGTAGGCCGACCGGCCTGGACCATTCTCGGCCTGGGGCGTTGCATGCTAGGCTAGATGAATCTCATACCAAGATAGTTTCTCTTGAGGCTGCATTGAAAGCTCCTATTCCTACATCATGCTCTACCTGTGAAATGCATGCTTTGAAAAACATGGAACTTGCACACTATGTTGACCATTTGCAGGATGAGAATGATGAATTGAGGAAATTGATGGGTTGGTTGTCTGGGCATGAGCCACAATTAAGTTTGATGTTGGCTGAGTTTAAGAGGCATGATGGTCAAACGTTGGGGGCTGGGAAGAGTGGTGAGAAGAGTGGTGAGGGAGAAGAGAAAGTTGGAGAGATTCTTATTCCACCACACACTACACCCAGGAACAAATTTGCACCCAAGCCAAACCACCTCAGAAGCAAGCTGGACACAACCCCAGATCCACCAGTGTTCCCCAGAAAACAGAAAACTACCAGAAACCCATCAAGTTTGTGAGCACCCAGGGGAATGTCTTTGGTGAGAAGTTAGGAGAGAAAGCTGTTGAGAAGCCCACAAAGAAGCCACAGCTGATCCACTTCCATTGTGAGTATTGTGGGAGGGATGGGCATAAGGATGAGTTCTGTTTCAGGAGGAGAAATGATGAGAGGTTTGCTAGGGAGATGGCAAACAAGGACAAGTACCACCCTTCCTATGGTGTGCCTGAGCCTAGTAGAGGGCTTCTACCTAGAGGTGATGGGTTTGTGTGTACAGTTCCCACTCGTGGTGGTGGAGGTGTGTTTCCTCAAAGAGATAGGCGTGTTGGGTTTGGGCGTGGTGAGTCTGCTGGATGTGCTCCTACTCGTGACCGTTACGAGTTTGGGAGGCACGATCAAAGCTTTGGGTCTCAGATGGACTACGGGCCATGTTTTCCCTCTCGTGGTGCGCGTACTCCTCTAGTGAGACGTGACAGGTTCTTCGGTGGTAGGCGTGAGAGGGCTCCGCCTAGAGGTTTTGATAGGATGGATTTTGCTAACCCTTCTTTTGAGCAAATGGCTTGACACTAGTTTGACTCTTTTGGTACTAACCCTAGTGTTGAGTCCCTTGCTCATTCTCATTCTCGTTTTTGATTTGCAGGTGGGAGGCTTGGAGGACTTTTGGTTGATTGACTCCGGTAGTTCACGTCACATGACCGGAGATCATGCGTAGTTCTCCAGCCTCACCCCAGTGAGTACGAGGGACTACATCACTTTCGGGGACAATGGGAGAGGACGAGTGCTTGCTGAAGGTATGGTGAAGGTGAGTAGCAAGGTGACCTTGAAGAGTGTGGCTTTGGTCAAGTCACTTGGTTTTAACCTGTTGTCAGTATCCCAATTGCTTGACAAGGGTTTTGAGGTTCGTTTTAAGTTGGGCGCTTCTCGTGTGCTTGATTCTTGAGGCGATATTGTCTGTACGATCGTCCCCGAGGGTCAAATCTTTCGTGCCGATTTTCCCCAGTCTGTTGGTCCTCCTCGATGCTTTGTTGCTGGTGTTTCGGCCGAGCTTTGGAAATGGCATAGGAGGTTAGTACACTTGAGCTTTGAGCTGCTTTCCCACTTGAGTGGTCTTGACCTTGTCCGAGGATTGCCTAAGTTGAAATTCGAGAAGGATTTGGTTTGTGCTCCGTGTCGGCATGGAAAGATGGTTGCTGCTTCTCACGCCCCTCTGACTGCGGTCATGATCGAGCGACCTTGTGAGCTATTGCACATGGATTTGGTTGGGCCAGCTCGTGTTCGCTCTGCGGGTGGGAAGTGGTATGTGTTGGTTGTGGTTGATGATTTTTCGAGGTACTCTTGGGTTTTCTTTTTGGAGGATAAAAGCGAGACATTTGGCTTTGTTCGAGACTTGATCTTGAGGTTAAAGAATGAGAGACATGGTGATGCCATTCGAGCTATCCGCAGTGACAATGGCACGGAATTTAGAAACTCTTATTTTGATGCCTTTTGTGGTGATCTTGGTCTCGACCATCAGTATTCTTCTTCATACGTCGCTTGCCAGAATAGAATAGTGGAGAGGAAGAACTGGACCCTTTGTGAGATGGCCAGGACGATGCTTGATGAGCATAGGACTCCTAGGCATTTCTGGGCCGAGGAGGTCAATACCGCTTGCTATGTGTCAAATCGCATTTTCATTCGTGCTTTCAAGAAGAGGACTTCGTATGAGCTGATGCATGGGCAAAAACCCAAGGTGAGTCACTTTCGTGCTTTCGGTTGCAAGTGCTTTATTTTGAAGAAGGGCAAGTTGGATAAGTTTGAGGCTAGATGTTCGGATGGTATCTTTCTCGATTATGCGAATCACTCTAGAGCATATCATGTGCTCAACCTTGACACTAACCGAATCATGGAGACTTGCGAGGTAACCTTCGACGAGACACAGCCATGTAGCTCTTCTGTTTTTGAGTGTGGAGGTGACGAGGAAATTGGTGTGAATATCTTTGAAGATGAGGAGGGAGATGAAGAAGAAGATGATGGTGGCGATGCTCCCATGGCTGATCGTGTACACGCTACTTCCACTACGACGACGATGATAGAGGACGGCCATCCCCAACACCCACTACAACTGAGGCTGTTCGAGTGGAGGCTGCTGCTGAGGGGGAGGTTGTGTCCAGGCGAGAGGCTCCCCGGCGTGTACAGGTGGATCACCCACTGACGAAGATCATAGGTGACCTTCATGAACGCACTACATGGTTGAGGTCAAGGAATACTTCTCATTTTGTTCAGTCTGCATTTGTTGCTTCGTTTGAGCCCAAAGATATTCGACACGCTTTGTCTGATGCGAACTGGGTGAATTCCATGCATGAGGAGTTGGAGAATTTTGAGAGAAACCAAGTTTGGGTGTTAGTTGATCCACCGCCAAATTGTCGTCCCATAGGTACCAAGTGGGTGTGGAAGAACAAGGAAGGTGAGAATGGGATGGTTGTGAGAAACAAGTAGAGGTTGGTGGCTCAGGGGTTCAACCAGAAAGAGGGTATAGATTATGAGGAGACATTTGCTCCTGTCGCCCGTCTAGAGGCGATTAGGATCCTTCTAGCCTTTGCCGTGGCTAAAGGGTTCAAGTTGTTCCAGATGGACGTGAAGAGTGCTTTCTTGAATGGGGTGATTGAGAGTGAGAAATACCCACACCGTGTATACAAACTCCAAAGAGCGCTTTATGGGTTGAAACAGGCACTGAGAGCTTGGTATGATAGGTTGAGAGGTTTTTTGCTGAGCAAGGAGTTTGTGATGGGCACAGTTGATAAGACCATATTTCTCCTTAAGCATGGAAATGACCTGTTGATTGTTTAGATTTACGTGGATGACATAATCTTTGCTGGCTCTTCTCATGATCTTGTTGCCAGATTTGCAGATGACATGAGCAGGGAATTTGAGATGTCTATGATGGGCGAGCTGCAATTTTTCCTAGGGCTCCAGACCAAGCAGTGCAAGGACGGGACGTTTGTACATCAGGCGAAGTACACCAAGGACATGGTGAAGAAGTTTGGCATGAACGACTCCAAGCCGCTGATTACACCGATGGGTACCACTACAGCTTTGGATGCGGATGAGGATGGCGAACCCGTGGACTAGAAGGAGTACCGGAGCATGATCGGCTCCCTCCTCTACTTGACGGCGACAATGCCGGACATATAGTTCAGCGTGTGTCTGTGCGCTTGTTTTCAGGCTACACCGAGGACTTCACATTGGCAGGCCATCAAGAGGATTTTCAGGTACTTGAACTACACTCCTGAGTTTGGTTTTTGGTATTCTGCCTCCTCGACACTCAGACTTCATGGGTACTCTGATGCTGATTTTGCTGGGTGTCGATTGAACCGCAAGTCTACCTCCTCAACATGGCTCGGTGGCTTTCACATGACATATAGTAACTTATGGGTGTTTGCTATGATCTTGTGATGAGAACTTGTGATCATGTATGAGCTTTGTATGATCTAGTGTATTTTTGCTCAAATTGCCATGGATAGGGCTTTGCTCATGAGATTAATGTTTCTTTGTGAAAATTGCTTAAAATTGCTTTTAGCCATGTCACATGCTTATATGTCTCTACTTTCTTGATGGCAATGCGCTAACTACACCATGCCTACTTTGCTTGCTCTATGTCTCGTTTGTAGCATTTTTGTTGTGCTCTTTGTATATCTGAGAAGCTTGGTAGATTGCATATGCTTTGACATGCATTTTTCATGAAAACAAGGGGGAGAATTTCATAATTCCTTGATTCATGCATTGTCAACAAGGGGGAGAGTTTGGGGAGAATTTGTGAATTTGTGAGATTTTTGCATATGGGGAGAAAAATTGAGAAAAGAGGTTGCATTTGCTCAGGGGGAGTTTGCATATGTGCAGGGGGAGCTCCTTTGGTTTGCCTGAGTTTTGTGCTTTGTGGTGTGCTCTTTGTAGAGCTTTGGTTATCTTGGTTGTGTTGAGTCGTTGCCCTTGCCTTAGGGGGGCCGAGACTTGGTCTGGCGAGTGATCTTGTTTTCGCTTGTTCTTTGTCTTTGGATCACATGTTGGAGGTTGGTGTTCGTGGTTGTTTTCTTTTCCTTTTTCTCTATGATGTTACTATGGGTGTTGTCAATGCACTCATCAAGGGGGAGATTGAGGACCAGGTGTGTCCGAGGACCAGTAGAGGGTCACTCCTTAGTGATGAGTGATTGACAATGTTGTGTGGACTGATGCTTAGCTAAGTGTGCAGGTACAGGTTGCGGCTTGACTCGTGTTGGTGCAGGTGAAGAACAAGTGCGAAAGGCCTTAGCTGTGCCGGCCTCCAGGTGATGGAGAGGCAAGTAGGCTAGGTTCGATGGACCTGGTGGCCGATGGGGTCAAGTACAAGCCGTGCAGTGCAAGACTAACAAATTGAAGTCATGGACATGGGCCGGTGCAAGGTGGCGGTTCGAGGCCGAAGCTTGCACGCGGGGTTTGGTGATTTGCCCACAAAACCATCGGTGGACGATTTCTTGGTTTGGGCCGCAAAACCAAGTCCGGAGGCCCGATGCGACAGAGCCATGATCCGGGAACGTCGGGAAGCTTCGAGGCGGGGGGCACGTGGCGTGATTGCGGGGCTTGCGTCGAGGCTAAGCAAGTCCGTGGTGGAAGCGTGTCCGCTCGATGGGAATATCCGAAGACTTGACCATATTGCCCCTGAGGGGTGTGTATCTTCAATTTAAGTTGTAGGGGTAGCGTGGTCATTTGCCTCCTCCTGTGGACTTCGTATAAATAGCGGAGAGGTGGATGTCATCTCTCTCTCTTGGACTCTAGGGTTTCCTCCCCCGGTAGATCGCTCTGGACTGCTTCTTTTCTCTGCTATTCCTATGGCTAGATTCTTGTATAGACTCTGACCTCTGGATGTATGGAAGCATTCGGCGTTGTGATGATCTCCTAGCTCTTTGTGATTCTCGTGTCTTTTGGGAGCTATTTTTTGGTGGTTTCGTTCTTCGCTCGATTCGTTGATTTGAGGGTGTTTTTCCTCGGATTTCTTTGAGGGGATCATGGGTGGACGCCTTGTGCATCTTTGGGTGTGATCTTGACCCCTCAAATGCAGGGAAATCCCTTCGATTCGCGAGTTTTGGTTGGAGCCCGAGTTCTTGGTGGTGGTTCATGTGATCCGCGATTCCCGGTGTTTTAGTGAGTTAGAGGCTGAGATTTTTGGGGCATAGTTTCATCTTGTGACACTTCTCATCTCCCCCAAATCTTGCTTCAAGAGCTCAAGCTGTTTGGGAGATCCGGTGATGAGTAGGGAGAGTTGACCTTGCATTTTCGGGCTCGGCCTACGTCTGTCCGAGGCTGGCGGACAGTCCACACGGTAGCCCCGGACAGTCCGCGACATAGGGTTCGTCGCTGTTCTTCGTTGTTCATCACGAGTTCGTGAGCGCTCGTGTTTCGATCCGTTGAGTCGGTTTGGTTTGGTGGCAAAGTGTTTGGCGGACAGTCCGCGAGAGAGGTCCGGATGGTCCGTGACGGTCGGACGGTCTGCAGTGAACCGTCAGACAGTCCGTTTTTCCCTAGTGTGCTACTGGAGGTTCGGTCTGTTATTTCGGACGATCCGCCGTGTGCTTGCGGACGGTCCGCCAGGGGTCCGCAGACAGTCCGCCCTGTGCTTGCGGACAGTCCGTCTGGTACCTCGCAGACTTGGCTAAGTGTTTCGATTCTTGTCTTGTGCTTCCGCTCTTTGATTCGAGGCTTGTCTCTAGGATTTGTAGGCTTGTGTGTGCCTAGTCTAGAGCTTCTTTGGTGTGTGCGAGTGATCGGAGTGGCAATCGGGGTATAGGCTGAGTTCATCCTTCGGGAAGAATTTTTATCGGCTCCCATTCACTCCCCCCCCTCTCTAGTCGCCTATTCGGTCCTTCACTCCTTAGTGATGAGTGATTAACAACATTGTGTGGACTCATGCTTGGCTAAGTGTGCAGGTACAGGTTGCGACTTGAGTCGTGTTGGTGCAGGTGAAGAATAAGCGCGAAAGGCCTTAGCCGTGGCGGCCTTCGGGTGATGGAGAGGCAAGTAGGCTTGGTTCGATGGACCCGGTCGCCGATGGGGTCAAGTGCGAGCCGTGTAGTGCAAGACTAGCAAGTTGAGGTCATGGACATGGGCCGGTGCAAGGTGGCGGTTTGAGGCCAAAGCTTGCACACGGGGTTTGGTGGTTTGCCCAAAAAACCATCGGTGGACGGTTTCTTGGTTTGGGCCCCAAAACCAAGTCCGGAGGCCCGATGCGACGGAGACGGTGATCTGGGAGCGTCGGGAAGCTTCGAGGCGGGGGGCACGCGGCGTGATCGCGGGGCTTGCGTCGAGGCTAAGCAAGTCCGCGGTGGAAGCGTGTCCGCTCGATGGGAATATTCGAAGACTTGACCATATTGCCCCTGAGGGGTGTGTATCTTAAATTTAAGTTGTAGGGGTAGCGTGGTCATTTGCCTCCTCCGGTGGACTTCGTATAAATAGCAGAGAGGTGGATGGCATCTCTCTCTCTCTTGGACTCTAGGGTTTCCTCCCCCGGTAGATCGCTCTGGACTGCTTCTTTTCTCTGCTATTCCTTAGGCTAGATTCTCGTATAGACTCTGACCTCTGGATGTATGCAAGCATTCGGAGTTGTGATGATCTCCTAGCTCTTTGTGATTTTCGTGTCCTTTTGGAGCTATTTTTGGGTGGTTTCGTTCTTCGCTCGATTCGTTGATTTGAGGGTGTTTTTCCTCGGATTTCTTTGAGGGGGTCATGGGTGGATGCCTTGTGCATCTTTAGGTGTGATCTTGACCCCTCAAATGCCAGGAAATCCCTTCGATTCGCGAGTTTTGGTTGGAGCCCGAGTTCTTGGTGGTGGTTCATGTGATCTGCGATTCCCGGTGTTTTAGTGAGTCAGAGGCTGAGATTTTTGGGGTATAGTTTCATCTTGTGACGCTTCTCATCTCCCCCAAATCTTGCTTCAAGAGCTCAAGCCGTTTGGGAGATCCGGTGATGAGTAGGGAGAGTTGACCTTGCGTTTTCGGCTCGGCCTGCGTCTGTCCGAGGCTGGCGGACAGTCCGCGTGGTAGCCCCGGACAGTCCGCGAGCTAGGGTTTGTCGTTGTTCTTCGTTGTTTGTTGCGAGTTCGTGAGTGCTCGTGTTTTGATCCGTTGAGTCGGTTTGGTTTGGTGGCAAATTGTTTGGCGGACAGTCCGTGAGAGAGGTCCAGACGGTCCATGACGGTCGGACGGTCTGCAGTGAACCGTTGGACAGTCTGTGTTTCCCCGGTGCGCTACTGGAGGTTCGATCTGCTATTTCGGATGATCTGTCGTGTGCTTGCGGACGGTCCGCCAGGGGTCCGCGGACAGTCCGCCCTGTGCTTGCGGACAGTCCGCCTGGTACCTCGCAGACTTGGCTAAGTGTTTCGATTCTTGTCTTGTGCTTTCGCTCTTTGATTCGAGGCTTGTCTCTAGGACTTGTAGGCTTGTGTGTGCCTAGTCTACAGCTTCTTTGGTGTGTGCGAGTGATCAGAGTGGCAATCGGGGTATAGACCGAGTTCATCCTTCGAGAAGAATTTTTATCGGCTCCCATTCACTCCCCCCCTCTCTGGTCGCCTATTCGGTCCTTCAATTGGAGATGTTCTACCAAAGGAATCCTTAAACTTTCAAAGGAGTAGAGAGATCGGGCAAAAAAAGTTTTAGATACCTTTAGAGAGAAGAACTCGATTTGAAACCGATGAGTAGCCTTAGAGCCTTCCTCAGCAGCCCTAGGGGGTTCTTTTCCACGGAGGAGAAGTGGTCTTTCTTGGTTGAAACCCTAGGACTCCATGGGCGGTGATTGGAAGAGGAAGAAGGGTGGAGAGAGGGAGCCACGAGATGGAGGAGGAAGATGGCAGGTGAAATGATAAAGGAGAGAGAGAGAGAGAGTATTGAGGGTAAAGGTAGATATTCTTTTACTGTTGGCGCACGGGTGACTCCCGGGCTCCACCGGTCATACCGGTGGGTGGCACCGGTCAGATCGGTGCACCCCGGGGAAAAGGACTTGACCTGATTTTGCAAGATTTTGGTCCTTTGACTCCTCTTAGAGATTGGATAAAGAATTTTGACAAGATTTTGATCCAACTTTTCACAGATCTTAGAAGAATATAGGATAAACCAATTTATTCGATAAACTTGATTCTTCCAAGTGAGAGAGAGAGAGAGAGATAAAGAGATTATTATGGACTTGAGAAAATCTTCTCATTTGTGACTAGCCATCAATCAATCATGGAGAACAATAGTCACAAATAAGTTGATCGGGTTACAAAGACCAAGAACCAAATATTTTTCAAAATTCACACTTCCTACACATGCTAGTTGATTTTTCGAAAGTCTATCCTATAGGACAAAGTGCATGCATCCGCTTCAAGTAAACAACAAAATTCACTTGAGGTAATTACATGCTAAGAGAGACACACTAGCAAGGTATAATGGCCTAGATGCATTACAATGAATAAAAGAGATTAGGAAAACATACCTTTGCCTTAGGCCATTTCATTCGTGCATATTTTCTATTTTATAGAGGGTGCTAGCTCTTACTTGAATTTTTAAGAAAACTAATTAGTAAGAGCTTGCTTAAGGTGCACGAATACACGAGACTACAAGATCACTAGATGAAATTGTTAGTCCCACAAATGACACAAGTATTGAAATGAGCTCCCCTTAATTAGTGCATATAGATATTTCAATTTCTCGTTCATTGCACATTATTCAATTAAGAATATGGAGTGGCTCATTCACAAACTTGTTCATGACACATAAATGATAGAACTATTGAATTGTGTCAAGTAACTCATTACCATTCATTTATAATCACCAAAGGAAGGTCCTTCATGTGTCTTTACCGGAACTTCCGACCCTGGGTCGGAACTTCTGAGGAAGTGCGAGAGGGAGACAGAGGACCTTTTTCGGAACTTCCGAGACATAGCCGAAACTTCCGAGGAGCACCGGTCAGACTGGTACATGCCACCGATCAGACCGGTGGGTGTTGGTCCAGCCTAGGTCGTGGGCCGGGTCATCCGGACCTAGGGTCCGGGTCACCCGGCGTGAGACAGAGATGTATCGAATCACCCGGCACTAGCTGGAACAAGCCCTGCACCGGTCAGACCGGTGCGTGCCACTGGTCAGACTGGTGACAGCTGTCCCAACTCCCTTGATGATCTTATTTGCCTTACTTTGTGATTTTGTGAACACATCACATTTTTGGCACCTGTATATAAGGCAAGACATTTGCTCTACTAGAGAGCCATTAAAAGCATCGAATGGAATGAGAGGGTAATTTTCATAAAATTGTCAAAGTCACTTCCTCATGCTTCACTAGTCCAAGGCTTGTGACGCATGAGTGTTCACAGAGAACTAAGAGTGACTTAGACATACAATTAAGCACAAGTTACCGAGATATCATTGAAAGTGAAAATTTAACTCTAAAGCTCTCCACATGGCTATATCAACAACTTAAGATTTCTTTTCACTTAGCCATGTGTTCAATGCATCTCTAAGTTCCTGTAAGCTCAATAAGCATTCTTTGGTACCCAAAGCTTGTTGGGTCCTATAAGTTTAGCCACAAGATGCTTAGGGACCCAAATGGCTCTTATGCTAGTTTGAGGTGAATTAACCACTCTTGTAGCACAAGTACTATTTTTATCTTCCCTAAGCTTATTAAAATCATAATGCACAAGGTTTGATTTAGGATTGTTACCATTTGGACAATCCTTGCTCAAGTGACCTTTTTGACAACAAGTATAGCAAAGATGGACTTTGTCCTTGCTAGACCTTTTTGCCTTGTTGCACTGTAGTGGGGCTGACCTGGTCTCCACCGATCTGACCGGTGCTGTGCACCAGTTTGACCGGTCACAGTTAGATCTGCTACTCGCTGAAGCGCTTGTGCAAGCTTTGGCCATATGTCCCTTCTCTCTGCATTTGTAGCACTCTCCACTTGTTGGAGCTTCATTGCTTCTTGGAGAGTGTACCTTGTGTCTTGTGCTTGGTTGGACAATAGGGAGTAAAGTGTCCCACTTTTGAGCTCTCAAGGCACTTGTTATGCCCAACCTTGCTCTTTTCTTGAATCTTGTTCTTGCTGGTCTTGATGAGTTTTTGAGGAGTTGAGTGAGTGACGTTTGATCCCTTCTCAAGCTTCTTCACCATGTTTTCACGGTTATCTTGAGAAGATTGCACTTGACTCTTCCCTTTCAACACATACAAGTTCCTTTTAAGCTTTTCGACCTCTTGCTTGAGTTCATCATTTTCTTTGGCAATGAGGTCATCACAAGATTCTACAAGTACATGCTTAATGCTAGATTGGCTTGCTTGAGAAATACAATTGTTAGTGCAAGACAAATCAATTTTAACTTGTGAGCATGTGCATGTGTGTGTGTGAGGTTGCAAGAATTTTACCGAAGATAGAACAACCTCATGAGTTATTTCTAGTGTAGCATAAGAATCTACAAGCTTCTCACGAGAGCATTCAAGTTCATAATGTTTAGCTTGTAGAGCCATATGCTCACTAGTAAGTTTCTCAATTTTAGCTTCAAGAATGTCATTGGCATTATCTATTTCTTTTACAAGAGAACAGGATTTGACAACATAATCATGTAGCTCGGCCAATGACTCATACTTACAAACCAAGGAAGCATGTTCGGATTTGAGCATCTCAAGTTCTTGAGTCAAAGTGGTAAAGTCTTCAATCTTTTGGATCTTTGCTTTCTTGATCTTGTTCTTTTTGTTTTTCTTCTTTTCTTTCTTGGCCATCAAACATATGCATGTTTCACTGCCGGCACCGGTCAGAGTCACCGGTCTGAGCGGTCCCTACAAAGCAGCAGGGCCTTCACTATTTTGGCCTTTTCCTTGCTTGAGAGGTGACACTTGAGGCTCAGTGATTGTTGTTGAAGGCTTTGGGCACTCCTCAAGTGTTACCCTCTTCATTGGTTCTTGATCAATGCATTTGGGCTTTTCATACACGTCTTGTAGCAATTTCCAAATGAGATGTGCTTCATACAAACATTTCTTGAAGATCATTGCCTGCACACCATCACTCAAGATACTACACAAATAGTTAGTAACATGAGAGTTAAGTTCCCAATATTCTTGATCCTCTTGAGATAGTGTTGACAAGTCAACATAAACATCTTTTAGATGAGGAGGAAGAATATTAGCAACTACAACTTACTCAGCTTTTGGACCTAGGGTCCTAATATCATTAAGAGCATGAATTGACCAAGAAGAGTAGTTTGACCCATCTAGAGCTAGTGGCTCAAACGGTACCTCACAAATTTTCGACATCTTTAAACTCCAAGCGGTTAAGCTCGAATCGGAGCACTAGGCTCTGATACCGATTGAAAGGACCTTGATGTCGCCTAGAGGGGGGTGAATAGGCGGACGACCGAATTAAACTTTTCTTCCCCGCAAACTTGAACTGCCAGGCATCACCGGTCAGACCAGTGTGCCTCACTGGTCAGACCGGTGCTGGCACTGCTTAACAGGAGGGCACCGGTCAGACTGTTGCCTTGCACCGGTCAGACCAGTGGAGCACCTGCAAAAATAGCTTCAAGCTCCTCTTGACTTCTAGCATGAACCAAACTTGGTGAGTGAGTGGTCTTGGTAGATGATCGCAAGTAGGGTAATGACCCCTGCACACACAAATAGCACACCAAAGTAGATCAAAGCGGAAGCAAATCAAATATGCTAGAAAACAACTAGGAGAGGCAAACCACAATGAGACACAAAGATTTGTTTCCTGAAGCTCACTTCCACCAAAGAAGCTACGTCTCCGTTGAGGAGCTCGTAAGGGATTCGAGTTCTCAACTAACTCTTCCCACAACAAGCCGGGTCTCTTTCAACCACTTTCCTCGATTCCACTAAGGTGATCTTTTCCACGAAGAGGCAAGATCACAGCCTTCACAAACTTACCGCTGCTCACCACAACTTGGGAGCTAGCCGGTGACGCCTAGCCATCTAGGAGGCAAACCTCCAAGAGTAACAAATGCTTCGATGCTTGTAGACACGAATCTCAAGTGCTCAAGCTATGGGAACGCTCTTGTTAGCTCACAAGGGCTCTCTTGAGCTCACTCTCTCAACCCAACTCAAAGATATGGCTTGAATCCACAAATCTCACAAAGAGAGGTTAGGGAGAGCCACTGAGGCTTTAGGCTTGCAAGAAATGACTTAGATGCTCAACAAGTTCACCAAGAACAGCAGCCCACCAAGGAGGAGGGCTTGGGGTACTTATACCCCTCAAGAGAGAAAACTAGCCGTTAGCTGTCGGGAGGCACTGGTCAGACCGGTGCCCCACACCGGTCAGTCCGGTGTTTGAAAACCTAGCTGTTAGGCCTAGCTGCACCGGTCAGACCGGTGCCCCTGACCGGTCTGGCCCGAGTCACCCCCAAAACCCTTTCTATCACTCTAACACTTCACCTAAGAGATGAAGTGGCTCAGGTTAGGTTAGTAGGGGTTGTTAGCACACTCTAAGGCTCTCAAGGCTATTTCTCACAAAGTTTTCTAAGAGCACTTGACTTGATCACAAAGCGAAAGTTGCATCCCTCTTGATAGTACAACATACCTATACTCAAGAATAAATGAAAACACCTTGTCAACCTCTTGAGATTGAATGTCTTCAATCTTGCCATACTTGATCAATTTTCACTTGAGGGTTTTCAACTTAGCCAATGTCTTGAGCACATCCATACTTGAGCTAGTGGCTTAAGATCTTTCCATATAGCATAGGAATGCACACTTAAATCCAAGTCACTCCATATTACCAATCATAGCATGTAAATGAGTTGCATTGCTTCCCTCGGTTAAGGCTTTGATGTGATATGTGGAGACCCCATGGATACTAGTTACTTCACCTTAGCAATCACACTAATGGTAGCCACACTAGACAAGACCATAAGATTGCCCTAGTACCTCGCTCTAGTCATCTCGGTTGATCTCTTCACCACTTACCCAATCCACGTTGAGTTCGGCTTTGCCTCATCCATATTTAATCTTCATTTAAAATCCCGCTTCAAATGCTTGTTCTTGATTGGCAACGAATATGCAAGCTTCCAATAGAGGATCATCAAATATATACTCATCCTTGTATCCTTTTGCAATTACTATATGAAGCCTTGCATTAATTATTTTGAGATACTATTTCTCTTAGAATAATCCCTTTCATTTGTGTCCAAAGCTATCATATGCATTGGAGGCCTTGTAAATTCATCTTGAAACAAACTCCAATATCTTCATTCAAATTAGCTTGTCATTTGTCAACATTTGCATAAGGGATCAACACTTGCTTGCTTTCATTCATGTGAGCCATACAACATTCATCAAATAGTGTGAACCAATAGTGTGAACCACAATTACAACATAAATGATTTATTTAAAACCTGCTCACATTCTTAAACAGACAAGTTAGTCCTTTAATCGCTTTGTCATTCAATTCACCAAAATCCACTTAGGGGCCTAGATGCACTTTCAACTACGGGGATGGTACATATTTTCCATCCCTAGTTCGACTTCTATTGCTTGTTCTATTACTTGCAAGTAGTGGATCATGGCAACAAACAACAACACTCAATTCAATACCTCTCTCTATCTCTATCTCTCTCCCTCTCCCTCCCTCCCTCATCAATTTCTTAAAGAAAAGATGTTTTGACTCTCATGGTACATGGGCAGTGTGTCTTCTTTGTCTTCGTTGTCAACCTAAATTCTCCTATGTTAATGTTTTTCCAACCAAATAAATTTCTCGCGGATTAAATTGGGCCATTGAGGGTAGTGCGATTGTTATGCTAGTCAAGGTGCACAATGGAACAATCTATGATGATGACGGTTGTCTTGCTTGGAATCACATGAGATAGGCTTGGTAGTCTGGTTGCCTAATTATTGAGTGGCTGCCATGCTACTCGATAAAGCTTGATAGATTTGTCTGTATTTCCATCCTCTTAGTGTGTTCATATGGCTATGGTGACTGCCTCACTATTGCCAATGCGAGGTGGCCTATAGCCCTATTTCAAGGTCAATCATTCTCGCAAAATAACTCGCATCTTTTGGGACCCAACGCTGCATGAAGCTTGCTCGGATTCATAGCACAAGCTGCTCTTGCTGACATCCACACTTCCAATATTCAATGCACATCTGGTGTGTGTGCGTTTCTGCTCTGTAGGAGTTTCTACGCTTGTTGTCATTAAACTTTTGGAATTTTAACTGAAATTTATCATAATCAAAATGCTACCTGGTGAGTTTCTCTTACACATCCTGTTTAGCTAGCTCTGACATTTAGCACCTTTGGCGATTGACTTCTACTATTGTCAACTGTCATCATTATTATTGCTCCTCCGTGTAACCATGTGGTAGCTTTACTCAATATAAAGTATATAACTGCACACCACTTAAGCCTCATACCTAGTGGTGTACACCATGCATAACATATCTGTCTCTTGTAGTTTTTAGCTTCCCATTCATATGCCATGATCATGGAATTTGTCATAGAGGCAAAAAATCAAGCTTAATTATCTTCCTTTTCGATTCTTAATCACAAAAAAATTATTTTCCAGTGCTATAGAAAATTCATTAGTTTCATTGGTCCTATCGTAAAAGTAATCTTGTTTGCGTCATGTAGTTCCATATTTTGAATCTATAGACATACTTTGTGTCGAACCATCATCTAAGTTCACTCGCATAGTTGCAATGGTTCGGCCTCATCTTAATTGTTGAAACAAATATAGATTTGCATAACTCATTTTTCCTTTTCATCGAGTTCACTTGCCATAATTGGAGATACTCGACCCCATCCGCACTGCTCAAGTGGAGGGATGGCATCATGTGAATATACATTTGAGTTTATCTCATTTTTCTTTCTACCTTGACATGGTAAAGGATTTGACCTCTTTTGGCTAGCAAGCATTTTTTAATCAGGTAAATCAAATTGTTACAACCCATGCATCTTATGAAACAATCATGATAGGATTGTTATTCCTTTTTCTCAATTTTGATTTCAACTTAGATAGGTCTTAATTTATTTATTAGTTTTTTTATTTCCAAAATTAGCTATGTTTTTAGTCATATTTGACATGGATTCATTGAGTTAGTCTAGATTGTTGGCAACATGGCCATCGATGAGGCCCATGTGCCAACTTTGCCGATCGCAAGAATCCTTATGCTGGAACATGTCCACCGAGTTTGAGTTATTAACTCGGTGTGTGCGCTCGTCTTTTTTGAATTTCTTCTAGGATTTAATCAGCACTGTTCTTTAAGTGGTGCGCAACATACCTGTCGATAGAGATGCGTGTGGTGAGACTTCGTCAACGTAGAGATCAATTTGTGCAATTTTTCGGAGGTGCTCATAAGGGTAGGGTTGCGCGCATGCGTGTATGTGAGTGTCTGCATACGTATTATGTTTCTCAAAAGGGTAGTGCTACAACGTGTATGTGAGCACTATGTTTCGCAAGAAAAGTATATTTATTTCTAGTATAAGGAATGTCATATGTGGGCACCACGTAAGAGAAGATAAGCCAGAGTCTATATTTAATACACGTTGCCAAGTTACGTACCTAAGGTACATATCATATCCAAACTTTGTATATAATATGGTTATATTTAAAAAGTACATTACACGTTGATAGCAGAAGTAAATTAGGACCCTATATATGATATTCATGTGCAATATGTATCGGATAAGGACTTGAGGTATGAGAGGTGCTAATTCATTTTTATTGGGATTTTAAAATAATATAATGATGCATGTTTGATATGGACTCTTTAATTTATCTTAGATCGTTAGATCTTTGTAAAATCCAGTTTGTTGTCTCATCTTTTATCCGTGAGACGACCACCATAGATGTTGCCTCTAGATGATTAAAAATGTGGTTATTACGCTTTTTTCAAATCTCCTAGCAGATTATAATGGTAATGGATCTCATTCTTTTCTGAGCTACTGACGTCATCGCTCTCACAATCCACCAGTCGTAAACACATTCTATTGGTTGCCATTCGCCCAAATGCATTGCAGCTGAACTAACCAAACCAGGGGATTTTAAAATAATAATGATGCATGTTTGATATGGACTCTTTAATTTATCTTAGATCGTTAGATCTTCGTAAAATCCAGTTTGTTGTCTCATCTTTTATCCGTGAGACGACCCACCATAGATGTTGCCTCTAGATGATTAAAAATGTGGTTATTACGCTCTTTTCAAATCTCCTAGCAGATTAGAATGGTAATGGATCTCATTCTTTTCTGAGCTACTGACGTCATCGCTCTCACAATCCACCAGTCGTAAACACATTCTATTGGTTGCCATTCGCCCAAATGCATTGCAGCTGAACTAACCAAACCAGGCTGATAGTTGATCCCAAACACGCTTGGTGAAACATAATTCACAAAAAAGATGTCGTCCAATCTTGGTAATTGTGCGTGAAAGTGCACTTATCAAGTTGTGTGGCCATCCCCTAGAGAGTCTATCTGTTGTCCGAATCGTATTTTGGATTGTCAACCATGTAAAAAAATTACATTTTGGCTTTGCCCAAACTTGCCAAATGAGATCTTTGAGATTGGTTGCTATAGCTCCTTGAATTGTGCGTGATATGCTGAACTGGCGGTGTATTGTTTGGATGGTTTAAAGTCAGTTCGGCTTCTCTTCTTTCTACTTTTTGCGTACTATTTTTCTCTCAAAACAAATCAAATATTTTTCTCTCAGAACAAATCAGTCGTACAAAATCAATAGAAGATTAAGTTTCATCTTGCATGTCACTCGTTTGTTCAATCTGTTGCACTGCTACCCATAGTTGTACGTACTCGGCAAGCGATTGAGCTGTCAAGGATGGGTGCTGAAGATCCAGGTCTCTAAACCAGTTTTGCCTCAGGAGCGCCCCATGGTCTAGTCTAATTGTGCATATGATTAACTATATTATTTTTATTTCTCCCTTCATGGTAATAGTGGTTGACATATTTGGTAATAGTGTTTGACTCAATGCAGATGCTTGCTATGTTGAACAGTCTCACCTTTTAAAAAACCAAGGGATCAACATTTCTTTATTTGACTTTCAATGATAGAGTTCTTGTCTGATACCTACATGAACTGTGTATTTCTAAATTTTGCTATTTCGTAATTGTCTTTTGTATAGTAGTTATTTTGGATCTTTGGATTAATTTGCACCGTTGGATCTTCATAAAATCCAACAGTCTGAATTCTTCTCTTTTTAGATTAACGTGAGAATTTCTAGATCCTCTCGACGAACGTGATGACTTCTTTTAACACTGTAGTATTAAAATAATAGATGCTATGATCTTTACCTACTCGCAAAAAAAAAGAAGGGGATAACCACATCAACATTTCCTTTTATGCGCTTCCTACATTCGAAACGGCAGAAAGTGTAATCAACCAAAGCGATAATCAACAAGTTCACGTGATGATGAATCTGGCTGGAACTGAAACAAAAAAAAAATTTGGAAGGAACTGAAACAATTCAGTTGGGCCCTTTTGTGCATCTGAGATTAAGATCAAATGTTGCGTCTAATGCTGAAGTTAACTGGCAGCCCAAATTCTTGGTCCGAAATCAATTATTGGAAATTGGGTCTGCGAAAGGCTTTATGGGCTGAGTTCCTCGAAGCGTGCGTTGTCTTCTTTCTCTTGATCACACCTTTTTCTGGATTTATTCCGGGAATTTCCGACGTTATGCATTAAGTAGTAAGCGACGTTCCCGTCGACGACGAGGCGCCAGTGATGACTTCGAGAATCTCCAGATCTGCCGGTGCTCAGTCCTTCGGAGGTGCTCATAGGGGTAGGGTCTACGTACGTGTGTTCATAGGGGTGAGTGTGCGTGCGTGTTGTGAGCGTCTGCGTTGTACTGTGTAATCTCAAAAAAAAACCAAATCTTTTTGCTTGCAAAAATTAATTTGAGTACTACAGAATTCAAACTAAGAAAAAACACACAAAATCGGGTGGTGAAAACCAACTTCTGTGCGCACGCACATCCCATAAATTATATCCCACTTTTAGATTTTTACGGTAGACTATACTAGTGTTTGAAAAAGACTAGTATAAAAAACATCCAACGGTCAGAATTAATTTATACAACTGAAATTTCACATGTGGCATGTAGATGAGTAGTATATAAGTGTACCAAGATAAAAATACAAATAGAATCACTATAATTTTTTTGACACTAGGGTAAAGTCTAAAAGATCATTCCTTTTGAAATATCACATTTTACAATGTAATAATTACTAAATCATCCATAATGATGGATAGATAGATTTTATATATACTCACTGGTGGAAAAAGGGCCTTCGGTCCCGGTCGGCAAGAGCAATATCTCTCTAAAGACCTCTAGAGACAAAAGGCCCAACCTTTATTCCCGGGTGACCAACCGGGAATAAAGGGTATCCTTTAGTCTCGGGTGGGATTCCCACCCGGGACTAAAGAATTTTGCAGGAAACAAAAAAAAGCCTACCCCTGCCTTGTCCTCCATCCCCCATCCCCATCCCCTCCCCTCCTCTCCTCTCCTCTCCTCTCCTCTCTGCTTGCTCATCTCAAGAACATGAAACAATTTCTCAAGAACACGAAACAATTTCACAAATTGACATGTTCATCTCACAAAAAAACTCATCTCACATGCATATATGCTCATCTTGTATAAACTTCAATTCACAACACATGAGTTCGATTCGATTTGATTCACAACCCACAATCACAAACGAAATCACACACTATCAAATTCACTCACAAGTCACAAACGAATTATTCATCAACTTTTTCTATCCACAAACTTATCCACAAACTGGAGCTTCTCACCGGCCAGCCGAAGTTCCTGGAGCTCCACGCCGTTGGCGCCCCAGACCGCCCGCGCCCTGCCTCGCCGCCGCTTGCCCGCCGCGCACCTCCGCGCCCGCCGGCCGGCGCGGCTGGAGCCTGAAACGAACCGGGTTTCCGAAGACGGGAACCCGATCCCTGCACCTCTGTGATAGTCCCAGGAGGCTATCACGTGCAAATCCCTGTCTCAGAAAGTAAAGCAAAGTACCGTACAACAGGAATAAATACATGAGGGTCCATAGCATAATATAATAATTAAGCATCTGAGTACATCATTTCGGCACATGCCGGGTACAAGTCCAACAGGACTGAATCAAGTAGAGTAAACATCTATGCAGCGGCTCTCATGTAGCGAAGTAGACTCCATATCCGCAGGCAACTCGAGTGTAGGGCGAACATCAGTCCTCCCATCTGTCGTCCTCAAAGTCGTAGTCCGGCTCCTAGTCTGAAAGTCTGTCATCTACTCGATAAGCGAGTAGGTCATGTCAGCTTCCCAACAAAGAGCATAAGCAAGAGAGAATAATTCTACTATGCATGAGTAATCCTATTTATGGCTGTAGAAGGTTAAGCAAGCAGCGGTAGCAACATCAAGGTAAGCAGAAGAGCAGAGAGGTATCCATCTCCGAAGAGATCCACACCTCCGAGGACAACGCCTCCGGGGTCAACGCCCCAACAAGGAAAGAAGCACCAAATACTGGATCTCAACCAAGATACAGCAATCCACACTCATCTGCGACGTGGGGTCACCAACTCCTATCCCCACGTCTCAACGGCACGAAGCCGGGCTCACAACACACAAGGGAGAGAAAGCAGCACAAGAAGAGACTAGCCAGAGTAACAGACCCGTGGGCTGTCCATACCAGTGGACACGGACTATAGCTATAGATTTAACACTCTGCAGAGGTTGTACAACTGGACCCGCCGGATAGGGCAGAAACGGATGCCTCCATTACACATCCCTACCTAACGACCGGAGACCTAGCAGTGGGTGGCACTCTCCTGCCTCTCCAAGCCTGACTCGTCCTGAACTGGGGCGCGAAACTTGCCAGCAGGGCCTCGAAGCTGTGAGACCATCCCCGGAGGAGCCGGGGCGACGTCTACTCGGGGGGTATAACCCGTCCCCCTCACACGACCACACCGGTCCACCTACAAGCTGAGTGCCAACCACCAACTAGTTCTCGGACCGAACCCCGCCCATACGTGAGCGAACGGTTTGTACGAAAATAGCCCAAAGATCATGGTTAAACTGTCGATCGGTCCTTAATTGCAGGAGCAAGCACTCACCAACTCCATCCGTCCGACACGCCGCTAGGGCGGGAGGCCAGGTCGCATCTCCCCTAGACAGGCATTCACAAGTAACCAAAGCGGCTCGCTCCCGCGGTAACACGTCAAGGATACACACTCACCCAAAACGCACGCAAGAGTTCCGAGGTATCCCAACCTCGGTCCAAACCTGAAATCCATCCATAACTAAGGGTAAAATATATGGATGAAATAGTGCCGGGAACTAGCTAGGGGTCTGTAGCTAGTTCCAAAAGTAGGTATTCCAAGGACAAGATAAACAATTCCAAGGCACGGCTAATCAATTGTCTATGCAATTTCAAAACATGCATCAAAAGTAATTAAGCACTAGCAACTATAGCAAGCATGGGATCTATATGGTTGGGAGTGACATGACACCTGGCTGGCGTCCGAAGTCCTGGTATGGGTTGTAGTCGGGGTCGTAGGCCTCCTCCTGGTTGTAGCTCGGGTCTGTGTAGCACGAGATACGAGACACTAAGATACCGACAAACAACTATGCAATAAATCCAAAGAAACCCAATTTTAGAAGATTCAAACAGAACCATACTATCTACAAACAGCACCGTCTCATTTTTAGAAAAATATAGAAACTGGTTTCATATTTTTCGGAGTTATAAATAATTAGTTATGAATTTTCGAAGATTATAGGATTTATAAAATAATTTCCAAAATTCATTTATAAACAGAAAAGGATTTTTATATTTTGAAAATAGGGATGACGTCAGCATGACGTCATCTTGACGTCAGCTTCACAAGTTAGTGGGCCTTGTTGGGCCGAAAGAGTTAGTGGGCCGGATTCGGCCCAATGGACTCTGCCCGTCGGGCCAAAAGGACAAAGTCCACTCGTTCACCCTGAAGAAAACCCAGAGGGCACCGGTTAAAAGACAAAAGGCCGGAGCAGGCTTTATTGGGCTCCCTGGCCCATTGCCCTTTCCACCCCGAGCCAGGGAAGTCTGGCGGCCAACCCTGGGAATTTCTGGGGCGCGAAGGCGCCCCTTCGCCATGTGTGCGTGCGAGACGCGTAAGCGTAGAGGAGAAGAAGAACAGGGGAGGTGCGGAGCGTTGCTGGGCCGCGGTGTTGGGCTGGCTGCTGGGCTTGAGGAAAGGAAGGCCGGGGGTTTTAAGCGGGCTCGGGCTGAGAGATGGAGGTGGTCCGATAGACTTCAGAAGAGGTTAGCTGGCCCAACAGTTAGAAGGGTTTTTGAATACAGTTTTGAATTTAGTTTAAACCATATATTTGAATTTGAATACTTTCAAATTCAAAACACACTCAAATAAAAATCAAATAAAATCCATAAACTCCAAATCACATACTTTACCATAATTTGAAAATATATTTTTATATTTTTGGTTTTATTTATTTAGGAATTTAGGAAGAGAGGCTAGAGAGGGTTTAAATATGGATGACACAACATCAAAACATAGAAAGTTCAAATTTCCTCACATTTTCATAACTTAAATTTCTGGGTTGTTACAGAGCCGCCGCACGCGCCCGCCGGCAGGCCACCGCGCACCTCCGCGCCCGCTGGCGCGGCGGCGCGCCCGCCGGCCGGCGTGGCTAGCTCCGCCCCTCGGCCCCCGACCGCCGCTGCTTGCACCGTCGCGCGCCCGCGCCCGCCGGCCGCCGCGGCTGGCACCGCCCCGCGGCCGGCGTGGCTAGCTCCGCCCAGCAGGTCGCCCACCATGGCCATTGCATGAGGAAGAGATAAGAATGAGGAAGGAGATAAGAAAAGAAGGGAAGAGATAAGAATGGCCACCTGCTGCGTGCGTGAGGGGACGGGAGAAAAAAGATAAAGGAAGAGAGAGGGGTGGTGGGCCGCCGACGGTGGGTGGGAGGTGGTTTTTGTCTCGGGTGGGTGTTCGACCCCGGAGTAAAGGCTCCCTATTTAATCCCGGGTGGAAACAAACTAACAGTTCTGTAAACGATCCGGCTATCATTATATTAATTTTTATTCCTTCTTCATGCATGAAAATCTTCAACTTATTTCAGTATATTTTTTTTGTCTTGAGAATCAAGCATGCCCGAACGACAAAGCAACTCTATCTCCATCCCGATCAATTAGAGTAGCTTTGTTATTTATATTATACACACAGAGTCTTATATCTCTCTAATGACAAGAAATATACGGGCTTGCAAAGAACCAAAGACTCGCCCCTCACGAGTTTCACGCAGTGCATGATCGATACATTGAAAATAGATGTAGAGTTATTCTGTATAGTACACCTTCCGGAACCGAACATAGAAAAGTAAATAGCAAGATTTCTCTTGTTAGGGAGAAAGGTTGAAATTAAGGGAGATGATGATGATGCGTCGTTAATCCTGACTTGGCCAACAAGAACATTCCTGTTTCAGCAGCAGCATATCTTTCCCAACTACCGCTGCATCTGGTATCTCACTTGTTTTATGCGTAGAGGCAGTACGTAGTAGAATAATACAGTGTAATGATCTGTGTAAATAGTTGAAAAAACAACATGCAAGGCACATGATCAGTTGAGTTGCCGGCGGTGAATTTTCTTTTTGCTTGGGAGGCTGGTCGGTAGTTAGTTAGCAGCTAGTAAGATGCAGGTGGTTGGGGAAGAAGAATTATGCAACAAGACAGGGAAAGGCCTTGCAAGTTGCAATTAGCTAGCTACCTAGTAGTGGATAGATCACACCATGTAACTGTTCCCATCTGTGCACTGTACTGAACACATCAAACTATATGTAAGTACACATATTCAAACTACACAAATTCGTCAGTTTACTCGGCAAACTCTCTGCACCATTCACAATATTCTGTTAGGATCACAAGTCTATTGATCAAAGTCCACACAAGAAGTGCAGGCTCAGAATTTTCTCATTCCTCCATATGATTATTAATGATGAAGTTGATCAACTTGGCATCAGGGAATGAAAAATATTGCTAGTTTATGGCAGATTAGCTTGCCAGCCTGTGTACTTGCAGCCTTAATTTTATACGGGCCGCATGTTGTATGCTTAGAATTTTCTATGTATGTAGTTTCCTGCAGACCTAGCTAGAAATCTCAGTGCATTGATTTAGTGGTGATTCATAAATTAGTTAGTTAGCTAACAGTTACTATCGATATATCTAATGTCAAAGGATCATATATATACATGCATATAAATATATCAACCCATGAGTAGATACGTGTGAACTTAAATCCCTTTCGCGGCATATATTAAAAAGAACCCACCTATGACTTTGTTTGTCTTTCCTTTTGTCCACTTGGAAAAAGGACTCTTCCTTTGCACTAGAAAAATGAATTGCGTGCCCACAGTCGATCCCAACACAAGTCGTTTTTTCAAAAAAACTTTGTTCCGTATCAGACACCATGATTTTTTTTTAAAAAAAAGAACAGATATAACCTCCCTCGGAAGGGCCAGAACCTGATATATATATAGTATGCAGCACAATAATACACATATCGATGTCTACAGCAAAGCTGTACATGTAACGGAATAATAAAACAGATCGAGGACCATTGGAAGATTCTATTCTTCCTATTATATGGAATGCAAATAAAATGTCTGTACTGTCTCATCACCCACTAATTTCTCCATTTTTCCTCCATAGTCCACAAATAATTAATGTATTTACATCTTTAATTTGATGCATGGCACATATATACACACATATCTCTCTTTTGATTATCTCTTGTTTTCTTGTTGACAAATGTGTACTGAAATGGTACTACATACTATATATGTACTACTACACTGTTCGTATATATATCTACTACAGCTACATGCAATACCACACACAGGATCGAGTCACACACACCACCCAAGTAATCTTTAGTCCTTACTCATCTGCCTCCTTGTTTCGGACGTGAAATTAATTAATTCCGTATCATCACATCCTCCATCGAATAATAATCTCCCTATAAAACCGATCAACTGAACGAGTTCCACATCTGCGTGAAGCCACTCTCGGCTAAGTAGTCGAACCCATCCTGGGAGAAGCTACTTTGAGGCGTCTCCCTCTTCACGTTGTTGCCTTCCAACCTGCCGAACTGGCTCATGAGCACATCCTTGATTGACTTCCCGGCCATGTGCTGCTGCTGCTCCGCCGCCTGATGATCAGCCATGGCTGATGACGACAGCGGAGCGTTCATCGATGACGACGATGGCTGCTGGTGAGAGGGATTATTGTTGGAGAAGCAGGGCACTTGCTCATAACCCTCTAGGTTTTGCACTGACGAGACAGGCTGGTCAAAGGAAATATTGTAGTTGTCGATGAGGGGTGGCAGTGAAGTTGTGGCTGCATCAATATTGTAGCTGCTACTCTCTGTGGGCGGCTTTGCAATTGTTGCCCTACTCTTGTAGAAAACCCTACACAAGACCCAGTCCTCCTGTGTACATAAAAGATTCACATAATGATTAGGCCACTAAAAGAGCAAATGAGACTATACATGTGTATAAACTGAAACAGTGAGAAATGTTGTTTTTAGAGTAAAATGCACCGGAGGTCCATCAACTTGTATGGATGTGTCATTTAGGTCCATCAACTTCGAAAATGCATTTCTAGGTCCATAAACTTGTTGAGTAGTGCACCGTAGGTCCATAACTGTCTACATATGCTTCTACTGCTGACATAACATGATGACTTGGATCGAAGAAACATATTTAGCTAAGGCATTTCATAGAACAACTTATGAGTAGCACATACTTGACATTTTCGGAGCTGAACGGCAGCAACCTCCTCCCGTGCGGTGACCAGGAGGAGGCTACTGTCGTTTCAGCTCAAGGAATGGCAAGTCTCTCTCGCCTGTATGTAACCTACTTGTTGAAATGCCTGCTGCTGGAGCCAAGTCATCATGTCATGACACCAGTAGAAGCATATATGGACGGTTATGGACTTGCAGTGAATGACTCAACAAGTTTATGGACCTAAAAATGCATTTTCAGAGTTAATGGACCTAAGTGACACTCCCTTACAAGTTGATAGACCTCCGGTGTATTTTACTCTTGTTTTTAATTAACGAAGAGTGCAGTTTGTGTATATATGATTCTATAATTAAAATGAATGGAAATTTAAGGGTGATCGATATGAATGCATAGAGAAAAACTTGCTGCTAGAAGCAAGAGCTGCACATGCATCTAATTATGGTACATCTGTCAAAGAAGACTAAAGTTTCTTAAGTATCTGGCATGAGAGTGAATAAGTCATTGTGTAGTAAAGAAAATCTCAAGTACAGAATGGAAAGTGGCCGGAGCTCTTAATTATCATTAATACAAGACTGTGTGACCATGTGTTCTTTTAAAAGGTAAACCATGTAGCGATTAAAGTGACGTCTTAATCCAAAACCATGTATGCCTTTACTTTTATTTACTTATTCTACAAATGAGACTTAAATTCGTAGTAAAACTAAAGACTAAGTAAAATTTTTAACTTCACTGTAAATTTGGTGCTTGCTTGTTCCTTTTTCTCTATCTTGAAGAATAAGTGAGAGGACACACATGTTTGTATAATGAGCTTGCATTATTCCGTTATCCAGTACATGTCATTATATGATAATACTATATGAATGAAGAACAATTTGGCATATAGTAGCATCCTTCTCATGTGTCAATGTCATATGAATGGATTATGTTGCTACTTTATTATTTCACAAATACACATATTTTACTTCCACCAAATCTTGGATACTTCTCATATGATCAGGGGGGAGGTATATATTGTTTCCGGTGATTTCACAATGGGCTGCTCCGTGTTATCACTGGCACAAATAAATCTTTTTTTCCCTAACTGTATGCACAATGTCTTCCTCTTTGGATAGATATATGACATATATATTGTTGTATCCCATCAGATGGAGAAAAAATGGATATTAACATTAACTCAAGTAAGAAAATATTAGACACAAGTAATGAATCAAATCGCTTATAAGTAATTGATACCTTGAAAGGTAACTTCATTGGATCACCTTGCCCTTCCATGCGAAATTCATGCATAACCCACTCGGTCTTCTTTCCCTTTGGGGCTCTACCTTGGTAAAACACAAGGGTTTTGCGCATACCAACAAGCGACCCTTTTCGGCTTATTGGACGGTCTTTCCCGGTAGCCTTCCAATAGCCTGAATCAGTTGCTCTATTTGTTCGCTGGCCAGTGGCATACTTTCTATCCCTAAGGCTATAGAAATACCACTCTTTTCCACCAATGCACGCAATATCTGAAATTGAGTAAACTGTGTTAGTCAACAAACTAACAAACAAGGTTATTGACATTAAATATCATTTCTATATATGCAGACCTGTATAAACATGGATCTGTACAGCTAATATGTCTTCATTAGCCTAATGTGGAGAGGGAGATTGGGGAAACCAGAATTAGGAATAAATTACATATCTAATTCTTTAATTAACTATCTCTCTATTTATCTCATGATTTTGTGGTGAAGTAGTATTCTACTAATAGGCAAAGTGGGTGGGCTTCTTTTGGTGTTTGTCCCCATCCATTTGCTGTTAATTCCCTTTTGAGGATGAGGCAAAGTGGGAGAATATTTGATAGCACGGAAGGAACATGGACAGATGAGGATAGAAGGCCAAGATGGGGCCAAACAAACTCTTGGCAGTGATAATATCCTTCTGTTATGGGGAAGGGAAGGCGACAAGGAGGCAGACAAGACGTGTGAAATTTGTTCTCAGTAGATTTTGTTGATTCATTCATATATGGATTATAAACTAGCTAGCTAGACTACCGATCCAAAACCTCTTTTTCTTCGACAAAAAAAAATACGGGCAAGGATTTGATAGAGTTCTTGCAAGCTGTTTCTTCATTCATATATGAAATTTGTTTGCAAAATTAATGGATCGTGGCATGACTGCTGTTTTTTCAAGCCTTTAGATCAAGAGAGAAGACTTTTCAAAAGAAGGCTAGCTATAAATATAGAGGCTTCAATGCTTCCAAAAAGAAACTAAAAAAGGGACATGGGCACACCCAAAAAAAAGGGGACCAAAAAGAAAGAGAAAATCGATTGAAGGAAAGAAAAGTTAGGATTCCTTGCGGCATGGGAGCCTTCTTGCACATAGTTGCATCTTGCAAGTTGATACCACGGTGAAAGTTGTCATGGTCGCTTCAGTTATGGCTCGGAGTGGGACAGGCTCAACTAGCATATGCAGTACACACTTGCTTATTCACCTTTAGATTTCGATGCAATTAATCGAATTAAAAGTACATACACCACTACGTATACTTTTGTGCCCATTTGAAGGAGAAACAAGCAGGGAGATAGGAAAGGTGCAAAGAGAATTTTCTTGGAATAGATGACTAATAATAGAGGAGAAGGTATGGCTGATCTTAAATTCAAGTGATGATATTCGTAGATGCTGGACCAACAGCATGATACGGGCACGCGAATGATTGGCAACCTTACAAAAAGATGTGATCAAAAAATAATAGCTAGCTGGGCTGTTTTTCTTAATTAGAACGGATCACGGATCGTACTATCTCCTCAAAAAATTTTAATCACTACGGGATTAATTAACAAGATTAATTATTTGAGAGATCAATCATCGAACAGGAACACACATAACATAACAAATGAAAATCCAAAAGGAATATTAATTGTTCTTGGAGTGGGGAAAACAGACGACAGAAAAGGATATGATGATGACGAATTGAAGAAGAAGAAGAAGAGAGAACACGCGCGCAAGCAGTCGAACTTGCAAGGAAAAAAAAACTCGATCTTTGGCCAGAAACACACGCATGCAACTGATCAGGAATAGGTTATGTATAACACGCATACCCATGGAGAGGTAGTTCTAGGTCTTAATTACCTGGAAGGTCCCAGGGCTCGCACTTGTTCAGATCGACATCGATCATGGTGGGGCAGCCGTAGATGCTCACCACGACCTGGCCTCCGCCGCCGCCGCCGAGCTTCTTGGCCAGGTAGTCCAGCACGAGCTCGTCGTCCCGCGGATGGAACCTGAACCCCGGCGGCAGCCTCGCCTCCACCATGCTCAGCGAATTCATGGCCATGGCCGCCGCAGCTCTCAAGAACCAGTAGCTAGCCCTGCAGCTGCAGGTCAAGATCGAGCTAGCTGCTTCTGGTGTCCACCGGAACAAGATCGATTTCTACCTCGATCTCCTACCAAGAGATCGAAATTAAGAAGCTTGGGAGCGAAGAGAGGAGGGCAATATATAATAAGGTGAGGAGGGAGAGCGCTATGCCGCCGCCGGTCAACTTCTGTGGATGCCCAGCAGAGAGAGAGAGAGACTTTTCTTGGGCAGTGTGCCAAAGGCCAGGTGGCGGGCGTTGTTAGGCGGCGAGAGCTAGAGAGAGAGAGCTAGCTGATGAGAGACGACGACGGCGACCATGTCACGGTCATTCCCGCGCTGTGAGCTGATGCACCCATGCACACCGATGCGATGCCACATCAGCTAGCCAATGCTAGCTCCGATCCCCTCCCCTCCCCTCCTCTCCCAATTAAACACCGACCTAATCACCTAACCCCAGCTGATCGGCCGACCGATTGATATCTCACCTCGCCTAATTGGAGCCCCAAATCCAAAAGACAAACCTGATATCTCCAGCACCATATGGGGTGCACACAATTCAGCATGTGCTGCTGTGCACTGATAAAGTCACGTTACGCGTTCACATAAGCATCATCAGGAAGAAATAAATCTAGGAATTTTAATTTTATCTCCCTGGTATGTAGCACATACCAATCATATAGTGTTGCTATGCCCACAAATGGTGCGCCACTTGAGTGTAATATAGCGAGACTCCGGATTTTTCAGAGCCTACCTGTCAGTGACTGTTCGTTCCGACTCATGTAGGATCTGCAACAAACAAAAAGAAAAAAATGTGTAAGTGTTTTTTTTGGGCATTAAAAGCCTTGATATGTATGCTTGGCGGATGCCAAGTAGTGCACAGACTGCGCAATATAGGGTGTGTTTAAAAGCCCAACTTCCCCCAAAATTCACTATGCAAAAAGAAGATTTCCCATCACATCAAACATCACATCAAAAAATATCGGCACATGCATGGAGCACTAAATGTAGATGAAATCAAAAACTAATTACACAGTTTGGATGTACTTTGCGAGACGAATCTTTTGAGCCTAGTTATGCCATGGTAGGATAATATTTACCACAAACAAACGAAAAGTGCTACATTGTTTTTCAGTTCGGAACAGTGCTTTTCAGCCCAAAATCCGTGCAAAATCCAGAATTTTGCATCCCAATTCAGAGAACTAAACACACCCATAGCTTTTGGACAGATAAAGCAGCAGTAGGGAATAGGGATGCATGGTCGAGAGAGATATCATCCATCATGCACGCATTGTAAAGGCAGCGTCGTCGATCGCCTACCGGAAAAAAAAGGCGACGAGCGAGATATTTCCGCCGAAACAATTCCGTTCGCCGGCGGCGGTCCATGCCGTTGCGGCTTATTGCTCGATCGCACACTTTTCCAGTTAGCCGGAAATTAAAGCCTCGTCGTCGTCCTGCTTTTTTTTCAAAGAAATGTTCATCTGCTTAGCACGAATCGTAGTAAACCTTATGTAATCAGGTCCTGACCAGGCCCAACCGGGGCATCATCGTTACGGTAATTACACCGCACAGTCTCGAGCGAGAGACTAACACTAACACGTGCCTGATTAAAAACGGGCGGCGAATAATTAATTCGTACGCGGACGTGCCGGGATAGAAGAATATAATAGACACGGACGGATGGACGGACGTCAACTTCGGCCGGATACGGTTTTTTTTTCCTTTTTATTATACATGTTGAGGGGGTGTACGTTCCGGGTGAAATACGTATGCTCCAGCAGCCACAGAGATCTAGACCGGGCTCGATCATCAGCATCGCACACCACCCACGTGCACGTATACGTATTGCCCGGCCAGAGAACCAGAAACCTCGAACACTTCGAAATGGCAAAATACGTTTTTTTTTACAAAATTTACTTTTTAGATGGTGCACAATTTAGTTTTTACACGTACGTATTTTAACCGGTCAATTACTCGGCAGGACGAGCAGAGAGGGCCGAAGCCCGAAGGCGGCTAGGCCGGGCCATGTCACGTACGGCCACGGCGGACACGTCGGCACGTCGGGGGGTGGCCGGCCACATGGCCTGCACATGCGCGGCCCCACACCGAGACAGAAGAACTCCCCCGCCTGTCGCCATCCGATCACGATCGGACGACCGGGACGGACGGGCCTTCGCGGGGGCCCCGGGCGCGGGCAGGTCCCTGTCCGACGTGGCCCGCACCGGGATCCGACGGTCGCCGTGGCAGGAGTGTGCATGCGGTCGCCGTCGTGATATGGCGGGAGATGCCCAAACAGTTCGCCACTTGTCGCTTTGCACGCTGTGATGACATACGTACAGTAACGTCCTACGGTTTTGGATTTAACGGCCTGGGCACATTATCTGCCAAGCACAGGCACGTACAGCTATCAGATTCACATCGTCTGTCCCCTTCGTCTCGTTGTTCTGCTGATGATGGTGAGGTTTCTGGCATCTTTCGGACTACTGATTGAAGCATTGTGATTTGTGAGCCGCGATCGATCGTGTACGTTGTGTCCTAAGATCATTTTTTTATTGGAAGTTTTATGTGCATTAATTAAATAGAACCGTTGTGTTAGTATTTTTGATGATCTGGCGGTGTGTATTAATCAAGAGAGAAGTGAAATATGTTTCGTGAGGATGAAACAGTGTGCATAATGTTACCTAGCCAGTTCGTGTCTTACATACCAAGAAAACAACAATAACTTCAACTGAAAATGACATATGTAAGCTTCGTCTGAGGTAACACCATGCAATTTATTGTAGAAGAATCATACAATTCATTGTGCACTAATATAGTTGCCACCAGGGCTTCAGCAATGTAGGTCCACCCCGAACCTTAGCAGGAGCCCACCATTGATATGACCTCAACTATCATTAGGCCACAATGGAAAGGACCGACACCGCGTCCATAGGTGGAACCCATAGAACTAAAAAAATCTCTCGCTGCTCTCTATTTGCTCTTTAGGTTGTTAGACATGTGTCAGATTTTTGCTTCTTTATTTGCTAAGACCTGGATCCATGCATGGATCCTAGATCTCCATGGAACCGGTGGCACAATGTTTATTACCTGGATCCATAGGATCATTTATTGCATAGAACCACCTTTACCTGCACATTGGAGAGGCCCAGCAAATATCTGTATCTGCATTCGCCGGCTATGCGCCGGCTATGCGCGAAGGCGAGAGACGGAGGGAGCCCTGCAGAAGAGCGAGGCCAGCAGCGATTGGGCGCATCCCGTCGCGCATCGCTCCTCTCCCTCCCTCCCGCACCCTCCGCCCTCCGCCCGCACCCTCCTCCTTTCTCCTCCCTCCCGCACGCTCCGCTGCTCCGACCTCACCACTTTCCCGACCTCGCAACCCCCAAGGCCGAATTCCCCTCCTCCGCACCGCCACCCCCGCGTCGCTCGAGGTCATCGACGCCAAGCTCAGGTCACTCGATCTCAAGTACTAGCGCTCCACTGATGCCAAGCTCTACCTCCACGTCGGGGCGCATCGTCCTCCGCGCGTTGGGTGCTTGACAAGCGCCGCGCGAGCTTCGCCTTGGTCGATTCAGCGACGGCGGCGTCCGGTGGTGCGCGACGAGATCCGCACAAGCCTCGATTCGACGACGACGGCCTCCAGTGCCACGTGGGCCTCCGGTGACAAGCGACGTGCGAGCCTCGATTCGGCGATGACGACCTATGGTGGCGCGCGGGCGGGGAGCCCCTCCCACTCTAGCATGACGGCCGACGCGATTCGACGTGGGGTTGTGCGGATCTTGGGGATGGGGCTCTGGATCTCCGCCTGCTCTGCCTCGACGGCGTCCTGAGGCGAGATCCGGGCACGACCTCCTCCTCCTTGGCGGGCGCGACCTCCTCCCCGACGGTGAGGTCCTCCTCCTCGGGCTCTGTTGAGGGAGCTTCTTCTTCAAGTCGTCGTCGCGGAGCATCCCCACCTCCTCCCGCCTCCGGCTGCTACAGTGCTCCGCCTTGCGACCTCCGCCGGGCTGGGCGAGCTCCGCAGACACTCACAGCTTGGACTCCGCCGGGGTGGGCTCCCTCCTCGTCGGCACCCTTCTCGCCTCCAGTGCTCTGCGTCCCTTCCTCTTCCTTCCCTATGATGGCGCGAGAGAGCAAGATGTCGTTGGCCGACGGGTGAGACGGGATGTAGTGAAGAGAGAGAATCCCAGGAATGCAGATGGCAGCAGCTGGAATCGCAAAATGCAGCGACGGATGTGGTAACCGCTGAACCTAATATGAGCGACTACGGAGTAGAATCAAATTACTTGCCCCACCATATACTCCTTACGTCCTGAAATACAAGGCATCTTAGATGTTTTACTCCGTATTATCAAAAGTAGGAAAAAGAACGCATGTACCCCTAATTTAATGATCGTTGCAGATAACAATGAACTTAGTTTTCGTAATAATCAACCAATCAGCCACCGTTATCTTCTTAATTATAGAAATAATTAAATGACAATCCTCCAAATGTGTCTACAATATGAGCAACAATGGAGCAAAATCAAATTACTTGCCTTACCATATACTTCCTCCGTCCTGAAATTTAAGCCATCCTAGAGGTTTAGGACATATCAGCGACGCATATGTACCTCTAATTTAATGATAGTTGCACATAATAAGGAACTTATTTTAGTAATATTGTATCGATCAACCACCCTTATCTTAATTACAGAAACAATTAAATGACAATCCTCCAAATGTGTCTACTATGGCCCTGTTTGATTTAGATTACAACCGATTTTGAAGGTTCAATTATGGGAGATTCAAAAGTCAGATCTCTCATAATCGGATTTTCAAAATAAAAAAATAAGGTTCTATGGGAGAATCCATCTGTATTCATGATTATAGATCATGGGAGTCATTTGATTTTTAGATCTCTCACAATGAGTTTAAGGTATAGAGTTTAGGGTTTAAGGTTCGATTATGGGAGAATCCATCTGTATTCATGATTATGGATTATGGGAGTCATTTGATTTTTAGATCTCTCATAATCAGATTTTCAAAATAAAAAATAATATGAATCAAACAGGACCTATATGAGGACAAATTTTAAAACGTTTGGCTGCCTTGTATCGCGGAAGTACTTGTTGAGTACCATGAGTTTGTATGCCTTATTTGGGACTTCAAAATTCAAACGTTCGAAAAGTTCTTTATTTAAAGAAATCAAAATTGCTAAAAAAATGACAATTTTGCCATTGTGATTGGGGCCGCTCCTTTTTTACCCTTAGTGAAATTGAACGGGATCAGTTCATTTTGGTATTTGCGTGTTTTTAATGTTAATGGGTGATAAAATCTTTCTTTTGATGTCTTGCTAATTCAATGTTTTGACAGAAGCGTCCGGTGTAATTCCATCGATTTTTAGATTTCGATCGTGTCTAAGAGATCCTATTTTATCTGGGTTGCTAACTCAATGGTAGAGTACTCGGCTTTTAAGTGCGACTATGATCTTTTACACATTTGGATGAAGCAACAAATTCGTCCAGACTCTTGGTAGAGTCTAGAAGACCACGACTGATCCTCAAAGGTAATGAATGGAAAAAATAGCATGTCAAGAGGATCCTGCGCTACGTTCGCGGCACCAGTGGGCACGGTGTTCTTCTTCGAGCTTCCACCTCCACGGCGTTGACGGCGTACACCGACGCGGATTGGGCGGGCTGCCCCGACACGCGGCGCTCTACTTCGGGCTTCTGTGTTTTCCTTGGCGGTGCACTCGTGTCCTGGTCTTCCAAGCGGCAGGCCGTGGTCTCGCGTTCATCAGCGGAGGCAGAGTACCGCGGAGTAGCCAACGCCGCGGCGGAATGTTGCTGGCTCCGGAACCTCCTCTGCGAGCTGCATCTTCCCGTGGACAAGGCTAGCATCATCTTTTGCGATAACATCTCGGCGGTCTACCTCTCCGACAACCCCGTCCACCACAAGCGGACCAAGCACGTCGAGCTTGACATTCATTTCGTTCGGGAGCGCACCACGCTGGGACAACTTCGAGTTCTACATGTGCCAACCAAGCTGCAATTCGCCGACATCATGACTAAAGGATTGCCAGCACCTCTGTTCACCGAATTTAGAGACAGTCTATGTGTCCAATCTTGTGCCGCATCGACTGAGGGGGGGTGTTAGCAAACTGAGTTAGCTAGTTGACCTATTCTTCAGGGTAGATAGAGTTAGCACTAACCTAGTCAATTCTGTTGGCGCAACGGCCTCTACAGCACGTTGGCCCGTCATTGTCGGGCGGCCAACAGTGCTACGGCACTTGTATAAATTGTCCCGAGAGATTCAATGGAAAACGTCGATCGTTCTCTCCTCAGTTTACAAGTTTTCGTAATAATCTACCAATCAGCCACCGTTATCTTCTTAATTATAGAAATAATTAAATGACAATCCTCCAAATGTGTCTACAATATGAGCAACAATGGAGCAAAATCAAATTACTTGCCTTACCATATACTTCCTCCGTCCTGAAATTTAAGCCATCCTAGAGGTTTAGGACATATCAGCGACGCATATGTACCTCTAATTTAATGATAGTTGCACATAATAAGGAACTTATTTTAGTAATATTGTATCGATCAACCACCCTTATCTTAATTACAGAAACAATTAAATGTCAATCCTCCAAATGTGTCTACTATGGCCCTGTTTGATTTAGATTACAACCGATTTTGAAGGTTCAATTATGGGAGATTCAAAAGTCAGATCTCTCATAATCGGATTTTCAAAATAAAAAAAATAAGGTTCTATGGGAGAATCCATCTGTATTCATGATTATAGATCATGGGAGTCATTTGATTTTTAGATCTCTCACAATGAGTTTAAGGTCTAGAGTTTAGGGTTTAAGGTTCGATTATGGGAGAATCCATCTGTATTCATGATTATGGATTATGGGAGTCATTTGATTTTTAGATCTCTCATAATCAGATTTTCAAAATAAAAAATAATATGAATCAAACAGGACCTATATGAGGACAAATTTTAAAACGTTTGGCTGCCTTGTATTGCGGAAGTACTTGTTGAGTATCATGAGTTTGTATGCCTTATTTGGGACTTCAAAATTCAAACGTTCGAAAAGTTCTTCACCAACTTTTTTCTTTCTCGTCTAAACTAGTTGACTGCACCGGAGCTGAGCCCCCGAGATTCGGCAGTTGCGCTAGATTGGCTGGAGGCGGAGGAGGGGACCAGTTAGGCTGCTGATGGCACAAAGGAAAGGTCCCTTGGCAGTTTGGGGAGGCATGGGGGTACACACTAGCAGATGCCGTCATGTGGCCAAATTGGCCATGGACGCCACACACACACACTACATTACACATTCTGCAGCAGATGATGCTGTGCGATGTGATGAAGATGAACGGAACATCTTTTCCTTCCCCCATCGTATTTCTAGTACGATTCCTTCCCCTTTTAGCCGGCGCACAGCTTCTGGCCTCGTCTAGATCGAGGAGCATCCATCGATGCATGCAAATGCAATCAGGGATGGCCATCAGCGATCGATCGATCGCCGATCCAGTGGAAATGGAGCACACGCATCTGTTCCTTTCCGTGGAGGAGGACGGTGAAAATGGAGACACGGAGGCACGACGGAGCCGTCAATTTTTACATGCGTCGTCGCGCTGAAAAGGCAGACGCAGTAGTCTTGTTGTTGCACGACTACTACTTGATTTCTCAAGCGTCCCTATCACAAAAAGTAGAGCCGCCATTTGCGTACTCTGACCAAAATACGTAGTACAGTACAGGTGTAAAATGCTAAAGCAAAGCACCTCATCGATGCCACTGTTCATTTCTTCTAGATGACACAGATTCCTCCTGCAAATGAACTGCTGAATTGCTTGTTGCTCTGATGTCTGCTAGATTTTCCCCCCCTCCTTGCAATTGGAAGCAAAATAAGCAAGCTCCTGCTGCTAGTGCCAGATGTGGTAGAAGACTCTGAAATCTGAACCAGATGTTCGTCAGAATAAACAATCTGAAGTAACCCCTGGCATCTAGCCACTGATGATTTTTTTCGATCAAGTAAACGCCCCGGGTTCAATGATCAGGTAGTCTCTGAGCATCAGGACAGGACAGTTCGCCACTTGATGTTATGATATTGCCTAGCAGGCTAGCACTACTATATCTGCAGGCTGCTGCATCAGGTTATTCATTCATTCACACGGGACGAACAACAACAACTCACCTAATTGTTCCTCATCCTCCAATGGATCGACGTAGGTCAGCCTCACCGATGATGAGCGAGAATTCTTTTTCTTTCCCCTTCAGAATATGCAAATCTTGTGGGCGGACAAATGGAGCCTGGAAACGAGAGTCAATGCTGTTAGGTGAACACGCACGCACGCACGGGGGCATACGTGTTTGTGTGTGTGTGAATTGAAAGTGAAACTAATCCATACTTGAGTGATGCAGCTATAGTGCACACATGAATCTTAACTCTGAAGGTTCATATCCATACGCGTGTGGGGAATACTGATCGTTTTCTATGCAGGTTTCCATTTCAAGCAGGCATGCGTGAACCAGCCCTGTCCGGTCAAACGACGCAAAAGATCACCAACTGGAATTCAGAATACGATACCCGGCAAATGCTATCTGGTTTTCACCGGAGGAAGGATACAACCTGCACACACACATCCCTGTCACCATCCAGGCATTTTTTTTTTAAAAAAAAAGGGGAAGCTCCAAGAAAAATTCAGACATATCAGCAGCAGCAGGTTCGTTCTTTCTCTGAGAAGAATTCAGACATAGAGATACCCAATAATCCCTGCTGCCTGTTCATCACCAGTGTCCAGGATCGATATGCTGAGACGACGACAGGGCGGCTCGATCAAGATCTCCTCCGCGATCAACTGCGATTGGCAACAACAGTAAACTGGCCCCCTCTTTTTCTTATTAAATGATTGTACTATGTATGATACGACACATCAAATTCCCTCTGCATCCGATGGATCGATTGATCGAGTCACCCGATCGACGAGGTCATCCAAGTGGACGGACGCGTCGTCGTCGCTCTCCGCCAGCAGTGTTCATCCAACAGTGGCAGGTTCGGCGAGCTCTCCGATCCTGTGCAATGGCGACTGGGTTGTTTGGCGCGGGGTAGCGGCAGCCGACAACGACTGTTAACGCAGGAGCCCGGCGCCATCATGCGTGCCCGTCGGTCGAAGACACCGGGGGGGCGCCTCTGAATCTGAAACTCTTGAAACGAAAAAAATATTTTTTTCAGACGCTCTTGCTCTGAAAGTCTGGAACTGACGAGAGAGAGATTGGATCTCTGAGACTGACGAAACGTGCGTGGCCGTGGCCGCCGCACATTGGCAACAGTGCTCGCGAACTGTACGGCGATCCGGCTCCGCGTATAGCCAGTATGTGCAGCAGCAGAAGGAAAGCTCAGCGATCGAGAACGTATGGTTCCAGAGCTGGCTGGCCTGTCTTCAGGTCCAGCAGGGGAAGGAAGAACAAGTGGCCTGTTGGAACAGAAACCTGAATCCGCCTGAAAGAACAATCAGGGACTTGCACTGGCACAGCATGACGCCAGTTCTCAAGACTCCGGCCTACCAGATCGAGCACGCACGCTTGGGTTTTGGGTCTTCTACTCTTCTCCATCACGGTTCCACGCGTGTGGGTAAGCATATAGTCAATGCGCCATTCGTGCGCCGGGCATGAGAAAACAAGGCATTCATGGGTGGAAAGCCGGATGCAGGTGGCCTAATCCGGTGACGCGACGCGACCGCCGCGACGAGAGGGAAATTCGGCACGCGCTGAGGTCACCTGAGATCGATCAAGTTTTTTCTCCCCCCGTCAAAGAAACTGTTGGGTTGGGCTTGCGATCGAGACGAATCGGCGGCTAGGAGTCAGCAGCTGGCTGGGGCGCTTTTTTGATCGATGATTGCCGAATTCAATTCACGCGCTCGTGCAACGATATAAAGATATATCTATGTTCAAGTCGAATCAGGATTCAGAAGCTGAGGAGAAAGTCGATCTTCACCATTGTTGCAGCCCTACCTACGTGTAGAAGTTCGATGTTGGCTGGCGTTAGGTGCCATTCTACTGTGCCTTAATTAGAACTAGTGCTGACCATGACCATGTTGATCCAGACTTTCATTACTCTTTCAGAGAGGCTTAGCGAATTCTGAGAGCTGCCACCAGACTAGCATCACCGTGGTGTGATGTTTAAGCTAATTGCTACCCAACTCCCTGGAGATAGTACTCTCTCTCTCTCTCTCCCTCCCTTATCCACCGAGCATTTTCTTTAGGTTGCAGACAGCGCATATAATATGACTACATACGTACATAAAATGTTTTGTGGTGAAGTACGTGAAGTCACCACGCCATTGCTGACATCTACATGTTTGTCATGTTTGTTTTGTTCCCTTCTTCGTTCTCAGCACCAATTATTGGCGCCCTCAGAGTGCCCTGTGATCTGTACGCCCTGCTGCTCACATAAGCTTCACGGACTCATTCAGCGCACCACATCTCGTTTCACTCATATGCTTCAGATCGCTCAGAGGCCGCTGCCGACCTGATGATCGAGCCGGACCACGCACGCATCCTCGGCGGCGAAAGGCGGACGCCGAGTCGCCGATGTACGACGACCTTCCGGAAGATCGACGGCGACACCTAGCTCGACGGAGAAAGCTAGCCAGCTGCGCGCGGCGTGCAACAGTGTCAGTGTCAGTACGTGGAGGACGAAGAAGGGGGGACCCCGATCGATCGATCGATGATGAACATCGGGCAGCAGTCAGGCGTCGACAGGTGGCGCCTGGCGTGGAGCCGTCGTCCGAGGTCGCGGCAATCATGGATGGCTACCTCAGTAGTAGCTCGTGACTCGTGAGTGAAACGTACGAGTACGTGAAAGGGCATTCTGTGGCAGTGTGACGACGGAGGGCGACACCGTGGCGGGGGCTAGGGGGATCAGTCGCTGTGCTAGCTACTCCCTCCGTCCCTAAATATAAGCATTCGTTGACTTTTTCTATCCGTGTTTGACCGTTCGTCTTATTCAAAAAATTTATGAAAATATTATTTATTTTGTTATGACATGTTTTATCATCATATATATTTTAAGTATATCATTATTATTTTTTAATTTTCATAAATTTTTTGAATAAGACAGACGGTCAAACGTGATGCACAGAAATCGAAGAATGCTTATATTTAAGGACAGAGGGAGTAGCTCAGTAGGTTGGCCAGGTCACTGACCTCGTACTGTACTGTGTGATGCGGGACGTACAGTGACATATATGGGACTCTGATTTGTCACGCAACTTCGGGTGCGTTTGGTACAGCTTTACCAGCAGCTCCGAGAGCTGTTTTGGGTGAAGTTGTACCAAACGGCGTCAAAAACTGCTCTAGCGCGGGAGTAGTTTTCGGCTCCCCCATCTCTGGAGCTGTTCGACGCGGGAGGAAGCTCAAAAACGCAGCTCCCCCGCCGCTCCTCCCCCTCTTTCCTTCTTTAACGCTCGGCGAGGGGCCCACGGGCGGTCGGCGTGCTCGTAGATGGCCGACCGGAGGAGGAGGAGGCCGGCGAGCGCCTGGAGATGACCGACTGGAGGCAGAGGAGGCCGGCGGGCGTGGTGGAGGACGAAGCGGAGGAGGCCGACTGTAACATCCCGAATTTTTCCGGAATGTATATAATTGCAAAATGTGGATTTCAAAAAAAATTTGGTTGTATATGAGTGCTTGAGAAATTTATAAGGATGTCTTCTTTGATCCTTCTCTTATTCTTAGAATTATTTTGAGCAAGAATATAAATTTAGGAATTATAAATGTTAGTGTGAATAAATTCGGAGTTTATTGAATTTTTATTTGGATTTTAATTGAGTGGGATTCAAAACTCAGTTTTTCTTCCTCTAAAAACCCAGGCCGCTAAGTCCTTTTATCCTCCCTAAGCTCGACGCTAAATTCCACCCGAGCCCCTCAGTTTTTCTTGCCTCCGGCCCACCTTAGCCAACCGGCCCAGCTCAGCCTGCGGTCCCTTTCCCCTCAGCCGCAGACACCGCCAAACGGGCCCCACATGTCGGCGCCCCCTGTTCCCTTTTCCTCTTCCTGCTGACGACCCGCGCATCGCAAAAGCGGCCGCCGTCGCGGTACCAGCCCCCCCATGGCCACCGCGGATGCACGCCGCGTGCCCTGCTCGCCGCATCTGCCGTCCAAGCCCGCACCCAAACCCTAGTCTCCACCTACAAAGCCAAGCCGCACCAGCTCCCTGTTTCGTCGCCGCCCTTGGGGATTTTCCCCTTTCCTGCCGCCGTCGCCGTGGAAGAAAGAGGAGAGGGGAAGGAGTCGCCGGAGGAGCGGAGAAGAAGGAGAGCCGGGGCCGGGGGGGATCGACGCCGTCACCGCCGACCGCGCCGCCGGAGCACCACCGGGGGCCCGAGGCCACACGCGTGTGCATCCACCGCCCTGCTCCGGGCCAAGACGCCGACGCCGCCTGTGACGCCCCAGGTTTTTAATTCGCTTCATTAGTGCTAATGACCGAATCAACCGAGTCAAACACTGTTGACATTGGTCGAACCTTGGTCAACCTGGGTCATCACCTCGAAAACCTCGCCAACAATCGCTAATGACCCCTTGATCAAGTCAACACACCCCTTTAAGTCAAACCTTGGTCAAAGATGTGGTCAAACCCTAGTCAAACCCCTATGTCTTTGAACCCCCTCTGGAACTTTTGGCGCGTTCTCCAAATTCCGCTTAAACACTTCAAAATCGGACAATACAAAAGTTGTACATATTTTCGAGGGACACAACTTCCCTAATTGGCGGCATTTCAAATTTTGAAGTTTTGGAGCTCAAAAACTCAGTCAAAGGCCATATGAATAGCATTTTGAGTCGTGCAAAAGCTGATTTTCGCGACGCGTTCCAAACCAAACCAATCATCAAACCACCTGTCACCCTTTACAAAACTTGTAGAGGGATGCATGGTCTACAACTTTGCTATTTGCATCTGGGTGCACTTAGTTCAAGGTTTTTGAAGAAAAACGCGGTCAAAGTACTGTTGACCGGCGCCCAACACCCCCTCGGTGCTCTGGAGCGCGCGCGACGCCGCCGACCGGCGCCCGCGTCTCCCGCGCCACGGCCCCCGGGGCCCGGACGCCGAGACGTTCGCGCGGCCACCTGGCACGCGGGGACGCGCGGACCGCGCCCCTGTCCTGGCCCCCTCGCTGCCAGCGCGCGCCGAGGCGCCACGCGCCGCACCCGCGCCGGACCCCCCTCTGTCCGCGCCGTGCGCGCCGGCCTTGCCTTGAGCGCCGCGCCCGTCTGGTCCCCCACCGCGAGCCTTAACTTCGTGCCGAAGCAGTGGATCCTCCGCTCCACTCGCCGTCCATAAAAGGAGGCATGCCGTGCCCCCGCGTGAGCCCGAGGCCGCCGCCGCAGTCCGCCATGGTGGCCACCTCGGCGAGCTCCGTCACACGCACCACATTACCACCTTCCGAGCTCACCACCCCCTCTCTATAACCGCACGTGATCCTCTCATCTTTCCCGCACGCCGCCGGCGCGGCTTCCCTCGCCGGAGCGAAGCTCCTGGCGGCCGCCGCACGGCTGCGCCGTTGACCCCCCACACCGGCGGCGCCTCTGCCCCAAGCCAGCCCGAAAATCGAGCCCAGGGACCCGCAGGTCGCCCTCCGCCCGCGCCCGGCCGGTCCCGGCCGCCGGTTCGCCGGAATTTGGCCGGACCGCCGCCGGCCGGTGCCCGGGGACCCAATTGCAAGGCTCTGTTTTCTTCTAAGGTCTTTTCTGCAAACTGAGGGCGTATGTGTGAATTCCAAATCTTTCCAGGGACCCCTGTGTAGTTTGAATCTTAAATAGTGAAAGCTGTTTTGCTGATTCTTGTAAACTCCGTAGAAAATCATAGAAAAATCATAAAAATTCAAACTCAATTTTTCTAGATTCCTTGTGAAAAACTCTACAACTTTTGTAAAGCATGACCATAGATTTTCCAGATAGTTTTTGCATGAAAAATAGAAGACTGTGAAACCTAGATCTGTTGTATCTCAAAATCTGTATGTGCTCTGTAGCTAAATTTTGGATATGTTGTGTGTTATGCCATGTCTAGCTTCTGTACCAAAAATTGCAGAAAGTTACTGTGTAGATATTTTTATATGATTTATTTTGTATTTATGCTGAATCTGTCTAAATGATTTTTGTAGCTAAAAATAATTAGATTTTTGTGCTCAACTTCTGCATGTCATCTTTTTATGCTAAAATGCACCTCTGGTAAATGAATCACAATTTTATACTTGTCAGAAATATTTATTCTTGAAATATGCTTGATTTTCTTTGTAAATGCATAACTCAAGATATATAGTAGCTCTAGGTGTATTTGTTACATGCCTAGCTTAGATTTGGACCAGAGTCCATGTGTGAGAAAGTTGGGATCCTTTTGATGCTTATTTATTTTTGTATGCATTTATCTTCTTTAGTAGCTAGATTTTGTTATTTTTGTGGTAATTAATTTTATAGCTCTTTTAAGTTCAAACCTTGGACCAGTGGTATGTTTGGGTCCTTAGGACCACCAATGTACCTTTTTCTCTATTTTTATAATTTATTTCATAGTTAAAAGTTTGAGATCCATTTAAGCCTTCTATTAAGTTTAATTGGAAAAAATCACCTTTACTTCCTTAATAACTTTATCAACATGTTGGTTAGTTTATTTAAGGGCTGCAGTTAAACCCTTGCTGTTGTGTATGTTTTAATAATGTCCTTTGTTTAAATATGTACACAGTCACTATTAAAAAGATTAAAAGAATAAACCTTCATATATAGTAACCTTAAGGAAATGAATTAGTAATCAAATGTTTGTCAAGGTGAATATGGCCAACAAGAGTTGGATAAAATAATTAATCCCTCACTCCACCTGAACCTTGCATTGCATACCGTGTAGAACTCCCTGACGGTAACTACGCTCTCGTGCCGGAAGCCGAGGAAGGAGGAGCTGACGCGGAGCTGCAGTACGTGGAAGTGAGCGAGGACACCGAGGACCCTCAGGCTAACTTTGCTAACGAAGGCAAGCCCCGGTGCATTGTCCCCTGTGTTTTTGAAAAGTTACATAACTATCTATGGATGTTTGTGCATTTACGTTCAGGAGTTGAATGGAACCCTAGATGCATGATCCCTAGGTACCTATGCCTTTAATAGTATGATAGGTCGGTAGCTGCTATGCTATAGGACCGTTACAAGTCGAGTGATACTTGTCACTCGCGAGAATAGGTTCTTATGTTGGAATCATAAGATCTTTATAAATGGATTGCTCACGTGGTAAGAGCATGAGATTTGGGCTCCGGTCCAATGACTTTCGTGGGGTAAGTGTTTGAACGTACTAAGCACTTGTCGGAAATGGGTACGGTAAGCCTAGTACCTTAACGATGCGGTGAGGGATCTTACTATTACTCATCTTGGGATGCGTCTCACGGCTAGCTACCGGTGGTGCATGGTGATTCTGGGTGCCTTGCGGGGTATACCAGATAGCCTGTACCAAAGACTGTGAGATTCGATCCTGATCCGAAGAGTTTCGGGAACCGCCTGGTGGTTGTCCTCTCGGGGGCATCCTACCGTGTGTTTAGGTCTACCTTGCAAGGTTTAAATCAATCGATTGTCGGCCTCTCACCGTTATCTGAGACTACTTATCCTGCTGGCCATGAGATCCCTAATGATGGAAGTTGATGAATATTTATGCTTGATTAATTGTCTTGCACAACTTACGCTTGCAATAGCTTGCTAACTTAGAAAAGAATAATCAACTAGAACTTGTGCTAAAATCTTGAAAGTAAGGACATACTCTTTGTTGCTTTTCAGCAAAAGAAACCCCAGTGGCCAAAAAGCCTTTCATGTCTAGAGTTGGTGATGTAGCTATCACCGACGGGTAAGTCTTGCTAAGTATTAGTATACTCAGCCTTGCTATAATTTGTTGTCTCCAGGTAATGCTTTCAGTGTTGTGTGGCCTGGAGAGATCCCGCCTGGCTGGGAGCTGGAGTGGGTGGAAGACGATGAATGAAGGCATCATGGCAGGCCTCATGTGATGTTCCTCGCGCCGTTTAGTTTAATTCCACTATTTTCAAAACTCTGAAACTCGTTATCATGTCAAAAACTTCGGTTTGTAATAATTAAACCCTTTGGGGTAGTTTCGGATGTTAATTATGTGTTGTTCTCTAGACTCGTCTTCGCGTGAGTTTTAATGCATATATGTCGATCCTTGTTGCTATGTAAGTGATTTCACCGGGCGTTAACCCGGCAACTAACGACAGGAAGATACTTTATTATTGCTTAATGACCAAAGGGGATTGGTTTAGGTGATAGTGCGGTATTTTCCTGGGCGGGTTGTCACACCGCCAGTACCACATCGTCCCAGAACACCAAGCTGAGGAGCCGCCGCGCCAGGGACCGCGAGCTCGGGACGTTGCTGCCCCGCGTCCTCTACTCCCCGTTCTGCACTGCCACATCTTCACCAGCGCCTCCACCGCCGTCGCCCGACGCAGCCACAAGCCAGAGCACCCGTGCCAAGGGCGCCCCCGTGGATGTGGAGCTGAGCCGCTCGTGACCCGGAGGAGAGCCGGAGACGCCCGAACCACGACATCAGCGCCACACCTCTGTCCCCTTCGTCCAGCCTTGGCCACGCCCACGAACTGCTCGTCGAAATGCCTGCACGACGACAGCAAGCCCTCAGGTGAGCTTTGTTTCCACCTTGCTGTTCCTGTGCCGGCCTTCGAGCCACTTGTTTGCTCTGTGACCAAGCCGTGGTTTTTCCCGGCCTTTACCCATGGCCAGTGGCGAAGCCAGAAATGATCGGCAGGGGGGCTCCTTCCTCTTCTTCCACCTTCAGCCCCTCCTTTCCTCTTCTTCCTTCTCAAAATTCTAGGGGGTTTAGGGGGGCTCTCTGAAAGGACCTTGATGCCGCCTAGAGGGGGGGTGAATAGGCGAGATGACCAAATAAAACTTTTCCCCTGAAACTTGAGCTTCACTGGCACAGGCGGTTAGACCGCCCCTGCCAGGCGGTTAGACCGCCCCTGGTGTACTGAACACAGAGGGGGCGGTTAGACCGGGTCCCGGGGCAGTTAGACCGCCTCCACCCAGTGAACCTGCAAAAGACAACTCAAAGCTTCTCTTGACTTCTAGCAAGAACCTAAGTTCTTGAGTGGCTCCTGTAGATGATCACAAGCAGGGTAATGATCCCTGCACTCAAAGGCAAGCACACCCAAGTAGATCGAGCGGAAGCAAAGTAAATATTCTAGAAATCAAGCGAGTGAGGCAAACCACAAAGGAGAGACGAGGATTTGTTTCCCAAAGTTCACCGCCCACTAAGGAACGGCTACGTCTCCGTTGAGGAGCTTGTAAGGGAAATCTCCCACAACAAGTCGGGTCTCTTTCAACCGCTTTCCTCCTTTCCACTAAGGCGATCTTTTCCACGAAGAGGCAAGATCACAGCCCTCACAAACTTGCCGCTGCTCACCACAACCTTGGGAGCTAGCCGGCGACGCCTAGCCGTCTAGGAGGCGAACCTCCAAGAGTAACAAATGCTTCAAGGCTTGTAGACGCGAACCACAAGTGCTCAAGCTATGGAAGGCTCTTCTCAGCTCACAAAGCTCACACAAACTCACTCTCTCAACCCAACACAAGAATAGAGCTTGAATCTCACAAATCTCACAAAGAGATGGTTGGGGAAATGTTCTATGGCTTTGGCTCTTCAAAAACGGCAGGGGAAGCACACCAGCAACCCTAAAGTCAGCAGCTCCAACAAGTGGAGCTCGTGGGGTACTTATACCCCACTCAAGGAAAACTAGCCGTTAGAAAAGCGGCCGGGGCGGTCAGACCGCCTGGTCAGGGCGGTTAGACCGCCCCCCTCCGGCCAGTTTGAAAAACTAGCCGTTGGCTGATAGGGGGCGGTTAGACCGCCCCCCATGGGCGGTTAGACCGCCCTGGGCAGAGAGCTCCCAAAACCCCTTTTTCTCTTTTCGCAAACACTTCAAGACATGTTGAAGTGGCTAGGGTTGGGTTAGAGGTTTGTTAGTTCACTCAGGGACACTCTCAAGGCTATTTCTCACATAGGTCAACTAATGAGCACTTTTGATACTTGTCATGAAGCTAATATTGCATCCCTCTTGATAGTACGGCATTCCTATACTCAAGGATAAAAGTAAATACCTAATCAACCTCTTGAGCTTGTATACCTTTCATCTTGCCATACTTGAACGTGTTGAACTTGAGGGCTTCCAACAATTTCTATCTTCATGAGCACATCCATACTTGAGCTAGTAACTTAAGGTCTTTCCATATAGCATAGGTATGCATGCTTAGATCCTTAAGTCACTCCATATTGCCAAACATAACATGTAGATGAGTTGCATTGCTTCATTCGGTTAAGGCTTGGATATGATACTTGGAGACCCCACGGATGCTAGAACTTCACCTTAGCAAAACACGAAATGGCGGACTAGCTAGGACCCCAAAGATTGCTTAGTACCTCACCCTAGTCACCTCGGTTGATCTCTTCATCACTTACCCAAACCACTTTGAGTTCGACTTTCCTTCATCTAAATTTGATCTTCATTTGAAATACCGCTTCAAATGCTTGTTCTTGATTGACAATGTTTATGCAAGCTTCCAACTTAGGATCATCAAAAATACACCCATCCTTGTATCCTTTCATAATCACCACATGAAGTCTTGCATTTACTATTTAGTAGAGAACACCATTTCTCTTTTTATGACCCATTGACTTTCAATCAAGCTACCACATTCATTGGAGACTTGTAATTGTTCTTTGGCAAATATCCCCAATATTTTACTTCATTTGATTGCTTGACATTCACCATTTCTCATCAAAGGACCACACACTTGCTTGTCTTTATAAAGTGAGCCATACAACATTCATCCTCAAATATATAGCAATATTAACTCATGAATAACTAAATAGAAACCTCCTCACATTCTAAAACAAACAAGTTAGATCTTTAATTGTTTTGTCATTCAATTCACCAAAATCCACTTAGGAGCCTAGATGCACTTTCACTCTCATGGCGTCGCCGGCGGTAGGAGGGGCTTCAGCCCCCCCGACCTGGCGCTGGCTCCACCCCTGCCCATGGCTGCTCTACTTCGCGCCACCGCGCAAACGCCGTTGCTTGTGTGCCGACCTTCGAGTCGAGCCTTACGCCTGCAGGTGCCGCTGCCTTTGTCTGCACGCGCGTCCCCGCTTGCCCGCCATTCTTTGTAGCCGCCGTCGTGTGCTCTGTGTGCACACTGATGCCGAGGCGCTGCCGTGGTCAAGCTGTTGTCTTGCACTTGTGCACGCTCTCGCTCAGAGAGAGGCCAAGACCTCGCCTTTGGTCACCTTAAGCGTCGCCCGCGCACTGCGTTGCCGAGCAGCATATCGCCGTGCGTGTCTTCACCAGCGCTGCTGCCCTAGGCCTCAAACGCCTGTGCCTTTTCCTCCTCTAGATGTTTCCCTAGGTCTTCCTAAACCTTGCCATTAGCCTACCTGTGATGCCACGACCATGTGAGCTAACTTTTCCAAACCTCTACCTTTTGGCCTTATGCCATTTTCGAGCTCCAATGATCCATCTGTGTGCAAGCCTGCAGAATGCACTGCTCTCATAAGTGCTCAAGCTAAACCCTTGCAAGCCATGGGCTTATCTGTTTGCTTATTTGCTTTCAAGGTAGGCCATGTGTGTGCAAAATCCACCAAGACCCTTAGCCATGTTTTCCTGTGTGTGGCATGCTGCCTTTGCCCAATTTTTCGATCTCGCTGCATGCAGTCCTGCCGTGCGCTGCCGCTATCCTGCAACAAAGTGCATCCGCCTAGCCCTCCCACGGTTGTTGCCAGCACGTCACACATGGGTGTTGTGCTGCTGTCCTTGCCAAGCCTAAAACCCTTCCTAGTCACCTTTCTGAGTTGTTCCTGTCAGCCAGTGTACAGTCCTCAAGCAAGTAAGCAGTAGCAGGCGTATGTGCTGAAAATCATGTGCGTGCTAAATAAATCATCCATGGGTCCTAATCCCGAACCTTAATCTTTCTTGCTAGCACATTGCTTGTTGCCGAGCTGTGTGTCAATGATCCAACCTTCTGAACCTGTAGTACCTTCCTTCTGTTACCAGCTACACTCATGTTTGGTTTAATTGGTGCTTGTGCATGTCTAAATTCATGTGTGTGCTAAGGTTGGCTAAGCCCATCCTGAACCTCAGTGTGCTTGTGCATTGCTTGCATTGGGCTTCCTAAGCATGCCTTTCCCTTCCCTCATGCCGTGTCTCTTGTACATGACCACCAATCTTTGTTCCTCTGTCAAACTGCAACCATGTTGTGCCGATGCAGCCAATGGTTTTCGGCCTTTTTGTAGAGCACCATCCAAGGCAATCTTGGGGCATCTCTGGTTGTGTCGATGGCTCAACCCATAGTGCTGAGCTGCTAACCTCCAGGTCATGCCCAAGTATTTTTCCTGGTGAAAGTGCATCTAGGCCCCTAATTATTTTGGTGATAATGACAAGTATAATTTGAGTATTTAATGGTTTATCTAAGATGTGTGCAGGAATAAATGAGACAAAATTTCATATGAGAAAGGAAGGACCTCATTTTGGTATATTTGTGTTGAAGCTCAAATGACAATTTAAATTTATTTTCTATTTCGAATTTGAGTTTAGGCAACACCGTACTATAAAGAGGGACGAGATCGATCAATCAAAGTTTGCTACAAGTGCTCATCTTTAAAAATCTAGCCACAAAAATCTAGCCAAAATCCAAGAAGCACCTTTGAAAAAGCTTACCTAGCTTTCTGAGCCCCGCCGGGTCATCCGGCCCGTCTGGCCGGATCACCCGGTACGCCTCTGGTGCTTGCCGGGTGACCCGGCCCCTCTGGTCGGATGACCCAGCCCCGTCGCAGCAGCCAGCCTAACGGCTCTTTGAAGGGAGGGGGTATTTATACCCTCTCACTTCTTCCTCCTAGGGTTGCTGCCTCCAACGAAAAGAACACCTCCTCAAGCTCCATTCCCCCTCTCTCCACTCCTCTCCAAGCCACTCCAAGCAAGGATTCTCTTAGGGTTTGGGTGTGAGAGAGTTTTGAGGTGCTAGTGTGTGCTCCTTGAGCTAGCTCTTCACTCGTTCATCTCAAGAAGCACTTGTGGCGGCCAAGATCGATTGATTCTCGTTTGTTACTCTTGAAGCTTGCTTCTAGATGGTTAGGCGTCGCCTGTTGAGTGCCCTCTCCGTGTGGAGCACCCGGGAATGTTTGTATTACCCATCCTTTGTGGACTTCTCTTAGTGTGCACCAATCTTCCTTTGTGGAGATTGGGTGAGGCAAGAGGCTCTTTGTGATAGCCCTCCCTTTGTGGGATCCTCAATGGAGACGTAGCTTCCTTTGTGGGAGTGAACTTCGGATTAAATCTCTTGTCTCTTGCTTGTTTGAGTTCATCCCCTTTTCTCTAACCCTAGAAGCTAGGTTTGGATCGATCTACATATTTGTGTTGTTTCTTGTGAAATCGTTTGTTGCAGGTGGTTACAAGCTCAAATACACAAGTTTTGGTTCATACACTTTCTGCAAATTCAAGTTTTATTAAGCTTATTATACTCTATCTTCGCGTGTTGGTTGATCCGGCCCAAGTGACAGGGTGACCCGGACCCCCCCCGGGTCATCCGACCAGTTGAGCCGGGTCATCCGACCCCTGATCCACTGCTCAGATTTTGCAGAATTTTAAAGTGATCCTATTCACCCCCCCTCTAGGCATCACAAGATCCTTTCACCTGGGTCGTCTGCTCCAACACATGAACATGAAGCGCAGACCCGTAGTTTGTGCTTGGAACCACAAACCTTTCAAGCAGGAACTGCTGTTTGAAATCCCTTATGTCCTGTTTGTGCTTATCCAGCTTTTAGCCTTCAACTACGTCCGTCCGTCATGTTGCACTTGTGTTCCTGAAGATCTAACCAAATCTGCAACCTGTGGTGCTAGTTTCCCTGACCATCGGCCAATTCTTTCCTTTTAGTTTGCCATGCCCATCCTACGGCCTCAGTGCAGTTTAGTTCTCCAACAAACTGTTTGTGGCCTATCTGTTCCACACCAGGAAGCTACAGTCCAAGCAAAGGCTAGAAATCGGTCATCTCCAAGTCCGTTAGCATCTAGATAGTAGCAAGCTGCGGCCAGTGCAAAAGCTAGCAAGCTGGCCATGATCTCTTCTACTTCCGAGCCATCTACCTCTAACCATGAGCCTTCATCTCTCTTGTCTGTGCATCCCTCGCTACCAAGGAGTGTGTTCAGGCTCTGACCTGCTGAGCCTGTAATGCTAAGCTGTAATCGAATAGTTCGCATCCAAGAAATCAGTAAAGGCTGTTGTGCTCACGAAAACCATACTAGATGCTAGTAAGGTTAAGCCCCATCAGGAATGGCTTACATGCCATGGATGTGTTTAACTTCACCAATATCTTTCTAGATGTTCAGTTCCATCACGTGAGCATGCAAGTGCAAACCCGTTGTGCTAGCTTTTGGACGGACCCACATGCTAACTCATGCCACACCCGCACCAACCTGTTGACCACAAGCTTGCTGTAGCCGCAAGTAATTTCCGTGTTCTCCTCTCCTGCAGCCCTGGCTGCAGCATGCGTACAAGTAGCTTTCATGTGGATGCCATTGTGGCATTCCAGCAAGTAGTCTGCCTGCCAGCCTGATTTCTTTTGCCTATAGCTGAATCTGCACAAACCTGTGATGCTATGCTCATACCACACCCGTTCAGGCAGGAAGTTGACTACGAGCTAATATCTGTTAGCCCTTGCCCATACCATCTTTGAGAGCTCTTTGGTGTTCACCCAAAACCCTGCAGGTTGTGGCCCTTTTGCTTGCTCGTGCTCACGTGAGCAACAAACATGTGCTAGTTCTTAGCCACAAACCACACATGCAGTAGCTGCTGCTTGTAAATCTGTAAGCCACATAAGTGCTAATCTAACCTTAGCTCTTTATATATCCTGCTTGGGTGTTGCTTCCTAGTAGCATCGCTCGCCCTCTCCACCAAGCTTAAATCCTTGTGCTTGGTGCTTACTCCAAATCTTTCAAGCTCCTGCCATACCTGTTTATGGTAATCGCAGCCGTGCCACGCCTTCGTCACGGACGACGTGTGCACTAACCCAACCGTAAGCCATACCATGGATGTATCCATCCTCGCCGCTCTTCTGCCATGTTCAGCTCGAGCCGAGTTGCTCAACCACACCACATCACTTCTAGCTGATCCTTTCTGCACAATCTCGCTAATCTGACCAAAGGGGTCCCACAAACTTACCGTTGGGTCCCACTAACTCGTGAGGTCGTGATCCGCCTATCTTGTTCCCATCTGACATACGGGACCCACAGGGTCACTTGCGGGTTCCGGTTGATCTTTGACCTTTCCCTTTGACTTGGTCAACAATGATCGTTGACTAAGTCAACTGAGCTTGCAAACCAACCTGAAACCTAGCTTTTGTTCTCTAACTTGTTGACTTATGTTTTGTTTGTGCTTTATCACAATTAATTAATTTAATAAAATATTGCTTTATTTTAAAATCATTAATAAATTGACTCTAGCTTAGAAAAATATGAAATCAGTTTCTTTAATCTTCTAAAATGATGAAGCACCCCGTAGACTAGTTTTGGAGTTATTTGGTTCTTTAATGCTTCTCTTTGAAGTTTATTTGCAAATAGATCCTCATTATTTATTTATTTTTGCGAATCTAGGATCTCCCGAAGCTGAGGAGACAAGCCAGAAGATCAAGTACAACTACGGAAACTATGACGACTACTTGCACACAGGTGTTCACACCCGACCTACTTTGAATGCCCATTAGGCATTGCTTTAGAACTGCTAGCGCTTTATTTATGCATGATGATGGTTATGATGAAAACCCTTGCACTGCCCTTTTTACTACCATGTCCTTGATTGACCTACTACTACTACTACTACTACTACTTTATTTACGCGTGATGATACGCTGAGCTTGCTGTGCATGTGTTGGGACTATGTGGTAGTTTCTTGGTGTGTGTGGGGAAAAACCGGCAGGAGAAGGTGTTTTTGGGATACTTGACGGGGGTGAGCTCAAGTCTCAAGACAACCCGATCCGGGATCAGGGGCCAGGGATCGTCTTCTCGGGCGATGCCCAGTTTGGTACCTATGACGGGTACACTATTTTAGGAGCACAGGTGTTGGGGTTTTTGTGATGACTTGGAGGATAGGAGCTCGCCCCGGTCTGAAACCGAGTGGGTCGCTTTGTTACACGGGGCTTTCGTACACACCACCTCACCGAGAGTGGGGATAGGGCCGTTTCGACCCTAGCAAGTGCGATACCATTCCTGCCAGTAGGATAGAGGCTATCAGTGAGAGGGTGTAGGGTGAAGTCCCTTCCCATTGGGCGCTCCCCGTGTGGCCACACGGGGGCATGTTCACAGTTCTGGGGTGGTCCTTTGCGAAGGACCGCATCGAGACCCGGATGCAGGATGGAATCGTAACTCCTAGGTGTTCGTCCGGTTGGATGGGCTTGGTTGGCTGATCACCGCCGGGTGCCATTCCGAGTTGGGTATAGGTGTACACGCTCTACAGAGTTTAGATCTATACGTATAGCCGTGTTCTCGGTTATGGACATTGCCCGTTGTTTACTCCGACTCTTACGTTTTGGGATTTCTACCTCCCCTTATAGGATGAGAGTGTATGGTGAGCCGTGGTTGTACTCGGGGAGATGGGAGTTGCTCCCTCTGCCTCGCGGATCCGAGTGCAATCATTAAGGTGCGAGGAGTGGGAGTTCTCGCACCGACCCTAGATGGAGATAGGACTTGGTGACGGTGATCTGGGTGACCAGGTGTTACCGATCGTGGATGAGAGACTTGGGAATTGGTGGGAATTGGAGATATTATTCTATTTATGTTGCTGCCGTTGATTAGGAAAACTCTAGACTACTCCTTGACTACTTTTTATTCCCTTAGCGTTAGGCCACTTAAAGCTTGCAAACGGTTGGTGACGTGAACCTATCCCATTCCTTGGGGATAGTCTGTGAGTGTGCAGGATTGGACTTGGAGCGAAAGTCCATGTATGAAGAATCCATGGAGGAAGGATTGCATTGCTTCGCTCAAGGATGCCTATGGTGAAGATCGAGGATGAAGACCTGAAGCCTTAGCTACCGCTGCGTAGAGTTTCTACTTGTCGTTTAGCCCAAGGGGCTTGTACTAAAGTCGTATACCGAGTTGTATTCGGATGTAAATACTCTGTTTTGCACTCTGATTTCGTTGTATGGAAATGATATTATACTGTAATGAGTTCTGTATGTGATAGCTACTGATCCAGGGACTATCACAAGGGTACAGGGAGTCGGGTTTTCCTCACCGAAAACCCGGGTCGTTACACCGACGGCGCTGGCGCTAGAGGTGGAGGCAGAGGGCCGGTGGAGAGTGAGCCGCCTCCATGGCCAGCCGCGCGAGCTCCGCCCGGGCCGCCTCCTCCATGGCCGACGGGTGAGCTCCGCGCGGAGTGAGCTGGAGACCGCCGGCGGTGGTGAAGAGATAGGCGGAAGACGACGCCCTGCTCCCTCTCCACCCCGGCGGCGAAAAACAACGACGCGCGTGCCGGCCCCTAGCGCCTCGAGATGAATGGACAGGGATGGATGTGTTGTAGAATGGATAAGAATAGAAGGGCATTTTGGAAAATTCACATTTTTTTTCAATTTTAAACTACCAAGAGAAGCGATTTTGCCTCTTTAAAACAGTTTCAGATTCACCAGAGAATTCGCTCCACCTGCACAGCCATAATCGGAGCTGCCACAGCCAAAGCCACAGTTGTGCCAAACGCACCTTTCATCGGCTACTAAAATGACAAGGAAAATATTCGTTTGAAAAAAAATAGTCGTGTTTAGTTCGGAAGAGAAAATTTTGGGGTCTCTTTCAAGGTCTATTAGGGGTAATAAACACAGACTATTTATAAAATTAATTACATGGATGGACGGGAAATCCCGAGATGAATTCATTAAGTTTAATTAATTTGTCATTAGAGATTGTTTACTGTAGCATGACGTTGTCTAATTGTGACATAATTAGACTCGTTAGATTCGTCTCGAAAATTGACGTAGAGGTTATGAAATGAGTTTTGTCACCAACTCACATTTAATGCTCTTAATTAATGTCCGTTCATTCGATTTGACGGATAGTTGGAAAAAAATTTGAGAAGAAAACAAGGTCTAAAAATAAGAAGAAAATTAGTCTGAAAATCCAAAAAAAATGCAAAAATTGCTTCGCGATTTGCCAATTCGGTAAGAAGAAGAAATGGATATTCTTGTTCGGAAAGAAGTGCAAATGTTGTTTTGAGGCCTTTATAAGCATGGAAGGAAATTGGAAGGTGGGCCTGATAATCTTTTAAAGGCCTGAAGCCCATATCCCAAGGCCCACTAACACTTGCAGCCTGCCTTCCGTTTGCCAGCCCAAATTCAAGTGTGTTCGTTCACCTCCCTCACTCCACGGTCATGCGGCAGAGAATTCCTCAATATCTGCGCCATGTGCCATGTCACTCACAGTACCTTTTCCTCAGTGTGCAGTGTCATGTTCGGGCTGTCCAGCTGCAGGTCTCCCCAGCTCCTAACGAACGAACGAGGTGATTTTTTTTTCGAAAGGCTCGGAAAGATTATGGCATCGATTAATAAACAGAATTAGCAATTACAGGTGTTAGAGGTAATATATTTTTACACCCGTTGTGAGACAGATCAAGGCATCGGAGTAGTCTCGCAACACAAGTAGAAGAAAATTAGTATCACGAAGATGGTACAAATTGGCAGATTTTAAATCACCCCTCATAACAATAACAAAATTTTTTGACACTTTCAAAACTCCATCTCCACCGGAGTACTTGTACCCTTTGTCATCAAGAGTACTCAAAGAAATAAGATTCTTGCTCATATCTGGAATGTGCCTCGCATCTGTCAAAGTTCTGATAATATCATCATGCATCTTAATCTGAACGGATCCAATGCCAATAATCTGATGTGAACTATCATCACCCATTCTAACAGAACCACCTTGGACAGAATCATAAGTGATGAACCAATCTCTATTAATGCATATATGAAAAGAAGCAGCGGAATCAAGAATCCACTCATCACCACTATTTGCACATCCAACAAAAGCAACAAGAACCTCAGAACGATCTGAACTACTATCAATAGCAGCAACAGAAGCATCACCCTTCATCAGATTTACCTTTCGGTCTATATGTGTCAGTTCTCTTTTTCTTCTTCAATTTATAACACTCAGAAATAAAATGATTATCTTTCTTGCAATATCTGCAGAATTTTTTATCATCCTTGCCTCTAGACTTTGAACGGCCTTTATAACCATTCGAGCTCTTGCCTCTATAACCATCATATGATTTATTTTGTGTCCTGCCACGAACAGACAAAGCTTCTCCATTGGAAGCGGAACCTTCAGAAGACACCATTTGTTTCATCTTTTCCTTAGCTTGCAAAGCCTCATAAACTTCATCCATGATTAGTGTATCACGACTATACAATATGGTATCTCTGAAGTTTGAAAAAGAACTAGGCAGTGAACACAAAAGAATGAGACCCAAGTCCTCATCATCATATTTTACCTTCATAGACTGTAGGTCAGCAACGATCTCCTTGAAGACCGAAAGATGATTAAGCACAGAGCCACCTTCTTGCAACTTGTGCGTATATAACTTCATCTTCATGTGCATCTTGCTTGTCAAATCTTTTGACATGCAAATTGACTCCAATTTGAGCCATAAAGTAGCAGCGGTTTTCTCCAGCAAAACCTCTTGCAAAATATTATTTGTGAGATGAAGATGAATATTTGACAAGGCCTTACGATCCTTCCTCCTCTCATCATCAGTCCAAGTTTTAGAATCTTTGTCACCGAATTTTTCAAGCGCATCATCCAAATCAGCTTGCGCTAAAATAGCTCGCATCTTCACTTGCCACAATGCGAACCTTGTATCTCGATCCAGTAGCGGAATATCATACTTCATACTCATAGAAGCCATTAGGAAGAAATAATCTACAGTAAATAATCTAGGTATGAAAACGAGTAACCCTAGCGAAAACCTGCAGCTTGGTACACTTCTGTGTACGTCCAGCAATAGCTGATGAATCTCCTGGTAGATGTCCGTGTGACCTTAGCACAATTCTGCTCAAATCACTTGTCACGGAAGAGAGGTGCTGATCCTTCCTCGATCCGCGTGCAGCACAACTGACAGCGAAACACAGTAGTAAATTCTCTTTTTGGGTGTGTTTAGAGCCTAAACGTTTGGGCAAAGTTTGACAATTTTGATCAAAAGTAGTGCAAAATACACTGTAGTGTCAGATGAATAGTGAGAGATGATGTGATGGAATGTGATAGATGATAAGATGTTTTTTGGAAAAATTTGGACTTCTAAACACACCCTCTTTCACGCATAGAACGGCGGAGGTGATTACTCTCCGCCTGACAGGGACCTGCAGCTGCGGATTAAGCAGGCGAATTCGACTCCGCCAGGGGCAGCAACTCCCCACGCCTTGAGGCCTGGTACGAACGGTCGATGGACTCGACCTGGAGACAGCGCTGCGACCGTCGAATCTGCCTCGGTGCGGAGGCAGCTATAATACCATTTGTTAGCAAATAATGTGAAAACAAGATCGAACACGAGACACGATTTTTACGTGAAAAACCCTTACAGGAAAAAACCACGGGCGCCAGTGGCGAAGTCAGGATCGAACCCTAGGAGGGGTTCTCCTGTGCTTCTTCCACCTCCCGCTCCTCCTTCCTTCATTCTTTTGCTCAAAATTTGTAGGAGGGGCCCAGGGGGCTTCACAGCATTTCCGGCGGTAGCCGGGGCTCGAGCCCCGGCCGCCCCGGTGCTGGATCCGCCACTGATGGGCACCAACCGACGATCTTCACTATAATGAAAGAGTTGCAACGAAGGGAATACAATGAGCTCTCTCGCTCTTCCCGTGCGGCTTACAAGATGTATATATATGGTGGACTAAACTAACTGCAGTCAAATACGGAAACAAATCCGCTAATCACATAACCCGAACCGTGGACCCTCCAGGCGTCCCCACAATACACGTTATAATTCGGATCATATCCAACACCACATAACGAACCATCAACCATGCATGCCAAATCAGTAAGAAAGTAATCCCTTTCAAGAATGCAATCTTTAGATTCACATGTTTTTTCCTTACATATGCGAGGGTCAGTGTTTGTATATGTTGCTTGCGTTGCAACTGGATGAAGAAAAAAATTCAATGAACAATACACATGAACAACTCCTGGTAATTATCGTTGGGAAAACTGAAGCACGTATAAATCGTAATTGTACTATTTTCAATCCTTGTCACTGATCCATCATTTCACATTGTAGAAACTGAAGAACATGGAAACCTCCCAGAATCCTTTAAGCAAAGTCACAACGAACGCAGCAAGAATGGTCTCCTTCCGTCGTCGTGCCTGGCCCCGTCAATTCGTTTCACGGCAACGACGACGGCCATGCCTTATCCTGATGATCCGGCGGTGGCCCTGTCGCTGTGGGGATTTGTTCGCGAGTCAATCGAAGGTTAATCTCAGCACCGAGAAGAAACCATACCGTTGATTCCGCAGGGGCATCCGGACGAGATGGCGGCGTCGGATCTGGGCTTTCTGATTCCGCTGTTACTTTTCTTTTCTCGGTGCGGCGCGGCAGGCGTCGAGGGCGCGCTCAAGGGCGTTGACGACCTCGGTCATGGACGGGCGGTCGCGGCCCACGGGGCCCACGCAGTCGGCGGCGAGGTAGCCGACGTAGGCCAGCGACTCGGCCTCCTCGGGCGCAGGCGTGGGGAGGCGTGGGTCGAGCACCCGCGCGACGTCGTCGGTGAGGATGTGTGGCACAGCGAACTCGACGACGTTCTGGGGCGTTTCGCTCTCGTCGTAGCGCTGCACGGCGCGGCAGCCGGACATGAGCTCCAGTAGCACGACACCGAAGCTGTACACGTCGCTCTTGTCTGTCAGGTGCTGCAGCCGGTAGTACTCCGGGTCCATGTAGCCCACCGTGCCACCGGTGTATCGCAGCTCGTCGTCGGCGGTAGGGTCCGGGATGGAGGACAGCCCGAAGTCGGCGATCTTGGCCGTCCACGCGTCGTCGAGCAGGATGTTGGCAGACTTGACGTCGCGGTGGATGATGGGTGGCACGGCGTAGACGTGCATGTACTCGATGCCCCTCGCGGCGTCGATCGCGATGGCGAGGCGGCCGCGCCACGACGACACAGCGGGCGCCATGGGTACGCGGCTGTGGAGCTGGTCATGCAGCGTGCCGTTCGCCATGAACTCATACACGAGCACGCGCTCGCCGCAGTCGGCACAGAACGCCAGCAGGCACACGATGTTCTTGTGGTTGGCGCGCGCCAGCGCGGTGAGCTCAGAGGTGAACTCCGTCTGCCTGTCGCGGCGGCGCGCCGCCACCGAGGTTGACGCCTTGTTCGAGTCCTCGACGCGCTTGATCGCGACCACGCGCCTGTCGGAGAGCGTGCCGCGGTACACGGACACGAAGCTCCCCGTGCCGATCCGGCAGTCGTCGGAGAACCCGTCCGTGGTGGCGTGGAGCATCTCCAGAGTGAAGTGCTGCACCACGCTGCTGGGGCCCTTGCTCTTGCTGGATCCCAGCGGCCCCAGCAGCATCAGCGACTGCTGCACGTCGCCGGCGGCATCCTGGGTTGGTGAAATTGGTGCCAGGAAGCAGTGGAGGAAGCAGGATGGCAGCTTAATGGGGGCTTTCCTTCCTCCTTTTCTTCCTCTCCCTCCTTCTCTTCTTCTTCCTCTCCTCGTCGTTGTCGACGCGGTATCTTCCCCCACCGTTGCGCTCTGCGACGAGAAGTCAGCCTCTTCTCCCACAAGCGCTGTCTGAATCCTCAAGTCCGACTCTTCGCCCCGCGGCGCCGTCTAGAACAACAAGTCGTGGTAAACAGAACAATGCTCAGGCAGAGTATTTTATTCCAAGTCCAAGTAAATGTAAACTATGATTTAAGTGCATGGGTCTAAACCAAGAGCTGGTAAATAAATTTGCATCTTGATCTCGTGATGTTCTTGGTAATTTGCATCATTAAGGACGCAGAACTTACCTCATAGTCTCTTTCTCCTGGAAGCTGGTTAGGTGTACGTGTACCTTGCCCAAGTTCAGTATAACCCGTTTTTGCCTGTTGAATAATCAACAAACTCATTTCACCACCAGCTCGAAGCTTTGAAACTGAAAATGGTGCAAAAAGCTTTAAAAATGATGCTTGCATTTGGGAGCGTACTGTGTTGTCATGTTAAACTTACATGTGATTCCAATGAAGTATATAGGTCAGTTTCAACAAAACCATATGTGCGTTCCATATCATCAAGCATGCCAATTATATGCCATGTGGTTGGTCTCTTTGCTGGATTACTATCAATGCACTTGATGCCTATCTCGATGCATACTCTTACATGTTCCAATTGTGTGTATACAGGTGAAGCTTCCAACCTAGGACTCCAACTATCAAGCACCTAAACAAAGGCAATCATGAGATAGGGATTATTGAAGAAATGGAAAATTAAGTATCTACTGCAAGTAAACAGCATCCTCAAAGTTAATGTGCAAATAGTATCCATACCAAACTTAGAAAATAAAAATAACTTAATATAGGAAAGCATGCATATTAGGATATATGACCCCATATATATCACACCCGAATTTAAAGGCAAATTCGAATACTCATATTATATGTGCGCCAGGATCAAAGTTCACACATATAACGACTCAGTGAATACCAAAACACAATGCCAAAACGTAAAGAGAGTATTAAACTTTATTACAGACCAAATGTCTCATAAACGAACTAATATTAACGAGTAGCAACACAGCGGAAAGGGTCAACACCACAGGTAGTTGACTGGTGACACGCCCGCCTAGTATTCGTCGAAGTCTACAGGGAAATCTTCAAACCTCTCCAAGTGTGAACAACATCCGGGTAGTGTCGTTGCAATATAAAAACAAGCGTGAGCACATGCCGTACTCAGCAAGCGGAAACATAATACAACATGCAAGACTGTTTTGTGGAAGGCTGATGGGTTTAAGCATTCAGCATTTTAGTTGGTCAAGTTTTATTAGCAACAGAATTACTAACAAGTATAAGTTTATACCAAACCCACAATCATCATAAGGGATAAACAACATAAATAAAGGTAGATGCATCAGGTTAATCATTATCTTTCATAGATTAATCATGTGAGGGTCCCGGCCACTCTTGACCGTGAGCACGGCTAATCGATTAGTTTTACACTCTGCAGAGGTTGTACACTTTCACCACAAGTCGCGTAAAAGTTCTAGAAACTTTAAACCCAACCATGCGATGCCGGCCAAGCATCATACCACACTACCTAGGTGTGATTGCATAGGGAAGCTACGAGGCCTACAAAGTTTCCCCAGGAAGTTGCAACCCACAAGGTTACCGAATCAGTTAGCAAGGTATAAAGTCCCCTAGCGGGTACCGTGTCTTAGCAAAGCCCAACTCCCCGCTAGAGCGAGTCCATACCCCCACAGTACCGCTGCCCCTTGTCCTTATCAGGTAAAGCCACTCCTAACCAAGGTCACTAATTAATTAGCCAAGGCCAGAGCCATTTAGCTCTTGTGGTTGCACTGTTGTCCTGGGTGGTTCTCCATGCTCCAATTAACATATGATCTTGTATTAATGAAGGTATAACATAAATAAATCAACATTAACAAAGTTTCATTAATACCACCGTGTACCCAGGTAAAGCATAGCGAGAACTACCCAACATAAAAGTAAACCCAGTTGATCGAGGTATAGGGTGTAAACATCTAGTCGAACCTTAATTGGGACCCATCAATTTAATGCAAGCAAAAATAAATACAGTGAATTTAAATGCATGTTGTATAGGTAAACGGATATGCATCAAGGAAGACTTGCCTTCAACAAATCCCTGTTGCTGTTCAGACACTTGAGCTTCTTGGTCTTTAAATCCTTCAGCCCAAACGTTCTCTACGCATCACATCAAGGTACATACAAGGACACAATAGAATAAAATAAGAAATAATCACCAAACAGATTTATCAAAGCAAAATAGAGGCAAAAAGCTATTCTACTCTTCGATACGATCGTTTGGACATAAAGAATGCTAAAAATGGAGCTAAAACGAAGAAGTTATGGCTAAACGAAGATGCAGGGGCTTAACTGTGAGAGAACTAAGCTTATAAGGACCTAACAGCAAGAAACCGAGGGCTAAAACGTAATTAAACATAAAAACCGAAGGGCTTGGGTGAAAATCTAAAGGGCTGGATCTCGGCTACTAAATCTATAAAGATCAGGGGCTAAGACAGAAGAAAAGGGACCTATCTGTAAGGATCTTTGTATGGTGGAAGGACCGGCTTGCGATATTTAAAAGTCCAGGGGTTTTTCTGCAAAATGGTTTTAAACACAGCCGTTGACCGGTATTGACTCGGTTCGAGACTGATCCGAGCCGTCGGATCAAGATCTGGTGGCTGAGGTTGCATGCGAGCGGCGGACGGCGGCGCGAGCAACGGCGAGCGGTGACGCCGGCCTGTCCGCACAGGGCCGCGCGTCGCCCGCACAGGAGCAGGGATGGTTGCACAGTGGCGGTGTCAGGCGCTCAGACCATGTCAGCCGCGCGGCGTGGGAGGAGATATGCTTTTGACTTCGACTTCCCGGCGCGGAGTCGGACATTTAATGCTGTTGTCAGGCGGAGCAGAAGGGCGGGGCGCCGTTTGTCAAGGGACGGCCTCGAGTGAGGCGGAGATGACTGATCGCTTGAGGGGGGCGAGCCCTTGAGCGAGGTGGAAACTTGCTCGGGGGCCGAGACCCTCGAGCGAGGCAGAAACCCGCTCGAGGGACCGGAGCCCTCGAGCGAGGCGGAAATCCGCTCAGGGGCCGAGACCCTCGAGCGAGGCGGAAACTCACTCCGAGGGACCGAGATCCTCGAGTGAGGCGGACAAGCGGGCCTTCTCGGTGAAGGCCGTTGCCGGGCCGTAGCAGGCTGCGGGCCCGTGGTGTCTCGTGACTGTTAGGATTTTGGGGATTAGTCCGTAAGTGATTTTTGTTTAACGAGGGTAATTATCCTCTTAGTTAGGGAATCCCTAATGACCGTCCCTGACAGTAGCCCCCGAGCCTTTGCGGGAAAGGGAACTATTCCGGCAAAGTATATCGATCTCGGGTGCCGTGTGCGAGTCTCTTCCCCTTTGATCGTGCACGTTTTCCTGTGGGGGCGCGCTAGCACACCCGCGGGTGTAAGCCCCCGAAGCCCTGCAGGAGTGCATGAACTTGTGCAGGGGTTAAATACGTTGGGCGACGTGGCTCGCCTCGCGTTTGTTTCAGCCGGCCTCGGCGATATTTCAGCCAGCATCGGCAATCTACGCCGGTGGGGAGGCATCATGCTGGCCCAAGATGTTTTCGAGCGGGCTGGCCGCTTTCGTGGGGCTTAACCTTTGGCAGGTTGATGTGGTGATCATCGAGGTGGTCATGGTGCGAGGAGCCCCCGAGCCCTTGCCCAATCAGGGGCGATTGGGTAAAAACTCTCGACTTTGTTATCGCGACCCTCGTTGCCCTTTCGCAGGGTAGAGGGGTGAGGCAATCCGTGCTACACTCGAGCGGGCGGTGAGCAACGGTTGCCTCGGTGAGCTGTTAGCGGATAGTTCAAGTGGGCGTCCATGCCCCGTTCGATAGGGGTCAGCTCGTGGTCCGGAGACACGTCCATGTAAGTGCTCGCAAAGGTTTGCCAAGCAGGGCTCGATCCCGTTCGATAGGGACCGAGGGCGCGGAAGCACTCCCTCGATGGGATCCCTCAATTGGCTGCCTTTGTCTCGGCCTTGAACACGATATGTGGGGTACCCCCGAACTTCGCGTTCGGGGACAGGCTCGATTGCGTGTGCCCTGATCGTTCCTGGCTCTGTTGATCTGAGGCGCCTGTTCGAACCCATCGAGGGTCAGGCCCCGTACCTCTGATCAATAGGGCGTTTGCGGGGGGGGGGCACCGGGCGCTCCCGTCTTGGCAAATCTGTGGTGCTTGTCAAATCACCATTGAGCTAAGCTTCGAACCACTTATTAATACTTCCCCAAGTCGAGGGGCAACTGCGGTGCCCGTCGTGCCCTCAGTGGGCTGGGCCTCGAGTCGCTGATCAGTAGTGATCTGTGGGCCTAAGCCTTGGATCCCCTCGAGTTCGTTCTCGAGGGCACGTTTGACAGAGCGTGGCTCTGTGACCTTAACCGCCTCGGATCAGGGCGCTCGCTGTATCCCTTCGTGGGAGCGGGCCCCGAATCCCCGGTTCGAGGGTACCTGGGGCTTTCCTTATGCAAGAAGGAATCCCCCGTCGTTTGAAATTCATCTGCAAGGCGTCCGGCCACTGTGCCCACCCAGTCGTGGCTGACGTGGCACGGGGCAGGCGGGGTAGGCACGCTTTTTCAGGCGAAGCGACGTGGGCGACGTGCGGCAGCGAAAAGACAGGACGCGGCGGCCCTTGGATTACCGTGCGGTAATTATGGCGCACGCGCGCGCGTGCGACAGCTTCGGGGCGGTGGGGCCCTGCCGTCAGTGACGGGCGGCACCCACCGCATTAACTACCGCCGTTCGTCGCGCCTCCAGGCGCTCTGCCCCCTTCCTACTCTATAAAAGCAGGGGGCGCAGGGGGGAAGCTCCTTACCTTTGCCATTCGCAAGTGCCTCTTCCTCTTCGCCTTCTCCATTGCTGCGCGCTCCGCCGCTCCGGATCTGCTCGCGCTCCACGTTCCGCTTCGTCTCCTCGCATCCCCCCTGCTCCCACCATGTCTGCAGTCAGGGTGTTGGATGCGCACCTGTGGCCCCGGTCGACGGTGGACCGGCAGTCCATGGAGGGGCTGGTCGCTGGCGGTCAGCTGGCGCCGGCCGGCGACGAGGCGAACCCGGCGTGGATCATCCCGCCGGCGTCACACCGGGAGCCGTCTCCGCCGCCGGGCTACATCGTGAGCTTCATGCGGCTGCACGAGCGCGGATTCAACGCCCCCGCAAGCAAGTTCATGCGGGGGTTGTGCCACCACTACGGGGTGGAGCTCCACGACTTCGCCCCCAACACCATTTCGTAGGTGGCCTCCTTCGTGGCCGTCTGCGAGGGATTCCTAGGGATTCCGGCGCACTGGGAGTTGTGGATCCATCTTTTCCGCGGCGAGCTCCACACGCTCGCCACAGGGGAGAGGAGGAAGCGTCAGGCCGTCCGCGCTGGCAGCCTCACGTTCTCGGCACGTGACTCCCGGAAGGAGCTGTACCTACTCTACTCGATGACCACGAACAACTCCGACTGGGGGAAGGGGTGGTTCTATCTGCGCAACGACGGCGCCGGGCTCCCGTCGTACACTGGGAAGGTGCTGAAGGAGAGGCCGGTGTCGTGGGCGCACGGGGTATCGCCCGCGTCGAGGCAGGCGAGGCTCGAGCCCCTCACCGACACCCTGCGCCTGTTGGCGGACGCCGGGTTGACCGTGGCGGGAGTCATCGCGAACTTCCACCTCCGGCGGATGACTCCTCTCATGGAGAGAGAGCTCCCCATCTTCGAGATGGGGAACGACGCCGACCTCGCGGCTCTGGTGCGCTCGCGGTTGCTGGAGGAGCCGCTCGCCCCAGCGTATGCGGCCGCGAGGGCGAGGCACGCGGTGAACCTCAAGATGGTGCCGCACAACGACGACGACCTGCGGTCGTTTGCGATGCTCCCGGGCGCCAATCTGGCGAGACTCAGTTCCTCGTTTCGCTAGTTTCATCCTCGTGCTCGATCTAACGGTGATTGTTGGTGATAGGCGGTGCACGTCAACATCCCCACCTCCGACCCGCCGACGCCCAGGTCACACGCCCAACCGCTCCAGGCAGCAGAGGCAGAAGGACATGGCGGACCAGGCGAAGGCGAAGAAGACGAGGAGGCAGGAGCGCCTCGACAGGTACAACGAGGAGTACCTGGTGTGGGAGCAGCGGGGTCTCTCTCCCCCGCCGGAGCCAGTAAACACGTCTTCGGACGAGGAAGACAGTGAGGGGGAGCGGACTATCTCTGACAGGTGGAAGGCCGCACCGCCCTCATCACCGAGGGACGAGGAGGTCCTCGCGGAGCCCACCCCCGGGGTGGATACGACGCCTCTTGACGAGGGGGCGCCGTCGCCGTCGAGGGTGCCGGTCGGGCCAGGGGTGGCGCCCCCAGAGCCCTCGAGGAAGCGCAAGCGGTGTATCTCCGGCATACGGTGAGTTGCATCCCGCTCTCTATGTTCTTGATATCATAGATTAGTTACTGACCTTTCCCTTCCATCTTTCGTCAAGGTGGCGCCCGCTATCCCCGGCCTCGCGCCCGTGAAGGCGCTCAAGGCGGGGACGCAGGACGCGCCGCGCACGATGAGGCCTCGCTCGGCGAGGACCTCACAGACGGTAGCGGGCACGACGGCGACGGGCGAGGTGTCGCAAGTGGAGGCTGCGGCCACGGGGCCGCAGCGGCGAGAGGAGGCGGCGGCGGAGGCTCTCCGCGCGGCCGTGGTTCGAGGGACCCGGCAGGGGCGAGAGCAGGCTCGCGTCGCGAGTCGAGGAGCAGAGAGCCATGGCGAAGCCAGGGCTCCTGCTGATGGTGATGCAACCCCAGCTGGGGGTCAGGTGGTGGTGGTGGCTGCGCCAGCCCCCGGGCCCGTGCCTGAGGTGCTGGTGGTGCGGTCCGACGGGTGTGTGATGCCATCGGCACTGGCGACCGGCGTCGGGGCATCGACGTCTGGCGTCGTGGCCCCAACAGCTAGCGCCAGCGCGCCGTAGTGGGAGCAGAGGCTCCGGCTTCCTGGAGTTCCACCAAGCCTGGTGGAAGAGGCAAGGTCGGAGAGGGAACTGTGGCGGGAGTTCGGCAGCCTCGGCGCCTCCCTATAGAATGCCCTCGTCGCCGCTCTCCAGCTTCACGGGGCCAGGTCGCTCCAAGTCTTTCGAGTAAGTGCGTTAGCCCCAGGGGCTGCTCGGTTCATTTTCCCGTTTGCTCGCTTTTTGTTTGACTTTCTTTCTCCTCTCTCCCCTTCCTCGTCCGCAGGAGCTGCAGGAGCAGGCGGGTGAGAGGTTCACCCACATTGCTGAGCTGACCTCCGACTGGTACCGGACACAGTACGACACCCTGGACGTGATGGTGGAGGCCCTGCGGACGGACAACGGCTGGCTTGAGTACAACCTCCTCCCCGCGGAGGAGGTGCGTGACTCCCAGCGGGCTACGGTGGCGCAGAGGGCCAGGGAGGCCGAGGGGTTAAAGGTCGCACTCCGGGGGAAGGAGGAGGTGCTGATGGTGGCGAACAAGGAGCTGCGGAAGGTGCGCGTGGCGCACACCAAGGTCCAGGCTGCACTGGCGCAGAAGGAGACGGCCCTCACCGAGGCGCAGGCCCAACTCCAGCAGGATCACGCAACCCTCGAGGGAGCGAGGTCCTAGCAGACCCAGGCCGAGCAGAAGACCCAGGAGGTCGAGAAGCTGGGTGCTGCTCTGCAGGAGAAGACCGAGGCGCTCGCCGAGGTGGAGGGACAGCTACAGCAGGAGCGTACTGCGCGCGATGAGGCGCAGACCCAACTCCAACAAGAGCGCACGACGCTTGAGGATGCCAGGTCTACGTTTCTGCATGAGCGTACGGCGTGAGAGGAGGCGCAGTCCCAGCTCCAGCAGCAGCACGCCGCCCTAGAGGAGGCCAGGACTACGCTCCAGCTTCGGGAGGTGGAAACCGAGCGGCTCACTAGGGTCTTGGTCCAGGAGAGCGTCACCGTCGAGGCCTTGCGGACCACCGCCGGGGAGAAGGACGCCTCGATCCTGCAGCTGCGGCAAGAAGCTGGGGCGCGCGTACAGAGCTCGAGACGGAGAAGAAGCAGGTCGAGGGTAAGTCGCAGCCCCCGAGTCTTTAGCTGTTGTTTAGGCTCGTCATGATCCGCTCTTGACGCATCTTTTCTTGTCCCAGGGATGCGAAAAGCTCTGGGGGAGTCCGTGACGTAGGCGGAGGCACTTCAAGCGGCCTACACCTTGTCTCAGCAAGAGTTTGAGGCCCTGGAGCAGGCGGCTCTCGAAGTGTGCCGCGACATCGAGGTGGGTGCTGGTCCGTCGGGGAGTTCGCTGGCGAGCCACCTTAGGGCTCTGAGCGGCCGTGTCGTCGAGCGTGTGAAGGGCGCTCTCCGGCTTGGCGTCCAGAAGACCCTCGGTGTGGTGTCGACGCATTACATTGTTGATCACGTGGCGTTAGCCACAGGCTACGTAGTCGCGGATGGCCTTGATGATGATGGGGCGCAGGACGCCATGGATCAGGCCGATGCTGCTGCTGCCGATGCTACCGCCGATCTCGCCGACATGTTCGAGGAAGACCTCTTCCCGGATGCTGCCGCCGCTGGCCCCCTCGAGCCCTGAAAGTAGCCGGGCACAGAAGCCCTTAGGTCGTGGCCAGGATTTGAGCTAGGTGGCTCATGTAAATGAACAAATCATCTTTTAAGTTTGTAAACTTATGTGTGACCTGTTTTTATGTATGCTATTGCGCCTTCCTCGTATCTTGGGCAAATTTTAGCTGGGATCGACGTTTTCACGAGTAGCCCGAAGGTAAAGTGGTGAGAGAGAGAGGTTGTATCCTGCTAGAGGCGTAGGCGGTCCCAGGCTCACCCGACTTTGGCCTCCTGGTTATTCGTGCCCTGCTTTTGTTTGCCTAAGCATCCGAGGCCTGACATGCCTAGCATTTTTAGAAGAAAAGGAGTTTTGCGAAAAAATGGGACTGTTTGGGGGGGGTGCCCCCCATAGTAGCCCCCGAGGGGGACTTGGTTTTCAGAGGAAAGCCGAGTCTCCCTTGTCTTTATTCACAACCTTAGCGTATATACAACTGGCTTGGGCGCCAGCTATGTACAAAATGACTTGGAACATTTTAAGGGTAAAAGCGACATAGCTGTTGGATGTTCCAAGCATTGGCGAAGATCTCGCCCTTCTCGTTCACGAGCTTGTACGTGCCGGGCTTGAGGACTTTGGTGATGATGTATGGCCCTTCCCACGGCGGTGTTAGCTTGTGACGACCCTCGTTCTTCTATCGAAGTCTGAGCACCAAGTCTCCCTCGTTGAAGTCTCGGGGCCGGACCTTGTGCGCTTGGTAACACCGTAGGGATTGTTGGTACTTCTCGGAGTATAGGACCGCCGTGTCGTGGGCCTCGTCGATAAAGTCTAGCGCATCTTCACGATCTTGCTGGTTCTGCCCCTCCTGGTAGGCGTTGACCCTCGGGGACCCGTAGTCCAAGTCCGTGGGGAGGACGGCCTCTGCGCCATAAACCAAGAAGAACGGGGTGAGGCCCGTGGCTTTGCTCGGGGTGTTCCTGGGCTCCAAACGACCGACGATAGCTCTTGAATCCACTTCTGGCCAAACAGGTTGAGCTTGTTGAAGATCCTTGGCTTCAAGCCTTGCAAAATCATGCTGTTGGTACACTCTACTTGGCCGTTAGTCTGTGGGTGTGCCACGGCCGACCAATCCACGCGGATGTGGTAGCTGTCGCAGAATTCTAGGAACTTCTTGCCAGTGAATTGAGTGTCGTAGTCCGTTATGATGGAATTGGGTACCCCAAAGCGATGGACGATGTCCGTGAAGAACAGCACGGCCTGCTCGGACCTGAGGCTGCTGATGGGGCGCACCTCGATCCACTTCGAGAATTTGTCAATGGCCACCAGTATGTGGGTGAAGCCCCCGGGTGCCTTTCGCAAGGGCCCGACCATGTCCAGTCCCCACACAGCGAAAGGCCATGTGATGGGGATGGTTTGCAGCGCGTGAGCCGAGAGGTGGGTCTTGCGCGCGTAGTATTGGCACCCTTCACAGGTGCGTACGACCTCGTTGGCATCGGCGACCGCCGTTGGCCAATAGAAGCACTGGCGGAATGCCTTGCCCACGAGGGTGCGCGGAGCGGCATGGTGGCCGCACTCGCCCGCGTGGACATCTTGAATCAACTCCCGGCCCTCAGGGATGGAGATGCACCGCTGCATGACCCCTGAGGTGCTGCGCTTGTACAGCTCGCCGTTAATCACGACGAAAGACTTGGCCTTTCTGGCGATACGTCTCGCCTCGGTTCGATTCGGGGGCAGCTCCCCCCGATCTAACCAGGCGAGATACTCATCGCGCCAGTCCTGCAGAGGCAGCGGGAGTCCGTCAATCTCCATCGCCTCGGCCTCATCTGCCTGGGACCCTTCGAGATCCGAGGCCTCGAGTTCCTTGTTCGAGGGGGCCTCGTCCATGGGCTCGGTGCCCGTGGCCTTCGAGGGGCCGGCCCCCGAGGCTTTGTCAGCTCCAGTTGGTTTGTCAAGGTCGACGGAGGGCTTAGCGAGGTCGCGGGCGAAAACGTTCGGGGGAACGGTGATACGCCCCGAAGCGACCTTGGCCAGCTCGTCCGCTTCCTCGTTGTACTTGTGCGCGATGTGATTGAGCTCGAAGCCAAAAGAACTTGTCCTCGAGCTTGCGCACCGCAGTGCAATATGCCTCCATCTTCTCGTCGTGGTAGCTCGCGTCCTTCATCACCTGGTCAATGACCAACTGAGACTCTCCCCGTATGTCAAGGCTCTTGATGCCGAGTTTGATGGCGATGCCCAGGGCGCTGAGGAGTGCCTCGTACTCCGCCATGTTGTTCGACGCGGGGAAGTGCAAGCGTACCAGGTACCGCATGTGCTCTCCAAGGGGTGAAACGAAGAGCAGGCCCGCACCTGCACCCGTTTTCATCACTGAACCATCAAAATACATGGTCCAGCACTCAGCTTGGATCTAAGGAGTGGGTAGCTGAATGTCGGTCCACTCAGCTACGAAATCTGCCAATATCTACGATTTTATCGCTATTCGTGGTGCGTAGGTGAGGGCCTCACCCATGAGCTCCATGGACCATTTAGCTATCCTACCCGAGACATCCTGATTGTGGACAATCTCCCCCAAAGGAAAGGAAGATACCACGGTGACGGGATGGGCCTCGAAGTAGTGTCACAGCTTCCGCCGCGCGAGCACCACCGCATAGAGTAGCTTCTGGATCTGAGGGTACTGCGTCTTGGTCTCCGACAACACTTCGTTGATGTAGTAGACCGGCCTCTGGACAGGCAGGGCGTGTCCCTCCTCCATTCTCTCCACAACGATGACCGCGCTGACCACTTGGGTCGTGGCGGCGACATAGAGATAGAGGGGTTCGCCTTCCTGGGGCGGTGTCAGTACTGGAGCGTGGGCGAGTGTTGCCTTTAGTTTGTCGAGGGCCTCTTGGGCCTCGGTGGTCCAGGAGAAACACTCGCTCTTTCGCAGAAGTCGATACAGGGGTAAGCCCTTCTCACCGAGATGTGAGATAAAGCGACTCAGTGCTGCGAGGCAGCCCAGGACCCTCTGTACTCCCTTCAGGTCGCATATCGGCCCCATCCGTTTGAGGGCCGATACTTTCTCCGGGTTGGGCTCTATGCCTCGCTGGGAGACGATATAACCCAAGAGCATGCCACGCGGCACCCCGAAGACGCATTTTTCGGGATTTAACTTAACCCTGTTGCCCGGAGGCAATCGAACGCAATGCGCAAATCGTTCACCAGGTCGTCCGCCTTCCTGGATTTCACTACGATATCATCGACGTATGCCTCAATGGTCCGCCCGATGTGATCCCCGAAGACGTGGAGCATACATCGCTGGTATGTTGCCCCGACGTTTTGGAGACCAAATGGCATTGTCACGTAGCAGAACAGACCAAATGGCATGATAAAAGAGGTCGTGAGCTGGTCGGACTCTTTCATCTTGATTTGGTGGTAACCGGAATATGCATCAAGGAAGCATAGTAATTCACACCCCACAGTGGAATCAACTATCTGATCAATCCGTGGTAAAGGAAAAGGAACTTTGGGACATGCTTTATTTAAACCAGTGTAGTCTATGCACATCCGCCACTTCCCATTCTTTTTCTTGACTAGTACAGGATTAGCTAGCCACACAGGATGAAATACCTCCTTGATGAATCCGGCCTCTAAGAGCTTGCGCAGCTCCTCTCCGATCGCCCGGCACTTCTCCTCGTCAAATCGTCACTGATGCGAAGACACCGGCTTGGAGTTGGGTAGGATATCAAGTGAGTGCTCGGTGACCTCCCTCGGAATGCCCGGCATGTCCGCGGGACTCCACGCAAAGATGTCAGCGTTGGCGCGGAGAAAGTCGACGAGCACCACTTCCTATTTCGGGTCGACGGTGGAGCTGACCCTCAGCACCTTGCCTTCGGGGGCACCAGGGTCGAGGGGTATGTTGGCGTTTCTTAACGTCACCACTAGTTGTACACCTAGAGGGAACGTATAAGAGCAACCAGGTATACCGCAAGCACACGGAAATACCGCTGTAGCACTTCACCTCAGGAGTATTCCAAAGGGTATCGAATCCAAGGAACGATGTGTACTACCTTCTATCCTAGACTGATGATCCAAGGACACAACTCTATAGGATGAGATGAAGATGGAAAGGATCTTGCTGATAGCGTGAGAGTTGAGAACAACCTCTCGATTAGGAACACTCGTTTCGGACACCGGCCCCTCCTGGCTATAACAGTTGGTTCACGGCAAATGGTTGCCTACACGCTGTATCCGAATGTGGGGGATTTCAGAGGGTCCAATGGCTGTCACTACCGCGGCATACCCCAAGACAAATCATGGGATACAGGGCATTCGAAGGATAACCCGTAGTCTAGACACCACGTCTACACCACCGATTACTACTATAGCACGGCTACGTCTAGCACCCCATAGAAACACTATAGCACTCCGTATAAATACGGAGTGACGAACCCATGAGGGAGAGACCCGAACTCACTCAAGTATATGCTATCCTATGCAAGGGATCACGGATGAACTTGATCTAGATTAGGATAAAGGAGCATCCACTTACTCTGATTAAACTAGCAAGCATACAAACAGAATACAAACTTAAGTGTAAATAATAGAAGATCAAGGGTCGTGTTCGTGAAGAACACGAGCCTCTAACTTATGAACAAACACGAAAGTATGAGAAACTTGCTCATCAACTAGATCGAGGAAGCGTGTTCATGAAGAACACGAACCTCTAAATGATGAACGAACGAAGAACACAAGAACACAGTATGAATGCCACTTTAGTCTAATTGAGAATGTCAAAATACTCACTTTATTCTAAATGAAGAACAGAAGCATCCGAAGAGGATCGTTCTTGAGGAAATGTGCCAAACACCATGGCACAACCCCAAGATACCACCCCACCTCCTTCTAATCTCTAAAGCACTAGCAAGCCAGCACTAATCCTATGCAAGGAGCTCTCCTCTCCTAATGAGAGAAGCCATAAGGCAAAAGTGAGAAGGAGGAGAAGAAGTGTGTGTCCTATTCTCTACCCCCTCTCCTTCTATTTATAGGCTCGGGTACCGGCGCGAGATCACCCCATACACCTCCGGATTGGCTTAAGGATCCAATCAGGGAGCACCACGTGGAAGCTGATGGCGAACGGAGAAAATCCCGGGTCGGCCGACCCCTGGGGTCGGCCGACCTGGGCCCACCACATCTCACCTTGTGCTTTCTCTGGGTGACTGGTGTGTGGGCCCTTATGACGGTTCCAGGTGTCCACGTGGTTTTGAGGCGGTTTAGGCGCTCTGGTGGGCCATGGGATCCATGTGATACACACGTGGTGACTTCTGATTCGTCGAGCCTCTCTCCCTTGGATTGGTGACATCACCTATCCGTGGCCTTTTGCATGGCAGCCCCTCATTGGCTGAGGTGGAGAGGCTTGGATTGATGAGGTGGATGGATAAAGTATGCTTTTGCTCTATTTCTTGTGCTAATTGCCTGCATTCAAATATACATTGCCACTTATGGAAATTGTCAGTATAAGGCCCTATTCTAGTGTTGATGATCCTTTTATATTTATTTTATGCAGGTATTGACGGTGTAAAAGTAGCACTTAACAGCCGTCAACAACTCCCCCACACTTGACCTTTGCTCGTCTCGAGTGAAGGGAGTCAGATCAAGGTGAGACATGATATCTAAAGGTATGAAGCGAGCATAAGAGATATTCCAAACCATACCTTGTACTCATGAACTTATGAAGTGTCTATCATGCTATCTTGGGTAGTTGAAGAATGGAATGGTCAGGAATCAAATCACTCCTGCTCATCATGTCAAGTAACTTGGGCTTTTACAAGTTTTCAAAACAAACCTTGCTTAGCTCCTCATTTGATTCTCTCAGATCGCTCAATGTGTGTATGTCCTCACCAAGGCAGTATATTGCCTTTATTCATCCTACTTCTAATAAAAGCTTATGTGGAGCTCAGGGTAGGTATGAATGATAAGGCACACTTGCATCACATGTATTGCAAAGTCAAAGACTGGATCCAAGAGAAAAGCAATTCATACAATCAGATCAAGATGTGCACGTATACAGATATAATGAGTATGGTAAGGTGGATACTAGGCCCGGAATGGGTGCTAGATATTACCATACATTTATGATGGAAGCTGAGGTGATGGTAAGGTGGACACTAGCTCCGGAATGGATACTAGTTATTACCATCTAAAATATGAAACTCCTTTTTGCACGATTCTCCCTCTTGTATAAAAATCTTTTGAGAACATGGCTATCTCTATATTTTTTTTCCTTGTGGACCTTCATGTGTCCAACTCTTTTTTTTTCTTTTTTTCCAATACCTGGACCTTCATGTGTCCATATTTTTTCGATAGCCATGTCTCTTGTGTAACAAAAACTAGGAGGGAGAGATCAACACATATGGAGCCTTATTTTCACGGAATGGATGAATGATACAATGCTAACTTCCAGTGTAGAAGCATAGCAAGGGGGAAATGGTGGTGTGCACATGAATCTTGATCATGAGAGCAATGAAAAGAATTCTTACAAGGGTCACAGAATTTGACAAAGCTCAATGCAATAACAAGCAGCATATGAGTATATGGTTTTCAACTATGAACATCATATGGCTTTGGTAGGATGGTGGCATATCAAAGAGGAGCCTTGCAAAGGGTTTTCAGATTTTCAAATAAAATTACCCAAGCACTCAAGCATAAAGAGCGAAGATCATATTATCAAGCCATATCACAAACACCAACTACTTAGATAAACATGAGTTCCCTAATAATATTAGTTCACAATCATCAAGATGATGAGTAAGGAATAAAACATATGCAAGCCAACCATAGGAATCATGTAGAGCAAGCAGAGCACCATTATTAGAGTTTGATTTACTAGATAAGAATTGAAGATCTTTCAAACTCATAGGTTGAGAGTGAGATGAAGGGTGCATGTACCATCGCTCCTGAAGGATATGAGGAACAAGGGAAGACTAATGGTGATTCGGCTGACCCGTGGGGTAGCCAGCTCACTCTAGTTTACCTTGTCATTGTCATGAAGGCATAGTCGATGTCGTGCAGCCCTTTGTGTGGGAGTTCTCAAGTGGATATGTCGATGATGAGCTTGAGAGAGCTCCCCCACACTGGTGCTTGTACTGGTGTTGTTCTTCAAGCAAAAGTGGAAACAAAAGATGGACTCTACCGGTTCGAGAACCATAGAACCTTTATTCAAAAGCAAATATTTTTGGTTTTTATTTTATTTTATTGTCATCGTGTTATTTACTTGAAAGGGTTAGACCAATATTACATTTCATACACAAAGGGGAATATACTTACCTTGGACCTTTGAGAGGTCATATGTACCACCTTTGCATGTTGTGCAACATGAATCTGACACCTCAACTTACCTTCCTAGTTGAATTTAGCTTAGTGACTTACCCATTCAAATTTGACAATTTTCTGCAGGGGTTAGTCAGCACATATGCAACCAAGATATATGAAGATATAACTCTAAGGTTCATCAATCAAAACACGACACCATGTCTTGTTTGGTTGAAGAAGGCATTTTAACCTAAGCACCATGCTTAATTTAAAACAGCCTATGAATGTACATTCGCGAAACACACATTCAAACCAGAGCATATGAACAAGGATAAAGGAAGCATGGAAGCATGATCAAGCTATCATTAACAAGGGACATAAGCATGAGCATAAGATGGTGAACCTCGGGAACCTCCCGGAAGGGCTTTGTTTAATGTCAAAAACAGGATTTTCCTAGCTAATCGGCAAGATGCAAGAGCTGACATCATCTCCACACCAGGGTAAGATTTTGTAGAGGATGAACTTTACTCAGGATGCTCACATACCTCCCCCACACTTGAAGTTTGCATTGCTAGGCAACAAAACTCAAGTGTGTGGTGATCAAGCTTCCTTTTGTAAATGTTCCCTCACCAAAACTTATCTAGGTGTTGCAGCTGATGTGGCTCACATGTTCGTAGGCATCATCTATCCATCTTTCTTTTCAATCTCCACCTGAAAGGTTAGTGACCAAAAATACCCGAAGGACGACTTATCCTAAAAACATGTTCTTGCTTTTATTCGAAAAAGGAAATAAAACCTAACCTAATTCAGGGTATCTCCTGGTAGTGCTTTGTTTATTTATTGGTCATAAGCTCGACCATGGGAACTTCGTCTTGCAGCTATCGTTGGTGGTGCCATTCCCGTCTTACCACCAATCCTTGATGTATCGGTGAAGTTTCAGCTACAAGGTTAGTGCCACAATGCACACACGAAATCTGATATGCTTATGATAGACATATACATCCACAATCCACCTTCTAAACATTCTGCAAAAGAGGACCATAAGGTGATTGCAGCCCTCACGTGTGCTCAGCGCACTAAGCAAGTCTGACTCTGGAGGGACATGATGCGAGCATGGTCCGTATGGTAGATCAAGAATAAAGCTACCATGCTCGTGTGTGGAATCCTTTCCTCCAGACTCTAGAGTCAGTGCCTCGAAAGGTTCCATGGCCCATGAATTCTCCATCTCAAGAGAGTCATCGTGGAAGCTCGATGTTGACTCTCGATCATAATCGAAAGCAACATAATATGGGCCAGCGGGAAGAGGCTGAAACTCGGTCGAGATAGATGATGATCGTTCGCCTCCACAGAGGTGAAGAGGATCTCCCGAGTCATCCCCTTGAGGAGTAGAGAAGTCTACAACCTCAATCGGAACAGGCTCGGATGATGCGAACAGAGATACGTGCATTATCGTTTCGAGCGGGTTTTGCTCGGGAAGAGGTTCTACCATGGAATGTTCATGACAAGAGATGGACGTGGTAGAAGCGGCTTCCCTAAGCTTTACATCTAGGCTTCCTTGAGATTTATAAAGAAGTTCATCCGATGGGAAGCCCAGAAGAAGATCGAAATCCATGATGTCATAGATGTGAAAATCTAAGTGCACCTCGATCTTGTCTATAGTGATTGGCACGTCCCTAGCAATCCCTCGACATGGGAAAATGTATTCTTTATACATAGGACTTTGGAAATATCTATCAGTCGGGGTGAGGGGCATGTCTCCCGCCAGAGTGTCCAAAAGGTACTCCGATATGATGCAAACTCCAGCAGCAGGATCATGAATAGCATCTACGGTGTTTCCCCTCATGGAGTAATGGATGGTTGGGGAAGTCGAGCTGACCCGAATTACTTCGGAAATAGGCTCTGATTTCCAAGGCGACCGATACACTATTGCCCCATGATTCCAAACTTCATCGAGAACCTCATCAAAGTTCAACGATGCCGTAGGCTTCTCGTGCCAAGAACGATCTGAGGTATTTATGATGTTCTGAGAAGGATCACCCTCAAATCGAGAAGAGAACTCTGAAGGTTAAATTTCTTCTCCCTTTGGTGTTCGTGGTTCGGGAGAAGGCTCTCTAGACGAATCATTAGATGTGCAAGGTGAAAGCTCAAATTCGTCTATCAGGAGACTCCCTTGGATCAACTCTGATTCTTGGTGGAGATCATTGTATCTGGGATAGGAAGAAGAGGTTTCTAAGAAGTATTCTAGGGTCTCTCTTCTTTCCGTTGGAGTTTGGGTTCTGAACGAACCTCCAGCTACAAGGTCGAGCTCAAATGCAGATTCCATGTCTATCAGCCCATGAAAGATGTTCAAGGATACATTATCGGGTATAGACAAGTTTGAGTTAAGCTCCAACAGGTGTAAGAACCTAGCCCAAGCTGCACCTATAGACTCGCACTCTAGTTGCTCAAATTCACGGAATTCACACGGTAGCGAATCTAAGTGTTCAAAAGGGGAGAACGAGTGACAAAAGTCATCTCGTAGTTCTTCCCAATTGTCTACACTCTCTATCGTGCGGGTGTACCATTGTTTCGCTCTGTCTACAAGAGAAAAAGGGAACAACTTCCACCTCAAAGTTTCCTATGTCATGCCTGGGATTACCAAGCACGAACACAGTTCTTCGAACTCCTTTAAATGATCATGGGGATCATCACTGATGGCACCAGAGAAAGGTCGATTCCGAACCATGGCTATAAAGCCGGGACGAAGCTCGCAGCTAGATGTAGAAGTTGATGGTTTCTCTAAGACGAACTCACCCCTAGGGGTAGAGATGCTATTGCAGGAAAGCTTCTCCATGGGTAACGGGGGTGAAGGTAGAAGGAAAGAAACAAAAAGGATATCTGATGGGTAACGGGGGTGAAGGTAGAAGAAAAAGGAAAAACAAAAGATACGAGGACCACTAGGTTCGAAGATAGATACAGCAACCGTTCCCCGGCAACGGCGCCAGAAATGCTTGTTGGCGTTTCTTAACATCACCACTAGTTGTACACCTAGAGGGAACGTATAAGAGCAACTGGGTATACCGCAAGCGCACGGAAATACCGTTGTAGCACTTCACCTCAGGAGTATTCCAAAGGGTATCAAATCCAAGGAACGATGTGTACTACCTTCTATCCTAGACTGATGATCCAAGGACACAACTCTATAGGATGAGATGAAGATGGAAATGATCTTGCTGATAGCGTGAGAGTTGAGAACAGCCTCTCGATTGGGAACTCTCATTTCGGACACCGGCCCCTCCTAGCTATAACAGTTGGTTCACGGTAAATGGTTGCCTACACGCTGTATCAGAACGTGGGGGGTTTCAGAGGGTCCAACGGCTGTCACTACCGCGGCCTACCCCAAGACAAATCGTGGGATACAGGGCATTCGAAGGATAACCCGTAGTCTAGACACCACGTCTACACCACTGATTACTACTATAGCACAGCTATGTCTGGCACCCCGTAGAAACACTATAGCACTCCGTATCAATACGGAGTGACGAACCCACGAGGGAGAGACCCGAACTCACTCAAGTATACGCTATCCTATGCAAGGGATCACGGATGAACTTGATCTAGATTAGGATAAAGGAGCATCCACTTACTCTGATTAAACTAGCAAGCATACAAACAAGATACAAACTTAAGTGTTTATAACAGAAGATCAAGGGTCGTGTTCGTGAAGAACACGAGCCTCTAACTTATGAACAAACACGAAAGTATGAGAAACTTGCTCGTCAACTAGATCGAGGAAGCGTGTTCATGAAGAACATGAGCCTCTAAATGATGAACGAACGAAGAACACAAGAACACAGTATGAATGCCACTTTAGTCTAATTGAGAATGTTGAAATACTCACTTTATTCTAAATGAAGAACAGAAGCATCCGTAGAGGATCGTTCTTGAGGAAATGTGCCAAACACCATGGCACAACCCCAAGACACCACCCCACCTTCCTTCTAATCTCTAAAGCACTAGCAAGCCAGCACTAATCCTATGCAAGGAGCTCTCCTCTCCTAATGAGAGAAGCCATAAGGCAAAAGTGAGAAGGAGGAGAAGAAGTATGTGTCCTATTCTCTACCCCCTCTCCTTCTATTTATAGGCCCAGGTACCAGCGCGAGATCACCCCATACACCTCCAGACTGGCTTAAGGATCCAATCAGGGAGCACCACGTGGAAGCTGATGGCGAACGGAGAAAATCCCGGGTCAGCCGACCCCTGGGGTCGGCCGACCTAGGCCCACCACGTCTCGCCTTGTGCTTTCTCTGGGTGACTAGTGTGTGGACCCTTATGACGGTTCCAGGTGTCCACGTGGTTTTGAGGCGGTTTAGGCGCTCTGGTGGGCCATGGGATCCATGTGATACACGCGTGGCGACTTCTGATTCGTCGAACCTCTCTCCCTTGGATTGGTGACATCACCTATCCGTGGCTTTTTGCATGGCAGCCCCTCATTGGCTGAGGTGGAGAGGCTTGGATTGATGAGGTGGATGGATAAGGTATGCTTTTGCTCTATTTCTTGTGTTAATTGCCTGCATTCAAATATACATCGCCACTTGTGGAAATTGTCAGTATAAGGCTCTATTCTAGTATTGATGATCCTTTTATATTTATTTTATAAAGGTATTGACGGTGTAAAAGTAGCACTTAACAACCGTCAACAGGTTACAGCTTTGGTGTGCTCAGCAGCCTCGAAACTGCCGGCGTGCTTGTTGGTGGAGTCGAGGGCCTCGTTGGCCAGCTTCTCCAGGTCCACCACGAGGGCCTCGTCATTCATGAGCACCTCGGCACGCTCAACGCACTCGATGTTGCATTCGAACGCGTGCTCGAACGACAGGCCCACCGTGATGACACCTTTGGGCCCCGGCATCTTGAGCTTCAGGTAAGTGTAGTTCGGGACTGCCATGAACTTGGCGTAGTAGGGCTGGCCAAGGATGGTGTGGTACGCTCCCCGAAACCCCACCACTTCGAAGGTGAGGACCTCCTTGCGGAAGTTGCTCGGTGTGCCGAAGCAGACAGGCAGGTCGATCTGCCCGAGAGGCTGGACTCGCTTGCCCGGCGCAACGCCGTGGAACGGCGACTTGCTGGGCCGCAGCTTGTCCAAACCAATCCCCATGAGCTCCAAGGTGGAGGAGTACATGATGTTGAGGCTGCTGCCTCCGTCCATCAGTACCTTGGAGAACCGCGTGTTGCCGATGATGGGATCGACAACAAGCGGATATTGTCCCGGATTGGGGATGTGATCCGGGTGGTCTTCGCGGCCGAAGGAGATCATCTCCTCCGACCAGTCGAGGTATGACGGCACAGCCGGGTGAATGGAGTAGACCTCTCGACGCTCACGCCTGCGCTGCCGCGGCGTCATATCGACTGTGCCCCCTCCCCCCGAAGATGAAGAACACGTTCTCCACCTCCTGGAAGCCGTTCTTGCTCCCATCGCCCGCACCCTTCTTGGTGTCATCCTCCTTCGTGGTGACTCGATTGTAGTATTTCCTGAGCATGTCACACTACTCGAGGGTGTGAGCGACGGGGGTCTTGTGGTACGGGCAGGGCTTCTTCAGCATGTCGTCGAACACTCCGCCTCGAGGGGGGCCTCGAGCCCCCTTGTTGGCGGCATCGACCGTATTGACTTCCTCGGAGCCCTCACCCTCCTCCATGGGCTTATTACCCTGGTTCTTCTTGCCCTTCTTGCCCTGCTTCTACTTCTTCGAGGCCTCCTTGGGCTTGCTGCCCTCCGCGGGCGCATCCTCCGCTCGCTTGCCCTTCTTGCCGTCGAAGATCACCCCCACCGCCTCCTCTCCGGAAGCGTAGCTGGTGGCGATGTCGAATAGCTCATTGACGCTGGTGGGAGGATTCCGCCCCAACTTGCGCACGAGGTCCCGGCAAGTCGTGCCCTCCAGGAAGGTGTGCACGACCTCGAACTCACCGACGCTCGGAAGCTCAGTGCAGCGCTTGGAGAAGTGGCGGATGAAATCCCTCAAGGATTCACCGGCCTTCTGGGAGCAGCCTCGAAGGTCCCAGGAGTTCCTAGGGCGCACGTACGTGCCCTGGAAGTTACCCACGAACGTCCTGACCAGGTCGTCCCAGTAGTGGATCTGGTTCGCGGGCAAGTGCTTGAGCCATGTCCGCGCAGAGTCTGCCAGGTGCAGCGGCAAGTTGCGGATGATCATGGCGTCATCGGTGGCGCCGCCCAGCTGGCACGCCAGGCAGTAGTCGTTGAGCCAAACCCGGGGGTCCGTCTCCCCCGAGTACTTGTTCACGGTCGTCGGTTGGCGGAAACGCGGGGGGATTGATGCCGTGCGGATCGCTCGGCCGAACACACGCGTGCCCGGCGGCTCCGGCAACGGGCTCTTGTCCTCCCGGTTGTCGTACCGTCCCCCACGCCGGGGGTTGTAGCCGTGCGATAGAGTGGCGTCCTGCTTCTTCTTGTTCAGGATGTTGTGGGCGTCGCCGTCGTTGGCCGCGCCACGCGTATCCCGAATCCGATCCTTGGCGGGGGTCCTCTGGTTGCCTTCGTGGACGGTAGGTGCTCGGTGCAGAGTGTGGACCAATGCCTCCAGGTCTCTGCTGCCCCCACCAGCCTTCGTGCTAGACTGATGACGCATGCGGGACGCGGAGCTTTCGGCTTGCTGCACCGCAGCCTGCTCAATGAGGGCCTGCGCCTCACGGCGCAGGTTACATCCCTCGGGCGTCGATGGCTCGGGCATGGCCCGAATCAAAGTCGTCGCGGCCATGAGCTTCTGGCTGGCCCTCGCCAGGTTCAGCACCTCGTCTACGTCGGCATCGGCGTTGATGCGCTCACGGGCTACGCGTCCCGCAGCGTGCGCCCCCTGTGTCGAGGGGCCGGTCCTGTCTCTTTTGAGTGTGGCCTTCAGCTGCTGCTACTGCTCGCGCTCTGCGTTCAGCTTTGCCTCCAGCTCGCGGAGCTGGGCCATTTGCGCGGCACGCGCCGCGTCAGGTGGTGGTGGTGGCGTCCCCACCGGTGGGGTCACCGCCACATTGTGGCGGACCGCTGCATCACCCGCTCTGCCTCCTGCGTCTTCACCTTCGCCGAGGACGACGACGAAGCACTCACAGGTGGGATCATAATCCCCCTCGTTGGAGTCGTCGGAGCAGGTAAGGCAGTAGTCTACCGCGGCCTGAAACCGCCTGAAAGCATCAGGGTTCCGAAGCCCGGAGTAGTCCCACTCCGGCGTCCCGCGCCCGCATCCGCACTCCTCGCTGTCGGAGTCACGGTACGATTCATCGGGCGAGGTGGCAATGAGGTTCCGGATGGACATGAAGTGGTGGTCCAGAAGGTCCTCGTACACAGCCAGGTTGGTACCGGCCGACGAAGAGTACGCCATGGCGGCACCGCGCATTCCGTGGGGGAATCACGGCTGCGCAGCCGCGACCCCTTCCGCAGGATGTGCCGTGGAGCTCGCCGGCGGAGGTGCGTCGCCTTGCCCTGCTCCGACAGGTGGGAGCTCGCCGGCTTCGACCCCTTGGGGGGAGCCAGCGCCCGCCGCTTGGCGTCGTGCCGTGCGCGCTCGCCGTGAGCGCTTCCCTGAACGCTTGCGGCGTCAGGGTGGTGGTGGAAACACTGCTGGCATTGGGGCAGCCGCCGTTCCGGGCGGCGCCGCCTTCAGTGCGTCCTTGTTAAGGATGCGCATGTGGTAGCCATTGCCAGTCGTCTGGTAGTGGATGCTCCCGAACCAGATCTCGAATCCGGCCAGGAACGAGTCGATTCGCCCTAGGCGGGCCTCTCCGACTGTGCTCGGTGACGATCACCATCGAGAAGACAAATGGACGATCACAGCGCAGATCCCCTACCAGGCGCGCCAACTGTCGGTGTCCGGATTAGCACCGGCACCAACTAGTAATTTGCACTGAGATCTGCTTCTCGATGGTCGGCGCTAAGCTAATGTGACACGGGTTTATCCTGATTCCGGCCACGCAGCCGTACGTCCAGCAAAGTGTGCTCGCGCACTATATTAGCTTGCACCGGAGGTGCCTGTAGAGGGGGGCTACAAGCAAGCCGGGAGAGGAGGAAATCCCCCCAAGTCCCTACTGGAATGATTGAGGCAAGTGCCAATATCAGGAACGGGATGGAGTGCTGGAGAGCGAGTGAGCGTGTGTGTGGTGAATGAGCGCCCGCCCTTGCAGGGCGTCTGCCTCTCCCTTTTATAGGCCAAGGGAGGGCAATTACAGTGGTGCCGTACAGTAGCCGGCATAGTGGCCGTGTACTAATAGGTATGGTGCCGGCGGTCTTGTCTTCGCACGTCTGTGCTTCTGGCGCGAGTTGGTGATGACCACCGGCTTCTGCGGACGGCGTGGCGGTCCCTGTTGCTTGTCCTGCCTTGACTTCGAGGGGTCGCCTCTGCCAAATCGAGGGTCCTGCCATGGAGGGAAGGACGGGAGTCGGTAGCGCAGGGCTGCGGGATGTCACCGGCCTATCTGCACAGCGCTGCGCATCCTGTCGCACAGCGGCAGGAATGGCGGCACAGCGCCGGTGACGACCGCACAGCGCCGAGGATGGCCGCACAGCGCCGGAGTTGGTAGAGGTGACGCGGCGCACGCCGTTCGTACGGCGGCGCTGGTCAGCGCGTGCGTCCGCTTGTTGCTCGTATACCTTTCGAGGGTGCCCCCATGCCCGTTCGAGGGTCCTGCCGCTGGGGGAGGACGGGGGCAGGTAGCACAGTGCCGCGGAATGACGTCGGCCTGTCCGCACAGGGCCGTGCGTCGCCCGCACAGGAGCAGGGATGGTTGCACAGTGGTGGTGTCAGGCGCTCAGACTGTGTCAGCCACGCGGCGTGGGAGGAGATATGCTTTTGACTTCGGCGTCCCGGCGCGGAGTCGAACATTTAATGCCGTTGTCAGGCGGAGCAGAAGGGCGGGGCGCCGTTTGTCAAGGGACGGCCTCGAGCAAGGCGGAGATGACTGCTCGCTCGAGGGGGGCGAGCCCCTCGAGCGAGGCGGAAACTTGCTCGGGGGCCGAGACCCGAAACCCGCTCGAGGGACCGGAGCCCTCGAGCGAGGCGGAAACTCGCTCCGAGGGACCGAGATCCTCGAGCGAGGCGGACAAGCGGGCCTTCTCGGTGAAGGCCGTTGCCGGGCCGTAGCAGGCCGCGGGCCCGTGGTGTCTCGTGACTGTTAGGGTTTTGGGAATTAGTCCGTAAGTGGTTTTCGTTTAACGAGGGTAATTATCCCCTTAGTTAGGGGATCCCTAATAACCGTCCCCGACACATACAAACTAAAACTTAAGAAGACCGTGTTTTCAAATATCGAAACACTAAAAAATGCTTAGAAAATTGGAACTGAGGTATCCCCTACCCCCATGGATCCCATGCATGGAGCCCCCAAAGCCCAGAGGCTCCCTACAAATTTCAGCAATTGGTGAAGAGGAGGAAGAAGAAAAGGATCCGAGGAAGAAGAAAGTGGAGGCGGAGGAAGATAAGCCCCTTAATTTGTATTCCAGTTTTGGATCCGCCCTGCATCTGAGGCTCTGACCTCTGAGCTGCTAGTAAAGGCTTCATATTTCTGCTTAAGAAGCTTGATTAACTGCAGACAGAAGGATGTAACGCACCTGCCGGTTGTCTTGCAGCAGTTGTATCCGGAGCTCACCGATGCGGGTAGTGAGACCTTAACTTGGGTCGGTCTATGGTGAGAGCCAACTCAATAATGCACTTAACCAGCCGTCCTTTTAATTTAAAGTTCCATGATGCCTTATCATATTCTCTTTATAATATATATATTTTTCCTTGGCACCTTTCCTTTTGGCTTAAAAAAACAAAAGGATGCTGAAATTGCACGCAAGCGCAAAGACTTCTTTCCCTCAGGCTCAGAACTATGTAGTGTTACAGCTTTTAACCTTCATGGCTTTCATCAAAACACTATGAAGTGTTACAAATATTATCTTTGCTTTATGCGGACAATACTCTATGAATGACCACAAAACATGTGTGCAAGAAACCAATCGTGAGTGTTGTTGAAGAAATAATGAAACAAGTGAACAATTGATCAATTCACCTCTTGCACTACCGGAACTAGGGTTTGTATTGTTTTTGCATTCTTCTTGTACCGAATAGCTTGAATAGCTCGAAAAAAAACTAATTCAAGAATGTTGAAATCCGAAGAATTGAGTGGTTGACAAATTAGACGAATGTTAAATTGTCCTTGACAAATTAGACGAATGTCAAATCCTTCTGAACTTAGCAGCCTCACAAAAAAAATCGGATCTTCAATTTTAAATGGAAAGGTGCATTGTCTTGTATGAAAATTGATTTGTTGGTATCTTCTCTTGGCCACTTGACTTGAATAGCAGGCAACATTTTGTTTATCATCAAATATCTAATCACACATCTTAAAACTGTGTATTTAAATTAAACTTTGATTCCATCATTGTATCTCTTATATCAAGATCTTCAAATAAGATCACACTTGACTATGTTTGGATGATATATATCTAAAAGTATTTTTATAATACTCAATAATGATTTTGTTAGTAATAGTTGAAATTAATTATTCTATATTAAAATATATTTTATAAATATCATCGAAACATAGTCAAGTGAGATCTTGTTTGAAGATTTGTTATAACCACTCTACTGGTGTGATAGAATTTAAATTTAGATATACAGTTTGAGATTTATAATTTCATATTTGAAAGTTACTTTGTATTTGGGTGATGCCATCTATTTCATAAGTCTTGCATACATACGACGCAACACCGGATGTATATTTTATTTCATGTGATCGGCAGTTAGTATGCTATATATTTTAGCGAATTGGCTCGTAGTCTAATGATAGAACGGTCCAGTGAGATGCTACCCACTAGGGTTCAAAATCTGATGCTCGCACGTTTTTCTGGGATTTTCTTAGAATTTACCGGTGTTATGTGTTAAGTGCCGTTCACGTCGACAATCCTTCGGAGGTGCTCATAGTGGTGATGTTTGCGTACACGTGTTCATAAGAGGTGAGTGTGTGAATGTTGTGACAGTTTGCGTTTTATTGTGTAATTCTAATATATATATATATATATATATATATATATATATATATATATATATATATATATATATATATATATATATATATATATATAGTTCCTCTATACTTCTGTTAGCCCATTAAAATCACGCCGGTCCTACGTATTGATCTGCGCTAATTAGAGAATCACCGGCTAGGCAACAAAGGATGATTTTGTGGCACCTTGGTCGGCCAGCATCAACTTTCAACGCGGTCTGCGTTCCAGCAGTAAGCATTTGGCTGCTGAGGATGGTGGGCTTGTTTACGTCATATTTAGTTTGGGAGTGAAAATTTCCAAAATCTCTTTTAAGATATATTAGGGGTAATACACGTAAACTATTTATAAAACTAATTACATGGATGGACGGAAAATCTCGAGATGGATCCATTAAACCTAATTAATTCGTCATTAGAGATTTGTTACTGTAGCACGACGTTGCCTAATCATGACATAGTTAAATTCATCTTGAAAATTAAGGTAGAGGTTGTGGAATGAGTTTTGTTATTAATTTACATTTCATACTCCTAATTAGTATCTGGAGATTGATGTGACGGATAGTTCGTGAAATATTTAGAAACTTAACGCGATCTTAAAGTTTCATAGCAAGCACTCCATCCGCAGTCCATATGGGCTCAGTTTACAAAATAACTACCTCCACATCCCTACGTAAATTTCCGAAAGGAGTCTAACGAGGGTTTCGACCACACGAGTAGAAGATGGTTACTGTAGCAAATTATTAAATTAATTGTGCTCATTAGATTTATCACGTAAAGTTACACTTGTCAGTGAAAAATTTTGCAAATAGACTTCATTTAGTACTCCATGCATGTGAGATTTCCTTTCCCGAAAATTTTTTGGATGCATCTAAACACGAGAGGTGGCCACTGGCCAGGTTACTGACCTCGTACTGTACTGTGTGATGCACGTGGGGCGCTGAATTGTCACGCAGCTTCATCTGTTAAACGACAAGAAGAAATGGCGAGGAAAAGGTTCTGAAAATCCAACAAAATAAAGAGGAAGCAGCAAGAAGAAATGCCCCTCCCCCCCCCGGGGAAAGAAGGGGAAGCCTGGAAAAAGATGGGCCTGCTAATCTTGCAAAAGACCTTGTAAGCCCATATCATAATGGCCCATCAGTACCCATCATGCTTCTTATCTTTCTCCATTTCCCAGGCCCAACCAAATCCAAAGGGTTGACGCAGCAGAAAACCAACCAAATTCTTCCACGCTCACAGTACCTTGTTCTACGTGTGCAGTGTCATGCCACTGTGGAAGTGTGCCGTCCGTACATCACGTCCAGGCTGTCCAGCTACAGGTACAGATGTCCCCAGCTCGGAACGAGGCCGCCGCGGCCGCGCGCATGAGCTCTCAGCTCGGTAAAAGACGAAAACCACCCCCAACGCCATGGCATCAGCAACAGCAACGGCGCGGCGACTACAACACAGCACAGCACACGCCGTCCTGTGCGGCGGCCGGCCGACCGGCGATCCACCGCGCGGCCCGCCGCCGCGCTGCCGCTGTATTGTGTATCGTACGGTACCGCAGGCTAAACAGCGTTGAGGAGTGAAGGTCTGAAGGAGTACGACGCGACGCGCCGCGCCGTACGTACAGGTACGGCCGCCACCGTGACACCGTTCCGCGTACTCACCTGTGGCAGAGAAAAAAAACCGGCAGCTGCAGTTGCAGTCTGTGCACGCAGCATGCCAGGCCGTGGCATGGCATGGGACAGGGCGCCGAGACATAAAACTATTTGCCAGCGCTGCCTGGTGCAGACGTGCAGTGCAGTGTCGTCGTCTCCGGCCGAACTCTCCGGCTCTCCGCCTCGTGCAGGGACATAACACTGTTCGCATCCGAGATCCATCGCCAAGCGGCCGGCGACGCCGATCGGCGAGCGCGCTGATGAGCTGAGCTTGCTCCAGCAGGCAGAGGCAAGCCAGGCCAGGCCGGCGGGCTCCAGATAACAAATTTTCCAGAAGGCCGGCTTCAGAAATCCAGGAAGAGGATAAAAAGTAATTTGCTGAGCTAGTAGCTTCTCAAGCTCTTCCTGATTGGCGGTGGCGCTGTACTGTGCTGTCCTGTAGACCTGCTGGGCTGGCGAATGGCGATCGGGTTCAGGCTCTGGCTCGACTCGCCCGCATGTGAGATCCAATGCAGCAGCCGAGTTTCCTATTGCGGTGTGTTTAGAAGCCTAACTTCCTCCAAAATTCACTATTCAAAAAGAAGATTCCTCATCACATCAAACATCACATCAAAAATATCGGTACATGCATGGAGTACTAAATGTAGATGGAATCAAAAACTAAATACACAGTTTGGATGTACTTTGCGAGATGAATCTTTTGAGTCTAGTTAGATCATGGTAGGACAATATTTACCACAAACAAATGAAAAGTACTACAGTGCTTTTCAGTTCGGAACAGTACTTTTCAGCTCAAAATCCGTGCAAAATCTAGAATTTTGCATTCACATTCAGGGAACTAAACACACCCCGGATCGCGTCACATGTGGTCTGTGGCACAGCACAGCCGCGTGCAGCAGGAACGCAGAGCGCGCCGGCCGGCCAGACGGGGACCACGGCTACGCTACGCTACGCCCGTCGGCCCGGTTTGGTTCGACGGACACCGCGATCTGAGGGTTGGAGGAACCTCGATCAGTCGATCACCTTCATCCTTCATCGATCTCCCTCGGTTTCGAGCCGTTCGACGGACAACTGTCGGATCATCACCGCTCGCGGCTTCGAGGCCGGCCGCCCAAGCCACTTGCACGCGCGCACCAAGGAAACAGTCGCCGAGAAATCTCGTCGTCGGCGCACCAGGCCGGCCGGCCACCGCGGGGCGCGCGGGGGCACAGCTGGCGCTCCTGCACACTTGGCTGGCTGGCCGATCAGGTTCATGCAGAGGAGCTGCTGGTTCATCAGCCCTCGACGCTTTCGGTTCCAGAGGATAAGGTTCAGGCCGGTCCAGTGAGCGAGCAGTACGTCTCCGGTAGTCGCTCTGAGCGCGAACACCCCGGCCTGGAACGGCGGCACATGGCTTGGGTGGCCGCGGATTCCTACCCTATAGCCTCCTCCTGCTGCTGCTGCTGCTAGGGGCGCGTATCATATGGTCACTGCCAGCGTGTACCAGAATCCGAATCCACACACACAAAAAACAATGGCCCTCGATCGATCAGCTTCCTTCCTCAAGCATGGCTTACATAGATCCAGGCAGGCCTCCACCACACCAGAATCAGGCAATGCATGGCTTAGCCAGTGTGTTTTGTGTTTTTTTAGACGGAAAATGCATTGATTTTAGCCTATTACACTCGCCTTTTTACAAACAGAACTCCAAAGAAAAAGAAGATTACAAAAAAGTTATCCAAACTCCTAATCATCTTCCTCGTAGCCTTTAGAGATCCGTTTGTCGCCGCCGCCGAAGCCGCTTCCCAATCATCGCCGGGCACCAGAGCCAATCTCCAAAAGGTGGAGGCCGCAGAGGAGGGCTTACTTCTAGGCGAATCAGCCGAGTACACTGCCTCCCAGGCGCATCGGCCAACTCCAGTACCCACGACGCATCCATCGAAACCATCGCCAGCAACCCGAGCAAAACTCAGATTTTCACCAAAGAACATCTTCCTCGAGATTAACAGGGTCAACAACATCATCACCTGAAGAAGACGATGATGCGCCGGCCCTCGACTCCTGGACATGTCTCCCCAGCCTCTCCGTTGACGTCGGAGTAGATCGCCATCGGAGAACGGAAGAAACTGGGAGAAATTATTCCTCTGCAACGCCGTCGCTTCCGCATTGCCGTCGCCGCCAGGAAAACCAAGCCACAGAGGAGCCACGCTCCTCCGGCAAAACCTGACTCCACCGCCGATCATCGGCGGCGAGCAAACCCTAGACCTAGATGGACTCGATCTACTAAAAGATGGACCCCCGCTCCCCTTGCCACCGGCTAGGAGGCCGGGGACGAGGAAGAACGGGAGCCAGAGACGGGCGGCGGCAGCTGCGCAACCAGGCGGCGGCGGCGGCAGTTCCGCCCGTGTCGCCTGTGGGGGGCGACGCGGGGGACGGGAGTTGCAGGCGACTTCACTTCCAGTGTGTTTTGTGTTGTGCTGTGCACTTGCGCACCAGCCAGTCAAAAGCAGGCACTTGCGCGCCCATGTGGATCACCCTCCTGTTACTCCCTCATCAATGGAGACCAGACCATCGAGTTCATCCGGCCGGGCCTTTTTGGTCACGATGCAGCACATGACGGAAATGCTATTCTACACACCCTGCAATTAACGTTCCCGTTCCATCATCCATCCGAGTTGTCACGGCCGGCATCAACGTTCACGTTTTTTTTTTCTCCCCTCCTCCTCCATCCAACTTCTTTATGCATTGCCGCTGCCTTTCTGTCCCCCTTTCAGAAAGGCAAGCAGAGACACGCATCAGGGTGGTCAGGGAGATAAAAGCTTTTCCTATGGCACCCTCACCAAAAAGTACCCAAAAGAAAACCAAAGGATTTTATCATGGCAACTTTGGGTGCCGGCCGCTCACAGTCACAGGCTGATCAGCTCTCAAATTCAGATAAGCCCGAGCGACATGGATATCAGGGAAATGGGGGATTACCACATGATGGCGCCATGTTGTGCGTCCCTCAAAGTGTGCTTGTCCCTTTTGATGGCATGGCATGCAGTGGGTCAAATCTAATAAAGCATCTGCCGCTACCCCTTAATTTGCTACTACCTCTTTTGTTTATACCCCTTAATCCGCTGATCGCTCTGTGGTCATGTTGCACAAGAAGGCCGTTGCTCTTTTTTTTTTTTTTGTGTGTAGGGGAGATGCTGGTCGCCAAAAGGGGGTGTGCGACACCATGGATTGGCCTGGGATGCATGCAGGGCGTAGTAGCTTTAGGGCTTTGTTAATTTGCTCCATCGTGTAGCACAAAAGGCCAAACGGTTTGGTTCTTCCGTTTTGGACTCGGATTATAGTAGTACTAGTAGTAGTACTCAAATTGATATTCTGACTGCACTGCTTGGATTTTGTCGAGTAGTTGCTGGTTTTCAGTGAGTGTGTAACGGTAGTGTACTTAAGGATATATAGTGAATTGAATATATATGAATAATATGCCATCAAGTCCTAGGCTAGCTCCTAGCTTAGCTACTAGTTGCAGAGCTAGTTCGCCTAATCCAATTGGTTTAGTTACTAGCTTTTAGCTGTCAAATTTGCAGTAGTGCGTCTTGTAGTGTGCAAGGAGCATCTACGGCCAGCGTGTGTTTATTGTTGATCATGTGTAGAGACAGTGGCAAGGAGAGCATGTACGTACACTGCAGAGTATTAGTTGCAGCAGAGACTAAGACCACATTAGCTAATTCCCTGTACTACGAAAACATGCCTTCATGATCCACATTCCACACACACCCAGCTCACACAGTAGTACAAGACCAATGATTAGATGCGCAACGATGCTTTGACCAGCTAATAATACTGATCCTGCTTAACCACCCACCACCAGGCCGGCCACCAGCCTCTCCTTTATGTACGAGTAGCAGCATACTGTACATACACAGTATATATGGGTATACATGTCTGTATATAAACTCTGGATCGGAGTACATTGATGTGGTCAAAAGCTCAGAACGTGGATCGTCTTGTGACTGCTGCAATGAAGCTTCGTGTGCAGCAGGGATCAACGTACAGCTCCACAGCCAAGGCTCTCCTCCTAGTCCTAGCAGCAGTCATTTGACTTTTTATTTGCATCTGACGTGTGTACTTAGTACTCTGCAGCCCCTGTTATGATCTCTGTTGTGTGATTATATTATATAAATAAATAAATAAATAAATAAGTAAATCTGTCTTATCTGATCGAGAACTGAAAATAGTTGCAGCAGGCGGCTAAGGTAAACGAGCAAATCTTAGCATCGACGAGAATCCGTTTCTACTAGGTTACAAATCCTGAACACGGATATGAGCAAAAATAATCTAACTACCTCATCGTTCATCGGAGCGTTGACCCTGCTCCAGCGGTCCAGCCACAATCTTCGTTACGGTACGGAGGCATGCAGATGCTGACGGGACTGTCGCCGTGTGCACACCGATGCGTAAACGTACGAGCGCGGCTGTGTTTACTTTGGTAAATTGACACCAATGACTAGTGTTTTAAAATTGATTGAAGTAGAAAATTATCGTATTGATTTACCTGTGAGAAAAGATGTGATTAGTTAATACTCCTAGAGAATTAGGAGGTGAACTTAAAAAATTAAATACAGCCTAGAAATGAACGAAAGCATAAGGCGCCAGCGCCCTCTCCGGCTCCAATGGCGGCAGCGGTGGTGCCTCGACGTACGTGGCGGCCGGCAACACAGCAGGGTGTGTGTGTGTCCGTACGTCTGATGCCGTCCGGGCCGGGGAGGAGGCCCCGGCGGCGCAGGTAAAATTTTTGCAAATTGGTCCTTTTGTCGAAAGATTTTTACAAATGGACCCCTGGGAGAAAGAATTGCAGAAATGGACCCCGAGTACGGCGCCGTGTACCTTGGCGCCGTACTACCATTGCAGGGCGCCACCTAGACTGGCGCCGTGGTTGCCACGTAGGATCCACCCTGGCACGGGATAATTCCGGGTCTTAATTATCGGCGCCAATAGCCACGGCGCCGTGTAACCTAGGACGGCGCCAGGCCCCTTGGCGCCGTGGAATTCACCCTGGGCGCTAACGGGCCTGGCGCCGTGCTCTGGGTCATTAGACCGCAGCGCGGCCCAGCCCACCCCGGCTCTCCTCTTCTCTCTCCCGCCTCTTCTCTGCGCCGTTCAAGGCCGCGCGGCGAGCTCGCGCAGATCCCGCCGGCGGCGAGGTCCCGACGACCGGCGGCGACCCCGTGCTAGGCCCCGGCTGCTCCCGGCCGCCCCCTGCCGCCTGCGGGCCGCGCGGCGCCCCCGGCCGCCCCCTGCCGCCTGCGCGCCGTGAGCGGCAGCCGGCGCGGCGTCCCCTGCCGCGCGGCGCCCCCGGCCGCCTGCGCGGCGTGACCGGCCGCCGGCGCGGCGCCACCAGCCGCCGGATCCACTGTCTCCCGGCCACATTTTGAAATCGAAGGTGAGATGCTCTCTCTCTGTTTTTTTTAATTATAGTATGCTAGATGTTAATCCCTCTGTTTCACTTTACTTATAGTATGCTAGCACAACATTTACATGTGTAGATCCACTCCATGTTTCAGGCACTTGGCAAAAATCATGTGTTGGTTCATTCAATAAATGGTGTACTTAATCATCATCTAAAACGTCAAATAAATTGAAACAGATGGAGTAGATGCTATGGAATTGGTATTGTTAGATGCTATGGAATTGGTACTGTTAGAAGGTATGGTAGATGAATGGTGAAATTGATGAATGATGAAATTAGTAAAGTTAGATGCTATGGTAGATGAATTGTGAAATTAGTTCAATTTCATGATACTTCAATTTTTCAAAGGTAGCATGAGATAGCTGAAGAATAATATTTTATTGTCTATGTTGAATAGATGGATAAGCTAGTGACAATTCGGCATGGTGGTATTGTTAGAAGGAATGACACTGGAGATATTGAATTTGTTGGAATGCGGGAGTTTTCAATGCTATTCAGTGCTCGACCGTCTTATGGGTTGCTTGTTGGTAGATTGAAAGAGAGCCTCCAATGGACAGATGACAGGGTTGATATTGTTATGCAAGGGGTGATTGATGTTGGGTCGGCTAATGGGCCACGTATCAAGCGGTTAGTTTCAATATGTGGTGAAGCCGAATGGAACAATTATGTGTCCATTGTGATGGAAACTGAAGTGAGAGCACTGGACTTGATTGTTAGGCAGGTTTTGAGGGACCCACCTTATCAGGAGCGACCACCCATACAATGTGGTGTTTCTTTTGAGGTGGTTCCTCCCCAAGCATGTGAGGCAGGGGAAGAAGAAGATGAGGAAGAAGAAGATGAGGATGATGTTGCAGGTGGTGGCTTATGTGGTGGTGGCTTTGTTGGCGATCATGGGGGTGATGATGCATTTTCTGAGTCAGGTGAAGATGAATACCATCAAGGGGATGATGTCGGAGGTGGTGGCTTTGCTGATGATGAAAGAGATGATTATGGTGAAGATGAGTTGCATGGGGCCTTGTCACCTGTTCATGAGCCTGTTGCGGGAGTTGTCACTTCGTTGGTTTGTCAAGCTTCAAACCATGTGAACGTTCGTTTGTGTGATGATGATGAAACATATGAGACGATGAGAGCTGTTGATTCTGATGATGACCGTGTTGTTCCTCCACCCTCTCCACGTACTATTGAGATCATGCAGAGGCTTTTCCCAGATCGTGACCACCTTGTGCCATATTTTCGTGACCTTAGGGAGGCACACAGAGCTGTTGCTGACGGCGGGGAATTGGAGCCCGCCATTCCGAGGCCGGAATTGAGCACGATAATTCAGAAGGGGCACGTATTCAAGGATATTGAAGCACTGAAGATGTGGTTGAGGGAGTATGCTGTGGTACACAACCGGCCTTACCGTGTTAAGAACTCACATGCTGCAAGGCGTTACACCATCACTTGTGAGTCTAGTCAGTGCCAGTGGAAAGTTTGTGGCAGGAAGGTGAAGGGCTCCAATAAGTTCAAGATCACTAGTGTGGTTGGGCCACACACTTGTGGCTCGGCGGAGCCAAACCAAAAGCATCGGCAATTGACGTCAAAATTCATTGCAAATCGCTTATTACCCGTAGTGAAGCATGATCCGACAATATCTATTCGTGGGGTGATTGGTATTGTCACATTGAAATGGAATTACACGGTGAAGTATGGAAAGGCTTGGAGGGCTCATCAAAGGGCTTTGAGGATGATCTATGGTTCTTGGGAGGATGCATATGAGAGATTGCCTGTTATGTTAAATGCAATGAAAGTTGCCAATCCGGGTATGTATTATGAGTACTTGCCCGTTCCCAATGTACATTTGAATGGCCGACAAGTGTTCCAGCGTGCCTTCTGGTGCTTTGGTCAGTGTGTGGAGGCCTTCAGGCACATGAGACCCGTGTTTTCCATCGATGGTACCTTCTTGACCGGGAAATATCAGGGCACACTACTTATTGCTATCGGGATGGATGCCGAGAAAAGTCTTCTTCCTTTGGCATTCGCATTGGTTGAGAAGGAGAACAAGGGGAGTTGGGCATGGTTTCTACGCCTTGTACGGATCCGTGTAGTTGGGCCAGGCAGACCTGTTTGTGTGATCTCAGATAGGCACGCGGGCATCTTGAGCGCTGTTACTGAGTCCATTCCAGGACATGCGCCTGTGGTACATCGTTGGTGCACTCGCCATCTTGCCGAGAATTTGTTCAAGAAGGACCATGTGAAGGACAACTTCAAACTTTTTGAACAAGTGGCTCAGCAGTTGGAGGTAAGGTTGTTTGAGGAGAAATTGGAGGAGTTGAAAAGTAAAACAGATGCAGAAGGGAGAGATTGGCTTCGAGGATTGATGCGTGACGTTGATAAGTGGTCCAGGGCTCATGATGGCGGTTGGAGGTACTCGTTCCAAACAAGCAATATGGCAGAATGCTTTAATGGTTTGCTTAAAGGCTCACGGGCGTTACCGGTGACGGCCATACTTGCATTTACATTCTACAAGTGTGTAGAATGGTTTGCAGATCGAGAGAAATATGCTAGGTCTATGTTGGATAAAGGGGAGAGGTTGGGACCCAAACAGCTCAAATACCTAAATGATGCTAAGGTGGCTGCGATAGGTCAGGAGAGCCGTCTATTCGACCATAGAACGGGGACATATGAGGTTGCCGAGGCAGGTGGGACAAACGAGGCTGGTGAGATTCGAGATGGACGGAAGCATACTGTCGTTATCACATCGAACACATGTACTTGTCGAAGGCCACAACAATACCACTTCCCTTGTTCGCACATGGTTGCAGCTTGCTGGGCACGGAATGTGACCATAGAGTCGATGATCCCTCATGAATTCTCAGTGCAGGCTTTGTTCGACACTTGGTCTCCTCGTTTCACGCCCTTTCGTGATGAGAGCGAGTGGCCATCATATGATGGTCCTAAGTACATGGTCGACCCAGAGACGATGTGGCCTAAAAGGGGGACAAGGAGGAGGACCCGGTACAAGATGGAAATGGATAGAATTCCGGGAGGGACTCGTAGGGGAAAAGGGAACCCCTTTGTTGTCGACGTCATGGAGTCACGGTGCGGTAGATGTCAGGGAACTGGGCACAATGTTAGGACTTGTGGGCGTGCTCAGGTTATTTGTCAATATTTATGTAATTTATTTCATTTCATTTAATTTCTAGTAATTCTTCTAATAATTATGTATCTAACTCCTTTTTTCCCTCAATGTGTGCAGGATGGCGGGGGCGAGGGGGTACCGGTTGCTGGACGAGTTTTACGACAAGGACCACCGTGCCAGGGCAATAGAGGACCGTGTTCGATGTGATAACGACAAGGACCACTGTCGCGTACCTTTGGGACACCGTGACGCCCCCGTACGCGACCCACCAGAGAGCTTACCTTGACTACATGAACGAGATTGACGCCCTCGTACCTTCCACGGTACGTCCAGTTTTATCAGTTCTTGCAACAAAGAAAAGACATGCTTTTATCATTTCATAATTAACAATACCAACATTGTATTGACAGGTCGAGTGGGAGCCTTACAACTCAGGGGAAGTCCTGGCCATGCCTTTGAACCCGATGTGTCGTCGGGATCAGGACCTTTGGAGGATGAGGTGCCCCCTCATTTGTTTCTACGCGGTTGAGATTCACCTACCGCATCGCGTGGCACGTCAGTTCGGATTGGCTCAGATGTTCCCGCCAGACGAGGTTTCCACGTCCATCGAGTTGCATAAGTAAGTGTACTCGTTTCCATTTCCACCCAGAATTCTATGCCTCGCAAACGACTTGACTAACCTTTTGTTTCCATCCAGATTCGACCGTGTTCGCCAGCGGAAGGTCACAGACTTTGTTGACTACCACCGTGAGAGGATCGAGTGGTGGACCAAGATGGAGGCAAACGTTCTGCCACTTGAGGCCCCGCACACCAATGCAAACTTCCGGGCCTACTTGACTTGGTACCACACTGCTACTCGGTACAGGTTGCGTCAGAGGTGGACACAGGACGACTACGCCGACATTGCTTCCTCAGACGACGAGAACACCACCTACGACGTCAGAGGTCGAGAGGGACGAGCAGTTGAGCTTGGCCCCGTCTTGGATAGAGTGGTTAGTTCCCTTGCTACTAATAACCTGTCTATTAGTACATTTATCAGCTTTGCGCTCCAAAGACTGCTTTAATATGATATTTGATCCCTGGCGGAACTAATTGCAGGGCACGTCTATGAGGGACTCGGTCTGTGAGATCGATGCAGCACTCCAGTCACCGGTGGGCCACCCAGAAAATGAAGGCCGATTCCGGACCTTGCTTCAGGTAACTCATCTTTCGTGCTTCATAACCGTACTTGTTCTAACCAATAATGTGACAACCTTTGTTCTTTTGTCATACAGAGGTTGCGTCGCCGTCTGAGTCGAGCTGCCGCACGTGCTGGTTGCCGGACTACTGCTCAGGCAGACGTCACCTTTGCTGGCACCTCGCACCAGGCACGGTCGTCGTCCTCACACCGACGGGCAGGCACGGGGACATCGTCTCGCACGCCCACCTTCAGCGACGACGAGGACGAGGACGACGACGAGGACGACGACGAAGCTCAGGGCATCGACGACCAGGTGGTGCTTGGTGGATCTCAGCTTCAGGACGCACCGCCTCTCACTCAGCCGACACAGCGACGTCGCCAGCCGCCTCAGCGTCACACACCCGGCTCTGATGCACTTGGCAAGGGAAAGCGCAAGGCAAAGGGAGGGTGATCTTGTATGTGGTTGCCATGTGGGCCGTGTCAACTTGTGTTTGTGGTATGCACTTGTGAACCATGTGTGATGTGCACTTGTTATCCTTGTGAACCATGTGTGATCTGTGAACCACTTGTGAACCATGTGTGTGAACCACTTGTGAACTTATGTGGGCCGTGTCAACTGGTTCTTCTTATTTAAGCAAGTGTGCTATTCTAAATTGTGATAGGCCTTACACCTAACGATTAAACAATACATGGCCTTGCACTTGGCCTTGATGACGAGCAGAGCAGCAGCAGGCGTCCGTGTCAACCTCGCCATAAACGTGCCATTTCTCCAGCAATGGTGGTGGTTGACTTCCAAAAACTGTTCTGGGACAATGGCGCCAAAAGGCCTGGCGCCGTCACATGCAACAATGGCGCCGAGCTTAATGGCGCCATGATCTGGGGTACCACGTGCCAGGAGGTCCAACTTACGGCGCCAATATACCTGGCGCCTTGCTATGTGACCATGGCGCCAGGTATATTGGCGCCGTGCACTGGGTACCAGGTAGCTGGCAACCCCATATACGGCGCCAATACACCTGGCGCCTTGCTATTTGACCATGGCGCCAGTGTTATTGGCGCCGTACATGGGGGGGCGCCACACAGCGCAATCTTTTTGCCAAACTCCAAATTTTCTTTACAACAATCACAAGTTCAGCACTTACATTAAAAGAGATATTATCACAAGTTCATCACTTACAGAGGTCCATAACGCAAGTTCTTCACTTACACAAGTTCACGTCCACAAGTTCATCACATCACACAAGTGAATAACAAAAGTTCATAGGAATACAAACAAGTTCATCACTTCACACAAGTTCATCACATCACACAAGTTCATCACATCCACAAATTATGCCAATCTACTACTCCTCTTCAAGAATTATCGGTAAATCTCTAACAAGCCCCTTCATGGTCTTCATTACAACCTTATCAACTCCAACTCCACTTGTGCCCTCATCTCCACGTTTTTGTTTCTTCTCCATAGGCTCAACTTGTGGTGACACGGCTATCCCCTTACCACTTCGAGGCCACAATCCTCTTTTCCGTGCATCTTCTCTTTGACTTGCCTTCAGACACTTCAAGTAACTCCTCAAGATATTTGGATGTCTTCCACCTGAGCTACGCCACTTTATCTCATTCTCAACTTCACGCTTCTCGATGAACCACTCATAGTCACACTTCTTTGTTTTCTGTTCATAACAACATATACGTCAAAAAACTCATAGTCAAAACCTTCTTTACGTTTCTAGAAGCAATTAAAACTCACCAAATCATCTTCAACCATGTACCCACAATAGCTACCGATGCCCAACTCCGATGGAAGTAACCCATAGTTCGCAACTACGCCGCAATGGCACTTCCTCTCTGGAGCATGGAAATCCTCCTTCTCTTTCTCCTTTTCCTTTCCATACGACTCAGGCCAATAAGACTTAGGACCATAGTCAAATTCAGAGAAATCACAAAGTGGATACCCATTCTGCACAAGTCACAAGTCAAACGTCAAAGTTATACTGTCACAAATTAGGGTCATAGTCATATTAAGAGAAATCTCATATTGCATCACTAACCTTGTTTAGCTTTGGGCAGTCAAAGGTATGAATTCCCCCTTGCGGCAACGGGGAAATCTTGGCAGGCACGCCACAATGGCACAAGGGTGGGTTAGCCATACGCGCGGCGGTTGCTTGTTTCTTCTCTTCGTTTGTCATTGGTGGTGGATTTGGTGGAGGAGGAACCCAACGCTCGAATGTCTCGTATGGCTTTTTTGCTAACCATAGCTTAAATAGCAAGATTCTTGGGTCGAACATTTCCGGTCCATCAATCCACTGAAAAAAGTAGCACATCTCCTCTGGCTGTACCAAAACAAAAATTTCATTTCACCATCAACCATTCAAGCCAATAAATGTTGTAATGCAACCAAATCAACATATAAATATACTTACACGACTATCACCACACGAGTAGTATGCCCGAGCCGCCGTCTTAGGGTGAATGGATTGCGCTACCTTGGCCGGCTTGCCACAGTCACAGTTTGGAACAGGTAGGACAGGTGGTACAGGAGCATCCTTGCAAGATACATCAGGATACAGCTCTTGGGGCCGGTTCTTCCACTTCTTCTCACGCCACAAACTATCCATGCTCTTCAAAACATTAATCAAACATCAATACTACGAAAACAAATAGTATAAATATTAGTGAACAAATTTATATGACCCTAGGTGAAATTGAGTAATGCAACATGTGCACATCAACACCATAGCCACCCGGGTTGTGCATTCCTCGTTGCTATCACGAAATCAACATTACCCGCATTCTTTTTCATAGCATTTTTGAACTATATAATCCCACTCATCGATTCGGCTTCTAAAAGATGATAAATTCAATGGGATACACCAATATGTAACTACATTGCATATATCCATTACACAATCCTCTTATCAACCGCTAATTCCATAGATCGAGACCAACACCATTCATCTAGGGTTTCTTCAAATGCTAACTACCAACCCAACCAAATCAAAAGAAAAAGTGAGGAGGAGAGAGGGCTCACCTTTAGCAATCAAAGGGAGGCCGACGCCGGGCGTGGGGAGCCGGCGGCGGCGTCCTCTCGCCGGTGGCCGGCGGGGGCGGGCGGAGCTCCTGCCCTCTGTTTCAGCAAGAGGGGGAGGAGAAAGAGGGTGGGGGTTGCGCCCGTGACCGAGGCGGTGTTAAGTTCCAGAGAACGGCGCCAGTCCCGTTAGCGCCCAGGTTGACTAGCACGGCGCCAAGAGACCTGGCGCCGTCCTATGTTACACGGCGCCGTGGCTATTGACGCCGAGAATTAAGACCCGGAATTATCCCGTGCCAGGGTGGATCCTACGTGGCAACCACGGCGCCAGTCTAGGTGGCGCCGTGCAATGTTAGTACGGCGCCAAGGTACACGGCGCCGTACTCTGGGTCCATTTCTGCAATTCTTTCTTCCAGGGGTCCATTTGTAAAAATCTTTCGACAAAAGGACCAATTTGCAAAAATTTGCCCCCGGGTACGTTGTGGTCGCGCGATTTGCAGCGCCTGCTGGCAAACTTTCTTTGGCTGCAGGCTGCAGCTGCAGAGCCTTTGCAGGCGGGCAGTGTGCACGGTGCAGCGTACCGAATCCCCACGTACGTAACGGCTTTTTCTCTCCAACCGTGCGATCCATTAACGGTACGTAACGTCGGAGCGAGACCGGACAGCAAGACGACAGCGCGACCATCGACGGGATGGGATGGAACGAGGCAACGAGCCCTCAGCTAGTCAGCTCGCCGTGGTCCACCGCCATCCGTCTGTCCACGGCACGGCCCCCTCATCGTACGGCGGCCACGATGGCACGGCCATTAGTCCAACTCGCTGGTTCAGCTAAGACTCTGTTTAGAGCGTGTTTGGCAGAGCTACAGCGCTAGAAAAATAGCTTCAGAGTTGCAGATTTACGTAACTCCATCGTGGAGCAGCTCCACCGTGGATCTGAGATTGTGAAAAGTGTTTGGTACAGCTCCAAATTTCTTACCATCTCTGTGACATCTAGGACCCGCATGTCAGTATAATAAAAAAAAGAAAAAAACCTTCTTCGGACCCTACTCCTCCAGAGCTCGATCCGATCGGACCCGGCTTGGGCCGCTGCCGCCATGGCCGACGAGGCGAAGGTGAAGGGTAATGCGGTGTTCTCGGCCGGCCGCTTCGAGGAGGCGGCGTGACACTTCTCGGACGCCATCGCGCTCGCCCCGGGCAAGCCTCGCTCCACCGCTACTCCGACACGCTAGTCGACGCGCAGAAGACGGTTGAGCTCAAGCCCGACTGGGCCAAGGGCTACTCGCGCCTCGGCGCCGCGTACCTCGGGCTTGGCGACGCCGCCAGCAATCTTGGCGCGGCCCGTGGCGGCCGGCCGGCTGGTTGGGCCTTGTCCGTGGCAAATTTGGTCGGAGATTCGAGGATCCCAGGGCGGAAGCATCACTGTTGGTGAGGATTGGATCCTGGCTGGATTCGAGATTTCCGACCACAAGGGTCATGGCTTACGGCAGCGGCGGCGGCGGGGTGAAATTGAAGCGCACGCAGGAGGAGGAAGGAGCATGGCCAGCATCGCCTCAACGCGCCGCTCGCGCGACTTCGGGAGCAGATGAACGGGAGCCGGTTGGAGCTGCGGCCACCCGAATCCCGACGCCGCCACCGCCTGCGTGCTAGCTGCGCTGTCCGCGTGTTAGTTGCGCCATCCCGCGCGACACCCGAATCCCGCCGGCGCCGCCCCAATCCGATGACGGCGGGCTTGGCCGCGGTCCCCAGCAACTCCACGCCGACCGCCGCTGGGCGGGCGGGCGCGGCCTCGCTGACGTGGAGGGCGGACGTGGCGGCGTCCAGCGGGCGAGGCAGAGGCGCGGGGAGAGTTGAGTCACGGTGGGATGGGTCTCGGGAGAATAGAAGCCAACTCCACCAAATTTGGTGTTGTGGAGCACCCCTTGAGTACTCTACGAAAACCATGAAGTTGGGACCTGCTTCAACTTTTTTTTGGAAAAGATCCACGGTGGAGCTGCTCGAGCTGGGTGTGTTTGGCTGAAAAAATTTGGAGCGGAGTTAGTTTTTTGAATCTGGACCTGCGTGGCTGCCAAACACGCTCTTAGTTCCCAAATGTTTCACCAACTAAACGTGGTCTTAGGTACACAAATTCGCACACTAAATATAGTATTGCTTTTATATCAAGTCACATATTCTATCACAACACAAAACTTAATATGTACTCCCTCCGTCCCATAATAAGTGTAATTCTAACTTTTGAAAAAAATCTCACAAAGAATGCAATTCTAGAAAATAGATCTAATTACCTTCCAAATTAAGCGGTCAGATCTGATTTGCATGGCAAAACTTACTGTATTTGGCAAACTAATGAGGGTATTAGAGTCTTTTGATTCCACCACTAATCTGTCCTAAAAAAATTAGAATTGCACTTATTATGGGACGGAGGGAGTATTTTTTAACAATGCATGCTACAGTGTGTCAGTGTGTAGTCCCCACGAGCCCACGAGGAAAACCGACAGGCGAGGGCAGCGTCGTCATTTCCGCAGGCGTTCAAATGATTTGACTGCCGCCAACCAGGCTCCCACCCCGCGCCAGCCAGGCAGGCAGCACGTCGTCGTCCCGCTCCCGCTCCTCTCCTGTGCGCGCGACGCGAGCATGGGGCGCCTGCCCATCCGCAGGCCGCCGGCCCCGCGCGCTGCCCCCGGGCTGGTCCCGGCGCCGACCCTCCCTCCCTCCCTCGTCAGCTGCTCCGGCGGGAAATGGGATAATGGAACGCCTCCCTAGCTCTCCGCCTCGTTCCCGTCATGGCCGCCATGGACCACGCGGTGAGTGACCCTGGCCGTGGTCAGCTGGACGGCGGCCTCGTCGCTCCCCGTTCTAGGACGGACGTGCTCTCCGACCCGGCCGCGGCTCGGCGCGAGCGCTGATGGATGCCAACCTTTTTAGGAGAGGAGGTTCGTCGTTTCCGCGAAGAAGACGACCACTCGAACAGAACAAACAAACTGCGAATGGATAAGCTAGGATTCCGTCGTCCGTGCCGTCCGGCTAGCTTGGACTTGGAGCGCGCGCGCGGCGCGGTTGCCGTTGGCCGGCGGGCTGCTGGCCTCGGGGCCTCGGGGGAGGGGTGGTCAACGTGGTTGCGCGCGAGCAAAGCCATGGACGACGACGACGCCTCGTCCTCGGTCCGCACGTGCACGGGGGCGGGCGGGGCCGTTACTTAACGAGGCTCGGTGCGTGCCGTCGTCGACTCGGAACCCGCACGCACGCCTGCTGCCAGAGCTCGCGCAAAGAGGCTGCTGCTGCTAGAAAACTACTCCGTGCACTCGTGCGCTCGTCGATCGATGACGCTTCGTACCAGCGAGGAACAAGCGACCAACCTAACGAGGAACGTGGCAATGGCAAGAGCTAGTAGCATAGCGTCGATCGGTCCCTGAAACCTGCACGAACCTCTGCTCGATCTTGCACTGCTGACCTCTCTCTCTTTTGCGTTGTATAGTATTGTTCACCCGTGATGGATTTCTTCGTCAGTTAAGCTTGATTGTTTGTAATGATAATCTGACTGACAATAATCACCCTGCTTTTCCACAGCACCATCATTTCTAACACTGTTTGCGTTGGGGACAGTCAGCTATAGTAGTAGCACTCATGGAGTCATGGCAGCATCAGCAGCAGCATCAGCCAGTAGAGGGACAAACTGCGCATTTGACACGATGACCTCATGTCCTCGTCCCCGGCTTACAAATCCTTTTAAGGCCTTGTTTGGTTCCCATAAGTCACCTGACTTATAAGTCACCCGACTTATAAGTCAGTTGGATTTAAGTCAGTCATGTTTGGTTGCAGTGACTTATAAGTCAGTGGGCTCCACACAGGGTGGGAGAGAGAAAAAGTGAAAATAAGTCACTTTAAGTAGGGGTGGAGCTACTTATGCAACTTATAAATCAAGGCATTTAAGTCAGGGCTGTTTGGTTTCACTAGTGACTTATTTTGCACTTTTTGCACTTTAAGTCACCCTACTTATGAGAACCAAACAGGGCCTAACTTTCGAGCATGAGCAGGACCAAGTGACGGGTGCAGACAGAAACCTGCAGTACGCGCCAGTGCCAGAGAAATGGTCGCTGCCTCGCTCAGTGGCGGAGACAGAGGGATGCCAGGTGGGGTCTGGCATACCCTAAGATTGAGCCTCACCTATTATTAGTTAGAAAAAATCCTCACTTATCCTTTCATTAGTCTAATAATACTAGTGTATTACTCATTGACTTATGTTTTATTAGAGAAAATAATGTTGATGAATCATGAATGCATAAACTTTCAAATTTGGTTAGAAAAAAAAATCCTCACTCATCCTTTCATTAGTCTTCCTGATGTTGGTTTGGCATATCCTAAGCTAAAATCCTAGCTCCGCTAATGGCCTCGCTGCACCTCCGGTCTGCATGCATGCCGGGATACGAAATGCATGCTGCACTAGCTTTTGACACCGAGAAAGATCCGTGATTTCCATCTTTTGGAGGGCACGGGCGCACGGCGCGGCAAACACACGAACACGACAGTAGTGAGGGATTCACCAGTAAAGGTACAAAAACAAAAGTGTGTATGATCGAGCTCCCAAAAACCTGAACTTTGGAGCTACGTCTAGCCTTTATTTTGGTGCCTAGTACCTCGCCCGGCAGCATGATGCACTGTCGTCGCCACCACGGGGATAAACTAATGCATGTAGTCGTTTGTCCCTGCACACGACCAAATCGCAACACTCCATGCCGCGGCATTCAGATGTGTTTCTTGGCCTTTTTCAGCTAGCGTTTTGTTAATTAATGGGGGCAAGCAGAGCACACTGAGCACAGCCTCTAGCAGAGCAAGCTAGCTCCAAACTAAACCTTGCTTTGCATGATGCATCTGCATGTGGTTATCATACTAGTTTAGTACTGATCGAGCTCGCTCCCGGCCAAATTAAGTTGGGGTGAAATGTTGTGATTGGAGTGCGCCACGTCCCACCACCTGATCCTGTCGTCCTGTACGTTTTACAGCAGCAGCAGCATGCAGGAGCGTTTGCTAGGAAGATTCCTAAAATTCAATTCACTCCGAACTAAACATCCCACATGTACGTCAGGACTAATATAAACCCATGTGTCTGCGTGTAGGAACAAAAATGCTTGTCTCGACCACGCACCGCCTCCTCCAGTCCCGCTCTCCCGTGAATCTAACAGTAACAGCCTCGACAAAGTGTATGCATGCATTGTGAATCTTCATGGACATCGTGTGGAGAAAGGTTCAAAACAATGGTAATACGGTGAATAGTGACCTATTTTAGGGCTTCACATTTTTTTTTCAACGGGTCCAAGGGTAAACTAGAGACCTTGGTAACCTACGTAATAAAGGCTACATCGACAAACCTTTTGACACTAAATTTAGAGTACCGCTCTTTAGACTTATCATCATTTCAATTCAAAATTGGAATATCAACAATAGTAGTATATTACATCCATATACATATACATAAGTAAAGTGTAAAGGACACACAATACATAGCATCCACAATGGGTTAGATAGTTAGACTACACGCAACAAACCCTCCATCCGAGCTCGTATGCGCAAAATGAGAAGATGGTGTGCAATATGCATAGCATGGTCCATCAGGTATCGCATGTGCATTCTCATTATGCGAACGCTAGCTTCCGAGCCCCCAAATTCAGGTATCTCTCTCCTCTCTGCAACCCACTTTCCCTACCGCCTTCTCTCCCCCAGTAGGGTCTCCATCGCGAGCTCCTCTAGGACGGCATCGCGTCCTCTCCCGTCCGGCGGCGCCTTCTCTCCTCCCAACGGGTCTCCATCACGAGCAACTCTAGGTCGGCGACACCTCCTCTCCTGTCCAGCAGTGCCTCCCCTCCAATCCCTGCTCTATGGTCCCTCCGCCACCACGATATCCTTCTCCACGGGTCTCCATTGGTCTCCTCTGCAGGCTTCTCCGTTGATGCGAGCCATGCGTGGATCCGCTCTGATGAGGCTCTCGCGCGGTGACTCCTTCATTTTCTCCTCCGGTCTCCTCCACAGACTCTTCTAGGACGCACAACGATGAGCCTTGCAGTACAGTTGTCGTTGCTCCTCGGATGTGCGGTTGGAGGCGTAATAGCACTGTAAGTCTTACTCTTTTGCGAGACAGACTCCCTTATGCCATCATTGATTCACTGGTGTTTACAAACAGATAGGGTTCCTTGACGCGGTCAGTCTTGAGGGGGCCATGTGCCCCCTCCACCCCCAGGTATCATGAGATTAAAAGGTGGTGTGGCACCATCTTGATTGTGGGCAGAGTAGGAGCACAACCTCTAGCAGAGCAAGATCCAAATTAAGCGAAACATTTGCTTGCATGCTGCATATATGCATGCACTTATTATCATACTAGTTTTTGTTTAATACTGAACGAGCTCGCTTCCGGCCAGATTAAGTTGGGGTGAAATGTTGTGATTGGAGTGTGCCACGTCCCACCACCTGATCCTGTCATGTACGTTTCACAGCATCATGCAGGAGCGTTTGCTAGGAAGATTCCTAAAATTCAATTCACTCCGAACTAAACATCCCACATGTACGTCAGGAGTAATATAAACCCATGTGTCTGCGTGTAGGAACAAAAATGCTTGTCTCAACCATGCACCTCTCCTCTAGTCCTGCTCTCCCGTGAATCTAATAGCCTCGACGAATAAGTGTATGCATGGTGGATGATCTAAGGGACATCATGAAGACTGGTTCAGAAACATGGTGATAATGTGAACTGTGACCTATTTTAGGGTTTCATATTTTTCCCTTAATGGGTCCAAGAGTAAACTAAACTTGACACCTTAGTAACCTAAAGGCTACAATGAACCTTTTGACGCTAAATTTAGAGTACCCTCAGCCATGGAGGATCTCAGCCCAGTTCGACTATGTGGGAGCTCGACGGCTCGACCCTCCTAGTCTGACCAAGCGCCGCCCGCTCCCCGACGTGGGTCTGCCTGATCACTATAGCACCCCCTCCCCCCGCCGTAGGCTTGTCTCGCACTCACCGGTCGTGTCATGCCGACACTTTTCAGCAGAGAAGTGCGTCGTGTGGAGAGTCGACGCTTATTTACATTCTGGTTGATCTTGTACGCGAAGTGGTGGCTTGTTTTGGCCTTCCGTTGGAGCGTGTTTTTGCTATGCAAAACATTGTGCATGCTGAATTTTTGGGTGTGGGTTGCACTTTAGCAACACCTAACCCCTTGTGCATGTTATGCATTATGTGCTCTTAAAATATCTATTTATATATGATGTAATGTACTACTATTATTGATATTTCAATTTTGCACTGAAATGATAAGTCTAAAGAGGTCCTCCCTATCCGGTGTGAGCGGTCATGGAGGTGGGCTCCTCCATGGTTGGCTTTTTCTCCTCTCTTTTCTTCTTCTTCTTTTTCCAGCCCTTTTTGATCCATTTTTAAAAAAACTTTCAATCCAAACTCCTTCCAAACTTTTAAGCAAACTTATAGATGATTATTCTAGCTACACTTAATTGTTTTGGAGTTTTTCCAAAAAAGAATCGTATCTCACGATTTGAACTCCCAAAATACAGGCCCTTCCTCTCTAAACCTCAGAACCGAATGGATGAGCTCCATTATATTGGTCAAAAACCTACGGACAGTCTAATGCTTCACTATGAGCTCAAAATCAACTACTCAAACTCGGTTTACTCTTCCCAACAGCTACTAGATCTTATTAACCATACAACAAGGGTTCCATTTCGCACGTGAAAGCGCAACTTCTACATACAAGTTCTTCCAAAATCTCGAACCAAGGTTTTCCCTTTTGAACCATCCTTAAGACTGAATGGCCACACCATTCGGTTTTGTTAGTTAATTGAATGGTCACACCATTCAGTTTCGTCAGTTAACTTTGAGCCACCTTCTTGGATTCGCCATTGGAGACGCAAGTTTTGGGTGCCTGACTTATTTTACTGCGTGCGACCTAAACCATGAAATAAGTTTGTGTTTGAGTTCGTGTTGTTGAAGATAGTCTTAGGGGGCATATGCCCCCGCCCAACAAAAAAATTCACCTTCAATTCCACCGCATGTAAGATACTCAATTCTAACTCCCAAAGGGTGTCATGATATTAAAAGATGGTGTGTCACCATGTTGATTGTAGGTAAAGTTGGCATACTGAATGATAGTAGTGAAGGATATTGGAGAACAATGACATTTTATTTTGTTTCTTATCAAGTAATATAATGGTTCAAGAAGAGTTTTGCCACCACAAGTCATCTCGTTCATGCATGCATAGCGACTTCCTAAACTAAACTCCATGACGATCTTTATTTTTTTATTTTAACCATTTTAACCATTTTTTTTTGAAAATAACGTCTCTCAAACTAAATTTTCAAGAAGTAACTTTTTTAGTCACACCAAACAATTTTGCTAGATGAAATAGTTGCATAATGTTTCTTATACAAATACATACTATTTTGCTATTGAAAAAAGACAGTGCATTAGAATGATTATATTTCGTTATTGATCAATCAAATGCCTTATTGCATGTCATTCTTAGAAACACCAATATCAAATTTCTGCTACAAGAATTGTGGCCTTAGCAACACTACTCTGATCCTCCCTGGGCAACAGGAGATGCTAGTATATATTGTGCCCGGAGCCCCTAATCCTACTCGTTAGCAGCAATCATAGCAAAAACCCATAGACGACCCCCAAACTCGTTAAAAACAAAGCATGCACCCATCTCGCACTTGAGATTCCCATTCTGATCAGATGTACATAGACCAGACCAGCTTGCAAACTGCAGCACAAAAAAACATCACCGGGGTGGGGGATTGCCATGGTTTCGCTCCCAAATCCCCCCTTGTATCTAGGATACCGACTAGAGAGGGGGGGGGTGAATAGGCGATTTAAAATCTAAAAGCACAACACTAGAGAAATTTAATTAGAACCACAAGGAGGATTACATTTCTAGCTACACTATGCCTATGTTGAAGGTTTGCAACCTAGGATGACAAGATACAATTCAACTCTAGAATATAAAATGCTCAAAGTAAATTACTTGAAAGTAAATTGAGCAAAGAAGTAACCGAGCACAAGAGACGAATTTATCCTGTGGTATCGATGACTTACCGGTCACCCCTAATCCATGTTGAGATGGATTCAATGTTCAACCGCTCCTCTATCAAGTCACCACTTGATCTTTGAGCCGGTTAGAACCAAAGAACCACTCCAAATCTCTTTTCCACTAAAGTTGCTCTTCACCACTCCGGTGAGGTGAGCACAATACCTCTCACAACAATAAATCCGGAGCCACGCACAATCTTCCCGTGAGCTTCAACAGATTCACCACCACCAAGCCGTCTAGGAGGCGGCAACCTCTAAGAGTAACAAATCAAATCACTTGCTTGATGATTTCCTAGCGCCACAAATATCAAAATCTTGATGCAATGCACTAGATGCTCTCAATCTCACCGAAGATGCAACCTCTAAGCAAAGTGAGTGAGAGAGAGGAGCGGGACAGCTCAAAGATGTTGTATGAACCTTTCAAAGTGCCAAGAGAGGCCCTCCCACCCCGGGCATGGGGTATAAATACCTCCTTCTCACGAAACTAGCCGTTATGTTCAAATCAACTCAAAAACGTGTATCTTGCGGACTGCCCGCGACCACATCACGGTCTGTCCGAGTTTGAATTCCAACGGTAAAAACACGAAGTCAAACACTGTCAGAACTGGCTGTTGGACCGGGCGGACCGTCCGCCAGGACACCGCGAACCGTCCGCCAGGTGCCCGCGGATTGTCCGTCCGGCCCACCCGAGCCAAGCACCTTTCTGTTAGGTTCGAGATGAATTTCGGACCGTCCGCGAGAGCCTCGCGGACTGTCCGCCCCAACGAGATTTTTCTCGAAAAACTTCATCCAAAAACTCATAGATATTCAATAAAATCAAGAGCTCACGGTCTGTCCGCCCCAAGGGCACGGACTGTCTGTCCCACAGCAGAAAACTGGTTTTTCTCAAGATTTTCAACAAAGCTTCTTTCAACTTTTTGAAAACGCCACTCATCTAAATGCAAAGCATGCAAGTTCTTGATCAAAGTGGCACTATGGAAAGTCAAGCTAATGAAATTGATCCCTCTTGATAGTACGACTATCTATCCTATCAATCCGGTCATTTATCATTCACTAATCACCTTAAAAACCCTATCTTATACCTTTGTCTTCATTCCATAGCACGCGTGCCTTCCTCATTGTAACCATCATGAGCTCAACATTTCTCCAGACTAACCTATTCTTATATCTCAATAAAAATGTTAGTCCATGATGATTGTCATTAATGACCAAAACACGAATTAGGGGCCTAGATGCCTTCACCCCTGTCTCTCCCCCGGTCTCCTCCACAGGCTCTTCCAGGACGCACACCGACAAATTATGCCGTAGAGTTGTCGTTGCTCCTCGGATGTGCGGTTGGAGGCGTAATAGCACTGTAAGCCTTACTCTTTTGCGAGACAGACTCCGTTATGCCATCACTGATTCGCTGGTGTTTACAGACAGATAGGGTTCCTTGACGCGGTCAGTCTTGAGGGCAGGGGCGAAGCTTGTCAGGAGGTGCTGGATGCACATGCACCCACGTCAAAAACAAAAAACACTTGTTGCTATCAAAATTCCACCACTTGTGCACCCCTTGAATTAGAAACGGTGCACCCCCAAGCTAGCTGATTTGAAAAGAAATCCAAAAAGCAGCAACAAAATACATTATTTTATTGAATTTGCAGCAACTAATTTGACCAAATTGAATGACAAGGCATGCAGAAACATTTCGTAGCTAGCTGCTAGCAGCCTCGCAATCCCTTTTTACTCCTTTTTTCCCGAGAGACAGCTCATTGCAGACTGACAATCTACACACCTATAAAGCCATTGGTGGTTCCTTATCAAATCAGCTTTCAGATCTTCCAAATACAGTACATAAGAAAAATACATTAGGTATATACACAGTACTAAGACTTGAATGCATGTGTGATAAGAAAACCAAAGGAAACACTTGGGTGATTACTGGATAGGATGTGAATAAAAAATAATACCCCTAGGTCTGATGTCATGCTTGTTGCATTTAATGTTATGATATTCATTTTAGAGGCAGGTAATATTCAATTTTTTTGGAAGAACAGTGTTAAAACACTAGTTTGTGATAATGAAGAAAAGTGTTAAAAAATACTATACGTTTGTGAGCTCTTTGCTCAACCACAACAATCATGCAAATTTGTATAATTACATATGGTATAATTTTTTTACTATTTTTTTAAATCCTATTTACCAATTTAATTTACCGTATTCGTGTTGATGTATTCATATAGAAATGTACGAGTAGTGCTAATGGTGCACCCCCCATGTGCTTGCTCTAGCTTCGCCCCTGCTTGAGGGGGCATGTGCCCCCTCCACCCCCAGGTATTATGAGATTAAAAGGTGGTGTGGCACCATCTTGATTGTGGGCAGAGTAGGCGCACTGAATAATGGTCGTGGTGTATGATGGTAGCGAAGGGTAATGAAGAACATTGACAATTTGTTTTGTTTTTTATCGAGTAATATAATGGTATAAAATGGTACAAAAAGAGTTTTGCCACTAAAGTCATCTCTCTTGAGCGATCTTCTTCTTTTTATGGCAATGTATATAATACTAAACATTTTAAAATAGTCTCTCTTAAACTATTTTTTCAAGAAGTAATCCTTGCGCAATGTTTCTAATACAAATACTATTTTCGATGTTTCTAATACAAATACTATTTCGCTATGAAAGAAAAGGCAATGCATTTGAACGATTGTATTTCGGTAATGATCAATTAAATGCTTTATTGCACGTCACTCTTACAAACACAAAATGAAATTAATTTCTGCTAGGATGACTGGCTGTAGTAACAGATACTCTGGTACTTCCTGGACAACACATACTAGTGTTCGTACCCTGATCCTACTCGTTGTTAGCAGCAATCGTAGCAAAAAAAACCCATGGATCACCCATCTCCCTTGAGATTCCCAATCTGATCAGATGTAGTACAGACCAGACCAGCTTGCAAACTGCAACACAAAAAAAAACACCACCGGGAGAGGATCGCCATGGTTTCGCTGCCAAATCCCCCCTGTCTCTCCCCTGGCCGTAGCTGTAGTCCGTGGCCGGTGCCGTTACAAAAATAAACCCGGACGGAAACCGACGAGCTCCCCCCTCCCCGCTGCCTGCCTCTGCGCGCACCCGGAGAGCGCACCGCGTCGCCCAGCTCAAGGGCCGCCTCTCCGCCTCCGCTTCCACGAACCGGCCGCCCCGGCCAGCCGCGGCCGGTCCCCCCAAGCCATCTCGCGTTTTTTACCCTTAACCCGCTTATATATACGCGCCTTTACCACCGTTACCCGTCTCTCACATCGCTCTCCGGCCTCCCCCGCCCGCCGCTGCTCCCCGCCCACCAACGCCAACGCTACTGGATCCATTCATCAGCCACCCCGCCGTACCGGCAGCGCGTCAGCAAGAGAGGAGGGAGTGTAGGCGTGTAGCATCCAGCGCGTGCGTGCCCAGACTTTGATGCGCGTAGCTTGCGCCGCCGCGGTCCCTCATGGCCTCCGCCGTCGCCAGTAACCTTCCCCCCGCCGCCGCCGCCGTGCCGTACGGGTGGCTCGGCCCGCGCGTGTCATTCAGCCGCGACGCCGCGCAGGTGGACATGGAGCCCGTCGCCGTGTCGTCCCCCGTCGCCGCCATGGCCGCGGCCGCCACGCCGGAGCCGGCGATCTCCAAGGACTTCATCGACTTCGAGTTCAGCCTCGGCGGGTCCGCCACCATGCTCCCCGCGGACGAATTGTTCGCGGACGGGAAGCTGCTGCCGCTCAGAAAGGCGGCGCCTTTGCCGGATCCGGCGGCGCCGGCGTCGGCGCAGGCGGAGGAAGCGGCAATGCCGGCTCCCGCGGAGCCGATGATCAAACCCCTCCGCGCCGCGGCGGTCGCGGCGGCGGCGGCTGACGGCACCGACCCTTACGTGTTCTCGCCCAAGGCGCCTAGCTGCTCCAGCCGGTGGCGGGAGCTGCTCGGCCTCAAGAGAGCCGCGGCCGCGCAGAGCCCCACCAGCGCGAAGCCCTCGCCGTCTCCAGCTGCTGCGGCGGCAGCGGCGGCGAGGACCCCCGCGTCGAGGGCGACCAACTCCGCGGCGGCGAGGTCGTTGAAGCTCCTGCTCCAGCGGAACACCGCCGGGCGCGGGTCGTGCGCCTCGGCGTCGGAACTCGCGTCGGCGCCGCTCCTTCTCCGCGACAGCTCCGACTCGGAAGCCTCTCTCTCCCTCGCCTCCTCCCGCTTCTCGCTCTCCTCCTCGTCCTCCTCCTCCGGCCACGACCACGACGACGTGCCCCGCCTCTCCCTCGACTCCGCCGCCGACCCCAACCCTCCCCGCATCCGGCTGGTCCGCCACTCCTCCAACCACCGCCACTCCACGTCCGGGTCCGGCTCCACCACCACCCGCGCCGGCCGCAGCCCCGCCCGGCGCCGCCCTTCCCCTCCCCCACCCCCGCGTTGCCTCTCCGTGGACTCCCCGCGCATGAACTCGTCGGGCAAGATCGTGTTCCAGGGCCTGGAACGCAGCTCCAGCTCCCCCTGCAGCTTCCACGCGGCGTCCAAGAAGTCCCGGTCCCGCGCGGCGGTGGACCGGTCCTACTCCTCCGGCGTCCGCGTGGCGCCCGTCGTGCTCAACGTGCCCGTCTGCTCCCGCCCCGTCTTCGGCTTCTTCAAGGACAAGACGAAGGACTCGGCCGCGGCCAAGGACGCAGCTGCTGCCACGGCTGCGGCAGCCGCGGCGAGGTGCAGGTCGTCGCTAGGGCGGAAAACCCAAGGGTGGAGCGGCGAGCTGGCGAGATCCACCGGTTGATCTGAGTCTGACCACCCCGTTGCGTTTGACCTCGATCCTTTGTCCCGTTCGCGCCGTCGTGATGATGATGAAGAGGATTGGATGGATAGCTCGGGCGGTTGTTGGTGTTGGGTTTAACTGATTTTTTGTTTCTTCTTTGGATGGGTGAAGGCTGGTCTAATCGATTTGACTGCTTTTTTTTCTTCCTTTTTTGCTCGACTGTAAATTCGAGTTTTGTACTTCTCTCTTCTGATCGATTTGGTTCAACCTTTCAATGCAAAAAAAAGGTGGAAAATTTCTTCAAACGCTTGCTGTTGTTTGGCAAAGCTCATGATCTCTCATGGTGGTAATGGTGCATCGTCGAAACCGGGTTACTGTTCCATTCGTTTTGGTTTGAAGTTTGAACAGGAGGCGACGCCAAAACAAAGTGATGGCAGCAGCATTTCTAGGGCAGAGCGATGTAAATCCGGGTCACGCATGCACTCGCAGTCGCAGCGAACTGCAAAGCCTCAGTGTCCGTGTCTATCTGCATCGGAGTCAGCACATGTTGGCTGGCTGTCGCCCATGCCAGTAGATAGATGCCGGTTCACGGCGAGCCGGCCGCCCGGAGCGGTCCGATCAGACCGGCGGGTCCGCCGGAGCTCTCCCTCCTCCGGCTTGATCTGTTCTGGATCCGGGCACTGTGGGTGGCGCATGTGCCCGCCTCTAAATATTCGCGCGGCGGCAGAGGCAGACAGACGCATGGCCATGGTGGCGCACACCGCCAGCGGCCACCCCTCTCTCTTTTTTTACTCACGGCGCAACGGCAAAGGCGCCACCGCGATCGGCGCGGCGCGGCAGGGCAGGTCGCTTGCCTGCCGCCCGTTGCCGCCACGGCGCGTTCCGTGCATGTCACCACCCGGCGGGTGCCGTCGATCGAGCTCCGCCGCGGCGCGGGGACCCCCCCTCCTCCCCGGCCGTGCCGCAGCACGGTGCAGGGCCAGAGCACATGCGGACGCCGAGCGCAGAGGCGCAGAGCGCGCTGCCACGGCCACGCAGCTTTTGGGCTCGGCCCCCCCACCCCCGCCTGCGCGTCTGCCACCGCTTCGCACTTTGTTGGCGCACACGCTGGCTGCCTGCTGCTGCGTCGTGTGCGTGCCAGCGCGTGTGGGCGCGATGATGGCGACGAACTGATCCTACCGTTGGCCGCTTCCGGCGCGCCAGTCCTCCCGGCTCCGGTCCCGGCCACCGGACGGACACTGGCCACCAGCCACCAGAGGGTGGTGGTGCATGCATGGCGCAGCGGGAGCGCGGCTCTCACGCCGCCGTCTCCTTCCTTTTTCCTGCAGGGCAGGCAGCGTAGGCCACAGCGCGGTTGAGTAAATAGTAATGAGAGCATGGGTCGGGGCCTACGGCTGCAGGCAGCCCTGCAAGGGGGTGCAGTGTGCCATCGCCATGAGTATAGCTGTGGTGCGATGGCGATGCAGGGCAGGGCGCCATTGATGGCGCGCGCCACGCAGATCTACTGCTGCGCCATGGATCGTGCATGGATGGAGGTTGGAGGCAGACGGGCGTATGGTCAACTGTGTGCTCACAGAGTCACTGCAAATGCGGATTAGTTCTACTACGTACGCATCTGTATATGCAAAGCTCAAAGTCTCGAACGGAACGGAAGGAACAGGCCGAAACTGATTAACCGAACGTCTGAACGCACAGGTTCCATGCAAGCAGCTGGAAGAGGAAAAAAGGTCGCTTATGAGAAATGAAATGTACGTCTTGGCTCCTAGTGATGGATGACTGACAGGCACCAAAGCGTAACCCCGGCCACGGCCATGATGGTCTGAAGAAAAGCTGAAGCCTGCCGCCATGAACCACGCCACCGCACCTGCCTGCTGCCTGCCGCCTGCGAGTGCGTGAGGAGTGATGAATGAAAAAGAGAGAACCCAGCAGCAGCAGAGAGCCAGAGATTCAGAGAGAGAGAGAGCCTGCGGCGCGCCGCTGAAAACCTGCAGAACGCTGCTCGTCTCTCCCACCGGACCCACCCTTTCCATTTCCCTCCACCACCCACAGCACCTGCAGCGTACGTACTCCACGCACGCTCCTCGCCGCCTTCTCTTCCCTCGCCGGTCGCCGGCTCGACGCGACGCGACGAGACACGACGGCTGCTAGTGTGCCACCCACCAACGCGCGCCCGGCGCCGTGGCCGTGACTTCCTGCCCCACCGCCGGGAGGCAGGCAGCAAAGCCCCTCCTGACCGACTGCCATTAGAAACAAAAACTAAACTAAATTAAACAAAAGACAGTTAACGAAAGAGATCCCGTCTTCATTTTTCGTAACCGCAATTATGTCGCCGGGGCTCCTTTGTTTATTGAACGCTGTTTTGGACGCTAGCGGAGGGAGGAGGACAATGGACATTGACAGCCTGTACTGCCTCAAAACTACACTAGCTGCTGCTGCTGATCGTCTACTACCTGTAAGTACCTCCCATGTTGCTGCCGTGTTTTTTTTTGGGGGAGTTCTTGGAAGCAACAAATCACTGTCAATTGTGTAGTAATGGTGGATGGCCAGAAAGATATTAAAATTACTAATTTGTTTGGTCCGTTGGGTTAGTTTAGTCCAACAGGACACAACATGGGAGGAGCAAGTGCTTGCAGTTCTCGTGGAGCGTGGTAACGGATCAGTGACAGTGGCAGCAGCAGTGTCCGTTGTGTGCGATGTGGATCACAAGTGGATGGCTGAGCTGGGCTCGTCAGTGCCACTTGGCTGCCGACGGCCGATCACCCTAGCTCAGATCTGCGCGAGCGACATGCTCCAGGTTCAAGGGGATCTGGAGAGGAGAGATCACTGATCACAGCGTGCCCAACCAGAACGTTCACGTACGGAGATGATCGAACTGTGCTGAGGGCCTGAGGCTCAGGTAATCGTTAGCATAACACAGCCAACGTGGAGGCAAGGAATACTGTGCATTCTCAGTCAAGTGCGGTGTACAGACACCGCTCCCAATCGAGGCTTCTCTTCTTCCTTCACTCCCTCAACGAACCCCGGAAAAAGGAGCAGAAGGTTTGGTAAGATCTCTGCAAACATTTGATTCCAATGGCGACAAGGGAAGAATGTCCAAACGTTCATCGCCTCAGAGCGGCTCCTGATCCTCAGATATATAGTCAGATCTGTGCACTGCAGCTGTCTGTTGCTCTATGTGCGAGCAACATGCTCCTGGGAGGCAAATGCATTTTGAAGTTCTATAAGCAGCAGGCTTTAACCTTTAAGTGATCTGGAGAGAAAGGGATCAGCATGCAGTAACATGCCTCAAAGTGAGGAGTAACATGCCAAAGTGCACTGCCGACATGGCACGGCTCTTGCGATTTGCGACATCTAGACCACAACCAGATACTGTACACTCTGTGACAAAACGTCCATCCCCCAAAACTACCGTGCCCATCTCGTCTACATACCTCAACAAAATTACAAAGCACACTCCACGAACGATTAAATTACAGGATTAGGTTAACTTCAACCGCGGTGCTGCGAGTACCGGACGTACTCCGCCCGCACCATGTTGAGCACGTCTTCGTCGAGCTTCTCCAGCTGACCGGAGTCCCGGAGCCTCGGGTACAGGTGCGCCACGCTGCCAACCGCGGCGTCCACGAGCTCCCACTGCCCCAAGTTGGCTGCGAAGCCGATGAGCTCGAGGGCAGCGGTTGTGCTGGAGTTCAGGCAGGAGGTCACCGCTTCGAGGCTCTCTTCCTTCACCCCCTCCAGGAACCAGAACTCAGCCAGGGATGACAGCTCCGCGTAAGGCTTGAGGTGGGAGAGCTGCTCCTCCGCGCTCATGTTCTTCCATCGGCAATCGGGAGGGACTCTAGGCAGCTCGCCTGTGTAGAACCACTGGACGAGTTTGGTCAGAGCTTCCCACCCGACTGGAACTCTGATAGCCTCTGCAAAACTGCACGCATGGATCTTATCAGATTTTTTGAAACACATACGAGCGTGATAAAAAAAAATAGTGCAGCTGGAGGTTCTACAGAAGTCTGGATTGAGAAGACATAAACTTTTCTATTTCAGAGATTGAGAAACACAAGGATAACCTCTCGTGCATCCCGGACTGAAATAACGCGCGAAGGTAATCGCAGCTCATGCTCAAAACAACTTTATGGCTATGGACATGTGGAGTTGATAGTTCACACGAGCCATGGTGACACTCCATTTCGTCGTTTGATTGGGCCTCCAGAATTATGTCCCTGGAATTAGCATGAGTCAAAGTACTACAAGAGTCAGCAAAAACTAGACAGTGCGAGATAGGCATTATGATCTTTTGAGTAGCAGGTTAGAAACAGCAAAGAAATGTAACCGTTTGAGGTACTTACGAGAATGAATTTTCTGCTGGTTCAACTGCTGCAGTAAGATCATATCTGGGACAGTCAGAGTTCCATCTGGGTTGCTCCTTCTGAAGCATCTCTTGCAGTGGTTTCAAATGACAATACTTTGCAAGCATCTTTACAGGCTTAACTATGTCATCATCTACTGTGACAAAACCAGTGTATGCATATTCCAAAATTTTCTTCAGTGCATGACTGTCTACTCGACCGGACATCCGGACTTGATAAAGTGATCTTCTGCTCCATTCATCAGACACTTTCTCATCACGCACAAGGGATTTCTCAGATGGCAATAGTTTAGGACATCTTACAGATAGGAGAGCTGCATGAGCACTTAGAGATGAGCCATTCGCAAGCAACAGTTCCAGATCAACTAGATCATTATCACATAATGCACTTCTCATCTTTCCTCCCAACTTGCTTGGAAAACCACAGAGGCCAAACAAACTCAGTATATGTGCAATATAAGACTTGGGTCCTGGGCTCAAGTTCTGACACAATGCATGCTCAAGGACTCTAATAAAACCTTCATTGTAATACTCTCTGCAATGATGGCACACAATCCCCGCATCCAAATTCTTTTTACAGTGAATACAAACAAAGCCGACTTTCCTCAGCACATTATACAACACCATGAGACCATAAAATAGGATAACATTTTCACCTTTCCACTCATCAGTAGGATAGCAACATGAACTTCCATCAAAACAAAATTGCAGATGCGAAGCAATGTTTGCCCTCGTAATGTACAAACGATTGTGCATACATTCCTTTATAATGGTGGATAATACATCTACAACATTCCTCTTGTTCAGACTATGGCTAGATTGCACTATCACCAAGCATGCTAGGTTCATGAGGTTGGCCATAATTTTGACACAGTCGAAAGATGCAGTAAGATTTCTGGTGACATTAGATTCTAATGATGACATGAGAATGTTCATATATTCATCGCCTAATGGTACAACTTCCAGAAATTTAGAACTTGCCTCAGAAAAAATGTATTGGCTAGGAGAGAGGAGCATCATAAGAACTGCCCTCAAAGCTGGCTCCTGCTCCTCTTTGGAAAATTTCGCGGAGCTGTTTCTCTGTGTTAAATCTGTTGCTAGCGAGCTGCACAAAGAAGCAGGAGGTGTTACTAATCAGAATTCAATATGGTCCTTGCGGTACTAAAGGAACATTCCAGGAAAAAAGAACTCGAACAGGATAGTACCTAGTACCTACCAAGCACAAGATATCAGTGCCTGCAAGAAACTGTTTTTCCGTTTTCTTACAGACAGATACTCATTGTTGCAATGTACTGCCAGATATCCAAGAATATCCCATACATAGGGATGTATATTCATAATGTCTTTGTAATCTTTGTTGAGCAGCTCACCATGGCGCATCTGGTCATGTTCAGAGCTGCAGTGCCCAGCAAGAATCTTATATAACACTTCATCAATAGAATTAGACCAGAAGCATCTATGGTGATTCCCACAATAACGGAGGGCCAGTAATGCAGTATGACAGCCCTCTGTTACTAATAACTTGTCATCAATTTCCGACATTGCGTCGATTATGCCTTGAACAATAGGCTGATAATGGGAAGTCATTAACAGATTGTAGCCCCTTGAAGATCTCTGTAGGCAACCAAGCTATTTTCAGATATTTTTTAAAGGCAACACAAACATAGCAGATATGTCTATTAGTCAATCAACAATTTTCTGCTGATATAAATCTTACCAGGAGAACCTGACAGAGCTTCAATGCTTCGACCCTAGTAAACCTAGGATGAGATTTTCCCATAAGGCCAATAACTTTAGGTATCAACTCTTCATCCTTAAGAAGGATCATCGCTCCATTGCCACATAAAGCTGAATTACAGTTACAAGTTTTCAGGTAAGTACAGGGAAACTGAAGCAGAAGAAAAAAGAACTTTGCAAATCTTGACATAGAAGTCAAAGAGGAGAATTACCACAGAAGTACCTAAAGCAGCATACAGCTTAAGAATTTTTGCAGCAACTGTTGTTTCAGCACTAATACAGTATTGCGCCAGCTTTGACATCAAGTTGCAGTTACTCCACACATGGTATCTCGAAGAAGGCCAAATCCACAGGATACTCCTTAGCAGAGAAATCATCTCCGTTAGATAGTTCAGGGGACGAACATCATGGGTGTAATTCTGCAGAGCTGAAATAACACTTGCAACTGCATCAGATTTCTCCATCGCCATCCAAATTTCTGCCTGAGTTGAAGCTCTCGCTGTAACTAGGCTGTTCAATATACAGGTCAGTGCACTTGCACATGGTACAGCTATACCTAGCTGTTCAGCAGACAAATGGTGTGAGAGGGACGAAACCATCTCCAGAATTGGGTACTGGCGAATAGAATTGCCTATACTGGAAACCAACTTTAAGCTCACATCTGCTGCTTGGATCAGCACCGAAACGTTCGCTGTCTTAAGAATACCTTCCAGTGCTAGAAGTACATCTGAAATCGACTCCTGCTTAACAAATAATTTGGGTTAAAATCGTATTTCAGAGTTTATGCAAAAGAGAAAAAAAAGTAAGGATACCACAAGGACATTAAGGAATATGTAGGGCCTGAATAAATCGAGTCAAATTGATGTTAGAAATTACAGCGGCTGAACAGAAATTACCTTCATAGAAGCACGCTTTAGTGCTTCATTTGATAGAGAACCAACAAACGCAGCCACTGCTTTGAGCACGTGGGACTGTATTCCAGCATCAGTAGACTGCCATGTTTTAGCACCGTGTCCATCAGACCTGAAATATACATAGAAGACTGAAAATACAGCGAGGAACATACGCAAACACCTTTCGCAACCCTTCCATTGTATTCTTTCCTCTTACAATTTGATTCTACTGTATACCTCTCTGAATTGTGAAATAACTATGTTCTACGTGAAATTACCAAACAACGGTACGAACAATGTCTCGTTCCGAACTTTGGGCAAAATTAGCAAGCTAAATCACCAATGTCGAGTGTCTCCCTGAGTGGCTAAATAAGGACTGTAAGAGGAGCTACCTAAAATCACTGGCGCGGACGCTTTCTTATGTGCCGGAGAAGAGCTAATTCGTTAACACGCTACAGTAAATATGGTATGAATTCGTCGGAGTGTGGGAATCAGCAATTACTTGGTGAGGCCGAGGGCGAGGGCGTCGCGGAGGCGGGTGCGGAGGGTGAGGACCTGGTCGGGGAGCAGGTGCTCAGCAGCGGAGCCGCCGCCGCCCTTCCTCCTGCCCTTCTCCCTCCCGGACGTCGACGGCTTGGAGGCGGAGAAGGCCGGTCGCATCGCGTCCTCGCAGGAGACGGGAAGAGAAGACGAACGAAGTAGGAGGAGAAGCGAAGAGAAATCGAAGTGTTCTTCCAGGCAGCGCAGCAACGGCGGTTGGGTTGGTTTGGGCTGCGCTGGGCCGGAGAGAGAAGCAGGCTGCTGGGCCGGACGGAGTACTGTATATATGGATATATCAATCAGCTTGTGCGCGGGCCTTGTTGATCAATTTAACGTGACGGAAATTTGTCTGTCAATTGCAGGTAAAAAAACTTGGCAGCACTAATTAACAACAAATTTATTTCAAAAAAAAATCAACAGATCATTTTCAGGTAGCATGACTGAAATTTGTCATCACACTAGAACTTTTTTTATCGCACGCAATGCATACAAAAGCAGAGCAACCTACAACTGCGAACTGTTGAAGCTCTCGAACAGGGCAAGAGCTCAACGGCGCACAAAAGCTCGAACGGGTACAATATGCAACTCGAATGAAGCTGAAAAGCGGGCAGCAACTCGATGTGCAGTGGTAACAACCGAGCTGCATTCGTCTCGTTGGCTCGTTGCATTGCATAGTTACCGCCCCCCGAACAAGTAGCGGTTGAGGGCCCTCGCAGTCGCCACGCCGACCCTTGCCGCGCCGGGGAACTGCTCGGCGACGAGCGCCAGCGTCACCATGGACACGCCGGGGAGAAAGACGATGAACGCGACGACCAACGCGTACTCTGGGACGGCGGCGGCGGAGGCTTCTTCGTTTGCACGCGGGGAGGTGTGGAGGATGATGAAGGACCCCGCGGCCGAGACGAGCAGCGCGCCGGAGTTGATCAGAACCCGCGCACGGCGAGCGGCGACGATCCGTCGCTCCACAGGCATGATGATGCGTAGTGCCTCCCGATTCGCCATTGCAGCGAGGAGGCGTTTCTTGCTGAGCAGCTGAGATGATGTGACTTGCGAGCACAATTAAACAGTGCAAAGCTCTGTTATCGGGGATGAAGTGCTTCGCCGCTTGTCTTGCTCCTGCTCTTTGTGTGTGTGTAAGCTGTGATGCTTGCTTGCTGGAACTGTAAATCAGGCGGGGTGCTCCTTTTATAGGCAAACGCCCCCGGGAGGAGGAGGAGCCCCTGCTGCCCTCCTGCTTGGACAGCTTGGATTTCTTTCTCTAGTCTAGAATTAAACTCTCTGGTTGTTGGCCAACTGATATATTACATTTCTTTTCTATTCTTCCCCGTTGGAATTCTTTTTTTTTAATGAAATTGACTTCAGGGAACTACTCAGCAACGAGCACCAAGGGTCCGTGCGCGAAAGTGACGTGCTGGTGAAATGCGCTAATGGAGGTACACGCACATCAGGTTCCGCGGATGATGGCGCCGTCTATCCAAAGTTTGAAAGTTACCTCTAGTGCTGGTGCGAACATTGCTGACACCAGAAATTGAACAACACTTCGGTTCGCTGCATGCAGTGTGAGCACGGTCGGCGCGTCTGCATCATTCGCATGTTGCTTCTGGCAACTACAGTTCGGCTGTCACTATGTTTACGGTTTGCATTTTGCATTCTACGGTTTGCTTTTGGCATACACTGTGGGTAGGAGTTCTTGCGCGAAAGCGACGTGCATGGATTGGGTACCGAAGACTATAAACCAATTGACACGCATGTCAGGTTCTTGGAAAAGTTTGACAAATGATGCGAAATTCTAAGTTCCAACTCAAACGATATGTTGATTGTTGAGATCCTTTGAGCGGAAGGGACGTGCATGTGAACACTAAGTTTAATTGCGCGTCATGTGTCATCGGCAAAGCCAAGGGATCCGATCCTGCAGATGCCGGCAGCCTTGACTAAAAGAACAACGAAGCAGAGAGGAGCCACTACTGGAAGTGGAATCCACATGTTTGCTGTGCCATGACTCGGTGTACAAATTGCAGCAACTACTGTGGAGGTGGGCGTTTGCGCGGCCATGGACGTTTATGAACCCCATTCAATTGCTCAGGAATATCAATGAACAGATCTCCGTTTGCTTTGCTGGGATGTGGATGTTTCTGCTCCAGATATAATTGTCCAAAAAGCACGCAGCCCGGCAGCAGGTCCGAAAACCTGCTTTTTTAGTCTGACACGAGCCCGGCACGGCCCGGTGTTTTTCGGGTCGTGCTAGTCCGGCCAGCAAACTTGTGCAGGCCGTGAGCCGTCACCTCGGCACGTCAGGCGGCTAGTGCTCGGCCCGTCAACGACCCGCAAAACTCCCACCTCATATATAGGGTCCGTTTGGCACAGCTGTGGCTGTGGCTGTGTTGGTGAAGCGGATTCTCTGGTGAAGCTGAAATCGTTTTGGAGAAACGTTTGGCAAAACAGCTGCTCCTGGCTGTGGAAGGTGGATGAGAGAGTGAAATGTCCATAATACCCTTCTCTTTTTTTTCTTTTTCCTTCTTTTATTTTCCTCCTAATTTTTATTTTTATTTTTATTTTTCCTCTTTTTATTTTTTCCTCTCCTTATTTTTCCCTCTCCCTTATTTCTTTTTTTCCTCTCCTTATTTTTCCCTCTCCCTTATCCATTCACCATCGGCTCCCACGACCGTCTCCTCGCACGCGCTTCCCCGCTTGGCCTCCAGCTCCCTCACCGGCGGCCCCTCCAGCTCCACTCGGCGCGGCCTCCAGTTCCTCCACCGGCGCGCCCCCGCCCCCGGCCCTCCTCCTCCCCGGCGACCACGCCCGCCCCCGGCCCTCCTCCTCCCCGACGACCAATCGCACGCCCCGGATCGAGAACCCCCGGCGGCGGAGCTCCCGCGCATGGATCCGCACATGGCGGCGGAGCTCCCGGCAGCGGAGCTCCGGATCCCGCCACCCGACGACCTCCTCCGACCCTCCTCCTCCCCGCGCCCGAGCCAAAGGAGCTCCTTCCCCGCTCCTTCCCCGCCGGTCCCCGGCCTCCAGCTCCGCCGCCGGAGCATGGGGACGGCGGCGCATGGGGACGACGGCTCGCGACGGCAGCAGTATCCAGGTACGCTCCTCAATCACCGCCGCGCCGCCTCCAACTCCGCCTTCCGTCCATCTGCGACCGCCGCCGGCCACCTCCGGCCACGCTGCTCCCTCCGCCCCCTTCCCAGCTTGCCGCAGCAGCTCCCGGCGACCGCAGCAATCGCCGTGCCCCTTCTTCTCCCGCGCGCAACCGCCGTGCCCCGATGGGCCCACCGGGGGCAGGGCTGGGCAAAGGGGAGGCGCAGCGGGCGAAGCTGTGTTTTCGCAGCTTCCCCCCGGTCGAACTGCTCTAGAGAGCGCATTTTCAGGGAGGGGGCGAATCACTTCTGAGGCGAAGCTGTTTTTCTCCCCCGTTTGGCACAGCTTTGCCCAAAACAGCTTCCTAAGCTGTTGGAGAAGCTGTGCCAAAGGCACCCATACTCTGCACAAATCCTAACTCACATCCATCCATCTCCCACTCCCACCCGGCAGCTGCCACCTCCGGCTCTCTTCTCCCGCGGGACGCCACCTCTGCACCCCCGCGCATGCGAGTCGTGACCCTGCCTTCGCTCCCAGCTCACCACTCCACGCCGCCGCCGCCCCTGGCACGGCTTCCTCGCCTCCTGCCCAGCCCCACGACAGAGCCTAGAGGCCGGCGCGGCCGGCCGGCCGCTGCCTTGCGCCGTCTCGGTCGAATCCCCTCCGGCCCTTCTCTCCCCGATCGCCACGCGCCCTGGCTCGCCGATAACCACCGCTGGAGCAGTGGCGCCGCTCCCCCTCCTCTCTTCTCCTCCACGACCGGCACGGTGGCTCCCCCTCCTCTCTTCTCCTCCACGACCGGCTCGGTGGCTCCCTCTCCTCACATCTCCTCCACGACCGCGCGCGGCGGTGCTGGGTCGCGAGAAGCGGCGGAGCTGGGGAGTTAGGGGTGCGGGGAACTAGCGGCGGCGTGTGATGTGGACCTCAGGCCGCCCAGGTGTGCGCGCAGGGCCGAGCTACTACAGGCTGGCCCGGCACGAAACAAGCCCGCTGGCCCGGGGTACTACGGGCTGCCTCAGCACAGCACGGTGGGACGTAGGGCCCAGGGGCGGAGCCAACGTGGGGGCAGGGGGGGGGGGGCTGGAGCCCCCTACCCCCGGGAAAGCAAGGGAGCCCCCCCGGAGCCCCCCCTGAAATTTTCTGGCCATGAACGAAGCTTTGGGGGGGCTGAAGTTGCTGGAGGTTGAAGAAAGGGGTCGACATCGCGCTGTTGGGCCATCTAAACGCATTCATTTCCTTCCTGATCTATAGACAAGTTGTGCGGCCCAATGGCCCATCTAAGACAATTCCTCCTCTTCCTAATTCCTCCTAAGGCCAGCCCATCCGGCCGGCCACTGCCCAGGCAGCCAGGCGGCCAACCCTATCCGCATCCGCGGACGCCAGGACGGACGGGCGCCGTTCGCCCGACCTCGTTCCCCCGATGCCCCGCCGCCGACGAACGCGGCACCGCCCCCGCCCCCCGACACCGCCGAGCAGGCAAGGCTCCGCCCAGGTCCGACCGCCCGAGCCTGCTGCGGATTTGTGGTGCTGCGGGCCTGCGGCGCTGCCCGCCCCGTCCCGTTCAGGCGCCCGGCTGCGTGCTGTGCTGCGCGCCGGTGTGGCACCCGGCCGCCCCTGCCCGGCTGCCTGGCCGCCGCCCGCCCTCTCGCCGCCCGCACGCCCCAGTGGCCTAGTCCAAGTCCCCCACTCCCCATCCTGGGTCCGGGGATGTATGGAACATGGAATTTTGCTTTTGAAAGGAATTGCAATGGTCAGTACTTGATAGTTTAATTGATTACTGAACATTTCAACATTTTAGGTTATTAGCAAAATAGCAAGATGTCGAAAAGAACATTGTTCAGCTATTATTCAAGTGGTAGCAGTGGCAGTACTCCTACTCCAGATAATAATGAGAACACGAGACAACCAAAATTACCAAGGGTGGAATTTTGCTGTTTAGATATTGTTAGTGATCCAGGATTGCGCAAGCAGATTGATGAGTATCCATTTGAGATTTGAGATCAGATATGGTGGAGCTTTTGGTTTAATTGGTAAAATGGGAAGCTTTGATTTTGTATTCATCATGCATTTGATGATAGAGTTATTAAGCATTAAAGATAGTTTCTCAAAGGCTTTGCAAAGGAAGGATCAAGATATTGTTGAAGCAATCCAATTGATTATGGATGTGAAAGATCGCTTGCAAGATATGAGGGATAATGGATGGGATCCACTATTCAAAAGGGTGAAGTTGTTTTGTGATAAAAATGAGATTAAAGTGCCAAATATGGAGAAGGAAGTAAATGCTAGAGGGACATCTGCACGTAGAAGGCAAAAGGTAACAAATATGCATTATTATAGTGTTGACATTTTCCTTGCCGCCATTGATGCCATCATGTCAGAGATGAATCATCGGTTTAATGAAGTTAGTTCAGAGTTGTTGGTATGCATGGCTTGTCTTAATCCAAGGAACAACTTCTCCAATTTTGATGTGGATAAACTTGTGAGACTTGCTGAAATATATGCTGAAGATTTCAATGTTGGGGACATTTTGTTGTTACCAGGCGAACTTAAGGATTTTCTCAACCGTGCTAGGAGATCACAGTATTTTGTTGGATGTACAGAACTTTCAGAGGTTGCTGAAATAATGGTCAAGAAGACAATGCACACATCTTTCCCATTAGTTTATCGACTCATTGAGCTAACTTTGATACTTCCAGTGGCAACAGCTTCAGTTGAGAGGGTATTTTCAGCTATGTCTCTTTTAAAAACAGACCTGCGTAATAAAATGGGGGATGAATGGCTTAATGACTTGATGATATGCTACATTGAGAAGGAGATATTTAGAAGCATTAGTAGTCAACAAATCATACAACGGTTTCCAGAGATGAAAAAGCGTCGTATGTTATTTACCGGCCAAATTTGAAGGATAATACTTATTATGGCCGATATGCAGAACTGTCAATGCATCTTTTTTTAACTCTTTTGTGGTGTACTTTGCTTTATTCTTATATGTTATTCAGAATATGAACTACTTGTCTACTTTGTACTACGAATCTATGATGTTGGTCACTTGGTTTGCAACACTATTGTGTTCAGCCCCCCCCCTATTTTCTTTTTCTGGATTCGCCCCTGGTAGGGCCGGACTAGGCACGACACGAAGTTGAGCGAGCCACCCTGAGCCCGTGCCAGGGCCGGGCCGGGCGGCCCGAATGGACATCTATCTATAGCCGCGGATATGGACGTTTCTGCCTCAAGCAAAGCCCCGGCCATGGACGTTTCTGCGTCCTGCTTTTGCTGCTCCTGTGCCTCCTGTTTGACCGAAAGCAACAGTACTAATTCATCAACCCTGCTTTCGCATGGACTAATATTTCAAAAATTATTGTATTTCAAGTTATTTAGAAACCAAACTCCTAACTAGTAATCACATTTGTTTATCTACTAATCCATTATTTTTTAATGCTTCAACACAATGCTCATATATATGTGTATTTATCATAAAAATAAATACTCCTTCTGTATAAAAATACTTGTCGTCGTTGACTTTTTCTTCCAACTTTAATCATTCGTCTTATTAAAAAATTATCACAAATGTGTAAAAAGATAAATCAAGCTTTAAATACCTATAATAACAAGCATGTAGCAAGTAAAGTAAATAATATTTGCATAATTTTTTGAATAAGACGAATGATCAAAGTTGTGAAAAAAAGTCAAGAACGACAAATATTTCGATACGGAGAGAGTACTTTAGAGGTTACTTTGGGCTATTTTGTAAGGACATAGTCGGTATTTTTTTTAAAAAATATATAATACATCCGATGACTATGATGATTTGAATCTACAGATTGATTGTAAGATATTTTAGTATTTTTAAAGAATTTTTAGATTTTATCTTTTTTCTAAAGTGTCCACCTATAGGTGATCTTAGATGACTTCACTGGAGTCTTAAAAAGGACCTGCAATTACTATAGTAAGATTTACACTACTATTAGCAATAACATGGGCTGCCACGAGCACATGATACTGATCCGCCATGGGCATTGGGATACCAAATCGTGCACCGTATTAAGTTGCATGTATTAATCAGTTAAACTAAAAGGTTATGCTGATGAAAAAAGTGAGCGATTTTCATGGCAGTCAATTCCCAACAGCGAACCTTTCAGCATCGTTCAGGCGCACGCTTTTTTTAAGACGTGCAAAGCACGTTTTTCATTAAGAGAATAGAAGTTTACAGAACGCGACTCTAGAAGAACCTCTAGAGCGCGGGACAGCAGGAAAGCAACTCGAACGACAAGAAAAGGAAAGGAAAGAGACCTGTAACAAACAAGGTCTCTACGGACACCCACACATCACCACCGCCTAACAAACCAGACCTAACAAGGCGGAGCGAGCAGCCTTGCAAGACGAAGCCTCCAAGGGGGGAACGACGCCGACGCCGCCAACGTCCGTCTGCCCACGAAGGAGCAGACCAAGCTTTCACTTGGCAAGAGCAACAGGAAATGGTAGCCCGACAACGCCCTCAACAGGGTGAACTACGTCCAGGGACGCAGCCGCTGTCAGCTCAGCAAACACCCGAGCAAGCTTTCGCAAGGCTCCCAAGTCCAAATCCGCAACCGACCGAGCGAGGTCCAAATGAGAGGCGAGCCGATGGAAAAGCAGCGAGCATCCGCAGGGACGACGAAGGAGAGCATCTGCAGGCCAGCGAACAACGAAGAGCACGCGGAGAGGCAGTCGACGAAGGTGAAGTCGAGCAGCTCTGCAGACTCGGCGAGGAACAACAGGGCAGAGGTAGAAGGCGGCCACCTGCCTTGGAGGCCCGAGCTGCCGTGGAGGCCCACGCCGTCAAAGCACGCACCGCCCGCTGCCAAAGCGGCGTCCAACGCCGGACAGCTCCGGCTTCTCCATGGTCACCGGCGTACGCGCCGGCCGCCGAAGGAAGAGGGTGCAGGGGGAGGGCACCTCCCTTCCGACCCGCTGCCTGCACCTACACCTACACCTACACCCGCGCCGCGAAGAGGAAGGAGGCGCCGGGAGCCAGGGGCCAGGGGCGCGCGGCCGCCGACATGAGGGAGGGCAGCGGTCGCCAGGGGGAACAGGGCCGGCGGAGCGCACCTGGCGAGGCGGGGGGAAGCCGCAGCCGAAGGCGAGGCGAATGACCACCGGAGACGAGAGGCCGCAGTTCGCGGACGGGGCCCAGCCGCGGTCGGGGCCGCCACACCTGCCGGGGAGAGAGGTTGGCAGGCACGACGGGAGACGGCGTGGCGGCGCCGGAACAGAGGCGTCGTCGAGGGCCGGAGGCGGGTGAGGGGGCACCGAGGCGGAGACGTCGTTGGCGGTCGGAGGGAGGCAGATCCGGGCGCAGGGAGGCGGCCAGGGGGCGCGAGACCGCCGCGGCCGGGCCCACCGGCGAGGAGAAGGCCCCAGATCCAGGGCTCCAGCCTCCGGAGGGGGCGCCGATCACGGAAGGGAGGGAGGGGCAGGGGAAGGGCGCGTCGTCGCGGAGCCACTCGTCCAAGCCGCGGTCGCAGAAGGAGGAACTTGGCCGGTGAGTACTCGGTGAAGGCCGCGCGGGAGAACGCCAAGCTGGCCGGCAGCTGCCTGCTCAAGAACGCCAAGGAGCGCCCCACCAAGAGCAGGCGGCCGAGCCGGATGGGCGAGCACCCGGTGCCGACGCCGTCAAGGGGAAGAGAGCCGATGTGGCGCCCGCAAAGGCGGCGGTAGCGGCGACGGCGAGCGGCCGCGCCGGGACGCGCGACACCGGCCCTGGCAACCCGCCGGCGTAGGCGGCCAAGGACCGTAGGCGGCGGCGGAGGCAGGCGCAACCGGCGGTCACGGGCCCAGATCTAGGGTTAGAGGGAAGATGGAGGGAGGGAACGGGGAGGGAGGAGCTGCGCCAGCGGCGGCGCGCGCAGGACGCCGAGGAGGGGGCGGCGCGGCCGAACCCGATGTCGGCACCGGCCGGCGCCAGAGAAGGAGAACAGCGGCGGACGACCAGGAACCGACCGGGTGGTGGGTGTTGCGAGAGGGAGGAAGGAAGGGAAGAAGGAGCTTCGAGAGGGAGGAAGGAGGAAGGGAGAGGAGGAAACTGTGCCACCGCCGCCGACGGAAGCGGCGGCGACCAACGCCGACAGCGGGCGGAGCAGGGCCCCGAGTCGCCCTCCAAAGAGAGCGACGCGAGGGAAAATTTTCAATTCTGTAACATCTATCCCAAACTGCGTGAGACAGTACAGTGTCCGTGTCCGGTCTTGCACGGACAAACTATTTGATGAGTGATGACCATCAGGCTCAGCCAGGGTTTTAGATTTCGTTTTCAGCAGTTCTTTTGGTCCCCATCGAAATGATCGGAAGTTGTGAAATTTTAAGTAAAATCTATACTCCTTAAAAGAACGAAGTGGAGACGAAAATTTATTTCTACTTTTTCCGCTTCACTCACGCGTACCCCCGTGCGTCCGCCCCTCCCCGCCCCCACCCCGCGCGTCCGCCCCCCCGGCCCCCCCTCTCTTTCTCCGCATCGCGCGCGCGCGTCCTCCCTTTTTTTTTTCTCTCCGAACGCACCTCGTCCCCATCGTCCCGACCTCGCCTCCCCGGCTCCCCCTGCGCCGCCGCCGTCCTCTCCCGCCCCGCCGCCGTTCCCCCACCGGATGCGACGGCCGCAAGGATTCCCTGACGCCGGAGATCCAGTGTTCTTTGCCGCCGCCGATTCGCCCCTCTCTCTGCACGCCGCCGTTCCCCGCCGTTCCAACCTCGCCTTCCTCCCGCGCCGCCGCCGTCCTCTCCCGCCCCGCCGCCGTTCCCCCACCGCATCGTGGTGGGGACTGATCCCAACCCTCGCCGCTCGATCCGCCGCCGCCGATCTCCATCCCCGCCCACGCGTGGGGCGAGGTGGCTGGCCGGCAGTTCAAGCAGTGTGTGCAGAGATGGCGATGTCAGGGCACCCCACGCCGCTCCTCCATCCGTCCTGTGTTGCGTTGGGTCATCCACAGGAGCAACTGCATGGCACACTAAAAGATTCGACCACTCCAACATCTACAACGAGACAATCAGAACTCAGGTTTGATTCTCTTGGCATTTCTCCCCTCTTTAGTTCCTTTTTTTAGTCAATCTGGGAACTGGTGTCATATCACCATCTGAATTACCACTTCTACATTCCTTATAAATACATAAACGTTTATATTTTGTTAGCTGATGCATGAGTAGGAGATATATAGAGTTGAATATTAGATTAGGTTGTGTGGCAGAAAATATAGCAAAATGGATCCAAAACAAGATTTAAATATATACTGAACCCTCGTCGAATGAAAGTTTGTTTTGCAATGGAAGAATATGATACATAGAGCATCCAAATAAATAAACACACACACTCAAGTCATGTATAATGGCCACGTGCCAATAAAACTACGTCACAATCACCATTCCATTAAGAAAATTATTACTTATAATTGCTCCGATCACCTCAATTCTTTTAGCTAAGAACTAATTTCATGTATTTCCTATATTACTAAAACGTCTAAGGGTAAAAGGTGTATGTGATGTATGCATATATTTGGCTCCAGGGCATCCACAAAGCTTGTCCTGTCGTGATGAATTAGCTCATTTATCCTGTCATGGTCATCTAGGGTCTAAGGAGATGAGTCTTGTTGTGCATTTGAATGAACCCAATTTAAACAAGAACATGTAAGAATTAAGAAAAAAGTTCAGAAAAACTGTCCTGTCAATTCAGAATTTATTCAGAACCCGCCCTGCATAACTGTATCTGTATCATTAAGTGGTAATTGTTTGTGCTGGTTCTTCAGTTTCTCAGGACCTGTAACTGTATCATTTCTTTGTGCAGATTTATTCAAAACCATATACTGAGATCCAGAGGAACTATATAGCTTTGGACTTATAGGTAGTTTAGTAGAGCACATCTCATCACAAGTTTAAGAGGATATGGGTGATAAGGAGCGAACATGGGCAAGACACGGTAGAAGTTGATCTATGTGCCATGTATGCAAGTCAATTCAATGTCTTTGGACATGGTAGGTTAATTTCATCTGAAATGATGCTCATTTCGTTACAAACCCAATATGAAGATGAGTTTGTCTAACCTTCTTGAATTTTTAAAATACTAACATGTGTGCAGAGCTTATGTGATTCCCAATTTCTAATACTAATGTTAATAAATACTATTGGACTGTGTAGAATTCAGATTTGATGTTGCCATTTGACATAGCTACAAGTGATCTGAAATTTGATTACATATGTTTTTTTACGCAAACTTGAATATATTATGTGGAGAGATTAAAGATGAATTGGATTAGTGATTGAACCAACATCAATTTTACACATCTACTGTAAGACAAAAGATTCTGTAAACAATATGTCGTCAGGAGTCTCATGTCTTAAAGTAGCTGTATTGCTTCGAACCTGGGAGTCTCATGTCATTGTTTTGATATATTATTACTTTAGGCTATAACTAAGATAATTATCTATGCAGTAAATTTGAAGGTGGTGCTGTGTGATTGCTTGGTTTGAAGGAGGCTATCACTGGTTCCTGTTTCAGGATTCGGCGGCTTGGAGAAACAAGTGTTCATTGTTGAGTGAGAATGTGCACTACTTGTGGGTAGTTTTTACTTGCTCCAGATTAATAATTAAAATGACACATGTGCTTTAGTATGTCACGAAGGATTATAGTTCTGTTTATATATCTAGCCTATTCTGAATTAATAACTTTGTCTTGGTCCTTGTTTGATCCAATTTTTTTGTTTGTTTTTTCATGCACATGGTAAAATTATTTGAAGCAAGAAAGGTGGTGCTCCAGTGAAGAGAATGTGCTAGGTGGCACATGGAAATTAGAAATATTCTATACACATTGTTTGGCCATAATCATCATAATTGTTCTTTTGTCGTCGATGTTATGCAGACATTTACTGAAGGTTTGTCTCTCTGAAGTAATTTACCTCAACCATCTAAGTTTATGGTGTTTTAATTTTCATGATGTTTTTTCAGCGACAACTACATCATCTCATCAGCAAAAATGAATAAGTGCCAAATAAATGTCTGACATAATTATAATCCTGATAGCACGTGCTTCCACCTAGATTAAGATGAGAAGAACAAGTATGCAGTATTCAGTCTTTCCATGATTCATCATTTTGGGTCACAATTTTTGTGGATTTCGAATTTTGGTTTTGGTATGTTAGGGAAAATCTAAGTCTAGGGTTTCAAAGAGAAAGAGGTAATCATAACATTACTTAAGTCTAGATTTAAAGATCAGTAATCATGAATACATCTCTCTTTTCCCACCTATGCTTGCACCTTTTTCAGTTTCAGACAATGATTGACCGACTGAAATGCCAAATTGTCAACAGGGCCAATGAAACAGTTGTACAAGGATATTATCTCAGGATCAGGTGTGTGATGCATTGTGTCAGAACTATAGCTGTTGATGCTCTTGTATTTGTAATATGTTAGGTCAGATTGATGGAACCATTTTTCAAGGAAGTCTGAACTTTGATTGACCATCTGGCGCATCATGCTAATATTTAGCAGCGTAAGATCCAAATCGAAGAACATTCACAAGACTTCAATGAGTAGGATGAAATTATTTTGATTCATATCAGTTTTTTTTGACATTTGAGCTGGAGTCTTATATAATGCTAGAATTCTAAGCTAATCAAATGTTATTTCTCTCTCTCTCTCTCTCCCTCTCTCCCCCCTCCCTCTCGCATGGTGATCTGCTCACACTTGCTATGGACCTCTTCGTGATAATAAGGGCCGCTGTGCTCTGCAGGATCCTGTTGGTCGGCTACTCCATCCACACAATGAAAGCCCAAGGGCGACGGCAGCCTCAGCAGAAGGGTGAGTTGGTTTACCCTCTTCCTCCTATAAGATCAGTTTATCTCTTGCTTCCTGCATTTCAACATCAATTACATTTTCTCTGCTCTTCGATTCAGAAAGGTACATAGAAAACTATGCCTGTTCTACAGATGTCGATTTTATTTGCTCAATACTTTGATGCAGGAGTCGATGCAAAGTCATTCATTAATTGCAAGGCCCTATCTAGATGTTATTTAAGCCTGTAATTTTATTTTCTCACTCTGTTGGTTGGGAGAAAATTAGACATCTGCATGGTTGTTTCGGATGCTTGTTTTGAATGATGAACCATTACTGAAACTTGAAGGTCTCGTATGGATTGAACAGTTGATTGTTAGGTCTGGAATGAAGGTTATGGTTATTATCTAGATATGCATGCTTCCAACAAAAAGTGGATCTTTTTTCCTGATATGTAATAAGTCTATCAAGTGTCCAACACCTGGGAATTGATCTGATCTTTCTGGATATTTAATTCTTGATATGTCTATTTTCAACCAATTAGTAGTAATTAGCATTACTGTATTAGTAGCGAGTATTAAGTAGTATTGTTGTGTTAGGAGCGCCTGTTCTGTTTGCTTGAGCTTTTATGATTTCGACACATTGCCAATATATATAGGTTCTTATGATCTTATCATTCTGATTATCATCTCTATCTAAAATGGGCATTCTGACATGTGTGTTCTGTGAAGGAGATAATGCGTAGAAGCTAGCTTTGATTTGCCTGATGTGTTTGTTAACTTTGCCTCACTTGATTTTGGCAAGCATTGGCTGATAGCAAAGTTGAACTGGTACCCTGCTGTCCTGAGATCACTTTTTATGGCTTTTTTCCTAATATCTATACATGTCTTCTCTACCTAAATAATGTGAGGTATCTCATAAAAAGAATGGGGTGCTCAAATTGGGGTACAACTTGTGTTTTTCAAACAGATTTATACCAAAGTAAATACATGGTCTGGTTAGGATAATATTAGGAATGTGTGCTTTTAGAGACTGGTTCTTCGATTGGAATGGTTTTGCTACACATAGGCTGATAGCCTGATAGGAATGTTACCTATGTCCAGTTAATGAAAGCAATATGTACTATTTGTTACCATGTGGCACATGGTGGAGCCGTTTTACTTTTTTTTTAAATATCTTTTTTCCTTTTGATAAATTGATATCTTAAAACCCTCAAGCTACTTGATTCTACATGCTCTGGCTTATTATATATTTTGAATGCTAGATGCCATTTTTCGATCAATAGCTGCAATAATAGAATATGGGGTTGCATGAGAAACTTTCTAAGTTAAAAATGTCTACATTCTCTATTCTTTTGATCCTGCAAAATTTGTTTGTTTGCTTTTTTTCTTAGTGCACTGGGAATCATGGACAATTGTCCAACAGTGAGCACTTTCTGAGTTTTTTTTTGTTTGTTTATTATGTATTTGGAATATATTAAGATATAACTAATTGTTTCTTGTTATCTTAGGCAAAATTAAATGCTCTATCATATTGTGCATGAGATGTTTCGGGATGTTTCACCTCGACATGCTATTTGTCAATTGAATCCTTCAGGTAAAAAATAGATGCTTAATTTTTTTAACTACAAGTTGCTGCCAGATATTTACACTGTTGTCAAGAGTGCTCCTCTGATACACCTCATCCCCTTTTCTTTGCATATATCGAAATTGCATGGTGCATATTGAACATAGTATTTACTAGATATATCCCTAATACACTTTTTCATTTATACATGCTCGTGCTCTCATCAATAATCAACCTTTTGGGAAAGCGTATCCCATATTTCATAAGTTTAAATAATAAATAATTTGTGGCAACTATGATACAAGACCCTTTTTTTGGATTCACTTTCAGTTATTGGCAACCTATTATTGTAGTGAAATTATTTCCAGCCTTCATTACATAAGAAATTATCAACTATGTTTCACTAATTGAACAAATATCCTCCCAGATACTTGCCGAGGTGCTTTTACTATATGGTTCTTAAAGGAATTAACCATAGGCTTGAAGTCAAAGAAAGAAAACCCAAGCAGTGGACGGCCTCAGATCAAAATGGAAGGCAAGATGTGTCCTCCCAGCTGTCGGCACAATCAAAACCAATGCTGCTCTTGTATGCTTCAGTTATCATCCAAGTGAATTTATCATCGACAAAACATTATGTCATTGTGGTATGCGTCACCATTTGAGATTCTCTATCATTTGAAATGATGTTCGTAGTTAAGATGATTCGTGGCCATCCGTTATGTGGTGTTTCTCCATATCTCAACTGACGAACTGAACACAAAATTAAACTCTCATTTTTGCTCGTTGAATTGTGTTGAATCATGTAAATATATCACCTCATCAAATTATTTATGTATATACACCAATATTGTATTGCCTGTGCGTTTGGTTTGCTCGTGTGTTTGTATTGCCCGTAGCAACGCACAGGCACTATCCTAGTGGGTTTAAAAGGTGGGCCTTTCAGGGGTAGAGCGATATATCGGATGAACAGTGATTTCACTTATGACAAAAAATACCAAAATTTCACGTTCCTGGGTTCAGCATACTGTCCGAGTGGCTCACTGTGGTGTTCGATCCAGGATAAAAATATTAGGGTCGAACATGTCAACGTTTTGGTCACTGAGTCTACCAAGAGGGTACTCGAGGTAGTACCGTAGTAGATTGTGCGGTGGAGAATCGCCAGACCTGGAACTCGAAGGTATACACAAGGATACGGGACACAGATTTATACAGGTTCGGGCCGCCGGAGTAACGGACCCTACGTCCTATTTGGAGTATCATATGACACCCTGCGCTTGGGTGTTCCCCGGAGGGGTTGAGGATTGAGGTGTTAGCCTGTCCTCCTAGGTACCCGGCCCTCCTTTATATAGTCCAGGGAGCGGGTTCCTAGTTGGTTACAAGATAAGAGTCCTAGTAGGATTACATGGTACGAGTCCTAGTAGGATTAGAAGGATCTATGGTATGAGTTCGTATTCTTCCACGTATAGGTACCCGGGGTGTATGGTCGACAGAACACATTTAGAGTTATGTAAGACATAAACGTAAATGGGTACTTGTATTGGTATAGGAATATCGGATCGATACAGATACACTTTTTTTTTTCTAAATAAAATATACACGACTATATTTTCTTAATTTTTCTACAAACAAGGCACACATAATCACAAGAACATGCGAAGGGTGGAGTCTATATAAATAAACACTATAAAATTAATTGTCATTTTGGTTTTTTAGATACATTTTTTTATTATGTATATGTATCTAGACATAAATATATCTAAGTACATACCAAATGATTATATTTAGAAAAATCCAAATGATAGTAATTTAGAGCAGAGGTCTGCTGGCTGCCGATCTGACCGACAGTTCCTCCCACAGTCCCACCCACTCCGAACTTTCTTTTTCTGAAAATTTTAATTCCCACAGTTTTCACTTTTAAATACCATAATTTACACACTTAACTTCGTACTAACAAATTTTCAGATAACTATTTTGCACAACTTCAATAGCATAAGAACTTATACACATAACGTGGACACAGCTTCATGTCAACAACTTTATCAGATAATTTTTTAACACAAATTTGATTGCATGCGTAACTGTGTCTACAAATTTCTAGGTACAACTTCTAAAATCATAAAGTATACACATGATTTTTATCCGTATAACTTTTTTCAACAACTTATGTGAACAAATCTGCATTGCAATTTTCATGATTTGCACAACTTTGCTATAACTTTTCATATAACTTTACAAAGATGTTATTAAATAATTTATCAACATAACTTATACGCAAATGATATTTACTTGAATACAATAATATGAAAAAATCTGCATGGAGAGAAAAAAAGGAAAAAAACTCACGAGGGCGCGATCAGTTTTTTTTACAACAACACATATATTATACTAGGTGATACCCCGCGCGTTGCTGCGGGGATTCGTTAAACAAAATTTTAAAGTGAAATGTGAAAGTATAAATGATTAAATGGCAACATTCTTTAGTAAACAACATTATACATGGAAGTATGATTGATCCTACATGTAATTTCTACTACTGTAATTTTTGGCGCGCTTCTCACAAAAATATGTTCACTGAAAATCAGTTGAAGACATAAATAGATGGTCTAGTGGATGGTGATATGGCGCGTAGTGGATGGTGATATGGCGCGTAGTGGATGATGACGTGGAGTTCTGTAACACCCGGTTTTAAGGGACAAACCGAATGCACCCTTTATGCATGCCCAGGATCAAATTCATGCATAAAGTGACATCATCAGTGAATATCACAACATATATCATTACAGGCGTGTAACTATTACAAAATGACCAGAGGGTCTAAACAGAAAATTACACATCGTTATTCTATCGCAGCGGAGTAGGCACCATCTTCCACAGGAACGTCGACTGGGGGCATGCCAACCTAGAACTCCAGGTCTTCACGATGGTCTTCACGATGTAGCTCCTTCTTCTAGCTTCTGTCTATCTGAGCAGCAGTGGGGAGAGAACAGCAGGGGTTGAAAGGGAAAACGGTGAGTACACCTGGAGGCGTGTACTCCGTAAGTGGAGGGAAAATGTATGCATAACATACAGGCTCATAACAAGGAAGGCTTTATTTAGTGGACTGCAAAGCTCAAGTTTTAGTTGGTCAAATTTTAATTAAACACCTAAGATTTATTGTGTATAAGGCTTCCCAACCCAATCAAGGCACAAGCACCCACTTGTCCTGATCCTAAGGTTAAAACATCATACATCTATAACCAGCTCCCAAACCACAGTTACCACCACTGTGATCCACCCAAACCACCAACTAACCATGTGAGGGTCCAGGCCGCTCATGACCGTGAGCACGACTGTTATAACAGTTTTTAACACTCTGCAGAGGTTGTACAACTTTACCCACGAGTCGTGATACCCGTCACGCGAGAGGTTGCGAGCCTCTTCACAACACATTTCCGAGATGTGCTGGCATGGGTTCACTACGAGGCCTTTACATAGGTTCACCAGCGGCGCATTAACCCAACTCAGGGTTCGGGTACCCGTCCTCGTGCCACAGAATGTTGGGGGCCTAGCCTCCCTCACTGGAACCAACAGCTTAACGCAGGCCAGCTGGATTTCCCGATTTACCCTACTTAATTGGCCAAGACCATAGCCCATTAGTTCTCGTGGTTGTACGGTAAGTCCCAGGTGGTCGCTCCATAGACCGGTCCTTAAAAGATCGACTCAGGCAAGACCAACATCAAGCATCACAAGTCACCATTCCAACCACTTGCCTGAGTCGCCTAGGGTGTTCATGTTGCAAACCATAACCCACATTAACATGTTGCATAGTAATTAATCAAGTTAAGATTAAACCCAACCCATGTTGAGCAAGCTAAGCATAAATCTACCCATATAGGTAACCTCTAAGGGTAAGCAAGGAATGATCATGAAAATCTAGTAAACAGTCCTTAATAGGATTCCCAACAAAATTAGACATCTAATGCAAGAAAGCATAATAAAACAGTGATTATGGTGAATAAAACATAAAGGTATAAAATAGCAAGATGTCAAGGACACTTGCCCGTTTCCCGATGTTCCACTGCTCAGAAGCGTTCCTTCACGCGCAACAATCAGCTGAAACAACACAATGCTACAACTAAGAACAATGCACCATACAATGAAATCATTTTAGAAAGGTGTACTACTAGCTAACACGGGCTAGCTACGAACAAGAGAGTGCGAGAAAGGCTAAAGCGGAACTACGGGTGAAAAGGCACAACTATCGTTCGGGTTTACACAATTATGAACAAAGGACTATATGCTTGATTTATTTTAATTAAAGAAATGTGTGTAATGGGTATTTTAGGAAAAATACCACATGTTGTAACTTAATCAAATTATTTTTGATTATAAAGCACGGTATGAGCCTAGTCATATTTTATTTATAAAAGTTTATTAGAGTTTATACCAATTAAGGATTTAATTTAGAAAACTATATACTATGTGAGAGCAACTAACGAATTTTCATGCGTCAGTTTGAGCTAAACAAGTTATAATTAAAACACATTTATGTTCGTATTAATCAAGTTAACTTTCGTTAAAGAAAAGACGAGAGTTAAGCCTATATTTGATTTTATTTAAAAGAGGTTGAAATGGACATTAATCAAATTAATATTAACTTTAATTTTTTCAAAAACATGAAACCTGGTGAACGTCGCTGCTAACACGTGCGCTACGACGAAACGAAACTAACGCAACTTGAACTAGCTAAAACGGAGCTAAAACGTGAAAGATATGGAGTTTTGAAGGTTGTAGGGACCTAGTCGTGATTAACTATGGTTTACAGGGGCTAGATCCGAAGATTCGCTAGACTCAGAGAAAACTGGCCGCGAAAAGAGGAAAACTCAAGGGTCTATGAGCAAAATACGCTCGGCTGGACCAAACTGCAAAAGGTGGGGTTTTTCTAGGGTGTTTCGTGCAAACCTGCAAGACACAGAGAAAAGTGGACGGGATTTCAGGGTTCCGCAGGGGGTTTTCTGCAAAACAGGAGCTGACGGGTGGATCTGCTGACTGGTCGCCACGTGGCGTGCGCTAGTTGGCTCGGACCACCATGTGGCGCTGACGTGTGCTGTGACTGGGCCATAGACCGGCCGTGGACCATGGTCCATAGGTCCATGGTGGACCGATCCAAGGGGTATGGTGTGGGTGTGATCTGGGCCATCCGGACGCGATCCAACGGCTCCGGTGTGCCCCTCCGGGATAGTCGCCGGCCAGCAGGGGGAGGCGGCGGCGCACGGCAGTGGTTCGCTGGAACTTCGCCGGAGACGGGGTCGCGGGGTTACGAGGCACCGTTTTGCGTGCGGTTTTCACCGGGAGGAAGAGGAGGACGGCGCGAACCTCACCAGGGGGTCGTGGGCGACGTTGGGGGCATCGAAGAGGCCGTGCGCCGACGAGGGGCGGACGGGAGGCTGGGCATTTGCAGGCGACGGGGTTCCGGCCTCGGCTTCGTGCCTTCGGGGGCGGGGACGTCCTCCTGGGGTACCTGTGCGTGCAAGAAGAGAAGGAGGAGGGTGAGGGAGGGTCGGAGCAGGGGAAAAACAGCGGCGGCGGAGCTCCTCACCGAGGCGACGACGACGGCGTACGATGGCCAGGGGCGGCACGGCGGCAAGCGAGGTTGAGCGGAGAGGAAAAGAGAGGGGAGGGAGCTCGATGCCGCCCTTTTATAGGCCAAGGAGCAGCGGGGGTGGCCTAGATTGGGGGGAGCGGCCATGGCGGCCGTGATTGCCGCACCTGCAGGTGCTTGCCATAAGCGGCGGGGACGGCGTGCACCGGGACAGGTTGCGGGGTAGGGGAGGCGTGGAGAGGCCGAAGGAGTGGGTCCAGGGAGCGGGGATTGGGGCGGAGGGCGCGGGTGCTCCGGGATTCAAATCCCAGGCAGGCGGCTTGCTCTACTCGGTTGGAAACAGGGGAGGGGGAAGAAGGAAGGTGGGGTTGGAGGGGATGACGGGTGGGGCTCGTGCGGCAGAGAGAGAAGGCGGGAGCGGGCCTGGTGGGCTGCTAGCCTGCTAGGAGTGGTGGGCCGGCGGGAAGAAATAGGGAGGGAGGTGGGTTTGGGCTGGAAAGAGGAGGTTTTGCTGGGTTGGGCCCGAAGGGGAGAGGAGAGGGGAAAGACATTTGGTTGTAGAGAGAGACAGAGAGATATGGTCGAGTTGGGTAAAGGGTTTTGGGCCGAGGATGACTTTAGAGAGAGAAAGAGGGAGATGTGTTTTAGAGAGAGGAGAGATGGTCCTATGGTATTTATAGAGAAAGAGAGGATTAGGCTCGAGAAAGGATCTAGAGAGGGATGGAGAGGAAGAGAGATGGGTCGAGATAAAGAAAAGATTGTGTTGGAGAGATTTAGAGGTAAAGATTACAGAGATACAAAGACGAACCTATTCGAGTTTTAAAACTCAAACTCATTTTTCACACAATAAACACTATGCATTACAACATGAATGCAACAACCAAATATTTATAACCTATGATTCATTTATTTATTTTAGAAAATATTGTTTATGTTGAAATAATTAAACACTCTCTATTTAATTCTAACAAATTTTAATAAAATTTTAAATCCTGGCCAAATTGCAAACTAGGGTGTTACAAGTGCATATTGAGAGAAATCAAACCATGACTTGTAGTGGGTCTCACCTATATAAGTTTTATAGATTAATTCAGCAGCCAAGTTACAAAGAAGACATCAAAAGAGATCTTAATTACAACAACCTGCAACTTCTGGAAAGGGGAACAACTTCGTCGAAGGTGTTGGTGAAGACCTGGCCGCCGATGAAATGGTGCAGGGGCTTCGAGCATGATGCTTACGCCGGGATGGACGGACCGCACAAAACGTCGGTTGTTGAAGGGACGATCGTGCCAACGAGGATGAGCGAAGAAGAAGAGCAACAGGACAAGAGACTGCTGAACAGACAAGGGAGCGGGCGGTGGTGGAGCATGATTTGAAAAGGGCAGATCTCAGCGGCGGTGGATGACGGATTTATTTTATTACCACTAACCTGGAGGTAGGCGGCGGCGGCAACGACGAAGACACCGAGGAAAACCCCGACGACGGAGGTGAGAGCAGGTCGGGACGAAGCCATGAAGGCATAAACACGAAGGTAAACTGGACTACTACTACGAACTGCTAAAGGAGAAAGACCGGAGGGGCCCCACTCCCTTCCCGCTGCGGTGAGGTTGCCGGAGATGGGAGGGAGGGGGCCGGCGGAATTCTAGATCTGAGGGAAGCTCGGGTGGAGGCTTAGGACCCGTTCTTTTGGGTGCAAAGCAATAACAATTCTAGCTAAATGGCAATTGGTACAGACAATTCGTCCAGTTGCTTTATGTGGGTTTTCATAATCAATCTAATCGTCTGTTCCTTTAACCAAAAATAACACGTGTCTAGAATAACATAAAAACCACAAACAAAAATAGTGAAAATTAGCTCGTTAAGAACCCATCTAAAATTGTTGTAGACCTAACGAATTAGTAGTTCCGAACCGCGGGTGGAGTGAGGAAAATCCAACAAAAAATTCAGTACTAAAAGAATAAAATAATATTTTATTTTTTTATAGAGTCTAATGGACCTCCCTGAACTATCACGAAAGTTAAATTTACCTCCCTCATGACTGAAATGACATCACATAAACCAGCTGACGTGGCACCACATCAGCAAAACCGCTTAGGGAGGTAAGGAGCACAAACATCAGGTTTTCTAGTTTAGCGGTTTTCAAAGGCTCCTTTTACGTAAGTTGAGGAAGGTAATATGGACTTTTTCCATCTATCTATACATTTTGAACACCAACCCAGCCGGCCCACCACGTAAACTGGCTAAATTCCCCATATCGGAGAAGACTTTGAGGACTCGGCGGCACCTTGTTGAGAAATCCGTGCCACTTTTGCCAATTACTCAGCTTCACGACTTCATCTTTTTTTTTTGAGAAGCTTCACGACTTCCCTTGGCACCTTGTTGAGTCAACTGGAAAAACAAACGTCGTCTTGCAGAGCTTTCCATCATGGCAACAAGGGAACTCGTTTGCAAGTGCTGAGTCAACGTTTGCACAACACTTTGACTTAACATTTCTTGTGAATTCAATAATATTTTCCATCTGCTTCATATAAGTTTTATCAACTTAATACTTTCCATTTCAAGTGTTGAGTCATCACGTTCACACCACAAGCCTTTCGAGTTTGCTATAGCGTTGAGCTAAAAGTATTGAATTCTTCTTTTTTTTTTGCTGAATTACGGCATAAGCTCCTTTTAGGGCAGTTAGTCCTCTGGATGCCATTGAGCATCTTGAATCCACACATCACGGCAGATCGGTCGACTCCAGCAGCATGTTGACAACAGTCTGATCGACACACATAAGCAAAGCATGTAATATGTATATATAGGACAGTTCAGCTAGAATACATAGTACGAAAGCAGAGTGACAGCACAACTTATTAGTGGTACCAAAGCAGAGTCCAGCTCAGGGTGTGTTTAGAGCCCAAACTTCCCCCAAAATACACTATGTAAAAAGAAGATTTCCCATCACATTTAACATCACATCAAAAATGCTGACACATGCATGGAGTACTAAATGTAGATGAAATCAAAAACTAATTACATAGTTTGGATGTACTTTGCGAGACGAATTTTTTGAGCCTAGTTAGGCCATGGTAGGACAATATTTACCACAAACAAACGAAAAGTGCTACAGTTCTTTTCAGTTTGGAACAGTGCTTTTCAGCTCAAAAATCTGTGCAAAATCTCAGAAATTTGCATCTTAATTTTGGGATCTAAACACACCCTCGGTAGCTCACAGCTTCACCGTCACCGGCACAAGTACACACTAACGGACAGAGAGTTAGACACCCATGGAACTTGATGAGAACGGATCAAAGCGATGATGGAGCCAATAAACAACCTTACCGGATCTTGCTTCCTTGAGTGAAGCAGCTTACCACCCAAGACCGAGCACGTAGCGTTGGAAACCGGTCGGCGATGAGCGCCGACATCACCAGCGACACGCCGAGGACGAAGACGCAAAACGCGACGAGGGGGCACCGCGGGCCAGAGGGCGTGGCGGCGGCGTGGATGATGACGGACCCGGCGGCCGAGATGAGCAGGGCGCCGGCGTTCACCAGGAGCCGCGCACGGCGGCCTGCGATCACTCGCTGGAGATGGAGTTCTGCTGGCCGACCCGCCATTCGGATTATCACTTATCAGCAAGAAAGAAAGCTCAGGAATTGCCAAATTGGAAAGGAGAGGAGATTATTTGAGGCGGTGTCTGTGTGTGTGAAGAAGGTGGACAGGTCTTGGCCTGCACATATATAGGGAGAGCCTGGTACGTGTTAGAGCGTCTCCAAGCATTTCATAAATTCCTTCCTAATTCTTGATTTTTTTAGTAAGATGAGAAAAAAATTCTCTCCAACAATTTAAAATCCATCCCTCTAATCTTTTAGGACTTGGAAAAGTCACAATGTTGTGCGAAAAGTTACGCGCTTCTTAGTCACACCTAATCTAAAGGTGGAATGACGCAGAAAAAATAAAGAGTAGGTAAAAGTTCCCGATGTAAATGTAAAAAAAATGAGCTTTGTTCCGGTACTTGGGTAGTACCGGGTAATACCAGGTAGTACCTTATACTAATATTTTTTTCACCAGCTAATTTAATTAGATAGTACTAGATAATACTTAGTACCGGGTCCACCAAAATGGTACTACCGGGTACTATCTCATTGGTACTACCTAGTACTACCTGGTACTACCACCGTTAGATTTCACCGGATGAATGGCTCACATTAACTACAAGCACCCTAAAATTTCCCAAAAAAAATATATAAGTGGTTATGATAACTTAGAAATAGTATAAGATTTCTGATGTAAAATTATTTTCTATATTTTATTAGGAGTGAATTATTAGAAATTTTTGAAGATAGCTTTCTTTATTTCTTCATATACTTTTTTTTTGAAGTTGTAAAACTTCAAGAAAATATTGGATACTCAACAGCAGCAGGGAGAATGTGGAGGATTAGCTCAGACAAAAAAAGTGCGTATGTATTCTTGCATCGCAGGTAAAGGACCAGATGATCGACGACAAGCTGAAGCCATAAGGAGTGGACGGTAGAAAAACTCTTTTCTGCCCCAGAAAAAAAAAGTGAGGCCACATGCGTAGCCTACTTTGTGCAAGAAAAATACAGAAACAAAAGTGGTGGCGGCAACACAACGTGCTGTGTAAATGGAGTTTGTTAGGTCTGTTAAAGTGAAGAAGAGTCTTGCTCTAACTGTTGGGGATTACCATGGTTGCTGGTTTTTTCTTTCTCTTGAAACGTAGAAACTATACACATGCACATCTAATTCTACGAATATACTTACGCAATCTTTCTCCTACGATTAACTTCGAGAGATTGAGCCGATCATAAAATCCACGAAATTGATAAATTCATCATTAGTACGTACCTCGCTGCAAAATGACTTATCACATACTAATAAAAAAGTATAACGCTCATTAAAATCTATAACAAATTTATAAAATGAGAAATTTTAGGGTGCTTGTAGTTAATGTGAGCCATCCATCCGGTGAAATCTAACGGTGGTAGTACCAGGTAGTACCAATGAGGTAGTACCCGGTAGTACCATTTTGGTAGATCCGGTACTAGGTACTACCTGGTACTACCTAATTAAATTAGCTGGTGAAAAAAATATTAGTACAAGGTACTACCCGGTACTAACCAAGTACCGGAAAAAAGCTGAAAATAAAAAATGAAGGAAACCGTAACTCAAACCCAGACAAACATATTTTACTCCAAAAAAAACTTATCAGCTTTACTAAACTCTTGTTTAGTTCCCTGCAAAGTTTTTTCACCTGTCACATTGGATGTTTGAACACATATGGAGTTTTAAATGTAGACAAAAATAACTGATTACACAGATTGCGATAATTTTATGAGACAAATTTTTTAAGCTTAATTAATCTATGATTTAACAATATCATGCTACAGTAAGTATGTGCTAATGATGAGTTAATTAGTCTTAATAAATTTGTTTTTTAGGAAAGTTCTGAAATTAGTTTTTTATATTTTAGTATTTGAATACCTTTTGCACCATCTCATGACATATCTAATGTGACACCGCAAAGTTTTCATGCAGACACGCAGTTTAAGGCACCGTTTAGTTCGGTGAAATTTTAGGAAAAGTGGTGAAAATTTTGTATTGAGAAACGTGTTTTGTGAGAGGTGACACGGTCTGCGATGCGAAAATTTTTGGGACTTTTGGAGAACTAACCGATGCCTAAGTTCGCATGGTCTGCTGTTTTCTTTGGAACCGTGAAAAGGAAACGCCCCTGGATATCCCTGGAGAGCCCGAATGTTTGATTATTATTGTTGCTGCTGTTGTTCTCTTTTTCATCTTATAAAAGACACCCTGTTGGGAGTCTGAGTGTCTGACGCAGGCCTTTATACGCCTTTAAAAGGGTGCTAGCTGGAGAGAGATGACCAACGGATAAGTAACGGAAAGAAAAAATATTAATTGAGATTGACCTGCTATGCGCTCTGTTCGTCTGGCTGACGACTGGTGGCTGGTGCTGATTTGTTCTGAGAGAAAAGTACTGCTGGCTGGTAGCTGGTGGCTGATTTCTTCTGAGAGAAAAGTACCGTTGGCTGGTGGCTGATAAGCCAGACGAAACAGGGCAATGGTATGTATACTCGTTAGGTCTTGTTCAGTTAGGTGAAAAATTTTATCAAAAATGTCACATCCAGTTTACCTATACTAATTAGAAAGATTAACATTATTGAATTATGAAAATAATTACATAGATGGATCGAAAATCACAAGACGAATCTATTAAGTTTAATTAAGTTATCATTAGAAGATGTTTAGGGCGTGTTTGGGAGAGCTCCACGCAGCTCCAGATCCAAAAAAACAGCTCCACTCCAAATTTTCTCCGCCAAACACACCCAACTCCAGCAGCTCCACCGTGGATCTGCTCCAGAAAAAAGGTGGAGCAGACCCCCAACTCCATGGTTTTCATGGAGTACCTCAAGAGGTACTCCACCAAATCCAAGTTTCCTGGAGTTGGGCGAAATTACCCACCACTGCCACTGGTTACACATAAAAAACGGTTCGTTCTATTTTTTTCCTCGCAACTCTCCTCCCCGACGCCACAGTGCTCTCCCCGCGCCCGACCACGACCTGCGCCGAGCTCCCCCTGCTGCTCCGGCCGCCGTGCCCTGCCGGTCCGGTCGCCGCGGTCGCCCGCCCCCCGCACCTCCCCGCGCCGCCCGCATCCCCCTCTCTCCCAGGAGCTCGCCTCCCCGCATCGCCGGCCCTCGCCTGTCCGCCGGCGTCGGCCCTCGCCGGAGCTCGTTCCCGTCGGGCAGCAGCGTCCGCCGGCGCCGCGCCCGCTCGTCCCGTCCCGGCTCGGCCGCGCCCGCCCGCGCCGGTTCGGCCGCGCCCGCCCGACGAGGTCGCGCTGCGCCCGCCCGACGAGGTGGCGCCGCGCCCTACTCGCCCCGGTCGTGCCCTGCTCGCCCTCACGGAGTCACGGAGTCGTCGTGGCCGGCCCGCCCCTGCGCCCCCTGGGCCGGCGGTGGGGATGTCGTGCGCCCCTGGGGCCGGCAGCGAGGATGCGCCCAGCTGGGAAGATAATGTGGGATTAGTTTTTTTTTCATTTCTATTGTCCTGACTTGTGGGCCATAGATGTCATAGAGATAACGTGAAATCTGGAGCTGTACCAAACGTTTTGCGAGATCCTAGATCCACGGTGGAGCCGCTCCACGGTGAAATTTCGTGGATCTGCAACTCTGGAGCTGTTTTTCCGGAGTCGGAGCTCTCCCAAACACGCCCTTAGTGTAGCGTCATATTGTCTAATCATGACCTACTTAGGCTCAAAAGATCGTCTCGCGAATTTACTTGAAAATTATGAAATGAATTTTGTCATTAATCTACATATATAATTAAAATTAGTATGAAAGCATTCGATGTGACGGGTAAAAGGTATAAAGTTTTGTCGATCTAAACAAACCTTAAAAGAAAAGTTGGCACATCATCCCATCATAAGTTTGTGTCTATCCCTTTATTTACTCTTAGCACATATAGACCGCAGCTTTTTGCTCAGATATGTGGAGCTGTTTCCTCATGCACTATACTACATTAACCTAGCCATCGGTGGGCAAACAGCTCATCAGTCTCGTTCATCCCTTTTCGGAAAGGCCAACATTAATTTGTTCCTGGTAGTCAAAATGACTTGCATGCCAACCCACGTCAACATCGAATTTCGGTTAGTGTCATAATCCGTCTAAACTATATAAGATGGATTGTGTATGGGCAATACGTACTATGATAGATGTACTATGATAAAAAAACAATCTTAGATTATAAATAATATTAAATAAGTTTCTTCCTTCATTTCAAATTGTAGATTATTTTAGATTGTCTAGGTGCATAATTTTTGTTATGTATCTTAGATACACATGATGTCTAAATATACTAACTAGAAAAAATTATAGCAAGGAGTATATAGCAAAATTTATTTATCTAGAAAACTCAAACTAACGTAACTACATATACTAGTAGGTTGCAGATATCTTGGGTGTATGCGGACGTTTCGTTGGATTTGCATGGACAAAGAAACATGCATGACTACAAGCACCCTAAAATTTCTCTGGTAAAAAACATTTTTTTCTCCGAGCTTAATAAGGGGGTCACGTCTCGTTGCTCCATCGAGCTGAGGCAGGAAGCACGGTACACCCGTCGTTGTTTGACTTAATCTTGCAGATCAGACTAACGGAGAAAGAAAGATGGATCGGGGGCTCATATATACGAATCCCCCTCTCTCTCCACCTACAATGCCTCTAGCTTTCTCCTCTACTATTGTCGAGCGAACTATACCTCTCTGATTCCGCAGCTTCTGAGTCTGACTCAGACATTGACCTTGTGTAGAGTCTCAGTGGCCCACCTCCCAACGCGTGAATCCAACTCCTCTCGATGAGCTCGTCGTACCTGGTGGTGATGCCAGTTGCTGCCATAAGAGACCTTGAAGGTTCATCTCGATCTAGCTAGGGATTAGCTGGTGTAGCAGTAGCACATGCCCTCCCCCCTCTCTCTCTGACAACACCTCTAGCTTTCCCTCTACTATTGTCGAGCGAACTCTGCCTCTTTAATTATGCGGCTTCCGAGTCTGACTCAAACGTTGACCTTGTGTAGAGTCTCAGTGCCCCACCTCCCAGCGTGTGGATCCAACTCCTCTCGGCGAGCTCGTCGTACCTGGTGGCTATGCTAGTTGTTGATGTAGGCAACCTTGAAGGTTCCTCTCGATCTAGGGATTGACTCGCGTAGCAGTAGCACATGTGTTCGCACCCAAAAGTGGCACGGTTCGAGATATGTGAAGCTAAGGCTAGAATTGTCAATCTAGTGCTAACTCTTGATATTATGCAAGTTTGGCTTGATTATGTATTTGACAGGACTGGTGGGTCATCTTGGAAGTTCTGAATATGATTTCATAAAGAGGGCAAAGAAGTATTTGGAGAAGCGCCGATATGATGTCAAATCATAAGTTCAAGTGCACCAAGATGAAGCTTTTGCCAAGAGGATCAAGATAGTCATGTAGATCAAATAACCATGGTCAAAAGTGGCTGATCTGGCTTATATAAGAAGACCAACTGATCTGATTCAGTTATTGGTCATATAGCCGATTCAGCAGCCCTGACCGGTCTGACCTTTGACCCACACCGGTCAGACCGGTCAAATCAAAGTGCTCAAAATGCCAATTAGACTTCACCATTGCGTAGATCTCATCGAGACGATCGAAATGCATATGTGGAACATCCAATTCGGAGTCCGGATGAGAGAGTTATGACTCTGGTAAGATTCAACCCTGTGCTGACCGGGCTGACCGGTGGAGACGAACGGTCTGACCGGTGTGCCCTGCCAAATCCGAGTTAGGAGTTGTATTTCAACACAGGATTTGTATAGACTTCGACTCCTACTGGGGCAAGACCTCCCCACCCTATATTTATGAGGGGTCACGGCCGATTGAGGGAAACACAATCGAATCTATCATTACCTCTACTTTTTACTCTAAACCCTAGCTTTTCCAACCTCCATGCTTCTCGTCTCTTGATCTCCACGACTAGAGATGGCGTCCTAGGGCCTGTTGGCCGACCTACGGCACGCCGACGACGTGCACACCCTGACGGGGTCCCTCCCGGGCGAGAGCTTCGACGGTCTTTGCTAGTTTGCTCGTAAACTAGTTGTTCTTTGTCACGTAAGTGCGTTGTTTATCCCTTTGCTGGTTTGCTCGTAAACCTAGCCGTCCTCCATTACGTAAGCGTGGTAGTTACCCTTCCGAACAATCGATTTGGCTTAAACCCTAGGACATCGGTCTGACCGGTGCGCCTAACCGGTCTGACCGGTCTAGGTGACGATTTTGCTCTTCGATCCATTCGCGACCCGCACGCTCTAGTGCTCTCGTGTTGTTGACCGAGAAAGCGTCAACAAACTGGCGACTCCGCTGGGGAACGAAAGATCTGGTTGCTCAAACCGTTCTATCAACCCCTAGCATTTTACCTAATTGATTTATTATTATCTTAATTCACAGTTATAGTTGAATCAGGTCTTTCAGGACCGATTGCATCTATAATTATCACATTGCATGAGGCTGCTTAAGCCGTTTGCGTTGTGTTTTGTCTTGCTTACTACTACATATTGAAGACTAGAAGAGAAGCAAGGTATTGGTCATTGATTGCTTGGATTTTCTGGATTTATCTATATAACAAGATCTGAAGCATCAAGACTTATTATGGCGGGCTATCCATATACTTCGCATCAATTCAGCTACAATGAGCCCAAGGTACAATTTGCAAATACATTACCTATGTCTAATGTTAATAGTTATTTTGCAAGTACCATGAATCCTTATGTTGATGTTGCTAGATATGATACTAGTAGGCATATTACATCGTCTAGTACTTGTTCAGATGGTTTTAATTATGCAAATTATAATTCTGAATTTAATATGCAAAAGCCATTGTCAAATAATATGCATGCTTTGAATTTTAAAGATACTAGCAACATACAACATTACTCTCACACACCGGTTGTGCAACAAGTTCAAAAGTCGGTTAACATGTATCAAGGCCAAACTAACATGGTGAGTTTGGCTAATTCTTATGGAACACCACATGCTAGTAATTCTACTAATTTTCAGCAAGGTGTTTCATCTATTTATTCATCGGCAGGAAATTCACAATATGTGATTACATCACAAATCATACCAATGAATGAGAAAATTGGACATGCTAATCTTAGCTATCCGGCCAGTTGTTCTCAACCCTCATATGTTATACAACATGCCACTCAAGTTGAGATTGCATCTACTTTTTCAGCACCACATGAAAATGTTAATAATCATGATTTGGCTCTAAATGTTTCTTATAACTCTAGCCAAATTAATGAAAATTCAGCAAGGATTGATGCACCTCTTGAGGTTGGTTCTAATGCTTGGTATGCTGAAATTGCTAGCATTAAAGCAGACATGGCTGCATTGATAAAAGGGAGATCTGATCTTAATAAGCTTATTGCCTTGTCACATGATAACAAAAGTGAAAACGATTCATATTTGAGCAACAGTTCAGTTACTATGACAACTGAATCAAATATTGTACATTCTGAATCTGTTACATCTAAAGAGTCAAGCTTAGCTGTGGAGGAGCGTGTTAATCAAAAGAAAACAGCCATGCTTGATTTTTCTAAAGCCGAAGGTGTCGTGCACTTTTCTAGTGATTATCATGCTACTAAGCGACAAGTTCAGGCTAAAAAAAGTTTGGAACTTCAAAGCATTGAAGAACAAGACAAAAGAGGCAAGAAGGAATCAGTGACATGTCAACGCGAGGTGATTTCCAGCAATCCTGGAGGCACTGGTCTAACCGGACCCCTACACCGGTCTGACCGGTCCAGGCGGAGTATGACTGTGGACTGCCGTCAAGAGGAGAAATACGACATCATTCACATTAAAGTTCCTCGCCTCTCCAATTCATTTGATAAGGTATGCTTTATAAGTAATTCCCAATCAGATCCTATATTTTCAGTTAATTCATTTATTAGTGATTCTATCATAAATAATTCTAAGAGATCGATTGAGGATGGTAATTTACTTGCTATTAGTAGTATACCTTCAAATTTTATCAGTCAATGCATTGTAAAGATTAAAAAGGATGATCATAAAAATACTTTGACTTTTAAATTTTCTACATCATCATTGTCAAAGTTTTTCTCTTCATGGTGTGCTTATGGATATTCTAGACTTAAAAGCAAAAAATCAAAATCGAGAGTCATTGTGAAGTCCGATACTAATATAGTGACCAACTTTAAAGCATCGGGTATGAGAAGTGCAAATAAAGGTATAGCCGAATGGGTCGATGAGAAATCTGAACCGTTCGTTTGCTTTTCCTTAAAGCCTTCTCCACAAAAGCATCGGTTGGAGAAAATAAAGTACACTTTTGATCTAACTTTGTGTGATAATTTATTTGATATCTTGCTAGAGAATAATTTTATTAAAATATCTGATCACAAAGTTAGCTTATCACCTCTTGAGTTAGGAGATTAAAAATATTGCAAGTGGCACAATTCTTTTATCGTAATACTAGTGATTGCAATATTTTTCGTCAATTCATACAATCGGCCATTGATACTGGACGATTGAGGTTTGCTCAAACACGAGAGGATGACCAGTTGGCTACAATTAGTTTAGATGGCAAGGGATTATTAAATCGGTTAGCATCAACTGGTTTATCCAAAGATCCGAATTTAGTTGCCAAAGAGGAAGATTCAAAGCTCCCAAGTGTTGAGAAGAACATCGTCCATAACTTGCAAGATCAAGCGATTTTTGAGGATGATGAGCCTATCAAAATCCCGGAATTTACTGGGGGCAAAAGGATTTTTCTTCATCGAGACAGGAACCTGTTACTCTTCCTGTTCTGGAGTCACAGGTCAGACCGGTGCAGTCCAAAGGTCAGACCGGTGACCCACAGGTCTGACCAGTGCAAGTCTGAAAAAATCAGGGATGTCCAAATCTGAACATCCTGTAGCTAATGGAGGTAAAGACCATGTCAAGCACAATGGTAAAAGGCCGAATCTCACTTTTGACGAACTTCTGGCTAAGTATCAAAAAGACAATGAGGCCAAGCGTGTTAATCGATCAAATGAAGTTAAATCATCAAGATTACCTCCTAAGCATAATTTCGGGAATTAGAATCGGCAAAGAAAGGGTTTTCAGTCAGCAACATCATATTCTCCTTTTGAGCCATCAATGCCGGTTTCATATGCTCCATATCCCACTAGTGCTCATCCTTATTCATCATGGGGGTGGAGTGATTCATGGACACATACTCCTTCATATTTCAGAGCATATCATGTTTCATATGCAAGGCAGCCATATGTTGAAAGTGATCGTTTTGAGCATAAAGATCGATCTAGTGCCCAAAATAAGAAAAAAGTTGTCAAGCAAGTTTACCGAGTGAAAAGAGATGGTCGGAAGGATAAAAGTTCAGATCTGAATTCAATTGATGAAAAGCCGATTAATGTGTTCAACACTTCGGCTGCTAGTGGTAAAGGGAAGAAAAAATCAGTTGTTGATTCTCCAAGTGCCAAATCTGGACAAAAGAAGGTGAAGAGGCTAGAAATCAAGACTAAAGTGCTGCTGTCCAAAACTGAAGCAAAACCAGGCCATCCACTTGGTTTATCAAATTGGCAGACGAAGGAGTTCCAAAAGCTTAGTGCTCAAGAACTGAGGAAGAAAGGCATGGCATGGATTCCTAAAGGAAGCATTTGGATTCAAGACACGGGTGATGATCAAGCAAAAGGTGCAACACAGTTGAAGGAGAAGAAAAGATATGGAAGACGACCTTCAAAATTAAGGTTTGCACCAAATCATCAAAATTATTGGTCATTACCTAGTCCATTTGCTTTACAAATGCCAGATATGCCTATGTTTTGGAATTCATCCTTAGATATGCTTGATTATCTCTCATACTCTTATTTTGGTCCTTGGGTTCCACATGGATCATCTTTATATCATAGAGGGTTATCACCAAATTATTATGCATATTGATTAATTTGCAAAAGCCGAAATATTTAGTTCTTAGAGATGGTTTTAATTTCTAAATTTATATATCTCTATTCTTTTATTTCGGTTGTGCATATTCTTATGGATGGATTCTTTATGGATGATATTAAATTATCGTCCTTGACGACATACATGGCTGATGAATCTCTTAGATCATCGTCCTAAAGTGATAGCGTCCCGATGAGAGGTTGCTTATAACCTTTCTGGTGCCTTAAGTGCTTGGGGAGCAAGACTGAAGCAAAAAGAGTAATTTACCACTATGGAGTTTCTATTTACTAAATCGGCTTGCAAAAATTTCTCAGAACGTTGGTGTTATCCCTATTTCATCAAATGATGATGTTTTGAGATTTTTAGCCGGTTGGTGTATTTAGTCTCAATTAACAAGCCGAATATGAATTTTTTTCTATTCAGGCTAGATTTGAGGATCCATGGTTGTAAAATCATGCAAAGGCATTTGGTGACTCATTGATTCATGTGCAGCAAATTTTTACATTCAAATGAGTCACTAGTTATTTTTATTGATATATGTTCAGAATGTCATCTCAATTTTATAACATTTGATATGTCTAGACATATAAAATCAGGATTAAGCATTCTAAGACAATGAGCATCAGGCCATGATGTCCAAAAGACATTCTTATGGAAGAAGGCCGATGTTCAGTAATTTGGAGTGCACATCCTGGACAGACCGGTCTGACCGCCTATCATGACCGGTCTGACCGGTGTGGCTGCTGCTTTGGCAATTAAGATTTCAAAATTTCTTGAAGCCAAAATCAGAAATTAGAGAAAGTTTGTTGCTGGCCACTAGTATAATCTGATGATGCATTAAAAGACCACCTTGCAAAAAGAATTCAAGAGTAATCCGGCCGTCCATCAATTCCAAGGTAATTATGTTGTATTGTCTTTTAGGGCTGATTACTCATCCTACTCTATTTATGGTCAAAATAACTTGTGAATGCAATACTGAATTATTTTGTACTTCTTCATTGTCAATTTGAGAAGTATTGAAAAGACTAATTGACATTGCAGCAATTTGGTCGCTTTATGCATTCACAATAGTTTAGAAGTGTGAGAGTGACGTTGAAATAATTTTCTAAGAATTCATAGCCGAGATAGAGAGTGCTCTGGCTTGATTCACTCACACAAGGTATTTTAAACAACATCAACAAGTTTAATTCTTCATATTTGACAAAATCAAGTAAAATGGTCGATAGATGCTATCGTCCTTAAAAAGGTGAAACTTGTTTGCTACACTTGTGCTCAACATTGTTTTTGTGCAGTTTTGAGGCTGGTAAGTATTTCTTGGTATGCAAGTTTTACCAAGAAACAGGGGGGCATATGTTCGCACCCAAAAGTGGCACGGTTCGAGATATGTGAAGCTAAGGCTAGAATTGCCAATCTAGTGCTAACTTTTGATATTATGCAAGTTTGGCTTGAATATGTATTTGACAGGACTCGTGGGTCATCTTAGAAGTTCTGAATATGATTTCATAAAGAGGGCAAAGAAGTATTTGGAGAAGCGTCGATATGATGTCAAATCATAAGTTCAAGTGCACCAAGATGAAGCTTTTGCCAAGAGGATCAATATAGTCATGTAGATCAAATAATCATGGTCAAAAGTGGCTGATCTGGTTTATATAAGAAGGCCAACTGATCTGATTCAGTTATTGTCATATAGCTGATTCAGCAGCCCTGACCGGTCTGACCTTTGACCCACACCGGTCAGACCGGTCACATCAAAGTGTTCAAAATGCCAATTGGACTTCACCATTGCGTAGATCTCGTCGAGACGATTGAAATGCATATGTGGAACGTCCAATTCGGAGTCCGGATGAGAGAGTTATGACTCTGGTAAGATTCAACCCTGTGCTGACCGGGCTGACCGGTGGAGACGAACGGTCTGACCGGTGCGCCCTGCCAAATCCGAGTTAGGAGTTGTATTTCGACACGGGATTTGTATAGGCTTCGACTCCTGCTGAGGCAAGACCTCCCCACCCTATATTTATGAAGGGCCACGGCCGATTGAGAGGAAGACAATCGAATCTATCATTACCTTTACTTTTTACTCTAAACCCTAGCTTTTCCAACCTCCATGCTTCTCGTCTCTTGATCTCCATGACTAGAGATGGCGTCCTAGGTAGGGTTGAAAGCGGTCGAACTCGGTCGGAATAATCCTAATATCGTTTTCATTTTCACATTTGAATACGAAAACGAAATCGAATTTGGAAAGGTCGGAAACGAAAACGAAAACGAACTTGCGGGATATCGAAAGATTCGAAAACGAACTGATTCGATCGGAAATATATCGAACACGGTCGGAATACGGAAAAGCAAAACGGGAACACCGACGCGTACAATCTAGTTGAGCATAACAACATGCCAACACGGAATCACCAATTCACCATCCACCGATCAGGCAATTACTAATTCCGCGTACAATCTAGTTGAGCATAACAACATGCCAACACGGAATCACCAATTCACCATCCACCGATCAGGCAATTACTAATTCCCCTAGACAAAAGCTAAAACTTTAACTACAACTAAAACGTGATAATACATGTTGTATGCGCGGTAGGAGAATTTAATCCTGTTAGAGGACTGTAATGTAAAATTTTAATTTGATTTTGACCTTGTTGCATGTTTTGAGGACCTTTGTGTGATTTCTTTTTGTAGTGAGGGACACATCCTAAAAAGTACAAGGTACTTATCCGAAGTTCTGAACTATTACCCCGTCATGCCCTCAGACCTCGCGCACCACATGTTGACACTCGTATCTTCTCTCTGTCCTATCTCTCGATCTAATCAGGGCGCATACCGCACAGGCCGGCGGACGGCAGCTTGCCTGCGGCGTCTGGCGCGATGTCCGGCAGCCAGTGCGGTTCGGCACGGGGCACGAGCGGTGTCCGGCGGCTCGGCGTGAGGAGCATGCTTGGCGCGGCAGCTCTGCGCAACGCCGCAAGCGACCGGCGGGTGGTGTGGAGCAGCCGAGCAGGTGACCGCCCGGCAGCGGCGTGGCCACGAGCGCAACAGGGGATGGGGCAGCGAGCGGCGCCGGTGGGCGGTTGCGAGCGGCGAGCGGCGCCCGAGAGTTGCTGACGCCTGCACAGGGCTGAGCTTTTTTCCCTGTGATGCAAAATTCGGGATGTACCGCATAGCATATACGGGATATCCCGGCTGAAAAACGGGATATACAAAAAAGGTCGGGATACGACCTAAACCGATTTCGTATTTAATATCCCGTTTTTCGTATCGATTTCGTTTTTGTCCGAAAATACGAATTCGATCGGGATAAATGTAGAAATCGGAACGGAACGGAATGGGATGTATCCCGACTGTTTTCAACACTAGTCCTAGGGCCTATTGGCCGATCTAGAGCACGCCGGCGACGTCCACACCCAGACGGGGTCCCTCCCGGGCGAGAGCTTCGACGGTCTTTGCTAGTTTGCTCGTAAACTAGTCGTTCTTCGTCACGTAAGTGCGTTGTTTATCCCTTTGCTGGTTTGCTCGTAAACCTAGCCGTCCTCCATCACGTAAGCGTGGTAGTTACCCTTCCGAACGATCGATTTGGCTTAAACCCTAGGACACCGGTCTGACCGGTGCGCCTGACCGGTCTGACCGGTCCAGGCGACGATTTTGCTCTTCGATCCGTTCGCTACCCGCACGCTCTAGTGCTCTTGTATTGTTGACCGAGAAAGCGTCAACAACAGGTCCTCCCTCTCTCTCCACCCTGACAACGTCTCTTTCTTCCCTACTTTTGTTGTGTGAACTATGCTTCTCTGATTGCACGACTTCACTGAGAGCATTGTTGGCATGTTGCATTAGCATATTTTTTAAACATGAATTGAATAGAGAAGATAATATCTTAGATATAAACATATTTTTGTTAATATTTACTCAGGTAACATAAAGATTTTTATATTTTTTCACATGATTATATTTTTTATTTGTGAAGTACATTTTCAAAAAAGAATTTGCTACAACTACATTGAATCCTTGTATTTACTGCAAAAGTAATAATTAAAATTGAATTTTGAGTTTGACCTTTTTAGTCGTTATTATATCCAAATCTCGTCTTTATTATTTGTTCTCCAATCACATGATCCCATTTTGTCTTGTGGTTGTTGCATTATAAACTCTGCCCTTGGGTCACCAAATGCATTCTTATGGCTACCAAGCTATATTCCAAGTCTTTGTTGTCATCACCCTCTCTCGTGCTTCTGCTCTTAAGGTGTGATGTCCCCTGTGTTGTGATCACCAAAGACACATCTTTGATTGTGATTGTTGTTCTGTCCTGTCGGATATTACATGCATCATGCCATGGCGCACATGCTAAACAACAATTTTCTTCACTCTTTAATTGGAATTGCTGCTTGATTTCCTTCACTATTTAATATGCCTATTTAGGAATTGTCTCCTTGTGGTTGCTCTTGCGGTCCTCAAGTTGCTCCACCATATACCGTCCACTATGCTCCCTCTCTATCTCCTGCTATCGCCCTATCGCCCGATAGCAAGCAACAACTACAATGAATCAGTGAGTTTTGAGCTAGGGGATAGAAATGTTGGTTGTATTTTTTTCTCATTAGTCTAGTTACAGATGTTAGCCTAGTCCTACTCATTAGCGGCAGCAAAAGGTTTGTGGAAAACAACAATGCACTAATGCATGCATAGTTCGTCCTCTTGCTCTCTTGTCGCACAAAATGTTTTTTGCTGGTTGAGGTGATCCTTTCTCAATGTATAAGTGTTTCAATGGAGCTAGCTATGATGATGATTGTTGATCACTACTATAAAAAAAGGTTTCATGAATGGGTCATCAATTGTGATTTGATCCAAATCAACAATGTTCGTCTACACTACTATTTACTTCATTTACACATCGTTCAAACTCTATCCAATGGCTAGTCGTGTCTGTTTAAACAATTATTTACCATCTAATGATCACTTAATTCATTTAAATTGTTGTTTAACCCAAATAAATAGCTAAATGATAGGTGACGTTGTTTAGCATTCATTGTGTAGGCTAAAATTGCAAACTGTTGGTGGTACGGTTTCACAGCCAGTTCTTGAGTAGCTAGGCATAGTGGATGTTGAAACCGGTGGTGAAAATGTACACTGCCGTCAATTCCATCCAAAAACTTATCAAGAAAATTGGAATCAGTTTCACCACCGGTCGTAGTACAATCCATCTACAAACCATAGTCATTCTATATCTTATCTACATCCGGCCATTTCCTCCACCGTCCTCCCCATCCTCCCTCCTCTCTCTCTCTCAAATATTTGTGTCTGTATGAAGAGCTCGCTATAAGGAAATATCCAGAGATAAGTAACATCATTGATATATATAAAATGTCAAATGAAATTGTTCGCACTGTCGGCGGCGACGTTGGTCGACACAGGAGCGAGCGAACCACCGACGTACACGGCGAGCTCCCTCGGCGGCACCGACGAGCGCAGGCCTAGGAACACCACCTTTCCGACGACCACCTTCCGGCTCGGCCCGTACGAGTCGTGCAGCACGTGCGACCTCACCGTGGCGCCGTCGCGCCCTGCCTTGCAGGTGAACCACACCAGGCTCCACTGGCCTCGCGGCCCGACCATCTCCGACGACTCGTCATCGTCTAGGAACAACTCCCCATCCGCCGACCCATCCTCGGCAAGTGCGACTAGGAGGTCGAACACAGTCTGGTGGGGGCGCGCAACGTGGTCAGTGCCGGCTGCTGCAACGGCAAGATGTTGCCACCGACGACGTGCACGTTCACTGTGTCGGCAGGGCACGATGTTGAGAGGGATGGAGCCGGTGCAAGGTAGCAGCTAACAACTGAAGTTTGCACACGGGGTTTGCAGTGGTTTGGCCACAAAACCACTGGATTACTTGGCTGAGCCACAAAGCCAAGGCCGAAAGCTCGACGGGGCGAACCAGCCTGACCAGGCCAGTCTGACCGCCCAGGAGGGGTGGTCTGACCGCCCCGGCCGAAGTGACCAGGGAAGCCGGTCTGGCCGCCCAGGAGGGGCGGTCTGACTGCCTGGGTCGCAGCGCGTCGAGAAGCTTCGAAGCGGAGGACACGCGGCGCGATCGTGAGGCTTGCGTGGAGATGAAGCAGATTACGGCCAGTGGGTGTCCATCCGATGAAGAAAATGACCAAAGTTCCCAAAGTTCCCTTGGTGGGCTTGTATCTTAAGTTAAGTAAGTAGGGGTAGTTTGGTCATTGGTTGCCCTCCATATAAACTCAAGTGAGAGGAGATGGCAGCCACCTCTTGGAACCCTAGTTAATTTTTCTTTCCTCCATTGTTTTTCTTAGGCCTAGCTTGAGAGCTTCATGAGAGATCTTGTGAGAGGGTTGGATGTTCGGGCGGCTTGCTAGACCTTGTATGAACCTTTCGTGGCATGTATAGAAGCTTCGGCGTGGTTCATCTAGTCTCTCTTTGTCTCGTGGCGTTCTCCCTTTTGGTGTTTTTCGGAGCTCTTTTTGGGGATTTTCGTGGTGGCTCGTTTGGGGGGTTTCTTGGAGGGATTCTTGTTGGGCATCACTCATGAGGTCTTCGTGCCTCTTTTCTTGGTGATTTTGCCCCAGCAATATCTTGGGAAAACCTTCGATTTGGGTGGATTTCAGAGTTCTTGGACTTCATCACCTAGAGGCCTTCGATTCGCGATTCCTCTTGATTGGATGGGTTTCGGTGGATATCCTTTGGTGGAGAGGTCTTCCATGAGGTAACCCAGCTATCCCCGAAGTTTCGTTGCAAGCCGTGGAGTGAATCGAGAGATCGGGTGAAGGGAAGTTCAGGGTTGACCCGCAGCCAGTTTGTGGAGGGGAGGCGGTCTGACCGCCCTGGGTACGCGGTCTGACCGCCCTGGAGATTTCGCGAGGAAAGTTTTGGTTTTACGAGGATTTTCTCTGATAGCTTGTTTGCCTTGATCAGAGGAGTTTGCAGGCGAAATCTTGGGTCGATTTGGAGTCGTGAGCTTCGAGTTGTGGTTTTGGGAAATTCCAGGCCTAGGCGGTCTGACTACCCTGTCCATGCGGTCTGACCGCCCCTGGCAGAAAATTTTTCCGTGTGTGGTTTCCGCTGTTATGTGTGCGTAGTTGTGTTGCTTGCTGGTGAGGTTTGCTCCTAGGATCAGTAGCTCTCTAGTGGCTACGTGGTCTTGGCAAACGTGCGGATAGAGTGGTGAAAGTGATTTCGGGATCTAGGCCGTGTTCATCTCGTTGGAGGAGCTATCTCTCTCGAGAAGAATTTTTATTAGCTCCCATTCACTCCCCCCCTCTCTGGTCACCCAATCCGGTCCTTCAATTGGTATCAGAGCAGGTTACGGATCTTTTTGATTCTAACCAGTCTAAGATCCAAAGATGGGTGACTACGGAAAGGGGTCGGGTCCTCCGCACTTCGATGGGAAGAACTACCAGATGTGGGAGAGGCACATGGGCGTGTTCTTGCATGGGAAAGGACAACTGATCTGGGATGTGACGCAAAATGCAAACTATGTCATTCCACAGAGTTTCATCCTTCCAGGTGCTCGGGACATGTTTGAGGCCAACAACAAGGTCGTGGATTACTTGTTCTGTGCTCTTTGTGCCACGGAGTTCGATCGCGTGTACAGAGAGGATGTGGCCGGCAAGATTTGGGTTAAGCTGAGGAATGCTCATGTTGGGAATGCTCAGGGGTAGGCTCGCTTATTTGCCACTCACCGGAGAGAGTACGAGAACTTCACTCATCTCCCTGGCGAGTCGATTGATGCCATGTTACAGCGCTTCACCTGTATTGTGAACAACATGAGGGCCAATGTGGCGGTGCTCCCATACACGGATCATGATAGAGCTATCAAGCTCTTGCACGCACTTGATAGATCCGTGTGGAGTGCCAAGGTCGAGGCCATTGAGGAGTCGAGCGTGTATGATACGTTGACCGAGGATGAGCTGTTCTCTAAGCTCAAGTCGTCGGAGGTGGATCGTGGCCTGAGAGCATGATTGCTCTTGTGTCCGGATCTGGTGGAAGGATTAACACTAACTCCACTTCGAGGATGTTTTCTTTGTCTTCCTTTGTGTCCTTGCCAGATGAGGAGTTCGATGAGCTTGGAGAGGACGAGCTGGCCCTGCTGACCAGGAAGTTCGAGAGGCTGCACGAGAACTGTGTGAACATGAGAAGGACCACGCGTACGTGCTACAGATGCGGAAAGCAAGGACACTTCATCGCCGAGTGCCCGTAGGAGATCGAGCCCAAGAACGAGTACAAGCACCGCTCGAGGTGTGAACACAAGAGCAAGTACAAGGACAAGGGCGAGTAGAGGTTGAGGAAGGGTGGCGGCTACGACAAGAAGAAGAAGGCTCGGGCAATGGTGGGAGCGAGCGATGTCGACTCTAGTTCCTGCTACACCTCGTCGAGTTCCAGCGACAGCGACGACGACGGCAAGCGCAAGAGCAAGAAGCACGATTCCAAGAACCTGAGTGGCCTGAGTTGCTTCGCGCGAGAGGACGACTTCTGCGGCATGGCCCACAGCTCCGGTAGCAAGAAAAGCTAGAAGGATGACTCAGGATCAGAATCTGAGGATGAGGTATGTGATGAGCTCTCTTCCTTGCACCAGAAGAATGCTGAGTTGGTTGTTTTGCTTGACAATCGTGATACCATGCTTAGAGAGGCCAAGAAACTTAGAACAGAACTTAGGGCCTCACTAGAAGAAGCTAGGGAGAAAATTTCTGAGCTAGAATTTGTGAATCTTGATGCTAGACTTGAGATTAATTCTCTTAATATTGCTCCTGTTGTTATTGATGCTCCTGATTGTGATGACTGCAATGCTTTTTTGGCTGATTTGACTGTGCTTAAGGAAAAGCATGCATCAAAGTTGGAGAAACTAGACTTGCTTAGGGCTGAGCTTGATGAGTTGAAATCTAGGTTTGCTTTATTAGGTGCTTGCACTTCTTGTCCTGTGTTGCATACCAGACTAGATGAATCTCATGATAGGATTGTTTTTTGGAGGCTGCTTTGAAAGTTCCTATTCCTACATCATTCTCTACATGTGAATTACATTCTGTTAAGAATATGGAATTGGGACACTATGTTGACCGCTTGCAGGATGAAAATGATGAGCTGAGAAAGCTAATGTGTTGGTTGTCTGGGCATGAGCCACAGTTAAGTCTGATGATGGCTGAGTTTAAGAAGTTTGATGGCCAGGCGTTGGGTTCTAACAAAGTTGGTGAGAGGAGTGGTGAAGGAGAGAAAATTAGAGAGATTCATATTCCAGCACAAACTACACCCATGAACAAATTCGCTCCAAAACCCAACCACCTGAGAAACAAGTTAGACACCACTCCAGATCCACCAATGTTTCCCCACAAAACCGATAACTTCCAGAAACCGGTGAAGTTTGTGAGCACCCTTGGGAATGTCTTTGGGGGGAAGTCAGGAGAGAAACTGGTAGAGAAACCGAGAGAAGCTCCGCAGCCAAAGCCAAAACCAGTTCGCTTCCATTGTGAGTATTGTGGGAGGGATGGTCACCTCGGAGAGTTTTGCTACAAGAAGAAGAGGGATGACATGATGGCTAAGGAGTGAGCGAATAAGGATAGGTACCACCCTTCTCATGGTGTGCCTGAGCCTCATATGCCACTGCCTAGGGGTCAGGTGGAGGTGCGTATAGTTCCGGGTTGGGGAACGAGAGGAGTTCCCACCCGAGGTGGTTCGCGTGCTGCTGCCCAGAGGGGGGCGGTCAGACCGGCCTGGGCAGGCGGTCTGACCGCATCCCAGCTGGGAGCAGGGGGTTTTGATGCTTGTGGTCGTGGTGTTGATCGTGGTGGTTCCTATTGTCGTGGTACAGGCAGTAGAGGGTTTGTTTCTTGGAGTTCATGACCTAGAGGCCTTCGATTCGTGATTCCACTTGATTGGATGGGTTTCGGTGGATATCTTTTGGTGGAGAGGTCTTCCATGAGGTGACCCAGCTATCCCCGAAGTTTCGTTGCAATCCGTGGAGTGAATCAGAAGATCGGGTGAAGGAAAGTTCAGGGTTGACCCGCGGCCAGTTTCTGGAGGGGAGGCGGTCTGACCGCTCTTGGGTACGCGGTCTGACCGCCCTGGAGATTTCGCGAGAAAAGTTTTGGTTTTCCAGGGATTTTCTCTGATAGCTTGTTTGCCTTGATCAGAGGAGTTTCCAGGCGAAATCTTGGGTCGATTTGGAGTCGTGAGTTTCAAGTTGTGGTTTTGAGAAATTCCAGGCCTAGGTGGTCTGACCGCCCTGTCCATGCGGTCTGACTGCCCCTGACAAGAAATTTTCCCGTGTGTGGTTTCCGCTGTTGTGTGTGCGTAGTTGTGTTACTTGCTGGTGAGGTTTGCTCCTAGGATCAGTAGCACTCTAGTGACTACGTGGTCTTGACAAACGTACGGATAGAGTGGTGAAAGTGATTTCGGGATCGAGGCCGTGTTCATCTCGTTGGAGGAGCTATCTCTCTCTAGAAGAATTTTTATCGGCTCCCATTCACTTTCCCTCTCTGGTCGTCTATTCCGGTCCTTCAAAAACCTTCCATATTTGACGAAATGACTAGGCCTAAAGGTGGGGCCGCTCCCATCTCAATTCTTTTGTTTTCTTTATTGTAGAGATTGATCCGCGTGTTGGTGCCTGGACAGCATACTGGTGCGGCAATGTGTTGGTGTCGCACCTGCTGTCTGCTAGCGGGCTCACTCGATGTAGTATTCATAAACTACTTAGTGCTAGGTGCGGAAATTTTTTAAATAAAAATTTAAGGTGCAATGTGAAAGTAAGAACACCTAAGTAATTTTATGATAATATTTTTTTATAAATAACATTATATATGAAAACATAATAATCTTGTTGAGAGAGAACCATTTTAAATAATTGTTCCTACATTTTTCTCTACTACGAGAATTTTGTAGTATGTTACTCACAAAGGAATGATATTAGCCACAGAAAATCAGTTAAAGACATACATATATGATCTAGTGGATGGTGACATGCGTATAGTGGGTGGTGACATGTCGTATAGTGTATGGTGACGTGAAATGCTTACATGTTGAGATAAATCTATCCATAACTTGTAGTGGGTCTCACCTATATAATTGTTATAGATAGATTTATAAACTGCTAAAATGAACAAGGTCCTTTGGGAAACTCTATGGAAACGAGGAGTTTCTAGCTCATAGTGACAACGCAACGAGTGATTTGGCTTTCATTGGGCATAACTCACTGAAAGGTAGACCAAGCTGACTCATCACTTAGCTTCTTATCTTACTTAGAGCAATCAACTTACTGAAACAACTTTTATTTTACTATAGGTCCATCCACCACTAATACCTTTTTGACATATGAATACAAGAATATCTACTACTCTAAGAAATATTTATCTGTATTTTGTATCAATTCAAATTCACTAATAAATCAGCAACCTTGTCAATGTTCTTACTAGTAGCTGAGATGGTGAGTTAGAAGCTAAAGGCAGTAGAGCTTAGCTTATTCGTATTGTCAGCTAAAAACTTGTTATCAGATCAATAAGGGACACAATCTTGTTTGTCATCGCTCGATCACTTCGACAGATGATAGCTCTTGCTTGTCTTCATGAAAAGTGCAGAAGGCCGTATCAATGAAGAAGGTGAACATACCAGCCACAAAATTATGACATACAGTGTCATTATTGGGCCACCTACTATAATCCCAGTTCACAAGCCTATTGTATATATAATCAGGTGTATAAATTAGTTGGACTTGTTTTCCTTTAACTGGAGTTGCTAAATCAAAAAATGATACACATCTTATAAAAGTGAAAAGTCAAAATTATTCCCTCAAGTATGGCCTAATGATACCCATGCTTTAAGGCTTTTTACAATTCATCCGTCACATCGAATCTATAAACACTAATTAAGAGTATCATACGTGGATTATGTCAAAACTCATTCCATAACCTTCAGGTGAAATTGCGAGACAAATGTATAGAGCCTAATTCGGTCATAACTAGACAAACGTCATGCTGCAGTAAACAATCTCTAATAACGGATTAATTAGGCTTAATAGATCCGTCTTGCGATTTTCCGTCCATCTGTGTAATTAGTTTTATAACTAGATCATGTTTAGTCCTCTTAATCCTCAATTTTCAGATGATACAGTAAATTTTCGCAACGATCTATGATTTCTGTCTTTCCATAGGTGCCACCAAAAGTATGCATGATGCCATAAAAAAAGTCTCCTTCCATTCTCCTGCATCCTCAATCTGCATCTCTTCCACCAACCACATACATAGAGTGAGTGCTTTGTTCCATGTTTGTGATTACGAGTATTCAACATTATTGACCGATTTGTAAAAGGAAAAGTCATCTACGGCATGCGAACCTGAATTAGTTAACCTGAGCAATGCGCACGTACTTCATATTCAGTCTTATGTTAACAGTACAAAAGCCCCCCCAGATCAGTGCACCCAATTAATGGACAAAGTGATCCTTATTCATATACTACCAGTACAGATACTACTTGTAACCCCAGCACAAACGCTACGAGCCACACGGCGCTTGACCGAGTACCCTCTGCTAGTTCCATGGCGGGAAGAAACAGCCCATGACAAGACTGGTGACGGCGGCGGCTCGTGGGAACTGCTGGCGGCAGCACCTCCACGTCCGGGTGCAACGGCGGCGGCGACATCATCCGGCGGCAGCTGGTGCAGGTTGAGCATCTCTTGTCGTTGTCGTGCCATGTGCTGTTGCCCTCAATCTGGGCTTGGTCCCTCGCCGTCGAGAGCTTCGGTAGATTCGTAGCAGTGTCAAGTAGAGAGCTGTGTGGGAAGACTGGAAGTGAGTGAGTGGGAGCCGGGGGGCCTTTGCTACTTGGCACTGGCCTCGGATTTATAGCAGAGCTCTTGAGCTAGCTAACATGGATATGATCGATCGGAGCAGTGTGCCGGGCAATCATTCGTTCCACAAAGCACATTGGCCACTGAAGTTGCTGTCGGAGCCTGACTCAGCTCATGTCTGTCTAGTGAACACCGCGTGGTGACTGGTTAGTGTGGTCAGTTTACTCTAAAGTTTCCGAGCCACTTGGATAGGAATTGTTGGAAACTTTGCAAATCTATCTCATCGCATGGTGGTCGTGCGCGGTGGCGGCAAGGCAGGAACCACCCCCGGCCCGTTGTCGTCTTGTCAAGTTTCTTTCCCTGCCACCTCTGCTCCGACCGCTTTTGTTTGGATCACTTCGATTCTTATTCTTGACCAGGTCATGTGTATCCGCCCGACGGTGATACATGCAATTCAAGGTCTTCATCGATCTCCTTTAACGGATATGCGAATCCATCGGGCTGTGTGACTTTTACCGCGAAATTGTACAGAGACCATGACCAATGCAATGTTTGGTGTTGAAGAATTCGTGAGCAGTAAGAGAGTATACGGATCCTATAGCTGGCTACCTGGACCAACTTTTCAAATTAAGACTTACTAGCTAGTTTGCTACGTACGTGTCGAAGCTAAACTGCATGCAACTCTGGGTGGGGACGATATAGAAGCCAGCCATTCGATCGATCGGCCAAAACAACACCCACCGTTCTTGACTTCGTCTGATGAGTCGACGCACCGCAGATTTGGCCATCCGCCACATCGTCTTCGGAGCTGCATCGGACAACGTGCTTTCCAACATGTGTGCGTGCATTAAGAAACACGGCAAAGCAACAGCTGAGTGGCCAGTAACGTCCACATCGATCGGCAACTACTGTATATCCGTAGATCTTCACGCCAAAGCATTTCTTCGGATGATACATGCCCGTCAGTAAGTAGGTGTTTGGTTAAGTTCAATCACATCGAATGGGACAGAGCTATTTAAAAGAGCTAAATAATTTAAATATATTATAAAACTAATTGTATAAGTATCACTAGTGGAGAAGGTTCCTTTAGTACCGGTTGGTAACGGTGTTATCTCTCTAAAGTCCAATCGGGACTAAAGTCCAACCGGGACTAAAGCTTAGAGACGAAAGACCCCTCTTTCTTACCGGGTGGCCAACCGGGACTAATGGGGGGCACGCCAGTGTTAAAAAAATTTTGAAAAATTTCTGGGAGGCCCTCACACACGTGCAAGTCGCAAGTCACGTGATTTTTTCACGCGAAATATACGCGTGTGCGGTGCGGGGATTCGAACTCGTGACATGTAGCCTCGTGCGTAGCTTCCTTACCATCTCACCTACACAGCACATGTGACTAAGTAGATAATGCAATCATCTTATAGTAACTCGTGGGAGACCCTTTAGTCTCGGTTCGTAACACGAACCCAGACTAAAGGGGGGCTTTTAGTCTCGGTCCGCCGTCCTCCTTTGGTACCCCTTTAGTCTAGGTTGGTGTTACGAACCGAGACTAAAGGACCCTCTTTAGTCTGGGTTCGTGTTACGAACCGAGACTAAAGGGTCAGAGCTCTCCTCCCACTCATGGTCACGTCGCTCAAAAAGTTTTAGTCTCGGCTCCAAAATTCTACCGAGACTAATGTGTGGGAACAAAGGTCGTCTCTCTACTAGTGTACTATAAATTTTTTGCAAGACAAGTCTAATGAGTCTAATTAATCTATAATTAGCACATATTTATCGTAACATCACATTGTCAATCATGACCTAATAATTAGATTTAATATTTTCGTCTCGAAAAAACTTAGGAAATGAAATTTGTTTTATCATTAATCTACATTTAATATTTCTAATTAACTTCCTAGGATTTGATGTGACGGAACTTATACTTTTTCATGTAGAAGCCAAACAAGCACTAAATAATGCAAACAAGATCGAAACACAATTTTTTAAGTAAAAAAATATTTTGTTAAGAAAAATCAGAGCAAGACGATCTTTAATGTAATAAGAAAGTTACGACATATGAAATATGGTGAGCCGTCTTTTTTCTCTTTCCCGTGCAACTTGCATTGCAAAATGTGTACATAGGATGAACTAAACTAATTGCAGTAGTATGGAAAAAAACAAACGCGCTAATGACATCCTCACAAGACTCACGTTTCAAATCATATCTTTCCCGTGCAACTTGCATTGCAAAATGTGTACATAGGATGAACTAAACTAATTGCAGTAGTATGGAAAAAAAAACAAATGCGCTAATGACATCCTCACAAGACTCACGTTTCAAATCATATCAAACACATACAACTTACGAACAACCAACTTCGTACCATTGGATTAATTTCACTAGTGGAAAAACGACCTTTGATCCAACCTTTTATTCCCGGTTGAAACTTGGAGCCGGGACAAAAGGCTTTGCGTCGACGTGGCCTGAAATAGTTGTGAATGCCCCGTACCATTTTATCCCGGTTGGTATTACGAACCTAGACAAAAGGGAGACGTCCAACAACTAAAACAGCAACAGATCCTTTATTCTCGGGTGGTGTTTCCACCCGAGACTAAAGAGGACCTTTAGTCTCGGGTGGAAACACCACCCGAGAATAAATCCTCAACCCCGTAGCCCCTACTTGTACGTCCGCCCCGGCCCCTCACCCTCTCTCCTTATCCCTTTCCTCTCCCACACGCAAAGGCAGCCATTCTATCTCTTCTTTCTTATCTTCTCTGTGTCTTCCCTCATCCTCTCCTCTGCTTGATCTGCAGGTCTGGCGGGAGGCACTGGCCGGCGGGCGGCGGCGCGGGAGGCCCTGGCCGGCCGGCGGCTCGGGAGCCCGGCGGCGTGGAGGCCCTGGCCGGCCGGCGCGGGAGCCCCTGGCCGGCGGCTCGGGAGGCACCTGGCCGGCCGGCGCAGGAGGCCCTCGATGGGTGGCAAGTTCGACGGCGCGCGGGCGGCCCCCGGCGGCGCGGGGTGCCCAGTGAGTTGATTTTGTGAATGATTTGGTGATTGTGTTGTTGAATCTTTATATACTGTGAATCGATTTGGATCCGGTCGTGAATCAAATGAAATCAAACTCATGTATTCTTGTGAGATGAGCATGTGATGTGTTGTGATTTGTGAATTTGTGAAGTGTGGATTTAACAATTTGTGAAGTGTTGTTGTTGTTCTTGATTTGGAGATTGAGTTCCATGAGAATGGGGATTAGAGTGGGGATGGGGGATGAGGGACGGGGGTGCAGGCAGGGGTCCAGAGGGTTTTTTTTTGTTTTTTGGAAAACTCTTTCTTCCCGGGTGGGAATCCCACCTAAGACAAAAAGACCCCTTTTATCCCGGTTGCCTACCCGGGAATAAAAGGAGGGCCTTTTGTCTCTACTATTTTGTCCCGGTTGGACTCTAGAGATATATTGCTCTCTCCAACCGGGACGGAAGCCCCGTTTTCCACCGGTGTTTGGCCCATTAGTACGTCCATGAATATATGAATCGCAGAGACTAGACAATTCCGTCGCGACCCAACACACCCACAAAAACAAAGGTTGCCTGTAAAAGATAATCATCTATAACTATATAGGAGCACCTCACTAAGAGTTATAACTGTATTTCTTTCAACATGCAAACTATCCATGTCATTGTCTACTATACGTCATGTCACCATCCACTATACGTCATATCACAATCCACTAGATCATCTATTTATGTCTTCAATCGATTTTATGTGACAATTAAAGTCAGTCTCAGTGGAGTTTCATAGAGAGTTTCATGACATTAAATTTGCTGATGTGATGAAGAGAGAGAATGAGTTTCATAGGATGCGAGGAGAATTTCATCCTATAAAACTCCACTGACACAATTACCTAGTTTAAAATAGCTGGAACGACGACAGTTCCTACTCTCTCAACAATGTTGGATTTGCAGAGCTAGTAGTGGTTATTGACAGTAGTATAATTTTTTTAAGACGGGCATAGCACGTTTTTCATTAAAAAGGGGAGAAAAGTCTGGATACAAGATTCTTACAGAAAAGGAACACAGTGACAACAACAACACACAAAACAAAGAACAAGCATAAGACTAAAAGGCTACATCCTGCTACGACCAAGCAAGCCAATCCCGGCGAAACCAGCTCGAGCCCATTCCACGCTTCCTACAGGATAAGTGGTGCTAGCAACACCGGCTGGAGCGCTGCTCTCTCATGGACACGCATGTTCCTCTCTTTCCATAACGACCAGACGACCAGAAGAGTCAGAGAGTCGAAGCCTTTACGCTGAGACTTGTGAACCTGTTTCCTAATATCTAGCCACCACACGAAGTATGTCAACTCCTCCTGCGCGCGTCAGCCGATCCAAGTCGAAGTAACACAGCACGCTAAACCACGTTTCCTGACTACGGACACACCCAAGGAGTAGGTGGTCCAAAGTTTCGACCTCTTGTGCACAAAGAGCACAAATATCTGTGTCACGCAGCCCATGCCGACGTAATCGGTTCGAAGTCCAGCAACGACCGTGAAGCACAAGCCAGCCAAAAAAGCGACATCTCCTGGGAGCCTGCACCTTCCAAATGCGATCAGCGCCAGCCAACGGGGTTCTCCCCAAAAACAGCGCCCGATATGCTGAGCTAGAGGAGAATGCCCAGGTAGACGACCATTTCCAGATGAACCTGTTCGGCTGGTCGGACAAATGGAACTCCTGTAGGTAGTCCCAAAGATGAAGGTATTGGACAACCACGGGAACAGTGCGAGTGAAAGTGATGTCCCGTATCCATCATCTGCCTAAGAGCGCATCCCATACCATACGAGACTTTGTAATTCTAGGTGGGACCGTGGTCCAAAGATCCGGGGCTAACTGTAGGATAGAGCACCCAATGAGCCAGCGATCCATCCAGAACAAGGCGCGGGACCCATCACCCACCTGCATTGTTACTAACGCATCAAAAAATTCTTGAGACTACCGATCTGCCTGAAAAATACCTCGACCAAGTCTTATCGGAGTCCACCCTGGCCAACCATAGCCAACAAAGCCGTAACGCGAAGCCCATTAGTTGTAGATTGGGGATGCCAAGGCCGCCATAAAGTGTTGGGCAAGCCGCATTAACCCAAGCCACTGGACATTTCCCTCCCACTGCCACCTCTGACCCGCACCACAGGAACCCACGGACCAACTTCTCGATAGCACGGATGGCCCAGGGCGCGATCTTCATGGCCATAGAAATGTGCACCGATATAGCGCAGAGTGTAGACTGAGCAAGAATGAGACGACCACTTCTGTTCAGCATCCTTCCCTTCCATGGAGGTAGTCGTTTAGCGACCTTATCAACGACCGGCTGCATGGCAGATTTAGGAAGTTGCCAAGGCGAGAGCGGTACCCCTAAGTAGGTACATGGGAAGTCAGCACACTAACAGCCCAGCGCGTGAGTGATTACGCTCAGTAGTCATCATCACAACGAATCGGGAAAACCTTGCTCTTATTAATATTAGTAGCAAGTCCCGTCGCCCGGCGGAAGAGATCCAAGATCTCTCTAATCATAACAAGATCTAGCACGACTGGGGAAAGGAAGACGAATACATCATCCGCATACAGTGAGACCCGTTGTTTGATAGAGCGGGGGCGCAGAGGGCAAAAAAGACCCCTCTAGTCAGCGAGCTTGATCATGGCACTGAAGCACTCCATGACTAGAACAAAAAGCATGGGTGAGAGAGGGTCACCCTGTCTGAGCCCACGACCATAGCAGATACAACGACCGGGAACTCCATTCAGGTGAACTTTAGTGCTGGCTATAGAAAGCAAGACCGAGATCCAGTTAGTCCAACGAAGCGGACAGCCGACCACAGTGAGCAGCTTGAGAAGGAAAACCCAATTGACCGAGTCAAAAGCTTTGGTCAGGTCAATTTTAAAAAGCACACTCGGGCTCTTCCTTATCGAAAGGGTTCTGGCTGTTCCCATTATGTATCTAAAATTATCTTGTATCTGACGACCCTTAATGAAAGCGCTTTGATTCGCCGAAATCAAGCGTAGCAGAGCCGGTGCGAAATGGTTGGCCATGACCTTAGCAAAGATCTTCCCAAAACTGTGGATGAGGCTGATAGGGTGATAGTCACCTAAGCCCTCCAGATTATCCACCTTTGGGAGTAGCATAAGCGAAGCTTCATTCAGGTGATGAAATCTCTAGCAGTCCATCACGGAGATGGCCTGAAAAGCGCGCACCATGTCGGCTTTGATGACCGACCAAGACGACCTATAGAAGCGACCAGTGAACCCATCCGGGCCTGGTGCCTTATCCAGGGGAAGGTCCCGGATAGCGGCCCACACCTCCTCCTCAGTGATAGGACGACCGAGTTCTGAGAGATCCAGACACGGAAGCCCCAGCTCACTAAAATCCAGGGCGGTGGTCCTTGGCAACTCAGAACCAACAATGGCCCCATAGTATTTAAAGGCGGCCTCGACCTTGTGAGCCTCAAAGACCAGGGTGACACCGTCGACCAGAAGGGAAGCAACATGATTCTTCCTCCTTCGATGATTCGCATGAAGGTGAAAAAACTTAGTGCAAGCAGCCCCCTTCTTTAGCCATCGCATGCTGGACCTCTCTCGCGCGATAGTGCGCTAAAGAGATGTTAACCCCAGAAACCACATCTTCAGGAACTTGTGCAGTGCAAATTCTGCAAGGGACAGCGACCGAAGGGAAAGATAACCTCCTTCGCGACCAGTACCTTAGTACGAATACTGCCAATAGATTTGGCACTCCAAGCCTTCAGCCCCTTGGTCGTCTCGTGGAGCCATTGGTCGATGGTACGCAACGGATCAGCAAGAGGCAGGGGGTCGATCATGCCACCTACACAGTGTCAAGGTAGCCTTGTACCTGCGACTAGAAATCCTGGAAGCGGAAGTGCCACTTTGAGTTAAACCCATCATCGAACTGTAGGAGCGGAGGGGCATGATCTGAGCATCGAGAAGAAAGGGCTTGGAGGTACGACCGGGGGTAGAAGGACTCCCAACCCTCAGAGACAAATATCCTGTCAATGCGTTCCAAAGTCGGGTGCAACCGTTCACTACTCCAAGTGAACAGACGACCATTGAGATGCAGCTCGGACAACTCAAGGTCATTAAGCAACCTTCTGAAACGGCCCATCATCCTCTTGGATAGACGGACATTGTTCTTATCGGTCGCTTGGTAGATTAAGTTGAAATCCCCACAAATTGCCCAAGGGCCCGACAAAGATGGTCGGAGGTCACGCAACTCTTGTAGAAAGCCGACCTTCGCCACACCCCCCTGAGCGCCATAGACATTAGTCAGCCAACAAGTGGCATCAGAATTAGATCGAAGGGCCACCTTCACCGATAACGAGTGAGAGCCAAGAATTGGAGAGGAAACCGACCAGCAGCTAGAGTCCCACACGACCAAAATACCACCACACGTATGCACTGCTGGGAGAGCGAAATAATCAAAGTCCAAACCGAGCATATCCTTAACAAAAGTGTCATCAATTACATCAAGCTTGGTCTCCTGTAGACAAACAAGAGAAGCCTTCTCCGACTGAACAAGCTCCTAAACTGCTGTGTGTCGGGCACGCCGGTTGAGGCCCTGTGCATTCCAGACTACAAGTCGTTCATCCATTAAAAGAATACATCGACCAACGACCAAACAAAGCACACTAGGAAACCCTAGCCCCCTCGATCACACTGTCATCGGCGAACAGCTCCTGAGCAGCCGCCGTCATCTCCTCATCCTCGAGGATACAAGCCCGGATGGCATCGTCCAGGCCCCCCCGAACAGCGCCTGGATCGCCTGACAGTGGTTGTCCGAGAGACCAGTAGCAAATAGACGCAAGTACTCCTGAAAAGCAGTAGCGTCCGGGGCAGCGTCCTTTCCAATCACCCCAAGCTGGCGCATCACGACATTCTGACCGCGAGTGATGGAGGGGGTGCCCCCCTCATGGCCAGGGCTGCAATATGACTGCTCCTGCGCAGGGTAGACGGGTCAAGAGGTGGCGGGCGAGTACGATGTGCCCTAGGACGTGCCTGAGCGACCGGCAGAGGAGGCTGCCTGGAGACGGAGGAGCAGAACTCCGCCGCCCTACCTGCAGCCTACGCCTCGGACAAAGGCGTGGACGCCGCCACGGTTGGGGGCGGGGTCAAGGGCGAGGCGGTGTAGAGGTCCTGTGCCGACCTGATGACCAAACGTGGCGAAACGACCTGTGCCTCCGCGGTAACAAAGTCACCACGGAAGCCTGGCAGCTCAAGCATCCTTAGCGGGACGTCAATTGCAGGAAAAACGACCTCAATAACCGGTAGCCCCGCCGCGAGGGGCGCACGAAACAGGCAGGCCCCCAGCCCTGCGAACACCGCAGAGAGGGGGATAGGCGAAGGACCTGACACCCTCAAGATGACCGACTGCTGAAGAGAGGCCAAGCCACACGACTGTGGTAGAGGGGACGTCAAACCCTCCGCGCCGACCAACGTGGGATCCCCCACACCAAGGGCGGCGATCGTCCTGTGGACGGGTAGAACGACCTGCAGGTCCACTCGTGGTGAGCACGAGCAGTATGGAGCAGGAGACCCGGATGGCTCCGCGTCACCAGCAAGACGTGGGGGTGGCAGTGGCACCTCTCTGACCAGAGGGCGTACCTCCACCCCAACTGAACCGGAAGAAGACCGATCGACAGTGCGCTGGGTGGGAGGCTCAGCAGATGAAGGGGTAGCGGCAAGGGCTGGCCCTTCCCCCCCTGACGCCACGCCGGAAGCAGCCCAAGCAACGCTGCCGACCGACGAGGAGCCCTGCGAGCTGTCGGAGAAGGCCGCTGAAGGGTGAATGCCCTGTAGCCCCCATTCCGGATAGGAGCAGGGGCGCAGCGGGGGTGCAAGGGGATCCACCGGGGCGCCGAACAGGGTTGCCGAGCCTGCCTGCGCCACCCAAGGACTAGCTGCCGAGGCAGCCGACCCCCCTTGGAAGGATGCCGAGGGAGTGCCCCCACCAGACGACCGAGACGACGACGAAGAGGCTCCACCTGCGCCCGTCGACAGCCGGCAAGGTCCCGCTGCCGCCGCCCCCCCAGCCGCGGACGGGTCGTCACCAGCGGGCGAAGGGGGGCATCACAAGAGACGACCACGACCTCGATGATGTTGATGACTGCCCTGTAGCGGAATCCTGGCTGTGGGTGCCGAGAATCGAAGGGGATGGGGGTCCACATCTCCTTCACGTTGGGAACCAGATCGGGATGCAGACAAGTGACCGTGACACAAAACTTCTTCAGTGAGGCCTTGGACTCGGTTTCCGGTGCCATGGAGAGAAGGACACAAGAGGAGCCAAGGATCTCTTGAGCGGTGCTACGCAGCCAGAGTAAAGCCGGCACACCCTGAATGGCAAGCCGCAACCTGTAGTTCATGGGCAACAAGACTGCACCACACTCCTTCCTCCAGTGCTTGAAGACGAGCCGAACCGAGGAGGAAGGGAGAAGGGCATCCAAAATCTGCTGCAGCACATCATAGTTCTGAAAGAGCACAAGAAAATCTCTGGGTTGTGCATATGCACCGTAAATGACCCAAGCGCCAAGCCGAAGTGACCCATGATATATGCCTGAACATCAAAAGGAGTCAACTCCGGTCGAGTGCCAGCGACCATAATGAACAGTGCGCGTTCAAGCGCAATCTCATTCGTCGCAACCTCCACCGAGCGGGGAATAATGCACGTCTCAAGTTGCGGCCGCTTGGAGGGGTGACCCAACAGCGGATGGAAAGTGGCGGCATCCGCAGACAGACGACCTGTGGAGCCTGTGGTGGCATCCACAGCAGCTCCGAAGGCCATCGAGGACGCCAGAGTGCCGCCAGTAGGCGCAGCCGACTCCCAACCCTGTCGACACGCATCCGCAGCGTGCCGACGTGGGGGTGCGCTGTAGTTGCCCCACGACGATCACCGCCCTGGTGTAGCACCGCAGCCCACGGCTGCAGGTCCCAGGGCTGCTGGCGGTGGCGGGGTGGAGGCGACGCCCGCCGGCGGGGGCGGCGGAGGAGAGGCCTGCCGCGGCGGATGCAGTGGCGGGGAGGTCCGACGCGGCGGCGGGGGCGGCGGTGGAGCAGCACGACGAGGCGGGGGTGGAGGTGGTGGCGGTGAAGCCCGATGCGGCGGCGGTGGCGGAGGGGCCCGACATGGCGGGGGCAGCAGCGGTGGGGATGCGTTCTCCCAGCGACGCGCAAGCACGAGCACATAGCCCGGCAGACACCAGCGAAGGACCCTCGGGAGCGTGCAGTCCTCCTCGCGGTGGCCAAGGTGGTGGCAACGGAAGCACTGCGCGGAGTGGGGGCACCTCGCGGTGAAGTGTGAGTCGCTAAAGCAGTTGAAGCACAGCCCATTGAGGTCCGCCGGGACCGCCGCCAGCAGGAGCGGCGGAGGCAGTGGCGGTGGTGGTGGAGGAGAACGAGAGGCGCACCACTTGTGGGAGACGACCTCCTCCCAAGGCCCGCCACCCTCACCGCCATCATCGACCGGTGCATCCACCCGCGCTGCAACAACGGGAATGACGACGACCAGACCAACATGAATAGGCGCAGCCGAGGGCTCCAACTCTGAAGGTAGCAGGTCCGGTGGGAGTAGCAGACGACCGGGTGGTGAACCACGAGTGACCGACGAGTGACGAACGACAGGCGGCGACTGCGAGCGGAAAGCAGCTGCCTTGGAGCTCTCCGGGCGGTCCCTGGTGTCCTCGCGACCGGTGGCCGTGCGAGCGTCACCAACCCGGGCAGCTGTGCGACGCGGCCTTGTCGGCTGGAGCCGGCCCGGCCCCGGCAGCGGCGGAGGGGCACCGCGGAGGAGCGCGGGGGAGGGCGCTGGGGCCACCGCCGTAGAGGGGCCGACGGGTCGCGCGGCACCTCGATCCCCAGGTGGCACACCTCCGCGTTGAATGTCAGTGACGGCGACCACTCTGACCGCGGCGACGGGGAGCCGGACGCTGGGAACTTCCAGAGGTCGCGACCGGAGGGGGATGGAGACCCCGGCCTCCGCGGAGCCCGGCTCAAGCGCAGCGCCGGCTGGGGTTGCGGGGGAGCTGGCGGCGCGAGTCGCAGGGGAGAGGGCATCGTCGGCGTCGGCGAGCTTTAGGACCACCATGGCCACAAGCGGCGGCGGCGGCGGCAGGAGCCGATCTCCCTACACCGGCGACGAGAGGCGGAGAGAAAGAGGGGATGGAGAGAGCGACGCGCGAGGAGTGCGGATCCACTGGCGGCTAGGGCTGGGGCGGCCAGAGCAGGGAGATCCTGCTTCAACACGCCTGCGGCGGGAGGGGGTCGGGGCGGGTTCAGGAGGAGGGGGTCGGGACCTGTTGGATAGGGAGGATTCCGGCCATTGCAAGGCATAAAGCTCCATTAGCGTTGAAAACGGACGGGACAAATCCCGTACCGTCCCGTCCTGTTTTCCACATTTGACCCGCCGGGGAGGACTCCGCGCATCCACACCAGGGTGTTGCGGCCACGTCGTCGCTCCTGTAGGCGGCGTTCGCCGCGGGAGTAGCGTCCGCCCGGCCGCTCCCCGCGCGCAGCACTCGCCGGAGGAAGGCCGCGGTGGTGCTCGCCCTCATGTACGGCTAGTGGTGGGAGATAAGAAAAAAGCAAGAGAGTGTTGCCGTCACCGCCGCTCTTGGCGGGTTAGTCGCCATGCGCTCCGGTGATCCCTCGGGGGATCTCGCCGTCGGAAGTGCACCCCTGCTCCCCCGGGGAGCTATAGTTAGCGAGAGACAAAATAATTCGTGCATGGAGAAAATATTCAGACCGCAACGACATAAGGTCGAGGACGAAAATATTTTAGTTTGCTTAAGGGCACTCTCAACCCAGACTCTATAGTGAGTCCAGAGTCATTAATTACACTGTCACATAGGCAATTTGATGATGTGGTAAGCAATTTAATGATGAGAGAGATGTGGAAACTAAGAAACTAAGTCTAAGTTAGACACCAAGTCTACGCGTAAAACGAAGTCTGTGCGGATCCCGTGTGGCTGTCCGTATGCTCGATATGTCCGCATATTTAATAAAACGGGAGCATAAGATCCGAGAGGAATATTAGATAGACTTCATGATAAAAAAATTCTGCATTGAAGAACATAATTTCTTATGATAGAGTCTTCAACACATAGAATCTATGAGTAGAGTTTGGGTTGGGAGTACGCTAAACGTAATGCATGAGCCAAAATATTACGGGAGATGGTTAAAATTCCCGTTGTCTACATGGACCTTACTTACCTTGTGAAAATGCAAAAGTAGTCATGGGCTCTTATCGATTCTAACCCCAACCCAGCCGGCCGGCCCAGCACGGCTAAATTCCCGGATCAAACGAGCCGAAGGTCCATCAGGCCATTCTTTCTGCTGGATCGAAACACGGAAATCTCTATCTCTACCTAATATTATATATATATAATAATATTAAAGTAAGGATTGCTTCTGTCTTATTTTTTCGTCCGTCATATTAATCCGTGGAGAACTCGCGTGCAAAACCGATAGAAAAACGACAGGTTAGATCTAAACCGAAATAAAACCGGAGTCAAAAGAAAACGACGCAGGTGACCAAACATCGCGCTCCTCGTGCACGCAACATCCACTGAGCCCAGCTAGGCCCATTGAACTCCCGGCCTCCCAAGTCCCCCCCACACTGCGGCGGTTGGTTGGCCCAGTCAAAGGCGTGTGGCTTCATGCACCCACACACAAGCCCAGCCTCAGCCACATATAGGCCTAGAAAGCATGGAAGGCCAGAGCAGAAGTAGGCAGCCTAGATGCATTATTAAAAAAAAAACCTAGATGCATTGGTATGCACTTCGTTACTCCCTCAAGTAGTCAAGTCAAAAAGGTCAGACGCTTATCAAGAATTCTAAACAAGTTGCATAACTTGTGTTAGCGTGACATCATGCATATGTATCTTAGTAATTAATCTACATATATTTTAGGTGGTTACAATTAGATTCAAATGAGATAGAATTTAGATGACTAAGTTAGAGGGGCTAGATAAATATAACACGCAAAATAATATCAATTGAAATTTGTTTACGGAGTTGGAAAATAATTTCATGAACTATGGAAATGATTTTCGATGGAATGAAAAGGATATGAATTCATGTCTCTTTATATAGCACCTGAAATTGATGTAGGGTAAGAGAATTTGGAAAAGAGCCTAAATTTATGTTTTTGATGTGGAAAAAGATAGAGGATAAACCAATTATTAGATATTTGAAACCCAATTTGTATATGAACAAAAGTGTACATATTTATTAATTGTAGGAATTTTGTCAGGACAAGAGCAACTGTACGATTTTTACTACTATTTTGATAATGTATTTCTTCAATTGTTTGCGTGCAATTTAATGCCATTTTGGTAATAATTGATGGGGATGTAAATCAAGCTATAACACAAATATTGTTACAGGTTTACTAGGCTAAAGGTATGGATAATTTTTTTTCGTAGCAACGCACGGACATAATTGCTAGTCCTATCTAGCTGAAAGATCACGTGGTAGGCGTGGTTAGCACAAACTCAAAGTCAAAAGAAAATCTAGCTTCTGGAAACTCATAACTTATATGGCTTCCGATGTTTGAGATCCGTGCGTGTGTTCTCATCCGTTGATCCCCTCAACCCTAGCCTTCTCTTCTGCTCAACACGTCGCTGCCCCCCGCCGTCCCCCAGCGCCGCCACCATCGGGCCGCCGTCCCCAGTGAGCTCCGCCAGTCGTGCCGTCTCCTGCGTGCCGCTCCTGCCGTCCCCGGCGAGCTGCACCGCGCCGCAGCCGTTTACAACCATTGCGGGTGCACGCCGCCGCCGCTGGCCGTCGCAAGAAGGAAGAAGATGATGTTGACTATTTTTCGCCCAAATGTTGAATCTTGTCTCATTAAATTTGAATCTTGTTTATACAAATGTTGAAATAACTATTGAAAAATCTGAATGTTGAAAATTTGCTGAATGTTGAATAATATATTTCAAAATGTTGATTTATTTTTTCAGCAAATGTTGAATGTAAATTCCCAAATGTTGAATTTAGTTGGACCATTTAATTGGACTTTATGAACTTTAAAGCCATATTGCTTATCCATCCAACCCATAGAAGCCACATAGGAGCCCCCATCTTTACACACTGGATCGTGCGTGTCCTTTATTAATATCGACTCGTACCCAAGTTACACGTGCAGCAACATGAGAAGCTGTTTCAGTTTAGTGCGGAGTCCATCCTTGAATGCATGCATCCATCATACAGGAGAAAGCGATGGGACCTACTACGTAGTAGAGAGCCTAACGACCTTGCTTGATCTGCCTCCTGGACTGAACGAAGCATCAGCTTACGGCCACCCAAGGCCCAACAGGTACCGCCCAAGTGCCGTCGCGACGGCCACGCCGACCCTCGCCGCGCCCGGGAACCTGTCGGCGACGTGCGCCAGCATCACCAGCGACACGCCGAGGACGAAGACGCAGAACGCGACGAGAGGGTGCGCCGCCGCCCCACTCCCGCCGCCAGCATCGTCAGAGGGCGTGGCGGCGTGGATGATGACGGACCCGGCCGCCGAGACGAGCAGCGCGCCGGCGTTGGCCAGGAGCCGCGCGCGGCGGCCTGCGACGACGGCAGCTTGCTGTCGACGTTGCTGGAATAGAAAGTCCCCGAGCGGCGGCGGCATGCGCGGACGGATCATCGCCGCCGGCCGATCGGCCATTAATTATTCCTGTTATGAATCACTTCTTGTTTTATTATTAGCAGATAAAATTCGAAGCAGCCTCCGAGAAATTAGTGGTTTGGAACTTGGAAGGAGATGATAGGAAGAGAGGCTGTGTGAGAGTTGAAGGCGGTAGTACAGGCCGGGCCTTCGATTATTACATTACTTATAGCTAGTGAGCTAGGGAGAGTCAAGTTTTAAAGGCATTTTGAGCGGGGGAATGTGGACAGTTAATTAGGTCAGGCAATAAGAGCAGAAGATGACTGCAAGGAAAAGGATCGGAGGGAGAGGGAGGCCGGATAACCACCGCAAAACGCAGCACCGCAACTCCGCGAGTGACAGCTAGCGACCGCGAGTTAAAAGTGCAAACCAAGTTGTGGCTTAATTTTAGGTCGATCTGCTAGTGCCTAGTAAACGACAACGGTGGCGTCCAAAGCTATAGCTTCTTCCGCAAGTCAAGAGATTACTACTACTGTGCAGTGGTTTGTTTGCTCTTCCCAGAAGTTTTTCTTTTCTTTTTAAGAAAGTCCCAGGAGTACTTCGTTCAAACACTGATGACAGCAGCTTATCGTCGAAATGGAGATGATGGTATGATTCCTTTCCCCCCCACTAAAAGGCACTGTCTTGGGATTTTTACATATTAAAGAGCCTTTTCCCACCAAGAAGGTGATGGGCAGCTCTCCTACGTGCTCCCTCCATTTCAAATTTATATCGCTTTAGTTTTCTAGATGTATAATTTTTAATATGCACTCTAAATGCATAAATATTATCAAAGAATCTAAAAAAATCAAAACAACCTACTCCCTCCATACCCATAAAAGTCGTTTAGGACAGCGACACTGTCTCCAAAATATAACTTTGACTTCTTATTTTTATAAAAATATTTTTTACAAACCGACATATATATACTTTTATGAAAGTATTTTGCAAGACAAATCTATTCATATAGTTTTAACATTTTCAAACTCAACAACTTAAAAGTTATTCGATATTTATATTCTTAATATTCGACTGAAATCTTATCCAAAATGACTTATTTTATGGGTATAGAGAGAATATAGTGTAGAATGGATGGAGTATTAAAAAAGAAAAGAATGTTGCATGAAACTGCAATGCTTGTTCTCATCTGCCATGCATCCCCCTGTGACTGTTGACTTTGCACGAGTGCTCGGCGAGCTTTCGGTGAATGCCTGCATGCCCGGCGGCTATGCTATCCACCCCACCCATTCCCATCACAAGTTTTTACCTTTTGCTCAGGTATGTGCGTGGAGCTTTTCTAAGTTTATGCGCATTTTAACCTAGCAATTATTGCCATCGGTGGGCATGGCCCTTTTTTTTTTCTTCAAACGCCAACTTTAGGACCTCTTCTTTTGGATGAAAATAAATAGTGAAATTGCAAATAAATAGTGTTGGAATAGTGTTTCTTGTGAGAGAAGATGTGATAAATATGATGGGTAATAGTGCTTTTCACTGTTCCTTTTGAATGAAAAGAACAAAACCTTATTCCTGGTAGTAAAAATCACTTGGTAGCATGCCAACCTAACCCACATCAGCATGGACCGTTCGGTGAAAAAACGTATAAAGCTCGCAACTAATGAGTGGACGGAAGATATCTTGTGTTTATGCGGACAGCAAATTAAAAGGGTTTTGTTACGTTTGTGCCCGGATGGAACGTGTGACAACTTATATGAAATGGTATAAAATTGGGAGTTCACGGCTCACGGGGTCACGTCTAGGGCTCCTTTGGGAGCACAGGGCAGCCCAACCCAAAGCAGAGCACCCCCACCTTAATTTCCCTGTGCATCTCATCCCTCCCCGCGCGGGGGGAGGAAAGCCCCCCTTCCACCTTTGGCTGTTTGGGACATTAGGGAGGAATGATCCAGGGTTTTTTAATAATTAAGCTAAACAAAAAAAGAATCAGTTTTTTAGACGTGACCCCATCTTCGCTTTCTTGTGTCTGCAACATGTTGCTTTAGAAAACAGCCAGCAACATAATCTGACACCGCATTTTTTTAGAAAAACGTCCACAAAAATAAAAAATAGCCATTTAACATCCTGACATATATGTATAAAAGATCAACAAGCAAACATCAGTCACAGATGCTAATCGTCCTCAAATCCATGAACAAATCCAAAATATGAAGAAAATGAGCCATGAGGGCAAAATAAGCCATAAATAGGTTCAAATGAAAATAATCTCACACCTCACAAATGAAGTACATCCAGCTACCTTAATTCAACATACATAAGGCATATTACATCCAACACATGCAATTGACAAAAAAAAGTGACTAAGCCTCCTTTGGTCGTTTTTTGAATCTCCTCCACCACATGGAATAAAATAAAAATAACAGGTGCTCTTTGCATGTTTCAAGCATCTACTTAATTAGCTACAAAACTCTACTCTTAACTTAATTATTGCCGCATAATCTAATTATTGTATAAGATATTTAGCTAGTAAATAAGCCAAGGACCTTCCCTCCAACATTTTTTCGACTATTCATCTTCTTCAACAGTTCACTGTTCACAGATTCTGAAAAAAAAGGTCAGCATAAATAAATTAGCTTATCCTATATGCAATCCACCACTCCATCAGAACAGAAAGTGCAAGAATGTAGGAACACAAGGGAAGAACAAGTATATGCAAGAAGAACAAAGCATTCAGGAATGTGATACAAGGAATGTAGAATAATCCTTGTACCAAAAAATCTAAACAAGACAAAGTCAGAAATGTAACGAAAACGATGCTTCAAACACTAGAGAAACAAATAATCTTGGCTAGAGCCCCTTTCTTTGGATAAACCTGACAGTTCAAAGGGCATTACAGTGATACAGTCCAAGTGTTGTGTGGCCAGGTTAACCAAGATACAATGGAAGCTGCAAACTCAGTCCACAGTAAAAATGGCCTATAACCCACCAAGTATTTTCTTCCCAGAAAACTAATCAACTTTACCCATTCTAATTCTAATTATTCAGAAATTTTCAAACAATCTGTCCCAGATAAATCACTTTTGCAAATGTCAGCTTAACAAAATGGTGGCATCAACCTTGCATGTAAAAATTACACTGATAAGCTAAAACAACTTTCATACCAGCATGGTGGCATCAACCTTGCATGTAAAAATTGAGGACATGGACATCTACATTGAGATATGTATGATTGAACACCATGCATGCGGACAACACCACATGCCTGGCAGTGGCAGGTTTGATAGTACTTAATTGTTTCACTTATTGGAAAAACAGAAAACAAACACTGGATTAATGTACAAGTACTGGAATTATATCGAAGACTTCCGTAATTTTCCTATGGATAGTTTCACCGTTGTGCTGAAATTCCTTTTTTAGCCTATCAGTGCTAGCATTGTAAGCTATCATGAACATAAACATCCCCAACTGCTCCTCTACTTGAACACCACGGGTGTCATGTAGTAAATTCTCTGTCCTAAGATAATGTGCTACAGCTCTAAATATCTCAGGCTCCATCCTAAACTCCACTTTGCACCAATTCGGATGGCCTTCTAATATTTCTTTGACCTTTTGTGCACCAGAAAGAGAAGAGGTGTGCTCTGGCATTCTCTCATCATATAGACACAATTGAATTGCGGGGACCAGAACTAGAAATAGTTCATCATCCTCTTCCTCTTGCTCTAACATAAATCTCCTGAGGTCATCCTCCCAGGAGTCCATTATCTAATATACAGATACAATATTATTAACTATTTATTAGATAGTATACTAGAAAGTATTACAGAAAGTAGGAAAGCAAACTATCTGCATGTTCAGATCAAACCCCGAAGAAAAAGAATTTAAAATTAAGATCTAGCAAGTATTTACTAATCAGAACTAGATACAAGCATAATGTCACTAAATTAGATACAATCTGAAATCTGAAATCTGATCTAGCAAGTATTGCTGCTTGCTGAAGTTGTAATATCACTAATCTGATCTAGCAATATGAATTATAAAGTCGTACAGACTGTGGAGGATGCAACGAGAAAGCCAACAAAAGCTGTTCTGTTGCAGCAGAAAAAAAAACAGCAAATGATGATGAAAGGCAATAGGAAAGTTTCCATTGAACCACAACCAAATTAATATGACACAGTACATCTTTCTTGGTTAAAAATGAGCAGACTAATCACAAAGTATCGATTTTATTTTTCTGATCCAGGACCATCATCTATTGATGACGATAATCACAGTTTTGTGGATACACCAGGTAAACATAATAGTTTGACTTAAAGTGTCCATGATTGCCATTACGAAAACCAACTTGGTGAATGTAAAAACAAGAGAATCAAAAATGAAAGGAGGCATCTAGTAATTCACTAATCTGATTTGATCTCAGTTTGGTAAAAGACATACACATGCATTAGTAGAAAATGCCAGAAGTATTACAAGACATTCAAATCTCTAAAAATTTCAATCCATGTTTCAGGTAAACAGCATAGCATGGCGCCATGGTCTTGGTTCCAAAAGAACTCTTTTGGTAAAAAATTGACCATGAGGTAAGTTCAGGCACTCGGTTCTAACTGGGTAAGCAAGTCAGCACACAGGAACAAAGATAACTAATTATTCCAGACAGATCATTTGGAGGTTTCGCACGACTCACCTGGAGCTGCAAGGTGTGGAGACGGGCGGGCTGTTGGAGAGCAAGCCGCCGCTGTTGAGAGGCCCGCTGCTGTGGGAGAGCCGGCCGGAGGTCAGCGGTGACACTTCCTGCTGCAGCCAAAGGAAACAACAAACCCATCAACAAATGGTGCCAAGCGAGAGCACACCATTAATTCACAAGCTCTACATTTCCAATTAAAATTTACTGATTGACTTTTCGCACATGAATAGTTTTAACAAAATAGTAGGCTTTGTTAAAATTTACTGGTCTAACAAACTTTTTAGTCCTTGATAAATGTTGGTATTTCAGTGTGGGCACTGATGTTCTTGTTCTTTGTTAAGCTTCTACAGATAGAAAGGTTTGAAAACCCCTCTATCAGGCCAATTTGTAACATCCATGTTGATGCTGCTTAGTAAGCATAACACAGTACCCTGGATTTGATCAGAGATTCAGAATAACAAAGTGCCAAATAATGAATATAATTAAATGAAATATGGCAACTGTGAACGATTCGTGTATCCACAGCATGGACCGGATTTGATCAGAAAACCAAAAAAAGAAGTTTTTCAAATACTGAATAAAATGAAATATGTAAATCATTCTTGTACCCAATGCACAAAATATGTTAAACAACTGCATAGATTGTATCATGGCACATCAATGAGCAGTGACCCTATGATAATGCAACACATAATTTATCAGACAAAAGTTGGTGCTCTTCGTAAATTTGTCTGATTTACCAAAAACTAAATTTACAATAACTAAGGAGCCTGAAACCACATATTTACATAATATCATCTAAAGGTGTTCTTCTTTACTAGCCCTTTACATCTCAGCTATTTGATTATTTCTATGGGCACCGTGACAATAGTCTTGTTAACTGACGAGCCTGAGAAATTACCATGGCATGATGTAGAAGTGGATATTGTAGCCTCTGAAGCAATCTTAACCACATATACCATTTTGAGCTATTTGAGGATTGTTAGTTCATTTGCCCAACAAATCTTTGAGAAGAAAGAAAAAAAATAGTCTGTCAAGCACGAGTGCTAGAAAAATACCACTGTGAAGTGTAGCATCCAGCCATTTCTGACAAAAAAAAACACGGTACATTCCAAAGTTCCAATCCATGAAGCAAATGGAGCTATAAACCATTTATGTGATCACTAAGATGTCATATTGATGTCGATATCAAAAAATTATGTCTACAGCTGCTGATTATAACTCTATTGTGTTAACAATGTCACAAAACCTTACACATGGCAGGACACAGTACCTGCAAGGCTCAATACAACTTGCTAATACGCATAGATTCAACCAAATCAGAATTACATTCGTGTGAAGCTATCAAAGAAGCATGTATATCTTTTGTACTGCGGGCCTCCCTGTACTAATCCTCAATGGTCTGTCTAATTCACACATATCAGTACGCATTGCATCTAACATGCCAGCAGGGGGAAGCAAACATATTAACATCTGAAACACACGGTAATTGGTACTGCTACTGGTAAGATATCGGTTCACTTAAAATCCCATATCACAGATTGATTGGACCGGACGCTGCACAACCTATCTTCCAACAAATGAAATATTCACTCCTGATCTGCAAAGGATCTGCTGCCGCACAAGATTAAATCCACAAGACTTGCAAAGGAACTGCTGCCGCACAGCCAGGGGCCCCCATGGCCGACCCTTCCCCGGGCTATCTTCCTACAATAGCACTAAAATCGGATTCCGCATGTTCTCATCGTGGTGAAGCACATACCTGATGCGGCAGCGAACTGGCCCTGCTTTACGGCGATGGTTCCTGGAGGCAGGCACGGCCGGAGGCAGCGAGTACAGGCAGAGCCGCGGAGGGAATGATGGATCAATCCCGGCTGCCCCACGACCTGGCGCCCAACGGAGAGGAGGGAAAAATGACAGGAAAGAAATCATCAATTTCACAAGATCTATGCTTAGAACCCTAGAGCAAAGGGGTGAATGGGAGAGGAAGAGGAGATGGGGAGGAAGAATCGAGCATACCGAGATATTCCAAGATGCGGACGACGGAGGTGCCGTGGAGATGGAGGCGACAGCGATGGGGCCGGACGCCGGAGCTCGGAGGGATGGAGACGACAGACGGGGCACAATGGGGACGACGAGCACGCGCAGCTTCTCTCTCGCGGGCCCGCCGAGGCCGACGCCGCGGCGCCCAAGCACGGCCGACGCGGGCTCAGACGTTTCCTCGCGGACGGCGTGGCGCGCGGCGTGCAGAAGCTAGACGAGGCGGAGGTGAAGTGAGGAGAGGAGGAATCGCGGGAGGGGACGGGGCGCCGCCGCCACGAGGTGGGAGGTGGGGAAGGCTCGACACGGGGAAAACTAGAGGCTAGGGTTGTTGCGTGAAATTTTTTTTATATATTTAATTTTCGACGATTTTTTGAAAATAAATAGCTGTTTAAAACTTTGTCAAAAGTAGTCTCGAACCGCTAGTTGAACTGGCGGCAGGTTCCTGCCGCTGTTTCAAACGGCGGCAAGCCCTGTAACCGCCGTTTGAAACAGCGGTAAGGACTTGCCCGTAGAGCGCGTGAACCAGCCGCCAGATGATTGGGCGGTTGGAGCAGCCGCCAAAGGAAATGACGGTTGACTGACCAACCGCCGTTTGACAGGGCGGCAGATCCAACCGCCAATTCCTCTGGCGGTAGCTCCGGCCTACCGCCAATACAAATGGCGGTAGGTGCCCTCCCTCCTATAAAAGCAGCTTGACCCCGGGGTGGAGCTCCCAGCTCACTTCTATCAGCCCATCCGGCAGTCGACGGAAGAGAAGGAGCATCCGACAGAGAAGCTCTTCCGTTCCACTGTTAATATTTATAGAACTTCTGAAAATATATTAGAAATTTAGAAAATAGTTTAGAAATACTAGAAATAGAGTAGATATTTAGAAAATAGTTTAGAAATACTAGAATTAGCGTAGAAATTTAGAAAATAGTTTAGCAATTTAGAAAATAGTTTAGAAATTCAGAAAATAGTTTAGAAATAGTAGAATTAGCGTAGAAATTTAGAAAATAGTTTAGAAATTTAGAAAATAGTTTAGAAATAGTAGAATTAGCGTAGAAATTTAGAAAATAGTTTAGAAATTCAGAAAATAGTTTAGAAATAGTAGAATTAGTGTAAAGAATCAGAAAATAGTTTACAAATAGTATAATTAGCGTAGAAATTCAGAAAATAGTTTTGAAATTTATAAAATAGTTTAGAAATTCAGAAAATAGCGTAGAAATTCAGAAAATAGCGTAGAAATTCTGAAAATAGTTTAAAAATTATTAAAATAGTTTAGAAATTCAGAAAATAGTATAGAAATTCTTTAATTAGCGTAGATATTCAGGAAATGTCTTAATTACTTGCATAGTAGTATTAGTAGTTAATTTAGAAACACCTTATTGCTGAAAACTACTTTAATTACTTGCATAGTACTATTAGTAGTTAATCCAAGTATTTGTACATTATATGATATCAGGGATGTCACAGATAGTCCGGATTCAATTGTTTTATGGATCTGGGGAAATTAGATATGGTCCCGAAGGAGTTGATCTGTCACTGTTTAAAACAGTGACAAGAGATCTTACAAGAGCTGAAGAAAGACCTTGGGGGGTCATACTGTACAAGGCATTCAGGAAAGATGAAGAGCAATGGAAACTGTCGGTGATGGCTGTGTTCAACAGAAGTCAACCAGTGTTTTGGGAGCTTATGCACTTAGAAGGTACTGAAAATTGGAGGCGTTATGTCAGGAGTGCATGCACAATTGGTGCTCCGGTGGTTTTGCTTGTCCAGTTTGTACCGAATGTACAACTGAATGAGGAAGCAGAGGGTCAAGGCCAGAGTAGCCATCATGGGGGAGAGGGGGAAGATGGTGGAGAGGAGGAAGAGGGAGGACAGGAGGAAGAGGGTGGGGAGGAAGATGGTGGTGCAGAGGAAGAACAAGAGGGGATGAAGCAATTGGTGTGGTTGATGGGGGAGAAGAAGACCCTGAAGTAATGAGGTAGTTCAATGCAGAGATCGATGACTATGAACGTGCATTGAAAGATGACTCCTCAGATGATGAGGATGAATCCATTATGCCAAGTGACTGGGAGAGCTATGATTTCTCACAGTTGACTGTAAATCCTGGTGTGAATGTGGCTTGGGAGTACCGGGAGAACGAGGTGTGCGAAGGAGCTCTATATGCAAATTCAGGAGAGCTTAATGATGCAGTGAAGAGGTGGTCCACCTTGACCTTGAATAGGGAGTTTAGGGTATTGAAAAGTTCTCCAGTAGTGTATGATGTTCGTTGTGTGAAGCCCGACTGTCCTTTTAGAGTGCATGCTTACAAGGGCAAGTGGAAAGATTACTGGAAGATCAGTACAGTTGTGGATCACACATGTACACTTGACCAGTTAGATGCAAGTCACCGGAATTTGACTGCCGAATTTGTTGCTAACCACATGTACTCCCAGATTGTGGAGAATCCAGCTTATGAGCCCAAGTCCATTATATGTGCCATTGAGGAGAAATTTAGGTACAGGATCAGCTATGGCAAAGCATATAGGGCGAAGAAGAAGGTTATGGAGATGAGGTGGGGTACTTATGAAGCATCCTACAACAATTTACCAGCCTTGCTGAACATAATAGCTGTGTTAAATCCTGGCACCTACTATGACATCAAGACATATCCTTTGGTAGCTAGGCCAGGCAAGCTTGTTCTTCAGCGGTCATTCTTAGCATTGGGGCCCTGCATTGAGGCATTCAGATATTGTAGACCCGTCATTTGCATAGATGGCATATTCTTGACAGGGAAATACAAGGGCACAATCTTGACAGCGGTGGCAGCAGACGGCAACAATCAGTTGTTGCCATTGGCTATTGCATTTGCGGAGGGAGAGAATGGTGATAGCTGGCACTGGTTTCTGGAGAGGCTGAAGCAGATGGTGGTGAAGGAGGTGCCAAACGTGTGTGTCATACACGATAGGCACAAAGGAATTTTGCAGGCGATGAATGACATCAAAGAGGGTAGCGAAGAAAGAAACAGAGCAGCCCAGTGGCCCGATGTTCATAGCAGATGGTGCATTAGGCATATGGGAGCAAACTTCCACAGCCAATTCAAGAACAAGCAACTGACTGAACTGTTCAAACGGTTATGCTCACAGAATCAAGAGAGGAAGTTCAATGAGATATGGAAAAAACTAGATGAACTCACAAAGAAAGCATCAGAAGAAATAGCAAAGAAACCAGTCAATCCTGAACCGGGGCAAGAGCCAATTTCTCTTGAGGACGTTGGGTTAGATGCTCCTAATGTGAGAAGGAGAAGGGGACGTGTAGTGAAGACCTTCAGCCAGTGGATTGAGAACGAGCCGAAGGAGAAATGGTGTCTCTTGCACGACACAGGAGGTGTACGGTTTGGGATCAAGACCACTAATTTTGCTGAGGTATACAACGCAGTCTTGCGTGGGGCCAGGTGTTATCCTTTAGTTGGCATCATTGAGTTCTTCCTGTACCGCACAATGAAGTACTTTTATGAGTGTGCAAATAAAGCACACACAGCTATGGCTGATAGTCAGAAGTTGTACTCCACAGCAATGACTGAGTACCTGGACAAAAAACAAAAGAAGGCTCTGAGTCACCGAGCAGAGCCTGAGCCTATACACCGTGCAAGTGCCTCTGATACTAGGTGGAAGTATCTGGTCGAGTGCAAAGCCAAATCACAGAAAACAGGCAATGAGAGAAGGAGGCAAATTGTGGTTCTAGGCAACACGACGTGCTCATGCTCCTGCCACAAACCGCAGCTACTACACAAGCCTTGCAGTCATGTGCTCGCTGCATGTTTTAGAACTAAAGGTTGGCACTGGGGTCGGTACGTGTCTAGGTACTACTTGAAGCAAACCATCCTGGACACTTGGAACCCCACTCTGGAGGGTCATCTCTTCATCAGTTCGTTCATTGAAGATCCCAAAGGAAATGCAACATACATACCTGATCCAAATCCTGAATTGTGCCAAGGCGTTGGTCGACAGAAGAAGAAGAGGATCAGGAACAACATGGATGAAGCTGAAGCTGGTCGTTCAGTGGCGCTCTGTTCAAAGTGCAACAACCCAGGACACACCTACAAGAAATGCACTGCAACAATGTACGCTTGCAATGCACCTAGTTCGTCAAACGCGGATGATGCTGCCCAACCTTCGGCTAGTGGAACTGCACCTTCTGGACGTGGACGTGGACGTCGTAGCCGCCGCAATGAAGGAATGCAATGAGTTTAGTTGTCTTATTTCGCTGAGTCGTTTGAATCATGGTGTTGTAATAATAGTGTAATTGTTCTGTACAAACTAGATCCTATTTTAATTGTGTTGTAATAATTGAACCAGTATTCCTTAATTTCTTTTGATATTTCTTTACTGCATTTTTTAAATTTCGTTACAATATTTGGATTTCCTCATGTGCTAACATCCAAATAATAACTTGTTTTGCAGGTTGGGAATGGCTGCCTCAGGTCCTGACTTGGACTTGGAGTTGCTCACTACGAGTAAAGAGGTGGTTGCGGTGCCTAAGGGGATCCACACTCCTATGTGCTAGTGCGGTGACAATTGCAAGGTTGTCAAGTGCAAGGCTCTCGGGTACGCTTACGGGATGCGGTTCTTCATGTGCGCCAACTATGCGCACGACCCGATCAAGCCATTGAACCGCAATGATAGACCCAAAGTAAGAAATTCGTGCAATTCTCGATTATTCATTCTTCAATTTTTTTTAATTTTTTACTAACATGTTTTTTCAAAAAGAGTCCACCTCCTCTTTGTGATTTCATGCAGTGGCTCGATACCGAGCAGTCTGACGACGACAAGAAGTACGTCGAGTCAACGGCCCGTGATGCAAGAGAGAGGTGGTTCCGCATGATTGAGGCGGAAAAACAAGAGGAAAAACGCAAACAACAACAGGAGGAAATTCGCGTTCGCCAGCAGATGAGAGAGCGTGAAGAGGCCCAGGCCCGCGAAGCAGATAGAGAGAGGAAGAGGGAGAGGGCCCAACGGGCCAAGGAAGCTGGACCCGATGCCATTAGGAAGGGGAAATACCCTCGTTGTACTCAGTAGACCTACAGTAGTAGCAGCGTAGTCGGATTGTATGAATTGTAAACCACGAATTCATCCAGAGGAGCTTCTCTGTGAACTCGAAATCGTAGAACGGAAAGTACCTCTCATCCTCGTGGAGCTTGAATATGGGGTTCGTGTGTTTTCTCTGAGTCACTTCAAATTTCCTCTCCCACGGATCTAAAGGCCCACAACGCTACAGTACCCTACTGCTAGGGTGTGTTTCCTCAGAGTCACTGCTTTGATTCCCTTCCCACGGATCGAAGGACCCACCACTCACCCTTCTTCTACATATATCACCCTTCTCTACGATGCCTCTTCACAACAAACTGCAATGGCTTCCGGGAGTGGAGGTGAATATGGGTGTGGTCCTGAGTTCTGGGAGGAGCAAGATCCAGAGTTCAAGGGGGAATTTCCAGTCCTGCAAAAGAGGGACTTCCGTTCCATGCGTGAAGTTAGAAGCTACGCACCTAACAAATCGGTGTTGTGGCCAACATGTTCACACGGTGAGCGTTGCGTGATGTAAGTCTACGAGGGCTGGGGCAACTACGGTCGTCGCTTCTGGCACTGCCCACTAGCAAGGGTAAGCTATGGAAATGATATTTGTTCATCAACCATGCTTGGTTTGTTAACATTTTTTTGGGAATTTTTCAGTTCTCCGACGATGATGACAACTGTGGCTTCTCGCAATGGGTGGATCCCCCAGCCATTGACCCCTATCAGGATTACATCAACTACCTCCACGACATCATCATCTACAACCTGCAGCGGCGCCTGGATGAAGCACTTGCTTCCCCAGATCGTCCCGCTGACAACCAGTGCTGCCCTTGTGCGACTTGCACTTGTGAATGCCACGCGAAGATGAGAGATTGGTCTCCTCTTCCTTCACCTCCACCACCACCACCACCACCGGGGTACTACATGCCATCTCAGCAGTCCTCAGGCGCCGGCTCCTTGCTCTCTGGCCAGTTCTCGTACAACTAGTTTTCGAATGTAATCCAGTATCTAAATTCCCTAAGGCATGTTAGGATTAGAGTTGTGTCGTGAATGCCATTGCAATTTCGTCGGTGATTTATCTTTAATTTAGATGATGTCATTTCCATTTCATAAAAAAAAACCTACTGCCGTTTTGCACGGCGGTAGGCCCTGACCTACCGCCGGGTGACATGGCGGTTGACCGCCAACCCCAGCCGCCAGCCCCAGCCGCCCTGCCGCCCGCTACCTTAAGAGGAACCGCCTCGTTGTTTGGCGGTTAGGGTTGCCGCCACTTGAACTGGCGGCAAGTCCTTACCGCTGTTTCAAACGGCGGTTACAGGGCCTGCCGCCGTTTGAAACGGCGGCAGGTTCCTGCCGCCAGTTCAACTGGCGGTTCGAGGCTACTTTTGACAAAGTTTTAAACGGTTATTTATTTTCGGAAAATCATCAAAAATTAAATATAAAAAAATTCTTGTTGCGTCCGGGGTTATTGGGCTGCCAAATGACGCAGAGGTTTGGCCCGGGGCCAAAACCGACGCGGAGGTTTGGCCTAGGGAAAAGGGGAGGATCCTGGAGGGATTTTTGGTTCCCAAAGGGGCCCCAAGGAATCTTAGTTGAGCTCGCTATCCATCTTCCTTACTATTTTAGTTTATTACGTACCTTACGCTAGCTCAAATTTTTTAGTATAAATATTCTTTCCATGCGGGCAGGGGCGGATCTAGGATTAGGGAATAGGGGGGCTCATTTTCTTCTTCTTCCTTCTTCTTCCTCTTCTTTTCTTCTTCTCCTTCCTTCTTTCCTTCTTCCTTCTCTTCTCTCATGGCTGAAAATGTTAGGGGGGCTTGTGGGGACTTCCATGGAGTGCATGGGGGTAGGGGGGGCTCCAGCCCCCCTGCCCCCATGCTGGATTCGCCCCTGCGTGCGGGTGTTTCATGGTCTTTTTTTTGTAAAAAAATGCGATATAATGTTGCTTGTGAATTTGTTACTTGTAGTCGTTGCAAACTTCATGCATCATCTGATCAAGAAATGTTTTTTTTGCGTGAAGATCTACGGATATACACCAATAGGTGCCGATCGATCTCGACGTTACTACTGGCCACTCAGCCGTTCCTTTACCAGTGTTTTTTTAATTCACGCACATGTTGGAAAGCATGTTGTCCGATGTAGCTCCGAAGATGGTGTGGCGGATGGCCAAATCTGCGGTGCTTTGTAAGCATAAGACCCCACCGTACCTTTGGTAAGAGTGTGTTTCGGTGATAAATGACAACTATATACTTATGACTAACCTTTGTTTTGTAGCAGATTTATTCTTGGGTTATTGTCATGAGATATAAGTAAAATGAGACCCCTCAATTTGGAATTATGGATGATCAATGGACAAAGACTACAAGGCTAAGGACATTATTAGTTCCAAGTGTCACAAGGAGATGAAGGACACTTAGATTTGCTAGTTTGTAGTGTTGACCGTACTATTAAGAGGGGTTCACACACTAGTAGTTTGACCATGCCAAATGCAATGCTATATTCATGCACTATCAAGCTCTTTGGTTACTAAACAGCTCAAAATACTTATGGAATCACATTGGAAACAAAAGAATTGAAAGAAAACTCAAAGGAGATTGAATTGGATGAGTTGAAATGAAAAAGGTTGCGTCGGATGATCCGACGGCCTCAATTCTAGTTGCACGGGATGATTTATGTGACAGTTTCAGAGAAAACAGCACCGCCGGATGAACCGACGGTGCATCAGTGGTTCATCCGGTGACCTAGGATTTGGTAACAGTGAGGAATGGAGTCAAGTGCTTTCAGCACCGGATGAAACGACGGTACAAGCATCGGTTCATCCGGTGTGTGCATATAAATCATACAGAGACGCACTGAGAGGACTTGCTTCAGCACCGGATGAAACGACGCTCCTGAAGACACTCAGCGGTTCATCCGGCACCTATGGTTAATTCATGCAGAGACGATTTGAGGAATATTTCTTCAGCACCGGATAAACCGACGCAACATCGGTGCGTGCATCGGATGATATGGTACAGCGTCCAGGTTCAACGACTATATTGCATTAGTTAGAGACACCGGATGAACCGACGCTGTCGCTGGGGGAACCTTCGATTGATCCGACGGTACTACTTTTCAGGGGACTTTTCTAATGGCTAGCCACCCTTGCTAGGCCTATAAATAGGACCCTCAGCGTCTCTTGAGCTGCCTTTGCCACTCTGAAGAACCACAGCAGCCAAGAAGAAGAGGAGTTAATGCTTTGATCATTTGGATTTCATCTTCCTAGCCAAGAGGGATTCTTTCTTGGTGATCAAGAGTTTCAAGGTGCTTTCAATGGCATAGCTGAGTGCATTGGTCAAGTGAAAGTGTGTGAGCTTGTTACTCTTGGAGTTTGATGGCTCCTAGACGGTCTCGGTGATTGGGGTTCTTGGTGAGCTCTTGGAGATTGTGGGAGCCCCGGGAAGTTCTTGGCGTAAATGGATTGAGACCCACCATTCCGGAGATGGAGAACGGGTACTCTTAGTGAGCACTCAAGTCTAAGTGGCTTGAGGGGGAGCAAAACTCTTTGTGAGTGCTCCAACGTGGATTAGGAAGAAGCGTCAACTTCTCAATACCACGGGAAAAAATTCGGTTGTCTCGTGTCCACTTGCTCTACATTCTTGCACTTATTTCCGCATTTACTTTCAGCTCTTAAGTTCCTTTGTTCTAGTTTTCCTCTAGTGTGCTTTGCTTGTTGCATATCTTGACTAGGGTGCTTTTCTCATGTTAGTGTGAATTTTGCTAAGAAACTTTGTTGCTAGTGTGCTTAATTGGTAGAAAGAAACCTTTTTAGATGGGCAACACTAGAGATATAGGTTAAGGTTTGTTTCTTGTTCTAGAAATTTAAAGAAGGCCCATATTCAACCCCCCTTCTATTGGCCATCGATCTTACAAGTGGTATCAGAGCCTAGGCTCTCTTTTTGGTGGCTTAACCGCGTAGAGAGATGGGCAAGGGTAGTGGCAATGGCCCTCCCAAGTTGGTGGGGAAACGGTTCACTTTTTGGGCACATAGAATGGCTAGCTTTCTTCAAGCACAACACCATGATGCATGGATCACCACCATGTATCCTTTTCCAAATGTTCCCACCGAGAGTGAAACTAAGTGGAACTATCGTGCTAGAAACATTATCTTTGAGACTCTTGAGGAGGATTTGTTTGATAGGGTGTTTACTTTGGAGACCGCTCATGAGGTTTGGTTGGAGCTCAAAAGAATCCAAGTAGGCAACAAGAAAATCCGTGAGGAGAAGTATGAGTTGCTTAAGGTTGAGCTCAATGAGTTTAAGATGATGGATGATGAGGGTGTAGAGGAAATGTACTCTAGGATGGGTGTTCTTATTCAAAATATCAATGCTCTCGATGTTGCTAACGTGTCCGAGCAGGAAATTATTCGGAAAATTCTTCAAACGCTTCCCAAGCCCAAGTACAACATCGTCAAGGCACTCATCTTTGAGAAGGACTTCGAAACTCTCACCATCACCGAAGTTGTGAACAAGATTCGGTCTCATGAGATGTTCTTGATGGGTCAAATTGAATCATCTACTTCCACATCAAGCTCTAAGAAGGATCTTGCACTCAAGGCTAGTGACAAGACAAAGCCCAAGCCAAAGTCAAAAGCAAAGCCTCCTCCCTCTTCAAGTGAAAGTGAAGACAAGAGTGACTCAAGTGATGAAGATGATGGTGAACTTGCTTTCCTCATGAGGAGGACTACCAAATTGCTCTCCAAGATTGGCAAGAAAGGCTATAACTATGATCCTAAGATGAACAAGTTTCGCTCATCAAGAAGAAGTGGTGAAGGTGGCAAGAGGAAGTGCTACAATTGCCAAAGCTATGATCATCTATCATATGATTGCCCCAAGCCCGACAAGCGAGTGTTAAGCTCAAGCAAGAAGAACGACAATGATGATGATAATGAGAAAGATGACAAGCACTCTAAGAAGGACTCATACAAGAAGAAGTCTTCTAGCAAGCTCTACAATAAGAAGAAGGGTGGTCATCGTTCTCTCTTGGCAAATGAGTAGATCACTGATGGTGAAACTTCAAGTGAATCAAGCGATGGTGAAGATGAGAAGAACAAGAAGTTTGCCGGTCTTGTGATCATGGATGATGAAGAACCTCCTCTTCCTCCACCACCTATGTGCTTCATGGCTAAACACTCCAAGGTGAGCGATAGTGAAGATAGTGACTCCTCGGATAGTGATAATGAATTTTCACCTCATGCTCTTAAGGGTCTTCTTGATCAATACACCGACATGATCAAGAAACAAAAGGGTAAGCTCAAGGCTCTTGAAGAGACACATGAGAAGCTTAAGCTATCCAATGATGAGTTGCTTGTGAAGCACAATGACCTTAGCAAAGAACATGAAGCTTTGGTAGTGTTTAACAAGTCAGTTAGAGATGACCACAATAAGTTACTTGATAAGCACAATGAGCTAATCGTCAAACATGATGGTATAACCGTGCTTAACAAGTCTCTTGAGTCAAGTCAAAAGATGCTTAAGAAAGATCATGTGGTCTTAGAGATGAAGTATCAAGAGATTGAGCTTGCTTATGAGGCTATTTGTTCTAGTGGGCAAGAAATTGCTAAAGACATCACTAAGACAAATGCATCTACCTCTTGTGATGATTTGATTGAAGAACCTAAGATCTTGCTAAATGATGAGAATATTGCCTCCTCTTCCAAGACGAACCATGTTAGGGTGAAAGCACTTGAAGAGGAAGTAAGAAGCCTAAGATCTTGTGTGAAGAATTTGGCCAAGGGTGAAGAATTGCATAAGGAGATCCTTTATCACAATGCAAGAGATTATGGCTCTAAGGGACTTGGCTCCTTCCCTCAACCCATCAAAGAGACTCCCAATTCAAAGGAACTTTATGGGTGCTTTGTGAAGGAAGTTGGGTCTTATTGCCAACATTGCAAAATCACCGGTCATCACACAAGGGAGTGTCCTATACCTTCACGTCCATTGCCTATCTTACCTTGCAACTATCGTTCCATGTTCAACAATAACCATTTCTTGTTGTTGAAGAATAGCAAGGGCAAGGTGGCGGCAAGGTTCATAGGGACCAAGGCTAAAGTGAATCATGCTAGGCAAATTTGGGTTCCCAAAGCTTTAGTAACTCATGTGATTGGACCCAAACTTGCTTGGGTTCCTAAATCTTCAACTTGATCTATTTGTGTGTAGGTGAACTACAAGGCCGGGGGAAGTCATTGGGTCCTTGATAGTGGATGTACTCAACACATGACTGGCCAAGTTAAAATGTTCACCTCTCTAGTGGATGATGCGAGGAATCACACTATGCCACAAGCCCACATTAACGATGGATGTGCGTCGTTATAAGTATGAAATTACCGTCGAACCGACCGTCGTTATAACTTTGTGTCGAATTATCCGTCATTATTTCACATTGTAACATCTGTGCATCCGTCGTTATAAAATTTACACTTCCCGTTGGACCTTCTGTCGTTATATCTCAACTGTTGAGTTGGGCCATGCGTCGGTATATGAAGCGGGCCATTTTCGTGCGTTCTAGTAGACCTGTTTCGCGCGCTACTGTTGCTAGAGGGTCCACCGGTCAGAGGCAAAGACACAACCCTAGCTCCCAAATCCTGCCGCCGCCCCCTGCATCCAATTCCCAAATCCTGCGCCGCCCCCACCCAAATCCGCTTCTCGTGCACCGCCGTGCACTCCCACCTGCCGCGCGCCTCCCCCAAATCCGCCGCGCTCTCCCACCGCCGCACGCCTCCCCCAAAATCACGTCGGGCACCAGCGCCGGCCCTTCTCCCCTCCCGAAAATCACTGGAGCCACCGCACTGGCCGGCCAGCAGGGCGCACCACACCGCCGCGCACCTCGCCCCCTGCAAAATGCCGTCCTAGTGCCACCGCTAGCGCTCCCCCAACTCCTCTCGCTACCTCAGCACAACGCCTAACCCTCTCGCTCCTACCGCTGGGATCTCAGCCCCTGTTGGCCGCCGTGAGGGCCAACGTTCGGTGCCAGCTGCCTTCCCTGCCAACTCTGTTGCTACCAAGGATTCGACGTCCAGGGTTGATTTCTCCTGCTTGGATTTCCTTCTCCATTTGGGTGATTTACCCTAGTGATTTCCTTCTCCATTTAGTGCTCTTTAACTGACGAAACTGCATAGCGTTGGCTTGAGACATTTAGAAGCCTGACAGTTACCAAATCCATGCTATGCATTCAGTTAGCCGTGAATCGTCTGTTGGTTGTTGCAATGCATCCTGCTCTTTGTAAGCATGTCTCATGTAGTCATGTTTTGGCTTCCTAGATGTGTTCAATATTTATTGACATGATTACTTTCTAGGGAAATCTCTGATCTGCTACTACATTCTTATATCTATCTCATCTACTTGCAGTACTGAAAGAAGAGTTGGCACTTAACAAGTTGAGAGTTACTATCTTCTTGTGTGGCAAAAGGTACTATATGTGGTCCCTGTTTTCTGAAGACTAGGATGTACTGCCAAATAAAATTAAATGATGTTTTTCATTCTCTATCTCTATTGCTGAGTAGGATGCATCTAAAAGTGAAGTGCCTTCATTCATGTAGTAAGCAGTGGTTGTTTAATCTGTGAGCTGTTGGGATATTTTAGACCCTATAATGATATGGCTTATAGATATAATCATTCATCTTATATAGTAAATGTTAGGTTACTTTATATTAATAATCAGAAATTTTATGTTATTTATATCTGAGCATAGGTAATAGTACAGGCAAATCTGAATGCATTTGTATATATACTGAATTCACCTAATGCATATGCTCACTATAGCTATTCAATTTGCCACTGTGCAAGCCGTTGTACCTTTGCACGGAGCTGACGTGTACACCTTGGAGCCATTTGAAGAATATTGGTAGCAACCGGCCTTGTGTATTGGTATGTACTCCTTCTCTCCCTGTTCAACAAGTAATTTATGTAATTTTGAGTCAATGTGTGTATGTGTGGACATTGACATGTGAATTGCCAAAGTATGCAGCTTTTTGTTTGTTATTTTTGAAATAAGCTCATTGGTCACCCATCAAGGTTGATGGATAAAACGTGGATCGATTGTGATGCTAGGTACATAACACTTAATTTACAAATTCTAAAAGTGCTATTTGTGTTAAAATGGAATTTAACCTAAAACTTGCATGTAGGCACAACAAGGTATATTTGCAAGGGGTAAACAGTTTCTTAGCTTTTGCATTTAGGAATTCAGCGGTAGGCAGCAAGATATTGTGTCCTTGCACAAAGTGAGTTAACTCATTTTGGAAACAAGCAAGTGAAGTACGTGAGCACTTGATATGTGATGGGTTTCTAAAAGGCTACAAAATATGGAACTTACATGGAGAAGCTGGCTCTTCTGTCAATTATGGGAATTATGATGGTGGAGAGGATATGGAGGAGTCTAACGAGGAAGATGACATATCTGATTTGCTTAGAGACTTAGCTGCTGGTTTAGATGATAGAGGAGATTTTGATGACAACACTTCTGTTCTAGAACATTGTGCTAAGCTAGTTGCCATTCAAAAGTTAGTAGCAGAAAATAGCAAGGAGTTGTACTCTAATTGCAAGAAATATACACAGCTGCGTTTCCTAGTTAGATTACTCCACATCAAACTCCTTGGAGGATGGACCAATAGATCTTTTAACCTGCTACTAGATCTACTTAATGATGCACTCCCTGAGGCTTCAACATTATCTAGAAACTTTTATGAAGCTAAGAAATTGGTGAAATCTATAGGAATTGGATACACTAGTATTCATGCCTGTGATAATGATTGCATTCTCTATTACGGGGACAATGCAAAATTGGATTCCTGTCCAAAATGTAAAGTTTCACGATGGAAATCAATAAGGAGTTTAGATGGAAAGCATGTATATAAGGTCCCTATGAAGGTCCTCCGTTATTTTCCAATCAAGAAAGGCTACAAAGGTTATTTTTGACCTCTAAAATAGCGAGTTTAACTAGGTGGCATGATGAAGGTCCAAAAAAGGATGGTCTGTTAAGGCATCCTGCTGATTCACCTCTATGGAAGGAATTTGACAAAATGCATCCAAAAATTTCTGGAGATACTCAGAATATTCGTCTAGCATTCGCCAGTGATGGTTTTAATCCATTGAGGACCATGAATGTTAGCTACAGTGTTTGGCCTGGTATTTGTATTCCATACAACTTTCCACCTTCAATGTGCATGAAGCAATCAAATTTCATCCTTTCTTTGTTGATTCCTGGTCGGTATGGTCCTGGTAGTGATATGGATGTCTATTTGGAGCCACTGATTAATGATCTGTTAGATATGTATGACAAAGGAGTTAGAACCTGAGAGACATGGGTACCCATGGGTCCCCACCGGCCAGGGTCCCAGAGGCCCCTGTCAAGTGGACCCGACCTTCCAGAAGACTCGCTGGCCTTACAAGTGGGCCCAACGACCTAATCAAGCTCCTGGAAGACCCACGAAGCCTTGGCGTGCAAGACAAGACACGGCGACCTGGCGCGCCGCCGCCTGTAGACTCCAAGTATCACGGGATACTCCTTGTAATCCGGGAGATAAGCTTCCCATAGTTGTAACCGACCCCGACACGGGTCAACCGACCTGCGCATGCAAACCCTAGCCCGTCCCCCCATATAAGGCGGCCTCGGGCTCCATGCACAGGAGAACTCATCTTCATCCTCGCATAATCCACCACAACTGGACGTAGGGTTTTACTCTCCAGAGGCCTGAATCAGTATAAACCCTTGTCTCCCTGTTCTTCGCCGCCATACTCGCCTAGCTCCGTGTGCCCCACGTGCATAACCACCTACGCTCTTAGGTCCCGATCCTCTCCATTAACCTGCAAACCTCTAGGGTAACCCCCTAGCAGATCTGTCCAGGTCTCACCCCCTGACAGTTGGCGCGCCAGGTAGGGGCGATCGGGAACTCGCTGTGCAGCATGGTGGCCCAATCTGGTGTCGTCTTCCCGGCGAGCATGGCGGCCTTCCTCGCCGATCCTGTGGAGATCTGCTTTTGATCCTTCACGGCGACCTCACCTGCCCCGGTAGCTTCGACTCCTCCAGTGACCTCTGAGAAGGTCGTCACGGCGCCCGTCGCCGTTCCTGTTCCCGATCTAGTATCGGAGACCCACCTGCCCAAACCCTGTGACCTCGTCCAGGGGATGGACAACATCATCGGCTCGATGAGGGAAACCCTGGAGATCTGCGAACGAGCTCAACGCTCGGCGCAGACAGCGTTGCGCCATGACACCTTCCCCTTCAGCCTAAAGTCTGCGCCCGGCCTTCGCCTGAGCTAATCTCCACGCCCCCTCAGATCCAATCTGGGCGGTGATCTTCGTGCAACCTAAGGCCGGTGCCTCGCGCTCGGTGCGACCCCCTCGACGTGCCCTGCACCCACCACAAGGGTGCAAAGCACACCCTCCGTGGATGCCGCCTGTGGAAGAAGATCGACAACGAGCTCCCCCGCTGAGCTAAGCGACCTACCCAGTCTCCGGACTGCGGGAAGTTCCAGAAAGTTCGGGTTCGCATCGCCCCGAACGACCCGGAAATCGTCTTCCGTCAGGTGATGGTGATCTCGGAGAACGAGCCACCACGCTTGGGCGTGACCAACTCCCAGGAGGCGGCTCGCATCCAAGTAAACGCCCGCCGCGCTGAGCGACGTGCGGAAGAGCAGCGGCGTGCCTTGCCCTGTGCTCGCGATCTGTGCCTCGAGTTCAAGGAGGCTGGGATCCCGACCTTCAACAGCCCCCAGGCCAACCAGGGTGCGGCCATTACCCGACTCCAGCACGTACAGTCGCCTGAAGCTGAGCAGGCCCTTGCGTACCTCCGGGTCGCCAACGCCCTGGTAGAAGAGAAGAGCGCGGCCTCTAGGTCCGCCGCGTCGTCCTCTACTCGCCACTCGCGCAGTCGTTCTCATCGACCTGCGCGCAGCCATCTCTCCCCCGTTCAGGAGGAGATCGCTCAGCACAACCCTGAGCAACCCGCCCAGCAGCCCGCTGCTGCCCGCGACCTTCGCGTCAACCTCGACGCCAACAGGCGTGCTCACGACGCCCGCACCGTCGTCGACCAACGCCACCGGAAGCGAGAGGAGCGCGAGCTCCGCCGCCGCCTGGAATACGACCGTGAGTACGGCGCCCCAGGCGGCGTCCATCGCATCATAGAGCGCGAGCTCCGAGATCAGCATGAGATTGAGAACCAGCGGTGGGCCAAGTACAACACCGATCACAGCGATCCCGCCATCGTCCCGGTCGATAGGGATCGACAGCCACACTCCCAGGTTGTCGTCCCAGAGCGCAGCGTCCACTCTGTGCCTCGAGATGCCGCCCCGGCAAGAGGCACCAGTGAAGACCTTGCGCTCAACGCCTTCCCAGTGCTGGATGCCCGCTTCAAGAGGGTGAAGTACCCTGACAACTTCAAGCCTAACATCAAGCCATATGACGGGCGCTCCGACCCCAACATCTGGCTGTCGACCTACTACGTCGCCGTCAAGGCGGCTGGTGGTGATTTCGACCACATGACGGCCTACTTCCCGTTGGTCATGGGCAAGTCCCCTTCGCTGTGGCTCAACAACCTCGAGCCCGGCAGCATCAAGACCTGGGCCGATCTATCCCAGGCCTTCACATCGAACTTCCAGGCGACCTACGATCACCCTGGGAATGCCTTCAGCCTGGGGCGGGTCGTGCAGAAGCCCAAGGAGCATCTCCGCGACTACAACAACCGGTTCTTCGAGAATCGGAATGAGTGCGTCGGCGTCAGGGACGACCAGATCATCGACAGTTACAAAAAGGGCCTCAAAGACCCTAAGATCTTCGAGAAGAGCCATGAGTCCGGCGCCACCAACGTCAAGGAGCTGATGATCATCATCAACAAGTTGATGGACACGGAAGACGCCCTCCAAAACTAGTTCGACGCTGGTAACGCTGGTACATCTAGTACCGCGGCGGAGAAACTCTGCAAGCGACCTTCCGAGGTCCTGGCGGCCGAAGGGCGGCGAAACTCGTCCTTCAACCAAGCTGAGTTCGACTTGGCACTCGACAGCATCTGCGGGTTCCACGAGGGAGCCACCCACACTCTCCGTGAATGCTCTCAGTTCAAGAGGGCCTTCAGCTCCTCCGCGGACCCCAAGCGACCCAGGAACGACGGAGGGCCACGTGACAACCGCCCCTACAACAACAACTACCGCCGCGACGATCGGCGAGATCGCCGCGACGAGCGATACGATGATCGCCACGAACCACCTCGCAGCGACCCACCTCGCAACGACACTGCCCCAGTGGCTCCCCGCGATGAGACGAACCTGCCCCCTTCACCGGCATCGGGCAACCCGAATGGGCCTTTCCAGGCCGCTACCCGCGCGATCAACATGATCGTTGGCGGAATCAAGTCCAGCGCCAGCAGGAGGACAAGCGCGACGTCCACCTCGTCCACACTCACCCAATCGTACCCTTACGATGGTCTGAGCAGCCGATCACGTTCTCCAGAGCTGATCACTGGGTTCATATCCCAGACCCCGGGTCCTACCCGCTCGTCGTCGAGCCTACGGTGGATGGAGCCCTGCTCTCCCAGACCTTGATTGACGGCGGCAGTGGGCTCAACATCATCTTTGTTGATACCCTCAAGAAGATGGGCTTCGACTTCAACAAGATGACCGAGTGTGACGAGCCTTTCTACGGCATTGTCCCTGGGAAAGCGGCCCAACCACTGGGTCGAGTCTCCCTTCCGGTGACTTTTGGTATGGAGGCGAACTTCTGCACGGAGTACCTCAACTTCGAGGTCGCAAACTTCAAGTCCTCCTACCATGCGATCCTAGGTCGCCTAATGTTGGCCAGATTCATGGCCATCCCACACTACACCTACTTGGTGTTGAAGATGCCCGCTCCGCGAGGGGTCCTCTCCGTCAAAGGGGACCTCGTTATCTCCTTCAGGTGCAACACGGAGGCCCTCGACCTCGCTGCGACCTCCGCCGCTGCCGAGGCCTCCGCGGTCTAGGTGGCTGAGGCCGAAAAAGTCGACCCTGTCGACCAATCCGTCCCGGAGCAGAAGCACACTGAGACCGCCCTCGACGCGGCTCCATCGACGAAGAAGGTCTGCCTCGGCCTTGCCGACCCAGAGAAGACGGTGGTGATCGGCGACGGGCTCGACCCCAAATAGGAACTCGCGCTCACCAGCTTCCTCCGGGATAACGCCGACATATTCGCTTGGAGTCCATCGGATATGCCAGGTGTTCCTAGGGAGCTGGCTGAGCACGCCTTGGATGTAAGCAAAACGGCGAAGCCTATCAAGCAGAAGCTTCGCCGCTTTGCGAAAGATCGCAAGGACGTCATTAGGGTAGAGCTAATAAAGCTCCTAGCTGCCGGATTCATCCGAGAGTGTAAAAACCCGGTTTGGCTCGCCAACCCGGTTCTTGTACCAAAGAAAACCGGTAAATGGAGAATGTGTATCGATTACACCGATCTCAACAGGCACTGCCCTAAAGACCCCTTCCCTCTTCCGCGAATCGACCAGGTCATGGACTCCACGGCCGGGAGCGTCCTCCTCTCCTTCCTCGACTGCTACTCAGGGTATCACCAGATAGCCCTGAAGGTCTCCGACCAAAACAAGACGACGTTCATAACGCCCCATGGCATCTACTGCTATACGACCATGACCTTCGGCCTCAAAAACGCTGGCGCAACCTACCAGAAGGCAATACAGAGGTGTCTGGTCAGCCAGATCAACAAGAACGTAGAAGTCTACGTCGACGACGTGGTCGTCAAGACCACCCATGAGGACCAGCTCATAGCTGACCTCGCAGAGACATTCGCCAACCTCCGCACTTACCACTGGAAGCTTAACCCAGAGAAGTGCGTCTTTGGTGTCCCGTCCGGCAAGCTCTTGGGCTTCATGGTCAGCAACTAGGGCATCGAACCTAATCCCACCAAGGTGGATGCCATCCTCAAGATGAAGTGACCTACTGGCAAGAAGAACGTCATGAAACTCACAGGCATGATGGCGGCCTTAGGCCGATTCATTAGCAAGCTCGGAGAGAATGGCCTGCCCTTCTTCAAGCTGCTAAAAAAGGCGGACAAATTCGTCTAGACCGATGAGGCGGACCAAGCTCTTGAGCAACTCAAGACCTTCCTCACGACGCCCCCGGTGATGGTGCCCCCGGCGCCCAAGGAGCCCTTACTGCTCTACTTCTCGGCGACCACCCTGGTGGTCAGCGCCGTCCTGGTGGCTGAGCGACCCGAAGAGGGGCAACCTTACCCTGTCCAGCGACCTATCTACTACGTCAGCGAGGTCCTATCCGACAGCAAAACCAGATACAGCCAGCCCCAGAAGATGCTTTACGCACTACTCATGACTTCGCGAAAGCTCCGACACTACTTCCAATCCCACAAGATTAAGGTCGTCTCGGCCTTTCCCCTTGGTGAGATTCTACGGAGTCGTGACACCTCCGGGCGTGTCGTCAAGTGGTCTATCGAACTAGGCGAGTTCGACTTAGAGTTCTGCCCCAGGCAGGCTATCAAGTCACAAGTCATCGCAGACTTCGTCTCAGAGTGGACAGAGATCCAGCAGCCTCCGCCGCCGGAGCGACCTGAGCATTGGAAGATGTACTTCGACGGTTCCCTGAACCTCGAAGGAGCCGGCGCGGGAGTTCTATTCATCTCTCCTAAGGGCGACTACCTCAAGTACGTGCTACAGATCCACTACAAGGCGTCCAACAACGGCGCCGAGTATGAGGCCCTCATCCACGGGCTCCGCATTGCCGTCTCCCTTGGGATCAAGCGCCTCTTGGCCTACGGCGACTCCAAGGTCGTCATCGACCAAGTCAGCAAAGACTCCGAAGCCAGGAAGGATACAATGGATGCCTACTGCACTGCGGTACGCAAGCTCGAGCGTCACTTCGAGGGGCTCGAGTTCCATCACGTCTGCCGCAACAACAACGTCGCTGCGGATGTCCTCTCCAAGCTTGGCTCCAAGCGTGCACTGGTTCTGGCCGGTGTGTTCGTCCAAGACCTACGCAAGCCGTCCATCAAGCTCATCCCCGACTCAGAGTCGCCCGATGATGAGGTTACCTTGCCTGCAGGTCGCGAGATCCTCAGTCAACGCAGAAGATGACTGGCGCCTTGACTTCATTGCCTTCCTCCTCGAGCATCGAGTACCTGAGGATAAGGCAGAGCGAGAAAAGATCACGAGGCGCAGCGCCAACTACGTCGTTGTCAGTCAGGAACTCTACCGGAGGTCCGCCTCTAGTGGAGTACTGATGAAGTGCATCCTGCGATCCGAGGGCCTCAGGCTCTTGGATGAGATCCACGGTGGTGAGTGTGGCAACCACGCCGCCTCTGCCAACCTGGTGGGCAAGGCCTTCAGATCCAGGTTCTACTGGCCCACGGCCGTGACCGATGCCCAAGAGCTTGTACGACATTACAAGGGGTGCCAGTTCTTCGCTAAGCAGCAACACCTTCCGGCTCAGGCCCTGAGGACCATCCCTCCGTCGTGGCCCTTCGCAGTTTGGGGTCTCGACTCTGTGGGACCTTTCAAGACCGCCCCCGGCGGCTACAAACACATACTCATGGCGGTGGATAAGTTCACCAAGTGGATTGAGGTCCGTGCCGTATCCAGCGTCACGTCAAAAGAAGCAGCTAAATTCATCGAGGAGATTACCCATCGCTTCGGGGTGCCAAACAGGATCGTCACCGACCTTGGCACGGCCTTTACAGGGGCCGAATTCTGGGACTTCTGTCAGGACAGCCTGATCGACGTATACTACTCCTCGGTGGCAAACCCACGGTGCAACGGCCAGGTCGAGCGGGCCAACGGCATGGTCCTACAGGCTATAAAAGATCGTATCTTCGACGGCTCTGCGCCTTATGCCACGAGGTGGCTCTCGGAGCTCCCCCATGTCCTCTGGGGCCTCAGGACCCAGGTCAGCTTAGCTACAGGGTACTCACCCTTCTTCCTGGTCTATGGATCAGAGACTATCCTCCCCACTGATGTGGCCTTCGGTGCTCCTCGCATCCAGCACTTCGATGAAGGAGAAGTAGAGCAAACACGCCGCCTCGACCTCGACAGTGTCGAGGAACACCGTGTGGCCGCGCTCATGCGCCACACTCTCCACGAGCAGCAGCTACGTCGCTACCACGACCGCAATGTGCGGGAGCGTTCCTTCAACGTTGGCGACCTAGTCCTGCGGCGGATCCATAACACCAAGGACATGCACAAGCTCTCTGCACCTTGGGAAGGCCCCCTTCATAGTCAAGGAGGTCACTGGACCGGTGACCTATCGCCTCCAATGGGCCGATGGCCAGGGCGTTCCTAACCCCTGGAACATCGAGCACTTACGTCACTTCTATCCCTAGGAGCATTGTATCACAATAAAGCTATGTATTCTACCCCTTGTAATTCAATATATATATATGAAAATGTCTCTTTCAACTTGTTTGTTTTCTGTCTACCCCTCCCCTTCAACACTCTCGGGGGCTTGGTTTAAAATCGGACCCCTCACACTCGGGGGCTTGGCTCTGCCAACCACAGGGTCGCTCGACCTGGGGTCTTTACCTTTTTATTTACCAGTGTTCCCTTATAACAACTTCTCATGCACTTTATAAGTACTCCTAGGTCGCGGGGTTGCCTGACCTTGGGTCCCTGACCCCCTCCGCGCACCGACCACACCCAAGCCTCCAATGTCGAGCCGTGTGGTCGGCAAGCCGTTCCTCTACCGACTTGGGTTAGTGGAGGAAAAGGAGTCTCGCAACTTCGTTATCTTTGCGTTCTTATAACGAGTATACCAAGTCAAATAAGGGATCACAGGACATGCCTTTTTCATTCATGCAGTGTTCATATTACATCAAAAGGGGTCCATGACCCATCATCGTTACTAACTATTTCCTCGGCCTAAGCTACGACTGCAGGTCTATTTTCTTCATAACTTCCTCCGCGGCGGCCTGAATAACTTCGCTATCCACCGCCTGCGCCAAGTCGATCTCCCCCTTGACCTTCTCGAGGTCGAATGAAGGCTCATGGTGCATCACCAAGGCCAGCGTAGTAGCGGCAGCAAGCTTGCCACCGTCCATCAGCAAGGTCTTTATGCGACCTACCGCGCCGTCCAACCGCTCCACGAGCCCTTGTGGTTCGCCCTCGACCTTAGGGGCGTACACGTCCACAAGGTACTCGGCGACCTCCTTGAGGTCGTCCAGCTCCTTCTCCAGATCTGCAGTCATCTCTTGATGATCAATAAGAGTTTGCATCGCCCGGCCAAGGTCGATCTCTAGATCCCTGCGCACCCCAAATTCATAAGCAGCTTTCCGGGTGAAGTAATACTCACTGGCGACGACCTCCTGGTGCTTCTCCTTGAGGATCTTCACCTGCTCCTTCGACTCCTTGAGGTCCTTCCTCAAGGCAGTCTCCCTCTTCTTGGCCTCTGCACACGCCGAGGTCAAGAGCGGGTCACCACGACGTGCTTACACAACAACACAAGGGCGTCCTACGACGTACCTGTAGCGGCGACCTTCAGTTCGTCCTCTGCCTCCTTCGCCTTCAGCTTTGTAGCTTCAAGCTCCCGCTTCAAGGCCTCGATGTCCTAATCCTTCAAGATTGCCTCGTCCAAGGCCCCTTACTTCCTTCGCAGCCTCCACCTTGGCCTGAAGCACGACCTCCCGGATCGTTGTCAGCTCCGTGTGAAGATTGGCACCCTCCTTCAGCAGGGTCGCCCTTTTCTGCGCGCGCTCAGCAAGAGTCTGCAACCATTCATTGACATTATTAACACATTGCGTCGGGGCGAACCCAAGATGCAGCTCCAAAGGTAATGCAAACTTACCACGAGCGTCCTGCCAATGGTCACCTGCGCCGCCTTGAAGTCTTCAAGATCCTTGGCGTCGGCCCAGACGTCGTCCTCCCATGGAGTACCTTCGTAGAAGCAGGGTTGCTCGTCGACTCCTCCGCTCACACCTCTGGTTTCCGCCTGCCGTGTGCCCAGCAGACTTGACTCCGGCAGGTCCTGCTGGAGCGGGCTCTCCACCTGCTGCGCGACCTCCGCAGCGACCTTGGCTGCTGCCGACGGAGTTGTCTCCACGACCTCAGGGGCCTTACTAGTGAAGTCCCCGCCTGAGGTTGCCGGCGACTGCCCCACCAGCAACTTCTCGACCTTCCAGCCAAACGCCTCTTGGCCTGAGGCGTTCTTGCTGCTGCCAGAAACAGCAGGAGTCCCCCTGCCCAAGGTGCATATATTCGTCAGCACCGACATACTCGACAGATGAAGAACAGCATAAGTCAAGCTCGGCAACATACCCGCTGCCGGTCTTCAGCTTCATCGACATTGGCCTGGGCGGCGCCCGCCTCGGCTTCTTTTGTGACCCTTGGTCGCTCACACCCTCCGCACTCACCTTCTGCTGCTGCTTGCCGATAGCCGCGGGCGGAGCATTGCTTTCTCCTACGGCCGCCACATCGCCCAACCCGCCAGCGGTGTTGCGCGACCCCGCATCGTCGCGCTCCTCGAAAACGACCTCGGTGTCAGTCGTTGTTGTCTCCGACGACGCGGACCCGACCTTCCTCTTCCTCTTCTTCTTCTCCGCCTCAATGGTGGCGGAGATGATCTTGACGCCCTTGTGCGCCGGAATCTTCGCGGTGGCCTGCCGCGTACGACGAGTTGTCAGCGCAGAGCTCGCCACGGGCGGATCTTCGTCATCACTACCCCCCACCGATGAGTCAGAGAGGTAGTTCTCCAATAACTCCGGCGGTGGAGCCCTCACGTCCTCCGCCGCCCGGACCTTGAAACTGCGCTCCTCCTCGTCTGCGAGGGGAGCTGGACACCAGAACAGACCTTCACGACCCTGTGAAACAGTTGGCCTTCGTTTCAGCACAAGGGAAATACAACAACAACAAAGAAATTAAGGGCGATCAGCGACATACCACGTCTGCGGGCCGTGTGAGGGAGAATGCCTTGGGGCATGTCCGGTTCCGGATCACCCTGTTGAAGAGCTCCCTCACCCGCGCCACCACCTCCTGCTTGGAGACCTTTCGCTGCTGTACGCGGGTCGGGTCGGTTTGCCCCCAGTACTCATAGGCAGGGTGCACCCGATCTTGGATCGGCTGCAGCAGCCTCCGGCTGAAGCTAATGGCCACCGCTCCGCCGGTCAGCCCTTCTTCCTTCCGTTGCTTGAGGTCCTCCAGCAGTGGCTTGATGGCGTCCATCTCCCGCGACATTAGCTGGTTGGTCCACTCTGGCACCGGGACCGGCGCAAGCCCCGACCTGGTCACCAGCACTGGCTTGGGGTTGTCAATGTAGAACTAGCCTCGCCGCCAGCCCTGGGTGTTATCCGGCAGCTCCATGTCGATGTACACCGTCTTCATGTGACGGCGTAGCATGAAGCCGACGGCGCCAACGACGCCGTTCTTCCCCATCTTCTTCACCTCGAAGAAATACCGACATAGATCGAAATGTGGTGGTATCCCAAGGTACGCTCGCACAGGTGGATAAACGAGGATACCGTGGTGATGGCATTGGGGACGAGGTGCGTTAGGTCGATGCGGTAGAAGTGCAGTAGCCCGCGGAAGAAGTCGCCCGCCGGGACTCCAAAGCCGCGCTTGACGTGTGCGACGAAGTCGACAGTTTCCTTAGTTCCCTCAGACGGGAATGCTTCGCCGGCAGCGGCCTCTAGCCCACTTGCTCCCTGGGCTTCAGCAGCCCGCGCTCCACCAGCTCCTTGAGATGCGCCTCCGTCACCACCGAGTGCTCCCACACCTTCTCCGGGGCTGGCGCAAGCTCCGGGGCCATTTCTTCTTCCTCGATACCGGTGGATCTAGCTCTAAAAACCACCAGGGTCTTTTGGCGCACACGGCGGTGCTAGGCGCGGCGGATCTAAGCACAGTAGCGCTGGCGATTCTACGTGCTAAAGCTTCTGGCGGCGGATTGGGAACCCTAGCCCTTGCGGGGAATGGAAGCGAGTGGGGTCCTCGACCCCTCACTCAGCCTTTTATAACTAGGCCGCGTCAGTGCGGTGGGCCGCGGCGTCCAAACACCCCGGCGAATTCGGCGACATCACCGGCGACCAAACGGATACATTGCCTAACGGCTATTTCGGCCTAACGGCTACAGGCAGTGACGGCTCGAGCCGTGCGGGAATCCATGCCCGTTGGTTTTCCGCCCAACGGCCTGGTGTCCATGGACTCGCTATGCCTTACTTCAAGCCACCCCCCATAATTTTCCTTAAGGTCTCCTGGTCTCTGATGACCTCTGGGTCTATGATAACACCTTCTCAAGGTCGACAGGTACTACCACTTGGTAGGTCGCCTCAGCTTTCATTAGCAAGTTCACATCCCTGGCTCCACTGCCCGTGGGCGGCCTCCGGGCCAAGTAGCACCTCCTTGAGGTCGCTAAAGGTCCTGCTACCTATAACATTGCTTTCATAGGCTACACCGACGGCCCCGTGCTTAATGGCTCCACTGACCGTTGGTGACCTCTTGGTCAAGTAGCACCTCCCTGAGGTCGCTAAGGCCCTGCTGCCTCCTAGGTCTTTCAGACCTAGGTTTTCCAGGTTGACTACCTGCGTTGTGTCACTGCACAACGGTCGTGCCGACCTAGGTCGACACGGGTCCCTTGTCTCTACGGAAGGCCTCCTGAAGGTCGGCGTGCTATTTCAGCTCCGCTGGGACCTTGGTATCCGTACCATTGCTGCCTGGGCGCCCTTACAAACTACTAAAGCCATGACACCGCTCATGCAAAACTATATTTACAGCTTCATAAGCTACAAGGAGTTTGGCCCTTGGCCAAATTACAAGATACAAAGATCTTAAAGGTCCTGAATTACCTTCTAAAGTGCTTACGACTAAGTCTACACTAATAAGGCTTGTTGCAAGCTTTCTTCTGGCTTCAGGGCCTACTCGACGACCTCTACAGCTATTGTGGAGGCAGCTGCCACACAGCCACCACTACTCGCGCACCAACCGGTCTCCTACAGCACCCAACATCAAGTCTGAGCTTCACCGCAAGATTGCAGAAGGCCCGAGCTTTAACACCAACCTCGCCGGGTGAAGCGCGGTGTTCACCAGCATCACATCAGGCCTACAAGTGTGAGGGCCGACAATGCAACTGCTGCTTCATACTCCTCCTGGGTTGCTCAGCGGGGCGGGGAGAAGAGGCCAATCGAGTTCTTCGAGCCTCGCAAGCATTCTTCTAGCTCCAAGCATGAACTACACTACCTCTACACTCTGGGAAGCCCACGGCGTGGCAATATTACTACACTGGATCATCTTGAATCCCCTCTGAAGAATGGATTGGTTTGCTTCAAACCCTTGGCACCTATTTATACTCCAGCACCTGGCGTTGGGCGTTCATCCGCAAGCCAGCTTGCGTGGCGTCCTTATCCTCGAAGACACTGTGCCCTCATGGAGCACAAGGCCACTGTTCGCCTGTGAAAGGCATCGGCGCGCCTGACCCCTACCTGACTGCACACAGTGGCACCTTTGTCCTTTGCGGGTGGCAGCAACCCGTGCTTCATGTGCGCATCGGCCCGTGACTGTATAGTGCACTCGCGACCCTGGTCATGACAGACCTGTCACCTGCTACCCCCAGCAAGATTCTGGAGCTCTTGTCCTCTAGTCAGCACTACAAGAGCATCTGTTTCCTAAGCAGAAGGTCGTAGGTTTGGTTTCTTCTTCTTTTTCTTCTTTTGAGCATCAAACCGGCCATCTTGGTCGCTTTACTGCTCGGGGGCTACTACACTAGTGCGTCTTCAACGCCCTATTTTCTTCGGGTCGCCTCGACCTAATGGAAGCCTGCTTCCATCGCATCTCGGCTCGACCTACCCCTGGTAGGCTTGTTGACCTTTCTGAAGGTCGTGACTCCTACTACAACATGCCTGACTCAGGTCAGGTCGGCGGTTCTGCAAGACCTACGCCTCGTCTTCACTTCGACCTCATGGTACTTCGACCAAGAAGCTCGACGTTCAACTTCGCGCGCGCATCGGAGGGGTTTCTTTCTTTTTGATCCCCATGCACCCTTCACGACCTCGACGGTGCCGCGCCCCTGCTCCTCTTCGACACGACCTCGCCTCGACCGCTACGCCTACACGTCGATCGGGGGCTTGAGAGACATGGGTACCCATGGGTCCCCACCGGCTAGGGTCCCAGAGGCCCCTGTCAAGTGGACCCGACCTTCCAGAAGACTCGCCGGCCTTACAAGTGGGCCCAGCGACCTAATCAAGCACCTGGAAGACCCGCGAAGCCTTGGCATGCAAGACAAGACATGGCGACCTGGCGCGCCGCCGCCTGTAGATTCCGAGTATCACGGGATACTCCTTGTAATCCGGGAGATAAGCTTCCCACAGTTGTAACCGACCCCGACACGGGTCAACCGACCTGCGCATGCAAACCCTAGCCCGTCCCCCCATATAAGGCGGCCTAGGGCTCCATGCACAGGAGAACTCATCTTCATCCTCGCATAATCCACCACAACTGGACGTAGGGTTTTACTCTCCGGAGGCTTGAACCAGTATAAACCCTTGTCTCCCTGTTCTTCGCCGCCATACTTGCCTAGCTCCGTGTGCCCCACGTGCATAACCACCTACTCTCTTAGGTCCCGATCCTCTCCATTAACCTGCAAACCTCTAGGGTAACCCCCTAGCGGATCTGTCCAGGTCTCACCCCCTGACAGAACCTATGATGCTTCAAAGAGTGAATGATTCGATTTGCGGGCCGCTGTATTGTGCACTATTACTGATTTCTCCGGTCTAGGTTATGTGTCTGGATCTGTCACAGCTGGTGGAGCAGCTCGCCCTGATTCCCACTCCAAAACATGTTCCTTCACACTTGGTAATGGTAGCAAGACCTGGTATATGGACCATCGTAGATTCTTGAATGAAAACCACCCATTTAGGTTTGATGCTGATAAATTTGGTGGTAAAACTGAGTTTAGGCCAGCACCTATTCCACTTACTGGAGAGCAAATTTTGGATTGCACTAAAGATCTTAATACAGTTTTTTGGTAAGGATCCATCTAGAAAGAAACCAGCAAGCAAGAGACGCAAGGAAGGAGAGCCATTAGTCATTTTCAAAAGGAGATCTATTTGGTTCGAACTTCCATACTGGAAAGATTTAATGTTGTGGCATAATTTTGACTTTATGCACATAGGGAAAAATGTGAGTGAAAGCTTCTTAAATACATTCCTGGGCACCGCTAGTAAAACTAAGGATAATCTGAATTGTAGATTGGACATTCAATCTTTAGGGATTAGGAGTGACCTTCATCCGGTTGAAGTTGATGACCAACTTTATTTACCACCTGCACCATACACAATGAGTCCTGATGAGAGGAAACAATTTTGTCAAATACTCAAGGGGGTAAAGTTTCCTGATGGCTATGCATCTGACATACGACATAATGTACATGTTAATGAGAGAAAGATATTTGGGCTGAAGAGCCATGAGAGCCACATTATTCTACATCATTTGCTGCCACTTGCTGTGAGGAAAATATTGCCTGAAATGGTTAGTGCTGTTGTGATTCGTGTAAGCAACCTTTTCAAGAAACTTAGCTCGCCTGTCATTCGAATAAGTGATATGGAAAGTCTAGAGGCAGATATAGCTGAAACCTTCAGCCTTCTTGAGACTATATTCCTTCCATCTTTTTTTTGATATTATGGTACACTTGATGGTACACCTTCCTGCACAAGCAAGAATAGCTGGTCCAGTCCATTTTCGCAGCATGTGGCCCATAGAGAGGTAATTATGTATACTCAGCAACTCCTATATACTCACTATTTTCAAGACATTACAAATGTGCCTATTATTTGTGTGCGTAGGTTTTTGATGAGACTGAAGGGTTCTGTCCATACCAAAAGTCACTGTGAGGGATCAATTATGGAGGGGTCTATGTTTACTGAGTGTCTTACTGTTTGCGCTCACTATTTACATAATGGGAATCATTTGAGCCGTCAAGTTACATATGATGAAGATTGTAGTAGAACTCCTTTCTTCCGTAGCATTGGTCGAGGATTGGCTGGAAAGTCCATAGTTAATTTAGACCACAAGACATGGTTACAAGCCCATAGATATGTTTTATTCAACTATGCTAATATAGAACCTTACTTGCAGTAAGTTATCAAAATCTCAATTCATCACATGATCACTTTCCATTGTTGTCTAAAATGATTAAATGACTTTTGCAGCAAGCATGCTCAGTATCTATCCTCAATTGGTTTTCGAAATAAACAAGACATCGATCGCATTCAACATGAATCCTTTCATGAGTGGTTTAGGCTGCATGTGGAAGAAATGTGTGAGACGTCACCAAAAGAGATTAAAATTTTAGCTAAGGCGCCCATGACAATTGCAAACAAGTATAGTAGTTACACCATAAATGGATTCAATTTCCACACACAGTCGTATGATCAAGGTAGATCTATTCAGAATAGCGGTGTTGCTGTAATTGTAGAGTCCGCAAGCACTGATAGGGGCAATAATGACAACTTTATTATCAGAAACAAGACTTATTATGGTATTATAAAGGAAATTCTTGAACTGAACTATCACCACAAAGGAAATATGGTACTTTTCAAGTGTGATTGGGTTGACAATCGTGTGCAGGATAAGTGGGTGAAAACTGATCAATTTGGGATCACAAGTGTCAACTTTAAGCATTTGTTCAATACAGGTGAAAAATTATCTGATGAGCCTTTCATTCTAGCATCACAGCCAGTGCAAGTATACTATGTTCCTGATCCAGTTGACACCGAATGGGCTGCTGTTGTCCAGTCCAAACCAAGAGATGTATATGACTTTGATAATTTTGAGAATGAGCACATTGATAATGATAGTGGACTAATTGTACCATTGCCTGATCTAAATCGAAGTGTGACTGTGGATATTATTAATGGAATTGTTCCTTCTGTTAGAACAAATATAGATGGTATAATTGTTGAGCCCAAAAAATCTAAAAAGGGCGAAAAAGTAAGTATTTGCTGGCTGCTATATATTTCTTATTGTTTCCTTTCAAAGACATAGATGGTATAATTTCTGGCTGCTATTTTTTCTTGTTGTTTCTTTTCGAAGGCATAGATGGTATAATTTCCTATTTCTTTTTTCAGAACAAACAATGGCAAGCGCAAGAGGAAATGAAGTGGAGGAACCCATCACTAATGGTTATGAGCAGCAGCGGCGTGAAAGGATTGCAAGTAATAGAAGGAAGCTTGATTCTCTTATTCCTAATCTGAGTAATGGGGCGCATCACCATCAAACTAAGAAAAGGACAAAGGTATTCTCAATACAAGTTTCTGTACATTTCTGTAGTTTCTGTACAATAGTTTCTGTACATTTCTTCTACTAATTACACCATCATGTTTCGTTGTTGCAGAAAACTTATACAAGTGATGCTCCAAATGGAGGACATAATCTTCGTGCAAGGTCACAAAGAAATGGTGTCGAGAATGCAAATGAGAAGATTGGTGAAGATCATGATTGTCAATCAATTGGATATTTCTTATGTGACAATTATGGTAATAATCATGATTTTGAACTAAATTTCTCATGTTGTTGTTGTTTTGCTACTATCTTCCACCTATCTGGTTAGCTGAAGTTTTTCTAATTTTAGGTACAGAATTTCCCAACAGCAGTCCACAAAAGAAGAGGAAAGGAAGGGGTATCAATAAATTGAATGACATATTTGCAAGGGCACCTGGCATGCCTAAAATCCAAATTATGGTCAATGAATATGGTCAGCCTATTGGAGACAATTCTAGAAGGTTTTCTAGTGCTATTGGCTGTCATGTGAGAAAGAAAATATCAGTTGGTTGTGCAGATTGGAGGCTTGTAGATCCTGAAAAGAAGTTTGAGGTTTGGACTGATTTGAAGGTATATCATGGTTGGCACTTTTCTTATACTGTTTGCACATTTTCAGCGCAACTAAGTACTAATTGGCTACATTTCCATGTTAGGAAATCTTTGACATCGATGATGCTGCATTCAACTAATTCATGAGTACTACAGGAATAAAGTGGAAGGAATTCAAGTCAAAATTAAAGGGGCATTATTTTGATGACAAATATACAGATGAGCAACTAAGGGAAATTTATGAAAGAGTTAGTGATGATGATTGGACGTTTCTTGTAAACTATTGGAGCTTGCCTGAAACTGAAGTAAGTGGCATCTAGTATGAAACTGATTAAAATCTTTGAACTCTTTTCTTCAATATTTGTGTAGAAATTAACAATGTCTTTCGTAGGCTCATGCGGAATCAGCCGAAGTCAGTCGTTCAAAGATGGGAGTACTCCATTCATCAGGCAGCAAGAGTTTTGCACGATCAAGGCACGAAATGGTATACAAAACTATCTCTGTACATTAAAGTCTCGCATTTTCAGTACTAAAAGTTCATGTACTTTGTAGGCTCGTAAACTAGGGCACCCTCCTCGAAGAGATGAACTCTATATAAAAACACATGTAAGAAAGAATGGAATGCCATCAAGGAATGCATGACCAATTATTGTAAGACTTCTTGTTGAAAACAATTGTAGTTTGCAATACTACCTTTTGTTGTATAAGCTTTAAACATGCATATTCAAATTGTGCAGAATAAACTTAAAAAAGTTGTTGAAGACCGTCCTGAGTTGAAGCAAAGAACAATTCAACAAGGCGATGCATTTGCTGCTGCTTGTGGAGAAAAGGAGCCAAGAGGACGCATCCGTGGTTTGGGTCTAGGACCAACTCCCCAAGATATTGGTATCCCAGGTATGAAGTCTTACACACCCACAAGACTTCAAATGCAAGCTCTGGCCTTGAAAAAGGCTGAACGTGAGAAGGCAGCTCTACAACAACGTGTAGCAGAAATGGAGGAAAAGATGGCTGAGAATGGGGAACTCAACTCACATAATGGGTCCAATTTACGAGAGCATGCGGTATTTATTTCAACAACTCTTACTAGCTACTAGCTTCTAGTGCCACTGTCTCTCAAATTCATTTATCAATTATTTGTAGAGACAAAGGTCTGAGAATGAAGCTCAGGACAATCATGATGGTTATGTTGAAGAAGATCAAGTTTCTGTTCACTCCGATGATGATAGGGATGAATACTTGGTGGACAGGCATGTTGACAGGCGTGTTGTAGCCCCATCTGCAGCAGTCAGCCCTTGCAATGCTACCCCAGCAGTGCAGCCCTGTTATTGCAACATCACATAATGGACTAGTAATCTTCTCATCCATCCTACAAAGTTTTTATTTCTGACTTAACAGTGGTTCTAGTCATTGATTTAATTCCCATAATTGCATCATTTGCTTCAGGTTGGAAAGGATGTGATATTGTATGCTTTGCTGAGGTCTGAACCAGTGGCTAAGGGCATAGTTATTTCAACCAATCCTAATAGTGTGTTAGGAGGTGAGGCTCTTGGAAACCAGTACTGTGAAGTTGTTGTGAATGTTGTGCTGAAAAGAGACACCATTTTGCCTCGGCCTTATGGTGATGTGGAGATGATGGCTGATGCTCTTAAGATGTCAATTGCATGGCCATACAAAAGAGTAATATACTGTCTTTGTTCCTTTTTTAATGTGTGATGAGAGACAAAATTTTCTAACTATTGCTATTTCTGACAGTTGAAGGAGGCATCAAAGTCTAGTAGAGGCACTGCAGGTATGTTATGTATTTCAGTTTAAGTAAACACCTACTCTGAACTAATTTGTGAAATAATTAGGAATATGCTCCACCCTAGGATATCTAGCACTTATGAAATAACAACTACTCTGCGTGTGCACCATCCTAGGCTAGGTGAACTTATTAGGACTGTAAGACTTAGCAAAATTTTCCTAGTATAATTGTCGTGAGACTTGTCAATCAAACATGTGCGGTTGTATATGAGCTGTGACCTTGCTTCCTCTCGCTCTTTGCCTCTGTTCGGCTGATCATATGTGGGCTGATATCGGCTGAATACTGATGGACTTATCAGCCCAGCCGTTCGGCTGGCTGCCCAAAATCGCAGCAGCAGTCTCTCTCATCCCCTCTCCTCTCATCAGCAGCCATTTTTATTTGAATAAGCCGCCGTCAGCCCTGATTTCAAATGTGCAAGCTGTGCACTGTTGGCTGAAGTCGCTACTGTACAATCAGCCTATTTCAGCCAAGAAGTGGTTAGCTGATGCATGTTTCAGTGATTTAGAGAGATTCTTAATTTTAGGTTTTTTTTGCCTCAGGTCTCTGCATTGCTTTTTTTTAATTTGAATTCATCAATGTGTTTCCTTTCTTTGACTTGTGCCTGCTAGCTCAGTTCTTAACTGTACTCCTAGTATTTTTAGAACCTTGTACAACTAATGCATGCTTCTAATTTTATTGCAGGTGCTCCAAGAAAAGAATTCGGCCCCAAGTAGGGTGAGCTAGATAGTTGTTGCTGCTGCTGCACAAGTGTTTCCCATGGACATGGAAGCTCGACCATGTTGACAAGCTGACAGCAATCAGATCATCTTAGTCTTGCATGTTATTTTGTCTTGAACAGTCCTAGAGATGAATCATTTTGTAAGCCAAACATGTGACCTTAGCACCTGTTTTGAACTTTGTGGTTGGGACAAACTAATAGCTAATCATGTGATGATGTGCTAGGCAAACTTATGTTGGTTGTGGAACCAAAACTTATATCAGTTGTGCACTGTTTGTACGTTGGGAACATCTCAAAGTGTGCACTGTTATTTGATGGTTTGAATGAAATTTGTATGACTGTATGTTTCTCTTGAAGGTTTGAATTGAATGAGTTCTTTAATGATTTAAGATAATATGATTATATTAATGGTGCTGTATTGGGTAGGTATAAATGTGTGCAACGGAATGTCTGTCGTTATAACCTGTGCAACGGTGCATCCGTCGTTATAACATGCATCCGTGTTTTGGGTTGGTATAAATGTGTGCAACTGAGAATCCGTCGTTATAACCTGTGCAACTGAGAATCCGTCATTATAACCTGTGCAACGGTGCATCCGTCGTTATAACCGGAGCCACGGAGCATCCGTCGTTATAACATGCATCCGTCGTTATTTCTTTTTGCCGACACCAGTTATAATGACAGATGGCGACCGTTGGTATAAGTTTATAATGACGGATAGTAAGTTGCTGAAACGACTTATACCAACGCCATTGTCGTTGGTAATCTGGGGCTGTGGCATAGTGTCATGAGCAAGTTACTTTTGGTGATAATTCTAAAGGAAGGGTCTCCGGTTTGGGTGACATAACTATTGCAAAAGATCTCTCTCTTTCCAATGTGTTGTTTGTGGACTCTTGTAGTTATAACTTGCTTTTCATTGCTCAATTTTGTGATCTTGGCTTATCTTGCTTATTTGATGATGAGGGAGTTATCATTACTAACAAGAAATCTAATGAAGTTGTGTTCAAAGGTTTTCGCCATGGGAACATCTATCTTGTAGACTTCTCCTCTCATGAAGCAAACTTGACTACTTGTCTATTCACCAAGACATCCAAGGGTTGGCTATGGCATTGTCGTATTGCACATATAGGCATGAGTCAACTCAAGAAGGCTTTCAAAAGGGGTTTAGTTCTTGGTGTGAAGGATGTCACATTTGAGAAGGACAAGTTATGTGGAGCGTGTCAAGCCGGCAAGCAAGTAGCAAGTCACCATCCTATGAAGGCTTATGTTTCTACCTCAAGACCATTGGAAATCTTACACATGGACCTCTTCAGTCCTACTACCTACAAAAGTCTTGGTGGTAATCTCTATTGTCTTATCATTATTGATGATTACTCACGCTACACTTGGACATTCTTTTTGGAGGACAAGAGCAAGACGTTCGGGATCTTCAAGAACTTTTCTACAAGGGCTCAAAATGAATTTGAGTCATCTATTGTGAAGATCCGGAGTGACAATGGATCGGAATTCCGGAACACTAAAGTGGAAGAGTATTGTGATGAGCTAGGCATCAAGCATGAATTCTCTAAAACCTACACACCACAACAAAATGGTGTGGTAGAAAGGAAGAACAAGACTCTCATCACCTTGGCTAGAGCAATGTTGGATGATTATGGTGTCTCTCAAAGGTTTTGGGCAGAAGCTATCAACAAGGCGTGTCATGCTTCAAATAGGGTATATCTCCACCGACTATTGATGAAGACACCCTATGAGCTTCTCATTGGGAGGAAGCCCAACATCTCCTACTTCTGAGTCTTTGGGTGTAAGTGTTTCATTTACAAGAAGAGGAAGCACCTAGGGAAGTTTGAGAGTAGGGTAGATGAGGGCATGTTTCTTGGTTATGCATCCAACTCCAAGGCATATAGAGTATTCAACAACACTACGTGCCGTTGAAGAAACATGTGACGTGGAGTTTGATGAATCTAATGGCTCCCAAGGAGGTGGCTATTGTTGTGATGATGTAGGAAAAGAACCTCTCCGAGAAGCAATGAAGAAGATGGCTATTGGGGACATCAAGCCTAAGGAAGATGATGATACACCTTCTACTTCCCACAACCATGAAGACTCATCCTCTTCCGATGATGATAATGATGGCCATCAAAGGTGCACAAGACAAGAAAGTCCATCTTCCTCACATGGACCACCTCCTACATCACAAGACACCCAAGATCAAGAAGAAGAATCAGAAGTGGTGCAACCTCAAGATGATCCAACTTCTACCACACTTGAAAGGCGTACAAGGACTACATCAAACCACCCCATCGATCTTGTCTTGGGTGATCCCAAGGGTGGTACACGTACTCGCCGCAAACAATATGCTTCTTTTTGCAAACATCATGCATTTGTTTCTTTTGTAGAACCCACTACTATAGAGGAAGCTCTCGAGGACCCGGATTGGATCTTGGCTATGCAAGAAGAGCTCAACAACTTCACAAGAAATGAAGTTTGGGTCCTAGTAGAGCACCCCAAGAACAAGAACGTGATTGGCACCAAGTGGGTCTACCGAAACAAGCAAGATGAACATGGAGTTGTGGTGAAGAACAAGGCAAGACTTGTCGCTAAGGGTTACTCTCAAGTAGAAGGCTTGGATTATGGAGAGACCTTTGCTCCAGTTGCACGTCTTGAAGCAATCAGTATCCTTCTTGCTTATGCTTCTTGTCACAAAATGAAATTATTTCAAATGGATGTCAAGAGTGCCTTCTTAAATGGCTTCATCAATGAAGAAGTCTATGTTGAGCAACCTCCCGGTTTTGAGGATTCCACACATACTAACCATGTCTATAGGTTGATCAAGTCTTTGTATGGACTCAAGCAAGCTCCAAGGGCATGGTATGAGAGGCTCCGGGACTTTCTCATCAAGGAAGGCTTCAAGATTGGGAGAGTGGACAATACTCTATTCACAAAGATCATCAATGGAGAGCTCTTCATTTGTCAAATCTATGTTGATGATATCATCTTTGGCTCTACCAATCTCAAAGTGTGCAAGGACTTTAGTGATCTCATGACTAGGGAATTCGAGATGTCTATGATTGGAGAGCTCAACTTCTTCCTTGGGTTTCAAATCAAGTAATTGAAGGAAGAGACTTTCATCCATCAAGAAAAGTACACCAATGATATTCTCAACAAATTCAAGATGGATGATTGCAAGCCAATCAAGACACCAATGCCTACCAATGGACATCTCGACTTAGATGAGGGAGGTAAACCGGTTGACCAAAAGCTTTACCGTTCTATGATCGGCTCTCTTCTTTACCTTACCGCATCTAGGCCCGATATCATGTTTAGTGTTTGCATGTGTGCTCGGTTTCAAGCCAACTCTAAAGAATCTCACCTAAGTGCTTTGAAAAGGATCCTTAGATACTTAAAATACACACCTAGCATTGGCTTGTGGTACCCCCAATGTGCTTGTGTTGGCTTGTGTGTGACATTTGTTGGATCAAAAATGAGCTTCAGATCAGCATTATGTTTTTGTCACCGTCGGATGAACCGCTGCTATGTAGGTTCCAGGCGTCGGTTCATCCGGTGGCCGGGTCAGTTTGAAATTTGCCCTGCGCGCCACTGGTTCCTATCGTCGGATGAACCGACGCTCACCTCTGTGGAAGCAACGGTTCATCCGGTGCTACTGAGTTTTGTGGCTTTTTCAGACCCGCGACTCATTCATCTGACGCATCTAAAAATCTGGCCATCGGTTCATCCGGTGATACCTTTCTCTGATCTGCTCACATCATCCGGCGGTTCGACCGACGCCACGTGTTTTTCTACCGTCGGTTCATCCGGCGCATCTCTGCAGGTCGGTCCCACATGTCATAACGGTTCAAGGTCGTTTCTTCCCCAATTCGAACCGTCCGGAGCCATCACGCCCGTACGCCACTGATTTTCCACTGCCTCCGGTCACCGCAGCCGTGCGCAGCCACACCCGTGCTCTTCCAGCCTTCTGGCCTCGCCGTCGGCTAGCTCCGCCGCCGCGCCGCCCCCCCATCCGCTCGAATTTTGCGCGCGCAGCCGCGAACCCTAGCTAGGGTTTTGGAGCACCGCCGCCTTTTCCAGCCAAAATCCGCCGCCGCGGCTCGTCGGCAACCACTCCCAGGCGCACGAAAGACATCTCCACCACCACTGCTTCTCTCCTGCACCTTTTTCCCTGCAGTGGTGAGCATCTTCATTTTTGCCCTTCTACTGTTCATGCAGTTCATGTTTTTAGGGGAATTTGTTGATGTTTGTGTGGCCTTTGCCTATGATTATGAGCTTTGCTTCACCAATTCCTTCTATCTTGCTCATTTTTCGTAGTTTTTGCTCAGATTCCTCTAGATCGTGCTATATCTCATGGAATTCGAGTATATGTGCTACGGTTGATACCTTTTATGATACATTTCTCTCACAGTAGCTCATGGTCTTTAGTCCAGCACTCACACACACTTTTTGTTCACTTAAGGACCTACCTAGACTTCTCTTTTCATATCTTGTGCCATGATTCATGTACTAGAAATTCATGTCTAGGCTCAATCCTTCATATGCTTTGCTTAAGGACCTCTCTCCCCTAGTTACTTATCATGTTTATTCTCCGCTCGCCATTCTATAATCTTCCACCGTTTCTTTGACAGATGGCAGGAGACAAGAGGAAGGGCAAGGTCGTCCTTGAGCCGAAGAAGAAGAAGAGCAAGCAGGACAAGGAGTGGGAGCGTGTACTCCGAGTGCCCGACACCCAGGGATAGCCACAGAGGGGCATTCAAATCGGTGACAGTGCACAGGGTCAGGGGGAGCAGCACCAGGAGCAGCAGTCGTTACGGCGTTCAGGTCGTACCGGTACAAGACCGACAGAGACAGAGTCACCTTCCTCTGCACCACGTACCGGTCCATGGACTTGTGGTGGACGCACTCAGCCGACTCCAAGGCAGAGGAGGACAGCAGCAGAGCAGCAGGATCAGTCACAGGAGGGCCCTGAGGTTCGGACTGGTGCACAGAGAGCAGAGGCTTTTGGGGTCTATCTCCGTGACTTGAGGAGTCTTTCCGGGCCGAAGATCCGGAAGCTACGGTTTGTCGAGGAGGATGAGTGGTTCCCTCCTTGTAGAGAGGATTGTGACCCCCGGTTCTGGACGATCCTTCAGGAGAGCTTCGACGCTTCCTATGTCAGGAAGGGGTCACAGCTTAGCCAGCACAGGATGTTGCAGTGGACAGCCCTCAGAGCAGCAGCAGCTGGAGTCCCTATTCTCCCACACTTTGACTACATACCGGGACTTGCAGCTTTGGTCAGTGACAGACCGAGATACGTGCCTGAGTGGGTCCGAGTCTTCTACGCCACTGTGTACATTGAGGATGCCCGGCTATCGATGAGGTTCATGTTCATGGGGCAGCAGTTCAGACTCACCAGAGAGGGGTTAGCTGAGTTACTTGGGGTGCCAGTCGACGACACCTCTATTCACTACCTGGCCTACCTCGACGTTGAGGCTCCTCGTCGTGCTCACACTCCGATTGTACCGTCAGACGAGGAGATCAGTTTTCTGTTCCAGCAGCCTTTTCTCTTCGGCACTCCTCGGACCCCAGACCGGTTGACTCGTGAGGCCTACGTGGTTCACTTTGCTCTTCGGAGGTCCCTACTCTTCAGGATGGGGAATGTCGAGTCGATCACCGGTGTTCAGCAGTGGCTCCTTCTCTACATCATGACTCACCGGACGTTCGACATCGTGGATATCTTCTTCAGTGAGATCGAGGATGCTATCATGGATGGTATGGGGATGACCCGACAGTTTCCGTTCGCTCACTGGATCAGCTAGATGCTATCTCGGCTAGAGTCTCAGCGCTACATCTCTGTCTTGGAGCGATCCAAGTACGTGTTCAAGACTTATCAGCCATCGATGCCAGGGGACAGGAGGCAGGGACCCAGAGGACGGAGGAGAGCAGTTGAGGACCTTCAGGCTCGTGCTGCAGCTGAGGCAGCTATGGACGAGGCCGCACGTCAGGACGAGCTTCTTGCTCTAGCTGAGGGGCCTCTACCTCAGTACCTTGCCACTGACACCGAGGACTCCAGCAAGGACGAGGACTTTGAGCCCGAGCCATAGCCCGTCTTTCGCGTCTGTCGTACCCATGACGACGAGCCTGGCGGCTCTAGTTTGCCAGGACAGCAAGAGGCTGAGTCACCGATTCCTCTGATCTCTACCTCTCAGGTTACTCAGCCAGACTCCCTTACCACAGTGATCCAGTCCTTGGCAGACCAGTCCAAGGCCACGATGGAGATTCAGCGCCAGATGCAGGCACAGTTTCAGCGGCAGCAGGAGGCTCAGCAGGTTATACTTGATAGTATTCGCCAGCAACAGGAGGCTCAAAGGCAGCAGATCCAGCAACAGCAGATGATGACCGCTTAGATGTTCTCCTTCATGTCCACCTGCCTGGGTCAGCTATTCCAGCACACGGGGCTTCAGCTACCTACTTTACCTACTCAGCAGTTGCTCTAGCCAGAGCCGACAGTCTCTCTCCCTCCAGCCAGTGTTGTGAGCCTCCGCGTACCGATCGTCCCGATCTCACCGCTACTTCAGACGGGGTTGTTTGCCACTCAGCCGCTCTCTACTCCACAGACTACTTTTCTTGAGCACCTCAGGGCGGGTCAGTTCTCACAGATGACTACTCCTTCGACCCAGCTGATGTCTCCGTTCCCGATAGGTCCTCTTATCTTTGAGACACCGGCACGACCTTCCCTGGGTTTCACCTCGCCTATGCCGACTATGGCTACTCCTCGGACAGAGAGCCTCGATCAGGAGGATACTACTCTTCGCACGATCACTCAGCAGATCGAGACAGAGATGGCAGTGGCAAGCACTCAGGCTCTTCCTACTTCCGGCACCGACACAGCTCTAGTCTCTTCGCCAGTACGATCTTCAAAGCTGTCAGGGTTCGAGTCTGACGACGGTGACGTCTCCGAGTACCACGTCAAGGTTCGCGTCGCGCCTTCAGTGGTTGCTACTTCCTCGACGCCACCGGCTTCTCCTCCACCTCAGCAGGACTAGGTCCCTTTTTGGTGCTTGTTGCCAAAGGGGGAGATAGATAGGGGAGAGTAGAGATAGGGGGAGCTTGGGAGTGTGCTTTTGGAGTCTTTGTGCCCCTTGTTTGTTTTGTGGAGTTCATGATGAGACATGTATTTGGATCTTGTGTATGTTGATGGTTTACATGTCTACTCATGCTTGTGTGTTTGTTTAATTAATGCATGTGTGCTTGTTTCTATCTTTTCCATGCATTAGTTGTAGAGTTTATGCTTTAATTTCAAATTCTCGTATATCTCTACTTGTGTTGTCATCTATCACCAGAAAGGGGGAGATTCTAAGCATCAAGGCCCCATCGCACCTTTGGTAAGGGTGTGTTTCGGTGATAAATGACAACCATATACTTGTGACTAACCTTTGTTTTGTAGTAGATTTATTCTTGGGTTATTGTCATGAGATATAAGTAAAATGAGACCCCTCAATTTGGAATTATGGATGATCAATGGACAAAGACTACAAGGCTAAGGACATTATTAGTTCCAAGTGTCACAAGGAGATGAAGAACACTTGGATTTGCTAGTTTGTAGTGTTTGACCGTACTATTAAGAGGGGTTCACACACTAGTAGCTTGACCATGCCAAATGCAATGCTATATTCATGCACTATCAAGCTCCTTGGTTACTAAACAGCTCAAAGTACTCATGGAATCACATTGGAAGCAAAAGAATTGAAAGAAAACTCAAAGGAGATTGAATTGGATGAGTTGAAATGAAAAAGGCCGCGTCGGATGATCCGACGGCCTCAATTCTAGTTGCACCAGATGATTTATGTGACAATTTCAGAGAAAACAGCACCGCCGGATGAACCGACGGTGCATCAGCGGTTCATCCGGTGACCTAGGATTTGGTAACAGTGAGGAATGGAGTCAAGTGCCTTCTGTACCGGATGAAACGACAGTACAAGCATCGGTTCATCCGGCGCGTGCATATAAATCATACAGAGACGCACCGAGAGGACTTGCTTCAGCACCGGATGAAACGACGCTCCTGAAGACACTCAGCGGTTCATCCGGCGCCTATGGTTAATTCACACAGAGACGATTTGAGAAATATTGCTTCAGCACCGGATAAACCGACACAGCATCGGTGCATGTGTCGGGTGATATGGTACAGCGTCCAGGTTCAACGGCTATATTGCATCAGTTAGAGACACCGGATGAACCGACGCTATTGCTGGGGGAACCGTCGGTTCATCCGACGGTACTACTTTTCAGGGGACTTTTCTAACGGCTAGCCACCCTTGCTAGGCCTATAAGTAGGACCCCCCAGCGTCTCTTTAGCTGCCTTTGCCACTCTGAAGAACCACAACAGCCAAGAAGAAGAGGAGTTAGTGCTTTGATCATTTGGATTTCATCTTTCTAGCCAAGAGGGATTCTTTCTTGGTGATCAAGAGTTTCAAGGTGCTTTCAATATCATAGCTGAGTGCATTGGTCAAGTGAAAGTGTGTGAGCTTGTTACTTTTGGAGTTTGACGGCTCCTAGACGGTTTCGGTGATTTAGGTTCTTGGTGAGCTCTTGGAGATTGTGGGAGCCCCGGGAAGTTCTTGGTGTAAATGGATTGAGACCCACCATTCCGGAGATGGAGAACGGGTACTCTTAGTGAGCACTCAGGTCTAAGTGACTTGAGGGGGAGCAAAACTCTTTGTGAGTGCTCCAACGTGGATTAGGGAGAAGCGTCAACTTCTCGATACCACGGGAAAAAGTTCGGTTGTCTCGTGTCCACTTGCTCTACCATCTTGCACTTATTTTCGTATTTACTTTCAGCTCTTAAGTTCCTTTGTTCTAGTTTTCCTCTAGTGTGCTTTGCTTGTTGCATATCTTGACTAGGGTGTTTTTTTCATGTTAGTATGAATCTTGGTAAGGAATTTTGTTGCTAGTGTGCTTAGTTGGTAGAAAGAAACCTTTTTAGATAGGCAACACTAGAGATATAGGTTAAGATTTGTTTCTTGTTCTAGAAATTTAAAGAAGACCCATATTCAACCCCTTCTATAGTCCATCGATCTAACATGCTTCTACGACTCAGACGAAGTCAAGAACGGTAGAGATGTTGTTGTGGCCGATCGATCGAATGGCTGGCTTCTATATCGCCCCCTCCGAGATCAGTTGCAGTTCAGCTTCGACACGTAGCAAACTAGCTAAGCCTTTGAAAAGTTGGTCCAGCCGTCCAGGTAGCCAGCTAGGATCCGTAACTCTTAGTCTCTTAGTGCTCACGATTTCTTCTAACACCAAGCATTACTCATGGTCTCTGTACAATTTCGCGGTAGTCACACGGCCTCATGGATTCGCATATCCGTTAAAGGAGATCGATGAAAAATAGAGACCTTGAATTGCATGTACGTATCACCGACGGGCGGATACAAGACCAGGGCCGTGTTTAGTTGGGCAAAATTTCCTCCTTTCCACTCTCTCTCACCACATTAAATACACCAAAAGATATATGTTCGGAGTACTAAATGTAGATGAAATCAAAAACTAATTACACAGTTTGGATGGCCTTTGCGACACGGATCTTTTGAGCCTAGTTAGATCATGATAGGACAATATTTACCACGAAAAGCTGAAGTGATCCATACAAAAACGGTCGGAGGATCGGAGCAGAGCAGAGGTGGCAGGCGAAGAAACTTTGACAAGACGACAACGGGGTGGTTCCTGCCTTGCCGCCACTGCGCACGACCACCAGTCGCCACCGTCGTCTCGTCTGGATAGACGAGGTAGATTTGCAAAGTTTCCAACAATTCCTATCCAAGTGGCTCGGAAACTTTTTTTAGAGTAAACTGACCACACTTACCACGCGGTGTTTACTAGACGGCATGAGCTGAGTCAGGCCCCGACAGCAACTTGAGTGGCCAATGTGCTTTGTGGAATGATTTGCCCGCGGCCACGGCTCCAATTAGGAATGACAATTTTACCTGCGGATGCGGGTATCCGAGGATACCCGACCCGACAGGCACGGATATAGGTGGCAAATTTCGCCTGCTGGCGCGCATACAAGCGGCAAATTTTGTGCGCGGGCAGGGAACGGGTGGCAAATTTCGCCCGCGGGTATGCCTGTTACCTGATAGGTATACAAGGCCCATCAAAATATATGGCTCAGCCCAACAACAAAACCCTAGATCAGCTGACCTACCCTACCGCGACTCTGGCACTTCGCGACCGCGAGTCCGCGTGACTTATCCAGCCACCCGCCCCCTCCCCTCTCTCATTCTCTCATTTCTCTCTTTGTCTCTCGTTCGCATCTATTGGAGCTCGGAGGTCGGAGGGCGGCATCTCCTCGCTCCCGCCGGCCGGCCCTCGCCCTTCCAGCTCCAAGCCTCCACGGCTCGTCGCCCCTCGCGGCTGCAGCTCAGCAGCGACCCTGATCCAGTGAAGCTCGGCGGTGACCTCGCACATCACCTGCCACAGGGTCAAGCGGCTACAACTGCAGACGGCTGGCGGCGCATCTACCACGGCCCTCGCCCGGTCGCCCCTCCACTACTCATCGGCCGCCGCCCCTCCGCCTTCGGCCCTTCGCCGTGCAAGCAGCAACATGTAACCTCCTCAATCATCATCTAGTTTGAGTCATGGTTAGTGCTGCTAGTTATTGGATATGTTAATCTTTTTCAGCATTTGGTGATTGCTTGTAATGTCTACTCCTGGACACAGCATTGGTGCTGACTTTCCTTTGTTCTTAGGATGATCTCCAGTCTGACATCGTTGATCCATGAGATGGTTAGATGGAGGATGAGTTCTGCACTTCTCTGCTTTGTCATTGTGTGCGTGTGGCAGTGTGAATGTGTGATTTATTCTATATAATGAGACCTTATATTGCATTATGACTGTCAAATTATTGTTGTTCTTGTTGAAATGAACATGATGATATGCTATTTTCAGATGGGTACCGGGTTTACTCACTACCCGTGGATATCCGTCGGGCGCGGCGCGGGTACCGGCAACAGCCAAGAGATCATATCCATGCTAGCTCAAGAGCTCTGCTATAAATCCGAGGCCAGTGCCGAGTAGCAAGCCCCCCGGCCCCCACTGCACTCACTCACTCCCAGTCTTCCCACACAGCTCTCTACTTGACACTGCTACGATAGGAATCTACCGCGAAGCTCTCGACGGCGAGACCAAGTCCAGAATCCAGATAGAGGGCAACAGCACATGGCACGACAACGACAAGAGATTATCAACCTGCACCAGCTGCCGCCGGATGAGGTCGCCGCCGTTGCACCCGGACGTGGAGGTGCTGGCGGCGGGATCCTCGACGCCGGGCGCGTGCTCATGCTGTGGGGATGGTGGACGATTGCCGTCGCCATGCCAACCACGCGGAACCGACCGCCCAACGACGACCCCGCCGCCGCCAACGCCAACGCCACGTTCGTCGGCTTCCTCCTGTGGCTTGCCGTCGTGTCCCTCGTAACGCTCATGCCCGCGGCAAGGCGGCGCCGCCGGCAGTTCGCACGAGTCGTCGCGTGGCGAGGCGCCAGTCTTGTCATGGGCTGTTTCTTCCCGCCATGGAACTAGCAGAGGGTACTCGGTCAAGCGCCGTGTGGCTCGTAGCGTTTGTGCTGGGGTTACTAGTAATATATCTGTACTGGTAGTACATGCATGAATAAGGATCACTTTGTCCATTTGGGTGCACTGATCTGGGGGCTTTTGTACTGTTCATGGGCGTAGTGTTTGCCCCCTGCTTAATATAAGACTGAAAGGGAAGACCGATGAAGCACGTTTGCACTGATGCTCTGCTTAACTAATTATCCGTTTCGTAAATCACGAACTTGAAGCTCGTGCAGCAGTTGTTACCCACGTACAGGCCAGAGGCCACATCCACTGATCGCTGATCCACCCACCAGGCCACCACAATAGATGAAAGTGATCTAGAACAGACAAGAAGGCACCTCTCGTAATCACAAACATTGAGCAGAGCATCACTTCACAGTCTATATATAGATGTGGTTCGTGGAAGAGGATGCAGAAGAATGGAAGGAGACCTCTTTTTATGGCATCTTGTATATATATACTTTTGGTGGCACACCTATATATCACCTATGGAAAGAGAGGAATAATAGAACCTTCATTATTCTAGCATGTTTGGCTTCAACCTTTAAAGCATGGATATCGATCATTAGGCCATACTTTTTTTTAGATAATGGATAATTAAATCCGGCCTCTACATCCGAAGATGTACACAGCCAAGTATTACAGAGTTGAAAAGAACAGTCCACGAAAGTGGTAAAAAACAAGCAGCGACGGGCAACATGCCCCCGACTAAGGTAAACGATAAAAATTGTTTCATCCTCCATTGGCAATCTGTAGAGCAACGATTTCTAATTTCCTGCTCATAGCGATGAGGGTATCCTTAGCCTGCTCCTTACGCTGCAACTGGGCCCAGAAGCGTAACAAGTAAGCTCCCCTGAAGATAACCTGCAAAATCGAGTTAAACTTCGTTTTTTTGAAAACTATATCATTCCGGCATTTCCAAATAGCCCAGCAAATGGCAGCGACACCAACCCAAATCAGAGGCTTAAAGTCCTTATGTTGATTACTAAGCCACGTACCAAACATATGGCTAATAGATCTAGGCTGGGTCAAATTAGTAGCATAGAAAATAAACCTCCAAATCATTTTTGCGGAAGGGCAATCTAAGAACAGGTGCTGTATGGTTTCATTCATACTGCAGCAGACACATTGCTGGCTCCCTTTCCAGTTTTTCTTCGCTAGGTTATCTTTCGTCAAAACGACTCCCTTCTGAAGAAACCAAAGAAAAATCTTGATCTTTAGAGGTACTTTCCACTTCCAGATCTTCCTATGCTGAAAAGGTGGATGAGTATCTATGCCATCTAAATACATGGACCGCACAGTGAAAAAACCACTTTTTGTCAGCAGCCATTTAAAATAATCTTTACCATCCACCAGTACAACATTAGAGACCCGAGCTACTAGGTAAAGCCATTGGCTTAGGTTATTATCCACCAGCGACCGTCTGAATGAAATATTAAGGGGTCTAGAGGACATAACCTTAGAGACCGTAACATGCCTATCCCGCGCTATATGGTATAAGGACGGGTAGGTATCCTTGAGCGGCTTATCACCTATCCACGTATCATCCCAAAATCTCGTGTTGGTTCCATCTTTAATAACGAAAGAACCTTTAGAGAGAACCTCATCTTTAATACGCATGAGTCCTCTCCAAAAGTGAGAGTCATTTGGTTTTGATGATACTTGCGTCAGGGTTTTGGTTCTCAAATACTTGTTCCTTAGCAAAGATTGCCAGGTCCCATCAGTGTTCAAAAGGTTAACTATCCACTTAGCCAACAGGCATTTGTTTTGGAGCTTTAAATTTAAATTCCCAAGGCCACCCTGATCTTTGGGGCGACACAAGATGTCCCATCTAGCAAGTCTGTATTTGTGCTTATTAGCAGAGCCTTGCCAGAAAAATCTAGATCTGAAATGATCCAGGTTTTTAAGAACTCCCTTAGGGACCTCAAAAAAGGACATCATGAACATAGGAAGGCTACTTAACACCGAGTTAAGCAGAACCAACCTCCCCCCATAGGATAGATATTTTGCTTTCCAACACGAGAGCTTTTGCTGGAAGCGTTCTTCGACTTTACTCCATTCGGAATTTAGGAGTTGTCTATGGTGCATCGGAATACCTAAATATCTGAAAGGGTAAATCCCCGAATTACAACCAAAGAGAGAAGTATAGAAAGACTCCATCTCTCTGGCCGCACCATAACAGAAGACTTCACTCTTGTGGAAATTAATCTTCAGCCCCGATAGCTGTTCAAAAGCACATAAAAGGAGCTTAAGATTTTTTGCTTGCTCAAGATCATGGTCTAGGAAGATAATGGTGTCGTCTGCGTATTGTAAAATAGACAAACCATCATCAACTAGATGGGGTATCACCCCTCTTATTTGCCCATCTGTTTTCGCTCGATTAATAAGCAGGGCTAACATGTCAGCGACAATGTTAAATAAGATAGGTGACATAGGATCCCCTTGTCTGAGCCCCCGTTTCGTTTGGAAGTAAGGTCCAACGTCATCATTAACTTTGAGTCCCACACTCCCTCCCGAAACCATGTTTTGAATCCATCTGCACCATTTAGGTGAGAAACCTTTCATGCGTAAAGTTTGTTGGAGGAAGGACCATTTAACTTTATCATAGGCCTTTTCAAAGTCAATCTTAAAAATAACTCCATTAGCTTTTTTGGTGTGGAGTTCATGGATGGTCTCGTGTAGAATAACAACACCTTCCATAATATTCCTACCAGGCATGAAGGCAGTTTGTGTTGGGCTCACCACCGTCTTTGCTACTTTATTCAGCCTGTTAGTTCCAACTTTTGTAAAAATCTTGAAACTAACGTTGAGGACACAAATAGGTCTATATTGCTGAATCTTAGTGGGATTCTCAATTTTTGGAATTAATGTAATGATCTCAAAATTGAGGCTAAAGAGCTCAAGAGTGTCTTTGTGGAATTCATGGAACATGGCCAGAAGGTCATCTTTGATCACCCCCCCAGAAAACTTGATAGAATTCAGCTGGGAAACCATCTGGTCCAGGAGCCTTATTATGCTCCATTTGGAAGACAGCCTCTTTGACCTCATTTTCAGTGAAATCGGCTATGAGGATCTCATTTTCCTCATCGGATACTTGTGGAATATCATGAATCTGATCCTCCAGCAAGGCGATATCCGTCTGTTCTGGGATCCCGAACAGATTTTTATAATAATTCGTAATGTGGCTTTTAAGACGGTCAAAACTAACAACAACACCATTGTCATCTTCAAGTCTATAAATCTGCTGCTTACGGTGTTTGCCATTGGCAACAAGGTGAAAGAACCTTGTGTTAGCATCCCCTTCCAAAAGTGTTTTGACCTTAGCCCTTTCATACCATTTAAGCTCTTCCTCCCTCAAAAGCGAAACTAACCGCTCTTTAAGATAGTGCTTTAAATTGATCTCATGATCAGTTAGCCTATCAATTTCTGCTTTTTTATCAAGATTATGCAGAAGGGCCAGAAGAGTTTTTTTTCTCCTTTTTATAGGAGCCCGCCATATTAGACGCCCAGCCTCTAAGATGTTGCCTCAGTCTACGGATCTTCGATTGCCACTGCTGTAGTGGAGAAGATCCAGAGTTTTCTGATCGCCAAATATTTGCAACCATATCATAAAAACCCTCCTTTAGGAACCATCCCCTTTCAAATCTAAAAGGTCTGTTTCCGGACTGGTGAGTGGAAGCGCCTGTGGACAGTACTAGTGGAGTATGATCTGATATGTTCCGGTCTCTAGCTTCGACCTTGGCTAAGGGGAAATTAATTTCCCATTCCGTACTAACTAAAACTCTATCAAGTTTTTCATAAGTCGGATTATCCCCCGAACCCGCCCAAGTATATTGGCGACCTGTCATGACAATTTCCCTAAGATCAAGGGACTCAATGACAGCATTAAAAAGGGATGGCCATTTATTATCAAAGTCTCCACTGCTTTTGTCCTCTGGTTTTCGCATAATATTAAAATCCCCGCCAATGATAAAAGGAAGGGTTTCCCTTGAGCAGGTATTAGCGAGTTCGGCAAGAAAAGCACCTTTGTTTTGTAATTGGGCCGGTCCATAGATAGAATAAAGGACAAATTTGAAGTCAGTTGACTTGTATCTAAGGGTAAATTTCACATAGAAATCCCCCTCATCGATGGCACCAATATCAAATACACTAAGGTCCACCCCAAGCAAGATCCCACCTGATCTACCATGGGGAGCCATAGCGTGCCAAAGAAAATCACGTCCAGCACATAAATTTTTGAGGACATGATCGGGAAAGGACTCACGACCAGTTTCAGAGAGAGCAATAAAATTAATCTGCTCCTCTTTAACTAGTTCAGCCAAAAATCTGTGTTTAGCCAAGTCAGCAAGACCTCTGCTATTCCAGAATACCCCTTTCATTTTATAGTAATCTTTGAAGGAGTTTTTGGCTTTTTGGGAAGTTTGCCTTTTTTTGGATTTTTGGCATTATTATATTTTTTCTTACGACTGACAGGAGAGAGATCTAGAATATGATCATACTCTGTATCAAGCAAGCTCTCATTGAAATTCCCACAAACGTGGTTGAGAACTTCCTCCAGTCTTTCTTCCCTTTCGTCATCACTTATTTGATTCGTAGCTTTTACTTTAATATTTTTATTTGCGCTAAGAACTAATCTTTCTACCTCTAAGTTCTTGATAAAAGCAACATCTGAGGTAGCTAAGTTGATGCCTATCCTACCAAGGTTTGAAATAATATGGGAATCTGAAAAGCTAGAAAAGGAGTTACCTTCGAGGTTCTTTTTCTGTGCCTGTCATTCCGTCTTGCGTAGGATATGTTCATCCGCCTTTCCCACATTCCTGCTGCTTCGGCGAAGTGTCTTCGGTGCGCCCACCTCATGAGGAGTAGGCGTAGGCACCACCACCAGTGGTGCCGTCAGCACGGGCGCCGTGAGGCTGTCCACCTCACTCGGTGGCTCCCCCACAAAGATTGGGGCGGCCCTCTCAATGGTAGCAGCACCATCCGCGGCCACCTCCTCTACGCGTGCACTGGGGAGGGAACCTTCCCCACCTGCAGCAGCATCGAAGGACAGCACCTCCTCCGAGGCTGCCGCGGTCTTCTCTCCTGTGGCGTCTGTCTCCCCCTCTCCAGCATGGAGGGAAACAGAAACCACCGCAGGGTCCCCCGCAGTGAATAGCGGGGGGGGCAGCACCTCCTCCGAAGCTCCCGCGGTCTTCTCTCCTGTGGCGTCTGTCTCCCCCTCTGCAGCATGGAGGGAAACAGAAACCACCGCAGGGTCCCCCGTAGTGAATAGCGGGGGGGCCACCACCAGAGTCCCTGCATCCTGTACCGAAGAAAGGGGGGTGTAGGCGCAATACCCCCCTCCACCTGAACGGGGTGAGCCTCCGGGTAGCTGAGGAGCGGAGTTCCACCCACTGAAGCAAGGGCACAAGATAACCCAGGGTCCTGTTCAAACTCATCAGAGAAGAAAGTGTGAGGGTTAATAGGAGGTGTCACCCTGGCATTGTACATCCTCCGCTCTTCATCAGTCAACGGGCTGTATGTTTTCCACCCCACTGAATCCTTCTCTAACATGACCTTGATGCTAATCTCATCAAACAGCTGCTCACATGCCAAATCCAGTGCCTCTTGGATCAAAGTAGCCTGCCTGTGAGATTTCCCGCTCTGGGGTGCGGAAGGCTGGGGGTTTGCAAAAGAAGATTCCTTTTCACCACCCTGTGGGTTCAGAGAGGGGTTAGCATCCCTCATCTTCCTGTCCCCATCCGCATCATTACCCTTATCATCATCTGTGAGCAGGTCCTCATCATCAACCTGATCTGCAACCTTCGTCACCTCCTCATCGGGCTTGAAAAAAAGGCGGTACATGCATCCCTTCACACAAACATCAGCGAATTTTGGAATTTTTTTTATGTCCAAAACTGCTACAAGGATTCGTACCTCCCCAGTACGCCGTAGGTGGTGGACATCCACCTTCTGAGTAGCTCCAATCATTGTACCTACAGCCCACAAAGGAAGGAAAGAACGAAGTGCTCGTGGAACCTTGGTGACAGTCACCCAAACCTGATCCAGTACTTTTATTAACTGAACATCATCAACAAATTCTTCAATCGAGAAGGTACCTTCCTTATTCTTTGTCGTGATTGTGCCAACAGCAACCATACGGGTCAGCTCCTCCTTACTAGGAAAAGGCACAATAAAGCACTTGTGCCCCTCTTCTTGCGCTTCCCAGTGCCAAGGGACCGGAACTATCCGAGCTAGCGTAGTCAGAAGCAGCTGTTCGGAGACATCACCAGACTCCACCTTGATGAGGGCGGCGATCGGAGAGAACTCAGTTGAGACAATGTCATGCTCATTTGCTGCTTGAATATGGAAAATCCTCCATTGTCGTCCGAAGCGGCACAGTACGCAACGGACGGCTTCGGACCACGGAGAAGAGGGCACTGGTTGGTGTAATGGTCGTCTGTGCAAATAACACACGCCACAGTGCGCTTGCGCTTCCCTTTTCCTCCATCTGCAGCCCCGATTTCCGTCTTTGCAGTGTCAACAAGCTACTCCTGTGCAGAACCGGTACTCTGCGCCCCTCCACCAGTGTCGCTGCGAGCACCGCGGCCCCGGCCACGGCCAGACCCGGCGCCACGCACGGACGCACCGCGCTCCATGCGGTCGCCGTCGCCCTGTAGAGCAGCCGCCCCACGGCCTCGCAGGACACCGCGACCCCGCACAAGGTCGGCCCGTTCGCCGGCAGGTTGGGCAGCAGGGGCGCCCTGCCCTTCCTGTCCTCGGCGGCGGAACCGTCCCCGCCCCGCCATCAGAGCGTCCCGGTAGGGTGTTGGGGAGAGTAGGTGCTGAGGGATTGTGGCGTTGACGAGGCGACGGCGGCGGCCGGAGGACGCAGAAACTTGCGGCGGCGGACGAGTTGGCAAGGCAGGCATCGAATGCGTTGGATGCTCGGGTCGTGTATGCGGCGGAGACGACCGAATGCATAACCCTGGGTCAACGGGCTGCTGGGTCGGGCCTAGACCGCGTGATTCCCGTTCGCCCAAACAAGGCCCATGCGCCAAAAGCGGATCACGGCTTCTGGTCCCTCTCGCCGCGGCGCCCTGCTCCGCCGCTGTCGACCACGCCGGCGGCAGGAAGTCCCCAAGGGTCGCCACCGGCGAGAGCCTTGCGGGTGGCAGCGGCCCTTTCCACACCGATTTCCAAGGCGGTTTGTACCGGCGTGGCGGCGCAGACGGTGAAGCCGGCGACGGCGCCGGCCGCTGCGCAGGCGGGGGTGGCGCAGCCACGGCAGGAACCGAAAGCGGCGGCGCCGGCGACGACCCCGATGGGAGCTCTGCATCTCCAAGATCTTCAACATCGGACTCCGAATCAGAGTCCCAAAACTTGCCCACTCCTTCGCCAAGATGCAGCGATGAGGTGAGAACCAAATCCTGATTGATGCGCTCCATGAATCGATTAAAGTCGACTGCATTGAAAGGAGGTTGATCTCCTGCTGTAATTCGCCTCAATGCCCTCCGAATCGATGGCGCAATCGACACGTTGGGCATCCTCCATTCCCGGCGGGATCTGTGGGGAGGCAGCGAGGGCGAAGAAACCCGGCCGGAGGCCGGCGGGCGCAACCACCGGCGACGGCCAGTGGAGGAACGCCTCAGTCGCCTCTCTCAGTCGCCTCTCTCAGTCCGTACCTCGCTCTTGAGGGAGTAATTTGGAATTTTCACTCTAACAAGATGGGAAAACAACTCCAACTAATTTAATTATCCACTTGATTATACATATATAATAAGCTTGTGAACTGGGATTATAGTAGGTGGCACAACGAGACTACATGTCATAACTTTGTGGCTGGTAGTGGTATGTCGTTCACCTTGCTGATTATCAGTGAATTTGAATTGATGCCCTAAGAAAGTGAATTTGAATTGATGCAAAATTCAGATAAATATTTGTTAGAGTTGTTGGTATTCTTGTATTCATTGATCCAAAAGGTATTGGTGCTGGATGGACCTATACGTACAGTAAAATAAAAGTTGTTTCAAAAAGTTGATTATACTTTAAGCAAGATAAAGAAGTGATGAGTCAGCTTGGTCTACCTGTCAGTGAGTTGGCTTACCCGGCCTTAGGGGTCGACGAGGCATGGGCCAAATGCACTATGAGCTCATTCGTTGCCTTCACTATGAGTTAGAAACTCTTGTTCATTTTTCGGTACCTAGAAACCCAGCCGCTACGACCACAAAAACTAATTAATAGTGGTGGAGTCAGAATTGAGCTCTACAGGGCTCTCCTCTCACTCTTTTTTTTTTGAATTACACAGTACAGTATATCGGAGACACTCACAATGCACGCACACTCATCTTTATGAACACACGTACGCAAATCCTACCCTTAGGAGCATCTTCGAAGACTGAGCCGACAAATCCTCAAGATTGACGAAGCCACCACAGCGCCTCGCTGTCGACGGGAACGTCGCCTACCACTAAAAGCTCAAACGCCGTTAAATCTTGAGAAATTCGCTCCCACAGGGAGTCGAACCCAGGACCTGAGATGCTACCGGAGCTCCTGTAACCACTAGGCTACAGACCCTTTCGCGGCTCTCCTCACACTCTTCTTCTTCCAGTCTCTCATTTCCTACTTCCTCAAATTTTTGCCCCGTGAGATTCCGACCTGTAGGAGGGGTTAGCCCCCCATCCCACCCACCATTGGTTTTGCCCCTGAGAACCAAGTTTCCGCCCACCGGTTACTTTGCCCTTGAGAATCGAACCAAGTTCAAGCTACATCGAAAAGCCTCTCCTGTACCTTTCAGCCTGGGTGGTTTCAATCCTGGCTCTCGATCCGCGTCGGAGCGCGTGAGAGTCCTGACACCGGGTGGTGTATTGGGTAGTAAAAAATTTGTATTCATACGCATGCGTCAGGTAAAGCTGCACACATATATGACATAAAGTTGCATTGGTAGGTGGGAAAGGTGGAGACTTTTGTGTCCAAAGCCTGCCGCTTCCATTATGGACCCTCGGGACCGGTTGCGGACGAATCTGGACCACACAATCGGGACCGGGCCCTGTTCTTCTGATGCGCATGGTGTACCCCCATTTTTTTTACATGCTACCTACTGACGTGGAACCTGCTATTGGTGGCCCCCCACCCGATCATCGCATGTACACGGTGTAATATAGTTGAACACCCTCTGTACACTAACGAATGTTTATTTATTTACTCAGCTGCTTCGCCGCGGCCCCCTCATAAACGAATCTGACACCGGGACACTCGCTTAGAAAAATCATTTAGGCCCTCTGATGCTTCCACATTAAGGTCCTATCCACATTCGACATCCACCCAATACACTTAGATCCTGGTTTCGCAATCCTCATGGAGGTTCAGCGGGGTAATGGTCGGCCGCCGAACTTTGCATCGGAAGGCACACGAGGGCAGCGTCTTTCTTTCTCGGCTCCGACTGGTTCAAGAGGTGGCGCAACATTTGGGTCGTCTGATGATGAAGGACACAACGACGATGAAGGAGAAGGAGGTTCATATGTGGGCATCACTAATCGCTGTTCCCCCAAGTCCGTCTATTCTGTTGTTTGCAAGTTCAGCGAGTTCAAGAAGTAGTGTGTGCGTGAGATTGGATTTGGTGGCATTCTAGATCTACCTTGTATTACCAAGGTAAATCTGAAATTATCCTCGTGGCTGTGTAGCAAATTAGATTCGGAGGAAAGTTCTCTTGTGTTGTCTGAATCTAGGCGGATTTATGTTCATGAAAAGGATGTAGGTATAGTGTTTGGCATCCCGTGTGGTGATTCGGATATTAGTGGGACAGAGCTTTCAGCTGAACAGATAGCTCTCATTGCCGATGATTGTGGATTAAGTGGTGCTAGGAGTTTTAAAGCGCTAGAAGACTTGTTATTGAAGCATATTGATGGCAAATCCTTGAAGCTAGAGGTCCACCGGTTCAAAGTTGCATTTGTCATATTTGTAATGGGGAATTTGTTGGCTCCCGGAATTAAGCACAACCATGGAAACACAGATTTCTGGGGGGCCTTGAAGGATCCAGAGTTAATTGATAGGTATAACTGGTGCCGTTATGTGCATTGCCATGTACTGGAATGCGCAGAGAAGGTTAGGACAGAGCTTATATGAAAAGGACGGGTCAATAGTCTACCGCGGTGCCATCTGTTCCTCTAGGTATGTATCTGAGGGCAACACTCGCACACTTCAATTTTTAACTTCTCCCCCTTCAGTTGCTTAACAGATACATGTCCCAGATGAGCATTTGACCTTAATTCTTTTATCACACATGAATAGGTTATGTTCCTGGATAATATTGAACTCCGGCACTTAGCAAAGAACCAGAACATTACACCGCGAATTAAGGTGTTTGATCAGGATTCCCTAAAAGTCATGGCAGATGCCTGTTCTTCACGGGGGGAGCATGATTTCTCTAATTTCATGGGTGTAAGTGTGCTGCAGTTCTTTCTTTTCAGGCATTCTTCAGTGTGTGTTTCCATGCTTTTTTATCAGATGCATACTATGTGCATAAACACTATGCAGTTACGCCCCCGAGCACTATGTGGATACACGAGGAGGACATATGAGTCAGACATCTCTGCTGGGCCACGCATTCCAGTTTTCACAACGAAATCACTACCTCAACCAACGCAACTCCCCTACACTGATGAACTTGGTAATGTCCAGATGGTACCACCTGAGCAGTACCCCATGCGCAGTCCAACTGATTTAGCACATTACATGCAAGCAAAACACCCCTCGCTAGTAAGTTTACCTTTCCTGCATACAGTTGAACACCCTATGTTTTGAATCATACATTCACTGATTTGTTCGCTCATATATATTGTTTGCTTCTTTCCCAAAGGCTAAGCATTATGTTCTGGACTACTTCAAACTGCACAACGCTAGAATGATGAGGGAGATAGCACAGCTCAGGAATTCACTGCTCCACAGTAATGCTGATTTCTTTGATTGGTTTGTTGACAATGTTGGTATACAAAACATACAACATATGCACAAGAAGCCTCGCACACTGAATTTGCAGCCGCCGACTAACTCCCCCATGTCTCCCGCTTCGTCATCAAAGTGTGAGTACATACATTATGCATTAAACATTTCATTCTTCTGTTCTATTGCTGTGACCATTGTGCCAACATCAATTGCAGCTGATGTTGTTCGTACTCACACAACTCACCTCTATGGTACATCGAAGCGACCTATCCCAGTTAATGCTACTGACAACTGCAACAACAAAAGGCCATCATTAGGTAAATTCTTAAAACATAGTATATAATTTCATGTTTGGAATACGTTTACTTTTGCGGGTGTGTTTAATTATGTTCTGTTCAATGAAATGGCAACTATTTAAATTTTTGACATCTCCTAGTTCTGGAACAAAATTTCCACTCTGCAAAGTACCACCGTATTCCTCAAAGTAAGTATCACCACATTATTAGTAGGGCATCTGGTGTTGCGCACTCAACTAAATATCACCACATTAATAGTATGGCATTTGTAGCCGCCATGTTTCCTAGTCCTTCTCATCAGTTGTCTGAAATAGTCCTCTTGTCTTTTGTGGGTAGTGTCCAAGGGAATAACACGCACCCAAAGTGAATGGACCCAAAGCCCCCCTCCAGACTTGCAATGGAAAGTTAACACAACCATAGGTGCCGCAACAATGTCCGCATATAAAGATCCACAATTGGAAGAACCATCATCTGTACAACAACGAAAACAACAAGATGCCTTTGGTGGTACTCATGCTTTTACTGTCTTACCCATTACAGGTTCAATCTATACCGCTATACATGACATTTTCTTTCCTATCGCAGAGATGCCTTCTTTTGATCTTGGCATCAGCCTCACACAAAAAACAGTGGACGCCATAAATCAGCAGCCTCCCTCTTTGGGCCAACACACCGAAAAGGAAACTGCTACAGAAGAAAAGGGTGCGAATATCCATCCCCCCCCCCCCCCCCCGTACAGTCCGCTTGTTCTTTTTGATAGTTTATTGACACATTTCATGGTACTTTGTATGTAGATGCACATTCAGTTGAGTTCCATGTACAAGACAGGCATAACGCTGATTCCTGGCATACACCTGAATCACACATTTTCCCAATCCCAAGGATGATCTCCCCAGTTTCTTACCAGCCAGATCCAAAGAAAACCACTGCAGAAACCACATCTGAGCTTGAACATACTGCTGACCAGCATTCATCCAACACAGCCACCTCGTCACCAAAATCCGCCACTATTGAGCACGCAAACATACATGTGTTCGAGCAACTTGCCTTGCTTGCTGACCCCACGTCTCAGCCTGAAGAGGTTCGCTATGGACAACCTATCCAAGACTCCTACCAAAAGGCTGTCGTGCCCGATCATACCGGTGAACCTCCTTCATTTTTCTCAGTCCAGAGACACCCAATACCAGACCGCACTGTTATTGAGATGTTGGAGATGTGGTTCAAGAATAGTAACAGCATCGAGCCTAACAGGTCGCTAAAGGTCCTGCCACCTATTACATTGCCTTAATGGCTGTACCAACGGCCCCGTGCTTAATGGCTCCACTGCCCGTTGGCGACCTCTTGGTCAAGTAGCACCTCCCCGAGGTCGCTAAGACCCTGCTGCCTTCTAGGTCGTGTAGACCTAGAGTTTCCAGGCTGACTACCTGCGTTGTGTCACTACACAACGGCTGTGCCGACCCAGGTCGACACGGGTTCCTCATCTCTACGAAAGGCCTCCCGAAGGTCGGCGTGCTATTACAACCCTGCCGGGCCCTTGGTATCCGTACCATTGCGGCCTGGGCGCCCTTACAATCACCTAAATCATGATACTTCTCATGAAAAACTATATTTACAGCTTCAAAAGCTACAAGGAGTTTGGCCCTTGGCCAAATTACAAGATACAAAGATATTAAAGGTCCTGAATTACCTTCCAAAGTGCTTACGACTCAGTCTACACTAATAAGGCTTGTCGCAAGCTTTCTTCTGGCTTCAGGACCTACTCGACGACCTATGTAGCCACTGTGGAGGCAGCTGCCACACAGTCACCTCTACTCGCGCACCAACCGGTCTCCTGCAGCGCCCAGCATCAAGTCTGAGCTTCGCCGCAAGATTGCAGAAGGTCCGAGCTTTAACACCAACCTCGCCGGGTGGAGCGCCGCACCCACCTGCATCACCTCCGGCCTGAAAGTGTCAGGGCCGACGATGCAGCTGCTGCTTCATACTCCTCCGGGGTTCCTCGGCGGGACTGGGAGAAGAGGCCAATCGAGTTCTTCAAGCCTCGCAAGCATTCTTCTAGCTCCAAGCATGAACTACATCAACCCTATACTCTGGTGGGCGGACACAAGCCCCTGGCATGGCTATATTACTACACTGGGTCATCTTGACTCACCTTCGAAGATTGGTACGGTTTGCTTCAAGCCTTGGGTGCCTATTTATACTCCAGCACCTGCCATTGAGTGTTAATCCGCAAGCCAGCTTGCGTGGCGTCCTTATCTGCAAGATCACTGTACCCTCATGGAGCACGAGGTCACTGTTAGCCCGTGGGAGGCATTAGCGTGCTTGTCCCCCTACCTGACCACATCCTGGAGCAGCTTTTGTCTTTTGCGGGTGATTGCGACCTGTGCTTTGCTTGGGACCCGGCTCATGACAGTACAGTGCATGCGTGACTCTGGTTGCGCCAGACCTGTTGCCTGCGGCCTTCTGCAAAGATTCTGAAAGCCCTTGTCCTCTAGTGTTGACACTACAAGAGCATCCGTTTCCTAAGCAGAAGGTCGTAGGTTCGGATTTTTCTTCTTTTTCCTCTTTGGAGCATCAAACCGGCCATCTTGGTCGCTTTACTGCTCGGGGGCTACTACACTAGTGCGTCTTCGACACCCTATTTTCTCCAGGTCGGCTCGACCTAATGGAAGCCTGCTTCCATCATATCTCCACTCGACCTACCCTTGGTAGGCATGGTGACCTTTCTGAAGGTTGCGACAGCTACTACATCACACCTGACTCAGGTCAGGTCAGTGGTTCTTCAAGATCTACGCCTCGTCTTCACTTCGACCTTCTGGCCTTTCGTCCCAGGAGCTCGACCTTCAACTTCGTGCGCGCATCGGAGGGGTTTTTCTTTTTTGGATCCCCGTGCACCCTTCACGACCTCGACGGTGTCGCGCCTTCGCTACTCTTCGACTCAACCCCGCCTCGGCCACTACGCCTACACGTCGATCGGGGGCTTGAGAGACATGGGTACCCATGGGTCCCCACCGACCAGGGTCCCAGGGGCCCCCGACAGGTGGACCCGACCTTCCAGAAGACCTGCCGACCTTACAAGTGGGCCCAGCGACCTGATCAGGATCCCGGAAGACCTACGGAGCCTTGGCGTGCAAGTCAAGACACGGCGACCTGGCGTGCCGCCGCCTGTAGACTCCGAGTATCACGGGATACTCCTTGTAATCCGGGAGATAAGCTTCCCACAGTTGTAACCGACCCTGACACGGGTCAACCGACCTTGCAAGGAAACCCTAGCCCGTCCTCCCCATATAAGGCGGCCTAGGGTCCCATGCAAAGGGCATCTGAACTCATCCTCGCATAATCCACCATCATACTGGACGTAGGGTTTTACTCTCCGGAGGCCTGAACCAGTCTAAAACCCCTTGTCTCCTTGTTCTTTGCCGCCATACTCGCCTAGTTCCGTGTGCATCCCCTGCATAACCACCTACGCTCTTAGGTCCCGATCCTCCATTAACCTGCAAACCTCTAGGGCAACCCCCTAGCGGATCTGTCTAGGTCTCACTCCCTGACACTGGTAGTATTTACAGCCGCCATCTAACATGCATCCAAACACACCAACTCTACTGTCTCCAGCTCTTGGATATGCCATCAGTACCCGAGGAAACTTATTATTCCTGCTGGTGAATTCAAGGAACATTTCCTTCAACATATGGTCTATGGGGATGATATAATTGATGCAGTAATACGCCAATTCAACAAGATTGATTTCATTATTAGTGGCGGTGCTGGTGCTACTAGGTGAAGGCACTTCCTTGAATCTGATTTCGCGGTATGCAGCTTAACTAGCCCTGTTTGGCTACATTCGAACTATGTCTCGTTACTTAAAACCCCTTATGCACGGTACTGTTGTAGATGTTGTCGCTTGGAGGTGCTAATCCACATGAGACTCAGTCTGGACTACACCAGTTCCTTCATATTGACCACTGCATCCCGAGATGTCGGATGGTACGTCATCCTCCCACCCCCACGCACCCACCCCCACCGCCTCCTCCAGAAACCCATGTATACCTTATTTCCATTTCTTCTTGTGTTTTCGACAGATCATAGCTCCTGTACTTGTTGACTCTATATGGTGTGCTTACATCTTCGACATTCATGGGAACGATGTCCACGTCCTTGATCCAGGATATACTACAGCAAGGCATTCTGTGCACAAATATATACAAGAAAAACTGTTAGACTCTCTTGCCTCATGTTTTGAAGCATTTTTTGAGAACTGGCGAATGTGTCCGAAAGAGCAATGGACTCTACACCACCACCAGATATGCACTGAACCTTGCACAAGGTAATTTTTCCACGTGTAGCCATATTGTCCAAAGGAATGCTTATGTTGTTTCCTATACTTACTCTAGTAATGTAGCCTCCTTAACGGACTTGGCTATTTGTCTGCATGTACACAAGGCGGACAGCGCCATTTGGATGTTACATGGTGCACGATACTTCAATGGCCAAGATATTGACCAACCTCTAACAAAGGTTATTAATCTTCTGGTTTCCTCAGCTGTGCTGTTATATTTGCAGTCATGGAGTTACATATTTATCAATTACCACACAGGACACAATTCATGTCGAATGCAAGAACCAATTATTTGAAGTACTCCATCTCACTCAGAACCAGGGAGACCTGCCACTCATGGTTCGACGTTTGCTTCATTAGTTCACAACGTACGCGGCTCTTTTTGTGGAGAACGACATAGGCCTGGACCTCTATGCAATGGAATATTGTCCTTGTGTAACCTTTGTCAAACTCATTTTGTATTAGGAGTTAACCAACGATATTTGTTAGGCACTGCCATCGCGCAGTTGAATTCTGAAATCGACACTGTGATTTCTGAATATGACCAGCTAAACACCATGATTCATCTATTTTGTACACGGCAGGTCTAAGTGCCACCAATCCATCATTAGCCTTTTCATTCCCAGTTATTTTCTTTATGCATAAAAACAGTTCAATAGTTACCCAAAAAGAAACGTTGGGACATTATGCCGATTCCTCCTCACAATTAATTACTGCTACCAATACTCTACCACCAACGGTCACCCACCTTCTTTATATACCCCTGTGATCCCTCCCGTTGGAGGTCATCTTCCTCCTCCTCCCACATCCATCCAAAAGATTCCCCACCTCCTCATTTCGCTGCCCTTCAGCAGATCTACTCGCTGAACGACCGACCGCACCCCATCTGAGGTACCCTTCGAGCTCATGTCGGACGGATGAATCTGAATCTTTCTCTTCTACTTCTAGTACCCACAAATTTCACTAAACTTTAACTTCGTTTTGGATCAACCATAGCACCCTGGAGCGGATGTCTTGGTACATTGTGTTCCGGGGCCGCAGGCCAGGTGTGTACGGGCAATGGGAGCAGTGCCTGGACCAGGTCAATGGCTTCAGCGGTGCAGCGTACAGGCGGTGCCGTTCTCGCGAAGAAGCTGAAGCAGCGTTCCATGCTTACTTCCATGGACTCGCAGATGGCCCTAAGGCGCATCTCGCGGATGCCCCTAAGGCGCCTCCCGCTGTTGCCCCAAGCCCGTACAACTGGAAGGACATTATCATCGCAATGCAGTTCTTAGTCATTGTTGCCATTTCCTACTCTTTTTTTTACCTCCAACTGATGTCTATTACCGAGGCTTACTCTTCGGTCCTGTTAGCTTGTACTACTGGAAGCAAGTAGTGTTTGTCTATTCGGTTTTTGTTGTGTTATCGGCAGTAAGAGTTGTGTAGCCAGAGGCAGTACCAGGAGGAGTTGTAGCAATTAACAACTATCCATTTTGTAACTGAAGGGAACCGCCTCCAACGCATATGTTCATAATATATTCCTTTTTTGTTTTAACAAAGATTCATTTCTTCGTTACCAGCTAATCCATCAGGACAAACAAACACAGTTTGCCAGGACTAGTTCATTACTTAGTTTTATGTCAATCACACCCCCTCGTGGATGTTTTCCAGCTACACACAGTTTGGGAGGACCTACCTAACAAAATACAACTAAGTCTTCTCATCAACTCCACATTATGGATCACAAAAGAACCTTACAAAATAACAACCTCCAAGGTTTCTTTTTGGGACATTCTTGCTCCGTACGAAACAAACTATATATGAACAAGGATCCACACTACTCGTCCATGACACCATCAGGCGCTTCCCCGCGGTTCCCTTTCATGGTCAGTAGATCGTACGACACTGATCGACGCAGCCTGTGGACTTCCGCCTGTGCAATCACTTAGGTGTTAGTAATAGGACGTCACATAACCAGATATTTGTACATTTATCAATTTATTTGGCAAAGGCACCTCTGGAAGAAGTCTTGCCACACGATCACCATCGAACCACCTCATAAAGTGCAGCACACATACTCCTGCGTTCAGCCTGCGTGTGTTTTAACACTAAATGTCAGACACGCATTCTTCAGATACGTTATTCAGAACTAAGCATGATTTACCTGTCACACGCAAAGCTATCCGTCCCAAGTTGCACATACTCGACCAGCATCTCATCATAGTCGTAATCCCATCCAGAGAATAACTAATCAGATATCTCACCAAATGCATCCAGCAGCTTCTGTAGGATTGCATCGTGTTCACCAGTTCTTACCTGCACCTGCCTCTTCGACATACAGTGAAGTGCTGGATCAAGGATATATATTTTACGAGGCCTCCTGTCCCAAACATACAGACACCAACTACCAGTGGCCCTGCTTGGCACCATGACCTGCCAAAGTAAACAGCAATTTAAAAAAACATATTCATACGTTAATGTGACCTGAAACAGCATTTGGTCAATGCTCACCAAGCGAACGTTTTCATAAAGGCCACCAATATGTGCACCAAGCACCATTTCCCGGACTTCATCATGTAAGGAATCGGATGCTCGTTAGCCTAAGAGGGGGAGGGGGTGAATTAGGCAATCTTAAAACCTTAACCTATGGCTTCACTACTTTTGCACAAAGATAAACTAGAACATACTATCTAGATGTGCAACTAGGGTTGTTCTAGTGTGGAACTCCCATCCCAAATCAAGGTTTGCAATCTATAGCCAATCCTAGCATGATACTACTCTAGGAAAGTAAAGGCAAGCAAGGATTGCAAAGAGTAAATGCGGAAACGTAAAGGGGACGAGAGAAAGCAAACTCTAGACACGCGATTTATCCCGTGGTATCGGTAGGCACTAAGCCACCCCTGGTCCACGTTGTTGAAGCACTCACACAAGAGTATTGCTTCTCGGTCACCAAGTCTCTCCCAAGAGCACCACTTGACTCGCCACAAAGGCTCGCCACTTAGGCACTCGCCAAGCTCCCTTGGTCACCTTGATGCCGCCTCCACTAAGGAGCTTCTCCACCAAGGAAGGGGGTCTCCACGTCCCCCGCACAAAGTGTCCTCGCCACTCCACACCAAGCCGGAGGGTCGAAGACGATTGCCGGTGAACCACTTAGGCCCCAAGGCTTCCGGCGAACCTTGTACACCTTGATTCACTCAAGAATCACCTCACAAGGTTGGCACAATCTTGCACTCACTCAGCTCTAAGCTAAGCCTAGCACTAAGCACATACATTAAGCATATGCAAGTCTATGGATGAGCAATTAAGCACTTGGATGGATTGGATATGATCTTCTAGGTGTCTTGAACTCCTCTGCACTTCCTCACAATCCAGCACCATCAAATGGGTGAGTGGAGGGGGTATAAATAGCCTAAGGCACTCAGCTAGCCGTTGGCTAACGGCTCACTGAAAAGTTGACCGTCGGATGAACCGACGCCTACTTTCCAGGAGCATCGGTTCATCCGGTGCCCCTCCCACGTCACGTAGCCGTTGAAGTTCTCTGTCAGAACTGCTCCGACGCTATGCACCGACGCTACGTCGGATCATCCGGTGCTGAAGGACTCCTCGCCAGAACGTCTCTGTAAGCTTCTTCGAGACCGTCGGATAGACCGACGCTTCTTCTGAACCAAGGCGTCGGTTCATCCGGTGCTGGAGGCTTCGTCTTGGCGCGTCTCTGTCTTGATTCAAACTGAGCGTCGGATAGACCGATGGTGTCCTCTCTCAGACCGTCGGATCATCCGGTGCTACTGTCTTCGCTGCTCCTCCTCTGCAATTCATCCGGCGCATCTAGAAACTGGACCGTCATTTTGCCTGCTGCGCAGTGTACCAAGTACACCGATGCTTGCACCGATGGTACCGTCGGTTCATCCGACGGTGTGTTTTCTTTTCCTTTCTTTGCTCGGTTTTGACCCTAGAAAAATAGACTATCTTCTCATTTTGGCATGTGGTATTTTTGCATCCTTGGGACCTAGAAATGTCTACAAAGACATGCTAAACAATATGGTTAGTCCCATTAATCATGTTGTCATGAATCACCAAAATCATACTCGAACTAATGGCATACGAGGCCATGTTCGCTACACATCAGTGATGCTGAATCCCTCTTCACGTGTCACTATGTTCTGTTACGCAAGAAGGAAAATTAAATGTACATCTACACCCTAATAAGTAAAATAACCAATTACGTGATCATTGATGCACTTACAACAAACAATGGCTCCATGAAATGCCTCCACTTCACAGCCACACAACCATGCTTCTCATATGCCTCTATGTCTTGTTGCTGTAATAGCCTTACATAAGCACCGACAACTTCCTCGGAGAAATCACCACCTGATCGAACTTGACGCATCATGCATGTACCCGTCACCCTAATTGGGTGTGGGATGTCTAGATGCACCCACACCCTTCATAAAACAAAACAATTATTCAATCCATGTTAATACAAAAAAACTAATGACACAGTGCTGGACATAATATTAAATAGTGTGTGCATCATTTTCACCTGTTTGCACTAGCATCATCGACCATTTTGAGTTGCCTGTACTTTATCACTGATACCTCCCTCACTTTGCCAGGCATTTATGCAAACTCCTCAAATGGTGACTTCGTGAATATACCACTATCAAACACATGCCGCATTGACGGGGTAATTTTCTTAGGCTGCAGATGTTCTATATCAACTTCTCCAACTTCGGAACCCCTTGAACCGGAAGCAACATGTATCCTGCCAGCTAACTTCTTCCTAAGCATGAAGAGCTGGCCTTCCTTTTTTTTCCCTCTTGCAACCAGCCATCTTATATTTCCTCCGAACAAAATCATCTGTTCCTGAAACAAAAAGGTCCCAACAATAGAACATATACCAGAAGTGCCATCTAACCCCTATAATAATTAACAATGTTGAGCACCCAAAAATACCTCCATCTGTATTTGACTTCCCCAACTTTACATTTTTGAGCACCGAACGCTCAGCATGCAGTGGTCCTTCTGTGAAATGATTTATTAGAAAGAAATAGGAATTAACTAATGTGCATGTGTGCAACATGGCATTAATTACGTAATTGCACTTACCATTGTCACCATAAGTACGGGGCGTCACGTCAAATCTTGGGCCACTTGGTCGTACCTGGCCAGTTTTGTGCACAAAACCATGTTGTGGTTCTCGTGGAGTCTTGGGAGATGCACTCTCACCTACAGGTCCCACAAGTACACATGATAAGGATCAATTCAATTTAACACACAACAAATTAACTTGCATGTCATTACTATACAAGGAAGCCCCCACCTATGTCACCTTCACAGACATTTTCCTTGTCCTGACCTCCACATTCTTCAGTGGAATGCGCTCTATCATCACAGTTTACTGTATCTGATGTATAAAAACACCGACGGATTACTTGATTTCCATATCCACCCCAACAAACTATCCTAAATTGTACAATTGTCTACAAGTGCACATCTGCACTGGCACTATATATACTAAAGCATTGGAATGCATACCTGCCATCTCTGGTTCATCAGTTCCTTTTTCATTATTACCGCTAGTAGCGCATTCCATAGCCTCCACATCTGATTCTGTTACTTTTGGTCCTAGGTACATAATGCAACAAAATTGATTACGTGCCACGTCCGAAGGATTAATTTACGAACCTGTAATTGTTCATAGACACGTACCTATACCGCCATCATCTCCATAGTTTCTGGGGGAGTCATCAGCCACAGCACTCTTCGTTGCATCCTTTCCAAGCACACTTGTAATGGTTTGAACCAACCAATCAGTACACCGTACGACTGTTGTACATAAAGACTATATCTCAAGTCAGCAAACTGAGTACGACTAAACCTCCAGAATTCTTGTTCCCATGGGCATCTGGTGTACCGTCTACAGATAAAAACACCGACGGATTACTTGATTTCCATATCCACCCCCAACAAACTATTCTAAATTGTACAGTTGTCTACAAGTGCACATCTGCACTGGCACTATATATACTAAAGCATTGGAATGCATACCTGCCATCTCTGGTTCATCAGTTTCTTTTTCATTATTACCGCTAGTAGCGCATTCCATAGCCTCCACATCTGATTCCGTTACATTTGGTCCTAGGTACATAATGCAACAAAATTGATTCCATGCCCCGTCCGAAGGATTAATTTACAAACCTGTAATTGTTCATAGGCACGTACCTATACCACCACCATCTCCATAGTTTCTGGGGAAGTCATCAACCACAGCACTCTTTGTTTCATCCTCTCCAAGCACACCTGTAATGGTTTGAACCGACCAATTAGTACACCGTACGACTGTTGTACATAAAGACTATATCTCAAGTCAGCAAACTGAGTACGACTGAACCTCCAGAATTCTTGTTCCCATGGCCATCTGGTGTACCGTCTACAGATAATTCAACTGGCTTTTCCACATTCACACCACTCCCTGTAGTTTCCTGACCACCTGGCCAAGGTGGAAAAAAAATAAAACCAGGCCAGACAACAATATCACTACTTAATAGAGGTATCCTCGCTGCATAACTAAATGAAAGGAAAAAAATGTGGCCCAAAAGCACTTCAAACCTCACCTGACTGCCTGAAACTCCAACTACGGCCTACCGGATCATCTGGATGTGGGCCATCATCATTAGTGAAGTGTTCATTAGATGTGTGCTGATCCTCGAAATCTCTTTCCCCTGCACTACTATTCATCGAATCTCCAACTATTGCAAGTAATTTGTCCCGGTGGTCCGCTGCCTTTTTCTTTATTGTACTCACAAAGTTCTGAATCCGTTCCTGCTCCGCCTTGAATTGCTTCTCATTTGCCTCTAACATGTCAGACTTCAGCACATCAACCTCTCCAAGAAACCTATTATGTTCAGCATCAATGTCCCTTCTAATTTTCTGCGGCATAGTAAAAAGAAAACAGAATATCAGTGCATGTACATGTGTTGCCATGCAAATTATTACCTGCACTAGATCTCATGAGGTATGTTCTGAATTTGACATGCAAATTATTACCTGAACTGCATCTTCCCTGCTCCTACGTGTTTCATATTCCATTCCATCCTTCCCATGGTTATCCTCACTTATTTTAGATACATTCCTTTTCTGTACAGAACCACATGTTACACACGCATTAGGAATTCCACATGTTACACTTTGCATTAGATTTAACTAAAAAATATCAGTTCGGGAAGGGACAAACATGCTCTAATGTACTACCCTACTTACTGGAAGTTTCCCAAATTCCACCTTGCTTATAGCATCCATGCTTATCAGTTGAGCAATACTTTCGTCTTTGTACGCCAGCAGTCGTGGTACAATATCATCAGGAACATTCAGTAATCCGAAATCAATATGGTCAACGTACATCAGCTGAATAAGCAAATTGCAATTAAGGTGGGTAATCAATATACAGTAGCTGCCACACTGGAAAAAAATAGACTAAGCACCATTTTTAATAGAATTACCTCTAAATATAACCAGCAACCAAATAGCTTCACTGTTGTCGGTCCTGCTCCTCTCCGTACGAACCGCTGTATATCTCTTGCATTCCTTTTAATGACTTGCAGGACATACGAACCCCAGTTACAAACACGGAGTTTATCTACATTTGAGATAAACCTCCATATGTTCTTGGGAACCTCTGCACCCCTTTTGTTGGTACCAAGCATGTGGGCACAACAGAAAGCTGCCAAGGCAATTGCAAATCGGTCCTCATCAACTTTGCTCATGTCGTCGGAATAATCCTTGAGGAGCACATGCTGTACCAAGTCTATACTAGGTAATGTTTCATCATCTCTGGTACCAAATAGACCTGAGCATTCCACGGGCCGGGTCGGGTTCGGGCCGGGCCGAAAAAAAATTCAGGTTTTTCGGCCCGAGAAAATCCTGCCCATGACCGTCCCATGGGACGTGTCGGGCCTCAGTTTTCGGGCCGGGCTCGGGCTTGGGCGGGCCGCCCGCGCATTTTATAGTGTAAAGTAACTAAAAACAGCATTTCGGGCCGGGCTCGGGCCAAAAAAAATTTTCGCGGGCTTCAAGATCTCTGCCCACGCCCGTCCAGTAAGATCCGTGGGCGGGCCTGGCGCAGGCCGGGCTCGGGCCGGGCCAGCGGGCCGGGTCGGGCCGGGCCAAAAATGCTCAGGTATAGTACCAAACAGTTTATGCAACTTTAATTTAACACTTTTTGGTGGCCCATCATCATCCTCCATAACGTGCAAACCAGTGCTCCTAACACCTATTGAACACTCAACAGAATCTTCCGTCAAAGGTATAAATGAACCATCCCCCAGCATAACCTTCATCGTCCAAGTATCTATCCTTTTCAGAACCCGGACACAACACGTTCTTGTTATGCATTGAAACAGGTTTCAAATGCACCAGACTTCCTAGGCCTATACTCTGCAGCACTGATAGTTTCTTCTCCCCAAAGGTTGAGATTAACTTACAGACCGTATCTGCGCAAAACCACCCGTGGAATCTTGTGGGGTAGTACTGGAGCGCCTTTTCATCTTCCAGGGTTGCAGTTCTTCTTCCTCTTGATACCCATCTTCAAAACGAACATCTCGATTCGATCCTACATCACCAAAACTCGGTTCCGCCTCACTGCTCTCCAAGTGTCTTGGACGCCGCCCTCGACAGGCCGCCCTCTTAGCGCTGCGTGTAACCCTAACATTGTGCGGTGGCGGCATTCCGGCTTCCGCCGCCTTCCGCGCCATAGGAGGGAAATGGCAACTGCATAAAATCAAGAACTCAAAGGAATCACAACGCTGTACACCAAAGAATCAAAGAATCAAGAACTCCCGGAACGAATCGAATAAAGCTGTACCTCTTTTGGACCACGAATCGCCCTTAGTCAACACTTCAGTAGTTCCCCAAAGTTTGTCGATCAATGGACTCGTCGAAAGAATTTGGATCCGGTCAACTAACTCTATCGCACCGCCTTCAAATGTTGTAAGTAGTGGGTGTTCTCGCAAGCTATTGCTTTCAGATTCGATTGCATTTGGAGACCACTCGTCTTCAGTTCAGGCTATTCATTAAATACTGCCGATGGTTCGCGACCCCACCACAACTTCTGTACATGCCGAACCGTCGGAACAGATATATAATACTACTACACACCTGCCCGATACAAAAAGCGCAACTAAAAAAACTGGTACAACTCGTCATCCATTTGGGTATCTGGGAAATTTATTAAACAATCCCGACACTGCTCATGTTCATCCGGATCCCACAGCAGCTCTTCCGCACAGGGCATTATGCCAAAATACCAGTTTCACAAGCCTTAGTTACAGATACTGTCTAAGATCGGAAGACAAACTGCATCAACTTCTTACTAAACAAAATAATTACATGCCGCTGTGATTTAGCTACTGCAGCTTAATTAACCTAACAAAATATTCAACTGCCGGCACCCCTTGCGACGCTAACAGCCTATGCTCTGTTTCTAACTGGATGCGTCATCTAGTTCATCTTCATTGATTGCCTTCCGGTTATCTGAACCGGTTGCAGAGCACTGGTCCCCCTCATCAAATGGAACTGGAATTGCCGCCACCAGGAAGGCCTCAGCTGCATCTGCGCTGAATTCTCCTGGATCATGCTCCCCTGATATTTCCTGCACATCAAGGGCCACGGTACCCGCAGTGGTCACTACCTGCCAGCAACAGAAAAAATTTTAGCAAACTCAAAGGACATGCTACAGGATGTGGTCCCCTAGTTCACGAATCCATACAAAAAGAATGAATCCTTTTCGCTCCTAACCATGATGTGGTCCTCTTCTGGGTCATGGCCGCCAAAAGGAACGAACTTTATCTGTCCTCTAACAGATTCCTTCATCAATTAAAGGCCAAAAAAATGTAATCATCAGTACACTGGACTCCATATTCTCATGTATTAATAAATCCAAGAGCTAAACCAACTTCAACCGATCCAACAGAGAAGAAGTATAATCAACCAAATGGACACAAACCTCATCGTCAGAGTCAACGATAGCAGATCCGTCATCTGACCTCTTCGTTTTCCCCAAGTTACCGAACAGGGCTTCCTCCAACCCGTCCGAAATGGATCCGTCACCAAATGAATCTACCGTCTCCTGCATGTCATCACCGAAACAAAGCATCTTAGTGCAAGGTAGAATCAATTTGCTAAAAACAAAAAAAATGGGTGCGCATTGCACTGTACATGTCCCTCTTCCACCTCTCCGGTTCCGTTACTCATAGCTGAAGTTCTGCTACCTTCTCCAGTACACAGCCCTTCTCTCGTTCAACCAGAGTTTGAGAGCCTTGGACCAGCCCGCCCTACTTGTACACGCAACAGCAGTTCAAAAAATTTTGAGGACAGCATCGAAAACCTTTCACCGTCCCAACGCGCCTAACTGAGGGCACCGGTGGAATTTCGCCCCACGGCAGGGGGGGTTGCTTCCCACTCCACTATCACTGAGGTGACAGTGGTGGTTGCAGCCGCTTTGGACGGGCTGCCCCCGACGACTGGGGGGGACACCTCCCTCTCCGCTGTTACTGAGGCGGTGGCCGCAGTGGAGGCGGAGGACACCGCTGCGGAGCTGATCACCAGTGCAGCGCCGCTGCGGGTGATGGCACCCGCACCTACTTCACCGGAGGAGGCACCTACGGCGGGGAAGGATGCCCCCAGGACACTACGTCGGAGCAGCAGGAACGCGGGTAGGGCTGACGAACATACCCTACTCAAGGCGGAGCGCCTTGCGAAGAAAAAGAACCTCGAAGGTAATTCTTTTTATACCTTTTCGGATTCGCGCATTATTTCAAACCTTGGTAGGCTAGCCATCAACACAAATACCTCGGGAGTCACTCGTCTTAAGAACTTAGAGGTAGATAGATTGGTTGTCTGCGCTAACAAAAATAATAATGTTAACGCTAATGATCTATTAAGTGATGATGAACGGGGAGAAAGACTGCAGGAAGCTCTCAACCACGCTGGTGGTTTCCTAAACGAGAGCTTGTTTGATGCAGAGAGTGATCATATTCTAGATCTCTCTCCTGTCAGTCGAAAGAAAAAATTTAATAAAGCCAAGACACAAAAGACTGGCAATCTTCCCAAGAAGCCAAAAACCCCTTCAAAGATTATTATAAAATGAAAGGGGTATTCTGGAATAGCAGAGGTCTTGCTGACTTGGCTAAACACAGATTTTTGGCTGAACTAGTTAGAGAAGAGCAGATTAATTTCATTGCTCTCTCTGAAACTGGTCGTGAGTCCTTTCCTGATCATGTCCTAAAAAATTTATGTGCTGGACGTGATTTTCTTTGGCACGCTATGGCTCCCCATGGCAGATCAGGTGGGATCTTGCTGGGGGTCGATCTTAGTGTGTTTGATATTGGTGCTATCGATGAGGGGGATTTTTATGTTAAATTTACCCTTAGATACAAGTCAACTGACTTCAAGTTTGTCCTTTATTCTATTTATGGACCGGCACAATCACAAAACAAGGTCGCGTTTCTTGCTGAACTCGCTAATACCTGCTCAAAGGAGAACCTTCCTTATCTTGTTGGCGGGGATTTTAATATTATGCGAAAACCTGAGGACAAAAGCTGTGGAGTTTTTGATACTAATTGGCCCTCCCTTTTTAATGCTGTAATTGAGTCCCTTGATCTTAGGGAAATTGTCATGACAGGTCGCCAGTTTACTTGGGCGGGTGCGGGGGATAATCCGACTTATGAGAAGCTGGACAGAGTTTTAGCTAGTACGGAGTGGGAGTTAAATTTCCCCCTGGCCAAGGTCGAAGCTAGGGACCGGAACATTTCAGATCATACTCCACTAGTTGTGTCCACAGGTGCTTCCACTCACCAGTCCGGATCCAGACCCTTTCGATTTGAGAGGGGATGGCTCCTAAAGGAGGGTTTTTACGACATGGTTGCAAATATTTGGCGATCAGAAAACTCTGGATCTTCTCCCCTACAGAGGTGGCAGTCCAAGATCCGTAGACTTAGGCAGCATCTTAGAGGCTGGGCGTCGAATTTGGTCGGCTCCTATAAAAAGGAGAAAACAACTCTTTTGGCCCTACTGCAGGATCTTGATAAAAAAGCTGAATTTGATAGACTTTCTGATCATGAAATCGATCTAAAGCACTATCTTAAAGAGCGGCTCGTTTCGCTTTTGAGGGAGGAAGAGATTAAGTGGTATGAAAGAGCTAAGGTCAAAACCCTCTTGGAAGGGGACGCTAATACAAGGTTCTTTCACCTTGTTGCCAATGGCAAACACCGTAAGCAGCTTATTTATAGGCTCGAGGATGACAATGGTGTTGCTGTTAGTTCTGACCGTCTTAAATGCCACATCACGAATTATTACAAAAATCTGTTCGGGTTCCCAGAGCAGACGGATATCACCTTGATGGAGGATCAGATTCATGATATTCCGCAAGTATCCGATGAGGAAAATGAGATCCTCATTGCGGATTTCACTGAAAATGAGGTGAGAGAGGCGGTTTTCCAAATGGAGCATAACAAGTCTCCTGGACCAGATGGCTTCCCAGCTGAATTCTATCAGGTGTTCTGGGGGGTGATTAAAGATGACCTTATGGCTATGTTCCACGATTTCCATAAAGACAGTCTTGACCTTTTTAGCCTCAATTTTGGGATCATTACTTTAATTCCAAAAATTGAGAATGCCACTAAGATTCAGCAATATAGACCGATTTGTGTCCTCAACGTTAGTTTCAAGATTTTTACTAAAGTTGGAACTAACAGGCTGAATAAAGTAGCAAGGACGGTGGTGAGCCCAACACAATCTGCCTTCATGCCTGGTAGGAATATCATGGAAGGTGTTGTTATTCTACACGAGACCATTCATGAGCTTCATACCAAAAAATCTAATGGAGTCATTTTTAAGATTGACTTTGAAAAGACCTATGATAAGGTTAAGTGGTCATTTCTCCAGCAGACTTTACGCATGAAAGGTTTCTCACCTAAATGGTGTAGATGGATTCGAAACATGGTTTCGGGAGGGAGTGTGGGAATCAAAGTTAATGATGACATTGGACCATACTTCCAAACGAAACGGGGGCTCAGACAAGGAGATCCTATGTCTCCTATCTTATTTAACATCGTCGCTGACATGCTAGCCCTGCTCATTAATAGAGCCAAAACAGATGGGCAGATTAAAGGGGTGATTCCCCATCTAGTTGATAATGGTTTGTCTATCTTACAATACGCAGACAATACGCAGACGACACCATAATCTTTCTAGACCATGATCTTGAGCAAGCTAAAAATCTTAAGCTCCTTTTATGTGCTTTTGAGCAGCTTTCGGGACTGAAGATTAACTTCCACAAGAGTGAAGTCTTCTGTTATGGTGCGGCCAGAGAGATGGAAGCTTCATATACCTCTCTCTTTGGTTGTAATTCGGGACATTACCCTTTCAGATATTTAGGTATTCCGATGCACCATAGACAACTTCTAAATTCCGAATGGAGTAAAGTCGAAGAACGCTTTCAGCAAAAACTCTCGTGTTGGAAAGCAAAATATCTATCCTATGGGGGGAGGTTGGTTCTGCTCAATTCAGTGTTAAGTAGCCTACCCATGTTCATGATGTCCTTCTTCGAAGTTCCTAAGGGAGTTCTTAAAAACCTGGATCAGTTCAGATCCAGATTTTTTTGGCAAGGCTCTGCTATTAAACATAAGTATAGGCTTGCCAAATGGGACATCTTGTGTCGCCCCAAAGATCAGGGTGGCCTTGGGATTTTGAACTTACAGCTACAAAACAAGTGCCTGTTGGCTAAGTGGTTAGTGAACCTTTTGAACACTGAAGGGACCTGGCAATCTTTGCTAAGGAACAAGTACTTGAGAACCAAAACCCTCACGCAAGTATCATCTAAACCCAATGACTCTCACTTTTGGAGAGGACTCATGCGTATTAAAGATGAGGTCTTGTCTAACGGTTCTTTTGTTATTAAAGATGGAACCAACACGAGATTTTGGGATGATACGTGGATAGGTGAGAAGCCGCTCAAGGATACATACCCATCCTTATACCTTATTGCGCGGGATAAGCATGTCACGGCTTCTAAGGTTTTGTCCTCTAGGCCCCTTAACATTTCTTTCAGGCGGTCTTTGGTGGGTAACAACCTGATACTTTGGCTTCACCTAGTAGCTCGGGTCTCTAATGTTGTTCTGGTGGATGATAATGACTATTTTAAATGGAGGCTGACAACAAGTGGTTTTTTCACTGTTCGGTCACTGTATCTACATGACATAGATACTCATCCACCTTTTCAGCATAGGAAGATCTGGAAGTGGAAAATACCTCTAAAGATCAAAATTTTCCTTTGGTTTCTTCAGAAGGGGGTCGTTTTGACAAAAGATAACCTTGCTAAGAAAAATTGGAAAGGGAGCCAGCAATGTGTCTACTGTAATTCTAATGAGACCATTCAGCACCTGTTTTTAGATTGCCCTTCCGCAAAAATGATTTGGAGGATTATTTTCTATGCTACTAATTTGTCCCAGCCTAGATCTATTAGCCATATGTTTGGTACGTGGCTTAATAATCAACATAAATTCTATAAGCCCCTGATCTGGGTTGGTGTCGCTGCCATTTGCTGGGCTATTTGGAAATGCCGGAATGATATTATTTTTAAAAAGGTGAAGTTTAATTCGCTTTTGCAGGTTATTTTCAGGGGAGCTTACTGGCTACGCTTTTGGGCCCAGCTGCAGCATAAGGAGCAGGCTAAGGATACCCTCATCGCCATGAGCAGAAATTTAGAAGTCGTTGCTCTTCAGATTGCTAATAGAGGATGGAACAATTTTTACCGTTTACCTTAGTCGGGGCTTGTTGCCCGTTTCTGCTTTTTTCACCCTTTTGTGGACGGTTCCTTTAAACTCTGTTTTAATGGGCTGTGTACATCTTCGGATGTAGAGGCCGGATTTAATTATCCAATTTCTAAAAAAAAAATCATACCTGACAAGCGCGGCTCAAAAGCACTCTCATGTTTAGTCATCGGGTGCCCTGTCAATTGGGCCAAAAATCATTCCGGCCCACAAGGAGCACGGCTACAAATCACTGCTAGCCACAAGGAACAACCTGTTTACCAAACGCAGCCACACAAAAAGCACCAGTTTTACAAGCGTACCGTAAAAATAATTATTGTCCGCCAGCAGTAACACGGGAACACATAGTCTCAGAATAGGAACATGTCTGAAGAAATAACAATTAACAAACAAGAAATTCAAAGAACGATCCAATTTGTTCCCTGACATGTCGCGCATACGAAATAAGAAGTGACAATACTATTGGCACATTGTCACTGCCACCATTCTAATTCCATCGAAACAACGACCAACAATCTACAACCAGGCAAAAGACAAAGCTACTATCAGTCTGTAGCTGTTGATTACATAACAAAATAATACATCGTCACATCTTAACCTGTATCGACAGCATTGTTACATGTCAGAAAAAGTCCATAGCTGCAGTTGCCAATTGCCCAGTGAAATCCCCGCACCTGTTTGAGCTATGTCCTTCCAGCCCGCAGTTTGTACATGTTGCTGGACGTCGGTTAGGAATTGAACTGGCCTCCTTCATAGGACACTTCAGCTTGTTATGCTTCACACTTGTGCATATGCTGCAATGGCGAGGCCTCTTCGACCCACACTGGTAAGTTGGTTTCGGACATTTGCTGGTAGGTCTTCCCGGTTCCCTTCTGCTCAGAGGAAGACGTAGAGGGAATTGATCTGTTCCCTCATCAGACACTGGAGCTGGTTCAGGATGTGCACGATCAGCCAACCCCCTTCCGTCAGGGTTCCCAGTGTGTGCAGACATTGCCCACTTCCCATCCTCAAGCCACTTCATACCAATTTTGAAACTCTCAACATTTTTGTCCGCCAAAGCAGCATACTCCAGCAGACTGATCATGATAGCTGAATGCTGGTAGGTCTGAGCTTTAAGAGAAGGGTTCTCCTTTTGTAGGTGCCTCAAGTGTTCTGGCAGAAATACACGTGCCCTCTTTGTCCACCTTTTCATCACTAGGGACTCTGGTATTTCATTGACACCTCTGTATATAAGAACCTGCAATCATAAATAGTCAGAATCAAGTAACGTGATGCTATTAATCCTGTTACTAACTGTGTACGCAGCAAATCACAAACTCACCCTTATGATGTGACGGCATGGTAATCCCATATGTTCAAATAAACCACCCTCACAAGTGTACTTCAAACCACCGTCCGTTACGGTCACAGCATAACGGCCTTTAATCCATTTCTGTACATGTTCAAGGTTATAGTGCTCAGTGACATAATGCTCACCGTGAACAACCTCGATGCATTTGTAGAACTCAGATTTCTCCTTTATCTCACACAACAATTCCTGCACATTTGCCGTGCACACCGTACCACCATGCACCATAATTGGGCCGCCCACCCTTTTCTTTTTTGACTCCTGCAAATATGAACACAGTTTTTCCACACGTTCATCAGATGCAGCGTCATGCCATCAGACAACTGAAATAAACACAACGTGAAATATTATGCTTGAAAAATGCGTCACAACAAAATAAACATACCAGCTTCGAACGTTTCTCCTGGTAACTCTCCTCTTCATCCCTGATGTACTGCATCTTGTCATACTGTTCCACAAACTTGTGTAACGTTGAGTTGGCAGGCACAATATTTTGTAACATCATGTTTGCACTCTCACTCCTTTGGGTGCTGGTTATCCCACCACAAAACACACCTTTGAAATATGATTTCACCCACATGTCACGTGTTGCATAGATCTGCTCCATCAATGGGTTCCCGACAAGTTCATACTCCTTCACGAGTTTCACCCACTCATACTCGAACTCTTCTATACCCATCATCTCATTTAGTATCTTGTGGAACTTGTCACGAAAAACACCATCGCCAGTGTACTTTGCACCCAAACACTCTGAAACATGCTTCAGAACGTGCCACTTGCACCACCTGTGAACTGTATTCTTCCACTCAACACTAATTGCCACCTCCATTGCACGGCATTGGTCTGCACCCAAATATAATCAACACAAAACATAAAAAACTTGACATATAGGTAATTGTTAAGAAAACTAGGGTGTTCCAGAAACAGAAAACACACCTGTCAATATGGTCATTGGTTCTTTCCCACCCATAAGTTTAGCAAACTCACGGAAGATCCATCGAAAACTCTCAATCGTTTCATCAGTCATCAGTACACCTCCTAAAAGTACACTCTGGAAATGGTTGTTCACCCCAACAAAAAGACCAAATGGCATCTAGTACCTGTTGGTCTTGTATGTTGTATCAAATGTGATTGCGTCCCCAAAATGCTCAAACTGTAACCGGCTTCTAGTATTAGACCACATGAGTGTTTTTATTCTTCCGTCCTCATCACGATCAACTATGTACTTGAAACCATCGTCATCCCTCATGAACTCACTGAATTTCTCTAGTGTCTTCTTTATATCATCTTCAGCTTGCTCCCGATTTATTTTCTGGCATAAATACTTCAGGCTCCTCTTAGTAGTTGGTACATTGGCCATTTTCCCAAAGAAGGTCCCAAGTATGCTATACAACTTAGTTATACCAATATTATTCTCCCGTAGCATCCGGATGAGATCCTTTGTATACCTGTCCAAGTGGTGGTGGGATGGCCATTGCCTATTCTCGCCAAACGTCTCTGACATATCATGATTGTGCTGATCAATGTGCTCCAAAACTATCCAGCCGTGATCACTTGTTCTCCCCAACTGTATTTTGACAGGGCACATAGTCTTGCATGACGTTGTCTTCACATCAGCATTAGGCCTACCCTGTGGGACATTCAAGGCAAACATCAAAAATGCAGTACATGAAAACATCAATTTGGGCATAAAATCCCACAAGTTCCATGCTTTCATACTAATTTTAACAATATGACAACATCATTTATCATCGCAATTTACAACTTACACTGCAGCTGCAGTTAATTTCTCTGCTTAGCTTGTACCTCTGTTCCATTGGTACTTTACGACTGTTTCTGTTGTCAACTACCCTTTCTTTACCCCATTTAATGCCAAAACCACGCTCCCACGAATATAAATTGTAGTATTCATAAGCTTCCTCAATATGATCAAATTCAGTACCAACATCAGGTCTTACTACGTATCCATGACCACCATCTGCAAAATTCAGCACTGCTTGCTCTATTGCTGTGCTGCGGCCTAGGTTCTTTTCTCTATGGTGTGGCCCTACTGCTCCAATTGTCCTGGACATGCAATAATATAATTAGTCCTACATCTAACTTCATTCTGAATAGATATATACTAGCAATAACAAAACCAAATCATGACAATAAAGAACAACACAAGCAAATACTGATTTGCGGAAAGATCATGCCTGCAATTGCACATATATACAACATCATAACACATAAAGAATAGTAGTGATGTAACCAACCTTGTTTTCCATGGAACAGAAACAGACTGAGAGGTCACAACGTTGAGTTCAGCACTTCTTCCCTCCTCATCATCGTTTCTACTGTCCACGTTGATAGTGCTAGCACATTCACTGCGACAAGGAGCCATATTCAGGTCTACAATCACGTGGCATGTGTTCCTGTCCAAACAAAAAGGGATCAATGTATTTCAATAAGTTTGAAGGAAACAAATAATAGTTGGCCTGTACCAAAAGGTGCTGATTCTCAACGTACATTTCGATTTCTTCATTTACATTTGCCACAGCCAAATGATTGATATGCTCCTCACTGACAGCTGGAACATTCCGATTCAGATCTATAGACATTGCACACCCTCCACTCTCTGATAAGTCTACAAGCATTTCCTCAACCCACGATGAATCATTGCTCCTTGAAGATGCAGAAAAACACATTAACCAAACATTGATATCCACAAATGAAAACCACATAAGCTGAAGGCTTTTCAATGATGATTCGGCTAACATGTACCTAGCTGGTGTGACGGTTTCGCGTTTTGCAGAGGATTCGACTGCAGATCGAACTTCATTCCATGTTGCTGATCCTCCCAATTCGCTGAAAGTTGCACTGCTGAAACTGTAAAAACAAATGCGAATAATTCATCTGTCAGGTTGGTTCCTTCACAAAAATTTCACAACGAAAACCTACCTTTGGGGTGAAAAAATAATCGCAAAAATCAGAACAAAACTATTGGTGTGATAACTAAAGTACACATAAGGCGGACTGCTACATAGGTGTTTATGCAGCATTGGACACTAAACTATGCTCTAGGTATGCATACCTCAAACGACGACTGAAAGGAGGAGAACCACCTAGTTGGTCCCCCTCGGCTGTGGCAGATCTCCAACCAGAAACGGCAGATTCACCGTGACCTTCTGCTCCACCGGCGCACACCGTCCCCGCGGCTGAGCCAAGGTCAGACGAATTCCCATCGGCGGTCGCATGCTCCCTGGTGGGGAGCCTAATGTCCATGGCGGATGTGGTCGCCACTCTCCGGCCGCCTCTCGTCCGCCGATATCGCCCCCTATCCTCCCCTTTCACTGCCGGGGTATCTTTTTTACTTCAGCACCTAATAGCTTTCACAGCCACCAACCACACAGCATATACGATTTTCGAATTCCTGTACCATCCGCAAACAATTGAAGGAACCGAATCAGCTTCATCAGGTCCGGTTGAGAGAGAAGACGCAGTACCGCAGTACAGCATGTGTCGTCGTCCTTCTTCCACCGGTTCCTTCTCCACCACACCTCCCCCCACGAACCGTCCACCGCCACCCCTCCCGTATACAATACGGTGTGTCAGATAAAGTTGTCAGGTATCCCCGCGGATGCCAGGTCCGGCTGTCATAGGCGCGCATCTCCAAACGTACGTCACGACCAGGTTACACGGTCCGGATTGAACCTACCCGGGTTTCAATCCCCTAATAATCTTAATTCAAGCTACATTAGGAGAGCCCAACAGCTAGTAGGTGCGACCACAACACATTGCACCAGTATGTAGCTAAGGCACCGACACGTGGAACAATAATAAGAAAATGATACATGGACCAATTCGAAAGTGACATGTGGTCCAATAAGAAATGGACACGTGACACATGATCACAGGCGGATCCGGAGGGCCAGTAGGGGCCACGCCCCCCCCCCTATGACGGTGAATTTTTTTAACTACCCTCCTATATTCCAGCACAAGTCAGGCTTGTTTTGTTTGCCTTGCCTCCCTGGACGTTGCTGTGCTGTCCTCCGTCATTTGCCAGCAAGCTCAGTGACCAATAATTAATTAATATTGTGTGACCAATATCCACTATATAAATATCCCAATATTTTATATCCTATAACCGTGTGATGTGTATGATACATCAAATAATCAAATTGTTTTCCAAGAAATTTTAGGGTGGGAGACTTTGCGAACAAATTGTAGGATCGATGGCCTATAGAGAGAGGTGTTGAATATGGGCCTTCTTCAACTTTCTAGTACAAGAAGTAAACCTTAACTTATATCTCTAGTGTTTCCCATCTAAAAAGGTTTCTTCCTACCAACTAAGCACACTAACAACAAAGTTTCTTAGCAATGTTCACACTAACAAGAGAAAAGCACCCTAGTCAAGATATGCAACAAGCAAAGCAAACTAGAGGGAAACAAGAGCAAAGGAACTTAAGAGCTGAAAGTAAATGCGAAATTAAGTGCAAGAAGGTAGAAAGAGAGGACACGAGACAACCAAATTTTTTCCCGTGGTATCGAGAAGTTGACGCTTCTCCCTAATCCACGTTGGAGCACTCACAAAGAGTTTTGCTCCCCCTCAAGCCACTTAGACTTGAGTGCTCACTAAGAGTACCCGTTCTCCATCTCCGGAATGGTGGGTCTAAATCCATTTACACCAAGAACTTCCCGGGGCTCCCACAATCTCCAAGAGCTCACCAAGAACCCCCAATCACCGAGATCGTCTAGGAGCCGTCAAACTCCAAGAGTAACAAGCTCACAACCTTTCACTTGACCAATGCACTCAGCTATGCCATTGAAAGCACCTTAAAACTCTTGATCGCCAAGAAAGAATCCCTCTTGGCTAGGAAGATGAAATCCAATTGATCAAAGCACTAACTCTCCTTCTCCTTAGCTGTAGTAGTTCTTTAGAGTGGCAAAGGTAGCTCAAGAGACGCAGGGGGTCCAATTTATAGGGCTAGCAAGGGAGGCTAGCCGTTGGAAAAGTCCTCTGAAAAGTGGTACCGTCGGATGAACCGACGGTTCCCCCTGCGACAGCGTCGGATCATCCGGTCACTCTGTGTCTCGAATTATAGCCGTTGAACTCAAACGCTGTACCAATTCATCCGACGCATGCACCGACGATGCGTCGGTTTATCCGGTGCTAAGGCAACTCTTCTCAAAACGTCTCTGCGTAGAATAACCATAGGCGCCGGATGAACCGCTGGTATACTTCATGAGCGTCGATTCATCCAGTGCTGAAGCAGGTTCACTCGGTGCGTCTCTGTATGAAATATATGCGTGCGCCAGATGAACCGCTGCTTGGACCGTTGCTTCATCCAGTGCTGAAGGCTCTTGACTTGATTCGTTACTGTTACCAAACCCTAGGTCACCGGATGAACCGATGCTTCTGCTGATACACCGTCGGTTCATCCGGCGGTGCTGATTTCTGCTGAAACTTCCACATCAATCATCCGGTGCAACTAGAAATGATAGCGTCGGATCATCCGACGCGCCCTTTTCAAATTCAACTCATCCAATTCAAACACCTTTGAGTTTTTCTTCAAGTCTTTTGCTTTCAATGTGTTTCCATGAGTATCTTGAGCTGTTTAGTGACCAAGGAGCTTGATAGTACATGAATATAGCATAGCATTTGGCATGGTCAAGCTACTCAAGTATGAACCCCTCTTAATAGTATGGTCAAACACTACAAACTAGCAAATCTAAGTGTCCTTCATCTCCTTGTGACACTTGGAACTAAGAATGTCCTTGGCCTTGTAGTCTTTGTCCATTGATCATCCATAATTTCAAATTGAGGGGTTTCTTTTCACTTATCACTCATGACAATAACCCAAGAATAAATCCGCTACAAAACCAAGGTTAGTCACAAGTATATGGTTGCATTTATCACCGAAACACACCCTTACCAAAGGTGCGGTGGGGCCTTGATGCTTACAATCTCCCCCTTTTTGGTGATAGATGACAACACAAGTAGAGATATACGATAATTTGAAATTAACGCATAAACTTTACAACTAATGCATGGAAAGGATAAACACAAGCACACATGCATTAATTAAACAAACACACAAGCATGAGTAGACATGTAAACCATCAACATACACAAGATTCAAATACATGTCTCATCATTAACTCCACAAAACAAACAAGGGGTACAAAAGCTCTCAAATCACACTCCCAATCCCCCTATCTCTACTCCCCCTATCTATCTCCCCCTATCTATCTCCCCCTTTGGCAACAAGCACGAAAAAGGGTCCTAATCCTGCTGAGGTGGAGGAGAAGCCGGCGGCGTCGAGGTAACAACCACTGAAGGTGCGACGTGGTACTCAGAGGTGTCACCGTCATCGGACTCGAACCCTAACAGCTCTGAAGATCGGACTGGCGAAGACCGGACTGGCGAAGAGATACGAGCTTTGTCGGTGCTGGTAGAGGTAGGAAGTGCCTGAGTGCTCGCTACTGCCATCTCTGACTCGATCTGCTGAGTGATAGAATGAAGTGTGGTATCCTCCTGATCGAGTCACTCTGCCTGAGGAGTAGCCATAGAAGGCATGGGCGAGGTGAACCCCAGAGAAGGTCGTGCTAGTGTCTCAAAGAGCAGGGGTCCTGTCGGGAAGGGAGACATCAACTGAGTCGACGGAGTCTGTGAGAACTGTCCTGCTCTGAGCTGCTCAAGTAGAGTCGTCGTCTGTGGAGTCGAGAGCTGCTGAGTGGTAAACGTCCCTGACGGAAGGAGCGGTGAGCTCGAGATCGAGACCGTCGGGATCGGGAGGCTCACAACACTGACAGGAGGTAGAGAAATGGCCGGCTCAGGCTGAAAGAGCTGCTGGGTCGGGAGAGTCGGAAGCTGAAGCCCCGTGTGCTGAAAGAGCTGACCCAAACAGGTAGACATAAACGAGAACATCTGAGCAGTCATCATCTGGTGCTGCTGAGCCTCCTACTGCTGCTGGAACTGTTGTCTCTGTGCCTCCTGCTGCTGGCGTATACTGTCCAATATGACCTGCTGTGCCTCCTGCTGCCTCTGGAACTGCGCCTGCATCTCGCGCTAAATCTCCATCATGGCCTTGGACTGGTCGGCCAAGGACTGGATCACTGAAGCTAAAGCGTCGGGCTGAGTGACCTGAGAGGTGGAGATCGGTGGAATCGGCGACTCAGCCTCTCTCTGTCCTGGCAAACTGGAACCCCCAGCCTCGTCGTCATGAGTACGACGAACACGGAAGACGGGCTTGGGCTCGGGCTCAAAGTCCTCGTCCTCGCTCGAGTCCTCCTCTATGTCTGTGGCAAGGTACGCAGGTAGAGGCCCCTCAGCTAGAGCAAGTAGCTCGTCCTGTCGGGCGGCCTCGTCCATAGCTGCCTCAGCTGCAGCACGAGCCTAGAGGTCCTCAATGGCTCGTCTCGATCCCTTGGGTCCCTGCCTCCTGTCCCCTGGCATCGGCGGCTGGTAGGTCTTGAACACGTACTTGGATCGCTCAAAGACTGAGATATATCTCTGAGACTCCAACTGTGAGAGCATCCAACTGATCCAGTGGGCAAAGGGGAACTGCCTGGTCATCCCCATGCCATCCATAATAGCATCCTCAATCTCACTAAGCAGAATGTCCACGATGTCGAACGGCTAGTGAGTCATGATATACAAAAGTAGCCACTGCTGAACTCCGGTGATCGACTCGGCATTCCCCATCCTGAAGAGGAGAGACCTCCTGAGTGCGAAATGGACCACGTCGGCCTCACGTGTCAACCTGTCAGGAGTCCGAGGGGTGCCAGGGAGGAACGGCTGCTGAAACAAGAAACTGATCTCCTCGTCTGAAGGTACTATAGGAGTGTGAGCACGACGAGGAGCCTCAACGTCGGGGTAGGCCAGGTAGTGAATCGAAGTGTCGTCGACCTGAACCCCAAGGAACTCTGCTATCCCCTCTCGAGTCAGCCTGAACTGCTGCCCCATAAACATGAATCTGATCGAGAGCCGGGCATCCTCAACGTAGACTGTGGTGTAGAAAACTCTGACCCACTCAGGCACGTATCTCGGCCTCTCACTGACAAGAGCTGCGAGTCCCGGTAGGTAGTCGAAGTGTGGGAGTATTGGAACTCCAGTTGTTGCTACCCTGAGTGTTGTCCATTGCAACATCCTATGCTGGCTCAGCTGTGATCCCTTCCTGACATAGGAGGCATAGAAGCTCTCCTACAGAATAGTCCAGAACCGGGGGTCGCAATCGTCTGTGTGTGGAGGGAACCACTCGTCCTCCTCAACAAACCTCAGCTTCCAGATCTTCAGACCAGAAAGGCTCCTCAGATCACGGAGATAGACCCCGAAGGCCTCTGCTCACTGAGCACCAATACGAACCTCATGCCCCTCTCTCGACTGATCCTCCTGCTCAACCTGCTGCTCTGCAGCTGTCCTCCTCTGCCTCGGAGTCGGTTGAGGCTGAGTGTGTCCACCACATGTCCTCGAACCGGTACGTGGTGCAGAAGGAGGTGTCTCTGTCTCTGCCTGTCGGGTACCAGTACGGCTTGAACGCCGTAACGGCAGCTGCTCATGGGACTGCTCCCCCTGACCCTGTGCACTGCTCCCAATCCGTATGCCTCTTTGTGGCTGACCCTGAGTGTCTGGTATGCTCAACACACGCTCCCACTCCTTGTCGTGCTTGCTCTTCTTCTTCGGCTCAAGAACTGCCTTGCCCTTCCTCTTGTCGCCTGCCATCTGTCAAAGAGAAGGTGGAAGATTATAGAATGGCGAGCGAAGTAAATAAACAAGATAAATAACTAAAGAGAAGGAGTCCTTAAGCAAAGCATATGAGTGATTGAGGCCAAGCAAGAATTCTAGGAGATAAGCATGTCTCAAGATAAAGAATGATGAATCTAGATGAGTCCTTAGGTGAGCATGATGTGTGTGAGAGTGCTTGAACAGGAACAAATGCTACTATAATGGATATATGAATGAACAGTGACATACAGTAGCACAGGACGCTCAAATTCCATGAGATATAGCAAAGACTAGGAGGATGAGCAAAATCTGTGAACAAATGAATGGTTGCAGATAATTCAAAGCCACAGATCATCAAATTGCCGCCAAATCACCCTGAATTCCTCTCTAAGCATGCAGAATAGAAACGCAGGTAGGAAGAACAGGGGTCCCGCTCACCACTGCTGCAGATGTCGACGAGATGTAGCAGGGGACCACAGAGGAGTCCTGTGCACGCCTGAGGACGGCGGCCGACAGGCTGAGGCGGCGGCGGCGCAAACCCTAGCGGGAGCTCTGCGGCGGCGCGCGAGCAAATTCGCTCGGAGGAGGTGGCGGAGCTAGACGGCGGCGAGCTAGGGAGGCCGGCGGAAGGGCACGGCCGGCTACGCGGGGCTGTGGTGGCCGGAGGCGGACGGGACGACGGCGTACGGGCGCAACGGGCGGCTGCGCGATTGAGTTGGGGATTAGATTGAAACGGTCAAGACGGATATGACATGCGGGGCCAACTTGCAGTGAAGCACCGGATGAACCGACGGTAGGAAAACACACTGCGTCGGTTGAATCGCCGGATGATATGGGTGGATCAGAGAAACTCATCACCGGATGATCCGATGGCCTTGTTTTTAGATTCATCGGATGATTCTTGCGCGGGTCTGAATTTGCCTTAAATTTCAGTAGCACCGGATGAACCGCTGCATCCACAGAGGTGAGCGTCGGTTCATCCGATGATAGGTAACAGAGGCGCGCTGAGCAAAATTCAAACTGACCCGGCCACCGGATGAACCGACGCTGGAACCTACTTAGCAGCGGTTCATCCGACGGTGATAAAAACAAAATGTTGAACTAAAACCTCATTTTTGATCCGATAAATGTCACACACAAGCCAACACAAGCACATTTTTTGGATCAATCCTGAGTGACAACCTCACCCCTCAAGCACTCCTTTGCAAAATACAAGTATATACACCATAGATTCCCTACAAGGGATAGACCTTATAAATTTTTAGAAAAAATAGGCGAATAAGATCCAAAAAGGGAATGTATGAGTTATTGCCTTTGAACTTAGAGATAGAAACTTTAAGTTCGTTAGGACATAACTTAATAGGCATTAAGCACAATCATTTGTCTTATCACACTTTTGGAGTTGTTGATTTGCATTGAACGCTAAGCAACTTTCTCATAGTGTGATTTTCCTTTGTGACACCTCTCACGCGATGCAATGCAAGAACAAATGCATGAAATTAAACATGAATGCATTCTATATGACAAGCAAAGATGAAAAGCGGAAAGATAAACTATCTTGCCAAGTTTGAGCCCTTGTTAAGCTTACTCATGGTGAGCCTTTCAACATGCCTTGAGCGAAACTTTGGAACCACCGGCTCAAGCAAGACCCATACTCACCACTATCTTAACAAGGTTAGACAAGCCCCTACACCATGTACATATGCAAATGCAAACTATATGACAAGCATCACATGATGTTAGACGCATCAAGCACATTTAATTCACTCCTTAGCCTACAAAAGGTGTTTTCATCAAGAGGCTTAGAGAATATATCCGCCAATTGCTCCTCGGAGCGAAAACCACAAAGGAGAATATCACCTTTAGCCACATGGTCTCACAAGAAGTGATGGCAGATATCAATGTGCTTGGTGCGCGAGTGTTGAACCGGGTTGTTAGCAATTTTTACGGCACTTTCATTGTCACAAAGGAGAGGAACCCTATCTAGAACCACACCATAATCCAAGAGGCTTTGCTTCATATAGAGGATTTGAGCACAACAAGCCCCGGCGGAAATGTATTCCGCCTCCACGGTGGATAAGGCCACGGAGTTTTGCTTCTTAGAGGACCAAGCAACCAAAGATCGACCTAGCAAATGGCACCCACCCGAAGTACTCTTGCGGTCTACTCGACATCCGGCAAAATCCGAATCCAAATAACCCAAGAGCTCAAAACAAGCACCATGGGGGTACCACAAGCCAATGCTAGGTGTGTATTTTAAGTATCTAAGGATCCTTTTCAAAGCACTTAGGTGAGATTCTTTAGGGTTGGCTTGAAACCAAGCACACATGCAAACACTAAACATGATATCGGGCCTAGATGCGGTAAGGTAAAGAAGAGAGCCGATCATAGAACGGTAAAGCTTTTGGTCAACCGGTTTACCTCCCTCATCTAAGTCGAGATGTCCATTGGTAGGCATTGGTGTCTTGATTGGTTTGCAATCATCCATCTTGAACTTCTTGAGAATATCATTAGTGTACTTTTCTTGATGGATGAAAGTCTCTTCCTTCAATTGCTTGATTTGAAACCCAAGGAAGAAGTTGAGCTCCCCAATCATAGACATCTTGAATTCACTTGTCATGAGATCACTAAAGTCCTTGCACACCTTAAGATTGGTAGAGCCAAAGATAATATCATCAACATAGATTTGACATATGAAGAGCTCTCCGTTGATGATCTTGGTGAATAGAGTATTGTCCAATCTTCCAATCTTGAAGTCTTCCTTGATGAGAAAGTCCCGGAGCCTCTCATACCATGCCCTAGAAGCTTGCTTGAGTCCATACAAAGCCTTGATCAACCTATAGACATGTTTAGTATGTGTGGTATCTTCAAAACTGGGAGGTTGCTCAACATAGACTTCTTCATTGATGAAGCCATTTAAGAAGGCACTCTTGACATCCATTTGGAACAATTTCATTTTGTGACAAGAAGCATAAGCAAGAAGGATACGGATTGCTTCAAGATGTGCAACCGGAGCAAATGTCTCTCCATATTCCAAGCCTTCTACTTGTGAGTAGCCCTTGGTGACAAGCCTTGCCTTGTTCTTCACCACAACTCCATGTTCATCTTGCTTGTTCCGGTAGACCCACTTGGTGCCAATCACGTTCTTGTTCTTGGGGCGCTCTACTAGGACCCAAACTTCATTTCTTGTGAAGTTGTTGAGCTCTTCTTGCATAGTTAAGATCCAATCTGGGTCCTCTAGAGCTTCCTCTATAGTAGTGGGTTCTACAAAAGAAACAAATGCATGATGTTTGCAAAACGAAGCATATTGTTTGCGGTGAGTACGTGTACCACCCTTAGGATCACCCAAGACAAGATCGATGGGGTGGTTTGATGAAATCCTTGTACGCCTTTCAAGTGTGGTAGAAGTTGGATCTTGAGGTTGCACTACTTCCGGTTCTTCTCCTTGATCTTGGGTGTCTTGTGATGTAGGAGGTGGTCATTTGAGGAAGATGGGCTTCCTTGTCTTGTCCGCCTTTGATGGTCATCATTATCATCATCAGAAGAGGATGAGTCTTCATGGTTGTGGGAAGTAGAAGGTGCATCATCATCCTCTTTGAGCTTGATGTCCCCAATAGCCATATTCTTCATTGCTTCTCGTAGAGGTTCTTTTCCTACATCATCACAACAATAGCCATCTCCTTGGGAGCCATTAGATTCATCAAACTCCACGTCACATGTTTCTTCAACGGCACGTGTAGTGTTGTTGAATACTCTATATGCCTTGGAGTTTGATGCATAACCAAGAAACATACCCTCATCTACCCTACTCTCAAACTTCCCTAGGTGCTTCCTCTTCTTGTAAATGAAACACTTACACCCAAAGATTCGGAAGTAGGAGATGTTGGGCTTCCTCCCAATGAGAAGCTCATAGGGTGCCTTCATTAATAGTCGGTGGAGATACACCCTATTTGAAGCATGACACGACGTGTTGATAGCTTCCGCCCAAAATCTTTGAGAGATACCATAATCATCCAACATAGCTCTAGCCAATGTGATGAGGGTCTTGTTCTTCCTCTCTACCACACCATTTTGTTGTGGTGTGTAGGTTGAAGAGAATTCATGCTTGACGCCTAGCTCATCACAATACTCTTCCACTTTCGTGTTCCGGAATTCCGATCCATTGTCACTCCGGATCTTCACAATAGATGACTCAAATTCATTTTGAGCCCTTGTAGTTAAGTTTTTGAAGATCCCGAACGTCTTGCTCTTGTCCTCCAAAAAGAAAGTCCAAGTGTAGCGTGAGTAATCATCAACAATGACAAGACAATAGAGATTACCACCAAGACTCTTGTATGTAGTAGGGCCGAAGAGGTCCATGTGCAAGATTTCCAAAGGTCTTGAGGTAGATACATAAGCCTTCATAGGATGGTGACTTGCTACTTGCTTGCCGGCTTGACACGCTCCACATAACTTGTCCTTCTCAAAAGTGACATCCTTCACACCAAGAACTAAACCCCTTTTTAAAGCCTTCTTGAGTTGACTCATGCCTATATGTGCAATACGGCGATGCCATAGCCAACCCTTGGATGTCTTGGTGAATAGACAAGTAGTCAAGTTCGCTTCATGAGAGGAGAAGTCCACAAGATAGATGTTCCCATAACGAAAACCTTTGAACACAACTTCATTAAATTTCTTGTTAGTAATGATAACTCCCTCATCATCAAACAAGCAAGATAAGCCAAGATCACAAAATTGAGCAATGGAAAGCAAGTTATAACTACAAGAGTCTACAAACAAAACATTGGAAAGAGAGAGATCTTTTGCAATGGTTATGTCACCCAAACCGGAAACTCTTCCTTTAGAATTATCACCAAACGTGACTTGCTCATGATTCCCCGCATCATCCACTAGAGAGGTGAACATTTTACTTTGGCCGGTCATGTGTTGAGTACATCCACTATCAAGAACCCAATGACTTCCTCCGGCCTTGTAGTTCACCTACAGACAAAGAGATCAAGTTTAAGATTTAGGAACCCAAGCAAGTTTGGGCCCATTCACATGAGTTACTAAAGCTTTGGGAACCCAAATTTGCCTAGGATGATTCACTTTAGCCTTGGTCCCTATGAACCTTGCCGCCACCTTGCCCTTGCTATTCTTCAACAACAAGAAATAGTTATTGTTGAACATGGAACGATAGTTGCAAGGTAATTTAGGCAATGGACGTGAAGGTATATGACACTCCCTTGTGTGATGATCGGTGATGTTGCAATGTTGGCAATAAGACCCAACTTCCTTCACAAAGCACTCATAAAGTTCCTTTGACTTGTGAGTCTCTTTGATGGGTTGAGGGAAGGAGCCAAGTCCCCTAGAGTCATAATCTCTTGCATTGTGATAGAGGATCTCCTTATGCAATGTTTCACCCTTGGCCATATTCTTCACACAAGATCTTAGGCTTCTTACTTCCTCTTCAAGTGCTTTCACCCTATCATGGTTAGTCTTGGAAGAGGAGGCAACATTCTCATCATTTGGCAAGATCTTAGGTTCTTCAATCAAATCATCACAAGAAGTAGAAGCATTTGTCTTAGTGATGTCTCTAGCAATTTCTTGCCCACTATCACATATAGCCTCATAAGTAAGCTCAATCTCTTGATACTTCATCTCTAAGATCACATGATCTTTCTTAAGCATCTTTTGACTTGACTCAAGAGACTTGTTAAGCACGATTATATCTTCATGTTTGATGATTAGCTCATTGTGTTTATCAAGTAACTTGTTGTGGTCATCTCTAAGTGACTTGTGAGACACTACCAAAGCGTCATGTTCTTTGCTAAGGTCATTGTGTTTCACAGGAAACTCATCATTAGATAGCTTAAGCTTCTCATGGGTCTCTTCAAGCGCCTGGAGCTTACTATTTTGTTTCTTGATCATGTCGATGTATTGATCTAGAAGACCCTTAAGAGCATGAGGTGAAAGTTCATTATCACTATCCGAGGAGTCACTATCTTCACTATCGCTCACCTTGGAGTGTTTAGCCATGAAGCACATAGGTGGTGGAGGAAGAGGAGGTTCTTCATCATCCATGATCACAAGACCGACAAACTTCTTGTTCTTCTCATCTTCACCATCGCTTGATTCACTTGAAGTTTCACCATCCGTGATCCACTCATTTGCCAAGAGAGAACGATGATCACCCTTCTTCTTGTTGTAGGGCTTGCTAGAAGACTTCTTCTTGTATGAGTCCTTCTTGGAGTGTTTGTCATCTTTCTCTTTATCATCATCATTGTCGTTCTTCTTGTTAGAGGTTGACACTCGCTTGTCGGGCTTGGGACAATCATATGATAGATGATCATAGCTTTGGCAATTGTAGCACTTCCTCTTGCCACCTTCACCACTTCTTCTTGATGAGCGAAACTTGTTCTTCTTAGGATCATAGTTGTAGCCCTTCTTGCCAATCTTGGAGAGCAATTTGGTGGTCCTCCTCATGAGGAAAGCAAGTTCACCATCATCTTCATCACTTGAGTCACTCTTGTCTTCACTTTCACTTGAAGAGGGAGGAGGATTTGCTTTTGACTTTGGCTTGGTGTTGTCACTAGCCTTGTGTGCAAGATCTTTCTTGGAGCTTGATGTGGAAGTAGATGATTCAATTTGCCCCATCAAGAACATCTCATGAGATCGAATCTTGTTCACAACTTCGGTGATGGTGAGAGTTTCGAAGTCCTTCTCAAAGATGAATGCCTTCATGATGTTGTACTTGGGCTTGGGAAGCGTTTGAAGAATTTTCCGAATAATTTCCTGCTCGGACACGTTAGCAACATCGAGAGCATTGATATTTTGAATAATAACACCCATCCTAGAGTACATTTCCTCTACACCCTCATCATCCTTCACCCTAAACTCATTAAGCTCAACTTTAAGCAACTCATACTTCTCCTCACGGGTTTTCTTGTTGCCTACATGGATTCTTTTGAGCTCCATCCAAACCTTATGAGCGGTCTCCAAAGCAAACACCCTATCAAACAAGTCCTCCTCAAGAGTCTCAAAGATAAAGTTTCTAGCACGATAGTTCCACTTGGTTTCACTTTTGGTGGGTTCAACCGGCATGGGATACATGGTAGTGATCCATGCATCATGGTGTTGTGCTTGAAGAAAGCTAGCCATTCTATGTGCCCAAAAACTGAACCGTTTCCCCGCCAACTTGGGAGGGCCATTTCCACTCCCCTTGCCCATCTCTCTAGGCGGTTAAGCCACCAAAAAGAGAGCCTAAGCTCTGATACCACTTGTAGGATCGATGGCCTATAGAAGGGGGGTTGAATATGGGCCTTCTTCAACTTTCTAGTACAAGAAGTAAACCTTAACCTATATCTCTAGTGTTGCCCATCTAAAAAGGTTTTGTTCCTACCAACTAAGCACACTAACAACAAAGTTCTTAGCAATGTTCACACTAACAAGAGAAAAGCACCCTAGTCAAGATATGCAACAAGCAAAGCAACCTAGAGGAAAACAAGAGCAAAGGAACTTAAGAGCTGAAAGTAAATGCGGAATTAAGTGCAAGAAGATAGAAAGAGAGGACACGAGACAACTGAATTTTTTCCCGTGGTATCGAGAAGTTGACGCTTCTCCCTAATCCATGTTGGAGCACTCACAAAGAGTTTTGTTGCCCCTCAAGCCACTTAGACTTGAGTGCTCACTAAGAGTACCCGTTCTCCATCTTCGGAATGGTGGGTCTCAATCCATTTACACCAAGAACTTCCCGGGGCTCCCACAATCTCCAAGAGCCCACCAAGAACCCCCAATCACCGAGACCGTCTAGGAGCCGTCAAACTCCAAGAGTAACAAGCTCACAACCTGTCACTTGACTAATGCACTCAGCTATGCCATTGAAAGCACCTTGAAACTCTTGATCACCAAGAAAGAATCCCTCTTGGCTAGGAAGATGAAATCCAATTGATCAAAGCACTAACTCTCCTTCTCCTTGGCTGCAGTAGTTCTTTAGAGTGGCAAAGGCAGCTCAAGAGACGCAGGAGGGTCCAATTTATAGGGCTAGCAAGGGAGGCTAGCCGTTGGAAAAGTCCTCTGAAAAGTGGTACCGTCGGATGAACCGACGGTTCCCCCTGCGACAGCGTCGGATCATCCGGTCACTCTGTGTCTCGAATTATAGCCGTTGAACTCAAACGCTGTACCAATTCATCCGACGCATGCACCGACGATGCGTCGGTTTATCCGGTGCTGAAGCAACTCTTCTCAAAATGTCTCTGCGTAGAATAACCAGGCACCGGATGAACCGCTGGTATACTTCATGAGCGTCAGTTCATCCGGTGCTGAAGCAGGTTCACTCGGTGCGTCTCTGTATGAAATATATGCGTGCGCCGGATGAACCACTGCTTGGACCGTTACTTCATCCGGTGCTGAAGGCTCTTGACTTGATTCATTACTGTTACCAAACCCTAGGTCACCGGATGAACCGATGCTTCTGCTGATACACCGTCGGTTCATCTGGCGGTGCTGATTTCTGCTGAAACTTCCACATCAATCATCCGGTGCAACTAGAAATGATAGCGTCGGATCATCCGACGCGCCCTTTTCAAATTCAACTCATCCATTTCAAATACTTTTGAGCTTTTCTTCAAGTCTTTTACTTTCAATGTGTTTCCATGAGTATCTTGAGCTGTTTAGTAACCAAAGAGCTTGATAGTGCATGAATATAACATAGCATTTGGCATGGTCAAGCTACTCAAGTATGAACCCCTCTTAATAGTACGGTCAAACACTACAAACTAGCAAATCCAAGTGTCCTTCATCTCCTTGTGACACTTGGAACTAAGAATCCTTAGCCTTGTAGTCTTTGTCCATTGATCATCCATAATTTAAAATTGAGGGGTCTCTTTTCACTTAGCACTCATGACAATAACCCAAGAATAAATCCGCTGCAAAACCAAGGTTAGTCACAAGTATATGGTCGTCATTTATCACCGAAACACACCCTTACCAAAGGTGCGGTGTGACCTTGATGCTTACACAAATTACGAGTTCCCTTAGTGACCACAGAATGCATACAAGTGTAGTTCCTAAGGGTCTCGATTACCGCTAGGTTTGAGTGGAGGGAGGACCGATAGGATTGATTGGAGTCTAGAGCCTTAGAGTAGTGGGCTGTGAGCCTCTCATCTGGTCAGCTTTGCTATTAGACTTTATTTAAACTTAGACCGTTGTCTACCTTCTACGCTCAACACGAGAGAACAAGCGATGACTACTAACCGACAAGGCGAGAGGCGGCCGCCCCACTCCACCTATAGGATGGCTCCGTTGGTACACGTACGATTAGCTGTCGATAGTGTTTGACCGCCCCCCCCCTACTCAAAATTTGTGGTTCCGCCATTGCACATGATTAATCAAATACAAACAAATAGGCTTACATCATCTCACGTGTCACTTGATATGCCACTTGTTAGCGTGGATGACATCATGTCACCTATCGGCGTGGAAGACGCCACATCACTTGCCAGTGGGGACGATGTCGTGCCACTTGTCTGCGTGGACGATGCTACATGGATTCATCAATTCTGTGAGAGAAATCAAGCTTTGTCATAAAATGGTAACAGTTTTATGACCAAGATATTTTATCACTAATGGAAGCAGTTCTCTGACTTTTTACTAGTTCGTTACAGTAGAACAAACATGATTCTCCATTTAATTTTGACTAACACAAATTCGTCACAAAAGATACGTGATGAATTTGGCTCTTCTTTGATGAAAGATAATGTTCCTTAAAGTTGCTAACCGAGAGAAGAGTATAGATATTGTGCCTTAAAGTTGTTAACCGAGAGAAGAGTATCAAAGGGAGTAGAATAGTTTATCTTGTTTTTTAGTGGTTAATTTCTTAAGCAACACATATAATATAAGTGGTGGGTCAGTTTATTCCACCTTATTTGAATCCCGTGGCTTATTCTCATTAGAAGGGTTGTTGAAACTGAAATGCATGCCGGTGCCAGTCTAAGTCTCCTCGTCACTACTCACTACTAGAAAACTTCTCTTTTCCTATATAGTTTTTATAGCGTTGCCTGTCATTCCTGTACACAACAGGCTGCAATCTTGCATATTCATAGCTGCCGACGATCGATGTCGACGTTGCTGGCCACTGAGCCGGTGTTACTTTGGCTGTGTCTAGGGTAATGCAGACAGCATGTCTTGAAAGGTGACCCCAGGGTTGTTTTGGGGGCAAGTTCGTTGGCTAGTGGGGCCAAGTTGTCTGATGAGGCTAGATAGGTGTGGGAGCTGTCCATATCTCCCTCCCTTGACCGTGCGGTCAAGAACGACCAATTTGCCTGCATTTTTTCTCTGTCCCATGCCGCTCCAACCAAAATCCAGTTTCCTGCAGACCAAGTGTGGTTTCAGGGGAAAACACGCGAATACAAGATCAAATCCTTAACATACAATGCATACGGTTACCGAAATATATTTGCAAATTGCCTAACTTTGCTAATGCCATTAGATTGTGATCGAGCTGTGAGAGAGGAGAGGGCTCTCCTGTTTCCTTTCACTATCGTTGTCCGGACTCTGGGCAGGTTTGTCTTTGTCTCCTCCGATCCTATCGCCGTCCAGTCCAGGTGCTCCGGTCTTCGGCGAGGCTTTAGACTGACCTTACCACTCACCACACGCGGTGTTTGCTATACTTGCGAGTCGATCAGGATGATAGCGACGGGATCGAGTGGGTGATGTGCTTGAGTTGATGCCCACGGCTTGTAGTCTTGTTATAAAACGGAAGGCAGGTATGCAGTAGACAACGGGCCTTCACGTACAGCGAGAGCTAGAGCGAGAGGAGCCACACGTACACTGACACTGCACTGCACTGCAGCAATACATGGCACACGCAAATTACCTGCGCGAGCAGCGGGAGGAAGAAGAGGAAGCGGTCGTCGTCGCGGCCAACGACAACGAGCGGCGGCGGCAGCGCTTCGTCGACGCCGGCCGCGTGCTGATGCTGTGGGGGTGGTGGGGCGCGCTCGCCGCCGTCTCGACCGCGGGGAGGAGCGGCCCGCCGCCGCCGGACGCTTCCAGCGCCCTGCACGTGTTCCTCGGCCTCGTCCTGTGGCTGCTCGGCGTGTCCCTCGTCGCGCTCGTGCCCCTGGCGCACCGCCGGCTCCCCTGGGCCGAGCGGGTTGGCGCCGCCGTGGCCAACGCCGTCATCGACTGCCTCTTCCCTCCACTAAACTAGTAGCCTACACTGTATGCATGCGCGTGTCTTTGTCTTTGTGGAGTGTGATTACTATGTTCGTGAATAATGTTGATTGCGGCGGCAGCCGTTCCTCATCAGTCTGTCTCGCGACCAGTCCGTCGAGTCGTCGACCGGCCTGCATCTCTTCTGGATGCTCTGTCAGGATTCCTCTGTATGCTATTGATATTTTTTCAGACATTGTTATATAATACATATCAGTACCTAACTTGCATCCACAAAAAAGTGCATCATACGGAGTATCAATTATCAAAATGGCGAAACTAAATAGACTGAACCAACTACATCCGTCGTCAACACCAGATGTCCTATGATCAAAACATATCTCATGCTAGGTGAGAGAAAGAAAGAATATGAATAGAGTGTCGAAATTGTGAATCGAGAAAAGCTAAAATGACACAATTTGGGACCGCCGAGATGATCTTGTAAGACTGAGTCCAACAAGACAGTGCAAAATTGGAAGGCAAATAGACCTTTGCCTCACGTGAACAGTAGAGGTTGGAGAGCCAAAATCTTCGTCTCTCCAACAGCGAAAGCATTCACCATGAAGCAAAAAAACGCGGGGAAGAGGAGGGGTAGCGCCGCGTGCCGCGCGCCGGCCGAGGGAGGAGGAAGGCGAAGTGAGAGGGGCGCCTGCCAGCCCATCCGTGCCCACTAGGGAGGAGGGAGGCGGAGCGAGAGGGAGGCCACCCCGCCTCTGCTCCTCCGCTGGCCTTGAGAGGGAGGGAGGCAGCGGAGGAGAGGCCAAGGTTGCTCGATCCATGCAGGGGAAGCGGCCACGCCCGCCGGAGTTGAGGAGAGGGGCCACGCCGGCAGCACGCACCCGCTGCAGTGCCGTGCGGTCGCGATTTGGTGGCCGCGGCGAAGCTCGATTCAGCATCGGCGATCTCAATTCGGTGGCCGCGACGGAGCTCGATTCAGCGCTGGCGATCTCGATTCGGTGTCCGCGGCGGAGCTCGATTCGGCGGTGGCAGCGCTCGATTCAGTGGCGGAGCTCGAATTAGTGAGGGAGGAGCTCGAATCGACGAGCTGGCCTCTGCCTCCTGACAACAGCAGGATTCTGGCCGCAGGGCGCGCAAATTCCTACCGACGGGCTAGGCACGCGGCCTCCAGGTCGAGATCTGGACCGCACGGGATCCTAGCCGCCAGCGCGTGAGGGTCCAGCCGGCGCGGGCGCAGCACTCCAGGCCGGCGCGGCGGGCGCGGCCTCGGCCGGGAGGTGCGGGAGCCGGGGCTCCTGGCCGGCGCGACGCGGCCTCGGTCGGGAGGTGCGGGAGCTGGGGCTCTCCGCCGGCTTGGAGGTCACCCCGCCTATGGACGGACGTTCGATCTCTGCTTCCGGACGGAGGAGGGAGAAAGAGAAAGGAAGAGGAAAGATTTGCCTCGGTGCAGAGAGGCGAGGCAGTTTTGCATCGCCGTGGGACGTGAAGGCAAAATGCCTTTGCTGTTTGCGTGTTCTGTTGGAAGGTGTTTTTCAACACAAAAACACTGTGCGCGGTGTATTTTTGCTTTTGCATGTCCTTGTTGGACTCAGTCTAAGCTCATGTCATGCTCCTCCTGGTACTGTCAATCAAGAAAAAGTAGGTAAGGATCTCTCCTTCGCATTTGTTTGAAAAAATGGACCACCGGTGATCACGTCAAGGCTCGATCTATCATTTCAATTTGGAGTACATATTTTTTGAATGGGACCACCAGTCCTTTTTTTTTAAAAACGATTGGAACCACATGCTGACAGGCACTTGTAAGAATGCGTTAGTCCTGTCCTGTCATGTTTATAGGTAGTAGAAAAAGACCGCAGCATGCTACCAGAAAAAAAAATCTTGACTCTACTGACTCGATCTTTTGAGAGATCCGTTTCGTAGCTCATTCGATGGATCAGAGGAGATCGAAGACGTTCCACAAGCCAAGATTCAGATTCGCTGTTGTGCGCGTTTAGGGAGAATCGTATTGGTTGGACACTGCACTGGATCTGATCTCTTGACATGACTCCGGCGGCCTTCTAAAAGATACTGGTGGTGTGAAGCAGAGTTATCGGTTTCTATCATATTTGGAGACGCTTTCATGCCATCAAGAATAAATCTCCATCTTGACCACTGATCAGACTAGTCCTTTTCAAGTTTCTTCTGAGCTGGGATACTCTCTTGATCTCTTCTGTGACGTAGTACAGTGATTTTGGTCAGATATATGCATGCTGGTCAAGTTACGTATCCGTAGGTAGATCTACGAGGATCCTACGAATCTTGACGAGAACGAATCTGCTAGTTTGCTCACGTCGATCCATCTGCATCTTCTTTTTGCACCAGATCTGCATACAGTTAGACGTCAACATTTGAGAAGATCGATCAGAGGTATACAAATCTTCAGACTGATCCTGCCTAATTGCTCTTCACGTAGACGCCTTTTCTCTCTCTCTCTCTCTCACTAGAAATACGACATGCACTGACAGACTTGCCAAGGGCGACAGGGTTCACAGGAGTCGTCGTCAGCAAATAGAGACAATGCGAATCTGGGAAAAGGAAGATTGAGTGTGTGCAGTCTGCAGATAGATCGTGCTAAGCCGGTCATTGCAATGAGACTGTTGACGAAGAATGACGATGATGAACACTGCCAGCGAAGATCCACAAGAGATATCGTCACATAATCATGAACTATTGTTTTGCTTAGTGGTGCATACATTGTTGACTAGTCTGATTACAATCTTTACGTACGGTTCTATGCATACTTTTACGATGTCTGCCTGACTCGCAAAGAAAGTGGCCGCAAAACCAATTGGGCGGGCAGTCGCGCGGAGCGACCGCTCCCGACCGGCTCCGTCCGCTCTTCCCACATTTTTTTTCTTTCCTTTTTTCTTTTTTCTTTTTTTTTCTTCCTTCAACAAATTTCTTCGGCATAAATTATGTGCATAACTCGTCGTTACGGAAAAAGTTAGACACACAACTCGTCGTTTACAGAAAAAAGTTATACGTACAACTTGTCGTTAGAGAAAAAAGCATAAGTTCTTTCTGCAAATAATTACGCATACAAGTTGTACGTATACGTTCTGCACACCATCAAATTTATGCTCATAAATTATCTGATAAAAATTTATAACTCGAAGTTATGCGTCAAAGTTATATGTACAAGTTATAGGATAAAAAAATTATAAGAAAGATTTTTTTCCAAAAGAAGAAAGTTTGCAAAGGGTGGGAACCTGTCGCTAGGAGCCCCTCTAGCGACCGGTTAGCACGCCCCGAAAGTGGCTTCAGAGTAAAGTTTTTTGAACTAACCAGGCTCGATCCCGAGAAGAAATCACTAAATTGATCAAAGAAAAATGAGAAAACTACTATGTGTTGGAATAATGGGCCTTAAGCCATTTATTTTAATAATTAAAGAATTAAATCTCATTGTTTTAATGCTAGGGATAATAAAAATGAGTAATACCGTACAGATATTTGAGGAGACTTTTATTCGACTTAAGTAGTATTGTGAAGTTGAATAAGGAGACTAGCGAGCCACACGCGCTCACTCGCCAAGCCGGGCCGTGGGAGTGGGAGTGGGAGTGGGAGTGGGAGTGGCGAGGACAGGAGAGGGCGGTGCGGACGGACGTGAGGTGTTGTCTGTCCTTACTCGCGATCATTCAGGTTCGTTGAATCCGCGTCGTGGCGCCAACCCGCAGCTCCCCCTCGGCCTATATAAGGGCGCCTCCCTCCAACTCGCCCATTCACGCTCAGGAGATCTCTCTCTTCCCCTCTCTGTCTATTGTCTTTTTGGCATTCCTATCGCCTGCACCGCGCGCACGGTACCGGTGAGAGCAGAGCCTCGGAACTTTGTCTATCGCAAGAAGATCCTGCACGGGATAGGCGGGCGATAAGGTTTTTGGCGAGCATTTGACGTGACTGCTCGCTCCCTGTACGACTACATCGACTATTTCCAGGAGACCGTTCGAGGGACTGCACTGCGTACCTTTACCTGCATCGACTTTGTATGGCTACACCGACTAAGGTTCTCCTACAATTAGTCAAATGACTAATCCAAAGAACAACGGCGCATCGGGTGACTCCGTCACCCGTCCAACCTTTGGGTAAAATCTGAACTTTCTTTATTTGTTCATGTTTAATTGTTGTTTAATCATGAAAATGTTTATGTTTAATAATAGTTTAAATATGAACACTTGCACATGCTTTGCTTCACTCGCGATAGTGCTTATCTTGAAATACCTTTTTAATTGTGGAATTAAAATATAACGAATAATCACATATTATCTAACAATCCAAAAACCTTATATTGTTGATAGGATGATTCTGATATCTAGCTTTGCACAAACAATCAAGCCTAAGCCTTTTTAATGGTTCCAACTATAAAAGGTGGAGAGAGTTGGTCTCTCTTTGGTTGACATCTATGAACGTAATGTATGTCATCACCGGAGCTCCGCCGAGGGTGTCTCGAAAGAGGCATTTGAGTCGGCCGACAGCTTTTTCCGGGGTGCCATCATTAGCATTCTAGCTGAAAACCTGATCAACACCTATCTCCGTATGAAGACAGAGAAGGAGATATGGGAGGCTCTTGAGGCTCAGTTCGGAGTTACTGACGCCGGTAGTGGATGGTTGATGACCGTCTAGTGGTGGAGCAGGCCCATGAGATACAGGTGCTGACCAAAGATCTCAGGGACTACATCAAAGAAACTCCATGTGTGTTACCCGACAAGTTTGTGGTCGGAGCTATTATCTCCAAGTTACCACACTCTTAGAGGGATTTTGCTACGACTCTAAAACACAAGAGAAAGGAATTCACTTTTGATGATCTTGTCGCAACTCTTGATGTTGAGGAGAAGGCAAGAACAAAGGACACACGTGGAAAGACAGCGGCCGGGCCCTCAAGCGCAAACTTTGGGCAAAGAGGTAATCGCAAACCTCAAAACAAGAGGAAGAAGCCTTCACAAAACCCACCCAAGGCTAAGCAAGCAGATGGGCCTGCAAAGAAAAAGAAGAAAGGAGCACCAGGGGCCTATTATGTGTGCGGGAGTATGGAACACTTTGCTGGAAAGTGTTCGGACCGTAAGGTGCCCAAGTCGGCAAACATGGTCATTAGCGAGGGTGGAGGAACGTCGGGGTACGATAATTCTTTACCTACAATTCTTTCAATTTGTCTCTCACCAGAGTGGTGGATTGACACAGGTGCTAATATTCATGTACGTGTTGACATTTCCATGTTTTCTTCTTACCAGGTCGGGGAGGGGGCTGGCTCCTTGCTGATGGGGAACAGTGCCCATACATGTGTTCTTGGTGTTGGTATAATCACTCTGAAGTTTACTTCGGGAAAGACGATGCAGCTGAAGAATGTGCAACATGTCCCCACCATCAAGAAGAACTTAGTCAGCAAATCTCTACTGTGTAGAGATGGGTTTAAGTTAGTCTTTGAGTCGAATAAATGTATCATTTCTAAATTCGGTACTTTTTTGGAAAAGACTATGATAGCGGAGGCTTTTTTCGCTTTTCCTTATCAGATGATAATTGTAATAAAGTTGTGAACCATGTGTTTAATGAGGATGAATCAAATGTTTGGCATTCGAGGCTTTGTCACATCAATTTTGGTTGTATGATGCACTTAGCTAGTTTGAGTTTAATTCCAAAGTTTACCTCTGTCAAAAAATTCGAAGTGTCGCGTATGTGTTGAATCAAAACAAACTCGCAAGCTTCACAAGGTGCTGAGGCGAGGAACTTGGCACCACTAGAATTAGTTCATTCCGATTTGACCGAAATGAACGACGTGTTGACAAAAGGCGGTAAATAGTATTTCATAACTTTAATAGATGATAGCATTAGATTTTGTTACATCTATTTGTTGAAGTCAAAAGATGAAGCGTTACATTACTTTAAAATGTATAAAGTTGAAGTAGAAAACCAACTTGAGAGAAAGATAAAACATCTGAGGTCTAATCGATGTGGCGAATACTTCTCAAATGCTTTTGACTTATTCTGCGAGGAACACGATATTGTTCATGAGAGGATACCGCCTTATTCACCCCAATCCAATGGGATTGCCGAAAGAAAGAATTGCACACTTACTGACTTGGTGAATGCCATGTTAGAAACCGTGGGACTTTCCAAGGAATGGTTGGGTGAGGCGATACTGACAGCATGTCATGTCCTAAACCATGTACCTATGAAGAATAAGGAAGTAACTCCATTCAAGGAATGGGAGAAGAAGAGGCTAACTCTTTCATACTTACGTACCTGGGGTTGCTTGGCCAAGGTCAGTGTGCCAATCACCAAGAAACGTAAGCTTGGACCAAAGACCGTTGATTGAGTCTTTCTAGGTTATGCCTTTCACAGTGTTGGATATAGATTCTTGGTAGTGAAATTTGAAGTACCAGACTTGCTTGTCAGTACAATTATAGAGTCCAGAGATGCTACATTTTTGAGAACATATTCCCAATGAGAAATGAAACAAGTTCATCTAGGCAAGAGTCAATCGAGTAGGATAAATCTACCGAGTCGATAGTACGTAATGTACCCACACTCATTGAACATCCCGAGGAGGATAACGATGAAGCTCCTAGGAGGAGCAAGAGACAAAGGACTGAGAAGTCCTTTGGTGATGATTTCATCGTATACCTCCTGGATGACACCGCTAAGACCATTGAAGAGGCCTACTCCTCTCATGATGCCGACGATTGAAAAGAGGTAGTTAGAAGTTAGATGGACTCTGTCATGTTGAATGGTACTTGGGAGGTCATTGAACATTCCTATGGGTGCAAACCTGTAGGTTGCAAGTGGGTGTTTAAGAAGAAGTTTAGGCCTGATGGTACTATTGAAAAGTACAAGACCAAGCTTGTGGCCAAGGGTTACACCCTGAAAGAGGGTGAAGACTTCTTTGATACTTATTCACCAGTCGCTCGATTGACCACCATACGAGTGCTACTTGCTCTGGCAGCCTCTCATGGTCTTCTCGTTCATCAAATGGACGTTAAGACAGCTTTCCTAATGGAGAGCTGGAAGAGGGGATCTATATGGATCAGCCAGATGGATTTATAGCAAAGGGTCAAGAAGGCATGGTGTGTAAACTAATAAAGTCTCTTCACAACCTCAAGCAAGCTCCTAAATAGTGGCATGATAAGTTCGACAGAACTTTGACATCTGTCGGCTTCGTTGCGAATGAAGCTGACAAATGTGTGTACTATCGCTTTGGTGGGGGCGAAGGAGTGAATTTGTGTTTGTATGTAGATGACATACTCATCTTTGGCACAAACCTTAATGTGATTAAGGAAGTCAAAGACTTTCTATTTCAGAGCTTTGAGATGAAAGATTTGGGAGAATCTGATGTTATCCTTAACATTAAGCTGATAAAAGGAGAAAATGGTGGGGTGACTCTTTCACAGACTCACTACGTAGAGAAGATTCATAGCCGGTTTGGCTACAGTAATTCTAAACCCGCCTTAACTCCTTATGATGCCAGCTTGGTTCTGAAAAAGAATAAAAGGATAATGGTAGATCAGTTGAGAAACTCCCAGATCATTGGCTCATTAATGTACCTAGCTAGCGCCACAAGACTTGACATTGCATACGCAATTAGTAAACTGAGCCAGTTTGTTGCAAATCCGGGAAGTGAACACTGGCGTGCTCTTGAAAGGGTGATGCGCTATCTGGTGGGGACAATGAGCTTTGGAATTCACTATTCTGGAAACCCCAAAGTCTTGGAGGGATATAGTGATGCAAACTAGATTTCTGATGCTGATGAGTTGAAAGCCACAAGTGGATATTTGTTCACACTTGGAGGTGGTGCTATTTCCTGAAAGTCTTGCAAGGAGACCATCTTAATGAGGTCAACAATGGAACTGTTGAGGCTGAGTGGCTTCGTGAACTCCTAATGGACTTGCCGATAGTTGAAAAACCGATACCAGCAATTCTAATGAACTGTGATAATCAAACTGTGATTGTTAAGGTGAACCGTTCAAAGGACAACATGAAGTCATTAAGGCACATCAAGAAGTGGTTAAAATCTATCACAAAATTAAAGAACACCGGTGTTATAGTTTTGGATTATATCAACACGGCTAAAAACCTGGCAAATCAATTTACAAAGGGTCTTTTACGAAATGTGATAGACAATGCATCTATGGAACTGGGCTTAAGTCCCACATGAGTCTCTCCATAGTGGTAACCTGTCCTATGTGATTGGAGATCCCGTGAATTAGGACAGCAAAATAATCTATGGTTGGACTGAGAGAAGAGAACCTTTGAATATGCTCGTTCCATGGGAAGATGCAATTCTCTTCAAATCTGTATGGTAGGGTGGGGCATACCTTAATGTGTTCCAAGATGCTTCTGTAAAACAAAAGGAGTTGTTTCTATGAAGCAAAGATATAGTCCTACAGTATGTCTTTAAGGAGCACATCTATATGAGTTTGACTACTGGTCATAGTCTATGAGATTTGGGTGATCTCTAAAAAACTAATGAAGAGACACGGAGTGTGACCTATAAGCTCCAACCCGCAGGGATGCTTCGCAGCCTAGCTAGTATTGGTAATGGGCTTTGGCCAAGCTTGTTTACACAAGACTGACAATTTAAGGCATAGTCCATTGTTGAATTCTGAATAAGTGTAACTTAGTTCCTGGTGGATGTTCAACATAACAATCTCCACCATAGTACTGGTATATCAAAACAGAAGTGGATAGTGAGAGCATTTCCAATGAGGCGTGTAATTCTTGGTGGGGATTGTTAGAATAATGGGCCTTAAGCCATTTGTTTTAATAATTAAAGAATTAAAGCCCATTGTTTTAATGCTAGGAAGAATAAAAAGTGAGTAATACCGTACAAGTATTTGAGGAGGTTTTTATTCGACTTAAGTGGTATATCGAATGTACACCACTTGTGAAGTTGAATAAGGAGACTAGCGAGCCACACGTGTGCGCTCGCTCGCCTCGCCGAGCCGAGGTTGTGAGACGAGATGAGCGGGCGGTGCGGGGCGGGAGCACCTTTTGCCATTGATGGGAATAAGTCTCAGAATATTCCCAATGGTGATATGCTTTTCTTACCCGTCCCAGATCTGGATCTGAGCGTCCCCCACAGCTCTCCCTCGACCTATATAAGGGTGCCTCCCTCCTCCTCTACAACTCACCCATTCACGCTCAGATACTCCTATTCAGGAGATATCTCTCTCTCTCCTCCCTCTCTGTTTGCTGCCTTTTTCGCATTCTCATTGCCTGCATCGCACACAGGGTACCGGCAAGAGCAGAGCCTCCGGAACTTCGACTGCCGCAAGAAGATCCTGCACGGGATAGACGGGCGATGAAGTTTTTGGTGAGCGTTTGATGCGACTGCTCGCTCCCTGTATGACTACATCGACTATTTCCAGGAGACCGTTCAAGGGATTGCCCTGCGTACCTCTACCTGCATCGACTTTGTACGGCTACACCGACTAAGGTTCTCCTACGATTAGTCAAATGACTAATCCAGAGAACAAAAACGTATCGAGTGGGGGCTGCGAGGGAATTCCGACAGGAGCACTCCCACCCCGCCACTTTCCTTTATGGGAAAGTTGAAAATTTCGCAAATTTTCATTTTTGGAACATTAATAAGTTATACACATAACTTTTATACACAACTTCTTGATATAACTTTTATGATATAATTTTATAGCATAACTCTGATAGCATGCATAACTTATATATACAATTTTTATGGTACACATAACTTATATGTACAACTTTTATGGTATACATAACTTATACGCATAACTTTTTTCATACATCAGTTTTATCTTTCCGTTTTGAAACTTATACACACAACTTCGACGCATAACTGAGAACTACAATTTTTTGTCAGATAAGTTTTAAGCATTAGTTTGATTACGAGCAAAACTTATGCGTACAATTTGTATGCATAATTGTTTGAAGAATAACTTATGCGTATAATCTTTTTCTAACGATGAGTTGTGTGTATAACTTTTTCAATAAATGACGAGTTGTGCGCATAAAATTTTCGAATTATGCATATAACTTATGCATAACAAAAAGATTTGTTGAACAAAGAAAAAAAAGAAAAATCCCACATTGGGGTCCGCCCACGTGGGAGCGCGTGGCCCCGCGGTCAAAACCGCGCGCTCCGGGCGAGCGACCGCGGGATTGGTTTTCCGGTATCGGGTGATTCCGTCACCCGCTCCGCCTTTGAGTACAATCTGAGCTTTCTTTATTTGTTCATGTTTAATTGTTGTTTAATCATGAACATATTTATGTTTAATAATGGTTTAAACATGAACACTTGCACATGCTTTGCTTCACTCACGATAATGCTTATCTTGAAATACCTTTTTAATTGTGAAATTAAAATATATGGAATAATCACCTATTATCTAACACTATGCGTATTGAGTATAAATTACCTAACACTGCCGTTGTAACCAAAAGTTTAAGGTCACAAAAGAAAATTTGTGTTTGCTTCTCTATTATCGTCGTGCATGTCGCAGTCGCAGGCAGGGGTTCCCAATTTCCCATAAACTGCAGTGCCCGTTCCCATAAATTGCAGGAAAAAATTAAACGAATACAACTGTAGTACACATTATCGTGTTCGTCTTGTTGAATCCTCGTGCAACACTGCATTGCTGCATGTCAGTTTTTGCATCAATTCACAGGGTTGCGCGATCCTCTCTCTCGTTAGGATTTATTTGGGCCGTATATGAATGAACAATCAATTGACTGGTGTGTGGTGTCTGGGCCGTAAAAATTAAAGAGACTGGATTCTGTCTGGCTGGGGAAAACGACCCACGAAACGAAGCAGGCCGGGAGGGAAATAAAGAAGCCCACAATGTTTGGAAACAACAGAAGGACCCAAATTGAGAACAAAAATCCTAAAAGCAAATCTCTATACAGAAATTTGACTGAAAAACAAAATGATATCTATTCGGTTGTTTTTTTTTTGGTAAAACTGTTTTTCTTTTGGCCATATATTTTCTGGGAAATAACTAGACAATAATTCTGTGTTTTGACCATTCACATGTTTGTCCCCCGATGATACATGAAATGAAACCATTAAAATGCCAGTAAAACGAGTTGGATTTGCTTAACAGGTTTTGTATTCTAAAATTGGCATCGCGCTTTATTATCTGTCATCAATCCAATTGGTTTCGGCTGAAAAATAAAGATCAATTCCTCTCATCTAAAAAAAAGCATGGGCGGAGCTATGCTTTGTTTATGACTTATGAGTGTCAGCTAACAACGAAGGATTTCTTGAAAATCAGTAGTAAAACACTGCCGGCTCGAGACCCTTCTTTCCCCTTCTCTGCTACAGTTCTCGTGAAAAGGCGAAAGTAAGGTGACGGTGCTCCGACACCGATCCGCTCGATTCCCCTCCCCTGGTGGGCTCTCTGCCGACGAGTGAGGGGAACCGAACGGATCGGCATCCGATGAAGGTAGCTGCTAGTGTAGATTAGGTTCTTTTCTAGTAGGCTAGGTTTTGCTGGTGGATCTGGGCACTGAGGTAGCCATGCGTACTTGGGGGTTGCTAATCAACGTGCGCGCATCCCGAGCGGTCGAATTCCGACAAGGTAGCAGCACCCGCGCGCCTGGGTTATATTCTTTTCTCAGTTTTCCAAGGGAGATGTCGCTGAGGCGGGGTGGGGACGGCCTGACGGGCCCTGTGCTGCTGCTGCCACACACAAGCAGAACTTTTAAGCATAACTTTGACACTAGCTAGCGTGCAGAACTTATACATACACCTTGTATGCACAATTTTTTTTAAAAGATGGCTTATACGCATAACTCTTTTCAAATATCTGTTTCATCTTTTCATTTTTGGAACTTATCAACACAACTTCGATGCATAATTTCGAACTATAAATTTTGTCGGATAATTTTTAAGCATAAGTTTGATGGCGTGCATAACTTATGCGTATAATTTGTATGCACAATTGTTTGAAGAATAATTTGTACGCATAAGTTTTTCTCTAATGACGAGTTGTGCTCATAACTTTTTCTGTAACGACGAGTTATGCATAACTTATACATAATTTTTTTCAACCTAAAAAAATATTGTTAGACATCTTATCCATGTACACAAACGGTATGAAAAATTTGTTGAATGAAAAACGAAAAGGGAAAAAGAAAAAAAACACCAGAGCGCCACCGCTTTTCGCGCTGGGTGTGGCCTCGCGACACGACCACAGAGGTTGTGGACCCCCACGCCGTGGGTGGAGTCGTGAAGGAGCACGAGTCGCTGGATGCACGTGGGGTTGCGGAGCCGGTCGGTCCGTGGAACCGAGCGCTTCGCGCGGTCGATCGCCGAACTGAGTTTGCGTGCGTACTTTCTCTGGCAATACATTTTGTATGCCGACAGCAAGCATAGTTGGATGGACAAGTTTTCTTATGTTCGATGAGTACCTGGAACTTTCACACTACGTAAGAACTCACACAATTCTTGTTTCTCTTTCTTGTTTAGATTTATGGCAGATTCGGGAAGCTTTGTAGTACTTGTGCCTTCTTGGAAACAAAGCTCAGGTCTTATGCCCAACTTTACCAAGTCAGCTCTAGCATTTGCATGGTTCTTGGTCTTATTCTTGTCACTCATGAGCGTACCAAGCAAACTACCACAAAATTTTTTTCGCATGCATGTCATCGATACTGTGGTGGACATGTAAATCTTTCCAGTAAGGCAGCTCCCAAAGTTTTGACAGTTTTTTCCAGTACTTCAGATTTGGTGGAGTTGGATCATCATCTTCTTGTTCTTGATTTCGTTTTCGCTTTCTGAGGGCACTTTCCTTCCCTTTTTTCTACCCAACTTTCTTCTTCCCACTGGTAGCAGGGAGATCCTTCACCTGTGTGTAGACGTGTACCCCATCAAAATGTCTTGGGGTGTCTTCCATCTTCCTTGTGCCATCAAATTGGCTTCTCATCTGTTGGTACGTATGGGACTTAGGAAGGAAACGCTGATGCCTGACGTACACTTGCTTCTTGGAGTTGTTAAGACAAATGGTCTCAGTGTCATCTAAGTAGTGCATGCAATCTTTCCCCCCTTTACACTATCCAGACATGCAACGGCCACCAGGTAGATTAGTAACTGTGCACAAGATCATGCCTTATAGTGTGAATGGTTTCTTCTTGTACCCGTCGTAGACTTTGTACCATCCCAAAGTTTTTTCATATCATCCACCAGTGGTCTTAGGTACACATCGATGTTTAACCCAGGCTGTTGTGGACCTGAGATGAGAATTGACATCATCATGTATTTTCTCTTGTTGCAAAGCGAAGACAGAAGATTGTAGATTGACAACAACACTGACCAGACACTGTGGGAGCTACTCATGTTGCCAAATGGGTTGATCCCATCCGAGCTCAGTGCAAACCGAAGGTTTCTTGCCTCTTTATTAAATTCTTCATACATGTGATCAATGATCTGCCATTGGATCCCATCTGTTCGGTGGCTTATGAAACCATCCTTCTTGCGCCCCTCCTTGTGCCAACATATTAGTTGTGCATTCTTACTTGTGGTAAATAAATGCCTCAGGTGTTGCATTATTGAAAAATAACACCACACCTTCTGGGGAGCTCCATGTTTCCTCTTGTCATCACCACCATCAAGTCTTCGCTTGTACTGAGGAAAGCCACACTCAGGGCATTATGTAAAATCTGCATTATCGCCACGAATAAGACACAATTGTTGGGATCTAAACCCCTAACATAATAGAAGATTACTCGACGAACAGTTACCTCCGACCACACATGAAGAAGTTGCGATATTCTAGGTCATGAACTTCCTATTGTACATTACTTTATCACTTTCCAAAAAGCTGTTGACGGCTGTTAAGTGCCTACTTTAGCCATCAATATACTCATAAATAAAGGAGCACAAGGCATTTCTTACACGTATTTGGTTAACAATATTGTAGTTCCACTTGTCCTTAGAGATTATTTGATTGCAGGAAAATAAGCAAGAAAAGAGTGGCAAACTCACCTTCTATGATCCATGCCACATCACCTCATCCTAGGTGGGCTACCAACAAGGATGCCATGCATGCAAAGCTGCCAACCAGGGCGCCATGCATGCATGCCATGCAAGCAATCCAAGTGAAGCACCCCCCGACGAATCAGAGCGTGACACGTGGACGTCACATGGATCCATGGGCCCACAAAGGCATGCAAATCGCGCCAAACACAGGGTGGACACCGGGAACCGACCTAAGGACCCACAGGACAGCCACCAGGAGAAAGCACACCCCGAGTGGGGCCCACAGGGGGTCGGCCGACCCCACAGGTCGGCCGAACCGACCTTGAGGCCGCCACTCAGGGGCTTCCACGTGGTGCTTCCCTATTGGTCCTAGGCGCCATTCCCGGGGTGTTTGCATCCATTCCTCGCCGGTGCCCGGGCCTATAAATAGAAGGAGAGGGGGCTCACTTATGAACCATCCACACTTGCAACACCTCTCTCACTTTTAGTCTCAAGGCTAGGAGGTAGGCTAGAGTAGTACTAATTCAGGTTCCAAGTCTACTTTGGGATCTAGGTATGAGTTCTCTTGTATCTTTGTTCATTTGTATGACTTTGATCTACTTCAGTTATTCAGCTATTTCATATAAAGTCGTGTTAGTATACATGGGTGATTTGTTCATGTGTTCTTCACCTATTCATCATTTAGAGGCTCCTGTTCTTGATGAACAAGGTCTTTCGATCCACTTGACGGGTGACTTTCACATGTTTCTGGTGTTTGTTCATAAGTTAGAGGCTCGTGTTCTTCGCAAACACAACCCTTTGATCGAGTTGAACAGACATAGGAAAACACAAATACGTTTGTGTACCTAACCTGGTTTGATCTAATTAGATGACATGACTGCGTTGTATGCAGTCTGTGCTTAAGCTACGGTACTCGGTGTAATTGGCTGGTTTATCTGGTGGCTTGACCTGGGTCACAATAGCCCAGGCCGGTCAAGTCCGGCTAACAACGTAAGCATGGTGCTTGGGTTGCGTATCTACCTTATGAGTTTATCCCACGGTTTGTCTTGGGGTAGGCCATGGTAGTGACAGTCGTTGGTCCCTCTGAAATCCCCCACGTTCGGATAAGCTGTAGGAGTCTAAAATCTAACAACCGGAGTTGTGTAGAAGCAACGCGAGAGGTTAGCTCCCCGTGGTACCTGGGTGCTTAAGTCAATATTCTTCAACGCTAGTGTATCTAACTCGTTCCTACCAGCTTTATGTGTTTAGTACATAAGAACCTAGAACTAACTTGTATGTTGCCTCCTATGCCTAGGACCCCTTAGAGAGAGAGAGAGTGAGTGTGTGTGTGATCACACTACCCCTATTATCATTTCTTACCCCTGTACTTGAGTGGCTGATTTATTTCCGTCTATGATCTATACTCATTGCAATAGTGTTGAGCTTGTCAATCCACCAATACCTTCCTTGGATTCGATACCCTTTGGAATACTCCTTTGGGGAAATGCTACAATGGTACTTCCGTGTGCTTGCGGACTCCTGTAACATTAAGAATTACCAACCAGCATTTCTGGCGCTGTTACCAGGATGCGTTCCAAACCCGTTCTTAGGTGATTGCGTTAAGAAATATCAACAAAAGCCGTCCCCTTTATAGTGAGGAGGGGGTCCCCTTTTATAGTGCCAAAAGGCTGAATTTACATTCTGAGTTTACCCTCAAAACCTTAGCATCTAAGGAGAATATTCGAGGGTATTCGTGTACAGTTACACAATGTGGAACTTGCACCGCAAAGAGTGGAGGGAAGAAATCGCCATAGACAACGGAGCGGGTGATGCAGCATGAAATGCGGAGATGCAGCTGTTCCGTGTTGGGGAAGCCTTGACCTAGTCCAAACTAGCGAGGATCTTGAAAACCTTGGGCTTCGCTGCTTGTCACCATCTTTTCCTTACTTTTCCGCCCGGAAGTTCTTGGCTTCGGTGACTTTTCCGTACAGCTGGCGCTTCGCAAGCTTGGAGAACTCTTGGCACCGAACCCTGTCGAGGCGGAGAACTCTTGGCGAAACCCAGGTCGCTGACGGCCATAAAATCTGAGAGCTCCTGTACCCAAGTTTTTCCTGTAGAAAAAAGACTCCTTCTCAGTTATTTTCCATACCTCGATGTACGCCTCCCATACGGTCAGTTGGGCGAAGGTCAGGTTTTTGTGCATATCTCTTAATCGGGACGGAGCCAGATAATTCTAAAACGAACCCCCAGAGTCGAGAGATGATGTTTTCTGCCGCCCCAACAGTAGCCCCTCGAGAAGAAGTGTTAAGCTGAAAGGTAACCCTTCTCCTCGATCTCTTTTGCAATTTCTCTTGAAGAAAACATCACCTTCGACGACGGAAAAGCTGAATGTTTTTTCTTTAGCTTCGTGTAGCCGATCGTTGCACAACACGAATCGCCGTTTCCCGAGACGTCTGTTCGTATTCCCAGACGGTTGTGTTCGTTTCTCTCTCCTCAGGCTATATAAAGGAGGCCGGGGGCTCCCCGTTGGCTTGCTCCTCCTCGAAGCTCCAGACCTACGCTTCCCGAGTTTAGTTATTTTTAGATCCGTGCTTGTTCTACTTGTGCTAATCGAGACCCTTGGTTTTGCCTTTTTGCGAAGCCTGGAGTTTTGTTTAGTCACTTTTGAGTTTCGCTAGCTCTGGCTCGCACCAAGCAGACTGCTCGATCGATGACGGAGGAAGAGATAGCTACTGCTGCTGCTCCGCCTGAAGCTTCGGTGGAATCTATTGGTGATATAGTTGATTATGAGGTGTCATCGAAGGTTAGGGACGCGTCCTGCAGCGATGATCTTTCTACTGTTGAAGCTTTGCCGTCGAAGCTTATGGCCAGTAGGGAGCTAGAGCCACTGTCGTTGGTTTTTGGCACTTCTTTGGTTTCAGAGAACTTGTTGAAGTATTATGAAGAGAAGGGTTTTTTCATGAAGAGAAGGGGTTTTTTCCAGAAGGCATTGCCCGAGCTCCGGGTGGAGAGACAACGCCGAAGCCGAGGAAGGGCGAAGCTGTGGTTTTTCGTGATTTCTTCAATGCTGGTTTGAGGTTTCCCTGCTCGCGGTTTCTTCCCGAGATTCTAGATCGGTATGGCGTTAAACTGCATCAGTTGACACCGAATGCATTCATTCAGCTGTTCAAGTTCTTTTTTGCTGTACGCACATGTGGTGGGCGAGTAGATGCCGAAGCTTTTGTCCTGTTCTATGAGCTTCATGTGCAAAAACAAAATTTGCAACTAGAAGGGGGCACCGCTGTTTATGAGAATCACTTTGGGTGTATTACCTTCACGACTCGGTGGAAGAATACCAAGAAGGACATCGAGAGAATGGAGCTCAGCCCATCCCACAAGAATAAGTGGGATGATGATTGGTTGTTGTATTGGTTTTATGTTAAAGTCAACATGCCCCGCGGCTCCGACGGCACTAGATATTATACTTTTAGTGTTCCGATCATGATGCCCCTGAATTATATAACATGCCCGGATTTTGCGAAGACCAGAGGTTTCAAAGAATGTGAGAAGGCCTTCCGCTTAGCCACTCAGTTCATCCCTGGCCGTGATGTGGTTGAGGAATTTGTAGCTGTCGATATTTGGCCCCTTGCCGCGGGTTGGAATCTGAGAGAAATAAAGTGGTTGATAGTTAGCTGGCTTGACAAGGAAATCCCTTTTCATTGTTTTGGGCTAAAGATGCCGGAGGGCAAGAATTCTCATGAATTCGTGAGGGAAGTTGAGCGGCAGGTGGTGGATATGCTGGGTCCTTATACTAATGCGGAATACCAAGCCACGCGGAAATTGGTGACAGGAGGTCGCAGGATTAACCAGATTTTCTCGAAGCTTGGGATTGAACCTGAAGCTCGACCGAAGCCCAAGGCGTCGATTAAGCAGACTCGTGATTCGACTCAAGCAACTGTGGATCAGGCTGATGCTACGCGGAAAAGAAAGAAGTCAGCGACCTCGCCAGACGGGCTAGAAGAAGCTACTAGGCGATCTGGTGACGCTACTACGGCCGAGGCTCAAAAAGTGTTGGCTCTGGTGTCTTCTTCCAAGACAATCCAACTCGAGAGGGCTAAGAAGAAGTTGGTAGCAACCAAGGGCAGCAACCCTCGTGATGTTACTCAGGAAAAGGAGGTATCAGGAGGGAGTGGTACTGCAGTGGGCGAGAATGCACCGAAGTCAGCGCCTTCTGGGCCGGGTCGTAAAGAATCTGGTTCTAAGCCGGGACGAGCTTGCCGTATAGTGAAAATTATTGACTCTACTAATGATTTGGAGTTCTTGGACCCTTTGGGGACTGATGATGTAGGCGAAGTAGGTGGTCGTTTAAATGAACAGGAGGTTGAGAAGACTGTAGTGTCTTGCTCGAAAGAGGCGGAGCCTGTGATTTCGGGTGCTAGGGGCACCGGGGCTTCTGATGACAATATAGCCCCTGCTGATCGAGCTGGCACTGGTTCGGAACTTCCTGGAGCGGAGAAGGAGTCAGAAGCGGATGGTTGTGCTGCTCGACCGGGTGAGGTTGTTCAAGCTTTGGCTGACACCAGGGCATCGCCTGAGTATATGAAGTCTCTGGCGGAAACGGTGAGCATTACAGGCGTCATGGAGGGACCTTCGCTGGAACTGGTGCTAGCGGAAAATCATACTTTTGGTCCTTCGACATATTCTTACAATGAGGCTGTTGGTATGGAAGAATTAAAAACTTGGCTATCCGTTCGTTTGCTTCTTTGTAAAAAGAGCGGGGTTAGGGAATCACTTGTTGAGGACCAGGTGTGTCCGAGGACCAGTGGAGGGTCGCTCCTTCGTGATGCGTGATTGACAACATTGTGTGGACTGATGCTTGGCTCAATGTGCAAGTAGAGGTTGCGGCTTGACTCATGTTGGTGCAGGTGAACAACAAGCACGAAAGGCCTTAGCCGTGGTGGCCTCCGGGTGATGGAGAGGCAAGTAGGCTTGGTTCGATGGACCCAGTGGCCGATGGGGTCAAGTGCGAGCTGTGCGATGCAAGACTAGCAAGTTGAAGTCATGGACATAGGCCGGTGGAAGGTGGAGGTTCGAGGCCGAAGCTTGCACGCAAGGTTTGGTGGTTTGCCCATAAAACCATCGGTGGACGGTTTCTTGGTTTGGGCCTCAAAACCAAGTCCAGAGGCCCGACATGACGGAGACAGTGATCCGAGAGCGTCGGGAAGCTTCGAGGCGGGGGGCACATGGCGTGATCGCGTGGCTTGCGTCGAGGCTAAGCAAGTCTGCGGTGGAAGCGTGTCCGCTCGATGGGAATATCCGAACACTTGACCAAATTTCCCCTGAGGGGTGTGTATGTTCATTTTAAGTTGTAGGGGTAGCGTGGTCATTTGCCTCCTCTGGTGGACTTCATATAAATAGCGGAGAGGTGGATGTCATCTCTCTCTCTCTGGCTCTAGGGTTTTCTCCCCCGGTAGATCGCTCTGGACTGCTTCTTTTCCCAGTATTTCCTTAGGGTAGATTCTTGTATAGACTCTGACCTCTGGATGTATGAAAGCATTCGGCATTGTGATGATTTCCCTCTCTTAGTTCCTTGTGATTTTCGTGTCATTTTCGGAGCTATTTTTGGGTGTTTTGTTCTTTGCTCGATTCGTTGATTTCAGGGCGTCTTTCCTTGGATTTCTTTGAGAGGATCATGGGTGGATGCCTTGTGCATCTTTGGGTGTGATCTTGACCCCTCAAACGCCGGGAACCCCCTTCAATTTGCGAGTTCTCGGAAGAACTCGAGTTCTTGGAGGTAGTTCATGTGATCCGCGATTCCCGGTTATTTAGTGAGTTAGAGGCCGAGATTTTTGGGGCATAGCTTCACCTAGTGATGCTTCTCATCTCCCCCAAATCTTGTCTTAAGAGCTCAAGTGGTTTGGGAGATCTGGTGATGGCTTTGGTGAGTTGACTTCGCGAGCTCGGGTTGTTTCAGCTCTGTCCATGCCTGGCGGACAGTCCGCACAGCCTTTGCGGACAGTCCACGAGGGGCCTGACAGCTCTGCTGTTCTTCGTGTTCTTCACGTGTTCTTTTGTGCTCGTGTTTTGATCTAGTGCCACAGGTGTTTTTGGTTGCACGGAGTTTGCGGACGGTCCATACTCGAGTGTCGGACGGTCCGTGAAGGGCCGGATAGTCCGCGGGTCCCTCGCGGACAGTCTGATTTTTTGGGGTGCGTCTCTGGAGGTTCTGTCCGAAATATCAGACAGTCCGCAGTGGCCTTGCGGACAGTCCGCCGTGGCCATCTAGACAGTCCGCCCGTACCAACCGGACTGTCCACGTGGACTGTTGCAGAATTGCTTCATTTCCTTCGATTCTTGTCTAGTGCTTCCGCTCTTTGCTTCGTGGCTTGTCTCTAGGACTTGTTGGCTTGTGTGTGCCTAGTCTAGAGCTTCTTTGGTGTGTACGAGTGATCGGAGTGGCAATCGGGGTATAGGCTGAGTTCATCCTTCGGGAAGAATTTTTATCGGCTCCCATTCACTCCCCCCCTCTCTGGTCGCCTATTCGGTCCTTCAATTGGTATCAGAGCCAGTTACAGATCTTTGTGATTCTAACCAGTCTAAGACCAAAGATGGGCAACTATGGTAAGGGGTCGGGTCCTCTGCACTTCGATGGCAAGAATTACCAGATGTGGGAGAGGCGCATGGGCGCGTTTTTGCGTGGGAAGGGGACTGATCTGGGAAGTGACTCAAAATCCTCATTATGTCATTCCCGATAGTTTTCTTCTTCCAGGATCGCGGGACATGTTTGAGGCCAACAACAAGGCCGTGGATTACTTGTTCCATGCTCTCTGTGCCTCGGAGTTTGATCGAGTGTACGGAGAGAATGTGGCCGGAAATATTTGGCATAAGCTTAAGAATGCTCATGTTGGCAATGCTCAGGTGCAAGCTTGTTTGTTTGCCACTCACTGGAGAGAGTACGAGAACTTCACTCATCTCCCCGGTGAGTCGATTGATGTGATGTTCCAGCGCTTCACTAGTATTGTGAACAACATGAGGGCCAATGTGAAAGTGCTCCCATACACGGATCATGATCGAGCTATGAAGCTCTTGCATGCACTTGACAGATCCGAGTGGAGTGCCAAGGTCGAGGCCATTGAGGAGTCGAGCGTGTATGACACCTTGACGGTGGATGAGCTGTTTTCGAAGCTCAAGTCTTCGAAGGTTGATCGTGGCTTAAGAGCCAAGAGCGAGAGTCCCACTGATCCTCATAGTTTGGCTCTCGTCTCAGGATCAAGGACTAACGCTAACCCTACTGCCATGCAGTTTCCTTTGAGGTGCTGAGCGAGGAGGATCTCGCCTTGTTGAGCAAGAGGTTTGGGCGGATGTACGAGAACCGCAAGAATGCAAGCAGGAGCTCGGGGATGTGCTATCGGTGCGGGAAGCACGAGCATTTCATCGTCGAGTGCCCTAAAGCCATGGAGATCAAGAACGACTACAAGGGCAAGCCCAAGCACGACTACAACAAGCACCGCTCCCGGAACGACTACAAGGACAAGCGCAAGGACAAGGGCGAGAGAAGGCCAAGGAAGAGCAGCGGGTCCAAGAAGAAGACGGCTCGAGCGATGGTTGTCGGAGCGAGTGACATCGACTCTACTTCAAGTGACTCCTCCTCCGGTTCGAGCAGCGATGAAGAGCAAGATCGGCGCAAGGACAAGCGGCACACGGGCAAGAACTTCACCGGCCTCAGTTTCGTCGCGCAAGGCGGTTTTTACGGCATGGCACACTCCAAGAAGGGTGGGAAGCATAGCTCAGATTTGAACTCCGATTCCGAGGAAGAGGTACGTCATGATCCCAACTTCTTGCTAGAGGAGAATGCTAGGCTGAAGGAGTTGCTTGATAACCGTGTTGATGTGCTTAGGAAGACCAACAAGGAGAAGAGAGAGTTTCGGCCTTTGCTAGGTGATGCTAAGGACAAGATAGTTGAGCTTGAGTCTTTGCTTGTTGATGCCAGAATTGAGATAGACTCTTTGAAAGCTGCTCCTGTTGTTTCTGATGAGGTTGATTGTGGTGATTGCAATGTTTTCCTGGCTGACTTGACTGCTCTCAAGGAGAAGCATGCCTCAACTCTTGAGGAACTAGATGTGCTTAGGATTGAGCTTGATGAGTTGAAATCTAGACCTGGTTTGTTAGGTGCTTGCACTTCTTGTCCTGTGTTGCATGCTAGGCTAGATGAATCTCATAATAGGATAGTTTCTCTTGAGCCTGCATTGAAAGCTCCTATTCCTACATCATGCTCTACCTGTGAAATGCATTCTTTGAAAAACATGGAACTTGTGCATTATGTTGACCGTTTGCAGGAGGAGAATGATGAGTTGAGGAAATTGATGGGTTGGTTGTCTAGGCATGAGCCTCAGCTGAGTTTGATGTTGGCTGAGTTTAAGAGGTTTGATGGTGAGGCATTGGGGGCTGGAAGAGTGGTGAGAAGAGTGGTGAGGGAGAAGAGAAAGTTGGAGAGATTCCTATTCCACCACACACTACACCCATGAACAAATTTGCACACAAGCCAAACCACCTCAGAAACAAGCTAGACACAACCCCAGATCCACCAGTGTCCCCCACAAGACAGAAAACTACCAAAAACCCATCAAGTTTGTGAGCACCCAGGGGAATGTTTTTGGTGAGAAGCCAGGAGAGAAAGCTGTTGAGAAGCCAACAGAGAAACCACAGCCTAAGCCACAGCCAATCTGCTTCCATTGTGAGTATTGTGGGAGGGATGACCATAAGGATTAGTTTTGTTTCAGGAGGAGAAGCGATGAGAGGTTTGCTAGGGAGATGGCAAACAAGGACAGGTACCACCCTTCTCATGGTGTGCCTGAGCCTCGTAGAGGGCCTCTACCTCGAGGTGATGGGTTTGTGCGTACGGTTCCCACTCAGGGTGGTGGTGGTAGCTTTCCTCAGAGAGATAGGCATGTTGGGTTTGGGCGTGGTGAGTTTGCTGGACGTGCTCCTACTCGTGACCGTTACAAGTTTGGGAGGCACGATCGCAGTTTTGGTTCTCAGAGGGACTACGGGCCACGTTTCCCCCCTCGTGGTGCACGTTCCCCTCCAGTGAGACGTGACAGGATCTTCGGCGGTAGGCGTGAGAGGGATCTGCCTAGAGGCTTTGATAGGATGGATTTTGCTAACCCTTCTTTTGAGCAAATGGCTCGACATTGGTTTAACTCTTTTGGTACTAACCCCAGTGTTGAGTCACTTGCTCATTCTCGTTCTCATTTTTGATTTGCAAGTGGGAGGTTTGGAGGACTTTTGGTTGATCGACTCCGGTTGTTCGCATCACATGACCGGAGATCGTGGGTGGTTCTCCAGCCTCACCCCGGTGAGTACGAGGGAGTACATCACTTTCGGGGACAATGGGAGAGGACGAGTGCTTGCTGAAGGTATGGTGAAGGTGAGTAGCAAGGTGACCTTAAAGAGCGTGGCTTTGGTCAAGTCACTTGGTTTTAACCTGTTGTTAGTATCCCAGTTGCTTGAGAGGGTTTTGAGGTTCGTTTTAAGTTGGGTGCTTCTCGTGTGATTGATTCTCGAGGCGATCTTGTCTGTACGATCGTCCCCGAGGGTCAAATCTTTCATGCTAATGTTTCCCAGCCTGTTGGTCCTCCTTGATGCTTTGTTGCTGGCGTGTCGGCCAAGCTTTGGAAGTGGCATAGGAGGCTAGGACACTTGAGCTTTGAGTTGCTTTCCCGCTTGAGTGGCTTAGACCTTGTCCAAGGATTGCCAAAGTTGAAATTCGAGAAGGATTTGGTTTGTGCTCCGTATCGGCATGGAAAGATGGTTGTTGCTTCCCATGCACCTCTGACTACGGTCATGACCGAGCGACCTTGTGAGCTGTTGCACATGGATTTGGTTGGGCCAGCTGGTGTTCACTCTGTGGGTGGGAAGTTGTATGTGCTGGTTGTGGTTGATGATTTTTTGAGGTACTCTTGGGTTTTCTTTTTGGAGGATAAAAGTGAGACGTTTGGCTTTGTTCGAGACTTGATCTTGAGGTTGAAGAATGAGACACATGGGGATGCCATTCGAGCTATACGCTGTGACAATGGCACAGAATTCAGGAACTCTCATTTTGATGCCTTTTGTGGTGATCTTGGTCTCGACCATCAGTATTCTTCTCCATACGTTGCTTGCCAGAATGGTGTAGTGGAGAGGAAGAACTGGACCCTTTGTGAGATGGCCAGGACGATGCTTGATGAGCATAGGACTCCTAGGCGTTTCTAGGATGAGGCGGTCAATACCGCTTGCTATGTGTCGAATTACATTTTCCTTCGTGCTTTCAAGAAGAGGACTTCGTATGAGCTGATGCATGGGCGGAAATCGAAGGTGAGTCACTTTCGTGCTTTCGGTTGCAAGTGCTTCATTCTGAAGAAGGGCAAGATAGACAAGTTTGAGGCTAGATGTTCAGATGGTATTTTTCTCGGTTTTGTGATTCACTCTAGAGCATATCGTGTGCTCAATCTTGACACTAGCCGAATCATGGAGACTTGCGAGGTAACCTTCGACGAGACACAACCATGTAGTTCTTCTGCTTTTGAGTGTGGAGGTGACGATGAAGTTGGCAAGAAGATCTTTGAGGATGAGAAGGATGGAGATGAAGAAGAGGATGATGATGGTGGTGATGCTCCCGTGGCTGGTCGTGTACACGCTACTTCCACTATGTTGGCGTTTCTTAACCTCAACGCTAGGTGCCGTTGGGTAGTGTGAGCGTGTAAGAGACACCCGGGTACACTGATGAGTGCGAACGAATCCGCAAGCGCACGGATACACCGTTGTAGCACTTATCCCTAGGGGAATGAGTATTCCCGTCGGGTTTCGTTCCATAAGGACGGTGTGTAACCAGAGAGGGTCTATCTAAGGACACCAGCTTTCCCTGGGATAGGTCGGGATACAAGAAGCACTTCCTTAAGGGACTTAGCTCTCAAGATGTATTTCTGTCAGGTCTTAGTCATCCCCGCAGGGCGACAACACTCCAAGGTGTTGGCAAGCGAGCCCAACTCGGTACGCGACGTAAGAGGGTTGACAAAGGGTCCAACAGGCTGTCACCACTGCGGCCTACCTCTACGCTACGATCGTACGTGGTCTTTGTAGGAAAACCAAGGCCCAGACACCACGTCTGTGCCCCAGATAAATACTATAGTGCGGCGTATGCTAGCCCGCTAACTACACTATAGCAACCGTATAAATACGGTCCCACAAACAAGGGAAAGATCGGAATCAGATCATATCATTGAACTGGGAGCAGAAAGGAAGCTATGGATGCAGCTGAACGAGATACAGCGAACTTACTTAACTAAACAGGATCAGAGCATGCAAACATGTTAATGAACTACGGCTCTGGCTCTAAAGGATCGAAGCCTTGTGTTATGAAGAACACAAGCCTCTAACTTATGAACGAGCCACGAACACAAGAACAAACAAATCATGCATGATGTCCACTATAGTCTAAATAAGAAATGCTGAAATACTCACTTTGATCTAAATGAAGAACAAGCATCCACGAGGACATCAACTCACTCCTTACCCCTCCTCTACCTCTCACTAATCCTAATCTAGATCTCTCCTCATCACCATTCTACCACAAAGAGGTGAGAATCACCTCTCATGGGCAGAATTGGAGGGAGACGGAGCTACACAAGAGAGAAGTGGAACTTGAGAGCTTGGTGGTGTGTGAGAAATGGAGCCCCTCCCCTCCTATTTATAGACAAGGAGGAGGCTTGCTCCGGGGCTCAAAGTGCCCCTAAACGCCCGAGAATGCAGAAAGGAGCCAATGAGCAAGTGACAAGTGGAGGGGAAGGATCAACCGACCCTAGGTCGGTTCGGCCGATCCTAGGGTCGGCCGAAACCTCTGGCCCTCCATCCGGGGTGTGCTTCCTCTGGCTCACTTCCATGTGGGCCCTGATGCCTCTCCTCCATGCATGGCACATTTCCTGGCGGTTTAGTTGGTAAAGTGGGCCTATGGATCCATGTGATGCTGATGTGGCAGCGTATGATTCGTCGAGAGTCCTTCACATGGATTGGTGACATCATGGATCCAGGAGAATCCATGTGGCAGCCCCTGATTGGCCAGCATTTGGGTGCCTTGGATTGGAGTGGAGTGAAAGTGCATGGATTCCTCCCATTTCTTATGCTAAATACCTGCATTCGAATAGACATCGACACTGGTGGAAAGTATGAGTTTAAGCACCTATTCTAGTGTGGATGTGCAATTCATGTTCCAATTTGCAGGAGTTGACGGCCTTAAAAATGGCAAATATTGACCGTCAACACACTACGATGACGACGATCGAGGATGGTCCGTCCCTTATGCCTACTACGACAGAGGCTGTTCGAGTGGAGGCTGCTGCTGAGGGGGAGGTTGTGTCCAAGCGAGAGGCTCCCCGGCGTGTACAGGTGGATCACCCACCATCTACGATCATAGGTGGCCTTCATGAACGCACTACATGGTTGAGGTCAAGGAATACTTCTCACTCTGCTCACTCTACATTTGTTGCTTCGTTTGAGCCCAAAGATATTCGACACGCTTTGTCTGATGCAAACAGGGTGAATTCCATGCATGAGGAGTTGGAGAATTTTGAGAGAAACCAAGTCTGGGTGTTAGTTGATCCACCACCAAATTGCCGTCCTATAGGTACCAAATGGGTGTGGAAGAATAAGGAAGGTGAGAATGGGATGGTTGTGAGAAACAAGTCGAGGTTGGTGGCTCAGGGGTTTAACCAGAAAGAGGGTATAGATTATGAGGAGACATTTGCTCCTCTGGCCCGTCTGGAGGCGATTAGGATCCTTCTATCCTTTGCTGTGGCTAAAGGGTTCAAGTTGTTCCAGATGGACGTGAAAAGTGCTTTCTTGAATGGGGTGATAGAGGAAGAAGTGTATGTGAGGCAACCCCCAGGGTTTGAGAGTGAGAGATACCCACACCGTGTATACAAACTCCAGAGAGCGCTTTGGATGCGGATGAGGATGGCGAACCCGTGGACCAGAAGGAGTACATGAGCATGATCGGCTCCCTCCTCTACTTGACGGTGACGAGGCCGGACATACAGTTCAGTGTGTGTCTGTGCGCTCGTTTTTAGGCTTCACCGAGGACTTCACATCGGCAGGCCGTCAAGAGGATTTTCATGTACTTGAACTACACTCCTGAGTTTGGTCTTTGGTATTCTGCCTCCTCGACACTCAGACTTCACGGTTTCTCCGATGCTGATTTTGCTGGGTGTCGTTTGGACCGCAAGTCTACCTCGGGTTGTTGCCTGTTTCTTAGGTCTTCTTTGGTCTCTTGGTCCTCTCGCAAGCAATCCAGTGTAGCCCAGTCCACTACAGAAGCCGAGTATGTTGCTGCAGCCAGTTGTTGTTCCCAGCTCCTATGGATGACCTACACTATGAGCGATTTTGGTGAGGAGTGCTCCCAGGTTCCACTCTTTTGTGATAGCACCAGTGCCATAAGTGTAGCCAAAAACCCAGTCCTTCACTCCAAGACTAAACACATCGAAGTGACATATCATTTTCTGAGAGACAATGTTGAGAAAGGGAACATTTCCTTGTCCTATGTACCTACCCAAGATCAGCTAGCTGACATTTTCACTAAACCACTTGACCAAGTTACCTTCTGTTGACACCGGTTTTTGACACGTGTTAGAGGAAAGACGAAGAGACATCAGAAAGACCTCAAAGCCGATAAAGAAAGGGGAGGAGCAACCAGCTGATCTAGGATCGGTCGATTGATGGAAGAGAGACATGGTGGAGGAAGAACACTCCAAAGGAAGGAAGACGGGGGTGGGTCAACAATCAAGTTGACATCGGGTCAAAACCAGTTTCGAGAGTCCGATTCCTATGAGAATCGTTAAAGTTTTTGGTAGTTTTATTTCTTTAGATTCAAGTAAGCTTTGTCGTCATCGACTAGGAGTCAAGTTGTCCTCAGGACATAAATAGCGACCCTGCGTGGTCGGAAAAAGTTGGTACACACCAATATCAACAAAACCTTTACTTATTCAAGTCGGCGACTTCGCCACCCCTTTTTACTTCTTCTTATTTTCTTGTTTCTTCAAACACCGTTCTTCTAGCTCGTCGGGCTGCATCGATCGATCTCCGGCAAGCTTGTAAGTACCGTTTTATCGAATAACAACTGGGCTTTAACCTCCGGGCGTATCGCTGTGGTTTCGTCTAAGTTTTATTCACAACTTAACGATATCAGCTAGATTTGCAAATCTTTTTCTTGTTTATTTAGCTTTTATCACCAATTTATCCAGCTTGTAATCACATCGTATCTGCTATCTTCGCTCCTGCATCGTTTCACTATCATCTAGCCGGTTCAGATCGGATTTGAGTGTTGTCCCGTAGCGCTTAGTTTGCTATGCTTTTGCTTGCGCTCTGCTTACGTCATCAAATCGGCTGATCTAGTCATTTTGGTTATACTTGCACCTCGGCTGCTCCAACTAGCCGATTCGCTCTACCGTGGTATCGGCCGATTGGGCTGTTACTTGTTGAAGACCTACATTGGTTCTCTAGCCGATCTAACCCACATTTAACGTTTCCTATCTTTCCGTGCCGATCAACAGGTCAGGTCAGCTGGCACGCCTTGTTACATCCCGGGGATCTGTTATGTGTTGCCGTTGAAGAACTGGATTCCCTTTTTTGCGTCAACACCTTCACACGCTTGCGAGGTGAACTTGGAGTGTGTTTCCCTTTTTAGCTGGATCTTGGAGCTTCTCATGTATATATGTGATATATGTATCATTTGTGGCATTGCATTGCATGCATTTTCTTTTTGTACAAAACATGGTAGGATAGCCATTTTTGGATCATTTGTGGTAGGATGAGCTTCTCTTATATACTTTGGTTACTATGATGTGCTATATGTGAGATATGTGTATGCTCTGGGAATGGTGATGTGAATGCTATGCTCTTGATGGTATTGTCATATGTTCATGATGAGATAGCTTCCTTTTTGTGAAAATGCTAAAATGCTTCACTCATGAGTAGATTCTCTTTCATGCTCAATTTGTGCTCAAATGCCTATATCATGCTTAGTTTGTGCTTGAGTATCATGCTCTTTTCGCTTGCGGTAAAAAACCCATTTGTCATGGTAAATGTTTAGTCCATATGTTCACTTGTGGAGGAGCATAAGCTTCTTTTTGCCGCAAAGGCATTTCATGTACCATGCTTAAAGTTGAAAATGAAATTGGTCTATGAATTGCCTTATGCTTGAACAAATGTGCTCATAATCATGTTTTTATGCTTTGATATATATATCTTGGGTGCTAAACCGTTGCATGATGTCTACCATGAGAAGTCTCATTTTAAGAAGTAGACACATGGCCCGGTGGCTTTGACATGACATGTAGTAGCTTATGGGCGTTTGCTATGATCTTGTGATGAGAACTTGTGATCTTGTATGAGCTTTGTGTGATCTAGTTCATTTTTGCTCAAATTGACCATGGATAGGGCTTTGCTCATGAGATGAATTTTGTTTGTGAAAATTGCTTAAAATTGCTTTTGGCCATGTCACATGTATCTATGTCTCTACTTTCTTGATGGCAATGCGCTAACTACACCATGTCTACTTTGCTTGCTCTATGTCTCATTTGTAGCATTTCATTGTGCTCTTTGTATATCTAAGAAGCTTGGTAGGTTGTATATGCTTTGACATGCATTTGTGCACCTTCATGGTAGCTTGATTAATGCATTGTCAACAAGGTGGAGAATTTGTATGCAAGGGGGAGAATATGTGGAGATTTTGCATGTGGGGAGAAAAACTGAGAAAAGATTGCATTTGCTCAGGGGGAGTTTGCATATGTGCAGGGGGAGCTCCTTTGGTTTGCCTGAGTTTTGTGCTTTGTGGTGCGCTCTTTGTGAGCTTTGTTTGTCTCGACTATGTTGAGTCGTTGCCCTTGCCTTAGGGGGTCGAGACTTGGTCTGGCGAGTGATCGCATTTTTCGCTTGTTCTTTGGCTTTGGATCACTTGCTTGGAGGTTTGTGCTCGTGATTGTTTTCTTTTCCTTTTTTTCTATGTTAGTTACTATGGGTGTTGTCAATGCACTCATCAAGAGGGAGATTGAGGACCAGTGGAGGGTCGCTCCTTAGTGATGAGTGATTGACAATGTTGTGTGGACTGATGCTTGGCTCAGTGTGCAGGTACAGGTTGCGACTTAACTCGTGTTGGTGCAGGTGAAGAACAAGCGCGAAAGGCCTTAGCCGTGGTGGCCTCCGGGTGATGGAGAGGCAAGTAGGCTTGGTTCGATGGACCCGGTGGCCGATGGGGTCAAGTGCGAGCCGTGCGGTGCAAGACTAGCAAGTTGAAGTCATGGACATGGGCCGGTGCAAGGTGGCGGTTCGAAGCCGAAGCTTGCACGCGGGGTTTGGTGGTTTGCCCACAAAACATCGGTGGACGGTTTCTTGATTTGGGCCTCAAAACCAAGTCCGGAAGCACGACACGACAGAGACGGTGATCCGGGAGCGTCGGGAAGCTTCGAGGCGGGGGGCACGTGACGTGATTGCGGGGCTTACGTCGAGGCTAAGCAAGTCTGCGGTGGAAGTGTGTCCACTCGATGGGAATATCCGAAGACTTGACCAAGTTGCCCCTGAGCGGTGTGTATCTTCATTTTAAGTTGTAGGGGTAGCGTGGTCATTTGCCTCCTTCGGTGGACTTCATATAAATAGAGGAGAGGTGGATGACATCTCTCTCTCTGGCTCTAGGGTTTTCCCCCCGGTAGATCGCTCTGGACTGCTTCTTTTCCCAGTATTTCCTGAGGGTAGATTCTTGTATAGACTCTGACCTCTGAATGTATGGAAGCATTCGGCGTTGTGATGATTTCCCTCTCTTAGTTCCTTGTAATTTTCGTGTCATTTTCAGAGCTATTTTTGGGTGTTTTGTTCTTCGCTCGATTCGTTGATTTGAGGGCATTTTCCTTAGATTTCTTTGAGGCGATCATGGGTGGATGCCTTGTGCATCTTTGGGTGTGATCTTGACCCCTCAAACGTCGGGAAACCCCTTGGATTCACGAGTTCTTGGAAGAACCCGAGTTCTTGGAGGTAGTTCATGTGATCCGCAATTCCTGGTGATTTAGTGAGTTAGAGGCCAAGATTTTTGGGGTATAGCTCACTACAGTGTTTTGTACATATTGCGACCCTTTTATATAGCAACGGGTGGTTTTGGTCGCTATACACCGGGGTTACTGCGACAATATACCATAATGGTCGCGATAGGTGGGAATGTTGCGACCAGTTGTGGACCGTTGCATTATTATTTATTGTGGTGGTCGCTATTGGTAAGGGTCTATGGCGACGCATGGACTCGTGTCGCAATTCTGGCTATGGTATTGCCACGGTTTTTCGTAATTGTTGCAATTGTGGTCCATTTTGCAATGACTATGATGCGTTGCTATTCGTGGCGTCGTTTGTTGCAAAAGAGTATTACATATAGCAACGACAGGTGCTGTGTGTTGCAAAAAGTCTTTGGGATAGCAACGAAAATGCACTCATTGCGACTGAGTTCTTTGGTATAGCAACGTGGATCCAAAGTGTTGCAAATTGCTCGTAGGTATGGCAACGGTAACACGAATAGTTGTAACAGATTGCATATGTAGCATCGAACCAAAAAAACGTCGCAATATAGATAATGTTAGTGCGACAATATAGCGTCGTTCCTATTGAAAGAACTGTCAGTCGCAATTGATGTGTTTGTGGGTGCCACCAGGCTACCGTGGGCCCGTTCAATGGCCTGTGGGCCTGGACCATGGCCTGCACAGAACTGTCCATCTTTGTACACGGAGTCCTAACCCAACTCTATATTGTTTGACCGACCCTAACCCAACTATATATATCAACCTGTAATACGAAGGAAAGAAAACCCAAACACATCGTTGTTGCCGTTTCGTGATCCGCCGGGGTGACGCTGCCAAGCACCGATCATCTGCATCACGACTTCGAACGACCAAGAAAAAGGTTGTTCTTCAGATCCCATCAGCCAAGGTATAATCGATTATGAGATCCATGTGCATGGAATTTTATTTTGTTAATTAGGTTGTATATACACCTTAGTTTAATACCATATTATCTTATACTGATCCAGCACCCTTTGTATTATTTGCTGTAGTTGGGTTTTTTTCTTTGCAATGGTAAGTGAGGATTGTAGTTGGATGGAATTGGAGCCTTCAGATTCTGCATGGCAACGCGGATTCGACAAGTTTATTGAGGATCTCTTTCATGGCAAATTTGATGGAGAGCAAGTGCAATGTCCATGCTCTAGATGTCGTCACATGGCATTTCAAGGAAGAGAAGAGGTTGAACATCACTTGGTTACAAAAGGGTTTGACAGGGCTTACATAAAAGAGCAACAAGAACGTCATCGTCATGCTTGTGAACCTATGGCTGTGGATGACGACGACGAAGTTGAAGGTTGTGCTGATGATGCCGACGATCGGGAGGCCACCAATAGTTTGTTTTCCTCTCTGATCAGTGGTGCCATACATGGTCGAGTCAGAGATGATGGTCACAAGGTTGAGGAGCCAAATGAGGCAGCAAGCAAGTTTTTCAAATTAATGGAAGAAGCAAGGATAGAGTTGTACCCTGGTTGCAAGGAGGCTTCTAAGATTTCTTTCATTGTCAGGCTATATCAGATCAAGTGCATGTGTGGTTTAAGCAACGCTGCAATGGAGCAAACACTATTCTTGTTCTCTCTTGTGCTGCCTAAAGGGCATTGTCTCCCAGATAGCCTGGATAAAATTCGAAGGGTGGTTCGAGACCTTGGCTTGGACTACGTAAATATATATGCTTGTGTCAATGACTGTGTGTTATTCCGTGGAGTGTACGCGAGCATGGACAACTGTCCAACATGCAAGGAGAGTAGGTGGGAAAATACAGGTTCACAGGGCACTGACGAGGCTGGCACTGATGCAACAAAGAAGAAGCGGTTTCCTGTTAAAATTCTGAGGTACTTTCCGCTGGCTCCTCGACTGTAGAGATTATATATGAACAAGGAAACATCCACGTATATGCATTGGCATGATAAAGAATTGGTTCAAGATGGCAAAATGCGACACCCAGCTAACTCAAAGGCGTGGAGGCACGTGAATGACACGTTTCAAAAAGAATTTGCATATGAACCACGAAATGTCAGGCTTGGACTTGCATCAGATGGCTTCAATCCATTCGGGATGTTGAACATCACTTACACTACTTGGCCAGTTATCCTAATTCCTTATAACCTACCTCCTTGGTTGTGCTTGAAACAATCCTTCTGGATGATGTCCATGCTAATTCCTAGGCCTAAGTCTCCAGGAATTAACATTGATGTGTATTTGCAGCCTCTGATCGATGAACTCAAAACGCTTTGGGAACATGGAGTTGATACTTGGGATGCCAAGGAGAAGCGCAATTTTACCCTGCGTGCTATGTTACTCTAGACAATAAACGACTTTCCTGCTTACGCGATGTTATCTGCCTGGAGCACGAAAGGGAGGTTTGCTTGTCCTTATTGTCACAAGGACACAGATTACATGTGGTTAAAATTCGGTTTAAAGCATTGCTACATGGGGCATCGGCGTTTTCTGCCTAATAACCACAAGTGGCGAAGGCTCAAGGTCAGCTTTAACAACACTATTGAAACGAGGGACCCTCCAGTGCTACTCAGCGGTCAAGAAGTTCGGGATTAGTACGTGAGTTTCCAACAAGTCACTTTTGGAGCCACTACTTCGAAGAAGAGGAAGCAGCATGATGAAGATTCTAGATGGCACAACTGGAGGAAGAAGAGTATTTTCTTTGAGCTTCCATATTGGGATTCGTTGCTTATATACCACAATATTGATGTGATGCATACTGAGAAGAATATTTGTGAGAGCTTGATTGGGACTTTGCTGAATTTAGCAAGTAAAACTAAGGACACTGAGAAGGCTCGACTTGATCTGAGAGAATTGGGTATAAGGAAGGATCAGCATCCAGTTCTGAATGAGAAAGGGAAATACGATATGCCACCAGCATTGTACACGTTAGGTGATTCTCAAAAGGAAATCGTGTGCAACTTTCTACAAGGTGTTAAGATGCCCGATGGTTATGCCGCAAATATCAGGAGAAATGTCGATGTCAATGGGCGCAAGGTTTCAAATCTGAAAAGTCACGATTACCATATTATATTACAAAAACTCCTACCCTTTGTGGCACGTGACATATTGCCGAATGCTGTAGTGAACCCATTGATCCAGCTCAGCAGGTTCTTTAATGCGGTATGTTCAAAGGAGATTGACAAGACCAAGATGCAAGAACTCAGCAGATCGATTGCAGAGACTCTTTGTCAGCTTGAGATGATTTTCCCTCCAGCATTTTTTGATATTATGATGCACTTACCAGTTCATATTGCTTGGGAGGCTGAAATTGGAGGCCCTACTTCATATAGGTGGATGTATCCAGTTGAAAGGTACCTACGTACCCTCAAAGGATACGTGAGGAACAAAGCATTCCCAGAGGGTTCTATAGCAGAGGGATATATCTCGGAGGAGTGCCTTACTTTCTGTTCTCGGTTCTTTGAAGGTTTTAGTACAAAGCTTAATAGGCCAGAGCGTCAAGAAAATAGCGCTGTTAATGAACCACCTGCCGGTCTGAGTGTTTTTGCGAACATGGACAGTGGGCAAAAGAAAAGTGTTTCTAGGCATAATTCCCATATACTAGAAGACAAAGAATTCTCGAAGATGAGACACTACATATTATCAAACTGTGATGAGGCCATTTTATTTGCAAAGTAAGCAACACATGAAAATGATACAAATTTTGTTTCATTGTCTAGACTATATATCTAACTGTGATTATATATATATTTTTAAATGTTGCAGTGAGCATAAGGCAGAATTGGCGAAAGTCAGCTCGTTGAATGTTGAAAGCAGACACAAGGAACACTTTGTAGCATGGTTCGAGCGAAAAGTGAGTCATATACATTTCTTTCAAATTTAAATCGTCAAATTTGAATGTGCTCTTAACATATTATCTTTACTTATGTGAGTGTAGATGAGGAATCTAAATTTTGTGGGGAAAGCAGATAAGATGCTGTATGCGCTATCTCGTGGTCCTGAAAGAATTGCTTATTTGAAAAATAAGTGCTCAATCAATGGCTTCTATTTTCGGACATCACATATAGAGAATAATCTAACAACACAGAACAATGGTGTTGTCGTCAGGGGTGTGCAGAGCATGGAATGGTATTGATTAAAAAAATCTTCATACTTGATTTTCCTGAATCAAAGCAAGTCATGTTGTTCCAGTGTGACTGGTTTGATATGCCTCAACAAGGACAAAGCAAATCAAATGGGTACAAAAGAGATAAATATGGGATTATCGATATTGATACCTCTCTGCTTCGGTATTCACATGATGAGCCATACATCCTGGCAACACAAGCAGAGCAAGTGTGCTATGTGAAAATCGGGAAGAAAGGCAGCAAATGGTGCAGCGTCCTCAGAATGAATCCTAGGGCCCTGTTTGCCATGCCTGAAGGAGAGGAAGGCATTGATAATAACAATGACATAAATGTTGGTGATACTGAATTGGACTCGGTTGTTTTAGGTGTTGAAAATATTCATGTTGAGGACCACCATGAGGATTTGACAACATGGAGGAGGGTAGATGTGGAAGGGACAAGTGTTGATGCTTCTCTTGTTGATCATGCTAAACCCATGGCTGAACCGGATCACGCAGACATACCTAAAGACGAGGACGATGGTGATGAGACCTACATTGGTGACGGAGTGATTGCTCCAGGATATTCAGAAGAAGGACATGACGAAGACGGTTTGTAATCATAATTAGGGGTTGCATTGTTTACTTGTATTGAACTATAATACGTCCAAAATTTGTGAGCAATAAATAATTTATGGTGAAGATGTCAGTTATTTGCAAGTTTGGCTTCATTCTGATGTCTATCTGTGCAGTTAATATTATGATTACAGCAACATTGGGCTTAATTTGTATATCACAGCATTATTCTCATGAAAATGCATAGCTTCAGAAACACACAAAAGTGAATCAAAGATAATATATATGTAGCATATGTATAAGATAGAATAATTCGAGTATACTCAAGTCACATCTGCTTGTTCTTAACGTAGCATCGTGCTCCCAACACTAGGAAAGCAAAAGCAATAGACAAAAGACAAAGAAGAAGATATCCTATCTACTTGTTCAGTTCAGATCGCTTCATCCTCCGCTTCATTCCTGATCAGATTCTTGAGAGTAGAACTCACCCCTCGCATGCTTCCGTTTGATCTCTTTGCGAAGACCTTCCGCCATTTGAAATATCTGACATTTTACAAGGGGCTCTCAGAAAGCATTTACAGAAGATCATCAACTGCATTTCATGGAAGTTGCTAATTATGTTTTCAGAAAAACTCATACTGATGCTAAACTTAAAGGGTAGGAATATATATCACCTCACGAAGAGACTTAGTAGGTCCATTGTATTCTTCTTCGTCGCTGTCATAATTTACCATCATCTTGCATTTTATCTTTGGGAAACACAACTCATACTTCTTTCCTTTTGACTGAATTACATACAAATCTGGGTCAGAACATAATGCACACACATAATAATTACGAAGCAAATTTGCTCACTTTGAAGTAAACTAGTAGTGTTGCCCTCACCTCATCCAAGCGTGCTAGTAGGCCATAATCGTCGATTCCCATGTCCATGTCCGTTCAGTTGTGGGCCAAGCCTGGGTGTACAAGTGGCGGCTCTTTTTCTACATCAAAACTATTTTTTCAATTTTCACTAACAGATCAAACAATCTAAGACTACAAAGGCGCTGAAAAGGGTTTGGCTCACCTTATTCTTCTTGCTGCGCGACGACGAGGCTTCGACGACGATTACTCTTGTTCCATTCTTCCTGGCGGCTTTGCGGGCATGGGCATTGCTTGATTGGTAGCCTGTTGGGACGAATGGGACTTCGACATTCACGGCGTGTTCCAAGTTGATCTCGACCTGCGCCTCCACGGCAATCCGGTGCCTACTTTGTGGTCGTGGGGTGGATGAGGGCCTACGACGGCTCGACGGAGTCACTGATGTCGATGACGGGCTGCGGCGGCTCGACGGAGTCACCGATGTGGATGACGGACTTCGCTTGAAGCGACCATCAGCGTCGCGCGGCTGCCTGCGAGAGGGGTGCGTCCGTCGGGCCATGGTCACAATGCAGGTGGATGAGATGGTGGCGGCGGAGATGGGAGGGGTGGAAGGTATAGGCAGCGAGAGGGGAAGATCGCGCGCGTGAATTTTGGGACGTGAAATGGCAGGGCGGCAAAAATGCAACTAGGGGGCCAGGCGGTTGGAAAATGTTCAGCTATCTTATGTTCAGTTCGTCCGTGCAAAGTTGACGAATTGTGGAAGAAGTGTGTGGGTCCTGTGAGACAATATGTGAGTCAATGTGACTCAATTCAAATTCAGAGGTAAATAAGTTTCAGAGGTAAATAATAAGTTACATTGGGGGTTTTGTTTTGGTTTGGTTTTTGTGTGAACCAAAGAAAATTAAAGTGGAGAAGGCGCGTGGAAAAAGGCGGGAAGGCTGATGAAAGAAAAGCAAAGGCAAGAAGCCATTGAAAGTTCTACTTAGACTAATTTGCACATAGACTTGCACATCAAAACGTAGTAGCAGAGTACGTGACTACATCACTGCATTGCATACATTCTGAAAACCATTGTTCATTAGCTAGCACAATAATAAACTTTGGTATTCATCACTTTTCCATTTGACTTCATTTAGTGTTTCAAAATCTTGATTCTTTTTTGATTTGTTTAATTTCAAAATTATGATTGTTGAAACATACTCACATGAGATGCAGTGGACACCATGAGCTTGATTATTGTTTTCTAAGAATGTAGGAAATTTTTTTCCTGATTTGGACATCATTTGTGAAATCTAAACAAGTTTGTAGTTATGATTAAGAATCATAGAATCAAGTGAAGTAGGTCCATGAAGAACTCAAGAACACATCAGAATCTGGGCGCAGACAGGTGGGACCCAATGAGACTAATGGGGAAATCTCGTGGGTTTAGGCCCACATGACACGGGTTTGGCCCATTAAAACACAAAAATATGGGACAACAAAATATTGACTACCAAAATCAACAAATAATTAGTGGACTAATGGCAGATCTGTTTATCCCCGAGCTATGCTGCCTAGGTTCGAAACCCAGGAGAAAGTTTAATTTTTTTTCCTATACTCTCCTATACAGAAGTTGAAATTTACAACTTGTATAGATAACGTGTTTGTCCAAGGTGGGGCCCGTGAGTTTGACCCTTTGACCCTATTTAATTTTGGAATTTCCCAAATTCAAAATGTAAATAGGGTCGTAAATGATGTCAAATGAAAATGTCATGAATACCAAACTTGTAGAACTCGTAAAGATGTACAATATTTATTTTAGTCATTAATCCGTTTGAAAGGGTTTGAACAACTGTATTTTCAAAATTATAAAATTCCAAATTAGAATCAAGATTTTCAAACACTAGATGATGTCAAATGGAAAAGTGAGGAACACCAAAGATTCATAGCTCATCGAGATGAACAATCTTTATATAGGTCATTTTGTCATTTTCAGAAGTGGTACTATGATGTAGTACAAAATTGACATGTCTCCAACCTAGTTTCTTAAACTATGTGAGTGAACCAAGGATTAATGAACAATGTGTAGTACCACTTTGTCAAATGAAAAACCGACCTAACTAAAGATTGTTGATCTTGACAAGTTATGAAACTTTGGTATTCATCACTTTTCCATTTGACTTCATTTAGTATTTCAAAATCTTGATTCTTGTTTTGAATTGTTTAATTTAAAAATTATGATTGTTGAAACATACTCACATGAGATGCAGTGGACACCATGAGCTTGATTATTGTTTTCTAAGAATGTAGGAAAAAATTTCCTGATTTGGACATCATTTGTGAAATCTAAACAAGTTTATAGTTATAATTACGAATCATAGAATCAAGTAATGTAGGTCCATGAAGATCTCAAGAACACATCAGAATCTGGCCAGCAGTACTTTTCTCTCAGAACAAATCATCCACCAGCTACCAGCCAGCGGTACTTTTCTGTCAGAACAAATCAGCACCAACCACCAGCCGACAGCCAGACGAACAGGGTGTATGTGGTTGGTGGGACCCACGACTTCGCCCCCTTCCTCTTGACGAGTAAATACAAACCCAACAGGACTCTCTGACGAGTTGGTCCCATGATGCTGGGGCCCACAAGTCAGTGTCTGATCGCAAGATCGTGTCCCATTACATGCGTGAGAGTAGCGGTGCCGGCAGATTCCACCGACCGTCTCACCCCTTTCCTCCAGATTTCTCCCCAATCTCTATTCCAGGCTTCGTCCATCGCTCGCGCTCCGCCTCGCTCTCGCCGTCGGCTTCCTCCATCGCCGGTGATGGTTCGCTCCACCCGCTCTCGCAGCGACGCTCCCGCCTCCACCCCGGGTGCAGAGGCCCGGATCAACCAGGGTCGCACCCGCATTGCCGCCTCCCCTCCAGTGGGCGCCATTGTTGCAGCGCCCCGAGTGGAGCTCCACTCCACTCAGCAGAGGCGCGACTCGCGAGGAAGATTCGCGAGGAGCGCACGCACCAGGAACCCGCTGCCACCCACCAGGTACGTGTTCGTCGTTTCTGACGCCGAGGACGAAGAGGCGGCACCGGTCGTCATCTCCGAGTCGGAGGACAGATTAAGGGCCTCTCCTCCTCCTCCCGGCCCCCGGTTAGTATCGATGCTCTATTTTTAATTTCTGTTAGGATCGATTTGCAGTTGGGGTTGTCTATTGTAGACATGGATTTGTGGTAAACCTAGATGAATGTGATCAGTCTAGACTGTACATATTGTTCCTGTCATCAACCTTGACTATATATGTGATTAAAATGATTCTAAATATTTTTGGATTGTTTTAGATAAAATTATTCCACAACTAGATTGTAACTTGTTAGAACATTATTGTGGATGGGCAGCCAAAGATAAACTTGCATGTTAATTTGAAATTGATTGATATAACGATAGTCCTTGCATTCATGATTCTGATATTGATAACTATTTTTGGCAATGAAGACTCCTCAGCACGACCATGTCTACGTGGTCAACGAGAAGGTCTCGATTCACTGCACGTTCTCACACGAGAGCGAAAAGGAGACTGGAGAAGGGCCACTGGCGTCGAGGAGGGAGGTCAGATATGGTGGTCCGTGCTGTAGTCATTCCTAATTTCCCAGCTTATACATGCTAACTTCAGTAATGCCAATTAACAGCGCAAGGGAATGGGTGAGCAGCTTCGCGTCCTTCTGAAGCGGAAATATTTCAACCCCTGAAGATGGTGCCTAAACATGAACAAGAGGTTCGTGGTTGACTTATGTTTAGTTTTTGCTTTTGTTAAGAAGCCTTGAGCTTGTTGTGGTTGATGGACTTATGTAGTACTCTTGATCTGATGTATGATGCTTTTGTGCGCAAGCCTTACTTGTGCCTGGTGGACAACTAATATATCTATGAAAATTATATACCTTTTATGTATATCTCTGCTGAATGGTTGTGTTCATGAGATGATTTTCTTTTTTCATCCATGAGATGTTCTCGTCCTCCTTTTAATTTTGTTGTTTCTATGTTTTATAATTATTTTACTCTATACTTGTCAATCAGAAATCCACATAAAATGTACATGAACACATCAATAATAAGAGCAAATTTCTTGTGAGCAAATGGAGAACACATGTGCAATCACAAGAATGATCAAGGGTAATAATAATACTAGCATTCATTGGCGACCATATATTCCCACTTAAGTAATGTCATTATACAAGGTCATTAAACAAAAGCCTCATTCATCAAACCTAATTGTTCATGACATCCTACTTGTTCATTAGTACCTCCATTTCCTAATACATGACATAATGGAGGGAGTAGTTCACTACACAAAAGCTATCTAATTAACATTCCTTGGAGGTGTGCCTACGGGAGTGCCCAGCACTTGATCACCAGCCGGAGGTCCTCCACCTTAGCCTCAATCTGAAATGTTTTTACAATGCATTATCAGTGATAAGTACATCAAAATTTGAATAAAGCTGAACATAGTGAACATAGGGAATGAAGGTAATACCTCGTCATTAGGAGGACGCCTTCGCGAGGGGCCCGAGAGGCAGAACTCATCGTCGTTGTCGTCATTGCATTCCACGAATATCCTAACTCGTGGGAAGTTGAGCTCATAAGTCACCTTCGGCCCAAGATCCTGAATTAAGAAATCGAGACATGAACAGCAAAATTCCACTTGTGAACTTAAGATTAATCATGTTGCAATCAGAAGAGATCAAAAATTTGTATGAAACTGACCAACATAAAATTCATATCCTAATTGTACCAAGAATGCTACTGACTAAAATTTGCATCAAACTGAGCAAAACATTGCACAAGTAAATTTAGCAAAGGTGAAACTACTCACAAACAAACTCACTGATTCTTAACTGCATGATCTCTACCAAAAATGTTGCATATGTACCCTAGTCTGAGTTGCTGGCCAAATTTGGCAATCTGACAACGTACTAGTCACTGAATTCCTCAGATGGTTCCTATCAGTTTTAGCAATTTTTGTTCAGAACTATTTTCGACAAAGTTCTCTTCACATTTCCATAGTCGGCAGCCATGAATGCCAGAAATGTAATACTAGCCAAGAAATCCTAAATTGCAAGTCCTAGAATTGATTACAACTCAGAAACAATTTCGCAATCACACAAAAATAATAAATTCAATGTACTAAGCAACCAGAGGAATTAAAAACAGAGTTCTCGAATACTAAAGGGGGAAATTAAATTTGGTACAAGTAAGAAAACTTACCGGACGCTCCCAATCAAAATCCGGCCATTTGCGGGGGTACTCCTCCTCCTCGCTGGACTCCTCCACCGGCTTGGACTTCTTGGCATCAGGGTGCTGAAAACCCTCCTCGTCAGCCTTCCGCTTCTGAGGCATCCTAGCAGATTCAGCGTCCACTTCCTCGGATGCCTGACGAACATCGGGCCAGGGTAACCACCCCGGCGACGCGGACAATGCCGCCACTGCCTCCGCCGCTGGTCCCCTCGAGGCCGCCGCTGCCCCCGTCTGCCGGCTCCTCGAAGATGCCGCCAATGCGGCCTTGGACGAGGAACGGCGACGCGAAACCCTCTACGCCGCTAACGAGTCCGGCTCCATCTTGGCGTGTGGGTGCAGCGGTGGGGTGGTTTGGAAAGTGATCGGAGTTGGGCGGCGGTGGGTGGTTTCTACTATAGCGAGGCGAATGGGGCGAGACAAGCAAGCAAACCGTCGGGGTAGGGCGGCGGCATCTAGGCTCACACCGGGTGCGGTTCTATAAAAGTCCCACACAGAAACATCAGTTGTTTCCACCCCAAGCGGCTGACAAATGGAGCCCACCACGAAGGGCCCACACAGAAACCCTACACCAAAGGGATGCGACCACGAGCGTGCCGCTGATCTGGAGACGACTACCTCGCGTGCACTTTTTCATCATTGCGTTTGACTTGCGGCTCCCACCTGTCGGCATGTGATGAACTTATTTTTGTATTTTGATTCATAATGAAAACTTAAAACAAGTTTATATTTCACGTATGATGTCCTAATCAGGTGGTTTTTTCTCCTACATTCTTAGAAAACAATAATCTATCTCATGGAGTGCATTGCTCTCCATGTGACATTGTTTGAACAATCCAAATTTCGAAATTCAAAAATTGATATCTAGAATCGATATTTGTAAACACCAGATCATGTCAAATAGAAAACTTGTGAAAACCAAAGTTTTATATCTCAACAAGATTTACAATCTTTATTTAGGTTGTTTTGTCATTTTCAAAAGTGGTAACTACATGTAGTACAAAATTGACAAGTCTCTAACATAGTTTCTTAAACTATGTGAGTGAATCTAGAGTTAATGAACAATGTGTACTACCACTTTCTCAAATGAAAAATGACTTAAACAATATTCGTAGATCTTGATGAGTTATTAAACTTTGGTATTCACCACTTCTCCATTCTACATCATCTGGTGTTCAAAAATATCGATTCTAGAAATCATTTTTTGAATTTAGAAATTTGTCCTATTCAAACTCTATCAAATGGATTACTGGCTTAAATAAAGATTGTCGGTCTTGACGAGTTCTACAAGTTTGGTATTCACAACTTTTTCATTTGACAACATTATGACCCTAAAAATGTAGTATCAACTTTTCAAATTTCAAGTTTTTGTCTTTCAATCTAATTACTCACACGGGGAACTTACCTAAATAATAGTTGTATGTACTTCTTAATTAGTTCTAAAACTAATCAAGATATCATGAGTGCAAAAAAATATCTAAATAAAAACAAAAGTTCTATCAATTTTTTAAGGTTTTCAAAAACAGTAGTAATTTGTGAAGGTTTTTCAAATTTTTATCTTTCAATCTAACTTGCATGGGGAAATTAATACATTTCAACGACTGTGTAGGAGAATATAGGCAAAAAAAGTTACTGTTGGGATTCGAACCTAGAAATCAAAGCTAGGGGATGAAAACAACTACCATTAGACCACTAAATCCTATTTGGTTTATTGCCTCCATATTTTTTTATTATACCATAATTGCGCGCATGCCACATCGTCTCGTTGGGTCCCACATGTCGGCGCAGAGATTCAGATGTGTTCTTGAGTTCATGATGGACCTCCTAACCTTGTTTTTTTGATTCATAATCAAAACTTAAAACATGTTTATATTTCACGTATGATGTCCAAATCAGGTGTTTTTTTCCTACATTCTTAGAAAACAATAATCTATCTGATGGAGTGCATTGCTCTCCATGTGACATTATTTGAACAATCCAAATTTCAAAATTCAAAAATTGATATCTAGAATCGATATTTTTAAACACCAGATGATGTCAAATAGAAAACTTGTGAAAACCAAAGTTTCATATCTCAACAAGATTTACAATCTTTATTTAGGTCGTTTTGTCATTTTCAAAAGTGGTAACTACATGTAGTACAAAATTGACAAGTCTCTAACATAGTTTCTTAAACTATGTGAATGAATCTAGAGTTAATGAACAATGTGTACTACCACTTTGTCAAATGAAAAAATGACTTAAACAAAGTTCGTAGATCTCGATGAGTTATTAAACTTTGGTATGCACCACTTTTCCATTCTACATCATCTGGTGTTCAAAAATATCGATTCTAGAAATCATTTTTTGAATTTCGAAATTTGTCCTATTCAAACTCTATCAAATGGATTACTGGCTTAAATAAAGATTGTAGGTCTTGACTAGTTCTACAAGTTTGGTATTCACGACTTTTTCATTTGACAACATTATGACCCTAAAAATGTAGTATCAACTTTTCAAATTTCAAGTTTTTATCTTTCAATCAAATTACTCGCATGGGGAACTTACCAAAATAATAGTTGTACAAGTCGATTAGTTCTAAAACTAATCATGAAATCATAAGTGCAAAAAATATCTAAATCAAAACAAAAGTTCTGTTGATTTTTGAAATCAGTAGCAATTTTGTTGTCAAAAAAAAATTTAGTAGCAATTTGTGTAATCCCTCAATGAAAGTGTCGTCGTCCCGTGCGTTGGACCAGCAGCACGAGCGCGACGTGTAGACTGGTTGCGGGTCCGATGTGTCAGCGGCTACTTCATGAAACTGTGTCCCCACTTCCTTTTAGCTTATAGACGAAGTGGAACAGACAGCATAGAATATTGCATTTCCGCCTCTTCCCCCAATCCGTCCCATCACAACTGGGGTTTTCTTGCCTTCTCCCATCGCCGGCGGCCTGGAGTGCCGCCATGGACGTGCCACCTTGCTCTGAAGCAAGAATCCCCGCCGAATCGACCCAAGGCAATGCAGTCGGATGCAGCGCCGCAGCATTCGAGAACCAATGGGACGCCGCACTCGCAGCAAGCCCCGCCGCTCCCTACGTCAAGAACCAAGGAGATGCATTGGGCGTAAGTGCCGCCGCGTCAGCAGGACGCATCAGGTACCAGGTGAGCCAATCCCAGCCAGCATCTCCATATACATACAGTCATGGATTAGATTAGATTAAGATTCCTAACTCTGTTTCTTGATTCGGTACTGTAGCGTGGCAAGCGCCGCCCCAGCATGGAGTTGGACGCTGATGAAGGTGCATCCAATGCTGGAGAAGGCAGCAACGTCTGGGATTGCAATGCTGATTCAGTGGCGGTTCGAGGAAGCCACCGCGACTGGGATCCATAGCACTCCGCCGGCAAGGCAAGATTTTCTGTTTCAACGCCGGATCTGGTGGTACCGAAAACTTCAGTACACGAGGTCCTCTTCTTCAAGGGGTGGTATCCCACCATCCATACGACGATCACTTGCAACGCGGTTGTGGTGGAGCAGTTCATCCAAGAAATCTGAGGTACCTCCCCTGCTAAACGGTTGATCGTCGGGTTGGACACAGAGTGGATTGAACTTCCCAGGGGCGGCGGGTATAAGACCACACTGTTGCAATTGTGCGTTGGGCCACGTTGCCTTCTGTTCCAGGTGCTCCATGCTGGTTACAAGCTCCCTGACATCCTAATTGAGTTCCTCACAAAGGAAGACCACGTCTTTGTCGGAGCTCATATAACCAACGATGTTGCACGCTTAGAGAAGGACTGTGGTATCACGATTACTAATCCAAAAGACCTTCAAAAGATAGTACCTCAAGTTAATGAGTATAGAATTCTTGGTATAAATGGAAAGAGGTCAGCACTGGAGAAGTTGGGTGCTCGGGTTCTTAACCTACCTATCAAAAAGGATTATACATTTGACCACACCCTTTGGGGTATTAGGTATTTGGAAACCTGGCAAGTTAATTATGCAACCCAGGATGCAAATCTGTCATTTAAGATTGCGAATCAACTTGTGGTCAAGCATGGTTACCAATTTATGTAAACTTGTGTAGTAATGTAGTAGCTTAAAATCAAGTCAATGTGTATGTATGAATATATGTAATTACGCTTCGATGTAGTCAAGTACTCTGCTACTTTATAATGTGCTAGTATGTTAACAAATTAGTGCAATGCATGCTAAGATGTTTTTAAATGGCAGTAGACAAAAGAACTCAAGAAATACACATCAATGGTTTCCATCAGATAGCTTAACCCTTCATAAAAAGTTAGAAAAAAGAACCACAAGATTTGGAGAACAATTGAGAAATATATACAAGTTTACATTGTTATCTAAGAATCAAGGTAAAAAAAGAACAAGAACATTTGACCAGGTCCGGGCGCCGACCAGTGGGGCCCACTAATCAGCCGTACGCGACAAAAAGCAGTGTGGCCCATTTAGGATGGAAACAACCGGTGTATCTAGGTTTCCTGGAAAAGATGAACTGCCATCCTCTTTCCTTTTTGCCTCCTCCCCCAAAACCAGCCATCAAACCACTAGGGTTTCCTCCCTTCCCATCGCCTACCGCATCCTTCTCGTCCACCTGCACCATGACGATGGCGAAACGCAACAACTACATTTCCCAGAGGCAGCTGCGCGACGAACGAGGTCGCTTCACGCGAAGTCCGGCGACCTCTGCGCCGATGACAAGGAGCCGCGGAACAAAATCGACCACGGGATTTGGAGCAATCACCGGGGCGGCGGCTAGGAAGAAAGTACATGAAGTGGGAGCAAGCGCTGCCACCCCTAGGAACCAAGGTGATGCAGCGGTTGGTGCAAGCGCCACCGCCGCCGTCCCATCACAGATCAATAAGCAGGTGACCGGTCAAGGGAGGAAAAATTATGTTTTTTCCTTTTTTTATATTGGATTTGGTCTGTTGGTGCTAGACTGAACTGAGGCTGTGGTAGGTCATGATATCTTCATTTAATGCCAGTCAAACTATTATGAGTGCAGCATTACATAATACCTTTAAGATGTTAAAACTTGTTATCTCCTCGTAGCTCCGGCGAACCCACCGCATGTACACTTGTGATCCTGTTACCCTGGAGTCTCCTGAAGTTCAGTACGACTTCCCAGACGTGCCTGCTTGCCCTGCAATTGCTTTGGTGAGTGCATTGATTAGCCTACTTAGATATTGCTGTTTTTCTGTGTTAGTTCAATTGGGGTAAGTACTTGTAGTAGTATACCTAATGTACATGTGAAATGTAAGTTTTTCATCATGCATCATTGTGATCCTGTTTTTTTTAAAATGAAGCATGGAGGATAGAACTCAAAGAAGTATGAAATTGTGTACCACAAGATAACCTGTCACTTTGCTATGAGTGCTGAGAGCGATGACGAGGTTTCCAATGATCCAGTTCTGTCTGGTGTGCAGGTGATGTTACTAATTAACTCAGTTTGTCGAAGTGTAGCTATTTTTAGTATTTATTGGCTAATGAAAATTCATTTTTGTTTGTGGAAAAACAAATATATATATATATAGTCGCATAATAAGTTGGTGGCGACTTGTTCTCTGGTTTATTATCTGAAAACATATCTCTCAAACCCAAGTAATTAATCATCATTCTATTTTTTGCCTTTCAATTAATGTGCTAAATAATTCTTCTTCTCCAGTTGCTAATGCACCCTTTGTAAAATGTCAGATACGACGGATGGCGGAACAGTTTCGCAGAGCTGTCAAACGAAGGGTGCAGGTTGGTCAGTACCGAACAGAAGATATTGATGATTGAGCTGCTTGTTTAAGACGATGACTGTCGCATTACAAGGGCAGTGGCGTATTATTATGCATATTTAGATGCTTGTCTCTTGGTGTTATCCATATGTAGTGGAATCAGTTTTATTGGATGTTGCGTGTGCTTTCTTATGGTCACAATGGCAACTACCTTTTACTACTTTACAGTATGTGTTAAACTAATACTTTGTGGGAGGTTGTATCTTTCACAGTCTGCCTGGTGGCTGACATGTTTAATACTGTATTAGTAATTATTTCTCAATACAGTTTTAAAAAGATTTCAGATATAGGTTCTATGAGACCATACTACATAAAATGACACCCAGCCATGGCCCAGCCATAGCCTGCCGCGCCCAGCCATGCCCCCCAGCGGCAGCCGGCCGCACCACAGCCAAGGCCGGCCGCGGCCACGCAGCGGCCGGCCGCGCCGCGCTACGCCACGCAGACTCTAGGGACATAAAAAAAATAAAATGCTCGGAGATGGGATTCGAACCCAGGTCTTGGAGGAGACTCCCACGTCTTGGAAAGGCGCCTGTTAATGGAAACTGGAGAGGCGGCTGCCGGTTATTGGAACCTTGAAAGCCGCCACCGGGTATTGGAAACTCTCACGCTCCTCCGCCGCGCCCTCTCCGCCCAACTCTCACGCTCCGCACCGCGCGACTTCCCTTCCACGCCGGCACTCATGACATTGAGGGAGCACCCGCGGTCGCTCGCGGAACTCCCGACTGAGTTGCAGGCAATCATCGCTGGCCGAGTCGGTGTGACGTCGAATCGGCCAATAGAGGACCTCAGGAGCCTACGGTCCACCTGCAAGAGCATGCTCAGCCCCTGCCGCGACAGAGAAGTCGGTAGGTGCCTGGCACAAAATCGGGTTCGAGTCGTGCAGATGCATAACGACGACCCTGAGGGCTACGACGTCTTCGTTCATAGCCTGGCTGCAGCCGGCAACCGGGAGGCCTGCTTCCTCACCGGGACGGACGACATCTTCGGCAGGAACCGCAGCCCTCGGCCTCCCCTCGACGAGCTACTCTGCGCTGCTGAGGCCAGGAACAGAGGGGTGGCCTATGTCGCGGCTGTCTTCCTCTACAGGGCCAACAGCGGGGCCGACGACGACGCCACTGCAATTGCGTGCATGAGATAGGTTGAGGGCGAGCCTTTATGGCAGTGGCGTCCGCGATTGATCGACAACTTGCAATCTCTGTTTTACCAGCGTCGTGGGGTTCACCTGGCTTGGCAAATGAGGGGTATCGCCCCTCTGCCTGGGCCTCCGCTGGCCGACGCTGCCACCGGCGGTGGCGCGAGGCAACATTCAACATTGCATAGGCCGAAGATCATGCGGAATAGATCCGTACCGGAAGGGGTTTGCCATGTATTTCTGTAGTGATGAATGTAGGCTTCATTATGAATGCCTTGAATTCTTCTATCGTGTAAAGAATCGCTAGCTACATACGATAGAATGGTGTAAAGTGTATCACTGTATGAAAAGCACCCAAAAAAGTGACCACAATTACACCTCATTGCATGATTTAGTTCTGGTTCACAACATAATGTAAATTATTTTCAAAACAATTGTCACGAACCTACACTAGCTTGGTTGTGTTCCTCACGTGTTCTCCTTTTGGCCCGACATGTGGGACCCACACTGGATGCAGCAAGAGGGAAAACTCAGCACGTTTTCGTCCAAAAACATTTCACATCCCGCCAGATTAACCCTCAGATATATCGGCCTCATCCCCACGTCCCCCAAAACCACTCGCGACAGCTATCCCCCTAAACCACGCGCGGCGGCTATTCAACGACCATAGTTACAAAATTAGGTCTTCGATCGGGAAGGCGATCGACGACCAAAGGAGGGAACGAGAGGAGGCGGTCGGAGGTGGAGGACGGTTGTATTCTTCTCTATCAAGTTCACCATGTCCGGCAAGCGACGACCCACCGAAGTAGTAACACGGAATGGAGTCATAGTTGAGGAAGCCGATGTGTACGACGAAAATGATATCAGGTGCGTATCGGCTGCCTCTTACTGGAGAAAACATGTGTGCAATAGATACATTGTTCCCTCCATGCAATCGATTTGATATACCTCTTAGTCCATCTAGGTTTCTCGATCAATGAATCAGCGGCGGATCTAGTATCAAAGTTCAGGGGGAGCTTATCTTCTTTTTCCTCCTCTCTTATCCCATCTCTCTTTTCCTTCTTCCTTCTATTCATCAATGGATGAATTTTCCAGGAGGAGCTTCCATTGAATCCATGGGGGTAGGGCCGGGCGGAGCTAGAGGGAAGTGAAAGGGGTGCGGCACCATTGTAGAATTGGTGGTATAGAGTAAAATTAACATGGACAAATTTTAGGTTTGATAAGAGATTACATAAATTTTGTGGGTACGACCGCAACCACAAACTCAAAATGTAGCTCCGCCCCATTAATTACATTTGTTTTTTCCATGAACAATTGATATCACTAGTACACATGTATATGTGCATCAATTACTTTAGTTATTTTCAACATCCGTCAATTGTTTCTTCCTTCCCTTAATCAGAAATACGTGTTCATAATTATGTGCACATGCAGGACTATCTCAATCTTAAAATTTGTAACAGAACCTAATTGTTGTTGTTGTAAAAATTACTCTGAATAGGCAGTGTGCTATTTGACCACAACATATTTGTTTTTCACATACTATCTACTACTAGTGTATATATACATATATGCATATACCATTATTAGTACTACAACTGAATTTTTTCATGTTGGCATATTAATATTTATGTGCACATGTAGAGAAAGTGATTTGACAGGTGAGCTTTGGAATATACTAATCGAATGCCGCGACGAACCTGATGAAGAATTAATATATATCTCTTGTACAGTGGACAAGGGTGGTATACACCTTCCCTTCCTGATACACATTAGAGATGAGTGTCGTTATCAACACCGTGACTACATGTACTACATGAAGAGAAATAATGAAGAAGATGACAGATCAACGGTTCTTGAGGAAATTAAGAGTAAAAAAGAAGTAGCGGCCATGCGTGATCACGTGGAGTCAACCAATGAGAAGATATTAAGGTTGGTACTATCAAGAGCAGATCGGGATGGTGAAAATGTCCTCGTTTCACCCCTGAAACCACAGAGTAGGGGGGTTTGGCAGAGTGCTGATAGTGATGATGATGACTACGACGACTACTTAGAGTGTGTTGCATACAAAGGTTGGCTTGCTAAGCAACCCAAAAACTGTGGTACGTATGTTGCTTTTTCTACATTGTCCACATGTACCCTTGACTGCACATTTTACTCACATACCAGTGTTTATAATTTGCAGAACTATACAATGACTTCAGGGAGGCCACCCAAAAGACGTACCATGCATGGTTACAACATGAAGGACTTCTGAAATGAATTCGTAAATACTTTTTCCTTGTCGACTGCAGCTTATCCGTGATGAGAAATATGAACCTACTAACAAGTATAAGTGCTTTCCATTTTTTCAGTGGCTTTTAATAAAGCTCAAGCTAAACCTAAAGAAGTAGTCGTACTCCCACGTGATGAGAGCAATGATAGCAACACGACGCCACCACCCGAAATGATGCCGCCACGACAACATCCATCGCATGCTAGGAGAGAAAAGAAGACAAGAGGTTATAGAAGCTTCACACCTCTAGGAACTTCACTTTGTATTGTTCATTGGTTTCTGAAACAACTATTGTTCAGTAGTAACTGTTATGTTCTCTCATGTGAATGCAAGTAGGTGGCAAGAAAGTTGACCGTGGAAACATGAAAGGCCTATCTGCAAGTTCCTTGAGAGCAAAATCTGGTGGCAACAAACTAAAAAATTCAGTTCTCAGGAAAGTTGGGTGGTGCCTGTGGACCAAATAGACGTGCCTTTGTTGATGAGATTGTTTTACATATAAGGATGAATTGTCTAGTAATTGGAGTCAGATTTTGGAAAGAAATTAGTAAAGATGTCAAGAAAGACATCGCAACACATATAATGGTACGTCACTGTCCACCGCATGCATCTATTTTCTTCGTACACAATGCTATGATTGAATCATGCATGCATAACAAGTTTCGTTCCCACCAGGAAGGATAGGATTTAGTGGGCATTCAAGATCTAAAGAGCAAGATTTTGAAGATTGCCCACGAACGCTACAAAGGTTGGCGAAGCGACTTGAGTGCTACATACAAGTCATACGAGAGTTATGATGAGAGAATGAAACACAAGCATGATGAGTTGAACATTGTGGAGTGGCACTATTTGTGCCAGTACTTTGGAACTAACTATTTCAGGGTACATTTTTTCCTACTTATTTTAAGTACAACATTGAGAGTTGTATAGATATGAGTTCAACCTTTCATCGCTTAACAACACTCTTTCAATCCTTGCAGGGAATGAGCATCAAAAACTCTGGCAATCACGGCCAAATGGTTAACAACCATTCGGGGGGTTCGAAACCTTACTCTCAGTGGAGTTGGGAAAATGTAAAGTTTGATTACAATATTCTCATCTTTCACTATCTGCATTAGACAATCATATATTAATGTTGTGCAATGTTGCAATCAAAGCGAGATCCCGAAACTGGTGCTGAGCCACACCAGTTGGAACTCTGGAAGGTTACTCACTCGAAGCAAGGAAAATGGATATCTGACGTGGCTGAGAGTATTTATGTGAGTAGAAATTCCATCGTAACCTTGCTTGCACATAACACTCGTTTAATTCTGCATCAAACCATGGCCACAGTTTTCCATCTTACAATGATTTCCTGTCCTCAGAGTCGTACCGCCAGGAAATTATCTCTGCTAGCAAATTCAGATGAAATGGAAGAAGGAACACCAAGTATCACTTCTGAGGCTGTTAGGGAAGAGCAATGTTTCCAGGAAACATACAAGGAAACGACAAGAGTCAAATCCTTCGTGTCACGTGGCCATGGTTACATGGCGAGTCGAATAAGCAACAAAGATATTCAGGAGAGGATGTTACAGGAGAGAATCGAGAAGGTCGAAGCACGAGAACGTGATTTGAAGAAAGACTTAAGAAGCATGAACCTGACAAGGAAGCCGAGCAACAAGAAATGGCCAGAGCAATTGAACAAAAAATGCAGGATAAGTTTGAAAAGATGTTTCAGCCTTACAAACGCTTATTATTACCATCTTCTGAGGTAACCAGAACATTGTACCTGTTCTGATCGTAACTTGACCAATGCACCTAATACCTTACCTTCCCTCTTTTCAAATACGCAGAGTACACCTCAATCCAACAACACTACAGCAGACGTTGAAGCTACGGTCAATGAGGATGACACTACTGCAACAACATTAGTGCAGAGTCAAGAAACAGCGAACAAGGTAACGACTATACCTGGTTGTGATTGACTAAATATATATTTATGTCTCTAATCTCTTGCCCGCCCTCTCTTACAATGTGCAGACTCCCTCTGAAACCATCAACAACACTAAAGCAGTAGCGCAGGGTAATGAAGTAGCACAGAGTCAAGCAATGGTGAACAAGGTAACGACGACACTTGGTTGTGATTGGCAAAAAAAAAACAAATTTATGTCACTAATCTTTTTGCGTGGCCTCTTTTGCAATGTGCAGGCTACCCCTGGAACCATCAACAATAATTCAAATGAAATTGTACCTCCGAGGAGTGTCCAAAAGGTTCCCGTAATACCAGTACTGCAGGATCATGTAACAACGAACCAGGTATTAACGACATCGAACAAGCTATCTAATCATGATGCATGGTGTACTTTGAATTACAGCTGACATTGTTCCATTAACTTTATAATCCAGATTGATCCAACAAGCACTGTGACAAAAGATAAGGAAAATGTGGCACCTAACATCAATGATATAAGTGCCCACATTTCAAAGAAAATGTTTCCTGAGAAACATCAAAAACGTGATGCACCTGCTGCAGCTCCCAGAGTTATTGGTCCACAACACCTGCTGAAGGAGGCTAAAACGCGATCAGGCAAGAAGAGAGCACACGAGGTACGTACTAAATGGAATTGTCCTCTCATAATGCCATTAATATTTTCCACTTCTAGTTCATATGCTGAAATTCTCTAATTCGTTTACATTCAGGATGGCATGGAAGATGGTCCGGCGGTGAAAAGAATCTCAAGAACGGCAAACAGAGTCCCACCTACCAGCAACAACAAACCTACCAATAAGAAACTTCTGCTCCAGCCTAAAAATTGATGATCAATGCAAGTGTAGGAGTGATATCTAGATTGTAGCAGTGCGTAAGAACAATATAGATTCCTTACAAAAATTTTTACTGTGATCGATGGACAAGAGTTCTTACTTTGAATTATATGATGAATGCTGGTCATGAATAAAGGATCGATTTCATTATTGATTTGTTTGTACATGGGTTGCATCAGTTTATGTTTTGAAAATTTTGTTGCATGAAATTTGGCGACACCAGGCATCCAGCGTGTAGCCTGGCGACCAAAATTCCGTTGTGCTATCCTCTACACAAATAGCGACGAACCATATAGTTCGTTGTGACATACCATATGCATATGGCAACCAAGATTGATCTGATGCGCTATCATTTGAGCATATAGCGTCGACACAAACTTTGTTGGGATACCCCTATGCATATAGCAACGTTAAGTAGCGTTGCGCTTTGGGTCGACGACATGGGGACGACCCATCTTTGGTTGCGTGACCCTCTTCTTCTATAGCGATGGCAACTGGCATTGCGGTTTTGTCCCCGAATATGGCGACGCCCCACATCTTTGGTTGCATGACCATCAACGTGTATAGCAATAGTAATTAGGGTTGCGATTTGGTTCAAGAATATGGCCACAAATCTTTGGTTGCGTCACCATCAACGTGTATAGCAACTGGTCGTTCACGTTGCGATTTGGTTCAAGAATATGGCGACGACACATCTTTGGTTGTGTCACCATCAACGTGTATAGCAACTGGTCGTTCGCGTTGTGATTTGGTTCAAGAATATAGCGACGACATGTACTTGGTTGCCTGACCATCAACCTGTCTAGCGACGGTAGTTAGCGTGGCGAATTAGTTCAATTATATGGCGACGAACCATATCTGGTAGCGTGACCCTCTTCGTGTATAGCGACAGCACTAAGCGTTGCTATTTTGTTCAGGCATACCACGACGACCCATGGTTCGTTGCGTGACCCTCTTCGTGTATAGTGACGGCATTTAGTGTTGCAATTTGGTTCAAACATATGGCGACGGTTACGCGTTCAATGTGATATCCTCCATTGCTATTGCAACAGCACAGGTGTCGTATTGCGACACAATGATTTGATCATAATAGCGCTTGTTTGCAACTGACCGGAGTGGTCGCAAATACCACTATCGCAACGACGCATTGCGTTGCAAAAGCTCATATCGCAACGACACAAGTCATCGCGACTTGAACCAATTGCTACGCCAGGCGCCGTCACAACAATAGACCATAATAGCGACGTGAATTGTGAGGCGTCGCAAAAACCTATTGCGACCGGTTTTATTGCGACGCCTGGCGACGGACTCGAATAGTCACTACACGTCCCATATCGCGACCAAAACCCCCATGTTGCGACGGTTTGGACGTGTTGTGATATGTTCCAATCGATGTAGTGGCTTCACCTAGTGACGCTTCTCATCTCCCCCAAATCTTGTCTCAACAGCTCAAGTGGTTTGGGAGATCCGGTGATGGCTTTGGTGAGTTGACTTCGTGAGCTCGGGCTATTTCAGCTCTGTCCGTGCCTAGCGGACAGTCCGCACGGCCTTTGCAGACAGTCCGCAAGGGGCCTGATAGCTTTGTTGTTCTTCACGTGTTCTTGTGTGCTCGTGTTTTTGGTTGCATGGAGTTTGCGGACGGTCTGTACTCGAGTGTCAGACGGTCCGTGAAGGGTTGGATAGTCCACGGGTCCCTCGCGGACAGTCTGATTTTTCGGGGTGCGTCTCTGGAGGTTCTGTCCGCAATAACGGACAGTCCGCAATGGCCTTACGGACAGTCCGCCGTGGCCATCTGGACAGTCCGCCCGTACCATCCGGACTGTCCACGTGGACTGTTGCAGATTTGCTTCATTTCATTCGATTCTTGTCTAGTGCTTCCGCTCTTTGCTTCGTGGCTTGTCTCTAGGACTTGTAGGCTTGTGTGTGCCTAGTCTAGAGCTTCTTTGGTGTGTGAGAGTGATCGGAGTGGCAATCGGGGTATAGGCCGAGTTCATCCTTTGGGAAGAATTTTTATAGGCTCCCATTCACTCCCCCCCCTCTCTGGTCGCCTATTCGGTCCTTCACTTGTGCTTTAGGAACTGTGAGATTTCTCTCGGCTTGCAGGCTTGAAGGTTGTCAATCCCTCTTTGGTTGAACACAAGGCTCCCGAAGGTCAGGATATGGAGGATGGAGAAATCCCCGGAGCTCATGCTTCTGTAGTTTGTGAGGCAACAAGGGACTAGTACTGCTGCTGGACCATCATCATCTTTCGATGCTCAAGGTTTGCGCGCTTCTTTACCTTTTTCATGTTTTACTTAACTGTTTTATTGTAGTGAGGCTGAAGTTTTCTGATTTTTTGCAGCTTACGAAAAATCTTTGGAGGATATGAAGGCTGGTCTTTTGGTGGGTCTCTCCGCAGATCTTTGTTATAAGTCCATGATCTTTAGCAGGATGGCGGTTGAAAAATATCGTGTCCAAGAGCAGAAGTTTCTAAAGACCGAAGCTGAAAAGAAATGCTACTTTGGAGAAAATGTGCCAGCTTTATCCAAAGCAGATTGCCCTTTTGGAGGAAAATGCTGGCAGCTTTAAGACAACTTCAGAAAACCTGACCAAGGACATGGAGAAGCTTGAAAAGGTTGCAGATGATTTAAGAAAGGTTATGGAGGATGATGTTGAAGTCATAGATTCCCTAAGGAAAGAAAATGATGAGAGAAAAACAGTTGTGGAAAAACACACAAAGCGGGTTGAAGGGCACAACGCTTTTATTAAAGCGGCTGAAGGAATTCTATAAGAATGTTTTCAAGTTTTGTACCAGAAATATAGTCATGATCTAGGGGAGTTTGGGGCGGAGCCCCTGCCTTTTCCTAGCGACAAAGGGGCCAAAGAAATATTTGAATGGACGGAGCAAGAATTTGAACATCTTCCTGGTGTCATGACCGGAGCCAGCGACTATGCATCTTCGATGTGCGTGGAGGTCTTGCTGGAGCTCTTGGAGAAGAACGGATGCTGATGCTCGGACTTCTTAGCTCTAGGCGCGAGAAGCTTCAGTTTCCCAAGGGCGGAGCTTATCGAGTCTGAAGTCCCTTCCAAGAACGTGCAGATTGTGAAGAAGAACTTTTTGACCCTGTTTTGGGAGGCGTTGGGACAAGAGCATGCTAAAGCTGTGGCTCGCAGACTTCTGGCGGAGGTGAGGAACTTCTCAATAGCTTGCTTTCATGATAAAAATTATTATTTTTGTTTTTTTAACCTTTGGCGTGCTGGCTTTGTTTTTTGCAGGCTAAGGAGAAAGAGGTGTTGGAGACGGGATCGTCGGAAGACTCGAGCCAAGATGCTGGATCCCCCAAGGACGAAGCCCCTAGTGAAAAAAGCCCGGGTGAAACCAGAGATGACGAAGCTGCGAGATCTTTCTGATGATTCTTACCTTGGAGCTTTACACGCCCTATGTGGCGATGTTTGATGATGAGAAAAATATTGGGATGTTAAGTTTGTAACATATTGTGGCTTCTATACTTCTTTATTTTTCATAACCAATGTTCTTTTGCTTCGAGAAAAGAGCGAAAAATTCTTTATTTTTGAAGAAAATGTCAACCCCCCCCCCCTCGTTTGTGCTCTTTCTCGAAGCTTGGGATTTTTTTCGATCAAAGGCATTTCGCCCAGCTTTATATTGAAAGCCTAAAGGGCGGTGTACATCGATCGAGTACACTGGGGTTACCAGTTTCGCATACAAGGGGCATACCTAGCCCAGCATATCACAGATCATCTATCAGCACAGCACTACCTCTACTAAAACCAACTGAGCTCTCCTACCAGAAAGAGACTCTACTCGGCCAGCAGAAAACAAGAGAAGAGAAGTTTATCATTACAGACCAAAAGACTGAGGCAAAGTTCAAAAGAAGACAGGCTCCCAAGGCACTAGCAGTCTTCACTTCGTTTTTTCCTCAAGCGGAAGCGGCGACTTGACTTATCTTCTCCCTCATATCTTCCACCTCTTGCATATTCTTGCTTTTCACCATGGGCTGCCACTGTTTCAGCAAAGCAACCACCTTGTGCGGCAGCTCCACTGGTGTCTTCATGATCTTGTCGTTAAACACCATGTCATTGCGTGTTTTCCACAGCACCCAAAGCGCACCTGCACAAACAAAGAGTGTATTTGACTTGTGTTCCACATTCTTCATCACTAGCTCTTCTAGCGTTTGTTGGGATGTCGGCATCATCCGCCATCCAAGGGCCTTGCTTAGCGCAGCCCACAGGAAGATGGCAATGGGGCATTGGAAAAGGATATGTTCCGCAGTTTCTAACTCTCTACACAGCTTGCATTCCACAGGTCCTTTCCACCTACGCTTTTAGGGGGATTCTGCTTTTCCAAACCTTCATCATCCAGTGATCCTTCACACCACTGAATGTCAGCGCTCTATACAAAGACCTTGTCGTGTACCTCCCTGACTTCTCCAACGCCCACCCCATCACATCTTTCCCTTGTACTAACTCTACATTCTCCATCAGCTCCACCAATCTGTACCACTCTCTCATCTCACTCTCATCGAAGGATCTCATGAACTCAATTTGGCATCCCCCTTCACCAAGTACTTCTTCCACCGAGGCATCTGGATCCCTGCAGTACTTGTAGATGTGGTGAAATTCATTTTTCAGGGGGCAGCCGCCATGCCATATATCTTTCCAGAATCTTGTTTGTCTACCACTCTTCACCGTCATAGTTCTTCCCCATTTAAACCATTGTCTCACATCCAGGACTCCCCTCCAGAACTGGGATCCCCACACTTTCTTAATTTGGCATATGTTTTTATCCCCCAGGTATTTCCTCCTTAACAAATTGATGCAAATACTATCCTCCTCACTCTCCAACCTACTAATCCATTTCCCAAGCAAACATCTGTTCATAACTCTAACATCAGTGAAACCCAACCAACCAAAGTCCTTTGGTCTTGCCAAAGTTTCCCATTTCACCATGTGATACTTCCTCTTTTTATTAGTACCCTGCCAGTAGAACCTTGATCTAAGAGTGTCTAGCTCTTGATTATTCCCCTCATATAGCTGGTACACCCCCATAGTGTACAAGGGTGTGCTTGATAGGCATGACTCGAGCAGAATGGCTCTGCCCCCCGAGGACATAGTATCACACTTCCACATGCCCAGCCTCCTCCTCGCCTTTTCCGCTATGTAGCTTAGTTGCCCTTTGGTTATTTTATTCTTACTGACAGGGATCCCTAGGTAAGTCATGGGAAATTCCCCAACTTTGCATCCAAAAACTCTTGCTATGTTCACCTGTACTTCCTCTTCAACACCGATGGTAAAGACTTCACTCTTCTCATAATTAATTTTCATCCCCGACAGTGCCTCATAACAGAACAAAATAGCTTTCATATTTAAAAGGTTCTCGGGGCTCATCTGCAAGAAGACCACCATGTCATCTGCATATTGTAGATGTGTGAGGCCCCCCTCTACTAGATGCGGCACCAAACCTGACAGTCCCCCTCTAGAGCTAGCTCTACGTAAAATAGCTGAGAACGCGTCACCCACCAAGTTGAACAATTACGGAGATAATGGGTTGCCTTGCCTCAATCCCCTAAAACTCCTAAAGTACTCAGTTCTCTCCCCGTTGATATCCACACACACTCTCCCTCCCTTCACAGCCTGCATCATCCAACCAATCCAAACTCTGGGGAAACCTTTCTTCGTCAGAACCTCTTCTAGAAAATCCCAGCTAACTCTATCATAGGCCTTTTCGAAGTCCAACTTCAAAATGACACCCTCTCCTTTTTTTTATTCGCAGCTCATGTAGAACTTCTTGTAGAGTAACCGCCCCATCCATAATGTTCCTCCCAGGGATGAATGTCGTTTGATTTTTGCTGATGACTCTCCCTGCCGCCTCTGTAAGTCTCCGGGTTAGGACCTTGGTTATTATTTTGTAGATTACATTCAGCAGGCAAATGGGTGAAAAGTGCTTAATATTGTTGGGTTGTTTCAGTTTCGGGATCAGCACAATAACTCCGTAGTTGAGTCTTCTCAAATCTAGGGCGCCTGCATGAAGTTCATCCAGCATATCCTTCACATCCATTCTAATCAACGGCCAAAACTCTTTAAAAAATTCTATGGACCACCCATCAGGGCCCGGGGCTGTACTGTTTTTAGTCTCCTTCACTGCCGTATCTAGCTCTTCCAAGGTAAAAGGCCGCGTCAACCGCTCAGCTTCTTCTGCACTTATTTTCTCACTCTCCTCCCACAACTCATCGTCGAGGCTCAGGTTCAGGGCCTCACTCTCCCCAAACAGCTTCATGTAGAATTCTTTAATGTGCGCAGCCAGCTCCTTTTTATCCCTGATCACCCTGTCACCATCCTCCAGCTGTTGTATATTCATCTTCCTCTTCTTCCCATTGGCACACTTATGAAAGTATGCAGTGTTAGAGTCTCCTTTCAAGATCCATTTTTCTCCCCCCCCCCCCTTTTCCACCAATACACCTCTTCAGCTGAATATATTTTTTGTAACTCACCCTCTAGTCTGTATCTTTCTCTCCATTCAGCCTCACTCAAACTTCTAAGATCAGCCTCCTCATCAATCTTTTTGATATCTGCCATCAAGGTTAGTTTCTGTTTCTTCATGTCACTCTCACAGTTAATACCCCAACCTTTCATAGCCTGTCTCAGCTTCCCTGAGGTTATATGCCAATGATCCAGGCAGTTTGATTTGTATCTCACGGGCCATTTACTTGCCACCCACTCTTTAAATCCTTCTTGGGTCACCCACGCCGGCTCAAACCTGAAGTATCTAACTTTTGTCTCACTCCCACACCCAGTATCCAGCAGCAAAGGATTGTGATCGGATCCTATTCTCATTTCTGCTCGGACTCTAACCAGTGGATATTTATCCTCCCAGGAGTTATTAACAAATACTCTGTCTAGCACACTATGTGTTGGAGAGGTCTGTTTGTTTGTCCAGGTGTATCTACTACCTCCTCTGTGTATCTCCATCAACTCCGTTTCCTCTATCATTTCATTAAAGGCATTCATATATCTTAGCTCTACATTGCCCGAGGACTTATCCTCCACTCGCCTTACTAGATTAAAATCTCCTCCAATAACAAAAGGAATAGATGTTGACTTTATTTTTGTCAAGATCTCCTGCAAGAAAGTAATTTTTCTGTCATCCTGCACAGGCCCGTAGGTGTTTATCAGTTCCCACTTGAATTTATCATCCACATTCATCACCACAATACTTTGATAAAATTCTCCAGCATCTTCTTCGCATATCTCTACCAAATCCTTTAGGGCACCCATCAGCAGCCCCCTGATCTCCCTCTTGGGGGCTGCCAGGTCCAAAAATAATCCATACCTCTACCAATAGCATCTAGTTCCCTCGTGTTATACGTATCCTTAATAGTTTCCTGCAAACACAGGATCTGCACTTCTTGTTTTTGGCATATCTCTACAAGCTGCCTCCTCCTTCCAGCTACCCCCAACCCCCTTATGTTCCAAAAAAGGATCCTCATTTTTGTTCAGTTTCTATGTGTCCTGCCCCAGTCTCGACAGAGGGGATGGAGGATCCCTGTCCCTCGTCTTTTCCTTGCAGACCATCTCTACAATTTTTGGTTGTGTCTACCTCTACTGTCAGGACTCCTCCACTCTGCTCACCCACCGCTTTCCTATTCTCAGCCTCTTTTATCCAATTTCTTGCTTTCCACAACGCCAGCTGAGCTGCCTCTCTTGCTTTTATCAAGGAAATGTTGTTTGCTATAGACATATCATTATCTCCCAGCCTAATACCACAGTTAGCAGCAATGTTTTCCAGGAAAATATTTTTAGTATCGACAAGTTTGAGATTATGGAAAGATGAATTACCTGAGGTATTGTCCTGGGGTTGAGTTGAGGCATTTACAGCATCCGGCTTCGCCCCTATTGTTCTTTGGCTAACTCTACTAGCTTGCACCGGGCCTTTTAGCTTTTTCTTCCCCTCCTCCCCTCGATTCAGCCCTCCCAGCTCCTCCCATTCTTCATTTAGTAAAGGACAGTCCACTAGCTCTTTCTTCTTTTGCATCACCGTCTCCGCACTCCCCCTGTCCTCCCCATCCCCATTCTCTTTTAGCAGTGGCTCTACCTCTACGAAGCCCAATTCCTTCAAGGAACTCCCATTCAGTACAGTTTTACCACCCACCTCCTTACTAACACCCCCTCCGCTCTCTGCCTGCCCCCCATTATCCTTCTGTTTTCCTCTGCTGTTTTCCTCCCCGTCGTCAGCGCACATCTCCCATTCCATTGTTCTTCCAGCCTCAGCCGCCTTGCACCCCTGTTCTTTGTCACCACCCACCTCTACACTCTCACTGGTCTGTTTCTCACTCCCCATAGTATCAACATAGCCCCCTCCTAAGGCCTCTCGGTATTTTTTCTTTGTCAGTTCTCTGCCCACCTCCTCACCCATCTTCTCACCCAGTTGTTGACGGTCAATATTTGCCATTTTTATGACCATCAACTCCTGCAAATTTGAGCATGAATTGCACATCCACACTAGAATAGGTGCTTAAACTCATACTTTCCACCAGTTTCGATGTCTATTCGAATGCAGGTATTTAGCTTAAGAAATGGGAGGAATCAATGCACTTTCACTCCACTCCAATCCAAGGCACTCAAATGCTGGCCAATCAGGGGCTGCCACATGGATTCTCCTGGATCCATGATGTCACCAATCCATGTGAGGGACTCTCGACGAATCATACGCTGCCACGTCAGCATCACATGGATCCATGGGCCCACTTTGCCAACTAAACCACCAGGAAACGTGCCATGCACGGAGGAGAGGCATTAGGGCCCACATGGAAGCGAGCCAGACGAAGCACAAGCCAGAAGGCCGGCCAGGGGTTTCGGCCGAACCGACCTAGGGTCGGTTGATCCTGGCCCTCCACGTGTTTGCTCCCTATTAGTCCTTGGCTGCATTCCCGGGTGTTTAGGGGCACTTTGAGCCCCGGAGCAAGCCTCCTCCTTGTCTATAAATAGGAGGGGAGGGGCTCCATTTCTCACACACCACCAAGCTCTCAAGTTTCACTTCTCTCTTGTGTAGCTCTCTCTCCCTCTCTCTAATTCTGCCCATGAGAGGTGATTCTCACCTCTTTGTGGTAGAATGGTGATGAGGAGAGATCTAGGATTAGTTGAGAGGTAGAGTAGGGGTGAGGAGTGAGTTGATGTCCTCGTGGATGCTTGTTCTTCATTTAGATCAAAGTGAGTATTTCAGCATTTCTTATTTAGACTATAGTGGACATCATGCATGATTGATTTGTTCTTGTGTTCGTGGCTCGTTCATAAGTTAGAGGCTTGTGTTCTTCATGACACAAGGCTTCGATCCTTTAGATCCAGAGCAGTAGTTCATTTACTTGTTTGCATGCTCTGATCCTCTTTAGCTAAGTAAGTCCGCTGTATCTTGTTTATCTGCATCCATAGCTTCCTTTCTGCTCCGTAGCTCAATGACTAGATCTGATTCTGATCTTTCCCTTGTTCGTGGGACCGTATCTATACGATTGCTATAGTGTAGTTAGCGGGTCGACAGACGTAACCGCACTATAGTATTTGTCTGGGGTACAAACGTGGTGTCTGGGCCCTGGTTTTCCTGCGAAGACCACGTATGATCATAGCGTAGAGTTAGGCTGTAGTGGTGACAGCCTGTTGGACCCTTTGTCAACCCTCTATGTCACGTATCGAGTTGGGCTCGCTTGCCAGCACCTTGGAGTGTTGTCGCCCCACGGGGATGACTGAGACCTGACAGAATACATCTTGAGAGCTAAGTCCCTTAAGGAAGTGCTTCTTGTATCCCGACCTATCCCAGCGAAAGCTGGTGTCCTTGGATAGACCCTCTCTGGTTACTCTCCGTCCTAGGAACGAAACCCGACGGGAATACTCATTCTCCTAGGGAGAAGTGCTACAACGGTGTATCCGTGCGCTTGTGGATTCGTTTGCACTCGTCAGTGTACCCGGGAGTTTCTTACACACTCACACTAGTGCGCTAGTGGTGGTGATGTTAAAAAACACCAACAAGCATTTCTTGCGCCGTTGCCGGGGATGGCTGTTATTAACCTTCGAGCCCGTCTATCCTCGTATTTATCTTTTTCCTTTTTCTTCTACCTTCACCCCCGTTACCCTTTTTGAGATATCCCTTTTGTTTTCTTTACTTCTACCTCTAACCTAGCTACCCATGGAAGGTTATCCTTGTAAATACCTTCCGCCTTCGAGGAGTGAACCCTTAGAGCCATCTTCGTCAAGACCCACTCTTACATCTGGCTTATGGATTTGCCCCTCTCTCATGAAGCTAATTCAGGACCTATCCTTCTCGGGGTTAAGTCATGAGAACCCCTTTGATCGTGTGAGAGACTACGAGCGTCTGATTGAAACTCAGGGTAAAACCGGAGAATCACCGGATGCTCAGAAAAGAGAGTCTTTCCCGCTATCCCTCTCCGGGGAAGCACGGGATTGGCACCGTTGTTTTGGTAGAGACTACCTTACTTGGGAAAGGTTGAGAGCAGCTTTTTGCTCCCACTTCTTCCCAATACGATGTGTCATCTCGTTAAGGGCAAAGATTCTCTGTTTCAAGCAATGTGAGGAGGAATCACTAGGAATGGCATGGAATCGTTTCACCTCCGCAGTGGAAGATTGCCCAGTCCTCTACATTCCCGATTGGATGTTGCTTCAGCAATTCTGGTTTGGATTGCGGAAGGATGATGCCATGAGGCTCAATGCTCTCTCCGGAGGATCCTTTGTGCACCTAGATGCTTTTGAGGGAAAAGAGATCGTGGATAATCTCCGAGATTTCAGCTCCCCTTGCATCCCGGTCAATGAGGCACCCACCAGAGGAAATGTTAAGCCACCTAGATCCATCATCAGCCAAGCGCGAGATTTCATATCCATTCTTTCTGAGCTCTGGCTGAAGATGTCATTCCTGAATGGCAGGAGTCTAAGGGAAAGATTTTGTGGCGCGAGATCTACCCTTAGGTTCCCCTCTCATGCATCTTCTTAGACCTTCTCCCCGAGACTTTGTCTCGTGGGAGGACGGAGAGAGTAGTTCGGAAAGAACGACCATTCCTGGCCAGGATGACTTGTTCGATCCTCACTACTATCTCCTAAGGAGGGTATGAGAGGCCTATCGTGTTTCTACGTCGAGGTTTGAGCTGAAGTGCTTCGCACTGAAGTTTCGTATAAACCGAGACATCGGTCTCTGCTTTATAATCCACTGGATTCATCCATCAGACCGAAGGAACACGATCATCTACCGATCGAATGGAGTGCATTCACTTTTCATCTCGAGCACATCGATTGATGCCGATTAATCAGGAGAAGCTTGCACTTCATATCTTATGCCTGACTTGATCGATGCCCAATGGGAGGTGCACTTTCCAGTTTATCCATAACCCCCCATTGGAAGCTTAGGCCAGACTTCGGAGTGTCTTCATCGCCTCGATGAGAACATCGAACCCTCTGCCTAAGGTTAGAGCGAGTTAAATCTTGCTCTTCGTCCGAACTCTGGTTCCTGATCGTACACCGGCCTCTAGAAGTCCATGCTCTATCCTCTTTGAAGGCCGAGTGTCTTTCCGAGCTTGAGTTCACTCGGAGATCGGTACCTATTGGTGAAGCACTAGCCTCAGTACTCGATCTTTTCGTCTCCGAGTTCCGCGACCCCAGTGCTATAGTCCTCGAGTCCCATGACCACCTCAGGGAATGCCTCGGCCTCTCTGGGATGATCCTGCTTGCCCTCAGCCTTGATATACCTTCTTGGGCTCGAGTTCGTATATGCACTACCCTTGCAGATCAGAGCTTATCGTCATATCAACATTATCTGCAAGGAGATGGTCATAAGTTGAGACAGGAGATCACAAGACGCCCGCATCCTGAGTACTCCTGGGACTCATCTTGTTTCCCCAGGAAGAATTATCCCTCGGGTATCTTGTGGACCGTGGTCATGCAGGAGAAAGAAATTACCAAGATGAAGAGAAGTAGGCAAAAGGTCCACAAGAAGGCAGCACCATTGTGGCGACCCGAACGCTTCGTGATTACCGTCAGAGGTGCCTACACTTTTGACGAACCGAGTATGCTGCCAAGGTGACTTCCCCCAGATTCTCTATGGTTATATCATGGTTTGGCCAAGGTTGGTATATAGGGGAGGATGAATTTTCAACCTCAACCTTATCCTAGCCTTAAGCCTAAGCCAATCTTTCCATCTCGGGGAATCCACCTGGGCCGTCGATCCTGAGACTTGCTGGAGCCCACACGAGAAAGGGGAGGACCAGATGGGCCCACAGGGGGCCGGCCGAACCCTGGTTCGGCCGAAACCCTGGTGCCGCCTCTCCCCTTCTCCTTTCGCGTGTGCGTCTCCTTCTCCTCTAGAAACATTCTCTCTGCCACCCGACGAGTTTTCGCATCACGAAGATCCATCTCCTCCACCTCACCATCCTCAGCATCACCGCATCCATGGCTGGCTACGGTTTCGCTCGGCTCAGTAGGGAGGTTTCACCCCTCACTTCAGGGGAAGGGAGCCCCTCTCGTTTCGTCGACCTCAGCAACCTAGATGAGGTGATGGGGTCACCGGAGGCCATGACTCCCGAGAGAGGTAGGAGTGTAGAGAGCACTCGCAGGATGCACACCGACTCCCCGGTGCAGTCGTCCCGGCGAGGCTCCTCCTCCCCGCCTTCTTTCCCGGTCAGGATGGCCACCATGGGGAGCAAGATCGCTGCCAAGCGCGTCTTGTTTGACGATCCTTCTGGACCACCTCTGAAGCCAGGAGAGCGCTACGTTGGGTCTGACTTCAACAGCTACGGAGAAGCTTTCTGCCATACTTATGAGTAGGATGTGTGGGATGAGTTCCCGCTTCCACAGACTCGGTGCAAGATCTTCGGAGTGAAGACAGCCACTGGAGGCTATGGTACACCTTACCATAAGCCGCCTCAGTGGGAGCGAGTCCTCACCAAGATCCTTGCAGACATCCGAGTGAATGGCGCCAAGAAGACCCCGGCCCTAGCGAAGCTAGCAAACAGACTAGCTGAACTGTTCTTAGAACATGAGAAGCTAGTTGAAGAGCTGGCTAAGCAAAGGGACGAGTACCGTGAGCTCAGGCTTGAGTATCACCAGCTGGAGGAGGACATGACCCAGAAGCTACAGAGGTTGGCAGTTGCTGAGGGAAAGGAGCAGATCCTTTCCGAGTAGTGGGGATTAGCCCCAGCTTTAGTCATTAGGCGCTAGTCTAGGTCTAGGTTTATTTCCCTTTGATTTTACTTTATTTCATTTATTTCTTTTGCATGTGTGTAAGCGCCTAATCATTTTGTTTGAAACATTTGAATTTGAATAAAGTGGCTCACCGGTCATGTAACCCGGTTTAGCCACCCTTTGTGTCATTACTTTGGTCTCTTTGATTTAGAGGACATCTAGGTTTGAGACAGTGTGGGGGAAGAGCCACGACTCTCCCAATGCAGGCACGACGTTTCCGTACGTACCCACTGTGAGCACTCCGCACTAGCCGATCGATCACCTACCGCGAACCTGAACAGGACCCGCACGAGTTCACTCCTGTGGAGAGCCTCTAACGGTTCATCTCTCATGCATAGCGCCGGTTTGCATCTCGACAACTCACTCTCTTTCATTCCTGAGTTTTATAAGCTATATATGTCTATCTCTAAACTAAAACTCGAATGATGATGCTAAAGATCACCCAGCTCGCCTGTACCTGAGTAGACTTACATATGTTTTATTCCTTGTTATTTACCTGATGCCTGTGAACCATAACCTTCTTAAGGACAAGCATCTTCACCTAAGTAATTGACAAGTATGATATGGCTAGATGATATGATCTATTGCTCTGATGACTAACTCCCTTGGGGAATTTATTTTTGAAAACTCAAAACCTCTTGGAATGGCTCCTCTTTGATATGCCTCCGTCCCATTAGAGCCATATGATCTTTGTAGGTAAAAACCTTCGATTCATATGCTGCTTGTTATTACTTTGAGCTTTGTCAAATCCTGTGACCCTTGTGAGAATTCTTCTCATTACTTTCATGATCAAGATTTATGTGCACCCCACCTATTTCCCCCTTGCTATGCTTCTATACTAGAAGTTAGCATTGTATCATTCATACCACAAAAGCAAAAGCTCCATATGTGGTATGACCTCTCTCTCTAAAAGTATCCTTCAAGGAAGAGATATGGGCTATGAAAAAAAAAGAATATATACACATGCCCAAAGCATGTTTTGAAAAAAAAGAGAGAAAGGATAGCCCATATCCAAAATAAAGAAGGAGAAAAGGAGAGGGATGGTCATGCAAAAAGGAGTTCCACATATATGTATGGTAATATCTAGCACCCATTCTGGGCCTAGTATCCACCTTACCATACACACCATAGCCATACCGGTGCACATCTTGATCTGATGGTATGGTTTGATTTTCTCTGTGGATCCAGTCTTTGACTTTGCAAAATATGTGATGCAAGTATGCTTTCTCTTTATCCTACCCTGAGCTCCACATATAGCCATCATTAGAAGTAGGATGAAGAAAGGCAAATGCCTTAGTGAGGACATATACACATTGAGCAATCTGAGAGAATCAAATGAGGGAGCCACCAAGAGTTTTGTTTATTATAAACTTGCAAAACCCCCAAGGTGTTTATCATCAGGTGCATAAGTGACTTGATTCACAGCTGTTCTACTCTTCAATCACCCAAGGGAACATGATAGCCACTACATAGAGGTTCACAAGAGCAAGGTATGACTTGGAATATCTCTTATGTCTGTCTTACTCCTTGATATTCGTGACCCACTTGGCTTTGTTTCCACTTCACTTGGGACGAGCAAAGGTCAAGTGTGGGGGTGTTGTTGACGGTCGATATTTGCCATTTTTATGACCGTCAACTCCTGCAAATTTGAGCATGAATTGCACATCCACACTAGAATAGGTGCTTAAACTCATACTTTCCACCAGTGTCGATGTCTATTCGAATGCAGCTATTTAGCTTAAGAAATGGGAGGAATCAATGTACTTTCACTCCACTCCAATCCAAGGCACTCAAATGCTGGCCAATCAGGGGCTGCCACATGGATTCTCCTGGATCCATGATGTCACCAATCCATGTGTGGGACTCTCGACGAATCATACGCTGCCACGTCAGCATCACATGGATCCATGGGCCCATTTTGCCAACTAAACCGCCAGGAAACGTGCCATGCACGGAGGAGAGGCATTAGGGCCCACATGGAAGCGAGCCAGACGAAGCACAAGCCAGAAGGCCGGCCAGGGGTTTCGGCCGACCCTAGGATCGGCCGAACCGACCTAGGGTCGGTTGATCCTGGCCCTCCACGTGTTTCCTCCCTATTAGTCATTGGCTGCATTCCCGGGTGTTTAAGGGCACTTTGAGCCCCGGAGCAAGCCGCCTCCTTGTCTATAAATAGGAGGGGAGGGGCTCCATTTCTCACACACCACCAAGCTCTCAAGTTTCACTTCTCTCTTGTGTAGCTCTCTCTCCCTCTCTCTAATTTTGCCCATGAGAGGTGATTCTCACCTATTTGTGGTAGAATGGTGATGAGGAGAGATCTAGATTAGGATTAGTTGAGAGGTAGAGTAGGGGTGAGAAGTGAGTTGATGTCCTCGTGGATGCTTGTTCTTCATTTAGATCAAAGTGAGTATTTCAGCATTTCTTATTTAGACTATAGTGGACATAATGCATGATTGATTTGTTCTTGTGTTCGTGGCTCGTTCATAAGTTAGAGGCTTGTGTTCTTCATGACACAAGGCTTCGATCCTTTAGATCCAGAGCAGTAGTTCATTTACTTGTTTGCATGCTCTGATCCTATTTAGCTAAGTAAGTCCGTTGTATCTCGTTTATCTGCATCCGTAGCTTCCTTTCTGCTCCGTAGCTCAATGACTAGATTTGATTCCGATCTTTCCCTTGTTCGTGAGACCATATCTATACGGTTGCTATAGTGTAGTTAGCGGGTCGACAAACGTAACTGCACTATAGTATTTGTCTGGGGTACAGACGTGGTGTCTGGGCCCTGGTTTTCCTAAGAAGACCACGTACGATCGTAGCGTAGAGGTAGGCCGTAGTGGTGACAGCCTGTTGGACCCTTTGTCAACCCTCTACGTCGCGTACCGAGTTTGGCTCGCTTGCCAGCACCTTGGAGTGTTGTCGCCCCGCGGGGATGACTGAGACCTGACAGAATACATCTTGAGAGCTAAGTCCCTTAAGGAAGTGATTCTTGTATCCCGACCTATCCCAGCGAAAGCTGGTGTCCTTGGATAGACCCTCTCTGGTTACTCTCCGTCCTAGGAACGAAACCCGACGGGAATACTCATTCTCCTAGGGAGAAGTGCTACAACGGTGTATCCGTGCGCTTGCAGATTCGTTCGCACTCGTCAGTGTACCCGGGAGTTTCTTACACGCTCACGCTAGTGCGCCAGTGGTGGTGACGTTAAGAAACGCCAACACCAGTGCATACGCCTTGTGTTTTGCCGGCGCGCTTCCACCATCCGCCCCCTTCTGTGGCAGGTCAGTTGACGGTGGAGCGCTGTCATTCACCAGATCCCCCTCTCCCATCCCGTAGTAATCTTGTGAGTCAGGGTCTTCCTCGTCAGTAACCTCCTCTTCCTCATTTTCCTTGTCATCCTTTCCTCTGGTGGGCTTGGAAATTTTTGGATCAACTGCCTCCCAGATTATCAAGCGCCTAATTTTATTGATGAATACCTCTGAGGCGCCCGTAATACCCCTCGGATCCTTACAAGCCACCTTGAACCACACCTCTTTCCACCATAAGGATTCAATATGCACCTCCTTAGGATCCCCCACAAGATAGGCTAGCTCCATCACATATTGCTCTTTCATGGCAATCTTCAGAATCCCCCTTGCCTTGACCCACACAATCTGCAATTCACTAAAGGACTCCGGGTCTCTGTCAGTTTCCTGGACTGAAAGCTGCAAATCATAGCATGTGCACCTAATCTTCCCCATCTTCCTGAGCAGATTCAGTATTTCCATTGATGGAGCCATAATCAGAAATTCATTGGTGGATATTCTCTTGACCTGCCAATCATTCTTCGATCCAATGAGATAATTCAGCTCAACTGAAACACAGAAACGCGTAGCCCTACCCCCATGAACAGTCACAATATCTCTAATCAGTTTGTTAGTCTCTGCTACCTCTTCATTCTTATCAACCGGGATGTTCATGCTGTAGAAGAGCTGCCCGAGCGTACCGAAGCCACACAACTTCATGCCTTTGTTTGGTTTTGCATGGGGACATTTCGATGAGATATGGCCACATTGCTTACAGCCATAACAGAAGGAAGGATTTTTGCATTGGGACTTATGGTGACCGAAGAGGTTACAGTTGAAGCATTGCATACCTTGGTCCTCTCCAAACCCCTCTTTCCCTCCGCGCCTGAAGTCCTCTCTTTGTTCCAGATCACCTCTCCCTACTGATCCACCCTGATGCAGCACTGCCCGCCGACGCTCTTCCTGCTCGCGATTCAGCTTGAACCTTAGATCCGCCTTCGTCATCTGTCAGACCTCCCTCCCTTCACCCAGCTCCCCCTTCCTCTTGAAACCCGCAAAGCTGCAGCCATACCGATCTTGGTCTATTCTCCACTGTTCCCTCCCTCCACACCCAAACTGATCCCTGCATCCGCCCATCCCTGGCCTATCTCTTCCATCCCAGCCCTCACTCATATCTCTACCACCGCGGAAAGGCTCCCTTTGATTGCTCAGCCCCTCATCACGGATCTGTCTGTTCCCCCACCCGCCGGGGCCTCTCCTCTCCATGCGTGTTCCTCGCACAACCTCAACAAAGGGACGTGAATCAGTAGTGGCCGGCTCAATCTTGCGAAGCTTTTTTGCCGAGCTGCCAAATCGCCTCACTTCCCCTACTCTCGCTGGATATCTCTCCACTTCCTGGTCCCAAACCCTAGCCGCCGGTATCCACCACCAGCTCGAGTGGGTTGGCTGCGTCACTTGTGTTTTTTCTAGCCGCCTGTATGAGTGGCTGAACAACTCCAGGATGGATTGAGCCATGTAACCCCTGCCCTGCTGGGCCTCTGCCTGCCATCGGCCCAACACCTGTGATGGCCCATTTGGTTTCCCATTCGCATCACTGTCTTCTCCCCCCTGACGGCGGGGTCTCTGCTGTTGGTCGCCCCTGCGCCACCGGACACCGGCCCACCGCGCGGCCTCGCCTTTGTACTAGGCACCTCTCCACTGACGTTACCTGCTATCTCTTCAACCTAACCATCTCTCCCCGTTGCATTGGTGCTACCTCGCCATCTCAACTGGATCGGCGTGTGCGCCAGGGCAATTGTCTGTTGGTCAACTGCAAAAATTGGCGGTAGCTTCATGAGCTTAACTCTGCGCCTCATCTCTGCACACGCCGGTGAGGAGTGCTTGGGCAGCCCTATCACCACCGCCGGTGATTTTGTGCCCAGCACCACCGTATCCCTCAGACAAGGGAATTCCCCTTCCTCAAAGTCTCCTCCTCGTTCCGAAGCGGACTCCAGGCTCGACCGCGCCGATACAATGTCGGCGAGCGCGCGCGGCGCCATTGTAAACCTCCGCCGGTTGTTTGCCGTCGAACTCATCTCCCGCTCCTCCGCCGCCGATGCCCCCATGTCCTGCAGACAAACCATGAAGGGGGGAGGGGCTTACCAACGGGGAGAGAGAGGGAGGATGCTCCGACGAGCCGACGTGAGGTCGCGGCAGCATCGGGGAACTCGCGCACCGCGCTCAATGAGCCACGCTCCGAAGTTGGAGAGATTGACGCGGACCTTCCGCTCCGAAGCTTGGGATTTTCCTGATGCTGCTTGTAGCTTTTTTTAAGAGCTTTCGCACATGGGTTTTTCTTTTTTTGTCTCGATACCTAAAGTCTAGTGAAACTTGTTTCGAGTTTCGCAGACTTCCTCGATAAGATGGTCAAATTTAGCAATCTCGTTGCTTTTCGACTTTTTGCTTTGGCATTGAGTCGAAGGATCATTTTGAACAATGAAAGTTAAAATTAAAAAACTGGTCCCGCAACTTAGTCTGTTGCCTTGTGGGATTTTTGGTACTTAGGCATGATGCTAAGATTTTTATGAGACTACATATAAGCTTATTGCTTTTTGTTTCTCTTGGGCAGAAACCCCCTCGTTGAAAATAAATGACTGAAAGTAAATAACTGAAAGTAAGATAGTAATGATAGACGCGATGCTAAGGGGAAAGTAATTTCATTAAAATTGAAATTTGATACATGGATCCACCTCATTAAAAACCTTGCCTCCTGATTTGGAGTCCACTTTAGCAAGGAAAAGAGTACGGTCCTTGAAAAATGTAAAATGCTGAAAAGTAAAATCATAAGATAGCTAGGCTCCGGTTCCGTTTATATGCTCACGGTGTCGGAGGTTGTACATTATATATTTCTAAGGGTAGTACTTGCGAAGGTTGTCTACATTCCATGTATGTGGCAACGTGTTGCCTAACTGATCCGCCAAGTGAAAGGATCCCGACCTTACACTTTTAGTCACTATGTATGGACCTTCCCATGGCTCTTGAAACTTCCCTGGATTGTCGAAGTTCTTTTTCTTCTTGATGACCAAGTCCCCTACTTCTATTTCTTTTCTCACAACTTTTTGTCCCTCCATTTCTTAGTTTCTTGCTGATATTTGTCTAAGTTTTCAGCGGCTTGAAGCACACCTACCTCGATCAAATCTTTCTCTGCTTTTTCGATACTTGTATCTATTTGTGTTTTTAGCACACACAAACTCTCATTTATTATTTCTTCTGGAGTCATAGCTTCGGAGCCGAACAACAACTTGAAAGGTGAAAAGCCGGTGGTCCTTGATGTGGTGGTGTTATGAGACCATGTTACCTTCGACAACTCTTCTACTCATTTCCCTTTTTTCTGATTGAACAAACATTTCTTTACGCTTGAGAATATCAGCCCATTTACTTTCTCAACCGCCCCATTTGATTCTGGGTGGTATACGGAGGCGAATTTTAACTTGGTCCCCATGGTTAAACAAAACTCTCTGAATTCGTTGCAACCGAATTGTTTTCCATTATCCACAGTTAGCTCCCTAGGCACTTCGAATCTGCAAATTATGTTCTGCCAAAAGAATTTCTTGATATTGCGAGACGTGATACTAGCCAAAGGTTTGATCTCAATCTATTTTGTGAAATAATCTACAGCAATAGCCGCGAATCTGCAATTTCCTTGTGCAGCTGGGAGTGGTCCAACTAGGTCCATTCCCCATCTTTGTAAGGGCCAGGATGGTGGAATCAGCTGAGTGGGCATCGATGGACTTTTCTGATTGTTTGCATTTTTTTGGCAAGCTTTGCAGGTTTTCACCAGGTGGTGAGCGTCATCGATGATGGATGGCCAGTAGAAACCCTACCTTAGAGCCTTTTGTGCCGAAGCCCTTGAACCGATGTGGGACCCGCAAAAGGTGAAGTGGATTTCTCTTAGCAACTCTTTCTCGGCATCGAAGCTGATGCATTTTAGGGTCGGAGCTGATATGTCGAATTTGTACAACTGTCCATCGACTATTTCATAGCCTCGAGCTCTTTGCTTCATTCGGTTTAAGGATAATTCCTCAGTAGGCTCATAGTGGCCTCTTAGGAAAGCTAGGATCGGAGCTCGCCAATCATACTTCTCTATGACGTTGATTGTTTTTGCTTTGGGCTCTTTGACCGCGAGGGAAGTTAGGATTTCATAGAAAACATCCGGAGGTAGAGCTTGGTTTTGTGCTGTGGCTTTTGCTAATGCATCAGCCTCATTGTTTGCGTTCCTGGGAATGTGTTCCACAGTGAATCCCTTGAAGTGTTTTTCCATCGATCTTACTGCTGCGAGATATTTTATGAGCTTCGGCTCCCTGGCTTCGCTGTCCTTCTCTATGTATCCCTAGATAACCTTGGAGTCTGATCTTATGATGAACCTTTGTTGCCCTAGTGCTTTCATTTTTTTCAGAGTGAGGAACAATGCTTCATACTCTATTGTGATGTTCATTACTCTTTCGTTCTCTGCGAAGTCTAGCCTAACTGCGAACCGAATTTTGATCCCGGCAGGTGAGGTGATGATTGCCGAAGCCCCAGCTCCCTTGTGGCAGTAGGCTCCATCGCAATATACAATCCATGGTTGCTCAACATCTGCGGAGCTTGAGTTTGACGGTGATGTCCAATCTGCGACAAAATCCGCCAATACTTACAATTTTATCGCGCTTCTTTTCTCGAAATCAACCACATGTTCTGAAAGCTCGAGTGCCCATTTAGAAATTCGTCCCAAAGCTTCTCTATTGTTGAATAACTCGTGCAATGGCTGGTCTGTGACTACTATGATTTTGTGTGACTCCAAATAATGTCTGAGTTTACGTGCTGCCATGATTACTACATACGCGATTTTTTCCAACTCTGAGTAGAACACTTTTGACCCTGTTAGTGTCTCGAAGAAAAAATAAATTAGGACCTGCGCTAATTTCCCCTCCATTTCCTTCTCTTGTATCAGAGCTGCGCAAACTGCGGTCCTTGAGGCTGAGATGTAAAGCAGGAGTGGGGAGCTGGGCTCTGGAGGACATAGTTTTGTCAAACTAGTGAGATAATCTTTGAGCTCTGCGGCTTTGCTTTGCTCTTGCCCCCACTCGAACTTCTTATTGTTTCTAAGTACTTGGAAGAAAGGAAGGCTTTGCTCGGTGGCCTTAGACACAAACCTGTTCAATGCTGCGATTCTTCCAATGAGTTTCTGAACATCTTTCAAAGACCCTGGTTCTTCCATTTTGATCAAAGCTTGGATTTTGTCGGGGTTGGCCTATATTCCCTTGGTTGTCACAAGGCATCCGAGCACTTTCCCATGCTGCACTCCGACCACACATTTCTCGGGATTTAGTCTCAAGTTTGTGGCTCTCAGATTTGCGAAGGTTTCTGCTAAATCTGAGATATGGTGCCACGCTTGTTGCTTTTTACGACTATGTCATCCACATATGCCAGCAGATTTCTACGCAATTGTTCATGAAATACCGAAGTCGTCATTCTTGTGAAAGTTGGACCCGCATTCTTGAGCCCCTCAGGCATTCTTAGAAAACAGAAGATGCCGAAGGGAGTGATTGTAGCGAACATGGCCTCATATGCCATTTGTTCAAAGTTAATTTTGGTGATTAATGACAACATGATGAATGGGACTAACCATATTGTCTAGCATGTCTTTGTAGACACTTCTAGGTCCCAAGGATGCAAAAATACCATATGCCAAAATGAGAAGATAGTATATTTTTTAAGGGTAAAAACCGTGAAAGAAAAAGAAAAGAAAAGCCACCGTCGGATGAACCGACGGTACCCTTGGAAGCGGCGTCGGTGCAATCACCGGATGAAGTGGTACACTGCGTGAAGACTCAAGTCAACATGATGATCACCGGATCAACCGACGCCCCCTTTTCTAGTTGCGCCGGATGAATCAAGAGACCAAGACTGCAGAAATCAGTAGCACCGGATGAACCGATGGGCGAGCAGCGGTTCATCCGACGACATCAAAGCAGCTAACAGAGAGGTCCAGGCGCGAAGCTCTTCAGCACCGGATGAACCGATGGGCATAAGGGACTTAGCAGCGGTTCATCCGGCGGCCTCGTTTTAGCTAACAGAGACGCCCGGAGAAGATTCCCTTCAGCACCGGATGAACTGACGCACCGTCGGTTGAAGCGTTGGATGGATGACGTCAGCAGGATTCAACGGCTAAGTGTGGTGGAAGGCAACGGTCAGTAGCACTGGATGAACCGACGCCAGGAAAGAGCACAGCGTCGGATCATCTGATGGTACTATTTTCAGGAGCTTTGGCCCAACGGCTAGTTTGATACCTTGGCCTAGTTATACCCCTTCCACCCCGTCATTTGAGCTGGCCGGAGTGTGTGGAAGTACAGAGGAGTTCAAGACTTATAGAAGATCATATCCAAGCCATCCAAGTGCTAAATTGCTCATCTATAGACTTGCACATGCTTTGTGTGTGTGCTTAGTGTTAGGTTTAGCTTAGAGCTAAGTGAGTGCAAGGTGTGCCTACCTTGTGAGGTGATTCTCGAGTGGATCAAGTTGTACGAGGTGCGCCGGAAGCCTTGGAGCCTAGGTGGCTCTCCGGCAAACGTCTTCGACCCTCCGGCTTGGTGTGGAGCGGCGAGGACACTTTGTGCGGGGGACGTGGAGACCCCCTTCCCTTGGTGGAGAAGCTCCTTAGTGGAGGCGGCATCAAGGTGACCAATGGAGCTTGGCGAGTGCCTTCGTGGTGAGCCTTCGTGGCAAGTCAAGAGGTGCTCTTGGGAGAGACTTGGTGACCGGGAAGCAATACTCTTGTGTAGAGTGCTTCAACAACGTGGACTAGGGGTGGCTTAGTGCCTACCAATACCACGGGATAAATCACGTGTCAAGAGTTTGCTTTCTCTCATCCCCCTTTACGTTTCCGCATTACATTCTTGCAATCCTTGTTTGGCTTTACTTTCCTAGAGTAGTATCTTGCTAGGATTGGCTATAGGTTGCAAAACTTGTTTTGGGATGGGAGTTTCACACTAGAACAACCTTAGTTGCACATCTAGATAGCATGTTCTAGTTTATGTTTGATGCAAATAGTGTTAAGCCATAGGTTAAGTTTTAAGTTGCCTAATTCACCCCCTCCCCCTCTTAGGCTACGAGCATCCGATTCCTTACAATTGGTATCAGAGCCGGGACTCACTTCCTTCACAAGGATACGCCAATTCGATTGGCAATTTGTGAAAACCGGCTCATTGGATCGGTTAGGCTTCACTGCCTAGTGAGTTGCTCTTTAGAGGATGAAAGGGGTGGATACCTTAGGTTTGGCTCCACATTTCGATGGCACGGGTTACTTTTATTGGAAGGTCCTCATGGAAGTTTATTTACAAGCTAAGGATCTTGATGTTTGGAGGGTCACCGATGAGGGTGTTAGAAATGGTACTAGGAAGGAGAAGCAATTTGATGTTATTGCCAAGAGTATCATTTTATCCTCTCTAGATGTAGGTGTTTTCAATAGAGTTTTTACTAGTGAAAATGCTCATGTACTTTCCTAGAGTAGTATCTTGCTAGGATTGGCTATAGGTTGCAAAACTTGTTTTGGGATGGGAGTTTCACACTAGAACAACCTTAGTTGCACATCTAGATAGCATGTTCTAGTTTATGTTTGATGCAAATAGTGTTAAGCCATATGTTAAGTTTTAAGTTGCCTAATTCACCCCCTCCCCCTCTTAGGCTACGAGCATCCGATTCCTTACAGTGATGAAGCTAGTTTTTTCTCGTCCTCTTTCCTTATTCTGACCTGATGGTAACCCGAGAACATGTCGAGTAGCGACAACATCTCGCTCTTGGCTGCATCATCAACTATCTTGTCCACTCTTTCCAATGGGTAATCGTCCTTTGGGCAAGCTTTGTTTAAATCCGTAAAATCTATACACATCCTCCACTTTCTGTTTTTCATTTTCACCGGGACCGTGTTTGCGAGCCAGGTTGAATATTTTACCTCACGAATCACGTTGGCATCCAACAATCTTTGCACCTCTACCTTTACAGCCTCGACTTTTTCGTCTGACATTTTGCGGAGCTTTTGCTTTTTTGGACGGATGTTTGTGTCCATCTCTAGCCTGTGGTCAATGATGTCCCGATCAACCCCTTTCAAGTCACGGGCTGGCCACGCGAATATGTCCTGATTTTTACTTAAGAATTTCATCAATTCTTGTTCCTCAAGTGGGTTTAAATTGGCTCCGATCGTCACTGCCCTATCTGGCATGTGAACGTCTAGCTGAACTCTTTTAGTTTCACCATTGGTACTTATCTTTATTTTTTCTTTGTCTCTTTTTGGCTCCGCAAACTGTTTTTTCCTTTTTTTTCTCCTCGGCTTTGTCAATTTCTGCCAGAGTTAAATGGCGGATGCTTCTTTGGCCTGGCGCTATGCCCCTTTCAATATCGCTAGCATTTTGCTGGTCGCCGTACATAGTGATAACTCCTTTGAGCACCGGGATTTTCATGCATAGGAACAACTGCCTAAATGATGCATCAAACTTGTTGATGAATCCCCTGCCTAAGATGGCCAAATAAGGGTAATGCATTTCCACTACATCAAATGTGATTAGCTCGGTTCTTGGGTTATCGAGATTCCCAAAAAAGACAGGCAATGAAAATTTTCCCAATGCTCTAACTGGCTTTCCCCCGAAGCCCGGTAATGGTATGTCAACCTCTTGTAGCATGTGCAGGTCTATTTTCATTTCCTTGAAAGTTTTGGCAAAAAGGATGTCTGCGGAGCTGCCATTATCAACTAAGACTTCTCCAAATTCCCAACCAGCAATGATAGTTTTGATCACCATGGCATCATTGTGCGCGACTGTTTTTAGCTTGAAATCTTCCTCCGAAAGAGATGGGCACATGCGCCCAAGGTGGTTTCACTGGTGGCCCATCCTGGACTATGGTGTGAACTTCTCTGAAGTAATTCCTTCTCATTTTTTTGTTCTCGAATTCGAGAGATGATCCTCCAACAATGGGAAACATCTCACGATAGGCGCTTTCTTGATTTTGGGCTGTGCTTTGGGAGATAGCCATGATAGAGCCGAAGGTTGGTAGAGCTTTAGGGTCATTCCTTGGGTTGGGTGGCTCCGCTTTTGGAAGTATGTTTGGCATCCTAGGGGGGGTGGAGGGATCTCTTGCATAGGTTGGATATTTTGACGATTCTGTGGTTGGTATTGGGGAGTTGGTTGTAGGTGCTAGTTTGGAAAAAATTTGGGTTTCCTTGGTTGTAAGGATGCAGCGGAGGTGCGGTGGGATATGGGTTGGGCTGGAAGGTTTGCTGAGGCCAAGTGTGATTGATGGGTTTTGGTGGAACGGGTTGAGGTTGAGTTTGAGCTACTCTTGTTTCCTCGGCCATTCTTTCTAAAGTTCTTTTGGTTTTGCGGCAATTGTCAGTGGAGTGCTAGGGTTGCTTTCCGTGGATGGAACAATAAAATAGCCGAGGGCGGAAATTTTTATTCTGAGGGGACAGTCCGTTGCCTCTCCCTCTTCCTCTTTGGTTGTGGCTACCCCGACAAGAACCTGGCGGAGCTAGGTGTGGCCCTTGGTTTTATGGGGGGACTTGATTTTCGTTTTGGGTATTTGGTGCAGCTTTGATCGGGAGTATCTGATTTGAGGGGTACGGTGCCCTATTGTTTTGCACGCTTTGGTGCGAAGGAGCCCAGTCATGCTCCCTCTAGTTTTGTCTTAGCCGATTTCTCTCGGCTACCCTTCTCCTGTGATCCTCGTCGGATCTACAGTATTCTTCGAGTTCTACCAAAAGTGCATGCATTGTCTTTGGCTTCTTTCTGGACAAATGAGATGCGGTTTGCCCCGGATTTAGCCCCTTGATGCAAGCGGCTATAGCAACTTTTTCCGCTACATCCGGAGTTTGGGATTTTAGCTGAAGGAATCTTCTCACATAACTTGCTAGAGGTTCCTTGTCTTTCTGGATGCAATAAAACAGGTCCCCCTCATCTGTGGTGGTGGCTTGGAAGCCTTGGAAGTTTTGAATGAACTTGGTTTTTAGGTCGACCCAACTATAGACCGAGTGTGGGGACAATAGTGAGTACCAATTCAAAGCCGCACTTTGCAAGCTATTATGAATGATTTATCCAAAACAACCTCGTCACCCCCGGCCGAAGCCACGGCGGCTTCGTAACTCAAGATGAATTGTCTATGGTTTGTCATGTCTTTGTACTTTGGTAGGGAGATTGTTTTGTACGTGAAAGGCCACGACGTTGTTTGCAGGCCTAGAAACAGAGGTGATGTTGGATCGGCAGACACATATGCTCCTGCCATGTTTTTAATTGAGAAATTAAACACTGGGTTTTCGTTTTGTGGAGGTGGGTCTTCCTCATGATTTGGGGTGGAGATTGGCAGAGTGTGCCGATGGGAATGCAGCTCTTCCAACTCTTCCTGCATCTGAGCTAAACGCAGCTTTGCTGCCATTAGTTTCTTGATTTTTTCGTCGGCTCTCTTTTGTGTTTCTAGCTCTAGAGCAATTCTTTCCTTTTCTCGTTTCATAGTCTCGATTTGTTTTAAGATCGAAGCCAGCTCTTTCTCGGCTGCTCCCTCTTTGTCATTTATCAGGCTAGTTTCTGGGTCTGAACCCTGCGCGGATTTTCACGCCACCTTCCTCTTCTCGCTTAGAGTGCGTGCTGAGTCCTCATCCTCGGGTCTGGGCTCCGGCGCGACTATGATTCTCTTTTCCTTGGCAGCCACTCTTGGCTCCTCCTGGGTTTCGGTAGCGGATTTTTTCTTTGCGGGAGGCATCGTGGGTTCTTTGATGGCTAAGAACACGATGTGCGCCTCTGTTGGGATCCAAAACCCTGACAGAATAGAAGATTACTCAACGAACAGTTACCTCCGGCCACACATGAACAAGTTGCGATATTCTAGGTCATGAACTTCCTGTTGTACATTACTTTATCACATTCCAAAAAGCCGTCCCCTTTACAGTGAGGAGGGGTCCCCTTTTATAGTGCCAAAAGGCTGAATTTACATTCCGAGTTTACCCTCAAAACCCTAGCATCTAAGGAGAATATTCGAGGGTATTCATGTACAATTACATAATGCGGAACTTGCGCCACAAAGAGCGGAGCTTAGAAATCACCGTAGACAACAGAGTGGGCGATGCGGCATGAAATGCGGAGATGCAGTTGTTCCGTGTTGGGGAAGCCTTGACCGAGTCCAAACTAGCGAGGATCTTGAAAACCATGGGCTTCGCTGCTTGTCACTATCTTTTCCTTACTTTTCCGCCCGAAAGTTCTTGGCTTCGGTGACTTTTCCGTACAGCCGACGCTTCGCAGGCTTGGAGAACTCTTGGCGCCGAACCCTGTCGAGGCGGAGAACTCTTGGCGAAACCCGGGTCGCTGACGGCCATAAAATCAGAAAGCTCCCGAAGCCCAAGTTTTTCCTGCAGAAAAAATACTCCTTCTCGGTTAATTTCCATGCCTCGATGTACGCCTCCCATACGGTTAGTTGGGCGAAGCTCAGGTTTTTGTGCATATCTCTTAATCGGGCCGGAGCCGGATAATTCTAAAACGAACACCCGGAGCCGAGAGATGATGTTTTCTGCAGCCCCAACAACAATCATTTTTACATTCTGCTTCGCCTCGTAGGTGGTCATGGGTATCTCATTCCTCTCTGGAAGCATGTTTCTTATCAGATCCAACACTGCTTTGAAACCGCGATCGGTCATATGATGAGTGGCCTTTAGCTAGAGGAGCTTGAGTGATGCGAACAACTCTGTCCATTTTTCCTTGCAGCCTGGATAGAGCGGGGTCTTCATATCTGCCACCAGCTTTTTTAGTTTCTCCAATTCTTCATTATCATACCCAGCATACCCGAGTACATCACGCACCATCTGCTCCATTTTGTCTGTAATGATGTCATAATTGTCACCAAGATCAACCAGCTCATCTTCAGAGAGATCATGGCCTGCAGTTTGACTGTCCTAGTTTGCTTCACATCCCTGAGAGTCAAGAGGTCATTCATCACCATCCCCATTATCACCATCTTCACTAGTGTTTTGTTCATGTTCAGAGATAAGGTCTTCAGAGTAATGTTGACCCATAAGACAAGCCTGCAGGTCTCGGTCATTAAGGCCACCCTTTTCATGCTTGTTCCAATATTTGTAGTCAGCCATGAAGCCCCAGATGATGAGATGAGCATGCACATCCATTGAGCTAGGAAACTCTACGACATTCTTACAATCCACACATGGACAACAAATAGCAGACTTCCTCTTATTCGACTTGTCGGCCTCTGCTGCAATGATGAATGACTTTAGCCTTGTTAAGTACTCTTTACATGTATGGTTCTTGAGACACATCCAGTTTCGATCTTCCTCCATCGTCTACACAATATAATCATATGCAAGATCAGCATCCCAGATCAGCATCATCTCTGTCGTCTAGTCAAGATCACATAAAAGGGGGAAAATTAATTACCTTGGCATAAGCATGGCCTGCTGGTAGAGCACGGTGGGGCGCAGGGAGCTCGCGTGCTGGGCCGGCGGCTGTGGACATGGGAGCTACTAGAAGCACCGAGAGAGATCGAGTAGCAGCGGGCGCCGCCAGCCCCTTTCGCTGTAGCGCACGCGCCGTCGCCGCCGGCCCCTTTTGCCGTCGCGCACGCGGCCGGCCGGCCTGCTGCAGTGCCTGCTTTCTGAGGAGAGCCGGCCTTCTGAGGAGAAAGAGCGCACAACGCTGTTAGCTGGCGGCGGCATGGTAGGCCAGCGGCGCGGACCCAAGTGGCGTGTGTGGCTATAGAGCGAGTGTATAATTGTCAGAGATAGCTACAGTTGTTGGAACGTGAAGACAAAGACGCATAATAACAAAGTGCGTCTCTGATGTGCAAAAATAAAGGAGACGCTTGCTCTAAACAAGCATCTCTAATTGGGTCGTTGTCAAAGGAGACACATCTAAACAAACACGCGTCTCCAATGAAGCACCACAAAGGAGACACGTGTTTAGAGCAAACGTCTTCAATTGAGCCATCCACAAAGTAGACGCTTGATAGTAAACACGCATCTCGTTTGAGAAAGCACAAAGGAGACACATTCTAACAAACATGTGTCGCTTTTGAGAGGTGAAATAAAAGAAGACGCTTGTATACAAAACGCGTCGCATTTCTCCGTGCATAAGAGACGCGTGTTTGCCCGTCCCGTGTTTTAGGAGACGCGGGTTGTAAACACGCGTCTCCAAGAACTCATTAGAGACGCGTCTTAAAAACCGCATCTCCTGAGGTGGTGTCTTCTTCGTGGGTTTCTTACATATTGGGCCCCGCCTGTGAAAAACCAGTTGAGAATTGAGACTTTTATTAGCTAAACAACTCAACTACTTGTTCTTTTTTAAAAAAAACTCAACTACTTATTGATGCTGATGGGCTGCGCGGGACGCGGCCAGTCAACCTGCCGCGCGCTCAAGCCCCAGCATTGAAAAATGTATGGCGTGGTGACACCCGAGGAATTACGTATACATATCATGACGTTACCTTGAGAGCGAGGCCTTGCTACTCGTGGCAATCGCGTCCACATCAAAAAAAATATGTGGGTTACACCACGATTATATTCATTATAGGAAATATGTGGGTTACACCACGATTATATTCATTAGATTTGGATCAACGGATCCAACATACCAAGTATCCATGTAGCGCATGGTGTGTGCTAGAAAACTCCTTGCGCGTTACTTATGGCATGATTGGTAGGGTGGGCGGCCTTTCGGCCAGACCCAACTCACGTCGGTGTTTTAGCTAGGCTGGTTGCGTGCATGAGTCAGGCTACAGGGATGAAAAGGCCTCGCAAGCCTGCATGGTGTGAAATATCAATGCCGGTTGTTCCACGAGATGTAAACGTCGGCGAACATGCATGTTTTCGTGGGTAAGGAGGGAGAGTAGTGAGAGGGAATTAAGCAGAGCTCACAAACCATTCAGTTCAACAAACACGAGTTCAATCCGATCAGTAGTCCAGTACCATAGTGTGCAAAATTGTCAAACAATATCTTTGCATCACATGGACCTAGGCCGTTTGGCTCGAACCTGGCTCGAGCTGTAGGCTACCAATTACACTCTTGGAGTAAGCACCGTACTAACTTGTGTTGCTAAAACAGTGAATAAAATTAAACAAATGTAATCCACTTCGTCGGCCATTGTTTTGTTATGTTAACGTTCCTCATTTGGAAAACCAGAAAAAACAACTAATGAAGATGAAGCCTGTGACTAACTGGTTGGATTCTGCCTCGCAGCCTCTCACAAAGTAGGGAAGGCAGGGAGCATGCTAGGACTCTGCACAGAAGATCACCTCTTTCCCTTTCCCTTTCCTCGGATAGGATTTCCATTTGCCATTGCCAGGGCCCCTTTATATGTAGCCTCCTTCCTTGTAGTCTCGAACGCAGCCAGGACCCATACTATACCCCCAGTTCGAAGGCCAAAGCGCGCAAGGGAGCAACAGCGCCATGGCTTACGTGCCTCAAGCCGACGAGCCAGAGGTGATTGGTGCAGTAGCCGGCGCGGCCGCCATTGGAGTTGGAGCCGGCCTGTTGAACCACCTCCAGCGCCGCTTCCTCCACGCCGGCCGCATCCTCGTGCCGGCGGCTGGCTCGTCCTCACCAACACCACCATCGGCAACCGCGACACGAACGCCGAGCACGTGCTCGTCGGCCTCGCGCTTCTTCTCTTCGGCGTGTTTCTAATCATGCTGTCGCCGGTGGCCAACCGGTTCCCGGGAATGGCTTGGGTCGGCGCCGCCGTGGCGGACGCCGTCCTCTTCCACTTCTTCCCGCCGGCAGGGAACTAGCTCATCATGGGAGCTTGTGACCTGTCGTTGACTCGTCGTAGCAACAAAAAACAATAAATAAGCGTCATGGGTATGGTTTGACCACTTGTACTAGAATGAGTTGCTCTGTTTCGCTCTGCTTTCTTGCTGCAAACATCGTGTGGTTTTGGGCTTTAGACTCTATCGTATTGTATTGTATCATATTTTGCTTAACCTTACTACTACTATGGGCTTGCTATTTGTGAAAATGTTATCATGTTCAGTTTGTCGGTTTGAATTAAAGGTTTCGTCTCATTTCTGTTGCAGTGTTTGTTCTCCTTCCTTCCTCTGAATGAAAATGCAGAGCCGAACATATGTTATGGGAACGATCTATCGTGAAACCGTTCGCGCACGAACGGACGGTATCCGTTGCGCCCCCTTCTCCGCACGTGTATGTTAGCAATCTCCCCCATCTACGTATGAATACCTGCTTGTGCCGTTGTCTTCTGTCCCATTGCGACGTGTGCCGTCAGTCTTCCCTCCACTCTCGTCTAAATCTCGCGATCCTCTTGTTAGGATTTATTTGGGCCGTATATATGAATGATCTTCTAGCTCATGAAACCTGCAGTTTCAGATTTCTTGGGCGCGCAAGGGAACAAATTCCGTAAATGGATTCTAGCTCATGAATTTGTTTGATTTCTTAGGGTGAAACCTGCAGTTTTCAGATTTCTTGTGGCTTTGATGGAACCTTATAAGTGCAAGCAATTTCCTTATATTTACTTTTCTTGTAAGTCTTGGGTTCATGAAATCAAGTAAAAATATTTCTATCTAAGTATACCGTACATTGGATATTTGGATTAGCAAGTAGCAAAGCAATTGCCTTCCACGTACTACTCTCTGCTACTAGCCAAATCATCAAAGTCTAACAGGGGGATCTCGAAAGTGAGGAGCGTGAATTTGTTTCGTGTTGCTGCTTACTCTACCACCCGACCAGGGGGTGTTTGGATGGAGGAGTAAATGGGGTAAATAAGGTAAATTTACCCCTAAGGTGTCAAACATGTGGGGCAAATGTGGCAGGACAAATGTTTTATCCCCTAATTTCATTTACCTCTAAAAAGTAGTAAATTAGAGCAAAATTGTGGTGGACCCCAGCCCTCTCTCACATCCACATTTACCTCTCATTTACCCCTCAATCCAAACACCCCAAAGAGTAAATATTATTAGAGACAAATTGAAGGGACAAAATATTTACCCTGGAGTAAACATTTACCCCTACAATCCAAACAGACCCAGGACCAGCTGAGGATTTTCGTTGAATAAAGGGTTTATGCTGTTGGCGTTCAGAGTGTGGCCCCGTACTAGCCTGATGACATGCAAGTTGTAGCCATGTAATAAAATCGTAAAGAATACAGTAGCTGGCGTGGTTTGACAGTGTTGTGGTAAGAGTTTGCCAAGGGCCTCTCCTTTCTCCAGTGCTGTGTTGGCACTTGGCAGGTTTGCGTCGAGACCTGTTAGCACCTTTGACCAACAAGCAACACCGAGAACTTGTCGCGGCGTCTCTGCGTGGACACTGGTCAGACTGGTGTGATAGACCGGTCAGACCGGTCGTGTCACACCTGTTTTACCAAAGAAAACCAAGTGCAAACCTATATGCATGCCAGGATCAAGTTTCATGCATATAGTGACATATAAGTGAATACAGAAACAGTATCACGTAAGAAAAAGAAAGATTATCATAGATTTACGTTTAATCCTGGAAACGAAGGCTCCAAACTCCACAAGCAGTCGACTGGGGGTTGCGTACGTCTAGCTCCAGCAACATCTTCAAAGCAGCCTCCTCCTTCTGAGCAACATTGTTTATAGCAAGGGTGAGCACATGTCGTACTCAGCAAGTGTGGGGAAAGGATGAATGCAAAGGCTTTATAGTGGACTGGGCTCTGAGCATTTAGCATTTTAGTTGGTCAAGTTTTATTAGCACCTGATTACTAATAAAGTATAAGTATATACCAACCCACAATTAAGCATAGAGGTAAGATGCACCATAAGAATATGGCAAGCATAACCAGAGAGCACGATTTAAGTCCATCTTCAAGTTTAGTTATCATGTGAGGGTCCAGGCCGCTCTTGACCGTGAGCACGGCTAATCGATTAGTTTTACACTTTGCAGAGGTTGTACACTTTCACCACAAGTCGCGTAAAAACTCCGAAGAGTTTTGGACCCAACCATGCGATGCTGGCCAAGCATCATACCACAATACCGAGGTGTGATTGCATAGGGACGCTACGAGGCCTTTACAAAGATTCCCTAATGTGAAACAACCCGCGAAGGTTCCGAGTCGTTGCAGAGTATAAAGTCCCCTAGTAGGTACCGTGTCTTAGAAAAGCCCAACTCCCTACTAGAGCGAGTCTATACCCCACTGGCGCTCCCCCTTGCCCTTATCAGGTAAGGTCATCCCAACACTAGAGTCCCTCATTACTCAGCCAAGGCAGAGCCATATGCCTTGTGGTTGTACGGTTTTCCTGGGTGGTCGCTCCATGTTCCGATTAAGTATTGTGATCTTGTATTAAGCAACCAGAGATATATAACATAAAGATAAAGCATGTTCATCATTAATATTCATATTAACCACCATAACCCAAGTAGAGCAACTAAGCATAGCTACCCAACATAGCTACCCAACATAAAGGAAAACCCAGTTGATCAAGGCACAGGATAAACAACACTAGTCAAACCTTAAACATGGGTCCCATCATATTAAATGCAGGCATATGCAAAGTGATTAAATATAGTTCTTAGGACAAAAGAACAAGGACACACTTGCCTTCAACCAGAGTAGTGATGTTGCTCAGAATGTCTTCAACTTCAAGCTCTTCAAAGCTTCTCGTACCACGTTTATTCTACTCGCATCAATCATCGGCACAATCAAAACATCCAGAGCACACATATTCTAGCAATCAAACAATCTAAATTAAAAACAGTACACCAATTATCATAAAACGTACTGAAGAGGTACAAAACTAATCTACGCGTTAGGAGGAACATATTAGTGAAATAATTACTGAGATCGGAATTGAATAGAATAAGATATGAATTTTAACAACAATAAAAAAATAGCTGATTGAATATGACATAAAGATGATGTCACCATGAGAAATAATCAAGAGAAGAAATTAAATGATAGATAGATTTGCTGATGTGAGCAAGGACTTTACAGATGAATAAATAATTATTCCATAGATCAAAGATTTGTAAGGCCTAATAATCAACGAAGTTTCACAAAGAAGAGTAGGAAAATTGCTGATTATTTGGTAAAGGAAAAGTCCTAATTACCACATAAGCATGATGCCACCATGATGTCATCACCGGCAAGAGCAAGTATGAACGATGCATGGCTTTTGCTTCTGTACAAGAACGTGTCTCTCTTAGTTGTGGTCATCTTGCTTGACTTCAGGGCGCCGGTGGTTTTCTTTTGGAAGTCCAGCCACAACTAGCACAGCTCGCCATAGTAAAGAGCTGCTGGTGCTTGCTTCCTGCCAGCGATCTACACACGACACGTACGCACGCAGAACGCACAGCATGTACGTATGCAGCAGCACACACCATGGACGACGTCGAGGCACGGTACAGATGCGCTGCAAAGCATGCACGACGGCTTGGATGAGCAGCAAAGCAGATACAAGGCTGAACTAGGAACGAGAGATAGAGTATATAGGCACGCTCACCTATGGCAAGCGCTGAACGATGGAAAGAACGAAGAAGGCGGAGATCGAACTCGAACAAGGATCACGGATGTATATGATATGCTGCTCTGACAGCAGATCGATCTATCGTCGTCACAGGGACAGCAACCTCGGCGGCCTTTGGCATCACCTTGCTGGCGCTCCTCGTGGTGATGAAATAATCCTTCCCGGCAGCCGGCGTACATGGACGACGGATGATGCTTGGCTGCAGTACGCGACGGATCCGATCCATGGCGACGTTCTGTGAACAGGCCCTCCTGGCGTCGTGCTGAGTGTCAACGGTGTTGTTGGCTTCGGCCAAAATAAGGATGACGACGGACGAACGGCGAAGGGCGATGGCGAAGATCGAACTGGACGAGAAGGATTGTGGCTCGACCATCGCGTCGACGTGCTCTGACAGCATATCGAGACGGCGGCCAATCATGAATAACCACCGTGTGAGACGATGTTCTTTGCCGAGATGAACACGAGTCAGCAGAGGTCAGGATGCATGGAATAGATGGACGGCAGCTCAGCCTCCGGCCTTCACGTCGTCGGCGTCGAGAATCCGGTGGGGAGGCCGGCTGCGGCGGCTTGCGAAGGAACTAGGGCACGCAAAGGCACCGTGGTTCTGTTGCCGAAAGATAGAGGACTATAGGGATACAAGATGTGTATATAGAGAGAGGCCAGGGTCTGGACGTGATGGAGTCCAAGGCGATGTCAAGTTGGACCTCAACGCTAAATAATCTACCTAGCTGGCTGCTCGGATAGAATTGAAAATAAAGAAAAGAACAGGATGGAGAAATAGAAAGGGAATTAATTAAACATGTCGTGGGTCTTATTTGAGAGAATATTTTGTGATGACCAATTGTAGAAGCTCGAAGAGTTTTAGTGGAGTACATGATGGCTCAAGATCTGGAGCTCGTGAAGAAGATTACAGAGCCATCCAATAAATAGATTTAGCTATTGAGGAAAGAGAATAACTTCCAGAAAAGTTGGAAAATTCTTAGAGAGATTTGGTCAGCACATAAACGCATTTAAAAACCTTTTTCACTCAAAAACACCAAGATGCATCAGCATGAATGCAACACGCACAACCATTTATTTAATTCAGAAAAATCAAACAAAGGCGTTTTCCTATACTACATTTCCTGTAAAGAAAATAAACGTTGGAAAAATTTTAAAAATTATGAGAAAATTATTATTTAATTATTCTTTCTATTCACATCCTGAAATTGGAAATTTCAGGGTGTGACAGGTGGCCGGTGATCCTGACGGTAGACCTACGAAGGTCAGAGCTGGTGCACGCAGGGTTGCTATAGGATCGGTAAGGCCACCTAGAACGCCTTCGGATGTCGCGGAGACAAAGGAAGAACAACAGATGAGATTGGAAAAGCTAGGAAAGAGATAAAAGTAAATACGAGACAATAAAAGGTAAATATGTTTGATCGATTGGATGATGAACCTCAATCGGTCGTGGTACTTTATATTTATAGGGTGGGGAGGTCTTACCCTGCAAGGAAATCCTTTAATAAGTTTAAACCTATCATGACTCCTTGAATTGGTTCGGACACTGTCGGTGTTAGGATTAGTCCCGACACTAACTAGTAAGTTACGCTGTGATCAGCTTCTCGATGGTTGGTGCAAATGACAACACAGGGACACGGGTTTATCCTGGTTCCGACCGCGGGGTCGTACGTCCAGCAGATTTGCGTGTGCGCGCTGTATTGATTCGCACCAGTGGTGCCTGTAGAGGGGGGCTACAAGCAAGGCGGGAGAGGAGGAGAGGCCTCCAAGTCCCTGCTAAGTGATTGAGGCAAAGTGCCAATATCAAAGGGAACGAGTATGCAGGTGAGTGTGGGTGTGAAGTGATGATCTCGCCCCCCCTGCGGCCAGGGGACCGCCTCCTCCTTTTATAGACCAAGGGGAGGCGGTTTACAGTCATACCGCATAGCTTTAGGCATGGTGTGGCGGCATGGCACACAGTGCCGGCGATTCGATGGCCGTCCTGGCGAATCTTGCTCCTTGGCAGGCGTCGTGGTGACTCCTGTGTCCGTCCAGGAGCGACTTCGAGGGTAGTAGCGCTGGAGCTCTTCGTTTGATCGCCGTCCGTACACCGGCTCGAGGGCCTGGCTGACGGAAGACCGGAGGCTGCATAGCGGCGGGCGTGGCAATGTCCTGTCAACCTGGATCCCTACAGTGCGGGGGATGGCCTAGCAGTGTCCGGGATGGCGGCACAGTGGCGGGGATGGCCGCTCAGGGTCGGAGGTGATGGAGGTGACGCGCCCCGCCGGCCTTGAGTCACGGCGTCGTACCAGGCGGCGCGGGGAATTGGTGGCTGTACCCCTTTCGAGGGTGCCGCCGTCCTCTTTCGAGGGGCGCGACGTGGAGGAGATACGGGAGTAGGCGGCACAGCGTCACGGAATGACACCGGCCTTCCCGCACAGCACCCGCACAGCGCCGGGAATGGCTGCACAGTGCGGGTTGGTCGAACAGCGCCGGGATCTGATTCCCAGGTGGTGTCAGAGGGCTGGCATGGCGGGGATTCACCTTTGACCCGGGCGCCCGCGACGTGCCAGAGCATTTAATGCTCCGGTCGTGGGAGCAGGTACGGTGTTGCGGCTCGGAGGTGGCCTCGAGCGAGGCGAAAACTCGCTCGAGGGGCTGGGTCCCTCGAGCGGGCGGGAACACACCCGAGGGAAAGCCGAGCCCTCGAGTGAGGCGGAGACTCGCCCGAGGGGGCGTCAAGCCCTCGAGCGAGACGGAAACTCACCCGAGGGAGCGTCAAGCCCTCGAGCGAGGCGGAAACTCACCCGAGGGGGAGTCAAGCCCTCGAGCGAGACGGAGGTTTCGCGGTACGGCGCCTGGCCCTCGAGCGAGGCGAAGATTCGCCCAAGTGGTGCCGAGGCTGGCTATTTCGATGGGCCGCTGGGGCTTTTTGGGCCGTGGGTCCCTTTCTGCCTTGGGCCGCGGTAGGCGGGGTGTGATTTGCGGTTCGTGAGTTTGCTTGTTCGCTTTCGTTATTTTTGAAAAGGGGTGATTTCCCCCGTTATTAGGGGACCCCTGTGGCTGTCCCCGACAGTAGCCCCCGAGCCTTTGCAACGGTATCCGTAGGAACCTGCAAAGGCTGGTGCTTTCTGATGGGACTTTCTTCCCGCCTGGGCGTTGTGACGTTCCGTGGGGGCGCGCTAGCGCACCCGCGGGTGTAGCCCCCGAAGCCTTGGAGGAGTGCGTGCATTCCTGCAAGGTTTTTCGCAGCGTGCGGCCGGTGCGCGAGGCGTTTGTTTCAGCCGGCCTCGGTGTTATTTCAGCCGGCCTCGGCAGTGCCATGCGCGCGTTCCGGTATTTGCTTGCGTTCGGGCACGTCCAGGAGGTGTAGCCGTGCGTCGAGCCCCCGAGCCTGGGCCCGCTCAAGGTGATCGGGGCGAGCTCTCCGACTTGTCTGTGCGGCCCTTCGCCGCCCCTTCGCGAGGCGGAGGGGTGAGGTGCTCATGACTCCCATCGAACGGGTCGCGAATCATGGGTCCCTCGTCGAGCTGTTAGCGGGTGGTTCAAGTGGACGTCCGTGCCCCGTTCGATAAGGGTCGGCTCGTGGTCCGGAGACACGTCCATAAGAGCGCTTACGCAGGTGTGCTAGGCAGGGCTCGGTCCCGTTCGATTGGGACCGAGGGCGCGGAAGCTCTCCCTCTGTGGGATCCCTTGACTAGCTGCCCTCGTTGGCCTTGAACACGAACTATGGGGCGCCCCCGAGCTTGTGAGCTCGGGGTCAGGCTCGAATGCGCGCGCCCTGGTCGTCCCTGACTCTGTCAATCTGAGGCGCCTGTTCGAACCCTTCGAGGGTCAGGCTTCGAACCCCTGATTAGTAGGGCCTCTGCGGGGTGGCACTAAAGTGCCCCCGTCTTGGCTTGATCTGTGGAGCCCGCTGGGCTGTGGTCGAGCCGACCTTGGAGCCACTGATCAGTAATCCCTCGGATCGAGGGCATCTACGGTGCCAACCCTCGACGGGCAGGTCTTGGAACCGCTGATCAGTAAATCCCCACTCGAGGGGCATCTGCGGTGCCCACCCTCGACAGGCAGGTCTTGGAACCGCTGATCAGTAAATCCCCGCTCGAGGGGCATCTGCGGTGCCCACCCTCGACGGGCAGGTCTTGGAACCGCTGATCAGTAAATACAGCATTCGAGGGGCATCTGTCCTCGAGTTCGTTCGGTGAGGCACGGCCCCGCCCGTTTAAGATCGGGGCATCGATCGCACCCGCGAGGGGTCGGTCCTTGAGCTCTTGGCTCCAATTTCGTGAGGGGGTCGTCCTTACTCAGGAAGGAACCCAGCCATTTAATGGGCGCGGATCGTAGACGCAGATCGTGCGAAGCGGGCGCGCCTTTTTAGGCGGCGCACCGCAGGCGTCGTGGGCGACGTGGGGGGCGGACGAGACGGGGCGCCGCGCCCCTTCGGTTATTGTGTCGTAATGATAGCGCGTGTGCGTGCGTACGACCGTTTCGGCGCGACGGGACCCATTTTTCGGTGACGTAGGGCGCCGCCCGCATTAATTGGCGCTGCGTGCGGAGTTTTCGGGGGCGTTGCTCCCCTGGATCTTATAAATCATGGGGGGTAGAGGCGAGGTCCCTTACCTTGCCATTCGCATCCATCCCCGCACGCAGCTCGTCTTCCTTCCGGCTGTGCGCTCCGCCGCTTCGGTTCCGTTCGTGTTCCTTGCGCCTCCGCTGCAGTCCTCGCCTCTCCCCCTTGTCTTCCATGGCGCCTCCGACTCGGGTGCTGGAGCCTTTCCCATGGCCCCGGTCGACGGTGACACCGCTGGCGCTGAATGAGCTGGTGAACGGCGGGCAGTTGGCGCCGGCCGGCGATGGCCTATACCCGGCGTGGATGGTCCCGCCGGCGACGGACAAGGAGCCCAACCCCCCGCACGGCTACGCTTCGCCCGTCTCCACGAGCGCGGCTTCACCGCCCCGGCGAGCCGGTTTATGCGGGGGCTGTGCCACCACTACGGGGTGGAGCTGCACAACTTCACCCCCAACGCCATCTCGCAGGCGGCTTCCTTCGTCGCCGTCTGCGAGGGATTTCTAGGGATCCCGACGAACTGGGACCTCTGGGTCCATCTCTTTCGCGGCGAGCTCCACACCCTCGCCACGGTCGAGAGGGGGACGCGCCGGGCGGTCCGCGCCGGCAGCCTTACGCTCGCGCTGCGGGACGTGCGCAAGGAGCTGTACCCGCTGTGCACCATGACCTCCAACAACACGGATTGGGAGAAGGGGTGGTTCTACCTCCGCAACGACGGCGTTGGCCTTCCGCCGTACACCGGGAAGGTGCTGATGGGGAAGCCCGACACCTGGTTTCACGGCGTGTCGCCCCCGTCGCGGCAACGAAGGTTGGAGTCCCTCACCATCGCCCTACGCCAGCTGGCGGACGCCGGGCTGGGGGTGGCTTCGATCATCGCCAACTTCCACCACCTGCGGGTCATTCCCCTCATGGAGAGGGAGCTCCGCATCTTCGAGATGAGTGATGCGGCCAACCCCACATCGCTGGCGCGCTCACGGCTGCTGCAGGAGCGTCTCCCCAAGGGGTATGCGGCCACACGGGCGAGGCGCGCGATCAACCTCAAGTTGGTGCCGCACAGCGACGACGACCTTTGGTTGTTCGTGATGCTCCCCGACGCCGAGCCGGTGAGCACCGTTTTTTCTCTTTTATTCTTGTTTTACGTTTTTTATTCGTCCTGACAATCCCTGCCCACAGCTGGTGACCGTCAATGCCGCCTGATCGGACCCGCCAACGCCTCGATCTCAGGCCGCCGGTCGCGTCGCGCAGCAGCGGGAGCGGGACCGGGCGGCCCTTGCGAAGGAGAAAAGGATCAGGCGGCAGGAGCGCCTCGATCAGTACAACGAGGAGTACCGGCTGCGTGAGCAGCAATGTCTCTCTCCCCCACCGGTGCTGGTGAACTCATCCTCGGACGAGGAGGAGAGTGACGAGGAGCGGACCACCTTTGATAGGTGGGAACCCGCGGCGCCCCGCCCCCGCGGGTCTAGGGGGCGGCCGCGGAATTGACCCTTGAGGCGGGCACGGTGCCGCCCATCACCGGGTCGTCGGTGGAGGTGCCAGCGGGCACCGCGGAGGTGCCGGTGGGCGCAGTGGAGGTGCCCCCAGCCCTCGAGGAAGAGGAAGCGGGGCTTCTCCAGTTTGAGGTAAGTAGCATCTTTTCCCGCACGCCCTCGATACCGAGAAACAGCCGCTCATCCCCCCCTTTCATTTCGTTGTCAGGGCGTCGCCGGCCGTCCCCGATCTTGCGCCTGCCAAGGCGCTCAAGTTGAGGACGTCTTTGACGACTGGGCAGCGCTCGGAGAGGGCGCCACGGGCGGCGGTGAGCATGGCGGCGGCAGGCGAGCCATCGCGCGCCCCGACCACGGCCGCGGGGTCACAGCAGGAGGCGACGGTGGTGGCCGCGATGCCGCAGCAGGCGCTGGTGCTCCGCGACCCTCATCAAGGGCGCGGGCTGGTTCATTCGGAGAGCCGGTCCCTCAGGGTCCATGAGACGGCCGAGGCCCCCGCTGGTGGCGATTCCGCCCCCCGGAGGGGCCGGTCGAGGAGGTCATCCGGGCCAGCCCCCGAGCCTGCGCCCAAGGTGCTGGTGATGCGGGCTGACGGCTGCGTGATGTCGCAGCGGTCGGCGCACGACGCCGGGGCGTCGACGTCCCGTGCCACGCCGCCAGCATGTGACGCCGCCGCGTCGCAGTTGGAGCAGGGGCTGCGTCACCCCGGGGTGCCGCGTACCCTGCTCGACGAGGCCCAGGCCGAGCAGGCGCTGTGGCAGGAGTTCCGTGAGCACGGCGCCTCCCTCAACGCTGCGCTGGCCGAGGCGCTCCGTCTCCACGAAGGCCGGTCGTTCCAGCTCTTCGAGGTGAGCGTCTTTGCTTGATTGGAGCTCGTTTTCCCGTCTCTTTTTCGTCTGAGTGTTTCACATTCTGATTCCTCTCTCCACCCTTTGGTTGCTGCTCACAGGAGCTGCAGGGCCAGGCGCGTGAGAAGTACAACCGCCTCTCCCAGTTGAGCTCGGACCTCGACTGGTACCGAGGGCAGTACGAAGCCTTGGACGCCCTGGTGGAGGCCCTGCAGATGGACAACGGCTAGCTGGAGTACCGGCTAATGGCCGTGCAGGACGCGCTCTTGGACCAGCGTGCTCTGACCGTGAAGGGCGCCACCGCGGTCGACAGAGTGAAGGCCGTGCTCCTGGAGAAGGGGGGGTGCTGGCGACAGCGAACGGCGAGCTGCAGAAGGCGCGCGCTGCCCTGGCCGAGGCGCAGACCTCACTGGCGCAGAAAGAGACCGCCCTCGTCGCGGTGCAAACCCAGCTCCAGCAAGACCACACCACCCTTGAGGGGGCAAGGTCCTGGCAGGCTCAGGCCGAGCAAAAGGCCCAGGAGGCCGAGAAGCTGAGCGCTGATCTGCAGGAGAAGGTCACGTCGCTCGCCGCGGCGGAGGAGCAGCTCCGCCAAGGGCGGAGCGCGCGTCAGCAGGCAGAGGGCCAGCTCCAGCAAGAGCGGTCCGCCCGCAAGGAGGCTCAGGCCGCCCTCCAGCGCGAGCGCTCGGCTCGGGAGGAAGCGCAAGGCCAGCTTCAGCGGGAGCGCACCACGCTGGGGGAGGTTCGAGCCGCGCTCCAACTCTGGGATTCGGAGGTCACGCGGCTCACCGGGGAGTTGGTCCAGGAAGCCGTGTCGTTCGAGGAGCTGCGGTAGGCTGGCGAGGAGAAGGACGCCGCTATCCTCGAGCTGCAGCAGGCGGCCGAGACCGCACGCGCGGCCCTCGAGACAGAGAAGAAGCAGGTCGAGGGTAAGTCGCCTCTCTTAGATTTTTCGTTTGTTGCTTGGGTTTGTTGAGATCCGCTCTCAACTTATTCGTCTTTCGTTTTTTCAGGCTTGCAGGCTGCTCTCGGGATATCAACGACGCAGGCGGAGGTGCTCCAGGCGGCCTACAATTCCTCCCAGCAGGAGCTGGGGGTTCTGCAGGAGGCAGCCCTCGAGGCGTGCCAGAGCGTCGACAAGGGCGATGGGCAGGCCGGGAGCACTGTGGCGAGTCGCCTCCGGGCCTTGGGCGGCCACGTCGCTCGGCGTATGCGAGGTGCGCTCCGCCTGGGGATCCAAAAGACCCTTGGCATGGTGCAATCGCACTACCGGGTTAACCTTGCGGTGTTGGCTACGGGATACATTGTCGCTGACGACCTCGACGACGATGGTGCGGAGGCCGAGGCGAACCGCCTGGACGCGCTTGCCGCTCCTGCCGCCGACATCCTCACCGACGACTTCGCGGAGATCCTCTTCCCGGACGCTCCCCCCGCCGGGCCCCTCGAGCCCTGAAAGTAGCTGGGCACTCAGGCCCTTAGATTGTAGTTAGGAATCGAGCCTCGTGGCTTTATGTAATAAGTACAGTTTGCTTGAAGTACTTGTATGTTTTAGTGCCATTTCGTTTTTTGTGATTGCGCCGTTCCGTCTGTCCCTGTCGTTTAGGCGAATTTCAGTTGGAATCGTTCGTTTTCACGAGTAGCGCTTAGGCAAAGTGGTGAGGGGGAAGGGCCGTATCCTACCACGAGGCGTAGGCTATCCCCGACTCACCCGTCTTCGCCCTTTGGCCATTCGCGTCCTGCGTCATTTCGCTCAAACTCCCGGGTCGAGACGTACTTGGCGCTTTTGAAGTAAAGATTTTTTGCGAAAAAATGGGACCGTTTAGGGGGGGTCCCCCCCGCAGTAGCCCCCGAGGGGGACTTGGTTTTCGGGGAGAAAGCCGAGTCGCCCTTGACTTTATCGAAAAGAAAACTTTACATTTGTACAGCCGACTGGGGCGTCGGATATGTGCAAAAAGACTTGGAAATCCTTTCTAAGGGTAGAAGCGACGTAGCTGTTGGATGTTCCAAGCGTTGGTGAAGACTTCGCCTTGCTCGTTCGCCAGCTTGTACGTGCCGGGCTTGAGCACCTTGACGACGACGTAGGGCCCCTCCCATGGTGGTGACAGCTTGTGGCGACCTCGGTTGTCCTGGCGCAGCCTTAACACTAGGTCGCCCTCGTTGAGGTCTCAGCGCCGGATTTTCTGAGCTTGATACCGCCTTAGCGCCTGCTGGTATCTTGCCGATTGCATCATGGCCACGTCACGGGCTTCGTCTATCTGATCCAGCGAGTCTTCGCGAGCTCGCTGGTTCGAACCTTCATCGTAGCCCTTAATCTTGGGCGATCCATATTCCAAGTCCGTGGGGAGAACGGCCTCTGCACCATAGACTAGGAAAAACGGCGTGAATCCCATGGCTCTGCTCGGAGTGGTCCTGAGGCTCCAAATGACCGCCGGGAGCTCCTGAAGCCATTTCCAGCCGGACTTGTTCAGTCTGTCGAAGATCCTGGGCTTGAGGCCTTGTAAAATCATGCTATTGGCACGTTCCACTTGGCCATTAGTCTGTGGGTGTGCGACAGCCGCCCAGTCCACACGGATGTGGTGGTTGTCGCAAAACTCCAGGAATTTCCTGCCGGTGAATTGGGAGCCGTTGTCAGTGATGATGGAGTTCGGCACTCCGAACCTGTGGATGATGTCGGTGAAGAATGTTACAGCCTGCTCCGCTCTGAGGTTGGTGATTGGGTGTGCCTCGATCCATTTGGAGAACTTGTCCACGGCAACCAGCAGGTGGGTGTAGCCCCCGGGCGCCTTTCGCAAGGGCCCGACAATATCCAATCCCCACACGGCGAAGGGCCATGTGACGGGTATGGTCTGTTGGGCGTGAGCTGGGAGAAGGGTCCTACGTGCGTAGAACTGGCACCCCTCGTAGGTGCGCACAACCTCGTTGGCGTCGGCAACCGCTGTGGGCCAGTAGAAGCCCTGGCGGAACGCGTTGCCTACGAGGGTGCGCGGTGCCGCGGTGGTGGCCGCACACGCCTGCGTGGATGTCACGGATGAGTTCCCGGCCGTGGGGAATGGGGATGCACCGCTGCAGGACGCCGGACGCGGCACGCTTGTACAGCTCGCCGTCAATCACGGCGAATGACTTGGCTCTCCTGGCGATGCACCTAGCCTCGGTCCAATCTGAGGGGAGTTCCCCTCGATCGATCCAGGCAAGGTACTTGGCCCGCCAATCCTCCGCGCGGGGGGCCGGCTCGGTTTCCATGACCTCGGCTTTGTCCACGCCGTACCCCTCGAGTAGGGAGAGCACGAACGCCTCATTCGAGGGGTCCTCGTCCATGGGTTCCGCACCCGCTGGACTCGAGGGAGCCCCCGAGGGTTCCTCCTGATTCGAGGGGGCCGGACTGAGGTCGACGGACGGTTTGGCGACGTCTCGCGCGAAAACGTTCGGGGGAACGGTGATTCGCCCCGACGTGATCTTCGCGAGCTCGTCCGCCTCCTTGTTGTACTTGCGGGGGATGTGATGGAGCTTGATGCCGTAGAACTTGTCCTCGAGGGCGCGCACGGTGTTGCAATAAGCCTCCATTTTCTCGTCGTGGCAGCTCGCATTCTTCATGACCTGATCGATTACGAGCTGCGAGTCCCCCCTGATGTCGAGGCGCTTGATGCCGGTCTCGATGGCGATTCGGAGGCCGCAAAGGAGGGCCTCATACTCCGCCATGTTGTTCGATGCGGGGAAGTGCAAGCGCACTGCGTACCTCATGTGTTCCCCTAGGGGCGAGATGAAGAGCAGGCCCTCGCCCGCTCCGGTTTTCATCACCGACCCATCGAAATAGAGGGTCCAGCACTCGGCCTGGATCTGCAACGGGGGCAGCTGTGTGTCCGTCGACTCGGCGACGAAATCCGTGAGGATCTGAGACTTGATTGCCTTGCGCGGTGCGTAGGTGAGCGTCTCGCCCATGAGCTCTACGGACCATTTTGCGATCCTGCCCGCAGCGTCCGGGTTGCGGGTAATCTCTCCCAATGGGAATGATGAGACCACCGTGACCGGATGGGCCTCGAAGTAGTGCCGCAGCTTGCGCCGCACGAGCACCACTGCGTAGAGCAGCTTCTGGATCTGGGGATACCGCGCCTTGGTCTCGGACAGCACTTTGCTGATATAGTACACCGGCCTTTGAATTGGTAGGGCGTGTCCTTCCTCTGCTCGCTCCACGACGATGACCGCGCTGACCACCTGAGTGGTTGCCGCGACGTTGAGGTACAGAGGCTCGCCGCCTCGAGGTGGCGTGAGGATTGGCGCGTGTGCGAGCGTCACCTTGAGCTTGTCGAGTGCCTCCTGGGCCTCAACGGTCCAGGAGAAGCGCTCGTGCTTCTTCAGGAGTCGGTAGAGGGGCAGTCCCTTCTCGCCGAGCCGTGAGATGAAACGGCTCAAGGCGGCCAGGCAGCCCAACACCTTCTGCACCCCTTTCAAGTCTCAAATCGGGCCCATTCGGTCGAGGGCGGAGACCTTCTCGGGGTTGGGCTCGATGCCCCGCTGAGAAACAATGTATCCCAGCAGCATGCCGCGCGGCACCCCGAAGACGCACTTCTCGGGGTTGAGTTTCACCCCGCTTGCCCGTAGGCAATCGAATGCGACACGCAAATTGTTAACCAGGTCGTCCGCCTTCCTGGTTTTGACGACAATGTCATCTACGTATGCCTCTACGGTTCGCCCTCTGTGGTCCCCGAAAATGTGCTGCATACATCGCTGGTATGTAGCGCCCGCGTTTCGGAGGCCAAACGGCATTGTTATGTAGCAAAACATGCCGAACGGTGTGATAAAAGAGGTCGCGAGTTGATCAGACTCCTTCATCTTTATTTGGTGGTAACCCGAATAGGCATCAAGGAAACATAAGAGTTCACACCCCGCAGTGGAATCAACAATTTGATCGATTCGTGGCAAAGGAAAAGGAACTTTGGGACATGCTTTATTTAAACTGGTGTAATCTACACACATCCTCCACTTCCCATTCTTTTTCTTAACTAGTACAGGATTAGCTAGCCACGTAGGGTGGAAAACTTCCTTGATGAATCCGGCCTCGAGGAGCTTCCGCAGCTCCACTCCGATCGCCCGGCGCCTTTCTTCATCAAAGTGCCGCAGCCGCTGTTGCACGGCTCTGAAGTGAGGTAGGATGTCAAGGGAGTGCTCGGCGACCTTCCTCGGGATGCCTGGCATGTCCGAGGGGCTCCACGCAAAGATGTCGGCATTGGCGCGGAGAAAGTCGATGAGCACCACTTCCTATTTTGGGTCGAGGGTGGAACTGACCCTCAACACCTTGCCCTCGGGGGCGACAGGGTCGAGGGGCACCTCCTTCGTTTGTTCGGCAGCCTCGAAACTGCCAGCGTACTTGGTGGAGGAGTCGAGGCCCTCATTGGCCAGCTTCTCCATGTCCGCGACAAGCGTTTCGTTGAGCGCCAGGGCCTCGGCGTGCTCGACACACTCGACATCGCAGTCGAATGCGTGCTCGATCGACGAGCCCACGGTAATGACGCCTTTTGGCCCCGGCATCTTCATCTTGAGGTAAGTGTAGTTCGGGACCGCCATGAACTTGGCATAGCACGGACGCCCAAGGATGGCGTGGTACGCGCCCCGGAACCCCACCACCTCAAAGGTGAGGACCTCCTTGCGGAAGTTGTCCGGCGTGCCGAACCAGACCGGCAGGTCGATCTGACCGAGGGGCTGGACGCGCTTGCCCGGCGCGACGCCATGGAACGGCGCCGTGCTGGGCCGCAGCTGGTCCAACCCGATCCCCATCAGCCGTAGGGTGTGGGCGTAGAGGATGTTGAGGCTGCTGCCGCCGTCCATCAGCACCTTGGAGAACCGTGCGTTGCCGATGACGGGATCGACGACCAACGGGTACTGGCCTGGGTTGGGGATGCGGTTCGGGTGATCCTCGCGGCTGAAGGTGATGGCGTCCTCCGACCAAACGAGGAAGGAAGGAGGGGCCCTCTCCGCGGCGAGGACCTCGTGCCGCTCTCGCTTGCGCCGGCTGGTGGACATGTCCACCGTCGGTCCCCCGAAGATGAAGAAGACATTCTCCACCGCGGGGAAGCCATCAGCGCCTCTGTCACCCCCATCCTTTTTGGCCTCGTCCTCCTTCACGGCGACGCGGCTGTAGTACTTCTTGAGCATGTCGCATTGCTCGAGGGTGTGGTTGACCGGGGTCTTGTGGTACAGGCAGGGCTTCTTCAACATATCGTCGAACACGCCGGGGCCTCGAGGGGGCCCCCGAGGACCCTTACGGGCAGGGTCAACGGCGAGGGCCTCGTCGTCTTCGCCACGCCCCTGTGCGCGCGCGTCATGGTGGGGCTTCTTGCCCTTCTTGCCCCGCTTCTGCTTCTTCGCGGGCTCCTTGGACTTGCTGCCCTCCGCGGGCGCATCGTCCACGCGCTTTCCTTTCTTGCCGTCGAAAATGGCCCCCACCGCCTCCTCTCCGGAAGCGAAGCTGGTGGCGATATCGAACAGCTCGTTCGAGTCGACAGGCGGGTTCCACCCGAGCTCGCGCACGAGGTCCCGACAGGTCGTGCCCTCGAGGAAGGCGTGCACAATCTCGGACTGAGCAACGCTCGGGAGCTCAGTACAGCGCTTTGAAAAGCGCCGTATGAAGTCCCGGAGTGACTCGCCAGGCTTCTGGGTGCACGCCCACAGGTCCCAGGAGTTCCCAGGGCGCACGTATGTGCCCTGGAAGTTTCCCACGAACGTGCGGACCAAGTCATCCCAGCTGTGGATCTGGCTGGGTGGCAGGTGCCCGAGCCACGTTCGGGCCGAGTCCGCGAGGTGCAGCGGCAGATTGCGGATGATCACCGCATCGGTGGTGGCGCCGCCCAGCTAGCAAGCCAGGCGGTAGTCATTGAGCCACACATAAGGGTCCGTCTCCCCTGTGTACTTGTCGATCGAGGTGGGCTGTCGGAAACGCCGAGGGAAACTCGCCGTGCGGATCTCCCGGCTGAACACACGGGTTCCCGGGGGTTCCGGCGTGGGTGAGCGGTCCTCCCGGCTGTCGTAGCGACCACCTCGTCGTGGGTGGTAGCCCGCCGCCGTTCGCGCCTCCGCGCCGCCCCTCTTCTTGGCGTTTAGGACGTTGCGGGCATCGCCATCGCAGGCCTGGCCGCGCGTGTCAAGGATCCGCTCCCTGACAGGCGTCCTGCCCCGGTTTGCCGGCTGTCCCGCCATGCCGTCCGCGTGGACGGATGCCTCCTGGTCCTGCGCGCTGCCGTCGCCCCGCGCACTGGACTGGTTGCGCATGCGGGACGCAGAGCTCTCGACCTGCTGCACGACCGCCTGCTCGATGAGAGTCTGCGCCTCGGGGCGCAGGTTACGTGCCTCGGGCGTCGATGGCTCGGGCATGGCCCGAAGTAGTGTCGCCGCCGCGATGAGTTTTTGGCTGGCCCGGAGTGGCGTGTGTGGGTCGTCCACGTTGAAGTCGGTGTTAATACGCTCGCGAGCATGCCTTCCGGCTTCTCAGGCGCGTTCGCCGCGTGCCGAGGCTTCCCCCGTGATGGTAGCACGCAGGAGCCGCACCTGCCGGTACTCTTCCGCGAGCTTCGCCTCGAGCTCGCGCGCCTGGGCCAGCTTTTGCATTAATATCTGCATTGCCCGCTGGTGGGGCTAGTGGCGCGTTCGGCTCCGGATGCTGGGCCGCGTCTCCGTCGCCTGCTCCGTTCGCACCGTCAGCATGCTCGTTGGCGGCGACAACAAAGCACTCGCGCGAAGGATCGTAGCTCCCTTCGCTGGAGTCGTCGGAGCAACCGAACCAGTAGTCCGCGGCGTCAAGGAACCACCGGAATACCACAGGGTCCGGTACGCCGGAGAAGTCCCACTCCGCGTAGCCATGCGAGGTCGAGGGCGGCAGCTCGCTGGGCGAGCCGTGGTACGACTCGTCGTTGGTGGTGGCGATGAGGTTCCGGACTGCCAGCAGGTGGTAGCCCGGAAGGTCCTCGTACGCGGCCATGTCGGTGCTGACGGATGAGGCGTACGTCGCGGCAGAGTTGCGCATCTCGTAGGGGAACTACGGCCCCGTGGCCGCGTGCTCCCCTGCAGGGTGCGTCATTGCGTCGCTCGGCGGTGGCGCGTCGCCCCGGGCCGCGTCGCGTGCTGCCCGGTGTCGCTCCGTGCGCGCCTGACGCGAGCGCTGACCCAGGCATTTGCGGCGTCGGGACGTCGAGGCAACCGCCGTTGTGGGTTCCGGTGCCGGGACGTCGGTCGTTGGCGTGGCGGGGATCGGGCCCGGCCGGGTGGACCGCCACGGGTGGAGTTCATCCCGATTGGTAAGGCGCATGAGGTAGCCGTTCCCTGTGGCCTGAAAGTTCAGGCTCCCAAACCGGATTTCGAATCCGGCAGAGAAAGGGTCCGAGCTGCCCATGGCGTACCTCTAGGACGTCATCTCGGTGCGAATCACCATCGAGACTGCTGGTGAGGGGTTGATCACAGCGCGAATCCCCCTACCTGGCGCGCCAACTGTCGGTGTTAGGATTAGTCCCGACACTAACTAGTAAGTTACGTTGTGATCAGCTTCTCGATGGTTGGTGCAAATGACAAAACAGGGACACGGGTTTATCCTGGTTCCGACTGCGGGGTCGTACGTCCAGCAGATTTGCGCGTGCGTGCTGTATTGATTAGCACTAGTGGTGCCTGTAGAGGGGGGCTACAAGCAAGGCGGGAGAGGAGGAGAGGCCTCCAAGTCCCTGCTAAGTGATTGAGGCAAAGTGCCAATATCAAAGGGAACGAGTATGCGGGTGAGTGTGGGTGTGAAGTGATGATCTCGCCCACCTGCGGCCAGGGGACCGCCTCCTCCTTTTATAGACCAAGGGGAGGCGGTTTTACAGTCATACCGCATAGCTTTAGGCATGGTGTGGCGGCATGGCGCACAGTGCTGGAGATTCGATGGCCGTCCTGGCGAATCTTGCTCCTGGCAGGCGTCGTGGTGACTCCTGTGTCCGTCCAGGAGCGACTTCGAGGGTAGTAGCGCTAGAGCTCTTCGTTTGATCGCCGTCCGTACACCGGCTCGAGGGCCTGGCTGACGGAAGACAGGAGGCTGCATAGCGGCGAGCGTGGCGATGTCCTGTCAACCTGGATCCCTACAGTGCGGGGGATGGCCCAGCAGTGTCCGGGATGGCGGCACAGTGGCGGGGATGGCCGCTCAGGGCCGGAGGTGATGGAGGTGACGCGCCCCGCCGGCCTTAAGTCACGGCGTCGTACCAGGCGGGCGGGGAATTGGCGGCCATACCCCTTTCGAGGGTGCCGCCGTCCTCTTTCAAGGGGCGCGACGTGGAGGAGGTATGGGAGTAGGCGGCACAGCGTCACGGAATGACACCGGCCTTCCCGCACAGCACCCGCACAGCGCCGGGGATGGCTGCACAGTGCGGGTTGGTCGAACAACGCCGGGATCTGATTCCCAGGCGGTGTCAGAGGGCCGGCATGGCGGGGATTCACCTTTGACCCGGGCGCCCGTGACGTGCCAGAGCATTTAATGGTCCGGTCGTGGGAGCAGGTACGGTGTCGCGGCTCGGAGGTGGCCTCGAGCGAGGCGGAAACTCGCTCGAGGGGCTGGGTCCCTAGAGCGGGGCGGGAACACACCCGAGGGAAAGCCGAGCCCTCGAGCGAGGCGGAGACTCGCCCGAGGGGGCGTCAAGCCCTCGAGCGAGACGGAAACTCGCCCGAGGGAGCGTCAAGCCCTCGAGCGAGGCGGAAACTCGCCCGAGGGGGAGTCAAGCCCTCGAGCGAGACGGAGGTTTCGCGGTACGGCGCCTGGCCCTCGAGTGAGGCGAAGATTCGCCCGAGGGGTGCCGAGGCTGGCTATTTCGATGGGCCGCTGGGGCTTTTTGGGCCGTGGGTCCCTTTCTACCTTGGGCCGCGGCAGGCGGGGTGTGATTTGCGGTTCGTGAGTTTGCTTGTTCGCTTTCGTTATTTTTGAAAAGGGGTGATTTCCCCCGTTATTAGGGGACCCCTATGGCTGTCCCCGATAGACACGGGGGTACCGGTCAGACCGGTGTGGCTTGCCGGACCAGCTACAGTGGCCAGGACCGCCGGTCAGACCGGTCTGTCCTGTCTTGTCGACTGTGAGCCACTTTTGAATGTCAACATATGCCCCCTCTGTATTTTGGCAAAGGATACATGCCAAAAAATTACCTTTCTAAACTAAAAAACACATAGGATGATATCTAACAAAACATTATACATGTTTTCTTAAGTCGATGTTGACGCCTGCTTCGGCCTCCACTCCTTTCCAGTCCGTGTTGACTTAGCTGGTCTCTCTTCAGTTGATTGTTCCATTACTCTTTGCTTACGCAATCTTTGCAATCTCCTTTTTTGAGTGTGGGATATGCCTCAGGGACACCACCTCGGCTGCATACCTTTAGAATTTTGCTTGTTGTTATATTCACATGTTCAGTGAAAAGCACTATTTACCCATCACATCCATCACATCTTCTCTCACTAGAAATACTATTCTAGCACTATTTATTTGCAACTTCACTATTCAATTGCAACGAAGAGAACATGCCTACACATCACCTCTAACCAGATGACTACTACAAGCAACCGGTCTTTGCAATGCACCACAATTCAGATACGCAATAGGATATTGAATTATATATGGTTTGATGTACATACTACTATAATCAGCAGGTAAATAATAACAAGGATAATACCAAGAACATGGCATAACTGATCCAATAAAAGGATATGGTGTAAATACATACTTACATTGTTGGTGATGCATACCTTCATGCTTTGGTGGTGCTTTTACGCCTTTTGCACCATTCGTCAGATTACTTCGATTCCTAGCAGCTCTCTTCCTCTTATACTTGGCTAAGAGTTCTTCAAAACTCGACCTTTCTTTTTTCTTGGGCTTGGAGCATCCCAAATCTTTCTGGAGGCACTGGTCAGACCGACCTGGAATACCGGCCAGACTGGTTGGAGCACGGTCAGACCGACCTGGGCACCGGTCAGACCGGTCGACGCACTGCTGGTCTTCTCGGTCTTGTCTTGCCCCCCCCCAAGCATTGAAGTCTTCGCTGAAACCTTGGGGATCTCCTCCAGTAGCACTTTCTCATCAGGCCTTTGCTCTCCAATGATCACATTCTTTCCCTTAGTTTTTTCAGTTTGATCCGATCGAATGAGCATCTTAGGATTTGACAACTCAAGAGTATTCACAAAGGCATTAGTAGGGAAAAGATTTTCGTCGACTTGCATCTCATGGAACTTTAAACGACCTTCATTAATGGCCGATTGTATTTGCCGACGAAAAGTATTACAATCATTGGTAGCATGAGAAAAAGAATGATGAAATTTACAATATGTATGTCTTTTGAATTGATCAAGAGGTGGTATAGTATGAGTTATTTTAATTTTACCTGACTTAAGTAATTCATCAAATATTTTATCACACATAGCCACATCAAAAGTAAACCTCATCTCATTCCAACTCTTATGAGACAGCTTTAGAGAAGCACAAGTGTGTGCTTTATCATTAGGCGACCATGTAAATTCAGCAGTACACACATCTTTACTCTCATCGTCTGAGGATTCATAATCTAGCATATGCATATTAGGACGATCAGATTTGAGCCGAGTATCTTTGCTTCGGCTTTCTTGAGCTAAAGCTCTTGTTAAAACTTGGACAACATTAGCAAATTCATGACCACCTAATTTTTCTCTAATATTGGATCGTAAACCATTAAAAGTTAATTCAGCAAGATCCCTCTCGGAGATAACAATACTATAACAACGGTTTTTAGTTTCCCTAAACCTTCTAATATAATTAGTAATAGGTTCAACATACTTTTGCCTAACCGATGTAACATAACTTAATCTTAACTCATTATCTCCACTATAAAAGTGATCATGAAACTTCTGCTCTAATTGTTCCCAAGTATGAATAGAGTTAACAGGTAATGAAGCAAACCATGAAAAAACATTGCCATTTAAAGATAAAGAAAATAAACGTATTTTTATTTCTTCAATGGCACTAGCTTCTCCTAATTGAGCAAGATATTGACTAACATGCTCCTATGTCGTTTTGCTATCATCCCCATTAAACTTCACAAATTTAGGACAACGCCAACCAACATGATAGGGAACCGAATTAAAACTAGAAGGATACAACTTTTGATAAGAAGAATTTTTATACTTTACTTCTATCTCATAGTCATCTCTCATTTGTTTAGCAAGATTAGCATTAAATCTATCGATGACTTCTTGGACATTAGTTGGCATTGGCGTAGTTGAAGCGTTCGATTGCAACACGTTAGGCTGTGTAGATGGGTTTGGGGGATTGTGTTGCAAACAGCTATTAAATTGGGCATTAGGTGCGTAACCATATCCAGTGCCCGTTCCAAAAGGAAGCATAAACATAATACCATGTGCTACCGAAGTACTCTCACCAGATCGGTCAGAAGCAGCTTGAGTGGGAGAAATAGTAACTATATGTTCCAGAGATGAGGGATACGACACCATAGTGCCAGGACCGGTCTGACCGGTCTGCTCTGACCAGACGGCGGTGGTGGTGTTTGTCCCACGAAATAATTACCGGCATACCATATTGAGGATTAATCGTGTGTGCAGCTGATACATTGGTAGATGGGATCTTAGGTGACACGGTTTTAGGGATAGCCGGATAGATGCATCATCACTACCTTCCTCTACACGTTTACCAAAACTCCATGTTTTGCGTATTTTCAATCATTGCTAAACAAAAATTATCCATCACGGTAGTAAGATCATTAACAGTAACAAAAGAGTACGGAGATGATGACGTGCTCACATTGGTTGGTACATCAGGTGGTGGAGCGGCGGAGACTTGCTTGACCTTCTTTACTTGACCTTCACGATTCTTCTTGAAGTGCGACAAGTAGTGAAGTCGATCTCGCTCAGCATAGTCCTTCATGAGATCTTCTAGAACTAGACGATGTTATTCAGTTGGTTTCTTCATGAAGTCCCAATAGCTTGGCGATCTTCAGGCGAGAGCTCTTCATCCTTGATGTCGATGATGTTTTCTTTATTAAACTCACACCGAGACATGTCGCCGGAGTTGGACAGATCGGTTATGATAGCCAGATCTTTGTTCCCCAGCGGAGTCGTCAATTTGTTAGCACCTTTCAAGGACCAACAAGCAACACAGAGAAGCTGTTGCGACGCCTCTGCGTGGACACCAGTCAGACTGGTGTGATAGACCGGTCAGACCGGTCGCCGGTGATCCCAGCGGTAGACCTACGAACGTCAGCTCGGGAGGGACCCTGTCGGAGCTGGTGCACGTAGGGTTGTTCTAGGATCGACAAGGCCACCTAGAACGCCTTCGGACGTCGCGGAGACGAAGGAAGAACAACAGATGAGATTGGAAAAACTAGGAAAGAGATAAAAGTAAATATGAGACAATAAAAAGTAAATATGTTTGATCGATTGGATGATGAACCTCAATCGGCCGTGACCCTTTATATTTGTAGGGTGGGGTGGTCTTACCCTGCAAGAAAATCCTTTTACCAGTTTAAACCTATCATGACTCTTTGATTTGGTTCGGACACGGGGACACCGGTCAGACCGGTGTGGTTTGCCGGCTACAGTGATGAGGAACCATTTTAGGACACCTGTCTGTCGACCACGAGGCAATTTTGAGTGTTAACAAGACTTCACCAGAGAGCCGACAAATGGCCCAGTCAATCGATCAGCTAGTCCATCTCAGGAGCTGGAGGAAAAAGCAAAAGTGTGTCCATTCTTTCCATATTCCAATTGCGTTCACTCAGCCGACGTGACCGTCGTGGCCTGGTGGTGTGGTGACAGTGATGTGATGATATGCTTGTCGCTTTCTTCTCCTAATTGTCTTCTCCATCTCCGTTGGGCTGTTGGTCATCGCACGTACTAGGACGGTAGGAGTACTGAGCATATAAAGTCTAGAACACACAGGATACATAGCAGCACCACCCAGTGGCGAATTCAGGATCGGGTGCTAGGGGGCTCTCCTTCCTCCTCTCCTTACTTCCTCTTTTTTCTTTCTCTTTCTCCTCAAAATTTCTATGAAAAATTTGTAGAATTTACATAGGATCTAGGGTAGTAGGGGGGGCTCCTGACCCACCGGTAGATACGCCCCGGGCACCACCACCACGCGAAGTGCTTCATCAGCAGGTTCTCCGCTCCTACGAGCACAAATGGGCGACCATGGAAATATGGAATGGCGTACGCTCTTGCTGCTGGAGGCGCCATCGACCACCTACAGCGCCCCTTCCTCCGCGCCTGCCCCATCCTCCACTGCACATCCACCTACAGGTTCTCTTATTAAGTACATCTAAAACATTTAATATATTTATTTATATAAAAATAATGAAAATATACAGCATCTCATCCGACTAACACGGTACATTCATTCCATTCAATTCTATTAGAACGTAGACAAAATAAAATAAAATAAAATAAATAGAAACAAATCTCCATTCTTAGTTCATTTTAAAGTGCTAAAATACTCCTATTTCAACCAATGAAACTCAACAAAATAAGCACGAATCAAGGGAGGATGAAGTAACTAACCTCTAGACCACTTCAATGAGTGAAATCGTCGAGAAATGGTCGCAAATCCGGCGAAAGCTCCTCTAGGACGCCATGGAGAAGGAGGAGCTCGAAGTGGAGAAGTGAGGGGGGGCTCGGGCTGGAGGAGGAAGAAGCTGAGATATAGCCGTTGCACATCAGTACCGGTCCGTATTACGAACCGGTACTAATGTGGCTACATTAGTACCTGTTCGTAATACGGGCCGGTACTAATGTCCGACGCTCACATTAGTACCGGTCCGTATTCAGCACCGGTACTAATGTCTGACATTAGTACCGGTGCTGAATACGGGCCGGTACTAATGTTTGTCACGGGATGACTCCGCAGGCCTCTTTTTTGGCACGGGACATTAGTACTGGTTCTACTTTACATTAGTACCGAGGGACAAAAAAACCGGTACTAATATCAAATTTTGCCTGGGACGAAAGCCTCATTCCCTAGTAGTGCTCGTGGCCGGCGGCTGGCTCGTCCTCACCTACACCACCACCACCGGCAGCCGCAGCAGCGCCAACGCCAAGCACGCGATCGTCGGCCTCACGTTGCTGCTTCTCGGAGTCTTTCTGATCGTTCTCTCACCGGTGGCCGACTGGTTCCCAGGAGCAGCACGGGTGGGAGCTGCCGTGGCCGACGCCGTGCTCTTCTACTTCTTGGCGCCGGGGAACTAGTTTATGGGAGAAAAGGTGTGTATCAGGAAAAATAAGAACCCTTAGGAAGGCAGCAGTCTTGGTCTTTGGCTAGTTGGCTTTGGCTGGATGTATTTTCCAGTTTACTTTGCTTCGTAACTTGCTGCTTTGGTGTCAGTGAACATCGTTTCATTTGTGTTTGTATTGTACGAGTTGTTAGATCAATGGATCTCTAGGAGTAGTATCTAGATGGGTATGAACTTAGACTCGGGAGTATACCTCTGCCTTTCGGCCATCGTTTCTTCGACATGAACTCTGCGCATGGCAGCGACGGTCGGTGTAGGGGCAGAGGTAGCGGCGACGACGCAGGGGCGGCGGACTTCCCATCACTTCAATGCCTCCTTCAGGATCGGCCTAGGGTTTAGAGGAGTGGTTACTGTAGCTGCGGCGAACCTCATGTTTAGAGCTCGTGGCCCCCACCTGCTCTTATAGGCACTACGCGACAGGGCCCCGCAACCCATGTGGGTTGGGCTCCCCCGATCAGGGAGCCGAGTCAAGGGTCCAATTGGCCTTTGGGCCAACTGGTGGAGATCAATACTAACATTCTCCTCCTTGATCTCACCTTATGTTTCTTAATCTTCGGCACTTCGCTTGGCATGCTCTTCACTCGGCATCTACTTCATCACAAATAAACATACCGAGCATGGGTCATCATAATCGTAATCACAATCAGATTAACCAGCCACAATACACTTATAAACCAGAAAGGATAGGCTCTACCATAAAACCCATGTCGACAGTGTGTTCTCTCAACACACTGGGTGGTAAACCTTTGGTAAGCGGATCCCCAAGCACTTGCTTGGTACTTATATGCTTGATGCTATCAAAATGATTCTGGATTTTCTCCTTTTCAACATAAACTTAATGTCAATGTCTTTGGCAGCACACTTGACTTGTTGTCATAGGAGTAAAACTACTTTAATTGTATATTGCTTGTAACATCCTGAATTTTTCCGGAATGTTAATGTTTGCAAAAATGTGGATTTCAAAAAAATTTCGTGCTTGATGTGATTGCTTGGAACCATAAGAGTGTCTTCTCGTGCTCTCTCTCAAATTCTTAGTAATAAAATTAATTAATTTGCTTTGTGTGCTAAGGATAAATTCCATGTTAGTGTGATTTGTTCCTTAATTGGATTTTTCTTGATTAGTTGAGTGGGGTTTATATTTGAAATCTAATTTCAAATATAAATCAAAAGCTAATTGGACAAACTATCCTCTCTAACCTTCGGACCCACCTAAACCGTCTCTCGGGTCTTAACCTGCTTCTCAGTGGACCCGCCAACTTTTTCGACCCTTTAATCCTTCCCGGCCTAATTTCTTTCAAAAGTGCTCCGGAATTTATTAAATGCATTATAGAATTATTTTCCGACTCTTCGAATTAATCTTTTGCAATTGATTCAATTTCGGGGAATAGACTATAAATCCTTGAATTAAATTTCCGAGAGCTCATTTGAATTACGACGATGTTTTCCGGCTTCTTGAATAAATACTTTGCTATTTAAGTCATTTTCGGAAAAATAGTCAAAATTTATTTGTACCAAATTTACGAAATAAATTGTCATCAATTTTATTTCGCGGGCTTATTTAGATTCAGCAACCCACCAGACTCATCTCAAAGCTCATCTTCTAACCCTAGTACCCTCACATTCCCTCACATTCTCCTCTCTCCCGTCTCCACTTCCCCTCTCCCCTACCTTTTTTCCCTGCAGCCGCCGCACCTGTTCTTGGTTCTTCACCGTAGCAACTCCACCTCCTAGCCACCAATTCTCTCTCTCTCTCCTAGATCCGCTGGCAACATCTTGGTCCCTTTTTTTTCCCCCCATCGGTCTGCAAGAACAAGCAAGCAGGGCCTGCCCACTCGATCTCCTCTCTGATTTATTCATCCTCTGAAACAACACAGCAGCCGCTGCCCCCTCTCTTCCAGCCACCAGATCGAGCATCGCTTTCTTTTTCCACTCTTCTGATGCAACCTGCCGCTCCTTTTCTTCCCCACCGCAAGAACCAGCAAGCTGCTCCTTCCCCTTCTCGCTATCTTCTGCTCTCCCTCTCTGATTCCTTTTTCCTGTCGCAAGAACAGCAGCCGCAGCTACCCAAGGCGCAGCCCCTCTTTGCCCAAACCGGACAGGGGAAAACCCCAATTCCAAAACCGTCACCGCCGCTTGAACCACGACGTCGAAGCTGGAGCTGCCAGCCGCGTGGAGGAGACGCTGCCAGGGAAGCCACGACATCACCGTCCAGAAGTGCTGCTCGTCGCAGAGGAGGAGCGCCACGCCGCCGCCGAACCGCACGCTGTCATCACCACGCCTCCTCCCCACTATGTGCTCGGCCTTCGTGCCGCTGTCCTGCAGGTGCTGCGCCGCCGCCCTGCCTCGCCTTGAACACCGACGAGCCCTCACGGTGAGCACACAACCAAACATCTTCCTTGCCCTCCAACTGTTCGTTGAAATGCCTGAACTGATCTTTGAACACCTTGACGACAAACTGCAGCCATACGTACCCCCAAGCCACGTTCCGCACCGAGCCGGCCACACCTACTCGCTGCTGCCGACACCGGTGCAGGGAGGAGTTGCCCTCCGCTGAAGACGCCGTCGCCGCCGAGAAAGGGACCGACCGCGAGCATGCCGGCCCCGACAACGCCGATGTTGCCGCTGTTCTGCTTCCTCTGCACCACCGTCTTTCGCCGCTCACCATCAAGCCAACTCGAGGTGAGCGATGGTGCCCAAGTCCCCTGTTTGGATGAGTTGGAGGCCTTCCAACTGATGGAGGGAGAAAATCCCGTGCGCTGTTGTTGCGTGCGCATGCTCTGCCTAGTACCGTGCCACCGCCGACGCTTGTGTGCCGACCATCGAGTCAAGCCTTACGCCTGCAGGTACCGCTGCCTTCATCAACGCGCGCGCAAGCCCCGCCTGGCCTTGTACCAGTTCCCCGACGCCGACGAACGCGCCGCCCTGTCCGCTGCGCCGACGCGGCCAAGCCGCCGGTTTGCACGCCCGTGCACGCACGTGCAGGGAGGCGGAAGGCCTTGCCTTGTCCTCACCAAGGCATTATATTACCTTTATTCATCCTACTCCTGATGATAGCTTATGTGGAGCTCAGGTAAGTATGAAGGATAAGGCATACTTGCATCACATATATTGCAAAGTCAAAAAATGGATCCAAGAGAAAAGCAATTCATACAATCAGATCAAGATGTGCACATGTATGGATATGATGGGTACGGTAAGGTGTATACTAAGCCCGGAATGGGTGCTAGTTATTACCATACATGTATGATGAGAGTCGGTAGATGGTAAGGTGGACACTAGCCCCGGAATGGACACTAGTTATTACCATCTAAAATATGGAACTCCTTTTTGCATAATTCTCCCTCTTGTATAAAAACTTTTTGAGAACATGGCTATCTCTATATATTTTTTTTGTGGACCTTCATGTGTCCAACTCTTTTTTTTTCTTTTTTTAATACTTGGACCTTCATGTGTCCATATTTTTTTTCGATCGCCATGTCTCTTGTGTAACAAAAACTAGGAGGGAGAGATCAACACATATGGAGCCTTATTTTCACGGAATGGATGAATGATACAATGCTAACTTCCAGTGTAGAAGCATAGCAAGGGAGAAATGGTGGTGTGCACATGAATCTTGATCATGAGAGTAATCAAAAGAATTCTTACAAGGGTCACAGAATTTGACAAAGCGCAATGCAATAACAAGCAGCATATGAGTATAGGGTTTTCAACTAGTAGCATCATATGGCTTTGGTAGGATTGTGGCATATCAAAGAGGAGCTTTGCAAAGGGTTTTATGATTTTTCAAATAAAATTCCCAAGCACTCAAACACTCAGAGAGAAGATCACATTATCAAACCATATCTCAGACGCCAACTACTTAGATAAGCATGGGTTCCCTAATGATATTTGTTCACAAGCATCAAGATAATGAGAAAGGAATAAAACATATGCAAGCCAACCACAGGAATCATGTAGAGCAAGCAGAGCACCATTATTTAAGTTTGATTTACTGGATAAGAATTGAAGATCATTCAAACTCATGGGTAGAGAGTGATATGAAGGGTGCACATACCATCGCTCCTGAAGGATATGAGGAACAAGGAAGACTAGTGGTGATTCGGCTGGCCAAAAGGCAGCCGGCTCACTCCGGTTTACCTTGCTCTTGTCATGAAGGCATAGTCGATGTCATGCAGCCCTTTGTGTGGGAGTTCTCAAGTGGATATGTCGATGATGAGCTTGAGAGAGCTCCCCCACACTGGTGCTTGTACTGGTGTTGTTCTTCAAGCAAAAGTGGAAACAAAAGATGGACTCTACTGGTCCGAGAACCATAGAACCTTTATTCAAAAGCAAATATTTTTTGTTTTTATTTTATTTTATTGTCACCGTGTCATTTGCTCGAAAGGGTTAGACCAAAATTACACTTCATGCACAAAGGGGAATATACTTACCTTGGACCTTTGAGAGGTCATATGTACCACCTTTGTATGTTGTGCAACATGAATCTGACACCTTAACTTACCTTCCCATATGAATCTAGCTCAATGACTTACCCATTCAAATTTGACAATTTTCTGCAGGGGTTAGTCAGCATATATGCAACCAAGATCTATGAAAATGTAACTCTAAGGTTCATCAATCAAAACTCGACACCATGTCTTGTTTTGACTGAGGAAGACAGTTTTAACCTAAGCACCATGCTTAATTTAAAACAATCTATGAATGTGTGAGTACTTGAAACATTCAAACCAGAGCATATGAACATAAATGAAGCATGAAAGCATGATCAAGCCATCATCAACAAGGGACATAAGTATGAGCATAAGACGGTGAACCTCGGGAACCTTCCGGAAGGGCTTTGTTTAATGTCAAAAGCAGGACTTATCTAGCTAGTGGGCAAGATGCAAGAGCTGACATCATCTCCACACCAGGATAAGATTTGGTAGAGGAGGAACTTTACTCAGGATGCTCACATACCTCCCCCACACTTGAAGTTTGCATTGCTAGGCAACAAAACTCAAGTGTGTGGTGATCAAGCTTCCTTTTGTAAATGTTCCCTCACCAAAGCATATCTAGGTGTTGTAAATGATGTGGCTCACATGTTCGTAGGCATCATCTGTCCATCTTTCTTTTCAATCTCCACCTAAAAGGTTAGTGACCAAAAATACCTGAAGGACGACTTATCCTAAAAACATGTTCTTACTTTTATTCAAAAGGGAAATGAAACCTAAGCTAATCCAGGCTATCTCCTGGTAGTGCTTTGTTTATTTAAGGTCATAAGCTCGACCATGGGAACTTCGTCTTGCAGCTGTCGTTGGTGGTGCCATTCCCGTCTCACCACCAATCTTGATGTATCAGTGAAGCTTCAGCTGCAAGGTCAGTGCCACAATGCACACACGAAACTGATATGCTTATGATAGACATATACATCTACAACCAACCTTCTGAACTTTCTACAAAAGAGGACCATAAGGTGATTGCAGCCCTCGAGCGTGCTCAGCGCACTAAGCATGGCCGGCTCTGGATAGGCATGATGCAAGCATGGTTCATGTAGTGTATCAAGAATGAAACTACCATGCTTATCTGTGTAACCTTTGCCCATGAATTCCAGAGTCGGTGCCTCACAAGATTCCATGGCCCATGAGTTCTCTATCTCAAGAGATGCATCGTGGAGGCAAGATGTTGACTCTCGATCATAATCGAAAGCAACATAATATGAGCCAGTGGGAAGAGGCTGAAACTCGGTCGAGATAGATGATGATCGTTCTCCTCCACATAGGTGAAGAGGATCTCCCGAGTCATCCCCTTGAGGAGTAGAGAAGTCTACAACCTTAATCGGAACAGGCTCGGATGATGCGAACAGAGATACGTGCATTATCGTCTCGAGCGGGTTTTGCTCGGGAAGAGGCTCTACCATGGAATGTTCATGACAAGAGATGGACGTGATAGAAGCGGCTTCCCTAAGCTCTACATCTTGGCTCCCTTGAGATTTATCAAGAAGTTCATCCAATGGGAAGCCCAGAAGAAGATCGAAATCCATGATGTCATAGATGTGAAAATCTAAGTGCACCTCGATCTTGTCTATGATGATTGGCATGTCCCTAGCAATCCCTCGAAATGGAAAAAATATATTTTTTCCACCTAGGACTTTGGAAATATCTATCAGTCGGGGTAAGGGGCATGTCACCCACCAGAGTGTCCAAAAGGTACTCTGATATGATGCAAGCTCCAGCAGCAGGGTCATGAACAGCATCTACGGTGTTTCCCCTCATGGAGCAATGGATGGTCGTGGAAGTCGAGCTGACCCGAATTATTTCGGAAACATGCTTTGATGACCAATCCACTTTTGCCCCATGATTCCAAACTTCATCGAGAATCTCATCAAAGTCCAATGATGCCGTAGGCTCCTCGTGCCAAGTACGATCTGAGGTATTTATGATGTTCCGAGAAGGATCATCCTCAAATCGAGAAGAGAACTCCGAAGGTTGAATTTCTTCTCCCTTTGGTGTTCGCGGTTCGGGAGAAGGCTCTCTAGACGAATCATTGGATGTGCAAGATGAAAGCTCAAATTCGTCTATCAGGCGACTCCCTTGGATCGACTCTGATTCTTGGTGGAGATCATTGTATCTGGGATAGGAAGAAGAGGTTTCCAAGAAGTAATCTAGGGTCTCTCTTCTTTCCGTTGGAGTTTGGGTTCTGAATGAACCTCCAGCTACAAGATCGAGCTCAAATGCAGATTCCATGTCTATCAGCCCGTGAAAGATGGTCAAAGACACATTATCGGGTATAGACAAGTCTGAGTTAAGCTCCAACAGGTGTGAGAACCTAGCCCAAGCTGCACCTATAGACTCGCACTCTAGTTGCTCAAATTCACGGAATTCACACGGTAGCAAATCTAAGTGTTCAAAAGGGGAGAACGAGTGACAAAAGTCAACTCGTAGTTCTTCCCAATTGTCTACACTCTCTATCGTGCGGGTGTACCATTGTTCTGCTCTGTCTACAAGAGAAAAAGGGAACAACTTCCACCTCAAAGTTTCATGTGTCATGCCTGGGATTACCAAGCATGAACACAGTTCTTCGAACTCCTTTAAATGATCATGGGGATCATCACTGATGGCACCAATGAAAAGTCGATTCTGAACCATGGCTATAAAGCCGGGACGAAGCTCGCAGCTAGATGTAGAAGTTGATGGTTTCTCTAAAACGAACTCGCCCCTAGGGGTAGAGATGCTATTGCAGGAAAGCTTCTCCATGGGTAACAGGGGTAAAGATAGAAGGAAAGAAACAAAAAAGGATATCTCGATGGATAACGGGGGTGAAGGTAGAAGAAAAAGGAAAAACGAAAGATACGAGGACCACTAGGTTCGATGATAGATACAACAACCGTTCCCCGGCAACAGCGCCAGAAATGCTTGTTGGTATTTCTTAACCTCACCACTAGTTGTACACCTAGCGGGAGCGTAAGATCCACCTGGGTATACCGACGGGTACGAAAGATTCCGCAAGCGCACGGAAATACCACTGTAGCACTTCACCTCAGGAGTATTCCCAAGGGTATCGAATTCAAGGAACGGTGTGCACTACCTTCTATCCTAGACGAACGGTCCAAGGACACCAAGCCCCTAGCTAAGGTTGAGAGATGATGAGGCGCTTCCTATGAATACTGATCCCAGAGGAGAAGAGCAGGCAATTATGCTCGCTTCGGACACCGGCCCCTCCTGGCTATAACAGTTGGTTCACGGCAAATGGTTGCCTACACGCTGTATCCGAACGTGGGGGATTTCAGAGGGTCCAACAGTTGTCACTACCGCGGCCTACCCCAAGACAAACCGTGGGATACAGGACAAACGAAGGATAACCCGTAGTCTAGACACCACGTCTACACCACCGATTACTACTATAGCACGACTACGTCTGAGCTCCCGTAGTAACACTATAGCACCCCGTATAAATACGGAGCGACGAAACCGCGAGCTTCGAGCTAATCTCACTTACCACAGGATCACACAGATGATAGGAAGAACGAATGCCAGCATATTAATGTACTCCAACATGATCTAACAGGATAATTCACACAAACGGAATGCAAACTTATGCACTTGTAACAAAAGATCAGAGGGTTGTGTTTGTGAAGAACACGAGCCTCTAACTTATGAACAAACACAAAAGCGTGAGTAACTTGTTCATCAACTAGATCGAGGAAGTGCATTCATGAAGAACACGAGCCTCTAAATGATGAACGAACGAAGAACTCAAGAACATGTCACTCATACATGAATAACACTTTAGTCTAGTTGGAAAATACAAGAATACTTACTTTGCTCTAATTGAAGAACATGACACCCTCACCAACACCACACTCTACCTAGCACCTACTCTCACCCACATGGATCAACTCATTTGATCCATGAGAGATCACATGGGGGAGGAAACAAGTGTTTCTAAAGAGGAGGAGGAGAATGGGATGTCTCTTTCTTTACCCCCTCCCTCTCTATTTATAGGCTAGGGAGATTGGAGAGGAGGAGGGAAGTGTGCAGCAGCTCCTGGGCGTAGCAAATAGGTGCTTGACACGTGGCACTCGAGAACCGGGCGAAAACCAGCAGAAACCACGCAGAACCGGAGAATCCTAGGTTAATAAGGCGCTTAACCGGTAGGAAAGAGGAGCAACCGGGGCTGAACCAGCCGCAGACCGGGGCGGACCAGGGCTCCTTCCCGCGGAAGCCAGCAAACTGCCTTGCCCCCGCCAGTGCCTTCGCGCCGTGTGGCCCGGTTCCCCCGCGCGGGCAGGCGCACATGCGCGTCCCGGCCAGCGATCCAGGGCAGAGCGGCTTGGCCAGCCGGATGCTGCCACGTGGCCCGGTGGATTCATCCTGTGCGCCTGCACTACCAACGCAGTGATCCGCTGCAGCAGGTGCCGGCCAACCGGGCTCCGCCACGTGGCCGCGGTCCCCTCTCAGGCGCACAGGCCCTGCAGCACGTTGCTGAATGCTGGCTAGTGGCAGTATGCCACGTGGTTGCGCCTGCACCTCCTGCGCGACTGCGGTACGAGGAAGGTCGGTGGGTCCCACTTGTGACGTCAGCATTTTGTCCTTTCTTCGTGTTATCTTCTCCAGTGCATATCTTCTCGATCCGAGCTCCAAAGTAGGCATATAATATGTCCATTTCGATCGTCTCGATGAGCCCGTCGCAATGGTGCAGTCCAAATTGGCATTTGAGGTTGTTTATGATGACGTCCTTTAATAGTCATTGGATCACTTGCTCTCAACTGTACCTTTTAGCACGTATTTCGGTGCATCCTGCAACAAAAGCTAGAAACACCAACACTTGTGGAAATCATCAGTATCAAGCCCTATTCTAGTGTTGATGATCCTTTTACATTTATTTTATGCAGGTATTGACAGTGTAAAAGTAGCACTTAACAGCTGTTGGTATTTCTTAACGTCACCACTATGGCGCCGGGATAGCGTGAGCGTGTAAGAATCACCCGGGTATACTGACGAGTGCGAACGAATCCACAAGCGTACAGATACACCGTTGTAGCACTTCACCTCAGGAGTATTCCCAAGGGTATCGAATCCAAGGAACGGTATGGGGGACTCTACGAGTGACTATCCAAGGGAACACAGTCCCTGCTGAGGTAGGTAAGTGATGTGAAGTCTCCTGTAGGTTCTCGATTCTAGAGAGGAACAAGCTCGGATAGGATCTCGCTTCGGACACCGGCCCCTCCTGACTATAACAGTTGGTTCACGGCAAAGGGTCGTCTACATGCTGTATCCGAACGTGGGGGATTTCAGAGGGTCCAACGGCTGTCACTACCGCGGCCTACCCCAAGACAAACCGTGGGATACAGGGCATTTGAAGGATAACCAGCAGTCTAGACACCACGTCTACACCGTCGACTACTACTATAGCACGGCTACGTCTGACGTCCCGTAGAAACACTATAGCACTCCGTATAAATACGGAGCGACGAACCCGCGAGGTTGAGCTAGACCTTACTCGTCACTGAGTCGATTCGCGCAAGGAGATATGATTGATACTTGGTCTAAATCAGATATGCATGAGCTCACTATATTCTAATAGACAGGCAATCATACAAACGAGATGCAAACTTATGCAATGATAACAGAAGATCTAGGGTCGTGTTCGTGAAGAACACGAGCCTCTAACTTATGAACAAATGCAAAAGTATGAATTACTTGTTCGTCAACTAGGTCAAGGAGACACGTTCATGAAGAACGCGAGCCTCTAAATGATGAATGAACGAAGAACTCAAGAACAACTCATTCATGCATGAGAGCCACTTTAGTCTAAATAGGAAATAATGAAATACTCACTTTAGTCTAAATGAAGAATAGCATCGCTCACGAGATACAAGGGGACGGTGGATGATGAACGGATCATCACCACCTCACCTCTACTCATCCACACACTCCTCTCTACCTAGCACCACCTAGTCTAGATCCTCCACACACACACACTCATGGTGGGATGAGGTTTCACCTCCACCAAGAGAGAATGAGAGAGGGAGAAGAGGCAAAGGTGAGAAATGGCTTCAAGTGTGCTTCACCCTCTTCTTACCCCCCTCTCCTCCTATTTATAGGCTTGTGCAACTGGCGTGAGAGCACCCAAACACCCCGGGGATGGCTTCTAGGACCAATGGGCGAGCTCCACGTGGAAGGCCGGGATGAACCGCCCTTAAGGCGGTTCGGCCGATCTTAGGGGTCGGCCGATCCTAGGGGTCGGCCGACCCCTAGGTGGCGCCTTTCGCATGGTGCTTTCTCCAGGAGGCTGTCATGTGGGTCCTGAGGTCGGTTCCTAGTGTCCATGTGGTTTGGAGGCGGTTTAGGTGCTCTGGTGGGCCATAGGATCCATGTGATGCCTGCATGGCGGCTTCTGATTCGCCGAGGCTTCCTTCCTTGGATTGGTGATGTCATGGATCTAGGGGATGCTTGCATGCAGCCTCTCATTGGCTGAGCTTCAATTTGCTAGGATCATGAGGGTGTCTTTTCTCTTCATTTCTTATGCCAAACACCTGCATTCAACTTAGCATAGCCACTGGTAGAATTTGTCACTTTAAACCCCTATTCTAGTGTGGATGCTTAGTTCTTATGATAAAATGCAGGGATTGACGGCTCTAATTTAGGTACTTAACAGCTGTCAACAACAGCCGTCAACAAGCTCCCCGTGGTACCTGGGTGCTTAAGTCAATATTCTTCAACGCTAGTGTATCTAACTCGTTCCTACCAGCTTTATGTGTGTAGTACATAAGAACCTAGAACTAACTCGTATGTTGCCTCCTATGCCTAGGACCCCTTAGAGAGAGAGTGAGTGTGTGTGTGATCACACTACCCCTATTATCATTATCTTACCCCTGCACTTGAGTGCCTGATTTATTTCCGTCTATGATCTATACTCATTGCAATAGTGTTGAGCTTGTCAATCCACCAATGCCTTCCTTGGATTCGATACCCTTTGGAATACTCATTTGGGGAAATGCTACAATGGTACTTCCGTGTGCTTGTGGACTCCTATGACGTTAAGAATTACCAACCAGCATTTCTGGCGCTGTTACCAGGATGGGTTCCAAACCCTTCTTAGGTGATTGCGTTAAGAAATGTCAACAAGCATTTCTGGTGCCGTTGCCGAGGAAGGCTTAAGGATGACATATCAACACTTTTCATATGTTTATAATCATGACAGGAATAAAATAGTTCTCAATGCAGGCTAACTTGGATTGTCTTCTTTGTCTATTGATGATGAAGACAGGTAGTGCATGACTGGTTTCGACTTACCGCCGAATTTTACTGAAGATCCTGAGTCACTCGTAAGGAAGGCATGAACTCATTTTGGCTCTCCTTTGCATGAACGTTCGGAAGTCGATCCAGCTTCCTTTGTGCCATCTGCATCAACTTTCATGGCCAACCCTGTCGAGAAGACTCTCCGCGAGTACTCCGCTCCCTCTGCTGACTAGGTGCCAACAGGCCCTGCGATCAACACCGGGAATGGAAACTTCGAGATCATGACTGGCCTAATTATGATGGTAGAGGCTAGCCCATTCTGTGGCAAGCCTAATGAAGACGCGAGCGTCCACTTACAGCAGTTCCTGGAACTGTGCAGTACCTTCACTATACGAGGAGTGGAGGAAGATGCTATTCGTCTGCGACTGTTTCCCTTCTCACTCCTGGGAAAGGCGAAGCAGTGGTTTTATGCTAACCGTGCAGAAATCAACACTTGGGCAAGGTGCTCCGTAGCATTCCTCGCGAAGTTCTTTCCGTTGGGCAAAACCAATGTCCTTCGGGGGCAAATTTCAAGTTTCCAGCAAGCGGCAAATGAGACTATCCCAGAAGCTTGGGAGAGGCTCCAGGAGTACATCCTGGTATGTCCTCATCATGGGATGGACAACTGACTTATTCTTCAAAGATTCTATAATGGGCTGACTCCGACAGCTCGAGGCCATATTGATGCTGCAGCTGGAGGCGCCTTCTTCTCCCTTACTATTACTGAAGCTACCACACTGATTGAGAAGATGGTTACCAATCAAGGGTGGAGTGAAGATCGAGTCTAGCCACGTCAAAGGGGTACACATACCGTCAAGGAAGCGGATATGTTGCACGCCAAGATGGACCTAATGATGAAGAGAATGGATGATCTAGCCAATGAGAAGGCCGCCATGGCCGCCACTACTCAAGCTATGGATGCTCGCATGACTTGCGAAGTCTGTGGTAATACTGGGCATTCAGGGAATTACTGCCCTGCCACTCAGGAGGATGTGATGTACATGAACGGCAACAACAACGGTTATCATCCACAAGGAGGTCAAACGTGGAATCAATCACGCCCTTATTACCAAGGAGGTAATCAAGGTAATTCTTTCAATCCAAACCAACCTTCCTTGAAAGATCTAGTCTTTGGGCAAGCTAAGATTAATGAAGGCTTTAATAAGAAAACAGCTGCCTATGATAAGGCTTTTGAGAGCCTTAATGTTAAAATTGATAGTCTTTCTTGTGCTCTTAAGAACCAATTGAGCTTTAATAAGATGATAGAAACCCAGTTGGCTCAATTAGCTGCTTTGGTTCCCTCTGCTAAAGACGGGAAGATTCCGGGGCAACCCGTATCTTCTTGTGAAAATGTTTGTGTAGTGTCCACAAGATGGGGTAAGCCATCTGGGAGGGCACGAGCCACTGACTATGCAGGAAAGCCTATACAGCAGGTACTTGACCCATGGGAATCTTTAGCAATCACACATAAGAAAGATCCTGGTTATCTGGGTATCACCTGCAAGATATATTACCAGAAGATTAAGCATGCTCTCTCTGACCTTGGTGCGAGTGTTAACCTTATGTCCAAGGCCATGTTTGAACAATTGGGATATCCAGCTCTAACTCCAACTGCGACGACCGTCCAACTTGCTGATGCGTCGATCCGATATCCAGAGGGGATAGCAGAGAACTTATTGGTATTCGTCCAAGGTTCATGCATCTTTGCGGACTTCGTGGTCCTTGATGTGCAAGACGATGAGGGAATGCCTCTCATTCTTGGGAGACCGTTCCTAAGTGACGCCAACGCAAGGATCAATGTCGGGGCCGGAACGATCCGATTCCGTATTGGGAAGAGGAACTTGATGTTCCGATTTCAGGCAACAAAAGAGAAATGCTATACACTACATGACAAAAATGAGCAATCAGGGGCACGGACGGAGCCACAGCCCCCGCGACTTCCCACCACTCCAACAAAGAAAATAAGAGAGGAGTGGCGGGAAGTACAGAGGTCATCTCCATCTATTTCTCGGGAATGGGGTGACGATTGGAATTGATCACCGAGAAAAGTCTCACTCTCAAACTTAAAAAGATGAGTCCTTTTTGCCAAAAGGTAAAATTGGTAGTTATCTCATATTTCCCTTTCAAAATTTTATTTGATTTTTCAAAATGCATATTTGAATTTTCCAACCTTGCATCTGCATGCTAGATTTTTCTAGCCAAATTTCCCTTTTCAAATAAAAATTCTGAAAATAAATTTTTGAGTTGGAAAATCCTAGAAAAATTGTTCGAGCAAAATTTTGGGCGAATCTGGACCTAGACATCTGAGCAGGACATCAGGTAACCGTTAGATAGCCGTTGCAAAAAGTTGGAAGCAGGCGAGCCCTGCAGGGGTTCGGCCGACCCTGGCAACGGTCATGTGGGCCCCGCCTCCTCCAACGGCTCCTAGCCGTTGCCCTTGTCCTCTACCCCGGTGCCTGGCTTGGTTGCCTATAAATAGAAGGGGGATTGAGGGGTTTCTTCACCCATTCACTCATTTCCATCACCCTCTCTCCCTCTTTGCTCTTGCCTTTTGGTTTTCTTGGATTTCTTGCTCAAGGTTGAAGTGTCAAGCACTCTCTCCAATTTGTCACCGAATATTGAATATTGGTGGAGCAAGCTCGGTAAGGATTTCATTTCGATTTCACTAACCCATCACCGAGTTGCTCGTGTGTTCCATTGTTGTGCAAGATGAGTTGGATTGCCGGTGCATACCAGAAGGTGACCCGCTCACACCGTTCTAGAGACGGAGAGGGCTCGTCTCACCACTCCGGAGCTACACCGAGTCCAATGTCAACCGACCGTGAAGAAGAGGAAGAAGAGGAGCAATCCACGCCACAAGCCGAAGGAGTGTTCGATGTCGATGCCGCCTTCATCGACTTGAGCGACGACCGGGAGAGACAAGCCTACGCTCTCATCAAGGATCGAGTCTTCGCCAACACCAAGGAGTTCGACTCGGCCCTTCTCGAGAAAACAGGTATGGACTCCGAGTTCGATTCCATTTGGCATGCTCTTGGATGGGAGAACTTTGTTCCGGTGTGGGAGATCGGTTCTAGGCCTCTCACCATCCAGTTCCTCTGTACTCTTCGGGAGGATGAGACCGGTATTACGTTTCGTTTCCATGGAACGTCGTATCGAGTCTCATGGCCAGATCTTAGTCGTGCTCTCGGTTTTCATCATCGTTGTGCTATTTCTCTTGATCAAGCTTGCAGCGATTTTATTCGAGATAGTTTTTGGGAAGAACTTTCTGGTCGGCCTGTCCATGGCAAGTTAGCACCTCGGTGCAACGATATCACGCATCCCACTCTCCGACTGTGGCACAAGTGGCTCGCCGTTACTCTCTTTCCAAGGGATGACGTTCGGCCCGTGCACACAGACGAGATGAGGATATTATATGCTGCAGTCAGGTGGATCAAAATCTCCCCAGTGCAAGCTATGATTCGGCAGTGGTTGACAAATTTTAGGATGACGGGTTCTATTGAGTGTAAGTCTTTGATCACACGTATCATTTCGAGTATCGGGATTACACAAGGGGCTAACATTCCCTACATTGATTCTCCCCGGGCTGTGATAGATGAGGCATATTTGATTCAAGGACTACTCTTAAGAAGGGCCCGGATGATTCCTTGGTTTTTTTCTACCCTGGCCATGCAAACCAGATTCGGTTACCTAACCTGGATTTCCGTTTGTACGGCCAAGGGCCACTGACCGTTCCTCTTGAGGAACCTCGTCGTTCTAGTGTTTCTGGAGACAGGGTCACTAGGAGTGCATCGAGGAGGGTAGTGACAGCACAGTAACCACCACAACATCCGTCGCCAGAACCGTCACCACAGCCGTCACCTCAGCCACAGCCTCAGCCTACCCCACCGCTGTCTGGCGCATGGGCCTCGGCCGGGTACATGTCTGGAGTTACACCCGGATATGCCCCCGGTTGGGACCAGCCCATGAGTCAGCCGGGTGCGAGTGGCTCGACCTGGGCTAGTGCAGAGAGTGGCGAGTGGGTTAGGCCCGCCGGTGCTACCTACGGGGACTCGTCCTCATCGTCCGGGTTGCGCTCGTCATCTCGTGGGGCCACTCTCACTCAGCAGATGAGCGAGCTCAACATCCGTGTCGGTACCGTGGAGGAGACAATGCAGCAGCAGGCTGAGTCCACTCGAGGCTGGCAGCGTATGACTGGCGAGAGACTTCACACCATGGAGCAGAGACAGCTGCGACAGCTGGACGAGCAGAGGGCTTACTACGCGTGGATGGGATACCACCCTCCGCAACAGTGAGCCTGAAGCTAGCTTGGGGGAGGACCCCCATTCTGAGGTAACTTGTATCTTCTATTGTTTTGAGAACTCCATATGCTAAACACATAAAAATCTAAAAAGTTAAAAAGACAAAAAATAATTATTTGCTTTCTTAAATTAGTTTGTTTTCATATACGCGGTAAGAGTGTTCTTATTCTCCATGGTTGAAATGATGAATAGTTGCTTTGTTTATTCCTCTTGTATGCCTTGTTTACAACTTAGTACCCTATTTAAGTTTTGAGTTTGTTGGCTAGTATGATCGAACCTGAGCTTGAAATTTGTGGGTAGCAAAAAGTATGATCTTTGCCTAAGTTGTTGCGAGGTATGATATGGTATAATAGAGTTGCTATGAGCTCATACTAAGTGATGTTTGATATCCGGAGTTTTCTTTTGAAAGTTGTTAAAATGATAAGTTCCTCAATGATAAGAAATTCCTATCCAAGTCCATATGTAGATCTTAACTTCTGTTAACCTCCACATATGCTTCCTGATTTCTTCATTGAGTCTTGTCGAATTGTTGTGACCCTCGGCGAGTAAACTTGTCATTACTCCTATGATCAAGATCACGTACACACCACCATATGCGAAACTTCTACACTGGAAGTTAGCAACTATCATTTCATCCATCCCCCATCCATTCCACAAAATAAAGCTCCACGCATGTTCCATGATTACTCTCCCTCCAAAAATATTCAGCAAGGACTATGGGCTATGATCATAAAAAAAGAGAGAAAAAGAATAAAGGGACATAGCCCAAGTCTCAAAAATTTTGAAAAGGAGGAGAGTAAAATCATACAAATAGGAGTTCATTATCCATCCACCATATACACACTTTTGCACATCTTGATCAGGGTGTATGACTTGTTCTCCCAAGGATCCGGTTTTCGACTCGACAATACATGAGAAACAGGTATGCCACATGTTTTCCCTACCTACAGCTCCACATTGTTAGCGTTTCGTAGCGCCGTCATCTTAAGAACATATCTGGGACCCATCCTTAGTGACAACACCAGGAAACGCCTTGTAGGCACCTCTCAATGTCACAACTAATGGCACGGTTAGCGTGAACATCGAGACTTGCCATGGCTTAATCTAAACGATCATGAACGAATCCGCAAGTGCACAGATAAACCATTGTAGCATCTCCCCAAGGAAGGAGAGTATTCCAAGGGTATCGAATCCATGGAAGGCAATGGCGGATATCTTAGACTTATGCTTTTGCTCTGAATGTAAACCAAGAGATAGATATAGGGAACAACACACTCAAAAACAGGGGTAAGATAAAAGATATAAGTGTAGTGTGACACACACACTCAGATCTACCTCTACTCTAGCACACTACGGCTTAGGGGGAACATACGAGTTAGCTCTAGGTTCTAATGTACTAAACATACAAAGCTAGAAGATATAAGAGATCGGCATGAGTATTGCATGAGAGAGATAAAGTTCAGCACCCAGGTACAAACGGGGAGTTAGCCCGCGACGACCAGCACTCTGCGAAACTAGACTTTAGACTCCTACAGCAGGTACCCCAGCGCGGAGGTTGCCCAAGGATCCAACAGGGTTGTCACCACCTGAGGACCGACCTCTATCGTTACGGGGGGTATGCTCATAACTATCGTAGCCAGACAACACAGGCACCATGCCTACGTTGCTGCTAGAATCCACCCGGTCCGGGCTATTGTGACCCAGGGTGAGAGCCACCAGAAGACTGGTCAACTAGACCGAGTACCGTAGCTTGAACACAGACCTCATGCAACACTCTCATGCCATCTAACAAGATCAACTAAGGCTAGACATACAAACAGATATGAACTATCTTATGTCTAATCAATAAGATCAAAGGGTCGTGTTCGTGAAGAACACGAGCCTCTAACTTATGAACAAACACATAAGGAAGGAGTTTATCACCCTTCAAGTGGATCAAAAGGTAGTGTTCACGAAGAACACAAGCCTCTAAATGATGAACAGAGGATGAACTCAAGAACATATCAAAATATGATCTACCATGACTTTATATGAAATAGCTGAATAACTGAAGTAGATCAAAGTCATACAAAGAAATAAAGATAAAAGAGAACTCATACCTAGACTTCCAAGAGGACTTGGAACCTGAATAAGAGCTACTCTAGCCTACCCCCTAGCCTTGGAAACTAAAAGTGAGAGGAGAATGAGAGAGTGGTGTGTGAGAAATGGGAGCTCCTCCCCTTCTATTTATAGGCAAGGACCAGGCTTGCTCGGAGGCTCAAAGTGCCCCTAAACACCCGGGAGTGAGGCAATGGACCAATAGGGAGCTGCCACATGTAGGGGCCAGATGGGGCGCCACTAAGGCGGTTCGGCCGATCCTAGGATCAGCCGGCCCCCTAGGGCGGCCCCACCTGGTGTGCTTCCTCTAGGTGGCTGCCCTGTGGGCCCTCTGATCCATCCCCGGTGCATGGCTTGATTTGGTATCCGAGGTGGGCCCTTTGATCCATGTGAAGTCCATGTGGTGTCCTCTGATTCGTCGGTAAGTGCCTCTCCTGGATCGATGACGTGGAATGTCATGTTTCCCTTGGTGGCAGCCACCTCCTCAGCTGAGTTGGCATGGTTTCTTCATAGAAGGTGGGTTTCCATCTCTTTTAAGGGGTAAATCACCTACATACAAATAATCTCCAAGGACAAGTGGAACTACATTATTCAAACCAAAATGCTAGTAAATAATGCATATGCCTCCATTTATTTGAGAATATTGAGGGTTGGAAATAGTGAATTTCAACCATCAACAAACTCCCCCAAGCTGACCTCTTGCTCGTCTCGAAGCAAGACATTAGAGACTTACGTTGGTTGATCAGGAGTTGCTACAATGTTGTATTCTCAACTTATGGCAAACATACAACAAAGTATTCTACCAAGAGTTGAACAAGTTGGCAATGTTCTTACCTTTCACCTAATAACATGGGGCATATAGCTTCACCTGCCTTGGGCGGTTGAGAGACAGAATGGTTATATAGAAAGTGCATAATCACTCATACCTTGATCAGTTCATCAATCCGGAGGTTTTGCAAATTTTTCAAAAGAAAATCAAAGTTCCTCAAATGATACTCTCGGATCGCTCAAAAGTGTATGGTTCCTCACCAAGGCATCAATGTTGCCTTTCTTCACATCCTACTCCTAATAGGCTGTATGTGGAGCTATAGGTAGGGAAGAAATGTGGCATACTTGTCTCTCATATTTTGCTAAGTCAAAAACCGGATCCTTGGAAGAAACAAACATACATCCTTATCAAGATGTGTATATGTGTGTGATGGATATGAGCATGGTAAGGTGGATACTAGGCCCGGAAATGGGTGCTAGATATTACCATGTTTTATATGAAGGAATGAGGGATTGATGGTAAGGTGGACACTAGCCCCGGAGTAGACACTAGTTATTACCATCTACATGGTGGAACTCTTTCTCTTACACATATCAATCCCTTTTCTCCTTTTGAAATTTTCGAGACTTGCGCTAGCTCTCTTTATTTATTTTTGCCATGCTTTTGAGCATGCTTTTTTTATAGCTAGCCCTTTGTCTCTATTGGAGATATTTGGAAAGGGATGAATAAAGCAAAGATACATAGAGTTTTATTTATGGAAGAATGCATAAGCAATATGGAGCAAATGATGAATGCTAACTTCCAGTGTAGAAGTTTTAGCATGAACGTGTACGTGATCTTGATCAGGGGAGTATGAGTTCTAACAAGGGTCACAACATTTTGACAAAGCTCAATGAGAGAACAAGCTGCATATGTGGAGGCTAAGAACTAGAATCTACATATGGCCTTGGATGGGAAATTCTCATCATTGAGGAACTCATCATGTTTTGATTTTTCAAAAAGGAAAACTCCAGATGTCAAGCATCACTAAGCACAAGATCATAGCACTCTATTATACCATATCATGTCTCACAACAACTTAGGCAAGGATCATGCTTTTTGCTACCCACAGTTATCAAGCTAAGGTTTGAACATACAAGCCAACAACCTCAAAACTTAGGTAGGATACAAAGTTGTAAGCAAGACATACGAGGAAAATAAATAGAGCAACTAATCATCATTTCAACCATAGAGGCAAAGCATTCTTACTAAGCATATCAAAGCAAACTAAGCAAACGATGATGATGAAAGCAGATAAATATTTTTGGTCTTTTTATTTTTGCAGATTTTTTTTGGATTTTCATTTATAAGATATTCTGAAAACAAATGAAGATACAAGTTACCTCAGAATGGGGGTCCTCCCCCAAGCTAGCTTCAGGCTCACTGCGGAGGAGGGTAGAAGAAACCCTGACTCGCGTAGTAAGCCCTCTGCGCCTCCATGTATCGCTGCTGATCCTGCTGCATGGCTGCTATCCTCTCACCAGCCTGACGCTGCCACGCTGAGGTAGACTCGACGTGGGTGTTCAGCGTCTCCTCCAGTCCTGTGACCTGGACGGTGAGCTCTCCCATCCGCTGCGTGAGCTGAGCATCGCGTGCAGAGGCTGAGGAGTGCCGCCGGAAGGACGAAGACGGAGGTGGACCACCGGAGCTGGAACTAGCGGGTGTGGCCCACTGAGCACTGCTCGCATCCGCCCACGCAGTGCCACTCGCACTCGGCTGGTAGGTGGGCTGATCCCAACCAGGTGCATATCCAGGGGTAACCCCGAACATGTACCCCGCAAGGGCCCCTCCTGCCACCGGTGGCGTAGCAAGCTGTGGCTGAGGCTGAGGCTGTGGTGGTGGCTGTGACAAGTTAATACCATGGTGCAAGCTCAAGGAATGTCCGGATAGACATCACTCCTAAGCTCGCCACAGCAAGAATGCAGAAAACACAAAGCAGAAGTAGATTGCTTTCCCTGAACCAGAATTTTATTGTATGGAAAATAAGGATAACTTACCGAACTTACCTGTTGGCGCAGAGCTCATTATTTTGAGTCTTTAGAGCTAGACTTGGTTTCAACGTTCTCACCTGGGCAGTGGGGTAGCCGTTTCCTTCGGAGGAGAAGTTGGCTTCCTACTCACCCTCCACCACATCTTCTGAGTGTTGTGTGGGTTGTGATGTGTAGGAGGTGATTTCTTGGACCGGGACTGAGACTTCCAATACTGTTTCTGTCCCGTGCCCATGAGTTGGCGTTCTTCCTTCCAAAAATTCTTCATGAATGCAATGAGACTGTCCACTTGCCGTGGTGGCACTTCGACCTCTCGTGCAGGGGTGTCGGAAGTTGGTAAATCCTTAATCATCGAGCATTGTTCTTTTCTTCGACGAAACTCGAACCTCTTCTCTTTGCCATTGATGTAGAGATGGATCACACCAGCCCCCACATCAATTTGTGCATTAGCTATACTTAGAAATGGTCGCCCAAGTATGAGCGACACCTCCTTGGCGATCTCCATGTCCAGCACCACAAAATCAATAGGAATAAAGCAATCTCGGACTTTCACTGGAATGTCCTCAGCTATCCCCGCTGGTTATCGGACTGAAGAATCGGCCAGCTGTAGCTACAAAGTGGTTGAAGATAAACTTGTGTAGTTTAGTTGATTAAAGACTACCTTAGGCATGACGCTGACGCTGGCCCCTAAGTCACAGAGAGCATGGCGAAACGTTAGGTCCCAATCATACAAGTGATTGTGGGACACCCTGGATCCTTCTTCTTCTCAGGAAGGCGGTTGAGTATAGCAGCACTGCACTCCTCCGTGAGTCGTACCACTTCTGTCGTAGGAAGAGCCCGCTTCTTGGTTAGGATGTCCTTGAGATAACGCGCGTAAGTGGGTACACGTATTGCCTCGAGCAATGGGACGTTGATATAAACTTTCTGAATCAAGTCCACAAAGCGATTGAACTGTTCATCTATTGTTGCCTTCATGTTCCTTTGAGGGAACGGCATCACATTGGCTTCTACGAATTCCGGATGTGTCATTACTCCTTCAGGTGCTTTATCTTTTGACGGCACCTTCCTTACCTGGGGGAATTCTTCCGAGTAGGATGAATCCTCGTGAATATTCTCAACCTCTGTTATGCCTTTCTTATCTGTCCCTGCATGGTTAGGATATGGTGGATCCCGAGTGGACTTACCCCCTCTCGCGGTCACCGCATTTGCATTTTCAACGGAGGGAACAAAAGTAGCCAGTCGAGCCAACTGAGCTTCTAACATTTTGTTAAAACTCAGCTGGCTCTTCTGAGCAGAAGAAAAATTATCAAACTTAACGTTGAGACTTTATAAAGTTTTATCAACGGCAGCTAGCTTTTTGTTAACACCTTCATTAATCTTAGCTTGCCCAAAAACGAGATCTCTCAAGGAAGGTTGGTTAGGATTGTAAGAATTACCTTGGTTACCTCCTTGATAATAAGGGCGTTGTTGATTCCACGATTGACCTCCTTGTTGAGGTGGACGATAACCATTGTTGTTGCCATTCATGTACATCACTTCCTCCTGAGTCTCCGGACAATAGTTTCCCGAGTGCCTAGTGTTGCGACAGACTTCACAAGTCATATGGGAATCCATAGGCAGGGTAGTGGTGGCCATGGCAGCCTTCTCGCTGGTGTAGTCATCCAATCTCTTCATAAGAAGATCCAACTTGGCAGTAATCATGTCTGCTTCCTTGACAGTCTGAGTACCCCTCGGTCGTGGTTGGAGTCTTTCATCACTCCACCCTTGGTCTGAGTAATTTAGCATCATCAACAGTGAGTGAGAAGAATGCTCCTTGAGCAGCAGCATCAATATGGCCTCGGGCTGTCGGAGTCAACCCATTATAGAAGCTTTGAAGAATGAGCCAATCCTCCATCCCATGGTGAGGACAGGCCAGGACGTACTCCTGAAGCCTTTCCCAAGCCTCTGGAATAGATTCACTTGCTACTTGCTGAAAACCAGAAATCCTTCCACGAAGAGCATTGGTTTTACCCAATGGGAAGAACTTCTTGAGAAATGCCTCTGAACACGTACTCCAAGTGTTAATAGCTTCATGATTCGCGTAGAACCATTGCTTAGTTTTCCCTAGGAGGGAGAATGGAAACAGCCGTAGACGAACAGCATCCATATTTGCACCCCTGATGACGAAAGTGCTACATAGCTCTAGGAATTGCTGCAGATGAGCATTGGTATCCTCATTCGGCTTGCCACAGAATGGGCTAGCCTGTACCATCGTGATTAGACCCGTCTTGATATCAAAACTTTTAGTCCCTATTGCCACCTTAGGGCCTTGCAGCACCTGGTCAGCAGAAGGAGCTGAGTACTCACGAAGTGTCTTCTGGGCCATAGCGTTAGACGTGGATGGTACAAAGGAAGCTGGATCGCCTTCTGGATGAGTACGACGAGGTGAGCCGAAATGAATTCGAGCTTTCCTCACAAGTGACTCGGGATCTTCAGTAAAATTATCCGGTAGGTCGAAACCAGTCATACACTACTTGTCTTCATCATCCAAAGATAAAAGAAGACAATCAAGGTTAGCCTGCATTGAGAGTTGTCCTAACCTACTCAGAGTTTATAAACAGATGCAAAGCATGATCATGATAATCCTGTACCTTCCCCGGCAACGGCGCCAGAAATGCTTGTTGGCGTTTCGTAGCGCCGTCATCTTAAGAACAGATCTGGGACCCATCCTTAGTGACAACACCAGGAAACGCCTTGTAGGCACCTCTCAATGTCACAACTAATGGCACGGTTAGCGTGAACATTGAGACTTGCCATAGGTTAATCTAAACGATCATGAACGAATCCGCAAGCCAACAGATAAACCATTGTAGCATTTCCCCAAGGAAGGAGAGTATTCCAAGTGTATCGAATCCGTGGAAGGCAATGGCGGATATCTTAGACTTATGCTTTTGCTCTGAATGTAAACCAAGAGATAGATATAGGGAACAACACACTCAAAAACAGGGGTAAGATAAAAGATATAAGGGTAGTGTGACACACACACTCAGATCTACCTCTACTCTAGCACACTACGGCTTAGGGGGAACATACGAGTTAGCTCTAGGTTCTAATGTACTAAACATACAAAGCTAGAATATACAAGAGATGGGCATGAGTATTGCATGAGAGAGATAAGGTTCAGCACCCAGGTACAAATGGGGAGCTAGCCTGCGACGACCAGCACTCTGCGAAACTAGACTTTAGACTCCTACAGCAGGTACCCCAGCGCGGAGATTGCCCAAGGATACAACAGGGCTGTCACCACCTGAGGACCGACCTCTATCGTTACGGGGGGTATGCTCATAACTATCATAGCCAGACAACACAGGCACCATGCCTACGTTGCTGCTAGAATCCACCCGGCCCGGGCTATAGTGACCCAGGGTGAGAGCCACCAGAAGACTAGTCAACTAGACCGAGTACCATAGCTTGAACACAGACCTCATGCAACACTCTCATGCCATCTAACAAGATCAACTAAGGCTAGACATACAAACAGATATGAACTCTCTTATGTCTAATCAATAAGATCAAAGGGTCGTGTTCGTGAAGAACACGAGCCTCTAACTTATGAACAAACACATAAGGAAGGAGTTTATCACCCTTCAAGTGGATCAAAAGGTAGTGTTCACGAAGAACACAAGCCTCTAAATGATGAACAGAGGATGAACTCAAGAACATATCAAACATATGATCTACCATGACTTTATATGAAATAGTTGAATAACTGAAGTAGATCAAAGTCATACAAAGAAATAAAGATAAAAGAGAACTCATACCTAGACTTCCAAGAGGACTTGGAACCTGAATAAGAGCTACTCTAGCCTACCCCTAGCCTTGGAAACTAAAAGTGAGAGGAGAATGAGAGAGTGGTGTGTGAGAAATGGGAGCCCCTCCCCTTCTATTTATAGGCAAGGACCAGGCTTGCTCGGAGGCTCAAAGTGCCCCTAAACACCCGGGAGTGAGGCAATGGACCAATAGGGAGCTGCCACATGTAGGGGCCAGATGGGGCGCCACTAAGGCGGTTCGGCCGATCCTAGGATCGGTCGGCCCCCTAGGGCGGCCCCACCTGGTGTGCTTCCTCTAGGTGGCTACCCTGTGGGCCCTCTAATCCATCCCCGGTGCATGGCTTGATTTGGTATCCGAGGTGGGCCCTTTGATCCATGTGAAGTCCATGTGGCGTCCTCTGATTCGTCGGTGAGTGCCTCTCCTGGATCGATGACATGGAATGCCATGTTTCCCTTGGTGGCAGCCACCTCCTCAGCTGAGTTGGCATGGTTTCTTCATAGAAGGTGGGTTTCCATCTCTTTTAAGGGGTAAATCACCTACATACAAATAATCCCCAAGGACAAGTGGAACTACATTATTCAATCCAAAATGTTAGTAAATAATGCAATTGCCTCCATTTATGTGAGAATATTGAGGGTTGGAAATGGTGAATTTCAACCGTCAACACACATATCAGCTTATTAGAAGTAGGTAGTGAAAGAAGGCAAAACCATGCCTTGGTGAGGAATCATACACATTCAGCGATCCGAGAGTATCATTTGAGGAACTTTGATTTCTTTTTGAAAAACCTACAAAACCTCCGGATTGATAACTGATCAAGGTACATGTGATTAGTAATCTTTATACAACCATTCTATCTTTCAACCGCCCAAGGCAGGTGAAGCTACACGCCCCATATCAATCGAGTGTAAGGTAAGATCAATGCCAACTTCTTCAATCCTTGATAGAGTACCTAGCTGTATCTTATTATACATTAGGAATACATGATCGTAGCAACTCCTGATCAACGAACCTAAGTCCTTATCTCTTGCTCGGGACGAGCAAGAGGCTAGCTTGGGGGAGTTGTTGACGGTTGTTAAGTACCTACTTTAGCTGTCAATATACTCATGAATAAAGGAGCATAAGGCATTTCTTACACGTATTTAGTTAAGAATAATATAGTTTCACTTGTCCTTGGAGATTATTTGATTGCAGGAAAATAAGCAGGAAAAGAGTGACAAACTCACCTTCTATGGTCCATGCCACATCACCTTATCCTAGGTAGGCTACCAACAAGGATGCCATGCATGCACACCTGCCAACAAGGGAGCCATGCATGCATGCCATGCAAGCAATCTAAGTGAAGCAACCCCTGACGAATCAGAGTGTGACACGTGGACGTCACATGGATCCATGGGCCCACAAAGGCATGCAATTCGCACCAAAACATGGTGGACACCGGGAACCGACCTAAGGACTCACAGGACAGCCACCAGGAGGAAGCACACCCCGAGTGGGGATCACAGGGGGTCGGCCGACCCCACAGGTCGGCCGAACCGACCTTGTGGCCGCCACTCAGGGCCTTCCACGTGGTGCTTCCCCATTGGTCCTAGGTGCCATTCCAGGGGTGTTTGCATCCATTCCTCGCTGGTGCCCGGGCCTATAAATAGAAGGAGAGGGGGCTCACTTATAAGACATCCACACTTGCAACACCTCTCTCACTTTTAGTCTCAAGGCTAGGAGGTAGGCTAGAGTAGTTATAATTTAGGTTCCAAGTCTACTTTGGGATCTAGGTATGAGTTCTCTTGTATCTTATTTCATTTGTATGACTTTGATCTACTTCAGTTATTTATCTATTTCATATAAAGTTGTGTTAAATCTAAAAAAATATAAAGTTGTGTTAATATGCATGAGTGATTTGTTCATGTGTTCTTCACATGTTCATCATTTAGAGGCTCCTGTTCTTGATGAACAAGGCCTTTCGATTCACTTGACGGGTAACTTTCACATGTTTCTGATGTTTGTTCATAAGTTAGAGACTCGTATTCTTCGCGAACACGACCCTTTGATCCAGTTGAACAGACATAGGAAAACACAAATCCATTTGTGTACATAACCTGGTTTGATCTAATTAGATGACATGATTGTGTTGTATGAAGTCTGTGCTTAAGCTACGGTACTCGGTGTAATTGGCTGGTTTATCTGGTGGCTTGACCTGGGTCACAATAGCCTGGGCCGGTCAAGTCCGGCTAACAACGTAAGCATGGTGCTTGGGTTGCGTAGCTACCTTACTTATGAGCTTATCCCACGGTTTGTCTTGGGGTAGGCCGCGGTAGTGACAGTCGTTGGTCCCTCTGAAATCCCCCAGATTCGGATAAGCTGTAGGAGTCTAAAATCTAACAACCGGAGTTGTGCAGAAGCAACGCAGGAGGTTAGCTCCCCGTGGTACCTGGGTGCTTAAGTCAATGTTCTTCAACGCTAATGTATCTAACTCATTCCTACCAGCTTTATGTGTGTAGTACATAACAACCTAGAACTAACTCGTATGTTGCCTCCTATGCCTAGGACCCCTTAGAGAGAGAGTGAGTGTGTGTGTGTGATCACACTACCCCTATTATCATTATCTTACTCCTGCACTTGAGTGTCTGATTTATTTCTGTCTATGATCTATACTCATTGCAATAGTGTTGAGCTTGTCAATCCACCAATGCCTTCCTTGGATTCGATACCCTTTGGAATACTCCTTTGGGGAAATGCTACAATGGTACTTCCGTGCGCTTGCGGACTCCTGTGACATTAAGAATTACCAACCAGCATTTCTGGCGCTGTTACCAGGGTGGGTTCCAAACCCTTCTTAGGTGATTGCGTTAAGAAATGTCAACAAAGACCCATACTCATCTTTCCAACCATGTGCAATCCGATAACGAGGACTTCATTTGTGCCTTGGGATCACTTTTTGCCATTTGCACATGTCCACCTATCTAAAATTGTGTGTTCATCTCTCCCCCCCTCCTTGATAACATTATTTTCCCAATGACCTTTTTGACGAGTCTCGGTAAGACCATGAGAAGCTAGTCTTGTTTTAATAATATCTTAACTATAATATCTTGGTAGGACTAAACTTTCCTATAGCTCCACATAAGGCTTCCACCATATGCTTTGAGAGAGGAAAGGAGTAGAACAAGTAGGCTTGAGAGACAAGTAAGATGAGAGTACATGAGCAAAGTGCAAGATGGTTTCTTTCGATCTTGGCAAAGTAATTTTTCTCTTTATCCTATTCTTTATTTTTCAAAATTTCTTAGATTTGTTTAAAAGTTTGAGAGCTTGATCATGTACTTCTGGAAAGAACTTGAATGATATCTACCCTCCATAAAGATAAAAGTTAGTACATTATGGAACTTTAATGAATATAAAACTAGAGAGCATTATGTTTTCTCATGTATGATCAAGTGTAGGGTTTGAGCATCGAAGGGCAACGTTGATATCCATAGAAGGCTTACTCGAGGACGAGCAAGGTTTAAGCATGGGGGGATGTTGGCGGTCGATTTCCGTCAACCTAGCCACTTGTTTACCTTCTATGTTGGTATTGATTTGATATTCACACTAACGATCCTAACCCTCATTATATGCTATGTTCGCACTCGTGCACGGTTTTTGAAGTTTGTTGTTTACACAGGAATCAAGAGCTTAAATGAGGACTTCCGGGTAAAGTTCATCAAGGCATTTACAAGGTGATCATGGACCTCGGGACAAGTCAAGATACAAGATGAACATGACTCCAAACAAGCCAAGGACTAAAGCGTCAAGCCGAGAAGTGCGGAGGACCTAGACGGAAGATGCGGGAGTTCATTCGCAAAGCCCCCTCATCTAAACCGCAAGGAAAATGACGTCAAGGGCCTACATGCAACTCGGCAAAAACTCAAGAAGTCGCGAGAAGCATCCAGAAGAAAGGCGGCACCGAACTGGGCCAGGATGGGCCCAGGTCGGCCGGCCCAGCCCATTCTGGGCCCTGTTCGCTGCCCCCTTTGACCTAGCTGATCCTCGGGCTATTTATAGCCCCGGTACCCCGAGCCACGTATCAAGCAATTCGTCATTCGCCGCCGAGGAGCAGAGGAGCTTGAGGGACACCACCCCGGAGAGGAGGGTCGAGTTAGTCGTCTAGGGTTTGCCTAGCTGGCATGGGAACCTTGCAAGGAAGACCACGTCGGAGTTCCGGAGGCGTGAATCAAGGTCAAGGTAGGATCCCGGTTGGATCTTATTCATGTATTCATACTTTTGATGGAGTTTTAATGGATCCGATTCTTAGCGATCAAGTACTTTCGTTTGCAATTCTTGTTCTTGCTTGGGTGTTTTCCTCCTCAATCTATTCTCGAGATAGATTGCATGGGATGTTCTTGTAGCCGCGGTGGCTAGAGGTGCATACCCGATCTACCAAGTAGTTCAACGCACTCCTTGCGGGTGTGCTCTAAGATTCGACCGCAAAGAAAGGGGAACATTGTGACAGGATGTTGACACCGAGTACGGCGGGGCGACTTAGGGGGTTTGACCGAAGGTCACGATTTAAAGAAGCTTTCAATGAGATTCGTTTTACTCTCTCTTTATCTTGCTCGGAACGACGACATAAACTCGATCTAGACCCCTCTCTAGATCGGTACCTCAATGCTTTCTCTTGCTACCTCTTTTGATCTTACTAGATTAGATGCAATTCGAAGCCTCTCAAAGAAGCAAGTGTCTTTTCGGTTATTAGATTGATTTTATATTACATATTGTTCCACGGATTCGATACTTTGGGTTCACCACTCAAGGGAAGAAGGGTTCCTTAACTAAGACGAGGGATTTGTCCGTTTGCAAGTCCAAACGAACTTTGCAATGATAATCAAACGTCAACAGTCCCCTCCCGTGGCTCTCGGTGTTCTTCTCTCGCGCGGTGTCCAATGGACCGCCGGTGATGGTGATGACGACAGGTAAGCCACAGGTAAGACCTCCTCCTCGTCAGTGTTCTCGATCTAAGGTTAGGGTTTCGGTATTGACTAGAATTTCTTCGATTTCTTCCCCTAACCCGAGCAAATCTAGGGTTAGGGTTGCATATTTGACTCATTTGCAGTGGATTACTTCCCCTAATCTCTTCGATTTAGGTGTATCCTTCTTCTCTAACAACACTGCTTTCCCCAACTAGACCTACTCTCTAGCCTAGCTCTTGATACCATTGTTAGATCTACGGATCTCTAGGAGTAGTATCTAGATGGGTATGAACTTAGACTCGGGAGTATACCTTTGTCTTCCGGCCATCGTTTCTTCGACATGAACTCTGCGCATGGCAGCGACAGTCGGTGTAGGGGCAGAGGTAGCGGCGACGACGCAAGGGCGGCGGACTTCCGGTCACTTCAGTGCCTCTTTCAGGATCGGACTAGGGTTTAGAGGAGTGGTTATTGTAGCGGCGGCGAACATCATGTTTAGAGCCCGTGGCCCCCACCTCCTCTTATAGGCACTGCGCGACAGGGCCCGCAACTCATGTGGGTTGGGCTCCCGATCAGGGAGCCGAGTCAAGGGTCCAGTTGGCCTTTAGACCAACTGGTGGAGATCAATACTAACACGAGTTACTCTGAATTTTATAGAAATACTCCTGTCAAATTAAAAGCATGACAAGTGAATCTGGCGATTGACGAGTTTTTTGCTTGCGTCGAATTATGGTCTGAGATTCGTGCAACTGTCTGATCTCAAGACTAGAAATTGTTGGCATCGCAATCAGCTGTATATATAGAAGCAATGCAAAGTAATTCTGTTCCCGTGAGGCCACGACCCATGGCCAGGCAATCTTCGTAGTCGATGCGTAAGAAATAAAACATGATACCCAGGATTTCGGTCACTGTCATCTAACAAAAGTCTTAGGAGTAGACCGAAACAGCAAGAGTCTCGGTGATGCGTAAGAAATAAAACATGATACCAAGGATTCCGGTCACTGTCATCTAACGAAAGTCTCAGACCGAAACAAAGAGTTTCGGTATTTTCGTCAAAAAAAAAAGAGTTTCGGTATTTTGCAAGATAATCATCACACCAAGTTTGCAGAAATAGTCAAGGGTCTCACACAAATTGGATTCTCTCGAAGTAGAAATGGATATCATGAGCGATTTACAAATTCAAATGACTTGGGGAGTGGTGAGACCATCTTCGTCTTATGCAATCTGATCTTAATAAAAGGGATGTAATTCAGATAGGTACAACTACTTTATGATTTTGAACAATTCAAGGCACACACAGAATAGAAAAAAAGCATGTCGAAATTGTATCTGACCCATTAGCCATTTTGATTTTCTGATGCGCACAGAACATAAGAAAATGTGGAGACGAATTATTATTTGGTAGTAATTTTTACGGAATGCAGCAAGGAATCTTCTTTAGGATGTTCATGCTGTCTCTGTCCATTTCGTCCCTCCAAGAAATACTCTTTTTTTAGGACCAGCCAAAGGCTCCTATATTTAGTGCATGATTCTTTTGAAAATCCTTACGTAACAAGCGCCCTGATGCGGCCCGGGAATTAACCAAAAATGTGGAGACGAATTATTATTTGGTAGTAATTTTTACGGAATGCAGCAAGGAATCTTCTTTAGGATGTTCATGCTGTCTCTGTCCATTTCGTCCCTCCAAGAAATACTCTTTTTTTAGGACCAGCCAAAGGCTCCTATATTTAGACTAATTTAGTGCGTGATTCTTTTGAAAATCCTTACGTAACAAGCACCCTGATGCGGCCCGGGAATTAAACAAAAATCGTAGAAAGTACTAGGGAATCGACTTTCAGCTGTGACAACTATGTGCTGTGCTTACTTTCCGGATGCTTGCAACTTGCATCCCACATTCCATAAGCTAGGTGTAGGGGCAAGGTAATGGGGATTAGGCTGACTCCAACAAGGAGAGGCAAATCCATTTTTGCCTCTTCGAGAGCTACTGTGCATCAAAAAATCCTCTCCAACAAGCAGATGCATACGGCGATGCATTTTGCATCGGAGGAGAGAGGCGAGCCAAAATTGCATTCCCTCTCTCCTCCGATGCATCTGCTGCAGCAGGTAGGGCCCACCCCTGCAGCTGCTAGGCCGACGGCAGCTGCGGCGGCGGCGCGCCGCCCTCGTCCTCCGGCGTGGCTTCGGCTGCGGGGACTGCGGCGGCGGCGGCCGAGTGGGTTGCTTGGCCGGCGGACCAGCCGTCGGGGGCTTCGCCTGGCGGCCACCGCGCGAGCCCTCCATGGCCGGCGGCGCGAGCTCCTCTGGCGACCTCCGCGCGAGCCTCCATGGCCGGCGGCGCGAGCTCCTCTGGTGAGCTCCGCACGAGCCCTCCATGGCCGGCGGCGCGAGCTCCTCTGGCGACCTCCGCGCGAGCCTCCATGGCCGGCGGCGCGAGCTCCTCTGGTGAGCTCCGCACGAGCCCTCCATGGCCGGCGGCGCGAGCTCCTCTGGCGAGCCCCGCGGAAGCTCCGTGGTTCCCTCGCCATGGCCGGGCGGCTCTGAATCGGCGGTGGCGGTGGAGGAGGAGGCGGCGGAAGAGGAGGATGGTCGCGCCAGCGCCGGCGCCGCCCGCGGCTGCGCGCCTGCTCCGGCGACGAGGTGGGCCAGCACGCGGGGAGGAGGCTGGCGGCGATGGCCCCCTCTGCCGGCGGATTTTGGGTGGGTGGGGGTGGTGTTGTTGGAGACGAGATGTTTTTGGGTCCGTGACCTTTCCCCTGTGCACGATGCAAAGGAACAAATGCCTCTTCGGTTTAGGTATTCGCTGTTGGAGTCAGTCTTATGGATTGGATTGTTTGGCTGCAACCAGCAACTCCATTTTACAATGGCGATCTCGATTGAGATTGCGATGCCAACTATGAGGAGTGGCGCGCGCGCCGTGAAGAGAAATTGAAGGGGCAAGAACCCCAATTCAGTTAGAATAAAATTGTTTATGTTTCGGCTGTTCAACATGTGCATGTATTTTGCACTTAAATCATTTGGGAAATTTTAGGGTGCTTGTAATTAATGTGAGTCATCTATCCGGTGAAATCTAACGGTGGTAGTACCAAGTAGTACTAGGTAGTACCAATGGGGTAGTACCCGGTAGTACCATTTTGGTAGACCCGGTACTAAGTACTATCTGGTACTACCTAATTAAATTAGCTGGTGAAAAAATATTAGTACAAGGTACTACCCAAGTACCGAAACAAAGCTCAAATCATTTATTTATTACAGATCTAGTAGGCTCCGGCTAATTAAGTCAAGCTCTCAGAAAAACAAGAAAAATGTGAAGACGTATGCAAATTAAAATCTGGCCAGATAAACACTAAAAATCATTAAAATCTACAATTTCTATGATGATGAAATTTTGTACACACACCACCCGACTCTGTTCCCGCCCCTGCATTCGTCGGTCCTTCGCTAGTCGGGCACTGGCCTTACATATTGAAGGTTTCGTCATTCTGTTCACGGTCCCTGGCCATTCTTCTTTGCCGTGCTCTGAAATTGGCTTACGACTTGGGCGTAAAATATGATCTCTGCTCATAGCTACTACCTCCAGCGCTCAAATTATTAATCTACAGTGAGTCGTGCATGCGAGTTACCGAATTTGCTATCTCTATATGCCGTGTGGTAGAAAAGATATTTACTTGGAAAAAAAGGCGATGCCGTAAAACCACTTAACCAGTGCGCGGAGCCAATTACAGTGCTTATGGACTGGAGCTGGACCTGATTCTGACCTTTTGCTAAGACATGAAACTCATTTTAACAAACCGTGTTTTACTAAAAAAAAACTTGTTTGGATACTGCCGAGGACGGGACGAGCTTCTGTAAACCAGCGTAGAAACGTTCTTAATTTCATTAAGCTCCGTCAGAGGCACTCCTTGTGCTCCTCTCTCCCCCATTCCATGGCTATCGCTCTATTGTTGTTGCCGGTGACAAAAACCAGCAATCAGACGCCGCACAGCTGCAGCTCCGTGTGGAACGCGCGCTCCCCGTAGAACCGTGCGCGGCCGTTGACGCCCGCTGCGGAGGGTGCTCTCCGCCCGCTTGATGGCGACCTCACGCCCGTCAGGCTCAAGCTCGGCATGTTTAGTTGTCTGAAGTTTCACTAAAATTCTCATCTAGAAGACCGTATCAGTTCATTTCTTCACTCTGCACGCGCTTCTCCAAACGTCAAAATTTCACCGTTTTCCCGGAACAAAACATTGAATTGATGTATACGAGAAGAAATTACCATAGATCTATGGACCAGCAAGGCGAACTGCACAAAACATGACTGTTGAAGGCACTCGTTAGACGACGGGTGGCCGGCAACGCGGGCATGCGGCGGCCGGCGACCTCGTGTAATCCCAGTTGATTAATTATTCGGTGGCCTGCGACGAATCGTGGAAGTGCCATGGTGAAGGAGACGGCGATTTCACGATTCGTGAAAGAGGCTGACGGGGACGGGGCTTTCACGATTCGTGAAAGAGGTTGACGGGGACGGGGATTTCACGATTTTTTCCCCCGCAATCTGAACACTGAAACAGGCACCTTATCGTATCAGATTCCAGCGGCCGTAACAAGGGAGTGGAACCCTTTCTGACCGGGTGCTGGCCTTTTATAAGTTGGTATCAGCCTGCTGCTCCTCCTTGTCACCGCCGAACACAGGTAGCAGCACAGCCAATCACACCCAGAGTCACGTCGTAGGCGCGCGCAGCGGCCTACGCTCTGCTACTCATGCAGATGGGCGACCAGGGAATGGCGTACGTACCCCGAGCCGACGCCGTGCCGCTCGACCACGTCCAGCGCCGCTTCCTCCACGCCGGCCGCATCCTCGTCACCGCCGGCTGCCTCGTCCTCACCCACACCACCATTGGCAACCGCCCCTCGAACGCCGAGCACGCGCTCGTCGGGTTCGCGCTCCTGCTTCTCGGCTTGCTCCTGCTCGTCCTGTCACCGGTGGCCAACCAGTTCCCCGGAGCAGCACGGGTCGGCGCCGCCGTCGCCGACGCCGTCCTCTTCGAGCCGGGGTTTTAGCTCCTGGAATGGCAGGTTTGTATAAGCGCGCGCGCCTCGTGGTCCAGTCCGTCATTGTAGCATACTAGCATGAAGAATAACTCCGCGCCGTTAGTATGGTTCGCACAGTGTTAGATGTGTGTTGCTCTGTTTTGCTCTGTTTTTCAGCTGTTTGGGGTGCCTGCAAACGCCCTTTCGTTCGTGGGCTTGTATCGTACTGTGTCTTTGGTTGGTGTAATCAGTACCTCTGTTCCAAATTATTATTTGTCTTAGAATTTTTTAGATACATAAATTTTATTATGCGTTAGATATATGATGTGTCTTGATATGTAGCAAAAGTAATTTGAGATGAACGCATTACTTTTTACATGATTGATATATTTGTAAAAGTTGTAATCATGGCTTGCGTATAAAACTTCTTGGGGATTTCTGCAGTGAAGGTTTCGTTGTCAATGCAATGCTCAGAAACTTGCTTACGGGTAAAAAATGATCTGGTTCTACCTCCATGCTCCACCACTCAAATTCTTAATCGACAATTACCGAATTTGATAACTCTATCACAACGCTAGTTCTTTGTTTTTCTTTTTTTTTATGTACAAACCAACTAGCTGTCCACGTCGAAATCAGCCCATAGAGGACGAGTATCTGTTTTTTTAATCAAAGGAAGAATTACATTAAATCAAAGCCGAGTACATAATCATCACACACAACACTTTGAAGAAAATAAAATTACATTTAAGAACAATCAAGTATTGATCGATCTTCACATTCATTGTATTCACACATCATGATGCTTGAAATCTCAATTTCAAATCTATATAAAAATTCATATAGAAAGCTGAACAGACATACGCTCAGCAAATAGGTCGAGAACAAGGGTCGAAAGAACGAACGACCAGCATCCCTGTAGGTTGGATGGAGCAAAATCTTCTTCCTTATTATGTCTTTCTTCTTCCTCTTTCTACCACCGATGAAGCAGAGAAATTGATCCCAATCTACCCAAGTCAAGACTGATCAACATTAGCATGAGAGGCAGAATTATTGGATCTAACCACGACAAAGCAGAGAAGAAGCTAGAGAAAATTATTCCACAATGGCAACATCATTTCCACCTTGACGCCGCCATCCAGGAACCTAATTATCCATGTACCGATATGCCAAAGAAGTTGTTGACGTCATAGTTACCGCCATCATCTTAATCAGAGTCGCCATGAATAGACCAAATCCACCCTACCTCTTCACCGTTGCTAGAAAGGAGAAGGAGAAAGCAAATCTCCAACACCACCAACCGTGGAGTGGAGAAACCTAAACCCTAAATTGATCTCAATCTATTAAAAACTTTTAGAGCATCTCCAACAATCTCTTCATTTGAGTCAGTATTTGATTTTCATTTTTAGCTCTTCATTTGACTCGGTATTCGATTTTGTAAAAAATATTTCTCTCCATACCAAAGTACTCAATCCACTAGACTCTGCATCTATCATTTTCCAAATCTCAACAGATCTTTCCACTCTTTTTCTCCACCCACACCGACGAGTGGGTCCCACTTGTCATCATTTTTCTCCCTCCTCCTTTTCCCCTTCTTCACACACACACACACACACACACACACACACACACACACACACACACACACACACACATGCTCCTGGAGCCGCTAGATTGCCCCATCGGCCCTGCCCCTCCGGCCCTGCCCCCGACCGTACCTGGTGCAGCTCCTCGTAGGTGATTCCCCGAGCCCCTGGCGGCGGCCAGCTCAGCCCCCAGCAGTCGATGCAGCCCCGGCGGCCCACGTGGCGCAGGTCCACGGTGGCGCCCGTGCAGATCCCGGCCGGTGCAGCCCCCGACGACCCTCCCAATCGGTGCAGCTCCTCGAGCCCTACCACGGCGGAGCCCCGTGCAGATCCCAACTGAGCTGGCGCACCAGCGCAGCTTCCTGGCCAGCCATGCCCCAACACCGCCCCCGATGTTGTCCTGCCCCTGCGCGTGGGCCCACAGTTGGCGGAGGACGATTTTCCGAGCGGGATGGCTCGGGATCTTGCTAGCGGGGAGCACTCGATGGCGAGGGCTATTGCGAGCAGAGGATGATGCCGATACTGTTGGAATGATTTTGTGTGTTGTTTTCTTTTTTTAGGGGTATTTAGATCTGTGCCATTATAATTCTTGCGGTTTTGAAGGACACCATTACTATTCGACTTACTATACCAGTGCCATTACAATTCTGCTCTTCTTTGAGATATGTCATTATCAACACCCAAGACCGTATTAGGCCCACTTGCAGACGTACTTGAGGGCGTCGTATTCCGTATGTACCATTTTACCCTCCCTTCCCCTCCCTCCTACCTCTGACGTGTGGGGCTCATCTGTAAGTATCATTTTCAACCTCTTTCCCTCTTCTTCCTCCTTTCAACACCTCTGCTCCTCCTTACAACCCCGCATGCGCCGCCGCCGCTGGTGATCAATGACCCTGCCTCCATGGGCTGCGTCCACGGCCGCCCCTCCGTGCCCAGCCCTGACTGTCGTCCGCCGCAGCCGCCCGAGCCGACCGCCCCCGCGCCGCTGCAGGAGGTCGCCGCGGTTGCTGCTGGGAAAAAGCCGGAGCAGTCGGCGGAGAAGCCGGCGTGGCGGGAGAGGCTAGAGATCCCGTCCCTACTGGATCCTGCCGAGGCCAGCAGCGACGACGACGGCAACAGCCGCTGCAGACCTCCACCTTCCACACTGACAAGCCTGCGGTGCAGGAGCCACGAGCTCCACGTCGGTTTGACGTTTGCAAGCTTGCCAGGGTGCGAGCGAGGAATGAGGAGCAGGGATCTTCAAGGATCAGCACCTCGGGCACTAGGGATAGGGAGCACCTTTGCCTCTTTTGGCCACCCTGCACTCTGCACCGTGAGCCACCTCGTCCCGTCGGCCAGCGTGCCTCCAACCTCCGCCACTCCCTTGCCGCAATTGAGCCGTCACCGTCCCCTGTAGCCATTGGTGGCTCCATGGCCCAGGTGCAAAAGGAGGGGAAAGGGGTGGCTCCATGTGCCGATGGTGGAGGCGGAGGTAGGAGGTCAACGCAAGGGTGGGAAGGAGAATGGAAGGAGGGATGTAGAGGATGACATGTGGGACCCACAAGCAGAGAGAGTTGAAGGATGTCATTCTAGTCCATACAAAAATACAATGACCTGTTTGTGGGTCCAATAGTCTAAAAAACGTATAGAATGGCATATCTCAAACATACAAAGAATTGTAATGGCACTGACATAGTAAATCAAATAGTAATGGCGTGGTTCAAAAACGTGACAATTATAATGGTATGGATCTAATCAACCCTTCTTTTACCGATGGAAAACATTTTGAAGAGGTTGTTGGAGTTGCTCTTAGAAAGGTGGAACTCTACTACCTCCGATGAGATGCCGGAGGTGTAAATAGAGAGGGATCAACGATGGTGGGAGTGGAGGACCGACAACACGGTGTGCGTGGTGCCGCCCGTGTCGCCCCTTTGCGATGACGCGGGGGTGATGCGGTTTTTTTACATAGTCCTGAGGACGTGTGTCTGTTGGGTGACTGATGAGGTCCATTCCAGCTACCTTAGGCCCTGTTTAGTTCGGTAAGAATTTTTAGAGAAATTTTTGGATTGGGAATTGCCCTTTTATTGAAGCACAAGTTGCTTACTGCTATGCACAGCTCCACCTTGGGAGGTCATTCTGGAGTTCCTGTCACCTTTGCTAGGTTGAATTAGTATTTTTGGTCGGGCATGAAGTCTTCGGTGGCTTCCTTTGTCAAGAATTGTTCAGTTTGTCTGCAGGCCAAACCTGACCGCTCTCGCTACCCGGGGCTTCTTCAACCGTTACCAGTTCTAGATTGGCATGGCAAATGGTGTCCCTTGACTTTTTTGATGGCCTTCCCCATTCTGGATAGTTCAACTATATACTAGTGGTGGTCGACAAGTTTTCCAAGTTTGCTCACTTCATCCCACTGAAACATCCCTTTACAGCCTTGTCAATCGCCTTGGTGTATCTCGACCAAGTGTATAAACTTCATGGTATGCCGGAGTCATTGATTTCAGACCGTGATAGTGTTCATCAGTAAGCTTTGGCAAGAGCTTTTTGGGCTAGCGGGAGTGACATTACAAACGAGCTCATCTTATCATCCGCAGACCGACGGACAGACAGAGCATGTTAACCAATGCATGAAAACTTATCTTCGATGCTTCGTCCATGCTTGTCCAAGTAAGTGGTCTAGTTGGCTGTCCTTGTCCGGGCGAGTTCTAGTACAATTCCAGTTGGCATTCTGCCTTGGGTCGCTCTCCGTTCGAGGTGATGTATGGATGCCCGCCTCGCCACTTTGGGGTCACTGTTGCCTCAGCTTGCTCTATTCCTGATCTCTCAGTGTGGTTGGAAGAGTGGGAAACCATGTTGGTCCTGGTTAAACAGCACTTAGCTCGTGCTCAGGATCGTATGAAGAGGCAGACGGATAAAGGGCGCTCGGAAAGGCAATTCCAGGTGGGTGACAGAGTATATTTGAAGCTGCAGCCATATGTGCAGTCCTCTGTCGCGGCTCGTTCCAATCACAAGCTTGCTTTTAAGTTCTTTGACCCGTTTCCTATACTGGAGAAAGTTGGGTCAGTGGAATACAAGTTGGAGATTCCCCCTAGTGCTTGTGTGCACCCGGTCTTCCATGTGTCTCAGGCTCTCAGCTCAAAGGACCTAGTGGTGATCAGATGGTGTCTCCCACCTTCCCTTTGGATGCTATGTACCAAATCCCTGAGAGGGTCCTCTAGCGTCGGATTTCTTCAGGCGATAAACATGTTCTACAAGGCTTAATCAAGTGGTCGGGAATGCCAGTTGCTCTTGTTACTTGGGAGAATTTAGAGTCCTTGCGGCAGCGTTTCCCTGATGCTCCGACTTGGGAACAAGTCGATTCTCAAGAAGAGGGGAATGTTAGCAGCTCTACAAGTACAAGCCCAACTCTGGTTGAAGCCAGCCCAAGGCCTCGATGCATTATGAAGCCCATTGTGAGAGTTAGTGGCTCAGATTGACTGAAGTAGGCATTGTATACGTATCTAGAGTAAGGAAGAGAGAGGGATGAGAATTGTAACGACAACTCTGTACCCGTATTTCTCTAATTTCCTCCTCGACCCTGTCTATCTGCTCTGCTATTCGTTTGTCCTTCCTCTTTTCCTTCCTCTGCACGCCGCTGCCACCGCGCCACCGAAGATCCGCCGCTGCCGTTCCTCGTAGCCAGCCGCTCCCTGCTAACAGCCTCACGCTGTTGCTTCTCGGTGTCTTTCTAATAGTTCTGTCGCCGGTGGCCGACCTATTCCCAGGAGCAGCACGGGTCGGCACTGCCGTGGCCGACGTTGTGCTCTTCTACTTCTTCGCGCCGGCGAACTGGCTAGTTTATGCAGAGCAGGTACGTGTCAGCACTGTCAGGAAAAATAAGCACCATTAGGAAGGCTTGGCTAGTTGGCTTTTTTTAATTACACAGTACAATGGAGACACCACATGCACACACACTCTTCCTTATAAACGCACACACACAAACCCTACCCTTATGAACATATTCGAAGACTAAGCCGGCACATCCTCAAGATTGACGAAGTCACCATAGACGTCTCATTGTCGACCGGAACGTCGCTTACCACTGAAAGCACAGCAACTTTAAATCCTGATAAATCATGTTGGCTAGTTGGCTTTGGCTGGACGCAGATTGCCCTGTTTCACTCTGCTTTGTAAATTGCTGCTTTGGTGTCAGGTGAACATCATGTGTTTATTTCGTCAAATTTGCGCAAATGAATAATGTATTGGAGTGAAAAGTTGTAGAAAAAATATGCGTCAGAGCACATGCTGTGAGAGATGATGTGCCTTGATGTGACGGTGACCAGTGAATTAGAGGTGGAAAGTGGGGAAACTGATGTGCTTGTATTGTACGAGACTACGAGGTACTCCGTATTTGGTTAGTACCATTTACAGGTTACTAGTACTGTTAGTGTTATTTCTACGCTATTTTGTCTTGAGGTTTTGTGTTAAAATACTCCTGTCAAAACTCAAAACGTGTGGCAAGTGAATCCGACTACTGAGAATTTTTCGCTTGCGTCGAATTATGCTCCGAGTAACATGAAGCTGCCTGATATCAAGACTTAACACAAACTTTTGGCATCGCAACTAGCCAGTTCAGGATCGATTTCCGTTCTGTATATAGAAGCAATGCAAAGCAATTCTGTTCAGGTGAGGCCATGCATGTATAGATGGCCATTTGGCCCGCCCATCCCAGCCCAACCCAGCCCGACGCGGCCCAGGCACGAAGCGGCCCAGCCCGATGCGGCCCAGCACTAGCCCGAGGCCATTTTTTCGGGCTGGGCCGGCCCGAGGCACGACAGCTGGCCCGATGGGCCATCTGGGCCGTGTCAGCCCGCAGCACGACGAGCCGGAGAGGGGGAAGAACTGCCGCGCCGAAGGAGAGGAAGAGGAGGACGCCGGAGAGGAGCTCGCCACGGCCGCCGGGCCACGGAGCTCGCCGCGGCCACCAGAGGAGACGGCAACGCTGCTGCCGGAGAGGGGACGGCGACGCGGCAACCTCCTCCCCGCGCGTGGAGGCCGGGCCACGGATCGGGCTGCGAGGCGCTCTTCCCTGCGCATGGAGGTTGGGCCACGGATCCAGCCCGCGGGTGCCTCCTCATCACGGCCGCGCCGCCTCCATGCGCGAGGAGGTAGAGGTGGGCTGCGCCGCCTCCATGCGTGGCGAGGAAAGGACGGCGGAGGAGGAGTAGGTGGCCGGCGGCGGTGGAGGAAATGCCTGACGGCGGCGACGGCGGAGATGCCGGCTGCGGCATGTGGCCCTGCTTGCGGCTGCGGAAGGAATGGGGGAGGTGGGGACTGGGGAGAGATGCTAGGGTTAGGGGAAGATGTGCCTTCTTTATATACGATCGGGCCGGCTGGGCCAAGTGGGCTATTGGGCCTCGTGCCAGCACATGGGCTGCGTCGTGCCGATTGTTTTCGTGTCGTGCTGGGCCGGCACTATGGGCTGAGGTTGTAGCCCAGCACAGCCCAACGTCGTGCTCGTGCCGGCCTAGGCCCGAAATCATCGTGCTGGGCTCGTGCTCGTGTCAGGCCAAAAATTCGTGCTTTGGGCTGGCCCATGGGAGCCGAAGCGCGAGGTCCTCCTACAGTGTCGACCCATCACGCATGCATGCTCGGACGAAGCATATCTTAATCAGTGCAGAGAAGTTTGGCGTGGGAAGTAGTGACCCTAGATGATCCGTTGGTGGCATCGGATGATGAAGCGTCGGATGAAATTTGGGATGTGTGTCGGAGAAAAAGTTGGGCGTGGGAGTCAAACGGCTAATTGCACTATATGATCCGATGCAGCCAAAATCAGACCACCGTCGGATCATCTGATGGTACCTTTTTTCACTAGCCATTTCATCAACAGTTATATTGATGTCTTGGGGTTATTTATACTTCTTCCACCCGCTCATTTGAAGTTGCTGGAGTTTGTTCAAGACTATTGATAGGCTAGACACATTGAGAACACATCCAAACCACAAAGTGCTTAAGAGATCCATCAAAAGGCTTAGCACAAGTTTAGAGTGAGATTAATGCTAGTATAGGTCTAGACAAGAGAGAGTGCAAGATGTGCCAACTTTGTGATAAGATTCTTGAGCGAGCCAAGTCTACAAGAGAGGTGTGCCGGAACATTGGAGCCTTTGTGACTCTCCAGCAAGTCTTTGACCCTCCGACTTGGTGTGGGGCAACATTGACGATTGTGTGCGGAGGACGTGCAGATCTCCTTCATTCATGGAGAAGCTTCTTAGTGATGACGACATCAAAATGACCGAGGGACTTGACGTAAGCCTTTGTGGCCGAGCCTAAGTGACAAGCCAAGCTGGTGTTCCTTGGGAAAGACTTGGTTACCAGAAAACAATACTCTTGTGTGAGTACAACGTGCATTAGTGGTGGTTTAGTGTTTACCGATACCACGAGATAAATCATGTGTCAAGAATTTGCTTTCGCTCATCCTCTCTTTACGTTTTCACATTTTATACTTGCAACTTGTGTGTCTTTACTTTCTTAGTGTAGTATCTTGCTAGAATTAGTTATAGGTTGTAAAACATATTTGGGATGAACATTTCATACTAGATCAATCTTTTATATTTTAGCAAGTAGTGGTAGCCATAGAAATTTTAATTTTACCTAATTTATTTCCTTCTCCTCTTAATCTACGATCACCGATACCTTTCAAAACCATTTTATATTAAAAAAATCGGAAGAAAAATGGCTCCTCCATCTCGTTCCCGTTTCAGAAGGAGCTGTGGCAATGTGACCAGAAGCATCCAATCTGCCTGACGTGTGGTCTCTGATGTCACACACGGTGCAAAAAGGGCATGCATCAGTATCTGGTCGTTTTGCATTGTTTGGCAGCTAATTTTGCCTGAATTTGTTAATTAAGGCTGCAAGTTCTCTTGACAAGAGCTACGAAATTTAACATACCCTGAAAGATCTGAAAAACGTGCTCCAGTTTCCTCTGTGGTATTTGAATAAGAGAAAAAGAAATGAGAGAGAAAGAGACCCTGAAATTCTGCAAAGTTCACGTAGTACAACTTAAAAGATCTCGAAACGTGCTAGAATCTCAGCTCCTCTGTGGTATTTTGAATAAGATAAGAAAAACGAAAGAGACGTGAGCTTGAAATTCCGCATTTCAATGTGGGGCACATCACATACTACCGAATGCACAGTGTCCGAACGCGAGGACCCGAATGTGGGAAGCTTGAAACTGGTGAATAAGAAGACAAATGTATAGGGGTGGTTGCTTGTCTGCTTGCTGCCTGCGCGTGTATGATTGCTGGAGAGATTGGAGCTTTGGATGGATGGATTCGTGGAACGATTGGAAGCTTTACATAACGGAGCCCGTCGCCCATTCGGGAGACACACAAGATTTGTTTATTAACCCCTAGGCCCTCAGCCCTCCTCTTATATGTCGTAAAGGCCATCTATATAATGGGCGTTCTAAACATCTCCGATTGCAGCAGGCCACACTGCGTCGATCAACGACAGCTGCACCCTGCACCTGCACCAGCAATGGAAGCTCTTGCCATCTTGGGCCAGATGCTGCTCGTCCACGACGCGGCAGTGCTTGCCCATGCTCACTGCCGACGACGCCTGCCCCTCCCGGGCCGCCTCCTCCGCTACTCCGCAGCGTGCCTCCTGCTCGGTGCTTCAGCTCTCTTCCATGCCGTCGCCGTCGCCGGCGACGCCCTCGCGCTCGCGGGCTTCCTGCTGTGGGTGGGAGGGCTTGTGCTGCTGCTGCTCTCATTCACGGCAGGACGCTTCCCCGCAGCGTCACGTCTTGCGGCTCAGCTTGTGGAGGCAGCGGTCGCGGCCTTCTTCTAACCGGAGCAAGAGTAGACGAGCCATCCTGCCAGGGCACGATGCCAAAATGAAATTCATGTGTTTATTTTGCAAAACAAGTTTACTTTAATTGCACACTCTCCTCTCTCCGTGCATCACGTCCATGCGTGTTTATTTCTACACGCTTCTCGCTAGACATACCGCACATGTGTATCCGCCAACATAATTTGTATGCAATATTTATTTTGAAAAACTAGCATCATACCCGTGCGTTGCTACAGGCACAAAAAATTTCAATGTAATACACAAAACATAGGTAATACAACATGATATTAGACTAATTGAGATTCAGAAGTATCAACTTATGATATCGTTCCTTCGATCACTTTCGTACAGCATGCACAATTCAAATGGGCTCGTGTGTGCATAGTTTCCACAACACATCCTTGCCAACACGGCAACACAAACAAAACTGAAGGTCTTGAAAAATCGACACCTATAATATAGCATATTCAGGTGTAGGACCTAAGAAAAGCTCATTGGTCGTGATACTAATCACAAGACAAATAGTCCAATTAAGGAAGGGAATCTCCTACATCACGAATGCTTTGCCTTCCCCTAAGACATTCATTACAAGCTTACAACACATAAGGAGCAACAGAAAAAAAAACTAAAAGGTATAGAGAATGTAAAGAAAAAATGAAAATGAAATTTTCCAATTAGAAAATGTAAAGTTACTTCCTTTTGCAACACTCAATCTATTTGTTATCCATGATGGTGTGCGGACTACTGAGTTATTTAGATAGAAGAAGAGGGTGTACAAACTCACATTTCCTTAGCTTGAATGGCTTATAATTGGTAGTTCCTGGTTTGTAAAGAAACACACCAGAAGTATCAGTTCCAATAAATAAATTGTCTGAATATCATGGCATATGCAGTAAACCCCCTAAATTGGATCGCGATTAATAGTCGCGATCCAAATTTTTACATAAACCCCCCGAATTTGGATCGTGATTAATAGTCGCGATCCAACTTTTTGCATAAAACCCCCCATACTGTACCGAATTTGTGCCTGCTACCCTTCCTTTTCTACCCCTCTGGTGGTGCTTCCGATCCCGCCGCCGCCGCTGGATTTGCCGGAGAACGGCGACTGGTGATGCAAAGGAACCTTGCACTCAAAACTTTCCATCCTCATGTTCTTCCGTCTTCACAACGACGTCGCACTGCACGGCGCCGCTGCACTATCATGGAGATGCCCCTGCCCTCCCAGCACTGACGCACTGTGATGTTACACGAGTACGCAGCGCACGACGGACGGATGGAGCCATGGAGATGCCGAGTGGGCGGGCGGTTACATTATGTGACAATGTCAACCGCCACCGCCACCGCCACCGCCACCGCCACGACCATGCCAAGTTGCCATTTGCCAACTACGGCCGATTTTTTCACTCCTCCGGCAACACCGATTCGGTGAAAGGTACAGTTTCAAGCCAACAATTTGATGCTCAAATCAGTGTGAAAACGCTTCTTAAATAGTTGTGAAATGGTGTTTAATAGAGATCTAGGGAGGCAACACTAAGGCTCGCACCTGATTCAGTGGATTGTCTGGGGATTTCTTCCACAGCTTCCGTATCATGTCTTTGTACTGATGCAGTGTTAGACTAGGTTTCTCTTCCTTGAGCTTTGCAAGCTCTGCTTCTTCAAATGCCAGCATCAATGTTCAAAATTTTCAGGATTCCAGTACGGGAACTTGCAATTTAAACTGGCAGGCTCAAGCAAGAATCTGATAGGCCATCGGATGTTCAAATTTCACTTCACAACTCATCTGGAACGGAAATAAGCATACCTTGTACGACACCTTGAGGCGGCGCTCGGGGTGGCGATCCGGCGGGAGCGTTGGCTCAGCAGCGACGGTCATCTTGGCAATCGCGTCCTCCACGGATCGTGCCTCGATGACCGAGTTGTCCCTGTTGGTGTTGGTGACGAGCACGACGCGCCCGTACTCCTCCTCGTCGGCGGTGCGCGCCTGTCGCTTCTTGGCGGCCTCGGCCTCGCGCTGTAGGCGGGCCGCTCCTCCTCGCGGCGGCGCGCCAGCTTGGCCTCGGTGACCTTGGGCACGGCAGGCCCGCCCACCCGCGCGGCCTTGCGGTCGGGGTGCCGCGCCGCGGCTGCGAGCTGCTGCTGCTCGAGCTCGGCGAGGCGGCAGTTCTCGGCGCGCTGGGCGGCCGCCTCGGCGCGCTTCTCGGCGTCCTCCTCGCTGCGGCAGGGAGAGCCGGAGAGGGCGGCAGGGGAGGGGAGTGAGGGGGCGGGGGGCGGCGCGAGATCGCGGTGGGGGGGAGGCGCGATCGGGCGGGGAGGGGGAGCGCGGATGGCAGATTCACAGAGAGGCAGACTCACGTACCAAAAAATTCTCTCCTTTTCATTCTTTTTAGTAGTAGAGATAACCAACCTAGGTGGGGTTAATTATTTTAAGAAATAAGCACCCAAATTCAAGTTGGAGTTGAGATGCGCAACCACACCTCACATCCTAACGAGTAGAGCAACTCCAACAGTTTGCTATATCAACTTGGCATCATCTAATTTGGGCAAAACAAGAAAAATATCTTCCAACAGTTTGGCAAAACAACTTAACATTAATAGCAACTTGGCATCTCAGCCCTCTCCACGCGTATATATGCGCGTTCCGACTCGTGTTGCCATCGCGACTGGTGGGAGGGTGAAAAAAGAAATAAATAATAGAAAAGGATTCTTGATGTAAGTTTTCAAGAGGTGGAAGGACATAAATATAATTCCAGGGTTCCTGATGTAAGTTAGATCTGAGTTTGGCAAGTGAATTATGTCAAACTGTTGGAGATGAACTCTTTTTTATTTGGCATATCTTTTTAGAAGTTGGCAAAACACAAGATATGCTAAGTAAAACATGGCAAACTGTTGGAGATGCTCTAAGCTAGGCTCACTTTCAAGGGAATCTTGTTAACAAACTTCAATCTTGATTAATTATGAGCCGAATGACAATCGTTCAGTTATTCCGTACAAGTAAACCTCAACATGTTTTTTTAATCTTGGATACTGGATAGTGTTTGCATATCAGGTAGAGGTTTCATGGGGCGATTCGACCACAGTACGTAGATTTGAGATCTGTAGTCCGTAGTCCTAAATATAGAATATGCAACAGTTGCATTTTCCTACTAGTATATCCAAATAAAGTGTACCTAATATAACAACCTTGACCTCTCATGTGCACCTACAAAGATCACATAAAAAAGTGCCAAATCTTTGCCACATATCATTGCATCCGACAACTTTTTTTTGTTTTGGATTAATTAACCCTTGCATGCTTACCAATTTCCGAATTGAACACATTCAGAATTATATTCAAAATTAATTATTCACCAATAGTTAAATTAAACAAAAAAGAGTAAATTGCATCCATCATATATACAATAACTTGTCAGGTGGGTGCAGATTGGTCCAACAACTTGTAAAATGCTTAATCCAGTATAATAACATGTCAAGTGGGTGTAATTTGATCCAGCAACATGTAAAATGTTCAATTTAGTGCAATTACTTGATATGTGTGTGCAGAATAGTTCAAAAAACTTGTAAAATGCTCAAGTTAGTGCAATAACTTACCAAATTTGTGCACCTACGGTCCGAATATTACAGTGGCAATGAATAATCAAAGTACATGGACATGTCATTTTTCTTGTAATCAAATTCTTACTTTTTGTCAATAAAAGTACGTTGCTTCTCAATTGTGCGTGCAACTTATTTGTTCATTAGTTAAAATTGAGTCAAAATTTAGAAGTATGCAATTAACCATGTCTATCCTAGGAAATAAGAAAGATCATGAGGTCTTAGGTTTTTGTTGTGCTTCCGCTCATGTATTCAACAATTGTAAAGAACCATGTCCATCCTTTTTCTTACTTTCTAAGTAAGTACATGAGACTTAAAAATATGTATGGTAAACTTCTAAAGATATTGTTAGTATATATTAATATTATTTTCTAGATAAACAAAAATGCATCACTACATGATTTTCCCCTTATTGCCACGAAATGTTTAAGCAACACCACTAATTTGGGTGCAATAGGGGTATTATGGCACCAAAACTGCAAATTGGTTGTATTATGTGCATCTATAGCTACACAAAAAATGTGTTGTGATATTTTTTTCCGTTGTAATAGATAGACGCTAACATACCCATTTTTAGGTTTTGTGTTGCAATTGGTTGGGAGTACTGTCACTCCACTGTTGAGTGGCATTAGCATTTCGTGTGGTGTGATAGTAAGGTGCTATGGCGACCATGCTTCTGAACGGAAATATAGCAACATCTGATTTGGGTTGTAAATTTCTTGGTGTGTTGTTGTAATACATAGGGGGCTATTGCTTCCTTCCTTGCCTCAAGATGCAATAGCATGTATGTATTGCCACGAAATTTAGTGGTTGCACTAATTGTCGTAGTCGTTGCGATTGTATCAGATTTATTGTAACGAGGTATTCCTTGGTTGCACTTAAATTTGTCTATCGCCACGCTTTTGGTTCCTACTATACCGGAGAGGAACGATCAGATCGGGACTCATCCTTGTTAGGGCCCGATCTAATACCAAGTCTTCGATCTCCATCAGCCGGGGGCAGCGCAGGTCCTCCACGATGTCTAGATCTCCACGGCGTCTACATCTCCATGACATCAATCAACAACTGTGGTGCCACCGGTATGGTTGTCTTGATCTCGTATATAGCTCCCCTCATTTATATGCATATTGCTATATACTCTTGTAGCAACCGGCGGCAGCCTTTCTAGTTTCAATTTTATCTTTGCCTGATAGTATAAATAATAATACCAAACTTCTTAACAACTGGAGTCGTAGCGTAGTGGTAAGATGCGGGAGTCTCACCTCGACCTGGGTTCAAATCCCATCTCCGCACATTTTTTTAAAAAAATTTCCTTGAGTCTGCGTGGCGTGGCGTGGCGCGGTCGGCCGTGGCGCGGGTGTTGCTGGGGTGCGGCCGGCTGTGGCTGGGGTGCGGCCATGTGTGGCGGGGTGCGGCCGACTGCCGCCGGGGGACTTGGCTGGCCGGCTGTGGCTGGGGCGCGGCTGGCGTGGTTGGGGACCCTCAATGGTTGCAATATACGCAATGCTACCAAACATATATATAACTAAAACAGATCTGATGCAACGACCTAAATGTGTTGCACTAGACCCTCAATGGTTGCAATATACGCAATGCTACCAATCATATAACTAAAACAGACCTGGTACAATAACCTAAATGTGTTGCACTAGACTCTCAATGGTTGCAATATAGACAATGCTACCAAACATATAACTAAAACATAACCCAACACTTTAACATAGATGATGAAGTGGTGTGGTGGTTGTTCTAGCAAGTTTGTTGTGCTAGGTCTCAGGTTCAATGCCACTTTTTTTGATATACACAAAAAATGAGGTACTTGAATAATTCAATTGTACTATTCAAAATTAGATTCCAAAGGAATTTTCGTAACTTATATTTAGACTCAAATTTTGGGTCTACAACCTTATCATAAGATTGTGCAAAAAATTTGAAATGCATATGAGTTGAACGATGTTATGATGTATGCAAACTTCAAAATTAGAGGTGAGTTATAGGAAAGAGATGTACCCATTTGTGAAAAAATCTATATTCTCACTTTGTTAAAATCATCTATTTTTATATAGCAAGATTATAGATTTAAAATATGTTTTCATGTCATTTTGTAGAATATTCTGAAGAAGTTTTTGTAATTTTTACCTTGTTAAATCACTGTGTAGAAAAATCTGAATAAATAAAAAAACTTATCAATACTAAGATTTGAACATACACCCTTTAGCTCATGAGGCAACACAGCTACCACTAGGCTACTCAATTAGTTGTGATGAATTTGTACTTTGTTAATATTTTTGTATGATACAAATTTAGCCAGCACCAACACCACATCACAAGCCGCATGTGCCACGTCACCATCCATCGGTAGAGGGAAAAGATAAATTTTGAAAAAAAAAACTGGTGCTACGAATCGATTTCGTAACTTCTTATAAGCCACACTTCAAATTCTTTTAGTGAAAAGTACTCCATCCGTTCTACAAATTTAGAACACTGTTCACATAGAAAATTTTAGACATGACAGTAGCAATGCTAAAAGTTCAAAATACACCTAATAACTTTTCTTAATTGGGCAAATTGTCGAGTTGAATTAATTAAGCATGGATGCTTCTTGTACTAATTGTCAGACCTATTAGTCTCTTGTATTTAGCGAGTCTAGCTCAGACATCGATAGTGAAAGTAAATGATCGATTCGTTAGGTGGCTTAGAAAGTATTGCGAGGCTTTGTTGGCTTGTCTAAGTTATATGGTACTCTTTTTGGGATAAGTTTTGAAAACCAAACGAACATTTTTTATACAACAGAGGGATTATATCAAAATCAAAAACACACATGCCGAGGAGAATCATTAAAGACTCGCTTCATCCTCTGGACTTTTTTCTCATCCATGATTCAACATTAATTTCATTTATTTTTGTTGTCCTAGGAACTTACTCCGTACACACCAACTTTCACCTACTCCACAAGGTCCGACTCAGTAGTCAGCACCACTGGACTAGCCGCCGGATGACCTATTCGCTGACGCATCATTGGCCTACCAACTGCAATATAAATTGAGGCGCCAACAAGCCCACTGCGCTCAGCACTCAAACTAGTGCTCAGCATCTCAATTAGCTGAGAGCTCATCTAGCTACCAAGATCATACGAGCAAGCGACCGGCCAGCCATGGCTGCTGCTCCGGCGACGGTGCCGCGCATAAAGCTGGGCTCGCAGGGGCTTGAGGTCTCGGCGCTAGGCCTAGGCTGCATGGGGATGTCCGCCTACTACGGCCCGCCCAAGCCGGAACCGGACATGATCGCGCTCATCCACCACGCCGTCGCCGCCGGCGTCATCCTCCTCGACACCTCCGACGTGTACGGGCCCCACACCAACGAGCTCCTCCTCGGCAAGGCGCTGCAGGTCGGCAGGGTGAGGGAGAAGGTGCAGCTCGCCACCAAGTTCGGCATACTCCTCGACGGCGGCGACGGCACCCGGACGGAGGTGCGCGGCGACCCGGCATACGTGCGCGCGGCGTGCGAGGGCAGCCTGAAGCGGCTCGGCGTCGACTGCATCGACCTCTATTACCAGCACCGTATCGACACCAGGGTGCCCATCGAAGTCACGGTGAGCCCCACTTGCATACTCAGGCCAAAATTTTCCAGGTCTATGGAAGACTTTGTTAACTTTTTTCGAAAAAAAAGGCATACTGTCTAGTATTTACTTTTGAAGAATATAGATTCTTGCATAATTATTTTATACCCAAATGCTAAACGGAGAGGGCTCTCCATTTAGTGTTAAATGGAGAGTCCTCCGAGGTTACTTCCCGCGACACATAAGTTACTTCCCGCGACAAAAAGTTACTTCCCGCGACAAAGTTACTTCTCGCGACACATAAGTTACTCCCTGCGACAAAAAGTTACTTCCTCCTGTGCGCTTCTTTCTGTTGAGGGAAGTAATTTTGTGTCGCAGGAAGTAACCTCGGAAGTCTCTCCATGTATGACTAAAGGTTACTTCCTCGTGTGTGTTTTTTCTGTTGAGGAAAGTAATTTTGTGTCGTAGGAAGTAACTTTGCTTTGGTCCCAACTTCATTTGAAATTGGAATTTTTCATTAATTATTAACGCAATGGCTTCATCAAACCTACTCCCTCCGTCCCAAAATATAAGGTCTTATTGACTTTTGCTGATCACATTTGACCACTCGTCTTATTCAAAAAATTTATGAAAATATAAAAATAATTATGATATACTTCAAATATACATGATGATAAAACATGTCATAACAAAATAAATAATATTTACACAATTTTTTTGGATAAGACGAGTGGTCAAACGTGATCAGCAAAAGTCAACAAGACCTTATATTTTGGGACAGATGGAGTATTAAACAATCAGTAAGGACATGTGAGTCCACATCTAGAGAAGAAAAATAATGGAATTTAAATATAATGATTCAAAGTTTGAGAACCAGAAACAGAGGTGGTTACTGGTTAGGGCCAACATGGGCTCCGTGCTTCTGAGTGCAATTTGCAGAACTGGATTATCCAATTTGCAGTTGTATCTAATACACAATCTTTCACCAGAGATATGATAAACAAACTTGTATTCTTGACATGTACAGGTAGGTGAACTCAAGAAACTAGTCGAGGAGGGTAAGATCAAATACATTGGCCTGTCTGAAGCATCGGCATCGACAATCTCACAATCAGGAGGGCGCACGCAGTTCATCCCATCACTGCTGTCCAGATTGAGTGGTCTCTCTGGTCAAGAGATGTCGAAGCAGAGATAATCCCAACTTGCAGGTCTTCTTTCATAACATAGCATTTTTTCAACTCACTGGAAGTATCTGTAATAGTATGGCCTTAAGAACCATCCATTTGTTGTGAAAATTCATTCCAGGGAGCTCGGCATTGGAATAGTAGCATACAGTCCACTAGGCAGAGGGTTCTTGTCAAGCGGGCCTAACCTGGTCAACACACTTTCCGACCAAGATTTCCGCAAGGTTTATATCTCTAGCAACCTTCTAACAACACATTATCATCTCTGCATCACATAGTAACCTTTCCAATGTCCTATACCCATTTTCAGGATTTGCCAAGGTTTCAGCCAGAAAACCTCAAGAAGAACGCCTTGATATTTGAGAAAGTCAACGCAATGGCAGTAAGGAAGGGGTGCACCCCATCTCAGCTGGCGTTGGCTTGGGTTCACCACCAGGGAGCTGATGTCTGCCCCATCCCTGGGACAACAAAGATTGAGAATTTCAACAGTAATGTAGCGGCATTGTCTATGAAGCTCACGCCCGAAGACATGGCTGAGCTTGAGTCCTATGCCTCTGAGGAAGTTCAGGGCGATCGGTACCATGACTTCCTCAACACATGGACTGATTCTGAGACCCCTCCATTGTCTTCCTGGAAGTCTGAGTGAGAACTACTTTGGGGCACGGCCTGATATATACATGAGGCTATGTCTATGCTACCTGATCGCTGTCGTTTAATGTCAGTGTTCGTTGGTGTTGGCAAAGCAAGCGCATTTGTGAGTTGCATATTTGAGGGGTTGATATACTCTTGTATGTTGGTGTACGTGATACTGTGATAGTGTTGTTGCATGAAGAAGTGAGAAATAATGCAGTGTATGATGAATTAACTGTTAAATGAAAGTCAACTATGTTTCTACCCTATTAAGAATTGCCACATCTCTGTGCACCCATGTGTTTGCTTCAAAATCCGAAAAATATTTGACCCTTGTTACAATTTCCCAATGCTAAGAGCAAAGAAGAGCTACTTTCCCAAAAAATTGTCGTTTAATCTCGTTCCTTCTTTCGTTCTTCCTTAAGGTTGTGCTTTTCTTAATATAAATATATATATAACCTGTAGGGGTCTTTACCTCCTGTTTTCTTAAAAAATATTAATAAATCAAGGAATTAGGTGTGGCTGCAGGACATCAGTGACAAAATTTTAATAAAAGACCAAACAGCAGATTTTATCATGAAAAGCTTAAGTCTTGCATACTTTTATATGTACAATTGGTAACATTTTGACATTAAGCTAAAGTGATCCATTTTTGAAGATTTTAGACAAAAAGTGCTTATAATGACTGAGTAGTTTTGAACTTTGAGCAAATACAATTTAACGAACTTAACATTAGAATGCATAAATAGGACTAGCAATTCGGCTGATACTACTAAATATGAAATCAAATGCTCGTTAATACACAAAAGGAGAGTTTTTTCTTGCATACATACAAGGTAATCCGACACAATGTAATAAGTAGGCTTAGTTGAGGTGGTGGCCGCAGAGTGAGTGATGTCATATACTCGCTCCGTTCCAAATTACATATCATTTTGATTTTCTAAATGCATTTTTTTGTTATGTATCTAGATATAAATATATATCTCGGTGCATAAAAAATCTATATAGAAAAGAAAAAATGACTAGTAGTTTGGAACAGATGGAGTATTAAATAATGCATGCAAAGGATGAGGAAGACACATTAATTCACTGGTTAGGATATATAAGACTTCGCCACTAATGATGGTAATGTGGCCTCAAGGATGAGACTCCTCAACAGTACTGCAAAGGCATTCGCAGTCGCTGCTTGTGGGCCTGGTGGCACTCACACGTCAGTGAGCTGAGTTATTCAGCAGTACTGTAGAGGAGCTGGTTCTGACCTCATGGCGTTTGAGCCTTATAAATAGCAATATACTCCCTCCGTTCTCAAATATATGACGTTTATGACAAGAAAACTAGTTCATTTTGAATTAATTTACTTGTCCTAAACGTCATATATTTAAAGACGGAGTATAAATGATCGATAGTGACCTAGATTGATCCATACCTTGTACATATAGTTTGGTATGATATCGTAGGGTAGTTTATCATATCATGGCTGCCATTTACAACTAACCCCACTTTGAATGCGGCTATCTCTATCTGCAACAAGACTATATAAAAATCAGTGGGAGCTAATACAACACCCCACAATGTTTCATGGATTCTCAAGGCAACAATAGTTAATAACAAATAACCTTTATGCTATTATTGGAGGCTAAGTGAAAGACTCTACGTTTCGACCCGATAAGGTATAAGCAGCACACTAGAGCTTTAGCTATAATTTTTTTTATGAAGTGCTTCATTTCTAATAAAAATGTGCACCATCATCCCACATATATATCAGGAATGCCTTCATCATGGTGTGTCAATCCATTTCCAAAGATTTATCAGAAGTACAAAGTACGTTAAAGGCGATCTTTTATTACGAGAAACCATATATTCAAACATCCTTACAACATTAATTTGCTACAACCCAAACACCCTATTGGTATCGCCAATAATGCAATCGGATAACTCATTTCTAATTGGAAAAAGTCCTTCATACATCCCTCATTTATTGTCAAAGTCTGATTTTGGTCCCTCATCCGCAAAACCGGGTATCTGAGATCCCTCAACTATCAAATCTGTTTATTATTGGTCCCTTGGCTGTTTTCGAAGGTGGTTTTCGCATGATTTAGTCGCAACCACATATATGAGGTCACTCAACTATCAAATCTATTTATTTTAGGTCCCTCGGCTATTTTAGTTAGTGATTTTCGCATAATGTGGTGATGAGTCCCACATGCCAGGCACATGTGATGGTGGGTCCCACGTGTCATGTGGCTTTCTTCTTTCTCTCTCCTCTTGCTCTACCACACGAGCCGCTCTGCCACACGAGCCCGTCGTGCCATATCGCTCTGCATGCTCCATCACAGGAACCCGCCGCAGTTCCGCTCATCTTTCTCCATCGCACGAGCTCGCCACCTTTGGAATCGACGACCTAGAGCTCCGTCGTTCTGGATAGGGATGGGGAGATAGAGAGAAAGTGTTAGGGAGAGGGAAAGAAGAATGAGAAAGAGGAGAAGATAGCCACGTGACATGGGTCCCACCTCCACACGTACCTAGCATGTTGACCCAGCGCCACGTCATGCGAATATCACCTTCCAAAACAGTCAAGGGAAAAAATAAATAGATTTGATAGTTGAGGGACAAAAAATAAACATATTTGATAGTTGAGGGATCTTATATAGCCAGTTGTGGCAAAACTACCCTCCAAAACAGTCGAGGGATAAAAAATAACCGGATTTGATAGTTGAGGGACCCCAAATATCCGGTTTTGTAGATGAAGGACGAAATTTAGACTTCTGTAATAGATGAGGGACGTCAAAAGGACTTTTTCCTTTCTAATTGCCCTTCCAAGATGACAGAAGAGGGTCTCAGAGTCTGTCCAGGTGTTCAGAAATGAGCTGTGATACCGGTCACCTTGGACATCTTCCATGGCGGCATAGGACTCGAGCTCTGCCATCTCCTCGGGCGCGAGCTTCACTGACAAAGCTCCCAAGTTCTGGTTGAAGTTGGCGATCTTTGTAGTTCCAGGAATGGGGCAGACATCGCTTCCCTGATGGTGAACCCAGGCTAGTGCGAGCTGCGATGTTGTGCATCCTTTCCTTGTGGCCATCGCACTGACACCCTCAAATATCTGGGCGTTCTTCGCCAGGTTCTCTGGCTGGAATCTTGGTAGATTCTGAAAGAATATATATGAGTGAAAGGATGAAGCCAAAAAACAGTAAGGCAATTATAATCTTAGACCATGGAGAAAAATCCTCTGCCTAATGGACTGTATGCCACGATCACAATGCCAAGTTCTCTGAAATCACCAGAGCAAAGAATACAGTTCAGAACAGAGTATCTTACAATCCACACATTCCAGTAACAGCAAAGCATTGTTTCTGCTACACTGCAAACACTTTGTACATACCTACACGTTGGGATTATATCTTGCTCGACATCTCGTGACCAGAGAGACCACTCCAGCTGGATGGCAGTGATCGGATGAACTGCGTGCTTTCCTTCCTCAACTAGCTTCTTGAGCTCACCAATCTGCAATGCAACAGTGATTAATCTCAGTAATCACTGATGGAAGGAATTGAAAAGGTAACTAGGTGATACTCCTTGCGTTGCTGCGGTATTTTTTTTTTTGAAAAAAGTTAACAAAAAGGAAAAGCTATGAGCATGCAAGTGGGGCTCACCGTGACTTTGATGGGCACCCTGGTGTCGATAAGGTGCTGGTAATTAGGTCGATGCAGTCGACACCGAGCCGCTTCAGGCTGCCCTCGCACGCCGCGCGCACATACGCCGGCTCGCTGCGCACCTCCGGTCGGGTGCCGTCGTCGCCGTCGAGGAGTATGCCGAACTTGGTGGTGAGCTGCACCTTCTCCCTCACTCCGCCGACCTGCAACGCCTTGCCGAGGAGGAGCTCGTTGGTGTGGGTACACGTCAGAGGTGTCGAGGAGGGACACTAGCGGCGACGCCGTGGTGGATGAGCACGATCATGTCCGACTCCGGCTTGGTGGGCCGTAGTAGGCGGACATGCCCATGCATCCTAGGTCTGTTACCACTTTCGAAAATGACAAAAAGATCAAAATAAAGATTGTATATCTTGATGAGATATGAAACTTTAGTATTGATCACTTTTCCATTTGATCTCATTTAGAGTAAAAATTTTGCTTGTAGTTGTTATTTTTTGAAATTCACTCTTTACCATTATGTATAGAAAAAATAATGTATTTTATCACAATATGATGTGTAGTGTAGTGGCAAGGTGCTCAACTCTCAAACCCAAGTACCTAGGTTCTCTCCTTTTGTTAGGTTTTTCTTTTCTTTTTCTATTTTATTGAAAAAATTCTAAAAATTGGTGTTAGGGAATCAAACTAATGACCTTAGGTTCAAGAATATGAACATCAACCACTAAGCTGCAAACTTATTTTGATTTGCAAGGATGGTATATTAGCACTAGCTGCACTGAGATCAAGAATTAAATCTTATATTTTACGCTCATAATAACTCCAAATTTGATGATTCTTTCTTCTGAATTTTTCTAAAATCACACTCTTTTCATCTAATAGTGTTAGTTTGCATATTAGCTATTATCTTGTACTTTTTTCACAAACTGATTAGTTTATTCCATTTAAGTAGAAATGTAAATATCATGATTTCACATAACAATTGCTAATTTGGCTTCACATTTTCTAACACTAACATAAAAGTGAGATTGTGCAAAAAATTTGCAGTGGATATGAGTTGAACAATGTTATGATGTATGCAAACTTAAAAATTAGAGTTGAGTTATAGGAAACTACGTAAGAGATATACCCATTTATGAACAATTTATATTCTCACTTTGTTAAATTCATCTAATTTTTATAGCAAGGTTATAGACTTGAAATATTGTAGCAAAGTATATTTTATATATTGAAAAACATAAAAAAATGGTTTAAGTTACCAGGAGTTTGAAAGAGAGGCAAAATATTGACTTTTTGAATGGCTGCTCAGATGAATGATCATAGACCATAGATGCGCAGATCTCATTGAAGGCATTCCGTTTGATATCTTAATAGTGGTATTCGGAGTTAAAATCATAATGTTATAGTAGATCAAAATTTGGATGGATGAGATGAAAAAAATAGCTCTAATCTAACCATGACCCCCCCTTTTCCACGCCGCGGCTCTACATCGCGCTTGCAATGGTTACAAGCCATCGTGCGGGGCGCGGGGGGCGCGAGCGCATGGTGGCCGTTGGTTTTTTTCTATTTCTTTTTATTTTTCTTGTTTTTCTTTTATTTCTTCTTTTCTTATTTATTTATTTATTCCTATTTTCTGTTTCTATTTTCATCCTTTTAATTTCTTCTTTTATTTATTTTCGTATTTATTTATTTCTTATTTATTTATTTGTTAATTTCTGTTTTCTATACATTTTTAAAATTTTTAGTTATTTATTTACTATTTAATTTATTTGTATTTGTTCTTCTTTCTATTTTCATCTTTTTTATTTCTTCTTTCCTTGCTTTATATATATATATATATATTTATTTCTTATTTATTTATTTGTTTATTTATGTTTTCTATATATTTTTAATTTTTATTTATTTATTTATTATTTAATTTATTTGTATTTGTTCTTCTTTTTAATTTTATTTTTCTTGTTTCTCTTTTATTTTGTTTCTTATTTACTTATTTCTATTTTTATTTTATTTTTCTATTTCTATTTTCATATTTTTTTATTTCTTCTTTTTTTATTTGTTTATATTTGTTTCCTTTTAATGAATTTTCTTCGAGTGAATATTTATTTTGCCTTAATTAAAAAATTCTAATTCAAATGATTTAATCTCAATGAATATTGGTTCTAATTCAGTGAATACTTTAAAGATATTTTTTAAATACTAAATATTAATTAGTATTATAAAGAATAAATAGTTTTGTTCGGTCTCATATATTTTTGTTCGGTCTTAGTGAATATGTTTTTGTTTGGCATCAGTGAATATTTGTTCGCAAGTATTTGTTCGGCTCGACCGAAGTTTTGTTCGGGCCCAGCGAATATGTTTGTTTGGCCTCAGTGAATTTTTGTTCGTCCCAAGTGAATTTTTGTTCAGCCCAGTGGATATATTTGTTCGATCCTAGTTAATTTTTGTTTGGCCTCAGTGAATTTTTGTTCGTCCCAAGTGAATTTTTGTTCGACCCGGTGAATATGCTTGTTCGGCCCGAATGAATTTTTATTCAGCCCCAGTGAATTTTTATTCGGCTCAAGTGAACTTTTGTTCGACTCAAAAAGTATAATAATAGAAAAAGAAATAAAAAATAATATTCACTAGGACCGAACAAATATTCACTGGGATGAACAAAAATATATGAGGCCAAACAAATTTATTTGTTCTAGCTAGTAAAATATTTGTTCGCTGTAATATTAATTAATATTTGGTATTTAAAAATGTGTTTAAAAATATTTCATCAAAATATAGTCAAGTGGGATCTTATTTTGAAGATCTCAACACAAAAATCCATTTATGAAATCAAAATTTAATTTAGATGCATGGTTTAGGATTTATAGCTTTTTTAGTTTTGGATTAGATTAGTTCCTCCTCATGTCATGGGCCCCCCGACCCCCCGCGGCACACCGCATGCCCCCGCGCGCCCCGACGTGATGGATTGTTTCCATCACACCTGCGACAGCTAACCGCCCCCTTTCCCACGCCCCCTCCCTCACGCCTGTTTCTTATAAACTCCTCGTGTCTCGATCAACGAATCTGCCGCAACTGTCCCTCTCTCTCATTGTCCTCAGATCTGCAGCCCCTCCCACCACCAGTCTCCTTAGATCCGGAGCCCCTTCTACCTCGACAACTCCTGTAGTCTCTGACGGCCGAAGCCTCTGCATCAGCGCGGTGGTTAGGCTTCTGTGTGGCGGAGGCGAGGAAGGGAGGAGGCGAAGGTATGAGTAGGCGTGACAGCATCCCAACCCAGCGCGCGACACGACCCTTGGCCCCGCTTGCCAGGCGCGCGGCCTCCCGGCTCCCCGCATCCCCAGTGCCCCTACGACCCCGGCAGCCAGGCGCAGCTAGGTAATGCGGCCCGCCGGGGCGGAGGCGCATCCGATGCATGGCGTGCGCGACGGTTCGGCCGCCAGTAGTGGCACTGGTCCCGGCCCTGGCGAGCGATGGCACCAGTTTCATCATCTTATTCTAATACTATTGGTGCAAGGTTGTGATGGAAAACCATGATCTGTGCAGTCCTTTGCCAAGATTTGTCGTCCTTCCCGCGATAGATTCTGTGGCCTTGGTCTCAATTTGGCCATAGGAACCCCAATCTGGTGAGAAAACTACTCGATTCTTTTTGCTGCCTTGTTTCATAATTTAGTTTAATTGCTGCAGCTTACTGTCTGTCTGCTACTTCTTGCATGCCTGCCTGTGTAGGATATTAGGAATGCAATTGTTATTACTGCTGTACTGTGTGGCTGGATTTTGGATTTGTGTTCCATGGAGGGTTATTGAGGCTTACAGAGTTGATTAGGCTGGAATTACTCTGATGGGTGTGATCGAAATCACTGGTATAGTCGCATATATCATATATGTCTGCCATTGTGCACTTGGCATCAAATAATTTGAACATAGTCAATGGTTTTTGTTTCTATCAAATGCATAGTTTCACTAGTATATACTAATTTCCACAATTCATTGCAATGACACATGGTAGTTGATATAGGGTTGTATATTGAGATGTCTTGTAAGCTGCTACTGAAATACTGAGTGTGTTGATATATTTTTTTAATGTTTGTCGAACTGTTGTATGGGCATGGTAAATGATAGTTGCATTCTTCCAATGCAAGACTAAATGTTGTTTATTGTTCACAGCATAGGAAAATCCATCTTGCTGGACATCATCAATCCTTCTGGACCTTGTGACTCATAGCATGTGTATGTGGTAATAATATCTGAATTACTCACGTGATGTTAAGTACGCTATCATTTAATTACATGGATTTGACATGAAAATTATTTGCAATCTTGTCATTTTTCATCTGGATAGGCTATCATGTGATGTGCATTTAAGCTAAGTCTCATGTATGTATTTCTTATACCTAGAACATTAACAATATATCCAGACCATCAACATCAGCACATCACTATTCACAACTTGCTAGCATTACTGGAACATGGCTCTAATACCAGATATTTTCATAACAACATCAAATTCTATCAGTGGCTAATTGTCAGGATAGGAACTATGCATCCCATAGCTAGGATATTCCTTAACCTCTGCCTAATATTATCAGAATCCTGGATAATTTTCATAACATGAGATTCTGTCACTTAGTAACATGATAGGTGTAATGCATACATGTCCTGAAGGTGTCTACAAGATAAAAGAGTAGAACTCGCAACTACGAATTCCAAATGATTTAGTATATGAAGTAAAGTCATATAAGTAACTAGACTTGCCCTTGCAATACTATACTGTGTTATCCACATTCCTGTCAGCGGCTAACATTAAATCAGGTTGTGTGCAAATTTGATAGCATTTTTAGTGTGATGACATGAATACTAATATAATTGGAACAATATCCAATAGCCCATGTTCATATTGTTTAAGTGTCTTGTAGGTCAGGACATTCTAATCAAGAATTAGGTTTCAGAGCTAGAAGTTGGATGATTACAAGTGGTGGAGCAATGGAGGTAACCTATGGGGAAACACATGCATGCCATTCTGATAATTTTACGATTCGCAACCAAACTTTGGTTTACTGCCTGGTGTTGTTGCCCTCTTTCCATAATTACAGTTTACTTGATGCAAAAATTTGTTATTCATTCTTTTCAGCAAACTTAGGCTGTTCAAATGGAGCAAACAAGTGATGTGACCTTCTTGAAGTCACCCTTTGCTGACCAAGTGATGGGATCATCTTGAAGTCACCCTTTGCTGATCAAGTTCTTCATTTCTTATCAAATTAGCCTACTATGTGTTGTAAACTTAATACTATTTCAGTACTTCGTGTGTCATGGAATTGTACAGTGAGTGGTTGAATCTTGTTTCATGAATGATAAATGTGTAATTATTATTGATCATGTATTATGTTGTTTTAAATTATTCGTGATATAGATACATAAGCGTGGCAAAATGTTTTCGAAGCAATAACGGAGAAAATATCTAACAACCAATCAAACATGGTGGCAATAGTGTGCTCCACCTATAGCCTTCAAATAATTTTGGTGGTAATAGAATGTTGCACCTATAACAACCATTCCTAATGTGTGGCAATAGAGTTGTCCACCTCTAGCACCCAAACAAACTTGGTGGCAATAAAGGACACCACCTATAGCACCGAAATCAACTTCGTGGTAATAGAGAAAACCACATATAACACCCAAAATAGAGGTGCTTCCTCTATAGCAACTACTACTAGAGTGTGGTAATAAAATACTTTGCAACCCAAGATTTTACACATTGCAATGCGTTGGGTACGATGCAATTGAACTTCTGGCAATACTAGATGCGTCGCAATAGGATACTTTACAACCAACATGAGCGTGCTCGTAGATGCTAGTTGCAACGCCTCATTGTGTTGTAATAGAAAAACTTTTGCAACGGAAAAAAAGACCACAGTTGCTACAGACTATTGCAGCGAGGCCTTTTGTAGTAAATTTTTACAAAAAAAATTTGGTTGCAATTGCGGCTATTGCAACCAAATATGACATATTGTAACACATTTTGTGCGTTGTATTATAGGGAAATCTAGTAGTGCATGCAATTGAATATATAAATAGTGAGGGTAAAATTATCAATTTTGAATATGAAATTAAATATTCCTAAACAAAAATTAAAACATTGTATACAAAATAATCGACTAAATTACAACATTAGTTTCCTAAGACATAAGGTTCTTGTGTTGGCGGAATACATTACCATTAAGATACACATATCAATGGTACAATACTGCTCAATAACTAGTTCCAACGTGAATATAACTCTGACTCGGTATTAGCAAACATGTTGCTTGTTAGATCTTCTCCTGACCATAGTTATTAGGAGGACAATGAACCGATCGAGTTCTAGGTTTGTGATTTGTTTGGTTCAATCGGTTGAACCGCCTGTTCAACACAGTTCAAATAGAGTTGCTTATATCATCTAAAATTACAAACACAACTGCAGCCTGGTGATTCTCAACTACGCTTCCGCAGCCTGGTGGTTCTTGTTAAATTATCATCTAAAGTTTCAAGTCGGATGCTAGCGGCAGCGCAAGCGTACAAGATCCGGCGAATGGCCGACACCTGAGGCTGGTCGTGCGGCGCCTGGACGAGACACCCGCAGTCCTCGCCCATTGGTGGAGGAAAGAGAAGGGGTGAGAGAGAATGGAGAGGGCGGCCCACGATGTTTTGACATGCCTAGTTGGACAACCAGCTCAGATGGAGGACCGAAGTGAATTGAAATATATAGTGCGAGGACCAAACTGCACCTTTCGAAATTTAGAGGACGAAGTTGACCCTTCGCCAAAAATTTGAGGATCAAATTGCCTATTTTTGTCATTCTTTTCTAGACTCTGAAGAAAGACAAGGACAGTAGCATTCATGTGAACTTCAAAATTCGAATGGAGTTGCTGTGAGTCTGTGACCACATATTTGTGTTATTTATGTCACCTATGTATTCCTAATTATCAATTGTACAGGTGTAATAGCACCGGTTCAATTTTTTGTGACCGGTTTAATCAAACTGTTCAAAGTTATTGAACCGACGGTTCAATCGGTTTGTATACGGTTGAACCACTGAACCAATACCATCACCGGTTTGATGACCAGTTTGGTCCTAATGTAACTATGATTTTCTCCCCTGGCGCTCGGCCCCCATTGCTTGTGCGTATTTCCTCTCCTAGCGCTCGATTTTTACGGGATGCAAGGAATCTGCTTAGGATGTTCATGCTGTTTCTGTCCACTTCGTTGCTCCAACAAATACTCTTTTTAAGAACCAGCCAAAGGCTCCTACATTCAATTTTTTTGAAAAGAACAACAAAAGTTTTACCGTAATTTTTATTAGCAGGAGAAAAAAACATAACAAGACATACAACTCGGTCACTCACCACCGATTACAATACCAACTCACAACTGTTTACAACCCCTAATTTCATCAACAACCTCGGCTCCTACATTCATCAGTGTAAGAATAGAATCTTTACTCCCTACATAACAAGCGCGCTGATGCTGCCTGGAAAGTAACTAGAAAGTATAGGGAATCGACTTGCAGCTGCTGCTTTGCCTCACTTTCCGAAAGTGAAGTAGTGAACACATGCAAATTTAATGGCCAACAAAACGTTAAAGACAACCACCTATGTTTGCCAAACTTTTTTAAAAAAATATCCCCATGCAGTAGTACCGTTGTGCTCACTTTCAGAGATCGTGTGCGAAACGCATGAATTGCTCCAACTGGCAAGGAACACACACGCGGATGGAAAGTGATGTGCGTGCTACCGAGCATATTGTAATCCGATTTATTTTTTGTCTTTCTTATTCGCTGCTGGACCCACTCTGCTGGTATGTTACTGGTGTGTCGAGTTCGGTAGTGCAAAGCGAGGGAGACAGGGAATCGCTCTGAGGTCAGAGAAAAGTGAGGAAGACAATAATCAGGTCCCTGTACCCCCCCCCCCCACCCCCGACGAGGAAGGATCGATAAAGAAAGAAAGAACACATGTTTATATTCGATAGAATTGCTCTCTGGTCCGAGGGGCGGATCTAGGAAACTAAACTAGCAAAAATGACAAAATAATACATTATAAGATGATTTTTTAAAAAAAAAAATTGTAAGAGCTTTTTTCGAACAAATCTGTCAAAGAAGTGACCTGAAACCAAAACAACTGACCGTTTTAGCGGTTTACAACATACTACCTCCGTCCTTAAATATATAACGTTTAGGACAAAAAATTTAGTTCATTTTTGAATTAATTTTCTTGTCCTAAACGTCATATATTTAAGAACGGAGAGAGTAGTTTAGATGGGGAACACTATCGAATACAAAGGAAGCATCGCGGCTTTAAAAACCTTGAAACTAAAAGTCACAAACTCAACATACTTATACAATTGCTTGTACAAACGATATTGTACATGATTCTCTAGGTATTTAGTCAAAAAAATCGGTGGAAAACATCAATAGGTGACCTTAGTGAATGGTGACTTAGATAGTTTGCATGTAAAGAGATATATGATTAATGATGGTTAATGAGGTGCTTCTATATAAGTTATATAGATGATAGAAAGGAATGGCACTAACAGACTCAAGAAAACTAAAGAAAGCCGGGCGATCAAGAGGACTCGATTTTACGCGCATGTAAGGAATCGGATGCCCGTAGCCTAAGAGGGGGAGGGGGTGAATTAGGCAACTTAAAACCTTAACCTATGGCTTATCACTATTTGCATCAAACATAAACTAGAACATACTATCTAGATGTGCAACTAGGTTGTTCTAGTGTGAAACTCCCATCCCAAAACAAATTTTGCAACATATAGCCAATCCTAGCAAGATACTACTCTAGGTAAGTAAAGGCAAACAAGGATTGCAAGAATGTAATGCGGAAACGTAAAGGGGGAAGAGAGGAAGCAAACTCTTGACACGCGATTTATCCCGTGGTATCGGTAGGCACTAAGCCACCCCTAGTCCACGTTGTTGAAGCACTCTACACAAGAGTATTGCTTCCCGGTCACCAAGTCTCTCTCAAGAGCACCACTTGACTTGCCACAAAGGCTCGCCACTAAGGCACTCGCCAAGCTCCCTTGGTCACCTTGATGCCGCCTCCACTAAGGAGCTTCTCCACCAAGGGAAGGGGGTCTCCACGTCCCCCGCACAAAGTGTCCTCGCCGCTCCACACCAAGCCGGAGGGTCGAAGACGTTTACCGGAGAGCCACCTAGGCTCCAAGGCTTCCGGCACACCTCGTACAACTTGATCCACTCGAGAATCACCTCACAAGGTAGGCACACCTTGCACTCACTTAGCTCTAAGCAAAACCTAACACTAAGCACACACACAAAGTATGTGCAAGTCTAGAGATGAGCAATTTAGCACTTGGATGGCTTGGATATGATCTTCTATGAGTCTTGAACTCCTCTGCACTTCCACACACTCCAGCAACTCCAAATGGGTGAGTGGAGGGGGTATAAATAGCTCAAGGCGTCCAAAGAGCCGTTGGCTAAAAGCTGCTGAAATTGGTACCGTCGGATGAACTGCCGCTCCACTTTTTCCAGGCGTCGGTTCATCCGGTGCCCTCCACGTCACTTAGCCGTTGCATTCCCACTGACACATATCCTCCGACGCTTGCACCGACGGTCTTCTTGCCTAGCCGTCGGTTCATCCGGTGCTGATAGAATCGCGGCCAAAACCTCTCTGTTAGCGAATACGCGACCGTCGGATGAACCGCTGCTGACCCCTTATGTTCAACGGTTCATCCGGTGCTGAAGAGCTTCGCTCCCGGACCTCTCTGTTAGCTGATTTGACGCCGTCGGATGAACCGCTGCTCACCCGTCAGTTCATCCGGTGCTACTGATTTCTGCAGGCTTGGTCTCTTGATTCATCCGGCGCAACTAGAAACGGAGGCGTCGGTTGATCCGGTAATCTTCGTGTTGTCTTGAGTCTTCACGCAGTGTACCACTTCATCCGGTGATTGCACCGACGCCGCTTCCAAGGGTACCGTCGGTTCATCCGACGCTACTCTTTTCTTTCTTTTTCTTCTACGGTTTTGACTCTTGAAAAATACACTATCTTCTCATTTTGGCATATGGTATTTTTGCATCCTTGGGACCTAGAAGTGTCTACAAAAATATGCTAGACAATATGGTTAGTCCCATTGATCATGTTATCATTAATCACCAAAATCAAACTTAGAACAAATGGCATATGAGGTCATGTTCGCTACAGCGCACCTCAACTTTTTATTTGATTTTTCTCTTCTCCTTAGACGAAACATGCGGTCTTGTTTAGATGCAAAAATTTCATCAAAATTTCTCACCTAGAGAACCGTGTCAGTTTATTTTTTTCTCTCTGCGCACATGACATAATGCAAAAATCTCACCTCTTTTCTCAAAAGTTTTGACCAACTAAACAGGGTCGATCTGGACCGGCGTTTTGTCTTACTACGTTGGTCGGATTGCAGCAGCAGCAGTCCCTTTCGTTCCCTGATCCTGGAAAATTCAACCTCTACCAGATTCTACACGTTAAACATGTATCGATCAAAGAGCAGCAGCCTTCTGAATGTTGCGATGACGTCAGAAAGCAGTCCAAAATCCCCAATCCACACTGGCGTGTGGCGTCAAATTGCACCAGCACTCCAGCAGCATGCAGCCTCATGTCGTCAGGTCCCAGAGAGGGACCCTTTCTGACCGGGCGCTCTGGCCTTCTAGGCTTCTATACATAACCCAGCCTGCTCCTTGTCCCCGCCGAATTCAGGCACGGGCACCAAAGATAATCAGCGCGCGCAACACCTACGCTCTACTACTCGCGCAAATGGGCGACGACCAAAGAATGGCGTACGTGCCCCGAGCCGACGCCGCGCCGCTCGACCACGTCCAGCGCCGCTTCCTCCACGCCGGCCGCATCCTCGTGACTGCTGGCTGCCTTGTCCTCACCAGCTACACCACCATTGGCAACGGCCCCTCGAACGCCGAGCACGCGCTCGTCGGCCTCACACTCCTGCTCCTCGGCGTCTTCCTGATCATGCTGTCGCCGGTGGCCAACCAGTTCCCGGCAGCAGCACGGGTCGGCGCCGCCGTCGCTGACGCCGTCCTCTTCTACCTCTTCGAGCCGGGGTTTTAGCTCCTGGACAGCGGGTTTGTATAAGCGCGCGCACCTCGTGGTCCAGCCCGTCATTGTATAGCATGAAGAAATAACTGAGCGCCATTTTCGCGCAGTGTTGTTAGGTGTGTTGCTTATGTTTTACTCTGTTTTCCTGCTGCTTTGGTGCCTGTGGTTTGTGTGCTTGTATCGTACTGTAGCGCTTCATGTTACTAGTACTTTTTACAGGTTTGAGATATCTATGGAAATTGTCATCGTGGTTTGCGTACAAAGCTTCTTCGGAATTTCTGCAGGTTCACAGTTTGAAGAAGGTTTTGTTGCCAATTACCATGCTCTGAAACTGGCTTACAATTGCTCATAGCTACCTCTGGCACTCAAATTCTTAAAGTCTTGTTAACTTTCTTTCAAAGTTTTCTACTCATCATATCACATTTTCTATAAAAAAAACACTACTCCAGCAATATTCATACACCACTTTTCATCTCTTTTCACTAAAGTGAACAGGCCCTAACCTACAAGTGAGCTGTGCATGCGAGTTTCGGAATCTAATAACTCTATCAGGTTAGTTTTGTTGGTTATTTTTATTGTGTACAAACCAGCTAGTAAAGTCTGTCCACGTCTGAATCAATCCATGGAGGAGGAGGACGTGTGTGTGGGGCCGATCGCAGCTGTACCTCTATCTGCGAAGACCAGCTAGAGCAGACTGGAAAGCTCGGCCGACGGCCGCCTAATCTATTGAGCCCGAGATCACACGATTTGTTGCTGATATGGCTTAGTGACCCCCTACGTCACCATATGCATATCGGTAAATAAATCAATTGAGGTCGTTCTAGCGTTGAAGTGCAAGTCAATTGTCCATCCTTTCCTGGTTCCTGCCAGTTTAAGTTTCTTTTTTAATGATTGGCGTATGCAGCAGAGGAGGAGTTTTTGCTTGGAAGAATAAATTTGCTAATGTTCGTTTTCACCATTTTTGTCTTAGCTAATTAATCTAATCCGCTCGCTTATTGGTCCCTCTAAATTCATTGCCAAAGCTCTGCCACTGCCCACTAGTACGTACTCCCTCCGTCCTTAAATATATGACGTTTAGGATAAGAAATTTTGAACTAAATTTCTTATCCTAAATGTCATATATTTAAACACGGAGGGAGTAACTTAATATGGTATCGAGATCTCAAGTTCTAATTTTATCATATGGAACTGAATTAAATAATTGCAGCTATATTTCATTTTAATATTTGGGGTCTAAAAGCATCATGCTGGTGAGGGCTGCAGGGTGTTGAGCTATAAGTGATATGCTCATCTTTCTCTGGCATCTTATTACAGAGTACACATCTTTCTCTTGATGCTACTCGGACTCAATCTCTGTCACCACTGTATACATGTTTTTTTCTGAGATCAGATACTGTATGCATATCGGTATCATGTTGTAGATCATATATGTAAGGGCTTTGCCTTGCGGCGTCGAGACGGCGAGCCTGCGCTGTCACTGTCAGTGCCTCAGTGGCATTCGCGTCCACCAAGTATATTTGTCTCGTTAAAGGATGTCAAATTCTGGCCGCCGCTTTGGATCAATGGATCCAATATGCCAACTTACCAAGTATCCATGTAGTAGCTCATTAGCTCGTGATGTGCTAGAAAACTTCTTGCGTGTTACTTCGAGTTTCTGAAACAGTGATTCAGTGAATGAAATTAAGATCCTGTTCTTTTCGTCACAAAGGAACAGTGAAAAAAATTATTTCCTCATCACATCCATCCCATCTTCTCTCACAAGAAATACTAATCCAGCACTATTCATTTGCAGCTTCACTATTTCTTCATTTGAAACTTCACTATTCCTTTTAAAAAAAGGGACTCTAAGCAAATGCAATCCACTCCGTCGGCCATGGTTTTGTTATGCTTCTCATTTTGGAAAACCAGAAAAACAACTTGATGAAGATGAAGCCTGTGACTACAACTGGTTGGATTAATTCTGCCTCGCAGCCTCTCACAAAGTAGGGAAGGCAGAGATCACTCTAGGGCTCTGCACAGAAGATCACTCATTCCCTTTCTCGTCATATTACGTATGCGTGTGTGTCATTTACTCATGTGTCAATTGTTTTGTATGTGTGCAGTCTGTATAAAAGTATGTCCTCCCGCGTTATCCTATTCCTCGGACAGGAACTGGCAACTATTTGCCATTGCCAAGGCCCCTTTATATGCAGCCTCCTTCCTTGCCTTCTCGAACTGGTGTAGTGAAGTGGCGGCACCCCATACCATACCCCTCACAAGGCCAAAGCGCGCGCAAGGGAGCAACATGGCAATGGCTTACGTGCCTCACGCCGACGAGCCGGAGGTGATCGGTGCAGTAGCCGGCGCGGCCGACATTGGAGTTGGACCAGGCCTGAACCACCTCCAGCGCCGCTTCCTCCACGCCGGCCGCATCCTCGTGGTCGGCGGCTGGCTCGTCCTCACCTACACCAGCATCGGCAACCGCCCCTCGAACGCCGAGCACGCGCTCGTCGGCCTTGGGCTTCTTCTCCTCGGCGTCTTTCTGATCATGCTGTCGCCGGTGGCCAACCGGTTCCCGGGAATGGCATGGGTCGGCGCCGCCGTGGCCGACGCCGTCCTCGTCTACTTCTTCGCGCCGGCAGGGAACTAGGGAACTAGCTCGTCGGCGGCCACCGGAGCGCAGGTCTTTATCAGCGCGCGCATGTTTTCATCAGTCGTTGCGGCAACAAGAAACAATTAATAAGCGTCATTAGTATCGTTTGAGGTGTGTTAGAATGCGTTGCTCTGTTTCGCTCTGCTTTCTTGCTACTCTGCTGCCTCCTACTGCCTACGAACGTCTTGTGGTTTTGGCTGTATCATATCGTATTGTATCTTTGCTTGCAGTATTAATTAATCAGCCTACTACTATTACGGACTTGCTATTTGTGAAAATATTGCCATCTTCAGTTTATCAGTTTGAATTCAAGGTTCCGTCGTCACTCTGTGTTTCAACCATTCCTCCGGCGTTACTCTGAAACTGACCCTTGTGCGAGGCAAGAACATATATCGGCGGGTTACATGTTATCGTATTGCCAGACATAATGACACCTACGTTGTTGCATGAAAAATTACAACAAATGGATGGATAGATGAAGTAATCATCTATGTGCATGCAAAATTTGAGTATAAACAAAAACTTGTGCAAGGATAAACAAAAAAGAGAAATTAGCAATTGAAGTTTTGTGGGTTATGGATAAAAAATGAACAGTTCCACCCGAAACCGTTCAAAATGAACAGTCGTTTGGTTGGAGAGCAGGGCGAGCCGGGTTGGAGCGGACCGTCCCAGCAGCTGTTTAGATGGAAAACAGGAGTGTTGGATTCGCTCCAGCAGGGAATATTCTGCCTACATGCGGGTTGAACTCGTCCTCCGAAAAGTGGTGGACGGAGCCAACCCAGCTTGGTTCCGTCGCTCGCACGGGGGGCGTCTTCTCTCCGTCCGTCACGCGTTCCCCTTCTCCTCGTCGAGCGATGGCGACTGGGCTGGATCCGGCGGCAGAGCGAAGTGAGGCGAGCGCGAGCGTCGAGAGGCCCAGGCGAACTGGAATGGGGGCTTGCAGGGCCACACGCCGAGGTGAAGCGGTTCACCGGCCACACGACGCTCCGTCGTGATTCGGCGGCGGCAGAAAAGCCGATCTGGCGCTCACCAGTTGAGGCTTTCAGCTACGGGTGGTGCTCGGAGATGGAGCAAGTTGCAGAGAAGCTAGAAGGGTGGCTAATTGAAGCATGTGGCTGTGGCCGCGGTGGATTTTGCCGAGGTGGCGGCGTTGTCATTCTTGGCCGATGCGGCTGTTGCCACTGCGCTCAGCGAGGGCAGAAGGAGCGAGAGGGCTGGGCGGATCCATGGTGTCGGGGCTTCGCAGATCCCTGGCCGGGCGCGCCGAGCAGGTCCGGCGGCGAGAGCCCGGGCCCAAGCCGGCGGCGGAGGCCGGGCGCGCCGAGCAGGGAAGGGCGCACGAGGGATGAGGCAGAAGGACGTGACCCTAATGAGTGGGACCCGTTAATGGTGTCAAATATAATATCAGACCCCTTTTCAATCCTTCCAACCAAAAAAATAGGATGGAACCAATCCAACCCAAAATTACTAACCAAACATAAAATGGGTTGGAGCCATCTCCAAAACAAGGGATGGAACCAACCCAACCCAACCCACTAGACCCCTCAACAAAACACACGATAAGTTTTTCCACATGCTCAATTTTGGTTTGGGTTATTTGGTTCTAGGCCATTACAATTTTCCAGAGTTAGAGAAACACCATTACTATTCGTCTATTTTGAAATTTGCCATTACAATTTTTCTTCTACCGCATTCTTGCCATTTTCTACGTCTTCCAACCGTCGGGGTCCCACTGTTAGATTGTATTTGTACCCACATGTTTCGTAAGGTTCCCTCTCCACTCGCTGACATGTGAGCCCCACAAGTCAGCTTCTTTCTCAACCTCCCCGCATGACGCGCGCATCTCCTCCGTCTCCTACTCCTTGCCCCTCCCCTGCTCAGCACCGTCGTGGACGGCGATGACTCCTCTGCTCCCTCGACGCAGAGCTCCTCTGCCACCCGTGCGACCCTCCTCCCGGGCGGTGGTCTCCATCCTCCCCGGTGGCCCTCCCTTCCTCACCGGACCTCCCTTCCCAGTGGACCTCCCTCCCCGGCGGCTGGTGTCCTCCCCGGCAGCAGCACCGTCGCCGTCGGCAGAAGGAACAAGGGCAACGACGGCGAGCCCCACCGCGCGGCCGGCTCCTCCCTCCCCAACATCCTCGATTCGGCAGCGGCGACACAGGGCATCCCCGAGATGCGCACACGGCCTCCACTGTCGGCCGGCGACGACGCCCATCTAGAGCAGTAGCTCGTGCTCACCTCGGATGTGGGCGCGGCACGGTGGATCTCTCTTTGGCGGCAGCAGAGAGGTCCTCTGGAGAGGATCGGCGCGGGCTTGAGGGATGGCGGTAGTCACATCAGTGGAGAGGAGCTTGGCGGCAGGAAGAGGCGCCGCCGGGAGTGTCTGCCCCTCCTAACTCTCATCTGGTTGGAGGTTGAAGAAGAAGCTGACGTGTGGGACCCACACATTAGCGAGTGGATGGAGAATAAATAGAATTTCTTTTCCAAATACAGTCATTCGTATATAAATATGGTCTGACGTGTGGGCCCATACACTGTAAGATGTAAAAAATGGCAAGGATCGGGTAGAAGAAGAATTGCAGTGGTATTTTTCCAATAAAATGAATAGTAATAGCGTTTCTCCAACTCTGAGAAATTGTAATGTTTGAAACCAAATAACCCTTTTTCTTGTACACAACCTATCTATCCATTTGTTGTAATTTTTCATGAAATAATTATGATATTATTGTGTTTGGTAATACAGTACTCCCTCCATTCTCTTTTGATAGGGTTATTTGTAAAACCAATTTTTTCTCTTTTGATAGTCCCATTTGAGTTGCCACCTCGTATTTGACATAGACGACTGTTTGATTCCCGTGCAGAATAACTCTTCTAGAAATATAATTGGTGCATGTATGTAATTACATTAATAACGAGGTGCATGTATATGATAACAAGGTAAAAATAATAGCATGATTTATGAGATGATAAGTAGAGTTCATTCTCCTTAGTCATTGTGCTAAGGTTAAATAGTCCTACTATAAGAGAACGAAGGGAGTAACACGAAAAGTGATTCTAGAGGCGAGGAAAGCCCCATATCCGGGGCTGTCCACACACGGACATGCCCGCGGCGTGCCCCCAGGTACCAAGAGTGCCGCCCAGTGAGGCTACAGCCCAGAGCCACCCATGCATGATGGGACGGAACACGAATGTGACTACTATTGCACATTACAAGAGACCCCTTTCCATACACGGACATGCCCGAGTGGGACAACTCCATCCGAGATAATTCCGTACTATCACCTAAATCACTCTATTTGGTCATTAAGCGATAATAAGGAACCATCATGTTGAGTGTTGCTGGGTCGAAGCCCGGTAAATCACTTGTACAACACATAGAGGATCGAAACATATACATTAAAACTCACACGAAGGCGAGTTCAGAGTACCTTACAAATTCAATCCAATCTTCCCCGTAGGGTCAATTATTACAAACCATAGTTCTTGACATGGAAGTAAATAGTTCAGAGTTTAAAGACAGCGGAAATAACTAAACAATAAAGTGGCATCATGGGAGGCCACCCATGACGCCACACTCGTCGTCCTCCACCCATTCCAGCTCCCAGCCGGGTGGGATTTCTCCAGGCCAGACATTATCACCTGAAAGCAACATATATAGCAATGCTGAGTATACTAAATCTCAGCAAGGCTTACCCGTCTAAAATAAAAGATTTTACCTCTAATAATGCAAGACTTTTGGCTAGTGGGTTTATTTTGCCAAAAAGCTACTAAAGAGTTAATGCTTACTTTCAACATTTTAGCTCAAGTTCTAGTGGATTAAATCATTACTAGATAAGCAACTATTGCAAGCTTGAGTTATGCAATACAATTAAGCAAACATCAAGTTTATCTATATTCCATCATAAAGGGATCACAATGGCTAGTTGATAAAGCAATCTCGGATAACGGTGAGAGGTCAGGAGAATGTACTCACAATGAGTCCACCAACCAGGCGGTTCCCGTCATTCCTCGGATTAGGATCAGATGCCACAGTCCTAGGTACAAGGCTATCTGGTCCGCCTCACACTAGCGTCCAGCCTCACACATGTACCACAGTTTGCAAGACTGGGGCCGCAATCCAAGAGTAGTAGCGCAAAGTTCCCGCACCGGCTCATTCAGGTACTAGGCTTATCGTTCCCATTACCGACAAATGTTTAGTACGTTCAAACACTTAATCTCTTAACCATTGGACCGAAGCCCAGAATCCCATGCTCTTACCACGTGAGCAATCCAGTTTATCAAATCTTATGATTCCAACATAAGAACCTATTCTCGCGAGTGACGAACATCACTCGACTTGTACCGGGTCCTTAGTGCATAGCAACTAGCGACCTAGCATACTAGTAAGAGAACATATGTACTTAAGGATTATGCAACTAGGGTTTCAATTCAACTCCTAAACGTAAATGCACATAGATAATGAATGATAAATTCAGAAGTTAAAAAGAAAACACATAGGTCAATGATGAATCGGGGCTTGCCTTCGTCAGCGCAAGCAGTCGAACAACCTTCCTGACTTTGGTCCGGGTCTTGCTCTATGGACACGTAGTGCACTTCTCCTTCAGCTCCCTCGTCCTCGCCCGTCGGCACGAGCGTGTAGCTACCGTCGGGGATCTCTACACGGAGATGCACATGCAAGAATTAGTTGGTGAATTTGATTTAGTTAAAAAGACAACACATGCCAATCATGGAGTGCAAGGTTGACTACATTCATCTAGATAAATATAAATTCAGCATACTCTTCCCATAAAGAAAAGTAAACAACTATTTATTAACATTTCCTTTGATGGTGATTGTGTGCACATTTATTTAATTACATTTATTTTCCTTCATAAGGAAACAAGTTGGTTAAAGGTGATTTGGGATTAGAGTGTTGATTTCTTTATTTCCCTTTTATAAACTTCCTTCCTTCCAAAATTTATTCTGTTTAAACCATGAATGATTTCACAATGAGAATTTTCATACAAGCACACAGTGGAATAACTGAGTTACTGTCAAAAATTCACAGCAAACTGAGCTATATCCTAAGCATGAAAAATACGACCAATTACAACTAGCAAAAGCAAGATCTATTCATACAGGGAAAACTACTCATGCACTGGGGCTCAAAATTAAAAATAGTATCTATGGAATATAACTAGGCTACACACCAAAAATTAGCTCCAGAAACTATTTCTATAAAGCTACACAAAAATAACAACTTTCAGCCTAACCATGCATAAAGAATTTATACAAAGACATCTACAACTATTTTGTAGTCAAACTTTCTCCTACAGCTTCAACAAGTCACAAACATCATCTAGCCCAAAGATGAGCACTACTGGAGCATAAAAAATTGACTATGGATTTAACTCTTTAAACAAGCATATCTCAGAAACATACATTTACACAGTTCCTAAAAATGTGATAAATTCATCAGATACATGTCTAAACATAATAAGATAGTAGGCACAATTTGATCTACAAAATCTATTAACTCGAAGCTACACATATCATTTACACAGATCTAGCATAAATACAAAATAAATCATAGCTAAAGATTCCTTCAGTAACTTTGTGCAAAATCTTAGATCTAGCCTATACCAGTCATGGCTAACATCATATCCAAAGATCAAGTCCAGAACAGGAGTACATTTCAAGTTATGACCAAACACATTCAAAATGAGTTTGTATGGTAGTTCAAAATCTACTCATCAAAAGTATAGACATGCTTTCTAGAAAATGTAGGTTTCAATACATGGAGACCAACAAAATTGGTTTTGCATTTTTTAGATTTTTCTATGATTTTCTAGGATTTTTCCAAGGTACTGGACCCAAGGGTGAAAAATCTAAGAATCTACTTCTAGCCAAGCCCCTGGAAAGATTTGTTTTCTCACACATATGCCCTTGGATTTACACAACGAACCCTACAAAGATTCATACCTCACAACCATACCCTCCGGTAGCGGGACGAGCTCGCCGGCGGCGAGGGATGGCCGGAGCAGGGCAACAAATGGCACATGCGCTCGATTTAGCTTACCACACATCGATAGGTGGCGGTGGCTTGGCCGGAGGTGGCTCTGGCAAGCGGTGGCGGCGAGGTAGCGGTGGCGGAGCCGCTTCAGCTCGAACTCCAGCGAAATGCGAGGGTGTGCTAGGCCATGTGTGGTTGTGTGTGCTCGAGTGGATGCTAGAGAGGAGCTTAGGGGTGCTAGATGGCTACGGGAGCGAGCGAAGGAGGGAGTTCGTCGGCGGCGGTGTCAATGGCAGATGACGGCGGCGCTGCGTTCGCGCAGGGGGAGGAGCATGGGGTCGTGGTATGGGCCGACGAGGCGGTGGGGACGTGCGGCGGCGGAGAGTCAATGGCGGGCGCGCGTGCGGCCGGCCGACATGTGCGCGCGCGCCGCATGGTACCGACCAGCGGCTTTGCGTGCATCACCGCAACGACGCACAGTGCCCACCCGCTCACTTCGGACCGGTGGTCACCTCCGTGCCTCGGTGTGCGTGTACCGACGTACGGTGGCGAGGCTGACGTGGCGCGCGGGGCGTGGTCTCGGCGCGGCTGCCGTTCGACTTGGCCTTGTTTGACCGCATTTTACTCGAATTTTTGCAACTGAACTGCATCAAGGTGTAAATACCAAAGTTGGAGATCTCATGACCCTCTACAACTTTTACAAAGGCTCTTAGGTGTTTTGATCAACATATTTTGCATAAATGGCATGCCAACATGGGGATTTTCTCGACACCTGAAAAAGATGGTTTCTGCCGTTGATCAAGATTTTGACCACTTTACACTCAAAATTTAAAATGTCGCCAATTATGAAAATTGTGTCCCATAAAAAGATGCATAACTTTTATATTGGACGATTTTGAAGTGTTTAAGTGAAATTTGGAGAACATGGCAAAAATTCCTGACAAAGTATGGGTTTTTAAGGGTATAGCTAGGGGTTTGTCCAAAGCTTGACCAAGAGTTGTTCACTAATAAGAGTTGATTTGTTTAAGAGAGTAATTAGCACTAATTAATACTAATTAAAAACACGGGGTGTTACACCGAGGTGTGCCCCCAAGTACCAAGCGTGCTGCCCGGTGAGGCTACTGCCCGGAGCCACCCATGCACGATGGGAAGGATTACGAACGTGACTACTATTGCACGCTACAAGAGACCCCTTTCCAGGTGGTGCCCCGCAAAGGGTCGGTCTGCCGCCGAGGATCGAGGAGCACACCCTTTCTCTTGTAAAGGTCACCTCTTTGGCTATAAAACGGGAGACCAAGCTTCGTGTAGAGGGAGGAGGGAACGGAAACGGAGACATTCTGGCACAAGCAACGGCGGAACCAGGGGGGCCCTATCACGGTGAAAATTTCAAAACCCCTTTGGTCAGTTCATAAGGTAAAAGTGGGATTATGGCAACTCTAAATATTGTTATATTAAAATTTTAACCTCTAAATATAGCTATATTTTAGGGACTGAAGGAGTATGTATTTTTTAGTGTGAAAACTAAAAAATATTTGCTAATTTTGCTAGAGATATTTTTTTTCTCAAATACGCAGGAGAGCTGCGTATCATCATTGTATTAAGAAGATGAAAAAAGTTTGTTACAACAACACGTGACTGGTTAGGCACACGCCAGACTCACCTACTAGATATTACAAGAAAGTATGACCTAGGGTGAACATAACAACGTAATTGTGCTACTACTCACTAAGCAGCCGACCTGGAAGTGGGGGATGCGGCTCAGACAATGAGCAGTCCCTCCGGAGCCTTACTGGCATTTGCCTTCCGTAATTGCTAGAGATAATTCGGTTCCTATGAGATGTCAATAGTGTTTGCTTGCGCCACTACGCAAAAGTATACATCGTGTGTCTCCTTTCATACAATCATCCGTAATCTGACACGTAAAACACTTAGATTTACTAGCCGGTGGTTTCTAAACACCGACAAATATAAGATCACTCCACGATATTGTGATAAGAAGAAGGTCTTCTCACACAGGTCGAGAAAATCTCCGAATCCTTATTCCACCAGCAGCATCCCAGCACACGTGAGATTAGGCTAATCTTAGATCTGTGTGCTTTGATATGAAATAAATAAGGGTTTTGTTTACAACAGCAGACTCCTGATAGGACCACAACCACCGCACACATATGTGCTTGCTGGGGAATAAATCTCGCGCGACACAGATAGAGTTGCATGCATGTATATATAAGAATAAGTTGGTGCACTTGAAGAGTTGGTCGTCATGCTTGTATCTCACCTTTTTTTGGTCTGCTTTCTTCCGACTTTTTTTTCCAATAGTGGAATGCTCTGTGTAGTCAGAAAATTAATTGAAGCATTGAGAAAAGATCTGAATGTTATGTTTGGTTTTTGTAGCGAACTGACCACCAGCCGCGTGCTATTGTTTTTTTAGTCAACGGGGGGAGAGCATCTCCACCTAATTTCATTTTCAAAGGCCCTTGTGCCGGCCAAAAGCTTGTACATCATTACATTTTCAGCAGGTTTTTAAGGTAAAACATGAGAGAGTTTTGCCAACTACATTGTTCTACATTGAAGAAAACTCGATTGCCACTTTCTGTACCGGCTTGAACTGGTTGCTCCAGGGGCGCGCTTCCTCCTTGCATGCCATCCAGAAGCGTGCATGACACGGAGAATCAGTCGTTGCGGTGTTTTCGGAGGTTCCAGCTGATGAGGAGGAGACAGTCGAAGTGTACCAGGGGGATCGTTGCCGGGCGCTGAACATCCGAGAGAGCCTGGACCGCAGCACCAGTGGTGGTGAAGCCCAGCGACGCCCAGACATGGGAGGCAAACGGGCATTGGAATAAGTCAGCAGGCTATTGGTTAATGGCCTTTACACGTAGAGACCAAGTCCATTGTTTCTTTTCGTGGCTTTTTGGATTGGATGCCGAACGATTGGCCAGCAACACCTACCTGTATTTGAAGTATAGTTTCAAAAACATAAGAGGAACAGGATCCGCTCCAAAACTTAGGGCCCGTTCGGTTTTCCCGGAACGAGGCCTGGAACGGCCCGTTCCACTTGGATTTCTTTTTCAGCCGGATTGGAATCAGCTCACGAAAAAATGTCGTTTGTTTAGAATCAGCCCAGGAACGAAGCAGCATAGGAACGGCCCATTCCCCGTCTCGAAAGTCTGGAATAGAAGCCACACCTCCTCACCTGTGGAACTCATCCATTCCAGCCGAGGAGGCGGTGTCAAAGCCGCTAGCACGAGCCGCGAGGACGCGACGGCGGCAGAAGGCAGGAGGCGACGGCGGCAGAAAGCAGGAGGCAACGGCGCGGCAGCGCGGCACGACCACTACCTTGACGGCGACGACGACGACATCCCGTTCGACCTCCACGCCTCTGCACCCTTTCACTACTACAGAAAACGTCTTTAGCAGCGGGCCTAATGGCATTTCTAGGTGCGGGCGGCAAACCCGCTCCTAGCTGTCGCTTTTAGAAATAGCGATTGCTAGGAGCGGGTAAATGAACCGCACCTGAAAAACATTTGTAGGTGCGGGTGGGAGCGGGTAAATGAACCGCACCTGAAAAACATTTGTAGGTGCGGGTGACGCCGTCACCCGCACCTACAAATGCCATTTCCAGGTGCGGACGACAATGTCATCCGCACCTGGAAAACACATTTTCAGGTGCGGACGACAAGATCATCCGCACCTTGTCGTCCGCACCTGAAAATGTGTTTTCCAGGTGCGGATGACATTGTCGTCCGCACCTGGAAATTGATTTCCAGCTGCTTTGAAATTCAAATTTTGAATGTTTGAAATTCCCGCCAAAATTTGGAACGTTTGAAATTCAAATTTTATGAAAGCGACATGAGATCTAAAGTAAGCATAAGCACAATAATATGAAAAGAAATTCATATACATATCGATCTATATCATTACATCCCATTGACAATAAGGTTTTTTCCACTGACAAAGTTTAGACATCACATCATGGCTCGCGGTATTCTTGACTCTCCCACTCACGTAGGCTAGCAAATTTGTCTTCTTCCGCTAATACATGTTCAGGGTGATAATATTGGCCCCTAGGATTTATCACTTCATGCATAAGGTAACGGCAGAAATCCGCAGTTACTTTGAGAAGGTGTCTCTCATGGAGTGTTACGTCACGAGGTCCGATGTCAATCTACAATACACAAACAATATAACAATTGTTAGATCATGCAAAACACATATGTATAGTGTATATACATCCTGAGACATGAAAGGTAGTAGGTCCTTACTCGTTCAGGATCACCCTTATATCTCCTAAGACACCTCATCATTTCCATCAGGTAAAACCAGCAGTATACACTGCTAGGTGGTTGCTTGTGGCATGGAAAGTTTGTGCGAATATTCATTTTTTTCTGGGTAGACAGGATTAAATTTCCCTCCTTTCTTAATGTAGTGTTGGTAAGCCCTGTTTAGAAAAAAATCATAGAAGTTATTAGTTGCCAATCGATGTTTAGAATATAAGTCTGACAACAGAAATACACTATCTTTTGAAGGATATCTATGAATTCCTTGTACATGTCTCTACGCCAATCCAGTGAGTCAGATACTACCACCCGTCCCAACTTGGGGTCTATAAGAAATAAAATCCAGTGATTCCTGCATACATGTTATATAGAATTTTTAATCTTTTGAGGCATTGATGAGAAATTTTACATATATATTTTTATAAGTGGTAGAAATGTAAACTAACCCGATGTGGTAGGGCCCCCATATGTAATCTCTATCTTACCACTTCAAGAACATATGTGTCATGTAGGATGCAAGACGCTTCATAGTGTTTATATGTCCAGTTCTTCGCCTCTTATTTCTTTCCGTATTTGTCTTCAAATCTTTTAGTTCATCATGATTGTCTTCCCATCAGGTGGGGTGCATATGCCTCTCTTCAGCAATAACAAAAGGGTCCAAAAATCCAATTTTCTCCTTTGAAAGATGCATTTCTTGTTCTTGCATCCTATACAGCAAAGCTCAGATAATTAGTTATGCAAACCGTAAGCCTTACACACACACACACAAGATATTAGCATGGATATGAGACACTTACATGCACCACAATCTGATGACTTGTACATCTATCATTTGTAGGCGGAACAAATCATGGAGGTCATGAAAATCTAAGTTGATTTCTTTTGCTTGTGGAAGAAGTGTAGGTCCGAACACATCCAATGGGTATCGTGCCTGGAGGCCTCTGAGCCCAAGAGAACAAGCCCTCATATACCAAGCATGCATCCGTCTCATCTCCCATGGAACTTCTACGAGTGCCCAGTCGGGTAATAATGGCATACCCCATTCATATCTTAAAGGGCAACTACCAGGTATGTCCGGTATTTCATCGACTCCAATAGTCTTCTCAAAGTTTGTGTCAGTGCGGGGTACCGAATATCCTGGTCGTTGGATCATTGGCATATTGACAGATGGTGTGGTCGTCGTGTCCTGTTGCTTGTTCTTTGATTTGGTATTACTCTTATGCCACCGTGCAGCGATTTCTGATCCTTCCGGATCCTTCGCATAAGCCCGTATCATTCGAGGCACCGTTTGTCCTTGTGATGCATCTTTTCCTACAGATCCCGAAGCTGCTCGTGGTGTGGGCATACGAGGTGGAGAATCTTGAGCAGCTGGTGTGGACAAACGCTGCGGAGATCTTTCAGGAGGTGGTGTGGGCACACGCTGCGGAGATCTTTCAGGAGGTAGTGTGGGCACACGCTGCGGAGATCTTTCAGGAGGTGGGGTGGACACACGTTGTGGAGATCTTTCAGGTGGTGGTGTGGGCATAAGAGGTGGGGATCCTTGTATGGCTGGTGGTGTGGAAACACGTTGTGGAGGAGATGGTGGTGCACTTGCCAACGGTTGCTCCATAGATTGCAGATGCTGTGTTGGAGGCAGAATGATATCTCGTTTATGCCACAATATTGTACTATTGAGGCTTTGACCGAGAACACAGACACCCTCTGCTGTTGGTATGTCTATGTCATGATCTTCAAAGTTTGGATTAACTTCAAGCACTTGTACGCGTGCATAATGATGTGGGATTTCTTTACCGTCAAACAATCCACCACCGGGAATCGCAAGTCCCGAGGCAACCTGCTTTGTCTTGCCAGCTCTGCCAACCGGAATGTGCAATGTGCATGGAGTAGTGATGCATATTGAATCAACTGGGTATGGTTGTGCCGTCGTGGAGGCAACACTGCTTGGAGAGAATGGTGAATTATTATCTCCTTGAGATAATTGCAACGGAGCGAATGGTGTACCGCTTGCTTGCTGCATATGAACCGCCGCATTAAAATAAGTCTGAAATTTGTCCATAAAAACTTTCTCTGCTGCCGCTTGGAGATCCTCCTTGAAACGGCAGTGGCTCCTGTAGGTAGCTCTATCCCTCTCAAACCCATCCCTGATGCCCAACTTTGAGGAAACCGCTCTAACGCGACCCCCATGCTCTCTCGTCCCAAGGGCTGTACTTAGGACGTCTCTATCCCTGTTGGCTACAAAGTCTTCTTTCCTCTGAGCCTCGGAAAGGTTCGTTATCTTTTCACACACCACATTGGTTGCTTCCTTTGCAAAATGAAGTTTACCATCAATAATTTCAGGCTCCCTCGCTAGGAGCCACTGATAGCCACGCTCATCTAAGCCTTCAAAAGGGTCGGGCTGTCCGGCGGCAATTAATGCATCCCTAGTCCGCCGCCACTTTTCCTGCTTCCCTAGGTACCCACCCGGTCCGAGACGAGGTCTATGTATGTTTCTCTGTGAAAGTTCACTCTGTCTCTGGCTCAGGGCTAAAGCTTCTGGAGTAGTCTTTTGCTTGACAAACTCGTTCCATTGGGCTTCGGTGACCATTCCATATTTCTTTTTTACTTCATCATATATTGCACCCTTCTTAACAAAGTCCCTATTCAACTCACCCTTCCATTGGCGAAAACTTTCGCCGAGTGCCTTCCAAGCATAATGACGTATCTTTTCTCTGGTTGTTTTGGACTGAGGCAACAGAAAAGTTTGCTTCAACTTGGCCCACATTTCGCCCTTTAGCCCCTCAGGAACTTGGAACCAATCAAGGATGGTTGGATCCATGGCATACTCTGTTCGTATTAATGCTCCTATGGCATTCCGGAACTTCGTACAAACCAAAGGAGGATCCATGGGCTCTCCGGATGGGCTAATACCCTCGACTGACCACTGGCCTTTGGGGTATTTGTTTCTTCCTCGTTCACCTCGCTTTCTTTTATCTTGACTCTCTGTTGGCACATTTTATCTATAAATATTTCCCCTCACATTTACTGGAAAAAGGACTAAAATATAATTAGATCACCTTATTAGGGTTTATATTGACAATTTCCACGAGTTTTGGTGAATCTATGAATTTACAGGGACTATTCAAAAAATATGCAAAGAAACCACTCTAGAAGACTCCAGAAGGCTCCAGAACTCAGCGTGACTTAGCACCTAAGAAAGAAGGATCAAGGACCCACCTGGTCGAAGTGGACCCCGAGGGGGGCCCACCCCAGCCCGATCGGCCTGGTGGTGGGGCCGGTCGGCCCCCCTGGCGCCAAATGGGCCTAGCTTCCGGAATGTTCTTCCACCGCCTATGAGGATCAATCTAAACCACAAGTTAAGGTCGGTTTGATCGTACGGTGCACGTCATCTCCTCCGGGCTATATAAGCAGACCCCCTGACCCCAGGGCAGACAACAATTCATTCTATCAGATCCTCCATGCCTATCTGAGATTAGAGCTCTAGATTAGAATTAGAGTTGGAGAGTTAGTATCAAGTTGAGAGATTAGAGCCACGATCTATTTAGATCTAGCTAATCTTGTTCGAGAGGATTAGAGAGCGGTAGAGGCGAAGCTGAAGGAAGGCCCGGACCTGTCGGTGTCTCCTCTTCATCTTCTACCTCTGGGATCAACTCCATTGGAGCCTGATCCTGAGACCTTGTGGAAAGATCGACTTCTTATTCAAGTGAGTAACATTGTTTTTATTGTTCTTACGGTTCATAACTCTTTGAGTACTTTAATTCTTGTCGCTCTTGAGTTAAAGTTGCATGTTTAGTGTAAGCATGGTGCTTAGACTAGCTAGCTTATGAATGCCTTCTATATTCCGGATCGTGTGGTAGAAGCGGGAAGTGACCTTGTTCCCGTCTGTCCTTTGCAGTCCACCTCCCGTCTATAGAAACCGTAGGACTCCCCCCATATATTCTCGGGAGGTTCCCTTTTCTAAGTGTGCCTTCAAACAATCACCCCATAAGAACAATATAGACATAGCTTGTGAGAATAAGAACCAGACATCCTTAAGTTTTCCTTATCTCTCTTTCTGTCAAGTCCTTGATAGCTACTCAGTGATTAGTTATATACCTCAGATACTCTCTTTGCCATTCTCCTTGTGGATTCGATATTTAAAACCCTCTCCCAGGTGGAATGCTCACCGGTATCCGTGCGCTTGCGGATTATCCATCATAATATTTCTGTAGGCTTAACAAATACCAACAAGCATTTCTGGCGCCGTTGCCGGGGAGAACGGTTAAGAGAAAACTCTTCGAGTATAACTAATCTTGTGTCTTTCTTTTTTCTTTTTAGTTTTAGATTACCTACTGTCCTTATGGACACTACCCTCATTAAAGACTTTTCGGCACCCTCAGAGCTCAGCCTTAGGCCTATGCCATCATCGAAACCAATCCTATCTGATGCCTATGAGCTACGCCCACAGTTAATAGAGATGGTCCAAACCAACACTTTTTTAGGAATAGAAGACGAAGACCCTTATTATCATCTCCAGCAGTTTGAGCAAACTTGTGACTGCCTGCACATTGAGGGTATGTCAGACGAGACTATCTATTGGAAGCTTTTTCCATTCACTCTGAAAGGAAAAGCTCGCCAATGGTACGACCGGACCAAAGAGAAGATGAAAGGCGATTGGGGAACTCTCCGTGCAGATTTTTGCATGGATTTTTATCCCTTATCTAAAGTAGTCGACCTCAGAATCAAGATCATATCCTTCAAACAGGGGGATAATGAGTCTATGAGTTCATCCTGGGAACGTTTTGAACTCCTTTGCAAATCCGGACTAGATCTAAGCCTTCAAGACCATATTCTCCTTCAACATTTCTATATTGGTCTTAATAAGGAATCTAGAGCCTATTTGAATGTCTCCTCTCATGGATCATTCATACACCTTACATCTAGTGAAGCTAGAACTGTCCTAGACAACATTCTAGCCAGCACTAATGATGGTCCTTTAGAAGAGAAAACTTTAGAAGAAGAGATTCCAGAGATAGCTACACCAGAACCTATGCCAGAAACATCTCAACCTATAGCTATCCAACATATAGAATCACCACAGGAAGAAATTCCTCTACCTGATTTTATAAATGATATCAAGGATGATTTATTTTCCGATTATGGAAACACCTCGAAATATCATAAAGAGAAGAGGCCTCAAAAGCACACATCTTCTTCACATGAGAAGATAGACCCTTTTGAGCAAACCTTCTCAAGAGAACACACTGTGGAGCTTGCATCCATCATGAGTGGGGAATGGTTGGAAGAGTCAGAGCTTTCCTCTGATGTAGTCCATCTGGATTTACCTTCTATACCAATTCAATGTACAATCAATGGAACCCCCTTTGATGCCCTTTATAATCCAGATGTGGGAATCAATATAATGGCCTTATCCTTTTTCCATCAGTTTATTAAAAACAAGCCATTATCTCCCACAATGAAATTATTAAAGTGCTCCTCAGGACAAATTAGTCAAAGTTCGAGAATTCTCTATGTCTTACCTATTTCAGTTTACGACATGCCAATTCACCTGAGCTTTCACATTTGTGATATTAAGGAGTTCGATCTTTTAATAGGCTATCCTTTAGGAAAACTCCTTAAAGAAGGACACACAGGGAAACTTGATGTTTGGCTAGGCAAAACCATTAAAGTTCCCTTACACTTCTCACTTTTGATCCATACTAAGACCGAACCCAGTCCTAAACCTGACCCAATGGAAGAGGTGAATGAAGCATCTCTAGAACATTTCGTAGAATCCAATCAAGAAGATGTCACTAAATTCTTCATCGAGGAGGAAGAAGAAAATCCTACAGAATCTGAGCCCCTCGATGAAACCGAGGAACCCTTGAGACCTCCCATTGAGCTTAAACCTTTACCACCTGGTCTTAGATATGCCTTTTTGCACAATGATTCTGAGTCTCCTGTGATCATTAATGACCAACTCACTCAGGAAGAGACTCATAGGCTGATAACCATCTTAGAACAACATCACTCAGCCTTTGGCTACTCGCTCCAAGACCTTAAGGGCATCAGTCCTGCCCTTTGCACTCATCGCATTCCTACAAACCCTGATGTTCTACCATCTAGAGAGCCACAACGAAGACTCAACAATGCGATGAGAGAGGTAGTGAAGAAAGAAGTTCTGAAACTCTTACACACCGGGATTATATATCCTGTGCCACATAGTGAGTGGGTGAGCCCCGTGCAAGTTGTGCCTAAAAAGGGAGGCATGACAGTTGTGAAAAATGAGAGGAATGAATTAATTCCTCAGAGAACCGTCACTGGTTGGCGTATGTGCATAGATTATAGAAAACTCAACAAAGCCACAAGGAAAGATCACTTTCCACTACCCTTCATTGATGAAATGTTAGAGCGGTTGGCAAATCACTCTTTCTTTTGCTTTCTTGATGGATATTCTAGATATCACCAAATTCCAATCCATCCCAGTGACCAGAGCAAATCCACTTTTACATGCACTTATGGAACTTATGCTTATCGTAGAATGTCTTTTGGGCTATGTAATACTCCAGCTTCTTTTCAAAGATGTATGATGTCTATATTCTCTGATATGATTGAAGAGATCATGTAAATTTTCATGGATGATTTTTCTGTTTATGGAAAAACTTTTGATGATTGTCTAGAAAACTTGGATATGGTTTTGCAAAGATGTGAAGAAAGGCACTTAGTCCTTAATTGGGAAAGATGTCATTTCATGGTTAGAGAAGGAATAGTGCTAGGCCATCTAATTTCTGAAAGAGGAATTGAGGTAGATAGAGCTAAAATAGAAGTAATTGAACAACTACCTCCACCTGTTAATGTCAAGGGAATCAGAAGTTTTCTTGGCCATGCTGGTTTCTATAGAAGGTTTATAAAAGATTTTTCTCATATTGCTAGACCTCTTACAAACTTGCTTGCCAAAGATGTTCCCTTTGACTTTGATGATGCTTGTCTTAAATCTTTTGAAACTCTAAAAAATGCTCTTATTTCTGTACCCATTATACAACCTTCTGATTGGTCTTTACCTTTTGAAATTATGTGTGATGCAAGTGATTATGCTGTGGGGGCTGTTTTGGGGCAAACAAAGGACAAGAAACATCATGCCATTGCTTATGCTAGTAAAACTTTTACAGGACCTCAACTCAATTATGCCACAACTGAAAAAGAACTGCTAGCTGTTGTTTATGCCATTGACAAGTTTAGATCTTACTTAGTAGGAGCAAAAGTTATTGTTTACACTGATCATGCTGCTTTAAAATATTTGCTCACTAAGAAAGATGCTAAACCTAGATTAATAAGATGGATTTTGCTTCTCTAAGAATTTGACTTAGAAATAAAAGATAAGAAGGGAGTAGAAAATTCTGTTGCCGATCATTTGTCTAGAATGTATTTTGAGAAACCACAGGAACTACCCATCAATGACGCAATGAGGGACGACATGCTCTATCGGATCGCCTGGTCAGACTCCTGGTATGCAGATATTGTTAATTTTATGGTTGCAGGGTATGTACGACCAGGAGCCGACAAGAAAAAGCTTATCTACGAGAGTCGCCATCACCTGTGGGATGAACCATACCTTTTTCGAGTATGCTCTAACGGGTTACTCAGGAGGTGTGTACCGGCAGAAGAAGGAATGAAGATCATTGAGAAGTGCCACTCATCACCATATGGAGGTCATTATGGAGCTTTCCGCACACATGCAAAGATCTGGCAAAGCGGATTTTTCTGGCCAACCATGTATCAAGACACAAAAGATTTCGTACGAAGGTGCAACTCCTGTCAGAGGCACGGAAACATCAATTCCAGAAATGCCATGCCACTGACAACCAACCTTCAGATCGAGCTCTTTGATGTCTGGGGAATTGACTACATGGGACCATTCCCAAAATCCGGAAAATTCGAGTACATCTTAGTGGCAGTTGACTATGTCTCCAAATGGGTTGAAGCCCTGCCATGCAGATCTGCTGACCACAAAAGCTCAATAAGAATGTTTGAAGAGACAATATTTCCGAGATTCGGTATTGCCAAGGTTAGTGATAAGTGATGGAGGATCCCATTTCATCGACAAGCGCTTCGAGAAATACCACATGAACCATGGGATCCAGCACAATGTCGCTACTCCTTACCACCCGCAAACAAGTGGTCAAGCAGAGACGTCCAATAAGCAGATCAAGAACATTCTACAGAAGACGGTGGACCAAATGGGGATAAAATGGAAAGACAAGCTACCCGAAGCACTTTGGGCTTATCGGACAGCTTATAAAACCCCCATTGGAATGTCTCCCTACCAACTGGTCTACGGGAAGACATGTCACTTGCCGGTTGAGCTAGAATTCAAGGCTCATTGGGCAATAAAGAGATGGAACATGGACTTTGAAGCAGCCGGAACAAAATGGAAAATGCAACTGTCTGAGCTAGAAGAATGGAGAGAGAAGGCGTATCACAGTGCCAAGATCTACAAGGAAAGAACCAAGAGATGGCACAACAAGAGAATCATAAAGAAAGAATTCAACCCTGGCGATCAGGTATTACTTTTTAACTCTAGGGTACGACTCTTTGGGCACGGGAAGCTACGAAGCAAGTGGGACGGACCATACAAGGTGGTGAATTCATCGTCACACGGAGCCGTCACTCTTCAAGACGACGAAGGTACATTATTCAAGGTAAATGGTCAACATCTTAAAATATTTTTAGAGCCCAATAAAGAGTCTGAGGATTTATATGAAATAGATTTCTTTTGTTTTCCCACGAATATTAATTTTAGGCCGTAATGGGTCGTCTTAGGGTTTTTAAGGATCAGCACACGGTTAGAGCACCCCGCGCCGAAGATCGTCGCAAGACGACGTGGTGGGGGGCCGACCGGCCTTCTCACTGGGCCGATCGGGCCCTGCCCGCCGCCTCGCGCCGCCAGCTTTCGCCCACGCTATCTCTAAGGTGCTCAGTTTTGGAAAAACTTGTTCGGGGATCTTTTACGAGATATCCCGTAGCCTTTCCAAGCTAGGTCAACCCCCTCTGCAAGTCCGTGACCGATATATAAGTAGGGGCAGACCTCCACCTTTTTCTCATCCCAAAGCCTCCAAGTAGCAGCAATGGCCGACAAGCAGCTTGCCCCCTTTAGCTTTGAAGCCAAGGCGGTTGTTCCTTTCGAGAAGGGAGCAAAGCCGCTAGCCTCCTTGCCTCCTGATCACATCCCTCTCTCGCTGTTCCCGCCTAGTCGTCCACGTTCGCCGCCACCGCCTAAAGAAAGCAAGCAGGCGATGTACGCTCAGCCGTACGATCGACGTCGTGAAGCAGCTCAGAAGAAGCCGATCCGTGTTCCTAGCTACATGGATCTGAAGAAACCAAGGGATGGAGAGCGACACGCTGACGTGCGCATGGACAAGCATGGCAACACAAGGGTGCATAAGTACACCACCTCCTCAAGCCGTGTCACCATCGACGGAGTTCGTGCCAAAGAACCTCAAATCAAGAGAATTCCGGCCATTGAAGCCAGCCAGCGGATGCCGCAAAAACAGAAGACCCGGAAGACTGTAGCTGAGCTAGCGCAGGAAGTAGCAAGCCTGGCAGAAACTTGCAAAGAGATCCACCGCGTCAACACTTCCCTCACCAAGACCGTCCTCAAACTGTTAGAATCAAAGAAGCGAAGGGACGATGAGGAAGACCATAGCCGCGACCTTAAGAAGGGCAAGCGCCCTTTGTAAACACCTTAGTTGGAGAGCACATTAGTGATAGTTAGTTCGAGTTAGTTAGTTTGCTTTAGTTGTTAGAGTTGTTTAATAAAGTGCTCTCTCCTTTAATAAAGAAGTATTCCACAAGTTGAGCTATTTTTGCCTATATATATATATATTCTGGATATGTTTTTGTCTCCACCATACTGTGCATGCAAGATAATAGAAAACAAGTGTGGGGGAGAAGAATAGACGACCAAACGGCATCTTCCACAACCAAAATCAAGAAAAACAGAAAAAGCATGAACAAACGACTCGCACGACGAACCACGGCAGAACCCAGTTCGGCCACGTCTCGTCCACCACTCGGTTTGCTTCCTGAACTTTTTAAATTTTTGCAATTTGCTTTCCATTTCGAATTTAAATAAAGATGCCCTACTAAAATGTCCTAATAACCTAAAAGATAAAGTTTCACATGTTTATGCTCTTAGAAATATTTATTGCTTTTAGGATGATCAGAATGAGGCTAGAATAATGAGAACCATCTTTCTTTTATCTTGTCTATGGAGAGTGCTTTATTTCAAAATCATTAGCTAAGTTTCTCCTTTGTGATCAATAATATATCCCAACAGAACTTTCATTGAAAATAAATTTGATTAAATGCTGCTTACTTGTATTGAGCTTTGTCAAATTTAAGAGCTATGTTGAAGTTTTGTCTAAGTCTATGATCAAGATCACGTACACTGCTTTCACCAAAGTATCTATGCTCTAAGATTTTTGATCTCTGTCTCCCATATCATGAAAAAAGGTACAGCTAAAAAAAAGAAGAAGAGAGAAAAAGCCAAAGAAAGAAAAGAAAAAAAATTATGAGTGGAGAGAAAAGTGAGAGAGAGGAGAAAATGGACAAGTGTTCTACAGGTCAGAAGAACCCCCCTCTCAGAAAAAAAACGCATAAAAAAAGAGAGAAGAATAATGGACATGTGTCCGAGGGTGAGTAGGGCCCACTTCTCTAGAATAATAAGTGAGAGAGTAATAATGGACGCGTGTCCGAGGGTGAGTAGAACCCAACTCTCCACAAAATAGCTGAATACCTTGTTCTAAAAAATGGGAAAAGATAGAAGATTCTAAAGTCAGAGCAGTGGTTTTTAAAATTTGACACACGCACATATTTTGATCTACGACCTATGACAGGCCTCTTCATGGATACAGATTTTGACCCAGCAATATATGCAAAGTAAGTCTGCTACATCTTTACATTCTAAAAACTTCACATATATTTGAGAGTATCACAAAGGAGTAAGCAAGGCTGCATTTTCTTTTAAAAAAAACTTATTCAAACTCTCTCCATTGACTTGATTTGAGAAATAAAGGTGATCTGTTTCTAACTATGCTCAGATATCCCCTAAGTACAGATATGACTAAGGAGTATAATTATGTTGATTCTTGTCTCTACGGTTGTAAACTATCCTTTTATCGAGGACGAGTAAAAGCCTAAGTGTGGGGGAGTTTGTTGGCACATTTTATCTATAAATATTTCCCCTCACATTTACTGGAAAAAGGACTAAAATATAATTAGATCACCTTATTAGGGTTTATATTGACAATTTCTATGAGTTTTGATGAATCTATGAATTTACAGGGACTATTCAGAAAATATGCAAAGAAACCACTCTAGAAGGCTCCAGAAGGCTCCAGAACTCAACGTGACTTAGCACCTAAGAAAGAAGCATCTAGAAGGATCAAGGACCCACCTGGCCGAAGTGGACCCCGAGGGGGGCCCACCCCAGCCCGATCGGCCTGGTGGTGGGGCCGGTCGGCCCCCTCCTGGCGCCAAATGGGCCCAGCTTCCGGAATGTTCTTCCACCGCCTATGAGGATCAATCTAAACCACAAGTTAAGGTCAGTTTGATCGTACGGTGCACGTCATCTCCTCCGGGCTATATAAGCAGACCCCCTGACCCCAGGGCAGACAACAATTCATTCTATCAGATCCTCCATGCCTATCCGAGATTAGAGCTCTAGATTAGAATTAGAGTTGGAGAGTTAGTATCAAGTTGAGAGATTAGAGCCACGATCTATTTAGATCTAGCTAATCTTGTTCGAGAGGATTAGAGAGCGGTAGAGGCGAAGCTGAAGGAAGGCCCGGACCTGTCGGTGTCTCCTCTTCATCTTCTACCTCTGGGATCAACTCCATTGGAGCCTGATCCTGAGACCTTGTGGAAAGATCGACTTCTTATTCAAGTGAGTAACATTATTTTTATTATTCTTACGGTTCATAACTCTTTGAGTACTTTAATTCCTGTCGCTCTTGAGTTAAAGTTGCATGTTTAGTGTAAGGATGGTGCTTAGACTAGCTAGCTTATGAATGCCTTCTATATTTCGGATCGTGTGGTAGAAGCGAGAAGTGACCTTGTTCCCGTCTGTCCTTTGCAGTCCACCTCCCGTCTATAGAAACCATAGGACTCCCCCCATAGATTCTCGGGAGGTTCCCTTTCCTAAGTGTGCCTTCAGACAATCACCCCATAGGAACAATATAGACATAGCTTGTGAGAATAAGAACCAGACATCCTTAAGTTTTCCTTATCTCTCTTTCTGTCAAGTCCTTGATAGCTACTCAGTGATTAGTTATATACCTCAGATACTCTCTTTGCCATTCTCCTTGTGGATTCGATATTTAAAACCCTCTCCCGGGTGGAATGCTCACCGGTATCCGTGCGCTTGCGGATTATCCATCATAATATTTCTGTAGGCTTAACAAATACCAACACTCTCAGAGGTCGTCGTCATCGCAATTTTAGGACCTGAGGTGCCACAATCTTCAATTTCTTCTTCTGGGGGGGTACGAGGTCGGCGGCGCCGCTTCCTCGTGCTAGGTTGAGGCATCTATATGAACTATAGATAAAGCAATTCAAGATCATTTCAAATAATATGAATAGACCTCACTGACACTGCAAATGGTTTAGCATTACCTCCGGAACGTAATCAGGATCAGTGTCCGTCCGTGGTCTCGGGGGCACGGGATGTAGATCTATTGGATCTTGCCAAACACCATCTACGAACGCCCCGAGTCCTACCTGCGGTCCATCCTCACCACTCGCGTCATCTTCATTTTCATCTTCAAAGACCATCTGGTCTACAATATTGTTTACTTCTTCACATTGGGACAAGATATACTCGTCTTTGTTCACAGCGTCCCTTTCGTGTATAAATGGCGAACCACTACGACGATCTATCTAATTAACCAAATCATAAGCTAAGTTTAAATCTAAATCTAAATTGAAATTGAAATTCAAATCTAAATGTAAATTGCGTTGCACTCTAAATTCAAATTCAAATCTAAATCTAAATTTAAATTGCATTGCACTCTAAATTGAAATGTACATAGAAGTTCAAATTCAAATTTATGATGGCATTGCATTGCACTCTAAATTGAAATGTACATAGAAGTTCAAATTGAAATTTGTGCTGGCATTGCATTGCACTCTAAATTCAAACGTACATAGAAGTTTAAATTCAAATTTGTGATGGCATTGCATTGCACTCTAAATTCAAATTTACATAGAAGTTCAAATTCAAATTTGTGATGCCATTGCATTGCACTCTAAATTCAAACTCAAATTTAAATTCAAATTTAAATCTAAATTGAAATCTAAATTGCACTCTAAATTGAGATCTAAATTGCAATCTAAATTGAAATTCATATTCAAATTTAAAACTAAATAAAAAAAGCTGACGTCAGCCATTTGATGGTTGAGATCAGCTTGTCTTCGAACCGGTGCCAGCGCGAGGGGGAGGTGTCGCCTGGGTGGTGGCGGCACCGGGGGGGCCGTGCCGGGGAGGGCCGCGCTGGCGGGGAGGGCGAGCGCCGGGGGAGGCCGCGCCGGCGGGGAGGGCCGCGCCGGGGTTGGCCGGGACGGCGGAGAGGGGGCGGCGCCGGGGGAGGCCGCACCGGGGAGGGACGGGACATCGGAGAGGGGGCGGCGCGTGGCGTAGAGGAGGCCGCTCCGCGTCGGGGAGGCAGCGCGCGGCGGCGGCGGAGTCGACGGCGGAAGGTGCGGCGGCAGAGACGACGGCGGACGGGGCGGCGGCGGAGTCGGCGGCGGCGGAGTCGACAGCGGACGGGGCGGCGGCGGAGAGCGCGGCGGACTCGACGGCGGAGAGGCACGGCGGCGGCGGTGAATTTCGGCAGCCTAACGTCATCGTCGTCGCGCGATCTCGTGAAATTTGGCTAAGTCTTCTTCTCCGGTGAAGAGATAGGGCACCATTTGTAGGTGCGGGTGGCCAGTTCGCCCGCACCTGAAAACAATTTCTAGGTGCGGGCGGCTTCGTGGCCCGCACCTAGAAATGATTTCCAGGTGCGGGTGGCCATGTGGCCCTCACCTGGAATTTTCCAGGTGCGGGCCACATGGCCACCCGCACCTGAAAATCATTTCTAGGTGCGGGTGTATAGGCGGCCCGCACCTACAAAGATTTTCTCATTTTCTGAATTTTTTGTTCTAATTAATATTTAACGTATTAAAGGGCCTCAAATGAAAATTTAGTGAACTACAAAGTTTTATGTCTTGTTACCATCTACAAGTTTGGTATATATTTTGTATTCATCTGAGATGCATGTCAAAAATTTGTGTTCAAATAGTACGTCCACAAATGTAGTAACAATTCATTACACATGTCTCACTTTTACTGAAAGAACCACTAAAGCCATTCTATTTTTAATAAAACCAATAAAACTATTGTATTTTTAATAATTCCACTAAATCCATTGTATTTTTAATGCATCTTATTTTTAATCCATTGTATTTATATTTGATTTATTAAGAAATCCACTAAATGCATCTTATTCACTAAGAAATTCAGTAAGTAGCTGCATGACATGAGATAATTGTATTCAAAGTACATTAGTTCAAATGCAAATTACAAAAGAAGCACAAACTAAAAGTACTTTAATACATCAATACTTAAAAGGATAACAACAACACATGATTAATACATCAGTACTTTAGTCTTAGCAAAGATTAAAAGTTCAAATCCATAGAATTAAAAGGGTACAAATTTCATACTTAATTAAAATCTAGGATCGTTCACATCATGACCGTGAATCATCGTGAGGTACAAAGTATGATTAATATCGATGATGTTGATTCCTAAGAACCTATCAACATAATCTGGCGCATATATGTATGCACTATCTCTGGTCATGTAGGGCGTCATGAATATCTCTCCAAATATTTGCACCGAATTCGTAGATGATGATAGGGTAATGCCAGCTTGCCAACCGCGACGTACTGGACATGGGTGCGGTGTTGTGAATGTCCATCCAATGTTATCAAATACTTGACGTAAGACCTCATGCATACCTTGATCAGCGTGCATGAAACTGTTATACAATGCGTCCTGATTCAATTGGCAAGCAAAACATAATGTGTAAGTACAAGGTTCTTAAAAAACAAATTCCAAAAATAAAGAGTAAGTTTTAGTTACATACAATAGACGATGCATACGATGGTGATATCCGTTTAGGCATTTCAGTGACGGCCATGTTGTTATGTTCTAAGGCTTTAATCTTGAAGTAACTATAGTCTGGGAATACATGTCTTGTTTGAGCTTCTATTTCGATAAGTGCCTTCCTCACGGCATCAGAAGCGGCAACATGTGGTTGTATTGCAGCAAAAGAATTGACATGGATAATAACTGTATCACCAAGTGTTTGCTCTCGCATGTCCGCAATATTAATTGATAGAGAAACAATAAACCTTCCTCGTGATGAAGTCGTTTGTTCATGTCTCACCATTGGAGCTTGTCCAGTCACAGAATATATAACTCGTTCCAACCATTGCATTGGTGAAACTAACTTCATAATTAACAATGCAAATAATACACATTATTATCATTGTAAAAATAATGCCAAATTCAAAGAATTGAATATCTAAGTACATACCACATTTTGACGTAACTCGCGTTGGGTAATGGGTATGGGTTCTTGACCGACAGGGAAGGAAGCACCAACAGGTTGCCCTGGGGGTGGTGGCGGAGGGTCTGGGACTGGAGGGCCACTGCGAAAAGGACGACGACCACCTCCACGGCCGCCATCACGATTAAAAAAGGCAAACCGATCCATTGTTATCCCTAAAATATATAAGATATTTTATTTAACATTTTCTACACAAACTTAAGTCTACCAAAATATTGCTACAGAATATATTTCGAATTTGTACTCCCTTCTATATAATTTTAAAATGCAATAATCTAAGCTAACAATTTTTTTTTAAAAAAATCACTTACGGAGGTCGCCGCGCCAGGGAGGTGGCCGCGGGTGACGCCTGGGAGGACGGCCGGGGACGGCGGAGATGGGGCGGCACGCGGCGGGGAGGAGGTCGCGCCGGCGCCGGGGACTCGCGCGTCGGGAGGTTGCGGCGGCGGCGGCGAATTTCGGCAGCCTGACGGCCCTCCTGTGCGGCGAGCTCGGTAAAATTGGCTAAGTGTTCGTCCTCATTGCATATATAGGTAGGCATTTCTAGGTGTGGGTGGGCGCGTGGACCGCACCTAGAAATCATTTCCAGGTGCGGGTGCCCTTGTGGCCCGCACCTGAAAATGTTTTCTTGGTGCGGGTGGCCTTGCTGCCCGCACCTAGAAAACGTTTTCCAGGTGCGGGTGATAAGGCCGCCCGCACCTAGAAAACTTTTTCCAGGTGCGGGCCGCAAGGCTACCCGTACCTACAAAGATTTTCTTATTTTTTGAATTTTTTGTTCTAATTATTATTTAACGTATTAAATGACATCAAATGAAAATTTAGTGAACTACAAAGTTTTATGTCTTGTTACCATCTACAAGTTTGGTATATATTTTGTATTCATCTGAGATGCATGTCAAAATTTTGTGTTCAAATAGTACGTTCACAAATGTAATAACAATTCATTACGCATGTCTCGCTTTTACTGAAAGAACCACTAAAGCCATTTTATTTTTAATAAAACCAATAAAGTCATTGTATTTTTAATAATTCTACTAAATCTATTGTATTTTTAATAATTCCACTAAATAATTTATATTTGATTTATTAAGAAATCCACTAAATGCATCTTATTCACTAAGAAATCCAGTAAGTAGCTGCATGACATGAGATAATTGTATTCAAAGTACATTAGTTCAAATGCAAATTACAAAATCCAATTAATTTAACTAGCTATATTATTATGCAGTAACAATTCTTGATTCTCCATCCTTCCGTGACTAGGGCTTTTCATCTTTCTTTATAGTAGCTTCTAGTCTCAACATCTTCTGAGGTAGATCAGTGAAAAGGCTCATGTCATTGCACTCATTATTGTACTCTTCAATGTCTTCGACTCCATCAACCCCTATCACTTCTTGTTTTCCAGGCACTACAACATGATGTGTTTTTTTTGCAGGGTCAACAACATACATGACTTGCCCAACCTGTGAACCAAGTACCCATGGGTCATCTTTGTGACCAACATTATTGAGATCAACAATTGTGAAGCCGTAGCTGTCCACTTGAACACCTTTTGGGTGTTTAACCCAACGACACCGAAAAACAGGGAGTATAATATTGGATCCATAGTGCAGTTCCCATATATCATCTATGACACCATAATATGTAGTGCTTACCCCTTTGGAGTCAAAGCCATTGTTACAAACACTGCTGTTCTGAGACACAGTCTTCTTGTCCTTCGCGGAAGTATAGAAAAGATATCCATTAATATCATACCCTTGCCAGGAGGTGACCCGCGAAGAAGGGTCAGATGCCAATATTTTGATCGTTTGCTCTTCCACGGTGCCCCCATCTGCAAGATTTAGGTCCTTCAATCATGTTGTCAAATGACGCGTGTGCTCCCTCAAAATCCAATCTTCCGACCGGCCATTGCTTAGATCACGAATCAGTTTCAAGTGTTGACTGACTAAAGGTGACATTATTGTTAGGTTTCGCATCGCACATCCACGGGCTTGTTTCACAGCTTCAAAGTCGGAATCAATGAAGGTTTTCCTCCCTACAGTGCCGATCCCTTGCAACTTGCCCACAAATCGCGGCACCGGCAAACCAATTCGTACTTTATCCTTTAGGTAACCTAGGCAAGACTCGATGATTTCCTCTGTGTTGTATCCCTCTACCATGGATGCCTCGGGATAAGCACGATTCATAACAAACCGGTTGAGAATTGATATGAAACGCTCATAGGTCCACATTTCGTGTAGGTAAAGTGGACCCAAAGCGCGTATCTGATCGACCATGTGAATCATGAGATGTTCTGTAATATCGAAAAATCCTGGAGGGAAGCACATCTCCATCTGCACCATAGTCTCTGCAATAAATTCTTGGATATAGTTCAACTCATCTTCATCGATAACCTTTTGAGAAATTTTGGTGAAGAAGTAACATAACCGAGTGATTAACATCTTCACATATACCGGTTTAATCGCTCTAATTGCAATTGCCAGGAAGATAGTAAGCATCATATGAGCATCATGACAGTTCCAACCTGATAGCGAGAGATCTTTCATTGAGACTAGTTTTCTAATGTTCGATGAGAATCGACTTGGTACCTTAATCCCCCGTAACGATTCACAAACTGCCTTCTTCTCAGCTAGTGTCAAATTATAGCTCGCCGGTGGTAGTTCGTATCTTCCATTACCCTTATCGATAGGGTGAAGATCTTCTCTGATATCCATTGCTACAAAATCTTGTCGTGACTTTAAGGTATCCTTTGTGTTGGCTGATGTTTCGAGCAGGAGACCAATTGTGTTACCAAACACATTCTTCTTCAGGTACATACCATCGATGGCATGACGGACCTCGAGGTCCGGCCAGTACGGCAAGTACTTGTAGAAGACCGACATCTTCTTGAATGGCACACCTTCAATAGGTGCCTTATCTCTGTTCCTCTTCTTTCCTTGTTTTGTCATCTTCCCATAAGGCACTTGGATGGCCCTGACCATGTTCAAAATTTGGTGTCCATCTTTTTTTGCAGCCACAGATCCTATGTTGGCCTTGTCACTAAAATAGTTATAGAACTTTTTACTTCGAAATCTGTGCCCTTCCACCAAGAAGCGCCTATACCCAAGGTAACCTACCTTTCTAGAACCATCTAGGAAAGTTCATACGGTGTCACCAATGCAAACCGCGCATCCCGTCTTACCTTTCACCTGTCTCGACAACACAAACAATGCTTGATAATCGTTGATGGTGACAAAGATAATGGCTCTTAGAGTAAATTCCTTCCTTATGAAACCGTCTATGATTTTGATACCCTGCTTCCATAAAGTTTCCATCTCTTGCATCAAAGGCTCAAGGAAAACATCGATATCAATACCAGGAGCCTTTGGTCCTTGGATCATGGTGGATAGCAAAAGGTACTTTCTCTTTTGGCACAACCATGTTGGCAAGTTGTATATTGTCAAAATCACTGGCCATGTGCTATGAATGCTGGTCCTTTCACCGAACGGATTCATTCCGTCAGTACTTAGCCCAAATCGAACGTTTCTTGGTTCCTCTCCTAATTCTGGATACTTTTGATCGAGCTTCTTCCACTGCTTAGCATCAGATGGATGTCGAAGCTTCCCGTCACCCTTCTTGCGCTTATCTGAAGCCCACCATGTCATCAGTTCAGCATCCTTCGGGTTTGAGAACAAACGCCTAAGGCGATCCGCAACAGGGAGGTACCACATGACCAAGGCAGGAATTTTGCCGGTTTTTTCAGAACCGCCTATAGTCGTGTCTTCTTGCTCAGCAGCATCATTAATTGATGCACCCTTCCTGCTCCTTTTACTACCGACAGTTATGCCATCTTCAGCACATGACCTAGTATTCTTTTTGTATCGACTAGCTGAACAAACAGGACATTTGTCCAAATCTTTGAAAGTATCCCCGCGGTACAAGATACAATGGTTTGGACATACATGAATTCTTTCGACGCCCATCGTGAAAGGACTCACAAGCTTCTTTGCTCGATATGTGTCGGTGGGCACTTTATTCGGCTTTGGAAGCAACCAACCCAACACACGTAGCAGATCATTGAAACTCACATCAGACCAGCCGTGCTTGGCCTTCAGAATCAACATCTCAAGTACGAAACGAAGTACGGTCCAATGTTTTGGGCATCCCTTTGAACGCGGGTACACATTCTCCTCAGCTGCTTTCTTCACTATCTCGAACTTTTCTAACCCCTTTGCACTGCCAACCAATATTTCTTCCTTGGTGTTACGAAACAACTGCGTCAGGTAGTCACTATCATCCAATTCATCATCCTCGGTACTATCGTAACCGTCATCATCATTGCCACCATCACCATCATCATCAAAACCAATATCATTAACACCATCAGAGCATTGACCATGATCACCATCATCATCGCCGCTACCCTCACCATAAATATCATCAAACATGACCCCAAAGTCACTATCATGCATGATTTCTTCGAGCAGATTCAGAGGAGGTGGTGCATTATTATTCCTTTTCTCACCATGAGATATCCATATCATATAGTTTTCAACGAAACCATTCATCAGCACATGCGACCTTATCGAAATTGTTTCATTGATATTGAATACCCTTATGTTTTTGCATTTTTTGCATGGACAAACCACCACCTTTTTCTTCTCAACCGCAACATTAATCTCCGCGGCCTTAATAAACTTGTTAAGTTCTTCACGAAAATGTACGCTCGTTCTTCGGGCTTCGTACATCCATGTCCTGTCCATGTCTCTGGAAAGAATCAGAGAACACGAGAAAATTAAATCCAGATTTCATAAACATAAAAGTTCATTTGATAATAATAATCTTATTATTCTCGTACCTAATAATAAATATCTAAGTCAATATATAATCACACTTGTTGCATTTAATAAAAACATACAAAATATAGATTTTTGCAAATTCATGAAACATACCATTCTTGTGGCATTATAGAAAAAAAAACAAATTGTCTTCTCTATGAACCTAGGAAAATTCATCCTTCATGTATGATGGCTAAACAAAAAGTTGAACTCAAATTGACTAGATAATCTTGCTCTCCTACCTAAATAGCACAATTTGACCCAAGAGTTTGAGCTAAATGAGGTCCAAAAGCTCTAATCCACACCTATGGAGTTCTAGACCTAAATGCATCTCTATTGAGCCAAAAAACAATGAATAAAGCTTCAAAGAGACAAAGAAATGAGAATAACTAACCTCCTTTAGGCTCCAAGTCCAAGGAAAAAATTTTGAAACTCTCCCCCCCCCCCTCCTTTTTGTATTTTTGGCGATTTTCGGATAGCACCCCGAGGTATACTGTTCGGGCGCTGTTGCTGTCGGGAGGAAGAAGACGGGCTCGAGATTCCTTTTGTCGATTTGTTTCGGGTGCGGATGGCCACATGAACCGCTCCTGAAAATGGTTTCCAGGAGCGGTTCACGGCACAAGCCGCACCTGAAAATCCTTTTCAGGTGCGGGTGACGCCGCCGTCCGCACCTGAAAATTGGTGGCATTTTCAGGTGCGGACGACCGCGTCACCCGCACCTGAAAATGCCCGTTTTCAAGTGCGGGCCATGGCGTCACCCGCACCTGAAAATGGTTCACCATTTTCAGGTGCGGGTGACGCCGTGGCCCGCACCTGAAAATGTGTTAATAGGTGCGGGTTCGTTTGCTACAGTGTCGCAACCATTTGTTGGAGCGGACGGCAATTCAACCCGCTCTTAAAAAAAATGGAGGCGCTCTTACAACTGTTTTCTGTAGTAGTGTTTCTCGCCGAAGGAGATCGAGACGCGGAGCTGGCGACGAAGCGGCGACGCGAAGTGGCGGCGCGAGGTCACGGCGTGGCGTGGCGGCGCGACGCATCCTCGACGGCGTACACCTCCCTTCCAGCCTCCATGTCCTCCGCTGCCTTCTCTCGAGTAAGTACTAGGGATTCTTTCATCTCCAATCCCCATGGGTTAGGATTCTTGATATCATTGTATCCATGTAGTCCGGCTCCCTCTGTTCTTGATTTCCTAGGATTACGATCTAGGCACTGGTCACTGAGCTAGTATGCTTCATGGGTGATTCGCCTAGATGTGTACTCGAGAATTTCAGATGCAGTTGATATATGATTTGGTGATCTTGAAAGATAGCTTGCAGATCCAATCCTTCAGTAGGATTAGTTTATGCTTGTCAAGGAAATTGAGTTGAACCTGGCACTTGTTGGACGGTTTCACAGGGTATACTAGTTTAAAGTGCGCATATTGTGGCCTGATGGGGTAATAAACATGCCTGCTTTTGAGCTTGCACGAACTGGGCAATTTTGCCATCCCGGTTTGGTGGGGTTTGGAGAATCATGCAGTTTACCTGTTGGAGTCACATGGTGTGGTGGTGTCAGTGCCACCTGTTGGATTTTGCTCTTCAACATATATACGTATCTCTGTGTCTTACTTAAAAAATCATGTTGTCTCTTTGTTATTATCCCTTTGTTGTGCACAAATAAAATCCAATGGTGATATTTGCATATTAGTTTCCTAGATTTTCTTGTTCACGACCTCGGCAAATGGCCACAAGTAGTATGTAGAGATTAATTTGCTGGCATGAATTTGTTTGTTGGCGAGATTTGCCAATGCAACAGAGTTGCAGGCCGGTGGCCGGCATTGTCTTGTAGACTAAATTACCGCCTTTCTTTGGTGTGAAATTCTGGATATATTATGTAAACAAAAGCTAACTGAAGCTGCATGCATGCACATTGCAACAGCTGGTAATAACTGGCCTGCTGCTTCTTGTTGCCAGATAAATTTTCGTACCTAGAACTAGAAGTATCAATGAGTTGTCTATAAGCAAAAATGGTGTTTGAATAAATGAGTCACAATTGTTAGTATACTGTAATGGTAGAGTAAAACTGACTGACAATGCTAGGGATCATAGGCCGTGTGATCTCTGATTCTATTTTTTTCTTCAATATATGATCTCTACTCAATCTTTTTGCATATCTTCTATATTGAGTTCTTGTCATTCACTTTGCTGACAATGAAGTATGGCAGTTCGCAATTTCTTTCTATTCCTTGTTTGACTAATGAGTTCCTGTTTGTAGATTCAATTATCCTTCTTTTCCTCCAATGAGTTGGGATCATTTAGCATTCTGTTAAAGACTTTCACTAACTCTGCTTACAAATGGTTGTTTGCAGCAATTGTGAACTTATCAGAGTAGCTAGTGCCTCTTTCCATTGATTCTCAGTATAAGATTGTTATGAAGATTAATATAGCAGAACTAGATGTTGTTCTGAATTTCTGGTATGAATCTCTGCAATTGCAGATTTGCTCTCATGATTGTAGACTATACAGAACAGATTTCTCAGGGAGAGGGGAGCTGTCAGCAAGGCAAATACATATGGCTAAGTTCCTGAGGAGCCTTCAGAAGTTAGCTAATGAGATCAGTTATAAGTCAGCATTCTCTTTTTTCTATCATTGAAAAAAAACTCAAGGCTTTTACTTTATGGTTATGATTAGCAGCTCAAATGAAAATGTTGTTTACACTGTGTGGCTGCCCCTCATTCGTGTTTTGCTTAAATTTGGTTTGATTGGTCACTGCAGTTTGGAGTCGTTGTGATTATCACAAATGAAGTAGTTGCACAAGTGGATGGCTCTGCTATGTTTGCTGGACCCCAGATCAAGCCCATCAGTGGGAACATCATGGCTCATGCTTCGACAACAAGGTGTGCTAACTGCTGACAAGTTATCCATATCTAAGTCTCCAACTTCTGTTCTATTCCTAATTTCCTATCCATAGCTTTTATTTAAATGTCGTTGCTTTCTTCATTAGGCTTGCTCTTCACAAGGGACGAGGGGAGGAGAGAATCTGCAAAGTAATAAGCTCTCCCTACCTGGCTGAAGCTGAACCTGAAGCGAGGTTTCAGGTAGCTTCTGAAGGTGTTGCAGATGTGAAGGATTGTGGCCATCTTTGCTTACAGGGATACAACAGTGCCTTCATCGATTGTCTCTGATGTGTGATGTCTGATTTGTCATTCCTTGGGTCAACTGCTGTGTTGCCCCTCCTTGATGTACAGAACAAAGTTGCCTGTGATATAAGCATCCTGTTGTAGAAAAAAGGTGCTGGTTGCTTGCTTGTAATAATGTGACAACCTCAAGAAATGTTAAATCAATTTGTAGTTATGATGTGTCACCTATCATTTATGTGGTTATTTTAAAGCAATAACTAGCTAAGATATTTCTGGTTGGATCATTGGATATGTTCTTAGTCCAACCGAACAGAGTTTTTTTGCCTTTGGAATGGATACGGAAAGGAGATTGCAACAAGACCAGGAATGAGTGGATCCAAGATCCTGACCAGGATTGGTGCAGGGACAGGAAGCGATCCCAATCAACCGAACGAGGCCTTTTAAGAGGAACCGGATCCACTTCAAAACATAAGAGGAAGTGAGGAACCGGATCCCCCTGAGAGGCCTCGCGTCCAGTTCCCGATTCCCGTCTCACATTTGCGTCCGCATCTATTCGCGCCGGTACGAAATGTCATACTGTCGGCCACGATTACATTTGGCCCTTTGGATCATCGGACCCAACATACCAAGTGTCCATGTAGCGCACGGTGTGTGCTAGAAAACTCCTTGAGTGTTACTTGGAGCATAATAAGGCATACTAAGCACCATATACTAGCTCGTGTTTCTGAAACAGTGAATGAAAATAAGTAAACAAAGGGAGATATAATCCACTTCGTATAACTCACAGGTTTTGCTATGCTCCTCGTTTTGGAAAAGCAGAAAAAAAAACTAATTAATGAAGATGAATCCTGTGACTAGAACTGGTTGAATTTCTGCCTCACAGCCTCTCACACAGTAGAGAAGGCAAGGAGCATTCTAGGGCTCTGCACAGAAGATCACTCACGTGCGTCATCTCGTATTCCTCGGGCAGGAGCTGACGTCAGTCATGCCTGGTACCCTTCGCCATTGCCAGCCCCCACTTTATATGTAGCCTCCTTCTTCCTTGCCTTCTCGAACGCAGATACCCCCACAAGGCCAGCCGAAGCGCGCGCAAGGGAGCAACAGGGCAATGGCTTACGTGCCTCAGGCCGACGAGCTGGAGGTGATGGGTGCAGTAGCCGGCGCGGCCGCCATTGGAGTTGGAGCCGGCCTGAACCACCTCCAGCGCCGCTTCCTCCACGCCGGCCGCATCCTCGTGACCGGCGGCTGGCTCGTCCTCACCAACACCACCATCGGCAACCGCGACAAGAACGCCGAGCACGCGCTCGTCGGCCTCGCGCTTTTTCTCCTCGGCGTCTTTCTCATCATGCTGTCACCGGTGGCCAACCGGTACCCACGAGCGGCGCGGGTCGGCGCCGCCGTTGCCGACGCCGTTCTCTTCTACTTCTTCGCGCCGGCAGGTAACTAGACTAGTTTACGGGAGAGCAGGGTGCGTGTCAGCAAAAATAAAGCACCGTTAGAATGGTATGGTTTGGGTGTGGCTGGATGCCCTGTTTTCACTCTGTTTCGCTGCTGCTCTGTTGTCGGCGAACGTCGTTTCCTGTCCTCCGTGCTTATATTGTACTGCGAGTTACTGTATTTGGTTACCATTTATACTGGTGATTACTACGCTGTTTGATCGCGCGTTTATGTCAAACACTTTCAAATCTGTGTCGAGCAAAGGTAATATCTGTGACTATGAGTTTGTTGCTCGCGTCTAATTATCAATTGCGCTCCGAGACTACGAACCAACTGTTATTAAGCAAAAAATTGTTGGCGTCACAATCAGCCAATTTAGGATAAACTAGAAACCACACGCGGCTTAGCCGCACCCTCGTTTGAGCAGCCAGCCAGTCAACAACAAAATGACTGGAGTATGAAGGTCTTCTTTGATGTGGCTTGAAGATCAACATCCGCACTTTGATGTGCTTTAAGGTTAGACCAGTGGCCGAGCTAGGCCTACTCCTATTTGTTGAGGTCAGCTGACATTGATGACTTGCTGAAAACAGCAAGTGATCACTGTTTCGAGCTGCTGATCTAAGGAGCTGACACTGGTGGATGATGGAGCTGATGACATCGTTAACAATATTTACTGGCCCCGCCCCTGCGTTAGACATATATAAGTAGAGTAACTAAATATGTGCATCTTCATGTAGTCATATGTTAATATACGCAAGTACACTACAATCCATCAGGAAAGTGTTAACTCCTGCTTTCCATCCTTTCATTTTGGTGAACAGCTGAACACAAGTACCTTCTCTCCTCGAGTGTATATGAACCTTGCCTTCACCCGCATAATTGATGTTAATTCCGTGTACGATTATATTGAATCCATCTTCCTTTTGCTGAAGTTTCTATTTTCTTGTCAGAATTCTCGACATCCTTTAAGCATGGATGAAGAGAAACAACATTGCAAAAAACTAAGCATTTTCATTGAACCTAATTAATTCCAGTTTAGAAAAACCTTGAACCTCGGTTTCACTCGGGAGGAGATTTTTTAAATCAGTGGTGTAAATTCACTCCATTAAGAAATCGAACCCGGGTCTACTGATTGTGACTATACCTCAGCTTTTTGTCCGCCATCCATGCATGTATTCATCAGTTCCAGGCTTTTAGCCGTGCTTTGAAGCTTCAACTTGATGAAAATACAGTTCGATTGTGTCAGCTAGATTGATAGTATGTCACATGTAACAGTGTCATTCTAATCTCAATATATATTGTACTTACTAACCTTCAGGTAGGAGATGTCGTATAGGGTCCCATTCATTATCGCTTGAGCTGCAGCCGATTCCCAGAGCAGATGCCTTGTAACACATCGGCCGCTGGGGCAGGTGGCCAAGTGCGCCGCTGTTGAATGATGATTCAAATTATATTAAGAGAGAAGGTCGTCTATTTTTGACGGAGCGGAGGCCTGTCGCCGGAGGCTTGGACCGCCTCTTTTGCCTAGATCGCGACTGGGGGTGCGGGGGGGGGGGGGGGTCGGGCGAAGCCCCCCGCGGTACGGTACGGGTCATATAACCCCGTAGGGTTTTCCATTGGAGACAGATTCTCTCGTCTTCTTGTAAGCCGCCGCCGTTGGCGTTTGTAACCGGACTCCGATCATAGTGAAGTTCTTGCTGGCTGGTGCCCGTGGTTTTTTCCCTCTCGTGTTGGGAGGATTTTCCACGTTAAATCTCGTGTCTCTTGCGGTTTGATTTCCTTACTTTCGTCGATTACTTGTCATCGTTTTATAGCAGCCACGAGTTGTGAGCATATGGATGTTGAGGTAAGGCTGTCAGCACCGACACCTCCCAGTATCGGTCGGCCAACACCATTCCCAGCGCACTTCCGGAAGAACGCTACGCCCGCCACGTCGGATGTGTTGGAGATATGCTCTAGAGCCAACTAGATTAGATCCATTAGTGGGTTCAGATGGATTTGATCCATTGGGTTGTAAAAGTCATAATAGGCCACAATTGTTGTAAAGCCTATTAGCGTTGGAAAGGGAGTACACCATCTATTAGTCCCGTATTGCTAATGGACGATGGTGTGGGGGATTTTCTCCTCATAAATATGGACCATAACCCCCGACTTGGATGACTCTTGAGCAACAGCCGCGTAGCCGTGCCGCCCACTCGTCGCGCCCGCGGACCTAGCAGTCCGGTGTGCGACACTTCCTTCCCGTACGTGTGGATACCTTGGAGGTGCTGCATCTGGAGCACTCGGACGAGCCACACCCGAAGGACGTGACGTGAGCAACTGCACGACACTGCTACCGTCGACGTGTTCGTCTACATCGAGATGGTTCCGCTGCAACTGCGCGTCTAGTGGTAATCCCGTGATCTATAACTGCAGTAGAATTTTGTTTTTGCGCTAGCGTAGCCTCCCCGTATCCCTTCAGTGGTATCAGAGCCATAGCTGCTAAGTTTTAGATTCGGGATGTGTGCATATGGTGATATGCGTGGACGTAGATCAAAGTTGTGATCGGTTTCGTGTTCTTGTTGTGATGGTCGTGTAACGAATTACTCTTACCGGTCGGAATTCCCCCATCGGAGTTAAGTGATACACGTAAACCCAGTCACGACGAGAAGAACATCAATTTGATTGGTTGAATCGAAACTAGGTCAAGTGCCATGCGCATGGGATGCGCGGCGGCGGCGGATTGGATCCGCTACCGGCCCCGAGAAAATCAGAAAACATGTTGTTCGGTAAAACAACCGTAACTTTCTGTGGTTAACTCGGATGGAGACGTTTTCTATATGAAGAAAAATTGATCTACAGAAAATTTTACACATGATATTAACTAGCTTTGCTAGTCTTGGTGAAATTAGATTTCCCAAAATCAGCTTGTAAGATGGGTTTTTGACGGTTTAAGTTTAGACGTCAGAAGTACGGTAATCTGTTTTGCAGGTTTTGTGATCGGTATGGCCCGTATGTGTATGTGATGCATGTGTGTAATTTATTCGTGACCTGCGTGTCTTGCGTACGGCAATACGGCTGGAGCCACATGTATTATCAAAATTGATGTAATGATCTGCGTACCAATTTGTGATGATCTGATGCGTAATTGTGTAACTTAGTGTACTATCACGCGTTAGATAGTTCATAGAGGACTCATCACTGGAGGATGGCATACATAGATCATGGAGATGGAGATCATCATGATGGACAGTACAATGGAGATGGAGATCACCATGTGTTAATGGGTCATACAGTGTCATTACTATGTGAATGCCGTTCTTATTGTTTTATTTCTACATATGCGATAATAATAGTTATTTTTCTGCACGTGATGGTAGAAGTAGAACGATCCCTCGGTAATGTTTAAGTTGCATGCCCTCCCAAACCTTGCACTGTCATGAGTCTTGTACGATTGGTGGTGGGTCTATGAAATTAGGGTGCCACCAATTTTCCTCGACTAGATGGGTTCGTATCGGATACTTACAACATAAGTTTTCATTACTTGATCAAAGTCATCTTAACGGTTAAGGGCTTTGGAGCATAAAGGTTGGGCGCTGAGACATAGAGATGTCACCCAACAACAGGAGTCATATGTGATATGATTAGCAAAGAGTTGCTTACCGATCTACATGTCTTCTAGCGGTGATGCTAAAGCTCACTAGTCGACTTGGTAGTTGTGGGTCCTGAATCACTAAGTATCAATTGAGGGATATTGATTTTAGTGGGAGTAGATTCTGTTAAATGCTTAATATAATCTACTCCGTCATGGATGCGTTGTCTTAGTATTTTGCATTTTTTTGTAGAACAATGGCACCTAGCAACACCACATCATTTACTTTACGTATGGTCCTTGAGACGGACAAATTGAATGGAACGAAATATTGTTGGGTATTTTAGCACCACACGAAATAAATCCGCAAGCGCACGGATACCGTTGTACCTTTCACCTCAGAGTATTCCAAGGGTATAGAATCCAAGGGAACAGTGTGCACTAACTTCGTACTAGTCAATCCAAGGACACACCCAGATAAAAGGCAAGGATAGAGAGGATTCCTAACGATAGCACTATAGATGAGATTAAAGGTCGATCTCTAGATAGAACTTGGCTTAGGGTACCGATAGCCCTGACTTAACAGGCGACTCTGGTACGCGGATCTATGTGGAACAGAGCTCTGATTATATTCAGCTGCGGAGGATCAACGAGGGCCAGATGGGCCATCACCACCACCTGGACTGCCTCTACCTAACCTTGGGATAAGCCGAACGAATGATAACCGGTAGCGTGACACAACATCTACGCTGTGGTTACTGCTGTAGCCAACGGACTACGACACTCTGTACTTATAGAACTACGACCACGAAAGAGAACTGTTCTCACTCACTATAGGTACTACTATCTTATAGTAAAGACATACAGGAGAGCACTCAACCCCGTACTATGCTTCCAACATATACGAACGACTTGCAGTAGACGAACGCATAAACCTAGGATCTACGCACTAGCAGAGGAAAAAGTCTACTCATGCAACCTAGCATAAACTATTAGAAGGGAATCACGAACACACTTTATTCTAATCAGAGCATGCAAGCACATCCACTTTATTCTAAAAGACTAGTCATACAAACAGGATACGAACTTGTGCACCTAATCAACTAGATTGAGGGGGCGTGTTCGTGAAGAACATGTGCCTCTAAATGATGAACAGGTGAAGAACACAAGAACATATCACTTGCACTTTGGTCTAAATAGAAAATGCAGAAATACTCACTTTACTCTAATTGAAGAACGAGCACCCATAGAGGTACATCCCTTTCACTCTCTCCCTAGCTTTGATCTAATCAACTACTCCACACTTACACTCTAGAAGGAGGAGGGAGAGCCTCTCCTCTCAAGAGAGAAAATAAGAGAGGGGGAGAGGAGTTGTGTATCTCTATTCTAGCCCCCTCCCCTTCTATTTACAGGCCAAGGAGAGTAGGAGGAGCCCCTTGCCTGCCATGGGTGCCACCAATAGGGTGGTGACACATGGCAAAGAGGAGTGGGGGCCAAGTTGATGTATCTTCCATGAGAAGGAGGTGCAGGATCCCGAGGGAATATTTGGGCAAACACTTGGCACCGCCTTTGGTTCGTCACGACAAGCCGACACGTGAAAGGGCGACACGAGGGGCTGCAAAATGGGGTTGGCTGACCAGGGGGTTCGGCCGACCCCCAGGCAGCTCTCCTCGCACCGCCTTTCGTCCAGGTGACTGCCAGGTGGGTCCCAAGGTGGGTATGGGGGTGCATGCGATATTTTTAGCCATTTATCTCGTGGTTGTGGGCCCTTGGATCCGCATACTGGCTCCTGATTGGTCAAGAGTTTGTTTCTTTGGATCGATGATGTGTCATTGGCACGTGGACTCCTGTGTGACAGCACGTCGCCATGTGGCTTGGTGTGGATCCCACCGGGCCCACATGTTATCTTGTGCATATCTCTTTCATCCGAACTCCAAAGTAGGCAAATGATATATCCATTTCGATCGTCTCGACGAGCCCATTGCAGTGGTGCAGACCAATTTGGCATTTGTGATTGTTTATGATGATGCCATATCTATGCCATTGGTGCACTTGCTCTCAACTGTGTCATTTAACACGTATTTCGGTGCGTCCTGCAACAAAAGCCAAAAACACCAACACTTGTGGAAATTGTTAGTATAAACCCCTATTCTTGTTGATGATCACTTTCCATTTATTTTATGCAGGAGTTGACGGCCTAAAAGTGGTACTTAACAGCCGTCAACAACTCCCCCACACTTGACCTTTGTTCGTCCCGAGGAAAGGGATAATAGATCAAGTGGAACATGATATCCAAAGGTGTGAAGCGAGCATAAGAGATATTCCAAACCATACCTTGCACTTGTGAACTTTGTGGAATGTCTACCATGCCATCTTGGGTAGTTGAGGAATGGAACGGCCATGAATCAAGTCACTCCTGCTCATCATGTCAAGTAACTTGGGGTTTTGCAATGATCTTCAAAACGAACCTTTCTTAGCTCCTCATTTGATTCTCAGATCGCTTACTGTGTATATGTCCTCACCAAGGCATTAAACTGCCTTTATTCATCCTACTTCTAATGATAGCTTATGTGGAGCTCAGGGTAGGTATGAATGATAAGGCATACTTGCATCACATATATTGCAAAGTCAAAGACTGGATCCAAGAGAAAAGCAATTCATACAATCAGATCAAGATGTGCACGTGTATGGATATGATGGGTACGGTAAGGTGTATACTAGGCCCGGAATGGGTTCTAGATATTACCATACTATGATAAAATGTTGTGGTGATGGTAAGGTGGACACTAGGCCCGGAATGGGTGCTAGTTATTACCATCAAATTTTGGAACTCCATTTTGCATGATTCCATCTCTCTCTTTTTTCTTCTTTCTTTTGGACATGGGCTATCTCTTTTTTTCTCTTCTTTTTTTTCTCATGCTTTGAGCATGACTTTGTTTCTTTCTTTTTTATTTTTTTCCTTTTTTTTGCATAGCCCATGTCTCTTTTTTTTCAAGAATACTTTTGGAGAGAGAGGTCACACCACATATGGAGCATTATTTTTTATGGAATGGATGGATGATACAATGCTAACTTCCAGTGTAGAAGCATAGCAAGGGGATATGAAGTGCACATGAATCTTGATCATGAAAGCATGAAAAGAATTCTCACAAGGGTCACAACAATTTGACAAAGTTCAATGTAATAACAAGCAGCATATGAGTCTAAGGTTTTCAAGATAACTCATCATATAGCTTTGGTAGGACTTTGGCGTATCAAAGAGGAGCTTTGCGAAGGGTTTTCAAATAAAATTTCCAAGCACTCGAACATTTAGAGAGAAGATCATATCATCAAACCATATCTCAAATACCAACTACTTAGATAAGCATGAGTTGCCTAATGATATTTGTTCACAAGCATCAAGATAATAAGTATGGAATAAAACATATGCAAGCCAACCACAGGAAACATGTAGAGCAAAACGAGCACAATTCCATGAGTTGATTTAACATATAAGAATTGAAACTCATTCAAACTCAGAATCAAGAAGAGTGAGATAAAAGGTGCACATACCATCGCTCCTTGAAGAATATAAGAAACAAGGAAGACCAGTGGTGGTTCAGCTGACCCATGGGGCAGGCGGATCACTCTAGTTTACCTTGTCCCTTGTCATGAAAGCGCGGTTGATGTCGTGCAACGCCTGTGTGGGAGATCTCAAGTGTGTATGCCGATGATAAGCTTGGGAGATCTCCCTCACACTTGTTCATGTACCTGGTGCTGTCTTCAAACGAAAAGGAAAAACAAAAGATGGACTCTGCTGGCTCGAGAACCAGTGAGCCTTTATTCAAATTCAATTTTTTTTGTTTTTTTTATAAATTCACCATGAGACCTAGCTCAAACAAGGCTGGCAAGCCTTGGCTTACCTTCCCATTTGAATCAACCTTGATAACTTACCCCATTTGGATTCGAAAACTCCTGCAAGGGTTAGTCCGCACATACAACCAATATCCACGAACGCATTAACTATAAGGTTCATCAATCAAACTCGACACCATGTCTTGTTTGATTGAAGAAGACAGTTTTAATCTAAGCACCATGCTTAATTTAAAACAATCTATGAATGCTCGTAGCTAAACATGCACTCAAACTATAGCATTACAAACATAGATAAAGAAAGCATGAAAGCATGATCAAGCTATTTCCAAAGAGGACGTAAATATGAGCATAAGAAGGTGAACATCGGGCAACCTCCCGGAAGGGCCTTGTTTAAAGTCAAAAGCAGGACGTACCTAACTAGTTGGGCAAGATGCAAGAGCTAACATCATCTCCAAACTAGGATAAGATTTGGATGAAACGAACCTTACTCGGGATGCTCACATACCTCCCCCACACTTGAAGTTTGCATTGCTAGGCACCAAAACTCAAGTGTGTGGAGATCAAGCTTCCTTTTGTAATGTTCCCTCACCAAAAACTTACCAAAGTGTTGAGGTGATGCAGCTCACATGTTCTTAGGTGCTACCTGTCCGTCATTCTTTATAATCTTCACCTGAAAGGGTTAGGACCAAAAATACCCGAAGGACAACCTATACTAAAAACATGCTCTTGCTTTTTATTTGAAAAGGGAAATAAAACAAACCTAATCCAGGCTATCTCCTGGTAGTGCTTTGTTTACGGTCATAAGCTCGACCCTGGGAACTTCTTCTTGCAGCTATCATTGGTGATGTCATTCCCGTCTCACCACCAATTATTGATGTGTCATTGAAGCTTCAGCTGCAAGGTTAGTGCCACATGCATACACGAAATCTGCAATGCTTATGGTAAACATATGCATCTACAACCATCCTTCTAAACTTTTTACAGGAGAGGACCATAAGGCGGTTGTAGCCCTCGTGCATGCTCCCTGCACTGAGCATAGCTGACTCTAGAGAAGGATGATGCAAGCATGGTTCCTGAGGTATATCAAGAGTGAAGCTACCATGCTTGTCAATGGAATCCTTTCCTTCGGACCCCAGAGTCGGTGCCTCATAGATTTCCATGGCCCATGAATTCTCCATCTCAAGAGATGCATCATGGAAGCTCGATGTTGATTCTTGATCAAGGTCTAGAACAACATAATGTGGGCCAGTGGGAAGAGGCTCAAACTCGGTCGAGGGTGATGATGATCGTTCGTCTTCACAAAGGTGAAGAGGGTCTTCCGAGTCGTACTCCTGAGGAGTAGAGAATTCTACACCCTCAATGAGAATGACCTTGGACGATGCGAACAGAGATACATGCATCGTCTCCTCGAGCGAGTCTTGCTTGGGAAGAGGCTTTGTTGTAGAACTTTCTGAAAACAAGGGAGTGGTGGCAGAAGTGTCTTCCCTAAGCTTTTCATCTAGGCTCCCTCGAGATGCATCGAGAAGTTTTTTTGTAGGGGAGCCTAGGAAGAGATCAAGATCGAGGACATCAAAGATGTAGAAGTCTAGATTAACCTTAATCTTATCTACTAAGAGCGGCACAACACATGAAACCCCCCGACACTCAAGAATGTGTCCAGAGGGACAACTCTTGAGGAGCTTGTCGGATGGTCTTAGCGTAACAATGCCCAAAAGAGTGTACGCTAGGTGCCATGGCATGACATTAACCTCCATAGTGGGGTTAAGATGGGCTTCTACAATAATCCCTTTTATGGAACAAGAAATGATCGTAGAGGGTGAACTAATCCAAAGTGCTTTGGAAAAGTGTCCCACTCCATTCAACCACTTCTTCTCCATGGCCTCCATGATAGATGTCTCATTTGGAGGATCGGGAGGCAAAGGAGGTGCCGTAGGCCTAGGGCAAGGTTCTGTCAAAAGATTTCTAGTTGGCTGGATTTGGACAGAAGAGGGTGCCTTCCCTATTGGTTCATCTAAGAAATTCGAGGTGTTCTTGATATTTTCAGAAGGGTCATCCTCGAATTGATGAAGGAACTTTGGAGGTTGAATTTCTTCTTCCTCCATTATTCCTGGTTTAGGTGAGGGTTCTATGGCTGAATAAGAGGATATGGAAGGTGATGGATCGGATTCAGCCACTAGAAGATCCTCATGGCTCGACTTAGATTGGTGGGGTTCGCTATGATTGGTGGGGAAGAAAGGGCTCACCATGAGGGAATCAAGGATCTCTCTTACTTCTCCTGGAGTTTTGCGAACAAACGAATCGCCGATGGTGTCGTCGAGATCTAAGGCAGCATCCGTGTCTAGACCCATGAAAAAGATGTATAATGATACATCATAGGGAATGGACCATATGTCTAGGTCAGAAGCCAAAAGCCGTAAGAACGTAGCCCATGCTGCACCTATAGACTCCTCCTCTAATTGCTCGAACTCGAGAGTGTCCATTGGGAGAGAAGCTATCTGATTGTACCATTGCTCCGTCCTCTTCACGAGAGAGAATGAGTAACAAAAGTCATCGCGAAGTTCTTCCCAATTACCGTGCACACTCCCTACAGTGTGAATGTACCATTGTTCCGCTCTCCCCATGAGAGAGAAAGGAAACAACTTCTACCTCACGGTTTTCTGTGTCATGCCTGGGATAACCAAGCATGAACACAGATCCTCAAATTCTTTCAAATGAATGTAGGGATCTTCATTGATCGCTCCAAAGAAGGGTCTATCCTGAACCATATCTATAAGGTCAGGGTTGAGTTCATAGTTGGATGAAGACGTTGATGGATCATTGAACTCGTAAGTTGAGGTGGAGAGGTCGTGAAAGGATGACCTCTCCATGGGTAACGGGGGTAAAGGTAGAACAAAGAAAAATGAAAAGATACGAGGACCACTGGGTACGAGGATAGATACAGCAACCGTTCCCCGGCAACGGCGCCAGAAAGCTTGTTGGGTATTTTAGCACCACACGAAATAAATCCGCAAGCGCACGGATACCGTTGTAGCTTTCACCTCAGAGTATTCCAAGGGTATCGAATCCAAGGGAACAGTGTGCACTTCGTACTAGTCAGTCCAAGGACACACCCAGATAAAAGGCAAGGATAGAGAGGATTCCTAAAGATAGCACTATAGATGAGATTAAAGGTCGATCTCTAGATAGAACTTGGCTTAGGGTACCGATAGCCCTGACTTAACAGGCGACTCCGGTACGCGGATCTATGTGGAACGGAGCTCTGACTATATCCAGTTGCGGAGGATCAACAAGGGCCAGATGGGCTGTCACCACCACCTGGACTGCCTCTACCTAACCTTGGGATAAGCCGAACGAATGATAACCGGTAGCATGACACAATGTCTACGCTGTGGTTACTGCCGTAGCCAACGGACTACGACACTCTGTACTTATAGAACTACGACCACGAAAGAGAACTGATCTCACTCACTATAGGTACTACTAGCTTATACTAAAGACATACAGGACAGCACTCAACCCCGTACTATGCTTCCAACGTATATGAACAACTTGCAGTAGACGAACACATAAACCTAGGATCTACGCACTAGCAGAGGAAAAAGTCTACTCATGCAACCTAGCATAAACTATTAGAAGGGAATCACGAACACACTTTACTCTAAAAGACTAGTCATACAAACAGGATACAAACTTGTGCACCTAATCAACTAGATCGAGGGGGCGTGTTCATGAAGAACACGTGCCTCTAAATGATGAACAGGTGAAGAACACAAGAACATATCACTTGCACTTTGGTCTAAATAGAAAATGCAGAAATACTCACTTTACTCTAATTGAAGAACGAGCATCCATAGAGATACATCCCTTTCGCTCTCTCCTTAGCTTTGATCTAATCAACTACTCCGCACTTACACTCTAGAAGGAGGAGAGGAGAGCCTCTCCTCTCAAGAGAGAAAATGAGAGAGGAGGAGAGGAGTTGTGTATCTCTATTCTAGCCCCCTCCCCTTCTATTTATAGGCCAAGGAGAGTAGGAGGAGCACCTTCGCTGCCATGGGCGCCACCAATAGGGTGGTGACACATGGCAAAGAGGAGTGGGGGCCAAGTTGATGTATCTTCCATGAGAAGGAGCTGCAGGATCCCGAGGGAGTATTCGGGCAAACACCTGGCACCACCTTTGGTTCGTCACGACAAGCCGACATGAGGGGCCGCAAAATCGACCCCCAGGTAGCTCCCCTCGCACCGCCTTTCGTCCAGGTGACTGCCAGGTTGGTACCAAGGTGGGTATGGGGGTGCATGCGGTATTTTTAGCCATTTATCTTGTGGTTGTAGGCCCTTGGATCTGCGTACTGGCTCCTGATTGGTCGAGAGTATGTTTCTTTGGATCGATGATGTGTCATGGACACATGGACTCCTGTGTGACAGCACATCGCCATGTGGCTTGGTGTGGGTCCCACCGGGCCCACATGTTATCTTGTGCATATCTCTTTCATCCGAACTCCAAAGTAGGGAAATGATATATCCATTTCGATCGTCTCGACGAGCCCATTCCAGTGGTACAGACCAATTTGGCATTTTTGATTGTTTATGATGATGCCATATCTATGCCATTGGTGCACTTGCTCTCAACTGTGTCATTTAACACGTATTTCGGTGCGTCCTGCAACAAAAGCCAGAAACACCAACACTTGTGGAAATTGTTAGTATAAACCCCTATTCTAGTGTTGATGATCACTTTCCATTTATTTTATGCAGGAGTTGACAGCCTAAAAGTGGTACTTAACAGTCATCAACAATTATACAGATTGGATCTGTAACTTGAGAATTGTTCTCAAGACTAAGAAAAAGGAAGAAGTTCTAGACACCCCGTTACCAACAGACAATGACATCGAGAAAGGCACTGACAGTAGCCATGTGATGGCAATCCAGAACAAGCCTACCTTTAAGAAAGGTAATTCTTGGAAGAAGAAGAAGGGCAAGGCTAAAATGATATATCTAAGCTAGCGCCCAATGCTAAAGCTGGATCAGCTGCTAATAATGAGTGCTTTCACTGTCATGACCTGGGTCACTGGAAAAGAAACTGCAAGTTGTACTTAGCTTCTTTGAAAAGTAAGGGAAGTAAGGGTACTTTCACTTCAGGTACACTTAATGTTTATGTTACCGACATTTCCTCACTGATTCTTATATTAATTATTGGGTATTCGATACCAGAACGTTGCTTAGATTTGCAACTCGATGCAAGGAATGATAAGAAGTAGAAGCGTGAAATGAATTCTTATATTAATTCTTGGGTATTTGATACCGGATCGGTTGCTCAGATTTTCAACTCGATGCAAGGAATGATAAGAAGTAGAAGTGTGAAACGAAGAGAAGTTGATTTCCGTGTAGGCAATAATGCAAGAGTTGCTGCATTGCGGAACAATGCAACTACACTTCCCGTCAGGATTTATTTTGGAATTGAATAATTGTTATTTCGTTCCTAGTTTGAGTCGAAACATTGTGTCTCCTTCATGCTTGATGAAGGATGGTTATTCATTTGCGAGTGATAACAATGGTTGTGTGATCTCTAAGAATAATGTGTTTGTGGCTTGTGCATCCATTGTGAATGGCTTATTTCTTTTAAATCTTGATGATTCACCAATCTGTAACATAAGTACTAAAAGGTCTCGACCTAATGATTTGAGTCCTACCTACATGTGGCATTGTCGTCTAGGTCATATAAGTGAAAAGTGCATGAAGAAGCTCCATACTGATGGACTTTTAACTTCGTTTGATTTTGAATCTTACGAGACATGTGAGGCTTGTTTGCTCGGCAAGATGACCAAGATGCCTTTCTCAGGTTTTCCTGAGAGAGCCTCAGACTTGTTGGAACTGATACATACAGATGTGTGCGGACCAATGAGTACGACAGCTAGAGGTGGATACGAATACTTCATAATGTTCACTGATGATCTGAGTAGATATGGTTATGTCTACCTAATGAGGCACGAGTCTGAAACATTTGAAAAGTTCAAAGAATTTCAGAATGAAGTAGAAAATCAGTGTGGCAAGAAAATTAAGGCCTTACGATCTGATCGTGGAGGCGAGTATTTGAGTCACGAGTTTAGCAGTCATCTGAAGAGTTGTGGAATTGTTCCACAACTTACGCCACTTGGAACACCTCAGAGAAATGGTGTATTCGAGCGACATAATCAAACTTTGTTGGACATAGTTCGATCAATGATGAGACAGTCAGACCTACCGTTATCATTTTGGGGTTACGCTCTAGAAACCACAGCTTTCACATTAAATAGGGTACCATCTAAGTCCGTAGATAAGACACCATATGCGATATGGACTGGTAAGACTCCCAGTTTGTCTCTTCTTAAAATTTGGGGTTGTGAAGTCTTTGTCAAGCGACTTCAGTGAGACAAGCTTACATCCAAGTCGGACAAGTGCATATTCGTGGGATATTCTAAGGAGACTTTAGGGTATTATTTCTACAACCGCTCAGAGGGCAAAGTATTTGTCGCTCAGAATGGTGTTTTCTTAGAGAAAGAGTTTCTCAAACGAGAGAAAAGTGGACAAAAGGTGTATCTTGAAGAAGTTCAAGATGAGCCGCTCGGGCAAGAGTTCACAAATGATGCTAATGTAGCTGAATGAGTTGAGATGCCTGTGGCAAGAGAAACACAATCGCAACCACGAAGGTCTGAAAGGGCACAACACACAACTAATAAGCTCAATCTCATGATTGCGGGAGAGTGCGACATATTGTTGTTAGACAATGATGAGCCTATGACATATACGGAAGCAATGATGGACCCAGATTCCGAGAAATGGCAAAGTGCCATGAGATCCGAGATAGATTCCATGGGTGACAATCAAGTTTGGAACTTGGTTGACCCGCCATATGGTATTAAACCTATAGAGTGCAAATGGATCTATAAAAGGAAGAGAGATATGGATGGAAATGTTCACATCTATACAACTCGACTTGTTGCAAAAGGTTTTCGACAAGTTCAAGGGGTTGACTACGACGAGACATTCTCACCCGTAGTGATGCTTAAATCTATTCGGATTATTCTAGCTATAGCTGCATATTTCAATTATGAGATATGGCAGATGGATGTCAAGACAGTTTTTCTAAATGGGAATCTGACTGAGGATGTGTATATGACACAGCCTGAGGGATTTGTCTATCCGACCAATGCTAGAAAGATATGTAAACTTCAGAAGTCCATTTATGGATTGAAGCAAGCATCTCGGAGTTGGAACCTTTACTTTGATGAAGTGGTCAGAGGGTTTGGCTTCATTCAAAGTGAAGAAGAACCTTGTGTTTACAAGAAGGAAAGTGGGAGCTCTATAGTATTTCTAATCTTATATGTGGATGACATATTGCTGATTGGAAATGACATTCCTATGCTTGAAGCCGCTAAGACCTCATTGAAAAATAGTTTTTTGATGAAGGACTTAGATGAGACAGCATACATTTTGGGCATCAAAATCTATAGAGATAGATCAAAAAGGCTTATAGGATTAAGCCAAGACAGTTACATTGACAAAGTGTTGAAATGGTTCAACATGGAAGAGGCGAAGAAAGGGTTCTTACCTATGTCACATGGCATACATCTTAGCAAGACTCAGTGTCCTTCGACTGCTGATGAGCAGGAACGCATGAGTAGAATACCGTATGCTTCGGCTATCAGATCTATTATGTATGTAATGATATGTACATGTCCAGATATTTCGTATGTGCATAGTGTTACAAGAAGATACCAGTCTGATCCAGGTGAGGGTCACTGGACAGCGATTAAAAATGTTTTTAAGTACTTAAGAAGGACTAAAGACATGTTCCTAGTCTATGGTGGTGAGGAGGAGCTCGTTGTAACGGGTTACACCGATGCTAGTTTCCAAACTGACCAAGACGATTCAAAGTCACAATCAGGATACGTATTTACGATAAACGGTGGTGCTGTGAGCTGGAAGAGTTCCAAGTAGGAGACAGTGGCTGATTCTACAACAGAAGCCGAGTACATCGCAGCTTCGGAAGCTGCGAAGGAGGGTGTTTAGACAAGGAAGTTCCTTACTGAACTTTGTGTGTTTCCGAATGTCTCCAGCCCATTAGATCTCTACTGTGACAACAATGGGGCTATTGCGCAAGGAAAGGAGCTTAGGAATCATGAAAATTACAAACATGTACTACAGAAATTTCATCTGATACGAGAGATCGTTAGACGAGGTGATATCAAGATAGGCAAAGTACACACGGATTTGAATGTTGCAGATCCTTTGACAAAACCCCTTCCACAGCCTAAGCATGAGGCGCATATGAGAGCTATGGGTATTAGATACATTCTAAATTAGCTCAAGTGCAAGTGGAAGAATGTTAGAAATATGTCCTAGATGGAATCATAGAGATGATTATATTTCATTGTATCCATGACACATTGTTCTCTTATTGAATATCCATGAAAGACGACTTGTATTTGATTGGCAATTATGTGAATTGTTTGTGAAACTCTTTTTTACTTGTATGGTTATTCAAAAGTTGTCCCTAGTATAAGTTAATGACTAGCACATTTATTAGTTGATGACTATGTTTCACAAGTCATGAACATGGAGATGTATAACTAATAATGTGGGCACATGTATGACATGGGGATGGACTGACCCAATTTGAGATTTTGTTACATAGTTATCTATTTACACAACGTGTACACTATGTCCTTAGACTTGACATTGTCGCATGTACTCAAGATGTGAATTGACCTACTTAGGGGCTATCAACCGCTACTCCGTAACTGGGTAGTTATAAAGGTGACTTTCGGGTTTGTCAGGAAGCATGCTGTGAGGCATGGTCAATCAAGATGGAATTTGCCCCTCTCTACTTGAGAGAGATATCTCTGGGCCCCTCGAGTGACCGGATCAAGAAATGCATGGTCGTGCTGGGTTAAGTGTTAACCGTTGAAAGGATCTGAATCATGGTATTGAGAAAGAGTGGTTAGCTTGGAGCTAGACCAAATATCGTGAGGCAAAGAGAATAGCATGTATGCTACGATGTGATGGTTCGTCTGATATGATCTTTACGTATGCATAGGAGTTGACACGTCTTGCTAGAGTCCACTATCAACTATAGGTCGATTAGGAGTACTCAATCCATGTCTATGTATAGTGAACTCGTAGGGTCACACACTTAAGGGATTGGAAGTCGAATGAGGATGTACTTGCATAGTTGACTCTAGTGCAAGTGGGAGACTGTTGGAGATATGCCCTAGAGCCAACTGGATTAGATCCATTAGTGGGTTCAGATGGATTTGATCCATTGGGTTGTAAAAGTCATAATGGGCCACAATTGTTGTAAAGCCCATTAGCGTTGGAAAGGGGGTACACCATCTATTAGTCCCGTATTGCTAATGGACGATGGTGTGGGGGATTTTCCCCTCATAAATATGGACCATACCCCCCCCCCCCGACTTGGATGACTCTTGAGCAACAGCCGTGCCATCGTGCCACCCACTCCTCGTCGCGTCCGCGGACCTAGCAGTCCGGTGTGCGACACTTCCTTCCCGTACGTGTGGATACCTTGGAGGTGCTGCATCTAGAGCACTCGGACGAGCCACATCCGAAGGACGTGACGTGAGCAACTGCACAGCACTGCTACCCTCGACGCTTTCATCTACATCAAGATGGTTCCGCTGCAACTGCGCGTCTAGTGGTAATCCCGTGATCTATGACTACAGTAGATCTTGTTTGCGGGGAATTTTGTTTTTGCGCTAGCGTAGCCTCCCTGTATCCCTTCAGGATGAGCACCAACAACCACGCACCTCCCGCCTGCACTGGGAGCTCGCTGGAGACGGGGAGGGAGGGGCCTGCGCCACCGCACCGCTGTAGATCAAGACCACGGCAGAGCTCCTTGGTGCTGGTTGGCCGTGAGCTGCGCCGGTGGCGGCCCGAGCCGACCGGAGCAACTGCGCGCGGAAGCGCGTAGCCAAAAGCAGGGGAAGGGGAGGAGTAGTAGCTCGCCATCCTGCCACCGCTGCAGCTAGGCCCACTCACAGGTGGCCGCCGCCGCAGCCGTGAGATCTCCACCACGCCGTCAAGCCTCACCACCTGAAGAGGAACTGCCGCGAGATCCTGCAGGGACCTCACCTTCGGCAAGGAGAGATGGCGGCCGCATCCTGCCGAGTGTCGGGCGCATCTCACCGCTCCTAGCTGGCCGCCACCAACGCTTGCCTGCACCGTGCATCCTAACAGGAGAGCCGGAGAGGAGATTCGGCAGGGTGGAGAGGGGCGATGCCGGCCGCTGCCGCCGCCCCGTGCCTGCACCTGCTCCTCTACTGCAGCGGGCCGACGCCGTCACCACTGGATCTGAGCCAGCACGCGAGGAGGCCACTACAATAGGACAAATCGATCGAGGAGGACGGCGAGGGCCTCGAGAGGAGGAGGACGGGGGAGCTGCTCGCTGTGCCGCCGCATGGATGAGGAGGAGAGAGACTGTGAAGAAGGAGGGCGCCGCTCCTCGCCTGGTGCCGCCGCCGAGCTTGGCGAGGCCGTCACCGGTGGGGGAGGGGATGGGGTGGCGTGGTGGAGGGATCGAGATGGGAGGGAGAGAAGAGAGAGGCCGGCAGGAGAAGATAAAAAAGTCTGACATGTGGGACTCAGAGGTGGTATAGTTGGTATTAGGGATGAAATAAAGAGTATGATGGGTGCGAGAAAATTAAAACTGGAGTAGGAAATTTCGATGATCATGTGTTGATGTTTGATTATCATTGCAAAGTTCATTTGGACTTACAAGCGGACAAATCCTTCGTCGTAGTCAAGGGACCCTTCTTCCCTTGAGTGGCGAACCCAAGGTATCGAATCCGTGGAACAATGTGTAATGCAAGATCCAATCTAATAAGCGGAAAACGCTTTGATCTTGAAAGGGGTTTTTGCATCTAATCTAAGGAAGAACCATGAAAACACATCTAATCTACTAAACACCGGAGGTAGCAAAAGAAAGAGGAGATAAAACCGATCTAGATATTGGATCGGGTCTTTTGTTGAAGTTCCAAAACCAAGAAGAATAAAGCAAACGAATCTCATTAAAAGCCTCTTTAAATCTTGGCTTTCGTTCCAACCCTCAAAGGCACCTACCGTACATGTGATCAACATCCTGTCACGATGTCCCGCTTATTGTGTAGGTGAACCTAAGAGCACGTTCATGGAGAACATGTTGAAGACGCTCGGTAGGTCAGGTATGCACCTCTAGCCACCATAGCTACAAGAACATCCTAAGCAATCTATCCGCAGAATAGATTGGAGAATAAGAAAACCCAAGCGAAGACAAAATAGAAGAGAAAGCACTTGATCGCTAGAAATCGGATTCAATCTTGCAAATTCAACATGAAGTATAGTACATGGACAAGATCACCACCAGGATCCTACCTTGATCTTGATCCTTAGCTTCTAGAACTCTAACGTGGTCTTTCATGCAAGGTTCCCACGTCGGCTAGGGAAACCCTAGTCAACCATCCCGACCCTCTCCTCTCCGGAAGGGTGTCCCTCTCTTCTCTGCTCCTCGGCGGCGGATGACGAATTGCTTCCTACGTGTCTCGAGGCACGGGGGCTATAAATAGCCCGAGGAACAGCTAGGTCAAAGGGGGCAGCGAACAGGGCCCAGAATGGGCTGTGCTGGCCGGCCTGGGCCGGCCGGCCTAGGCCCATTCTGGCCCAGTTCGGCGCCGCCTTTCTTCTGGATGCTTCTCGCGACTTCTTGAATTTTTGCCAAGTTGCATGTGGGCCCTTGACGTCACTTTTCTCGCGGTTTAGATGAGGGGGCTTTGCGAATGAACTCCCGCATCTTCCGTCTGGGTCCTCCACACTTCTCGGCTTCACGCTTTAGTCCTTGATTCATTTGGAGTCATGTTCATCTTGTATCTTGACTTGTCCCGGGGTCCATGATCACCTTGTAAAACCCTTGATGAACTTTACCCGGAAGTCCTCATTTAGGCTCTTGATTCCTGCGTAAACAATAAACTCCAAATACCATGCACGAGTGCGAACTTGACATATAATGAGGGTTAGGATCGTTAGTGTGAATAACAAATTAATACTAACATAGAAGGTAAATATGTAGCTAGGTTAACGGAAATCGACCGCCAACATCATGACATAATATTTCTTTTAGGGGATGAAAATGAAGTACGACGAGTACTGATAGCCTAAGGCCTCCTCCAACGGGTCTCCTGGAGGTAGCTCATATGTTTTTATAATGTATGAACAGTGGTAAAAATCCTGCGCTAGCTCTTCTGTCCACGCTATCTCAGAGACTGGCAACCACTACGCAGAGGCAGCAGGTGGCTTTTTCATTGGAGAAGGCCTAATGCAGAGCGGCGCACATTCTGCTCGTAGGTGTCGGCATTCATCAGGCTGTCTCCTCAATTCCTCTTCAACTGTGACCATGGCCTGTCTCTTCAGGGCACACGTCGTCCTCCACGAGTAGTGGATTGAGCATTGATATTTTTTTTAGAAAAGGGAATATATTTCAATATTCCAACCTTTGCATGAAATTATGCATATAGCTATTTCTTATTACAAACACGGACAGCACAAAAAGAACAAGGTCGGTCTCTAAGACAATGTCAAACATCACGTAAAAGCAATTCTATTGCTAAAAGACCATCCATTGGATGCAAAGATCTCCATCGACATGGTCTCAAGCACACGACACAGTGGTCTCAAGCATTGATACTATCTGGCCTATAGCTCGGTGCGGCATTTCGTGTCCCGCGTGGAGTCCCTTGAGGTTTGGGGTTTGTAGCTTCTGTTCAATGTTTACAGATTTGCAGCCGCACTTCATTTGAGTTGGTGAGCATGTTACACAATTGTAGGTTGCAGCTGCTCTTCGATGGATCCATGTCTGTGTAGTATCAAAACTGGAATTTCATCGCCTCTTCCCCCATAGCAGCTTTTCCCCTAATCTCCAACTTTTGCAGCAACATCAAGGTAAGCGCACTGCACATGTACCCTTTGAAGCTAAGTTCCATCACAATTCACAAAGAATGAACACAGCTTGCTCGACTAAATGTCTGTGTCTCTGAAGTTTAATTATTTTTTCCTTTGTATAATATCATGTTAATGAATTACAAAATCGATTGTACATATTTTCCTTTTGTTCAGTATGTGACTTAAGCTAACTTTCGTATATATTTTGATTTTAGTGAGGCACGCTGTCTTGACCTTGGTGAAGTCCAACTGAGCCACTGCTAATAAAAAGGTTTGTTAGATTCTCATAAATTGTGTAGGGTTCGTGTAAATGAATTTCAGGGTAAGTGAAAATAGTTAGTGCCACATAAAGTAGGGTATTGGTTGATTTGATGTTGTGTCAGGAAAGTTTTTTTTTCACTCACCCTTATGAACACACGTACGCAAACCCTACCCCTATGAGCACCTCCGAAGGACTGAGCACCAGTAGATTGCCTCATCGTGGATGGGAATGTCGCTTACCACTTAATGCATAACGCCGGAAAATCACGAAATAAATCCAGGAAAAGTTGCTAGCACCAGGATTTGAACCCAGGTGGGTAGCGTCCCACTGGACCGTCCTACCATTGGACTATAAGCCCATTCACGTGACAGGAAAGCTTTGTGGTGCTTTGATTATTTGTTTCTTTAATTGCATGAATTCTAATTTTGAGAACATCAGTTGACCATAGGCTTTGTCTGCTTTGTTGCTTTCTGATTAGGACCTTGTTGATGGACAGTGCAATAATGAATCCATCTGGTTTGTCTCCTCACAATCACTAGTTGTTTTTTTTGGAATGGCTTCCTTGACTTGGTACTTGCACTTGCAAAACTCATTTTCTTATTTTGAGGAGCAATGGTGTGTTTGTTTTAATGAAGGAAAGTAGGAAACACATCTAATCATGGTGAAGTCTTTTTTTATCGCGTTTAGTTTGGAGAAGTGATTTGAGGCTTGCCATTTTCACCCCTGTGAGCATGCTCGAGTTCAACATGTTAATTTTAAATCCTTGAGCTATATATGTTTGTTAATTTCTAGACTTAATAATAGTATGCCACTTAGCAACAAATCTTCATGGCCGATGATATTGGTGCTTAAGAAACAAATTTCCCTATGTTTGTGTTACAAGCCCAGGCATGGTGGATGTAGCAGGCCCAGACAAATGAATTCAAGAATCGCTGGAGAGGAGTGGATCAAGTGAAGCACATGAAGAGCAAGTGTGAAGGCCACTCCTGTGTGTGTTTTGGGCTGAGCCTGTGTAAGCCTGTGAAGGCATAAGTAGCGATAGGGAGAAGAAGAGAGAAATCGATTATTGCATCACCAACTTGAATTCTAAGAAACCTTCCTCCGTCTCTCGGCGGAGTTCATCCTGTTCTTTCCCTTCTCATCTGCCGTTCTCTGCCCTGCCCTCTGATTCTTCCTCAATTACTCAGCCACGGCTAACAATTGGTATCAGATTCGTCGATCCTTCGGTTCTCCGTTGTATCATTCTCCATCGATTCGGATTGGCACCTGGATTTGGTTGTGGATCCGTGAGTTCTCGCGCTGCGATTGAGCTCATGATCTCGTAATTCCGATCCCTCTAGCTCGATCTGGAGAAGTCCCTACCTCACGACCACTTCACTCGGCTCCAGCAACGCCAGGGAGCCATGAATCCCGACACCAAGATGATCCTCGATGAGATGAAGAAGCAGGATGCGAAGTGGGAGAAGCGTTGGTCGGATCTCGATGCCAAGTGGGATCGCCGGTTCACGGACTCAGACACGACCATGGAGGTGCGCGTGGGGGCGCTCAAGAAGGGTGTGGTGCCTGATGTTGCCATGGAGGTGCTCGAGAAAGTGGCAGCATCGTACGAGGATTGGTATCCTAGAGTTGATGGGACCTTGGATGATGTGAAGCTCATAGTGCGCAAGTTGAACAGGCATCTGGAGAAGGTCGCCATTGATCAAGATCCTACCAAGTCCAGGGGCATCTTCCCGCTCCCCGAGTCGGTGTCCGCACGCCCATCTGCTGGAGTCAACGCCGACGGGCCTGCTGGCCACCACGACTCGACACGCAACCGGGAGGATGGCTTTGGGTCGGTAACGACTCTGCTCCATCCCCCGGTCAAGGGTACGCTACCTAATTCTGCTCACATGATTGCTCAGTCTTATTTGCATCAGAATCAATCGAGGAATAGAGGTAGTATGGGGGATAATTACAAGTCTGGTTCGTATAGCAAGTTGCCTAAGCTGAATTTCCCAGGATTTGATGGGGAGAGTCCCAAATTGTGGATCGGTAGGTGTGAGGATTATTTTGATCTCTATGATATTCCTCCCGCTGATTGGATTAAAGTGTCTACTATGCATTTTGTAGACCCTGCTGATAAGTGATTGCAGTCGTTTGGTAGGCGTGTTAGATCTTGTAGTTGGGCGGAGTTTTGCAACCTTGTCCTAGAAAGGTTTGGGAAGGATCACCATGAGTTGCTTGTTAGACAACTTTTCACTATCCGCTAGTCTGGGACAGTCTTGGAGTATATAGATCAGTTTTCTACTCTGGTGGATCAGTTGAATGCTTATGAAGGTTCTCATGATCCATTGCATTATACCTCGAAGTTCATAGATGGTTTGAAACCTGAGTTTAAGTCACCTGTGTTGATGCAACGCCCTTCCACTCTAGATACTGCCTCTGTGCTTGCTCGCTTGCAGGAAGAGGTTGCTGATCCATTCAAGAAGGAGTATAGTCGGTCTAATTCTGGTTTTCATCAGAGGTCTACTTTCAAGTCTGCCCTACCATTACCTGCTCCTCCACCTGCAAAGCCAGTCAAGACTTATGCTTCTCAAGCTGAGGATAGAAGGACTACTGAAGCTGCTCGTGCCAAGTCAACTAATGAACGTTGGCGTGCTCTTTGCAATTATAGAAGGACCAAGGGCTTATGCCAATATTGTGCTGAGAAATGGGTCAAAAATCACAAATGTGCTGATTTTGTGCAATTGCATGCACTCCAAGAGCACATGGAGTTATTTCATCTAGAAGAGGATAATGTTTCTGGTACATCTTCCCTTCATCACGCAGAAGATCAGTTGTTTATGACCCTGTCTATGGCTGCTGTGGATGGTAAACCTGCACCAAGGACAATGTGTTTGCAAGGAACCATTCAAGGTCAAGATATCAAGATATTGGTCGATTCAGGAAGCTCTCATACCTTCATCAGTGAGCAGTTGGCCTCCAAGCTGGTTGGACTGGTAGCTTCAGAAGCCATGCTTCCTGTGCAAGTTGCTAATGGGCATAAGCTTCACTGCAAGCATGTAATCCCTAATGCCAAGTGGTCAGTGGACAAGTTTGAGTTCAGTTCAAATCTGAAGGTGCTTAATCTTGCAGCCTATGATATGATCTTAGGCCTGGATTGGTTGGAGGTTTTCAGTCCCATGAAAATTCATTGGCGCCAGCCGTGGATGGCCATACCATATGATGGCTCTACTATTGTCTTACATGGGATTTCATCTGGGGTGCCCCTGGAACAGTGGTTCATGTGTGCTCAGTCAAAATCATTGCTTCTGATTCTATTACTGTGAAGTTACAAGAAGAAATTCAGCAGTTTGTGGAGGAATTTGCTGATCTATTTCAAGTGCCTACTGAGCTTCCCCCTTCCAGATCATGTGATCATGCTATTCCACCGATAGATGGTGATGTGCCTGTCCAGGTTAGACCCTACAGATTTGCACCTGTCTTGAAAACTGAAATTGAAAAGCAAATTAAGGAGATGCTGGCTAATGGCATCATCCAGAAGAGCAACAACCCATTTTCTTCCTCTGTCTTGTTTGTGAAGAAGAAAGATAATTCTTGGTGTTTCTGTGTTGATTACAGGCAATTGAATGCTATTACTGTCAAGGGAAAATATCATGTGCCTATTATTGATGAGTTCTTGGATGAACTCTCTCAAGCAAGCTGGTTTATCTCATTGGACCTTAGGGCTGGCTTACATCAGATTAGGCTTAAACCAGGGGAAGAATATAAAAAAACATTTCAAACTCACTGTGGGCACTATGAGTTCAGAGTTATGGCCTTTGGCCTTACTGGAGCACCTGGGCCCTTTCAAGAGGCCATGAATACCACCTTGTCTCCTTATTTAAGATTGTTTGTTCTAGTGTTCTTTGATGATATTCTTATCTACAGCAAGACATATGAAGAGCATCTAGTTCACATCAGACTAGTGTTTGAGTTACTAGCCAAGGAGCATTGGAAAATCAAATTCTCCAAATGCACATTTGCTTTGAGATAAATCTCTTATTTGGGCCATGTGATTAGTGAAAAAGGAGTTGCTACTGACCCTTCCAAGGTAACTGCTATATCCCATTGGCCTACTCCTGTCAATGCTAAGGAACTCAGAAGTTTTCTAGGTCTAGCTGGATACTATAGAAAATTTGTCAAGCATTTTGGCATAATTTCTAAACCCCTGACTGAATTGTTCAAGAAGCACACCATATTTATTTGGACATCTGTTCATGATAAAGCATTTTCAGCACTTAAGACAACTCTCTGTACAGCTCTTGTGTTGGCTCTTCCTGACTTTTCCAAGCAGTTTTCCATTGAAACTGATGCTTGTGGTAGTAGAGTGGGAGTAGTGCTTATGCAAGAAGGTCACCCTCTAGCTTTCTTTAGCAAGGCTTTAGGCCCTAAATCTCAAGGCTTGTCTGTGTATGAAAAAGAGTATCTAGCTATTCTATTGGCTATTCAACAGTGGAGATCCTATTTGCAACATAATGAATTTTTGATATTCACTAATCAGAAAAGCCTTACTCAGTTGTCTGAACAGAGAATCCATACCCATTGGCAGCAGAAGGTGTTTACAAAGTTATTGGGATTACAGTACAGAATTGTGTATAAAAAGGGCACTGATAACAGAGTAGCTGATGCTTTGTCTATAAAGACTACTCATGATTCTTACTGTAATGCTTTTTCTGCTGTTACTCCGAGGTGGATTCAGGAGGTATTGGATGGGTATCAAACTGATCCTGAAGCTATGGAGTCGATAGCTAAACTTTCTATTGATCCCGCTGTAGTTCCTAACTTCACATTAGCTAATGGTATTCTCAGATACAATAATAGAATTTGGGTGGGATTTAACTTACATCTGCAAGCCAAGTTACTTACTGCTTGCCATTCTAGTGCCCTTGGTGGACACTCTGGCATTCCTGTTACTTACATGAGAATCAAAAGGCTCTTTGCTTGGAAAGGTATGAAGACAGCAATCCACAAATTTGTGCAAACATGTTTGATTTGTCAGCAAGCTAAGCCTAATAGAGCTAGACTACCTGGGTTGCTACAACCATTGGAGGTACCAACTCATGCCTGGCAAATTATTTTTTTAGACTTTGTAGAAGGCCTCCCACAGTCTGGCCATGCTAATTGCATATTGGTGGTAGTGGATTTCTTTACCAAGTATGGTCATTTCATTGCTTTGCATCATCCATTTACTGCCTCTGGTATAGCCAAATTATTTATGAACAACATCTATCGGCTCCATGGGTTGCCAGCAGCTATAGTCTCAGATTCTGGTCTGAAATGTTTCGTCTTGCTGGTGTTAAGCTGCATCTGAGCACTTCTTATCATCCTAAATCTGATGGTCAGGCTGAATGTCTGAACCAAACCATGGAAATGTTTCTGAGGTGCTTTGTCAATGCATGCCCATCAAAGTGGTTGGATTGGCTTCCCTTGGCTGAATACTTGTATAACTGCTGTGATCATTCTGCTATTGGTCGTGCTCCATTTGAAGCTTTATATGGCTATTCTCCCAAACATTTTGGCATTGAGGTGATTGATGCAACTCATAATCTGGAGTTGTCCACCTGGATTCAAGACTGTCAAGTGATGAATTCTTTGATCAAACAACATCTGACAAGGTCCAAGCTTAGAATGAAGCGCCAGGCTGATAAGAAAAGGTCTGAAAGACAACTAGCTGTTGGTGATATGGTCTTTGTCAAGCTGCAGCCATATATTCAGTCTTCCTTGGCTCCTCGGTCTAATCAAAAGTTGGCATTCAAATTCTTTGGACCATATCCTATTATTGAGAAGATTGGTCCAGTAGCTTATAAACTTCAGTTGCCGGTTTCTTCCACTATTCATCTAGTGTTTCATGTATCTCAACTCAAGAAAATGGCTCCTGGAACACAAGTTGCCGTAGCTGTTCCAGATGAACTCGACCTCCCTCGTGTACCTGTCAAGATCCTGGATACCCGTGTGGCTTCCAAAGGTAATCACTCCACCTCTCAAGTGTTGATTCAGTGGTCAGGATGGTCAGAGGATCTTACTACTTGGGAAGACTTGGAGTCTCTTCAGCAGTCATTTTCATGTGCACCTACTTGGGGACAAGCAGGCTCTCAACAGCCGGGGAATGCTACAAGCCCAGGCATGGTGGATGGGCCACGAAGAAGTAACAGGCCCAAGCAAATGAATTCAAGAATCGGTGGAGAGGAGTGGATCAAGTGAAGCCCATGAAGAGCAAGTGTGAAGGCCACGCCTGTGTGCTTTTTGGGCTGAGCCCGTGTAAGCCTGTGAAGGAATAAGTAGCGATGGGGAGAAGAAGAGAGAAATCGATTATTGCATCACCAACTTGAATTCTAAGAAACCTTCCTCTGTCTCTCAGTGGAGTTCATCCTGTTCTTTCCCTTCTCCTCCGCCGTTCTCTGCCCTGCTCTCTGATTCTTCCTCAATTACCCAGCCACGGCTAACAGTTTGCTTTTAGATTAGTATAAGTTGTAAACTTGGCATTTCGTTTTGTAGTGCCAGCTTTTTGTATGGTCTTTGTAGTTTGTACATTGCCGTTTCCACTGAAGCTGACGAGCAAAGCGACAATCACCTTGGCCAGTGTCTTCTTTGCATTTTTATTCTGCTTTGCATTTTTGCGTTAACTGATGTGGCTTTTACAAGTGAGGGCCCAACAGAAGGTTTTTTCATGTGCATGAAAGTTTGAAGTTGTTGACGCATGGGATTCTCAATCTAACAGGAAGTTTTTTGTGGTGCTTGCAAATTGCATTTCTGTTGTTTTGTCTCATTCTCTGCACTTAAAGTGCGTCTGGCATATAGTTGCACAACAACATTGTCCTCATGTGTCACTAGTCTAATATGTCATGAGGGAAGTTCATGAGCTCTGGCTACGAGGAACTTTCTGTTAGGAGCTTTGGGCTTAAGTACGTAGCCATACAAAATCAGGATACAAAAATATTCTGACACGCGTGTGGATATTAATTATTTTCGAAAACTCTCACAAGCCCTCGTTTTCTTTCAGGTTTATGAATTCTATCACGATTGTGGCTAGACTGGATCTGCCTTGAGATGTTTTTAGAGAACGTTGAGATGCTCCAATTATATCTGAATTAATGAATTGATCAGGATAATAGCTTGGCTTTTGGCATTCAGTATGGGTACTACCATAACACCTGCTATTAGATAAAAACTGGAAATAAAAGGTGTGCAGCTCCCTTGCTTCGTCATATGAATTCTTTGTTCTGCTTCTACTGATGCTTCATTCTATATGGAGTTACGATTTAAATAGCAGAGAAAGAGTTTGTTTATATACTTTATTGAGTTGAAGAAGAATCCAAATTCAATAATTCAATTAACGGCCATAAAGATTTTAGGGAAAATACGCATGAACTATATATTCATTGCAGAACCAATCCAATCATTTCCCTTATCACGTGCAGTCTGCATTTATTTTGGTGTTTGTCAGCTACATTTTGATTTAAAATAGCCACAAATATATATCTTTAGTCAGTACTCAATCGCGTTTGTTCTCTATTGAAGCCAGTGGCAGAGCTCGCGAGTTTGCACACCTAGAGCCAACTTAGAATTTCCAGCTTCAGTTTGCCACGAGGCGCTCCATAATAAATCAAGAGGATGTAGGTTTGTGCAAAATTAGAGCAATAAGGATTAGATTAGAAATCACATGTGTCGGAGGCTGTCGCTGTCAGCCTAGGAGAGAATTCAAATTGAATCAAATCCTCTTTTAAGAAAAAAAACAAATCAAATCCTCCCATCCAGAGAACTCTTGCCTTTCCTGTACCCGGTACTCCAATAGAGAGACAGAGAGGTGGGGAGCTCGGGGCCTTCTCTCTCCATCCCAATTTCTTCCTTTTTCTCCTCGTGTTCGCCGACCAAATTCGCCAGTTCCATCCCATCTCCACCTGATTCCTCTCACCTCCGGAACCACAACCTCTCCATCTCCATCCCAGACCAATCCCAAGGCGCAGTCGAGCTCCACAGCGACGGGAATCGCGGATCTCGCGGCCGCCGGTCGCCCAAGCTCCATGGAAGGCTTGGAGGAGCTTGAGAGGGGGGGTGCGCGTTGCGGCCGGCGCAAGGAGGAGAGGAAGGGCGACCAGCGACCGACACAGGGGGAGGGAAGACGTGCCTCACTACCTCTACCCCAAGGAGCTACTCGCTGGCTGGGGACAGGGCGGGCCCGACCATGCGCGTGAGCGTAGGCAGCAGGGGGGCAGCACGCTAGCGGTGGGAGCAGGGGATGGCGTCGATGGGAAGGGAGGGTGCTGGGGAGAGGTGGGGAGAGATTGAGCGTCTGTCGGATGGGTCGGCGGTCGGCGCGGGGGACGGAGGGAACTCCGCAGTCAGCACTTCGTAGCGGAACTACAAGGAAGAGGTCTCTGCAGTGCAGGGGGCGTCGTGCACGTCAGTCAGGCCGGGCCTTTGCTCTGTGATTTGTTGGGCTGCATATGAACTTGGGCTGGCCGATTACACAGAGCCACTCTCCTCCTAGAAGATTCTTTGCTGGACCGAAAGAAAACTATAGGGGTATTAAAGGTTTTTCGGCCCACACCTAGGGCCATGGCCCGGGTGGCCTTAGGCCCAACTCCGCCCCTGATTGAAGCTTCAAATTCACATTCTAGGGGTTTGTTTTAGTAGCAGGGAAAAGACAAATCTTTTTTCCTTTATGGCGACGCACTTACCCTACTGAGTTACACAAATGACAAATGGACATAAGCACTGATGTGTTGATCCATTATGTGCACCACTGCGGACAGTTTAGTTGCTCCTTACGAATTTGTTGTTTACAGGTTTGTGCATTGACATGATCCATTTACCTGATTCTTTTTTTTTTCCAATTTACGTGATTCTGAATGGGTGACGATAAGATAACACTTGAGATGACTGACATTATTATTTTTTGACAACAAGATGACTGACATTATTATTTGCATGCAAATTACTAGCTAGCCAACAGGACGATATAACTTGATAAGGCAATACTTGAAATCGAGGATTGTGTGTCTTGACAAGTTCTATAGTTTTTCCTATCACTGTTTGTAGTGCATACATATTCTTTCACATAACTTCTGATATATTAAAGTTTCTTATTTGCTCTTTTTCACAACATGCAGGATACTAAAAGAACTTTGAGAAGGGAAGAGGTTGTGGAAGATGGATTGGGAGAGATGCCGGATTATTCAAGTTCTTCCTTTGCCTCGCCATTTGCATTGGGAGAGACTAGTCCATCAACCCGTGCCTCTGCACGTGCTGGCATTTTACTTTAATTATTAGAAATATAATTGTTGTTCATTTTTAGTATGAGTATCATAGTAAGATTCACACAATGTTGCAACGTGGACTATAAATATAATATATCAATTAGCATTTGAAAGTGCATCTAGGCCCCTAAGTGGATTTTGGTGAATTGAATGACAAAGCGATTAAAGGACTAACTTGTTTGTTTAAGAATGTGAGCATGTTTTAAATAAATCATTCATGATGTAATTATGGTTCACACTATTTGATGAATGTTGTATGGCTCACATGAATGAAAGCAAGCAAGTGTTGATCTCTTATACAAATGTTGACAAATGACAAGCTAGTTTGAAAGAAGATATTGGAGTTCATTTCAAGATGAATTTACAAGGTCTCCAATGCATGTGATAGCTTGGACACAAATGAAAGAGATTATTTTAAGAGAAATGATATTTCAAAACAAGTGATGCAAGGCTTCATATGGTAATTTCAAAAGGATACAAGGATGAGTATATATTTGACGATCCTCTATTGGAAGCTTGCATATTCGTTCTCAATCAAGAACAAGCATTTGAAGCGGTATTTCAAATGAGGATTAATTCTTGATGAAGCAAAGCCGAACTCAACGTGGATTGGGTAAGTGATGAAGAGATCAACCGAGATGACTAGAGCGAGGTACTAAGCAATCTTATAGTCTAGCGTGGCTACCATTAGTGTTTTGCTAGGGTGAAGTAATTAGTATCCGTAGGGTCTCAAAGTATATCCAAGCCTTAACCGGGGGAAGCGATGCAACTCATCTATATGTTTTGTTTGGCAATATGGAGTGACTTAAGGATCTAAATGTGCATTCCTATGCTATATGGAAAGATTTTAAGCCACTAGCTCAAGTGTGGATGTGCTCAAGACATTGATTAAGTTGAAAGCCCTCAAGTGGAAATTGATCAAGTATGGCAAGAATGAAAACATTCAAGCTCAAGAGGTTAACATGGTGTTTTATTTATTCTTGAGTATAGGTATGTCGTACTATCAAGAGGGATGCAACTTTTGCTTTATGACCAAGTCAAGTGCTCTTAGAAAACCCTTGTGAGAAATAGGCTTGAGAGTCTTAGATTGTGCTAACAACCCCTCCTAACCTAACCTAAGCCACTTCATCTCTTTGGTGAAGTGTTGGAGTGAAAGAAAGGGGTTTGGGAGTTTGTCTCGGGCCTGACCGATCTGACCAGTCAGGGGCACCGGTCTGACCAGTGCAGCCAGCCCAACAGTTAGTTTTTCAAACACTGGTCTAACTGGTGTGGGGCACCGGTCTGACCGGTGCCGCCTGACAACTAACGACTAGTTTTCTCCTTTGAGGGGTATAAGTACCCCAAGCCCTCCTCTTTGGAGGGTTGTTGTTCCTTGTGAACTTGCTGAGCTTCTAAGCCATTCCTTGCAAGCCTAAAGCCTTAGTGGCTCTCCCCAACCTTTCTTTGTGAGATTTGTGGATTCAAGCCATATCTTTGAGTTGGGTTGAGAGAGTGAGCTCAAGAGAGTCTTTGTGAGCTAACAAGAGCATTCCCATAGCTTGAGCACTTTGGTTCCGCGTCTACTAGCATTGAAGCATTTGTTACTCTTGGAGGTTTGCCTCCTAGACGGCTAGGCGTGGCTGGCGAGCTCCCGAGTTATGGTGAGCAGCGGCAAGTTTGTGAGGGATGTGATCTTTACTCTTCGTGGAAAAGATCGGCTTAGTGGAATCGAGGAAAGTGGTAGGAAAGTGGTTGAAAGAGACCCGGCTTGTTGTGGGAAGAGTTAGTTGAGAACTCAAATCCCTTACAAACTCCTCAACGGAGGCGTAGCCTTTCCTTAGTGGGAGGTGAACTTCGGGAAACAAATCCTTGCATCTAATTGTGGTTTGCCCCTCTAAGTTATTTTCTAGCATATTTGATTTGCTTCCGCTTCGATCTACTTGGGTGTGCTATTTGTGTGTGCAGGGGTCATTACCTTGCTTGTTGTGATCATCTTCCAAGGTCACTCACCAAGTTTGGTTCGTGCTAGAAGTCAAGAGGAGCTTGAAGCTGTTTTTGCAGGTGCTCTGTGCTCCACCGATCTGACCGGTGCCCTCTTGTGAAGCAGAGCCAGGACCGGTCTGACCGGTCAGCCGCACCGGTCTGACCGGTGGCGCCAGGCAGTTCAAGTTTTTGGGAAGAAAAGTTTAATTCGATCATCTCGCCTATTCAACCTCCCTCTAGGCGACATCAAGGTCCTTTCAGCATTTGGTCAGCATAATTGGGAGAGAGATCCTTATAATTTTAAGATTGTATATCCGTACTCATGAACTTAAAACTATACTTTGAATGTCTTCAGTATCGTTGAACTTTTTTAGAGTAGTCGGGAAAGAAGTTGACGCACTATCATGTCATTTTCCATTAGCTGATACTTCTATGATGCTGGTGTGACTTTGACATTTGCAATTATGTACACATTGCCTTCATCAATAAGTGGTTTGAAGTTTTCCATATACTTATTGATAATATTGTGCATCATGATTCCCTAATTTGTCATCATCATTAATAATTTGTAAATCAAAAATAAACAAAAAAACAATGAAACTGAACATCTATCATACCTTTTAATAAATAAGGATCATGTTAAGACTTAATTGTTCATCACTATTGAGTAAGGTTGCATTCCACAATCTGGTTACTCTTTTCTTGATGTTCTACAATTCCTTTCCTGGTCTAATTGCACTTAAAATTTTGTTCACCATTGCAACTTGTTCAACTACATTAGCAAAAGATGGTGATGGGTCTAATTGTGTTATTTTTCTATACAAATGACATAATATACAAATATGAAATTTTTCTATACATAAGTTATGGTACACAAACAACAATCAAGTAAAATATAATTTGATAGAAAGAATTGAAAAGAATAACAGTTTGAGAACAATGGTGAGAAGCAAGTCATCTATAGCTAGCATACAGCAGGCCAAATAGTAAACAAATAATTTAGTAGTCATAACATATTTCATAAAAAATTAATCTAATTGTAGCATACAACAGACTAAATAATAAACAAATAATTTAGTAGTCGTACCATATGCTCTAAAAAAGTTATCTAATTGTAGAAGGGAAATCAAACAAATTTGAAAAACAATGTATCGTCATGGATTGATCTCTAGTGTAACCAATGGGTGTAAAAGGTTTCGTGCAGTCATAGAAGAATAGCAGCAGAGGGCCTACTTCCACTAATGAAAGTAGTAGCAGTCCTTAATTGATGAAAGTAGTGTATAAAAGAGACGTTAATTTCTTGAAAGATGACAGCTAGCTTTTTATATATGCACGGGTAGAGTATATAATTTGTTGTATTTGCTAACAACCCAGGATAGACTGTTTTTATGATTAAAGTATGAAAGAGAGATTCAAGGCAAGAAAAATCTGATCGACAAGCATATGCACGTATGTATCTAATTTGATGGTTGTATTAGCTAAATATCCTTTTATGATAGCTTCTTTTTATGATTTATACCTGGAAAGAGATAAAGAGCAAGAGACTAATTATGTTACATGTGAAAAGGCACAATAGGATAGTTGTCCAATTTTTATTTGAAGCAAAGAGATATATTGTGTTATATGCGACCATGAGATGGTTTAGATTTATTTTTTCTATAGTGGCACATGTGGATAATTTAGACAAAGATACATGAGTATTTTTTTGTTAATTCTTCATAATGGCATAGATGAGTAATTTTAGAAAAAAAATAATCCAACAACTATGAAAATTAATGATAATTTTTTAGAGTGTCCATGTAGGATTCTTAGGTGGTTTCATGTGGAGGTTTCTCTTTTTTAGAATGTTCACTTAGGATTCCTAAATGGTTTCATACGAAGGCTTCAAAAAGAACCTCCAATTAGTAATAGTAAGATGCTGGATGATGGACCAGCACACTAAGGAGGCTTGTCACACTTTTTTTTTGAACGGTCAACGGAGGGGGAAAGGATCCCCCACCTGATTCATTGATGCCCCTAACAGCCCGCATGATAGAGTTTTCAGAGTTTTACATCATATGGTTTTACATTGCCGTGGCAAATAAATTACACCAATCGTCACACACCGAAGCTTCAAGGGCCTTCATTCTACATCGCCACAAGGCCGCATCAGCCTTGCATTCCATCAGCAGTTGCCTCTTCGTCATGTGCTCCCCCGGAAGACAACTCCATTCCTACGTTTCCATAGCCTCCAGCAGCAAAGGAGCACCAGAGTTTCGAATTGAGTGCGTGGGACATGGGCTGGGCACGACAGCTCATCCAGCGTAGCAGTGCCGATATCTTCCGGCAACACAAAGTACAGTGCCTGCCAAAATTCCTGAGCAAAAGGACACTGGAAGATGATGTGTGTCGCCGTCTCTTCAGCTGCACCACACACCTCACAGGTTGCCTTTTGGACGACATGTTTCTTCAGGAGATTAGCTTTGCATTTTACACGGCCTTGGATCAATAACCACGCGAAGAATTGCACTCGTGGCGGCGCCTTGTTCTTCCAGACGAACTTGGAGATGGGGGAGTCTGTGCCTTGCGCATCCACCAGAAGTTGGTAAAGTGGCCCAGCACAGAGTTTGCCGCCGGGTGTGGCAAATGGGCACAAACGCTTGTCCTCATTTTGTGAAAGGACCACCAGCCCCCTGATGTTGTTAACTGCCTCAAGCTCCTACCTTGCTATGGCTGACATCCGCGGCACCAATTCGGGCTCCAATCCTTGGGTGAGAATTTCATGAACCGTGTGAGTGGATCGCTTGCAATGGCTGAGCAGTGCTGGAAAACATTCGGACAGGCAATCCTCTTCATGCCAAACGTCAAACCAGAAGGACGTGCTACATCCATTGCCTAGCTGCACAGTTGTGATCGCTCGGTAGAGGGGCAGCAGCTCACGTATCGCAGCCCAATGAGGACCCACAAGCTCCCCTTCCATGCTTGCTACATTGGCATGGCAGCGCACCCAAGCTGCCCATGATGAGCTTCCCGGGCAGTGGAGCCGGTGCACAAGCTTCAGGAGAAGGCAGCAGTTCTGCACGCCCAAGTTCTTGATGCCAAGCCCCCCTTGTTGTTTGGATGTTTGAACTTTGTCCCAAGCTACAAGGCAAGATGCGCCACTAGCTTTTTGGTCACCAGCCCACAGAAAACCTCTCCTTTTCTGATCCAATTTGGAGATGAGACCAGGAGGAAGTTGGATGGCACACATCAAGTGGATAAGCTGGCTGTCAAGTACTGAGTTGATCAAAACAGTGCGCCCCATGGGGTTTAGAAGGAAGGACTGCCATCCAGCCAAGTATTTGTTAGCCCGCGCAATCTATGGGTCAAAGGTGGACAACCAGATTTTCCCACAGGACAGCGGCAAGCCAAGGTATGTTTGCGGAAAACCTTCCTGCCGACACCCTAAAGCCTGGATGCATTGGGCAGCATCCGAGCCACTGAGATGCATTGGCACAGCTGTACTTTTTGTGTAGTTGATCTTCAATCCAGTAGCTTTGGAGAAGTTGTCCAGCAGTTCACGTAGTCTGATCACATCAACTAGTTCGCCACGGAGGAGGATGAGGGTATCATCGGCATACTGCAGCACAGAGCAGGGTGTGTTCTCCATGAGTGGGTGGCGAACCCCACCGTCTTGTTTGATCATTGTCTGAAGAACATCAGCGACAAGCAGGAACAAGTAAGGTGACATAGGGTCGCCTTGCCGAAGGCCGCGACGGCACGGTATCCAGGGGCCGGGACATCCATTCACAAGCACGACAGTCAGAGAGGTGCTGAGTATCTGTTGGACCCAGCAACACCATTGTTCAGAGAACCCTCGGGCAAGCATGATCTGCAGCAACCCAGCCCAATTGACAGTATCACACTTTGATCACTGTCCAATGTGCCACCAAGACAACGAGACCACCCAGGACTTGCTTACTTCATGTGTTTACGCCGGGAGATTTGGCATCAACTGTTTACCAGGTTTTGGCTACTAGATGTGTCCTTCCAAAAGACTGAAAAGCACATCTCTGAGTGGCAGCGCAAGCTAGAAGTGAAGGTTCATGCAACCAGCCGCAAAGGATAGTATTCTCTTGTGATCCTTGGCAGCTGGCTGATCTGAAAGTGGAGGAATTTGGAAGGGGCGGAACAACTTCATCTTCCAGCATGTGCTCACCTTTGTCACGACCCAAGTATGGTCTAGAAGAAGCCTAGTCATCCAGCCTGTTTACCGAAGCCCAAGGCCCAAAGTGAAGGAGCACCGATATACATGCAGGCTCGGCCAGCATCAGGGACATCGAACAGAAAATCAGAAACAGGTTAGGGTTTCCCTTCCTCCTCCAGCGATCCTCTCGGAGGGCGACTCTGGCGAGCCGTCGAACGTCTTCTCGGCGGCGACATCCTGTGACCTTGCTCACGTCCCGGTGGTGGCTCCCCGGTGGCCACGGGCGTTACAACCTCGCCGCTGTCTTGTGTGCACGCCATTTCACAGGACCTTTCTCTTTGGGCTTGCCGTGTTCGGCGCCCTTCGGATCGTTCTAGTATACTGTGGTGGAGCAATATGCTATGTAGTATAGGCTGATGAATTTGTAAACTCTCTCCACCCTCCTTTCACAAATCCTGCATGAAACACCCTTTACATATAATGCAATTGTTCAAACCGGCTACTTGCCCTGCCGTGGTTCACCCAAAAAAATGAAGGTGGAGGAACAGTTGCATCTTCAACAGCAGCATGCCATCGGTCCAGTGCTTGCTCCAGTGTCCAGTCTGTAGAAGAGGCATGCACGCATGGTGCCTTACAGAAGCTAAGGGTCTCAGTCATGTAATTGCTTATAGTGTCCACATCTCAGTCGTGGTCAATCTGTTCACGGGCGCAAATGTAATGCTAAACATAAAACAAAACTCTGATTATGCAATGTCCTGTCGAGAAAAAGTTGTGCCGACGCAAACAGGATTCCAGTGGGATGCTGAGTTTTATTTATATTATCTTGATCGATCTACTTCATTTACAGACAGCCAGAATTCCTATTGTGGGTCTTCGGGATCATTCTTAGTTATTATTTTATATTATTGCCTTTAAAGTAAAAAGACTGCCACATGCTGCTATTGACACTGACTACAATGTAAACTACAATACCTTTTTATGTGGCGTCGCTAAATTCATCTGCTGCATCACTTTACACTAACACTCCAGCAATGCACCACTAAACAATGAAGCACCTATATATCACACTAACTTTTGAGTCCAAAGATAGGTGCGCCCCAGAAACATACCTTTAGTACCCAGGTCGCTTTCTACTCCAGTTCTCCGCCGATTCCCCCTGCCCGCCTTCACGGGACGCAGCGCAACACACATATATAGCACCACCACGCGAAGTGCTTCATCTGCTCATCAGTAGGTTCTCCGCTCCAAAGAGCTCGCAAACGGGCGACCATGGAATGGCTTACGCGCCTCAGCCGGACGAGCCAGAGGCAATCGGTGCACGCCGGGGGGCTCCGGCGGGAGGCGCTCTCAGCAACCTCCAGCGCCGCTTCCTCCGCGCCGGCCGCATCCTCGTGGCCGCCGGCTGGCTCGTGCTCACCAACACCATCATCGGCAACCGCGACGCGAACGCCGAGCACGCGCTCGTCGGCCTCGCGCTTCTTCTCCTCGGCGTCTTTGTGATCATACTGTCGCCGGTGGTCAACCATTACCCACGAGCGGCGCAGGTCGGCGCCGCCGTGGCCGACGCCGTTCTCTTCTACTTCTTCCCGCCGGCAGGTAACTAGACTAGTTTACGGGAGAAGAGGTGCGTGTCAGCAAAAATAAAGCACCTTTAGAATGGTATGGTTTGAGTGTGGCGGGATGCTCTGTTTTCACTCTGTTTCTCCGTGCTTGTATGGTTAATGGGCCTGGTACCATAATATCAAAATTGGCAAAAAGAACAGCCGGCTGTCCCCTAGCTTATTTGACAGCCGGCTGTCCGTTAGCCAAGTCCTTATGATTTTGAACACTTCAAGGCACACATGGAATAGAAAAAAAAAAGCATGTTAAAATTGTATCGGACCCATTGGCCATTTTGATTTTTCCAATATGCACATAATATAAGAAAAACACGGAGACGAACTATTATTTGGTAATTTTGACAGGATGCAGCAGGGAATCTGCTTCACTATTTTTATGCTGTCTCTGTCCATTTGGTCGCTCCAACAAATACTCTTGACTCTTGAGACAAGATGTGGCGTGGAATAGTGGCATAGCACTCCAACAGATGCAGCAAGGAAATGGACAGAGACGAAATTGACAGTATACTCGTGTACAACTCTATGCTTCGTTGGCGTGGAATAATGGCATAAGCTGTTGTACTACAAGTTTGTGGCGTGGAATTGTCCAAACTGCATGTCTGATCCTCAGTCAATGTTAACGTTCTGATGGTCACTCATGCATGTGTTGCTTTCCACTTTTCGCCATCGCCACTAATTCCCAACTCAAACAGGACGGACCAGCCAATGTTAACGTTCTGATGGTCACTCATGCATGTGTTGCTTTCTACTTTTCGCCATCGCCACTAATTCCCAACTCACACAGGACGCTGCCGACCTGCCGTGCCGTCGATCCTCCTTTCCTCGAACCTGGAACACATGTGTATATTTGTTTTGCGGGTACATGTGTATATAACACCACCACGCTACCACCCTGAGTGCTTCATCAGCTGGTTCTCTACTCCTACGAGCTCAAATGGCCGACCATGGAATGGAGTACGTGTTAGAGTACTAGATATTCTTGTATAGGTGTATCTACATCTGTAACAACCACGCCTGCGTGCGTATCTCTGATATGGATCACAAGGAGCTCGGTTAGGATATTAGTTCAACCGAATGACTTGATGATCAATCTTGTAATCTCACCATGTATATCTGTTGGTCATTTGGCCCTATATAACACGGAACCGGGGCGAGCCAAGCTAGGCAGCCACGTTCAATCTAACGTGAAATCTTTCATGGTAATCAGAGCCATCTTCTTCAAACCCATCTGCTGCCATGACTTCCTCCTCTTCCTCTTCACCAGCCACGCACTATCCATCCCTTGGTCCTCCAGCTTCTGAGAAACTCACCCGTGATAACTACATCCTATGGAGGGCACAAGTTCTTCCTCCGATTAGAGCTGCTCAACTGGAAGGGATCCTAGATGGATCGGTCAAGGCGCCCGCCAAGCTTCTGGAGGTGATCAAGGAGGATAAAACCAAGGAGCTTGTGCCTAATGAGGCATATGCAACTTGGCTCAAGCAGGACCAGCAAGTCCTCGGCCACCTACTCAATTCCCTCACCAAAGATGTGTTGGGACAGGTGGCCATGGCGACGACGGCGGCTGAGGCATGGGCAACGCTGGACAACATGTTTGCAGCGCAGTCCCGTGCCCGTGTGACGAACCTGCGCATGCAATTGGCAACCTTGAAGAAAGGAAGCCTGACGACCGCCATCTACTTCAACAAGATGAAGACCATCGCCGATGAACTCGCAGCTGCGGGCAAGAGGGTCGACGACGAAGAGATGGTATCTTTCATCCTTGCTGGTTTGGACTACGATTACAATCCAATAGTATCTTCAGTGCTTGGTCGTACAGATCCGATTTCCATCAGCGATTTGTATGCCCAAGTTACCTCCTATGAGATGAGGCTGCAGATGCTTCAGGAGCAGCAGTCCAATGGTCAGCAATATCAGTCGTCGGCCGACATGGTCTCCAAAGGCTGTGGAGGCTTCAATGGTCGCGGCCGTGGTGGTAACCGTGGTCGCGGCAGAGGTGGTCGTGGCTTTGGAGGGCGTAGCAACAGCCCTACCGGAGCCAACGCTGGAGGACAGCAGAGTTCCTCCAAACCGAAGTGCCAGATATGTGACAGGCCTAACCACACTGCAATTGAGTGTTGGTATAGGTTTGAGGAGGATTACCAGCCAAGCAACAACAAGAGCGCAGGATATTCAGCAGCCTATGGTGTGGACACCAATTGGTACGCTGATAGTGGAGCTTCAGATCACATCACAGGTGAACTCGAGAAGCTGACGATGAGGGAGAAGTATGGAGGCCGTGATCAGGTGCACGCCGCCAATGGGTCAGGTATGCATATTAGAAATATTGGTCATACTACCTTACATTCCCCTTATCGCAATATACATCTTAAAAATGTTTTACATGTCCCTAGTTCTCATAAGAACCTTGCCTCTGTTCATCGCATTGCATCTGATAATGATGTTGTCGGGGTTTGTTACCGCCGGCAAGTAAATTTATACGAGGGGGCGTGTTCTGATCCGCACGGTAGCACAGGAGACACTCGGGGTTATACTGGTTCGGGTCTCCGGAGAGTAATACCCTACGTCCAGTCTGAGAAGGGGTGTTCCTTATGCTCAGGGGTTTGCAACAGGGAGTACAAATAGGTCGGGAGAGGGTGCAGAGCCCAAGTCCCTGGTGTGCAAGTGGTTCGAGTAGCAGGAGTCTGCGTACGTGTGTGCGTGGTTGTATGAGATGAGATATCGATGCTAAGTGTGTGTGGGGTGGATACGAACGTGTGTTGAGGGTGCCCCTACCTCTCCCTTTTATAGTCGCAAGGGAGGAGTCCAGGGTGATTACATCGAGTGTACATGAGCTAATCTACAGTGCGAGACCGTCCTTCTCTACTCCGGGTTGTCAGACGGCAGAAGCGGCAAAGCACTGTTACGGGGCCTTGGGTGACAGTGCAGATCCCGTGCGTCCCAAGCCTCCGTCCCGGGGCCCCCCGTTCCCTCCTCCGAGTAGTTAGCCAGGTACGAGAGGCAGTGTACGTGTCCTGACCCCGTCAGTGGATCAGGGACTTGTCTTTTCTTGATATTGTAGGACAGGGGTAGCCTGCTCCACGGATAGGTGATGGCTTGCACTGTGCCATTGGTGGCACAACGCTTCCCGTGCCCTCCGTGGTACGATGCGTACCGCCTTAGCTGGGGGGCGGCAGGAGGATCCGTCCCCTGACACAGGATCGACCTGGTCAGGGCGGACCCGTGTAGGGAGGCGAACACGTGGCGGACCGCGTACCAGGGTGTCATGGGACGCCAACGGGGCCTGTGTTCCTGCAGCCTTGACGGCCAAGTCTTGAACTGGTCGGAGACGGGAAACCACTCGGGTGAGTGGGCGGTCTACACCGCGTCCCCCAATGCTTAGGGTGTAGCGTGTACTGTACCGTACGCCGTTTAGCATCCATTACGCCGTCCACGGTACGGCGGCCACTATGCCGATGGTGGCAGGGTTTGACGGATCCGTCCCTGACACCGAATCGGCCTGGCCCGGGCGGACCGCTGTGACGGGGCGGACGCGTGGCGGTGCACAGGGGAGCGTGCGTGAAGATCCCGGGATCTCGATCTGGTGGGTCCGCGTGCCCCATGCCTTCTCTGTGAAGCCCGCTCGAGCGGGTGACGAAAACTACTCGTACGAGTGAGTAGTTGCGACGGCGTGACGGAAACTACTCGTGCGAGCGAGTCTCTACAGCCGTGAGACGGAAGACTACTCGTACGACTCGAGTAGTTGGGAGCGAAGGTGGAAACTTGTCGTATGAGTCGCCGCGGACTCGGGGAAGAGGTACGGGCGGCCGCGGGCCGCCTGTTTCCTGGCTCGTGGCGGAAACTAGTCGTACGGGCCCTCACGCACTCAGGCAACGTAACACTCGTTGTGTTAGCCGCCGGAGCATGCCATACGTGGGCCCGTGCTGCGTTTTTTAAGGGTCTTGGTGGGCCCTGGTCCATGGCCTCGTCAGTAGCCCCCGAGCCTGGTGAGGGAGTCAGAGACTCGCTCCCAGGATCAACTGTCACGGAGACGAGGAGGTTTTGCTGTGTTTTCTCTGGTAGGGATGCGCGAGCGGACCCGCAGGTAGTAGTCCCCGAGCCCACGGACAAGTCGGAGACTTGTGCATGGGGTTAAATGTTGGAGGCTTGAACAAGTCGGAGACTGGTGTCCTGCCACGTGGCGCGAGTCGTGGGGTGACTAGCGGAGATCTCGCGCCCGTCGCGAGATCGCCGGGGTCCACTTCTGGTGACGTGGCGGCTTGGTCATGGGCGGCGAGCAGTGGTGAGGCGCACCTTTTGAGGGGCGACGCTTCGGCGGGTGGAGGACGTGGCCCGAGGTGACATGAGCATTAACTGCGGGGCAGAGGTAATCATTCCCCTGTTTATATACCGCGGCCGCCGGCCAGTTCTCCCCCCTTCTGCTTTCTTGTGTTTTCCGCCGCCGCCGTCTCTTCCCTTTGTCCTCGCATTCGCCACGCCCGCCACAGAGCTCGCCTCGCCTTCTCTTTGCAAGCCAGAGACACCCGCTGTCACCATTGCCGCCGCTGACGTGATGTCGAACTGGTCTCCCTCGTCGGTGACCTGGGCCAACCTCGACCGCCTGGCCTCCGACGGCATGCTGCCGCCGCTGACCGCGGCGGAGGAGTGGAGGGTCCTCGGGCCGGAGGTCGGCCCCCAGCCCCCGGCGGGGTATGTGGTCTCGTTCGTGCTGTTGCACGAGCGAGGCTTCTCCGTCCCGGCGGGACGATTCATCCGCGCCGTGCTCCAAGAGTACGGCCTGGAGCTGCAGAATCTCAACCCGAACGGCGTCCAGCAAATGGCGGCGTTCGAGGCCTTGTGCGAGGGGTACCTGGAGATGGGAGCCCACTGGGACCTGTTCCGGTACTTCTACAAGTTCGTCATCGTCAAGGACCACAACTCCGCCGCGGCCATCGGGTGCGCTGGACTACGCGGGAAGCAGGGGAGGATGGATGAGTACATCCCCACCCACCTGCTTACTTCCAACAGTGGGTGGCACAAAGGGTGGTTCTATCTCAAGAACGACCTTGAGAACCTGTTGCCGGAATTCACCGGCAAGTGGTACGACCGGGCGCCGGCGAGGTGGAGCTACGGGCCGGAGAAGAAGGATCGCCCTCGGTTCCTCGACAGCGCCCTCGCCGCCCTCACGAGGCTCCGCGAAAACGGAGTGAATTTCATCACCGTGATCGGCGACTACCACACCCGGGGGGTCGTCCCGCTCCGTCGCCGTGCGCTGCGCCTCTGGGAGATGACGGACGACCGGGCCCCATTCGAGGGAACCGTGACCGCCCGTCCGCTGCCTTCGCTGGATGAGGTCCAGCGCCGGGTGATCCAGGCCACCGGGGTCACCTACATATTCTGGCCGCCGCCGGGCGTGCTGCCGATGCTCCCGGCTCAGGCCATCGTGGAGCTGGTACGTTTTTTCCTGACTCTCTTTTGATTTATTTGTTTTGGTCGCGGATGGTGACTGTTCCCACACTTGTGCAGATGAGGGATGTGCGCATCCACGCCTCTCGTCCTCCGCTGGAGGAGGATCGGACGGTCACCCGGGACACCGCCGTGCGGCAGCAGCGGTGGGGAGAGCGCAGGAGAATGCACCAGCAGAAGGAGATCACGAGGAGGGAGAGGAACGACAAGCGTGCCTCGCGCCGGCGCAGCGGGGAGGGGGCGTCTCTGACGACAAGGATCCCTCGCCGGCGCCGTCAGACACGGATGAGGAGTCCCCGTTCGAGTGGTCCAATGAGGAGACGGCGCCGTCCTCTCGGCCTCGTGGCGGGTCGGCGTCCGCCTCGGTCGCCGCCGGCACCAGTTCAAGCCGGCAGGCGCCTCCCTCCTCTTCCCGGGCTGATCAGCCCGGAACAAGCAGCCGTGTCCCTCGGCGGGATCGCCGTGAGAGGGGCACGGGCTCCCCGCGGCGTGGCGACTCCAGCCGCCCCGAGTCGAGGCGCGACAGCTCGCGCCACCACTCCTCACGCTGGGGGTCTCGTTCGCCCTCCGTGCCCCCACTACGGGAGCCGCGGAGCGCGCCGTTGGCCTCCCCGCCTCCGGCAGCCCAGAGCAGGGTACTGCCGCCGCCCCAGCAGTGCCTTGCGTCGATCGTCGTCGCCGGAGGCGGGCCGACCTCATCCCCGGCATCGGCTCCGACAACGTGGAGCAAGAGGACGGCGTCCCCGCGCGACTCCACGGCCGGCTCCAAGCGGCCCCATCGCATCGTGGAGGGGTGAGTTCTGAGTCGCGGTTCTCAGTTTTTGTTTCGTATCTCTGTTCATTGTCGTGACGTTCTTCTCAGTTCAGGGCACCTGACCGTCGCACCCTGAGGCCGGCGCCTATCAAAGCACTGCGCCGCCCTGCTCAGGCGGTCGGCGATGCACTGACGACGAGCAACCCGCCGCCTTCCCTTCAGTCGGGGGCGGCGGTAGAAGAAGCGAGCAGGTCCGAGACCCAGGTGATGACTGTCCCCCCGCAGAGAGCTGTGAGCCCGGCTCGCAGCGACCTGTCGATGGGGATGATGGGTTTGGGGGGGCGAGGCCCCCACTGAAGAAGCGCTCTCGGCCCACGCGGCCGAGTTGGCGAGGTGCCTGTCCGGCGCCTCAGAGCAGGACGTGGAGGACCCTTCTCCCGAGGCGCGGGCGGGCGATGACGGACAGCCAGCCCCCGAGTCGTTGGAGGGGGTGGCTGCTGCCGCTGCGGGCATCGAGGCCCCAGCCCCCGAGTCGTTGAGGGGAGCGGGGAGCGGCTCGACGGAGGAGGAGATGGAACCCCGAGCCCCCGAGTCGGCGGGAGGCTCGGGGGACGCTGTTACGATGGAGGCGGAGACAGGCGACCGCGCCTCTGTGGAGGTGATTGTCATCCCGGCGTCGCCTTCGCTGACCGCCTCTCCCGCGGAGGTGGCGGGCGAGCAGCTACCTTCCCCGATCGTGGAGATTGGGGAGAGCTCGAGGGAGCGGGGGCTGGCCACTTCGTCGGCAGAGGAGGAGGAGGCGACGGAAGTCCCGCCACTCTGGCTGGTGATCGTGTCTTCAGTTCAGGCCTCAGTAGGCCCGGACCTCGACAGCGACGCCGAGTTGGCGGCCCGCCGCCGGCTGGAGCGCGGCCTGCGTCTGGTCGAGATGGCGCGGCACCAGTCAGAGCGGGCGATCGAGAACCTGGTTCCCGCCTCGAGGGTGAGTCCTTTTCTTCCTCTTCCTTTTTCATGCTTGTTTTCTCTTTGTCCTCAGCCGTGCGACTTGTGTGTGTCTCAGGAGCTCGTCGGGCGCTCTGCGGACAGGGCTCGGGCCTTCGAAGCGCTCCGCGCGGAGAAAGTCTAGCTAGAGACGCAGCTGGCCGCGTCCCGCCTTGCGGCGGTGGACAGCGAGGCCGGCCGGGCGGCAGAGCGCATGTCCCTTGAGGTGAGGGCGAAGGCCGCTGAAGACCGCGCGGCCACGGCTCAAGCGGAGAAGGCCGCGCTGGAGGAAAGGCTGGCCGTGGCGGAGCAGGCGGCGGCGGCGTCTCGCTCCAACACTGAGGCCGCTGCCCGCACCGCCCATCAAGAGAAGGTTGACCTTGAAGCCAGGGCAGGCCAGGCCGAGTCCGACCTCCAGTTGGCTCACGAGCGGGTGACGACGCTTGAGGCCCAAGTCGGCACCGCCGTCACCGAGAAGGGCCGTCTGGAGGAGGTGGTTTAGAAGCGCGAGAATGAGATCCTCAGTGAGTACCCTACGACTTGTTATCTCTGCTTTTTATTTCTGTGCGGTTTCCTGATTCAAGGCGGCGTCTTTCTTCTGGTGTACAGCTCTCCGCATGGAGCGCACCGACCTGCAGAAACAGGTCGCGAAGCACGAGAGCGCTGCGACCACCCGACTCGTCGAGAACTAGACGCTGGTGGAGCTGGTCAAGGAGGCCAACGAGAAGCTCAACAGTAAGAGCTGTGTCCTCTTCATCTTTCACCTTCCTTGGGCTGGCTCATTTTTTGCTGATATTGGTTTCCTTGCTTTTCTCCAGAGGCCGTACCGAGCTCGAGCAGGAGCGAAAGTCGCTCGGGGAGGCCCAGGCCGAGATCCAGCAGCAGGAGGCAATCCGCAACAGGATGGGTGCGGCCATCATCAAGGTGTGCAACGAGATCGGTGTTCCTCCCGGTAAGATGAAAGACCGCTTGGAGTTGGCCCCTGCGACAGCTCGTCAACGGGCGATGGATACAGCTCGCGACGCCGTCCACAAGGTGGTGGCCATTTTCTTGTCGCACTATCCAGAGCTGGACAGGAGGCTGCTTGGCCAAGGGTGGTGCCCAGGCTACACCAACGAGCAGTACGATGAGATCGAAGAAGACGCCGTCGACTTCGCCAAAACCATGCTGAATCACGCCCTTTACGACCTGGGCCTGTAAAGAAAACCAAGTTGCCTCGCCGAGGCTTTTTTAATTATGCTTGTAAAAGACTTGTGGGCCAGATGTTTGTGGCAAACTTCGAGGGTTAAGAACCCGTCTTTGTTTCAAGTTTTAAGCATTTTGATTGTTTGTTGCTCTTTTCTCGAGTAGTTAGAGGACTTGTGCGCCGAGTAGTGTCACTTAAAACTTTGCTGACGGTGTCTTGCTCCGTAGCCGCGGAGGCGTAGGAACTAGGCGACTCAACCGGGCTTAGTTTAGGAGTGTTACCACTTGAGCAGGCAGCCCCCGAGTACTTCGAAGAAAGATAGGTGTGTGTACATGTTTTTGCAAACAAGAAAACTCTTGAGAGTTTGAAACGGTTACTCGGAGTTCCTTTGAAGGGGCGAGTGACCGATAACTCGAAATCACAAACTTTGCTTGTGGGTCTTTGTACCGTAGCTGTGAGGGCGTAAGTACTCAGGGCCCGGACGAGCGCAGGTTCGTGACCGCTGGAATCATCGTTCATCTCCCTTTAAGGAAAGTGAGTGTACCGCGGCGATCATACGAGAAACCATGGACGGCTTTTGATCGAAAAACAGTTTCGCAACGATCGGGGGAAGGGGGCCGTAACCCCCGAGTAGCCCCCGAGCCCATGGACAAGTTGGAGACTTGCCCATGGGATGAGACAAGCATAAAGACATTTTACTCGAGTAAAAGATGTAAGCTTGCGAAAAGATGTCATTTCATGAAGAAAAAGTAGCTCAGAGCTCTTGCATTATCATAAAATGAAAACGAAGTAAATACTTAAGGGTAAAAACGGCGTAGCTACTCTATGTTCCAGGCGTTGGAGATGACCCTACCGTCCTCGTGCTTGAGCTTGAAGGTTCCCGGACGGAGTACTTGGTTGACAATGTATGGCCCCTCCCATGGAGGCGAGAGCTTGTGTCGCCCTTCATTGCTCTGAACTCGTCGGAGGACGAGGTCGCCGACTTGGAACTCGCGCTCCCGTATATTGAGTTCATGGTAGCGGCGTAGAGCTTATTGGTACTGTGCTGAGTGGAGGAGGGCGACACTGCGCGCCTCATCCAACTGGTCGATGGCGTCCTCAAGGGCGACCTGGTTGCCCTCTTCCGTGTAGGCCTGAACCCGTGGGCTGCCGTAATCGATGTCAGTCGGGAGGATTGCTTCTGACCCGTGGACAAGGAAAAAGGGCGTGCAGCCAATAGCCCGACTTGGCATGGTGCGCAGGCTCCACAGGACGGACGGGAGCTCAGGCCCACGTCGCTCGAAACTTCTCGAGACGCTTGAATATGCGCGGCTTCAGACCTTGCAAAATCATGCCGTTGGCCCTCTCGACTTGCCCGTTGGTTCTTGGATGGCTGACAGCGGCCCAATCCACACGGATGTGGTTGTCGTCGCAGAACTTGAGGAATTTCTTGCCGGTGAACTGCGTGCCGTTGTCGGTGATGATGGAGTTCGGGATCCCGAACCGATAGATGATATCGGTGAAGAATGCGACGGCTTCCTCGGAGCGGACGTTCGTTATGGGCCTGGCCTCGATCCACTTCGAGAACTTGTCGATGGCGACGAGCATGTGGGTGAAGCCCCCAGGTGCTTTCCCGAATGGCCCAACCATGTCCAGTCCCCAGACCGCGAAAGGCCAGGTGACGGGTATGGTCTGCAGCGCCTACGCCGGGAGATGGGTTTGTCGCGCGTAGAACTGGCAGCCTTCGCAGCTGCGCACCATTCGAGTCGCGTCAGCTGTCGTGGTAGGCCAATATAAACCTTGTCGGAACGCCTTTCCGACGATGGTTTTGGGACCGGCGTGATGCCCGCAGGTGCCCGCATGGATTTCTTGCAAAAGTTCCTTGCCCTGGTCGGCAAGGATGCACCGCATGAACATGCCTTTGGCGCCTTTTCGACAGAGCTCACCGTCGACCAGTTTGTACAACTTGGTCATGCGGGTGATGCGTCGAGCCGTCTCCTTGTCGGGTGGCAATTTTCCTTCCACCATCCACTCGAGGATCGGAACCCTCCAGTCGGGATCTTCGAGGTTGGGCTCTTGCGCCCCGTCGATCTGCATGACCTCTTGCGTTGACGGCACCGGTGTTTTGTCCTCTTCGAAGTGAACAGATGGCTCGTACTGGTCGCTGGCGAAGACCCCGTGCGGAACAGGTTTCCGATTCGACGCTGCCTTTGCGAGGGTATCGGCCGCCTTGTTGTACTCGCACAGCACATGATTGAGCTCAAGCCCATGAAACTTGTCTTCCAATTCACGCACCGCTCGGCAGTAAGCAGCCATCTTTGGATTTATGGAGTTTTTCTCTTTCATGACCTGTCCCACGACCAAGTCGGAGTCTCCCCTGACATCGAGGTGTCAAATTCCCAGCTCGAGGGCGATCCGGAGACCGTTGACGAGCGCTTCGTACTCAGCGACGTTGTTGGAGGCTGCGAAATGTAGTCAGACCATGTATTCCATTCGCACGCCCAGAGGCGAGATGAACACAAGCCCGACTCCGGCTCCTTCCTTCGTGAGAGATCCGTCGAAGTACATGAGCCACGTCTCGTGCTCGATGGGAGCAAGGGGCGTCTGGACCTCCGTCCATTCAGCAATGAAATCAACCAACGCCTTGTAGCGAACATGGCCACCATAGCCATTTGTTCGAGTATGTTTTTGGTGATTCATGTGCATCACAATCGTGGGACTAACAATATCATCGAGCATGTCTTTGTAGACATTCTAGGTCTCATGGATGCAACCACACACAATGCAAAGCATCACAAAAGAAAGATATGAAGCCGGGACAAAGAGAGGAATGAATTGGACATACCCCATGAATAATTATTTTTGAATTGATCAAATGGCATGGAATACTACTCAATCATGTACATTATCTCACAAGCTTTCCATAGAGTCCAAGATCATCAAAATCGGACTTCAGAATAAAAAGTTATGCCCAAAATAAGATGTGCTGAAAAACTGGGCATAGGATGATCCGACGGTCCACTTTTTATGAGCGTAGGATGAATTCCCGAGAAGAAGAAAACAAGTGAATAAGCACCGGATGATATGGTGGTACCACAGGATCATTGCATCAGTTCATCCGGTGGTGTGTCAAAACCTAACAGTAACATTTGGAGTTCAACTGCTTCAGCACCGGATGAACCTCTGCTATCACAGCCTGAACCGTCGGTCTAACTCTGTTCATCTGGTGGTTCAAAATTGCTCAAATGCTTAGGTTTTTTAGAATCTTGTGTAGAATTTCATAACCTTTCCAACAAGTACAAGCTCATCCAAAACGGAGTTCGGAGCAGAGAGTTATGACCAAAATACTAAGAGCAGCAACATGGTGAGACAGGATGAACCTCTGGTACCGTCGGTGCAACTCTGTTCATCCGGTGGTCAAAAATTGCTCAAATGCTTAGGATTTTTTTCAGAATCTTGTGTAGAATTTCATAACCTTTCCAACGAGTACAAGCTCATCGAAAACAGAGTTCGGAGCTAAGAGATATGAGCAAAATACCGAAGGACATGCTGCAGCACAGGATGGTCCGACGCTACATAAAATGACAGCGTCAGTTCATCCGATGGTATATCATAACTAGCCGTTAGAGCAACGGCTATATTGATGTGCTGGGCTATTTATACCCCTTCCACTCTCCCATTTGAGAGGGTTGGAGTGTGTGGAAGTGCAGAGGAGTCCAAGACACATTGAAGATCATATTCAAGCCATCCAAGTGCTAAATTGCTCATCTATAGACTTGCACATGCTTTGTGTGTGTGTTTAGTGCTAGGCTTAGCTTAGGGCTGAGTGAGTGCAAGGTGTGTCTACCTTGTGAGGTGATTCTCGAGTGGATCAAGTTGTACGAGGTGCGCCGGAAGGCTTGGAGCCTAGGTGGCTCTCCGGCAAACGTCTTCGACCCTCCAGCTTGGTGTGGAGCGGCGAGGACACTTTGTGCGGGGGACGTGGAGACCCCCTTCCCTTGGTAGAGAAGCTCCTTAGTGGAGGCGGCATCAAGGTGACCAAGGGAGCTTGACGAGTGCCTATGTGGCGAGCCTTTGTGGCAAGTCAAGTGGTGCTCTTGGGAGAGACTTGGTGACCGGGAAGCAATACTCTTGTGTAGAGTGCTTCAACAACGTGGACTAGGGGTGGCTTAGTGCCTACCGATACCACGGGATAAATTGCGTGTCAAGAGTTTGCTTCCTCTCATCCCCCTTTACGTTTCTGCATTACATTCTTGCAATCCTTGTTTGCCTTTACTTTCCTAGAGTAGTATCTTGCTAGGATTGGCTATAGGTTGCAAAACTTGTTTTGGGATGGGAGTTTCACACTAGAACAACCTTAGTTGCACATCTAGATAGCATATTCTAGTTTATCTTTGATGCAAATAGTGATAAGCCATAGGATAAGTTTTTAAGTTACCTAATTCACCCCCTCCCCCTCTTAGGCTACGAGCATCCAATTCCTTACACGCCTGCGACTTGATGGCGGTGCGGGGTGCATATTCGATGTTTTGCCCCATCAACTCGAGGGCCCACTTGGCGATTCTGCCTTCCGCCTCCGGGCTCTGTATGATTTCGCCAAGCGGGAACTTGGACACCACCGTGATGCGGTGCGAGTCGAAGTAATACCGGAGCTTCTGCTTAGTGATGAGAACAGCGTAGATCAGCTTTTGTATCTGCGGATACCGCGTCTTGGAGTCGGAGAGGACTTCGCTCACGAAGTAGACTGGATGATGTACTTTCTGCGTCTTGCCGGGCTCGTCTCGCTCGACTACCAGTGCTGCGCTCACGACCTGGGTCGTTGCAGCAATGTACAGAAGCATCGGCTCTTCCTCGGCTGGTGCGGTGAGCACCGGTGGGCTCTCGAGTAGTTTCTTGAGCGAGTCGAGCGCTTCCTGTGCTTCTGGCATCCACTGAAAGTGCTCCGACTTCTTCATGAGCTGGTATAGTGGCAGGCTGCGCTCTCCGAGCCGAGCGATGAATCTGCTAAGGGCAGCGAGGCATCCGATGACGCGCTACACTCCCTTCAGATTCTTGATAGGACCCATGCCAGTGATCGCAGAGATCTTCTCGGGGTTGGCTTCGATGCCGCGCTCTGACACGACGAACCCGAGCAGCATACCTCTGGGGACCCCAAAGACACACTTCTCGGGGTTTAGCTTCACGCCGTGCTCCCTCAGCTTCTCGAAGACCGCAGTCAGGTCGGGTATCAAGTCGCCCACCTTCGATTTGACCACGATGTCATCGACGTAGGCCTCGATCAGCCGTCCGATGAGATCTCCAAAGACGCGACGCATGCATCTCTGGAATGTGGCCCCTGCGTTCTTCAACCCGAAGGGCATGGAAATGTAACAGTACGCACCAAACGGGGTGATGAACGAGGTGACGAGCTGGTCGACCAGATCCATCGCGATCTGGTGATATCCCGAATAAGCGTCGAGGAAACAGAGGGTTTCGCACCCGGCCGTCGAGTCGACTACTTGATCTATGCACAGTAAAGGAAATGGATCTTTCGGACATGCCTTGTTCAGACTCGTGTAATCAACGCACATCCTCCATTTTCCATTCTTCTTCTTAACGAGTACAGGGTTTGCTAGCCACTCGGGGTGGTAGACTTCACGGATGAACCCTGCACTAATAAGTTTCTTGATTTCTTCACCGATAGCCTTGCACTTGTCGGAGTTGAAGCGGCGCAGACGCTGCTTGATTGGCTTCGAGTCGGGCTTAATGGTAAGCTTGTGCTCGGCGACTTCCCTTGGAATCCCCGGCATGTCGGAGGGTTTCCATGCAAACACGTCGAGGTTTGTACGGAGAAAGTCGACAAGCGCGCTTTCCTAGTCGGAACTGAGCGCCGTCCCGATACGGAGTGTGCGGCCGTCGTCGGAGATGGGCACTTCCTTAGCGTCCTTGGCGGGCTCGAAGGAGCAGGCCGCACGCTTGGACGTCTCAGGGATTTCTTGGTCCTCGAAGGGTGGCTCAGCAGCGAGCTTCTCAGACCGGATCAGTGCCTCAGCGAACTGGAAGCACTCAGCATCGCATTCGTATGCGTTCTAAAAAGTCGTACCAGCTGTGATGATGCCTTTCGGGCCAGGCATCTTCAGCTTGAGGTACGTGTAGTTGGGGACGGCTAAGAACTTGGCGTAAGCTGGCCTTCCGAGTATCGCGTGATACGTCCTCGGGAAGCCCACCACCTAGAAGGTGAGGGTTTCCGTTCGGAAGTTGTTCAGAGTTCCGAACGTGACGGGCAGATCGATCTGCCCGAGTGGGACCACCTCCATCCCGGGTACGACCCCGTGGAAGGGCGCCTTAGACGCCGCAGTCGGGACCGCGGAATCCCCATGTCGTCCAGAGTCAACATGTAGATGACGTTGAGGCCGCTGCCTCCGTCCATCAGAACCTTGTGCACATGCTTGGTGCCGAACAAGGGTGACACGACAAGCGGGCAGCTACCCGGTCGTGGTATGTGATCAGGATGATCGTGCCGGTCAAATGTGACTGGCATCTCCGACCACTTCAGGTAGGTCGGAGTCGCATGCTCGAGTTGGTAGACTTCTCATCGCACCACCTTCTCCCGGTGTTTGGGCAGCCGTGCCTCCGAGCCTCCGAAGATCATCATCACGGATCCGTCTTCCTGGGGGTAGGCGGCATCATCGTTGCCCTTGTCCTTTCCCCCATCACCAGTCGGAGGGTCGCTTCGCTTTTTCAACGTGCCGACGAGGTAGGCCTTCATTAGATTGCAGTCCTTGAAGGTGTGCTTAACCGGGCCCTCGTGGTTAGGGCACGGGGCGTGTCAGGGGGTGAGACCTGGACAGATCCGCCAGGGGGTTACCCTAGAGGTTTGCAGGTTAATGGAGAGGATCGGGATCTAAGAGCGTAGGTGGTTATGCACGGGATGCACACGGAAATCTCAGCGAGACACGAGGAACACGGCGATTTATACTGGTTCGGGCCTCCGGAGAGTAAAACCCTACGTCCAGTTTGGTGATGAAATTATGCCAGAGAGATCTGCCCCTGAGGAGGGCGCCCCAGGCTGCCTTATATTGGCCGGCGACCTTGGGCTACAAGTTGGTTTCCATCTATCCTAGTCGGTTACAACATGGAAAGCTTATCCGAGTTGGACTGTCTTGTCTTGTACACCAAGTGTCTTTACGTCCTTGGGCCCGCATGTCAGGTCAGCGGGTCGTCTGGTAGGTCGGACCCACCTGTCGGGGACGGCTGAGACCCTGGTCGATGGGGACCCGTGGGTACCCATGTCTCTCAAGCCCCCGATCGACGTGTAGGCGCAGCAGTTGAGGCGAGGTTGTGTCGAAGGATAGTGACGACGCAGCACCGTCGAGGTCGTGAAGGGTGCATGGGGATCAAAAAGAAAAAACCCCTCCGATGCGCGCACGAAGTTGAACGTCGGGCTTCTGGGTCGAAGGACCATGAGGTCGAAGTGAAGATGAGGTGTAGATCTTGCAGAACCGCCGACCAAACCTGAGTCAGGTGTGATGTAGAGGCTGTCGCGACCTTCAGAAAGGTCGCCATGCCTACCGAAGGTAGGTCGAGCGGAGAAGTAGCGGAAGCAGGCTTCCGTTAGGTCGAAGCGACCTGGAAAAAATAGGGTGTCGAAAGACGCACTAGTGTAGTAGCCCCCGAGCAGTAAAGCGACCAGAATGGCCGGTTTAATGCTCCGAAGAAGAAGAAGAAATAAAAGCCGAACGTACGACCTTCTCCTTAGGAAACAGATGCTCTTGTAATGTCGATGTAATAGGACAAAAGCTCCAGAGTTTTTGCAGAGGTCATCAGGCGCCGGAACTGACACAGCCAGAGTCACGAGTGCACTGTACGGTCACGGGCCGACGTGCAGACATAGCACAGGTCGCTGTCACCCGCAAAGGACAAAAGCGATCCAAGATGCAGTCAGGTAGGGGAAAGGCACGCCAATGCCTCCCACGGGCCAATAGACCTTGAAGCAAATGTTAACAGAAGCAGTGTATGGGGCTTGAAGTAGGGCATGACGACGGAGATGCCGGGAGGTCTGGCGACCTGAAGTGGACGACGACGGAGCCGTGAGGAGGTCTTCCGACCTCAAGAGAGCGACGACGGAGATGCCGGGAGATCTAGCGACCTGAATTGGGCGACGACGGAGCCACCGGGAGGTCTGGCGACCTGAATTGGGCGACGACGGAGCCGCCGGGAGGTCTGGCGACCTGAAGTAGGGGACGATGGAGCTGTCAGGAGGTCTGGCGACCTGAAGTAGGCGACGACAGAGCCGCCGGGAGGTCAGGCGACCTGAAGTAGGCGACGAAGGAGCCACCGGGAGGTCTGCGACCTGAAGTGGACAACGACGGAGCCGCCGGGAGGTCTGTAGACCTAGAGAGGACGACGACGGCCAAGGGCCAAGGTCCTTACAGCTATTGAAGCCTTTTATATACATATTTGTATGACAAATAGTGTGTCTGAGTAGATGTTGAGGCGCCCGGGCGGCAATGGTATGGCTACCAAGGTCCCAGCTGGGCTGTATTGGCACGCCGACCTCCAGGAGGCCTCGACGAATGGTCCGTGATGACCTGGATCGTCACGGCCGTTGTGCGATGGCACAACGTAGGTAGTCAGCCTGAAAAATTTAGGTCTATGCGACCTAGAAGGCAGCAGGGCCTTAGCGACCTCAAGGAGGAGCTACTTGGCTCGGAGGCTGCCAACGGGCAGTGGAGCCATTAAGCACAAGGCCATTGGTGTGATATTTTATCACTATGGGTCGTGGCGACCTGAGAGGCAGTGGGGCCTTAGCGACCTCAAGGAGGACCTACTTGGCCCGGAAGCCGCCAACGGGCAGTGGAGCCATTAAGCACGCAGCCGTCGGTGTGATATTTTATCACTATCGGCCGTTGCGACCTGGGAGGCAGTGGGGTCTTAGCGACCTCAAGGAGGAGCTACTTGGCCCGGAGGCCGCCAGCGGGCAGTGGAGCCATTAAGCACGGGGCTGTTGGTGTGATATTTTATCACTATGGGTCGTGGCGACCTGGGAGGCAGCGGGGCCTTAGCGACCTCAAGGAGGAGCTACTTGGCCTGGAGGCCGTCAACGGGCAGTGGAGCCATTAAGCACGGGGCTGTTGGTGTGATATTTTATCACTATGGGTCGTGGCGACCTGGGAGGCAACGGGGCCTTAGCGACCTCAAGGAGGAGCTACTTGGCCCGGAGGCCGCTAACGGGCAGTGGAGCCATTAAACACGGAGCCGTCGGTGTGATATTTTATCACTATAGGTCGTTGCGACCTGGAAAGCAGCGGGGCCTTAGCGACCTCAAGGAGGAGCTACTTGGCCCGGAGGCTGCCAACGGGCAGTGGAGACATTAAGTACGCAGCCGTCGGTGTGATATTTTATCACTATGGGTCGTTGTGACCTGGGAGGCAGCGGGGCCTTAGCGACCTCAAGGAGGAGCTACTTGGCCCGGAGGCCGCCAACGGGCAGTGGAGCTATTAAGCACGGGGTCGTTGGTGTGATATTTTATCACTATAGGTCGTGGCGACTTGGGAGGCAGCGGGGCCTTAGCGACCTTAAGGAGGAGCTACATGGCCCGGAGGCCGCCAACGGGCAGTGGAGCCATTAAGCATGGTGCCGTTGGTGTGATATTTTATCACTATGGGTCGTGGCGACCTGGGAGGCAGCGGGGCCTTAGCGATCTCAAGGAGGAGCTACTTGGCCCGGAGACCGCTAACGGGCAGTGGAGCCATTAAACACGGAGCCGTCGGTGTGATATTTTATCACTATGGGTCGTTGCGACCTGGAAGGCAGCAGGGCCTTAGCGACCTCAAGGAGGAGCTACTTGGCCCGGAGGCCGCCAACGGGCAGTGAAGCCATTAAGCACGAAGCCGTCGGTGTGATATTTTATCACTATGGGTCGTTGCGACCTGGGAGGCAGCGGGGCCTTAGCGACCTCAAGGAGGAGCTACTTGGCCTGGAGGCTGCCAACGGGCAGTGAAGCCATTAAGCACGGGGCCGTTGGTGTGATATTTTATCACTATGGGTCGTGGCGACCTGGGAGGCAGTGGGGCCTTAGCGACCTCAAGGAGGAGCTACTTGGCCCGGAGGCCGCCAACGGGCAGTGGAGCCATTAAGCACGGAGCCGTCGGTGTGATATTTTGTCACTATGGGTCGTTGCGACCTAGGAGGCAGCGGGGCCTTATCGACCTCGTGGAGGCGATGCAATAGACCCGGAGGTCGTTACTCGGTCAGGAGACCTTGAAGCAGATATCTGTCGTAGTATGGCTGGGGGGCCTTGGACCCAAGGTCTCGCAACCACACGACTTAAGGATGCGCATAATGAGTAAAAGACATTTAAAGAAAGAATGCACATAAGTAAATTAAACCCCTCAGGTCTAACGACCTTTAGATTGGCATTGACAAGCCCCCGAGCGTATCGAGGTCGGCTATACCAAGCCCCCGAGCGTGTCGAGGGGGAGGAAAAATAAAGTAGGAAAAAGCATGTAAAACAGGTCAGCGAAAGAAATTGAAACCGTAATATATTTAATTACAAATAACACTTAGCTTGTGCGTCACCGTGGCGGGCTCGAGACGCCGAAGAGGTCGTGATGGATCGTCGGAGGTGTCGAGGTGGCGGCTGGCGCTCGCGCCACAGTCGAAGAGGTCGTCGTTAAGGTCGGCGACGCGAGCTGAGGTTGTACCGCGCTCGAGACGTCGACGCTGAAGAGGTCGGTAACACGAGCTGGAGCCTCACCGAGCTGTCGGGAGTGCCGGCGATCGACATGACCTGAGGTCGTGCCGACCTTTGGAGGTCGGCGGTGGATTGCGAGCGGCCGTTGAAGGTCGCGGAGCTGGCTGTATGAGCAGCGATGTGCGTGGTGCAGTAACCGCGGTCATAGGACGTCACGGACATGCCAAAGTCCTAGATATGCTCGCCAGAACGAGTCGTTGCGCTTGTCGCTGAGTTGCCGGTACGGCCACCAGGGAGCAGGGTGTCCTGTGCTGGTGAGCAAATGGCCGATGGAGGTCGGCGGCGTGTCAACGACGTGAATCGGGGGTCAGCAGAGCTAGACCTACCATGCGTCATCGATGCACAGCGGCTTGACCACGTGGATGACCATGCGCCATGCATGCATCTCGCAAGAAAAAATAGATTAGAAGAAATCATTGTTGGCCAAAATAATACTCGATATCAGATTGGAAAGAAAATAGAATAAAGAAAAAAAGAGAAGGAAATATTCCCTGTTACGTCTTGTAGATGGATTTGGCCTTAAGCACGTGCACGTACGGTGCTCCAGGCCGCCGCCGACCTACCCTCGCAGATGTATTCTTCTTTGCTGCATGGAAACGGATTCCAGCTGTGTATGAACACGGCAGACGTGTTGGTAATAACCGAAGCAGATGACGTCGCGATCCGGTGATCTAGTTGAAGGGTGTGGGCGGGTGGGTCGCAAAAAACTTCTGGCGCGCCACCTGGAGAACGAAGACGTCGATCTCGCGATTAGATCGGAGGGCGGCGGCGAGGAGGTCGCCGTCGAGGAAGTTCTGCGTGCCGTCACCGAAGATGACGCTGGGTCCGACCACCATGCTGCACAGCGAGCTCCTGATCACCCCTACCTAGCGCGCCAACTGTCAGGGGGTGAGACCTGGACAAATCCGCTAGGGGGTTACCCTAGAGGTTTGCAGGTTAATGGAGAGGATCGGGATCTAAGAGCGTAGGTGGTTATGCACAGGATGCACACGAAAATATCGGCGAGACACGAGGAACACGGCGATTTATACTGGTTCGGGCCTCCGGAGAGTAAAACCCTACGTCCAGTTTGGTGGTGGAATTATGCCAGAGAGATCTGCCCCTGAGGAGGGCGCCCCAGGCTACCTTATATTGGCCGGCGACCTTGGGCTACAAGTTGGTTTCCATCTATCCTAGTCGGTTACAACATGGAAAGCTTATCCGAGTTGGACTGTCTTGTCTTGTACACCAAGTGTCTTTACGTCCTTGGGCCCGCATGTCAGGTCAGCGGGTCGTCTGGTAGGTCGGACCCACCTGTCGGGGACGGCTGAGACCCTGGTCGATGGGGACCCGTGGGTACCCATGTCTCTCAGGGCGTCCAGCAGCTTTTCGAAGTGACCCGATGGAGGGTTGCCTCTGGGTCTCGCCGCCTTTCGATCGACGGCGGCCACCAAGGTATCCTCACCGTACCTCTTATCTTTGTTTTTCTTCGTCTTGACTGGTGCGGACGGACCGTCTCCGGCTTCAACCGGCTGCTTCCCCTTGCTCGTGCTGGGGCTGAGCGTCGCAGCTATGGCCTCCTCCCCGTTGGCGTGGTCAGTGGCGATGTCGAGTAGCTCCCGAGTAGATCGCGGCTTCCGTCGCCCGATCTGATGGATCAGTGTGGCACACGTGGTGCCATTCTGGAAGGCCGAGATGATGTCCGTGTCGGTGGTGCTGGGCAACCCGGTGCATCGCTTGGAGAAGCGTCGAATGTAGTCACGTAAACTTTCGCCCTTCATCTGCTTGCAGTTGCGCAGGTCCCAGGGGTTCCCTGGTCGGGCGTACGTGCCCTGGAAGTTGCCGATGAAGGCGTCGCGCAGTTGCGACCAGCTGTCGATCTTGCCACGTGGCAGGTGCTCCAGCCACGTGCGGGCCGAGTCCGCGAGGTGCAGCGGCAGGTTCTTGATGATGAACAAGTTGTCCCGTGCTCCGCCGGCGTTGCATGCCAGTCGGTAGTCTTCCAACCAGACGCTGGGGTTGGTCTCGCCGTCGTACTTGGGCACGGAGGTCGGAGCCCTGAAGCGTGAAGGGAAACGGGCGCTACGCACATTCTTCCCGAAGGCACGTGGCCCTTGGGCGTCAGGCGAACCGCTCCTGCTCTGGTCCTTGTCGCTGTCGTACCGGCCTCCGCGTCGCCAGTTGTACTCCTTGCGAGGCTGCTCCTCGTAGTCGTCGTGCTGACTCGCGTCAACCCCCTGTCGCGCCTTGATGGTGTCACGTGCGTCGCGGTGGGGTCCCAGTCGGCTCTTGACTGGGACGTTGACTTCCTCGGACCGTCGTGGCTGCTGTGACGGCGCCGCGGGCCGTCGTGGCTCGGAGTGCCCGCGACCGTGCGAGCCCCGCTGCCGAGAAGCGGAGCTCTCTGCCTGCTGTACGGCGGCAGTCTCGAGGAGAGTCTTGATCTGCTTATGCATCTCCTTCTCTTGGGGAGTGGCGGCCTCCGGTACCTTCCGGAGAAGGATCGCGGCTACTGCCAGGTTCTGTGACACCCTTTTGAAGACGGGCGTGCCATCAACGATATCTCGATCGTCATTGATGATGCGCTGTTGGACATCCCTTGCCCGTACGCGAGCGGGGGTCGGGTTCGGGTCTTTTCCGAGTTGCTGGTGGAGGCGTGCCCGCTCGTCGTCGAGCTGTCGCTGCGCGTCCTCCAACTCGTCCAGTCGAGCACGCTGTGCGGCGGGGTTGGGAGGAACCGGGGCCTCCGCCGTGCTGTCCGCCGTTGAGCTGTGGGCAGAGTGGAGCGCTGCATCCGGCGTGTGGGCCGGTGCTGGTGCCGCCGGGATGTTGATGACGAAGCACTCGCGCGAAGGGTCGTAACCCCCGTCGTCCGAGTCGTCGGAGTAGCCGAAACAATAATCCGCCTCCGTCTGGAAACGATGGAGGGCGCCAGCGTCCCGGAGCCTGACGTAGTCCCACTCCGAGTCGAGGACGTCGTCTGTGCTGTCGGTCTCAAGGTACTTCTCGTCGGGCGAGGTCGCCGGGAGCCCCTTGCTGCCCCATAGACGATGGCTGGGGTAGTTGTCGTATGCGGCCGGATCCGTGCTTGATGAAGAGGAGTAGTAAGCCGTCGCGTGACCTGTCCCTTGAGGGGGAAGTGGCCTCGGCGCACCCTCCTTGGCGATGCATTCCGTCGAGTCTGACAGCGGGGAGTCGTCCACTGCGTTAGCGGCCTGCGGCGTGCCAGCTTCAACCCGCGGAGGGGGGCTAGCGCGCGCCGTCCAGCGTCGGTCCGCCTTGGCTTGCTTCCCATGCTTGCCCGAATGCCTCTTGCGTCGGGGCACGCGTGCCGCAACAACCGGTGCTGGTGCAGGCACAGGTGCGCTGGTGGTCTCACCGACAAGACGCATGAGGTAGCCGTCCCCGGTCGCCTGGAAGTTCAGGCTTCCGAAGCGAAGCTCGAGCCCGACGTGGAGCGAGCCCGATGATCCCACAGGGGAATCCATCAGTAGCGGCTTGGTGAAGGCTTTTGTCGAAACGGAGGATGAGAGGGCCGTGCGGACCCTAAAAAGAACGTCGAAAACACGCAAAGGCCCCTACCTGGCGCGCCAACTGTCGGGGTTTGTTACCGCCGGCAAGTAAATTTATACGAGGGGGCGTGATCTGATCCGTACGGTAGCACAGGAGACACTCGGGGTTATACTGGTTCGGGCCTCCGGAGAGTAATACCCTACGTCTAGTCTGAGAAGGGGTGTTCCTTATGCTCAGAGGTTTGCAACAGGGAGTACAAACAGGTCGGGAGAGGGTGCAGAGCCCAAGTCCCGGGTGTGCAAGTGGTTCGAGTAGCAGGAGTCTGTGTACGTGTGTGCGTGGTTGTATGAGATGAGATATCGATGCTAAGTGTGTGTGGGGGTGGAGACGAACGTGTGTTGAGGGTGCCCCTGCCTCTCCCTTTTATAGTCGCAAGGGAGGAGTCCAGGGTGATTACATCGAGTGTACATGAGCTAATCTACAGTGCGAGACCGTCCTTCTCTGCTCCGGGTTGTCAGAGGGCAGAAGCGGCGAAGCACTGTTACGGGGTCTTGGGTGACGGTGTAGATCCCGTGCGTCCCAACCCTCCGTCCCGGGGCCCCCCGTTCCCTCCTCCGAGTAGTTAGCCGGGTACGGGAGGCAGTGTACGTGTCCTGACCCCGTCAGTGGATCAGGGACTTGTCTTTTCTTGATATTGTAGGACAGGGGTAGCCTGCTCCACGGATAGGTGACGGCTTGCACTGTGCCGTTGGTGGCACAACACTTCCCGTGCCCTCCGTGGTACGATGCGTACCGCCTCAGCTGGGGGGCAGCAGGAGGATCCGTCCCCTGACACAGGATCGACCTGGTTAGAGCGGACCCGTGTAGGGAGGCGAACACATGGCGGACCGCGTACCAGGGTATCACGGGACGCCAACGGGGCCTGTGTTCCTGCAGCCTTGACGGCCAAGTCTTGAACTGGTCGGAGACGGGAAACCACTCGGGTGAGTGGGCGGTCTACACCACGTCCCCCAATGCTTAGGGTGTAGCGTGTACTGTACCGTACGCCGTTCAGCATCCATTATGCCGTCCATGGTACGGCGGCCACTGTGCCGATGGTGGCAGGGTTTGACGGATCCGTCCCTGACACCGAATCGGCCTGGCCCGGACAGACCGCTGTGACGGGGTGGACGCGTGGCGGTGCACGGGGGAGCGTGCGCGGAGATCCCGGGATCTCGATCTGGTGGGTTCGCGCGCCCCATGCCTTCTCTGTGAAGCCCGCTCGAGCGGGTGACGGAAACTACTCGTGTGAGCGAGTAGTTGTGACGGCATGACGGAAACTACTCGTGCGAGCGAGTCTCTGCGGCCGTGAGACGGAAGACTACTCGTACGACTCGAGTAGTTGGGAGCGAAGGTGGAAACTTGTCGTACGAGTCGCCGCGGACTCGGGGAAGAGGTACAGGCGGTCGCGGGCCGCCTGTTTCCTGGCTCGTGGCGGAAACTAGTCGTACAGGCCCCCACGCACTCGGGCAGCGTAACACTCGTTGTGTTAGCCGCCGGAGCATGCCGTACGTGGGCCCGTGCTGCGTTTTTTAAGGGTCTTGGTGGGCCCTGGTCCATGGCCTCGTCAGATGTCTTCCTTGAATTTCACCCAACTTTTTTCCTCGTTAAGGATTGATCAACGAAGAAAATTCTTCATCAAGGAAGATGTGAAGGTGGTCTTTATCCCTTAGGGTTGAGTCAATCAAAAGCAAGTCGGAGCAAGCAGGTTCTTGGAGTCAATAAGCCGTCAACATCAAGATGGCACAGTCGGTTGGGTCATCCAGCCTTTCCTATCGTAGCTCGTGTGCTTAGAGATAATAAACTCTCCTTTGTTAGTGACAAAAGTAGTGAATCAGTGTGCGATTCTTGCCAAAGAGCAAAGAGTCATCAACTCCCTTATTTTGTTTCGAATAAAACTACCTCTGCTCCACTTGAATTGATACATTCTGATGTCTGGGGTCCAGCACCTATTTCTGCTGGGAGGTTCACTTATTATGTGAGTTTTATTGATGATCACACCAAGTATATATGGATATACTTGCTTCGTCAAAAATCTGATGTTTTCGCTGTGTTTAAGGACTTCCAAGCCTTAGTAGAAAGAAAATTTGATAAGAAAATCCTATCCATGCAAACCGATTGGGGAGGAGAGTATGAGAGATTAAACTCCTTTTTCAAACAAATTGGTGTAGCTCATCGTGTCTCTTGTCCCCATGCCCATCAGCAAAATGGATCAGCCGAAAGAAAACACAGGCATATAGTAGAAGTAGGCCTAGCTCTTCTTGCCAATGCATCGATGCCCTTGAAATTCTGGGATGAGGCTTTCCTCACAACGACCTACCTCATTAATTTGCTTCCTAGTAAAGTTGTCAATTATCAAACACCTACTGAACTTCTTTCCAAAGAAGCCCCTGATTATTCTTGCCTCCGTGTTTTTGGCTGTGCATGCTGGCCAAATCTTAGGCCATTCAATTCTAGAAAACTTGAGTTTCGGTCCAAGAGATGTGCTTTCCTTGGGTATAGTTCATTACACAAAGGATATAAGTGCCTTGACATCACCACTGGGAGAGTGTATATATCTCGAGATGTGATCTTTGATGAAGAAGTTTTTCCTTTTGCATCTCTTCATGAAAACACCGGTGCACGTCTCCGGCATGAAATATCTCTCCTTCCCGAACATCTCCTTAGCTCAAATCAAGGGGAAGTAAGTAGTATTGATCAATATTTGCCTAATACTGATCCTAATGAAACTGCAAGCACTGTGATTATTGAGCAGGAGATGATTGGAAGCGACCCGGGTGAAAACTCTGGCCAAAACGGTGTTCAAAACACCCCAGGAGGAGTTGCTGTCCCGATTGAGGAAAACAACGAAGCTGGCGCCGGATCCCATGCTGATACGAGCACTGCAGCCGAGGAGGATGCGATCCACCTTGGATCGGGCGCGAATCCTGCAGGAGCATCCGGCGTAGGACAGAGTCCGGGACAGGCGCGCTTGTCGGGGGCGCGTGGCGGCACGGGACATGCCTCCACCTTGTTCCCCGCGTCAGAGTCTGCAGCGACGGGATCTTCTGCGGATTCTTCATCGGCTGCAGCCACAACGCCCTAGAACAAGGTCACAAAGTGGAATTTCTAAGCCTAAAATCTATACTGATGGTACTGTGAGATATGCAAATTTTACATCTACAGGAGAACCATCAAGTTTAAATGAAGCTCTTGATGATCCCAATTGGAGAACTGCAATGCAAGAGGAGATTAAGGCGCTTGAGAAGAATCACACATGGCATCTTGTCCCGGCCAAGAGAGGTATTAATATCATTGACTCCAAATGGGTATTCAAGATTAAAAGAAGAGCAGATGGAAGCATAGACCGATACAAAGGCAGATTGGTAGCTAAAGGCTTGAAACAGCGTTATGGGATTGATTATGAGGATACTTTCAGTCCTGTCATGAAAATGGCGACCATAAGGCTGGTTCTATCTATTGCAGTCTCAAGAGGCTGGTGCTTATGGCAGCTTGATGTGCAGAACGCGTTCTTACACAGTGTTCTTGAAGAAGAAGTTTACATGAGACAGCCCCCAGGTTTTGAAGATGCAAGTAAACCACATTATGTGTGTAAATTGGACAAGGCACTTTACGGACTCAAACAAGCACCACGGGCCTGGTATGCAAGGCTGAGCACCAAATTAATTAGTCTTGGGTTCAAGGCATCAAAGTAAGATAATTCACTATTCATTTACTCCCAAAATGGTGTAACCATATTTATGCTTATTTATGTCGATGACATTATTGTGACTAGCTCATCTCCAGAAGCAGTGACAGCTCTACTCAAGGACTTGAGGACAGATTTCGCACTTAAAGACCTTGGTGAGCTGAGTTATTTTCTGGGAGTTGAAGTAACACCAGTTCAGGGAGGCATATTGTTGAAGCAAGAAAAATATGCAGGGGATATCTTGACCAGAGTTGGCATGGCAAAATGCAAAACATCTCCTACACCATTAGCCGGGTCAGAGAAACTGTCCAAAACAGGTGGTACATCACTGTCTGATGAAGACGCCACGAGATATAGAAGCATTGTGGGGGCTCTACAATATCTCACTTTAACTCGACCAAATTTGGCTTATGCTGTAAACAAGGTATGCCAATACTTGCATTCGCCCACGGTTGAACATTGGACTGCAGTAAAAAGGATACTACGGTATGTTAGAGGAACAAGCAACATTGGAATGAAAATATTGAAGTCTCCTTCTTCGCTGTTGAGCGCTTTTTCAGATGCTGATTTGGCAGGTGATGTAGACGATAGAAGATCCACGGGCGGCTTTGCCGTGTTCTATGGACCCAATCTGATATCATGGAGCGCTCGGAAGTAGGCTACTGTATCAAGATCGAGTACTGAGGCAGAGTATAAGTCCCTTGCTAATGCCACGGCAGAAGTAGTTTGGGCAGAAGCTCTGTTGAAAGAATTGGGGGTACAATTAAGGCAACCACCTCGTCTATGGTGTGATAATCTCGGAGCCACTTATCTATCTGCTAGTCCTGTATTTCATGCAAGAGCAAAGCATATAGAGATAGACTTTCATTTCGTAAGAGAAAGAGTCATGAGAAAACAATTAGAAGTTAGATTCATCTCTACGAAAGATCAGATAGCAGATGACTTCACCAAGGCATTGGGGACTCGGTTGTTTGAACAATTTCGCAGCAATCTTAACCTGGTCAAACCAGGTTGAGACTGAGGGAGGCTGTTAGAGTACTAGATATTCTTGTATAGGTGTATCCATAGTCACAAAGTTTTCGGGTCGAATGGGTCGAGGAACGGAGTCGTGGATCGAGGGTCGATACTTTTGAGTGAGTTTTACAAGGCGGAGACGAAAATGACCCTGCGTTCCCGGGTCGGGATCGACGTTCTCGGGTCGAGGGTCGATGCCATCAACCCCGTTTTATGTGACTATGGGTGTATCTACATCTGTAACAACCACGCCTGTGTGCGTATCTCTGATATGGATCACAAGGAGCTCGGTTAGGATATTAGTTCAACCGAATGACTTGATGATCAATCTTGTAATCTCACCATGTATATCTGTTGGCCATTTGGCCCTATATAACACGGAACCGGGGCGAGCCAAGCTAGGCAGCCACATTCAATCTAACGTGAAATCTTTCAGTACGCGCCTCAGCCCGACGAGCCGGAGGCGATAGGCGGCGCTGGCGTGGGGCACCGTGGAGGCGCCCTCGACCACCTCCAGCGCCGCTTCCTCCACGCCGGCCGCATCCTCATCGCCGCCGGCTGGCTCGTGCTCACCAACACCACCATCGGCAACCGCGACGCGAACGCCGTGCACGCGCTCGTCGGCCTCGCGCTTCTTCTCCTCGGCGTCTTTCTGATCATGCTGTCACCGGTGGCCAACCGGTACCCACGAGCGGCGCAGGTCGGCGCTGCCGTGGCCGACGCCGTTCTCTTCTACTTCTTCCCGCCGGCAGGTAACTAGACTAGTTTACGGGAGAGGAGGTGCGTGTCAGCAAAAATAAAGCACCTAGAACGATGGTATGGTTTGGGTTCTGGATGCCCTGTTTTCACTCTGTTTCTCCGTGCTTGTATTGTACTACGAGTTAGTATTTGGTTACCATTTATACTGGTTGCTACGCTATTTGATCGTGCGTTTATGTCAAAACACTTTCAGTTTCTGTGACGAGCAAAGTTAATGTCTGACAATATCAGTTTGTCGCTCGCGTCGAATCATGCTCCGAGTTTCGTTCATCTGTTTTGGTCTTAAGACCACGAATAAATTGTTTAAGCAAGAAATTGTGGGCGTCACAATCAGCCAATTTAGGATCACTTTGAGTTCAAAATATCAAAGAAAAGTAAGACGAAGCTAAGCTTCATCGTCGATGCCAAAGAGAGGAGGGGCCCATTGCAGGTGATCAGCCTTAATAGTAAAACAAAAGAGGGCCGATTGCAGTTGACCTGAGAAAACAGCAAGGTCAGCAAGAGGGATGTCACCTAATCTACCAACGCAGACACAAAAAATTCTCAGACTCCACTACTGTCACCACACATATCATTTTGTAGATCAAGCTAGAAGAAATAATCAATGTCTCACTTAATTTGGAATATCTTCAAGTAGAAATAGTGAACGAAAAGGCCATGTATCTTGAGAATAGCCTTTTGTCTTATATATGCAGTTTCCTCGCAAAAAAAGTCTTATATATGCAGTCTGCCTTTAGAAAGGGTCCAAACCCAATAGGAAAGTACAGACACTGTGATTTTGCGAACACTTGAAACACCTAAATAAATATTTTTGAACAAACAACACTTGACGAGTGAGTTTCTATTGATACAGAAGAAAATACAAAATTATATCATGGGAGGTCATAACCAAAAGAAATATGTTCCCAAAAATAAATTTTCCCCAAAATTTGCTTGAACCGGATGTGAAAACTATAGGTCGTTTTAATTTTATTCTAGTCAAATTTCTTTACAACTAAAGATGATGTACCTGCGCCCGTCTGCATAATTTATCCGCCATTTTTCTCTGCATGTGTACTACGAGTATTTATTTTCTGCTTTCCAAGCTAAAGATGATGTACCTGTGCCCGTCTGCATATTTTATCCGGCATTTTTCTTAACAAATTTGTCGGATGAACCCGGTCCTAAAAGGATCTTAAAATTTTGTAATTTTAGTTCTTACATATTTCAAAGTAGAAGTTTTAGAGTGCTTTTTTTTATTAGCCGTTCATCCAACGAAATCCAACGGTGGAAGTACGAAAGTTCCCATGAGAAAGTAGTACCAATCTAATACGACCCACAATAAATTTTAATTATTTTTTTAATTTAGAAAGGGCATATGTGTAATTTCGTATGGCTTCCGACCGGCTTCATGTGTTTTATGTCCGGGGACCTCATCCGTGCCGTCGGCACGGATGAGGAGATCAAGATCCTGGGCGGCCAAGGTGTAGGCCGCCAATGCGGAGGTCGGGCGGCTGCGCGCGGCCCTGGATGCCGCCGAGGCAAGGCTCCGCGTCGTGTCCGACGAGCACGCGCGGTGCAAGTTCGACTCCTGCACCGCGCGTGCTCGTCGGACAAGACGCAGAGCCTTGCCTCGGCGGCGTCCAGGGCCACGCGCAGCTGCTCGGTGTAGGAGACAGGCGCGTGAGGGATTGAGAGAGAGAGGATATTCCCATATTACTCTTTTCTCAATTAGTTTAATTTTTTAATTAATTAATTGGTGGGAAAAATCAAAATATCTAATACTTTCTAGTACTTCACAAGTACTAAAACACTTTATTTCAAAAGTACTATGCGACGATGATTGATCTTGATCCCATCCCATCTGATCGCATATATAAGAAAAATGACAGGGTTTGTTGCGCCTGACGGTGTCATTCAAATATTGTGACACGAATGTCATCTCAAAATAACTTTTATATATTAAAAAAATGAGCGGCAAGAGCTTTTCCAGGTATATATTAACAGACCAGAGAGAAATGAAAAAAAGTTTACAAATTACAAGAGCCAAAAGGCAAAGGGGCAGGAAAAAACACGGAAAGAGTGAGCACCAGCAGGTACAGCCATAAACAAAGCCCTTTTTTGGGACAATCAGATTTGGTTCATCTCCCATTACGGTAGTAGCAAGTAGCAACCATCAACTGAAACAAATGCGACCCAAAAATAAAATGATCAAATGCTCTACCCAAATGTGATTGAATGCGACGTGTGCAGTTGCCCTGCTGCCTGCTGAACAAACGCGGCGGAAAGCGATATGTTTCCAATCGAAGCAGAAGCACTTTATCTGATCTATGGCTGGCTCTCCAGGTCCGAAAGGCTATTTTTGTGTGCGCGCGGAGGGTCGATGCGATTAAACAATGCTCGGAAGGGAATATACTTCTGAGTAATTGAGTCCAGAGTTCCCCTCTGCAAACCATGGGGCACTCCGGCACTACCTGAAAAAAATCCACGTTGGATGCTACTACTAATAATCTTTCGGGTAAATAGCGGCACTCACTGCCCATCAGGGCCATAAGGCAAGATCTCTGCTTTTAACAGGTACTCTACAAGTCTACATTACCACATACACCTTCTGTCTCAAAAAAATGTCATTCTAAAAAAAATCGACAAATTAACAAGAAGTTAAAATGATCTTGATTGTCTTTATTTATTAGTTATATTTGGTTCTAATTGGTTGCTGCATGCACACATGCGAAATTGAGTAAAACAACATATTGTTTGGAACAAATTTGGATAGGTCAAAATTTTTGGATAAACAACAAGGACTCTGCTTCAGGCAGCATCACTGCCCACTGCCAATGGAGGTTCTTGCAAATTGCCACCTAAAACGTTGTCGTTTCAAAATTTTGATCTATCATAGTATATGTAATTTTTTTGATTAGTCGCATATGGTTAAGCAGGAATGATGTTGTATTTTGATAAAGCACCGATTTGTTCTTTTATGCAGGTTATATACAGGAGCACACACTGGACAAGGATGTGGTCTCAGTTTCAGTGTGAGGAGGATCGAAGCTTTATAATAAAAGCATGCCGCCTCCTAGAAACATTGACGATGGAGATTTTCACCAGTCATGGGTGGAGGTTTAGCAATAGGTTAAATTTATGATGAACTTTTTGCTTCAACTCAACCGTTTCTTTTGGCTGTTTGGTGTGTTGCTATGTGGGCGACGGAGCCTAACCCTCTAGCTTTTTTTTTTTAATAATCACATTCATCTTTGATGAAGAGACCGGGACCTCTTTCATTTGCTCGATGAAAGAGAACTTCCCTTTATCTAAAAAATGTTTCTGCCGCCGCTTAAAAAAACGAGAGTACCGCGGAAAGCGACGACGCGTGCGCTGAGCGATGTGTGATCGAAAGCTATGTGTTTTTGTTCGGCCACTCATGTCACGGAAAGCGATGTGTCCGGTGGATCTCCCACACGCAATGGAAAATTTTAAAAAAAAATGCTTCAGTTGCCCTCAACACAAATCGTCCGTACTGCTTTTAGGATGGTTGCAGTGCACCACTGCATGCATCGTCTTGCTGCTTAAGTTAAAATCGGTTTTGCCATCGTGTTATCAGGGGCACACATGCGCCCGCAGCCGTAGCTGCACAAGCGTAACTGTCAGGTTTTGTGTCGCTCCAGCATTTTCAGCTATACACTTGTTCGCTTTTACATACATGGAGACACTATATATCTGTCATTTGTCTGAAACCAAGCTCATTTTCAGGTAACGAATAATCTCAGACATATGATGATCTTGAATTCTTTGACCATTTGAGCCATATGTCTGAAAGACTGAAACCAAGTTGTGTGTGTTGCGTTGCATGCATGAGTACTAGTGCTGCAACGAGCTACAGCTCGACGCTGAATTCGCGTGTACGATGACTCTGTTCTCCATCTCTTCCATGACTCTGCTCCATCTCCTCACGTGTACTATTTATTTTATGCTTTTCGTGCTAAAGATGATGTATTTGTGCCCGTCTGCATAATTTATCCGGAATTTTTCTTAACAAATTTCTTGGATTGATACCGTCCTAAAAGGATCGTAATTTTTTGTAATTCTAGTTCTTACAAATTTCAAAGTACTATGCGATCGTAATTGATCCCACCCGATCGCAATTACTTTTCTCAAGAAATGTTGATCACCATTTAAAAAAAATGTTGGCGCAACTTTTTTTTTCAAAAATATTGGATTCAACTTTTCTTAAAGAAATGGCTTTGATGGAACCTTATAAACATATTTTTCTTATATTTGCTTTTTTTGTTGTACATCTCGGGTTCATGAGATCAAGTAAAAATTATAATTGCTGCCAAGTATACCGTATCTGCCGGCTAGTAGAGTACTAGACTAGTAGTGGACTAGCAAAGCAATTCCCTTCCACACTTTTGTGCCGATAGCTAGCCAAACAATCTTTTGTGCCGATAGCTAGCCAAACAATCAAAGTCCAACAGGGGAATCTGGAAAAGTGAGGAGGGTGAATTTGTTTCGTGTTAGGGATTTGCGCTGAAAAAGTTTAAGTCAATCCACGCCAGATATTACGGTTTTATTACATGGCTACAACTCGCATGGCATCAGGCTAGTAGGGGCCACACGCTCTGAATGCCAAAAGCTTAAACTTTTTCAGCGCAAATCCCTAACACGAAACAAATTCACGCTCCTCACTTTTCCAGATCCCCTGTTGAACTTTGATTGTTTGGCTAGCTATCGGCACAAAAGATTGTTTTGCTAGCTATCGGCACAAAAGTGTGGAAGGGAATTGCTTTGCTAGTCCACTACTAGTCTAGTAGTCTACTAGACTGTAGGTGGTATACTTGGCAGCAATTATAATTTTTAATTGATCTCATGAACCCGAGATGTAAAAAAACAAATATAAGACCAAAATTTTTGGATTTCAAGGTCTATTAACAGTATTGAATGTAAACTAATTACAAAATCAATTATACGAATGGACTGAATCGCGAGACAAATCCGTTAAATCTAATTAATATGTCATTAGAGATTGATTACTGTAGCATGACGTGGTCTAATCATGACATAATTAGGCTCGTTAGATTCGTGTAGGGGTTGTGAAATGGGTTTCGACATCAATCCACATTTAGCACTCCTAATTAGTATCTGAAAATTAATGTGACGGGTAGTTGGTGAAATTGTTGGAAACTAAAGATGACGTGAAAGCAGGAGCTGAGGAAAGCAAAAGCCTTGACAGGAGGAAAATGCATGTCAGGAGCCAGAGAAAAGCAAAAGCGTTCGCTGGAGGAATACATGTCAGGAGCCGACGTGACCGTCCTGGTCTGTGGTCCACTGTGAAGTCACCGGTGCTGGGTGCTGGCCATAATTCTAGAACGCACAGCGTGTATATATATACACACACATAGCACCACCATGCGAAGTGCTTCATCAGCAGGTTCTCCGGTCCTAGCTACGAGCGCAAATGGGCGACCAAGGGATGGCATACGCTCCTGCTGGAGGCGCCGCCCTCGACCATCTCCAGCGCCGCTTCCTCCACGCCGGCCGCATCCTCGTGGCCTGCGGCTGGCTCGTGCTCACCAACACCACCATCGGCAACCGCGACGCGAACGCCGAGCACGCGCTCGTCGGCCTCGCGCTTCTTCTCCTCGGCGTCTTTCTGATCATGCTGTCGCCGTGTAAGGAATCGGATGCCCGTTAGCCTAAGAGGGGGAGGGGGTGAATTAGGCAACTTAAAACCTTAACCTATGGCTCACTAAATTTTACACAAAAGTAAACTAGAACATACTATCTATATGTGCAACTACGGTTGTTCTAGTGTGAAACTCCCATCCCAAAAGAAGGTTTGCAACCTATAGCCAATCCTAGCATGATACTACTCTAGGAAAGTAGAGGCAAGCAAAGATTGCACTAGAGTAAATGCGGAAACGTAAAGGGGATGAGAGGAAGCAAACTCTTGACACGCGATTTATCCCGTGGTATCGGTAGGCACTAAGCCACCCCTAGTCCACGTTGTTGAAGCACTCACACAAGAGTATTGCTTCCCGGTCACTAAGTCTCTCCCAAGAGCACCACTTGACTCGCCACAAAGGCTAGCCACTTAGGCACTTGCCAAGCTCTCTTGGTCACCTTGATGCCGCCTCCACTAAGGAGCTTCTCCACCAAGGAAGGGGGTCTCCACGTCCCCCGCACAAAGTGTCCTCGCCGCTCCACACCAAGCCGGAGGGTCGATGACGATTGCCGGTGAGCCACTTAGGCCCCAAGGCTTCCGGCGAACCTTGTACAACAGGATTCACTCAAGAATCACCTCACAAGGTTGGCACAACCTTGCACTCACTCAGCTCTAAGCTAAGCCTAGCACTAAGCACATACACAAAGCATATGCAAGTCTAAGGATGAGCAATTAAGCACTTGGATGGATTGGATATGATCTTGAATGTGTCTTGAACTCCTCTGCACTTCCACACAATCCAGCTTACTCAAATGGGTGAGTGGAGGGGGTATAAATAGCCCAAGGCATCAAACTAGCCGTTGGCTAACGTCCACTGAAAAAGGTACCGTCGGATGATCCGACGCTATATTTTCCAGGGCGTCGGTTCATCCGGTGCCCCTCCCACGTCACTTAGCCGTTGAGGTTCTCTGACACAACTGCTCCGACGCTATGCACCGACGGTGCGTCGGATCATCCGGTGCTGAAGACTCCGCGCTCAAGTCGCCTCTGTTAGCTTCCAATCGACCGTCGGATAGACCGACGCTTCTCCTTGTCCCAGGCGTCGGATCATCCGGTGCTGAAGGCTTCGTCTTGGCGCGTCTCTGTATGAATTCAAACTGAGCGTCGGATAGACCGACGGGGTCCCCACTCAGACCGTCGGATCATCCGGTGCTACTGTCTTCCTTGCTCTTCCTCTGCAACTCGTCCGACGCTACTAAATAATGGACCGTCGGTTCATCCGACGGTACCTAGGGTTTGACCCTGTGTACCAACTCGTCCGACGATTGCACCGACGCTTGTATTTGAGGGACCGTCGGTTCATCCGACGGTGTCTTTTCTTTTCCTTTTCTTGCTCGGTTTTGACCCTTGAAAAATACACTATCTTCTCAATTTGGCATATGGTTTTCTTGCATCCTTGAGACCTAGAAGTGTCTACAAAGACATGCTAAAACAATAAGGTTAGTCCCAATGATCATGTTGTCATGAATCACCAAAATCAAACTCGAACTAATGGCATATGAGGCCATGTTCGCTACACGCCGGTGGCCAACCGGTTCCCGGGAATGGCATGAGTCGGCGCCGCCGTGTCCGACGCCGTCCTCTTCTACTTCTTCGCGCCGGTAGGGAACTAGCTCGTCGGAGGCCGCCGGAGCGCAGGTCTTTATCAGCGCGCGCATGTTTTCATTGGTCGTTGGAAAAAAGAAGTGTTATTGGTATGGTTTGAGCTGTTTTAGAATGAGTTGCTCTGTTTCGCTCTGCTTTCTTGCTACTCTGCTACCTCCTTCTGCCTAAGAACGTCGTGTCGTATGGTTTTCGATGTATCGTACCGTATTGTAATTGTATCTTTGCTTAATCAGCCTACTACTGTTATACTGAGCTTGCTATTTGTGGAAATATTGTCATCTTCAGTTCATCAGTTTGAATGCAAGGTTCTGTCTGTTACAATCTCTGTTCGTTCAACCATATTCCTCCGAAGCTGACCCTTGTGTGAGTAAAGCCGTGGAAGGCAGGGAATTTTGTCAGAGTTTGACGTCAAAAATGAGCTGTTTATATCGAACTCATGCACTCAAGTTTTTCGTTTCTTTTTAACAACCAGCAAGAGATCTCACTGTTACATTGATAGAGAAGAGAGGCGGATGGCTGAAAAAAAAAGACATCAGACCCCAAAGAAATAACTCACACTCCCATACAAGAGACATGCCAAATCTTTGGCCCCAGCTAGCACCTACGTTCTTACCTCATCTTTGACCTTAGCAATTACTGTAGAGGTGGATGCCTCAATTCTCTGAAAAATACGAGAATTACGCTCTAACCACATCACCCAGCAAATTTAAATTATTAGAGAGCATAGTCCTTCGTGCCTGCACTCGGCGTCCTTGCCCTGTCCTCCGACCACACGTGTAGCGATTCAGATGACACCCAATTGTTTGGATGAAGTTCTGGCTGAACAAGCCATGTCGAGATGTTTGCCCAGATGCGCTTCGTGTATCAGCATTGGTAAAATATGTGAGATCCTGTTTCTGGTGTACATGGGCATAAATAACACTGTGGGTTGTATGGCTACCCTTTTGTGTTCAGTCTATTCGCTCGCTGTCCAGATTCGATTTTGGATAGCTAGCTAGCCGAAGAATTTGCATTTTGGCGACGTTCATACCAACAAGACAAGCATGTGTGCCCGTAGAATTGCGCATGGTAGGCGGAGCTTGTGGAGTACTGTCTTGTGCACACACACAAGTTCTTGGTATACAAGTCGTGGACTCCCCATGGGCGTTTGTAAGCTAGTGTTAATGGTGTGGCATTGTGCGTAGCTAGGTTTTACTTTTGCTAGTAATACAAGTTGATGCCGTAATGATGCCACAACATAGTATATTGGCAGTGATATAGCTAGAGGCGCCATGGCCCATGCAAAACCATCGACCTAGTAGCTCAACATGTGAAGGAATGGGTATCTGAACTGAACAACGTGAAGCTTTGGATGGCTGGGAGTTAACTGGACAACACCACCTGCGGACAAACGAGCCATATGCATCCAAGACGACTGCGGACAAAAGACGATCTCGCAGAGAATCTGTTCCTGACACAGAAGACGGCAAAACACTCAGCTCTTCACATGTACTGTACCAAAAAATGCTCGATCGATGCCCGTTTACAATAAGTATATGGCCATACGGCCGTTACCCATACTTGCTCCGATGGCCATTTCGACTCATGCCATTAACATGCACGCATGGAGTATGCTCACGCATCTCGCATACGTATATTCTGCTCGCCTGCACCCAACTTGCGTCGTCTGCCTGTAATAACAACCTTGGTTTTGCTACTGATCTTTGAATTAAGATCGATCGTGTCTCCAAGACAATGCATGCTCCCGTTTGGCAAAAAGAGTACTGTAGTATAAGCTATCTCTCTCTTTTTCCACCCACAATGAATTAGGACTAGGAGCAGCCACCCCGCATCGCCGTCCGACGGGATCGAGCGGCCGGCCGCGCCGATAAAAACAGCGATCAACGCTGTTTTGAACAGGGATATTCATCGCATCGTGCGGGAATGTAAAGAATGACGCGCGGAGCCTGATGTTGTTGACACCCTTCACTGAAAATTCAGTCGTCGGCGCCTGCTACTCTGCTGGTGCTAGTAGAGTCCGGAGAACACAGAGCCATCCAAAAAGGATAGGAGAAAGGGCGGCCGCTGAGGCTGAGTGGCCGAGCAGGGGTTTTTTTACCAATTATAACGGTAGGAGCAGTTACCGGTCGGTTACCGCTGTAACGCGAATCGCTCCGACGAAGCCGGCCGTGTGGCCACGACCGGCCTCATGCTCGGGTTGGCGGACACACGTTCGCGTGGCTCGTGCGCGGCGCTCGTGGCGCTCACCGCGTCCGTGCTGCCGATCCTGGGCGCCTGCGACCTCGGCAACTGCCCACAAACCGCCGGCTGCGGCGTGCTGCGGGGCAGCGTGCGGTCCAAGGACGCCGTCAGCATCAACCTCCGATGCTTCTACCTGGTGGGCACGCCCGTGGCGCTCGTCCTCGCCTTCTGGTACCACTACGACTTCTAGGGCCTGTGGCTAGGCCTCCTCGCGGCGCAGGCGGCGTGTGTGGTGCGCATGCTACTGGTGATCAGACAGACTGATTGGACCGTCGAGGACGAATGCTCAATTTTGTAGTAGTAGTTCCATAACATCATTTAATTCGCGACACGATTCTAATAAACATAATTAAGTCATATTATTACAGTAAATAATTTCTAATAACAGAACCTGATGTGTGGAGTTCAGAAGTGCTGGACCTATGGCACTCTATTTTTCACAAGTGCTGGACCAACGTTTGTTGCCTCTCCATGACTGGTTGGCTGGTGACGTTGATGTACGGGAAAGGTGGTGGTGACGCGAGGACACAGTTCTGAAAATCGATTACATATACAAAAGAGTGGTGTATCTCAATTCTCAACTTCAAAGTTTCTATTTTTAAGCAACCACATATTGTTTAGCAAAAGGAGTGGTGTCTCAGTCGAAGTCTTTTTTTTTGAATTACACACTACATCGGAGGCACTCACAACGCACGCACGCTCATCCCTATGTACACACGCGCAAACCCTACTCCTAAGAGCATCTTCGAAGACTGGGCCGACAAATCCTCAAGATTGACGAAGTCACCACAGGCGCCTCGCTGTCGACGGGAACGTCGCCTACCACTGAAAGCACAAACGCCGTTAAATCCTGAGAAATTCGCTCCCACGGGGAGTCGAACCCAGGACCTGAGGTGCTACCGAGGCTTCTGTAACCACTAGGTTACAGACCCTTTCACCCAGTCGAAGTCTATTGTCTATAGTTTGTCTGTCATTTGAATTTTTATACACTAGACAGGAATACAAAGGGCTCTATTTATAGTTTGGTAACATTTGTTGATTAAACAAAGGGCCATCATCATAAATAGTTAAATACATTCAGTTTTTCATTGTAATTGACACTAAGATGTAGCATTGATCATGTGGTGGGTTGAACTATGTTGTTGAGATTCAAGTTTTGTTATTTCTAAATGAAAATAAACCTTAATCTTGTGCACTGTAATTGGTTAATTCTTCCTTAGAATGACCATTATGCATGATACGATCATTATATTTTTTGTCACTACAATGTGCATTCCCTTACCATAATCATGTATTTTACATGATTTTTAGATTGTTATAATTTCGTTCAAATTTATATGCCTGTAGCAACACACATGCTATTGCCTAGTTAAACTAAATTACAAACTAGTTTTTTTGTCACACTAGTCTGCCTAGCATGACTTATAAAGAGTCGCGTCAGAACATGTGACGCGACTCAACTTGCCAACTCAGCAGCCGCTTAGCCAACTAGCAAGTGCCAGCGTGCTCTGCACCAGTGGACGGCCCGATCGCGCCACTGCTTGGCATGATAGAAAGAACTATTTGTTGAAATTAGTTTGGCGCAAGTTATTTTTTAAATTAAGATTAGCAACGATTAAAATAAAAAATTCACCAGCTATTGCCACACCAGCTCCCGCTACTCGCGCGGCCGCCACCGCTTCTTTGCTCGTCCCTCCTGCTCACAAACTTCCTCCGTCACATGTTTATCAGTACTACCTCTGTCCTCTTTTATTAGTCGCTAGAAATTTGTGTTTGTGAGGGGAGGATAACTCCTAAACGATAATTATAATAGAACAGACAGAGTAGATTTTAAAGCGCAAGCTCGTCCAAATCTCATGTGTACATCCTATTGTTCCCCAACCGAACACATCCCTTGGATGGGACGGCTACATTTTATCTTGTGTACCATCTCACTAATCAAACACCAAGTCCCAGAGCTCTACTGCATGTTGGGAAAAAAGTAACAGTACTTCAGATAGCATAGGAATTTCGAATTCTAGCCATCCACGCCACATGTTGTATGTTGACTTGACTCGAGTTCGGAACGCGCAAGGAGGCTGAATCCTCCTTTCCAGCTATAATCTGGATAGCAACGCCGCCGCGTCTGGATCCAGGATCTGGAGTTCTGGACAGCACCCCACCACCTGTAAAAACACCCTTCCTCTCCAACCGTTTCTTTCCAGTCCCAGGCTTCCCAGCTCAGCTCTCTCTGTACGCACACGCACCCCCAAGGTGCAACACAAAGTTCTGGGCGCAATTATGCGTCGCAGGCGTGATGGGTTCCAACACATCGCGCGCGGGCAGGGGCGGGAAGCAGGAGGCGGGAGCCACGCAAATCTAGAATTTTAAAAAGTTATAACTCATAAACCGTGCGTCTAAATTAAATTCTGATTTCAAAAATGGATTTCTTGTGTCGAGATCTTCAAAATAAGATCACACTTGACTATGTTTTGATGAAAATTTTAAAAAACATTTTTTAAATACCAAAAATTAATTAGGTTGTTCTTCAGAACAATCATGTGTGTTTGTAGGAACAAGTCAGGTTGTTCATCAGAACAAACGTATATGTTTATACGAACAAGATTAACATTGTTTAAGACAAAGTGAATTTTTATGGAACAAAATGATGAAGCTGAAGAACAAGTAGAGTTGTTCAATAGAACAAGCATATATGTTTGTACGAACAAGTTAATTTGTTCATCAGAACAAACGTATATGTTTATAGAAACAAGTTATCTTGTTCATCAGAACAAGCGTATATGTTTGTAGGAACAAGTTACCTTGTTCATCAGAACAAGCGTATATGTTTGTAGGAACAAGTTACCTTGTTCATCAGAACAAACGTATATGTTTATATGAACAAGTTAGCTTGTTTATCAGAACAAGCGTATATGTTTGTAGGAACAAAATAAAAAGTAGAAAACAAAAATAGAAATAAGAAAGGAAGAAATAAAAGAGAAATATGAAAAATAAAAAGATAATAAAATAAAAATAAGAGGAAAGAATTAGAAAAATAAAACAAACAAAAAAATAAAAAAGATATAAAAAATAAGAAATAAAAAATGAAAATGGAAACCAAAAAATAAAATAGAAAATATGAATAATAAAAAAATAAGAAAAGAAGAAATAAAAAAGAAACAAAAAAATAAAAATAAAAATAAAAAAGGAAAAGGAAAAGGAAAAAGAAAAAGAAAGTAAAAAAGAATAAATTGAAAAATAAAAAGAATCAAAAAATAAGAAATAAAAAAGAAACAAGAAAATCAAAATGAAAAAAGAAATAGAAAGTAAAAGGAAAATATATAAAGAATAAATAAAGAAATAAAAACAAACAAAAAAAGAAACAAATAAAAACAAAAACAACCGTCCCATCCCCATCCTCACGTGCGGTTGTCCTCCGCGGCCCCTGCGACCAATCACGCGCCTGCGATGGATTGCTATCCATCGCAGGCGCGATGTATAGTCACCACGCAAAGTTCTGCTCGCGAAAATGGGTGACCAGGCAATGGCATACATGCTGCCTCGCCTCCGACGGAGAGGAGGTCGCGGGCGCCCGCGCCGCTCCACTCGACCGCGTCCAGCGCCGCTTCTTCCACACCGGCCGCGTCCTCGTGGCCGGCGGCTGGCTCGTCCTCACCTACACCACCACCGGGCCCTGCGGCCGCGAGAACGTCGAGCACGCGCTCACCGGCCTCGCGCTGCTGCTCCTCGGCGTCTTTCTGATCATGCTGTCGCCGGTGGCCAACCGGTTCCCGGGAATGGCATGGGTCGGCGGCGCCGTGGCGGATGCCGCCCTCTTTTACTTCTTCGCGCCGGCAGGGAATTAGTTGCGATTCGGAGCTTGTCGTCTGTCGTTGACTTGTCGTAATAATAATAATAATAATAATAATAATAATAATAATAATAATAATAATAAGCGTCATCGGTATGGTTTGACCTGTGCTAGAATTGAGTTGCTCTATTTCGCTCTGCTTCCTTGCTGCGCTCGAACATCGTGTGGTTTTGGCTCTATTGTATATTCATATTTTAAATTTGTATTCAGAGACGGAGCCAGGATTCACGGCAGGAGGAGCCCCTCGTTATCTTCTTCTTCATCTTAAAATTCCTAGGAGGGGCTTAGGGGGCCTTAATGGAGCTGGCGGCGGTAGGGGGGCTCGAGCCCACCCCGCTGGCTCCGTGCATGTTTGTATTGTATCTTTTCTTAATCCTACTAGTATTGTGGGCTTGCTATTTGTGAAATATTGCTATTTGTAGATCTGCTTTCTAAAGCCTCGTTTGTTTCGCATATAAACACCTTATCAATGAAAAAATAAGCGAAAATTTTCACTTATTTTCATAGATTCTCACTTACGCGGTAAGCAAAAATCCCGCCAAACAGAAGATCGAATGCGATTAAACAATGTACCCAAGGAGCTGAGTACAGACAGTATTCAAAGACGTCCCTGTGACGGAATGCTCTACGGCCCACACCCTTCCTGTCCAAGGCAAGGCCATGTATAAATACATCTCTGTGTTTCACCACTGGATATGCACACAAAGTAGACAGAAAACCTCAAGGATTCAGTTTCCTGCAGGTGCGCCTGCACTAAACCGTCCTCCAAGACAGGGATAGCGAAAAAACCCACACCGATGTCTGCTAAACCGCACGCTATTGTAGCGGACGGGCTCCCGCACGTCAAATCTGGCGGAGCGAGCGGACGTCCGCGCCACGCGTGGACGGGCTTCCGCACGTAGGAATGGCAGCGGGTCGGGCAAGTGCAGGTAAGATATTTACCTGCTCGCGAGCTTCCGCGTGCCCAACCTTTGCCCGCCCACGAGCTTTTCCGCGGGTCAAAAACCCTGCCCGTGCTTGTGCCTGACGGATATCCGTCGGGTATCGAGCATCCGCGGGCGAGCATTGGTCACAATAGCTTCCTGCTTGCTGAAGCCTCACGTGCACCTGCTGCGTCGCGCCGCCGCCGCCTAGGGCCTACAGGATCTGCACGTGTAGGCAGGGGGAGGCGCCGGGGTCGGATGCGGACGCCGAGGTCTCAATCTCAGAGATGCGGACGCCGAGCGGATTGGACACCAGGTAGGGGAAAGGGTCGGCTGGGGTCGATGCGCACCTGCAGACGCCCTCTCGTGCAAGCGCGCCGCTGCCTACGGCCTGCTTGTCGCCACCGCGCGCGCAGGCGTGGTGATGCCGCCGCCGCTCGACGGGGACTCAGAGAGAAAGAGAGACGAGGAGAGGGGAGCGAGCGGACAAGCGGTGTGGCATCGGGCGGCGGATAAGACAAGGCAGGTGGGGTGGGCCGTGAGGGACAGTGGGCTATGTCTGGTTTTTTATGTTAGGCCGAGTGACAGGTGTTGGGCCTTTATTACAATAAAGGTAAAGGGCGTGCCCGCGGTGAGATTTCTTACCCGCATCCTGCCCACGAGTGAAATAAGTTGCCCGAATCTGTGCCTGCGGGCGGGATTAGCTGCCCGTATCCGTGCCCATTGGGTAGGATATCCGTGCTTGCGGGCAGGATTGCCATCCTTACCTACACATCAAATCTGGCGGAGCGAGCGGATTTCCACTACGTGTGGACGTGATGCGGAGCTCGCACGTCCGCACACCATCCCAATCCTACACAAGAGAGGAGGAAGAAAGACGAGCATCCGGACGGAGAGAGAGTGAGATGGAACTTGGCGCTTGTCGGTGTCTGGGTTAGCACCGGCACCAACTAGTAATTAGCGCTGGGATCAGTCTCTCGATGGTCGGTGCTAAGCTAAAGGGAGACGGGGTTTATCCTGGTTCCGGGCGCGCGGCCGTACGTCCAGCAAGGTGTGCTTGCGCACTGTATTAACTTGCACCGGGGGTGCCTGTAGAGGGGGGCTACAAGCACGGCGGGAGAGGAGGAAATTCCCTCAAGTCCCAGCTACGATGATTGAGGCTAGTGCCAATATCGAGAACGGGATGTTGTGCTGTGAGCGAGTGAGAGTGTTTGGGCGTGCCCGCGCAGGGGCATCTACCTCTCCCTTTTATAAGCCAAGGGAGGGTAGTTACAGTAGGGCCGCACAGTGTTCTGTACAGTGGCCATGTACTAACAGGTATGACGCCGGCGGTCTTGTCCCTGCACGTTCTGGCTCCTGGCGCGAGTTGGTGGCGAGCTCCGGCTTCCACGGGCGGCATGGCGGCTCCTGTTGCCTGTCCGGCTATGACTTCGAGGGGGACGCTCCTGCTAACTCGAGGGTCCGGTTGCTGGAGGAAGGACGAGAGTTGTCAGCACAGGGTCGTGGGACATCACCGGCCTGTCCGCACAGGACCACACAATCCGTCGCACAGTGACAGGGATGGCGGCACAGCACCGGGGATGGCCGCACAGCCCCAGGGTTGGCCGCACAGCGCCAGAGATGGTAGCACAGCGCCAGGGATGGCCGCGTGACGCCGGAGTTGGCGGAGGAGACGCAGCGCACGCCGTTCGTACGGCGGCGCCGGTCAACACGTGTACTGGCGCGCGGTCCGTACACGTTTCGAGGGTAGCCCCATTCCCGTTCGAGAGTCTCACCACTGGGGAAGGACGAGGAGTAGGTAGCACAGCATCGCGGACTGACGCCGACATGTCCTCACAGTGCCGCGCAGAGTTCGCACAGGGCCCGGAGTGGCTACACAGTGGTGGTGTCAGGCGCCCAGGCCTCGTCATCCGTGCGGCATGGAGGGGGATTTGCTTTTGACCGGGATGCCCCGTCGTGGATCCGGCAGTTAATGCCGTCACCGGAGAAGAAGTGGGGCGGGGTGCCACAAATCGAGAGGTGGCCTCGAGCGAGGCGGAGCTGGTCGCTCGCTCGAGGGGGGTCGAGCCCTTTGGGCGAGACGGAAACCTGCTCGAGGGGCCGGGACCCTCGAGCGAGGCGGAAACCTGCTCGAGGGGCCAGGACCCTCGAGACGGAGAACGGGGACGCTGGCGGATTTTCTTGATGAAAAGCCTTGGGCTGCTGTCGGGCCGCAGCAGGCTGTGGGCCCACTGCGTACCTTGCTTCCCTTTCTGTGTTTTGTGGGGATTAGCCCGTACGTTATTGCGTTTAACGAGGGTGATTACTCCCCTAGTTGGGGGACCCCTAATGACCGTCCCCGACAGCGCTGAAGCTCATCAGCGCTCGAGCTCACCGCCACGCCCCACCGTCGTTGGGATCTGGCGCCACGCGCTCACCCATGGCCGCCCCGGGAGGAGGATGACGAAGGAAGCCCCCCCCCCCCGCCACCAGCACCACCTCCGGCCCCGAATCCGCATTCGCCTTGGGTCACTAGGAACCTTGTAGCGTGCTTTGGCATGAGATAGCCAAGGAATTTTTTGTTCAACTTGGACCAACAAATCCGCCCCACTCGGGATTCGAACTGTGGCCGGCAGGGTGCAGAGCGACACGCCAGACCAGCTGCCCTAGCGATAGTTTGCATATTTCGAACATATGTTTTGTAGCATTACCGTCGATAACTTATTAGGCACATAAAGTCTCGGTTTCATGAAATCAACTAAACAATTGCTGCATGTACCGTGCTACATGCTGGAAGAAGACTATGGGGCGCGTTCGGTAGAGAGGCTCGGCTCAGCCAGGCTCATCAGCTAAGCCGGAGCCAGACGGGCTAAGCTCATGAAGTACGCAGAATTTGATCGTTAAATTTGCACCATGGTACAGGTTGGGCTGCGTGGGTTGATATTCGGTGGGCTACATTATGTTGTATGTACATCTTATACATGAACCTGAGGTAGGATTACCCCGCCTCTCTCCAGCGTCGCCGCCAGCAACCTCCGCGCGTTGCGAGGAGCACCACCTCTTCTCTGTGCGCTGCCGCCAGCGATGCCCTCCTCCACGCCCGCTGCCTCCTCTGCGTGCGACTCTCCTCCGCGTGGCGCGAAGGCCATCGCCTCTTCTCCTCCACCACGGCCGTGGCCATGGCGCGACCACCACCGCAGCCCGGAGCGCTGCCGCGTCCTGATGCCGCTCCGCGGTCTCGCGCCACCGTAGCATCCCGGTGTCGCTCCGCAGTCGCGCGCCGCTGCCGCTTGCAACCTCTGCAGGAGGAGGCCGCGGCGCGGGAGGAGGTGCCGCGGACGCTGACAGTCAAATCCAGTCGTGCGCCGCCGCGGCCACCGTGAGTGCCATGGGCGTGAGTTCGGTAGCCAGGCCGCAAGGGACGGGATCTGGCAGCCGGGGATGTCGACGACGAGGCGGTGGAGGTGCGGGAGCATGCGGCCCTCAGAGAAGTCCCTGGTGATGCAACGTGGCGCATCCTCGAGGCTGTACCACGAGAAACGACCCCTCCAGACGTTTCCTGACATGCAGGCTCTCAGACTTTTTTTGCACGCGGCCAACCAGGCCCGCCAGGCCATCCAAGCTACCGAACGGAGGCAAATGCACCCCGCGGGTCTGGCCACATGGTGAGCAAAATGGCAAAGGACCGGAGGTGAGGCAAAATGGCAAAGGATCCTCCGTCCGGTTGTAGTCGGCGCTTAGGCAGCGAGGTGGTTCGGGCGGCTCCGTTTGTCCCGAGGGCGTTCTTGCTGTTGTCTCGGCTGCGGCGGTTCCCTGCACCGGTCCTCCACTCCCATCGCCGAGGATTCCCGCTGTGTTCTCCATCGTCTTGCTCTCGCCTTGTTTGTTGTGGTCGGTTTGGTGGATTGGCTATCGAGGCCTGGGTGAAAACCTTGTCTAGCTTCGGTTAGGCCGACAATGTTTGCGCTCCTTCGTAACTTACCCTGCTGGGGGCATTGTCACGACCTCCATACGCCTTGGTTTGCCAGGTGAAGACCTAGCCTGCCCTTTTGCGGGTGGGCGGACGATGGCGGCGTCGTCGTCGCCCCCTTTCTGAAGGCAGCGTCCAGCAGAACCTCCACCACGGCCGCCGCTACAGCTAGTTGTTTGGCAAGCGGTGATGTGCGGGTCTTCTCGGTGTTTGTCTGTGCAGACCCTGGTTGTCCTGAGGGCCTCTCCTCTCCTTTGTACCCTTCTCTGCTTCCTAGTGGTGGTCCGCCTTGTGGTGGTGTGGGTTCTTCTCTCCGTTCGTTTCAGTTGTAACCTTCTTGTTCCGTCGCTCTTTGAGGGTTCTCCCACTGCGGCGCTTTGTATCTCTCTACGAGACTCATTAGCCTGACGAGCCGGATGCGATCGGTGACGCTGGCGTGGGGCACCGTGGAGGCACCCTCGACCACCTCCAGCGCCGCTTCCTCTGTGCCGGCCGCATCCTCGTCGTCGCCGGCTGGCTCGTGCTCACCAACACCACCATCGGCAACCACGACGCGAACGCCGAGCACACGCTGGTCGGCCTCACGCTTCTTCTCCTCGGCGTCTTTCTGATCATGCTGTCACCGGTGGCCAACCGGCACTCACGAGCGACGCAGGTCGGCGCCGCCGTGGCTGACGCCGTTCTCTTTTTTTAGACGTGCAGCACGTTTTTCATTAAGAGAGAAGAAACAGTTACAACAAAGCGTCGTTGGGAGGAACCCAAGGCGCTGAGAGCAAGGAACAACAGAGAAAGAAATGAGCCTAAACAACCTGAAAGAAATGAGCTATTACACCTACAACCACAACACCGAGAGAGAAACTAGAGCCGACGTTGAGCCTGCAAGAAGGAGCACCACAGACACCCGCTCATCACCGGCAAGCTGACAAACCAAACCCGACGAAGGGCTAACGAAAATGTCAAACGGGACGATGCCACCACGGAGGGAACGACGTGAACACTGCCATCGTCCGTCTGCCCGAGAAGGGGCAGACCAGGTTTTCACCTGGCAGACCAAACTGACTTGGGGCCGCAAAGACAACGCCTCCAACGAGGTAACTACACCGGCAGGTGCAGCCGTTGTCGGCACCGACCGAAGTCGTGCAAGGCTTTCGCCAAGCCCCAAGACCAACTCTTCGCATCCGACCTTTGAAGCTTGGATTGTGAGTGGACCGATGTAAAGGTTGCAGGCGAACCAAGGTGAACACAACAAGAAGCACAGCAGGCCAGCGAGCGCAGAAGACAGGAAGCTGACGACGGAAAGAGACGTCCCACCGAGCAGCCAGGGAAGAAGCACCAGACCGCAGCAGCCGAGGACGGGTCGGCGGCCGGGGTTAGCACAGCGGAGAAGAAGAAGGGGGGTCGGCGGCCGGAGGTGAGGCGGAGGCGGCGAAGAGGAGTCCAGCGGCGGTGGCGACAAAGACGAGGTGGAGCTAAGAGGCCGCCGACCGCCGACAGCAGGGGCCAAGTCCCCGCCTGCTCCAGCACCAGAGGGGGAGACGTGGACGAGCAGGGGCGGGGTCGAGACCCGGTGCACGATGCGGCCCGTCGGCGCTGAGAGAGGAGGAGGCGGCGCCCGCACGCGAGGTCGTGGCCGCCGGCGGAAGGAGGAGGGGGGCGCCGTCGCACGCGGGAAGAAGTTGTCGTCGAGAGGCTGCCGTCGTGACGAACCCGCTGTGGTCGGCGCCGAGGAAGCTGTGGCCGTCGAAGCGTCGAGGAGGAGAGGCGCCGACGGCCGGAGATCTCCAAGGCCAGCCACAGGCAGCCGCCCGGCAGGAGAGGTGGCGGCGACGCCCTTGGCAGCCAGGGGCGGCCCCTGACCCAGATCTAGGGTTGGTGGTGGGCCCCGATGATGATGGCGCACAGAGAGAGACTAGCGCCGCCGGGCCCACACAGCCCAGACACCGCAGAGCCAGGCCAGGAGGCTTCCTGGCCAGCCCGACACACCGGCGGGCCCGCGACCCACCCGGAGGGGGAGGTGGTGGCGGTAGCGGCGGCGACGGCGTCGTCTCGGGCCCAGATCCGAAGGAGGGAGGGAGAGGACCCGGGAGGGCGACGGAGGACGAGCCGGCAGGAGGGAGGTGGCCACGGCCCCGACGGAGGGGAGGCCGCGGCCAGGAAGGAGCCAGGCGACGCAGACGGGGAGGCGGGGCCGGCGGAGGGAAGGCTGCCGGCGATAGAAGGGCCGCGGCCGCCGTTGGAGGCAGCTGTGACTGCCGGTGGCGAGGTTCAGCGCCGCCCGCAAACTCGCCTGGCCACCGCCGTCGCCCTGGATCTACATCTAGATCTAGGGTTGAGGGCGGTGGAGGCGTGACGGCGACGCAGGGGAGCGGGGTGCTCCGGTAAGGACGGGACAGGTCACCGGCGCATGCGAGGGCGGGGGAGGGACCGGCCGGCACAGCCGGTCGACGGCGACCTGTGTGAACAACCGCGCGGTGTTGTGGTGTGGTGAGGAAGGGAAGAGGAGAGGAGGGAGGGGGAGGGGGACAGAGAGGGGAGGGGAGGGGGAGGAGCGGTGGCCGCCGCCGACAGAGGTGGCGACAGCGGCCCGTGAGCGCGGCTGCGGAGGAAGCTAGGCGGCGTGGCGGGGGCCCCCGGGTGCCCCCCGCCTGACGCCGTTCTCTTCTACTTCTTCCCGCCGGCAGGTAAGTAGACTAGTTTACGGGAGAGGAGGTGCGTGTCAGCGAGCACCTTTACAGTGGTATGGACGTATGGTTTGGGTGTGTCTGGATGCTCTGTTTTCACTCTGTTTCGCTGCTGATGTGTTGTCGCCTACTCGCCTTGTCGGCGAATAACGTCGTTTCCTCCGTGCTTGTATTGTACTAGTTGTACTACGAGTTATTTGGTTACCATTTTTACTGGTTGCTACGGTATTTGATCGTGCGTTTATGTCAAAACACTTTCAAATCTGTCACGAGCAAAGTTAATGTCTGTGACTATATGAGTTTGTCGCTCGCGTCGAGTTATGATCCGAGTTAAGTTCAGCTGTTTTGGTCTAAAGACCACCAACAAATTGTTAAGCAAGAAATCGTGGGCGTCACAATCAGCCATTCAGCCAATTTAAAATCACTTTGAGTTCAAAATATCCAAGAAAAGCAAGACCAAGCTAAGCTTCATCGTCGATGCCAAAGAGAGGAGGGGCCCATTGCAGGTGATCAGCCTTAATAGTAAAACAAAAGAGGGCCGATTGCAGTTGACCTGAGAAAACAGCAAGGTCAGCAAGAGGGGATGTCACCTAATCTACCAACGCAGACACATAAAAAATTCTCAGACTCCATCACTACTGTCACCACACATATCATTTTGTAGATCAAGCTTGCAGAAATAATCAATGTCTCACTTAATTTGGAATATCTTCAAGTAGAAATAGTCAGCGAAAAGACCATGTATCTAGAGAACAGCCTTTTGTCTTATATATGCAGTCTGCCTTTAAAAAAGGGTCAAAACCCAATAGGAAAGTGCAGTCACTTTGTGATTTTGCGAACACTTGAAACACCTAAATAAATTTTTTTGAATAAACAACACTTGATGAGTGAGTTTCTATTGATACAGAAGAAAATACAATACTATGTCATGGGAGGTCATAACCAAAAGAAATATGTTCCCAAAAATAAAATTTTCCCAAAATATGCTTGAACCTAGGATGTGAAAACTATAGGTCGTTTTAGTTTTATTCTAAGTCAAATTTCTCTACAACTTTGACCAAATTTATAAAATAAAATAAAAAATGCATCAGTACCTACAACTTCAAATTAGTTTCCTTAAATCAACCATGAAATATATTTTGATATTAGATCATTCAATATTGTAGATTTTAATATACGTTTCTATAAATATGATCAAAGTTATAGTAATTCAGCTTCCAGATAGACAATCTACATTTTGATTTAAAGGAAGCACATCTATCCATTTTTTCTTTTGGTTGAAAAGAAATAGTGAAGTTGCAAATAAATAGCGCTAGAATAGTTTTTTTTAGAGAAGATGTGATGAATGTGATGAGTGAATAGTGATTTCCACTGTTCCTTTTTAAGCAAAAGAACAGAGCCTAAACAAAATAAAAAAAATACGAGTACTCCCAAGATGGCCTATGGCCTATGCTTGCGTTGTCTCGCGCCAGTCGTTACTTAACACAAGTGGGCTGATGCGTTAAAGATGCTACCCGGAAAGTAACAGAAAAATGAAAATCGTTGGCGTCTGGCTGTAGTTGTGCCACGTGCATATCCGAAGCCAGCAACAACACCCCCGAGAGTGACCGAGCACGGAGGCAACTTGTGGGATCTCGACCTGCCCCGTCTTTTTCAGACTTGCGAGTTGCGACTTCACATTCACAAACCGCACCACACCGCGCACGGAGACCACCTGCACGGCTGCACCGTCATACCTCCATGTGGCATCACTCGAAAACTTGGTGTCCCGTGTTGCGCCGGTCAAAGGCTTGTCGAAATTTTTAGCACGAACAATGCAGCAGTAGCACGAAGAAGATCCCAAAGTTGTTTTCCTCAAAAAATAGATCCCAAAGTTACCGGCGGTGCCCACACCGGTTGGTCGAGGCACTTGTGTGGTATTCCGCCGGTTACGATTCGAATCCCTTCGAGAGCGAATTTGTGACCGCGGATTGTGCGTACTTGGTGCTTGTTGTAAAAAAATATTCTCGTCTGTCTCACTTTGTGATGCGGTGCCGCTGTGTATGAGTGGGGAAGGAGTTCGGAGATTTTCTTAACCTATGTGAGAAGATTTTCTTCTTAATACAATACCGTGGGGTAATTTTACTCATCATAGGTCAAGTTTTTTTAATCCCAAAGTTGTTCATCAAGTCAGTCCACGCCTCCCTGGCTGGAGAGAAAAAGATTGCAAACGTGTTTAGATATCTCTCAAAAAAATTTCAGAAAAAAGAATCTTATATGCATGGAGTACTAAATAAAGTTTATTTGTAAAATCTTTTCACAGATGAGTGCAACTTTACGTGATGAATCTAATGAGCATAGTTAATTAATAATTTACTACAATAATGCTACAGTAACCATTCTCTATGTGTGTGCAGATAGTTTTGAAAACTGACTTTATTTGATACCTTAAATTAGTGATCAAAATCACATTTAATACTTCAAAATTTTTTACTAAACACATTCCAGATCCTATGAATAGTAAATCCATGCGCTCTCTCCCAATCGGACTGGCGCAGGCAGGCAAAGCCGGGTGCGGCTGGGCATCACTTCGGTGATGGTTTGGCAAACCATCACCGAAGGCCCACGCCAACGCGCGCGAGCGGGGCCCACGGGCGTGGAGCGCGAGAGGACAGGGGACGTAAGTCAACTAATCCATTCCAAAAACTAAAAAATTATAAATCCTAAACTGTACGTCTAAATTAAATTTCGATTTCAAAAATGGATTTTTTTTACTGAGATCTTCAAAATAAGATCTCACTTGATTATGTTTTGACAAACTTTTTTATTCATATTTTTTAATTAAGGTTATATATTCTGTTATAGTCAGAACAAAACAAATGAAGTGTCATAACAACTGTCAGAACAAGATACTATTATAGTTAGAACAAGTTTGTATGTCACTCCAAACAAAATAAATAAAGTGTCAGAACAAATTATTATTACACACAGAACAAGTTATTATTATAATCAGAATAAGATATTATTATAGCCGGAACAACTTATCATTGTAGTCACATACAAAAACAAAATGTAGTGTCAGAATAAATCAGAATAATGGTCAGAATAAGTTATTATTATAGCACGAACAAGATATTATTATAACACGAATAAGATATTATTATAACCAGAACAACTTATTATTATAGTCAAAACAAATTTACATCTTATCTCGAACAAACAAATATTTAAAAATATTAAAAAAAAGAATATAAAAAAATAAAAATAGAAAAATAAATAAAAATAAGTAAAAGAGAAATAAGAAAAAATAGAATAAAAAGAATGAAATAAAAAATAAAATAGAAAAATAATATTAGAAAGGAAATATAAAAAATAAAAATAGAAAAAAAAATAAAAATAAAAAAATAAAAAAATGAAAAATGAAAAAAATGAAAAAGAAAAAATGAAAAAGAAAAAAATAGAAAAATAAAAGAAAAGAATAAAAAAAGAAAGAAATAAAAATGAAAAAAGAAAAGAAAAAATATTTAAAAGAAAAAATAGAAAAGAAAAAGAAAAAATGAAAAAAATAAAGCCCGGCCCACCCGCGCCTCCGCGTCCCCCCGCCCCGCGCGGCGCGACGGATTGCTATCTGTTGCAGATAGATAGCCACGGAGGGCAAAGCCGCCTCGCAGTCGCAGGTCGCATCTGCCGCGGTGACAGCGAGAGACGCCTGGGCACCAATGGCCAACTACAGAGGAGAGGCGCCTAATGATCCGGATCCGTACGTCCGCCCGGCGCCGGCGGCGATCGTCCCTGCTGGTCGCTGCCCCCAGCAGCTCTTCCTCGACGCCGCTCGCGTGCTCATGTTGTGCGGCGCGGTCGCCGAGCCCCAGCAGCACGTCAGCACTCAGCACCGCCACGCAGGCGCGAGCCTTTGTCAGGCTCATCCTCTGTGTGCCTCCTGGCGCTTGTGCCCGTGGCTCGCAGGTTCCCGCTGGCCGCATTGGCCGTAGTGGCCGCGGCCATGGCCGTGCTGAGCCGCTGTTTCAGCGCATGGAACTAGCCATACCCCTCACGGCCGCATCCAACGCTTTCCTTTGCCAATAAGGATGTCAATGTTTGTCAGTTGTGCATGTACTGACCTACAACGCTCTGTGTGCTGGCTTTGCTCTGCTTCTCAGTTCTCAGCTCTGTTTGAAGTTTGCTTTGTTCCTGATGATACTCCTGCTTCTCAGCTCTGTTATACTTGCAGTACTCTTCTCACGTTTTACACTTTCATCTCAGTCTTAACTTGTAAGAACGCATATAATCGCATATAGTTTCTTGAACCCATTTCACACCAGGCTTTCCGTAAAGACTTCCATAAACGACGTCCTTTAATTTGCTGCCAAATCGAGGGGGGAAGAAAATTGTAGAAAGCGAAACTGAACACCACAAACCTAATATTAGTTTATGCAGTGTGTTCAGTTTTCACGTGCAATTCAATTTCTGAAATGGTATTTCCTGTTTTTGATTTTTCAACTTTCAAAAACCAAATATGAAATTAATAACAGAGCTGCTAGCACCCGGATGTCTGCTAACGTCATCCTAATAAGGACAATTCATCGAGTAAGGAAAAATCCCAACCTCCTATCGATCTCATAGCGCACGAGGTCAAGAGGTGCAATCTCGAATCTAAGTGCACAAGGTCAAGAGGTGCAATCTCGAATCTAAGTGCACAAGGTCAAGAGGTGCAATCTCGATTGAAACATGTTTTGTTTGCACTCAAGAATTGAATTCATACCACCTAAACAACCATATGTCATCGCAACGTTGAAAAGTGGCATATACAACATTTGAGTGAACCGTTTGAAACATGAAAAAATACATAGAAATAGTTCATAGCTGATATCCACTCCTTGACCAATCTTCGAGAAAAAAAAGGCATGAAATTGATTTCAATTAGTACAAAATCAAAGTTCTCCCCTAAATCACAACATCATAAAAAAAATGCAATTGCAACAACTGAACACTTCTAATGCAACTTGCCAAAACCGTTGATGGAACATGAAAATAAGCAGCAGAAATGTATATTAAAAAAATCATGTAGCAACATCTCATTTTGTGTGTTTCAACAGCTTTGACGGCCTTTTTGCAACATTCAAAAAGCAAAAGTTAGGACACCACAAAATCATAGTGCAACATCAACAAATATCAATCACAACATCGTAAATTTACTATAGTAACATCGAAAAAGTAATTCCCTAAAATCAACTCAGTAACTTCATCATCAGACCCCTAGCCACCAAAATCAATCTCCATTGCTTGGATGGATCTCCTGGCTGCTGAATTGATGATAGACAACATCAAGCTCTTTGTTGCCTATAGAAGTTACTTTTAAACTTATTCAAAATATAGCACGTGTTTAATATTTTGAAGCTGCTATATATTGAAGGAAAATTTAGCCACACTATTTTTAAAAGTTATTTTGACATATTCAAGAACTAGGGTGTGGTGATTACTCTAAAAAAGGTCGGTTCTTCCCTACAACGCATTCCTCTCCAAGGCATTAATCTTCATCCGCAAATCCGAATGTAATGGTAGATATAGAAATCGATCCATCAATGGCTCGCATCCAGAATGGCAGATATTTCTGAAGACTAATAAAAAAGTAAATTTGTAATGGTAGATAGGAGTATATATTATCACATTTCCAGGTTTTATGGGACAAATTAGACCATAATTGATCCCTGCAGATCGCAGCATAAGAAAAAAAAAAGGCAGGTTTTCATTATATTCTGCGCGTGTCGTTTCAAATAAATAAACAGAGGGCTATGTTTGGAATAATCAGTTTTGGTTCATCTAACATGGTTGCAATTAGAGCTGGGACTTGGGCCGTGCCGTGCCGGCCCGACCCGGCACTCTCGTGCCTCGTGCCGCCTCGTGCTTAGACTTCTAGGCACGCGAGGCACGTCGTGCCGTGCCGGCATGGTACGACAAATTTTTTACTAGGCCCAAGCACGACCCGTGGCACGGCGGCACGTCTTCGTGCCGTGTCGGCCCAAGCGCGGTTCTCGCAATGTGACTACTTCTGACCATACGAGAACACAATCTTATTATGATATGAATGATGATTAACACAATATATTTTTATGCTATTAGTTATATTAGGCTATATAATGCATATAACACATGCTATCAGGAAAGAATAACCTACAGATTTGCAAATGGGCCATTTTCGTGCCGTGCCGGCCCAAGCACAGCCCAAAATACGTGTCGTGCCGTGCCGCTCAGCGTGCCGAGATCCTAGGCACGGCACGGCCCTCGCATTCGTGTCGTGCCGGCACGCAGTGGCGTAGCCAGAAAAAAAATTTAGCCGGGGCGGACTTCTAACAACTGATTAAACCGAAATGAAAAACACATCGATTCACATCGCATTTGATACATCTATATATTGCAATCACACAAGTTTAATTAGATGTTGAGATGTTACCTCAAATTTGAAGAATAAATTGATAATTTTTGTGCCATACATGGTAAAATGCAAATAGAAATAATAAATAGATGAACTTGTGAATTGGATAAAGACACCGATTAGCATATCCGGTCATTAAGTGTTTTTTTTTTGTCTACTTGTTGCTGGCCTGCTAGCTGGCTGCTGCTGCGATGCGTGCGTGGTGAATACTATGCCTGTGTGCGTGCGCTGGCCGGTGGGCCTTTTAGTTTTAGACTCTTTGGGCTGCTGGGCCGGAGGCTAAGGAGCTAACAAAAAGGCCCAGTTGCAGAGGTTTTCTTCTACCTCCGAGCCGGCAACCAACCAGGCAGCCGCCATGGCCATCCAGGGGTGCTGCCGGAGGTCGAAATCTCGCCGGAGAACAAGGGAGTACTCGTGCAATCCGAGATCTACCTGGGGCGGCTCGCCCCAACGTAGATCCGTCACTGCCGGCACGGCCCAAAATTTATCGTGTCGTGCCGTGCTTTGAGTCGTGCTAAAATGTCGTGCTTCGTGCGGCCCATAAATAGCACGGTCCAAGTCCCAGCTCTAGTTGCAATTTTGACTAAACGCGGCGTGTGCACACCAACGCAGCGGAAAGCGATGTGTTCGAAGCAGTCACTTCATCTTTTGCTGGACGAAAGGTTTTTTTTTGCATGCGCGGAGGATCAATGCACTTTACATGTTCTCTTCGTTAAAAAGGAATAGTGAAAATACTATTTACCCATCACATATAAGAAACACTATTTCAATTCTATTTATTTACAACTTTATTATTCATTTTCACTATTCAACTACACCCACAGCTTTTTGTTTAAGCAAAATCTAGAAAAGGTCCCGAAGGCTACTCACCCAGACACTGAGGAACCTTTTTAATGTGCAGACTTCGGGTTGGGAACCCAAGCTGGGAAAAAGGGAACCGACCGGCTGATGTATTGCCCTACTCGTGCGTCTGCTATCGTGTAAGAAGGGAAAAAGATCGCCGACTGGCACTTGCGTTGTGCATACACACACGAGTCCCAACAAAGCAAACGTCGTCATGTGTCGGACATCGGCTCCGATCCCTTCTCATCAAATTCCTTCGCCTTTGGCAGATGCTACTTTGTGAGATTAGATAGATGGTTTACCTTAAAAAAAAGAGATTAGATAGATGGTATTTATTTATACCGGGTGGGATACCGGTACAAATACCTGTTTTTCTAATAGTGCATAATTGATCCCTGCAGCTTGTAGCATATAAGAAAAAAAACGGCAGGATTTCAAATAAATAAATAGATGGCTATGTTTCGGATAATCAGTTTTGGTTCATCTAGGGAGTGTTTGGATGAAGGGGTAAATGGGGTAAATGAGGTAAATCTACCCCAAATTTACCCTAAAGGATCCAAACATGTGGGGCAAATGTGGCGGGCAAATGTTTTGCCCCCCTAATTCCATTTACCCTTAAAAAGTAGCAAATTGGAGCAAAATTGTGGTGGACCCCAACTCTCTCTCATATTCACATCCACATTTACCCCTCAATCCAAACACCCTAAAAAGCAAATATTAGTAGGGGCAAATGAGAGGAGCAAAACATTTGCCTTGAGGTAAATATTTACCCCTACCATCCAAACATGGTCCTAAGAGCAACTCCAGCAGATGGAGTAAATTTCATCCCCTATATAAAGTTATTGGGGGTGGAGTAAAAATATTTTCATCCCTAAAACACAATTTGCTCCAGCAGTTTCCCTATTCTCCTTCCCAACTCGTGGGTCCCACCATGCCACGTCATCTTTTCTTCCCTCCCCAAATCTTGGATCTTTCGCCGAGCACGAGGCGCGCGAGTCGCCGGGCACACCGCTGCGCCGCGACCACCCTGCGAACTCGAGCCGCCTGCTGCCGCCGACGCGCCGGCGCCGGTTGTACTCGGCGACGGAGAACCGGCCGAGCTCCTGCACCACCTCGTCCCCCTCCACGTCCCGCACCTCCATCCTCACCCCTACCTTCCTCCCGCGCCACTCGCCGCTCGGCTGCCGGATGCGCACCGCCGAGGGACTGCACGAGCAGCTGCATCCCGTAGCAGACGCCGAGTACGTGGGCGCCCGCGCCGTCGGCGAAGTCCAGGAACCCCTCGGGGAGCACGTGGGCTCTCGCCGAAGCAGGACGGGAAGTCCCTCATGGCTAGCTGGCTCCGGCCTTTCGGCGAACACCTGGAGTGCAGGATCACAGCGCAGAGCTCGGCTCTTCTGCTCTTCTTAGGCAGAGCAATCCACACCACCCGGCGAGCCCGCCTCACAATGCCGGGGAAGAGATGACCAGCTGCGCCCAGATCGGTCACGCAGATACAAAGGTCGCCGTCGAAGATTGCTCGATCCGGCAATGCCGCCACCGCCGGCCGCAAGATCCCACCGTTTTACTAGAAAAGGCAGCACCGACAACCGCCCAGAAAGCAAGGGGCAGCAGAGCGATTTGGTTGCAGAGCACGACGCCGCCGCCCCCTTTCCACCTCAATCGAGCCCCGCGAATGCGGCAACCGGCCACAGTCGCCGCGAAACCGCAGCGACGGAGCGATCCTCCGCCTGGATTTCTTCAGAAGATGGCCCGACCACTAGCAAGTGGGGAGGACACTAGCAACCACTCCAACCAGTGTACAGACTAGAGATGAGGGGAGCAAGCAGCCCGCAGCAGAGAACGGCCACGCGAACGGGTCCGTGGCGGAGGAGAAGCTGGACGAGCTGTGGCGGCCAGTTGTCCGCCGCCGTCGACCCTTCCCGCCCCTCGTCGTGGTCCGCCGCCGTCGCGGACCTCCTCTTCTCCGGCGACCCCGCCGCCGCGCTGGCCGCCTTCGCCGCCGCCCTCCGCGCCAACCCCGCCGTGCTCCGCCCGGCCCTGCCCCCGGCGACGTCGACCTGATCGAGACGCCATGGATGTCAGCACGGCGACCGGCCGGAGGTCAAGAATAAAGAACAGCAGATACTAGCAAAGCCAATAGTCACGGCGTCGTCAGTCAGTCAGACTAACTAACCTGCGACGCCGCTGTCAGGAATCGTCGCCTCCAGAGCTCGGTGTCCTGGATGATGTAGGCGGTGATGCCGTCCTGCCTGCCGAGGTGAAGCAGGAGGACGGGGGCCAGCAGGACCTCCAGCCCGCCTCCGCGTTCCGCCGCCGGCTTCTTCCTGTGGCGGCTGAAGAGCAGCGTGGAGGCGGAGGGACACAGCCCGCATCCAGCCCCGCGACACCGCCCAGGAGTGCGGGCCTCGCCGGCGCCGACGGCGAGGTGGTTGCGGGGGCCATATGCGCAAGGGACCGTGGGGATCGGGATTGGGCCAGGCGTGTCCGATCCGAATCAAAGACTGGTTTTCGAGTGGGTCCCACAGATAGGGGGTGAAGGAGAGCTTCCCTCTATAGAGGGGATGGAGAGAGATTTTTAGTCAATGGAGAAAAAAAGGGGAGGCTATAGGGATTCTGCTGGAGATGATTTCATCCCCTATATCACTATTTTTTGTTATTAGGGAGAGGACAGAGAAGCTGCTGAAGTTGGTCTAATACGGTTGCAATTTTGACTGAACGCGGCGGAAAGCGATGTGTTCGATGAAGCAGTTCATCTTTTGCTTGCCCGAAAGGATTTTTTTTTCGTGTGCGCGGAGTATCGATGCAACCCACAGCTTTTTGTTTAAGAGAAGAATCTAGAAAAGGTAAGTATGCACACTGAGGAACCTTTTTAATGTGCAGATGCAGAGACTTCCGGGTTCCGGGATTCGGAACCCGCTGGGAAAAAGGGAACCGACCGCGACCGGCTGCTGTACCGCCATTGCACTACTTGTGCGTCTGCTATCGTGCAAGAAGGGAAAAAGGTCGCCGACTGGCACTCGCGTTGTACACACACGCGTCCCAACAAAGCAAACGTCGTCATGTGAGATTAGCCAACATCGGCTCCGATCCCTTCTCATCAAAATTCCTTCGCCTTTGGCAGATGCTACTTTGTGAGATTAGATAGATGGTTTACCTTCAAACAAAAAGAGATTAGATAGATGGTGCACACTATCCCTTTTGACGAATATATTCATTGTCACTTTGTACGCTTGAGTTGCATTGCAAGCTAAGGACGGCGTCTATAAATAGTGTTACTCCGACCCGGAGAAGCTCCACACAATCAATCTTGCAAACCTGCAGCAGACAGCAATGGCCGCAGCTCCTGCCATCCTCCGCGACCTCATCCGCGCCGAGGCAAGGCCTGCCGTGCCCATACGCCACCGCCGCCGCATTCTCTGCCACTCCACGATGTTCATCGTGCTGGGGGCCTCCGCTCTCTTCCACGCCGTCGCCCATCCCAATCCCGAGGCCGAGGCCAGCTTCGCGGTCGTCGCAGCTGCGGGATTCTTGCTGTGGGTGGCTGGAGCCGCGCTGCTGCTGCTCGCGGTGGTCACGGCCGATCGCTTCCCGGCCGCCTCACGACTCGCGGCTCGGGTCGTGGAAGCATTCATCGCGGCCTTCTTCTAGCTGGAGCCTGGAGCTCGGAGCACGTACAGCTACCCGCCACATCATGCATCATCAGTGCATGAACTTTGGCCTTGTGAGCTTCCATTGTTGCATATATACCTACTTGGCTACTTACCTAGTTTGTGGTTGTTGATTTCTCTGTTACACCGTCTTTGCTGGTTTCCTTTGTGTTTACCTAATTGTGCTAAGTTTTGTACCCCTTATGTTCCGAAACGTATACTACATATGATTGGCTTTCTCGAACATTGTCTAACGATATTTATTCAGTTAATTAGCTAATTAAGTGAATACCATTATACTTGAACTAATGTTACAGTCAAGAGAAGAAGAAGAAAGTCGATGGTACAAATATATTTCAAAATTTTAGAGAGTACACTGACAAGGAATCTTGGTTGTGTACGGAATACTTGTGTGCTGGGCTGCTGGCTGTCAAATTATAGGATGGCTCATGCAATTCGAAATTGTAGCACGGCCTCATGGGAGGGATTTTAGGCGGGTGCGCATATGCATCACCACGGCGACAATTAAACAAACCATCACCGCTCTGTTCGTCTGGCTTATCAACCACCCGCCAGCAGTACTTTTCTCTCAGAAAAAATCAGCCACCAGCAACCAGTCAGCAGTACTTTTCTCTCAGAACAAACCAGCACCAGCCACCAGCAACCAGCCAAGCGAACAGGCCCAAGTAAGACAGCTTTCTTTATATGCATGCAGATACGACAAAAATGTGACGTCATCCACATGCAAACCGATTTGAAACTTAAAAAAGCTATAAATCATAAACCGACCATCAAATTGAAATTCTGATTTCACCATTGCGTTTCTGACAATAAAAACTTCGAAACAAGATCCCACTTGACTATATTTTGAAAAACTTTTTTATTCATATTTTTAAATTAAAGTTATATATTCTGTTAAATACATAACTGTAGATCAAATTTTACAAACTACCAGAACGAAACATGTGAACGTACCGAACAAATTATATGAACTGCGGAACAAATATGTATACATGTCGAAAAAATTCTAATAGTGGCTGGAACAAACATTTGTACGTACCGAACAAATTGCATGAACTGCCGGAACAAATATGTATACGTGTCGAACAAATTATACAAACTGTCGGAACAAAACATTTGTACGTACCGAACGAGTTATATGAACTGACGGAACAAATTATAGAGGAGGAACAAATATGACATAGAAGGAGAGAAATAAATATTTAAAGAGAACAACAAATATGTAAAGAAAAAAGAATCATGAAGCACTAAATCAATCAAATGAGAAAAATTTTTCACTGAGCGAGAATAAATTTTCACTTATGTGGAACAAATATTCACACAGCGAAACACATATTCACTAAAGGAGAACAAATATTCCTTGAGATGAAATAATTTGAGGAGAAAATTTTTTCATTAAGGTGAAACAAATATTCAATGAAAGAAAAACATAAAAAGAAAGAAAAGGAAAAAAAAGATAGAAATAGGACAAAAATAAAATAGAAATAAATAAATAAAATAAGAAACACGAAAAATAAAAATTAAAAAAGAAATAGAAAAACATAAAAAAATAAAAATAGAAAAAGAAACGCCACCCGGTGGCCCCCACGCGTCGCGCGCCCCTCAGACCGGCGCGATGGAACGTTAATCAATCGCCGAAGCGATGTATAGCTTCGCTCAAATATTAACTTAAAGAAAAGAATGAAGTAACGAAAGGAAAAGAAAAGAAATTTTTTAAATATTCTAAATATAGAAGGAAAAATATGAAACATAAACAATACGAAGGAGAAAAGAATAAAAATAATGAAAGAAGAAATAAAATAAAAAAGAAAAATAAAAACAAAACTCAGTAAAAAAGATGGAGAGGAAAATAATAAATATATAAAAGAGAAACAAAAAATAATAAACATAAAAGAAAAGAAAAAACACTCACCTCACCTGGCGGCTGGGCCAAAGCCCACGCGTGCGAGCGAGCGGCGCGTTTGCGTACGTCGCTGAAGCGACGTATAGCTTTGGCGTTTCAGGCCGGCCCTGATGCTGTTGTCTACTAAACTCGTTTTTTGCATTTTCTTTCGTTCAGTCCCTGGGCCTTGTTTCGTTCCTGCAGAAGAATGAAGCCCATTTGACAGCATTGCAGCAAAATCAGAGGCATCTCCCAAAGCAGCCCATCTCGCAAAATACATTGACATATTAATCTGGGCCGGGCGGGTTCTTGGGCTGAGCCGTTCAACCAACAACCACTCTATTTACCGTTTCTCGAAACCCAAGGCGGTTTGAATGCGTAAACGAAGCCGCGGCAGATCGCACGCAACAGGACAGGAGCTCACTCGAGTGGAAGATAAATAATCGCAGACACGCGGATTGCTGCCTTGGTTGCCTCGGCTAAGCAATGCAATGCGGTGGTCTCCGCTTGTGCGACCTGAAAGCGATGCTCTAGATTCTTTCAGTTTCCTCTGCAAGGAATTGAAGAGTGGCAGTTGCATAGGCGGCGATCCCTATAAAACCAGAGGAGCCCACAGCATCGTGCAGTGATCGCCCAAAGCCAAGCGCCCGATCCGCCGCGCCGGCGATCGCTCGACACCGCGCGCGTTCTCATGTTCTACGGCGTGGTCGGGGCCGTCGCGACGACATTGGGGAGCCGGAGCCCGCCCGGCGACGCAGCGCAGGCCATTGGCGGCCTCCCTCTGGCTGCTTGGCGTGTGGCAGAATTGGCAGCCTCCCTCTGGCCGCTGGCTGCTTGCCGATTCCCACGGGCAGAATTGGTCGCCGCCGCCGTGGCCAACGCCGCATTTGTTCGTCCCGTGAAACTAGCTCAAGCTGACAGTGTTGCCTTGCTTCTACGTTTCTGCTACAATGTAAGTCTGTTCCTGTCTGCTTCTTCTCTGTGTTCCTCTGTTGTTTTCGTTGTATCCCTTTAAACTGGCCATGAAATTTGAAGATGTTGTTTACTTTCCCAATTCCCATCCCGTCTCAGCATCAGTGCGGGTCATACACCATCTAAACAAAAAACCTCGGTATCCAGCTATCCACCCAAAGTTCTCGGTTGAAAGAATGCACAACGTTTGTCGAATGTCAGTAACAAAGTTGTAGGTACCTTAAAAAAAAAGTTGTAGCCACATTCATAAAATCAAATCACAGATTGCGCATCTAAGATGCAGTGAAAGCCATCCAATAATAGTAGCTAACTACTGCATCCGCAGCAACCTCAGCTGGCATTGTGAGTCTGATCGTGCTCAATGAAGTCCAATGCCAGCTCCTTGGACACCACATTGACATAGCTCACCCTGTTCTTGTGTGTCACACCGAATATCTTGTCAGCAACGTTGACCATCTCTGGTCGGAAAGTGGTCGTGACGAACTGGGTGCCAGACATGTCAGCTTGACGTCGGATCATATCTGGCATAAAAACTTAAGGACTGTCAAAAGGCATCGCCCAGAGCCCAGGAATATCTGGAAGCTATGACAAATTGACAAGCAGCAGATCATGATTCTTTTTATGATGATGACGATAAACATTATTAGAGGAAAGAAGTAAAAAGGATACCGCTGACGGCTGTTCGGTACTGTGTATCCAGAGCAGCATCAACCTCATCGAACAGATAAAATGGAGCTGGATCACATCGTTGGATAGCAAAAATCAGCGTCAGCGCCACCACTGTCTTCTGCCCACCTGATAATTGTTTCATTGATTGAGTTTCTCCCTTGCCAGTGAACGAAACCTGAATCATGAGCATCCTTGTATATTAGCACCAGGGAAAAGTTAACCCAACATTAGAATACCAACAGTTCTAAACCATCTTGAATTATCTGATGGTTAGGAAAATGAATGGTAGTTGTGTTCCTATGCATCATGAATTTTCTCATGCAAATAAGACTTGCCTTGACTTTCACACCGATATACTTCTCTATTCTCCATTCAGGATCAGGGTCATTAGGTCCATCCTCATCATTATCATCGTCAGCTGTATCCCCATCCTAACAGAAAGGAGTGCATAATCATTAGAATGTCAGCAAAACTCACATTTAAAACAGCATATATGTGCAATTAAGTTCAAGGGAAAATTTCAGGGAATTCCAGACAATTCATTCATAGTTCTAAAACACCATTACAAACTGAGTAGACATATGACTATCATTGCTTCAAGGAACAGCTGGAATAAAATGGAACATCTGAACAGTGGCCTATAGGTGATAGGAAAAATTTAAATCTAACAAAATCAAGTGTAGATACAAGATAACAGGGCTAGTAAGTTAGTAAAAGCTGGGGGTGAAACCTTTTTCTTCATCATAACCAAATATCCATGACCACCTTGCACTAGCTCAGAGAACACTTCACGGAAGTGCCTTGCAACCCCTTTAAATGTGCGCTCAATCGATTCATCCTTCCTTTGGTCTAAAACCGATATGAGTTCCATGATTTTCTGCAACATAGTTTTTCAGATTCTATCTTTTAGGACATTCAGAACTCCGACAGGAGCAGGGAGCTAACTTGAATAAAAACATTTATACCAATGTCAATTTACCTGATCACCAGAATCAAGTTCAGCCCGCTTTCTCTGAAGTTGTTCACGTTCTTCTGTGAAGTTGACATACTGGTCAAGAGCCTTTTGGTTGACATGACTAAACTGCTTCAATTGCCCATTGCAGTCATAGATCATCTTCTGCAGCTGTTTCTTATTTTTCCTTCTGTACCTATATTTTGGCCAAAGACAAAATGAGTTGACAAAGCACTCTAGGGCCCAAGTATGTATATGTTGAAAAAATACTACTACAGGGTAATGAAGTCATTGACAGACTACAAATTCTAATTCATCGAGAGTTAATTGTTTTTACTCCCTCCATCCAATTGTACTGGACGTCACATGTTTTTGGAAAAGTTAACCTCAGTATATTTTGACTAAAACTTAGTCAACTTATAAATATGCTTAGAGTATTGAGTTGCATGCACCAACTAGTTCAACCCAAAAGCTTAAGCTGATGAGGAAAGGTGGGCAATTCACTTATACTCCAACACTCCCCCTCGCGTGCAGACTCCCCCAAGCTCTGCAATTATTTTAATTAACGCGCCCGTCAGGATTCGAACTCGAGACCTTTAGCTCTGATACCATATTGAGTTGCATGCACCAACCAGTTCAACCCAAAAGCTTAAACTGATGAGGAAAGGTGGGCAATTCACTTATACTCCAACATAGAGCATGAAGATTATACAAACAGACTCATATCTCAAAAGTCCTTTCCCCACTAATTGGTTCCTGCAGCTATAAATATATATTATGTAAAAGCACAATGGTCAAAGTCTACTTTACAGAGACAAATCTAGTAAACAAGGAAATTATAATGCAAGGGTTGGAATGCAGTACACTTCAAAAGCATCAGATGGCAACGAGCCCAAGTCCCGGATCTTTTTCCTGCACTCTTCTTGCTTGATTAGATGGATGCTTCTGCTGTTCATCAACTGTTCCAAGTCGTTTGCACCATTTTGTATAGTCTGCTCCAAAATAGCTTCACGAGTCTGCATTTAAAAACAAATCAGTATGGAGAAAGCCAACAAGAGTGAGATCAGAAGAAAACTGTGTCACTGATGGTTACCTTCAGATCAACCCTTTTTCTTTTGTGCTCATCCTTCTGTCTGGTGAAGTTATCTATGGCATCGACTTTAGCTGTACCAAGGATTATTTGAGTTAGGAACTAAAAAGCATTTGATATGGGGATGGTAAAGACAAGTCAATCATTTATGTACCCTTTAATAACAAAATTAACTTATCAAGATTTTTCTTTGAACTTTTCAATTCTTGCTCTTTTGACTCAGCTTCGAGAGCCAAGGTTCTAGAATCTGCAGCTGAAATTATTGCTTCTAGCTCTTTCCGTCGCCTGGTAAGATCCGATGATAAATTGGTCTCCAATTCTTTTCTTGTTTCAATCTACATAACAGGAACTGCATTAGAGCAGATAAAGATCTCTTGGAAAAAATATATAATTGCTACTGAATTTGCTTTAACAACCTCAGTCTGACTGTTTCTATGATCTAGATACTTATCCTTTAATTTAGTAATTTCAAGACTCAATCGTGAAAGGAGATCTCTTTCTTCTAAAGTTAGCTGATTGATAAGCTCTGTGCCCATTTCGCCATTTTTCATTGCAATGCTAGACTGGATTTGCTCAATTTGGTTGTGGATGTTGTTAACAAGTGTTTTTTCCTGCAAGTTAGAAAACATTAAACTAACGCATGATATCATAAGGAATAACGAGAATCATCCATGAGCAATTCAAAACGAAACAAAAAAACAAGTACCTTATTGTTTAGAGCTATCTCAAGTGACCCCCTTTGCTTTATTGCACTGGAAATGTCAACCTTAAATTGTTCCAACTCTGACTTGGCATGATCACCTTCAGCATCCATTTGTTGCAGTTTGGTAACTAAATCTGTAATTTTCTTATCTATATGTATGGGAGGTTAATAAGTGAAATCCAGGATATTAAATATTTCTTTGGCAGATAAGCAGAAAAACAATGAACTTCGATATAACCAACCATGAAATATTGCTCTTGCAGATAAGCAGTAAAAAGAGACAACTTATGGAGTTGCTTAATGTTTTCAAATTGCACTGGACTTGAATCCAAATAAATATAATAAACATGAGAGTAAACATGAGTTTCAGTATTCTAAATATAACAATTATGCAGGTCTGTATGCTTTGAAAATTAGATTAGTACGGAAAACATATCATTACACAGCAAGAATCAATCCCATACATTCGTATGTTTGCTACTTCTAAAATGAGATACAATGCAAGCAAGAAATTTCATATTGAAGATTTGTTCCAAGATGTTCTAATAGTATGGGCAGAGAATTTTTTTTGAATCTCTGTTTTGTTCTTTTTTACTTTGTTTCATCTTTTTCCCACTCTTTGCAAACTGTTTTAATCACTTTGTGATTCCAATAAATCTATAAGGAAAAGGACCCTAACTTTTGCTTCAAAAAACATATCCAATTGACCGAGCTGCTGAAGGAGATAATATCTGTACATAGGGGTCTTGAACCAGCCACATGTAAACTGAAAAGAGTGGTCTATGATAACAAAAAGTTGACCACAGGAGGAGATACCTCCAGCTTTGTTCTAAGGTGCAATGCTTTGAAAGAGTAGACTATGTATGATTACTAAACCAAATCCGGATACCTTTATCTGTTAGCTTGTTTCCGATATTCACTAGATGAGCCGTATCTCTTTCAATTCCTGTCTTATTATCCTTTATTATTTTCATGAACTTCAGTTTTGAGCGTCTAGAGTCATAGAAACCTCCGGTTATGGCACCATCTTTTGATACTTGATCACCTGATACAGTAACCGGTTAACACAGAGTCAGTTGACAATGTTCGAATTGAAGCAATGATTACAATTTACAACTCAAATGCAGAAGGTTCATTACCATCAAGAGTAATGCAATTTAGACCATTGCTATGTGCAACTTTAGTTGCAGTTTCCAGGTCTCGACATATTACTGTCCTCCCAAAAACCTGATGGAAATATCAAAGTTTCATATTGAAAATAATATAGAAAACATTTATTATGGAAGAAAAAAAGTATTTAAGAAACTAGCTTAGGTGATCGGACAAGGAAAGCTAAGTATGTGGAAGAAGGGAGGCTCCATATAACCATGCAATAGATCTCTTGTGCAAAAGTATGCTAAAAATATAGAAAAACTAAACTTTTCTTCCCTCAAGTGTGGACAACCTCTTAAACTATAAACTGTTTATTTTGTTTAACTTCGTTAAATCTTCACCCACTACAAATGTGGGATTACTGCAACAATCTCCTCCATCACATTAGTATCCATTAGCACTAACTGGACTGTCACAAGCACCCTTCCTCCCAACTTTATAAAACTACTGCAGTTTACACCTTTTGCTCTAAATAAAAGATGTCTTACTAAATTATTCGTGGTGTCACCCGCTAGTAGAGACCGACATTGTGTCGGAACTAAAGGAAGATCACATGTCCAGGGTGTCAAGGGGAACCCTCTAGGGTGCATGGGTAGAAAACTATAAGGGGAGATGAAGCAGACAAAGAGGCTGCCGCAGGAGGTCTGAGAGATGTAGACGACCTCACCAAGATTGCAGCAAGGTGGGGTCATTGCAGGGGAGGATATAAAGAAGCGGCTTTGATGATGGCGGTGATGGTGTGGTGTGGCCTTGACTTCGGCATGCACATTTGGTGTCACCGATGAGTTTGGTTCAGTTTCATTGATGCAAAGGAAAATTAAGTGTTGGACTTATAGGAAACCCATCGGTGCAAAAAAATATATATAATATAAAAACAAATTATTTTGGTGTTGGTTTGTTTAGTGTGTACTGTTCGGCCACGTTCAGTGTGTTTGTCGTCTTCACTACACAGCTACCAAATCGAAGAAGCAAAGCACAAAATGACATGAAGCTACCAAATTGAAAAAACAAGCAACCACAAAATGTAAACCAAACAATCAAATTGCAAGATAGCAGCGAGCCAGCAACTGGCATAGGATAGGGCACTTGTGGCCAACATGCAGTGCAAAGCCGTGAATGTCACCAATGTGCTTCTTCAAGGGGCTGACATGACAGTTGTGGCGGACACAGCACCGATGGAAGTAGACCAGACTGGACATACAAGCATGCCAGCTGGATGTTGGCAATCTGCTTGTTGGGGATTGAATAAAAACCGTCTTGCTCGAAGCCCTGGAGGAGACAGTTTCGAGGACTAGGGAGTTTTGCCACGTCATTTGAAGCCCAAGAGGGAGAACACATGAATCATGATGATAGGTTGCGTGTGAAACGTGAACTCGTATTATCAGTGTGATATAGTTAGACATTTCTGTACAGCATATTCCCGAAAGATTCTAGGGTTGTAGGGGTATTTTCGGGATGTAAAAATGACCTACAGACACTATGAAAAGAGGGCATCTGGCCCGTGTAAAGGGATCATAACTTTTTGAGAATTACATCATCTTTATCAGACTTTACAACTTTACTTCTCTACTTTTTGTCCTCTGTTTGATATTGAATCTTTCAATACCCAACACCACTTTCCAATCTAATATGTTCGCAAAATTTACTTAGTACAGATTTAGCTAGGGGACAGCCAAGAGTTCAGCAGTGGCAAGAGGTTTATTAAATTACTGGACTCAGTAGGGAAAGCTGCGTGTCATTTCATTAAGAAGAGAAAAAAAATATAAGGGGAGCTGATACTATTTCTTAGCATGCCAACAGCCTTAGAGGCTTAGACGGTACCAGTTGAATGATTAGGATCAATATTCAATTTGGTTTTATATATGAGACCGGATGATAGTGAGAAAGACAGCTATTTCAACAGGTGGAGCTAAGTTGCTTCTAACACAGCCTCAAACAAATTAACCAAATGAAAATTTTAGGCGTCAATTTAGTGGGAGAAGAATATGCACCCTTGTAATACCTCCTCGAAAGCATGATGATGATCAGCATGGTATTTCAATTTTTTCAACAAGGGAACAAAATCTACACTTTGTGGACAACTGAGGCCTTGAACTTGCACTCTGTTCAATGGTATAAATGTTACCCTTCCACCTTTTTGTCGAGTCAATATTTGAATGATCCTTGTTGATATGTCATCATTCTCAACAACCACATGAAACAAGCTAGTCATTTAATAACAGAAATGGATTAGTAGACTAAGAAAAGAATGACTAGAAGGATAAATAAACAAGAATACCATTGTATATGTCTATCTAAAAAGGCAGTATAATTTGATACCTATTTGCAGCAGTGACCTCAACAGCAGTAAACAACTTCTCTTCACAGTCAACCAGTTCTATTACAGGACCAAACACTCCAGTGATATTATGCTCATTGATAATTTTGCTGACAGAATTCAGTCCTCTCATGATATCCTGAGTAAGGAAACAAAATCAAAACCAGTTGAGAGTTGAGACAGCTTCAAGTAACTGTCCCAGCATAACAAAGCAGGTGTATGCTACTGGTATCAAATTAAATAGGGTTCAAGTATGAGAATTGAAGAGTGGGAGGTAGGTGGATGCACACAGCGATGATATCAATTGTGTAATGCAAAACTTTTACAGGGTGAAGACAGTGGCGAAGCCAGGAATTAAGTTTAGGGGGGGCTCACTGTGACATAGCCACAAAGATGTGCCTCTATGACGAAAGCCAACATTTATGCGTATAAATCAATTCATACAATTTCTACTGTAGCAAAAGTTTACTATACTTATATATGCAACAAATAACTATATGTGGCATGTTCTGCTTTTTATACCATATTTCAAGCGAAAATGCAAGACAATTATAAGTAAATACCATATTGATACTCCATTTGTGCGCTGAGATGTCTATCACCATCATCTGGTTTTTCAACAGCAAATGCATGGTTTGGGGTTCAATTTCTGCCATTTACCAATTCAATCCTTTTCTGCCATTTACAGCATAAAAACGGCCAAACGGTGCTAATTCAGAAATCAGGATGAGACTGATTGAATGGTAAAACTAGCAATCTGCCGTGGACAAGTACAATGTGCATACAAATGATCAAAAGGGGCTAATTAAATGAGACTAGCCTCTATCAAAATATTGTAGTTAAAGAAATCAACATAACACTTTTATGTTTTTACCAAGCACTAGCAGAGTAGCAGTCGTGACGTTGCCCATTGGCTTCTGGCTCCCGCGCGCTGGCCCCTGCCCCCTGGCGCTCGCGCGGGCTCGGCCGCACCCCTCCTGCTGGCCTCCCCCCGTTGGCCGCCGCCGCGCCGCGGTCTCGAGCGGCCGCGCATTCTGGCGCGGTGGTGCCTGCCTGCGCCGCCCGCCCGCCCACCCCTGCCCTGCTGTCCGCAGCGCCGCGCCGTGTGCCCGTGCGCCGCCGTGCGCATGTGCGCTCGCGGCCGCGCCTGACTCGCCGCCCGCCGCCTCGCTGTCGCTGTGCGCCCTCGCGGGCGCCTGTGTGCGCGGATGGGTGGAACCAGGGAAGGGGAGAAGAATGGTCTGTTGGGATGCTAGATGGACTGGCCCGCCTGTCTGATTTGGACTTTTGGGGTGGGGAAATAAGGCTTGGCCGCATGGGCCATTTTTTTGGGCCACAGAGAAAAGCCCAGCATACTCGCAAGTCTCTAGCCTGCTGGCCCACGTCGCGAGTCGTCTTCAACCTCCAGTCTTCAGACGCCTGCAGCCCCTCCTTCCCTTTGCATCCATGGCAGTCAGCTGATTTTTGTAGGGGAGGCTAAAGGAGGGGCTCCATGGGTTCGACGGCGGTAGGGGGGCTCGAGCCCCTCCCGCCCCACCGGTAGATTCGCCACTGGGTGGAGATGTGACACGAATTCATCACCATCTATGTTAACTGATTGCACAACAGCAGAAATTATATCCACCCTAACCGTCAGTGCAAATTTAACTTTATCCCCAACTACACAACCACTGGAAGTGGTAGAAAGAGCCAGTAAATTGCTTCAAAGGGAATACTTTAATACCTAGCAAATATGTTCTTGAGTAACACAAATCAGAGCATTTGTAAATTAATTATATTACAGATAATCCATAAAGGCTAATAGTAGTTGTAACATTGATTAAGAAGCATTAAGAGAATGTGATATGAAAAAGGAAAAAACAATGCACGAGCAAATGAATACAGTGTGCCCATATTTCCCCATCAAGTTTTTTGAGTTAAATCAGTCTGTGCATGCAACTCAATAGCACATTAGGATAATAGTAGAAATCCCAAGAAAAAAAGAAAATCAGTAATATGAATAAAAGAGTGAGCAAAATACAAAAGTTTTCATACCCTGGGCATTGCATGTTCCAAGCCCCTCTGTGCCTTTGTCAGATCTTCTCTTAGCCTATTGATTTCAGCTGTCACATTAGATTCCTCTTCCCAAAATGACCTGGAAAACTTTGTTTCAACTAAGTATATAAACTTTAATGCAACACATCTTCCATTCAAAAGTTATGACTTATAAGAAATTTTCATACTTCCTTTCTTCTTGAAGCTCGTCTCTCTTATTCCTCATATCATTGTAGTCATTGTGACTTCTTAAAAGTGCAGCCTCTAACTTACTCAATGTAGTTAGCTAAAATCTTAATTTCATCTTTAAGCTTCTGAATTTCTTCTTCAAGTAAACCTTCCTGCCATATTTGCAATAATGTAAGACATAGTTCAACCATATGATCAGCAAATAATTGAAGGGTGAAAGAAAAAAGTTTCATGGCTCGTGGCTTGGATCTTCAAGACTTCAGCTATGAGCAGAAGGTATGATGAAATGGATCAGACTATAATACATATGATAAATTCAGAATTATTCCGTGTTGAAGCAAACAAGAGCAGTACACCAATAACAAAATTAGGTCCACAATGAGATCGCAACCAGCAAATCAGTCATCGCGTACCTGCTTTCTATTTGATAAAAGCACAGCCTCAAGGTCTTTAATTTCCTTTTGAAGCCAATCATCTCTGGCAGCTTTATTTGCAAATTGTGTGGCCCTTCCCTGCTTTTGGTACAATATACTTAGCTGCTTCTCACGATCCATAATGCTGTCCACACAAATGGAAGTGTGAAATGAATGTACATGAGACTACATAATTATCCAAAATCACACTTTACCTCTTTGATATCACTTCCACTTCCTTTAATATGGCATGATGTACCTTACTAATTTCAGATAATTCAGACATTGATTTTTCACTATCCCTCTTCACACTCTGTAAATCCCTCGTTGCTTCATCCTAGCAATAAATCTAAGCACATGAACAAAATATAAACAACAAAAATTATTGAAAAGCTCAAACATTGCATACCTTTGCTTGCTTCTCGTTTGCAATCCTGTTTTTTATATCTCTCAAATCAAGTTCAACCTGAGCAACTATCTTCAGTGCTTCAGTACGCCTCTTCTCAACATCTTCATTTTGAGCCTTGGTGCCATTAATCCCTTTAGTCGCAACAATTATGTTTTCATCACAACTCTCGATCATCTCAAGTACATCCACCATTTCATTTTCCGCAAGGGACATACTTTCAGAAATTTTTCGCCGGTTATCATCAATCTAATAGAAACAAGGGATTCAAATGAAAAAAGTAGAAGAATTATTATAAGTAGAAAATGATGATGGCATCTGAATTTGATTAAAAATTGTATTTTTGACTATAGTCCTTTGCACATTAGCTGGAAACATGCGGAAGTATCGCTCAAGATGACACTGATAACAGAAACAGGACTGACATAAATTTGACATCACACCAATGGAGCATACATTCAAGGGGAAATATGGTGAAGCATCTTAATGCATACATCAGAAGATAGTATAAAGGGAAAAGTATACTTTACCCCCCCCACCTATGGGGGTTGGAACACATCACCCCCCCACCTATGAAACAGGACAAATCACCCTCTGAACTTTTCAAAACCGGACAAAGCACCCCCTGAAGCGGTTTTGAACGGCGGTTGCTACAGTAACAGTGGTTTTGAATTTTTCTTTTTTTGTTATTTCGGCTGAAACTTTGAAAAATCATAATAAATCACAGAAAAATCATAAAATAGAAAATCCAATTTTGTTAGACTTCACATGAGTAGATGTACACAGTGAATATATAATATGGTATGATTTAGTACATTTTTTTACATCTATGAATTAATTACAGAAAAGTATAGATCTAAAGCTACAACAAAAAAAATGTACTAAAGCATATCATATTATATATTCACTGTGTATATCTACTCATGTGGAGTCTAAAAAAATTAAATTTTCTATTTTATGATTTTTCTGTGATTTATTATGATTTTTCAAAGTTTCAGCCGAAATACCAAAAAAAAAAAGGAAAATTCAAAACCGTTGTTACTGTAGCAAACCGCCGTTCAAAACCGCTTCAGGGGGTGCTTTGTCCGGTTTTGAAAAGTTCAGGGGGTGATTTGTCCGGTTTCATAGGTGGGGGGTGATGTGTTCCAACCCCCATAGGTGGGGGGGGGGGTAAAGTATACTTTTCTAGTATAAAAGATATATCAGGTATATCAGAGATGGCAATATAAAGCATAGCATTCATCAACAATGACTTGTGCTAACAGAAATACAAAGAATATTTTGATTAGTAAAAAAATACCGAGTATGACCCACCTAACTTGCCAGAGATTGTAAATGCAGTATAATCAATTGCTACATTTATTGAGAATATGAGAGGAAAAATTCACACACTCACAAGAGAACACTTAAACATACGCATGACATGATTAATTGTAGGCTCTTGAGTCTTGACTACTGCAATAGGATCAAATAAAACAAAAGGAGAATTCCCTGTGTAGATGACAAAGCAAGCATTTAAAAGTAGTGCTTCTGCACTCTCCAGAAAAGTAAAGTTTTTCTAACAGGGTATGAGCCAACCGAGAGATCATCAGGCAATAATCAGCCTGAGTGGTAGGTGTTAGTGGTTTGTTCATCAAAACTCAACCCCAAGGCCCTCATTCATTTTTCTAGCCAAACTGTTTCAACTTGCGAGAGAGAATAAAAATAATATAAAAATGTAAACTTATATAAACGAAATGGTAAATCTTACCGAAGCTAAATCATTCCTAGTGTCATTTAGTTCATGGTCCAATATAGTATACTCAAGTGATCTTCTCTGTTTGTCCAGCTGCTGGTACTCCTTCAGTTCTTCTTTCTCTTCATCAAGTTCTTTCAGTCTTTCCTCCAAATGGTTGACAACTTTATCAATCTGGTTCCTTTTGCTGGCTGCTCGTAATTAAACTAGGAATCGTCATCTCCACATGTCAAGCTCTGTAAAGAATTGTACTGATTTTACCTGTATCTTTCATTATTTTCAAGCTCTCACACCGTCTATCTTCGTAAACATGTGTACCACCGATCTCTTTGAGAAGAAGCAGTCGTTCGTAATCTTTCATCAGGGTAAGTGATGAAATCTACAGATGACTAATTTGTTGATATAATATATGAACAGATGTAAGAAATGACAAGGTGACTACTTATTACCTTTCCTTGCTGGACAACGTAGTATGGATTAGAACGGGAGAAACCAGCACTCTCTAGAAGATTCATGACTTCAGTATTACTGGATATGGTAGCAATAAAAAGGTCTGAGTAAGCAACATGATATAAAATTTCTGGGCTGGTTTAGGGCATACAACAAAACAATAACATGCCTGATGTGCTTCCCATCCAAGTAGTAGTCATCCTTCTTTGAAACAACAGTCCTGCGCAAGCGCACCTCTTCTTTATCAACCTGAAGCAAAGTAGTATTTTCATGCGCAACCGGAGAACAGGGAGCATGCTGCACATTAGTGTGCCATGCAAAAGGAAATCACCACACAATTATTGCGGAAACATATTAATAAGTAACTGGGGTGCTGTTGTCACATTCTTTGCACAAACCAAATAGCAATGTACACAGAGCTGATAATTATATGAGTGCCTATGATAAAACATTTCGGTCTTGACCTTTTTCATCAAAATATTCAGCTTCATATTCAAGAAGATAATTTGGAATAAATAAACTAAATTTGAATAGATTAGAAGACTTACTGGAATACGGTTGTCCGTATTATCAAAAACTATCTCAACAAAAGCAGATACAACTGTGTGTCCAGCACCTTCCTGGCAATGATTATTAGTAGAGTATCAAAAAGACCAGTCACATGTTCCAACTATATCTTAGATTGCTTAAACAAAGAGCAGGCATACATGGAGAAGGGCACCCCTATCTTCACTTCGCAGCTTCTGAAACATGTCACTCAGGACAAATCGTATAGCTGGAGCATTAAGCATGCACGTCCAAATTAGGAGCATAGTTTTCATATAAGAGCAGAATGAAAATAACCTAAGAGCATCACATGTTTCAAATTAAATTACCATGAAAGAAGTTTGATTTGCCGGATCCATTTGCACCAACTGTGAAAAACAATTGCAGTAAATACATTCATTAAGAGTCAACTATGCACACTAAAGTCACCAATGCACTTTTTTGGTACTTACAATGAATTCAACAAAAGGATTGGTACAAACTAGCAACAATCTCTTCTACAAGGATTTAATCATAATAAATGTTTTATTGCAAGGACTTTTACTATGTGAGGATTTGTCTATTACTGCAGGCTCGATAACTCGATATAGATGGAAGAAATTGCTTGTGACTTATGGCAGTATTAAGTTGTCTGTGAATCTGAACAATTAGGAAGTGTGGAGGGGGTTACCAACTACGTTAACTTTGGGGTTGAAGGGCTCTGTTGAGATCTCTTCCCCGTAGCTCTTAAACCCTTTGATTATGACCTGTACACATAGATGGCTAGGTTAGCACGTTCTCGTCATGAAAAACTTCCAGTAGACTGTGCCCAGGGCAACAGAGTTCGTTTACCTTCTTTATATACATCTTTGTGGCAGGGACAGATCACACCACCATCAAAAACCTGCAAAAAGAGCTTGACAAAACTTGCAACTCAGTTAAACGCAGACGATCCATACAAACAAGCATCGGTGCAGGACCTAAAGTTGAAGAAGCTTTCATCAATTTTTTGTAAAACAAAATGCACCCTAGCTAGTGGAGATGGGAAGTTTCTTCGCCACCAGCATCACTAGTAAAGTAATAACGGCTGGAATGGATAGAGAAGTGACGAACCCTAGTTATATTAGGAAGCAGAGGGAGATGAGGAGAGGACTCACATCGTTCCGGGCTAAGATGGTGGGGGCGCCGCGTGCGTGGTCGCAAACGTGATGGCGGAGGTGGAGGAGAGGCGGCGGACTCGCTCGCGTGCAACCTGAGCAAGGGGAGGGCGAGCACGAGAGGCGAGCGAGACGGGGAACGTGCCGGACCTATAGGGCACATTTCTCCCCGTGCAAAATGGGTGGGCCGGGCTTCGAGATGTTTCCGTAAAAATGCTGGTTTTGTTGACCGTGGGCTTTTCTCTCCTGGGCTTTATAGTCGGCTAATCTCCTCTTACAAGGCCCATAGAATAGAAGGTCTTAGTGAAAAAGCTAAAAAATAATAATGCTTTGGACTTACAAATATAAGAGAAATCCTTGGATAAAAGAAATAAGAGAGGTCTTAAATAGCTTCCAAAAAGTTTTATTTTCTTATGCAACTTTAAGTTTACTAGTAAAATGCACATGCGACACGCATGTATTTACGAGAAAACATTTTAACATGTACTTCGAAAAATGTATTAAAAGGGACTTTATAGCCAGAAACATATTAAACAAACATTTTTTATTGAACTAATGTAACAAGTTCTATTGAAGCAAAGTTTAAATTTAATCACCTAGCTGCATTTCAAAAGTAATTAACACCACCCTGTAATCTTCTGAATTTGGTTCTTAAAAAAACTTCATTATGTTTTCACGTGCGGCACACACATTTTTTGAAAAACTAATTAGATCGATTTCAATTGAAGTTCAAAAATAATCCCTTCATAAATGGAGTCACGTTAAGCGGGGTTAGGCAGGCGGGGTGGGTGGCCGCCCTAGCTAGAGTTGTAAGTGTGCTCGAGTACCTCCTCTTCTCCGGCGACCCACTGAGCTAGGACAACCCCTTCTTCTCACTTAAGTTTGGCCCAACTATATGTGAAATGCATATAATAGTAACATATGTCACAAACAAAGTAGATGCTACTTACATACATAATTTATGAATAACATAAGATGAATGATAAAACTGTATGAAAAAATAATGACGGCAAAAATTTGTATACAGAGGAAGAAGAACCTAATAACCATTTTTACCATTTGTATCGTCAATGTCATTATTGCATCACTGGTTTATTGTCAGCAAACTTGCGTCTCGTCAATTTTTAAGAAAAAAAACTATATATATTGTGTCTGACGTGGAGTGTATTTTGTGTTAAAAAAAGATCTCATTGCACAATGACCATGCAATGGCAAGCGATGGGTTTCTGCATGGCAAAATGGTATGATCGTTAGGAACTCATAGGCGCATAGCAAAGTGCCCGATCCTTTCTACAGCGACCATGGATATTGTTGCAGCCGCCGTTGCCATCATCATGCTACCGCTCACCACGTCCCAGCCGTTTCGGTACTCGACATGTACACTCAGCTCCCCGACAACGCCTCAGCCACGCCAGCCGGCTTCGCCGTGGGCATCGTCGGCGCGGTGGCCAATAAGCAGGTCGACGCGCTGGCGTTCTACCGCGGCAACACGGACGCACCAACCTGCCGCGAGTGCGTCGCCGCGGCGTTACCCGACGCATGGCGAGACTGCCCCGGCAGGAAGGACGTCACCATCTACCAGGACTTTTGCGTCGTCCGCTTCTCCGACGCGTCTACCTTGACTTCCTCGGCGTGAACTCTTCTTATGCCATGTCCTCCTGCCGCCGTCACGACGCTCAGGACCGTGACAGCGGACCACACGCACGGCAAGTAGCTCCACCTGGAAGAAGTACTTTGCCACGGCAGTGATGGACTTCAGCGCGCACTACCCGAGAATCTACGACAACATGCGGATCTTGGGGAGCGACAGGGGCTACGGCGGCGCCGGCGTGGGTTGCGGTCCACGCCTTGATGGTGGGCAGGAAGTATCGTATGGCACGCTCGGCTCTGCCGTGACACGCCTCGTCACTGGAGAGGTAGAGCTGGACGAGCAGGACAGGGGTGCCGCTGTGTAGGAAGACGTCCAGGTGATCGGCCCACGAGCCGCCGCCAGAGTATGCCTTGGCGGCTCGATCGAAATTAAGAAATCCCGTGACGGCGCGACGAGCTTCCCAGGGACGCGGCGGTGCCCTGCTGCTGACCAACCGCGGCGAGCCTGGCCTCGTTGACGATCTCGGATGCGAGGCTCGACACATCGATGCAAGCGGTCGAGAGGAGCCGGGAGGAAACATGGTGTGTGGCGTCCGACGGCAGGCCGAGCTTGCCGACTGTCGCCTCGCGTCGGATCTCCCGGACGGCGTAGACGACGTGCGGGTCACCTTTGCGGACAACAAAAGGTCTGTTTGGTTGGTCGCACGTCCTCCGTCCAGGCTCCGCAGATGCAGCATAGGATTGATTGGTTACTTGTATGGGTGTGGGAACCAGGCTCCGTTGGTGAAAAAAGGCAGCTAGAGCCAGGCTCGCTAGAAACGCAGCGAGCGAGCGTTTCCCCAGGGCCTGGCTCACGCGGTGCATGGGAGTGTGCGGGGTCACAAATGCAGTGAGAGAAAACGAGTTGGCTAGTACGTGAATGTGAGCAACCAATCAAAATCTACACCCGTCCTGGCTGTCTTCATGCACGCAAGCAAACAAAGGTCGCGTGCATACAGCAAACCTGGCTAGCACGGGCCTGCATGTGTGATGCGAGCCAGGCTACCAAGATACGAAAACCAAAGCGAAGCCGTAAGGGAAGAAAATTCTGGAGTCGTGAAAGGCAAGGACTGAGGAACACGTATTGGGAAAGTACTACACTATGCGATCGTGGTGTCAGGTGGGTATGCCACTGGTTAAGGTGGATGTGGGTGAGAAAAGAATTAGCTTTTTGGCAGAAACGCTCTCCAAATTGCGATTTTTCGGTCCTTCCATAGTCCTTCCACCCTATCCACTCCATAAAACATATGACGGGTGGGTCCGGTGTGAGGGGTACAGTGGACCCGATTCGGGTGAGAAAAGTTTTCAATTGTTTTCGCTCCTTATAGTATAGATAACATTCATGCTATAACAAATAGATGGATAATATGGGATGAGAGAGCAAGTCAACCATGCAAAGATGGTGTTGAGACATGATGTGGGTCTAGTATTTTGTTACATAGCAGTATCAATATATTATGTAATATATCTCATATTTATATCTTTAACTTTATTAAACACATATTTCCAACATGCTCTGAGCTCTGACACTACTACCACATCGTCAATTGCAATTGTAGCCAAAAGTTTCCGAGTATCTACCACTCATTTCAAGATGTGAGAAAAGACTTGTCAGCACCTCCAATTTCCTCTCTCAAGCTGGAAAGCTTCAAATGACAAATGTTGTCTTCTCAGCACTTCCTACTTTCTATCTCTGCACTTTCAAATTGCAGGATACAGTAATCCAACAGATAGATAAATTCAGAAAGCATTGCCTATGGAGGGGTTCAGATATCAATGCAAAATCTCCACCAAAAGCAGCCTGGGAGATGGTTTGCTTGCCCAAATCTGAAGGTGGTCTAGGAGTGCTCAACTTAGGGACGCACAACGATGCCTTACTGCTCAAAAACCTACACAAATTTTTTAACAAGGAAGACATTCCCTGGGTGCATCTGATTTGGGAAAAATAATATACCAATGGTAAGCTCCCCAATCACATCAGGAAGGGTTCCTTCTGGTGGAGAAATATCCTCACACTCTTGGATTTGTTTAAAGGGATGGCCTCAGTAACCTTATTCAAAGGTGATACTTGTTATCTATGGTTAGATTTGTGGACTGGACAAGCTTTGCAGCACTCTTTTCCTCAGCTTTTTTTCTTTTGCTCGAAACAAGAACATTACGGTGCAAAAGGCAAAGTTGATCACAGATTTAGGCTCCTTGCTGAACTTACCAATATCTGAAGAGGCATATGACCAATTACTGAAGCTAGCACATCGATGGAAGCTTTGCCAGGTTCAGAGGACAATGGCATTTGGACTTATATTTGGGGATCTCCCTGGTTTTCACCTTCGAAGCTCTGATAGGTCACAAACCTGTTCATCCAGCTTTCATTTGGATTTGGAAAACTTCTGTCCAAAAGAAACACAAGGTGTTTTTTTGGTTACTTCTCAAAGACAGGTTGATCACCAATAATATTTTGAGGAGTTAAAATAGAGTTCTACCCTCTTATGATTGTGTTCTTTGTGGCACGAATTCAGAAGAAACACTGCAACATCTTTTCATAACTTGCCCATTTGCTCAAGACTGTTGGAGCTTGCTGCATCTGAATGTGCAATCTGGTGACCCTTTTATTTGCCTAGTCTCTTTCAGAAACCAATTGGCAGTCTCTTTTTCCATGGACATCATCATCTTGATGAGTTGGTGCATTTGGATGGAAAGGAATGATTTAATCTTCAAAGGAGTTCAACCAAACCTCAACAGTGTGAAAGTTCGCTTCAAAAAAGAGTTTGCTCTGGTTATCCTTCGAGCAAAGCCGGTCTTAAAACCAATCCTTCCTTATGGATAGACTCAGCCTCGTAATCTTGCTTTTTATCTTTTTTCCTCATTTTTTGTTTCTTGATTTCAGCTGTTGTAAGACCTTATTACTTATTATAATATATATCCAGTAGGGCTAAACCCCTCCTGTTTTCTCAAAAAAAAATGCAATTGTAGCTAAAAATCCTTGTTCCACAAATAAAGTATATATATGATGCAATTATTTATAAATTTAATTATCGCCCACAAATTTGCATTATTGGAGGATTCCTTTTTTGCTGATGGTGGGTAAAAAAAGCTCTTGCTTTTTGTTCGATCTACCCTCGGTACTAGGTAGCTATAGTTAATTGGTTCAGGAAACAGCTAGTATTTGCGGCTGTACGGGCTGTAGCGGTGCGAGATCGAGAACTCCTTTCCGCGGGTGTTCCAGTCAGTAGCTTCTTGGGGGCGATCAGAGCGAGACGACGACAAGGGAGACAAGCACTACCAGAAAACGGAGATTTTGTGAGTCGAAAACCCTCACGAAAATAGCTAAAACCCTTATGAAAATAGTTCATGACATGTATAATATGGCATCACGAAAATACCATTTTCATAAGAGTGAACCGTCATGATTTATTTTCATGAGAGCATTTCGTGTCACTGACCTCCAAGAGATATTTTGTACCACCAGCCCTTCAAGATCATTTTCATGAGAGTTGAGCGTCACGAAAAGTCCGCCACAAATAGTTTTCATGAGAGCCTCAAACTCTCATGAAAATCATAAGCCACCATGCAAAACAGCCTGACCAAATGTCAGATTTCATTTTCATGAGAGTAGATAGCACATGAAAATAGTGCCATTTTCATTTGAGTTCAAGCCACCAGGAAAAGGCACTAAACATCCAGATCTCATCAAGCACACATTCATGCAGATATAACACATATTACTCCAGCACACATCCATGCATATATACGATCCAAATGTTAATACGGAATACATCCATATGCCTGAATTAGTCTACCACAAATCCATAGATGCTACAAATTCTACAATCACAGCATGTGCATACAAGTCACAGAATAAGACAATATACCCAAAACTAAAAGGTTAGCCACAACTGTGCTTCAACCAAAAACTGACATCCCAATCACAGATGTGAGGATTTTCATGAGAGTTCAAAGCACACCTTCACAAAATTTGCACCTCTTTCATGAGAGTTTGCGCAAAACCTTCACAAAAATGGTCATTTTCGTGAAGGTTGGCTGAGTACCTTCACGAAAATATGTTTTCGTGAGAGTTTTTCTAACACCTTCACGAAATAAACATTTTCCTGAGAGTTTGTTAAATCCTCTCACGAAAATTGTGCCTCTCTCACGAAATCTCGGTTTTGTGGTAGTGAAGGAGGCGGTGTCGTTCTTCTTCGGTGGTCTATCTCCCCTTGGTGCTCGTGGCAGATCGTACGTCATCCATGGTGGGGATAAGCATCTGCATATCATCGATTAGATCCACAACGTCACGAAACAAAGTGCGGCCGCGCTTCAGTTTTGCAACAACACACCTGTTTCAAGATTTCCAGAAACTGTTTCATACCCTCCATTATCGCATCAAGAAAGTCATCCACCTCCTGATGAGGACATCACCTGAAACGAACCGGATTTCCGAAAATGCAAACCCGATCCTCTGCACCACTGTGATAGTCCCAGGAAGTGGCTATCACGTGCAATCCCTGTCTCAAGTGATACAAATCCATACAACACAGGAATAGAGGAAAAATTACATAATTTTATTAATACATCAGAGTACAACATTTCGGCATAAGTCGGGTACAAGTCCAATCAGACTAAACAAGAAAGGTAAAACATCTACGCAGCGGATCTATCGAAGCGAAGCGTCTCCAGCTCCACAGGCAAACTTGAGTGTAGGACCAGCTCTAGTCTTCCCATTCTTCATCGTCGATGTCGTAGTCGATCACCAAGTCTGAAAGCATCGCCATCTACCCGATAAGCGGGTAGGTCATGTCAGCTTCCCAACAAAGAGCAAAAGCAGTGGATGAATTCTAGTATGCATGGATAAGCCTATATATGGCTGTAGAAGGTTTATGCAAGCAGCGGTAGCAACATCAAGGTAAGCGGTATTGCAGAGAGGTCACCATCTCTGAGGAGATCCACACCTCCGAGGTCAACGCCTCCGGGGTCAACACCCCAACCGAGAAAAGAACACCAACACACTGGATCTCAACTGAGACACAGCATCCCACTGTCATCTGCGATATGGGGTCACCAACTCCTATCCCCACATCTCAACAGCACGAAGCCGGGCTCACACATTCAGGGGAGAGAAGCAGCACAAGAAAAGTCTAGTCAGATGAGAGATCGAAAGGGCTGTCCATACCGGTGGACACGGACTATAGCTATAGGTTTAACACTCTGCAGAGGTTGTACAACTAGACCCGCCGGATAGGGCAAAAATGGGGATCAGCCATTCCACATCCCTACCTAACGGCCGGAGACCTAGCAGTGGAAAGCACTCTCCTGCCTCTCCGAGCCTGCCTCGTCTTGAACTGGGGCGCGAAACTTGCCAGCAGGGCCTCGGAGCTGTGAAACCATCCCCGGAGGAGCTGAGGCGATGTCTACTCGGGGGGTATAACCCGTCCCCCTCACACGATCACACCGATCCGCCTACAGGCTGGATGCTATCCACATACTAGTTCTCGGACCGAACCCCGCCCATAACAAGGCGAACGGTTTGTACGAAAATAGCCCAAAGATCAAGGTCACACAATCGATCGGTCCTTAATTGCAAGGAGTGAGCACTCCACCAACTCCACCCGTCCGACACGTCGCTAGGGCGGGAGGCCAGGTCGCATCTCCCCTAGACAGGCGTTCACAAGTAACCAAGCGGCTCGCTCCCGCGGTAACACATCAAGGAGTCACACTCACCCAAAACACACGCTAGAATATACCGAGATATCCCAATCTCAGCCCAACACCAGAGATCCATCCATATCACAAAACAAGTAAAATATATGGATAGTAAGTATCGGGGACTAGCTAGGGGCCTGTAGCTAGTCCCAAAGGTAGGAAGTTCAAGGTACAGGGTATATCGAAATCAAGGCATGGCTAAAAGATTGTCTATGCATTTAAATCATCCAAATAATAAATAAAGCACTAGCAACTAAATAGCATGCATGGGTTCTATATGGTCGGGAGTGACATGACACCTGCGCGGTAGTCGTCGTAGAGTAGTAGAGGTTGAGGCCTTCCTTCGTGTTGGAGGTCTTCTCGATCGTCGCAGCTCGGGTCTTCAAACATGATTACAAGCCTACACGAGATGAGACACAGAAATAAATAACGACATTCAACTAGGCAATAAATCGAGAGAACATCAATTTAGAAGAACCAAATAAATCCGAACTAGCTACAAGCAGCACTAGTTTAATTTAAGGAAATTAAAGTAATTAGTTTTATATTTAAAATAGTTTTAAGCAATTAGCTTTATATGCTTAGAACACAAAATTAGGGAAAGAGGTTAGTTCAAGGTTGGGTCGCCGATCAAGGGCTAAGAACTTTGGTGATTGCGCTTGCAAGGTATTAGCGCAACAGACAGGTGCAACAAAGCGGATGCTCAGGAGATGATGAGAGAGAAGCAAGGCGAAGCGAGCTAGGCATGGCATTATCAGGCCAAGGTGTGCAGCAGCAGCACAAGGAGGAGGAAAGGTTCGACTTGTGGTTGATAAATGGGTGGTGAAGAGGTAAGGCGTGTCCAAGAGCGCGACGGAGCAAGTGCTAGCGTTGCGACGATAACCACGATGTAGTAGCTAGGTTGCATCACGGGGTTGACGTGCTTGTAGCAGTGGCCACTGCTCATGGCACGGCCGTCCATCACGCACGGCATCCTAGTTGCAAGCACCTGGTACGGCGCACGCTTCGTAGCACGAACAAGGTAGAGCGAGAGCGGGTATGCGGGTTGCGGCACAAAGCGGTGGAAGCGGCACAAGCAAGAAAAGCGGTGTGAACACATCTTGGGAAAGGTATTCCTGTCCGCGGCACGCCAGTGGCTAGTTGCGGGGCTCCGGCGTCCCAGATCCACATTAGCGCAGTGGCTGCCAGCGGCCACGAATCCTACTCCACGGACGCGGGCCAAAAAGGGGCTTGATTCAAGGGCAAGAGCAGAAAAGGATAGGGTAGCGGCGAGCGTCTCAGAATTATGAAACCAATGCACCAGGTTTCATAATTTTCGGAGCTCCGGATAATTAGTTATGAATTTTTAAAGATTAAAAGTATTTTTGAAGAATTTTTAAAGGTTAAAAAGTATTTTTGAAATTAATTCCTGCATTTACAACAGGGTTAACTATATGTTAACTATAGGTTAGCTCTTGGTGGCTTTAGGTTAGCTCATAGCCGGCTGTAGGCTGACTTTAGCCACCCATGTGGCTGCCACGTAGCCAGCTCTAAGCCAGCTATAGGGTGAGGTGGCAGCTTAGGTGGCTGTGGCCACACAGGATCCCAGGGTGGATCCTCTGCGGCTTGGAGCGAAGCTGGTTGGTGTGTGGCGCGGATGGGACTGGAGGGCCACACAAGATCCTAGCGGCGGCCGTTGTGGCTGGCGACTTCGCAGGCCTGCGTGTGGCACCACTCAGGACACGGGAAAGAGGGGTTGCACACCAGGTGTTTGACAGAAGGCCGATAAGGTGCGGCGGCGCGGGCAGCACGATGAGGTTGCGCCGGCGGACTCGAGTTGTGGCTCAGGTGGCCTAGGTGGACACGTCGAGGCAAGGCAGGGTGAAGCTCTCGGCAAGATGGGGTTCAGGGCCCGGCCTTGGCGCACGGCGAGCACGGCGGTGTGGCGACGGCTGCCGGTGAGGGACACGCCACGCGCCTGGGTCAAGGTGCAGTGCTAGGGCTCCGGCAAGGGGAAAACGATCATGGCGTCCAGAGCGAAAAGGAAGGCTTCATCGACGGCGAAAGAAAGGAGCGGCGGCGCGGTTCGGCACCCTCGGCTCGAAGGCCGGTACACAGCATGACGACGAGCTCGGTCACGTCGTTGGCCGGTTTGCTTCCGGAGCATGGCGCGTCACGAGGCCAGCGGAGCACGGCGCGAGGCAGAGCGGCAAGGCAGCGCAACGTGCGCGAACGGCGAGCAGTGCGCGACAGCATCATTTGAAGGAAGGGCGCGGCTCGAAGCTGCAGACCGGCGCGGCACGGCGCGAAGCAACAGAGCCGTGCGGCTCAAAGTTGTAGCAGCGGTGCGATGGCCGGGCAAAAGCTGTTCGACTCCCTCGGCTCGATGGACGGTTCCCAAATCGTCGACGGCCATGGAACAGATCAGGGCGGTGTTCACGGCGGGACGAGCAGCACAGCGCGGCGTGGCGCGGCGCGGTGAGGCATGGCGGTAAGGCGTGGTGCAGAGCGGCGCCGCGAGAGGCGAAGCTGCACAAGGCAGAGCGGCGCGGCTGAAGGGTAGAGCGATGCGGCTCACAGGAGTAGAGCGGCACGAAGGCCATTTCACATATCGATCGCGGGCTCGGGCAGCACGGTGAGGCGGAACGCGCGGCGGAGATAGAGCAATGCAGAGCAGAACACAAAAAAAGGGACTGGTTCGGGGAATTGAGCAGGGCTAGGTCCGGGTTGTGCTCACCGGGGGCTTGAGGAGGTTCACGGCGAGGCGGGAAGAGGTCGAGGCTGTGACGAGGTGACGCAGGCAGGTCGGCGTGTCGAGGTTCGAGGCGGTGGCATCGACCGTGGTGTCGTGGTACACTTGGTGGCGCTCCGTGCTCGGCGTCGGTGTTCGCGGCATCTTCTCGGCGCGGCGTCGGCGTCGATCTCCAGCTTGGCTTCCTCGGGCTCACGGTCGCCGGCGTCGATCAGGGCGTCCTGGTGCTCTTGGTGGTGTCCCGGGCTCGGCTTCTTGTCCTCCTGGTCCTTGGCGTCGGCGTCGGCGATAGGCTTTGTGGTGCGGCACGGCGGCAGCGCAGTGGTGAAGCAGGGGAATTGGGGAAAAATTTCCCATAGCGGCAGCGAGCAGGAGGATGGCCTGCGCGGGTGAGACTTATAGGTGCTCAGCTAGGGTTCGAGCGGTCTGCGGACGGTAGGGATGTGGGCGCGGGGACGCGCGGCTCCCATCCGTGGTTGCCAACGCAGCTGGGCGGCGCCATGGGCGAGGCCAGGGCGCGGTGCGGAGCAGCGCCTGTCTCCATCATGCGTGCGTCACGGGGAAGGAGAAAGGGAAACATCGTTTCCCTTGGGCTGCCATCTGGGTCCCACGCTACAGAGAGAGAAAGGGAGGAGGAGGACGAGCTGGGCCTGCTGGGCTGTGAAGCCGGCCGGCTGGTGGGCTTGCGCCAAGGGGAAAGGAGGAGATTTGGCCTGTTTAGCCAGGTGGGTGGATCTGGTTAGATAGGTGGGCTGGGTTAGTTGTTAGAGTTAGATAGGGTTTTTAAAAAGTTTGGTTTTATATTTGTAAGTTTGAATTTTGAATAACTTCAAATTCAAACAACACTCAATTAACTCCAAATTAAAATCCAAGAAAATCCAACTCACCTTTATACCATAATTTGAAAATAATGTTTATATGGTTCTATTTTATATGGAGTTTGAGATGAGGGCTAGCAAATTGGGATAAATTTTGGTAGCACCCAAGTTCAATCAAAAAGTTTTAAATTTTTGTGAAAATTCACACTTGAGAAAACATTCAAAATTCCGGGATGTTACATTCCTCCCCCCTCACAAGAATCTCGTCCCCGAGATTAAGCTCGTACCGGGGGTGGCGAGGGTTTCCTTCTCGGTAAGTCTTCAAGATATTGATGTTCTCGACGTTGTAGAGCTTTATTGAAAATGTCTCTCTCTTCCATATGGTTCCACTTTTGTTTAATCCCATCATATATCATCTCCATGTGAGTCTTCCTGAAGCCATGTGGTATCGTGTGTTCTCCTTCGTTAGTATCCATAAGCACTTGCGATGTATGATCCATGTATCACTTAGATCTTTTCTCTTGTTCCAGCTCGTGACAAGTTCCAAGTATAGGCTAGATGTCTCCTTTCCCTAATCCATATCATCTAGCCGTGCCACCTAAACTTGCTAAACTTAGAGCAGTTTGGAGCATGATAGCCTCATTTTATTCCAATCCTCTCACTCGAGGTTACATCCTCCTTATCAATTAAGCATATTCCAAAGTTATTCCGTATGAACTCGGTCATTTTCTCATGGCGTCCATTATGTACTTTTAATCCCATTAGGCACGAGTCTCCTACTTCTTTCCATATGAGGGAGTCGTATACTTTATGCCTAGCAGAAGTCTGCGACTCCAGTGATATCTCTTAGCCTAACTTGCAGGAGGTAAATAGTTGATATGCATATAGCAAGCTCTTATCCAAATTGTTGCTTTATACCAACGCTCACATTCTTAGTGTACCCATAAATATATTATGATCTTTGTCCAAATTTGATTGCTTATCCAAAACGGGTACGCGGAACAGAAGTTGAGTCTCATAAATATCTTTTCTTCATCCATGTTTTCGTATATGAATTCTAGGTTTTCCTAGTTTATCCAAGAAATCTTCTTGAAGCCATATCCATCTGGGATACATTGAAGATATAAAATATTATCTCTTGATCCATAAGTAGATATACTAGTTTTTCCAAGACAATAGTGCAGTAGCACCTCTTATGGCGTGCACTCTCAACAACTAGCTGCACTTGGGTGAACATAACTTCCTTTTTATATATTTTTGCTCTAGTTCCGTTTAATTCGCTCCCGTCCTGTTTAATTCGCTCCCGCACGAAGTCAATCCCGAACCTACTAGGTACTACTAAGGTGCTCTAACTACTAGGGTAGAGGTTCTTTCATTATAATCAAACATTTCATACCTTAATATAAAAGATGTTTGTGTATTCGAGAAAAAGACGACTCTAGTTCAAGTTTATTATAGTGATGACATCGAAGTTACAACAATAGTGACAAGAGTCTTCTGCTTATTTGTACGACTGGTTTGTTCTGAGAGAAAAATAATGTGTGCTGATTTGATCAGTTGTTTTGTTTTGAGAGAAAAATACTGTGTAATAAGCAGAAATAAGTTCATTATAGTCATCACAATATACTGTAGCTCATTCCACGGTTGTGGTATCATCAATTATTTAATTTCAAGAGTGAATGAGTGATTCAATCAAGATAATAATTTCAGCAGTGGGCATTTGCTAAGAAGTTGTACTCATCTTGCCCGCACAAGACCTTGAGACGAGAATTTCAGGGTGCGCCTGGGCAAGGCGACGGCGAGCCGTTGTGCTTCGGCGGCCTCCCTCTCCCTGCTGACGTCGCCGCCGGAGGCTGCTGATTGTCGTCGCGCTTGTTAATCTCCTTGAGCATTGCCAGCATCTCTTCCATGGAGGGCTTGGGGTCCTGCATGTCCATCAGAGCCGAGCAGTGTCAGTTTCTGGTGGCTTTTAGCCTTAAACCACTGGATGGAGAAGGGCAGCAAGAGCAACGTGTCGAGGCAACCTGCTTCATTCTGTCCGTAAAGTTGCTAACCCCTTTCCGCATATCCCCAATATCTGCGAGGAGCTTGTTCATCGACGGCAAGACTTTGGCCAGTTGAACTTGAAATCCTGCCTGGGAGACGCCCGCATCGTACAACGCCCTCCTGGCGGCGTCCGAGAGCACTGCCACAAACGCACTCCATCAGCACATAGTATGCATATCCATAGATCAAATTCTAGTATTCTACACACGAACACTACTACGGAAAAGCAGGTCAAAGGTCATTACCTTCGAATGCCTCCTTTATCTGGCGAAAACTTGCTCTGGATTCCTCCGTCGTCGAAGAATCCCCCTCCAGGTGCCACTCCTGCAAGAAGTTCCACAGAAAAAACCAGCCGCCCTGCCGGCGTAAGATCGACGCGCACCCACCGCCGCCGTGCATACGCGTGATGTGCGTACTGCCCTCACCTCGACCTTCTTGTGGTAGGCGTCGTAGATGTCGGCGGCGGACGCGCACCTCGCCACGCCCAGCACCTCGTAGTGGCACGACTTCTTCACTGAGTCCCCGCACATTGCTGCTCGATTTCTGTCTGCCGTGCTCTCGCCGGAGATCGGAATTGGGATGCCTGGACCAGGGCCCCAACCCCTGTGTTTTATAGGGCGCCGAGCACGAGGGACGCGGCGAGCGCTGACACCAACTGATCGAACATATCCTGAATTCCTGTGGGCGCGGCGCGCGCGGCAGCTGTGTCGTGGGGCGTGATCTCCGGTCTGCAACGGCCGCGCGGGGGAGCGGCTCCGCTCCGGAAAGGTGGAAACGGTTGGCGCGCAGCCGCGCCAGCCAGCGGCCGGCCGCGACCCTTGTGCGTTCCGGTGGGCGGTGGCGGATGCTTTTGCTCGCCGGGGTGGGGTTGCGGGCACGGCGTCGCTGGGTGGCGTGGACGTCAGCGGCTCAGCGCTTGTTTGTGTGCGATGGGCTTTGAGGACCGGCGCGGCGGGATCCGGCGAGTTAGTTTTGAGCGCTGGGAGGATCATGTGAGCTCGATCTGGTCTTTGGCTGCAAAGGATATGTATGGGGGCGTGGCAGCTAGGATTGATGATGTGGAAGGTTAGAGGCTTCTTGTACAGGAAATGAATGTCATTCTTACCCCTTCTAGAATGAAGAAGATATGGTTGACGACGATGGCTGATGGCGATGCGAATATCCTCCTCCGGTAGAAGGAAGTCGTGGCGGCGGCGCTCTTGATGCTTGAAGATTGGGTGGGGAAAGGAAGGTGGGCTTGTAAGAACAACAAGACGAGAAGAATGGTATGTGGACGCTAAGTGGTGCCGCCGCCGCGGAGCTTGGAAGAGGAGAAATGAATGCCAAATGAGACCGCCTGCGAGAGGCGGTGTCGGTGTGTGCCTTTTATAGCCGCTCATATACGAGTGTCACGTGTTAAGATTAAAAAAGATATTTCGTGTCATAGTTATCATCTTAACGTCTCAGAGGTTTACGTCATTGCACATGTATACCCACATTTAGTAAAAAGAACTTATACAAGTATTTTCCTCAGCACAACAATGGTATCGATTGCATCGTTGCAAATGGACATTGCGATGGCTACTGGATCTAGTGACCCACAAAAGGTGGGAAACGATAATTATTCATTTTAGATTAGCTAAAAAAAATACATCCTTGTTTGAAAAAAGAGAAAATAAATAAGTTATGGGGTTTTTCAAGGATTTTTTTGTGCTCTTATCCCTATTCTGAAATGCAATTATATATTTACCCTAATTTTTTGTAGCTTTATGATTAGCCCTCGATTATTGACAATTCATTATGATTTTGCTCTTAGTCTTTGTGTATTTGCCCTATTCTCAACGTTGAATAGGGGTAAATTCGCATTGAATTGTGTATTTGCCCTATTTTCCCAAAGTTGAAAAATGAAGGCAAAATCATGAAGTTAAAAAAATGAAGATAAAATCATAGTTAACTTCAAAACAGGAGGAAAGAACACAAATGCCTATTCTTTCAATCAGAATTCAAAACAATTAAATTTCAAGCCATCTAATTTTACTGTGTGATGTACAGCCACGTCACATATGTCACTGTTTCTTATTGTTTGTTATTACTTGTTCATTACTTTAAATTTGATTTTGGCTCACTCCAGTCTACTCGATCGGGTAAGTTCCATGAAAATTTTCAATCAAATTTCCATCGCCGAAGTGCCCAAATGAGATGCTGACTCTTTTATTTCCTTTCACAGGTGCATGCATGCAGTTGGTGTTCGAAGAACAACACGGCAATACAGTAGATCGATATAGGTAGCCAGCCATGCATAGGATACAAAGGATACTACGATTATTTGGTTCCCCGCCTCCGGTCGGCGAACGTCACCGGGAAGCAGCTACCCTTTCCGGCTGAACGGGCAGGTGCTCTAGCGACGCGAGGTCGAAGTCGAGGACTCGGCCGGGGCCGCCGCCGCCGCCGCACTCTGCCTCGCGCGGAGGGCGGCGTCCCTGGCAGTGGCCGTGATGGGGTCGACCTCATGGATCTCCTTTATCAAGGCAATCAACTCGTCGCTGGTGAGTTCGGGCTCCTGCATGACGACAGCCGAGATCAGAGATGCCCGGCCGGCGACGGCGAGCCGCCGCTTCGTTCAGTTTTTTGTTGGCTAATTCATAGGAGACGGGAGATCAAAGAGCGATGAAGCAACGTCACCTTCTTCATCCTCTCCATCAACTCCTTCAACTTCTCCCACCTCCGCGCCAAGGTCCTCGAGAGCTCGTCGTCCATTGGCGACGACCTCGACGGGAAAGCGTTCTTCGCCCGGTCACGCATGGGCGGCACGGACCGGAATGCCACCGCATCGTACGCGGCCCTCTTGGAGGCGTCCGAAAGAACTGCAAGTGTGTAGTATAGTACTCGCTCTGTCAGCATATATGTATATATACAAATCCATCGAGTTCTTCTTCACGAAACACAAGTAGGAAATAAAAAAGGTAAAGCTATATCTTACCTGAGTGATTTGGAGCTCCTCCTCACACGAATTTTTCTTCATCCCATCTCCACCTTCTTCTCCAACTCCGGCGACACTCCGGCGAGGTTAGGGTTCGGGTTAGGGTTCGGGGTTAGGGGTTCGGGGGTTGCCGGGGGCTGCTGCTCGCTGCGGGCCATAGAGGGAGGACCGGCGGCGGCAGGCCGGCCCGGCGGAGGTGGCGGCCGGCGGGGCGGCGGGGCCGGGCGGCGAGGGCGCCGCCGGCCAGGCGGTGGAGGCCGGCGGTTGGGCCAGGGTCGGGCGGGGGCGTGACGGCGAGGCCCGGAGCGGCGGCGGGCAGGGGCGGTGGTGGGAGGGGCGGCGGGCAGGGGCTGGAGGCGGGCCGGCCGGCGCCGGCGGACCCTAGTCCGCCGGCGCCGGCCGGGGAGGCGGAGGGGCTGGGCGGCGGGGAGGCGGAGGGGGGCGGCGGCGCAAGGAAGACGACGGGTCGGGGGTGGTTCCGCGTGGGAGAGGATAGGGAGGAGAGAGAAAGAGAGATAGATGGGAAAAGGATAAATTTGAGGGAGGGTAGAAGTAAAAATAATAGATCTGAAGTGTAAAAAGTTGCAAAAATTCGTGTGAGGAGAGGCCCAAAATTGCGTGAGTGAGCTATAGACAAGCCCAATAAAAACCATGGATAACATATACCTTCGTACGCCTGATGGATCTGGCGAAACCTCGCCGCGGCCTCCTCCTTCGCCTGAGGATCATCACCCTGCACCTGCACCACCTTGTCGGGATGCCACCTCTAGATGCGATACAGCACAGACAAAGCCGGCCGCCGGCGTCAGACGAAGCACGCCACCGTGTGCATGGCGTTCGTTGCATTGGCATGATGAAACAGAAGGCGTACTCACCAGGACCAGCTGGCGGTAGGCCGAGCGGATGTCGGCGGCGGACGCGTCGCGCGCCACGCCCAGAACCGCGTAGTGGCCCGGCCTCGCTGAGCTCCCTGCCATTGCCGCTGCAAGCTCTCGCTAATGGAGACTAGCTCGCCGGAGATTGGAATTGAGATGCCTGGATCGGTGCCCCCAACGCTCCGTCTTATAGTGCGCCAAGCACGAGGGACGTGCGGCTACGGCGAGCCCCACCTTGGGAAACTTCCTGTGGGTGCCGCGCCGCGCCGCGCGAAGCTCAGGGATATGAAACTGCCGCCGGGGCAGAGCTCCGCAACGGAAAGGCGGAAACGGCAGCTACAGCCTGTGGCCGCTGGCCGGACGCGACACTTGTACGCCGCGGTGAGAGGGAGGTTTGCCGTTTGCATGTCCGGCGCGGCGAGGTCTGCTGGCCGCGACACTTGTACGGTGAGGGGCGGAGGAGGGGATGCTTTTGCATGAAGCGCGGTGGGGGTTGTTGGGCGCGGCGTGGACGTTTGCTGGTGCCCGTTGGGCTCCGGCTCACCGGCGGTGCGGCGGGATCCGGCGGGGGAAGAATCATGTGGGTTGTTGCCCTGGCTGCAAGGGATATGGATGGAGGCGTGGCGGGGTTGATGATGTGGAAGATGGGAGGAATGTCATTCTTACCCCTTCTAGAACATGTATACTCGTCAGTGTGGTAAGGTAAATAGTGTCCCGAGTGAAGATATCACTGACGCCGGTCATGGTCGACGGAGATGTGGGCATCCTCCTCCGTGGAAGAAAATATAGATTTGGCGGTGGCCTTATGGAGGTTGGGTGAGGAAAGCAGGTGTAGAATGGCGAGAACCCGGATGCTATGGGTTTGCAAGAGTGACGAGGCGATAAGAATGATATGCGAAAGCTAAGTGACGCATGGCGCGTGACTTAGAAGCCGATAAAGGAAGAAGAGGAAGGAAACTAAGACCCGACGGGGGAGGCGGTGATCGATGGCGGGGTTTTTATAGGCCGCTCACATACGGGTGTCACGTGTTAAGTTCTAAAAAGGGTATGACGTGGTGTAGTTATCGTCTTTACAATTTAGACACTTACGTCATTGCACACGTAGCCACATTGTCACGAGACCCGAATGAAAATTTTTTTCCAACGCATCAATGAGATTGATTGCAACATTATTGTAAATAGCCATTTTCATGGCTTTAGGTTCTTGGATCAATTGTTAGTGACACGAAGGTGGGGACGATGCTAGATACGACAACAGAGGGAGTACGTGTTTTAAATTGGCTAATAAAAGAATCTATCCCTATATTTTTTTTAAAAAAGAGAGAAGTAAATAAGTTGATGGATTTCTTCAAAAAAAATCAATCAAATTCCAAGTCATCTTAATCAGATTTTGCTGCGTGGTGTGCATGCTGGCTATTGGATTTTCTCACTATTTCTTATTGTTTTAAATTAATGTTAACTTTAGTTTTTTTAGCACTGTAAGCTTCATTTGTGTTTCTTTCATATCGTCATATATATTACTTTGCTTTTGGGGTTATTTAGATTATTTTGTCTTGTATAACCCATATAGATTCCTGGACGGCTGGACCTATACTAACCTTTTGCATTATATATATTCCTCTTCAATCCTATACCATTCGGCAGTGTTAAATTTTATGGAAACTAGCATAAGTGCACATATAATCATCAACATTTGATTATCTTGTATAGCCCTAATCTCGTCCATTCTCAGTTATGAGTCTTTTGGGCCGATACGAAGAATAGTATTCGGTTGGTAGATTGAATAGTGTTGTGTGAGAGGAAATAATTCGAGATAAGTCAAACCGAGATAAGCCGAACAGACTCTATGCGACGGTGTTCAGTCTACACAATTCAAGGAGGTGATAGCAGGCTTAATATAATCACGTACTCTATACATGATTTGACTGGTCAGTGGTCAGTGTTAGCGCCAGGAGGGAGTAAAAAAAAGTTCGATTTGTTTTTTTTTCTGCCTGCTACTCGCATCAAAATGGCAAACAGAGAATGTTTTAATGTCATCTTGCTGGTAATCTTCACAAGATTTTGTTTCAATGTTTACAGAATCACCCGTTTTCTGGGAAACCGGATGATTGTACTGTCGGAGGAGACCAAGCTCTGACACGTCAAGTTTCAGAGGTGCTGCAGCTGTAAGCTAGGGTATGAACGGAGTAGCCATGATCAGCGATTAGTTCCTGTCTGTTGACCGAAGTACAAATGTTCCATTCATTGAGTAACGTACTAACGACCACTGGGTGGTTCCTATCGGTTCTTGTTTTGTTAAGACTGTCAGATGTGTTTGTTGTTTAATCTCTCTCTATTTCTGCTTAATCCTGTAAGATTTTTCTTTCAATAGAAATTAAAAAGTTGCACCATCAGTGTTCTTCAGTTATTCCATTGCCGAAACAAAACGAAAGCATTCTACATCCATCCTTGATTCTCGTTGGCTGCTCTGACAGAGAGCAGCAGAACTGATATGCTTGCCTGCACCTGCACCGGCAACTGCACACAAAAGAATCAACCAAAGTGTGAGAGGGGAGCGACATCCGACAGCTCTGTCTGGAGCTATATGCAACAACATTGACTGAAATTTTAACTGGATTGCACTTGCTACTATATATGGCAGCATCAGAGATCATGCAAGTGCACAGAAAAGAAATATTTGCATGAGGCAGGCAGAGAAAATCTAAGGTATTAAGATGTTAAGACCACGTATCAACACAGGTACTGTAAACAACTGGTCTCCTGTTAAGCTTGTAGCTAGGTTGACCCAGCGTCACTGATTCAATGGCCATAAAATTTAGCGGCAAGGGTCGAGCGCGATTGGAAGCTCAAAATAATGGAGCCGGTTGCCCGTCGAGGAGACACGCCGGATTTGTTTAATCCCCCGACCCTCCGTCTCCAGCATCTATATATACACACGCCTTCTTCTTCGAGCACCCACGCCACTGCAGCACGCAGTGAAGCAAACTCCATCGCCTGAGTTGAGTTGGCCGGCCGCTCCAGTTCAAGGCAAAGCTAAGCGGGTGCAATCAACAATGGCCCAGCAGCTTAGGGAGGCCGCCGCCGTCGTCGTCCCTGGCGAGCGCGACCGGATCAAGCATCTACTCCTCGACGCCGCGCGCATGGTGATGCTGCTGGGCGCGGCCGCCGCCGTCTCTACAGCGGGGAAACCCGGCGCAAACGCCGCGGTGGCGATCACTCATGAGGAACATCCTCGTCAACGCTGTCCGGGAGTCTTACGGCAAGGGTGTGCTTCTAATGGATATGGCGACTAGCGCCCCCTGCCTAGCTCTCCACCGTCGAGCTCCAGCCTCCGCCGCCTCCCAATCCTAACCTTAGCCACCCAACGCCGTCGAGCCCCAGCCCCTCCGCCCCTTAATCTCAAGCTCTCTCCTCCCCCTCCTGTTGGTGATGGATCTCTCCAAGCTCAACTTCGACATTGGTAAGGTTTTCAGCTCCAAGGTTCTCAGTTCTCTCGGTGTGCATGTCTCGCCTCCCAGAGCGTCAACAGGCCGGGTGTTCTTCCTGTTGGTCTCTTTCAGTCGCAATCACTTTCGTCTTTCTGAAGAGTCGGTTGGTTCTTGTCTTCAATCGGTGTTGGGAGGTTCAGCCCCGGATTTCGCAGTATTGCAGCTCGAGCAGCAAATTTTTCATTTCTCGGTAACTTCCAAGCATGTTGGTTTCATGGTGCTCGAGCTTTCTCAGATCGCTGAAGAACATTTCAAGATGGCCTTCTTCCTTGGGAATGACTTGGGTTTTCAAAGAGCTCTTCGCTTTGCTAAATCTGATTCAGGTCCATCGTTCTCATGGCAATCTACTCGCTCAAGGAGATCTGGTTCTTCTCATGCCCACATGAACACCATCAGTCGGCCTCCATTGACAGGAGCTAACTCTGTTCCGATTGGGAACAAGACTTCAAAACCAAGTTTCACTCCCAAGGTAAACCCCCTCTTGCATCAGTCTAAGGCTATTCCCTCGGTGTTTTCCCGATTGCAATTTCCCCGGAAATCTGTTTTTGAAAGGCTCAGTTTCAAAGAAGTGGTTCAAAATTCAAATTAAGGCTCAGTTTCAAAGAAGTGGTTCAAAATTCAAATTCTTATTCAAAAGCTATGAACAGTCAACGGGCCTCGTTTCATTCCGGGGTAGCGAGCCCAACCAATGCACAGCCCGACACTGTTGCGGCTGCTACTAATTACTCAGCTTTTTTGCCCAACCGTTTCAAAGTTGACCAGGTGAGTAAGGGTAAATGCTGGCATTGTAAGGAGTTGGGGCACACGGTAAAATCTTGTGCCAGCTACAAGGATCTGCAAAGATTTATGTCATTGGTTGGAAGAAATCCTCCGGCCAAATTCTCATCCTATAATCCTAGCCCCAGTTGGCCTAACACTCCTAGGTTGACCTGGTTTAAAGGGAAAGGGTCTCAGGAAATTGGGCCAGAAGTAAATGGGCCGCCGGCACGCTTCATCCAAGAAGACGGTCGATCTTCCTCTAGGACTACTCCAGCTGAGCAGCGTGCCTCTCCAGCTTCAGCCGTACCACTCTTCCCCCAACGAAACAGAGCTCCCGCCACTGTAGCTCCCGCCAGCGGAGAAAACCCCAGTGGCGCTGAATCTTCTGGCGTCCAAGAAATGGCGTTCCTGAACATCGACCCGGAGCCGATGCTGCTCGCCGGGTTCACGAGGGTGCTCGTGGATGGGTGCCCCAAGTACTCGCGAGCGGTCATTCCAAGAACCATGGCGGCCAATGAGGACCTGGCGATCGTCACGGTCTTCCATCTCCCGCCGGGTGAGGTCCCGTTCGCTTTCGTCCGCAATGCTGTTCTTGGGCTTCTGGAGGGGGTGTACGAGCTTAGGGTGGTTGATATTCAGAGGTGCCCCTTTGGTAGAGGTCAAGCTTACGTCAGGCTAGCCAGGGTTACGGACTGGGATACTCTAGTGCATCATAGTCCCCATCACTTCCAGGGTCTGGTTCTAGATTTTGTGAATCATAATCGGGGGGCAAATGCTAGGAGGGTTCTATTTAACCGTGAGTGTTGGCTTATGTTGATTGATTATCCGATTGATAATAAGAATATGGAGGACATCAGAGATCTCATTAAGCCTTTTGCAAGGCTGATCTGTTGGCAAAGGGATGATGTCCTGGCAAGGATTTATGTGAAGGCTCGAGTCACTGAGCTTGAGGATGTGCCTCACTATCTGATTCTTACTGAAGGAGATGACCATGAGGGCATTTCTTTAACGGTTCAATGTGAGATAGTTCAGCAAGACATGTTGGGGGGGCAGCTTCCAGATGAGGATATCCCGCCTGGGGGATTTGATGATGATGAGTTTGTTTTTCCAGGATTTGGGGGTAATCAGAATCAACGTTTCCAAGGTGCTCATGACCAACAAGGCCAGCAGGGGAATAATCTGGATCATCCTGTGTTGCCTGATCTCAATGAAAACCCGGGGCACCAGCATCATATGGAGCAGCCCTTCCTTCCAGATGATCCAGTTCTGCCTATCTAAGAAGAGGAACCTGTGTTTCAGGATGCTCCTGAGGAAATCAATTTGCAGCTGAACCTCTCTGTGCCACAAGTTTCCTCTGATTCCTCTACCAATGCTCATGTTGGTCAGTCTGGCAGTGTGGCTTTGCAGGCAGTGAATGTTCAGGGGCATCAACTTAACAATGAAGACCTTCTGATGGAAATGGATGAAGGGGAGCAGCCTATGCATGGGGACATACCAATAGAGGAACAGGCCCATGCTGCAAACCAAGAGAATCCAGGCCTTGTTGATGTACCCATGGTTCCTGCGGTCCAGCATGAAGCTCTTAAAGGAATCGCTGCTGAAAATGTGGCTGCTGTAGCTGAGGAAAACATTGATGCAGTGGCTGAAGAAGGAAACATGGAAATTGATAACTTCGAGCTGCCAGATTTTCTTCCCGCCATGCAGGCCCAGCAAACTGACTTTCCCCTAGCTATGCAAGCCCAAAGCTCTGAGGGGGCTGGTGGAATTGTCAATGTTAATCTAAACATTAACATGGCCTTAACCCACTTTGCTAATCCGGCACCAGTGGATCTGGGTTGGGCCTCACTTCGTGAAAAGGCTGAAAGTTCCAAAGGACATCTGCCCCCTGATGTATACAGGCTGTGGGCCAAATTCTTCTCTCCTGTGGGCTGCCCTGACCAAGTGGTTGACATTCCTTCAGACTGGGACGCTTTCTTCACTGTGATGCTGCTATCTCCTACTCACTTTGATTGGGCCAAAAGCTTTCTTGTGTCCAAAGCTTGGAACCTTCTGCTCAGTTGTGCCAACACTAATGCTTTAATGACCTTTGCCATACCAACTAAGTGCCCTGAGAATGCTGAAGTGCAATGTCAAGGTCTTCTGGAAGCAGCTGATAGTTCCTCACAGGTGAATGATGCTTTGGTAGAGTTTGAGGATGGGGAAGCACAAAATGGGCAAGCCAAGAAGTCAAAGGGCAAGAATATTGGCCCAGTTGTGGAAACTGAAGCAAGAAGAAGCCCCAGAATCTGTAATCGTAACCTAGGATTTAAACACAATAGCTGTGCAAATAGGAACTGCCTGGCATGTGTTGCTCTACCTCCTTCCATCCCGAAGAAGCTGCTCAAGTCAGTAGGAGAAGAAGTGTGCAAGATTAAAGGAGGCAAACTGTCTGAGGAGGAGCTTTCTGCCAAGAAGAGGGGCAAGCAGCCGATTGGGACCAGCAAGACTAGGAAAGCTGTGGACAAGGATGGTCAGGAAGATGGAGGAGAACCCTCTGGTGGGCAGGACCCTGTGAAGAGGGCCAAGAAGTGAAGTTTCCAGAAGGTTTCTTATTTTGTGGTTGTCTCCCCTAAGTGTCAGGGTTGAGCTTTTGTTTCTGTGTTGTAATGCATCTTCTGTGGATGGCTGGAAAGACCTGTCTTGAACTTATGGTGCTAATGATGGGAAGGTTAATGATGACAAGGTTGTTTAATTATGACTTCTGGATGCATCTCTTTTATGTGGTTTCATGTTGGGCATATAACCTGTTTCTTTTAATAAAAATTATCCATTATGAATCATAATCAGTCCAATAAATTCAGAGATTGGTCAATTCTATCCTGGAACATAAGGGGAATAAATTCAGAGAGTAAATGGGATGCTGTCAAAAGTAAAGTGGTTGAAGCAAATTGTGATATTTTATGTTTACAAGAAACTAAGAGGGAATTTTTTGATAGCCAGTATGTGAAGAAGTTCTGTCCTAGAAACCTGGATGAGTTCTGCTTCCTTCCTTCTGTAGGTTTTTCAGGTGGATCCTTAATTGTTTGGAACAGTGCAAAATTTTCTGGGAATCTTGTATTTCAGAATGATTATGCTCAGTCAGTGGAATTCACATGTAAACTCTCAGGGGAGACCTGGCTGTTAACAAATATTTATGCCCCCTGTACTGCTGAGGGGAAATTTGCTTTTCTCAACTGGTTCAAAAATATCAGCATGTCTGATGACACAAAATGGTTGGTAGTTGGTGATTTTAACCTTCTAAGATCTCCTGAAAATAGAAACAAAGAAGGGGGGAACTTGCAGGAAATGCTGGCCTTTAATGATGCCATTAGCAGTTTTAAGATTAGTGGAGCTGCCTCTGAGAGGATGCAAATACACCTGGACAAATAAGCAACAGAACCCCCTCTTAGAAAGACTTGACTGGTTTTTCACTTCCAATGCTTGGACAACTATGATGCCTATCTCCTATGCAACTGGACTTTTCAGAGACAATTCAGATCACACCCCTTGTGTTATCACAGCCACATCTCTTACACCCAGGCCACAGATCTTTCGTTTTGAAAACTACTGGCTCCAACATGAAAATTTCCTCTCAGTCATGCAGCATGGTTGGAATGTTCCATCTGCTCAGACAGATAGTGCTAAAATTGTCAGTGCTAAATTTAAGAATCTTAGAAGAGTCTTCAAGACCTGGAAAGCCCAGCTCCCTAATCTGGCAGCAACTATAAAATGCTCCAAAGAGACTCTACAGCTTTTGGATGTCTTGGAAGAATTTAGGGACCTAACTTTAGAAGAATGGAATTTCAGACAAATTCTAAGCACACATCTACAGGATCTGCTGTTCCAACAGAGAATTTACTGGCAACAAAGGGGCATAATTAAGTGGGTTAAATTTGGGGATGAATGTTCTGCCTTCTTCCATGCAAATGCTTCCATTAGGCACAGAAAAAATACAATCTCATCTCTCAAGGATGAGAATGGGAATGAACACTTCCAGCATCAAGCTAAGGCTGACCTCCTATGGTTTGCTTACAAGGAAAGAATTGGAATGTCTGAATTCTCCCATATGTATTATGATCTAGATGATCTTCTAATCTTGGATCCAAATCTGGGACATCTGGAGGCTCCTTTCACCAGGGAGGAAATTGATGCAGTAATTGCAGACTTGCCAAATAACAAATCTCCTGAGCCAGATGGATTTAATGGGGAATTCCTGAAAAAATGTTGGCCAATCATTAAACAGGATTTCTATAAACTGTGTGAGGATTTCTTTGAGGGGAATATTTGCCTCAGAAGCATCAACTCTTCTTACATCACTCTTATTCCCAAGAATGACTCCCCAGCTCAGGTTGGGGACTTTAGGCCCATATCTCTTCTGAATTCCTCCATCAAGTTACTGACAAAGTTGCTAGCTGAAAGGCTCCAGAGAATAATTATAAATCTTATTCACCAAAATCAGTATGGCTTTATCAGGTCCAGATCTATACATGACTGCCTTACATGAACATTTGAGTATCTTCACATATGCAAAGTCTCCAAGAAGGAGCTAATCATCATCAAACTGGATTTTGAGAAGGCCTTTGATAAAATTGAGCATCAGGCCATTCTGGAAATTCTCAAGCATAAGGGTTTTGGCCAAAAATGGATTGGTTGGATAAAAGAGATCTTGGGAACTGCAACCTCCTCTGTGCTCCTAAATGGAGTCCCTGGTAAAGTATTTCACTGCAAAAGAGGGGTCAGGCAAGGGGACCCTCTTTCCCCACTCCTTTTTGTTTTGGCAGCAGACTTGCTTCAGACAGTAATAAACAGTGCAAAAGATCAGGGGCTAATCAACTTACCCATCACAACTGCTGCATCTGAAGACTTCCCCATTGTCCAATATGCCGATGACACTCTCTTAGTTATGGAGGCATGTCCTACTCAAGTGGAACATCTCAAGGACATCTTGCAATCCTTCTCTGCATCTACTAGGCTCAAGGTCAATTACTCCAAATCAATGATGGTGCCACTAAACACCCCTGATGAGAAGATGGATCTCCTGACCTCTGTGTTTAACTGTCAAAAAGGCTCTCTGCCTTTCACTTATCTAGGCCTGCCTTTGGGGACTACTAAGCCCAATCTAGAGGATTTTCTTCCCCTTATGCAGAAAGTTGAGAAGAGGCTCTCATGCACATCATCCTTTCTTAGTCAGACAGGGAAGCTGGAGATGGTGAATTCAGTTTTCTCATCGTCAGCAATATACTACACAGGAACCCTTAAGCTTCACAAGGGGGTTATTGATCAATTGGATAAGTACAGAAGGCATTGCCTCTGGAGGGGCTCAGATCTCAATTCCAAGAAGCCAGCCAAGGCTCCTTGGCCTCTTGTTTGCACTCCTAAAAAACAAGGGGGTCTTGGGGTATTGGATTTACATACTCACAATGAGGCTATGCTACTAAAATTCCTTCACAAATTCTTTACTCAGGCCAACATTCCATGGGTCAAGCTGGTGTGGGCCAAATATTATAGCAACGGCAAGCTCCCTAGGCAACATAAGAAAGGATCTTTTTGGTGGAGGGATATAGTGAAGCTCCTTGATAAATTTAAAAGTATGGCCTCGGTCTCAATTATTGATGGAGCCACTGTTCTATTGTGGAAAGATCACTGGAATGGACCAACTCCTGCTGATGCATACCCTCACCTCTTTTCTTTTGCTAAGAATGAATATATCTCTTTCAAAATGGCCATTAGCAATAATGATTTCCTGGATAATTTCAATCTGCTCCTGTCTGTTGAAGCGCATCATCAGTTGCTAAACCTTCAGGAAGCCATTGCCGACAGGGAATTAATTGCAGGGAATGATCAATGGAAATACTCCTGGGGGAACGATAAATTCTCAACCTCTAAGGCATATAAAGTAATGAAGGCTGGAACGAGTGCCCATCCTGTGTACCATTGGATTTGGAGGTCCAAATGTCAAATGAAGCACAAGGTCTTTTTCTGGTTGCTCCTCAAAGACAGGTTAAGCACAAGGGAACTGCTCCAACGTAAGGAAATGAATTTGGAATCTTATACATGTGATCTGTGTATTCTCCAAAGGCCGGAAACAGGAGCACACCTTTTCCTAAGGTGCAACTTTGCCAAGGCATGTTGGAATTCCCTGGGAATTACATATGTGTCCACAAGATCAGTCAACCAAATTTTCAAGAAGATCAAAGAAAAACTTGGGATACCTTTCTTCATGGAGATTATAATCCTAATGGCTTGGAGCATATGGGTTACTCGGAATGACTGGATTTTCAATGGAATTGACCCTACGATCATGGGTTGCAGAATGAGGTTTAAGAAGGAATTCATACTGCTTCTTCATCGCGCGAAGCCAACCCTGATTAACGTGATGACAGCCTGGATTGAGGAGTTTGATCCTTAACTTTTTGGCTTTCCCCTAATGTATTGTTGCCTAGCTCCTGTATTGTCCCTCTCCTCTTTTTGGTTTCTTCCCTTAGGTTCATCCTGCGGCCCTTTTTGGTTTTTGTTTTCGCTCGGTTGTTTCTCTTTGTACTGTTGTTTTGTCTTTTAATATATATTCAGTAGGGGTTTGCCCCTCCTGTCTCTTCAAAAAAAAACGCCGCGGTGGCCTTCCTCGGCTTACTCCTCTGGCTGCTTGGCGTGTGCTTCCTGTCCCTCGTGCCAATGGCACCATTGCCAACGCCGCCATTGCCAACGCCGCTGTCCTCAAGCACTGGTTCGCCCTATGCATGGGACTAGCTGAATTGGGTTATTTTTATGGTGCCAGCCCGCCGGGGTACGCAATGGTCCAGCCTGTTATGCTTGATGTTCTAGTATGTTGTTACTTGTTAGACACTTGAACTTGCAGTGCGTGAAGTCAGTGGTAGTGATATAAGCTCGCATGCTTTGTCGAGGAAACTAAACAGGTTGTACTACTGTCTACCGCGTGTTGTGTGAAATAACATCAGGCTTGCCTCTTTGTTTTACTGAACTGTGAACTCCGGCACTTCTTGTCAGCAGCGCTGGAAGCATGCATGCAAGACGGCAAACGTCATATATAACAGATTATAACTGCCCAATATGAGCTCGTTTTCTTCTCTCCTCCTCAAGATTCCTGTCCTCGATCAGGGCCGTCCCGGTATAAGTGGAGACTTTGTACGAAACTCGCTCTAAAATGAGAACCCTAATAGGTTATTAAAATAAAAATCTTTAACATCTGTTGTAGAAGTGTTCAAATTTTCACCAATAACTACACATCAAAATACAAAACTCTTCTCTAAAAAAATACAAAACTCTTAGATTTTATTGAATCTCAAAATTATTTTTGGTATTTATCTGACAATTTATAGGATTATTGTGAACATCGATTATAGAACCATACCAAGTATCTAATTATCGGATAACACTTGTGATTCTTTTATAATAAACCAATTCATAGGTCGTAGTCTTTTTTCTGATACTGAATTAAATACACAAATATTCATCGTGATCAGGAGACAAATAGAAGAACGTACACGGAGTCATGCATGCAGACAGAGAATGACGCTTACTAGGATGTTTTAGAAGAACACCATCGATAAGAAAAAATTTAGACTGGCTAATTAGCTAGGCAAATGAGTTATAACACGAAAAATCGAAGGTCCTTAAAAAATATAGGTCCTGTACGGTCGCACGACCCGCACACCCCTAGGACGGGCCTGCCTCGACAGCGTGCACCGTGCAGCGAAAAACATCACTCCTCGACACCGCGCGTGCAACACAAAACATCGCCGCCACACACCCCCTTCCGGCGTGCCCTCCTCCGCTAATCTGACCGCGATCCTCATCGTACTTGGCGCGTCAGCTTTCAACTTTCAGCTTTCTTCCACGCCATCGCCGGCCACACACTGCACCCTTGCAACCGCGAACTTTGCCGCTGTGGGTGCGCGGTATTATGCGCTTCGATCTGCCGCTCGCTTTGCATGCACGGTCGGCCGCCGCTTCCGGGCGGCGTCACGCTTCGCGGCTCGGGGAGGCCGTCTTCTGGCCTCCTAGGGAGATCAGAGCCGGCCAGCCACTACTAGGGATACAAGCTTTTGTACCGGTGCTAAACCTCCCTTTAGTACCAGTTTTCAAACCGGTATTGTGCAATCAGTACTAATGTGAAGAGACATTTGTACCGGGTATTTCACCCGGTACTGATATCACATTAGTACCGGGTGGAGTTCCCACCCGGTACTAATGTGGGATGCCCCGTCGCCGTCCCCGGCCATCCCTGTTTCTTTTTTTTTCTCTCTTTTTTTTTCTTTTTTCATATCTCATCTCAATCTCAATCTTTTTACAATCATTCACAGACATATTTACAGTACATCTCATACAAATTGAAGAGAAGAAAGAAATTGCAAATAAATTTCCATCTCATATTTACATGTCACATTCACAAAAAAAGTTCACATCTCAACTGATACACAAGAATCAGCAAAAAAAAAGAAGGAAGGAGGGGGATTCATAGCAAAAAGAAAGAAAGAAGAACCGATCAAGCCGCCGCCAGCTGGTCCGCTCTCGATGCGTGCACCCAGGCCGCCGGCCTTAGGCCACCCGCGGCACCCCCCGTGCACCGGCGAGCAGCAGCCCCGCGCTTGCCTTGCCATGCCGCGCCGCCCGTGCCGGGAGGCGGTGGCCCCCGTGCGCCGGTGAGCCGCGGCCCCACATCGGCCATGCCGCGCCGCGCCGCCAGCGCCGGGAGGCGGCAGCCCGCGTGCGCCGGCGAGTGTGACAGAATCATCCAAATTAAATCCGATTTAACACACATAACCCTTCCACTCGGTCATTATGCATTAAAGAGAAGTTAACTTGTCAATATCTGTCGGGTCAAGCCCGGTAAATCACTTATAACAAAGGATCGAAGATTGTACACTAAGACTCACGCGACGGCGAGTTCAAAGATAATTAATACAGCCTTAATACACCATATTCAACGAAGGTTTATGATTACAAACCAGTTCCATACAGGAAAGGTAAACAATTCAGAGTTTAAAAACACAACGGAAATAAAATACTATACGTCATAAGCAACATCACGGGAGGCCATCCATGATATCACTAAGCACTGTCATCTTTCCACTCACTTCCCAAAGGGTGGGAGAGAACCAGTCCATGAATACCATCAAACACATTAACACCTGCAAAAGGTATCAACAAAGCAAGGCTGAGTATACTAATACTCAGTAAGACTTAACCGTCGGGTGATGGAAAATCACCAACTCTCTAGACATGCAAAGCTTTTTGGCTAGTGGGTTTCTTTTGCTGAAAAGCAACAAAGAGTAGGTCCTTACTTTCAAGTTTTAGCTCAAAATTCTAGTTATTTAATCATTACTAGGTTGGCAACTACTGCAAGCAAAGTTGTGCAATACAATTAAGCAATATCCAAATTAATTCTCAATTTCATCATAAAGGGAAATGAGCTGTATGGTTAAGCAGTCCCGGATAACGGTGAGAGGCCGTTGAGTTTGCATTTTTAGCATTTTTCTGTGATTTATGGTTGAAATTACAAGATTCTGTGTTTTGGATCTAGGGTTGAAGATTCATTTTACAGATAGGTCCCTAGGCTAACTTAACTTCACATCCATACCCTCAGTTCTCACGAACAGGTCCCCAGGGGCAGGGGCGGCGCTGCCGGTGGCAGGGCGGCCGGATTCCGGCGACCTCGCCGGAGTTCTAGGTCGGGGAAGTGCTCGGGAAGGTCGAGGGGTTCACCTTGGCCTGGATTGCGAGCTCGTTTGGAGTTGGGGCGGTGCCGGCGGGCAGTTGCGGCGGTGCTCGGCGACGGCGGCCGTGGCTTGCTCTGCGCCGGCGAGGAGAAGCTCGATGGGGGTCAGGGGGCGGTCTGGTGAGCTCTAGTGAGAGCTTGTGGTGCCTGAGAAAGGCTCGAGCGGCGTCGACGATCGATCGATTATTAACCTTGCAAGGTGGACCTAAACACACGAAAGATGCACACCCCAAAAAGGCAACTGAAACCAAGGGGGTGGAGCATGCATCAACCAGGCGGTTCCCAACCTTCCTCGGTTCAGGATCCATTTCCACAGTCTTGATACAAGGCGGGAAGGTCACGGACTCCGCCGCCCAACCAAGCACATGTACCGCATGACCTAGAACATGGGGGCCCTCCCCAAGATTAGTGGTCATAAATCCCTTACCGATTCCAGAGAGTACTAGGCTTACCGGTCCCATTCCCGACAAATGTTTAGTACGTTCAAAAGCTTAACCAGTGACACCCACTGACCGGAGCCGATCCCAAGCTCTTACCACATGAGCATATCAGATTAAATCTTAAGATTCCAACATAAGAAACCTATAGCTCGCGAGTGAAGGATTTCACTCGACTTTTACCGGGTCCTTAAAGCATGGCAACTAACGACCTATCATGCTAGTAGAAGAGCATGGGAACCTAGGATCATGCAACTAGGGTTTCAATTCAACTCCTGAACGTAAATGCACAAGCATCCATATATATAATTGCATAAGTTAGCAAAATGGGAAAAATGCTTCGGTGCTTGCCTTCACTAGCACAGTCAGTGGTGAAAACCTCCGAACTTTGGTCCGGGCCTTGTTGCACTTCCACTGCGTTCACTCCTGCGTTAGCGAGGTCCTCGTCAACTTCCGGCACTAGTTCGTAGTTTCCGTCCGGGAGCTCTACACGATATGCATGAGATTGGTGTGTTCAAAATAAAATAATTTCAGTTCTGATTTTAATGACAACCATGAGGTGTTTTGATGGACCACAACCATTATGAGAGTTAATATATTCAGCATACTCTTCCAGAAATTATTGATGTGTTGAAGCTTATTAAATTCCTTTCGTCGATAGTGACTGTGTACATATTTATTATCGTTCAACTAATTTACTTCACCAAGGACAGGTTGCTACCTCGGGATTCAATTTAGTGAAATTCAATCATATAAACTTGCATTGCATGAAGGTGATGGTGAGTTTTCCATTTATTCCATTTATTGAGTGTGATTTGCTTCCAAAAGTTTATTTCAATAAATATAAATATAAACTGAACCAAACACATCTCAGCCATGAACTTGATGCATTGAGCAAGTCACTGCCCAAAAACCAACTTATATCATCAACTAGCGCTAGCATGAAAAATCACACAAAACTATGCCTAGCATATGAAAAATAAATCACACATAAAAAGATATACATCCTTTTGAGCTGAAACTTCACACAGGGCTAAATGGCAGCATAACAACAAGAGATATGCACTTACTCAGCAAACAAACTTAAAGGAGCTATACTCATGAATAAAACCCTAATAAACCATGGCAAATTATTTGGCTAATAAAAACATGTCAAAAACATGCATACTGTTTAACAGGAGTACAATATCACGAAACAGAGCTGTGGCAAAAAGATTGACATTACTTGACCAACAGATTAATTTATAAAATTCAAAAACAGAGGCTCTAGCATACATGAAAATAAATCATAAGTAAAGTTACACATGATAACTAAGTGCCATATTTCTACCAGAGCTCATACATGTCAAAAGTAGCAACATATCCAAAATTCACTTGCAGATCAATTATAGAATTTGAATTATTTCAAATCTAGCCAAACTGATCAATTTGCATTAGTTCAAAAACTACTCAGAAATTTGAAAACTTCCTTTGTATAAAAGTTGCTCCTGGTCATGATGAGCACAGCAAAATTGAGTTTGCATTTTTAGCATTTTTCTGTGATTTATGGTTGAATTTCCAAGATTCTGTGTTTTGGATCTAGGGTTGAAGATTCATTTTACAGATAGGTCCCTAGGCTAACTTAACTTCACATCCATACCCTCAGTTCTCACGAACAGGTCCCCAGGGGCAGGGGCGGCGCTGCCGGTGGCAGGGCGGCCGGATTCCGGCGACCTCGCCGGAGTTCTAGGTCGGGGAAGTGCTCGGGAAGGTCGAGGGGTTCACCTTGGCCTGGATTGCGAGCTCGTTTGGAGTTGGGGCGGTGCCGGCGGGCAGTTGCGGCGGTGCTCGGCGACGGCGGCCGCGGCTTGCTCTGCGCCGGCGAGGAGAAGCTCGATGGGGGTCAGGGGGCGGTCTGGTGAGCTCTAGTGAGAGCTTGTGGTGCCTGAGAAAGGCTCGGGCGGCGTCGACGGGGTCCCGAGGGAGGAGCTCACGTGGCGGCGGCCATGGCGATGCGGCAGCCTGGCGGCGTAGTCCAGGGCGGCGCGGCGCATGGCGGGAGCTCAAGCTCCACCCTTTAAAGGCGGCTGGGGCTTGCCCCCTACCCCAAGGTAGTGCAGGGCTTCGGCTTGGGCAACACGTGAAGAGGGATGGCGCTGGCGCGACGGGATAGGTTGGCGGCGGCGGCGCACGGCTTGCCGGCGCGTGGACGACGAATTTGGCGGAGGGGATAAAGGCGAGGCGCGGATAAGGCAAGGCGGCTCCCGTCGGCCACGTGGCGAGGATGGGACTGCGTCGGTGGGACCCAGTGGGAGACGGCACTGACGGCGGGCGCGAACGCCGGGGCGCGTCGTCGGTGACGGCTCGGTGCGCGGGCTGGAGCGCGAGGGCGCGTGTCCCTGGGCGCCGGTGCCCAAAACAATTTGGTCAAGGCATGTTTGACCAAGGCAAACTCAAAAATTTTGAACCAAACTTGAAAATCTCCAAATACAAAAGTTGGAGAACACATATCCTTCTACAACTTTCCCAAAGGGTGACCTATGTTTTTCTCAACCGTTTACTCAGAAAATCACTGCAAAGTTTGGGTTTTTCTCTGTTTGGTCAACACTGCTTCCAAGGCGTTGACTGAGTTTTTGAGACATTTCCACTTAGAATTTCAAATGCCGCCAATTAGATGAAATGTGTCCCATGAAAAACTGGACAACTTTCTTATTGGCCGATTTTGAGGTGCTTATGCAAAATTTCGAGAACGCGCTAAATTACTGCAGGGAGGTCTAGGGTTCTAGGGGTAACACTTGGGTTTTTGAGGGGTTTGACCCAAGATTGGGGGGTTTGACCATGTAACCATGTTAGCGAACATGCTTAGCTCCACTAGTTAAGATGGTTACTATTACTCAAAAATCCGGGGTGTTACAGACCTAAACACACGGGAGAATGCATACCCCATCAAAATGACCACAGCCCCTACAGGGCGGGGTACACACCAACCAGGTGGTTCCCAATCATCCTCGGTTCATGATCAATGTCCACTGGCCCTGGTACAGTTGGTCAGGTCACGGACTTACATCTTTTGCCGCCCGGATCCACACATGCACCACTGTCATGAACCTGGGGACTACTCCCGGGATAGTGGTAGAGAGTTCCCTTACCGGATCAAAAAGGTAATAGGCTTAGCGGTCCCATTCCCGGCAAATGCTTAGTACGTTCAAATGCTTAACCACAGACCTACTGGCCAGAGCCGGTCCCATGCTCTTACCACATGAGCGGGTAGGTTCAACAATCTTATGATTCCAACATAAGACACCTATAGCTCGCGAGTGACGAACATCACTCGACTTCTACCGGGTCCTTAGAGCATGGCACTAGCGACTTATCATTCTAGTATTGGAACATTGGAACCTAAGATCATGCATCTAGGGTTTCAAATCAACTCCTGAAACTTAAATGCACAAACATAGCAAAGATAGTTGCATAAGTTGAAAACATAGGTTATGCTCCGGGGCTTGCCTTTACTAGCAAAGTTAGTTGGAGATCCTCCGAACTTGGTTTGGGTCTTGTTGCAAAACCAACGCGTTCACCTTCTCCTTCAACAAGCTCTCCTTCAGCTTCCGACACCAACAAGTTGCTCTCGATCGGATGTTCTACACGACATGCATATGCATAACTTTAAACATCCGTTTGTAAGAAGGGAGAACTTAGTTCATATTTAAAGGATAAACATGAGGTGTATTGTTGGGCACATTCACCTGGATAAGAATATATCCAGCATACTCTTCCTTATCAAGGAATTGTATGTTTGTTATTTATTTTTCTTATTTGATGGTGATTGTGTGCATATCTAAATTAATTAACTTATTTAACTTCACCAAAATAAAAGGTGCTGTTTAGGGTGTGTTTTGGTGAAGCATAGCTATTTAAAACCAAGTCACATTAAAAGTAATTTCTGATTTCTCCTTTATTCCACTTATTAACCTTGGTTTACTTTGAAAATTAATTCTGGATGTTTCACACATAAACAAACAGAGAGAAAATTACTACAAGCACATATCATGGTAATAAGGCTACTGCCCAAAATTAGCATTAAACTAAGCTATAAACTGCACATGAAAAATCTAACATTAACTAGTTGACTTAAACATGATTAAATTCTACAGAAAGATCTATGCATATTTTTACATCAAGAATTTACACAGAGCCTAAACATGGCATAACTGATCCACTCACAAAAATTCAGATTAAACTAACCTATAGATCTAGCATGAAAAATACAACTCTATATTACTGCTTAAAGGATAACTAAATCACACTGCAAGATATAAGCATGCATTGGGTCTGAAAATTTTACTGCAGCCATAGCATGGCAACACAAGACTACTCAAAAATTATCCTGGCCAGAAACTATTTACAACATGCTTTATTAAAAAGATTCATATTAAAGATCTAAATTAATTTGAGCCAGTTACACATGTCAAAAGCTACTGATATTTTTACCATAGCTTCATCTAGGCACACATAGGCTACTGCAAAACAATCAACTCTATTTGCTTAACTAATTATTTAAAACTAAATAGGAACTTAAAAGCTGCCATATATCAAAATTAAATCATAACTAAAGATTCATAAAAGATATATGTGCAATTTTTCTACACAATAGCAAGCATGACAATACTAACAACATATTAAAATTTCACAGGCAGATCAGCTATAGATTTCAAATAATTGCAAATCTATTCAAACTGATCAATTCAAAATTATTTAAATTCTAGAAAGAATTTTACAAAATTCCTTTCTAGAAAAGTTGCATCTGTTCATGTGGATCACAGAACATTTGAGTTTACATTTTTCTGATTTTTATTTGATTTTCTATTCATTTTACAAGATCTCAGCATTTTAAATCTAGGGTTAAAGAATCTTCTTGCCGATAGGTCCCTAGTTTAAAAACGTTTTCACAAAACTACCCTCGGTTTTACGGAAAGACCCTTGGTTCTTGCATTCCCGCTCCTGGACAGATTCTCCCCCTTGCAATGGGGTCCTCCGGCGGTCCGGGCGGCGCGGCGGCCGGATTCCGGCAAGCCGGCGGCGCCTCGGGCCGGGGGAAGAGCTGAGGGGGACGAGGATCTCACCTAGGGTCATCTTGTCACCTGAGTTGGGGTCGGGGCTAGCCTGGCGAGCTCGGACGGCGGCGTGAGCACAGGACGGCCGCTGGGAGCTTTGCTCCGGCGAGGGGGTGGCTCGGGCGAGGCGATGAGCAGCACGGGAAGCTGTAACAGGGCTGTGGGGCGGTGCAGGCGAGCTCAGGCAGTAGCGGTGGCGACCGGAGGGTAGAGCTCGACGCGGACGGCGGCCATGGTGGCGGAGCAGAGCTGGCGCGCCATCCGGCGAGGCGGAAAACGGCCATGGAGGGCGGCGATCCCTTTTATGGGCGACGCGCAGCAGTGCCTTCACCTCGACGACTGGCCTGGCCGACTGGCCTGGCCAGCTGGCCACGGCCGCTGCCGGTTGGCCGTCGTGGTGTCGCGCGGGCGTGGTCTGGCGCGCGCAGGGTGGCGCTCGATACGGCGCGTGGCGAGACACACAGGCGGGGATGCGACGCGTGGGAGGGTCTTGAGGCAGCTGGCGGCACGGCAATCCTCGGGCACAGGGGCTGGTCCCACCTCGGCGTGCGGCCAAGTGGCGCAAGGTGGGTGTGCTCGTGACAAGCGTGGCAGCTGGGCGCGAGCCGACGCGCGCGGGCGCGGAACCTGGGCGCCAGAGCGCCAGCAGCCCGTGGTCAACCCACGTTTGACCGGCAACAACTTCAAAAATTTGAATTGAACTCAAAATTCGCCAAAAAGAGAAATTGTAGACTGAAGTACCAGCAACAACTTTTGCAAAGGGTGGCATATGTTTTGAGCTCTGATTTGGCCGGGAACGTCTGTTGAAAATGACAGAATGCAGAACTCGAGTTACTGTTAAAAACAAAGTTGACCAAGAATTTGAGCCTTTTCCACTCCGAATTTGAAATGCCGCCAATTGGGAAAAATGTGTTCCCGGAAAAACTGCACAACTTTCGTATTGACCGATTTTTCAGTGCTTTGGGAAATTTTGGAGTTTTGACCAAAGTTCTAGAGATTGGTATGGGCACTTAAGGATTTGACCTTGATTAGGAGGTTTGACTTCAAGATTTGGGAACTTCCACTCAAAATCTTTACTCCCATCCAGAAGATGATTTGTTTCTCTTGGGCAAACCAACAACCTTCATATTGGTTGATTTTTGAGATGCTATATAAAATCTTGAGATTGTGGCTAAGTCATCAATTGAACTCATAATTCCCTTTAGAGAGTTGACCAAAGATGATAGGGTTCAATCCCTTCTTTTATCCATAATTTCCAAAAGTGTCAAACTTCAAGGTCATGTTCCTGAATCTTGGTGATAATGTTCATAATGGCAAAAGTTCAAACTCTGAGTGAAATTCGGGATTAAGTTCAAACTATGCTTTGCTCCTAATGGTGTTTTCACCAAACTTTCTTTACTTTTCCTTTAACACCATGAACTTAAGTTAACTCCTTGATTAAAAGAGATAAACACCTGGGGTGTTACTGCGAGCCGCAGCCCCGCGCTGGTCGGGCACCAGCAGGCCGCGCCGGGAGGCGGCGGCCCCCATGCGCCAGCGAGGCGGCCTCCCACATGGCCGGGCACCTCACTCACCCGCTGCCTGCAGAGATCGAAGAGAGATGTGAGAGGATGAATGAATAATGGAAGAAGAAGAGATAGAGTCATAGAGAGAGGAATGAATGGATAGAGGCACACACAGACGGATAGATAAGGCCTGGGGCGTGGGAGATGTTGCAGGACTTAGAAAAAATTGAGGGCGCGGGGGTAGCGGCAGGGTTGGAGGGTATCTGTACTGAGGGTTCTTTTGCACCGGTACTAATGTGCCCGCATCAGTACCGGGGCTAGTTCCCACCCGGTAGTAATGTGGTCAGACCACATTAGTACGGACCACATTAGTACCGGGTGGGAACTAGCCCCGGTACTGATTCGCCCCCACCCGGTACTAATGTACCCTCACGGGAGCGCGGTAGGAGCTCTTCCTTCCCACCTCACATTAGTACCGGTTTTTGTTCACGTTAGTACCGGGGGCAAAATAATCGGTATTAATGTGAAAAATGCTTTGGAATAGAAGCCTCATTCCCTAGTAATGAGCAGTCGTCAGAGCACAGCTACGCACGTACAAGCCTATTTGCTCTGCTGATGCATATATAGCATGAACAACCATATATGAATCTGTAACCTTGCATTGCACTATAAGCCCATGTGTGATCCTAGTGCGCTTTTGTAAAAACTAGGCGATACCTCGCGTGTTGCTGCGGGAATTTGTAAACAAAATTTTAAGATGAAATGTGAAAGTAGAAATACCAAAACGATTACATGACGATATTCATATGTAAACAATATTATATATGAAAGTATACTAATTTTGTTGAGAGGGGACTATTTTTAAATGATTGATCCTACATGTATTTCAACTGCGAGAATTTTATGGCGTGCTACTCGTAAATACAACATTCTATTGGTCACAGAAAATCGACGAAGACATAAATATATGGTTTGGTGGATGTTGACATGGCTTATAGTGGATAGTGACATGGCGTGTAGTGAGTTATGACGTGACATGTTAAGAGACAAGAGAAATCGTTGTCGGTACCAATTATATAGCTTAAATAGATTTCCTAGTCAATAAACCTGCTTTAGTTTCTGCCGGGCGCATCACATATTCACATCGCCCCCTGGTGTGTCGTGCTCGTTAATCTTGTTTTGAATTTTTAGTTCGTTTTTCCTTTTATTAAATAGTATTAAATAAAATCTGTCCAGGTGCTGGGCCGGGTTACACTCACCGTTTTGGTGTCAGCTTGTATGTAGGCCCAACTGTTTCCAAAACGGAAATTCGAGGCCTAGCCATTCCCTGGCTCGGTGAGCCCCCGGCCCGTTGGTGGTGTTTTCCGGCGGGCTGGGGCGACTGGCCGTGTAAACGATAGCCCAGCCCAATTTGCCGACAAGACCATCGCTGCTGTACGATCCCGATCATGTGACGCTCGCTGCAGCAAACTCTCCCTCTCGATCCATTGGCTGGGCACTGGCCCAGTCACATTATTTTGGCGTTCGCGGTTCGTCGTCGTCGGCTAGTCTACAACTCTACATCATCGTATACTACGTTGCTGCTTGATTTTTGTATGACGCTAGTGGAGGAGTACTCACCAGCCAATCAAACAAATTAATGAATGGACCACGTCTTGTTTGGCGACCAATTCATTTTTTATATCAGCCATAGTACCTGGCCTTATGGCAAGAGGGTGACTGGCGTTATATACTGTCCCTATCTAAATTCTCCACATCAGGGTCCATTCATGCTCAGCTCCATGCCGTCATGCCGCCATGCTTCTCTAGCTAGTAGCTAGCTCCGCATGCAGCAGGTCAACTGCATGTCGTCGCCGGCGAGCTATACCATGGTGCCATATGGTCGCCGGCGCCGCCGCCCTTAAGCTGGCTAGCTTGCTCCCGCGCTCGGCATCCATGTACGTAGTTCTCTCTGTCTTCTTCGATTTGCTTATTCATGAGTTTCAGGTGTATCTTTCCTTTCAATCTGTTGATAGGTGATTTTTCGAAAAGACAATCCTTTTGAAATGAAGTGTTTTTCGATCGTCTTCTAATCTTGGAAGAATGTTATCAATTAAGTGTTCGAATTGAGGCACTTTTTAAAGTCAACACCGACTTTGTTTTGTTCTATTGTTATTTAGTATTTTAGAAAACTAATACTGATGATTGAACAAAAAAGGGTTGGTGGGGATCCTTAGTGGTAGTTGTTCTTCGTCGCATGGTACGTGTTTCTTATTATTCGTTTCCTCCGATCCCTTTTTCGGCCTTTGAAAAACGGAGTGGTTTTGAAGTTTCGCTATGTTACATAGAGAGATAGTTTGTACACCCTATGTATCTGTTTTGTATCCTTTGTGGGGGTCTACACTAGACTAGATTTGTAGGACATGAAGCTGAAGAAATTTCATGGCGTTGTGAGCACTGGTTCAGAAATTTTGGATTCTCAGATCTCCCAAAAATGATGGTAATCACAAATACAGCGGTACAAGACTTGGTAGCACCAACTCCAGATCTGAATTAATGTCAACGGTGGGTGAGGACGTGAGGTTGATTCTTTTTTTTATATTTAACAAAAAAAATGAAACAAGGTTAGTGTGGGTGGGCTGGCCGATCGTGCCTAAGAAGAGGCCCATCACGGTCGGCCAACAACACATAAGAAAGAAAAAGTTCATTCCACAACTCTCATCTACAGGCGTTGTCTGGGTTTCAAACCCCAACCACAAAATCAGGTATTGGACACCCACGAACAATTAAAACCGTCTGTTTAACCCCCCTCGGTGGATTCGTGGGCTGTTTTGGGTGGTTTTCGTTGATGTGGCGCTGGGTCCCACATGTCAGACCGCCACGTCAGCTCAGTCCTCTCCTCTCTCTCTCTCTCACCACCCCACCTTTTAGCTGACGGAGCTCTCGACGGCGGGCCTCATCTCCCTCTTCACTCTCTCTGCCAACGACGGTGCCGACAGTCTCCTTCCTGCGCCCCTGTTCCCCCGTCCCTATCCTCTCTACTGTCCGCCCGCCCGGACGCCGCCACCGCCTCCACGGCCGCCGACGTCGTGCCGGCCTCCACTGCGGTCTCCCTGTTCCCCTCCTCTAGAAGCACGACGAGCAGCACCTTCGCGGCCAGCCTCGCCGTTGCCGGCTCATGCACTGCGGTGACTACCGTCGCCACCACCCCCGCGGCACCAGCCTCGTCGTCGCCTCGCCGCGAACTTCTCCGCGCGTGCGGCGGGTGGTGCACCGGCAGCTTCCACCGCGTGAAGCTCTGTGATGCCGATGACGAGGATGAAGACGATGACGACCCGACGTTCCGCTGCGCCCACTGGTGCTGCCGCTGCGGGTCGGCGGCGGCGCCGACGCCTCCACCACCGGCGTCGCGGATCCGTCGCCGACGCCCCTCTGCCCGTGGCAGTGGCCTCGTGGCCGGTGGCGACGCCTCGCCACGCTTGGCTCTCGTCGCCCACCTACCGCAGCCAGTCCATGAGCTTCGCATCGCGCGGCATAGCCTGCTCCAGGTCTGCCTCCGCAGCCTGCAGGCGTCGCGCCGCCGTGCGCTCCACGGTCAACGCCATGCCCTCCGGCCACCTCCTCTCCCCCCGGCCTATAAAAGGGCCTTCCCTTCGCTCTCTGCCTCACCGCGCACCTCCCCAGCCAGCTCCCTCCCTCTCTTGTACTCCACCGCGCCGCCACTAGTGCCGCTGCCGCCGCTCTCTGCCCGCCGCCGAGGAGGCGCCTCCCTGCACCGTCTCCGCCTGAGTTGAGGAGGGGAGTAGATCCCCCTCGTCCTCTTCTCTGTTTTCCCCCCTCTCCCCGGCCGCTGTCGTGCCCGGAGGTGCCGGCGAGCACCGCCGCGACGGGGCGGACCGCCCCTGATCTGCTCCTCTGTTTCCCCGTGAGGAAGATGGTCATTTCCCTTTTAGCCCTTTCTGTCTTTCTCTTTTCCCTTTTTGACCCACTGTTTGGGCTGACGTGGCGCCACATATGCGAAACCACCCTGACGTGGCGCCACGTAGGTGAAAACCACTCCAAAATCTACCAAGAGGGATAAATTGGACGGTTTTAATAGTTCGGGGTGTCCAATACCTGGTTTTGTGGTTGAAAGTTGAAGTCCAGACAACGCTCGTAGATGAGGGTTGTGAAATGGACTTTTTCCCAAAAGAAAACCCAGTGTGATGTGAGGCCCAAAAGGTCGCTTCCTCCTCGTGTGGGCAAAGCCCAAGCCCGCATATGCTTCCTTGCGAGCCAAGGGAGTGGAGTGGCGTCCGTCCTGTTTGGCACGCCCACGCCGCCGGGTCCCTGAGTCCCTCCCTTCTCCCCTTCTTCTCCTCCCACCTGACGCCCACGCCCAACGCTACGCCTCGCCCTTGGTCTCTCCGACAAGCCCCTTCTCCTCCCACCTCCCAGCCCTGCCGTGATCACAGCGAGCCTGTCTCCACAAGAAGGCAAGCCCGCAAGCAGGAGGCAAACGCGGAACCATCGAACCCCCAGCAGGCCAAGCACCCCGCAGACCCCAAATAAGGCACGAAGCTAGCTCGACCGATCCATTCCATGGAGATGTACTAGCAGCCGCAACATGAGATCCGTGGCGAGCCAGCTGCGGCCGCGACTGGGGGCGTAGCGGGAGGCCTCGGCGCCCTTCAGCAGCTTCAGGCTTTCCTCCGCCTCCTCCAGGCCCTGACCTTGTTCCTCTTCTGGGGATGCTTGGGAGGCCTCACTGCCCTGCGCCGGATGTTCGAGCTCCAGGTCGCCCCCCTCCTCCAGGCCGCGGTCTTCTTCCTTTTCCGGGGATGCTCGGGAGGCGTCCGCGCTCTTCGGCAGCTGGTCGTGCCCGAGGACCGTCGCCTGCAGGCTGCAACCTTCTTCCTCACCTTCGGAAGCACCATGGTGCTCTACGGCACCGCGGAGGGCAGCGGATCGAATGGAGAGGTTTCTCAGGGGGTATTTCTAGTTCGTATCGATAGATGCCTGTAGGTTTCTAGGACTTGTTTGGGTCTCTACGGGCTATCGGAGTGGTGTATCAGTGTATGTTAATGTGCAGTACGTGTGACATAATGTATGTGTATATCAGAGTATGTTTTTTTACCAAATAAATAACGGGGAGTTACCTGTAATTCGTTGATAGTGGTGTAATGGTTAATAATGCTATGTTTATCTGTCAATGAGATATTATCTGTGAATTTACTTTCCCTTTGAGTTTTATGCTGATCCTCCCCCAATTTGGTCTGTGACGATATGATATATGTTTTTGATGATTCAGTGATATACTGATGTGTATGATGCAGTGGCAGCTGGTTCTTGCCTTAGGCTGATTTATTATGTTATTATCATACAATGCAGATCTACTCTGTGGTACAAATATTTTGCCCATTTGATCATTTTTTTTCTAAGGACAAAAGAAGGGGGAGTCTTTTCGTGTATGTATGAGCCTAAGCTAAAACAAGCAATTCTTTGCAGCTGGTGGCATCGTAGACAGGGAGCAGGCTGGCTTCAAGGAGATGAGTACAGCACAAATGCACCCTGATTATAGCCTCACAAATTAACTGCCATGTGCATTAGCAAAATGCTTATAGGATATGCCATATGGACTTTAGCAACAAGTAACCAGATCTCCAAAAGAGAACCACCAGTAATGTGTATTGATGTAGAGGTGAGTAAAAATGCCATCCTTTTTATGCCATTTTTTGGGAGGCAAGTAACAGTGCCATTGCTATGTCGATAATGTTTTTTTAGCAACGAATTTGATTGTATCTAATGGTAATAACCATTATCATCTCAACTATATATGACTGTTTACTCCAATACTCAAATAGCAGCACCTAGCTAATTGTTATGTTACACTACTGTCACAACCCTGTAATGCAGCTACTACTTGTAGTTGTAGGTTGTTAGGCAGTACTATTAACAAGTTAATGTCAGTAATTTTTTGAAGCGATAATGACATTAATTTTGATCTTAAAGCTAATTCTTTGTAAGATAGAGTACCTAAATCATGAATAACAAAATACATGTTCATCATTAATCATATAACATTGAGCTGATCATGCCGAATGTTCAGTTTTCCACTTAAACACACCAGATTTGCCGCCATAAAGATTATCCCCTGGTCCATAAGCTAGTGATCAGTGCATGGAGTAGCAAATCCAATCCCTGAAGCGTGAATCTAAATATAGGTAATTCTCTTTTTCTTGGACCGGCTCTTAGCACATGATGTAAGAATAATATAATTTGAATCGAGGGCCCTAATATAAAAGAAATTCACAAGCCTCATGCAGTCATGCTTGTGAACAATGATTAGTTTTTGATTGGTAGTTTTTCTTTGTCTTCTTGGAAGAGGAAAGTGACAGATATTTTTTTAAATAAGACCCTGCCTCCTTCCGATCCTTTAATTTGGCTATCACTGCTTTCAAGTGAGACAAAGAATGAATGAAACAGAAGTGGTGGTGTACTTGTGTTGTTGTCCAACTTTGAGCTCTGTTGTTCCATCAATCTTTAGCAAAGTGTTCAACCCAAGAGAAAATAATATTGCTGTAGACCTTAATCAAACTTAATTAACCAATTTGTCATATACTTTCCGTTCGATTCAAATTTAAGGCCCTGTTTATTATGCTTGCTTCTGGTTTGTGCTCATCATCATTGAATTTTGCACGTACTAGAAATCAACTAATGTAGGTGGTAAATGACTTCATTTTATCTTTAATTTAGTGGTTGGCATAATTTATTAGGTGGATAAGCATGTGCTTTATTACTACATACTCCGTACATAGAACATATATTTTTTTGAAAACGTACATAGAACATATAGGCAGCATATATGCAGGAGAGAAAAAAGGAAAGAGGAAATCGGGATGTGATTTCAAGCTGTTGATGGATTAGGTTTTTTTTTTGTATAGAGGGTGGAATAAATAATGATAAGGGTCTAATTTGGCTCTGTGATTTTCTAATCCTGACCTTGACATGGTGGTTTGACCAACCCAGTTCACTCCATCCACAACTTTGCTTATCAAATTGCTTGTGTTGCTGATAACCTATTTGAGCTCTCCTCCACTATAATGTTAATTGTTGCTTCCCTCTGTCCCAATTTACATTTTGATTGCGTCTCAAATTACTATTTGTTTTAACTAATCAGAATGAATAGTAATTCGGGATGGAGGAACTAGTTATTATCGGGTTTAATGGCTGCATGGTGTTGGGCAAAGACAACTGCAAATCAGAGTGCTCTGACTATGCACACAATTTTTGAGATGTTTATGTAATAGTAAAAAATTTGTGCAAAGTCTAGCAATATATAAAGATAATAATGTTGAACCATTAGCACCATTTGTTTTTATGTACTACCTCCGTATCGAAATACTTGTCACCATTGACTTTTTTTACAACTTTGACCATTCGTCTTACTAAAAAATTATCCAAGTACCATCTATTTTGTTTGTTACATGCTTTATTATTATAAGTATTTTAAGCTTGTCTTACCCTTTTACATATTTGTAATAAATTTTTGAATAAGACGAATGATCAAAATTGTAAGAAAAAGTCAACGGTGACGAATATTTCGATATGGTGGCGTAACCAAGAATTGTTTTTTTCATCATTAAGAGGGGCCAATAGTGCTAATTTATCTAAAAAATTTGATCAAAATCGAAGTTTTAGTGGAGATTTGCAAGCCATAGGGGGGGGGCATGGCCCCTGCCAGCCCCCCCTTGGCTACGCCACTGAGTACTATGTTCTGTGCTAATCAAGCCATGCATTTTGCTTTGTTTCCTCGTCTTCTCTTTCGGTACCTAGCTTGTATAGAGAAGAGATCTCACTCTCAGTCTCTTATGCTTTTCTTTGATTGGTTTTCTTAATTGGTTTTGCAGGGCAAGCACGGGAATGATATTGATATAATGGGCTTTGTTCTGCCTTGATTGGCTCATGTCACTTTGCACATCGGCGAGCGAGGCAGCATATGGCAGCTGAAAAAAACCAGGTTAATTTTCCTCAGATTTGAGTGTTTTATATATATGTAGTCAACGTGTGGTTTCAGTTTTCTTAAATGAAACTGTCTGCATGGATTCCCATGCAAATTAAAGCACATACTCGCTAGTAGTACGTATTTGGCATTTCAGGAAATACTAGGCTGCTACCGAAAAAAAAAAGAACTGTGACTTCTTGGTGTACTGCGTAAATGTAGGAGACCAGCCCACAACATGGACAAACTTACACTCTTTGAACCGTAACTGTTGGTAAAATGTAGGAGTATATATGCTAGAGTTGGGAACCATGTTGTTGGTAATATGTTATAGGATTTTTTAGAAAGTCAACTTAACAACTGAGTAAAATGCACTTTAGGTCATTAAACTAGTTGAGGTGTGTCAGCTAGGTCCATAAACTCCAGAATTGCATTTTGAGACCCCTAATCTATTCAAGTGTGTCACTAGAGGTCCCAAACCCCTTTGACAATCATTGACTGCCTATGTGGACCGCCACGTCGGGTCCAACGTGGATTCACCGGGCGCCGCTTAGAGCAGAGCAACAACCATGCCTCCACGCGCCGTCAGTGGCTGCCAGCCTCAAGGACCACCGCGCACTTCCGTGTGGAGCCGCGCCTCTGCCGGCCGGCTGGTGCGTGCTCCCGCTGCACGCCCCTACCTCACACCAACTCTAGCCACGGTCCCAGGGTGGTGTGGCGCGCACCCGCGTGCGCCGACCCTGAGCTCCCATGGTAGTTGTGCCTGCCACCGCCAGCCGGTGTCCTCGAACGCCGCCACGTCGACCAACGCACGGAGCCCACCAGCCGCTACGCTGTCACGCGACCCGGTCGGCGTGGGATTTGAGCCCCAGCGCCTGCTATAGCCTCCACGGCCACCCTTACTCCGCCGGCGAAATTCGCCCGACTCCGGCCACCTCCTTTCAATCCCCCGTCTCTGAAGCCTCTCTACCTCCCCAATCTCGTCTTCGTGATACATCAAGCGCCGACCGTGGCCCACCTCACCGGGAATTGGCCTCTCCCCGGCCGCCCGTGCGCACCACTGCCACCCGTGCAAGCCACCGTGGAGCACCGTCCGTCCCGGCCCCCTCCGACCCAAGCGGCAACACAAATGAACCCCGGTAAGCCCCTAGTACTACGCACTAGCTTCCTCCCTCCCTCCGTCGGCCTAGTCACCGGAATTGGCAAGCCACCGTTCCGTCTTGCCGCCTCTCGCCGCCGGCCAAGCTCCGACCGGTGTCCTGTCATGGAAAGTGGTGTACATGTGTGCCCCTTTGTGCCGGTTCTAGTAGTGTAGGTCTCATCACCGGCCGACTCACCGTCGGCGAGCACCCGCCGGTCAAAGGTCGGCCTCCATGGCCTTGACCTGACGTGGTGGTCCACGTAGGCTGCCACATAGGTAGTCAACAAGGTCAGAAGCATTTTGGACCCAGTGACACACTTTAATAGTTTAGGGTCTCAAAATGCACTTTGGTAGTTTATGGACTTAGATGACACACCTCAACTAGTTTAAGGATCTATAGTGTATTTTACTCTTAAAAAAGTGTCTGTTAGTAATGCTAAGAACTACTAACATAAGGCGCGCTACTCATAAAATATATGTGGGGGAAAAGATTGTAAACTCTTGTTCATACGAAACTTTGAAAAGGGCAGCTCATATATGAGCCGTCCACCAACGACCCCGTCAACAGTCAGTGAACCACCCAGTGTTGACTGACCTGGGTACAGACTAATGCCATGTTTAGTTCGTTGAAAGATTTTGGAGAAAATTTTTGAGGTTCCCTTCCAAGGTCTATTAAGAGTACTAAATGTAGACTACTTACAAAACTAACTACACGAATGGACTAGAAATCGCGAGATGAATCCATTAAGTCTAATTAATCTGTCATTAGAGATTAGTTACTGTAACACAATGTTGTCTAATCATGTCATAATTAGGCTCATTAGATTCGTCTCGAAAATTAAGGTAGGGGTTGTGGAATGAGTTTTATCATTAATTCATATTTAATACTCCTAATTAGTGTTCAGAGATTGATATGACGGGTGGTTGGTGAAACTTTTGGGAACAAAACAAGGCTAATACATTAATACTTACATTCGATGTGGACAACTTCTCTAAGTTTTCCTCATTTTGTATTTGCTTTAATTCCTCTTCTTGCACGCATTCTCTATTTTCTTATCTGAATTATTGACAAGCCGATAATATACTAATAATAATAATAATGGACGACAAAGAGTGGAGGAGGAAAGCCACAGACTGACGATGAAAACAACGTGGTCATAAAAGCATGTCAGTGTATTACTAGTAGTTTGGTACTACTAGAGAAAGCGAAATTCAGTCGCTAGCTAACGGCTTGACACAATTGGACAAAACATTCAAACAAACTCAGTTCCAGTCGCAGTCTCAGCTAGCGGTTAGTAGCTAACCCACCATGCGTTCGGCTTGTATATTATTTTGCTTTCTTCTACGGTATCTTTCTTTCACAACAAATTTATTCTGCACACATTATTTTTTTGACAGCAAATTTGTCGTATAAATATGTCGAAGATCTTAATTTGGTTCGGTTTTATTTCAGAGGATGAAGGGTACGCGGGCAGCTCAAAAGACGGGTTTTATGCTGGCACGTACGGTATACGAACAAACAACAGGGATCGATTCATCGATCGATCAAACACGCACGACCAAGCCCAAAAAAAAAGACGTACGTGCAGGTCCATGCAGTACGTGCAGACCGAAGTCCAAAACGATCGATTCACTGGCTCACTGCATGCAAATACTGCTACGGTGCTAGCGCGTCCGCACCGCGTCCATCGCGCGTCCCACACGAGTCCGTTCGTGCCCCTGGAGCTATAGCCTTTCTTTTCCACAAACAAGGGCAGCACCGGAAATTTCGATTGTAACGAAACTTACAGAGATGCCCACTCAATTTCTGCAGCTTGGGATGTGCCCTTGCAATGCTCCTCTACCTCCTACCGTCCCTTGGACCCAGCAGCGTATAGCCGCTGTAGACTCGCTCCACCACTTACGCAGTTTGCTAGCTGGTCCCCCAAAATTGGTCCATCATCTCCTGATCTCTCCTCTATGCGTCTGGGGATTCGATCGACCTGGTGCGCGGTGAGTTCTTGCTCTGCTTGATCGCTTCCCAATTTCTCCCCGGAGTCTAGTCGATCTAATCCCGGTCCTAACGATATTAATTCTGCTTATTCCTAACCAATCGCAGAGCGTTAGAAGCTATAGCTAGGGGTTTTGCTGCGAACGCGCGTGATCATCGAGGCCGGCGCTAGCTCTGCAACCGAGCTGGATCTTCGGGAGCTGGTGAGCGAGACTGCAATCGGTCGAGCACCTTAATTCTGCCTACCAACGGCTTCCTTATATGCCTCTTTTCGCTTTCGTTTTCTTTTCTTCTGTTTTGATGGGGGAGGTGGCGGAGTAGGCCGCGGACATGGTGGTGGTGGGGGACTTGGAGAAGGGGACGACCGAGGAGCCCATGGGTGGTGCTCCGGATGCTCAACTTCCAGTTCCGGCCATGGCTGGAGGTGGAGAAATGGATCTTCTGATTGGAGATCTGAGTCGCCTTCTGCTGGTAATCTCTCTCGCCCTCTCTCCCTCCCTTCCTCCCTCGATCTCTCCCTCTCTCCCTCCTACAGCTGCTCCATCATATCTCTCACCCCCTCCTCAGCCGGTAATCAATTCAGGAGATTATATTGTTCGTGTTTCTGCTAATCATAGGTTGCCTTTTCTTTTTCGTTTGATGGGTGATATGGTTTAGGCGGAGCACATGCCGGACTTGGAGAAGGGGATTAAGGAGAAGGCCGGCATGTATACTCATCACGCAGGTCAAGTTCCAGCGGTTGCTGAGGATGAAGAACACGAACGTCTGATTCTCAAGGATCTGAGATATCACCAGCAGGTAATATAATTTCCTCTTTAGCTACCATGCGTTCACAAGGCCTCACTCCTCCCTTGCCCTCCTTTTCCTTTCCTGGTTCTCTCTCCCTGTGCGATTTCACAATTTGATATAGATGATCTTGTTTCTAGCTAAGTCGCGTATTATCTAAAATGGGTGGATTTACCGACATGTGTCCAGTCCTTTTTTTTTTCTGGAGGATTCTCTCATAACAGTTTATTTTACCAGTCCTTCCAGCAAACATCGATCAATCGTAGTTGTTGTAAACTGTGGGAAAGAAATTGAAGATTATTGGATCTGACTTCATTAATTCTTTTCGTAACCTACTAGTCCATCTTACCATCTTTTATTCGGCAATTCCAGCTAAGAAAGTTTGTCATCAGTCTGATGAGTCACCCATCTGCCAACAATTTTAACTTTTTTTTTTGGTCAATGGTTTTCCAAGCTAGCCTAATCCCCTTTTACAGGATGGGCAAATTATTTTATCAACAAATGTCCACAAATACTTGATCGCTAGTCCATCCCTATCCTATATTTGGCTAAAGAATTCGAGACCTCAACCTAGTTTATTCATTCAAAGTGCCATATATACAAAATGGTAGCTAGCTAATTCGGTGCCTGCTTTTGTATCTGCAAAGTGCAAACAGATTCGATTATATACTAGCTAATTAATCTCATGCACGCAAACAAACTCTAGATTTTTTTAGGATCGGAAAAGAACAAACTATAGGTGTCTGTTTTTAGTACTCCATAGCCCTTGCTTGAACTCAACTACATACTGACTAATGAAGTTTTGATGAAATACTGATGACTAGTACTGTTTCTATCGGTATCATTAGACTACAGATTTTTTTTTTGTTTCTGTCAATTTCATCGGGATACACTATGACAGGCATCATCTATATAGAGGCCATTCCAGGTCAATCATCACAAGCATGTTAGATTATGCATACATGTAATTGTTTAACTTTTTCTGTCAACAACCGCTCCAGACACTTATTGAGAACTATGGCATCATGCATCAACCTTCAACCCTTTATAATGTGCATACGTCGAAGTCAAACATATCGTTTAGGCAGCTTGATTGACATGATTAGCTAGAACTGGTCGTGTTTAAATACAGTGACACATACTGCATTTAACTTGGAACATATATATATACTTGTGAATGTTCAATACCGGATAATTTTCTTAATCTAAAACGTAACACATACTGCATTTATAACTTGGAACAATCCTAATCCCCATCCTTGATATCCATGATTCCATATTTTAATTAATAATGCTTCCTTGTTGCCATGATAATGAGAATAGTGTGCTGTGTGCATGCATGACATGTTCTTCTGTTTGAGCAGGTTGAAGGGGGTGCAGTGGCTGGCAACAAGAAGATGAACCCTGGCCAAAAGAAGTGGCTCCCATACTACTGGCTCCTCGTCGCTGCTGCTTCTGTGATTCTTCTGAACAACCACATCCACGCTGCCCCAAAGGACCAGCCGCTGTTCCTTCCAGAGCTTGCCGTGTTCACTGTGCTCCTGAGTTCAATCTGCCTCATTTTTCTCTCCGTGAAGCAGATGATGTGAGAGTGTGCATTACATTGATCGTTTATGCCTAGCTTAATTAGCTTCGGATCTAGAGACCCAAATCCTAGCTAGTATCCCGTGCTCTCTCTATCGATCGCCCGGCATGTTAGTTGCTCGCTGGACCCTCGTCGAACGGTTTTTCAGCTTTCATGCATGTGCCTGAACAAGCTGTATGTGTGTAATAATTCCAGGATATGTTGGACAAGATGAACGGTTTTTCGTCGAATGGATATGTTGCACCTGGGGCTCAATCTTTTGGTTGTGAACTTGCGCGTACTACACCTTTCCGACATGCATTTTATTATTTCTAAAAAAGATGGTTAATTTCACATTATTGCAATATACTCCATAGTTTAGTGTACGGCTAGCAAGTGGCTGCTTAATTAGGTACATGTGCTTTGGAATATTTTCAGCCTCTTCTTTCAACCTCCAAGATGCATGGTTATTTTTGCACGAGATCACATTTCAGATGATAGGGTAGCAGAGGGGCGATGACCAAGACTCGTTTTCCTCAGTCAATAAACAGTCGGTAAAACTTCCGTTAGTCAAAGCAAATCAAGAGATTAAAAGACGAAGGACGGAAGGAGGAAGACAAACAGTGAAACAGATAAGGTTTGGTAGCCGGGGACACCGATCGACACGCCACACGAGCGCCCACTGGCCAGAGTACGTCGCATCTTAACACAGTGTCTTGAAAATCCTGCCTGTCCTGCTCATGGACGATCGTTGTCTGGATCACGTATGTGTGGTCTAAAATAATTTCGGTATCCTTTGACCACCTGGCGCTAGCTACTGATCGATCACTACACCGGCGTTGATCACTTGACCCCAACACCAACTAGTAGACCATCGCCTTCCTTGACTGTACTGTAGCAATTCTCTGCTTCTAGTAACAGTTAAGAATATCATGACTAGGTCCCGTTCATCTTTGAAAAAGAAGTGAAAAGTGGTATATAAATAGTGTTAGAATAGTGTTTATTGTGAGAGAAGATGTGATAAGATGAATAAAATTTTTTGAAGAGAAGTGAATGGGATCTTAGTTCTAAGGACTGCAGATATATATGGAATATCTTTTTCAACGAAACATATGCTTTCTCATCATTTGTTTCAAAGATTATTGTAGGCTACAGGCAGGTGGGCCTCCAGCCGTTTCTTTTGACCCGCGCGAGCTATACTTGGCGGCTAAGCTCTCGCTCGGAAAGGTGGCGGCACTGGAGTGTGGCTATTATACCGACACGGCATCCTTGCCCCCATAACTTTCTTTCCTCCTTCTACTCCCCTTCTCCTCCCTCTCCCGCTTCCATATTAGATGAGCAGATGAGCAGCAAGCTTGCCTTCGATCGATCGATCGATCAGTTTTTGATTCTCAAATCCGCTTCTCTTGCTTTTCCAGTGGAGAAAACCTTGCCGAGAAGAAGGTACAAGGAGTAGAGATCTGGAGCTAATAGGTTGCAGGTAGCTACTCGTTTGTAGCTCTTCTTTCTTCCATTGCTTGGTCGATTTGCAGATGAAGGAGATGCTGATGGTGGCGGACACAGCGGATGGCGGTCCTATTCACCATCTCCCTCCTCCAGATCAGATGGTGAGCACCGGAGATGAAGAGAAGGGATTGCGTCCGGCAGATCAGATCTTCCAAGACGCGGTATGAACGAAACAAAAATCTCTCATGATCCAGCAGTTCTTTCTGCTGCTTGCTTCTGCATCATCCTCTTTCTTTGATTTATCCTTAGCCCTCCTCCTCCGATCCAGTCCCCACACACCTGCAAAAATATCTTGGGATAGTTAGCCTAACAGTCAGTCCATCACGGCATCTTTCTTTAATCGGTGGATATTATTTGCCGTGTTCATATCCAGAATCCAGGCATAATTGAATGACTGATTAATTTTGGTTCATGCATGCACACAGCAGCATCCCAAACAGCAGCTGCAAGAGTTGGAGAATTCACAGAACAACGTCAAGGAAGCTGGAAATGGTGCTCTTGACATAGAAAAGGGGATTTTCCAACCAACTCTGCCAGATGAGGTAGGCAAATTTCTCCGTTACAAGATCGAAAGTACCCCACAATTCATTCTGGTCACCACAAAGTCATGCAATTATCAAAATTGCCATTTTCTAACCCAACTCCGCATGGTCTTTGAATAAGTTTGTTGGCTATTTTATGTGAACTATAAATCATTTTGCACATGCTATAGATCTAAGTCGTACTCTTTATATACTCCCGTATGCACAGCTAGATAACTTCCCTGTTCAATCTCTAGTTTCCTCTATGGTCATTTTCACCAAACATGATGCATGAACTTGACTATCATTTCTCATATGAAATCGATATCTTTTACATGATACGATATTGTACATTCCTAGCTAATATATATATACCCGCACGAAACATTCTGCATCAATTATGAACCATTAGCAGTACCTGTGCTTACAGTCATGCATCAATGGATTGATCGATTTCTATTAGTTAAATAATTAACTTGCATCTAATGATATTGCATGCCGTTAATTTTATTTATATGTCATGTGCAGAATAATGGCACGAGTAGCACCGCGACCACGGGCAGGGAGAGAAAGCTGGATTTTGACCTCAAGTTGCCACTGTTCCTCATCACAGTCTCCATGATCCTGCTGACTGACATACTCTTCCTCCATGGACCAACTGCAAAGCTGAAACTGATTCTTAAGTTCACCGCGTTTGCCGCCTTCACCTCCTTCATATCCGCCATCTGCCTCATGTTCCACACCTTTAAGCTTAAGGTGATGGCCATCAAGCCAGAACAGCTCATCACCAAGTGTCAGCTCAGGGTTTCTATGACCCTGTTTGCCATTTCCGTGGGCTTATTCCCTCCTACCCGAGGCATGGTACTTCCTACCTATTGCATTGCTCCCACCACTCCTTGTCGGAGGATTTCACTTCCTCTATGCTTTTGAAACTGGCAATGGGGAGATCAGCCCAGAGAAGATCAAAGCTCTCAAGAAGGAACTGAAGCGCGCAATGCAACTCACCTTGTCGCTGGTCTCGATGTCGTTCTCAGGATTCACCGGTGTTCTCCTTGCCATCTACCACAAGGAAGGCAGCCTCGGCGCAGCATATTCCTACGTCAAAGTCTCCGTCTACCTCTTGCTCGGCGGAGGCATCGCCGGAGCTTTTGCGTTGCTCCTGTGTAGGCTGCTGCATTCTAGCAATCCTGTCAGGACAGCATGGCAGAGGGCGATTCTCGTTGCGGCAGACGTCGTCATGATCGCCATGATTGTGCCGGCTGTTCTCATGATCGCCGAGACCATCTTGGATGGTCTCCTCGCCGGTGCCGTGTTGTTTCCAGTCGTCGCCGGAATCGCCGCATGGTTCGTCGTCGAGTTCTGCACCGCAGACGATGACGTCGGGTGCACGGAGACGGAGGAAGACGGTAAGGCCGGGCATGGCACGATGTACGCCGTAGCGGTGGCGGTGGCGTCGGTGTCGTTCGGCGCCATTGTAGCCATCTTTGCCGGGATGCTCGGTGGCGCAGTGGGCAAGGAGCAGCTGAAGGCGTGCACGTTCTTCGTGACCTCGGCCTTCGTCGCAGCTGTGAGCCTGGGAGTGGTGGTGACGATGCCCGGGGTGGCACGGCCGGAGAAGATGATGAGGGCGAGCACGGCTTTCGCTGCGACGGTGCTGACCTGCTGCAGCCTTGGCACACTCGTGCTCGCCGCGCTCGCTCTCTTCTATCAGATCGTGGCATGAGCCTGGAAGGAACATCACTGGCAGCAAGGTCGTCACAGAAGGTTTTTGTGCACTAATAAATCAGGAGACGTGCATGCGCGCGCTGGTTTGCAGTATTACGTGGTGAGAGCGGTGGCTGATGGATGATTTGTACACGATCGACGATCATGGATGTTTGTTGTAAAATTAAATTAGGGGAGCACATTCAGATAAAAAATAAACTCGTGATATTCGAGCTGAAGCTTAATTGATTTGGTCGAGATGATCCAAATGTGGGAGTATATGCCAAAGTTTAAGAGAGGAAAATCATTTTATGTTCACTACAGCAACAAGCTACGCGCAGCCAGGTAGCTTCTTCTCTATTCTACCAACGCGAGATGTGCATAGAAGATTTGGAAACGACGCGATGCAAGTCAAACGGGGCATGTACTTGAACAAACGAGTGCGTACATGACCCACCCGAGAATAATCATGACTCCATGCAAAACATAGTAAAGCATTGTGGGCCCAGAGGCATTCAATGCGAGGAAGACTATGGCCCTCACTCCCTAGTATGACTGGTCAAAAAGATGGCTATCATCGGATTCCCATTTGTAGATGGTGACAAGGAAAAGATCAAGATATTGACCGCACGTACGTCTCTGAAAGTCACACTCCATGCTGTAGCCGCTAGGGACTACGAGTACCAGGCAATTGCTAGCCACAGCCCAGCGATGACAAATTTCTAAAGTAGTCCAAATGAATCAGAGTTAGACTTCAGAAAACTTCTGCAAAATTACAAATTACATACTCCTAATAAATACTAGTACTAGGGACGGGAAAAAAAGGGGAATTGAAGAAATAAATTAGGCCCCTGCTGTATTTGTATTAGGGTTCTCTCAGATGCGTGATTGCTTAGTTAAGATGGTGACCGACATCATATAAATATATATATATATCGAAAATAACTTGCTACCTCCGGTGGTACCTACCCACCCCTAGGTGGCTGCTACCCAGGCACATGCAGCCGTCGGATCCACGTGCAGGCGCATCCATTTGATCGCACCTAGCAGACGGAGATCAGCGTGAGAAGCCACGCCGTTGCTAACGGCGTATTCTGACACTCTGACAGGAGCTGCATGCATGTGCGAAACTCAGACACTTGCTTCAAAAGCTATGCGCCTCTCCCTCCCAGATGTGCAGGACCACCACCCATGCATGCATGGCACACTCAGGCACACTCAAGTCGATGAAAAAAGTTTTGTTGTATTTCACTGTTCACTCGTGATATTGTCGACAAATTACTAATATCACTCGTCACATCAAATATATTTAAGCCAATCGTGTGCATTTTTTTGAATGAAAAATCGTGTGCATTCATGTAATTAATTATTAGTATCCAAATATCATTGTTTGGAACTAAACACAAAAATTTCACCAACTAACTGTCACATCAATCTCCGGACACTAATTAAGTGTAGTAAACGTGGATTAATGACAAAACTCATTACACAACCTCTACCTTAATTTTCGAGATGAATCTAACAAGCCTAATTATGTCATGATTACACAATGTCATGCTCCAGTAATCTATCTCTAATGACAGATTAATTCGGCTTAATGGATTCATCTCGCAACTTCCGATTCATTCATGTAATTATTTTTGGAACTAGTCTACGTTTAATACTTTTAATAGACTTTCAAAGAAGACTCAAAAGTTTCTAACTCACGAAGTAAACGGGAGACGCCACAGTACGTACTCTGCCATGAGCAGACCACACGGACGCCACGCTGCATGCGCAAGCTGTGTAACCTGGCCAAGATTCTGAGCTGGACCACACATTTCATAGCTGGACCACATATTTCATGCCAAAATAATGTTGCTACGTACTCATGGCAAGCTATCGCGTGCTTTTGCTTGTACAGGTGCCACTGCACCCTTTTTACACCGCAGAGTGTTTTGCAGGGGAGGTGCTCCACCACCCCCAGGACCTATGGTTTTGGGCGCGCCCTGCGGATAAAATCACGGCCCATCCCTGTTCGCATACACGCGGAGAATAAAGTTGCAAAAAAATAAAAATAAATAAAAGGATGGCCGCAACCATTGGTTAATGGTTTGGCGTGATGCTGTGTGATGAAACCTCCACAAAAAAAAAGTATTTATTGGCAAAAAAAAGTATGTACCTAGAGAAGGCATCGTCAAAAAGGGTAGATGAGATAGTTAAATAACGCTTCACTATATCAGGGGGTGTTTAAAAAACATTTACACAATTACGGTTATTTGATGGAGCACAACCTACAAATGATCATGCGAAACTTGTAGATCCATTAAATTAAACATTACAATGACAGGTTACGCGAACTGCAAACCTGTACTGCTTACTAAACTAAACGCATACAGCAAACTGAAAAACAACCATGAAGAGAGACAGTAGGGTGGCTGCCATGTCAGGCACGCTGTCCCCAAAAACTGCAAAAACAACCGTGAAGAGAGAGAGGAGTAGGGTGGCCGGGTCTCCGTCGACAGGTGGTTAGACGGAGCTACCGTCGTGAGTTCAGTGCTAACGCCGCTCAGTACACGTGTCTGCGTCAGGATGGATGGGTAGCTACCATACCGGTGTGGACAGCTACCACCGGTGATACTAAATCCACTCTAATATATATATATATATAGTGTGTGTGTGTTTTCTCCTGTTTTCTGGTCGCGGACTCGCGGTTGCCATCATATATAGCGGCCTACTGGTCAGTGACAGTGGTCACGCACGGCACGCTACTAGCTGCATTCAGTCAGTGAGATCGACCAAGGCTGACGGGCGCGCGGTCACGTACCTTCCGGTCCGATCGAATTGGCTAGCTAGCGTCAAAAGTCTAGCAACGAGTAGGCAAACGCGACCAGAAAACGAATTGTCCCGCGCGCGCGATCGAGAAGATTACTGTACGTTTTACGGCGGAAAACGCGTATGCCGACATAGCATCATGCATGCTTGCGTAGAGTCGGTTACGTCAGTGGCGGAGCCAGGATTTATAACTTGGGTATTCCTGTGTTTTAAAAAATTCAAACATTGGCCAACAAGCTAGCCTAGGAGTGGGGAGCTATGGAAGTATGAGAAAAGCGTTGAGCAGAATTGTACTCCAAAGTCGAAAACAAGATATATTGACTCAATGTAACATATACATGTGTGTATACTTAACATATACTTGATACTTTGGCAAAATAGTTGGGTATTCCTGGGAATACGTGTGCACCATGGTGGCTCCGCCAATGGTGACGGAAGCTTTGCTTCCATCACCGGTGACGAAACCACAGATGCGCTTCTTCAGTTCGTTCTCATATATATAAGCGCGATGATATTTGCTGCTGCATATACGCTGAAATTTTAAAGAACATATACTATTGTGAACGCATGTAGCAAGCTGATGGAGACAAAGAGAGACGACGCAGCTTCTACGAAGCTGCCGCCCAATGCAATGCAAGGGCGGTGGAGGAGGGGTACGTTGTACTCCCAGCTGGTTTCCTCGAACCTTCTTCGTCGGCCCATGGTGGGACACCACTGTTCCGACACCGATAAAACGTGAGCATTTAGCTCTACCTCCCCCACGCCTCCCCAGCCAAAGGGGAGGAAGAGAGGTGATCCGGCCGCGAGTCCGATCACCACCATAAAGTCGAACCAGTGATCCGATCCGATCCTTATGCAGGGCGGCGCGAACGACGGCGCCCGCGGACCACCTCCAGCGTCGGCAGACCGCGGCAGTAACGCGCCGCCACCGCCCCCACAGAAGCCCAACGAGGCGAACGACGGCGGGCACCGGCGGCGCGCGCGGAGGAGACCGCGGCGCCACCGCGTCCGCGTCCGCGCTCTGGGCGTCATGATGGCCGCCGCCGCGTACATGCTCCTGGCGGAAGCTCTGTCCGGAGAGAGCCCTCCGGCGGCGTGGATGTTCACTGCTTTTCTGCTCTGGATCCTGGGGAAAGGGCTTCTTCTGCTTTCCTACATGAACTGACGCGCGCGCACGCCGCGGCGGGCCTAGCTAGCTAGAATGGCCGCCCGCGCGCGCGCAGGCGGGCAGCAGATCATTGCCTCACTCGCTCCTGCTGCTGTTTGCTGGATGGTTATTGTTACGTTACGTGCAGTTGTTGCGGATGTATCGTGCAAATAAAGCTAAGCTAGCTAGGGGACTCTCTCCACTCTAGTCGTCACTCGTCACCCGGCCTTCAATTCCTCAACTAGCTTTTGCCTACACGCCCGCCAGACTGTTCTATATCGTGTCATTTTTGCAGGGAAATAAAAGGTTATATGTATCCGATCCCCTGTTGTTTCAGTTATATCATATGTACACAGTGTACATGCTGCAGATCGACTTTGAATCGTTTCGTCTTGTTCATCTTCCCATACGGTACTGGCCGAGCAAAGTTTCTGCTATCTTTGTTATAAGAGGATGGAGGTATTATTTCATTACGACGGATCCAGCTCGTCAAATCAACGGGGCCGCAAGCACGATCGATTACCAGACGCCCAGATCTATGCAACGCAAAGCCCAATTAGTCTCCGTCGTCGCCATTAACGTTCAAACAGCGTGAGCACCAAGCTACGCCGAGTTACCTAACACGCGCATATGCAATCAGTTTCCTAGCGCGGAAGGTCGGCAATTTCCTTGAAACCCTAGCTCTTTATGCTTATCCGCTCAACTAGATCCCTCCATGCCACCTTGCCCTGCCGTGAATGACCGAGTCCAACGCTTCGTGGAGAAGGCAAAGGGGAAGATGGGGACCATGCCACGGAGCCTACATCGCTCGCTTTTTTTTCTGTCCGCCTCCCTCACCGGAGATCACAACGATCCCGCCGGCGCTGGCCGGCCTTCGTCCCCGACCTCAACGGCGGGGTTGGTCTCACACACGATAATAAATATATAACTCAAACAAGCCGATCAAGCTAGACGCAGTTCCGCACCTCTGATCACCACCGTGTGATTGCACTTTTCACGACATGTGCACAGCAGCCTCGATCGACACACCATCGGAGCTTTTCGGGTCGTCGCCGCGGTTTCTTGGTCGAGAGCTGCTCCGTTCATTCATCTGCGCAAATTGAAAAGGGACGGGATGCACATGATTATATATCATTTTTTCCTCAATTGTACTAGGCCAATGCAAGACATGCTTGTGCTCGTTCTTGGGGATGTTATTACAAAAACTAACGAACAAAGAACTCGAACTCGACTAAAATCAACCCACGCACGCAGAAATCATGTGGCATATAAAGCCGGCGATTCAATGCCGGGGCAGAGCGGTTTACGTCGAGGCGGCCGCGGCGGAGCGGTGGTGGCCCAGCGGCGGCGGGGGAATTCGTCCCCGCCGGCCGGCCGGCGGCGCGACGCTGGCATGGCCGGTGGGGAGCAGGCTGGGCTGGCTGGCGGGTGAGGTGGGCAGAAGAAGTTGGGCCGCATGGATGAGGAAGGAAGGAGGCCAGCCGGCGGGCCACTCGGAATAGAAGTTAGATAGCAGGCTGGGCCGCGAGTGCGAGCTGATCTGCAGGCTGGGCCACTCGGAATAGAAGAAAATAGAAAGACATTTGCAACCTCCTAGTTGGCCCGCCCGCCTTTTAGACTAATTTTTGTAAAGGCATATGCAGTCAATTTATATTTTTGACAAAGCAGTCAATTTATATTGATTTATAGATTATTCTAGATTACTTTTATAATGGCAGGTGTGGGTTGTTTTTTAAATATATATAATAGATTCTAATGTTAAGAATCTAAGATTATTAGAATATAGGATTAATGGCCAAATATTTCTGATTTTTGTGTGGCGATTTCTAGAATTTATCTAATTTTCTAGCACAACTCGTGAGGATTAAAGTGCAGGGTCCAATTAAAAATTGTCAGATAATATAGCTTACGGGCACTAAATTTGTGAGGACCTAATGAACTTGTGGTGTATGATGTACATGTTTGATGAACATGTCAGATAGGTGCTTAGATAAAAGGAATAACTAGACATATGTGCTATACGGCTAAAAATAAGCTACTACATTCTCTAATTCTACAGCTGTTTTTTTTTTGAGAAATTATACGGATGTATTCCAAAGACAACCAAAGATTCTTTGTCAGCTGTCACAGAGTGCCATGGACGACGGACCAACACAACATGCAGCTCTGAGCCTCCCCCATATTACTGAAGGCTCTCGCCCGGCCGGCTTCATCACGAGAGCTTCAAATTCGAAGCGGTCTACAGCCTACAGCCTATCCGGAGTATCTCGACAACAGGACGTGCAGACATGCAGGGACAGCTCTAATTTTGGGAGTCGGCAGGAAGCAAAAATATGTGCAGAGTAGGATGCTGGCGTACCCGATAATCTGAAGCTGAAGGTGCTAGCTCCATCCCATGGAGAACGAGCGCTGGTTGAGGTCGCAATTGCCTTGCTCCAGGCACCGATGGCTGCTCTGCTTTCGATGGAGAGCGTCTCTGTTCGAAGAGACCATGGCACGCGGCTTGGCTTTGCATCGAGGAACTAGTCGTTGCCGGACATTTTGGCTCAAGGAGGCGGAGTTGTGGATCTGGAACGCGGGGACTTATACATGCGGTCGTCGTCGAAGTCAAGTCAACTTTCGGACAAATATATTGTGACCCAGTCTCGGTCTTTCAGTTCCAGTTCTCACCAACAAAGGTACCCGCCTCGGAAGTTCTCTGTTTGTTGGTCTGCCGATCGGGCGCCAGAGAGACGCGTCCCCTGCTGTCAGGCTCTAGTCTCTCTTTCAGATGCGTCGTGACACACGGTTGGTGAGAATCCGCGCTGGCATCAAAAAAATTTGATCCTGTCCACGAAAGTATAGTGCCCCACTTGTCAGATAAATTGTATAGGGGAGTTTCAACAATAAAGTAAATTTTGTCCACGTCAGCTGAAAAATATTGCAGATACATAACCATTCTAATGCTCGAGTTCTCGACTATGGCAGTGATAAATTCCGTCCCATATTTTAGATTTTAGGATTAATTTATCCACCATCCTATCTCTGTATATCAGCTCCACGTATCTATACTAATATAAAACTCACTAGTTCAACTCTTTTCTACATCCACACAACTCTCCCCACAAGTCATCACCTATCCTAAGTGCACAAATTAAATTGTACCCGGAAAAACAACTTCATTTATTCCAATGAACCATATGACTGCTAGAGCCTACTTTCTCTTACTCACGTCCAATGACTCAGGTTCTTTGGATCAATCTCTTCACTCCCTAACACTCCCCCCGCCCCCACGCATCTAAGGGCCCACATCTACCCCTCCTCTTTCTCACGCTAGGAGGGAGAGTCGCGACCCCTTCTCTCCCGCGACCGCTCCTCTCCCTCACGCCCGCCTACCCTCGCCCATATCCCCCGGACGCGTCCCTCCCTCTCCTCCCATCTGCTCGCCTCTCCCCTTCTCTCCCTCCCCGGCGAGGCGCGGATCCGGTGGACAGCGGCACCCTCTCCCTCTCTCCTGGCGAGGTGTGGATCCGGAGATCCCGCCGCCACCACCCCCGCCGGAGATCCCGCCGCCACCAGGGACGAGAGATGCGACGCGGTGCAAGGAAAGGGAGGGGACGGGAGCTGCGACGCAGGTGGCGAGGGAGGGGAGGGGTCGGGAGGTGGGTCGTGCGGGCTGCTGCCGGGTAAGGTGATGCCGCGGCGGGACGTGCGGAAGCGTGACGGGCGCTCTGGCCGTCAACAGCTTGCCGGCGGCGCCACCAGACGTTGACGGCGTGGACACCAGCGGTGGCGGACGACGTCGGAGTGGGTGCTGAGGGACCCATCGGACTTCCGGTTCATCGACCCGACCTTCTTCGAGGGTCCACCATCGCAACTCCCGCCGCTGATGCAGAGGCCGCCGTCGCCGACGGTTACGACTGCGGAGACGACGGTTATGTGGTGGGTGCCTCCAGATTCGGCCTGCCCACGTGTGTTCCAAAGGCGGAACCGCTTCGACGTTCGCTTGCGCCGCCTCCCCCAAAAAATTAAAAAAAAACTTACCACCGGGGCAAAAGGCGGTTTGAAGGAGGAACCGTCGTACGTTACGGTGGTTGACCACTCTTCCCAGCCGCCGCTGGGGGGCGCCTAACCGCCGCCCCAAACGGCGGCTGCGCGTACCGCTGCTGGCACTGGTGGCTGACCGTCACCGCCGTTTCCAGCGGCGGCGGACAACTAGCCGCCGCATCAAATAGCGGCAAGCCCCAGCCGCCGTTTGCCCCGGCGGTTTGAGGCTACTTCTGAAAAATTTGGAATCAGACATTTATTTTTGAAAAATCATGAAAAAAATATTTAAAAAAATTCTCCTCCTCGTGTGGGCAAAGCCCAAGCTAGCCTGCATATCATTCGTGGGCTTCCATGCGAACCGAGAGGAAGTGAGTGGAGTGGCTGGCGTCACGACTCACGCCCACACCTCGGCTCGGTCTCTCCGACAAACCCCTCCTTCTACCCAAACCCCTACCTGCAAGCCTCCCTCTAAGAAGGCAAAGCCAACAAGAGAATCCAGCATCGACCACCAACAAGCTAGCTCGATTGATCGGTCCCATCCATGGAGGCCTCGCCCGTGAATCATGGGATCGGGTGTTGGCCTTTTCTCTTCAACGTCATTATAGATAGTTTGGATTTAAGAGAAATCAAGATGTCCGGAAGGAAGTTTACTTGGGCCAACTCTCTTGAAACTCCAACTTATGAAAAGTTGGATAGGGTTTTGGTTAGCACTGAATGGGAGCAGCACTTTCCTCTGGCCACTGTGGTCACTCTTAACAAAGAAATTTCTGATCATACGCCGCTTTTGTTAAGCACAGGGGAAGACACAAAAAGTAAGAGCCAGACACAATTCAAATTTGATCTTGGGTAGCTACTGCGAGATGGTTTTTTTGAGCTACTTTCAGAGGTGTGGGTTTTTTGAGCTACTTTCGGAGGTGTGGAATAAAGAGAATGAAGGTTCTACACTGTTGCTTAAGTGGCAAAATAAAATTAGAAGGTTGAGGTAATTTTTAAGAGGATGGGCAAAAAATATGCGGAGAGCCTATAAGAAAGAAAAACAAGAACTCATTAGGAAGGCGGATGAGCTAGATAAAAAAGCGGAGGTCCAGCTGCTAAGTCGGCAAGAGGTGGACCTTAAGCAAAGTATTAAAGAGAGGCTGGCCCAACTCCTTAGAGAGGAGGAAATTGCTTGGTTCCAGAGGGCTACGGCTACTGAAGTGATGCAGGGGGACAATAATACTAGATATTTTCAGATGGTTGCGAATGGTAAATGTAGGAAAACAAGAATTTTTAAATTGGAGCAGGAAGAGGGTATAATTGAAGGGGAAGAGAATCTGAAGAAATATACCACTAAGTATTATAAGGGCATCTTTGGCAAGCCGGACAGGAATAACTTCTCTCTTGTGGAGACTATGACTGGGGATATCCCACAGGTCTCTACAACGGAGAATGAAGCCTTGATTGTTGAGTTCACGGAAAAGGAAGTGAGAGATGTTATTTTCCAGATGAAGCATAATAAGGCACCGGGCCCGGATGGCTTCCCTGCAGAATTCTACCAAGTTTTTTTTGGAGTCTCACCAAGGACAACCTAATTGCTATGTTCCGAGATTTCCATAAGGAGGACCTTCGGTTGTTCAGTCTCAATTTTGGGATTATATCGCTGATTCCAAAGTTGAGTGAGGTCAAAAAAATGAGCAGTACCGGCCCATTTGCATGCTCAATGTGAGCTTTAAAATTTTTACGAAAGTAATAGCTAACAGATTGGCCCTGGTGGCTGGGAAAGTCATTGGTCCTTCCTAATCGGCTTTCCTTCCAGGGCGATATATTCTTGATGGTGCGGTCATTTTGCATGAGACTTTACATGAACTTAAGAGTAAAAAGATGGATGGAATTATTCTCAAGATTGACTTTGAGAAGGCTTATGATAAAGTCAATTGGCACTTTCTGCAGCAAGTCTTAAGGATGAAGGGTTTTTCACATAAATGGTGCAGATGGATTGGACAAATAGTGATAGGAGGGAGTGTGTGCGTGAAGGTGAACGATGAGTTGGGGACCAGTATGCGGACCATACTACCCTCTTTCTAGAGGATAATGTTGAGAAGGCTAATAATTTGAAACAAGTACTATGTGCTTTCGAAAAATTGTCTGATCTTAAGATCAACTTCCACAAGAGTGAACTCTTTTGTTTTGGTAGTTCATATAATTTGTTCGGTATGTACAAAATATTTTATTCTGATAGTTTGTAGAATTTATTCCGGTAATTCATATCATTTGTTTGGTACATACAAATGCTTTGTTCTGGTAGTTTGTAAAATTTGTTCGACACGTATACATATTTGTTCCAACACTTCATATAATTTGTTCGGTATGTACAAATGATTTGTTCTGATAGTTTGTATAATTTGTTCGACACATATACATATTTGTTCTGGCAGTTTATATAATTTCTTCAGTACGTACAAATATTTTGTTCTGATAATTTGTAGAATTTGTTTGACACATATACATATTTGTTCCAGTAGTTCATATAATTTGTTTGGTGTGTACAAATATTTTATTCTGGTAGTTTGTAAATTTGTTCTATGGTTATGTATTGCACATAATATATAAACTTAATTAAAAATACAAATAAAAAATTATCAAAATATAGTCAAGTAGGATCATATTTCGAAGATTTTATTATCAAAAATTCAATAGTGCAATCGAAAGTTAATTTTGATACTCAGTTTATGATTTATAAATTTTTTAATTTCAATTCGTAATGCATGTGGATGATGTCATCGGTTTATTTATAGATGATGTCAAGTGGGCTGCGTTAGTTAAAAAAATAATCATCGACACAGAGCGGCCCACGCACGAGCCAACAACGTAGTTCCCTGCTCTGCAGCGTGACGACTCGGTTTTTTTTGTTTGGCAACAGGGACATCCAGAGACACCCATTGCGTGCTGCCCTTGCTTGCGGCCTGCGGCTGCCCAGCCTTCTTGGCGGCTGACGAGAAAGAGGACAGCCTTTCCACGACGCGCACTGACGCATGTCGATCGGTACATCCGCACCAGATCATGATTCGCATATGTGCTTTGCTTTGTTTGCTCTGACTACTCTTTTCTCTCGACCCAATACTCTCTCCATTATGCAATCGTTGAAGGTAGCTTGAATTTTTTTAGAAAGAAGGAGTTGTTTCTGACCTTCCCGAGCCGATTGCATGTAGACAAGTTTTAAATTATTCTCAGCACAAACGTTAATTAACGAAATGAGAGGAAGTAATCATAAGCAAATCTATTATTACTTCAGTCGTTTTTGGTGAAAATATTATTACTTCTCCATTCGTTTTTGGACTGTCCCCCTTTTGTCATGACACTCCTTTTTAGCATTTTTTAGATGCTGTTTGCATTTATGATCTTGCTGTGTTGCTCGTTCTAACAGAACCTCATGAAGAATACCGACACCTTCCCAAATAAAAGAAAACAGCTAGTTCTAATAAACTATGATTTTTTTCCTGTTGACCACCTATTGGTCAGGGTAAAACCTTTAAATGTGGGCTATGTTCGGCTTGCTAATTGTTTAGTGTTTTTCTCTCAGATCTATTGTATAAATCAATCGGCAGTACTTTTCTATTATAACAAATCTGTCGTACAAATCAGTATAAGATCTGCTGAACAAAACCCACATTTAAGAGGTATATGGGGTGGATACATGCTAGTGCCTGGTGGCCTCTTTGACCTTTGGCCCCAATGTAATGACACCATAGTTTAGTCTCTTGACATACGCGAATGAGCTTGTAGTCCAATGGTAGGACGTTCTAGCGGGACGCTACCCACCAGGGTTAAATCCTGGTGCTCGCACCTTTTCCTGAATTTATTTCGTGATTTTCCGGCATTATGCATTAAATGGTAAGCGACGTTCCCGTCGACGACGAGGCGCCAGTGGTGACTTCGAGAATCTCCAGATTTGCCCGTGCTCAGTCCTTCGGAAGTGCTCATAGGGGTAGGGTTTGCGTACATGTGTTCATAGGGGTGAGTGTGCGTGCGTGTTGTGAGCGTCTGCGGTGTAATGTGTAATTCAAAAAAAAGTCTCTTGACAAGTCCCCACTCCCCACCATGGAAATCTTCCAACACATCCATGCAAGATTATTAATCTATTTCTAAAAATGTTTGAAATGTGAGACATTGAAGCCAGTAGTAGGCTTTGGAGTAGTGTTGAATATCCTCATCTCCCTCGTATCAAAGATGGCTTATCTAATCTCTTCTCCAGTACTGTCTGCAGGCCAGAAAGTGATAGACAATGATGTCCCACTTGCATTGCATCCTTGGAACGAAACAACTGCTTATAAAAATTAACAATCACCCGATCAGCCTCATCAACAGCCTGCCAAAAATAATCACTAAAATCTTAGCGGACCGGTTAGAGCCAAGGTTGCAAGAGCTAGTATCAAGATGTCAAAATGCTTTCATTAAAAAGAGATGTATCCATGACAATTTTATCTATGTATAGAGTGTGATAAAAGCCCTGCACAAAGCCAAACACCCATCTTTCTTCATCCAAAATTCTTTTAAATGGGGCTTCAGGAAGAAAAATCAAGCATGCTAGGGGATTACGACAAGGAGATCCACTATCACCTATGCTCTTCATTCTAGCAATTGATCCCCTCCATCGATTGATTGAGCTGTCAGCGAGCAGAAGATTGCTGCAACCGATCCTCCCTAGGGCGGCCTCACTACGATGCTCCCTTTATGCAGATGACACGACACTATTTGCTAACCCGGACCGTACTGAGCTTCATCACATCTCGCAAATACTAAATGTTTTTGGTGATTGTTTGGGCCTAAGAGTTAATCTAAACAAGACCGAGATCTTTCCGATAAGGTGTGATGAGGCAACAATCAGCGAGGCCTTGACCGACTTCCCGGGTAAAATTGGAAAGTTTCCCGGAAAATATTTGGGCTTACCCCTTCATACACGCAAACTACGGTGGGTTGATGTGCAACCTCTGCTTGACAAGATTGGAGAACGAAACCCAGGTTGGAAAGGTAAACTTTTGTCAATGGCCGGCAGGGAGACACTAGTAAAAAATGTGTTATCAGCCCAACCGATTTACCACCTCACGGTGTTTCCGATGCAAAAATGGTTGTTGAAACAAATTGATAGGATGAGACGAAGCTTCCTTTGGAAAGGTGAGGAACCAGAGAAAGTCAGTGGGGGGCATTGTCTTGTAAATTGGCCGACGGTTTGTACACCAAAAGAACTTGGAGGAATTGGCATCATGGACCTAGACAGATTTGCCCGAGCTTTGCGATTGTGCTGGCTCTGGTTTAGTTGGCAGGAGGCGGACCGACCTTGGATAGGGCTAGACATCCTGTGTGACAACACAGATTAAAAACTTTTCGATGCTTCCACTATTGTGACAGTGGGAAAAGGGGACAAAGCTAGGTTCTGGCACTCAAATTGGATTAATGGACAAGCCCCCAAAACTTGGCGCCCGCCTTGTTCCAGAAAGCAAAGAGAAAGAAGATCACAGTGATGAAGGCCATAGAAAACAATAGATGGGTCACTCACATCTATCCAATACAAACACCAGATGAGTTGCACGGATATTTTAGACTCTGAGAGGAAATTGGAATGGTCGTAACAACCACAGAGTCAGAAGATGAAATTAAATGTAGATGGACAACAGATGGACAGTACACCACACAAAGCACATATCAAATACAATTTAAGGGACGATACAAGAAGTTTGCCTCCACCCCATTATGGAGAGCGAAAGCCGAACCAAAGTGTCGAATCTTTGCATGGATCATCCTCCAACATAAAATTCTCACCGCTAACAACCTGGCTAAACGAGGATGGCCACATGACCCTGGATGCAAATTATGTCAGACTTCCCCAGAGACACCCACACATTTGTGCTTGGAGTGCCCATTCACTAGAGCGGTATGGAGTCACATCACCATAGAGCTACTGTTGGCACCTTTTCGGGACCAACACACGGCGTGTAGAGGAGCTCGCTGCAGCAACTCTACACAGGGCGGTCAAACCGCCTATGCAGGGCGGTCAGACCGCGTCAGCCGGGGTGAACCGGCGGTAGACCTTCGAACGCTCGCCCGGGAAGGATCCCGTCGGGGCAGGCACCCGTAGGGTTGTCCTAGGGTCGGCAAGCCACCTAGGACACCCTCAATCGACGTAGAGACGAAGGAGGAACAACAAGTAATAGATTGGAAAAGCTTGGGCAAAGAGAAAAGGTAAAAAGATAAATGAAATTGTTTTGATCGATTGGATGATGCTCAATCGGCCGTGGCCCTTTATATTTATAGGGAGGGGAGGTCTTGTCCCATTAGGAATCGAAACCATTACAAAAACGTGTGAAAATACAACTCCTAACCGGTTTTGGCAGGGCAGGGCGCTCTAACCGCCCTGGGGACGCGGTCTGACCGCGTGTCCAACGTGCAGATCTTCCATAGGCCATATCTCCTTCATCCGGACTCCGAATTAGACGTTCTATATTTGGATTTTGATGTACTCGACGAGACCTATCCAATAGTGAAGTCCAAATTGCCTTTTGAGGTTTTTGACCAGGGCGGTCAGACCGCCTATGTAGGGCGGTCAAACCAGTTTTACCCGGTTCTGCCAATTTTGGGTGTCAACATATGCCCCCTGTTTTATGGCAAAGCTTTGCGTGCCAGAAAACATTCTTTTAACCCAGAATTGACCAAGGACGATGAGAAACATTGCATCGGCCATATATTTTTTCTAAGGGCGATAATCATCTTATCGGCCATAAGTTTGCTCTAAGCTCAAGGAATGATTTGCTTCGGCCTCCATACCTTCTTAGTACCTACTGACCTTGTTGGTATGGCCGCTGGTTGTTGCTCCATTGCTCCTTGCTTCCGCAGCCGCTGCAATCTTCTTTTTTGAGTATGAGACAAGCCTGAGGGACACCACCTCGGCTGTGAGTATTTTGAGCCTTTCTCGCTGTCCTTCTCATCTCTTTTAGAGTTAATGGATGCACTCTTGACCAGATTATTGTCAACAACAAACGGTCTTTGCATTGAACCATTATTTACATATGTAGGAGGATATTGAATCATATATGAGCGCATATGTAAATTAGCATAATCCAAAGGTCAATAATAGCAAGGATATGACCAGGACCATGGTGAGGTCGGTCCAACATATGAGTAAGGTGCAGCAGCATAATTTTCTTGAGTTTTGCAAGAACATGGTATATTTTGAGATTTTGGTGAAGAATTCAAATTTTTACCTTTATTTGGCCGACTCCTTTGTTTTTGACTTGCTCCCTTCTTCTTGTACTTGGCCAAAAGTTCCTCGAAAATCGGCTTCACCTTTTTCTTCAGATCTTGCTTGAACCTCTTGTCACTAGATGGACCGGTCAAACCGCCTTGGGCGGTCAGACCGCCTCCCTGGGCGGTCAGACCGGCTTGGGCGGTCAGACCGGCTGCTGCAGAACCGGCACATTTGCTTGGGCCTTGCCCCCCGAGTGCTTGAGGGACCTTCTTCGACAACTTCTCCTGCACCTTTATCACCTCTGGAACAGCAAGCCTCTCCTCTCCAATGATGATATTTTTTCCATTGGCTTTTTCGGCTTGATCCGGCCGAATTAGCACTTTTGGATTGTTTAACTCAAGCACATGTACTGGAAAAGGATTATGATCAACTTGCATATCATGGACCATCAAACAACCTTCATTAATGGCCGATTGTATTTGTCGCCTAAATACATTGCAATCGTTAGTAGCATGAGAGTAAGAATTATGATATTTGCAATAAGCACGTTTCTTCAACTCTTCAAGCAGCGGCATAGTATGAGATATTCTGATGTTTCCAAGCTTAAGTAACTCATCAAAAATTTTATCACATTTGGCTACATCAAAAGTATACTTAATTTCTTCTTGCCGATTTTTGCGGACCGGCTTTAAAGAAGCACAAGTACTAGGTTTATCTTTGCTAGACCATGCAAATTCAGTAGTGTAGACATCATTACTCTCATCGTCCGAATCATTATATGCATAATAAATAGGATGATTAGACTTCTCACTGGACTTTTGCGAACTCTTAGATTCCTTAAGTCGGTTTTCATTAGCTAGAGCTTTTTGCAATAACCGACTCACATCCAAGAATTCCTGACCATCTAGCTTCTCTTTATGAATATCAAGCAAACCAGAATAAGCAAGATCAGCTAGATCTCTATCAGAAATTGTCAAACTAAAGCACCGGTTTCTAGTATCTCTAAATCTTCTAATATATTCAGAAATAGATTCATTGAGTTTTTGCTTAACCGATACAAGATGTGACAATTTCAACTCAGTTTCACCAGTAAAGAAATAATCATGAAATTTATTCTCTATATCAGAGAAAGTATAAACTGAGTTGGGTGGCAAAGAAATAAACCAAGTAAATGCAGCACCCGATAGAGATAAAGGAAACAATTTCATTTTACAAATATCATTAAAAGCAGCTGCACCACATTGTATAGTAAATTGGCCTATATGCTCTAATGTACTTCTACCATCATCCCCACTAAATTTAGTAAACTCTGGTATTTTAAATCCCTGCGGGTATGAGATATAATCATAATTCTCAGGATACGGTCTTTGATATGACCGACTCTTAGTTTTAGGCTCTGTACCAAACGTTTGCCTAAATATCTCGAGCATCTCTTCTCTAAATCCCTCCATCCCCAAAGCGGTTCTAGGTCTAGTCAATCCAGGATGTGGTGCTCGAGTTACAGTAGGTTGTTGTGTGCTATATGTTGATGTTTGGTTCGGCAATGTGTTAGGAACATGATGCAAAGAACTATTAGGAACATATGCACTTATGGGGGGCTCGCTATAAACAACAGTATGCAGCATCATGGCATTAGTAGCGGTGAAAGGACCTTGATGTCGCCTAGAGGGGGGGTGAATAGGCGAGTCGACCAGATAAAACTTTTCCCCCGAAAACTTGAGCTCCCTGGCCCAGGCGGTCAGACCGCCTTCACATGGCGGTTTGACCGTCCTGCTGCTTTCTGCTGGGGGAAGGCGGTTAGACCGCCACCTACAGGCGGTTAGACCGCCTTCTCGCAGAAAGCCAGCAAAGAGTGGCTCAAGCTCCTCTTGACTTCTAGCACGAACCAAACTTGGTGAGTGGCCTTGGTAGATGGTCACAAGCAGAGTAATGATCCCTGCACTCAAAGACAAGCACACCCAAGTAGATCGAAGCGGAAGCAAATAGAAATATGCTAGACAACCACAAGTAAAGCAAACCACAATGGAGACACAAAGATTTGTTTCCCGAAGTTCACTTCCACCAAGGAAGCTACATCTCCGTTGAGGAGCTTGTAAGGGAACCACAAGAGGTCTCCCCCAACAAGCCGGGTCTCTTTCAACCACTTTCCTCGATTCCACTAAGGCGATCTTTTCCACAAAGAGGCAAGATCACAGCCCTCACAAACTTGCCGCTGCTCACCACAACTTGGGAGCTAGCCGGCGACGCCTAGCCGTTTAGGAGACAAACCTCCAAGAGTAACAAATGCTTCAAGGCTTGTAGACGCGAATCAAAAGTGCTCAAGCTATGGAATGGCTCTTCTCAGCTCACAAAGCTCACACAAACTCACACTCTCAACCCAACACAAGAATAGAGCTTGAATCTCACAAATCTCACAAAGAGAAGGTTGGGGAGAGGTTCTAAGGCTTTGGCTTAGCAAGAACAGCAGGGGAAGCACACCAGCAACCCTAAAGTCAGCAGCCCCAACAAGTGGAGCTCGTGGGGTATAAATACCCCACTCAAGGAAAACTAGCCGTTAGAAAAGCGACCGGGGCGGTCAGACCGCCTGGTCAGGGCGGTTAGACCGCCCCCCTCCGGCCAGTTTGAAAAACTAGCCGTTGGCTGCCTGGGGGCGGTCAGACCGCCCCCCATGGGCGGTTAGACCGCCCTGGGCAGAGAGCTCCCAAAACCCTTTTTCTCTTTTCACAAACACTTCAAGACGTGTTGAAGTGGCTAAGGTTGGGTTGGAGGTTTGTTAGATCACTCAGGGACTCTCAAGGCTATTTCTCACAAAGGTCAACTAATGAGCACTTTTGATACTTGTCATGAAGCTAATGTTGCATCCCTCTTGATAGTACGACATTCCTATACTCAAAGATAAAAGTAAATACCTAGTCAACTTCTTGAGCTTGTATATCATTCATCTTGCCATACTTGAATGATTTGAACTTGAGGGCCTCCAACAATTGCTATCTTCATGAGCACATCCATACTTGAGCTAGCAACTTAAGATCTTTCCATATGGCATAGGTATGCACGCTTAGATCCTTAAGTCACTCCATATTGTCAAACATAACATGTAGATGAGTTGCATTGCTTCACTCGGTTAAGGCTTGGATATGATACTTGGAGACCCCACGGATGCTAGAACTTCACCTTAGCAAAACACGAAATGGCGGCTTAGCTAGGGCCCCAAAGATTGCTTAGTCCCTCACCCTAGTCATCTCGGTTGATCTCTTCATCACTTACCCAAACCATATTGAGTTCGACTTTGCTTCATCCCTATTTGATCTTCATTTGAAATACCGCTTCAAATGCTTGTTCTTGATTGACAACGTTTATGCAAGCTTCCAACTTAGGATCATCAAATATACACTCATCCTTGTATCCTTTCACAATCATCACATGAAGTCTTGCATTTATTATTTAGTGGAGAACACCATTTCTCTTTTCATGACCCATTGAATTTTAATCAAGCTACCACAATCATTGGAGACTCGGAATTGATCTTTGTAGAATATCCCCAATATTTATCTTCATTTGATCGCTTGACATTTATCATTTCTTATCAACGGACCACACACTTGCTTGTCTTCATAACGTGAGCCATACAACATTCATCCTCAAATATATAGCAATATTAACTCATGAATAATTAAATAAAAACCTGCTCACATTCTTAAACAAACAAGTTAGATCTTTAATCGCTTTGTCATTCAATTCACCAAAATCCACTTAGGGGCCTAGATGCACTTTCAATCTCCCCCTTTTTGGTGATTGATGACAATTCGATTAAAGCTTACAAATAAAACAATTAAGCGTATAAGAATTCTTAGATATAGAATGAGCTCCCCCTTAATATGTGCTTTGAATGGAATTTCAAAAAATTGGCCTCAAATGCCAAAGGCGCACTTTAAGTGAAAGTACATGAGAGCTCCCCCTATATCTCAGAATATGTGCAACAAATGTGTGTGACAGGAATAAAATAAAGTCGTGATGCATATGACATGAAAATCATTCAATAAGAAAGATGTGTGTGCTGACTGGGCTGGGGCGGTCAGACCGGGGTTGCAGGCCGGTCAGACCACCTGGGACGGTCAGACCGAGTTCGCAGGCCGGTCAGACCGCCTCCCCCACTCAGCCAACACAAAACAAGCACCATCACACATAAAAATTTCAAACTAGCATCAAGTCACTTAAGATACATAAATAGGTTCAAATACACACAGTAGCACACATACAAGGTTCTCAAGTCCACTAGGAAATTAAATCCAACTTTTATTACATGGCTCTCTCAGCCAACTGCCAGGGGCGGTCAGACCGCGTCCCTGGGGCGGTCAGACCGCCTGCCCCAAACCAGCAACACTTAAGAGATGAAATCTTGAAGCTTTAATCCATTCTTCTCCCCCTTTGTCATCAAGAATCCATAAAAGGGCCTGGAGAAGATGTGGCTGCAGATCATCACCAACCGTCCCAACTGGGTTGAGAGCCTCCTATGGAGAATTTTCAGGTAGCCAATGCATAGGAGAGTTTAGAAATATAGAGTCGGGTATGGTGATTTCAGATAAAGTAGCTAAGGAAGCATCACTCATACCATAAGGAGGAGGACCATAGCTAAATAGATCCGCTGAGAGACGTGCTGCTAGAGGAACTTCCGGATCTTCCACAGGAGGAGGAGGTGGTGGAGGAGCCTGAGAGGAAGACTCACCACCAAACATGGCATCAAACCCTCTAGGAGCATAAGTAGGTGGTGGAGGAGGTGGTGGAGCCTGAGAAGATGAACCACCCTCATCAGGATAGTGCCTCTGAACAAACTCCTCATAGTAACCGGAGTTGATGTAGCCCAACATCCTCTCATCCACTGACGGTATCTCAGCCTCTGGAGGAACAGGGGATATAGGTGAGCGAGGTGGCTGAATCCCAAAGTGTTCATGCATCCTTTTCATCGAATCCCGCTCTTTCTTTCTTTCCCTCATAGCCCTGTCATTGGCAACTTCAATGTCCCTCTGACTCTTGCAAATACCAGCCAAGATATTGAACAATTTCTTGAAGAAAGAGGTATTTTGCCACTGGTAGTACTCAGGGCGGTCAGACCGCCTGTGGGGGGCGGTCAAACCGCCCCCAGCCTCATTTCTGCCCAGCTGCAATGTTTCTGCCACATCGTCCCAATGTGCATCTCCTTCTTGTTCACGCAGTTCTTTTGGAGAGGAGGGAACACTGATGGTCAGGCTGTGCTTCGGCTGCAAGAGTCGGTGTCTCATGTCTTTTGGATACTTGGTGTTGGTGACCTTCCTTATGATATACATGATATACGGACTATGTCCGCATAAGCTTTGAGCATTCTCTGAACAATTCTTGATTTCTTGCCAAATGAAATCACCAACACAAAATCTAGCTGCCCCCGGTCTCATAGCAACCATAAGATTCCTCTGAAAAGCAGTGATGTGAGAGGAGTTCCCATCTCTAGGGGTGAGGGTCTTCCTAAAAAGCCGATTAAGGACTGCATAGTAAGTATAAAGCGGCTTGACCGTTCCTACAAAGGCCCTCTTACTCCTGGGGTACATAAACTCCATGTCCCTTGAATTGAGAATCCCTTCATCATGAAGTTTTCTAAGACTTGGATCATTGGGAAGTCTGAATAAAGAAAGGAAGTTACTAAATGTGATGTGCCATCTATCTCCCTCAGTCATCCAGAACATCGCCCGCTCGGTTCCCATATATCCAAAGTAAACAGTGGCATAGAACTGAGCTATGATCTCTTTATTCCAATGTTGCAAGAAACCCATGATGTTCTTCAGCCCCTTCAATTCACACTCTCTGATTATTTCATTGAAAATCATGTCATTCTTTCTTGCCATATAGTCCCAATCCATGCACTGAGCTTCACTGGTGATTTTAGCATTTCTTCGGTTAAGAATGACAGTAGTGTAGTAGTCCTGCTGAAAAGGGGACCAAAACCGATAATCTGAAGCTGTCCTTTGCTGATCATAAGGATTCTCCCTTCTCTTATTTTTCAGAGTCTCTGCCATGCCTTCACTGTAATAATCCACAGGGCCTCTAACAAGAGGATAAACGGGGACCCTGATCTCTGGCAAGAAGTTGACAACAATGGGAGGAACATTTCCTCCAGCATCGTCATCATCATTAGGAGGCATTCCGGCTGCCCCCTCTGGATTATCTTCCTCATCATTACCTGCATCATCATCAACTTCCTCAATCTCTGCATCGGCTCTAAGTCCACTGCCTCCAGCACCAAAACCTCTATGACTAGCACCAGCACCTCTACCACGGGCACCAACACCACCGTGTATGGCTCCAACTCTGCCCTCATGATCTGCACATACATAGGTGTCATCCTCTACCTCATCATCATCACTGGACTCATTTCTTTCCTCCATCTCAATGTCTTCCCCATAGTCTTGATAAATTGGCCTTTGCTGCCCTCTTGGCCTCAATTTCTCCCTGATATTATAAGGACGCGAGCTCTGTCCGGCCTCAGTGTAAACAATTTCCTCTCTTCCCTTTCTCGTCCCCTGAACCTTTAGGCATCTCTGCTGTTCCTGGGTCAAGAAGTCAAGCACAGATGTGTAAGACACCAGGAGCAAGAATGGCTAGATAGATCATGTCGAAGCAAGGCGTGTGGAGCAATTGGCACAAAACTGGGCAGGGTGGTCAGACCGCCCTGGCCAGGCGGTTAGACCGCCCTCCCAGTTTTGAGCCAATGGCTCTCTACACCAGCAACAGAGACACACGGCCGAGATATGAAAGATAAAATTCAGGGAATAATCTTAGATTGAATATTTGTTGAATGCACAGCCAAGAACAAAGGTCTTGGGGCAAAACTGCTCAGGGCGGTCAGACCGCCCTGCCCACGCGGTCAGACCGCCCGGGGCAGTGAACCCTAGAAACTTGTTCCCGACAATGTAGCCAACGAAATTGAATGATACTCTAGGAATGTCTTCTAGGGGTTGCTAATAGATGATATCTCCAAGGAAATCCAAAGCTTTGCATCAAGTAGGGAGATCGGGCAAAAACAAGATTTAGATACCTTTGGAGAGATGAACTTGAGAGGAATCCAAGAAGCAGCCTTGGATCTTGCTTCAGCACCCCTAGGAGAGTCCCTTCCACGGTGGGGATTTATTTTTCCATGGTTGAAACCTCAAATCACCATGGGAGGGGGTGAGAGAGCTTGAGAGGAGAGGGAGGCATTTCTGGAGGTTGGAGGAGTTCTGCCCGTGGGGAGAGAGAGGGGGTGAGTGGATAGGGTCAAAATTACTGTGGAGTCACGGGAGGGGTAAAAGGTAAAAACCCGTGACACCCGGTCAGACCGCATGTACCACGCGGTTAGACCGCCCCCCGGTTTATTTTGGAAAAAGCTGATTCTGAGTAGATTTTGATCCTTTTGCTTTTCCATGCTTGGATACAGAGTTTATGGAAGATAAATATCCATTTTTGCCGATTCTTAGAAGAAGAATTGATTTTCCAAATAATTTCATAATTCTTTATTCTTCCAAGAGTGAGAGAGATAAAGATATGGATATATAGATATTATGGACTTGAGAAAATCTTCTTAATTATGACTAAACAACAAACAATCAAGAGGAGCTATAGTCATAATTAAGTTGATTAGGTCACAAAGACCAAGATTCAAATATTTTTCAAAAATCCACAACTCCTACGCATGCTAGTTTATTTTTCAAAACTTCTATCCTATGTCATAAAGTGCACACATCCACCCCAAGTAAATTACCACTCTAGTATATTTAGCTCATACCCAACAAGAGGACACTCACACGACACGAAGTCGAGTTTATGTGTGGGTATCAACCAAGTATCTAGAAGGACACACAAAATTCACTTGAAGCAATTATATGCTAAGAATGGCACACTAGCATGGTATATATATAGGCCTAGATGCATTTCAATATTTAAAAGAGTTCAAGAGAACATACCTTTTCTTTAGGCCACATTTTATTTGTGCAAGTATTAATTTTAAGAGTGGCTTGCTCTTAACTTGATTGCTTTGAGATTATTGTGTCAAATAAGAGCTTGCATATGTTGCACAAATGTGTGAGGCTACAAGGTCACTAGAAGAAATTGTTAGTCCCACAAATGACATAAACTTTGAAGTAATCTCCCCCTACGTTAGTGCTTAGAGATTCTTGAATTTCTCGAACTTAGCACATGATTCATTTACGAACAAGGGAGATATCTTCAAAGCTTAGTCATGACATATAAATGATTTAATTAATTGAAATAAATTAGTTATCTCATCACCTTCGATGCATTTTCACCGAAAAGATGAAAATCTGCTTTTACCCCGGGTCACCCGATCATAGGGGCCGGGTCACCCGCCAACATCCAGAGCCGAAACGGGTCACCCGCCCACAGAGGCCGGGTCACCCGAAAAACCACTCTTGGGAGGCCAGGCGGTCAGACCGCCTATGGAGGGCGGTTTGACCGCCCTCCCCTTGAGATTTCCATTTTGGTGATTTTTCTGTTCTTTTCCTTTGATAAGCTTCTAAATCTCCTAAAAGTGTTCCTGTAAAGCTTATCACAACAAATGCTCTACTAGAGAGCCATTAGTAGCATCGAATGGTATGAGAGTATAAATATTATAAAAATGTCACGATCACTTCCTCAGGTTTCACAAGCCTAGGACTAATGATCCATGAGTGTTCACAAAGAACTAAGAGTGACCAAGACACAACATTAAGCACTTTTTACCGAGATTGCATTGATTGAATGATTTTCAAGTTTTTCTCATGGCAAGTCATCGATTATTGGATTCTTTCCCTTTCACCATGACTTCAATGCAACTCGATTAACCTACAAGCTCAGCAAGCACTTCTTGGTACCCAACACTTGTTGGGTCCTACTAGGTTAGTCACAAGGTGCTTAGGAACCCAAATGGCCTTAGTGCTTGTTTGAGGTGAACTAATCATCCTCATAGCACAAGTACCATTCTTATCATTCCTAAGCTTATTGAAATCATAATGGACAAGGTTCGATTTACGAATGTTACCGTTTGGACAATCCTTGCCCATGTGACCCTTTTTACGACAAGTGTAGCAAATTTGGCTTTTGTCACTTCTAGGCTTGGGAGTCATTTGCTTGTCTTGTCTTGGCCTGCTTGTGGGCTTCTTGCTTGAAGAGTGAGCATTCTCCTCTTTGCTACAATGCATCTTGGCAGTAGTAGCTAGACGCGGTCTAACCGCCCTGAGGGGGCGGTCAGACCGCCCCGGATCAGTATTGTTGACCTATGGGCAATCTGCGGCAAAGTGACCCTTCTCTTTGCATTGGTAGCACAATCTCCTTCTGATGGAGCTTCTTTTCTTCGTAGAGATTGATTCTTGAGCCTTGAGCTTGGTAGGGCAATGTGAAGCGAAATGCCCCATCTTTGAGCATTGATTGCACTTGATAAGCTCAAATTTCTTCTTCTCTAGAATCTTGATCTTGTTGTCCTTGAGTTGGTGTTGAGGAGCTGAGCTAGTGACGGTTGACCCCTTCTCAAGCTTCTTCACCATGTTAGCATGGTTATCTTGAGAAGGTTACACTTTGCTCTTCCCTTTCAACTCACTCAAGTTTTTCTTAAGCTTTTCAACCTCTTGCTTGAGTTCATCATTTTCTTGAGCAATGAGGTCATCACAAGATTCTACAAATACATGCTCAATACTAGATTGGCTTGCTTGGGAACAACAAAGTTTAGTACAAGCAAAATCATTATTGACAAGTGAGCATGTGCATGTGTGTGAGAGAGGTTGCATGTATTTTACCGAAGATAAAACAACCTCATGAGCAATTTCTAGTGAAGCATAAGAATCTACAAGCTTCTCATGAGAGCACTCAAGTTCCTTGTGTTTTGCTTGTAGAGCCATATGCTCCCTAGTGAGCTTCTCTAGTTTAGCTTCTAGTATGTCATTAGCTCTAGCATACTCAAGTTGTTTAGCCAATGACTCATACTCACAAACCACGGAGGCACGCTCAGATTGAAGAGTCTCAAGTTGCTTTTTCATCGAGCTTGAGGCTTCATCTTTTTCAATCTTTCCTCCTTTGGTTCTTCTCTTTTTCTTGTTCTTCTTCTTCTTGGCCTTTAGGCAAGCACCTTCACCATAATAAGTTTCTGAAGCTTCAAGAACTGGTGAGGATGAGCTTGGGGCTTGAGAGGACTCCTCGACACACGAGGACTCACTTCCTCTGCCAGGGGCGGTTAGACCGCCCTGGGAGGGCGGTTTGACCGCCCCCTCCAGAGGAGCTGGGTCTTCTCTTCTTTCGCCCTCTTCCTTCTCGAGAGTGGATGCTTGATGTTCAGTGGTGGTTGTAGAGGCAGTGCAGCACTCCTCTATCTCATCTTCGTCTTCGTCATCACTTTCATCTTCATCCAATTTGGAGTCCACAAAGGATTTTAGTAAAATCCAAATGCGATGAGCATCTCGAAAAATGTTCTTGTTCTCTAGCATAAATTCCTGAAAATCTTCAAATAGAGAACTACGCAAAAAGTTAACAATAGAGGCATTAAGTTGCGTGTTTTCCAAATCCTCAAGAGAGACATATGTCCAATCTTTTGGAAGGATACTCGCAACTACAATGCTCTCCGCAGTGGGACCCATGGCCTTAAGAGAATGTAGAACATTTGCTGACCAAGAAATGTAGTTTGAGCCATCTAGAGCTAGAGGCTCAAACAGTACCTCACATGTAGTTGACATCATCAAACTCCGAGCGGTTAAGCTCAAAACGGAGCACTCAGCTCTAATACCAATTGAAAGGACCTTGATGTCACCTAGAGGGGTGATGAATAGGCGAGTCGACCAGATAAAACTTTTCCCCCGAAAACTTGAGCTCCCTGGCCCAGGCAGTCAGACCGCCTTCACAGGGCGGTTTGACCACCCTGCTACTTTCTGCTGGGGGAAGGTGGTTAGACCGCCACCTACAGGCGGTTAGACCGTCTTCTCGCAGAAAGCCAGCAAAAAGTGGCTCAAGCTCCTCTTGACTTCTAGCACGAACCAAACTTGGTGAGTGGCCTTGGTAGATGGTCACAAGCAGAGTAATGATCCCTGCACTCAAAGACAAGCACACCCAAGTAGATCGAAGCGGAAGCAAATAGAAATATGCTAGACAACCACAAGTAAAGCAAACCACAATGGAGACATAAAGATTTGTTTCCCGAAGTTCACTTCCACCAAGGAAGCTACGTCTCCGTTGAGGAGCTTGTAAGGGAACCACAAGGGGTCTCCCCCAACAAGCCGGGTCTCTTTCAACCACTTTCCTCGATTCCACTAAGGCGATCTTTTCCACAAAGAGGCAAGATCACATCCCTCACAAACTTGCCGTTGCTCACCACAACTTGGGAGCTAGCCGGCGACGCCTAGCCATCTAGGAGGCAAACCTCCAAGAGTAACAAATGCTTCAAGGTTTGTAGATGCGAATCAAAAGTGCTCAAGCTATGGAATGGCTCTTCTCAGCTCACAAAGCTCACACAAACTCACACTCTCAACCCAACACAACAATAGAGCTTGAATCTCACAAATCTCACAAAGAGAAGGTTGGGGAGAGGTTCTAAGGCTTTGGCTTAGCAAGAATAGCAGGGGAAGCACACCAGCAACCCTAAAGTCAGCAGCCCCAACAAGTGGAGCTCGTGGGGTATAAATACCCCACTCAAGAAAACTAGTCGTTAGAAAAGCGACCGGGGCGGTCATACCGCCTGGTCAGGGCAGTTAGACCGCGCCCCTCCGGCCAGTTTGAAAAACTAGCCGTTGACCGCCCCCCATGGGCGGTTAGACCGCCCTGGGCAGAGAGCTCCCAAAACTTTTTTCTCTTTTCACAAACACTTCAAGACGTGTTGAAGTGGCTAAGGTTGGGTTGGAGGTTTGTTAGATCACTCAGGGACTCTCTCAAGGCTATTTCTCACAAAGGTCAACTAATGAGCACTTTTGATACTTGTCATGAAGCTAATGTTGCAACCCTCTTGATAGTACGGTATTCCTATACTCAAAGATAAAAGTAAATACCTAGTCAACTTCTTGAGCTTGTATATCATTCATCTTGCCATACTTGAATGATTTGAACTTGAGGGCTTCCAACAATTGCTATCTTCATGAGCACATCCATACTTGAGCTAGCAACTTAAGATCTTTCCATATGGCATAGGTATGCACGCTTAGATCCTTAAGTCACTCCATATTGTCAAACATAACATGTAGATGAGTTGCATTGCTTCACTCGGTTAAGGCTTGGATATGATACTTGGAGACCCCACGGATGCTAGAACTTCACCTTAGCAAAACACGAAATGACAGCTTAGCTAGGGCCCCAAAGATTGATTAGTCCCTCACCTAGTCATCTCGGTTGATCTCTTCATCACTTACCCAAACCATATTGAGTTCGACTTTGCTTCATCCCTATTTGATCTTCATTTGAAATACCGCTTCAAATGCTTGTTCTTGATTGACAACGTTTATGCAAGCTTCCAACTTAGGATCATCAAATATACACTCATCCTTGTATCCTTTCACAATCATCACATGAAGTCTTGCATTTATTATTTAGTGGAGAACACCATTTCTCTTTTCACGACCCATTGAATTTTAATCAAGCTACCACAATCATTGGAGACTCGGAATTGATCTTTGTAGAATATCCCCAATATTTATCTTCATTTGATCACTTGACATTTATCATTTCTTATCAATGGACCACACACTTGCTTGTCTTCATAACGTGAGCCATACAACATTCATCCTCAAATATATAGCAATATTAACTCATGAATAATTAAATAAAAACTTGCTCACATTCTTAAACAAACAAGTTAGATCTTTAATCGCTTTGTCATTCAATTCACCAAAATACACTTAGGGGCCTAGATGCACTTTCAAGCGGTCATTGTACTCCCTCCACTAGCCGAAGCACCAATAGTAGTTCGGCTATGTATGTGGTGAAATGGGGGCGCACCAATGGGGACTTTAGGTATATTCAAATTTGAAAAATCATCTACTATGTTGTCTTTAAGATTTTCGGTATTAGAAGTAGATGCATTAATATCATCACCAGAAATTTGTTTACCAAATTTGGCCTCTATGCAATCTAAACGAGAGCTAATCGTAGATTCAAATTTTTCACTCATGGCAACAAATTTGTTATTTAAGCTAGCACTAATAGCCCCATCAATCAGATTAGCAATATCTGAATTAATTTCAGGAGGAGCATTAGATTGTACCTTGAGCGCGGGAATTTCGATGACGACATCCTTGTCCTTCTTGACGTTCCCTTGTCGATCCACGGAGAAGTGCTAGACATATTGCTTCATGGCTTCTTCTTCCAACTCCTGGATCTCCCGCTCCTTTTGTTCAAGAATCCTCTTTCTGATTCCAGCAAGCACTCTCTGCTCCTCAGCCGATGTTTGTTCAACATTCGGCCTTGCAATATTTGCAGCATCAACCTCAGCGGGTATAGGTAGTTTACCGGCCATGGTAGCTGATTGATCTTCCTTCTTCCCCAGCGGAGTTGCCAATTTGTTGGCACCTTTTCGGGACCAACACACGGCGTGTAGAGGAGCTCACTGCAGCAACTCTACATAGGGCGGTCAAACCACCTATGCAGGGCGGTCAGACCGCGTTAGCCGGGGTGAACCGGCGGTAGACCTTCGAAGGCTCGCCCGGGAAGGATCCTGTCGGGGCAGGCGCACGTAGGGTTGTCCTAGGGTTGGCAGGCCACCTAGGACGCCCTCAATCGACGTAGAGACGAAGGAGGAACAACAAGTAATAGATTGGAAAAGCTTGGGCAAAGAGAAAAGGTAAAAAGATAAATGAAAGTATTTTGATCGATTGGATGATGCTCAATCGGCCGTGGCCCTTTATATTTATAGGGTGGGGAGGTCTTGCCCCATTAGGAATCGAAACCATTACAAAAACGTGTGAAAATACAACTCCTAACCGGTTTTGGCAGGGCAGAGCGGTCTAACCGCCCTGGGGACGCGGTCTGACCGCGTGTCCGACGTGCAGATCTTCCATAGGCCATATCTCCTTCATCCGGACTCCAAATTAGACGTTCTATATATGGATTTTGATGTACTCGACGAGACCTATCCAATGGTGAAGTCCAACTTGCCTTTTGAGATTTTTGACCAGGGCGGTCAGACCGCCTATGTAGGGCGGTCAAACCGGTTTTACCCGGTTCTGCCAATTTTGGGTGTCAACAGCTACAACGGCAGGACCTACAACACCCGCCTATGCGCAACATCAACAGATGGTGGAAATGTCTCCGTCAACCATTTGACAAGAAGCAAAGACCGTTTGTGGATGGACTCGTTCTCTATTTTTGGTGGAACATTTGGAAAGAACACAATAGAAGAATCTTTCAGCACACATCTTTGGATATAGCATATATAGGTGGCTTCTCTAATAATCAGCGACACCCAAATTCCAATCAACGACTTCGTCTCAAGCGACAGCAGCGGATGCCCCCTCTTAAGATAGTGACTTGTTCTCTAACCGCCCCAGTTAGTTGGTAGTTGTTTTTAGTTGTTCTTTTTGTTTTTGGTTGTACAGTTGTGGTTACTCGTTTTGTTTTTTATTTTTTGTTTTTTTGTGTTGGGGTTTTTTTAACCCCTTTTCTTCTTCTAATAAAAATTATGGCAAATCTTTTGTCATTTCGTTAAAAAAAATAAAAATTAACAATATGCTCCATATATAGTTTCTTGTTGGAACCAGATCCATCTCCCCCTTGATCAATCTCCAAGGACACGGTTGAGCTCCTCCAACTCGCATTAGCTAGCATACGGATGAAAGAATTTGGTATTGGAGCCCCCCTTCCGAAAGACCAAAACCCAGGTAAAACCAATCCTATTTTTCAGTAGATCTTTCAGTAAATTTATTCCAACTCAGCCGAATCAGCAAGGACCAATAATCATCAGCTGACATCTTGTTTGTTTCTGCAAATCTTCTGTCCACTTGTTTCAAGAGAAACTTTTTGACCCATTTTAGTTCTCCAATTTCCTGGACTTCCTCCCCTGCACGGTTCGGTACACGCTACCCGGCCATTCACACCTTTTGAAATTTGAAGCCAAACAGGGACGGATCCAGCGGTAGGGTGGGCGGGGCTCGAGCTCCCTACCGCTGAAAATCTAATGAAGTCCCTTTTAAGCCTCTCCTACAAATTTCAGGAAGAAGAATGAATGAAGAAAGAGCTAGAGGAAGAAGAAGGAGAGAAAAGCTCCTCCTAAAATTAATTCTAGATCCGTCCCTGAAGCCAAGCACCTTGCACTTGCACCGCGGCTCGGACGGCGGAGCACGATCATATCGGAGCGGATATTTTTATGCGCAACTGCGCACCGTCGCCAACCCCGTGCGACCGATGCCGTCGCGCGGCGCCGGGCGTGATGGCTGGCGGCCGCAGGTTCCATGGGCCGCGCGCACCGACCGACCCGTGCGTGCTCGCACCGTCTGCCTACCAGGGAAAACATTCCCGGCCGGAATCCCTCGAAATTCTCAGAATTTCGTCTTTCCCGACGGGTCTGAAGTTTTATTTTCCCAGCCGAAATTAATATTTAATATTTTTTGAGAAAAAATAAATTTAAAAAATAAAAAACAGGAAATAATAATAATAAATTCTGAAATTCCTGAAATTTCCGGAATTCCTTGTTTATCGCTGGGTCCGAAATTTTTTTTCTCCCGGAATTCAAAACCCTGCTGCCTACCAGCTGCAACCACCGCTTTCATGTAGCAACCGGCCAATCCCGTGGTGACAAGACATGATCTCCCAATTAAGTCGCAACCCGCCGTAGCCTCTCTCGCAACTTGGGCGCTACGCCGCTACTAGTACTCAGCCAAGCAGCCGAGCAGAGCACAGGCCAGACAAAGACGCAAAGCCGAAGGTTATGATTTAAAGAAGTTTTCAATGAGATTCGTTTTACTCTCTCTTTTATCTTGCTCGGAACGACGACATAAACTCGATCTAGACCCCTCTCTAGATCAGTACCTCAATGCCTTCTCTTGCTACCTCTTTTGATCTTAGTAGATTAGATGCAATTCGAAACCTCTGAAAGAAGCAAGTGTTTCTCGGTTATTAGATTGATTTTACATTACATATTGTTCCACGGATTCGATACCTTGGGTTCACCACTCAAGGGAAGAAGGGTTCCTTAACTACGACGAGGGATTTGTCCGCTTGCAAGTCCAAACAAACTTTGCAATGATAATCAAACGTCAACAAGCCTCTTTTTCTGGCGCCGTTGCCGGGGAACAAGTAATTAAGATCTAATCTAATATCTCGTCTGTAAGTATTTTCAGTTTCTTTTTTATTTTTCTTTTGCATCTACTAAACTTTGATCATCCTCAAAAACCAATCTAATCTAGTTTTTGACTAACCCTTTTCATAGTTTTCTTTTCTTTTTAGATCTTTTGTATATTTTGTTTATCGCTAACCCTAACAGGAGATGGATGGCCACCTCTCCAACAAACCAAAAAATTTTGTGGATGATCCAGAAAAACTTTACAGGCAAGGGAGACGCGAAGCATGATCTAGGAAGCTGGGGATTGTAGATCCAAACACTGGAGATGAAGGAACGTCGGAACCTCTAAAGGAATCTCCACCCACAAGTCCGAAGAAAGAATCACCACCAACAAGTCCAAGAGATCAACCTCAACCGCCACCAATGGGAGAGGAAAGGAAGATCGGGGAGCTTTGCATCTCGGAGCTTGGTGATCTACCCATCCTCAACCTAGCTGACATCGAGAGGCCGTTTGAGATCAAGACTTCAACCATCCGCATGGTGCAACATACACCTTTCACCGGTAAAGAGGATCCTAACCTTCACATCCAAGCATTCATTCAACTTTGTCAGACATTCACGATGGAAGGGCTGGATCAAAATCAATTGAGGGCAAGACTTTTCCCATTCTCACTTCTCGGAAAAGCTTTGCAATGGTTCTATACTCTACTGGTGGAGACGGTGCAAAATTGGGAAGCATTGATGAGAGCTTTCATGAAGGAGTACTATTCGCCGGGTAAGACTCAAAGCTTGCGTAATAAGATTGCTACTTTTGCTCAATACCCTACGGAGACTATTGCGGAAGCTTTCGAGCGTTTCAATGAGTACACCCGAGCCGTGCCACATCACAAGTTCCCGAAGGAAGACCTTGTTCAAAAGTTTTATCAAGGTCTCAATCTAGCATCGAGGACCGTAATTGACACATCGGCGGGAGGATCTATTATTGAGCTAACTCCGACGGAGGCATTCACTCTTTTCAAGAAGGTTGCGGATAATGATACATGGGCGTCATTGGGACGTCTACTTCCAGTTCAACCAACGGGCAATGTTAAAGGTGTTTTGCAGGTTGAAGAGGAAGAACTTCTAGAAGGGAAGATTGACTCGCTCATGAGAAGGTTGGAAAAGATGGAGCTGGAGAAGAAGACCGCCCAAGACTTGAAGGCCGCCGAAGCAAGATCCACATGTGAAGAATGTGGGGAGTACGGCCATGTCCAAAGAGATTGTCCGGAGGAAGCAAAGGTGCTTGACTACATGAGAAAAGGAGATTTGCCGAACTTCCGCTACGGGCAAGGTAGACCTCAATTTAATGCAAGTTCGTCTATTCAAAATTCGGTGCCTCTTCGTATACAATTGAAGGATTTCATGGACGAGCAAGCAAAGATCAACAAGGACACCATCACTAAGTTCAAGGCTATGGATAAAATCTTGGAGAACATTGATGGCAAGGTGACGGAGGTCGGGAGCTCCAACCAACAAGTGCTCAACATAATGAAGATATTGGAAACGCAAGTGGGACAACTTGTCGGGCGCTTAACCGCTAATGAAGGAAGATTGCCGGGGCAACCCCAAGGTCCCGAGACGGCAAAGGCTATTCAAACTCGGTCGGGAAAGGAGACTGAGGATCCCAAACTTCCAACCGGAGCAAGGAAGCCTAAGCCAACCGTTGAAGTAGATGATCACACTAAGGAGAAAGTGACTACTATTCTAGAGATTGCTACCGAAGAGCCGGAATTCAAAATGCCAAGTGATGACACAAAGATGACAACACTAAAGACACACTACTTTCGAGGTAAAATTGATAATCATTTTGAAAAGTTTGTGGAAGTGGTGCGCAGGTTAAGCATCAACATGCCGCTATTGGACGCTCTCCAAGTTCCTACATATTCTCGCTACTTCAAAGACATACTTGCAAACAAGTATGAGATGGCAACACTTGGAGCAGACCATGTCAAGATGTCCGAACAATGTAGTGCCGCCAACGCAAATCAAGGGCCCGAGAAGCAAAGAGACCCTGGATGTCCAACAATCCCATGTTCTATTGGCTCATTCACGTTCGAGAAGGCATTATGCGACCTTGGAGCAAGCATGAGTGTCATGCCAAGAGATGTGTTCTAGAAGCTACGCTTACCACTTGAGCCTATGGGTATGTGTTTAGAGTTGGGTGACAACTCCATCCGCTATCCCGTGGGAATTGCCGAAGATGTGCCCGTGAAAGTTGGAGATCACTTCATTCCCGTCGACTTTGTGGTACTTGAGATGGGAGAAAGGGAGAAGCTGCCCCTCATCCTAGGGAGGCCCTTCCTCAAGACCGTCGGGGCAAAAATCGACGTTGGCAAGGGGGAGATCAAGTTCGACGTCAATGTCACACGAAGCATATTCAAGTTTCGTCCACGTTTCGAGGTATGCAACATGATCAATGCTAAATATGTTCCACCTCATCGTCGTTTTAGAAAGGAAGAGCCAAAGAAAGAGGAGCCCAAGGAAGCGAAGGAAGTCGTTGCATCCGTCAAGACCAAAGAACAAAAGCTGCCTGTGAAGACCAAAAAGATGACTAGGCCAGAGAATAAGCTCGTGCCCAAGATGGTACGGAAGTGGGTACCCAAGATTGCAACACCCGCAAAGAGCGTTGATCCGAAGTGAAGAAGACAAGAAGTCTAGCCATGGACTATAAACGAAGCGCTAGGCGGGAGGCAACCTGTTCGTCGAGACAAGAATAAGCTACCAGGAGGACAACCCGTTCAAGAATAAGGCTGCCGGGAGGGCAACCCGGATTATTTCTGATTTTCAAGTAAGTTGATCTTAGAATTTGCTACGCAAGACTTGGTATAAACTCTTAAGTGGTTGAACTTATTTTTGAGACATTTAAGTTGCTCGGATGTTTCATTTGGATTTTATTTGACATAAACCTTTGACATGAGCCATCCTACGATTTATTTGCCTCTTTTCGAGAAACCAACTCCAAAATTTCAGAACCTACCCACACATTTCATCCTCCGCATGATGATAAGGTTGGTTTGTTTTACATCATAAAAACACACGAGTAGAGCCCCGCGTTGTTTCTTAATGATTTTTAATCTTTGACGCATGCTAGGACTCGCGTGAACCTAAGTTTCTCTAGAATTAGAATTTATCCAAGCCTCATTTATTTTTATTCATTCAAAACATCTCTCTCATATTTAGCCAAAATTAGAACCTAAACCCATACCCCCACGGTCAAGCCGGAGGAGCTCGCTATCAATTAATGAAAGCAAGTGATCCCGGTGTCACCAAAATCAATGTAGTAGGAAAGTTTCAACTTACAAATGTTTTTGATGCCTAAAAACTCCTCTAAAAATACATTTGAACTCATTGATATCTCTGAATTAATTTTTAATTTGCAAAATTAAAGGAGCGATTAGCATCTAAACATGATCAAGGGAAGGTTTTGAGCTTAATTGAACCTCTAATGACCCATGATGCATCACGGGAACACACCATCATTCAAGAATCTTGTGGCATGCATGGGACAAGCATGGGGGGCAGCATTGCTTTGATTTTTGCAGGTTATAAATGATAACATGGGAGGCAAGGAGGCATGGAAGTGACACAAAGGAAATGATCAAGATGAGGACTTGACCATAAAAGAAAAAGTAATGGCTGAGAGAGTTTGGGCGGTGGATCAGCGTGGAGCACGAGGACACAAGGTCATAATGCAACAAACATCAAGTGGGAGAAAGCTGGAGCCGAGGCAGGGGGCAGGGACCCCAGGCCAGTCGGCCTGCCCTATATTTGCACCCCCCTGCCTCCATCTTTCACAGGTGAGTCTCTTGCTTGCTTACTAGTTCGTGTTCTTGAGCTCTCAGTCCAGAACCTCTAGAAATTCTCTAGAAAAATTTGTTCTCCTCTCTTGAGTCCAAAAATTCAGAGAATTACATCACAAACTTTGCTCTTCCATATACTTCTTTTGTGTGTATTTCTACCGGCGAGAAACCCCCGGGAGAGTTTGTTTGTAATTTGTGCAGTAACTACAAGATGAAGAAGGTCTTTGGCAAGGTTCTTGGGAGGAAGACGCAATCATCATCATCATCAAAGCCGGCATCAACAAGTTCTTCGCGGAGGCAGTCGATCTCCGAGTTGCCGCGAAGCATGGAAGAGGACGTGGCGCCATCAAGGAGCGACACCATGCTCCTTAGTGGAAGGAACACCCGAAGCTCGTCTATGCGGTACACCGAACCGAAAGGGCGAACGGAGGAGCCGCCCGTTCCACCTTGTCGCTCGACTCGTTCATCTGCTCCACCATCATACACTCCACGGCATTGCAAGTATGGATTTCTTATGATGTCGGAGGAGGAGGAGAGGCTTGGGCACCTAGAGAAGAGGGTTGTGCCCAATGTTGACTTTGATGATGATGCCCTCCAAGTATTGGGATTTGCCCCGGATATCTATCAAATTATGAACCACCTTGGATGGGGGCAATTTTCCGATGGAGTAGGAGTGAGTATTCATTTGGAGCTTGCCATGGAGATTCTCATGACCATGGCACCGGTTATTAATGAAGGGGTGCCATCCCTCTCATTTCGATTGAAGTATGATGAGCACATAGTTTCTAATGAGCAAATTAGAGAGTTGCTCGGTTTTCAGAGGGAAGCCCTGGAGCAAGTTAATGCTAGTGAAAGTGTGTTGGAAGGATTTTGGAGCATGATTTCAGGACAAGATAACCAGCAAAGAAGTAGCATCCGGAATCCCATCATCCGGATATTTCATTCTTGGATGAGCAAAAGGATTTTGGGAAGGATGAAGGAGTCCAAAGTCACCGATATGGATGTTAATTGGCTTTATTCGGTGTTGATTGCAAGACAAGCCATTGATCCGTCATATATAATGATCAATCGGTGGTGTTGTGAGGCAATATCGGGGAGTGGACAAATTGGTTCGGGATGCTATCTCTCTATGATAGCAATTTCTGTGACGTCGGGTATTACAAGAAATCCAAAATTCATCCTTGCGGGAAATTCACTTGGAATTGATTATATGAAGCAAGGAAAATATATTAGTGGAGATGAGAAGAGAGGGTACAAGGTGACAAAAGTCAATGTTCCTCTCCCCAACATGAAGCTGAAATTATTTATTGAAGGGAGAGAGAATTGGTTAGAAGAAGGAATTCTCGTACCGGCCAACAAGAACAAGAGGGGAAGAATCGTAGAAGAAGGTTCATCCTCCGTAGCCCAAGAGCAAGGAGGAGCGGCCTACCATCAACCCTATGGCAGAATTCCTATGCCACCACCTCACTACGGAAGTGTGCCAATGCAAGCATGGGGGAGTGGTGCAGCCATGCCACCACCTCCTCCAACATATTTTCCACCAACTTTTGTTGTGCCCAATGAAGCATTTGTGGCACCTTATGCAAGCATGCCCCAACCCCAACAAAGTGCAGTCATTATTGGGGTGTATATGCAAAGGAACGAACAAGACATCGAGAGGATCCGAAGCCATGTCAACCATTGGCATGAAGGAACGGCGGGAATCACCCATCAATTGGGACGTCTTCAACTCGTGCCGCCTCATCAATTTCATGGAGGGGCCATGCAACAATACTATGAGCAAGGATTCAATGAAAGCCAACCAACGGAGCAAGGACAGTCGGATGAAGAATGAAGAAAGAAGAAAGAGACGGAGTTTTTAAGTGTGGTTTGATTTTTCCTTTTCCTTTTCTTTATTTTCATCTTGTGTGCGTTTATTTTTGCATAGTATTTTCTTGTTTTTATTTAATTTCAGCATGTGTGGTAGAAGTAGTTTGTTATCCATCATCATGAATAAGTTTCACCGTTGCTTTATGATCTTAATATGGATGGAAAATTTGTACCATGTTGATATGTGATGATGATTGCCGCATTGCTCAATTTTATGCTTGTTTTATGCATGTTTAAGCTAGTGCTCTCTTTTAATATGAATCTGAAATTTAATTAAATGCTAGACTAATCTTGTGTGGAGGTTATGATAACTCAAGTCACATAGTTCTTTTCATTGCTCTCAACTTTGGATGAATCAAAGAACCTTTTTACTCTCAAAAAGTTATGCTAACCTTGTCATGAGTACCGCTTGCATTTTGCTCTACCCATCCAAAGCCTAAGTTTACTTGAGTGCAAAACCTTAGTATATACAAAATTTATTTTTGGGTGTATTGATTCAAGGCCTGATTTCTCTGGCCCGAGACTAAGAAGCTGGTCATTCCGTTTTTGTGTATCGTTCTTTATGCTAGCCTTTTTATCTGTGCATTGTGAGTTTTCACATTGGGAATTTCGCAAACCTCGCCGGATATCCAACCAAAACCCAAATATATCTTTTTTGTGTTCGCCTCCTTGACCACAACCCAATATATGAGTATGGATGAATATTATGGAGAAGATTACAAGGAAGGTACTTCAAGTGAGAAAGGGAAACTTCCAAAAGGATCCCTAGAAGATTTTTCGAGTGTCTCTCTCTAAGAAAAAAAATGAGAGCTTCAATTCCCACCTTGGCATATTTATCACCTCTTTGCCCGAGGACGAGCAAACGTCTAAGCATGGGGGGTTGCCAAGGAAGTGCTAGTATAGTCTAGAGTTCAAGGGGAGCAAATAAGAAAAAGAAAATGAAAGAAAAAAAAGAAAGAAAAAAATGATGAATGAAAAAGAAAGAAAGAATAAAGAAAGAAAAAATAATAATAAAGCTCCCCAGTTCTCTAGCTATGTTTTAGTGCTTTTGAGTTTTCAAGAGGATTCAAGATCAAGACCCATACTCATCTTTCCAACCATGTGCAATCCGATAACGAGGACTTCATTTGTGCCTTGGGATCACTCTTTGTCATTTGCACATGTCCACCTATCTAAAAGTGTGTGTTCGTCTCTCCTCCCTCCTTGATAACATTATTTTTTCCAATGACCTTTTTGACGAGTCTCGGTAAGACCATGAGAAGCTAGTCTTGTTTTAATAATATCCCAACTATAATATCTTGGTAGGACTAAATTTTCCTATAGCTCCACATAAAGCTTCCCACCATAAACTTTGAGACAGGAAAGGAGTAGAGCAAGTAGGCTTGAGAGACAAGTGAGATGAGAGTACATGAGCAAAGTGCAAGATGGTTATTTTTGATCTTGGAAAAGCAATTTTTCTCTTTATCTCATTCTTTATTTTTCAAAATTTCTGAGATTTGTTTAAAAGTTTGAGAGCTTGATCAAGTACTTGTGGAAAGAGCTTGAATGATATCTACCCTCCATAAAGATAAAAGTTAGTACATTATGGAACTTTAATGAATATAAAACTAGAGAGCGTTATGTTTTCTCATGTATGATCAAGTGTAGGGTTTGAACATAGAAGGGCAACATTTATATCCATAGAAGGCTTACTCGAGGACGAGCAAGGTTTAAGCATGGGGGGATGTTGGCAGTCTATTTCTGTCAACCTAGCCACTTGTTTATCTTCTATGTTGGTATTGATTTGATATTCACACTAACGATCCTAACCCCCATTATATGCTATGTTCGCACTCGTGCACAGTTTTTGGAGTTTGTTGTTTACATAGGAATCAAGAGCTTAAATGAGGACTTCCGGGTAAAGTTCATCAAGGGATTTACAAGGTGATCATGGACCTCGGGACAAGTCAAGATACAAGATGAACATGACTCCAAACAAGCCAAGGACTAAAGCGTGAAGCCGAGAAGTGCGGAGGACCTAGACGGAAGATGCGGGAGTTCATTCGCAAAGCCCCCTCATCTAAACCGCGAGGAAAACAACATCAAGATCCCACATGCAACTCGGCAAAAACTCAAGAAGTCGCGAAAAGCATCCGGAAGAAAGGCGGCACCGAAATGGGCCAGAATGGGCCTAGGTTGCCTGGCTCAGGCCATTCTTGGCCCTGTTCGCTGCCGCCTTTGACCTAACTGATCGTCGGGCTATTTATAGCCCCGATACCCCGAGCCACGTATCAAGCAATTCATCATTCGCCGCCGAGGAGCAGAGGAGCTTGGGGGACACCACCTCGGAGAGGAGGGTCGAGTTAGTCGTCTAGGGTTTGCCTAGTTGGCGTGGGAACCTTGCAAGGAAGACCACGTCGGAGTTCCGGAGGCGTGAATCAAGGTCAAGGTAGGATCCCAGTTGGATCTTATTCATGTATTCATACTTTGATGGAGTTTTAATGGATCCGATTCTTAGCGATCAAGTACTTTCGTTTGCAATTCTTGTTCTTGCTTGGGTGTTTTCCTCCTCAATCTATTCTCGAGATAGATTGCATGGGATGTTCTTGTAGCTGCGGTGGCTAGAGGTGCATACCCGATCTACCAAGTAGTTCAACGCACTCCTTGCGGGTGTGCTCTAAGATTCGACCGCGAAGAAAGGGGAACATCGTGACAGGATGTTGACACCGAGTACGACGGGGCGACTTAGGGGGTTTGACCGAAGGTCATGATTTAAAGAAGCTTTCAATGAGATTCGTTTTACTCTCTCTGTTATCTTGCTCGGAACGACGACATAAACTCGATCTAGACCCCTCTCTAGATCGGTACCTCAATGCTTTCTCTTGCTGCCTCTTTTGATCTTAGTAGATTAGATGCAATTCGAAACCTCTCACAGAAGCAAGTGTTTCTCGGTTATTAGATTGATTTTACATTACATATTGTTCCACAGATTCGATACCTTGGGTTCACCACTCAAGGGAAGAAGGGTTCCTTAACTACGACGAGGGATTTGTCCGCTTGCAAGTCCAAACAAACTTTGCAATGATAATCAAACGTCAACAGGCAGCCGAGCCGACACGGGCAGCGGCCCAGGCGGCAGGGGCTAGCGCCGAGGCTGAGCCCCCCGAGCCCGAGCAGCCGGCAACCAGAGACCCGCGCCCCGCGCACTCCTCCAGCACGCGGAGGGCGGAGGTGACGACGGCTGGACCGGCGGCAGCCAGGGCGGCGGCCGTGGCGAGAGAGAGGCCCGGGACGGCGGCGAGGGCGGCCACCGAGCCCGTAGGCGCAACCGCCGGGGAGGAGGTGGCCGGCGGGCCAAGAGCATCTGCCGGACCGGCAGCGAGGGAGAGAGGAGCGACCGAGAGGAGCAGCGGCGAGGGGGAGGCAGCGGCATCGACCAGCGGCGGCGAGTCCACATCAACCCGTCGTCGAGCTCGTCGAAGCAGGACGAGCCGTCCGCAGGAGGGGCGGCGGAGCCGGCCGCAGGAGGGGTGGCGGCGCCCGACAGGTCACCCCCGGCAGCAGCCAGGCCGGGGCCAGTCGCGGCCAGGCCGGGGCCAGCAGCCGCACGGTGGGCGGAGCAGCACGCCCCACAGGCGCGCGCCGCGGAGTGGCCCTTCCTCCAGCCGGCGCCAGGGAGGGTGCGACCGGGCGGGCCGGCGACGTCGCCCGTCGCGGCGCAGGAGCAGAGTGCGGGGATGCCGCGTCCCCGGCCTCCTGCAGCTCCAGCACCACCATGGTGCCCGGGCCGCGACAGGGGCGGGGGCGACGGGGAGGCAACGGGCGGCGGGGGACGGTCGGCGACGGGGGGACGCGTCTAGCAGGCCCCCGGCGACCGACGGAGGCTCCGGGAGCGACGGGGCACCGGCCGGCGAGCGGCGGCGCCTCGAAGGGCACCGGCCCGATCTCCCTGCACAGGCCACGAACGGGGACAAGAGAGGTACGAACGGAGAGAGGGAGCCGAGGAGGTCGCAGATCCGGTCACGGCTTAGGCGGAGGTCGCCGGAGGAGGGGGGACCGGCGGCGGCAGCGGCGGCGGGGAGGGGGCGGGACGGGTGCCCGAGGGGGGTCGGGGCGGGGAGAGGGGGAGGCCGCCACCGGCGCCGTCGTCCCAGGCGAGCGCGACCGGCTGATCAAGCATCTACTCCTCGACGCCGCGCGCGTGGTGATGCTGCTCAGCGCAGCCGCCGCCAAGTCGACAGCGGGGACGAACCACGGCGCAAACGCGGCGCTGGCCTTCCTCGGCCTACTCCTCTGGCTACTTGGCGTGTGCTTCCTGTTCCTCGTGCCAATATGGCAGGGACTGCTTCCCACGGCCCGCGTCGGCGGGGCCAGTTGGGCACCATGGCCAACGCCGTCCTCAAGCACCACTGCTTGGCCCTGTGCAGGCGTGCCTGCGATGTATAGCAGGCCGTCGCGCCGGGGGCGCGGGGCTGCGCGGCGCGCAGGTCGGCGGGTGCGAGAGGGTTTTCTTTTTTCTTTTTTTATTTCTCCTTTTTAGTTTATTTCTTCTATTTTTTATTTTTTTATTCTTTCATTTTCATTCCTGTTTTCTTTTTCTCTTTTATTTATTTATTTCTAATATTTTATTTTATTTTTTCTGTTTATATTTTCATTTTTTTAATTTCGTCTTTTCTTTTTATATATATATTTGTTCATTTCAATAATTTTTCTCTTCTGAATAAAATTTTGTTTTTCTTGTCTCAATGAAAAATCCACTTCAAATTATTTTATCTCAATGAATATTTGTTCTACTTTAGTCAATACTTTAAAATATTTGTTCTCAATGAATATATTTGTTGGCCTCACTGAATATTTATTCGCACGTATTTGTTCGGCTCGAGCGAATGTTGGTTCGACCCTAATGAATATGTTTGTTTGGCCTAAATGAATTTTTGTTCGACTTAAGTGAATTTTTGTTCGGCTAGTGAATATGTTTGTTGAGCCCTAGTTAATTTTTGTTCGGCCCAAGTGAATTTTTGTTCGGCCCAAGTGAATATGTTTGTTCGGTCCAAGTGATTTTTTTGTTCGGCCCAAGTGAATTTTTGTTCGGCTCAAGTGAATATGTTTGTTCGGCCCAAGTGAATTTTTGTTCGGCCCTAGTGATTTTTTGTTCAGCCATAGTGAATATATTTGTTCGGCCCAAGTGATTTTTTGTTCGACCAAGAAAAGTATAGTAATAAAAAGAGAAATGAAAAATAATATTTATTAGGATCGAACAAGTATTCACTAAGACCAACATATGAGGCCGAAGAAATCTATTTGTTCTAATTAGTAAAATATTCATTCACTATAACATTAATTAATATTTGGTATTTAAAAATGTTTTTAAAATATTTCATCAAAATATAGTCAAGTGGGTCTTATTTTGAAGATATCGGCATAAGAAATCCATTTTTGAAATCAAAATTTAATTTAGACCCACGATTTAAGATTTATAATTTTTTAATTTAGGAATAGATTAGTAAATCCCTCCGGCTCGTGGGCCCCCCGCCCCCGCCGTGTGCCGCGGCTCCCGCGATCCGGCGTGATCGGGAATCCTATATACCTTCCGGAAGGTAGTATCAATTTTAACTTCCACTTGCTTTGCGATTCATGCATGCAACTACCACCGTTGGATCTCCACTCCAAACCCTAACCCACCTTTCTCCTACCCCGAGCTCCCAGCCTCCCCCCGCGCCGCCGCCCGTGCGCCACCCCGCCCCCCGCGCGTGCCGCCCGTGCGCCACCCCGCGCGCGCCCCTGTGCCGCCGTCGGCGCACCCCCGCATCGCCCCAACCCCCGCCGGCGGCCGCCGCGGCTGCGTGCACCGCACGCCCGCGCCGGCCGCGCGTGTGAGCTCGCCGGCGCCGCGGCTGCGCGCGCGTGGCTCGCCGGCGGCCATGGCCGGCAGCGCACGGTGGGAGGTAGAAGAAGGGGAAAAAGTTGTCCAACATTTCCAAAAAATGTTGGAACATTTTGTAAAATGTTGACAAAAATGTATTGAAAAAGTCAACATTTCTGTAAAATGTTGAAACATTTTTGAAAAATGTTGGAACCGGAGAGAGTGTTGTCCAACATTTTTAAAAAATGTTGGAACATTTTCCAAAATATTGACGAAAACATATTGAAAGAACCAACATTTCTGAAAAATGTTGAAACATTTTTGTTAATAGTCATGAGGTAGACTGGCGGAAAGATATAAGAAGGAAGTTTAGATGAGCCTTAGTGGGCTGGAAGTTTCAACACTTATCTACCTTCCGGTAGTTATATAGGAGCCCCCGGCGCGATACGCAATGGTGTGATTTGCAAAGAGTCTTTTCCAGCTTGCTCTGTTGTGCAAGATGTTCTAGTATTTGTTACTTGTTAGACACTTAAACTTGCAGTGCGAGGAGTCACTGGTAGTCGTATGCTCGCATGCATGCTTTGTCGGGTAAATTATACAGGTTGTACTGTCTGTTGTGTGTCGGTACGAAATAACGTCAGGTTGTCTTTTGTTAATTTAAATGAACTCCGGAACTTGTTCTCTAGCTGCAACCATGCATGCAAGCAAGATGCAATATATGAACTCGTTTTCTCTCTGAAAAAGCATCGTTTTCTCCTCCTCAAGATTCATGTCCTCGAACTGTAGCGAATATTGGCTCATATTTTTTTTATTTTGGTGATTGAGTGATGATATAATAATTGGGATTAATTGTTTGTCAAGTATGTATCTTGTAGGTTTTCTAAATTCCAAAATTGCAAACAAAGCCATGGCAAGATCGAACTTATGGTATTCAAGCATCCAAGTTATGGTATTCAAGTGACGAAGCCATGATATCTAGTACTATTATATGGTATACTGAAGCTGTTAGATGATAGGCAATATTCCGGTATATTTTAATTTCATAATTAAATAGACATTTCAATATTGTTGTGAGTGAAACAATTCATGTGCAAATGTTCATATTTAAACAACAATTAAACATAAACCTATTCATGATTATACAACTAATAAGCATGAATACTAGTTTAAGAATGTACTCCGTGGAAGGTCAGGTGACGGCGTCACCCGAAGTTCCGATATCACTTGGATCAGTCATACTGATCGTAGAGTGACCTCAGTCGATGTAGCCGTACGAATTCGGTGCAGGAAGATGATCGCAGTGAAGACCCGGCTGTAGAGGAAGTAGTCGTTCGGAGTCGATGTAGACGAAGTAGTCGTACGGAGTCGACGTACAGGAAGTAGTTGTACGGGAGCGAGCAGTCACGTGAAGACGCTCCCCAAAAACCTTATCGCCCGCCTATCCCGAGCAGGATCTCAGTAGCAGAATGAGGTTTCGGAGGCTCTGCTCTCGCCGGTACCGTGCGCGCGGTGTAAGCGATGGGAATGCAAAAGAATCAGCAAACAGAGGGAGAGAGGGAGAGGTCTCCTGAATAGGAGTACCTAAGTGTGAATTGGTAATCCAAGCAGGAGGAGGAGGAGAGGCGTCTTATATAGGTGAGTAGGCACGGAGGGGGATGAACCTGGACGTCGCGGTTAAGACACCCTAGTAGTAACGGTCGCGGTTAAGGCACTATGGTTAAGGCTCCGCAACTCATCACGTCCGTCCGTCCGACCGCACCGCTCGTCTCGTCTCGTCTCGTCACGTCACGTCCACGGCCTTGGCCCGGCGAGGCGAGCGAGAGCGCGCGCGCGTGTGGCACGCCTATCTCCTTTATTCAACTTCACAAGAGGTGTACCGAAAGGTTACCTCATAAGTTGGATGGGAGACTCCTCTAATACCCATTTGGTATTTATCACTTTTCCCTAGCATTAAATAAATGGGCTTTTAATTCTTTCATTATTGTAATAAATGGCTCTAGGCCCATTTATTCTAACAATCCCCACCAAGAATTATAAGCCACATTGGAAATGCTCTCATCTTCCCTTTTGTTTTCGATATACCAGCACTGCGATGGAGACTGTTAAGTTGAACATCCACCAGGAACTCAAGTTACACTTATTTGCAACTAAACAATGGACTATGCCGTGAATTGCCAGTTTTGTGCATCTAAGCTTGGTTAGAGCCCTTTACTGATACTTGGCTGCACATAGCATCCCCGCGGGTTGGAGCTTATGGGTCACACTCCGTGCCTCTTCATGAGTTTTCTAGAGATCACCCAAATCTCATAGACTATGACCAGTAGTCGATACTCATATAGGTGTGTTCCTTCAAGACATACTGTAGAACTATGTCTTTGCTTCAGAGAAACAACTACCTTGTTTCATGAAAGCCACTTGGAGCACATTAAGGTATACATACCAGCCTGCCATACAGTTTTGAAGAGAAATGCATCTTTCCATGGACCGAGCCTTCTCAAAGGTTCTCTTATCTCAGTCAGACCATAGCTTGTTTCACCATCTTAATTCACGGGATCTCCGATCACATAAGACAGGTTTCCACTATGGAAAAACTCACGTGGGTCTCAAGCCCAGTTCCATAGATGCATTATCTATCACAATACGTGATAAACCCTTTGTAAATTGATCTGCCAGGTTTTTAGACGTATGGATGTAATCCAAAGCTATGACACCGGTGTTTCTCAATTTACGGACAGACTTCAACCATGTCTTGACATGCCTGGATGACTTCATATTGTCCTTTGAACTGTTCACTTTGACAATCACAGTTTGATTATCACAGTTCATTAGAATTGCTGGTATCGGTTTTTCAACTATCGGCAAGTCCATTAGGAGTTCACGAAGCCACTCGGCCTCGACAGTGGTAGTATCCAATGCTGTGAGTTCTGCTTCCATTGTCGACCTAGTTAGAATGGTCTGCTTGCAAGACTTCCAGGAAACAGCGCCACCTCTAAGTGTGAACACATATCCACTTGTGGCCTTCAACTCATCAGCATCAGAAATCCAATTTGCATCACTATATCCCTCCAAGACTTTGGAGTCTCCAGAATAGTGAATGCCATAGTTCATTGTGCCCACTAGATAGCGCATTACCCTCTCGAGAGCACGCCATTGTTCACTGCCCGGGTTTGAAACAAACTGGCTCAGTTTACTAACTGCATATGCAATGTCAGGTCTCGTGGCGCTAGCCAGATACATCAGTGAACCAATGATCTGGGAGTATCTCAGCTGATCCACCATTATCCTCAGGTTCTTCCTTAGAACCAAGCTGGCGTTGTAAGGAGTTGGTGCGGATTTAGAGTTGCTGTAGCCAAACCGACTTAGCATCTTCTCAACATAGTGAGTCTGTGATAGAGTCACCCCACCATTTTCTCCTTTTATCAGCTTTATGTTAAGGATAACATCAGCCTCTCCCAAATCCTTCATCTCAAACTTTTGAGATAGAAAGTCTTTGACCTCCTTGATCACTTCAAGGCTCATGCCAAAGATAAGTATGTCATCTACATACAGACACAAAATCACTCTTTCGCCCCCACCATAGCGATAGTACACACATTTGTCAGCTTCGTTTGTAACAAAGCCAACAGATGTCAAAGTTCTGTCGAACTTATCATGCCATTGCTTAGGTGCTTGCTTGAGGCCGTAGAGAGACTTCACCAGCTTACACACCATTCTTTCTTGACCCTTTACTACAAATCCTTCCGGCTGATCCATATAGATCTCCTCTTCCAACTCTCCATTTAGGAAAGCTGTCTTAACGTCCATCTGATGAACGAGAAGACCATGAGAGGCTGCCAGAGAAAGTAGTACTCTTATGGTAGTCAATCGAGTGACTGGTGAGTAAGTATCAAAGAAGTCTTCTCCTTCCTTTTGGGTGTAACCCTTGGCCACAAGTCTAGCCTTGTACTTATCAATAGTACCATCAGGCCTAAGCTTCTTTTTTGAGCACCCATTTGCATCCCACGGGTTTGCACCCGTAAGGACGCTCAACAACCTCCCAAGTTCCATTTGACATGATAGAGTCCATTTCACTCCTCACTGCTTCCTTCCAATAGTCAGCATCAGGTGAAGATTAGGCCTCTGCAATGGTCTTGGGAGTGTCATCCACGAGGTATACGATGAAATCATCTCCAAAGGATTTCTCTATCCTTTGTCTCTTGCTCCTCCTAGGAGCCTCATCATTATCCTCCTCAGGATGCTCAATAAGTGTAGGCTCATTGAGTTCCATCGGCTTGGTGGAGTCGTCCTTCTCGACAGACTCTTGCCTAGATGAACTTGTTTCATCTCTCATTGGAAAAATATTCTCAAAGAATGTAGCGTCTCTGGACTCCATAATTGTGCCAACAAGCAAGTCAGGCACTCCAGATCTTACTACCAAGAATCTATATCTGATGCTATGAAAAGCATACCCCAGAAAGACACAGTCCATTGTCTTTGGTCCAAGTTTACGTTTCTTGGTGATTGGCACACTGACTTTGGCCAAGCAACCCCAAGTGCATAAATATGAAAGAGGTAGCCTCTTCTTCTCCCATTCCTCGAATGGTGTTACTTCCTTATTCTTCATAGGCACACGGTTCAGGACATGACAAGCCGTCAGTATCGCCTCACCCCACCATTCCTTAGATAGTCCCGCGGTTTCTAACATGGCATTCACCAAGTCAGTTAGCGTGCGGTTCTTTCTTTTAGCAATCCCATTGGATTGGGGTAAATAAGGCGGTGTCCTCTCATGAACGATACCGTGTTCCTCACAGAATGAATCAAAAGTATTAGAGAAGTATTCACCACCTCGATCAGACCTTAGGTGTTTAATCTTTCTCTCAAGTTGATTTTCTACTTCAGCTTTATAGATTTTAAAGTAATGTAACGCTTCATCTTTTGATTTTAACAAGTAGATGTAACAAAATCTAGTGCTATCGTATATCAAAGTCATGAAATATCTTTTACCACCTTTTGTCAACACACCGTTCATTTCGCTCAGATCGGAATGAACTAATTCTAGAGGTGCCAAGTTTCTCGCCTCAGCAGCCTTATGTGGCTTGCGAGTTTGTTTTGATTCAACACATACGTGACACTTAGAATTTTTTACAGAGGTAAACTTTGGAATTAAACTCAAACTAGCTAAGCGCATCATACAACCAAAATTAACATGACAAAGCCTCGAATGCCAAACATCTGATTCATCATTCATCACATGGTTCACGACATTATCATAGAACAATAAAGAAAAGCGGAACAAGCCTCCACTATCATAGCCTTTTCCAACAAAGGTACCAAACTTATAAATGATACATTTATTCGACTCAAAGACTAACTTAAAACCGTCTCTACACAGTAGAGACCCGCTGACTAGATTCTTCTTGATGGTAGGTACATGCTGCACATTCTTCAATTGTATGGTCTTTCCCAAAGTGAACTTCAGAGTGACCGTACCAGCACCAAGAACACGCGCATGGGCACCGTTCCCCATTAACAAGGATGTAGTCCCCCCGACCTGGTAAGAAGAAAACATAGAAATGTCAGCACATACATGAATATTAGCGCCGGTGTCTATCCACCACTCTGGTGAAGAACATACTGAAAGAACTGTAGGTAAGAAATTACCGTACCCCGATGTTCCTCCACCCTCGCTAACAACCATGTTCGCTGTCTTAGGGGCCTTGCGATCTTTGCGATCCGGGCACTTTGCAGCAAAGTGATCCGGACTGCCACATGTGTAGCAAGCACCCCCCGGCTTTCTCTTCTTCTTATCAGGCCCATCGGCTTGCTTAGCCTTGGGCGGGTTCTGTGAAGGCTTCTTTCGCTTGTTCTGGTTGTTCTGGAACTTGGGATTGCCCCTCTGCACAAAGTTTGCGCTTGAGGAGCCGGCTATTGCCTTTCCACGTGTGTCCTTTGCTCTCGCCTTCTCTTCAACATCAAGAGTCGCAACAAGGTCATCAAAAGTGAATTCCTTTCTCTTGTGTTTTAGAGAGGTAGCAAAGTCCCTCCAAGAATGTGGCAGCTTAGCGATAATAGCTCCAGCCACAAACTTTTCGGGCAACACACATGGGACCTCTCTACTGTAGTTCTCAAGCTCCTTAGCCAGCGCATGTAATTCATGGGCCTGTTCCACCACAGGACGGTCTTCAACCATCCTGTAGTCTAGGAACAGTTCCATTACGTACAGCTCAACGCCGGCGTCAGAAGCTCCGTACTGAGCCTCAAGAGCCTCCCAAATGTCCTTCCCCGTTTTGTAACGGAGATAGGTATCCACCAGATTGTCAATCAGAACGCTGATGACGGCACCCCGGAACAGATTATCATCTAAGTTAAACTTTTCCCCCGAGACACCCTCGGGAGCCTTTCCGGTGATGACGTACATCACGTTCATGGCGGTAAGCCACAGGGTGGCCAACTCACGCCACCTCTTAAAGTTGGAACCATCAAAAGGCTTTGGTTTAATTGCATTTGCAAAGCTAGTGACACCAAACATATTCCTATCAACACGATAAGGTTTTTGGATTGTTAGATGATAGGCAATATTCCGGTATATTTTAATTCCATAATTAAATAGACATTTCAATATTGCTGTGAGTGAAACAATCCATGTGCAAATGTTCATGTTTAAACAACAATTAAACATAAACCTATTCATGATTATACAACTAATAAGCATGAATACTAGTTTAAGAATGTACCTCATGGAAGATCAGGTGACGGCGTCACCCGAAGTTCCGATATCACTTGGATCAGTCATATTGATCGTAGAGTGACCTCAGTCAATGTAGCCGTACGAATTCGGTGCAGGAAGATGATCGCAGTGAAGACCCGGCTGTAGAGAAAGTATCGTTCGGAGTCGATGTAGAGGAAGTAGTCGTACGGAGTCGACGTAGAGGAAGTAGTCGTACGGGAGCGAGCAATCGCGTGAAGACACTCCCCAAAAACCTTATCGCCCGCCTATCCCGAGCAGGATCTCAGAAGCAGAACGAGGTTCCGGAGGCTCTGCTCTCGCCGGTACCGTGCGCGCGGTGCAAGCGATAGGAATGCAAAAGAAGCAGCAAACAGAGGGAGAGAGGGAGAGGTCTCCTGAACAGGAGTACCTGAGTGTGAATTGGTAATCCAAGCCGGAGGAGCTGCAACTCATCACGTCCGTCCGTCTCGTCTCGTCTCGTCTCGTCACGGCCTCGGCGAGGCGAGGCGAGCGAGCGCGCGCGCGCGCGTGTGGCACGCCTATCTCCTTTATTCAACTTCACAAGAGGTGTACCGAAAGGCTACCTCATAAGTTGGATGGGAGACTCCTCTAATACCCATTTGGTATTTATCACTTTTCCCTAGCATTAAATAAATGAGCTTTTAATTCTTTCATTATTGTAATAAATGGCTCTAGGCCCATTTATTCTAACAAAAGCATCCAAATGATAGAGAAAAAATGACGATGTCTTTGGTGCTTGCATTAGACGATTTAGCTAAACAAATACACCATTAGATGTTTCGATGATCCCTCAAAATAGTGTTTGAGCAATTAGTACGCTGCGAAGAATTCAAGACAAAGACATACCATTGGATGTTCCGATAGTCTATTTTCTCTAGTAACTATATATATATGAGTACAAGGTGTGTCAACCTTATGAGCAGGATCTTGAGTGAATCAAGTGTAGAAGAGGTGTGCCGGTACCTTGGGGCCTTAGTGGCTCATCGGCAAGTCTTTGACCCTACGACATGGTGCGGAGCGGTGTTTATGTCCATGTGCGAGAGACGTGGAGATCCATTTCTTCGTGAAGAAGCCTCTTAGTGGTCGAACCTTTGTGGCAAGTCAAAGAACACCTTGGGAGAAACTTATTAGTGACTCCGATGCAATACTCTTGTGTGAGTGATTTAACAACGTGAATGGTGGCTTAGTGCCTACAGATAAAAAAGATCCAAGAGTTTGTTTGTCATCATCTTTTACATTTTCACATTTCATACTTACAACTTTGCAATTTTAAGTAATACAGTCAAGAACTAGTGTTGTGTTCCTACTTGCCTCTACCTCCATTTTGGGTGGGTGGGTGGGGGGGGCTCCTATATGACTACCATAAGATGGATATATAAGAGTTGAAACTTCGAGGCCACTAAAACTCTAAATTGCTTCTTTTTATTTTCCCAACCGTCCCACCTCATGAACCTCAAATAAAAATGGCACAATATTTTTAAAAATGTTACAATATGTTTTTTAAATGTTACAATTTTTTAAAATACCACAACATTTTTTTTAAAAAAAGTTGAACCACTATTTTTCATAAAAAGTTGAACTAACATTTGTATAGAGATAACGTCGGATCCAACATTTTTCATGAAAATGTTGCTCAACATTTTCTGAAAAGGTTTCAACATTTTTTGAAAAAACACATTCAATTTTTTTCCTCCTCCTTCACCTTCGACAGCGGCGCGTGGGGCGGCAGGGATGGCCTGCCCGCGGCCTTCCGGCGGTCGTGCGCGGCGGAGCACCTGCGAGAGGATTGCCGCCGGGGAGGGTCGGGTGCGGTTGCGATGCGCGAGCCCGCACAGGGGGCGGTGCGGCACGAGAGAGGGTGAGGTTAGGGCTTTTGGTGTGAGAGTCTTATGGATAGAAATGTTTGCACGAATCTCAAATAATAGAAGTTTTCACCTCTTCACACCTTCCGGAAGATATATAAGATTTCTCGTTTTCCTAACCCCATTGACTCAAATACATTGGTATCAACTTTTAATGGCCAATGCTTTTCAAACACTTAGTGGCCCACCCAGTCCCATGAGCTTCCTCCTGTAAGGGCGAGAGGCAGGCCCAGCCCAGATGGTGGGGTGTAGGACAATTGAATAGATTTTAATTTCAAGATTCTCAATGCGATGGGGCATTGAGGGTGCCTTTGGCACCGCTCCGGCAGAAACAGATTCAGCTCCGTAATGCACTATTCTGCACTGCATGTTACTATAGCACGAAGCCGGAACAGGTACCGAGGCGCAAAAATGAACTAGGAAGAGGTGCAGCTGGTGAAGCTGGAAAACGTAGCTCTCCCCAAACGGATTCAGCTCCGTGATACAGTAACCAACAGTACTGCTACTGTCGCGGAGCTGAAACACCAGGGAGCTGCACCAAACGAACCTGAATTACCTCCTGTGTCCACATTCCATCTATATTTGTAAAGTATAGTATGATATCTATATTTATAAAATATAGTATGATTTGGTACGATCTTCCAAATAATATTATGATCATGTATTTATCTTATCTTATAATATATATGATTATAAACTTTTGATCATTGTAGAGTATATTTATTACGAATCCAATTATATAATATTTATATTATAAAAGTAAAACTAATAGTTACATTATTGATCAAAGATCATAAAATTTGAATCTTATTATCTTTTTATAAAAAATAAACAGAGAGAGTAACGGGCCATTTAATCTTTTTTTTAGAGAATGGGGCATTTCAGACAAGAGAGCATTGTACGTGTTGGAATGATGCGGTACGTCCTATACCAAGCTACGGTAGGTTGCGGATGTGGTAAAGGGAGTGTTTGGATGGAGGAGCAAATAGGGTAAATGAGGCAAATTTACTCATAAGGTGTCAAATATGTAGGGTAAATGTGTTGGGGTAAATGTTTTGTCCCTCTAATTCCATTTACCCCTAAAAAGTAGTAAATTAGTGCAAAATTTGGTAGACTCCAGCCCTCTCTCTCACATCCACATTTACATTTACCTCTCAATCCAAACACCCCGAGGAGTAAATATTATTAGAGCCAAATGAAAGGGGCAAAACATTTATCTTGGAGTAAACATTTATCCCTTGCATCCAAACAGGCCCAAGATCCCAAAGTGAACCCAAGCAATTCATCAATACTCCATCAAGCAATTCATAAATACCCGAGGAAATGGACCGTTGGGACTGATCGATCTGGGCGTCCACGGTCGTACGTTGCGCGATCACCCGAGGAGCAGCGGCGACGACATATACTAAAAACCAAACCCGTACACATGAATGAGATCGCGACGCAGGCTCAGCACGGTGCTTGTACCACGAACGGCTCAAGCTAAACTGAATTAAACATCGGAAAAATATCAGTGCAGTTCCTGTTTGTCAAACAGGAGAACTGTTCACCAGTCATTTTAGGGTAGAACTAGATAATATAATGAATAGAGATAGCTCATAGCTCCATATATATGAAAATAAATTATACCTGGTTATTGTCTCATGAACATGGACAGCCCAACCTTACTGAATTTTGTTTCTTCTGTGCTGCTCCTTTTTGATAGTAGCTGATTGAGCATGTTTGACTGGACGAGGTCAGAACCTTTTTATTCTATTTACGAGTTGCTGATAATTAAGTGCAATCCTTTTTTTTTATTTTCCATTCGTTTTTTTTCTTCTTCTTTGATGACACACTATTCAACTCACCCGGCAATACGGGCATGAGTGAGATGATTATTTTCTTCTTCTTTGTTGCGTCAATTCACAGGGGTGGCATGAGTAACATGGTTTTTTTCGGCTCAGCACTGTTCGGCCTCGTACTCATGCCTCGATCCCATCCCGCGGCACACGGACAACCGTGTCCTCGCAGGTCGCAGCAAGGTGATGCGCACCCTGTGCACCGGACTGGTCCTTCTCCACCACCTCCGAGGCTTCACGCCAGCGGCTGGGCCTGGTCGCCGACCGGACTTGCGGCTAGGGTTACCCAGCGGCTACGCAAACGACGGCAGTGTCCCAAGAGGCGGGTACGAAGACAGCGTGAGGAGCGAGCCGTGAGAGGGACGACGACAATGCGAGGGTGATGCTGATGCCACTGCGCAGGAACGGAGGGGAGGGAGCTCCTGGAAAGGGGTTGTTTACCGGACATCGTTACAATTTGATTTGGACTCAATAATCTCTAGGGTACATGACCTTTTACGATGCACTGTTGCGGATAGCCTCATATAATTTGTGTTGAAATCTCTCTATATATATATATATATATATATATAAAATATTAAAGTAAGGATTGCTTCTGTCCTGATTTTTCGTACGTCGTTTCTAGAAGGTCTGTAATCGATTTGATACGTACCGTAATAATGCTTCCGTAACCGATGCTGACTGCTGATATTATCAAGCGCCGCAACCACACATGTAATTGGGCTGGCTTTTGGCAAAGACGAACTGTAATTGGGCCAGCTTCAGTTCGGCCTGTTTGTCTATGGAGCCCTCTTTTTTTTTTAACGTCGACGTTGGCGGAAGTCAGCACCACCGAAACGACCATATGTGCAGTGGCGCGGCGCACGAAGGCACCATCCGTCGTTCCACGTTCGATCTGCCAACATGGACGGGCGTCTGGCCGCGCGAGGAGGATCTGTTGTAGCTGCCAACATGCAGGAGGAGCCGCCAACATGCAGGTCTCAGGTCAACTATGTCAATGCTGACGGGATTTTGCCCCTCAGCATAGGGCTTGGATTGAGTTCAGTAGTTGCACATTGTGTTGGATTTTGTTAATAAACAGAGGGAGGAGAAGGTGGTCTGGTGCTTGGATTGACCTGCTTTGAATTGGGGAGTATAATTGTAGAAAGAACGGAGCTAGATGATTGATACGGACATTGGGAGCTTGTAGGAGAAAGCAAAATTGTAGCTTGCTGCAGCCTACAGGTTTGTGCTCAGCGAGGGAGATGATGGTGACATGGGTGCTTGCGTGTGCGTTGATGACGAGTAGTAGTAGTGGCGTGTTGTTGGGCTGCCGATTGGAGAGGAAAGGAGGAGATCCTGCTGCTTGTTTGCTTCGTGGTGAATGAAGAACTGAAGACGAAGATGCGTGACTTCCATGTATCCGTGATGGCTTTTGTAGTGAACGCAGCATCGATCCAACGCGTGCCAGTCTAGAATGTCGCTTTCTTACACTCTTAATTGAACGTGTTGTTTCTTACTATTAGGGTTTGCATATTCAGACCCAATTAGTTTCTAAAATTTTTTCCATCCACTCGTCACATCGAATGAACAGAAACTAATTAGGAGTATTAAACGTGGATTAATAACAAAACTCATTTCATAACCTCGACTCAAACCTCAAGATGAATCTAACAAGCCTAATTATGCCATGATTAGTCAATGTCATGCTACATCAAATAATCTCTAATGATGGATTAATTATGCTTAATAGATTCAATTCACGATTTTCCGTCCATTTGTGTACTTAATTTTATAATTAATTTATGTTTATTACTCCTAATAAACTTTGAAAAGGGCACCCAAAAAATTTTGCCAAAATTTTTGGGAACTAAATGCACCCAATGGACCAGCTACCAAAGTTAAAATTTGCTTGAGCAGAAGATGTAAAGTAACCTATTTATAAAGCAGCATTATTTAATATTATAGGCATATATATGCATATGGCCTTGGCCCTGGCAAAAAATTTGTAGATGCATCCATACATAATATTAATTGTATTTAAAATATGTAGCTACATATTTATATTTAATTTCCAAATATTAGGGAGTATATTTATAGACTTGTCAAAGAACAGAACACTTACGGAAAGTCCAATAATATTGTAATAGAGTAGAGAAGTTACAAAATATGATTAAAATGTCACGCGCTAAGTAAACATCACACATGTGGTCAAAATATTATGCACTCGAAATTTCACCGTAGCAACGCACGGGCATTTTGTTAGTATAATATTAAAGTAAGAATTGCTTATGGTCCCTTTTTTCCGTACATCGTCCGAACCGGAGAAAAACTCGCTGAACCGGAGGAAAACCAGGGTGTCTAGCCTCTAAACTGGAGGAAAACCGAACCAGAGGAGAAAAACCGACTCCCATGCCCGGGATAAACACGCCCCCCGCGTGTACCCTCTCCGAGTCGGTCAGTGTTGAGAAAAAACAACAGAAAAATCCTTCAACAAAAAGGCAAATGTGGGAATTGAATCCAAAACCTTTCTAACACCACATGAATCAATAAACCAAATGGTCTAAAGTTCATTCTTATGTTTAAGTAAAACATTATTTGATTCATTACTGGTTTGACCATGTGTCCTGTAACAAGGAGTTCATCGTAAGTAGAAATCTTCTTTGTTTGCAAAAATACTTATATATGTGCATAAAAAAAATAAACTCTAGATTTACACCGTATATCAGCTGGAGCTAAAAGAACATGTGTTAGGAGTTCAACATCTACAGTAAAAAAAGTTATATATTTTTTAGATTAAGACGTGGAGCTCCTCGCCGCAGTCGTCCTTACGGTCGTCGGGCTTTCGGCCACCCTTTAGGCGGGGAAGGGGAGAGGTGCGTCGGACGGTGGTGTGGGTTGAGAGTTGCCTGTGCCGCCTTTGTGATCGGAGCAACACGAGGGCTAGAGGTGTTTTCCCTGTGTTTCCTAGAAAAGTTATACATGATTCAGACACTGCATATTTATTTATTAGTATGGTCTGCCCACACTCTTCATGTGCCTACTAATAATGCTATACGTTATACTCAAGTGCTTGTAGACAGGATCATGTGCTGACTTGGATTAAATATTATAATTAGAGATGTGATCGCTTTGTATTGTATAATATAGTTGTACCTGTTATTTTATCCCTATTAGTCTTGCCTAAATAAAAAGAAATAATGAGTATTTGAGAAGATTATGTTCAATGGAGTATAATTCATCAGATTCAGACTAGAATGTTTTTTTTTAGAAATGACTAGAAGGATTTTTAAACAATATTGTTTGTGCTCAAGTTGTTTTAAATGAGAGCATGATATGGGATTGAGAATACACCGATTTTAATTTTGGTCTTAGTATGTGCATAAAAGTTATGACTTTATATATGGTGGGATCCGACCATCTAATAAGCCTAATTTGAATCATTTTTTAAAATAATTTATATGGCCCATAAATCTAGCAATCATATAAGTATCAACTATATTTTACTAGAAAAAAGTATATGAAGAGTTTTTTCATCTTCCGTTGTAACGCACGGATAACGAAATTCTTTGATTCACTTTTTGAATTTAAGCAACTAAACCCATCCCAAAATTTTGAATATTTTAATAAGAGAAATTTTGAACAACACTAAGGTGGGTAATGTCTTCTCCCGTTGCAACGCACGGGCATAATTGCTAGTATATTAGAAAAAAAGGAAAAAAGACCCTCGTGTAGTCTCTGTAGGCGACTCGAGGGGTCCACCCGCGCGCCAGGCACCTCCGCACCGGATCCCGACGGCCGCCGCCGCCGCCGTCTCCATCGACGGTGGTGGCCAGCGTCCCCCGCGTCCCTCTCTCTCCTCTCCTCTTCCCTCCCCTCTTTCCTCCTCCTCCGCACACCACCACCACCTCCGCGAGGTCGACCTCCCTGGTCGCCGACGGCCGGGCGCCCCTTCGGCGCCAGATCCAGCCTTCCCCGGTGCAGGTGCAACGTCCCCCATCGCGGATCTGATGTGCGGTGGCGGTTCCGGCGAGGTGCTCGCCCGGTCAACCGTAGGCGGCTCTGTCACGGTCTCTTCTCCGACGACCGGCTTCTCCACTCCGAGCGGCTACTCCCGGCGCGGATCCGGCCTCTCCTTGCGGATCTGGCGCGAGCGGCGGCTTGGGGTTGGACGGTCGACCCTCTCTCTCCACGGCCGGTTCGTCGGAGTTGCCTCTTCCGTGGCGGGCGCAGTCCTGGTTCCGTGCGGCCCTGGAGCCGGTCCTTGGCTGCCGCCACTGCATCTGTAGGTGGGATGTGCTACCGGGGACGCCCAACGGCTTGCGTCGCCGTTGCCGGCCTCCTTCCCCATCTTCGCCCTAGTCGGAGCAGAAGGTTGGGGGTCGGGGCCGCACGCCCGTCGTGACCGCCTCCTAGCCCGGTGCCGTCGCTGGCACCCCCCAGGCTCATCATCGGCGCCCCTGCCGGCCTCCCCGCCGACGCCCCCGCCAGCCTCGTCGACAACGTCCCCGCCGACCTCCTCCACGGCGCCCGCTTGCCCCTTCCTCTGGCCGGGGGTCAGGGGTGTGGCCGGGCTTGGCGCCGCCGGCCCCCTGTCCTGGGGTCCGGTCCCCCCTTCTCCCGCCTTCGGCAAGGGTCTGTGTGTCGACAGGCCGTCGCCGCCCCTCTCTCCGGCGGCCGCTTCCCCACCGCCGGCTGTCGCGGCAGCACCTCTCCTCGGCGATGCGACAACGATGCCCCCTCCTCTTCGCCGACGGCACCGTCGGGGTCCCCCCTCCTTCGTCGACGGCTGCGGGTGCGCCTCCCCTCCCCGTCGGCGTGCCCCCGCCGGCCCGGCTGCGACGGCGCCCTCCTCTCGGCGGCTCTCGCCCGGCGGCGCCCCTCCTCCCCGACCTCCGACGTGCCACCGCTTCGCCGGCGCTCCGCGGCCCTCCTGTGCTGCCGCTGATGCTGTCCGCCCCTGCCGTGGCGCCGGAGGCCTCCCGCGCCTTCGCCGCCTACGCTCCTCCGTCAGGCCTCGTCGTCGTCCCTTTTTGTCGCTGGTTCGGTCTGCCCGTCGTTTCCGTCGTCTGCGTGGGTCGCGGTCCGCCAGCCTGCTCGTGCTTCCTATTGTTGTCACCTCGGATTGCTTGCTGCCTTCCCATTGACGTGCTTGCTGCTCAAGCCTTGAAGTTCGGCGGCGAGGAGTTGGTCTTGGGGCTCGGCGAAAGCCCTGCACGACCCTGGTCCGTGCCGGCAACGGCTGCACTCTCGGTGTTGCTTTCCTCGCTGGAGGCGTTGTCACGGCGGCCCCAATTCCATTTAGTCAGCCCGGTGAAAACTAGGTCTGCTCCTTCTTGAGTAGACGGGCGATGGCGGCGTCCTCGTCGCTCCCACCTTGGTGGCTTCATCCTGCGCGACATCCTCTTTCGATCTCCATAGGCTTGTGTTGTTGGCTCCCGGTGATGAGCTCGTGTTCGGGGTGTCCTTTAGTGCAGGCTAGGCTTCGCCTTCTAGCTCTTGAATGTTGTGGTGGTGGTGTTGGGTCTGCTCTTCTTCAGGTTCTTTTGGTCGGTTGGCTTTGTTTTCCCTCTCCTGGTCCTGTTCTCGGCGCTTTAGGGTTTCTCCTAAAACTACCTTTGTAACTCATTCTCTTCTCTTAATGAAAAACGTGCTTTGCACGTCTTAAAAAATATATATACATTAGAATCACAGATTTGCTCGGAACGTGTTTGTAGCGAAAGGACTGTCTGTACCTCTACCCCTCCTCCATTTTTTAGAAGAAAGATCGGGAGAGGAGGAAGAACGAGGGGAAGAGATAGATGGGTGTGATTATACATCGCAGGGGCGATGGGAAACATCCCATCGCGCCGGCTCCCGCGCCTCGCGTCCGCTCCTCCTTCTTCCTCCTCGCACTCACGCCTACCGCCCCTCCTTCTCCCCTGCCCCTCCATCACCGCCCTGCCGCCTTGCCGCTCACCGCGGCGGCGCTGCAGCGTCTCGTCGGAGCTCCGCCGCCGCGGCTGTGGAGCTCCGACGAGACCCTACCGCACTCGCGGCGGCCTCCTTCTTCCCCTTCCCCGCCTCTGCCTCCCGCCACAGGAACTCTAGCTCTGCCGCCGACGAGCTTCTTCTCGCCCGCCCCGACCTGGCTCGGCCGCCTCTTCCGCCACTAGGGTCCTAAACCGCCTCACGACCATCCCCACCGCCTAGTCAATCTGCCTCCCCCGGCCGGCCGACAACCTTCTAAGGTCGCCGCCAATGGAGCTCCCCGGACCCCGGCAGCCCCGAACTCCTAACCTTACCGGCGGCGAGCCCCCGCACCGCCCGCCGACACACTAACCCGGCTCCACCGGGGAGCTCGGGGTGGCTGGACGGAGGAGAAAGAAACCTACGACAGGTAGGTCCCGCTCCCATGACGCTGACAGGTGGGTCCCGCGCCGGCACGATGGGATGTTTCCCATCGCAGGCGCGATGTATAGTCGCGGTGGAGAAAGAGCCCCTCCTAAGTGGTTGAACTGCCTTTGTCACCGACGGTGCATGTGGCAACTTCTGCCCAAGCGGTCGCGACCGGACGGTTAAAATAAAGGTGACATGGCCCATGGCAATGGTCACCGGAGGACGGGTCTTGTCTTGCGAAATTACGTGCGCCAATATGATAATCTCGTAGACCAAAATTACGTGCTGCGCCGGAGGACTCGATGAGAGCTACCTTCAATTTCAGAACGAATGAACGATGCAAGCACATCATGACGTTTGAGCAAACCCCCTTAGGCCATTCTCAGTGAAGATTTTATGGACACGATTACTTAGAGTGACACATCATCTAGAAACGTTTGAAACAATAATGAAACACCTCACTCTCAATGCAAAGTTTCATCTATTGTTGTTTTCTAGGTTATATGTAAGATACAAGTTGTCTAGGTAATTGTGTAGAGAGGTTGACATCTTCATGAAACTCATTTTACATCTCTCTTCATTAATACACTGCCACATCATCAAAAATGCTGAGTTTTGAGATGATGGGCCGGTGCAAGCGCTTTCTTCCGTGCCAGTAACTTTTCCGGCCCAACTAGTCATTCGGTTATGTGAGAGGCCCAGACCGTGACAGGGCCCCGCGTGAACGAAGGAAAATTGTCCGACCAATCCTATTGGCTGGTGATCCATCACAATCGTGGTGGTCGATCTGCGCGCTATATGTACACCACCGTGGTCCGTGGCCGGCAGTGGAGTCTTCAATCCAATCAGGACGGCAGGGCCTACTTGGTTTAGATCGGCGAAGCTCAGTGGGCAGTGGCTACAAATTTTCTAGCCACGCCAGCTGCCCACGCGGCGACTACCACCAAACTCCTCAGCGCTAGCCAGCCGCTCCTCCCTATATTCCTCATCCTGCAGGCTGCAGGGCCGCCATGGTTCACCACCAGGAATACGCCTACCGAGCTCGTCAGGTCCACTCGCGGCCGGGTCGCCGCCCGCTGCGGCGCTGGTGGCCACCAGTGTCCTCCAGCACTGCACAATGCGCGCCGGCCGTCGGCCGTGACGCGGCCACCGCACCGCAATTAAGCACGGCGCTCACGCTGGCTCGCCGGTACGTCGACGTCGCTCGCTCCTATTTGTTGTAGAGCTACAAAATGTCTATGCAGTTTTTGAAGAAGCTTGTTGCACTTGTTTTTTTTTTTGGGTATATGAAGCGTTTTCGAAACAAGAAAGTGGCTTCTCTTCATATGTTTCTCACCTTTGTTTCCAATCCAAAGTCATCCTGGCGTTTTTGGCTGTTTTGGTTTCCCAAATCAAACATGTATGCATGAGGTGGCTCAGATCCTTAATTCCTATATTCAGCAGCTATGGGTGGTGATGGGCTCGTATTGTTGTGCATCATCAGCTTAGTAGATTCAAAAGAGGTGAGTAGCAAATTAGTTCTCTGCTACAGAAGCTGAATCACATCGCTGATGAGATTTACCTGAGCTTCAGCGTACGTGCTCACCTGGAAGCTAGCTCTATCGGTCTTGCAAACGAAGATGCAGATTCACCGTGGTAGGTTTGCAGTTTGCTAAATCTCTGCCACCCTATGCAAGCTCCCAGATCTGGATCCATATGCCAATAAGCAGCTGCAGCAGAGCCACGTAGGGTCGTCGGTCGTGAGTGGAGTCCACAAGATAACTAGGCTGGGCCATATTGAAAGAACGGGCCAGTGCACATCACAAGGGCAAGCTGAGGCCCGGCTAGTCTTTCAGCCCGCAAGCAGGCGCCTGTATATACTCTCGTCGAGTCACCACTCGCTTCGCTTCCACAAAAGGAAATAAAAGGTGGTGGGACTGGAAACCCTAGGCCTTAGAGGCTTAGTCGCTTAGAAGACTGCGCCGCCAGCTAGTTTGGTCTCGACTACTGAGTCTCCGTGCGACGTACGATGCAGGAGATCCGTCGCGACCGCCCCGCCGCCGCCGCCGCCGCCGCTGCCGCTGCTGGCGGAGGCGAGCTGGGCGCCCCACTGATCCCGCCCGACCGCCGCCTCCGGCGCGCGGCGGTCTGCTTCCAAGCCTTGGGTTCCAGCATCATCATGTACAGCGCGGTGCCGAATCATCATTCCGCCGCCAGCCGGGAGCTCGTCTTCGCGGGGTTCTTCGTCTTCATCCTCGGCGCGGCGCTCGCACTCTTCACGCTGGGCGGCGCCGGTGCCGGAGCCGGACATGCCGACGATGCTCGCGTGGAGTAAACGCTTCGTGGGCAGGGCCGGGGGATTTTTCTGCGAGATCTGCTGCAGAAGCGAATCACCATGAGTGTGTGTACGTCTAGGTTCTTGGGGCTGCCGGGCTGGGAGGCCTTGAGCCCTTGAGGTTTTGGCTACTATTGTAGCTATAGTGTGCGTTTCAGCTGTCAGTTGTGTGAGTAAATGTCTGCTACGGTCTGATTTCCCTTGAATGCGTGTCATGTAGTAATCACTAATTTGTCCATGTCATTGTAATGCCATCACCTTTTTCGTGTCAAGAAATTGTTGTGTGCAATTAATTTTCCCTTTCATCTTCATCAGTACTGATCTACTGATGATCTCCACCATTTTGATTCCATCTCCGATGGTGGTAGATGCAGTAAGCTAGGAACTCATCTCCGCAATTGATTTAATGTTCTTGATCGATGAATTGATTGATTAAACAGCGAGCATGTCCTAACAGAGGATCGGGTATGATGAGTATAGTAGCTAACTGTCATAATGGATAATGTTCAAATTCTTCATTGTCTTTTATAAATGTTGTTGTACTTATAACTACGTATATATATAGGTGAATTTTCATGTATTTATGTGGCCCTAAAAGCAAGTACCTATTGCACAGAAGGTGCCATGGTGGCATCATTGCATCAAGGAGATCGACAAGCTGCAATACGAAACTTTGCCTGTTTACAGTGGCATTCATCCACATGAGTTTAGTATTAAAATCAGTAATAACCAGCAGTCAAATAAACCAGAGACCCGGCTACCAAGATGTATTAAGTTGTCACTGGTATGTGTCGCTAGTGTAGAGTTGATTTGATTTTATTGTCCATGGTAGTTACAAGCCGTATTAACTCTTTCCATTTTTAGATATTTTTCTGGTTCATATTGTTACATATTTTATTTAAAAAGTTTTTTTCTGGTTCATTGTTAAATGTATTAGGGTTTCCTCCATAGTTTTTCCCCTGGTTCATTGCTACACATATGGTCAGATTGAATCCAGTTTTGATTCAATCAGTTCATCTATGTTCATAAATGGCCCTAAGTAAACCTCTTGCTATGCAGGTGTCCTGGTGGCATTTGTTGACTCTTTCAGGCTAGATGCGCAGACCGGATTCAATGAGACAGGATGCATGCAACGTAAGCACGAGCTAGCTAACAACTCTTGATAATAACAAACATATGATCATGGAAATCATAAATTGTGTGCATTATATTATCAGTGAGTAATTGTGGCAATGTGTTTTTCAAGTAGTTGAATGAATGAAAAATCAATGGGATATTAGATACTGTTAACTAGTTAACAAGCTGTGTCAGGAATAATGTCCCAATTCTTTCATTGTCTTTATGAATTCATGAACGTGTGTAGTCATTTCTTACTGCGAATAACAAGTCAATTTGCATGTATTCTTAATAAAGTACTTCTTGTGCAGATGGTGGAACCGTGCAGGGAAGCTGCAATACAAAAAACTTTGCTGGTTTAGGACATAGATCAACAAGAGTTTATAGTAAACCGCCAGCAACCAGTTCCATCCCCATAGACCCACCAGCAGCAGGTAGGATGTATTGTACGGTGCAGGTGAGCAACAGATATGTGTCATTTCTGTATTGCTAATCAGGTTTCATGTCGTGACATAATTTTAACACATATATATAGGTTTTTATCAGCTGGTTCGTTGTTACATAGGATAGAAAGTAGCCATTTCAATTCCTTGCATTCTTGCATGCAACTACACACACATATATGGTGGTGGTAATACTATAGCACAGTCCTACAATTATGGAATTAAATTGCATTACCATGCATACACACTACTAGGGAAACCCCTTTTTGTACCGGTTGAGAACCCCTCTTTAGTACCGATTTTCAAACCGGTATTGTTCTTCCGGTACTAATGTGGAAGAGACATTAGTACCAGGTCACATACCTGGTACTAATGTTCCCTCTCCGTCATGTCTGTCTGCCTCCCTTCTCTCCGTCATCTCCGTCTGTCTACCTCCACTCTCCGTCCCGTACCCTCCTCTTCTTTTTTTTTCTCAATTCTTTTCTTTATTTATCCTTTCTCCAATACTTCTTCAAAAATTAATCACAAACTTTTAACTTCTTTAACAATTACATCACAATCACATGAATCACAAAATATATTTCTCAAAAATCACACATTCAACAACAGAGATGTGTTCCAAACCACATTCATCACCAGAGGAAAAAAAGAAGAAGAAGCGAAATTAGGCCGGCGGTAGATCTTGCCCGCGCCGTCTTGGCCGGCGGTCCTGCACGCCCCGTCCTGGCCGGCGGCCATGTCCGGCGCCGTCCTGGCCGGCGGCCATGTCTAGCGGCCCCGCTCCCGGCTGCCGCCGGGGCCTCCGCGTGCCCCCCCCATCGGCAACTTGCCCCCAGGTCGCCGCATCCCCGACCTCCCCACGTGAGCCATGGCCGTCGCACCAGCCGCCGGAGCCAGCCGTCGAGACCTCCGCGTGCACCCCCGCCGGCCGCCCAAGGGCACACTGCCGCGGTCGCGGCCTGCCTCCCCACGCGAGCCCTCGCGTCGGAGCAGCCGCGCGCCCTCGCACCAGAGTGGCTACGCGCCGCCGTCCTCGGCCGGCCTCTCCGTGGTCTGCCTCCCCGCCGGCCATGGATCCCTGGATCATATAAGATAGAGGAAGAAGAGGAGAAGTTAGAGATTGGGAAGAGATAGAAAAGAATGGATGGGTGTGGATGAGAACGAGAGAGCAGGTAGAGATGATATGGCAGAGCGGTACGGGGGTGTTGTTCGGTAGGAAAAAAAAGATAGCGGCACACGACGCGGACGGCATTGGAGTGCGCGAAGAGGGGGCTCCTTTAGTACCGGGGTTGTTTTTGCCCCGGTATTAATGTGTCCCCATTAATACCGGGGCTATTTCCCACCCGGTACTAATGTGGCCAGGCCACATTAGTACCGGGTGGGAACTAGCCCTGGTATTAACGTGGACACATAAGTACCGGGGCTAGTTTCCACCCGGTACTAATGTGCCCTCACGAGGGTGCGGCGAGGCTCTCTCTTCTCACCCATACATTAGTACCGGTTCTTGTTCACATTAGTACCGGGTGCCGAAAAAACCGGTACTAATGTGAAAATTGCCCTGGGACAAAAGGCTCATTCCCTAGTAGTGACAGCTAGTTTTGTCAAGTAGCACTATCTATCATAGCTTTGCTCTAGCTTGTTGTCAAGTAGCACTATCTAACTTGATGGTTTAACTTGTACTTTGCCAGAGTAATCCCTCCGGTTTGGTAAAAGAAGTCGTTTAGGACAGCGACAAGGTCTCCAAAACACAACTTTGACTTCTCTTTTCTATAAAAAAATATTTATTGAAAAGTTGTATATGTATATTTTTATGAAAATAATTTTCAAAACAAATATATTGATATGATTTTCACATTTCTAAACTCAATGACTTAAAAGTTATTCATCATTTATATTCTCAATGTTTGACATAAACCTTGTCCAAAATGACTTCTTTTACCAAACCGGAGGGAGTGTATCCTCTCTTTTATCATGTATTTGAATGTAGTGAAACCTATGTAATACTAGAAAACGATTAATAAGAGGGCTCTTCTGAAATCGTGAATGGCATCTAACATTGAATCATGCATAGTGTGCCAACAAGATGGCGTGCTGCTTTATTTTTCAGCCCAGTGTTCCTTGAATGTTTTGAGGTTTTTCTGCCCAAAGAATTAAATGCCCTTCAGGATTTACCATCCTTCTGCCCTCATATAATGTTCATCAACATATATATAATTTACCATTTCTTAATTTGTGTAGAATGGCAGTAATAAACTGGAGTTTTCCTTTGAATAACACATGTCATGCATGGATTTTCTTTTCAATCACCCATTGATGTCGACCATTGACTTGATCAATCTGACAAAACAGCAGCTATATCTTGACCTCCCTCAATTTTGATTCGATCTGGTCAGGTGGGGGAATTAATTAGTATTTAATCCTTCATGATGAAAAATATCGTGATGCATAAATTTAAGATTGTATGATCAATTCCAATTAATGTTCATCAAATTAGTTTTCGTGTATGTCTACATAGCATCTACATTTGTGATTTGTTTGGTGAATTTAGACATACGATTTTTTGCCGTGGTTTGCACGAATTTTCATGAAAGTTGTGGTTTCCACCGGATATGTTTCTGCCTATATATGGTTATAAGTACAGTTCTTGCAATGCAGATTGACTTCAAGCTGAGGGAGACAGCAGGCCGCATGCAGTGGCAGCATGATCATGGAAATTGATCATAAAGTTGTGCGCATTATTGGTGAGTAACTGTGCCAAACTGCCAATGTGTTTTTTTGTAGTTGAATGAATGAAACGTAAATGATTTATTAGATAATGTCAACTAGTTAACAAGGTCAAGTTCTTGATCATTAGTAAACGATTTATTAGATAATGCCAAATTAAAAAGATGAGCTGCGTGCAGAACGATATGATGACTACTGATTGTATCATGGATTTTTGCTAATGAGGATTGCCTGATGAAGCTGCTTCCACACAATATGGCACAAGGAAGAAGGAACATATAGGCTAATTATTAGGTGGGTTTTCGTATGGAGTTTAGTAACCAGTAAAGACCACCACACACCAGGAGCATGTATTAGTGCAACAGGGCCAAAGCTGTATTTGGTAATAATGTTGTCTAATTAAATATAATGGTTCATTTGTAATAGGCTAGTGAAGCATAATTTTCGCAAACTGCTGAGCTGGCCAGCGTGGCCACCGCCAACGCCAAAGCCGTGATCAGGCTCCGTACCTGTTGGTTCACCCCATGATGGTGGAAGTCGAACTAGCTAGTACTCCATACATATCAAAGTATTTGCCGTTGTTAATTTTTTTTCTTACAACATTAATCATTCATCTTATTGAAAAATTATTACAAATATACATAAAGATAAATCATGTTTAAAATATGTATAATAGTAAAGGATGTCACAACCAAATAGATGATACATACACATTTTTTTGAATAAGATGAATGTGTTGAAAAATAATTGCGACAAACATTTCGATACGGAGGGAGTATAGAGCTCTAATCCGATCCATCGCGCGCGCATCTATTATTAGTTGCCCAATAAGGATCTTCATATAATCTCCGTGTTTTCTTCACCTATATCGATTAGGATTTAGGAATGAGGTCTCTCCTCTCTGGCTTGCTGCATTTTTCTAATAATAAGCACGTAGTAACATTATTTATGCTTTATAACAACAAGAAGTTTGGCTGGGCCGGTCCCTGGGGTTCCTTACCTCCCGGAACCTGGCTAAGCAAGCATTGAAACTATAAATCCATTTAGCTCACTAAAGACAGCCCACCAAAGCTACCGGCCCACCAATAATATCCCGCTAGTGATAATTCATTCAACATTTTCAGAATGTTGAAACATTTTTTTCGTTCAACATTTTTCATAATGTTGACAACATTTTTTTTTGTCCAACACTATAGAAAATGTTGACAACATTTTTTCGTCTAATATTTTCAAACATGTTGACAATATTTGTTCGCTCAACATTTTCAAACATTTTAGACATTATTTTTCAGAATGTTGAGATCACTTTTTCGTTTTCAACATTTTCCCACAAAACATTTTCACCAACACTTTTGTTATTCAACAACAATCTTCTCGTTCCCAGCTTCGGCGACCGGCAAGCAAATGGCCGTTGGCGAGCCCCGTGCCCGGCGGCGGCGCGACGGTCGGCGAGCCCCGCAGGAGGCTAGCTACAGCGGCCACGGGCTCGACGTCGGCGCCATGCAGAGAGCAAGGGAGACCGGGGCCGGGCGCGGCGTGCTCAGGCGCGCACAGCGCCGGCGGGGAAAGGAACACGGGAGCGAGAGGCACTGCGAGCCCCCCGCCCCGGCCCAACCGGCCGGAGGACCTTCTGGGAGGCACGGCGGTGCTCGCATGAGCAGGCCACGTCAAGGCTCCAGTGTCAGCGGGGGAGGCCACGACGGCGCCCGTGCGGGGGGCACAATGCACGAGGAGGCTGGCAGCGCTCCGGTCAGGGCGGCGGTAGGGGAGCCATGGCGGTGGGTTGGAGACGGGCGGCGGCGGGGTGGATGAGGAGTGAGGCAGTGGGAAGGAGAGAGAGAGAGAGGAGGAAGGGTGAGTGAACCTAGGGTTAGAAGATGTTGGGCTTTGGTGGATTGTTATTGGGTTGATATTGAATTAGGGCACTCTCAATGTTATAAACTATGATAGTTTCTATGCTTTAGGACTTCGTGTCAAAAAACTATCTCACAATGCAATTTTCTATCCTACTATCCCATGACTCAATTGTCTCTCTCACAAACGGCTTCGATTTGCGTGAAGACTTGGTTTCTTATGTTTTCCCTCTCTTTCTTCAATAAATACAGTGCTACATCAGCAAAAGTTGTAAATGAGAGAGTAATTAAAATAGACTTAGACTCTATTGTGAAGTTTGCATTGGGAGTGCTTTTAACCTCAACTATCTTCTGGAAGATATATAGGATTCCCCACCGGTCCCTTGACTAGGCCTGGGCGTTCGGGTTATCCGATTATTTCGGGTCGGGTAATTCAAAATTCAGGTAATCAAAACTGCTACCCGATATTAGCTCGAAAAAACACTACCCAAAATTTTGGGTACCCGATAATTCAGGTCCGGGTTCGGGTATACCCAATCTACCCAAATTTTTAGAAAATGACAAACTACACAAAATTTTAGTAGAATTTTAACAAAAAATATCACTAGTAATTTGTGTCGAATTTCAACAACAAGTTAAGAATATATATTATAGTCACTTATTCAAACCAAGAGAATTATATTATAATAAAATGACAATTTTAAGTGTTCAACTAACAATACGTGATAAATACAAAGATAAATAAAGGCTAATTTCCGGTAGTTTGGGTACCGAAGTGTATTACCCGAATTACCCAAACTAATTTCGGGTAAACACAATCACTATCCGAACTTGAGATCGGTCGGGTACACTACCAGCGAAACAGCCTTTTGTACCGGTTCATAACCCCTCCTTTAGTACCGGTTTCCAAACTAGTATTGTCCAGTCGGTACTAATGTGAAGTCACATTAGTATCGATTTGAAAAACCGGTACTAATGGGCACATTAGTACCGGGCGGGGATAGGCCCGGTACTAATGTGAGATGCTCCCCATCTCCCATTCCGTCCATTTTTTTCTCTTTTTCTTTTATTATTCCCCTTTCTCAACTTATTTTTCATCTCATTCATCTCATCTCATTCATATAGCATATAGAAATCACAAGATTCAAAGTTACAAATTCCAATAACAAGATTCACAACAAGTCCAAAATCACAAGATTCACAAGTTACAAATCACAATATCCACATCTCACACACATCTCACAGATCTTACAATCCATTTCACACGAATTGAATCACAAATCTCACATCTCACGAATAAAAAAAACTCACCGCAGCCAGACCGTAAAGGCCGGCCCTGCCCGCCGCACCCGGCGTCGTAGGCCGACCCGCGCCTCCAGGCTGCGGAGGCGGCACCGCCCGTCGCGCCCGACCGCGGAGGAGGTCGCTCCGCCCGCGCCACCGGCTCGCCGGACCCACGCCACCAGACCGTGAAGGCCGTCGTTGCCTGCCGCGCCCGGCCTCGGAGGTCGACCCCCGCCTCCTGGCCGCGGAGGTGGCGCCGCCCGCTGCGCCCGGCGGCGGAGGAGGCCGCTCCACCCGCGCCACCACTCGCCGGACCCGCGCCTCCAGGCCGCGGAGGCGGCGCCGCCCGCGCCACCGGCTCGCCGGACCCGCGCCTCCAGGCCGTCGATGCGGCGTCGCCCGCCGCGCCCAGCCGCGGAGGAGGCCGCTCCGCCCGTGCGGCCGGCTCGCCCGGCCGCGGAGGCCGCTCCGTCCGCGTCAGTCCACTCCCCGCGGGGCACACCCCTGCAGGGATCGAAGGAGATCCAGAGAGAGAGATAGTTAGAGATAATTGAGAAGAACGAGGAGATATGAGAGGGTGTGGGTGGTTTTTACTAAGTGTTGGCCTGCTCGCTGGGCGACAACAGCGTTGGGAGCATTAGTACCGGGTGAGACTAGCCCTAGTAGTAATGTGTCCACATTAATACCGGGGCTAGTTCCCACCCGGTACTAATGTGGTGTGGCCACATTAGTACCGGGTGGGAACTAGCCCGATATTAATGCAGACACATTATTACCGGGGCTAGTCCTCACCCGGTACTAATGTGTCTTTACGAGGACGCGTCCGGGGCTCTCTCTTTCCATTATACATTAGTACCGGTTTCTCTTTACATTAATACCGGGTGGCAAAATAACCGGTAGTAATGTAAAAATCTGCCCGGGATGGAAGCCTGTTTCCCTAGTAGTGGTACCTCGGGTTCGGGTAATTCGTGTACGGGTAATAGGTATCGGGTATTTTGTCCAGACCTGCCAAGCAGCCCCCACCCAGCAGTTAATTAGGCCTGACTTTGTGAGACGCCCCCCCCCCCCCGGGCATGAGCATCAGTAGACAGGCCGTACGTGTAGACCAAATTTGGCCCGGCGGCCGCCCAGTTTTTTGGCTTGATGCGCGACACGTCGACGAGACCGCCGTATAGGCTGGGCGGGCAGTCACCGTTTTGGCTTTGGACTTTCTGCTATTGGATGGATACAAGAAAATACTAATACGCAATCAAACAAACAAAAATGCCCACTTGTTGCTTGGTGACTAGATCCACGAAGATGAGTGGCGCGTGCAGAAGTTGTTGCTTTCCGCAGCTGTGCTCACAGCGACTACTACAATACATATAAACTGGTCCGCATCTCCATATAGCTAACCTCCTAATTAAGCACTACTACCTACCATTTCATCGTCGTCCATGGCAACCGTGCTTCTCCCCTACCTAGCTCCGACGATGATCCATGCTGCTAGCTTAGCTTGCCGTGCTGCGGACGGCCGGCCGGTCGGCGGCGGCCGCACGTTAAGATCATCCGTATCATCGTTCTCTCGATGGGCACGCAGCTATATATGTACGTCGCTAGCTCCTCTCTTTTTTGCTAAGTTTAATTTGTGCAGCGTCTTCGTTCCTTCTTTTTTCCATCCATTCTTCACCTAGCTTGCTTGCTTTTCGCGCGCTTTTCACTTTTTGATGATATATTAATTCATATTGTGTTTACCATGCATATACATCGACGATGCATGGCATGCACGAGATGTCCATTATCAGTACACAGTGCGTTAGTGCGTAGCTGGGTCTGGTAATATGTGTAGAGGTGCCGTTTTCTGCATGGTTAATTGCCACGGTTTAGCAAATTAAACTTATTATGTTTCGGCGTGGAGAGGAATGGATGAGGAGACGCGATGCCGATGGATGGATAGATGGTGTATTTGTATGGGATGGTTGTGCTCTCTTCTCCTTCTCTCTCCTTCGCACCAACTACTTGTTTAATTATTTTGTCATACGGCATGAGCAGTTAATCAGAAATTAATTGGTCTTTCAATTTCATCATAATAAAAAAAGGGAAAAGAAGGAACAGATCATCATGAAAAGCAGTGTGCAGAATTGCTACATGTTTACCCGGTCATGTTCTGTTAGCACAAATGCAGATGAAGATCTAAAATCTTAGTCAACGGACGCGCGCGCGGTCGTGCACTCGGAAGCCGACGCGCGCGGCCTATTTCTTGTGCCCATGTGGACCGAGCGAGATGAATGAGTTTTCATAGGCCGCCAGCCCAAAAGGCTCAATAGTGAGCAGCCTTGTAATATCTTGAGGCCCACGGCCCGCTCCGCTTTGTCTGAGTGCCGATAAGGCCTAATACATGCCTTGCATACCAAGCCAACGCCGGGGCCACTCACTTGCCACATCACCAAAAGCCACGCACAGCCCCCCCTAGAAAGCAGTCAGAAAGGCAAGCCACTGCAAAGAGCCCACTGCCCAGGAGACGGGAACCCTAGATCCACCCACGAACCCGAGATTCCCCACCTCCCGAGTCCCGACCTAGCTAATAGACCGATGGAAGCGCCGAAGCGTGAGATCCGCGCCGCCGTCGGGGGCCGAGGAGGAGGCCTCGCCGCCCAGATCAGGCAGCTCATCGAGCTTAAGGACCCCCGGATCCAGGCTTCGGTCTTCTTCCTCGGCTGCGGGGGCGGCGTGGTTCTCTATGGGACCGTGCCGAGCTGCGCGGCCAATCCGGAGCACGTCCTCGCGGGGTACGCCCTCTTCACCGTCGGCGCCGCGCTCGCGTTCCTCACCCTCAGCGGCGGCGTCCGCCTCGGCCGCGCTGCGGCTCGCGTGGAGGAAGCGCTCAGGGGCTACTTCTAGCATGCGGCTAGATCCGCAGCCAGCAATTGTAGATCGAGGCGCGCGTGTGTATTTCTCGCCCCGATCTCTTAACATTTCTAGTGCTTCTCCATGGACCCCTTGCCCTGGTACGGTGTTCACGGTGTTGTGTATATTCTTGTTGTAGTGTGAGAATAAAAATTGATGGTTTGGTATGTGTATGTTTGAGAGACGAGCATGTATATATGACATATTGGCATGTCACTTACCAGAAGACCAACTTGTAATTTCTCGCTCTCTCCCTCTATGGCTGTAGTTCCAAATTTCCATTAAATAAATAAATGGAGTAATAAACTAACAATGTCCACGAATTGTCCCCTTTGCCTTAGCTTCATGATTGCCTGATGCGTGATGTCCATGTCCTCCATTTTGATCTGATCTGATTGAGGGGAATCGGAGAATTAGGGCGGTTTGAGTGACCAGACAAGCTTCGTTCTTTTGGTTAATTGATGAAACTGTGATCCATCATGTTTTAAGAGAGGATCGGGAGCAATAAGAAGTTTAACTGTAATTTTCATAATAACGTCCTAATTATTTTCTTATATTCCTAATTAACAAGCACACATCTTGTTCAGATGGTGACATGGTGGCATCACATAGACTGTGCATCAAGGAGACATGCTACAACACATAAGTACTATTACCTGATCACATCCTCAGAAACCATCCTATGCATTGTCGAGGTTTAGGGTGATCTTTTATGATCATACACGGAGACTTTTAGCAAAAAGATCGTCCCTATAATCACCAGGAAGCATTGTGCAGGTAACAGTAGCACCTATATATGGCAGTAGTGACATTGTTGTGTATTGGTACTGCGCTATGGATTTTTTTTTTATCTCATTCCTATAATACAGTACCAGTTTTGCAGATTGCTAACGATAGGTAGTAACCATTTTTCAGCATGCAAACTATATATGACTATATGTACTTCATATGTACTAGCAGTTGAACCTACCTCACTGTCAAGTTGCGCTAATATCTGAACCTGCATGCTGATATGCTTCTTCTAGCTATCTGCTAAGGACTATAAACAAGTTTATATCAGTAACACAGGAGCTTGGACCTGATGCATTTTACTAGGATCGGATAATGTATATTCATTATTAATGAATAATAGAACATATCAATATATCATCGCCATGCATGAAAGCATTGACATGGTGCTGCTTGTGAAGCCTTGATTGTTAATTTTGATATCTTTTGATGCTTGGGAGTTGAGAGATGAGATTGAATTACTAAAGGGAAAAAATCCCTAGCCCCCCTGGCTCCTTCTTCGACTGGCCATCAGCTAGCCTATCACTTTCTTTCATCTGAGGCAAATCTATCATAATACACAAACAAGAAAAATACAAGTTCTGCACAAAGAAACAAAAGTGGTAGTAGTTTTTTTTTTAACTTGAGCTGTATGTATTATTATGCCATCGTCGATCTTTGTTGTTGTTCTCAGCCCAAGAGTGTTGCCACTAGCTAGCTCGCTCAAACTAAATTAGTCAATGCATGTGTCATAACACTCCCTTTGATTCAAATACAAGCTTGAACTTGTGCGTGAGAAATTAAAATAGTTGGTACATTACCTTTATTTCTCACCAGCGATTATTGTAATTGAGATGGGTAGTAGTCTTGCTTCATCAAGGCAATATAATTATAAGAAAGATTGGGAAGGAGGAAAGCAAAATGTGATTTGAAACCGCGCGCTAATGTGGCTTATATTTGTAAACCGTATGTATGCTAGAAGTTGTTAAATTGGTGTCTTGTATTTGGAACTCGAGAGCATTACATTGACTTATTCCTCATGATTTTGGTGGTGGATGTAAAAATCGGTCCGGATCTTTTTTAAATGCAAGATATATATGAATTGGAAACATAACTCTTATAATTATTATTGTTGATCAAATGTCAAGGTTACATCTTGATGCTTTGCTCTCAAGGTTACGTTATAGAAAAGAGTTAATTGTTAGTTTTCTAGAATGGTCTGATAATAACTTGGTTCATCAATTTTTTTATCCCCCGACTTGAGGTTGAGGAGGTTTGTCCACTATATATTCACTCCATTAACCTTGCATATTGGATTGCCTATTTTTATGATGATAACTTGTTGGAGCATGTCATCAATATAACTAATGTTAGTTGCATGATGTTGATTTTCAGGCCGAGGCTAGTTAATTTGGACATAGCCAGGATTTCTAACGAAACTGCAGCAACATTTCTATGTTTACATACATCGTGTTATTACACCGCCGCATGCACCCTGTGAGTTTTAATTTGCACTGCATGCGTGCAGAGCTGTGCCAGACAAAGCCGGCTCACTGCTCGGTTGACATGCATATATGTGATACGTCCGGCTCCGTTTTCCTTGTCGTGTCATGCATGGACAGCATGGTCGTCTTTGCTCTGCGCGTGTCTCCTGCTCCTCCTCCTTGTTTGTGTGCATGTGATTATGTGAGTGCTTATGTTAATTTGGCACTAGTAGTTGGATCCATCAGAATCCGTACGTTCATAAGGCCACTAACGTAACAGCCCGTCAGTTAAAAATTACATCCATCCAAAGATGTCCAACCCCTTTCCGTGTGTAGCGACTAGTAAGCTAGAATGCTACTGTACTCATCATTCAGCAATATGCATCATGTCCTACTCCTACTACACCGATTGATTTTTTATTTTATTTTTTTGCTTGCGCTTTTTCAGTTCTCCTTTTTCACAGATTGATGCGTTCGTTGCTGAGGTTCAAAGCTGCCATTGCATAGCTAATTATACGGCAAGGATGAAGGACCACACGCTGGAGCCGAATATACGAGCATGAAGACAAGCCCGCATTTTCCCACTACTTTTACTAACGAAACGACCGGTCAGCATGCCATTATACTCTCTCTCTCTCTCTCTCTCTCTCTCTCTCTCTCTCATCTTCCACCTATACTCTCTCTCTCTCTCTCTTCTTCCACCCCCCCCTCCTTTTTTTGATAAACAAAGCCCTCCTCGGTCGATCTGCTTCGTTCGGTCCTTTTTTGCTACCTCTCTGTTCGCCTGGTCCTCCTTCCATCTTCTGCGGCTCCTCCTCCTCCTCCTCTATTCCGCTTCGATCTTCTATTGCTGCGTGCTGCTGCTCCTCCATCTCTATTCTCTTCGATTTTCTATTGCTCCTCCTCTGATCTTCCATCTTCTGCGGCTGCTCCTTCTCTATTCTGCTTACTGCTGCTGCTCCACCCTCCTAGCTCCCACCCCGTACGACTTCACCAAGCTCAACGATCACTAGATGGTACGTGTTTTTTTTTACTAAATTAGACGCAATCCTTGTGTATTTTTCTTTCAATTCCTCTTTTGGTTTCTCTCTCCTGTTTTTAACGTGTATGGTTGGGTAGGAGAAGGACAAGATACTGGACTTGGAGAGGGGGATTGAGGAGAGCATGGATGCTCCTGCTCATAAAGTTCTAGGGATGGCCGAAGATGACGATCAAGGAGATCTGGTTGTTGACGAGCTCCTGCGAGTTCAACAAGTAATTTTCTCTGACCTCTTCTTTAATTAGTCCATGCGTTCAACCCCCCCCCCCCCCCACCTCCTTTCTTTCCTGGTTGTGCCTGTTGCGTTTCACATGTTGGATCTTTTGTCGATGTTTTGAAGAATTGTTCGTGGAACCTTTTTTTTCTTAATTATTTTCTCTCAGATCAGTTCAATTTTACCTGCCGCCCTTCCTGCAAATATGAAAAGTGGTTGATGCCTTGATGGAAATGGTGGGAGAAGGATTGGATCTTACATCATTCTTTTCGCAATTATACTAGATCTCTAGATTCTTATATAGGAGGAAAAGAATAAACTGGTAGCTAAGATAAGAAAGAAAGATGGAATCTTGTCTGCGCGTGAACTCAAACGCTGGCGTGTGGGGATTGCACTTCTAACTATTATTGAGCTACGCTATTATATATATTGCATGACTGATTCATCTGTATGCAATCGTCGTTCATTATCAACATAACAAACATGTTCAATCCGTGTATATAATTTATTTTTTTATTTTTTACTTTTTGGCTGGAATAGCTAGCTCCGGATATAGTTGAGCACTAGGACGACATCAACCATCAATAATGTGTATACACATGTCGTGTAAAAAACATACTATCATTTAGTCGGCTCCATTAACATGGTTGATTAGAGTTTGTAGTTCGATTGAGAACCCTATATGAGTAATAATTAATGAAGAGATGCGCTAGCTCTTAACCGATCCGACATTAATAGTTAGAGTGCTAGTTAGATGTGTTTACCATTATAACTAGGTGATTTCCCGCGTGTTGCTGCGGTATTTGAGAGAACTTTTCGATCATAGTATGACACACGGATAACGTAATTATGTTTAACAGGATAGCTCGTGTCTTGATGAGAGAATTTTTTAAAGCAAAATTTTAAGATGAACTTTAGAAGTAGAAAATTAAGATGATTGCAAGGTACCATTCTTTTGCAAATGACATTATAAATGAAAACCATGTTCATTTTATTGATAGAGAATTGCTCTCAAATTATTGATCCTCCATGTATTTTACTATGAGAATTTTGTAATGTGGTACTCGAAAAGACTTATAAATTTTATGCGTGGATGTTATTGGTCACAAAAAATTGATTTGAGAAATAAATATATAGTCCTAATGGATGGTGACATGGCGCTGACATAGATAACTTGCTGTTGAGAGATGGAGTTATGATCTTTAGTGGGGTGCTCCTATATAGTTATCTATGATGATGATGAGAATAGTATGCATGACATGCGTGTTCGTATACTACCATGATCAGGGATCAAATTTTCAGTCTTTTCAATCATGACCGACATCACTATTCATCCGAAATATCACTCTACCCACCGATCTACCTTTCTGCCTCAAATTTCAGTCATTTCTATGTGGACCGAAAAATTTGCGAAAACAAACTCTAAAACCCTGACCGTGATAATAATGAGCAGATTGAAGGGGGTACAGTAGCTGGCAAGATCAACCCTGCTGGTCAGAAGAAGTGGGGTCCGCCGTACTGGCTCCTCGTAGCTGCTGCTTCTGTGATCGTTCTTGCCCCTACAATTACAAAGGACCTGATGTTCCCTCCAGAACTTGCCATGTTCACGGTGCTCCAGTGTGCAATCTGCCTCATTCTTCACTCCATGAAGCAGATGATGTGAGAGCGCATGGATCGCGTTCATGCCTCGCTGCGCGCCGTCCAGAGTTGAAACTTCAAACCAATAAGCCCTAGCATTGGGTCATCTGTCACTGCTATATATCGATCGTCTGGCATGTTCCCTGCACCATGCATGCCCGAACAGTTTTCAGTTTATATGCATGCGTGCATGCATGGACAAAGCTGTCTGTGTAATAATTCCAGGATGGATATGCTGGACATGCATGTACTGAAATTCCCAGAGCTCCTGACTCTTTTGGCTGTTATTTTTTTTTCGTATCTTTCGGTGTGGTGGTTTCTATTTGCCTTGTATGATCTTAAGTTCTTAACTATGTTTGACCTATGGTTTATATGGTTTTGCTCAAAAGGGTTCCCATGATTTTAGATATTTTACAAGCGTACAGTGTAAATAGCAAATGCGAATAGTGTATTTATTTGTAGTTTTTTTTATCAGCACTCATGCATATTTGTGATATTGAAACACACTTGATGCCGTTGTTTCTAATTTATATATATACTATATAATTGGATATTTACTATTGTAGCATTTTTAGAAATTTAGGTATATATATTTCGGTACACTATAATACCAAAATTAATCATGCAAGATATTATCATGAATATGTTGATGAGTGACTCGGTGACAACATGATATTTGTAAGTGTCGAAAGAAGTTCCAGATGTGCGCTAAGGCGGGGCTAGTACCGAAGGCACCTGATGCACTGTTACTGTCACACCCGAATTTAAAGGCAAACTCGAATGCATAATTATATATGCGCCAGGATCAAGTTTCGCACATATAATGACTTAGTGTATACCGAAAGACAATGTCTCAATGTAAAGAAAGTATTATAATTTATTACAGACCAAAAGTCTCTTAACGAACACAAAATCGAGTAGCTAGTAGCAGAATTGACGCCTCCACAGGCAGCTGACTGAAGACACGAACGCCTAGAACTTGTTGAAGTCTCCGAGAAAGTCTTCAAATCTCTCCAGTCTGAGCAGCAATCCGAGTAGTGTAGTTGCAATAATAAAGACAAGCATGAGCACATGCCGTACTCAGCAAGCGGAAAAGGTATATAACATGCAAGGCTTTATGTGGATGGCTGATGGGTTAAGCAAGTAAGCATTTTAGTTGGCCGAATTTTATTAGCTTCATATTTACTAATAAGTGTAAGTTCATACCAACCCACAATTAACATAAAGATCATAAACATAAATAAAGATAAAATACAACAAGTTATTATCGTCTTTCATATATTAATCATGTGAAGGTCCAGGCCGCTCTTGACCGTGAGCACGGCTAATCGATTAGTTTTACACTCTGCAGAGGTTGTACATCTTTACCCACAAGTCGCGTAAAAGTTCAAAATGACTTTAAACCCAACCACGCGATGCTGATCAGACATCATACCAAACTACCAAAGTATGATTGCATAGGGACGCTACGAGGCTTTTACAAAGATTCTCTAGTATGGGCTGCTCACTAGGTTTCATGACAGCGTAATGCATAACCTCTCTCAAGACTGCGAAGCTACCATAGAGCAGATCAGTCTGAGGGCCGGGCTATACACCAACTACCGGCACCCCCTAACCCCTTTCAGGTAAAGCATACCACACACTAAAGTTTCTAATTAATTAGCCAAGACAGAGCCATAAGTCTTGTGGTAGCACTGTTTTCCTGGGTGGTTCTCCATGTTCTAATTAAGTATATGATCTTGTATTAATGATGGTATGACATAAATAAATCAAGTTTAATATTGCTTCATTAATACCACCATAACCATGTATAGCATAGCGAGAACTACCCAACATAAAAGTAAAACCCGGTTGATCAAGGCTTAGGGTAAAAACGTCTAGTCGAACCTTAATTGGGACACATCAAGTTAATGCAAGCAAAAGTAAGTACAATGAATTAAATGCATGTTATATAGGTAAACGGGAATGCATCAAGGTGGACTTGCCTTCAACCGAATCGTGCTGCTGCTCAGACACTTGGAAGTCTTGCTCTTCAAATTCCACAAACGGATCGCTCTCTACGCATCACATCCATGACATACGAGCAAACAATGGAATACATTAAGAAACAATCATCAAACAGTACTAACAGAACAAAACAGAGGCATAAAACTATTCTACACTTCGATACGATCGTTTGGACATAAAGAACGCTAAAAACGGAGCTATAACGAAGAAGATATGAACTAAACAAGGTGCAGGGGCTTATCTGCGAGAAAACTAGGGTTGCAGGGGCCTAACAGAAACAAACCAAGGACTAAAACATAATTATGCATAAAAGCTAAAGGGCTGTGGTGCAAAACTAAGGATCTGGACCTCGGGTGCTAAAACCAGGAAGCTCAGGGTTTAAAACGTAAAGAAAAGGATCTAAACGTAAGGATCTTTAAACGGTGGGAGGACCGGCTTGCGAATCTAAGAAAACCGGGGGGCTTTCAAGCAAAAACAGACGGTATTGACACTGGTTTGAATCGATCTAGATCGCACGGGCCAGATCGGACGGCTGCGGTCGACCGGGGACACGCAGGCGGCGGCGGTCACGCCGGCGAGCGGCGGCGCGCGGCAGAGCTCCGGCGAGCTCACCCAATCTCGAGCTAGGGTGCTCGATTTGGATCGCGGGCTAGCCAGGGATGACGCTGGCGAGACGGCAAGGCGATCTAGGGGTTCAGGGAGAAGGTTCGGGCGACGACGGAGGCTTGCGGCTCAGCGAGGCGGACGGGTCGCGGCGGCGAACTCCGATGAGCTTTCGCGGATGAAAAAGGGCACCAGGACGAAAACAAGCGGCACATCAAGCTTCCTCACCTCCACGCGAACCTCCGGAGCAGCTCCTCATCGTCGGGAAGGTGGCACAAAGCGAGATCGACGGCGGCGGCACTAGCTAGGGTTATGGGCGGCGGACGCGGAGCTCGGCTCTTAGGGTTTCGGGGCACGGGCGAGACGCGCGGGTGGCGGCAGCGCCTTAAATAGGCCGGAGGGCCTTCTTGGCGTGCGGGCCAAGCCGGGACACGGCACGGGCGCGGCCAGGACTCGGACACGAGTCCGGCTCGGCCGGGAGCAGGAGGTAGGGGATGACGCAAGGGCCCCGCTCGTCAGTAGCTCAGGGCGGAGACGGGCCGTTGGGCCAGCTAGCTGGGCTGACGGAGAGCAAAGCTGAGGGGCGGTGCGCGCGCCGAGCGGAGGAGACCAGGGAGGTCCACCGGACTTTCCGGTTGACGGGCCGCGCGAAGAGCTAGGCTGGCGCGATGCGAGCTGGGCCGCTGCGACTTACGGCCTGATGGGCTGCACCGGGCTGCGAAGAAGAATCGGGCCAAAAAGAGAGAAAGAGGAGGGAGAGAAAAAGAAAAGCTTTGCTAATTTTTTGAAAAGGCAAACATTTGAATTCAAGTTTGAATTTGAATTCAAAGCAACCAAAATAAATGCACCAGCATGTATGCAACAAACATCAAACCATTTATTTAATTTAGAAAAACAAATAATGTTTTTTTCTTTCCTATACTATATTCCCTGTAAAGAATTAAATGTTGGGAAAATTTTAAAATGAAGAGAAAATTGTTGTTAATTTTTCTTCCTATTCACATCCTGAAATTTGAAAATTTCAGAGTGTGACAGTTACCATCTGGATTAGTCATACTAATCGTGGGATGGTCTTAGTCAATATAGTCATATAAGTTGATGCAGAAAGATGTATATTTTCATACAAATAGTGGAAGTCATAGACTAAGAGTTTTAGTTTGCCTAATTCACTCCTACTATTAGACTGCTAGCATCAATTCCAATAAATTATTGTTGAAAAAAATTCTTTCAATTACATACTCAAGTTATCTTTTCTACCAGTGCACTTCTAGAACATCTGACTCTTCAGTCTGATGTCTCTAATGAGCTATTGCATATTTTATTTCCAGCAGCAGGAGTACTAGAGTACACACTAGTGTCTAGCCAGTTACAGGATGCCAATATGTCATCGATGCCCAGTTATCACCTGCATGTGACATCTACAAATTCACCAAATATCAATGGTTTACCTCTTATCCACACCCAACCTAGGCCAAGTCAGATCAGAATTCATAGCATCAAGGAAAAAATAAAACTCGTTCCACTGTTATTACTATCACACTACTAAAAACATTGTAGGTGTGGTTGGATCATCGGCATTTCCAGAGGCGGACAAGCAACCCACTCGGCCACTCCTAGCTCTTGTATATAGTCATCTCTTTTGGTTTATCTGGGATTATAAGGCCCCCCTTTCCAAATGTAGTGCTGATAAGCTCTGATTTTTTAAAAAAAAATGAGAAGTTAGTTCCTATGTAATATTTGGGGAACAATTTTCACAATTTAAGTGAAAAATTCACTAACTTTTGTAGGATGAATATATGAATTCTTTGTATATATCTTTCACGCTCATTATCCAGTGAGTCAAACACTATCACATGTCCCATATTTACATCTATAAAAAAAAACCTATTTAGTGACAGCTGTAAAATAATTATATGCAAGATTTTTTTTCTATGTTTTTAGGCATGAACCGAGAAAGTGTGATAGTAACAAACGACAGAAATTTAAATTCATTGTAAGTAGTAAGGTGCCCATATGTAATGGCTACCTTGCCACTCATACATCAAGGTCAATGAATGTCCTTCTCTCTCTGGGGGATTGGGGGGGGGGGGGGGGGGCAAGAGTGCGGACCTAGGAGATCTTGCGACACCCACACCCCGGCTACTATTTCGAGTCCACCATTATCTTCGTCCCCAAATAAACACACCATGGTGTTATGTTATCTGTCCCATGACGGCATCTGGGATGCAATTCGCTCCATTTCATTTTGGGACATCATCTTCATTAGATGTTTCATTTGGTTTATAAATGGTTAGGAATCCATTTACAAAGTTCTACATATAAATTAATAGGAGATAAATATAAAAAAATCATATGGAGTTTCTATTTCTCATGCCATATACAATAAAGAACTTCAAAATTCAACATTTCCACATCTCACTAGTCACAATGTATATTTCCACAATTAACTAAGTACAATAAAGAACTTCAAAATTCAACATTTCCACAACTCACTAGTAACAATGTATATTTCCACAATTAAGTAAGTACAATAAATAATTTCTAATTCAACTTATTTCCATAACTCATTAAGTCCAAATTCACTAAGTTGAAATTCTAACTAAGTAATTCTAAAAAAAATAAATTCTAACTAAGTACAATAAATAATTTCTAATTCAATATTTTCATAATTCGTTAAGTTGAAATTCACACAAACTCAAAATTCCTACTAAGTACACTAAGGAATTTCATAATTAGCTACAGTAAGTACAAAATGCAAAAAAAAATGAAAAGAAAACTGATACGGAGGTCGGCTGATGGTGCAGCGGCGCGGGGAGGTAGGAGGCGTGGGACGGAGCTGGCATGGGGGTGATGAGGCGCCGCACGGAAGAGGAGGAAGCGCCCTGCGGAAGGGAAGAAGTGTGTTGAAACATACGTCAACTCGTCAATTGAATAAAATCAAATACGAAATGACCTTTAGAGATGCCGGCTAGCTGCGAATGCTTTCTCGTCTTGAACGACCGGAAATGAGACCGATGAATTCACCCCGAGGCCCGAGCGACACATCATCTGAATATCAGATCGATCGGGACTAGCGTACGTAGTGCCATTACCAACCACTCAAGCCGCTTGACCTGGTCCGAGATGGGGACCCCGGACACGCACGTCCGGTGACAGTGACACCAGGCATATATGCTGTGTATACGTGGAACCAGTGCCAAGTAGCAGCCGCCAGTTGCGACCGAATGAAATTACTCGGCGGCGGTGGCGGCGCTAATGTTTTCCGGCGCGATCTACTAGGGCACGGATTTGGTACTACCTGTATGTCCTCCCTCCCTCTCCCTAGTATCTTCGTATCGTACTGTATTGGATTGCGGCTCCTCGAATTGACGGTCGACACGTGGGCGCACACGTCAGCGCCTACTCCTACTACTTGAGCAATACTCCAACGAGCGAAGGCCTGGGCTGACGTGCTTGGTGACGCCCCAGCTATGACGCAAAGCAGCCCACGTCACGAAATTCGATCAGCAAACAAGCGAGTTTCCACCCCTCTAGAGGCGGTGAGCACCGGCCGGTTGGGTGCATGTGCGCCCGAGCGACTCCTGCGTAATAACAGAGTTAAATCTTAAAAGAAAAAAAGGCATTATGCAGCCGATTTTTACCACCCTCGTGATTATACTGAATAACACAATGTGTGCCAGTCTTATCACCATCATATATGATTAATATCACGCGATCCAGATTTGAAATTTATACGATTGCACGTAGAAGTTGATTTTTGCACTGGATATGTTCTCATACATGTTACCGCGCGCTATCCTCCCTGGACAAGATCATTTTTTTAGGCAACTGCGACAGGCAAGAAATCGGCCTGAACGTTGAACGTTATATATTAAAGACATATGCAAGTTTGAGCATACAAGTTTTGTGAAGGAGGGGGTGAAAGAAGTAGCATCACTAGGTTCTATTACATAAGATACTACTCCACAGTAAGAGATGGTCCCGGTGGCCTTGGTTGTGCAGACGATGCACCCAGAGGCGTAGGTCTTGGCCGGCTTGATGAATGAGCACAATAGGGGGGATGAAGTCAGAGCTAAACACGATGGCATTGCGACCCTTCCATATGTTCCAGAGGACAGCCACGATGATGGTGGAGCTGAGCTTGACGGGGAGGTCGTTGGCGAGCTGGGGCATGCTCCAGAGGTCATGGCAGTCAGCCAAATGAGGGGCACATGGCCATCCAAGGCTCCGCCATACCTGGATCGCTCGGGGGCAGCGCAGGAACAGGTGTTCCTGGTCTCCAGGTTCGCCACAGTACACACAGAATGGCGAGTCGATGATGTTGCGGTGGTGGAGTAGAGCCGCCGTGGGCAACCGCCAGTGATGCAGGAGCCAGAGGAAGTGGCGGCAGCGCGGGATCGCCGTGTTGTCCCAGATGCAGTCGGCAAACAAGTCTGCCAGCCGTTGTGACATGTGGTGGCGGTAGTAGACCGAGGAGGAGAAGGGAACCATGGCCTCACCGACCCCCCGGCGATCGGCCACCCCGTCCTGCAGGGTCACCTGCTGCAGAGCTTGGAGATACCGGTGTACCTAGGATTTTGATTTAGGTATGCCGCGCTAATTTTTCCTATATATTTTTGTAAACAACTATAAAATTAAGCAAATCTTCATGGTAAATAACTATTAAATAACTAGTGACTGAGCTCCAAGTGCTGGAGTCAATAGAGACAGCCAGACAGGGCTTCTGCTATGGTTAATGACACAAAGTTATCAAGTTAAAAGGCAAGAAGGAAACTTTTTTTTAACCTACATTACATTAGATGGGTCAAATCTTTGGTATGCCATGGCCAACCTGGACCACCCCCTAGGTACGCCCCTGCTTGGAGAAGGGTGTCTCGTTGTGCCGCCGCGACAGGCGACAGGGGGGTGCAGGTGGAGGTCCCAGGCCGCACCATCAAACGATGCCACAACAGAGGCGTTGTGGCGAGTGTAGTGGGAGAGGAGCGCCGGGAAGAGCTCAGCCAGGGGCTTTGGCCCCATCCAGTGATCGAACCAGAAGGACGTGTAGACGTCATTGCCCAGATGCACCCTGGTTGAGGAACAGAAGTCTGGCAGGAGCTGTAGAAGGGCAGACCAGACGGGGGTATCAAGTCGATGACTGTCCCCCAGATCCCGTGCCGAGCCAATTCCATAAAACTGATGAATTTTGAAGTTCTTTATTGTATACGGCATGAGAAATAGAAACTCCATATGTTTTTTTATATTTATCTCCTATTAATTTATATGTAGAACTTGTAAATGGATTCCTAACCATTTATACACCAAATGAAACATCTAATGAAGATGATGTCCCAAAATGAAATGGAGCGAATTGCATCTCAGGTGCCGTCATGGGACAGATAACATAACACCATGGTGTGTTTATTTGGGGACGAAGATAACGGTGGACTCGAAATAGGAGCCGGGGTGTGGGCGTCGCAAGATCTCCTAGGTCCGCACTCTTGCCCCCCCAATCCCCCGAGATATAAGGCCATTGTCACACCTGTTTTTCCATAGAAAACCAGATGCAGTTCTATATGCATGCCAGGATCAAGTTTCATGCATATAGTTGACATAAGTGAATAACAGAAATAATATCACGTAAGAAAAACAAAGATTATTAGAGTATTACGCTTAAATCCTGGAAACGAAGGCTCCAAACATCACAGGTAGTCGACTGGGGGCTGCGTACGCCTAGCAACAACACCATCTTCAATAGTTTCACACATTTTCTCCTTCTGAGCAGCAGTTTAGCAAGGTTGAGTACACTTATGGTTGGTACTCAGTAAGGCCACAAGAAATAACCAGAAAGTAATTTAAAATCCATCTTTAAGTATATTAATCATGTGAGGGTCCAGGCCGCTCTTGACCGTGAGCACGGCTAATCGATTAGTTTTACACTCTGCAGAGGTTGTACACTTTACCCACAAGTCGTGTCCCCCATATATGCCCGGGTTTGCAAAGCCCTTAAACACTTCTGAGGTGAGTGGCATGGGTTTCACTACGAGGCCTTTACAAAGATTCTCTAGTGTGGGCTGCTCGCTAGGTTTCATGACAACGCAATGCATAACCCTCTCTCGAGGCTGCGAAGCTACCACAGAGCAGATCAGCCTGAGGGCCGGGCTATACACCAACTACCGGCACCTCCTAACCCTGATCAGGTAAAGTATACCACACACACTAAAGTTTCTAATTAATTAGCCAAGACAGAGCCATATGTCTTGTGGTTGCACCTGGTTCCTGGGTGGTCGCTCCATGTTCCAATTATTGCATAGTAATCTTGTAAATAAAGCATAGGTAGAAGGGTGGTTAGGGACACTTGCCTTTGTCCAACGGAAAGCTACTCTTACTACTCTTCAGCTCTTGCTTTCTTGGAACTCTTTATCTTCAAAGCAAACGAACAACGATCCTTCTTCTACTCGAAGCAAACATCGGGCACAAACATACAAGGGAAACAAACAAGTACAACTAAGAACAAGGCACCAATCAAAAGAAAAGCTTTAAAAGAACGCACTAAAGGATAGGCTTGAATCTATGGTTACGCAAACGTAAGGAATGCTGAAAACGGGGCTACGGTCGAAAAGACAAAGCTATCGAGAGATTATTATCAAACAACAAGAGACTAGATGCTGAATTTATTTTAATGAGAAATCATGTGACTAAATACAATACCCCAAGTTGAATTAACTCAAATTACATTTTTATTTGCAAAGACCGAAGTACAGAGCCTATTCAAATTTTATTTATAAATGTTTATGTATAAATTATACCAATTAAACATTTATTTGGATAAACAACTTAAACAAAAAGATCTAAGCGTAAAGTTTTATGATTTGGGTTGAACTAACCAAATTATAATTAGAAACTCATTCGTGTTGGTACTTAAGCAAATTAACATTTATTATAAAAGCCGGTGTAAAAGCCTAATCAACTTTTAATTAGAAAAGTTAATTAATTATTAAGCAATTAACATTTGGTTTATGAAAAACCGAGATGTGTCACACTAATCATCTTTTATTAATAAAAAGCATGTGAAGTGAACATTAATCAAATTAGCCTTGATATGGAAAACGAGGTATAACACTATATAACTTTTATTTAGAAAAGGCATGCTTAACTAAGCATTAATCAAAATTAATATTAAATTAATTTTCAAAAAACATGTATAAAGAAAACTCACTACTAACGCGTACTTTATCTCCTTATGAACCTAACGCAACTTGAACGGATAAAAACGGAGCTAAAACATAGATTCTATGGAGAAAACAAGATGGAAAGGACTTAGTTGTGAAAACTGCAGATTTCAGAGGCTAACAGTGAAGATCCCCGAGACACAATGAATAGTGCTCATGAAAAGAATAAAGAACAGGGTTTGATCTATAAAAGACTCGGGTGGGCCTTATGTGCTAAAGGTGGGATTTTTCTAGGGGGTTATCCATAGATTGGCCAAGACTCAAAAGAACTAATGAAGATTTCCGGCTTCACGAGGGACCTAAATGCAAAAGAACTTGAGTCTTCTCCTACCTCTGGACTATGGCGGACGGACGGACAGGAGCACTGGCCGGTTCAAATCGCCGGCGGCTCAGGCGACCTAGGGTTCAGGCGAGGCAAGGAACGGAAAGAGGAGGTGAAGTGGATCTCGTACAAGTGCTCACCAGCGTTGGGGAGAGGTGGAGGCGGTGATCGGCAAGCAGGAACAGCGACGGCGGCCTGTCGACCATGGCGGAACGAACCGAAAGAGGAGGGAGAAGGGGTTAGATGGGATCGACCTCCAAACATACACGGGAACGGCAAAACAGAACGATCTTGATGTGACGAACGTGATGGTGTGCTCACCTTCGGCCAGAGAGGAACGATAGCGTCGGAAGGGCTCGCCGGAGTTAGAGAGAAGTCGTGGGGAAGAACTCGCCGGAGTTGGGGAAGACGACGGAGCCGACATCAGAATCGAGCAATCCACCACACCACGGCGTAGGGCTCGACGAGAGAAACTCCATGGTGGTGTCCGTCTGCACTGAAAGTCCATGGTTTCGCCGAAAAAGCTCGCTGGAAAGTTCGCCGGAATTTAGTAGATGCGAAAGTTCGGCGATGGTTTGTGGGAGCTAGGGTTATCGAAACGATATGAGGTTGGCGGCATTGGAAAGAGGACGTCAAGGAAATAGCCGGCAACTATTTATTGGCCGAGATAGAGTCCGATTTATTTTCCCATATTTTTCTAATTTCGGGAATTAATTTCGGATTAAAAACAATTCCAGGAAATTCTGAAATCATAATTAAATCACGAAAAATACTCCGAAAGCTCAGAAAATTTTAGGAAAATTACTAGAGATGATTTGGGACACGAGGAATCCAAATAAAATATTTGGAGCTCATGAAAAAGGATTTTAGAGCATTCTAATAAATAGAAGTAGCTCAAAGGAAGAGAGGATAAATTCCAGAAAAGGCTGGAAATTTCTCGGAAGGTTTTGGTCAGCACCTAAGCGTGTTTTTAAAACTATTTTGCACTCATCAACACCAAGATGCATTAGAATGAATGCAACACTCACCTAATCATTTTATTTAATTTAGAAAAACAAACAAAAGCTTTTTCCTATACTATATTTCCTGTAAAGAGAATAAATGTTGGAAAATTTTAAAAATTGATGGAAAATCGTTGCTTAATTATTCTTTCTATTCACATCCTGAAATTGGAAATTTTAGGGTGTGACAGCCATTCATTGACCTTCCCACACCAGCCGGGGATGTAGCTTTGAACCGCGGAGACGAGAGGCTGCCACGCCACCAAGCACAGCTTGTGGACGGACAACGACAATCCCAGGTAGGTTTGCGGGAAGGCGGCAACAGGGCATCCTATGGAAGCTGCCAGGGGGCAATTTGATCTTCAGCGACGGTGATGGCACGAATGTGCTTTTGTCATAGTTGATGTGCAGTCCGCTGAAGCTTGAGAAATTATCAAGGATTCGCTTGAGGTGGAGGATCTGATCTGGGACAGCCCTGATGATAATGAGTGTCATCAGCGTACTGGAGTACTGGGCAAGGGAGATCGTCCACGAGCGGGTGCTGCAGGAGGCTGCAGTCAGAGGCATCGATGATCATCTGCTATAGAAGATCAGCCACCAGGATGAAGAAGAAAGGGGAGAGGGGGTCTCCCTGTCGGATCCCCTTCTTTCACTGTATCCATCTGCCCGGGACCCCATTCAACATGACTACTGTCTGACTGGATGTGTTGAGCAGGTCGACCCACCATCGCCAGAGGTCGAGGAAGCCTTTTGCCGCCAAGACAGCATCCATGGCTCTGCAATCAACAGAGTCGAAGGCCTTGCGGAAATCCAGCTTGAGGGCAATGGCAGGTGCGAGCCTCTTGTGGCATTGGATGATTTCAGCAGCGTAGATGAAGTTCTCGGCGATGCAGCACCCACGCATGAAGCCTGTTTGGTCACAGTGTACGAGTCGTGGCATCCAGGGCTGCAACCTCGACATCATGACTTTAGTGCAGAGCTTGGTGACGCAGTTCTACAGGGAGATAGGCCGGTAATCCTTCGGGAGCAGACATTGTTCCTTCTTGGGCAGTAGAGCAAGGTAAGCCTTGTTGATCCGGCGGAGATCAGCGGAGCTGCTACGGAAGTTGTGGAGGAGGAGCCCGCAGTAGATCGTCCTTGAAGCTTTCCCAATTGTCTTTGAAGAAGAGGGGGGGTGAACCCATCAGGCCCAGGGGTGCAATCGTTCCTCATGGACATGAGGGCTGTCTTCAGTTCTGTTAGGGTGAATGGCTCGATCAAGGTTGCAGCTTGCGAACCAGTGAGGCGAGTGTTGCGCAGGTAGTGTTGAAGCCTAGGCAGCGGCTGGGTGTCATCAGCCTCTCCTAGTAAGGTGCGGTAAAAAGTATGGAGGAGGCCAGCCTTGGACGCATGATCAGAGAGCAACATCCCATTGTCATCCTGAAACGTCCTGATCTGGTTACGGCGCCAACGGATTGTTGCCGTGAGGTGGTAGAATTTGGTATTTCCATCACCAAGGACACAGGTCCTCACCTTGGCTCGCTGTCGCTAGTAGGTGGCCAGGAGATCAGCATGTTCTTGGGGCAGCATCCCGGATGAAGCTCCGCAGGGCGAACTCTGCAGGGAAGAGGGGGCGGCATTCTTCTAGGAGGTCCAGCATGCCAATGGCCAGGTTGCAGTTGAGGAGGACATCCTTTGGCAACCGAGCAGAGTGCTGCCAAGCTTTGAGATCCGCTCGGCACCGCTTGAGGCCTAGCACGAGCTTGGCAGTGCCTGAGTGGTGGTGGACACTGCCCCACGCAGACGTGATGACATCGACCGACCCCTGCATGCGAAGCTAGTGATTGTTGAAGCACAAAATGGTCGGCTTGGGCACCTTGGAAGTGGCGGTGAGGAGGAGCTGGCAGTGGTCGGACACCGGGGCAGAGGCCGACGCAATCGTGGAGCCGGGGAGGAGCAAGTTCCAGTCAGTGTTGACGAAGAAGAGATCGAGCCGGACCAGAATCGGTTTCGCCTTGTGGTTGGACCAGGTAAACCGCCGATCCGTGAGCGGTAGCTCGTGGAGAGCCATGGCGTCAATGGCCCTGTTGAAGAGGTGCGCGTCATGATGGTCGAAGTTGTCGTTGGAGCGATCATCAGGCGAGCGCGTGAAGTTGAAGTCGCCAAGCAGCAGCCATGCCCCTGAAACTTGAGAGGAAAGAGTGGTGAGTCCATCAAGAAGCCCGGTTTGTCAGGGCATTCACAAGGGCCGTAGCAGTTGGTGATGGTGATTTGGAGATCGGTGGTGGTGGATTGAAGCGTAGTGGTGAGGGAGTAATGGTCGAAGGACTGGGTGACAAGGGAGAAGAGGGCGGTGTCCCAAGCAGTGAGGATGCCTCCCGCAGGCCCAGTGGAGGGTTGGAAGGAGAAGGATCGGGCATGCGAGGGCGGAAGGAAGGAGGCTGCTTTGAAGGTGTCTATGGTGGTGAGTTTGGATTCCTGGAGGCAGATGATGGATGGGGTGGTTTGGGGGAAAGCAAGGCAGACGTTGTTGCACTTGACCTTATCACCAAGGCCGCGCACGTTCTAGGACAAGATGAAGATGGTTCTTGATGTACTATCCATGGAAAACATGAGCAACCAGCCAGTCGAAGCGCGTACGACGACCCAGCGAGAGAGGAGGAGCACAACAACAGAAGTAAGGAGAAGCAAGGACGGCGGCGCTATCCGTCAGCCCAAGTGCCGCCAACCAACAAAGTTCAGATAACCTAGCACTAGTGGCAACACAGCCAAGTTGAAACCAGCAGGCGCATATTACAACCCAGGCAGCATGGCCGCAATTGAAACAGCAAAAGCAAAAGATCACTTGAGGCAGTAGAGCACTAGAGCGCAGCATCATCAGTCAAGCGCATCAACGATCGGTGTAGGAGTGTTGCCGAGCTGCCCCAGCCGTGCCTCAGGAACACCGCAGGCACGCCCTAGGACCTGAAGATCCTCAACTCTCCAAGCAGGCACAGCCAGAGGGCAGTGCCGGAGCCGGGGACGCCGAGCCATCAGAGTCGCTGGTACCGTCAGTGGAGGTGTTACCGTCGGAGGAGCCGAGGTTGGTGTCGTCGTTCACGACGCTGTCGGCAGGCATTGTCAGGGCAGCGCGGACTGGCGTGACGTCGCCCAGCTTGCAATTCTTGAGGCGTGAGGCCTTGTCGGGCACCGTCTCGCGTACCGCAGGCTCCTTGGCGCAGAGCCTGGAACTACTCCGACGCGAAGGCCGGAGCGCCGCCTGGATCGTCCTGTGGCAGAGGAGGTCAATCTATTTTTACCAGGGTCATTGAAAGGTACGTAAAAGTTCTACCGCACCCGGCCGAGTGGCCGACAATAGCAAGGCTCCCTGATGGGAATGAGATCCTCTACTATCAGTTGATTTGGTGTCACCCTGCAGTCACGCGTATCTGGTCCGTCCGCTCGCAATCCTACGGCCTAACACTGCTGATCCTAAACTCCCAGGCCACAATGGACTGGCCCAACACAGCCCACAACAGTGCGGCTCTTCCTTTTTTTTCTCGATGCAGACCGGCAGCCGGCGGCACCCTCGACATCAGCGCCTACAATCCCGAGCTCCTCTGCGCCGCTCCCTGGTGCGCAGAGCCGCGGACAACGCCGGTGGAGACCACTCGAGGCTCTCGCATGCAACGGCTGCCTCTAATGTCGATGCTGCTGAGCGTATAGGCCGTTACGCCGTCGACCATCGAGGCTGTGGAACGCACTTCGGAGGCTGCAAGGCTGACCGGCCGACGAGCGGTCGAGGCTGCGAATCAAGTGCTACCCTTCTCAGATGGGAAGGACTGCTGCTTTCTGCAGGTCGTGAATCAAGTGTTTCATGTTGTTGGTGTCCGGATTAGCTCCGGCACTAACTAGTGATTAGCGCTGCGATCAGTTTCTCGATGGTCGGTGCTAAACTAAAGGGAGACAAGGGTTTATCCTGGTTCTGGCCACAGGGCCGTACGTCCAGTAGGGTGTGCTCGCGCACTGTATTAGTTTGCACCGGGGGGCTACAAGCAAGGAGGGAGAGGAGGCAAGTCCCCCGGGTCCCGACTATGATGATTGAGGCAAGTGCCAATATCGGGAATGGTGAAGTGTGGAGCGTGGAGCGAGCGAGTGCGTGTTGGGCGAATGTGAGCGTTCCTGCGCAGGGGCGTTTACCTCTCTCTTTTATAGACCAAGGGAGGGCAGTTACAGTGAGGCCGCACAGTGATCCGTGCAGTGGCTATGTACTAGCAGGCGTGGCACCAGGGGTCTTGTCCTTGCACGTCTTTGCTCCTGGTGCGGGTAGGTGACAAGCTCCGGCTTCCGCAGGCGGCACGGTGGCTCCTGTGCTTGTACGGGTGCGACTTCGAGGGTGTGTGCCTGCCGATTCGAGGGTCCGGTCGCAGGGGGGAGGACGGGAGTTGGCTGCACACGATTGCGGGACATCACCAGCCTGTCCGCACAGTGCTGTGCAGCGCCCGCACAGGGCCAGGAGTGGCCGTACAGTGGCGAGGATGGCGGCACAACGCGAGGGATGACCGCATGACGTCAGAGTTGGCGGAGGGGACGCGGCGCACACCGTCCGTACGACGGCACCGGTCAGCACGTACATCTGCACGTCGCCCATACAACCTTCGAGGGTGCCCTCATGCCCGTTCGAGGGCCTCGCTACTGGAGGAGGATGGGGGCGGGCGGTACAGTAGCACGGAATGATGCTGGCCTGTCCGCACAGTGCCGCACAGCGCCCGCACAGGGCCAGGAGTGACCGCACAGTGGTGGGTTAGGCCGCACAGTGGCAGTGTCAAGCGCCCAGGCTACGTCAACCGCGCGGCATGGAGGCGGATTTGCCTTTGACTTGGATGTCACGCCGCAGATCTGGGCATTAAATGCTATTGTCAGATGGAGAGGAGAGGCAAAGCACTGTTGGTGGAGGGTTGGCCTCGAGCGAGGTGGAGTAGGTCGCTCGCTCGAGGGGGGTCGAGCCCCTCGAGCGAGATGGAAACCCGCTCGAGGGGCCGGGACCCTCGAGCGAGGCGCAAACCCGATCGAGGGGTCGGGACCCTCGAGCGAGATGGAAACCCGCTCGAGGGGTGGGGACCCTCGAGCGAGGCGGAGGATGGGGCAGGTGAGCGGGCCTTCTTGATGAAGGACCTTGGGTTGCCACTAGGCTGTAGTAGGCCATGGACCTGTCGCGTACCCTGCTCCCTTTTTGGATTTGTGGGGATTTGTCACACCCAGTTTTGGAAGCAAAACCAGATCATAGCTTACATGTGTCCAGGATCATGTTCACATAGTGGAGTACCAAGAATCGCAGTGTCATAGCGTTATCATTATTACAGACCGAATGTCCAATAATCTAACACACTGAACGAGTAGCTAACAACGGAAAGTAAAACGGAGTCGTCCACCACAGGCAGTCGACCGGAGCAACGCGCCTAGAAATCTTCAAAGTCTTCAGGGAAGTCTTCGAAGCGGCCGTCTGAGCAGCAGTCCGAGTAGTGTAGTTGCAAGAAATAAAATCAACAAGCGTGAGCACATGTCGTACTCAACAAGGGAACATAACTATAACAACATGCAAGGCTCTTTGGGTGGATGGCTGACATGGTTAAAGCGGTAAGCAATTTTAGTTGGTCAGATTTTATTAAGCAACTGATTACTAGTAGTGTACGTGTATACCAACCCAGAGAATAATAAATGCAACAATAAATAAGATGCAATGCACAAGATTAATTCATATTCCATAATTTACCCATGTGAGGGTCCAGGCTGCTCGTGACCGTGAGCACGGCTGATCGATCAGTTTATACACTCTGCAGAGGTTGTACACTTTACCCACAAGTCGTGTTTCCCATATCACCCAGGTTAGCTAGACCCTTAAACACTGCCTTTGGTGAGTGGCTAGGGATTCACTACGAGGCCTTTACAAAGATTCCCTAGTATGAGCTGCTCGCTAGGTTTCATGACAACGCAATGCATAACCCTCTCTCAAGACTGCGAAGCTACCACAGAGTAGATCAGCTTGAGGGCCGGGCTATACACCAACTACCGGCACCCCCTAACCCTTATCAGGTAAAGCATACTACACACTAAGGTTTCTAATTAATTAGCCAAGACAGAGCCATTTGTCTTGTGGTTGCACCTGGTTCCTGGGTGGTCGCTACATGTTCCGGTTAACAGGGGTAATCTTGCTTAATGAGGGTAGAGCATAAAATAAATCAAGTTCACTTTTGTTTCAATTAAACCATCCTCAACCCGTAGTTAGCAACTAAGCATTTGCTACCCAACATATATAAAATACCCAGGTTAACAAGGACATGGTAACAACACTAGTCACACCTTAATCATAGGGTCCCATCAACTTAATGCAAAGCAATAAAATAAACAATGTAATTAAAATGCAGTTGTATAGGAAAAAGGGCATGCATCAAGGACTTGCCTTCCACAAACTCAGAGGGCTGCTCAAGATCTTGAAAGTCTTCAACGGCAGCGTAATCGAAGTAGCGATCGTCTTCTACGCATCACACCAACCACATACAGGCAAACAATAGAAACAAATAATAAACATGCACCAAAACAGTAATAACAGAGCAAAACAACTATGTAAAGCTATTCTACTCTTCGATACGATCGTTTGGACATAAAGAACGCTAAAAACGGAGCTAAAACGCATAATCTATGGCTAAAACAAGCTACAGGGACCTATCTGTGACAAAACTAAGGCTCCAGGGGCTTATCTGCTAAAAACCAGGGGCTAAAACGTAATTAAACACGTAAACCGAAGGTCTAACGTGAAAAAAACTAATCTATGGACCTCGGCTACAAAAACCAGAGAGTCAAGGGTCTAAACCGCAAAGATCAGGACCTATCTGCAAGGATTTTACTATGGTGGGAGGACCGGCGTGCTATATTAAAAAGAGCAGGGTCTCTTTTGCAAAACCGATGGTGCACAGACCGGGGTTGATCGGTACGCCGGGTTTTGACCCGGGTTCGATCTAATCTGGATCATCCACTGGCGATCCGGCGGCTATGGTGCAGCGCAGGTGCGCACGGCGGCGGAGCGGCGGCGCTTGACCGGAAAGCTCGCCGGCGAGAGCAAAAAACGAGCTAGGGTGCTCTAACTCGAACGGGCGTTGCACCAAAATGACCCTGGCAACAAAAGGAAACTAGCAGGGGCAACGATTCGACCTGCGGCTCGTTGACGACGGCGTACGGCACGGCGGGGCGGACTGCGGCGGTGGCGAACTCCGGCGAGCGCGCGTAGTCGAACCAGGACACGAGCTCGACCACGTATGGCGCCTACAGCTTCCTTGCGAGTTTGGGGTTCTCCGGGGCAGCTTCTCGTTGACGGGGAGATGACGACGGCGGAGGTCAGCAGGCGGCGGCGCGACTAGGGTTTCCGTAGCGGCGGCGCGGCCCTAGGGTTTGGGATTCTTGGAAAGCAGTTGGTGTCAGAGTTTTATATCCGTCAACCTCCATAGGGGTACCCGTCGGAGGGTAGATAGTGGACGATCGCCATGACCTAGAACTTGAAGGTATGCGCTAGGACACAAGACACAGATTTATACAGGTTCAGGTAGCCAGAGTAGCTACCCTACGTCCTGTTTGGTGTAGTATATTGCGCCCTGCACTTGGTGTTGTCCCCGAAGGGATTGTCTTGTCCTCCTAGGTACCCAGCCCTCCTTTATATAGTCCAGGGGGTGGGTGCTTAGTCAGTTACAAGGTAGGAGTCCTAGTAGGATTACACGGTATGAGTCCTAGTAGGATTACACGGTATGAGTCCAAGTAGGAGTCCGTCTTCATCCTTTCTTGTATGGGTACACAGGGGTGTATGGTCGACAAGCCCCCGAGCACTTTGTAGTCTTGAGCAGCGAGTTCAAGTAGTCTTGAAGCTTCATCGAGTACTGCTAGCTGAAGTCTTCAATAGTACTTGAATTTCTGAAAGAGTGGAATGTGCTCTAGTTCATCTTTGAGTACTTTTGAATCTTCCCCGAGTAGTTCTCAGGCGTCCCCGAGTTCTAACCCAGGAAGTCTCCAAAAAATACCCATCTTGTCTTGAAATCTTGATCTATATGGAGGTGCGATTTGCAAAAATCGCACTCCATATGGAGTGTAGCCCCCGAGCCTAAGGTTGAATTGAAGAATCAAGCTGAGGGTCAATCTGGAATCTGCATCTTCCGTCTTGAAAAAATCAACTGATGGGTGTAGCCTAGTAGCCCCGAGCCTTGGAACGATTGAAGAATCTATCAAAGGGTCTTCAGTGTTCGCGAAAATCATCATCAGAGTACTCTTGCAGTGTCCAGCCCCCGAGCTCGTCGTTGGGCGAGCCGTACGAGCCTCGTCGAGTAGTTGTTGGTGTCGAGCCCCCGAGCTAGAGAACTAGCGGAGACTACTCGAATCGTCGTCGAGTAGTGATTTGGCGTGTAGTCCCCGAGTTTGGGAACTAGCCGCACTGATGAAGGTACACAGAGCGTCCTCGAGGGACGTCACTGGAGCTTGACCTGAAAGTAAAGATGCGTACATTATGTAGCATATTTGTAGAAATTGATTCTACTAGTGACAGATACAAGATACACATGTAAATGTAAATGTCATGTGTCATTCTCTTGTTGCGGTCGTAAGGCGTCGAGTAGTTAGCTTCATGCGGTTAAGCGTCCGGTCTCTAAGGTAGCTGTTTAGCCATAGCCGCTGGGGGCGTGGAGGCACGACAGTAGAGCCGAGGCTTTGCGCGGATCGAGGCATGTGCTACTGGAGCGAGACCATTAAGAGGTAGACGAAGGTAGTCGGCATGGCGACAAGAGAGCGTGATTGCTCGTAAAGTAGTCATTGAGACTATTCCGCATGGCGGAGAGGAGAGAGCGCGTGTTGTGCGCAGTGCCTCCTTAGGGTGTAGCCATTGTGCGCCAGCACTCGGTACAAACCCAAGGTAGAGTTGGCACGGTGTAGCTCTGCTGGCAAGTAGCCGTCGAAAGGCGTACACGAGGTAGTCTTCGGCGTTGGTTCCTGTTGGAAAACAAGCCAAAGAAAAAATATTTATTGAAATAAGTGACTTAGGTTGATTCGAGGGCGAGCGTCGACGAAGCCGTGGAGGTCGGTGATGGATCCGCGATGGTTGTTGCTGAAGTCGACTAGTCAGAGGTAGATCCGACTTAGGCCTGGGCATTCGGTTCTAACCGAACCGATCGGTTCGGTTCTTCGGTTCTTTGTAAAATTCGGTTCCCAACAAATCAGAACCGAACAGAGAACCGTTCGGTTCGGTTCCGGTTTGGTTCTTTTTTGGTTCTAACCGAAGGAACCGAGAGAGGGAGCGTCGTCGGAGTGCAGGGCACTGCCGAGCGCCGGGCGTCGAGATTTGAGGAGGACGGGGGAGAGAGGGAGCGTCATGGAGTGCAGGGCACTGCCGGGCGCCGAGATTTGAGGAGGATGGGGGAGAGAGGGAGCGTCGGTGCCCGCAGGGGAAGGCCGCCGCCGTCGGCGGACGACGGGGTCGAGAGCAGCCTCAGGGATGCCTGCCGCCTGGCTGCACCTCGTACTCCAGGTGTCGGCCACCGGGGCGTGTCGTCGCGCTTCGTTCTGCAAGTGCCGGCCGCCGGGCTGTGCCCCGTGCTGCAGGTCCTCACCAGCGCCGACCGAGGGAGTTGGACGACGCGGGGTGGCAGCGGCCAGCGGGAGACGAGGCCTACGGCGGGCGGCGCGCGTGGGGAAGGCTGGATGGGGGCGATGTGCGTCACGATGGGGAGTTGGGGCGGGGTCGGGGCGACGTGACGGGGACGAGAGCGGTGGTGGCTGGGTGGGAGGGTAGAGGTGGAGTTAGGGAGAGTTAGGGTTTCTTTGGGCCAAATTTGGTGGGCTTTTGGACAGTTTTGCCATGTTTGGCTGAATGTACGCTAGGTTCGGTTCTTTTTTCGGTTAACCGAGAATTAACCGGGAATTTCGGTTCCCGAGGAACAGGAACCGATTTTTTCGGTTCCTGTTCTTTCGGTTCCGATTCCCGGTTCTTTCGGTTCGGTTCTCGGTTCTCGGTTTTTCGTGCCCAGGGCTAATCCGACTAGTTGTTGACGACATGGGAGCCTGTCTCGACTAGTTTCTAGTCGAAACTTGTCTAGAGGAGTAGTTGAAGTAGTCGATGATGAGTCGGTGCAGCTGGACGGTGAAGTAGTCGTAGTCGCGACGGCGAGCCGTACGAGGAGCCGAAACACCCGGTCGCACAACGTAGGCGAAGCAGTCGACGATGAGCTGTGCGAATCTTTTGAATGAGCCAAGTGACGATCTTGAGGTCTTGGATAGCTTCCCGTGTGTGTGTAGCACAAATCCTCAAAATTTGCTAGGTACGTGAGACTTGCATGTACTCGAGTATGGAACTTGACTTGAATCGGAGTAAGCTTTGACCGATGCATGACTTGGACTAGCTCTGCCCGACGACGTGGCCCACAGTCTTCGAGACGAAAAAAGAATCCTGGACACAAACGGAGAGTTGCTGGGTGCGATGCCTTCTCGTATGCGGTCAGCTTCAATTATGGGAGTCGTTGACTTGGGATCCGAAACGGAAAAAGGAAACGGGTTTTTATTCTGCTAGGAGTTTCGAAGCAGGGATTTCGACGAGTTGTCGAATCAGCTAGTTATTGAAGCACGAGAACCAGCCATAGCAGCAGATTGATTTTGCTGGTAGGTCCTTCAAGCTCGCCTTATGATCTCGATGACGCCCCACGGTGGGCGCTAATGTCGGAGTTTTATATCTGGCAACCTCCATAGGGGTACCCATCGGAGGGTAGATAGTGGACGATCGCCATGACCTGGAACTTGAAGGTATGCACTAGGACACAAGACACAGATTTATACAGGTTCAGGTAGCCAGAGTAGCTACCCTACGTCCTGTTTGGTGTAGTATATTGCGTCCTGCGCTTGGTGTTGTCCCCGAAGGGATTGTCTTGTCCTCCTAGGTACCCAGCCCTCCTTTATATAGTCCAGGGGGTGGGTGCCTAGTCGGTTACAAGGTAGGAGTCCTAGTAGGATTACACGGTATGAGTCCTAGTAGGATTACAGGAGAATTCTAGTAAGAGTCCGTCTTCATCCTTCCTTGTATGGGTACACAGGGGTGTATGGTCGACAGTTGGGGACCACAGCGGTGGGGGTATTTATGGGGGCCAGGGCGGCTTCTTGGTGTGCGGGCCAAGGCTTGGAAGTGGCTCGAACGCGGGCGGCGCGTTGTATGGACTGGGGAGGAGTCCGGTGTAGACACAGCGCGAGGTGGGGGATGACGGGTGGCCCCCACCTGTCGGTGACTGGAGCACAGCGCGGAGGAGCGTGCTGAACTGGGCTGGGAGTTCAGCTGGGCTACGCGGGAACGAGAAAGAGGAGGGGAAAAGAGTGAGCTGGGCCAGAGAGCTGAGGGAGGTCCAACGGACTAGGAGCTACACGAGCCAAGCCAAAACGGAAAAGGGGAAGGGAGGGAAAAGAAATTTATTTTGAATTTATTTGAAACCCTTATAAACTTCAAACAAACTTTGAATTCAAACACAATTTGATTTCAAACACTCAAAAATAATGCACCAGCATGTATGCAAGACTCAACTCTTATATTTATTTATTTTATTATAGAAAATTATTTAAATGCCTAGAAAATTTAAATAACTCCTTAAAATCCTTAAGCTTAAACATATGTTGCTAACAAAATTTTAGTAAATTCATAAATTCAAAATTAGGGTGTTACAGGATTAGTCCGTACGTGATTGTGTTCAACAAGGGTTATTATCCCCTTAGTTAGGAGACCCCTAATGACCTTCCCCGACAGTAGCCCCGAGCCTTTGCGGGAATGGGAACCAGTCCTGCAAAGGGTGCAGGTACTGAGGCAACATCCTCAGATGCTATGTGTGGGACTTTCCCTTTTGATCATGCATGCTTTTCTATGGGGGCGTGCTAGCGCACCCGCGGGTGTAAGCCCCGAAGCCCTGCAGGAGTGCGCGCACTCGTGCACGGGTTGAATGCGTCGAGTGACGGGCTCGCCTTGCGTTTGTTTCGGCTGGCCTCGGCGGTATTTCAGCTGGCATCGGCAATCCACGTGGGCGGGGCTGTGTTTTGCTCGAGGCGCCCTTGGACGGGTTTGTTTGCTTGTTCGGGGCTTAACCCCCCACAAATCAGCGCGGCTAAGCGAGATGATCATCGGGATGGTCGTGGTGTGAGGAGCCCCCGAGCCCTGGCCCAATCAAGGACGATCAGGTAAAGTCCTCAACTTCGTATTACGACCCTCGTCACCCTTCCGCAGGGAGGAGGGGTGAGGCGATCCATGCTTCCATCGAGCAGGCAGCGAGTCATGGATGCCTCGGCGACCTGTTAGCAGATAGTTCAAGTGGACGTCCGTGCCCCGTTCGCTAGGGGTCGGCTCGTGGTCCGGAGACACGTCCATATGAGCGCTCGCAAAGGTTTGCTAAGCAGAGCTCGGTCCCGTTCGATAGGGGCCGAGGGCGCGGAAGCACTCCCTCGATGGGATCCCTCAATTAGCTGCCTTTGTCCTGGCCTTGAACATGATATGTGGGGCACCCCCGAATTTCGCGTTCGGGGAGAGGCTCTATCGCGCGCGCCTTGATCGTTCCTGACTCTGTTGATCTGAGGCGCCTGTTCGAACCCTTCGACGGTCAGGATCCGTACCCCTGATCAGTAGGGCTTTTGCGGGGAGCACCGTGCATCCCCGTCTTGGCGTATCTGTGGCGCCCACCGAGCCTCTGCTGGGCCAGGCTTCGAACCACTGATCAGTAAGTCCTCACTATGAGGTGCATCTGTGGCGCCCGTCGTACCCTCAGCGGGCCGGGCCTCGAGCCACTGATCAGTAACAGTGTGGGGGGGCGCAAGGCACCCCCCAAATTCCGTCTTCGAGGGTATGCTTGGTTGAGCACGCCAGGCCGTCCCCAACCCCTCGAACCGGGGTGCCTGTTCGAATCCCCTCGAGGGGCCAGACCTCGAACCTCTGGTTAGCGGGCTCAAGGGGTCTTCCTTATGCGAGAAGGAACCCCTTGACGTTTGAAGTCCGGCCGTGGACCGGTTGGTTGCTGCGCCCATGCGGTCGTGGCTGACGTGGCACGGGGTAGGCAGAGTGGGCGCGCCTTTTCAGGCGGTATGGCGCGGGCGGCGGGAGGATGCGAAATGACATGGTACAATCCTCCCTAGTTTACCGTGCGGTGATAATTACGCCTGCACACGCGCGTAGCGGTCTCAGGGTGGTGGGGCCCTACTATCAGCGACAGGCGGCACCCACCGCATTAACTGCAGTTGCCTGCCGCACCACCGGGTGATCCGTCCCCTCCTACCCTATAAAAATAGGAGATTGGGGAAAGGGGATTTTTACCATAGCCATTTGCAAGCGCTGCTACCACTTTGCCCCTTCCGCCGCCGCGAGCTCCGCCGCTTCGGGTCCGTGCAAGCACAACCGTTCCGCCTTGCCTCAGCATCCGTCTTCTCCCTCCACCTTCAGCCATGATCAAGATACTGGAGGCCGCGTCGTAGTTCCTGTCGTCGGTGGATGAGCAGACCATGTAGGGGCTTGTCCTCGGCGGGCAGCTGGCACCGGCCGGTGACGAGGCGCACCCAGCGTGGATTATCCCGCCGGCGTCGCACCGGGAGCTGTTTCCTCCGTCGGGCTATGTCATGAGCTTCATGTGGCTGCATGAGCATGGGTTCAATGCTGAAGGACCGAATAGGCGACCAGAGAGGGGGAGTGAATGGGAGCCGATAAAAATTCTTCTCCAAAGAGAGAACTCGGCCTATGCCCCGATTACCACTCCGAGCACTCGCACACACAAGAGCGGCTCTAAACTAGGCACACACAAGCCTACAAGACCTAGAGACAAGCCACGAATCAAGAAGCGGAAGCACTAGACAAGAATCAAACCAATCGAGCAAGTCTGCAGAACCCCAGGCGGACAGTCCGCAAGAGCCGGGCGGACGGTCCACGAGGGCAGGGCGGACAGTCCGCGGCTACAGAGCAGACAGTCCGAAAAAGCACTCCAAACCTCCAGTGACTCCCGAGGAAATTCGAACAGTCCGAGCAAACACCGCGGATGGCCTGAGCCTCGCGGACAGTCCGGCCACCCCGGGCGGACAGTCCGGCAAACTCCTTCCAACTGAAACCAAAGCACTCGACGAATCAAAGCGAAGGGACTCAAGAACTCGTGATGAACTCAACGAACTGACACCCAGGCAGATAGTCCGCGAGGGCTCCAGAAACAGCTACCGAGCCTGCGCGAAAAACACCTCCAACTTCCGATCGACGGATCTCCCAAACCGATGGACGGATTGAGCCCAAATTTTGGGTAGATGAGAAGCGTTTCTAGTATAAGCTATGCCCAAAATCTTGGAGCCCCAAACCTATCCAATCAACTGAAATCACAAATCTCATGCACACAAAGCACAAACTCGAGTTCATCCAAACCTCACCAAATCGAGCCCGATTCTCGATGTTTGAGGGGTCAAGATCATCACCAAAGATGCACAAGACATCCACCCATGATCCCCTCAAAGAAATCCGGAGGGAAACGGCCTAGAACTCGACGCACAATGATCGAACCGAAAAGCTACGAAAATAGCACAAAAATTAACACAGGAATTTAGAAGGAGATAGAATTTGCTCGAGGAATTTACACAAGATTTGAGGGACTAATTCACTCTGAATATTCATGCCATGTTGGATTACAAGCCACTCCAAGAATTGCAAATCTTGGATGGTAAAAAGCTCCAAACAAAGAGCCACACACTCTCCTCTCCCTCTCTCCCGAAGAGCACCCCAAAATGAAAGAGCACTCCTACCAACTAAGCCAAAGAGTTGGCTGAAAATTCAGCCCCCTCCTCCTATATATAGGCCCTCCGAAAAAGACCGAAGTGCCCCTACACTAGGAGATACAATACAAGACCTCATAGGGGCATTTTGGTCAACACATGAAGTTCACCATCGGACGACCGCACATCCATCAGGCCTTCGTGTCCTCCCAATGCAAGCACCTCGATCATGCCACGTGTCGCCCGCCTCGAAGCTTCCCGACGCTCCCGGATCCCCGTCTCCGTCGCGTTGGGCCTTCAGACTTGGTTTTGAGGCCCAAACCAAGAAACTGTCCTCCGATGGTTTTGTGGCCAAACCACCAAACCCCGCGTACAAGGCCCGGCCTCACCACGCCAAGTGTCGAGCCCATCAAGCCTTTCACCTCTGGCACCCGGACGGTCTACTCGGTCTTGCCTCGTTCCTTGACTTGGCCGCCACTGATGCACCGGCTCCATGTCCACGACTTCATCTTGCTCTTTTTGCACCATGCGGCCCGCACTTGATCCCGTCGGCCACCGGGTCCCTCGAACCAAGCCTACTTGTCTCTCCATCACCCTGGAGGCCACCTTGGCATAGACCTTTCACGCTTGTTCTTCACCTGCACCAACGCAAACCAAGCCGCAACCAACACCTGCAATACTAGGCCAAGAGTCAGTCCACACAACGTTGTCAACCACTCCTCACGAGTGCATTGACAACACACCACATAAACATATGAATAAAAGACACACAACCAACAACACAACCCGACGAAACACATTCAACACAAAGCCTCAAAACATTCGGTCAATCGCTCATCATATACAAACCAAGGCACATATGAACTTGGTTTCTCAATCTCCCCCTTGATGAGTGCATTGACAAAAGATGGTTTGAAAGCAAAAGGAAAACTCATTCAAGTGCCCAAAAGCCAACAAAAAGCAAACCGTTGACGCTTTTTCTGGCCGAACACACGAGTGCGCTAGTTCGCGCGGACGTCGGAAATCAACTCGTCAAAACGGCCGGCACGGGCCGATCTGACCGCCTGGGGTACGCGGTCTGACCGCCTTGGACAGGTGTGTCGTCGAAAGCCTAAGTTCGTCGCTCCGGGAGGGACCCTGTCGGGAGAAACGTGCCTAGGGTTGTCCTTAGGTCGGCAAGGCCACTTAGAACTTCCTCAACCGCCGTGGAGACGAAGGAGGAGAGCAAGGGGGTTGGAAAAACTAGGGTTTGGAGAAAATAAAGTGCAAATTGATAATTCGATTGGATGATCGGTCTCAATCGGCCAGACCCCTTTATATTTATAGGGGGGAGGTCTTGCCCTACAAGGAACTCTTTACAACTCGGGAATAGCTAAAATTCCCTAATTCAGGTCGGACTCGGGGAGACCCGGTCAGACCGCCTAGGGGAGGCGGTCAGACCGCCTGGTGACCTCTGTGCCGGATCGGCTACAGGGCACGCGGTCAGACCGCCCGGGTGACCCGGTCTGACCGCCTGGCCCAGCCTGATCCGGCTTTTGCCAATTTTGAGTGTCAACATATGCTCCCCTGTTTTTTAGTAAAGCTTGCGTGCTAAAAAATAAATTTAAGGACGATGTGACACTTCATCAGCCATTGTTTGAACTTAGGGCGATTCTTACTTAGAAATCAGCCATATCACCTTCAAGCGTCTTGCCATACACTTGGGTGGAATCTTTTCAAGTATCTTCCATTAATAGCCCGTGGTAGCTGCTGTCCTTATAAAATTTCCACCATATAAGAATCCCCAGAGCAAACTCTCACAATCCTATATGGTCCTTCCCAACATGGAGACCACTTGCCGAACTTGTTACTCTTAGATCCTATAGGTAGAATAGTCTTCCAAATCAAATCACCTATCTGAAAAGACTTGGCTTTTACATTCTTGTTGTATGCTCTAGCAACTCACCTCTTATCTTTCTCAATTGCTTCCAGAGCCTCCAATCGCATGTCGGTCACTTCATCAACATTGTCCATCATCAAAGCATAATATGTATCAAAATCAAGATTATTTTACTTTGCAAGTCTATATGCGCCTAGATTCACCTCAATAGGTAAAATAGCCTCTTGACCATACACAAGCTCATATGGAGTAACTTTAGTAGCACCATGTCTAGAAATACGATGAGCCCATAAAGCCTCAGATAATACCTCATGCCATCTCCTAGGATTATCTTCTATCTTCTTCTTAATGAGCTTAATCAAAGTTTTGTTACTAGACTCGGCTTGACCATTAGCTTGAGCATAATATGGGGATGAATTGAGCAACTTAATACCATAACAATTGACAAAATCACGCACCTCTTTAGCAATAAACGAAGTACCTTGATCCGTAGTTAAAGTTTGCGGAATGCCAAATCTATGAATAATATGCTTTGTAATAAACTCAATTACCTCTCGATGTGTCATATTCTTGAGAGGTATAGCTTCAGTCCACTTGGTAAAATAATCAGTAGCCACGATCACAAAACAATGCCCTTTTGACGAAGGTGGATGATTCTTGCCAACGAAATCCAAACCCCATCCTCTGAAAGGCCAAGGCTTAATAATCAGATGCATCAACGCAGCAGGCACCAACTGAATATCCCCATGCTCTTGACACTCTTTTCATCCTTTGTAATACCGAAAACAATCAGCTATCATAGTAGGCCAATAAAAACAAGCTCTTCTGAGGAGCCACTTCATCTTAGGAGCCGATTGATGAGTACCACAAATTCCTTTATGAACTTCCACCATAGCTAACCTTGCTTGATCAAGACCTAAACACTTTAAAAGCAAATCATCTGTGGTCCGACGATACAACTCACCATCATCTAAAACAAACTTCAGAGCCCACCGTAGGACTTTTCGGTCACTTGTACCTTTAGGATCCTGCAAATATATGATCAAAGGCTTTCTCCAATCATCCACTTCGTCCTCAACAGTTTCGGAAGAAACAATGGCCGAAGTGACTTTTTCCTTCGCAGGGCGGTCAGACCGGCCTGGCAGGGCGGTCAGACTGGGTGGGGCGGTCTGACCGGGTGGAGGATGCGGTCTGACCGCCTCCTCCAGGGCATAACCCTCGGCCTTGCTAAACATCAGTTTTCATTCTTGAAAATTTCTTTTCTGAACATCATAACCAGATGCTTGCTGAGCCAGAGCATTTGCCCTTGGATTCTCTTCCCGTGGCACATGATTAATCACAAATTCATCCATACAAGATACGATGTCTAAACATTTATCAAGATAAGCATTTAAAGCACCATTTAAACATTGCCATACCTTAGATACTTGCTGTACCACTAACAAGGAATCACCATATGCTTCTACATGTTTTACTCCCATATCATGTAAAATTTGCAAACCGAACAATAGAGCCTCATATTCGGTTTGATTGTTAGTGCAATCTTGATCTAATCGGTTAAGAGCTTCAAAAACAGCCCCATTGGGTGAAATAATAATAACTCCAACACCACAACCACTTCTACAAACCGATCCATCAAAATGCAACTTCCATGGAGTAAAAGTTAAATAATCGACATCTAAATTAGGTTGCTCATTAATTCTATGTTCTACAATAAAGTCGGCCACAATTTGACCCCTCATTGATTTGATTGGTTCACAATGTAAATCATATTCAACAAGAGCATAAGCCCATTTGCCGACTCTACCACTTAGAATAGGTTTTTGCAAAATATATTTAATTATGTTGGTTTGGCAAGTTACATAGCAAGTGCTTAATAATAAATAATGCCTTAACTTGGTACAAGCATATTATAAAGATAAGCATAACTTTTCAATAAAAGTGTACCTCGTCTCGGCGTCCAATAATCTTCTGCTTTCATAAGCAACAACATACTCCTTGCCATCGGTCTCTTGAGTCAAAACAGCCCCAATAACACTTTCCTCAGCCGCCACATATAATCTGAAAGGAACACCACTCTTGGGTGCTTGAAGAACAGGCGGCGTAGTCAAATAATTCTTGATCTCATCAAAAGCCTCTTGTTGTTTTGCCCCCCAAGTAAATTCTGAACCAGCTTTCAACTGAAGTAAAGAAGTAAAAGCATTCACCTTCCCAGACAAGTTACAAATGAAACGCCTCAAATAATTTACCTTGCCCAAGAACTTCTGCAAATCCTTTTTACAAGTAGGAGCTTGAACCTTTTTAATCGACTCAATCTTTTTAGGATCAATCTCCACACCTTTCTCATGCACAATAAAGCCCAGAAACTGACCAGCCGACACACCAAAGGCACATTTGAGTGGGTTCATCTTTAAGTTATATTGACGTATTTTTTCAAATGCTAGTCTTAAATCGGCTAAATGAGAATTTAAACCAGCCGATTTGACAATAATATCATGGATATAGACTTCTACTATTGTCGGGGTTCTCAACCGCCGGCAGTAGATTTGTATCGAATTGTGTGTCAGATCCGGATGGTTGACACGGGAGACACAAGGGTTTTATACTGGTTCGGGCCTCCGAGGAGTAATACCCTACGTCCAGTTCTGAGTACTCGTGTTCCTATGCCGGGGGTGTCTGTAGTAGGGGTTACAAACTTGGTGATCAGTCATCCTCATGTACGTTGCACCCCTCCCCCTTTTATAGTCATAAGGGTGAGGGGCAAAGAAGGAAAATGAAAATAAGCTACAGTGCTATGGTGTTGTGAAGTCTTTTCCGTCATTGATGTCCGTCAGGCGTAGTGGGGGGTGCAGAGTTGTGGTGTCGTTGGAGGCCGCCGCGTGCGCTGTCGCCACTGTTCGTTCCGGGCACTTGGCACCTCCTCCGAGTAGCTCACATAGTGACTCAGCCCTCTTGAGTACGTTTTAGGCTCGCCACGTTATGGCCTAAGAGCTAGTAGATGGTAATCGAGTGCCTGTTCTGACGGGGTGGCGTGCAGCTGGCGTTGGATGTGACGGCATGTCGGAGGTCGTGGGGGGTGCACTGTGCGCCATTACAGTCCCTGCCAGAGACCCTGCCGTCCTCCCGTCGCGCCAGCTGTGGTCTTTGCATGGCGTGGAGAATGGTGTCACGCGTGTCATCGCGGAGAAGCTTGGGGGGCTGGGGCGGCGCCACGTTCGTGTGGGGCCCCTGCCCCATGCTCCGGCTCATCCGTGGGGACTCCACATTAGTCGGAGACGGAGATTACTCGTGCGAACGAGTAGTCAGAGGCGAGGCGGTGTGTACTCGGAGACGACGCGTTCTCATGCGAGGCGGAGAGTACTTGTGTGAAGCGGAGGGTACTCGGAGCCGAGGCGAACTCGTGCGAGGCGGAAGATACTCGGAAGTGGGGAAGTCTTGTCAGTGAGGGTCTTGACGAAGATCTGCATCCCTCCCTGTCCTGGATCTTAGCCTTCACATTGTCAATGGTGTCAGAGGACTCCATCTTTGAGGTAATCATCTCGTTGCTTAGGGGTCCTAATCCAGACCCTCGTCAGTAGCCCCCGAGCCTGTGGTGGGAGTCAAGGACTCGCTCGCAGGCTTTGCGTCGGGGAAATGTTGTAGTTGTTGTTCCTTGATTTACTCGGTGGGTGCGCACGAGCGCATCCGCCGGATGTAGCCCTCGAGCCCATGAAGGAGTTGTAGACTCGTTTATGGGGTTTTGAATTTGGAAATGTTGTCGTTGCTTCGAAATCTTCGGTGATGGCGGTTGTGGCTGCTTCAGTAGTCGTGTCCACTCCGCTGGTCATGGCTGACGTGGCGATGGTGACGGTTGGAGGGGACGGCGCGTGGCTGATTCAGACCTGCGGCCCCACCCGGTATCAAACCGTCACGCAGGCGTGCCTCTGTCACCTCGGGGGATGCGTTCACCAAATGGGCGGTTTTACGGTGTGGTGGGACCGGCATTAAATGCCGGTGGCCACGTTTGCCCCTTATAAACCACGCGCCGGTTGAGCTCCGTACTTTTTCCCCGATTCCTTGCTTTTGCCAGCGCCGCTCGCTCATCTGCTCCTTACTCTTGTGCTGCCGCCACCGTTTCTTCAACCTTTCTTTTCGTCCTCGAGCTCGACAGGTGCCATGTCGAACTGGACACGCTCCAACATCTCTCGCTCGATTCTCCAGCGGCTCGTCGCTGTCGGTCTGCTACCGGTCCTCACTGCCGCCGAGGAGTGGAAGGTTCCGGGCAGCTAGTCGGTGCCGCATCCACCCTAGGGCTATGTCGTCTCGTTCGTGGTGTTCCACGAGCGGGGTTTCACCATTCCGGTCGGCCGGTTCATCCGCGCCGTCCTCTCTGAGTACCGGCTGCAACTCCACCACCTCAACCCCAACAGCATCCAACAAATGGTGGCATTCGAGGCGCTGTGTGAGGAGTACTTGGGAGTGGGCGCCCATTGGCACCTCTTCCGGTACTTGTTCAAGTTCGTGTGCCTGAAGGACAAGTCAATCCCGGGCACCCTTGGATGCGCCAATCTTCCGATGAAGATGAAGAGGGGCGAGGAGTACATCTCCGGCATGCTAACGAGCTCCAACAGCGGCTGGCACAAATGCTGGTTCTATCTCAAAGACTGCCCCGAGTATCCGCTGCCGAAGTATACCGGCTCCTCAATCACCGAGGCGCCGGCGAACTGGAGCTATGGGCCCCCGGAGACGGAGGTGGAGAGGTTGCTCGGGGATTGCTTTCTGGTGCTGGCCAACCTGCGCAACACCGGGGTCGACCTGGCGACTGTCATTGGCCAGTACCACACGGTCGGGGTCATCCCGCTCCAGCGGCGCCACCTGCGCATCTGCCAGATGACGCCGGACCGTGCTCCCTTCATCGGGACCGTGTTTGCGCCTCGGCTCCCTACGTTGGATGAGATCCAGTGTCACGTGGGGCAGGCAATTGGGAAGGCCAGCTACTCGTGGCTGCCGCCCCAAGTTCTACCCATGCTCCCCCACGAGGGGACCAAAAATTATGTAAGTCCTTCTTTCCTCCGATTATCGCTCCGACTATTTCGCAGTCTTTGTGTTGATTCTCGTCTTCTTCCTTGTTTTCAGTTGAGGCCTACGGCCCCTCTCCCTGTGAAGCTGCCTCTTCCTGAGGACGCGATACCGAATCATGCCCTGGAAGCCGCGGATAGGAGGAGGGCCGCCCGTAAGGCCCAGCACAAAGACAAGGAGATCGCGAAGCGCGAGCGGAACGACCGCCGCGCTAAGCGTAGGAAGATGAGAGAGGGCACCGTCTCCTCGGATGAGGACCCTTCATCATCGCCGCCCTGGTCTGGTGATGACGGCGGCGCCAGCGTTGACTGGAGCACGCTGTCGTCTCCGTCGCCTCCTCCCCAGCGGCAGGCCACGGCGTCCAGCTCGAGGCAGCGACCGGAGCTCGCTACCCAAGAACAGGGAACGAGCTCCAGCTCGCACCAGCCTCCACGTCCAGACCAGGAGGATCGGGGGGTGACTCACTCCCGGCCGAGCCCCGGCGGCCAGGAGCAGCGGAAGGAGAGGAGGAGGTCATCGTGGCGAGATGACTCGCCCAGGCGTTCGGGGGACCGCAGCTCGTCCGTTCGCTGTCCCTCTGGTGACTCATCGCGACGGGGGTCGCACTCCCCGAGAAGGCGGTCGCCCCCTAAGGCGAGATCAACGTCGCTGGTGCCTATTCCAATCGCGCCGCATGGGGTGAGTGCGGATGCTGCCCCACGGCGTCTTCAGTCGTTGATCATTCGTGGCGGTGGTGCCCCAACTATGCAGGTCCCTCTCGCCCAGGGTGACAGTCGGAACCCGCCCTCCGTTCAGCCGGGGAGCAAAAGGCCAGCCCCCGAGTCGTCGGGTGCCGCCTCCAGGCCTGTTAAGCGGGCCTGCATCACTTCCTTCGTGTAAGTGTCATCTCGTGCTGTCTCGTTGTCTTATTCTTCGATTTTTGTTCGGTTTGTTGATTTGCTCTTTTCGTGTCAGCCGCTCCAACATTGGTGCGCTCAGCCTTGCGCCGCGGAAGCGCGCGGCTCTGAGCGCGCGTACTCCCTCGTCTGCTCCCCGATCTTCAACACCTCCGTCTGTGCCGGAGACAGCCCCCGAGCCAACAGCGGTGGCGCCGGAGACTCGTGATGCGGGCCGCCCCCATCGTCGTCGGGGGACGTAGGCGTGGTCAGGGGGCAAGCAGCCCCCGAGCGATCCGAGTCCCCAGCCGCGCCTGTCGTTGATCAGGGCACCGTCGCGCAGGTGGCTCTAGAGGCGGACCTACCCCCGACATCGGGCGCCGGTGACGGCAAGACTGTGGAAGTGGCGGCCCCCTCGCCATCCTCACAGCTCCCGGAGGCCACGGATACGGGGGGACCAATCCTCCCAGGTGGTGACGCAGCCGCCTATGCGGCCAAGCTGGAGCAGTGCCTGCTGGCACCGGAGGAGTTGCCCGCTGAGGCGCCCGTGCCGCCCGCCCCGGAGGTCGTCGTGGCGGTTGAGGACGACGCGGCAGTCGAGGAGGTCACGGCGAGCCCTGAGGCATCCAGAACCCAAACGACAGAAGTGACGCCGGACTCCATCGCGCTGCCGGAGCCGCCGTGCCAGCCCGACGCTGTCGTCGCGGAGGTGGTCGAGATTGCAGACTCGCCTCTTCCCGGCACGCAGGTGCCTACTTCCCTCGAGAACACGACGGGCCGCGCTCCTCCAACCACCGTCCGAGAAGTTGGCGAGAGCTCGGGTGCCCGTTCCTCCTCAGCCCCCGAGGGAAGTGGACATGACCTGGGCCTCGGGCGCGCCACGTGGGCCGGAGCCCATGACGCTGAGGTGCAGGACGGCAAAGATGAAGAAGCCACGGCGCGCCACCGCTTTGTGTGGGGTCTGCGGTGGGCGGAGCGAGCGATCAACGAGCTTGTCATCCCGGCTTCGCCGGTGAGTTGGCCGAGCCCTACTCCTTGATCTTTTGTTTCGATTTCCGAGTTGTTGCTGCGGTTGACCCTTTTCTCGACCCAGGAGCTCGCCAGCTGCAGCGCCAAGAAGACGCACACCATCGAGGAGCTACAGGCCGAGAAGGCCCTGCTGGAGATGCAGCTGGCCGCCGCCCGACTGGCGGCTGTAGGAGCGGTGGCGGGCGAGGCGTCGGCGAGGACTGCTCTTGAAGTTGCGGCAAAGTCGGCGGAGGACCGCGCAGTCACTGTGCAGTTTGCCGCGGACGTCGCCGTGTCGGAGAATGCTGCCCTCGCGACCAAGCTTGCCCAGGTGGATGCCACCATCGTGGAACTGCAAACTGCAGCCGCCACAACCACCGAAACTGCTCGGAATGCAGCCGCCGCTGCTGCTACCGCCGAGGCTGCGTCCCAGACCACCGCCGAAGAGAAGGCGACGCTTGAGAAGAAGGTGGCCGACCTACAACAAGACCTGGCGGACCATGAGCCAGACCTGAAGACGGCGAATAATCAGGTGTGCAACCTCTTCACCAAGCTGCAGGAGGTCACCGCCGAGGGGACACAGCTTCGTGAGGAGAACAGCCAGATGGCGCGAGAGATCTAGGATGAGTATCTTTGCGTTCTTCGACTTTCATGATGTTTCCTTTCCTACGCTAATTACTACTGAGGCTGCTTCACTCTTTGGTTTTCACAGGGATTCACATAGCTCGTACTGCACAGGCGGCCAAGCTGGCGGAGAAGCTCAAGAAGTCGTGGCCGCAGAGCTCAAAATCCACAAGATGTCTGAGACGGCCAAGAATTTGGCGGACCAGCTCTCGAGTACATTCTTCTTATCTTGATCCCTTCTTATCCATGCTTGTGTCTACCTTGGCTTAATGCTGACTCGTTCTCTGTTCCCAGAGGTCAAAACCGAGCTGGAGGATTCTCGGAAGGCCCAGCACGAGGTGGAGGAGGCGCTCAAAAAGAACATACCGGACCGCGCCAAGCTTGGACGTCACGTTGACACGATCTTGATGGAGAGCGGCGTCCCGCCAGTGCAAATGCCTCCCCGTGTGCTTGGCGACCGGCTCAATCTCTGCCGGGCTTCGTCAAGGAGAAAGAGCTGTCGACCTCTCAACAGGTGGTGCATCGGGTCCTCTCCATGTTCAGCTCGCACTACCAGGGGCTGGATTTCAAGGCACTGAGTGGTGGTTGGGCCCCTGGCTACTCGAGCGAGGAGCTCGACAAGATCGAAGAGGATTGCGCCGCCCCTGCCCGCGCCATGGCCGACACCGTGATGAAGGACCTGGAGCTGATCCCAAAAGACACACCTGAAGACGGCTCTGGGCCTTCGCATTAGATGTATCAAGTTGTATGACAGTTAAACAAAACTTGTATTTGTGTCGTGTTGAACAACTTTTTATTTTGTTTCGAAACCGTCGCCTCCTGAAGCATCCCCCGAGTACCTGCGGATGACTGTAGAACGGAATGGCAGCACTTAGACGCTCAAGCTGATCGAACTTTTCTCTAGAGCCACGGAGGCGTAAGAGTCGGAAAGCTCGACCTGAGCCACGAAGTGACGCCATGCATTCATAGCCCCCGAGTACTTGGAAATGCTCAAGAAAACACTCGCATGCTTTTTTGTAAAAGATGTTTTGAGCCGGAGCTCAAGCGGTTACCCATGTTCACTCTGAAAGTAGTCGGACGTCGACCTGTAGGTCCGAGCTGCGCTTGCAAGTTTTCGTGCCGTAGCCACGGGGGCGTAGGTGTCAAAAGACTTGGACAAGCGACAACATCAAAACGCTTACAGATCAACATCCTTTCCCCTCGTGAAGTAAAAGGTGTTCCGCCAAAAAGAACCGTTCGCTCATGCGATTGGTCGCGACAAAGTTGTCGGAGAGTTTTTGTTTTGAAAACGGAAAACGAAAGGGGGGAATCGTGCCCCTGGTAGCCCCCGAGCGGCAGGTGTTTTTGCATGGGCGCAAGGACACTTGCCACTCAGCCTTTAGATCGCGTTGAAACATATAAAAGATGCCAACACAAGTATATTGAGAAGCTTATGAAACAAGAACAAAAACACATGGCATTATTCATTGATCATATGCTCAAACAAAGAACGTTACTCAAGGGTAAAAACGTTGTAGTTGTTCTATGTTCCATGCGTTGGCGATGATCGTTCCATCGTCGTGCCGAAGCTTGAATGTTCCTGGTCGGAGCACCTGGTCGGCGATGTACGGCCCTTCCCATGGGGGCGTGAGCTTGTGTCTGTCCTTGTTGCTCATGACACGTCGGAGTACCAAGTATCCGACTTGAAATTGCCGCTCGTGGATGTTGCGCTCGTGGATGTTGCGCTCGTGGTAGCGTCGTAAGGCTTGCTGGTACCGGGCTGAATGTAGGAGTGCCACGTCGCGAGCTTCGTCGAGTTGGTCGATCGCATCTTTGAGCGCGACTTGGTTCCCTTCTTCGGTGTACGCCCGGACTCTTAGGCTGCCGTAGTCAATATCCATCGGGAGAACCGCTTCCGACCCGTGCACCATGAAGAATGGTGTTGCACCGGTGGATCGACTTGGTGTGGTGCGCTGGTTCCACAGAACGGACGGCAGCTCGGCGACCCATCTTGCTCGGAACTTCTCGAGTCACCTGAAGATTCGGGGCTTTAATCCCTGTAGGATCATACCATTGGCCCTCTCAGCCTGCCCGTTGGCCCTCGGGTGTGCCACAACAGTCCAGTCCACGCGAATGTGGTTGTCGTCGCAGAACTTGAGGAACTTCTTTCCCGTGAACTGTGTGCCATTGACGGTGATGATCGAGTTCGGGATCCCGAAGCGGTAGATGATGTCGGTGAAGAACACCACGGCTTCCTCGGAACAGATCTTGGCCACGGGTCGAGCTTCAATCCACTTTGAAAACTTATGACGGCAATGAGCAGATGCGTGAAGCCCCCGGGTGCTTGCTTGAATGGTCCGACTATGTCCAGCCCCCATACTGCGAATGGCCACGTGATGGGAATGTTCTGAAGTGCTTACGTTGGGAGATGAGTTTGTCGACCGTAGAACTGGCAACCCGCACATCGTCGTACGATATCTTTGGCGTCTGCCAGCACTGTGGGCCAGTAGAAACCTTGTCAGAATGCCTTTCCGACTAAGGTTCTGGCGGCGGCGTGGTGTCCGCACGTGCCAGCATGAATTTCCTGAAGCAGGTCTCGGCCTTGATCTCTCTGAATGCAGCGCATGAGTATATCTGCTGCGCCCCGCTTGTGGAGCTCGCCGTCGATAAGGACATAAGATTTGGCTCGTCGTGAGATGCGACGTGCCTCCGTTTGATCTGAGGGCAACCTCCCCTCGACCAGCCATTCGAGGATTGGGAAACGCTAGTCAGGATCTTCTAAGTTTGGCTCTTGGTCAAACTCCATGACTTCTGGCTCCTCCGACTCTGGTTGTTGCTCTCCATCTACTCGGGCGGACGGCGCGTGCTAATCGCTAGTGAACACTCCATGCGGCACAGGCTTGCGGCTTGACGCTGCCTTGGTGAGGATGTCCGCAGCTTTGTTGTTGTCGCGCTGCACATGATGGAGCTCGAGCCCATGGAACTTGTCTTCTAGTTGACGCACAGTTCGACAATAGGCTGCCATCTTGGGGTCGACACAGTTCTTCTCCTTCATCACTTGGTCTACGACAAGCTCAGAGTCCCCACAGATCTCGAGGCGACGGATTCCGAGCTCGATCGCGATCCGAGGCCGTTGACGAGCGCTTCATATTCAGCAACGTTGTTGGAGGCGGGAAAATGCAGTCGGACCATGTACTCCATACGCACGCATAGAGGCGAGATGAAGACAAGGCCTGCCCCTGCCCCTTACTTCATGACTGAGCCATCGAAATACATTGTCCATGTCTCGTGCTCGATTGGTGCCGGCGGAGTCTGAATCTCTGTCCATTCAGCAACGAAATCCGCCAACACATGTGACTTAATTGCACTGCGTGGCGCATAAGTCACGTTGTGCCCCATGAGCTCGAGGGCCCACTTGGCTATCCTCCCCTCTGCCTCGGGATTCTGGATCACCCCCCCGAGAGGGTACTTGGACACCACTGTGATGGGGTGCTGGTCGAAGTAATGTCGGAGCTTGCGTTTGGTGATTAAGACAGCGTATACGAGCTTCTGGATCTGAGAGTAGAGGGTCTTCGAGTCGGAAAGAACCTCGCTTATGAAATAAACGGGCCGCTGCACCTTAAGTGACTTCCCAGGCTCTTCTCGGTCAACAACCAGAGCAGTGCTCACGACCTGTGTTGTTGCAGCCACGTACAAGAGCATTGGCTCTTCTGGCATGGGCGTCGTGAGTACTGGTGGACTCTTCAAGAGATTCTTGAGTTTATCGAGCGCTTCCTGGGCTTCAGGCGTCCATGTAAAGTGGTCGGACTTCTTCATTAGGCAGTACAGAGGCAGGCTACGCTCTCCGAGTCGGGCAATGAACCGACTAAGAGCTGCGAGGCAGCCGGTGACGCGCTGCACACCCTTCAGGTTCTGGATCGGCCCCATGTTTGTGATGGCTGAGATCTTCTCGGGATTAGCTTCAATGCCGCGTTCGGACATGACAAAGCCTAGGAGCATGCCCCTTGGAACCCCGAAAATGCATTTCTCGGGGTTTAGCTTCACCCCGTGTTCTCTCAGCTTCGCGAATACTTCCGTAAGATCGGGGATCATATCACCCATCTTCTTTGACTTGACCATGATGTCATCGACATATGCTCCGATTATTCGTCCTATGAGATCGCCAAAAACGCGTCGCATGCATCTCTGAAATGTAGCGCCCGCGTTCTTGAGACCGAACGGCATCGAGTTGTAGCAATAAGCGCCAAAGGGAGTAATGAAGGACATTGTGAGTTGGTCCGCTATGCACATCACGATCTGGTGGGACCCGGAGTACGCATCGAGAAAACAGAGGGTTTCGCACCCTGCCATTGAATCGACTACCTGATCTATGCAAGGCAAAGGAAACGGGTACTTGGGACATGCCTTATTAAGGCTCGTGTAGTCAACACACATCCTTCATTTCTTGTTCTTCTTCTTTACAAGTACAGGGTTAGCTAACCACTCGGGGTGGAACACTTCTTGGATGAACCCTGCACTAAGGAACTTCTTGATCTCCTCGTTTATGGCCTTGCACTTGTCGTCGTTGAAGCGGCGCAGGCGCTGCTTGACCAGTTTCGATCCCGGCTTGATGTTGAGTTTGTGCTCGGCAACTTCTCTCGGGATCCCCTTCATGTCGGAGGGTTTCCATGCGAACACGTCGAGGTTCGCTTTGAGGGAGTCGACGAGTGCGCTTTCCTATTTAGGATCGAGCGCCGTCCCGATGCGGAGCGTGCGGCCATCATCGGTGACAGCCACATCCTTGACATCCTTGGCGGGCTCGAAAGAGCAGGCCGCTCGCTTGGACGACTCGAGGATATCATGGTCCTCGGAGGGAGGCTTGGTGTGGAGCTTCTCGGACCGGATGAGTGTTTCAGCGAATTGAAAGCACTCAGTATCACATTCGTATGTGTACTGGAACGTAGTCCCCTCTGTGATGACCCAGTTCGGACCGGGGATCTTCAGCTTGAGATATGTGTAGTTGGGCACGACCATAAACTTCGCGTAGGCCAGCCTCCCGAGGATGGCGTGGTACGTCCCCGAGAACCCCACCACTTCGAAGGTGAGGGTTTCCGTGCGGAAGTTCCACGACATCCCGAACGTGACGGACAGATCGATCTGCCCTAACGGGAGCGCATCTTTCCCGGGGTTGACCCCGTGGAAAGGAGTCGGCGATGGGCGCAGTCGGGACCGCGGGATGCCCATGCTGTCGAGCGTCGTCAGGTATAGGATGTTGAGCCCGCTCCCTCCATCCATCAGCACCTTGTGGACCCGATTGGTCCCGATCAGTGGAGCCACCACGAGAGGGTAGCTTTCCGGTTGCGGTACGTGGTCGGGGTGGTCCGTTCGGTCGAAGGTGATCGGAGTCTCCGACCACTTGAGGTATGACGGCATCGCGGGCTCGGTGTTGTAGACTTCGCGCCGGATCAGCTTCTCCTTGCGCCTCGACGGTTGTGCTGGTGCCCCGCCAAAGATCATGTGGACCGCGCACATCCTTCTTCGGGGGATCCGCTGTCTTGGGCTTGAGCATGCCGTTGACGTAGTTCATCATCAACCGGCAATCCTTGAGCACATGCTTGACAGGCGTCTCATGATGTGTGCATGGCGCCTCCAAGAGCCTCTCAAAATGACCCCTTGGGAGGCCGTTCTGATTGTTCTTGGGGCGAGTTGCCTTGCGCTCGATTGCTGCAACGGTGTTGTCATCACAGCCTCATTTGTCACCCTTCTTCTTCTTCTTGGACCGCGTGGAGGGCCCCTCACCGGCGTCCACGACTTGCTTCCCCTTACCCGGAGGGGGAATCAATGTTGCAGCTACCGCCTCCTCCCCATCGGTGTGGTTGGTCGCGATGTCCAGAAGCTCCCAAGTTGTCCTCGGGGTCCTCCGCCCTAGCCGGTGGATGAGGGTGGTGCAGGTGGTGCCATTTTGGAACGCCGAGATGGCGTCGTTGTCCGTCGCGGTGGGAAGCTCGGTGCAGCGCCTTTGAGAAGTGCTTGATGTAGTCGCGCAGGCTCTCCCCTGGCTGCTGCTTGCAGTTGCGCAGCTCCCACTGCTTGCCGTGTCGGGCGTATGTGCCCTGGAAGTTGCCGATGAAGGTCTCCCATAGGTCTTTCCAGCTGTTGATCCTGCCACGTGGCAGGTGCTCGACCCAGGTCCGCACAGAGTTGTCGAGGTGGAGCGGCAGGTTCTTGATGATGAACAGGTCGTTTGTCACCCCGCCCGTCCGACACGCGAGCCTGTAGTCCTCCAACCACACGCTTGGGTTGGTCTCTCCGTCGTATCTTGGTATCACTGTCGGAGCTCGAAAACACGAGGGGAACCTGGCGTCTTGCACCTTCCGATCGAAAGCGTGCGGGCCCTTCGGGTCGGGCGACCAGCTACGGTCACGGTCCTCGTCGCTGTCGTAGCATCCTCTTCGCCTCTGGGTATGACGCCGGCGTGAGCGGTGCTCGTCGCGCTTGTCATGGTTGTCGTCGTTGCTGCCGTAGCCGTAGCTGTCGTCACCCGTAGCCCGGCGACGAGCCTCGAGCGTGTCGCGAGCGTCGCGCTTGTGCCCCAGTAGCGACTTGACTGATGGTTCTCCGGCGGCTCGGTGTCTTGAGGGGGATCGATCCTGCCGTCGTACGGACGGTGCACCTCGCGCCTCTCGCGCGCGTGATGCTGAGCTCTCGGCCTGCTGTGCGGCCGCCGTCTCAAGGAGGGTCTTGAGCTGCTGTCGAACCCTCTTCTCTTCGGGCATAGCCGGCTCGGGGCAGCCACGCAGGAGCATGGCTGCTGCCACAAGATTCTGCGACGCGCGTCTGAAGTGCGGCGTGCCGTCGTCGTCGACGGGGGCATCCTCATTGATGCGCCGGTTCACGTCCCGTGCCCGTACGCGAGTTTGCGGCACCGGCTGTTCCGCCTCCTGCTCGCGGTGCTGCTCGCGCTGGCGGCTTTGTTGGGGCTCGTCCTCCACGCCGAGCTCTTGGTGAAGGTTCGCCAGCTCTTCATCGAGCTGGCGCTGGGCCTCGACGATCTCATCGAGGCGCGCCCGACGCTGGGCGTCCCTGTTGCGGTGACGAGGGTTCTCCTCGCCGTCCATCGAGCTGGTGGCGGTGTGGGCCTCCAGGACGTTGCACTCTCGGGTGAAGTCTGGTGGGGGTGCCAGTGGCCCCCGTAGCGGGGCCGCGGAGCCAAGGCAACGTACGAAGCCCGGAGCTCGTTCACGTAGGCCGTCACCGGGTCGTCTGGGAGGCCTGTCTGTCCGCGAGGGTACAGAGCTTCGTGCCGCTCCGCGAACTCCCCTGGGTCAGTGGCTCGGACCCACTGGCCTGGAAGGCGAGGTCGGTGAGGTGGAAAGCAGCGATCCTGAAGCGCTCCTGCATCGGGTTTGGCCCCAGCATGGCCATGAACGATTCGTCCGTGAAACCATGGACGAAGGCTGCTCGCGCCGCCGCCGCCGTCGAGGTGGTGGGATGCGCACGTCGGGAGAAAGTCCTCCCGACGACGGACTCCGCCGGCCTGGTGAAGACGAAGCCGAGGGAGCTGAAATGCACGGTCGGGCCGCGAGTCAGCGAGACCTCACGGCCCTCCATCTGGATCACTGGTGAAGTTCAGCGAGACACACGATGTGCCCCTACCTGGCGCGCCAACTGTTGGGGTTCTCAACCACCGGTAGTAGAATTGTATCGAATCGTGTGTCGGATCCGGATGGTTGACACGGGAGACACAAGGGTTTTATACTGGTTCGGGCCTCCGAGGAGTAATACCCTACGTCCTGTTCCGAGTACTCGTGTTACTATGCCGGGGGTGTCTGTAGTAGGGGTTACAAACTTGGTGATTGGTCATCCTCATGTACATTGCACCCCTCCCCCTTTTATAGTCACAAGGGCGAGGGGCAAAGAAGGAAAACAAAAATAAGCTACAGTACTATGGCGTTGTGAAGTCTTTTCCGTCATTGATGTCCGTCAGGCGTAGTGGGGGGTGCAGAGTTGTGGTGTCGTCGGAGGCTGCCGTGTGCACTGTCGCCACTTTTCGTTCCGGGCACTTGGCACCTCCTCCAAGTAGCTCACATAGTGACTCAGCCCTCTTGAGTACATTTTAGGCTCGCCACATTATGGCCTAAGAGCTAGTAGATGGTAATCGAGTGCCTGTTCTGACGGGGTGGTGTGCAGCTGGCGTTGGATGTGACGGCATGTCGGAGGTCGTGGGGGTGCACTGTGCGCCATTACAGTCCCTGCCAGACCCTGCTGTCCTCCCGTCGCGCCAATTGTGGTCTTTGCACGGCGTGGAGAACACTGTCACGTGTGTCGTCGCGGAGAAGCTTGGGGGGCTAGGGTGGCGCCACGTTCGTGTGGGGCCGCTGCCCCACGCTTCGGCTCCTCCGTGGGGACTCGACCTTAGTCAGAGACGGAGATTACTCGTGCGAACGAGTAGTCGGAGGTGAGGCGGCGTGTACTCGGAGACGACGCGTTCTCGTGCAAGGCGGAGAATACTCGTGCGAAGTGGAGGGTACTCGGAGCCGAGGCGAACTCGTGCGAGGTGGAAGATACTCGGAAGTGGGGATGTATTGTCAGTGAGGGTCATGACGAAGATCTGCATCCCTCCCTGTCCTGGATCTTAGCCTTCACATTGTCAATGGTGTCAGAGGACTCCATCTTCGAGGTAATCATCTCGTTGCTTAGGGGACCCTAATCCAGGGCCTCGTCAGTAGCCCTCGGGCCTGTGGTGGGAGTCAAGGACTCGCTCGCAGGCTCTGCGTCGGGGAAATGTTGTAGTTGTTGTTCCTTGATTTACTCGGTGGGTGCGCGCGAGTGCATCCGCCGGATGTAGCCCCCTAGCCCATGAAGGAGTTGTAGACTCGTTTATGGGGTTTCAAATTTTGAAATGTTGTCGTTGCTTCGAAATCTCTGGTGATGGCGGTTGTGGCTGCATCAGTAGCCGTGTCCACTCCGCCGGTCGTGGCTGACATGGCGATGGTGACGGTTGGAGGGGATGGCGCGTGGCTGATTCAAACTTGCGGACCCACCCGGTATCGAACCGTCACGCGAGTGTGCCTCTGTCACCTCGGGGGATGCATCCACCAAACGGGCGGTTTTACGACGTGGTGGGACCGGCATTAAATGCCGGTGGCCACGTTTGCCCCTTATAAACTGCGCGCTGGTTGAGCTCCGTACTTTTTCCCCGATTCCTTGCTTTTGCCAGGGCCGCTCGCTCATCTGCTCCTTACTCTTGCGCTGCCGCCACCGCTTCTTCAACCATTCTTTTCGCCCTCAAGCTCGACAGGCGCCATGTCGAACTGGACGCGCTCCAACGTCTCCCGCTCGATCCTCCAGCGGCTCGTCACCACCGGTCAGCTGCCGGTCCTCACTGCCGCCGAGGAGTGGAAGGTTCCGGGCAGCGAGTCGGTGCCACACCCACCGCAAGGCTATGTCGTCTCGTTCGTGGTGTTCCACGAGCGGGGTTTCACCATTCCGGTCGGCCGGTTCATCCGCACCGTCCTCTCTGAGTACCGGCTGCAACTCCACCACCTCAACCCCAAAAGCATCCAACAAATGGCGGTGTTTGAGGCGCTATGTGAGGGGTACTTGGGAGTGGGCGCCCATTGGCACCTCTTTCGGTACTTCTTCAAGTTCATGTGCCTAAAGGACAAGTCGATCCCGGGCACCCTTGGATGTGCCAATCTTCCGATGAAGATGAAGAGGGGCGAGGAGTACATCTCCAGCATGCTAACGAGCTCCAACAGCGACTGGCACAAACGGTGGTTCTATCTCAAAGACTGCCCTGAGTATCCGCTGCCGAAGTATACCGGCTCCTCAATCGCCGAGGTGCCGGCGAACTGGAGCTATGGGCCCCCGGAGACGGAGGTGGAGAGGTTGATCGGGGATTGCTTTCTGGTGCTGGCCAACCTGCGCAACACTGGGGTCGACCTGGCGACTGTCATTGGCCAGTACCACACGGTGGGGGTCATCCCGCTCCAGCGGCGCCACCTGCGCATCTGCCAGATGACGCTGAACCGCGCTCCCTTCGTCGGGACCGTGTTTGCGCCTCGACTCCCTACGTTGGATGAGATCCAGCGTCGTGTGGGGCAGGCAATTGGGAAGGCCAGCTACTCGTGGCCGCCGCCCCAAGTTCTACCCATGCTCCCCCACGAGGGGACCAAAAATTATGTAAGTCCTTCTTTCCTCCGATTATCGCTCCTACTATTTCGCAGTCTTTGTGTTGATTCTCGTCTTCTTCCTTGTTTTCAGTTGAGGCCTACGGCCCCTCTCCCTGCGAAGCTGCCTCTTCCTGAGGACGTGATACCGAATCATGCCCTGGAAGCCGCGGATAGGAGGAGGGCCGCCCGTAAGGCCCAGCACAAAGACAAGGAGATCGCGAAGCGCGAGCGGAACGACCGCCGCGCTAAGCGTAGGAAGATGAGAGAGGGCACCGTCTCCTCGGATGAGGACCCTTCATCATCGCCGCCCTGGTCTGGTGATGACGGCGGCGCCAGCGTTGACTGGAGCACGCTGTCGTCTCCGTCGCCTCCTCCCCAGCGGCAGGCCACGACGTCCAGCTCGAGGCAGCGACCGGAGCTCGCTACCCAAGAACAGGGAACGAGCTCCAGCTCGCACCAGCCTCCACGTCCAGACCAGGAGGATCGGGGGGTGACTCACTCCCGGCCGAGCCCCGGCGGCCAGGAGCAGCGGAAGGAGAGGAGGAGGTCATCGCGACGAGACGACTCGCCCAGGCGTTCGGGGGACCGCAGCTCGTCCGTTCGCTGTCCCTCTGGTGACTCGTCGCGGCGGGGGTCGCACTCCCCGAGAAGGCGGTCACCCCCTAAGGCGAGATCGACGTCGCCGGCACCTGTTCCAATCGCGCCGCATGGGGTGAGTGCGGATGCTGCCCCACGGCGTCTTCAGTTGTTGATCATTCGTGGCGGCGGCACCCCAACTATGCAGGTCCCTCTCGCCCAAGGTGACAGTCGGAACCCGCCCTCCGTTCAGCCGGGGAGCAAAAGGCCAGCCCCCGAGTCGTCGGGTGCCGCCTCCAGGCCTGTTAAGCGGGCCTGCATCACTTCCTTCGTGTAAGTGTCATCTCGTGCTGTCTCGTTGTCTTATTCTTCGATTTTTGTTCGGTTTGTTGATTTGCTCTTTTCGTGTCAGCCGCTCCAACGTTGGTGCGCTCAGCCTTGCGCCGCGGAAGCGCGCGGCTCTGAGCGCGCGTACTCCCTCGTCTGCTCCCCGATCTTCAACACCTCCGTCTGTGCCGGAGACAGCCCCCGAGCCGGTAGCGGCGGCGCTGGAGACTCGTGATGCGGCGGCACCCCCACTGTCGTCGGGGAACGTAGGCGTGGTCGGGGGGCAAGCAGCCCCCGAGCGATCCAAGCCCCCGGTGGCGCCTGTCGTTGATCAGGGCGCCGTCGTGCAGGTGGCTCTAGAGGCGGACCTGCCCCGAGCATCGGGCGACGGCGAGACTGTGAAAGTGGCGGCCCCCTCGCCGTCCTCGCAGCTCCCGGAGGCCCGAGCTGGAGCAATGCCTACTGGCACCGAAGGTGTTGCCCGCTGAGGCGCCCGTGCCGCCCGTCCCGGAGGTCATCGTGGTGGTTGAGGAGGATGCGGCAGTCGAGGAGGTCACGGTGAGCCCTAAGGCGTCCAGAACCCAAACAGCAGAAGTGACGCTGGACTCCATCGCGCTGCCGGAGCCGCCATGCCAGCCCGGCGATGTCGTCGTGAAGGTGGTCGAGATTGCAGACTCGCCTCTTCCCGGCACGCAGGCGCCTACTTTCCTCGAGAACGCGACGGGCCGCGCTCCTTCAACCACCGTCTGAGAAGTTGGCGAGAGCTCTTGTGCCTGTTCGTCCACAGTCCCCGAGGGAAGTGGACATGACCTGGGCCTCGGGCGCGCCACGTGGGCCGGAACCCATGATGCCGAGGCGCAGGACGGTGAAGATGAAGAAGCCACAGTGCGCCGCCGCTTCGTGTGGGGTCTGCGGTGGGCAGAGCGAGCGATCAACGAGCTTGTCGTCCCGGCTTCGTCGGTGAGTTGGCCGAGCCCTACTCCTTGATCTTTTGTTTCGATTTCCGAGTTGTGGCTACGGTTGACCCTTTTCTCGACCCAGGTGCTCGCCAGCTGCAGCGCCAAGAAGACGCACACCATCGAGGAGCTCCGGACCGAGAAGGCCCTGCTGAAGATGCATCTGGCCGCCGCCCGATTGACGGCTGTAGGAGCGGTGGCGGGCGAGGCGTCGGTGAGGACTGCTCTTGAAGTTGCGGCAAAGTCGGCGGAGGACCGCGCAGTCACTGCACAGTCTGCCGCAGACGCCGCCGTGTCGGAGAAGGCTGCCCTCCCAGCCAAGCTTGCCCAGGTGGAGGCCACCGCCGCAGAGCTGCGAACTGCAGCCGCCACAGCCACCGAAACTGCTCGGAATGCAGCCGCCGCTGCTGCTGCCGCCGAGGCCGCGTCCCGGACCGCCGCCGAAGAGAAGGTGACGCTTGAGAAGGAGGTGGCCGACCTGCAACAAGACCTGGCAGACCATGACGCAGACCTGAAGACGGCGAACAATCAGGTGTGCAACCTCTCCACCAAGCTGCAGGAGGTCACCGCCGAGGGGACACGGCTTCGTGAGGAGAACAGCCAGATGGCACGAGAGATCCAGGGTGAGTATCTTTGTGTTATTCGACTTTCATGACATTTCCTTTCCTGCGCTAATCACTGCAGAGGCTGCTTCACTCTTTGGTTTTCACAGGGATTCGCATAGCTCGTACTGCACAGGCGGCCAAGCTGGCGGAGAAGGCTCAAGAAGTCATGGCTGCGGAGCTCAAAATCCATGAGATGTCTGAGACGGCCAAGAATTTGGCGGACTAGCTCTCAAGTACATTCTTCTTATCTTGACCCCTTCTTACCCATGCTTGTGTCTACCTTGGCTCAATGCTGACTCGTTCTCTGTTCCCAGAGGTCAAAACTGAGCTGGAGGATTCTCGGAAGGCCCAGCACGAGGTGGAGGAGGCGCTCAAAAAGAACATACCGGACCACACCAAGCTTGGACGTCACATTGACACGATCTTGACAGAGAGCGGCGTCCCGCCAGTGCAAATGCCTCCCCATGTGCTTGGCGACCGGCTCAATCTTCTGCCGGGCTTCGTCAAGGAGAAAGAGCTGTCGACCTCTCGACAGGTGGTGCACCGGGTCCTCTCCATGTTCAACTCGCACTACCAGGGGCTGGATTTCAAGGCACTGAGTGGTGGTTGGGCCCCTGGCTACTCGAGCGAGGAGCTCGACAAGATCGAAGAGGATTGCGCCACCTCTGCCAGCGCCATGGCCGACACCGTGATGAAGGACCTAGAGCTGATCCCAAAAGACACACCAGAAGACGGCTCTGGGCCTTCGCATTAGATGTATCAAGTTGTATGACAGTTAAACAAAACTTGTATTCGTGCCGTGTTGAATAGCTTTTTATTTTGTTTCGAAACCGTCGCCTCCCGAAGCGTCCCCCGAGTACCTGCGGATGACTACAGAATGGAATGGCGGCACTTAGACGCTCAAGCCGATTGAACTTTTCTCTAGAGCCACGGAGGCGTAAGAGTCAGAAAGCTCGACCTGAGCCACGAAGTGACGCCATGCATTCGTAGCCCCTGAGTACTTGTAAATGCTCAAGAAAACACTCGCATGCTTTTTTGTAAAAGATGTTTTGAGCCGGAGCTCAAGCGGTTACCCATGTTCCTTCTTAAAGTAGTCAGACGTCGACCTGTAGGTCCGAGCCGCGCTTTCATGTTTTCGTGCCGTAGCCACGGGGGCGTAGGTGTCAAAAGACGTGGACAAGCGACAACATCGAAATGCTTACAGATCAACATCCTTTCCCCTCGCGAAGTAAAAGGTGTTCCGCCAAAAAGAACCCTTCGCTCGTGCGATTGGTGGCGACAAAGTTGTCGGAGAGTTTTTGTTTTCTAAACGGAAAACGAAAGGAGGGAATTGTGCCCCGGGTAGCCCCCGAGCGGCAGGTGTTTTTGCATGGGCGCAAGGACACTTTCCACTCAACCTTTAGATCGCGTTGAAACATATAAAAGATGCCAACACAAGTATATTGAGAAGCTTATGAAACGAGAACAAAAACACATGGCATTATTCATTGATCATAAGTTGAAACAAAGAATGTTACTAAAGGGTAAAAACGTCGTAGATGTTCTAAGTTCCATGCATTGGCGATGATCGTTCCATCGTCCTGCCGAAGCTTGAATGGTCCTGGTCGGAGCACCTGGTCGACGATGTACGGCCCTTCCCATGTGGGCGCGAGCTTGTGTCTGTCCTTGTTGCTCATGACACATCGGAGTACCAAGTCTCCGACTTGAAATTGCCGCTCGTGGATGTTGCGCTCGTGGTAGCATCGTAAGGCTTGCTGGTACCGGGCTGAATGTAGGAGTGCCACATCGCGAGCTTCGTCGAGTTGGCCGATCGCATCTTCGAGCGCGACTTGGTTCCCTTCTTCGGTGTACGCCCGGACTCTTAAAATGCCGTAGTCAATATCCGTCGGGAGAACCGCTTCCGACCTGTGCACCATGAAGAATGGTGTTGCACCGGTGGACCGACTCGGTGTGGTGTGCAGGCTCCACAGAATGGATGGTAGCTCGGCAACCCATCTTGCTCGGAACTTCTCGAGTCGCCTGAAGATTCGGGGCTTTAATCCCTGTAGGATCTTACCGTTTGCCCTCTCAGCCTGCCCGTTGGCCCTCGGGTGTGCCACAGCAGTCCAGTCCACGCGAATGTTGTTGTCGTCGCAGAACTTGAGGAACTTCTTTCCCGTGAGCTGTGTGCCATTGTCGGTGATGATCGAGTTCGGGATCCCGAAGCGGTAGATGATGTCGGTGAAGAACGCCACGGCTTCCTCGGAACGGATCTTGGCCACGGGTTGAGCTTCAATCCACTTTGAAAACTTATCGACGGCAACGAGCAGATGCGTGAAGCCTCTGGGTGCTTGCTTGAATGGTCTGACTATGTCCAGCCCCCATACTGCGAACGGCCACGTGATGGGAATCTTCTGAAGTGCTTGCGCCGGGAGATGAGTTTGTTGAGCGTAGAACTGGCAACCCGCACATCGTCGTACGATATCTTTGGCGTCAGCCAGCGCCGTGGGCCAGTAGAAACCTTGTCAGAACGACTTTCCGACTAAGGTTCTGGCGGCGACGTGGTGTCCGCACGTGCCAGCATGAATTTCCTGAAGCAGGTCTCGGCCTTGATCTCTCTGAATGCAGCGCATGAGTATATCTGCTGCGCCCCACTTGTGGAGCTCACCGTCGATAAGGACATAAGATTTGGCTCATCATGAGATGCGACGTGCCTCCGTTTGATCTGAGGGCAACCTCCCCTCGACCAGCCATTCGAGGATTGGGAAACGCTGGTCAGGATCTTCTAAGTTTGGCTCTTCGTCAATCTCCATGACTTCTGGCTCCTCCGACTCTGGTTGTTGCTCTCCATCTACTCGGACGGACGGCGCGTGCTGATCACTAGCGAACACTCCATGCGGCACAGGCTTGCGGCTTGACGCTGCCTTGGCGAGGATGTCCGCAGCTTTGTTGTTGTCGCGCTGCACATGATGGAGCTCAAGCCCATAGAACTTGTCTTCTAGTTGACGCACAGTTCGACAATAGGCTGCCATCTTGGGGTCGACATAGTTCTTCTCCTTCATCACTTGGTCTACGACAAGCTCAGAGTCCCCACAGATCTCGAGGCGGCGGATTTCGAGCTCGACCACGATCCGAAGGCTGTTGACGAGCGCTTCATATTCAGCCACGTTGTTGGAGGCGGGAAAATGCAGTCGGACCATGTACTCCATACGCACGCCCAGAGGCGAGATGAAGACAAGGCCTGCCCCTGCCCCTTCCTTCATGACTGAGCCGTCGAAATACATTGTCCATGTCTCATGATCGATTGGTGCCGGCGGAGTCTGAATCTCCGTCCATTCAGCAACGAAATCCGCCAACACCTGTGACTTAATTACACTGCGCGGCACATAAGTCATGTTGTGCCCCATAAGCTCGAGGGCCCACTTGGCTATCCTCCCCTCTGCCTCGGGATTCTGGATCACCTCCCCGAGGGGGTACTTGGACACCACTGTGATGGGGTGTTGGTCGAAGTAATGTCGGAGCTTGCGTTTGGTGATTAAGACAGCGTATACGAGCTTCTGGATCTGAGAGTAGCGGGTCTTCGAGTCGGAAAGAACCTCGCTTATGAAATAAACGGGCCGCTACACCTTAAGTGACTTCCCAGGATCTTCTCGTTCAACAACCAGAGCAGTGCTCACGACCTGCGTCGTTGCAGCCACGTACAAGAGCATTGGCTCTACTGGCATGGGCACCGTGAGTACTGGTGGACTCTTCAAGAGATTCTTGAGTTTATCGAGCGCTTCCTGGGCTTCAGGCGTCCATGTAAAGTGGTCGGACTTCTTCATTAGGCGGTACAGTGGCAGGCTACGCTCTACGAGTCGGGCAATGAACCGACTAAGAGCTGCGAGGCAGCCGGTGACGCGCTGCACGCCCTTCTGGTTCTGGATCGGCCCCATGTTTGTGATAGCTGAGATCTTCTCGGGATTAGCTTCAATGCCGCGTTCGGACATGACAAAGCCTAGGAGCATGCCCCTTGGAACCCCGAAAATGCATTTCTCGGGGTTTAGCTTCACCCCATGTTCTCTCAGCTTCGCGAATACTTCCGTAAGATCGGGGATCATATCACCCGTCTTCTTTGACTTGACCACGATGTCATCGACATATGCTTCGATTATTCGTCCTATGAGATCACCAAAAACGCGTCACATGCATCTCTGAAACGTAGCGCCCGCGTTCTTGAGACCGAACGACATCGAGTTGTAGCAATAAGCGCCAAAGGGAGTAATGAAGGACGTTGCGAGTTGGTTCGCTATGCACATCGCGATCTGGTGGTACCCGGAGTACGCATCGAGAAAACAGAGGGTTTCGCACCCAGCCGTTGAATCGACTACCTGATCTATGCGAGGCAAAGGAAACGGATCCTTGGGACATGCCTTGTTAAGGCTCATGTAGTCAACACACATCCTTCATTTCTTGTTCTTCTTCTTTACAAGTACAGGGTTAGCTAACCACTCGGGGTGGAACACTTCTTGGATGAACCCTGCACTAAGGAGCTTCTTGATCTCCTCGCCTATGGCCTTGCACTTGTCGTCGTTGAAGCAGTGCAGGCGCTGCTTGACCGGTTTTGATCCCGGTTTGATGTTGAGTTTGTGCTCGGCAACTTCTCTCGGGATCCCCTTCATGTCGGAGGGTTTCCATGCGAACACGTCGAGGTTCGCTTTGAGGGAGTCGACGAGCGCGCTTTCCTATTTAGGATCGAGCGTCGTCCCGATACAGAGCGTGCGGCCATCATCGGTGACAGCCACATCCTTGACATCCTTGGCGGGCTCGAAAGAGCAGGCCGCTCGCTTGGACGACTCGGGGATATCTTGGTCCTCGGAGGGAGGCTCGAGGTGGAGCTTCTCGGACCGGATGAGTGTTTCAGCGAATTGAAAGCACTCAGTATCGCATTCGTATGCGTACTGGAATGTAGTCCCCTCTGTGATGACCCCCTTCAGACCGGGGATCTTCAGCTTGAGATACGTGTAGTTAGGCACGGCCATAAACTTCGCGTAGGCCGGCCTCTCGAGGATGGTGTGGCACGTCCCCGAGAACCCCACCACTTCGAAGGTGAGGGTTTCCATGCGGAAGTTCTGCGACGTCCCGAACGTGACGGGCAGATCGATCTGCCCTAATGGGAGCGCATCTTTCCCAGGGATGACCCCGTGGAAAGGAGTCGGCGATGGGCGCAGTCGGGACCGCGGGATGCCCATGCTATCGAGCGTCGTCATGTATAGGACGTTGAGCCCGCTCCCTCCATCCATCAGCACCTTGTGGACCCGCTTGGTCCCGATCAGTGGAGCCACCACGAGGGGGTAGCTTCCCGGTTGCGGTACGTGGTCGGGGTGGTCCGTTCGGTCGAAGGTGATCGGAGTCTCCGACCACTTGAGGTATGACGGCATCACGGGCTCGGTGTTGTAGACTTCGCGCCGGATCAGCTTCTCCTTGCGCCTCGACGGTCGTGCTGGTGCCCCGCCAAAGATCATGTGGACCGCGCCATCTTCTCGAGGGAAGACCACCTCCTTGTCATTGTCGTCGTTGTCGGGGAAGGGTGGCGCATCCTTCTTCGGGGGATCCGCTGTCTTGGGCTTGAGCGTGCCGTTGACGTAGTTCTTCATCAACCGGCAATCCTTGAGGGCGTGCTTGATAGGCGTCTCGTGATGTGTGCATAGCGCCTCCAAGAGCCTCTCAAAATGACCCCTTGGGAGGCCGTTCTGATTGTTCTTGGGGCGAGTTGCCTTGCGCTCGATTGCCACAACGGTGTTGTCGTCACGGTCTCGTTTGTCGCCCTTCTTCTTCTTCTTGAACCGCGTGGAGGGCCCCTCACCGGCGTCCACGACTTGCTTCCCCTTACCCGGAGGGGGAATCAATGTTGCAGCTACCGCCTCCTCCCCGTCGGCGTCGTTGGTCGCGATGTCCAGAAGATCCCGAGTTGTCCTCGGGGTCCTCCGCCCTAGCCGGTGGATGAGGGTGGTGCAGGTGGTGCCGTTTTGGAACGTCGAGATGGCATCGTTGTCCGTCGCGGTGGGAAGCTCGGTGCAGCGCCTTGAGAAGCACCTGATGTAGTCGCGCAGGCTCTCCCCTGGCTGCTGCTTGCAGTTCCGCAGCTCCCACTGCTTGCCGGGCCGGGCGTACGTGCCCTGGAAGTTGCCGATGAAGGTCTCCCGTAGGTCTTTCCAGCTGTTGATCCTGCCACACGGCAGGTGCTCGAGCCAGGTCCGCGCAGAGTCGGTGAGGTGGAGCGGTAGGTTCTTGATGATGAACAGGTCGTCTGTCGCCCCGCCCGCCCGACACGCGAGCCTGTAGTCCTCCAACCACACGCTTGGGTTGGTCTCTCCGTCGTATCTTGGTATCGCTGTCGGAGCTCGGAAACGCGAGGGGAACTTGGCGTCTTGCACCTTCTGACCGAAAGCGTGCGGGCCCTTCGGGTCGGGCGACCAGCTACGGTCACGGTCCTCGTCGCTGTCGTAGCGTCCTACTCGCCTCTGGGTATGACGCCGGCGTGAGCAGTGCTCGTCACGCTTGTCACGGCCGTCGTCGTTGCTGTCGTAGCCGTAGTCGTAGCCGTCGTCGCCCGCAGCCCGGCGAAGAGCCTCGAGCGTGTCGCGAGCGTCGCGGTTGTGCCCCATTCGCGACTTCACTGATGGTTCGCCGGCGGCTCGGTGTCTTGAGGGGGGATCGATCCTGCCGTCGTACGGACGGCGCACCTCGCGCCTCTCACGCGTGTGATGCCGAGCTCTCGGCCTGCTGTGCGGCCGCCGTCTCGAGGAGGGTCTTGAGCTGCTGTCGAACCCTCTTCTCTTCGGGCGTAGCCGGCTCGGGGCAGCCACGCAGGAGCATGGCTGCTGCCACGAGATTCTGCGACGCACGTCTGAAGCGCGGCGTGCCGTCGTCGTCGACGGGGGCATCCTCGTTGATGCGCCGGTTCACGTCCCGTGCCCGTACGCGAGCTTGCGGCACCGGCTGTTCTGCCTCCTGCTCGCGGTGCTGCTCGCGCCGGCGGCTTTGTTGGGGCTCGTCCTCCACGCCGAGCTCTTAGTGAAGGTTCGCCAGCTCTTCGTCGAGCTGGCGCTGGGCCTCAGCGATCTCGTCGAGGCGCGCCCGACGGTGGGCGTCCCCGTTGCGGTGATGAGGGTTCTCCTCGCCGTCCATCGAGCTGGTGGCGGTGTGGGCCTCCAGGACGTTGCACTCTCGGGTGAAGTCTGGTGGGAGTGCCGGTGGCCCCCGTCGCGGGGCCGCGGAGCCAGGGGCAACGTACGAAGCCCGGAGCTCGCTCACGTAGGCCGTCACCGGGTCGTCCGGGAGGCCTGGCTGTCCGCGAGGGTACAGAGCTTCGTACCGCTCCGCAAACTCCCCCCAGGTCAGCGGCTCGGACCCACTGGCCTGGAAGGCGAGGTCGGTGAGGTGGAAAGCAGCATGCCTGAAGCGCTCCTGCGTCGGGTTTGGCCCCAGCATCGCCGTGATCGATTCGTCCGTGAAACCACAGACGAAGGCTGCTCGCGCCGCCGCTGCCGTCGAGGCGGTGGGACGCGCGGGTTGGGAGAAAGTCCTCCCGACGACGGACTCCGCCGGCCTGGTGAAGACGAAGTCGAGGGAGCCGAAATGCACGGTCGTGTCGGGAGTCAACGAGACCCCGCGGCCCTCCATCTGGATCGCTGGTGAAGTTCGGCGAGACACACGATGTGCCCCTACCTGGCACGCCAACTGTCGGGGTTCTCAACTGCCGACGGTGGATTTGTATCGAATCGTGTGTCGGATCCGGATGGTTGACACGGGAGACACAAGCACTACAGCGTTTTGGACGTATCGCGACGCCTCAAAATCGTTGCTATAGGGGTCATTTGGTCGCAATATCGACATATTACGACAAATTGGTTTCGTCGCCGGGCGTCGCAATAATTGTCGTCGCAATATGTTTTTGCGACGATCCCAAAATGGTGTCGCTATAAAGAGGAAGTGTTGCGACCACATGTGGTGTAGCAATTTGTTGAAGTAGCAACGACCAGTGACGTTGCAATACGGGTAATTACAACGAAATGTGTCGTTGCTATAGTGGCAATTGCGACCATTTTGGTGTGTTGCAAACAAGCGCTATTACGATGAAATCATTGTGTCGCAATACGACACATGTGCTATTGCAATAGCGTTGTAGGATATCACAACTAAATGTTCGTTGTTGCTATATGGTAGAGGATTCGCAACACCATTTGAAATGTTGCTATTATCATAAAGGTTATTGCAACACAAAAAAGTCGTTGCTATTTTCTTTTAGAATATTGCAACACGATGTGTATCGTTGTAATATCCACAAGTAGCACCGATTAAGCATTGTTGCAATATGATCAATGGTAGTTGCAATACTAAATTCACACCCTACTAGATACAACGATATTGATTCTTTAATGCAACAAAATTTCGAAAAACATAAATTGATGCAAATATATACATATATTATTAATGACACCAATTCAGCATTTACACCCACCCAACATTCATGATACATTATTAATGAAATCAATTCATCATTCACTCCCAGCATTCATGATACAATTGATGCAGTATAATATTCAACATATGAAAGTAAGAACTCTAGTCATCATCTATCACTCCTAATAATATACTTGCAACTACTTCTCAAAGCCTTGTGACTGCTACTTGTGCTTCAAGATCGCTTCCCATTCATGAATAAAAATACCATCCAAATCTAAATGGCATAATACCTGGAGAAAACAAAGCATAATACCATCAGGTCTGTTACAAGTAATATGCACGCAGGCATATAATTAAGAATGCTATTCATAAGAATCCTACCTCGATATTAGTTCAATCTTGCGATAAATCGATTTTCTAGAGTTCAGATCACTCATCTCAATCTCCCTGTAGTCCACGACCCATGGAACCGTTCCTACGGGAGTACTCAAGAATAGATAGGCGCAGATTGGAAAAGGGGAGGACCGGAGGAGAAGGGAAACCTCGGGATTACCTCAGCGGGAGGTTGGCGGCGGTCGCCGTCGAAGAGGACGGGGAGCGGAAGATCGGCAGCATCCTCCACCACCTCCACGAGCAGTGGCGGAGCTGGCGGATTTTGACGCCTAAGGCCGCGTTTAAACCACTCGATCTTAGTGTAGTCCATATAATAACGATACCTACTATAGCGATAGTCCATATAATGATACAAGTGTTTAAAATGTGTGATTTAGACTACTACATCGTAATTTAAGATCTAATTGTATAAGAAAGTTGATAAAATAAATACCTTACTAGTGTGCAAAGTAGGAAATTTTAAATGAATTAGATAAGCAATATGCAAAACATATTTGAATACAAGAAAATGACAAGAAATTATAGGCACGGGAGCATGAGTAAAAAAAGATCTCAATGTCTTAGTCCTCATATTCATTGAGTACTGCTAGTCTACAATTTACAAAGTGGGGCACAAATAATCTCATGAATCAGTATATTCAGTTTAAGGAATTATAGGTGCAGGAGCATGAGTAAAAAAAGATCTCAATGTCTTAGTCCTATTCATTGAGTACTGCTAGTCTACAATTTACAAAGTGGGGCACAAATAATCTCATGAATCAGTATATTCAGTTTAAGGAATTATAGATGCAGGAGCATGAGTAAAAAAAGATCTCAATGTCTTAGTCCTATTCATCGAGTACTGCTAGTCTACAATTTACAAAGTGGGGCACAAATAATCTCATGAATCAGTATATTCAGTTTAAGCAGACAATATGGCTTAAGAGGAATGCCGGAATGGGGACTGGAGGATTGCGGATTCAAAATTGACCTGCTTGACAGCTTGAGCTTGAGTGCCGCCGTCGCCCGTAGTGTTGGGCTGCCGGCCTCCGCGCTCCGCCCCTCCGAACTGGAGGGCTCACGACCAGACCCCGGATTGGCAGATTGGGGAGCCGGGACCAAATGAAGTAGAGAAGCTGGGGACTTGGCGAGGATGGCCGGCGCCCACCAGACCGCCCGCCTCGCTAAGCCGCCAGCGCCGCCGCACTTCCCAGGAGTTGTAGGGTTTGCCGAGGGGAGGTCGCGAGGAGCAGGACGCCGACGCACTGGGGGCAAGCGCCGAGCGCGACTCGATCAGGCCACTTGGAGCCTCCTCCGACGGAAGAAAGCAGGCCGGATGGGCTACTTGACATCTGCAGCCAAATCCCCCACGAAGATAGTATAGTCAGGGGTATCATCACGCTTTTCACCAGCACTGGCCCAGTTCAGCCGGAATGTCAACTCAACATTGGGCATCATTTGTCCATTGTATGTTTGAAGAACTCGCTCTGCAGCTGCACGGCTTGTAAATTCAACAAAGCCATAACCCTGGAGCTGCCATGTATTCTTGTCACGGATGAGCTTAACAGATTGAAGCTGCAAATCAGTGTAAAGGTAATGTAAGTAAATTATCAGGAAATCATAAATGCATGGTGCCATGGACAAATATTGCTACCTTGCAGACTTTGTAATATGCTCAATAAAACTATATACACTAATTAGAAAACTAAAACTGACACATATAAATAGTTTTGCACATCAATTTACAAGGCTGCTAAACATTATTATTGCCATGTGCTTCCCAAGCAAAACAACTATAGAAAGCAATGACTTCAGGTTATTTCCCCGGATGCAATTCTCAATAGATAATGGTAACCAACTGAAGGAAACAAATTAAAGATTACCGGTTCAAAAATCAAATATAAACTAGGCCAAAGCTTGATTAATTCAAGAGAATCTAGAATACCTACCAAATAACTGGTACCCTGGAGCTTCGATCGTTAGCAGTCATACGAAATTCACAACAAAATGACTCATAAATCATAAGAAAAAAACTTACTGTGACGCCTATTAGCAAAAGCAATGCGCGCATCTAAATCCCCAGAAGAGCACAGCCATCGACAACACGCTCAACCACAAGCAGCATCAGATCGGAACGCGTACCTCCCCAGTGTTGGCGAAGCATCCGTAGATGTAGTTCTCGTCCATCCAGTATTGCAGGTCCCCGATCCAGAGAGTCCTCACCTCGTCCGCCGCCGCGGGGGCGGCCGGAGCCGGCGGCGGCGGCGCAGCGTAGTACTGCTGCGGGGGCGGCGCCCGGAGCCGGCGCCGGCGGCGCAGCGTAGTACTGCTGCGGGGGCGACGCCTGCCCGTAGTGCCCCTGCGGCGGAGGCTGGCCCCACATCGCTGGCGGCTGCTGCGGCGGCGGCGCGCCGTACTGCTGCGTCATCAGCGGCGGGATTCCGCCCCACTGAGGAGGCTGCCCACCTGCGCCCTGCGGAGGCGGCGGCGGCGCCATGCCGGGTTGCGGCTGCTGCGGTGGGGGCTGCTGCATCATGGCGACTTGGCGAGAGGCGGCCTAACCCTAGCCGAGACGAGCGAGCGAGATGGGGAGGAAGAACAGCGGACGAGGAGGAGACGGGGATGAAGAAGAGGAGAATTCAGGGTTGAGTTTTTTTGTCTGTACGCGGAGACTTTAAATGGGCCGTGGGCCGTGCTGTGGTGTTGGTGCAGTTTGTTGTGTTGTGTTTTTTTTTTTTTTGAGACAATGTTTTGTTTTAATTGGCCAGTTTGTTGATAGTGATGAGCCTGCATGATGCTGCAGCAATTTTATTTGTATTATTATTACTACAATTATTATTATAAGAACCTTAAATTGTCAATGACCCGAGATAAAGAAAGAGGGAATCTTAGTTGCGTTGCGTCAGAGGAAGATGTTTTATGTTTAAGTGCAGCGCTGTTCATGTTCACGAGATCCAAGGCAGAGGACAATTATGATAGCATTGTCAAAACATCAGTCCTGACCATGCATTGTCAAAACATCAGTCCTCAACTCTATAGGCACGATGCTATATAAGAATAACGAATATACACAATTAAATTCCCAAAGTGGACACAACAAATGTGATGGTCTAGTGGTAGATGTGCTCTTTTCTAAGCCACAAGTGCAAGGTTCAAATCTTATGCACTACAATATTTTTATCCATTTAACACACAAATTTTTTTAATTTCAAATTTCAAAAGCTGAGAAACTCACATGTTTTTAGGGTAATAAATGATTTCAAATGAAAAGGTCATGAATATCAAAGTTATATAACTCATCAAGATCTAAATACTTTATTCAGTTCATTAATCCATGTGACAAAGTTTGAATAATTCAATATTTGTATTTCAAAAATTGATAACTAAAATCATGATTTTGGAACACTAAATGATTTCAGCTGGAAAAGTGATGAATACTGAAGTTTCATAACACATCAAGATCTATAATCTTTGTTTATGTCTTTTTTTCATTTGAGATAGTTGTATTATACATTGGTCATTAATCCTTGATTTACTCACGTAGTTAAAGAAGTTATGTTAGAGACTTATCAAATTTGTACTACATGTTATTATCACTTTTGAAAATGACAAAATGGTCTACATAAATATTGTAGATCTTGATGAGATATGAAACTTTGGTATTCATCACTTTTCCATTTGACATCATTTAGTGTACCAAATCTTAATTGTATTTGTCATTCAAAAATTGGATTGATCAAACAGACTCACACGAGACGATTTTCAAAAAAAAATCATTAATAAGTTTCATAACTAGGTAGAGCATGATTTTAGGAATTTTTAGGAAAAAAAATCACCGGATTTGGAGTAGCAATGAAGGAGAAATACTAGATACAACTTTAAATTCTGGATTAAAAGAAAAAAATACGGACTGTTTGCGTGTTCTTTAGTCTGGCCAAGTGGCCCAACAGGATTGGCAAGCTACACGACAATATAATGTATATAAAAAAATCAAACTTCATAACAACATAAGGTAGAACATAGTGGTAAGGTGCGTCTGTCTCAACTCTAAGGTCTTGAGTTCGAATCCCAAGTTCTCTCTTCTATGTTTTGTTTTTTACATTTTCCAGAGAGCTGGTGTGTGATATATAAGAGTAAAGAATATACACAATTAAATCCCCAAAGTGGACATAACAAATGTGGTGGTCTAGTGGTAGATGTGTTTTTTTCTAAGCCACAAGTGCAGGGTTCAAATCCTATGCACTGCACTATTTTTATGGATTTAACGCACAAATTTTTTAAATTTAAAATTTTAAAAGTTGATAAACTCACACGTTTTTTAGGGTAATAAATGATTTCAAATGAAAAGGTCAAGAATACCAAAGTTATATAACTCATTAAGATCTAAATACTTTATTCAAATCATGATTTTGGAACACTAAATGATTTCAGCTGGAAAAGTGATGAATAATGAAGTTTCATAACTCATCAAGATCTATAATCTTTATTTATGTCTTTTTTCCATTTGAGATAGTTGTATTATGCATTGGTCATTAATCCTTGATTTACTCACGTAGGTTAAGAAGTTATGTTAGAGACTTGTCAAATTTGTACTACATGTTATTATCACTTTTGAAAATGACAAAATAACCTAAATAAATATTGTAGATCTTGATGAGACATGAAACTTTGGTATTCATCGCTTTTCCGTTTGACATCATTTATTATAAAAAAAATCTTAGTTGACATTTTTTGAAATTCAAAAATTGCATTCTTTACTATTATGTATACAAAACAATAATGTATTACATCACAACATGATGGGTACTGTAGTGGTAAGGTGCTCAACTTTTGAAACTAAAGGACTTGAGTTTGAATCTCAAGTTCTCTCCTTTTAGGTACTTAGGTTTGAGAGTCGAGCACCTTACCACCACACTACACATCATGTTGTGATGGAATACATTATTTTTTGTATAATGATAAAGAGTGAATTTAAAAAATGACAACTACAAGCAAGATTTTTTTACTCTAAATGAGGTCAAATGGAAAAGTGATGAATACCAAAGTTTCATAACTAATCAAGATCTACAATCTTTATTTACGTCATTTGTGCATCTGAGAAAGTGGTAGTATACTTTGACCATTTATCCTAGATTCACTCACATGGTATAAGAAACTATGTTATAAACTTGTCAAATTTGTACTACATATTATTACCAATTTTCGAAAATGACAAAATGACCTAAATAAACATTGTAGATCTTGATGACACATGAAACTTTGGTATTCATCACTTTTCCATTTGACATCATTTATTATAAAAAATCTTAGTTGACATTTTTTGAAGTTCAAAAATTGCATTCTTTACTATTATGTATACAAAACAATAATGTATTCCATCACAGCAAGATGGGTATTGTAGTGGTAAGGTGCTCAACTTTTGAAACCAAAGGACTTGAGTTCGAATCCCAAGTTCTCTCCTTTTGTCGGTTTTTTCAATTTTTTTTGGCAATAAAATAAAAAAAGAAAAGAAACCCGTACAAAAGGATTAGAACCTAGGTACTTGGGTTTGAGAGTCGAGCACCTTACCACCCCAATACACATCATGTTGTGATGAAATACATTATTTTTTGTATACATAATGATAAATAGTGAATTTCAAAAAATAGCAACTACAAGCAAGATTTTTTAATCTAAATGAGGTCAAATGGAAAAGTGATGAATACCAAAGTTTCCTAACTCATCAAGATCTACAATCTTTATTTAGATCATTTGTGCATCTGAGAAAGTGGTAGTATACTTTGGCCATTTATCCTAGATTCACTCACATGGTATAAGAAACTATGTCATACACTTGTTAAATTTGTACTACATATTATTACCAACTTTCGAAAATGACAAAATGAACTAAATAAACATTGTAGATCTTGTTGAGACATGAAACTTTGGTATTCATCACTTTTCCATTTGACATCATTTATTATTAAAAAATTGCATTCTTTACTATTACTAGAACATTCGGCGCGCTATACGCGCCCTACCGTTTGAACAATCAAGTAAGTAAATAGAAGGTGATAAAAAAACAAAAAATAGTAAATTGATCAAGAAATCACAGCATAGGTTAACAAACAAATCGTAAATATATTAACATATGAGCAGATATAGGTTTGTCCGACAATTGAATCATGAACATGATAGCATATATGAGCACCAGGCACAAGTTTTCTGAAGCACTAACTCAGATCAGCATATGACCAAACGCACACAAAAAAACGCAACTGGTTGAGCCAAAGTGGACACAGCATCCCCTTCTTGCTTGGGCTGTAAAGAAAAAAAATCATCTGAAGCATGTCACTTGATAGTGTTACTTAATCCTCTGGTGGAAAACAAAGAGCACATGAATACAAAAAGGGGAGCCAAAACTGCAAACAAATCTAGGCTATCAGGCAAATCCGGGGACATATTCAGAAGCCAAATACACAGATTAGACAAAAGCTTTCTAGTTGGACATGTGCTAGCAAAAACACAGCATATGGCTGTAGGTAGGCAATGCAGTTCAGAGGGAAGACAGATGGGGAAAGATTAGTAGGTTTTAGCAGCAGGTTCAGCAAGTTCGCCAAGTAAGCTTGTCCCTCTTTTGGTGTTTGTACGATTAGTGAATCTATTCTAAGAATTAGAGTGTTGTCATGGATGCTGAACATTAGTATCACTCACTTTCAGAAGTTGCTATACATATAAAGCAAACTAACTGATCATGATCAAGTAGGCACCTGTATGATGAATCAAAATGAATAACCAAGGCAGCTCCTGCACAGGAACAATGTGCCCACAACCAGATTGTGGTGATGGGTAGAGCTTGTTGCTGCATGGAACTGTGGTTTCAGCAGGTGGGTAGGCCTTGGATGATGCACCAGGTTGCCTTTGTACAGGCTGACCATCATCATTCCCCGAACACATGTCAAGATGCCCAAGAGCTTCATCCTTCCACACCAACTTGTAAGGATCAAGTTCTCTACCCTAAACAATGCATGTTTCACACATTTAGCTTGTTTTGTCACATTGTATTCAGATTTGTATGCGAAAAGTTAGAATACCGGAGCGTGATGGCGATGAGAGAGGTGATGACAGGGATCTGATTCAGGAAGATGACAGAGCATGCGGCATTGGTGCTTCGCAGCACGTAGTAGTACAGCTCCATTTCGACCATTTGTTTTGCTCACCCCAAACAGCCATGTGGAAGAACTTTTATCCTGTAAGAAAAATATTGTCTTAGATCCTGAAATAACAATTTTAACATAGCACAAAGGTTGGGACTAAACTACAACATAACTTCTGAAATGTCAGAAGTAGACCATGGCACACATCAATATGATTATAATGGGGATTTTAATGAGCAATTGAATAAATAATGCATTGTTTTTTTTTTCTGAACCAAGATCTTATGCATTCTGAACAGATGCATAGCTGTACCAGGACATGAAAGAATGAACAGTACCTGTATCTGTAAATTGCTGGTCCTCGCCGCCGCCTTGGTTGAACATTGTGATTCTGAAAGACACTGTAAGATCATCCGATTTTTCAAGATCACCAGGACGGTCTTCCAGGTAGAGGGTCAAGCTAGGGTATCTTGTGTCATCCCTTAAACACCATGGTTTCAGAAACAATCCCATGTCCATCAGTCCATGGTTATGAAAATAAGGTGGCGTCAGTTAGCGTGAAGCTGCATAGTACACACAAAATGGAAGTATGGGAAAACTTTAGTGAAGGAAAAACTTTACCATTTGAGACCCTTTGCATCAAACGTCTCTGAAAAATGGCGCCCAAGCTTGGGCAACAGTGAGAATCCTTCAATCGTCCAGATGAAGTCAAACAGAGGAACAGTTTGTATAGCTTCAGAAAAAGGCTCCAATCCTAATGTGATTATCCAACAAAAATAGTAGTTAGAAAATTATGTCATGTTCAGAACAAGAAAAGGAGCTGTGAAGCACCCGTCTGACTTGATGTGGTAGCTACTGAGCATCCTATGCATATGCATTCAGAGTAGGATTAAGAGATATATGATTTCGATTTAACTGTCATGTTATACTTATACAGCTGAATTCATTGTAGAGCACGTTATTACTTTTTTTTTTTTGATAATATAAGTGCCATCTCGCTTCAACAGTAGCTAAATATTTAGTTTAGCGAAGTGTTAAAAAGTGCCTAAAATATGTTACACTTGTAAATTGATCGATGATGATATGAGATTACCAGAAAAAAAAAGGACGCCTACATTATTACGGATCAGATAGCAAAGAATGGCTCTAAAAGCTTGAGCTGGTAAAAAGGATAGCTTATTATAAGTTCAGAGTTTACAGAAATTTAGCAATCTTAACAATTCTTCTATTATGCTTAGTGAGCTTTTTCATATACATTTTTAAGAAAAGACAATTCTACATTAAATATCCTTTCTATGCATAGGTGAGCTACAAATCTATATACATGAAGATGAAAGGAAATCAGTTCAAAATTACACCAATAATAGATGAGTTGATATACACAATGATTGTACTCATTAAACCCAAATTACATGAAGCCATTCTCTATGTACTATGATAGTACTCCATTTCCTTGCCAATAATAGTAAACTCTTTCAACTATGCTCTGTGAAAACTAAAATCAAGTAAGGTAACTGCATCTCTAATTCTAGTCATTTGATTTCTGAGCAGCACTACTATCAGGTACTTTCATTCACCTGAGTTGATTCAACTATTTGTAATGAAAATGTATCGCAAGCCAAGAAGGTCAACCAGAACTTTTTTCACCCTCCTAATTACATATCAATGTAAAGCCCCTCGGTATAGATCAATGTAATGCTCTAGGAAAAATCAACAGCACCTTCAAGCACAGGTCAAATAAGAGCACTCATTCATACATAGAAAGGGGGAAAGGCAGACCTTAGGAAAAAATGATTCACCAGAGAGCTCCTAAATCCAGGTTACCTGCGCACTTACACAACTAGAATCAAGCTATGAGGCAAATCTGCAATTCGTATATCTTAATCATAGTATATCTTGATAATTTTTCTGTAATATAGAAGGTAACACCTACATAGTATATCTTAATCAACCTATGAGGCAAATCTGCAAAACAAATAGAAGCAATCTGTATGCTCTAGTACAATCAAGGAATAGATGCAGTAGCATACGGGATTGTGAAGATGATGGAACGCTGCACAACTCACCTCCACGGGGCAAGCGGCAGCACTGAGGTTATGCCAGTGGGGACCCTATTCACCACGTTCTGTACTTCTGCACGGCCACCAGCAGAGCGCGCGAGCGTGCATACCGGCAACACTGCAGCGGAGCACCCAGGTGGCCACCATGTAGAGCGGAGCCTGCACGCGATGACCCCGTTAGTTGCCACGCGCGAGATACTGCGGCGGTCGGGGAGGCGCCCGCCGACGGCAGAGGAGGATGGGGGAGGGGCGCCGAGGAGGCGCCGGCGGCCTGTCGGAGTTAGGCAGCATGGCGTCCATGGCTGCGGGCACCCACATCGTCGCATAGGCAGCACGGTCGCCGCCGGTCCCCATCGGCGCAGCCACGGCAGGAGGCGACACCTCATCAACGCGGTCACCGTAAGCTGCTGCCGGGGCCGTCGCCGTGGCGCAATGGGCGGGCCAGCCGCATGGGCCACTCTGCGCGCGGCTAGGACGGGCTGTCGCCGTCGTGACGCAGAGGTCGGGCCGCTGGCCTGCTGCACCGTCGTCGTGCGCGACGAGGTGGCCCGCCGCGCGCTGCGCCGCGGACTGGAGCCCATCTCCGCCGCCTCCCCGACCTTCTCCTTCTTGCCGCCGGCGTTCGTGGCTCCTACCTGCGCTGGATTTGGCGAGAAAGGGAGGCTGCAGAGAGGAGAGGGATAGAGAGAGGGCGACAGAGGCGCAGATCCCGCCTTAGGGTCTGAGCCGACGGCTGTGCAACCCACTGGCCGGGGTTGCGCCACGCCGAGTGCTGCCGGAGAAATGGAGGGGAGCGGCGGCGATGGCGGCGGCGAGCAGGGAGGGAGAGGGCGGCGGGAGGGAGGAGAGCAGGGAGGGAGGACGGCGGCGGGGAGGAGAGGTGAGGGGAGTGAGGTTAGGGTTCGCAGTGCCGGCGCGGGGGTGAGGTGGTGGGAAGGGGTGTTCGCAAAAGTGGCTCGGGGTTGTTTGTAAAACAACACGAACCACTTCTTCGCGTAGAAATAAATTTTGCTACAAGGGTCTAAGTGAAAATGTTCTGAACGCGGTTTCTGTGAGGTTTGGACTTGCTGTACTGTTTCGCGATTTGTAGAAACACGGTACCCCGGGAATGCGGAGAGGAGAGGAGAGGGGGTGCGCTTTTAAGAAATTTGATGTATACAAAATAATAATGTATTCCATCACAATAAGATTGGTATTGTAGTGGTAAGGTACTCAACTTTTGAAACCAAAGGCCTTGAGTTCGAATCCCAAGTTCTCTTCATTTGTGGGTTTTTTCAATATTTTTTTGGCTATAAAATAGAAAAAGAAAAGAAACCTGTACAAAAGGAAAGAACCAAGGTTTAGAACCTAGGTACTTGGGTTTGAGAGTCGAGCACCTTACCACCACACTACACATCATGTTATGATGAAATACATTATTTTTTGTATACATAATGATAAAGAGTGAATTTCAAAAAATGGCAACTACAAGCAAGATTTTTTTTACTCTAAATGAGGTAAAATGGAAAAGTGATGAATACCAAAGTTTCATAACTCATCAAGATCTACAATCTTTATTAAGATCATTTGTGCATCTAAGAAAGTGGTAGTATACTTTGGCCGTTTATCCTAGATTCCTTACATGATATAAGAAACTATGTCATAGACTTGTCAAATTTGTACTACATATTATTACCACTTTCGAAAATGACCTAAATAAACATTATAGATCTTGATGAGACATGAAACTTTGGTATTCATCACTTTTCCATTTGACATCATTTATTATAAAAAAAATCTTGCTTGTAGTTGCCAACTGAGCAATCTAGTGTACAATAGACTATTCAAGTCCATACTAATAACTACCAACTAAGTAGTCTAGTGGTAGTCATGTTGCTTGCTAACCCAAAGGTTGCATCTTCAAATCTTGATAGCGACAATTTTTTTATTTATCCAGATTTTTCTACACCTTGATTTAACAAGGTAAAAACTACATTATTCGTTCAAATTCAAACAATCACAACCAATTGAGTAGCTTAGTGGTTGGCCTGTTGCTTCTTGACCTAAAGGGTGCAGGTTCAAATCCTGTCATAGACAACTTTTTTTTATTTGTCCAGATTTTCCTACATGACAATTTATAACTAGGTAAAAAAATACAAAATTTGTTGAATAAAATGACATGGATAGTTTTGACAAAGTGAGGAGGATCTCCTCATTCGGCAACTCGCTAGGGCAGGTGATCGCATAAGCGCACGTGAAGGATATATTGGGTTAGGATGTCACTTGTGGAAGAAAGAATATCGTCTTGTCATATGTGTGTAAGCCATTATCTAGGCCCACAGTATCCTAGTCGCACCCACATTGCAATAAATCGTTCTTCAATTGCAACGATAAAATATTGTTGCAATAGCATCTTCTCTAGTGCAACGATTTTGGTGTTCGATGTTATATCTACATCGTGTTGCAACGATTCGTGTTAGCGTTGCCATACCTCTGACCAATTTGCAACATTTTGAAGCAACTTTGCAATATCAAAGATATCAATCGCAATGATTGCATTTTCGTTGCTATACGTAAGACTCTTTTGCAACACACAGCACCACTCATTGCTATACGTAAAATTCTTTTGCAACACACAACACCACGAATAGCAACATGTCATAGTCGTTGTGAAAAGGGCAACAATTGCAACAATTACGAAAAACCGTGGCAATACCATAGCCGCAATTACGACACATGTCCATGCGTCGCCATATACCCTTACCTATAGCGACCAACACAATAAATAAGGCAACGGCCCACAACTGGTCGCAACATTCCTACCTATTGCGACCATTATGGTATACTGTCGCAGTAACCCCGGTGTATAGCGACCAAAACCACCTGTTGCCATAAAAAAGGGTCGCAATATGTACGAAACGCTGTAGTGAAGGGTTTTATACTGATTCGAGCCTCCGAGGAGTAATACCCTACGTCCAGTTCCAAATACTCGTGTTCCTATACCGGGGGTGTCTGTAGTAGGGGTTACAAACTTGGTGATCGGTCATCCTCATGTACGTTGCACCCCTCCCCCTTTTATAGTCACAAGGGCGAGGAGCAAAGAAGGAAAATGAAAATAAGCTACAGTGCTATGGCGTTGTGAAGTCTTTTCCGTCATTGATGTCCGTCAGGCGTAGTGGGGGGTGCGGAGTTGTGGTGTCGTCGGAGGCCGCCGCGTGCGCTGTCGCCACTGTTCATTCCGGGCACTTGGCACCTCCTCTGAGTAGCTCACATAGTGACTCAGCCCTCTTGAGTACGTTTTAGGCTCGCCACGTTATTGCCTAAGAGCTGGTAGATGGTAATCGAGTGTCTGTTCTGACGGGGTGGCGTGCAGCTGGCGTTCGATGTGACGGCATGTCGGAGGTCGTGGGGGGTCCACTGTGCGCCATTACAGTCCCTGCCAGACCCTGCCGTCCCCCCGTCACGCCAGCTGTGGTCTTTGCATGGCGTGGAGAACGGTGTCACGCGTGTCGTCGCGGAGAAGCTTGGGGGGCTGGGGCGGCACCACGTTCGTGTGGGGCCCCTGCCCCACGCTCCGGCTCCTCCGTGGGGACTCCGCATTAGTCGGAGACGGAGATTACTCGTGCAAACGAGTAGTCGGAGGCGAGGCGGTGTGTACTCAGAGACGACGCGTTCTCGTGCGAGGCGGAGAGTACTCGTGCGAAGGAGGGTACTCGGAGCTGAGGCGAACTCGTGTGAGGCGGAAGATACTCGGAAGTGGGGAAGTTTTGTCAGTGAGGGTCTTGACGAAAATCTGCATCCCTCCCTGTCCTGGATCTTAGCCTTCACATTGTCAATGGTGTCAGAGGACTCCATCTTCGAGGTAATCATCTTGTTGCTTAGGGGGCCCTAATCCAGGCCCTCGTCAACTATTATACCAAGCAAGTCATGAAAAATTAAATTCATAGCTCTTTGATAAGTAGCACCAGCACTTTTCAAGCCAAAAGTCATGACTACCCACTCAAACAAGCCTACAAATCCTGGACATATGAAAGCCGTTTTGGAGATATCCTCTTTGGCCATAAAGATTTGATTATACCCAGCATTACCATCAAGAAAGCTAAGAATCTTATGTCCAGATGCAGAATTAATAAGAAAGTCGGCTATAGGCATAGGATATTCATCTTTAGGAGTAGCTTTATTAAGATCTCTAAAGTCTATGCAAACACAAATCTTTTTAGTTCCTTTTTGCTCAACAGGCACAATATTAGAGATCCAATCAGCATATCGACAAGGCCTTATAAAATTAGCAACAAGCAACCGATTGATTTCTTCTTTCACTCGGTCATATATATTAGGATTAAAATTCCTACGAGGTTGCTTATAAGGCTTAAAACCAGGTTTAATAGGCAAATTATGCTCAACTAAATCACGACTTAAACCAGGCATTTCAGTGTAATTCCATGCAAAGCAGTTGACATACTCCTTTAACAACTTTATTAATTCTGATTTAAAAACAGGATCAGGATTCTTGTTTACAAATGTCGGCCTAGGTACAGTGTCATCACCAATGTCTACCTCCTCAAGAGGATCAGCCAACGTAAACCCTTGTCCTAGCTTCCCCAAATCATCCAAGTCATCAATGGCTTCACACGTATCGTTCTTATGCGCCTGATAGTGATCAATCCTTTGCGGCAACCACTCTTTAGTTGAACTCATTGATTCACATGAAGTGGTTTAGCCGATTTTCGATCGGCTTTGTGACAGCAGGGATGAAGCCATCCATGGAACAGCTTACAAACTCATAATCAGTTAAATCTAAGCCAGATAGACATTTTACATCATCATGCACATTTATAGAATGACTATCAGCTACAGCTACACAAGCAAAATTATCTCCATGTACAACTTCTACCTCATCGCCTACCCATTGTATTAAAAACTGATGCAAGGTAGAAGGCACACATCTATTTGCATGAATCCAATCATGACCAAAGATTAAGCTGAAGTTACCTTGTGTCTCAACGACGAGGAAAGCCGTAGCTAGCGTCTTGCTTCCAATGGTGAGCTCCATGGAGATAACGCCTTTGGCACCTATCGGCTCGTCTCCTCCCACACCGCTGACGGTCATGTTGGTCTTGATCAACTCATCATCTGAACCTCCAAGCTTCTTGAATAGAGAATACGACATCAAGTTGACAATCGCACCTCCATCCACCAGCATCCGAGAGATAGGCTTCCCATTGATGTGACCTCTCATGTACAAAGCCTTCAGATGATTGTCAGTGTCTTTAGGCTTCTAGAATACAGCATCCTTTGGCCCAAAATCAAGATGAGCGAAGTCCTCCTCCGAAGGTGCAGAGCCATCCACGAATAAATGAACCACATTAATATCAAGGTTCATACGCTCTGGAGAAGAACTGTAATCAACGAGCTGCTCGTCGTCTTCTGATGCAGGCACTGACGACAGCCCACCATTGCAAACCATGGCAGCCGAAGAAGTGAAACCGGGCGGCGTCTCTGGAGAACCCGGTCTAACCGCCTCCAAGGCCGGTCTGACCGCAGGGGCTGGTCTGACCGCCTGGTCAGCCGGTCTGACCGCCTGTGCTGGCGGCTGAATCTCCACAGGCGGTCTGACCGCCTCCTCTGGCGATTTGACCGCCTCGGTCTGTGATGCAGCTTTAGCTCTCCACTCTTTCCCTTGTGGCACCATGGGTCTGTAGTTGTTGAACATCTCATCTCTCTTTGCCTCCATCTCCTTTTCCTTCTTTTCCCGGAACCTCAGTCTTTGAAGCTTCCTCCTCTGAGTATGAGTCAATCCGGGAGGACACCACCTTGGCAAGAAGTTATTGGAGTTGGAACCACTCCCACTGGCCTCATGATCATTAGCAGCACATCCTTTCTGAACAGGTGTCATAACCTGATTGTTTAGCACAATCGGTCTTTTGCCACTTTTCTCAATAGGAGCATCCATTGTCCCAATTTGTATGATGTCTTGGCCAGTAGTCCTTTCTGGATCAATATCCATCTTCTGAACCTCCTCCTTTCTGATCTTGGGCTTGTACACTTGTCGTAGAGGAGATTGAACACCTTTTCTGGGCAGGGCGGTCTGACCGCGTGTGGGAGGCGGTCTGACCGCGTTGGCTTGCTGAGCGGTCTAACCGCGTGTAGGGGCGGTCTGACTGTGTTGGCCTGCTGATGCTGCCCTGACCAACGTGGAGCCCAACGATCTTGCATAGGTCGTGAAATCCGATCCAGTGCTGGTCTTCTTGGCCCTCCCCATCCTGGATGGAAGGACTGCTGATAAGGAACCCACATTACTCCATTGTCATCATAAACCAGACAAGGTGCCCATTGTGGAGTAAAGTGTTGCCCCTGTTGCGATGAATCACCTTTGAATCTTGTAGCTGCTCTTGGAGGTGACGACGGCCTCTCTTGATGTGGAGGTGATCTCATCCTTTTTTTAACGGCCGATCACTTGTAACGGCCTTTTGTTTAGAGTACTTGTCAAATAACATATCAAATGTGACCTTTGACTTTGAAACACTCCCCTGATTCTTGGCAACATTAAGCTTCCAGTTTCCAATCTCCGGCCGCTTCGGAATAATCATTTTTGGCCGACCATGGGGAGGGGCGGTCTGACCGCCCTGGGGCGCCGGTCTAACCGCCCTGGGCTGACCAGGCTCGGTTGTTTGTTGACCAGATGACGTGGACGATCCTTGCCCCCCATGTCCAGAAGCTTTGATGGTGATCTTGAATGTCTCTCTGCCATCAGGGGTCTTTTCACATGAAACTTCTCTTACCAACTCTTTTCCCCTCAAGTCGGGCTTAGCTTCCCCGACTACCATGTTTTTGCCTTTAGTTGCTTCAGCTTGATGCGGCCGAATCAACACTTTGGGTTGCTGCTGATCCATGGTATTGATAGGAAAAGGTTGCTTGTTCACTTGCATCTCATGAAACATCAAACGACCTTCATTTATGGCCGATTGAATCTGACGACGAAACACATTACAATCGTTAGTAGCATGAGAGTAAGAATTATGAAATTTGCAATATGCACGTCGTTTAATTTCATCAAGTGGAGGCATGGTATGAGAAATCTTAATATTTCCAAGTTTAAGTAATTCATCAAAAATACGATCACACTTAGAAACATCAAAAGTAAATTTCAATTCTTCTTGCCGACCTTTAGTAGCCGGCTTAAGTGATGCACAAGAACTAGGTTTAGCCTTAGAAGACCACACAAATTGAGCAACATAAACCTCACCCTCGTCGTTCGAGCTATCAGAATCATATTCAACCAAATGCATGTTAGACCGACGAGGTTTATGGTTTTCTTTTTCTTTATTCAGTTTTAATTCTTGTGCCATACCTCTTACAAGAACAGTAGCAAGAGAATAAAATTCTACACCTTCTAACCTTTCTCTAAGAGCAGATCTTAAACCTTTAGCAGCAAGGTCAGCAAGGTCAGAATCAGAAAGTGCGAGATTAAAACAACGGTTTTTAACTTCTTTAAAGCGCTTAAGATAATCAGAAACTGACTCATCTTTGCCTTGTCTAACCGATGTTAAATCTGTTAATTTTAATTGATAGCTCCCACTAAAGAAGTGATCATGAAACTTTTGTTCTAATTGATCCCATGAATCAATAGAATTAGGAGCTAATGAAGAAAACCAAGCAAAAGCGGTACCAGTTAATGACAAGGAAAACAAGCGTACTTTCAGAGAATTATAGGTACCAGCTTCACCTAGTTGAGCAATATATTGACTAATGTGTTCCCAGGTTGTGCGGTTATCATCACCACTAAATTTAACAAAATCAGGCATACGCCAACCAGGAGAAAAGTTTACATAATCAAACTCGGCTCTATAGGGTTTTTGATAAATCTTAGAATTACCAAAGTCAATGTCGAGTTTATTTTTCATCATATTAGCTACTTCCTCTTTAAATTTAGCAAATTCATTCCTAGCAGTTAATTGAGATTGCATTGGAGCTGACATATTAAATCTACTCACATGGGGTTGATTAGGATTTTGAACACGATGCATGTCAGAAAACACATCATTAGGCACACCATAAGATGGAGCAACATTAGGTATAGGTGGTGATGTGTGAGCAATAGTACTGAATGCGTAAGGTGCAACACCAACATTATTACGCCCAGGAATCTGAGTATTAGGCACAACCGATAAAGGCGTCGGTTGTTCTGGCTGCAACACCATCTGGCCGGACTGGGTGGTTAGACCGCCTATAGGGGGCGGTCTGACCGGGGTCAGCTGGGTGAACGGTGTTTGCTCAGAATAAAACCTTGCCGGCATACCGTACATAAATGTATCACCTGAAGAATTAGGTGCTGCCGACATGGTCTGGTGCAAAACCCCATGTGTGTCAAGTTGAGGGATTGAATCATCAGTAATATCAGAATTAACACGTTTACCCTCTACTTTTTCAAGGCGAGTAATAACACTAGCCACAAGATTATTCTGATCACTAAACGCACGATCAAACTTTTCAGATATAGAAGATAACTGCGTAGATAGATCAGTTGGAGTTTGGCTTACAGTGGGTATTACCTCAACCTTGTTGTTGTTTAGCTTGATCGCCGGCATCTCAAAGTCTTGAGCTAAGGTCACCTTGCCTGCATGATCTTTCTTGGCGCCAGAGAGAAACTGCTTCTTGATGTACTCTTGAAGCTCCGTGTACTTTCTCTGGTCCTCTTCGCTGAGTTCTTCGATATTCACCATGATGAGGTTCTTGGGATCGAGTTCACAACGCGCTCCCATACAACGATCGACAAAACGGTTGTAAAAACCAGATCTGTCCCCAGCGGAGTCGCCAAAAGTGTGTTGACACTTTTTCTGGCCGAACACACGAGTGCGCTAGTTCGCGCGGATGTCGGAAATCAACTCGTTGAAACGCCCGGCACGGGCCAGTCTGACCGCCTGGGGTACGCGGTCTGACCGCCTTGGACAGGCGTGTCGCCGAAAGCCTAAGTTCGTCGCTCCGGGAGGGACCCTGTCGGGAGAAACACGCCTAGGGTTGTCCTGAGGTCGGCAAGGCCACTCAGAACTTCCTCAACCGCCGTTGAGACGAAGGAGGAGAGCAAGGGGGTTGGAAAAGCTAGGGTTTGGAGAAAATAAAGTGTAAATTGATAATTCGATTGGATGATCGGTCTCAATCGGCCACGCCCCTTTATATTTATAGGGGGGAGGTCTTGCCGTGCAAGGAACTCTTTACAACTCGGGAATAACTAAAATTTCCTAATTCGGGTCGAACTCGGGGAGACCCGGTCAGACCGCCTGGGGGAGGCTGTCAGACCGCCTGGTGACCTCTGTGCCGGACCGGCTACAGGGCACGCGGTCAGACCGCCCGGGTGACCCGGTCTGACCGCCTGGCCCAGCCTGATCCGGCTTTTGCCAATTTTGAGTGTCAACACAAACACAAGGCAACTTGAAATGAGAAGAGCTCCAACAAAATACTCTCGGAACCAAAAGAAGCACAAAGACTAAACACCACCAAAGAGCTCCAACCAAAGACTCTTGGAACCAAAGGAAGCACAAAGGCTAAACACCACCAAAGAGTCAAGCAATCCACAAGAGCTACAAGCAATCCCGAAAGCCATCAAACCAATTTCAGCTCTTAGCAAAGCACTTGTCAACCGCTCATCACCATCAAATCAAGGTTCATATCAACTTGATTTTTCAAATTTCTCCCCATTGAGGAGTGGGTTGACAACATGCGAGCACAAAGAAATGGTTTGAGAGGGCAAAGGCCAAAAATCTCATACAAGTGAACGAAAACCACACAAGGGCAAAGAACAAAGTCACTTGGCATGAGAGAAACCACAAAGGCCAAATCGATGTCTCGGTCCCCAAAGATATGGGTAACGGCTCGACACAACCGAGACAAGAACACATGATCCCTCAAGAAGAGGCACAAAGGGCTCAACACCAATCATGGACAAACGAAAGCACACGATCCCTCAAGAAGAGGCACAAAGGGCTCAACACCAATCATGTGACGATCGAAAACTCAAATCAACCGTCGGCTCCTCAAGAAGAGGCAAAGGGGCTCAACACCACCGACAAAAGAGCAAAAAAGCACAAAACTCACAAGCTCCCCCTAACACATGAACTAGGGCCAAAAAGCATACAAAGCTCACCCTAAACACATGCGATAGAGCAAAGAGCACACCAAGCTCACAAGCTCCCCCTAAGCACATGCACTAGGGTCAAAGAGCATACAAAGCTCACCCTAAACACACGTGATAGAGCAAAGAGCAACCACCAAAGCACAACTTAGGCAAACAAAGGAAACTCACCAAAGCTCCCCCTACACAAATGCATACTTACCTTGAAAATGTGCATGCAAACTCAAGTTCTCCCCCTGAACTGAGTATCCCTCTGGATGCAACAAATGCATGAAAACTGAAACATTTTCTCCCCCAAATGCAACTTTTCTTCCTTAAAGACAATGCATGAATCATGGCAATTTTGCAAAAGATTCAACTACTAGCTTCTCAAATATACAAAGAGCACTATAAAATGCTACAAGTGAGATAATGAGCAAGCAAGATAGTTCATAGTTCCATAAAAGCATAGCCATCAAGATAGTAAAGCTATATAGGCATATGACAAGGGCATGATCAAATTAAGCACTTTTGTGAAAAATTTCCCTCTCACGAGCAAGGACCTAAACATGAGCAAAATATGCCAAAGTGAATCTAGATCACACAAACTTCATGCTAGGTCACACATCCTCAACACAAGATCATTACAAACACCCATAAGCATCTCATGTCATGTTAAAGCCACCGAGCCATGTGTCTACCTCTTAAAATGAGACTTCTCATGGTAGAAAACATGCTACGGTTTAGCACCCAAATTATTGCAATTTTAAAGCATTTATGACATGGAACAAGTGAGAGCATAACTTCAAGCATAAGCATTGCATACCAATTTCATTTTTCAGGTTTAAGCACAAAATGGTACATGAAGTACCTTTGCTGAGGACCATGTGTGGTTCGAGGACCGGTGGATGGTCGCTTCCTGGTGTGATGAGTGATTGACAACGTTGTGTGGACTGATTCTTGGCTAAGTATTGCAGGTGCAGGTTGCGGCTTGACTGGTGTTGGTGCAGGTGAAGAACAAGCGCGAAAGGTCGTCGCCGGTGAGGCCTCCAGGTGTAGAGAAGACAAGTAGGCTTGGTTCGAGGGACCCGGTGGGCAGCAGGGTCAAGTGCGGGCCGCATGGTGGCATGAACAGCTGGATGAAGTCGGTGGACGGTTTCTTCATCCTCAAAATTTTTATTTTCTCCATCTCTAAATCATAAAACGAAATTTAATCACAACAAATGAATGGATGATGAAGAATAAAACCTGCAACACTTTAGAGGTGAGAAATCTCCACAAATTGATGAGGAAAAAATTAAGCATCACCTCCGTAGACTTGAGGCGCCATGGGAGAAGAGCTTGGGCTCTCGGGTGAAGAATAATGGCTCGGGCTGGGGAGAAGGAAGAAGGAACAGGCGATTTTATAGAGACACGGCCTTTTGTCCTGGTTGGTAAAACAACCCGGTACCGAAGAGAATCCTTTTGTCTCGGGTTGTAAGACCACTCGAGACAAAATCTTTTGTCTCGGGTGGTAACACCACCCGGTACAAATGGCCGGCGCCAATTATTACGTGTCAGTAGCCGTTAGAGGCCTCCCTTTTGTCCCGGTCGGTAATACCAACCGAGACAAGGGGGAGGGGCGTTCGTAGCCATTTCGGGCCACGTCGCCCCAAAACCTTTTGTCCCGACTTCAAAGTTGAACCGGGACAAATGGCCTGGATCAAAGGTCGTCCCTCCACAAGTGGCTTCTAGTTTAGCAGGGCAGCAGAAATCTTTGGGCGTCAGTGGCCTGTTGTCTATATTATAGCAGCTAATAAAAAACTGGGAAAACGCGTACCCGATGGTAACGACAAAATCGGAAGCAATCAGCGTGTCTTTTTTTTGTTGAGTCAAAAAAAATTAGAGTACTGAGTACTCATCAGGGGGAATGAGATCCTCTACCATCAGTCAGTTTGGTGTCACCCTGCGGTCACGCGCATCTGGTCCGTCCGATCGCAATCCCACGGCGCAACACTGCTGATGCTAAACTCTCAGGCCGCAATGGACTGGCCCAAGCCCAACACAGCTCACAACAGCGCTGCTCTTACTTTCTTCTCGATGCAGACCGGCAGTCGGTGGCACCCTCGACACTGGCGCTTACAATCCCGAGCTCCTCTGCGCTGCGCTCGTCCCCGTCGTGCCCTGGCGCGCGGAGCTGCGGACCACGTCAGTGGAGACCACTCGAGGCTCTCGCATGCTGCGGCCGTCTCCAATGTCGACGCTGCTGAGTGTCGAGGCCGCGACACCTCCGACCATCGAAGCCGTGGAACCTGCACTGCGGAGGCTGCGAGGCCGACCGGCCGACAAGCGGTCGAGGCTGCGAATAGTGCTGCCCTTCTCGGATGGGAAGGACAGCTGCTTTCTGCTTGACTTTTCCTTGCGTTAGTCTACTGCCTTGACTTGTGCTATTGTCTGAATGAGTGAACTCCACCGTAGGTTCATGAACTTTTCTCGAGATCTCATCTAGGTCCGTAAATTAAAAAAATAGTCATTTAGGTCTATAAACCTTCCTCATGTCTCATCTAGGTTCACAAACTAATTAGGTTGTCATTTATGTTCATGAACTTTTAAAGAACGGTCATCTAGTCCAAAGTAGTGGCGACGAGCCATGCGCGGCCGCGGGTAGAAGCAGCACCACCTTTGCGCCTCCAGGAGGCTCGTCGCCACTGCTTGGACCTAGACGACCGCTCTTAAGAAGTTCATGGACCTAGATGACCGCTTTTTAAAAGTTCATGAACCTATGTGACTGCTTATTTAGTTTGTGGACCTGGATGAGATATCGAGAAAAGTTTACGGACCTAGACGACCATTTTTTAGTTTACGGACCTAGATGAGATATCGACAAAAGTTCATGAACCTACAGTGAAATTCACTCTGTCAGAATTTAATGGTCTAATGGATGTTGATTGGGATTCTTCTAAATAGCGAATGTAATCACTAAAGTTTTGTAAAGTGTGATTACTCAATCTTGTCAATTTGAAAGCAAATGTACGTGTTAAAGATGTCTCATATCTGCATATTTTTCCAATTTCAGAGGCATGAAACACTTTGTTTTGTTTATGTGGTGCCTTGAGAAAAAAGTGTTCTTCGGTGAGGAGGCCAGCGCAGGGGCACCAACACCACCGAGGACCGAGCAGCAGGCAGGGGCGGCGGGTGAGCTCTGGCGGCCGCATGCTCCTCCGCTCACAGCCTGCTCGGTAGGGATGAAAGCGGACGGGAAAATGATCTAACCACTTTCGTTACTGTATTTTTTATGCGGGAGCGGGAACGGGAATGGGATTGCCGGTCGGGAATGCGAAATCGGAAATACGGGATGTCGGAAACGACACATTTCGATCGGGAATCGGTAACTCAAATCGGGAACATCAACATACATAATCACTTAACTCAACACAATTGTTACAACTATATATAATGAATATATCATATATGATACAAAGTTGAAATAGATAAATTAAATAAAAAATAGCCAAACCTGCTTCTTCCCGTGACTGGGCCACATCCCACTCAATTTTCTCGCACGCACATGGCAACCGCCATGAACTCACTCCTCTCAAGCGGACATAGTCCCACCTCGCCAAGCGAACCACTAGTGTGCCGCTCCGCACGTTATAAAGTAGATGGAGGGAGGAAGCCAGTTGCTTGAGCGGCTTGGCTGTAGTGCTGTTGACAGCTTGAGCCTCGGCTGAAAGTTGAGGTTTGGGCTTTAGTGCACAGGCGTAAAATAAAATACGAGATTTTCCTGTCGGGAATTTCCCGACGGAATACGGGATCCGAAGAAACGGTCGGGAAAAAGCTCCAACTGATTTCGATCTCGTATCCGTCGGATTTTCCTGTTTTTTTCTGCTTTCGTTTTGTACCGAGAATACGGCATTCGATAAGGAAAATACGGCAAACGGTGTCGGTCGGGACAGGATTTTCCCGTCTCGTTTTCATCCCTACTGCTGGGAGCCCGTTCGCTCCGAGAGATATGTGTCGGGGACGGTTGTAAGGAATCGGATGCCCGTAGCGTAAGAGGGGGAGGGGTGAATTAGGCAACTTAAAACCTTAACCTATGACTTATCACTATTTGCATCAAATATAAACTAGAACATGCTATCTAGATGTGCAACTAAGATTGTTCTAGTGTGAAACTCCCATCCCAAAACAAGTTTTGCAACCTATAGCCAATCATAGCAAGATACTACTCTAGATAAGAAAAGGCAAACAAGGATTGCAAAAATGTAATGCGGAAACGTAAAGGGGATGAGAGGAAGCAAACTCTTGACACGCGATTTATCCCGTGGTATCGGTAGGCACTAAGCCACCCCTAGTCCACGTTGTTGAAGCACTCTACACAAGAGTATTACTTCCCGGTCACCAAGTCTCTTCCAAGAGCACCACTTGACTTGCCACAAAGGCTCACCACGAAGGCACTCGTCAAGCTCCCTTGGTCACCTTGATGCCGCCTCCACTAAGGAGCTTCTCCACCAAGGGAAGGGGGTCTCCACGTCCCCCGCACAAAGTGTCCTCGCCGCTCCACACCAAGTCGGAGGGTCGAAGACGTTTGCCAGAGAGCCACCTAGGCTCCAAGGCTTCCGGCGTACCTCATACAACTTGATCCACTCAAGAATCACCTCATAAGGTAGGCACACCTTGCACTCACTCAGCCCTAAGCTAAGCCTAGCATTAAGCACACACACAAAGCATATGCAAGTCTATGGATGAGCAATTTAGCACCTGGATGGCTTGGATATGATCTTCAATGAGTCTTGAACTCTTCTGCACTTCTACACACTCCAGCAACTTCAAATGGGTGAGTGGAGGGGGTATAAATAGCCCAAGGCGTCCAAAGAGCCGTTGGCTAAAAACTGCTGAAATTGGTACCGTCGGATGAACCGCCGCTATACTTTTCCCAGGCGTCGGTTCATCCGGTGCCCTCCACGTCACATGACCGTTGCTTTCCTGCTGACACACTTCCTCCGACGCTTGCACCGACGGCTCTTCCCTCATGCCATCGGTTCATCCGGTGCTGAAGGATTTCTTCCCAAAACCTTACTGGTAGCTTCTCTGGTGCCGTCGGATGAACCGTCGCTCAAACCTTATATCCATCGGTTCATCTGGTGCTGAAGAACTTCGCGCCCGAACCTCTCTGTTAGCAAACATACGGTCGCCGGATGAACTGCTGCTACTCTGTCGGTTCATCCGGTGATACCAACCCCGCTGCTCCTCTTCCAGGAATTCATCTGACGCATGTAAAACAGGGGGCGTCGGTTCATCCGGTGCTCTTCAAGTAAACTCCAGTCTTCACGCAGTGTACTGCTTCATCTGGCCCTTTCACCAACGCTTGCCTCCCACGTACCGTCGGTTCATCCGACGGTGCACTTTTCTTCTATTTCTTCTTTGTCAGTTTGCCTCAAAAATATATACTATCTTCTCATTTTGGCATATTGTATTTTGCATCCATGGGACCTAGAAATGTCTACAAAGACATGCTCAACAATATGGTTAGTCCCATTGATCATGTTGTCATTAATCACTAAAATCAAACTTGAACAAATAGCACATGAGGCCATGTTCGCTACAACGGTCATTAGGGGTCCCCTAACTAAGAGGACAATAACCCTCGTTGAACGCAATCACGTACAGACTAATCCCCACAAATCCAAAAAGGGAGCAGGGTACGTGACAGGTCCATGGCCTGCTACGGCCCAGTAGCGGCCCAAGGTCCTTCATCAAGAAGGCCCGCTCACCTGCCCCATCCTCCGCCTCGCTCGAGGGTCCTGACCCCTCGAGCGGGTTTTCGCCTCGCTCGAGGGTCCCGGCCCCTCGAGCGGGTTCCCGCCTCGCTCGAGGGTCCCGACCCCTCGAGCGGGTTTCCAACTCGTTCGAGGGGCTCGCCCCCCTCGAGCGAGCAACCAACTCCGCCTCGCTCGAGGCCAACCCTCCACCAACAGCGCTCCGCGTCTCCTCTCCATCTGACAACAGCATTTAATGCCTTGATCCGCGGCGGGACATCCAAGTCAAAGGCAAATTCGCCTCCACGCCGCACGGCTGACGCAGCCTGGGTGCCTGACACCACCACTGTGCGGCCTAACCCACCACTGTGCGGCCACTCCTGGCCCTGTGCGGGCACTACGAAGCACTGTACGGACAGGCCGGTGTCATTCTGTGCTACTGTACCGCTTGCCCCCGTCCTCCTCCAGCAGCGAGGCCCTCGAACGGGCATTTGGGCACCCTCGAAGGGTGTACGGGTGACGTGCGGACATACGTGCTGACTGGCACCGCCGTACGGACGGCGTGCACTGCATCCCCTCCTCCAACTCTGACGTCATGCGGTCATCCCTGGCGTTGTGCCGCCATCCTCGCCACTGTACGACCACTCCTGTCCCTGTACGGGTGCTGCGCAGCACTGTGCGGACAGGCCGGTGATGTCCCACAATCCTGTGCCGCCAACTCCTGTCCTCCCCCCTGCGACCGGACCCTCGAATCGGCGGGCACACACCCTCGAAGTCGCACCCGTACAAGCACAAGAGCCACCATGCCGCCCGCGAAAGCCGGAGCCCGTCACCTACTCGCACCAGGAGCAAGGACGTGCAAGGACAAGACCCCTGGCGCCACGCCTGCTAGTACATGGCCACTGCACGGACCAGTGTGCGGCCTCACTGTAACTGCCCTCCCTTGGTCTATAAAAGGGAGAGGCAGACACCCCTGCGCGGGCACGCTCACATTCGCCCAACATGCACTCGCTCGCTCCACGCTCCACACTTCACCGTTCCCGATATTAGCACTTGCCTCAATTATCATAGTCGGGACCCGGGGGACTTGCCTCCTCTCCCGCCTTGCTTGTAGCCCCCCTCTACAGGCACCCCCGATGCAAACTAATACAGTGCGTGAGCACACCCTGCTGGACGTACGGCCCCGCGGCCAAAACCAGGATAAACCCTTGTCTCCCTTTAGTTTAGCACTGACCATCGAGAGACTGATCGCAACGCTAATCACTAGTTAGTACCGGAGCTAATCCGGACACCGACAGTTGGCGCGCCAGGTAGGAGGCTGTACTGAGATCATCCACCTGTTCTCTCGATGGTGATCGTCACCGAGCACACGTCGGAGAGGCCCGCCTGGGGTTGCTCCGACCCATTCCCGGCCGGATACGAGATCTGGTTCGGGAGCATCCGCTATCAGATGGTGGACTCGAAGGTCCTTAAAGCGAACAAACGGTAACTAGACGAAGCAACTTCGTCTTCAGCTTTCACAGGCACATGACTAGGGGATCGCATGCCTCAGAACTCATCGAAGTCGCTGAAGTACTCCTCACCGTTGTTCTCCTCTGAACAGCGGTAAGCAAGGGTGAGCACACTTATGGTTGAAGCTCAACAAGTGGGGGAAAACATGCAAGGCTATCGAGGATAGGCTAAGGGTTTTCAGCGGTTAGCATTTTTAAGTTGATCAAGTTTTATTAGCAAGTACCTATTTACTAGATGTAAGTTTATACCAACCCACTTAAGCTTTAGAAAACTTTCCATCTCAAAATCATACAAAAACCACAATTTAATTACATCTTCAAGTTTAATTATCATGTGAGGGTCCAAGCCGCTCTTGACCGTGAGCACGACTGATCGATTAGTTTTAACTCTGCAGAGGTTGTACACTTTACCCACAGTTCGTGTTCCCCATGTTGCTCAGGTTGATCAGACCCTTAAACACTGCCGAGGTGAGTGGCTAGGGGTTCACTACGAAGCCTTTTCAAAGGCATGCAAAAGACCAATGACCCGCATAGTTACAGATCAGGGCGTACCATAATCCTCCCTAGTGGTCAACACCTTAGCAAAGGCTGCTACCCCAAAAGAACCGGGCTATACCCCTGCAACCCCAACCCCCTCTGCTCCTTTCGGATAAGGTCATCAGTACATTCACACACCTAATTAATTGGCTAAGCCAGAGCCATATGGACCGTGGTTGCACTGTTTTCTTGGGTGGTTCTCCATGTTCTGATTTAACCAAGGTGTTCTTGTATTAAACACACTCATCAACAAGATTTAAGCATGAAAGCCATTATCATGAAATCACTTTTATCCAACCCATGTTAAGCAATTGAGCAATTATCTACCCAAAAAGATTTATTAAACCAGGTATTCCAAGGATCATGGGTAAAAATCTAGGTAAGTCCTTAAAAAGGTATTCCCGTCAATTTAATGCAATACAATAAATAAAAGTAAATATTAATTATTATGCAGTTATTTAGGACAAGGAGAAAATGCAGAGGGAGAAGTCCACTTGCCTTCCTTGCCTACACACTATGCTTCTTCTTCCTTAAACCACTCCTCTTGATCCGCTCCAACTGGTTGATCACTTGAAACCGGCACGATGTCTACGAGCACACATGAATACCTACAATAAATAAAATAATATACCAAACAAATCTAAAAGCTAAAAACACACTGCTAAAACTAATGAGCTCACTGAGACGATCGCGTGGACACCAAGAACGCTTAAAACAGAGCTAAAACGCAAAAGATACGGCCAAAACAAGGTCTAGGGGCTTTTCTGTGAAGAAACTAGGCTTCCAGGGGCTTAACTGAAAGAAACCAAGGGCTAAAACCTAATTATGCGTATAAACCAAAGGGCTTATGCGCAAAAGATCAAGGATGGACCGCGGGCTGGAAAAACTGAGAAGCTTAGGGACCTAAACGTTAAAAACAGGACCTATACGTAAGGGTTTCAATATGTGGAAGGGCATGGTTGTGATATAGAAAACTACAGGGGCTCTTTAGCAAAAAGGTCAGGGGCAGGCACGGTTGACCGGTACTTGGCCGGTTTGACTCCGGGCGCAGGCAGATCTGGGCCGTCCAGGCCAGATCCGACGGCGGGCAGCGCGACCGGCGGACGCGCGGCGGCGCGCGGCGGCGATTCGCCGGCGACGCCCGAACTCGAGCTCCAGGGCTCGGTTTGGAGCATGGCTAGGCTGTACGCGAAGCGGGGGAGCACGCACACATGGCCAAGGCAAAAAGAAGGCAGCTCGGGTGGCCACGGCGGCGTGCACCGGAAGGGGGCGGCGCGGCCAGCTCCGGCGAGCGCGGGGCGGCGGGTGACAGGATTCAATATTAGGGATACCCAATCACGGTAAATACAAGCAACTCAACAGCCACGTGGCCCACCAAAGTGTTTTTGGTGGCTTTTTTGGATTTGTTTTTGTGAAGGAAAACGACCAGAAAAGCAAAAAGAATCCCTAGATTTATTTTGATGAAGAAAAACGGTCAGAAACAAAAAAGCATGATGTCATGTGACATCAGGCAAGGCACCTACGAGTGGTTTTAAGTCCTTCCGAGTAGCTTGGTACTCTCCAGGCACCTCCGGCTTGTGGCTCACTTGATACGCTTCCGTTTCGCACGACTAGCCTCCGTCTCCGACCAGTCGACCCTTCGAGCCGAAGCAACCTCTGAGAAAATTTGTGCCCACACCACCTATGCATGCACCAGGACTGCACAACTAGGTGTCAGAGGCATTCATTGCCCGGGCCACTTGCGTAGAAAAGCATGGCACCGGGACCCGGACAAGCAACCACACACAACAACAGTGGCAAACAGGAAACAATGACGGTGGGGCCCGCAACATGGGAAAAAGCACCTCCCTATACTTCTTTTGACCGTGTACTCCACCTCTCTCACCGTTTGCTTGCTTGTAAGTTTTCTCTTTCTCTCTCCCTTTTGACTGCCTTCATCTGTAAGCCTTCTCTTGACTTATAAAAGAGAAGGCACGGAGGGAGCAAGGAAGGGACTTCTTTTTTACTTCTTCCTTCTCCTCTCTGGAGGAGTTCTCTCTCTTGGTTCTTCTTCTTCCTCCAGCCAGACTTGGCTCTCACACACGTACGCAGACTCCTGCTACATGAACCACGTACACACATCACAGAGACTTGGGATCGGGCTTCCTCTCTCGCTCATTTGTATCCCCCTACTACAAATCAGTGCAAATAACACGAGCAGCTCGAACTGGACGTAGGGTGTTACTCTCCGGAGGCCCGAACCAGTATAAATCCTTGTCTATTTCGCAAACCATCCGAGGCCCGACACGCAGTCTTATAAATTTACTTGCCGGCGGTAACAAACCCCAACAGTTAGCGCGCTAGGTAGGGACCTTTTGCGTGTCTCGACGTTTTTGCAGGTCTCGGATGGCCAACCTCGACGACGACGGTGGCCGCGACGACGCCAACGGCAGCCGCGACTCCGCCGACAGCGATGATGGCGGCCGCGGCAACGCCGACGGCAACCGCAGCTCCGCCAACACCGACAACGGCAGCCGCGACGACACCAACGGCAGCCGCGACTCTGCCAACAGCGACGATGGCGGCCGCGGCGACGCCGACGGCAACCGCAGCTCCGCCAACACCGACAACGGCGGCCGCGACGACGCCAACGGCAGCCGCGACTCCGCCGACAACAACGACGGTGGCTGCGGCGACGCCGACGGCAACCGCGGCTCCGCCAACAGTGACAACGGCGGCCGCGACGCCAACGACAGCGACGATGCCCACGGTAGTCGCGACTCTGCCGGCAGCGACGACGGCAGCCGCGGCGACGCTGACGGCAACCACGGCTCTGCCAACACCGACGGCGGCGGGCGCGGCACTGACAGCTGCAGCGATGTCCCGGACGGCGGCAGCGACCTGGCTCTCTCATCGCTGCCGAATACTAAGCAATGGTTTGCGATTTCTTTTTCTTCTTCCCACGATGGAAACGAGCAGCAGCAGCTCGTCCCCTTTTCCTCCTCCGACCGGCAAATGGGGGAAATCCCATTCCCCTTGATTTCTTCCACCAGAAACGTTGCCTTGCCACTCCTTTCTTCCTTGATCGAACAGGCATGCGTGAAGAATTACATCTCGCGCCCCTCCGTTTTCCCCATCGAGCAATGGATCTATGGCCACCAATCGAGTAGCAGCTCTGCTCCTTTTCCCTCCCTACGAGGCAGCCCGACCAGCACACCGACGGAATCCGAGCGGCGTGGGGCTTGCCCCATCCGCCTGACCACCATCACGTGTTGCAGCGCCGCCCGTATAGGAGGGAGCAGGAAGGGCGCTGCCGTGCCCACCGCTAGCTGGCACCTCCGCCTCGACGAACAGCAGCATCTGGCACCTCCGCCTCGACGAGCAGCGGCAGCAGCTGGCACCTCCGCCTCGACGAGTGACAGCAGCGGCTGGCGCCTCCTCCCTCGACGGAGCGGCGGCGCGGGTCCACCTCTGGCCGCGATGGCACGGCCCGCGTCCTCCACAGCGCGGCGCCTCCGACCTCCTCGCGCACACAGCACACCGCCCCCCGTCGTGGCCGGCGCAGCGGCACCCTCACCTGCAACTCCAGACCGACGAGAGGAAGGCTCGGCGGCGCGGCCACGGCACGGCGACAAGATGGGCGGAGCAGGGCCGCGACAGCGGTCCCCGGAGGTCGGGCGGGCTCGCGATCTCATCCCCCCTGCGGCGAGCTGACCTCCCCATCGAGGGACGCATTTTTTCCTTGCAGGGCTAGCGCACAAACACCGTGGTCGAGCCACTCGGAGAACTACTCGGGGGCTCCCGGAAAGTAGTCGTGCGAATGCAACTACCCCAGGGGATGGCGACAAACTACTCGGAGCATACAAAAGAGAAAAAAAAGAGAAGAAAAAGGAGCTCGCATACTCGCATGCGGTGTGCAGCAAAACAATCAGAGAGGACCAAAACTACTCGTGCGAGTCGCGAACTACTGGTGCGAGTCGTGAACCGCTCGGACGTGCTCTGACTTCCACGGCACGGCGACGCCCTCGGCAGCGACGACGACCACGACAGTTGGCGACCCGTGCCTGCTCCGCCTCCTCCACGATTGAGCGGCGTGACACCCGACTCCGAGCACACTGACTGACAGCACGGCGTCCGACATCCTGCTCGACGGCCGGCGACACGTGTTCCTCCGCATCCTCCCGCGTCGACTGACAGCGCACGCACTCCTTGCTCGACCGCGATTCCACCGGCAAAGACGATGGCGACCTTAGCACCGACGGCCGCGACGACGCCAACGGCAATCGCGACTCCGCCGGCAACGACGGCGGCAGTTGCGACATCGCCGACTGTGGCGACAGCAACGACAATCACGACTCCGCCGGCAACGACGGCGGCGGCCACGGCGCTAACAGCGGCAGCGGCGACAACGACAACCGCAACTCCAGCAACTACTCGGCGACGGAAAACAACTCGTGCTATCCAGCTACTCGTGAAACTTTTTCTCCGACAAGCTTGCGTGCTTGCATGTAACTAGTCGGAGGCAAAAAAAAAGGCATGCATGCAACCAACAAGTCGGAGGCTTGCATGTAGCTGGCACAAAACAAGTCGGAGGCTTGCATGCAGCATGCACAAGCTAGTCGGAGGCACAACAGATAGGCTTGCATCGGTCACAACAATCTAGTCGTAGGCGCACACACAAAAAAAGAGCTTGCATGCATGCATGCAGAACTACTCGGAGTTTGCATGCGCGCATGCGCCGGCCATAAACTAGTCGGAGCGCAAAAAAAAAAAAAAGAAAGAAGAAGCTCGCATGCAGCGTGAAGCAAAAACTACTCAAGCGAATCGTTCTACTTGCACACGAGCGCAGGACTTCTCGTACGAATCAGAAACTACTCGGAGACGGACGAAAACACATCGTGCGAGCGAGCCTACTCGAGAAAACCACTCGGGGACGGACAAAACAAGTCGTGCGAATCCAGCGGCCACCCGGAGAGCTATTACTCGGCCAATACCGCGGCGCCCGGCTCCGCTTCCTCGGCGCACGGCCAGTGGCGTAGCTAGAATTTGATTGGTGGGTATGCCGTGAGAATTTTTTTCGTATAATTGTATATACTCCCTCCGTTTCTAAATATATGCATTCTTCGGTTTCCGTGATGCATGTTTGACCATTCATCTTATTCAAAAAATTTGTGAAAATATAAAATAATTATGATATACTTAAAATATATATGATGATAAAACATGTCATAACAAAATAAATAATATTTTCATAACTTTTTGAATAAGACGAATGGTCAAACGTGATCAGTAAAAGTCAACAAATATTTATATTTAGAGACAGAGGGAGTATTATATAAACAAAGTTGGTATAAAAAAATAAAAATAGCACACCAACTGCATAAACTATTTACAAATATCATAGTTGCACTCGGAACTGGCGAAGGAGATGAAGTAGCAGCCGTTTTCTTTAGCACATGTTCTGGAAAAATAGACCTAATCTTTTTGTTTCTCATAATTCAGTAATAACATTATAACACAGGCAAACAACAGTCAAGCTACAACCATGTCTTGAGTTGGCCATTTTGACTAGAGAGTAGTTGCTTCGAGCCTGCTTAAAGGTGGGCGTGGTTGACCCATGGTGCGAACCGTAATCGAACCGTGGAACCATTTATGAGAAAGAGGGGCACCGAGTAATCCATTTTGAGACATATGATTGTTCCATAAGCACCATTGGACAGTATGGATCGAACCGTTGCCCTTGTTTGTCGCGTTGTCCCATGCATGTGCGCAACAGGCATTCAAGAGAACAATCCGTCCTCCCGTAGTCCCGTGACTTTCCGCTCTGCAACTCCAACAAACAACCACTGAAACATGGCTTTTCTAAAAAAAACAGAGAGATTACAGAGTAATTTGTGTAGGTGTCTGCTGTCAATCTGCAGCAATCTGAAATGCATCCGAAAATATCAATCAATCTGCAGGTAAATCAAAAGATTTTGGAAAACAGTAACAGAGCAAAGATGGTTCTATTAACTGACATAAGGTTGCGCAGGTTTGTGGTACAATTTTGACTAATGAAATTATTTATATAAGCCTCCATCCAAAATAGAATAAGTGAACCATGCTCTGAATTAATCCACAAGCCATCAATTTGTAACGCGGGAGCACTGAGTGAGAGTCAGAAAACAAGAGAGCAATAAGAAGCTTGAGGATAGAAGAGCAATAGGAGAAACAGAGGAACTCATCTTGGTTATCCAGTACAGCTTATAGCTGACGCCCACCGCAGGAAGCGGATGCCCACGGCCGCGCAGAAGAACAGGTGGGCGGCCAAGGCAAGGACGGGCGGGCGGCGGGCAGACACAGGCAGAACTCCAGGAGAGATGGGATCCGGCGGCAGACCGGCGCATCATCACGGCCCACGACAGAGATGGGATCCAGCGGCGGCGACGGAGGCGGTGGATTCGGAAGCTCACTCACGCATGGGCAGGAGACGCTCAAGGATGAACTGCTGCCGTCGAACGGCGCGGCGGCGCCTTCGCGGGGAAGAAGAAATCATGAATGGATCGAACCTGTCAACCCAAAGGTTCGAGCGGTTCTGATCCTCTGACCCTAACCTGTTTGAGCGATTAAACAAGGGGCCCATTAGGGGCGTTTTCATGGGCCGGGTCGACGATCCGACGGGTCGACCCGATCCATGCCAGTTCCCCTGGACGGCTGGACTAGGACTTCGTGGACGGGCAGGCCGCAAATGCCAGGCGGCATCGCTGCAGGCACCAGACCGGAAGATGCAGGATACAGCCAGCCGGCGGAGTCACCAACTCACAGGGATGTCGATTAAAATTGATTGATCGAGTTTACATAGAGGAAACGAGGCAATTAATGTTTGAAAGATTGTTGGAACAAGTACGCTAGCATGGCTCACAGGGTATGCCATGGCCCTACTGGCATACCCTGTGGCTACGCCACTGCGCACGGCGGCCCGGCGGCGCTCAACTCCGCTTCCTCGACGCACGACGACCCGGTGGCGCCCAGCTCTGACTTCTCGACGCACGGCGGCCCGGCGGCGCCCAGCTCTGACTCCTCGACGCGCGGCGGCCCGGTGGCGCCCGGCTCCGACTCCTCGACGCATGGCGGCGCCCCGGCTCCGCTTCCTCGACGCACGGCGGCCTGGCGGCGCCCGGCTCCGACTCCTCGACGCACGGCGGCCCGGCGGCACCCAGCTCCGCTTCCTCGACGCACGGTAGCCCGGCGGCGCCCAACTCCGACTCCTCGACGCGCGGCGGCCCAGCGGCACCCAGCTCCGCTTCCTCGACGCACGGCGGCCCGGCGGTGCCCCGCTCCGACTCCTCGACGCACGGCAGCCCGGCGGCGTCGGCAACCCGGCGGCGCCCAGCTCCGTTTCCTTGACGCACGGCGGCCCGGCGGCGCCCAGCTCCGACTCCTCGACGCACGGCGGCCCGACGGCGCCTCTGCTCTGCCGCCTTCAACTACCGGAACGGCCACTCGACAACTGCCTCGATCGAGCCGAACGCCACCATCCGGGTGTCTACGGACTCCGGCCCATCGACGCAACGACGATCTCAACCATTCGCCGATCTTGTCGGCAACCACCGCTTGGCCCCGATGGGCAACACGAAGCTCGGGGGCTTATCGGCTCAGCCCCGAGGACAACACCTCGACTTCTCCAACGTGAACACGAGTGGAGCTAAGTATTATTTTAATACTACTATTTTATGGCTACTACGTATCCCAGCATGCGTCTTTGAGATATCGCCGATCATCTTAAGCATAGCCCTGACTGCATATACAGCCTGAGCGCCACACGAGTAGTCGGGCTACGGCCAAGCAGGCGTATCGCGCGCACGCGCACTCTTTCTTCGCCAGTTTACTTTCTTGTTCCTCTCTTGCACGAGTCACTAAAGTACTCGGGTAGCACACGCCTTAAACCGTGAAGCCGCGACCCTACGCCTACACTTCCTACGCGTGCACGCGGCCAGCTCCCTACGCTACGGATGCAGCTGTCAGGGATCAGGTGCATAAATATAACAGGATAACTACCCGAGGAAATTAATAGACTTAAGGGAGTTGGAATTAGAATATCTATCACACGTTGTCAAATGTTTTTTCTTCAGAGTTAGCATCTATCGCACCACATACTACTATCCTCCGATTTTCTTTTTTCAGGAACAGGTCTTGGATCCCTGAGCTCGCCGCCTACGCTCGGAGGTTGCCCTCACCACCGCCCGAGTACTTCCCAGTACTCGGACTGGCACGCCGCTCCACAAAGATCACCCGCCGAGTACTTTTCTGTACTCGGATTGACGCTTTGCTCCACCGGAACAACAACGACTGCTCGGCCCTCACGCTCGGGGGCTGGACGACGACTACTCGACCGTCACAACGATCACGTGGCGTGCTTCCAATGGCCCCAACGGCCCCTCGCGGCTCTGCGCTTGGGTGCTGGCGCCACACACCGACGACCAGGAGTTCGAAGGCTGGCCCGTCGCAGGGTTCGACAACCGCTCCTGGGCACCCGAGCGAGGGGCTGCGAAGGATGGGCCCCAGCGGCCAGAACTCAGGCGCACGAGCGCTCTGGCATCCTGAACTGTGTTCGAGTCTTGATGGAAAACAAGGTCATGGTTTTTCCCCGATGGAAAGGCAACGAGCCGCCGAGTCCAACCGAACGGGCTCGGTAACTAGATGATTTCGCCATTAGGAGTCTGAGGTCGATCACCAGCTGATCCATTCGGAACCCGGCGAACGGGATTCCGAGGCTTCACTCGAGCTCACCCGCACGCAACTCACCGGGTGCCGGGGCTCGGCCAGCGAGGCAAGCCTTGGCGTCACCAACCCCTTCTTCCTAACGAAAAGGATGCGCGAGGGAGACACAACGAAAGGGGAACCGACTCCCCGACTAGTGCCCCGCGCCATGCGGGGCCATCAAAATTCACCTTCCCTTCGCAAACCCAGGTGAAGACACACAACGTGCGACGGCACAAAATCTCCACAACGTCAAATCGCAACTTAACCCCACGCACAAGTCTTCGACTTGTCCGTGGGCTCGGGGGCTACTACCCGTGGGTCCGCTCGCGCGTCCCCGCCGGAAAAGCAAAATCTACCTCTCCACTACGACAACTGAACCTGGGAACGAGTCCGTGACTCCCTCCCAGGCTCGGGGGCTACTGACGGGATCCAATATTAGGGATACCCAATCACGGTAAATACAAGCAACTCAACAGCCACGTGGCCCACCAAAGTGTTTTTGGTGGCTTTTTTGGATTTGTTTCTGTGAAGGAAAACGACCAGAAAAGCAAAAAGGAATCCCTGGATTTATTTCGATGAAGAAAAACGGCCAGAAACAAAAAAGCATGATGTCATGTGACATCAGGCAAGGCACCTACGAGTGGTTTTAAGTCCTTCCGAGTAGCTTGGTACTCTCCAGGCACCTCCGGCTTGTGGCTCACTTGATACGCTTCCGTTTCGCACGACTAGCCTCCGTCTCCGACCAGTCGACCCTTCGAGCCGAAGCAACCTTTGAGAAAATTTGTGCCCACACCACCTATGCATGCACCAGGACTGCACAACTAGGTGTCAGAGGCATTCATTGCTCGGGCCACTTGCGTAGAAAAGCATAGCACCGGGACCGGACAAGCAACCACACACAACAACAGTGGCAAACAGGAAACAAGGACGGCGGGGCCCGCAGCATGGGAAAAAGCACCTCCCTGTACTCCTTTTGACCACGTACTCCACCTCTCTCATCATTTGCTTGGCTTGTAAGTTTTCTCTTTCTCTCTCCCTCTTGACTGCCTTCATCGGTAAGCCTTCTCTTGACTTATAAAAGAGAAGGCACGAAGGGAGCAAGGAAGGGACTTCTTTTTTACTTCTTCCTTCTCCTCTCCGGAGGAGTTCTCTCTCTTGGTTCTTCTTCTTCCTCCAGCCAGACTTGGCTCTCACACACGTACGCAGACTCCTGCTACATGAACCACGTACACACATCACAGAGACTTGGGACCGGGCTCCCTCTCTTGCTCATTTGTATCCCCTACTACAAATCAGTGCAAATAACACGAGTAGCTCGAACTGGACGTAGTGTGTTACTCTCCGGAGGCCCGAACCAGTATAAATCCTTGTGTCTATTTCGCACACCATCCGAGGCCCGACACGCAGTCTTATAAATTTACTTGCCGACGGTAACAAACCCCGACAGCGGGTGAGGCTCGGGAGCGCTCGAATTTTGAAGGGTGCGAGCTCCTCACCTCGATGCGAAGCCTTGGGTGCAGAAGCAGGCGACGGAGAAGCAGCGACGAGGGAGATCGACGTCGGCGGCCGGAGGTTGAAGACGGCGGCGGCGGAGCTCTGTTCGGGAGGAAGACGGCGGCTCCGGGCGCGAGGTCTTCATGTGAGCGGCGCGTGCGACGAGCAAGGACGAGGAGGGCTAGAGAAGGTGCTCACCGGCGACGACAGGCTCAGAGGGCGACCGGCAATGACACGGCGGCAGAATTCTCCGACGGCAGCGCGTGCGCGAGAGGGAGCAAAGCGAGAGAGAAAAGAGGCGGAGCAGGTGCTCGAGCTTGATCTTTATAGGGCAGAGAGGGAGAGAGAGCGACAGTCGGGGGGCACTGTCCATCAATGGCCATGGCGGCCGGCCGGTCTTGATGGCAATCAACGGGGGCGCTGTCACACCTGTTTTTCCAAAGAAAACCAAGTGCATAACTATATGTATGCCAGGATCTATTTTCATACATATAGTGACATGTAAGTGAATACAGAAATAGTATCACGTAAGAAAAAGAAATATTATCAGAGTATTATGCTTAAATCCTGGAAACGAAGACTCCAAACATCACAGGCAGTCGACTGGGGGTTGCGTACGCCTAGCATCAGCAACATCTTCATGACAACTTCATAGCAGCTTCCTCTTTCTGAGCAACATTGTTTATAGCAAGGGTGAGCACATGTCGTACTCAGCAAGTGTGAGGAAGTATGAATACAAAGGCTGAGCAAGGAAAGGCTAACAGGTTGACTGCATTAGGCACTTTTAGTTGGTCAAATTTTATTAGCACCTGATTACTAATAAGATATAAGTATATACCAACCCACAATTAACATAAGAGATACGCCATAAGCATATGGCTAACATAACCATAAACCACGATTTAAGTCCATCTTCAAGTTCAATTATCATGTGAGGGTCCAGGCCGCTCCATGACCGAGAGCACGGCTAATCGATTAGATTTACACTCTGCAGAGGTTGTACACTTTACCCACAAGTCGTGTCCCCCATATATGTCCGGGTTTGCAAAGCCCTTAAACACTTCCGAGGTGAGTGGCATGGGTTTCACTACGAGGCCTTTACAAAGATTCCCTAGTATGGGCTGCTCGCTAGGTTACATGACAGCGGAATGTATAAAGCTCCCTAGCGGGTACCGTGTCTTAGCAAAGCCCAACTCCCCGCTAGAGCAGGTCTATACACCAACTATACTGGCACCCCCTAGCCCTTATCAGGTAAAGTATACCACACACTAAGGTTTCTAATTAATTAGCCAAGACAGAGCCATTTGTCTTGTGGTTGCACCTGGTTCCTGGGTGGTCGCTCCATGTTCCAATTAATCATATGATCTTGTATTAACCAGAGATACAACATAAAAGTAAAACATGTTCATCATTGTTGTTCATTAGAACCACCATAACCCAAGGTATAGCAGCTAAGCAAAGCTACCCAACAGAAAGGTAAACCCAGGTTGACAAGGAATAAAGATAATAAAGACTAGGATAAACCTTAATAGGACCCATCAATATTAATGCAAGCATATGCAATGGTGACTAAACACAGTTATTGGGACAAAAGAACAAGGACACACTTGCCTTAATCCAATGTAATGTTGTTGCTCAGGATGTCTTCAACCTCTTGCTCTCCAAAGCTCTCGAACCACGTTCCTTCTACTCGCATCAATCATCGGCAACAAGCATACAAAGCAAACATACAAGCATAACTAAGAACAATGCACCAATCAAAAGAAGAGCTTTAAAAGAACGCACTAAAGGATAGGCTCGATGCTATGGATCACTGAGGCACACAGACCGTGCTGAGAAAGGAAAGGCTTGGTTAGCTTTATGAAGAACACTAGGCTTGAGCAAGAATTAGAATCAAAAGATCTAGATCTTGAAAGAGGATTAGCTCTACAACAGAGACACACTGAGAAAGAGAGCTTTGATAAAGAACGGCTAACGTTCGATTTGCAGATGTGAGGGATCAAACTATGAGCTAGGTTTATTTTAATTAGCAAAAGATATGTAAAGGATATTTCATAAAGAAAATACGCTAAGTTGGAATTAATGCAACATTAAATTTTATTTGCAAAAGACCGGAGTAAAGAACTAGTCAAGTTTTATTAATAAAGATTCATAAATAAATTATACCATTTAAACATTTAATTTAGAAAAGATAAACTATATGAATCATCTAATCGTAACTTTTATGATTCGAGTGGATCATATTATTATTATTAAAAACATTACGGCATTAGCATTAATCCAATTAATGTTTATTATAAAAGCCGGTGTAAAAGCCTATGCAACTTTTAATTATAAAAGGTTAATTAAATATTAATCAAATTAATATTTGATTTATGAAAAACTGGGTAAAAGATCTAATTAGATTTTATTTACAAAAGCATGTGAGAGAAACATTAATCAAATTAAATTTGATTATGAAAAACGATGTATAGCAGTATAGCACTATATTGCTTTTATTTAGAAAAGGCATGTTTAATAAGCATTAAACAAAATTAATAATAAATTTATTTTTAGAAAACAAACATGCTGAGAACTCACTTCTAACGTGTACTTCATGTCATTAGGAACCTAATGCAACTTGAACGGATTAAAACGGAGCTAAAACAAAGATTTTATGAGCAAAACAAGATATAAGGGCCTAGTTGTGATTACTATAGATTTCAGGGGTTACTAGACAAGGTCTGCGAGACTCATGAAACAGTGCTCACAAAAAGGACGAACCTCGGGGTTAGACCTGTAAAAGAGCATGGACTGGATCTGATTGTGAAGATTGTAGAAGATCTAGGGGCTCTTGTGCAAAACTTGCAAGACACAAGAATTTAACTAAAGATTACCGCTTCTTCTAGGGACTTGAACGAAAAAAACACCAACTTCATCTCCTACCTCCGGCCGGCGGACAGGGAAGGCTCTAGCGTTCAAATCGCCGGCGACCTGGGCGAGAGGGAGCTCGGGTGAACGGTGCATGGGGTGGAGGAGGTCAGGAGAAACTTGTGGACGGGCTCACCAGTGGCAGGGAGATGCGGAGGCAGCCGAAATCGGAAGAGGAGCAGTCGGCGGCGGACTCGGGCGGCGGCCGGTTCAGGCGCGCATGGGCGGCGGCACTCCAGTGGTGCGCCGGCATCGGGGAGAGGCGGCGGAGCTGTGGCTTGGGGTCCTGAACCTCCCGGTGGTCTCCGCTGGGCCCGTCGGCACCCGGCGCGGCACAACGGCGACGGCGGAGCTTGGCCCCATGGCGGCGGCGACCTGCTCGGCGCGCGGCGGCGCAAACTCCAGCAAGGGCGGCGCGGCTCGATGCGAGGCAACGGAGGCAGCAGGGCAGGGGCGCGGGGCTTTAAGGGGTGCAGGGGGCAGCCGTGGCGCGCACGGACACAGGAAGCGGCGGCGCGCCGGACTCCGGCGAGTCCTGGCCGGAACGGACTGTGTCCGGGCCCGGATGGGCTTCGCGGGCGGCGGTAGGGCTTGGAGCGGGCCAGGGTCGGACTGGGCTGCGTCCTGCTAGAGTTGGGGAGGCAAGCTCGGCCGGCAACGGGCAAAAGGCTAGCTGGGCCGAAAACTCTGGCGGCCACTGCTGGGCTGAAGGTGATGGGCTGAGGTTGGTTTGGGCCGGGCGACACGCGGACAGCAAGAGGAGAACAGGGGGCCGTTCCGGACTTCGGAGAGCTGGGCCAAAAACAGCTGTGGGCCGAATGTGAAGAATGGAAAAGAATAAAAGAAATATTTTTCTTTTTATTTTCAGAATATATTTTCGTGAAAAGAATATTCCAGAAATAGCTAGATAATTCAATAAAGTCACAAAAAATATTCCAAAAATCCCAAAAAATCCAGGAAAAATCCCAGAGCTAGATTGAGATATGAACAATCCAAATAAAATATTTGGAGCTCATGAAAAAGATTTTAGAGCCTTCTAATAAATAGAAATAGCTCAAGAAAAATGAGAATAAACTCCGGAAAATTCTCGGAAGGGTTTGGTCAGCACCTAAGCGTGTTTTTTAAAACGTTTTGCACTCAAAAATACCAAGATGCAACGACATGAATGCTACACTCACAATCATTTTATTTAATTTCAGAAATACAAATAATGGATTTTTCTTATACTATATTTCCTGTAAAGAAAATAAATGTTGGAAAATTTTAAAATTGAGAGAAATCATTGTTTTAATTATTCTTCCTATTCACATCCTAAAATTAGAAATTTCAGGGTGTGACAGGCGCTTGATTAGGAGAGGAAACTGAAGGGGAAGTTAAGGAGGAGCGGCGGCCGGGCTTCAGTTGCTCTTGATTGCCTCAATTGAAGGTGGGGGCGCGGGGGACGCGGAGAAACGGTCGGCGGCGGCGGCTGTGATGTGAAGCAGGGGAGCCGGCTAGAGGTTGGGGGTGGAGCTGACAGGCGGGCCCTGTTGGTCAGCGAAAGAGGAGAGATGGGAGGCGCATAGCGGGCTGCAAAGCTAACGGGCCAAGCGAGTTGAGTAGGGCGGTGGCCTGGTGGCTGCAGCTCGGGCTGAAAGGAAAGGAGAAGGGGGAGGGAAGCTGGGCCGCGGGAGGAGAGAGGCCGATTAGGCCAAAAGAGAGAAAGGAGGAAGAGAGAGGAGAGAGGGTTTTGTTTTTTTAAAACTTTTTCATGTTTTTCAAACTTCACACAAACAAATAAAAACTATGCAAACAAAATATGATGCACAAGCACTTGTTGCTTCTAAAATTATTCAAATGATATTTAAATATTTTAGAGCCAAATTTATTTGATAATTTATTTATTTCCTTAGAAAATTAAATCTAAACACCATGATGCTTACATTATTTGGTGATTGAATTTTAGGGTGTTACAAATCTACCCCCTTAAAAAGAATCTCGTCCCGAGATTCAGAGAGATTGGAAAAACTAAGGGTACACTTCTATAAGCTCATCTTGCACACAGAGTTCTTCCGACAGTCATTGCTCCTTCATCTATTTTCCTTTATTTTGATTCACTTTTTCTTCCTCTTTGGATGGGGCAGTAGCGACAACGTCAATTCTATCTCCTTTTGGGCTGGTTAAGAGCACTGACTTCTTGGCACACATAATTATTCCATCACATTCGACTAACCAATCCATTCCAAGTATCACATCTATTCCACTAGATGTAAGGACTACTAGATCAGCTTGGAAATCTATTCCCATGGTTTTAAGATTGACCCGTGGGCATACATAGGTGGATTTCATTTCACCGTTCGGGGAACTAACCAGCAAATGAGTCTTCATAGAACTCATAGGTATATCGTGCTTTGCCATGAATTGTTTAGTAATGAATGAATGCGATGCTCCAGAATCAAATAAAATTGTTGCTGGTACAGAGTTGACAGAGAACGTACCCAGCACAACACCAGGAGCTTCTTGAGCTTGTTCAGTCATCACATGATTCACTCTACCACGTGCGTAGTTCTGTTGGCCTCTGTTACCTTGAGGAGTAGAGTTCCCGATGTGAGCCTAAGATAAAGGTTATCCAAACCTCTGGCCATTGCCTTTCTGAGGAGTCTGCATGTTGCACTTCGGACAGATGTTGGCATAATGTCCCAATTCTCCACAATTGAAACAACCATTAGGACGAACCGGGGAGTTGTTTCTCACTGGTGCTCCTGAGCGATCTTGATGATGACTTGGAACATGTTGTGTCTGCTGGCTGGAATGCTGGGGTTGTTGAGTTGAGTGCTGCAACTGCAAATTCTGAGTATAATTTCCACTTGATCCACCAGAGTGAAACTAAGAACCCTGAGATGAGTTGAAGCGGGGGCGTGTGTTGCTGGATTGTCCATGAGATTTAAACTTGCACTTCTATTCACCAAGTTCCATACGTTTGTTCTCCAAACCTATAGCCTTGTTCAGCAACGTTTGAAAGTTGGGGAATGTATGGCTCTGCAGCTGATAGTTGAGTGGCCCTATTAATCCATCCAGAAAACGTTCTTGCCTCTTTGGATCAGTATTGACTTCATCAGGTGCATAGCGTGACAACTGAGTAAACTTATCCAGATACTCATTCACAGTCATGTTGCCTTGCTTTAGAGCGAGAAACTCCCTTTGCTTAAGCTTGATCACACCAGAGGGAATATGGTGCGCACGAAAACTATCACTGAACTCTTGCCAAGTAATAGTATTAGGAGCTACATGTGCAACAGTATACGCATCCCACCAATCAGCTGCTAATCCTTCTAAGCGGCCTGCAGCATACAAGACCATCTCTCGATCAGTGCACTGTGCTGTCTCCAGCTTCTTGGTGACAGTCTTCAACCAATCATCAGCATCCAATGGATCGGTTGAGTGAGAGAATGTAGGAGGACGGTGACTCATGAATTCCTTATGCTTGTCAACAGCTGGATTGGGTGCATGTGGTGGTGGCTGGTTCTGCTGAGCTTGCATGTTCTGAATAGTGTTAGCAAGATTCTGCAATAGCTGCGTCTGAGCTACGAGAAATTGCTGCAATGCGTGATCCATTATGGGGTTGAACGGTGGGGGTGGTGCTTGATTCTGCTGATTAGCAATATGAGCACGAACCACAGGTGGAACGTCTTGACCTCCTCCTGACCTGGTTTGTACCATCTGATTGTTAGAGAAATTATTTCAGACAAGAACATTGAACTGATGCATGAAGAGATAAACTCGAAAAGATGGAACAACATGAATTTCAAAACTAAGACAGATTCTGATAGCTCCATTGTTTTGTACATATCTCTGTAAATATTTATCCCTCAGTGCTGAATTTTTGACAAAAATTCACTGATAAAACTGGTGAACTAACCCAACTGATTTTACATCGAATAGAGTTCTGTAGCTCAGGATATGATTAAAACAGTGATGTTGTGCCAAAGAGTTGTGCAAAGAGATTTTACTCCAACCATCTTGTATGATAGATAAAGAAAAAGATAACCCAGATTTGAAGCCAAACTATCTTTCTTAACCTAGCAATTTATTTCTTGTTGCATTTGTGGCCATCACTCCACCATACAACTCACACAAACAAAAACTCCAAATCAAATATGTGTTCAAACAACAAACATTAACACAACGATCGTCCTCACAGGAATGTTTCTATCGAATTTGATAAGGGGTAGGCAGCCTAAGAACTTATATTAGATAACACCGGTGGTGGGATCCAGCTGATAGAACAAGCACCAAACTCAGTATAGATCAAAACAAAAAGATATGTGTTAACAAGAAACAAAGAATAAATTTTATTTTTATTTGTAAATAAGTCAATTTTGAAAGATGACAGGGCTTTCTAGAACATGAATCCTTAATTTTTGACCATTTCTAACTTAAGACTGTGTCTTATAGTCATTACTGCTCTGATACCACTCTGTCACACCTGATTTCCGAAGAGAAACCAAATGCATCTCATATGTGCGCCAGGATCAAATTACACACATATGATAGACATCATGAGTGAAATATCCATAAACTGTAATCAAATCATACAAGAGTTAAACCATTACATTATCTTTTTATTAGACTCAGACGGTGGACTCGAAGGTCCTTAAAGAGAACAAACGGTAACTAGACGAAGCAACTCCGTCTTCAGCTTCCACAGGCACATGACTGGGGGATCGCATGCCTCAGACCTCATCGAAGTCACTGAAGTACTCCCCACTGTTGTTCTCCTCTGAACAGCAGTAAGCAAGGGTGAGCACACTTATGGTTGGAACTCAGCAAGTGGGGGAAAACATGCAAGGCTATCAAGGATAGGCTAAGGGTTTTCAGTGGTTAGCATTTTTAAGTTGATCAAGTTTTATTAGCAAGCACCTATTTACTAGATGTAAGTTTATACCAACCCACTTAAGCTTTAGAAAACTTTCCATCTCAAAGCCATACAAAAACCACAATTTAATTCCATCTTCAAGTTTAATTATCATGTGAGGGTCCAAGCTGCTCTTGACCGTGAGCATGGCTGATTGATCAGATTTAACTCTGCAGAGGTTGTACACTTTACCCACAGTTCGTGTTCCCCATGTTGCCCAGGTTGATCAGACCCTTAAACACTACCGAGGTGAGTGGCTAGAGGTTTACTACGAAGCCTTTACAAAGGCATGCAAAAGATCAATGACCCGCATAGTTACAGATCAGGGCGGACCATAACCCTCCCTAGTGGTCAGCACCTTAGCAAAGGCTGCTACCCCAAAAGAACCGGGCTATACCCCTGCAACCCCAACCCTCCTTTGCTCCTTTCGGATAAGGTCATCAGTACATTCACACACCTAATTAATTGGCTTAGCCAGAGCCATATGGACTGTGGTTGCACTATTTTCTTGGGTGGTTCTCCATGTTCCGATTTAACCAAGGTGTTCTTGTATTAAACAAACTCATCAACAAGATTTAAGCATGAAAACCTTTATCATGAAATCACTTTTATCCAACCCATGTTAAGCAACTAAGCAATTATCTACCCAAAAAGATTTATTAAACCGGGTGTTCCAAGGATCATGGGTCAAAATCTAGGTAAGTCCTTAAAAAGGTATTCCCGTCAATTTAATGCAATACAATAAATAAAAGTAAATATTAATTATTATGCAGTTATTTAGGACAAAGAGGAAAATGTAGAGGGAGAAGTCCACTTGCCTTCCTTGCCTACACACTGTGCTTCTTCTTCTTTAAACCACTCCTCTTGATCCGCTCCAACTGGTTGATCACTTGAAACCGGCACGATGTCTACGAGCACACATGAATACATTCAATAAATAAAACAATACACCAAACAAATCTAAAATCTAAAAACACACTGCTAAAATTAACGGGCTCGCTGAGACGATCGCGTGGACACCAAGAACACTTAAAACGGAGCTAAAACGCAAAAGATACAGCCAAAACAAGGTTCAGGGGCTTTTCTGTGAAGAAACTAGGCTTCCAGGGGCTTAACTGCAAGAAACCAGGAGCTAAAACCTAATTGTGCATATAAACGAAAGGGCTTATGCGCAAAAGATCAAGGATGGACCGCGAGCTGGAAAAACTGAGAAGCTCAGGGCCTAAACGTTAAAAACAGGACCTATACGTAAGGGTTTCTATAGGTGGAAGGGCATGGTTGCGATATAGAAAAACTACAGGGGCTCTTTAGCAAAAAGGCCAGGGGCAGGCGCGGTTGACCGGTACTTGGCCGGTTTGACTCTGGGCGTGGGCAGATCTGGGCCGTCCAGGCCAGATCCGACGGCGGGCAGCGCGACCGGCGGACGGGCGGCGGCGCACGTGCCGGAGAGCGGCGGCGCGCGGCGGTGATTCGCCGGCGACGGCCGAACTTGAGCTCCAGGGCTCGGTTTGGAGCGCGGCTAGGCTCTACACGAAGCGGGGGAGCACGCGCACACGGCCAAGGCAAAAAGGAGGCGGCTCGGGTGGCCACAGCGGCGTGCACCGGAAGGGGATGGCGCGGCCAGCTCCGGCGAGCGCGGGGCGGCGGGTGAGGCTCGGGAGCGCTCGGATTTTGAAGGGTGCGAGCTCCTCACCTCGATGCGAATCCTTGGGTGCAGAAGCGGGCAACGGAGAAGCAGCAGCGAGGGAGATCGACGCCGGCAGCCAGAGGTTGAAGACGGCAGCGTCGGAGCTCTGTTCGGGAGGAAGACGGCGGCTCCGGGCACGAGGTCTTCATTTGAGCGGCGCGTGCGACGAGCGAGGACGAGGAGGGCCCGAGAAGGTGCTCACCGGTGACGGTAGGCTCAGAGGGTGACCGGCAATGGCGCGGCGGCTGAATTCTCCGGTGGCGGCGCGTGCGCGAGAGGGAGCGAAGCGAGAGAGAAAAGAGGCGGAGCAGGTGCTCGAGCTCGATCTTTATAGGACAGAGAGGGAGAGAGAGCGACGACCGGGGGGGCACTGGCCATCAATGGCCATGGCGGCCGGCTGGTCTTGATGGCAATCAAGGGGGGTGCTTGATTAGGAGAGGAAACTGAATGGGAAGTTAAGGAGGAGCGGCGGCCGGGCTTCAGTTGCTCTTGATTGCCTCAATTGAAGGCAGGGGCGCGGGGGACATGGAGAAATGGCCGGCGGTGGCGGCTGTGATGCGAAGCAGGGGAGCCGGCTGGAGGTTGGGGCTGGAGCTGATGGGCGGGCCCCGTTGGTCAGCGAAAGAGGAGAGAGGGGAGGTGCGTAGCGGGTCGCGGCGGGCTGCAAAGCTAACGGGTCGAGCGAGTTGAGCGGGGCGGTGGCCTGGTGGCTGCATCTCAGGTTGAAAGGAAAGGAGAAGGGGGAGGGAAGCTGGGCCGCGGGAGGAGAGTCCGGTTGGACCAAAAGAGAGAAAGGGGGAAGAGAGAGAGGAGAGAGGGTTTTTTAAAAAAACCTTTTTCATGTTTTTCAAACTTCACACAAACAAACAAAAACTATGCAAACAAAATATGATGCACAAGCACTTGTTGCTTCTAAAATTATTCAAATGATATTTAAATATTTTAGAGTCAAATTTATTTGATAATTTATTTATTTCCTTAGAAAATTAAATCTAAACACCATGTTGCTTACATTATTTGGTGATGGAATTTTAGGGTGTTACACCGCCAGGCACGCGTGTGTTCGGCCGAGCGATCCGCACGACGCTGATCCCCCTACGCTTCTGGCAACCTACGACCGTGAACAAGTACTCGGGGGAGATGGAGCCCCGGGTGTGGCTCAACGACTACCGCCTGGCGTGCCAGCTGGGCAGCGCCACCGATGATGCCATGATCATCCGCAACCTGCCTCTGCAGCTTGCAGAATCTGCGCGGACGTGGCTCGAGCACTTGCCTACGAACCAGATCCATGACTGGGATGACCTGGTCAGGATGTTTGTGGGCAACTTCCAGGGCACATACGTGCACCCTGGGAACTCCTGGGACCTTCGAGGCTGTTCCCAGAAGGCTGGCGAGTCCTTGATGGACTTCATCCGCCGCTTCTCCAAGCGCTGCACCGAGCTTCCGAGCGTCGGTGAGTCCGAGGTCATGCATGCCTTTTTGGAGGGCACGACTTGCTGGGACCTTATGCATGAGTTGGGGCGGAACCCTCCCACCAGCGTCAACGAGCTATTCGACATCGCCACCAGCTACGCCTCAGGAGAGGAGGCGGTGGGGGCGATTTTTGACAGCAAGAATGGCAAGCGAGCAGAGGATGCGCCCGCAGAGGGCAGCAAGCCCAAGGATGCCTTGAAGAAGCAGAAGCAGGGCAAGAAGGGCAAGAAGAACTAGGGAAAGAAGCCCATGGAGCAATGCGAGGGCTCCGACGAAGTCCACGCTGTCGACGCTGCCAACAAGGGGGCTCAAGGCCACCCTTGAGGCGGTTTGTTCGACGACATGCTGAAGAAGCCCTGCCCGTACCACAAGACCCTGGTCACTCACACCCTCGAGTAGTGTGACATGCTCAAGAAGTACTACAATCGAGTCGCTGCGAAGGAGGACAACGCCAAGAAGGATGTGGGCGACAGGGGCAAAGACGACTTCCCAAAGGTGGAGAACGTGTTCTTCATTTTTGGAGGGCCGACTATCGATATGACGTCTCGGCAGCACAGGCGTGAACGTTGAGAGGTTTACTCCGTTCACCCGGCTGTGCCGTTGTACCTCGACTGATCGGAGGAGACGATCTCCTTTGTCCGCGAATACCACCCGGATCATATCCCTAATCCGGGACAGTATCTGCTTGTTGTCGATACCATCATCGGCAACACGCGGTTCTCTAAGGTGTTGATGGATGGGGGCAGCAGCCTCAACATCATGTACTCCTCCACCTTGGAGCTCATGGGGATCGGCTTGGACAAGCTGCGGCCTAGCAAGTCACCATTCCATGGCGTTGCGCCGGGCAAGCGAGTCCAGCCGCTCGGGCAGATCGACCTACTTGTTTGTTTCGGCACTCCGAGCAACTTCCGCAAGGAAGTCCTCACCTTCGGGGTGGTGGGATTTCGGGGAGCGTACCACACCATCCTTGGCCGGCCATGCTACGCCAAGTTCATGATGGTCCCGAACTACACCTACGTCAAGCTCAAGATGCCGGGACCGAAAGGCGTCATCACGGTGGGCCCGTCATTCGAGCACGCATTCGAGTGTGACGTCGAGTGCGTTGAGCACGCCGAGGCGCTCGCGCATGACGAGGTCCTGGTGGCTGACCTGGAGAAGATGGCCAACGAGGTCCTCGACTCCCCCAACAAGCACGCCGGCAACTTCGAGGCCGCAGAGCACACCAAGGCTGTACCCCTCGACCCTAGTGCCCTCGAGGGCAAGGTGTTGAGGGTCAGCTCCACCCTCGACCCGAAATAGGAAGTGGTGCTCGTCGACTTTCTCCATGCCAACGCCGACATCTTTGTGTGGAGTCCCGCGGACATGCAAGGCATTCCGAGGGAGGTCGTCAAGCACTCACTTGATATCCTGCCCAACTCCAAGCCGGTGTCTCAACGTTTGCGACGATTCGACGTAGAGAAGCGCCGCGCGATTGGAGAGGAGCTGCGCAAGCTCTTGGAGGCTGGGTTCATCAAGGAGGTATTCCATCCCGAGTGGCTAGCTAATCCTGTACTAGTTAAGAAAAAGAATGGGAAGTGGAGGATGTGCGTAGATTACATCAGTTTAAATAAAGCATGTCCTAAAGTTCCTTTTCCTTTGCCACGTATCGATCAAATAGTAGATTCTACTACGGGGTGCGAATTATTATGCTTCCTTGATGCTTATTCTGATTACCACCAAATCAAGATGAAGGAGTCTGACCAGCTCGCGACCTCTTTTATCACGCCATTTGATATGTTCTGCTACGTGACAATGCCATTTAGTCTCTGAAACGCCGGGGCAACATACCAGCGATGTATGCTCCACGTCTTCGGGGATCACATCGGGTGGACCGTTGAGGCATATGTCGATGATATCATAGTAAAATCCAGGAAGGCGGGCGACCTGGTGAACAATTTACGCATTACGTTCGATTGCCTCCGGGCAAACGGGATGAAGTTAAATCTCGAAAATGCGTCTTTGGGGTGCCGCGTGGCATGCTCTTGGGCTTCATCGTCTCCCAGTGAGGCATCGAACCCAACCCAGAGAAAGTATCAGCCCTCGAGCGGATGGGGTCGATCCGTGATCTGAAGGGTGTACAGAGGGTCCTGGGCTGCCTGGCAGCTCTGAGTCGCTTTATCTCACGCCTCGGTGAGAAGGGCTTAGCCCTGTACCGACTCCTGAAGAAGAACGAGCGTTTCTCCTGGACCACCGAGGCCCAGGAGGCTCTCGACAAGCTGAAGGCAACACTCGCCCATGCTCCGATACTGACACCACCCCAGGAAGGCGAGCCCCTTTATCTCTACGTAGCTGCAATAACCCAGGTGGTCAGTGTGGTCATCATCGTGGAGAGAATGGAGGAGGGGTACACTTTGCCTGTCCAGAGGCCAGTGTACAACATCAGCCAAGTGTTGTCCGAGACCAAGACACGATACCCACAGATCCAGAAGCTGCTCTACGCAGTGGTGCTCACACGGCGCAAGCTGCGGCACTACTTCGAGGCACACCCTATCATCGTGGTCTCATCTTTCCCCCTAGGTGAGATAGTTCACAACTAGTACGTCTCAGGTAGGATAGCGAAGTGGTCGGTGGAGCTCATGGGTGAGGCTCTCACCTACGCGCCGCGCAAAGCGATAAAATTGCAAGTCTTGGTGGATTTCGTGGCTGAATGGACCGATGTGCAGCTGCCTACGCCCCAGATCCAGGCTGAGTGCTGGACCGTGTACTTCGACGGTTCGGTGATGAAAATGGGCGCAGGTGCGGGCCTGCTCTTTGTTTCACCCCTCAGAGAACACATGCACTACATGGTGTGCTTGCCATCGAGCTCGGCATCAAGCACCTCGATATCTGGGGAGATTCTAAGCTGGTCATAAACCAGGTGATGAAGGACACAAGCTACCACGACGAGAAGATGGAGGCGTATTGCAATGCGGTGCGCAAACTCGAGGACAAATTCTTTGGCTTCGAGCTCAACCACATCGCGCGCAAGTACAATGAGGAAGCGGACGAACTGGCCAAGATTGCATCGGGGCGAATCACCATTCCCACGAACATCTTTGCCCGCGACCTCACCGAGCCCTCCGTCGACCTCAACAAACCCGCCAAGGTTTCTGGCAAGGCCCCGAGGGCTGGCCCCTAGAAGGCCGTGGGCACCGAGCCCATGGACGAGGACCCCTCGAATGAGGAACTCAAGGCCTCGGACCTCGAAGGGTCCCAGGTGGACGAAGCCGAGGTAATGGAGATCGACGAGCTCCCGCCCCCTCCACAGGACTGGCGCGACGAGTATCTCGCCTGGCTCGACCGGGGGGAGCTACCCCCGGATCGAACCGAGGCAATACGTATCGCCAGGAAGGCTAAGTCCTTCGTCATCATCGACGGCGAGCTGTACAAGCGCAGCGCCTCAGGGATCATGCAGCGGTGCATCTCCATCCCCGAAGGTCGAGAGTTGATTCAAGACATCCACGCCGGAAGTGCGGCCACCATGCCGCGCCGCGCACCCTCGTGGGCAAGGCGTTCCGCCAACATTTCTACTGGCCAACGGCGGTTGCTGAGGCCAACGAGGTCTTGCGCACCTACGAAGGGTGCCAGTACTACGCCCGCAAGACTCATCTTCCGACTCACACATTACAAACCATCCCCATCACGTGGCCTTTCGCCGTGTGGGGACTGGGCATGGTCGGACCCTTGCGAAAGGCGCGGGGGCTTCACCCACGTATTGGTAGCTATCGACAAGTTCTCCAAGTGGATCGAGGTTCGACCCATCAGCAGCCTCAGGTCCGAGCAGGCCGTGCTGTTCTTCACGGACATCATCCATCGGTTTGGGGTACCAAACTCCATCATAACGGACAACGACACCCAGTTCACCGGCAAGAAGTTCCTGAAATTCTGTGACAGCTACCACATTCGCGTGGATTGGTCAGCCGTAGCACACCCACATACCAACGGTCAAGTAGAACGTGCCAACGGCATGATTTTATAAGGTCTAAAGCTAAGAATGTTCAACAAGCTCAATCAATTTGGTCAGAAATGGATGCAGGAGCTGCCGTCAGTCGTTTTGAGTCTCAGAAACACCCAAGCAGAGCCACAGGTTTCACCCTATTTTTCCTTGTCTATGGCGCCGAGGCCGTCCTCCCCACAGACTTGGACTACGGATCCCCGAGGGTCAAAGCCTACCAAGAGGAGTAGAACCAGCAAGATCGTGAAGACTCGCTGGACTGCATCGACAAGCCCCGGGACGTGGCAACCCTACACTCAGAGAAGTACCAGCAATCCCTGCAGCGGTATCAAGCGCGAAAGGTCCGGTTTCGAGACCTTAGCAAGGGAGACCTGGTGCTTAGACTTTGGCAGAAGAACGAGGGCCGTCACAAACTCACACCGCCATGGGAAGGGCCATACATCATCGCCGAAGTCCTCAAGCCCCACACGTACAAGCTCGCAAACGAGAAGGGTGAAATCTTCACCAACACTTGGAACATTCAACAGCTACGTCGCTTCTATCCTTGAAATTCCAAGTCATTTTGACGCCCAAGTCAGTTGTAGATACACCAAGGTTGTGAATAAAAGTTAGGGAGACTCGGCTTTCTTCTGAAAACCAAGTCCCCCTCGGGGGCTACTATGGGGGGCATCCCCCTAAAACGGCTCCATTTTTTCGCAAATACCTTTTCTTTTGAAAACGCTAAACATGTTAGGCCTCGAACGCTTAGAAAAGTTGAAGCAGGGCGTGAATAGCTAAGGCTAGGGCTGGCTGAGTCTGAGACTGCCTACGCCTCCGGCAGGATATGGCTTCTCTCTCACCACTCTACCCCCAAGTTACTCACGAGTACGATCATCCCTGGCTAAAATTTCTCTAAGCTACGGGGAAAACATAATAGCATACATAAACAAATTGTGCATAAGTTCACACACTTAGAAAACAACTTGTTCGATTGCAAGAGCCGCTTGGCTCAATTCCTAATTACAACCTACGGGCTTCCGCGCCCAGCTTCTTTCAGGGCGCACGGGGGCTTGCGGCGGCGGTGTCCCCACCCTCAGCAGTGCTAGGGAAGAGGTCCTCCTAGAACATACCGGCGAGCTCAGGAGCAGCACCAGCAGTGGCGGCATCAGCTTGATCCATGGCGGCGTTCATCCCGTCATCATCAAGATTGTCAGCAATGATGTAGCCCGTCGCTAAAGCTTCAAACTTGACAATGTAGTGCGTTGACACCATGCCCAGCGTCTTCTGGATGCCAAGTCGAAGAGCGCCCTTTACGCGCTCAACAACACGGCTGCCCAGAGCCCTAAGGCGGCTTGCCAATGAGCTCCCTGATGAGCCAGTGCCACCCTTGATCTCCCGGCACACTTCGAGGGCCGCTCCCTCCAAGGCCTTGAGCTCCCGCTGAGCCGTGGTATAAGCGACCTGGAAAGTCTCCGCCCGCGTCAATGACTCCTCCAGGGCCTTCCACAATCCTGAAACAAGGAAAAGCACATCAAGAGTGAATCTCGACAAACTTGGCATAATCAAGGGCCCGGGGGCTACGACTCACCCTCGGTCCACTCCTTCTCCATCTCGAGCTCAGCACGCACGGTCTCGACCTCCTACTGCAGCTTCAGGATCGAGATGTCCTTCTCTTCGACAGCAGCCTGTAGAGCGTCGGCGGTGATGCCCTCCCGAACCAGGGCCCGAGTGAGCAGCTCGGCCGCCACATGTCAGATTTGGAGCTGGGTCTGCGCCGCCACCGTCTTCGCATCCTGCTGCTGGAGCATGGACCTGACCTCCTCAAGCGCCACGCGCTCTTGTTGGAGTTGGGTCTGTGCCTCCTCGCGCGCCGTGCGCTCCTGCTGGAGCTCACTCTCGACCCCTGTGAGTGCCTCGCTCTTCTCCCATAGAGCAGCGCCTAGCTATTCAACCTCTTGGGTCTTCTGCTCGGCCTGAGTCTGCCAGGATCTCACACCCTCGAGGGTCGCGCAGTCCTGCTGGAGTTGAGCCTGCACCTCGGTGAGGGTTGTGTCCTTCTGCACGAGCAGGGACTGGGCCTCAGCGAGCACCGCACGTGCCTGCCGGAGCTCCTCTTTCACCGTCGCCAGTGCCTCCTCCTTCCCTTGGAGCGTGGTGCTCAACCCCTCGGCCTCCTTGACCTTCTGCTCTGCCGCGGTCCGCTGAGCATCACGCTCCTCTCCCGTGCAGAGCAGATCGTACTCGAACCAGCCGAGGTCTGTCCGCAACGCCTCCACCATCGCGTCTAGGCCCTCGTTCTCTGCCTGGAGCTTGTCAACCTTAGCGCACAGGTCGGCAATATAGGAGATTTTCTCTCCTGCCTGCATTTGCAGCTCCTGCAGAAAGGGGAGAAAAAAGACCGAATGAAACTCACACGAACGAAAGAAGAGGAGCTGGGCAACATTCACGCAAATACACTCACCCGGAAAACCTGGAGCGACCTGCCCATGTGGGTCTTGAGGGCGAAGTTAAGGGAGTTCTGCAGGGAGGAGCCAAGGTTGTTGAACTCTTGCCATAGATCCCTCTCCATCTTTGCGTTCTCCACCAAGCCTGGTGGGATCTCGGGGCGGTCAAACTTCAGCTCCCACGGGTAGTAGCCTTCGATGTGGTTGGGACGGCGCAACGTCGATATGTCCGTCCCTGCGCGGCCCCGACACCAGTCATTGGCACCTGCGGCACCACTTGGCCATCCGGCCGCACCAGCAACACCTCGGGTGCGGGCTCGGGAGCTGGTGCGGCTGCCAGCACCACCTGACCCCCAGCGGGGGTCGAATCACCATCAGCAGGAGTCGCATCATCCCTGCGGCCTTCTGCTTCTCGGCTGGCGGCGCGAAACTTCTCCCGCCCCCGCCGGGACCCGCGAATCATCGCCGCACGAAGGGCCTCTGCTGCCGCCTCTTCACGTCACAGCGATCCCGTGACCGCCACCTCCGACTGCGGCATCCCCCTCATCGCCGGCACCATCGCTACAGCCGCCGCCGTTGACCGTGGAGTCCTCATCGAACGAGGCCTTGTCGTGTGCAGCGCATCCAGCATCCCCACTTTGAGCCCCTTGGCAGGCGCGAGCCCAGGAATGGTGGGCGTCGGCTGGCGAAATTGAAAAGGAAAGGTTAGCGAACCAATCTATGATATCAAGAACACGGAGAGTGAAACGCGACTCATCGTAGGTCGGAGACACACCGCTTGTGCTTCTTCGAGGGGCTTGGGGGCACAGCCCCCGAATCAACTGGCACCCTCAACGACGTGCCCTCGCCGAGGCACACCGAGTCTGCAGCGGAGGCGGACGCGCCGAGGGCCTCCTTGCCCCTTGACGTTGAGGCTGGTGCTTCCTCCTCCCTGTCCGAGATGGTCCGCTCCCCATCGCTGTCATCCTCGTCTGAATCCGAGTGTATCGGATGCGGCGGGGAGGGGAGTCCCATCTGCTCCCGCTGTTGGTACTCCTCGTTGAACGCATCAATGCGTTCCTACCTCCTCGTCTTCCTCGCCCTCGCCCGGTCCGCCTTCTCCTTCTGCCTCTGCTGCTCGGCGCGATTGGCGGCGTGAGATCTGGGCGTTGGGGGATCCGATGTGGGGACGTCAAGGCGCACTCCCTGTCAACACAATCGCAATTAAAGCCAATACCAAAATGAAGCGAACAGAGTGAGGAATCGGGTCTTACCAATGACCGAGGGTCCGGATTAGGGCACATCGCGAACGACCACAAGTCGTCGTCGCTGTGAGCCACCGCCTTGAGGTTCACCGCACGCCTTGCCCTCGTGGCCGCATACGCTGGGGCAAGCGGCTCCTCTAGCAACCGTGAGCTCGCCAGGGCTGCGGCATCGGTGTTGCTCCCCATCTCGAAGATGGGGAGCACCCTCTCCATGAGAGGGATCACCCGCCGATGGCGGAAGTTCGCGATGACGGCCGCCACGGTCAACCCTGCATCCGTCAACTTGCGCAGGGCGTCAGTGAGGGGCTCGAGCTTCTTTTGCCTCGCCGCGGGCGCCACCCTATGCGACCACGCGTCCGGCTTCACCGTCAGCACCTTCCCGGTGTACGGCGGGAGCCCGGTGCCGTCGATGCGCAGGTAGAACCACCCTTTCTCCCAATCAGATTATTCGATGTCATGGTGCAGGGTGGGTAGAGGTCCTTCCTGGACTCACACGCCGCGAACATGAGCCCGCCGCGCGCGGATGGCCCTGCGCGTCCTCCTCTCCCCCGTGGCGACCGTGTGAAGTTCACCTCGGAAAAGGTGAATCCACAGGTCCCAGTGCGCCCGGATTCCTAGGAATCCCTCGCAGACGGCGAAGAAGGACGGCGCCTGCGAGATGGTGTTGGGGGCGAAGTTGTGGAGCTCCACCCCGTAGTGGTAGTACAACCCCCGCATGAACTTGCTTGCGGGGGCATTTGAGAAACCAAGTTGATATGTGCCTTGGTTTGTATATGATGAGCGATTGACCGGATGTTTTGAGGCTTTATGTTGAGTGTGTTTTGTCGGGTTGTGTTGTCAGTTGTGTGTCTTTTATTCATATGTTTATGTGGTGTGTTGTCAATGCACTCGTGAGGAGTGGTTGACAACATTGTGTGGACTGACTCTTAGCCTAATATTGCAGGTGTTGGTTGCGGCTTGGTTTGTGTTGGTGCAGGTGAAGAACAAGCGTGAAAGGTCTATGCCAAGGTGGCCTCCAGGGTGATGGAGAGACAAGTAGGCTTGGTTTGAGGGACCCGGTGGCCGACGAGATCAAGTGCGGGCCACATGGTGCAAAAAGAGCAAGACGAAGTCGTGGACATGGAGCTGGTGCATCGGTGGCGGCCAAGTCAAGGAACGAGGCAAGACCGATTAGACCGTCCGGGTGCCGGAGGTGAAAGGCTTGACGGGCTCGACGCTTGGCGTGGTGAGGCCGGGCCGTGTACGTGGGGTTTGGTGGTTTGGCCACAAAACCATCGGAGGACGGTTTCTTGGTTTGGGCCTCAAAACCAAGTCCGAAGGCCCAACGCGACGGAGACGGGGATCCGGGAGCGTCGGGAAGCTTCGAGGCGGGCGACACATGGCATGATCGAGGTGCTTGCGTCGGGAGGACACGAAGGCATGATGGATGCGCGGCCGTCCGATGGTGAACTTCATGTGTTGACCAAAATGCCCCTGTGAGGGCTTGTATTGTATCTCCTAGTGTAGGGGCACTTCGATCTTTTCCAGAGGGCCTATATATAGGAGGAGGGTCTGAATTTTCGGCCAACTCTTTGGCTTAGTTGGTGGGAGTGCTCTTTCATTTTGGGGTGCTCTTGGGGAGAGAGGGAGATGAGAGTGTGTGGCTCTTTGTTTGGAGCTTTTTGACATCCAAGATTTGCAATTCTTGGAGTGGCTTGTAATCCAACATGGCATGAATATTCAGAGTGAATTAGTCCCTCAAATCTTGTGCAAATTCCTCGAGCAAATTCTATCTCCTTCTAAATCCCCGAGTTGATTTTTGTGCTATTTTCGTAGCTTTACGGTTCGATCCTTGTGTGTCAAGTTCTAGGCTGTTTCTCTCTGGATTTCTCTGAGGGGATCATGAGTGTTTGTCTTGCGCATCTTTGGTGATGATCTTGACCCCTCAAACACCGAGAATCGGGCTCGATTTGGTGAGGTTTGGATGAACTCGAGTTTGTACTTTGTGTGCACGAGATTTGCAATTGCGGTTGATTGGATAGGTTTGGGGCTCCAAGATTTTGGGCATAGCTTCTACTAGAGACGCTTCTCATCTACCCAAAATTTGGGCTCAATCCGTCCAGCGGTTTGGGAGATCCGTCAATCGGAAGTTGGAGGTGTTTTTCGCGCAGGCTAGGTAGCTGTTTCTGGAGCCCTCGCGGACTGTCCGCCCGGGTGTCTGTTCGTCGAGTTCATCGCGAGTTCTTGAGTCCCTTCACTTTGATTCGTCGAGTGCTTTGGTTTCGGTTGGAAGGAGGTTGCCGGACTGTCCGCCCGGGGTGGCCGGACTGTCCGCTCGAGGTGGCCGGACTGTCCGCGAGGCTCAGACCGTCCGCGGTGTTTGCCCGGACTGTCCGAATTTCCTCGGGAGTCAATGGAGGTTCAGAGTGCTTTTTCAGACTGTCCGCCCTGTAGCCGCGGACTATCCGCCCTGCCCTCGCGGACCGCCCGCCCGGCTCTTGCGGACTGTCCGCCTGGGGTTATGCAGACTTGCTCGATTGGTTTGATTCTTGTCTAGTGCTTCCGCTTCTTGATTCGTGGCTTGTCTCTAGGTCTTGTAGGCTTGTGTGTGCCTAGTTTAGAGCCGCTCTTATGTGTGCGAGTGCTCGGAGTGGTAATCGGGGCATAGGCCGAGTTCTCTCTTTGGAGAAGAATTTTTATCGACTCCCAATCACTCCCCCCCCTCTCTGGTCGCCTATTCGGTCCTTCAATTGGTATCAGATCCGGTTGTGGATTCGTGTGACTCTAACAAGTCTAGGATCCATAGGGTGACAAAAGAGAAGTGGCGCTTTGCTTGCGGTTTTTGGTTTGCGCGTTTTGAGCCCGACGATTTGGTGTTGTGCCTTTGAAAACCATAATTTGAGATACCTTCCTTAAAATAGGCATAACTTTTTGCTCGGTGCTCCGTTTGAGCTCAAATTTTTACAGCGGTTAGGTGACTAGATTTTGGTCATACCCCAAACTGATAACATTAGTTTGGCGATCTCGAAAAATTCAGAAAAACTTGGGAACATAAAGAAAAAATTCGTTCTTTGCTTTGACAGCTTTTCTGTGAATGTTCCTGAATTTCTCTAGACCGCATTTCACATCCGTTTGAGCTGAAATTTTATGTGCCTCTATCTTTGGTGCTCCTTGTTTAGTGGTAAAATTTTGGGAACAAGATAAGGCTCTTTGCTATTGAACTCGTGAGTTCTTTTCTGAGAATTGAGGCAATTCGAGTCCTTTCCTTGCTTCTTTGCTTTTTCTTTGAGCTTGTTTTTGGCTAATCCTAACCGGTGCTTTGAGTATGCACCAAGCTCTTCTCCTTGTGATTCTTTGAGTAGGAGGAGTGTGGAGGTTGAGTCAGAAGCCGGAGTGGAGAAGATGATGTCCCTCATCGAGGACTATCAAGATGGTGATCTCAAGAAGGAAGAGCTCTACCACAAGCTAAGGGACATGAACCAAGGTACGCTTACCAAAGGCATCTTGATCCTATGCGATAGGTTGAATGATTGTGAATGTGATTGTGGAGTTTTGCATAGAAGAAACATAGATTTGTGTGATGCCTTGCATAGGAAGAATGAGAAGATGAAATGCTCCCTTGCTAGGTTGAAATGTGGTATGGCTCATTGGAAGTCTTGTGCTTTGAATTCTTGCACTTCTTGTAACATCATGCATGCTAAGAATGATGCTTTGAACTCTTCTATTACTTACTTGCAATCAGAAATTAAATTGTTGAATTTCAATGCATCTTTGCCTTGCAAATCTTGTGATGCCTTGCTTGTTGAAAATCTTGATTTTGCAAGTGATGTGAGTAGCTTGCTTAGAAAGAATGAAGAGTTAAATTCTTCTCTTGCTTGTTTGATGGATGAGAATGACTTGTTGAAATCTAATGCTTCTATGTGTTGCAATTCTTGTGTTGCTTTGAATATTGATCTTGATGTTGCTAGAAGTAAGATTGCTTTGTTGGAGACAAGTTCTTCCTTACAATGTGTTTCTTGTGAGTCTTTACATGCTGAAATTAAAGAATTAAAATTGACTCACACCACATGTGTAGATGAACTTGAGCATGCTAGGGCTGAAATTTGTGATATGAAATCCATGCCTTGTAGCAAGTGCTCTTTGTTGCTCATGAATGATACTTGCCATACTTCTTGTGATGATGATGATGCTTTGGTTGTTGTAAATGATGATACTTGTTCATGTGGTCTCATTTGCACTTCATGCATTGATTTGGAAAGTGAAGTTTTGGCTTTGAAAAGAATGCGCGATGATATGAACGCCAAGTTGGTTGTGCATGATGAGATGAGTGCCAACCTTGAGAAAGAAAATGAACTCTTGCGTACCACATATGCTAAGTGCATTGAAAAAGAAATCGATAATTTGAGAAATATGACATGTGGTACTTGTGAGCACCTCAAGTTTGAAAATGAGGTTTTGCGCACGAGGTGCAAGAGTCTTTGTGCCAAGGGTTTGGATTCTCGTATTTCTTGTCACTCCGATGTTGATGCTTTTAAAATTGCTTCTTCTCAACCGGAGTTGACTTCTTCTCTTGAGCATAAGTCTTTGGATGGTGGCACGTGTGGTGGTGCTTTGGATAGCTCTCCCATAGCTATTCCTAAGCTTGGTGGATCTTCCGGTGTTGCCCAAGGTAAATTGAATGGCAAGGGTGCCTCCCACATATTTGGAACTCATACTCCCAAACCGAAGTTCCAATGCACCGTTTGCAAGAAGGATGGGCATACCGTTGAGATTTGCTTTCGCCGTGTCAAGCACGAGCGACGTGTGTGTGCCAAAGTTTTTAAGAAGCCACGTAGCCTTTCTCATGGCACGTGTGATTCTAATGTGGGCACCAAGGTGAGTGTTGGGGTTGATGCTTCTTGCTCTAAGTCCCAAGGGACTTCTCACTTACAAAAGAATGGTGATTCGTCCACTCGGACCGTGCCTCCCGATAGGCCTTTGTACCATTGCTCTCATTGTGGGAAGGATGGGCATCAAGAGAGCTTTTGCTACTCCCGGGCAAGGAAAATGCAGTGAGAAGGTGCTTCTAGGCCTTTGGTTGTTCATAGCCCTTCTCATGGCATGAACACTTGTGAGCCTAAGAAGGCACGATTTGTGGACGGGTTTTATGACACTCTTTCTAGTGAGTTAGGCCATGCTCGTGGACATGCTTCTAGTGTTTCTTGTGTTGGTCCACGACATGCTTCCTGTGGTGCTTGTGTTGGTTCTTCTTCTACGACCTCGAGGGACCTTTGCCTTTTTGCTTGTGGTAGCACTCGGTTTTCTTCGCGAGTTGCTCCTTTGAGGCATGGTTTCAAGAGTGTTCGAAAACCTTTTCATTCGAACCAGCATTTGCATCATGCTAACCCACATGATAAGTTCTGTGCATCGATTACCCGTGTGACCAAGTATTAGATTCCCAAGTTGTGCTTGCTAACCCTTTGGGATCCAAGGCTCGGTCTTTCTTGTCTCATGTGTAGGTATGGAGACTCGGTTGGAGAACATGAGCTTGATGGTGCTTGATCTTTGCCCATGAGGTGATCAAGACAAGATGGTTCTCCACACCGTTTTGGATGGCTCTTGAAAGCCTTTGTACACATGTATAGTGAGTTTCCTTTTCCCCTTGTGCTCACTTGTATATACTTGTGTGTAAACCATGGTAGGCTAGCCACCTTGTTCATGATAGCTTTATGATCTTGTATACCTATCTTGCTATCTTTTGTATGATATTGTGGTGGATGATATTTATGAACATCATGTCATGCTTTATGGTTGATTGCTTGGATATGTCATGTTGTTCATCCATATCTTGTTTGTCTAGCTCTATGGTATTCTTTCTTGTTAGCATGTTTGTCCCCCATGTATATCTTGTCATGCTAGCTTTGTAATATATGTTGGTGGTTGATCCAAATGAACTTGTATCATGCCTTTGTTTAGTTCTTGTATTATGTTTGGCATGTTGTTCTTTGGTATCATTTTGGTTTAGTATCCTTGTATAGGGTTGTACCTTGTTGACATGCTTGCTAGCACATGCTTATTCACATATGTGGAATCATGTTACAATGCTTTATTTATGTTAATTGATATTGTCAATGCATTGTGTAGCATGTTGTGAGCTTTCCTTGGAGTTTTGGGCTTGTCTTGTCTTCGGGTTGTGGTTTGTGTCTTGTTTTGGTTTTCTCCCTTTTCCGGTTGGTTTTAGAGCTTCTCTTTTGCTCTTTCTTTTCCTAGCTTTTTCTTTGCTAGTTGTCTTTGGTTGAGGGGGAGCTTGGCTTCATTCGATAGGGAATTTGGTTTCAAGGGAGTGCTTTGGCTTTTGGTAGTCGGTTGTGATCCTTCAATTGGTATCTTGTCTATGGTACTCAATTGGGATCTTTGGCGGTCTTGCAATTGGTATCTTTTTTATGGTACTTAATTGGGACCTTTGGTGGCTCTTCTCTCGCTTGGAGCGGTTCTTGGTTGGTGTGTCCCCTCGTGAGCTTTCTTGGTGTTAAGTCAAGTTCTGTGTCTCCCTATGCATTTTGCATTGCATATGTATCATATATCATGATGTATAGACTTTGGTAGGTCTGACATTCATGTCTTGCTTTGTGTCATATATCATGTTGCATTTGTATCATATGCATGGTAGGTTGAGCTTCTTCTTGAAGCAAAACTCCCCTTTGTGACCATCTCTCCCACAATAGTCACAATGAAACCGGATTGGTTTTGGTTTTGGTTTTGGTTGGGGTTGCTCACTCGGTTTCTCACCCTTCTTCTCTCCTTCCTCACCTCCCTTTGGGCTCACAAACTTCACCGGTTTTTGGAAATCATTTGTTGGGTGAGGGAATATGGGTGGATCTGGAGTAGTGTCAAGTTTGTTTTTGAGATGGTTGGGCTTGGGCTCAAACTTGTTCTTGTGTCTGTTTGGTGGTGGGATAGGGATCTCTCCAACTCTCTCAGCTCCCTTACCACTGTTCTCTCCAAGCTTGTCAGCCCCAAGCGCCTGACCATCATAGCGTTTGAAAGCCGCTATCATGATACCAAGCTGAGGCTCCTGACCGACAACCAGCTCATACATTTCCTCAGCTCATCATTCTCATCCTGCAAGCGATCAACATAATGCGCAAGCTCCAAATTCTTAACCGCATGCAATTCACAAGTAGAGCAAGAAGTGGGAATAGGCTCTTTCAACTTAGCCTCAAGCGAAACAGTGTAAGCATGCATCTCATCAATCTTTTCATGCAAAACAGGGCAAGAAGTGCAAGCACCTAGCAAAGCAGGTCTAGACTTAAGCTCAGCCACTTCAACCCTAAGCATATCTAGTTCATCACAAGTAGAAGCATGCTTATCCTTAAGAGCAGTAAGATCAGCTAGGTACACAGAGCAATCAACACAATCAACATCATCAGAAACCACAGGAGAAGCCTTAAGCGAATCAATCTCAAGCTTAGCATCTAGGTTCTGGGTTTCTAGCTCAGCCACACAGTTCCTAGCATCTTCTAGTGAGCCCCTAAGCTCTTTCCTCATCTTCTTGGCCTCTCTAAGCATGTGATCGCGATTATCAAGCAAGTCAACCAACTCATCATTCTCCTTGCGCAGAGAGGAGAGCTCATCACATACCTCATCCTCGGAGTCGGAGTCCGAGTCACTCTGGTGACTCTTCTTGCTGCCGGAGCTACGAGCCATGCCGCAGAAGCCATCTCCCGCGAAGCAGCTCAACCCGCTCAAGTTCCTGGATGACTTCTTATTCTTGTGCCGATCACCTTCATCTTCACTGCTACTCGAGCTCGAGGAAGAGTAGGCGGAGCTGGAGTTGACGTCACTCGCTCCGACCATCGCTCGGGCCTTCCTGCCGCGGCCATCCTTCTTCCTCGACCGTCGCTCGTCCTTGTGCTTGTTCTTGTGCTTGTGATCGCGCCTTGATCGGTACTTGCCGTCCTTGCTCGACCGGTGCCTGTAGCCGTCCTTGTAGCCGTCCTTGTTCTCCATCTTCTCCGGGCAGTCGGCGACGAAGTGTCCTGGCTTGCCGCACTGAAAGCACGTCCGTGCTGTCCTCCTCGTGTTCACCCGGTTCTCGTGCAGCCTCTCGAACGGCCTGGTCAGCAATGCCAGCTCGTCCTCTCCAAGCACGTCGAACTCCTTGTCTGGCAAAGACATCAAAGAAGACAGAGAGTACATCCTGGAGGATGCGTTAGCGTTAGACTTAGCTCCTTTGCCACCAACGAGAGCGAGACTATGAGAATCAGTCGGGCTCTCGATCTTGGCTGTCATACCACGGTCCAACTCAGCCGACTTGAGCTTCGAGAACAGCTCGTTCACCGTCAAGGTATCATACTTCTCGGACTCAACAATAGCCTCAAACTTCCTGTCCCATACGGTACGATCTAACGAGTGCAAGAGCTTCACGGCTTTATCATGATCATCGTATGGGAGCACGGCCACATTGGCTCTCATGTTGTTCACAACGACCGTAAACCGCTGGAAAAGGGCATCGACGGACTCGCCGGGGAGATGAGTGAAGTTCTCGTACTCTCTCTGGTAAGTCGCGTACATCCGAGCCTGAACCTGAGCATTCCCAGCATGAGCATCCTTCAACTGCTCCCAAATCCTACAAGCTAAGTCCTCTGTCTGAACCCGATCGAATTCAGGCTGACACAGAGCACGAAACAAGTAGTCGACCGCCTTGTTGTTGGCTTCGAACATATCCCTCGATCCTGGAGCAAGGAAGTTCATCGGATGAACATAAGCTGTGTTCACCGTAACGTCCCAAAGGATCTGACCCTTTCCGTGGAGGAACGCTGCCATCCGCCTCTGCCACATCTGGTAGTTCTTCCCATCGAAGTACAGAGGACCCGAACCCCGTTCCTGGTACGCCATCTTTGGATCTTAGACTGGTAAGAGTCAATGAAGACCCGAACCGGCTCTGATACCACTTGAAGGACTGGAACGGCGAACCAGAGAGGGGGGAGTGAATGGGAGCCGATAAAAATTCTACTCAAGAGTTCGGCCTATGAACCCAATTTCACTCGGACACCTCCGCAAGCTTCTCTTGCCAAGTCCACGTAGCCACTGGAGTGCTACTGAACCTAGGAGCAAGATCCAACCAACAGCCACTCGAAACACGCAGCGGAAAACAACTCGAAACTGTTGCTGGCAACCAAAACCGGTCAGGCCGGTTTCTGAAACCGGTCAGACCGATTCTCTGGGACTTAGCCTCTCACAGGCAGGGGAAACCGGTCAGGCCGGTTTGGCAAACCGGTCAGGCCGGTTTTGTCCAGGAAATCCCCAAAAGACCTTCGAGGCCAAAACTGCCCCAAAACACCTCAAGAACCTCTACACCTTTGAACACGAAAAGCCATAGCCAGCACAAGACTCTCCTGCTCAAAATCCTCACGACAGCCCACTAGGGCTAAACCGGTCAGACCGGTTTGGGAAACCGGTCAGGCCGGTTTTGCCTGGACAGTCGGGAAGAACTCAGCCCGCGGGAAAAACCTAGCCTTCATCTCGATCGATCTCCCGGTTCGTTCCACGGATTCAAGTGAGACTTTGGGGATAGCCGGGGTACCTCATGGGCTACCTTTGGCTAGAAGCTCGGTCCCCAAAACCTACTCAATCAAGAGGAATCAGAAGTCAACCCTCAAGAACACCTTCCCATGGATTCCACCGAAAACCACCAAATTGAAGCCGTTTCGGAGGGTTTGTTGGAGCAAGATCACCAAGCAAAGAGGCACACGGTCCTCATACGTGACATCCAACAAGAATCCCTCAAAGAAACACCCCCAAAACTTCCCCACGGAAAATCCAAGAAAAGGCTCCGAAAATCACCAAAAAGGAAAAACGGGAAGAACACAATCAAGCCTTGAGGAACCACGCCGAATCATCTATACATACCAAAGAGGTTCATACAAGGTCTAGCTTGCCGCCCGATCATCCTTCCCTCTCACAAGATCTCACCATGAAGCTCTCAAGCTAGTCCTAAGAAAATCCTAAGGAAAATAGGAAGGGAAAATAGGAAAACCAAATGAGCTAGGGTTCCAAGAGATGGCTGCCATCCTCTCACCACTTGGGTTATATGGAGGCAACCGAAAGACTAAAATACCCCTAAAGCCTAAACTAGGATACACGCCCACCAAGGGCACTTTGGGAATTTGTCTTCGTAACACCATCGGACGGATGCCCGGCGACCGCACTTCGCTTAGCCTCGACGCAAGCCTTGCGATCCCGACGCGTGTCCTCCGCTTCGAAGCTTCCGGCGCCCTGCGACCCCAAACCGGTCAGACCGGTTTTGGCCTGACAGCCACGCCCGGTCTTCGGCCTCGGTTTTGTGGCTCAGCCGAGTAACCCGGTGGTTTTCTGGTGAACCACCGCATAGATGAGGTTTTTAATATACTTTAGATTTAGTAACAAATAGTTATCATTTGTTGTGATTATCTTCTTTCATTTACTTTTACTAAGAATTTTTTTAATTTTTATATATAAAATTGAATTATATTTTTTATGTAGAATGAAACATAGAATACTTACATGTTGTAGAAATTGTGAATACAATTTTTATTTTATATAAATGGTGTAGAAATTGTGAATAAATTTTTTTGTTAAAGTATAGCTGGATTAGTAATTAAAAATAGTTAAATTAGAGATGGAGTATAATTTGTACCATAAGAGTTGATACAAATGGATTGTTTTATATATATTGCAGATATCGTAGTAATTTTGGAAAACTATGGCAAGTTATTCTGTTCGCGGTGGTCATCGTGGAGGTCGTCGTGGAGGCGGTCGTGGAATCATTTTTGATGACCGGCCACCTTTGGCTCGTCCTCCAGGCACACACTTCACCCATGGTGTGATTGACTTACCTACTGCTGATCGAAGGTAGGGACCTCGTCCCAACATAGTAATATTCTTTTCTTGTATAAATTTGATGTTTACGTATTACACACGGATAATAATATTATTTTCATACAATGCAGGTTCTCAATCATTTGCAGTGGCTCGCACATGTTGTTGAAAATCTAGGTAGTACCCCTCCTGTTACACAATGCGCCATTGTCAGTCCAAACAATTGCATACAATTAAAAAATCTCGTTTGACATACTTGTTCAAGAACAAATTCGCTCCTCGCTGTCTTCAGAACCCATTCAAATGGTATCAATTGTTGGGTGGGTACCCCTGTCATGGTTAGGAGGACTTATGAAAGGACCGTCGTGCAGATATGCTTAGAACAACTTAACGCTAATAGGTACTTTGTGCCAGATTACTTTTATTTTCTAATCAAGGCACTCGAGGAGGGAGAATGTGTGACCACGACCGCAGGGAGACTTTGTCGGCTGAATGAACATGACATGGTATGGAGCATCATTTAATGTTATTTTATTCTTCTTATTTAACATTTTTTATGAGTCGTCGTAATAACGTTATTCTTAATAGTAGGATATCTTTGGTCAAACCATTGCGGCAAAGAGCTTTCATACAATTTTAGAGCAAGTGATGAATGTTGTGGGATTTTCTTTCACAAATTCAAATGCTACACGCACAAGAGATTGGAAGTATCAGGCTCATCTTTCATTTTTCATGCCATATCAATTTTCCTCGACACTGTTTGAAATTTATGAAAGTCCATGTGACCGTAATTGTGAAACGATAGAGAGTGCACTGATCCATTCTCTAACATATTTCGATGAAGTTCTCGACTTCAAGATCGGAGACTTCAACTATATGGACTATTTAAGGAAGAAAAATGTAGTATGAAATATGTGTCGTGCATGGATTCACCCCTCTATCTTTGTTAAGACCTTACGTATTGATGTATGAACTTTTTATATATTTTAAACTTTTTATCTTTGTTAAGACCTTAAGTATTGATGTATGAACTTTTTTATATTTTTTGTTAAGATTTTAAGTATTGATGTTAGAAGACTAATTTTTTGAAAGCCGAATCATAATTCTTGAGTTTTCAATATGTAATTCATAATATTTATTAAACTATAAAAACAAAAAGGTTTGGGGGCGACGTGGCCTCTAAAGCGCCTCCCACCCTTTAGTCTCGGGTGGTAAACCCACCCGGGACTAAAGACCTGGCCTCCAACGGCTCTCTGGCCGCAATGATTGGTGCCAGCCTGTCCCGGGTGGTGTTCTCACCCGAGACAAAAGGCCCCCCTTTTGTCTCCAGGACAAAAGGTCGTGCCTATATAAAATCGTCAGCTCCTTCTTCCTTCTTCCCTGCCTGAGCGATTCTTCACCCGAGAGCTCAAGCTAGCTCCTCTCCCATGGCGCCTCAAGCCTAGGGAGATGCTACCTAAATTTTTTCTCATCAATTTGTGGAGATTTCTCACCTCCAAAGTGTTGCTAAGGTTTTATTCTTCATTTATTTGTTGTGATTAAACTTTGTTTTATGATTTAGAGAATGAGAAAATAAAAATTTGATTTAAGAGTTAAGAGATGAGGTTTTTAGTATACTTTAGATTTAGTAATAAGTAGTTATCATTTGTGATTATTTTCTTTCATTCATTTGTACTAAGAAATTTTTTTGTTTTTATATAAAAATAAAATTTTATTTTTTACGTAGAATGAGACATAGAATAAATTTAATTTTTAGCTAGCTTTATTTATTATTAGAGAAAATAGAATTTATCTTTTTAGTTATTAGAAAATGAGACCTAGAGATGGTGTATAGTTTTTATACTTAAATGTTATGTCACAATTAAAAAAATGAAGTATTGTAGAATTAACATGGATATTAAATTAATACTAAAAAAATCTGTTGTAGTTATATTTTTTACTTAATATGATGCAGATAAATCGGTAATGAATGTATATGCTCGCATGCTTTGTCGAGGAAACTAAACAGGTTGTACTATTGTCTACCGTGTGTAGGTGTGAAATAACATCAGGCTTGCCTCTTGTTTTAACTGAACTGTGAACTCCGGCACTTCAGTTGCAAGCATGCATGCAAGATGCAAACGTCATATATAGCAGATTATAACTGCCCAATATGAGCTCGTTTTCTTCTCTCCTCCTCAAGATTCCTGTCCTCGACAGCGTGCACCGTGCAGCGAAAAACATCATGTCCGGTCCTCAACACCGCGCGTGCAGCGCAAAACATAGCCGCCACACACCTCCCCCTTCCGGCGTCGCCTCCTCCGCTAATCCGGCCGCGATCATAAAAACGGTGCATTGCTAATGGCCCTCGTCGAGCTACACATCCGTCGCCGGTCCTCGTCCCCTGCCTGTCGCTGGAGACGCACAGGAGGAGCTCCGCCCGTGCACACCCGAGCTGCCCACGCCGTTCGATTCCGGCGACCCAAAACCTCCCCAACGTCGGTGAGCACATGTACAACATCCTCTCGCTCTCCTCTCTCTGTTCCGCGACTCACCCGACCTCCCCCTCGCCCAGACGACCAGCGATTTGAACGCCAGGATCTCCCGTGCGCCCTTGCAGTAACGAGGAAGAGGAAAGAGGATGTGGCGAGGCTGACATGTGGGACCCGCGTAAACAGGGGAGAAAGTGAGACTCACCAACAAGGCCCACCTGTTTTTTCTAGAGTTGGGGCATAGTTCTAGCCAAACACCCCAATTTATCAGCTCCAACTCCATCTAGAGCTAGCTCCAGCAAAGCAACAAGAGTCTTGGAGCGGAGCAACTCTACTTAGAGTAGGAGTCATCCCAAACAGACCTTATTCCATCCACTACATCTGAAGAGAAAAGGCAACCCAAGATGAAAAAGGTCAAAATGCGCAAAAAAAAAACAACTGACTACACTACACCGGCTCTTGAAGCAACACCCCCCCCCCCCCCCCGCCTCTTGTTTTAACTGAACTGTGAACTCCGGCACTTCAGCTGCAAGCATGCATGCAAGATGCAAACGTCATATATAGCAGATTATAACTGCCCCATATGAGCTCGTTTTCTTCTCTCCTCCTCAAGATTCCTGTCCTCGACAGCGTGCACCGTGCAGCGAAAAACATCACGTCCGGTCCTCAACACCGCGCGTGCAGCGCAAAACATAGCCGCCACACACCTCCCCCTTCCGGCGTCGCCTCCTCCGCTAATCCGGCCGCGATCCTCGTCGTCGTACTTGGCGCGTCAGCTTTCAACTTTCAGCTTTCTTCCACGCCGTACGTCACGGCGACGTCGACGTCGCCGGCCACACACCCTTGCAACCGCGGGCTTTGCCGCTGTGGGTGCGCGGGGTCGTCGTCGCGCTTCGATCTGCCGCTCGCTTTGCATGCACGGCCGGCCGGCCGCCGCTTCCGGGCGGCGTCACGCTTCGCGGCTCGGTTCGTGGAGGCAGCGGTGGCGGCCGTCTTCTGGCCTCCTAGGGAGATCAGAGCCGGCCAGCAGTCGTCAGAGCACAGCTACGCACACGTACAGCCCTATTTGCTCTGCCGATGCATATATAGCATGAACCATATGTCCATATGTATGAATCTGTAACCTTGCATTGCACAAACCCTGTCTGATCCTAGTGCGCTTTTGTAAAAATTTCCTAGTCAATAAACCTGCTTTAGTTTCTGGCGGGTGCATCACAGATTCACATCCCCTGGTGTGTCGTGCAGACGTGCACTCCTGCTCGTTACGTTAATCTTGTTTTCAATTTTTTTAGTTCGTTTGGTGTCAGCTTGTAGGCTGTTTCCAAAACTCGAGGCCCAGCCCTTCCCTGCCCCCCCCCCCCAGTTTCTGGCGGGTGCATCACAGATTCACATCCCCTGGTGTGTCGTGCAGACGTGCACTCCTGCTCGTTACGTTAATCTTGTTTTCAATTTTTTTAGTTCCTTTGGTGCCAGCTTGTAGGCTGTTTCCAAAACTCGAGGCCCAGCCCCCACACCCCCGCGCGCCGCCGCGTTGGTGGTGTACTCCAGCGGGCTCAGGCGACTAGGGGCTCCTATATGATAAAGGTTGGAACTTCCAACTCACTAAGATCCATTTAAAACTTCTACTTGTTTCTTTTTCACCAGCCCACTTCCTTTCCCACCAGCCTCCCTCTAACATTTTTAAGAAATGTTCCAAACACTTTCCAAAAATGTTGATTTTTTCAACATATTTTCGTCAATATTTCGGAAAAAATGTTCCAATATTTCTGAAAATGTTCCAATATTTTTTGAAAATGTTAGACAATATTTTTTAACTCTCTCCGATGTTCCAACATTTTGAACAAATATTCCAACATTTTAAAAAAATGTTGGCTTTTTTAACATGTTTTTGTCAACATTTTAAAAAATGTTGCAACATTTTTTTCCAACATTTTTTTTGCTCTTCTTCAACCTCTAGACCGCTGGCGGCGGCGGCGCGCCGGCCACGCGGAGGCGCAGCCTCGCACCAGTGCGGCGTCGACCGGCGAGCTCCCCGCCGCATGCGCGGGGAGCCGGGGGCGGCAGGGCGGGGTACCGGGGCGCGCGGGGGCCAAGCGGCGGCGCGGGGCAGCGCGTCCCCGACGTCCGGCAGGTGGGGGCAGGCGGCGCGCACGTACCGGGTGTGAGGGGAGGTAAGAAAAAGCTAGAGTTAGCATTTGGTGGGCTGAGTGGGTTGTTATTAGGCTAGTAGTGGGTTATAGTTTCATAGGAATCCCCGGGCGACTGGCCGTGTAAACGATAGCCCAGCCCAATTTGCCGACAAGACCACACGCATCGCTGCTGTACGATCATGTGACGCTGCAACAAACCCTCCCTCTCTCTCTCCTCCATTGGCTGGGCACTGGCCCAGTCACATTATTTTGGCGTTCGCGGTTCGTCGTCGGCTAGTCTACAACTCTACATCATCGTATACTACGTTGCTGCTTGGTTTTTGTATGACGCTAGTGGAGGAGTACTCACCAGCCAATCAAACAAATTAATGAATGGACCACGTCTTGTTTGGCGACCAATTCAATTTTTATATCAGCCATAGTACCTGGCCTTATGGCAAGAGGGTGACTGGCGTTATATATTGTCCCTATCTAAATTCTCCTCATCAGGGTCCATTCATGCTCAGCTCCATGCCGTCATGCCGCCATGCTTCTCTAGCTAGTAGCTAGCTCCGCATGCAGCAGGTCAACTGCATGTCGTCGCCGGCGAGCTATACCATGGTGCCATATGGTCGCCGGCGCCGCCGCCCTTAAGCTGGCTAGCTTGCTCCTGCGCTCGGCATCCATGTACGTAGTTCTCTCTGTCTTCTTCGATTTGCTTATTCGTGAGTTTCAGGTGTATCTTTCCTTTCAATCTGTTGATCGGTGATTTTTCGAAAAGACAATCCTTTTGAAATGAAGTGTTTTGCGATCGTCTTCTAATCTTGGAAGAATGTTATCAATTAGGTGTTCGAATTGAGGCACTTTTTAAAGTCAACACCGACTTTGTTTTGTTCTATTGTTATTTAGTATTTTAGAAAACTAATACTGATGATTGAACAAAAAAGGGTTGGTGGGGATCCTTAGTGGTAGTTGTTCTTCGTCGCATGGTACGTGTTTCTTATTATTTCCTGAACGCGGTTTTTCCGAGCATTAGTTCTGGGTACCATCTATCACGAAACCGTTCGCGATAGAATGGACGCCATCCGCTGCCCCAGCTGCCGTCATCCCTTCTCCGTAACAGACGTTTCTCTTTCATCCACTTGCTCTGTCTGCCGTCAGTCTTCCTTCCGCCGCTCGTCTACAAAATCGCTCCTGCCCATCCTCGCCCCTCAGACAGGTGAGACAGTCGCTCGCCCTCGCCCGTACAATGGCGACGAGGTCCGCCGCAGCAGCTCTCCTAGGCCGCCGCCGCTACTCCATCTCCTCTTCTCCCGGCTCCTACCAGATCAAGGCTGCCGCCGCCGCCACCGCTAACCAACAGCTCCTCCGCAACGGCCGGTATCAAAACTCTCCTCCCCCAAAACCTAGACTGCTGGCGCAGCAGCTGCCACTCCTCCCTCTCCTCTTCTACCCTGTTCCCTTCCTTTCTCCCTCAGTAGCATCCTCGTTTTTGTGCTTTTTCTCGTGCCGCACGCTGCAGCAGTACAAGATCTTGGTCGACCGACGAGATCTAGCATTGCTGCTTCCTCCAAATCATAAATCTTCCTCATTAGCTCCAGTAATCAAATGATTCGTTTTTTAGCAGATCTACTTGTTGATTCATAGTTGAGCAGCTCCTTGTTCATCCCTCAGATCTACTTGAGATGTGGATCCGAATTTCACAAGCCATACTGATTTGGGTTCATACATTCAGTTTTATTCACTGTCCATATACGGTTTGCGTGCTTAGATGATAGCTACTTCTTAGGTAGTTACTTTTTAAAAAAAAATTCTATTGTTGTATCCCCAAATATGGTGCTGGCCATTTTCTATAGAAGTATATCTCTCAAAGAATTGGGAAGTATATCTCTTATTATGGCTATAGCTACTTCTTAGGTAGTTACTTGTTTGATTGAAATAAATATTAGTGTTACAGTGTAATTTCATTTCTAGAAATGAAACCTAGTGTTAGAGTATAATTAAGACTCCAGAGTAGCGAATCATAATTTTAATTTTCTGTTCAGAGCACATATTCTAATCTTGATTAGGATATGTACAATAAAAGGTTAAAAGGTTCAGAGTGCATATTCTTTTTGAACCATAAAATTGCAGATAGTGTTTTGGTTGGACCATTCCAGGAACTTCTAAGAGATCCTACTGCTGGTGTTTCTAGATTTCTAGCGAGCAATCTGGTGGTTTATTGGGTTTATGTGGAGCGTTAAGCGTCAAAATTCTATCCCCAACATGTAGACCCTGCTATCTTGTTAGAACTCGCTTTTTTCCAAAATGGACCCTAGTATACTAAAATATGGGATATTGATTCAGTAATTTTCATACATCTTAAACTTGTAATTACAGTTTATGAACCTGAATAATAAATTGCCTTTGTATTCATTTCATTTTACTATTTCAATAATATGTTGCTTTATTGCTCAGCAACCACCATCGACTCCCTGAAAAATGAGAACACAATATCATTTCTTATAATAGTCAAGAGAACATGCCATTCTAAACTGATCTAGGATTCCATGAGCATGCTTATTAGAAGTTCACAAATAAATGCAAATGTACGATTCCATATTGTTATACGATATATTCCCCAATTTCATTCAATGTGTTGCCCTCTCATATGATATGCTAGTGGCTGGTTCTTGATACCTATTTTAGTTTACAAATTGGTAGTTCTCTGAGACAGAGATGAGAATCTTGCATTGCATAGCTGAAGTCACACTAGAATATGCAAATGTATACGATAGCATCCAATCAGTGTATAGTCTTTGCAATGGTAGTGCAAAGATGAGTATGCATAAGGACCAAACTGAATACTAGATTTGTGGAATAACATATGGCACACTACAACTCAGTATACTTGTATATATTGGAGCCATAGTTGAAAATTGAGATATAAATCTGAAATTGCGTTGAATGGATTAAGAAACAAGTCTGCACCTGAACATGAAGATCATCACCAGGGAGAAGGGTGGATTGCTCAGCGAGGGAGAAGATGCAAGAAATAAAACATCAACTACAGGGACTTGATTCCTCACAAATCAGCAACGGGCAAAACATATACTACAAACCAAAATCGAAAATTAATCCAAGCCTGTCCCGTGCTGCAGCCGCATCCGTGCTGCTGCGCCGGATGCTCGATCATGCCGGCGGCTGCGTCCGCCCACAACGCGCATCGTCGGCGGAGCATCGTCGGCAGAGGCGGAGGATAGAGATGGATGTGGGGGTCGAGGTCGGCAGCGCACCGAAACTCTAGCGGCGGCGAGGACGGCAAGCGCTCCGACGAGGGGAAACCGGAGAAGAGGAGCGGCGGCGGGGTAGTTGTACCGGCGAGCATGGGCGGCGGCGTCGAGAGCATAGACGAGATGTAGAATAGAGGAGAGTGGATGGGAGGATGACGGACGCCGGGCGCACGGGATGGAAAACGGCGCACGGGAGGGCCGACGGCACAATGGATGGCACGCGCACGGAGTCAGACGGTGACGGCGGTACGAGCGGAGAAGGGAGTGCCGCCGATGCCGTCCATTTTCGAGCCAACGGTTTCGCGATAGATGGTACGCAGAACGTATGTTCGGCTCTGTATTTTCGTTCCTGCGATCCCTTTTTCGGCCTTTGAAAAACGGAGTGGTTTTGAAGTTTCGCTATGTTACATAGAGAGATAGTTTGTACACCCTATGTATCTGTTTTGTATCCTTTGTGGGGGTCTACACTAGACTAGATTTGTAGGACATGAAGCTGAAGAAATTTCATGGCGTTGTGAGCACTGGTTCAGAAATTTTGGATTCTCAGATCTCCCAAAAATGATGGTAATCACAAATACAGCGGTACAAGACTTGGTAGCACCAACTCCAGATCTGAATTAATGTCAACGGTGGGTGAGGACGTGAGATTGATTCTTTTTTTATATTTAACAAAAAAAATGAAACAAGGTTAGTGTGGGTGGGCTGGCCGATCGTGCCTAAGAAGAGGCCCATCACGGTCGGCCAACAACACAAAAGAAAGAAAAAGTTCATTCCACAACTCTCATCTATAGGCGTTGTCTGGGTTTCAAACCCCAACCACAAAACCAGGTATTGGACACCTATGAACTATTAAAACCGTCTGTTTAACCCCCTCGGTGGATTCGTGGGCTGTTTTGGGTGGTTTTCGTTGATGTGGCGCTGGGTCCCACATATCAGACCGCCACGTCAGCTCAGTCCTCTCCTCTCTCTCTCACCACCCCACCTTTTAGCTGACGGAGCTCTCGACGGCGGGCCTCATCTCCCTCTTCACTCTCTCTGCCAACGACGGTGCCGACAGTCTCCTTCCTGCGCCCCTGTTCCCCGTCCCTATCCTCTCTACTGTCCGCCCGCCCGGACGCCGCCACCGCCTCCACGGCCTCTGACATCGTGCCGGCCTCCACTGCGGTCTCCCTGTTCCCCTCCTCTAGAAGCACGACGAGCAGCACCTTCGCGGCCAGCCTCGCCGTTGCCGGCTCATGCACTGCGGTGACTACCGTCGCCACCACCCCCGCGGCACCAGCCTCGCCGTCGCCTCGCCGCGAACTTCTCCGCGCGTGCGGCGGGTGGTGCACCGGCAGCCTCCACTGCGTGAAGCTCTGTGATGCCGATGACGAGGATGATGACGATGACGACCCGACGTTCCACTGCGCCCACTGGTGCTGCCGCTGCGGGTCGGCGGCGGCGCCGACGCCTCCACCACCGGCGACGCGGATCCGTCGCCGGCACCCCTCTGGCCGTGGCAGTGACCTCGTGGCCGGTGGCGACGCCCCGCCACGCTTGGCTCTCGACGCCCACCTACCGCAGCCAGTCCATGAGCTTCGCATCGCGCGGCATAGCCTGCTCCAGGTCCGCCTCCGCAGCCTGCAGGCGTCGCGCCGTTGTGCGCTCCACGGTCAACGCCATGCCCTCCGGCCACCTCCTCTCCCACCGGCCTATAAAAGGGCCTTCCCTTCACTCTTTGCCTCACCGCGCACCTCCCCACCCAGCTCCCTCCCTCTCTTGTACTCCACCGCGCCGCCACTAGTGCCGCTGCCGCCGCTCTCTGCCCGCCGCCGAGGAGGCGCCTCCCTGCACCGTCTCCGCCTGAGTTGAGGAGGGGAGTAGATCCCTCTCGTCCTCTTCTCTGTTTTCCCCCCTCTCCCTGGCCGCTGTCGTGCCCGGAGGTGCCGGCGAGCACCGCCGCGACGGGGCGGACCGCTCCTGATCTGCTCCTCTGTTTCCCCGTGAGGAAGATGGTCATTTCCCTTTTAGCCCTTTCTGTCTTTCTCTTTTCCCTTTTTGACCCGCTGTTTGGGCTGACGTGGCGCCACATATGCGAAACCACCCTGACGTGGCGCCACGTAGGCGAAAACCACTCCAAAATCTACCAAGGGGGATAAATTGGACGGTTTTGATAGTTCGGGGTGTCCAATACCTGGTTTTGTGGTTGAAAGTTGAAGCCCAGACAACACTTGTAGATGAGGGTTGTGAAATGGACTTTTTCCCAAAAGAAAACCCAGTGTGATGTGAGGCCCAAAAGGTCGCTTCCTCCTCGTGTGGGCAAAGCCCAAGCCCGCATATGCTTCCTTGCGAGCCAAGGGAGTGGAGTGGCGTCCGTCCTGTTTGGCACGCCCACGCCGCCGGGTCCCTTCTCCCCTTCTTCTCCTCCCACCTGACGCCCACGCCCAACGCTACGCCTCGCCCTTGGTCTCTCCGACAAGCCCCTTCTCCTCCCACCTCCCAGCCCTGCCGTGATCACAGCGAGCCTGTCTCCACAAGAAGGCAAGCCCGCAAGCAGGAGGCAAACACGGAACCATCGAACCCCCAGCAGGCCAAGCACCCCGCAGACCCCAAATAAGGCACGAAGCTAGCTCGACCGATCCATTCCATGGAGATGTACCAGCAGCCGCAACATGAGATCCGTGGCGAGCCAGCTGCGGCCGCGACTGGGGGCGTAGCGGGAGGCCTCGGCGCCCTGCAGCAGCTTCAGGCTTTCCTCCGCCGCCTCCAGGCCCTGACCTTGTTCCTCTTCTGGGGATGCTTGGGAGGCCTCACTGCCCTGTGCCGGATGTTCGAGCTCCAGGTCGCCCCCCTCCTCCAGGCCGCGGTCTTGTTCCTTTTCCGGGGATGCTCGGGAGGCGTCCGCGCTCTTCGGCAGCTGGTCGAGCCCGAGGACCGTCGCCTGCAGGCTGCAACCTTCTTCCTCACCTTCGGAAGCTCCACGGTGTTCTACGGCACCGCGGGAAACCGATCCGTCAATCCAGAACACTTATTCGCGGGTTTGTTTCTGTTCACCATCGGCGGGGTAATGGCGATTTTCACGCTCGCCGGCGGTGGCGCCGGGAGGGCAGCGGATCGAATGGAGAGGTTTCTCAGGGGGTATTTCTAGTTCGTATCGATCGATGCCTGTAGGTTTCTAGGACTTGTTTGGGTCTACGGGCTATCTATCGGAGTGGTGTATCAGTGTATTGATGTGCAGTACGTGTGACATAATGTATGTGTGTATATCAGAGTATGTTTTTTACCAAATAAATAACGGGGAGTTACCTGTAATTTGTTGATAGTGGTGTAATGGTTAATAATGAAGCTCGTCTGACAAACAAGATCACAAGGCATGTTGTGGTTTGGAGACGACTTCAAGTTGAAATTCTCTCCGTCAACTATCTTGGATTAGGTGCTTGCTAAATTATTAGGAATTTAAATGAGCACCAAGTCACAACGGTGAAGAGTGAACTCAATAGACAGTGGTTGTAGGCGTTCTTTAGTACTGATCTTCATGTACTAAAGTTTTTGTTTTTTTCTTTAGATCTGTGTAATAATTTAGGCTGTGTGTGGTCAAGTACCGCAGAGGCCGGAATGTAATTCCATTTTCTCAAAAAAAAAATCTGTCAGTGAGATATTATCTGTGAATTTACTTTCCCTTTGAGTTTTATGCTGATCCTACCCCATTTTGGTTTGTGATATGATATATGTTTTTGATGATTCAGTGATATACTGATATGTATGATGCAGTGGCAGCTGATTCTTGCCTTATGCTGATTTATTATGTTATTATCATACAATGTAAATCTACTCGATCTGTGGTACAAATATTTTGCCCATTTGATCATTTTTTTCTAAGGACAAGAACGGGGAGTCTTTTCGTGTATGTATGAGCCTAAGCTAAAACAAGCAATTCTTTGCAGCTGGTGGCATTGTAGACAGGGGAGCAGGCTGGCTTCAAGGAGATGAGTACAGCACAAATGCACCCTGATTATAGCCTCACAAATTAACTGCCATGTGCATTACCAAAATGCTTATAGGATATGCCATATATATATATGGACTTTAGCAACAAGTAACCAGATCTCCAAGAGAGAACCACCAGTAACGTGTATTGATGTAGAGGTGAGTAAAAATGCCATCCTTTTTATGCCATTTTTTGGGAGGCAAGTAACAGTGCCATTGCTATGTCGGTAATGTTTTTTTAGCAACGAATTTGATTGTATCTAATGGTAATAACCATTTCTCATCATCTAAACTATATATGACTGTTTACTCCAATACTCAAATAGCAGCACCTAGCTAATTGTTAGATTACACTACTATCACAAGTTCACAACCCAGTAATGCAGCTACTACTTGTAGTTGTACGTAGGTTGTTAGGCAGTACTATTAACAAGTTAATATGCCAATAAGACAGTAATTTGGATCTTAAAGCTAATTCTATGTAAGATAGTCAGTGCCTAAATCATGAATAACAAAACACATGTTCGTGATAAATGAGGATCATTAATCATATAACATTGAGATGATCATGCTGAATGTTCAGTTTCCCCCTTAAATACACCAGATTTGCCACCGAAGGATAAATTTAAGGATTTGCCACAATTTTTGTCTCATTGACATCATCCCCTGGTCCATAAGCTAGTGATAAGTGCATGGAGTAGCAAATCCAATCCCTGAAGCGTGAATCTTTAAATCTATGTGCATCAACATGTTTAAAAATAAAGATATAGATATATTACATCATACAATGAATATATATAGGTAATTCTGTTTTTCTTGGACCGGCTTTTAGCACAATATAATTTGAATTTGAGGGCCCTAATATAAAAGAAATTCACAAGTCTCATGCTTGTGAACAATGATTAGTTTTTGATTGGTAGTTTTTCTTTATCTTCTTGAAAGAGGAAAGTGACAGATATTTTTAAAAGAGAACCCTGCCTCCTTCCTTTAATTTGGCCATCACTGCTTTCAAGTAAGACAAAGAATGAATGAAACAGAAGTGGTGGTGTACTGGTGGTGTTGTCCAACTTTGAGCTCTATTGTGACATCAATCTTTAACAAAGTGTTCAACCGAAGAGAAAAAAATTGCTGTAGAACTTAATAAACCTAATTAACCAATTTGTCATATACTCTCTGTTTGGTTCAAATTTAAGGCCCTAGTTTTTATGCTTGCTTCTGGCTTGTGCTCATCAGCTCACTGAAATTTTGCACATACTAGAAATCAACTAATGTAGGTGGTAAATGACTTCATTTTACCTTTAGTTTAGTGGTTGGAATAATTTAGGTGGATAAGCTTGTGCTTTATTACTACATACATAGAACATAGGCAGCATATATGCACAGGAGAAAAAAAAAGGAAAGATGAAATCGGGATGGGATTTCAAGCTGTTGATGGATTAGACTTTTTTTTGTATAGAGGGTGGAATGAATAATGATAAGGGTCTAATTTGTCTCTGTGATTTTCTAATCCTGACCTTGACGTGGTGGTTTGTCCAACCCAGTTCACTCCATCCACGACTTTGCTTATCAAATTGCTTGTGTTGCTGATAACCTATTTGAGAAACCTATTTGAGATCTCCTCCACTATAATGTTAATTGCTGCTTCCCTCTGTCCCAAATTACATTTTGATTGCGTCTCAAATTACTATTTGTTTTGACTAATCAGAATGTATAGTAATTTGGGATGGAGAAACTAGTTATTATCGTGTTTAATGGCTGCGTGGTGTTGCCAGACTAGTTAAGTTTGGGCAAAGACAACCACAAATCAGAGTGCTCTGACTGTGCACACAATTTTTGAGATGTTTATGTAATAGTAAAAGATTTGTGCAAAGTCTAGCAATATATAAAGATAATAATGTTGAACCATTAGCACCATTTGTTTTTATGTACTATGTTCTATGCTAATCAAGCCATGCATTTTGTTTTGTTTCCTCGTCTTCTCTTTCGGTACCTTGTATAGAGAAGAGATCTCTCTCTCTTATGCTTTTCTTTGATTGGTTTTCTTAATTGGTTTTGCAGGGCAAGCACGGGAATGATATTGATATAATGGGCTTTGCTCGGCCTTGATTCTTTGGCTCATGTCACTTTGCAGATTGGCGAGCGAGGCAGCATATGGCAGCTGAAAAAACCAGGTTAATATTGCTCACATTTGCGTGTTTTATATATACGTAGCCAACGTGGTTTCAGTTTTCTTTAAATGAAACTGCCTGCATGGATTCCCATGCAAATTAAAGCACATACTCCATTTCAAAATACTTGTCATTCTGATTTTTTTAGATACATTTCATTTATTATGTATGTGGACATACTAACTATCTAGGTGCATAACAAAGAGAATGTATCTAAAAAATCCAGAATGACAAATATTTTGAAACGGATGGAGTAATAACATCAGGCGTGCTACTCATAAAATATATGTGGGAGGAAAATATTGTAAACTCTTGTTCATTCGAAACTTTGAAAGGGGCAGCTCATATATGAGCCGTCCACCAACGACGCCGTCAACGGTCATTGAACCACTCAGTGTTTGACTGGCCTGGTACAGACTAAGGGTGCCTTTGGCACGGCTTCAGCTCCAGCTCCGTGGCCGGCGGGAGCCGAATCTGTACCAAACGGTCTCCCAAAACGGCTCTTGCACGGAAGCTTGCGTTTTTTCCGCTCTCTGGAGTCATTTGCGCGCCCGGGAGCCAAAAGTCGTGGCTCCCCCCCGGCTCCGTCTGACACACTGAACCCCGTCACCAATTTGCCCTTGCCATTGCCTCCATCTGCAGGATGCGGCCGGCGGAGGGGAGCTCGACGGCAGCGGCGCAGTGGAGCTGGACGCGCAGGAGTCCGGCGGACGGCGCCCGCGCCGTGGAGGCAGAGTAGTCCGGCGAGGGGAGGCGGACCGGCGGAGGGGAGCTCGACGGCAGCGACGCAGTGGAACTGGAGGCGCAGGAGTCCGGCGAGGGGAGGCGGGCCGACGGAGGGGAGCTCGACGGCAGCGGCGCAGTGGAACTGGAGGCACAGGAGTCCGGCGGACGGCGCCTGCGCCGAGGAGGCGGAGTAGTCCGGCGAGGGGAGGCCGCGGGCGCCGAGCGCGAGGGCCGGCGGCGCGGAGCTGGAGGTCGCGGATCCCGGCGGGCGGAGCTGGAGGTCGCGTGCTGGGTGGCGGCGAGCGCAGCGTGGAGGACGGCGGCGAGGTCCGTGCGGCGGAGCTGCATCCGCGGGCGGGGTGTGCGTGTGCCCCGTCGGCCATGACGAATGGATAAGGCCACGACGATGGCGTGCGTGTGCCTTGCGGTGGAGATAAGAGGAAAAGAGAAATAAAATGAGAAAAAAATGAGAAGAAAAGAAAAAAAAAGAAAAAAAGAAAATAATATAAGGAAATAGAAAAGGAAAAAGGAAGGATGTTATGGACATTTCACTCTCTTATCCACTTTACACAGCTAGGAGAAGCTGTTTCGCCAAACGTTTTTCGTAAAACAGAATCGGCTCTCCCATAGAATCCGCTCCACCAACATAGCCACAGCCGGAGCTGCCACAACCACAGCCGGAACCGTGACAAACACACCCTAATTTGCTCAGTGTCTTGTACTAGCAACTAGCAATACATTAATATACTTACATTCGACGTGGACAACTTCTCTAAGTTTTCCTCATTTTGTATTTGCTTTATAATTAGTTCCTCTTCTTGCACGCATTCTCTATTTTCTTATATGAATTATTGACAAGCCGATAATGTAATAATGATGTACTAATAAGGGACGACAAAGAGTGGAGGAGGAAAGCGACAGACTGACGATGAAACAACTAGTGGTCATAAAAGCCTGTCACTGTATTATTACTAGTAGTTTAGTTCTACTAAAGAAAGAGAAATTCAGTCGCTAACGGCTTGACACAATTGGGCAAAACATTCAAACAAACTCAGTTCTAGTCGCCGTCTCAGCTGCTAGTAGCTACCCTACTCATGCGTTCGGCTTGTATTATTCTGCTTTTTTCTGCAGTTTTTTCTCTCATAATAAATTTACTGACTTCTTCTGCACACATTATTTATCTTTAACAACAAATCTAACCTAGGAATCTGAAGATCTTAATTTGGTTCGGTTTTATTTCAGAGGATGGAGGGTAGGCGTGCAGCTCAAAAGATGGGTTTTATGCTGGCACGTACAGTATGGACAAACAGTGATCGATCGATCAAACACGCATAACCAAGCCAAAAGAAAAAAAAAGACGTACGTGCAGGTCCATGCAGTACGTGCAGACCAAAGTCCAAAGCGATCGATTCACTGCTGCAAATACTGCTACGGTGCTAGCGCGTCCGCACCGCGTCCATCGCGCGTCCCACACACACGAGAGTCCGCTCGTGCCCCTGGAGCTAGCCTTTCTTATCCACAAACAAGGGCAGCACCGGAAATTTCAATTAGTAAACAGAGATGATGCCCAACCTCAATTTCTGCAGCTGGGATGTGCCCTTGCATTGCTCCTCTACTCCTACCGTCCCTAGCTTGCATTGGACCCAGCAGCGTATAGCCGCTGTAGACTCGCTCCACCACTTACGCAGTTTGCTAGCTGCTGGTCCCCAAAATTGGTCCATCATCTCCTGATCTCTCCTCTATGCGTCTGGGATTCGATCGACCTGGTGCGCGGTGAGTTCTTGCTCTGCTTGATCGCTTCCTAATTTCTCTCCGGAGTCTAGCCGATCTAATCCCGGCCCTAACGAAATTAATTCTGCTTATTCCTAACCAATCGCAGAGCGGAAGAAGCTATAGCTAGGGGTTTTGCTGCGGACGCGCGTGATCGAGGCCGGCGCTAGCTCTCCAACCGAGCTGGATCTTCGGGAGCTGGTGAGCGAGACTGCAATCGATCGAGCACCTTAATTCTGCCTACCAACGGCTTCCTTATTATATGCCTCTTTTCGCTTTCGTTTTCTTTCTTCTGTTTTGATGGGGGAGGTGGCGGAGTAGGCCGCGGACATGGTGGTGGTGGTGGACTTCGAGAAGGGGACGACCGAGGAGCCCATGGGTGGTGCTCCGAATGCTCAACTTCCGGTTCCGGCCATGGCCAGAGGTGGAGAAATGAATCTTCTGATTCGAGATCTGAGTCGCCTTCTGCCGGTAATCTCTCTCGCCCTCTCTACCTCTCCCTCTCTCCTACTGCTGCTCCATCTCTCACCCCCTCCTCACTCGTTCTTGTTTACCTAGTAATCAATTTAGGAGATTATTGTTAGTGTTTCTGCTAATCATAGGCGCAATCCTTTCCAATCGCTTTTTGCCTTTTCTTGTTCGTTTGATGGATGATATTCCCCCGTTGTGGAGACGGTGAGCTCCAATCATTCGGCGACTACCGTCCTGGTGACGGCCCGAGAGATGGTGGTTGCTGCTCGGCAACACTCGGAGGGATCGTTGACGGCCCGGGAGATAGTGGCTGCTGCTCGTCAACACGGAGGGATCGGTGGCGGCATGTTAGGTATTACGATGTAACGTTTGGGCCACAATATGACACTGTGAAGCGCATCGTGGAGTGTCCTTTCCCCGTCACCTCCTTGGATGTCTAGCTCTATGTCGTTAAACTTTGGGTCAGCAATCTCCTCCAAACCAACTGAGGCGTAGCCAATTGGAATCTGCATGCCGTGGCTTGTACGTCCTGGGAGATGTGCTAAAGCCATTCTGTACGCTACCTATATATATGTAGAGAAATGATGAAGTTATTAAATGCCTGAGACATGCATCAAAGGTTGAGATAATTGCACGTATAATCAGGTTTATACCTTCATTGTGATGTTATCGATCGGCTTGTGCAGTTCACATGCGGTGCGCTGACAGAGTTCATCCACAGGGTACCGTTCGTTGTCCTCTACTTGAACTTCTTCTTGGTTTGCCGCCCTTTGTTCTTCGGGGGTCTCTGTGGAAGCACATCTGCTTTTGCGAGCGGAAGGGCTAATGATGGGATCCACCGGTGCTTGGGGCAGTGCTCCGGCAGGGGTGATCTGAGCTACCGCGGCGGCCACTCGTCGTTCAATCTCTGCATTCATACGTTCTTCTTGTTCTTTAAGTCTCTGCTCCTTCATTTCACGCCACCGCCCATCTTCACGTTCCCTTCTTCTTTTGCGGCTTCTGTAGGTGTCGGTGCTTCCCTTGAAAGCAAACTTCCACGGGACTACCCCGTAGCCCTTGCAACGTCCTGGGTGTTCCGGATTCTCGAGCGCCAAAGTGAGCTCATCCATGTCTCTGTCAGGAACCAATCTGCCCGCTTTGATGTCTTCATTCTTTTTTATTATCTCATGTGCCGCCTCCCGTAACGTGGGTGGGAATTCGAGGGAACCATCATCAGGGTTCAATCTTCCACTGCGGGCATAATACCAATTCTTCGATCGTTCTTCCCAGTCAAAGACCGCTGGTATGATACCTTTGTTGAGGAGGTCTTGTTCAATCTTCCGCCACTTGGGTGTTGCAACCGCATAACCACCTCGACCAAGACGATGGTTGTAATCCGTCTTTTTACTGGCACTTTTCTGAGCTCGTGCGCTCTTGTTGGCGAATTCTTCACTATTTTTGTAATCCACAAAGGACTGCCAGTAATCCTTTAGCTTGGGATAATCATCAAAATTTGGAGTTCGATTCTGCTTGATATAATCTCTGTGCAGCTACTTCTTGAAACTCTGCAATTGAGTTGCCATCTTCGTGAGAGTCCACTGCTTCACAAGGTTTGCGTTCACACCCGGTGGAAGTGTGAAGTGTTTTAGGATATCATCCCATAACATATTCTTAACTGAATCCGGAACCACCCATTGATTATCTTCCTTTCCCTTCCATTCTCTATATGATATGGGCACGTTGTCCCTCACAATAGCACCGCATTGGGACACAAACTTGTCCCTGACTTTCTTTGGTTCCCATGGCTGGCCAAGCTCGTTGACTTCAGTGATATGAAACTTCACATCATGATCGACGATTACTTTTGTACGGCCTCTCTTAGTCTTTTTGCTTGTCGAGGTTGAAGCCTACAAGTTGCGGATTTGTTATTCACGCGGGGTTTCAGAATGATATATATACCTCGTTGTTAATGCATTTATGGATTTATTAATGCATGATATATATACCTCGTTGGAACCTTCTGCATTAACTATGAAAAGGTCTTCATTATTATCCTCGGCGCGTGTGTCGATGTCCGCGGTGCGGGTGTCGATGTCCGCGGTTATGTTGAGGAACGCGTCCGCCTGGCTACGCTCCTCCTCGGTGAAGGTTGGGACCTCGGTATTTGAACCCCAGCAATAAGGCTCTCCATCAGCCGCTCCTCGTCCTCATTGTTATCCATAACTAGAAATTTCTGAAAACATAAATGAATTTCTGAATACATAAATAAATTTCTGAATACATAAATGATTTTCTGAGCACATAAATAATTTTCTGAATACATAAATGCTTTTCTAAGCACATAAATAAATTTCAGAATACATAAATAATTTTCTGAATACATAAATGAATTTCTGAGCACATAAACGATTTTCTGAATACATAAATGAATTTCTAAATACATAAATGATTTTCTGGGCACATATATGATTTTCTGAATACATAAATGAATTTCTGGATACATAAATGATTTTCTGAGCACATAAATGATTTTCTGAATACATAAATGAATTTCTGGATACATAAATGATTTTTTGAGCACATAAATGATTTTCTGAATACATAAATGATTTTCTGAGCACATATATGAATTTCTGAATACATAAATGAATTTTTGAGCACATAATTGATTTTCTGAATATATAAATGATTTTCTGAGCACATATATGAATTTCTGAATACATAAATGAATTTCTGGATACATAAATGATTTTCTGAGCACATAAATGATTTTCTGAGCACATATATGAATTTCTGAGCACATAAATGAATTTTTGAATACGTAAATGATTTCTGAATACATAAATGATTTCTAAGTGTCGGGCGAGAGTCGAGCGAAACTACCTAAGTGTCGGGCGGGAGTCGAGCGAGTCGGGCGGGAGTCGAGCGAGACTACCTAAGTGTCGGGCGGGAGTCGAGCGAGTCGGGCGAGAAAACCTAAGTGTCGGGCGGGAGTCGAGTGAGTCGGGCAAGAAAACCTAAGTGTCGGGCGGGGTCGAGCGAGTCGGGTGGGAGTCGAGCGAGAAAACCGAAGTGTCGGGCGGGGTCGAGCGAGTCGGGAAAGAATCGAGCGTGTCGAGCGATACTACCTAATTGTCGGGCGAGCGATACATATTTCATCTCTAAATACATTTCATCTAAAAATACTAATTAAATTCAAATCTAAATCTCTAAATTCAAATCTAAAATCTCTAAATTCAATTCTAAAATCTCTAAATTCAATTCTAAAATATCTAAATTCAAATCTAAAATCTAAATTCAATTCCAAATCTCTAATTCTAATCTAAATTGGCGGGATGCGGCCGGCGGAGGGGAGCTCGACGGCAGCGGCGCAGGGGAGCTGGAGGCGCAGGAGTCCGGCGGACGGCGCCCGCGCCGTGGAGGCAGAGTAGTCCGGCGAGGGGAGGCGGGCCGGCGGAGGGGAGCTCGACGGCAGCGACGCAGTGGAACTGGAGGCGCAGGAGTCCGGCGAGGGGAGGCGGGCCGGCGGAGGGGAGCTCGACGGCAGCGGCGCAGTGGAACTGGAGGCGCAGGAGTCTGGCGGACGGCGCCCGCGCCGTGGAGGCGGAGTAGTCCGGCGAGGGGAGGACGCGGGCGCCGAGCGCGAGGGCCGGCGGTGCGGAGCTGGAGGTCGCGGATCCCGGCGGGCGGAGCTGGAGGTCGCGTGCTGGGTGGCGGCGAGCGCATCATGGAGGACGGCGGCGAGGTCCGTGCGGCGGCCGGGCGTGGGGGCCGGCGCGGACACGACGCCCGGGCGCGGCGGAGTAGGGTCGACGGGCGGAGGGGGAGCGGCGGCGACGGCCGGGCGCGGCGGAGACGTGGACGGGCGTGGGGACGACGGCTGGGCGCGGGCGTGGTCGACGGGCGGCGTGCGGACGACGGATATCCACGGCGGCCGGTAGCTCCGGCGGCGGAGGGCGCGGGGACGTGTCGACGGCCGGGCGCGGGCAGGGACGGCTGGGTGCGACGGGGTCGACGACGGTTGGGTGCGACCTGCGACGACGACGGAGGTAGGGCGACGGCGGGGGACGACGACGGTCGACGGAGATCAGCAGGGGGACGCCGCCGCCGAAGATCGAGTGAAGTGGTGACGAAGTGGAGGAGTTGGGGAAGAAGAGGGGTGGATCCGTGGGATATATATCCCCCCTCATTAGTCTCGGTTGTAAACAGACCCGGGAGCAAAGAACCTTTAGTCCCGGGTGGGGATACGACCCGAGACAAAAGGCCCCCATTTTGTCCCGGGTCGTATCCCCACCCGGGACTAAAGACCCCTTTCGCGCGGGAGGGCCCAAGGGCAATATTTCGCCCTTTTGTCCCGGGTGGTGTTACCACCCGAGACGGGACTAAAGACCCCTTTCGCGCGGGAGGGCCCAAGGGCAATATTTCACCCTTTTGTCCCGGGTGGTGTTACCACCCGAGACTAAAGGCCCCCCTTTAGTCTAGGGTCGTAACACCACCCGGGACTAAAGTGTAGTTTTCGGCGGGAACTGTTTTTCCCCTCCCTTTTCTTTTCTCATTTTCATATTCTATCTCTTTGAAATAAAAAAAATATAGTAACTTTTACTATTTTTTCCATGCAAAATTATATTGAGTTAAAATATAATAAACTGTACTTTGCTATGCAAAATTATATTTTAGAGTTTTAAACATTCACTTTCAATTTTCATTTGCAACATTGATGTGCATTCCCACTAAAATCCAATTAAACCGAAAAAATAGTAAATTAATTCAGAAAAATCTCAAACTTGGTGGGTCAATCTCACATGACATATTCAAGCTTCATAAAAATTTTGAGACCGATACAACACTGCAAAGTGCAGGGACATTAGAATCGTTAAGACATAAGTGGTGTAGACATGGTTCGATGAAAGGTTCCATACAGCTTTGTGAAGCACATGTACTCCATCTATGTCGAAATTGTCTGAAATTTTTTTTGGTTGTCATTTACACTCAAAATATTAGCTCACGCAAGATATTAGATTTTTCTGATGACTAAATGTATTTTAGGTTTTTTCTTCGTGCTAAAGGAGCTAGAATATTGTGAATTACACATCAATAACTCAAGAATTATGATTCGACTTCCAGATAAATTAGACTCCTAAAGCACAAGAGAACTTGTGGCCAAGTTTGGCACAATTCCGGATCGTTCCAGGGGTGCTCTCAGCTCAACTTTTAATTTCTAGGTGATGTCGCACGGAAATTCAATTAAACCGAAAAAATAGTAAATTAATTCAGAAAAATCTCGAACTTGGTGGGTCAATCTCACATGACATATTCAAGCTTCATAAAATTTTTGAGACCGATACAACACTGCAAAGTGCAGGGACTTTAGAATCGTTAAGACATAAGTGGTGTAGACATGGTTCGATGAAAGGTTCCATACAGCTTTGTGAAGCACATGTACTCCATCTATGTCGAAATGGTCTGAAATTTTTTTGGTTGTCATTTACACTCAAAATATTAGCTCACGCAAGATATTAGATTTTTCTGATGACTAAATGTATTTTAGGTTTTTTGTTCGTGCTAAAGGAGCTAGAATATTGTGAATTACACATCAATAACTCAAGAATTATGATTCGGCTTCCAGATAAATTAGACTTCTAAGGCACAAGAGAACATGTGGCTAAGTTTGGCACCATTCCGGATCGTTTCAGGGGTGCTCTCAGCTCAACTTTTAATTTCTAGGTGATGTCGCACGGAAATTCAATTAAATGGAAAGAAATACTAAACTAATTCAGAAAAATCTCAAACTTGGTGGGTCAATCTCACATGACATATTCAAGCTTCATAAAAATTTTGAGACCGATACAACACTGCAAAGTGCATGGACTTCAGAATCTTTAACTTGTTGGAGACCAATAAAAGAGTTGATCACATTAGCATTACACAATTGATTTGATCAATAATCATTATATTACGACATTAATCTCAAGCACGTAAGTACGGTGTCTCTTCACGTCTAAGCAATATGCTTGGGTCAACTTCGACCGCGAACGGAGGCATGCCATCAAACTGATCATAATCATCGGATTGATCTGTTTTGTCCTCGACTCCCACGATTACTCTTTTACGTGGAAGAACTATGTGACGCTTTGCCTCTTGTGGTCCTGCTTCTTGGGGATTTTTATTCTTCGGTATGCTAGTCATATCCTTGACATAGAAAACCTGATGCAAATCTTTGGCAAGCATGAATGGATCATCTTTGAACCCAATCTTGGTAAGGTCCACTATTGTCATTCCATATTCATCTTTCTTTACGCCATTCAGGTTTACCCATTGGCAAAAAAATAGAGGGACGTTCATCGCTCTGTACTCAAGCTCTCATATCTCTTCTATGATACCATAATAGCAGGTCTTGCCCCCATCTTTTCCGATGACGTCCATACAGACATCACTATTTTGGTTTGTGCTTTTGCGATCTTGAGCTCTCGTGTAAAAATTGTAACCATTCATATCGTAAGCTTGAAATCTTGTAATTGTGCTACAAGGTCCCCTGGCTAACAAAGCTAGTTGTGGATGAATCGTTGAGTTTCCGATGAGTTGTTCACTCAACCATGAGGGAAATGTTTCCAAGTGACGGCGTTCAATCCAGACTGAGGATTTGGTTGGATTTTGAGAAGTAATAATCTGTTCGTGTTCCGTCCTATACGGAGTCACCAGTGATGATTGTTGCAGGACTGTTAAGTGTGCTTTATGGAACAAATCAGTATTATTGCTCAAACTTGATTTCCTTCCGATGGTACCCTTTCCGTGTAGCCTCCCCTCGTGTCGTGATACTAGAAGCCCAATCGAGTCAATTGTGTCGACAAAATCAACACAAAACTCAATGACCTCCTCAGTTCCATATCCCTTAGCAATGCTTCCTTCCGGACGGGCACGGTTAAGAACATATTTCTTGAGGATCGACATGAACCTCTCAAAAGGCCACATGTTGTGAAGGTATACTAGACCAAGAATAGTAATTTCTTTCACAAGGTGTACCAGGAGGTGCGTCATAACATCGAGGAAGGAAGGTGGAAATGCCAACTCAAAGCTGACAAGACATTGAACCGCATCATTCTGTAGCTTTCCTAGCTTGGCTGGATCGATTGCCTTCTGTGAAATTGCTTTGAGAAATGCACAAAGCTTTACAACCAGTAATCGTACATTCTCTGATAGAACACCCCTCAACGCAACTGGAAGCAACTGTGTCATCAACATGTGACAGTTGTGGACCTTTAGATTTGTGAACTTCTTCTCTTTCATATTTATGATCCCCTTTAAATTCGACGAGTAGCCAGACGAAACCTTAATACTGTTCAGGCAATCAAACACGCTTTCCTTCTCTTTCTTGGTGAGAGTGTAACTAGCAGGACCAAAGTAATCAACATCATCATCATCCTCTTCCGGATCAGTTTCATCATCACCCTCCCGCGGAACTTTGGGAATCTTATGAAATTCTTTCAGGTCCTCTCGTGCTTCGTTGGTATCCTTCGGGTTACCGTAACAACTCATGAAGCCTAGCACATTCACGCAAAGATTCTTCGTAAGGTGCATCACGTCAATTGCGTGTCGGACCTCAAGGCTGCGCCAATAAGGTAGCTCCCAAAATATAGATTTCTTCTTCCACATTGGTGCACGCCCGTTGGCATCAGTTGGAACAGGTTCACTATCGGCACCCTTTCCAAAGACTACCATTAGATCATTTACCATCTCAAATACGGCATCTCCATTAAAATGGGGTGGCTTCGTATGATGGTCAGCCTTCCCTTTCCAATGCATCCCTTTCTTCCGTAAGGGGTGATTAGTTGGAAGGAAACAACGGTGACCATTATACACGACTTTCTTACAGTTTTTGAGATGAATACCTTGTGTTCTATGTAAACAGTGCGTGCATGCCCGATATCCCTTGTTTGTCTGCCCAGAAAGGTTACTTAGGGCAGGCCAATCGTTGATGGTTATGAACAACAATGCTCGTAGATCGAAGTTCTCTTGCCTATCCTCATCCCACACACGTACGCCATCTTCCCGCCATAGCAGTAATAGTTCATCGACCAACAGTCTTAGGTACACATCAATGTCATTGTCGGGTTGTTTTGGACCTTGGATGAGCACCGGCATCATAATGAACTTTCGCTTCATGCACATCCAACCAGGAAGGTTGAACATGCATAGGGTCACATGCCAAGTGCTATGACCACTGCTAAACTCCCCGAATGGATTGAAACCATCCGTACTTAAACCAAATCTTATGTTCCTTTCCCCGTCCTCAGAAAATGTCTTGAATTCTCTATCAATCTTTCTCCACTGAGACCCATCAGCCGGATGTCTCAGCAGGTTGTCTTGCTTACGTTCCTCGGCGTGCCATCTCATTAACTTAGCATATGCTTTGTTCCGGAACAAACGCTTCAAACGTGGTATTATAGAAAAATACCACATAACCTTCGCCGGAACTTTCTTCGTCTTGTCACGGTGCCCCTGGAGATCACCAGCATCTTCATCTCGCCGAATCTTATAACGTAGCGCTTTCCACACAGGACAAGCATCCAAATTCTCGTAATCCTTACCCCGATATAGGGTGCAATCATTAGGGCGTGCATGGAACTTCTGTACCTCCAACCCAAGAGGGCACACAGTCTGTTTTGCTTCATATGTGGTGGACGGTAATTCATTGTTCTCCGGAAGCTTGTCCTTCACAATTTTTAGCATCCCTTCAAATGCCTTATCAGACACACCATGTTTTGCCTTCCATTGCAGCATTTCTAGTGTAGTACCAGACTTTTGTGACCTGGCTTGCAATCTGGGTATAACGGTTTTCTGTGATCTTCGATCATACGTTGGAACTTTGCCTTTTCTTTTTCGTTTTCACAGTCCCTATGTGCATCCTGTAGAACCTGGCCGAGATCATCAGCAGGCCCGTCAGCATGTGCTGGTAACTCTTCTTCGTCAGCATCTTCCATTAAAGTATCTGCAAAAGCTTGACCTGCGGCCCAGTCCGGAATACCCTCCTCCTCTTCTTCGTCGTCTTCCATCACAACCCATCTTTCACCGTGCTTGGTCCAAACCACATAGTTCGGCATGAATCCGTATTTCAACAAGTGGAGGTGAAGTGTGCCCGGGTCATGGTAGTCTCTTTCGTTTCTGCAATCGGAGCATGGACAACACATGAACCCACTCGCACCCTTGTTTTTTTTCGCCACTTTGAGAAAACCATGCATGCCGGTAATGTACTCCGCTGACTGTCTGTCGGTGTTGTACATCCATTGCCGGTTCATCTGCATCATATAAGTGAAAAATATCCATGTTAATTCTACAACACTATCCCTAGGTATCATTTTCTAATAACTAAATTAATAAATTATATTTTCTTTAATATTAAATATAGCTAGCTAAAAGTAAAATTTATATAAAAACAAAAAAAATCTTAGTACAAATGAATGAAAGAAGATAATCATAACAAATGAAAACTACTTATTACCAAATCTAAAGTATACTAATATAAAAACTACATCTCTTAGCTCTTAAATCAAAATTTCTAATTTCTTAATTGTGGCCTAAATTTTAAGTATAAAAGATATACACTATCCCTAGGTCTCATTTTAAATTAATAAATTCTATTTTCTCTAATAATAAATAAAGCTAGCTAAAAGTAAAATTTTTATAAAAACAAAAAAAATCTTAGTACAAATGAATGATAGAAGATTATCATAACAAATGATAACTACTTATTACTAAATCTAAAGTATACTAAAAACCTCATCTCTTAGCTCTTAAATCAAAATTTCTATTTTCTCCTTCTCTAAATCATAAAACGAAATTTAAACACAATAAATGAATGGAGGATGAAGAATAATACCTTAGCAACACCTTGGAGGTGAGAAAACTCCACAAATTGATGAGGAAAAATTTGGGCAGCACCTCCCTAGGTTTGAGGTGCCATGGAGCTGAGAGGAGCTTGGTGCTTTGAGCTCTCGGTGAAAAATGGTCGGGCTGGGAAGAAGAAGGGTGCGTGCTGTCGATTTTGTATAGGGGAGGCCTTTTGTCCCGGTTGGTTTTACCAACCGGGACAAAAGGCCTCTGAAGGCCGGCCCCCCTACCCTTTAGTCTCGGGTTGGTTTACCACCCGGGACTAAAGGCCCGCCCCGATAATCATTGCGGCCGTGGAGGGCTGGCCTTTAGTCCCGGGTTGGTTTACCAACCGAGACTAAAGGGTCGCCCCCCAATGAACCTGTTGTTTTTTTAGTTTAATATATATTAAGGTCTCCAAAACTTGTGATAAAGGCTAATATTAAGGCTTAATCAATACTTTGGAGGTGAGAACCCTAATATTAAGGTTTCCAATAAATTAGTCACTGGGCTAACATCAATACTTAAGGTCTTAACAAAAAATATAAAAAAGTTCATACATCAATACTTAATTAAGGTCTTACAAACATAAAAAGTTCATACATGAATACTTAAGGTACGGTCTTAACAAAGATAGAGGGGTGCATCAATGCACGACACATATTTCATACTTCATTCTTCTTCCTTTGATAGTCCATTTAGTTGAAGTCTCCGATCTTGAAGTCGAGAACTTCAGCGAAATATACCAGAGAATGGATCAGTGCACTCTCTATCGCTTCACAATTACGGTCACATGGACTTCCATAAATTTCAAACAGTGGCGGCGAGGAAAACTGATATGGCCTGTAAAATGAAAGATGAGCCTGATACTTCAAATTTCTTGTTTGTATAGCATTTGAATCTGTGTAAGAAAATCCCACAACATCCATCACTTGCTCTAGAATTGCATGAAAGCTTATTGCCGCAAAGGTTTGACCAAACATATCCTACAGTTAAGAATAATGTTATTACGACGCATTAAAAATACTGAATAAGAAGATTAAAAAAAGTTAAATCGTGCTCCATACCATGTCATGTTCATTTAGCCGACAAAGTCTCTCCGCGGTCGTGGTGACACTTTCTCCTTCCTCGAGTGACTTTATTAGAAAATAAGAGTAATCAGGCACAAAATACCCATTAGCGTTTCGTTGTTGTAAACATGCCTGCACGACGGTCCTTTCATAAGTCCTCTTAACCAGTGCAGGGGTACCCCACCCAACAATTGATACCATTTGGATGGGTTCTGAAGACAGCGAGGAGTAATTTTTGTCCTCGAACGGCTATGTCAAACGAGATTTTTAATTGTATGTAATTGTTTGGACCGATAATGGCGCATTGTGTAACAAGAGGGGTACCACCTAAATTTTCAACAACATGTGCGAGCCACTGCAAATGATTGAGAACCTGTATTGTATGAAAATAATATTATTATCCTTGTGTAGTACGTAAACATCAAATTTATACAACGAAAGAATATTACTATGTTGGGACGAGGTCCCTAGCTTCGATCACCAGTAGGTAACTCAATCACACCATGGGTGAAGTGTATGCCTGGACGACGAGCCAAAGGTGGCCGGTCATCAAAACTGATTCCACGACCGCCGCCACGGCGACCTCCACGGCGACCACCGCGACCAGAATAACTTGCCATAGTTATTCTGGACTACTCTGTAATATATATAAAACAATGCTTAAATAAGAGAATGCTTAAATCTATTCTATATAAAAACAAAATATATAAGACCTATTTTCTCATTTTCTAATAACTAAACAGATAAGTGCAAGAGCTCGTTCAGGTGCAGTGAGCCCGGAGGCGACGTAAGTCTGTACTATACCTTTTCTAATCACCCTGATCATTTAGGAAGTACAACCTCACCTCACCATCATATACACGCACCTCGCTCTCCCACTTACAGTACATCGCCAAGCTACAGCCCTGCATCTCCTACCTAGCTACAGCCCGACATCACCAGCCACGTATAGCCCCAGCTTGTCGGTGATGTCGGACTGTAGCTAGCTAGGATGTAAGGCTACTGGTACAAAACGTCCAACCGACTGTATATATGGAAAAAAGAAAAAAAAAGAGAATACCTAAATGTATTCTAAATAAAAATAAGAAATACTTAACAAAAATGAATTAAATAGGTAGGTAGTATATTTACATTTGGTAATGACCATTTTTTTAATAAACTAACTTCTAATAAATTAAGCTAAATGTAAAATTAAATGCATCTCTCATCTAAAAGTTAAAATCAATTATCTCTATAGCAAAAACTATAAAATTAGAGGATAAATCCCTATGTGAAACTATGCTTAAAAAATATGTGAAACTAAATACAATGTTAGCTAAATCTAAAACATCTGAAAACATCATCTCTTAGCTCCTCCTACCACCTAAAAATCTAAATCCATATTTTCTCCATTTCTAACTATAAAAACGAAATTTAATCATAACAAATGAAGGAAGGATGAAGAATCAAACCTTAGCAACACTTTGGAGGAGAGTAATCTTCACAAATTGATGACGAAAAAATTGGACATCACCTCCCTAGGAGAAGAACTAGCTCTTCACAAATTATCTCTTAAGCTCTCGGGTGAATGTGAGCTCGGGTAGAGGAAGAAGAAGGGAGGCAGGGATATATAGGCGCACCCTTTAGTCCCGAGTGGTATTACCACCCTGGACTAAAGATGAGCCTTTAGTCTCATCCACGCTCAGACTAAAGGCTCACCCTTTAGTCTCGGGTCGTAATACCACCCGGGACTAAAATCTGGCGCCAATAATTGCGGCTCAGAGCCGTTGGACGCCAAGCCTTTAGTCCCGGGTGGTATTACCACCCGAGACTAAAGGGGGGCGCCGCAAACAGCCTTCCGAGGCCACGTCGCCCCAATAGCATTTGTCCCGGCTCCAAAGTTGAACCGGGACAAATGCTTGGGAACAAAGGTCATTTTTCCACTAGTGTGCATTTAACTTGGAACATATATATATATATACTTGTGAATGTTCAATGCCGGATAATTTTCTTAATCTAAAACGTAACACATAATGCATTTATAACTTGGAACAATCCTAATCCCCATCCTTGATATCATGATTCCATATTTTAATTAATAATGCTTCCTTGTTGCCATGATAATGAGAATATATAGTGTGCTGTGTGCATGCATGACATGTTCTTCTGTTTGAGCAGGTTGAAGGGGGTGCAGTGGCTGGCAACAAGAAGATGAACCCTGGCCAAAAGAAGTGGCTCCCATACTACTGGCTCCTCGTCGCTGCTGCTTCTGTGATTCTTCTGAACAACCACATCCACGCTGCCCCAAAGGACCAGCCGCTGTTCCCTCCAGAGCTTGCCGTGTTCACTGTGCTCCTGAGTTCAATCTGCCTCATTTCTCTCTCCGTGAAGCAGATGATGTGAGAGTGCATTACATTGATCGTTTATGCCTAGCTTAATTAGCTTCGGATCCAGAGACCCAACTCCTAGCTAGTATCCATGTTCTCTCTATCGATCGCCCGGCATATGTTAGTTGCTCGCTGGACCATGCATGCATGGTCGTCGAACGGTTTTTCAGCTTACATGCATGTGCCTGAACAAGCTGTACGTGTGTAATAATTCCAGGATATGTTGGACTAGTGATGAATGCCGAGGAGCACCTGGGGCTCAATCTTTTGGTTGTAAACTTGCGCGCGACATGCATTTTATTATTTCTCAACAAGATGGGTTAATTTCACATTGGAATATACTCCATAGTTTTTTTTTTCTCGAATACGCAGGAGAGCTGCGCATCATTGTATTAAGCAGAAAAAAATCGTTACACGCACGCGAGCGTGCCAAGATTCCTCATGCGGACTACTCGCGACAAAGGCTACCTAACTTGTGAGCACCTGCGGCTACCCACAGGGCAGCGTCTGCTCTAATCCTGTCTACGGTTGCCGGCGCCGAGGCTGCTTTTTTGTCGAATAAGCGAGCGTTTCGCTCCTTCCAAAGGTGCCAACAGACCAACATGAAGAGCGTGGACATGCCTTGACGTCGGTTCGTGTGCTGTGCGGAGACGAGCCGCTTCCACCATACCTTGACGGTTGTCGCGTTGCCGAAGGCACAACTGCACCGCGCCCAGGAGCAGATGCTCCACCAGACTTCCTTCGATAGCAGACAGGCGACTAGGAGGTGATCGATGGTTTCATCGGCCTGATCGCAGAGTAGGCATTTGTCATGGGTCTCGAGGCCGTGCCGATGCCGCCTGTCTGCCGTCCAAACTCGGCACCGGCAAGCAAGCCAGAGAAAGAGCTTGACTCGCAATGGCACCCAGGACTGCCAAAGAAACTTCCATAGACGAGTAGCTCCTGGTGGCTGTGTCAGTTCTTGGTGCAGGAACCAGTATGCCGAGCGGGCGCTATACCGTCCATCAGGCGTCCACCTCCAGCGCACCACATCTTGCTGCTGGGGGTTTAACTGTACTGCTACAAGCCGATCCCATAGCCGCAGATAGTCTACGATGGCGGGGGGAGATAGGGCACGGGTGATGTCCCGCACCCACTGTCCGTTGTCGAGGGCTTGCGCCACCATGCGTGCTTTTTTAGTTCGCGGCCGTACCAGCGCCGTCAGAGCCGGCGCAAGATCGCTGACGGCCTGGCCGTCCAACCAATTGTCAAGCCAGAACAAGGTCTGTGTACCGTTACCCGTGTGTACCTAGACGGAAGCCTCAAAGAGCTCCTTCACCTGCGGCTCCACCTTGATTGGCAGTGCTGCCCAAGCCCGGTCAAGATCAGTGTTGGGTACACGAAACTACCAAACAGGAATGGGAGAACACGATGAACAATTCACAATTAATACGCACATAATCAGTTGAAAGACGTTTTTAACTTTCCTCAGTACCTTACACGCTCAACTTTTCAAAATGGCCACCCCTTTACAATGAGGAAGGGACCTCCTTTTATAGGGTCAAAAAACCAAATTTACATTCCAAGTATGCCCCGAAACCCTAACATCTAACAAGAATATTCGGGGGCAAACTTGGTTTTTTACACATGTTGTGGATTTAACGCCATAGTTTGCGGAGCGCAGATTACGCCGGAGACAGCGGAGCGGAAAATGCGCCGCGAAGACCGGAGACGGTTCCGTGTTGGAACAACTTTTGACTGAGTCTTCGCGCTTGAATCTTTGAGAAGCCCCGGGCTTCGCCAACCTGCTCCTCGCGGTGCTTCATTCTTGCTGCAGCTCATAGCTTCGGAGCCTTGCAAGTGGAGAGTAACGAACTGGCTCGGCCCTAGGGCGAAGCCGGGACCTTCGCCCTTTACCTCTCTTGATCGGGAGCTCCAGACTGTTTCCTGTAATGACACATCTCCCAGTAGTGTTAAATCTCGCGATTACCTGATACATGATGAAGATGCCGGAGCCCGGACTCCCTAGCTGTTCCTGAAAAAGAAACCACTAAGATCATACGTTCGTGGAGTAAAACAGCCGCCCCGGTACCTTTGACGACGAGGAAAACGTTCGGAGCCCAACTTCCTTCTTCTGTTGGCTCTTTGTGTCTTTGGGCGTGAGACAACCTTTTGCTTTACGGAAAGTCTTTGCGAAGCCCACGGCTTTTACTTTGCCTAAAAAAGAATCCGAAGCCCAACAGCTTAGTTTGCTTTGGCAAACCCCCGGTGCCCATAGGTGAGGTTTTCTAGAGCCCCAACACTTGTGTGGTTCAGCCATTTTCCCTAAAGAAAGTCTGCGAAGCCCAGAGCTTGTGTTTACTTGTTTTTAGAAAAAGGAAATAAATCGAGACCCAGTGGCTTCACTTATCCTGGCAAACCCCCCGGTGCCCAGAAGTGTGGTTTTCTTCTGTCCCAACAATCAGTTCGCTGAAGCCAAAGCCAGCGGGCTCGCAGCGCCTGCCCGGCCAGCCTGAGGTTCTGGACACCCAAACCCCCCTGTGTTGTCGGGAGGCAAACAGTGGTCCATGCCACTAAACATTTGCCGCGAACAGAGGCTTCCTGTCCAGCCCAGAAAAATTTGTGTCGAATCCGATCAATGTCTTCAATCGCCCAAGCTGGGAGCTGATCCGCCATTAGCCAGTAAGTTGGGATTGAAGATAGCACCGCCTTTGTGAGAACTAGGCGGCCACTCTTCGGCATCAAGGGCCCCTTCCATGCCGGAAGCTTCCATGCCACACCTTGTCCACCAATGGTCTGACGGATGATCTGGGAATGGCTCTGGTCGACAGTGGTACCCCGAGGTAGGTGATGGGGAACTGGGCTATGGGGCATGGAAGCACCATCTGTATGTGGCGCAAAACCTCCTCGTCAGCACCAAAGATGGGCGTGATGGAACACTTGGCGAGATTTGTCCATAGACTTGTAGCATCGCCGAAGATCGTCAATATCCGGGCAATGGTTTGGGCCTCCTCAACTATCGGCGCCGCGAAGATAATAACGTCGTCGGCATACATGCTGCACTGGAACTTGACGGCTGGATGGCCAATCGGCTGCAGCAATGCGTGTTCACTCGCCTTTCCCAGAAGTATGTTGAGGGCGTCCATGACGAGAATGAACAGCATCGGTGAAAGGGGATCGCCCTGGCGCAGCCCGCGACAGTGGAAGATTGTCTCACCTAGCTGGCCGTTGAGCAAGATTCTGGTGGAGGCCGTGGACATGATCATGGTGATCTAGTCGCACCAGCGCTGCCCGAATCCCCAGGCACGAAGCAGCTCGAGCAGGAACGGCCAAGCCACTGTATCGAAGGCTTTGAAGATGTCGAATTTCAGCAAGATCTTGGGCACCTTCCTCTTCCAAAGTAATTTCGCTGCTCCTTGCACATACTTGTAATTATCTAGGATAGATCGCCCTTTGATGAAGGCGCTCTGACTGCGCTGGATCAGGTCATCGAGGTGGGGGGACACGCGGTTGGCTAGCAGCTTGGACAGCAGCTTGGGGAAGCTATGTATCAGGCTAATGGGCCTGTAATCTTGCGGCTCATTGGCGTCTGCTTTCTTGGGGATTAAGGTTAGTAGTGCTCCATTGACACAGTGGAATTGTCACCGGTCCATCACATAGAAGGCGTTGATCGCCCTGAGGATATCCGTTTTGATCACAGGCCACGCGCTCTTGTAGAAGGCACCTGTCATTCCATCCGGGCCCGGTGACTTGTCTGACGGCAACTCTCTGATTGTCTTCTAGACCTCCTCTTCTGTGAATGGCAAGTCCAAAGCACCGAGCTCCTGTTGTGTGATGCCCAACCAGGCGAAATCGAGCGTCGTGGTCCGTCGCGGCTCCTGCCCCAGAAGCTGGTTGTAATACTCCCGCAATATCTCCGCCATCTCGTCATGGCTGGTCGTGCGCACACCTCCCTTCATCATGGATGCAATGTGGTTTCGCCGCCTTTGGAAGGACACATGTAAATGGAAAATTTTTGTATTGGCGTCGCCCTCCCGGAGAAAGGTGATCCGCGAGCGCTGCCGGGCAATGGTGCGTTCGAGGGACGCGAGTCCAAGGTAGAGGCCCTTGAGCTGACACCTCATCTCCATCTCCTCATCAGAGAGGGCGTGCATGTCTTGTGCGCGATCCAGCTGGAAGACCACTTCCCGAGCTAAGAGTAGTTGTTCCTTCACATTGCCAATCTTCTTTGCGGCCCAGCTCTGCAGTTCCTTCGCAGTGTTGCGGAGGAGGCAGTCCAGGCGCCTAAATGGATCGGTGACATCCTTCGGGCAGCGCCATCCTCGCTCGACGGCCTCAAGATAATTATCGAATTTTGGCCAGAAAAATTCAAAGTGAAACCGCGGCTTGGACCTGATATCCGCATTAGAACGCAGGAGGATGGGACAGTGGTCAGAAATGCCCGTTGACAGAGCCTCTAGCTGACAATACAGGAAGAGGTCCTCCCAGTCCGAGGAGACAAGCAGACGATCAAGTTTTACCAGCGTGGGGCTGCCGCGCTCATTACTCCAGGTGAAACGCCTGCCATGTAGTTGCATGTCTCTGAGCTCGAGGGAATCAACTGTTCGACGAAACAAGGCTAAGTTTCTCCGGTTGATGCGTGTGTTGTTCTTGTCCGCCTCCTCCAGAATAAGGTTGAAGTCACCGACTACTGCCCAGGCTCCTGCACAAACATCTCGCGCAGCTCAGTTTAGTGTACGGCTAGAAAGTGGCTGCTTAATTAGGTACTCGATCTCTAGTGCTTTGGAATATTTTCAGATTTTTCTTTCAACCTTCTAGATGCATGATTGTTTTTGCACGAGATATTTCAGATGATAGATAGATAGGGTATTAGCAGAGAGGAGAGCAACAAGACTCTCGTTTACCTCAGTCGATAAACAGCCGGTAAAACTTCCGTTGACTAGTCAAATCAAAGCAAGGGAGATTAAAAGAAGGAGAGAAAGACAACAAGCAGATAAGGTTTGGTTTTGTCCTTTGTCGCCGGCTACGTGTGAGTGTGTGACACCACTGGGTCTGTTGAACCACTCGCCACGATGACAATGGCAATTACTACTCTCCTTTGCATGGGATTGGTTCAACAGATCGAGTTTAATTTACATCTGGACTAGCTCGATCGATACGGGTCCCGGATTAAATTATCTCATAATCAGATTATTAGTCTTCGAAGACAATTATAGATCAGACAGTATCACACAAAGGCAGGGATCCTATCATCGTATGTTATAAGGTTGTTTTTAGATGGGTGAAAAATTGAAATAAATAGTGGATAAATAATGGAAATTTGACGGTGGTGTATCGTGTGTTTGTGAGTACAGTTACGTCGTTGCATTTTAAGGGTCCGTTCTGTTGAGTGAAAATAAATAGTGAAATTGTAAATGAATAGTATTGGAACAGTATTTCTTGTGAGAGAAAATGTAATGGATGTGATGAGAAAATACTAGTACTTTTCACTCTTCCTTTGTTTGTTTTTTTTAGGCTTCAACGGTGGGCGGAGATCGCCCACCTGAACTTTTCATTGCAACAGGGCAAAAGCCCGGGGGTGTTTACAGTGCCGGCACATAGCGCCATGGGGAGTACAGAGGGGGGGGGGGCGACAGTGCGTAAACTCTTCCTTTGTCTATACTATAAGGAGCGAAGACAATTGAAAACTTTTCTCACTCAAATCGGGTCCGCCTTACCCCTCACGCTGGACCCACCCGTCATATTTTTTTGGAAGTGGATAGGGTGGAAGGACTATGAAGTACCAAAAAAATCATAATTTGGAGAGCGTTTCTGCCAAAAAGCTAATTCTTTTCTCACCTACGTCCACCCTACCCGCCCGCGTATACCCGCTGGGCCCACGCCCTCGTCCCGTTCCCCCATGCTCTGTAGTCGCGCGGCGACGGGGCTGTGGAGGTCGTCTCCAACTAGCGACGGCGGTCGGGATCCCGCGCTCCTCCCCCGCCAAAACCTTCCCCGCGCGCGCGCTCATCCCCCGCCTCTGCTTCCCGCGCGGCCGCTCCTCGCGTCAACTCGCCGCCTTGCTCTGCTCGCCGCCCTGGCCGCAGCCCCAGGAGAGATATGGAGAGCGAGAACCGCCGTCGGAGATGCACCACCGGCGGCGGTCTTGAAGGGAGGGAGGGGAGAAGCGCAGCGCCGGCCTCGACCCCGCCACCAGGAGGAGGTCGCCATGGCCGCGACCACGCCGTGCCTCGTCGCTCACCCCGCCGCCGGATCCTCGCCTCGCCTCCTTGCTCGACTCGACCTCGTCGTGGCCGCGCCTTGTGACAGAACCGCTCAAAATAATTCCGTATTATCGCCTAAGCCTGTCCACGTGGCCATTAAGCAATAATAAAGAACTATTCTGTCGCCTCTGCCGGGGCATGCTCGGTAAATCACTTACACAGGATCGAATTATGCGCTAAGCCCACACGAAGGTGGGACCAGAGTACAACATTACATTACATAAAAGGTTCAAAAGTACTTAAAATTACAAACCAAGTTTTGAGTACATAAAAGTAAACATGGTTCAGAGTTTAGACAGCGGAAATTAAACTAGACGCATGATACACACAGGAGGCCATCCATGCATATCACTCCTCATCATCGTTTTCCCATTCAAGTTCCCAACCATCTGGAATAGAACCAGGCCAGATGGGATTACCTGAAAACAACAACAAAAGCAAGGCTGAGTATACTAATACTCAGCAAGACTTACCCGACAAAATAAAAGACCCAGCTAGACATGCAAGGCTTTTTGGCTGGTGGGTTTGTTTTGCCAAAAACAACTAAGAGTTGATCCTTACTTTCAAATTTTAGCTCAAGTTCTAGTATGTTAACCATTCTAGGTAAGCACCTAGCTAAACAAGCATGGTTGTACAAACAAGATTAATCATCCATCAATATTAATCCGAAAAGTTCCATAAATAAACATGGGGTAGCCAGTGGTCAAGCCGACTCAGATAACGGCGAGTGACCGACGATCGATCGATTTATATCCTTGCAAGGTAAACCCAAGATACACGGAAGAAAGTAGACCCCAAGAAATCAAATAAAAGCGAATGCGGGATCTACCCCGACCAGGCGGTTCCCGTCATTCCCCAGATTAGGGACAGGCGCAACAGTCCTAAGTACAAGGTTACTGGAACGCCCTCACACGGCACGTCCAGGATCACACTTGCACTTCCGGGAGCAAACCGGGAGAAGTATCTCAAGAGTAGTAACGATAAAGTCCCCGCACTGGTTCATTAGGTACTAGGCTTACCGGTCCCATTCCCGACAAGCACTTGGTACGTTCAATAGCTTAGACCAGCACCATGCTACTCGGTCGAGACCGAACCCATTGCTCTTACCACATGAGCGAGTCAATTTAGCCAACTTATGATTCCAACATAAGCATCCTATATCTCGCGAGCAATGAGTCATTACTCGACTTCTACCGTATCCTTAGAGCATGGCACTAGCGTCCTAACATACTAGTAAAAGAGCATAGGAACCTAAGGATCATGCATCTAGGTTTCAATTCAACTCCTGAAACTTAAATGCACAAAACAAAACATAAATACTGAAATGTAAAGGGGTATGAGCTTTTAATCCAAAAAGGTTATATGACTCCGGTGCTTGCCTTCCTCTGACTCAACACTAGCCTTGTGCTCTTCTGGACTTTGGTCCAGGTCTTGCTGCCCACTAACTTGGTTCAGCTCACCACTAGCGGATCCCTCCTCCTCCTGAGTAAGCGTGTACGTCCCGTCGGGAAGATCTACACGTTTATGCACATGCATTAATTAAGGTTAACTTTTGATGGTGACTGTGTACATATTTGAGCAAAATAAATTATTTAACTTCACCAAACAGTAAGGGGGTGTGTTTAAATTAATAAAAACAGAAACAAACTTGATTTCACAATTTGACACTTTAATTTCCATTTCTTTCTTTAATTGCTCAAAACAAGCCTTTCAACCTTAAATCAAAATTAAATCGAAAACACTTCAAATGAGCCTAATCTTTTGCACACAGCAACATATGCTTAATTTAAGCTCTCACACCAAAATTTGGCTTAAGATCATTTATAAATTAATTTAAACGAAAAAGACAAATTTCAGCCTAGCAAATCAACATTAATTCATATAAAAATATTTAATAAACTTTTTGATCTCAACTTTCTCCTACAGGTCATGTATGCCAAAAATAAGTTTCTGACCAAAGCATGGTTGCAGATTCAAATTATTTTTCAGATTTTGAATTTAAACTCCTACACAAGATTAAATCCAAAACATCTATTAAACAATTCCCTAAAATCACATCCATCATACCAGAGGTACTAATCAACAAGGCAAAGCCCTAGGGTGCCCTTGTGGTTGCAGAAAAGTTCATTAAAGGGGTTATAAAAAACATCAAACATAATCTAGCATAAAGCTTAAATAAATCATAACTGAAAATATATACATCAAAATCATGCAAACTTTTGCCACAGATCTAGACATGCCATAAAGAGCAACATATCCAAAATTCAAGTTCATAGCATGTGTATATTTTAAACTACACTAAAAACACATCAAACTGAGTTTAAATTTTTATTTCAAAAACTGTACAGAAAAACCCTATACATGTTTTCTAGAAAAGATAGATTTCTTCACCACGAAACCAACAAAATTGGTTTTGCATTTTTCTGATTTTTCTACGATTTTTAATGATTTTTCGAAGTTGCTGCTGTAACCCTAAAACTGCTTTTACAGCCGGGTCCCTGGAATCTTACGTTGGGAACCCTGAAAAGAGTCGAATCAAAGCAATGTAGTCCCTGGGGGCGGACTGACCTCGCCGGCAGCCAAATTCCCGGCCGGTGAGCGCTGGACTTGGCCGGTCGCGGGCCTAGGGATGCTAGGGGGCTTACACGTGACCGATTCTCGCCGAAGATTGGACCGGAGGCGGTGTCGTCGGGCGCCGGCAGCGAGGAGACGGCCGGTGGCCGCCGCTGCGCTTCTGGTCTGGCCCCTGCAGCGCGGCGCGGTCTGCTGGTGGGCGGGCTGGCTATGGGAGCGGAGCAGGGGAACTTTAGGAGGGAGGAGGAAGGCCGGCCGGTGCTAGCTAGGCGCAGGGAGAGGGTCTGGCGGCCGCGCGGCTATGGTGCTGGCGGGCACCGAGGCGAGGCGCGGCTGTGACCTGTGGAGCGAATGCGCGCGGGTTCACGACGAGCACGAGGTGATGGCCAGTTGCTCGGCACCCTCGGGCGGCCATCTGGCCGTGGCTGCATGCGCGGGACGCGCGCGGCAGCGGCGTGCGACGGCGCGTGGCCGGGCGGGCCCGCGACCGGTTCGCGGACTCGCGCCTGGGCGCGGTGCAGTGGGCCTGGGGTCGGGCGGAGCGCCCACGGAGGTGCAGGTCCACCGCGGAGCCTCCGAGGGGCCGTACACCGGAGGCCTGGGCGGCCTCGCGCTCTGGAGCGCGAGTGCGCGCGTCAAGGCACCAGTTTCAACTTCGTTTAGCCTTCTTCCAAATTGCGAAACTCCAAAAAGTGCCAACTAAGTTGAAAATATCCAAAAAGCAAAGTTGTAGAGGAGCCATAGATCTACAACTTTTCCAAAGGGCGACATATGTTTTGATCAACGGTTTGCCCGGGAACGTCGGCCGAAGTTGCAGTTTTTCCACGGCTCGAGTTACTGTTCACAGCGCAGTCAAACCGATTTTTGGCTAATTTGCACTCAAAATTGGAATGTCCGCCAATTACGAAAAATGTGTTCCCGGAAATAGCGAACAACTTTTGTATTGGCCGATTTTGAACTTCTATAGTGAAATTTGGAGATCGCGCAAGAAAACCATTTCAGCCTTAAAGGAGATCTAGGGTTTGACCGTGGTTTGAGATTTTGACCAAGGTCTTTTGTGCAAATTCATGACAAAACATGTCAAACATGCTTAGAAGTTAATTAACCTTGATTAACTCATGTAATTAATGTCATTAGCGCAATTAAACATCAGGGATGTTACACGCCTCCTCGATCCGGCCCCAAGTTGGAGGCCAGCGGCGGGCGTAGGATGCGTGCTGCAGGGAAGAGACGGCCGCCGGGGAGCGCCGCGGCGGGCTGCTGTGGTGGTCTACTCCGCCCCGGACGACGCCAGATCCGGCCGGGAGGAGGCCGCCGGCTGCCGTTGACCTCACTGCCGCCGCCGGGAAGGACGCCGCGCCGCCCACGTGCTCGCTCCCCGATCTCACCACCTCCCCGTGTCGCCTCCGTCACCCCTCCCCCAACGGCGGCGGCCAGGCGGCGAGTCTCGAGACAACTAGAGAAGCGAACCGGTCGAACAAGGAGAGGGAGAGGACATGATGATGCATCTGACGGCTGACGTGACTCCAAGCTCCTAAACCTCTCTCGCCATTAGAGGAGAAGGGGGAGAAGGAGAAGCCAGCGTCAGTCCTTCTCCTCCTCACCCTCGTGAAGCACGACCATCGACCGACGGGACGGGAGCTCGCTCGCTCGCTGTCATCCAGACGTAAGCAATCTCCGATCCCAACTCGCACAGTCGCATGCCTCGAAGTTCTCGCTCAAATTAAATCTGGTGGTACTGTTAGCTCGCGGGCGCTGGAGGAGGAGACGCTCATTCGGAGCTTGTCGGGCTGTGCGAGCCAGCTACGCCGTCTCGTGCGCACAGGGTGTTCGATGAAACGCCCCCTAGAGCAGGGTAGCTTGGGTTCAGAGTCTCCATGAATTTTTCGTCGACTTTCTGACACATACAATTTATTACCAATGAAATCCAAGGCTCCCCTGCCAATTTATCAAGGCAGTAATCTCTTACGCCAGAATAATTTTAGCACTTATTATGCAGTTCATTCATTAATCGTCCTTGTCTTGCTTCTGGAAAGATGCATCAGTTTTGTGGTGGCCTGAAGGAATAGCAAATTGAATAAAAAAAAGCCAACGGACGTCAGTTTTGTGTTTGTTTCATGGAGCTCGGTATGTATTTGCAATGGTATTTTAACTGATTTATTTGTCTCATTACGAATGGTGAAAGGTTTGTCTGCCCTACTTGTTGGTTGCGCATGCGTGTGCGACCGGCGTTAAGGTGTGACAGTGGTAATTATCTTTGTTATCTACTTGTTCCTTTGCTTGCCATGCAGGGTACTGCCCTTTTATGATTGCAGGAAGATTATACCAACACATAATAATTTGAAGGTGCACTTTAGACTAATGTGTTCCTCACCGTTTCTTCAATCAGATTTTTCAATTATGTAGATTTATTTGTGTCATAGTGGATTTAACGGATGGAAATTCTTATTTTTGTTTTTCAAATAGCAGGCATGCATGACACCCTCTCGCTGTGCGGCATGCTCCATCCACCGTGGCTCATAATTGACCCCTCTGTAAGTTTATTTTGCTTCTGTCCAGTTTGGATATTTTTATGTGCCAAGAGATGTTTATGCTGGTTAGGTCGTCAGCAGTCTGTATTGGTTTTGTGCAGTCAATTCATTAGGACTGAAATTCTCTACTGGATTCAGATCGTTGATTGCTAGAGTTTTGCTCCCTTTGTCATATAATTTGCACAGTTGTTGTGTAAAATGATGCACGTAGTGGGCAGTAATGACATCAAAGTTTTGATGGATATAAGAGTGAAAAATTTTGGATTGAATTGAACATTGATCAAACTGGATTCTTTAGAGTGAAGTACGATGATGAACTTGCAGCTGGACATGTAAATGCAATCAAAACTAATAAGCTCTCACTAATGGATAATAAGATTGGTAAAGATAAGACAAATTTTAGCATTATTGTACTTTTTTAAAAAAAAGTTTTTCCCCCGACAAGGTGTCATATTATCCTTGCAGGTATTGTGGAAGATTCATATGAACATTCTGTTGCTTGCAAGCAAACACTGACATCATTGCTGCGACTTCTGAATGCTTGTCATGACGAGTCTGATTACACTGCTTTCACATGTAACCTCTGTGAGTAAAATCTTGCACCTCCAGTGAATTCTTGAACCTTGTATCTCCAATCGATCCTGTGGCATTGGATGTTTCCACTAAAGTTAGATATGTGTATCCTCTCTTTCCAAGTGTGCTTAAGTATTTCTAAAATATCACTTGATGCCACTCCTGACCTGAACAAAGATATCAAGCAGCTTTTAATCAACCTTCTTTTTCCAGCTGCCATGTATGCCAACAAGCTTCATCTTTACTTGTTTTCACCATCTTTGTTTATCCATGCCCTACTCATGTCCATCATTGCGCATGTAAACATAGAAATGTGTCGTGTTAATTTCTTTTACTACAAACATTCTTGTTGTTCTCTTGTTGTGACTGTATTAAAAAGCTCCATATACCTAACATTTCAGAAAATTAGGCTGGGATCCAAAGGATGGCGAGAGCCATCTTGATGTAATGCTTAGGTCATTGTGCCCTGGTCAGACTTGGACACAATGAAACTATAAATGAAGGAGTCCGGCGTTTCCATATCTGCTTTGAAGATCTCAATTACTTCCCTTCTTCCACCATATACTAGAAAGGACTATGCTTCCTTTTTTTCCCCTTCACATGCCATTGCAGAACCGTTTTGATGTCTAATATGTTACATTCTTCAGGCTGCAAACCTTGCTGTGATGCGGGACTGTTAGTACCTCAATCAGATCTCCATGTTCAGTGGCAATTTGTTTAACAGCTTGGATGGCGATTGGTGACCTAGCAAGTTTATTAAGAGTGTTCAGGTTTGTTTCAAAGTGATAATTTGCCAAGAGATGTTTGGTTAGGTCATCATACCGTGTATCTGCTTATCCACCTGCGGTAGGTTAGTAGTATGTATTGGTTTTGGGCAGTCAATTCAGTAGGACTGAAATTCTCTACTGGATTCACATGGTTGATTACTAGATTATTTTTCTCCCTTTCGTATCCACAACTTTTCTGTAAAATGATCTAGCAAGCAGTGGGCAGTCATGCTTATTTCAAACACCGTGAGGCAATGACTTTGTTGGAAATTTGCTGTATTTTTCAGAAGGTGCAGCTGATACTTTTTCTTTAAGACTGTAAAAGGCAAATAAAATTGGATTACTATAAAGTCATTCTGTTTCAGAAGGTTTGATGATGTTCTCCAATGAATTCTATAGCTTTTTCTCCAAAAAAGAGTATAGGGTTTATAGTTAAACTATGAATATATAAATTGTTGTATTCAACATTTTCTGAAAGCTAGATATTATTGTGATATGGATTAGGTTTCTTGGTTATTGAATATGAATATACGCCTTCACTTTATAAATGTATGCAGCAAGCTTAGTAAATAGGTGGATTGAAGGATGACAGAGTTTGTTGTGTAGTAGTTGATATTATCCCATCTGATCATTTGATGTTACCGTGCTCCAAATAAATATCAGAACAAATTGGAAAGAAATTATTTGCTATAGAAGATTGCAGAGTTCAGTTGGAAAACTTGGGCAGTTCAGCCTCCATTGGGCTATATATATGGTGTTTATTTGAAGAAGAATGAGTGACCGAGAAATGTATGCTATAATTGTTGTTAGTAGCCTCTAATGTTTATTTAGCTTTTGTTCAATTTCTTCTCTGTAGTTCAGTAACTAATTTTTTTTATTCAATGAGCCACTTATCATATTGGGCTTTTTATGAAACATAATAATGCATAAATTGTTGCATATACTTAGTACCTTGTTTATTCCCAATAGAAGAACAACCTGTTTGTCTCTAGGGCCTTTCCATTTACACGGTTCTTTTTCGTCCTCAGTATAAGCATTTCTTGCAGGGAGCTATGCTCCAAAGTTGTATTAGAATTGGTAGGATGCAGATATGATTTGGTGAGAAAGACGAGACAAGCTTATCTATTAAGAAACTAATGATTATTCTACCTTGCAGGTTTTCATGGTTATTGTGTTTTCAATACGGTATCTTATATCATCTAGATTAACTTAGTGGCAAGATATAGAGCATTTTGATAGTGCTGCCGCTTCAGCTAATATTATGAATGAGGTCTGGAGAAACAAGACACTTGTGGATTCTGTTGGATGAAAAAGAACTAATGTGGAGGACAAGAATATTAGTGACCATACACATCTCAAGGATTGGAAGTTTCAGACATTCAGTGGCTATGTTATTATAAGTTTGGTTTGTTTCATTCGTATTCCATCAAATTCTATTAAGTTGTTTCACGAACACGTGCGTGTCGCACGTACACGTTACTAGTAACTATAAAAGAACAAAACCTTAAGTAACACACTGCCTTGAAACTCCTGCCTGCGCTGTCGTCCTGCTATTGTCTGAATTCGATATGCACGCCGTGTATGTGGTCCAAAATAATTTTTGTCGGAGACCGAGCGAGTTGGACATGCATATATCCACCACCCTGGCCGCTACTGATCACTATATGCCGGCGTTGACTTCGCCTTCCTTGACTGTACTGTAGCAATTCTGCTTCTAGAATAGCATGACCAAGTGCGGATCTCTTTTTCAAGGAATTCTCCATGCTTTTCTCCAGACTTCAGATTTTTGAAGACAAAAGAAGAAAAAAAAGGACACTTCCTTTTCCTTCATCCACACGCCTCCGCCCGTCTGTCTCCGCCGCTCCTCCCGACCCCGCCGATCGAGGCGCCGCTCCCCGCGAGTAGGCCACACTGCCACAGACAGGTGGACCCACGAGCTATATACTTGACGGTTAAGACTGCTCGCTCGCTCGCTCTGAAAGTGAAAGGTGGCGCCGGCGGCACTGGAGTACGCGATCGACTGGCTATTAATCAGACACGACAGCGCGTGTCTCGCCCCCGCCCGCCCATAACTTTCATTCCGTCTTCCCTCTTCCTCCGTCTCCTCCTCCCTCTCTCCGGCCCGCTTCCATATGTACCAGTCTACCAGATGAGCAGCAAGCTTGCCTTCGATCAATCGATCAGTTCTTGATTCTCCTATCCGCTTCTTTTCCATTGGAGAAAACCTTGCCGAGAAGCAAGAAGCAGGTACAAGGCTACAAGCAGAGTGGATCTGAAGCTAGGTTGCGCGCAGGTATCTACTCGCTCGTCTGTGTATGTAGCTCTTCTTTCCTCCAATCAATGATCAATCGTTTTCTCATCTCCGATCTTGCTTGGTCGATTTGCAGATGCAGGAGATGATGGCGGCCACAGCGAAGGGCGGTCCTATTCCCCATCTCCCTCCTCCAGATCAGATGGTGATGAGCACCGGAGACGAAGAGAAGGGATTGCGTCCGGCAGATCAGATCTTGCAAGATGCGGTACGAACGGAAAAAATCCCTTAAGCTCCAGATAGCAGTTCTCTCCGCTGCTTGTGCATCATCCATATTTGATTTATCCTTCTCTCTCCTCGATCAGTACTCCTCACACACAGTCACACACCTGCAAAAATATCTTGGGATAGTTAGCCTAATAAGAAGTTAGTCCATCACGGCATCTTTTTTTAATTAATCGGTGGATGTTATTTATCGTGTTCATATATATCTATCCAGAATTCAGGCATAATTTAATGACTGTTTAATTTTGATTCATGCATGCACCAACCACAGCAGCATCCCATACAGAAGCTGCAAGAGTCGGAGAACAACGCCAACAAGGCTGGCGGAAATAGTGCTCTTGACATAGAAAATGGGATTTTACAACCAACTGCGCCAGATGAGGTAGGCAAATTTCTCCGTTACAAGATCGAAAGTACCCCAATTCATTCTGGTTACCATTTTCTAACCCAACTCTGCATCGTCTTTGAATAAGTTTGTTAGCTATTTTATGTGAAATATATAAATCATTTTGCACATATGCTATAGATCTAAGTCGTACACTCTTGTTATATACTCCGTATGCCTAGAAAACTTCCGTGTCCTATCTCTAGTTTCCTCTACGGTCATTTTCACCAAACACGATCCATGAACTCGACCATCATTATATTTCTCATATGAAATCGATATCTTTTACATGATATGATATGGTAGATTCCTAGCTAATATATATGTCGGCACGAAACATTTTGCAGCGATTATGAACCATTAGCAGTACCTGTGCTTATGGTCATGCATCAATGGATTGATCGATTTCTATTAGCTAAATAATTAACTTGCATCTAATGATATTGCATGCCGTTAATTTTATTTATGTCATGTGCAGAATAATGGCACGAGTAGCACCGCGACCACGGGCAGAGAGAGAAAGCTGGATTTTGACCTCAAGTTGCCACTGTTCCTCATCACAGTCTCCATGATCCCGCTGACTGACATACTCTTCCTCCATGGACCAATAGCAAAGCTGAAACTGATTCTTAATTTCACCGCGTTTGCCGCTTTCACCTCCTTCATATCCGCCATCTGCCTCATGTTCCACACCTTTAAGCTTAAAGTGATGACCATCAAGCCAGAACAGCTCATCACCAAGTGTCAGCTCAGGGTTTCTATGACCCTGTTTGCCATTTCCGTGGGTTCACTGGTCTTGACATGCATATCGATCACTTATTCCCTCCTACCCAAGGCATGGTACTTCCTACCTATTGCATTGCTCCCACCACTCCTTGTCGGAGGATTTCACTTCCTCTATGCCTTTGAAACTGGCAACGGGGAGATCAGCCCAGAGAAGATCAAAGCTCTCAAGAAGGAACTGAACCGCGCAATGCAACTCACCTTGTCGCTGGTCTCGATGTCGTTCTCAGGATTCACCGGTGTTCTCCTTGCCATCTACCACAAGACAGGCAGCCTCGGCGCAGCATATTCCTACGTCAAAGTCTCCGTTTACCTCTTGCTCGGCGGAGGCATCGCCGGAGCTTTTGCGTTGCTCCTGTGCAGGCTGCTGCATTCTAGCAATCCTGTCAGGACAGCATGGCAGAGGGCGATTCTCGCTGCGGCAGACGTCGTCATGATCGCCATGATTGTGCCGGCTGTTCTTATGATCGCCGAGACCATCGTGGATGGTCTCCTCGCCGGTGCCGTGTTGTTTCCAGTTGTCGCCGGAGTCGGCGCATGGCTGCTCGTCGAGTTCTGCACTGCCGCAGACGCCGGGTGCACGGAGACGGAGGAAGACGGCAAAGGCGCGCATGGCACGATGTACGTCGTAGCGGTGGCGGTGGCGTCGGTGTCGTTCGGCGCCATTGTAGCCATCTTTGCCGGGATGCTCGGTGGCGCAGTGGGCAAGGAGCAGCTGAAGGCGTGCACGTTCTTCGTGACCTCGGCCTTCGTCGCAGCTGTGAGCCTGGGAGTGGTGGTGACGATGCCCGGGGTGGCACGGCCGGAGAAGATGATGAAGGCGAGCACGGCTTTCGCTGCGACGGTGCTTACCTGCTGCAGCCTTGGCACACTCGTGCTCGGCGCGCTCGCTCTCTTCTATCAGATCGTGGCATGAGCCAGGAAGGAACATCACTGACGGCAAGGTCGTCACAGAAGGTTTTTGTGTGCACTAATAAATCAGGAGACGTGCATGCGCGCGCTAGTTTGCAGTAAATGGTGAGAGCGGTGACTGATGGGTGATTTGTACTTGTAAAAGACACACGATCGACGATCATGGATGTTTGTTGTAAAATGAAATTAGGGGAGCACATTCACACAAAAAAGAAACTCGTGATATTCGAGATAACACTATAACAGGTTGAGCTGAAGCTTAATTGATTTGGTCGAGATGATCCAAATGTAGGAGTATATGCCAAAGTTTAAGAGAGGAAAGTTATTTTATGTTCACTAAAGCAACAAGCTACGCGCAGCCAGGTAGCTTCTTCTCTATTCTACCAACGCGAGATGTGCATAGAAGATTTGGAAACGACGCGATGCAAATCAAACGGGGAATGTACTTGAACAAACGAGCTGAGTGCGTACATGACCCACCCGAGAATAATCATGACTCCATGCAAAACATAGTAAAGCATTGTGGGCCCAGAGGCATTCAATGCGAGGAAGACGTATATGGCTCTCACTCCCTAGTATGACTGGTCAAAAAGGCCCAAACTTGGGGGATCATCGGATTCCCATTTATAGATGGTGACAAGGAAAAGATCAAGATATTGACCGTGTGATCGCACTCCATGCTGTAGCCGCTAGGGACTACTCCCTCAGTCCAAGCCTGTCAACGTTGATTTCCGTGCCATAAGTTTGACCGAATTGGTAGAAAATACGTACAATATTTATATTTTAAAATAAATTTATTAAAAATTTAAATTCAAATATCTATCTAACTCTATTAATTTTGTATCATAAATATTAATATATTTTTATATATTTAGTCAAAGTTATTTTTCGGAAAGCGAAAACGACAATCTTTTAGGGACGGCACCAGGCAATTGCTAGCCACAGCCCAGCGATGACAAATTTGCAGCTATAGTCCAAATGGATCCGAGTTAGACTTCAGAAAACTTCTGCAAAATTACAAATTACTACTCCTAATAAATACTAGTACTAGGGACGGAAAAAAAGGGGGAATAATTGAAGAAATAAATTAGGCCCCTGCTGTATTTGTATTAGGGTTCTCTCAGATGCTATATATCCTATATATAACTCCAAAAGCCGAAGGGTGTGTTTAGATCCCAAAATTGGGATGCAAAATTCTGAGATTTTGCACGGATTTTGGGCTGAAAAGCACTATCCCGAACTGAAAAACACTGTAGCACTTTTCGTTTGTTTGTGGTAAATATTGTCCTACCATGGCCTAACTAGGCTCAAAAGATTCGTCTCGCAAAGTACATCCAAACTGTGTAATTAGTTTTTGATTTCATCTACATTTAGTACTCCATGCATGTGTCGACATTTTTGATGTGACGGGGAATCTTCTTTTTGCATAGTAAATTTTGGAGAAGTTAGGTTTCTAAACACACTCGAAGCGGTGAACCGAACTGACTACGCGGATGGGTGATTGCTTAGTTAAGATGGTGGCCGACATCCGAGGATATATATAAGTATATATGTTTTCCTGTTTTCTGGTCTGTTGCCATCATATATAGCGGCCTACTGGTCAGTGACAGTGGTCACGCACGGCACGCTACTAGCTGCATTCAGTCAGTGAGATCGACCAAGGGCTGACGCCTGACGGGCCCGGTCACGTACCTTCCGGTCGTTCCGATCGAATTGGCTTAGCTGCAAAAGTCTTGCAACGAGTAGACAAACGCGACCAGAAAACGAATTGTCCCGCGCGCGATCGACAAGATTACTGTACGTTTTACGGCGGAAAATAACGCGTATGCCGACATAGCATATGCATGCTTGCGTAGCACAGAGGATTAACATGACACGGGTCGGTTACGTCACCCTAGTGACGTAAGCTTTGCTTACATCACCGGCGACGAAACTAGAGATGCGGGTTTCTTCGTCGTTCTCATCATATATACTTATAAGCGAATGATATTTGCTGCTGCATATACGCTGAAATTTCGAAGAACATATAGTATACGTGAGCTCGCATGTAGCAGGTGCATGTGTACGCAAGCTAAGGTAAGGCCGCAATGACCTAGCTCGGCCGTGTGCACAACCGACAGCGAGTAGCTACAGCTGATCGAGACGACAGGCAAGAGCGAGACGCAGCTTCTACGAAGCTTCCCATTGCAAGGGCGGTGGAGGAGGAGGTGTTCTACTTCCGGCTGGTTTCCTGGAACCTTCGTGTGGGTCTCGTGCTTCCATTGCCTAGCTTGGCTTGGTTTCTCATGCATGGTGGGACACCACTGTTTCGACACCCATAAAACCTGGCCTACATACGGAGCATTCTTGCTATAGCTCCCCACGCCTCCCCAGGCAAGGGGAGGAAGAGTAGTGATCCGCAACTCCCGATCACCATAAAGTTGAACCAGTGATCCGATCCGATCCTTATGCAGGGCGGCGCGAACGACAGCACCGGAACACCTCCAGCGTCGGCAGACCGCGGCAGTAACGCGCCGCCACCGCCCCCACAGAAGCCCAACGAGGCGAACGACGGCGGGCACCGGCGGCGCGCGCGGAGGAGGCCGCAGCGGCACCGCGTCCGTGTCCGCGTCCGCGCTCTGGGCGTCATGATGGCCGCCGCCGCGTACATGATCCTGGCGGAAGCTCTCTCCGGGGAGAGCCCTCCGGCCGTGTGGATGTTCACCGCTTTTCTGCTCTGGATCATGGGGAAATGGCTTCTTCTGCTTTCCTACATGAACTGACGCGCGCGCGCCGCGGCGGGCCTAGCTAGAATGGCCGCCCGCGCGCGCGCAGGCGGGCAGCAGATTATTGCATTGCCTCACTCGCTTCTATCGTGCAAAGCTATGCTAGCTAGCTAGGGGACTCTCCACTCCAGTCGTCACTCGTGACCCGGCCTTCAATTCCTCCACTAGCTTTTGCATTGCCTACACGGCCGCCAGACTGTTCTATATCGTGTCATTTTTGCAGGGAAATAAAAGGTTATGCAATATGCATCCCCTGTTGTTTCAGGTATATATCATATGTACAGTGTAAATGCTGCAGACTTTGAATCGTTTCGTCTTGTTCATCTTCCCATACGGTACTTCTTTGCACGAACTGGCCGAGCAAAGTTTCTGATTTGTTATAAATGGATGAGCAAAATTTCTGCTTTGTTATAAATGGAGGTATTATTTCATTACGACGGATCCAGCTCGTCAAATCAACGGGGCCGCAAGCACGAAAGAGAAATATTGGCAAATCCAAAAAAAAGCATCTATTAGTTAGCAGCGATAGATCTTCACACACATCTCCTTCATTTTAACAAATCCGCTTCAACGATCGATTACCAGACGCCCAGATCTATGCAACGCAAAGCCCAATTAGTCTCCGTCGTCGCCATTAACGTTCAAACCGCGTGAGCACCAAGCTACACCGAGTTACCTAACACCCGCATGCATGCAATCAGTTTCCTAGCGGAAGAGCGGCAATTTCCTTGAAACCCTAGCTCTTTGTGCTTATCCGCTTAACTAGATCCCTCCATGCCACCTTGCCCTGCCGTGAATGACCGAGTCCAACGCTTCGTGGAGAAGGCAAAGGGGAAGATGCGGACCATGCTTCACCACCGCGGAGCCTAGATCCCTCGCCTTTTTTTTTCTGTCCGCCACCCTCACCGCAGATCACACAACGACCGCGCTGGCGCTGGCCGGCCTTTCCCCGATCGACCTCAACGGCGGGGTTGGAATTAATGGTCTCACAAGCGATAAATTATAAAAATATAACTCAAACAAGCCGATCAAGTTAGCCTTGTTTCCGCACCTCTGATGATCACCGCCGTGATTGCACTTCCACGGCAAATTGATGCTGCGGTAGTCGTTAAACGCCATCGGAGCTTTTCGGGTCGTCGCCACGGTTTCTTGGTCGAGAGCTGCTCCGTTCATTCATCTGGGAAAATTGAAAAAGGACGGGATGCACATGATTATATATCATTTTTTCCTCAATTATAGTAGGCCAATGCAAGACATGTGCTCGTTGTTCCTGGGGATGTTATATTACAAAAACTAACGAACAAAGAACTCGACTAGAATCAACCCACGCACGCAGAAATCATGTGTCATATAAAGCTGGCGATTCAATGCCGGGGCAGAGCGGTTTGCGTCGAGGCGGCCGCGGCGGAGCGGTGGTGGCGCAGCGGCGGCGGGGGAATTCGTCCCCGCCGGCCGGCCGGCAGCGCGACGCTGGCATGGCCGGTGGGGAGCAGGCTGGGCTGGCTGGCAGGTGAGGTGGGCAGAAGAAGTTGGGCCGCATGGATGAGGAAGGAGGCGAGGCGGTGGGCCCACTCGGAATGGAAAGATAGCGAGCTGGGCCGCGTGTGCGAGCTGATCTGGGCCACTCGCTCGATGCGACGAGAGGGAGGTGGTGGGTTGGGCCGGAAGGGGAGGCGGGCCTAGGAGGAGGTTGGAAGAAGCTGTTTGACTAACAACAAATGTCTTTCTATTTGCTTGAGGATGAGTATTCGAATTTGATTTCAGGTTTCGAATTTGGAGGGGGTTTAGGGTGTATGATTCAACGGGTATAATGATGAAATATTTAGGGAGGGTTCGAGGTTTAAAATTATTTGGACACAGGTATGATGGAGTAGAGATTTCATATGGGTTGTGTTGGGGAAATTAATATATTCAAAGTAAGTTTCAGCATTAATTCTAGGGATGGAACTATTATCATTAGATTTTAAGAGTTGGATTTAGAATAGGCTATATCAGCAAGAAATGCATCACACATGTGAGTTAAATGCATAGTTCAATTTACAATAGTAGGTTTCAATATTTTGAGAAAAAGAGTTTAGTTCGTATTTAAAGAAAAAAATTAGAAAGTATGTATTCTTAAATATTCTAAAAAGTGGATGTTACAGCATACGTGGTGACATACATCATGTATATGTAACTTAAGTTGATATTTTCAGTACTAAAAATAATAGAGATAATTTATAATCATATATTATGCTTTTGGGGTTCTATTTTGTAATGAGTAAATAATTTAGATTTAAAGGTTACTTTAGGTTCTTTTTAATAATGATATGGGGAAATTTAGATGGAAATTTTAGCACAAGTTGGTGATTTTGATGAATATTAGAGGAACTGCTTTAGGTTATTTCCTATAATGACAGAAGTGAGTAATCTGAATATAGTGTTATGGTTTACTTTAGTTTATTTTGGTAATGGAAGATGTGTGGGTAATTTATATATAGACCTACAGGGTTACTTTAGACTAATTTTTGTAAAGGCATATGCAGAGGCGTAGCCAGGATTTGATCATAAGGGGGGCCGAGACACCATATAGCTAAACATTTTTTAAAAAAAATTCTAATAATTTAAGCTTGTTTAGTTTGTGATTGTGCAGGTGTATTTTGTTTTAATATCTTATATTTTAATCGGCTCGGAGGCTGGATCAACCGATTTATACCAGCTAATGGGTCCTTATACTCTTCTTTTAGCTAACGCAATCAGCTATAGCTCACAGATTGAAAAAAATGTCACGTAAATTGAGAAAATAAAAAGAAGCTAGTGAGCAGCTAGCTGCATGTTATTTAATCTAAACTCAAAGCTAGCTGCATGTTATTTAATCTAAACTCAAATCAAAATACGGGAGGGAGCACGAGAGGAGGTTTTTTTTTAGAATCACCAGAGGACGTTATTGACTCGGATGCACGGGAGTAGCGTGGAACATTGTTGTCTTGGAAGCACGGACGCCGCTGGCTGGCGCACGATGGAATCATTTCATTTAACATAAGCTAATCGAGGTAATTTGCAGAGTAATTAGGAGATTCTCTAATGGGGCTGCAGAAGTATCAGGGGGGCTAGACCCCTACTCGCCCCCCCTTTGGCTCCGCCCCTGGGCATATGCAGTCAATTTATATTTTTGACGAATGCAGTCAATTTATAGAATTTATCTATTTTTCTAGCACAACTCGTGAGGATTAACGTGGAGGGTCCAATTAAAAATTGTCTGATAATATAGCTTACGGGCACTAAATTTGTGAAGACCTAATGAACTTGTGGTTATGATGTACATGTTAGATGAACAAGCTTTGTTCCGGTACTTGGATAGTACCGGGTAGTACTAGGTAGTACCTTGTACTAATATTTTTTCACCAGCTAATTTAATTAGGTATTACCATATAGTACTCAATACCGGGTCCACCAAAATGGTACTAACTCATTGGTACTGTTAGATTTCACCGGATGGATGGCTCACATTAATTACAAGTAGTCTAAAATTTCCCTAGATGAACATGTCAGATAGGTGCTTAGATAAAAGGAATAACTAGGCATATGTGCTCTACGGCTAAAAATATAAGCTACTGCATTCTCTAATTCTACAGCTCTTTTTTGTGAGAGAGATATTCTACGGCTGTATTCCAGAGACACCTAAGATTCTTTTCCACTGTTCACAGAGCGCCATGGACGGACCAACACAACATGCAGCTCTGAGCCTCCCCCATATTACTGAAGGCTCTCGCCCGGCCGGCTTCATCACGAGAGCTTCAAATTCGAAGCGTTCTACAGCCTACAGGTCCTATCCGGAGTAGCTCGACAACAGGAATGGGGAAATTTTGAAAGGAAATAGTAAGGTCTTGTACCTTTCTTTCTCCCTAGCAAAAATGCTTCCGCGCGGACATGCAGGGACAACTCTAATTTGGGGAGTCGGCAGCAAGCAAATATATGGGCAGAGTAGGATGCTGGCGTACCCGATAATCTGAAGCTGAAGGTGCTGGCTCCATCCCATGGAGAACGAGAGCTGGTTGAGGTCGCAATTGCCTTGCTCCAGGCTCCGATGGCTGCTCTGCTTTCGATGTAGAGCGGCGTCTCTGTTCGAAGAGACCATGGCACGCGGCTTGGCTTTGCCTCGAGGAACTAGTCGTTGCCGGACATTTTTGGCTCGAGGAGGCGGAGTTGTGGATCTGGAACGCGGACTTATACACGAGGTCGTCGTCGAAGTCAAGTCAACTTTCGGACAAATAAATTGTGACCCAGTCTCGGTCTTTCAGTTTCAGTTTGTCACGAAGGGTGCGTTTAGAAGTCCAACTTCTCCCAAAATTTATTAAGCAAAAAGAAGATTTCTCATCATATCAAACATCACATCAAAAATGCTGACACATGCATGAAATACTAAATGTAGATGAAATCAAAAAATAATTACACAGTTTGGATGTACTTTGCGAGACGAATCTTTTGAGCGTAGTTAGACCATGGTAGGACAATATTTACCACAAACAAACGAAAATTACTACAGTAATTTTCAGTTCGGAACAGTACTTTTCAGTCAAAAAACCGTGCAAAATTCAGAATTTTGCATCATAATTCAAGGAACTAAACACACCCCAAGAAAGGTACTCCCTCCATACTGGTAAAGGAAGACGTTTAGGACAACATTTAGCATACCAATGAGTGATTAATAAGGGTAGAGTTTTTTATGTTTACCCATATTAAATAAGATAGCATATTTGCAGCACTCATAAAGTTCCCTGCGGCTGGTTGGCCAGCGCAGCTAGTCTTGAGTCTCCTCGGAGGCAGAGGTCTCCGGTTCGAGCTCTCACAGACTCTTTTTTTTATGCAATTAACGCACATGGGAGCCTAATCATAGGGGTAGTAGGGTCCAAAACACTCATGCAGGTGCACAACGTCTTCTATTCTTCAACTCTGCGTGGATTCCGGAACGTCTTCTATTTCAAATACGGAGGGAGTACCCGCCTAGGAGTACCTCTGTGTTTCTTCTTCTTGCTATGTCGATCGGGCGCGCTAGAAACACGCGTCCCCTGATGTCAGGCTCTCTGTTTGGCTGGCACAAGGTCTGCCCTTCCCCTGATGCGTGAGTAATTGAGATGCAAGTGATGGCCAGCGCGTCGCGCACGGGTTCTACGTCTACGCACAGTTTGATGGAGCTCCCACCGCGGCACTGCCATTGGTCGGATAAACCGTGCCGCATGTTCTATGGAGCCAACAAGATGTCACACGCTGGGCTGCTGCTACAGATGATATGGACACAATATCTCATGATACAAGCGGAGCGCGACACGGCTCGCTCGTCACCCCCGCGCGGGTGACGGGCGGCCCCCAGAACCCCATCCGCCGCCGCCCGAGCGGACCGCCGGGATCCCGCGAGGAAGGCGGGGCATGGCCTCCCTCCTCTCTTCTCTAGCAGGCTGGAGCGGGTGCGGCCGCTCGGGCTCAGCAGCGTGGCTCGTCGGCGCGGGCCGTCCTCCGCGGCGGCGGGTGGTGCAACCTCCAGATTCGGTGGCGCCATGACCGGATTTGTGGCCTGCGTGGTGGGGGTGTCTCGTTTCGTTGGGGGTTGGCAGCTGAAGTCAGGCGGCGGCGATGGCGGCTCGGATGGCAGCGGCATGGCTGGCACGGGTTGGCGGCGGCGGCCTAGCGGCTGGCGTCGGCTCTGGCTGGTGCAGCGGGGCCTGGCTGTGGTTGGCCGGCGGTGCTGGCCGTGGCCGTGGCCGGCCGGGGCCTGGCCGGCGGCTTCTCCTTCTTCGTCAGCGTTGCCAGTCTGGTGTCGCCGTGGTGGTGGGGCCAGAGGGGCTGGCTGGTGCTTGTTGCGGCGCCGAGGTGGTGCTTCGAGATGCATCGAGCCTCTTCCGGTGGTGGTGTTGTGGACAAGACGGGGAGCATGCTACTACCTTGACCATGAGCGGGCGACAGGTGTGGTGCTTTCGGGCGAAAGCCTTCACCAGTTGACGGTGGGCATGATGGCGGTGCCCTTGGGGCGTCGGTCTCCCTGCTGGGGCATTATGATGAGGCACTACCTCTCGTCGCGTCGGGCTCTAAGTGTAACATCCCAATTTTTAGGACATTTAAAAACCTCAACTTGTTAAATTTTTCTCTAAATATAGACCTAATTTTCTTTTCTTTAGATATTCTAAGATTTTCTATAAATAATTTTGCATTTAAACCTACATTTGTGTTGCATTTGGCCGCTGATTGATCTCCTAAGAATTTTGGGTTAAAAATAAATTTGGAATTCTATTTCAAATGGACCTTTCAACCCTAGTGAAAATCCCTAAGGATTTGATTTGAAAGTTGAATTTGAAATTTATTTCAAATTCTCCTATTCAAATCCTTTAGAAGAGCTATAAATCCATAAGTCTGTTTCTTCCCCCTCTACCTTCCCCTAGCACCGGCCCAACACGCAGTCACAGCCCAGAACCACGGCTTACCACCGTAGCCCACACCATGGCCTGGCCCGCCTCACATCAGCAGCCCACCCTGACCTCCTTTTGGGCTAGCCACACGCGCAACACACACCCACGCACGCGGCCCAACTAGCCGGCCCAGCCCGCGACACCCCTCTCCCTCTTCCTCTCCCGCATTCCCCTCTTCCCCCTCTTCCTCGCGACGCCACCGCCACTGGCCACCGGCACGCTGATTTCCCCTGCTCTACCCACCTTCCGCCACGATGGGGTGAGCACTGCAGCCGCCTCCATACGCCGCACCTACCCCGCCTAGATTCTCCACGCCTCCCTCACTCTGTGACCGCCCGCAGTCCGCCGCCACGCCGCACCCCAGGCGCACCCTTGGCAGCCACCACCCACCTAATCTACCAGCTCCGGCCGAATCTCACCAAGAGGGCAGGCGCCTCGCGACCACCTTGTCGTATCGCGTCCGTCGAGCAACTCACCTAGGCATCTCCCCCACCCTACCCTCGGGCGCAGCCGCAGCCCTGTCGCGACGTCGGAGCACGAGCATCGCGTCCGGAGCACGCCCATGTGAGCACAGCGCGCGCCCATCATCCGGCCGCTGCACCCCCCTGCAAAACTGCCTGTGCGCGCCCATCATCTCCCCTATTTCTCTTCCTCAAACCACCTCCCACACACACCGCCATCGAACCTACACGCACACCAAGCCACCTCACCGCCGTGCCCTTCTACCCTGCCCATCCACGGTTTCCTTAACCCCGAAGCTACTCACCCCGTCGTTCCCACACCGCATGTCACATCCCGATTTTTCAAAACCTTTAAAAATAGCCCCTTAAAATTTTTTTCTAAAAACATATAGCAACTTTACACAAAGCCCTTGCATTTTTCCTTATTTCCAATGCACTTTTAAAATTAAACCCTAGGTTTCATATGCATTTGACTGGCTAACATCTCTTCTCACCCAAAATTCTCCTCTAACTTTTCCTAAGGATTTTCTAGAGCACACACTCTAAGGTTCATTCAAATTTGAATTCAAACTCAAGTTCAAACTATAGAAAAACTCCTTCAAACACGGATGGACCGGCAACCCACCTTTCAACCCAACAAAGTCTTCTCCACCCCCTCCTTCTCTTTTTCTCACGTAGGCCACCACCCTTATCTCTTCCCGCACGGCCTGCTCGGCCCAGCCGCGGCCCAACCCATCCCCGCCGTGTCGACGTCATCATCTTCCTCCCCATCCCTCCCTGCTCCCTCCTTCTCCGACACGCCGCAACGCTGCCGCTTTTCCTCACCCGCGTGCCACCTTTCCCATCTTCTGCCGCCTTGCCCCCGCCCGCGCCGCATTCGCCCAACGCTCCGCCGCACCTTTTGACCTCCATCCCCATCTCCTCCTGTATGGACGCTCCCAGCCCCTGCATGCACACGCACGCACCAGAGCGCCGCCATCGGCCATCCTCACCCCAATCTGTGCCCCCACTGCCGTACGCACCCTCCTTGCGCGCGCCCACGTTCACCTGCACCATGCGGAAAAGCCTGCACCCTTTCTCTGCGCCGCAATCGCCCGCCCACCTCCAATTTCCCGCTCCACGGTCAACGCCCACTTGCGAGCTCCAGAGCGTCGCCGCAGGCACCGCCGTTCGATCTCGCCCATCGCTGCTCCAAGATCGCAGCTGAGGTGAGCGCCGCACTCGCCCGCACCACCAGAAGCCACCGCGCCCACATCCCCATCCCATCTCGCGTCCTCTCGTCCTTGCCCCTTGTGCCGTACCGCCGCCTCGGCGCCATGGCCCTCATCCGCCGCCGAGCTTATCCAAGCTCCCCGGCCGCCTCCCCTCCTCCGTCCACCCTATAAATAGCACCCCGAGCACCACAGCCATCCTCGCACCTCACCTCCACACCTCCCACGGCCCTTCCCTCGCCGGAATAGCAACCCGCCGGAGCACTGCCCCGCCTGAGCGCCGTTGTCCTTCGGGGCTGGCCTAGGCCGAAGCCTGGGAGCTCTGCACGGCGTAGCCACCACCGCTTTCCTAGTGAGGCTCTGCCCGAACGCGTGGCGAGCTCGCCGTAGCTCCTTGTCACCATAGGACCGTCGCCGCTGAACCCCATCGCCGTTGCGCTGCTCTGCCGCATCCGTGACCTCCGTCGCTGTTCCGTCGCCACTCTTAGCTGGTAAGCCTCGTTATGCTGCCCAATTTCCCCCAGGTCCCTCAACCGTAGCGCCGAAGGTGTCCCCCGCCGCTGCTGCTCCTCCACCGGGCATGTGCTCGCCGCCGGCGTCTCCCCGGCGAGCCAGCATGCTGCCCGAGTGCGCCGTCGTGATCACCGAGTCCCCGCGCACATGCACACACCCTCACATAGGCACGCCCAACCCCTCCTAGACTATTATCCCCATGCGACCGCGTCGCCGCTTCGCCCCCGGCGAGCTCGCACGCCGCTGCTGGCCACCCCTGCCGGCCTAGCTGTGCCCCATAGGGTCGTCGTGCCCTAAGTCACCCCCATGCTTGCTCTTGCCTCGGCCGGAAGGCCACAGCCGCCGGAATCCGCAATACCGGCAAGATCCCCTGTCGCACGTGGCGGGCTGGTGACCAAGGCCGGGCGGCGCCATTCCCGCACACACCCTGCACCTGGCGCGTATGAGCCATAGACCCATGGCCACCCCCTGTCCACACGCTTGTGTCCACCGACTCACACACCTACGACCCCACCAGGCCCACATCCCCCTCTCCTACCCCTGCACCCGGTGCACCATGCACCGCACACTCGCGTGGGCCACGCGGACACTACACAGGCGCATGGTCCACCACGTGGACGGCCACGTGGACGCCCACGCCAGCCGCGCCAACACCGTGCCGCGTCAGCCCCGGCCCCGCCTGTCAGCCACTTAGCCGCCCTATTTTTGCTACGTCCACACGAGCTAGTGCACATCAAGTTCTAGTTAGCCACCTTAGAATTTTCCAAAAATTCCCAAAAATTCACCATAAATCTTAGAGGCCCTAAAAACCCTAGAAATGCAGTCCAATTCACTTTGGCACATTTCTAGGTATTAGATTTTATTTTGCTCTTTTTCAACCTATAGAAAAGCCCCTTTAGTGTACACAAAAAACCACTTTTTCATATCCTTGATTCCAGAAATTCCACCAAAATTTCTAAAAATACTTGGAGCCTCTAGAAGCCCAATCATATCTTAGTTACCCATGTTACCATCTTTCTTAGCCCTAGATAGCTTAAGCACCCACCTTCTTTTATAGAAAGGTCCATATTATATGCGACCGATTTGATCATCTCTCATCACGTTCATCACTTCCGATCTTAAGATCTCACTCTAGCTTTTTAGATCACGATCTTATCTCTCTAACATATGTTTGATAATTGCTATGATTGATTATTGATTTATATTTATGCGTATAACTGCGTTACTATAGATCGAGTGTGAATCATCGGAAGATCAAGCAAGGCTCGGAAGACGATCGAGATCAAGACAAACTCTATAATTTTCTCCCTCTTTGGATAAAGGCAAGTCCCAGCAACACCCCCTTGATCATATTTTTATCTACTGTTTATAAAGTAAAATGAACCCAAATATTAAATTGATATGCATTCTTCTTTAAGGACTCGATGGTCCCGATCTCGACTCAGTCGATGATCGAGCATCATCTTTAGTTTACTTTTTCACATATCTCTACTACAAAGAAATGAAGGAATTGATGTCAATTGTCACCAACGGTGGGCCGCACCTCCCTCCTCACAGAATGGCCCACATGTCATGCGCGCCCACCTGTCAATCCCCATATAAGGAAGGTTTTCGTCGACGAAGGGGGGAGGGAGAGTCATTTTGTCGTTTTTCTTGTGTAAATCGCCTCACACCTCAAAACTTTTTTCACCCAAAGTGTACCCACCCCGTGAGCCTGTGTCCACGTCAACCCTCACGTACCAGATGACACCCAAACTTCGTTTCCCTTCCTTAATCCTTTCCTAACCGTGTGTGTCTATCACGCCAAGAGCCAAGATCTAGGGCTCTCGGCAAAGGGCGGGCGGGGGCCCACATGCAGCCACACACTCACAACACAACACAACACAACACAACACAACACACACCGTCACACTTAGCACGCATGCACGCACACACGCCTCCACACTGTGCCATCGGCTGCCACCGCGCCGCCGCACGCTGCTGCGCCTGCTCGGCCGCCGCCACCGCACCTTTGCCCGGCCGCCGCCGCGTCTCCGGCCACCGCCGCGTCTCCGACCGCCACCGCGTCTCCTCCTCGGCCGACACCTCCTCCCACGTGAGCCGCCACGACCATGACCGGCCTGTGGCCGCGAGAGGAGCTCCCTCCTCCTCCTCCTCCTCCCCCTGGCCCGCGGTCGGGAGGGCCTCCTCCTACTCCCCCTGGCCCGCGCCGCCGGGCCACCGCGCCGCCGGCTGCTGTCCTCCCCGGCACCACCTGCAGGTAATTTAGTTAGCTAATTAATTTAGTTATAGTTAGAAATTTTAGTTATCAATTTTAGGTTTATTTAGTTAGCTAATTAATTTAGTTATAGTTAGAAATTGAAGTTAGTTAGGATTATTAGAAATTTTAGTTTGATAGCAATATTATTAATTTAGTTACCTAGCAAATATTAAGGAAGGTAATACTAGCAAATTTAGTGTGCATAGATGATTATAGAATTATTGTTAGTTAGCAATTAAGGAAGGTAATACTAGCAAATTTATCGTGTCTCTAATTTTTATTGTCAAACTTCTAATGCATGTCAATTTTATAGGGAGAGATGCATTGATTTGCCGCACTCAGCACCAGAGGCAATTTTTGTGGAGGAGGAGGAGTAGGTCACATCATCGATCTCCTAGGGGAGCCTCGTGGCTAGCTTTGGGCACCACATGTGATTTTTCCAGCCATCGAGCCGTTGGAAGCCCGTGTGTAGCCCGACCTTCGTGTCGTGGCTTTTGTTGCAGGTTTTGGAAACCTCACTGTACAGGGGAGGTGCTGTCGAAATTTTGAATAGACACTCATCATTGATCTATTTTACAGGAAAGTCTCTATTGCCATCGCTACCGCTGAAGGAGGGTAGGAGGTCACACTCGCATTGTCTCAGAGTCCTAGTCTTGCTGCCCGCCCCTGCCTCGCCATCGAGTTACTAGGTGAGCACGAGCAAAATGCTCTTGTTTCGATTTGATGTCGTAGATCGCGAAACCTAGTTAGGCGTCTCCCGTTCGGAAGAGATATGATTCGAAATATGCAGAACTTTGCATATTTATGGCTGTATCTGTTTCGAATTGTTCACGTTTTTTGGACAACCCGTGGACATGTAGATGGGGTTAGTTTCTATGGTCTACTCCAATTCGAGACAGATGTTTCGGCAACACCTCCCCGTTGTTCTCCGGATACATAATCTCCCTAACGGGACGTGTATTTGGAGAACGACGGGGAGGTGCTGCCAAAATTCTGTCTCGGATCGGAGTAGACTATAGGAACCGACCCCATCTACGCATCCACGGGTGGGATTAGGACCTATCTTTACCTATTAGAATGTGTAGACATCGTGTAGATGATGCAATTTTTTGTATATAACTCGCTGATATGACAGAGAATGGGTGACCGTGAGTGGATGTACAACGGATGGGCAAGTGGTGGTCGTGTGAAACAGGAATGGATTACGAATGCTCAAGCTTTCACTGATGAAGCATTCAGAAAGGTTAAAGGGCATAAAGACACGAAAACCATTTGGTGTCCTTCCAGCCACTGCGGAAACACACACCGTCATACAAAGGTGGACATGGCAGCACATCTGTACAAGCATGGATTTACCAGAGACTATACAAAGTGGACCTACCATAGTGAAACCTGTCGAATGAGAGACGAGGCTGTGAGGCAACGCATCGGAGAACTTGATGGTGATGCTGGAGTAGCAGACATGATAGATGACTTTCATGAAGCACATTTTCAAGGAGAACGTCCACAGGAGGAGCCAGAGCCAAGCGCGAAGGCGTATTATGACATGTTGGCTGCCGCACAAAAACCCCTTCACCAGCACATCGAACTATCTCAACTAGATGCCATCGGCCGCCTGATGGCTGTAAAGTCCCAGCACAACCTGAGTCGAGATTGCTTCGATACTTTGGTGACCATTTTTGGTGACATGCTTCCCAAAAGTCACATTTTGCCGAAGAACATGTATGAAGCATGAAAAGTCCTTTGTGCACTTAAGATGCCATACGAGCAGATACATGCCTATCCGAAAGGATGCGTCTTATTTAGGAAAGAACATGAGCATGCGACGCACTGTCCAAAATGTAAAGCGTCTCGGTTCGTGGAGGTAGACTCTGGTGAGGGTAAAAAGACGCAGCTCACGATCCCAGTAAGTGTCCTGCAGTACCTCCCGCCCATACAACAGATCCAATAGATTTACATGACCGAGGAATCTGTGAAGAAAATGACTTGGCACAAAACAGGTCGCCGATACAGTGATAACCTTACACATCCATCTGATGTTGAATCATGGACTCGTTTTGATGAGATTCATTATCAGAAAGCGGGAGAGGCTTGCAATGTGCGTGTTGTGCTAGAGACAGATGGATTCAATCCTTTTGGAATGACGGCTGCCCGCACACAAGTTGGCCCGTGTTCGTTATCCCTCTCAATCTATACCCCCCGGCATCGTCTTTCAACGACAGTACATATTCGTGTCGTTGATAATTCCTGGATACCCGGGAGATAATATGTGTGTACATGGAGCCTCTGATTGATGATTTGCTCAAGGCTTGGGCGGAAGGGGTGTGGACATACGACTGAGCTACGAAGACAAACTTTCAGAATGCACGTGTGGTACATGTACTCCCTGCATGACATGCCGGGTTATGGGTTATTTTGCGGCTGGTGTGTCCACGAGAAGTTCCCTTGCCCAGTATGTAAGGCAACGCTGATGTTCATTTGGTTGAGGAGGGGTGGCAAGTTTTCTTTGTTCGACAAACATCAGCAATTCCTCCCTCTTGACCATCAATTCAGACTAGATACCAAGAACTTTACGAAAGGTGTCGTAGTTAAAGATCCACCACCGCACATGATGACAGGTGCCGAGATTCAAGCTCAGTTAGACACTCTCATTGTGACGCCCCAGGTTTTTCCTTTAGGGTTAATTAACGCTAATGACCGAGTCAACCAAGTCAAACACATTGACTTTGGTCAAACCTTGGTCAACCTGGGTCATCACCTTGAAAACCTAGCCAACAATCACTAATGATCAAACTTTGGTCAACATATAGTCAAAACCCTAGTTAAACCCCTTTGACACCTATACCTTTCTAGAACTTTTGCTGCGTTCTCCAAATTTCACCTAAACACTTCGAATTCTGCCAAAATAAAAGTTGTCCAGTTTTTCAAGGGACACAACTTTGCTTTTGGATGGCATGCCAAATTTGAAGTGGAAATTAGTGCAAATCCCGGGTCAATGTCAGGAGCCACTGTGCACCGGCGCCGAGAAAATGCCCAAGTTGGCATGAAGTTTATGCGAAATATGTTGATCAAACCACCCATCCGCCTTTGAGAAAGTTGTAGAGGGTTAACTAGTCTCCAACTTTGCTAATTAAGCCTTGGGCAGGTTCTTTTATAAATTTTGGAGAAAACATGGGTCAAACAGGGCCAAACCAAACACATCCGAGCCGGGACTCCTCACGCACGACGCTGTCGCGCTACGCCACGTTGGACGCCGGGTACACGCACGTTTAGGTTCTCCTCCAACCGCCGGTCCACGTGTTGTGCCTCGATCACTGTGCTTTAGGATGGTCAACGCGGTCTAGAGGCCATAGGCCGGTGCCTCGTGGCGCGCCCGAACTCGCCGGTGCGCGCACGCCGAGCTGCCATTGGCCGGCGACCCTCTCCCCCACGTCGCACGCCCATGCCACCCCTACCGCCTCGCCCCATTGGTTGAGTCATGGTCGGTAAGTCGTCATCGAGCTGCCCTTTAAAAGCCCCGGGCTCCCATGCACGTGCACCACACCGCCGCCTACCCTGCACGCCGCCGCGTCCGCCATTAACACCCTCCACGGCGAGCTCCCTCCTCCGGACCGCTCCGCCTTTCTTTGAGCTGCCTGACGCCGACACACGCCCCCAACAGACCTCCCCGAGCCGCTTGTCGTCCAGGGTGAGCCTCCTGTTTGCCGGCATCCGGGCCTCTGCGACCGTCGCTGCTGGGCACCGCCGTGCGAGCTCACCGGTGCTGCCCCCGCCGCAACTCCGGGCACCAACAGGCCCAGGGTGAGCATCTGGTCACGCTCAGCCCCTTCCACGGCTACCTCCGCCGCCGGCCTCACCGGAATCCGGCCGGCCGCGCCGCCCCCTTTCCCCTTGGACCCAATTGCAAGGCTCTGTTTCTTGCTAGGGGCCAAGGTGTTAAATTCCGGACCGTTATGTAAAACTAAGGGTATGGTTGTGAAGACAAAAATCTTTCCAAGGTTTCCTCTGCAAATAGATTCGTAACCTCTTTTTGAATAGATCTAGTGTCTTTAAAAAATCATAGAAAATCACAGAAAAATCAGAAAAATGCAAAACCAATTTTGTTGGTTTTCTTATGATTAGATCTACATCTTTTAGAAAGGTTGTCTATACTTTTGATGAGTAGATTTTGAACAAAAATTCAAACTCAGTTTGAATGGGTTTGTTCATAACTTGAGTTGTACTCCTGTGCTAAGCTTGTTCTTTGGATATGTTGTTAGTCATGTCTAGTATAGGCTAGATCTAAGTTTTTTGCACAAAGTTACTGAGTGAATCCCTAGATATGATTTATTTGTGTTTAGGCTAGATCTGTGTATATATATTTTGTACAGCTGCATGTGAATGCTTTCTGTGGCTCATCTTGTGGATATCATCTTGTTAGGCTTAGATGTACTCCTGGAGAATTTATCATGTATTTATGAACTATCTAATTATGTGTTTCTGATTTAGGTTTGTGTATAGGTTTAAATTCATATTTCATGTTCTATTGATCCAGTGATGCTCATCTTTGGGCTAGATGATGTTTGTACCATATTTGTGCTGTAGCAGGAAGTTGGGCTACAGTTTAGTTATGTATGTCCCTGTATAAATTCTTTGTGAATATCTAGGCTAAAAATGATTATTTTTGTGTAGCTTGATAGAATTAGTTTCTGGAGCTAAATTTTGGGGTGTAGTCCAGTTATAGTCCATAGAGGCTCTGTGTTAAAATTGAGCTCCAGTACATGAGTAGTTTTCTCTGTAATCATTATTCTTGCTTTTGCTAGTAATAACTTGTCGTATTTTTCATGCTTAGGATATGGCTCGGTTTGCTATGAATTTTTGGCAGTAACATTGCTGTAGCACTGTGTGCTTGTACAAAAATCTTCACTGTGATATCCTAGATGGTTTAACCAGAATTATTTTTGGAAGAAACTAAGTGGTATAAAAAGAGAAATAGAAAAATCACTCTTTTAAAGACTTAGGTGTGTTTTCACTTTGGAATATACTCCTGTTGGATCCCTGAGAACTAACTTGGTTATTTGTGAAGTAATTCTAAATTGTTTGTATAAATGTGCACACAATCACCATTAAAATAAATACCTATAACAGTTGATTACTTGTATGTTTGGAAGAGTATGGTGAATATATTTTTGTCTAGGTGAAGGTGACCAACCATGCACTCCATGGCTGTCATGTGATGTTTTGTAATTAGATAACTTAACTTCACCAATTAACTCTTGCATATGCATCATACGTGTAGAACATCCTGACGGTAGCGACGAGTTCGTCCCGGAGCAAGGTGACAAACCGTTCGAGGGAGAAGTAAACTACGTGGAAGTGTCGCAAGACCCGGACCAAAGTTCGGAAGACTTTCCTACTAACTTTGCTAGTGAAGGCAAGCCCCGGTTTATCATTCACCTATGTGTTTTCCTTTCTACCTTCTGAATTTATCTTTGATTATATATATGTGCATTTACGTTCAGGAGTTGAATTGAAACCATAGTTGCATGATCCCTAAGTACCTGTGATCTTTTACTAATATGCTAGGTTGCTAGTTGCTATGCAATAAGGACCCGATACAAGTCGAGTGATGTACTTTGCTCGCAAGAATAGGTTCTTATGTTGGAATCATAAGATTTGATGAATTGGATTGCTCACGTGGTAAGAGTATGAGATTCTGGGCTCCAGTCCAATGGTTAAGAGATTAAGCGTTTGAACGTACTAAACATTTGTCGAAAATAAGTACAGTAAGCCTAGTACAAAAATGATGCGGCGCTGGAACTTTAGGCTACTAATATTGGGTTGCGGCCCTAGGCTAGCTACCTGTGGTGCATGTGTGACTCTGGACGCTAGTGTGAGGCGTGCCAGATAACCTTGTACCTAGGACTGTGGCATCCTATCCCAATCCGCGGAATGACGGGAACCGCCTGGTTGAATGAACTCTTTGTGAGGGCATTTCTCCCGTATGTTTAGGTCCACCTTGCAAGGTTATTAATTGATCGATCGTCGGCCTCTCACCGTTATCCGAGAGTGCTTAATTATCTGGACATGATAATCCCTTTATGATGAAATATGGATAAACTTGATGTTTGCTTAATTGTTTGCACAATTCATGATTGCAATAGTTGCTTATCTAGTAATGAATTAATCTACTAGAACTTGAGCTAAAATATTGAAAGTAAGGATTAACTCCTTAGTAGCTCTTTGGCAAAACAAGCCCACTAGCCAAAAGCCAAGCATGGTTAGAGGTTAAGTCCTTTATTTTAGACGGGTAAGTCTTGCTGAGTATTAGTATACTCAGCCTTGCTATAAATGTTGCTTTCAGGTGACAATGTTTGGCCTGGAGAAATCCCACCCGGCTGGGAGATGGAATGGGTGGATGACGAAGAGTAATAGTGTTATGGGTGGCCTCCCATGATGCCAAGTTATCGGTTAGTTATTTCCGCTGTCTTTGAAACTCTGAACCTTTTTCCTTTTATGTGAGAACAATGGTTGTAATGATTTGACCCTACGGGGAAACTTGGATTAATTTGTAAGGTACTCTGGACTCTCCTTCGTGGGAGTTTTAATGTATGCGTGTTTGATCCTCTGCGTGATTACAAGTGATTTACCGGGCTTTGAACCGGCAACACTCAACGGGATAATTCTTTATTATCGCTTAATGACCAAATGGAGTGGTTTAGGCGATAGTACGGAATTATCTCGGGTGGGGTTGTCACACTCGTGCTCAAAGAAGGAGAACATTGTTTTGTGGGATATGGTGTGCAACATGCCTAGGCTCAGAAATCGGGCTTGTGGAGGCTACCCTATATGAAAGATCTTCTTCTTCCACATACATTGATGTGATGCACACCGAAAAGAATATTGCCGAGGAACTATGGGCTACAATCATGGACATACCAGAGAAGAGTAAAGACAATGTTAAGGCTAGACTCGATCTAGAAATGTTATGCGACAGGCCAAAGCAAGTCATCCCGAAGGCTGTACCAGGCAAGACATGGAAAAGGCCTAAGGCTGATTTCGTCCTTACTAGGGAACAAAGGAAGGAAGTACTAGAGTGAATGCAAAAATTAATGTTCCCTGATGGGTATGCTGCGAATCTGAGGAGGGGAGTCAACTTAGTTACTCTGCGATTAAAGGGGCTGAAAAGTCATGACTACCACATATGGATCGAGAGGCGTCTTCCGGTGATGGTTCGAGGCTATGTACCTGAGCATGTGTGGCAAGTGCTGGCAGAACTAAGTTATTTTTTCCGTCAGCTTTGTGCTAAGGAGTTATCTAAGGTGGTGATTGACAAACTGGAAAAAATGGCACTTGTGTTGCTTTGTAAGCTAGAGAAGATCTTTCCACCCGGCTTCTTCAATCCGATGCAACATATGATTTTGCACCTCCCGCACGAGGCACAATTGGGGGGCCCGTGCAAGACCGTTGGTGCTATCCAATTGAGAGGGTTCAAAAGGTTCTTCAAAGTACATGTAAAAATAAAAATAAAGTTGAAGCTTGCATTGAAGAGGCATCCATTCTGCAGGAGGTGTCAAACTTCACAACTAAATACTATGCTGAGCACCTTCCCAGCATGCATAATCGACCTCCTCGGTACAATGCTGACGCAAATGAATCGAACGTCAGCCTTTTCCGAGGACAACTCGGAAGTGCAAGTGGTGCGACGGTCAAGACCTTAACTCTTGAAGAGTGGCGCGTTATCACGATATATGTTCTGCGCAACCTTGACGAAGTACGGCTATACATAAAGTAAGTTGTCAATAAAGCTCATCATTTCCTTTCTCGTATCTTGCCTCATCTGCATCCAACCTCATTTGATTTGGTGCAGTGAATTTATTGGGCCACTTTGGCATCGTTCAAGGCCACCTACCGGCCACGAGGAGGAAATCCTTCTTCTACGGCCGATTTTATTTCCTGGTTCAAACAAAAGGTAATTTAGCTCGTACTCAGTACATTAGAAGTAATTTAGCTCTTACTCAGTATCACATTAACCACAATCATGCCTGAACTTGCAGGGCCTAACCGATGCGTCTATGAGTCCTGAGTTGAGACAAGTTGCCGATGGTTTCTCCTGGAGGGTCAAGTCATATGCTGCTTATGACGTGAATGGATATCGCTTTCACACGACACGGCACAAGCAGAAAAGGCCCAATCAAAGAACCACAAATAATGGAGTTTGTACACATGGCCAAACCGATGGGGGTAGATTACTATGGAAGACTTGAAGAAATATACCAACTCGAGTACTGTGGTTGCAAACCTCTTAAACCTGTCATATTCAAGTGTCATTGGTTTGATTCAAACGTTGTGAGACGGAACCATAATCTTGGGCTCGTCGAAATTAAACAGTCATCCGTGTACCCAGGACATGTCTATATTGTGGCCCAACAGACCATGCAAGTATATTACCTTTCATACCCTTGTAAAAAGGTTAAGCATCTCAGGGGTTCGGATGTTGTGTACAAGGTATCATCACACGGTAAACTACCTAACCCAAACGATGAAGATTACCACCTACTAGACCCAAACACATATGCCGGAGAGTTCTTTCAGGAAGATGGGCTACAAGGGAGGTTTGAAATAAACTTAACTGAAGAGATCGAAATGGAAGTAGATAATGAAATTGTTGACAACGACGATGCTGCAGAAGAGGTTCATGATGATGATGACTTACAATTACTTGAGCGATTACGTTTAGGCAATGTCAGTGATGATGATGACATTGTTCCTCCTTTGGAGCACAGCGGTGAGCCTATGGACATGCGTGATAGTGATAGTGATGATGAGACTTATGATCCGGATATTCCGGATCATGATGAATATTTCTAAAACATGTAAGATCCGTACTAATTGTAATTATGTTTCTAAATTTCTATGATAATTTGTTTCTTATTTACTAGGATATTTTGTTTTCTTATTTACTAATTGGTATTTACATGTAATTATGTACTGACTGGTTTAATCTCTTTTATTTCAGGTGATTGATCAAAGATGCCAAAGCACCCTCCTCGTCGCGCACCTCTGGTGAGGAGCATCAATGACTTGTACCAGGACGACATTGCTCAGGGCTCCGGGACGATGACTGCTAGGAGGGTGACGAGGTCCCCCTCTGAGGCACCCTCCTCGTCGTCTGGATCCAGGCCTCGCAAAGGTGCACCCACTACGGCGCAGTTGTCGTCAGATGAGGAGTTTGAGGTGGAGGAGGAGCAGGAGCAGGAGAGGGATGAGGGGGAAGAGGAGGCGCATGAGGATGAGAAGCTGGGGGGAGGGGCGGGGCCTTTGCCGAAGGTCTATTTGCGAGGCCCCGTTCGGCTTCCGGATCGACCCATACCGCCCTTGAACCGACCGATTATTAAACTTGAGGGACCACGGTAACTTATCACAACCTTTTCATTGGTTCTGTCCAAACGTGCGATTGAAACTAATAAGTTGTGTGAAATCATTTTGGCAAGGGGTGGGAGATTGAGACTCCAGGTGCTCATAATCGTCTTCCCAATGGCATCTTGGGCGTTTTGTGCAGGCAACACTACCCCGGGTTCGTGACAGTTGGTGAGGAAGAAGACGCTCGAGAGGTGCTAGTGACGTCGTTTGACCACTACAGCCTCATGCCCGATTGGACTGATCCGATGGGCAGGTCGTTCCAGACCAAGGCCGACCGGGTGGTTGGCAAGTTTTGGGTGGGTCTTCCTCGCAATAAATTACATTTCTCACTAAATCGAATTAATTGGATATTCCTGAAGTATTGACATTGCTTCTATATGCAGGATTTCTACATATGCCAGGCGGGATACGAGCAGAAGGAGGCAGAGTGTGTGATGTATTCGTGTCGGAAGCTTGTGATGGATATGATGTATGAGTCATGCGTCTCGCAAAACGTTGCCTACAAGGCTAAGTATGGTGAGAAAGTCAAAAAAAGGGACGTCCGTAACCTGTGGCTCACTCCAGAACAATACATGGAGGTAAATGCAGAAAATTATTAATATTCATTTTTCTTTGATTAAATATGCTCAATTTGATGTTCTTGTACGGTATGCACTTGATGATGTGTAGGTGCCTCCGTGGTGGCTCGCCGATATGCCTCGGGCTTGGAGTGCGATTGTGGCCTTGTGGTTTGCGGATGATTGGGAGGAAAAACACCTCGAGCGTCGGGAAAGGCGTTTGAAGGCGCCGACATCTTCATGATGAGGTACGTGTGATGTGGGATGGCCATGAACCGAGCCAGCATCGGATGACCTAGGATGGCGTGGTAGGAGGTGCGGAAGTCCGCGATCTCGAACATTAGCCACTCAGTGCGGTAGTTGGCTTCCGTCCCGAAGGTTACTGGGAGGCAGACACGTCCCAGAGGATATGCCGCCATGCCGGGCACGACCCCATAGAAGGGTTCGTCACAGGCTATCATCTTGCTGAAGTAGAACTTCATCTTCTTCAGTGTCTCGGTGAATATGATGTTGAGGCTGCTGCCTCCGTCGATGAGCGTCTTGGGGAGCGCGACTCCGTCTACCGTAGGATTGACGACGAATGGGTAAGTCTCGGGGTCTGGTATGTGCACCCAATGGTCTTCCCTGGAGAAGGTTATAGGACACTCCGACCACCGCATGGGTTTCAGAGCTTCAGTGTTGACGAGCCTGATCTCTCGAACTTCGGCGCGGTGCTGTCTTTCTGTTTGGGCGGCCCTGCGACCTCCCACGATGAAGTTGATTTCCCTATTGGGTGCTTGGTAAGCACCATTAGGGTTGTCGCTCATCGGTGGTGGTGGTGGCGTCCTCTCCTTGCGCTGGTTATTATCTCTGCGACGATCATTGTTGTCGTTCTTGCGGTCGTCGCGATGGTCCTCGCGGCGATCATCATGTTGATCATCACGGCAGTCATCACGACGATCATCACGACGATTGTCGCGACGATCATCACGGCGGTCATCACAGTGATAAGGTCGCCTATCTTGGTTATCGCGCCAATTAGGTCGGCGGTAACGGTTGTCGTAGCGCCGGTTGCTTTTGTAGCGATTGTCGTTGCTAGCGACCTTCTACGCCGGTTTGGGTTCTTCTGGCACGCCCAGAGCGCGCTTTAGCTCGACGCAGTTACGCATGGAGTGCTTGGCGCCATGGTGGAACTATCACACGTCGTCGAGAGTTGACTCGAACTCAGGTCGCATGAAGTTGGAATTGGCCATTAAGACCTCATTGGAGCGCTTGCGCGACTTTCCAGTGCTGTCAGGGGCCAGGGCCTCGGACATCTCGTCGGTTCTCACTCCCTTGAAGTCGTGGATCACCGCATCTTGAGTATCCACGAGCTTGTCGACATACTCCATGAGTTCGGTGATTGTTTTGGTTCCTGATTCGTGGATCTTCTTGAAGAGCTTGATGTTGGTGACGCCTTTCTTGTATGCACTAATGACGTCGTCGTCCGTAACTCCATCGAGGGTATTGCGGTTCTCGAAGAACCGATTGGTGTAGTCCCGGAGGGTTTCACCAGTCTTCATGGTCACCCTTGCGAGGTGATGCGTGTTGCCTGGTCGATTATAGGTCGCTTGGTAGTTCGTGGTGAACAACCGTGACAGACTTGCCCTGGATGAGATACACTCATCTGGTAAGTTATCGAGCCACAAGAGTGGCGCCTGGCCCATGGCCAAGGGAAAGTATCCCGCCATGTGGTCTTCATTGCCACCTACTGCCTGAGCAGCAATGGTGTACATCTTCAGCCAGATACTCGGGTCGGAGCGACCGTCGTATTTGTCGATGTTCGGCTTCAACTCCTTGGGGTAGGCCAACTTGCGAAGACGTCATGAGAAGGCCGCGAAGTTGTTGATGGTACTGGAGCCTGGCAGGTCGGATGCACGAGGTCTCGAGGGGACGACGTACAGATTGTCGGGTGCACCATTGACTTGGTCGTAATTGGCATGCCGTTGGATCTCGACGTCGTGCATCGCCCGGAGGTCGGTTGCTTGGATTGGATTATTGGCATCAAGCGGGTCTGGGCGACCATTGATGCGATCGTAGTCTGCGCGGTGCCGAATCTCGTGCTCGTCGCGTAGTGGCTGCTGGGGGTTGGCCGCGGGAGCCTGTGCGACCTGGGCCAGCACGTTCCCAGCAACTTGAGGTCCTCTGCCTTGAGGTTTTGGGTTGGGTTGTTGCACCACTTCGTTCTCGCCACCTTCCTCTACAGCGGGCTGCTGAGGAGCTTGGCGAGCGTTGTTGTTGTTGTTGTTGTCTCGCACCGACCTACTCCTTGAGTGCGCGGTGCGCGTTGTTGTCCTGCTGTAGCCTTGGCTACATTCTTCGACCTGGGCCATAGCGACCCTGATCTTGGCGATAGCTCACCGCGCTTATGGGGTATCCCCCTGCTATTGGATCTCTGCTAGACTTGCCCCCAAGTTGGCTTGGGGGGAGCCGTAGACCTCATGGCCAGCATCCTCGAAGTCTTTGCTCAAGTCGCGTGCATGCATACGACCTCGAGGAGGTGGCATCTGTACTTGCTCCTGTGGCTGGACCACTCCTTGACCCGCTGGGGGTGCACCTTGAGTGTTGTTCTGCGTGTTGTTCTGTGGTACTTGACCACCTGGTGCTGCGGCTGTGGCTGCGGCGGCCTGAGCTGCTGCGTTGGCTTGGTCGGCCTCGGTCTGGCAGCGGATGGCACAATTGGCGTTATCAGCCTCACGATGTAGTCGTTGAGCATTGGTTTCGCCAGGTTTGACTGGCACATCCGCTGAGACCACAAGGACCTCGCGATTGGATAGACCGCGACGTGCCAGGACCTCGTCGCCATAGGTGTTGGGCGTGAGGATGACACGGGTGACCTGAAATTCACCACAGTCCGGAGACTGCGCGGGTAGATGGATCGGGCGACCTGAGGTCGCTGCAGGCGGTGTAGGTCGGTGGAGCTTCTTCAAAGCATGGCACTAGCGTGCAGTGTGCTTGGCCTTCTTGTGGACAGGGCAGGGATCGTCATTGAGGTCCCTAGGGTGCCCACAGACCTGGGTCTGGGGGGTGGTCGAGTCCGATCCAGATTGGATATGGATCTTCTTCCTCATGTGGGTGGGAGCCCCCACGAGCTGTACTACACAGGCCCAGAGGTGTGCGTGTTGGAGTCGGAGTCGAACTGCTGGGGCGCTGGACGCCTTCGCAGATCTTAATCGTGTCCGCAAGCATGATTGCGACACGATCGAGCCCCGCGACGATGTCGCTAGGAGTGGGTGGGTGGGTTTCCTTCAACAAGCCGGATTCGACCTGCTGAATGGGGTGCACCGCGGCGTTGTCGAGGATGACCTGGCCGACGGCTGGAGTGGTGGATCCTGACGGCATAGAGCCGAAGCTGATGTTGACGGGATTAGCGAGGAAGTCCACCATGCTGGCGGGGAAGATGACGCCGTTGAACGAAGCTATCAAAATATCACGGAGAACTTTCGATCTGCCCCTACCTGTACCTGGTGCACCAACTGTCGAAGGTTTAGATCCGGACAGTCCACAGGGGGGTTAATCCCGGTGGTTTAGATTCGGTTGGGCGCGATCAGAAGCTAAAGATTCGATGGTTGTACAAGAGCACACGGAACATGACGAGTTTATACTGGTTCGGGCCTCCGGAGAGTAAAACCCTACATCCAGTTGTTGGTGTAGATTGCTTGAGGATTGCGTATGTTACAATGGGGTCGCCCTCGTCCGCCTTATATTGGCCAGCGGATAAGGTCGACACCCTGACTCTTGGTCAGTTACGACCGGGAGACCTAAGTCTAGTTGATTACAACTATTTCCATTATCCCAGGCTGCCTGTCGGGTCCACCGCTGTCTTGTCTTGCACGCCAAGTCTTGTAGCCGTCCGGATAAGGTCTTCAGAAGGTCGTGGGACCCACAAATCAGGTCTGTTGGGCCCATTGTCAGGTCCGTTGGTCTTCTGGTGGGCCAGACCCACTTGTCGGGGACGGCCGTGAGACTGGTCGGTGGGAACCCCAGGGTACCCATGTCCCACAGGCACACCATCAAGGCAACCTTACCGTCCGCGAGTAGTTCGTAGATGGGTACGTTAATCTATTTTTTTATTCTAACTCTAAATACTGCATAATTTATTTGTTTCCTAACTCTCAATTATAACATCCACTTTGTTGTTTTCCTGCAGTCTAAGGCACATGAGAATCGACCTTGCGGTGAGCTCGAGGCATATGGTATGGCACACAAGGGCAGGGCAACGTCCTACGTCACCTTCAACCCTGACGACCCGCCCGAGGCGTACACCAACCCAACAATCCAGCCCTGCATCACAAAGTACACCACGACGGCAAGGGAGGTTTATGGGCCAGACTTCGATCCAGTGAGAGAGCCTCTTGATCCAGAAACCGTCGTCAGGATTGGAGAAGGTAGGAAGCATAGACGGTACTTTGTTGGCGACTCTCTCCTGGCCCCGCGCGATGTTCTGACTCTCTCGCAGGTTCGATCTCGAGATAGGGGCACGAGCTCAGCCCCGTCCATAGAACGACGACCCAACATTACAGAGACCTTGCAGGCGAACTTCCAGGTTATTTCTGTTCTATCAGTCGTTCATTGACATTTTCATATGTTTGCTTTGTATTCTAATGTTTGGATCAAATATTGTAGGCCCAGCTTGCAGCAGAGAGGGCCGAGCGGGAGAGGCAGGTAGAAGAGGCGCAGAGGTGCGCCGATGAGCAGATGCAAAGGATGCAAGAGGCCCACCAGAGGCAGTTGGACGCGATGCAAGAGGCCAACAGTCAGCAGATGGCCGCTATGATTCAGTACATGCAAAAGCTTGGTCATACGGTGGCGCCACAGGCGCAACTCCCTCCGCCACCGCAGGTGTTCTTCCCTCCACTTCCTAGACCGCCTGCTATTTCTCTCGTGAGTTACTTTCCAACCTAGTTTGCTCTTTTGTTTCTTGTAATGAGTTAGAATGACTTGATATAAATTCTTTAACAACTAGAATGACCAAGAATTACTCGTAGTGAGCTAGAAAACCTTGTACTTTCATTTCTTATTGTTGTATAGAACTTATAATGATAGCGAAACCTAGAATGATGTAGAAATCAGAAATGACTTGGTATACATGCTCAAAATCTTGTATTATCATTCCTATGTAGAATCTATCAGCGGCATCAAATGAGGTGCCTACGGGATACGACATGTCGCCGCCAGCTCATCAGACTCCGCGAGGGATGCAGTGGGGCCCGTGGGTGATGCCGCGTGGCCCGTGGACGATGGCGGTGGCTAGCGCTCAGCCCCCACCTCAGGGACCGTCGTTCTCTTGGGCAGGGATGACACAACAACCACAGGTGTCTGGGTGGGGGCTATGGCCAGAGGAGCCGCCAGCGGGAGGGACGGGGTACCAGCCACAGCCGCATGATTACCCGCCGGACAAGTGAGTTCATAGACTTATCAACTTTTATTTGCATTTGGACCATCGTGACTTGCATGTGTTGTGTCTATGTTTATGTATCTTCGTCACTTGCACATGCATTTGGACCTTCGTGACTTGCACTTTCATTTGGATCTTAATTATGTGCCTGTGATGAATATTATGTGCATGTGATGAATATTACCTACCTGTGATGAATATTAATTGTCTGTGATGAATATTACCTGCCTGTGATGATGTATATGTGATGAGGGTAACATATGAAGCTGCTGCAAAATTAAAAAAACGAAGGGGCCTTCGCCGAGAGGAAAAGCCACAGCTCTCGACAAAGATTCCTTCTAAGCCGAGAGCTATGACTTTAGCTGTCGGCACCGAGGGCTGATGTGGCGACCTGGAGGCCTCTTTGCCGAGAGCCAGGCTCTCGGCAAAGAAGTGGGGCCGCGACCTGGTGGGCCCGTGGTCGGTCCTTTGCCGAGAGCCTTGTCAGTGGCTCTCGGCATAGGCGTGGGTCCCGCTGCTGACGCGGTCCACCCTGGCCGCAGCTGTGCCGAGAGCCAGGTCAACGGCTCTCGGCACAAATTATTTCTTTGCCAAGAGCCTGTCATCTGGCTCTCGGCAAAATAGTGGGACCGCCTGCTCCCGGCCCCACCACCGGCTGCTGACGGCGTGACCCCTAGCCGCGGCTTTGCCGAGAGCCATATTGGGCTCTCAGCACATCTGTGCCGAGAGTGGTTTCTTTGACTCTCGGCAAAGCACCCTATGCCGGCCCAGCGGTGCCGAGAGCGGTTTGCCGAGGGTTCCCTCACGGCACAGGCTGTGACGAGAGGAACAAGGCCAGTGCTAAGAGCATCTCACTCTCGGCAAAGCCCGTGATTCCCGTAGTGACTGTACGGTGCAGGTGAGCAATTGATATGCGTCATTGCTCTATTGCTAATGTAGAGTCTGATTGATTAGGTTTCGTGTCGTGCCATAATTTTAACACCTATGACTGTATCTGTAGTTTTTTTACTGGGTTATTGTTGCATACATAGGACAAAAAGTAGCCATTATTTCCTTGCTTGCAACTATGATAGATTATGTATATTTGGTGGTAGTACTATAGCACAACCCTGCTATTATGCAATTAAATTGCATTATACCATGCCCCTAGCTAGTTTTGTCAAGTAGCACTATCTATCATATAGCTCACCTCTAGCTACTATCTAGCTGTCAAGTAGTACTATCTATCATAGCTCAGCTAGTTGTCAAGTAGTACTATTTAACTTGATGGTTTGTGTACTGCGGTGGTAGAGTATAGATCCTCTCTTTTATCCTGTATTAATTTCAATGTAGTGAAACCTATGTAGGACTGAATAAAAATTAACACAAGAGGGCTCTTCTGAGACTAAGTAAAATCATTTATATGTTAATTCGATTGGAAACGTTGTGGTCTCTTTATTTGTACAGTGAAATCATGAATGACATACAACAACATTGAATTATGCAAAGTGTTGCGCGCCATCGAGATTGCTGCTTAATTTTCAGCTTTTGTGTTCCCATACAATTTTGAGGGTTTTCTGCCCAAAGGAATGCTCTTCATGATTTACAATCCTTCTTCACTTATATAATGTTGTGTACAAATTTTCCCTTTCAATTCATTTACATCTGCTGATCTGCCACCATTTCGATTCCATCCGATTGTAGTAGCTGCAGGATCTTGACCGCCTCCATTGTGATTCTAGCTAGTTAATTATCTGATCACTGAATTGACTGATTCCATTTTTGTAATTGTAATAGTTTATTAAAAGTGCCAATATCTTTACAATGCTAATATGTTCCAATTCTTCCATTTTTGTCTTAACAAATTTATGTCCGTAGTGTAACCATTTCTTCTTCTTCTTCTTCTTCTTCTTCTTCTAATTAACTACAAATAAAGAAGTGAATTTGCATGTATGTGTGGCCCTAAAGCATGTGCTTCTTGTGCAGATGGTGGCATCATGCATCAAAGAGACAGGCTGCAATACAAACTTAATTTGCCTGTTTAGGGCATTGATCCACATGAGTTTAGTAACACCACAGTAACCGTACCATTTATCCACGAGATCCAAAAGGTAACACTTTATTAGTAATCATTGTTGATGTTGATAATGCTCATGTCTCTGTGTGTGTATATATATATATATATATATATATATATATATATATATATATATATATATATATATATATATATATATATATATATATATATATATATATATATATATATATAGAGGTAATGTATACTCTATAGTCGGCCATAGAATAGTTATTCTGTAGCCACCTCCTCTCCCCTCCGGTTCTCCTTTACTAGTGCGTCATGACGCACTGATGAAGTTGAGTGTTAATTGCTGCTGGAATTAATCGGCGAACATCAATGCTGGCATGCATGCAGGACCATAGAGCTGTGCAGCGCATAGGGGTCACGAGAGTACTTGAGTTTGGTTTTGTCTCCATGTGTACACAAGATACGAGATTACAAGAAGAAATAATGTTTACTTTTTATAGTTACTTTTTTGTGTAAACGATTTACTAGTTATTAGAACGAGTCTTGTATAGCATGAATTACTATATAGTCCATGCCTACTACCATTGTAGATCTAAATCCTGACGACTATGATTTAACGAGAGTTTTATTAATAATTACTAGAGTCTATGACCTTTACACACCATTTTATTTTAGTAGTAATCTTGCAAATGGAGGTTTACTACAATATGTGCACTCATGTATGAATTACTAGAGTCCGCAATACACTCTAGTAAATCTGAAAGTAGTATAAGACAAAGTAGTAACTCAGTTATATAAGATCGTAAATAATATTTTTTTAGTACGTCGACACACCCCATTCTGGTAAATAAATTGTTTATCCATAATACCTATAACTTGCTTGCACCATACAACATGCGTGCATGCATGTACGTACATGTAGCCCCAATTTGGATTGCATGGTCAGCCACTCTTCCACTATTGATTTACGTAATTAACTCCTCCAAACTAGGCCATAATGATGAGTAATCACCCTCATGGTCTGTGGCCTGCAGCTAGGTGGGGAGCAAATGGATCGGATGGTCAATTGTAGAGCGCCACGTGGACTGGCTATAGAATAACTATTCTATGGCCGGCCATAGAGTATACTCTCCATATATATATATATATATATATAGACACACACACATATAAACGAGTTACTTGTACTAAAGGGGTTTCAATATTTTAAGGATCTGAGATGACAAATTAAGTTTTAGCAGAAGTCCTTTTTTCTGTTCCTTACTCTTGAGATGATTCCCCTCCACACAATTCAATCTAACAACTTTGCATAGGATCTGTTGATGGCTTGTTGGATGACTTATTTGATCATAATACACCTTTTGACTGCTTTCCCTAGCAAAAAATCCTGAAGCTTTCTAGATTAAAGAAACAATTGATGTTAAATTTCTGGTTTGGCATATCATATGACAAATGATGCATTATTATGGAAATGGTATTATAAACAGGTAGTGTATGATTATCCTTTCCTAGAACTAATAAATAGGACCATATATTATATATAGGATCCCGAATTCTATATGAAATTCTGTGGTTCCTTTCAAAGGATGAGCTCAAATGTACTTTTTAGGAGACATCAAAATTAATGCATCTAAGCTGATCATATATATACTTCATGTATGTCACAAACACACATCGTTTTGCATTGTTATATTTTCTAGAACATAACTTTCACCACTTCTTCCTCCATTCCAAAATGTATGAGGTTTTAGTTTTGTCCAAAATTGAATTTCTCTAGATTCAACCACAAGTTAAAAAATTATATTAACACTTATAGTAACAAATAATTACACTACCAATGCTTATTTTATGATCTTTTAATAATGAAATATCATAATGTTGTAGACATTGGTGCATTTTTCTGAACTGAAGAAGTTGAACTTACATATAAATTAAACTAAAACATCTTACGACATTCTGGAAATATGAAGGAGTACTTTCTAATATATTTGTAAAATCTTCAACATTGCAATGCTGTTTTATCTATCTGTATCCAGATGTTTCATGCAATCTTTAATAGTCTAACCATTGAAATTTTCCTTTAGAACTACTAGCTCAAACGAGATTCTATTGAGATGATATATATGTTTATGCAAATATAAACGTTCTCTGAAGATATACCCGATACGTTTTTGTAACTTATCACAAGGACAAACTCGAATAAACTTTATGCAGTTGAATGAGATGTGGTGCTTCTGACTGACTCCTTATGATTCTAATCACACGTTGGTTTTCACATTTCAGTAGTGTCCTGTCACCTGTGAGGCCGTGACGTACGGCCACTTCGATCACATGCATGCTACTGTAGGGATATTTTCTTTTGTGATGTACTGTAGGGATATAGTACCATTTTCTCCGCATGATTTGACCAACCAAGTAGTTAATGATGCCAGATGGAGTAAATTATATTGCTGTGTCTGTGTGCTCCTCGAACGAACACTGGTGGAGACGCGGGCTTTCGTCCCGGTTGGAAAGGGCGTTATCTCCCTAAGGTCCAACCCGGACGAAAGGTGAGAGATAAAAACCCCTCTTGTCACCGGGTGGGCAACCGGGAATAAAGGAAGGTCTTTATTCCCAGGTGGTAGCCCCACTCGGGACAAAAGGGGGGCAGGCCAGCGCCTGTGCGCCCACCCTTTAGTCTCGGGTGGTAGCCCCGCTCGGGATAAAAGGGGGGGGGCAGGTCAGCGCCTGTGCGCCCACCCTTTAGTCTCGGGTGGTAATACCACCCGGGACTAAAGGCTTCGCGGTTATTTTTTTGTTTTTCAATTCTAGTTGTTTTAATAATGTTATACGCGTATATTCTCACGTATATGGGTGTATTTTACGTGTATGTATAAATGTTTGCACTAATTATACATGTCTACTCTATGTACGTACTATGTCAAGAGAATAAACTTATAAATAATTATATACACACACTATATATATACATACATACATACACATATATACATATTATACGGTACCTTGGGTACCGAATAGGCTATTCGGTACCCGAGCCACAAACACTCACCTGCGGCCGGACGGAACCCGTATTTTTTTTCACGTCACGGTTAGATTTTTCACCTCCTTTTATTTCGGATCTCACCCCCACGTCGCGGTTAGATTTTTTCCAACGAGCTTGTGATTTCGTTGCCTCCTCCAATCCCGTTGACGGCGGCGGCGGCGCGATGGCTGCTCTTCCCTCCTTCCAGTTCCAGCATCGGCGTCATCCTCACGTCGCGGTGCAGATCCAAGGCCCTTGTGTTGGCTCGGCCTGGATCTATGGAGGCCACATCCCCTCCAATGCACGGCGGGTGAGGCACCTCAGGCGGTGCGGGTGGTGGCCCAGCAGGCTCACCGAAGTAGATGTGGGGCAGATCGACTACGGGCGCGTGGGGTCAGTGACGGGGACGGTGATCTGGGTGGGCGGATCAAGCCCGGCACGGCGGTGCCCTCTTTTCTCCACGCGATGTGCACCCAGGTGCATTTTGTATAGTAAATGCACAGACTCCGCAGTTGCAACTTCGCGGTTGAACCAATTGCAACTTGACGCGAACCAATTGCAACCAGACCCAACCGAGTTGCAACTAGGTGCGAACCGGTTGCAGTTGCGTGCAAACCAATTGCAACCACGAGACTGATCGATTGCAACTGTGATACTATACTAATTGCAACTTCGCGGCTGAACCAATTGCAACTTGACGGACCAATTGCAACTTGACGCGAACCAATTGCAACCACACCCAACCGAGTTGCAACTAGGTGCGAACCGGTTGCAGTTGCATGCGAACCAATTGCAACCACGAGACTGGTCGATTGCGACTGTGACACTATACTAATTGCAACTTCGCGGCGGAACTAATTGCAACTTAACGGACCAATTGCAACTTGACGCGAACCAATTGCAACCAGACCCAACCGAGTTGCAACTAGGTGCGAACCGGTTGCAGTTACGTGCGAACCAATTGCAACCACGAGACTGATCGATTGCAACTGTGACACTATACTAATTGCAACTCAACGGAACTAATTAAAACATGTCTGACCCCATTGCAACTAGATACAAACCATTTGCAACTAGACTCCTAGTTGCAATCCGACGAACCAATTGCAACTATAGTGATCCGAGTTGCAACTGGGCAAAAACTAGTTACAACCAGGGTGGGTGCATTCTCTATACAAAATGCACCCAGGTGCATAATAGCAAAACAATATATATATATATATATATATATATATATATATATATATATATATATATATATCAAAAGCAGAGATTGTATTTTCTGAAACTAGTATATATACATCAAAATATTGTTTCATTCTAATTCTAGTCTCAAGTTCCACCGGAGGTGCTAATTAACATTTCTAAATTGGATGACCATCATAAAAATGTCTTCCCTTTGAGCTAATCACCTCGTCCATCAAGAATCCCACGAGACTTTCTTGAATCGCCAAGAGACGATCCTTCTCAATGATTGCGTCCCTAATCATACAGTTCTGTAATGTGCAAATATGTTAATATACAACACCCAAGAATTGAATATATAAGCGGTTAGAAAATGATATCTTATTAATAGGTTTACCATAATACTTACAGTATAATCTCCCGGGTCTGCAGTGCAGAAATTGTGAATGTACTCACACACATAGTATGCACATAAATTGGTCCCTTGTTCCTGTCTCATACACTAAATTAGAGAAAACAATTATGAAATATTAGTATTATTCCTTTTATAATTTGCCCAAGCTGAAGTTATTTTTTGGTTTACATACCGGAAAATCGGTATAGAATCTAAGTTTAGGTTTCCATTGTCCAGGGTTGATAGCAGTGAATTTTTCCCAAGCTCTGGCAGACAATAATGAAAGTTAGAGCTAGTGTTAGTAAAAGCACACTGTTGCATAAAAGTAAACATATTGGATAGAATTATTACTCTTGAAACATATCTTGAAGGTCTTGGTATTTGTCAGGGTTTCTTTTCAACGAATCAAAGACCATGATGTTGCTCTTGTTGACTTGAATTATTAGAAGAATCCAGTGGAAGCTGTATAGACATGCATGGTGAAAAGATGAGAACTAAATAATAATAACTAGGATAATTAGAAATGCAAACCCTTAATAAGATGGTAATCGCACATACTCAAAGTTGTAAGGTAGTAGTATCAAATCCTTGAAATGCAGCCGATTCAAGGTCCTAAGGATTGTTGTGAATGCTATTTTTGGGCATTGCCTTACTTGGTCTTGACAAACTAATGATGGGTCCATGAAACCTATTCGGTGATAACCCTGCTTTCTCATTGTAGTAAGTTCCAGACTACAGAAAATGAAAGACAAAGTTAATTAGCGGATGCATTAATTTATTAATTAGCACATGAATTGCACCGTCACTTACAGGCACCAGGCGATGATAAGATCGGTATTCAGGGAGTCAAGATGGTAAATTTCATAAATATCCTTGAATTCCAGCCAGACCAACTTCGCACCTTCACCAACAAAATCATCCGGTCTAATAAGCATGCCAATCATCTCCAGGCCCTCTTTAGATGTCTTCATGTAAAAGTCATGAAATTTGCGCATCTGAGTAGGCAGTTTCTTCACCAACTCTGGCCTGACAAGAGATTTCCCATGCTTGTAGTGCCATCTAGGTACGAAGTTTTTTTTCCTGAGGAGGTGATTCCTGGCTGAGAACAGTTTCTAGTGGGAGCCCTGTTTCTTCTTGCATTTGAATGACCTGCGCTACTTGTTCTGTAGGCATAAGTGCAAGAACTCGTTCAGGTGCAGTGAAGCCGAAGGCGATGCAAGTTTGTACTCCTGACATTGATGCTTCTATTGGCTTCTTCGTTGAAGGCTCTTTTGACGACGTCGACGCTTGTGTTGGCTTCTTCTTCGTTGAAGGCTCTTTCGCCGACGTCGACGCTTGTGTTGGCTTCTTCTTCTTCCTATAATCCTATGGCATCATCGACCGTGGTACTTGGTCGATATAACTATTTGGTGACCCTCCCCGTCTCTTCTTTTGTAGGGACTTCTGCAGGGAGCGGTCATAATCAGTTTGTAATTGTACCCGTTTCTTTTCATTTTCCTGCCACTGTATGAAAGCTCTGAGTTTCACCGGATCTACTTTATTCTTTTCTTCCAGCCGCTGCTGTCTACCTTCCATAGTTGTTTTATGAAAAAAATTCCTTTACTTGTTTTTGGCACTCCGCCTCATTTTCAGATTCTGTCATGTCATAAGGTAGCTTTCTTTTAACAGGCTGCTTTTTCCCTTTCTTCTAACAGGCTGCTTTTTCCCTTTCTTCGTCGGGGGCTTCAGATTTGGCGAGGGCATAGACTTGGTAGATTGTGACCGGGACCTCTTGGGAGCCAGTTTCGGGGAAGATTGCTTTGGTGAAGGTTCCTTCGGTGGTGATTGATGACGAGGGAGGTCATCATCATTATCGCTCGCACCAGCAGAATTCGCAAGTTGTGGAGACGGTGAGCGACGAGGACTCGGTGATGATCTCGGTGACAGTCGGGGAGATGGTGGCTGCTGCTCGGCAGCACTCTCGGGTATCGGTGGCGGCATCTTAGGTATTATGATGTAACGTTTGGGCCACAATATGATACCGTGAAGAGCATCCTGCAGTGTCCTTTCCCCGTCACCTCCTAGGATGTCTAGCTCCATGTCGTTAAACTGTGGGTCAGCAATCTCCTCCACATCAACTGAGGCGTAGCCAGGTGGAATCTGCATGTCGTGGCTTGTACGTCCTGGGAGATGTGCAAAAGCACTTCCGTACGCCACCTATATATCAAAGGTAGAGAAATGATGAAGTTATTAAATGCTTGAGACATGCATCAAAGGTTGAGATATAATTGCATGTATAATCATATTTATACCATCATTGTGATGTTGCCGATCGGCTTGTGCAGCTCACATGCGGTGCGCTAACAAAGTTCATCCACTGGGTATCGTTCGTTGTCCTCTACTTGAACTTCTTCTTGGTTTGCCCTTTGTTCTTCGGGGGCCTCTGTGGAAGCACAACTGCTTTTGCGAGCAGAAGGGCTAATGATGGGATCCACCGGTGCTTGGGGCAGTGCTCCAGAATGGGTGATCTCAGCTACCGCGGCGGCCACTCGTCATTCAATCTCTGCATTCATACGTTCTCCATATTGTTTAAGTTTTTGCTTCATCGTTTCGCGCCATTGCGCCTCTTCATGCTCTCTTCTTCTTCTGTGACTTCTGTAGGTGTTGGTGTATCCCTTGAAAGCATACTTCCACGGTACAACCCCGTACCCCCTGCAACGTCCTGGGTGTTCCGGATTCCTGAGCACCAAAGTGAGCTCATCGTTCTCTCTGTCAATAATCAATCTTTCCGCTTTGATATCTTCAACCTTTCTCATAATCTCAAGTGCCGCCTCCCGTAATGTGGCTGGGAATTCAAAGGAACCATCATCAGGGTTCAATCTTTCACCGCGGGCATAATACCAATTCTTCGATCGTTCGGACCAGTCAAATACCGCTGGTACGATACCTTTGTTAACTAGGTCTTCTTCAATCTTCCGCCACTTGGGTGCTGCAACTGCGTAACCACCTCGACCAAGATGATAGTTGTATTCGGTCCTCTTAATGGAACTTTTATGAGCTTGTGCGCTCTTCTTGGCGAATTCTTCCATTCTCTTGTAATCCACAAAGGACTCCCAGTGATTCTTTAGCTTGGGATAATCATCCCAATTTGGAGTTTGATTCTTCTTGATATAATTTTTGTGTAGCTGTTTCTTGAAACTCTGCAATTGAGCTGCCATCTTCGAGAGAGTCCACTGCTTCACAAAGTTTGGGTTGACGCCCGCTGGAAGTGTGAAGTGTTTTATGATATCATTCCATAACATATTTTTTAGTGCATCTGGAACCACCCATGGATTATCTTCCTTTCCCTTCCATTCTCTATACTATATGGGCACATTGTCCCTCATAATAGCACCGCATTGGGACAGGAACTTGTCCCTGACCTTCTTTGGTTCCCATGGCTGGCCAAGCTCATTGACTTCCGTGATATGAAACTTCACGTCATCGACGATTACTTTTGTACGCCCTCTCTTTGTCTTTTTCGTTGTCGAGGTTGAAGCCTACAAGTTGCGGATTCGTTATTTTCACGCGGGGTTCGAGAATGAACTTAATGCATGATATATATATCTCGTTGGAACCTTCTACATTAACCATGAGAACGTCTTCATTATTGTCCTCGGCGCGGGTGTCCGCAGTGCGGGTGTCGATGTTCTCGTTTATGTTGAGGAACCCGTCCACCTGGCTTCGCTCCTCCTCGATGAAGGTTGGGGTCTCGGTATTTGAACCACCAGCAATAAGGTTCTCCATAAGTCGCGCCTCCTCCTCATTATTATCCATAACTCCGAATTTCTATGAATTTCTAAAATGGACACGAATTTTTTTCAATAAACAACAATCTCTATGAATTTCTGAAAATAAACAAGAATTTCTATAAATTTCTATGAATTTCATGAATTTCCGAGAGTAAACATGAATTCTGTGAATATACAACGATTCTTGAGAATTTCTATGAATTTCTAAGAATAAACAAGAATTTCTATAAATGTCTATGAATTTCTTGAATTTTTGAGAGTAAACAAGAATTCCATGAATATACAACAATTTCTAAGAATTTCTATAAATGTCTATGAATTTCCTGAATTTTCTGTGAATAAATAAGAATTTCTATAAATATCTATGAATTTCCTGAATTTCTGAGGGTAAACATGAATTTCTATGAATATACAACAATTTCTGAGAATTTCTATGAATTTCTAATAACAAACAAGAATTTTCATAAATTTCTATGAATTTCCTGAATTTCTGAGGGTAAACATGAATTCTATGAATATACAACAATTTCTATGAATTTCCTGAATTTCATAGAGTATATAAGAAATCTATAAATATTTATGAATTTCTGAGAATAACTAAGAATTTCTATGAATAACTAAGAATTTCTATGAATTTCTGAGAATAACTAAGAATTTCTGTGAATAGCTAAGATTCTCTATGTATTTCTATGAATTTATGAGAATAACTAAGAATTTCTATGAATTTCTGCGACGCCGCCTACCAAAGCAGGCTCGAGGCGGTGCCGCGTGGGCGGAGACGTCGTGGGCGGAGGGGTCGGAGAATGACGGTGCCGTGTGGGCGGAGGCATCATGGGCGGAGACGTCGAAGGGGAGACCGCGCAGTCACTAGCGCGGTGCCGGAGTTAGACCGACCGACGCAGCAGATGCAACACGACTAAGATATCTGTCGATTGCATAAATTTTTTTCATATTTTAAACAATATATATTAAGAAACTAAAAAAATGCTGACGTCAGCAAGAAAATTGCTGACGTCAGCAAACCCCATCCCCCGCGCGCCGAAGCAGAGGCGGCGGCGCCAGTGGCTGCGCGGGGGATTGAGGCCGTGCGCGGAGGAGGCCGGCCGGAGGGCTCCTACCACGACGCGGCGGGAGATGACGGCGGTCGGACGACGACCGGGGCAGGACGGCGCGGGACGGGGAAGATGGCACGGTGGGGGACGACGCGGCGTCGACGGGGACGGCGGCGCAAGACGGCGACGGCGACGGTGCGGCGTCGACGGGGACGGCGGCGCGAGACGTGCGCACGGCGGGGGACGGCGTGGCGGTGGACGAGCACGGCGGCGCCGCAGACGATGGCGGGGGAGACGACAGCGGCGGCGCGGGAGACGACGACGGGGGAGACGACGGCGGGTGCAACGACGGCGGGGTGCGACGACGACAAGGAGGACAGCGGAGGCAGGGCGTGACGGCGGTGGAGGCATTGGATCGAGTAGAGTGGGGATCAGTTGGGGAGGTAGGGAGGAGAAGACGGATATATATCCCCCCTCTTTAGTCTCGGGTCGTAACACGACCCGGGAGTAAAGCTTCTTTTGTCCCGGGTGGCATTACGACCCGAGACAAAAGGGGGGCCTTTTGTCTCGGTTCGTAAGGCCACCCGGGACAAAAGGGCCCTTTCGCGCGGGAGCTCCCCGAAGGGCAAAATTTAGCCCTTTTGTCCCGGGTGGTATTACGAGCCGAGACAAAAGGTTCCCCTTTAGCCTAAGGTCGTAATGCCACCCGGGACTAAAGGGTAATTTTGGGCGGGAAGTTATTTTTCCCTCATTTCTTTCCTCATTTTCTCATTCTTTCTCTTTGCAACTTAAAAAAAGTAACTTTTAATATTTCTACTATGCAAAATTATATTTAGTTAAAATATAATAAACTGTAATTTGCTGTGCAAAATTATATTTTAGAGTTGTAAACATTCACTTTCAATTTTCATTTGCAACATTGATGTGCATTCGCACTAAAATTCAATTAAACTGAAAAAATACTAAACCAATTCAGAAAAATCTCAAACTTGGTGGTTCAATCTCACATGATATATTCAAGCTTCATAAAAAATTTGAGACCAATACAACAGTGCAAAGTGCATGGACTTCAGAATCGTTAGGAACTTAAGTGTATAGACATGGTTTAATGAAAGGTTCCATATAGCTTTGTGAAGCACGTGTACTCCATTTATGTCGAAATGGCCTGAAATTTTTTTGGTTGTCATTTACACTCAAAATATTAGCTCACACAAGATCTTAGATTTTTCTGATGACTAAATGTATTATAGGTTTTTTCTTCATGCTAATGGATCTAGAATATTGTGAATTAAACATCAATAACTCCAGAATTATGATTCGGCTTTCAGATAAATTAGACTCCTAAGGCACAAGAGAACTTGTGGCCAAGTTTGGCACCATTCCGGATCGTTTCAGGGGTATTCTCAGCTCAATATTTAATTTCTAGGTGATGTCGCACGGAAATTCAATTAAACCGAAAAAATACTAAACCAATCCAGAAAAATTTCAAACTTGGTGGTTCAATCTCACATGACATATTCAAGCTTCATATAAAATTTGAGACCAATACAACACTACAAAGTGCATGGACTTCAGAATCGTTAAGAACTTAAGTGTATAGACATGGTTCGATGAAAGGTTCCATATAGCTTTGTGAAGCACGTGTACTCCATCTATGTCGAAATGGTCTGAAATTTTTTTGGTTGTCATTTACAATCAAAATATTAGCTCACGTAAGATCTTAGATTTTTCTGATGACTAAATGTATTATAGGTTTTTTATTCGTGCTAAAGGAGCTAGAATATTGTGAATTACACATCAATAACTCAAGAATTATGATTCGGCTTTCATATAAATTAGGCTCCTAAGGCACAAGAGAACTTGTGGCCAAGTTTGGCACCATTCCGGATCGTTTCAGGGATGCTCTCAGCTCAACATTTAATTTCTAGGTGATGTCGCATGGAAATTCAATTAAACCGAAAAAATACTAAACCAATTCAGAAAAATCTCAAACTTGGTGGTTCAATCTCACATGACATATTCAAGCTTCATAAAAAATTTGAGACCAATACAACACTGCAAAGTGCATGGACTTCAGAATCGTTAACTTGTTGGAGACCAATAAAAGAGTTGATCACATTAACATTACACAATTGATTTGATCAATAATCATTACATTACGACATTAATCTCAATGACGTAAGTACGATGTCTCTTCGCGTCCAAGCAATATGCTTGGGTCTACTTCGACAGCGAACAGAGGCATGCCATCAAACTGATCATAATCATCAGATTGATCTGTTTTGTCCTCGACTCCCACGATTACTCTTTTACCCGGAAGAACTATGTGACACTTTGCCTCTTGTGGTCCTTCTTGTGGATTTTTATTCTTCGGTACGCTAGTCATATCCTTGACATAGAAAACCTGATGCACATCTTTGGCAAGGACGAATGGATCATCTTTGTACCCAATCTTGGTCAGGTCCACTATTGTCATTCCATATTCATCTTTCTTTAGGCCATTTAGTTTTACCCATTGGCAAAAAAACAGAGAGATGTTCATGGCTCTGTACTCAAGCTCCCATATCTCTTCTATGATACCATAATAGGAGATCTTGAGCTCTCGTGTAAAAACTGTAACCATTTATATCGTAAGCTTGAAATTTTGTAATTGTGCTACAAGGTCCCCTGGCTAACAAAGCTAGTTGTGGATGAATCGTTGAATTACCGATGAGTTGTTCACTCAACCACAAGGGAAATGTTTCCAAGTGACGGCGTGTAATCCATGTAGTGATTTTGAGAAGCAATAATCTGCTCGTGTTCCGTCCTATACGGAGTCACCATGGATGATTGTTGCAGGACAGTTAGGTGTGCTTTAATGAACAAATCAGTATTATTGCTCAAACTTGATTTCCTTCCGATGGTGCCCTTTCCATGTAGCCTCCCCTCGTGTCGTGATACTGGAAGCCCAATCGAGTCAATCGAGTTGACAAAATCAACGCAAAACTCAATGACCTCCTCAGTTCCATATCCCTTGGCAATGCTTCCTTCCGGACAGGCACGGTTAAGAACATATTTCTTGAGGATTGACATGAACCTCTCAAAAGGCCACATGTTGTGAAGGTATACTGGACCGAGAATAGTAATTTCTTTCACAAGGTGTACCAGGAGGTGCATCATAACATCGAGGAAGGAAGGTGGAAATGCCAACTCAAAGCCGACAAGACATTGAACCGCATCATTCTGTAGCTTTCCTAGCTTGGCTGGATCGATTGCCTTCTGTGAAATTGCATTGAGAAATGCACAAAGCTTTACGACCAATAATCATACATTCTCTGATAGAACACCCCTCAATGCAACTGGAAGCAACTGTGTCATCAACATGTGGCAGTCGTGGGCCTTTAGATTTGTGAACTTCTTGTCTTTCATATTTATGAACCCCTTTAAATTCGACGAGTAGCCAGACAGAACCTTCAAACTATTTAGGCAATCAAACATGCTTTCCTTCTCTTTCTTAGTGAGAGTGTAACTAGCAGGACCTAAGTAATCATCATCATCATCCTCTTGCGGAACTTTCTCATTCTTATGAAAATCTTTCAGGTCTTGTCGTGCTTCCAATGTATCCTTCGAGTTACCGTAACAACCCATGAAACCTAACACATTCACGCAAAGATTCTTCGTAAGGTGCATCACGTCAATTGTGTGTCGGACCTCAAAGATTTCCCAATAAGGTAGCTCCCAAAATGTAGATTTCTTCTTCCACATTGGTGCATGTCCGTTGGCATCAGTTGGAACAGGTTCACTACCGGCACCCTTTCCAAAAACTACCCTTAGATCCTTTACCATCTCAAATACGGTGTCTCCATTATAATGGGGTGGCTTCGTACGATGATCAACCTTCCGTTTCCAATGCATCCCTTTCTTCCTTAAGGGGTGATTAGTTGGAAGATAACAATGGTGACCCATATACACGACCTTCTTACAATTTTTGAGATGAATACCTTGTGTTTTATGTAAACAGTGCGTGCATGCCCAATATCCCTTGTTTGTCTGCCCTGAAAGGTTACCTAGAGCAGGCCAATCGTTGATGGTAACAAACAACAATGCTCGTAGGTTGAAGCTCTATTGCTTATGCTCATCCCACACACGTACACCTTCCTTCTTCCACAACAGTAATAGTTCATCGACCAATGATCTTAGATACACATCAATGTCGTTGCCGGGTTGTTTTGGACCTTGGATGAGCACCGGCATAATAATGAACTTTCGCTTCATGCACATCCAACCAGGAAGGTTGAACATGCATAGGGTCACAGGCCAAGTGCTATGACCACTGCTAAACTCGCCGAATGGATTGAAACCATTTGTACTTAAACCAACCTTATGTTCGTTGGATCTTCATCGAACTCTTTGAATTCTCAATTAATCTCTTTCTCCATTGAGACCCATCAACAGGATGTCTCAGCATGTTGTCTTCCTTACGTTCCTCTTTGTGCCATCTCATCATCTTAGCATTTGCTTTGTTCCTGAACAAATGCTTCAAACGTGGTATTATAGAAAAATACCACATAACTTTCGCCGGAACTCTCTTCGTCTTGTCACGGTGCCCCTGGACATCACCACTAGGATCTTCATCTCGCCGAATCTTATAATGTAGCACTTCGCACACAAGACAAGCATCCAAATTCTTGTAATCCTTGCCCCGATATAGGATGCAATCATCAGGGCATGCATGGAACTTTTGTACCTCCAACCCAAGAGGGCACACAGTCTGTTTTGCTTCATATGTGGTGGATGGTAATTCATTGTTCTCGAGAAGCTTGTCCTTCACAATTTTTAGCATCCCTTCAAATGCCTTATCAGACACACCATGTTTTGCCTTCCATTGCAGCATTTCTAGTGTAGTACCAAGCTTTTTGTGACCTGACTTGCAATCTGGGTATAACGGTTTTCTGTGATCTTCTATCATACGCTGCAACTTTGCCTTTTCTTTTTCGTTTTCACAGTCCCTATGTGCATCCTGTAGAACCTGACCGAGATCATCAGCAGGCCCGCGGCCCAGTCCGGAATATCCTCCTCCTCTTCTTCATCGTCTTCCATCACAACCCCTCTTTCACCGTGCTTGGTCTAAACCACATAGTTCGGCATGAATCCATATTTCAACAAGTGCAGGTGAAGTGTTACCGGGTCATGGTAGTCTCTTTCGTTTCTGCAATCAGAGCATGGACAACACATGAATCCACTCACATTCTTGTTTGTTTTCGCCACTTTGAGAAAACCATGCATGCCGGTAATATACTCCGCTGACCGTCTGTCGGTGTTGTACATCCATTGTCAGTTCATCTGCATCATATTAAGTGAAAAATATCCATGTTAATTCTACAACACTTCATTCTTAATTATGGCATAACATTTAAGTATAAAACTATACACTATCCCTAGGTCTCATTTTCTAATAACTAAATTAATAAATTCTATTTTCTCTAATAATAAATAAAGCTAGCTAAAAGTAAAATTTATATAAAAAAAAAAATCTTAGTACAATTGAATGAAAGAAGATAATCATAACAAATGATAACTACTTATTACTAAATCTAAAGTATACTAAAAACCTCATCTCTTAGCTCTTAAATCAAAATTTCTATTTTCTCCTTCTCTAAATCATAAAACGAAATTTAATCACAACAAATGAATGGAGGATGAAGAATAATACCTTAGCAACACTTTGGAGGTGAGAAAACTCCACAAATTGACGAGGAAAAATTTGGGCAGCACCTCCCTAGGTTTGAGGCGCCATGGGAGAGGAGCTAGCTTGAGCTCTCGGTGAAGAATGGTCAGGCAGGGAAGAAGGAAGAAGGTGTTGTCGATTTTGTATAGGGACGGCCTTTTGTTCCGGTTGGTAAAACCAACCGAGATAAAAGGGTGCCTTTTGTCTCGGTTGGTTTTACCAGCCGAGATAAAAGGGTGCCTTTTGTCTCGGTTGGTTTTACTAGCCAGGACAAAAGGCCTCTGAAGGCAGGCCCCCGTACCCTTTTGTCTCGGGTTGGTTTACCACCCGGGACTAAAGGCCGGACCCAATCATTGTGGTCGAGAGTCGCGGAGGGCAGGCCTTTAGTCCCGGGTTGGTTTACCAAACGTGACTAAAGCCCCCCCCCAAAACCCTATTGTTTTTATATAGTTTAATAAATATTAAGGTCTCCAAAATTTATGATTCGGCTTCCAAAAAATTAGTCACTAGCCTAACATCAATACTTAAGGTCTTAACAAAAAATATAAAAAAGTTCATACATCAATACTTAATTAAGGTCTTACAAACATAAAAAGTTCATACATGAATACTTAAGGTACGGTCTTAACAAAGATAGAGGGGTGCATCAATGCACGACACATGTTTCATACTCCATTCTTCTTCCTTAGATAGTTCATATAGTTCAAGTCTCCGATCTTGAAGTCGAGAACTTCATTGATATATGCCAGAGAATGGATCAGTGTACTCTCCATCGCTTCACAATTACGGTCACATGGACTTCCATAAATTTCAAACAGTGGCGAGGAAAACTGATATGGCCTGAAAAATGAAAGATGAGCCTGATACTTCGAACCTCTTGTGAGTGTAGGATTTGAATCTGTGTAAGAAAATCCCACAACATCCAACACTTGCTCTAGAATTGCATGAAATCTCTTTGCCGCAAAGGTTTGACCAAAGATATCCTACAATTAAGAATAATGTTATTACGACTCATAAAAAATGTTAAATAAGAATATTAAAATAACATTAAATGATGATCCCTACTATGTCATGTTCATTCAGCCGACAAAGTCTCTCCGCGGTCGTGGTCACACTTTCTCCCTCCTCGAGTGCCTTGATTAGAAAATAAGAGTAATCCAGCACAAAGTACCCATTAGCGTAAAGTTGTTCTAAGCATGCCTGTACGGCGGTCCTTTCATAAGTCCTCCTAACCATGGCAGGGGTACCCCACCCAACAATTGAGACCATTTGGATGGGTTCTGAAGACAGCGAGGAGCAAATTTGTCCTCGAACGGGTATGTTAAACGAGATTTTTAATTGTATGCAATTGTTTGGACTGACAATGGCACATTGTGAAATAGGAGGGGTACCACCTAAATTTTCAACAACATGTGCGAGCCACTGCAAATGATTGAGAACCTGCATTATTTGAAAATAATATTATTATCCGTGTGTAGTACGTAAACATCAAATTTATACAAGGAAACAATATTACTATGTTGGGACGAGGTCCCTGGCTTCAATCACCAGTAGGTAAGTCAATCATACCATGGGTGAAGTGTATGCCTGGGCGACGAGCAAAAGGTGGCCGTTCATCACGGCGACCGCCACGACGACTACAGTGACCAGAATAACTTGCCATAGTTTTCCAAAACTATTACAATCTCTGTAGGAAAATAAGAGAATTGTTAAATTTATTCTATATAAAAACAAAATATATAAGACCTATTTTCTCATTTTCTAATAACTAAACAGATAAGTGCAAGAGCTCGTTCAATTGCAGTGAGGCCGGAGGTGACGTAAGTCTGTACTATACCTTTTCTAATAACCCTGATCAGTTAGGAAGTACAACCTCACCTCACCATCATATACACGCACCTCGCTCTCCCACTTACAGTTCTCTACATCGCCAAGCTACACCTACATCTCCTACCTAGCTACAGCCCTACATCACCGAGCCACGTACAGCCCCAGCTCGCCGGTGATGTAAGACTGTAGCTAGCTAGGATGTAAGGCTACTGGTAGAGAACGTCCAACCGACTGTATATGGAAAAAAGAAAAAAAAGAAAATGCCTAAATTTATTCTAAATAAAAACAAGAAATACTTAACATGTTGATGATTTGAAGACAATACGTGAATTCAGAGATGTGTTTGAAGCAGTGGTTCAAAATCTAGAAGCTAACATAGTGCACTACCTCCAGTTCCGACGGAGCCAGCTGATCAAGCATGATGTCGACATCCTCTCTCTCACTCTCTGAATAAGGTGTCTAAGAGCTGTTGTATATGCTAAAGCTAACCTCCTGAGAGGTGTCACTCAAAACATTATGCTTGAACAGCTGGCTCCTATCGGAACTGGAGGCGGTGCACTATATGTCTGAATTTCCAGATGTTGCAGCAAATAACATTTTAATTTTTTTCTATATAAATGCAAAAATACTTAATGAACATGAATGAAATAAAATTTCTATTGTCTCTAAAAATAAGAGAATGCCTAAATGTATTCTAAATAAAAACAAGAAATACTTAAAAATGAATTAAGTAGGTAGTTAGTATATTTTCGTTTGGTAATGGCCATTTTTTTAATAAACTAAATTCTAATAAATTAAGCTAAATGTAAATTTAAATGCATCTCTCATTAGAGGATGCTTAAAAAATACTAGAAAATTAGAGGATGCTTAAAAAATATGTGAAACAAAATACAATGTTAGTAGCTAAATAACAACTTGTTTCTAAATCTAAAACATCTAAAAAACCTCATCTCTTAGCTCCTACTACTACCTAGAAACTAAAATTGCTATTTTCTCCATTTCTAATCCATAAACCTAAATTTAATTACAACAAATGAAAAGAGAATGAAGAATCTAACCTTGGCAACACTTTGGAGGAGGGAAATCTTCACAAATTGATGACAAAAAAATTGGACAGCACCTCCCTAGGAGAGAGGCGCCATGGAGAGCTTGAGCTAGCTATAGCTCTCGGGTGAAATGGCTCGGGCAGAGGAATGAGAAGGTGAGGGCAGGGACTTATAGGCGTCGACCTTTAGTCCCGGGTGGTATTACCACCGGAGACAAAAGGTGACTCTTTTGTCTCGGGTCGTAAAACGATCCGGGACGAAAGCTTTTGTCACGGGCGGTGTCACCACCCGCGATAAAAGGGTTGCCCTTTTGTCTCGGGTGGTAACACTGCCCGGGACAAATTACCGAAGCCAATAATTGAGCTGCAGTAGCCGTTGGAGGCCTCCCCATTTGTCCCGGTTGGTGTTACCAACTGAGACAAAAGGCTGGGGTTGTTCGCAGGCGTTACAGTATACCAACGAATCTCCCTCCCAAAACCGCGGTTACAGTGGTATCAGAGACAGCGGTTTTGGGGGGGGGGATTCGTTGATCGATCTAGCTGTTCTTGGAATCGAGTTTCTGGGTAAGAACTGGTGAGCGCGATTCGTCATGGCTAGTTCCCAATCCTGAATTCGTTCCGAAGCAGTGTCTCGATCTCTCTTTCCCTTAAACCAGGTCAGTTTCACGCTATCGATCCATCTAGGGTTCACCACGTCGGGGACACTCTCCCGATTCGTCGCACCTACCACAACCAGTCTTTCAGATCTTGTCCGATTGGTGAGTTACCATGAGGTTGTGGCTCATCCACCTAAAATCCCTCGCGCTAACCGGATCTGTGAAGAACAACCCCCTTTCTTGATGAGGACATCACAACCATACGTAACCCAGATGCCTTGGTTACACCGAATGCATCGCAGGCTACGCCAAGTCCACCTCTGGTTACGCATCAAGAATCAAGTGCACAACCGGTTATGCATGATCGAATAATGGATACGCAAACACAAGTGTATGAAGGACCGGTTACGCGCAGCCGTACAAAGAAAATCCAACAAGAGGTGCATGCTTTCCTCTCAGAATTACATTGTAATGTTGATGAGAGTCATATACTACCTAAGTCTTGTACTTTACTTCTACTCAGGTTTACACAGGAGGCTTCTCCGCTGGGTTACATGAAGGACACAGGAGGTTACATGGAGGACACCAAGACTGCTGTCCAAGCTGAGAAGGGTTACGCACACAAGACTGAGGGTTACACCGCAGAAGCATCAACTTCGTGTCCAAGTCTGTACCATCTCGGGAAGAGACGGGGGCCAAGTGATACATCACTAGAAGCTTCTTGAAGTCAAGATTCCAACCCTATAAACAGCACGCCATTTCGACTTCCGAGCTAGGAGTAATGGCCGATTTACTAAAGGTTGCGCAGAAGCTGAACAGACGCGCGTGAACTGAAGAAGACCTCGTGAATACTTCCACCAGTTGGCCTTCCATCTCCCAACGTGGCCACTTCAGTTCACACTTATCCCACACCCATTTAGGAGAGTTGTTCCTAGTATAAATACCCCCTATGTACCCCAAAGAACTCAGTTTTGATTATTGATAATTGACAACCACATATGGTTTTCTTGCAGCCGAGCTGCTGAGTGCCTTGGACACCCTTGTTCTTCTTGGACTTGTGGAGAGAACCCTCTGGGTTCCACTACTTCATGCTTTACGGTTTCCGTTCGGCTGCGCCGTATTGTGTGGATTAGTTCCGGCTTGTGGTTCTGCGGTCGTTCGGAGATCGAGTCGAAGTCCTTGCGGTTTCGGTGCCTCTCTCCCCGTCGCTTGGTCGCATCCAACCTTTGTTAGGTATAAAGCATTTACCCGCTGCTTGCAGCAACTTATCTTGTTACGAAACCTACTGCCGTGAAGATCGGGCCATCCCTAGGACCTTTCTTGCAACGGTCCCTATCATGTGGTAATCAGAGCTATCGTTGTCACGGTAGGTTTTGATTATTACCCACCCTCCCACCCTTATATGTTATTTCCATTCGTTTTTGTTCCTGTCCTACAGTCCAGTAAACAGCCACACAAAAATCCCATAGCCTTTTTGTGGTACTGTTCCTTTGTGTGTTGCGTTCATCTTGTTGCTAGTCACCACCGTTGTTCTTCCGCCGTGTTTTAATTTTTCCACACCCCTCATATGTGTTCTTGTGTCCGCTGAAAAAAAAAGAAAAAGAGTGAAAAAAAGAAAGAAAGAAAGAAAGAAAGAAAGAAAGGAGAAGTTGAAAGGGGTTGTGTTGCGGATTGTGTAACTAAAAGTTTGATATCTATAATCTCAAGTTGGTGGTGGTTATGAACAGCAAGTTTTGAACGGGTTACACACTTTGTTTCAGTACCATAGCCTTCCTTGGACAGCCACCTATAGCTCCACAAAAATCTGAAACTGGGGCTTTTGATTCGTAATCCTTTCAACCGCTTAATCACAAGTTTGGTTACGCCACACTAGCACACTCACGGTCCTTGAGAACGGGTAAGAACTTGGGTAAGCAAGAGGTGAGGTTGTGTGATTCCACATATTTTTCCTATTCCACTTTCTCTTGCAATTCCTAACATGGCAGGATCTGATTCAAGTGTTAGTGGTGGGAACCACGGAGATGAGGAGCCCCCTGTCTCAAGAGCTGAGATGTGCAATATGGCCAACTCGCTTGTGGAGGCAATGGAGAGGATGCTCGATGACCGTCTTCCTGCTACAAGACGAAGAGCTCCACATCACCATGATGAATCCGGTAATGAAAATTCTGGTTTTGAGCATGGTTTTCGTGACCATTTTGAAGGTGGTCGTGATGGTCGTGGTGGTGGAAGATGTGCTGGTCATGAGGATCGGCGTGCAGGAGGTGATCGTGGTCATGGTCGCCGTGTTCACTTTGATGATGAAGATGAATCTCAAGGCAGCCATGAGGAGGAGTATGATGATGATGAGAATCCTTTTGCACACCGTGGACCATTTGAACGTCACCGAGAACGCCGTCGTGCTGCTGGTCATGATGGTGAAAATTGTCGTGGTCACAATAGGGCTGATCTGGACAGCATTGCCCGTATTAAACTCAGTGTTCCAAAATTTTCAGGCAAGGAAGATGCTGATGCATATCTTGATTGGGAAGAGCAGTGTGATCAAATTTTCAGAGTGCATAATCTTTCTGATCAGAGACGTGTTAATCTTGCTTCCATTGAATTCTCTGGATATGCTCTTACTTGGTGGAATCAAATACAAGAAAATCAGATTGTGTTGGGGCGTGATCATATCAACACGTGGGCTGAAATGAAGCATGTGATGAGGAGGCGTTTTGTTCCATCAAGCTATCGCCGTGACCTTCATAATAGGTTACAAACATTGAAACAAGGTTCAAAATCAGTTGATGAATATTTCAAAGAGATGGAATTGCTCTTGATTCGGTCTGACATAAGAGAAGATGAAGAATCACGAATGGCAAGATTTTTGCATGGTCTCAATGATGACATTTCAGGTTTTGTGGAGATGTTTCCATATCGAACTTTGCAAGATCTTGTTGATCAAGCTATGCGCACTGAGAGGAAAATTCAGCAAGAAGGACGTGGGCGCTCCTATGGGAGTCGATCTGTCTCAACTCCATGGCACCGGCAGCAGCCCAGTATATCTGTTGGTGGTGTTCGCTCTCAAGGTGCTGCAGCTAGGTCCTCTCCATCCATTGGTGCTGCAAAAACAACATTTTCTAGTGCTTCTTCACCTGCAATTCAGTAAGAAAATCGACGTCCTACTACGAGTGCAGCAGCCCCTTCAGCTACAATAGCCGCTGCATCATCTTCGCATAGCCGAGGCATTGTTTGTCACAAGTGCCAAGGTCGTGGGCACATTGCTGCTGAGTGTCCTAGTAAAAGGACTATGATTGTGAATGAGCAAGGTGAATGGGAATCTGAAAGTGATGAAGACGGTGCTCCAATATATGATGAAGAAATCGGCAATGATGAGATTGAGATTCAACCTGATGAAGGTGATAATAATTGCTTCATTTCTCAACGAGTGCTTAGTGTCACTGCTGTGAAAGAAGAAAATAATCAGCAACACAATCTTTTTCACACTCGAGGCATGATCAAGGACAAGTTGTGCCGAATCATTATTGATAATGGTAGCTGCAATAATATTGCAAGTCAAGAATTGGTTGAGAGATTGGGGTTCAAACAGCGGCGCCATCCTTCTCCATACAAGATGCAATGGTTAAATGAGTCCGGCGCGCTGCGTGTGAGCAACATTGTGAATGTTCCTTTCTCTATTGGGCGATATAGTGATCACGTGGAGTGTGATGTGGTGCCAATGCATGCATGCCAATTGCTGTTGGGAAGACCATGGTTATATGACTGTGATGTTCAGATTTGTGGTCATACTAACAAGGTTGTTCTCATGTACAAAGGAGAGCGCATCACTTTGCTTCCTTTGTCGCCGGAGGAAATTTTGAAGGATGATCTGAAACGAAAACAGCGAGAGAGCGAGAAACACTTAAGAGCGAGCCACATACATAGTGAGGGAGTGTTTCCACAGCCAAATAAAACTCCACAGCTGCAAAGAACCGAGCCAACGGGAAAAGAGGGATTAGTTATGATGGCTAGGAAGGGGGATTTAAAAGAATTGAGTGAACCCAATGCCATGTTTTTTGTATTCCTGTGCAAGGACAATTTTTTTTCCACTAACGACTTACCCTCTACTTTGCCTAGTGCTGTTTTTGATGTGCTACAGGAATATGATGATGTATTTCCGGAGGAAGTACCACCAGGGCTGCCACCCAAGAGAGGGATCGAACATCAAATCGACCTTGTTCCTGGTGCTTCTCTTCCCAACCGTGCACCATACCGAACCAACCCAGAGGAAACAAAAGAAATTCAGCGCCAAGTACAAGAGCTCATCAGCAAGGGGTATGTAAAAGAAAGTCTTTCACCTTGTGCAGTTCCTGTTCTTTTAGTTCCTAAGAAAGATGGTTCATGGAGAATGTGTGTTGATTGTCGAGCCATCAATAACATCACCATAAGGTATAGACACCCCATACCTAGACTTGATGACATGCTTGATGAACTTAGTGGTGCTATCATTTTCACAAAAATTGATTTGAGAAGTGGATATCATCAAATTCGAATGAGAGAAGGAGATGAATGGAAAACAGCCTTCAAAACCAAGTTTGGGCTGTATGAATGGTTAGTAATGCCTTTTGGATTGACTAATGCACCTAGTACTTTCATGCGCTTAATGGATCATGTGCTTAGGGCTTTCATTAGCAAGTTTGTTGTGGTTTATTTTGATGATATCTTGATTTACATCAAGTCTCTTGATGAACATGTTGAACATATAAAATGTGTGTTTGCTGTTTTGAGGAAGGAATGCTTGTATGCTAACCTTGCCAAGTGCACCTTTTGCACCGACAAGGTAGTCTTTCTTGGTTTTGTTGTTTCAACTCAAGGAGTGGAGGTTGATGAAGAAAAGATCAAAGCTGTACGTGAATGGTTGCCTCCAAACAATGTGAGCCAAGTGCGAAGTTTCCTTGGCCTTGCCGGCTTCTACCATCGGTTTGTCAAAGATTTCAGTACCATTGCTGCCCCAATCAACGAGTTGACAAAGAAGGACGTACCATTCCAATGGGGTGCAGCACAAGAAAAAGCATTTGAGGAGCTTAAAATGAAGTTGACAACAGCCCCGCTTCTTGCACTTCCAGATTTTGGTAAGACTTTTGAAATTGAATGTGATGCAAGTGGTGTAGGGCTTGGAGGCGTGCTCATGCAAGAAGGAAGACTTATTGCATACTTCAGTGAAAAGCTAAGTGGTCCAACTCTGAATTATTCAGTTTATGATAAAGAACTTTATGCTCTTGTAAGGAGTTTGGAAACTTGGCAGCACTACCTTTTGCCTAAAGAGTTCATTATACATTCTGATCATGAATCCTTGAAACATCTAAAAGGTCAATTAAAACTGAACAAAAGACATGCTAAATGGAGTGAATTCATAGAATCTTTTCCTTACATTGTTAAGTACAAGAAAGGGAAGGATTATGTTGTTGCAGACGCTTTGTCTAGACGCCATGCTTTGATATCCCAACTTGATGCTAAAATTCTTGGTCTGGAAAGTGTTAAAAATTTATATGCTACTGATTCATACTTCGCTGAACCATTTTCTAAATGTTGTGATGGCAAGGGCTGGGAAAAGTTCCATTTGCATGATGGATTTTTGTTTCGAGCTAACAAACTTTGCATTCCAGATTGTTCTGTTCGTCCTTTGCTTTTGCAGGAAGCTCATGCTGGAGGACTAATGGGTCACTTTGGTGCTAAGAAAACAGAGCAAGTGCTAGCTGATCACTTCTTTTGGCCAAAGATGCGAAGAGATGTGGAGAGATACGTGCTACGCTGCGTAACCTGCCACAAAGCTAAGTCCCGCTTGAACCCTCATGGTTTATACACCCCTTTGCCTATTCCTAGTGTACCATGGGAAGATATTTCTATGGACTTTGTTCTTGGGTTACCTCGAACAAAGAGGGGGAGGGATTTAATCTTTGTTGTGGTTGATCGCTTTAGCAAAATGGCTCATTTTATTCCTTGTCATAAGAGCGATGATGCTTCACACATTGCTGAATTGTTTTTCAGGGAAATTGTGAGGTTACATGGTGTGCCACGTACCATTGTGTCGGATCGTGACACCAAGTTCTTGAGCTACTTTTGGAAGACATTGTGGGGAAAACTTGGAACAAGGCTGCTATTCTCCACAACATGTCATCCACAAACTGATGGACAAACTGAAGTCGTGAACCGTACCTTGTCAATGTTGTTGCGGGCTGTTCTTAAGAAGAATTTGAAGCTTTGGGAAGACAGCTTGCCTCATGTGGAATTTGCATACAATAGGGTGGTACACTCAACCACAAATTTCTATCCATTTGAGATTGTATATGGTTTTGAACCTGCTGCTCCCATCGATCTTTTGCCTTTACCTCTACAGGAACGTGTGAACTTCGACACAAGCGAGCGTGCTGAATTTGTCAAGAAACTTCATGAACGAGCAAAATCCAACATTGAGAAGATGACCAAGATGTATGAGAAGCGTGCCAACAAGGGTCACAAAAGGATTTTGTTTGAACAAGGCGACTTGGTTTTGGTGCACCTACGCAAGGATCGCTTCCCCGACCACCGCAAGAGCAAGTTACAGCCACGTGCCGATGGACCATTCAAAGTGCTTCGCAAGATCAACGATAATGCTTATGAAATTGATCTTCCAAGTACATATGGTGTTATTACAAGCTTCAATGTCGCTGATCTGTCACCGTACTTTGGACTGGACGAGTCGAGGACGACTCCTTTTCAAGAGGGGGAGGATGATGAGGACATCACAACCATACGTAACCCAGATGCCTTGGTTACACCGAATGCATCGCAGGTTACGCCAAGTCCACCTCTGGTTATGCATCAAGAATCAAGTGCACAACCGGTTATGCATGATCGAATAATGGATACGCAAACACAAGTGTATGAAGGACTGGTTACGCGCAGCCGTACAAAGAAAATCCAACAAGAGGTGCATGGTTTCCTCTAAGAATTACATTGTAATGTTGATGAGAGTCATATACTACCTAAGTCTTGTACTTTAATTCTACTCAGGTTTACATAGGAGGCTTCTCCGCTGGGTTACCTGAAGGACACAGGAGGTTACATGGAGGACACCAAGACTGCTGTCCAAACTGAGAAGGGTTACGCACACAAGACTCAGGGTTACACCGCAGAAGCATCAACTTCGTGTCCAAGTCTATACCATCTCTGGAAGAGACGGGGGCCAAGTGATACATCACTGGAAGCTTCTTGAAGTTAAGATTCCAACCCAACAAACGGCACACCATTTCGACTTCCGAGCTAGGAGTAATGGCCGATTTACTAAAGGCTGCGCAGAAGCTGAACAGACGCGCGTGAACTGAAGAAGACCTCGTGAACCGCAGAAGCATCAACTTCCACCAGTTGGCCTTCCATCTCCCAACGTGGCCACTTCAGTTCACACTTATCCCACACCCATTTAGGAGGGTTGTTCCTAGTATAAATACCTCCTATGTACCCCAAAGAAGTCACTTTTGATTATTGATAATTGACAACCACATATGGTTTTCTTGCAGCCGAGCTGCTGAGTGCCTTGCACACCCCTATTCTTCCTTGTTCTTCTTGGACTTGTGTAGACAACCCTCTGGGTTCCGCTACTTCGTGCTTTACGGTTTCCGTTCGGCTGCGCCATATTGTGTGGATTAGTTCCGGCTTGTGGTTCTGCGGTCGTTCGGAGATCTAGTCGAAGTCCTTGTGGTTTCGGTGCCTCTCTCCCCGTCGCTTGGTCGCATCCAACCTTTGTCAGGTATAAAGCATTTACCCACTGCTTGCAGCAACTTATCTTGTTACGAAACCTACTGCCGTGAAGATCGAGTCATCCCTAGGACCTTTCTTGCAACGGTCCCTATCATTTCTCCCCGTAAATTGGCAGGCTTTCGACTACGGCGAGGGTTGCAGAACAAGTTTTCGTGTAAAATTCCGAGAGCCAAGGTCGAATTTTGCTCAGCAGAGGTGACGACGGGTGTTGCTCTTTGGTCAGGGTTGCGAAGCAAGTCTCCATGTAAAATTCCGTAGCCAAAGCCGCAACACAAGTGTAGGGAATCTCGTTTGTGTGCTCACACTAGGGTCACAAATTCGAGTTAGGGCGAGAGGAGTCGGAGCTTCGACAAAGACGACAAGATTGGGCGAACTCGATCACACTCTGCAGTGGCGGTCAAGCCGTCATCACAGACTCAACTGATCCTCGACGAGATGAACATCGGCGAATCGATCGATGATGAGCGCTGGGACAATCTTCAGCAGAGCCTGGATTTACTGTTCTCCAAGTTCTCCGCCATGGAGAATAATCAGGTACAAACGAAGGCTCAACTGGATTTAAATTCAGAGCTGATAGATATAATGTCTAGAGAACAAGTGACAATGACAAAGCAAATTGTTGAGAATGGTCGTGATGTAGCTCAATTACGTTTTGATAAAGCCAAATCCCCAGCTCATGATGTGCCTGAGAGCCCAAGATCGCCCAAAGACAGAAACCATTTCAGCCATCCCAGAGTTCCAATTGGTGATAACATAGGTGCAGGAAAGCCATAGTTTAATGTTCCCAAGATGCCATTCCCTATGTTTGATGGAGCTCACCCAAGGATTTGGATAGACAAGGCTGTTAATTATTTCACAATGTACAATATTCCAAGATGCTTTTAGGTCACAACTTCTACAGTAGCTTTTGATGACAATGCTGCCAAGTGGCTACAAGTATACAAGCTCCAGAATGATATTGTTAGTTGGGAAGAATTTGCTGCTGCAGTGGAAGAGCATTTTGGCACTTATGATTACAAGAAGGCTATGGCAGTGTTAATGTCACTGAAGCAAAAGGGTTCTGTCCAGGAATATTACCAGGACTTTTTGGATGCCAAGTATCAACTGCACATGCATAATACTGCTTTGGATGAAACATTTTTTGTCCAGCATTTTGTGAAAGGGCTGAAACAGGAGCTGAGAGGAGCAGTGGAATCCCAGGATCCAGATAAATTGGAAAGGGCTGTACATCTGGCTGCTATTTAGGAAGATATTGCTCAGAGACCCAGTTCAAATTTTCCAAACAACTACCAACTGCAAAGCCTGCTGCACCTGTCACTAAAGAAGCCAAAGGACTCCAACAAGGTGGGGAACTATGGAAAGCAAGACAGACCAGAGACTATAGAAGAGCAAACAACTTGTGTTTCTATTGTGCAGCACCATTCACACCAGCACATCTAGATGTGTGTGAAACAAGACCTAAGCAGCAAGTGCATACCATGACACTGGAAGAGATGAATCAACAGGAGTTAACTGATGGCATATTACTGCAGCTGGAACAAGAAGATGCTGTAGCCCAAGACATTTTCTGTCTCTCTCTGAATGCCATCACCGCCAAGGCCAAAGAAAATACCATCAGACTCAGAGCACTTGTCAAGAACAAGATCATGCTGACTTTGGTAGATTTTGGGAGTTCTCACAGTTTTGTCAGTGCTGCTCTAGTCAAGAAGTTAGGCCTCAAAACTCAGAAAGTTCCTCTGGCTCATGTCAAAGTTGTTGATGGTTCAGTCTTGCAAAGTACTGAATTAGTACCTGGTTTGGAGTGGTGGGTCCAAGGACATACGTTTAACACTGATATGTGTGTTATTGAGTTAGCCACTCATGATGCCATCCTTGGTTATGATTGGCTGTGATGAGGACATCCCAGCCATACATAACCAAGATGCCTTGGTTACACTAGATGCATCACCGGTTACGCCAAGTCCACCTCTGGTTACACATCAAGAATCAAGTGCACAACTGGTTACGCAAGAACAAGCATTGCAAATGCAAGTACAAATGAACAAAGGGCCGGTTACGCGCAACCATGCAAAGAAACTCCAACATGAGGTGCATGCTTTCCTCTCCGAGTTACATTGCAATATTAATGAGAGTCATATACTACCTAAGTCTTGTATTTTAATCCTACTCAAGTTTACAAAAGAGACTTCTCCGATGGGTTACGTGAAGGACACAGAAGGCTACGTGGAGGGCACCAAGGCTAGTGTCCAAACTGAGAAAGGTTACGCACACAAGACTCAAGGTTACGCAGGAGAAGCATCAACTTCACGTCCAAGTCTGTACCAACTCGGGAAGACACGGGGGTCAAGTGATACACCACTAGAAGCATCTTGAAGTCAAGTTTCCAACCCAACAAACAACGCATCTTTTCTACTTCCGAGCTAGGAGTAATGGCCAAATTACTGAAGGCTGCGCAGAAGCTGAGAAGACGCGCGTGAAACCGAAGAACTGCATGAATGCTTCCACCAGTTGGCCTTTCACCTCCCCAACGTGGCCACTTTAGTTCATACTTATTCCAGACTCATCTAGGAGAGTTGTTCTTAGTATAAATGCCCCCTATGTATTATCAAAAACTCAGTTTTGATAATCATGATTTGATAGCCTCATATGGTTTGTCGCAGCCGAGCTGCTGAGTGCCTTGCACACCCCTTGTTCTTCCTTGTTCTTCTTGGACTTGTGAAGAGAACCCTTTGGGTTCCGCTACTTCATGCTTTATGGTTTCCGTTCGGCTGCGCCGTATTGTGTGGATTAGTTCCGGCTTGTGGTTCTGCGGTCGTTCGGAGATCGAGTCGAAGTCTTCGCGGTTTCGGTGCCTCTCTCCCCATCTCTTGGTCGCAACCAACCTTTGTCAGGTATAAAGCATTTACCTGCTGCTTGCAGCAATTTATCTTGTTACGAAACCTACTGCCATGAAGATCGGGCCATCCCAAGGACCTTTCTTACAACGGTCCCTATCAGGCTGGAACCCAGGAGCCCCATGAGTTGCCACTGGAAAAATAAAACAATGGCTTGGCAAGAAAATTGCATCCACATCAAATTACAAGGAATAGTGCCACAACAACAGTTGCAGGTCAATGAGATGTCAATAGAACAATTTCTCAAATGGACAGTGGGTAATGATGTTGTGGAGCAACAACAAACTACTTCAGGAGTGCACCTAGTAGTACAGAGCTTGTTGCAAGAATACAAAGATTTGTTTGATATCCCCACAAAACTACCACCACCAAGGGCATATGATCAAACTATTCCACTAGTACCAGGGGCTACTCCTGTCAACTCTAGACCATATAGATATTCCCCAGCTCACAAGGATGAGATTGAGAAGCAAGTCAAGGAACTGTTAGAAGATGGTCTCATTTGTCACATCACTAGTCCCTTTGCTTCCCCTGTGCTCTTAGTACAGAAGAAAGATGGCACATGGAGGTTCTGTGTAGATTACAGAAAGCTCAACTCCCTCACTGTGAAGAATAGATTTCCATTACCTATCATTGATGAGATTCTTGATGAGTTGGCTGGAGCCCACTACTTTACCATATTGGACATGGGGTCAGGCTATCACCAAGTGAGAATGCATCAACAGGATGAGTATAAAATAGCTTTCAAGACCCATCATGGTCACTACCAGTTCAAGGTAATGCCTTTTGGCCTTACTAATGCCCCTACAACATTCCAGTGCATCATGAACAAGGTCTTAAGCCCTTATCTTAGGAAGTTTGCCTTAGTCTTCCTGGATGATATTCTCATCTACAGCAAAGATCTTCAGACTCATCTGATTCACCTGAGAGCAGTATTCACGGCCCTAAGAAACAACAATTTCTTCATCAAAGAGTCTAAATGTTCTTTTGCTCAAGATCAACTGCAGTATTTGGGCCGTGTGATCTCAGCTCAAAGAGTGGCAACAGATCCTACTAAGATTGAGGCAATGATGCAATGGCCAATCCCAACTAATGTCACTGAACTAAGAGGTTTCTTGGGCTTAACAGGATATTATAGAAAGTTTGTTCATGTTGACGCAAAAAAACATAATAAAGTTCTTCAACGGCAACACGTAACGGATCCCCGGGATGTAACAAGGCGCGCCAGCCGACTTGACCTGTTGATCGGCACGGAAAGATAGGAAACGTTAGATGCGGGTTAGATCGGCTAGAGAACCGATGTGGGTCTTTGACAAGTAACAGCCTGATCGGCCGATACTACTATAGAGCAAATCGGCTAGCTGGAGCAGCCGAAGTGCAAGTATAACCAAAACGGCTAGATCAGCTGATTTGATGACGTAGGCAAAGCGCAAGCAGAAGCAGAGCAAACTACGAGACAACACTCGAAACCTGATCTGAATCAGCTAGATCGTAGTGAAACGATGCAAGAGCGACGATAGCCGATACGACGAGATTACGAACTGAATAAATTGGTGATAAAAGCTAAATAAACAAGAAAAGACTTGCAAACCTAGCTGATATCGATAAGTTGTGAATAAAACTTAGACGAAACCACAGTGATGCGCCCGGAGGTTAAAGCCCAGTTGTTATTCGATAAAACGGTACTTACAAACTTGCCGTAGGTCGATCGATGCAGCCTGACGAGCTAGAAGGACGACGTTTGAAGAAACAAGAAAATAAGAAGTAAAAAAGGGGTGGCGAAGTCGCCGACTTGAATAAGTAAAGGTTTTGTTGATATTGGTGTGTACAATCTTTTCTTCGACCACGCAGGGTCACTATTTATGTCCTGAGGACAACTCGGCTCCTAGTCGATGACGACAATGTTTACTTGAATCTAAAGAAACAAAACTACCAAAAACTTAATGATTCTCATAGGAATCGGTCTCTCTAAACTAACTTTGACCCGATGTCAACTTGGTTGTTGACCCGCCTCCGTCTTCCTTCCTTTTGGCGAATTCCTCTTTTGCCACGTTTCTTTTCCATCAATCGTCCGATTTCAGATCGGCTGGTTGCCTTTCTCCTTTCTTCATCAGCTTTGAGGCCTTTCCGATGTTTCTTCATCTTTCCTCTGACACGTGTCAAAAAACGGTGTCAACACATGCCCCCCAGTTTCAGAGTAAATTTCTTTTGCTCTGAAATTTCCTCCTTCGATTTTTCTTCTTGCGCATGGGGATTACTAGAAATTCTTTACTATCTTTCTGCTCCTGCTTTGTATATTTTGGATCTTGCGTTATTGGTGCCTGATTTGATCATGTGATTCTGTCTTGCTTCTTCCTTTATAAACTCACCCTTTCGTCCATAGACTTCCTCATGAGCTTTTCTCAGTGCTAACCTCAATGCATCCAAAGAACATATCACTTTTCATTAGTCATGGGAGGCATCCCTTCTTGCAAACATTTTCAGGAAGCAGTACCTGTTACTGTCCTTTGATGAACTTCTGTTGATCAGAGCTCTACATCTGGATGATGCTATAAAGGTTGCAGTTGCTTTCAGTGCTGTTGAAGGGCAATCATCCTTGGTATATGCTCTGCAGTTTGTCGATGTATAGAATACCCAACCTAAATTTGTTGGTGCTAGCCATGTCTTCTGAGTCAATTTTGGCTTTTCAGAAGCCAAATTATCAATCAGGCATCTGTCTCTCCTTTCTTGTGATTCAGTCTTTGCTTCTGATTACTTTCTCTAGCCTTTCAATCACGAGAATGTAGCAGGGATTCTGACGATCATCAATGCTCATGGTGCTATCAATGAACTCCAATGTTGAGTCAACAGCAAAAATCTGGAGAAATTTTGATGTAATGTGATCGGCCTATTTAGCCGATGTAATTAGCTTTTTCTTCATTGTGTTCAGATACTGGATAACCATCTCCCTTCCGACAATATTTACTGTCCATCTCGTGACTTTTTTGAGTTGTGGCAGATGAATGCTTCCCACTCATCCTTGAATGCCACCAATCTTTTAATGTCGGCATGTGACTCTGAACTGTCTTTTCCATGTATCTTCCCTATAAAACTCGGCTTATAACCCAATGGTTCTTCACCGGTTTCCTCTTTATAGGCTCCTTTCTTCTTTTAGCCGAAAGTCCCTGGATCGGCCAGTTGTCTTTGGGGATGGGAGGCATCTTCCTCTTGGAGTGTTTACAGGAAGACTTAGAGCTTTGTTTACTGCAACAGACATCCTCTTGAAATAGTTTTGCTTCATGTCGCTGCCAGTAAGCTTGTTGATGTTTCCAGCAACATTGAGGGGTACTCCTTTTTGTCTTTTCCTTGTCTAGGGCTCAGAGCCTTTTCCTTCACCAGCTTTTGAGTGCCCCTCCCTTTTTTGGGGAAATGTATCTCTGAGATCAATGTTGACCCCTAGAAACTAAGACATTCATGAAAAAATTGTTACCATTTTGACCAGATCTGGCATCTTTTCGATTCCTTCTTATCTTCTCTGGCCTCCATTCCCTTTGGTTTGGGCTATAAATAGCATCCATATGTACATCGGCTCTTCACATTTGTTCATCATGGTGCATAGACTAGATCTGATAGGGCACAGGCTTCTGCTCTTTGATCTTTCCTTTTTACTCTTTTCCCACCATGGTTAGAAGAATTCTTGTGAAGTAGTGCAGCGTCACCTCACCTTCTTCGACTCCTTTTGCGAAGCCCGGAGGTACAACAGCTAGAAGAATCCTTGTGAAAAGCTTGGGTTCAACAGCTGAAGAGAAGGAGCAAGGTAGAATGACCTGCTGCACCTGTATCAGAGGAAGAGCGCGCCGAGGGGACGACCACCTTGGTCATCAACTCGTGGAGCTCTCGGCGGAAGATCACAGAATCTGGCGAAGATCTTAGTCTTTCGTTTCCTCTTCGCAGTACCCCATCTCTCTCTGGTGTTCATCGATTTAATATCCTCATCACATGAGAGATAGGATAATTATCTTCTAAATTGTGTACTCTGTTGTTCTTCTATGAAGATGTAAACACGATGTACTGAAATATGCGGAAAAGTATATATATGCTCTTATTTTTGTTCTAAGGGTGATTGTTACATCGGCCATTATCTGAATCTTGTATCGCCTATAAATGTTTGAACACTCCTTTATAATTTTTTCACTAAAGTTGATAACTTAGTATCGGCTATTACCCGAAATCTAAATCAGCTAAAGAGCCAGAAGTAGTAATCGACTAAGTATTAAATCCACTTTTCCAACCTTGTCTTGATCTTGACGAGCATCAGCCTAGCTTTGTTGAAGTCAATCGGCTGATGCAGCCTTTTATTCCTTTTATATTTGAGAACCGATCATCTGGATCGGCTGAAGCTCGAAGTCAGACATCTTGAGGAAATCTGTCTCCCACACTTTTCCTGATATGCAGACGACTTTATCAAAATTCCAATGTGCATCGGCTGCTGCAATATGGAAGGAAGAATCGGCATTGACTACTTCCACTGAATCTCCAATCCATTGGATCACGCATTGATGCATGGAAGACGGAATGCAACAGTTGGCGTGAATCCAATCTCTTCCAAGTAGTAAATTGTATGATCCCTTCCCCTTGATAACGAAAAAGGTAGTTGGAAGAGTTTTACTGACGATTGTCAGATCCACACATACAGCACCCATTGCAGATGAAGAGTTTCCTTCGAAATCAGGTAGCATGATGTCGGTCTTGGTTAAGTCTTGTTCACTTTTCCCAAACCTTCAAAGCATTGAATAGGGCATAAGATTGACAGATGCACCACCATCTACCAGGAGCCTTGTAACCGACTTTCCATTGACAAGTCCTTTGAGAAACAAAGCTTTCATATGTTGACGCTTCTCCTCATCTGGTTTCTCAAAACTGGCCAGTATTGGATCCAAGGTTAACTGAGCCGATCCAAACTCCTCATCTGAATCCTCATCTGAGTTGTCTTCAAGAGTCATAAACTCCTTAGGTAGCCTGAAGACCATATTAATATCTGTTGCTAGTTGACCTTCTCCCTTGTTATCAAATTTGGGTTTAGGTCGCCAGATTCGGGCAGACCTTCTTCTTATCAAGTGCTTGCCTCTCAATTTCTTCTTGCTGTTCCAATTGTCGTAAGTGCTGGATTCTCCTCTTTTGAGACTTGGTTAAACCTTCTGGGCACCATTTAGGTTAATGAACTGTGTGTTGGCTTCTGTCCTCGTACGTAGCATTACACCTTTCTGGATTTCTTGCCAATACGTCTTCATCAGGGACCCTGCTGTTAGCCATCTCTTTTAGCCAATCGGAATCCGTCTGATTTTCTCCGATTTTGCCTCCTAGCCGATCATACACACTGATCCTGCCCCCAACCGATCATGCACTGGGATCCATTGGTCATGAAACCCTCGGCCGTTTGCTGGCCTATTTCCTCTGTCATCGAAGCAGGCCCTTTTGGAAGATTGTCCTTCAGAATAAAAACCATCGCACTCTGGACAATTATCCATTGTTGGAAGTTTAATCCCTTCCTCCCAACAGTATCTGAAGAACGGGCACCTCCAGTGATTTGAATTACGCCTTGCCCATTCTTCTCCTTCTCTGATCCTTTGTTGATGGTGTTGATATTTGTTTAGAATAAACTGGGATTGAGTAACTTTGCTGGGCGCTCTCGGATTATTCTCCTCAAGCAATCCTTTTCCTTTTGCTTCTTCTGTTGTTATCTGAGCTTTTGGATCGATGACCTTTTTATTCTGAGCCGATTCAGATGTCAACACCTTTGTTTGTGAAGTTGATTCCACTACATTAGTAGGGAAATGATGTTGATCAATCTTCATCAGCTTTCCTGACTTGGAAGGTGTCTCAAATTTAAGTTTCCCCCGATCTATTGCGTTCTGAATCTGTTGACGAAACACCTTGCATTCGTCAGTGTTGTGGGATGTAGCATTATGCCACTTGAATTACTTGATCTTCTTCAGCTCTTCAGCACTCGGGATAGAGTGATTCTGAGAGAGTTTAATCTGACCCTGCTGAAGAAGGAGATCAAATATCTTATCGGCTTTAGTTATATCAAAATCGAATTTCTCAGGCTCCTTCTTGCTGAAAGGACACGGAATCGGCTTCTTGTTTGACACCCATTCAGCTAGATTGACCTCGGCCTCTTCTTCTGAATCGGAATTCTCCACATAAGAGATCTTCTTCTGATAACTCCTTCGAGGTTCCTAAGGTCGAGAAGAGCTTTCATGGCTTAATCGGTGTACCAACTGGCTTATATTCTCAAACTCTTGTGAAGCATACTTCTCTTTGATTGAAGGCAAGAGTCCTTGAAAAGCCAATTCTGCCAGCTGTTTATCAGTCAAAGATAAGCTGAAGCACTTGTTCCTTGTCTCTCTGAATCTTAGAACGAAATTCACCACTGATTCATCGTTCCTCTGCTTTAATCTAGTCAGATCAGTAATCTTCATTTCATGTATTCCAGAAAAGAAATAACCATGGAACTTCTTCTCCAGATCTTCCCAACTTTGAATAGAATCGGCCGGTAGTGATGTAAACCAAGTGAAGGCCGGTCCCGATAGAGAGGATGAGAACAACCAAACTCTTAATGCCTCATTTGACCCTGCATCTCCACACTGAATGATGAATCGGCTGATATGCTCGATAGTAGAGGTGTCATCTTGACCAGTAAACTTGGTGAAGTTGGGCACTTTATATCTCTGAGGGAAGGGAATCTGATCAAAATACGTAGGGTACGGTGTCCGATACATGTTGGTTTGCTGCTTTGGCTTCAACCCAAACTGCTTTTGTATCAGATCTGAAATTTCAGCCATAAATTTCTTATTTTGATCAATCAGTTGGTTATCTACCGAAGGATTTGGCCGATTTTGCATAATTCCACCTGTTCCCGACTGTTCATGCATAATTGGCTGCGAAGCCAAAGGTGATTGAAAAACCGTATATTGAGGAAACCCTCCTGAATGAGGTGTTCTATGCTGAGTTCCTTGCTGTGTATACTACTTGCTTGGAGTACATTGTATACGCTGTTCTGGCAACTGATATTGCAAATTCTCAGTTTGAGCCATTTGATCCCACAATGCTGCCTGATACATGGCATTATTGTATTGCTCCTGCAAATTCGCAGCATAGGTCCTAACTGCATAAGCTTGATCAGCTGGGCTCATCTGCTCTGGTGTCAATGGATGACTTATGATAGGTTGACCAGTCGCTGCCCCACTGGCAGTTACTTGTGTTGGAGTTTTCTGCATGCTAGAATTCTCTTGAGCCGATTGAATAGGCTTGACCATGTGCATATGTAATGGATGAATGTCATAATGTTGCGCTTTGAGAGTCTTTGGTTCAATGAAAGCGAATGTGATTCCTTTGTCATGCTGCACTACAGTTCCAACTAAATCTCCAAATTTCGCAGCATATGGACCAGTAGAAGTTTCTTCTACCCTTTGAGTTGTCTCCGTTGCAACACATTTCCCATTTGTGTCCTTTTTTTATATTGGTACATCGAGGACAACAGGTGCATTACTTGGAGAACTTGAAGGATCAACAGTTTAAGTCGTGGTTGCTGATAGAATTGGCGTTGTATGAGCAGCACCATCTGAAGTAGATTGTCCAGGCTGAAAAGTCGAAAACCTCATGGCAGCAACGGTTGGAATTGTTGTACCAGGTTGATAATATACTAGTCCTTTGTATCCACTTGCGAGTTCATCTCTGAGCACTTCTCTCACAGAATTCTGTACTGTCCTGTTGAAGACAGATGATTGATCAATCAGAGATCCAAGCATAGCTTTTGTCATCATATCTTGCAGCTTCACAGGATCGGCTTGTATTATCAACTCATGAGGTCTTGGAAGACGAATTTTCTTGATAGCCCCTTGCTTGGTTAAGCCGAAACTACCCATCAATAGCTGACCATATTTTGCCATGCGCTCATCGAACTCAGCTTTGTCTTCTTCACGAAGTTGATCTAACGTGATAGCTTGTGTCTTATCCGCACCAACCTCTTTAGGAAGTTTTGGTCCTGACATCATTGACTGATTCTTCGTGTCCCACCGGGCATGCCAAGATGTGTTGACGCAAAAAACGAAATAAAGTTCTTCAACGGCAACACGTAACGGATCCCCGGGATGTAACAAGGCGTGCCAGCCGACCTGACCTATTGATCTGCACGGAAAGATAGGAAACGTTAGATGCGGGGAAGTGCAAGTATAACCAAAATGGCTAGATCAGCCGATTTGATGACGTAGGCAAACCGCGAGCAGAAGCAGAGCAAACTAAGTGCTACGAGACAACACTTGAAACCTAATCTGAATCGGCTAGATCGTAGTGAAACGATGCAAGAGCAACGATAGCCGATACGACGAGATTACGAGCTGGATAAATTGGTGATAAAAGCTAAATAAACAAGAAAAGATTTGCAAACCTAGCTGATATCAATAAGTTGTGAATAAAACTTAGACGAAACCACAGCGATGCGCCTGGAGGTTAAAGCCTAGTTGTTATTCGATAAAACGGTACTTACAAGCTTGCCGGAGGTCGATCGATGCAGCCCGACGAGCTAGAAGGACGGCGTTTGAAGAAACAAGAAAATAAGAAGTAAAAAAGGAGTGGCGAAGTCGCCGACTTGAATAAGTAAAGGTTTTGTTGATATTGGTGTGTACAATCTTTTCTTCTACCACGCAGGGTCACTATTTATGTCCTGAGGACAACTCGACTCCTAGTCGATGACGACAACGTTTACTTGAATCTAAAGAAACAAAACTACCAAAAACTTAATGATTCTCATAGGAATCGGACTCTCTAAACTGACTTTGACCCGATGTCAACTTGGTTGTTGACCCGCCTCCGTCTTCCTTCCTTTTGGCGAATTCCTCTTTTGCCATGTTTCTTTTCCATCAATCGGCTGATTTCAGATCGGCTGGTTGCCTTTCTCCTTTCTTCATCGGCTTTGAGGACTTTCCGATGTTTCTTCATCTTTCCTCTGACACGTGTCAAAAAACGATGTCAACAGTTCATCATTATGGCATATTGGCCAGGCCTCTCACCAACTTGTTGAAGAAGAAGTCATTTCAGTGGAGTGCAGAAGCTCAGAATGCATTTGACCAGCTCAAGAAAGCCATGTCCAGTACACCAGTGCTGGCTATACCTAATTTCAGTGAAACCTTCCACTTGGAGACAGATGCTTGTGACACTATAATTGGGGCTGTACTAATGCAACAAAATCAACCCAAAGCTTATCTCAGTAAACCTTTGGCACCATCCCACCAGCATCTATCTATATATGAAAAAGAGTTCTTAGCCCTCATCATGGCAGTGGAGAAGTGGAGGCCATACTTGCAAAGAAAGGAATTTGTGATTAATACAGATCATAAGAGCCTGTGCTATCTAACTGAGCAACACTTGCAATCTGAGCTGCAAAGGAAGGCCATGACCAGATTGATGGGCTTACAATTCAAGATTGTGTTCAAACAAGGCAAGGAGAATAAAGTTGTTGATGCCTTGTCCAGGGTGGGTCACATGATGTCCAATGCTATAGTCTCGGTAGCCAAACCCATGTGGATACAAGACATCATTAATTCCTATGTCACTGATCCTGCGGCCCAGGAGCTGCTCCAGGAGCAAGCTATTAGAATCCCCAATGATCAGGGATATTATCTTCAAGAGGGCCTCATCAAGAAAGATGCAAGAATCTGGGTGGGACACAACACAACAACTCAAACAAAAATCATTGCTGCTTTACATTCCTCTGCCCTGGGAGGTCACTCAGGAGTTCAGGCCACTTATCTCAGAGTCAACAAGTTGTTTTGCTGGAAAGGATTGAAACAAGACATTGATAGCTTTGTCAAGCAGTGCCTCATCTGCCAACAAGCCAAACATGAACTCATTAACCCTCCTGGTCTCCTGCTTGCCTGTTCCTAAGGGTGCTTGGTAGGACATTACCATGGACTTCATAGAAGGTTTGCCCAAATCAGAGAAGTTTGATACTATCCTAGTAATTGCGGACAGATTCTCCAAATATGCTCATTTTGTTCCTTTACATCATCCTTTCTCAGCACAATCTGTAGCTCAGGCTGTATTTGATCAAGTGGTGAAGTTACATGGTCTCCCAAATAGTATTGTCTCTGACAGAGACAAAGTCTTTACAGCAGCCTTTTGGAAAGAACTGATGAGAATTATGGGCATCACTTTGACAATGAGCACAGCTTATCACCCCCAAACTGATGGACAAAGTGAAAGGGTGAACCAGTGTCTGGAGATGTTCCTTCGGTGTGTTGTTCACAACAACCCAAGGAAGTGGAAACAATGGTTGTCTCAAGTAGAACTGTGGTACGATACTAACTATCATTCACCACTCGGCTGCTCTCCATTCAAAGCCTTGTATGGGTATGACCCAAATACCATAGCTGCACCTGTGGAGGAACCAACTACCAACTTGTCTGTCGAAGAGTGGGTACAAGAGCGCTAGCGTCACAATGAAGTACTGAGACAGAGCCTACTGGCTGCACAGAATAGGATCAAGAACCAAGCAGATAAAAGGAGGACTGACAGAGAATTTCAGGTGGGGGAACAAGTTCTTCTCAAAGTCCAACCATATGCTCAAAGCACAGTTGTCAGTCGACCCTGTCCTAAATTGGCACTCAAATTCTTTGGACCATTCAAAGTCCTTGCTCGAATTGGGAAAGCTGCTTACACATTGGAGCTACCTGAAGGGGCACAAATTCACAATACTTTCCATGTGTCTCAGCTGAAGCCTTTCACACCAGACTATACACCAGTATACAGTGACCTGCCTCAAGTCATTGACCTCGAACAACAGGATCTCCAACCGGAAAAGGTGCTACACCGGCGGCTTGTCAATAAGGGAAACAATGTTGTTCCTCAATGGCTCATCAAGTGGACTCATCTGCCGGAAGATTCAGCTACATGGGAGGATGCTAACGTGATCCAGAAGCGGTTTCCTCTTGCACCTGCTTGGGGGCATGCAGGTTCTTCAGCCGGGGGGGGGGGGGGGGGGCCGCCCCCCTACTGTCACACCTGATCAGGAGGCGCATAGTGGGAGTACGCCAACGATTGAGGAAGACGGAAGCGGGAAGTGAAGGTTAACAAGTGTGACCGAGAAGTGGGCCCTGCGCGGCAGTGATGGGCGAGTGCTTATATGCCAGCTTTGTATCCGCTTATGCACTTATGAAAACTATATTCTGTAAAAGACTTATTCGAGCTCGAGGAAGGGGAAGGTGTTCTTCCTCCCTCTGATCTCTGGGATCAATTATCTTGTGCTCTCGATTTCCATTTGTACTTGTCACGCTCCCGGATTGATCCGCTGGTGAGCTAGGGCTAGGCGGTTACACAAATAAATGAATGGACCACTTCTTGTTTGGCCACCAGATCTGCCAGCCTAAGTGGTGCGAAATTCAATTCAATTTTTCTATCAGCCACACCTGGCCTTCTGGCAAGAGGGTGACTTTATATATTGTCCCTATCTACATCCTCCTCGCTCATCAGGGCGCATTGCTACAGCTATTCATGCTCCAAGCTCCATGCCGCCGTGCTCCTCTAGGTAGCTCCGCAGCAGGTCAACTGTCGTCGTCGGCGAGCTATACCATGGACGCCGCCCCCGCCGCGGCCACCGTTATTAGGCTGGTGTGGCTTGCTCCCACGCTCGGCAGCCATGTACGTAGTTCTCTGTCTTCTTCGATTTGCTTACTTGTCAGTTTTCAGGTGTCTCTCCTTTCAATCTGTTGAGGCGATTTTTCGAAAAGAAATCCTTTGAAATGAAGTGCTTTACTGCTTTCCGTCTTCTACTCTTAGAAGAATGTTACTCCCTCCGATTTTTAGCACCTACCTATATAGTTATGTCTAGATATATAAAAAAAAATGTATTTAGAAATGTCAAAACGACAAATAATATGAAACGGAGGAGTATGAGGTACGGTGTTCGAAAATAAGGCATTTTTTAAAGTCAACACCGACTTTCTTTTGTTTTGTTGTTATTAGTATTTTAGAAAACTAGTAATAATGATGATTGAACTAAAAAGGGTTGGTGGGGTTCCTTAGAGGCACAAACTAGTTTGTACCGTAGTTGTTCTTCGTCGCATTCATGATGTTTTCTTATTATTCGTTTCCTCCAATCCCTTTTTCGCTCTTTGAAACGAAGTGGTTTTGACGTTTCGCTATGTATGTTACATAGTGTAGTTGTACACCCTATGTATCTTTCTATCCTTTGTGGTGTGTACACTAGACTAGAATAGATTTGTAGGACATGAAGCTGTAGAAAATTCATGGCATCGTGACCAAACTGGTTCAAAAAAAATTTGGGTTTTGAGATCTCCCAAAAATGATGCTAAATTGGTAATCACAAATACAACGTCCAGCCTATGGTAGCACCAACTCCAGATCTGAATTAATGTCAACGGTGGTCGACGGGTGACGTTGATTCTTTTTTTATTTATTAAAAAAAGTACGCGATTAGTTAGTAGTGTGGCCGGGCACCTAATGATGTGGAGCCACAAAAACAACCGGGCTGGGCCGACCGTGTTTAAAAGGGCCATCATGGGTCAGCAAACACAAAAGATAGCCCAGTATGATGTTTGAGGCCCAAAAGGTCGCTTCCTCCTCGTGTGGGCGAAGCCCAAGCCCGAATATCATTCCTTGCAACGCATACCTTGCTTCCTTGCGAATTTTTTTTATTTTTTTCTCTATTTTGCAAAAATAAATGGTCCGCCAGAAATTTTGCAAAACTATACATCTGCCGCAGTGGCCCACGGCGGTAGGGGTCCTACCGCCGTGCGGCACGGCGGCAGGGGCCGTGGCCCACTGGCAAGGGCACATACCGCCGTGGGCCACGGCGTTACGGGCCTACCGCCGTGCTGCACTGCGGTAGGAGCCTACCGCCAGGCGGCAGCGTGACCTCCAGGTAGCGCCGTAGGCCACGGCGGTATGTATGGACCTACCGCCGTGCCCTACGGCGGTAGGATTTTTTTTTGTAAATTTCAATTTTTTGAAGCATTGATACTTAACGACGAACCATTGATACTTAACGACGAATTACAGAAACAAGCAATGGCACGTACGACACAACTACCCTAACTTTGTGCCGCTGCTAGTCCTAACGTGCCATAGGGAATTTAGATAAACGATTACAACATTTGTAGTCTAGTTGTACGAATAGTACCCGGAGAACCCGGACATCATAGACCCGTCGGAGTGCTGGGAGGGCATGTAGTACCCGTACCCCGACGGGGGTGGAGTTGGATCAGACGGTGGCGGGGGTGGAGTTGCTGGTGGAGTGTTGTCCTTCTTCTCGTGGCACGGACAGCAGCAGAACTCGTCCTCACACCCGGTGTTCGTCTTCACCACCATTGGTCCGGCCACCGGTCTGTCGTCGTCGTTGGTAGATGTCGGATCTGGAGAAGCCAATGCCGACGCGAGTTCTTGCCTCAGGTTGAAGATGACAACATCCTCGAGGTAGTTGATGTACTGTTGATACGGGTCAATAGCTGGGGGATCCACCCATTGCACGAAACCGCAGTTATCTGGTTGGTCGGAGTACTGCAGAAACCATGATTGCATTAGTAAATCATAAAATGATGAAGGACAGAGGTCAAGGAGTTTTGCTTACCCATGCTCGTGAGCAATGCCAGAAATATCGACCAGAGTTGTTCCATCCCTGGTAAACCTGCATCACACAGAACTCACCGTGTGCACACCTTGGCCAGTTCACCGTTTGATTTGGTGCGTACTTTCTAACATCACGCATGGATTTGAAATCTCTCTTATCTAAGACTGGAAAATTGTTGTTGAACTCTGGATCTTGCTGGCTCCATAGTGCTAGACCGAGGGAGCCATCATCATCCCCAGTCCAGGAACTCATTGGTGCTTGTTGTGTTGTGAAGTGACACTGGAGAAGAGTGCTCACATATATGTAGGCAATAAAGTAGACTGGACGGTGGGCCATTCGATCCGGGGCAAGAAAAACAGGCAGTGACTCGGAGGAAACACACCCTAGTACTAGGTTCACTGTTTGGTGCAGTGACTCACAGAAAACACACCCTATGTGTTCACTACGAGTGTTACTGTTTGCATCTGAAATGCATCTGAAATCAAGTTCTTAAATATACAACCTGACTCTAGAGAATGATGAAATGAAATCATAATTTTTTATAGATACAGTAGCACTCGGCGTCTAGTACTCTACGTCTACTGGGTACAACGGGGGCATTTCCCCTTCCTCGTAGCATCCGGCCCAGCTTCCTTAGCCCGGCGAGCTCTCTCCCTCTTCCTCTCTCTATCTGCTTCACAGGCCGCGACCGCTTCACGTTCTTTCATCTCCCGGCGAATGCGAATTTCCTCCTGCTGCTCCTTACGTTTTTCTTCTTGTTTTTCTGCCTCAACCATCCTTTGCCACCTCTCACGTGCTGAACGACCCATCGCCTCGACGTAACGCTTGTCTTGTTCGGACTGCTCACAATCTAGCCACTGCATAAAATCACAGAGAGGAGGTGGAGTCTTTTTTCAAAGACAAGTTAGCACATAATAAAATAGCAATGACATATTATTTATTTAGTAATGCAGTTTGTTCTTACTTTTGGTCTAACATTGCGACATGGTGGGAGGGGGTCATGCTCGTAGTTCCAGCTTCAGCCTCATCCATGTTGTTCCTAATCCTCTTCTTCTTGCGTCGATCGACACCTTGGCACATGGTTGGATCTGGATTTGGTATGTACAACGCATTGTCTTTGGGGTCTTGAGTGAAAGTTCCAAGATGCAGGTAACCCTCAATAGTGTGGTTCCAAGTGTCTAGAATGGATTGCTTCAAAAAGTATTTAGGCACGTAGCGACCCCAACGGTTATTCTTTGTTGCAAGGCATGCAGCGATCACATGTGAGCAGGGGTAGTGTAGCAGCAGTGGCTTCTGGCAAGAGCATGAGCATGTCTGATTCCCAATAACTGTTTGTTGTATTGTTATTTCACCATTCGCTTTTTGTGATTTGGACTGGCAATTTATCTGATATTTCCACTGAACTTCCTCGCCAGGATCACGACGTAGAGGTTGTGGGTAAGCTCTGTGAGCAAGAGCAGCCTTCTGTTTTATGGTCAAGTACTCAGTCATCCATGTTGAATACACCTTTTGACAGTCCTGCATAGCTGCATGTGCTGCAGTAGCACGCTCAAGAAAGTATTTCATTGTGCGGTACAAGAAGAACTCAATGATACCAACAAGAGGGAGAGCTCTGGCATTGTAAACAGCGTTGGAGAACTCTTCACTACCCTGAACTCTCTCTGCAGAGTAAGTGTGGCCCACCTCTTCACTGCATCCTTCACCTCTACTGCACTCTTATACATGGCGCCAACAGAAACCTGATTGTCTCTATACTCCCAGGACACATTCTCACAAGGATTGACAGATAGCTGTGAGAAATTGTAACTATCCCAGTCCCTTGGAACTAGCGGGTCATCCTCATCATCTGAGAAGTCCTCTTCCAACCCACGTTCATCCTCATCGGCCTCCATTTCGCACTGCCTGAGTACTTCTTCATTAACTTCCCCCTCGTCAATTTCACCACGGGCCTCAAAGGGTGTGTCACCATCTCCTTCTTCTGCCTCAGTGGCAGCACCATCTCCTTCTTGTGGCTCAGTTGCAGGACCATCTCCCGCTTGTACTTAAGCCTCACCCTGGTGAGCAGCACTACCCTCCTCATGCACTTGACTACTAGACCCAGCCTTATGAACAACTTGATAAACAACATCACAGGCAAACCAATTTCACATGTTGTTTTGATATAACTCCTCCAATGTTCAGTGCCTTGAAGTGGCATAAGCTCCCAATATACTGACTCACTCCTGTTGATTAGAGCCATAATGGAAAAGTCATGTTGCTCTGCATCTACATGGAATGCCTTATAAAAAAAGTTGGTAATGGACCCCCAAGTTCTTTCGGTTGCTCTTCTAATCACATGGTCAACCGAATTAAATTCTGACAAGTCAACTCCATGTTCACCATATCTAATCTGCCCATTACCGAAATACAACTTGACACTGACTGCATCCGACATGTCTGACAGCATGAAAAAAAACGCTATTAACAAGTGGATCTGCAACTACAAAATATATCTACTCAGAGCTACACTAAAACTATAATTTTACTAATCCATCTACACTAAAACTATATTTTTACTAAGCTGATCTACACTAAAACTATATTTTTACTAAGCAGATCTACACTAAAACTATATTTTTACTATTATCACAGTTCAAACTATTAAGTACCAGAGTATTACCTCTAATGAGACGAAAAACCGGCAGAGCTTCGCACCTTCACCACCTCCTCCTCACTCCCTTCTCCTCTTCCCCCTCTCTTTCTTTTTTTTCGAATTATTATGACATTTTCGGCTGAATTTCGGCCTTATATTGTCGGTGCGGAAAGTAGTCCCGACACTAACTAGTAAGAGCGCTGAGATCGATCTCTCGATGGCCGGTGCTAAGCAACGCTGGGACACGGGGTTTATCCTGGTTCCGGCCGTGGGCCGTACGTCCAGCAGAGGTGCGCTCGTGGCGTTGTATTGCTAGGCACCGTGGTGCTCGTAGAGGGGAGCTACAAGCGAGGCGGGAGAGGAGGAGGAGCCTCCAGGTCCCTGAGGGTTGATTGAGGCAAAGTGCCAATATCGTAGGTGAGGGCGGAAAGGTGAATGAACTAGCTATCCTTCCTCCTCCTGCGGCCAGGGGACCGCCTCCTCCTTTTATAGACCAAGGGGAGGAGGTTTACAGTCACACCGCATGGCTTCAGGTGCTGTGTGGCGGCATGGCGCGCGGTGTCGAGGAATTGACAGCCGTCCTGGCGAATCTTGCCCCTGGCAGGCGTCATGGCAGGTCCTGTGCCCGTCCAGGGGCGGCTTCGAGGGTGGTAGCGGCGGAGTCTTCGTTTGATCGTCGTCCATACGCCAATTCGAGGGCTTGGCTGACGGAAGACCGGAGGCGGCATAGCGGCGGGCGTGGCGATGTCCTGTCAACCCGGGTCCCCACAGTGCGGGGGATGGCCCGGCAGTGCCCGGGATGGCGGCACAGTGGCGGGGATGGCCGCACAGGGCCGGAGGTGATGGAGGAGATGCGCTCCGCCGGCCTTGCATCACGGCGTCGTCCCAGGCGGGTGCGGGGTAGGTGGCCGTACCCCTTTCGAGGGTGCCGCCATCCTCTTTTCGAGGGGGGCGACGTGGAGGAGGTACGGGAGTGGGCGGCACAGTGTCATGGAATGACACCGGCCTTCCCGCACAGCACCCGCACAGCGCCGGGGATGGCCGCACAGTGCGGGTTGGTCGAACAGCGCCGGGATATGATTCCCAGGTGGTGTCAGAGAGCCGGCGTGGCGGGGATTCGCTTTTGACCCGGGCGCCCGCGAGGTGTCAGAGCATTTGATGCTCCGGTAGGGGGAGCAGGTGCGGCGCTGCGGGTCGAGAGCGGCCTCGAGCGAGGCGAAAACTCGCCCGAGGGGGCGTCAAGCCCTCGAGCGAGGCGGAAACTCACCCGAGGGGGCGTCAAGGCTTTTCGCGCATTCCTGCAAGGCTTTTTGCAGCGTGCTGCCGGCGTGCGAGGTGTTTGTTTTAGCCGGCCTCGGCGATATTTCAGTCGGCCTCGGCGGTGCCATGCGCGCGTTCCGGCACTTGCTTGCGTTTGGGCACGTCCAGGAGGTGTAGCCATGCGTCGAGCCCCCAAGCCTGGGCCCGTTCGAGGCGATCGGGGCGAGCTCTCCGGCTTGTCTGTACGCCCCTTCGCCACCCTTCCGCAGGGTGGAGGGGTGAGGTGTCCATGACTCCCATCGCGCGGGTCGCGAATCATGGATCCCTCGTTGAGCTGTTAACGGGTGGTTCAAGTGGACGCCCGTGCCCCATTCGATAAGGGTCGGCTCGTGGTCCGGAGACACGTCCATAAGAGCGCATTACGTGGGTGTGCTAGGCAGGGCTCGGTCCCGTTCGATTGGGACCGAGGGCGCCGAAGCTCTTCCTCGATGGGATCCCTCGACTAGCTGCCCTCGTTGGCCTTGAACACGAACTATGGGGCGCCCTCGAGCTTGTGAGCTCGAGGTCAGGCTCGAATGCGCGCGCCCTGGTCGTCCCTGACTCTGTCAATCTGGGGCGCCTGTTCGAACCCTTCGAGGGTCAGGCTTCAAACCCCTGATTAGTAGGGCCTTTGCGGGGTGGCTCTGAGGTGCCCCCGTCTTGGTTTGATCTGTGGAGCCCGCCGGGCTGCGGTCGAATCGACCCTTGGGCCACTGATCAGTAATCCCTCAGAGCGAGGGCATCTGCGGTGCCTACCCTCGGCGGGCAGGGCTTAAGACCGCTGATCAGTAAGTCCTCATTCGAGGAGCATCTGCGGTGCCCGTCCTCGACGGACGGGTCTTTAGACCGCTGATCAGTAAACGCAGCGTTCGAGGGGTCCGGCCCTCGAGTTCGTAGAGTGAGCCACGGCTCCGCCCGTTTTAGATCGGGGCATCGATCGCACCCGCGAGGGGTCGGTCCTTGAGCTCTTGGCTCTGGTTTCGTGAGGGGGTCATCCTTACTCAGGAAGGAACCCCACCATTAACGGGCCGCGTTCGTGGCCGCGGTCGTGCGGAGTGGGCGCGCCTTTTCAGGCGGCGCAGCGCGGGCGTCGTGGGCGACGTGGGAAGGCGATGGGACGGGGCGCCGCGTCCCTTGGGGCAATGTGCCGTAATCATAGCATGCGTGCGTGCGCGTGACCGTTTCGGCACGGCGGAGCCCGTTCGTCAGCGATGCAGGGCGCCGGCCGCCTTAATCGCCGCCACGCGCGGCGTTCCCGGGGGCGTTGCTCCCTCAGATCTTATAAATCACGGGGGGTAGGAGTGAGGCGCCTTACCTCTGTCGCTCGCATCCGTCCCCCACGCACAGTCCATCTTCTTCCCAGCCGCGCGCCCTGCCGCTTCGGATTCGTCCGCGCATTCTTTGCTTCTGCCACCGTCCTTGCTCCCCACTCTTGTCTTCCATGGCTCTGATTCGGGTGCTGGACCCTTTCCCGTGGCCCCGGTCGACGGCGACCCGGCTGTCGCTAGAGGAGCTGGTGACCGACGGGCAGCTGACGCCGCCGGCGACGGTCCGCGCCCGGCGTGGATGGTCCCGCCGTCGTCGGACAGGGAGCCCAACCCCCCGCCGGGCTACGTCGTGAGCTTCATCCGCCTGCACGAGCGCGGATTCAACGCCCCTGCGAGCAGGTTCATGCGGGGGTTGTGCTACCAATACGGGGTGGAGCTCCACAACTTCGCCCCCAACGCCATCTCGCAGGCGGCTTCCTTCGTCGCCGTCTGCGAGGGATTCTTGGGGATCCCGGTGAACTGGGACCTGTGGGTCCACCTCTTCCGTGGTGAGCTCCACACTCTCGTCACGAGCGAGAGGGGGACGCGTCGAGCGGTTCGCGCCGGCGGCCTCACGCTTGCGTTGCGGGACACGCGCAAGGAGCTGTACTTGCCGTGCACCATGACGTCCAACAACACCGAGTGGGAGAAGGGGTGGTTCTACCTTCGTAATGATGGCGCCGGCCTCCCGCCGTACACCGGGAAGGTGCTGAGGGAGAAGCCCGACACCTGGGTGCACGGCGTGTCGCCCCTTCCAGGAAGAGGAGGCTCGAGTCCCTCACCAACACCCTGCGCCAGTTGGCGGACTCCGGGCTGGCGGTGACGTCCGTCATCGCCAACTTCCACCACCGGCGGATCGTCCCCCTCATGGAGACGGAGCTCCGCATCTTCGAGATGAGCGACACGGCCAATCCCGTGTCGTTGGCACGTTCACGGCTGCTGCAGGAGCGGCTCCCCAAGGGGTACGCGGCCACGCGGGCGAGGCGCGCGGTCAACCTCAAGGTGGTGCCACACAACGACGACGACCTGTGGTCGTTCGTGATGCTCCCCGACACCGGGCCGGTGAGCACCGCTTTTCCTTTGCCCTTTGTCTCTCCTCTCGCATTTTTCGTTCGCCCTGACAGTCGCTGCCTGTAGGTGGTGAACGTCATGCCGCCGGCCGCGCCGCGCAGCGGCGGGAGCGGGACCGGGCGGCGCTCGCGAAGGAGAGGAGGATCAGGAGGCAGGAGCGCCTCAACCAGTACAACGAGGAGTACCGGCTGCGCGAGCAGCAAGGTCTCTCCCCCCCACCGGTGCTGGTGAACTCGTCCTCGGACGAGGAGGAGAGCGACGGGGAGCGGACCACCTCTGATAGGTGGGAACCCGCGGCGCCCCCGTCCCTGCGGGTCGAGGGGGCGGCTGCGGAATCGACCCTCGAGGCGGGCACAGAGCCGCCCGCCACCGGGTCGTCGGTGGAGGTGCCAGCGGGCACTGCGGAGGCGCCCGTAGGCGCGGTGGAGGCACCCCCCGAGCCTTCGAGGAAAAGGAAGCGGGGCTTCTCCAGCTTGAACTAAGTAGCGTTCTTTCTGCACGCCTTCGATTTTGAGACACAGCCGCTCATCCCCCCCTTTCATTTCGTTGTCAGGGCGTCGCCAGCCGTCCCCGATCTTGCGCCCGCCAAGGCGCTCAAGTTAAGGACGTCCTCGACGACCGGGCGGCGCTCGGAGAGGGCGCCACGGGCGGCGGTGAGCATGGCGGCGGCAGGCAAGCCATCACACGCCCCGACCGCGGCCGCGGGGTCGCAGCAGGAGGCGGCGGTGGCGGCCGCGATGCCGCAGTAGGCGCTGGTGCTCCGCGACCCTCATCAAGGGTGCGGGCTGGTTCATTCGGAGAGCCGGTCCATCAGGGGCCACGAGACGGCCGAGGCCCCTGCTGGTGGTGATTCCGCCCCCAGGAGGGGCCGGTCGAGGAGGTCATCCGGGCCAGCCCCCGAGCCTACGCCTGAGGTGCTGGTGGTGCGGGCTGACGGCTGCGTGATGTCGCAGCGGCCGGCACACGACGCCGGGGCGTCGATGTCCCGTGTCGCGCCGCCAGCACCTGACACCGCCGCGTCGCAGTTGGAGCAGGGGCTGCGTCGCCCCGAGGTGCCGCGTACCCTGCTCGATGAGGCCCAGGCCGAGCAGGCGCTGTGGCAGGAGTTCCGCGAGCACGGCGCCTCCCTCAATGCTGCGCTGGCCGAGGCGCTCTGACTCCACAGAGGCCGGTCGTTCCAGCTCTTCGAGGTGAGCGTCTTTGCTTGGTTGGAGTTCATTTTCTCGTTTGTTTCTCGTTCGAGTGTTTCACATTCTGATTCTTCTTTCTGCCCTTTGGTTGCCACCCGCAGGAGCTGCAGGGCCAGGCGCGCGAGAAGTATAACCGCCTCTCCCAGCTAAGCTCGGACCTCGACTGGTATCGGGGGCAGTACGAGGCCCTGGATGCCCTGGTGGAGGCCCTGCGGACGGATAACGGCTGGCTGGAGTACCGGCTAAGGGCCGTGCAGGACGCCCTCTTGGACCAGCGCACTCTGACCGCGGAGGGCACCACCGCGGTCGACAGAGTGAAGGCCGTGCTCCTGGAGAAGGAGGAGGTGCCGGCGACAGCGAACGGGGAGCTGCAGAAGGCGCGCGCTGCCCTGGCCGAGGCGCAGACCTCACTGGCGCAGAAAGAGACTGCCCTCGTCGCGGCGCAGACCCATCTCCAGCAAGACCGCACCACCCTCGAGGGGGCGAGGTCCTGGTAGGCTCAGGCCGAGCAAAAGGCCCAGGAGGCTGAGAAGCTGAGCGCTGATCTGCAGGAGAAGGTCACGTCGCTCGCCGCGGCGGAGGAGCAGCTCCGCCAAGAGCGGAGAGCGCGTCAGCAGGCGGAGGGCCAGCTTCAGCAAGAGCGGTCCGCCCTCGAGGAGGCTCAGGCCGCACTCCAGCGTGAGCGCTCGGCTTGGGAGGAGGCGCAAGGCCAGCTGCAGCGGGAGCGCACCGCGCTGGGGGAGGCCCGAGCCACACTCCAGCTCCGGGACTCGGAGATCGTGCGGCTCACCGAGGAGTTGGTCCAGGAAGCCGTGTCGTACGAGGAGCTGCGGAATGCCGGCGAGGAGAAGGACGCCACTATCCTCGAGCTGCAGTAGGCGGCCGAGACCGCGCGTGCGGCCCTCGAGACAGAGAAGAAGCAGGTCGAGGGTGAGTCGCCTCTCTTAGATTCTTCATTTGTTGCTTGGGTTCGTCGAGATCCGCTCTCAACTTATTCGTCTTCTGCTTTCAGGCCTGCGGGCTACTCTCGGGACGTCGACGACGCAGGCGGAGGCGCTCCAGGCGGCCTACAATTCCTCTCAGCAGGAACTGGAGGCTCTGCAGGAGGCAGCCCTCGAGGCGTGCCAGAGCGTCGACGAGGGCGACGGGCAAGCCGGGAGCTCCGTGGCGAGCCGCCTCCGGGCCTTGGGCGGCCATGTAGCCCGGCGTATGCGGGGTGCGCTCCGCCTGGGGATCCAAAAGACCCTCGGCGTGGTGCAGTCGCATTACCGGGTTAACCTCGCGGCGCTGGCTACGGGCTACATCGTCGCCGACGATCTTGATGACGACGGTGCGGAGGCCGAGGCGAACCGCCTGGACGCGCTTGCTGCTCCTGCCGCCGACATCCTCGCCGACGACTTCGCGGAGATCCTCTTCCCGGATGCTCCCCCCGCCGGGCCCCTCGAGCCCTGAGAGTAGTTGGGCACTCAGCCCCTTAGATTACGGTTAGAATTCGGGCCACGTGGCTCATGTAATAAATACAGTTTATTTGAAGTACTTGTAAGATAAGTGCTATTTCGTTTCTGTGATTGTGCCGTTCTGTCTCTTCCTTTTGCTTGGGCGAATTTTAGCTGGATTCGTTCGTTTTCGCGAGTAGCTTATAGGCAAAGTGGTGAGGGGGAAGGGCCGTATCCTGCCGGAGGCGTAGGCTATCCCTGACTCACCCGTCTTCGCCCTTTGGCCTCTCGCCTCCCGCGTCATTTCGCCCAAACTCCCAGGTCGAGACGTACTTGGCGCTTTTGAAGTAAAGCTTTTTTGAGAAAAATGGGACCGTTTTAGGGGGGATACCCCCCGCAGTAGCCCCCGAGGGGGACTTGGTTTTCGGGGAGAAAGCCGAGTCGCCCTTGACTTTATTCAAAAGAAAATTTTACGTCTGTACAGTCGACTGGGGCGTCGGGTATGTGCAAAAAGACTTGGAAATCCTTTCTAAGGGTAAAAGCGACGTAGCTGTTGGATGTTCCAAGCGTTGGTGAGGACTTCGCCTTGCTCGTTCGCCAGCTTGTACGTGCCGGGCTTGAGCACCTCGACGACGACGTAGGGCCCCTCCCATGGTGGTGACAGCTTGTGGCGGCCTCGGTTGTCTTGGCGCAGCCTTAGCACTAGGTCGCCCTCGTTGAAGTCTCGGCGCCGGATTTTCTGAGCTTGGTACCGTCTTAGCGCCTGGTGGTATCTTGCCGAGTGCATCAAGGCCACGTCACGGGCTTCGTCTATTTGATCCAGCGAGTCTTCGCGAGCTCGCTGGCTCGAACCTTCATCGTAGCCCTTGATCTTGGGCGATCCATATTCCAAGTCCGTGGGGAGAACGGCCTCCGCACCATAGACTAGGAAAAACGGCGTGAATCCCGTGGCTCTGCTCGGAGTGGTCCTGAGACTCCAAATGACTGCCGGCAGCTCTTGAAGCCATTTCCGGCCAGACTTGTTCAGTTTGTCGAAGATCCTGGGCTTGAGGCCTTGTAGTATCATGCCATTGGCACGTTCCACTTGGCCGTTGGTCTGTGGGTGTGCGACGGCCGCCCAGTCCACGCGGATGTGGTGGTCGTCGCAAAACTCCAGGAACTTCCTGCCGGTAAATTGGGAGCCGTTGTCGGTGATGATGGAGTTTGGCACTCCGAACCTGTGGATGATGTCAGTGAAAAATGACACGGCCTGCTCTGATCTGAGGTTGGTGATTGGGCGTGCCTCGATCCATTTGGAGAACTTGTCTACGGCAACTAGCAGGTGGGTGTAGCCCCCGGGCGCCTTTCGTAAGGGCCCGATGATGTCCAACCCCCACACAGCGAACGACCATGTGACGGGTATGGTTTGCAGGGCGCGAGCTGGGAGGTTAGTCTTGCGCGCGTAGAACTGGCACCCCTCGCAGGTGCGCACGACCTCGTTGGCGTCGGCGACCGCTGTGGGCTAGTAGAAGCCCTGGCGGAAAGCGTTGCCCACGAGGGTGCGCGGTGCCGCGTGATGGCCGCACACGCCTGCGTGGATGTCACGGATGAGTTCCCGGCCATGGGGAATGGGGATGCACCGCTGCAGGACGCCAGACGCGGCGCGCTTGTACAGCTCGCCATCGATCACTGTGAATGACTTGGCTTTCCTGGCGATGCGCCTAGCCTCGGTCCGATCTGAGGGGAGTTCTCCTCGATCGATCCAGGCGAGGCACTTGGTCCGCCAATCCTCCGCGCGGGGGGCCTCCTCGGTCACCATGGCCTCGGCCTCGTCCATGCCGTACCCCTCGAGTAAGGAGAGCACGAACGCCTCGTTCGAGGGGTCCTCGTCCATGGGTTCCGCACCTGTAGGATTCGAGGGAGCCCCCGAGGGTTCTTCCCGACTCGAAGGGGCCGGGGTGAGGTCGACGGACGGTTTGGCGACGTCTCGCACGAAAACGTTCGGGGGAACGGTGATTCGCCCTGACGCGATCTTCGCGAGCTCGTCCGCCTCCTCGTTGTACTTGCGAGGAATGTGGTTGAGCTCGATGCCGTAGAACTTGTCCTCGAGGGCGCGCACGGCGTTGCAGTAAGCTTCCATCTTCTCATCGTGGCAGCTCGCATTCTTCATGACCTGGTCGATCACGAGCTGCGAGTCTCCTCTAACGTCGAGGCGCTTGATGCCGGTCTCGATGGAAACTCGGAGGCCGCAGAGGAGGGCCTCGTACTCCGCCATGTTGTTCGATGCGGGAAAGTGCAAACGCATGGCGTATCTCATGTGTTCCCCGAGGGGCGAGATGAAGAGCAGGCCCGCGCCCGCCCCGGTTTTCATCACCGACCCGTCGAAATAGAGGGTCCAACATTCGGCCTGGATTTGCAGCGGGGGTAGCTGTGTGTCCGTCCACTCGGCGATGAAATCCGCGAGGATCTGGGACTTGATTGCCTTGCGCAGCGCATAGGTGAGCGTTTCACCCATGAGCTCCACGGACCACTTCGCGATCCTGCCCTCGGCATCCGGGTTGCGGATGATCTCCCCCAGCGGGAATGATGAGACTACCGTGACCGGATGGGCCTCGAAGTAGTGCCGCAGCTTGCGCCGTGCGAGCACCACCGCGTAAAGCAGCTTCTGAATCTGAGGATACCGTGCCTTGGTCTCGGACAGCACTTCACTGATGTAGTATACCGGCCTTTGGACTGGTAGGGCGTGCCCTTCCTCCGCTCGTTCTACCACGATAACCGTGCTGACCACCTGGGTGGTTGCCGCGACGTAAAGGTACAGAGGCTCGCCGCCTCGAGGCGGCGTGAGGATCGGCGCATGCGCGAGCGTTGCCTTGAGCTTGTCGAGCGCATCCTGGGCCTCGACGGTCCAGGAGAAGCGTTCGTGCTTCTTCAGGAGTCGGTAGAGGGGCAGACCCTTTTCGCCGAGCCGTGAGATGAAACGGCTCAAGGCGGCCAGGCAGCCCAACACCTTCTGCACCCCCTTTAGGTCTCGAATCGGACCCATTCGGTTGAGGGCTGAGACCTTCTCGGGGTTGGGCTCGATGCCCCGTTGGGATACGATGTACCCTAGTAGCATGCCACGCGGCACTCCGAAGACGTACTTCTCGGGGTTCAGTTTCACCTCGTTTGCCCATAGGCAATCGAACGCGACGCGAGTTGATGAAAGAGGTCGCGAGTTGATCGGACTCCTTCATCTTTATTTGGTGGTAACCCGAATAGGCATCAAGGAAACATAGAAGTTCGCACCCTGCAGTGGAATCCACAATTTGATCGATTCGTGGCAAAGGAAAAGGAACTTTGGGACATGCTTTATTTAAACCGGTGTAATCTACACACATCCTCCACTTCCCATTCTTTTTCTTAACTAGTACAGGATTGGCTAGCCACGTAGGGTGGAAAACTTCCTTGATGAATCCAGCCTCGAGGAGCTTCCGCAGCTCCACTCCGATCACCTGGTGCCTTTCTTCATCGAAGCGTCGCAGCCGCTGTTGCACGGCTCTGGAGTGAGGTAGGATGTCAAGGGAGTGCTCGGCGACCTCCCTCGGTATGCCTCGCATGTCCGAGGGGCTCCACGCGAAGATGTCGGCGTTGGCGCGGAGAAAGTCGACGAGCACCACTTCCTATTTCGGGTCGAGGGTGGAGCTGACCCTCAACACCTTGCCCTCGGGGGCAGCGGGGTCGAGGGGTACCTCCTTGGTCTGCTCGGCAGCCTCGAAACTGCCCGCGTGCTTGGCGGAGGAGTCGGGGCCCTCGTTGGCCAGCTTCTCCATGTCCGCGACAAGCGCTTCGTCAAGCGCCAGGGCCTCGGCGTGCTCGACGCACTCGACGTCGCAGTCGAATGCGTGCTCGATCGACGAGCCCACGGTGATGACGCCCTTTGGCCCCGGCATCTTCATCTTGAGGTAGGTGTAGTTTGGGACCGCCATGAACTTGGCGTAGCACGGACGCCCAAGGATGGCGTGGTACGCGCCCCGAAACCCCACCACCTCGAAGGTGAGGGTCTCCTTGCGGAAGTTGTCCGGCGTGCCGAACCAGACCGGCAGGTCGATCTGCCCGAGGGGCTGGACGCGCTTGCTTGGCGTGACGCCATGGAACGGCGTCGTCCTGGGCCGCAGCTGGTCCAACCCGATCCCCATCAGCCGTAGGGTGTGGGCGTAGAGGATGTTGAGGCTGCTGCCGCCGTCCATCAGCACCTTGGAGAACCGCGTGTTGCCGATGATGGGATCGACGACCAACGGGTACTGGCCCGGGTTGGGGATGCGGTTCGGGTGGTCCTTGCGACTGAAGGTGATGGCCTCCTCCGACCAGTCGAGGAAGGAAGGAGGGGCCTTCTCTGCGGCGAGAACTTCATGCCGCTCGTGCTTGCGCCGGCTGGTGGACATGTTCACCGTCGGTCCCCCGAAGATGAAGAAGACGTTCTCCACCGCGGGGAAGCCGTCAGCGCCTCCGTCACCCCCATCCTTCTTGGCCTCATTCTCCTTCGCGGCGACGCGGCTGTAGTACTTCTTGAGCATGTCGCATTGCTCGAGGGTGTGGTTGACCGGGGTCTTGTGGTACGGGCAGGGCTTCTTCAACATCTCGTCAAACACGCCAGGGCCTAGAGGGGGCCCTCGAGGACCCTTACGGGCAGGGTCGACGGCGAGGGCCTCGTCGTCGTCTTCGCCGCGCCCCTGTGCGCGCGTGTCATGGTGGGGCTTCTTGCCCTTCTTGCCCCGCTTTTGCTTCTTCGCGGGCTCCTTGGACTTGCTGCCCTCCGCGGGCGCGTCGTCCACGCGCTTGCCTTTCTTGCCGTCGAAAATGGCCCCTACCGCCTCCTCTCCGGAAGCGAAGCTGGTGGCGATATCGAACAGTTCGTTGGAGTCGACAGGCGGGCTTCTCCCGAGCTCGCGCATGAGGTCCCGATAGGTCGTGCCCTCGAGGAAGGCGTGCATGAACTTCAACTGAGCGACGCTCGGGAGCTCGGTACAGCGCTTGGAAAAGCGCCGTATGAAGTCCCGGAGGGACTCGCCGGGCTTCTGAGTGCACCCTCGCAGGTCCCATGAGTTCTCGGGGCGCACATACGTGCCCTGGAAGTTTCCCACGAAGGTGCGGACTAGGTCGTCCCAGCCGTGGATTTGGCTGGGCGGTAGATGCTCGAGCCATGTCCGGGCCGAATCCGCAAGGTGCAGCGGCAGGTTGCGGATGATCACCGCGTCGTTAGTGGCGCCGCTCAGCTGACAAGCCAGGCGGTAGTCGTTGAGCCATAGCCGAGGGTCTGTTTCCCCCGTGTACTTGGTGATGGTGGTGGGCTGGCGGAAGCGCTGGGGGAAACTCGCCGTGCGGATCTCCCGGTTGAACACACGGGTTCCCGGGGGTTCCGGCGTTGGCGAGCGGTCCTCCCGACTGTCGTAGCGACCACCTCGCCGAGGGTGGTAGCCTGCCGCCGTCCGCGCCTCCGCGTCGCCCCTCTTTTTGGCGTTCAGGACGTTGCGGGCTTCGCCATCGTGGGCCTGGCCGCGCGTGTCAAGGATCCGCTCCCTGACAGGCGTCCTGCCCCGGTGTGCCGGCCGTCCCTTCGCTGGAGTCGTCGGAGCAACCGAACCAGTAGTCCGCAGCGTCAAGGAACCGCCAGAATACCACGGGGTCCGGTACGCCGGAGAAGTCCCACTCCGCGTAACCATGCGAGGTCGAGGGCGGTAGCTCGGTGGCCGAGCCGCGGTACGACTCGTCGTTGGTGGTGGCGATGAGGTTCCGGACTGCCAGCAGGTGGTGGCCCGGAAAGTCCTCGTACACGGCCACGTCGGTGCTGACGGATGAGGCGTACGTCGCGGCAGCGTTGCGCGTCCCGTAGGGGAACTGCGGCCCCGCGGTCGCGTGCTCCCCCGCGGGCGCCGTTGCACCATCGGTGGGTGCGTCACCTTGTGTTGCGGCGCGTGCGGCCCGGCGCCGCTCCATACGTGCCTGGCGCGAGCGCTGGCCTAAGCGCCGGCGGCGCCGAGGTGCTCGCAGCAGCCGCCTAGGCGGGTGCCGGAGCGTCAGTAGCATGCGTGGTGGGCATTGGGCCCGGCCCAGTCGACCACCACGGGTGGAGTTCGTCGCGGTTGGTGAGGCGCATGAGGTAGCCGTTCCCTGTGGCCTGAAAGTTCAGGCTCCCAAACCGGATTTCGAATCCGGCTGGGAAAGGGTCCGAGCTGCCCATGGAGTACCTCTGGGACCTGAACTCGGTACGAATCACCATCGAGACTGCTGGTGGGGAGCTGATCTCAGCGCGTGCCCCTACCTGGCGCGCCAACTGTCGGGGCGGAAAGTAGTCCCGACACTAACTAGTAAGAGCGCTGAGATCGATCTCTCGATGGCCGGTGCTAAGCAACGCTGGGACACGGGGTTTATCCTGGTTCCGGCCGTGGGCCGTACGTCCAGTAGAGGTGCGCTCGTGGCGCTGTATTGCTAGGCACCGTGGTGCTCGTAGAGGGGAGCTACAAGCGAGGCGGGAGAGGAGGAGGAGCCTCCAGGTCCCTGAGGGTTGATTGAGGCAAAGTGCCAATATCGTAGGTGAGGGCGGAAAGGTGAATGAACTAGCTATCCTTCCTCCTCCTGCGGCCAGGGGACCGCCTCCTCCTTTTATAGACCAAGGGGAGGCGGTTTACAGTCATACCGCATGGCTTCAGGTGCTGTGTGGCGGCATGGCGCGCGGTGTCGAGGAATTGACAGCCGTCCTGGCGAATCTTGCCCCTGGCAGACGTCGTGGCAGGTCCTGTGCTCGTCCAGGGGCGGCTTCGAGGGTGGTAGCGCGGAGTCTTCGTTTGATCGTCGTCCGTACGCCAATTCGAGGGCTTGGCTGACAAAAGACCGGAGGCGGCATAGCGGCGGGCGTGGCGATGTCCTGTCAACCCAGGTTCCCACAGTGCGGGGGATGGCGGCACAGTGGCGGGGATGGCCGCACAGGGCCGGAGGTGATGGAGGAGACGCGCTCCGCCGGCCTTGCGTCACGGCGTCGTCCCAGGCGGGTGCGGGGTAAGTGGCCGTACCCCTTTCGAGGGTGCCGCCGTCCTCTTTTCGAGGGGGGCGACGTGGAGGAGGTACGAGAGTGGGCGGCACAGTGTCATGGAATGACACCGGCCTTCCCGCACAGCACCCGCACAGCGCCGGGGATGACCACACAGTGCGGGTTGGTCGAACAGCGCCGGGATATGATTCCCAGGCGGTGTCAGAGGGCCGGCGTGGCGGGGATTCGCTTTTGACCCTGGCGCCCGCGAGGCGTCAGAGCATTTGATGCTCCGGTCGGGGGAGCAGGTGCGGCGCCGCGGGTCGAGAGCGGCCTCGAGCGAGGCGGAAACTCGCCCGAGGGGGCGTCAAGCCCTCGAGCGAGGCGGAAACTCGCCCGAGGGGGTGTCAAGCCCTCGGGCGAGGCGGAGGTTTCGTGGTGCGGCGTCTGGCCCTCGAGCGAGACGGAGGTTCGCCCGAGGGGTGCCAAGGCCGGCTATTTGATGGGCCGTTGAGACTTTTTGGGCCGTGGGCCTTTCTCTGCCTTGGGCCGCGGTCATGCGTGGCGTGATTTGCGGTTTGTGGGTTTGTTTGTTCGCTTTCATTATTTTTTGGAAAGGGGTTATTTCCCCTGTCATTAGGGGACCCTTATGGCTGTCCCCGACATATATAGGCAGCAGTTCCTAGCGCCGTGGCCCACAGCGCTAAGACCTGCCGCCGTAGCCCACGGCGGTATGTCCCTACCGCCGTAGGGTACGGCGGTATGTCCGTCGCACGCTACGGGCCCATGTCTGGCCGTGGGCCACGGCCCCTGCCGCCGTGCCGCACGGCGGTAGGACCCCTACCGTCGTGAGCCACGGCGGCAGATGTATAGTTTTGCAAAATTTCTGACGGACCATTTATTTTTGCAAAATAGAGAAAAAAAATATAAAAAAATTCCTTCCTTGCAAGCCAAAGGGAGTCACGAGTATTCGCACACGAGGAGGAAGCGACTTCTCCGCCTGGCCGCCTGCCTACACCTCGGTCTTCGAGAACTCCGACGGACGAACCGACTTCTCCCACCCCCAGCCCCGCCGTGACCAGCGAGCCTCGCTCACTCTACAAGAAGGCAAGCCCGCAAGACGGCAAGAGGCAAACGCGGAACCATCGAACCCCCACCAAGGCACGAAGCTGCTAGCTCGACCGCGATCCATTCCATGGAGTCGTACCGGCAGCCGCAACATGAGGTTCGCGGCGAGCCCGCCGCTGCCGCGGCTGAGGGCGTAGCGGGAGGCCTCCGCGCCCTGCAGCAGCTTCAGGCCTTCGTCCTCCTCCGCCTCCAGGCCCTCACCTTCTTCCTCTTCTGGGGATGCTTGGGAGGCCTCGGCGGCCTGCTGCAGCTGATAAAGCCCCGCCTCCAGGCCGCGGCCTTCTTTCTTTTCCAGGGATGTTCGGGAGGCATCGGCGCTCTGCGGCAGCTGGTGGAGGCCGAGGACCGTCGCCTGCAGGCTGCAACCTTCTTCCTCACCTTCGGAAGCTCCATGGTGCTAGCTCTACGGCACCGCGGGGAACCGATCCGTCAATCCAGAACACTTATTCGCGGGTTTGTTTCTGTTCACCATCGGCGGGGTAATGGCGATTTTCACGCTCGCCGGCGGTGGCGCCGGGAGGGCAGCGCATCGAATGGAGAGGTTTCTCAGGGGGTTTTTCTAGTTCGTATGGATCGATGCTTGTTGCTTGGCTGTAGCCCGTGGCCCTGTACTTGTGTTGTTCAGTTCTTCTATGTTCGTTTCTACTACTTCCTATAGAGCTTGTTGGGTCCTCGAAGTGGTGTGTGGATGTGCAGTGCGTGGCATAATCTGCGAATATCAGTGTATGTCATGTACGGAGTTGTACCAAATGAATAAGTTGCCTTGTACGGAGTAATTCGTTGATAATGGTGTAATAATTAATGCTATGTTTTATCTGTCAATGAAATATTGTCTGCAAAATTACTTTCCCTTTGAGCTTTATGCTGATGATCCTCTCCCATATTTTGATTTGTGATATGATATGTTTTTGATGATTCATGTATATGAGGTAGTGTAGCAGCTGGTTCTTTGCCTTAGGCTGATTTATTATATGTTATTATAATCATACAATGTAGATTCAATTTACTCTATGGTACAAATATTTTGCCCATTTGATCATTTTCTTCTAAGAACAAAAAAAATGTATGACCCTAAACTAAAAGAAGCAATTCTTTACAGATGCATGGTGGCCTCGTAGACAGGAGCAAGCAGGCTGCTTAAGGAGACGAGTACAACTAGAATGCAGCCCTGATTATAGCCTCCACAAACTGGCATGTGCATTATCACAATGTATATAGGATATGCCATATGGACTTTAGCAAAAAGTAACCAGATCTCCAAGAGAATCACCAGCAATGTATTTATGTAGAGGTGAGTAAAAATGCCATCTTTTTTATGCCATATTTTTGGGAGGCAAGTAATTAACAGTGCATTGCTATGTCGGTAATGCTTTTTAGCAACGAATTTGATTGTATCTCTGTTGGTAATAATAACCATTTCTCATCATCTAAACTACGACTGTTTACTCCAAATACTCCAGTAGTAAAGTAGCAGCACCTAGCTAATGTCAGCACCTAGCACCTAGCAGCACCAACCTACACTACTATCAACCCGCCAGTAATGCAGCTTAAAACTGATACTTTGTAAGATAGAGTAATCCTAAATTATCAATAACAAAACAAATGACCGGGAAACGAGAATCATATATCATTGAGATGATAATGCTAAATGTTCAGTTTTCCAGTGCACCAGATCTATTACCACGTGAAGACGTCGGAGTACATTTCTACTACTTTGTCTCATTGACATCACCCCCCTGGTCCATAATTTGAGTTGGTGTGCAACTATGCATCAACATGTTTCAAAAATAAGATAGATATATTAGATCAGAGTATCAGACAATGATATCCTGTGGGGTAGAGGTACTTCCCATTTTTGGAGGTTGCTCTAAGGCTCTAAGCACATGATGGGAATAACTCGAATCTGAGGGCCCCAAAAGAAGTTCACAAGCCTCATACTTTGTGAACAATCGACTAGTTTTTGATTGGCAGTTTTCTTTAATCTTTTTGAGAGGAAAGTGACAGATATTATAAAAAAGGCCACCACCATTGCTTTCAATTGAGAACAAGAATGAATGAAACAAAAGTGGTGGTGTACTGGTGTTGTTGTCCATTGCAACTTTGAGATCTGCTGTGCCATCAATCTTTATCAAAGTGTTCAACATAAGAGTAAAAAAAATGTTGTAGAACTTAATCAAACTTAATTAACTAATTTGTCATATAGTACTCTCCCTTTGATTCAAATTTAAGGCCCTGGCAAGAGGAACATGGTGCCACTTCTGCTGGATGTCTCTGCGCGGGCTGCCTCTCGCGACCCAAGCGACATCCCGGGCGACGCACACCCACCACCACTGCCACCGCCGGCCGGGCACCCCCCTCCGCCGCTAAACCCCACTGCTCACCTGCCTCCCCCTGCTAGCCCCAAACATGCCTCCTCCGCCGCGCCTGCTGGCCCTGCCCTGCTGCGGTCTGCCATGTCTTGGCCCCCGCCGACCAGGAGAAGCAGCAGTCCGGACCCCACGGCTCGAGCTCCAGACCGGGACACCACTTCCAGGAAGATCTGCTCCATGACTTCTTCACCACAGCCACTCCCATCTTCCTCGGCATCCCTTCGCTGGCACCGGGTACTGTCTGGATCACGCCGGTCTCTCCCACTTCCATCAACGCTCACCAGGTGACCAACGTCCTCAACTTCCACCTCACCTCTCCCCCGGTTTTCCTCCTCGCGTCCGCTTCCCAATCTTTCGTCTTCCGTGCCTCGGTTGCCAACCCGATCGTTGCTCGGTTCATTGTCCTCCGCCGTCGGCTTTCCCTGGGCTCTGTGCATATCATCCTGCATGCTGACGAGGAGGCCGCGCAGCGGGCGGCCAGGCAGCTGGATTTTGAATTTGCCTTTACTGCTGCCTCAACCAAAACCCCATCTGTCCCTGCCAATGTGGCCGACCCCCTCGTTGGGACTGTGGGAGACAGCTCCTCGTGGAGTCCCCCCCCTGACGCTCGTGGACATCCCCCGAGGCATGGCAGAGGATTTGCATATCTCCATCATTTACCGACGCCTTCCCACCCCGTCCTCCTGCCGCTCCTCCCCCTCCCCCAGGGCGACATGCCCTCGTCGCCGTACGCCCGTGCTCCCGCGACGAAAACGACGTGCCCTAATGGCGGCATATAGCCCAATGCCGCATTTACTCCGGCCACCCGCGGTAGCTACCTCCAGGCCGTATTAAAACCAGCGACTCCGGCTGCCAAGCCCCCTCACACTCGCTTCACCCCGCCCAAGTCCGGGTGCTTTCACTACCTTGCCTCCGACCACTTGGTCAGCGCATGTAGGGATCCGTTTCGGTGCCGCAGGTGCGTAGTGTCGGGCCACATGGAACGCCGGTGCTCCTAGTGGCCGCCGCGCTATACCCCACTGTCCCCGTCCCTGCCACCCGCCTCCCGATGCACTCGGTGCCGTTCTCCATCCCTGACGCCAGAGTCACGACGTCGAGGTCTGCGGTTCCGCCTTCCTCTCCGATCGTCATGCCGCTGCCCTTCCCCGACGCCTTCGACCCCTTGCACCTCATCGCCTCCTCCAGTGCGCCGCCCGACTTTCAGCTTGGGAGAGGCGCCGTCAGCCTCCCGCGGCGCACACTGCTCCCCCGCTCACCGGCCTCGCGGGACTTGCGTGCGATGGTCCAGGTATGTGCTATGGGTTCTCCTGTCCGTGCAGGATTGGTCTCGGCTGGTACCTCGCCAAGGAGCTCCCCGGGCCGGAGGTCGCCACCCTCGGCAGCTTCCCTGGTCAGCCAGCCGACGCCGCCCCCTGCCGCACGGGCTATGGATGGCGTCGATGACCACGTTCCTGGGGACACCTCTGAGGAGTTCGAGTCGGAGGGGTACGAGTCCGAGGAATTGGACTCGGAGGGCTCGCCGGTCCACTCCCCCTCGCCGGTTGCCGCTGACGATCCCGAGGCGGACCTGACCTGGATGCCGGAGGGCAACATGGAGTTCAGGTTCCGGGTCGCGTACACATTCCTCAATGAGGACGCCCCCACGACAAACGTTGCCCCCTTCACCCGTGCGGCCATCCGCACCGTCGCTTGCATGGCGCACTACCGCATGTACCCGTCCTCGCGTGGGGTGATGATGCTCGTATTCGACTCTCGTGAGGAGCGTGACTTCGTCGTCGACGCGGCCCCGATCATCTACGACGTGCGGGCGGCTGTCATTCGAGAAGTCTGAGGAGGTGTCGAACCGCTTTGTCACCATCCCCCAGTGGCTAGTGGCGGTAGCGGCGTACGGTTTCCCCGCAGACTTCGTCAAGCTGGGGCCGGTCATCGAGGTTGACTATCAGTGCCTCTGCGACAACTACTCCTCCATGTGCGTGGTGGTCAAACGTGTCGGACGACCTGTGGGTCAGCAACCGCAGTGGCCTCAGCACCACGTTCCAGCTCGAGGTGCTACTAAGGTCGTTCTTTCCTCGCCCACCGGGCGCGGGCGGCAACGGCAACGCAGCCCAGTTCCAGGCACCTCCTCCCCGGTATGGCCCACCACCACCTGGGCCTCCTGGGCATGGGGGACTGCTAGCTCCCTTTGGCGGACTGGGCCGATTCCTGGGCTTTGTCACCTTCTTCTAGGGCTACATCAACCAGTACCCACTGGCCCGCCTCTCGTCCTTCCCCATCATCCTCCCATCCATGCCCTGTCCCCCGATGTCGCCGCCGCCGCTCAACCCCACTCCGCCTTTCATGGTACCTAGTGGGTGGCTGGGTGCTCCCCTGTCCCCGCCTCCACCTCCGCCACCATCCCCTGCCTCCTCTGTCTCTGTGCTCTCTCCTGCCGCCCCACCTAGCCGCGGTCGCAGGCCGCGCTGTGCTGTCCCTACCCGCAACAGCTCTCGCCTTGCCGCTAAGGAGCCGGCGGCCTTTGTCGACATGACCTCGTGCACCGTGTAGTGGAAAGCCATCCGGGAGAGCCTCGCGCCCTGCTCCCAGGACCTGAAGCGCCAGGTCAAGAACCGCAAGCTGCTGAAGAAGAATCCTCTACGCGCTCTAGATCTAGGTCGCCTGGCGAAGGCGACTAGGCTCAGCTGTGGGGACCGTCAGGCGGTGGCTGTGGCGGCTGCTGCGATGGTGTCCCCATGAAGAAGATCCTTGGAGTGGCCCAGGTCAGTGGCGCATCTAGCCACAGTGCGTCTACTGTCTCGCATCCTCCTGTCCTGAGGTGTTCTAGTTGTTTCTTGTTGTTGTTTCTTCTTTTTACTTCCCTCGGTAGTGTTCCCCCTTGTTTCTCCTTCACGGCCAGTGCGCCGATGTATCCATGTCTTGTGTTTGTTTTTTCCCTTAATCAATGGATGAAAAACACCTCAATTACCTCATTGTGTCGTGGAATGTTCGTGGACTTGGCCAATCGGCCAAGTGTGATCTTGTTTGTGACGCTCTGGCTCTTGCTCGTCCACACATAGTCTGCCTGCAAGAATCGAAGCTACCTGACCTCACCCCTTTCCAACATTCTCCTACCTCCCGCCACAACTCGATGCATTCCTCGAAGTGCCAGCATGTAGCAGCAAAGGGGGCATCATCACTGCCTGGAATAGCTCTGTCTTCCAGTTGCAGAAACACATCACGCGCGCGCACTCGGCAACGGCCTTCCTTCAATCCACCACCTCCACCTATTATTTTGCTCTCACTAACATATATGCTCCTTCGGATCATCGGGATACTAAGATCTTCCTCCATGAGCTCTCAGATGTAGCTACTTATCCGGATGGGCCTTGGATACTAGTTGGCGATTTTAATCTTACATGGGTTCCATCTAACAAGAACACGGTGTGTTCTGTGCTTCCTTGGCCTCTGCATTCAACAACACCATCGAGAATCTTGCGCTGATCGAGCTCCCTCTTCTGGACCGTCTTTTTACCTGGAGCAACAACCGCACCTCGCCTACTCTCGCGCACCTTGACCGTGCCCTGATCAACAATAGCTTCACATCCCTCACTCGCACCACCTCTGACCACGTCCCGCTTCTTGTCACCATCAACACTTCCATTCCCAAACCACACAGTTTTCGCTTCGAGCGCTCCTGGCTGTTACACTCCTTCATGGATGTGGTCGTTCCTGTCTGGTACTCGACCCCTGCTCTCCCGGACAAGGCTGCTGAACTGACGGCTCGGGTCAAGGCTCTACGTCACACTGCAAAGGTTTGGGCCCGTAAGCAACACAATCCATCCTCCATTTTCTATAATTGTTCATTCATTGTGAATTTGCTGGACCTATTCGAGGAACATCGTAACCTGTCTGTGGGAGAACTTTGCTTGCGTCGGCTCTACAAGGAGCACCTGTCATTGCTGATCAAGGAGAAAGCTGCCCGGTGGAAGCAGAGCGGGAAATTTCGAGCCATCAAAGAAGGGGATGCCAACACTCGTTTCTTCCAGGCGCGAGCTTCTACTCGCCCCCACAAGAATCAGATCAGGGTGGTGGAGGCTGATGGGGAGGTTCACTGTTCTCATGAAGGCAAAGTGGTTGTCCTCACGTAGTTCTACCGAAACCTGTTGGGGCGCACGGATCCTACCTCATGGGGGTTTAGTGTCACAATTCTATACAACTCCTCAGCCAGGGTGGATGCTGAAGCACCGATATCTCCTTTTTTGATTGCCGAAGCCTCTCTGCTTGCCTAGTTCCACGGCTTAGTACCCAAGCGGCCGCCGATAGAGCCATGGTTGATGACCTGATCGACTCCACGCCCCTCTCAGATGCTGATGACGTTCAGACAAGCTGCTTCAAGAAAGAGGGACACCTCGCATCTGTACCGAGTGTCAACCCGGTCCGGCTCGGAAAGCGACTTCTTTCGCTTCATCTGGTGCAGCCACGCTCCGCCGAGGGTGAAGTTCTTCGGATGGCTCCTGCTACAAGAACGTATCTAGTGCAAACACAATTTGCTGCGCAAGCACGCCATTGATGAGTCCCAATGTGAGCTCTGCTAATCCGAGGAGGAAGATATAGCAACCACCTCATACTCCGATGCACTTTTGCACAACAATTCTGGACTCACCTGGGCTTCAACCCTTCGGCTTTCCCACCTGTGGCGCGCCTATGGGAGGTGCAATGCCCGCAGAATATGCCACCGCTGCTACTCTCCACCATGCTGTTGTTGTGCTGCTGGCAGATATGGGAACACCAGACTGGTGTTGTCTTCAGACAAGAAAAACCAAGCTTCCCTGCCTTGCTGGCGAAATGCAGAGAGGACTGCGCGCTATGGAGACATCGTTTCCCCTTCTCTCACAAAGTTGTTGCTGATCATTGGTGTAATATGTTTCAAATGCATTAGTCCCCCTCTCATCTCCCTGCTGTAATTCTCTAGCCTAAGAGCTGAACATATGTATCCAGGAGCTCTACTCCCTCCATTACCGGCTTGCCGGGATCAGTGGTAAACATGCAGGTGGGGACACTCATCCCCTCCGAAGCTTCCCTCAAGTTTTTTTTAAGACCCTGTTTATTAGGGTTGCTTCTGGCTTCTGCTCATGGCTCCATAAACTTGTGCACTAGAAATTAATGTAGGTGATAAGTGACTTCATTTCAGTGATATAGGCATAATTAGGTTGATAAGCATGTGGGGTATAGTTAAAATATAGCATTTTCTGTAGAGGGTGGAATAATGGTCTACTCCTTCCATCTCATAAAAAATGCAATTCTAATTTTTGAAAAAAATCTCACAAAGAATGCAATCCTAGAAAATAGATCTAATTCCTTCCTAATTGAGTAATCAAATCTGATTTGCATGGCAAAACTTACTACATTTGGCAAACAAATGAGGGTATTGAAGTCTTTTTATTCCTCCACTAATTTGTCTAAAAAACCAAAATTGCACTCTTTTATGGGACGGAGGGAGTAGTTCGGTTCTTTGATTTTCTAATCGTGACCTTGGAGGGGTGGATTGTCCACAGCATTGATCACTCCATCAACTTTGCTTATCAAACTGCTTATGTTGCTAATAACTTGTTTGAGCTCTCCTCATTGTTAATTGCTAGTTATTAACCAGTTCAAAGGTTGCATGGTGTTGCCAGACTGGTTAATTTGGGCAGACAAAAAAAATCAGAATGCTGTTTGTGTACAGAGTTTTTAAGATGTTTATTTACCAGTATATCATGGTCGTTAGAAGGGGAAAAAGGGGTTTTCAAAGTCTAGCAATAAAGACAAAAAGTTAAAAAGTGTATAGTATGTTTAAGTGAATGAGCATGGCTTAGTAAGACTTGATTACGACCACCAGCACAACTTGTTATATATAGTACTCTCCCTCCCTCGGTTCAGAAATATATGACATTTATAGGACAAAATGGACTAATTTACTTGTACACCATATATTTATGAACGGAGCTAGTGAAATTTATATAAGTATATATATGGCGATTCACATATTAACAAGCGCCTAGGTTGGAGCAGTTGAGTGGAGCAAATTTTCTGACCGTGGCGTGTATATAGTGCAATGAGAGGTTCTATCCATGGATTTGCATGTTGCTTTGCTTTGTTTCCTCCACGTACTACTCCTTTCTCTCGACCCATTAGTCTCAGTTATGCAATCGTTGAAGGTAGCTTGAGTTTTTCTAGAAGAAAAGAATCGATATAAATTCGATGCTCAGTGAACAAACGTTAATTAACGATATTAAGCAAAAGAGCACATAAATGAAAGAAAGTAATCATAAGAAAAAATTATTATTATTTCTCATTTCATTTTTGGTGAACATATCCAAACTATCAATCTCCAATGATCGGCTTGGGAGATGGTCTGTCGTCTCCCTTGTTTCATGACACTGTTTCTTTAGCATTTTAGAGGTTATTTGCATTTACGATCTTGCTGTGCTGATCGTTCTAACAGAACCTCATGAAGAATTCCGACACTTTCCTCCCAAATAAAAGAAAACAGACTATAGTTATAACAAACTAGTCTGTTTTTTCCTTGTTGACCACATTGGTCAGGGTAAAAGCTTTAATTAGCATCCACATTAATTTAAGAGGCATATGGCGTAGTACGGTGGATACTCTTGGATACAAGTGGCCCCTTTTGACCTCTCTGGCACCATATACAGTTTAGTCTCTTGACGTGCAAGTCCCCAGCGTGGAAATCTTGAAACATATATATCCATGATATATTCTTAATCTATTTACAAAAATGTTTGAAAAATGAGACAATGAAGCTAGTAGCAAGCGTAGGAGTTGAATCTCCTCATCTCCCTCATATCAAAGATGGCTTATCTAACCTCTTCTACACTACTGTACAGCACGCCAGAAAGTGTGCTAGACAAAGATGCCCCACTTGCATCCTTGGAACTAAACAACTGTTCATTAAAAAAATACTATATATATGCTGCATAGTTTCTTGTTGGGACCTTATCGCTGTTCCCAATGCCTATATAACAACTGTTCATAAAAAATTATTATATTTGATCAGTCTCCAAGGAGAGAGGATTGAGCTCGCTTCCTCCTCGCATTAGTATACGGATATGAAAGAATTCGGTTTTGGGGAGCTCCCTTCCAAAACCCAGGTAAAAAAACAATCCTATTTTTCAGTATATTTCTTGTGTTACTGTTAAATTAATTCCAACTCAGCCTCCAATTTATTACTGATACCTTAGTATATCGCAAGGACCAATCATCAGATGACATCTTTGTTTGTTTCTGCAACTGCAAATCTGTCCACCGTACCTTTTTGCAATTGTTTCAATCACCTTTTTGACCCATTTTTTGGTTCTCCAATTTCCTGGACATTGTTCCAACCCTGCAAGCGGCTTCAGTCGTCCCCCGGCGGTTCACACCTTCTGAAACACCTATTTGCATCGCGACGACGCGGACGGTGAACGATCGATCGGACCCGATATTTTTATGCGCGTCCGATCGACGCGTCCGCCGTCGCCCGGGGGCCGGGCGCGTGGTGTTGGTGTCTGGCGGTTGCAGGCTCCGTGGCCGCGCGCGCTAGCTGGCCCGGCGCCCCCCGGTCGGACCCGTGCGTGTGTTCACACTGTACGTGTCTGCCCACCACCACCAGCACTCCAGCAGCAACCACCACTGGGCGTGCAGACCCGTCCAACCCAGTGGTGACGACCCGCCGTGGCCCGTGGCCTCGAGACATGCTCGCTAGTCGCTACAAGTACTCAGCCAACAAGGCGCGCGCCAAGCAAACCTATCGAGCAAAAGCTGAGGGCAAAGTGCAGCGCGAGCGATCCCCCTCACGCACGGAACAGCGCGTGTGCTTGTCTTGTCCCACCCCCACCCCACTCCATCCCTCGGGTCCTCTTCTTTCTCTCGTCTCTAGCCAAGCAAGTAGAAGCCATGGTGGTCCGCCGCGGGTGCCTCGTCCCCCTGCTGGCCACCGTGCTCGTCGCGTCGTCGCTCCTCTGCTGCTCCGCCGACGTGAGTCGCTCTATCCGATCTCGCTCCGATTGCGCGACGACGGGGTCTTCTCCCTCAGTCGATCGATCTGACGAGATGGATTCCTGTATTCTTTTTGTTCCTCTTCCTTTTTCCCGGTGGCGGGCGCGCGCGGTTGCAGGCGGGGTGCGACGGGTCGTCGGTGCTGACGTACTCCGCGCCGACCGCGACGGTGCTCGGCGGCAAGGACGCGCTGTCCAAGCTCGAGGTCGTCGACGAGATCAAGCTGGAGGCGCTGCGCTGCCGCCCCGGCGTGGTCTCCTACGCCGACATCGTCGTCGCCACGGCCGCCCGCGACCCCGTCGTCCTGGTACGTGCCGCATGCCTTCTCTTCCCTGCCGATCAGTCGCTTCGCTAGCCTATGCGCATGCTGTTTCTCTTCTTCTGCGCACTGCCGCCGTTTCCAGAGCCCGTTTCCAGTCCAGACTCCAGAATTCAGCGATTCTCCCTCCGCTGCCTGGAGTTTCCACTGCAGAATTCAGCGTTTATCCTGCTCCCCGCTCGCTGTTCCACCATCTCCTTCTCCTCCTCCATCCTTCGATCTTGTGCTTCTGCTCGTGGATCCTGCTTGAGTACATGGAAGATATCTCTGATAGGATCCACACGTGTTATGCTAGGATAGATGGTACACGTTTTTCTACTATACGCAATCTTATGTATTTTCTCTTCGATTCCTTTTTGTTTCTTTCTTCAATGTTTGATGGGGTTAGGTGGGCTGCAGGTGAAGGACATGATGTTGGACTTGGAGAAGGGGTTCGAGGAGGGCATGGATGCTCCCGCCCATCAAGCTCAAGATATGGCCGACGACGAAGAACAAGATCATCTGACTCTTGAGCTCCTGCGAGTTCACCAGGTAATTTCACATGTGCTTGTGCTAGTTTCCATTCCTTGTTGTGCCCCTGTGATTCCACATGTTGTATCTTTTGTTAGTAACTAAGTCGTCGTGTATTAAAATACAAACCCTATTTTTCGTGGAGCTTTTTTTCTGAAGATTCTCTTAGATCAGTTTAATTTTACCAAGCCCTTCCTGCAAACATATATAAGTAGTGATGTTCTCAAAAAATAGTTGTTCAAAAATATAATGGTGGGCGAAAGATTGGATCTTGCCTTCATTCTTTTAGCAATTCTACTAGATCTACCACTTTCGATTGCCAACAATTATAAGGTTTTTAGTGCTTTTTCGGAACTAGAGTGTATCGGAATTTAGAAAGCCCCTTTCACAAGAGTGTCTAATAATTTTATGAAATATTGAAGGAAATAGCTACTTTTAGGTTGTGTTTCCTCAATATGTCCATAAAAAATACCTGATTATATATATGATGATGCAGTCATATAATCTTGGTTAGCTAGACATAGAGAACACCGCTAAAGCCTGGTTCAGTATCATCATCCAGGTGAATCATCACAAGCATGTTAAGTTATTCATGCATGTAATTTGCTTAATGTTTTTTTTAGTTGGAATCCCTCTCCACATAGTTATAACTTATAAGCACTAGGACATCATCTTCTACCTCCAATGTGGCAATGTGCATAAGTTAAAGTCAAACAAATCATTCAGGTAGAGATAAATCAACATGATTAACTAGAGCTGATTGTGCTTAATTATCGCATCGTTCCTGGCGAGAAAAAAAGAATGTGTTTTGTTCATTTATTTGGAAACAATCTCTTTTCAGTATAAATGAGTGTCTTTTTTGTGTGCACGTACGTACATGTGACAATTAAAAACGCTTGATATCCATGATTCCATCTTATATTTCTCTCACAACATGTGCGTACCATGATACTAGCTCACTCCATCCAAAAAGATTGCAACTCTTGCTTATTAAGGAGTCAAATAATTTCAAGTTTGACCAAATCTATGAAAAAAATATTTGCCTTAAAAAACATTCACGCCTCCAATATATTGAGATTGACATGTTTGTGTTTTCTACTGACATATCTGTATGAGCAGGTTGAAGTTGGTGCGATGAACCATGGCCAGAAGAAATGGCTCCCGTACTGGTTCCTCGCCGTTGCTTCCGTGATCATTCTGACGAACCATAATACCCGCGCTGCCCCAGTACTGGACCAGCTGTTCCCTCCGGAGCTTGCCGTTTTCGCAGTGCTTCTGTGTGCAATCTGCCTCATTCTTCGTGCCATGAAGCAGATGGCGTGAGACAGCGCGCATCGATCAGGTTCAGACCATGCAAGTTCTAGCCAGTATATCGTGCAATCTATCTCTGTGTGCACGCGTTCCGTGTGCATGAACAAAGCTGGGTGTGTAATAATTCCAGGATATATATGTTGGACTACTGCCTGAATGTCCAAAGCTAGCTCCCTGCTCTTTTGGCGGTTACGTTATACTCCCTCCGTTTCAAAATACTTTCATTCTGGTTTTTCTATATACATTCTCTTTGTTATGCACGTAGATAGTTAGTATGTCCACATACATAATAAAGAAAATGTATCTAGAAAACTCAGAATGAAAGTATTTTGAAACAGAGGGAGTACTAATATATTAGGAGAGGATCCTATATAATAACTTTCTCGTACGTCTTTCGGGTGGGTTTTATTTGTCTTGTGATGATATCCTAACTACTATGTTTGACCTGTATATGCTTCGTTTTCATATGGTTTTGCTCAAAAGGGCGTCCATGATTTTAAGATATTTTACAAGCTTGCAAATAGCAATAGATAATAAGTATCCTGATAAGGACCCATATTCTTTCCCAAGGCTCGTCTCTGACTTTGACCACGGAATTTCTCTATATTGAAAACGGCGGAAAAGATTAGTGGACTACTTGAAGTCGTCACCAACCTGCAGGCTGCTGCTCAGTCATGACAGCGACCTATACATTTCGCCTTACTGTGCATGTGCTAATACGTTCAGCAATGCAAGCATTTATATCTATCCCACCAGCAGGGAACCATATATAAGAGAGTACAGAATTACTCAAGTTTTGTTTTCTACAAGTACACTTCTAGAACATCTGACTCTTCTTTTTGTTGTTTCGGACTATGCATATGCATGTATTACACTATTACTGAGAAGAGTCAGGAGAAGTCCACTATGCCTAAACATCATATATTTAAAGACGGAGGTAGTATTACCCTGTTACTGGACGTTGGTATGTTTGTACTCTAGCCTTGTTTGTCACACGGTTAACCAGGGCACGGTTTTGGTATACACGATGATGATAGATCGACGATACTACTACTAGCTAGCACAAACGGCCGACCACCGACAGTAAAGTAGTACTCCAATTGGCAAGCTGCACCGACCAGCGACCGTACCACTTGTCAGTGCTTGTTATTCTCCAGCAGCTAGATTATTCTATCTCCAGTAACCGTTAGTACTACCTGATGATTTGCTGTGACCTTTTGTGATATATAGACGAATTGCTTTTGTGATAAGAAGTAATGTGAAAAAAAGACAATGGTGCCGGAGTGCAGAAAGGAAGAAGCTCCCACTCCCCTGTTGTCTGCTGAATACAAGCCTAGACTAGAACCTTGGGTGTTGCTGCTTGCAGCGGAAAGGCGGGTGATACCCTGCGCGCATGTATCTGGATGACCGCACGTAGCGTGTTGTCGGTAAAACTCGAACTTCTGTAATTTTGTTACTTTGATAATGAAATTGGGGCATGGCCGTTGCTGAAAAAAAAAGTAATGTCGTATGACTATTATAGGAGTAGACGATTCCACTTGTCACTTCTCATTCGTCTTCAGGACAGCGATCGAGCCCTTAATCGTCATCCGGTCGGCCCCGCAGCCGCCATCTTTGACCCGTCCGCAGAGATGGTAAAAATACTTTGAGGCAAAGGATCCCAAAACACACAACCCTCGCGGTCCCTACTCCCTAGGGGACAGGGGGCGGGTTGCAATTGGATTGTACTCCCTCCGTTCATAAATATATAACGTTTAGAACAAGTTAATTAGTTCACTTTTGAACTAATTTATTTATCATAAACATCATATATTTAAGAATGAGGTAGTAGCAGGCTAGCAGCCAATTAACGTCGTCACTCCACTACCAGAATCTCGATTTGCCTTGGCGGCCAAAAACCGCCAAGAAAAGCACCAAAACCGCCAAGGAAACGGTACTTGGCAGCCAACCGCCAAGCAAGAGCCGCCAAGTATAGAGAGCCAAGGAAACTTAATTGTCTTGGTGGCCGGCTGCCAAGGATTATAAACTTGACGGTTTAGCTGCCAAGTAAATTAGGTTGACGGTAAAATTTTCAAGGTGCCAAGAAAATACTCCAACCGCCAAGAAAACATTTTTTCCTGGCAGTCCATAACCGCCAGGCAAACACCTTTTCTTGGCAGCCGGCGACAGCCAAGAAAATACCTTTACTTGGCTGCCAGCAACCGCCAAGAAAACACTCTTTCATGGCGGTTGGCGACTGCCAAGCAAACACCTTTACTTGGCTGCTGCTAACTGCCAAGTTAATATATGTTTCCTTGGCGGTTGGCCCCCAAGATAATTCATACAGCCAACAAAAAAAAATTAATCCCAATAATCAATGAATTACGGGATAGGCACAACAAATAAAAGTAGTTGAAAGAGGTACACATCCAGAACAAATCTTATCTGCACCCAACCATGAAATTGGCATGAAATTTCCATACAAATCGTACAATTCCATTTTACACTACAAAAATCAGCATCCATTCCTCCAATTAATTCCGTGCACCATACAAATCTAATGGGCTTAAAAAACTTAAATAAATGATACAAATCTAGCTGGACTTGCACTGAATCAAGTACTGCGAAGCAAAGAAGTGAAAAACTATTGAATCACGTATACTGATTCAACTACTGACCAAAAGAAGTGCAAACACTGCCTTGGGCATCTTCAAGACCAATCATCACCGCTGCAAAGACAAATTAAACAAATATTATTGAAGACAAAACATAAGTACTTAATATGTATACATTGATGGGCTCAGAAATATGTAAAAGTAAACACCGGTAACCATAGAGTTCATTTACAGCATCCTCCTTCAGCAAAGAAAATATGACTGAAAATTGCAAAAAGTTTTGTTAAAAACTAATTAGGGCATAAGTTATAGCATATTAACTACAGTTTCAGTTGCACGATCTGGTAATCAAAAAGTTGAAGGGATGTCATACTTGGCCATCTCTTCCAGAGGTGCAGCCATGCAGCAGGACCAAGAAAACCATCGGTTACCTATGATTCAGTTCAATCAGCAAAAGTTGTGTGTATGAATTGCTTAATTCAAAATTACAGACCCACTAACACCATTATACTTTCAAATGCTCCTGTACTTTGGGAGATGGAACTTACTATGATATATAGCGTCAAACTTCTTAATCCACGCTCTAAAATTCCTTCTAAACGGTTCCTATAGAAGGACAAAAGCTGAACAGTATGAGCAAACATTGCAAGATCAAGCTAAGGGTCTATCAGTTCATGTGCTTTCCTATCATTCAGACTGCAACAACGAGAGTAAGCTTTAATTTCTGTCTCCTCGACCTAACAGATCTTAACAGTTTAATTTAGAAACAGATCTTAACACATCCTACAGTAAGAATGCTGATAACTATGTTGTTCTTCGCAATTACAGTGGAGTACTAGCTTTTTCCTGCTAATTGGTTCAAAGTGAGAAAATTTTACTCTAAATGACAGGAAGGCAAACACTAAATTAATATAGGGTATCTTGATGCAAAATGAAGTAAACATACTTTTGCATCTATCCATCTGTAAACTGAAATCGATTTTGCCGTCAGAACCATGATAACATAAATGTACCAATCGATCCATTCAGTCACAGCAACAGAAAAAACAAAATCGACTAAGGTTGCATGCTGGGCCCCCAACCCTAGCCTCCTCACATCCTTTGACGATGTCAGTCCATCTCTAGCGACACTCATCCGGTGACTCGATTTGGAGTAGTGGCTGGGGCTGACGGGGAGGCCACAAGCGAGGATGGGTGACAACCCCCTGACCGGTGTAGCGCTGCTCCGCCGGGCCCTTGGCCGGCGCGCAGATCTAGGGCCGCGGCTCGCATCCCCGCCTTGGTCAACGAGGGAAGGCTGCGGCGAGCAGATCCACGAGGACGCAGCGGCGCACGGGTCTCCGAGAGAGCGATGGCGGTGGAGCCGCCCGCAGGGAGGAGAGGGAGCAGCACGGCGGAAAGGGGAGGGGATGGAGACGGCGATGTGGGTGCTGCCGGGGAGGGCGCTGCGGGATTCGGCTGCTGGAGACTGAGGAGAACGAGGGAGATGGGGTTTCAGGTGAGTTTATACCAGGGCAGGGCGATTAAAACCATTGGATCGGAGATGAACGACCAGAAATAGTTGGGCCATTTGAGCTAAAATGGGCCTTGCTTCATATCGTCTCAGATTAATATTTTCTTTTTCTGTTCCTTTTATTATATTATACACATAAACTAATTTTTAAATGGAATAGACGACATATAAATTGTCTTGTAGAATTTAAAAACATTTAAACTACTCTCTCTGTCCCTAAATATAAGCATTCTCCGGTTTCCGTGGAGCACATTTGACCATTCGTCTATATATTTTAAGTATATCATAATTATTTTTACATTTTCACAAATTTTTTGAATAAGACGAATGGTCAAACGTGATCAGCAAAAGTCAACAAATACTTATATTTAGTCAACAAAAATAAATTCAAAATTGACATGTGTACCTCTAATACCAATAAAAGATTGCATAAAAATTATAGTTAGATAAATATGTTCTGAATTTCTAATTTGTCCCGAAGATTGATGAAAAATTAAACTATCTTCTAGGAACAACTCAAACTTCTATCACAAAATTATCACATAATAATAGTAATAATAATTTAATTTGGTCAAAAGTTTCTAAAAATGGGCATGCAAACATATTATGGATCCATAAACTTGTAATAAAAGTTTTTAATGATTTTTAACAAAGTATGACTATAAATTGTCCACAAATGGATACATCACTAAACTTGTTTCCTATAACTCAAGTCAAACTTTGAGATTTGAATACATCACAACATTTTTTGAATTCGTATGTACCTCCATTTTGGACATAACCTTATGTTGTCATAACATTATCAATTATGAAGTTATATTAGTAATTGTTTATGAAAAATATGTATTTCTATTCTCCCCTTAAACAGAAGCAAACAAGCGATATGAAAAAGATTCAAAAAATAATTATTAACACACAAACAATTGCAATTAAATCAAAAAATGTGATTTTAGAATATTTTGGAAAAAGGAATAATCAAATTCGGAATTCATATGGGTGAGAAATACCAATTACAAAATTTAATTCCGGATCAAAAAGAAAAAAGACGAAAAGAACATGTGTTCTTTGTAGCAGATATATTTGGTGTAGTGGTAAAGGTGCCTTTGCTATTTGTTCAAGACGTAGGTAATCAATCCTTTGCTTGGATCTTCTTTGTTGAAATGTTTCCAAAATTTCTAAAATAAAAGAAAAAGAGTTTCCATTTTTTCCCCTCCCTTTTGATGTCCGGATGTAAGAAAACACATTGTTTACTTGTCAGCTCATGACAACAGCCAAGTAAATGTATATTTTCTTGGCGGTTGCTAAAAACAGCCAATGAAATCCATCCTTTTCTTGGCGGTTCGTCAAAACTGCCAAGTTAATCAGTCTTTTTCTTGGCGGCTTTTACAAACAGCCAAGGAAACTGATATTTTTTCTTGGTGGTTTCTAAAAACAGCCAAGGAATTACATTCTCTTGGCAGTTTTCATCCACCGCCAAGAAAACTGTATATACCTTGGCGGTTCGATTTTGGCCGCCACGAAAAATCTTGGCCGCCAAGGTAAATCCAGTTTAGGGTAGTGCTCCTCCCCTCAGCATGATGAGCTAGCTATATATCGCAGTATCGCTCGATCGATGGTATATATGTGAGATCAGGGCATGGGTCGAATTCTTCCTCGATCGTATCTTCTCGATCAGCTGGATATATTGACGTTATTTGCCTTCTGTGTCTTGATTTGTGCGCAGACGAAAAGAACATGTATAGTATAGTGGTGCTGGCCACGGCGCCTCGGTGACGCGATGGTCGTTTCCTGTTCTTCTTGCCGTTGTCGCTAACCTGCAAATTTAGATACACATGGGTCGATCGTTAGCTCAGCATGGCAAGTAATTATTATTTTTTGTGCATAAAGCAACGCATCACCTTTAGTATGTAGTCACTGGTCCAATAGCTCATCACCAGTGCAAATGCGGGTCAAAAATCGCGTCGCCTGGTCGGCCACTAGCTAGCTAGCTGGGTGCCTAGGTTCTATCTGTAGCAAGAAAGCTAAGCGGAAAATAATGCAGGCAGCAGCTCTACAATTTGCATGCTGATGATGGCCGAAATAACGCGTGTGGAAACTAGCTAGTTTGAGTTAAAATGAAATAATCGGCTGGATGCCTGCTGGATTATGGATATCATTATTGTCGCTACTCAGAGTAAAAACGCACTCCTGCAATGCTCACTCAGCTTGGGATTCTTTTATGTTTAACCTTTTTTTTAGAATGGTCAACAAATGGTCTGATTTTCTTATCTGTTTTTTCGACCTTCGTCTCGAAGCCTCGAGTGCCCCCGAGAGTCTCCCAGCTCCCGGGCCCCTTCCTCTCTCCCTCCGGCGTCCGCGCCGGCGGTGAGGGGGAGGCGGGCCGGTCCCGCTCCTGTAGTTAGGTTTTAGTTCTTCAGCTCTGTTTTGTGCTTTTTTAGCTTTGCTCCTAGTAGTATGTGCTTCCCGGTGGTCCTCCTCGTCGTCATCGTTGGTGCCGCCGGCGACCTCGTCGCCGCCGGCAACTGCGTCGTCGTCGTTGCTCCCCATCAGGTATGCTTCAATAAAGTCCATTCACCCCCTCAAGCACCTCCATCTCCGCTCCCTGTTTCCTCCGCCACTCCGCCCCGCCCAGCTTCCTTTCCCCCGCACCCCTCTTTTGGTTGCTGGAGATTCCCCACCGCTGCCCTAAATCTGGCCGGAATCGGGGTCGATTTGTGCGTTTCCCCTTCAGATCGGACCCCCTCCTGGGCGGATCTGGTCCTTGGATGCGTCTATAGTCGATTCCCCTGGGCGCTTGAGGCCTCTGCTTCGGAGCATCACCTCTGCTCCCTTGGTGTTCCGGTGGTTGTTCCGACACCGTGGTTGCCTCCTGTGGTCAACCAGTCGCTGTTGTTGAACGCACCATCGACGTCCGGCCTCCGCTCCCCCATCCGCCTTCAACCTGCAACAGTCTTTTTCTCCACAGCTGATCCACTCCGCTCAAGCATCAGCTCCTTGGTGGTTGTTCCGACGGATTCGCCTCCTCCTGGGACTCAACTTGGTGGTACATCTTCAATCTCTGGTGATGACATACTCTCAAACTATTGGTCACCCGGTGTGGTCCTCTTAACACCGTCGTCCCTTCTACAACCGTTGCATAGCACAGTCCTTCACACGGCTGTACGCGTCTTCGACGCCCCTGCGGCGACCGCCGGCGAACTCCCCGTCGTCGAACGCACCTGTGTTGTAGCTATTGTGTTTTGGTCAGTGGACCTGGTTGTAAATTCGGTTCTCTCTGAGGACCTTGCTGTAAAATGGCTGCTTCAAGTTTAATATATATGTGTGTTTGTTGTAAAAAAAACCTTTTTAATCTGAAATTTTAAAATAGTATAAACCAAAGTAAAATTGTAAAAACTGATCTTTTTTTATCGCGCCATGACGCCTGATGCAATAAATAATTGAGTCTCCTCAAAACATGTGGTGTGATCGGCCATCCATGCTGGCGGGGTGGCCAAGCGACTGCTGAGATGACTAGCTCGCCACATATTGTGAGAGTGTCTCTAGTCTAGTGTCTCTAGACTCCTTTGTTAGTCGCGTCAGCAGCTTGGTGTGATCAAGAAGGCTCAAGATTGTGAAAGGGTCTCCAGTCTAGTGGTTGGAACACCTCAGTTACACCTAGCAGACCGGGGTTCTCTATGAGAGCGAATTAAAAGGAACTAAAATAAAAATTTATATTAAAAAAAAGTAGAGCTTTCACCTGCTGACTTCGGTGAAAAAGATGTCTCAAAATGGTTGGTTCTTGAAATTTTAGTTTAGCTTAGACTATATTTAAAATTTTAGATTATAAGGTTTTTAAATCCTTAGGTATTGTTTAGTTTCTAAAAATTTCTCTGACATCCATCACATCGAATCTACAAACATTAATTATAAGTATTATATGTGAATTAATGACAAAACTCATTCCATGACTTCAGCTCAAATCGCAAGACAAATCTAACAAGTCTAATTATATCTTGAATAGATAGCGTCGTGCTACATTAAATAATTTCTAATGACGAATTAATTAACTGTATGAATTCTTCTCTCGATTTCCTATCCATCAGTATAATTAGTTTTGTAATTAATTTATATTTAATACTTTTATTAAATCTTGAAAAGGAGCTCAAAATTTTTTGCCAAAATTAAACGGGGCCTGACAGTCAGCAGCTCGCACCCGCAAGTTGCGAGAGCGTGACGCGTCACCAAATCTTCCCCGATTACTGCGCTTCCTCCAGTACGAGGTGGACACCTGGGCGTGGGGACCACGACAGCCGCTAGCCCGCTACGCTCGATCTTGCCACCTGACGTGACCGACCGCGTCACCAGCGACTGCGCCACCGCCTTGCGTCATGAAAGTGATTCAAGCATGCGGAAGTTTGGAGACGAAATAATGATGCAAGTTGTAATAAAGGCACGCACGCCGTGGTACGCATCCAGCGCTACCTTCGGAAGGAAGCGAAACCGCTCTCGCCCTCTCCTCCGCCGCCCATCTGCCCCCTCCCGTCCGTGTCTGGCGAGTTCGCCGAAGCACGTTGGAGAGGAGCTCACGTCTATAGTAGTTTAGTTAGTATAGCTTAGTTGTGTGCTTTTATGGTTTTAATTTGGTCTCTTCTGGCATGTGCTCCTGGGTGGTGGCCGTCGTCGTCCTCGTCGCTGTCGCCGACAACCTTATCGCCGTTGTAGCTTCCCATAAGGTATGCTTAAAAAGTCGCCCCCTCAAGCATCTCCGTCTCCGTCCTCTTCAATCCTCCGGTGCTTGAGGTTCCATGCCGCTGCCCTAGATCCGCCTGGGTTTGAGGTCGATTTGGGGGCTTCATCTTTAGATTCGTCTCCTGGTTGGGCGGATCTGGTCCCAGGTGCTGGCCCTCACCTCCTCCTCACCCCGGTTTCGCTCGCCGCCTCCTTTGATTCCACTCCGCCTTCCACCACCACGCAGTGCCTCCTATTCTTCTGCACAGCTCTTTAGCGTGGAGGTATCTCTTTGGGTGTTGCTTCGTCGACTCGACCTTTACCTGGGATCCTGGTTCAACCTTCCTTGACTCGCCAGCGATGTCTCCAACAAGATCTTTCGTTTGCCGGTGTGTTGTTCACCGTTGGCTGAACCACCCCACTTCCAACCTACGCTTTGTGAGGCCCTTCCATCCGGGTGTATGCGTCTGTGGCGCTCCTACGACCCCCCGGCAGCGGAATCGCCAGAGCCATCGCCGTCGACCTCGCCTCCTTTCTATCTTGCAAAGGACTTTGTTGTAATTTTGTTCTCTCTGGAGGACCTACTTGTAAAACGGCTGTTGTTTTAATATAATTTATCGTTGTTGTTGCCAAAAAAAAATGATGCGAGTTGTATTTAGCACAACATGGTTAAACGCTCTTTATTTCACACTCTTATCGTGGATAAGGTCTACTCCCTCTGTCAAGTGTCGTTGTTGGTGTGCGTGTCACAAATTTAACTCAATTTGTAAAAAATACATGCAACATTTGTGTCTTCAAATAATTTTATAAAAAAATTAGATTCAAATATCTTTCCAATAATATTAATTATGTATCATATTTTTAATATAAAATTAGTCAAAGTTATTTCTTGAGAAGTGCAAACGACACTTATTTAAGGACAGAGGGAGTAGTTATTAATTTTTTTTGAGCAACTAAAATAAAGTTGCGAGACGAATTCATTAAATATAACTAATTCATCATCAAAAATTGTTTATTGTAGCATGGCGTTACCTAATCATAGATTCATAGCATAATTAGACTTGTTATATTCATCACGTGGTTTGAGTAGAAAGTTATGAAATGAATTTTATAATTACACATTTAATACTTTTGATTAATGTTCGATCATTCGATGTGATGGGTGAATTGTCGAAACAATGCCATGTTATAGGGGTCGAGCTGGGGAAGCTAAGGTCCTGTTTGGTTCTCATAACCTGACTTATAAATCAGTTGGATTTAAGTCAGTCCTGTTTGGTTGCGGTGATTATAATAAGTCAGTGAGCTTCACTTGAGGTAGGAGAAGGAAAATATGGCTTATGCAACTTTAAGTAGGGGTGGAGCAACTTATGATACTTATAAGTCAGCAAACTTATGAGACTTATAAGTCGGGGCTGTTTAGCTCACTCAAATGACTTAGGGCTGTCCCGATGAAAGAAACTGACATGGTTTCCATAACATAAGAAGTCATCTATAGAAACTATCTTCTGCAATAGAAGTGTCTTCAAGTAACAATTACATTCTCTTTCTCTCCCAACTCTATCTTTTTTTTTGAGAATTACACTCTCCCGACTCTATCTTTTTCCTCCAATAGAAACATGACATGAGTCTCCTAGAAACTAGTGGTTTCTTCCCAATAGTGATTTCATGGTTTCTTGTGCATTGGGTGAAGAGTAAACATGGTTTCTTCATAACGAAACCATTTTTATGATTTGTGCTCTCTTTCTTCATTAATTATATTGTCATGTCATCATTTTGCTTATGTGACAAGTCATTTAATGAGGATAGAAATCTTCATTAGAGCAAGTATAATGAAAGGTGTTGAGTAGGCTATGTCCGACGTGGGAGAGAGAGAAACTAGGAAAGAGAAAGAAGCGGGCGAGTTCGGAGACGCCCGCTCGACGCCAGCGCACAGACACGTGATCGTAGCTGTGCTTGGTCGAACGATGTGCAGTGCATTAAATTCTGACGAGACCCACCACCAAGGTGTGCCACCTCAGTGCGGGTTTCAGCCAGTTGCTGGCGAAATCATCAAACTTGCTCTTAATACACCATTAGGAGTACCTTTATTTGCACTTTTACACTTTTAAGTCAGATGACTTGTGGAAGCCAAACACGATCTAAAACCTTCTACTTCGGTTGTTGGACCACGCGGTTTCCAGGTTTCCAGGTCTGATTATACAGGCTCTCCTCGCCCGGCAAAAGCACTAAAAGCGACCTTTTCGCATTTATTCTTTCCGTCACCCATTCAAGGACAATGCTACAAGGACAAATGGTTATGATATGCTCCTACCGTTAAAAGATCAGCTTCTAGTTTTGGAAATGTTTTGAATTCTAATCAGGTTTTCGGATTTGAAAATAGCAAAATCAAATCAAGAGTTCTGAGTTGCATTGGAGGCCTTGACTTAAAATTCAATGCCATGACCATTGACCGCAGTTGAAACTTACAGAAGACAACCCTTCCTAAAAAGATATATTCCCTCTGTCCCACAAAGAGTGCTCTTTTAGACTTCGAACCTTGTCCGACAAAAGAGTGCTCCTCTCTCTTTCAGACCAGCCCGTTTCTTAACTTCGACCCAGTTCACGAAAGGGCGGCATACCAGGCATCAAAAAAAATCACGGAACGCACCTCCCCCTCCACTCTGTCGTTATCCATTCCATGGTCAATCGACTGCTGTCGCGAGCGCTGACTGGCCTCCTCTGCTCTGCTCGCAATCCCGTCACCAAATTCCCCAGCCACCACCCATCTGCTCCTCTCATCGCCTGGCAGGCCAGCCGCTCCTCCCCTTTCCCCATGTTGTTGCGCGATGATGGTGGGAGCTGCGGTCCTCGTCGGAACGGACAAAGTAGTTGACTGTTCCAGCGAAGGGGCTCGCTCTGCGAGGGTTGCCACCGGATCGGACGTGATGAAGGTTGGCGGCGGGGTGGTGATGTGTTGCGCGTCAGCCGGTGCCGTTGTCTCCCCTCTCCTTCCCAAGAGACTGCTGTCTCAGTCACTTCTCATGGGTGCCGGATGCAGGGTAGCGGCCTGACAGACGGTTGCGAGCGTCATAGCGGTATGTAGTGGGATCGATGCAATAACCGATTGGAAAGAGAAGGGATCGATTTTTCTCAAGATACGCAAGAAGGGGGCACCGACGAGTTTGATTTCATCCCTGATTCGGATCGAGACTTGGCTGTGGACTTAATTTCATCAGAGTTTGTTCCTGATTCGCTAGCGCGTGAAGGTGATACTATGGAGGAGACTAGTGCGTTAAAGAATGGTGAGATGGAGTCTCAGGATGGTGCTAGGGAGACTGACGAATTGAAGAGCGGTTGGGTGGAGTCACAATTTGTTGAGGGTGCCTCTGTCACTTCTAGAGAAGACAACCAAGATGAGGCAGAGGTGTTGATCGATGGGGTGGAGTCGCAAACTATGTGGGAGGATTCACAGGTGGACGAGTACGAGGACTTGGATGATCTGAAACTTGATATGCTCCGCCTCTTGATGCCAGGTTTTACCCAGTGTTTTAAGCGCAATTAGTGGTACTAGTCATGATACAAGTCTGGTTATTGATGTTCTTGTTTTGGTACTTATCATGATACAAATCTGGTTATTGATGATCTTGTTTTGGTACTGATCATGATAATGGTTATATGCTGATACTAGTCCTTATCATATTCTGGTTAATCAAGAACAATGCTTATATGCTGATCATAAATGATAACTATAATAATATTAAATTTTAATGCGTGAAAGCAACATTACAACTAGCCATAACATTCATCCTTAGAATAAATAGTACTAGTACTGCTAGTTGGCAAGGATCTCCATGACACTCTCATACAGTTGGCGATCACAAGAAAGTCTTTTAGGAAGAATGCCTAATGCTTCCAGCCTCTCTTTACTCATGTGAGGAATTTTGTACCTATTACCACCTCCATCTATCATTACTTCAATCAAGCAACTTTGTAATGTCAGAAACACCCTATTCAACAAAGTTGGATCATAGTCATGATATTCCTTCTCAACACATTCTATCAGTTCATCCATGTTTGTTGGGTTGGCTTCATAGGTTAAGGACTGTAGAGAGTTAAAAGACCAAGGTCTAGGCAATTCATGTCAGGAGAATTGGGAGGTTGATTCATGATGCGGATGTCAAGGCCTGTTTGTGCTACAGCTGCAGCAAACTGTTCGTCATGCACAAGCAGATGTGATGGGGCATTATCATGTTGAATCCATATAGTTTTTCCTACATCTTCTTCAGGCCACTTGGCTACAATAGCCGACAGCAATTTGGCAATCATGTAGGACCTCATAGTACTTCGATCAACACTAATTGACTTGGTTATTAGTGTTCCTCTTGGTCTATTGCCACTTCTCCTTGGTGCTGGTTCCTATTAGTACATGAAAAATGTTAGATTAAATTATGATGGACAAAGATATAATCTCAAGCAATTGAGAGTGTTAACAAAAATACCCTTCTGATAAAAGCCCGGATTCCTATCTTTCCATCAAAAATACAATTTCCTTCCTCGTCAAACCTAGGCCTAGCAACAGCCGACAAGAACATCACCTTGTCAATGGCGTTCTTGTTTTTCACAGTTCTATGTGGGTCTTCCTCACAAGGAAGCAAGTAGTAGGTTTTGTTCTTTTTTGTGATGTAGAACCACTTCTCATCTACATGGATAATGGTATACATATCAAGGAACTTGGGGTCATTTGGCAACGTACTGCGATCTAGCATGGAAACACACCATTGCAACCTCTGTTTTTGTTTGCTTCCCTCAAATAAGGCTTCAGTGCACTTGAATGGCGTCGTAAATGCCCTTCCTTGAACCACCTAGCAGCGTGCTTCTTTTCAAACCAATGGCTTTAGATAGAGATCGTATAGTGCTCCTTGTGTTCAGTGGAACATTAACAACATCTGATAGGTCTACTTGAACCTTCTTACGGCCACAATTTTTTGGCTTCATAGAGCTTACATCAACTGGAACTCCATTTTCACGACATTGCATAACTCTTTTCCAAACACGTCGCACTGCATACTTACTTACATTGAATCGCTGAGCAACTATCCTTATACTGTTACTTTGTAATTTTCCATTATTACTATGCTCAAGTAATGCTGCATAAATTTCTTGCCTTTGTCTTTCTGTCAAATTTTTGGACTGACGTGCTTCATTTGCATTTGCATTTTGGTCTTCTTCACCATCTGAGTCCTCCATCTCCTCTACGTCAAATTCAATGTTAACATTATCAGCATAGACACCATAGTCCTGCAGATCCTCCTCCATCATTGACAGATCATGCAACAATTCTGCATCATCATCTGTAAAATTATGTCAGTTTGTGATATTGTATTAATTATCTGGTGAAGTACATTACTAAATGGCAAAGGTGGTATACCATAGAAACCTTCATGTTCTGACAGGATATTGTCATGTATGGCTTGGAGATCATCACCCTCATCTGCAACCATATTTTTTGCCAAGGTACTGATTTAGTACTGGACATCACAGCTGACTACATGTTCTACCCTTCCTTTTCTTTCTAACTAGTTGATCTGAAACTAAATATGTCATATAAAATAGGCGCAGCTTACTACATGTTCTAGCCTTCATTTTTATCTAACTAATTGATTTGAAACTAAGCGTATAATGTAAAACAGGATTATATGCATGTTTGCTTAATTTGTTTAATAAAACAGGAGTATAAACTTGTTTGCTTAATTTGTTTAATAAAATAGGAGTAGGAGTACATGCCTTGTCAAGATATCATTACCTGGATAATTTCCTTCATGTTGTTCAGGACTGGAAACATTAAGATCAAAAGGATGCACAATATGGTTGGCCCCTGCCCCAATCTGATTAACAACCTGTTCATCTTCGAGCACGTGGTGCACTTCAACTTGTTCTTCACCTGGTACTTGAAGTTCTTCACCTGGTACTTGAAGTTCTTCATCTGGTACTTCCTCATTGAGGTCTTCATCTGGTACTTCCTCATTGAGGTCTGGTAGATCGACTGCTTCTTCCTCATCTGGAGGTTTGTTGAGATCCAAGGCCATTTGCAAAGAGTGGAAGATGAAGTGGAGTATGAGGTGGTGGTAGTACGGAGGTGACAGATGGTAGACACTTTTATACAGTGATTGGAAGTGACATTTGTTATTCTGTATGTAATGGCGCCACCGGAATGTGTTGTGGAATGTTTCGTGTAAAAAAATTGGCACCATGTAATTTTTGGAGGCTAATGACATGTTTGGTGGAGTGAAATGGCGCCGGGATTATTTAAGTTGAAGTTTACATTTAACTTTTCCCACCGCAGCACATTAATGAGCACGGTTAACAAAAAGAACCAGCGCATGGAGATTTCAACAGGTAGTGCAATAGTTAGGGGTACTTAGGTCTTTTGTTCTCTTCACTAAACTACCAGATTTTAGCCAAAGGAGCACTCTTTGTGGGACAGAGGGAGTATTTCATAATTTCCAATAAAAATTTAGAAGTATTTAAAAGGGATGCACAATACAAGTAAACATGCTATTAACGTATAAAGTTAGTCCTTTGGGTAGTAGTTCAAGGGTGGTACAATACATAAGGGAGGCACAGGCACATGCACAATGCACGGAAAAGTTCGATTTTCACCCTCCAACTATAGAAAAATTGGTAGCTAGGTTACACCAATTTGATATTTTATTGATTTGAAATGATGTACTTGACATTTTTTAATGAAACATAATGTTTTAAACCTTTTAGAAAAATGCAAAACCACCCTCAAAACCATGCATCGAAATGGCTAAATTGGCCTGGTTTAATTTTGACAGTTGGGAGGTCTTATTCGGCTTTGTACTTGTGAGCTGAAAACCAGACTTTAATAAAACCCTCTTCAAGCATGTACATTGAATTTAAATTATAATTTGGCACTCCCTCAGAAGTTACTAATTCCATGGTTTTAAATGTTTTTCAGTCATAGCTAGTTGTAAGGTCTATGTGCAAAAAACACATTACTTTAGGAGTGTTCTTACTTTATCTAGTATTTGTCTGAACTGTTATTGCTCCTATTTTTTACTTTCTACATTTCTTAATTTTTTGGATAGACTCTTTCAATACTTATTCTTCCATCCAAACAAACCCTACTTATTTTCAATGTGTTGTGACACGTGGGCACCGTTTAGTTCGTGAAAGTTTTGGTAAAAGTGGTGAAATTTTTGCATTGCACTGGTGGGAAAAGGGCCTTTCGTCCCGGGTGGGAAAGGCTTTAAGTCCCTAAAGACCACCCGGGACGCAAGGGGAGAGACAAAAGGCCCCCCCTTTGTCACCGGGTGGGCAACCAGGAATAAAGGGGGGCCTTTATTCCTGGGTGGTAGCCCCGCCCGGGACAAAAGGGGAGGGCACACCAGCGCCTGTGCGCCACCCCTTTAGTCCCGGGTGGTATTACGACCCGGGACTAAAGACCCCGCTGTGAATTTTTTTTGTTTCAATTCCAATTGTTCTAATAATGTTATACACATATATTCTCACGTATATGGGTGTAATTTACGTATACGTATAAATGTTTGCACTAATTATACGTGTCTACTATACATACTATATCAAGAGAATAAACTTATAAATAAATATATACACACATTATATTACATCGAAAGCATAGATAGTATTTTCTGAAAGTAGTATATATACATCAAAATATCGTTTCATTCTAATTCTAGTCTAAAGTTCCACCGGAGGTGCTAATTAAACTTTATGAATTGGATGACCGTCATAGTGATTTCTGCCTTGTGGATTAATCACCTGGTCCATCAAGAATCCGCAGAGACTTTCTTGAATCACCAAGAGTCGGTCCTTCTCAGTGATTGCGTCCCTAATCATATTGTTTTGTAATGTGCAAATAAGTTAATATATTACACACAAGAATTAAATATATAAGCGGTTAGAAAATAATGTATTATTAATTGGTTTAAAATAATACTTACAGTATAATCTGACGGGTCTGCCTCGCAGAAATTGTGGATGAACTCACACACATAGTATGCACATAAATGTGTCCCTTGTTCCTGTCTCATACACTAAATTGAAGAAGATAATTATGAAAAATTAGTGTTATACATTTTTAATTTGCCGAAGCTGAAGTTGTTATTTGGTTTACGTACCGAAAAATCTGTAGAGAAGTTTATTCTAGGTCTCCATGTTCCAGGGTTTACAACAATGAATTTTTCCCAAGCTCTGGCAGAAAATAATGAAAGTTAGAGATATATAGTGTTAGTAAAAGCACACTATTGCATAAAAGGGAATGTATTGGATAGAATTATTACTCTTGAAACATATCTTGAAGGTCCAAGTATTTGTTTGGATCTCTTCTCAACGAATCAAAGACAAGGACGTTGCTTCTGTTGACATCAATTATGAGAAGAATCCAGTGGAAACTGTATATACATGCAAGCTCAAAAGATTAGAACTAAATAATGTTTGTTGGCATTTCTTATCCTCAACGCTCAGTGCCTTTGTAGCGTGAGACGTGTAAGAAACTCCCGGGTACACTGACGAGTGCGAACGAATCCGCAAGTGCACGGATACACTGCTGTAGCACTTCTCCCTAGGAGAATGAGTACTCCCGTCGGGTTTCGTTCCTAGGACGGAGAGTAACCAAAGAGGGTCTATCCAAGGACACCAGCTTTCGCTTGGATAGGTCGGGATACAAGAAGCACTTCCTTAAGGGACTTAGCTCTCAAGATGTATTCCTGTCAGATCTTAGTCGTCCCCGCGGGGCGACAACACTCAGAGGTGCTGGCAAGCGAGCCCAACTCGGTACGCGACGTAAGAGCGTTGACAAAGGGTCCAATAGGCTGTCACCACTGCGGCCTACCTCTACGCTACGATCGTACGTGGTCTCCGTAGGAAACCCAAGGCCCAGACACCACGTTTGTACCCCAGATAAGTACTATAGTGCGACGTATGATAGCCCGCTAACTACACTATAGCAACCATATAAATACGGTCCCACGAACAAGGGAAAGATCGGAATCAGATCATATCATTGAACTGGGAGCAGAAAGGAAGCTATGGATGCAGCTGAACGAGATACAGCAGACTTACTTAACTAAACAGGATCAGAGCATGCAAACAAGTAAATGAACTACGGTCCTGGCTCTAAAGGATCGAAGCCTTGTGTCACGAAGAACACAAGCCTCTAACTTATGAACGAGCCAAGAACACAAGAACAAAGCAACCATGCATAATGTCCACTATAGTCTAAATAAGAAATGCTGAAATACTCACTTTGATCTAAATGAAGAATAAGCATCCACGAGGATATCAACTCACTCCTTACCCCTCCTCTACCTCTCACTAATCCTAATCTAGATCTCTCCTCATCACCATTCTACCACAAAGAGGTGAGAATCACTTCTCATGGGCAGAATTGGAGAGAGGGAGAGAGAGCTACACAAGAGAAAGTGGAACTTGAGAGTTAGGTGGTGTGTGAGAAATGGAGCCCCTCCCCTCCTATTTATAGACAAGGAGGAGGCTTGCTCCGGGGCTCAAAGTGCCCCTAAACACCCGGGAATGCAGCCAAGAGCCAATGAGCAAGTGACAAGTGGAGGGGGAGGATCAACCGACCCTAGGTCGGTTCGGCCGATCCTAGGGTCGGCCGACACCCTCGGCCCTCCATCTGGGATGTGCTTCGTCTGGCTCGCTTCCATGTGGGCCCTGATGCCTCTCCTCCGTGCATGGCATATTTCCTGGCGGTTTAGTTGGTAAAGTGGGCCCATGAATCCATGTGATGCTGATGTGGCAGCGTGTGATTCGTCGAGAGTCCTTCACATGGATTGGTGACATCATGGATCTAGGAGAATCCATGTGGCAGCCCCTGATTGGCTAGCATTTGAGTGCCTTGGATTGGAGTGGAGTGAAAGTGCATGAATTCCTCTCATTTCTTATGCTAAATACCTGCATTCAAATAGACATCGACCCTGGTGGAAAGTATGAGTTTAAGCACCTATTCTAGTGTGGATGTTCAATTCATGCTCAGATTTGCAGGAGTTGATGGTAGACCTGAGCATTTCACGGGACGGGCCGGGTTCGGGCCGGGTCGAAAAAAAATCCGGGTTTTTCGGGTTGAGAAAATCCTGCCCATGACCGTCCCATGGGACGTGTCGGGCCTCAATTTTCAGGCCCGAGCTTGGGCGGGCCGCCCGCGCACTTTATAGTGTAAAAGAGCTAAAAACAGCATTACGGGCCGGGCTCGGGCCAAGATTTTTTTTCGTGGGCTCCAAGATCTCTGCCCACGCCCGTCCAGTAAGGTCCGTGGGCAGGCCTGGCGCGGGCCAGGCCCGGGCCGGGCCAGCGGGCCGGGCCCGGCCAAAAATGCTCAGGTATAGTTGACGGCCTTGAAAATGGCAAATATTGACCGTCAACAACACCCCACACTTGACCTTTGCTCGTCCCGAGTGAAGGGGAAACAAAGCTAAGTGGGTCATAAATACCGAAAAGTAAGACAGACATAAGAGACATTCCAAGTCATACCTTGCTCTTGTGAACCTCTGTGTAGTGGCTATCATGTTCCCTTGGGTGATTGAAAAGTAGAACAGCTGTGAATCAAGTCACTTATGCACCTGATGATAAACACCTTGGGGGTTTTGCAAGATTTTCATAAACAAAACTCTTGGTGACTTCCTCATTTGATTCTCTCAAATCGCTCAATGTGTATATGTCCTCACTAAGGCATTTTGCCTTTCTTCATCCTACTTCTAATGATGGCTATATGTGGAGCTTAGAGTAGTATAAAGAGAAATCATACTTGCATCACATATTTTGCAAAGTCAAAGACTGGATCCACAGAGAAAATCAAATCATACCATCAGATCAAGATGTGCACCGGTATAGCTATGGTGTGTATGGTAAGGTGGATACTAGGCCCGGAACGGGTGCTAGATATTGCCACACATATATATGGTGAAAATGTGGGTTGATGGTAAGGTGGACACTAGCCCCGGAATGGACACTAGTTATTACCATCTATGATATGGAACTCCTTTTTGCATGATCCCATCTCTCTCCTATTCCTCCTTTATTTTGGACATGAGCTATTCTTTCTTTTCTCTTTTTTTTCATCATGCCTTGAGCATGTTTTTTTTGCTTACAGAGGTCATATGGCTCTAATGGGACGGAGGCATATCAAAGGGGAGCCTTTCCAAAAGGTTTTGAGTTTTCAAAAATAAATTCCCCAAGAGAGTTAGTCATCAGAGCAAAAGATCATATCATCCAGCCATATCATACTCATCAATTACTTAGGTGAACATGCTTGTCCTTAAGAAGATTTTGGTTCACAAGCATCAGGCAGGTAATAAGAAATAAAACATATGTAAGTCTACTTAGGTACAAATGAGCTGGGTGATCTTTAGCGACATCATTCGAGTTTTAGTTTAGAGATAGACAGATATAGCTTATAAAACTCATGAATGAAAAAGAGTGAGTGGTCGAGATGCAAACCGGCGCTATGCACGGAAGATGAACCGTGAGAGGCTCTCCACAGGAGTGAACTTGTGCGGGTCCCGTTCAGGTTCTCGGTAGGTGGTCGATCGGCTAGCGTGGAGTGCTCGCAGTGGGTACGTACGAAAACGTTGTGCTTGCATTGGGAGAGTCGTGGCTCTTGCCCCACACTGTCTCGAACCTAGATGTCTTCTAAATAAAAAAGACCAAAGTAACGACACAAAGGGTGGCTAAACCGGGTTACATGATCGGTGAGCCACTTTATTCAAATCCAAATGTTTTAATCAAAATGATTAGGCGCTTACACACACATGCAAAAGAAATAAATGAAATAAAGGGAAATAAAGGGAAATCAAACCTAGACCTAGACTAGCGCCTAATGAACTAAAGATGGGGCTAATCCCCACTACTCAGAGAGGATCTGCTCCTCTCCCTCAGCAACTGCCAACCTCTGCAGCTTCTGGGTCATGTCCTCTTCCATCTGGCGGTACTCAAGCCTAAGCTCATGGTACTCATCCCTTTGCTTAGCCAGCTCCTCGACTAGCTTCTCATGTTCTAAGAACAGTTCAACTAGTCTATCTGCCAGCTTCGCTAGGGCTGGGGTCTTCTTGGCGCCATTTGCCCGGATGTCTGCAATGATCTTGACGAGGATTCGCTCCCACTGAGGGGGCTTATGGTAGGGTGTACCATAGCCTCCAGTGGTTGTCTTCACTCCGAAGATCTTGCACCGGGTCTGTGGAAGCGGGAACTCGTCCCACACATCCTGCTCATAAGTATGGCAGAAGGCTTCTCCGTAGCTGTTGAAGTCAGACCCGATGTAACGCTCTCCTGGCTTCAAGGGTGGCCCAGGGGGATCGTCAAACAAGACGCGCTTGGCAGCGGTCTTGTCCCCCATGGTGGCCATCCTGGCCGGGAATGAAGGCGGGGAGGAGGAGCCTCGTCGGGACGACTGCACTGGAGAGTTGGTGTGCATCCTGCGAGTGCTCTCTACACTCCTGCCTCTCTCAGGGGTCATGGCCTCCGGCGACCCCATCACCTCATCCAAGTTGCTGAGGTCGATGAGATGAGCGGGGCTCCCTCCCCCTGAAGTGAGGGGCGAGGCCTCCCTACGGAGCCGAGCGAAATCGTGGCCGGCCATGGATGCGGCGATGCTGAGGATGGTGAGGTGGAGGAGATGGAATTCGCGATGCGAAAGCTCGTTGGGCGGCAGGGAGAAGGTTTCTGGAGGAGAATGAGACGCACATGCGAAAGAAGAAGGGGAGAGGCGGCACCAGGGTTTCGGCCGAACTAGGGTTCGGCCGACCCCCTGTGGGCCCCTCTGGTCCTCCCCCTTCTCGTGTGGGCTCTAGCAAGTCTCAGGATCGACGGCCCAGGTGAATTCCCCGAGATGGAAGGATTAGTTTAGGCTTAAGGCTAAGATAAGGTTGAGGTTGAAAACTCATCCTCAACTATATACTAACCTTGGCCAAACCATGATATATCCAAAGAAAATCTGGGGGAAGTCACCTTGGCGACACACTGGGTTCGTCAGAAGTGTAAGCACTTCCGACGGTAGTCACGAAGTGTTCGGGTCGCCACAAAGGTGCTGCCTTCCTGTGGACCTTTGCCTACTTCTCTTAATCTTGGCAACTTTTTCTCCTGCATGACCATGGTCCACAAGATACCCGAAGGATAATTCGTCCTGGGGAAACGGGATGAGTCCCCGGAGTACTCAAGGTGTGGGTGTCTTGTGATCTCCTGTCTCAACTTATGACCGTGTCCTTGCAGATGATATTGATATGACGATAAGCTCTGCTCTGCAAGGGTAGTGCGTATACGAACCCGAGCCCAAAAGGGTATATCGAGGCTGAGAGCAAGCATGATCATCCCAGAGAGGCTGAGGCCTTTCCTGAGGTGGTCATGGGACTCGAGGACTATAGCACTGAGGTCGTGGAACTCGGAGATGAAAAGATCGAGCACTGAGGCTAGTGCTTCACCAATAGGTACCGATCTCCGAGTGAACTCAAGCTCGGAAGGACACTCGGCTCTCAAGAGGATGAAGCGTGGACTTCCAGAGGCTGGTGTACGATCAGGAACTAGAGTTCGGACGAAGAGCAAGATTTACTCACTCTTACCTCAGGCAGAGGGTTTGATGTTCCCATCAAAGTGACGAAAACATTCCCAAGTCTGGCCTAAGCTTCCAATGGGGGGTTTTGGATAAACTAAAAAGCGCACCTCCCATTGGGCATCGATCAAATCAGGCATAAGATACATAGTGCAAGCTTCTCCTGATTGATCAGTATCGATCGATGTGCTTGAGATGGAAAGTGAGTGCACTCCATTCGATCGGTAAATGATCGTGATCCTTCGGTCTGATGGATGAATCCAATGGATTATAAAGCAGAGACCGATGCCTCGGTTTATACGAAACTTCAGTGCAAAGCACTTTAGCTCAAACCTCGACGTAGAAACACGATGGTCCTCTCATACCCTTCTTAGGAGATAGTAGTGAGGATCGAACAAGTCATCCTAGCCGGGAATGGTCGTTCTCTCCGAACTACTCTCTCTGTCCTCCCACGAGACAAAGTCTCGGGGAGAAAGTCTAAGAAAATGCACAAGAGGGGAACCCAAGGGTAGATCTCGCGCCACGAAACCTTTCCCTTAGACTCCTGCTATTCAGGAATGACATCTTCAGCCAGAGCTCAGAAAGAGTGGATATGGAGTCTCGGGCTCGGCTGACGATGGATCTAGGTGGCTCAACAATTCCTCTGGTGGGTGCCTCGTTGACCGGGATGCAAGGGGAGCTGAAATCTTAGAGATTATCCAGGATCTCTCTTCCCTTGACGACATCTAGGTGCACAAAGGATCCTCTAGAGAGAGCATTAAGCCTCATGGCATCATCCTTCCGCAATCCAAACCAGAAGTGCTGAAGAAACATCCAATCGGGAATGCGGAGGACTGGGCAATCTTCCATCGTGGAGGCAAAACGATTCCATGCCATTCCTAGTGATTCCTCCTCACATTCCTGGAAACAAAGAATCCTTGCCCTTAACGAGATGACACATCGTATTGGAAAGAAGCGGGAGCAAAAAGCTGCTCTCAACCTATCCCAAGTAAGGTAGTCCCTACCAAAACAACGGTGCCAATCCCGAGCTTCCCTAGAGAGGGATAGTGGGAAACACTCTCTTTTCCGAACATCCGGTGATTCTCCGGTTTTACCCTGAGTTTCAATCAGATGCTCGTAGTCTCTCACATGATCAAAGGGGTTCTCATGACTTAACCCCAAGAAGGATAGGTCCTGAATTAGCTTCATGAGAGAGGGGTGAATCCTACAGCCAGATGTAAGAGTGGATCTTGACGAAGATGGCTCTGAGGGTTCACTCCTCGAAGGCGGAAGGTGTTTACAAGGATAACCTTCCATGGGTAGCGGGGGTAGAGGTAGAAAGAAAACAAAAAGGATATTTCAAAAAGGGTAACGGGGTGAAGGTAGAATAAAAAAGGAAAAAGATAAATACGAGGATAGACGGGCTCGAAGGTTAACAGCAGCCGTCCCCGGCAACGGCACCAGAAATGCTTGTTGGCGTTTCTTATCCTCAACGCTCGGCACCTTTGTAGCGTGAGACGTGTAAGAAACTCCCGGGTACACTGACGAGTGCGAACGAATCCGCAAGCGCACGGATACACCGCTGTAGCACTTCTCCCTAGGAGAATGAGTACTCCCGTCGGGTTTCATTCCTAGGACGGAGAGTAACCAGAGAGGGTCTATCCAAGGACACCAGCTTTCGCTGGGATAGGTCGGGATACAAGAAGCACTTCCTTAAGGGACTTAGCTCTCAAGATGTATTCCTGTCAGATCTTAGTCGTCCCCGCGGGGCGACAACACTCAGAGGTGCTGGCAAGTGAGCCCAACTCGGTATGCGACGTAAGAGGGTTGACAAAGGGTCCAACAGGCTGTCACCACTACGACCTACCTCTACGCTATGATCATACGTGGTCTCCGTAGGAAACCCAAGGCCCAGACACCACGTCTGTACCCCAGATAAGTACTATAGTGCGGCGTATGCTAGCCCGCTAACTACACTATAGCAACCGTATAAATACGGTCCCACGAACAAGGGAAAGATCGGAATCAGATCATATCATTGAACTGGGAGCAGAAAGGAAGCTATGGATGCAGCTGAACGAGATACAGCAGACTTACTTAACTAAACAGGATTAGAGCATGCAAACAAGTAAATGAACTACGGTCCTAGCTCTAAAGGATCGAAGCCTTGTGTCACGAAGAACACAAGCCTCTAACTTATGAACGAGCCAAGAACACAAGAACAAAGCAACCATGCATGATGTCCACTATAGTCTAAATAAGAAATGCTGAAATACTCACTTTGATCTAAATGAAGAACAAGCATCCACGAGGACATCAACTCACTCCTTACCCCTCCTCAACCTCCCACTAATCCTAATCTAGATCTCTCCTCATCACCATTCTACCACAAAGAGGTGAGAATCACCTCTCATGGGCAGAATTGGAGAGAGGGAGAGAGAGCTACACAAGAGAAAGGGGAACTTGAGAGCTAGGTGGTGTGTGAGAAATGGAGCCCCTCTCCTCCTATTTATAGACAAGGAGGAGGCTTGCTCCGGGGCTCAAAGTGCCCCTAAACACCCGGGAATGCAGCCAAGAGCCAATGAGCAAGTGACAAGTGGAGGGGGAGGATCAACTGACCCTAGGTCGGTTCGGCCGATCCTAGGGTCGGCCGACACCCTCGGCCCTTCATCTGGGATGTGCTTCGTCTGGCTCACTTCCATGTGGGCCCTGATGCCTCTCCTCCGTGCATGGCACGTTTCCTGGCGGTTTAGTTGGTAAAGTGGGTCCATGAATCCATGTGATGCTGATGTGGCAGCATGTGATTCGTCAAGAGTCCTTCACATGGATTGGTGACATCATGGATCCAAGAGAATCCATGTGGCAGCCCCTGATTGGCCAGCATTTGAGTGCCTTGGATTGGAGTGGAGTGAAAGTGCATGAATTCCTCTCATTTCTTATGCTATATACCTGCATTCAAATAGACATCAACACTGGTGGAAAGTATGAGTTTAAGCACCTATTCTAGTGTGGATGTTCAATTCATGCTCAGATTTGCAGGAGTTGACAGCCTTGAAAATGGTAAATATTGACCGTCAACAATGTTAACTAGGATAATTTGAAATGCGAACCCTTAGTAATTAAGATGGTAATCGCACTTACTCGAAGTTGTAAGGTGGAAGTATCAAATCCTTGTAATGCAGATTACACAAGGTCCTTAGGATTGTTTTGAATGTTGTTCTTGGTTGGAGCTTTACTTGATCTTGATTAACTAAAGATGGGTCCATGAAACCTATTCGTTGGTAACCATTCTTCCGCATGTTATGCATTTCCAGGCTACAGAAAATGAAAGACAAAGTTAATATTTAGAGTATACATTAATTTGTTAATTAGGGTATGTATTGCACCGTCACTTACAGGCATCAGGCCATGACAAGATCGGTATTCAGGGAGTCAAGATGGTAAATTTCATAAATATCCTTGAATCATAGCCAGACCAACTTCTCACCTTCACCAGCAAAATCTCCCGGTTTAACAAGCATGCCAATCATCTCCAGGCCCAGCTTAGACGTCTTCATGTAGAAGTCATGGAATCTGCGCATCTGAGTAGGGAGTTTCTTCACCAACTCAGGCCTGACCAGAGATTTCCCATGCTCGTAGTGCCATCTAGGTACGAAGTTTTTGTCCCGAGGAGGTGATTCCTGGCCGAGAATAGTTTCTAGTGGGAATCCTGTTGCTTCTTGCATTTCAATGACATGCGCTACTTGTTCTGCGTCCATAAGTGCAAGAGCTCGTTCAGTTGCAGTGAGGCCGGAGGCGACGTAAGTCTGTACTCCCGACGTCGATGCTTGTGTTGCCTTCTTCATTGAAGGCTCTTTCGCCGAAGTCGACGTTTGTGTTGCCTTCTTCGTTGAAGGCTCTTTCGTCGACGTCGACCCTTGTATTGCCTTCTTCTTCTTCCTATAATCCTGTGGCATCGTCGACCCCGATACTTAGTCGATATAACTATTTGGTGACCCTCCCCGTCTCTTCTTCTGTAGGGACTTCTCCAGGGAGCGGTCATAATCACTTTTCAGGGGTTTTATTATTTTCTTTTCTGCTTCCTTCTTCTCTATGAAAGCTTTGAGTTTCTACGGACGATCTTTATTCTTTTCTGCTTCCTCTTCTGCGAGCAGTCTCTATTTAGCAGCCTCTTTATTCCCTTCAATCCACGCCTTGAGTTGCTTATCACCCACCGCCTCATTTTCTGATGTTGTCATGTCATATGGTAGCTTCCTTTTAACAGGCAGCTTTTTCCCTTTCTTCGTCGGGGGATCCGAATTTGGCACAGGCATAGACGCAGTAGATTTTGATCGGGACCTCTGGGCAGGCTTTCGTGAAGGCTGCTTTGGTGGTGATTGCTGACAATGGAGGTCATCGTCATCGCTCGCGGTAGGAGAATTCCCCCATTGTGGAGATGTTGAGCTCCAATCATTCGGCGATGACCATCCCGGTGACGGCACGGGAGATGGTGGCTGCTGCTCGGCAACACTCGGAGGGATCGGTGATGGCCCGGGAGATAGTGGCTGCTGCTCGGCAACACTCGGAGGAATCGGTGGCGGCATGTTAGGTATTATGATATAACGTTTGGGCCACAATATGATACTGTGAAGCGCATCGTGGAGTGTCCTTTCCCCGTCACCTCCTTGGATGTGTAGCTCTATGTCGTTAAACTTTAGGTCAGCAATCTCCTCCAAACCAACTGAGGCGTAGCCAGTTGGAATCTGCATGTCGTGGCTTGTACGTCCTGGGAGATGTGCTAAAGCCATTCCGTATGCCACCTATATATATGTAGAGAAATGATGAAGTTATTAAATGCCTGAGACATGCATCAAAGGTTGAGATAATTGCATGTATAATCAGGTTTATACCTTCATTGTGATGTTGCCGATCGGCTTGTGCAGCTCACATGCGGTGCGCTGACAGAGTTCATCCACAGGTCATCATTCGTTGTCCTCTACTTGAACTTCTTCTTGGTTTGCCGTCCTTTATTCTTTGGGGGCCTCTGTGGAAGCACAGCTGCTTTTGCGAGCGGAAGGGCTGATGACGGGATCCACCGGTGCTTGGGGCAGTGCTCCGGCAGGGGCGATCTGAGCTACCGCGGTGGCGACTCGTCGTGCAACCTCTTCCTTCATACGTTCTTCTTATTCTTTAAGTCTCTGCTCCATCATTTCGCGCCACTGCCCCTCTTCACGCTCTCTTCTTCTTTTGCGGCTTTTGTAGGTGTCGGCGCTTCCCTTGAAAGCAAACTTCCACAGGACTACCCCGTAGCCCCTGCAACGTCCTGGGTGTTCCGGATTCCTGAGCACCAAAGCGAGCTCATCCATCTCTCTGTCAGGAACCAATCTGCCCGCTTTGATGTCTTCATTCTTTTTTATTATCTCAATTGCCGCCTCCCGTAACGTGGGTGGGAATTCGAGGGAACCATCATCAGGGTTCAATCTTCCACCGCGGGTATAATACCAATTCTTCGATCGTTCTTCCCAGTCAAAGACCGCTGGTACGATACCTTTGTTGAGGATGTCTTGTTCAATCTTCCGTCACTTGGGTGCTGCAACTGCGTAACCACCTCAACCAAGACGATGGTTGTAATCCGTCTTCTTACTGACACTTTTCTGAGCTCGTGCGCTCTTGTTGGCGAATTCTTCACTATTCTTGTAATCCACAAAGGACTGCCAGTGATCCTTTAGCTTGGGATAATCATCAAAATTTGGAGTTCGATTCTTCTTGATATAATCTCTGTGCAGCTGCTTCTTGAAACTCTGCAATTGAGTTGCCATCTTCGTGAGAGTCCACTGCTTCACAAGGTTTGCGTTCACGCCGGGTGGAAGTGTGAAGTGTTTTAGGATATCATCCCATAACATATTCTTAACTGAATCCGGAACCACCCATGAATTATCTTCCTTTCCCTTCCATTCTCTATATGATATGGGCACGTTGTCCCTCACAATAGCACCGCATTGGGACACAAACTTGTCCCTGACCTTCTTTGGTTCCCATGGCTGGCCAAGCTCGTTGACTTCAGTGATATGAAACTTCACGTCATGATCGACGATTACTTTTGTACGCCCTCTCTTAGTCTTTTTCTTGTCGAGGTTGAAGCCTACAAGTTGCGGATTTGTTATTCACGCGGGGTTCCAGAATGATATATATACCTCGTTGTTAATGCATTTATGGATTTGTTAATGCATGATATATATACCTCGTTGGAACCTTCTACATTAACTATGAAAAGGTCTTCATTATTGTCCTCGGCGCGGGTGTCGATGTCCGCGGTTATGTTGAGGAACGCGTCCACCTGGCTACGCTCCTCCTCGGTGAAGGTTGGGACCTCGGTATTTGGACCCCCAGCAATAAGGCTCTCCATCAGCCGCTCCTCCTCCTCATTGTTATCCATAACTAGAAATTTCTAAAAACATAAATGAATTTCTGAGCACATAAATGATTTTCTGAGCACATAAATGAATTTCTGAATACATAAATGATTTTCTGAGCACATAAATGAATTTCTGAGCACATAAATGAGTGAGTCGAGAGAGAAAACCTAAGTGTCAGGCGGGGTCGAGCGAGTCGGGAGAGAATCGAGCGTGTCGAGCGATACTACCTAATTGTCGGGCGAGCCAAAAAATTAATATCTCTAAATACATATTTCATCTCTAAATACATTTCATCTAAAAACACTAATTAAATTCAAATCTAAATCTCTAAATTCAAATCTAAAATCTCTAAATTCAATTCTAAAAATCTCTAAAATTCAATTCTAAAATCTCTAAATTCAATTCTAAAATCTCTAAATTCAATTCTATTAACTGAAAACATTAAAAAAAATTGCTGACGTCAGCCATCAGGGGCTGACGTCAGCAGATGCCCTCACCGGCCGGGAGCGACGCAACGGCGGCCTCAGGGGGGCGACGTCGGCGGCCGGGAGTGGCGGCGGGCGACGGCCGGGCGCGGCGGAGACGGCGGCCGGGCGTGGGGGCCGGCGCGGAGACAGCGGCCGGGCGCGGCGGAGCGGGGTCGACGGGCGGCCGGGAGCGACGGCGGCGGAGCGGGGGCGACGGCGGCCGGGAGCGGCGGTGGGCGACGGCCGGGCGCGGCGGAGACGGCGGCCGGGCGTGGGGACCGGCGCGGAGACGGCGCGGCCAGGCGCGGCAGAGCGGGGTCGACGGGCGGCGGCGGCGATGTACGGCCGGGCGCGGCGACAACAGCCGGGCGTGGGGGCCGGCGTGGAGACGTGGACGGGTGAGGGGATGACGGCTGGGCGCGGGTGGGGTCGACGGGCGGCGTGCGGACGACGGATCCACGGCGGCCGGGAGCTCCGGCGGCGGAGGGCGCGGGGACGTCGACGGCCGGGCGCGGGATGGGACGGCGGGGTGCGACGGGGTCAACGACAGCGGGGTGCGACCTACGACGACGACGGAGGCAGGGGTGACGGCGTGGGACGACGACGGCCGGCAGAGATCAGTAGGGGGACGCCGCCGGAGATCGAGTGAAGTGTGAAGTGGAGGAGTTGGGGAAGAAGAGGGGTGGATCCGTGGATATATATCCCCCCTCTTTAGTCTCGGGTCGTAAACAGACCCGGGAGCAAAGAACCTTTAGTCCCGGGTGGAGATACGACCCGAGACAAAAGACCCCCCTTTTGTCTCGGGTCGTATCTCCACCCGGGACTAAATGCCCCTTTCGCGCGGGAGGGCCCAAGGGCAAAATTTCAGCTTTTTGTCTCGGGTGGTGTTACCACCCGAGACTAAAGGCCCCCCTTTAGTCTAGGGTCGTAACACCACCCGGGACTAAAGTGTAATTTTCGCGGAAACTGTTTTTCCCCTCCCATTTCTTTTTCATTTTCACATTCTATCTCTTTGAAATTAAAAAATATATAATAACTTTTACTATTTCAGCCATGCAAAATTATATTTAGTTAGGATCTAATAAAGTCTACTTTGCTATGAGACAATATATTTTAGAGTTTGAAACATTCGCTTTCAATTTTCATTTGCAATATTGATGTGCATCACCACTTAAATTCAATTAAACAGAAGAAATAATAAACAAATTCAGAAAAATTTAAAGAGCTGTAATTTGCTTTGCAAAAATATGTTTTAGAGTTTGAAATATTCAATTTCAATTTTCATTTGCAATATTGATGTGCATCACAACTGAAATTCAATTAAATCGAAATAAATATTGAATTTATTCAAAAAATCTCAAACTTGGTGGTTCGTTCATTCTCACAAGACATATGTGAAGTGTCCCCTCATCAGAGGTGACTAAATGTGATACAAATACCAGTCCCAGGAGGCTGGTAACACATTTATTACATCAGATGGTTCATGGCCGTACAACACGTCGAGGCTGTGGGCATGGGAGCGCCACTGCCACGAGAAGCAACATAAGAACAACAGACCAAACTACGATAGCAACAGCATCTAAGATATCTTCAGAGTCTTGCGCCATGGAAGCTTCCTGTGGAGACCCTGAATCCACAGGCACGGGTTGGGTGCAGGACAGCAACCTACTCGACATCTTTGGGAACGAAGTCGGGATCCTCCTCTGAAAAATAGTTAATCAAGCAAGGGTGAGTAAATTCGTACTCAACAAGTTCAACCCCACCCACGGAGGGGCTAATAAGCAGATCATGCACAGGATATATCAAGGATCAGGATAAGGTTTATTTTGCAAACGCACTCACTCATGCAATGATTTGTTTTCAAAAAGGTTTTCGCAACAGTTTTTATAACCCAAGTAGCTCAGTTGTTTGGTGAAAACCAAATGAGGACTACCGGACTCCCCGTCCGCAGTAGCCCAGGCACACAGCCACACACTTTTCCAGAAATCAACTCACGCCATGAAAATCATCCCAACCCAAACACTGGCTTTGTGACCCCACCGTGACTCGTCCAATACCGTGGACACGGCTATTCGAATAGGTTTTACACTCTGCAGAGGTTGTACATCTTTACCCACAAGTAGGGTACCGCCACACGAACATCTTAGTGTCGGCGCGGATCCTATCAAAGCCATTACCCACCTTAACTAACCCTACGAGCCACCACGGGAGCAACCAAGGGGTTATCTCTCGTAACCAGGGCATACCTCACACAGATCGTACCCCTACTCCTTGATCTCCCACTGCTCACCCGCACTCCTGATGGCAAGTAGATTAGCTAGTGGGATTTATGCTAAGCCGTTGCCACATACAACGGTCGAGTGGTAGTACGATAATTGGGTCAGGTGAGATGTCACGCAACCCGGTCCTTAACGACAAGATGGACATCTCCAACACGCTCAACCACAAAGGTACGAGCTCACCCATACTCCTGACACACGCGTCCATCCCGTCCACCCAGTTCTTTACTCATTTTCCAAAATACCTAATTCCCATTTTTAAAGCACTCACACATTTTAAAGAAATCATTTAGGGCAACCAAAGATCAATCATAGCAATCAAGGGTGGCTATCCTACCAGGTTTTAACAGTAAAACAATATGCAATTTATAAAACGGGTCATAGGGTCGTATTTATAAAACTGGGATCAAAGCATGCATCAAAGGATGAGATTGAACTTGCCGTCTTCGAAGTCCTCGGGAAGTTCTTGCTCGCGGCTCGGGACTCCGGTCTCCTGCTCGCAGTACTCGGCTCCAAGCTCCGGCTCGCGGTACTCCTCCTCATTCACTCCGTCAGCTATAGCGCACACACAAGCAAGCATGCAATCAATACAAGCACACAAAATTTATCAGCTGAGCTCGAGAAGAAAATAAATGGAAAAGGAGAATTAAATATTATTTATAGGGAATGGATAGATGGCTCGGCAGAATTAATCCTGGAAAAGATGTGGTAAAGTTCGGGATTAAGAGTTAGAACCGTTCATAAAATGATAAGTTAAAGAGGGAGGAAAATAGTTGGAATTGCTAGAATATGATTTTATAGGAATTTAGGAAAAAGAATCAAGTGAATCGGAGTTGGAACGTGGGAGATATGACTGTGTAAAGATTGAGTGCTAATTAAATTCCGAAAATGATTCAACATAATCGGATGAGACTAATTGCAGGGTACTGCGTGAGTGTCCTGGATGGGCTTTTCGACTTGCTCATGGGCCGGTGGTATTGCTTATTTGTGAGTTGTGGCAGGTGATTCACGAGGCGGCAGCGTGCGGGGATGCGCGGCGTGCGCTGGCTGGCGAGGCGGCCGGCGATGGGATGGCTCGGGCAGACGCTAATTAAGGCAGCCGCGGTCGCCGGGCGGTGGCGCGCGGAGCTGGGGCAGCAGCTTGCGGGCGTCGGCTTGCGGTGATGGTGGCGCGGAGACGACGGAGCGTGCAGGGCGGAGTAAATGCACGGCGTCGGCAGTGCGCGGTCGTGTCGTGGGGTCGGGCTGCCGCTCGAGCAGAGCACGGTGAGCGCGGCGTGGAGGGCCTGGCGTGCAAGCTGTGCACGCGGCCATTGTGCTGCTGCGGCTGCATTACTTTTGCGTGTGTGTTGCTGCATGCATGCTGGACGGCGAGGTGTGTACGACAAGGAGCTTGCAAGTAAAGCTCGCCTCTGTTCGTGCGTGCACAAGTGTGTGCTGTGTACGTGCTAGAAGACGAGATAGATGGCAAGTGTGTGCAGGAGTGCACACGTGAAAGAAAGGATTGGCTAGTACTTGATAGCGATGGCTTAGAGAAAAAGCAAAAGGCTTAAGAGAAGTCCTTGCTACTGATTTGGAAAGACAAGGATTAAAGAGAAATTAGGCTTTGGGAGAGATTATAGATTCATAAGAGTTGAGCTCAGATGATGGAGAACATTTTGAAAAGATTTTTAGCGAGTGATTTAACTGGAGTAATTTTAGGAAAGAAAAAAAATTGGGAGAAAAAGAAAAAAAAGATTTTGGCGGGATTTTCCGGGTTTCGAGCACCGACGCGACGTCGAGCGATTCCCGGGTCAGCGGTGTTTGCGTGGCCGGCGAATTCAGGGCGCTCGCCGGGATGCGGGCCGGAGAGATTCCCGGTGTCGGGCGACTGCCGGCGGTGACTCGGGTTGAAAGCCATAATGAGGGTTGGGGTTTTGGAATTGATCGAGCTCAGCGGAAACAATTTGAAAAACACGTGTGATTTAGATGGTGATTTATTAGGGGTTAGAACGCAAGCGTTACAAACCTACCCCACTTAAAGGAATCTCGTCCTTGAGATTCGGCTAGTTCCTGAACAAGTGGGGAAACTCTTTCTTCAGCGCGTCTTCTCGTTCCCAAGTGGCTTCTTTTACTCCGTGCCTGCTCCATTGTACTCTGCACATCCGTACTTCTGATGTCCTTGTCCTTTTGACCATTGTGTCCAAAATCTTGACGGGCACCTCCTGGTACCTAAGATCTGGCTGTAGATCAATTGTTTCTACCGGCACTTGTTTCTCTTCGAGTACTTTTAAACACCTTCGCAATTGTGAGACATGAAACACCGGATGTATATATGCCATTTCTTCTGGTAGCTTCAACCGATATGCCACTTCTCCGACTCTCTTTAGTACCTTGTATGGTCCAATATACCGAGGGGCTAATTTCCCGTGCACCTGAAATCTTCGAGTCCCCCGGATAGGTGAAACCTTGAGGTAAGCGAACTCTCCAGGATTGAAGCTTACTTCTCGCCTCTTCCTGTCTGCATAGCTCTTTTGTCGAGACTGGGCAGCCTTCAATTTTTCTCGGATCTCGGCTACTCGTTCCTCGGCTTCTTTTATGAGAGCGGGCCCTACCAAGGCACGTTCTCCTACTTCTGACCACATTAAAGGTGTTCTACATTTTCTTCCATATAGAGTTTCAAATGGCGTCATTCCTAGGCTTGCCTGATACCCGTTGTTGTATGAAAACTCCGCATACGGTAGGCTTTGTTCCCAATCCTTGCCATAGGTAAGGACACATGCTCTCAACATGTCTTCCATAATTTGATTCACCCTTTCGGTCTGTCCGTCCGTCTACGGGTGATAGGCCGAGCTAAAATCCAACTTGATTCCCATGGATTTATGCAAACTTTCCCAAAACCTAGAGGTGAACTGGGTCCCTCTATCTGAAACTATCCTGTTGGGTACTCCATGCAGCTTCACTATGTTTGCTATATACAGCTTGGCCAACTTTTCTCCGTCATAATTATTGCGTACGGGTAAGAAGTGGGCGACTTTAGTGAGTTGGTCTACTATTACCCATATGGAATTATATCCTTTCTGTGTCTTGGGCAAGCCTACTACAAAGTCCATGCCTATCTCATCCCATTTCCATACTGGGATGGGTAAGGGTTGCAACAGTCCTGCGGGCTTCTGGTGTTCTGCCTTAATCCACTGACAAGTATCACAGTGGGCGACGAACTGTGCTATGTCCGCTTTCATTCCATTCCACCAGTACTTCTGCTTTAAATCCATATACATCTTAGTGGATCCTGGGTGGATGGAATACGCTGAGTTGTGTGCCTCATCCATGATGGTCTGCCGGAAATCTCCGTCTTCAGGTACGCATATCCTGTTCTTATACCATAGTGTACCGTGACTGTCCACCCTAAAGTCTGGGGCCTTATTCTCCCCCGTGTGCTTGCGGATCTTCATTAACTCCTTATCAGACCCTTGGGCTTTTCTGATTCTGTCTTCCAGGGTGGGTTGGATACTTAGTTGGCGGACGTAGCCCTGGGGAACAATGTGCATGTTGAGTCGTGCCATTTCCTCTTGCAACTGGGCACTCTTAGGTACGGCTTTTCCATAGGACTTTCTGCTTAAGGCATCTGCCACTACATTGGCTTTTCCTGGGTGGTAATGGATTTCTAGGTTATAGTCCTTGACTAATTCCAACCACCTTCTTTGCCTTAGGTTCAGGTCAGGCTGTGTGAAAATGTACTTCAAACTCTTGTGGTCCGTGTAGATCTCACACTTATTTCCAATCAGGTAATGTCTCCAAATCTTAAGAGCATGCACTACGGCTGCAAACTCCAAATCATGGGTGGGGTAGTTCTGCTCGTGGGGCTTGAGTTGGCGGGAAGCATACGCCACTACTTTCCCATCTTGCATAACGACACATCCTAGTCCTTGTCGGGATGCATCGCAATAGACGACAAAATCCCGTTGAATGTCCGGCAAGGTTTGTACTGGGGCGGTTGTCAGTCTTCTTTTCAACTCCTGAAAACTCTTCTCACACGACTCGGTCCAGACGAACTTCTTCTCCTTCTTGAGCAACTCTGTCATGGGTCGGGCAATCTTGGAGAATCCTTCAATAAACCTCCGGTAGTATCCTACTAAACCAAGAAAGCTTCTGATTTCACTCACATTGGTTGGTTGTCGCCAGTTGGAAACTGTTTCGACTTTCCCAGGGTCTACTGCTACTCCTTCTGCTGTCAGAATATGTCCAAGGAAGGATATTTTCTCCAACCAGAATTCACACTTGCTGAACTTAGCGTACAGCTTGTGCGCCCTCAGTTTCTCCATTACCACTCGAAGGTGTTGCTCATGTTCCTCCACACTTTTGGAGTAAACAAGTATGTCGTCAATGAAAACTACGACAAACTTGTCTAGTTCCTCCATAAACACCTTATTCATGAGGTTCATAAATTATGCTGGTGCGTTAGTGAGTCCAAAGGACATCACGGTGAACTCGTATTGTCCATAACGGGTGACGAAGGCGGTCTTTGGGATGTCACTCTCCCTAATCTTGAGTTGATGGTATCCTGACCTTAAGTCGACCTTCGAGAAATATTTGGCTCCCTTCAGTTGGTCAAATAAATCATCTATTCTGGGGAGAGGATACTTGTTCTTGATAGTGACTTCGTTTAGTGAGCGATAGTCCACACACATCCTCAGGCTTTTATCCTTCTTTTCGACGAAGAGCACTGGGGCTCCCCATGGTGACGAGCTTGGTCTGATGAACCCATTTCACTGAAGTTCTCTCAGCTACTTCTTTAACTCTGCCAACTCAGGGGCTGCCATCCTATAGGGTCTCTTGGCTATGGGAGAGGTTCCGGGGATGAGGTCGATGACAAACTCTATATCCCTATCTGGTGGCATTCCGGGGAGTTCCTCGGGAAATACATCTGGATATTCCTGTACTACTGGGATTTCTTCTAAGGACTTGACCTCCATGCTAAAAATCATTATGTCTGGTCTGCTTCCTCGGGTGCGGCAGGTTACTTGCACTCCATCTGGGTTGGTTAGGTGTACTACCTTATCGGCACAACTTATAAGGCCGTGGTGAAGGCTTAACCAGTCCATCCCAAGAATCACATCTATCCCTTTGGACTTCAGTACTACCAGGTCCGCTAGAAACTCTACCCCACTTAAAATGATTCTCACCCGGGAGCAACCCAGTTGACACTTGATGTCACCTCCGGGTGTTCGGGTTAATAGGGGTGCTTTTAGTAGTACTGTAGGTATATTATGCTTTTCCACAAAACTTGAAGATATGAACGAATGTGATGCCCCTGAATCAAATAATATAGTTGCCAAGACTGAGATGACCAGGAACTCACCGAGCACTACACCTTGTGCTTCTTGGGCCTCTTGTGCGTTGATGTGGTTGACGCGGGCCCGTCCATAGGACTGCTGGGGCTGCCTCATCGGCTGGTTGTTGTTGTTGCCGAAGTTGTTGTTGCTGCGAACCGGCACGCGGTTGGCTCCTGATACGACCGGTCTCGGCCCATTCACTGAGTTGGAAAAGGCTGAAGCTGCTGGCTTTTTGGAGTATGGGCAGTTGGCAATGAAGTGTCCGGTCTCACGGCAGTTGAAACATAACCTGGTGTTGTTATTGTTGGCAGTGACCTGGCTGGTATTGTTTTGTGGAGGTTTCATGGTGTTCTGGTTGTTGTACTGTTTAAACTGGGTTCTGGGGCCCTGGGAGCTCGTGGCTTGTGTCTGGGTTCTGTACTGCATGGGGGCTTGAAACCTGGACATGGGGTGACCGAAGCTTCTCTGTCTCTGGGAACGTTCTTGCTGCTGAGCCTTGTTCTCCATGAATTTGCGCTTGTTTTCTTTTTTCTCTTCTGCCCTGGCTCTCTCTGTGAGGATGGCCATGTTCATGAGGGTGTTGAAGTCCGGGTAGATCTGAGGGGTAAGCAGAGTCCTCAGTTCCGGAGTCAAGCCCTTCTTGAACATGTCCTGCTTCTTCGAGTCCTTGTCCACTTCTTCGGGGGCATAGCGGGCTAACTCTATGAACTGGTAGGTGTATTCCTCCACGGACTTGTTGCCTTGGCGAAGTTCACGGAACTCGTCTGCCTTGCGCTTCAGTGTGGCTTCTGGGATGTGGTAGCGACGAAATTCCTCCACAAACTCATCCCAGGTGATGGTGGAGGGATCTTTGGTCGCTGCACAGTAGTTTTCCCACCAAGCTAAGGCTGTTCCAGTGAGCTGGTGAGTGGCCAAAAGAACCTTGTCTCGATCCTCACAGTTGAATGGCTCTAGTTCCCTTAGGATGGCCCTCAGCCAGTCATCTGCATCCAAGGGATTCACGGACCCGCCAAACGTGGGTGGCTTCGTCCGGAGAAATTCTATCAGTTTCTCATTCATGCCCAGAACACGGGGCTTTGGGCGGGTGATGGCATTGGCTATGGCTTCCAGCAACAGTGTCTGGTTGGCCAACACTTGCGCTAGGTCTACGGCAGGTGGTGGCAGTGGCGGAACCATGTTTTCTCCTCCATCTTCGCCCTGATTCACTTCCTGGTTGTTATGGTGCTTCCTTCGTTCCGCATGCGATCCTTCCGCGTTTGGGTCCATACGACCGGAGCCTTGGAAGCTCCTGGCGGGACGCCTTGAAACCATCTGTAGGGGAGCGGGTTTCCATGAGATCTAGGTTTTATGTGATGTTTAAGTTGATTAAGGCGGATTTTTGAAAAGACAGGATCTGATTCCTGCCGTCAAGCACACAACAAGCACACGTGACAAACAAGCACAAACAACTTTATTTCAACCCTGAGAGGAGGATACATCCCGAACTACTCGACTGGTACAACGCTGACGCCCTACGCAACTTGGTACTACGACAAAAGCTAAAGGTGCGATTATAAGCTTGGACCATCACGGCTTCATTCCTTGGCAAGGGCTTCTGGGGCATGCTACTCGCGGGGCGAGCCATCTTCTGGGGCGGAGTGTGCTTCCAGTGGAATGAGCAGCTCATCACCATCATCATCCTGGGGGTTCCCGTTCTCTTGGGGCTGGGTGGAAGTTCCTTCTTCGACGGTTGATGTTGGTTGCTCGGCGGCTACAGACGGTGTTGGGGTCTCAGGAACTCCTCCCCATCCTATGAGGGGTGTCCCAATTAGGACTTGTGCTTCTCCCACAGCCGGAACGGGTGTTCCACTGTTGGTCCATTCCTGTATGCGCTGGTCCTGGATCCGCCTGAGGCTCTCATGGGCAACAGCTTCACTACTTATGGCGGCCGCGGTCCTTGCTTCAGCTTGGGCTACTCGAACTTGGTGCATTCTTACTGTGACTTCCGCTTGCTCGGCCCGACCAATTTGCTCTCTTAAGAACTTGGCCTGATCATCAAAGAGTTTATCCAGAGAGATGAGGTAGGCAACTACATGGTACAAAAGATCTTCTTGGTGACGGCGCCGTTCCAGGTTTCTCATGCGGGCCTGCCAGACTGGAGTCCGGATGGCGGGAGGATAAAGCCTCATCGGTGTGGAGACAAGGTGCTCCTCGTAGATCCTGCACAGGTAACGGAGAGTTTTCCGGAGGGCCAAGGGATAGGTATCCCGATGTCGAAAACCTGTGGCGGTCACGCGCCACGGCTCGATGTTGGGGTAGCGGGTGCTTCTGGCGATGGAGAGGACCACCCTACAGCGAAGAGTGTCGAGTTGCTCGTACTCTCTACTGTAGTACCTTGGGCGCTCAGTGATACCGAGGCGCACCAGGGAGTTGATAAGAAGGCGAGCAAAACCAGGCTCCTCCTGGCACACGCCTTGGGTCCATCCATCTTCGGCCATCTGAAAACAAGGGTAGAGTTGAACAAGTTGTGCAAAGGTAGGGTACAAAAGATAGATAGTTTTATTTATTCACAAGGTTGGGTACACTCCTCAGGAGTACACTTATTATTATTAGGATGATAGCTCTAGCCTAGGCACTCCATTTTCTTCTCATGGGGATTCCTCCTCAGGCTGAATGCGACGCTTCTTTGGTGGGAGGTCTTGTTCCAACATCACATTCTCGGTCTGGGTTCCCTTATCCCAGTGGGTTTCTTCGGGTTCATCATCCATCAACCCAGCTTCTTCTCTTCTCCTGCGCTCCTTGTGGAGCTCATCCCATAGGTCCTTGTGGAATATTTCAGAACGTTCCCTTTCCCTGGTGTAATCCCGCTGCAGGTTAGCTAGGGAAACCTCCGCCGTTCTCGTCTTTATCCTTTCTAATTCTATCCTTTGTTCTGCTCTTTCTGCCCTGTCGATTTGGTGCTTCAGCTGCTCGGCCTGTTCATGGAAAAGGTGGTCTAAGCCATTGAGGTACATGGACAGGTGAGAAACCGTATCTTCTAGGTCTTCTTCTTCTCTTCCAAGTCCTCTCATCCGGGCGATCCATGAGCGTCCTCTTCCTCCAGAGAGTGGGAAAAATCACATTGGAGTCCGTCGAAGGTGTTGCCTATAGACCATTCGTAGGCGTCACAGGGCTTTTCGGGCGGCTTTTGGGTATGTGTCGGTGAAGAGAAACCCAGTGGTGGAGATGAACCAAGGACCTATGTCGGGGTAGAGTGTGCTCCTTCCCACGAAGATCATCACTTTACACCGAAGGGTGCCATTGTGTTCGTACTCCCGATAGATGTACTCCGGTGGGTCCCTTACTCCGATGCGCTCTAGGCTGAGTAGCAGTAACTTAGGGAGGCCAGGCTCTGCGGGGCAGACGCCTCCACTCCATTCCAAGTCAGCCATCTGGAACCAGATAAGGGCCAAGTTAAGAGGTTTTGTGGAAAGAGAAGTTAAGCAGGGAAAAGATTTAGGGAAAGGCTTAGAAAAGGTCTCGGGACCTAGGGGTCGCGTCCTACAGCCAACCTACAGCTCTGATACCACCTGAAGTGTCCCCTCATCAGAGGTGACTAAATGTGATACAAATACCAGTCCCAGGAGGCTGGTAACACATTTATTACATCAGATGGTTCATGACCGTACAACACGTCGAGGCTGTGGGCATGGGAGCGCCACTGCCACGAGAAGCAACATAAGAACAACAGACCAAACTACGATAGCAATAGCATCTAAGATATCTTCAGAGTCTTGCGCCATAGAAGCTTCCTGTGGAGACCCTGGATCCACAGGCACGGGTTGGGTGCAGGACAGCAACCTACTCGACGTCTTCGGGAACGAAGTCGGGATCCTCCTCTGAAAAACAGTTAATCAAGCAAGGGTGAGTAAATTCGTACTCAACAAGTTCAACCCCACCCACGGAGGGGCTAATAAGCAGATCATGCACAGGATATATCAAGGATCAGGATAAGGTTTATTTTGCAAACGCACTCACTCATGCAATGGTTTGTTTTCAAAAAGGTTTTCGCAACAGTTTTTATAACCCAAGTAGCTCAGTTGTTTGGTGAAAACCAAATGAGGACTACCGGACTCCCCGTCCGCAGTAGCCCAGGCACACAGCCACACACTTTTCCAGAAATCAACTCACGCCATGAAAATCATCCCAACCCAAACACTGGCTTTGTGACCCCACCGTGACTCGTCCAATACCGTGGACACGGCTATTCGAATAGGTTTTACACTCTACAGAGGTTGTACATCTTTACCCACAAGTAGGGTACCGCCACACGAACATCTTAGTGTCGGCGCGGATCCTATCAAAGCCATTACCCACCTTAACTAACCCTACGAGCCACCACGGGAGCAACCAAGGGGTTATCTCTCGTAACCAGGGCGTACCTCACACAGATCGTACCCCTACTCCTTGATCTCCCGCTGCTCACCCGCACTCCTGATGGCAAGTAGATTAGCTAGTGAGATTTATGCTAAGCCGTTGCCACATACAACGGTCGAGTGGTAGTACGATAATTGGGTCAGGTGAGATGTCACGCAACCCGGTCCTTAACGACAAGATGGACATCTCCAACACGCTCAACCACAAAGGTACGAGCTCACCCATACTCCTGACACACGCGTCCATCCCGTCCACCCAGTTCTTTACTCATTTTCCAAAATACCCAATTCCCATTTTTAAAGCACTCACACATTTTAAAGAAATCATTTAGGGCAATCAAAGATCAATCATAGCAATCAAGGGTGGCTATCCTACCAGGTTTTAACAGTAAAACAATATGCAATTTATAAAACGGGTCATAGGGTCGTATTTATAAAACTGGGATCAAAGCATGCATCAAAGGATGAGATTGAACTTGCCGTCTTCGAAGTCCTAGGGGAGTTCTTGCTCGCGGCTCGGGACTCCGGTCTCCTGCTCGCAGTACTCGGCTCCAAGCTCCGGCTCGCGGTACTCCTCCTCGTTCACTCCGTCAGCTATAGCGCACACACAAGCAAGCATGCAATCAATACAAGCACACAAAATTTATCGGCTGAGCTCGAGAAGAAAATAAATGGAAAAGGAGAATTAAATATTATTTATAGGGAATGGATAGATGGCTCGGCAGAATTAATCCTGGAAAAGATGTGGTAAAGTTCGGGATTAAGAGTTAGAACCGTTCTTAAAATGATAAGATAAAGAGGGAGGAAAATAGTTGGAATTGCTAGAATATGATTTTATAGGAATTTAGGAAAAAGAATCAAGTGAATCGGAGTTGGAACGTGAGAGATATGACTGTGTAAAGATTGAGTGCTAATTAAATTCTGAAAATGATTCAACATAATCGGATGAGACTAATTGCAGGGTACTGCGTGAGTGTCCTGGATGGGCTTTTCGACTTGCTCATGGGCCGGTGGTATTGCTTATTTGTGAGTTGTGGCTTAGATCTAATAAAAGAATGGAGGGAGAGACACTGGACAGAACGGGGACTTCGTCCCCTTCTTCCCAGCGCCGCCATGGCAGCGGCCAGGGCTCTCTGGAGCTCCGCCGTAACGGCGATTCCGGGCACCATTTTCAAATCCAAGGGCATGGAGAGGGAGAAGAGTGGATGGGGAAGCTCTTCCTAAGCTCACCTCGGGCAGGGGCAGCTCGGAGAGGGAGATCGACGAGCGGTGGCGAGCTAGAGCAGAGGCAGTAATGGCGGCGGCGGTGGAGGGCAAGGGACGAAGGGAGGCAGCTTGTGGCAGCTTGGTGGCGAGGCGGGCACGGTGTAGAGCCTTTTATAGGTCGCGTAAGGCGGTTCGTGGGGGAGAAATATCCCCGGCGGCGATGCGGCGAGCGTGCGGCCGTGCAGGCAGCGGAGCTGCGGCGGCCGGCCTTGAATGGCTTCGCAACGGCTTGTGCAGGTGAGGTGACGGCTCGGCGGCGGCGCGACGCAGTTAAGGCCTGGCAGGTGATTCACGAGGCGGCAGCGTGCGGGGATGCACGGCATGCGCTGGCTGGCGAGGCGGCCGGCGATGGGATGGCTCGGGCAGACGCTAATTAAGGCGGCCGCGGTCGCCGGGCGGTGGCGCGCGGAGCTGGGGCAGCAGCTTGCCGGCGTCGGCTTGCAGTGATGGTGGCGCGGAGACGACGGAGCGTGCAGGATGGAGTAAATGCACGGCGTCAGCAGTGCACGGTCGTGTCGTGGGGTCGGGCTGCCGCTCGAGCAGAGCACGGTGAGCGCGGCGTGGAGGGCCTGGCGTGCAAGCTGTGCACGCGGCCATTGTGCTGCTGCGGCTGCATTACTTTTGCGTGTGTGTTGCTGCATGCATGCTGGACGGCGAGGTGTGTACGGCAAGGAGCTTGCAAGTAAAGGTCGCCTCTGTTCGTGCGTGCACAAGTGTGTGCTGTGTACGTGCTAGAAGACGAGATAGATGGCAAGTGTGTGCAGGAGTGCACACGTGAAAGAAAGGATTGGCTAGTACTTGATAGCGATGGCTTAGAGAAAAAGCAAAAGGCTTAAGAGAAGTCCTTGCCACTGATTTGGAAAGACAAGGATTAAAGAGAAATTAGGCTTTGGGAGAGATTATAGATTCATAAGAGTTGAGCTCAGATGATGGAGAACATTTTGAAAAGATTTTTAGCGAGTGATTTAACTGGAGTAATTTTAGGAAAGAAAAAAATTGGGAGAAAAAGAAAAAAAGATTTTTGCGGGATTTTCCGGGTTTCGAGCACCGACGCGACGTCGAGCGATTCCCGGGTCAGCGGTGTTTGCGTGGCCGGCGAATTCAGGGCGCTCGCCGGGATGCGGGCCGGAGAGATTCCCGGTGTCGGGCGACTGCCGGCGGTGACTCGGGTTGAAAGCCATAATGAGGGTTGGGGTTTTGGAATTGATCGAGCTCAGCGGAAACAATTTGAAAAACACGTGTGATTTAGAAGGTGATTTATTAGGGGTTAGAACGCGAGCGTTACAATATGCAAGCATTCCGAAATATTTGGGACCAAAATACAACACATTAGCATAAGTTTGAGACCATTGCAATAACAGAGTCGATCAAATTAGCATTACACAATTGATTGAACAATAATCATTACAGGACGACATTAATCTCAAGCACGTAAGTACGGTGTCTCTTCACGTCCAAGGAATATGCTTGGGTCAACTTCGACAGCGAACGGAGGCATGCCATCAAACTGATCATAATCATCGGATTGATCTGTTTTATCCTCGACTCCCACGATTACCCTTTTACCTGGAAGAACTATGTGACGCTTTGCCTCTTGTGGTCCTGCTTCTTGGGGATTTTTATTATTCGGTATGCTAGTCATATCCTTGACATATAAAACCTGATGCACATCTTTGGCAAGCACGAATGGATCATCTTTGAACCCAATCTTGGTAAGGTCCACTATTGTCATTCCATATTCATCTTTCTTTACGCCATTCAGGTTTACCCATTGGCAAAAAAACAGAGGGACGTTCATCGCTCCGTACTCAAGCTCCCATATCTCTTCTATGATACCATAATAGTAGGTCTTGCCCTCATCTTTTCCGATGACGTCCATACGGACACCACTATTTTGGTTTGTGCTTTTGCGATCTTGAGCTCTCGTGTAAAAATTGTAACCATTCATATCGTAAGCTTGAAATCTTGTAATTGTGCTACAAGATCCCCTGGCTAACAAAGCTAGTTGTGGATGAATCGTTGAGTTTCCGATGAGTTGTTCACTCAACCATTAGGGAAATATTTTCAAGTGATGGCGTGCAATCCAGACTGGGGATTTGGTTGGATTTTGAGAAGCAATAATCTGCTCGTGTTCCGTCCTATATGGAGTCACCAGTGATGATTGTTGCAGGACTGTTAGGTGTGCTTTATGGAACAAATCAGTATTATTTCTCAAACTTGATTTCCTTCCGATGGTACCCTTTCCCTGTAGCCTCCCCTCATGTCGTGATACTGGAAGCCCAATCGAGTCAATTGTGTCGACAAAATCAACACAAAACTCAATGACCTCCTCAGTTCCATATCCCTTAGCAATACTTCCTTCCGGACGGGCACGGTTAAGAACATATTTCTTGAGGATCGACATGAACCTCTCAAAAGGCCACATGTTGTGAAGGTATACTGGACCGAGAATAGTAATTTCTTTCACAAGGTGTACCAGGAACAATCGTTGATGGTTATGAACAATCGTTACTTAGGGAAGGCCAATCGTTGATGGTTATAAACAATAATGCTCGTAGATTGAAGTTCTCTTGCCTATCCTCATCCCACACACGTACGCCCTCTTCCCGCCATAGCAGTAATAGTTCATCGACTAACGGTCTTAGGTACACATCAATGTCGTTGCCGAGTTGTTTTGGACCTTGGATGAGCACCGGCATCATAATGAACTTTCGCTTCATGCACATCCAACCAGGAAGGTTGAACATGCATAGGGTCACATGCCAAGTGCTATGACCACTGCTAAACTCTCCGAATGGATTGAAACCATCCGTACTTAAACCAAACCTTATGTTCCTTTCCCCGTCCTTAGAAAATGTCTTGAATTCTCTATCAATCTTTCTCCACTGAGACCCATCAGCCGGATGTCTCAGCAGGTTGTCTTGCTTACGTTCCTCGGCGTGCCATCTCATCAACTTAGCATGTGCTTTGTTCCGGAACAAACGCTTCAAACGTGGTATTATAGGAAAATACCACATAACCTTCGCCGATACTTTCTTCGTCTTGTCACGGTGCCCCTAGAGATCACCAGCATCTTTCATCTCACCCAATCTTATAACGTAGCGCTTTGCACATAGGACAAGCATCCAAATTCTCGTAATCCTTACCCCAATATAGTATGCAATCATTAGGGCATGCATGGAACTTCTGTACCTCCAACCCAAGAGGGCACACAGTCTGTTTTGCTTCATATGTGGTGGACGGTAATTTATTGTTCTCCAGAAGCTTGTCCTTCACAATTTTTAGCATCCCTTCAAATGCCTTATCAGACACACCATGTTTTGCCTTCCATTGCAGCATTTCTAGTGTAGTACCAAGCTTTTTGTGACCTGTCTTGCAATCTGGGTATAATGTTTTTCTGTGATCTTCGATCATACATTGGAACTTTGCTTTTTTTTCGTTTTCATAGTCCCTATGTGCATCCTGTAGAACCTGGCCGAGATCATCAGCAGGCCCATCAGCATGTGCTGGTAACTCTTCTTCGTCAGCATCTTCCATTAAAGTATCTGCAAAAGCTTGACCTGCGGCCCAGTACGGAATACCATCCTCCTCTTCTTCGTCGTCTTCCATCACAACCCCTCTTTCACCGTGCTTGGTCCAAACCACATAGTTCGGCATGAATCCGTATTTCAACAAGTGGAGGTGAAGTGTGCCTGGGTCATGGTAGTCTCTTTCGTTTCTGCAATCGGAGCATGGACAACACATGAACCCACTCGCATCCTTATTTTTTTCGCCACTTCGAGAAAACCATGCATGCCGGTAATGTACTCCGCTGACCGTCTGTTGGTGTTGTACATCCATTGCCGGTTCATCTGCATCATATTAAGTGAAAAATATCCATGTTAATTCTACAACACTATCCCTAGGTATCATTTTCTAATAACTAAATTAATAAATTCTATTTTCTCTAATATTAAATATAGCTAGCTAAAAGTAAAATTTATATAAAACCAAAAAAAAATCTTAGTACAAATGAATGAAAGAAGATAATCATAACAAATGAAAACTACTTATTACCAAATCTAAAGTATACTAATATAAAAACTACATCTCTTAGCTCTTAAATCAAATTTTCTATTTTCTTAATTGTGGCATAAATTTTAAGTATAAAAAATATACACTATCCCTAGGTCTCATTTTCTTATAACTAAATTAATAAATTCTATTTTCTCTAATAATAAATAAAGCTAGCTAAAAGTAAAATTTATATAAAAACAAAAAAATCTTAGTACAAATGAATGATAGAAGATTATCATAACAAATGATAATTACTTATTACTAAATCTAAAGTATACTAAAAACCTCATCTCTTAGCTCTTAAATCAAAATTTATATTTTCTCCTTCTCTAAATCATAAAACGAAATTTAAACACAACAAATGAATGGAGGATGAAAAATAATACCTTAGCAACACCTTGGAGGTGAGAAAACTCCACAAATTGATGAGGAAAAATTTGGGCAGCACCTCCCTAGGTTTGAGACGCCATGGAGAGGAGCTTGCTGCTTTGAGCTCTCGGTGAAAAATGGTCGGGCAGGGAAGAAGGTGCGTGCTGTCGATTTTGTATAGGGGCGGCCTTTTGTCCCGGTTGGTGCCTCTGAAGGTCGGCCCCCCTACCCTTTAGTCCCGGGTTGGTTTAGTCCCGGGTTGGTTTACCACCCGGGACTAAAGGCCGGCCCCAATCATTACGGTCGTGGAGGGCAGGCCTTTAGTCCCGGGTTGGTTTACCAACCGAGACTAAAGGGTCGCCCCCCAATGACCCTGTTGTTTTTTTAGTTTAATATATATTAAGGTCTCCAAAATTTGTGATAAAGGTTAATATTAAGGCTTAATCAATACTTTGGAGGTGAGAACCCTAATATTAAGGCTTCCAATAAATTAGTCACTGGCCTAACATCAATACTTAAGGTCTTAACAAAAAATATAAAAAAGTTCATACATCAATACTTAATTAAGGTCTTACAAACATAAAAAGTTCATACATCAATATTTAAGGAACGGTCTTAACAAAGATAGAGGGGTGCATCAATGCACGACACATATTTCATACTTCATTCTTCTTCCTTAGATAGTCCATATAGTTGAAGTCTCCAATTTTGAAGTCGAGAATTTCATTGAAATATGCCAGAGAATGGATCAGTGCACTCTCTATTGCTTCACAATTACGGTCACATGAACTTCCATAAATTTGAAACAGCGGCGAGGAAAACTGTTGTGGCCTGAAAAATGAAAGATGAGCCTAATACTTCCAATTTCTTATTTGTATAGCATTTGAATCTGTGTAAGAAAATTCCACAACATCCATCACTTGCTCTAGAATTGCATGAAAGCTCTTTGACGCAAAGGTTTCACCAAACATATCCTACAGTTAAGAATAATGTTATTACGATGCATTAAAAATGTTGAATAAGAAGATTAAAAAAAGTTAAATAGTGCTCCATACCATGTCATGTTCATTCAGCCGACAAAGTCTCTCTGCGGTCGTGGTCACACTTTCTCCTTCCTCGAGTGACTTTATTAGAAAATAAGAGTAATTTGGCACAAAATATCCATTAGCGTTTAGTTGTTGTAAGCATGCCTGCACGGCGATCCTTTCATAAGTCCTCTTAACCAGTGCAGGGGTACCCCACCCAACAATTGATACCATTTGGATGTGTTCTGAAGACAGCGAGGAGGGATTTTGTCCTCGAACGGCTATGTCAAACGAGATTTTTAATTGTATGCAATTGTTTGGAACGACAATAGCGCATTGTGTAACAAGAGGGGTACCACCTAAATTTTCAACAACATGTGCGAGCCACTGCAAATGATTGAGAATCTGCATTGTATGAAAATAATATTATTATCCGTGTGTAGTACGTAAACATCAAATTTATACAACGAAAGAATATTACTATGTTGGGAAGAGGTCCCTGGCTTCGATCACCAGTAGGTAACTCAATCTCACCATGGGTGAAGTGTATGCCTGGACGACGAGCCAAAGGTGGCTGGTCATCAAAAATGATTCCACGACCGCCGCCACGGCGACCTCCACGGCGACCGCCGCGACCAGAATAACTTACCATAGTTATTCTGGACTACTCTGTAATATATATAAAATAATACTTAAATAAGAGAATGCTTAAATTTATTCTATATAAAAACAAAATATATAAGACTTATTTTATCATTTTCTAATAACTAAACAGATAAGTGCAAGAGCTCGTTCAGGTGCAGTGAGCCCGGAGACGACGTAAGTCTGTACTATACCTTTTCTAATCACCCTGATCATTTAGGAAGTACAACCTCACCTCACCTCACCATCATATACATGCACCTCGCTCTCCCACTTACAGTTCTCTACATCGCCAAGCTACAGCCCTGCATCTCCTACCTAGCTACAGCCCGACATCACCGAGCCACGTATAGCCCCAGCTCGCCGGTGATGTCAGACTGTAGCTAGCTAGGATGTAAGGCTACTGGTACAGAACGTCCAACCGACTGTATATATGGATAAAAGAAAAAAAAGAGAATGCCTAAATGCATTCTAAATAAAAATAAGAAATACTTAACAAAAATGAATTAAATAGGTAGGTAGTATATTTTCGTTTGGTAATGACTATTTTTTTAATAAATCAACTTCTAATAAATTAAGCTAAATGTAAAATTAAATGCATCTCTCATCTAAAAGTTAAAATCAATTATCTCTATAGCAAAAACTATAAAATTAGAGGATAAATCCCTATGTGAAACTATGCTTAAAAAATATGTGAAACTAAATACAATGTTAGCTAAATCTAAAACATCTGAAAACATCATCTTTTAGCTCCTCCTACCACCTAAAAATCTAAATCCATATTTTCTCCATTTCTAACCATAAAAACAAAATTTAATCATAACAAATGAAGCAAGGATGAAGAATCAAACCTTAGCAACACTTTGGAGGAGAGAAATCTTCACAAATTGATGACGAAAAAATTGGACATCACCTCCCTAGGAGAAGAACTTAAGCTCTCGGGTGAATGTTAGCTCGGGCAGAAGAAGAAGAAGGGAGACAGGGATATATAGGCGCACCCTTTAGTCCCGGGTGGTAATACCACCCTGGACTAAAGATGAGCCTTTAGTCTCGGGTGGTAATACCACCCGGGACAAAAACTTTAGTCCCGGGTGGTGTTACGACCCGAGACGAAAGGCTCACCCTTTAGTCTCGGGTCGTAATACCACCCAGGTCTAAAGTCTGGCGCCAATAATTGCGGCTCAGAGCCGTTGGACGCCAGGCCTTTAGTCCCGGGTGGTATTACCACCCGAGACTAAAGGGGAGGCAGCGCAAACAACCTTCCAAGGCCACGTCGCCCCAATAGCATTTGTCCCGACTCCAAAGTTGAACCGGGACAAATGCTTGGGATCAAAGGTCGTTTTTCCACCAGTGTTGGGAAACGTGTTCTGTGAGATGTAGCACGGTCTGCGATGCGAAAATTTTAGGGACTTTTTGGGGAACTAAACAGAGCCATGCTATAGTCTATAGAAATTCGATTTGGTGCTTTGGCAGACGCCTGAAATGATGATTTCGAAAGTATCAAGACTTCTGCTTGTGATTCCCATAAACCAGGCCGTGCTTTCTTTTAGTATTTAGGGCACGTACAACGGCGCCGGTATTTTTTGCGAATACGTCCTCGTCTCTGCCAGACGACGGGCGCGCCGTCACCTCGCGAGATGACGATCGTGTCCCGTGCTCCGTTGTGGGAATAGACGCCGCAGCATCGTTGTAGAGCCTGTCTTCGAGAATCGACCACAAGCTCGGATCTCGCATGGACAACGACTGATTTGGGCGTGCAGAGCATTTTTGCCCGCCAAATCCATCTCCATCCCTGCATCCTCGCTTTCCCTCTAGCCCATCCTTCTTCATCCCCGGCATGCTCTGCGAGGGGATCCAAGAGGCGAGTGAGCTCGCCGATGGCCCCGTCAACACGGAGCATGAGGACGGAGGTGAGGAAGCAAAAAGATACAAGGGATGCGTGGAAGCGGAAGGATGGGGCTGACCAGCCTAGGAACTATTCATGTTTGTCCCCAACGCCGGTCCTCGTGGTGCTGTGCTGAGCGGCCTCCTTGCTACGGCGGCCCAAGCCCCTTGCTGCATACGTTCTCAGGTGTGGGTAGAGAATGGAGGCAAGAAGTTGCAAATCAGACGGAGGATTTGGTTTGGTCAGAGGAACGGACGAGAACACCACAGGGAAAGGATAGGATGTAAATGGATAAGGGGTAGAATTGTCCTTTCATCCATTTTCAAGGACTCATGGTTGTTTTCAAATGAATATATACATATTATAAATCTATAACTCCTATATAGGAGCCCCCCACTAGCAATCCTTAGGGAATTCTCAGACCTCTGATTGGTCCATGCAAACTGGTAACTGAAACGTAGCAAAGCGTAAGTCTCCTTCCCCGACCAGCGTACTCCGCGTCGGTCTGTTAGCGGCCGGCTGCGCCGCTCCCCCTCCCCGACTGTCCTACTCCCATCCAACAAAGAACCGGCGGCGGCCTCTTCGATTTCCTCAGGTTCTCCTTAATTTCTGACTAATCATTTCTGACTCATCGAATGCCCTACTTAAGGCCGGCGTCCTTCTCCATCTCCCCGCAACGCGGCTCGACGAACTCTCGGTCGCGGAGGCCGGCTGCTGGTTCCTGCTCGCGGAGGCGGCCGGAGCTCGGCGGCGCGTACGCCAGCCCCACCTCCCAACCACCGAGGAGGAGAGAGAATCGGAGGCCACCAGCCGGTTGCGCTCCCGCCCTGCCTCGCCGCAGTTCCCGCCGCGACGGAGCACTCGAGTCTCGATGCCGGAGAGGACTGCCGCCGGATAGGAGAGAGGAGCTGCTCGTCGCCGGTCGCGCGCCGCACGCTGCCGGAGCCCGCACGACTTCCCCTCCGCCTCCGTGCCCGAAGGGCGTGGTCCGCCACTGAGCTGCGCGGGCGAGCTCCGCCGCCGGCCGCGTGGGCGAGCTCCGCCACTGTGCCGCGCGGGAGCTCCGCCGCCGAGCCACGCTGGCGAGCCCTGCCGCGCGGGATCTCCGCCGCCGAGCCGCGTGGGCGAGCTTCGCCGCCGGGCCGCGCGGGAGCACCACCGCCGGGCCGTGTGGGCGAGCTCCGCCGCCGGCCGCGCGGTCGGCCTCCCACAAGCAGAGACGGCGGCGCGGAGCTCGGCCGGGTGTGGTCTCGAACGGATAAAGAAGGAGAGGGGAAAAAAAGAAAACAGAGGAGAAAAAGGGAAAAAGGAAAAAAGAAAATATAGAGAAAAAGGAAAATAAAATAGAAAAAAGATAAATAGAAAAATGGATAAAAAGATTCCTTTTGTTTTAGTAATGAACATATGTACAAGCACATGGATGCTACCGTGCTACACTGCTAGCTATGCATGATTGACGTCCATTGCCAGTTCTAGGCTTCACATACTATCTGAACCTACAGTCTGCTGTGCAGCATGTTGTTTGTTTGATTTCATTTCTTGCGGATTTCTAACAAACAATAGAGTCTTCAAATATGTCTACGATTTCTCTCGCATACCCGCAACAACGCGCGGGGAATAGCTTATATCATGAAAATTTTCCTTACGATCATTGCATTTTCTTAATTCCCGCAGCAACACGCGGGTGAGGTTCCCCTAGTTATATATACATGCAAATCATTTGAATATATTGATCATTCTATTATGTGAGCACAAACCTAGCTACAAAGACCATACTGTGTACTAGATCATCAAAATCTTTATGTTAAAGGATGAATTAAACATGTTATAGACAACTAAATAGACGACTTGTTGTAGTACTTGCTTATAATTCGAAAATCAAACAATACCATTTATCTATATCTATATCTATATACTTAAAAAAAATGAAGTGAAGACAAAAACATGTTCCTACTTTTTCCGCCCCACCCACGCGTTCGCCCATGCGTCCGCCCCTCCCCGCCGCCGCACCGCGCGTCCGCGCCCCCTCTTCCGGTAGGACGACCGCGTTTCCCCCTCCCTCGAAGCCGTCACCTCGACCCTCCACTATCCCCCTCAAACCCTAGACCCGATTCCGCCGCCGCCTCCCTAATCCGCATCTTCGTCGCCTAATCCGCGCGGGGAGGGCGCATTGCGGCCGTGCGGAGGGCCCTGCAGCATCTCCGCGTCTCCTCCACAAGGCCCTCGGCCGTCTGAGGTGCGCCGTCCGCCGCGTCACCGTCTGTCGCCCCCAATGCCCACGGACGTTGCCGCAGCTGTCTCTGGTGGACATGGACGCCGTCGTCGTCTCCAGCGCCTACCACGCCACGAAGACCGCGGCGCCATCTACGAGGGAGGACGGCCTCGATGCGATGATGGAACGAAACAGGTATCCCCGTCCTCACAGCAAAGCCCAGTACATGACCCAGCGATCCCCTACCACATTCCTACAAGCACGAAGCCGTCTTGCCCCCATTAATCTCTCCTCTCTTCTTTGCAGGTGGAGATTGCCGCCGTGCTGCCATCCCAGCGGCGGTGTGGTGGTGCTGACAGCCTGGTTGAAGGTGACAACATGACATGAAGAAGCCGAGGGGTAGCACAGTTGTCTCGCCGCTGGAGGCATCACTTCTTCCGCAACAGTAACCTTCGTATTCTCCAAAGGCCTCTACCTCTGTTCATTGATTCTTGAAATGGCATTGTGCTGCTGCCCGTCCTTTACCATCCAGGCATTTACTGCCTCCTCCAGGAGGAGCTTCACGCCATCCCCAAGTTGGTACAAGTGGATGCCCCAATGCTGATTCCTTTTGCGGATTGCATAGTTATACTGCATAGCATTGGAAGGGAACTAGACTAAGAAGCTATGAAGGAGAGTGCTCTGTCAAGAGTTGCTTCGAGGTCTGTTTATTAAAGCTTGTGTAAATATGCCTCTAAATGCTATGAATATAAATCTCATATTTCTTAGGGAAATCAATATGTTTTTAATTGTCCAATCTAGGATTTTTTATCATCTGAACCGCCTGCCCGTTCCAATCAGATTTGGATAGCGCTTTAAGGAGCTGGCAGCAGTGCACTTCTGTCATCGCCTAGAAGCACATTGGCATGTAAGTAGGCCTTTATCTTCTTTACTTATTGTCAACTTGGCTCTTGTTCTCTCTGTTCTTGTTAACATTCCATCTTTGGAATTCTGATATTTTTAATCAGAAATCTGATATTAACTCAATGGGAGGGGATCCTATATCTGAAAATGTTCGACTTAGTGTTTGATGACCGAAAGAAAATGCCAACTGAAATATCTACTTCAAACATTTGTTTTACTCTGTACCATCCAAAGGTACATGTTGATAGAGCTTCATGTTGACTTATTTCAGGATCTCCCTTCTCTTGTATTTATTTTTACTCTCAATGTTGAAATGTAACAGACTCTTAGAGTGAACTTAAAGGCCTTGGAGTTGGAAATTCTAAACATGTACTCTTGTATAGGATGAGGTCACCGTTTAGAAAATGAAGGTGAGATTTCTTACTTGCCAGACAGCTCATCTTGTCTCTGATGCGTTAAAGTGTAATCATATTGGATGGGGGAAGACCATTCTCTGTAAAGAGACTTTTTTCAATCCTGTTTTTTGGATGAAGGCGATTCATTTCTTTTGCACAACTAGCACATTGTTGCACATATTTTGTTAGATATGCATACATACACATCTTGAACCCCTTGCACTTGCAGATATGCTAGGAGTTAGGACATATTGTTTATGGTCGAAATGTCTCTTGAAATATCAATCTAGAGGATATGATTATGTTATGTTTACTTTTATTTAATTCTTGTATTCATTATTTTGTTGCAATATAATTATTTCGTTGCACGTAGCGATATGTTTCAGCCACTACTGTTCGTCCAGCCAAAATGTTCTCATAAATATTTCTCAGTGAACAAGTATGTTTCAGCCTGTATCAAGTGTATATATTCATATTTTTTGCTGTCAAACAGCATCAGTTTAAGCTATAATCTCTCTCTTAGTATACCATTGGTTGGAGCAATTCTGCCACTGTGTACAACACATCATCATGCATATGCATGCTGGTACTAGAAAATCAAAGAAACCACAACTATTTACTGAGAATAGTTATAGTGATATTTACTGTTTTGCCTTGTCCAATTGATTTTTCTACTATGTTTGGTTTTCTCTTTTTTTCCTGCCACCATGACTGTTTGCAGTACGTACTGGACTTTGATTAGTCTATTTACTACTGTTGTGCATCTGAATTCTGATCACAACTGTGTGTAGATGGAGTGGTCTCTTTTTGTGCAACATCCAAACTAGGACCTAAATGAAGAGTGAGAAATGGCAACAAAGTGCTTGTTGTAGGAGACTCAGTTTTGGTATCGAACAAAGATGAAGACTCAGGACCATCAAAGAGGTACTCTGCTTTTTGCCCCTTTACTTTGTGTGTCTTTAGTGAACATATACACATCTTAGAAAATCCTCCCCATAATAATCCCTGCGAATATTGTTGTTTTATTGTTGAAAATAAGACGTTAATGAGTGCATATTGGCCAAACATGCAATTCTGATATAGTACCAATATACTCATATCACAATAATCTCGCATATACAAAATTTTCCATAATCTCAATGTTATGAACCTAAAGAAAAAATTGGTAGTTAAACAAATTGAGCAGATTTCTCCTGATTTTGTATTTTTTTGTTGTCACCCACAATCTCCTTTTTGTGTACTTTTTTTTGCTATAGAATACTGCTATCATCGTGTGATTATTATTATTGCTTATTCAGTATTTTTCAAACTTATGTGAAGGCATATCATCTGGAAAATTGTGTTGTGAAATTGAGCTACGAGGTAACTGAATAATTAATAATGTTTAATAAGTTGAGGTCTAGAAAGGTTAGGCTGCCACTTTTTCATGTATATGCACTTTGTCAGGCACTGTTTGGTTAGAGCTATACTAATATGTCACTTACTTCCCTGGAGTCTAATTTATCTAGCTCATGTGGAATAAGGGCTGCTATTAATCTTTAGATTATCTGAAGTCACTATGTTGCAGAACATAATTGAGAAAACAATCACAACACTTGCCATGCATGTATTTCAGTTGGCAAGCTGTACTGATTACTGCTAAACTGATAAGTTATCTTTGAAGGTGCTTCTGAACAGATAATGCAGATTAAGTATATTGTGTCTATTAGTGTTTTACGCATGTGTGGTTACTTTGAGACTGTATTGCAATCACTAAAGTTTTTTTCTGAGTACTTATGTTATTCATGGTATTCTTGTTCACTTTTAGGAAAAGGAAATGAAATTGTGTGAGATGTAGGCTGACAAAGTCAAAATGGTGGGAGAGTATAGAGCTCAACTCGATGTTGAAAGAGCTAAGAAGCTAGCCAGCGGAAGAAATCATTCAAGGTCAAACTTAAAATTGTCATCTTCCAAGAAAAGTAAATGAGTATTGCAACCTATCAAATGTTACTTACTGCAATGTTAGGTCTTAGTATTTCCATAGCTTGCCATTACTCAAATATATTGCATTTGTCAATGGTTCTTGTTAACAGAATTTGGAAAATAAGTAAAAAGAGGAGAAAGGTAGGTAGTCTGAGATGGGACACACGCTTCAAACACTAGCTAGGCTTATTGTGTTCAGTTGCTAATAACTTTTTTTGCAGGCTGCCAAAGTGTTCGGGCTAGCTAGGCTTGTACTGTTCTACAACATTTGTTCATGTCTGTTTCTTGGGGTGTCCAAAATACAGGTGACGCCAAGTTTTGGATTTGTAAAGCATGCACTGTTAGTGATTTAATTTGAAATTTCTGAATGAATATGTGTGATGAACTGCAGATTTTTTTCATATATGGACGACTGGGATGATCATCATTAGTAACTGAAATATGCTTAATGTAAGTTATACAGTTCTCCTTACGACTAATTTTTCCAGTAGATGGTACCAACATCAAATGTGATTCTACTGTTATTTTGGTTCAGGGAATGATCACCTGTGCTGCTTAGTCCGCGTTCTATTTCTTAACACATAACACTTAACAGATTGAGAATTGATGTTCATTTTATTGGGTCCCACCTAAGCTCAGAACCTCAGGGATGCACTGGCTGAAGTAAAGTCAGACATTGTTTCGAAGGTTAGTTCTCTTGTAAGTAGTAGTATATATCTCAGCCCTGGTATATGGGGCTGTAATATGGAAACCACATTGATCAAATCATCTAAACACTATGGGCCTACATTTGTTTTTCAAAAAAAAGGAGCTGTACTGTGTGGAGCTTCACTGAAATATTTGCGTAACTCCATGACATACCTATGTTGGATTTGAAAGTATAGTTTCTGATATAATCACATTTGCTCATATTTTTATTCAACATGTATTACTTGCTATCTTGCTCTTGAAATCTGTTAATTGAAGCAGTCTGGTGTCCAGTTTTTGTTTTGACGAAATCTATCAAAGTAAATAACCTTCGAGGAGTTGCTTAATTTCAATTTTTCAATTAATCTTATCTGCATCTACATCTAACTTATGCCAGTTTGATACATGCCACTTATCCATATTTCTGATCAGGTTTAGTTAGCACCATGAGTATTCTATTTGAATCCTATTTGTCTTGTCCTTGCCATGTATAGAGTGAGAAACCACATGCGACACGATCTGATTCTTCTTGGTGTTCCCTCATGCATGTCTGAACTTGATCTCCTTGACCTTATTCTTCTTGGTGTTGCAGATCAACAAGACCGCGAGAGCACAATCACCGCGAGAGCACAATCACCGTTATTTACAACTGGGACAAGGAGATTAGGAAGTGTCGAGCCGAGCGGAGCTGGGGTCGAGTCAGCCATGATCGCGGTGGCAATGACAGCAACACCACCAGGTGCCGAGGAGATCGGCATATATACCCCTCCATTCTCTCGTCAGAGGTCTTCTTCCTGTTCTTGCCACATATCCAGGAGTTACCCTTATCTAGATGTGCTATATTAAGGAGTTGCCCTTATTTAGACGAGGTACATTCACGATCTGATTTTATATGTTTATTATTATATTAAATCAAAAGGAAACAGGGTAGCTATGGTTGTAGCTTCACTACATCGCAACTGCAGTGCAAAACATTTTACTCCCCAATACATTGCAGCTGCAGGTGTAAAACATTTTACGCCGATGCAATAATTTCTATGTACAAATGCTAATTGTGATACTTATGTGTGATATTGCCATATTTGTTGTAAATTGAATCAGAAAATAAACTTCATAATGATAAACTAAAAGTGTGCTTGCCTCATAGAACTGAGTTTCAGAGTTCTAACAGCCCAACGCGAGGTGATTGCCCCACCATGGCATTCTCCATATTACACGAATTTTCATTGTAATGTTTTCTCTTTTCTTATTCAGTGGAGGACATGAGCATAGGACACATGGCACAGGTGGAAGGCTTCTGCCGAGATTTGGGTGTAAGCCGATCCCCTCCTGTATCATCAGCTACTGCTTGTAGTTGATCAAAAGAGATTAATTGTGGTCTACCTATACTATTATAAGTTCTCTACCTTCGTCGTAGTTTAGTTTAATCTTGTGCAATTTGCTCATGTGACCAACCTTGCTCAGCATTCCATTTCAGTACAGGTGACCTTATTTTAGAAGCAATGCAAGATAGAAAATTATATGTATACACCAACTGTATTCAGGAAGATAAAAATTATATGTATACACCAACTTATTTCAGTACAGGTGACCTTAATTTGGTAAGCATAATAAATCTACCAAGAAGAGAGTAACTAGGATTATATGCTATCTGACAAGCTACTTTTTAGGAAAATACTAATTTTGGTATACACAATTGTATTCAGGAAGCTCCTAAGTTTTGAAGGATGGTATTGATCTCCTCTCCGTGTACTCATCTTGATGACTTGATGTTGTTGTCGATCCTTTTAGCAACATGTCCTATTGAAAATATGTCTGCTTAGCCACTACTATTTGCGCATATAGAAAAGGTAAATTAGCGCAACACCATATTTGATATGTTTATTGTGATAGGTCACACTGATCTAATGAACTGTATCATCTGGTGCCGAGCATTATTGTTGGCAAGGATATTTGCTAGGTTAACAGGTCAACTGATGAACAAACATTCGGTGAAAAAATGTGTGTGCGAGTAGGAGTTGGTGTATCCTAGAGAAATTTTGCAGCCTCATTTTAATATCACAAATATAGGAACTCACGGTCATGCTTTTTGCTCTTTTGCACAGGCCGTAATAAGGATCTTAAGCGTTGTGAGGAGTTTGCACCTACTCTGGTTACATGTCAACTGCTTGGTTGGGTTGTTGGCAGTGTCCTGGAGGTTACCAACAATTTCCACTTCAACGTGAGTCCTTAACATTCTTAGCAGATGCATGTGTATTCTTACATTCTTCCTGGTCATTTATGGTTTATTTTCACAGGCTAATTATTTTCTTACTATTTTTTACTGCAGACCAGAAAGGAAGAGGATGTAGCAGATGCTGACGGTGCAAATTATCAGCTTGAGATGATGAGGTGCTTGAGTGAAATTAATGTTGACAATAATACTAAGAAATAGGTAAGTCCCATGCTATCCCATGCCACCAGCTGCTCCTCTGGCGCGCTCTGGAGCTTCCCCTGATCATTCTCTTATGTTTGTCAATCAACAATCATCACTATCCATTGCGCCGTTGTCTACTTCTACATCAACTATGATCTAATTATGCATCTTGTTTCATACCAGCAACTGGTATCTCCAAAAGATACTGTGTACAAAGCAGCATCATTTGTGTCCATTCTTCTGTGCTTTGGCTGATCTCATGTCTGGTGTTGCAGTTTCCTCGATCGAGTACTGGCTATGAGAGAAAAAAACTGCAAGTACTAAATCATGACTACAAGTGAAAAGCATTTGGCAGCAAGTTTCCAGATATGGTGGCGATAATAAGGTTTCATTGTGAATTTCAAACTTGCATCTTTGTGTCTTTTGTCTTTTAAGTTTCATTTGGAGCACAATCTCAAGAAGTCCACATTGGAAGCATCAACTAAACATCTGAGAGTTGCAGACATTATCAGAAATTCTACACTTGTGTAAAGTGATAGTGATGTGGAAGCCAAAGAAAATAAGTGATGAACTGATAGTATTTGTTTTTGAAAGCTGCTTTTTTTTTAAAAAAAATTGAGCTTCCGTACATTCTCCATCGAATGCTTGTGTTCTTAAAGTCACTATGAGGTAAACATAATTTAAGAGGAGACGTGTTACTCTGAATAGCTTTGTTTACATGTCTGACGTGCTGCTCATTTTGATGGTTTCATTTTATTGTATGATAACTGCTGAACGGATGGCACTGTAATTGTGCTTCAGAAGGGTAATAGATGTATAATTTTCAAGTATATACAGATTAAATTAAAATATGGAGATTTTGGAGGCAGCAGGTCAGGCGGACACGAGGATGTTGAAAAGCATGCTGACAATAGGAGTGGCACGTAGGGGGGACTTTCACTAGGTCACAAATGATTTGTACTGACGGCTAAAACGCTTCTATGCTGGCGGGCGCAGCACCCGCCAGCAACTTAGAGTCAGCACAAATGGCCCTCAGTGCTGGCGGGCGCCCGCCTGCCAGCACAGAGGACCTCAGTGCTGACAGGCGCCTTAAACGAACCGCCAGCACTGAGGTTTTCTCTGCTAGCGGTGAAGTTATGCCACCCGCCAGCATAGAGCATTTTTGTGCTGGCGGGTGGTTAAGCCGCCCGTCAGGAACTACGTTTTTCCATTTCTTATTAGTTTTTACTGCATTTGTTTATTATTTGTATTTATCCGCCAATTTCACCCGTATTCAATATTATTCGTATTTGTAGGTCAAATTCACCTGTATTTATTTGTATTTGTCCCACAAATTCAAATGTGTCTATCAACCACATAATCCAAACTAGCATTTAATAGTACATAAGTCTCACATATTAATCCACATTTGATAATCCTCTACTACACCCATCGACGTAACTTTTCGTGCTCTTCTAGAATCAACACTCCTTCGTTATCGAAGAATTCTCTCAGCTCGTGGCAAATCTCACGTTGGAGGAACCTCGCCAGATCCGCACAAATGTTCTCGATGTTCTTGTCTCTCAGGTTCCCCCACGTAGTATCTATAGTAGGGAGCTGCACATACGCACAATAATTGAAGATTATTATGCATAATCATTAGAAAGTAAATTAGCACATGGTTGTGTACTAGAGGCTTACGTCTTCAGGATTCGTCCGATACCTTCCATTATTTCTCAACATCTCACACGCGTAATATCCACATAAGATACTGCCAAGAGGTTGCTTGTAGCACTGCAAAAAATTAAAAAGTGATGAGAAATTATTAACGAACTGAACAACTATGAATAATATCAATTTGTTATGTTCTTACGTATTTGGCATGTCGTATTAACATCTTTTCCCTATTTGCAGGGTGCTCCCCACCATTTATTATGTATAGCCGATACGCGTGTGACAACCCGCCCAGGAAAATACCGTACTATCGCCTAAACCAATCCACTTTGGCCATTAAGCGACAGTAAAGTATCATCCCGTCGTTAGTTGCCGGGTTAACGCCCGGTAAATCACTTGGAAATCACACAGAGGATCGAACATATGCATTAAAACTCACGTGAAGGCGAGTCCAGAGTACAAACACAATTTAAATCCAAATTACCCCTAAGGGTTTAATTATTACAAACCATTGTTCATGACAAGAAAGTAAAGTTTCAGAGTTTGAAAACAGCGGAATAAAATAAACTAGCGCAACGATAAACATCACAGGAGGCCATCCGTGATGCCTTCACTCGTCGTCATCCACCCATTCCAGCTCCCAGCCGGGTGGAATCTCACCAGGCCCAACAACACCTGCAACAACATTTTTAAAGCAAGGCTGAGTATACTAATACTCAGCAAGACTTAACCGTCGGGTGATAACTACATCACCAAACTCTAGACATGAGAGGCTTTTTGGCCGGTGGAGTTCTTTTGCTGAAAAGCAACAAAGAGTATGTCCTTACTTTCAATATTTTAGCACAAATTCTAGTTAATTACCATTTCTAGGTGTGCCAACTAATTCAATCAAGAATTGTACAATACAATTAATGCAAGTAGTAATATTCACCAAGTTCCATCATTAAGGGATATCATGGCCAGTTGATTAAGCAGTCTCAGATAACGGTGAGAGGCCGACAATCGATTGATTTAAACCTTACAAGGTAAACCTAAACACACGGTAGGGTGCCCTCACATGAACAACCACCAGGCGGTTCCCAAAAGTTCTCGGCTTGGGATCGAATCTTACTGTCCCGGGTACAAGGCTATCTGGCATGCCCCACACAGTACACCCAGCTTCACACATGTACCCCCTCTCCCGATAGCTAGCCGGGCAGGTGATTACTCGAGATTAGTAATAGTAAGTTCCCGCACCGTCTCATTAAGGTACTAGGCTTACCGGTCCCATTCCCGACAAGTGCTTAGTACGTTCAAACACTTAACCCACGAAAGGCATTGGACCGGAGCCCACATCCCATGCTCTTACCACATGAGCCATCCATTTATAAAGATCTTATGATTCCACATAAGGACCTATTCTCGCGAGTGACAAGCATCACTCGACTTGTAACGGTCCTATAGCATAGCAGCTACCGACCTAATATTCTAGTAAAGGACAGAGGCACCTAAGGATCATGCATCTAGGGTTCCATTTCAACTCCTGAACGTAAATGCACAAACATCCATAGATAGTTGCATAAGATTTCAAAAACACTTAGGTTAATGCACCGGGGCTTGCCTTCGTCAGCACAATTAGCCTGAGGGTCCTCGGTGTCCTCGCTCACTTCCACGTACTGCAGCTCCGCGTCAGCTCCTCCTTCCTCGGCTTCCGGCACGAGCGCGTAGTTACCGTCAGGGAGCTCTACACGGTATGCAATGCAAGGTTCAGGTGGAGTGAGAGTTTAATTATTACATCCAACTCTTGTTGGCCATATTCACCTTGACAAATATTTACTTACTAATTCTTTTCATTAAAGTTATCATATGTGAAGGCTTATTATTTTAATCATTTTAATAGTGACTGTGTACATATTTAAGCAAATAACTTAATTCAAATTCACAAAACAGCAAGGGTGTGTTTATAGACCCTAATTAAGCTAGGCCACCATTTAATGGGGTCACAAGGAAACAAGGATTAATTTTCCTAATTAAAATCTAATAGAAAGTTTATGTGCAAACTAACTTTTAATTGCAAAACACAAAATAAAAACAAGGACAAAGGTCCTTGCTGGCCCTAATGGTTCTAAGCATGCTACTGGGCCAAACTTCAAGTTTAAAAGAGCCACAATTTAGTTATACCCAAAATAACATTTCCTAGCTACCAAAATTAGGAGAAAAGCATAAATAAATAAATACACATCAAAATGATTTCAACTTTCTCACACATGGTCTCTGGTCCAAAACTAAGCTAGGCATGCAACATATACACCTATAGCTACTATAGGTCTTGAGTTATGCAATTACATTGAAAATTAAGCATTTTTCAAGAATAAATATTTCTGTCAAATATAAAATTGTAATTAATTCACCAGAGGTGCATTTTGGCATAAAAAGATCACATGCAGAAGTTGAGCACAAAAACCTATTTATTTTTAGCTACAAAAATCATTTAGACAGATTTATCATAAATACAAAAAACTTCATAATAAAAGATTTACAGCATAACTTTGTTCAATTTTTGGTACAGAATCTAGAAATGGTATGAAACACAACATATCCAAAATGTAGCTATAGAGCATCTGTAGATTTTGAGATACAACAGATCTAGGTTTATCAGTCTTCTATTTTTCATGCAAAAACTATCAGGAAAAACTATGGTCATGCTTTACAAAAGTTGTATGGTTTTTCATAATGAGTCCAACAAAATTGAGTTTTCATTTTTATGAATTGTCTACAATTTTCTAGGCATTTTACAAGAATCAGCAACACTGCAACCACTATTCAAGATTCCTTTTGCAACGGGCCCCCTGGAAATAAACTAAAGTCACAGAACTGCCCTTACTTTGCAGCTTGGCCCCTAGGAAGAATGTGAGCTCTGCAATTGGGTCCTCCGGGAGGTGGGGCGGCGCGGTCGGCGCAATTCCGGCGAGGCCGGCGGCCGTGGCCGGCCGGGAGCGGGCGGAGGATGGCCTAGGGGCCTCCTAGGCTCGGCTTGAGGGCTCGGTCGGGGCGGAGGAACCGTCAGCGAGGGGGCCTGACGGCGCAGCCGAGCGGCGGCCACCTGGAGCTCGGCTCCGGCGAGGTTGCAACGCCGGCAGGGCAACAAGCGGCTCTGGGAGTTGCGGTAGGCGTTCACGGTGGTGGTGGTGTGCTCACACGGCCGGTGGTGGCTCGAGACCGGCAGCTCACCGCGGAGGCGGCCATGGTGGCTCGGCGGCGGAGCAAGGCGGAGGTGGAGGGGGCGCGCACGCGCGGGGAACCGGCCGTGCCCTTTTATAGGAGACGTCCACGGCGCTTGGAAGCACACGAGGGACGAGGGGGGGTCCGAACGATGCGTCGGGGCACAGGCGACCTCTTGCCGGCGGGCGGCGCGGGAGGGACCCGGCGGCGGGGCGGTGCTGCGCAACACGCGCGAGGGCGCGGGCTTCTAGGTCCTCGGCGCGCGCGCGGCCTCAGGAGCGCAGCCTCGGGAGGCGTGGGCCGACGGGGGACCCGGACGCCGAGGCGGGCGGCAGCACCGCGTGGCGACGCGCGTGACCGCGCTCTGGAACGCGGGTGCGCGGCGCGGCGCGACGGGGGTCTGGTCAAAACCTGTTTACACCTGTTTGACTGCTAATATCTCCAGATTTTTGAACTGAAGTGCACCAAGGTACCTATACCAAAGTTGTAGATCTACTAGCCCTCTACAACTTTTACAAAGGTCGACAGGTGTTTTGATCAACAGTTTTTGCATGAACTGCTGGCCAAGTTGGAGTTTTTCTTAGCGCTGGTGAATAGTAATTGCAGGCGTTGACCAAGCATTTTCACCATTTTCCACCCCAAATTTTAAATGCCACCCAAAAGCAAAGTTGTGTCCCTCGAAAAACTGGACAACTTTTATATTGGGAGATTTTGAAGTATTTAGGTGAATTTTGGAGAATGCGACAAAAGTTCCGGAGGATGCTCAAGGGCAAAGGGGTTTGACCGGGGTTTTGACCAAGGGTTGACCACAAGTGGGTGTTGACTTGATCAAGAGGATCATTAGTGATTGTTGGTGAGGTTTTCGATGTGATGACCCAGGTTGACCAAGGTTTGACCAATGTCAACAGGTTTGACTCGGTTGATTCGGTCATTAGCATTAATGACGCTAATTAAAAACCTGGGGCGTCACAACGCGCTTTAAGGATACAAAGACAGAAGTTAGTTATACAATTTTTAGTGTTTACATGCATTATTAAAGTACTACAATGGGTTTTCTTACTTTTTTAGAATTTTTATGAAATCCCCATAAACGTTCTCTTCGTAGTGTAATGAGTCGAAAATCCCTGCTTCTCCAAGCTTTGGACCGATACATAAGACAATGAAATGGTCTCTGAAAATAATTATGTTCCAATAATTAATATAAATAAACCACATATTAAATATATTTATCTATAGTAATTAGAAATAGCTTACTTAAAATTGTAAGCACACATGATGTGGCTCTTCTGCTTCATCCTTTTCTTCATTATCTTTGCAATGTATACAGTCACTTCATATTGTCTAGCAGCATGTAATTTCTGTATTACAGCTTGTTTCTCCTCTTCTGTCTTTGTTTCTTGTTCGATTTGTTTTTCAAATGCTTCCCTGATTATGTACGTGTGCGCCGGCTCGCTCACTTGTTGCGGGTCAAGGTATGCTACCTTCCACCTCCCGCCGGTCTTCCTTTCATCCAAGGCTTGCATCCTACAAAATATATAGATCACTTAGGATGGTTATACCAAAGTAAAACTACACATATGGATTTGAAAATTGGTATGGGGTACATGCATGTTGACTTACATGCACCAAACGGTGACGAGATTCACGTCAAGGCGTTCACGACGGAACATCGTGCGCAAATCCTGGAGATCGATTACCAACTTTCGTGGTATCGGGCTACCGAACACCCACGTTGGGACATTCGCGGTAATAGTATGAATGCCTTGCTTCATGGCCAACATGATCCATCCATGCAGCTTATTCAGTTCCGGCGGCCCCTTCAACAGTTGCCACGTACAACAAAATGGTTTGCCATGCACAAAAACCTGGGGCACCTCTTCCGAATCAAATAAATTGAGTTCTTGCCTTTTCTTTCGAACAGAGGAGCGAGTTGCAATTTTATCACTCGTGGCTACACCTTTTTTCGCCTTCAGTGCATGTAAGAAGGTGTCAACTTGTGGTGTTTTCTTTTTTGGTGCGTATGAGGTTATCATATGGGGTACCCTATTGGTAGGTGAAGCTGGCAGGGGGGAAGGTGAATTTGGTAAATTAACTTCAAAATTATCCACATCTGCATCCCTTTCTTCATCGTCATGGACTATTTCATGGATTGGTGATAGCACTGACTGCTCGGTCTCATTGTTACCTCCCTGCCCAACATCCATAGTCGGCTGCTCCTCGGTCTCATTGTTACCTCCCTGCCCAACATCCATAGTCGTCTGCTCGGTCTCATTGTTACCTCCCTGCCCAACATCCATAGTCGTCTGCTCGGTCTCATCGTTACCTCCCTGCCCAACATTCATAGTTGTTCGTGGTTCTGTGTTCTCGACTACAGGCTGCTGTGAGGGATTTGGCGATACATTAAGAATGATATCTCGATGATGCCATAGTATGTATTGGTTCCTCGCATCACCAAGGAGCTCGATCCCCTCATCTGTAGGGATATCAATCTCGCACGTCTCATCAGACACCGAGACAACTTGCACCCATGCATACTCTGGCGGGGGTGGATTCGGAAACGTATGACCCACGGGTGCCATGGCCGTTGCAACCTCGTGAAACTTATCTTGTTTCCTTCCGTAAGGTATAACCAACTTGCATGGGGTATCCACTGTTATGTCATCAACAGGATACTTGACATTGGCAATAGACCCAGCACTATACCTGAGCATTTTTGGCCCGGCCCGACCCGGCCCGCTGGCCCGGCCCGGGCCAGGCCCGCCCACGGACCTTACTGGACGAGCGTGGGAAGAGATCTTGAAGCCCGCAAAAAAATTTTTTGGCCCGAGCCCGGCTCGAAATGCTGTTTTTAGTTACTTTACACTACAAAATGCGCGGGCGGCCCGCCCAAGCCCGGGCCCGGCCCGAAAACTGAGGCCCGACACGTCCCATGGGACGGTCATGGGCAGGATTTTCTCGGTCCGAAAAACCTGAGTTTTTTTTGGCTCGGCCCGAACCCGGCCCGGCCCGTGGAATGCTCAGGTCTACCCAGCACTACTTGGAGGAACGACGACAATTCCACTCTGGGCAAGTAGCAGGTTTGGTAATACTCCATGTCCTTGAGCATCGGTTACAGCCGATCCGGTGGCCTGTTGTTGGCATACGAAGAACTGTACCAGCTCTTGTTTGGCGATTTCTCTCATCTTGTTTTGAAGATCTTTCTTATAACGGTCGCACTTCTTATACCTTCCTCTATCTTCAGGAAATGCTTTACCGCAAGGTAAGGTAGATGACATCCCTCGAACACGGCCAGTGTGATCAGGGGTTCTGATCGCGGTGGTTAGCATATCTTTCTCCCTATCGGGCTTGAAAAGGTCGTGCTTTTGCAAATCGGCGAGTTCTTCCAACTTCTCATAAATCTGTTCTGTTGTGGGTTTCTCGAATACAACCTTGCCGTCAGGTGTTATTGTCGGAATTCGAGCAAGGCACCAATGCTTGCTACGCTCATCTATGCCTTCAAACAATTCTGGTAAACCAGCTACCCTCCTCTGTTCTTCCATTTGCCTCCATTTTTGTAGCTTGGCAGCATATCCTCCCGAACCCAGGCGATGGGGGTTCTCAGCAGCTTTCTTAGCCTTCTCTATATATTCTTTACTCTCAGCTTTTGCTTTCTCTGTTGTCTTCTGTTCTTTGAATTCTTGCCACACCGCTAGCGGGATGTTACCATACACTGCCCTAGCATCCTTCCCTTTCTGAACAAATTCTGTATTAAGTGTAGACCTCCAAGTCCGTAAACATCTTCCAAGGAGGCCCTCAGCAAAACGTCTAGCCTCTCGCTCGGTCCCTTCCGGAAAAACAAACATTTTCTTCAATTTGGCCCACAATACATCCTTTGTTGACACCGGCACTTTCTTCCAGTTAGTTGTTGTGATCCAGTTCCCCAATTGATCCCTGACAATTGCACCTGCTATGTTCCGAAATCGAGCATTTATCCCTTCAGGAAGGACGGGTTCGTCTTTGGCACCAAGTTGTTCTATCACATATTGTCCTCTTTCAGGGATCTGGTTTCGTTTGCATTTTCCACGCCCCTTCTTGGGGTTACTAGTAGAAGTAGTAGTAGCCGAAGGTAGTGGTCCTGAACCTTCTATCTCCTGTGCAGAATTAGTCAATGCTCTACAGCGACGTGGCGGGGATCGATCATCGTTCTACACACATACAAATTATATTCAATATATCTGAATGTGAACAACAAACACATCAACAACATATAAATGTGTATGCAGACCTGTTCATCTAGGCTAGGATTGTAATCAATGTCATCATCATCTGCACACCTACGAGGCCGTGGTACGCTGGGTTTGTACTCATCTGGAGTTAAATAGTCTTCTTGAAATCCTTCTTCGTCTTCGTCCTCGGAGGATTCATGATTGACCGGTGTACAAGTTATAATATAAAAAATCCAAATAATATCCAGCAATAACTATTTTATCTAATAATCCTCAAATCTATTCCAAATTCCAGTGTACACGTTATTATTTATACATTTTTTACAAAAAATAGACCATAAACCATATCAAAATTTCACACATAATAGATAAACATTTCTAATTTTGTCAATTAATAAAGATAACTAATATTTAAATACACACAAATTTTTTCACACTTAATAGATAAGCATATCAAAATCTACACCATATACAATATGTTTCAAAAATTTTCACACTTAATAGATAAGCATATCGAAATCTACACCATACACAATTTTTTTCACACTTAATTGAGACATGTAAATACAAATTAAGCATTTATAAACAGTTATAATAACACATTTAACCACAAATTAAGCATTTCTAATAATACATCTGCAAAAAAATTTTAAAAAAACCCACCCATCCGGATCCGGCCGGTGCAGGGAGGACGTCGGCGGTGGGCCCTCGCCGGTGGTGACGGCGCGCGGGGAGGAGGATGGCGGCGGGCCCTCGCCGGCGGCGGCGTCGTCGCGCGGCGTGGACAACGGCGGCGGGCCCTCACCGGCGGGCGGAGAGGTATTGTCGGCGGTGGCGCGCGGGGACGGCGGCGCGCGTGGGGTGGTGTTGTCAGCGGCACAGGATTCTCCATCCGCAGACAACGGCGGGTCTTGGGGGGCGGAGGAGACGGCAGCGCTTGGGATGGATGCGGCGGCCGGCATCTTCGGCGGCGGCGCGGCTCGGGGAGGAAGACGGCGGGAAGCGGCGGTGCGGCTATGGGAGGAAGACGCCGGGATGCGGCGGTGCTCCAAGGGCGTACGGCGAGGAGCGGCGGCGCGTTGGCACGACGGTGCTGGGGGAGGAGGACGGCGACGCAGTGGCGCTCGGGGAGGACGGCGGCGAGGCCGGCGCGAAATTTCGGCAGCCTCACGACGTCTTTTCGTTTTCGCGCCGGGACTTAGAAAATTTTCAGCCCCGCGGGCCGCTATATGGTTCGTAGCAACGCTGGCGGGCGGTATAAAGCACCTGCCAGCACTGAGCTTTTGTGTTGGCGGTCGTCTTAAGTGACCGCCAGCACTGTGCATTTCCAAAAAATTCAAAAAAACTGAAAACATGCCAAAATGTGTTCAATTTAGTCCCAAATTTCTAGAACTATTGTAAAATGATTCAAATTAAATTAGGAAAGGTTTTTTACTCATAGAAAAGTTTTAGTTTCAAAATTTTAGTTCAAATGAGTCTCCTGGGTGAAACACCCTCTAACTCTTGGGTTGTTTCACCCAAGAGTCACATTTGAACTAACTTTCAAAAATATTTAGTGTTATGTCTCAAATAATAATTTTCATAGTTACTATTTAACATTTGAGTAAACTTGTAGAAGTTTCGAACAATTTTGAATTAGTTTAGGCACACTTTCTTTTTTTTTAATTTTGGGGAAAAGCACAGTGTTGGCGGTCGTCTTAATCAACCGCCAGCAGTGTGCATTTCCAAAAAATTCAAAAAAATTGAAAACAGGCCAAAATGTGTTCAATTTGGTCCCAAATTTCTAGAACTATTGTAAAATGATTCAGAGTAATTAGAGAAGGTTTTTTGCTCATAGAAAAGTTTTAATTTTAAATTTTAGTTCAAATGAGTCTCTTGGGTGAAACACCCTCTAACTCTTGGATTGTTTCACCCAAGAGTCACATTTGAACTAACTTTCAAAAATATTTAGTGTTATGTCTCAAATAATAATTTTCATAGTTACTATTTAATATTTCAGTAAACTTTTAGAAGTTTCGAACAATTTTGTAGGCACACTTTCATTTTTTTTAATTTTGGGGAAAAGCACAGTGCTGGCGGTCATCTTAAGCGACCGCCAGCACTGTGCATTTCCAAAAAATTCAAAAAATTTGAAAACAGGTCAAAATGTGTTTAATTTGGTCCCAAATTTCTAGAACTATTATAAAATGATTCAAAGTAAATTAGGGAAGGTTTTTTGCTCATAAAAAAGTTTTAGTTTCAAAATTTTAGTTCAAATGAGTGTCTTGGCTGAAACACCCTCTAACTCTTGGATTGTTTCGCCCAAGAGTCACATTTGAACTAACTTTCAAAAATATTTAGTGTTATGTCTCAAATAATAATTTTCATAGTTACTATTTAACATTTCAGTAAACTTGTAGAAGTTTCGAACAATTTTGAATTAGTTTGGGCACACTTTCATTTTTTTTAATTTTGGGGAAAAGCACAGTGCTGGCGGTCGTCTTAAGCGACCGCCAGCACTGTGCATTTCCAAAAAGTTAAAAAAAATTTGTAAACAGGCCAAAATGTGTTCAATTTGGTCCCAAATTTCTAGAATTATTGTAAAATGATTCAAATGAAATTAGGAAAGGTTTTTTGCTCATAGAAAAGTTTTAGTTTCAAAATTTTAGTTCAAATGAGTCTCTTGGGTGAAACACCCTCTAACTCTTGGGTTGTTTCACCCAAGAGTCACATTTGAACTAACTTTCAAAAATATTTAGTGTTATGTCTCAAATAATAATTTTCATAGTTACTATTTAACATTTCAGTAAACTTATAGAAGTTTCGAACAATTTTGAATTAGTTTAGGCAAACTTTCATTTTTTTTATTTTTGGGGAAAGCACAGTGCTGGCGGTAGTCTTAAGCGACCGCCAGCACTGTGCATTTCCAAAAAATTCAAAAAATTTGAAAACATGCCAAAATGTGTTTAATTTGGTCCCAAATTTCTAGAACTATTGTAAAATGATTCAAAGTAAATTAGGGAAGGATTTTTGCTCATAGAAAAGTTTTAGTTTCAAAATTTTAGTTCAAATGAGTCTCTTGGGTGAAACACCCTCTAACTCTTGGGTTGTTTCACCCAAGAGTCACATTTGAACTAACTTTCAAAAATAATTAGTGTTATGTCTCAAATAATAATTTTCATAGTTACTATTTAACATTTCAGTAAACTTGTAGAAGTTTCGAACAATTTTGAATTAGTTTAGGCACAATTTCATTTTTTTTATTTTTGGGGAAAAGCACAGTGCTGGCGGTCGTCTTAAGCGACCGCCAGCACTATGCATTTCCAAAAAATTCAAAAAAATTGAAAATAGGTCAAAATGTGTTCAATTTGGTCCCAAATTTCTAGAACTATTGTAAAATGATTCAAAGTAAATTAGGAAAGATTTTTTGCTTATAGAAACATTTTAGTTTCAAAATTTTAGTTCAAATGAGTCTCTTGGGTGAAACACCCTCTAACTCTTGGGTTGTTTCACCCAAGAGTCACATTTGAACTAACTTTCAAAAATATTTAGTGTTATGTCTCAAATAATAATTTTCATAGTTACTATTTAACATTTCAGTAAACTTGTAGAAGTTTCGAACAATTTTGAATTAGTTTAGGCACACTTTTATTTTTTTATTTTTGGGGAAAAGCACAGTGCTGGCGGTCGTCTTAAGCGACCGCCAACACCGTGCATTTTCAAAAAATTCAAAAAAATTGAAAACAGACCAATATGTGTTCAATTTAGTCCCAAATTTCTAGAACTATTGTAAAATGATTCAAAGTAAATTTCAGTAAACTTGTAGATTTTTCAAACACTGTAGTGAAGGAAATTTGACATTAATTCAAATTTAGCATACTCATTTTTATTACCAACATTGCATACATGCTTACAACACCATTGAAAGGAAGCATGCCATTACAACAGAAATACACAGCAGGATACATACGCAACTAAGTTGTTCATTACAAATGGCTTTCAATTTGTGACATTCTTGTCTTACCTCATGTCTGGAACCAAGCAAAACGTCCTATTGCCCATGAAAATGTTGCACAAGCTCTGACAAACTTCCATTCATAGATACCAGGTCCTGAATCACTTGATTTGCTCTCCCAAAAAATTCAGGGTCAAGCCAGTACTTGAAATCACAAGGATTATATACATTTGAGCATTGCAAGAACCTTCTCCCTTCATCCACTCCAGACCAACAGCAAGCCAACCGTGGGTACTGTCCATGGCGGCATGTAAGCCCCGTCCTCACCACCATGCCTTCTTCTGAGTGTTGTTCCAGCAACCACTTGAGCTGGCATTAAGCAAAGAATTTATCATCATAAGACGCAAACAAGAACAATATTGATTCAAACACCAAATTTGTGGTTGAATGGATGCCTCACCCCCATCTCTGGAAGCCGGTGATCCGATTCATCATCGTGGCTAGTTCTTCCCTCCATCCCGTGCCTTGGCGTGCTTTTGTGCCTCCTTCCTCGAGCCATCTGGCTGCCGGGCCGGAGCGGTGGGAGCAACACAACTCTAGGGCGGGGAAGGTCGGCGAGGCTCTAGGCGCGCGCGGCGGGAGCAGAAGCTCGGCGAGGTTCTAGGCACGGCCGGCGGCAGCAGCAGCTCGGCGAGGCTCTAGGCCCGGGCGGCGAGAGCAGCAGCTCGATCTAGGGCACGGCCGAGGATAAGGGCACGGGGCATATTGTGCCTCCGGGGGCCTTAGCACTGGCGTGTGGCCTTAGTGCCCGCCAGCAGTGAAGGGGAGCGCTGGCGGGCGGCCTTAGTGCCCGCCAGCAGACACCTAGAGCGCTGGCGGGCGGCCTTAGTCCCCGCCAGCAGTGAGCGTTAGCGCTGGCGGTCGGCCTTAGTGCCCGCCAGTAGTTTAATTCTTCTATATAGCTCGTCGAGCACCTGAAAAATTTCTAAGTGTTGGCGAGACCTCGAAGCTACGCCGTCAGGCTGCCGAAATTTCTCCCCACCGCAGCTCCTCCGCCGCGCGCTGCAGCTCCCTCCGCCGTCGCAATAGCTCCCTCTGCCGCCGCCGCAGCTCCCTGCCGCCGCCGCCCGCAGCTCCTTCCCGCGCCGCCGCCGCCCGCAGCTCCTTCCCACGCCGCCGCAGCTCCATCCCTCCACCGCGCAGATCCATCCATCTTCAAGCACAGATCCCCTGCCGCCACGTCGCAGCTCCCTCCCCCTGCCGCCACGCCGCAGCTCCCTCCCTCCGCCGCGCCAACGCTCCCTCCCGCCGTCGCCACCGCCACCTCCACCGCCGGCTGCCCCTCCCTCCGCCGTGCCACCGCAGCTCCCTCCCTCCGCCGTGCCACCGCAGCTCCCTCCCTCCGCCGTGCCAACGCCCCGGCCCACGCCACGACCAGATCCGGTCCACCGCCGGCCAACGCCACCACCACCGGCCAGGGGAGAGTAAGTGAACGAGGAGGAGAGGGAGGAGGCCCGTGGAGAAGGAGATGGAGGAGGCCGAGGGGGAGGGGTAGGAGACCGCCGAGGGTGAATAGGAGGGGTGTGGTCTGGCCGGCGCCGTCCTCCATTCGACTACACCTGTGGTGAGTGGTTTGAAAGCCTCCTCAAGATTTCAGTTTTTTACTTACACGTAGTGATCAATTAGTGATGTTGGATCAAAATTTTGTTGAGTTTTTGATGAATTAGTGATGCTAGATGAAATTTGTGATGAGTTTGTTGAACTAGAACAATATAATTTATTACCGACTCTATTTTGACCTTTGTGATGAACTTGGTTGAACTAGAAAATTTTTGTGTGGCCCGCCCTTCGTGTCGTGGCCTATACTTGGAGGTTTCTAGAAACCTCACCGTACAGGGGAGGTGTTTCGAAAATTTTGAATATACAATAAGCATTGGTTTATTTTGGCAGGGAAGGAGGAGTAAGCGTTGCCATTGCCTTGGAGGCCCCCGTCTTGCTTCCGCCACCGGCTCCTCACAGAAGGTGAGTTCGAACACATGCAACTCAGTGCAATCGTTCTATGATCATTACTCTGCCCTAATACAAATGTCAAGTTTGATGGTTACTGTACCCTAATACACTCGACTATTATTTTACAGGAGTAGAGGCCCTCAGAGCTGATGGCGGGGAGTTTCCACCGTCCAAACCTCGTTCTCTTTGACGAGGAAGAGGTCAATGTGTATGATGCACGCTACCTTGGCATCATGGTACTTTTTAGGACCGGACGTAACTTTGATAACATCGGTCGCATGAAGATACAGACAGCCATTCTTGATCAGATGGGTGTGACGGTTCTGCTAGAAAATATCTAGCACTTCCTTAATGATTATGTGGTTGTGACCACTTCAGCGGTTGACTTGGAACGAATCTTGGACCATAGATTGCTTCGAGTTGATGGATATAAGCTCCAGATCTGGCAAATGACGCCATTTTATGGTTCAGCTGAATGTTCTCTTGATTCCACAATACCCATCACCGCGACACCACCGGCTCCAGTCCCACACCCACCACAATCTGCGCAACCACTGAGGATCACCATGCTTGGAGTGCCACCAATATTTTGGAACATTCATAATTTCTGTGCAAGAGTCTTCCAGAACATATGTCAGGTTAACACTGTGCAGAGAGGAGGTCCGATCTCGCTATGCTGTTTACCACATATGCAAGCCCATCATCTATACCTGAAGATGCAAGTGTAGGCATCCGCAGAAGAGCAACAAACGGTGATACGATTCTGAACGTGTGGGGTATTTGGATTGAAGTATTATCAGCTGCACCACCCGGTGATGGACAAACATGTGCTTTGGGCAACGGTAATATCATTCTGAACATGTGACCTATTAGATTTCATTCTGCAGCAAAACCTTACTCTGCTAATTGTACATTGTTCCCTCTAACAATTATCACTCTGACTGTAGATAACCGCAACCAACGACGTCGGTTCATGTTATATCCTCGAGCCAGAGGTGGTGACGGTTTGGGGCCTTCCGCCGCACAAGGAGGTCAAGCTAGGGGAGGCCGTCAGCATGCAGGTATGATACAAGCAGCCCATACATCGTCTGCACCTCCAACCCAACGAGGGTACTACTACATGTCGTCACAAGACTGCGGAAGCTCTTTTGGCTCTCTGCTCTCCGGCCATTTCTCAAGCGATTAGATTAGGAATGTTGTAATTGTTTTCTAAATTACCTAAGACATGTTTGGAGTACATGTCATTTGCAAATTTAAGTATGAAACTTTATGTGTTGTAGCCTTATTACTTCTGACCATGTTGGAAGGTGTGATATATTCGGTTGTGATGTCTTAATTTGATACATCTGGACTGAGTTGTTTTTTAAATTGCCGAACACTAAGTTGTGATGTATTAAGTTGGCATTTGCAAATTGAAGTGATGAAACTTTCATGTGTTGTAGTTCTATATCTGGAAGCTGCACCCGTCGATTCATCAAACGATGGTTCAACTGATCAAACTAGAGAGGACATGTCAACATCTACCAACAGTCCGTCCATTGATCATGATGGTTCTACTCCAACTAGAGAGGACATGTCAATATCTGTTGACATTGTATCTGCCTGCAATGCTGCACTTGAGGATGATGCTAGCACCGAGATTTGAGCTTCAGTTGTTCACTTCGAATCTGTTATGAATGTATTTGTATCTGTGGAAAACTACGTTTTGTGACGCTGTGAGCTTGCTTGTGAACTGTTTGTTGTGAACTTCGCTTCTGAAGGTTGTGAACTTGTGGTATTTGTGAACTTATGTAATGTACCCTGTTTGAACTATCGATGTACCCTTTTATGTCTTGAGTGGTTATTTGTCACATCCTGAAATTTCCAATTTCAGTATGTGAATAGAAATAATAATTAAAACAAAGATTTCTCTCAATATTAAAATTTTCCAACATTTATTTTCTTTACAGGAAATATAGTATAGGAAAAGCTTTGCTTGATTTTCCAAATTAAATAAAATGTTGGTGTGAGTGTTGCATTCATGCCGATGCATCTGGTGTTTCATGCGTGCAAAAGCTTTTCAAAACGCGCTTAGGTGCTAACCAAATCCTTCTGAGAATTTTCCGGAATTTTCTGGGATTTATTCTCATTTTCCTTGAGCTATTTCTATTTATTAGAAGTCTCTAAAATCTTTTTCATGAGCTCCAAATATTTTATTTAGGTTGTTCATGTCTTAATCTATCTCTGGGAATTTTCCTAGAATTTTTGGAATTTTCGGAGTATTTTTCGTGGCTTTTATGAATTATCTAGCTATTTCTAGATTATTCTTTCCCGAAAATAAATTCTGAAAATAAAAAGAAATTCCTTTTCTTTCTCTTTCTCCTTCCTCTCTTTCGGCCCATAGCCTTTTTCAGCCCGCTTTGCAAAGTCTTCTCAGACCCCTTCTACTCCCCGGCCGGCTCATCTTTATACCTTTCAGCCAAGCCGACCGAAGTCTGGCAGACCACCCCCATCTCCTCCCCTTAGTCTGCTCGGCCTCCCTCACTCCCGCCAGGGCCCATTTAGGCCCGGCCGCCACGGCCGGCGCCGCCGCCCCCCTGGCTTGGCATGCGCGCCAGGGACTCGACGTCCGTGCCGGGTACGGCGAGGTCTTCCGCGCGCCCCCATAAAACTCCGACGCCCTGACGCGCTCCGCCCTAGCCATCGCCTCCGCCTGCCTCGTGCCGCGCAGCATCGCCGCCAGGAGCTGAACGCCGCCGCCGGCCGTTCGCCGCGTCGTCAACGTGGTGCCGCGCCGGGACGTCACCGGAGGAAGCCGACCCCGCCACAAGGTTTCCCACGTTGTGCTGAAGCCGTCGCACTCTTTCCGCTGGCAGGACTACCACCGGAGCGTCGCCGCCCGTGTACACCGCGCCGCCGGCCGTGCTCCTCCGCCACGGTCCGAAGTCCGGCCGTTCTCCATCGCCGTTTGCCGTGGTGAGCACGTCTACGTAATCTCCTTCATCCCCTGCACTGCTTGCTCGAGCTCCTCGCCCTTCAGGACGCCGGAATCGCTGGCGAGTTGGCCGCCCGGAGCCCCTGGCCGCCGGTGTTCAGAGGTAGGAGAAGAGCGCCATTTTGCGGATAACCCCCTGGAGAAAGTTCTAATCTATGATTTTATTCCTGTGTCTTGCACCTTTCATCAATAACCCCCCGGAATCTTTAGATCCTCTAGATCCAATCCATCCTGCAGATCTTGCATAAAAACCCTCGAGTTTCTATACATAATTATGTATATGCCCCTGTCTTTTCACAGTTAAGCCCTGGAAGTTCCTGATCTTTCACAACTAGGTCCTCCAATCTTGTTTATCTCATAAAATCTCCGTTTTAGCTCCGTTTTAATCCGTTCAAGTTGCGTTAGGTTCATAATGACATGAACTACGCGTTAGTGGTGAGTTTTCATCATGTTTTGTTTTCTGAAAATAACTTTAATATTAATTTTGATTAATGCCTAGTTATACATGCCTTTTATAAATAAAAGCAATATAGATCTATACCCATTTTTCATAATCAATACTAATTTGATTAATGCTTATCTCATTTGTTTTCATAAATAAAATCTAATTAGATCTTTTACCCAGTTTTTCATAAGTCAAATATTAATTTACTTAATAATTAATTAAACTTTTATAATTAAAAGTTGCTTAGGTTTTTACACCGGTTTTATAAATACCTGTTAATTTGATTAATGCTAATGCCATGATGTTTTTAATAATAATATGATCAACTCGAATCATAAAGTTTCGATTAGAGGATTCATATAGTTTAGTTTTTCTAAATTAAATGTTTAATTGGTATAATTCATATATGAATCTTTATAAATAAAACTTGATTAGTTCTTTACTTCGGTCTTTTGCAAATAAAAATATAATGCTGCATTTATTCCAATTTAGGATATTTTCTTTATGGAATATCCTTTACATATCTTTTGCTAATTAAAATAAACCTAGCTCATAGCTTGATCTCTCACATATTCAAATCAATCGGTAGACGTTCTTTATCAAAGTTCTGCCTCAGTGTGTCTCTGTCATAGAGCTAATCTTCTTTCAAGCCCAGATCTCTTGATCCTAGTTCTTGCTCAAACCTAGTGCCCTTCATAAAGCTAACCAAGCCTTTCCCTTATCTCAGCACGGTCTGTGTGCTTCAGTGATCCATAGCATCGATCCTATCCTTTAGTGCGTTCTTTTAAAGCTTCTCTTTTGATTGGTGCTTTGTTCTTAGTATGCTTGTATGTTTGCTTTGTATGCTTGTGCCCGATTGGTGCGAGTAGAGTGAACGTGGTTCGAGAGCTTGGAAGAGTATGAAGATGAAGAATTCTGAGCAACATCGCTACTTTGGTTTAAGGCAAGTGTGTCCTTGTTCTTTTGTCCTAATAATGTGTTTAATCACTCATTGCATATGCTTGCATTAACACTGATGGGTCCTATTAAGGTTTATCCTAGTCTTATTTACCCTTATTCCTTGTCAACCTGGGTTCTACCTTTTTGTTGGGTAGCACTACTTAGTTGCTCTACTTTGGGTTATGGTGGTTCTAATGAACAACAATAATGATGAACTTGCTTTCTTTTATGCTATATCCCTGGTTAATACAAGATCATATGTTTAATCGGAACATGGAGCGACCACCCAGGAAAACAGTGCAACCACAAGGGTACATGGCTCTGCCTTGGCTAATTAATTAGGGACTCTAGTGTTGGGGTGACCTTACCGAAAGGGCAAGGGGAAGCGTTAGTTGATGTATAGACTCGCTCTGGTGGGGAGTGTGCTTTGCTAAGACACGTCGCCTACTAGGGGACTTTATGCTTTGCGGTGGCTTGGAACCTTCACGGGTTGTTTCACACTGGGGAAACTTTGTAAAGGACTCGTAGCGTCCCTATGCAATCACACCTCGGTACTGTGGTATGATGCTTGGCCGACATCGCGTGGTTGGGTTTAAAGTTCCTAGAACTTTTACGCGACTTGTGGTGAAAGTGTACAACCTCTGCAAAGTGTAAAACTAATCAATTAGTCGTGCTCACGGTCAAGAGCGGCCTGGACCCTCACATGATAATTGAACTTGAAGATGGACTTAAATCGTGGTTATGGTTATGTTGGCCATATGCTTCTGGCGTATCTCTATATGTTAATTGTGGGTTGGTATATACTTATACTTTAGTAGTAATCAGGTGCTAAGAAAATTTGACCAACTAAAAGTGCTTAATGTAGTCAACCTGTTAGCCTTCCCTTGTTCAGCCTTTGCATTCATACATTCCCCACACTTGCTGAGTACGACATGTGCTCACCCTTGCTATAAACAATGTTGCTCAGAAAGAGCAAGCTACTGTGAAGTCGTTGTGAAGTTGTTGCTGGTGCTAGGCGTACGCAACCCCCAGTCGACTACCTGTGATGGTTGGAGCCTTCGTTTCCAGAATAAAGCGTAAATCTCTGATAATCTTTATTTTTCTACGTGATACTGTTTCTGTATTCACTTATATGTCACTATATGTATGAAATTAGATCCTGGCATACATATAGTTATGCATCTGGTTTTCTTTGGAAAAATAGGTGTGACATTATTACTTGTGATATATTCGGTTGTGATGTCTTCAATTTGATACAATAATATATTCGGTTGTGATGTCTTCAGTTTGATACTATTTTATTGCAGTAGAGGAATTTTAAAAACCAATTGTAGTAGTGGAATTTTAAAAACCATCTGAATACTGTATGTTGGCGGGCGTCATAAGGGCCCGCCAGCGCTGACAGTTAGTGCTGGCGGGCCTCATAAGCGCCCGCCAGTGCTGTGGTTGTGGCAACAAAAGTGCAGACGGTTTGGATCGATGCCGGCAGGCTGCCCGAGTGCCGCCGCACCACCCCCAGGTCGAGCGCCGCCGCACCATGCCCCCAGGCCGATCGCCGCCGCACCAACCCCAGGCCGAGCGCCGCCGCGCCACCCTGCCTGATTGAGCCCCGCCAGCGCGCCGGCCGCGCTAGCTGCCTCCTCCACGGGCCGCACGCGCCCCTGCCTCCCGGGTCGCGCCCCTACCGAACGGCGTGCCGAACGAACCTCCCCTGCCCGCCTCCTCCTCCTCCGGCCGCTGCCTCCTCCCCTGCCCTGCATCGCCGCGCAACGCCTCACAGGCCCGAACTTCGCCGGCTCGTGCCTCCTTTCGGTTTGGTATAAATTAATTTAATCTCATATTGCATTTCAATAATGTTCGATTTTTGTGTAGATTAGAGATTTTGTAAAAATTGAACGTGTTTAGATTATGTGTAGATTAGAGAATGTGTAAAAATTTTATAAGCAAAATTTTGTTAGACTTGTGAATGTGTAGAAAATTTTAATAAAATATCGTGCATATTTTAGGGATCACGATGACTAGTCGCTTTGAATTTTTTAATCGTGATGGCGGCTGTGGAGGTGGTCGTCGTCCTGTCCGTAGTCGTCCCCCTGTCCCAGAGCCTCCGCCACCACCCTCAGGGCAGCTTGTTGGTGCTTCCTTCCCCGTCGGTCAAGAACCCATACCCATTACCCAACAAGAGTTACTCCAAAATGTGGTATGTACTTAGATATTCTATTTTTTGAATTTGTCATTATTTTTACAATGATAATAATGTGTATTATTTGCATTATAATGAAGCTGGTTTCACCAATGCAATGGTTAGAACGAGTTATATATTGTGTGACTGGACAAGCTCCAATGGTGAGACATGAACAAACGACTTCATCACGAGGAAGATTTATTGTTTCTCTATCAATTAACGCTGCGGGCATGCGAGAGCAAACACTTGGTGATACAGTTATTATCCATGTCAATTCTTTTGCTGCACTACAACCACATGTTGCCGCTTCTGATGCCGTGAGGAAGGCACTTATCGAAATCGAATCACAAACAAGACATGTAATCCCAGACTATAATTACTTCAAGATTAAAGCCTTAGAACACAACAACATGGCCGTCACTGAAATGCCTAAACAGATATCACCATCGTATGAATCGCCCATTGTATGTAACTAAAACTTACTCGTTATTTTCGGAATTTGTTTTCTTAAGAACTGTCTACTTACACATTATGTTTTGCTTGCTAATTGAATCAGGACGCATTGTATAACAGTTTCATGCATGCTGATCAAGGTATGCATGAGGTCTTACGTCAAGTATTACATAACATTGGATGGACATTCACGACACCGCACCCAAGTCTAGTACGCGGCGGTTGGCAAGCTGGCATTACCCTATCATCATTTATGAATTCGGTGCAAATATTTGGAGAGATATTCATGACACCCTACATGGCCAGAGATAGTGCATACATATATGCGCTGGATTATGTTGATAGGTTCTTAGGAATCAACATCATCGATATTAATCATACTTTGTACGTCCCGATGATTCACGGTCATGATGTGAACGATCCTAGATTTTAATTAAGTATGAAATATGTACCCTTTTAATTCTATGCATTTGAACTTGTAGTCTTTGCTAAGACTAAAGTACTGATGTATTAATCATACGTTGTTGTATTAGTATGGTTTTACTTGTGAGTTTTTAATGACGTGAAATAGAACCGAATGCAATATAATAATGAGTGGAAAATGAGACTTAATTTAAAGTCTTACAACGACATTGATTAATAAAGTCTTACAAGAGATACATCATCAAGCCAGACTAGTAAGAAATGCTAATTTATCCTTTAACAATTCTTCCTTCACAGTCTGTACGTAACCATGGCTTCTCCGATTTAGTAATGCTGCTTTCAATTTTTTTGATTCTTTTTTCATGATCTTTGAACAAGACTAATTCGTCATACTGATTGTAATCCTCAACATCATCTACACCTTCAACTCCAAGAATTCTTTGTTTTCTGGACACAACAATGTGCTTCTTTAAATTCATAGGATCAGCTATGTAGAAAACTTGTGCAACACGCTCAGCGAGTACCCATGGGTCATCTTTGTAAGCTACATCCCTTCGGGTGTTTGACCCATTGGCACCGAAACAAGGGGATCCGGATATTTGCTCCATAGTCAAGTTCCCATATTTCCTCTATGAAACCGTAGAAAGTGTTGTTGTTTCCGTGAGCATCAATTGCATCATAGCGAACACCACTATTTTGGTAAGTGACACTCTTGTTGTCTTTTGCCTCGGTATAGAAGGTGTACCCATTAATTTCATATGCTTGCCATGAGGTGACATTGCTTGATGGACCAGCCGCCAACCTGCTCAATGTTGCGTCATGTATGGAATTTCCTTCAAATAGATGTCCATGTTCTTTTAACCATGATGGGAAACAACACTTTTGCTGTTTGATGACCCAATCCTCGTCCCGATCATTATTTTCCACACGAATGTCATTTTCCAGTTGCTCAATGAATGGCTCCACTATTGCAAGTTGTTGTAGAGTACTTGCATGTGCTTTATCCAATTGTTGGTTGTCCTCGTCAATGAATTTTTTCCTTCCAATGGTACCTTGTCCCGACAATCTCCCTTCGTGTCGAGATTCCGGTAAACCGACCGCTTTCTTATCTTTTATGTAATCTATGCAACAATCAACACTCTCTTCAGTATGGTAGCTCTCAATCATGCTGCCCTCCGGAAATGCCTTGTTTTTCATCCATCCATTGAGAAGTGACATGAACCGTTCGTACGTCCATATCTCATGGAAGTACATAGGTCCTAGTTCAGTAATTTGCTCGACCATGTGGACCATTAGATGTTCCATGATATCAAAAAAGGACGGAGGGAAGCACATCTCGAGCTGCGCTTGAGTTTCCGACATAAAAAGCTGAAGCCTTGCCAATTCTACTGAATCGGTGACTTTCTGCGAAATGAAGTTGAAAAAGTAGCACATCCTTGTGATAACCATCTTAAGGAATATTGGTTTGACAGCTCGGATCGCAATCGCAAGAAAAACAGTGATCATCACATGGCAATCATGAGAGTTATAATCAGTAAGCGTCATGTCCTTGAACGAGACTAGTGAACGGATGTTCGATGAGAATCCGGTAGGCTCTTTCAACCCGCGCAAGCACTTGCAGATAGCCAACCTCTCATCTTGTGTTAAGTTGTAGCTAGCAGGGGGAAGGTATTGCTTACCATTAGGACGTTCTTGCGGGTGGAGCTCTGGCCTGATTTTTAGGTCAACAAGATCCTTACGTGACTTCAGTCCGTCCCTTACCTTGCCCGTTAAGCCTAAGAATCCGATTGTGCTATTAAACACATTCTTCTGAAGATGCATCCCATCAATGGCATGGCGCACCGCCAGGTCTTTCCAGTATGGCAAATACTTAAAGAATATCGACATCTTCTTGAAAGGCACATCATTGGCCTTCTCTGTAGCTTCAGCCTCCTTCCTTTCAACACCATCTTTATCTTTTGACTTCTTACCGAGTTTGAACTTGACCTTCTAACACATTTCAAATACGGTTTTACCCATGGCCGGTTGTGGGGCAGAATTTCCCTCAATCGTTCCATCAAAATAGTCCGCCATCTTCTGGTACTTGTGACTCCTTAGTAGCCAGCGTCTGGCCCCCATATACACTATCTTCGTAGATCCTTTTAGGTACACAGATATTGTACCATTAACACAAACTACACAAGCTGTCTTTCCTTTTATCTGACCCAACACAGAAAATAGGGCAGGGTAATCATTAATGGTAACAAAGATAATTGCATAAAGTGTGAATTTCTCCTGTCTGTACTCATCCCACATCTCAACCCCATATTTCCAAAACTTCTCCATATCTTCCATCAATGGCTCCAGGAAAACATCTATGTCAATACCAGGTTGCTTCGGCCCTTGGATTAGAATGGTTAGCAAAGGGAACTTTCTCTTGTGACATAGCCAGGGGGAAGGTTGTATATGGTCATCAGCACTGGCCATGTGCTGTGCGTGTTGCTTCTTTCACCAAATGGATTCATGCCATCTGTACTTAACGTGAACCGTATATTTATTTTTTCATCTCTAAAGTCTTTATGCTTGGAATCAAAGGTCCTCCACTGGCGAGCATCAGAAGGATGTCTAAGCTTCCCATCGGACTTCTCTGGGCGATCGACATGCCAAGTCATTAGTTTGGCGGTCTTTGGGTTCGAGAACAATCGCTTTAGACGGTCCTCCACCGGCAAATACCACATCACCAAGGCAGGGACTTTACGTTGACTAGTCGTGTCAGTGGTACCAATACTAGACTCATCCCCCACTTGAGCACCTGCACTTTTCTTTCCACCCTTCTTCCTCTTCCCGCCTTTTGTGCTAGCGACACGTTCTGCGTCGAAATCAGCATTACTTTTGTAACGACTAGCCTCACAATTAGGACACTTCTTCATTTCTGCATAGTCACCACGGTACAATATGCAATGGTTCCTGCATGCGTGTATTCTTTGCACCCGCATTTTCAATGGGTTGATGATCTTCTTTGCTTCATATGTGTTTTTTGGCACAAGGTTAGGATTCGGGAGCAGGTTGTCCAACAAAGTAAGGAGTTCGTTAAAACTATTGTCAGACCATCCGAATTTAGCCTTAACAATCAGAACATTGAGGATGAAACGTAACACTGTCCACTCCTTCCCACAACCCTCATACATACGTTCCTTTGCTGCCTTCTTAAGTGTCTCAAAATTTTCTAACCCTTTAGCAGTCCCTACCAACACCTCCGGTTCAATGTGGCGCAACATTTCCTCCATATCAACATCACATTCATCGTTCACCTGTGGTGCATCTGTTTCATTACCATTTTCATCTCCACAGTCAAAAGCATCATCCATCATGACATGATCATTTTCATCTTCGTCACCCACTTCATCATACCCGGTGCCAATGTCTGCATTGTTGAAAGTAGACACTGCCTCACCATGGTGGGGACCAAGTTGTGTATCCTTTCATAAAACCTCACTTTATCAAATGCATCTTGGTGTCATTAGGATCCTCCCATACAAGTTTGTTGCAACAATCAGTACACAGACAATGTATTTGCTTTGACTTGCAAATGTGAGCGTGCTTCTTCGCAACCTCGAGAAACTTTGATAACTCTGTCATGAATGTAGAAGAATGTCTCTGTACGCCATACATCTATGCTCTTTGATCCATGTTAAACAACCTATGAAAAATTCTACATTTTAGAAACTAATTTAATCATATAGTACTAATAAATGAGTCACAATAATTAAAAACTCAATTCTACCTTTTATTTAATGAAACTAATTATATTAATGACAAACATAGCGAATCTACTATTAATTTGCATAACACTATACTTAAAAAAATCTACAATTAATTTTCTCTCTTTTCACTTCTCTCTTTTTTATTTAATGAACCTAATTATATTAATGACAAGCATAGCGAATCTAATTAATATGCATAACAATCTACTTAAAAAAATAATCTACAATTAGTTTTCTCACTCTTCACTCCTCTCTCTCCCCTAGCTAGCAAACCCTAGATCTAGAGAGCTAAATCTATAATGAAGCTAGAAATGATGGATAAAAGGTAAAAAAGAATGTTGGAATAGCATAAACTCACCTTATATAGCCACCTCCTTCAAGAAAATCAAGAGCAAAACCTTCCCCCATAGATTGTGTGTTTTTGGAGCTTTTCCCGAGCTCCTCTCAGGCAAAGCTCCAATGGAAGGTAGCTGGGGAAGAAGAAGCTGTCGGGTTTTATTGAGGGCCACAGTGCTGGCGGGAAACATATGGCAACCGCCAGCAGAAATCGTCCCCATTTCTGCTGGCGGTTCCTTATGTTGCCCGCCAGCACTGTTATGCTACCGCTGGTGGGTGAAGAACCGGCGCCCCTGCAAACCACAGTGCTGGCGGTTGCCAATTGCACCCGCCAGCACACTAATTTGCAAGTGTCAGCACAAATCGTTTGTGGCCTAGTGTTTAATGATGAAGTTGCAACGATTTGTAGTTTTATTATATTATATTAGCACCAATGTGTTAATAATTTATTTACGTATTTTTAGAATTAAATGGAGAATAAATATTGTTGAAGGCAAAGTATGGATTATATGTCCTTGCAAATATTTAGTATAATAAAAATTGATGTCCATACAATACTATTGTTTTGGTACTTGATGAGTCTTCTTCACTCATTTTGAGAAGTTCACTATTTAAATGAATGTTTTGTTGCCCGTAGCAACGCACGGACGCGATCCTAATCTTCTAAAAGGTGCCGATGCCGACTACCGTCCTTCACTGACGTAGATACTCACAGTAGTATTCGTCCGAAGCTTCCGAGAAAATAGCTTACCGCCTCCCGGCGCCTTTCCCAGGAATCTTCGTGTGTGTGTTTTTTTCTGGCAAGAAGCAACCATGATAAAAGCCGACTGGCTTATGCATCGTGGTGACGGGCACACTCACCAACCCCGTCAAGAGACAAAGAAAGAAGAGGCCGGCCGGGGGATCATATCGTCGTCGGTGATGCAAGGCCAGAACGGCGGCGCCAGGCCCCGCCCGGCTCGCGGCAAGGGGAAGGCGCCTGCCCCGCCGCCGCCGCCGCCGGGTCACGAGGAGGATAACGGCGGAGGACACCGGCGTGGGCCGAGAAAGAAGAAGCAGATCTGGCCGCGCGTCAGTCGCGTGGTCATAGCTCTCGCCGTCATGATCGCCGCGGCCCTGTACCTTCTCCTCGCCGAGCACCTCGTCGCGCCGCCCCCTTCGGCCGCGTGGTTCTTCGTGGCCTTTGTGTTGTGGACCATCGGGCTGAGCATGCTGTTCTCGTCGCTGAAATGATCGATGCGCACATCATCAGATCGATGATTGCAGCAGGTTGAGCTGTGCGCATAAGTTCGATCTCCACGCGGGCGAGCCTGGTTGTGGTTCACGCGCTATCGCTAGCGTGTTGACTGTCTCGCTCCCTCTCCTCGTTCTGCTTTAGGTTTATCGGCCATGCATGTGTATATAGATAGGGCTGACGAGTTCTTTAGCTAGCTTGTTTAATTTCATTTTAGGGCTTGCTTGGGTAGGAAAGTATTGAAGTGCAATGGATGGATTGAAGAGGAAATTAGTTTATTATCAACTCAATCCATTTCATTCCACTTCAATCCTCTTGTAGCCAAACAAGCCCTTAGGTACCACACGGTGTATCATAAGATGAATCGATATCCGAGCAAGCATTCTATCCTCTTTAATGACTTCTATTGGTTAGTTATTGGCATCAACTGCGCCAACTCCTTTGAAATGATACCTTAATTACACACCAAATGATTTGATGTATTCTCTATTCTGTGTATGGAACTACACAGCCTAAGGTGAGAGGTTTTTTACTACTAGCATCACAAATTCGAGTCCATACGGACCTCACTCGTCAAAACATGAAAGTTTAATTTTTAGGCCTGTTTGGTTTCAGCCAAGCCGGAGCAACTCGATCCAGCCCCAGGCCGGCGCTGGAACTGGAACGCCTGGGAGCGCTCTGCCTGGTTCAGCTAGCTAATAGCCAGACGGTTTGCCAGAACCGCAACCAAAGAACCGACTGCTAGCATCTTCCGTTCGTCATCAAGTTTAGTTTTTGACGTTCGATTCTGCTCTTGCAGGTCGCGTAACTAAGCACATGAGGACGTTAATCAAGGTCCAATAATCCATCAGTTTTTCCTAGCGGAAGGGCCGAAATTTCGGTGTGGAACCCTAGCTAGATGCGGTTGCCCACCTACTCTCCTCTTATCGCCCCTTCCCACTCCAGCACTTCGAGACGAAGGAAAATGACCGGGAGGGCGGGAGGCGGACACGCATGGCGGCCGCCCGCGGGTCATTAGCTCTTCCCTGAATCGATTTTCCCAGCAACTGCACCGCGTCGTCGATCGGCTCGTGCTAGCCATGTATTCCATACCTCTGAATTCGGCGATCGCTACCACGAAAAGGATTAGAACTTTCTCTCCTTATTTCAAATATTGAGGTGAGATATTTGATGGTTTCTAGAGAAGTCCAACACTGCAAAAGCATGCTCAGAATTTTCGTAACTGACCAAAGCAACCAATTTCGTTATATTCGTGTTGTCGCAAGTACCGACAGACTTTAATTTTTTCATGAAATCTGATGTCACCAGAACTAACGAAAATACGTGTGTAGTAAGTATTGCACTATTACTATTTGTTTTGACTTTTTTGATTCATAATTTTTCTTTGGTTACTTAATAAAAAGGTAATTCTAACAAAAGATAATTTAGTGAGGAAGAACTGGAAGGGCAGTCAAAAATGTTGCTTTTGTAATAATAATGAGACGATACAACATCTCTTCTTTGACTGTCCTCATGCTAAGGAGATTTGGCGCCTAGTTTACTATACTACCGGGTTGACCCCGCCTAGATCGATTCCACATATGTTTGGGCGATGGCTTTCTAACCAAAATAATATTATCAAAAAGATGATTTTGGTGGGAGTCTCTGCATTATGTTGGGCAATTTGGAGATGTCGTAATGACATTGTATTTAACAAAACCAAGTATACTTCGTTTATGCAGGCTCTTTTCAGGGGAACTTATTAGTTACGCTTTTGGTCGTAACTACAGCTTGATGACGACACAAAGGAGATGTTCCGGAAGGCGAGCTCGATGCCAGAGGTTATTGCCTTGGAACAGGCCAATCATCATGGATGGAAGCATAATAATAAATTGACACCTTTTTGATCTCTTTTGTTGTCTTTAGTTCCCTTTTGTGTTCAGCAATGCAAGCTGATAAATGGACTTTCTTGTAATAATGAGGCCGTATACGTTTCGTAGAGGCCGGATTTTAATCTATTATTAAAAAAATAGGAAAAGTGGAGGATTTGAGACCGGAGGACAGCAACCGTAATTAATAATCGATCTGAATATTTGAAGGCCCAAGCATGTTTTCTTCAGTCAAGTTACGCATGCAGTTTTATCTCGTCGGTCCGGATGTCCATGTCCATTTGGGCCCAGCCAACAGATTAGGCCCAGTGAATATTTGGGCCTCTAGATTCTTTCGGCTTTTTGCTAGTACTTTATCTTTTCCTGGACTGGCCCAATTTTTATCAGGCCTACTAACAAATTTTGTACTGTTCGCGTTCTTTGTGCTTGACAGCACTTATAACAAGGCAGGCAGGTCTGGCAGAAATTCATCGCCCGGAGATAATTGGGTTTTTTTCTGTCTCGGCTAAACCCATCAAAATGCTCAAATGTTCCAAACACGACTTTTTGAGTGAAATCAAATTTTAGGAATGCTCGCCGCTTTGGACACGTATTGAAAACACATATTTTTCGCCCTACACATTTCCAAAATTTTACGAGAATGGAACACAAAATTTTGGAACTTGTCGTTTTGCATCCCCTTCAAAACACAACTTTTTCACAATTATTCTATGAGGAAATATTCAATAATTATGAATGTATATATTTCGAAACAAATTATATATATATAACTTGATTATCATGACTAAACACATGCATATCTAAAACAATATTCATGGTTGTGTGTCAAGAACCTCTAAAACTTGTGGGACACCTCAACCTTTTTCAAATAAATGTTGTTTTGAACAGCTCAGTGTTTGAAACATAAGTTTTGCTAAATTATATTATGAAATGATTATTGAGCCTAGCACAGCATTAGTACTGTCAACGTGTATTCTTTTAGAACAAAAGACAGGAATACAATTATCATGTGTCTTTTTTTTCAAAGATAATTATCATGTTGTCAGCCTAAATACCTAAGAAGTATCCATGATTAGAAAGTTTGCCAAGTTTTGAAGACCGGCGACAGAACACACCTGCGGCCACCAGGAAGCTGAAATTCTTGTCTTTACTGCACTGAGATGCTCTACGATAATCCCTGGTAAATTAACATCCTATATACTAGGCTACAAAGAAAGACATGGAAGGACCAAGACATACCTTCTTGAAACAGTCCCAAATCTTACGGCGCTTGGTGTGCACCGATATTGATAAGTGATAACAACACAATTAACATATGCAATCCCTTCTTTTCATCTTCTTGTCTAGGAAACAAAGCGAGGAAGATGTATATTAACAGAAGAATAAGCACCAATTATGCATTTCTTTTCTAGCAAAACATCTTGGAGTGACTTCCATATATCACTAATGGACAGCTTTAGTTGGAGTCGGGAGCAGATATGCGGATTATGAGAATGACGAATTAGTTTACCTGCAAAGTGAAGCAGAACTGCAGAAAGACACGCGCGGCAAACTGAGGTTGTTGCTGAATTGCAGAGGCCAGAAGGAATGAGGATGGCATGGATTCAGAGCCTTGCAAAATGCTGCCCGCTATCTTACGGATTGGGTTATTTGGCTGAAGCCTCAAGGAGTTGTTGATCTGGACTTTGTATATACCCAGTAGTTGCGAAGTCAAGTCAACTAATGGAACAAAGTCGTTTCTTTTTAAAAGAGGTGATGACCGACTCAAACTTAGGACTCGGTCCTTGGTTTTATTTAGTTCACCGATAACGCATCCACCCACCCCCCTTTCTTGGGCGAACGGTTGGTCAAGCAACGCGCCAGAAAATGTGTCCCAAATGTCAGTCTCTACTTGGTACATGGTCTCACTCGCTCGTATGTGTGTTTAAACGTGAGCTATAAAGTCCAATCAACGCCTGAAAACACGTGCTTTCAAACTTTTCCATCCATCCGATCCAGTGGCGGACTCAGAAATTTTTTAGAGCCTGGGCGAACACATAATTAGTTCATACTCATGGTTCTAACTACCACAAAGAACAATAATTAGTAATATTGTTGTTTGATTTGCTCGACCATCTCATGGTTCTAGTCCCTAAGATTTTAGAACTCTACTAGAATAATAAAAATAAGGTTTAGTTCCAAACTGTACTATTAATGGACGAAAAGACCTACAATCCTAGATGTCACATATGGCATATGACTCGTGTGGTCTTTTTGACCCTTGAGTTGAGGGCTGGACCTCGCCGCATATATGGACGGATCGATGTAGGATGGTGGCGAAACCAATAAAAGCACAGGTAGGGTTTGTGTGGAAAAGAAGTGATTGTTAATTGATCCATCATATAGCCTGTTGTGTGCTATCGATAAGTGGATCAAGTTAGAGAACAAAACAGACACCACTACACAACTACATGCACTTAGAGCCTGTTTAGTTCCCAAACAAAAAAATTTGGGGTCTCTTTGGAGGCCTATTAGGAGAATTAAATATAAACTAATTACAATACTAATTACATGAATGGACGGGAAATCGCGAGACGAATCCATTAAGCCTAATTAATCCGTCATTAGAGATTGTTTACTGTAGCACAGTGTTGTCTAATTATGACATAATTAGGCTCGTTAGATTCGTATCGAAAAATTAGGTAGGAGTTATGGAATGGGTTTTGTCATTAATCCACATTTAATACTCCTAATCAGTGTCCGAAGATTGATGTGACGGGTAGTTGGGAAAAAAATTTGGGAACTAAACAGACCCTTACATAACTGGTGCTTGCCGAGGAGCCCGGCCAGGTGCCCAGGCTGGCCGGGCCTTGGGTCCGCCAGTGATCCGATCGCTCTTCGATCGGACGGGGCTTCGAGCATGGTTAAGGCTGGTCGCACCGGCGTGCGCACGACATCACGTACTTCGGTCGCTTTTACCGTTTTTATGCCCGCACCGGCGTGCTGCATAGGGAACGGAACCCAAGTGTTCGCTTTCGGGAACGCTAGATCCAGCGTCCTTCTCGTTGTGCGCTACGCCCCGCGCAGGGCCCACTTTGCCTCCACGAGCAACTGCCCCTGCGCGCGAAGCTGGAAGCCGCCGCCGCCGTCGACGCCGAGGAGGAGGAGCAGGGATGCTTGGAGCAGCTCACTGTGGAGGCCGCCACCGAGAGACGCCGCTGAGCCACGACCCTGCTCCTCCACGCCGGGGAAGCAGAGAGAGAAAGAGAGCGCCGGAGGGAGAGAGAGGGCCGCCGACGGGCAGAGAGAGACAGGCCAGCCTCGCCGCCGTCGGGGAGAGCGCGCCCTGCACACGCCGGCGGAGAGGGGTCGTCGTGACGGAGGACGATGTGCCAGCGCACCAAGCCTCCCCGACCTCCTCTGCTTCGCGCGCCAGGCCCGGAGCATCGCGGTGGGAGCAGGGGATGTCGTCGATTCCATGGCCGCCCGCCGCGTGAGGACCGGAGTGTCCGACGGCCGGTGGATGGCCAATCCTTAGTGATGAGTGATTGACAACATTGTGTGGACTAACGCTGTACTTTGTCTTGTGTATGTAGACTATGACTTGATTTGTGTTGGTGCAAGTGAAGAACAAGTGCAAAAAGTCTTAGCCTTGAGGGGCCTCCGAGGGACTGGAGGGACAAGTAGGCTTGGTTCGATGGACCCAGTGGCCAGACTGGATCAAGTGCGAGTCACATGGTGCGATAAGAGCAAGTCGAAGTTGGATAGCGGGTTCGTTGGTTGATCCGAAAGCCAACATCGAGCCAGAGCGGACGTGGGAGCCAAGTCGAGGAGCTCAGCGAGGAGGCTGCACCAAGCTCGCGGGGTTTGCAGCGGTTCACCACAAAACCACTGGGTTCCTTGGTTGATCCTCAAAGCCAAGTCCGAGTGGTCGACAGCTTGACGCTGCATCAGGCCGGTCTGACTGGTGTGGGACCGGTGGCGCCTGAGGAGTGCCGGGTGACTCGAAGCGAAGGACACACGTCGGGATCGTAGGCTTGGTGTCGAGGCTACGCAAAGTGCGGTTGCTGGGTGTCAGTCCGATGGAAAAGCTGTCAAGTTTCCTAATTTGCCCTTCAAGGGGTTGTATCGACTAAAGGACCTCTTAGTCATTTACCCCCACCAGAGGACCTCATATATAAACTTGGTGGAAGGGTTGTGGCAACTATCTCTTGGGTTTTAGGGTTTTCATTTTGCTCTAGGCAATTTCTCGTTTTAGTTTCCTATTTTCTCTAGGACTAGCTTGAGAGCTTCACAGTGAGATCTTTGGAGAGGGTTGGATGCTATGGAGGCAAGGTAGACCTTGTATGAATCTTTCCTTTGATGTATGGAAGGTTCGGTGTGATTCCTGTAGTATTTTTTGTTGTCTCTCCCGTTTTCCTTTTCGGTGATTTTTGGAGCATTTTCTTGGCGAATTTCTCTTAGTGGATTTGAGGCCTTCCCTTTATGGATTTGTTACGGGATGCACACATGAGCCCCTTGTGGTTCTTTTCTTGGCGATCCCCCTTCCAAATCCGTGGGTTTAGGTGCTCAAATTTGGGGTTTTCTTTGTGGTCCGAGAAGAGGTGTTCTTGGTGCTTATCCTTCGATTCCTGTCCGAGCCGAACGTCGGTCGAATCCGACCCCACTGAGTCCTGCGGCCGCACGCGTTTCCTCCTGCCTCGAACTCTTGGCCCGCACGCCAAGGCTCAGGTGCCGACCTATTTAAGGCGCCGCCACCCCGGCCTCAAGCTCTAGCCGCAAGAACCCTAGCCGCCTGTGCACTGCGCCGCCGCCGCCAAACCCTAGCAGCGCCGCCGCTATTTCGTCATTGAGAAGCTGTCCCAGAGCTTCGTGTGGAGGTGAGGAACCTGAAGAAGCCGCTTGTGCACGTCTAGGCACCCTGTTTCGCTCCAACGCGCTCGCCGGAGTAGCTTCTCCGCCGCCGTCCGCTTCGTCAAGCCGCGGGTCGCCGTCGCCGCCCGTCTTTCCTCCCTGAAACCCTAGATCAGCTCGCCGTGTTGCGCACTCCGTCCCTGGCCATCTCGCGCGGTCAATCGAGCACCCCAGCTCGCAGATGAGCGAGCTCGCCGGAGTTCCCCTGCTGCGCAGCCGCTCACCGTTGTTTGCGCCGCCGCCAGCGCCTGTGTGCAATGCTGGCCGCCGGATTCGAGATCAAGGGCCCAGATCGACTCGGACCGGAGTCAATACCGGTCAACCCGGTCTGTTTCCCCCGTGCCCCTACAGTTTTGCAAAAACACCCCTGCTGTTTATAGATTCACAAGCCGGTCCTTCCACCTTATAAGATCCTTGTGTTTGAGTCCTTTTCTTTACGGTTTAGACCCTATGTTCTTTAGTTATAGCACCCGAGGTCCAGCTTTATGTTTTTGCACCGCAGCCCTTAGGTTTATATGCTTAATTATGTTTTAGCCCATGTTTTCTTACAGTTAGGCCCCTGGAACCTTAGATTCCTCGCAGTTAGACCCATGCACCTTCTTTTAGCCATATCTTTTCCGTTTTAGCTCCATTTTAGCGTTCTTTATGTCCAAACGATCGTATCGAAGTGTAGATTAGTTTTATGCCCTTGTTCACTTCTGTTTGTATTGTTTGGTTCCTTTTTCTTAATTTATTCTATTGTGTGCTTGTATGTTATGGATGTGCCGCGTAGAGAGCGAACCGTTCGTGGAATTCGAAGAGCAAGACTTCCAAGTGTCTGAGCAGCAGCACGATTCAGTTGAAGGCAAGTCTACCTTGATGCATTCCCATTTTCCTATATAACATGCATTTAATTCACTGTAATTATTTTTGCTTGCATTAACTTGATGGGTCCCAATTAAGGTTCGACTAGATGTTTATACCCTATACCTTGATCAACTGGGTTTACTTTTATGTTGGGTAGTTCTCGCTATGCTTTACCTGGTTACATGGTGGTATTAATAAAACAATATTAATCTTGATTTATTTATGTTATACCTTCATTAATACAAGACCATATGTTAATTGGAACATGAAGAACCACCCAGGACAACAGTGCAACCACAAGAGCTAAATGGCTCTGGCCTTGGCTAATTAATTAGTATCCTTGGTTAGGAGTGGCTTTACCTGATAAGGACAAGGGGCGGTGGTACTGTGGGGGTATAGACTCGCTCTAGCGGGGAGTTGGGCTTTGCTAAGACACGGTACCCGCTAGGGGACTTTATACCTTGCTAACTGATCCGGTAACCTTGTGGGTTGCAACTTCCTGGGGAAACTTTGTAAAGGCCTCGTAGCATCCCTATGTTATCACACCTCAGTAGTGTGGTATGATGCCTGATCAGCATCGCGTGGTTGGGTTTAAAGTTCATTGAACTTTTATGCGACTTGTGGTGAAAGTGTACAACCTCTACAGAGTGTAAAACTAACCGGTTAGCCGTGCTCACGGTCAAGAGCAGCCTGGACCCTCACGTGATTAAATTATGGAATATAATATTGATCTGATGCATTCTATCTTTATTTATGGTTATGATCTCTATGATATCTTAAGGGTTGGTATGAACTTACACTGCATAGTAATTATGTTGCTAATAAAATTTGACCAACTAAAATGCTGACTTGCTTAACCATCAGCCATCCACAAAAAGTCGTGCATGTTATATATCTTTTCCGCTTGCTGAGTACGGCATGTGCTCACGCTTGTTTTCATTATTGCAACTACACTACTCGGATTGCTGCTCAGACTGGGAGAGGTTTGAAGACTATCCCAGAGACTTTGGCGAGTTCTAGGCGATCGTGTCTTCAGTCAGCTGCCTGTGGAGGCGTTCGTTCCGCTGCTAGATACTCTATTTTGTTTAAGTTATGAGACTGTCGGTCTGTAATAAGTTTAATACTCTCTTTACGTTGAGACACTGTCTTTTGGTATGCACTATGTCGTTATATGTGTGAAACTTGATCCTGGCGCACATATAATCTAGCATTCGAGTTTGCCTTTAAACTTGGGTGTGACAAAGTGGTACCTGTTGGCGGTCGATTTCCGTCAACCTAGCCATGAGTTTACCTTCAATGTTGGTATTAATTTCATATCCATACTAATGATCCTAACCCCCTTGATATATCAAGTTCGTGTATGCATGTGGTTTTTGGAGTTTATTGTTTACACAGGAATTAAGGACATAAAAGGATGATTCCGGACATCGTTCATCGAGCACTTTGCAAGAGGATCGTGAAGCCCGGAACAAGTCAAGACACGACGGGAGCATGACTCCAAATGACCCGAGGACCGAAGGACGAGAAGGCAATTCTCCGGGGACTTGAGCAGAAAATGCGGGAGCTTGCATGACAAGTACTCTTATCTATTTCGTGGAGAAGATGACGTCAAGGGCCCACATGCAACTCGGCAGGAACTCCAAATAACACAAGAAGAATCCAGAAGAAAGCGGGGGACAAACTGGGTCGAAACGGGCCCAGGCCGATCGGAATGGGCCGATCGGCCTGGCCCATTTTCTCGGTCATTCGTCGCCCCCTTTGACCTAGACCCCCCTTGGGCTATTTATAGGTGCCATGCCAAGAGCCACGTATCAATTCATCCGTCATTCGCCGCCGAGGAGCAGAGAAGCTAGAGGGACACCATCTCGGAGAGGAGGGTCGAGCTAGTTGTCTAGGGCTACCCTAGCCGGCGTGGGAACCTTGCAAGGAAGACCACGTCGGAGTTCCGGAGCTAGAATCAAGATCAAGGTAGGATCCCGGTTGGTGATCTTGTTCATGTATCATTCATGGTGAAGTTATTATATGAATCCAATTTCTAGTGATCAAGTGTCTCTTCTACGAATTCGTTCTTCTTGGGTTTGCTTCTTTTCAATCTATTCTCGAGATAGATTGCTCGGGGTGTTCTTGTAGCCGCACTGGCTAGAGGTGCATACCGGATCTACCAAGGATTGCGACATGCTCCTTGTGAGCATGCTTGTAGGTTAACCGCTAAAAAACTGGGACGTCGTGACAGGACGCCTGGATCAGGTGTAAGGCCGCACCACAAGGGATGGAACGGAGACCATGGTTTAAAGAGGCTTTTAATGAGATTCGTTTTCTATCTTCATCTCTTGTTCGGAACTACAACAAAGGCACAATCTACCTTTCTAGATCGGTTATCTCTATGCTTTCTCTTGCTACCTCTTGAGTTTTATAGATTAGATGCATTTGATCTTCTCTCAAAGATTCGAAGAGTTCTTTTCGCTTTAGTAGATTGATTCTTGTTTTACACACTGTTCCACGGATTCGATACCTTGGGTTCACACTTAAGGGAAGAAGGGTTCCATGGCTCGTTCGCTTGCGAGTCGAAGTTTACAACGAGATTCAACCGTCAACAAGCTGTCAAACCCCCTTTTTCTGGCGCCATTGCCGGGGAACAAGTAATCAAGATCCAATCTATTATCGTGTTCGTAAATATTTTTTGTTTTTTTTTGATTTTTCTTTTGCATCTACAAAGATTTGATCATTCCATAAAAAAAGCAATCTAATCTAATTTCTTTTTTTAGTTTCTTTTTAGATTTTGTGTATATTTTGTTTATTGCTAACCCTAACAGGAGATGGACGGCCACCTCTCCAACAAACCGAAAAATTTTGTGGATGATCCAGAAAAACTTTACAGGCAAAGGAGACGCGCGGCACAAGCTAAGAAGCTGGAATTTGCGAATCCAAAAGCGGAAGACGGATTGTCAGGATCGTCGTCGGAATCTCCACCTCAAAGTCCGAAAGCACCACTAAGTCCGAGAGGAGATCCGCAACAACCGCCACCAATGGGATATCCACAACCGGAACGCAAGATCGGGGAGCTGTGCATCCCGGAACTCTGTGATATACCCGTTCTCAACCTTGATGACATCGCAAGACCGTTCGAGATCAAGACTTCAACCATCTGCATGGTGCAACACTCACCGTTCACCGGTAAAGAGGACCCTAACCTCCACATTCAAGCTTTCGTCCAGCTTTGTCAAACTTTCAAGATGGATAGGGTGACTCAAAATCAATTGAGGGCGAGGCTTTTCCCGTTCTCGCTACTTGGGAGAGCTTTGCAATGGTTCTATACTTTACCGACGGACACTGTGCAAAATTGGGAAGCGTTGATGAAGGCTTTCATAAAGGAATACTATTCACTGGGTAAGACTCAAAGCTTGCGTAATAAGATTGCTACCTTTGCTCAATATCCTACGGAGACTATCGCGGAGGCTTTTGAGCGCTTCAATGAGTACATCCGGGCCGTGCCACATCACAAGTTCCCGAAGGAAGACCTCGTTCAAAAGTTCTATCAAGGGCTCAATATGGCATCGAGGACCGTAATTGATGCATCAGCGGGAGGATCTATCATTGAGCTTACTCCAACGGAAGCTTTCACTCTATTCAAGAAGGTTGCAGACAATGATACATGGGCGTCGTCAGGACGCTTACTTCCGGTTCAGCCCACGGGCAATGTCAAGGGTGTTTTGCAGGTTGAAAAGGAGGATCTTCTCGAAGGAAAAATTGACTCGCTCATGAGGAGGTTGGAGAAGATGGAAGTGGAAAAGAAAGAGGCTCAAGACCTAAAGGCCGCCGAAGCAAGATCCACATGTGAAGAGTGCGGGGAGTACAGCCATGTCCAAAAAGATTGTCCGGAGAAAGCAAGGATGCTCGACTACATGAGGAAGGGTGATTTGCCGAATTATCGCTACGGTCAAGGTAGATCTCAATTTGATGCAAGTTCATCTCTTCAAAATGTTGTGCCTCTTTGTATACAATTGAAGGATTTCATGGACTAGCAAGCTAAGATCAACAAGGACACTGTCACTAAGTTCAAGGCTATGGACAAGATATTGGAGAATATTGATGGCAAGGTGACGGAGGTCGGAAGTTCCAACCAACAAGTGCTTAATATGATGAAGATGTTGGAGTCACAAGTGGGACAACTTGCTGGGCGCCTTCCGGCCAATGAAGGAAAGCTACCGGGGCAACCCCAAGGGTCCGAGTCGGCAAAAGCTATTCAAACTTGCTCGGGAAAGGAGATCGTGGATCCCGAAAATTCAGCCGGAGCAAGGAAGCCTAAGCCAACCGCCGAGACGAAAGGAAACATTAAGGAAAAAGTTGCTACTACTCCGGAGATAGTCACCGAAGAGCCAGAGTTTGAAATGCCAAGTGATGACACGAAGATACTGCCGCTAAAGCCATGCTACTTCCGAGGTAAAATTGATTATCACTTTGAAAAATTTGTGGAAGTGGTGCGCAGGTTAAGCATCAACATGCCGCTATTGGACGCTCTTCAAGTTCCAACATACTCTCGCTACTTCAAAGACATACTTGCCAACAAGTATGAGATGGCAGCACTCGGGGGAGATCACATCAAGATGTCCGAGCAATGCAGCGCCGCTATTGCAAATTAAGGGCCGGCGAAGCAAAGAGACCCCGGATGTCCGACCATCCCATGTTCCATCGGCTCATTCAATTTTGAGAAGGCATTGTGCGATCTTGGGGCAAGTGTGAGCGTCATGCCAAAGGACGTGTTCGAGAAGCTACACCTACCGGAGCTAGAGCCCACGGCTATGAGTTTGGAGTTGGGTGACAATTCTATTCGCTACCCCGCGGGGATCGCCGTGGACGTACCCGTGAAGGTTGGGGACTACATCATCCCCGTCGACTTCGTCGTGCTCGAGATGGGAGAAAGGGCGAAGCCTCCTCTCATCCTTGGGAGGCCATTCCTCAAGACCGTCGAGGCAACCATCGACGTCGGCAAGGGGGAGATTGAGTTCGACATTAATGGCGAACGGAGTATCTACAAGTTTCGTCCACGCTCCGAGGTATGCAATATGATTAACGTTAAATATGTTCCGCCTCATCATCGCATTATCAAGGAAGAGCCAAAGGAGAAGGAAGCGAAGAAAAGCAATGAAGTCAAGATTGTCGCGTCCGTCAAGACAAAGGAACAAAGCCCGCCTGTGAAGACCAAAAAGATGACAAGGCCAACTAATAAACCTGCGCCGAAGAAGATGGTGCGGAAGTGGGTACCCAAGATTGCAACACTCGCAAAGAGCGTTGATCCGAAGTGAAGGAGTAAAGAAGTCTAGCTATGGGCTCTAAACAAAGCGCTTGGCGGGAGGCAACCCGTTCGTCGAGTCAAGAATAAAGCTACCGGGAGGACAACCCGCTCAAGAATAAAGGCTACCGGGAGGGCAACCCGGAAGATTTTTCAAGTTTCAAGTAAGTCGGTCATAGAATTTGCTATGCAAGACTTGGTATAAACTCTTAAGTGGTTGAACATTTGTTAGAGACCTTAAATTTGCTCGGTTATTTTGTTTTGGATTTTTCTATCATAAACCAATGACATGAGCCATCCCATGATTTATTTGCCTCTTTTCGAGAAACTAGCACAAAAAATTCCAGCACCTATTAAAACTTCCCATCCTCCCCATGGTGGTAAGTTTGACTTGTTTTTCATGCTAAAAACACACGAGTAGAGCCCCGCGTTGTTCTTTAATAATTTTAAATTTTTGACGCATGGTAGGACTCGCGTGAACATAGGAAAATCGATTTTTGGTTTAACTTTGCATAACATCTACCGGTTTCTCTAGAGTTAGATTTTTCCAAAGCCTCTTTTGATTTTATTCATTCAAAATCTCTCTCTCATGTTTAGCCAAAATTAGAAACCTAAACCCATCACCCTACGGTCAAGCCGGAGGAGCTCGCTATCAATTAATGAGAGTGAGCGATCCCGGTGAACCAAAATCAATGTAGTCGGAAAATTTTCGACTTACAAATGTTTTTGATGCTTAAAAACTCCTCTAATAATATATTTGGACTCATGTTAGTTTTGAATTAAATTTGAATTTTCGAAATTAGAGGAGTGATTAAGTGTCTAAACATGATCATGTGGGGTATTTGAGGTTAATTAACACTTAAGGACCTAGGATGCTTCATGGGAAGGCATACATCATTAAAGCATCCTAGGGACTTGTCATGACAAGCATGGGGGGCAGCAAGCATCATGTTTTTGCAGGAATCAATGGAGGCACATGAAGCAAGGAGACATGGGAAACAAGAGTTGACACAAAGAAAAGGAGATTAAGCTCATCATTCAAGGGAAAGGAGTGGATGAGAACGTTTGGGCGGTGGTCTAATGTGGAGCACGAGGCTAGGAGGTCCCAATGCACTAAAGAGCATCCCAGGAAAAAAGGAGAGCAATTGGGGGAAGAGAGGCCCTAGACTGATCGGACTAGGCCGGTCGGCCTGGCTCCCTTTTTAAGCCCCGGTGCTCCCCTTCGGATGGTAAGTCCTCCACCCCGTTGCAAGTTCATAGCCCCAAGTTCATAGTCCAGGAAGCTCCCAAACTCTCCAGAAAAATTCATCCTCCAATCCTTAGTCCAAAAATCCTGAAAAATTCACCACAATTCTTGTTCTTCCATATACTTTCTTTGTGCAATTTTTCTTCCGGCAAGAAACCCTGGGAGAGTTGTTTGAGTGTTCTTGCAGCAAGGAACCATGAGGAAGGCCGTCAACTTTGTTCTTGGGAAGAAACGATCATCATCATCATCGAAGGCGCTGTCGTCAGGCTCTTCGCGGAGGCACTCGGTCTCCGAGTCTCCGCGAAGCATGGAAGAAGATGTCGTGGCACCAAGGGGTGACATGCTACTCCTTGGTGGCATGAGGGATACAGGAAGCTCATCCATGCGGTTCACCGAACCGCGTGGGCATACCGAGGAGCCGCCACGACGATCGACGCGCTCAACCGTTCCTCCACCACACAAGAGCAAGTGCTCGAAATATGGCTTCACCATTATGTCGAAGGAAGAAGAAGAGAGGCTTGGTTTTCTTGAAGGAAGGATTGTGGCGAATGTTGATTTTGATGATGATGCTCTACTCAAGTTGGGATTCCATTCAGATATTTATCAACTCTTAGATCACCTTGGGTGGACGCAATTTTCCAATGGAGTTACGGTACATGTGCACAAGGAACTTGCTCTTGAAATACTTAAGACAATGAAGCCGGAGATCACAGAGGAAGGTGTGGCATGCCTTACATTCCGTCTTGAAGATGTAGAGCAAGTGATCCCCTATGATTATATTAGAGAGTTGCTCGGTTTCAAGAAGAATGCACCGGAATTAGTTGAAGTCCAAGTGGGCCAAATTGAAGAATTTTGGGGGATGATTTCGGAGAAGGAGAATCGACAAAGAAATAGCATCAAGAATATTATTATCCAAGTCTTCCACTCATGGATGAGCAAGCGTATCATGGGAAGGATGAGAGAGACAAAGATCACCGACACAGAGTTGAATTGGCTATATGCGGGATTGGTGGCAAGACAAGAAATCAACCCAACATACATTATGATAAATCAGTGGGCTTGTGAAGCGGTCTCGGGAAGAATAAGTATTGGTTCGGGTTGCTATTTGACAATGTTGGCTATTGCATTAAAGCCAACAATCCAAAGAAACCCACAACTTTTGCTTATTGGGACTTCATTGGGCATAGATTATTTGAGGCAAGGAAAGTATATAAGTGGAGATGAGAAGAAAGGATTCAGGGTGGCAGTGGTAAATATCCCTCTCCCGGATATGAAATTGAAACTATTTGTCGAAGGGAGAGAAGATTGGTTGGGAGATGAACCGCATGTGGCAGCCAAGAAGAGCAAGAGAGGAGTCATAATTGAAGAAGGGTCATCATCCGCAGCCCAAGGAGGACAAGGAGCCACATTCCAAGGAGCACCAAGTGGTAGTGTACCTACCGGGTGGACCGGAGCACCATATGGCGGAGTTCCAATGCCACATTATGGAGGGATTCCATCACCACAAGTTAGAGTCCCAATGCAGCCATGTGGGGGTGTTCCAATGCAAGCATGGGGGAGTGGAATGCCTATGGGACCTCCACCTCCAATGTATGGTCAACCGAAAGGCACGCCGTACATAGTACCAAATACGGCGTTTGTTCAACCTTATTCACATTTAGTCCAACCGCAACAAAGTGCAGCCATCATTGGAGTTTATGTGGAGAGGAATGTGCAAGACGCCGAGATCGTGCACTCGCACGTGAACAACATGCAAGAGGGAACGGCGAACATCACCTACTAACTTGGGCGCTTACATCTAATGCCACCGGAGGAGTTTCATGGAGGACCGATGCAACATTATTATGAGCAAGGATACAACGAGCAACCACCGCAAGAGTGAAGATGAAGGAAGGAAGACGCATGCAAGTTTGGTTTGATTTTTATTCTCCCATTTCTTTTATTTTCAGTTTGTGTGCAAGAATGTGTGTGCATAGCATCTTCTATTTTATTTGATTTCAGCATGTGTGTGGTAGTAGTAGTTTTCGTTTCCCATCGCCATGAATAAAGTTCACCATCGTTTTATAATTTTTAATATGGATGGAAAGTTGTACCATGTGATATGTAATGATCGTTGCCGCTTTGATCATGCCTAAACTTGTTTTATATATGATTAAGCTAGTGCTCTCTTTTAAAAACAAATATGAAAATCAACTTAAATACTAGCTTAATCTTGTGTGGAGGTAACGATAATTTAAGTCCCATGGTGTTTTTCATGCTCTCATTTTTGGTTAAATCAAGGATGATTTCTTTTTATGCTTAAAATGATGCTAGCCTTATCATAATGACCACTTGCATTTTGCTCTACCCATCCAAAGCCATATTATGATTGAGTGAAAAACCTTAGTGTTTCAAGATTAATTTTTGGGTGCTTCAATTCAGATTTAGTTCTTAATGGTTCGAGTCTAAGAAGCTGGTCATTCCGTATTTTTTGCGTATCGATCTTTTTGCTAGCCTTTCTATCCGTGCATTGTGAGTTTCCACATTGGGAATTTCGCAAACCTCGCCGGATATCCACCCACAAACCCATATCATCTCTTTTTGTGTTCGCCACCTTGATCAAACCCAAACTTGAGTATGGATGAATATTTTGAGGAAGACTACAAGAAGAAGGCGCCATCAAGTGGAGATAACTTTGGGAGATTCCAAAAAGACCCATAGAAGATTTCGAGTATCTTTCTCCATAGAAGATTCCAAAAATTTCAGTACCACCTTGGCATTTTCCTTACACCTCTTTTGCTCGAGGACGAGCAACGTCTAAGCATGGGGGGTTGCCAAGGAAGTACTAGTGTAGTCTAGAGTTCAAGGGGAGTTAAAAAAATGAAAAAGGAATGAAAAAGGAAAAAATGATGGAGAAAAGAAAAAGTATGATGAAAGAAAAAAATAAAGGAAAAAGTATGAGGAGAAAAATAAAGGAGAAAAAAAAATATAAAGCTCCCCGGTTCTCTAGTTACACTTGAAAGGTTCAAAGAGCTTCAAGATCAAGACCCATACTCTTTTCCAACCATGTGCAATCCGATAACGAGGACTTTGCTTGTGCCTCGGGATCACTTCATTCCATTTGCACATGTCCACCTATCTAAAAGTGTGTATTTTTCTCTCCCCCCTCCTTGAAACATTATTTTCCAATGACCTTTTTGACTAGGCTCGGTAATTCCATGAGGAACTTGTCTTGTTTTGTTTGCATTCCATTTATGAAATCTTGATAGGACTAACTTTCCCATAGCTCCATATAAAGCCTTCCACCAAATATTTGAGAGAGGAAAGGAGTAGCTCTAATAGGCTTGAGAGACAAGATGAGTTGAGAGTACATGAGCAAGATGCAAGGAGGTTTGTCATTGATATTGGTAAAAGCAATTTTTCTATCTCGTTCTTAATTTTCAAAATATCTAAGATTTATTTCAATTTTGGGAGCATGATTAATTACTTGTGGAAAGGACTTTATTGATATCTACCCTCCATGAAGAAGAAAGCTAGTTACACTATGAAACTTTAACTTATATAATTTTAGAGAGCATTATGTCTTTTTCATATATGATCAAGTGCAGGTTATGAACATTGAAGGGCAACACTGATATCCATTGAAGGCTTACTCGAGGACGAGCAAGGTTTAAGCATGGGGGGATGTTGGCGGTCGATTTCCGTCAACCTAGCCATGAGTTTACCTTCAATGTTGGTATTAATTTAATATCCATACTAACGATCCTAACCCCCTTGATATATCAAGTTCGTGTATGCATGTGGTTTTTGGAGTTTATTGTTTATGCAGGAATTAAGGACTTAAAAGGATGATTCCGGATATCGTTCATCGAGCACTTTGCAAGAGGATCGTGAAGCCTGGAACAAGTCAAGACACAATGTGAACATGACTCCAAATGACCCGAGGACCGAAGGACGAGAAGGCAATTCTCCGAGGACTTGAGCAGAAAATGCGGGAGCTTGCACGACAAGTACCCTTATCTATTTCGTGGAGAAGATGATGTCAAGGGCCCACATGCAACTCGGCAGGAACTCCAAATAACACGAGAAGAATCCAGAAGAAAGCGGGGGACGAACTGGGCCGAAACGGGCCTAGGCCGATCAGAATGGGCCGATCGGCCTGGCCCATTTTCTTGGCCATTCGTAGCCCCCTTTGACCTAGACCCCCTCGGGCTATTTATAGGTGCCACGCCAAGAGCCACATATCAATTCATTCGTCATTCGCCGCCGAGGAGCAGAGAAGCTAGAGGGACACCATCTCGGAGAGGAGGGTCGAGCTAGTTGTCTAGGGCTACCCTAGCCGACGTGGGAACCTTGCAAGGAAGACCACGTCAGAGTTCCAGAGCTAGAATCAAGATCAAGGTAGGATCCCAGTTGGTGATCTTGTTCATGTATCATTCGTGGTGAAGTTATTATATGAGTCCGATTTCTAGCGATCAAGTGTCTCTTCTACGAATTCGTTCTTCTTGGGTTTGCTTCTTTTCAATCTATTCTCGAGATAGATTGCTCGGGGTGTTCTTGTAGCTGCGGTGGCTAGAGGTGCATACCGGATCTACCAAGGTTTGCGACATGCTCCTTGTGAGTGTGCTTGTAGGTTAACCGCTGAAAAACCGGGACGTCGTGACAGGACGCCTGGATCAGGTGTAAGGCGGCACCACAGGGGATGGAACGGAGACCACGGTTTAAAGAGGCTTTTAATGAGATTCGTTTTCTATCTTCATCTCTTGTTCGGAACTACAACAAAAGCACGATCTACCTTTCTAGATCGGTTATCTCTATGCTTTCTCTTGCTACCTCTTGAGTTTTATAGATTATATGCATTTGATCTTCTCTCAAAGATTTGAAGAGTTCTTTTCGCTTTAGTAGATTGATTCTTGTTTTACACACTGTTCCACGGATTCGATACCTTGGGTTCACACTTAAGGGAAGCAGGGTTCCATGGCTCGTTCGCTTGCGAGTCGAAGTTTACAATTAGATTCAACCATCAACAGTACCAGAGCCGTGTTGACTATAGGACGTTAGCCTAGTTAGAAAATGGTCGAGAATAAGGATTTATATATTAGAAGAAGCCACACTAATGCTTTCTTTATAAAAATTAATTTTTAATCTGCTTACTCTTGTTTCTCCTCATCCTTGGCTATCTGTTTGTGTCTTAATCTTGTTTTATCATCTGTAGCTATATCTTAATTCAGCACTTGTCTTCTCTTTCTTTAGATGGTTCGTCATTTGAGGACGTCTCGCGTGGGAGCCACCTATTGGTACGCACCACAAGAGGACTACAGTGATTTCCATGAAGGCGATACAGATGGGGAAATAGAAGTAGAAGTACCACCAGCAGCATCTGTTCCTGCACCTGACCTAGAGATTGTAGTTGTGCCTGATGAAGAAGAAGAAGAATAGGATCCAGAAGAGGTGGTTCTAGAAGGAGAACAAGCGCCAGAGGAAGACCATGGTGATCATCAGGACCCCGTGGAGGAACCTGAAGAACAAGAGGAAGCAGAAGAGGAGCCAGCTCAGCCTGCTGAGGAAGTGGCTTGGAGAGGATATTACCACAATGTGGATGGGACATGCATTCCCATGGATGATAAGCTGAGAGCAACAGTGTTCCGCCTGGGGCACAATGTGGCGCCAGCCTACCACTACGAGCAATGGACACATCCATGGTTCGAACCCTACTGGGAGGTGACTGCTATTCTATATCGGGAGGAACCTTTCCATGGGAACAAGGAGGTATCAAGGCACCCAGATGTTGCTCACAGGACTACCATGGATGCTGGGATCGCTGAAGCTGCAAGGAGGGCACTCTATGTACTCTCTCATGACGCACGTGCTGATCTGGAGGATACATACCACAGATACACTCCCTATAGAGCTAGTGGGGAGCTAAGACCTACATCGCTCCAGCTCCAGCTCATGAAGGAACCTTGAACAACGTCCGAGAGTTGTTGGCTGCCGTTAACACTGCGCTGGATGACACCAACAACACTCTTGTTGAAGCTCAGGAGAAGATCTTCGTCTTGGAGGCTCAGAACCGTGCGTTGCAAGCTGCTCTAATGAACAAGGAGGAGCCAGTGATCCTTGATGATGAAGAGCCCCACACCTCTCCAGCACCTAAGAGGCCCTGCTACGACTCTCCAGAAGCTCGCACCGAACATCTTCAAGAGAATAGGAGTCCTTAGGTGTCAGTCAGTGTCTTTGTAACCGTTAGTTTTGAACGGTCGTTTAGAGTGTGCCTAGTTATAGGAGTGTGTTTGGTTTGCGTGTGTATGCAACATTGGTTGATTTGGATCTTTGTTTGAGTGCAGTGTGTTGTGGGGTGATGACCACAATAACATTGGTTTAATAAGTTGGTTAGTTGGGTTTAAGTTCCTGTTCCATATCTTTCTTTATCATATTCTTTATGCTTTCTTTACTCAATCTTATATCAAGATCTGTGAGAATCAAATCTGTTCGCGTTGCTTTTGACCCATCAGTACTGTTTATTTAATATCTCGAGCTACAAAATTCCTCTTGATGCAAATTCAGTTGGGTTAGTTCAAAAATTTCATGATTGTGTTCCTGTTAAAAATTGAGCACCATCCAACTTATATTCTGGGAGTTATGCTTAAACCTTTACTGTCATCAGAACCTGATAACTCTGCTGATATAGTCGCCTTAATTATTTTATATCTCAGGCTACAGACATCCAAATGAGGTGATTCCAGTTGGGTTGGATCTGTAATTTTGAATACGTCACCTCAGAAAATTTTTAGAATTTTTGGTTACTCACACCGAGAGTTGTAACTAGTTCTTTGAGATCAAAAGAATCTGTTTTAATCTGAAAATCCACCTTGTATTAACTTTTAAGCTTTTCTCTTGATTCAATCATCTAAATCAATGTTCCTAACACTCAGATGGTGACAACCAGGTCAGGATCAGGAGTTGATCAACCAGCAGTGGTTTGTCCAGGCAGAGGCAACCGATCCGGCAACATACCTCGACAACCACAGATGGATCCAGCTATGCGGCAGTTTTTGGAAGCTCAGACTCAGCTTCTTCAGAACTTGACCAACACCGTGGCCAACATGCAGGCTCAAGGCAACAATCCACCACCTGTGCAGCAGCCAGCTCCAGTGAACAAGCATCGGGTGTTTATAAGTCACCAGCCATCCAGTTTCTCACATGCAGCAGATCCACTAGAAGCTGAAGACTGGCTGAAAACTATTGAGAAGATGCTCACGATAGCTCAATGTGATGACAGAGAGAAGGTCCTATACGCTTCAGGGCGACTACAGGGATCTGCTTCAGCATGGTGGGATGCTTTTGTCACTGCTCATGCCAATCAGAATGCTATCACCTGGCAGGAGTTCACCACTAACTTCAGAAGCCATCATATTCCCGCTGGTCTGATGAAGTTGAAGAAGAAAGAGTTTCTTGCTCTTAAGCAAGAAGGGATGTCCGTGGCAGAGTTCAGGGATAGGTTCACGGAACTGTCATGCTATGCTCCTGAAGATGTTGATACAGATAGGAAGAAGCAGGAATTGTTCCTGGAAGGACTAGCTGGACCACTTCAATAGCAGCTTATGTCCCATACTTTCCCGACCCTTCAAGAGCTTATTGACAGGGCCATTTGCTTGGAGTCCAAGCGCAGGGAACTGGGAGATCAGAAGAGGAAGGCTACTAGCTCCGGACAGTCTGGGAGTATCACTCGTCCTCGCTTCAACCCACAGCAGGGGGCACCATTCCGCTATGGAGGTTCGAGTGGGAACTTTGGGCAGCAGCAGTATCAGCGCCCTATGCAGTAGCAGTTCCAGCGTCCCGCTCAGCAGCCCCAGCAGTTCCAGCAGTCTGTTCAGCACCTAGCTCTGCAGACACCACACCCCGCCTTCAAGCAGAATCAGCAGAGAGCTCCAGTTGGCACCCCTGTGAGGCCCAGTGCACCCCCCAATCCTGCAACTACCACTTGCTCCAAGTGCGGAGAGCTTGGTCACTATGCCAACACATGTCCTAAGAGGCATTCGCCCAACACTCTAGTGCAGAATCAGCAAACGTAGCAGATGAGGAATGAGAATCAGACCCCGCAAGTCAACAAGGGACAGCAGAGCTATGCACGTGGCAGGGTGAACCACGTTGATGCAGGTGATGCTGAGGACCAGGTGTGTCCGAGGACCAGTGGAGGGTCGCTCCTTAGTGATGAGTGATTCACAACGTTGTGTGGACTGATGCTTGGCTAAGTGTGCAGGTACAGGTTGTGGCTTGACTCGTGTCGGTGCAGGTGAAGAATAGGCGCGAAAGGCCTGAGCCGTGGCGGCCTCCGGGTGATGGAGTGGCAAGTAGGCTTGGTTCGATGGACCCGGTGGCCGATGGGGTCAAGTGCGAGCCGTGCGGTGCAAGACTGGCGGACTGAAGTCGTGAACATGGGCCGGTGCAAGGTAGCGGATCGAGCCTGAAGCTTGCATGCGGGGTTTGTTGGTTTGCCCACAAAACCATCAGTGGACGGTTTCTTGGTTTGGGCCTCAAAACCAAGCCCGGAGGCCCGAGGCGACGGAGACGGTGATCCGGGAGCTTCAGGAAGCTTCGAGGCGGAGGGCACGTGGCGTGATCACGGGGTTTGCATCGATGTGAAGCGAAGCCGCGGTGGAAGCGTGTCCGTCCGATGAAGACTTGACCAAAATGCCCCTGAGGGGTTGTATCTTCATTTCAAGTTGTAGGGGTAGCGTGGTCATTTACCTCCCTCCGATGGACTTCGTATAAATAGCAGAGAGGTGGATGGCATCTCTCTCTTGGACTCTAGGGCTTTCTCCCCCGGTAGATTTCTCTGAACTGCTTCTTTTCCCTCTGTATTCCTTAGGCTAGATTCTTGTATAGACTCTGACCTTTGGATGTATGGAAGCATTCGGTGTTGTGGTGATCTCCTAGTCCTCTGTGATTTTCGTGTCATTTTCAGGGCTATTTTTGGGGAGTTTCGTTCTTCGCTCGATTCGGGGATTTGAGGGCGTTTTCCTTCGGATTTCTTTGAGGGGATCATAGGTGGATGCCTTGCGCATCTTTGTGTGTGATCTTGACCCCTCAAACATCGGGGAAGGCCTTCGATTCATGAGTTTTTGGCCGAAGTTCGAGTTCTTGGTGGAGGTTCGTGTGATCCGCGATTCCCAGCGATTTAGTGGCTTAGAGGTCGAGATTTTTGGGGCATAGCTTCATCTTGTGTTGCTTATCATCTCCCCCAAATCTTGTCACAAGAGCTTTTGTTGTTTGGGAGATCTGGTGATGGATTTGGAGAGTTGACTCCCGAGCTCGAGCAGTTTTTGGTTCTGTTCGTGTGCTGTGGACAGTCCACCAGGTGCACGCGGACAGTCCGCGATGGCTCAGTTCGTCACAGTTCGTCACTTGTTCGTGCATGTTCGTGTTTTGATCTGTTTCTTCCCCAGGTTTTGGTTGCAGGAGGTTTGCGGACAGTCCGCGGGGTGAAGCCGGACAGTCCGCCGGGTCGAGAGTTTGTCTGGGGTGGCTCGAGGTTTGTCTGGGGTTTCCAGCGAGGTTGGCGGACAGTCCGCCTATGGCCTCACAGACGATCCGCGACACTGGCGGACAGTCCGCTTGGCTTCTTCGGACAGTCCGATTTTTCGGGGTTCGTCTATGGTGGTTCTGGTGCCTATTTCGGACAGTCCGCGCAGGACCTGCGGACAGTCCGCCGTACCCTAGCGGATAGTCCACCCGTACTGCACGGACAGTCCACACTGGTCGTGTCCAGATTCGATCAAGTGCTTTGATTCTTGTCTTGTGCTTCCGCTCTTTTCTCCAAGGCTTGTTTCTTGATCTTGTAGGCTTGTGTGTATCTTGTTTGGAGCTTCTTTGGTGTGCGCGAGTACTTGGAGTGGCAATCGGAGTATAGGCCAAGTTCAACCTTCGGGAAGAATTTTATCGGCACCCATTCACTCCCCCCTCTCTGGTCGCCCTATTCGATCCTTCAATTGGTATCAGAGCCGGTTACGGATCTTCTTGATTCTAACCAGTCTAAGATCCAAAGATGGGCGATTATGGCAAGGGGTCGGGTCCTCCGCACTTTGATGGCAAGAATTACCCGATGTGGAGAGGCGCATGGGCGCGTTTTTGCGAGGGAAGGGAACTTTGATTTGGGAGGTCACTCCAAATCCTCATTATGACATCCGAGACAGTTTTCTATTTCCAAGATCGCGGGACATGTTTGAGGCCAACAGCAAGGCCGTTAATTACTTGTTCCATGCTCTCTATGCCTCGGAGTTCGAGCGAGTGTACGGAGAGAATGTGGCCGGAAAGATTTGGCTCAAGTTGAAAAACGCTCATGTTGGCAATACCCAAGTGCGAGCCCGTATGTTTTCCACTTACCGGAGAGAGTACGAGAACTTCACTCATCTACCCGGTGAGTCGACCGATGCTATGTTTCAACGCTTCACTAGCATAGTCAACAACATGAGGGCCAATGTGACAGTGCTCCCGTACACGGATCATGATCAAGCTACCAAGCTTTTGCATGCCCTGGATAGATCTGTGTGGAGTGCCAAGGTCGAGGCCATTGAGGAGTCGAGCGTGTATGATACGCTATCGCTTGACGAGCTGTTCTCCAAGCTCAGGTCTTCAGAGGTTGATCGTGTCTTGAGAGCCAAGAGCGAGAGCCCCACTGATCCTCATAGTTTGGCTCTTGTCTCAGGATCAAGGACTAACGCTAACTCTGTTGGCTTTTCTTTGTCTTGTCTTGTGTCCTTGCCAGATGAAGACTTTGAGGTGCTGAGCGAGGATGATCTCGCCTTGTTGAGCAAGAGGTTTGGGCGGATGTACGAGAACCGCAAGAATGCAAGACGGAGCTCGGGGATGTGCTATCAGTGCGGGAAGCACGGGCACTTCATCGTCGAATGCCCTGAAGCCATGGAGATCAAGAATGACTACAAGGGCAAGCCCAAGCACGACTACAACAAGCACCGCTCCCGGAACGACTACAAGGACAAGCACAAGGACAAGGGCGAGAGAAGGCACAAGAAGAGTGGCGGCCACAAGAAGAAGACCGCTCGAGCAATGGTGGCCGGAGTGAGTGACATCGACTCGACATCAAGCGATGCTTCTTCCGACTCGAGCAGCGAGGAAGAGCAAGAAAGGCGCAAGGACAAGCGTTCCATGGGCAAGAACTTCACCGGCCTCAGCTTCGTCGCACAAGGAGGTTTTTGCAGCATGGCGTATTCCAAGAAGGGTGGGAGGCACAGCTCGGATTCGAACTTCGATTCCGAAGAAGAGGTACGACAGGATCCCAAATTCTTGCTAGAGGAGGATGCTAGGCTGAATGAGTTGCTTGATAACCGTGATGATGTGCTTAGAAAGACCAACAAGGAGAAGAGGGAATTTAGGTCTTTGTTGGGTGATGCTAAGGATAAGATAGCTGAGCTTGAATCCTTGCTTGTGGATGCTAGAAATGAGATAGGTGCTTTGAAATCTGCTCCTGTGGTGTCTGATGAGATTGACTGTGGTGATTGTTCAGTTCTTCTTGCTGATTTCACTGCTCTCAAGGAGAAGCATGCCTCTACTCTTGAGGAACTAGATGTGGTTAGGAGTGAGTGTTATGAATTGAAGTCTAGACCAACGTTGTTAGGAGCTTGTACCTCATGTCCTATTTTGCATGCTAGGCTAGATGAATCTCACACTAGAATTGTTTCTCTTGAGGCGGCATTGAAATCTCCTCTTCCTACATCATGTTCAACCTGTGAAATGCATGCTTTGAAAAACATGGAACTTGCACACTATGTTGATCGTCTGCAGGATGAAAATGATGAATTCAGAAAAATGATGGGGTGGTTGTCTGGGCATGAGCCACAATTGAGTTTGATGTTGGCTCAGTTCAAGAGGTTTGATGGTCAGGCGTTGGGGGCTGACAAGTGTGGTGAGAAGAGTGGTGAGGGAGAAGAGAAAGCTGGAGAGATTCCAATTCCACCACATACCACACCCATGAACAAATTTGCACCCAAGCCAAACCATCTCAGAAACAAGCTAGACACAACCCCAGATCCTCCAGTGTTCCCCCACAAATCTGAAAACTACCAGCAACCCATCAAGTTTGTGAGCACTCAGGGGAGTGTCTTTGGTGGGAAGTCAGGAGAGAAAGCTGGAGAGAAGCTTGTAGAGAAGCCACAGCCTAAGCCAGTGCCAATCCGCTTCCATTGTGAGTATTGTGGGAGGGATGGGTATAAGGATGAGTTCTGTTTCCGGAGAAAGAGGGAAGAGAGGTTTGCTAGGGAGATGGCAAACAAGGACAGGTACCACCTTGCTCGTGGTGTGCCTAAGCCTCGTAGAGGGCCTCTACCTAGGGGTGAGGTGTATGTGCGTATAGTTCCCACTTGTGGAGGTGGAGGTGTGTTTCCTCAGAGAGACAGGCGTATTGGGTTTGGGCGTTGTGAGTTGGCTCGACGTGCTCCTTCTCATGACCGTTACAAGTTTGGGAGACACGATCGGAGTTTTGGGTCTCAGATGGACTACGGGCCATGTTTTCCCCCTCGTGGTGCGCGTGCTCCTCCAGTGAGACGTGACAGGTCCTATGGTGGTAGGCGTGAGAGGGCTCCGCCTAGAGGTTTTGGGAGGATGGATTTTGCTAACCCTTCTTTTGAGCAAATGGCTCAGCACTGGTTTGACTCTTTTGGTACTAACCCCAGTGTTGAGTCGCTTGCTCATTCTCGTCCTTGTTTTTTATTACAGGTGGGAGGCTTGGAGGACTTTTGGTTGATCAACTTCGGTTGCTCACGACACATGACCGGAGATCGTGGGTGGTTCTCCAGCCTCACCCCGGTGAGTACGAGGGAGTACATCACTTTCGGGGACAATGGGAGAGGACGAGTGCTTGCTGAAGGTATGGTGAAGGTGAGTAGCAGGTGACCTTAAGAAGTGTGACCCTGGTCAAGTCACTTGGTTTTAACCTGTTGTCAGTATCTCAATTACTTGACGAAGGTTTTGAGGTTCGTTTTAAGTCGGGTGCTTCTCGTGTGCTTGATTCTCGAGGCGATCTTGTCTGTACGATTGTCTCCGAGAGTCAAATCTTTCGTGCCGACTTTTCCCAGTCTGTTGGTCCTCCTCGATGCTTTGTTGCTGGTGTTTCGGCCGAGCTTTGGAAATGGCATAGGAGGTTGGGACACTTGAGCTTTGAGTTGCTTTCCCGCTTGAGTGGTCTTGATCTTGTCCGAGGATTGCCTAAGTTGAAATTCGAGAAGGATTTGGTTTGTGCTTCTTGTCGGCATGGAAAGATGATTGCTGCTTCTCATGCCCCTCTGACTGCGGTCATGACCGAGCGACCTTGTGAGCTGTTGCACATGGATTTGGTTGGGCCAGCTCGTGTTCGCTCTGCTGGTGGGAAGTGGTATGTTCTTGTGGTTGTTGATGATTTTTCGAGGTACTCTTGGGTTTTATTTTTGGAGGATAAGAGCGAGACATTTGGCTTTGTTCGGGACATGATCTTGAGGTTGAAGAATGAGAGACATGGTGATGCCATTCGAGCTATACGCAGTGACAATGGCACGGAGTTTAAGAACTCTGATTTCGATACCTTTTGCAGTGATCTTGGTCTCGATCATCAGTACTCTTCTCCATACGTCGCTTACCAGAATAGCGTAGTGGAGAGGAAGAACCGGACCCTTTGTGAGATGGCCAGGACGATGCTCGATGAGCATAGGACTCCTAGGCGTTTCTGGGCCGAGGCGGTCAATACCGCTTGCTATATCTCAAATCGCATCTTCCTTCGTGCCTTTAAGAAGAAGACCTCTTATGAGCTGATGCATGGCCGACAACCCAAGGTGAGTCACTTTAGAGCATTTGGTTGCAAGTGTTTCATTCTGAAGAAGGGCAACTTGGATAAGTTCGAGTCTAGATGTTCGGATGGTATTTTCCTTGGTTATGCGATTCATTCTAGAGCATATCATGTGCTCAACCTTGATACTAACCGAATCATGGAGACTTGCGAGGTAACCTTCGACGAGACACAGCCATGTAGCTCTTTTGCTTTTGAGTGTGCAGGTGACGAGGAGATTGGAGCGAGGATCTTTGAGGATGAGAAGGATGGAGATGGAGATGAACAAGATGATGGTGGTGATGCTCCTGTGGCTGATCATGTACACGCTACTTCCACTACTACGACGACGATCGATGACGGACCATCCCCTACACCCACTACGACTGAGGATGTTCGAATTGAGGCTGCTGCTGAGGGGGAGATTGTGTCCAGGCGAGAGGCTCCCCGACGTGTACAGGTGGATCACCCACCAACGATGATTATAGGTGACCTTCATGAACGTACTACACGGTCGAGGTCAAGTAATACTTCTCATTTCGCTCACTCTGCTTTTGTTGCGTCGTATGAGCCCAAAGATGTTCGACACGCTTTATCTGACGAGAATTGGGTGAATTCCATGCATGAGGAGCTGGAAAACTTTGAGAGAAACCAAGTCTGGGTGTTAGTCGATCCACCGCCAAATTGCCGTCCCATAGGTACCAAGTGGGTGTAGAAGAACAAAGAAGGTGAGAATGGGATGGTTGTGAGAAACAAGTCGAGGTTGGTGGCGCAAGGGTTCAACCAGAAGGAGGGGATAGATTATGAGGAGACATTTGCTCCTGTGGCCCGTTTGGAGGCAATTAGGATCCTTCTAGCCTTTACCGTGGCTAAAGGGTTCATGTTGTACCAAATGGATGTCAAGAGTGCTTTCTTGAATGGGGTGATAGAGGAAGAAGTGTATGTGAGGCAACCCCCGGGGTTTGAGATTGAAAAATACCCACACCGTGTATACAAACTCCAGAGAGCGCTCTATGGGTTGAAACAGGCACCTAGAGTTTGGTATGGCAGGTTGAGAGGGTTTTTGCTGAGTAAGGGGTTTGTGATGGGCACAGTTGATAAGACCCTGTTCCTCCTTAAGCATGGGAATGACCTTTTAATTGTTCAGATATACATGGATGACATAATCTTTGGTGGCTCTTCTCATGATCTTGTTGCCAGATTTGCAGATGACATGAGCAGGGAATTTGAGATGTCCATGATGGGCGAGCTGCAGTTTTTCTTAGGCCTCCAGATCAAGCAGTGCAAGGACGAGACATTTGTACATCAGGCGAAGTACACCAGGGACATGGTGAAGAAGTTTGGCATGAACGACTCTAAGCCGCTGACTACACCGATGAGTACTACTGCGGCTTTGGACGCGGACGAGGATGGCGAACCCGTGGACCAGAAGGAGTACCGGAGCATGATCGGTTCCCTCCTCTACTTGACGGTGACGAGGCCAGACATACAGTTCAGCGTGTGTCTGTGTGCTCGTTTTCAGGCTTCACCGAGGACTTCACATCGGCAGGCCGTCAAGCGGATTTTCAGGTACTTGAACTACACTCCTGAGTTTAGTCTTTGGTACTCTGCCTCCTCGACACTCAGACTTCACGGGTACTCCGATGCTGATTTCGTTGGGTGTCGATTGGACCGCAAGTCTACCTCTGGGTGTTGTCAGTTCCTTGGTTCTTCTTTGGTCTCTTGGTCATCTCGCAAGCAATCCAGTGTAGCCCAGTCCACTACAGAGGCCGAGTATGTAGCTGCTGCTAGTTGTTGTTCCCAGCTGCTTTGGATGACCTACACCATGAGTGATTTTGGTGAGGAGTGCTCCCAGGTTCCACTTTTCTGTGACAGCACCAGTGCCATAAGCGTAGCCAAAAATCCTGTCCTCCACTCCAAAACGAAACACATAGAAGTGAGGTACCACTTTCTGAGGGACAATGTTGAGAAGGGAAACATATCTTTGTCCTATGTCCCTACCCAAGATCAGCTAGCCGACATATTCGCCAAACCACTTGACCAAGTCACTTTCACTCGCTTGCGGGGTGAACCTAGGGTGTGCTTTCCCTTCTAGCTGGGTCTTGGAGCTTCTCTTGTATATTTGTGTCATATATCTCATTTTGTTGCATTCCATTCATGCATTTTAATTTATGTACAAAACCTGGTAGGATAGCCATCTTTGGATCACTTGAGCTAGGATTGAGCTTCTCTTATATACATTGATCACTGATGAGCTATGGATGAGATATGTGCATGTTTGGTAAATTGTGGATGTGAATGCTATGCTCTTGATGGTTTTGCCATATATGTATGATGAGATAGCATTTTGTTTGTGAAAATGATAAAATTGCCTCTCTCATGAGTAGATGCTTGTCTTTGCTAAATTTGTGCTCAAATACTTATATCATGCTCAGTTTGTGCTTGAGGATCACATTCTCTTTGCTTGGGGTCAAAGACCTTTTTGTCATTGTAAATGTTTAGCCCTTTTGCTTGCTTGGGGAGGAGCATAAGCTTCTTTTTGCCGCAAAGGCACTTCATGTACCATGTTTAATCTTGAAAATGAAATTGGTGTATGAATTGCCTTGTACTTGAAAAATGAGCTCCTAATCATGTTTTTATGTTTTGATATTCATATCTTGGGTGCTAACTACACCATATCTACTTTGCTTGCTCTATGTCTCATGTGTAGCATTTTGTTGTGCTCTTTGTATATTTGAGAAGCTTGGTAGACTGTATATATGCTTTGACATGCATTTTTCATGAAAACAAGGGGAAGAGTTTCATATACCTTGATTCATGCATTGTCAATAAGGGGGAGATGTTGTATGCATTTGGGGAGAATTTTCATGCATTGGGAGATTTTGTGGAAATTGGTATGCGTTTGTGAGATGTTGCATGTGAGGAGAAAAATTGAGAAGAAGAGGTTGCATTTGCTCAGGGGGAGTTTTGCATATGTGCAGGGGGAGCTCCGTTGATTTTTCCTGAGTTTTGTGCTTTGTGGTGTGCTTTTTGTGAGCTTTGTTTTGTCTCGGCTGTGTCGAGCCGTTGCCCTTGTCTTAGGGGGCCGAGACTTGGTTTGGCGAGTGATCTTGTTTTCGCTTGTTCTTTGGCTTTGGATCACTTGCTTTGGAGGTTTGTGTTCGTGGTTTTTTTCTTTTCTTTTTATCTATCATGGTTACTATGGGTGTTGTCAATGCACTCATCAAGGGGGAGATTGAGGACCACGTGTGTCCGAGGACCAGTGGAGGGTCGCTCCTTAGTGATGAGTGATTGACAATGTTGTGTGGACTGATGCTTGGCTAAGTGTGCAGGTACAGGTTGCGGCTTGACTCGTGTTGGTGCAGGTGAAGAACAAGCGTGAAAGGCCTGAGCCGTGGCGGCCTCCAGGTGATGGAGTGGCAAGTAGGCTTGGTTCGATAGACCTGGTGGCCGATGGGGTCAAGTGCGAGCCGTGCGGTGCAAGACTGGCGGACTGAAGTCGTGAACATGGGACGGTGGAAGGTAGCAGATCGAGCCTGAAGCTTGCACGCGGGGTTTGTTGGTTTGCCCACAAAACCATTGGTGGATGGTTTCTTGGATTGGGCCTCAAAACCAAGCCCGGAGGCCCTAGGCGACGGAGACGGTGATCCGGGAGCTTCGGGAAGCTTCTAGGCGGAGGGCACGTGGCGTGATCGCGGGGTTTGCATCGATGTGAAGCGAAGCCGCGGTGGAAGCGTGTCCGTCCGATGAAGACTTGACCAAAATACCCCTGAGGGGTTATATCTTCATTTCAAGTTGTAGGGGTAGCGTGGTCATTTACCTCCCTCCGATGGACTTCGTATAAATAGCGGAGAGGTGGATGGCATCTCTCTCTTGGACTCTAGGGCTTTCTCCCCCGGTTGATTTCTCTGAACTGCTTCTTTTCTCTCTGTATTCCTTAGGCTAGATTCTTGTATAGACTCTGACCTCTGGATGTATGGAAGCATTCGGTGTTGCGGTGATCTCCTAGTCCTTTGTGATTTTTGTGTCATTTTCAGGGCTATTTTTGAGGAGTTTCGTTCTTCGCTCGATTCGGGGATTTGAGGGTGTTTTCCTTCGGATTTCTTTGAGGGGATCATGGGTGGATGCTTTGCGCATCTTTGTGTGTGATCTTGACCCCTCAAACGCCGCGGAAGGCCTTCGATTCGTGAGTTTTTGGCCGAAGTTCGAGTTCTTTGTGGAGGTTTGTGTGATCTGCGATTCCCGGCGATTTAGTGGCTTAGAGGTCGAGATTTTTGGGGCATACCTTCATCTTGTGTTGCTTATCATGTCCCCCAAATCTTGTCTCAAGAGCTTTTGCCGTTTGGGAGATCCGGTGATGGATTTGGAGAGTGGACTCCCGAGCTCGAGCAGTTTTTGGTTCTGTCCGTGTGCTGCGGACAGTCCGCCAGGTGCACGCGGACAGTCCGCGAGGGCTCAGTTCATCATAGTTCATCGCTTGTTCGTGCACGTTCGTGTTTCTATCTGTTTCTTCCCTAGGTTTTGGTTGCAGGAGGTTTGCGGATAGTCCGCGGGGTGAAGCCGGACAGTCCGCCGGTCGAGAGTTTGTCTGGGGTGGCTCGAGGTTTGTCTGGGGTTTCTAGCGAGGTTGGCGGACAGTCCGCCTAGGCCTCACGGACGGTCCGCGACACTGGCGGACAGTCCGCTTGGCTTCTTCGGACAGTCCGATTTTTCGAGGTTTGTCTCTAGTGGTTCTGGTGCCTATTTCAGACAATCCGCGCAGGACCTGCGGACAGTCCGCCGTACCCTAGCGGATGGTCCGCCCGTACTGCACGGACAGTCCGCACTGGTCGTGTCCAGATTCGATCAAGTGCTTTGATTCTTGTCTTGCGCTTCCGCTCTTTGCTCCTAGGCTTGTTTCTTGATCTTGTAGGCTTGTGTGTGTCTTGTTTGGAGCTTCTTTGGTGTGCGCCAGTACTTGGAGTGGCAATCGGGGTATAGGCCGAGTTCAACCTTCGGGTAGAATTTTTATTGGCTCCCATTCACTCCCCCCTCTCTGGCCGCCCTATTCGGTCCTTCAATTGGTATCAGAGCCGGTTACGGATCTTCTTGATTCTAACCAGTCTAAGATCCAAAGACGGACGATTATGGCAAGGGGTCGGGTCCTACGCACTTTGATGGCAAGAATTACCCGATGTGGGAGAGGCGCATGGGCGCGTTTTTGCGAGGAAGGGAACTTTGATCTGGGAGGTCACTCAGAATCCTCATTATGACATCCCAGACAGTTTTATGCTTCCAAGATCGCGGGACATGTTTGAGGCCAACAGCAAGGCCATTGATTACTTGTTCCGTGCTCTCTGTGCCTCGAAGTTCGAGCGAGTGTACGGCGATGAGGACCAGGTGTGTCCGAGGACCAGTGGAGGGTCGCTCCTTAGTGATGAGTGATTGACAACGTTGTGTGGATTGATGCTTGGCTAAGTGTGCAGGTACAGGTTGCGGCTTGACTCGTGTCGGTGCAGGTGAAGAACAAGCGCGAAAGGGCTGAGCCGTGGCGGCCTCCAGGTGATGGAGAGGCAAGTAGGCTTGGTTCGATGGACCCGGTGGCCGATGGGGTCAAGTGCGAGCCGTGCGGTGCAAGACTGGCGGGCTGAAGTCATGAACATGGGCCGGTGCAAGGTAGCGGATGGAGCCCGAAGCTTGCACGTGAGGTTTGGTGGTTTGCCCACAAAACTATCAGTTGGACGGTTTCTTTGTTTGGCCCGCAAAACCAAGCTCGGAGGCCCGAGGCGACGGAGACGGTGATCTGGGAGCTTCGGGAAGCTTCGAGGTGGAGGGCACGTAGCGTGATCGCGGGGTTTGCGTCGAGGTGAAGCGAAGCCGCGGTGGAAGCGTGTCCGTCTGATGAAGACTTGACCAAAATGCCCCTGAGGGGTTGTATCTTCATTTATGCAGTAGGGGTAGCGTGGTCATTTACCTCCCTCCGATGGACTTCGTATAAATGGCGGAGAGGTGGATGGCATCTCTCTCTCTTGGACTCTAGGGCTTTCTCCCCCGGTAGATTTCTCTGAACTGCTTCTTTTCCCTCTGGATTCCTTAGGCTAGACTCTTGTACAAACTCTGACCTCTGGATGTATGGAAGCATTCGGCGTCCTGGTGATCTCTTAGTCCTCTGTGATTATCGTGTCATTTTTGGGACTATTTTTGGGGAGTTTCGTTCTTCGCTCGATTTGTGATTTTGGAGGCGTTTCTTCACGGATTTCTTTGAGGGGATCATGGGTGGATGCCTTGCGCATCTTTGTGTGTGATCTTGACCCCTCAAACTCCGTGGAGAGCCTTCGATTCGTGCGTTTTTTGTTGGTGCCCGGGTTCATGGTGGTGGTTCGGTTGATCCGCGATTCCCGGTGATTTAGTGGCTTAGGAGTTGAGATGTTTGGGGCATAGCATCCTTGTGTGACGCTTTTCATCTCCCTAAAATCTTGTCTCAAGAGCTTCAACCATTTGGGAGATCCGGTGATGGAAAGGTGGAGTTGACTCCTGAGGTCGGGTGTTTTTCTGCTCTGTTCGAGCCCGGCGGACCGTCCACGAGTCCCATGCGGACTGTCCGCGAGGCATAGACATCGCAACTGTTCTTCGTGTTCTTCGTTTGTTCTTCGCGTGGCTCTTTCGATCCGTTGGTTTCGGGCTTTTGTTTTGCAGCCAGTTCGCAGACCGTCCGCGTGGTCCTGGCGGACTGTCCGCGCGGCCCTGTGATTTTGTCTAGGGTGGCTCGTGCTTTGTCTTGGGTGTCCAGTGGCTTTGGCGGACTGTCCGCGGTGCACGGTCGGACCATCCGCGAGGAGACGTTTTTCCCCCGACCTTTCTGTTAGTTCCTGGTTCATTTTCAGACTGTCCGCACCTGTCTCACGGACCGTCCGCGCTACACTGGCGGACTGTCCGCAGCAGCCAGGCGGACTGTCCGGCTTGGACGCAGGAACTTGCCAAGTTTGATCGGTTCCTTTGATTCTTGCTTTGGTGCTTCCGCTCTTTGCTCCTAGGCTTGTTGGTTGATCTTCTAGGCTTGTGTGTGCCTTGTTTTGGAGCTTCCTTTGTGTGCACAAGCGTTCGGAGTGGTAATCGGGATATAGGCCGAGTTCGACCTAAGGGAAGAATTTTTATCAGCTCCCATTCACTCCCCCCTCTCTGGTCGCCCTTTTCGGTCCTTCAATTGGTATCAGAGCTGGTTACGGATCTTCGTGATTCTAACCAGTCTAAGATCCAAAGATGGGCGATTACGGCAAGGGGTCGGGTCCTCCGCACTTTGATGGCAAGAATTACCCGATGTGGGAGAGGCGCATGGGCGCGTTTTTGCGAGGGAAGGGAACTCTCATCTGGGAGGTCACTCAGAATCCTCATTATGTCATTCCAGAGAGTTTTCTGCTTCCAGGATCGCGGGACATGTTTGAGGCCAACAGCAAGGCCGTTGATTACTTGTTCCGTGTCTCTGTGCCTCGGAGTTTGATCGAGTGTACGGAGAGGATGTAGCCGAAAAGATTTGGCTCAAGTTGAAGAATGCTCATGTTGGCAATGCCCAAGTGCGAGCCCATATGTTTACCACTTACCGGAGAGAGTACGTGAACTTCACTCATCTCCCCGGTGAGTCGACCGATGCTATGTTTCAGCGTTTCACTTGCATAGTCAACAACATGAGGGCCAATGTGACAGTGCTCCCATACACGGATCATGATCAAGCTATCAAGCTTTTGCATGCCCTGGATAGATCCGTGTGGGAAGCCAAGATCGAGGCCATTGAGGAGTCGAGCGCGTATGATACGCTTTCGCTTGATGAGCTGTTCTCCAAGCTCAGGTCTTCAGAGGTTGATCGTGGCTTGAGAGCCAAGAGCGAGAGCCTCACTGGTCCTCATAGTTTGGCTCTTGTCTCAGGATCAAGGACTAACGCTAACTCTAGTGGTTTCTATTTGCCTTGTCTTGGGTCCTTGCCAGATGAGGATTTTGATGTGCTGAGCGAGGACGATCTCGCCTTGTTGAGCAAGAGGTTTGGGCGGATGTACGAGAACCGCAAGAATGCAAGGCGGAGCTCGGGGATGTGCTATCGGTGCGGGAAGCACGGGCACTTCATCGCCGAATGCCCTGAAGCCATGGAGATCAAGAACGACTACAAGGGCAAGCCCAAGCACGACTACAACAAGCACCGCTCCCGGAACGACTACAAGGACAAGCACAAGGACAAGGGCGAGAGAAGGCACAAGAAGGGTGGCGGCCACAAGAAGAAGACCGCTCGAGCGATGGTGGCCGGAGCGAGCGACATCGACTCGACATCAAGCGATGCTTCTTCCGGTTCGAGCAGCGAGGAAGAGCAAGAGAAGCGCAAGGACAAGCGGCACACGGGCAAGAACTTCACCGGCCTGAGCTTCGTCGCGCAAGGAGGCTTTTGCGGCATGGCACACTCCAAGAAGGGTGGGAAGCACAGTTCGAATTCGAACTCCGACTCCGAGGAAGAAGTACGGAATGATCCCAACTTCTTGCTAGAGGAGAATGCTAGGCTGAATGAGTTGCTTGACAACCGTGATGATGTGCTTAGAAAGACCAACAAGGAGAACAGGGAATTTAGGTCTTTGTTGGGTGATGCTAAGGACAAGGTAGCTGAACTTGAATCCTTGCTTGTGGATGCTAAAAATGAGATAGCTGCTTTGAAGTCTGCTCCTGTGGTGTCTGATGAGATTGATTGTGGTGACTGCTCAGTTTTTCTTACTGATTTGACTGCTCTCAAGGAGAAGCATGCCTCTACTTTGGAGGAACTAGATGTAGTTAGGATTGAGTATGATGAATTGAAGTCTAGGCCAGCTTTGTTAGGAGCTTGTACTTCATGTCCCATCTTGCATGCTAGGCTAGATGAATCTCACACTAGGATTGTTTCTCTTGAGGCGGCATTGAAAGCTCCTCTTCGTACATCATGTTCAACCTGTGAAATGCATGCTTTGAAGAACATGGAACTTGCACACTATGTTGATCGTCTGCAGGATGAAAATGATGAGCTTAGGAAATTGATGAGTTGGTTGTCTGGGCATGAGCCACAATTGAGTTTGATGTTGGCTCAGTTCAAGAGGTTTGATGGTCAGGCGTTGGGGGCTGAGAAGTGTGGTGAGAAGAGTGGTGAGGGAGAAGAGAAAGCTGGAGAGACACCCACACCATCCCACACCATACCCATGAACAAATATGCACCCAAGCCAAACCACTTGAGAAACAAGCTTGATACAACTCCAGACCCACCAGTATTCCCCCAGAAAACAGAGAATTACCAGAAACCCATCAAGTTTGTGAGTAACCTGGGTAATGTCTTTGAGGGGAAGTCAGGAGAGAAAGGTGTTGAGAAGCCCACAGAGAAGCCACCGCCTAAGCCAGTGCCAATCCGCTTCCATTGTGAGTATTGTGGGAGGGATGGGCACAAGGATGAGTTCTGTTTCTGGAGGAAGAGGGATGAGCGGTTTGCTAGGGAGATGGCAAACAAGGACAGGTACCACCTTTCTCGTGGTGTGCCTGAGCCTCGTAGAGGGCCTCTACCTAGGGGGGAGGTGTATGTGCGTACAGTTCCCACTCGTGGAGTTGGAGGTGGAGGTGTGTTCCCTCAGAGAGACAGGCGTGTTGGGTTTGGGTGTGGTGAGATGGCTCGACGTGCTACTTCTCGTGACCGTTACGAGTTTGGGAGGCACGATCGGAGCTTTGGGTCTCAGATGGACTACGGGCCACATTTTCCCCCTCGTGGTGCGCGTACTCCTCCCGTGAGACGTGACAGGTCCTTTGGTGGTAGGCGTGAGAGGGCTCCGCCTAGAGGTTTTGGGAGGATGGATTTTGCTAACCCTTCTTTTGAGCAAATGGCTCAGCACTGGTTTAACTCTTTTGGTACTAACCCTAGTGTTGAGTCGCTTGCTCATTCTCGTCCTCGTTTTTTATTGCAGGTGGGAGGCTTGGAGAACTTTTGGCTGATCGACTCCGGTTGCTCACGACACACGACCGGAGATCGTGGGTGGTTCTCCAGCCTCACCCCGGTGAGTACGAGGGAGTACATCACTTTCGGGGACAATGGGAGAGGACGAGTGCTTGCTAAAGGTATGGTGAAGGTGAGTAGCAAGGTGACCTTAAGAAGTGTGGCCCTGGTCAAGTAACTTGGTTTTAACTTGTTGTCAGTATCTCAATTACTTGACGAAGGTTTTGAGGTTCATTTCAAGTCGGGTGCTTCTCGTGTGCTTGATTCTCGAGGCGATCTTGTCTATACTATCATCCCCGAGGGTCAAATCTTTCGTGCCGATTTTTCCCAGTCAGTTGGTCCTCCTCGATGCTTTGTTGCTGGTTTTTCGGCCGAGCTTTGGAAATGGCATAGGAGGTTGGGACACTTGAGCTTTGAGTTGCTTTCCCGCTTGAGTGGTCTTGATCTTGTCTGAGGATTGCCTAAGTTGAAATTCGAGAAGGATTTGGTTTGTGCTTCTTGTCGACATGGAAAGATGGTTGCTGCTTCTCATGCCCCTCTGACTGCGGTCATGACCGAGCGACCTAGTGAGCTGTTGCACATGGATTTGGTTGGGCCAGCTTGTGTTCGCTCTGCTGGTGGGAAGTGGTATGTTCTTGTGGTTGTTGATGATTTTTCGAGGTACTCTTGGGTTTTCTTTTTGGAGGATAAGAGCGAGACATTTGGCTTTGTTCAGGACTTGATCTTGAGGTTGAAGAATGAGAGACATGGTAATGCCATTCGAGCTATACGTAGTGACAATGGCACGTAGTTTAAGAACTCTGATTTCGATACCTTTTGCAGTGATCTTGGTCTCGATCATCAGTACTCTTCTCCATATGTCGCTTGCCAGAATGGCGTAGTGGAGAGGAAGAACCGAACCCTTTGTGAGATGGCCAGGACGATGCTCGATGAGCATAGGACTCCTAGATGTTTCTGGGCCGAGGCGGTCAATACCGCTTGCTATGTCTCAAATCACATCTTCCTTCGTGCCTTTAAGAAGAAGACCTCTTATGAGCTGATGCATGGCCGACAACCCAAGGTGAGTCACTTTAGAGCGTTTGGTTGCACGTGTTTCATTCTGAAGAAGGGCAAGTTGGATAAGTTCGAGTCTAGATGTTCGGATGGTATTTTCCTTGGTTATGCGATTCATTCTAGAGCATATCGTGTGCTCAACCTTGATACTAACCGAATCATGGAGACTTGCGAGGTAACCTTCGACGAGACACAACCATGTAGCTCTTCTGCTTTTGAGTGTGCAGGTGACGAGGAGATTGGAGCGAGGATCTTTGAGGATGAGAAGGATGGAGATGGAGATGAAGACGATGATGGTGGTGATGCTCCCGTGGCTGATCGTGTACACGCTACTTCCACTACTACGACGACAATCGGGGATGGACCATCCCCGACACCCACTACGACTGAGGCTGTTCGAGTGGAGGCTGCTGCTGAGGAGGAGATTGTGGCTAGGCGAGAGGCTTCCCGACGTGTACAGGTGGATCACCCACCAACGACGATCATAGGTGACCTTCTTGAACGTACTACACGATCGAGGTCAAGGAATACTTCTCATTTCGCTCACTCTGCTTTTGTTGCGTCGTTTGAGCCCAAAGATATTCGACACGCTTTATCTGACGAGAATCGGGTGAATTCCATGCATGAGGAGTTGGAAAACTTTGAGAGAAACCAAGTCTGGGTGTTAGTCGATCCACCGCCAAATTGCCGTCCCATAGGTACCAAGTGGGTGTGGAAGAACAAAGAGGGTGAGAATGGGATGGTTGTGAGAAACAAGTCGAGGTTAGTGGCGCAAGGGTTCAACCAGAAGGAGGGGATAGATTATGAGGAGACATTTGCTCCTGTGGCCTGTTTGGAGGCAATTAGGATCCTTCTAGCCTTTGCCGTGGCTAAAGGGTTCTAGTTGTACCAAATGGATGTCAAGAGTGCTTTCTTGAATGGGGTGATATAGGAATAAGTGTATGTGAGGCAACCCCCAGGGTTTGAGAGTGAAAAATACCCACACCGTGTATACAAACTCCAGAGAGCGCTCTATGGGTTGAAACAGGCACCTAGAGTTTGGTATGGCAGGTTGAGAGGGTTTTTGCTGAGTAAGGGGTTTGTGATGGGCACTGTTGATAAGACCCTGTTCCTCCTTAAGCATGGGAATGACCTTTTAATTGTTCAGATATACGTGGATGACATAATCTTTGGTGGCTCTTCTCATGATCTTGTTGCCAGATTTGCAGATGACATGAGCAGGGAATTTGAGATGTCCATGATGGGCGAGCTGCAGTTTTTCTTAGGCCTCCAGATCAGGCAGTGCAAGGATGAGACGTTTGTACATTGTTGACGGCTGTTAAGTGCTACTTTTACACCATTAATACCTGCATAAAATAAATGTATAAGGATCATCAACACTAGAATAGGGGTTTATACTAACAATTTCCACAAGTGTTGGTGTTTCTAGCTTTTGTGGCAGGACACACCGAAATACGTGTTAAATGACACAGTTGAGAGGAAGTGCACCAATGGCATAGATATGGCATCATCATAAACAATCACAAAGGCCAAATTGGTATTCACCAATGCGATGGGCTCGTCAAGACGATCGAAATGGATATATCATTTCTCTACTTTGGAGTTCGAATGAAAGAGATACGCACAAGATAACATGTGGGCCCGGTGGGACCCACACCCCCATACCCACCTTGGGACCCACCTAGCAGTCACCTAGACGAAAGGCGGCGCGAGGGGGGCTACCCGGGGGTCGGCCAACCCCCCAGGTCGCCCGACCCCGTGTTGCGGCCTCTCGTGTCGCCCTTCCACGTGTCGGCTTGTCGTGAAGAGGCAAAGGCGGTTCTAGGTGTGTGCCCGAAGATTCCCTCAAGATCCTGCCGGAAAGCTCCTTCTCTTGCAAGCTACTTGGTCTCCACTCCTCTTTGCCACATGTCACCACCCTATTGGTGGCGCCCAAGGCAGCCAAGGGAGCTCCTCCTACCCCCCTTGGCCTATAAATATGAGGAGAGGGGGCTAGAATAGAGACACATCCCATTCTCCTCCTCCTCTTTAGAAACACTTGTTTCCTCCCTCATGTGATCTCTCATGGATCAAATGAGTTGATCCATGAAGGTGAGAGTAGGTGCTAGGTAGAGTGTGGTGTTGGTGAGGGTGTCATGTTCTTCAATTAGAGCAAAGTAAGTATTCTTGTATTTTCCAATTAGACTAAAGTGTTATTCATGCATGAGTGATATGTTCTTGAGTTCTTCGTTCGTTCATCATTTAGAGGCCCATGTTCTTCGTGAACGCGCTTCCTCGATCTAGTTGACGAACAAGTTACTCACGCTTTTGTGTTTGTTCATAAGTTAGAGGCTCGTGTTCTTCACGAACACGATCCTTTGATCTTTTGTTACAAGTGCATAAGTTTGCATTCCGTTGTGTGAATTATCCTGTTAGATCTTGTTGGAGTACATTAATACACTGGCATTCATTCTTCCTATCATCTGTGTGATCCTGTGGTAAGTGAGATTAGCTCGAAGGTCGCGGGTTCATCGCTCCGTATTTATACAGGGTGCTATAGTGTTACTACAGGAGCTCAGACGTAGTCGTGCTATAGTAGTAATCAGTGGTGTAGACGTGGCGTCTAGACTACAGGTTATCCTTCGTTTGCCCTGTATCCCACGGTTTGTCTTGGGGTAGGCCGCGGTAGTGACAGCCATTGGACGCTCTGAAATCCCCCACGTTCGGATACAGCGTGTAGGCAACCATTTGCCGTGAACCAACTGTTATAGCCAGGAGGGGCCGGTGTCCGAAGCGAGCATAATTGCCTGCTCTTCTCCTCTGGGATCAGTATTCATAGGAAGCGCCTCATCATCTCTCAACCTTAGCTAGGGGTTTGGTGTCCTTGGACCGTTCGTTTAGGATAGAAGGTAGTGCACATCGTTCCTTGGATTCGATACCCTTTGGAATACTCCTTTGGGGAAGTGCTACAACGGTATTTCCGTGCGCTTGCGGTATACCCGGTTGCTCTTATACGTTCCCTCTAGCTGTACAACTAGTGGTGACGTTAAGAAACGCCAACAAGCATTTCTGGCGCCGTTGCCGGGGAACGGTTGCTGTATCTATCTTCGAACCTAGTGGTCCTCGTATCTTTTGTTTTTCCTTTTTGTTCTACCTTTACCCCCATTACCCATTGAGATATCCCTTTTGTTTCTTTCCTTCTACCTTTACCCCCACTACCCATGGTGAAGCTTTCCTGTAAAAGCATCACTACCCCCAGGGATGAGCTCCCAGAGCCACCACCTTTGGTGCGCCTTTTTCTCACATCTGGCTGTGAGCTTCTCCCTGCGACTATCGATGTCGTTCGGTACACTATCTTCTCTGGTCTATCGAGCGAAGACCCATATGACCATCTTCGTGACTTCGAGTACTTGTGTTCTCATATCTACAAACTGGGTATGACGTTGGATACCTTCAAGTGGAAGTTGTTTCCGTACTCTCTTGTAGGGAAGGCGGAGCAGTGGTACACATATACCGTAGGTAGCGCGAACGATAGTTGGGGAGAGCTTAGGGACAAGTTTTGTCTTGAGTTCTTTCCTCCATCTCGTGTTGTTGCTTTACGGGAAGATATCCATTGTTTTCAACAAAAAGAGAAGGAAACGATAGACATGGCCTGGTCTAGATTTACATGCTTAGCATATTCTGGACCTCCCTTGTCGATGACTGAGTCTTAGTTGCTTCGCAGATTTTATGATGGTCTCGACAAAAGGTCTATCTGTTGTCTTGACTTCGGAAAGCCATTTCTTGAGAGGGAACCGGCTGAAGGTTGGAGTTTCCTGAACACCTACTTCGAAGACGACCCCATATCCTACCAAGAGGAATCCGAGTCAAGCCATGAGAGTCCCTCAACATCCAAGTCCGATTCTTCATCTTCCGAATCTCAAGACTTGTCTATTGAGCCCTCTCCCGAACCACGAACACCAAAGGGGGAAGAAATTCAACCTTCGGAGTTCTCTTCTCGATTTGAGGGTGAGCCTTCTCGGGACATCATAAATACCTCAGATCGTTCTTGGCACGAGAAGCCTACGGCATCGTTGGACTTTGATGAGGTTCTCGATGAAGTTTGGAATCATGGTGCAATAGTGGAATGGTCGCCTTGGAAATCAGAGCATGTTGCCGAAGTAATTCAGCTCGACTTCCACGACCATCCATTGCTCCATGAAGGGAAACACCGTAGATGCTGTTCATGACCCTGCTGCTGGAGTTTGCATCATATCAAAGTACCTTTTGGACACTCTGGTGGGTGACATGCCCCTCACCCCGACTGATAGATATTTCCAAAGTCCTAGGTATAAAGAATACATTTTCCCATGTCGAGGGATTGCTAGGGACGTGCCAATCATCATAGACAAGATCGAGGTGCACTTAGATTTTCACATCTATGACATCATGGATTTCGATCTTCTTCTGGGCTTCCCATTGGATGAACTTCTTGATAAATCTCAAGGAAGCTTAGATGTAAAGCTTAGGGAAGCCGTTTCTACCACGTCCATCTCTTGTCATGAACATTCCATGGTAGAACCTCTTCCCGAGCAAAACCCACTCGAGATGATAATGCACGTATCTCCGTTTGCATCATCTGAGCCTGTTCCGATTGAGGTTGTAGACTTCTCTACGCCTCAAGGGAATGACTCGGGAGATTCTCTTCACCTCTATGGAGGCGAACGATCATCATCTATCTCGATCGAGTTTCAGCCTCTTCCCACTGGCCCGTATTATGTTGCTTTCGATTATGATCGAGAGTCAACATCTTGCCTCCACGATGCATCTCTTGAGATAGAGAACTCATGGGCCATGGAATCTTGTGAGGCACCGACTCTGGAGTTCATGGGCAAAGGTTACACAGCTAAGCATGGTAGTTTCATTCTTGATACACCACATGAACCATGCTTGCATCATGCCTATCCAGAGCTGGCCATGCTGAGTGCACTTTGCACATACGAGGGTTGCAACCACCTTCTAGTCCTCCATTGCATAATGTTTAGAAGGCAGATTGTGGATGCATATGTCTATCATAAACATATCAGATTTCGTGTGTGCATTGTGGCACTAACCTTGCAGCTAAAGCTTCACCGATACATCAAGGATTGGTGGTGAGATGGGAATGACACCACCAACGATAGCTGCAAGATGAAGTTCCCATGGTCGAGCTTATGACCCATAAATAAACAAAGCACTACCAGGAGATAGCCTGGATTAGCTTAGGTTTCATTTCCCTTTCGAATAAAAGCAAGAGCGTGTTTTTAGGATAAGTCGTCCTTCGGGTATTTTTGGTCACTAACCTTTCAGGTGGAGATTGAAAAGAAAGATGGACAGATGATGCCTACGAACATGTGAGCCACATCAGCTGCAACACCTAGATAAGCTTGGTGAGGGAACATTTACAAAGGAAGCTTGATCACCACACACTTGAGTTGTGTTGCCTAGCAATGCAAACTTCAAGTGTGGGGGAGGCATGTGAGCATCCTGAGTACAGTTCCTCCTCTACCAAATCTTATCCTGGTGTGGTGATGATGTCAGCTCTTGCATCTTGCCCACTAGCTAGGTAAGTCCTGCTTTTGACATTAAACAAAGCCCTTCCGAGAGGTTTCCGAGGTTCACCATCTTATGCTCATGCTTATGTCCCTTGTTGATGATGGCTTGATCATGCTTTCATGCTTCCTTCATTTATGTTCATATGCTCTGGTTTGAATGTTTTGAGTACTCACAAAAATTGTTTTAAATTAAGCATGGTGCTTAGGTTAAAATTGTCTTCTTCAGTCAAAACAAGACATGGTGTCGAGTTTTGACTGATGAACCTTAGAGTTATATTTTCATAGATCTTGCTTGTATATATGCTGACTAACCCTTGCAGAAAATTGTCAAATTTGAATGGGTAAGTCATTGAGCTAAATTCAAATGGGAAGGTAAGTTGAGGTGTCAGATTCATGTTGCACAACATGCAAAGGTGGTACATATGACCTCTCAAAGGTCCAAGGTAAGTATATTCGCCTTTGTGTATGAAATGTAATATTGGTCTAACCCTTTCGAGCAAATGACACAATGACAATAAAATAAAATAAAAACCAAAAATATTTGCTTTTGAATAAAGGCTCTATGGTTCTCGAACCAGTAGAGTCCATCTTTTGTTTCCACTTTTGCTTGAAGAACAGCACCAGTACAAGCACCAGTGTGGGGGAGCTCTCTCAAGCTCATCATTGACATATCCACTTGAGAACTCCCACACAAAGGGCTGCATGACATCGACTACACCTTCATGACAAGAGCAAGGTAAACTGGAGTGAGCCGGCTGCCTCTTGGTCAGCCGAATCACCACTAGTCTTCCTTGTTCCTCATATCCTTCAGGAGCGATGGTACGTGCACCCTTCATCTCACTCTCTACCTAAGAGTTTGAATGATCCTCAATTCTTATCCAATAAATCAAACTCAAATATCGGTGTTTTGTTTGCTCTCCATGATTCCTGTGGTTGGCTTGCATATGTTTTATTCCTTGCTTATTATCTTGATACTTGTGAACAAATATCATTAGGGAACTCATGCTTATCTAAGTAGTTGGCGTTTGTGATATGGTTTGATGATATGATCTTCGCTCTTTATGTTTGAGTGCTTGGGAATTTTATTTGACAAATCATAAAACCCTTTGCAAAGCTCCTCTTTGATATGCCACTGTCCTACCAAAGCTATATGATGCTACTAGTTAAAAACCTTATACTCATGTGCTGCTTGTCATTGCATTGAGCTTTGTCAAATTTGATGACCCTTGCGAGAAGTCTTTTTATGCTTTCATGATCAAGATTCATGTGCACACCACTTATTTCCCCTTGCTATGCTTCTACACGGGAAGTTAGCATTGTATCATTCATCCCTTTCATAAAAATAAAGCTCCATATGTGGTGTGACATCTCTCTCCAAAAGTATCCTTCAAAAGAGACATGGGTTATAAAAAAAAGAGAAAGAGAAAAGAAAAGAGAGACACATGCTCAAAGCATGATGAAAAGAAAAAAAAAGAAAAGAAAAGAGAAAAAAAAGAGGGAATAGCCTATATCCAATAAAGGAGAAATAGGAGAGAGATGAGATCATGCAAAAGGAGTTCCATATCTTAGATGGTAATAACTAGTATCCATTCCGGAGCTAGTGTCCACCTTACCATCACCACAATATTCATTATATATATGGTAATATCTAGCACCCATTCTGGGCCTAGTATCCACCTTACCATATCCATCATATCTATACATGTGCACATCTTGATCTGAGTGTATGAATTGCTTTTTTCTTGGATCCAGGTTTTGACTTTGCAATATATGTGATACAAGTATGCCTTATCCTTTATCCTACCCTAAGCCCCACATATAGCCATCATTAGAAGTAGGGTGAAGAAAGGCAGTTTAATGCCTTGGTGAGGACATACACACATTGAGTGATCCGAGAGAATCAAATGAGGAGCAAAGCAAGGTTTGTTTTTCAAGACTACTTGTGAAACCCCAAGTTATTTGACATGATGAGCAGGAGTGATTTGATTCCTGACCATTCCATTCTTCAACTACCCAAGATGGCATGATAGACACTCCACAGAGTTTACAAGTGCAAGGTATGGTTTGGAATATCTCTTATGCTCGCTTCATACCTTTGGATATCATGTCTCACCTTGATCTGACTCCCTTCACTCGGGACGAGCAAAGGTCAAGTGTGGGGGAGTTGTTGACGGCTGTTAAGTGCTACTTTTACACCGTCAATACCTGCATAAAATAAATGTAAAAGGATCATCAACACTAGAATATGGGTTTATACTAACAATTTCCACAAGTGTTGGTATTTCTAGCTTTTGTTGCAGGACGCACCGAAATACGTGTTAAATGACACAGTTGAGAGGAAGTGCACCAATGGCATAGATATGGCATCATCATAAACAATCACAAATGCCAAATTGGTATGCACCAATGCGATGGGCTCGTTGAGACGATCGAAATGGATATATCATTTGTCTACTTTGGAGTTTGAATGAAAGAGATACGCACAAGATAACATGTGGGCCCGGTGGGACCCACACCAAGCCACATGGTGACGTGCTGTCACACAGGAGTCCACATGTCCATGACACATCATTGATCCAAAGACACACACTCTCGATAAATCAGGAGCCAGTACGCGGATCTAAGGGCCCACAACCACGAATAAATGGCTAGAAATACCGCATACACCCCCATACCCACATTGGGACCCACCTAGCAGTCACCTGGACGAAAGGCGGCGCGAGGGGGCTACCCGGGGCTCAGCCGACCCCCCAGGTCACCCGACCCTGTGTTGCGGCCTCTCGTGTCGCCCTTCCACGTGTCGGCTTGTCGTGAAGAGGCAAATGCGGTTCTAGGTGTGTGCCCGAAGATTCCCTCAAGATCCTGCCGGAAAGCTCCTTCTCTTGCAAGCTACTTGGTCTCCACTCCTCTTTGCCACATGTCACCACCCTATTGGTGGCGCCCAAGGCAGCCAAGGGAGCTCCTCCTACCCCCCTTGGCCTATAAATATGAGGAGAGGGGGCTAGAATAGAGACACGTCCAATTCTCCTCCTCGTCTTTAGAAACACTTGTTTCCTCCCTCATGTGATCTCTCATGGATCAAATGAGTTGATCCATGAAGGTGAGAGTAGGTTCTAGGTAGAGTGTGGTGTTGGTGAGGGTGTCATGTTCTTCAATTAGAGCAAAGTAAGTATTCTTGTATTTTCCAATTAGACTAAAGTGTTATTTATGCATGAGTGATATGTTCTTGAGTTCTTCGTTCTTTCATCATTTAGAGGCCCGTGTTCTTCATGAACGCGCTTCCTCGATCTAGTTGACGAACAAGTTACTCACGCTTTTGTGTTTGTTCATAAGTTAGAGGCTCGTGTTCTTCACGAACACGACCCTTTGATCTTTTGTTACAAGTGCATAAGTTTGCATTCCGACCCTTTGATCTTTTGTTACAAGTGCATAAGTTTGCATTCCGTTGTGTGAATTATCCTGTTAGATCTTGTTGGAGTACATTAATACGCTGGCATTCGTTCTTCCTATCATCTGTGCGATCCTGTGGTAAGTGAGATTAGCTTGAAGCTCGTGGGTTCGTCGCTCCATATTTATACAGGGTGATATAGTGTTACTACAGGGGCTCAGATGTAGTCGTGCTATAGTAGTAATCGGTGGTGTAGATGTGGTGTCTAGACTACGGTTATCCTTCGTTTGCCCTGTATCCTATGGTTTGTCTTGGGGTAGGCCGCTGTAGTGACAGCCGTTGGACCCTCTGAAATCCCCCACGTTCGGATACAGCGTGTTGGAGAAGTTTGGCATGAACGACTCCAAGCCGCTGACTACACCGATGAGTACTACTACGGCTTTGGACGCGAACGAGGACGGCGAACCCGTGGACTAGAAGGAGTGCCGGAGCATGATCGGCTCCCTCCTCTACTTGACAGCGACGAGGCCAGACATACAGTTCAGCGTGTGTCTGTGCGCTCGTTTTCAGGCTTCACCGAGGACTTCACATCGGCAGGCCGTCAAGCGGATTTTCAGGTAATTGAACTACACTCCTGAGTTTGGTCTTTGGTACTCTGCCTCCTCGACACTCAGACTTCACGGGTACTCCGATGCTGATTTCGCTGGGTGTCGATTGGACCGCAAGTCTACCTCTGGGTGTTGTCAGTTCCTTGGTTCTTCTTTGGTCTCTTGGTCATCTCGCAAGCAATCCAGTGTAGCCCAGTCCACTACAGAGGCCGAGTATGTAGCTGCTGCTAGTTGTTGTTCCCAGCTGCTTTGGATGACCTACACCATGAGTGATTTTGGTGAGGAGTGCTCCCAGGTTCCACTTTTCTGTGACAGCACCAGTGCCATAAGCATAGCCAAAAATCCTGTCCTCCACTCCAAAACGAAACGTATAGAAGTGAGGTACCACTTTCTAAGGGACAATGTTGAGAAGGGAAACATATCTTTGTCCTATGTCCCTACCCAAGATCAGCTAGCCGACATATTCACCAAACCACTTGACCAAGTCACTTTCACTCGCTTGCGGGGTGAACTTGGGGTGTGCTTTCCTTTCTAGCTGGGTCTTGGAGCTTCTCTTGTATATTTGTGTCATATGTCTCATTTTGTTGCATTCCATTCATGCATTTTAATTTATGTACAAAACCTGGTAGGATAGCCATCTTTGGATCACTTGAGCTAGGATTGAGCTTCTCTTATATACATTGATCACTGATGTGCTATGGATGAGATATGTGCATGTTTGGTAAATTGTGGATGTGATTGCTATGCTCTTGATGGTTTTGCCATATATGTATGATGAGATAGCATTTTGTTTGTGAAAATGATAAAATTGCCTCTCTCATGAGTAGAAGCTTGTCTTTGCTAAATTTGTGCTCAAATACTTATATCATGCTCAGTTTGTGCTTGAGGATCATATTCTCTTTGCTTGGGGTCAAAGACCTTTTTGTCATTGTAAATGTTTAGCCCTTTTGCTTGCTTGGGGAGGAGCATAAGCTTCTTTTTGCCGCAAAGGCACTTCATGTACCATGTTTAATCTTGAAAATGAAATTGGTGTATGAATTGCCTTGTGCTTGAAAAATCAGCTCCTAATCATGTTTTTATGTTTTGATAATCATATCTTGGGTGCTAAACCTGTTGTCTACCATGAGAAGTCTCATTTTAAGAAGTAGACACATGGCTCAGTGGCTTTAACATGACTTGAGTAGCTTGTGGGCGTTTATAATGATCTTGTGATGAGAATTTGTGATCTTGCATAAACTTTGGATGATCTAATGTATTTGTGCTCAAATTGCTAGGGATAGGGTCTTTCTCATGAGATGGATGCTTATTTGTGAAAATTGCTTAAAATTGCTTTTGGCCATGTCACATGCTTATATGTCTCTACCTTCTTGATGGCAATTTGCTAACTACACCATATCTACTTTGCTTGCTCTATGTCTCATGTGTAGCATTTTGTTGTGCTCTTTGTATATTTGAGAAGCTTGGTAGACTGTATATATGCTTTGACATGCATTTTTCATGAAAACAAGGGGAAGAGTTTCATATACCTTGATTCATGCATTGTCAACAAGGGGGAGATGTTGTATGCATTTGGGGAGAATTTTCATGCATTGGGAGATTTTGTGGAAATTGGTATGCGTTTGTGAGATGTTGCATGTGTGGAGAAAAATTGAGAAGAAGAGGTTGCATTTGCTCAGGGGGAGTTTTGCATATGTGCAGGGGGAGCTCCGTTGATTTTTCCTGAGTTTTGTGCTTTGTGGTGTGCTCTTTGTTAGCTTTGTTTTGTCTCGGCTGTGTCGAGCCGTTGCCCTTGTCTTAGGGGGCCGAGACTTGGTTTGGAGAGTGATCTTTTTTTCGCTTGTTCTTTGGCTTTGGATCACTTGCTTTGGATGTTTGTGTTCGTGGTTGTTTTCTTTTTTCTTTTTATCTATCATGGTTACTATGGGTGTTGTCAATGCACTCATCAAGGGGGAGATTGAGGACCAGGTGTGTCCGAGGACCAGTGGAGGGTCGCTCCTTAGTGATGAGTGATTGACAACGTTGTGTGGACTAATGCTTGGCTAAGTGTGCAGGTACAGGTTGCGGCTTGACTCGTGTCGGTGCAGGTGAAGAATAAGCGCGAAAGGCCTGAGCCGTGGCGGCCTCCAGGTGATGGAGTGGCAAGTAGGCTTAGTTCGATGGACCTGGTGGCCGATGGGGTCAAGTGCGAGCCGTGCGGTGCAAGACTGGCGGACTGAAGTCGTGAACATGGGCCGGTGCAAGGTAGCGGATCGAGCCCGAAGCTTGCACACGGGGTTTGTTGGTTTGCCCACAAAACCATCGGTGGACGGTTTCTTGGTTTGGGCCTCAAAACCAAGCCCGGAGGCCCGAGGCGACGGAGACGGTGATCCGGGAGCTTCGGGAAGCTTCGAGGCGGAGGGCACGTGGCGTGATCGCGGGGTTTGCGTTGATGTGAAGCGAAGCCACGGTGGAAGCGTGTCCGTCCGATGAAGACTTGACCAAAATGCCCCTGAGGGGTTGTATCTTCATTTCAAGTTGTAGGGGTAGCGTGGTCATTTACCTCCCTCCGATGGACTTCGTATAAATAGCGGAGAGGTGGATGACATCTCTCTCTTGGACTCTAGGGCTTTCTCCCCCGGTAGATTTCTCTGAACTGCTTCTTTTCCCTCTGTATTCCTTAGGCTAGATTCTTGTATAGACTCTGACCTCTGGATGTATGGAAGCATTCGGCGTTGCGGTGATCTCCTAGTCCTCTGTGATTTTCGTGTCATTTTCGGGGCTATTTTTGGGGAGTTTCGTTCTTCGCTCGATTCGGGGATTTGAGGGTGTTTTCCTTCGGATTTCTTTGAGGGGATCATGGGTGGATGCCTTGCGCATCTTTGTGTGTGATCTTTACCCCTCAAATGTTGGGGAAGGCCTTCGATTCGTGAGTTTTTGGCCGAAGTTTGAGTTCTTGGTGGAGGTTCGTGTGATCCGCGATTCCCGGCGATTTAGTGGCTTAGAGGTCAAGATTTTTGGGGCATAGCTTCATCTTGTCTTGCTTATCATCTCCCCCAAATCTTGTCTCAAGAGCTTTTGCCGTTTGGGAGATCCGGTGATGGATTTGGAGAGTTGACTCCCGAGCTCGAGCAGTTTTTGGTTCTGTCTGTGTGCTGCAGACAGTCCACCAGGTGCACGCGGACAGTCCGCAAGGGCTCAGTTCGTCACAGTTCGTCGCTTGTTCGTGCGCGTTCGTGTTTCGATCTGTTTCTTCCCCAGGTTTTGGTTGCAAGAGGTTTGCGGACAGTCCGCGGGGTGAAGCCGGACAGTCCGCCAGGTTGAGAGTTTGTCTGGGGTGGCTCGAGGTTTGTCTGGGGTTTCCAGCGAGGTTGGCGGACAGTCCGCCTAGGCCTCACGGACGGTCCGCGACACTGGCGGACAGTCCGCTTGGCTTCTTCAGACAGTCCGATTTTTCGGGGTTCGTCTCTGGTGGTTCTGGTGCCTATTTCGGACAGTCCGCGCAGGACCTGCGACAGTCCGCCATACCCTAGCGGACGGTCCACCCGTTCTGCACGGACAGTCCGCACTGGTCGTGTCCAGATTCGATCAAGTGATTTGATTCTTCTCTTGTGCTTCCGCTCTTTGCTCCTAGGCTTGTTTCTTGATCTTGTAGGCTTGTGTGTGTCTTGTTTGGAGCTTCTTTGGTGTGCGCGAGTACTTGGAGTGGCAATCGGGGTATAGGCTGAGTTCAACCTTCGAGAAGAATTTTTATCGGCTCCCATTCACTCCCTCCTCTCTGGTCGCCCTATTCGGTCCTTTAGATGCTCAGGAGGATCCGCGAGTAGTGCTCGGTATGTTCCTAGTCAACTCCACTCCCGCCTCAGTTTTATTTGATTCTGGAGCATCCCATTCTTTTATTACTTCCCAGTTCGTAGCCCAACATAATCTACCCATTAGTCCTATGCCTCGCAATATGGTAGTTAGTACACCAGGGGGAGGGATGAAAGCCACATATCAGTGCAATCATGTCAGTCTCAAGATTATGGGCAGGGATTTCCGGGCAAATCTTATAATACTGCAATCAAGAGGGGTCGATGTGATACTCGAGATGGGATGGTTGACAGCATGTGACGCAGTGATTCAGTGTGCCAAGAGGTCAGTTCTTCTCACTAGTCCAGCTGGGGAAAGGTTCGAGTTTGCAGCAGATCCACCTCCAGCTACAACCAGTACAGTGAATCAGCTTGATGGGAAGACCTTGGAGGATATCAGAGTTGTGTGCGAGTTCCAGGATGTTTTTCCTGATGAGTTACCAGGTATGCCTCCTGACCGTGATGTTGAGTTCGTTATTGATCTACTTTCTGGTACTGCTCCTATTTCCAAGCGTCCATATAGAATGTCTAGTGATCAGTTGCGAGAATTAAAGGCACAAATTAGAGATTTAATGAGTAAAGGGTTTATTCGAGCTAGTTCTTCACCTTGGGGAGCACCGGTTATCTTTGTGGGAAAAAAAGATGGAACACAGAGGATGTGTGTGGATTACAGGTCTCTTAATGATGTTACTATCAAGAACAAGTATCCATTGCCTCGCATTGAAGATTTATTTGATCAGATGAAAGGAGCCAAGGTGTTCTCTAAGATTGATTTGCATTCTGGTTATCATCAGATGAAGATCAGGGCTTCAGATATTCCTAAAACTGCATTCACCACCAGGTATGGGTTATATGAGTACACAGTTATGTCCTTCGGATTGACCAATGCACCTGCTTACTTCATGTACCTGATGAATAAGATCTTTATGGAGTATCTGGACAAGTTTGTTGTGGTGTTTATTGATGATATCTTGATCTACTCCAAGAATGAGGAAGAGCATGAGGAACATTTGAGGCTTGTGTTACAGAAGCTTAGGGAGCAACAGTTGTACGCCTAGTTCAACAAGTGTGAGTTCTGGCTCAAGGAGGTAGCTTTTCTTGGTCATATCATCATCAACGGAGGTATTGCAGTGGATCCAAGCAAGGTCAATGATGTGTTAAAGTGGGAGCAGCCTCGGACAGTGACAGATATCAGGAGTTTCCTTGGATTAGCTAGTTACTATCGTCGGTTCATCAAGGGATTCTCTAAGATATTGAAGCCACTCACGACACTGCTTGAGAAGGATAGAGAGTTTAGGTGGACAGAGGCATGTCAGGCTAGTTTTGAAGAGTTGAAGAAGAGATTGACCACAACCCCAGTGTTAGTAATGCCAGATCTACAGAAGAGCTTCGATATCTATTGTGATGCTTCTCTACAGGGTTTGGGTTGTGTTCTTATGCAAGAGGGACATGTTATAGCCTATGCGTCTCGACAGTTGAGGAAACATGAGCAGAATTATCCTACTCATTATCTAGAGCTTGCAGCAGTGGTTCATGCATTGAAGATTTGGAGGCACTATGTCATGGGAACTAAGTGCCAGATTTACACCGATCATAAGAGCCTAAAGTACATCTTCACTCAGAAGGATCTCAATCTGAGACAATGTCATTGGTTGGAACTGATCAAAGACTATGATTTGGAGGTTCATTATTATCCTGGGAAAGCAAATCTGGTTGCAGATGACTTGAGTCGGAAGGGTCATGCTAATATGGTTCTGGCTTTTCAACTACCTGATGAGCTGATGAAGGAGTTTGAGAGGCTTAATTTGGGGATTGTTGCTCACACAGAGGGAGTGACCTTGGAATTGGAGTCTACTTTGGAGCAAGAGATACGAAAAGGATAGTTGGAGGATGAGATGATTAAGAAGATTAAGGAAACTATGGAAAAGGGTAATGCTCTAGAGTTTAGAAGGGATGATCAAGGAACCATATGGTTTAAAGACAAGATTTGTGTGCCATATGTGAAGGATCTTAGAGAGACCATCTTGAAGGAAGCTCATGATTCCGCTTACTCCATTCATCCGGGTAGTGCAAAGATGTATCAGGATCTTAAGCAGAGGTATTGGTGGTATGGAATGAAGAGAGATGTGGCAGCCCATGTAGCACTATGTGACACTTGTCATCGAGTTAAAGTAGAGCATCAGAGGCCAGCCGGATTACTTCAACCATTGAAGGTACCTAAATGGAAGTGGGAAGAACAAGGCATGGATTTTATTGTTGGATTGCCTCGTACTAGGGATGGTTATGATTCAGTATGGGTTATTGTGGATCGGTTAACTGAAGTTTCTCACTTTATACTAGTGAAGACCACTTATACAGGAGCAAAGCTAGCTAAGTTATACATGTCTAGAATTGTGTGTTTGCACGGTGTACCGAAGAAGATAGTGTCAGATCAGGGTACTCAGTTCACATCTCGCTTTTGGGAAAAGTTTCATGAGTCCATGGATACGAGTTGAATTTCAGCTCGGCTTATCATCCCCAGACAGATGGACAGACTGAGAGACTCAATCAGATCTTAGAGGATATGTTGAGAGCTTGTGTGCTGAAGCATGGAGGAAGTTGGGATAAGAGCTTGCCATATGCAGAGTTTTCTTAAAATAACAACTATCAGGCTAGTCTTAAGATGGCACCCTTTGAGGCTTTATACGGAAGGAAGTGCAGAACTCCGTTGTATTGGAGTGAGACGGGAGAAAGTCAGTTGTTTGGGTCTAATATCATAAAGGAGGCAGAGAGGCAAGTACAAGTGATCAGGGAAAATCTGAAGACTGCTCAATCTAGACAGAAGAGTTATGCGGATCAGAAGAGGAGAGATGTAACCTTTCAGGAAGGAGACTATGTGTATCTGAAGGTTTCACCTATCAGAGGGTTGCGCTAGTTCAAAGTCAAAGGAAAGTTGTCCCCTCGCTTCATCGGGCCTTTCAGGGTTACTGAGAGAGTTGGAGAAGTGGCTTACAGGTTGGACTACCCGCTCAGCTCTCCGATGTGCATGATGTGTTCCATATTTCACAGTTGAAGAAGGGATTAAAGCCATATGATAAGGATCCGTTGCCTATGGATGGGTTGGATGTCAATCATGATCTTACCATTACTGAACACCCGATAAGAATCTTGGATACTATGGCACGAGTTACGAGGAATAAGATAATCAAAATGTGTAAGGTACAGTCACTACGTGAAAACCTCAAATAGGTCACACAACATTTGTAACGGGCCCTTAACACCCATTACATGGACCCCATCTGTTACGGTTGTTGTTTGGCGCCCGTTACGCATAAGCGCGGCAGGCTCGACCCTGACCTCGCCCTGACCTCACCACCACAACGCCTGTTACCAATAAGGACTTCTGGTAACGGACTTCTTAAACGCCCATTACATGTTTTCTTTGTAGCGAACGTTAGCTAACGTCCGTTACCGATGCCTTTCCAATTGGAGACGAGTGGTTTTTAGGACGCGTCTCATTTTATGACGACCCAATTGGCGACACTTGTTTGGACCTAGCATCTCCTTTGTTTTCTCACAATAGAGACGCGTGTTGTTATTACGCGTCGTTGTCTTTGCGTTCCGACCACTCTGCTATCTCCGACAACTACACTCGCTCTCTCTCCTCTGAGGGCCCCACTCGCTCTCTCCCCGCCGTTGCTGCAGCAGCATTTTCGCGCGCTCTCTGAAGGCCCCACTCGTTGCGTGCGCTCTCTCCTCAGAAAGCCGGCGCTACAGCAGGCCGGCCGGCCGCGTGCGTGACGGCGTAAGGTGCCGGCGGACGTCGACCGCGGCGCGGCGTCCCTCCGCGCCGTACGTCGCCGTACGCCCTCCAAAGCAGCAGCTTATCCTCATCCTCGAGCTCGGCGCCGTCCTCCGCACTATCGCCGTCGCCGTCCTCTGCGCTGTCACCGTCGCCGCGGCCGCGACGCCTCGTCCTCCTCCTCTCGGAAGTGCACGCCTCGTAGACAGTCCTCCTCAAGGTGGAAATTGCCCCCTTTTATTGAACTTCGCTGTCCTAATTCTCTTACTCATCGGTTTTGGTGATGCATTCTTATGCTCATTTGATGTATGAAAATTGTAGATGGCTGCTGCTGCTCGAGCTTGGATGTACAGTAAGACCCGAGATTGGGACAGTAATTTCGTAAGGGGGGTCAATGGTTTTCTAGATCAAGCAGAGGCGGATATGAAAAACCGTGGTGTTCAGGCAATGCTTTGCCCCTATATAGATTGTCTCAACCAGAAGAAGTTCGGACAACAGGATAACATTTTTCATCATTTGATCACACGTGGTTTCAAAGAAAATTACACGTGTTGGAATAAACATGGTGAGGAAGGGCTTAATGAAGTCGAAGCAGGATGCCTAAATGAAGGTGAAGCGCGACACCATGCTACGGGCCTTAATAAGGAAGGGGCAGCGCTATGCCATGATGAAGAGCTTGATGAAGATGGAGTTTTTGACGAGGAAAATGAACCATTCCCACCAATTGTGATGAGGCCTGAGGATATCACTGATCAAGAAGTTACGGGCTTCAATGATGGTGAGTTGTTGCAACGTGTGCACAATGTTGATCAAATGTTACGGGATGTTGAGTTTCAACGAGTGCATACAGCTTCTGAATTAGCGAGGCTGAAGCAGTTCGTTGAAGATTCAAAGAAACCCCTCTATCCTGGTTGCAAGAAGTACTCTCGCCTTTTTGGTGATCTAAAACTTCTGCAGCTTAAGGCAGATCATAGTTGGAGCAACAAAAGTTTCAAACAACTATTGGATCTCATTAAGGACATGCTACCCGAGGGAAACCAAATAGCCAAGTCTGTCTATGAGGCAAAGAAGATAATTTGTCCTCTGGGAATAGAGGTTGAAAAAATTCATGCTTGCAAGAACAGTTGTGTATTGCTCCGTGGAGATTATGCAGACCTTGACAAGTGCCCCAAGTGTGGGTTCGATCGGTACAAGAGGAAAAAAGATGGTGGTGATGATAACAATGCTGATGATGACGAGAACGAGCCCGTGGAGATCACAGGCAAGAAGAAGAAGAAGGTTAAAGGGGCTCTTGTGAGGGTAGCATGGTATTTTTGCATCATTCCTCAGTTGAGAAGATGGTTCGCCTCACGAAAGGAGGCCCAACTCTTGCGTTGGCATAAGACACGAACGAAGGAAGTTGGCAAGATTAAGCACCCCGCAGATGGCCAACAATGGCAAAACATTGATTCTCACTTTGAGGAATTTGCCGGTGAAAGCAGGAACATTCGGTTCGCTATGAGCACAGATGGCGTGAACCCATTCGGTAACCAGAGCTCAACACATAGCACCTGGCATGTCGTGCCGTCAATGTACAACCTTCCACCCTAGCTATGCAAGAAACGGAAATACATGATACTGACAATATTGGTCTCCGGGCCAAAGCAACCTGGCGACCGTATTGATGTCTACTTAAGGCCACTAGTTGATGACTTGAAGATACTTTGGAAGCCTAGTGTGAAGGAGGTTTGGGATGAGTTCGGCCATGAGGAGTTCACATTGCACGCCATGTTGTTCACCACCATCAACGACAACCCGGCTCATCGCAACCTTTTTGGCCAGAGTAAAAGGAAAGGTGCAGCTTGCCCACACTGCTTGGAAGAAACTTGTGCAGCGTGGCTAAGAAATTCAAAAAATTCTCATTTATGGGGCACCGTCATTTCCTCAGCAAGAAACATGCCTACCGGGACATGGATTGTCAGTTTAATGGGGAAAAGGAGAATCGACAGGCGACAATGCATGTGACTGGAGATCTACTCCACTTGCAAGTCAAGGGCATTGAAACTATCGAGGAGTTACCCAAATTGTCTGAAAAGAAACTTCGCAAAAGAAAGAAGCGAGATGGTGAAGAAGAAGAAGAAGATGGGCGAGGAATGTGGAACAAGAAATCAATTCTATGGGAGCTAGAGTATTGGCCGCTTTTGGATGTGCGTCATTTGATTGACAACATGCACGTCAAGAAGAATGTGTGTGAAGCTACTTTGGGAACATTGCTACAACAGAAGTAGAAAGGAAAAGATCATAAAAATGCAAGGGAGGATCTTAAAGAAATGGGCATTAGGCTGGAGCTCTATGCAGAGGAAACAGACACGGGGATGGACCTTCCCGTTGCTGCAACCACCTTGTCAAAGGCAGAGAGAAAAGAATTCTTTGAGTTTTTGCATGGTTTGAAAGTACCTTCAGGCTACTTGACGAGGTCATAGACCAGGGCCCACCAGGACCTCTGAAAAACGCAGTACGGACCAACGAACAACGTACTCAGTGGCTGATACGGCGAGTATTAAGCCCCCGAGTACCTGAAGGTCCGTACGACTTGTTTCCGTCATGGGACAAAAGACAGATGGCCCACGGTCGTCGGGGTCCTTTCTCCGAGTACATGGCGGTCCGCACGACAGGTCTTCACCTCCGTCTCTGACTACTCGCTCGTACGAGTAGTTACCGCCCCCCTCCTCCGACTACTCGTTTGCACGAGTAGTTTCCGTCATCGACCAGCGCAGGCGTCGCGTGGAAGGCAAAGGAGGCGCGGGCCCCCTCCCGTTGAGATCTCGGGATCTCCACGCGCGTTCTCCCACGCACCGCCACGCGTCCGGTCCACCACAGCGGTCCGCCCGGGCCTGGCTGATTCGGTGTCAGGGGGCGGATCCGTCCACCCTGCCACGAACGGCACAGTGTCCATCGTACCACGAACAGCGTAAGATGTGCTGAGCCACGAACGGCATAGTGCACACTACGTCCTAAGCATCAGGAGGAAGGACATCGAGACCCGTGATGCAGCACGGCAAAATGGCTTCAAGTCCACATCAAACAGGACACTTGCATGCCAAAGGTGGGGCCCACGACATGCAACAAGGAAGCCTCCTCTCACCACTCGAGGACGCATGCAGGCATGCAAGGACCGGGCCCGGCCTTGGCTTGCGGTGGTGGGCAAGGAGAAACAAGGCACAATAAATAAGGCCACCACTTGAATGCACATGAGTGCATGCATGCAGGCAAGGGGTGAGAGTTTTTCTCCCCCTCCCCAGTGTCTCTCTCTCTCTCTGAGTTTGCTTGGCTTGTACTCCACCTCTCTCTCTGATTTTGCTTGGCTTGTACTCCACCTCTTTCTCTCTCCCTCTTGACTGCCTTCACCTGTAAGTCTTCTCTTGACTTATAAAAGAGAAGGCACGGAGGGAGCATAGGGGACAACTTCTTCTTTTTTACTTCTTCCTTCTCCTCTCCAGAGGAGTTCTCTATCTGTTCTTCTTCTTCCTCCAGCCAGACTTGGCTCTCACACACGTACGCAGATTCCTGCTACATGAACCACGTACACACATCACAGAGACTTGGGACCAGGCTCCCTCTCTCGCTCATTTGTATCCCCCTACTACTAATCAGTGCAAATAACACGAGCAGCTCGAACTGGACGTAGGGTGTTACTCTTCGGAGGCCCGAACCAGTATAAATCCTTGTGTCCATTTCGCACACCATCCGAGGCCCGACGCACAGTCTTATAAATTTACTTGCCGGCGGTAACAAACCCCGATAGTTGGCGCGCCAGGTAGGGGCCTTTTGCGTGTCTCGACGTTTTTGCAGGTCTCGGATGGCCAACCTCGACGACAACGGCGACCGCAGCTCCGCCGGCAACGACGGCGGCGGCCGCGACGCCGACGGCCGCAGCGACGCCAACGGCAACCGCGGCTCCGCCGGCAACGACAACAACAGTCGCGACGCCAACGGCAACTGCGGCTCCACCAGCAACGACGGCGGCGGCCGCGACGCCACCGGCAACCGCGACTCCGCCGGCAACGACGATGGCGGCCGCGGTACCGACGGCTACAGCGACGCCAACGACGACCGCGACTTCGAGCAAGCTACTCGGCAGCGGAAACCACTCGTGCGAATTGAGCCCTGGCAAGCACCCACCGTGGGGCTCGAACCCACAATTAAGAGCTCGGGTATTTTTTCCACACACATGTGAGCAATTTCCAGGTACATCCGAGTAGTTCTCGAGTACTTCCGAGTAGTTTCCATGTACGATTGAGTAGCTCCCATGCACGCTCGGGAAAGCTTGTCGGAGAAACTACTCGGGAGAGCTGCTCGGAGACGGACGGGAACTTGTGCGAGCCACCTACCCGGGAAACCAGTCGGAGGCCAAAAGAAAAAAAGCAACTGGCAACAATCTCGTCGGAGCACAAAAAAACGACTCGCAGCTTGCATGCATGCATGCATGCGCTGGCCATGAACTAGTCGGAGGCACATGCACACAAAAAAAGGGGCCTTGCATGCATGCAGAACTACTCGGAGCTAGCGAATGCTTGCATGCGCTGGCTGTAAACTTGTGGGAGCACAAAAGAAAAAAAGAGAAGAAAGGAGCTCTCGCATGCAGCACAACTCGGAAACAAGTCGAGGACGCACCGGAACAACTCGTGCGAACGCAACTAGCCTGAGACGAATGGATACAGGTCGTGCGAGCGAGCCTACTCGAGGAAACCACTCGGGGACGAACAAGACAAGTCGTGCGAATCCAGCGATCACCCGGAGAGCTATTACTCGGCCAATACGGCGGCGCCCGGCTTCACTTCCTCGACGCACAGCGGCCCGGCGGCGCCTGGCTCCACTTCCTCGACGCACGGCAGCCCAGCGGCGCCCGGCTCCGCTTCCTCGACACACGGCGGCCCGGCGGCGCCCGGCTCTGCTTCCTCGATACACGACAGCCCGACGGCGCCAGGCTCCGATTCCTCGACGCACGGCAGCCCAGCGGCGCCCGGCTCCGCATCCTCGACGCACGGCAGCCCGGCGGCGCCCGGCTTCACCTCCTAGACGCACAGCGTCCTGGCGGCGCTCGGCTCCGCTTCCTCGACGCACGGCAGCCCGGCGGCGCCCGGCTCCGCTTCCTCGATGCACGGCAGCCCGGCGGCGCCCGGCTTCGCCACCATGGCGGCACGGTGCCCAGCTCTGCCTCTTCCTCGACACACAACTGCTTCTGTTCCGTTTTCCCCATCGAGCAGGGCGACGGTCTTGCGACGCGGACCCGACCTGCGGCCACGGCGACCTCCCGGCGCGGCTCCCGCTCGCTGGGCAGCCTCCCGACACAAAGTTCACACCGGGGCGGCGGCCTCTCGACGCAGGCGCGGGCAGCCGGTGCACCACCACAGCATCCTCAACTCCTCCCCCGACGGGGCAGCGAGCAGCTCAGGCACACATCGAATCCAGGCACCGGCGGTCACTCCCCTCGGCCCCGAGCTCTTCGCACGCGTAGCGCACCGTCCTGCATCGCGGCTGGCGCAGCGGCGCTCTCCCTTGCGACTCCAGGACGGTGAGAGGGAGGCCCGGTCGTGCGGCCACAGCCCGGCGGCGGGACAGGAGGAGCAGGCCCACGGTCACAGACGGCGGACTAGTGCTCGGGCGTCGTGTCAAGCTACTCGGAGAAGACTGCCTGGGGACGGACGCAGAACTTCTCATGCGAACGCAACTACTCGGGGACTCACAGAAACTAGTCGTGCGAATCCAGCTACTCGGGACGGACATCTACTCGTGCGAGTGGCTCGAGAGCAAAAAACCACTCGGAAGTCAACTACTCGAAAAACTAGTCGTGCTTATTACGTCTTCATGCATACGTACCCGAGATAATGTGAAGGTTTTTAACATTTCCTTGTTTCCCTGCATGTACCGATGTACGGACTCCGAACCCTTTTTTTCTTGGGCTCCTGACGGGACGAACGAACCACGGGAGTAGCAAGGTCGAGCCTCCGCCCCCGCGCGACAAACTGAAGACGGAGCGGGAGCCGCCGGTCTCCCACGCCGCTGTCAGGGAGCAACTCGAGGAAGCAATGCATGAGGCGGCAGGCCCCGACGCCGACTCTTCTCCATGGTGGGTCTCCGACTTCAAGCCTCCTGAAGAGGGCGACGGCGTGCGGCCACGTCGCCGACGGTGTAACCGGCGACAAGAACCACGACCACGACGTCGCTGACGGCCACGGCGCCGCCGACGGCCGTGGCTCCGCCAACAACTAACGACGACGGTGAACGACACCCACGGCCGCTCGGCGACCATCCCAGCCGAGCCTCCGACGACGCCGCCCGGGCGTCCACGATTGCCAAACCACCGACTGCAAGAACGTCCCCGACAAACGAAATGACGAAAACAGCTACGTCACTCGTTCCTTTGCTTTATATACAAAGTTGCTAGTTCTTTCGATTTAAACTAGTCGCTACTGACCCTTATTCAAGCGTTGAGGTTGGAAAACGGGCTGTGATGGGAAGAGCCGTGTCAAACTAGTCGGACTGCGAGAAACCTACGCCTCCGTGGCTACGGCTCCCTCGCTCACTAGTACGGACAGTTTTTTCTACTCGCAGACTCGATTTCCGTCGCCTCGTCGCAGAAAAGGGGTCGGGCAACACCGATCTTGCGAAAACCTTTCTGGTCGGCCCCTTCGTCCGCACCAAGGTCGGAACTTGAGTTGCGGTGAAACGAGTTAGGTCCAGATGGTCGGAATGCGAGAAACCTACGCCCCAGCGGCTACGGTGCCTTTGCTCACCAGCTCGACCGATCCTTTTTGCTTACTAACTCGGACTCTGCTACCTCGGCGTTAGGAAAGGGCCGGCCGATGATAACCTTCATTCCGTAAATAAATAAGCTAGAAGTCTTTTCGACTATGACAATCAGCGGCTTAAATTTATTCGCGATTATGAATTTTTGGGGCACACCGCTCCCACTGTTAAAACTAGCTGTCTCTCGAGAAATGATATTCTTTATGTGTCGTTGACACAGAAACGGCAACCCAGCTGCTCACCGATATTGATGACAACCGCCCACTCGGCCATAACGAGCAACACGAGGCTCGGGGGCTCACCAGCCTAGGCCCGAGGACGACGCGCCGACTTCTCTGACACGAACACAAATCAAGCTAAGTCTTGTTTTAATACTATCATTTTCCGATTACTGCATATCTTGGCATGCATCTCCGGATCACCGCCGACCACCCTAGGCCTGTCCCTGGCTACTAATACAGCCCGAGCGCTACACGAACAGCCGGACAATGGCCAACGGGTGTGCCACGCGCACCCTTCCTTCGCCATTTACTTTCTTGTTCCTCTCTTGCACAAGTCAATAAAGTACTCGGGTAGCACACACCTTAAACCGTGAAACCGCGACCCTACGCCTACACTTCCTACGCGTGCACGCGGCTAGCTCCCTACGCTACGGATGCGGCTGTCAGGGGTCAGGTGCATAAACGTAACAGGATAACTACCCGAGGAAATTAATAGACTTAAGGGAGTTGGAATTAGAATATCTATCACACGTTGTCAAATGCTTTTTCTTCAGAGTTGGCATTTGTCGCACCACATACTACTATCCTCTGAATTTCTTTTTCCAGGAACGGATCTTGGATCCCCAAGCTTGCAGCCTACGGAGGTTGCCCTCACCACCGGCCGAGTACTTCCCAGTACTCGGACTGGCACGACGCTGCACAAAGATCACCAACCGAGTACTTTTCTGTACTTGGACTGGCGCTTTACTCCACCGGAACAACAATGACAGCCCGACCCTCAAGCTCGGGGGCTAGGAGACGATGACTGCTCGGCCCTCACGCTCAGGGGCTGAACGACGACTACTCAGCCGTCACCACGACCACGTGGCGTGTTTCCAACGGCCCCTCACGGCTCTACGCTCAGGAGCTGGCGCCACACACTAACGACCAGGAGTTCGAAGGCTGGCCCGTCGCAGGGTTCGACAGCCGCTCCTGGGCACACGAGCGAGGGGCGGCGAAGGATGGGCCCCAGCGGCCAGAACTCAGGTGCATGAGCACTCCGGGCATCCCGAACTGCGTTCGAGTCTTGATGGAAAATGAGGTCATGGTTTTTCCCTAATGGAAAGGCGACGAGCCGCCGAGTCCAACCGAACGGGCTCGGTAACTAGATGATTTCACCATTAGGAGTCTGAGGTCGATCACCAACTGATCCGTTCGGAACCCGGCGAACGGGATTCCGAGACTTCACTCGAGTTCACCCGCACGCAGCTCACCGGGTGCCGGGGCTCGGCCAGCGAGGCAAGCCTTGACGTCATCCAACCCCTCCTTCCTAACGAAAAGGATGCGCGAGGGAGATGCAACGAAAGGGGAAACCGTCTCCTCGACTAGTCCTCCGCGTCATGCGGGGTCACCAAAATTCACCTTCCCTTCGCAAACCCACAACGAGCAACAACACGATAACTTCCCCAAATCTAAGACTTCAACATCCAACCCCACGCACAAGTCTTCGACTTGTCCGTGGGCTCAGGGGCTACTACCCGCGGGTCCGCTCGCGCGTCCCCACCGGAAAAGCACAATCTACCTCTCCACTACGACAACTGAACCTGGGAGCGAGTCCTTGACTCCCTCACCAGGCTCGGGGGCTACTGACGAGGTCATAGACCAGGGCCCACTAGGACCTCTGAAAAACGCAGTACGGACCAACGAACAACGTACTCAGTGGCTGATACAGCGAGTATTAAGCCCCCGAGTACCTGAAGGTTCTTACGACTTGTTTCCGTCATGGGCCGAAAGACAGACGGCCCGCGGTCGCCGGGGTCCTTTCTCCGAGTACATGGCGGTCCGCACGACGAGTCTTCACCTCTGTCTCTGACTACTCGCTCGTACGAGTAGTTACCGCCCCCTCCTCCGACTACTCGTTCGCACGAGTAGTTTCAGTCATCGACCAGCGCAAGCGTCGCGTGGAAGGCAAAGGAGGCGCGGGCCCCCTCCCGTTGAGATCCCGGGATCTCCGCACGCGTTCTCTCACGCACCGCCACGCGTTCTCTCCACCACAGCGGTCCGCCCGGGCCTGGCTGATTCGGTGTCAGGGGGCGGATCCGTCCACCCTGCCATGAACGGCACAGTGTCCGTCGTACCACGAACAGCGTAAGATGTGCTGAGCCACGAACGACATAGTGCACGCTACGTCCTAAGCATCGGGAGGTAGGACAGCGAGACCCGCGATGCAGCACAGCAAAATGGCTTCAAGTCCACATCAAACAGGACACTTGCATGCCAAAGGTGGGGCCCACGACATGCAACAAGGAGGCCTCCTCTCACCACTCGAGGACGCATGCAGGCATGCGAGGAACGGACCCGGCCTTGGCTTGCGGTGGTGGGCATGGAGAAACAAGGCACAATAAATAAGGCCACCACTTGAGTGCACATGCGTGCATGCATGCATGCAAGGGGTGAGACTTTTTCTCCCCCTCCCCGGTCTCTCTCTCTCTCTCTCTGAGTTTGCTTGGCTTGTACTCCACTTCTCTCTCTCTCTCTCTGAGTTTGCTTGGCTTGTACTCCACCTCTCTCTCTGAGTTTGCTTGGCTTGTACTTCACCTCTTTCTCTCTCCCTCTTGACTGCATTCACCTGTAAGTCTTCTCTTGACTTATAAAAGAGAAGGCACAGAGGGAGCAGAGGGGACAACTACTTCTTTTTTACTTCTTCCTTCTCCTCTCCAGAGGAGTTCTCTCTCTGTTCTTCTTCTTCCTCCAGCCAGACTTGGCTCTCACACACGTACGCAGATTCCTGCTACATGAACCACGTACACACATCACAGAGACTTGGGACCAGGCTCCCTCTCTCGCTCATTTGTATCCCCCTACTACAAATCAGTGCAAATAACACGAGCAGCTAGAACTGGACGTAGGGTGTTACTCTCCGGAGGCCCGAACCAGTATAAATCCTTGGTCCATTTCGCACACCATCCGAGGCCCGACGCGCAGTCTTATAAATTTACTTGTCGGCGGTAACAAACCCCGACACTACTCATCGAACTTCAAGAGGCTAGTGTCGGTGAAGGACATGAAAATGAATTTCAACTTGATGAAATCTCATGATTACCATGTGTTGATGACATCTATTCTTCCAGTTGCACTAAGAGGTATCAAGACAGAACTGGTTCACGACGCGGTCACGAGCTTGTGTTTATTCTTCAATGAAATAAAACAGAAGGTGATTGATGAGGAAAAACTATTGGACTTAGAGAGGAGGGATTTCGAGACCCTATGCCTGCTTGAAGCTACCTTCCCACCATCATTCTTTGATCTCATGCTGCATCTAACAACACACCTCGCGAGGGAGATCTGGTACCTTGGCCCATCTTACCTTCATCAGATGTTTCCATATGAGAGGTACTTTGGATTCCTCAAATCATTGGTACATAACAGGTCATTTCCGGAGGGAGCCATTGTTCGTGGCTATGAGACCATCGAAGCAGTGGAGTGGGCCATGGGTTATATGGACCCCCAAAACCCCATTGGTGTGCCTCGTTCATGGAATGAAGGTAGGCTTTCAGGTGTTGGGACCCTGGGGAAAAAGTCAATCACTCCGCACCTAGAGGACTTCAGGAAGGCTCATTTCACCGTGATAGAACAAAGCGTAGAGGTTACACCATTTGGCAATGAGCATAAGCAACAACTACGTGAACAAAACCCTGGTTGTACTGAGGATTGGGTTGCAAAGAGGCACATGCAATGCTTCAACAGGTAGCTCCGAGATTATGTCCAGCAGAGTGGCAGTGCTGCTATAACCGACGATCTAAGAAAACTAGCAGCAGTTCCATTATTCACTGTTACAACATATCAAGCAATGGATATCAATGGATACACGTTCTACACCATGGCCCAGGATGCCAAGAGCGTCTATCAAAATAGTGGTGTGCGTGTACGGGCCGTCGACAATAAGAAGAACACAGCCACATATTATGGTCAAATAGAGGAAATTTGGGAGCTTGATTATGTAGGATTCAAGGTAGCCTTGTTTCGGTGTAGATGGGTCACCAATGCGAAGAGAGCTATGATCAAGGACAAATTTGGTTATGTTAGTGTTGATCTCCGGGTCTTTGGTTAAAAAACCGAACCGTTTGTCTTCGCCAAGGATGTTGAGTAAGTATTCTATGTACCTGACCTTGCAAAGAATAACTGGAGTGTGGTTTTGCCTGGAAAAAAAGGATTGTTGGGGTTGAAAATGTTGTTGAGGAGGAGGAATACAACCAGTTTGACGAAAGTCCATCCTTTCACACTTCATACATGCCCCGAGTCTTGGGAGCTGACAAAACACCATACTTGCGAAGCGACCATCGTGAAAAGATCCATATACAAAAATCAAAGAAGAAAAAGAAGAAAGATTGATTTCTGCTGAATCCGATCCTTTTTGTAAAATGCAGGGATGTCTATTGCTGGAAATGGAATCCTTTTTGTAATATATATAGGATGTGTATTGGTGGAATTTGAATCTCCTTTCTGTAATATATGATGCCTATATATTCTGCCTAAGATACTGCCTAAGATGCCTAAGACGCGACTCCTGTATCTTCTCTCCAAAATAAATAACCGTTGCCCCAACCCCTTCTTCTACCCGCGAAACCACCACACAGCCCCTTCATCTACCCGCGAGAAAACCACAACTGCCTACACTCCTCGTCGTGCCCCTCCGCCGCACTCATGGCATCGAGGGAGCACCCGCGGTCGCTCGCGAAACTCCCGGCGCAGGTGCTGGCGATCATCGTTGGCCGAGTCGGTGCGACATCGAATCGGCCTATGGAGGACCTCTGCAGCCTATGGGCAACCTGCAAGGACATGCTCCGCCTTGAAGGACCGGATTGGGCGACCAGAGAGGGGGGGAGTGAATGGGAGCTGATAAAATTTCTTTCTCGAGGGAGATAGCTCCTCCAACAAGATGAACACGGCCTCGATCCCAAAATCACTTTCACCACTCTATCTGCACGTTTGCCAAGAACACGTAGCCACTGGAGTGCTACTGATCCTAGGAGCAAACCTCACCAGCAAGCACTGAAACTACTCAACCACAACAACGAAAACAACTCACGGGAAATTTCCTGCCAGGGGCGGTCAGACCGCGTGGACAGGGCGGTCAGACCGCCTGGGCTGAGAAATTCCCCAAAACCACAAACCAAAGCTCACGACTCCAAATCGACCCAAGATTTCGCCTGGAAACTCCTCTGATCAAGGCAAACAAGCTCTCAGAGAAAATCCCCAGAAAACGAACACTTTCCTAGTGAAACTCCCAGGGCGGTCAGACCGCGTACCCTGGGCGGTCAGACCGCCTCCCCTGCAGAAACTGGCCGCGGGTCAACTCCCAACTTCCCTTCACCCAATCTCCCGATTCACTCCACGAATTGCAACGAAACTTCGGGGATAGCTGGGTCACCTCATGAATGACCTCTCCACCAAAGGATATCCACCAAAACCCATCCAATCAAGAGGAATCGCGAATCGAAGGTCTCTAGGTCATGAACTCCAAGAACTCCGAAATCCACCCAAATCAAAGGATTTCTGGGGCAAAGTCACCAAGAAAAGAGGCATGAAGTCCTCATGTGTGACACCCAACAAGAATCCCTCCAAGAAACCCCTCAAACAAGGCACCACGAAAATCCGCAAAAAGAGCTCCGAAAATCACCAAAAGGGAAAACGCCGGGAGACCAAGAGAGACTAGATGAACCACGCCGAAGCTTCTATACATACCATGAAAGGTTCATACAAGGTCTAGCAAGCCGCCCGAACATCCATCCCTCTCATAAGATCTCTCATGAAGCACTCAAGCTAGGCCTAAGGAAAACTAAAGAGGAAAGCAAATGAACTAGGGTTCCAAGAGGTGGCTGCCATCTCCTCTCAACTGAGTTTATATGGAGGGCAACCAATGACCAAACTACCCCTACTTACTTAACTTAAGATACACACCCACGAAGGGCACTTTGGGAACTTTAATCTTTTTCTTCATCGGATGGACTCCCGCTGGCTGCAATCCGCTTCATCTCCACGCAAGCCTCACGATCGCGCCACGTGTCCTCCGCTTCGAAGCTTCTCGACGCGCTGCGAGCCAGGCGGTCAGACCGCCCCTCCTGGGTGGTCAGACCGGCCTCCCCTGGTCACTTTGGGCCAGGCGGTCAGACCGCCTCCCCTGGGCGGTCGGACCGGCCTGAGCAGGCTGGTCGCCCCGTCGAGCCTTCGGCCTTGGCTTTGTGGCTCAGCCAAGCAACCCAGTGGTTTTGTGGCCAAACCACTGCAAACCCCGCGTGCATGCTTCAGTTGTCAGCTGCTACCTTGCACCGGCTCCATCCCTCTCGACGTCGTCTTGCTCTTCTTGCCAGCGTACGGTCCGCACTCGATCCCGTCGGCCACCGGGTACCTCGATCGAAGCCTACTCGTCTCTCCACTCCTGGGAGGTCACACAGACATAGACCTTTCGCACTTGATCTTCACCTGCACCACGCGAATCAAGCCGCAACCTGTACCTGCAATACTAGGCCAAGAGTCAGTCCACACATCGTTGTCAATCACTCATCACTAAGGAGCGACCATCCACCGGTCCTCGAACCACACAGGTCCTCAATCTCCCCCTTGATGAGTGCATTGACAACACCCGCGCACATAGTAATCATTAAGGGAAAAGAAAAAGAAAGAAACAATAAACAACCCATCAAGTGATCCAAACACCAAACAACACAAACCCTGATCACTTGAAGCCAAAGTCTCGGTCCCCTAAGGCAAGGGCAACGGCTCAACACAACCGAGACAAAAGCCAAAGCTCACGAAGAGCAAACTACCAAAGCAAGAACTCAGGCGACACACGGAGCTCCCCCTGAACACATGCAGGCTCCCCCTGAGCAAATGCACTCCCCCTGAACACATGCATGCAAGAACTACTGCAGATGCATGAAAAATGAGCAAAACTTGCTCTCACTGACCCAGGCCGGTCAGACCGCCTAGCCAGGCCGGTCAGACCGCCTGGGCCGGTCACACCACAGACAGGGCGGTCTGACCGCCCCCAGAAAAACATGTTCCGAAACAGCTCGAAACAAGCCGAAAACCTTCTAAACAAGCTTAGACCTATTTTCCATGCACAAACTTCTCCCCCTTGTTGACAATGCAAGAATCAAGGCATTTCTACGAAAATTACAACCTAGAGCTTCTCAAATAGACAAAGAGAACTACAAAATACTACGAGTGAGCAAATGAGCAAGCAAGACATTCCAAAGATTCGTATGAGCATTGCCATCATGATAGTAAGGCTATATGAGCAAATGAGCAAGCCATGATCAAAATACACAATTTTGTGAAAAAATTCCCTCTCATGAGCTAAAGACCAAAACATGAGCAAAGTCTACCAAAGTGAATTTAAATCACACGAACTTCATGCTAGGTCACATATCCTTAACACAAGATCATTACAAACACCCATAAGCATCTCATGTCATGTTAAAGCCATCGAGCCATGTGTCTACTTCTTAAAATGAGACTTCTCATGGTAGACAACATGCAGCGATTTAGCACCCATATAAAATCAGATTTAAAACATTTATGACATGGATCAATTGAGAGCACAATTTTGAGCAAGGCATTTCATACCAAGTTAATTTTTCACATTTAAGCATAAAATGGTACATGAAGTGCCTTTGCGGCAAAAAGAAGCTTATGCTCCCCCACAAGGTAACACATGGGCTAAACATTCATAATGACACATGGGTCTTTGACCCCAAGTGAAAAGCACATGATATCCAACCATGAAATAAGTGAGACATAAACCACCAAAGCATACTAAGATCATGCCAAGCCTTAAACTCATAAGAGAGAGCCTATCTAAACATTTTCCAAAAACTAGCCACCTCAATATGCAAATATAGCAAGACTATCAAGAGCATAGCTATCCTTCACAAGTCACATCAAACATGCTCATAAGCTCACAACTAGCATATCATAGTAATCAATGTATATAGGAGAAGCTCAGCCTACCATATATCACAAAAGAAAAGACACCCTAAGATACAAAGATGACTATAGATCATGATACAAATGCAATGCCATGCAAAAGATAAATATGATACATATGCTACACATGAGCTCCCACTACCAACTCAGGAAAGCAAACACACACCAAGCTCATCCCGCAAGCGAGAGAAAGTAGTTTGGTCAAGGGGTTTGGTAAAGATATCAGCTAGTTGGTTCTCGGTGGGTACATGGATCAAAGCAATCTTTCCCTTCTCCACATTGTCTCTCAGGAAGTGGTACCTCACCTCTATATGCTTGGTTTTGGAGTGGAGAACTGGGTTCTTGGCTACACTTATGGCACTGGTGCTGTCACAAAAGAGTGGGACATGGGAACACTCCTCACCAAAGTCGCTCATAGTGTAGGTGATCCATAGGAGATGGGAACAACAACTGACTACAGCAACATACTCGGCCTCTGTAGTGGACTGGGCTACACTCGACTGCTTGCGGGATGACCAAGAAACCAAAGAAGACCCAAGAAACTGACACCCACCAGAGGTAGACTTACGATCCAAACGACACCTAGCGAAGTCAGCGTCCGCAAACCCGTGAAGGTTGAGTGTCGAGGCCGCAGAATACCAAAGACCAAACTCAGGAGTGTAGTTCAAATACCTGAAGATCCTCTTGACGACCTGCCGATGTGAAGTCCTCGGTGAAGCCTGAAAACGAGCGCACAGACACACACTGAACTGTATGTCCGGCCTCGTCGCCGTCAAGTAGAGGAGGGAGCCGATCATGCTCCGGTACTCCTTCTGGTCCACGGGCTCGCCATCAACATCCGCATCCAAAGCTGTAGTCGTACTCATCGGCGTAGCCATCGGCTTTGAGTCATCCATCTTGAATTTCTTCACTATGTCCTTGGTGTACTTGGCTTGATGCACAAACGTCCCGTCCTTGCACTGCTTGATCTGGAGCTCGAGAAAGAACTGCAATTCACCCATCATGGACTTCTCGAATTCCCTGCTCATGTCATCTGCAAACCTGGCAACCAAAGTGTGAGAGGAGCCACCAAAGATTATATCATCCACGTATATTTGCACGATCAAAATGTCAACACCCTGCCTGTGGAGAAAGAGAGTCTGATCCACTTTTCCCATTACAAACCCCTTACTAAACAAGAACCCTCTCAGCCTACCGTACCACGCCCTGGGAGCTTGTTTAAGGCCATATAGTGCTTTTCTGAGTTTGTATACCCGATGAGGAAATCTCTCACTCTCAAAGCCCGGGGGTTGCCTCACATACACTTCTTCCTCTAAGAAACTGTTTAGGAATGCACTCTTCACATCCATTTGGTACAACTTGAACCCTTTAGCAACTGAAAATGCTTGAAGGATCCTAATTGCCTCCAAACGGGCCACCGGAGCAAATGTCTCCTCATAGTCTATCCCGTCTTTCTGGCTAAACCCCTGAGCAACCAACCTCGCTTTGTTCCTCACAATCTCCCCATGTTCTCCCTCTTTGTTTTTCCACACCCACTTTGTCCCAATAGGTTCACAATTTGGTGGAGGCTCAACCAACTCCCACACCTGATTCCACTCAAAATTCTCAAGCTCCTCATGCATAGCGTTCACCCAATCTGGATCGGAAAGCGCGTGTCCAATATCTTTGGGCTCAAAAGAAGTGACAAATGCAGAATGAGCAAAATGAGAATGCCTTTGTGACCTGGATCGTGTAGCACGTTCATGAATTTCACCTATGATCGACGAAGGTGGGTGATCCACCTGAACACACCGGGGAACCTCACGTCTGGAGACTACCTCCCCCTCGGCAGTAGCAACCTCTCGAACAGCCTCAGTCATCGTCGGTGTAGGTGAAGGGCCATCCTCGATCGTCGTCGTAGTAGTGGAAGCAGTAGGTACAAGGTCAGCTGTGGGAGCACCACCACCATCATCTTCTTCACCATCTTCTTGCACATCCTCCTCAAAGATCTCCTGGCCGAACTCCACATCACCTGCACAATCAAAGACCAAAGAGCTACGCGGCTGTGTCTCGTCAAAGGTAACCTCGCAAGTCTCCACGATTTGGTTAGTTTCCAAGTTGAGCACACGAAATGCTCTAGAGTGAGTAGCATAACCAAAGAAAATACCATCAACCGACCTAGCCTCAAACTTGTCCAACTTTCTGCCCTTCTTAAGAATGAAACACTTGCAACCAAAGACATGAAAGTGACTCACCTTGGGTACTCGCCCATGCATCAGCTCGTAGCAGGTTTTCTTCTTAAAAGCTCAGAGGAGAATCCGGTTTGACACATAGCACGCGGTATTCACCGCCTCAGCCCAATACCTCCTAGGAGTCCTGTGCTCATCGAGCATCGTCCTAGCCATCTCACACAGGGTCCGATTCTTCCTTTCCACAACACCATTCTGAGGGGGGGTGTACGGAGTCGAAAACTGATGTTCAAGACCAAGATCACGACAGAAAGTCTCAAAATGAGAGTTCTTAAACTCTATGCCATTGTCACTGCGTATCGCTTTAATGGCATCCCCATGTCTCTCATTCTTCAACCTCAAGATCAGGTCTCGAACAAAACCAAACGCCTCACCCTTCTCCTCCAAGAAAAACACCCAGGCATAGCGAGAGTAATCATCCACCACTACTAGGACATACCACTTCCCACCCACCGAGCGAACTCGAGCTGGCCCAACAAGGTCCATATGCAACAGCTCTGTCGGATGCTCTGTCATGACAGCAGTCAGGGGTGGATGGTAGTGGCTACCATCTTGCCATGCCTACAAGGCGCACAAACCAAATCCTTCTCAAAACGCAACCTGGGCAGTCCTCGAACAAGATCGAGTGCACTCAAACGGGAAAGAAGCTCAAAGCTCAAGTGCCCCAACCTCCTATGCCACCTCCACAACTCAGAAGAAGGACCAGCAACTAAACACCTCAGGGGACCAAAAGACTGAGAAAAATCAGCGCGAAAGATCTGTCCCTCGGGCACGATCGTACAAACAAGATCGCCTCGAGAGTCAAGAACACGAGAAGCCCCCAACTTAAAACACACCTGATAACCCTCGTCCAGCAACTGAGATACTGACAACAGGTTATAGCCAAGTGACTTGACCAGAGCCACACGCTTTAGGGTCACCAACTTGCTCACCTTAACCTCACCTTCTGAAATCACCCGTCCTCGTCCATTATCCCCGAAAGTGATGTACACCTTTGACACCACCAGGGTGAGGCTGGAGAACCACCCCTTGTCTCCGGTCATGTGTCGCGAACAACTGGAGTCAATCAACCAAACGTTCTCTATGCCTCCCACCTGCAAATCAAAAACAAAAACGAGAATGAGCAAGCGACTCAACACTGGGGTTAGCACAAAAAGAATCAAACCAGTGTCGAGCCATTTACTCCAAAGTGGGGTTAGCAACATCCATCCTATTATGTCCAAAGCTACGACCACCACGCTGAACCACCTCACGTCTAGCTGGAGGAGAACGACTACCACGAAAGGGAAAGTGTGGCTCGTAGCTCCTCTGACCCCCAAAGCTGCGACGATCTCTACCACCCTCATATCGATCACGAGGAGGAGAACGTCCAGCAAACACACCACCACCAAAAACAAACCCCCTACTGTCTGTACCACGACCATAGGAACCACCACGATCAAAATCATGACCACGGGCATCAGCACCCCTTGCTCCCAGCTGGGACGCGGTCAGACCGCCTGCCCTGGCCGGTCTGACCGCCCCCCGGGCAGCAACACGCAAACCACCTCAGTTGGGAATTCCTTTCGTTCCCCAACTCGGAACTGTACGCACCTCAGCCTGACCCCTAGGCAGTGGCATACGAGGCTCAGGCACGCCATTAGAGGGGTGGTACCTGTCCTTGTTCACCTACTTCTTCGCCATCCTCTCATCCCTCTTCTTCTTGTAGCAAAACTCTCCGAGGTGACCGTCCCTCCCACAATACTCACAATGGAAGCGAACTAGTTTAGGCTTTGGCTGTGGAGTTTCTCTCGGTTTCTCTACCTCTTTCTCTCCTGATTTTCCCTCAAATATGTTCCCAAGGGTGCTCACAAACTTCACTGGTTTCTGGAAGTTATCGGTTTTGTGGGGAAACACTGGTGGATCAGGAGTGATGTCTAGCTTGTTTCTCAGATGGTCGGGTTTTGGAGCAAATTTGTTCATGGGTATTGTTTGTGGTGGAATGGGAATCTCTCCAATTTTCTCTCCCTCACCACTGCTCTCACCAATCTTGTCAGAACCCAAATCCTGACCATCCGACCTCTTAAACTCAGCCATCATTAAACTTAACTGTGGCTCATGCCCAGACAACCAACTCATAAGCTTTCTCAGCTCATCGTTCTCATCCTACAACCGGTCAACATAGTGGGCCAATTCCATACTCTTAACAGAATGTAATTCACATGTAGAGCAAGATGTAGGAATTGGAACTTTCAAAGCAGCCTCCAAAGAAACAATCCTATCATGAGATTCATCTAGTTTGGCATGCAACACAGGACAGGAAGTGCAAGCACCTAGTAAAGCAAACCTAGACTTCAACTCATCAATCTCAGCCCTAAGCAAGTCTAGTTCCTCTAACTTTGAGGCATGCTTTTCCTTAAGCAAAGTTAAATCAGCCAAGAAAGCATTGCAGTCATCACAATCAGGAGCATCAGCAACAACAGGAGCAATCTTAAGGGAATCAATCTCAAGTTTAGCATCAAGATTCACAGATTCTAGCTCAGCAATTTTCTCCCTAGCTTCTTCAAGTGAGGCTCTAAGTTCTTTCCTAAGTTTCTTAGCTTCTCTAAGCATGGTATCACGGTTGTCAAGCAAAGCAACCAACTCAGCATTCTCCTGGTGCAAAGAAGAGAGCTCATCACATACCTCATCCTCGGATTCTGATCCGGAGTCATCCTTTTGGCTTCTCTTGCTGCCAGAGCTGTGGGCCATGCTACAGAAGCCGTCTTCTCGTGCGAAGCAACTCAGGCCACTCAGGTTCTTGGAACTGTGCTTCTTGTTCTTGCGCTTGCTGTCGTCGTCGCTGCCGCTGGAACTCGACGAGGTGTAGCAGGAACTGGAGTCGACGTCGCTCGCTCCCACCATCGCCCGAGCCTTCTTCTTCTTGTCGTAGCCGCCGCCCTTCCTCGACCTTCGCTCGTCCTTGTCCTTGTACTTGCTCTTGTGCTCACGCCTCAAGCGGTACTTGTTCTCGATCCTTGGGTGGTGCTTGTACTCGTTCTTGGGCTCGATCTCCTGTGGGCACTCCGCGATGAAGTGTCCCTGCTTGCCGCATCTGTAGCACATACAAGTGGTTCTTCTCATGTTCACGCGGTTCTCGTGCAGCCTCTCGAACTTCCTGGTCAGCAGGGCCAGCTCGTCCTCTCCAAGCTCGTCGAACTCCTCATCTGGCAAGGACACAAAGGAAGACAGAGAAAACATCCTCGAAGAGGAGTTAGTGTTAGTCCTTCCACCAGATCCGGACACAAGAGCAAGACTATGGGACTCAGTCGTGCTCTCAGCCTTGGCTCTCAGGCCACGATCCACCTCCGACGACTTGAGCTTAGAAAACAGCTCGTCCTCAGTCAACGTGTCATACACGCTCGACTCCTCAATGGCCTCAACCTTGGCACTCCACACGGATCTATCAAGTGCGTGTAAGAGCTTGATAGCTCTATCATGATCCATGTATGGGAGCACCACCACATTGGCCCTCATGTTGTTCACAATACAGGTGAAGTGCTGGAACATGGCATCAATCGACTCACCGGGGAGATGAGTGAAGTTCTCCTACTCTCTCCGGTGAGTGGCAAACAAGCGCGCCTGAACCTGAGCGTTCCCAACATGAGCGATCCTCAACTTAGCCCAAATCTTTCCAGCCACCTTCTCTGAGTACACGCGATCGAACTCTGTGGCACACAGAGCACGGAACAAGTAATCCACGGCCTTGTTGTTGGCCTCACACATGTCCCGAGCACCTGGGAGGAAGAAATCGTCTGGAATGACATAATTCTCATTTTGCGTGACATCCCAGATCAATTGTCCTTTCCCACGCAAGAACGCGCCCATGCGCCTCTCCCACATCTGGTAGTTCTTCCCATCGAAGTGCAGAGGACCCGACCCCTTTCCGTAGTCACCCATCTTTGGATCTTAGACTGGTTAGAATCAAAAAAATCCGTAACCGGCTTTGATACCAATTGAAGGACCGAATTGGGTGACCAGAGAGGGGGGAGTGAATGGGAGGCGATAAAATTTCTTTCTCAAGGGAGATAGCTCATCCAACGAGATGAACACGACCTCGATCCCAAAATCACTTTCACCACTCTATCTGCATGTTTGCCAAGACCACGTAGCCACTGGAGTGCTACTGATCCTAGGAGCAAACCTCACCAGCAAGAACTGAAACTACTCAACCACAACAACGGAAACAACTCACGGGAAATTTCCTGCCAGGGGCGATCAGACCGCGTGGACATGGCGGTCAGACCACCTGGGCTGAGAAATTCCCCAAAACCACAAACCAAAGCTCACGACTCCAAATCGACCCAAGATTTCGCCGGGAAACTCCTCTGATCAAGGCAAACAAGCTCTCAGAGCAAATCCCCAGAAAATGAACACTTTCCTAGCGAAACTCCCAGGGCGGTCAGACCGTGTACCCTGGGCGGTCAGACCACCTCCCCTGCAGAAACTGGCCGCGGGTCAACTCCCAACTTCCCTTCACTCGATCTCTCGATTCACTCTACGGATTGCAACGAAACTTCGGGGATAGCTGGGTCACCTCATGAATGACCTCTCCACAAAAGGATATCCACCGAAACCCATCCAGTCAAGAGGAATTGCGAATCGAAGGTCTCTAGGTCATGAACTCCAAGAACTCCGAAACCACCCAAATCAAAGGATTTCTGGGGCAAAGTCACCAAGAAAAGAGGCACGAAGTCCTCATGTGTGACACCCAATAAGAATCCCTCCAAGAAACCCCTCAAACAAGTCACCACGAAAATCCCCAAAAAGAGCTCCGAAAATCACCAAAAGGGAAAACGCCGGGAGACCAAGAGAGACTAGATGAACCACGCCGAAGCTTCTATACATACCACGAAAGGTTCATACAAGGTCTAGCAAGCCGCCCGTACATCCATCCCTCTCATAAGATCTCTCATGAAGCACTCAAGCTAGGCCTAAGGAAAATTAAAGAGGAAAGCAAATGAACTAGGGTTCCAAGAGGTGGCTGCCATCTCCTCTCAATTGAGTTTATATGGAGGGCAACCAATGACCAAACTACCCCTACTTACTTAACTTAAGATACACGCCCACCAAGGGCACTTTGGGAACTTTGATCTTTTTCTTCATCGGATGGACTCCCGCTGGCTGCAATCCGCTTCATCTCCACGCAAGCCTCACGATGGCGCCACGCGTCCTCCGCTTCGAAGCTTCTCGACGCGCTGTGAGCCAGGCGGTCAGACCGCCCTCCTGGGCGGTCAGACCAGCCTCCCTCGGTCACTTCGGGCCAGGCAGTCAGACCGCCTCCCCTGGGCGGTCAGACCGGCCTGAGCAGGCTGGTCGCCCCGTCGAGCCTTCGGCCTTGGCTTGGTGGCTCAGCCAAGCAACCCAGTGGTTTTGTGGCCAAACCACTGCAAACCCCACATGCATGCTTCAGTTGTCAGCTGCTATCTTGCACCGGCTCCATCCCTCTCGACATCGTCTTTCTCTTCTTGCCAGCGTACGGTTCGTACTCGATCCCGTCGGCCACCGGGTACCTCGATCGAAGCCTACTCGTCTCTCCGCTCCTGGGAGGTCACACAGACATAGACCTTTCGCACTTGATCTTCACCTGCACCACGCGAATCAAGCCACAACCTGTACCTGCAATACTAGGCCAAGAGTCAGTCCACACAACGTTGTTAATCACTCATCACTAAGGAGCGACCATCCACCGGTCCTCGAACCACACAGGTCCTCACGCCCTTACCGCAGCAGAGACGTCGGTAGGCGCCTGGCACTGCATCGGGTTCCAGTCGAGCAGATGCAGAACAACAACCCCGTCGGCTATGACATCTTCCTTCGTAGCCTGGCTACAGCCGGCAACCCGGTGGCCTGCTTCCTCACTGGGATGGACGACATCTTCAGCAGGAACCGCAGCCCTCAGCCTCCCCTCGACGAGCTCCACCGCACTGCCAAAGACGGCACAGAGGGGCGGCCTATGTGGCCGCCGTCTTCCTCTACAGAGCCAACAGCGGGGCCGACGCTGACGCCACTGCAATTGCGTACATGAAACAGGTTGAGGGCGAGGAGCAAGGGCAGTGGCGTTCGCGTTTGATCAGCAATGTGCAATCCCTAGATTTCCGGCATCGTGGGGTCAATCTGGCTTGGCAAATTAGGAGTGTCGCCGTCCGTTGTGGCCTCCGCCGGCTGACGCTGCCAACGGCAGCGGTGCGAGGCAACATTCAACATTGCGCAGGCAAAGCATTTTGCGGTACGGCGCCAAGCCAGAGGGGGTTTTGCATGTATTTCTGTAGTGATGAATGTAGTCTTCGTTACGAATGTAATGTCTTCTTCTATCGTGTAAAGTATCGTCCAATCGGTTATTGATAGACAAGATTTGAGTTCTCACATTTCTGAGTCAAATCCAAGGTTGCGGCGCCCTCTGCTTCCTCTTCTGTTCTATTGGAATGAAGAACAGTTTGTGTGGGAAAATGAGACGAGGATTAACCATCTCGCGTCTCTAATAGGAGTGGGGCCCAGTTCTATTGGAATGAAGAACAGTTCTCATTTCTCCTTTTAATCTGCAGTCAAATTTTGTAACATGTATTTCTCCGTCGTGCTTAGTCCAAATTTGATGATTTTTTCCTAGTTTTTTCTAAAATCCCCATCTTTTCATTAATTTTATTGTTTAGTGTATATTCTGTTTCGTGAATAATGTTTATATGCCTTTATCTTGTTCTTTGTAAGTACAACATAGAAATAATATTTGTTTTCCACAACCATTAGTAATGAAACTTTGCATTTCGTGATCTTAAGGTGAACACATGCTTGTGTTAAAATTTCAAATGCGTACGAGATCAAACATGTTGCAAAGTGTGAAAAACTTCAATGTTCAAGCAACATTCTAGGAAACTATGTGAGAGATGTAGCCATTTGTACACAAGTATATTCTTCCTTTATCGAAACCATTTGAATATTTTATGACAAGTTTAGGTACCAAAATTATGTTTCCACGTAAATTTGTAGAATTTTTGGAGCAAACTAAGATATTATTAGAATTATTATATCACAAGCATGAGATGTATATTCGAATTATAAGAATGTTAGGTATACAAGTGTGATTGTTGATATTTTATTAAAATACTAAATGTCCAAATATGAATTGATGTTATTTTTAATGAATTTTTAGGTGCTGTTTTACCGGCTCTAATATTTGATGGATGCGAGTTTCAGTTCTAAAAAATAGTGTCAGGCCCACGCGTCAGTGTCAGCAGCCTATATAAAGAAAATAACCACCTGGACCTACCTGCCAACGAGGCGACGTGATTTTTCTAACCAGCGTCGGCGATGAGTATCCATTGTCTCAACGATCGAGTTCATCACAGGAGGAACAAATACTGTAGGCGACGCGGATGGATCTGCCCCCGTCTCTTAGATCGAGTTCATGACATATATACAAAATCCAACAACCAAACTAACCAGTTCATGATCGACAAACAAACTAAGCAGCTCATGATCGACAAACTAAGCAGTCCAACAACCTGACGAACAAACTGACGAACACGCAATAATCACAAACACATTATTAATGGCACAGGAGTGGATCAATTAGTCGGTCGCCGCTGTTGGAGTCCCGCCGTTGGAGCCATCGTTGCCACCATCGGAGCCGTCATTGCCGAGAAGAGACCGCTGGACCACGGGGAGCTTCACAAGCTTTTCAGCCAACACGTGGATCCTGAAGGCGAGACCCTTAACGCTGCCATCCTTGTTATGGTCAGGCGCCTCGATCTTGAATGCTTGGCCAACATCTCGGAGCTTCATGAATGCGCCCTGGAGCAGTTCGACGGCGAAGCTGATGTCGGCGGCCTCATTCTTCTCCTTCTCCTTGGGCGCCACCGGCTCCTTCCCCTTCTCCTTGCTGGTCAACTTCCTCTGACGGCGGCTTTCGTCGTCGTCATCCTCTCTTCATCCCCGCTTCGCCGATGGGCCACTCGACGCCATACTCTTCTCGCTCCATGTTGGTGTGATCTCTCGTTGACCGGAGGTTGTGGTTTTTTGATGGCGAGGGGGAAGAAGATGAAGCGAAAGAAATGATATGATTACGGAGCAACCAGCAGTCGGGGATTTATGATGACAAGACGTGAACCATCAGGGCGCCTTCCTCCCCACGCCCACGTCCCCATACGCCTCGGGAACCATTTTTTGGGAGCAAAACCCTCCAAAAACACGCGTCGCATTTCAATTTCGCGGGAAGGTGGAGGGACAGGGGTAGTTGTCAGGCCCACGCGTCAGCAGCCAAACCGCGTCGCATTTCAAGTTCCATATTATTAGTAATGGGTTTTTATAAATGGTCACGTCGCATTTCAATTTCCAAACCCTGTCGCATTTCAGTTTCCAGATCCCGTCGCCTTTCCATTTCCTTCCCTTCTCCTTCATGGCCGCGGTGTGCTTCATGGAGCTGCTGCCAAATGAACTGGTCACCCAGATCATCCTCCGCTGCATCAAGGGTGAGCCCGTCATTCGTTTCCTGATCCTTCGTAATCGGGTCTGCGGCACCTTCCGGCGCATCTGCGACTCGGATGAGGTACTCCTGCAGGTGTCGCTGCGTGAGCTTCGTCAAGAGTGCAAGAATCGCTACGTCAGGTCCTTGTTGGAGGAGCGCTTCCACCTCGCCAAACATCCGGAGGCATTATGCTTCGAGGGGATGGAGAGGTTGATGAGGCGGCGGAATCCCGATGAGGGTCTGGAGCTCGTCGGAAAGGCCGCTGCCAAAGACGCCGGTGCGAAGTACTTCTTAGCGATGCTAAAGTACCGTCGCAACCCTGCGGACCCCGAAGCGATGGCACTGCTCCACGAAATCAGCGGCGGGTCGTCGCCCCCTGACGGGTGCTGGAAGAACCACAACCTGCACCGGCTGCACTACCTCGTCCGCCGGGATCTCCATAACATTGCGTGGTGGTACTGGCTTCGTGACGGCGACGATGACATTCCGTTGCTACCCGTCCAGAATCCCCACGTCTGCATTTAGGCAGCGGGATGTAGGCGCTACGGGCTGGAGACCCCAGGGATCATCCACTACTGCAGCGCTGAGTGTCGCATCCGTCATGAGTTCGACCTCTGGACGTGTGGATTCAGCGTCCTGGTGGAGTACACCGTCAGCAGAATGAACATCGGGATGTAGGCGGAAGCATCAATAAAAATTATGTATCTTGAATGTAAATTATTACATATTCTGTGTCGCATCCACAAGATTTGATTTGTCACATTTCTGAGTCAAATCGAAGGTTGCGGTGGTCTCATTTGCCGCATTAGAGGCCTAGGATGCCCTCTTGGATGTCAAAGCGGGCACGGCAGCGGCGGCGGTGGCCTCTGCTAGTCTGCTTCCTCCTCTGTTCTATTGGGTGGGCGTAGGAGACGAGGATTGGAGGGGCAAATGAGACGCGGGTTAACCACCCCCTCAGTTCTATTGGAATGAAGAACAATTCTCATTTCTCCTTTTAATCTGCAGTCAAATTTTGTAACATGTATTTCTCCGTCGTACTTAGTCCAAATTTGATGATTTTTTTCCTAGTTTTTTCTAAAATCCCCATCTTTTCATTAATTTCATTGTTTCGTGTATATTCCATTTCGTGAATAATGTTTATATGCCTTTATCTTGTTCTTTGTAAGTACAACATAGAAATAATATTTGTTTTCCACAACCATTAGTAATGAAACATTGCATTTCATAATCTTAAGGTGAACACAAGCTTGTGTAAAAATTTCAAATGCGTACGAGATCGAACATGTTGCAAAGTGTGGAAAACTTCAATGTTCAAGCAACATTCTAAGAAACTATGTGAGAGATGTAGCCATTTGTACACAAGTACATCATTCCTATATCGAAACCATTTGAATTTTTTATGACAAGTTTAGGTACCCAATTTATGTTGCCACGTCAATTTGTAGAATTTTTGGAGCAAACTAAGATGTTATTAGAATTATTATATCACAAACATGAGATGTATATTCGAATTATAAGAATGTTGGGTACACAAGTGTGACTGTTGATATTTTATTAAAATACTAAATGTCCAAATATGAATTGATGTTATTTTTAATGAATTTTTAGGTGTTGTTTTACCGGCTCTAATATTTGATGGATGCGAGTTTCATTTCTAAAAAATAGTGTCAGGCCCACACGTCAGTGTCAGCAGCCTATATAAAGAAGATACCTGCCGACGAAGCGACGCGGGTTTACTAACCAGTGTCGGCGATGACTATCCATTGTCAGCGTCGGCAGGCAAACCTTGCGCGTGCTGTTCAAAATTTCTCACCTATATTGACTATAATGCCCATGGAATTCCAAATGCACAAGAGAGCCGTTCAAGGGCACGCCAGTAATTTCTGTGAACATAGTAACGCGCGCGCAGGGCACATATTCTCGGGAGTCTAATTCAAACAGATCCACCACGCCCGCACTCTCCCCGCCGCCGCCCTGCTCCTTCTCCAGCCCTAGCCCGCCGTCGCCGCTCTACCCGCCGCAGCCCTGCTCTTCTCCAGCCCCACCGTTCCCGGCGTGACGTCGGCGAAGCGGCTCCAGCCGTGATGACGGTGACGAGGACGCGGTTACTGGCGTGCGGACGGCGTCCCGGCCAACCTAGAGACGGCCACCTCAGGCAACGAGGCGACGCGGATCGGGCCTCTCCGACCACCACGAGAACAACTACTTCATTCGCGATAGAGGTTAGTGCTGCTTGAACCCCCAACGCCCTCTCTCTGCTCGGCCACCCAATCTACTATTCCTGTCAAGGTGGATTAGGGAGACATGCTACTTTACGGTTGTTCACATAGGATTATTCTCCTGGAATTGCCTGCATTAGTACAACATGCCTTAATAGTTCATTTTTAATTGATTGGCTGTGGATTTGACGGATGAATTTTGTTGCTCCAAGTCTGTTTGAATAAATTGTTGCTAACAGATAAACTTATATGAACTATTGAAATTATGTTATGCTTCGAATGTACCAGATCGACAGTTATGCTTTGGACTTGTTAGCATACTTTAATTCTAATTGCTTTGTCCTCTTGTTGTATGTATGCATGGAACACACAATTCATTGCTGCTGAATTTGGACAAGGAAGCTGTTGAAGGAATTTAGTCTCTGCTTTGACATATAAGCATATTGCTTCACCCTGTCAAAATGGTTAGCACCTATCCCCAACCTGTATGCTAATATCAACTATTTTGCCTGTCAGAGAATAAGAATTTATCTTATTTTGTTTAGGTTTTCAGTCTAGCTTATGTTGCTCTACTGACGACCTGACATATCATCTATGCAGTCTCCCACAACACCAAACTCCTCTACCTCCAGTGCACCATCACAGCCCATCGACGGTGAACCTTGTTCACAGCCTATCAACGGTGATCCTTCTTCACAGGGTCACTCAGCACATACTACTGCGAGTAGTACTCGATCCCGCGGGTCAAGGACACAAACCAAATGGCCAGAATACCCTATACCTTGATCAACTGGATTTACTTTTATGTTGGGTAGTTCTCGCTATGCTTTACCTGGTTACATGGTGGTATTAATGAAACAATATTAATCTTGATTTATTTATGTTATACCTTCATTAATACAAGACCATATGTTAATTGGAACATGGAGAACCACCCAGGACAACAGTGCAACCACAAGAGCTAAATGGCTCTGGCCTTGGCTAATTAATTAGTAACCCTGGTTAGGAGTGGCTTTACCTGATAAGGACAAGGGGCGGTGGTACTGTGGGGTATAGACTCGCTCTAGCGGGGAGTTGGGCTTTGCTAAGACACGGTACCCGCTAGGGGACTTTATACCTTGCTAACTGATCCGGTAACCTTGTGGGTTGCAACTTCCTGGGGAAACTTTGTAAAGGCCTCGTAGCATCCCTATGCGATCACACCTCGGTAGTGTGGTATGATGCCTAATCAGCATTGCGTGGTTGGGTTTAAAGTTCATTGAACTTTTATGCAACTTGTGGTGAAAGTGTACAACATCTGCAGAGTGTAAAACTAACCGGTTAGCCGTGCTCACGGTCAAGAGCAACCTGGACCCTCACGTGATTAAATTATGGAATATAATATTAATTTGATGCATTCTATCTTTATTTATGGTTATGATCTCTATGATATCTTAAGGGTTGGTATGAACTTACACTGCATAGTAATTATGTTGCTAATAAAATTTGACCAACTAAAATGCTGACTTGCTTAACCATTACCCATCCACAAAAAGTCGTGCATGATATATATCTTTTCCGCTTGCTGAGTACGGCATGTGCTCACGCTTGTTTTCATTATTGCAACTACACTACTCGGATTGCTGCTCAGACTGGGAGAGGTGTGAAGACTATCCCGGAGACTTTGGCGAGTTCTAGGCGATCGTGTCTTCAGTCAGCTGCCTGTGGAGGCGTTCGTTCCACTGCTTCATACTCTATTTTGTTTAAGTTATGAGACTGTCGGTCTGTAATAAGTTTAATACTCTCTTTACGTTGAGACACTGTCTTTTGGTATGCACTATGTCGTTATATGTGTGAAACTTGATCCTGGCGCACATATAATCTAGCATTCGAGTTTGCCTTTAAACTTGGGTGTGATAGTACGACGCGAGCAATTGAGGGTTCCTTCGCGGCTAAGGAAGGGCGGGAAGAGGGTGGACGAGGTCGTCGGGGAGTAGCTCTGGCCGGCATTAATGGCGGCCACATTTTTTTGCGGCAGCGGCATGGTCACCAGGCGGCAGACTCGGGTGGAGGCCGAGATGCAGCTGGCTCAGGTGCATGCGGGAGGATGCGACGTCAGGGGCGTGCACATGGGCCGCGCTTCGGTGGCCTCGGTGCGGTGATGCGGCGCGCGGCGGCGGCGGTGCTGACGTAGGCGTGCGGTGGCGGCGTATCACGACAGTTGTGGCGTGTGGTGTTGGCGGTGGCACCAGGGCATGGGGAAGCTAGGACGGGCGGTGTGCACGAGGCTTGGGTGGCGCGGCTAGCCGGTGGCGTACGGTGTGGAGGAGCGGCATCGGAGCTTGCAGCGGCGGCACTTGCAATGGTGGCGGCGGCGCTAGGGTTGGCGGTGATGGCGCTGCGCAGCGTGCGGCGCACGCGCGTGTGCGAGTGTTGACGGCTGTTAAGTGCTACTTTTACACTGTCAATACCTGCATAAAATAAATGTAAAAGGATCATCAACACTAGAATAGGGCTTGATACTGATGGTTTCCACAAGTGTTGGTGTTTCTAGCTTTTGTTGCAGGATGCACCGAAATACGTGCCAAATGGTACAGTTGAGAGCAAGTAGTCCAATGACTATTAAAGGACATCATCATAAACATCCTCAAATGCCAATTTGGACTACACCATTGCGACGGGCTCGTCGAGACGATCGAAATGGATATATCATTTGTATACGTCGGAGTCCGGATGAGAAAGATATGCACAAGACAAGATCATATTCCCGATATCTTGTGAGCCCTGTGGGACCCACACCAGGCCACGTGGCGACGTGTGTCACATTGGATGCCAAGTGTCCATGACACCTCATCAATCCATGTGAAGCAACTCCCGACGAATCAGACATCGCCACGTGTGTAGCACAAGGATCCAAGGGCCCACCGGGGACCCAAACCGCCTCAAAACTCCGCATGCACCTAGGAAAGACCATGGGACCCACATATCAGCCTCTCAGAGAAAGCACACGACGAAGCGTGCCAAAGAAGGTTCGGTCGAACCCCGGTTCGGTCGGCCCCCTTTTGTCGCCGTTCACCTCCTGCTTCCACGTGGTGATCCCCCATTGATCCTAAGGCGCTGCTCGGTGTGTTTTGGTGACAAATGAGCCTCCGAGCAAGCTACCCCCTCCTCTATAAATAGGAGGGGAGGGGCTCTCATTTGGAACACACACTTCTCCTCCTTCTCTTCATTTTGGCCTTAGAGCCTCTCTCTTTAGGAGAGGAGAGCTCTTTGTATAGGATTAGTGCTAGGAAGTGAGGTGGGAGGCTTGGGGACATGTCATGTTCATGACATCTTCCTCAAGAACGATCCTCAGTGGTGCCTTTGTTCTTCAACTACACTAAAGTGAGTATTTTGACATTTTCTATTTAGACTAAAGTTTTATGCATGCATAGTTACTTTGTTCTTGTGTTCTTCGTCTGTTCTTGGTTTAGAGGCTTGTGTTCTTCGAACACAACCCTTTCGATCTAGTAGACTTAGATCATAAGTTTGCATCTAGTTTGCCAGCTTGTCTATTAGAGTAAAGTTGATGCTCCTGCATATCTCTAGTTAGATCAAAGTGCATTCGTGATCTTGCATGAGTGATAGAGCATACCTTGAGCTAGTGCCAGTATCTCCCTCGCGGATTCGTAGTTCCGTATTTATACGGAGTGCTATAGTCGGGTTATCGGGACGTCAGACGGTGTCCGGCTATAGTAGTAGTCAGTGGTATAGACGTGGTGTCTGGACCATTGGTTATCCTGCGAAGACCACGTGCGATCGCGTAACGATAGAGGTAGGGCGTAGTGGTGATAGCCAGTTGGACCCTTTGCAACCCTCCGCGCCTACGTACCGAGTTGGGCTCGTTGTCAGTACATTGGCCTCTCCCTAAAAAGTTAGGATGTGCTGGCGCCCAAAGTGAGTGTTATACCTGAGAGACCGTGCTAGACTCTGCGCTCGGTCGAGGTAGATCCTTTCTACCTATCGTATCAATCAATGTTGTGTCATTGGACCATCTAGACTAGAGTAGGAGATAGTGCACATCGTTCCTTGGATTCGATACCCTTGGAATACTCTCCTTCCTTGGGGAACTGCTACAACGGTATTTCCGTGCTCTTGCGGTATACCCGGTTGATCTTATATGCTCCCTCTAGGTGTACAACTAGTGGTGACGTTAAGAAACGCCAACAAGCATTTCTGGCGCCGTTGCTGGGGAATGGTTGCTGTATCTATCTTCGAACCTAGTGGTCCTCGTATTTATCTTTTTTGTTTTCTTCTATCTTCACCCCCTGTTACCCATCAGATATCCTTTTTGTTTCTTTTCTTCTACCTTTACCCCCGTTACCCTTTGAGATGCCTCCCTGTCCAAGCCTCTCTACCCCTAGGGCGAGTTCGTCATAGAGCAACCATCAACTTCCTCATCTTGCTGCGAACTCGGTCCTGGCTTTATAGCCATGGTTCGAAATCGACCCTTCTTTGGAGCGATTAGCGATAATCCTCATGTTCATGTGGAGGAGTTCGAAGGACTGTGTTCAGGCCTACTTGTGTTGGGCATGACACAGGAAACTTTGAGGTGGAAATTGTTCCCTTTCTCTCTTGTAGATAGGGCGGAACAATGGTACACTCTCACGGTGGGTAGTGTGAATAGTTGGGAAGAACTACGAGATAACTTTTGTTACTCATTCTCCCATCCGGAACATATAAACCATTTACCGTTTGACCTCTTCGACTTTGAGCAATTAGAGATGGAGTCCATAGGTGCAGCCTGGGCTAGGTTCTCAAGTCTCTTGACATCTAGCTCAGACTTGTCTATATCCGACGATATTTCAACAAACATCTTTTACACGCATATAGACTTGGAATCTGCACAAGAGCTCGACCTCATAGCTGGAGGCTCGTTCGAAACCCAAACTCCAGAGGAAAGAAGAGAGATCCTAGAATTCTTCTTAGAAACCTCTTCTTCCCATGACTTTTATGACAAATCCTACCAAGCATCCGAGTCGAGCTATGAGAGTCTCTCTACAGCCGAATCTGAGCTTTCGTTCTCCGAATCCTTGATTCCTCAGTTGAATCCTCTCTTGAATCACGAATACCGAAGGAAGAAGAAATTCAACCTTCGGAGTTCTTTTCCCGATTTGAGGATGATCCTTCTAGAAACATCAGCAATACCTCAGATCACTCTTGGCACGAGAAGCCTACAGCATCACTGGACCTTTATGAGGTCCTCGATGAAGTTTGGAATCATAGGATGATAGTGGATTGGTCATCTCAGAAGCATACATTCGAAGCAATTCAGGTTAGCTCGACTTCCATGATCATCCACTGTTCCATGAGAGGAAACACCGTAGACGCTGTCCATGACCCTACTGTTGGGGCTTGCATCATACCAGAGACCCTTTTGGATACTCTGGTGGGTGACATGCCCTTGATCCCGACTGATAGACTTTTCCATAGTCCCAGGTGGCACTGTGTTTTTCCATGTCGGGGGATTGCTAAGGACGTGCCGATCACCATTGATGACATAGAGGTGCGATTAGATTTCCACATCTATGACATCGTGGATTTTGATCTTCTTCTAGGTTTCCCCTTAGAAAAACTTCTTGCTAAATCTCAAGGAAACCCAGAAGAAGAAGAGCTTAGGGAAACCATTTCTGTCCATGCTGGATCATCTAGACATCCTTTGACAGAACCCTTCCCTAGACCTACGGTATCTCCTTTGCCTCCTGATCCTCTTGACGAAGCATATCCTGAGGAGGCCATGAGGGAGGAATGGTCAGAGTGAGTGACGCGATTTTCCAAAGCAATTTGGAATAGTTCACCTTCTCTGGTTCTCCCTTGCTCTATTAGAGGCATTGCCGTAGAGGCCCATTGTAACCCCATCATGGAGGTTAACATTGTGCCATGGCATTTAGTGGAAACTCTTTTGGGCAGAGTCCCGCTAGCATCATCTGACTTGCTCCTCAAAACTTGTCCCTTTGGACGCGTTCTTGAATGTCGGGGGATTGCAAGTGCCGTGCCGCTTATCATAGACGGGATCGAGGCTAGCTTAGACTTTCACATCTTCGATGTCCTTGACCTCGATCTTCTCCTAGGCTCCCCTTTAGAGCAGCTCTTTGATACATCTTTAGGGAGCCTAGATGATAAGCTTAGGGGAGTCACTTCTGCCACTGCTTCCCCTTGTCCGGGACATCCTATAGCGAAGCCTCTTCCCCAGCAAAACCCGCTCGAGAAGATGATGCATACATCTCTATTCACATCATCCAAGCCCGTTCTCATTAAGGTTGAAGAATGTCCTACCCCTCATGAGGATGGCTCGGGAGACCCTCTTCACCTTTGTGAACGCGAACGCGCGTCACCATTCTCGATCGAGTTTCAGCCTCTTCCTGCTGGCCCGTATCGTGTTGCTTTCGATCATGATCGAGAGTCAACATCGAGCTTCCACAATGACTCTCTTGAGATGGAGAATTCATGGGCCCTGGAACCTTTCGAGGCACTGACTCTGGAGTCCGGAGGAAAGGATTCCACGCACGAGCATGGTAGCTTCATTCTTGATCTACCATACGAACTATGCTCGCATCATGCCTCTCTAGAGTCGGTCATGCTGAGTGCGCCGAGCACATATGAGGGCTACAACCACCTTTTGGTCCTCTTTTGCAAAACGTTTGGAAGGTTGATTGTAGATGCATATGTTTACCATAAGCATTGCAGATTTTGTGTGTGCACTGTGGCACTAACCTTGCAGCTAAAGCTTCACTGATACATCAAGGATTGGTGGTGAGACGGGAATGACACCACCAACGATAGCTGCAAGATGAAGTTCCCATGGTCGAGCTTATGACCTTAAATAAACAAAGCACTACCAGGAGATAGCCTGGATTAGCGTAGGTTTTATTTCCCTTCTCGAATAAAAGAAATAACATGTTTTTAGGATAAGTTGTCCTTCGGGTATTTTTGGTCACTAACCTTTCAGGTGGAGATTGAAAAGAAAGATGGATAGGTGATGCTTATGAACATGTGAGCCACATCAGCTGCAACACCTAGGTAAGTTTTGGCGAGGGAACGTTTACAAAAGGAAGCTTGATTACCACACACTTGAGTTTTGTTGCCTAGCAATGCAAACTTCAAGTGTGGGGGAGGTAAGTGAGCATCCTGAGTAAAGTTCCTCCTCTACCATATCTTATCCCGGTGTGGTAATGATGTCAGCTCTTGCATCTTGCCCACTAGCTAGGAAAGTCTTGCTTTTGACATTAAACAAAGCCCTTCCGGGAGGTTGCCCGAGGTTCACCGTCATATGCTCATGCTTATGTTCCTTTTGGTAACAGCTTGATCATGCTTTCATGTTTCCTTTATCTTTGTTCTTATGCTCTGGTTTGAATGTTTGTTCGAACATACATTCATAGGTTGTTTTAAATTAAGCATGGTGCTTAGGTTAAAACTGTCTTCTTCAGTCAAAACAAGACATGGTGTCATGTTTTGATTGATGAACCTTAGAGTTATATTCTCATAGATCTTGGTTGCATATATGCTGACTAACCCCTGCAGAAGATTGTCAAATTTGAATGGGTAAGTAATTGAGCTAAATTCAAACGGGAAGGTAAGCTGATGTGTCAAATTCATGTTGCACAACATGCAAGGGTGGTACATATGACCTCTCAAGAGTCCAAGGTAAGTATATTCCCCTTTGTGTATGAAGTGTAATCTTGGTCTAACCCTTTCGAGCAAATCACATGGTGACAATAAAAATAAAAATAAAACCAAAAATATTTGAATTTGAATAAAGGCTCTATGGTTCTCGAACCAGTAGAGTCCACCTTTTGTTTCCACTTTTTGTTTGAAGAACAGCACCAGGATCAACCACCAGTGTGGGGGAGTTTTCTCGAGCTCATCATCGACATATCCACTCGAGAACTGCCACACAAGCGCTGCACAACATCGACTACGCCTTCATGACAAGAGCAAGGTAAACTAGAGTGAGTCGGCTGCCTTATGGTCAGCCGAATCACCACTAGTCTCCCTTGATCTCTTATCCTTCATAAGTGATGGTATGTGCACCCTCTATCTCACTCTATCCTTATACATGAGTATGATTGAATCTCAATTTCTATCATTTGAAATCAAACTCAGCAATTTGTGCTATGTTTGCTCCACATGATTCCTGTGGTTGGCTTGCATATGTTTTATTCCTTACTTATCATCTTGATGCTTGTGAACAAATATCATTAGGGAACTCATGCTTGTCTAAGTAGTTGGTGTTTGTGATATGGTTTGATGATTTGATCTTCGCTCTTTTATGTTGGAGTGCTTGGGAATTTTATTTGAAAACTTGAAAACCCTTTGCAAAGCTCCTCTTTGATATGCCACCGTCCTACCAAAGCCATATGATGTTTTTAGTTGAAAACCTTATACTCATATGCTGCTTGTTATTACACTGAGCTTTGTCAAACTTTGTGACCCTTGTGAGAATTCTTTTCATTACAATCATGATCAAGATTCATGTGCACACCACCTATTTCCCCTTGCTATGCTTCTACACTAGAAGTTAGCATTGTACCATTCATCCATTCTATGAAAATAAAACTTCATATGTGGTGTGACCTCTCCCTCCAAAAGTATCCTTCAAAAAGAGACATGGGCTATGAAAAAAAAGAGAAGAAAAAAAAGAAAAGAGAAAAGACATGCTCGAAAAGCATGATGAGAAAAAAAAAGAGGAAAGAAAGAATAGCCTATGTCCAAAATAAAGGAGAAAAAGGAGAGAGATGGTCATACAAAAAGGAGTTCCATAACCTTGATGGTAATAACTAGTATCCATTCTGGAGCTAGTGTCCACCTTACCATCAACCCATAATTCTCATCATAAAAGTATGGTAATATCTAGCACCCATTCCGGGTCTAGTATCCGCCTTACCATACTCCCATAGCCATACCGGTGCACATCTTGATCTGATAGTATGATTTGATTTTCTCTGTGGATCTAGTTTTTGACTTTGCAATATATGTGATACAAGTATGCTCTATCCTTTATCCTACCCTGAGCTCCACATATAGCCATCATTAGAAGTAGGATGAAGAAGGGCAATCTAATGCATTGGTGAGGACATATGCACATTGAGCGATCTGAGAGAATCAAATGAGGAGCTAAGCAAGGTTTGTTTTGAAAATTTATTGCAAAACCCCAAGTGCTTAACATGATGAGCAGGAGTGACTTGATTCATGACTGTTCCATTCCTCAACTGCCCAAGATAGCATGATAGACATTTCAGAGTTCACAAGTACAAGGTATGGTTTGGAATATCTCTTATGCTCGCTTCATACCTTTGGATATCATGTCTCACCTTGATCTGACTCCCTTTACTCGGGACGAGCAAAGGTCAAGTGTGGGGGTGTTGTTGACGGCTGTTAAGTGCTACTTTTACACCGTCGAGACGATCGAAATGGATATATCATTTGTATACTTCGGAGTCCGGATGAGAAAGATATGCACAAGACAAGATCATATTCCCGATATCTTGTGAGCTCGGTGGGACCCACACCAGGCCACGTGGCGACGTGTGTCACATTGGATGCCAAGTGTCCATGACACCTCATCAATCCATGTGAAGCAACTCCCGACGAATCAGACACCACCACATGTGTAGCACAAGGATCCAAGGGCCCACCGGGGACCCAAACCGCCTCAAAACTCCGCATGCACCTGGGAAAGACCGTGGGACCCACATATCAGCCTCTCAGAGAAAGCACACGACGAAGCGTGCCAAAGAAGGTTCGGCCGAACCCCGGTTCGGCCGGCCCCCTTTTGTCGTCGTTCACCTCCTGCTTCCACGTGGTGATCCCCCATTGGTCCTAAGGCGCAGCTCGGTGTGTTTTGGTGACAAATGAGCCTCCGAGCAAGCCACCCCTCCTCTATAAATAGGAGGGGAGGGGCTCTCATTTGGAACACACACTTCTCCTCCTTCTCTTCATTTTGGCCTTAGAGCCTCTCTCTCTTTAGGAGAGGAGAGCTCTTTGTATAGGATTAGTGCAAGGAAGTGAGGTGGGAGGCTTGGGGACATGTCATGTTCATAACATCTTCCTCAAGAACGATCCTCAGCGGTGCCTTTGTTCTTCAACTAGACTAAACTGAGTATTTCGACATTTTCTATTTAGACTAAAGTTTTATGCATGCATAGTTGTTTTGTTCTTATGTTATTCGTTTGTTCTTGGTTTAGAGGCTTGTGTTCTTCGAACACAACCCTTTTGATCTAGTAGACTTAGATCATAAGTTTGCATCTAGTTTGCCAGCTTGTCTATTAGAGTAAAGTTGATGCTCCTGCATATCTCTAGTTAGATCAAAGTGCATTCGTGATCTTGCATGAGTGATAGAGCATACCTTGAGCTAGTGCCAGTATCTCCCTCGCGGATTCGTAGTTCCGTATTTATACAGAGTGCTATAGTCGGGTTATCGGGACGTCAGACGGTGTCCGGCTATAGTAGTAGTCAGTGGTATAGACGTGGTGTCTGGACCATAGGTTATCCTGCGAAGACCACGTGCGTTCGCGTAACGATAGAGGTAGGACGCAGTGGTGACAGCCTGTTGGACCCTTTGCAACCCTCCGCGCCTGCGTACCGATTTGGGCTCGTTGTCAGTACATTGGCCTCTCCCTAAAAAGTTAGGATGTGCTGGCGCCCAAAGTGAGTGTTATACCTGAGAGACCGTGCTAGACTCTGCGCTCGGTCGAGGCAGATCCTTTCTACCTATCCTATCAATCAGTGTTGTGTCCTTGGACCATCTATTCTAGAGTAGGAGATAGTGCACATCGTTCGTTGGATTCGATACCCTTGGAATACTCTCCTTCCTTGGGGAAGTGCTACAGCGGTATTTCTGTGCACTTGCGGTATACCCGGTTGATCTTATACGCTCCCTCTAGGTGTACAACTAGTGGTGACGTTAAGAAACGCCAACAGCGAGGCGGAGCGGGCCGCACAGGACGCGAGGCTGGCTGGGCCACTCGTGTGCTGGGCTGCGGCAGCGAGCAGGCCAGCAGGCCGTCCGAGGGGCAGTGGGTCGGAGTGGTGGAGAGCTGGGCCGGGTGAAGAGGGAGGTGGAGCGGGCCGGCTGGGTGAGGTGGGTTGGGCTGAAAGAAAGGATGGGCTAGAAATGAGGACGGCGGCCCGGATAGGAATAGAGAGTTTTGACAAATAAATTTGAACGGGTTGGGATGGTATTTGAATTCAAATTTTAATAGGGTTCAAATTTGAATAGAATTTGATATCTAGAATATCCTTAGGAGTTTAGTCTAGAGTTTGAAAGGTCAACTTCAAATAAAATTTCAAATTTATTTTCAAACCACAAATCCTTAGTGGTGTATACTAGGGTTGAAAAATAATTTTGGAACAAAATTTCCAACTTTATTTTCCACCCAAAATCCTTAGGAAAAGAGAGGTTTTACTATAGTTTGAAAGGTGAATCTGAAATGTGTTTTCAAACTCGAATTCAAATGAAAATCCTTAGGAGATCACTCAGCAATCAAATGCAACATGATGTATTTTGAATGCAAAATTTTAATTAAGCATAAAATATCTAGAGAAAAGAAAAATAACCTATAATTAAAGAAAATTTTTAATAAGTTCGTATTTTTAAAATGCCTTAGAAAAGCGGGATGTTACACAAAGGTTGAGGCTATTCAGGAGTCCAGTGTGTATGAGACCCTGACGGTGGATGAGCTGTTCTCTAAGCTCAAGTCGTCCGAGGTGAACCGAGGCTTGAGAGCCAAGAAGGGCAAGGGCCCTGCTGAGGATAGTCTGTCTCTTGTTTCTGGACCGAGAACTAACGCTAATCACTCTTCTAGGATGTTTTCTCTGTCTACTCTTGCTTCTTTGCTAGATGAGGAGTTCGAGGTGCTGGATGATGAGGATCTTGCTTTGCTGACCAAGCAGTTTGGGCGCCTGAACGAGAACAGGAAGAACTTCATGAGGAACTCAGGGATGTGCTACAAGTGTGGGAAGCGCGCGCACTTCATCGCTGAGTGTCCCGAGGGAGATGAGCACAAGATCAAGTACAAGAAGCTCGAGTACAAGGAGTACAAGCATCGCCCGAAGCCTGAGTACAAGCAGAGCGAGCACAAGCACAGATCCCGGAACCACCACTCCAAGCACAAGAGCTGGGACGAGTACAAGGGAAAGAAGAAGGGTGGCTACGACAAGAAGAAGTCCAGAGCGATGGTTGCCGGTGTGAGCGACGTTGACACTTCTTCTTCCTGCTACACCACGTCGAGCTCCAGCAGTGAAGATTAAGACCATGGAAGGCACAAGGGCAAGAGGCACATGAGCAAGAACTTCAACAGGCTGAGCTTCATGGCGGCGAGTGGCTTCTACGGCATGGCACACAGTTCGGGTAGAAAGAAGAGCAACAAGAATGACTCGGACTCCGACTCTGGGGATGAGGTACTTCCCCCCACCATTGACTCGTTGCTTGAGGAGCATGCTACATTGAATGAATTGCTAGACAATCATGATAATGCGCTTAGAGATGCTAAGAAGATGAGGAAAGAGCTTAGGGCCTCTTTAGAGGAAGCTAGGGAAAAAGTGGCTGAGTTAGAGGCTAGGCATCTTGATGATATGCTTGCTTTGGATGCTATGAAGTCTGCTCCTGTGGTTAGTGATGATGTTGATTGCAGTGATTACTCTGTTTTCCTGTCTGATTTGACTGTTCTGAAAGAGAAGCATGCCTCCACAGTTGAGAAACTAGATGTGACTAGGAATGAGTTAGATGAGCTGAAATCTAGATCTAGTTTGCTTGGTGCTTGCAAGTCTTGTCCTATGTTGCATGCAAAACTAGATGATTCACATGCTAGGATTGTTTCCCTAGAGGCTGAGTTGAAAGCTCCTATTGCTACAAGTTGATCTACTTGTGAATTACATGCTGTTAAGAATATGGAGCATGCACATTATGTTGATCGCTTGCAGGATGAGAATGATGAGTTGAGGAAAATGATGAGTTGGTTGTCGGGTCATGAGCCTCAGTTGACTGTGATGATGGCCATGTTTAAGCGCTTTGATGGCTAGGCTTTGGGGTCGGAGAAGATTGATGAGTGTAGTGGTGAGAGTGAGGGGAAGATTGGAGATATCCTAGTGCCACCACAAACTACACCCACAAACAAATATGCACCCAAGCCAAATCACCTACGAAACAAACTTGATAATGTTCCAGATCCACCCGTGTTCCCCCACAAAATAGATGATTTCCAGAAACCGGTGAGATTTGTGAGTACCCTTGGGAATGTGTTTGAAGGGAAGTAAGGGAAGAAAGAGGTGGAGAAACTCAGTGAGAACCCACAGCCAAAGCCAAAACAAGTCTAATTCCATTGTGAGTATTATGGGAGAGATGGTCACGTTGGTGAGTTTTGCTACAAGAGGAAGAGGGATGAGAGGATGGCTAAGGAGTGGCGAACAAGGACAGGTACCACCCTTCTCATGGTGTGCCTGAGCCTCGTATGCCACTACCTAGGGGAGAGGCGGTGGTAAGATCTATACAAGCTTGGGGAGATAGGAGAGCTGCTGATCGGGACCGTGGTGCTGGCAGGGAGGCACCGGTCAGACCGATTGGGGGCACCAGTCAGACCGGTGCACCCCAGAGAGGTGTGTAGTTTGGGTTTCGAGGTCGTGGTGTTGATCGATTTGGTTCTGGTGGTCGTGGTGCAGGTGGTAAGCAGTTTGAGTCTGGTCATGGGCTATTTGCTGGACGTTCTCCATCTCATGGTCGATATGAGGATGGGAGAGGTCATCGTAGCTTTGAGTCTCAGAAGAGGTACGGGCCACGCTCTTCCTTTCGTGGTGATCGTACTCCTCCAGCGAGACGTCAGGTGGTTCAGTTTGGTAGGGGTCGTATCTTTGGTAGACATATGAGGGTGGATGTTACTAACCCCACTTTTGAGCAAATAGCTCGATACTGGTTTGACTCCATTTGTACTAACCCCAGTGTTGAGTCACTTGCTCATTCTCGTCCTCACTGATTCACAGATGGGAGGCTTGAGGAATGTTTGGCTGTTGGACTCTGGTTGTTCTCGACACATGACCGGAGATAGGGGATGGTTCACAAGCTTTTGAGGATAATGGTAAGGGACGAGTTCTAGGTGAAGGTATGGTAAAGGTGAGCAGGAAGGTTTCCCTGAGGCGAGTTGCTCTTGTCAAGTCACTGGGGTTCAATTTACTTTCTGTGTCTCAGCTGCTTGATGAGGGGTTTGAGATTTGGTTTAAGTTGGGTGCGTCTCAAGTGCTTGATTCTCGAGCTGACCTTGTTTGTACGGCCGTCCGCGAGAGTCAGATCTTTCGAGCTGATTTCTCTCAGTCCAATGGTCCTGCACAGTGTTTGGTGCTGGTTCTTCCGATTTGTGGAAGCGGCATAGGCAGTTGGGACACTTGAGCTTTGATTTGCTTTCCTGCTTGAGTGGTCTCGATTTGGTCCGAGGATTGCCGAGGTTGAGGTTTGAGAAGGAGTTGCTTTGTGCATCTTGTAGGCATGGTAAGATAGTCGCTGGTTCTCATTCACCCCTGACTGCTGTCATGACAGAGCGTTCGACAGAGCTGTTGCATACGAACCTTGTTGGGCCAGCTCGAGTTCGCTCAGTGGGTGGGAAGTGGTATGTCCTAGTTGTGGTGGACGACTATTCTCGCTATGTCTAGGTGTTTTTCTTGGAGGATAAGAGTGAGACGTTTGGTTTTGTTCGAGACTTGATCGTGAGGTTGAAAAATGAGAGGCATGAGAACACTATTCGAGCAATCCGGAGTGATAATGGCTCTAAGTTCAGGAACTCTCATTTTGATGCCTTTTGCTGTGATCTTGGTCTTGAGCATCAGTACTCGACTTCTTATGTGCCCCCTCAGAATGGAGTTGTGGAAAGGAAGAACCGGACGTTGTGTGAGATGGCTAGGACGATGCTCGATGAGCACAAGACTCCTAGGAGGTATTGGGCTAAGGCGGTGAGTACCGTCTGCTATGTGTCGAACAGGATCTTCCTTCGAGCGTTCAAGAAGAAAACAAGCTATGAGCTCATGCATGGTCGAGCTCCTAAGGTGAGTCACTTCCGAGTCTTTGTTTGCAAATGTTTCATTCTCAAGAAGGGAAAGCTTGATAAGTTTGAAGCTAGATCTAGTGATGGTATTTTCTTTTGATATGCAAACCATTCTAGAGCTTATAGGGTGCTTAATCTTGAGACTAACAAAATCATGGAGACTTGCGAGGTGACCTTTGATAAGACATTGCCATGTACCTCTCTTGGTTTTGATTGTCCAGGTGATGAGGAGATGGCTGAGATGCTCTTTGAGGAGGAGGAAGAAGATGGTGATGGAGATGGCGAGGATCGTGTACCCTCTACTTCCACGACGATGATGACAGTTGATGGCGGGCCTTCTCCTTCGACTACTACGCATCAACATGTACCGCAAGCAAGGGTGGAAGCTGCTGTGGAGGGGGAGGTAGTATCTAGGTGAGAGGCTCCTAGGTGTGTGCAAGTGGATCACCCTCCTTCAAGGATCATTAGAGACATGAACGAGAGAACTACACGGTCGAGGTCACGAAATACTTCTCACTTTGCTCACTCCGCATTTGTTGCCTCTTTCGGGCCCAAGGATATTGGACATGCACTTTCTGATGCAAACTGGGTGAATTCCATGCACAAGGAGTTGGAGAACTTTGAAAGAAACCAAGTCTGGGTGTTAGTTGATCCACCGCCAAATTGCCGTCCTATAGGTACCAAGTGGGTGTGGAAGAACAAGGAAGGTGAGAATGGGATGGTTGTGAGGAATAAGTCTAGGTTGGTGGCTTAGGGGTTCAACCAAAAAGAGGGTATATGTTATGAGGAGAAATTTGCTCCTGTGGCCCGACTGGACACGATTCGAATCCTTCTAGACTTTGCCATGGCTAAAGGGTTCAAGTTGTTCCAGATGGATGTGAAGAGTGCTTTCTTAAATGGGGTGATAGAGGAAGAAGTGTATGTGAAGCAACCATCGGGGTTTGAGAGTGAGAGATACCCACACCATATGTACAAACTCTAGAGAGTGCTATATGGGTTGAAGCAGGCACCGAGGGCTTGGTATGGTAGGTTGAGAGGGTTTTTGCTGAGTAAGGGGTTTGTGATGGGCACAGTTGATAAGACCTTGTTTCTCCTTAAGCATAGAAATGACATATTGATTGTACAGATTTACATGGAAGACGTAATCTTTGGTGGCTCCTCTCATAACCTTGTTGTCAAGTTTGCAGATGACATGAGCAGGGAATTCGAAATGTCTATGATTGGCGAGCTGCAATTTTTCTTAAGGCTCTAGATCAAGCAAGTCAAGGATGGGACCTTCATGCACCAGAGCAAGTACACCAAGGACATGCTGAGGAAGTTCAACATGTATGATGCAAAGCCCATGTCAACAATGATGAGTATGACTACAGCTTTGGATGCTAACGAGGATGGTGAACCAGTGGACCGGAAGGAGTACCGGAGCATGATCGGCTCCCTCCTTTACTTGACGACGGCGAGGCCGGACATACAGTTCAGTGTGTGTCTGTTTGCTCGTTTTCAGGCTTCCCCGAGGACTTCACATCGGCAAGCCGTCAAGAGTATTTTCAGGTATTTTCAGTACGCTCCTGAGTTTGGTCTTTGGTATTCTGCCTCCTCGACACTCACACTTCACAGATTTTCTGATGCTGACTTTGCTGGGTGTCGTGTGGAGCGCAAGTCTACCTCTGATTCTTGCCAGTTTCTTGGTTCCTCTTTGGTCTCTTGGTCTTCCCATAAACAGTCGAGTGTAGCTCAGTCTACCACATAAGCCGAGTATGTTACAGCCGCTAGTTGTTGTTCCCAGCTGCTTTGGATTTCCTATCCCATGAGAGACTTTGGTGAGGAGTGCACTCAGATCCCACTTCTTTGTGATAGCACCAGTGCCATAAGCATTGCCAAAAACCCAGTGCTCCATTCCAGAACAAAACACATCGAAGTGAGGTACCACTTTCTGAGGGACAATGTTGAGAAGGTAACCATAGTGTTGAGCCATGTCCCTACCCAAGACCAAAAGGCTGATATATTCACAAAACCACTTGACCAAGCTACCTTTGCTCGTTTACAGGGAGAGTTTGGTGTGTGTTGTCCTTTTTGAGTTGGTCTTTGAGAGGTCACTTTGTAACATATGTATCATACATGTTTACTTTGATGTATAGCACGCATTTTCATTTTTGTATCAAAACATGGTAGGATAGCCATCTTTGCATCTTGATGTATAGCTTTGCATTGCATTTGTATCATAAGCATTTTGGTAGGATGAGCTTCTCCTATATACATTGATTACCATGATATGATAGTTGTGAGCCATTGAGCATGTTGGATATGACTTGATAATGGATAGCTATGCTCTTGATAGTCTTGCTATATTTGCATGATGTGATGACTAGTTTTTGAAAAATGCTAGATAGGCTCTCTCTTGTGAGTATAAGGCTTTGCATGATCTTAGTGTGCTTTGGTGGTTTATATCATGCTTAATTCATGTTTGGATATCATGTGCTTTTCTCTTGGGGTCAAAGACCTATTTGTCATTATGAATGTTTAGCCCATGTGATACCTTGTGGGGGAGCATAAGCTTCTTTTTGCCGCAAAGGCACTTCATGTACCATTTTGTGCTTAAATGTGAAAAACAAAATTGGTATGAAATGCTTATGCTTGAAGTTATGCTCTCACTTGTTCCATGTCACAAATGTTTTAAAATTGCTATAATTTGGGTGCTAAACCATTGCATGTTGTCTACCATGAGACGTCTTATTTTAAGAAGTAGACACATGGCTCGGTAGCTTTAACATGACATGTGATGCTTATGGGTGTTTGTATTGATCTTGTGTTAACGTTTGATTATCGTTGCAAAGTTCATTTCGACTTGCAAGCGGACAAATCCCTCGTCGCAGTCAAGGGACCCTTCTTCCCTTGAGTGGTGAACCCAAGGTATCGAATCCGTGGAACAATGTGCAATGTAAGATTGATCCAATAAAGCGAGAAAGCACTTTGTTTAAGAGAGGTTTCAAACGCATCTAATCTACTAAAACATGAGAGGTAGCGGGAGAAAGCAAGAGGTAACCGGTCTAGAGAGTCTAGATCATGCCTTTGTCGTAGTTCCAAGCGAGAGATGAAGATAGCAATAAGAATCTCATAAAAAGCATGTGGCTTCCGGTCCAACCCTCGATGGCATCTACCGTACACGTGATCGACATCATATCACGATGCCCCGCTTCTTGTGTAGGTGAACCTAAGAGCATGCTCATGAAGAATGTGTTGAAAACACTTGGTAGGTCGGGTATGCACCTCTAGCCACCGCGGCTACAAGAGCACCCTAAGCGATCTATCTTAAGTATAGATCGAGGAAGAAGCAATACCAAGAGAAGACAAAACCGTAGAGAAAGCACTTGATTGCTAATTATCGGATCTATTAAAACTCCATCATAAGTGTATACATGAATAAGATCCAACCGGGATCCTACCTTGATCTTGATTCAAGCCTCCGGAACTCCGACGTGGTCTTCCATGCAAGGTTCCCACGTCGGCTAGGTGAAACCTAGACGACTAACACGACCCTCCTCTCCGAGATGGTGTTCCTCAAGCTTCTCTGCTCCTCGGCGGCAAATGACGAATGACTTGATCGTTGCAACTTCGCACGGGGACTATAAATAGCCCGAAGAGGTGCTAGGTCAAAGGGGGAGGCGAACAGGGCCCAGAATGGGCTGGGCCGGCCGGACTGGGCCGACCGGCCTGGGCCCATCCTGGCCCGGCTCGTCCCCACTTTTCTTCCAGATGCTTCTCGCGACTTCCTGAGTTTTTGCCGAGTTGCATGTGGGCCCTTGACGTCGTTTTCCTCGCGGTTTAGATAAGGGTGCTTTGCATATGAACTCCCGCATCTTCCGTCTAGGTCCTCAATACTTCTCGGCTTCACGCTTTAGTCCTTGGTTCATTTGGAGTCATGTTCATCTTGTATCTTGACTTGTGCCGGGCTTCATGATCTTCTTGTGAAACCCTTGATGAACTCTACCCGGAAGTCCTCTTTTAGGCTCTTGATTCATGTGTAAACAATAAACTCTAAAAACCATGCAGGAGTGCGAACTTGACATATAATGGGGGTTAGGATCGTTAGTGGGAATATCAAATTAATGCCAACATTGAAGGTAAACAAGTGGCTAGGTTGACGGAAATCGACCGCCAACATCCCCCCATGCTTAAACCTTGCTCGTCCTCGAGTAAGCCTTCAATGGATATCAGGGTTGCCTTTCAATGTTCATACCCTGTACTTGATCATACATGAGAAAACATAATGCTCTCTAAATTTATACTTGTTAAAGTTCCATAATGTAACTAGCCTTCATCCCTACGGAGGGTGGATATCAATTAAGTTCTTCCCACAAGAAATTAATCATGCTCCCAAATTTTAAATGAATCTCAAAAATTTTGAAATGAAGTGCAAGATGAAGAAAAAGAGCTAAACCAAGTTCAAAAATTTAAACCTCCTTGCATCTTGCTCTTGAAATCTCATCTCATTAAGTCTCTCAAGCCTATTTGTTCTACTCCTTTCCCCTCTCAAAATATGTATAGAAGTGGGAGGCTTTATATGGAGCTATGGGAAAGTTTAGTCTTACCAAGATATTATAATCGAGATATAATCAAAACAAGACAAGCTTCTCATGGTCTTACCGAGACTCGTCAAAAAGGTCATTGGAAAAATAATGTTCTCAAGGAGGGGGAGGGAAAAATAATGTTCTCAAGGAGGGGGAGAGAAAAATACACAAACTTTTGAGATAGGTGGACATGTGCAAATGGTAAGGAGTGATACCGAGGCACAAACGAAGTCCTCGTTATAGGTTTGCACATGGTTGGAAAGATGTGTATGGGTCTTGATCTTGAATCCTCTTGACTTGAAATTCCTAATGCATCTAGAGAGCCGGGGAGCTTTATTTATTATTTTTTCTTTTTCTCTTTTTCTCTTTTCCTTTTCTCCTTTTTTTCTTTCTTTCTTCTTTCTTTCATACTTTTTCTTCTTTTTTTATACTCCCCTTGAACTCTAGATTACATTGTACCTACCCCCTTGGCAACTCCCCCCCCATGTTTAGACGATTGCACGTCCTCGGGCAAAGAAGTGGCGAAATTTTTGTGCCAAGGTAGGTACTAAAAGTCTTATATTTTCCTGGAGAGAAACACTTGAAATCTTCTAGGGATCCTTCATGCAACCTTTATGTCGTCTTCCCAAAATAATACTTCAATCTTCGACACCTTCATTCTTGTGATCTCCTTCGAAATATTCATCCATACTCAAAAATTGGGTTGTGGTCAAGGAGGTAAACACAAAAAGAGATAATATGGTTTTGTGGGTGGATATCCGGCGAGGTTTGCAAAATTCCCAAGGTGGAAACTTACAATGCACGGATAGAAAAGGCTAGCATAAAGATAGATACGCAAAAATGGAATGACCAGCTTCTTAGTCTCAGGTTAGAGAAATCAAGCCTTGAATCAATGCACCCAAAAATAAATCTTGTATACTAAGGTTTTTGCACTCAATCAAATATAAGGCTTTGGATAGGTAGAGCAACATGCAAGAGGTATTAATGACAAGGATAGCATTACTTTTAAGAACAAAAATAAATCATCTTTAACCCATCGAATTGAGAGCATGAGAAAAACTATGGGTCTCATCTTTATCATAACCTCCGCAAGGAATTAAGCTAGCATTTAAATTAATTTCAGATTTGCATTAAAGAGAGAACTAGCTTTATCATGCATAAAACAAGTACAAAGTTGAGCAAAGAGGCAATGATCATCATATATCAACTTGGCACAATTTTCCATCCATAATAAAGATGATAAACCGATGGTGAAATTTATTCATGGTGATGGAAAACAAAAACTACTACTACCACACACATGCTAAAAAAAACTAAAAATGCTATGCACACAAACTGAAAAATAAAGGAAAGGAGAAGGAAAAATCAAACCAATCTTGAAAGCATTATTTCTTCTTCCTTCCTTCACTCTTCCTCCAATGGTTGATCCTCCGTCTTTATTATGAAACCAAGCTTGGAGTGCCTCGGAGTGTATGGTGGTGTCGAGGTCGAACGGGTGGCTCCTCCGTGTGCCCTTGCGGTTCGGTGTACCACATGGACGAGCTTCGTGTACTCTTCATGCCTCCAAGGAGCAGCGTGTCGCTCCTTGGTGGTGCCATGTCCTCCTCATGCTTCGCGGGGACTCGGAGATAGAGTGCCTCCGCGAAGAGCTTGCCGACGACGCCCTTGATGATGATCATGTCTTCCTTCCGAGGGCGGCGTTCATGGCTTTCCTTATCATGCCTTGCTGCACAAACTCACAAACAACCTCCCCGGGGGTTTCTTGCCGGTGGAAATACACACAAAGAAAGTATATGGATTGTAATGATTATTCAGGAATCTTTATAGAAGGAAGTGAGGCACCAATTTTTATGGGTGGTTTTTGGAACTTCTGGGCTATGAACTCAAGGACACAAACTAGTAGATGGATGAACTACTTACCAGACGAAGGGGAGCCTCGGGGGCTCATTGGAAGGGGCAGGCCGTCCAGCCTAGGGGGCCTCTTGCTCTTCCCGTCTCCAATTTTCTCCGAGTTGCTTCTTACTCCCTTGTTGTCCTGAGTCCTCGTGCTCCACAAGAATCCATCACCCAAATGCTCTCGGTCACTTCTTTGTTTTGAATGATGAGATCAACGCCTCCCTCCTTTACTTTGTGTCACTTCTTGTCTTCCATGCTTTATGTGCTTTCACTTATTTCCTGCAAAACAAAGTCATTGTTGCCCCCATGCTTGTCCTTTGCATGTGCCCAGGATGCCAAATGATGGATGCCTTCCCGCGATGCATCATGGAGAACAAAGTGTCAAGCAAATTCAAAATCTTCCCCTTAATCATGTTTCGACGCTAAGCACTCCTCTACCTTTAAAAATTGAAAATTTACTCAGAGCAATGAGTCCAAATGTATTCTTAGAGGAGCTTTTAGGCATCAAAAATATTTGTAAGTCGAAAACTTTTCGACTACCTTTATTTTGGTTGCACTGGGATCGTTTGCTTTCACTACTTGATAGCAAGGTCCTCCGGCTTGACCATGGGAGTTTGGGTTTAGGTTCTAATTTTGGCCAAACATGAGAGAGAAATTTTGAACAAATAAATCAATGGGGCATAGAAAAATTCTAAATCTAGAGAAACCGGTGGATGTCAAGTTGAATGAAACCAAAAATTGAATTTCCTAGGTTCACGCGAGTCCTACCATGCATCAAAGATTAAAAATCATTAAAGAACATAGCGAGGCTCTACTCATGTGTTTTTATCATGTAAAACAAAACAACCTTAACATCATGGAGAGGATGAAAGGCTTGGATAGGGTCTGAATTTTTGGTTTTAGTTTCTCAAAAAGAGGCAAATAAATCATGGGATGGCTCATGTCATTGGTTTAAGGTCGGAAAATCCAAATAAAATGACTGAGCAAATAGAAGGTTCTCCAAAAACTTGTTCAACCACTTAAGAGTTAATAAAGTGTCTTGCGTAGCAAATTCTAAGACTCACTTGAAATCTGAAAATCTTCTGGGTTGCCCTCCTGGTAGCTTTATTCTTGATTGGGTTGTCCTCCCGGTAGCTTATTCTTGACTCGACGAATGGGTTGCCTCCCGCAAAGCACTTCGTTTATAGTCTATAGCTAGACTTCTTCTCTTCTTCACTTCCGATTAACGCTCTTTGTGGGTGTTGCAATCTTGGGTACCCACTTCTGCACCATTTTTGGCTTGGGTGCAGGCTTTTTCTTCAGCTTAGTCATTTTTTTGGTCTTCACAAGCTGGCTTTCTCCTTTGGTCTTAATGGATGCAACATCTCCCTTGATCTTCTTTGCTCCCATACCAATGCAACGGTGAGGTGGAACATATTTAGCATTAATAATGTCGCGTACCTCGAAACGTGGTTGAAATTTGAATGCACTTTCGCCGTTGATGTCGATCTTGATCTCCCCCTTGCCAACGTCGATTGTCACTCCGATGGTATTGAGGAACATCCTCCCGACAAGCGGTGGCTTCTCCCTTTCTCCCATCTTGATAATGAAATCGAAAGGGATGAAGCAATCTTCAACTTTTATGGGTACATCCTTGGTGATCCCCACAGGATAGCAAATAAAGTCACCCAACTCTAGATTCATGGCCGTAGGTTCTAGCTTTGGTAGGTATGGCTTCTTGAACATGTCTCTTGGCATGACTCCCACACTTGCTCCAAGGTCACATAACATCTTGAACTTGAATGAGCCAATGGAACACGAGACGATCAAACATCTGGGGCCTCTTTGTTTCTTGGGTCCTTGATATGCAATAATGGCACCGCATTCCTCGGATGTCTCGATGTGACATTCCCCGAGTGTCGCCATCTCATATTTGTTGGCAAGTATGCTATTGAAGTAGCGTGGCTTTGATGAAGGCATCTCCAATCCTCTTCGATTACCCAATAGGCACCCAACAAGTTGTCTCAATTGCGTTTGTAGCATCATCATTGTGTCGAGCACTTGATGGTTAGAGCTTTCGACCTCCGTCACCTTGCTGTCTATATTCTTCAATGTTTCGTCGATAGCCTCGAACTTAGTGACGGTGTCCTTGTTGATCTCAGCTTGCTTGTCCATGAAGTCCTTCAATTGTACACGAAGAGGAACCGAATTTTGAACAGACGAGCTTGCATTAAATTGAGGTTTACCTTGCCCGTAGCGGAAGTTCGGCGATTCTCCTTTTCCCATGTGGTTGAGCACCTTTGCTTCCTCCAGACAATCTCCTTGGACATGGTCGGACTCCCCACATTCCTCACATGTGGATCTTGCTTCGGCGGCCTTCATAGCTTTTATCTTTTCTATCTCTATTTTCTCCACCCTGTTCATAAGTGAACCGACTTGCCATATAAGCTCGCCTGTATTCATCGAAATGCTCCAAAGCTTCCTCAATTGTCTCCGTAGGAGATTGAACAAATGTTTCAACCTTGTCGCGCAAACTCTGAATCTTGACCGGCGAACAAAATCTCTTTATAAAGGACTTCATCAAAGTGTCCCAACTTAATTTCCTTGCCGATAGAGTGTGGAACCAATCCAAAGCTTCTTCAAGTAGTGAGAACCCAAAGAGCCTTGCCCTCAATTGATTTGGAGTCAACCCTTCCACATTGAAAGTTTGACATAGTTGAACGAACGCTTGGAGGTGAAGGTTCGAATCCTCTTTACCGGTGAAAGGCGATTGTTGCACTTTGAGGATAGTTGAGACCTTGATCTCGAACGGCTTTATGACATCTTCAAAGTCTAGGATTGGTAGATTTGGGATGCATAGCTCCCCGATCTTGCGCTCCGGCTGTGATTCTTCTCCCATGGGTGGCGGTTGAGGTTGATCTCCCTTTTGACTTGGAGGTGGTGATTCCCTTGGAGATTCCGATGATCCTTCGGCCTCGGCTTTTGGATCTACAAATTCCTTAGCTTGTGTTGCACATCTCCTTTGCTTGTAAAGTTTTTCTAGATCATCCACAAAAGAAAACTAGAGTTTGTTGGAGAGGTAGCTGTCCATCTCCGGTTAGGGTTAGCGATAAACAAAAATCAAAAAGAAGAACTAGGGTTAGTCAAAACTAGATTAGATTGATTTTTGAGGATGATCAAAGTTAGTAGATGCAAAAGAAAAACCAAAAGAAAAACTGAAAATTACTTACAAATGCGATACTATATCAGATCTTGATTGCTTGTTCCCCGGCAACAGTGCCAGAAAAAGGGGCTTGTTGACGTTTGATTATCATTGCAAAGTTCGTTTGGACTTGCAAGCGGACAAATCCCTCGTCGCAGTCAAGGGACCCTTCTTCCCTTGAGTGGTCAACCCAAGATATCGAATCCGTGGAATAATATTCAATGTAAGATTGATCCAATAAAGTGAGAAAGCACTTTATTTAAGAGAGGTTTCAAACGCATCTAATCTACTAAAACATGAGAGGTAGCGGGAGAAAGCAAGAGGTAACCGATCTAGAGAGTCTAGATCGTGCCTTTGTCGTAGTTCCAAGCGAGAGATGAAGATAGCAATAAGAATCTCAGAAAAAGCATGTGGCTTCCGGTCCAACCCTCGAAGGCACCTACCGTACACGTGATCGACATCCTGTCACGATGCCCCACTTCTTGTGTAGGTGAACCTAAGAGCACGCTCATGAAGAACGTGTTGAAAACACTTGGTAGGTCGGGTATGCACCTCTAGCCACCGCGGCTACAAGAGCACCCTAAGTGATCTATCTTAAGTATAGATCGAGGAAGAAGCAAAACCAAGAGAAGACAAAACCGAAGAGAAAGCACTTGATTTCTAATTATTGGATCTATTAAAACTACATCATAAGTGTATACATGAATAAGATCCAACCGGGATCCTACCTTGATCTTGATTCAAGCCTCTGGAACTCCGACGTGGTCTTCCATGCAAGGTTCCCACGTCAGCTAGGTGAAACCTAGACGACTAACACAACCCTCCTCTCCGAGATGGTGTCCCTCAAGCTTCTCTGCTCCTCGGCGGCAGATGACGAATGACTTGATCGTTGCAACTTCGCACGGGGACTATAAATAGCCCGAAGAGGTGCTAGGTCAAAGGGGGAGGCGAACAGGGCCCAAAATAGGCTGGGCTGGCCGGCCTGGGCCGACCAGCCTGGGCCCATTCTGGCCCGGTTCGTCCCCGCTTTTCTTCCAGATGCTTCTCGCGACGTCCAGAGTTTTTGCCGAGTTGCATGTGGGCCCTTGACGTTGTTTTCCTCGCGGTTTAGATAAGGGTGCTTTGCGTATGAACTCCCGCATCTTCCGTCTAGGTCCTCAATACTTCTCGGCTTCACGCTTTAGTCATTGGTTCATTTGGATTCATATTCATCTTGTATCTTGACTTGTGCCGGGCTTCATGATCTTCTTGTAAAACCCTTGATAAAGTCTACCCGGAAATCCTCTTTTAGGCTCTTGATTCCTGTGTAAACAATAAACTCCAAAAACCATGCACGAGTGCGAACTTGACATATAATGAGGGTTAGGATCGTTAGTGCGAATATCAAATTAATGCTAACATTGAAGGTAAACAAGTGGCTAGGTTGACAGAAATCAACCGCCAACATCTTGTGATGAGAATATGTGACCTAGCATGAAGTTTGTGTGATGTAGATTCACTTTGGTCTTTGGCTCATAATAGGGAAATTTTTTGCAAAATTGCTTATTTTGATCATGGTTGCTCATAGAGTTTTATTATCTTGATGGATATGCTTTTACGCAACTTTGGAATGTCTTGCTTGCTCATTTGCTCACTTGTAGCATTTTGTGGTGCTCATTGTCTATTTGAGAAGCTCTAAGTTGAATTTTTTGCAGAAATGCCTTGATTCATGCATTGTCAACAAGGGGGAGAAGTTTGGGCATGAAATAGCTTGTTGCATTCATTTAGAAAGTTTTGGTGGAATTCTAGATGAAAAATGGGCATGTGCATTTTCTAGATAGTCATCGGTCTGACCGGTGTGGGTCACCGGTCTGAACGGTCTAACCGGGTTGCTACAGGTATTGCAACCGGTCTGACCGGTGCCTGGACCGGTCTGACCGGTGTGGAGCTGAGAGCTCGGTCTTCAAGGTAAGATGCATGGTTTGGTTCAGGGGGAGTTGCATTGTCACATCCGATTTCCGAAATGAAACCAAATGCATCTCATATGTGCGCCAGGATCAAGTTACACACATACGATAGACAAAAGAGTGTAATACCATAACTGTAATCAAACGTACAAGAGTTTAACCAATACAATATTCATTATTACACTCAGGCAGTGGACATGAAGGTCCAATAAAACAAACGATAACTAAACGAGTGACTTCATCTTCATCTTCCACAGGCACATGACTGGGGGATCGCATGTCTCAGAACTCCTCAAAGTCGCTCCAGTACTCCTCACCGTTGTTCTCATCTGAACAGCGGTAAGCAAGGGTGAGCACTCTTATGGTTGGAGCTCAGCAAGTGGGGGAAAACATGCAAGGCTATCAAGGATAGGCTAAGGTTTTGCAGCGGTTAGCATTTTAATGTTGGTCAAGTTTTATTAGCAAGCCTATTACTAGATGTAAGTTTATACCAACCCCAAAAGATTAAGCAGTTGTAACCATATCTCAAAACCATAAGAAACCACAATTTAAATTCATCTTTAAGTTCAATTATCATGTGAGGGTCCAAGCCGCTCTTAACCGTGAGCACGGCTGATCGATCAGTTTTAACTCTGCAGAGATTGTACACTTTCACCACAGTTCGTGTTCCCCATGTTGCCCGGGTTAGCCAGACCCTTAAACACTTCCGAGGTGAGTGGCTAGGGGTTCACTACGAAGCCTTTACAAAGGCAATGCAAAAGACCAACAACCTACGACAGTTACAGCAGCGGAGCGGACCATAACCCTCCCTAGTGGTCAGCACCTTAGCAAAGGCTGCTACTCCAAAAGAACCGGGCTATACCCCTACAACTCCCGCCCCCTGTGCCCCTTTCGGGAAAGGCTGTCCGAACATTCACACGCCTAATTAATTGGCTAAGCCAGAGCCATATGGACTGTGGTTGTACTGTTTTCTTGGCTGGTTCTCCATGTTCCAATTAAAATATATGATCTTGTCTTAAAACTTAACCAACATCTCACTTAAACTCCTTTCCCTTCTCTAGTAAAGTTGTAAGGGGTTTCACAATCTTCGAGAATCCCTCGATGAACCTACGATAGTATCCAGCAAGTCCAAGGAAACTTCTGATCTCCGGTACATTCTTAGGCGGACTCCAATTCAACACATCCCGGACTTTGCTTGGATCCACTGCAATTCCACCATCAGTGATAATGTGTCCGAGAAAGGAGACCTCCTTCAACCAGAAATCACACTTGCTAAACTTGGCATATAGTTGATGTTCCCGAAGCTTCTGCAACACAAGTCTCAAGTGCTCTTCATGTTCTTCCTCACTCCGAGAAAACACCAGAATATCATCAATGAATACCATGACGAACTTATCAAGATACTCCATAAACACTTTGTTCATCAAGTACATGAAGTATGCTGGAGCATTGGTCAAGCCAAATGACATCACAGTGAACTCATACAACCCATACCTAGACGTAAATGCCGTCTTTGGAATATCCTTCATCCGGATTTTTAACTGATGGTAACCCGATCAGAGATCTATCTTAGAGAAAACTTTTGCTCCTCTCATTTGATCGAACAAATCCTCGATCCAGGGTAAAGGGTATTTGTTCTTGATAGTAACCTCATTAAGAGATCGATAATCTATACACAACCTCCTAGATCCATCCTTTTTATCCACGAAGAGTGTGGGGGCTCCCCATGGTGAAGAACTAGGACGGATAAACCCTTTACTGAGTAATTCCTCTATTTGTTTCTTTAATTCAGCTAAATCTTTAACATCCATTCTATATGGTCTTTTTGATATAGGAGCAGTACCGGGTATAAGTTCAATACTGAATTCAATGTCATGGTCAGGTGGCATACCTGGCAGATCATCTGGAAACACATCAGGAAACTCATTTACTACTTTTATATCTTCCAAGGCCTTGCCTTCAACTGAATTCACAGTGCCACTACTGGATGAGGGGGTACCCACATATTCTATTCTTTCTCCTTGTGGACTGGTTAACAACACTGATTTCTTTCGACACTGAATAACTCCATCACAACTCCGTAACCAATCCATCCCTAAGATCACATCTATTCCCCATGACTTTAGGACTACCAGGTTAGCCAGAAAGTCTACTCCCATGATGTTAATATTCACTCGTGGGCATATATAACCAGTTTTCATTTCTCCTCCCGGGGAACTAACTATCAAAGGTATCTTCATAGGACTCATAGACAAGTTATGTTTCATCACAAATTGATCAGTTTGAACGAATGCGATGCTCCCGAATCAAACAAAACTGTAGCAGGTATAGAGTTGACGGGAAACGTACCCAGTACCACGCCAGAGTCATTCTGGGCTTGCTCCACAGATACATGATTCACTCGGCCACACATATAGTTCTGCTGGCCTCTCTTGTTAGGAGCCTGTGGAGTACGAGGCTGAGAAGATGACTGTCCAGGCCTCTGACCATTATCCCTCTGAGGGGTCTGCATTCCTCTCTTGGGACAATTGTTAGCATAATGTCCCAACTCGCCACACTTGAAACACCCACTAGGCTGAACAGGAGTGGTGTTTCTAACAGGTGCCCCAGAGCGATTCTGCTGAGGAGTAGGAGTTCGTGGTGTCTGAGGATTGAAGCGTTGTGGTTGAAATGAACGCTGCAGCTGTAAGTTCTGTGGATATTTTCCTCCTTGACTACCAGAACGATGATGATATGAGCCTTGCTGTGAACTGTAGTGAGGACGAGTGTTACTGCTAGACTGCCCATGAGATTGGAACTTGCGTTTCTGCTCGCCCAATTCCTTCCTCTTGCTCTCCAGTCCAATACCTTTATTCAGCAGTGTCTGGAAATCCGGAAATGTATGGCTTTGTAGCTGATAATTGAGAGGCCCAATCAAGCCATCCAGAAATCTTTCCTGCCTCTTGGGATCCATGTTGACTTCATCCGGAGCATAACGAGACAGATGAGTGAACTTGTCAAGGTATTTAGTGACAGACATGTTTCCTTGCTTCAGTGCCAGAATTCCTTCTGCTTGAGCTTGATCACTCCTGAAGGAATGTGATAGGTACGGAAATTGTCCTGGAATTCCTGCCAAGTAATGTTGTTCCTGTTAGGATGTGCAGTTGAATATGCATCCCACCAATCACCAGCCTGCCCAGTCAGTCTACCAGTAGCATACAGGACCATCTCTCTATCAGTGCATTGGACAATCTCAAGTTTCTTAGTAACTGTCTTCAACCAATCATCAGCGTCTAGCGGATCAGTTGAGTGAGAGTAAGTGGGAGGGTTGTGGCTCATGAATTCCTTGTGTTTGTCCCTTGGCTGTGGGTGAGGCGGGGGAGGTGGTGCTTGCTGATTTTGTTGCTGAGCTTGAAGGTTTTGGACTATTGCAGTGAGGTTCTGCAACAGCTGGGTTTGAGCGGTAAGGAACTGCAGCATAGCCGGATCCATTTGATTGAGTGGGGGTGGAGGTGGTGGTGCTTGAGCTTGTTGGTTAGCTATATGAGCACGTATCACTGGCGGGACGTCTTGACCTCCTCTTGACCTGGTTTGTACCATCTGATTGTTAGAGAAATGCATTTCAGATAAGTGATGCATAAAGAGTAGACTCAAAGGATAAAGATGCTTGAATTTTAACTTGAACAGATTTTGTTAGCCTCGATAAACCACATGTAACTCCCAGTGATGTTATCCAAAAATTATGAAAATAATTCAGCATATGCAGTATGAAATTTCAAAGCCAACCCAACTGGTTTCGTCTCAATTGGAGTTATACAACTCGAGATATAAAATAAACAAGACCACTGTGTCAGCAGAGTTTGACAGATTCTAACATCCCTCAAGTTTTGTTCTTATCTCCATGAATACTTATTCATTACTGCTGAAAATTTACCAGAAATTTACTCATAAAATTTGTGAACTAACCCAACTGGTTTCACATCAAACGGAGTTCTGTAGCTCAAGATAAAATTCAAATTTGACTGCTCAGTCAGAGAGTTACGTGAACAGATTTTGTATCCTCCAAACTCGATAAGGAAACATCACAGATAAAGATAACCCAAACCCTTTATAACTAAATGATTTTGTTCTCATTGCTTTGTGGCCATCACTCCACAAAACAACACACTCAAACAAAGAAACGAAACATCCAAGTTTTCAAGCAGCAAACATTATTACAAGAACCGCCCTCACAGGAGCGTTCTAACGATGACAAAAGTAAAGGTGGGTCTTTCTAAACTCTACTCCTGACGCACACTAGTCGTAGCTTCATTGGTACCATAGCGGGTCCTCTTGCGAGGCGGAGACTCCGGAGGACAGAAGGGTGCTTCTTCCTCAGGAGGACGTCACCCAGCAACTTGTGCTTCCGCTATGCAATCCGTGCCTGTGCCCCCTGGAGCTGATCATGCAGACGATCCACTTCATCGTAAGATCCCTCTAAGTCTGTGTTGAGTGCTGAAGCAACACGGGCCAGGATGTCCACACGACCATCTCTGTTATTCCCCACAGGAACAACAGTGTTGGAGCTGGCTCGAGGACGGCTAAGGACATGGCGGAAATCAGACTCATGCAGCTGCTCACGATATCTGTTGCTGATGGACCACAGAGCTCTCCTCGCTGCATCATTCACTGAAGCAGCTTCCTCTGTCATAGGAGCTGAGCTGGAGTGAGAAGAGTGAATACGATGCCCAACACCTCCACGAAGAGGCACACGAATGTGAACCTTCGTGGTGTAGTAATCCTCCATCCCAGGCTCCATGTAGTGCCTGGTGACGTAGAGAGGCCTCGCGGTGAAGTCGAGATACTGCAGGGTCTCCTCCAACAAGACCACAAACTGTCCCTCAACATCCACAGCATGATGATAGTCATATGTCACTCCGTGGAAGCGAGGGTCTTCATCCATCTGATTGACATTCGCAGCACTGTTAGCAGTTTCAGTCTCATCATTGCCACTGCTGCCATCATCACCATCATCTCTACCATCTCCATTGCTGTTGTCTTCACCATCGTTGTCACTACTGTCATCTCCAGAGTCATCTGGATCACCTCCAGTAGCATCTTGTGCAGGAGCTTCAGGTGCAGGGGTAGCTGGCGGGATCACAACATCACCATCAGCATCCACCTCCAGGTAGGTGCCGTCATACAGCTGCGGTATCCCACGGTGATCTTTGGCGTCATCCTCGAGTATCCTCTCCTCAGGATCCTCTTCAACCTCATTCTCCACCTGAACCTCCACCTGAACTTCAGGCTGCTGCTCTGGCTCAATCACTGGGTTGCGGGGTGCCAACCGACCAGTGGGGACACGGCCACCAGTGCTCTTGCGTGCAGTGTTCTTTGTTCTGGCCATCTGATAAGCAAAAAGGAGACTCAGCATAGATAAAACAAAATGATAGCAGTTAAATAAAAGAAAACTGAATAAATTAGTTTTTATACATAATTAAGCAAATTTTGAATGATGATATGGCTTCTAGATCATGAATCCTTAATTTCCGACCATTTCTAACTTAAGGCTGCGTCCTACAGTCATTACGGCTCTGATACCACTTTGTCACATCCGATTTCCGAAATGAAACCAAATGCATCTCATATGTGCGCCAGGATCAAGTTACACACATACGATAGACAAAAGAGTGTAATACCATAACTATAATCAAACATACAAGAGTTTAACCAATACAATATTCATTATTACACTCAGGCAGTGGACACGAAGGTCCAATAAAACAAACGATAACTAAACGAGTGACTTCATCTTCGTCTTCCACAGGCACATGACTGGGGGATCGCATGCCTCAGAACTCCTCAAAGTCGCTCCAGTACTCCTCACCGTTGTTCTCATCTAAACAGCGGTAAGCAAGGGTGAGCACTCTTATGGTTGGAGCTCAGCAAGTGGGGGAAAACATGCAAGGCTATCAAGGATAGGCTAAGATTTTGTAGCGGTTAGCATTTTAATGTTGGTCAAGTTTTATTAGCAAGCCTATTACTAGATGTAAGTTTATACCAACCCCAAAAGATTAAGCAGTTGTAACCATATCTCAAAACCATAAGGAACCACAATTTAAATTCATCTTTAAATTCAATTATCATGTGAGGGTCCAAGCCACTCTTAACCGTGAGCACGGCTGAACGATCAGTTTTAACTCTGCAGAGGTTGTACACTTTCACCACAGTTCGTGTTCCCCATGTTGCCCGGGTTAGCCAGACCCTTAAACACTTCCGAGGTGAGTGGCTAGGGGTTCACTATGAAGCCTTTACAAAGGTAATGCAAAAGACCAACAACCTACGACAGTTACAGCAGCGGAGCGGACCATAACCCTCCCTAGTGGTCAGCACCTTAGCAAAGGCTGCTACTCCAAAAGAACCGGGCTATACCCCTACAACTCCGACCCCCTGTGCCCCTTTCGGGAAAGGCTGTCCGAACATTCACACGCCTAATTAATTGGCTAAGTCGGAGCCATATGGACTGTGGTTGTACTGTTTTCTTGGGTGGTTCTCCATGTTCCAATTAAAATATATGATCTTGTCTTAAGACTTAACCAACATCTCATAAACATGAAAGTCTGTATCATAAAACCATTTGTAACCAGCCCATGTATAGCAGCTAAGCATTCATCTACCCAAAATATTTATTTAAAAGGGTTGATCAAGGTGACAGGGGTAAAACTCTAGTCATGTCCTTAAAAGGTGATTTCCCATCAGGTTAATGCATAGCAACATGTAAAAGTAAATTATTATTTAAATATGTAGTTATATAGGTCCAAGAAGAATATGCAGAGGGAGAAGTCCACTTGCCTTCTTCTACAAACTGAGTATCCTCCTCTTCGAAGAAAGACTCTTCTTGATCCTCTCCAACGGGGTGCTCAGTCGAAACAGGCACGATATCTACGCACAAGCATGAACAAACAATAAATAAATAAAACAATTCACCAAACAGTTCTATATGCTAAAAAACGCTGATAAAAAGGTTCTACTCGCTGATATGATCATTTCGATATATTATACGCGAAAAACGGAGCTAAAACATAAAAGATATGATTAAAACAAAACACAGGGACTTTTCTGTAAGAAAACTAGGTTCACAGGGCTTATTTGCAAGAAACCAGGGACTTGAAACATAATTATACATATAAATAGAGGGGTTTATATGTGAAAACAAGTGAAAAGGACCTCTGGTGCTAAACCTCAGAAAAGACAGCGGCTAAAACATAAAAACAAGGACCTGTTCGTAAGGATTCTTGATGGTGGAAGGACCGGCTTGCGAAACAAAGGAAACTCAGGGGCTCTTAAAGAAAATGACCAAGCGCTGACTGTTACGGCCAGGTTTGACCTGGGGTCCACGGCAGATCTGGGCTGTCGATCCGCGATCCAGTGGCTGAGGTGGCGTGCGTGCGTAAAGTGGCGGCGGGGTTCGCCGGAGGAGGAGGCTGCGCGGCAGCGCGCGGCGGCGCCTCGCCGGCGTGAGCTCGGGAGAGAGTTCCCGGCGGCCATTTCGTGCACGAGTAGGTGCTACGTAGAGCGGGGAAGCTCGCGCACCTGGCCAGGGCTCCAGGAGGGAGGTTCGGGCGTCCACGGCGGCTAGCGCCGGAAGGGGGCGGATCGACCACTCCGGCAAGCCCGTGCGGGTGCTGCGGTGCACGCGTAGGGAAGAAATCGGCGGGATATTGTTGCTCACCACGCAGAGTGGAGTCGGGCGAAGCAGCAAGTGGAAGACAAGTGACGGTGAGGAAGCTCGTCGACGGCGGTGAGCTCGGGCGGTGCTCCGGTAGAAACAGGGGCGCGGGATCCTTGTGCGGGCGATGCGCGGTATGGCGATGGCCCTCCTGGACAACATGACGGCTCGATGAGCAACGATGCGACACAGGAGAGGGAGGAGAGGGAGAGAGAACCTTCACCGGCGACGAGAGGCTCCGGCGGACGGCAAAACGCAGAGGCGGCGGCGCTGAGTGGAAGTGGAAGTCTGTGTGCGTGAGAGCAGCGTGCGAGAGCAAAGGGAGAGGCTGGGGATTGTGCCCGGCTTATATATGGACAGAGAGGGGGGAAGGGGAAGCGAAGAGGCGAGCAGCGGCCGGCGAGTTGCCATTGATGGCCGGCGGCCGTCCCGGGCATAAAGGAGGCAAGGAAAGGGGAAACGGAAAGGAAATGGTGGATTTATGGGCTGCGGGATTTATTGCCTTTTAATCAAGGCTCGGGGAAGGAAGGGAAATGCAGGGAGGCGCGGGGCAAGGCGGCGGGGATCACGGCGGTGCGCCCGGCCGAGGCAGAGAAGGGGGAGCGCAAGGAAGGGGAGGAAGCTGACATGCGGGACCGGCTGTCAGCGAAAGAAAGAGAGACGGAGAGGGGAAGGTGGGCCGCGGCGGGGAGATGGGCCGGAACGGGCCGAAAGGGAGGATGGGGTAGAGAGAGATAGGTTTGTTTTTTTTTTCAAACTCCTTTTATTCAAACTTTTTCAACTCAAAATCAAACCAAACTTTTTCCAACTTTTCAATGTATTTTATAAACTTTTAAAACTTCACACTAGCAACCAAAAACCATGCATAGCCAAATAATGATGCACAAACACTTGTTGTCTCTAAATTAATTAAATTAAATTTAACTACTTTAGAGCTCAAATTAATTAGCAAATTAATTAAATCCTTAAGACTAATTCTAAAACACTATGTTGCTTAAGCAAATTTTAGTGATGAAATTTTAGGGTGTCACAAATCCTACCCCCTTAAAGAGAATCTCGTCCCGAGATTTAGAAGGATTAGAGAACAGCTGAGGAAAGTCTTCCATGAGTTTATCCTCTCTTTCCCAGGTTGCCTCTTCCTCTGTATGATGACTCCACTGTACCTTACACATTCTGATGACCTTGCTCCGAGTAACCCTTTCTGAGGTATCCAAGATTTTGACAGGATATTCTTTATAAGTCAAATCTTTCTCCATCTCAATATCTGCCAGTTGTACCGGTTCTATTCTAACCTCACTCGTACATTTCTTTAACTGTGACACATGAAACACATCATGCACTCCTGACAACTGTGCTGGCAGTTCCAGCTGGTAAGCTACTTCTCCTCTCCTTTCCAAGATCTTAAAAGGTCCAATAAAATGAGGTGACAGCTTCCCTCTGACATTAAACCTTCGCAGACCTCGGATAGGTGACACTCTAAGATATGCATAGTCACCCACTTCCAATACTACTTCCCTTCTACGAGGATCAGCATAACTTTTCTGTCGTGACTGTGCAGCTTTGAGATTCTCCCGAATTATTTCAACCTGCTTTTCTGCTTCTCTTATGCTGTCCGGTCCAAAGAGCTGACTCTCTCCAGTCTGATTCCAAAACAAGGGTGTTCTGCATTTTCTTCCATACAAAGCAGGAAGGTTAGAGATATTTTGCAGGATTTTAAGCTATGGATTAATTCCTTAAGACTTTAGGGTATTTCTTAGTTAAAAAGCAGGGACGCGGATTCATTGTGACAAAGTGAGGGACTTTTCCGCAAAATTTTGGGTTGTGGGTAGATTTGCATAAAGTTTAGGGTCTTTTCTGTAAAAGTCTATGGACCGTGTGTTAGAATCTGTAAAGTTCAGGTTTGTGGGAGATGCATGGATCACAGGTTGATCATTATAATAAAATTACCTAAGAGGTGGCTCGATCGAGGTAGATGCCGTCAAATTGTCTCAGAGGTGGCTTAAATAAATGATAGGTTTATACTAGAGAGCATCATGTTAGTTTAGTAGAGGACATTATTTTTGCAAGTGCTGAGTTTCCAGCATATGGAAGTAGTAAGCAACAATTGTCTTTGGAAAATTAGGATATGAGCATAGTGCAAATGTAAACTTTAAGTTGTTAATTAGTATATGCCATATCTGCTTCCATCATTTTGGTGGATTCATATTTGTGATACATTTAAGGGTTGTGTATAGTGAATGCAAAATATTGGTCATTTGTCTATTTTCATTGTTTGACTATACAAGGTCGATTTAGTAGAATTGATGCTTGTGCAAGGGTCCAAGATATATTTGTTTTTTGTTTTTGTTTATATAATAGTAGAATCGATGCTTTTTGTCCAAGGTTTAGTTCAGTTGGTCATTTGTGTATCTTTAAGCAAGAATCTTGTCGAGTAGTAAAAGGTACCATGACACAATATTTAAGAACTTTCTAATCTTGTCCTCTTTATGTTTGTATGATATAACATATGCATGTACTTGCGGTCCTCCATACATAGCATTTTTAGTATTTTCTATCTCAATTGCCTAGTGACGCCCAGTCACAAGTGTTTGGCAATGTCATCTTTCAGGTTGAGGATTAGATGTATCAAGAAGCAAGCCATTATAAGTGATTAGATCAGCAAGCAATGGACCTGATACTGCTAGTGATGCTACAAGAATACATTTAATTTGTTGTTTTGATGTCATGTTATGGTGTTCTTGTCTGGAATTGTTTGTGATTTCTGAGTTTTTCCTGCTTTTTGGTTATTCTGGTTGAAAATTAGGCCTATTGGGTTGAATTTTATATGGACTGTGTATTTATTGTTGAGTTATTGTGGTTTAAAAAAATTGAGCCTGTTGGGTTGAATTTTATATGGACTGGGTATATATATATTTTTGAATGACACGATTTGCGAAATGGGTTGTGTATTTATAAATGGGCTAAGGTGGGCTGAAATCTTATGGGTAGTGTAGATCTAGGTCGTTATATAAATTTGGTCACGTCATCATCCACGTAGGTTTCCACGTCAGTGCCACGTGGCTGCCATGTCATCTACCATGTGGCCGCCACCACGACATCTGCCATGTGTCCACCACGTCATTTGCCACGTGGCAGTCACGTCATCAACTTCCACGTCATCTGCCACGTTCTCACCCACATCAGCAACCAACTCATCTCTACGAGTGACGTGACAAGTTAATCCATAACGGTTAATTTCGTCACAGATTTTGGGCTTTGAGCTGGGTTCAATGGGCTTTAGACAAATCTATGATGTTGAGAACGTCATAAATCACGTTAATCTATGACGAAAATGTTAGCTCGTCACGATGCTTAATCTGTGACGCTCAATACACGACGTTCTGAAATTTCGTCATAGATGTCGTTTTATGACGAAATTTTGATGATTCGTGACGAAAATCGACCGTCATGGACCACAAGGTTCTTTTGTGACCTTATATCTCAAATTTGTGAACCATTGTATCTGAATTTTGAAATTCTATTGTACGCCTTGTTGAATTTGTATTTGAAATTCTGAACCAAGACCTTGTATAGAATGGTTCTTTTTAAATGAAATTATGTTGTATCCCTTGCTAGATTAATTGCATTGTTATGTTAGATGCTGGCCAAATTTTAATGGACATATTATGCTGCCAAGCATTTCATGGTTATGTTATATGCTCACAAAAATTTCATGTTTAGTGCTAACATATAATGACACCGATCACAATCATGCACAAGAGTTGTCCAACAACACAAAGGCACATATTTCACAGACTGCAAATATTTCATACACTTGAAATACATCCAGGTACATAGCCAGTCCAAACTACTTCATAACATTGAAGCTAAAATGGCCTACTTCGACACTAGAGTTACAAGCAACAGGATGGCCAACACCAGGAATGTTACATTCAAATAGCCACACACAAGACAAATCCAACTTCCCATGCCATCCCTGCTCTTGCCATCCATTTCTTTCACATTGTTCAGATTCAACTCTAAGTTATCAATTCTATCCACCAGCTCAGGTATGTTTGTTAAAGTAGCTGCTCCAATGGTCGAGGAAGCGGACAAAAGATATCCATTATCACTAAGGAACACTACATATTATTCCTCGAACCAGAACCTGGAACATATCCGAGGAACCTGCATCCAGATGAAAAGCCAAAGACAAATTAACATCAGTAGTGCAGCCAACACAAACTATGCTTAAGCTAGAAAATTCGGCCCATTCTTCATGGTGATTCAGGCTTTGCCACTGCTAACAAGAATAAAATTTGGCCACTGCATATAGATTAGAACACTTACATTTCGAAATTTCTTCCTAGGCACTTGAAATTCTCCTGCCAGTGTTATGCTCAGAATGCGTGGTAGTGGCAACTAACACACTCACGTCCTTGCAATCCAGGCACAATATCAACGACAACCCACTCACATCATCAATCGATGTCGGGACCTGAACATGTGCGGGCGGTAGCGCTGCTGCAACAACGCCAAGGGGTGTGGCTTGTAGGGCAACTTTAGGTGCGCTTGAGCGCTGAGTGCGAGCGGTCGACGACGATGGCTGCGACATGAGTACTAGAGAGAGTGAGGATTGAGTAGGCCTCAAGCATCAGATGGATGTGGAACAACAGGGGGAAGGCGAGGCCAGAGGACGGGGGAGGGGGGATGGAGAAGGAGCACTTGGGGACGAGGAGAGCGCCAACCCCGAGCTCGAGTTCCCGCCGTTCACCGGAGATCCGCACTCTGCCGGTGACTGGAGATCCGTGCTTCGCCGGTCGGGCTACAGCTGATCTGCACTCCGCCGCCAAGGGGTCGCCGTCGTCAGGCAGGGGAGAGAAAGACCAAGAGAGATGGGGACAAAATGAACCCGGTCAACGCACATGGGTATATGTCTTTGGGGTATATTCACATTTGGGGTCATCATATTTGTAAAAGTATTGAGTGAGGCCGCGCTGCCGTCAAATAAAAACAACATACATCATCATATATTAGGCACCGTCAGTTGTCTCAAACCTACATTTTATCACAAACCTTGCTACCTATATGTGACGAAACAAAGGCCATCGTCATAAATAGTTCTGACTATCCTGAATTTATGATGCTTCTGAATTTGGTGTCATATAATGATACATTATATGACAAACATTTTCCCCATCAAGAGCATTTTCATCATAGAAAATTATATGAATTTGGCGTCATACGTTGGATACCGGTCGGTGTGGATGCGCGGCCGGGGTGGCGTCGGGCCGCTAGGTCCGAGGGAGGAACGGCCGCGGTGGGCGGGGGAGGTGCTGCCGCCGGGGCAGGTGGAGGCACGGCCACTGGGGTGGCGCCAGGCCACGGGGAGAGGCGCGGTAGCCGGGGCAGGGGGAGAAGGCGCGACACGTCAGGGGTGGAGGCGCGGACTCCATCCCCGCTGTCATCCATCCCCGTCGCCAAGCCGCCGTCCAGCCCCGCCGTCGCCGGGATGCCGCGCCGCGCCTCCACCCCCAACACTGTGTTGCATGAGACTGCACATGGGCCCCGCCCACTTGTTCACTGTGATCCAGATCTGAGGCTCACGGCAAACTCCACCTTTGTCGTGAGCCTCTGATCTGGCTCACTACGAATGCATGAGCAGGACCACGTGCAAACAGGGCGAAGCCTGACTGCGGCTACCATGTGGGGCCACGTAGCCTTTGCCGTGAGCCGGCTCTCGGCAAAGCACCCTGTTTGCTGCGAGCTGGCTCACGACAACCCATATTTAACTCAATTAAATTACAAAAAATACCAAACTGATGCAGAAAATTTCGAAAAATTAACATGACATTATGTTGTATATTACTTATAGAAAAGTTTTTGAAGTCAAACCCAAATTCGAATTTTACTAAGACCCCAAACCTAATGACTTCAGTTGTAATTCTGTGAATCTTCCCGCGAGATCTTTCGGTTTCTTAACAGCGTACGTGTCGAATTGTTAGAAACATTCTCAAATTTTACCACAACCTCCACATATGATATCATGAGCTCTTGAAAAATTTCATGATTTTCAAACTTCGTTTGAAATTTATACAAGTTCAAAACATTTCTACCGCACAGTCGTGATCTTGATCAAAGAACAAAATGCTTGAAATTTTGCTTCATTTCATGTATAAGGTCTTAAATAGGTCTGATCAACATGAATATCATTTTTTCACCAACTTTACTCTATAATTTTGTGCACTTGCAGTTCAAATTTGCACTATATAAAAAAATTACCTAAAATGAAGTAAAATTGTTAAAAATAGCAAACAGAGCTACAATTATGTCAAATTTGAATATATAGCTTGAAAAAGATGTATTTAAGGGCAAAAAAGTTTGGAGTAGTGGGTAGCATTTTTTTGGCCACTGTTTGCCATGAGATGCAGTAAAGCTCACGGCAAAGGTTTGTGTTTGCCAAGAGCCAGGCCGTGAGGCAGCCTTGTTCAACACGGTAAACTTGACGGCGGCCAAGGCCAACGGTCGTGAGGGCACGACTTGGTTTCTGTGAGCAACGCTCTTTGTCGAGAGCCGGCGCCCAAGGCTCACGGCAAAAATCAATAATGTTGTGAGCCTTCTTCTTTGCCGAGAGCCGGCCTCCCGAGCTCACGGTGTAGACCAGATACATCGTGTGTTTTTCGTCTGCCGTGAGCCTTGGCTGCGACTCTCGGCAAACAAGATGTTTGCTGTGAGCCCGGCGTTTGGCTCATGGCCGGGCGGCTCACGACAGCCATAATCTGAAACAATAATGAAGCACAAAAGGGTGGCCTTTAAAGCTGCAACAAGACACATGCTGCAATTTGAATCCATCATTCATAACTAATAGGAGCCATTGTCCATACCTTGACAATTGTGTTATCCAGAAGTACTTTGAGAACAGAACTGGGCAAATATCCCAAGACCCTAAGATTTTGGGCAACAAAGTTACACGAATGTTAATTGGTCCCCATCTGTGTAAAAAAAGTGCATCCTCCTCCTTGATGGGTGCATGCATAATTGTGAGTTCTCATCACTTCGATATCATTCTTGTCCATATACACACCAAGGGATGAGGCTTGGGGAGGTGAGATCATGTCATGGACTGTGCTCTCCAAGGTGAGGTCATAGAGTGTGAGGTGCTTGAGCTTTGGATGCCGACAATGCAGAAGTCGGCCAACCTCACCACAGCTGGTGTCATAATGGCCAACTATCTTTTATCTCCATCACTACCGGATTCAGTGGCTTTGCTGAGAGCCCAAACCCTCTCGGCAAAGGCACTTTTCCTCTCGGTGAAGCCTTTGCCGAGAGGATGCTCTCGGCAAAGCCCTCACGGCGCATCTGGGCCGGCAAAGGGGACTTTATCGAGAGCCGGCGGTCTCCCTCTCGGCAGATATGTGCCGAGAGGCCCACCTGGCCCTCGGCACAGGCGCTCACAGGCGTCTGCCGGGTCACGCCGTTACGCGTGGGGCCCAGAAGCTTTGCCGAGAGCCGGTTCCCCGTGGCTCTCGGCAAAGGGCGCGCCTGTGCCGAGAGCCGGGGCCCACCGGTCTCGGCAGAGAGCTGAGTAGGCAGCCACGTCACGCGGCTTTGCCGAGAGCGCTGGCACGTGGCTCTCGGTAAAGAGCGCGCCTGTGCCGAGAGCTGGGGCCCACTGCTCTCGGCAGAGAGCTGAGCAGGCAGCCACGTCACGCGGCTTTGCCGAGAGCGCTGGCACGTGGCTCTCGGCAAAGGGTGGCCCAGGGCAGCCACGTCACGCACCTGTGTCGAGAGCCATGGACTTAGCTCTCGGCAAAGGGCGCACCTGTGTCGAGAGCCATGGACTTAGCTCTCGGCAAAACCTATTTCTTTTTTTAAAAATTTAGCAGCAGGCTCAAAACAACCGGCAAATCACAGAAATCATCACAGACATATAATAATCATCACAGGCAGCTAATATTCATTGCAGGCATATTATAATCATCACAGGCAGCTAATATTCATCACAGGCAGCTAATATTCATCACATAGTCCACAAATGCAAATAACGAGTGCAAATGCAAGTACAAATCATGAAGTGGCAGTCACAAAAGTCCAGCAAGTCACAAATGTCCGAATGCAAATAAAAGTTGCTAAGTCCATGAACTCACTCATTCGGCGTTTGATCAGGAGACAACTAGGAACCCGACCCCCCATCGGTGGCTGCTGTGGCCACGGCCCCCACCCAGACGTCTGTGGCTGTGTCATCATCCCCGACCAACTGTGAGATGGCTGCTGAGAGCCAAACGGCTGCTGAGGGCCAGGCAGCACCCACTAGCCTCACTGCATCCCGCCCCAAGGACTCTGCTGAACTGGCGGCGACCACTCGTGTCCCATAGGCCCATCATTTGATGTCGCCGATATATTCTGCGTAGGATTTAAAGTAAGGAATGATAATACAAGTCATTTGTACAAGTCATTTTCGAATTCTACGTCATTCTAGGTTTTGCTAACATTTATAAGTTGTATACCACAATGAGAAATGAATGTAAGGTTTTGAGCATTTATATGAAGTCATTGTAGGTCACCACGAGAAACAAAAAAGGAGGGTTCGAAAGTAGCTCACTGGAGAAATAGTAGTCGGTCGAGGGACTGGAGGCAAGTACACCTGTAGTAGTGAAGGGAGTTGCGCCTGTGGCGCCACCGTGTGACCAAGGGTCTGCATGTACTGAAGCATGGAGGCATACTGCTGATTGTGGGCCTCTTGTATCGCTTCCATCTATCTCTGGTGGGCCTCTTGCATCTGTCGCATCTGCTCCTGGGTGTGCCTCTGCGCCTCTTCTACTTGCCTCTCCCGCTCGGCCCTCACTGCCGCAATCTGGGCCTACAATATTTTATCCAAATATTAGAATACAAAGCAAACATATGTAAATGTCAATGGACGACGCAGAGAACAGAAATAACCTGGAACTGCTCATGCAAGCTCTACGTAACGGTGGGCCGCCATTTTATGGGCAGGGCTGAGCTCGTGCCCCTATCTCGAGATCGAACCATCGAGAGTGTCGGAACAGAGGACGGGACCAGGAGACTGTCACCAACATAGTACCGTCCATGCATCTTGCCGCCTCCACTCCTGACGACGCTTTCTCCATCAATAGGCTCTGTCACTAGATCGAAGTTTGGCCCACGAACCTCCCTTGCCGCCGTGACGTACTTTGTGATGCGGGGCTGGATTGTCGGGTTGTTGTACGCCTCGGGTGGGTCGTCCACGTTGAAGGTGACGTCGGACGTCGTCTTGCCCTTGTGTGCCATGCCATATGCCTAGAGCTCGCTGCAAGGCCGATTCTAATGTGCCTGAGACTGCAAGAAAACAACAGAGTGGATGTTAGAATAATTGAGAGTTAGATAACAAAAAATTGGAATAAAAAACTTAACGTACCCATTACGACCATACTCGCAAAGGGTAATGGGCCTTGGTGGTGTGCTGGACCTGCCATGTTCAAACGCCGCCACTGGCGCTCGAGGTGCTTTGCCTCCCAATCCGGCTCAAACCACTTGTCCACAATCGTTCTCCAAACCTGAGGCCGGTCGGCAACCCACCACGGAGGCACCTGCACGTCATCAAGTGCATATCGTACAAGAACATCAAATTGAGCAAATTTAATTTAAGAAAAATGAATTGAGCATATTTACCTCCATGTATTCTTCTGGAGTGAGCCGCAGGTTTCGAACTTCCCATTTTGTGGCTTTCACCTTCTTCTTAGCATTCCAGACAATGTTCTGCGAGACGCGGGACTCGTAAATCATATCTGTCACAAGCTTCCAGTAGATGAACATGGCGTTGTTAGCCGCCGCCTGCTCGTATCCCGACATGCATCTGTAGAAATCCTGCATATAAAAGTGTTGTCAATACTTAAGCAAAATCCAATTAAGTCGATTTATTCAGAAACACAATTTATTGGTAGGAAAACTCCCCCAAAACTCGCCAACCACCCGGGCGGTCGCGTTTCGGAAGTCACGGCCAGTCAGATCAGGGAAATCGGGAGCTAGGGCGTAGTGGTCAAACGACGTCACCAGCACCTCTCGCCGAGCATCTGGCTCGCCAACCCACACGAACCCGGGGTGCTAAAGCCTGGTAAGAACGCCCAAGATGCCATTGGGAAGACGCCTGTGACCACCGTGAGTGACGATCTCCCACCCCATGCAAAAATGATTCACACAATGTATTAGTTTGAATCGTTAGTTTGTTCGAAAAGAACTAATGAAAAGGTTAAGATAAGTTACCGTGTTCCCTCGGGTCTAATAACTGGTCAGTTCGCGGGCAGTATGGGGCGATCCGGAAGCGTCGCAGGGCCTCGCAAATAGACCTTTGACCCCTCCCCGCCTCCTCCTCCTCCTCCTCCTCCTCCTCCTCCTCCTCGTCCTCCCCCTGCTCCTCGTCCTCCCCCTGCTCCTCATCCTCCCACTGCTGTACCTCCTCCTCGTCAACCCTGTACTCCTCATCCGACGACTCAAGAGCTGGAGAGGGTGCACCTTTGCGACCCCTAGCTCCAGACGACTCAGAGGGTGCCACGGAGGTGGATCTCGACGCCCTCCTCACCATCCCGGAGCCCTCACACGCGTGGTGATTGTGATTGTGTGCGTGTGTACGCGCGCGCCGAAGGATAGGTAGTAGAGTATCATTATTCTTTGTTGTTTACACTACAAGAAACTATTTAATCTGTGACACATTCTCCACGACATTTTCAGAAAACATCACGAATGTGCATTGCAGCCCAAAACACTGCGACGATTTGTTTAATTCGTCGCGATTCTACGACGTATTCCTTTTTTTCGTCACGGATGTGCATTGAAGCCCAAAACACTGCGACGATTTGTTTAATTCGTCGCGATTCTACGACGTATTCCTATTTTTCATCACGGATGTGCATCGATGGATATTGAAGCCCAAAACAACACGACGATTTGTTAAATTCGTCGCAATGCGGCCCACAACGCCGCGACGTTTGAGTAGATTCGTCACGATCAGTAAAAATAGCCACCTCACCTAGGCACCACGTCACTGCCACGCGAGCACCTAGGACCCACCTCACTGCCACGCAAGTGCCACCTCACCCAAGCGCCAAGTCATCTCCACGCGAGCGCCTAGGGCCCACCACAATGCCACGCAAGCGCCACCTCACCCAGGCGCCACGTCACCTCCACGCGAGCGCCTAGGGCCCACCACACTGCCACGCAGGCGCCATGTCATCACCACGTGAGTGCCTAGGGCCCACCACACTACCACAGGAGCGCCACATCACACAGACGCCACGTCACTGCCACGCGAGCGCCTAGGGCCCACCTCACTGCCACGCAAGCGTCACCTCACCCAGGCGCCACGTCACCTCCACGTGAGCATCTAGGGCCCACCACACTACATCGCACGCGCCACCTCACCGAAATGCCACATCATCGCCACCTCACCCAGGGCATGCGCTCCTCACTAAAAAAATGATGCATTCCGGGGGACTCAAACCCCAGACCTCGCGCTTCAAACAAAGTGGTAATAACCACTGGGCTACGGCCTCAATTGTGACTATGGGTAACATTTAATTGGTTTTGAACCTTACTATCCAGAAGAGAGAAAAGATCCCGCACCGAGCTTCCTTGTCCCCAATCCCCATCCCTGCATCCCCTGCAACCCGCATCGAGCCTTCGCTGTCCGCCGCCGCCCACCCACTCCTTCTCGCCACCCACTCACCGTGCCCCAAGCCGTCGCTGGTGCCAGTGCCGGCACCGGTACCGTGGCCCCCGACCCCGAGGGCACCCAGCGGCGGAACGGGCAGCCAGCAGAGCGTGCTGAAGCTGGGCACGTGCGCGAGCGTGCTGCTCAGCCTGGAGCTGGGCTAGCAGGCGGGCTCGGCAGCCGCGGCAGCATCGTCCAGTCATCCGAAGACAACGCAGCAGCCGTGCTGTCAGCTGCTGGGCGGGGTGGCCGACCTGGACGCGGCCGTGTGCCTCTGCACGGTGCTGCGGGCCAACGTGCTGGGCCTCTGCACACCCCGGCGCCTCCTGCTCCACCTCTCCGACGGCCACCCCTCCTCGTCCTCTTCCGACGTCCAGCATTGCAAGACTCATCCAGTGACATTGCAGCCAAGGAAAGGTACATTTTTTTCTTGACTTAGTTGAATGTATATAGTTGAATTGGTGCAGAGGTGTTGATTTGTGTGTTTTCTGTAATGCTTGATTAGATGGATCGAAGTTGGGTTCATGGAAGGCTGTTTTCCTCTGAACACATTGATGGGGTCAAACAATTTATGAGCTTCGTTGCGGAGAAATTCAATGAAAATGTTGAGATTTTGTGCCCATGTTCAAGATGCCTGAATCACAAGTATCACTGTCAGCCTGTTGTGAAGAAGCACATTTTGATGAATGGTGTGGATAGTAGTTATACTCGTTGGTTTCATCATGGAGAGGATGTCAATGTAGATGTTGTGGAACACCCTATTGTGCATGGCAGTGGTGATGGGGGAAATGTGAGAGAGGATTGCAGTGTTGACTGTGGGGAAAATGTGGGAGAAGGTGGCAGTGCTGATCGTTTGGAAAACCTTATAGGAGACCTACATGCTGCAGCAGAAGAAGGAAGAAAGGATGGAGAAGATGAGGATGGTGCTACAGACCCTCATGACAAAGATTCATTTTTCAAAATAGTCATGAGGGAGGCCAAGCGTCAGCTTTATCCTGGTTGTAGCAAGTTTTCAAGGTTCTCTTTTGTGGTTAACCTTCTTCATATGAAGTCATTATATAGGATAAGCAATTCTGCCTTTTCTGCAATATTGGAGCTGTTGGCTGAATCATTCCCAGAGGGTAATGCACTCCCCAAATCATACAATGAAGCAAAGAATCTTTTGAAGGAATTAGGTCTTGGATACGAATTGATACATGTGTGCGGCAATAATTGTGTGTTGTTCAGAAAGAGATATGCCCACCTTGACAAGTGTCCCGTTTGTGGTCTTTCGAGATGGAAGGATGAAGAAAGAAAGAAGATTCCACAGAAGGTGTTGCGGCATTTTCCACTAGCACCTAGGCTGAAGAGGCTCTTTGCAACCAAAGAAGCATCACTACTAGCATAATGGCACGACCTACAACGGCAGCCCAATGAGAAGGAAATGAGTCACCCAGCTGATGGTGAGGCATGGCAAGATTTTGACAAAGAATATTCGAAATTTGCTGAAGATGCAAGAAACATTAGGCTTGGCCTTGCCACTGACGGGTTCAATCCATTTTCAGAACAGAACACAAGATATAGCATGTGGCCTGTTTTTGTGGTGCCATACAACCTTCCACCTTGGGCATGCATGGAGGAGTCAAACTTTATGATGGCTTTGCTTATTCCAGGTCCTAAATCCCCCGGGAAGGATTTTGATGTGTTTTTGGAGCCTCTGGTGGAAGATTTGATTGAGCTTTGGAAAGGTGTGCGTGCTTATGATGCCAATACTCGCAAAATGTTCGACCTTCATGCTGCAGTTTTGTGGTGCATCCATGATTACCCTGCTTTGAGCACTCTTTCAGGTCGTACCACAAAAGGTTATTTTGCATGTACTCACTGTGACAAGCACCCTCTTTCCTACGGCCTAAGGAGCAAAATTGGTTATTTTGGACACTACCGTTTCCTTCCAGAGGGACATCCTTTGCAGAGAAACAATCAGTTTGCCGGCCTTCATGAAAGCGATGATCCACCAGGTCAATTCTCTATAGAAGAGTTGTTAGCTGAATTGGAGAAAGCAATGAATCCACAAGTATGTGGGAAAAGGAAGTGTTCTAACTCTGAAGGTGCTCATGTGAAAATATGGAGTCGCATGATGTGTTTATGGAAGTTGCCATATTGGCATAAATTGAAGTTAAGGCACAATCTCGATGTCATGCACATCGAGAAAAACATATGTGAGAGCCTTATTGGGACAATTCTCAATATAGTTGGGAAGACAAAGGACACAGTTAAAGCTAGGCTTGATTTGAAAGATCTGGGAATTAGAAAGGAGCTGCAATTTAAAGAGAATGGAGATGAGTGTGAGATGCCTCATGCTCGATATACTCTATCCAAAGAAAAAAAGAAGGCCTTTTGCGATTTTCTAAGAGAAGTAAAGTTTCCAGATGGGTTTGCTTCCAATATCTCAAGATGTATAAATGCTGATGGAACCAAGGTACAAGGCCTCAAAATGCATGATTGTCACATCATGTTGCAAAGAATATTACCTGCTGCTATGAGAGGATTTTTGGACAAGGATATCTATGAAGCAATAGCAGAGTTAGGGAAGTTTTTTAGGGAACTATGCAGCAAAACCCTTAACAAGGATGTGTTGGCTGAAATGAAGAAAGAGATCCCTATAATTCTGGTGAAGCTTGAGAAAATATTCCCCTCGGCTTTCTTTGATGTGATGATGCACCTTGCTGTACATTTACCTGATGAGGCTTTGCTCAGAGGCCCTGTGCAATATGGGTGGATGTACCCAATTGAGAGGCGGTTGTATACTTTGAAGCGCTATGTGAGGAATAGGGCAAGACCAGAAGGTTCTATTGCCGAGGCATATATTGCTGATGAATGTTTGACATTTTGCTCCAGATACATGGATGGTGTTGAAACAAGATTTAATCGGGAACCAAGGAACATAGGTTTTCTAATGAAGGGGCCTATGGTGTTGACGTTTTTGGGCATGGAGTTCATTTTATTTCAGCGCCTGACCTTGTTCATGATGAAGATTGCTTTGATCAAATGGTGTGGTATGTGCTGAACAATTGTAGTCAAGCTGAAAAATATGTCACGTAAGTTCTGACCATTATCTTCTATATACTTCTGTATGACAGCTTTGTGTCTTCTACATATGCTAACTTCTGTCTTTTATGCAGAATGTTCAGAGAAGAATTAGAGAGAGAAGGGGTGGCTAACATTGAAAAAATAGTCCGACTAAGATTCCAGAATTGGTTTAGGAACCATGTGAGTTTACTCCCACAATATTTTAACTAACCATATTTTTAGTATAGATCTTGATGTGTTGTGTGTTGCACGTGACAGATCATGAAGTTGAGGAATGATGGTCAAGAAGAGATAGATGATGATCTATTTGCCTTGGCATGTGGTACTGATTTCAGAGTCAAGAAATACACCTCATGCGTAGTGAATGGTGTTCGCTTCAATACTGTTGAGCGTGACAACAACAAGAAAACACAAAACAGTGGAGTAATGGCACTGGCCTCACATAATAATGAGCTCATTGATTTCTTTGGGACCTTGAAAGAGATAGTGCAGTTAGAATATCCAGAGGATGAGAGGTCAGTGGTGCTGTTTAAATCTGACTGGTATAAACTCGATGGGAAGAAAACTGAACTTCAATATGATGGTTTTTTTAAAAGCATCCATATTCAAAGTCGATGGTACAAGAATGATTGTTTCATTTTGGCCACTCAAGCTAGAAAGATCTTCTATTTACCAGACACCAAGTTGGGAAAAGACTGGCAAGTTGTCCAAACATTTGACCATAGGCATCTTTTCAATGTGAGGGAAATTGAATCTGTACACTACAATGCTCCTGCATATCAAGAGGATGAGTGATTTGAAGAGGATGGTACACGAGAACCAGTTTCAAGCACTGCAACTAAAAAGCCCTTAAATAGAGATGATGAACAAGGCCTTATGTTTGAAGCTGCTGATATTGCTCGGTTCATGAAAAATAGAGACGAAGAAGCACAAGTCAGTGGTGGCGAGGAAGATGAAGATGACACACTTTTGGAGTACTGCAGTGATGAAGAAGGTGGTGCTGAAATGGAGGTTGACAAGGATGATGAATAACTGTAAGTCCATCTTCTCTAGCAATTTGCTGTTATTTATTATGTGTTCACGAGGCTATTTATTCTGCTATATTTATTTTTACAATTTGATTTTTATGATTTTCAGGTTCGGCTGCTCGGAGGCAACTTCACTGTTAACATGTCCTATGTTGTGAGTTTTCTTTCCTTTTGTCATGCCTTAGATGATAGTTTCCCCCCTATGTGCCTACGGTTCAGTTTGACACCTGAGAAAGGTGTGTTGATATGTTCAGCTCATTGTCAATTGAAGAATTGTGGTCAGCTGTCCAGCAGCTATCCAACCTCAGATGATTTTTTTTCAGTTCAAGCCACCAATGCAAGATGCAATTTCTGATGCAAATTCATTTATTTTTTGTGCAGATTGTTGCAATAAGGGATATCATACCTCCTGCAGGGAGGAGCACTGCCAGGTTAGCTTTCTGTCTAATGAAAGAGCTATTTGTTCTATGTTTATCAAATTCACCATTTAGGAGTATTTTCTTTATCAAATTCACCATTTTGTATGACTGTTTTCTGTGTTTTTTCTTTTGCAGTATTTTCTTTATCAAATTCACCGTGACGTGAAGCCTAGCAATCTCCTTTTGAATGCAAACTGTAACCTCAAGACATGGAGTTTGGCACCCCTTACATTACCCATGGTGCAGCTGCTAAACCAAGCTTCGATGAACATGATGGCACTAGGCTGAGGAGCATGTGTATTGTGACATGATGAACATGATGCTCTGTAGTACTCTGTAACCCATCTATTTGCCCCCCGAATACACTTCTGTTCTTAGTTATGATGCAGAGAGGACCTTGTACTGGGAGTCACTCCTTGCAAATGATAAATCTATTGGACCTTGTTGCGTAGCATCTCTGAATGCTTGTTGCTTCAGCACTCTTCATTTGGTGACTGAAAGTTTGGTTTATGTGGCTATGCAGCATAAACTGAAGTCAAAGTTTAGTAAAAGAAGAGGCCCGTATGTGGCTATGAATGTGTTTTCAAAAAGCAGGCAGGTCAAAAAGAAGAAGAAATATTTCATGTATCCTAGCAATATGCTCTTCAGGCCTGATCATGCATACTGTCCTGCAAAAGACATGAAATATTTGACACAATTTTAAACAGATCACAGAACACATGGCATAAGATACATGAAATATTTGACCCAATATTTGAACAAATCACAGAACACATGGCCTGCCATCAAACATGGTTTCAACCATCACATTTTCATTAAGTTTACTTCAAGTCATCATAGATAGCATATATACATGACACATCATGACTTAGCAGCAACATGTCTTTGCTGATAGCATATATACATCACAGAAGGAACACCAACAGCCATCAAACAAAACACAGACATTGCATGAACATGCTTCTGATACTTAGCAGCAACATGTCTTTGCTGATGTTCCTAAGAGGGTTGGTCCTAATGCGGCAGCCATGTTGGTCCTAAGAGGGTTGCCACCAAAATCAAAACAAGTCAACTCCCAGATTGCTTCAACTCCTAGATTGCTTCAACTCCCAGATGCCTTCTTGCCCACATCTATTAGTAGACGCACAAGCCACCTCTTCGTAGCCTGTAGGCCTTCAAGCTAAAGAACAGCATCACTGATCTTTACATCTATTGCTGCTATCTCCTTCAGCAATTTCCTCTTCTTCTCAAATTGATCCTGCGAAATTGCCTTATGTCAAATTCAGTTGGAAATTGTTCCTCACAAATCAATTCCACAGTCAAGGAAGTATAATGCAGACATTCAGATCATTCAGCAGTAGACATTCAAGATCAGTAAACTAGAAATTAATTCAGAGCAGTAGACATTCAAATCAATTCAGATTGAATAGCAGTAAACTACAAATTAATTCAGTAAACTAGTGATGACTTCTGACCGCAAGTAAAAGGTGAGGTTAAACCTTAAGAGTGGTCAGAAGTTACATAGCCTACTAAGAAATGTAGAGCAAAAGATGTGTAGACAAGATCTACAGCGCTAAGACATGCATATATGAAGCTAGTATCAATTAACTAGCATGCAAGGGAAGGAGTGATTGAGTCACAAAAAACCTATCACAAGCTATCTGAATCTGTAAAGCAAACACAATCACAAGCTATCTGAATCTGACATAGCACTGATTAAACAACTCAATAATTAGCTTACTGAAAAAGCTCCAACGAAACAACCTCGAGCTTTGCCTGAGAGTTCCGGTTTTGCACATCACTAAGAGCTCTAACTTCTAATGCAAAGTATCTAAGCAAACACAAGGTATTTTGAGAAATATTCATCAGAGCCCATGTCTGACACCAGTAGAATCATCAGAGCACCTAGTATCTTACTGATAAGCTACACAAGCTACACAAGCCTAGTATCTTACCTTCTCCTCCGAAGCATTCCCCTTCCCCTCTTAAGCCTTCTCCTTCACCTTCCCCTCCGAAGCCTTCTTCTTCCCCTTCCCCTCTGATGCCTTCTCCTTCACCCTCCCCTCTGAAGCCTTCTCTTTCACCCTCCCCTCTGATGCCTTCTCCTTCCTCTTCCCCTCTGATGCCTTCTCCTTCCCCTTCATCTTCTTGCAAGGCGAGGTCAGCATCTCCTCTTCATCACTCGAGGTGTCCTCCTCATCACTCCAGATCTCCTCCTCATCAGTCGAGATGAGATCGATGACAACTTTCTTGCTGCTCCCTTCCCCTCCATTGGGCCCGCGTCGGTGGAGCTCCCCTCCGTGTCGGTGGAGTTTCCTGCTGCTCCCTTCCCCTCCTTTGGGCCCGCGTCGGTGGAGCTCCCGTCGATGGAGGGGGAAGGGAGGCGCATCTCGCGGAAGCGGCCCCACTCATCGCGCTCTTGGCGACGGGCATTCTCAGAGCGCTTCCGGGTCACGCTCTTGGCTGGTGGCATACTGGATCTGTGATCTTGGCTAGTGAGGTAGAGATGCCGACACGGGTGAGGAGGAAGAGAAGGGGGCAGCGCCGGGGTGAGGCGGAGACGCCGAGGAAGAGAAATAGGCACGGGATGGGGGAAGAGGAGAAGACGTGCCGCTTTATGTCACTCTGTCGAGAAATAGGCTCGGTTGAGTGATAAGTAAATAACGGAATGCACTGTGTCGAAATTACTTGAAGTAGCGCAATGGCGAGATCTGTTCATTCGGAAGCTGGTGACCAGGGTTCGAATCCGGGGTTGGTCACCCCTTTTTTTTTAAAATCAAAAAAAAGTTGTGCAAAAAAATTGGGTGGACCTGGGTCTTGAACCCGGGAGTAAATGCTCAAGTGTCCCAAGTCCAACCACTACGCCATTTCTGTGTTCATTCACATGTGTTGAATAAAATATACTTCTTCTATTATGATAAGGGTCGGCACGTGTCAGCACGCCATTAGCTTGGCTGCCTTGGAGGTGAAAAACACAGGGATAGTTGGCATTTCTTCTTTTAATCTGGAATTAAATTTTGTAACTAGTATTTCTTCGTCATACATAATCCAAATTCGACATTTTTTCTTCCTATTTTTTTTCTAAAATCATGATCTTTTTTTTAATGATGTTGTTTTTTACAGATTCTATTTCGTGGATCCTATTTATATGCTTCTATCTAGTTCCTCCTAAATACCAATTAGAAAAACCATTTGTTTTCCACAAACATTGCTAATGTAACTTTGTATTTTGCAATGATAAGCTAAACACGAGGTTATGGTAAAGTTTTAAAGTGCACATGAATTCGAAAATTTCAAAAGGTATCATACACTTCAATGTTCAAGTAACATTTCATGGAACTATGTCACACATGTATCCATTTCTAAACAACGTAGATTCCGTTGTTACCGAAATCATTTGAAATTTTTATCACAAGTTTATGGACCCAAATTATGTTACCACGTCAATTCGTAGGACCATCAGACCATTTTATGATATTATTTGAATTATTATATTGTAAATTCGAGATGTAAGTTTGAATTATCCGTAATAAACTTTTGAATATTTCAAAGATCTCCAAGACATGAGTTATAATGGAGCATAAGATTATAAATATAATTTTTCTATATTTTTTGGAATCATATTGGACGTACACATAGTGCAACTTTACAATTATTTTAAATAAACGTAGAAATTCAATTAAATGATCAAAGGTACCAAATATTTTCAAAAATACATGAAACTCCTTGGTAACACCTTAGATGTCATCCTTGTTATAAGTCAACATTTTAATGATGATATATAAAATAGTTTTTTGCTATTTTGTACACAAGATGTGTCAATTATAATTTCAAAAAATTGAAAATAGTGTGCCAAATGTAAAAAAACCGCCCAGGAAATTCAGAACCTCTTCACAGCCCGCGCAACCAAAAATCGCACCACGAAATGACTACAATACCCATAGGATTCCCACCCTCCTTGCCCACCAAATGAAGGTCAAATTGGTCATTTCGCATAGCACGGCGCCCACCAATATATACTGCGTTTCAGTCGAGGGGGAAACCCTAGCCGCATTTCCCTCACACCGCAGCCGCATTTCCCCCATCCCGCAGTCGCAGGAAACCCTACCCCGCGTAGCTCTGATGTCCTGCTTCAAGGACCGAGGCTTCAAGGCCTCGTTGGCCGTCCATCTACTGCCGGCGATAGGCTCGTCGGCCGTCCGTCGACCACCGGCGGGCGGCGCGGCACCGACGGGCGGCGCGGCACCGTCGGGTGGCGCAGCACCGAGAGGCGGCGCGGCACCGACGGCAGGCGCGGCGGCGCGGGGTCGACGACCGGCGGGTGGTGCGGCATCGAGGACCAGCGTGGCACCGACGGCCACCGCGGCGGGTCTCCACCTACCAGAAGCGGGCGGCGTAGGGGGCGTACAACTACCAGAAGCACAGGCGACCTCAAGCTCCTACCCCAAGACCTCAAGCACTAACCCCAAGACCTCCAGCGCCAACCCCAAGCCTACGAAGGGTGGACCAAAGAAGCCAACAGCACCATGTCAGTTAACACGTTTGTGCTCCTTCCCCCTCCTCCATTGATGTGGATCCCAATTTGCTCTCTACCTTTGCATGCCAATCTGTGTGGTTGGGTCTTAGTACCTTGCTCGATTTCATGTCAATCTGTGTGGTTAGAATGCTCTGGTTAGGATGTTCATGGTCAAATTTCATGTCAATCTGTGTGGTTAGAATGATCTGGTTACAATGCTCTGGTTGTGATGCTTTGCTCGTTTTAATTGTCCTGGATGTGAATAAAGTACTGGATAGAAGTAGGTTTAATTGTACTGGATGTAAATAAATTCCCTGCATCTAGTCTGGGTCTGATTAGCTTAAGTAAAATATTTGGGATTTCATTTTCCACTCTATGTTGCCAGATCCAAGTCTGTTTGTCTGGGATCTAGTGGCCACTAGTCTTCATTACTACTAATAATATTCAGTCCCTATATACAAGTGTGAGCATGATTCTTGGATGGAAAGATTGGCTAATATAAATTGGCATGGCTTATGGAATATAAGGATAGTTGATTATACAAGTGTGACCATGATTCATCAAATATGCTGAATAGATTGGGCAAAACACATGTTAAAATATGTCAATCTGTGCATCTGGAAGTTTATTTCTGTGGGATTAGCACTTAAAGATAGGCCTATGGGATAAGTTTATAATCTCTGTACAACTTGTTTACTTGTCATCAGATTTTAGTGTGCTCTGGATATTTAGTTATTTGATTCTATCACCTGCCCAAAAATGCAATAGTTGTAATTAACTGCAGCATATGCTAAATTTAGATTGTTGTGCTGAAGATGAACTTAAATTAACTACAGCAGATGCTAAATTTAGATTCTTTTGTATAATTATATCTGCACCATCTTGGTATTCTGGTCTCTTTTAATAATTTGATGCTCACTAATATGTTCTTGTTTCCCCTTGGCTCTTAGAAACACCACTGGCGGAGTACGAAGAGCTGCACCTGCGAAATTGTATGCAGAATAGTGCACGGCTGCGGGAGCTCGGAATTGTTGACAAGTATCCATACTTTGGGAAAAGTGTCATTTCTCAAGGAAAGAATAAGACAAATCCGCGTAGTGAAGACTCAGAATCTGCATATGATCCTTTAAAAGATGATGATGCAGAAGGAGATTCGATGTCATCAAATGGCAGTGCAAAGGTGCTAGTTCTTCTAACTTCCCAGTCATTAAATTGTTGTGTGCCTCCTTGGGACATTTTAATTCTATGCGAGTAATCCTGCATGCTCAATCCTGAATATTGTTAGTGCTACATTTTTCTCCAGCATTTAGTTCGTGTGATCTCTCAGACAATGTCGAGTGCCTTGATGCAACCTAACAATATATCCTGAAATGATACCACCGACAGATGTTTGACAGCTTGAGTTGTTTTATTTGCATGCCTATCCTAGTGGGATATAATGACTGTCAATAGAATCATGCAAATTAATTAAGGGAACACTACCAGCAATTAATTCATAAGTCTCAAATTGTCTGATGTTGCTCAATCCTGAATCGTAGGATATAATGACTATCAATGGAATCGTAGGATACTTATTTCTTTACTCCTGATGCTGCTCAATCCTGAATGTCTCGAGCACTACATTTTAACCATTTTATAGCTATCTTGAAACTACATTTTAATCCTGAATGTCAGCTACCAGCAAATAATTAATTCAGAATTCTGAAACTAATGACGACACATTTAAGGGATGGCATGACCTTCAGCCGTGCTTTAATTTCTCTACAACGTGATAGGTGTTCAGTCTCCATCTCAACTAAATAATTCAATTACAGATATATGTGCGGACGACAATTTCTTCTCTATTAATTCCATTGCAATCCTGCCTGACTTATGGATGGGCTATCCAATCCTGCTTTGGTACATTTTAATTCTATGCACACTCCATTCACTAATCCATGCTTCTATTTCTACCAGGCCAGTAAGAAAAAGAGTTGCAACACCACTAAGAATCAAACTTCAGATGCTCCTTCATGTGGTGTTACGTTTCAGTCTCGTAAGAGGGTTTTGGCACCTGAACCGCCCACTAGACGTACAAAGTCAAAGCAAAGCAATGCTGAGCCAGCTGAACATTGTGACCCCCATGTGCCTGCTGCTGAACCAAGTGAGATTCATGTTCCAGCAGCTGAACCTAGTGAGATTCTTGTGCCATTTGCTGCTCAAGGTGAGTACCATGTTTCTTATGTCATTCTATAACAATTGATTACATGATTAATGCAATCTAACTTGCTGCATCTTTTCAGATGATGGAGCTGATGCCATTTCTCAGTCTCACAATCTCACTCATATGGCCAGTGAAGGTGGTTCTTTCTAGTTCCATGTGTTTTGCAGTCATGCTATAACCTTTGATTTGTGATGAATGCACTCTAACTTACATCTTCTTACTAGATGATGGAGCTGGTGTCATTCCTGGGTCTGATGGTCACGAGGATAACAACACTATGGCTAAAAGTGAGAACCAGGTGACCGATGAAGGTGATTGTTTGTTCATTATCTGTCATATTGCATATCACATTGCTGGTTTGGTTGCTGCACGCTAATAGCAATTTCATTGATCATTTATTACAAGGAGTAGAGGAGGTGCCTTGGAATCGAGGAGTTAACATGGGGCATGGCCTCTAGAGGATAAACAGATCTCGTTGTGGCAAGCTACCCATTATTATACCTGAAAGAAGCATCAGGCCCCTCACACCTATTATTGCTGCTAAGTTTGCCACTGAATGCAATATTGCAGTTAGAAACCATGTGCCTGTGTTGTTGCATTGGAAGGAGTACAAGAAAAGACCTGCATTGATTGAAGCTTTTTTGGGATACCTTCGTGTAAGTTCATTCTCTAAACTTTCAGAATCTGCTAGCAAATATGGTAGGAATCATATATATGTTTGTGTCTCCAGTTTCGAATCTATGTGTGGCTATTTGTTCTGCATCATTGATCTTTACGTCCCATGCAGCTAGTGAGAGCTTTCTTAGACATGACATGACTCTTAGCTTACAACTATGTTAAATTTGTGAAATGGTACTCATTTTGTGGCTGGTACTTATCCGCAGCTTTTGAGTTGTTTCTGTACATGACATGACTTTTTTTAGACATGACATGACTGTTTGTTAATATGTTACAAAGTATAAACCAAACAAATGTGTACTGCTGTTTGATATTTATATAATCTGAAGTCAATTGATTAGCTGAAGTTAAATGTCTTGCAAGCTATTTCTTTTTTCAAATATTATATTTCTTATATGTGTTCCATCTGGATAGGTCAAGTTCGACATCAACACTAAAGATGCTACAGTTAGAAAGGGTTGTGTTGAGATGATGAAAACTGCAGTTCGCCAACAACGACATAGGCTGAAGGAAAAAATTTTTGATCCTTTCCCACTTCATTTGGTCACGAGGACTTCTCCAATGAACCCACCGACAAGTGATGATGAGTGGCTTCGGCTTCTGGATGCATGGAAAAAAACCTGAAAAAATGGTACAAAAAACCAACTCTTGCCTTGTACTTCCTACTTTGGCACTTGTCTAATTTTTATTCTTTATGTGATGTAGGTGGCCTGTCAAAAGAACAAAGAAAACCGGGAATTGGTCCAGTTCCCTGGAACAACTGGCTCATGTAGCTATCAAGTTTTTGTAGAGAAAATGGTAAGTTAGCCGTGGTTACTTGCAACAATTGCAAATCAGTTTTGTTCAAGTGAACATGCAGTTCTGTTACTAATATTAAATTTGTTTTCAGGAAGGTGAGAATGAGGGTAATGAACTGGATGCATTTGGTTTGTTCAAGCTGACTCACTTCAGCAAGAGGAAGAATGGCTACACACGTAATGTACAATCAGCCATTGTAAGTTTTCTCTCCTATGGATCTATTTTCAGTTGCTTAGTTGCTTTTGTTAAGTGAGATGAATGTTAAGTGCTCTGTGGAGCTGAGTTGTTATATATGACAAAATCTGTCTTAACCTGATTGTCTCAACCTGCCCTTGTGTTGTACTCTGTCCTTCCTAACTTTCTTTGTGAAGGTGTGGTACTGTATGGTGCCTTTCAATTTAGGTAACAAAAAAACAGTAGGCTAATTTGATTCCTCAACCTCACTAGCTTCTGAAGTCATATACTTGAACAGTAGGCCTGGTTAGAGCAGCACTGCTTCTATTCAGATTAGTGTAGTACATGCTTCTGTTCAGATTAGTGTAGTACATGCCATGAATCACTGCATTAGAAATTGCACCCTTGTCAAACATTTAAATTTGATTCCACCAACTAATTGAGTCTTTTAAAAAACTTAATTTCCTGTTGTGAATAAGGCTTAGTTAACTATAATCCTGTATGTCTGTGCGGCACTCTTATTTTTTTGGTTCTTCTATAATTGGGAAATGGACAAATGATGCTAGTATTGGTTGGTAGAATGGTAATGAAAATGGATAATCTGTCAGTTTCTTGGTGATGCAAACATGAATGCTAATATTTGAATCATGATCTTGTTGGTTCTTTACAATTGTGGTATTAACCTGTGCTTGACTAGGTAACCTAGTTCCTGTGTCGTCCACATCACCAGCCACGTGGCATCCAAGTCAGCAGCCAAGTGGCATCCAAGTCAGCAGCAATCGTGACGATTTATTTTGTCACGGATAGTGGGTTAGGGGTTGGGCTGCATGGGCCTCGGGCTACTCCGTGACGATCCGGATACGTCACAGACCGTGACGTTTATTAAGAAACGTCGACCAATTTAATCAAGGACACCCATTCCACCACGAAAATTTAAATCGTCGCGGACACTGATTTGCGACGAATTTTCAACGATCCGTGACAGAATGATTGTGTCGCAGATTAAATAGTTTCTTGTAGTGTTAGTTATCTCTATTTACAATTGATTAAAGAAAAAGGAAAACCATAGGTTATATAAGGATATAATCCCAGAGCTTGATCCAAGTAGCAAATTAAATAAAAAGAACTAAAAACATAAAGGAGCACATCACCGTAAAGTAAAGCTTCTCCAAGTGAGGAAAGCATCTAAGGATAACAATGAAGATATTCAATTTAAATCCTTTAGCACCAAGTACAAGGATCTTTCATAGCATGGATGGATATTATATAAGCCATGGAAACCATAATCTGAAACAATAATGAAGCACAAACAGGTGATCTTTAAAGCTACAACAAAGACACATACTTCAATTTGAATACATCATTCTTAACTAATAAGAGTAAGTGTATATACATTGACATTTGTGTTGTCGAGAAGTACTTTGAGCATAGAACTCGACATTGGAGCACCAAAGTTACACGAATGTCAATTGATCTCCCATCTGTATAAAAAAATGAGCAGCCTCCTCCTTGATGGGTGCGTGCACAATTTGTCCGACGGAAATGTGGCTTGGAGAACTAATTAATGCTGGTGTGGTCAAATCCCTTATTATTTTTAAACAACATTCTCCTAATTTCTAGGCAAGACGAGATCAACTCATGGAGTGTGCCCTCCAATTATATGAGGTCATAGAGTGTGAGGCTCCTGAGGTTTTGAAATCTAACACCGGCCGCCTAGTCGAATAATTTCAGCCCTTTCTGCCAATCCTCGCAGACCTTGAGGTGACGGGCGAGGTCCTCCCCGTCGACGGCCTTGGCCGTGCACCTCAGGCCCCACGGCGGCGTGAGGTTGCACGGCTCCATGGACACGGCTCGCCGGCACGGCGTCGTCGGAACCTTGTGTCCATGCGCCGGGGAAAGCATTGTGGGCCGCACCCCCGCCAGGCTACTGCTCACGTACCCGAACGTGGACACCCCCGTCGTGAGTAGCTCCTCCGAGAAGCTGAGCAGGTAGATCTCCGCGAGCGCCTTCCGGTTGTGCGCCAGCCTCCCCGTATCTTGCCTCTCCTCGTGCGTCGGTTGGAACACACCCACCCACCCGCCGCCCTCCGCCGCGTGCTCGTAGTACCTCGACCTCAGCATCTCGTAGTAGTCGCCGAACAGGGACGCGATCAGGATCGCCGTCGTCGAGCCACTGCCTCCGCCGCCGTCCGTCTTGTTGCCGATGTCGTCGTCGTTGGTTGTTTCCGGTAGGATGCTTTCCTGCCGGGAGCACGCAAGGATCTGGTTGTACATGTCGACGGCGGGGACGGTATCACGGCCGACCATCCTGATCTGGACGCCGATCCGCCGTGTCGCCGGAGCAAGGTAGGAGTGGTAGTACCTGGTGACGAGGCCCCACACGGAGTTGCCCGGGTGGAGCAGGTACCGGAGCAGGAGGTGGGACATGCTCTCCTTGGCAGGGAAAAGCTGCCGGAGCTCGTCCTGGAACTCGGCGATCGTGTACAACGACGGCGCGAAGTAGAGGTCGCTGTACAGCAGCAGCCAGTTCACCTTGGCCAGCGCCACCTGGTGCTCGCCGCAGAAGAAGGGCCTGTCCGCCATCTGCCATCCCAGGCTCACGTACACGTACGCCGGCACGGGCGGTGCCGTCGTCGCGTTGCCGTCCACAACGATCTTCTTGTTCGCGAGGAGGTGGCTCAACGACTGCTCGGGCCTCGCCCCGAGATGGAGGAGGTCGGCGACGGGGAAGCCCTCGAGCGGGAGCACCCACGTCGAGCAGGGGAATGGCTCGCAGAAGAGGTTGGCGGAGTCTGGGGGAATGGCGGCGAGGAGGACGCGGCCGGTGAGGAGCGCGTAGACGAAGCCGCTGGTCATGGAGAGCATGCGGTTGCCCAGGCCGTCGAAGGGGAGCCACACGATGTAACGGCACTCGGCGCCGTCGTCGCTGCGGCCCGACCTGAGCCGTTCGACAGCCTCGGCGTAGAGCAGCGTGCCGGGGGCGCACCGCCGGTGGCGAGCCTCGTACGCGCGGAGCTTCTCGAGGAGGTACGGCGACGGCGCATGGGGGAAGTGCTTGAAGTACCGCGACAAACGGTACCGGCTCAGGCACGAGCTGCGGTTCATCCCTGGCGCCAGCAGCCCGCTGAGGAGCTCGTCAGTGGCGGAGCCACCTCTGTTGGTCATGGCGGTGAGCTTGGCGCTCGCGAGCTCCCAGACCGCCGACGCGCTCTCCCGGCCGAGGACGAAGAACGCGAGCAGCGCCATCAGGCCGACGGCGACAAGCACCTGGCGGCGCCGGCTATCCTGCTTCTCCCTCGCCGGCGGAAACGGCTCCGTCACCGCCGGATCGTCCGGCTCCGGCACGCGCCTGTAATTAGTGCCGCTAGTCGTCGTCATCTCCATGGAGCTCCGGTACGGCGGTACTACTCTGCGCCGGTACGTCCATATATACATGCATGGCTTTGCTATACGATAATTCGTCAGGGGCTCAGGCGCGCATGTGCGAGGGAGCTGGATTTCGGGCCGCCGGCGGGCCGGAGTAATGCATCAGAGGTTGCGTTAATGGCAATACTATAGAACTGGTCGCTGGTCGTGCGTGATCTCCACGGCGTCTCCGAACGTACGCCACGGCCACCTTTATCGATCCGGCAGCTTCTGGAATTGACTTAACATGGAGCTAGCGAGCCGTTGACCCCCCCAACCAACTAGTAGAGTCCCTTTTTCCTTGCACGCTACCTTGCATTGCTCACCACCAGGTTATGGATAGGGATGAATAACTAGGGTTACGGGTAAAGGTTTAGGGGTTTTTTCGATTACCATCGAAATTAGCGATTTTTTGTGAAATTTCAAATTTTCCTTGGCATTTTTAAAGTCTTTACCAAGTAAACAAATGATTAGTATTATTTATACTTGTACAACTATTAAGTTGAAGAATATGCATAACACAAACAAGGGCAAATATGGGTCTAGAGTACTTGAATTATAATAAAGCATATGCAAAATAAAACAGTAAATTTCAAAAAAAACAATTAATCAGCATTGAAATTATCAAAATTTGTGATATTTCGTCAAAATTAGGAACCTTGGAATTAAGCCATGTATAACAATAAATATAATACATTCAAACTAAGCAATTAAAAAAATAATGTTCGGCGGTGCCTTGATTAATCCTCGGTTAGCGGTGTTGTAACATGTACGGTTTGCTTTCTGCTATGAAAAGCCGGACCATCAAATAGGAAACTTGAGTTTTTTTAAGCTGAGTGCATTTAATAGGGTTTCATGTAGAGTTTCATGACATTAAATTCTAATCAATTTTGTTGATGTAGCAATGAGACATAATGAAGTAGTTTCATGGGATCTGAGTAAAGTTTTATCTCCATTTGTTGTCAAAAAAAAGTTTTATCTCCATAAAAATCCACTAACACATTTAGCTAGTGCACACTGAAAGGTCCAAGGTGGTACTAATCTCCTCGATTGACGCTCGCGATTGGCTACTCGCAATTAGCAAAACAAAACATCTGCTACCTGGGAGGGTGAAAAAATTCTGGCTCGAGAAGCACTACGGAAACGGCGAACAACTCTTTACCGAGTGTCTTTTGTCGGGCGCTCGGCAAACCTTTGTTGTGTGTCAGGTTTGACACTAAACAAAGCTGCGATCAGAGCCTTTGTTGTGTGTCAGATCTGACATTCAGTAAAGTTGGAAGGACCCCACCGGCAAACAACAACATTTTTTTGCTGGTGCTATGCGGTCGGCAGGGCTCGAACCCGTGACCTCCTCCTCGCGCGTATCCTCCTCTACCACTATACCACACTCTCACATGCATTTATACTCCGATATAATAATTCACTGAGTGTAAATTCCTTCTTTGAGGCTCTAAATGTATTCAAATTAAAAAGATGTCAAATATAAAGTTTCATAACTTTGCAAAATCTACAACTTTTATTTCGAGAGTTTCTACATCCAAGATCGTTTACAAAATTTGAATCTCAAATTTGAGAAATTCAAACTTAGTTTTTCGTTGACAATATGAATAAAAAAGTTGTAAACTACAAAGTTTCATAACTTTTCAAGATCTACAACTTTTATTTTGACTATTTCGCCATCCGATATCATTTGAAAAATTCAAAAATTTTGAATTTGAGAAATTCAAACGCACTTCTTGTTAACAAAATTCGTTCAAATTAAAACATGTTCGACTACAAAGTTGTATAAGTTCAGAAGATATACAACATTTATTTTCATCATTTGTTCATCCGGCATTGTGGTAATAATATTATTCACAAATCTTATATATCTCTCATATAGTTTCATGAAAGTATATGAGAGATATAGATTTTGTGAACAACATTACTAGCGCTATAAAAGTTGTACATCTTGAGAAGTTATGCAACTTTGTATTTGGAAGTTTTTTAATTTAAAGTTATTTACTGCTTCAAAATGTGTTTTGAATTTATTTTTGTCGAGTGTTTTTTGTCTAGTACTCGGCAAAGTCCTTGTTTGCCGAGAGCCAAAAAGAATACACTCGGCAAATAAACTTGTTTGTTGAGTGTTTCTTTGCCGTGTATTAGAGGACTCTTCGCCTTGTGTTTTTTTTGGCACTCTCGGCAAATCTAATTTTTGCAGAATGTTTTTTTTTTGCTGAGTGTTTTTTTTTTGACACTCGGCAAATTTCTTGTTTGCCAAGTGCCCGCCAAAATGCTCTCGGCAAATAGCCGAACACTCGGCAAAGGCACGGTAGTGAAGCATCTTTCTGTGCTGGGAACTGGTTGTTTAACCTCTTCTGGCATCACTTAAACGATTCAAAATCTAAGGAAAAATTCAGATGACTTATCAAAGTGCATGCAACACCGTAAATCAACGCTGCGCTCAAATTACTCCAACCAATTAATTTTACTGAAATTGAAATCAAATTAAATTTAGTAAAACATTCCTTCCATGCAAACTGAGGTGCTCCGTGGGAGCAGCTAAATGTTTCCAACCATCGATCCCCACCCCCCCACCCACACACAAAAAAAACCACACACAAAAAAACCATCGATTCCCCACAGAATTTTTTTATTTTAACTCTTTTAAAACTAAAATTTTAAAAATAACCCCTCCCAAACTAAATTTCCAGGAAGTAGTCCTTTTGGTTGCGCCAAATGATTTGGCGCGACCCTCTATATAGTCGCGCCACACATTTTGACGTGACCAAATGTCCACGCTGGACTGGGAGCTGAGGTGGCGTGACTGAGTCGCGCTGTGCTCCCTCTATATAGAGTGGGAGAGAGAAGAGAGAGGGAGAGTGGGAGACTGCCTGCAACATGAGAGAGAGGGGGGCACCCTCCACCGGAGCCGCACAACTCCCCAGACGCTTCGGTGCGTGCAATTTTTACTGCAGCTCGGTCGCGCTAACTCAGTCACGCTAGCTCAGCTCCTAGTCCAGTGTGGACATTTGGTCACGCCAAAATGTGTAGTGCGACAAAAAAACTACTTTCTGAAAATTTAGTTTGAGAGGAGTTATTTTTAAAATTTTAGTTTTAAAAGGGTTAAAATAAAAAAATTCTTCCCCACAACCTCCTCTGTCCCTAAATGTTGCTCGCCACGATTTGCATACTGATAATTTTAACTCAATTTATAGAAAATACGTGTAATATCTGTATCTTTAAATTTTTAAATAAACTAAATTCAAATATCTATCTAATGATACTAATTATGTACCACAAATATTAATATTTTCTAATATATATTTAGTCAAAGTTGTGTTCCGGGAAGAAAAACGATGAACAGGGCTGGAGGGAGTATCCATTTTTTGGAAAATTTTAATTCCTGCAACTTTTCATTTCTAGAATATCATAAGTTATGTAAACAATTTTGACGCATAACTTCGTGAGATAACTTTTTAGCAAATCTTTGATGACATGAAAAATGTATGCATACAATTTCTATACATAATATATAAAAAGATAACTTTGAATTTTCATTTTTAGAAAGATGTAACTTATACATACCATCTATGTGAATAATTGTTTCCTAAAAAGTAAAACCTTATGTGGTAATTTTAGTTGCACAACATTTATGCACACGTCTTATATGCATAAGCACATAAACCATTGTCGGTGTCCGGATTAGCTCCGGTACTAACTAGTAAATCACGCTGCGATCTATCTCTCGATGGTCGGTGCGAACGCTAACACAAGTGACATGGGTTTATCCTGGTTCCAGCCACGCGGCCGTACGTCCAGCAAGGTGTGCTCGCGCACTGTATTAGCTTGCACCGGTGGTTCTCGTGGAGGAGGGCTACAAGCAAGTCGGGAGAGGAGGCGAGCCCTCCAGATCCCTGCTAAGATGATTGAGGCAAGTGTCAATATCATGAATGGTGGAATGTGGAGTAAACGAATGCGTATGTGGGCGTGAATGAGCGTCGTCCCCGCATGGGGCCTCTGCCTCTTCCTTTTATAGACTAAGGAAGGGCAGTTACAGGGGAGTCGCACAGTGATGTGTACAGTGGTCATGTACTAGCGAGCGTGGTGCCAGGGATCGTCGTCCTCGCAGGTTCTTGCTCCTGGCGCAAGTTGGTGGCGAGCTTCGGCTTCCGCAGGCGGCGTGGAGGCTCCTATGCCTGTCCAGGTGCAGTTTCGAGGGTGCGTTTCTACCCGTCGAGGGTTCCACCGTGGAGGAAAAGATGGGAGTTGGCGGTACAGGGCCGCGGAATGACGCCGGCCTGTCCGCACAGGGCCGCGAAGTTCGCCGCATAGTGTTAGGGATGGCAGCACAGTGCCGGGGATGGCCGCGTGGCACCGGAGTTGGCAAATGAGACGCCGTACACATCGCCCGTACGGCGGCGCTGGTCAGCGCGTGCGCCCGCTCGCCACCCGTACACCTTTCGAGGGTGCCCCCATACCCGTTCAAGAGTCTCGTCGCGGGGGAAGGACGGGAGCAGGCAGCATAGTGCCAGGGAGTGACGCCGGCCTGTCCGCACAGGTCCGCGCAGTGCTTGCACAGGGCCGGGGATGGCCGCACAGTGGCAGGTTCGGCAGCACAGTGACGGTGTCGGGTGCCTAGACCGCGTCAGCCGCGCGGCGTGGGGAGAGATCTACTCTTGACTTCGGTGTCCCGCCGCGGATCCAGGCATTATGCCCTTGTCAGGCGGAGTAGTAGGGGCTAGGTGTCGTTTGTCGAGGGATGGCCTTGAGCGAGGCGGAGCTGGATACCCGCTTGAGGGGGGTCGAGCTCCTTGAGCGAGGCGGAAACCCGCTCGAGGGGGTTGCGACCCTCGAGCGAGGCAGAAGATGGGGCGTGCGGGAGAGTCCTCTTGTCGAGGAGCCCTGGGCCGCTGTTGGGCCGTAGCAGGCTGTGGGCCTGACGTGTGCCTTGTTCCTCTTTTGGGTCTGCGGGGATTTGTCCATACGTGATTTTGCGTTTAATGAGGGTAATTATCCCCTTAGTTAGGGGACCCCTTATGACCGTCCCCGACAGTAGCCCCCGAGCCTTTGCGGGAATGGGAACCAGTCCGGCAAAGGCTACAGGTCCGAGGTGAGATCCTCCGGTGCTATGTGTGGGACTTTCTCTTTGATCATGCATGATTTTCTGTGGGGGGCGTGCTAGCGCACCCGCAGGTGTAGCCCCGAAGCCTTGCAGGAGTGCGCGCACTCATGCAAGTTTTATAAGCGTCGGGTGATCAGTTCCGCTTGCGTTTGTTTCGACCGGCCTCGGTAGTATTTCAGCCGGCATCGGCGATCTACACGGGTGGAACGGAACCGAACTCACCCGTGGTGTCCTTAGGCAGACTCACCTGTTCGTTTTTGGGGTTAACCTTCCACAGATCCTCATGACTTAGTGACGTGATCCTTGGGAATGGTCGTGGTGCGAGGAGCCCCTGAGCCCTGGCCCGGTTAGAGATGATTAGGTAAAGTCCTCGGCTTCGTGTTACGACCCTCGTCGCCCTTTCGTAGGGAGGAGGGGTGAGGCGATCCATGCTTCCCTTGAGTGGGCAACGAGCCATGGATGTCTCGGCGAGCTATTAACGAATAGTTCAAGTGGGCGTCCGTGCCCCATTTGATAGGGGTCAGCTCGTGGTCCGGAGACATGTCCATGTTAGCGCTCGCAAAGGTTTGCTAAGCAGGGCTCAGTCCCATTCGATAGGGGTCGAGGGCGCGGAAGCACTCCCTCGATGGGATCCCTCAATTAGCTGCCTTTGTCTTGGCCTTGAACACGATATGTGGGGCGCCCCCGAACTTCGCGTTCGGGGATAGGCTCGGTCGCGCGCGCCTTGATCGTTCCTGACTCTGTTGATCTGAAGCGCCTGTTCGAACCCTTCGTGGGTCAGGCTTTGTACTTCTAATCAGTAGGGCCTTGCGGGGAGCGCCGCGCGTCCCCGTCTTTGCACATCTGTGGCGCCTATCAAGCCCTCGCCGGGCCAGGCTTCAAACCACTGATTAGTAGGTCCTTGCTTTGAGGTGCATCTGTGGCGCCCGTCGTACCCTTAGCGGGCCGGGCCTCGAGCCATTGATCAGTAACAGTTTGGAGGGGGAATGCGGGGTGCCCCTCGAACTTCGCCTTCGAGGGTATGCTCGAGCGAGCGCGTCCTGCTGTCCCTGACTCCTTCGCCCTGGGGTGCCCGTCGAACCCCTTCGAGGGGCCGGGCCTCGAACCCCTGGTTGGTTGGGCTCAAGGGGTCTTCTTATATGAGAAGGAACCCCTTGACATTTGGTATTCGGTCATGGACTGATTCGTGGCCACGCTCGCGCAGTCGTGGCTGACGTGGCGCGGAGCGGGCGGAGTTGGCGTGCCTTTTCAGGCAAGGTGGCGTGGGCGGTGGGCAGTCACGACGCGATGTGCCACAGTACCCCGTGTTTTACCGCGCCGCGGTAATTACCCCTGTGCACACGCATGTTGGTTTCGGGCCGGCGGGGCCCTACTTCCAGTGACAGGTGGCACCCACCGTATTTACTGTGGTTGCCCGCCGCGCCCTTGGGTATTCCATCCCCCTACTCTATAAATATAGGACGTGTGGGAAGAGGATTTTTTTACCTTTGCCACTTCGCCTTCTTCTCCTTCCACGAGCCCCATCGTCTCAGATCCGCGCGCGCACCTGCTCCGCTTCCCCCCAGCTTCCGCTCTCCTCCTTCCTCAGCCATGGTTAGGATGGGAGATGCCGTGGCGTGGTTCCCATCATCGGTGGACGAGCAGACCCTACAGGGGCTTGTCATCGGTGGGCAGCTGACAGCGGTCGGCGACCAGGCGAACCCGGCGTGGATCATTCCGCCGGCAGCGCACCGGGAGCCGACCCCACCGCCGGGATATGTCGTGAGCTTTGTGCGTCTCCACGAGCGCTGATTCAACGCCCCTGCAAGCAAGTTCATGCAGGGGTTGTGCTACCACTACGGGGTGGAGCTCCACAACTTCGCCCCTAATGCCATCTCGCAGGCGGCGACCTTCGTCGCCGTCTGTGAGAGATTCCTCGGAATCCAGGCGCACTGGGACCTGTGGATCCATCTCTTCCGAGGTGAGCTCCACACGGTCGCCAGTGGGGAGAAGGGGGTGCGGAGGCCCGTTCGCGTCGGCGGCCTTACGTTCATGGTGCGCGAGTCAAGGAAGGACCTCTAGCCGTCCTGCACCATGACGTCGAACAACACCGACTGGGAGAAGGGTTGGTTCTACCTGCGCAACGACGGTGCCGGACTCCCACCGTACACCGGGAAGGTGCTGACGGCGAAGCTGGACGCGTGGGTGCACGGAGTATCACCCCATCGAGGCAGAGGAAGCTCGAGCCCCTCACCAACGCCTTCCATCTACGAGATGAGGGATGATGTCGATGCCGCGGCCCTGGTGCGCTCACGGATGCTGGAGGAACTGCTCCCCGAGGCGTACACGGCCACGAGGGCGAGGCGTGCGGTGGACACCAGGAAGGTGGGGCATAGCGACAACGACCTGTGGTCGTTCAAGATGCGCCCTGAGACAGGTTATCGCTCACTGGTGAGAACCAATCCCCCGCCGTCAGCGTTGATCCGGTGTTTGTTCTGATCGTGGTCGTAATGACAAGAAGTGAGCCACTCGGTCCCCTCGTCAGACCCCCCGACGCCCAGATCCCGCGCCGCCAATCGCGCCGAGCAGCAAAGGCATAAGGCGAAGGCAGACGCGGAGAAGGCGAGGAAGCATAGGAGGAAGGAGCAGCATGAGACATATGAGGCGGAGTACCGGAGGTGGGAGGAGAAGGGCCTCTCCTCCCCGCTACCCCTAGAACACTCGCCAACGCCGGAGCCGGCCAAGGGCAGCAGCGACGGGGAGCGGACTGTCTCGGACAGAGAGGAGGAGTCCCCGGCCTCGATGTCGAAGGGCAAGGAGGCCCTTGCCGAGTCCGTGTCGTCGCCGTCACGGGTTCGTGCCGTGCCCGCCTTCGCGGCGGACACGGCGCCTCTCGATGAGGGCGCCTCATCGAGGGGGCTGACCGGTTCGGGCAACGCGCCGCCCCCGAATCCCTCGAAGAAGCGCAAGCGACAAGTGTCCGCCCTACGATAAGGCTTATCTTACTCTCTGTGTTCTTGATATTGTTGATCAGTTTGCTGATTTTTCCCCTTTTGCTTTCGCCAGCCGGTCGCCCGCCGCTCCCGGGCTTGCGCCCACCAAGGCGCTCAAGACGGGGACGCGAGACGCACTGCGTGCAACGAGGCCCCGCTCGGTGAGGATGCCAAGATCGGGAGTGGTGGCTGCGGTGGTCCCGCCGGCGACAAGGGGGGTGCCGCGATTGGAGGCGGCGGCCGCAGGGGCGCCGCGACCGGAAGTGGCGGCCGCGGTGAGGACTAGGTATGTCCGAGGACCAGTGGAGGGTCGCTCCTTAGTGATGAGTGATTGACAACGTTGTGTGGACTGATGCTTGGCTAGGTGTGCAGGTACAGGTTGAGGCTTGACTCGTGTTGGTGCAGGTGAAGAACAAGCGCGAAAGGCCTTAGTCGTGGTGGCCTCCGGGTGATGGAGAGGCAAGTAGGCTTGGTTTGATAGATCCGGTGGCCGATGAGGTCAAGTGCGAGCCATGCGGTGCAAGACTAGCAAGTTGAAGTCATGGACATGGGCCGGTGCAAGGTGGCGGTTCGAGGCCGAAGCTTGCATGCGGGGTTTGGTGGTTTGCCCACAAAACCATCGGTGGACGGTTTCTTGGTTTGGGCTGCAAAATCAAGTCCGGAGGCCCGATACGACGGAGACGGTGATCCGGGAGCGTCGGGAAGCTTCGAGGCGGCAGCACATGGCGTGATCGCGGGGCTTGCGTCGAGGCTAAGCAAGTCCGCGGTGGAAGCGTGTCCGCTCGATGGGAATATCCGAAGACTTGACCATATTGCCCCTGAGGGTGTGTATCTTCATTTCAAGATTGTAAGGGTAGCGTGGTCATTTGCCTCCTCCGGTGGACTTCATATATATAGCGGGGAGGTGGATCCCATATGAAAAGGTGTTACAAAGTTTATTACTGGGCCATTTCAAATATTTATGTGCATGGTATGTTTTTTTCTTAATCCATTCACCTTTAATTCGTTGACTACTCTTTGATGGGATCACAACATTTCAAATTTTGGCATGTGTTATGTTTTTGTAATTAGAAGAATTTTAATATTTACATTGTTGGTTATTTAATTAAAAACGTGTTTTGATATTTTTCTTTTCAAAAATCCATCCTTTTTAGGTGTCTATCTTAACTTAAATATAAGTTTTTGGCTTATTGTTTACTATATTTTTTCCAGAACACATGCGTACACTTTACTAGTAACAGTAGAGACTGGACCAATGCGGCGGTGTAGCAACCCACCCGAACGCTGCGGTTGGACAGAATTACGGCCGCCGAATGGAAGTCTCATACTACTTAATTCATGCTAATGATGTATATGATTAAGTCACGGATCTAAACTAGTATGCTCGTCTAAATTAGAAAACACCACTTTGCGAGCTGGTAGCTAGGAATGCTAGTTAAGATGTCAAGAACACAGAATTGTCCGTAGCTAGCCCGCCTTCGTCGTCAGTACGTGCTGCTTCGACTTGAGCCAACCACAGAAGTCGAACGAACGCTGTGGTTCGGTACCTCCAGCGTCAACATCGATCCCTGGACCCACACGTTGTTGCCGGACGTGCCTGATGCCGGCGAGGAGGAGCACATCCGGCGCCAAGAAACTATTTTTCTAGTACCTTACGGTCGAACCAAGTCTGGAGTTCGATTTGAGTTATGAACCTGCTTTCAAGTGTTTCAGCGTGCAAACATCGTTTTCAAGTTTCAACCCAACAATGTTCCGATTTGGATACACGTACACTGGAGCTGTCCGCGCCTAGCGCCGCCGGCGCCCGCCGCGCTTCCATCCCACTGTGGCGCTATAAATAAAGCCTGTCGTCGCACGCCACCGTGGATAAGCAAGCCAAAGTGCACTTTAGCTGCTGCTGATATGGCTGAACACCGAGGCGCCGCCGCGCGTAACCATCCGCGGGAGCAGCCCGTCGAGCCGGCGGCCGACGACGCCTTGCTTCCCAACCGTGCCCAGCAGCTCTGCCTCGACGCCGGGCGCGCGCTCGCGCTGTGCAGCGTGCTCGTCGCCGTCCCTCCCGCATTTTACCGCGCCGACGACGCCGCGGGCGGCACCACACTTACCCTCGTCGGCTTCCTCCTCTCGATCATCGGCGCGTGGCTGTGCCTCCTGGCGCTCACGCCCGCGGCTCCACAGGCCGCGGCGAGGGCCGGCGCGGCAGCCGCCACCACCGTGCTCGCGTTGCTGTCCCCTGTCATGAACTACTAGCGCCCGCGGCCGCCGGGTCACGAGAGCACGTCGACGGTCGCTGCGTACGTACGTCAACAAGAGGCTCTCTGTCAGTAGTTGAGTGCATATGTTGGGTGTTTGCCTGTGGGAGATTTCTCCCGCAGGACAAAAATTCGGCGGCATTTGGATCATACGAAAAATAACGATGCTTCATGCTTTGTGTGGATTGGAATACGTCGTACATGGTGGGCTGTAGCCACGAAATTACTCATGATGATGATATACAAGCGGGCCTCAAAAGCCCATCACACAACTGGCCTGCAAATTATTGCAGGGGAGAGCGCGCGTCGAGATAGTTCCAGAGGCTGCGTGGCGGGGCCAGACTCCGCGACGGCCTCTCGTTCGCATCCGATTTGGTTGGCGTGAGCCGTGACGTGCCTCCTCCTCCTCTCGTACCTCCCTAAAGTCCACCACCGGCTCCGGTCTCCCCCAAAATACTCCGTCGTCTCCACCCGATCCCGATCGAGAAAATCTCCGCACCCGCCGGCAAGCCACCAATCGAAGCAAGGGCTCTCTCCGATCGTCTCGTCAAGGTACGCGCCCGTTCGATCCGTCCCTCTCCCTCTCGATTTGACCCAGATGCGGTCGAGACACAAACGTAGATCCGTGTTTATTTCGCGTGTTCTAGCTTGCGTTTGTTTCTAGGCTGATCCGATTCTATCGGCGCAGGATCCGATCGAGCTCCCTGTTTATTTCAGCCGAATCGTAGTATCCCCCGATTCGCTAGATTGTTGATCGCCAGGTTCACCGATACTGTTAGTAGATTCGTGTTGCATACTGTTGTTGCCCCCTTGGTTTTATCTTTTCTCGAGTGAAATTCATTAGATATCGTAGAATTAGTTTTAAATTCAATCGGTTGATTATTGTATCATGAAAATTGAGAAGTTGAAATCAGCCCTATCATGCTGCCTCAACTGAAATCCTGCATATTTTTAAGTTCAAATTCAATTGGTTGATCAATTAATTCATTAGATTCAACCAAAAATTCTGAAGGTTAGATGATGTCTGTCATGCTGTCTGCGTAGGTTACAGTGATTTTTTTTTTTTTTTTGCGCAAGCCCTTTAATCTGTTTATGATCACCCTATCAGTGGGTATTTGTGATGTGATGGGGAAGTGTAGGACTAATTGATTCATGTTAACATGCAGTTCCCTTCCAGATCATACTGTTGAATCCTATCTAATTGCTCATTTGTATGTTATATGTAAACACGTCATGCTAAATTAGTAGTTAATTAGCATGTTAGCAATTGGGTGTACTTCATCAGGATTGCTCTTGTAGATGTGTGGTGATGATTCTTGTTCAATTTCATGTTTATTCTGCTTTAAAAGTATGTGCTTTTTTGTTAATTATGATTCAAGTTTTTAATGAATGTTTTTAATGATTTGGACCTAACTAATCAGGGTTGCTCTTTTAGATGCGTGCTTACTTGTTGAGTCCCAACTTTTTTTCTGCTATAGTTGTATGTGTTATCTGTTTGTTCATTCATGGTTAGATTTGATTGGTTCCTTCTCATGCATATACTTAAATAGTAGCTCAACATGTGATTTTTGTATATGCAGATGCAGATCTTTGTGAAGACACTCACAGGCAAGACCATCACCCTCGAGGTTGAATCCTCGGATACAATTGACAATGTCAAGGCGAAGATCCAAGACAAGGAGGGGATCCCGCCGGACCAGCAACGCCTGATCTTTGCTGGCAAGCAGCTCGAGGACGGGCGTACACTTGCTGACTATAACATCCAAAAGGAGTCCACCCTCCACCTTGTGCTCAGGCTCAGGGGTGGCATGCAGATTTTTGTCAAGACCCTCACTGGCAAGACTATCACCCTTGAGGTTGAGTCCTCTGACACGATCGACAATGTCAAGGCGAAGATTCAGGATAAGGAAGGTATACCTCCGGACCAGCAGCGGTTGATCTTTGCCGGGAAGCAGCTCGAGGATGGCCGTACCTTGGCAGACTACAACATCCAGAAGGAGTCCACCCTACACCTTGTCCTTCGCCTCAGGGGAGGCATGCAGATCTTTGTGAAGACCTTGACTGGAAAGACCATCACGCTGGAGGTTAGTCTTCAGACACAATCGACAATGTGAAGGCGAAGATTCAAGACAAGGAGGGCATCCCCCCAGATCAGCAGCGTCTCATCTTTGCTGGAAAGCAGCTTGAGGATGGCCGCACCTTAGCTGATTACAACATTCAGAAAGAGTCTACCCTTCACCTTGTGCTTAGGCTGAGAGGTGGCATGCAAATCTTCGTCAAGACTCTGACTGGAAAGACCATCACACTTGAAGTTGAGTCTTCTGACACAATTGATAATGTGAAAAGCAAAGATTCAAGACAAGGAAGGCATCCCACCAGATCAGCAGCGCCTCATCTTCGCTGGAAAGCAGCTGGAGGATGGCCGGACTCTTGCTGACTATAACATTCAGAAGGAGTCCACCCTCCACTTGGTGCTCCGTCTCCGCGGTGGCATGCAGATCTTTGTGAAGACTCTGACTGGGAAGACCATCACCCTGGAGGTGGAGTCGTCAGACACCATTGACAATGTGAAGGCGAAGATCCAGGACAAGGAGGGCATCCCGCCGGACCAGCAGCGTCTGATTTTTGCTGGTAAGCAGCTTGAGGATGGCCGCACCTTGGCTGACTACAACATCCAGAAGGAGTCTACGCTTCACCTGGTTCTGGGTCTCCGAGGTGGTCAGTGAAGGTCCGATGTGGGCTGGCATACCAAGTTGAATTTGTCTGTTTCATGCGTCTTTGAAGTTGGCGTGGGTGATGATTCTCTTAAGTTTCTGTGTACTATGGCTGAAGCTTGAGTCTGTCTTAAGTTTCTCTCGTGATCAAGTCCCGTATGACTGTTTCGTAAAACTTATTTTGGTGAAACAGTTTGATTGCTGCAATGGATTAGTCAACTTGGTTTTATCTTGGCTTAGGAAATTTGTCTTGCTGCTACTTGTGTTGGCCCCAAAACATATTGAGGTTATGAGTTCGTGAACCTGTGGCATATAAATTTTGCTGGTTGTGTTGCTTAAATTCGTTTCTGCGGCATATAGCTGATCTCAAAACATATTGTGGTGATGGATTGTGCTGCTTTGTGAAGTTACAGGAGGAACAAAAAGTTGCGAATCTTATGACGTGTATTTGTGTAAGCTCGCTGGACGTTTGTTGAAGGAAAATTGTTTTTTTTATAGATTGGATTATTTGGTTGGCCTTCAGAAATCGGCAAAAAAAAAAGTTTTAATTGGCGAATTGGGCCAGCGTGGGGGGAATAAGATGCTTGATTTTTTTTTTTGGCGGTGTCGGATGGATGATGAAGCTTGAGCATTACCGTTGTATTTTATAGGCAAACTAGACTTGATACGAATTAGAAAACACCTTTTCCTGTCTTAACTATAAATTATAAATTAGTCCCTCCCCGAAATGATTGTCATTTTCGCTTCCGATACAAAATTAATATATTAATATTTATGATGCAAAATTAGGCTCCCTTTGGCCGCGCTCCTGCAAAGGACGGAGCGGAGCTGGAGGAGCTGAGTTTTTTAGCTCTGTCTGCTCCTTTAGTTTCCTACCAAAAACAGCTCCTCTCCTCTCATTTTTGTCACCAGAATCACTCCACACATGCAACTCTTTGGTACCGCTCAGCGCTCCCAAAGGAGCCTTTAATATAGTTAGATACATATTTGAATCTAATTTTTTAACAAATTTATTTAGAGATGCAAATATTGCACATATTTTATACAAATCTGGTCAAACTTATGACATGGACACCAACGACGACAGTCTTTTGGGGACAGAGGGAGTATAACTATGTTCAAGAGCTCGGCAATAGACCTACTAATGGAGCGGGTTGAAATGGGTTTTATAGGGCTTGTTGTTTCACATGATGTGTTTGGATGGGTGGAAATGAGTTTTAGTATTTAATGGGTTAGGCAGGTTGGGTAGAAGGCAAATGCGGGTTGAGCAACTCCAACAGTTTGCTATTTTAGTTTGGCATCCATCTAATTTTGGCAAAAAATAAAAAATTACCCTCCAACAGTTTGGCAAAACAACTTGGCATCAATAGCAACTTGGCATCCCTCCCCTCTCCGCTGCGCGCATCCTTCCGTAACAGAAGAGGTGGAAGGGTATAAAATTAATTTTGTTTTTTTCTCAGGGTTCCTGATTTAAGTTTTAAGAGGTGGAAGGGTAGAAACATATTTTTTTTCTCTCCCAGGGTTCTTGATGTAAGTTAAATCTAGATTTGGCAAGTGAATTATGTCAAACTGTTGGAAATGAACTCTTTTTTTACTTGGTGTTGGAAATTCCGAAATCTCCAGACAAAAGGTGGAAGCAAACTGACAAAAGCCTCAGTTCTCTCTCTGAAAAAGCTGACCCCTTTACACGGAAGCATGAGGGCTCCTTTTATAGTGCCCGAGCGTCACTTTTACATTCCGAAACTGCCCTTTATAAAGTTACATATACATGGAAATGTTGGGGGTACATATGTCCGCGGTAATCACGGGAATCCTTTCTAATTCACAAATGTGCCATTGCGTCTTTTAGCTTCTTTCCTCTTCCGTAGCCAAGCTTCTCACGTCTCATTGTATCTTCCTTAACACGCTGTTGACTGAGTCAGCTTCGGTTCCGTGGAATCCCCTCGTTATCTTCGGGTCCTCATTCAGTAGCCTCGGTTGGGTCTTTCCCTATTGCGCCGTTCTTTCGCCCTTTCCTGCAATCTTTGTCGCTGAGGAAGATTTCCCAGAATTCTCGGACTCCTGAATATCACAAAATTCAAGAGAAAGAAAGGAACCGTCGTTATTCAGGAATTCCGAGGGTCAGTAACATGTTCACGTATAAGACAACATTCCGTCCAACTATTTGGTTTTCCTGAAAACTTTCTTCAATCATAAGAAGTGGCGTCTTTGGATGCGTTCACAGATCTTAAAAACTTCAGAACCTTCGGGGGATTCCTAAAACTGCTGACACGTGTCATCTTGGAAGATTCCGAGGAAGACGATTTTAAGCCGATCCCCAACAGTAGCCCCTCGGGGAAGCGGGTTGACTCCGACGACTTGTTTCCACGAAAAAAGTTTCTTAGGATTGGCAAAAAACGTCACCCTCGGGCGTCGGAGGAGACACGCGTCGGCAGTTTATAGGGTGGTGGTTCGTTTTTCGAGGTGCCTTCTCGATGGATCCCTTCGTTCCTATAAATAGGGGGCCTGCGGTGGCTTTCGCTTTCACCGTTTGCCTGCTTTCGAATCTTCTCGGAATTTTTCTCGAATTCTTCGAAGACTCTTTGGCGCCCTGCTTCCTAAGCTCTGCTCTTCTTCTTCTCCGAAGGTGTCGGGGTTTGTTACCGCCGGCAAGTAAATTTATAAGACTGCGCGTCGGGCCTCGGATGGTGTGCGAAATGGACACAAGGATTTATACTGGTTCGGGCCTCCAGAGAGTAACACCCTACGTCCAGTTCGAGCTGCTCATGTTATTTGCACTAATTTGTAGTAGGGGGATACAAATGAGCGAGAGAGGGAGCCTAGTCCCAAGTCTCTGTGATGTGTGTACGTGGTTCATGTAGCAGGAATTTGCGTACGTGTGTGAGAGCCAAGTCTGGCTGGAGGAAGAAGAAGAACAGAGAGAGAACTCCTCTGGAGAGGAGAAGGAAGAAGTAAAAAAGAAGAAGTCGTCCTCTCTGCTCCCTCCGTGCCTTCTCTTTTATAAGTCAAGAGAAGACTTACAGGTGAAGGCAGTCAAGAGGGAGAGAGAAAGAGGTGGAGTACAAGCCAAGCAAACTCAGATAGAGAGGTGGAGTACAAGCCAAGCAAACTCAGAGAGAGAGAGAGAGGTGGAGTACAAGCCAAGCAAACTCACAGAGAGAGAGAGAGAGAGAGAGACACCGGGGAGGGGGAGAAAAAGTCTCACCCCTTGCCTGCATGCATGCACGCATGTGCACTCAAGTGGTGGCCTTATTTATTGTGCCTTGTTTCTCCATGCCCACCACCGCAAGCCAAGGCCGGGCTCGGTCCTTGCATGCCTGCATGCGTCCTCGAGTGGTGAGAGGAGGCCTCCTTGTTGCATGTCGTGGGCCCCACCTTTGGCATGCAAGTGTCCTGTTTGATGTGGACTTGAAGCCATTTTGTTGTGCTGCATCACGGGTCTCGCTGTCCTGTCTCTCGATGCTTAGGACGTAGCGTGCACTATGCCGTTCATGGCTCAGCACATCTTATGTTGTTCGTGGTACGACGGACACTGTGCCGTTCGTGGCAGGGTGGACGGATCTGCACCCTGACACCGAATCAGCCAGGCCCGGGCGGACCGCTGTGGTGGAGCGGACGCGTGGCGGTGCATGGGAGAACGCGCGCGGAGATCCCGGGATCTCAACGGGAGGGGCCCGCGCCTCCTTTGCCTTCCACGCGACGCCTGCGCTGGTCGATGACGGAAACTACTCGTGCGAACGAGTAGTCGGAGGAGGAGGTGGTAACTACTCTACGAGCGAGTAGTTAGAGACAGAGGTGAAGACCCGTCGTGCGGACCGCCATGTACTCGGAGAAAGGACCCCGGCGACCGCGGGCCGTCTGTCTTTCGGCCCATGACAAAAATAAGTCGTACGGACCTTCAGGTACTCGGGGGCTTAATACTCACCGTATCAGCCACTGAGTACGTTGTTCGTTGGTCCGTACTGCGTTTCTCAGAGGTCCTGGTGGGCCCTGGTCTATGACCTCGTCAGTAGCCCCCGAGCCTAGTAAGGGAGTCAAGGACTCGCTCCCAGGTTCAGTTGTCGTAGTGGAAAGGTAGATTGTGCTTTTCCGGTGGGGACGCGCGAGGGGACCCGCGGGTAGTAGCCCTCGAGCCCACGGACAAGTCAGAGACTTGTGCGTGGAGTTGGATGTTGAAGTCTTAGATTTGGGGAAGTTATCGTGTTGTTGCTCGTTGTGGGTTTGCGAAGGGAAGGTGAATTTTGGTGACCCTGCATGACGCGGAGGACTAGTCGAGGAGACGGTTTCCCCTTTCGTTGCATCTCCCTCGCGCATCCTTTTCGTTAGGAAGGAGGGGTTGGATGACGTCAAGGCTTGCCTCGCTGGTCGAGCCCCGGCACTCGGTGAGCTGCGTGCGGGTGAGCTCGAGTGAAGTCTCGGAATCCCGTTCGCCGGGTTCCGAACGGATCAGCTGGTGATCGACCTCAGACTCCTAATGGTGAAATCATCTAGTTACCGAGCCCGTTCGGTTGGACTCGGCGGCTCGTCGCCTTTCCATCAGGGAAAAACCATGACCTCATTTTCCATCAAGACTCAAACGCAGTTCAGGATGCCCAGAGCGCTCGTGCGCCTGAGTTCTGGCCGCTGGGGCCCATCCTTCGTCGCCCCTCGCTCGTGTGCCCAGGAGCGACTGTCAAACCCTGCGACGGGCCAGCCTTCGAACTCCTGGTCGTCAGTGTATGGCGCCAGCCCCCGGGCATAGAGCCGTGAGGGGCCGTTGGAAACATGCCACGTGGTCGTGGTGACGGCTGAGTAGTCGTCATTCAGCCCCCGAGCGTGAGGGCCGAGCAGTCGTCGTCTCCCAGCCCCCGAGCTTGAGGGTCGGGCTGTCATTGTTGTTCCGGTGGAGTAAAGTACCAGTCCAAGTACAGAAAAGTACTCGGTTGGTGATCTTTGTGCAGCGTCGTGCCAGTCCGAGTACTGGGAAGTACTCGACCGGTGGTGAGGGCAACCTCTGTAGGCTGCGAGCTCGGGGATCCAAGATCCGTTCCTGGAAAAAGAAATTCAGAGGATAGTAGTATGTGGTGCAACAAATGCCAACTCTGAAGAAAAAACATTTGACAACGTGTGATAGATATTCTAATTCCAACTCCCTTAAGTCTATTAATTTTCTCGGGTAGTTATCCTGTTACGTTTATGCACCTAACCCCTGACAGCCGCATCCGTAGCGTAGGGAGCTGGCCGCGTGCACACGTAGGAAGTGTAGACGTAGGGTCACGATTTCACGGTTTAAGGTGTGTGCTACCCGAGTACTTTAGTGACTTGTGCAAGAGAGGAACAAGAAAGTAAATGGCGAAGGAAGGGTGCACGTGGCACACCAGTTGGTCATTGTTCGGTTGTTCGTGTAGCGCTCGGGCTGTATTAGTAGCCAGGGACAGGCCTAGGGTGGTCGGCGGTGATCCGGAGATGCATGCCGAGATATGCAGTAATCGGAAAATGATAGTATTAAAACAAGACTTAGCTTGATTTGTGTTCGTGTCGGAGAAGTTGGCGCGTCGTCCTCGGGCCTGGGCTGGTGAGCCCCCGAGCCTCGTGTTGCTTGTTATGGCCGAGTGGGCGGTTCTCATCAATATCGGTGAGCAGCTGGGTTACCGTTCCTGTGTCAACGACTCATAAAGAATATCATTTCTCGAGAGACAGTTAGTTTTAACAGTGGGAGCGGTGTGCCCCAAAAATTCATAATCATGAATAAATTTAAGCCGCTGATTGTTTTAGTCGAAAAGACTTCTAGCTTATTTATTTACGGGATGAAGGTTATCGTCGGCCGACCCTTTCCTAACGCCGAGGTAGCAGAGTCCGAGTTAGTAAGCAAAAAGGATCGGTCGAGCTGGTGAGCAAAGGCACCGTAGCCGCTGGGGCGTAGGTTTCTCGCATTCCGACCAGCTGGACCTGACTCGTTTCACCGCAACTCGAGTTCCGACCTTGGTGCGGACGAAGGGGCCGACCAGAAAGGTTTTCGCAAGATCGGTGTTGCCCGACCCCTTTGCTGCGACGAGACGACGGAAATCGAGTCTGCGAGTAGAAAAAACTGTTCGTACTAGTGAGCGAGGGAGCCGTAGCCATGGAGGCGTAGGTTTCTCGCAGTCCGACTAGTTTGACATAGCTCTTCCCATCACAGTCCGTTTTCTGACCTCAACGCTTGAATAAGGGTCAGTAGCGACTAGTTTAAATCGAAAGAACTAGCAACTTTGTATATAAAGCAAAGGAACGAGTGACGTAGCTGTTTTCGTCATTTCGTTTGTCGGGGACGTTCTTGCAGTCGGTGGTTTGGCAATCGTGGACGCCCGGACGGCGTCGTCGGAGGCTCGGCCGGGATGGTCGCCGAGTGGCCGCGGGTGTCGTTCACCGTCGTCGTTAGTTGTTGGCGAAGCCACGGCCGTCGGCGGCGCCGTGGCCGTCGGCGACGTCGTGATCGTGGTTCTTGTCGCCGGTTACGCCGTCGGCGACATGGCCGTACGCCGTCACCCTCTTCAGGAGGCTTGAAGTCGGAGACCCACCATGGAGAAGAGTCGGCGTCGGGGCCTGCCGCCTCATGGGTCGCTTCCTCGAGTTGCTCCCTGACAGCGGCGTGGGAGCCCGACGGCTCCTGCTCCATCTTCAGTTTGTCGCGTAGGGGTGGAGGCTCGACCTTGCTACTCCCTTCGTTCATTCGTCCCGTCAGGAGCCCAAGGAAAAATGGGTTCGGAGTCCGTACATCGGTACAAGCAGGCAAACAAGGAAATGTTAAAAACCTTCACATTACCTCGCGTACGTATGCATGAGGACGTAGTAAGCATGACTAGTTTTTCGAGTAGTTGACTTCCGAGTGGTTTTTTGCTCTCGAGCCACTCGCATGAGTAGATGTCCGTCCCGAGTAGCTGGATTCGCACGACTAGTTTCCGTGCGTCCCCGAGTAGTTGCTTCGCATGAGAAGTTCTGCGTCCGTCCCCAGGCAGTCTTCTCCGAGCAGCTTGACACGACGCCTGAGCACTAGTCCGCCGTCTGCGGCCGTGGGCCTGCTCCTCCTGTCCTGCCGCCGGGCTGTGGCCGCACGACCGAGCCTCCCTCTCACCGTCCTGGAGTCGCGAGGGAGAGCCCGTTGCGCCGGCCGCGACGCAGGACGGCACGCTGCGCGCGCGAAGAGCTTGGGGCCAATGTGTGACCGCCGATGCCTGGATTCGATGTGTGCCTGAGCTGCTCGCTGCCCCGCCGGGGGAGGAGTTGAGGATGCCGTGGTGGTGCACCGGCTACCCGCGCCTGCGTCGAGAGGCCACCGCTCCGGTGTGAACTTCGTGTCGGGAGGCTGCCCAGCGAGCGGGAGCCGCGCCGGGAGGTCGCCGTGGCCGCAGGTCGGGTCCGCGTCGCGAGACCGTCGCCCTGCTCGATGGGGAAAATGGAACAGAAGCAGTTGTGTGTCGAGGAAGAGGCAGAGGTGGGCGCCGTGCCGCCGTGGAGGTGAAGCCGGGCGCCACCGGGCTGTCGTGCGTCGAGGAAGCGGAGCCGGGCGCCGCTGGGCCGCCGTGCGTCGAGGAGGCGAAGCCGGGCGCCGCCAGGCTGCCGTGCGTCGAGGAACTGGAGCCGGGCGCTGTCGGGCTGCCGTGCGTCGAGGAGGCGAAGCCGGGCGCCGCCGGGCTGCCGTGCGTCGAGGAAGCGGAGCCGGGCGCCACTGGGTCGCGGTGCGTCGAGGAAGCAGAGCCGGGCGCCGCCGTGCGCCGAGGAAGCGGAGCCGGGCGCCGCCGGGCCGCCGTGCGTCAAGGAAGCGGAGCCGGGCGCCGCCGGGCCGCCGTGCGTCGAGGAAGCGGAGTCGGGCGCCGCCGGGCCGCCGTGCGTCGAGGAAGCGGAGTCGGGCGCCGCCGTATTGGCCGAGTAATAGCTCTCCGGGTGGTCGCTGGATTCGCACGACTTGTTTTGTTCGTCCCCGAGTGGTTTCCTCGAGTAGGCTCGCTCGCACGACCTGTATCCGTCCGTCTCCGGCTAGTTGCGTTCGCACGAGTTGTGCCCGTGCGTCCTCGACTTGTTTCCGAGTTGTTGTGCTGCATGCGAGAGCTCCTTTCTTCTCTTTTTTTGTGCTCCCACAAGTTTACGGCCAGCACATGCAAGCATTCGCTAGCTCCGAGTAGTTCTGCATGCATGCAAGGCCCCTTTTTTGTGTGTGTGCCTCCGACTAGTTCATGGCCAGCGCATGCATGCATGCAAGCTGCGAGTCGTTTTTTTTTGTGCTCCAACAAGATTGTTGCCAGTTGCTTTTTTTTTTCTTTTCGCCTCCGACTGGTTTCCCGGGTAGGTGGCTCGCACAAGTTCCCGTCCGTCTCTGAGTAGCTCTCCCGAGTAGTTTCTCCGACAAGCTGGAAATTACTCGGATGTGTGTGGAAAAAATACCCGAGCTCTTAGTTGTGGGTTCGAGCCCCACGGTGGGTGCCTGTCAGGGCTCAACTCGCACGAGTGGTTTCCGCTGCCGAGTAGCTTGCTCGAAGTCGCGGTCGTCGTTGGCATCATTGTAGCCGTCGGTACCGTGGCCGCCATCGTCGTTGCCGACAGAGTCGCGGTTGCCGGTGGCATCGTGGCCGCCGCCGTCGTTGCCGGCGGAGCCGCGGTTGCCGTTGGCGTCGCTGCGGCCGTCGGCGTCGCGGCCGCCGCCGTCGTTGCCGGCGGAGCCGCGGTCGCCGGTGTCGTCGAGGTTGGCCATCCGAGACCTGCAAAAATGTCGAGACACGCAAATGGCCCCTACCTGGCGCGCCAACTATCGGGGTTTGTTACCGCCGGCAAGTAAATTTATAAGGCTGCGCGTCGGGCCTCGGATGGTGTGCGAAATGGACACAAGGATTTATACTGGTTCGGGCCTCCGGAGAGTAACACCCTACGTCCAGTTCGAGCTGCTCGTGTTATTTGCACTGATTTGTAGTAGGGGATACAAATGAGCGAGAGAGGGAGCCTGGTCCCAAGTCTCTGTGATGTGTGTACGTGGTTCATGTAGCAAGAATCTACGTATGTGTGTGAGAGCCAAATCTGGCTGGAGGAAGAAGAAGAACAGAGAGAGAACTCCTCTGGAGAGGAGAAGGAAGAAGTAAAAAAGAAGAAGTCGTCCCCTCTGCTCCCTCAGTGCCTTCTCTTTTATAAGTCAAGAGAAGACTTACAGGTGAAGGCAGTCAAGAGGGAGAGAGAAAGAGGTGGAGTACAAGCCAAGCAAACTCAGAGAGAGAGGTGGAGTACAAGCCACGCAAACTCAGAGAGACAGAGGCACCGGGGAGGGGGAGAAAAAGTCTCACCCCTTGCCTGCATGCATGCACGCATGTGCACTCAAGTGGTGGCCTTATTTATTGTGCCTTGTTTCTCCATGCCCACCACCGCAAGCCAAGGCCGGGCCCGGTCCTTGCATGCCTGCATGCGTCCTCGAGTGGTGAGAGGAGGCCTCCTTGTTGCATGTCGTGGGCCCCACCTTTGGCATGCAAGTGTCCTGTTTGATGTGGACTTGAAGCCATTTTACTGTGCTGCATCACGGGTCTCGCTGTCCTGTCTCTCGATGCTTAGGACGTAGCGTGCACTATGCCGTTCATGGCTCAGCACATCTTATGTTGTTCGTGGTACGACGGACACTGTGCCGTTCGTGGCAGGGTGGACGGATCTGCCCCCTGACACCGAATCAGCCAGGCCCGGGCGGGCCGCTGTGGTGGAGCGGACGCGTGGCGGTGCGTGGGAGAACGCGCGCGGAGATCCCGGGATCTCAACGGGAGGGGGCCCGCGCCTCCTTTGCCTTCCACGCGACGCCTGCGCTGGTCGATGACGGAAACTACTCGTGCGAACGAGTAGTCGGAGGAGGGGGTGGTAACTACTCGTACGAGCGAGTAGTTAGAGACGGAGGTGAAGACCCGTCGTGCGGACCGCCATGTACTCGGAGAAAGGACCCCGGCGACCGCGGGCCGTCTGTCTTTCGGCCCATGACAGAAACAAGTCGTACGGACCTTCAGGTACTCGGGGGCTTAATACTCGCCGTATCAGCCACTGAGTATGTTGTTCGTTGGTCCGTACTGCGTTTCTCAGAGGTCCTGGTGAGGTGGTTGTCTTCAGAGATTTTTTTTACTGCTGGTCTTAGATTTCCGTGCGATGAGCGTCTTCCGTCGATCTTGGATCGCTTTCAAGTGAAGATCCACCAGCTTACGCCCAACTCTTTTCTGGAACTATCAAAATTTTTCTGGATTCAGAAAACTTTCGAGGGTCATATAAGTGCGGATGTCTTCGCTCGACTTTTTGAACTTCATATTCAACGGAAAATCATCAAACTTGATGACGATAAATTGTACGAAGCTCACTATGGCTGCAGTACTTTTAACACTCGTTGGAAGAATGCAAGTCAGAAGATTGAAAGGATTCAGCTTGCTCCTTGCAGTAATGACAAGTGGGCAGATGACTGGCAGAGATTTTGGTTCTATGTCAAGGTTGATATGTCAAAAGAGATTGGTCTCGCCAGCCCTCTGAATCCTTTCTTTACGCCCATCGGACCGATGATGGCTGTGTCTACTGCTTCTTTCAATAGGAAGTCCCAAGATTTCAAGAAGGGTGAGGATACGTTCTACTTCGCTTGCACCATCCTTGGTGGGCGAGATGTGATCGAAGAATAAGTTGCTGCCAGCATATGGCCGTTGTCTTTCGGGTGGCAACCCAAGAAGATTGTGTACCTTTCTGTGGACTGGGCGCCGTGCAAAGTTCCCTTTCCAAGATTTGATCTTCGCCTCTCCAAAGGTCAAAGTTTAGATGATTTTATCTTCCTTGTTGAGGAGTTGGTGGTTGACATGGTTGGAAAGTGCTACTTGAGTGAGTACAAACAATTCAAGAACATTGTGAAACACAAACGTCGAGTGAACCGTGTTTTCGCGGAACTTGGCGCGGACCCGGCTTTACGCCCGAGGCCTCCTGGCCCAAAGAAATTGATGCAGGCGCCAGGCGTTACTGGGTCGGTTGCCATTGGTGTTCCCGTGAAGTCTCGGAAGAGGAAGAGCCCTAAGGTTTTGGCGATTTCCGAGAATCCTTCCGCACCTAGCAAGATTTCTAGAAAGACAAAAACCTTGGAAATGTCCAAGAAGAGGAGGCTGACTTCCGGGAGCTCATCCTCGCCTCCTCGCAGTTCTGAAGCTGAAAAAACTGCGGCGGCCGCCTTGGCAGATTTGAAGAAAAAGAAAGGAAGTAAGAAGGTTATTTCCTCCAAGCCTCGTGCTCGCGTTGCGTCTGCTCTGTCGGATGAGGATGATGATGACAACCAGAAATCAGGTGATTCTTTGTTGTGTTGTGAGGTGGTTCCGGGCCATGTGGCATGTTCTCCTTCCTCAGAGAGTACTTTTGTTGATATTGAATCTCTTTCAGATAAGGAACATGCAGTTGCTGAGAAACTTGAAGCGTCCAAGATCTCCGAAGCTTCATCCTTGGAGAAGGGGATTGGTCTCTTGGAAAATAAGACAAACGACGGTGATGCTTCTCTTAAATTCATGGCTGATCTTGACAAAACCGTGCAGCGAGGTCCTCCTTCTCACTTTCCGCTTCTTATTCAAGGTCGGCAAGATGTTCCTAAGAGTGGGGGAGTTTCGACCGAGACCTACGGATACAACCAGACTTTTGGAACAAACCTGAAGGGTAAGTTAATGTTTGTTGGTGGTGCTGGGATTGGGAGGGATGATGATCCTTATAGCTTTGAAATGCTATGGAATGCTCCAGGATCGCTTGCCTCCTTCGCGAGCTCATCTGGTGGTGAAGCGTTGAAGAGACCTTTTTCTATTCAAGACTTGGAAAAAATTCCGGAATCTCGGATAGAGACGGTTCAAGATGATGCTCATGCGATTGTGGAGTCCGCGCATGAAGATGTTGGTAACTACTTTGATCTTGCAGGTACGTTGGTTTTGACTTGTGCTTATTTTTCTTTTACTTAGTTTTTTAGTTTTTCTTATTGTGCCTTTTGGTGTGCGTAGTTTTCAAGATGCTCTACGAAAACTTCCTGCTAGAGATTTATCAATGATTAGCACTACCCCCGGTCTGAAATCTGTGATTGCTGGCAAATTCTCTTCTGAGAAGACTCGTGCTGATGAGAACCGTGTTCTTTCGCTACAAGGCAAGATCCTTAACCTCGAGCAAGAGCTGTCTTCTTCCAAGAAGCTTTCTCAAGAACTCGAAGTTCATAATAAGACTTTGAAGGAGATGGTGGAACTTGCTAAGGAGGGAAGAAAACATGCTGATGATGCCTATAAAAGTTTAGAAATTGAACACGCGAAGCATCAGAAATCTCATGAAGATGACTTGAAAATTATTGAAAAATTGCGTGGAACAACTGAGCGCGATGCAAACCAAATCTCGGATCTTAAGATTAAAAATGCTGAAGCCACGAAATAGAATGCAGATCTTGCAAAAGCCAATAGTGAGAAAGATCTTAGGATTATTTCTCTGGAAAAAGATCTTGCTGACCAGTTGAAGGTTATGAGGGATGGAGAAAAGAAAATCAAAAATAACTTTGAATTTTTGTTTGAGAAATATAGCGAAGCTCTTGGTGAGTACGGAGCTAGGCCAAATCCTTTTCCTGATGCTGAGGATCCAGTAGCAATTATTAACTGGCTTGTTGAAGAATTTGAAAGTCTTCCCGAACTTATTGGCTCTGCCAGTGATTTCGCTACTGCGTTCTGCTCCGAGAGTCTTCTAAAGCTGTTAGAGATTAAAGATTGTGCAGATCTTGGGAAGTTTTGCTCTTCTGGACTTGAATTTCCTTCGGCATCTAGTGTATCCATGATTCGTGCGAATGAGGATGTAAAGAATATCAAGAAGAATTTTGTTAAAAAGTTTTGGATGGTTGGTGGTAAAGAATTTGCCAAAGAAATTGCCCGTGCGAAGCTTGCCAAGGTACTTTCTTCTTCTTGATACACTTGTGAGTGACTTGATTGCTTTTATTTGCCTGTGCCATTGTTTGCTTATGAGTATCTTTGTTTGTCTCTTTCAGATCTTGGAAGATGAAGCACAAGAAGAGCTTCGAGCGGCGCTGGAGATGAATCCTGATGATGGTGCTGTTGAAGAAGCTGGCGAGAAGAGTGCTGAAGGTGTGAACGTTACTGATCCTGACGCGGCTCCGGCTGACACAGAGCAGGTTTAGGATTTAGGATGTTTCTGACTTTTTAAAAAAAACTTTGAGATGGTTGTAAAAAAGATTTGTAACATACTATTCTTGCGCAGGTCCTTGAAGAAGGGCCTACGCAGGACGTTATTCCTGTTCGTATGTAACGTGAACGTGTTATGGCTAGCGGGGCCTCCTGGCGTCTGTACAAAGAAGCTTTTCCTGAAAAGTATTTTAGAGAGTTTTGGATGTTCTGCTGCGAATACTTCTCGATGCATAACTTTACTCTGGGTTGGTTTTTTACTTCTCGAGACGATTTTGTTGTTTCGACGCTTGAAGAAGATACTGTACGCTTTGTGAAGACGGAGCCCCTTAGCCGCGGATGATGATTTCGCGTATGTTTGCGATATTGCCGAACAGCGAGGTTCAAAGCATGGCTATATACTGGAACTTCCTCTATAAAATGTTCTTTTTGATCCTTGTACTATAATAATTTGTTGTAATGACACGCTATTCCTTGTGATGCGAAGGAGCAATTTGAGAAATGTTTTTGTAAAAAACGTCACCCTCCCTACCTTGTGTTTCGTATCACGAGGGCGTGTCATCTTCTTCAGAAGAAGATAAGTCTTGAAGTTTACTTCGGTAGTTTTGAATAAATTTTCTAAGGATAAGTCGATAAAACTTTGTAAATAGTTTTATGGACTTAAAATGGAAATTGTGTTGATATGACAACTCTTGGTTGTGTTCAACATGCCTTGCGAATTTTGTTTCTGAGGGAAACAAATCTTTGTGAATCTTATCTAATTGGCACCATGCCTTTGTATACTTTTGATGAAAGGTGGAATATAATCCGTACCCTCTTTAAATAAACGCTAAGCTATTCTTTTTGGACTTTGGCTGCAACCTTCCGTTGCCCTTGGTCCTTGTGATTTTCATGGGGAATCACATTTTTTGGAATATGGCCGCAACCTTCCGTTGCCTCGGCCTCAGTGATTTTCTTGGATAATCACTCTTTTTGGAATATAGCCACAACTTTCCGTTGCCTCGGCCTTCGTGATTTTCTTGGATAATCACACTTTTTTGGAATATGGCCCTCGGCCTTCGTGATTTTCTTGGATAATCACACTTTTTGGAATATGGCCCCCGGCCTTCGTGATTTTCTTGGATAATCACAGTTTTTGGAATGTGGCCCTCGGCCTTCGTGTTTTTCTTGGATAATCACACTTTTTGGAATGTGGCCCTCGGCCTTCGTGATTTTCTTGGATAATCACACTTTTTTGGAATATGGCCCTCGGCCTTCGTGATTTTCTTGGATAATCACACTTTTTGGAATATGGCCCTCGGCCTTCGTGATTTTCTTGGATTTTGCAAGAATAAAGAAACGATATAAGCATAAATGCAGGAAGTTTAGGGGAAGACTTCTTTCATTGAAGATAGAAAGGAAATTTACACGAGACCCGCCTCATTAAAAACCTTGCCTCCATGATGGAGTTCCCCTTGCAAGGAAAAGAGTACGGTCCCTTTATGTAAAGTAAAAATGCAGGAAAAGTAAAGCTATTTTTCTCCCTCGGCACTGTTTATTGATCCACAGACCGAGGTTTTTTACAATTTTTCTTAATTTAAATGCGACCTAGCTAAACTTATAATTCTATCTTTTCTTAAGGATAATACCTCTTTAAGCTTTCCTCGTTCCATGAATGTGGTAGCTCTATTCCCAGTTCATCAGTTAGACGGAAAGAACCCGGCCTGTTGCTTTCTTTCACTATGTATGGACCTTCCCAAGTTTCTTGTAATTTTCCCGGGTTTTCCCAATCTTTCTTTCTTTTGATGACTAGGTCACCCACCTTGATTTCCTTTCTTACAATCTTTTTGTCCTTCCATTTCCTTGTCTCCTGTTGATATTTCTCCAAGTTTTGAGCAGCTTCGAGGATGTCAAGCTCGATCAGATCTTTTTCAACTTTCGCAATCTCTTCAAGATCTTCGCTTTTCTTTGTTGCTCTTAGGCTTCCATTTTTTATTTCCTCTGGTGTCATAGCCTCTGTTCCATATAGGAGACGGAAAGTTGAGAAGCCTGTAGCTCTTGATGTAGTTGTGTTGTGAGACCAGATTACTCTTGGCAATTCGTCCACCCATTTGCCCTTTTTCTGATCAAACAGACATTTTTTGACTCCTATGAAAATGATTCCATTTGCCCTTTCTACTGCCCCATTTGACTGAGGGTGATACACTGATGAAAACTTTACTTGTGTTCCTATGGAATTGCAAAATTCTTTGAAGTTGTAACAATCGAATTGTTTTCCATTGTCCACTGTCAGCTCTCTTGGAACTCCGAACCTGCAGATTATATTTTGCCAGAAGAATTTTTGCACTGTCACTGCTGTAATATTTGCAAGGGGCTTTGCCTCAATCCATTTTGTGAAGTAATCCACAGCCACTACTGCGAATTTGCAATTGCCCTGTGCTGTTGGTAATGGTCCTACCAAATCCATACCCCATCTTTGCAGCGGCCATGATGGTGAAATTAGCTGAATTGGATATGAAGGTGCTTTCTGCTGCCTCGCATTTTTCTAGCATGCTTCGCACTCTTGAACCGTCTTTTTGGCATCTATAAGCATTGATGGCCAAAAGAATCCTTGTTTTATTACTTTTCCCGCAAGTGCTCTTGTACCAATGTGAGCTCCGCAGAATCCACTGTGTATTTCTGCTAGCAGTTCTTTTCCTCTGTCAGACGTGATGCATCTTAGCCATGGTTCCGAAACCCCTGATTTGTATAATTCCCCATCAACTATGGCGTAGCCCCTTGCCCTCTGCTTGAGTCTGTTGAGTTCAACTTCATCGGATGGTTCGTAATGATCTCTTAGATATGCCATGATTTGCGCTCTCCAATCGAATGGCTCTGTAATGTTTACCATTTTCTCTTCTTTCTCCTTTACTGAAGGAGAGGTGATGATTTCGAAGAAGACATCTGGGGGTAAGGGTTGGTTTTGAGCTGCGGCCTTTGCCAACATATCTGCCTCGTTGTTTTCTGCCCTTGGGATGTGTTGCACAGTGTATCCCTTGAAATTTTTCTCCATCTCTCTGACCTTTTTCAAGTACTTAATAAGCTCTGGGTTCCTTGCTTCGCTCTCTTTTTCCACATGCCCCTGAATTACTTTGGAATCTGATTTGACGATGAACGTCTGCTGTCCTAGAGCTTTCATCTTTCTGAGTGCCAGCAGCAAGGCTTCGTATTCTGTGGTGTTGTTGGTGGAAACAGCTTTGTCCGGAAAGTCTAGTCTTGCGGCGTATCTTATTTTGATACCCGAAGGTGATGTGACTATTGCTGAAATTCCGACTCCTTTTCCACATCATGCGCCATCGCAATAGATTACCCATGGTACCTCTTCGCAGTTGTTGCTTCTCACTGTTGGTGATGTCCAGTCCACAACAAAGTCAGCAAGGACTTGTGATTTTATTGCACTTCTTCTCTCAAAATCTACTACATAGCCAGATAGTTCTGCAGCCCATTTCGCAATTCTTCCCGTTGCATCTTTGTTTGTGAAAAGGTCGTTTAGCGGCTGATTTGTGATCACACGAATCTGATGCCCCTCGAAGTAATGTCTGAGTTTGCTTGCTACCATGACAACTGCATAAGCAATTTTCTCCAATTCTGAATAGAACAGTTTTGATCCTGAGAGGGCTTCGGAGGCATAGTAGACTGGTACTTGCCTTAATTTGCCATCTTCTTCTTTCTCTTGAACTAGTACAGCACTCACGGCTGAGTTGGAAGCTGCGAGATATAGAAGAAGAGGTGATTTTGGCTCTGGTGGGTAGAGTTTTGTCATATTTGTCAAGTATTCCTTGAGTTCGCCGAATGCCTGACTTTGAGCTTCGCTCCATTGAAAGTTCTTGGAGCTTCGGAGAAGTTGGAAGAATGGAAGGATTCTTTCTGCTGCTCTAGGAATGAATCTCACTACTAGAATCCAAACAATAGCCAACAGTTTTTAAACTATCGGCCATTTACTTGTACGGTCGGAAAACTTAATTCCCGAGGGTATACCGTCGGAGATCTCCCCTCGGCCATTCATTGTCGGCCATTCGACCAATAGCCGAGCGGATGTTGGTCATTAATTTTCCAACGGTGAAAGCCTAACGGTCTACTCTCAGCCAATTGATATACATGCTAACAGGAATTATGGACAGCCATGGACAGCCATTCCATTCCCCGACTGTTTTTTATACTCTTAGCCATTTGTTTAACTTTTGCAAAAAAAAATCTAATATTATTTTATTCTACTTATTTTCTTTGTTTTTGTATTTGGGGAAAATTCTGGTATAATTGTACGTAGATGCTTTTCACGGCTGTATGGCTGTATAGATTGCATTCTGACACGCTTCAAGATAGCCAAATTGTGAATATGCTTAGCTGTTGCATTTGATAAATAATAGAACTTTAATAACATGTACACGGTTTCTCATGTTCTGAGAAATGAATCAGCACATAGTTGATACGTACACACATGCTCTCACTTGCTATACAAAATCTACAGAAAAAAAAAACTGCAAGCCCATCTTTTCGCGTGCTCCTTTCACAAATTGTGAATGCTTGACATGATCATTTGGGACATGACTGATCTGGATTAGGAGAAATTAAAATTAGATTCCAAATTGGCAAACCGATGACATGATTTAATTAATAAAGGAAGAAAAAACTGAATTTTTAGTAGTACCTTTCCGGAAGGTAGAAGATCGAGATAGATTAACTAAATCTAATGCCATGCACGTTCTTCAAAGAACACTATTCCAAAAAGACAAACAAAAGATGATTAGTTTAGATTAGAACAAAATAATCTGTATTCAAATCGTTCTTACCTTTGATGAATATTCGCGATGTCTTGTGATTCTTGTCCTTTCCGTCCATGCCGCATCTCTTGAAGGAGATGATCAACAGAACTTCAAACATGTAAAGGAAAGTGATACTTGCGCCGATTGGGAGGGAAGGGAGGATACACACCGCTGCAGAAGGATGCGCCGCCGTGTAACCCGTGTTGCCGCGGACTGAGAGGGTCGCAGATGCATGCTCACTGCGGGTGCCCGCCGCCGGCCGCCGTCTTGTTTCCTGCAGCGATGGCTTGGGCGGATCAACAAGGACGAGGTGTGTTGTGTAGACGGCGGTAGGTTTCTTAGATTTGTTTTTATAGAGAGATGGATTTGACGTCTTGAATCTCGGTCATTATGTACTGGTAACCACCAGTACATATCCTGTGAACGTGTCATTGAGCCGGACGTGTGTGCCTTGCTGCCAAAGGAAAGGAGAGGCAGTTTCCAATTAAATCACACGCCCCTGATTTTTTATTGGAAAAAAAGGGGCAAAAAAAAAATTACACTGACGGGAAAGCTACGTAGCCGTCGGCCACATGCATCAATTAGCGTGGGTGCTATAGATGACTGTTGCGTATTTACATAACTCTCGACCATTACTTCTAAATTGCCGAGCGTGGTTAGTTGAACGGTAGGGAACTAATAAACTGTCGGCCACATGCAACAATTACCGTGGGTACTAGAGATGACCGTCGCGCATTTACTTAACTCTCAGCCATTAGTCCTAATTGCCAAGTGTGCGTATATGAACGGTAGGGAACTAATATACTGTCGGCCACTTCTACATTTACCGACAGACCATCGGTAACTCTCTGAGACTCTCGGTGGAAGTTATGATTCTAGTAGTGTCTGTTTAATGCTACCACTCTCCCTGTCAATTTCTGAATTTCTTTGACCGAAGTTGGCTCTTGCATATCCATAATTGCTTTTATCTTGTCGGGATTAGCTTCAATGCCTTTTGTTGACACAAGACATCCCAGAACTTTTCCTTTCTGAATGCCAAACACACATTTCTCCGGATTGAGTTTGAGATTCGCTACTCTCAAATTTGCGAAGGTTTCTGCGAGATCTCTGATGTGATCATACCTTTTGATGCTTTTGACTATGATGTCATCAACGTATACTAAGATATTTCTCCGAAGTTGATAGTGCAGCACTATTGCTATCATTCTTGAGAATGTTGATCCTGCGTTTTTCAAGCCTTCTGGCATTCTCATGAAGCAGTATGTTCCGAATGGAGTTATGAAGCTGGTTTTCTCCTCATCCTCTTTTCTCACCCTGACTTGGTGATATCCCGAAAACAGATCCAGGAGTGTAACATTTCGCTGTTTGCAGCATCGTCCACCACTCTGTCTACTCTTTCCAGTGGATAATCATCTTTCTTGCATGCCTTGTTTAGATCTATAAAATCTACACACATTCTCCACCTTCCATTCTTTTTCTTTACTGGCACTATGTTGGCCAGCCATACTGGGTAAATTACTTCTCGAATGACTTTGGCATCTTGTAGTCTTTGAACTTCTGCTTCAACAGCTTTTGCTTTTTCCTCCGACATTTTTCTGAGTTTTTGCTTTTTTGGGTGGATTCTATCATCTGTGTCTAGTTTGTGCTCGATAATGTCGCGGTCGACACCCTGAAGATCCTTCGCTGACCAGGCGAAGATGTCCTTGTTCTTGTTTAAGAAATAAATGAGTTCTTCTTCTTGGGGGCTTAAATCTGCTCCGATTGTCACCGCTCTATCTGGCATGCCATCTAAGAATACCTTCTTTGTTTCTCCATCTACACTTATTTCAATTTTGTCTTTGTCTCTTTTTGCTTCGGAGTATGGTTGTCGCTTTTCTTGGTCATCTGCTAGATGGTGGACATTTTGTTGACCAGGTGTGTTTCCCCGTTCGATTCTTCTTGCCTCGTTCTGATCTCCGAAAACTGTGATTACACCATGAGGAGCTGGGATTTTCATGCAAAGGAACAGTTGCCTGAACACCGCATCAAACCTGTTGATGAATCCTCTTCCGAAGATGGCATTGTATGGATAATACATGTCGACAACATCGAACATGATGTGTTCTGTTCTTGCATTGTCCAAGTCTCCAAATGATACTGGTAGGGAGATTTTTCCGCTGGATCTTATTGGTTTTCCTCCAAAACCATATAGTGGCTTCTCTTGCGGTGCTAACATGTGAGGAGCGAGGCCCATTCGTTGGAAAGTACTGGTGAAAATGATGTCTGCTGAGCTTTCGTTGTCTATTAACACATTTCCTATAATCCACCCAGCGACATTAACCTCGACGACCATTGCATCGTTGTGGGAAACTGATTTAGCTTGAAATCTTCCTCAGTGAAGGTTATTGGAACCTTTTCCCATTCTGGTCTTGTTGTTGGACCATCGTCGATGATTACGTTGACTTGCCTGTAGTAGTCGTTTCTTTGCTTCTTTGTGTCAAACTCCATGGATGAACCTCTGGTTATTGGTAATATCATGCTGAAAGATGGTAAGGCTCTTGAGGTATTTTGGGAATTGCTTTGCTCGGTTTTTGGATTTTGGGCTGGTGGTGGTGGCAAGGCTTCTTTTGCTTGGATTGGCTGAGCTTGTTCGATGACTTGTATGGCTTGGGTTTGTGGGAAAGTTTGTTGTGGAGTTTGGCTCTGGGAAATTTGGGGTTGATGGAAGAATTGTTGTGAGGGTTGTGGCTGTAAGAAATGTGTTTGTGGGTAGAATTGTGGCGAAGGTTGCCGTGTTGTTTGTTGTGGTTGCATGAAAGGCTGAGTTTGAGGGAAAGGCTGGTTTGCCAAAAAGTATGTTGTATTGGCTTGGGTTGTATGGCTGCTATTTGTGCTATGCGCTGCTGATCTTGGATTCTCTGGATATTCTTTTTTGTTTCCGGGCACGCCTCTGTACTGTGACCCCTGCCATGGTACACGCATTGAAAGTGTGGATCCCTGCTATCATGGTTTTGCAGCTTGGAAGGTGTTCTTCCCCGTCCTCTTCCTCTTCCTCTTGAGGAATGGCCACCTCGCTGAGAGTTCTTGTTGTGGTAATCTTGAGTTTGTGGCGGATTGTTTGATGAATTGTCTTGCACGTTCATGATGGGTTGGCTTCTGTTCCAGTTGTTGCCTCTCTGGGATTGCCTTTGCTGGTACCTTTCTGCCACTCTTCTTCTGTGATCCTCATCAGATTTACAATATTTTTCCAATTCTTCAAATAGCTCATCCATTGATTTGGGGTCCAATCTGTTGAAATGACCGGCCGTTTGTCCCGGAGTCAAACCACTTATGAGAGCTGAGATGGTTGCTTTGTCATCTGCATCCGGAGTTTGAGATTTTAGCTGCATGAATCTTCTTACGAATTCCGCTAGCGGTTCCTTGTCTCTTTGCTTGCACTGATATAAATCTGTTGTTCTTGTGGTAGTATGATGAAAGGCTTGGAAGACTGGGAGGAATTTGGCTTTCAGATAGAGCCAACTGTACACCGAGTGCGGTGGCAAAAGTGAATACCAATTAAGCACTGGACCTTCGCATGCGATGATGAAAGATTTTGCCAAAGCGACGTCATCACCGCCCACCGAAGCTACTACAGCTTCGTAACTCATCAGGAACTGTCTGGAATTGCCGAAGCCATTGAACTTTGGGAGTGAAATTGGCTTGTATTTGGACGGCCATGGAGCTGTTTGGAGGCCTACAGAAAGCGGAGAGTTCAGGTCATTGAACTGGGCAATCCCGTTGTTTATGTGCTCTGTGTTTTCCGGAGGAATGAAGTTTTGCTTGATTCGCTGGTTCTTAGTTGCAGACTCTGGGTCTGGTGTGAATTGTTTGAAGGAATTGTCCTCTACCTCAGCCAAGTCATCGATTTCTTTCTGAAGTTGCATTATTTCCCTCTTTGCTTGCTCCAGTCTTTGCAGCTTATCTATGGCTTGTTTCTTGGCCTTGAGTTGCATGGTTATCTTGTCTTTCTGTCTTTTCAGAGTTTGGACTTGTTTTAGTGCCGCCTGTAACTCTTCATCGGGTACTTCGCGTTCATTGTGCTCATTACTGGCTTCTGGGATTTCTTCCGGCTCTTTGCCCTTCTCATTTCTGTTGGTTTGCGGGTCTTGGACTTGTTCTGAAACTTGTGTGGTGTTGGTTTTGGGGTGGAGAACGAGGTCTTGCTCTGTGCTTTCTTGGTTGTCTTCGCTCTCCGGGTCTTGTGCTGTGGATTTCTTGGTTTTCTTCGGTGGAGCCATCGTGGGTCTCTAACAGCTAACAACACGGTGGGTGCCAATGTTGGAAATTCTGAAATCTCCAGACAAAAGGTGGAAGCAAACTGACAAAAGCCTCAGTTCTCTCTCTGAAAAAGCTGACCCCTTTACACAGAAGCATGGGGGCACCTTTTATAGTGCCCGAGGGTCACTTTTACATTCTGAAACTGCCCTTTGTAAAGTTACATATACATGGAAATGTTGGGGGTACATATGTCCGCGGTAATCACGGGAATCCTTTCTAATTCACAAATGTGCCATTGCGTCTTTTAGCTTCTTTCCTCTTCCGTAGCCAAGCTTCTCACGTCTCATTGTATCTTCCTTAACACGCCGTTGACTGAGTCAGCTTCGGTTCCGTGGAATCCCCTCGCTATCTTCGGAAATCCTCATTCAGTAGCCTCGGTTGGGTCTTTCCCTATTGCGCCGTTCTTTCGCCCTTTCCTGCAATCTTTTTCGCTGAGGAAGATTTCCCAGAATTCTTGGACTCCTGAATATCACAAAATTCAAGAGAAAGAAAGGAACCGTCGTTATTCAGGAATTCCGAGGGTCAGTAACATGTTCACGTATAAGACAACATTCCATCCAACTATTTGGTTTTCCTGAAAACTTTCTTCAATCATAAGAAGTGGCGTCTTTGGATGCGTTCACAGATCTTAAAAACTTCAGAACCTTCGGGGGATTCCTAAAACTGCCGACGCGTGTCATCTTGGAAGATTCCGAGGAAGACGATTTTAAGTCGATCCCCAACACTTGGCATATCTTGTTAGAAGTTGGCAAAACACCAGATTTGCTAAGTAAAATTTGGCAAACTCTTGGAGATGCTCTAAGTGGTTTTTAAGGTCCAACTCTTGATACGGGGTCCACATATAAGTTTAGACGTATCATTTTGCACAAAGTAGCGAGTTATCAAATTGAGTTACCTGCACAAATTTTAGCAAATTTCTCTACAATTTTAAGGTGTGAACACAAGGTTTAAGTTTTAAGGTCCGGCTCTTGACACGAGGCCTACGTATAGGTCCAGTTGCACCACTTTACAAAAAGTAGTAGGATGTCAAATTGAGTCATCTACACAAATTTTAGCCAATTTTTTTAAAAATTTTAAAGGTGTGAACGTGAGGTTTTAGTTTTAGTGTCCAGCTCTTGACGTGAGGCCCAAGTATAGGTCCGGTCGTACCACTTTGCACAAAGTAGTAGGTTGTCAATTTGAGTCATTTGCACAAAATTCAGTCAATTTGTCTATAATTTTAAGGTGTGAACGTGATATTTAAAATTTTAAGGTTCCACTCTTGATGTATGTGGGGGTGGGTTGATAGAATTGATTATTAATAATGAGAAGTGGTGGGTCTAGCAGGACTAGCCGGTAATGAATCATACAAAACTTAGTTAGTGCTCCCCACTACACGACTTCTCTCACCCCTCAGCTATGCCACATCATCCCGCTGATGTCATCCGCACTAAATCAAAAAAAAACTTCTCTCAAATATTATAGCAATTCTCTCAGCCACGTAAGTAAGCACTTCAGGAGGTAGCACGGCAGAGGAAAATAATTAATCCTCTCTTCTTTACTCACCACTACAGCACTTGAAAGGGCTCCCTAATGGCGGAGCACAGCAGCTCAAAAGTTTAGCACGGTAGCTGAGGATCCTTTCATATTCTTTATTGAACATGCCCGTTCAACTCTCACCGTCCAGTCGCCTCCCTTGATGTCTAGGGGCTCACGGTGTTGAATCATCAAGTTCACTTCCTGTTTAAATAGCTTGCATCTTCCCTTTGTTACCTTCTCAATTGTGTTCATCGACCCCGACGGCACGAGGGAGGAGACCTTGGCAACCATGGCTCTCTCTGTGGTGGCTACTCCACCTCCATGCAGCCGCTCTTTGCATCCACATCGGCAACCGACCGGCCAGGTAAACCTCGCCACTGGCCCCTTTCGTCCCCATGGTTCCGATTGCTCAGGCTAAGGGCTGCTCTGCATTTGCGCCGACTATCCTGCGTGTAGCTACGCTGCCAGTCGGATCCACTTCCGTGCCATCCTATAATCCACCGAGATGGTGACGTTCGCGAAGGAAGTGAACCAAAAGCTAGAAGGGTGCTGACCTTGCGCTTGGAGAAGCTGCAGCAAGCGGTTTGGGAAGGCTCGCACTGAGATGGATGACATAGGAAGACCCATCCACGGGTAAATTTTTATGTCTGTTTTTATTTGACTCTTCACGTCATAGCAAGCGTTGCATTGTTTTCTCTTTTTAGTCAACTGGGGCCAGTGATTTGGTTGACATCGATGCAATGATAGATGGTAAATTCATTTTAAATGTTTTTACTAATGGTAAATTAGGTAAGGTACCTAGATACTATAATGTTATCTTTGTGACAAATATAGTATTCTTTTGCCTTTTCCACTAACAAAGTCACGTGTATTTCGAAGCATATAGATTATACATATCTCCATTAGGATGCCTTTGGTCACATCATATCAATAACAAATTAAATTCTTGACTTCATATATCATTAGAAATATTTCATTCATACTTTTCCTGCGTTGATCTACAGATATATTACCTAAACGAGCTTCAAACTGTCATTTAAATTATAACAAAAAATTCCCGCAGCAACACGCGGGGAATTCAACTAGTATATAACATGTTGTGTATTTGTTATTTTGTGAGTTGAACGTCAACGTGAAGGTAGATCCATCCGTTCCGCCAACTGCTCGGCCACACCACATCACCGTGCATTTTACGTTGCACGTATCGAGTTCGCGTCCATCAGCACCGACGTGCCGTTGATGGGTGCTCTCGGCCGGCTGGCCGCTCGACGTGGACGAGGTTGGAGATCCGGAAATTCAGTTTGGCGGAGGTGATCCGCGGCGGAGGTCTCGTGGCTGAAGGAGATTGAGTGCACGGATTTCAAAAAAAAATGATTAGCTGTATTTAATCACTAATATCTTTTTAATGATTCAACTAAATTAGAATCCGATTGCATATTAATATTCCTTGCAATTAAATCCACGAAACAAGATATCACTTGATCATGTTTCGTCACAAAATAAAAATAACATATTTCGTCACAAAATAAAAATAGCATTTAAATTTCACATTTCATACTAATAAGTTTGATAGATTCGACCCAATTTGGCAAGATTACGATCTAAACATAACTTTACCCGTGATTTTATCATACTTATGATTTGATTATCATAAAAATTTGACATAGTTGAATGAATCGCAAACCAAACTTGAATTTACATATTATTTTTATTTTGTAATGAAACATGATCAAGTGATATCTTGTTTCGTAGATTTAATTATAAAAAATATTAATATGAAATCGGATTTTAATTTAGTTGAACCATAAAAAAGATATTAGTATTTTGAATATAACTAATCACTTATCCTTAAAATTCGTGTAACCAGTCACTTTAGGCCACCAACATCTCCGCCCCGGGACAGGCCCTCCAAAATGCCGCTTCCTTGGAGATCCAGGCATTCAGCACGGCTGCACCTGCTGACCTTGCACGGCATCACATCCACGACGACCAGAGAGCTCAGCTCTATCTTTTTGGGTCTCCATCTTTTTTTAAAGGAACGGCAAGAGCATTGCCGTAAATTTTATTAGAAGAAAGTAGAAAAATAAGTACAGAGAAGAAAACAACACGTTAAAAAGAAAAGAGAAAAAGAAAAGCAGACGCAACTTCCCCACGACTCAAAAGAGCACAGCTCATGAAAAAAACACCAGGAAAGAAAGATAAAAACAATTATCGCCCAACTTGTAGGTAAGACAGATCAACACGGGGTCTTCACTTTGTCGTTGCCGCATGTAACAATTCGACGTCATTTTTTATCAGTGTAGCAACTTCCTCAATCTGCTTGGCGTCGTTTTGAAAAACCCTCCTGTTCCTTTCCTTCTAGATGTTCCACCAGAAGTAAAGGACCAGACCGTCAAACAATCGTCTGTCCTTCTTGTCTCTCATGCAGCACAATCGTTTCCACCAGGCTAGCAGGGAGGGCGGTGTTGATGTCGGTAGATCTCGATGCCCCATCCAGGACCAAAGCTTCGCCCACACCTCCCGGGTGAAGGTGCACTCTAGGCATAGGTGGATTGGTGTTTCCGGGCAGGAAGTACACAGACTACAGAGGGGATCATGAGGCCAACCTCTTTTCTCCAAATTATTGGCTGTTAGGATTTTATGTTGGAGTAGGATCCACCCGAAAATCTTAATCTTTGGTTCAACCTTTGCCTTCCAAATTAGGCGGAATGAGATTTTCTTTCGTCTCCCCACGAACTGCATCTTGTATGCGCTTTGCGCGGTATATTGTCCGTCCTGTGTCCAACGCCATTTGATCTCATCCGGCATGCTCTCGTCTCTGGGTACCGCTCTCACCTCTTCCCAAAGCGTGATGTACTGTTGGAGCTCTTCAATCGTATGGAGCGGGGAGACGTGCTCTATCCACTTATTATGAGTAAGAGCTTTTGCCACCAAGATATTCTTCCTTTTTACTTTTGCAAACAGTAGTGGAGCTATTGCTTTGGGGGCTCCACCATTCACCCAACTCGAGTGCCAGAACATTGCCTTATCTCCTCGTCCGACCGTGACAATTGTTGAAGCATTGAAGAGATCCCGATCTGTGTTGTCCCACGGAATGTCCAAGCGCGTCCAAGGTCTGTCCTCTGATTGCCATCTATGCCATTGCCATCTCAACCGCAAGGCTCTTGCAAACCGATCTAAATCTAAGATGCTTAAGCCTCCAAGCTCTTCAGGGGTACACACGGTCGGCCAATTGACAAGACAGTGACCACCACTTATTTTTTCCGGTTCCTCGCCTTTCCATAAAAAGCTTCGGTGCAATCTGTCAATTTGCTTGAGCAGCCATTTTTGGAGCGGGAAACCGTGAGGTGGTAGATAGTTTGTGCGGTTAGAACACTCTTGACCAAGGTCTCCCTGCCAGCTATAGACAACAATTTACCTTTCCATCCCGGTAGACGTCCCCCAATTTTATCGATTAAGGGCTGAATGTCCACCCTTCGGAGCTGTCGTGTGTGTAAGGGTAGACCCAGTATTTCCCGGGGAAGTGACTGACCTTGCCCTGGAAGTCCTGCAGGGCCTCTGCCGTCAAAGTCTCATTGCATCTTATGGGGAAGATCTCTGTCTTGTTAAGGTTAACCCTTAGTCCTGAGCAATTTCCAAAGAAAGATAGGATATGGCTTAGACGGTATAGTTCCACTCGATCAGGGTTAGCAAAAAGAGCCGCATCATCCACGTAGAGTGAGCATCTAAGTGTGGCCGCCCGCGGGAGTACCGGTTGTTGGCCGCAAGCTCAATAAGGTGATGAAGAGGATCAACTGCAAGGATGAACAACATTGGCGATAGAGGGTCCCCCTGTCTCAGTCCCCTTGCATGCCTGAATTTTTTCCCCAGGGCACCGTTGAGGATGACCCTAGATGATGATGTCGCTAATAACGTGGCCATCCAGTCCCGCCATCGCTGTCCAAAACCAAGAGCTTGGAGTACTTCCAGGAGGTAAACCCAAGAAACTGAGTCGAATGCCTTCGAGATATCAAGCTTTATGAAAAGGGAGGGGCGTTTGGCTTTGTGAAGGGCTTTGATCACATTTTGAACATAGATGAAGTTGTCGTGGATGCACCTCTTTTTGATGAACGCATTTTGGGAGCAAGACACCAAGTCATTAAGTCGCGGTGCTAGCCTGTCGGTGAGAATTTTTGTTATGATTTTCGCCAGGCTATTAATGAGACTAATCGGTCTAAAATCGGTGACTTTTGAGGCTTCATTTGATTTTGGCAGGAGGATTACGTTGGCCTCATTGACTAGATCGAGTCGCCGTGTCCTGAGCGAGTGGAAGGATTGAAGCGCTGATAATAGATCATCATGTATAATCTCCTAGCATTTTTTGTAGAAAAGGCCAATGAAGCCATGTGGACCGGGCACCTTCTCATTTGGCATATGCATAATTATCTTTTTAATTTCCGATTCTTCAAAAGGTTCTTCCAGCTCACTTAGATTGTGCCTCTGGTAACCCAAGTTTGCCCAGTTGATGGTGGTTGATCGCTCTTGTGTTTTACCGATTAAATTAATGAAGTGTTAAAAAATCACCTCCTCTTTATGTTGCTGGGTTACTGCCCAGCCGTTGGCAAGCTGCAAGGAGGGGATGAACAATTTCCTTCTCCTACAACTGGCGTGCACCATGAACAGCCTTGTACAAGCCTCCCGGACTTTATCCATGTCAACCGGGAGTGTTGTCTTGCCCTAGAGCGGATGATGGAAACAAGGCTGGTCGATTTGGCTTTGAGATAGCGTCGGAAGACTAATTCGTCCTGCGTCAATGCCCGTCGCTCTTGCTCGACGTCCATAATGAGCAGCAACTGTTTGGTTATTTCCAGTCTCAATTGTAAATTTCCCACGTTTTGTCTACGCCATAACTTGAGGGCCTTAGCCGTGCGGATCAGTTTTACATGCAATCGTAGAATGGCGTCTTGGGTGTTCACAGGTTGCACCCATGCCGTCTGCACGGTCTCCATAAAACCAGGCATGGTCGTCCAGAAAGATTCAAAGAGGAAGCCCGAATAATTTTGTCTCGCCACATCTCCCGTGAGGAACAGCGGGACGTGATCAGATCCCATCGTGGGGAGCGCTTGTAGGTCTGCATTAGGGAATAACATGCTCCATTCCATCGATGCAAAAACCCGGTCGATACGTGTAAAGGTCGGCTCATTTTGCTCATTACTCCATGTATATGATCGCCCCTTGAGATCGATCTCCATGAGCTGAGCGTCATCCAAGGTATTCTTGAAGCGATTCATCAAACGGCGGTTTAGGCGATTGTTGCTCTTGTCCTCGGCTTTGTAAATAAGATTAAAATCTCCCATGACGAGCCATTCATCCTTCCCCCTAGCCTTCAGGTCTTTCAACTCATCTAGGAAAGCGTCCTTCTCATCGCTATGTTGCGGCCCAAAAACCCCTGTCAAAGTCCAAACGGTGTCGTCCGCTCTCATCACCACATCTGCGGACACCGTGTTAGTTGTGGCGTGGTAGTTTAGAAGAGAGAAGAAACGTTCGTTGGCAGCCAGCAAGACCCCCCCCCCCCCGCGTGCCGTCTGCCGGTAAGGCTACGTGATAAGTTGCAAAGTTTGGACCGAGTGTTTCGGCAACTAAGCGCGAGGTCCAGTTGGCAATCTTTGTTTCTTGTAGACACACAATTGTTGCTCCGGAGGAAGCAATAGTGTTTCTGACGCTATCTCTCCTTGCTCTCGCATTTAAACCACGCACATTCCAGCACAACAGATTACAATTTCTTTGCGACATTATGATGGAGTCCTGGGCAATTTAGATGATAAACAACAATCTGGGAGGAGCTTAAATGTTTGGCGGGCTCCGTGCAAGGGCCCCATACAAAGCCGGCCTGACAAAGCAAGGATAGCGGCATCGAAAGTTTGGCGAGCTTCATGGATGTCGGTGCAAGGGCTCGGCCCAGTCCACCGCTGAAGCCGCGGGCCGAAGTTGCTGGCCCAATAGGAGTTACAACAACAGGCAAGGTCCATAATTTCTTGCAATACATGGTGAGAAATAAAAACTACTTGACGACTGCAGTGAACTTCAGCTTGATTTAGGCTGTGTAGGATTATGCTACAGGCGTCCGCTGCCTCCCCTCTGGAGCTGGTGCCACCTTGGACTTCTTCTTGGTTTTTGGCTTGTTGCCCTCCTCAACCAGAGCTTGCAGCGCCTCCATGGTTTGCTTGGTGAATGGCCTGGGAAGCTACTGTACAAGAGAGGCAAGATCAGCATTAGATTTATGTTGCGAGTCTGGCACCAAATCACCAAGTTTATTGATTAACACTTGCTGCGCAAGCTGAATGCTCCCCTTGCCCGGATTTGCTTTAGCCTTTACTGCTAAGCGCGCACTCTTTCGCTGGTGTGTCACTGGGTTATCGTTGGTAGGAGCAAGCTCATCTGTTGGCTGTTAGTTGACACAAGGAGGTGTGTGCAAGATTGGGTTGCTGGGTGCCCCTGAAACAAACTCTAGGAACCGATTTAGATCATCTGTCGCTTCTAAAACCGGTGTGGCAGTGGGTGTTTGCGGGTGCTGTGAGTTGGTTGTGGGAATATTGCTTGGTTCCTCTACTTCCAGCGAAACTGTCGGCATTTGTTGAGCCTCTATATGCTGCTGTGGATCAGCCAAACTTTGGTGTTGGGGTGCAGCACTATGAGCTTCTATTTGTTGCTCTATTTCAGGTGCATGATGACTCAAAGTTTCAGTAGTTGTAGGAGAAGCAATCTCTACCATCTGCTCAATATCTACTACAGGTGAAGGTGGGGGATCACGACACAGAGGCAAGCAACTATCATCTAGTGGTCCAAAAGGATCCGTTTGTGTTTCTGCTAGTAAATCCTCTTGGGAATTGTCACTATCGACCCCTATTAGCATGTTCAACTTTGAGTTCAACTCCACATAAAAATCAGCAGGAGTGCAAACCTGCCCGGTTGGTGCAGTTGGTGCCGCCTGTTGTTGCCCCTGCAGCATCGTCGCCACCATCTCCTCTCCTCTTGGGGACTGGATGAAGGACCATCCAGGCGCGTTCTCCAGCATATGCAGGATGCGCTGCCCCTTGGAAGGTGCCTCTACAGCTGGAGGTGGTACAGACAACTCTTCTGTCATAGGATCCAACCAATCCATGGTGGTGGGGGTAGCAGAAAACACAGTATTTATCAGTTGAATGCTGGGGTCTTGAAAAAAATGTTGCTCACCACAGAAGCTGGTCAGGGGGTCGGCGAAAGAGACCCTCTTGCCGGAGGGGTTTGCGGCACCATGCTGTCTCCTTCTGCGGGTTGTCTCTGCTGCGATAGCCCCCATTGCGCTGGTTGTCGCCGTAGTAGCGTGTGGTGGCGCTGTAGCAGTCTTCCGCGCCACCACGACAACGTGTCATCCGTCCCCAGGATGACTGGCTGCGGTGGCGCCGTACGCCACGGTAGCCGTTGTCGTCGTGGTCGTCTCTGTCTCGACATGGGCGATAGTCGTGGCCGCGGTGGTTGTCGTGGTGTTGTCCACCACGGCGCTCACCCAGCGAGTCCGGCGCCCCATAGTGCCAGAGGAACTCCCGGCGGGGCTTCCTGTTGGGTGGTCCATCACCACCACCCCGGCCGCCGTGAAAGGACAGGTCCTCCACGACATCCAGGTGGATGTGCAGCCTGTCGTAGCTCAAAGCCCTCTTGCGACCGCGCGGTCTGTCCTGGAACTCGTCACCCTCTTCCCTGTCAGGATCTGTGATGGTCAGCAAAGCTTGCTTGGGGATCTTACTAGGATTTGACGACCAGGCCCAGAGATCATATGTCCTGGTGCGGTCCTGGCGACGAGTGTAGCCGTCGACGTAGTGGATGGCGCAAGTAGGCCCGATGACCTTGGCAACGACCGCTTCAGACCAGGCTCTTTTTTTATGTGCTGGTTTTGGTGATGACGATTACCCCAAGCCCCAAGTATCCTTCGAAACTTGCATAGAAGTTAGAACCGGCCATGTCCACTTGGCATCGCCACACACGCTTTTTTTCGAGGTGCACGAGCGCTAGTTTACCGGATGAAACAAAGCAAGCACAATTGTCCGTAGCTATATATATGCGGCATCGCAGTTCTTAAAAGCCCACCTGTTTTGCTCGCTTCTCCACACTCCCAGGGGTACGTGTCGCCCTAGGAGGCCTCGCGGGCTCGCGGCGGGAGCGCTCGGTGCCCAGGCGTGCGGGTGCTATTTTGCGAAAAAACCCTCTGAGTGGATAGGAATCGCAAATCGGTCCACCACGTCCAGATCGCATACAACCTCTATTCTTATTTTTTGCACATAAGGCCTCCAACTAAAATTAATTTGTACGCGAAGAAGTGGAGATTGTCGTTTTACAAACATCCTGAACAATTTGCGAACGCCCCCTCCCACCACCCCCACCCTCGGCTAATACCCCTCCCCCGCCCCCGTCGAACCCTAACCCCTCGCTCCCTTGCCACGCCGCCATTTCCTCTCTCTCTCTCTCTCTCTCTCTCTCTCCTGCTCCGCGTCACCGCCTCTCTCTCTAACCTCGCGGAAGAGCAAGACACCGGCCTCGTCGAGTGCGGCAGCCTCGGCGCCGCACCGATGTCCTGGAGAGACGCGCAGCCGCGGCGGGCCATGGCTGCATTAGCCCCGCGCCCGACCGCGGAGCCGGAGGCCCATCCCTCTCATCTCCTCGGTGAGCAGCAACCAGCCGGAGCACCGACTCCCTCCTCTCTCACGCGCGCTCGGATCCATGGGTGGTGACGGCGGCACATCCTCAACTGCGAGATTCAACTCTCACCTTAACTTTTCCCCTTGCAGATCCAGTGCAGCCCTGCTCTCCAGATCCGGCGTGGGGGCTACACCGATGTCGTTTGCTGTCCGGGCCGGCGAGTGAATCTCTCGATGGGAGGGTCGTCCCGTGGTGAGCATCCTTCGCGCCGCCGCCGTCACTGACTGCTTCCCCGATTGAGAGCGCCGCCGCCACCCTGCACCTGTCCCTTCGGCTTGCCTCCTGTTGTACTCTCATACTCCTATTTATAACTTAGCATATGTTGGCCTGAATCGTAATATTGGAATCAACATGTCATAATCATCAATACTAATACATACACTGCTTTTGGAGGCTCATGCAAACTATATATACTTTTTTTTTCTGTTGCGGTATGATAATTTGTGGTTTTATTGGACTATACAGTGAAGTTAGCGGCGACAGAGAAGTGCAAAGGACAATGTTGGAATTGCTGAATCAGCTTGATGGATTTAGCAGCGATGAGAGGATAAAGGTCAGCATTCAACCTGTACCATAATCTTGATAGTTTGTCACAAATTGTGTTCAGTCTCAAACTGAGAAGGCACATAAATACTTATGTCGATCATAATATGTCAACTTTTCAATGTCTTCTTCGGCATCTTATCTACTCTGTTTGTGTGGCAAGGGAATAGTAACCTGGAATGCTTAGTTTTCCTTCAGAGCAGTACATATATTTGTACAGCCATCATAGCCTCTCCTTTTTATGTAAAAAGCTTCATTTGTAATTATCTCTGTTTGCCAATTATTGTATAGTATATCTTAGAAGTTTGATTGCATAGCTGAGGTATTTGATTGTTTTAGCCACAACATTTGAAAATGCAAATTATATCAATTATAAGGTGTAACATGTAGCTGCGATGCTTGGTAGCTATGGATAGATTATTTTTTACTTTTTGTTTCAGGCAAGGATGGGCAAGCTTTCTGATGCAGGGGCTGAGTTTGTTGGGTCATTGTCTGGTTGCACAGCCACACTTCTATTCATGTGGATGCCAGTGACACAGATGGTATCCAAACTTTCACACTTCTATCCTGGGAAACTTATGATCACAGAACATACACTAACATGCAACTTGTTTGGTGGGTTCTGCAGTGGACAAATTACCTCAACCCAAGTAACATCAAAGGGTTGTCAGCTTTCAGCATGTTGCTTGCAATGTTTGGAAATGGATTTATGATTCCTCGTGCTGTATTCATCCGTGATCTGATGTGGTATTGTATTTTATTCCATCTCCTGATTCTTATTTGTCATTCAAGACGATCTCTTTGAGAAATTAGAAAGGAAGGTGTTTTCTTATATGAAAGATTAACACATACAATGCTCTTTCCTAATTTGCGAACGGAAACATCCATATCTTCCTAACTTTTAGGAGTTGTTATACAATGAAAAGAGTCAAAGACTCATGTCCCATAGTTAATCAGATGTTGAATGGTAAACCTGCTTTAGGTAAAGTACCAAACCTAGGGTCTCAGCGGACCAATCACTTGTAAATAGTTTTAAATTCATCTTTTGTTGCTACTTAGGCAGCCATATAAATATGAAGTTATGCTATAGAGCATCTAACTACTACAGGAAATGCATGCTGTCAGTGTTTTAGACACCGAGCCTACGACGGGGTACCCGAAGTAGTAGATTATGCGGTGGGGCTCGCCGAGATCAGGAACACGATGGTGAGACACGAGGCACACAATTAGACAGGTTCGGGCCGCAATGTGCGTAATACCCTACGTCATGTATGCTGTGTGGCTCTGTATTGATTGCGTATATTTTGGGAGGGGTCCCTGCCTCGCCTTATATGCCACGGGAGGCAGGGTTACAAGTCGGATTGGTACAAGAGTACTATTCGAGTTGGACCCGGAGTAGTCTATACAAGGTATGGAAAGCTATCCTAGTCTTAGTACAAGTCCTTGTCCGCCTTGTCTTGTCTTGTGGTCCACGGTACCAGCACCGTGGCCCACTAGTCGAGTAGTCCAGGTGTACAGGAACTCATCTCCCAGGTATGGCCCACAATGTGTTGGTGGGCCCAGGGATGTCCGGTCGACAAGCCCCCAAGTACTTTGTAGTCGAGTGCAATGCTCCAAGTAGTCTTGAAAGTTTCCACGAGTAGTTCCCAAGCGTCCCCGAGTTCTACAAGCTTCAATCTTCAATAGTACTTGAATCATCACGAGGCTGGAAGGTACTCCAGCTAACTCCACGAGTAGTCTTGAAGTCTTCTCGAGTTGTTCCCAAGCGTCCCCGAGTACTTCCCTTGAAGGTCTTCAATAATACCTGTTTCGTTCTTGAAATCTTTGCATCAAAGATCCATATGGAAATGCGATTACTGAAATCGCATTCCATATGGAATGTAGCCCCCGAGCCTTAGGTCGAATCCAGGATTCAAGCTGAGGGTCAATCATCTATTCTTTGATCTTGCTCCGAAAAATCCGTAGAAAATCCGAAGAAATAATATAGGAATGCGATTTGCAAAAATCGCATCCTATATGGATGTAGCCCCCGAGCCTTAGTTCGAATTGATAATTCAAGCTGAGGGTCAATCAGTAATCTTCGTCGAATAATCCTGTAAAATCCTGAGAAAAACTGAAGGACACGTGGCACGGAGCCCCCGAGCCTTGAGTCGAGTTCTTTCTCGAATTGAAGGATCCAATCTGACTGTAGAATAGTGGCCTGAATTCAGTAAACTGTAGCTGAGTGAAATCCAATTCCATCGAGTAGTCGAGCCCCCGAGATGGAGCTGAGCAGGTCTTGGATTTTAGTCCTCTGACTTAGCCAAAATTTTGCCTGCGTGAAACCAATCTGTTGAATTCGAAGTGTCACTAGGTCGAACCGTTTAGGGTTTTGGTTTTATAAATACCCGAAGGGGTATCCCTTCGGGTTTCATTGCTTCCATTCGCCCTTAGATCCAGAACGCCTTAGCATCCATAGCCGCCACAGAGTTCGAGCGCCCATAGTGCCACGAGTGCAAACCTCCATCCCTTCGTCGTCCTCCGGTCAATGCGAAAGAAGACCCTCGTGACAGGAAGGATGAAGCCTGCACCGTCCAAGGGACAGAAGAGGAAATCTGGCCGCGGCAAAAATGAGTTGCCGGAGCCCAAGTACAAGACGGCGGTCATCACGAAGCCCCCGAGTCAGGCTGTCTCTTGGAAGAAGTCCAAGATGAAGGAGGAAGACATCCAAGCCCTCGAGTCCGATGGGTTGCTGCGTGAGAAAGCCATTGCTGGTTGGAGTTCTGCCGCTGGTGATGCATGGCCGATGGAAAAGAGCCCGGATGAAATCCCAACGTTCGGGCACTTCGTCGAGCGTGGATTGACGCTGCCATCATCAGATTTCTTCCGCGGCTTCCTCGACTTCTTCAAGTTGGAGCACGTACACCTGAACCCCAACAACATCTTCCAGATTGCAGTGTACGTGCACTTCTGCGAAGCCTTCCTCGGTATCCGCCCTCACTGGGCCTTGATCAGGAAGATCTTCCGGTTGAAGCCGCAGCCCAACGCCAACTTCCCAGTTGTAGTCGGTGGAGCCGGTGTGCAGATGCGCCAAAAGGCACAAGAGTTGTACTTCAAGTACGACTTGATAGATTCAAATCAAAACTGGAAGAACAAGTGGTTCTACATAGAGAACGCCCCGCCGCAGCTGCCGAAGCCAAGCATGTTTGCGCTAGTTTACGACAGGCTCTGGAAAGATGAACCCACAATGCAAGAGTGCATCCAGATCCCCGAGTTGTTGGCAAAAATTGCGCAGAAGAAGGCGCAAGGCTTGACTGCTGAGAGAGTAGCTTTCAGCTTTATGAAGTGACGGGTACAACCCTTGATGCAGCGGGAGCATCTCGGGTTCGAGTACACTGGAGCAGATGATGGCTCCAGGCTTTCTGCTGAAGAGATCAGCGATGATCTTGTGATGGAGAGGCTGCAGAAGATCTTCAAGAATCTTCACGGAATTCCTGCAGCCGTCCGTGAGTATAGTGCTGACAATCCTCCGCGCATGGTAAGTTTCCAAGAACTAGCCCCCGAGTACTTATTATAAGTAGTCGTGTAGCTAACAATTGCCTTGTTTCGCAGGAGGATGTCTTGAAATTTGTGTCTGTTCCCCCTCCTCGTCCTCAAGACCCACTACAAGCGCCGGAGGGAGAGCCAACCGAAGTGGAGGCTCAAGCCCCCGAGAGTAGTCAATCTGCTCAAGGGGAAGAAGAAGTCTTGGTGGAGGACGCCTCCTCAAGCGATGAAGACGGCCAAACACTTCAACAGCGTTTTGAAGTGAAAAGCCGCTACGGGTACTCTGGGGCGTCTCTTATAGATGATGTGACTCTGCCGCCGCGGAAGAAAAGGACCACGGTGGGTAAGCGAGCCGTAAAGAAAATGACAAGCCTCCCCTCCATTACAGTAAGTGTTCGAGAACCTTGTAAGTAGTCGATGTTGCATTGAGTACTTATTTTCTGCTGTAATGGCTTGTTTTTGTCTTGCGCGGGTTATCGAGAGTGCATCCAATGTACCCTCGAGTAGCCCCCCAAGAATAACAGAACCCGAGGTGGTTCCAACGTCGACCGTAGAGACGGTGGCGCATGAACCACAAGAGGTCGCAGTACCAGAAAATGTGTCGTCGGTAGAAAGTGTACCAGAGGTGCCGGCAGCGCCTTCTTTCTTCGACATGCTGGGGCCAAAAGTATCGGTACCTCATGCTGCTCTGTAAGTACCCGAGTACTCGAGTACTTAATATGATTATGTACTCTGCTTTTGCTGACTATCTTGTTGATGCAGGAAATCCACTGATGTGAAGTGGGGCGCCCCTGGAAGTGGTGTTGCTGAAGGAGACCAGACTCCTTAAGAGCAACTAGAAGATGTACTTCCAGAATGCCAAGAAGTACCCGCTGAAGCCGATGCTGCAGAAGCACTGCGCTTCCTCTGGAGTGACGTGGTGAAGGCAGCGGTGGAGGCAGCTTCCAAGCCTAGGGCTGAAAATCCTGAAGATATCGAAGCCATGGTGAATGAAGGCTTGGAGGCTGATCCTGAAGCCATGCTGCGTTACGAAGAAATCCCAGCAGCTGAAGCCCCCGTGCATCATGTTGATGCACATCTGGTACTAGAAGAGAGCCCGGAGAATCGCATGGTGCCGCACGAGCCACAAATTAAAGACCCGGCTCCTCTGCGTAGCGCTGCGAGGTATTCTGCAGCTAGCACAAGTACCCAGTCCATGGCAGAGAACTTGATGCCATATGATGACTCCTACTTGGACGAGGACAACTTGCATGCTCATGCAGAAATGTTCTGCGGTGTAGAAAAACTCCTTGCGGTAATTTTGTGTAGTCTCTTGTAGAGTACTTGTAGTCACAGATATCTTGTCTCTGACTCATGGGTTGTTTTTGCCCTTGCAGGAGGTAGTCAAGCAGTCGAAACGCAAGACTCACCTGCTTGAGCAACACGCGGCTGACATTGAGGAAGTCTCGCAGCTCAGAGAAGAATTGAAACAGCAAAAAGCCTTGTCTCTGAAGCTGCAGGAGAAACTTGATGTCAACGCCGCCGAGTACCACAATGAGATCCAGAAGCTGACAGCGAAGAAGGATGAAGTTGTTGGTAAGAACAAATCCCTGCGCCTGAAGAATAAAGGTAATCTCCCTTCTGAAATCATTATTGAGTATTTTTGCTCTTGCGCACCACATCTGATAAGTAGCCTTGATCCTTTGCAGAGCTGACGGAAGAAGTCGACAAGTTTAAGAACAAGGCACTGGACTGGCAGCTAGCCTTCAACCGTGAAGAAGCAGCTCATATGGATCTGAAGGAAGACTATAAGGTGCGGTGCTTCGAACTTGAGCGCGAAATGGACATCCGCATTGCCGGCTGGACTGATTTGCTCTGTTGCATGCAGTCGCTCAAGGAAAAGATTGAAGAAGCCGAGGGCCTACGCTCAGAGCTGAAGGCCTTGACAGAGGCGGCCGAGCCAGTAGCAAATCTGTTCGAGCCCAGAGTCGCTGGAGTTCAGCCTCGTCCACTTGTGGAGAGGTTGAAAGACACGCCGAAGAAGATTCTGGAGTACGCTCAAAGGCTGGCCTGCATGATCCCAAATCAAGTCCTGAGCTTCATCAAGTCTTTCTATGCCGAGGCGGACCTCACGGTCATCATGAACGACAGATCTAGAGATTGCACTGACGGTCGTCTCAACAAGCTGATGCAACAGACTTCTCCAATCGCGGAAGCAGTCTCCAAGTTCATCAATCTCCGTTAGATGTACCTGTAGGTAGAAACACTAGAGAAAAGACAAGTATAATCCCGAACAAGTGTTTATGTAATATAATTGAAAACTTTGAAGAAATCAATTATCTGGATCCCTTTGTATGCTTATGTGTTGGCCAAGTACTCGAGTTGGTATTGAGTGTGTGGCTGCAAAAAGAGATACGATACACGAGTAGAAGTACTCAAGTGTAAATATGTTCCGAAGAACGTTAGCTTAATCATGACGAGTTGAACACCTTAGCTGTAGCAGCGTAAAAGAAGGCTTTGTCATGAATTAAGCTAAGAGTAGTAACAAGTCGATGTAGAGTAGCGGTTTGTACTAAACACATTGTACAGAGTTTACAATGTCTTGAGTACCTCTGAGGCTAACTAGCCTAGTGAGAGAGTACTCGAAAAGAACTTATTCATAACGAGTTGAACACCTTAGCTGTAGCAGCGTGAAATAAGGCTTTGTTATGAACAAGTAAAAGACAGTAACAAGTTGGTATAGAGTAGCAACTTTATTACTGAATACATTGTACAGTGTTTACAATGTCTTAAGTACCTCTGAGGCTATGAGCCTAGTGAGAGAGTACTCGCAAGAATGTTTCGAAGAACGAGTAAGACCGTAGGGGACAGTGTGATGAACTCATCCTTGCTGTAGCAGCAACTTGTATGAGAGTTCCACTGAGACCCTACCAGCAGGGTGTTACTCTAGGCCGCAGCCTCTTATTGAAAAATAGGAATATGGACAACATGTGCCACTTATTGCCCTACACAATACAGGATCGTCTGGAGAGAGTTATCATGACTCCCTATGAGTTCGCAGAATGAGACTGCCTGGAGAGGGTTGATGAAGCCCCCTACGGGTGCTCGCAGCTGAAAGCTACGAGAAGATACAGTCGAAACTGTCTGTAGAGGAGTATCTTGATCCCCTACGAGTGATGACAACCGTAGCTGTCTATTGAGTGGTTGCAACCGAAGCTGCCTGGAAAGGGTTGATGAAACCCAATACGAGTTGTTTTACAACCGTAGCCGTCTGGAGAGGGTTGTTGAGACCCCCTACGGGTAGAAGCGACAAAGCTGGTCGATATTCCAAGAGTTGTCGACTTCCTCACCTTCTAAGGTTTGAAGACGATATGAGCCTGGGCCAGTAACCTTTGCAATAGAGAAAGGACCTTCCCATGGCGAGTTGAGCTTGTGTAGTCCTGCCGTATTCTGGATGCGACGAAGGACTAAATCACCAATGTTGAAGGAGCGTTCCTTAACGTTGCGGTCATGATAGCGGCGAATCCTCTCAAGGTATCGAGCGGATTGAATGAGTGCATTGCAGCGAGCTTCCTCGAGACTGTCGACATTTGTTTGTCTTGTTTCTTCAGCTACGCCTTCTTCGTACTGATCAACCGTCGGAGAACGCCACATGACATCGGCAGGCAAAACGGCTTCAGAGCCGTAGACCAGGAAGTAAGGTGACTACCCTGTGGGGGTAGTAGGCTGAGTGCGTAGCCCCCAGAGTGCATTGGGTAGTTCCTTGATCCACTTGCCGCCCTTGGTATTTGCTGCATCATACAGTCGCTTCTTGAGAGCATCCAGTATCATCCCATTAGCGCGTTCCACTTGGCCATTGGCACAGGGATGAGCGACGGAGACGTACCGGACGTCAATTCCACTGTTCTCGCAGTACTCCTAGAACTGGTGATTATTGAAATTCAAACCTAGGTCTGTGATGATGCGGTTAGGGAAACCATAGTGATGTACGATTTTATCCAATAAGTCGAGGACACGATCAGCCTTGGGGCAGGTAACAGGCTTGACCTCAATCCACTTGGTAAACTTGTCGAAAGCCACCAGAACTCTGTTGAATCCCCTAGCGCATTTGGGAGTGGAGCAATCATATCCAGCCCCCAGCAAGCGAAAGGCCAAGTTGGTGGTATCGTGATGAGCTTGTAGGCAGGAACGTGTTGTTGCTTGGCGAAGAATTAGCATCCTTGGCACTTCTTGACTAGTTCCTCTGCATCAGCAAGAGCTGTAGGCCAGTAGAAAGCACGTCTGAACACTTTTCCCACCAAGGTGCGGGAAGAAGCGTGGTTGCCACTGAAAGGACCTTATGATGCCTAGAGGGGGGTGAATAGGATCACTTCAAATTTCTGAAATAATTGCAGCGGTTAAAACTCCTGTCGGTACTACCGACGCTGTGCCGGAACTACCGAGGGGTCGGTACTTCCGGTACTGGGTCAGTACTACCGACAGTTCAAAGAAACTTAGGACGAAATTTGAAATGTAAATCGATTCTAGCAATTCTACTTGAATCAAGAGTTTAGTTTAGAAGCTAAGAACCACCTGCAACCAAAGATATGAGTTGGAACACAACCAATTTAGAGATCGGGCTCAAACAAGTTCTAGGGTTAGAGAGAAACAAAGAATTCAAGCAAGCAAAGGAGACACAAGAATTTAATCCGAAGTTCACTCCCACAAAGGAAGCTACGTCTCCGTTGAGGATCCCACAAAGGGAGGGTTATCACCAAGAGCCTCTTTTCCTCACCCAACCCCTACAAAGGAAGATTGGTGCTCACTAAGAATTCTCCACCAAGGAGAGGGTAATACAAACGATCCCGGGTGCTCCACACCAAGAGGGCACTCAACGGGAGACGCCTAACCATCTAGAAGCAAGCTTCAAGAGTAACAAACACGAATCGTTGCCCGGAGATGCTTCAAGTGCTCTTGAGATGGGGAAATTCGAAGGGGCTCTCAAAGCTTCTCTAATCCTCACTAGGAATCACTTCTCTACCCAAGCCCTAGCTCAAAGGAATCAAATCTTGGCTCTAGGAGGGAGGGGAGAAGTGGAGTGAATGCTCAAGTGAGGGTTTGTCCCGTGGTTGGTCAGCAATGAGTGAGGAGGGAGAGGAGGGGTATTTATACTCAGCCCTGAAAACTAGTCGTTACTGTGCTCTCACGGCTTTTATCGGAACTTCCGACACGGGGTCGGAACTACCGAGGGGTGCCGGTGAAACCCAACAGGGGAGCCATATCAGTAGTTCCGACCCCGGGTCGGTACTACTGAGACCCTGGCCAAAACTCGCCAGTGAAGCCATATCGGTATTACTGACCCGGTGTCGGTACTACCGACAAAGGCTGGGAATTTAAGAAAAGAGGAGCAAATGTGCATGTGTCGACTAGGTTCTCTTCTCACTCACTAGGTCATCTCCTAAAGCACTTTTAGCATCTCTTGGCAGTCAATTCGCATCCCCCTTTATAGTACGGTGTTTCCTATACTCAAATTCAAAAACAAAATTAAATTAAGCCTTGACTTGAGTTGAAAACGCCGAATTGGAGTTGGGGGGCCTTCTTTCGGTCAAAACCATGATTTTCAATAAAGTAACTCCTGCACACATCTTATTCAACGATTAAATACAACAAATTGTGTTTGTCACCATCACCAAAATAATTAGGGGCCAAGATGCACTTTCAATCTCCCCCTTTTTGGTGATTGATGACAACACAATTCATTCTTAAATAAAGATGTGTGTATCCAACAATTTTGAGAAAAACTCCCCCTAAATGTGTGCTTGATCTTTTATGAAGGCCTCAAATGCCTATCACACATTTAGAAGAAATTTCACTCGCAATTTGCATACACAAGTGCATAAGTGTGATACAACAACCGTGATGCATATGACATGATATCCAAATCAACAAAGTGAGAAATAACAACCACCATTTCACACAAAGCATCACAAATATATAAACGAGGTTCCACACTAGCACGATTAAGTCTTACAAATTTAAAGAGGTTCTAGGTTCACCACACCATCCATCACACCACACAAATAGTTCATACATGTCCACAACCTAAGATAGATAGATAGATAGCGAAGGTACACACTACCACATGGATAATTGTGAGCTCACTCCCCCTTTGGCATCAAGCGCCAAAAAGAGGAGGCCCTTCAATCATCGCTACCATGTGGAGAGTGAATGTCCGGAGGAGAGTCTTCGTCGTCGGTCTCACCTCCACCAAAGTCCTCATCGTCAATGTCGGCCGGGGGTGCGCCATACGTCATAGACGTGTCGCCGTACACCTCCCAAGGATTGTAGAAGATGGGTGGAGGAGGGAAGTCCATGGGCTCGCGAACGGGAGAATGCTCGATGTTGGCTTGAGTGAGCAAGGTCTTCTGGCGAGTCTCCAACTTGATGAGCTACTCATCCACATACTGCCTGTGAGCACGGATCTCCTGAGCATTGTGCTTCCCAACATTGAAGCAAGCGAAGAGGCCCTGAGAAAGGAAGTTGAAGATGCTCTTCTTCTTGCCGGGGGGAACGGTGCCTCTAGATGATGATGGTCCACGAGAGGATGAGGGAGCCTCATAGGAGGAGGGATCACCGGAAGAAGGTCCAGCTGAGGTAGGAGCTCTAGGAGGGGCATACTTGCCCAATTTGAGGAGACGCTCAATGTTGCCCTTGTTTGGCTTTTACCATGTGTGAGTCTTGTCGGTGAGAATATCAACCTCCGCAACCTCACATATCATCCTGAAAATCCAAGGGGCATACTGGCAGCTCTTGTTTTCAGACACGGAGCACACAATGATTTCCTCCCAAATGAAGTCGAACACACTAAACTTCTGGCGACCCGGTCCCATCCTCACAAGAATATCCTTGGCAATGTTGGAGATGTTATAGTTGTCGCCTATCTTAGGAGTGAGAGTGTATCGGAAAAGTTGGTTCAACATCCTATAGACGGGCTTCATACCATGAGTAGTGCCAAACTCAACCTTGCTATAAGCGGCGTCATACATGAATGTCATCTCACTATCAAGTGGGATCTCTCCTCCATGAAGCTTCTCACGACCAAGATCCTCCTCACTAAATCCAAGAATTTGAGCAAACCTCTCATATGAGACCGAGAGAGGCTTTCCTTGCAAGAGCCAATGAAAAGTCTTGGTTGAGCGCCGAATATAGAGATTGGCATAGAATTGTGCAACCACTTCCTCATTCCAATTGCAATTCATAGCCATGATGGAGGTCATCCCTTTTGCATGACAAATATCTATGGCCTCATTGACGGCCGGGATATTGAATGACCTCAAAGCTTCCCAATTGATGGACTTCATGTCAATGGTCATGTGCTTCTTGCATAAGATGACTGATTCATACCAATCGGCATTGAACTTGAGCCAAAAACGGATATCTTCAAATTCCTTTTGCCATTGAGCCGGATCGGAGTATATTTCCTTGTACACATCATGTGTCCCACTCTTGTAATCAGCCATCTTCAACACGCCTAACATGGTAGCCGGGCGAGGAGGCCTAGACGGCCTTAGCACAAACCGAGAAAGAGAGTCTAGAGAGATGTCTTCGTAGTCATCATAGTGGTCATCCGGTTCATGGGCTTGCTTGGTGCGTGCACGGTGACCTTGACTGGTAGAGCGACGAGGAGCAGGCAGAGGATTGGTGCGGCCTCGACAACATGCGTGTTGAGCACTTGTGCCCACCTTCCTCTTCCTTTGAGCGAGAGGAATGTCGTCCTCATCGGATCCCTCTTGGATCACTTGTTTGCCGGCACGACCCATCTGAGAAAGTGTGTGAGGATTGCATAAGATGGGTGTAAAGAATTGAATTGAATTGACTTGGTTCATGGACAACCCCCTGTGACAGGCGCCTATCGGTACTACCGACGGGGCCTGCTACAGTGCGGTCGATCCATGAATCAAGAGATTCAACCAATGAAAAACTGCAAGATCATGGGCAAGTGTTCTAGGATGGATATAAAGATGATTCCCTAAAGCATTCCTCCTAGAAACAACAGCATTGGGGGATCGAGCAAAAGAGGATTTGAATGAGATACCTTGAGCATTCTCACGCGAATCGAGGAACTCCCAGCGAGGATCGAATGTTCCGATGGGTGGAGAATCCAATAGAGAGCCTAGCTTGAAGTTCCCACGGTCAAATTTTGAGATCCCCTCGTGGATTTGAGAGAGGAGCAAGAGAGGGGGCGGCAACACTCTAAAGGAAACCCTAAGAGTTCACTGGTTCGTCGGGGTATTTATACCCCTGCGAAGTTTATCGGTAGTACCGACAGGGGCTCGGTACTACCGGGGGTCCAAGGAAATTCAACCAGAGAGTCTATATCGGTAGTACCGATGGGGCATTGGTACTACCGTGGATTTGCAGAAATCCAACAGTAGAGGCATATCGGTACTTCCAGCCTCGCATCGGTAGTACCGTGGATTTTTGAAATTCCAACAGTGAAGGCTTACCGGTACTTCCGACCTTGTGTCGGTAGTACTGTGGATCTTTAAGATTTTGAAGATTGGATTGGAAGAACAGCAGAAAGAGATAGAGGGAAATAGCTATGGACATGTAGAACAACCATAATATTTGGTAATTAGACACAATCAAACAAGCAAAGCAATAATCACCAAACTTTATGGAAAGAACCAAGTTTTGTAAGACACACACAAAGAGTAGAAAATAAAACATTTTTCTCTCTATCTAGGCATCAAACAATTTGTGTGCAACAAGTCAAGCCAAGTTACGAGAATCCAAGATGTTTAGCTCACTTCTCAAAGCACAAAACCTTTGCTCGTCTAGAGGCTTAGTGAAGATATCGGCAAGCTGCCTCTCGGTGCTCACATGACGTAGAGCAATATCTCCCTTTGCCTCATGATCCCTTAAGAAATGATGTCGAATATCTATGTGCTTTGTTCTAGAGTGTTAGACCGGATTGTTTGCTAGTTTGATGGCACTCTCATTGTCACACAAGAGTGGAATCTTACTAAACTCACAACCATAATCACTCAACGTTTGCTTCATCCACAAGAGTTGTGCACAACAAGCACCGGCCGCCACATACTCGGCTTCGGCCGTGGACAAAGCAACCGAATTTTGCTTCTTTGAGCTCCACGACACCAAAGACCTACCAAGAAATTGGCAAGTCCTGGTTGTGCTCTTTCAATCTACTTTGCAACCGGCATAGTCCGAATCGGAATAGCCAAGCAAATCAAAAGTGGAGCCCTTGGGATACCACAAGCCAAGGTTAGGAGTGTGCACCAAATATCTAAAGATTCTCTTAACGGCCATTAAATGACACTCCTTAGGATTAGCTTGAAATCTTGCACACATGCACACACTAACATTATATCGGGCCTAGATGCACAAAGGTAAAGGAGGGAGCCAATCATGGAGCGAAATATCTTTTGGTCGACCGACTTCCCTTCTTCATTGAGATCAAGATGTCCATTTAGTGCCATGGGAGTCTTGATGGGGTTGGAATCGGCCATATCAAACCTCTTGAGCATATCCTTCACATACTTGGTTTGACATAGAAAAGTCCCTTCCTTCAATTGTTTGATTTGAAACTCTAGAAAGAACTTCAATTCACCCATCATAGACATCTCGAATCTCTTGGTCATGATCCTACTAAACTTTTCACAAAATTTATCATTAGTAGACCCAAAGATAATGTCATCAACATAAATTTGACATACAAAGATATCATTTCCATTTCTTTGAATGAAGAGAGTAGAATCGGCTTTGCCTATCTCAAAACCGTTCTTGAGAAGAAAATCCTTAAGGCATTCATACCATGCTCTAGGAGCTTGCTTGAGCCCATAGAGCGCCTTATGGAGCTTGTACACATGGTTGGGAAAGTTTGGATCTTCAAAGCCCGGTGGTTGATCAACATATACTTCTTCTTGGAGGGGTCCATTCAAAAATGCACTCTTGACGTCCATTTGATGAAGCTTGAAATCATGATGAGTAGCATAGGTCAAAAGGATACGAATTGATTCAAGCCTTGCTACCGGTGCATAGGTCTCTCCAAAGTCCAAGCCTTCAACTTGAGTGTAACCTTTGCAACGAGCCTTGCCTTGTTCTTCGTGACGACACCAAATTCATCTTGCTTGTTCCTAAAGACCCATTTGGTGCCGATCACATTTTGCTTTGGTCTTGGCACCAACTCCCAAACTTCATTCCTCTTGAAGTTATTCAACTCTTCCTCCATGGCAATAATCCAATCCGGGTCCTCAAGAGCTTGTTCCACACTAAGAGGTTCCAAAGAAGAGACGAACGAGTAAAATACACAAAAATTTGACAATCTTGAGCGAGTTGTTACCCCTCTTTGGATACTCCCAAGTATGTTGTCAATGGGGTGATCCCGTTGAACCATTTGATGTACTCTTGGGTGTGGTGCTTGAGATTGACGTTGAATGGGTCCATCATCATCTTCATCTTGTGGAGCTTCTTCTTGAGCTTCACCCCCTTGTTCTCCCCCTTGATCAAAGCCCCGTCCATGATCGTCACCATGAACTTGACTTGCATCTTGATGAACTTGAGAACTTGGTGGTTCCACTCTTGTTGATGATGACGGATCTTGATTGCTTGTGTCACCCGGAGCTTGAACTTGAGCCTCACGAGGCATCACTTCACCGGTCCCCATTCTAAAGATTGACACACTTGAGGGTTCTTCATCATCTACAAGGTTTTCACTAACTTGCTCTCGTTGAGAGCTGTTGGATTCATCAAATTTCACGTCTACCGTGGTCTCAACACAACCGGTAGTTTTGTTGAAAACACGATAGGCATGTTCGTTAGTTTCATAACCAATGAGAAAACCTTCATCAACCTTGGATGCAAACTTTGAGGCCTTGGGTTTCTTGTTAAGTATGAAACACTTACACCCAAAGACCCTAAAGTAGTGCACACTAGGCTTCTTACCGGTGATGATTTCGTAGGGGGTCTTGTTCAAGTACTTGTGGAGGTAGAGGCGGTTGGCGGCATGGCATGCGGTGTTGATGGCTTCCGCCCAAAATGAGTCTGGAGTCTTGTACTCATCAAGCATTGTCCTTACCGTTTCAATCAACGTACGGTTCTTCCTCTCAACGATGCCATTTTGTTGAGGTGTGTATGGAGCGGAAAGTTCATGCCTGATGCCTTCTTCATCGAGGAACTCTTCAACTTGAGTGTTCCTAAACTCCGAGCTGTTATCACTTCTTATGTTCTTGACCTTGAGCTCGAACTCATTTTGAACTCTTCTAATAAACTTCTTGACCACTCCCTTTGCTTCACTTTTATCTTGCAAAAAGAATACCCAAGTGAATCGGGAAAAGTCATCAACAATTACTAAACCATATTTGTTACCACCGATGCTTATGTAGGCAATTGGTCCAAACAAGTCCATGTGTAGTAGCTTCAATGGTCTTGATGTTGATAGGATGTTCTTGGCGGGATGATGCGCTCCAACTTGCTTTCCCGCTTGACAAGCACTACATAACCTATCTTTCTCAAAAACAACATTTGTTAGCCCTAGGATGTGCTCGTCTTTTTGAAGTTTGGCCAAGTTCATCATGCCAACATGGGCTAGTCGGCGATGCCATAGCCAACCCATGTCGGATTTTGCCACTAAGCAAGCCTTAGGGTCCACCTTTACTTTTGTGAAGTCCACATAGTAAAGCTTTCCCCTTAGGTGACCCGCAAAGACAATAGAGGAATCCTCACTTCTAGAGACGGTCACACCCTCTTTGGTAAAGAGACAGTTGTAGCCTTTCTGACAAAGTTGTGAAACCGACAACAAGTTGTACCCTAAACCTTGCACATGAAAAACATCTTCAATTGAATTTGTTGTTGAGATAGCAATTTTACCTAGACCGATCACATCTCCTTGACCATTGTCTCCATAGATGATAGTTTCTGTAGGGTTGTCATAATGATCAAGGGATGCAAATAAGTCTTCATCTCTGGTCATATGATTAGTGGCACTACTATCAATCAACCATGCGCTTCCACCGGAGGAGTAGGTCTACAAAACAAGTTTAGGCTTTTGGTTTAGGTACCCAAAAGGATTTGGGTCCTTGGAGGTTAGAAGCATAAACTTTTGGAACCCACACACTCTTCCTCATAGTCTTCTTTGTGTAGGCCCCAACATACTTGACCACCATTTTACCATTGTGGACCAAGGTCACAACATAGTCACAAGTGTAGTTAGGAGAGGGCTTGTGTTCAACCACATTCTTCGATGCCTTTGATGGAGAATTAACCCCACCATTCCCTTTTGTGGTGTTCACAATCTTTGGCTTGTCCTTTGTTGTGGTGGAGGTGGTGACTCTATGGGCAATATCCATAATAGTGTTGAGGTAGCCTCCCTTGTTCCACAAGGGGATCTCATGCCCTTTAACCACCACCCTACCATTGACCTTGTTGTTCTTGTAGTGCCCAAGTCCTTGCTTGTCAACCACCTTAGGGATGGACTTGGCACCGTTCTTGCCTTGAGTGATCAACATGTTCAATCGGGCTATTTCCTTGTCTTTGCTCTTGATTGTTTCCTCAAGCCTTGCATGGTTAGTCTTGAGAGCATTTATATCAACAATAGAGCAAATAGAACAACCTTTGCTAGTGAAGGCACTAGAGTCAAGTGTTACCTTAGAATTGGCCTTAGTGCTTTCCCAAAGGGTACTATAGTTTGCCTCAAGATTTTTATGTTTATCCATCAAGCATGAAAAGCTTGATTGAAGCTCACTATGAGTAGCCTTTAGGGAAGCTAGAGATTCATTTTCCAAAGTGTAATCCTTTGACATCCTCTTGTTGGAGTCATTAGCCTGGACAAGTCCGTGGTCAACTTCTCCACCTTAGCCTTTTCTTCGGCAAGGATTTTCTCTAGAGCAAGATTTCTTTCCTTTTCACGGATAAGCAAGTCTTCTTGCTCATGGAGAATCTCCTTCTTTTCCTCTAATTTGTCCAAAAGCTTTTTAATTTCTTTATGGCCCTTTTTACCAAATTGCTTTATCATGTTTGCCTCTATTTCTTTTTCCTCATCTAGGTTGTCTATGTCATTACTAGGTGTGGAAGATGATGAGGTGAGAGAGGATGAGGTGGTTGACTCTTGTACCTTGCTCCCTCTTGCCATGAGACAAAAGTGAGAGTTGTCCTCATCGTCGGAGAAGTTGTTGAAGAGGCGTGGTGAAGATGCTCCTTGTGCCATGGCAAGTGTTGCCATGCCTTTCTTCTTTGGTGTTTCATCTTCATCACTTGAGTCCCATTGTTGACCCACGTGAGCACGCCCTTGGTACTTGTTCTTGTACTCTTTGCTCTTCTCCTTGTACTTCTTCTCTTCCTCATTCTTGTCCTTGCTCTTGTTCTTGGGACACTCGGTAATGAAGTGTCCATACTCTCCACACTCATAGTATTTTCTTTGTGACTTCTTCTTTCTATCATCACCACCTTTCCTTGATGCCTTGGACTTCAAGAACTTCTTGTATTTTCTTATGGCAAAGGCGGTTTCTTCATCCGTGCTTCCTTCCTCACTTGAATCTTCATTCTTAGTCTTGGAAGTCTTCGGCTTCAATTCCACCTCTTCACTAGAGCTAGCATTGAGGGCTAGACTCTTGTTCACCTTCAATGTAAGTGACTTCTCCACGTCTTGATCAACTAGCTCTTGATGCAAGATCTCACCAAGAAGTTGGTTGGGAGTCATGTTGTGATAGTTCGGATCTCTTCTTATCATAGTTGCTAGGTTTGGATTCTTCGGTGTAAAGGCTCTTAGCAACTTCTTTGTGACCTTCTCATCATCCCAATCATTGCTTCCTAGGGCTTTGATGTCCGAGACAAGAAGTATTAGCCTATCATACATTTCCCTCACAGTCTCTCCATCATTCATGACGAAAAGCTCAAGCTCTCCGTGAATCAAGTCGATCTTGCCTCTTCTCACATGATCGGTACCCTCATGTGCCTCCTTGAGTGTATCCCAAATCACCTTGGCAATTTGGATGTTCCGGACTTTGTTGAACTCTTGAGTATACAAGGATCCCGTGATGACTCTTGTTGCTTGTGCATTGCGGTGGAGGTCTTGCTCATGCTCAAGTGTGAGAGCTTCTCCTTCGGTGGGGATTGTCACACCTACAACCACAATCTTCCAAAGAGAAGGGTGAAGCCCGTAGAGGTGCATTTGCATATCATAAGCCCATTTGGGATAGTCTTTCCCATCGAAGTGGGGAGGCTTTCCCAAATGTACGGAATAAAATTTTTCGTTAGGATTGTTGCCCGTAAGTTGTCCGTAGTGGAATGGCACTTCATAGTAGCCAGAGTGGGAATGCTTTGCTTGCTCCTTCTTGATCATCTTCTTGAGGAGCTTCTTGGCCATCTTCTTGGCCTTCTTCTTCTTCTTAGCTTTTCTTCTCTTCTTCGCCGCCTTCCTTGCCGCATCATCATCATCCTTGACGTCTTCATCACTTGAGTCGGAGTCAGAGTCCGAGTCGGAGTCGGATGAAGAGTCATCGGAGCTTTCTCCGTTGGAATGGCTTGGGGCCTTCCCGGTGACGTCTTGGGCTGCCTTAAGCTCTTTCTCTTGAGCTTCCTTGGCGGCGATTTCTTCGACGGATTGGTTGTCTCCGCTCCCCGACATCTTGACCCCTTAGCGGTTAAGCCTAAATCAAGGGATTAGACTCTGATACCAATTGAAAGGACCTTGTGATGCCTAGAGGGGGGGGGTGAATAAGATCACTTCAAATTTCTGAAACAATTGCAGCGGTTAAAACTCCTGTCGGTACTACCGACGCTGTGCCGGAACTACCGAGGGGTCGGTACTTCTGGTACTGGGTCGGTACTACCGACAGTTTAGAGAAACTTAGGACGAAATTTGAAATGTAAATCGATTCTAGCAATTCTACTTGAATCAAGAGTTTAGTTTAGAAGCTAAGAACCACCTGCAACCAAAGATATGAGTTGGAACACAACCAATTTAGAGATCGGGCTCAAACAAGTTCTAGGGTTAGAGAGAAACAAAGAATTCAAGCAAGCAAAGGAGACACAAGAATTTAATCCGAAGTTCACTCCCACAAAGGAAGTTACGTCTCCGTTGAGGATCCCACAAAGGGAGGGCTATCACCAAGAGCCTCTTTTCCTCACCCAACCCCCACAAAGGAAGATTGGTGCTCACTAAGAATTCTCCACCAAGGAGAGGGTAATACAAACGATCCCGGGTGCTCCACACCAAGAGGGCACTCAACGGGAGACGCCTAACCGTCTAGAAGCAAGCTTCAAGAGTAACAAACACGAATCGTTGTCCGGAGATGCTTCAAGTGCTCTTGAGATGGGGAAATTCGAAGGGACTCTCAAAGCTTCTCTAATCCTCACTAGGAATCACTTCTCTACCCAAGCCCTAGCTCAAAGGAATCAAATCTTGGCTCTAGGAGGGAGGGGAGAAGTGGTGAATGCTCAAGTGAGGGTTTGTCCCGTGGTTGGTCAGTAATGAGTGAGGAGGGAGAGGAGGGGTATTTATACTCAGCCCTGAAAACTAGCCGTTACTGTGCTCTCACGGCTTTTACCGGAACTTCCGACACGGGGTCAGAACTACCGAGGGGTGCCGGTGAAACCCAACAGGGGAGCCATATCGGTAGTTCCGACCCCGGGTCGGTACTACCGAGGCCCTGGCCAAAACTCGCTAGTGAAGCCATATCGGTATTACCGACCCGGCGTCAGTACTACCGACAAAGGCTGGGAATTTAAGAAAAGAGGAGCAAATGTGCATGTGTCGACTAGGTTCTCTTCTCACTCACTAGGTCATCTCCTAAAGCACTTTTAGCATCTCTTGGCTGTCAATTCGCATCCCCCTTTATAGTACGGTGTTTCCTATACTCAAATTCAAAAACAAAATTAAATTAAGCCTTGACTTGAGTTGAAAACGCCGAATTGGAGTTGGGGGCCTTCTTTCGGTCAAAACCATGATTTTCAATAAAGTAACTCCTGCACACATCTTATTCAACGATTAAATACAACAAATTGTGTTTGTCACCATCACCAAAACAATTAGGGGCCAGGATGCACTTTCAGCCACAGATTCCTTTGTGTGTCTCCTCCAAGATTTCCTTGCCTTCTTCGCGAGAAACGCACTTCATGAGTACATCAGAGCTTGCGCCTCGCTTGTAGAGTTGATTTCCGACTAGAGCATAAGCCTTGATGTGGCGTGAGATGCGTTCAGCTTCTGACTTGTCTTCTAGAATCAACTGATGTTTAATGTAGTCCATAAAAGGAATTCTCCAGTCCTCATCAATCATAAGCACTTCTCGATCAGGTTGAACTGAAGTAGTCGTGGGTGCAGATGATTGCTCTAGAATTGATGGTTTGTGGAGTTCATGGACGAAGATCCCAGCTAGCACTTGAGCTCGTGTAGATCCCAGCTTCGACAAGACATCCGCAGCAACATTGTTGTCGCGGACCACATGATGGAACTCGAGACCATAAAATTTGTTCTCAAGTTTGCGTACCTCCTGACAGTACGCATCCATATTCTCAGCATTACGATCCCATGAATCGTTGACTTGATTGATGACCACCAAAGAATCACCATAAACAAGTAGTCGTGTGATGCCAAGAGAGACTGCAAGGCGAAGACCATGCAGTAGAGCTTCATATTCAGCTTCATTGTTTGAGACCTTCCAAAAGATCTGCAAAACATATTTGAGTTGCTCGCCCTTGGGAGAAATCAGAAGTACCCCGGCACCAGCGCCTTCCAATTTGAGGGAACCGTCAAAGTACATGACCCAATGTTCTGGACGCTCAATTGGAGTTGGGACTTGATTTTCCCGCCACTCAGCCATGAAATCAACCAAGGCCCGAGACTTAATAGTAGTGCGAGACTTGAACTCGAGCGATAGAGCACCAAGCTCTACAACCCATTTAGAAATCCTTCCTGTGGAATCCCGGTTGTGCAATATCTCGCCAAGCGGGTAGCTAGTGATCACAGAAATTTTGTACTCATCGAAGTAGTGGCGGAGCTTCCGTGAAGTAATCAGAACTGCATAGAGTAGCTTCTGCACCGGAGGGTAGCGAGCCTTGGATTCTGAAAGAATTTCACTGACGAAATAGACAGGCCTCTGGACAGGATAGCCATGGCCTTCTTCCTGCCGCTCAACGACAATAGCAGTGCTGACAACATTAGTAGTCGCAGCAATGTAGAGCAAGAGCTCTTCATTGGGCAGAGGAGCTGTGAGGACTGGAGGCTTGGATAAGAACTCCTTGAGCTGAGAAAGAGCATGATCAGCTTCAGTTGTCCATGGAAACTTCTCCTGCCGCTTGAGTAACTTGAAGAAAGGAAGACCCCGTTCTCCAAGTCACGAGATGAAGCGATTGAGTGACGCCATGCAACCAGTAAGCTTCTAGACATCTTTGATAGTAGTCGGAGCTTGCATGTTGGAGATGGCAGTAATCTTCTCAGGGTTTGCTTCGATGCCACGATGGCTGATGATGAACCCGAGTAGTTTTCCTGAAGATATGCCAAAGACGCACTTATTGGGGTTGAGCTTCCATTGGTACTTGTGCAGTGAAGTGAAAGTTTCCTCAAGATCCGTTATGAGCATGTCTGGATCCCTAGTCTTGACAACGACATCATCCACGTATGCTTCCACATTCTTGTGAAGTTGCTTCTTGAAGCACGCTTGGATAGCTCTTTGATATGTAGCACCAGCATTTTTCAACCCGAAGGACATTGTTGTGTAACAATAAGCACCAAACGGAGTGATGAATGCGGTCTTCTCTTGATCAGATTCCTTGATTGCAATTTGATGATAGGCAGAGTAGCAATCCAGGAAACAGAGTAGAGCACAGCCCGCCGTAGAGTCAATGACTTGATCAATCCACGGCAAACCAAAAGGATCCTTGGGGCAATGCTTGTTGAGATCAGTGTAGTCGACACACATCCTCCAGTCATTAGAATTCTTCTTTCTGACGAGCACAGGGTTAGCGAGCCACTGCGGGTGAAAAACTTCCTTGATGAAGCCAGCCGCGAGTAGTTTAGCGAGCTCTTTCTTGATAGCAGCCCTGCGATCATCAGCAAAGCAATGAAGGTGTTGTCTCTTGGGGGTAGCATTAGGATCGACGTTGAGTGAGTGCTCGATCAACCTCCTGGGCACACCTGGCATGTCAGATGGTTTCCACGCAAAGATATCACGGTTAGCCCGAAGGAAATTGACGAGCGCGTCTTCCTATTTAGGGTCAAGTTGTGCACTGATCATGGTCGTCTTGCTGCTGTCACCAGTACCGAGGTCAATGGCTTTGAGCAGGATGTCACCAGATGGTGCAGGCTTGTTGTTGTTGTCAGTCTTCTCAGGAACCTCCAGCTCGCTGGGAGCAAACTTTTTAGCGGCAGTGAAGACTTCCATCATTGCATTGGGTACTTGAGTAGTCGAGGCGAGTTCTACGGCTTCTGTGTCATAGTCATAGGAACGCTTCAGATCCCCTTGCAATGAAAGAACTCCCTTGGGGCTCGGCATCTTGAGAACCAAGTACACATAATGTGGGATAGCCATGAACTTAGCGAGACCGGGCCTGCCGATGATGGCATGGTAAGAAGTCTCGAAGTCAGCGACCTCAAACTTGATGTACTTGGTGCGATAGTGATCCTTGGTCCCAAAGGTAATGGGTAATACAACTGAACCCAAAGGAACAGCTGCGTTGCCCGGGATGATACCATAGAATGGTGAGTTGGTCTTGGTAAGCATATTGGTGATATCCAGGCCCATCTTCTTCAAAGTTTTGGCAAACAAGACGTTGAGACCGTTGCCACCATCAATGAGAACCTTGGTAAGCCTGGAGCCTGCCACCACGGGATCCAGAACGAGAGGATATCGTCCTGACTCAGAGAAACTAGTCCATTGATCCGCCCTTGAGAAAGTAATAGGGGTTTCAGACCACTTGAGATAAGTGGGAGCTGCTGGTTGGATGGACATAATCTCCCTAAGAGCTAGCTTTTGCATGCGCTTGGTTGGAATACCACCAAATATGACATTGACAGTATTGGAGGGGTTCTGAAACCCAGTGTCTTTGTCTGTGTTAGCCTTCTTCCCCTTGTGTTTGCGATATCGCGGGTTTGGGTGCGTTGGTTCGGGTGTGTTCTTCAACACACGTCGAAGTTGGTAACACTACTCTGTAGTATGATCACCCTCCGGGTGCCATGGGCATTTCTACTTGGTCAAAGTTGCCCAGTGAGGATCATCTTTAGGCTTGGCGGTGGTTTCCATGGTAGCAACAGTGTTGTCGGGCATGCGCTTGCGATTGGGATTACTCGAGTAGTTATTCCCTTGGCGGTTGCCCTGCTGTTGCTTGCAACTATTGCTTCCTCCAGCGTTGTTGTTGTTGTTGTTGTTGTTGTTGTTCTGATTGTTACGAAGATGCTTGAACCGATTCCGAGCTTTGTCTTCCTCGTCCGCCCAGTGAGTGATCATCTCCTTGAGTTTGGTGATGTTGGCTGGGCGAGCACGACCAAAGTCTTGGAAAAGCCTATCATCATAGAAACCATCTTGAAAGGTGTCTATGACTTCTTTTTCAGTGACATCAACAACAGTAGCCCTTTTCTCAAAAAAGCGGCACATGTACTCGCGAAGAGTTTCGCCTTGTTTCTGCTTGATCAGGGCAAGGTCCATCCTGGTGCCATGACGACCCAGAGAACCCGCGAAGTTGCTGGTGAAGCGGTGTTTGAGTTGTTCCCAGTTGTCGATGGAGCCACGTTTGAGGGACTCAAACCATGTGAGGGGCTCTTGCTCGAGAACAAAGGGGAAATAGATACATTTAGTATCATCATTGCCTCCGGCATTGGAGATGGACAGAGCATAACAGTGCAACCACTGCCTTGGATCTTACTTGCCATCATACTTGGAGATGCCGTAAGGCTTGAACTTCTCCGGAAGAAACAGATCTTGAAGTCGAGCAGAAAAAGCAGGGAAAGAATCAGAGTCATTATCCTTTTGCTTTTCACGCTCAGTGCGTCTAGTGTTGATTGTTGTGCGAGCATCGTAGCGAGAGTCTCCTGACTTGCTGTTGACACTGCCATCATCGCCCTTGCCCCTGTTGCTAGCTTCCGGATGTGTGCGATTAGGAGTAGGAGTATTACGATGAGCACCCCCACTGCTGCCATGGTGACTAGGTGCACTGGTATTCTGTCGTAGCATAGTGTAGGCTAGTTCAACTAGCTTCGCGACTTCAGCAGCTGCCCTGTCACGAGGTATAGAGCGACTGAGTAGATTGATCGCGTTGATAGCTTCCTCTGGAGTGCGATATTCACGAGTAGCAACCGCCTCCAGAGCCTCTTGAAGATTACGGGTAGGTAGAGCTTCCGCGAGTTCCCGACGAAGAGTTGCACGATCAGCATTGCATTGGCGATGTGCAGCCTTGACCTCCGTGGTTTCATCAGCAGGAGCATTAGCAGAGAGTTCATCATCAGATACATAATCCGGATAACGATAATTAGAACGGTGCCCTTGCGGAGTAGATGCGTCGACGACGAACACTTCTCGATGTGATGAATAAGTACCCGTACTCTGAATGAGCTCGGTATTAGTGTCATAATCAACAAGCTTGACGCCTTCCTGGAAGGGCAAGTTGTCGAGACAGGCGATAAAGCGCTCCTGATCATCCAGTGTAAGATCAGCAGGCATATGCTCAGGCCAGTAGACGAATCTACCCTCAGGTGTCGATGTGATCACCAGTCCATGAGCAGGGCCAGACAGTTGTTGTACTTCAGCAGAATCCGAACCGTAGTCGAACTCGAACTCAGAAGAATCCGAAGAGTAGTCTAAGTTGTCGTCCGAATCTGAAGAGTACTCGAGCACGATCTTCAGGCCAGGGCACATGAGGCGCTTCAGTGCGGCTTGGTAAGCAGCACTGACATGGCGATGACCGAAGAGAGGTGGTGCTGGAATGTTATCTAGGCTGAGCGCAAGCTGTGAAGCTGAAGATGGCAACCCAGGCTGGATAAGAGGTGAAGTCGAGTTGTACTCGGACTCCGACTTGAGTTCTCTGAGCAGGTCAGAGATCGAAATTTCGCCGAAATTTTTGATGAAATTTTCCATCGAAGCTTGCGTAAGCATCGAGGACTTGAGCTTTGACTCCGGAGTTGGCGCTAAGAAACGCAGGAACGATCCGACGCTGTCAGCAACACAAACCCAGGAGCCAAAGACGAAGGTGTCGCCTTGCTGGAAAGCGACGGTCGGCTTAATGATGACGAGAGCCATCGAGTTCGCCAGTGGATCAATGATGAGAGCCCCTACCTGGCGCGCCAGCTGTCAGTGTTTTAGACACCGAGCCTACGACGAGGTACCCGAAGTAGTAGATTGTGCGGTGGGGCTCGCCGAGATCAGGAACATAATGGTGAGACACGGGGCACACAATTAGACAGGTTCGGGCCGCAATGTGCGTAATACCCTACGTCATGTATGATGCGTGGCTCTGTATTGATTGCGTATATTTTGGGAGGGGTCCCTGCCTCGCCTTATATGCCACAGGAGGCAGGGTTACAAGTCGGATTGGTACAAGAGTACTATTCGAGTTGGACCCGGAGTAGCCTATACAAGGTATGGAAAGCTATCCTAGTCTTAGTACAAGTCCTTGTCCGCCTTGTCTTGTCTTGTGGTCCACGGTACCGGCACCGTGGCCCACTAGTCGAGTAGTCCAGGTGTACAGGAACTCATCTCCCGGGTATGACCCACAATGTGTTGGTGGGCCCAGGGATGTCCGGTCGACACATGCTGTAGATGAGATGAGGTCATAGGGCAAGATCACTGCCTTAAGTATTTCCATGCATAAGTACATAAAGCTTCCTTCTAAATCATGTTCATTATATTAATCATGAAAAGGTATGACAAACATAATAAAACGCCCATCTATTTCATGAAACCAAGGCTGGTCCAATATCTTATTTTTCACAGAAGTTCCAAATTAATTTTGTCGCATGATGAGAAGTGTATCCATTATAATTACTCACAGTCAAACCAATGCATTTTGTCTACTGTATTGCAATTCTTATATCAGCCCTTAATGATAATTATTTTCGTCAATCTAGGTTCACTGGTTCTGCTTGGGCATTCGTCCTACATGGTTGGGGTAACTTGGCCTGCATGTACTGGTATGTAGATCTCACAGCTATGACAGCCCTTGCTTCCATAGTTTTTCTTGTGGTAGCTCATACAAAACAGTTAACCCTTTGAATTGTCTGATTCCAGCTTCGGAAGCATCAGCAAAGAATTTTTCTTTGCAACGACATCTGGGCTCCTTCTATGGCTAGGTGTTATTTTAAAATTGGCAATGTGCTGTAATTTTAAGATTTAATTGATTTGGTGATGCTTAAAATTGTATGGTACTCATGTGCTTTCATGATATGCGGATCTTGAGTGCTTTAAATGTTGTCATTACATGATTATATTGTATTTGATATATTTTTGTATGATACTTATGCTTTTTTTTTACATTCGGCCTCCACCATTTACTTATATACACTGTAGGGCGAGCAATGCACGCTGACTGCTTCTATCCACTTATATATTTGATTGTTGGCACGCTAGGACGCGCAACGCGCGCCGCCTATTCTAGTATAATACATGCCTATATTATTCCCCCGCCGTGTGATTGCGTCTGTATCAGCGGTAGCAGCGGCACAACCGGCGCACGGGCGCGCCTCAGTGGCTTACCATCACAATTGACACCGTATCTTCATTGTTCCCTGTAGCAGCGGCACAACCGGCGCACGGGCGCGCCTCATTGACTTAATTACCGTCACAACTGACACCGTACATCTTCGTTGTGCCCTATAAAATAGGCAGCGCGCTTGTCATGGTACAACGTGATCCGTGGACAACACGTAACAGACCTTTAGCAATTAGCACAGTTTTCGCACCTAAATTTGGCACAAGGCCGATCAGGCTGACGCCACCAGTCAGACCGGTGTACTCAGACGGTCTGACCGGTCAGGCCCTGTAGCCGATCCGGCAAAGGCCACACCGGTCTGACCGGTGGGGCTGACCGGTCTGACCGGTGGACCCCGAGTCCGAGTAGAATTGAGGAGTTCTGGTCGTTTTCAAGTTGTAAAGGACTTCCTTGCAGGGCAAGATCTCCCCAACCTATAAATATAAAGGGCCACAGCCGGTTGAGGATCTATCACCCAATCGATCATATCTTTTTACTACTTTTTTGTCTCTCAAACCCTAGCTTTTTCAACCCCTTTGCTTTCCTCCTTCGTCTCTACGGCGGTTGAGGATGTTCTGAGTGGCCTGCCGATCTCAGAGCAACCCTAGGCGCACTACCTCCGACGGGATCCCTCCCGAGGTGGTGCTCGTAGGCATTCACCGACGTCCCAACGCCCACCGGTCAGACCGGTGGACTTGACCGGTCAGACCGGTCAAGACAGGAGCTCCAGCGAGTTCAGTTCCTGCTGCAGCACGATCTAGCGCTCCTGTATTGTTGACCGAAAAAGCATCAACAAATTGGCGACTCCACTGGGAAAGAAAGATCAGGTTTCAAAGACTGTTCAATCTAATCTAGCTCAAATGGGTTCTCGTTACGACCTCGACATGAACAACATTGTTACGGCTTCAATGGAAGATCTCTCTCCGGAGGAGCAACAGAAGTTCAAGGTGCTGCAAGAGTACCTTCAAGTCCAGTTCCTAGCAGGCGTCAAGAAGGATCGTCACGGCAAGGTAGCAAGATTGAAAGAATTTGAGCTGCTGCCGATCAAGCTAAACGACAATATGGTTGAGGTAGTAACCAATGTAAGCAAACCACCTCCTACTTCATCTTCTCAGAAATCTACTACTGATAGTGATGGTTTGATTGCATCTTATATTGCTCGTTTAGAACGCCTAGAGGATCTTGAAAAAGATATGAGCATTGCTGGCTTTAATAATAATGAAACTAATAGCAGTGGTCCTAAGTTTAATACTAATAAAGGGATTCATCCTAGCTTAGCACCTTTGCCTGTTATTAATAACATGAATTATTAGTATGGCATGCCGCATGATCCCATTGGTCAAACCCTGCCGTTTCAACCGTTCAGGCCAAATATGGCCGCACCGGTCGAACCGGTGCAGGGTACCGGTCAGACCGGTCAGACCAGTGTGCTTGATCTTGTGTATGAACACCCTGAGCCGATTTCTGTCATGCCAAATTTTAATAATACTTTTAATCCTGGACCATATTATAGCACGACTGTTAATTCAACGGCTCAAAAGAACATAATTCCTGATGATGTTTTTGAGAGTTATAGGCTTGCTCATGCTAAGATGTCTCCCTATCTAAATGAAATGAACATGGTGAATCCAGCTCCACAACAGCCAAATAATCCTAATTGGGCGGAATTTAGCAAATTTAAGGAAGATTTGGCTAATGTGGTAAAAACTAAACTTGGTGTTGATATTGGTAATATTAATTTGTATAAAAAATCATATGATCCCGAGTTTGATAATTTCCCTCTCCCACGTGGTTGGCGTATGCCTGACTTAATTAAATTTAGTGGTGATGATGATCGAACCACGTGGGAACACATTAGTCAGTATACAGCTCAGCTAGGCGAAGCAGGTGCTTTTAATGCTTTGAAAGTATGTTTATTTTCTTTATCTTTGACTGGCACTGCTTTTGCTTGGTTTTCAACATTTGCTCCTGGTTCTATTATATCTTGGGATATGTTAGAACGTAAGTTTCATGATCACTTCTATAGTGGGAGCATGCAATTAAAATTGACAGATTTAACATCGGTTAGGCAAGGGAGAGATGAAAACGTCTCTTCTTACATTAAAAGGTTTAAAGAAACTAAAAACTGTTGCTTTAATTTGTCAATTACTGATATGGATCTTGCTGACATTTGCTTAAAAGGTTTAAGATCTTCTATTAGAGATAGAATAGAGGGTTCAAATTTTCTTTCGGTTGCACAAGTTCAAGTAAGGGCTTTAATTGTTGAAAACCGATTGAATAAAGAAAAAGATAATTTTAAATCACGTCGTTCAAATGTGCATCACATTGACTATGATTCTGATAGTACGAGCGACGGAGATAAAGAAATTTATGCTGCTGAATTTATTTGGCCCTCTAAAGAAAAATCTTATTCTTGCTCATCTCTTAAGCCGGCTAGTAAAGGTCGGCAAGAAGAAGTTAAATTTACTTTTGATGTTTCTAAATGTGATCGTATATTTGATGAATTACATAAGTCTGGAAACATTAAATTGACTCATACTTTGCCTCCACTTGATGAATTAAAAAGGCGTGCATATTGCAAGTTTCATAATTCTTATTCTCATGCTACTAATGATTGCAATGTGTTTCGTCGCCAGGTTCAATCGGCCATAAATGAAGGTCGTTTGACGTTTCATGAGATGCAAGTGGACAAGACTCCTTTTCCTATCAACACTCTGGAATTACAGCAGCCCAAAGTATTGGTTTGGCCGAGTCAAGCTGAAGCAACTAAGGGTAAGAACGTGGTGATCGGGGAAGCTAAGCCCGATTTGAGAGGAAAGGAGCTAGTTCGAGAAGTTGCTTATGAAAAGACTCCTGATGGCAAGAAAACTTTCAAGGTTACTATCAGAGCCTCTGGACATGGGGGGCAAGGATCGTCCACACCCACCGAGCAGCGACTGTCTGAGCCTGATCAGGCCAGACCGGTCAGACCGGTGGTGCTGACCGGTCAGACCGGTGTGTCCCAGGGTCGTCCGAGGATGATCAAACCGAGCTGTCCGGAGATTGGTAATTGGAAGCTTAATGTAGCAAAGAATCAGGGAATTGGTCCTAAGCCAAAGGTCACTTTCGACATGCTATTTGACAAGTATTCCAAGCAAAAGGCCGTTACAAGCGATCGGCCATTAAAAAAAGGATGAGATCACCTACACATCAAGGAGGATCATCTTCACCTCCAAGAGCTACTATAAGGTTTAAGGGTGAATCATCTCAGCAAAGGCAACATTTTACTCCATCATGGGCGCCGTCAAGTTCAATTCCACCTCGCCCAATTTATGATGATAATGGAGTTATGTGGGTGTCTTTCCAGCAAGCTTTTCATCCTGGATGGGGAGGACCAAGATCTATTATGGACAGAATTTCCAGATCGTTCCAGGACCGATTGACACCTCGTCATTCTGGTCAGGGGTACCAGACCCCACCGGTCAGACCGGTGCAGTCCAACGGTCAGACCGGTGCTCCCAGAAGAATTGTGCCATCTCCTATGAAGCAAATTTACATGCCAAAACAGAAGGAGGAGGTGAAGAAAATGGATATCGACTCAGAGAGGACTACAAGCAGAGACATCATCCAAATTGGGTCGATGGATGTTCCTATTGAGAATGGTGGCAAAAGACCGATTGTTCCAAGCAATAAGGTTGTGACACCGATATTGGGAGCATCTACTACTGCTAAGGACCATGAGGCCAGCGGAAGTGGTTCTAACTCCAAATACTTCTTACCAAGGTGGTGTCCTCCCGGATTGACTCGCACACAAAGGAGGAAGCTTCAACATCTGAGGTTCAGAGAAAATAAGGAGAAAGAGTTAGAAAAATAGAGGGACGAGACATTCAACTAGTACAGGCCCATGGTACCACAAGGCAAAGAGTGGAGGATCAAGACCAGCTCACAGGCAGCACCAGTCAGACCGGTGGAGCTGACGGTCAGACCGGTCACACCAGTCAGACCGGTGGAGGTCGACGGTCAGACCGATGACACAGAGGTGCCACCTGGTTTTTCTTCCTCAGCTTCTATGGTTTGTGATGACAAGTCTACATCAGTTCCTGCTCCAGAAGACGATGAAGAGCTTGTTGATTACAGTTCATCTCCTCAGCACATGAATTTGGACATCAATGTGGTGCATATGTCGATGGATGGTTATGTGCTTTCGGAGGAAGATATTGCTCATCTCGATTTCGGGCCAAAGGAAGCTATTTTTCAGAAGCCCAAGACCACTGACAATCATCTTAAACCTTTGTACATGAAGGGTCACATCAACGGGAAGCCTATCTCTCGCATGCTAGTGGATGGAGGAGCGATCGTCAACTTGATGCCGTATTCTTTGTTCAAGAAGCTAGGAGGTGTGGACGAAGAGTTGATCAAGACCAACATGACGATCAGTGGTGTATCGGGAGACAAGCCAATGGGCGCCAAGGGTGTTGTGTCGATGGAGCTCACCGTTGGAAGCAAGACATTGGCTACTGCTTTCTTCGTCGCCGAGACCCAAGGTAACTTTAGCTTGATCCTTGGTCGTGACTGGATTCATGCAAATCAATGTGTGCCTTCTACTTTGCATTAATTTTTAATCCAATGGGTAGGCAACGAGATAGAGGTTGTTCATGGTGATACATCGGCTTGTGTTGCAGTAGCTGATAGTACCTCTGTGAATGATCATGAAAATCTTAAATGCTTATCTGGTCTAGATTTATCTGGATTGGAACTTATTGCTTCTACCAAAGATGATTTTGCTACTCCTGTTATGAAGCCGGTTGAAGATCAGTCTACATCACTTTTTGGGATTTGATGGATGCAAATCTAGAATGGTTACAGCGGAGGCGTGAACACTATCGGGCGCATAAGAACGATATGTGTGAGGCCATCGAAGATTTTGATGATTTGAGCAAGTTAGGACAAGGGTTTACGTCGGCTGATCCTCTAGAGGAGGTAGACATTGGTGATGGTACTGTACTTAGGCCGGCATTTGTAAACAAGAATCTTGATCCCTTGTTTAAATCTGAATTAATAAAGTTATTAAAGGAGTATGTTGATTGCTTTGCATGGAGTTACAATGAAATGCCTGGTTTGAGTAGAGATTTAGTAGAGCATTGTTTACCTATTAAACCTGGTTTTAGGCCTTATAAACAACCCCGTAGAAACTTTAATCCTGACATTTATGACCGAGTGAAAGAAGAAATCAATCGGTTGTTGGATGCTAAGTTTGTTAGGCCTTGTCGTTATGTTGATTGGATCTCTAATATTGTGCCTGTTGAGAAAAAAGAAACAAAAAAGCTTCGTGTTTGCATTGACTTTAGAGATCTTAATAAAGCTACTCCTAAAGATGAATATCATATGCCTATAGCCGATTTTCTTGTTAATGTTGCATCCGGACATAGAATTCTTAGTTTTCTTGATGGTAATGCTTGTTACAATCAAATCTTTATGGCCGAAGAGGATATATCCAAAACGACTTTCATCTATCCGGGTTTTGTTGGATTATTTGAGTGGGTGGTTATGATCTTTGGATTAAAAAATGCGGGTGCTACTTACCAAAGGGCTATGAATTTGATCTTTCATGATTTACTTGGCATCATAATTGAAGTTTATATCGATGATATTGTTGTCAAATCGGCTGGAGTAGATTCTCATTTAGCTGATTTAAGACTTGCATTTGAGAGAATACGTCGATATAAATTGAAGATGAATCCACTCAAATGTGCTTTTGGTGTATCGGCTGGAAAATTCTTGGGTTTCGTTGTACATGAGAAAGGTATAGAGATAGATCCTAAGAAGATTGAAGCTATTAAAAATGTAAAGGCTCCTGCTTGCAAGAAAGATTTGCAAAAGTTCTTGGGCAAGGTAAATTACTTGAGTAGGTTCATTTGTAACTTGTCTGGGAAGGTGAATGTTTTTACTCCTTTACTTCGGTTGAAAAGTGATGTTGATTTTACTTGGAGGGCAAAACAACAAGAGACATTTGATGAGATTAAGCATTATTTATCTTCGCCGCCAGCACCCAAGAGTGGTATTCCTTTTAAGTTATATGTGGCGGCCGAGAAGGATGTCATTGGAGGTGTTTTGACTCAAGAGACCGAAGGAAAGGAATATATTGTTGCATATGAAAGTAGAAGACTATTGGACGCCGAAACATGGTACACTCCTATCGAAAAAGTTGTGTTTATCATTATATCATACTTGTACCAAGTTGAGGCATTATTTGTTACCTAGCACTTGTATAGTAGCATGTCAAACCGACATTATTAAATATATGTTGCATAAACTAATTTTAAGTGGTAGAGTCGGCAAATAGGCTTATGCTTTAGTTGAATATGATTTACATTGTGAGTCATTAAGTTCAATAAAAGGTCAAATTGTTGCCGACTTTATTGTTAGACATAGAGTGGATAAGCAACTTAATTTAAATGTCGGTGATGTTACTCTTACCCCATGGAAATTACATTTTGATGGATCGGTTTGCAAAGATGGTTGTGGTGTTGGAATTATCTTTATTTCACCAAGTGGGGTTGTTTTTTAAGCTCTTAACCGAATGGATCATAAGTGTACTAATAACCAAACCGAATATGAGACTCTTCTATTTGGATTGGAGATTTGCATAGCATGGGAGTGAAACATGTAGAAGCTTATGGTGATTCTTTATTAGTGGTACAGCAAGTTTCCAAGGTATGTCAATGTTTGAATGGTTTCTTAAATGCATATCTTGATAAATGCTTAGACATCATATCTTGTATGGATGAATTTGTTATTTATCATGTACCACGAGAAGATAATCCAAGGGCTAATGCTCTGGCGCAACAAGCATCTGGTTATAATGTTCGAAAAAGAAATTATCAAGAACACAAACCGATGCTTATGGCCGAGTGTCTTGCTCTGGAGGCACCGGTCCAACCGGTACCTCTGACCGGTCTGACCGGTGACACCGGTCTGACTGATGAGACCGACCGGTCTGACCGGTCCCCTGGTCAGAAATCTTCTTCGGCTATTATTCATTTTAAAGATAATAATGACGAAGTGGATGATTGGAGAAGGCCTCTGGTGAATTATTTGCAGGATCCTAACAGTTCAGTTGATAAAAAAGTTTGACGCTGGGCTCTCAAGTTTATTCTTGATGATGGTGAATTGTATCGTCGGACAATGGATGATTTGCTTCTCAAATGATTGGGTCATGATCAAGCTAGGTTGGCTATGGCAGAGGTTCATGAAGGAATTTGTGGTACTCATCAATCGGCTTCTAAGATGAAGTGGCTCCTTAAGCGAGCATGCTTTTATTGGCCTACTATGATAGCTGATTGTTTTAGATACTACAAGGGATGCGAAGAGTGTCAGAAACATGGAGATGTTCAGTTGGTACCTGCTGCGTTGATGCATCCAATTATTAATCCTTGGCCTTTTAGAGGATAAGGTTTGGATTTTGTTGGTAAGATTCACCCTCCTTCGTCGAAGGGACATTGTTTTGTGATTGTGGCGACTGATTATTTTACCAAGCGGACTGAGGCGATTCCAATCCTTTGAAGAATATGACACATAGAGAGGTGATTGAGTTTATTACAAAGCATGTTATACATAGATTTGGCACTCCACAAACTTTGACTACAGATCAAGGGACTTCGTTTGTTTCAAAAGAGGTACGTGAATTTGTCAATTCCTATGTTATTAAATTACTCAATTCATCTCCATATTATGCTCAAGCAAATGGTCAAGCCGAGTCTAGCAACAAGATTTTGATTAAGCTCATTAAGAAGAAGATAGAGGACAATCCTAGAAGATGGCATGAGGTATTATCTGAAGCTTTATGGGCTCATCGTATTTCTAGGCATGGCGCTACTAAAGTTACTCCTTATGAGCTTGTGTTTGGTCAAGAGGCTGTTTTGCCCGTTGAGGTGAATCTAGACGCATATAGACTTGCAAAGTAAAATAATCTTGATGTTGGAACCTATGATGCTTTGATGATGGATAATATTGATGAGGTGACCGACAAACGCTTGGAGGCTTTAGAGGAGATTGAAAAGGACAAGAGGCGAGTTGCTAGAGCTTATAATAAAAAGGTGAAGGCCAAATCTTTTCAGGTAGGTGATTTGGTTTGGAAGACGATTTTGCCCATTGGGACTAAGAGCAATAAATTTGGTAAATGGTCTCCAAGTTGGGAAGGTCCATATAAGATTGTAGAGGTATGTTCTGGAAATTCTTACATGGTGGAGACTTTGCAAAGACAACAACTTCCGAGGGCTCTCAACGGGAGATACTTCAAGAAATTTTACCCAAGTGTTTGGCAAGATGCTTCATAGCACTATGGCCGATTTTTTATACGAAAATCGCCCTTAGAACAAAAAATGGCTAGTGAAATCTGTCACATCGACCTTAGAAATATTTTTTAATACGCAAGCTTTACTAAAAAACAGGGGACATATGTTCGCACCCAAATTTGACACAAGACCGATCAGGCTGACGCCACCGGTCAGACCGGTGTACTCGGACGGTCTGACTGGTCAGGCCCTGTAGCCGATCCGGCAAAGGCCACACCGGTCTGACTGGTGGGGCTGACCGGTGGACCCCGAGTCCGAGTAGAATTAAGGAGTTCTGATCGTTTTCAAGTTGTAAAGGACTTCTTTGCGAGGCAAGACCTCCCCACCCTATAAATATAAAGGGCCACGACCGGTTGAGGATCTATCACCCAATCGATCGTATCTTTTTACTACTTTTTTGTCTCTCAAACTTTAGTTTTTCCAACCCTTTTGCTTTTCTCCTTCGTCTCTACGGCGGTTCAGAACGTTCTGAGTGGTCTGCCGATCTCAGAGCAACCCTAGGCGCACTACCTTCGACAGGATCCCTCCCGAGGTGGTGCATTCACCGGCGCCCCGACGCCCACCGGTCAGACCGGTGGACTTGACCGGTCTGCGGCGAGTTCAGTTCCTGCTGCAGCGCGATCTAGCGCTCCTGTATTGTTGACCGAAAATGCGTCAACACACAGCATACTGATGGCTGAACACCGAGGCCCCGTCGCGTGTAATCATCATCCGCCGGAACAGCCCATCGAGCTGGCCGACGACAACGACGTCGTCGTCCCCGATGCCGACCGTGCCCAGCAGCTCTGCCTCGACGTCGGGCGCGCGCTACTGCTGTGCGGCGTGCTCGTCGCCTTCCCTCCCGCATTTTACCGCGCCGACACCACAATCGCCTTCGTCGGCTTCCTCCTCTGGACCATCGGCGCGTGCATGTGCCTCCTGGCGCTCACGCCCGCGGCTCCACGGGCGGCGGTGAGAGCCGGCGCGGCCGCCGCCAGCACCGTGCTCAGGTGTGTGCCCTCTCTTGAACTAGCGCCAGCGCCGCGGCCACCTGTGCACGATCAAGTCGCTGCGTATGTCAAGGCGCTCTTCGTCACTAGTCAAGTACTCAAGTGCATATGTTGTAATCAGGTTCAGGTGTTTCCGTATGGGGTGTCAAGAAATTGGCGGCATTTGAATGATTACGGAAAATGACAATGTTTGATTCATGCTTGTGAGATTGTTAGCCGAGATTTTTAACCGTTGTTACTCCCCCTCCGTGTGCTCTGTGGACTGGTAGACCCGTTTCTCAGGTTGGCCCAACACCGTTTTTAGCACAAGCGGGCCTCAAAAGCCCATCAAACAACTAGCCTGCAATTATAAGGGGAGACGGAGTCGAGTAGTTCCAGACGCTGCACGGGGGGGCCGGACTCCGTGACGGCCTCTCGTTCGCATCCGATTTGGTTGGCGTGACCCGTGACGAACGCCTCCTCCTGTTCCTCCGTATATAAATTCAACCCCCCGGCTCCGGTTTCCCCAATTCTCCCAGTCTCCACCCGATCCCGATCGCGAAATCTCCGCACCTGCCGCCGGCAAGCAACCAATCGAAGCAAGGCTCTCGCCCGATCGTGTCGTCAAGGTACGCGCCCGCTCGATCCGTCCCTCTCTCCCTCTCGATTTGACCCGGATGCGGTCGATCATACGGAGATCCGTGTAGATTTCGCATGTTCTAGCTTGCGTCTGTTTCTAGGCTGATCCGATTCTATCGGCGTCGGATCTGTTCGAGCTCCGTGTTTATTTCAGCCTACTGGGTAGTATTCCCCTAAAATTTCCTCATCTGGTGGTTCGCTAGATTGTTGGTCCACAGGCTCACCTATTCTTTTAGTAGATTCATGCAACATATTATTGTTTCCCTTCTGGTTTTATCTTTTCTCGAGATAAATCCAGTAGATAAAGTAGAATTAGGTTTAAATTCAATCGATTGATTATTGTATCATGAAAATTGAGATGTTCAAATTATGCCTATCATGCTTCCTCAACTGAAATCCTGCATATTCAAGTTTAAATTCAATTGATTGATCAATTAATTCATTATATTCAACCAAAATTCTGAAGGTTAGATGATGCCTTTCATGCTGTCTGCGTGTAGGTTACCTTTGATTTTTTTTTTCTCATTTTTTTTGCTTAAGCCCTCTGATCTATTTATGATCACCTCATAGGAAATCATAAAAAAAAAAGGATTACCTCATAGGAGGATATTTGTGATTTTGGGAAGTAGGACTAGTTGATTCATGTTGACATTCAGTTCCCTTCCAGATTATACTGTTGAATCCTATGTAATTGCTGCGCTATGGTAAATTATGTTAATTAGCATATTAGCAATTGGGTGTGCCAAATCAGGATTGCTCTTGTAGATGTGTTTTGTGATGTTTCTTGTTCAATTCATGTTTCTTCTGCTTAAGAAGTTTGTGTTCTTTGTTTGCTAATTATGATTCATGATAATGATTTGGGCCTAATTAATCAATGTTGCTCATTTAGATAAGTGCTTACTTGTTTAATTCATTTTTTCTTGCTATCCGATTCTTACTATGTGTGTTATACGTTAGTTCATTTGTGGCTAGATTTGATTTGTTCCTTCTCTAGTCCATGCCTTCCAAATACTTATTAAATGGTAGCTTAACATGTTATTTCTGTATGCAGATGCAGATCTTTGTGAAGGCACTCACAGGCAAGACCATCACCCTCGAGGTTGAATCCTCGGATACAATTGACAATGTCAAGGCGAAGATCCAGGACAAGGAGGGGATCCCGCCGGACCAGCAGCGCCTGATCTTTGCTGGCAAGCAGCTCGAGGACGGGCGTACACTTGCTGACTATAACATCCAAAAGGAGTCCACCCTCCACCTTGTGCTCAGGCTCAGGGGTGGCATGCAGATCTTTGTCAAGACCCTCACTGGCAAGACTATAACCCTTGAGGTTGAGTCCTCTGACACAATTGACAATGTGAAGGCGAAGATTCAGGACAAGGAAGGTATCCCTCCGGACCAGCAGCGGCTGATCTTTGCTGGGAAGCAGCTTGAGGATGGTCGTACCTTGGCCGACTACAATATTCAGAAGGAGTCTACTCTTCACCTCGTCCTTCGCCTCAGGGGTGGCATGCTTCCCTCCACTTGGTGCTGGAAAGCAGCTGGAGGATGGCCGTACTCTTGCTGACTATAACATTCAGAAGGAGTCCACCCTCCACTTGGTGCTCCGTCTCCGCGGTGGCATGCAGATCTTCGTGAAGACTCTGACTGGGAAGACCATCACGCTGGAGGTGGGTTCGTCGGACACCATCGACGATGTGAAGGCGAAGATCCAGGACAAGGAGGGGATTCCGCCGGACCAGCAGCGCCTGATCTTTGCTGGTAAGCAGCTTGAGGATGGCCGCACCTTGGCTGACTACAACATCCAGAAGGAGTCTACGCTTCACCTGGTTTTGCGTCTCCGAGGTGGTCAGTGAAGGTCCGAGGTGGGCTGGCGTACCAAGTTGAATTTGTCTGTCTGATGTGTCTCTGAAGTTGAGGCTGTCTGAAGTTTGAGTCTGCCTTTATGTATCCACATATGTCCCGTACGATGTTTCTCAAAACCTGTTTTGGTGTAACAGTTTAATTGCTGCAATGGATTAGTCAACTTGGTTTTATCTTGGCTTACCAAATTTTTTTGTCTCTGTCTTGTGCCTTAGCTGGCCTTTGCTGCTCTTTGTGTTGACCCCAAAACATATTGGGGCTATATAGTGGCTTGATTGCTGCGGCAAAGAGTTTGTGTCCTGTTGTCTTGTCATATAAACTTTGCTGGTTGTGTTGCTTAAATTCGTTTCAGCGGCATAGCTGATCTCGCTGGTGTGGTCGCTGATATTAAACATACTTGGTGACGGACAGACACTTCGTGAAGTTCCCAGGGACTCGTAAGCTCGATTGTAGAAGTACGAGCACTGAACTCTGTATTGGGGCCGTTAAATCCTGAATCTAATAAAAGTGATTCTACATTTGTTCGCTTAACGGCTTAAGTGATTTTACTTTTACATTTGTTTCGGGACTGTGATCTGTTAAATCCTGAATCTAATAAAAAGTGATTTACATTTGTTTTGGGATTGTGATTCTACATTCGTTTCGGGACTGTGATTCTATATTCATTACATTTGTTTCGGGATTGTGATTCTACATTCGTTTCGGGACTGTGATTCTACATTCATTTCGCCAGGATTGTGATTCTACATTCGTTTCGGGACTGTGATTCTACATTCGTTTCGCCAGGACTGTGATTCTACATTCGTTTCGGGACTGTGATTCTACATTCGTTTCGCTTAACGGCAACTGTTGGATGCTCTAGCACTAGCAGACATAGTGTCGAACCAATCTGGTGATCAGCAGCGGTGGAAGTTTGAAGCTTCAGGCAAATCGGCTTACAGAACACACAAAATGGTTTAAAAACGGTTGTAGAATTTTAGGGTGACTTCGAGTTGCTTAGCCTGAATAAGTCATAATTGTCATTTCCTTATAAAGTTTTCATTCAAAATTCTATTAAATTGGATATCATACGAGGAACAGTAGTACGGACAAATCCATGCCAAGTCAAGTCGCTGGTCTCCTAGTCGCTACAACAGCCTTTTCAGTTCCCACAAAAAGTGGTACCCATCCTATTAACGCTAACTCTGTGGGTCAGTCCGGCGTGGCGCCAGAAGATAGGCGTCCCGTGATGTCAGTCTCTGTTTGGTACAAGGTCTGTCTTTGTGGTATGTGAAATTGTCAATTGATTGTGGTCAATCTTCGACGCGAGTGTTTTCCAAAGAAAGAAAAATGTGACGGGCAGGAGAACGACCTCGCCGCATCCCCATCAGTGCCCCATCACTTGTCTGAGCCTGATGATTCCACAGCTCCATATAAATAGCCGTCCGACAACAGGCTGAGCAGGGCAGGGGCAGAAGTAGCAGTAGGAGTCTACGTTGCACTGATACGGGATACGGATACGCCGATACCGATACGGCGACACGTTGATACAGCACTTCTCAAAAACAAGGATACGTCGATACGGCAAATACATATAATATTGTATAATTATTATTATTAATACACATAAGTATAATCTATAATCTATGCTAGTATATGTTTAATAGCAAGGAAAAATAACTCGTAGCCCGAGCAAGCTGACTGCTGGATCGCTCCCTATGAGCAGCGGCCATGGAGGCCTCGTGTTACACGAGCTGTTGCTCCGGCGGCTCGAGGATGCAACATCGCTTCCTCACGTCCAGCAAGCGAGTAGCAGCAAGGCGATGACCTTTGTCAGTTGCAGGCTGCACAGGCAAGCCTCCCTAGCAACCAAATCGAGCAATAAGTCACCGGATCGGTCTGCACCCCGCCAAAATCGAGCTCCTTGCATGTGGTTCTTGGTCCCTCTCCCTGCGCCGATACTTCCCAGATACAGTATCGGAGGTGTATCGAGAAGTATCAGGATTAATCATATTTATCTTTTTCCTCGATACTTCCCGATACGAGTATCGGTGGTGTATCGGGGTATCAGAGTATCGGATACGTATCCGATACCGGTACGGCACTTGGGTGAAGTATCGGGGTAACGTAGGTAGGAGTGCACCAATATGGCTGAGCACCGGGGAGCAGCGCGTGAACACCAGCCCGTCGAGCCGGCCGGCGTCTTCCCGGACCACCGCAATCGGCAACTCTGCCTCGACGCCGGGCGCGCGCTCGCACTGTGCGGCGTGTGCATGGCCATCATCCCAACCGGCTTTCACTCCCGCGATGGCGGCGCTGCTGGTGCCAACAGCGCCCTCCTCGTGGGCTTCCTCCTGTGGATCATGGGCGCGTGCCTTTGCCTCCTGGCGCTCACGCCGGCGGCTGCACGGGCCGTGAGGGCCGGTGCGGCCGTCGCCAGCACCGTGCTCAAGTTCCTGTCCCCTCCCGTGTGATTTTCGTCACCTACAACTACAACTACGAGCGTCGAATGTTTCGTTCAGTTCGTGAAGAAGGCGCTCTGTCATCAGTGCAGTAATAATCCTGGGCGTGTGTGTGTCATACTGGAGTATTTGCTGATGGAGTCATCATGTACTACCTTTATGATGATCCCACAAAAAAAAATGGTGTTTGGAGTTTGGATGATACGGAGGAGATCAATAGCGATGCGTTCCATGTTTTGTGTAGCAATCTCGGTCAACTGAGTCCAAGCATTACCTGGGCCTGTCGCTGATGGGCTTTAGTGAGAGTACGTGAATTTTTTTAAATTTTTCCCATTTTGCGAAAATATACGACCGTTTGAGAATTTACTAAAACTAGACTATAACCGCCATGGGTCAAGGCGGCCGCCGTAGGGCACGACGGTTGCAGAGCCAGTCGTCGTGCGCTACGGCAGTTGTAGACATGGCGGCACTAACCGCTGTAGCACACGGCGGTTTGGCTAACCGCCGTGTGTTACGGTGTTTGGATGTGGCGATTGGCGCTTGGCTATGGCGGTTGCAGGAGGCGGGGGCGGCATGCGGCCGCCGTTGGCCGCAGTGGTTGACCAGCCCAACCGCCGTGATAGACGACGGTTGTTTTTTTTAATTTAGATGATCAAACACACAACTTTGCAATGGTATGTACGACGCTTCTACTACCCTAACTATGCGCTTTATCTAGTCCTAACATGTCTTGGAGAATTTAGAAATTTGATTACAACATTCCTAATTAATCTAATTGTACGAGAACTACCCGGAGAACATAGAGCCGCCGGAGTGCTGCGACAGCGTGTAGTAGTACCCAGCTGGGGATGGAGGTGAAGGTGGAGGGGACCAATCTTTCGGGGGGGGAGCTGATCTTCTTGTGGCATTCACAAGTGCAGGTCGAACATTTGCAGCATCGGTCGTTGCCTGCGTTAGACGATGGATCTGGAGAAGCCAGTGCCTCCGACAGCCGCCGCTTCAGGTTGTAGATGACGATGTCCTCCAGGTAGTCGATGTACTCTTGATAGGGGGTCAATAACTAGTGGATCCACCCATTACGAGAACCCGCAGTTCTCTGGTTGGGTGGAGTACTGCAAAAGGCAAGAAAACGTTAGCAAATCAAAGAAAGATGATGAACCAATTTCATGAACATTGCTTACCCGTGCGTATGGGTAGTGCCAAAAGCGACGATCAGAGTTGTTCCATCCTTCGTAGACCTGTATCACGCAAAACTCACCGTCTGAACACCTAGGCCACAATACCGATTGCTTGGGTGCGTAACTTTTAACTTCACGCATGGAAGTGAAGTCACTCTTGCCTTTCAATGGGAAATTGGCATTGAAATCTGGAGATTGCTGACGCCACAACTCAGGACTGAAACTGTGTTCATCCCCACTACAGGAAGTCATTGTTGAATGTTGTGAGAAGACAATGGAGTGAATGGTGGTACATATAGGCAGAAGAAGAAGGTTGGCTGGGTGGTGAGCCGTCCGATCCGTGGGAAGGGAAACGCGACAGTGACTCAGAGGAAACACATCCCACTCTGTATATTGCAGTCACTCTAACGAAGCACACATAACAGAGAAAACACACTCTGATGCAGTTCGATTAAAATTCTTAAGGATACAAACTGACTTTAGTTGACGATGACATGAAATCCGAAATTATTTGATACAGTCAGACTAATCTAGGTCTAGTGAGTACAACGAGAGTATTTCCCCTTCCTGATGGCATCCGGTCCAGCTTCCTTGGCCCGGTGAGCCCTCACCCTCTTCCTGTCTCTATCTGCTTCGTGGGGCTGGGCCGCTTCACGTTCTCTCATCTCCTGACGAATGCGAATTTTCTTCTGCTCCTCCTTCTGTTTTTCCTCTCTTTTTTCGGCCTCATTCATGCGGAACCACATCTCCCTTGCATCACGGCCCGCCTCCTCGACATAGCGCTTGTCGAAGTCAGACTGCTCGGTATCTAGCCACTGCATGAAATCACAAAGAGGAGGTGGAGTCTTTTTGCAAAGACATGTCAGCACATAATGAAACAAAAATGACAAATGAATAACCGAAAAATGTAGTAAGTGCTTACTTTGGCTCTAACATTACGGTCAAATGGTTTGATCGGGTCGTGCGCATAGTTGGTGCACATGAAGAACCTCGTCCCGTAGGCGTGCCCGAGAACATTGCACTTGACAAGCTTGCAGTTGTCACTGCAAAAGCACGTAAGAGTGTGGATCCCCTTTGGCACCGCAACATTGTCCTTCCTCATGGTGAGCAAGTCTAAGTCCAACTCAGGACCTGAGGAAGCCATTGCAAACCTGCAAAACAAGATGAGAACAATCAGATTAGCAACATAGGGAAAATAATACAAATGAAACAGAATAATTGAGACTACACGAAATAGCGGTTCAATTATTACAATAGAATATCATGCATAAGTTCGTACAGGAAATATTAGTTCAAATATTATAAATTCTGAAATTAAATGTCTTAATGTTACAAGCAACTATGATCATATGAATCCTGCATTGTTGCTACGCCCATGTCCACGTCCGCGTTCTCGTTCATGTCCACTGTTGCCACGAGTAGTTGGGATTTGGGAGAGTCCTGAAGGTGATGTTGCACCCACATTGGACGAAATTGGTACGTTGCAAGCATAATTTTGAACTGTGCACCTCTTGTAGCTGTGGCCCGTACTGTGGGACTTGGAGCAGATCACCACTCCAGGGTCAGCTTCTGCTTCGTCCATGTTGTTCCTAATCCTATTCTTCTTATGTCTTCCAACACATTGGCACATTTCTGGATTTGGATCTGGTATGTATACAACATTTTCCTTGGGGTTCTTAGTAAAACTACCTTACACGAGGTAGCTCTCAATTGTTCGATTCCAAGTGTTCTGAACAGTTTCCTTCTCGTAGTACCACGACACGTACCTACGGTGGCCGAAATTTCTAATTTCATAACATACGGTGATCACATGTGTGCAGAGGGTGTGTAGTAGCTCCGGCTTCCGGCAAGAGCATTGGCAGATTTGGTTGCCAATTTCACACACTTGCTGCGTCTTTTCACGCGATGGGCCTAACCGCATTTTCCTCTTGCACTCAACCTCATATTTCCATAGAATTTCATTCTCAGTAGACTGGTAGTAAGGCTGCACTCGGACCTTGTGAAGAAGTGCTTTTTCCTGAGCTTTCTCCAAATACTGGATCATTCTGGTGCAGTACACTGAGTGTTCCTCACAACCGCATATGCTGCCTTGCTCCTTTTGTAAAAATATTGCATTGTGAGATACATAAAGAACTCAATGATGCCAACTAGAGGAAGAGCTCTTGAACCGCGAAGCACATAGTTGTAAACCTCAACAAAATTAGTTGTTTTTATGCCATGTCTCTTGCTCTACTCTCGTCAAACATGAGACACCACTTTTCCTTAGGCTCATTCATAATCCACCGGCTGAAGGTCTTCACAGCACGTCCTCTTCTCGGCCTAACTTGAGGACCATCTAATCCCACATCCTCGAGAGATACTAACTCTTAGTCAGGTTTAGGATTCACTGGCCTCTTTGCTATCTTCTCTGATGCCTTCTTTTATGTCATTCATTACTTGTAAAATACCTTTTATGCCTATCGTGTATGACACACACGTTCTGCACATCCTGCACCACCATATTCTTCAACCTCTCAAGAAACCAGTACCAACTATCACTGTTCTCCCCCTCCGCAAATGCAATGGCCAAAGGAAGCAACTGATTGTTACTGTCAGCTGCCACAGCTGTCAGGATTGTTCCTTTATATTTCCCTGTGAGAAAAGTGCCATCTATGAAAAGGACTGGTCAACAAAGTTTGAAAGCCTCAATGCAGGCACCCAATGCCAAGAATGACCGCTGAAGCACACGCTTGTCTGGTTTCTGCTCACAAAAATAATCCTTGATATCATAGTAGCTGACAGGATTCATCCGAACTATTGTGTGCAGCAAGCGAGGCAAATTGTGGTAGGATGCTTCATAAGTACCCCACCTATATTCCAATACCTTCTTCTTTGCGTTGTATGTCTTGCCGTAACTGATGGTGTACCCAAATTTTCCTCAATTGCACCGATAATAGACTTCGACTCATAAGAAGTATTCTTCACAATGTTAGGATACATGTGGCTTGCAACAAAATCGGTTGAAATGTTTCGGTGTCTTGCATCAATTTGATCAAGCGTACATGTGTGAGACACCACTTCTCTGACCTCTAGGTAATGATCCCACTTGCCCTTATATGCATACACTCAAAAAACACAATCAGGCTTCTTACAATGCACATCATATACCTTCAGAGAGCTCTTCACTACCCTGAACTCTCTGTGCAGAGTCAAGGTGGACCACTGCTTGACTACATCCTTTACATATTACATGGCGCCCACCGAAACCTCATTCTCGGTGTACTCCCAGGGCACATCCTCACCATGATTAACAGTACACTGTGAGAAATCGTAGTCTTGCCAATCCCAGGGCACATGCTCCTCATACTGATCATAATCATCATCTGGGAGTCCTCTTCCAATGCATGTTCATCGTCTTCTAACTCTCTCTCGCACTATCTCATCACCTCTGGGTTTCCTTCTCTCTCATCAACAAAACCAGTGACAACAAAACTGCTGGATGTCTCACTACCTTCCGAATCGCCTTCTTCCTCCTCTTGTTGTTCCCCTACACCATCCACGCCTTCCCTCTCGTGCACATCCTCAGCTTCCTCATACACTTGACTACTAGACCCACTCTTCTGGAAAACTTGGACAAACAAAATCACAGGCAAACCAGCTCGGCATGCATTTTTGATATAACTCCTCCATTGTGGAGTCCCTTGAAGTGCCATGAGCTCTTAATACACCTGATCACTTCTGTTGATTAGTGCCATTATCGACAGGCATTGCTGCTCTGAATCTACTGAAAATGTCTTGCACAACTAATTGTTTATACCCTCCCAAGTTCTTTTTACTGCTCTTTTAACATTTTTCTCAACTGAACTAAAAATTTGACAAGTCAACTCCTTGTGGACCATATCTAATTTTTCCAAATCCACAATACAACTGGATTGTAACTATCTCTGACATGTCTGATCCATAACAAAAAGCAATAACTGCTATTAAAAACTAAATCCAGCGACTAACTAATAAATACACTATTCTACAACAACATTACAAACTAATCCGTCCAAGGTCCAAATCTACACAGTAAACAGTAACTATACCACAAACTATTTACCATAGATCTATAGAAATCTAGTTAATCAATACTTTAAGTAAAAATACTAAAAGAGTTCGAATCAGCGAAATACCTCCAGCGAAGCGCAGAACCAGCAGAGGTTCGCTACTCGCCCCCTCCACCTCATTCCCTTCTCCTTCCCCTCTCTTTCTTTTTTCGAATTATTGTGACAATTATGGGACAAATTTCGGCTCTTATAGAGGGCTGAGGCCCTACCGTCGTGGCCCACGACGGCAGCAAAGTTTAACGCCGCACCCCATAGCGGTTGGAGCTCGCAGCCACCGTGGCGTACGGCGGTTCATCCAGCCGCCGTACTCCACGGCGGTTCGTCGGTCAACAGCCATGGGTGACGGCGGCTGGCTCTGCAGCCGCCTTGACCCACGGTAGTTGTAGTCTAATTTTGATAAATTCTCAGATGATTGTATATTTTCGTAAAATGAGAAAAAATAAATTAAAAAATTCAGAGTACGTGCTACATGCAGCCCAAATCTCTCTTTTCAGTTTGGCTCGTGTCAGCTTCTTTGATAAATGAGCTCACCATAAAGCCCCATTACGCAACTGGCCGGGCGTCGAGCCATCACGGCACACTGATCTTTCCCTAATCCTTCCCGTCTCCAGTTTCAGTGCTTTTTAAAACCCTGCCACCCGACCCCAATCGCGAATCTCCGCGCTCGCCGGCGGCAAGCGAGCGAAGGAAGAAGGACCTCACTTTTATGTGCAGCCCATACATTTTTATGAAGACCTCTACAATTGCAACATTTCAATTAAAAAAGCGAATAAATGAAAAGTACTGACCTAGTACGGTAAGGCCGCGTTGCTTTTAGAGGTGGGACTTGAGTCGTGCTATTTATGAACCGCACGAAGCACGATATTTTGACACGACCCAAAACACGGCACGACACGATAAATTTTGGGTCGTGCCGACACGACACGAATGCGAGGGCCGTGCCGTGTCTAGGATCTCAGCACGATGAGCGGCACGGCACGACACGTATTTTGGGCTGTGCTTGGACCGGCACGACACGAAAATGGCCCATTTGCAAATCTGTAGGTTATTCCTTTTTAATAGCATGCGCTGTATGAATTATATAGTCTAATATAACTAATAACATAGAAATAGATCACAAAATCTACCTTAGATGTATGGAATTTTGTTAATTATCATTCATATCATAATAAATTTGTGTTCTCGTATAGTCAGAAGTAGTCACATCACGAGGGTCGTGCTTGGGCCAGCACGGCACGAAGACGTGCCGCCGTGCCACGGACCGTGCTCGGACCTAGTAAAAAATTTGTCGTGCCATGCCAGCACGGCACGACGTGCCATGCCAGCACGGCACGACGTGCTAAGAAGTCTAAACACGAGGCGGCACGAGGCACGAGAGTGCCGGACCAGACCGACACGGCATGGCCTAAGTCCCAGCTCTAGTTGCCTTATTTGCGAATTGCAAGTAGCCGGCCGAGGACCAAGGATACCGAAGACAATCGCGCGGCCCGCTCCGTCGAGCTGTTTCCGCGAGCCGATTCTGTCTCGAGAGTTGAGTCCGAGCGTCGAGCCCTTCTTCAGCACGGCACCAGGCTGACGGCAGGGCTTCTCTAAGGGTCTGTTAGTTACCAAATTTTTTCCCAACTACCCGTCACATCAATCTTCGGATACTGATTAGGAGTATTAAATGTGAATTAATGATAAAACCTATTTCATAACTCCTACCTAATTTTTCGATACGAATCTAATGAGCATAATTATGTCATGATTAGATAACGTCGTGCTACAGTAAACAATCTCTAATGACAGATTAATTAGACTTAATGGATTCGTCTCGCGATTTCCCGTCCATTCATGTAATTAGTTTTGTAATCAGTCTATATTTAATCCTCCTAATAGGCCTCAAAAAAACCCCAAATTTTTTTATTTGAGAACTAAACAGGCTCTAATTTGTTAAAGCAAAGTCACATAGAAGTATGACTTTACCCTCTCCGATGCCGTCCATTTCCTTGGTTTTCTCAATGCACAGCAGGTCAGCCCAACTCGGTTTTTTTTTTTTTTGGCTAAGTGGCTTGGCGAGTTCTCTGATATATATAGGATCTGAAATTCGAACCTAAAGCTTTCACTGACTTCTGTAGGAGCTGAATTCTGACTAACTCCAATAAGATGTTGCATTTTTGAGAGGCAAAACCATGAATGCATGCATTGGACAGTCCAGAGGAGCGAATGCATTCGTGACTGTCTCCAACAGGCAATAGGCATTTGCTCGCCGCTCCGCCAGCGTGCCGCTGTCGCAGGCTCTGCAGGCCACTCGCCATCTCCGCGCGTTGGCTGGCGCTGCTTGCTCCGCGCCCCGGTCGCCCAGCGCGCCTACCGCTGCTTGCCTAGCGCGTCGCGCTCGCCAGCTCATCCCGCGTCGCCGCCCTGCCCTACGCCGCCACAGCTATGCAAAGCTCACTGTGGCACATATCGTCAAGGAGTGGCGGAAGGAGTTGGGCGGCGCGGCGGCTTGGTTCGGTGGTGACGGTGAGGAGAACTCCTTTTCCAGTGAGCTGGGCTGCGGAAGTTGACGAAGATCACGTCAAGGGGGTTCGCGAGAGGGTGCTGGACCTCCGTGTGTCAGTAATCGAAGGTTGGTTCGCCGGGTGGGAAGAAATTGAAGATAGCGGTGGAGGTGCTCGTCGACGTCCTGCGCCGTGCTTGCGCTCGCCTACCGTCGCGCTGCTGTTGACGGTTCAATAACGTGTCAAAGTTCACCGCAAGCGCACGGATCGCTTGTAGCCTTTTTCAACTAAGGGAGTCCCAAGGTTCTTGTCAACCTAAGGAGCAAGGGGATTACAAGCGTTTAACCTAACACAAATCTAGTTGATTGAAGTCTATGATAAAGAGATTAATCTATAATGTAAAGACAAACTAACTCTAAATTACGTTAAAGAGAGATTAGAGGTGCACAAGTATGAAGAATGTATGCCCATGGAGTCTAGGTACTTGAAGATGCAATCACCAAAACGTGATAAAGCCCCGATCCAATTTATCTAAGCATGTGATCAAAGGATTAGTCGTTTCCCTTCCCTCGTACATATCACTACGCGAAGGTAATCGGTATTAATCCTAAAGAACATGATATGTTGACGTGATCTACGGGAGCAACCCCAAAAGCATGGTAGCTAGCCTTCAACATTAAGCATCATCAACAAAGGTATATATGATAGATATATGATCCAAACAAAATAAGTGACTACACATCAAGTTTCGCTACAACTCCATGGACAAACGATATCGTTACCCCCATCAAGACGCTAGGCATGGCACCGTTGATCATGGTGGATGCCTCCGATGAAGATGAATCCTCGTTGTCCTTCAACTCCAGTGGCACCGTGGCAAGGCCTCGGTGTCCTCCTTCCTCGTGGCGGCCTCCCTTGGGCTTGGCGATGATCTATCTCGAGTGTTCTCCCCTAAGAGTCTCTCTCGTAGTCGATCCTCTCTTCCTTGGCGGCTCCGAGGAACTAGATTGCGTCTCTGGCAAATGGCGGCTTCCACGAGGGTTTAGGGTTCCACCGTGTTGACACCGACGAAAGGGGACCGCAAACCGACGCCAGGAGGGGGTGGGCCGGTCGGCATGGGGCGGCTGGCCTGGCCCTCCTCGGTCCGGTTTCGGCCCATCTTGTGCCACACGTCGTCTTTTGCACTTTAAAGTTTTTGCTCCCTTCGGATTTGGGCTTTGGACGTCGTTTCTCCCGCGAACAAGTTAAGGGGTCTTCTCGCTTGAACCTCCGTTCTTTCATCTTGGTCCTCGGGAATATTTCTTCGTGGTATATCGGTCCTTGCCCCCTTTGGGAGTGAGTTCACACATGGTCGGAGCTCCTCGATTGCCTTGTAAAACCTCCTCCGAACTATGTGCTTCTCCTCTCATTAAATGTACAATTTCCTACAAAACCATTATACTCCAAAATGCACATGCAACAGTGAACTTGTTACATCATTAGTATGCCTAGTGGCGGGTTAGTTCCAAAATGAAGTCAAACCATAATGTAACAAGTGCTCTTGGTTGACGGAAATCAACCGCCAACATCCCCCCACGCTTAGATCTTGCTCGCCCTCGAGCAAGTTGCTCACAAAATTGCTCATCCGCGGAGTTGAAACATGCTTCGTCAAATATTTCCTTACAAGTTAGTCAATCCTTCATCTTTAATATAAGAGGCATGAGAACAAAGATCATAATATAAACATGGGTGTTTAGAATATTACCAATTCAAGACTTACCCCACAACTCATACCTTCTCACTAGAGATCCTCAACTCCAACCACACTTACATTCTTACTTCCATTGGAGGGTTTTTGTAAGCTTTTAAAAATAAATTCCTACATAAAGTGTTAGACAAAATCCTTCTCCAAGTTCTCACATGTCGCTCATTTAAAGTGGTTATCCTAGATAATTCATAAACTCTCATCTCCCACAAGTCTCTCAATTAAAATGTAAGGTGGAGCTATGAGTATGACTAGTGAAGTTAGCACAAGTGTTATCAAGTTAGTCAATCCTCTAGTGATTGTTCACCTTCCGAGCCAATGATCATGAGAGTTAAACCATAATGTAGAGGTATCAAGAATGAGAAGATTTAGAATGGTGGACATGTGCAAAGGGAAAAAGAATAATGACCTCAAGGCACTAATGATGTCCTCGATGTCAAATTGCACATGGTTTGGAAAATTGAAGATTCGTTCTCAACATCGTCGCATCCTTCCTCGCACTTCTCTTGATCTTCACTTGACTTATCATCCCTCATTATACCTTTCTTGCTTTGCCTTGTATTTTTCTTTCTTTTTCTCTTCTCTCTTTTTTTCTTTCTTGTGCGCGCACACACACATATACATATATATTTTTACTTTCTTCCTTTCACATCTTGATCTCTTTCCGAAGCCTTTTGCTCATCCTTTTGACATGAATACCAATCTGAGTTTTAAATAAATCCTAGCCAAAAAATGGAACGAATCTTTGGACATGGGTTGTGTTCAAGGAATACGATGATAAAAAGATGTATATGGTTTTAGGTATGGAATCCAGCGATGAACGGGGCATTCAATGTGAAATTCCTGTTACCGAATGTATGACAAGGCTAGCAATAAAAGATATAACATCAAGAACATGACCATTGCTCGAAATTAGATCTCCCAAGAGAGAAAAGTCCTAACTCAATTCATCATGCTAAACAACACTTATGGTGGAGTATATGCATAGTGTAAGCTTTGTATAGGATAAAACTTGTCTCTCAACTTGGAGAAAAAGATCGCTAACCTTCATTGCAAGGGGTTTTTCATAAATTTTAGAAATAAACACCTCCAATATTAGCATTACTCAAAGTTATGGCCAAAGCAAGGTCCTAGATCAAAGTTGAGCATGGATACTTTCAAAGGTAAATTTCCACTAAGCAACATGGTAAACGTTTATTCACAAAGCTCATACTGGAATAATAAAGACAAAAGAAAAATTAACAAGTAAAGGAAATAAATAACTTACATGAGACAAAGGCATAAGACACTATTTATTTTATTTTTATGACTCAATGCTAAATTAAAACACACCACGAGCTAAAAATTTAAAACAAGATTCGACTCAAACTAGACTCGACTTAACACCACTAAAGCAGAAATTTAAAAGAGCTAGCTCCCCCCATGCTTAGATCTTACAACGTCCTCGTCGTAATTTTACAAGAAGTACAAGGGGGAAGAAATCTAGCCACTACGCCTAGTGATACTTCCCACAAGAAGAGCACCACTTCTTCTTTAGGTTCCAGTGCATCCCAAAGAGCTTCCTCACGTTCTGGTTAAGGAACTTGAAGTCGTCATCAACCACGTGCTCTAAATCTTCCATCCTTTGTCGCATGGCCTCCATGGCGTGAAGGCACTCGTCGAGGGAAGCGTGGAGGTCTGTGATGTCACGGCGGCAAGCCACACAACACATGTTATGTTCATTCTCCGGATCGTAGTCGCTTCCATCGTCCGGATCACCTCCTTCACCTTGCTCGCGGCGGTCTTCGGGCTCCTCTTTGGGCACTTCCTCCCAATAATAGAGGTCATTGTCATCCCACACGCCGGTCGCCCACGAGCTCGGGCTCCGGTCATCGGAGAAGTTGCTATCCCCATACATTTCCACCGCCTCGGAAGTCTTCTCCTTATAGTTCTTCCTCTTCATCCCCAAGAGCCTCTCCGAGCAGCGTACGGGAGTAGCGGGCTTCTTCTCCTTGCTAGCGATTTGCCCCCTCAGGACACGACCTCTGCAACCATTTGGATGGGTTCTGAAGACAGTGAGGAGCGAATTCGTTCTCGAACAGGTATGTCAAACAAGATTTTTAATTGTATGCAATTGTTTGGACCGACAATGACGCATTGTGTAACAAGAGGGGTACCACCTAAATTTTCAATAACATGTGCGAGCCACTGCAAATGATTGAGAACCTGCATTGTATGAAAATAATATTATTATCCGTGTGTAGTACGTAAACATCAAATTCATACAAGGAAAGAATATTACTATGTTGGGACGAGGTCCCTGGCTTCGATCACCAGTAGGTAAGTCAATCACACCATGGGTGAAGTGTATGCCTGGAGGATGAGCCAAAGGTGGCCGATCATCAAAAACGATTCCACGACCGCCTCCACGGCGACCACCGCGTCCAGAATAACTTGCCATAGTTATTCTGGACTACTACAATCTCTGCATTATATATAAAACAATCCATTTGTATCAACTATTTTTAATTACTAATCCATCTATACTTTAACAAAAAAATTTATTCACAATTTCTACAATATTTATATAAAACAAAAATTGTATTCACAAATTCTACAACATGTATACTAAAATTTATTCTATGTCTCATTCTACATAAAAAATATAATTCAATTAGGAACTACAGCCTCACCTCACTATAAATTTATTCTATATCTCAGTAACTACAGCCTCACCTCACCATCATATACATGCATCTCGCTCTCCCACTTACAGTTCTACATCACCAAGCTACAACCCTACATTTCCCACCTAGCTACAACCCTACATCACCGAGCTATGTCTCGTGTACAACAACAGCCCGCCGGTGATGTAGTGCTGTAGCTAGGTAGGATGTAAGGCCACTTGTAGAGAACCAACCGGCTGTATATAAAAAAAGGAAAATAAGATAATACTTAAATTTATTATATATAAAAACAAAATAAGGCACTATCCTTAGGTCTCATTTTCTAATAACTAAAAAGATAAATTCTATTTTCTCTAATAATAAATAAAACTATCTAAAATTTAAATTTATTCTATGTCTCATTCTACATAAAAAAATAAAATTCATTTTTATATAAAAAAATTCTTAGTAAAAATGAATGAAAGAAGATACAATGTTAGTAGCTATATAACTACTTGTTACTAAATCTAAAGTATATTAAAACCTCATCTCATCTCTTAGCTCCTCCAACCTAGAAATCAAAATTTTTATTTTCTCCATCTCTAAATCATAAAACGAAATTTAATCACAACAAATGAATGGAGGATGAAGAATCAAACATTGAGCAGAGAAGAATCAAATAGAGGCTTGAGGAAAATTTTGGACAACACCTCCCTAGGCTTGAGGCGCCATGGAGAGGAGCTTGAGCTCTCGGGTGGTGAAGAATGACTCGGGCAGAGGAGAATGAAGAAGGAGTTGACGATTTTATAGAGGCAACCCCTTTTGTCCCGGTTGATAAAACCACTCGAGACTAAAGAGAACCCTTTTGTCTCGGGTGGTAAGCCTACCCGGGACAAAAATTTTTGTCCCGGGTGGTATTACCACCCGAGACAAAAGGACACCCCTTTTGTCTCGGGTGGTAACACCACCCGGGACAAAAAGTCGGTACCAATAATTGCGGTCAGAGAGTCGTTGGAGGTCACGCCTTTAGTCCACCCGAGACTAAAGGGGAGCGGCGCAAACAGCCTTTAGAGGTCACGTCACCCCAAACCTTTTTGTCCCGACTTCAAAGTTTGACCGAGACAAAAAAAAATGGATAAAAAGTCGCTTCTCTACCCGTGGTGGAATGGCATTTGCACGCCACCAGAGGCTGAATCGAGAAGAACACAGGTGTATGTATGCCGTGTAGTCAGTTAACTCACCACGAAGACACATGACGATGCCAAGAAGCAATGCAAGCTGCGGCCTTTCTCTGAGGGTGCGCTGTGGTTGCCCTCATATAGCACGAGGCCGGCGCCGCGGCGCGCGGTTAAGGCAGCTAGGGCAGCGTCCCCGAGCGAGCGAGGGATCTTGCCGGGTTGGTCGCTATGGATACGCATCAGTTTTTTTTAAAATTACACAGTACAACACAGATGCTCACAACACACACGTACACTCACTCTTATGAATACACGTACGTAAACCTTACCTTTATGAGCACCTCTGAAGGACTGAACACCGGTAAATCTGGAGATTCTCGAAGTCATCACTGGCGTCTTATCGTCGACGGGAACGTCGCTTACCACTTAATGCATGCATAACGTCGGAAATCCCGGAATAAATCCAGAAAAAAGTGCGAGCATCAGGATTTGAACTCTGATAAGTAGCGTCCCACTGGACAGTCCTAGCATTGGACTACAAGCTCATTCGCGGATACGCATCAGCTGCAACGTCAAAATCGAAATCGGTTTCACACCTACGAAAATTCCTCGCCCCGTCAAACCTCCCGGGCAGGCCCCGCGCTGCGTCGAGAAAACACCCCGTGGGTCCAGCTGTACACGGAACGGGGGGGACCGCGGGCCCCGCCGCTGCGTCAAAACACACCCCAGCGGGCCCTGCTGCTCCACTAGCGTACGTAGGATTTTAATTTAGGTACGCCGCGCCAATTTGTTTCTTTATAATTCTGTAAACAATTATAAAATTAGCCAAATCTTCACCATAAATAGCTATTAAATTATTAATGACTGAACTCCAAGTGCTGAAGTAAATGAAGAGGGCTTTGATAACACATAATTACTGAATTAAAAGGGAAGAAGAAAACTCTTTTAACATGAGATGGGCAAAATCTTAGATATGCTAAGACCTACCTGGACCACCCTTAGGTACGCGTACGCCCCTGTTCACTACACGCCCGCGGAGGCGCGGACCCAGCGCTGCGTGACCTGCGTCAACCGCACCCCCGGTGGCCGGGGCGGAGACGGTGCAGTGCACAGCCAACTCCACGGTTTGTCGGTCGTCCTATACCCCGGAGGTCTGCGTCAAACCTCCTGGGCGTCAAAACTCACCTGGCGGGCCCCGCTGCTCCACTACAGCCAACTCCACGGCTTCTATATATAGCCCCGATGCAAACACACCAATCTACCAAGGATATTGACAACAGGCCGAGCAGGCAGAAGTAGCGTAGTGCAGCAATATGGCTGAGGCTGAGCACCGAGGAGCAGCGCGTGGATACCAGCCGGAGCAGCCCGTCGAGCCCGCCGGCGTCTTCCCGGACCACCGCAATCGGCAACTCTGCCTCGACGCCGGGCGCGCACTCGCGCTGTGCGGCGTGTGCATGGCCATCCCCACCGCTTTTGACGCCGCCGACAGCACACGAGCCCTCCTCGTGGGCTTCATCCTTTGGATCATCGGCGCGTGCTTGTGCCTCCTGGCGCTCACGCCGGCGGCTCCACGGGCCGTCAGGGCCGGCGCGGCCGTCGCCAGCACCGTGCTCAAGTTCCTGTCCCCTCCCGTGTGATTGTCGTCACCTTCAACTACGAGCGTCGAATGTTCGTTGAGTTCGTGAAGAAGGCACTATGTCATTGGTGCAGTAATAATTCTGGGCGTGTGTGCCACATACTGGAGTATTTGCTGATGGAGTCATTCATCATGTACCTTTATGATGAGATCCCACAAAAAAAAATTGGTGTTTGGAGGAGTTTGTATGATACGGAGGAGATCAATAGCGATGCGTTCCATCCATGTTTTGTGTAGCAATCTCGCTCCTCGCTCGGTCAACTGAGTGCAAAATCGCATTATTACCTGGGCCTGTCGATGATGGGTTTTAATGAGAGTACGTGCTGCATGCAGCCCAAATCTCTCTTTTCAATTTGGCCCGTGTCAGCTTCTTTGATAAACAGGCTCACCATAAAGCCCATTACGCACGGCACGCGCTGTTGTTGTGTGGCTTTTCCCCCAATCCTTCCCGTCTCCAGTCTCCTCCCACCCGACCCCAATCGCCAAATCTCCGCGCGCTCGCCGGCGGCAAGCGAGCAAGAAGGACCTCAGTTCTCACGGTCGTCTCGTCAAGGTGTGCGCCCTCTCGATTCCGTACTCTGTTCTCTCGATTCGGCTGGACGTAGTCGAGTCTCGTACGGAGATTCGGGTAGATTTTCGCATGTTCTACGATGCGCTTGTTTCTAGGCTGATCCATTTTCTCTTGGTCCACCCGATCCGATCGAGCTCCCTGTTTATCTCATCCTAGTAGTATTACGCCCAATTTTCCCGTCCAGGGTTCGCTAGACTGTTGATCGACAGGTTCACTTAGCCTCGATCTGCTATTTTATGAGGTTGTTGCCGTCCTGGCGAGTGGGGTTTTTTTTCTCGAAATAAATCATGCCGATTGTCGTATAATTATGTGTTCTATTCAAATAGATTGACTGCCTGTGACAAATTAAGAAGGTCGAACCATGGCTAGCGGTCACTTTGGCCAGAAGGGTATGTATAAATTTTGGGAAGTACTGCTGATACTGCTGATCCAGTTTCAGGTTATACTGTTTGAATCCTGTCTGTATTTGCTGCTTCTGTGTGTTGAGTTGCCATGCTAAATTAGCGGTGTAATTAGCACACCTCGAGTGCACCTATCTAATCAGGATGTACGTGTTGTTATTTGAATTCATGCTTCGCTCTGAGTTCTCTGTTTCAGTGATCATCTAGTTCATCTGATATTCTTTAGTTGCACAATGAATTGTAGAAACTGATATTCTCTGTTTCAATGTTCATCTAAATGGAAATGCTGTGCCTGGTTTATTGCTTCAGTCTATGGTTGCTTGCCTAGACTCATCCCTCCAGTGTGTCGTGCATAGTTGATCTTAGCATGCTCCTTCTTGTAAACCACCTACGGTTGTTCTGTTGGAGTCAATTGTCATGAGATAGTCTGCATCTGATGCTATATTGCTCTGCCGTGACATTACCAACATTGTGTAGCTAGTATAGGTCAATAATATGTGCTTAAGTTAGGAGCACAATGCTGCATGTGCAAGTGTTGGAGTGAGTTTCAATATAACTATTCAAGTGCTAATTTCATCTGTTTAAAATATCGATGCTAAATGAGAATTCAGAACATGGGACCTACTACCTCCATTCTTAAATACTCCCTCCGTCCCAGAATAAATGCAATTTTAAGATTTGAATTTTGACCCCACAAAGAATGCAACTTTGAGCAATCAACTATAAAAGACAAGATACTCTAGATGGTTCTCACACAAAAGACAAGTTCTTGTTTAGATCTTTCTCATAAAAGATAAGGGTAGTTTGGTCATTTTACACTCTACATTGGTTTGCGTGCCCGGTCGGACGGAGGGAGTATATGACACTATTGACTTTTTTTCATTTGTTTGACTATTTGTCTTTTCTACAAATATTTTTGCAAATCGATATAATTACAAGTTAAATCTAAAGTACATACGACAATAGACATAATGATACATATTTTACTTTAGCTAACTAACTTGTTCAATTGATATTGGTGGTCAAAGTTGGAGTAAAAAGTCAACGGTGTCATATATTTAAAAACGGAGGGAGTTATTATTATTCGTAGCATCAGGAATCAAAATTGTCACTTTTGGTTATGTGAGTGAACAAATAATTGCATAAGCTTCATATGATAGGTGTTATTTTTCTGTTCTGTGAACGGACAATCAATTGCATAAGATTCATATGTGTAGTATGGTATAGGTGTACTGTATGCAGCTATATATTTTCCAAGATGTGTAGTGCCTTGCCTATCAAATGCAAACTATGCTTCTTCATGTTTATATACAACTTCAGCGAGACCTGTTATTTAACCTTCGTGATTTGTCACAGTTGTAGTGCTGCCAAGTCTTATGTCTGAACCTGGTGTTGCCGTGCGGACGCGCGTGTAGCGCACTGGCTAAGCTCCGGTGGTGGGAGCTGGCCGGCCGGGGTTCGAATCCCGGTTCTGCACCAGGAACAGTAACTTTTCTGTTTAATCTCTGTTGCCTCTCACGCGTGGTGTCACAAAGGGACTGCGACGCTCCTGTCGCCTACGGATGATTCCGGTGATCTCAAGAAGGACGCGGTTGGTCTGAGTATAGTTGTAGATTTGCTTGTACACGGGTGGTGTGCGTGTGGTGTGTGGGTGAGTGGATGTGAGTGTGTATGAACAGATACTACAGCTGTAGCCAGTTGAGAGGCATTAAAAAAAAAGAACCTGGTGTTGCCGTGCAGAGGGCTTTGACAAGATGGTGGTCATTGGTGACGCACCTGTCAGAGGGACTGCAGCAGCAGCTGCAAGCCTGCGCAGGCGTAGAACCACAAGCGGTGCTGCTGGCGGTGGTGCCAGCTCCATGCTCCAGTTCTACACCGATGAGGCTGCCGGGCCCAGGCGCAAGATGTCCCCGAACGCCGTTCTGCAGCCTGTTCGTTTGGCTGGTGGCTGATGGTTGGTGCTGGTTTGTTCTGAGAGAAAAGTACTGCTGGCTGGTTGCTGGTGGCTGGTTTGTTCTGAGAGAAAAGTACTGCTGGCTGGTGGCTGATCATGAGCATCGGGTTCGTCGCCATTGTTGCCATGCTGCATGTTTTTGGGAAGCTGTACCACACCTCCAACTAGGTTGTTGTTACTGTGCCCGGGAAAACAGAGTACTCTCTCCGTCTCAAAATATAAAGTCTGGAGCGTTCAAACTCAAGAAACAATAGTGAAAGAAAATGACTTTTATACCCCTCATTTTACACTACCCACCAACTCTCTAACTACTCACCAACCTCATTTAATTTTGTTCTATCCCTTCAGAACCTTATATTTTAGTACAAAATTTAAACCTTACAGAACCTTACATTTTGGGACGAAAGGAGTATGTCAAGACAGAAACCTTGTGGAGCGAGCAATTATAATGGATAGTAAGTGACTATCAGATAGGAGTAATCCTGAAGAGGCTGCGCGTCAAATAAGATATTCACGGAAGAGGTTTTGCTGTTGTCTGTAGCACGATTGTCTTTTTATTCCAACCGTCGTGGCTATTTTGCAAAAAATGTCCATCCACCATTGCATAATCAACCTGCGGAATCGGAATGCAATCGACTCGACTGCAGAGGAACCTCTCCGCGCAGTGTCACCGTGGGAAACCAATCCTCTCCGGCACTTAGAGGGACTCACTGCTAATGACATGTGGGCCCAGGCTCACATGTTAGTGAGAGTAGTCCCTCTGCAGTACTGTAGAGGAGACTCATCCGTCAGCGTCCGGCCGCCCGACCTCTCCGCGCACATCGTCACCATGCGGCCGCCGTGTCAAGCCCCCTCCCAACCAACACCACAGCTCGTCCTATACGGCGCCACTCTGCCCCTGCCAGAGGAGCTTGCCTACCTCGGAATGGGGCCAGTGGAGCTCGTCTGCCTCGGGATGGGGCCGGTGGAGCTTGCCGGCGGCCCGAATCGAGGATGACAGCACACGGTTGCGCCTCTTCCTCCTCGGGTCGCGCTTCCTACTCCTCCGGCCACACATCCTCCTCCTTCCCTCCGGCCGTCGCTCCTACCCACCGCGACGTGTGTCGGTGTTTTATCCCGGCAAACCTACCAAGGGGTACCCAAGGTAATAGATTGTGCGGTGGAGGATAACCAGATCTGAAACCCGACGGTTAAAGCGAGGACACGAGACACACATTTATACAGGTTCGGGCCGCCAAGATAGCGTAATACCCTACGTCCTGTTTGGGTGTGTGTATATGGCGCCCTGCGCTTGGGTGTTGAGATGTTGTGTCATTCAGATGTTCTCCTAGGTACCTGGTCCTCCTTTATATAGTCTGGGGGTGGGTTTCTAGTTGGTTACAAGATAGAAGTCCTAGTAGGATTACATGGTACGAGCCCTAGTAGGATTACAGGGATTTATGGTATGAGTTCATATTCTTCCATGTATGAGTACCCGGGGTGTATGCCCGACAGCGCGGCGCGGCACGACGCGTTGAGCTTGCCTCCTATTGCTACCGTTCATGGGTATGCGTGCGAGGCGAGCGATGCTGGATCCGACGTGGCAAGGGGAGTAGCTCGCTGGTGTCTCCCCACCTCGGGCCGACCACTATGTCCACTTGTGTCGCCTTCGACTCCACCTGTCCATCCTCGCTGCAGATTCAAGGTCGGCGGTGCATGCAGTTGGGCTGGCGAATGGCCTAGCGGAAGACAGAATCGAGTGTGGGGGTGTGACGAGGCCCTAGACCAGGGCCCACCACGACCATTAAAAAAACACAGTACGGACTGACACACCATGTACTTAGCGGCCTGTACAACGAGTACTACGCCCCCGAGTACTTGACAGCCTGCACGACTAGTTTTCGCCATGACCGGGAGCTTGGCGGCCCACACAAGTAGGCGCTCCCCCTCCTCCAAGTACATGGCGGCCCATCCAGCAAGATCCGAGTGCTTGGCAGCCCACCCGACAAGTCCTCGGCCACATGGCGGCTCGCACGACAAGTTTCCACCACCTCCTCCGACTACTCGTTCGCACGAGTAGTTTCCGTCCCCGACAAGTCCAGGCTTCGCGGCGAAGACAACCGCAACTGAGGCCCACTCATGATATCCCGGGATATCCGCGCAACGCTCACCCACGCGCCGCCATGTGCTGCTCCCTCCACGCCGGGTCGCACTAACAGGGCCTGTCCGGTGTCAGAAGGCATGGCCGCTCACTGTGCCACGAACAGCACAGTGCGCGCACCCACTATGCTACGAACGGCATGGTGTAGGCCACTCCGTCCACACAGGAGCTCCCACGGTACCCGGGAAAGATGCGTTCCTGCCCTGCTGACAGAAGTAGGGTACGGAGTCTACAACTTACAATGACCAGACTACTTGGAGACGGGCCCGAGAAGCCCCGGAGACAGCTACTCGGAGTCCGCGATTCCAGAAGGCCTACACCATCGCCAATAACTTCGCTACAGTCCCTCTCCACTCCCGCCACCTCACCATGCCGGCCCGAGGTGGAGAAGGACGCCCTACGCTGTAACCTAGTTTCTATTCTCATTTTTACCCCCCGTAGGCCTCTCCCTTACAACTATAAAAGGGGTGGAGGGGGTCCGATGTACACTTACTTACACTTACGCTCACACACGCTCCCGATCGATATCTCATCTCATAACACCCCATAGTCAATCACACCCATTCACGTATGCAGAACTCTGCTACAAGAACCTCGTGCACGCGCACCAGGGACTTGGTCGCAGAGACCCTCTTCCGACCAGTTTGTAACCCCTACTACAGACCCTTGAGCATAAAGAACACACCCTCTCAGACTGGATGTAGGGTATTACTCTCCAAAGGCCCGAACCAGTATAATTCCTTGGGTCTCTCGTGTCACCGTGCGGTTCCCGACACGTGATCGTATAAATTTACTTGCCGGCGACAACAAACCCTGATAGTTGGCGCGCCTGGTAGGGAGCTTCGCGTGTCTCGACACTCACTCCAGGGTCCGCACGGCCCATCCACCAGCCTTTCCGATGGTGATCGTCACCGAGTTGACGTCAGAGAGGTACGCCTGGGGCAGCTCCGATCCGTTCCCAGCCGGATATGAGATCCGGTTCGGGAACTTCTGGTTCCAGGGGACCGGCAACGGCTACCTCATACGCATCCTCAACAGATAGGAGATCATGGGTGCGCTGGCACCAGCTATAGCACCGGCCCCGCGGTCACCCTGATGCAAGAGGTGCTCGGGCAAGCGCTCACGCCGAGCGCGGGCCGAGCGACGCAGGGCGGTAAGAGCCAGCTACCCTCCGCGGGACGAAGCTGGCGAGCCGCAACCTACCATTGCGGAAGAAAGGTTCGCGCCACCTCCAACGAACCAAACGGTGCCTCTCGCCAGAGAGGGCGCGCTCGCACCGCCATTCCCCCATGGGATGCGCAACGCGACTGCAGCGTACTTCTCGTCGGCAGGCACGGACCTGGGCTCGTACGAGGACCTCCCGGGCCATCTCCTCCTGGTGACTCGGAATCTCGTCACGACCTCACCCGATGAGCTGTACCCGACTCCGACAGCATGTGCGGTTACGAAGACCTGGAGTGGGACTACTCCAGGCTCCGGACGCTGACGCCTTCAGGCGTTTCCAGGCTGCAGCGGACTACTGCTTCGGCTACTCCGATGACTCCGGCGTAGAGGGTTACGACCCCACGTGCGAGTGCTTCGTCGTTGGCAACGCTCCAGTTGTCGGCAACGCTCAGGCGTCGGCCCAGACTTCGGATGGGGCCGTCCACTCAGCGCACAGCTCGGCGGCAGACAGCGTGGCTGTTGCGCAGGGTCAACCCGACGACGCCGTGCGACGAGCACGTCTGGACGAGCTCGAGGAGGCACAGCGCCAGCTCGGCGACGAGCGAGCTCAACTCCATCAGCAGCTCGGACAGGACCCGAACCTGACGCCTGCTCGTGTACATGCGCGAGAAGTCCAGCAGCGCATCATCAATGACGACCGCGACGTCGTCAACGGCACGCTCATCTTCAAGCGTGCGTCACAGAACCTGGCGGCAACGACTTTTTTCTCCGGAAGATCCCAGAGCCTGCCACGCCCCAGGAGAAGGAGACGCATCTACAGCTTAAGACGCTCCTTGAGACTGCCGCTGTGCAGCAGGCAGAGAGCTCAACCTCTCGTCAGCGGGGCTCGTAGGGGCGTGGACACTCTGAGCAGCTACAACCCGCGGCTCCATCGCAGCAGTCGCACCGCTCCGTAGAGGTCAACGTTCCCGTAAAGAGCCGTCTCGGCCCAGACCGCGACGCACGTGACACCATCAAGGCTTGACAGAGAGTAGGCACGGGCTGGGACGATGACCGCGAGCAGCAACCTCGCAAGGAATACAACAAGCGGCGCGGTGGCCGCTACGACAGCGACAAGGACCGAAGCTGGAGCAACTCGCCTGACGCCCAGGGGTCGCGCGCCTTCGGGAAGAACGTCCGCAGTGCGTGATTTCCTCCACACTTCCGAGCTCCGACCACCATACCCAAGTACGAAGGAGAGACCAACCCCAGCAACTGGCTGGAGGACTACTGGCTGGCGTGCAACACCGGTGGAGCATGGGACGACCTGCTCATCATCAAGGACCTCCCGCTGCACCTCGCCGACTCAGCCCGCACGTGGCTGGAGCACCTGCCCCGAGGCAGGATCGACAGCTGGATGCAGCTGCATGATGCCTTCATCGGCAACTTCCAGGGCACGTACGCCCGACCAGGCAATCCATGGGACCAGCATAACTGCAAGCAGATGAAGGGGGAGAGCCTGCGCGACTACATCCGGTGCTTCTCCAAGCGCTGCACCGAGCTGCCCAATACCACCGATACGGACATCGTCTCGGCATTCCAGAACGGCACCACATGTGCCACGCTGATCCACCAGATCGAGCGTAGGAAGTCGCGATCAACTCGGGAGCTCCTCGATATCACCACGGACCATGCCAACGGGGAGGAAGCAGTAGCCACTACGCTTAGTCCCGACATCGGCAAGGGAAAGCAACCAGCAGAAGCTGATGAGGGTCCGTCCGCTCTGTCCAACAAGAAGAAGAAGAACAAGGACAAGCGGAACCACGACGACAACCTTGTGGCCGCTGTCGACCGAAAGACGGCGAGGCCCAAGAGCAACCCGCCCAAGGACCACTTCGAGAAGCTGCTGGAGGTGCCGTGCCCCAACCACGAGGGCCCGGTCAAGCACGCGCTCAGGGACTGCAACCTGATGAAGGCCTACCACGCTGGCACGCTGAAGAAGCGTGACCCCGCTCTGACTAGCAAAGGGGGCAAGGACAAGGATGACGACGAAGCAGGGTACCCTAGAGAAGACGGTGCTGTCATGATGATCTTCGGGGGCTCGGCGGCGTGACCACCTAGGCGCCAAGAGAAGCTGATCCGGCGGGAAGTCTACAACATCGCAAACGTATCTGAAGTGGTCGGAGACGCCAGTCATGTTTGACCGCCGCGATCATCCCGACCACGTTCCGCAGTCGGGCAACTACCCACTGGTCGTGGCGCCCTTGTTCGGTACCAAGCGGGTACACAAGGTGTTGATGGACGGAGGCAGTGACCTCAATGTCATTTACGCCTTGACTCTCGACGACATGGGGATCCCGCGGTCCTAACTGCGACCGTCTATGTCATCATTCCACGGGGTCGTACCCGGGATGGAAGTGGTTCCCCTCGGGCAGATCGATCTGCCCGTCAATTTCGGAACACCGAGCAACTTCCGAAAGGAGACCCTCACCTTCGAGGTGGTCAGGTTCCCGGGGACTTATCACGCGATACTAGGAAGGCCAGCATACGCGAAGTTTATGGCCGTCCCCAACTACACATACCTCAAGCTGAAGATGCCCGGTCCGAAGGGCATCATCACGGTGGGCACGTCATTCCAGTACGCATACGAATGCGATGCTGAGTGTTTTCAGTTTGCTGAGACAATGATCCGGTCTGAGAAGCTCGCCGCAGAGCTCCTCTCCGATGACCCCGACATCCTCAAGTCATCTAAGTGCGCGGCATGCTCTTTCAAGCCCGCCAAGGACACCAAGGAGGTGGCCGTCACCGACGATGGCCGCTCGATCTGTATCGGGATGGTGCTCGATCCTAAATAGGAAAGCGCGCTCGTCGACTTCCTCCGAGCAAATCTCGATGTGTTTGCTTGGAAGCCCTCCGACATGCCGGGGATTCCAAGGGAGGTCGCCGAGCACAAGCTTAACATTAAGCCCGGCTCGAAGCCGATCAAGCAGCGTCTTCGCCGCTTCAACTTTGACAAGTGCAAGGCCATCGATGAAGAAACCAAGAAGCTCCTTAGTGCAGGGTTCATTCGAGAAGTGTACCACCCCGAGTGGTTAGCAAATCCTGTACTTGTTAAGAAGAAAAATGGTAAATAGAGAATGTGTGTTGACTATACGAGCTTGAACAAGGCATTTCCAAAAGATCTGTTTCTATTACCGCGTATAGATCAAGTAGTCGATTCAATAGCTAGGTGCGAAACCCACTGTTTTCTCGACGCTTATTCCGGGTACCACCAAATCGTGATGAGTCTGACCGACCAGCTCGCGACCTCGTTCATTACCCTGTTCGGTGCGTTCTATTACGCTTCCATGCCATTCGGGTAAAAGAACGCAGGTGCCACGTTCCAGAGATGCATGCGACGCGTCTTTGGCGACCTCGTCGGTCGGCTGATTGAGGCCTACATCGATGATATCATGGTAAAATCGAAAAAGGTGGGCGACCTAATCTCGGACCTCGCCACGGTCTTCGAGAAACTAAGAGAGCACAGAGTGAAGCTTAACCCCGAGAAGTGTGTCTTCGGGGTCCCCAGATGTTGACCGGGCATCCCTGGGCCCACCAACACATTGTGGGCCATACCCGGGAGATGAGTTCCTGTACACCTAGACTACTCGACTAGTGGGCCACGGTGCTGGTACTGTGGACCACAAGGCAAGACAAGACGGACAAGGACTTGTACTAAGACTAGGATAGCTTTCCATACCCTGTATAGGCTACTCCGGGTCCTACTCAAATAGTACCCTTGTACCAATTCGACTTGTAACCCTGCCTCCCGTGGCATATAAGGCGAGGGAGGGACCCCTCTCAAAACATAAGCAATCAATACAGAGCCACGCATCATACATGACGTAGGGTATTACGCACATTACGGCCCGAACATGTCTAATTGTGTGCCCCGTGTCTCACCATCTTGTTCCTGATCTCGACGAGCCCCACCGCATAATCTACTACGTCGGGTACCCCGTCGTAGGCTCGGTGTCTAAAACACTGACAGCTGGTGCGCCAGGTAGGGGATCTCGTCGTTGATCCACTAGCGAACTCGATGGCTCTCGTCACCATCAAGCCGATCGTTGCTTTCCAGCAAGGCGACACCTTCGTTTTCGGCTCCTAGGTTTGCGTTGCTGACGGCACCGGATCGTTCTTGCGTTTCTTAGCGCCAACTCCGGAGTCAAAACTCAAGTCCTCGACGCTTACGCAAGCTTCGATGGAAAATTTCGTCAAAAATTTTGGCGAAATTTCGATCTCTGACCCGCTCAGAGAACTCGAGTCGGAGTCCGAGTGCAACTCGCCTTCGCCTCTTATCCAGCCTGGGTTGCCCTCTTCAGTTTCACAGCTTGCGCTCAGCCTGGATAACTTTCCAACACCATCTCTCTTCGGTCATCACCATGTCAGTGCCACTTACCAAGCTGCATTGAAGCGCCTCATGTGCCCTGGCCCGAAGATCGTACTCGAGTACTCTTCAGCTTCGAACGACTATTTCGACTACTTTTCGGATTCTTCTGAGTTCGAGTTCGACTATGGTTCGGATTCTGTTGAAGTACAACAATTGTCTGGCCCAGCTCATGGACTGGTGATCACATCGACACCTGAGGGTAGATTCGTCTACTGGCCTGAGCATGCACCTGCTGATCTCACACTGGATGATCAGGAGCGCTTTATCACTTGTCTCGACAACTTGCCCTTCTAGGAAGGCGTCAAGCTTGTTGATTACGATACTGATACTGAGCTCATCCAGAGTACGAGTACTTATTCATCACATCGAGAAGTGTTCGTCGTTGATGCATCTACTCCGCAAGGGCATCGTTCCAATTATCGTTATCCGAATGATGTATCTGATGATGAACTCTCTGCTAATGCTCCTGCTGATGAAACCGCGGAGGTCAAGGCTGCATGTCGCCAACGCAATGCTGATCGTGCAACTCTTCGTCGGGAACTCGCGGAAGCTCTACCTACCCGTAATCTTCAAGAGGCTCTGGAGGCGGTTGCTACTCATGAGTATCGTACTCCAGAGGAAGCTATCAACACGATCAATCTACTCGGTCGCTCTATGCCTCGTGACAGGGCGGCTGCTGAAGTAGCGAAGTTGGCTGAACTAGCCTACACTATGCTACGACAGAATACCAGTACTCCTAGTCACCATGGAAACAGTGGGGGTGCTCATCGTACTACTCCTACTCCTAATCGCACACGTCCAGAAGCTAGCAACAGGGGCAAGGGCGATGATGGCAGTGTCAACAGCAAGTCAGGAGACTCTCGCTACGATGCTCGCACAACAATCAACACCAGACGCGCTGAGTGTGAGAAGCAAAAGGATGCTAATTCTGATTCCTTCCCTTCTTTCTCACCTCGACTTCAAGATCTGTTTCTTCCGGAGAAGTTCAAGCCTTACGGCATCTCCAAGTATGATGGCAAGCAAGATCCAAGGCAGTGGTTGCGCTGTTATGCTCTGTCCATCTCCAATGCCGGAGGCAATGATGATACTAAATGTATCTATTTTCCTTTTGTTCTCGAGCAAGAGCCCCTCACATGGTTTGAGTCCCTCAAACGTGGCTCCATCAATAACTGGGAACAACTCAAACACCGCTTCACTAGCAACTTCGTGGGTTCTCTGGGCCGTCATGGCACCAGGATGGATCTTGCCCTGATCAAGCAGAAACAAGGCAAAACTCTTCGCGAGTACATGCGCCGCTTTTTTGAGAAAAGGGCTACTGTTGTTGATGTCACTGAAAAAGAAGTCATAGACACCTTTCAAGATGGTTTCTATGATGATAGGCTTTTCCAAGACTTTGGTCGTGCTCGCCCAGCCAACATCACCAAACTTAAGGAGATGATCACTCACTGGGCGAACGAGGAAGACAAAGCTCGGAATCGGTTCAACCATCTTGCAAGAATCAGAACAACAACAACAACAACAATGCTGGAGGAAGCAATAGTGGCAAGCAACAGCAGGGAAACCACCAAGGGAATAACTACTTGAGTAATCCCAATCGCAAGCGCAAGCCCGACAACACTGTTGCTGCCATGGAAACCACCGCCAAGCCTGAAGATGATCCTCACTGGGCAACTTTGACCAAGCAGAAATGCCCATGGCACCCGGAGGGTGATCATACTACAGAGCAGTGTTACCAACTTCGACGTGCATTGAAGAACACACCCGAACCAACACACCCAAACCCGCGATATCGCAAACACAAGGGGAAGAAGGCTAACACAGACAAAGACACAGGGTTTGAGAACCCCTCCAATACTGTCAATGTCATATTTGGTGGTATTCCAACCAAGCGCATGCAAAAGCTAGCTCTCAGGGAGATTATGTCCATCCAACCAGCCGCTCCCACTTATCTCAAGTGGTCTGAAACCCCCATTACCTTCTCAAGGGCAGATCAATGGACTAGTTTCTCTGAGCCAGGACGATATCCTCTCGTTCTGGATCCCATGGTGGCAGGCTCCAGGCTTACCAAGGTTCTCATTGATGGTGGCAGCGGTCTCAACGTCTTGTTTGCCAAAACTTTGAAGAAGATGGGCCTGGATATCACCAATATGCTTACCAAGACCAACTCACCGTTCTATGGTATCATCCCGGGCAACGCAACTGTTCCTTTGGGTTCAGATGTATTACCCGTTACCTTTGGGACCAAGGATCACTATCGCACTGAGTACATCAAGTTTGAGGTCACTGACTTCGAGACTTCTTACCATGCCATCATCGGCAGGCCCGGTCTCGCTAAGTTCATGGCCATCCCACATTATGTGTACTTGGTTCTCAAGATGCCGAGCCCCAAGGGAGTTCTTTCATTGCAAGGGGATCTGAAGCATTCTTACGACTGCGATACAGAAGCCGTAGAACTTGCCTCGACTACTCAAGTACCCAATGCAATGATGGAAGTCTTCACTACCGCTAAAAAACTTGCTCCCAGCGAGCTGGAGGTTCCTGAGAAGACTGACAACAACAACAAGCCTACACCATCTGGTGACGTCTTGCTCAAAGCCATTGACCTCGATACTGGTGACAGCAGCAAGACGACCATGATCAGTGCACAGCTTGACCCTAAATAGGAAGACGCGCTCGTCAACTTCCTTCGGGCTAACCGTGATATCTTTGCGTGGAAGCCATCTGACATGCCAGGTGTGCCCAGGAGGTTGATCGAGCACTCACTCAACGTCGATCCTAATGCTACCCCCAAGAGACAACACCTTCGGTATTTTGCTGACGACCGCAGGGCTGCTATCAAGAAAGAGCTCGCTAAACTACTTGCGGCTGGCTTCATCAAGGAAGTTTTTCACCCGCAGTGGCTCACTAACCCTGTGCTCATCAGAAAGAAGAATTCTAATGACTGGAGGATGTGTGTCGACTACACTGATCTCAACAAGCATTGCCCCAAGGATCCTTTTGGGTTGCCGCGGATTGATCAAGTCATTGACTCTACGGCGGGCTGTGCTCTACTCTGTTTCCTGGATTGCTACTCTGGCTATCATCAAATTGCAATCAAGGAATCTGATCAAGAGAAGACCGCATTCATCACTTCGTTTGGTGCTTATTGTTACACAACAGTGTCCTCCAGGTTGAAAAATGCTAGTGCTACATATCAAAGGGCTATCCAAGCGTGCTTCAAGAAGCAGCTTCACAAGAACGTGGATGACGTCGTTGTCAAGACTAGGGATCCAGACATGCTCATCACGGATCTTGAGGAAACTTTCGCTTCATTGTGTGAGTACCAATGGAAGCTCAACCCCAATAAGTGCGTCTTTGGCGTATCTTCAGGAAAACTACTCGGGTTCATCGTCAGCCATCGTGGCATTGAAGCAAACCCTGAGAAGATTATTACCATCTTTAACATGCAAGCTCCGACTACTATCAAAGATGTCCAGAAGCTTACTGGTTGCATGGCGTCACTCAATCGCTTCATCTCACGACTTGGAGAACGGGGTCTTCCTTTCTTCAAGTTACTCAAGCGGCAGGAGAAGTTTTCATGGACAACTGAAGCTGATCAAGCTCTTTCTCAGCTCAAGGAGTTCTTATCCAAGCCTCCAGTGCTCACAGCTCCTCTGCCCAATGAAGAGCTTTTGCTCTACATTGCTGTGACTACTAATGTCGTCAGCACTGCTATTGTCATTGAGCGGCAGGAAGAAGGCCATGGCTACCCTGTCCAAAGGCCTGTTTATTTCGTCAGTGAAGTTCTTTCAGAATCCAAGGCTCGCTACCCTCCGGTGCAGAAGCTACTCTATGCAGTTCTGATTACTTCACGGAAGCTCCGCCACTACTTCGACGAGTACAAAATTTCTGTGATCACTAGCTACCCGCTTGGCGAGATATTGCACAACCGGGATTCCACAGGAAGGATTTCTAAATGGGCTGTAGAGCTTGGTGCTCTATCGCTCGAGTTCAAGTCTCGCACTGCTATTAAGTCTCAGGCCTTGGTTGATTTCATGGCTGAGTGGCGGGAAAATCAAGTCCCAACTCCAATTGAGCGTCCAGAACATTGGGTCATGTACTTTGATGGTTCCCTCAAATTGGAAGATGCTGGTACCGGGGTACTTTTGATTTCTCCCAAGGGCGAGCAACTCAAATATGTTCTACAGATCTTTTGGAAGGTCTCAAACAATGAAGCTGAATATGAAGCTCTACTGCATGGTCTTCGCCTTGCAGTCTCTCTTGGCATCACATGACTACTTGTTTATGGTGATTCTTTGGTGGTCATCAATCAAGTCAACGATTAATGAGATCGTAATGCTGAGAATATGGATGCGTACTTCAGGATGTACGCAAACTTGAGAACAAATTTCATGGTCTCGACTTCCATCATGTGGTCCGCGACAACAATGTTGCTGCGGATGTCTTGTCGAAGCTGGGATCTACACGAGCTCAAGTGCTAGCTGGGATCTTCGTCCTTGAACTCCACAAACCATCAATTCCGGAGCAATCATCTGCACCCACGACTACTTCAGTTCAACCTGATCGAGAAGTGCTTATGATTGATGTGGACTGGGGAACTCCCTTCATCGACTACATTCAACATCAGTTGATTCCAGAAGACAAGTCAGAAGCTGAGCGCATCTCATGCCGCGTCAAGGCTTATGCTCTAGTCGGAAATCAACTCTACAAGCGAGGCGTAAGCTCTGATGTACTCATGAAGTGCGTTTCTCGCGAAGAAGGCAAGGAAATCTTGGAAGAGACACACAAAGGAATCTGTGGCAATCACGCTTCTTCCCGCACCTTCGTGGGAAAAGTGTTCAGACATGCTTTCTACTGGCCTACAGCCCTTGCTGATGCAGAGGAACTAGTCAAGAAGTGTCAAGGATGCCAATTCTTCGCCAAGCAACAACACGTTCCTGCTTACAAGCTCATCACGATACCACCAACTTGGCCTTTCGGTTGCTGGGGGTTGGATATGATTGGTCCTCTCCCAAATGTGCCAGGAGGATTCAACAGAGTTCTGCTGGCTATCGACAAGTTTACCAAGTAGATTGAGGTCAAGCCTATTACATGCCCCAAGGCTGATAGAGTCCTCGACTTCTTGAATGAAATCGTACATCGCTATGGTTTCCCTAACCGCATCATCACAGACCTGGGTTCAAATTTCAACAATCAACAGTTCTGGGAGTACTGCGAGAACAGTGGAATTGACGTCCGGTACGTCTCCGTCGCTCATCCCCGTGCCAATGGCCAAGTGGAACGCGCTAATGGGATGATACTTGATGCTCTCAAGAAGTGACTGTATGATGCAGCAAATACCAAGGGCGGCAAGTGGATCAAGGAACTACCCAATGCACTCTGGGGGCTACGCACTCAGCCTACTACCCCCACAGGGCAGTCACCTTACTTCCTGGTCTACGGCTCTGAAGCCGTTTTGCCTGCCGATGTCATGTGGCGTTCTCCGACGGTTGATCAGTACGAAGAAGGCGTAGCTGAAAAAACAAGACAAACAGATGTCAACAGTCTCGAGGAAGCTCACTGTAATGCACTTGTTCAATCCGCTTGATACCTTGAGAGGATTCGCCGCTATCATGAGCGCAACGTTAAGGAACGCTCCTTCAACGTTGGTGATTTAGTCCTCCGTCACATCCAGAATACGGCAGGACTACACAAGCTCAACTCGCCATGGGAAGGTCCTTTCTCTATTACAAAGGTTACTAGCCCAGGCTCATATCGTCTTCAAACTCTAGAAGGCGAGGAAGTTGACTACTCTTGGAATATCGACCTGCTTTGTCGCTTCTACCCGTAGGGGGTCTCAACAACCCTCTCCAGACGGCTACGGCTGTAAAACAACTCGTATTGGGTTTCATCAACCCTTTCCAGGCAGCTTCAGTTGCAACCACTCAACAGACAGCTACGGTTGTCACCACTCATAGGGGATCAAGATAATACTCTCCAGACAGTTTCGACTGTATCTTCTCGTAGCTTTCAGCTACGAGCACCCGCAGGGGGCTTCATCAACCCTCTCCAGGCAGTCTCATTCTGCGACCTCGTAGGGAGTCATGATAACTCTCTCCAGACGATTCTGTATCGTGTAGGGCAATAAGTGGCACATGCTGTCCATGTTCCTATTTTTCAATAAGAGGCTGCGGCCTAGAGTAACACCCTGCTGGTAGGGTCTCAGTGGAACTCTCATACAAGTTGCTGCTACAGCAAGGATGAGTTCATCACACTGTCCCCTACGGTCTTACTCGTTCTTCGAAACATTCTTGCGAGTACTCTCTCACTAGGCTCATAGCCTCAGAGGTACTTAAGACATTGTAAACACTGTACAATGTATTCAGTAATAAAGTTGCTACTCTATACCAGCTTGTTACTGTCTTCCACTTTTTCATGACAAAGACTTCTTTTACGCTGCTACAGCTAAGGTGTTCAACTCGTTATGAATAAGTTCTTTCGAGTACTCTCTCACTAGGCTTGTTAGCCTCAGAGGTACTTAAGACATTGTAAACTCTGTACAATGTGTTTAGTACAAACCGCTACTCTATATCGACTTGTTACTACTCTTAGCTTACTTCATGACAAAGCCTTCTTTTACGCTGCTACAGCTAAGGTGTTCAACTCGTCAAGTTTTAAGCTAACGTTCTTCAGAACATCTTTACACTTGAGTAATCCTACTCGTGTATCGTATCTCTTTTTTTGCAGCCACACACTCAATACCAACTCGAGTACTTGGCCAACACATAAGCATACAAAGGGATCCAGATAATTGATTTCTTCAAAGTTTTCAATTATATTACATAAACACTTGTTCGGGATTACACTTGTCTTTTCCCTAGTGTTTCTACCTACAGGTACATCTAACGGAGATCGATGAACTTGGAGACTGCTTCCATGATTGGGGAAGTCTGTTGCATCAGCTCGTTGAGACGATCATCGGTGCAATCTCCAGATCTGCTGTTCATGATGACTGAGAGGTCCGCCTCGGCATAGAAAGACTTGATGAAGCTCAGGACTTGATTTGGGATCGTGCAGGCCAGCCTTTGAGCGTACTCCAGAGTCTTCTTCGGCGTATCTTTCAGCCTCTCCACAAGTGGACGGGGCTGAATTCCAGTGACTCTGGGCTCGAACAGATTTGCTATTGGCTCGACTGCCTCTGTCAAGGCCTTCAGCTCTGAGCGTAGGCCCTCGGCTTCTTCAATCTTTTCCTTGAGCGACTGCATGCAATGGAGCAAATCAGTCCAGCCGGCAATGCAGATGTCCATTTCGCGCTCAAGTTCGAAGCACCGCACCTTATAGTCTTCCTTCAGATCCATATGAGCTGCTTCTTCACGGTTGAAGGCTAGCTGCCAGTCCAGCACCTTGTTCTTGAACTTGTTGACTTCTTCTGTCAGCTCTACAAAGGATCAAGGCTACTTATCAGATGTGGTGCGCAAGAGCAAAAGTACTCAATGATGATTTCAGAAGGGAGATTACCTTTATTCTTCAGGCGCAGGGACTTGTTCTTACCAACAACTTCATCCTTCTTCACCGTCAGCTTCTGGATCTCGTTGTGATACTCGGCGGCGTTGGCATCAAGTTTCTCCTGCAGCTTCAGAGACAAGGCTTTTTGTTGCTTTATTTCTTCTCTGAGCTACGAGACTTCTTCAATGTCAGCCGCGTGTTGTTCAAGCAGGCGAGTCTTGCATTTCGACTGCTTGACTACCTCCTGCAAAGGCAAAAACAACCTATGAAGTCAGAGACAATATATCTATGACTACAAGTACTCTACAAGAGACTACACAACTCACCGCAAGGAGTTTTTCTACACCACGGAATATCTCTGCATGAGCATGCAAGTTGTCCTCGTCCAGGCAGGAGTCATCATATGGCATCAAGTTCTCTACCATGGACTGGGTACTTGTGCTAGCTGCAGAGTACCTTGCAGCGCTACGCAAAGGAGCCGGGTCTTCGATTTGTGGCTCGTGTGGCACCATGCGATTCTCTGGGCTCTCTTCCAGTGCCAACTGTGCATCAACATGATGTACGGGGGCTTCAGCTGCTGGGACTTCTTCGTGACGCAGCATGGCTTCAGGATCAGCCTCCAAGCCTTCATTCACCACGGCTTCGATATCTTCAGGATTTTCAGCCCTTGGCTTGGAAGCTGCCTCCACCGCTGCCTTCACCACATCACTCCAGAGGAAGCGGAGTGCTTCTGCAGCATCGGCTTCAGCTGGTACTTCTTGGCATTCTGGAAGTACATCTTCTAGTTGCTCTTGAGGAGTCTGGTCTCCTTCAGCAGCACCACTTCCAGAGGCGCCCCACTTCACATCAGTGGATTTCCTGCATCAACAAGATAGTCAGCAAAAATAGAGTACATAATCATATTAAGTACTCGAGTACTCGGGTACTTACAAAGCAGCACGAGGCACCGTGACTCTCGGTCCCAGCAGGTCGAAGAAAGAAGGCGCCGCCGGCACCTCTGGCACACTTTCCACCGGCGGCACATTTTCTGGTACCGCGGCCTCTTGTTGCTCATGCGCCACCGTCTCCACGGTCAACCCTGGAACCACCTCGGGTTCTATTATTCTTGGGGGGCTACTCGAGGGTACACTAGATGCACTCTCGATAACCTGCGCAAGACAAAAACAAGCCATTACAGCAGAGAATAAGTACTCAATGCAACATCGACTACTTACAAGGTTCTCGAACACTTACTGTAATGGAGGGGAGGCCTGAGATCTTCTTTACGGCTCGCTTCCCCACCGTGGTCCTTTTCTTCCGCAGCGGCAGAGTCACATCATCTGTAAGAGACGATGCCGGCCTCTTCGATGCTCCTGCGGCGAGGCCACTGGGGATGGACGCCCCAGAGTACCCGTAGCGGCTTTTCACTTCAAAAAGCTGTTGAACTGTTTGGCTGTCTTCATCGCTTGAGGAGGCGTCCTCCACCAAGACTTCTTCTCCCCCTTGAGCAGATTGACTACTCTCGGGGGCTTGAGCCTCCACTTCAGTTGGCTCTCCCTCCGGCGTTTGTAGTGGGTCTTGAGGACGAGGAGGGGGAACGGACCCAAATTTCAAGACATCCTCCTGCGAAATAAGGCAATTGTTAGCTACACGATTACTTATAATAAGTACTCGGGGGCTAGTTCTCGGAAACTTACCATGCGCGGAGGATTGTCGGCACTATATTCACGGACGGCTGCAGGAATTCCGTGAAGATTCTTGAAGATCTTCTGCAGCCTCTCCATCACAAGATCATCGCTGATCTCTTCAGCAGAAAGCCTGGAGCCATCATCCGCTCCAGTGTACTCGAACCCGAGATGCTCCCGCTGCATCAAGGGTTGTACCCGTCGCTTCATAAAGCTGAAAGCTACTCTCTCAGCAGTCAAGCCTTACGCCTTCTTCTGCGCAATCTTCGCCAGCAACTCGGGGATCTGGATGCACTCTTGCATTGTGGGTTCATCTTTCCAGAGCCTGTCGTAAACTGGCGCAAACATGCTTGGCTTCGGCAGCTACGGCGGGGCGTTCTCTATGTAGAACCACTTGTTCTTCCAGTCTTGATTTGAATCTATCAAATCGTACTTGAAGTACAACTCTTGCGCCTTCTGGCGCATCTGCACACCGGCTCCTCCGACTACAACCGGAAAGTTGGCGTTCGGCTGCGGTTTCAACCCGAAGATCTTCCTGAACAAGGCCCAGTGAGGGCGGATACCGAGGAAGGCTTCGCAGAAGTGCACGTACACTGCAATCTGGAAGATGTTGTTAGGGTTCAGATGTACGTGCTCCAACTTGATGAAGTCGAGGAAGCCGCGGAAGAAATCCGACGACGGCAGCGTCAATCCACGCTCGACGAAGTGCCCGAACATTGGGATTTCATCCGGGCTCTTCTCCATTGGCCACGCATCACCAGCGGCAGAGCTCCAACCAGCAATGGCCTTCTCGCGCAGCAACCCGCCGGCTTCGAGGACCTTTGAGAGCCAGGTGTGGTTCGAGGACCGGTGGATGGTCGCTTCCTGGTGTGATGAGTGATTGACAATGTGGTGTGGACTGATTCTTGGCTAAGTATTGCAGGTGCAGGTTGCGGCTTGACTGGTGCAGGTGCAGGTGAAGAACAAGCGCGAAAGGTCATTGCCGGTGAGGCCTCCAGGTGTGGAGAAGACAAGTAGGCTTGGTTCGAGGGACCCGGTGGCCAGCGGGGTCAAGTGCGGGCCGCATGGTGGCAAGAACGGCAAGATGAAGTCATGGACGGTTTCTTGGTTGAGCCTCAAAACCAAGGTCGAGCCGGGACTACGTGGGAGCCGAGTCATGAGTGGTGATTGGCGGAGGCTACACCGAGTTCGCGGGGTTTCCGGTGGTTCACCAGAAAACCACTGGGATTCTTGGTTGATCCACAAAGCCAAGACCAAAGAACCGAAGACGGAGGTGCAGCAGCTCCAGACCGGTCTGACCGGTGGGTCTGACCGGTCTGACCGGTGGGTACCGGTCTGACCGGTGAGGAGCACCGGTCTGACCGGTGTGCGATGACGCAGTCCGGAATCTTCGAAGCGGAGGACACGCGTCAGGATCGCAAGGCTTGCGTCGAGGCTAAGCAAGTTTGCGGTCGTTGGGCATCCGTCCGATGGAGCGAAGACAAAGATTTCCGATTTCGCTCTTGAGGGGCATGTATCCCTAGTTAGCTAGTAAGGGTATTTTCGTCTTTCGGTTTCCTCCATATAACCGAAGTGGTGAGAGGATGGCAGCCATCTCTTGGAACCCTAGCTCATTTGGTTTTCCTATTTTCCTTAGGATTTTCTTAGGACTAGCTTGAGAGCTTCATGGTGAGATCTTGTGAGAGGGAAGGATGATCGGGCGGCAAGCTAGACCTTGTATGAACCTCTTTGGTATTTATAGATGATTCGGCGTGGTTCCTCAAGGCTTAGATGTGTCTTTCCCGTTTCTCCTTTTTGGTGATTTTCGAAGCCCTTTCTTGGCGATTTTCTTGGAACGATTTCGAGGCCTTTCTCTTTGGGATTTGGTGGGGGATGTATGCATGAACCCTTCGTGGTTCTTTTCCCTTTGATTCCCCTCCCAAATCCGTGAGCGAAGGGGCTCGATTTTGGGGTTTTTGTGGCTCTAGGGTTAGAGGCGTTCTTGGTGGGATTTCTTCGATTCCTCTTGATTTAGCAAGTTTTGGTGGACCAAATCTTGGCTATGGAGTGCCCATGAGGTGTTCCTACTATCCCCAAAGTCTTGCACAAATCCGTGGAGCGATTCAGGAGATCGGGAGTTGGATTTGGGGGAGTTGACCCGCGGGTGCTGTTCATCCCCGAGCGGCCCAGCCTGACCGGTCTGACCGGTGCTGCTCACCGGTCTGACCGGTGCAGAGGCTCTGTGGGTTTTGCCTCGGGTGAACGTCTGGGTGAGTTCGTTGTTGTCCCGTGTTTCTGCTGTTTCGAGTTTGGGTCAGTTTGGAGCTCGGTAGGCCTGTTTGGAGGATTTGGGGTTTCCTGGCTTGAACCGGTCTGACCGGTGAGCTACACCGGCCTGACCGGTGTAGGGGCCTTCTGTGGAAGTTCCCAGGTTTTACCAGCAGGGACCGATCTGACCGGTGCTGCTCACCGGCCTGACCGGTGTGGGTCAGTGGTGCTCGAGTTGGTGTTCCGTTGCGTTCTCGAGTCCGTGAAGGTGGTTGCTGGTTCCTAGGACCAGTAGCACTCTAGTGGCTGTGTAGTCTTAGCCAACTTGGGTAGTTGAGTCAGAGATGTGATTTGGAAGCCGTGTTCGTCTTGTTGGAGTTGTCATCTCCTTCGAGAAGAATTTTTATCGGCTCCCATTCACTCCCCCCCTCTCTGGTTCGCCTAATCGGTCCTTCAATTGGTATCAGAGCTGGTTCGGGTCTTCATTGACTCTTACCAATCTAAGATCCAAAGATGGCATACCAGGAACAGGGTTCGGGTCCTCCGCACTTCGATGGGAAGAACTACCAGATGTGGCAGAGGCGGCTGGCAGCGTTCCTCCGCGGAAAGGGTCAGATCCTTTGGGACGTTACGGTGAACACAGCTTATGTTCATCCGATGAACTTCCTTGCTCCAGGATCGAGGGATATGTTTGAAGCCAACAACAAGGCTGTCGACTACTTGTTTCATGCTCTGTGTCAGCCCGAATTCGATCGGGTTCAGACAGAGGACTTAGCTTGTAGGATTTGGGAGCAGTTGAAGGATGCTCATGCTGGGAATGCTCAGGTTCAGGCTCGGATGAACGCGACTTACCGGAGAGAGTACGAGAACTTCACTCATCTCCCCGACGAGTCCGTCGATGCCCTTTTCCAGCGGTTTACGGTCGTTGTGAACAACATGAGAGCCAATGTGGCCGTGCTCCCATACAATGATCATGATAGAGCCGTGAAGCTCTTGCACTCGTTGGATCGTACCGTATGGGACGGGAAGTTTGAGGCTATTGTTGAGTCCGAGAAGTATGACACCTTGACGGTGAACGAGCTGTTCTCGAAGCTCAAGTCGGCTAAGTTGGACCGTGGTATGACAGGCAAGATCGAGAGCCCGACTGATTCTCATAGTCTCGCTCTCGTTGGTGGCAAAGGAGCTAAGTCTAACGCTAACGCATCCTCCAGGATGTACTCTCTATCTTCTTTGATGTCTTTGCCAGACGAGGAGTTCGACATGCTTGGAGAGGACGAGCCGGCGTTGCTGACCAGGCGGTTCGAGAGGCTGCACGAGAACCAGGTGAACATGAGGAGGACAGCACGGACGTGCTTTCAGTGTGGCAAGCCTGGACACTTCGTCGCCGACTGCCCAGAGAAGACGGAGAACAAGGACGGCTACAGGCACCGGTCAAGCAAGGATGGCAAGTACCGGTCGAGGCGCAATCACAAGCACAAGAACAAGCACAAGGACGAGCGACGGTCGAGGAAGAAGGACGGACGCGGCAGGAAGGCCCGAGCGATGGTCGGAGCAAGCGACGTCGACTCCAGCTCCGCCTACTCTTCCTCGAGCTCGAGTAGCAGTGAAGATGAAGGTGATCGGCGCAAGAACAAGAAGTCATCCAGGAACTTGAGCGGGTTGAGCTGCTTCGCGGGAGATGGCTTCTGCGACATGGCTCGTAGCTTCGGCAGCAAGAAGAGTCACCAGAGTGACTCGGACTCCGACTCCAAGGATGAGGTATGTGATGAGCTCTCCTCTTTGCGCAAGGAGAATGATGAGTTGGTTGACTTGCTTGATAATCGCGATCACATGCTTAGAGAGGCCAAGAAGATGAGGAAAGAACTTAGGGCCTCACTAGAAGATGCTAGGAACCGTGTGGCTGAGCTAGAAACCCAGAACCTAGATGCTAAGCTTGAGATTGATTCGCTTAAGGCTTCTCCTGTGGTTTCTGATGAGATTGATTGCTGTGATTGCTCTGTGTACTTAGCTGATCTTACTGCTCTTAAGGATAAGCATGCTTCTACTTGTGATGAACTAGATATTCTTAGGGTTGAAGTGGCTGAGCTTAAGTCTAGACCTGCTTTGCTAGGTGCTTGCACTTCTTGCCCTGTTTTGCATGGAAAGATTGATGAGATGCATGCTTACACTGTTTCGCTTGAGGCTAAGTTGAAAGAGCCTATTCCCACTTCTTGCTCTACTTGTGAATTGCATGCGGTTAAGAATTTGGAGCTTGCGCATTATGTTGATCGCTTGCAAGATGAGAATGATGAGCTGAGGAAATGTATGAGCTGGTTGTCGGGTCAGGAGCCTCAGCTTGGTATCATGATAGCGGCTTTCAAACGCTATGATGGTCAGGCACTTGGGGCTGACAAGCTTGGAGAGAACAGTGGTGAGGGAGTTGAGAGAGTTGGAGAGATTCCTATCCCACCACCAAACAGATACAAGAACAAGTTTGAGCCCAAGCCTAATCATCTCAGAAACAAACTTGACACTACTCCAGATCCACCCATATTCCCTCACCCAACAAACGATTTCCAGAAACCGGTGAAGTTTGTGAGCCCAAAGGGAGGTGAGGAAGGAGAGAAGAAGGGTGAGAAACCGAGTGGGCAGCCCCAACCCAAGCCTAAGCCTAAGCCACAGCCCATGAAGTTCCATTGTGGATATTGTGGGAGAGATGGTCACAAGGATGAGTTTTGCTTCAAGAGGAAGCGTGAGGAGAGAATGGCTAGAGAGTGGGCTAACAAGGACAGGTACCACCCATCTAATGGTGTACCTGAGCCTCGTATTCAGATGCCCAGGGCCAAGGCGATTGTGAGGACGGTTCCAGCTTGGGGAGACCGTAAGGCAGCGGGTGGTGCTGCTGGCCGAGCTACACCGGTCAGACCGGTGCACTACATCGGTCAGACCGGTGCAGGTCTGGGCAGACAGCAAGTTGGTTTTCGTGCTCGTGAGGATGCTCGGTTTGGTTCTGGTGGTCGTGGTTCTGGTGGTTAGTCTGGAAAGTTTGCAGGTGGTCAGTTTGCTAGGCGTTCTCCACCTCGTGCTCAATACGAGAGTGGGAGGAGTCGTAGCTTTGAGATGGAGAGGAGGAACGGTCCACGGTCTTCTTTTCGTGGCTTTCGTCCTCCTCCAGCTAGAGAGGGTTGGTTCCCTCGTAGTGGTTACCGTGGTGGTTTTCGTGGTGGTAGCTTTGATAGGCGTGATGATTTGGTTTGTGCTAACCCCACTTTGGAGCAAATGGCTCGGCACTGGTTTTACTCTTTTGGTACTAACCCCAGTGCTGAGTCGTTTGTTCACTCACGTGCTCGCTTTTGAATTTCAGGTGGGAGACTTGAGGAACGTTTGGTTGATTGACTCCGGTTGCTCGAGGCATATGACCGGAGACAAGGGGTGGTTCTCAAGTCTCGTCCCGGTGGTGTCCAAGACATACATCACCTTTGGGGACAATGGGCGAGGGCGTGTGCTATCAGAAGGTGAGATCAAGGTAAGTGACAAGGTCACTCTCAGGCGTGTTGCTCTTGTTCAATCGCTGGGGTTCAATTTGCTTTCTGTGTCCCAGTTGTTGGATGAGGGCTTTGAGGTGTTGTTTCGGCCTGGTGGTTCTCGGATTTTAGATTCTCGAGGGGACCTTGTTTGCATGGTCGTTCCCGAGGGTCAAGTGTTCCGAGCTGATTTCTCTCAGTCTTCTGGTGTGGAGCGTTGCTTTTTGGCTGGTTCTTCGAGTGAGTTGTGGAAGTGGCATAGGAAGTTGGGTCACTTGAGCTTTGACCTTTTGTCTCGCTTGAGTAAACTCAATTTGGTCCGAGGATTGCCACGGTTGAGGTTTGAGAAAGAGTTGGTTTGTGCACCGTGTAGGCATGCCAAGATGGTAGCCTCTTCTCACCCGCCCCTCACTGATGTGATGACTGAGCGTCCATGCGAGCTGCTCCATATGGACCTTGTTGGCCCAGCTCGTGTGTGATCTGCGGGTGGGAAGTGGTACGTCCTTGTTGTGGTGGATGACTACTCTCGGTATGCGTGGGTGTTCTTTCTTGAGGAGAAAGGGGAGACGTTTGGTTTTGTTCGAGATCTTGTCTTGAGGTTAAGAAACGAGAGGCACGGAGATGCCATACGAGCGATCCGCAGTGACAATGGCTCGGAATTCAAAAACTCTCGCTTCGAAACCTTTTGCCATGACTTGGGTCTTGAACACCAGTTTTTGAGTCCGTATACGCCTCCCCAGAATGGCGTGGTGGAAAGGAACAACAGAACCTTGTGCGAGATGGCTCGGACGATGCTCGACGAGCATAGGACTCTGAGAAGGTTCTGGGCTGAGGCGGTCAATACCGCGTGCCATGTGTCGAACAGGATCTACCTCAGGGTTCATAAGAAGAAAACCTGTTACGAGTTGATGCACGGTTGCACACCCAAGGTGAGTCACTTCCATGTCTTTGGTTGTAAATGCTTCATTCTGAAGAAAGGGGAGAAGTTGGACAAGTTCGAGGCTAGGTCTGTCGATGGTATTTTCTTTGGTTATGCATCTCATTCTAGAGCATTTCGTGTGCTCAATCTTGAAACTAACCAAATCATGGAGACTTGCGAGGTAACCTTTGACGAGACACAGCCACGTAGTCAGCTTATTTTTGAGTGTGCAGGTGATGACGAACTTGGCGAGGAGATCTTTCAGGAGGAGGAGCATGAACATGGAGATGATGAAGATGGCGGTGTGGTGCCCGCAGCTGAACATGTACCTACTACTTCGACGACGATCGTGAACGGGCCCTCTCCCACACCTACAACGACAAATCCAGATCAAGGCGAAGCTGCTATTGAGGGGGAGGTAGCATCAAGGCGAGAATCTCCCCGGCGAGTGCAAGTGGATCACCCAGCTTCGAGAATCATCGGCGACATGAATGAACGTACTACACGGTCGAGGGTTCGGAACAATTCTCATTTCGCTCATGCTGCTTTTGTTGCCACCTTTGAGCCCAAAGACATTGGACACGCGCTCTCTGATCATAATTGGGTTAATTCGATGCATGAGGAGTTGGAGAATTTTGAGAGGAACCAAGTTTGGGTGTTGGTTGACCCTCCCCCAGGGTGTAAGCCGATTGGGACAAAATGGGTGTGGAAAAATAAAGAAGGGGAGAAAGGAGAAGTGGTGAGGAACAAGTCAAGACTTGTTGCTCAGGGGTACAGTCAGAAAGAGGGGATCGACTACGAGGAGACTTTCGCTCCTGTAGCTCATTTGGAGGCGATCAGGATCCTTCTAGCCTTTTCCGTGGCTAAAGGGTTCAAGTTGTACCAGATGGATGTGAAGAGTGCTTTCCTGAACGGTGTGTTGGAGGAAGAGGTGTTTGTGAGGCAACCACCGGGGTTTGAGAGTGAGAAGTACCCCCACCGGGTGTACAAGTTGAGGAAGGCGCTGTATGGGTTGAAGCAGGCGCCTAGAGCTTGGTATGGTAGACTGAGGGGGTTCCTGTTTGAGAGAGGGTTTGAGATGGGGAAGGTCGACCAGACCTTGTTTCTCCTCAGGCAGGGCAGAGATATCCTGATTGTGCAGGTATACGTGGATGATATTGTCTTTGGTGGCTCGTCTAACTCTCTTGTTGCAAGGTTTGCAGAAGACATGAGCAGGGAATTTGAGATGAGCATGATGGGCGAGTTGCAGTTCTTCCTCGGGCTACAAATCAAGCAATCAAAGGAAGGAACATTTGTGCACCAAGCTAAGTACACCAAGGACATTGTGAGGAAGTTCAAGATGGAGGACTCCAAGGCCATGGCGACGCCTATGAGTACGACTACAGCTCTTGATGCGGACGAGGAAGGTGAACACGTGGACCAGAAGGAGTACCGGAGCATGATCGGGTCACTCCTCTACTTGACGGCGACGAGGCCGGACATCCAATTCTCGGTATGTCTGTGCGCTCGTTTTCAAGCGTCTCCGAGGACTTCGCATCGGCAAGCAGTCAAGCGCATTTTCAGGTATTTGCGACACACTCCCGACTTCGGCCTTTGGTACTATGCGTCTTCTTCTTTGGCGCTTCATGGATTTTCAGACGCGGATTTTGCCGGGTGTCGGTTGGATAGGAAGTCCACTTCTGGGACTTGCCAGTTCTTGGGTTCTTCTTTGGTGTCTTGGTCTTCCCGCAAACAGTCAAGTGTTGCTCAATCCACTACCGAGGCAGAATATGTGGCCGCAGCTAGTTGTTGCTCTCAGCTCCTTTGGATCACATACACCATGAGTGACTTTGGTGAGGAGTATACCCATGTCCCACTTCAATGTGATAGCACCAGTGCCATAAGCGTTGCAAAGAACCCAGTGCTCCATTCCAAAACCAAGCACATAGAAGTGAGATATCATTTCCTGAGAGACAATGTAGAGAAAGGGAAGATAGCTTTGATCCATGTACCCACACATGACCAACTAGCCGATATTTTCACCAAACCCCTAGATCAAGCAACTTTCACTCGTTTGCGGGGGGAGCTTGGTGTTTGTTTGATTTCTTGAGTTGGTGTGTGGGAGCTCTTTTGTAGCATATGTATAGCTTTCCTTTGTGCATTTCTTGCATTTGGCATGGCATATGTAACATGATGTATAGGCATCTTTGTATCTTAGGTTGCATGCATTTTGTATCATATGCATTGTGTAGGAAAAGCTTCTCCTATATACCTTATTCACCATGGAATGATATGTATGTCTTTGTGAGCTAGTGTGATAAGCTATGGTTAGTTTGGCTTAGCTCTTGATGATCTTGATTTATATCCATGGTTGATGGCTATGTTTTTGAAAAATGTCACTTGTATACTCTCTTGTGAGTAAATGCATTTATATGATCTTGACATGTTTTAGTGGCTTGGCTATGCTTAATTTGTGGTTGGATAGCTTATTTTGATCATATGGGGCCAAAGGCTCATTTGCCATCATGAATGTTTAGCCCCCATGCTTAATCTTGTGGAGGGGCATAAGTTCCTTTTTGTCGCAAAGACATTTCATGTACCAATTTCAAATCTGAAAATGAAATGTAAATTGCTTGGAAAATATGCTCCCATGTCATATGTGTTTTTTTAATTTGCTTTGGGTGCTAAACCGTTGCATGATGCCTACCAATGAGAAGTCTCATATCTAGAAGTAGGCACATGGCTCGGTAGCTTTGACATGACATGAGGTGCTTGTGGGTGTTTATGATGGTCTTATGCTTAGAATGGTTGTCCTAGCATGAAATTTGTGTGGCTTTGCCATTTTGACATGTTTTGCTCATGTTTAGGACTTTGCTCATGAGAGGGTAAATTTTCGCAAAATTGCTCAATTCTATCTTAGCTTCGCCCAATGGTTGTGAAACTTGGTGATCTTGTAGTTGATGTCATTACGAAGCTATAGAGTATCTAACTTGCTCATTTGGACATGTGTAGCATCCTTTGTTGAATTTTGTCTATTTGAGAAGCTCTAGGTTGCATTTTTGGCTTGATTCATGCATTGTCAACAAGGGGGAGAAGTTTGAGCATGTTTTGCCTTGCTGCATGCATTTAGAAGGTTTCCAAGTGGTTTCGAGCTAGTTTTAAGCTCGTGCAGTTCCCAGTTTTTCCCAGGTGGTCATCGGCCTGACCGGTGAGGTACACCGGTCTGACCGGTGTGAGGTTCAGGTGCTGGGCGATCTAGCACACCGGTCTGACTGGTGTGGTTGACCGGTCTGACCGGTCAGAGCAAAGCTGAAGCAGCTGCTCTGTTTTGCGAGGTGGTTTGCATGGATTCGTCCAGGGGGAGTTGCATTGGTTCAGGGGGAGCTTGCATGTGTGCAGGGGGAGCTCTTTGTGGTTTTCGAGCTTTGGATTGTTGGCTTGTGCTCTTTGCTTGAGCATGGTTTTGTCTCAGATGTATCGAGCTGTTGCCCTTGCCTAAGGGGTCCGAGACTTGTCTTCTTCAAGTGATCTTGCTCGTTGCCTTTCTTTGGCTTTCGATCGCTTGTTGGAGTTTCTTTTAGTCGTTTCTTTTCTTTTTCTTTTCTCTTGGTTACCAAAACGTGTGTGTTGTCAATGCACTCATCAAGGGGGAGATTGAGAGCCAGGTGTGGTTCGAGGACCGGTGGATGGTCGCTTCCTGGTGTGATGAGTGATTGACAACGTGGTGTGGACTGATTCTTGGCTAAGTATTGCAGGTGCAGGTTGCGGCTTGACTGGTGCAGGTGCAGGTGAAGAACAAGCGCGAAAGGTCGTTGCCGGTGAGACCTCCAGGTGTGGAGAAGACAAGTAGGCTTGGTTCGAGGGACCTGGTGGCCAGCGGGGTCAAGTGCGGGCCGCATGGTGGCAAGAACGGCAAGATGAAGTCATGGACGGTTTCTTGGTTGAGCCTCAAAACCAAGGTCGAGCCGGGACTACGTGGGAGCCGAGTCATGAGTGGTGATTGGCGGAGGCTACACCGAGTTCGTGGGGTTTCCGGTGGTTCACCAGAAAACCACTGGGTTTCTTGGTTGATCCACAAAGCCAAGACCGAAGAACCGAAGACGGAGGTGCAGCAGCTCCAGACCGGTCTGACCGGTGGGTCCGACCGGTCTGACCGGTGGGTACCGGTCTGACCGGTGAGGAGCACCGGTCCGACCGGTGTGCGACGACGCAGTCCAGAATCTTCGAAGTGAAGGACACACGTCAGGATCGCAAGGCTTGCGTCGAGGCTAAGCAAGTTTGCGGTCGCTGGGCATCCGTCCGATGGAGCGAAGACAAAGATTTCCGATTTCACCCTTGAGGGGCATGTATCCCTAGTTAGCTAGTAAGGGTATTTTCGTCTTTCGGTTGCCTCCATATAACCCAAGTGGTGAGAGGATGACAGTCATCTCTTGGAACCCTAGCTCATTTGGTTTTCCTATTTTCCTTCCTATTTTCCTTAGGGTTTTCTTAGGACTAGCTTGAGAGCTTCATGGTGAGATCTTGTGAGAGGGAAGGATGATCGGGCGGCAAGCTAGACCTTGTATGAACCTCTTTGGTATGTATAGATGATTCGGCGTGGTTCCTCAAGGCTTGGATGTGTCTTTCCCGTTTCTCCTTTTTGGTGATTTTCGGAGCCCTTTCTTGGCGATTTTCTTGGAGCGATTTCGAGACCTTTCTCTTTGGGATTTGGTGGGGGATGTATGCATGAACCCTTCGTGGTTCTTTTCCCTTTGATTCCCCTCCCAAATCCGTGAGCAAAGGGGCTCGATTTTGGGGTTTTCGTGGCTCTAGGGTTAGAGGCGTTCTTGGTGGGATTTCTTCGATTCCTCTTGATTTAGCAAGTTTTGGTGGACCAAATCTTGGCTATGGAGTGCCCATGAGGTGTTCCTACTATCCCCAAAGTCTTGCACAAATCCGTGGAGCGATTCAGGAGATCGGGAGTTGGATTTGGGGGAGTTGACCCGCGGGTGCTGTTCATCCCCGAGCGGCCCAGCCTGACCGGTCTGACCGGTGCTGCTCATCGGTCTGACCGGTGCAGAGGCTCTGTGGGTTTTGCCTCGGGTGAATGTCTGGGTGAGTTCGTTGTTGTCCCGTGTTTCTGCTGTTTTGAGTTTGGGTCAGTTTGGAGCTCGGTAGGTCTGTTTGGAGGATTTGGGGTTTCCTGGCTTGAACCGGTCTGACCGGTGAGCTACACCGGCCTGACCGGTGTAGGGGCCTTCTGTGGAAGTTCCCATGTTTTACCAACAGGGACCGGTCTGACCGGTGCTGCTCACCGGCCTGACCGGTGTGGGTCAGTGGTGCTCGAGTTGGTGTTCCGCTGCGTTCTCGAGTCCGTGAAGGTGGTTGCTGGTTCCTAGGACCAGTAGCACTCCAGTGGCTACGTGGTCTTGGCCAACTTGGGTAGTTGAGTCGGAGACGTGATTTGGAAGCCGTGTACGTCTTGTTGGAGTTCTCATCTCCTTCGAGAAGAATTTTTATCGGCTCCCATTCACTCCCCCCCTCTCTGGTTCGCCTAATCGGTCCTTCAACCTTGATATCTTCCTCCTTCATCTTGGATTTCTTCCAAGAGACAGCCTGGCTAGGGGGCTTGGTGATGACCACTGTCTTGTACTTTGGCTCCGACAACTCATTTTTGCCTCGTCCAGATTTCCTCTTCTGTCCCTTGGACGGCGCAGGCTTCATCCTTCCTGTCACGTGGGTCTTCTTTCGCATTGACCGGAGGATGGCGAAGGGATGGAGGTTTGCACTCTTGGCACTATGGGCACCTGAACTCTGCGGCGGCTATGGATGCTAAGGTGTTCTGGATCTAAGGGCGAATGGAAGCAGTGAAAACCCTAAGGGATACCCTTTCGGGTATTTATAAAACCAAAACCCTAAAACGGTTCGGCCTGGTGACCCTTCGAATTCAACAGATTTGTTTCACTCAGGCGAAAGTTTTGGCTAAGTCAGAGGACTAAAATCCAAGACCTCCTCAGCTCCATCTCGGGGGCTCGACTACTCGATGGAATTGGATTTCACTCAGCTATAGTTCACTGAATTCAGGCCACTATTCTATAGTCAGATTGGATCCTTCAATTCGAGAAAGTACTCGACTCAAGGCTCGGGGGCTCCGTGCCACATGTCTTTCAGTTTTTCTCAGGATTTTATGGGATTATTTGACGAAGACTACAGATTGACCCTCAGCTTGAATTGTCAATTCGAACTAAGGCTCAGGGGCTACATCCATATTGGATGCGATTTTTTGCAAATCGCATTCCTATATTATTTCTTCGGATTTTCTGAGGATTTTCTGGAGCAAGATCAAAGAATAGATGATTGACCCTCAGCTTGAATCCTGGATTCGACCTAAGGCTCGGGGGCTACTTTCCATATGGAATGCGATTTCAGTAATCGCATTTCCATATGGATCTTTGATGCAAAGATTTCAAAAACGAAGCGGGTATTATTGAAGACCTTCAAGGGAAGTACTCGGGGACGCTTGGGAACAACTCAAGAAGACTTCAAGACTACTCGTGGAGTTAGCTGGAGTACCTTCTAGCCTCATGATGATTCAAGTACTATTGAAGATTGAAGCTTGTAGAACTCGGGGACGCTTGGGAACTACTCATGGAGACCTTCAAGACTACTTGGAGCATTGCATTCGACTACAAAGTACTCGGGGGCTTGGTGACCGGGCATCTCTGGGCCCACCAACACATTGTGGGCCATACCCGGGAGATGAGTTCCTGCACACCTGGACTACTCGACTAGTGGGCCACGGTGCTGGTACTGTGGACCACAAGGCAAGACAAGACGGACAAGGACTTGTACTAAGACTAGGATAGCTTTCCATACCCTGTATAGGCTACTCCGGGTCCTACTCGAATAGTACCCTTGTACCAATCCGACTTGTAACCCTGCCTCCCGTGGCATATAAGGCGAGGCAGGGACCCCTCTCAAAACATAAGCAATCAATACAGAGCCACGCAGCATACAGGACGTAGGGTATTACGCACATTGCGGCCCGAACCTATCTAATTGTGTGCCCCGTGTCTCACCATCGTGTTCCTGATCTCGGCGAGCCCCACCGCACAATCTACTACTTCGGGTACCCCGTCGTAGGCTCGGTGTCTAAAACACTGACACCAGAGGCATGCTTCTCGGGTTTGTCGTGTCGGAGCGCAGCATCGAGGCAAATCCCGAGAAGATCTCTGCCATCACGAGCATGGGGCCGATCAAAAATCTGAAAGGGGTATAGCGTGTCACAGGATGCCTCGCGGCTCTCAGCCGCTTCATCGCCCGACTTGGTGAACGCAGCCTGCCACTGTACAAGCTCATGAAGAAGTTGGACCACTTCATGTGGACGCCCGAAGTGCAAGAGGTGCTCGACTCGCTGAAAAATCTGCTCCAAAGCCCGCTGGTGCTCACAATGCCAACAGAAGAAGAGCCCATGCTCCTGTACATCTTTGCGACGACTCAGGTCATGAGCACAACATTGGTTGTCGAGCAAGACGAGTCCGTAAGGACACAAAAGGTGCAATGACCAGTATATTTTGTGAGCAAAGTCCTTTCCGACTCAAAAACGTGCTATCCGCAAATCCAAAAGTTGGTTTATGCTGTCCTCATTACCAAGCGGAAGCTCTGGCATTATTTCGATTCGCACCCCATCACGGTGGTGTCCAAATACCCGCTTGGCGAGGTCATACAGAGCCCAGAAGTAGAAGGAAGAATAGCTAAGTGGGCCCTCGAGTTGATAGGGCAGAACATCACATACGCGCCTCGAGTGCTATCAGGTCGCAAGTATTGGCTGACTTCGTCGCCGAGTGGACAGAGGTTCAGACCCTGCTGACACCCATCGAGCACTTGACGTGGCTTATGTACTTTCACGGTTCGCTCATCAAAGAAGGAGCCGGGGTTGGGCTTGTCTTCATCTCGCCTCTGGGCGTGCGTATGGAGTACATGGTCCGACTACATTTTGCGGCCTCCAACAATGTTGCAGAGTACGAGGCCCTCGTCAACGGTCTCCAGATTGCCCTCGAACTTGAGATTCGCCGTCTCGAGATCCGGGGAGACTCCGACCTGGCCATGGTGCAGGTGATGAAGGAGAATAATTTCCTGAGCCCGAAAATGGCCGCGTACTGCCAAGCAGTGCGCGAATTGGGAGACAAGTTCCATGGCTCGAGCTCAATTATGTGATGCGCAAGTACAATGAAACGGCGGACACCCTCGCTAAAGCTGCATCTAATCGTAAACCCGTTCCGCATGGGGTCTTTGCCAGCGACTAGTACCAGCCATTCGTCCGCTCCGAGGAAGACAAGCCGCCAGAACCCTCGACACAAGAGGTCATGGAGATCGATGAGGTACACGAGCCCAACCTTGAAGACCTGGACTGGAGGATCCTGATCCTCAAGTGGATGGTTGAAGGCAAGTTGCCGCCCGACAAGAAGGAAGCCAGGCGGACCGCACGTATGGCCAAGTCGTACAAATTGGTCGATGGCGAACTCCGACGAAAGGGCCCCCAAGGCCTACTCATGCGTTAAATCTTAGCCGACCAGGGCAAAGAGCTGTTGCAGGACATTCACGCCGGCACATGCGGGCACCACGCCGGTCTGAAGACTATTGTCGGAAAAGCCTTCCGACAAGGTTTTTACTGGCCAACTGCAGTCACCGACGCGACCCGGATCATGCGCAGCTGTGAAGGCTGCCAATTCTATGCGCGGCAAACTCATCTCCCGACGCAAGCACTTCAAACCATCCCCGTCACCTGGCCCTTCACGGCCTGGGGGCTGGACATGGTCGGACCTCTGAGAAAAGCGCCTGGGGGCTACATGCATGTACTCGTGGCCATCGACAAGTTCTCCAAGTGGATCGAGGCCAAGCCCATAACAAATGTTCGCTCTGAGGAGGCCGTCGCGTTCTTCACCGACATCATCTATCGCTTCGGCATCCCGAACTCCATCATCACCGACAATGGCACCCAGTTCACCGGCAAAAAGTTCCTCAAGTTCTGCGATGACAACAACATCTGTGTGGACTAGGCCACCGTCAGCCATCCGAGGACCAACGGGTAGGTGGAGAGGACGAACGGCATGATCTTGCAAGGCCTGAAGCCATGAATTTTCGAGCACCTCGAGAAGTTCTGGGCAACATGGGCCGTAGAGCTCCCGTCCGTCTTGTGGAGTCTGCGCACCATGCCTAGTCAAGCCTCTGGTTGCACGCCTTTTCTTCCTGGTACATGGGTCGGAGGCGGTTCTCCTGACGGACATCGACTACGGTAGCCCACGAGTTCAAGCGTACACCGAAGAAGGCAACCAGATCACTCTCGAGGACGCCATCGACCAGTTGGATGAAGCGCGCAGCGTCATCCTCCTCCACTCAGCACAGTACCAGCAGGCCCTATGACACTACCACGAGCGCAACATACGAAGTCGTGAGTTCCAAGTCGGCGACCTCGTGCTCCGATGAGTTCAAAGCAACGAGGGCTAGCACAAGCTCTCTCCGCCATGGGAGGGACCGTTCATTGTCGACCAGGTACTCCGTCCAGGAACTTTCAAGCTCAAGTACGAGGACGGCACGATCATCTCCAACGCAGGGAACATAGAGCAGTTATGCCATTTTTACTCTTAAGCAAAGTTCTTTGTTTGATCTTATGATAACGCAAAACTTTGAGCTATGTTCATCTTTCGTGAGATGATATCTTCGTGTTAAGCTTACATCTTTTACTCGAGTAAAACGCTTTAAGCCTGTTTTATCCCACGGGCAAGTCTCCGACTTGTCCGTGGGCTCGGGGGCTACTCGGGGTCACGACATCCCTCCCCCACACATTTTTGAAAACTTTTTCGATCAAAAACCGTTTACGGTTTGTCGCATGATCACCGCGGTACACCCACACTTGCAAAGGAGATGGGCGACAACTCGCACGGTCACAAGCCTGTGCTTGTCTGGGCTTCGAGTACTTACGCCCCCACGGCTACAGTGCAAAGACCCACGAGCAAAGTTTGCGACTCCAGGTTGTTTTTTCCTTCACTCCCTCGAAAGCAGTCGGGCAACCGTCTAAACAACTACTCTAAGGAGTTTTCCTATTTGCAAAAACATGTACGCTCGATCGTTCTCCCAAAAGTACTCGGGGGCTACGTGTCTAGGCAGTGCCACTCTAAGGCTGAGCCCGGCTAGGCCGCCTAGTTCCCACGCCACCGCGGCTACGGAACAAGGCACCACCAACAAGGTGTTAGGATGCATCACTTAGACACGCTAGTCCATGACTACTCGGAAAGAGAATAACGTGCAACAAAACAGCGAACGAGCTCTTAGCTCAGATCAAAAAAATAGTCACACATGACTTGCAAGTTATTTACAAACATGACAAAGTATGATGAAAAGCCCCTGCGAGGCTACACTATTTCTTTTACAGGCCCAGGTCATGCAAGGCGTTGGCGGCCATGGCATCAGCAAATTCGACGGAGTCCCTCTCAATAGCGTCGTACGCGTCATTGTCATATGTTGGCGGTCGATTTCTGTCAACCTAGCCATGAGTTTACCTTCAATGTTGGTATTAATTTGATATTCACACTAACGATCCTAACCCCCATTATATGTCAAGTTCGCACTCGTGCATGGTTTTTAGAGTTTATTGTTTACACAGGGATTAAGAGCCTAAATGAGGACTTTCGGGTAAAGTTCATCAAGGGTTTTACAAGAAGATCATGAAGCCCGGCACAAGCCAAGACACAAGATGAACATGACTCCAAATGAGCCAAGGACTAAAGCGTGAAGCCGAGAAGTATCGAGGACCTAGACGGAAGATGCGGGAGTTCATGCGCCAAGCACCCTTATCTAAACCGCGAGGAAAACGACATCAAGTACCCACATGCAATTCGGCAAATAATCAAGAAAACACGAGAAGCATCTGGAAGAAAGACGGGGCCGAACTGGGCCAGAATGGGCCCAGGCCGGCCGGCCTAGCCCATTCCGGGCCTGGTTCGGCGCCCCTTTTGACCTAGATGACCCTCAGGCTATTTATAGTCCCCGTGCCAAGAGCCACGCATCAAGCCATTAGTCATCCGTCGCCGAGGAGCAGAGAAGAGAGGGACACCATTCCGGAGAGGAGAGGCTCGAGATGGTTGACTAGGGTTTCCCTAGCCGACCTGGGAACCTTGCATGGAAGACCACGTCAAAGTTCTAGAAGCTAGGATCAAGATCAAGGTAGGATCCCGATGGTGATCTAGTCCATGTACTATACTTCATGTTGAATTTACAAGATTGAATCCGATTTCTAGCGATCAAGTGTGTTCACTACGATTTTGTCTTCGCTTGGGTTGTCTTATTCTCCAATCCATTCTGCGGATAGATTGCATAGGATGTTCTTGTAGCCATGGTGGCTAGAGGTGCATACCTGACCTACCGAGCGTTTTCAACACGTTCCTCGTGAACGTGCTCTTAGGTTCACCTACACAATAAGCGGGACATCGTGACAGGATGTTGATCACGTGTACGGTAGGTGCCTTTGAGGGTTGGAACGGAAGCCACAATTTAAAGAGGCTATTAATGAGATTCGTTTGCTTTATTCTTCTTGGTTTTGGAACTTTAACAAAAGACCCGATCCAATCTCTAGATTGGTTTTACCTCCCCTCTCTTTCTCTTGCTACCTCCGGTGTTGAGTAGATTAGATGAGTTTTCATGGTTCTTCCATAGATTAGATGCAAAAACCTTGTCAAGATCAAAGTGTTTTCCGCTTATTAGATTGGATCTTGCATTACACATTGTTCCACGGATTCGATACCTTGGGTTCACACTCAAGGGAAGAAGGGTCCCTTAACTACGACGGGGGATTTGTCCACTTGCAAATCCAAACGAACTTTGATACAATTATTAACCGTCAACATCATAGCCGAGGTGCCACCCTTCGCTCAACAGCTTCCGGTCCCGCTCTGGGTAGTGCGACAGGAACATCACGACCACCTTGCACGCCACGTCGTGCGCCACGACCAATGATTGCCGCCGAGTCGTTCCGACAGCAAGTGCCAGGCGCTCCGCTAAGGTGGAAGCAGGGGCGACCCCGAGATCGTTCTACACCTTCAGGACAGCTTGAGCCATCTTGTCACGGATCAACTGCACCTCCACAAGGGACGTCTTAGTGTCCTCGCAGGACTTCCACACTTGCTCAAGCTCCGCCACGGTTTCTAAGAAAAAGAAAGAGGAAGACAAGCGTTAGCAGGAACATCTCGACAAGAAAAGGCAAAATGCGACAAGGGTACGCCTCGTACTTTCCAACTTCTCGAAGAGCTCACGGGAGAGGTCCACCAACTGTTGGTTCTTGATGAGCTGGGTGGTCACGAGGCTCTCCTTGTCGGTGACCTGCTTCGCCAAGCCGTCGCGGGCCACACGGAGACCTGCCCGCCCCAAAAGACAAGACGATGTCACGAAATCAAGCAAGTATGCGGGGAGGGAGAATGTGAAGACTACGGGATGCGGGGCACTCACTAAGGATCTCCTTCTCACACTTCTGAGCGACTTCTCGGAGTCTATCCTTCTCGGTGGCGGCGTCGCTAACTTGGGCCTCGAGAGCCGTCACTCTCTCACGGGCCGCCTGGAGGTCGGACTCGACTCGGCTTGCTCTCATCTCGAGCTCCGCCTTCTCCTGGCTGGCAGCCCGGGCGATAGCCTCGGCATTGGATCGCAGCTCCGTCGCTGCCTTCTCTGCCTCGGTCAACTTTGCCTCCAAGGCGGCCTTCTCCGCCTGCGCAGCGGTCGCGCTGTCCTCCGCGGACTTCGGCCTCGTCTCAAGGGCCGTACGCTCGATCACTCAGCTTACCTCACCGGCTGCCACAACAAGGTGGGCCGCGGCCAGCTGCGCCTCTAGTTGTGCCTTCTTCGCTCGGAGCGTCTCGATGGCGCGGGACCTGTCGGCGCCGCACCCAACGAGTTTCTGCGCCACGAAAGGCTTCACGATCAGCAAGAACGACAAGATTGGAAGGCGGGTGGAGAAGAGAAAATGAAGAAACTAACGACTCACCCTCGCGACAGGCTAGATCAACTCCTGGAGCGCCCGCTCCGATTGGCAGAGCGCCCGCTCGCTCTGGCGCAGAACCCTCTTGAGGTTCTGGCGCACCGAGGACTCCGCACCGCTATCGATGTCGACGTCGACGGAGGTCTCGACCTACATGACGGGCACCATCCAAAGCGGTAGCGTGTCCTCCCGCTCCTCGGATGCAAACGGGGCCGAGCCCGAGCCCCTCGAGCTGTCTCCGACCTCCCGAGTCGGATATGGCGGCGACCCCTCTGCCACCACTAGAGGAACAACGGTGGGGGAGGGCAACTCCGGGACGATGACGATCTCTGGGGCGACCAGCGAGGGAGCAGTGTCATCCATCGAGGGAGCTGTCGACGCAATGGGAATGGCGTCCTCGACCACTGCAACATTCGTCGTGGCCGGGGTCTCCTCGGAGGCAGGAACGGCCTGCCCCACGTCTGCAACAAAGTCACCAGCCTCCGCTGACACCTCGGGGGCTGGCAGCTCAACGTCTCCCGCTGGCACGGCCGCCCCGGGGGCTGGCACCTCGTGGGCCGGCGCCTCGGGGGCTGGACCCTCAGGGGCTTCCTCCTGAGAGCCGTGCAAGCATCTCTCCAGCTCGGCCGCGTGGGTCGAGAGCTCCTCTTCCGTGGGGGCGTCGCCACCCAACCCCATCTGCCCCATCAACAGGTCACTGCGGACGGAGCTATCGGCGCCTCTTGGTGGGACCACTGCCTCCTGGGCCGCGCTCGACCCTCCCGCCTCGTCGCCGGTCTAACCCAACTGGAGAATCGGCGGCGGGGCGGCCGGTGGGGGTGTACCTCCGACCGCTTGTGCTTGTCGGCGCAGCGCCTTCACGGGTGCCAGCTTCATCGTGCTGGAATCAGGACGGCTGGAACGCAAGAAGCGTCACGACAACAAACGACGCAGAAAAACAGTTCCAAATGATTCAGAATGCTAATCGGAAATTGACAAGTCGGGGCTTACCCTGACGTGATGTGGTGAGGCTGCTTCGAGCTCCCAGAGGTCGAGCTCGGAGTGGGGGCCGCCCGTTTGCTCCCCGTAGCTGGAGCAGAAGTCGGGGCATGGTCTGGCCTGGATCCCGTAACGATCACAGACTGGAGGCGCTGCTGAGGGATAGTCGATCCCCCGCCCTGCGCCCTGGATGGGGGAGAAGTCCTCGGTGTGGTACTCTCTTCCTGCGACGAACGCCTCAGCAGGGAATCCGACCTCCGGCACGACTGGTCGCCCGAGGAGGAGCGATGCGAGGCCTTGCGTCCTGAAGAGCGGCGAGCAGAGTCGCCATGATGAGGGGAGCTCCTCCTCTCCATAGGAACACGCCCACCATGCTGGGAGGAGCGGCTAGGCAGCTCGAACTGATCTCCCCGAGGAGACCGGGGCGGCGCCCGCCGGCTCGAGCTGGCCTCCGCGGCGGTTGGTGTGGGCTCCGACCCGGTGCAAGGCTGCGAAGTCGCGGGCGACCCGTCATCACTCCATGAGAACTCGGAGCTGTCCTCCCTGGTCCACGGTGGGGACTGCGAGGGGTCCTCGTCCTCGGAGACATTTGCCTCCTGAGCACACCGGCGTGTGGCACGACGGTCGTTCCTCGACCGCTTCGCGATCTCCTTATGTTGATGGGCCTTCTTGCAATCGGCCCACCGCTTATCCCTCGCGGCAATCAGCCTGGTGCGCACCAGGTCCTCCAGAAGCGGAGGCCGCGAGGGGACGACGTCCAAGTTCGCCATCTAAATGAACACAAAGAGATCAGAACCCGGTGCTCAAATCCTAGAACAAGTCGGAAGTTGTCAAGGGAAAATTACAAAGGTCAAGGTGGTCACGTGGGGAAGCATCGGCAGCAGATTCGGCGGTGGCCAGAACACGTCGGGGATCTCGGTCGCCTGCGACACCCGACGCTGGACCTCGTCCTCCAAGGGCAGAGGGTTGGCCGTCACCGTCCCCTCGAAGGGGCCCCGAGCGTCTGTCATCTCGAAGAGTGTTGACAGCTGTTAAGTGCTACTTTTACACTGTCAATACCTGCATAAAATAAATGTAAAAGGATCATCAACACTAGAATAGGGCTTGATACTAATGATTTCCACAAGTGTTGGTATTTCTGACTTTTGTTGCAGGATGCACCGAAATGCATGCCAAATGGTACAGTTGAGAGCAAGTAGTCCAATGGCTATTAAAGGACGTCATCATAAACGACCTCAAATGCCAATTTGGACTGCACCATTGCGACGGGCTCATCGAGACGATCGAAATGGACATATTATATGCCTACATCGGAGTTCGTGTGAAGGAGATATGAAAAAGACAAAATATGATGCAGTGCTTACGTTAGCGAGACCCACGACAACTCAGTTAACGTGGACATGCGCGCCAAGTGGCGACACGGCAGTGGCCAGCCGCCTTTTGCCGCAGACCGCTGCAGGCGCGGCAGTCAGCGCCAGCGCAGGCGCGTGGTCAGCACCGCTGGGCCACGCGGCAGCCGCTGGTAGGCTCTGCCCTGCTCCCACGGATTGCTGATGCAGGTCACACGAGCGGGATCAGTAAGGCGACGTGGCGAAGCCTGATTGGCAGAGACAGCGTCACGCGGATCACTGACGCAGGCCGGTGTGCGCGCGCTGCGCGCGGGACCCCTGGGTCGGGACACGCGACACGTAGAGATTGGCCCGGGCGGAGTTGGTTCCCTACCGTACGAGAGAAGGAGCTCGGGCACGTGGTTTGGCCGCCCGGCTGGGACACGTGTCGCGCCTGGGAGCGACGCGGGAGGCGGTGCTGTGGTCTGCCTGCGGTCCGCCATCGGTTTGCAGCCCAGCCGCTCCGGTTGCCCATTTGTAGCGCCGGTTTTTGCCCCAGATCGCATAGGATCCTCCGGTTCGCACCCCTAGACCTCGGTTCTGGCCCGGTTCTCGATGGACACGTGTCAAGCACCTATTTGCTGCGCCCAGGAGCTGCTGCACACTTCCTCCTCCTCTCCAATCTCCCTTGCCTATAAATATGAGGAGAGGGGGCTAGAATAGAGGTATCCCATTCTCCTCCTCCTCTTTAGAAACTCTTGTTTCCTCTCCCATGTGATCTCTCATGGATCAAATGAGTTGATCCATGTAGGTGAGAGTAGGTGCTAGGTAGAGTGTGGTGTTAGTGAGGGTGTCATGTTCTTCAATTAGAGCAAAGTAAGTATTCTTGTATTTTCCAATTAGACTAAAGTGTTATTCATGCATGAGTGGCATGTTCTTGAGTTCTTCGTTCGTTCATCATTTAGAGGCTCGTGATCTTCATGAACGCGCCTCCTCGATCTAGTTGACGAACAAGTTACTCACGCTTTTGTGTTTGTTCATAAGTTAGAGGCTCGTGTTCTTCACGAACACGACCCTTTGATCTTTTGTTACAAGTGCATAAGTTTGCATTCTGTTTGTGTGAATTATCCCGTTAGATCTTGTTGGAGTACATTAATACACTGGCATTCGTTCTTCCTATCATCTTGTGATCCTGTGGTAAGTGAGATTAGCTCGAAGCTCGCGGGTTCATCGCTCCATATTTATACAGAGTGCTATAGTGTTTCTACGGGATATCAGACGTAGCCGTGCTATAGTAGTAATCGGTGGTGTAGACGTGGTGTCTAGACTACGGGTTATCCTTCGAATGCCCTGTATCCCACGGTTTGTCTTGGGGTAGGCCACGGTAGTGACAGCCGTTGGTCCCTCTGAAATCCCCCACGTTCAGATACAGCGTGTAGGCAACCCTTTGCCGTGAACCAACTGTTATAGCCAGGAGGGGCCGGTGTCCGAAGTGGGCATAATTGCCTGCTCTTCTCCTCTGGGATCAGTATTCATAGGAAGCCCTCATCATTCTCTCAACCTTAGCTAGGGGCTTGGTGTCCTTGGACCATTCATCTAGGATAGAAGGTAGTGCACATCATTCCTTGGATTCGATACCCTTTGGAATACTCCTTTGGGGAAGTGCTACAGCGGTATTTCCGTGCGCTTGCGGTATACCCGGTTGCTCTTATACGTTCCCTCTAAGTGTACAATTAGTGGTGATGTTAAGAAACGCCAACAAGCACTTCTGGCGCCGTGTGACACCCTAAAATTCCATCACTAAAATTCACTTAAGCAACATGTTGATATAGTCTTAAGGATTTAAATTGCCTTGCTAATTAAATTGAGCTCTAAAGTAAATTAATTTAATTTAATTAAATTTAGAAACAACAAGTGCTTGTGCATCATATTTTGGTTGCATAGTGTTTTGTGTGAAGGTTTGAAGTTTCAAAAGTTTTAAATGTGTTTGAAATGTTTTGAAAACAGTTTGAAAAGTTTGAATTTGAAAAAGATTTAAAAAGAAAAAAAAAAGAAAAGGAAAGACCTCACCTCCTTACCTTTCAGGCCAGCCGGCCCACCGGCCCAATCCCCTCCTCCCGCAGCAGCCCACCTCTCTTCTCCCTCTTTTCTTTTTCTTTCCGTCGCTGACAAGGTGGCCCCACCTGTCGGCGCCTCCTTCTTCCTCCCCAGCGCCCCCTCCTTCCTCTGTTCGAGCCGGTGTCGACCGGGACACCGCAGCGCCATGCCCCGCGCCTCCTCCGCTCCCCCCCTTCCATCCGTGGACCTCAATCAAGAGCCGTAAACCCCGTGCCCGTTTCCCTTCGTTTCCTTTCCGTTTTCCCCTTTTCTTTCCCTCTTAATGCCCGCAAAGCCGCCGGCCATCAATGGCAAGTGCGCCGCCGCCGGCCCCTTCCCCGCTTCCCCTTCCCCCTCTCTGTCCGTATAAAACCCGGGCGACTCCCTCGTCCTTTCCCTTTCGCCCCGCACACACTTCTCCACGCGCCCGAGCACCACACTCACCCAGCGCCGCCGCCCCTGCTTTCCGCCGCCGCTGGAGAAGCTCGTCGCCGGTGAAGGGTTCACCTTCTCCCTCTCTTCTCTCTTTCTTGTGTTGCGCCGTCGCTCATCGAACTTCCCTTGCACCAGGACCCCGTCCTCGTCGCCTTGTGGAGCTGCGCCCCTATCCGCCGGAGCGCCGCCCGAGCTCACCACCGTCGTCGAACCCCTCCTTCAGCGCTTCCTCATCATTTGTGTGCCTGCTCTCGTTGCCTCTGCGTGGTGAGCAAAACCGCCTCGCCCTTTTCCCTCTTTCTTGTGCACTGCAACGCCTTCACGGGCTCGCCGGAGTGGCCGCTCCACCCCCTTCCGGTGCTAGCCGCCACGGTCGCCCGAGCCTCGCTCCTGAGTCCCTAGATGCGTGAGCAAGCTGCCCCGCTACGTGTAGCACCCACACGCGCTCGAAATGATGGCCGGGAACCCCCTCCCGGGCTTACGCCGGCGAAGCGCCGCCGCGCGCCGCCGCGCATCTCTGTCTCCGGCGTGCTCGCCGCCGCGCGCTCGCTTGCAGGCCACCTGGGCCGTTCGATCGCACGCGAGCGGCTCGGATCACATACCCCTTCGTTTATAAAGCCTGGTCCACCGTGGACCCGTGAGCCGAGCTCACGGCGCGGTCCACCACCACCGCGGCCGTCGGATCGACGATCCACGGCTCAGATCCAGCCTTGCCACGGGTCAGACCCGTGGGTAACGGTCAGCGCCGGCAAATTCGTTTAAGAGCCCCTGTCCTTTTCTTTATTCACATGCCGGTCCTTCCACCTATAAGAATCCTCACAAACAGGTCCTGGTTTTTATGATCTAGCCCCTGTCTACTCTAGATTCTTTTAACAGAAGTCCTTTTCATTTCTTTTACATATAAACCCCTCTGTTTTTATATGAAATTATATTTTTAGTCCCTGGTTTCTTTCATATCAGTCCTGTAGGCCTAGTTTTCTTACAGAAAAGTCCCTGTAACTTGTTTTAATCATATCTTTCATGTTTTAACTCCGTTTTTAGCGTTTTATATACCGAAATGATCGTCTCAGCGAGTAGAATCTTTTAAATAGTGTGTTTTTAGTTTTTGTTACTGTTTAGTATACTGTTTTATTTATTGTTTGTTTGTATATGCTTGTGCGTAGATATCGTGCCTGTTTCGTCTGAGCACCCCTTTGGAGACGATCAGGAAGAGCCTGTCTACGAAGAAGAAGATAATCAGTTTGTAGAGGAAGGCAAGTGGATTTTCCCCCTCTGCATATTCTTTTTGAACCTATATAACTGCATGCTTACACAATGTTTACTTTACTTGTTGCTATGCATTAAATTGATGGGAAAACACCTTTTTAAGGACATGACTAGATGTTTCACCCTTATTACCTTGATCAACCCCGTTTAACAAATGTTTTGGGTAGACAATTGCTTAGTTGCTAAACTTGGGCTGGTTACAATGGTTTTTATGTTACAGTCTTCCATGTTTAAGAAATGCTGGTTGTGTTTAAAGACAAGATCAAATAACTTAAATGGAACATGGAGAACCACCCAAGAAAACAGTACAACCATAGTCCAAATGGCTCTGGCTTAGCCAATTAATTAGGAGTGTGGAATTATCTGATAGCCCTTTTCCGAAAGGGGCACAGGGGGCCGGAGTTGAAGGGGTATAGCTTGGTTCTTTTGGGGTAGCAGCCTTTGCTAAGGTGCTGACCACTAGGGAGGGTTATGGTCCGCTCCGCTGCTGTAACTGTCGCGGGCTGTTGGTTTTCTGCTTTCCTTTGTAAAGGCTTCGTAGTGAACCCCTAGCCACTCACCTAGGAAGTGTTTAAGGGTCTAGCTAACCCAGGCAACATGGGGAACACGAGCTGTGGGTAAAGTGTACAACCTCTGCAGAGTTAAAACTGATCGATCAGCCGTGCTCATGGTCAAGAGCGGCTTGGACCCTCACATGATAATCAAATTTAAAGATGGATGTAAATCGTGGATCTTGTGGGTTTTTGGTTTGAGATGTCTTTTAATGTTTAAGTGGGTTGGTATGAACTTACATCTAGTAACTAGGTGCTGTTAACTAAAATATGACCAACTTATAAAATGCTAACCGCTGTAAACCTTAGCCTATCCTTGGTAGCCTTGCATGTTTCCCCCACTTGCTGAGCTCCAACCATAAGAGTGCTCACCCTTGCTTACCGCTGTTCAGATAAGAACAACGGTGAGGAGTACTGGAGCGACTTTGAGGAGTTCTAAGGCATGCAGATCCCCCAGTCATGTGCCTGTGGATGATGAAGAAGAAGAAGTTGCTCGTTTAGTTATCGTTTGTTTTCGGACCTTCGTGTCCACCGTCTGAGTGTAATAAATGAATATTGTATCGGTTAAACTCTTGTACGTTTGATTACAGTTATGGTATTACACTCTTTTGTCTATCGTATGTGTGTAATCTGATCCTGGCGCACATATGAGATGCATTCGGTTTTCCTTGTAAAATCGAGTGTGACACGCCGTTGCTGGGGAATGGTTGCTGTATCTATCTCCGAACCTAGTGGTCCTCGTATCTTTTGTTTTTCCTTTTTCTTCTACCTTCACCCCCGTTACCCATCAGATATCCTTTTTGTTTCTTTCCTTCTACCTTTACCCCTGTTACCCATGGAGAAGCTTTCCTGTAATAGCATCTCTACCCCTAGGGGCAAGTTCGTCTTAGAGCAACCATCAACTTCTTCATCTAGCTACGAGCTTCGTCCCGGTTTTATAGCCATGGTTCGGAATCGACTTTTCTCTGGTGCCATCAGTGATGATCCCCATGATCATTTAAAAGAGTTCGAAGAACTGTGTTCGTGCTTGGTAATCCCAGGTATGACACAGGAAATTTTGAGGTGGAAGTTGTTCCCTTTTTCTCTTGAAGACAGAGCGGAACAATGGTACACCCGCACGATAGAGAGTGTAGACAATTGGGAAGAACTACGAGATGACTTTTGTTGCTCGTTCTCCCCTTTTGAACACTTAGATTCGCTACTATGTGAATTCTGTGAATTTGAGCAACTAGAGTGCGAGTCTATAGGTGTAGCTTGGGCTAGGTTCTCACACCTGTTGGAGCTTAACTCAGACTTGTCTATACCTGATAATGTGTCTTTGACCATCTTTCACGGGATGATAGACATGGAATCTGCATTTGAGCTCGACCTTGTAGCTGGAGGTTCATTCAGAACCCAAACTCCAATGGAAAGAAGAGAGACCCTAGAATACTTCTTAGAAACCTCTTCTTCCCATCCCAGATACAATGATCTCCATCAAGAATCAGAGTCGATCCAAGAGAGTCTCCTGATAGACGAATCTGAGCTTTCACCTTGCACATCCAAAGATTCGTCTAGAGAGCCATATCCCGAACCACGAATACCAAAGGGAGAAGAAATTCAACCTTCGGAGTTCTCTTCTCGATTTGAGGGTGATCCTTCTTGGAACATCATAAATACCTCAGATCATTCTTGGCACGAGGAGCCTACGACATCGTTGGACTTTGATGAGATTCTCGATGAATTTTGGAATCATGGGGCAAAAGTGGATTGGTCATCAAAGCCTGTTTCCGAAATAATTCGGGTCAGCTCGACTTCCACGACCATTCATTGCTCCATGAGGGGAAACACCGTAGATGTTGTTCATGACCCTGCTGCTGGAGCTTGCATCATATCGGAGTGCCTTTTGGACACTCTGGTAGGTGACATGCCCCTCACCCCGACTGATAGATATTTCCAAAGTCCTAGGTGGAAAAAATATATTTTCCCATGTCGAGGGATTGCTAGGGACGTGCCAATCATCATAGACAAGATCGAGGTGCACTTAGATTTTCACATCTATGACATCATGGATTTCGATCTTCTTCTGGGCTTCCCATTGGATGAACTTCTTGATAAATCACAAGGAAGCCTAGATGTAAAGCTTAGGGAAGCTGCTTCTACCACATCCATCTCTTGTCATAAACATTCCATGGTAGAGCCTCTTCCCGAGCAAAACCCGTTCGAGAAGATAATGCACGTATCTCCGTTCACATCATCCGAGCCTGTTTCGATTGAGGTTGTAGACTTCTCTACTCCTCAAGGGAATGACTCGGGAGATTCTCTTCATCTCTGTGGAGGCGAACGATCATCATCTGTCTCGACCGAGTTTCAGCCTCTTCCCGCTGACCCGTATTATGTTGCTTTCGATTATGATCGAGAGTCAACATCTTGCCTCCACGATGCATCTCTTGAGGTAGAGAACTCGTGGGCCATGGAACCTTTCGAGGCACTGACTTGGAGTCCGGAGGAAAGGATTCCACACACGAGCATGGTAGCTTCATTCTTGATCTACCATACAGACCATGCTCGCATCATGTCCCTCCAGAGTCAGACTTGCTTAGTGCGCTGAGCACACGTGAGGGCTGCAATCACCTTATGGTCCTCTTCTGCAGAATGTTTAGAAGGTTGATTGTGGATGTATATGTCTATCATAAGCATATCAGATTTCGTGTGTGCATTGTGTCACACCTGATTTTCCGAAGAAAACCAATTGCATCTCATATGTGCACCAGGATCAAGTTTACACACATATGATAGACGTCATGAGTGAAATATCAGTAAACAGCAATAAAAACATACAAGAGTTAAACCATTACATTATCTCTTTATTACACTCAGACGTTAGACTCGAAGGTCTTTAAAACGAACAAACGATAACTAGACGAAGCAACTCCGTCTTCAGCTTCCACAGGCACATGACTGGGGGCACGCAAGCCTCAGAACTCATCGTAGTCGCTGAAGTATTCTTCTCCAGTGTTCTCCTTTGAACGGCGGGTAAGCAAGGGTAAGAACACTTATGGTTGGAGCTCGGCAAGTGGGGGAAGATGCAAGGCTATCAAAGATAGGCTAAGATTTTGCAGCGGTTAGCATTTTTAATGTTGGTCAAATTTTATTAGCAAGCACCTATTTACTAGGTGTAAATTTATACCATCCCACTTAAAAAGACTTTAGAAAAACTTTCCATCTCCAAAACCATACCAAAACCACAATTTACTTCCATCTTCAAGTTCATTAATCATGTGAGGGTCCAGGCCGCTCTTAACTGTGAGCACGACTGATCGATCAGTTTTTACTCTGCAGAGGTTGTACACTTTCACCACAGCTCGTGTTCCCCATGTTGCCTGGGTTGATCAGACCCTTAAACACTTCCGAGGTGAGTGGCTAGGGGTCCACTACGAAGCCTTTACAAAGATATGCAAAAGACCAACAACCCGCATAGTTACAGATCAGGACGGACCATAACTCTCCCTAGTGGTCAGCACCTTAGCGAAGGCTGCTACACCAAAAGAACCGGGCTATACCCCTTCAACCCCGATCCCCCTCTGCTCCTTTCGGATAAGGTCATCAGTACATTCACACACCTAATTAATTGGCTAAGCCAGAGCCATATGGACTGTGGTTGCACTGTCTTTCCTGGGTGGTTCTCCATGTTCCGATTATAACATATGATCTTGTTATTAACCATAAGCATCATCTTCACCATAGTTATCATGATCAACATACATCATTTTGTAAAGATTCATTTGAACCATCCCAAGGTATAGCAACTAAGCATTTCTACCCAAAACATTTATTAAAAAGGGTTGTTCAAGGTAATGAGGATAAAAATCTAGTCATGTCCTTAAAAAGGTGATTTCCCATCAAATTTATGCAATACAACATTTAAATGTAAATTTTAGTTATCATGCAATTATTCAGGACAAAGAAGAATATGCAGAGGGAGAAGTCCACTTGCCTTCCTTGCTTAAACACTGGGGTTCTTCTTCAAAAACTTGCTCTTGATCCACTTCAACTGGCTACTCACTTGAAACCGGCACGATGTCTACAAGCACACAAGAATACATTCAATAAATAAAACAATACACCAAGCATGAAAAGCTTAAAAAGAGAACAAGGTTTGGCTCTAGGAACGCGAACGTAAAAACACTCGGAACTATCGGGAGATTTGGATGATCACATACAAGAGCTAGCTATGTCCTAGGTATCTTTTAATTAAGTAAAATCATGTGCATAGGTTATTTCAAAGAAATACCCTATTTATAATTAAGCAAGTTATTTTATATTTAAAAGACGATGTAAACCTAGTCCAATTTTATTTATAAATATTCAAGTTTGATTTATGCAAATTAAACATTTAATTTAAAACAAGCATGTAAAAGCATCTAGGCATTTATCTTTATATTTCGAGTTATACTATTCAAATTATAATTCAAAAATATATTTATATTCATATTAATCAAATTAACATTTAATTAAGAAAACTCGGGATATAGCCTATGTTGCCTTTTATTAGAAAGCAAATTGCATACTCATTAATCAATTTAAGTTTGATTATGAAAACCGAGGTGTACATCTAATTAACTTTTAATTATAAGAAATATTTAACTAGTATTAATCATATTAACTTTCTTATGAAAACACGTGTTGAAATCTAATTAGATTTTAATTAGAAAAGCATGCATATAGGTACCTAATCATATTTAAATATTTGAACAAATTATAAAACATAGAACATGCTCAACATTGGTCCTAACACGTAGTTTGAGTTGATACGAACCTAACGCAACTTGAAACGGTGGAAACGGAGCTAAAACGCAAAAGATACGGCCAAAACAAGGTTCAGGGGCCTTTCTGTGAAGAAACAGGGCTTCTAGGGGCTTAACTGCAAGAAACCAGGGACTAAAACATGATTATGCGTAAAAACTCAAGATTTATAGTGTAAAAGAAGAGGGCTGGACCGCGGGTGAAATAAACTTGAAAGTTTGAGGGCCTAAACATAAAAACCAGGACTTAACCGTACGGATTCTTGAAGGTGGAAGGGCACACTTGTGATATTAGAAAGGACAGGGGTTTTTTTTTTTGCAAAGCAGCGGTTGACGAAGCAGCTTGGCTGACGTGGCTCCACGCGGCGTGCTCTGATTGGAGGCAGCGGCTGACGTGGCGCTGACGCGGTCGTGGACCGCGCCGTGGACCAGGTCCACTGGTCCATGGTGGACCGGTTGCATAAGGGCGAAGGGGTACGCGATCTGGACCACAGATGCCTGATCCAACGGCCACCGTGCACTGCGTGCGGCACGCGGTGGCGGATGGCAGTGCCCGGTGCGACCTCGCCGGAAGATGGCCGGAGTTTCGCCGGAATGGAGCTCCCGGCCACGGTTTTCAACACGGTTTGGCCCTACGGCTTGCTGGAGAGGTGGCGAACACATCCAAGGCGCTTGTGAGGGGGCTCGGGCGACGGAGAGGGCACCGCAACGGCCGTGGCGGACGGCAGCGGCAGGCACAGGGTCGGCGAGCTCCTGTGGCAAGGATAGACGCGGCTACGGACAAAAGAAAGGAGGGACAGGCTTCCTCACCACAACGCAGAGCTCCACGTGAAGAGAACAACGACGAGGAGACGTTGGTGAGGGAGATCGAGAACAGCGGGTCCGACGGCGTGTGATTCGGCTTCGGGTGGCGCATGGTGCTGCTTGGTCCGGCGACGGAAGGCGGACCTGGGATAGAGGGAGGCTCGGTGAGCGACGAACGCGAAGAAGAAGAAAGAAGAAGGGCAGGGGCACTTCACCGACGACAACGTGCTTCGGGTGGCCGGCAATGGTGAGGCGGCCGGAAGCTTCGAGCGGCGGCGCTTGTGCGAGGGCTGAGGGGGTACAGGGCGTGCACGGGTGCGGAAAGGAGGGAAAGGGCGAGGCAGGGGCTCGGCCTTGGCTTTAAAGAGAAGAGGAGGGAGAGGGAAACGGCGGCCGGGGCAATGGCCATTGATGGCCAGGGGGTCGCCGGCGGTTTTGATGGAGATTAAGGAGGAGGGAACGGAGTAACTGAAGGAGAAATGAAGGGGGAAACGACCGGGGTTTAACCGAGCCTTAATGGGTGGCTTGAAGGAGGGGGAGAGGCGGGTAAGGTGGGGAAACTGCCGGCGGCGCGGCTCTGTTGCGAAACAGAGGAGAGGAGGGGGCCAGCTGGAGGAAGGGGGAGAACCCGACAGGTGGGGTCCGGGTGGCGGTGAGAGAGAGAGGGGGAAGGGGAAGATGGGCCGGCGGGCGGTGTTTGGGCCGGCAGGGAAAGGAGGAGGGAGGCTGGGCCTGTGGGCCGAAAGGGAGGGAGAGAGAGGTTCGGGTCTTTTTTGTTTTTTTTTACTTTTCTTTTAAACCTTTTCAACCTTTTAAAATTAAACTCTTTTCAAACTTTAAGCACTACAAACCTTTTCAAAATTTTTAAATTATTTAAAAACTTTTAAAACTTCACACAAACAAACAAGAAAAACCATGCATTTCAAAATATGATGCACAAGCACTTATCACCTCTAAAATAATATATAATGATATTTAAATATTTTAGAGCCAAATTTATTTAATAAATTATTTATTCCTTAGAAAACAAAGACTAAAAGGCCATGTTGCTTACATTAATTTGGTGATGGAAAATTAGGGTGTTACACATTGTGGCACTAACCTTGCAGCTAAAGCTTCACCGATACATCAAGATTGGTGGTGAGACGAGAATGGCACCACCAACGATAGCTGCAAGATGAAGTTCCCATGGTCGAGCTTATGACCGTAATAAACAAAGCACTACCAGGAGATAGCTTGGATTAGCTTAGGTTTCATTTCCCTTTCGAATAAAAGCAAGAACATGTTTTTAGGATAAGTTGTCCTTCGGGTATTTTTGGTCACTAACCTTGCAGGTGGAGATTGAAAAGAAAGATGGACAGGTGATGCCTGCGAACATGTGAGCCACATCAGCTGCAACACCTAGATAAGCTTTGGTGAGGGAACATTTACAAAAGGTAGCTTGATCACCACACACTTGAGTTTTGTTGCCTAGCAATGTAAACTTCAAGTGTGGGGGAGGTATGTGAGCATCCTGAGTAAAGTTTCTCCTCTACCAAATCTTATCCTGGTGTGATGATGTCAGCTCTTGCATCTTGCCCACTAGCTAGGTAAGTCCTGCTTTTGACATTAAACAAAGCCCTTCCGGGAGGTTCCCGAGGTTCACCATCTTTGCTCATGCTTATGTCCCTTTTGACAATAGCTTGATCATGCTTAAATGCTTCCTTTATCTTTGTTCATATGCTTTGGTTTGAATGTGTGCTGCAGCATATATTCATAGACTGTTTTAAATTAAGCATGGTGCTTAGGTTAAAATTTGTCTTTTTCAATCAAAACAAGGCATGGTGTCGAGTTTTGATTAATGAACCTCAGAGTTATATTTTTCATAGATTTTGGTTGCATGTATGTTGACTGACCCCTGCAGAAGATTGTCAAATTTAAATGGGTAAGTCATTGAGCTAAATCCAGATGGGAAGGTAAGTTGAGGTGTCAGATTCATGTTGCACAACATACAAAGGTGGTACATATGACCTCTCAAAGGTCCAAGGTAAGTATATCCCCCTTTGTGTATGAAGTGTAATATTGGTCTAACCCTTTCGAGTAAATGACATGGTGACAATAAAATAAAATAAAAATAATAAAAATATTTGCTTTTGAATAAAGGCTCTATGGTTCTCGAACTAGTAGAGTCCATCTTTTGTTTCCACTTTTGCTTGAAGAACAACACCAGTACAAGTACCAGTGTGGGGGAGTCCTATCGATCTCATCATCGACATATCTACTCGAGAACTCCCACACAAAGGACTGCACGACATCGACTATGCCTTCATGACAAGGACAAGGTAAACTAGTGTGAGCCACGGATCAGCCGAATCACCACTGGTCTCCCTTGTTCCTCATATCCTTCAGGAGCAATGGTACGTGAACCCTTCATCTCACTCTCTACCTATGAGTTTGAATGATCCTCAATTTTTATCCAATAAATCAAACTCAAATATCGGTGTTTTGTTTGCTCTCCATGATTCCTGTGGTTGGCTTGCATATGTTTTATTCCTTACTTATTATCTTGATGCTTGTGAACAAATATCATTAGGGAACTCATGCTTATCTAAGTAGTTGTTGTTTGTGATATGGTTTGATCTTATGATCTTCGCTCTTTATGTTTGAGTGCTTGGGAATTTTATTTGAAAAATCATAAAACCCTTTGCAAAGCTCCTCTTTGATACGCTACAGTCCTACCAAAGCCATATGATGCTACTAGTTGAAAACCTTATACTCATATGCTGCTTGTTATTGCATTGAGCTTTGTCAAACTCTGGACCCTTGTGAGAATTCTTTTCATTATTTTCATGATCAAGATTCATGTGCACACCACCTATTTCCCCTTGCTATTCTTCTACACTGGAAATTAGCATTGTATCATTCATCCATTCCGTGAAAATAAGGCTCCATATGTGTTGATCTCTCCCTCCTAGTTTTTGTTACACAAGAGACATGGCTATCGGAAAAAATATGGGCACATGAAGGTCCAGGTATTGAAAAAAAAAGTTGGACACATGAAGGTCCACAAGAAAAAAAATATAAGAGATAGCCATGTTCTCAGAAGATTTTTATACAAGAGGGAAAATCATGCAAAAAGGAGTTCCATAACTTAGATGGTGATAACTAGTATCCATTCTGGAGCTAGTGCCCACCTCACCATCAACCAACACTCGTCATATATGTATGGTAATATCTAGCACCCATTCCGGGCCTAGTATCCACCTTACCATACTCACTATATCCATATACGTGCACATCTTGATCTGATCGTATGAATTGATTTTCTCTGTGGATCTAGTCTTTGACTTTGCAATATATGTGATACAAGGATGCCTTATCCTTTATCCTACCCTGAGCTCCACATATAGCCATCATTAGAAGTAGGGTGAAGAAAGGCAATCTAATGCCTCGGTGAGGACATATACACATTGCGCGACCGGAGAGAATCACATGAGGAGCTAAGTAAGGTTTGTTTTGAAAATTTATTGCTAAACCCCAAGTTACTTAACATGATGAGCATGAGTGATTTGAATCATGACCGTTCCATCCTTCAACTACCCAAGATAGCATGATAGACACTTCAGAGTTCATAAGTACAAGGTATGGTTTGGAATATCTCTTATGCTCGCTTCATACCTTTGGATATCATGTCTCACCTTGATCTGACTCCCTTCGCTCGGGACGAGCAAAGGTCAAGTGTGGGGGAGTTGTTGATGGCTGTTAAGTGCTACTTTTACACCGTCAATACTCGCATAAAATAAATGTAAAAGGATCATCAACACTAGAATAGGGCTTGATACTAATGATTTCCATAAGTGTTGGTGTTTCTGGCTTTTGTTGCAGGATGCACCGAAATGCATGCCAAATGGTACAGTTGAGAGCAAGTAGTCCAATGGCTATTAAAGGACGTCATCATAAACAACCTCAAATGCTAATTTGGACTGCACCATTGCGATGGGCTCATCGAGATGATCGAAATGGACATATTATATGCCTACATCGGAGTTCGTGTGAAGGAGATATGAAAAAGAAAAAATATGATGTAGTGCTTACGTCAGCGGGACCCACGACAACTCAGTTAATGTGGACATGCGCACCAAGTGGTGACACGGCAGTGGCCAGCCGCCTTTTGCCGCAGACCGGTACAGGCGTGGCAGTCAGCGCCAGCGCAGGCGCGCGGTCAGCACCGCTGGGCCACGCGGCAGCCGCTGGTAGGCTCCGCCCCGCTCCTACGGATTGCTGATGCAGGTCACACGAGCGGGATCAGTAAGGTGATGTGGCGAAGCCTGATTGGCAGAGACGGCGTCACGCGGATCACTGACGCAGGCCGGCGTGCGCGTGCTGCGCGCACGGGACCCCTGGGCCGGGACACGTGGCACGTAGAGATTGGCCCGGGCGGAGTTGGTTCCCTGCCGTACGAGAGAAGGAGCTCGGGCGCGTGGTTCGGCCGCCCGGCTGGGACACGTGTCGCGCCTGGGAGCGACGCGGGAGGCGGTGCTGTGGTCTACCCCCGGTCCGCCGTCGGTTTGCAGCCCAGCCGCTCCGGTTGCCCATTTGTAGTGCCGGTTTTTGCCCCAGATCGCATAGGATCTTCTGGTTCGCACCCCTAGAGCTCGGTTCTGGCCCGGTTCTCGATGGACACATGTCAAGCACCTATTTGCTGCGCCCAGGAGCTGCTGCACACTTCCCTCCTCCTCTCCAATCTCCCTAGCCTATAAATATGAGGAGAGGGGGCTAGAATAGAGGTATCCCATTCTCCTCCTCCTCTTTAGAAACTCTTGTTTCCTCTCTCATGTGATCTCTCATGGATCAAATGAGTTGATCCATGTAGGTGAGAGTAGGTGCTAGGTAGAGTGTGGTGTTGGTGAGGGTGTCATGTTCTTCCATTATTGCAAAGTAAGTATTCTTGTATTTTCCAATTAGACTAAAGTGTTATTCATGCATGAGTGGCATGTTCTTGAGTTCTTCGTTCGTTCATCATTTAGAGGCTCGTGTTCTTCATGAACGCACCTCCTCGATCTAGTTGACGAACAAGTTACTCACGCTTTTGTGTTTGTTCATAAGTTAGAGGCTCGTGTTCTTCACGAACACGACCCTTTGATCTTTTGTTACAAGTGCATAAGTTTGCATTCCGTTTGTGTGAATTATCCCGTTAGATCTTGTTGGAGTACATTAATACGCTGGCATTCGTTCTTCCTATCATCTTGTCATCCTGTGGTAAGAGAGATTAGCTCGAAGCTCGCGGGTTCGTCGCTCCGTATTTATACAGAGTGCTATAGTGTTTCTACGGGATATCAGACGTAGCCGTGCTATAGTAGTAATCGGTGGTGTAGACGTGGTGTCTAGACTACGGGTTATCCTTCGAATGCCCTGTATCCCACGGTTTGTCTTGGGGTAGGCCACGGTAGTGACAGCCGTTGGTCCCTCTGAAATCCCCCACGTTCAGATACAGCGTGTAGGCAACCCTTTGCTGTGAACCAACTGTTATAGCCAGGAGGGGCCGGTGTCCGAAGCGGGCATAATTGCCTGCTCTTCTCCTCTGGGATCAGTATTCATAGGAAGCCCTCATCATTCTCTCAACCTTAGCTAGGGGATTGGTGTCCTTGGACCATTCATCTAGGATTGAAGGTAGTGCACATCGTTTCTTGGATTCGATACCCTTTGGAATACTCCTTTGGGGAAGTGCAATAGCGGTATTTCCGTGCGCTTGCGGTATACCCGGTTGCTCTTATACGTTCCCTCTAGGTGTACAACTAGTAGTGACGTTAAGAAATGCCAACAAAGAGACGAAGGGGCCGCCGCCGGAGCGGAACAATCCCCCTCGCATGGTAGCCGCTGATGACGGTTACAAAGTCCACACCGCGATCGCGGAGTGCCTGGAGGGCAGCGAGGGCGCCTGGGAGAACCCGGGGCTGGTCCTTCTTCTCCGGTCCCCACTTCCACTTGTCCGGCGCATGGTCGATCCAGAGACCGTTGTACTTCGGAAGCGGGTTCTGGGGGTCATTCTTGAGGTAGAACCAATCCCTGTGCCACCCACTGTTGGAGCTCGTAAGGAAGGTGCGGATGTACTCATCCGACCTCCCATGCTTCGCCTGGAGCCCGGCGCACACGATCGCCACCGCGGTGCCGACATCCTTCAAGCACACGAACTTGTAGAAGTACCTAAACAAGTCCCAATGGCCCCCTGGTGCAGATATCCCTCGCACAGCGCCTCGAACACCACCATCTGCTGGATGCCGTTCGGGTTGAGGTGCTGGAGCTGCAAGCCGTACTCTTCAAGAACGGTGTGGATGAACCGCCCCGCTGGGACGGAGAAGCCGTGCTCGTGAAAGGCCACGAACGAGACGACGTACCCCTTCGGAGGATAGGGGGGCACTCAGTCCCGGGAGGCCTCCATTCCTGTGCCTCGGTGCGCGGTGGGAGCATGCCGTCGGCGACAAGGCGGTCGAGCTTGGACCAGGTCACTTCGGAGGCCGCCCAGTTCGACATGGCAGCAGCGACGGGGAACGAGCTCGAGGCTGGAATTGAAGGATGCGAGAGGGCGTAGGTGCAGAGAATGTGAGAGCAAGGAAAGAGCAGCGGCAGCGGAACCAGCGAGGAGGAAGAAAGGGGAAAACCCCAACCGGCGGTCACCATATATAAAAGGGGAGTAACTGTGCACGCGGCAGTTAATACACGGGCCCACCTCGGTCCACGTCCCCCACGCACCGAAGTGCCGCCTCCAAAAGGCACGCCCACCGACGCCAACTGCGCATGAACGCGCTGCCACGTCACCTATGACGAGCCCACGAATCTACAATCGGCGCGAAATCTTCGCCATTTACCCCACGGCGTGCGTCTTGCACGGTGTGCAACGGCACGAAACCTCCACAAATTTCGAAATTGCAATAATTAACCCCACGCACAAGTCTCCGACTTGTCCGTGGGCTCGGGGGCTACCACCCGCGGGTGCGCTCGCGCATCCCCACCGGGAAAACACAACTTACCTCCTCAACGCCACGACCACTGAACCTGGGAATAAGTCCTTGACTCCCTCACCTAGCTCGGGGGCTACTGACGAGGCCCTAGACCAGGGCCCACCATGATCATTAAAAAACGCAGTACGGACTGACACACCATGTACTTAGCGGCCTGTACAACGAGTACTACACCCCCGAGTACTTGACAGCCCATACGACCAGTTTCCGCCATGACCGGGAGCCTGGCGGCCCACACAAGCAAGCGCTCCCCCTCCTCCGAGTACATGGCGGCCCATCCAGCAAGATCCGAGTGCTTGGCGGCCCACCCGACAAGTCCTCAGCCACATGGCGGCTCACACAACAAGTTTCCACCTCCTCCTCTGACTACTCGTTCGCACGAGTAGTTTCCGTCCTCGACGAGTCCAGGCTTCGCGGCGAAGGCAACCACAATCGAAGCCCACTCCTGATATCTCGGGATATCCACGCACGCTCACCCACGCGCCGCCACGTGCCGCTCCCTCCATGCCGGGTCGCACTGACAGGGCTTGTCTGGTGTCAGAAGGTATGGCCGCCCACTGTGCCACGAACGGCATAGTGCGTGCCACCCGCTATGGTACGAACGGCATGGTGTAGGCCACTCCGTCCACACAGGAGCTCCCACAGTACCTGGGAAAGATGCGTTCCTGCCCTGCTGACGGAAGTAGGGTACGGAGCCTACAACCTACAATGACCAGACTACTCAGAGACGGGCCTGAGAAGCCCCGGAGACAGCTACTCGGAGTCCACGATTCCAGGAGGCCTACACCATCGCCAATAACTTCGCTACAGTCTCTCGCCGCTCTCGCGGCCTCACCATGCCGGCCCGATGTGGAGACGGACACCCTACGCTGTAACCTAGTTTCTATTCTCATTTTTACCCCCCCGTAGGCCTCTCCCTTACAACTATAAAAGAGGAGGAGGGGGTGTTGGCGGTCGATTTCCGTCAACCTAGCCACTTGTTTACCTTCTATGTTGGTATTTATTTGATATTCACACTAACGATCCAAACCCCCATTATATTCTATGTTCGCACTCGTGCACGGTTTTTGGAGTTTGTTGTTTACATAGGAATCAAGAGCTTAAATGAGGACTTTCGGGTAAAGTTCATCAAGGGATTTACAAGGTGATCATGGACCTCGGGACAAGTCAAGATATAAGATGAACATGACTCCAAACGAGCCAAGGACTAAAGCGTGAAGCCGAGAAGTGCGGAGGACCTAGACGGAAGATGCGGGAGTTCATTCGCAAAGCCCCCTCATGTAAACCGCGAGGAAAATGACGTCAAGGGCCACATGACGCGAGAAGCATCCGGAAGAAAGACGGCGCCGAACTGGGCTAGTATGGGCCCAAGCCGGTCGGCCCAGCCCATTCTGGGCCCTGTTCGCTACCCCCTTTGACCTAGCTGATCCTCGGGCTATTTATAGCCCTGGTACCTCGAGCCACATATCAAGCAATTCGTCATTCGCCACCGAGGAGCAGAGGAGCTTGAGGGACACCACCCCGGAGAGGAGGGTTGTGTTAGACGTCTAGGGTTTGCCTAGCCGACGTGGGAACCTTTCAAGGAAGACCACGTCGGAGTTCCGGAGGTGTGAATCAAGGTCAAGGTAGGATCCCGATTGGATCTTATTCATGTATTCATACTTTTGATGGAGTTTTAATGGATTTGATTCCTAGCGATTGAGTACCTTTGTTTGCAATTCTTGTTCTTACTTGGGTGTTTTCCTCCTCAATCTATTCTCGAGATAGATTGCATGAGATGTTCTTGTAGCCGCGGTGGCTAGAGGTGCATACCCGACCTACCAAGTAGTTCAACGCACTCCTTGCGGGTGTGCTCTAAGATTCGACCGCGAAGAAAGGGGAACATCATGACAGGATGTTGACACCGAGTACGACGGGGCGACTTAGGGGGTTTGACCGAAGGTCATGGTTTAAAGACGCTTTCAATGAGATTCGTTTTACTTTCTCTTTTATCTTGCTCGGAACGACGACATAAACACGATCTAGACCCTCTCTAGATCGGTACCTCATTGCTTTCTCTTGTTACCTCTTTTGATCTTAGTAGATTAGATGCAATTCGAAACCTCTTAAAGAAGCAAGTGTTTCTCGGTTATTAGATTGATTTTACATTACATGTTGTTCCACGGATTCGATACCTTGGGTTCACCACTCAAGGGAAGAAGGGTTCCTTAACTACGACGAGGGATTTGTCCGCTTGCAAGTCCAAACGAACTTTGCAACGATAATCAAACGTCAACAGGGAGTCACATGTACACTTACTTACACTTACGCTCACACACGCTCTGGATCGATATCTCATCTCATAACACCTCATAGTCACTCACACCCATTCACGTACGCAGAACTCTACTACAAGAACCTCGCCAGGGACTTGGGCGTATATACCCTCTCCCGACCAGTTTGTAACCCCTACTACAGACCCTTGAGCATAAAGAATACACTCTCTCAGACTGACGTAGGGTATTACTCTCCGGAGGCCTGAACCAGTATAATCCCTTGTGTCTCTCGTGCCACCGTGCGGTTCCCGACACGCGATCGTATAAATTTACTTGCCGGCGGTAACAAACCCCGACAGGGTGCTTGATTCGACAAAATCGAGTGGCCGGAGGCGACGAGGACGCCGGCGGCGCGGGGTAGAGGATGCGTAAGTGACGCGGAAAGTTCCGCTGAGGGTAGTTGGCCTTCCCATGGAAGCCATCACAGTTTTAGATCCTGAGCTATCTGTTGGTATATTTTGGTCCGGACCTAAAATAACAACTCATATAAGTCCTCTGCTGGAGCGCATTTTTTGTTTGTTTTTAAGTCCCCGGGTAGTTTTTAGGTTTACCAACTCACTTTAGGTTCTCTGCTGGAGATGCTCTAAGTCAGGCAATCTAACCAAAGTAGCAGCAACCCAACTTACGTCTTGTTCAGCTGGTTGGTGGCTGGTGCTGATTTGTTCTGAGAGGAAAATACCGTTAGTGGTTGGTGTCTGGTGGTTGTGAGAAAAATACCGCTGGTGGCTGATGTTGATTTGTTACGAGAAAAAATACTGCTGACAAATTAGACGAACAAGGCGTTGCATTGTACCACCTCAGTACACTGCGGCTCAATATTGATTTGTTTTAATGAACGGACACATTGTTTTTTTAATGAACGGGCACAAACTATGCTACTTCTATTAATATAGCAGGAGGCAGCTCAATATCACACAATATGTGTTGCGCACACCCGATCACTCGTGCCAAACTGTCAACCATTCACATGATATACTAGAAGTATTCCTACCTTCTAGCCTTGTTGTTTGCTGCTGTGTAATATGAATCATGTAGCATCGAAAAGTCGAATAGAGAAGCACAAACACTCGGATGCTTGTGTTTTATTTTTCACCGCTCCTATCAGCTGTTGATTTCTGAACACCAAAATTTTGACACTAAAAAACGTTGAACCTGATTTAAACCGAATCCCCACTTTTAGTATGACCGGGTGCAAAGTCTGAATTTGAATGGATTGCTTGAACTGTAAGCTAACTGGATTGCTTGAACTGTAAGCTAACTGGATTTGGGGCCCAGTGGTCAGCGACTCACTGTCACGGAGAGGGTTTTAGAGAAAGGACCAGAGGTTTATCAGATCCCCAATTCCCCATTTCATTCCCCCTTTCCCCTAGCGCTGCTCGTCTCTGCCCGCATCGATCCGCATCCGCTCGTGATTTCGACTCCTCCCCGCGTCGATCGATCCCATCCGCCCCCACTCCGGAGCCGATGGATCGTGTGCAGGTGGCGGAGAACCGCGCCGTGGCGAGCCACGGGGTCGTCCGCGCCCTTCACACGAGGCCCCTGACCTGGCGGCGGTGGCTCGGCTACTTCTCCGTGGCGGCGCCGGTGATGGCCTTCTGCGTCGGCCTCCTCGACGAACCCTGGGCGGCCGGCTTCGCCTACGCGGTCCTGCTGCTCGGCGTCGGCTCCATCTGGCGCGGGATGCTCGCTCCCCGACCGGTGGAGCGTGTGCAGGCCGAGCAGGGCCGCGCCGTGGTCGGCGACGGCAACGAGGTCGCCTCCCCCGAAGCGGCGATGGCCTGGTGCGGGTACGTCCTCATGTCCGCGTCGGTGCTTGGAAGCTCCTTCGGCCTCGCGGACACGCCGGCCGCGGCCATCGGTGCCTACGCGCTCCTGCTGCTCGGATTCGCCATCGTCAGCATCTCCATGCTGCCGCTCCGACCGATGGAGCTTTTCCTGCGGGAGGAGAGCCGCTCTGTGAGGAACGGCAACCATCAAGGGGACGAGGACGAGGTTCTCGTCCCGCGCCCCGCGAGGGGCATGGACTGGACCGGCTACTTCTTCGTGGCCGCGCCGGTGCTGGCCACCTGCGCCGGTCTCGTCGAGGGGCCAGCGGCGACCTTCTTCGCTTTCGCGTTGCTGCTGCTCGGAGTAGCCTTCATCATCATCGCCATGCTTGCGCTGGCCAAGCACAAGATGGCGTGACCGATCCGGAGCAGATCCAGAATTCACGACTAACTATGGTATGTTTGCATTGATTACCGGCATTTTAAATCCATGACCGTAATGACTGAAACTTTTGTTTTGGAAAAAACATTAATTTTTCGTACCGAATCCTGAAGATGTGTCTGCTAGTAAAAAAACTTTAGATGCTTAATAACAACAATTCTGTTCGCTAGACAAATTGTGGTTGAGGCTTTAATTTTGTGGTTGCATGAACGGGGGATAGGAATCTGAGGTTCAATTTGAATCTTTACTCTGATGGAGCTGCTGGTCCATATTGCTTATCATTTGTGTTCTTTCATCATTTCTGAGATAACGTCAAGGCTTCTATGTTTTTTATGCTTTTCACCAGGGGATCTGGACATTTATAGAATTAATTTTGCTCTTGTCCTTATAGTACCTAAGGAGAAGGGTGATTGTGCCATTAGCAAATTTAGACATGCTTACTGAAGTGTAAATATAAGTTCTTCACCCAGAAGTTGACTAATAGGGTAGGGTTGGTGGTAGATATGTTCATGAGTATAGCAACCAAACAGCTTTCATTAGGTCCAAGTGTATTCTTAATAGAGTAGTCACTGCTCCTGAAATTCTGCAGTCTCCATTTGGGTGGAAAACCAGGGGTAGCGCCGAACAAATTATGAAAGATCCTATGACAAAATCAGTTGGGAGTTATTGCTTAGTGTTCTAGAGAAAGGGTTTGAAGGGAGGTACCTGACATGTATAAATAAAATTTTACAGTGTCTGTGTGGGATTTAATAGTGAAGTGAACACCTCAGAGGGTTAGTTCTTTAACGTGGATAATGCTCTTAGGCTAGGTGACCTGTTGTCACTGATTCGTTTTAACCTTACAGTGGATGTGAGCAACAACCTGATCAAAGATCTGGGGTCAGCTACGCTTGTCCCTTAGACCGTTGTTAGTTTAATTTCAATATGCAGACAACTTTATCCTTTTCCTATATAGTTCGCATGATAATGCAACTAATATGAAGTGGATGTTAACCTGTTTTGAGTTTTTTTTTGGGAACATAACCTGTTTTGAGTTGATATCAGGGATGAGAGTCAACTATCATAAAAGTGACCTGATTCCCACGACTGTGAGCAAACATAACTATATCAACATAGCTGAGATTTTTTGTTGTCCCATCGGTAACATTCCTATCAAATATTTAGGAATTAGGAGTGCCTTTACACTTTAATAATTTGGGAGAGAGGATCTTTAGCCTTTGGTAGATAAATAGTTAAAAGGGTAGTTGGTTGGAGAAGAAAATTACTGTCCCATACAGGCAGGTTAGTTCTTGCAAAGACTTGTTTGGATAGTATCCCTGTTTATTTTGTTGTCCTTTAAATTTCTAAAATTGGCGAATGAGCACTGGATTGACTTATTCACACATGGAGAGCTGTTTATGGAGTGATTTTGAGGGCCATGGTAAGATACATTTAGCTAATTAGGCACCTGGTTAGCTATGGGGGACTAGGGGTTCACAACCTCAGAGATGAATCTGTGCTTGTTAGGTTTTTGGGTTAAGAGGTACATTATGGGCCAGGGAAAGCAATGCCATGATATCATTGAAAAAAATGGAAGAATGCTTCCAACATCTTTTGCTTGTGAAAATTTCAATCCTCTAGGTTTTGGAAAGTAGTGTTTGTGTTGCGAAAGCTCTGATTTGGGTAAACAGGGCAGGTGGGATACAGTACTAAGGTTACATTCTGGGAGGATATCTGGGTTCGTACTTCTCTTTCTGTTAAATTCTTTGATATGTACTTCATATTTAATTAAAAAGGGAAGGTGTTAGCTAATATCTGGGATGGTCATGAGGTTAAGTTGACCTTTAGAAGAACCTTATCAGCAAATATGATGGAAGGATGGTGTAAGTTAGTGTAAATTACTTCTAGTGTTGTTTATAACTCTGTTGGTGACTCTTTAATTTGGCAATAAGAAAGTAGTGGTTTATATTCTGCCCAATCTATTTATGCAGTTAGACTGTTAGAGTCTAATTGGTTTGTTGCGAAAATTTTGACATGGCAAAGTTTTGGCAAAACAAAAGTTGGGCAAAAAACTTGCCATTTTTTTGGTAAGATAAATGGAGGGGTTGCCGAATTTTGGTAGCAAAGAAAACAATGGCCAAAAATTGACTTGCCAAAACTTTGGCATTCCAAAAAATTTTCAGCAAACCAATCTGGTTCTTATTAATTTTCGAGGTGTGCGGCTCTGCAGCCTGTATGTTCATGCTCTCTGGAACATTCGTGTGCCTCCTAAGATTCATGTTTTTGTTTGGTTCCTTTTACACAAAAAAATAATGATTGTCAATGATCCATTGAAAAGATTTGTCAATGATTCGTGTGCCTCCTGTCCTGAGTGTAGTTTATGTTTTGATGAATCAGTGGTTGTTCTTTAAGTGTGAAGTTACCAGAAAGATTTGGGAATATGTCTCTAGCTCTATACTAGGCTTTAGCTAGTATGTAGTTGAGCCCGGAAAAAAAATGATATGCAATAGTACCACATATGGCTTACTTGGGATGATATTGTTTTCTATAACCAATCTTGGCAGGATACTTGGATATTTTACAAGCAAGATATGAGGGGGGAAATGGAGGCATCTGTGAAGAAGCAAGGTAGATGCTGTGGTTCTGGAGCACAACAATGCTGCTGGTAGTTGGGTTTTTTTAGTATTTCTGCAAGTTAGTAGCAACGTTTAGATATTGGTAGGAAAAGGTTTTTTTTGGCAAATACTCACTCCGTTTCATTTTGGCTTTTCTAGATACATTTTTTGCTATGCACCTAAATATATATTTATGTCTAGATACATAACAAAAGAAATGTATCTAGAAAAGTCAAAACGACAAGTAATTTGGAACGGAGGGAGAAGGTAGGGAAAGGTTGGAAAGTTTTTCATGTTGGAATTGGTTTGCTGTATATAGCTGGAAGCCTGGAAGGCTATTGTGGACCTTGAAAATAGGACAGGAACGATGTAATGTCTTTTTTTTAATGTTTTCTATGTAAATGGGACATGGCGTGTGCATGTGGAGATTAAAAAAAAAAGCTCTTTTACGGTACATAATATTACTACTTAGTCATATATAGTATAGAGAAGATCTAACCGTCTATTATTATAGGTAATTTCAGTAATCATTATATTTGTAAAAAGTGAGATCTCAAATGGAATAATCTTGTAGACTTTTGGTAGTATAAAAGATATTATAGTTATATCATTTGTATTCTTTTATCATGATATTCTTATATACTGCCTATACTACTTATTATACTACATAGATATACAATTAATCTTTGATCACCGGATCTTATAATACTCATTTTTGAACATTAGTATAACTTAGTATTGTGCACCTAAAATATCTTTAAAAAGAATCTTATATTTAATTGAACGGGACCGTTAGCGCCCGGACGTCTGTCCCGGGCGCTAGCATCGGACGGGTCCTCAGCCACACGATTCGATTCATTAAACATATCAGCCGTCGGATCATGTTGCGAAGGGCGTTTTGATGTTACGAAGCATGTTGCGAACGATTTTGAAATGTTACGAACCATGTTGCGACCAACATTCAACCTCGGAGCCCCCCTTCCTCCTGCCCGAGCGATTCATCGATGTTGCGAGCATGTGGTGATCATGTTGCGAGCTTGTGGCGAGTATGTTGCGACCAACATCCAAACATCAGCGTGTTGGGGTCATGTTGCGAGCTATGTTGCTTGCAACATCCAACATCCGACACAATACCCCAACGACCCATGTTGTGACTCATGTTGCGTGCAACATCCAACATCAGGAGCCCTCCTCCCCCTCTCGACATAACACGCGACATCACATGTCTGTAACATCGAAACTCAACATCCGCAATATTTAAAATTAATATTTGCAACATCCAACATCAGGAGCCCTCCTTCTCGACACAACACCCAACATCACATGTCTGCAACATGGAAACTCAAACATCCGCAACATCGAAAAATAATGTTTACAACATCAAAAATATGTTAAATAATGTTGATAATCATCCAACGGCGCCGCGTTGATTGGAACATTCAAATGTCTTGTTAAAAAAAATACAACATTCAAATAAAGCACTTGCGACGACCGGGGTTGAGGTCTCCCGCGCGCGCCCGCGGCGGTCGGGGTCGATCTCCGCGCCCGCCCACGGCGGCGGCAGGAGCTCCGCCCTGTCCGCTCCGCACGCAGCGCCCGGCGCAGCTTGCTCTGTCCGCTCCGCGCGCAGCTCCGACGTCATGGACTCCTCCCTGGCGAGATGCACGGGGATCGAGGAGAGAGAGGGGAGTCACGTGGAAAATGAGAGGAGAGAGAAAATGAGTGGATGAGGACGGGTGGAACGAGTGGATGGGAAGCTCGTGACGGCGTCCGATATATTTGCTCCCTCCGGACGTCCTAGCTATAGCATTACTGATGCAACATGTTAAGAATACGGATGCAACATGTCAAGAACACGGATGCAACACGTTCACAATGATTGCAACATGAACGACAAACGATTGCAACATGAAGGTGGCTAATTGCAACATGTAGCCGTTAGATCAAAACACTATAGACGTCAGATCTAAGCACTGTAGAAAAAAATCTCGTCGCAACATCAAGTCACCCGTCGCAACATCAAGTCATGTAGCGTGCAACATTGAGAAGAATTTCACAATATTCAAAAATAATCCGACGTCTGACCGTCCGGAGCGTCCGGACGCATGAGGGTTAGCATTATCGTTAATCGAATCCGACCAGCCTGCTTCAAATGGAAGTGATTGCATGATAAATGTGAATGCTCTGGTTTTTTGTCCACAATATGTCAACGGAAGAGTTTGGTCATGGTATGTCTGACAAAGTGACAATTACCAGATTCTCGGTTCATGTGAATCGAATGTTTTCACTTAAGCTATCTATAATAATTATTACGCAGTGGTATTCCGTTTTCTTATAAGGGGAAATTAGACTCCTGGAGGCGGTCCTGCTGCTCGGCGTCGGCCGGCTCCATCTGGCGCGACGCCACGCCTGAGACCACCGCGTCCGCGCGTGTGCGCCCACCCTCGGCGCAAAGCTGGCGGGGTGGCGGAGGTGCCGCGTGAACTCCCTCGTGCCGACGAGCTTCTTGTTGTTGCGGGTCGCGACGCCGGCGTGCTTGCTCCGGCCCTGCCACCTAACCGGTGGGCGGTGGCTGCGGGCAACGTCCCGTTGGGCCCTGTTGGCCGGCCCGCATAACACTGCTTCACAACGCAGGGGCAGCACGTACGTGGCCTGTGACCCCGCTCGCGCTGGCAACGTGCCGTTGGGCCCCGTTGGCCGGCTCCCATAACACTGCTTCACAACGCAGGCTTAGGCTCCGTTCGGGTTGTCTTATTTCAGCTTATTGCGCAGTATTTTTCTCTCATAACAAATCTGCCGAACAAATCAGTACGTAATGCTTCTCTCTCAGAAAGAATCTGCCGTACAAATCTGCCAAAAACCTGCCGAACGAAATCTTAATTGAGGCTGTCCGCTGGGCTTGCGGCGCCGGGATGTCCAGCGAGCTTGCGGCGAAACCCGCACCGCTTGCATATATAAACGTGCGCGTGCTCGTGGTGACGAACGGTGCCGACGCGCAGGAGTTGCCATTGCCAACAAGGCTCTGCCTCGTCATTCGCCAATGAAGCTCCGCGGTCAGGCGCGCGAGGACGACGAGGTCTCGAGGCCGGCGATTAGTCAGCTCGATCTTAGTCGCACGAGCCCGATCCAACGACCAGGAGACGCGGTGGACGGTATTTCACTTACCGTCCACCCCCAGGGACTACGGTCCGCTTGGTAATGTCAGCGGCGAAAGAAGCGGGTGCGCTTCGCCGGCGACGCCGGCGACAACGGCGCCGTTTCCGCCTCCGCGCCCTCCCCTGCGCGGAGGAGGCTGCTGCTGTGCCGCGGAAGGCTGAGTTGGCCGGGCCGTCGTGCTCGGCGGCGGCCGTGCCAGCGAACCGGGAGGCGCTAGCTGTACCGCGGCATCCTCCGCGGCCGCTCCATGCTCAGGGTCTTCATGATGGCATCAAAGTGGCAGGCTGAACAGACTGCAACAATTATTCAGAGTACAATAGAGGGTCCTTCGGTTCAATGGGCGAAGAAAGAATGATTTCTGTTCTGCTCTGGACATTTATTTGATCTCTCCGCCGACGTCTGTGGAATGCACTAGTGATGGCATCTTTGATGAGCAATAGTGGAAGAATGTCTGGAAGATGAAAGTCTGTCCAATATTTGAATAATCCGATGCAGCACTATATGATTTCTTGCCATTATATGTGGAGCTTGAAGGAAGACATGCTGCTCGAGTACTTGCACTGATTACGGCAAATTCCAGGGAGTCGATCTATATATCACATTGCAGTGGAATTTAACTTTTGCCATCTGGTTCGGGCAAACAATGCAGGCTTACAAAGGATTTGACAGGAAGGAATTTGCTCCGCCAACATGGGCAAAAGATCTCCTGGTTGGCGAATTGTGCGACAAGAAAGAAGCGGTACTATTTGTTTATGGGAATCTTCAAGCAAGAATTGTGCTGATTGATCACTGTGGTCAGGTGACTCGATCTCTTATTTAGCCGTAAAAGATGAACTATGCCTTATTTGGCCTTCAGTTGCAACTTTTATTCCTAACATAGTCATTCCGTCAGTTTTGTCGGTTATCTCGCGTGAAAAGTAACCAGTGGTTTTTTACCTCTCTTTTCTTAACTAAAACGACCTACAAATCACCTCCAAAATTCATATAAATTTTTATAATGATACAACTGATGGATATGAATCCATGTCGCAAAACAAAAACATATATGTCAGATTTATGATCTTAAAACTAAAATTCATCAAATTAGGCTACTTTTTTAAAATTATATGATTTTTATGGCACAAAAATACAGTCCAACAATTGAGAAAAAAGACCTAATATTTCAAAGATGAGATGTATTAATTTATAAAATTACTTTGCACGTTACTTAGATAAATTTGAAGTTCTTTTATATAAACAAATTTAAACTTTCTCTCAGAACTAAATTTTGAAGAGAACTTCAAAATTTCTCTAAGTAACATATGATACAAAACAAATTTATAAATGAATGAGTCTCAAATATATTAGTAATATTAGGTATTTTTTAGTTTTTATAGTGTTTTGTGACATAAAAATCATTGTCTTAAAAAGTAGCCTAATTTGGTAAATCTTAATTTTAAGATTATAAATGCTATGTATGCTATTTTTTTTGCAAAATGAGTTCATTTTCATCAGTTGTATCATTAAAAATTTTACATGAATTTGATGGTGATTTGGAGGTTATTTTAGTCAAGAAAAGAGGGGTGAAAAACACTAGTTAATGTTCGCACAATATAACTGACAGAAGTAATGAAGAGGCCATGTTAGGAACAAAAGTTCCAACTGGAGGTCAAACAATGAAATAAGACATAGTTCATCTTTTAAAGGTCACATAAGAGATTGAGTCATCTTTGGAGGTCAAATAAGAAATTGAAATAAGGAAATTCTCTCTAAAATCAAACATGTAGGTGCTACCTTAGTACAAATTTGTCAGGGTCAGGGTCAAATTCGTCCCTGAAATCTTAGATCGACCCATTTTTTCCCTCAACTTCTTCTTTTTCGGGTCAAACAAAAAATTGTGCTATGTTGTGCTACCTTAGTACAAATGAGACTAATATGAAAAATCCATTTTACCCTTGTCTCATGTAGGTCAAACATGATGTATGTACATGATCATACTTCATTGATACATACACAACAATTGTTGGGAAGAAGGAGCTATTGGTAAAAATGTCATTTCATATTAGTTTCATGCTATTATGGAGCCTCATATTAGCACAAGGACATGTTTGATCCAAAAACAAAAGTTGTGGGACTAGATTGACTATTCTTGAAGTTAAGGGATCCTCAGTGCAAAATTTAGGGATGGAAATAGATATTTCGCTGACATCATGCACGTGACGCAGTGCACTAGCTTCTACCTACGTCTGCTCCAGCGACATGAGCAGTTACACATTATCCATGAAACATGTTCCGCGATCTGGCATGTTTCTTATGTCAAACTGCAAACCACTCCTTCAGCATTGGTTCCACCTTCAAATTCCATTCAATAATGTATGAAATCATTTTTTTAGGCTCATTTAGGATCCCAATTGAGTTCTAGAGGCTAGTTTTGCCAACGCGCATCGTCGGCAACCACCCATTCTTTTCAAGGGGTTTACCACAAATAAAGCTTAAAGAAAAATTAATTTCATTGATGGTGAATTTTAAAGGTTGAGTCATTGCCGAAGGAGTGGTAAGAAGATTTCCACAAAAGGCAGCTGCAGGTGCACATGACCAATGTGATAGAGGTTGTGAACTCCTATCACATCGTTGCTCATTGTCTTGCAATGTGCAGTACACAAGACGCTCAGGGCCATAGGGAAAACAATCGGTGACAAGTGAGCTTAATGGATTTCTAAGAGGTGCCGTCCTTCATTGATTTGAGGACAGCCCTAAGGTAAACACATGATGAGTTGATCATTGACCTCCCCATCTCTTTTCCTCGTCTGGATTTGAAGCCTCAACAAACGCATCAAGTCGTGTTCACTTTCGTCATGGTACTCACTGTCGGGATCGTGGTGCCACTGGCTATCTAGCACTCCAATAAGAAAATGTGCAACGCCCCATGGTGATCTGTATCTTCTCCACCTTTCTTTTCATTGTCTCCCTCTATGACCTCATCCTCGAGTCCATCAACCCCAATCCTCTATTGCTACCAGTACATCACCATCAAGATGCTCGTCTACACCTGCACCCACATGCTTGTTACCCTCTCATTCTCCTTCTTGTTGTGCATGAACAACGTCGTCACGTACTTCACTCTTACTACATATGAATCTGGGATTTATTTTGTTCTAAAAAATACATTTGGGTGCCTAATTCATTATTGTGTTTATGATGTAAAGTACTCTTCTCCCATCTCAAATAATTGTATTTATATGTTATATTGCATGATATTGTTAGATATTTGCAACAACAGATTGTTATACTGATCATGATCACTTGAGCTGCCTATATAAATTACAATGCATGATGTCGTCCACAACAAAGTAATCGGTTAAATATTGGAAGCTCTTTTAGCAATATATTATGCATGACATATTGATTTCTTATGTAGTTTTAGTGTATATATTACTCTCTTAATATATAAATCTAACCTAATCAAGTACTTATGATGTTCATATATATAATAATGGAGTGTATATTATCATAAAGTGTGGATGTCTATATATGTTAGAGAATTATTTTGAGATAATAGTATCAAAATGGGCCCTCTTAGTGCAAGTATATATATGTCAGAGATTTTTTTTGTCTCCTACAAAAAGTTTACATATGGGACTCTATTAATGTGGACTACTTTCTATTTCCTTTTTTAACATGAACTTTAGCCACAAAGTAACCGAAATGCAAAACACAAACAATATGTGAAGAATGATAAAGTGCATTTGGGAGGTATTCACAAATACTCTCCAACTGCATGGCTTGGGTATAGTGAGGAAACATGCAGGCGAAAGAAAGTGGAAAGCATATGAATTTGTGACCTTGAGATCCTTACTCCCCTTTCGGGTTCCATATATAAATAGAGGAAGAGGACGTTTTCCCTTCCTGCCATTGGAGGAAAAACTGACACTTAGGCTCTTATGTTGAATTAGATTGTCTAGACTCGTCAAGGAGAAGATATTTCTAATTCTCGTATTTCATTCTAGCATGTCCAAAACTTCAACCCACTAGATGCACAACCGACATGTTTCCAAGCTTCCATCTGGTATGGTTGTTTTTCACGCAGTTAGCATCTATCATTGATACGTATATGTTTTGTGATCCAAGTAAGGTACAATTTCGGCAAATAACGTATTTACATATGGTAAATTATTTTAAAATTTTCTTTTGCCTCCACTTTCTTATTCATATTTTCTCATTTTATTTTATTTTTGCTTGAATTCTTTTTTTTATCTTTTTACATGTTTTAATATATTTATGTTTTAGATATCCCCATGATATTTGGTAGATTTAATCATATTTTACTATTGTACTGTTACTTTAGATAATGTATTAATTGTTGTCTTATGTGTTCCATGATATATGTTTTTAATGTTCCTATGTTGTTCTGCATTTTAATAGTTCCAAGGGGGTTATAATTGCTCACGTAGTTTATTCCAATCCTTCTGATACTACATTTGAATTTTTGAACACTAGTTTTTTCAACATGTGTAAATTTTTATGACATATGCTTTATTAAATTCGGAACAATTTTATCTTACATATGAAACTTTTTCTCATGAATTGGAACATATATTCTAGATTTACTAAAAAATCCTTTATTGCAAAATATATTCTTAAGAAAATATAATTGTTGTAAAGAATACGAACTTTAATTGGACAATATTTTAACAGTACAATGACTTTTTCTTCCTCACATTTATATGACATCATGAACATGAGTGCAGCAGATGGTGATTGGCGATAGTTCGTGAAAGTCAAACCCGCATGGGCCGTATCCACGACCAAGAGCCCAAGAGTGTACCGCGATCCTGCAACCGTGCAAAACCGTGAGAGGCACACTGCTCTTGCTGTCACGCTCACGCATCATAAAAACTGCAAGCACCAGCAATTGTTCCCCACGGTTGTTGCTGCACGCTCAGCGCGGCCGCATTCGAGAACACGTCGACGACATCGTTGACCCCGGCGTCCAGGCTCAACGACGGGGCGGAGGTCCCAGACACCGGTAACGTCGGCGGGCGGCGGCCACCTGGTAACACCCGGCGGAAGCTCCTCGGTGAAATGGTGTAACATCCCTGATGTTTACTTAGGCTAAGTACTTTAATTAGTTGTGTTAATCAAGATTAATTAGTCTCTAAGCATGTTTAACATGATGGTGATCACTTTTGCACATAAACCCTTGGTCAAAATCTCAATTCATGGTCAAACCCCTAGAGCTCCAAAAGGCTGATTTGGTTTTCTTGCGCGTTCTCTAAATTTCACTATAGAAGTTCAAAATCGGCCAATATAAAAGTTTTTCCTTATCTCCGGGAACATATTTTTCGTAATTGGCGGACATTCAAATTTTGAGTGGAAATTCGCTTAAATTTGAGTTGAAGTCGCTGTTAACAGTAAACCGGGGCCGAGAAAAACTGAAAGTTCATCACGATTTTCCCGTCAATCCATTCACCAAAACATAGGTCGCCCTTTGTGAAAGTTGTAGAGTTATAGTCCATCTACAACTTCTATTTTTGGAGATTTTCAACTTAGTTGACATTTTGTGGAGTTTTTTATTTTTGAAAACCGGCTCGTGAAATCGAATCGCGCGCCGTCGCCAGCGTCACCGCGCCCCCCGTGCGCGCACGTGCTCTGGCCGCGCCGGCCACGTGGCAGCCCTCCTTTTCTCCGGCGTACGGACGCATAGCGGCCTCCGCTGTGGACCCGTCGCACGCCGTGGACCCTCCGCCACTTGGTTCTCCCGTGCGAGCGCGCCCACGCCGTGTGCCGCGCCAGGCCGGGGCCACACGCCACGGCCGGCGCATGCAGCTGGGCCAGCTATCGACCGTCCGCTGTCGTCCGCGCCGTTTCCTTAGGCCGCTTTTACCCACAGTCATCGTGCACCCGCGCGAGCTGCTCGTTTTCACCGCGCGCTGAGGCCCCTCCTCTGTTTCGTGCGCCGCCGTCGCCATGACCGATGCCGTTGCCTAATTCTCCTCTAGCACCCGAATCCCCCACTAGCCACCGCCCTAGCTTCTTCCTCTAGCTCCACCGAAGCTTCCCTCTCCTTCTTGCCGCGCCGCAGGAGCCACCGGCGATGCCGGACCAAGCCGTGGCGGGCTGTGGGCCACCGCCCGTCGCGAGGGCTCACTGGAGCCCCGTCCGGCCAAGCAACAACCCTGCATCGACCTGAGGTAGGCCACACATGCCTCCCCAGTCGCATCCCAGCGAAGTCCGGCCATACCTCGCCGCCGGTGATGTGCCACGGACACCAGAGACTGCATTGCAGAGATTAGGATCTTTCAAGGGTTTAAACCGGAAACCAGGGACCTGGTTGTAATTTTTGAAAAATAGTTCAAGGGTCCGGTTGTAAATGTTGTTTAGGGTTTTGGCTGAAACTTTGTAAATGCATTAAAAATCGTAGAAAATTCAGAAAAATATAAATCCAATTGTGTTGGATTCTTTGTGAACAGATCTACAATTTCTAGAGAAGGTGTATAGGGTTTTTCTGGTTAGTTTTGAAATGGAAATTCAAATTCAGTTTGATGTACTTTTATTGTAATAAAAATGTACTCATGCAATGAATATGAAATTTGGATATGTTGTTCTGTGAGCCATGTTCAGATCTGTGACCAAGTTTGACACATGTTTGTTGTGTAGATCTATAGTTATGATTTTTGGAAGCTTTATGTTAGTTTAAGCTTGATGCTTTTTATAGTCCCCTCAAGAAATAATTTCCTTAAGCACCATTGCACCCTAGGCCTTTATCATGATGTTTAGCATCTCTGGAAAAATAATTATGATTTTAGGAGTTTGTTTGAATGATGTTTTGCATTTACTCTTGTGGAGGATGTTAAATGAATAACTTGAAAAATATGATAGATCCACTTGTGTGTGTTGGTCAGGAGCTTAGATTTGCCATGAATGACCTGTAGAAAAAATTTGAGGTCAAAAAGATTAGTAAATCTTTTTTAGGATTTAATGAAGTTAAGCTAGGCTGAAACTTGTCTTTTTCTTATAAATTAATTTATAAATCATCTGGAGCTAAACTTTGATATTTAAGCTTGATTTGGTCTTATGCTTATCTGTGCAAAATTTGAGATTAGTTGTAGTTATATTTTAATTAATATGAATTATGGATGAGTGGATAGCTAAAAATTGAATAAATAGATTTATATTTATCATTTAAGGTTAATTAAGGTTTTCATGTTTAAGTTCTTTTTGAACTCATTTAAACACACCCCATGCTGTTTGGTGAAGTTTGTTAATTTAATTTGCTTAAATATGCACACAATCACCATCAAAATAATAGTTAGTTCACCCTCATCACACCCCTAATACTTTTTGTGAGTTTTCCTAGTTGTTTAGATGAATGTGGCCCACAAGAGTTGGGTTTGGTGGTAATTCTCCCACCTTCACCATAATCTAATGCATATGCATATGAACGTGTAGATTTACCCGACAGGACTTACACGCTCACTCAGGAGGAGGAGGGAGCAGCTAGTAGGGAATTGAACCAGACTGTTGTGCACCAAGACCTGGACCAAAGTCCAAAAGAGCCCAAGGCTAGTGCTGACGTAGAAGAAGGCAAGCACCGGAGTTGCATCTAACCCTTTTTCTAAACTTACACTTTTACTTTTCAATATTTATGTTATACTTTGTGCATTTAAGTTTCAGGAGTTATTTTGAAACCTAGATGCATGATCCTTAGGTTCCTATGCTTTTATACTAGTATGTTAGGATGCAAGTGCCATGCTTTAAGGAACACAGTACAAGTCGAGTAATGACTCATTGCTCGCGAGATATAGGATGCTTATGTTGGAATCATATGTTGGATAAATTGACTCGCTCATGTGGTAAGAGCAATGGGTTCGGTCTCGACCGAGTAGCATGGTGCTGGTTTAAGCTATTGAACATACCAAGTGCTTGTCGGGAATGGGACCGGTAAGCCTAGTACCTAATGAACCAGTGCGAGGACTTTATCGCTACTAATCTTGAGATGCGTCTCCCGGTTTGATTCCGGTAGTGCAAGTGTGAGTCTGGACGTGTCGTGTGAGGGCGTTCTAGTAACCTTGTACTTAGGACTGTGGCGTCTGTCCCTAATCTGGGGAATGACGGGAACCGCCTGGTCAGGGTAGACCCCGCATTTGTTTTTTTTTTATTCTTGGGGTCTACATTCTTCCGTGTATCTTGGGTTTACCTTGCAAGGATATAAGTCGATCGATCGTCGGTCACTCACCGTTATCTGAGTCGGCTTGACCACTGGCTACCCCATGTTTATTTATGGAACATTTTGGATTAATTTTGTTGACTGATTAATATTGTTTGCACAAACATGCTTGTTTAGTTAGGTGCTTAATTAGAATGGTTAACATACTAGAACTTGAGCTAAAATTGGAAAGTAAGGATCAACTCTTAGTTGCTTTTGGCAAAATAAACCCACCTGCCAAAAAGCCTTACATGTCTAGTTGTACTTTTCTTTTTGTCGGGTCAGTCTTGCTGAGTATTAGCATACTCAGTCTTGCTTAATTTGTGGTTTTCAGGTAACCCCATCTGGCCTGGCTCTATTCCAGATGGTTGGGAGATTGTGTGGGAGCAGGATGACGATGAGTGATATATTATGGATGGCCTCCCATATGTATCTGCCGTGTAGTTTAATTTCCGATGTTTAAACTCTGAAACATCTTTACTTTTATGTATGAAAAACTTGGTTTGTAATAATGTGACTTGTGTACTTTTATGTAACGTTGAACTTGTACTCTGGTCCTGCCTTCGTGTGGGCTTTGCGCATATCACGATCCTATTGTAAAGTGATTCACCGGGCATGACCCGGCAGAGGCGACAAAATACATATGTGTTATCGCTTAGGAACCAAGTGGACCGACTTAGGTGATAATATGAATTTATTTTGGGTGATTCTTTCACAAATTGGTTGCGGTGCCCGACGGTGGGAACACCACCGCCATTAGGATGGCGACGAGGGCAGCGGCCGTGGCTGCGGCGGCGCTCCGGGCACGGGCCCTCGAACCCGAACGTCTGGTCGTGGGAGAGATCGCTTGTGCACTGTACAAAGTGGTACAGGACAGGAGGAATCCATGATGCAGCTGAGGATTCGGAAGAACTTGCAGTGAATAATTCATTTGAGAAGAGGTTGGTATTATTTATAGGAGGAGAGGGATGATTAACAAACCCTTCTCATGTTGATGTTTGAATTACTGAAAGGGGGTTTACTCTGTTACTGAGTGACTTCGTTGAAGCGTTTTTAGGCCTAAACAGGGCCTAATAGGAGGAGCTGGCCGTGTGTCGTGTTTGTGGGTGGTCGCGACGGTCGCGTGCACTCGTCCGTTCGCCTCTACCGCGGACGTTGCTGCCTACCTCACCGGTCGCTATGGTGTTCAGCCGGGGTCGTTCATGACCTACCCTACCACCTGGAGGACTTCCTCATCGTCTTCCAGGACTCCTCTGTGATGCTGCGGGTTCTCCAGGAGCCCATCCCGGATGAGCCCCTTCGCCTCACCTTCTGCTGGTGGCGGCGGGAGAACTGGGCGGTCAACGCGCCGATGCGCTACCAGGTGCGGGTGGGCATCAAGGATGTGCCTGCGCACCTGTGGCTGCATACCACGATGCAGGACGTCCTCGGCTCCTCCTGTGCGGTCATCACTCTGGCTCCTGAGTCCGAGTCGAAGGCCAACCTCAAGGAGCTCTACGTCCTGGCAGGCTGCATCGACCCGGACCTGATCCCGGTGCAGATGGACATGCTGGCGCCGATCGAGTTCACCGGGATGGGCGCTACCCAGCCCTGTCTACGCTACCGGGCGACGATCGACATCATCGAGATCATCGACACTCAGGCTCCCCCGGCTGACGGTGCTTCCCGGTCAGGAGGGCTGGATGGTGGCCCCTCTGGTACTTCTGGTCGCTCTTTTGCTCCCCCGCAGCCGGGGCCCTCGACCGCCGGAGGCGCCGCTCCTCCGTCGCGGACCCCGATGGCCGGGCCTACCCCCTTGTTCGGCGGACAGTCTGGTCGCGCCGAAGGAGGGGGCGGGGACCCGCCTGCTGGGGTGCCCCCACCTCTGCTCCTCCGCTCGTCCCTCCGGCTCCCTCCTTCCCCTACTGGGCGCTGCAGGGCATTCACTGCCCGCCTGTCGTCCCACCTTGGTCGTCTCGCCTTTCAGCCGCTGCTGCGCCATTCGTCACTCGTGTCGTGGCCTCCTCAGCTCGGGAGGAGCATCGACCTGCGGCTGACGTACGCGCGCTGACGGTGGGGGCCCCGCTCGCTCGGGCCTCCTCGACCTCCTCTTCAGTTCCGATCGCGCGATACCACCTCCCGATCGAGAGGCCGCGGTCGGAGCACCTCCCTCCCCTTCGTGAGTCGACGCCGCCCAGGGGCTTCACCGACGACCCGATGTTGCTTGAGGCGGCGCTCTTGGTCGCGCCTTGCGGGTCACCATCGCGTGGCAGGGTCGATGCTGCGGACTTGGCTGCCGCTGGCCTCGGCCCGACCACTGCTGGCCGCGGCCAGGCCATTGCTGGCCACAGCCTGCCTGCTGCCGGCCTGGCCGCCGCTAGTCTCGGCCCAGCCGCGGCCTGGCCGCTGCCGGCCCCAGCCTGGCTGCGGCTGGCCCCGGCCTGACCACTGCTGGCCACGTCCTGGGCGGGCTGCCCTCCTCGCCGGCCTCCATCGACCGCGGTCTTGGCGAGGTTGCTGCGGTGGCAGCCGCCGCGTTCCGGGAGGAGGACACCTCTTTGGTCGCTCGCTCCCCCGCCTTCGCGCACGTGGTGCCGATGGCGGACGTCTTCCGCAGGTTACTCTCCCTCCTGACGGCTCCCCGGCTGCTATCGCAGAATGGTTTCGTGGAGGACCCTCGATCTGACTCCTCCCTTGTGGTCGCCCCTTCTTCGCTCCGGTCGCCTCCTCCAGCGCCCTCTGGGTCGTGCCCCGCTCCTCCTCGGCACCCACCCGACGTCTCCCCTGTGGCCGCGGAGTTGCCTCCTTCCTCCCCGACTCCGGGGACGCGCCCCTCTCCCACCTCTATGGCTGAGGGACCCTCCCAAGGCGACCACGAGTCCCTGGTGGCTAACTTCTGTGCCTCCCTGTAGAGGCCGCCTCCGGTCCTGGGCGCCCCGCGCCGTCGCAGGGCGAAGGTCTGCCCTCTGCTCGCTACACTTCGCCGCAGCAGTCGCCTCGTCGCGGTTTCGAAGGCCCGGGGCCCGAACCCGGTCACCGCGGGACAGAACCTACTCATGCGGAAGCTGGGGGTTATCGGGCCGCATGAGGCGCCGGACGCTGACGCGCTCCAACGATACACTAGGCTCTTCGCGGTGGGCCTGTCCGAGTAGCACTGCAGAGCTATCCGAGAGCTCTTCGGTGCTCAGGTCGAGGGGTCGTTCCAGTGCTCCGTGCTCGAGGACGACGAGTTCCAGGCGACAGTTCGCGAGCTCTTCCCCGAGGAGCAGCTGGTCGTCGACGCGCAAGCTTGAGTCTGCGTCTGTCGCGTGGTCGTATTTTTTTAAGTTTTAATGGATGTAAACCTAGTTGTTTGGAATGTCTGTGGGCTCAACAGCGTGCTAGACGCTCGGCGGTTCGCGAGTTGGTAGCGTCTGAGCGTGTCTCTCTTCTTTGTCTGTAAGAGACTAAGCTCGCGGTTGTACCTCCCTCCATTATGCTTGATATGTTAGGCCTCGATTTTGATTATGTTGCGTTGCCGGCGGTGGGCAGTCGCGGTGGTATTCTGGTCGATTGGCGCAAAGACACGTGGATCGTCTCCTCCCCCTCCCTTGGCCATCACCACGTTACGGTGAAGGTCGCACTGCTCTCCGCACCCTCTCAGTTTTGGCGGCTCTCATCCGTTTACGGGCCGCAATCGGATGCGTATAAAGTCTCCTTCCTCGCCGAGCTTCGTGCCCTTCGTCCCACGCTGTCTGGACCGTGGGCTCTCTACGGAGACTTTAATCTCATCTATCATGCGGCCGACAAAAACAATGGCCGCCTTTCGCGTAGAATGATGGGTCATTTCCGCCGTTTCCCCAACGACCTCGAACTTCTTGAGCTCCACCTCCAGGGTCGCCTCTTCACCTGGAGCAACGAGAGGTCGCACCCTACGCTTGAGCGTATTGATAGAGTCTTTATCTCCCAGGACTGGGAGCTTCTTTTCCCTTCCTCCGCTCTGCATGTTGTCTCTTCCAGGTGCTCAGATCATGCCCTCCTTCTCCTCCTTCTCGACTGCTAGGTCCACTCCAAGAGACGCTTCACCTTCCAGGCCTTCTGGCCGAAGGTGGAGGGTTTCTTGGACACTGTTAAGGTGGTATGGTCGGGGCCGCGTCCGGATACGGACCCACTACGTATGATCGATCACCTGCTTCGTGAGACAGCGAAGGCGCTGGTAAAATGGAGCTCCAAGGCGATCGGTAGCATTCGCTTGCAGATCCAGATTGCCAAGGAGGTCATTTTCCGGCTAGAGGTCGCACAGGATTCCTGGTCGCTCTCTCCTGAGGAGCTGTCTTTACGGCGTTCCTCAAGCTACGCTACCTAGGTCTGACTTCGCTGCAGCAAACGATCGCTCGGCAAAAGTCTAGCCTTAGGTGGCTCCGTGAGGGGGACGCTAACACTAAACTCTTCCACCTCCATGCCAACCACCGCAAAAGAAAAAATTTCATCCCCTCCCTTCTGGTCAATGGTCGCCCTGTCTTTCGTGAAGATGAAAAGGCCGCGGCAGCCTTTGATTACTTCAACAGGATTCTTGGCACCAACCCCGAGCGTTCCTGCGCCCTCAACTTCGGGGAGTTGGGCCTCCCGCAGCTGGACCTCGAGGACCTCGCCCTCCCCTTCTCTGAGGTCGAGGTCTGGGAGGTTGTCAAAGATCTTCTGTTGGACAAGGCCCCTGGCCCGGACGGTTTCACGGGTCGCTTCTATAGATCTTGTTGATCGATCATCAGGGGTGATGTGCTGCGGGTGTTCAACGCTCTCTCTGACCTAGATTTCCGCAGCTTCCACCATCTGAATGGTGCTCTCCTCACGCTCATACCAAAAAAACCGGACCCGGTCGCTCTCTCAGATTTTCGTCCCATCAGCCTAATTCATAGCTTTGGGAAATTTTTTTTCCAAAGCAGCGGCTAACCGTTTCGCCCCGCACCTTTCTTCTCTAATCTCACCCAACCAAAGTGCTTTTATCAAAGGTCGCCTCATCCATGATAACTTCCGCTACGTTCTTGGCACAACCAGAACGTTCTCTAGTCGAAAGCTTCCTAGGATCATGTTCAAGATTGATCTAGCCAAAGCCTTCGACTCAGTCGGTTGGGTTTTTCTTCTCGAGCTCCTTTCGGCAGTCGGCTGCCCACACACTTGGACTAACTGGATCTCGATTATTCTGTCCACTGCTAGCACCAGAGTTTTGCTAAATGGTGCCCCTGGGCAGCGGATCTGCCACGGTCGAGGCTTGCGCCAGGGAGACCCCCTCTCCCCCATGCTCTTTGTGCTGGTCATGGAACGCTTCCATGCCCTTTTTCGCAAGGCGGAATCCCGTGGTCTCCTTCTGGACCTAGGGAGGAACATCCGCTTTCGCGCCTCTCTCTATGCAGATGATGTGGTTGCCTTCTTCTCTCCGGTCAAACTTGATCTGCGGGTCGTCAAGGCGGTGTTGTCGCTCTTCGAGAGCGCTGCTGGCTTGGTGGCAAACTACTCTAAGAGCCAGGTCTACCCCATCAACTGCTCTGAGGATCACCTGTCCTTGGTTCGCTCTATCCTCTCCTGCACCATCGCCGACTTCCCTTGCACCTACCTTGGGGTACCTCTATCTATGAGAAGGTTACCCAAGGCTGTCTTGCAGCCTCTGGTCGATAAGGTCGCCAGGCGCCTGCCTCCCTGGCAGGGTAGACTGTTGAGTCGCAGTGGTCGCCTCGTCCTCGCCAAGTCCACCCTCTCTGCCATCCCGGTGCATATCTCCTTGGCGATCTCCATTTCCCCTTGGGCTCTGCGCGCGGTCAAAACTCTCATCCGCGGCTTCCTCTGGTCCGGCACAGAGGTGGCCTCGGGCGGTCGCTGTCTGGTCGCTTGGGTGAATGTCACCTGCCCCACGCGCTGCGGGGGTCTCGGTCTACCCAACCTCCGCGTATTTGGCACGGCATTGCGTCTGCATTACCTTTGGCTGGCACAGACCGACCCGGACCGGACGTGGGCAGCGTTCCGTTTCCCGGTGGACCGGGCCTCACAGGCTTTCTTCGACGCCTCCGTATCTGTGGAGGTGGGGGACGGTACCCGCGCACTCTTCTGGGAGGACAACTGGATCTCCGGGTGCTCTATCAAGTCCTTGGCACCCAACCTCTGGGCCGCGGTCTCACCGAGGGTGCGTCGGTCCCGCACAGTCGCTGAGGCCCTGCAGGTGGGGGCGGTAGGGATACGTTGGGTCACGGACGTCACCCACGCTCGGACTGTGCAGGTGGTCTTGCAGTACCTTACCATCTGGAACCTACTGCAGCAGGTTAGGCTCACGTCGGAGCCTGACAGATTCATCTGGAAGTGGTTGCCTAGCGGGGTTTACTGTTCGGCTTCGGCCTACTCCACCCTCTTTCTTGGTCGCGTAGAGATCCTCGGAGCGCGTCAGATCTGGAAGGTACATATGCCGGGGAAGTGCAAGTTTTTCGCCTGGCTGGTCTTGCACGGCCGTTGCTAGACCTCTGACCGCCTCCACCGTCACGGGCTCACCTGATTGTGGATTGTGTCTTCAGCAGAGAGGCCTGGTTCTTAGCACTCAGACACATTCTCCTTCAGAACTTATCTCCGGACCGCCCGGTGAGGTTCGCAGAGTGGTGGTACTCCGCTAGGAAACATGTCGCTAAGGCGCGAAGGAAAGGCTTCAACTCCTTCGTCTGGCTGGTCGCTTGGTCGCTTTGGAGGGAGCGGAACAAGCGCGTTCACGACAAGGAATCTCTCATGCCGGTGGCCCTAGTGCCGGCGATCCTAGATGAGGCTAGGTCTTGGGTGCGCGCCGGCTTCCTTCTGCTCGCTAGGCTGTTAGGTGTCCGCCCCATGAGGACGGTGTAAGCTTCTTTCTTTTCGTTTGGCTTCGTGCCTTTCTGTAATCTAAACCGACAAACATTTTCCTTCTCTCTTGATGAAAAACGTGTTTTGCACGTCTTAAAAAAAGTCGTGTTTGTGGGCTGAAATGACGGGAGGCCCAATCAGGGGTGGTTAGGGTTTTGCAATTTAGCTTAAGAAATTTAAGGATCGAACCCTATTAGAATCAGATCATAATACTATTTAATTTTGAGCTAATATACATGACTTAGTTGGATTGTGAAGAATGAAGTAGTACCATGATCCATTACCACTCCTATAGACCCAATACATAAAAGAAACATCGAAGAGACAACATCTATGGGCTGAAAGAAAGGGTGTGTTTAGAAGCCAAAATTGAGATGCAAAATTGTGAGATTTTGCACGGATTTTGGGCTGAAAAGTACTGTTCCGAACTGAAAAGCACTGTAGCACTTTTCGTTTGTTTGTGGTATAAATATTGTCCTACCATGGCCTAACTAGGCTCAAAAGATTCGTCTCGCAAAGTACATCCAAACTGTGCAATTAATTTTTGATTTCATCTATATTTAGTACTCCATGCATGTACCGACATTTTTAATGTGATGTTTGATGTTATGGGGAATCTTCTTTTTACATAGTGTATTTTGGGAGAAGTTTGACTTTTAAACAGGACCAAAGTACTCTTCCGTATGCTAGAAGCCTAGAACCAAGCTACGGGCCTCGAGTCCATCGATCAATGAGTTTTTCTTGGGGAAAAAAATAATTAGTCAGCGACAAGCAGAGCTTGCGAGCAGCAGCGCGGGTCCGCCTTGGGCTGTTCACGCGGCAAGTCGATCGGCAACCATAATCAGGCACGAGTCGGACTAGGATGGATTTGGATGTCTAGATATCCGAATTAGCCGAATTATTCGATGTCAATTATAATATAGATATTCGTATTCGTATTTGTTTTTAATGTGAATATTAATAGATATATTCGTATTCGATTTCTAATTCTTTCTCTATCCGGTTCCAGATTCGTATTCGACAAAAATATGGACTATCCGACACTATTCAGTATCCGTGTAGGACAAAGTACTCATGAAATCTTCTAAAACTTATTTTGATGACTAATTAGTAATTAAAATTGATGTAAATTTTAATATTTTTACCTAAAAATGATGTACATCATCTAAAATATTAAAAAGATCAAATAGAAATTATTTTAGTCTAATATTATTAGTGATATACAATAATAAAATTTAATTATTACAATATGTCTATTCATGTTAATTTAAAATATAATATATTATGTTTAAAGAAATAATTTATATTTATATGTATGAATGCACTTATTTTAATTTTAAATGATATATCTAAGAAAATATTTATTTTGATATACTAAATTACTTAAATTTTTATTAATAAATATATATTTTTGATAAGTTGTCTTAATCATAATTTTTTACCAATTTTAAAATCATCGATTTTTAGAGTTGTTTGGCTTTCTTTCACTTTAATTTGGTATTGTAAGCTTTGTTTTAAACTGGATTTGGTACACTATTTTCTTTGTACTTGGCTATCTTATTACCTTATTGGTCTTGACTAAATTTTAGAATATCACTTTCGAGTCGAACTGAGTAAATATCCGAATGCGAATTCGAATTCGAATTATTTGTTTTGCATTCGTATCCAAAAAGATTCATTTTCGTATTCGAATTCGATTTAAAATGTGATAAATAGTGACATTCGGATTCGATTCCATGATATCCGATCCGAATCCATCCTTAAGTCGGACTGCATGAATCGAACGAGTTTTACAGCCTGGCTGCGCGCAATTTCTCTCTCTCTCTCCGCCGGTATGGAAGCTTGTCTAAGCCGAAGGCAACTGGTTCCATGGACATCTTACAGTTTGACGGTCCATCGCGTCTTGGGCTGGGCCGGTGGGACTTACCTCAATTATGCCGGGCGGGGAAGGGAATCCTCCCATATATCTTAGTTTCTTGTGAAACTATAACTCACTACTAGCCCAACAACAGTCCACTCCTGCGGCCCTCTTCGCCGTCCCACCGCTGCCGCACCCTGTCGCATGTGCGCCCGCCTGGAGGCTGCGCCGCCGCACCGGCCGGGCGGCAACCATCTCTGCGCGCCCCGACCGGCCCGGCCCCGCCGCCGCAGCGCGCCGCCGCCCCGCGCGCCGCCGTCCTCCATGGAGGCTGCGCTCCGAGCTGCCCGCCATGGCCGTCACCTGATGCGTGCCGCGGGAGCTCTCCGGCCACCGCCGCGCCGCTGCGAGGCCGGCTCACGGCCGCGCGCGCTGGTGCGCTGTCGTACGGCCGCCGCGGCCGCGCGCTGGTGCGTTACCGGCAGGCTGCCGGCCCCTGGGAAGAATGGAAAAATGTTGAAATATTTTTGAAAAATGTTGATCAACATTTTCATGAAAAATGTTAGTGAATCGTTTTGGAGAAATGTTGGATCTAACGTTTTCTCCGAACAAATGTTGATGCAACTCTTTCTGAAAAATGTTGGTTCAACTTTTTATGTAAAAATGTTGGTTCAACATTTTGGTAGAAAAATGTTGCAATATTTTTAAAAAAATGTTGAAAGATTTTGTAATTCATAGTCATGAGGTGAGCTCGTGGAAAAATAATAGTAGCAAGTTAGGTAGGTTTTAGTGAGCTGAAAATTTCAACTCTTATCTACCTTCCGGTAGCTATATAGTAGGCCCTTATTATGCAGCAGCATAGTTTAGATTGATCGGAACATAGGGTAAAAAATTGACGTTGGCAGTGCATTACCAGTCTATCGGAGTTTTAATTATATATATATATATATATTAAAAAAACAGTTTTTCTGTAGACCTCACACTGGTGCTCACAAAAAACAAAAGGACACAAGCACGTGTGGTTGGTGTGTTTTGCGTGTTTGACTGTTTTCTAGTACGTTCGAAATGGGCGTAAAACAAACGCAACGGCTACGGAAACTTCATGTCCCTTCTCATGTGCACCATGATATTTTACGTTATTGTTATCTCTCTCCTACTATTGCCACAGTTGGAAAAAATTATGTTAGAGTATTTTTTTTAGAATTACACGATACAACGCAGACGCTCACAACACGTACGCGCACTCACCTCTATGAACACACACGCAAACTCTATCCCTATGAGCACCTCCGAAGGACTGAACACCGGCAGATCTGGAGATTCCCGAAGTCACCACTGGCGCCTCGTCGTGGACGGGAACGTCGCTTACCACTTAATGCATAATGCCGGAAAATCTCGGACTAAATCCAGAAAAAGGTGTGAGCACCAGGATTTGAACCCCGGTGGGTAGCGTCCCACTGGACCGTCCTATCATTGGACTACAAGCCCATTCGCAAATTCTGTTAGAGTATAACTGATTGTGAAATGTAAATGGAACAATGATTCTCTATTGATCTTGAATGAACAGTGATTACATGTATATGCCCTATGAAGGGGTAGGGAGGCGCTGGGATTGAGTGCAAACCATTTTGGGTGTGGACATACGGGATTGAGTGCTGAACTTCGATACCTAAAGTAAAGGCTCATGAAGTAAATTCAGTAGTGTTATCCATGCGAATGGACTGAATTGGATGTTCAGGACGATGTGCTTTGAGTTTGATAATTTAAGAAATTATCTTAGCAAATGTATGGTTCCGTGTGGACAAAATACACACATGTGACCATCGTGTGATGCATCAATAAGAATCATGAAATACCTTAATGGTCCAGACAATGGTTGGATAGGGCCACGTATATCACCTTGAATGCGTTTAAGGAATTTAAATGGTTCATTTTTAATCTTAAGATGTGATGGTCTTAAAATTAATTTTCTTGTTGCACATGAAGTACATAGGAAATCAGAAGATTAAGAGAATTTTGCTTTGTTTAGATTATGGCCAATATAATAGTCAGTAATTTTCCTCATCATCCCAACTCCAGTATGACCTAGGCGATCATGCCATGTTTTGAATGTATCAAAATTATTTTATATGCAACATTCTTTACGGGTTTGATGTATGTATAGTATAACCTAGATGATAGTGAGGGATTTTTTTTTCAAGAATTTGTTTGTCATATCCATTATCTTTAGTAAAAAGAAGGTATTCTTCTTTATTTTCTTTGTGTGTTTCAACATGAAACCCATTTTTTAGAGATACAATAAATCTTCCTCGATTGTTAAAACATTGTTTTCTCTTTTTTGTAAGAGTGTGAAAATATTTTATTTCCCTAAGTATAGTGTTAGTGGTGGTACTATCTGTTGAAATTTTAATTGGGTCTGGCCCATTTAAAATTAAATTCAACTCTATGGTATGTAATATTTGCATGAGAATAACAATAATACCGGATGGAAATTTCAAGAGTCTTTTATTCAGTTTAATAGTTGGATTTATCCAATTAAATTGATAAGTTGAATAAGAGCACTTAGTGCCACATGCCATGGCGTGCGGGCTTTCATGCATGCATGCAATGCGAGAATTAAGTGGACGATCAAATTAAAGAGCACTTTTATGTGCGTGCTTACTGCTGGTGGTAGGGAGCACTTGATGGTGCATTTTAATCTAATAAAAGAGCACTTATATGTGCATGTTTGCATGCAACGGCTGGGGAGCACTTGATGGTGCATGCGTGCATGCATGGGCAGGCCAAGGAGCATTTGCGTGCATGCGAGTAGGCATGCATGCAGCAGCAAGCGAACCGCCTGCGAGGACGGTGCATGCAGGGGCTTTTCGTTTCGTATTTCGCGACTCTTCATGTCCGGCGCTGCTGGCTCTTCACTTCCTAAGTCTGGCTCTATAAAACATAGAGTTCTATGCTTCCTCCGGTTGGGGTGAAAAATACTCTCCAAACAAAACCACAAACTCTGCTGCTACTCGGGTATCTCCGTCCGGTGTTCCTGCGCGCACGGGATCGCTGGAGGGCAGGTGCCTCCGGAACCGACGCCGTTCGTGAACTCTGCTCGGGGTGTACGGCAATTTGGTTTTTGGGGAGCGTTCACGCGACTGCCTACTTCGACGACGACGACGTCTCCCAACTCTCTGCAACGATTACGCTGCTACGACGACGACATGGCCGATCCGTCGAGTTCATCCACCGCCGTTGCTGGGTATCTGTCTCTATCTCCTCTATTTATTTACTTATTCTTTTTTCTGCCAGTTCTTCGATATACATGTTTGGAATGTGTTACATTCAAATTATCAATTTGTGTATATGTCATCATCATGTTAAATAATTTCTGGATTAAAATAATGAGAAAGTTGTCTAAATTTCTAACAATCCAAAAACCAAATTTTAGGCAATTTTCCGTTACTGGGTTTGCTGCTGTGTTGAAACCAACTGCTTTTGATGGGAAAAATTTCATGACTTGGAAAGCTAAGATGGTGTTGTGGTTGACTGCGATGCATTGCTATCATGTCGCGGAGGGGAAGCCTGAAAACTTGACTCCTGATGAGGAGACTAAATTTCGGGCTGCCGATAACCTCTTCAGAGGCGCTGTGATTTGTGCACTGCATAGCAAGTATGAGAAAAACTACATATCTTACACATCAGGCAAATTGTTATGGGATGCATTGAACGAGAAGTTTGGAGTTTCCGATGCCGGAAGTGAGCTCTATCTCATGGAGCAACTCTATGAGTACAAAATGGTTGAGAACCGTTCTGTTGTAGAGCAGGCTCATGAGATTCAGGCTTTGGCTAAGGAACTGGAACATTTTCCATGTGTTCTTCCTGATAAGTTTGTGGCTGGCGGTATCATCGCCAAGTTACCACCTTCTTGGAAGGATTTTGCCACCTCCCTCAAACACAAGAGACAAGAGTTCAATGTGGCTGACCTCATTGGTACACTTGATGTGGAGGAGAGGCAAGGGGAAAAGACAACAATGGGAAAGATCCAGATTCATCTGCTGCCAACATGGTACAGAAAAAGAATTTTCATGCATCTCGTAACTTCAAGAACAAGTACAAGGGAAAGCAAGGTCACAACCCTAAGTCAAAACAGAACACTGAGTTCAAGAAGAAATTTAACAAGAAGAAGAATGAAGGATGCTTTGTTTGCGGGAGCACTGAGCACTGGGCTAGTGCGTGTCCTAGCAAATTTGTGAAGGAAAAGAAATCAGCAAACATGGTGATCAATGAGACTGGAGGAGGGACATCTGGGTATGGTAATCCTTTACCCTATGTTCTTTCAGTCTATAATTCACCTGAGTGGTGGATGGATAGTGGTGCTAATATCCATGTGTGTGCTGATATATCTTTGTTTGCATCTTTTCAGGTCGGCAGGACTGGAGCCTTGCTGATGGGGAACGGATCGCGTGCGCATGTTCATGGTGTTGGTTCCGTCATTCTGAAGCTTACTTCGGGAAAGACGGTGCTATTGAAGCACGTGCAGCATGTCCCCTCAATAAAGAAAAATCTTGTTAGTATTTCCTTATTGTGTCGTGATGGCTACAAAGTTGTTTTTGAATCCAATAAGTGTGTCGTGTCGAGACATGGAACATTTGTTGGTAAGGGTTATGATTGCGGAGGTTTGTTCCGCTTGTCTTTGATGGATGTGTGTAATAATGTCGTGAATTCCGTAAGCATTTGTGATGAGACAGATTTATGGCATTCACGTTTATGTTATGTTAATTTTGGATGTTTAATGCGGCTAGCAAACATGAATTTAATCCCGAAATTTAATCACGTCAAAGGCTCTAAGTGTCATGCATGTGTGCAATCAAAACAAACTCGTAAGCCTCACAAGGCTGCCGAGCCAAGAAATTTGGTGCCATTAGAGCTGGTTCATTCTGATCTTTGTGAGATGAATGGCGTTTTGACAAAAGGCGGAAAAAGATACTTTATGACTTTTATAGATGATTGTACTAGATTCTGCTATGTGTACCTTTTGAAAACAAAAGATGAAACGTTAAATTATTTCAAGGCCTATAAAGCTGAAGCAGAAAACCAACTTGAAAGGAAAATTAAACGATTGAGGTCTGATAGAGGTGGGGAATATTTCTCCAATACTTTTGATGAGTTCTGTGTTGAACATGGGATTGTTCATGAGAGGACACCGCCATACTCACCTCAATCCAATGGGAATGCCGAGAGGAAAAACCGCACTCTAACAGAGTTGGTGAATGCCATGTTAGACACTGCGGGATTATCCAAGGAATGGTGGGGTGAAGCGATTTTGACAGCTTGTCATGTCCTAAACAAAGTTCCTATGAAAGACAAAGAAATCACACCATTCGAGGAATGGGAAAAGAAAAGATTAAATCTTTCTTATTTGCGTACTTGGGGTTGCTTGGCCAAAGTGAACGTGCCAATCAATAAGAAGTGCAAACTTGGACCTCAAACCGTAGACTGTGTGTTCCTTGGTTATGCTTTTCACAGTGTGGGATATAGGTTCTTGATTATAAAATCTGAGGTACCTGACATGCATGTTGGTACAATTATGGAATCTAGAGACGCTACATTTTTTGAAACTGAATTTCCTATGAAAACTACATCTAGCAGTTCTAATCATGAATCTATAATTTCTCATGAGCATGATAATCTCATTCCAGATGAACAAATTGAAGAGACTCATGTGCAAAATCCTCCAGAGGAGAATGACATTGTAGTTACTCGAAAGAGTAAGAGACAAAGGGTTGCGAAATCCTTTGGCGATGACTACATTGTGTATCTTGTGGACAATACTCCAACAATCATTGAAGAGGCTTTTTCCTCTCCTGATGCTGACTTGTGGAAGGAAGCAGTCAGGAGTGAGATGGAATCAATAATGTCTAATGGTACTTGGGAGGTTGTTGATCGTCCATATGGGTGCAAACCTATTGGATGTAAATGGGTGTTCAAGAAAAAGCTTAGGCCTGATGGTACAATTGAGAGGTACAAGGAAAGGCTTGTGGCCAAGGGTTACACACAAAAGGAGGGTGAAGACTTCTTTGATACTTATTCACCAGTTGCTCGGTTAACGACCATTCGAACTTTGCTTTCCGTGGCAGCCTCATATGGTCTTATAGTCCATCAAATGGATGTTAAGACCGCTTTCCTAAATGGAGAGTTGGAGAAGGAGATCTATATGGATCAGTCTGATGGATTTATTGCAAATGGTCAAGAGAACAAAGTGTGTAAGCTGTTGAAATCGTTGTATGGTCTCAAACAAGCTCCTAAGCAATGGCATGAGAAATTTGATAACACATTAACGTCTGCGGGCTTTATTGTGAATGAAGCTGACAAATGTGTCTACTATCGACATGGTGGGGGTGAAAGTGTCATATTGTGCTTATATGTTGATGACATTTTGATCTTCGGATCTAACCTCAGAGTGATTGAGGAAGTGAAGCATTTCCTGTCAAACAATTTTGAGATGAAAGATTTGGGAGAAGCTGATGTTATTCTTAATATCAAGCTTTCTAGAGATAGTGATTGTGGGGTAACTTTGTTACAATCTCATTATGTGGAAAAGGTGTTAAGTCGTTTTGGTTACAGTGATTGTACACCTTCACCTACACCATATGATCCCAGTGTTTCTTTGAGTAAGAACCGCAGGATTGCAAGGGATCAATTAAGGTACTCCCAGATTATTGGATCTCTCATGTATCTTGCAAATGCAACACGACCTGATATCTCCTATGCTGTGAGCAAGCTGAGTCGGTTTGTGAAAAACCCTGGAGATACGCATTGGGGTGCTCTTGAGAGAGTAATGCGCTACTTGAAGGGTACCATGAGTTATGGTATTCATTATTCAGGACACCCAAAAGTGTTAGAGGGATACAGTGATGCCAACTGGATCTCTGATGCTGATGAGCTTTATGCCACAAGCGGATATGTGTTTCTGTTTGGAGGTGGCGCTGTTTCCTGGAAGTCTTGCAAGCAGACTATCTTAACGAAGTCTACAATGGAAGCAGAGCTCGCTGCATTGGACACTGCTGGGGCTGAGGTCGAGTGGCTTCGTGAACTCCTTTTGGATTTACCGGTGGTTGAAAAACCAATTCCGGCTATTTCCATGAACTGTGATAATCAAATTGTGATTACAAAGGTTAACAGTTCCAAGTATAACATGAAGTCATCTAGGCACGTTAAGAGACGACTGAAATCTGTCAGAAAGTTGAGAAACTCCGGAGTTATATCGTTGGACTATGTCCATACATCGAAAAATCTGGCAGATCAATTTACCAAGGGCTTATCACGTAATGTGATAGAGAGTGCATCGAGAGAGATGGGTATGAGACCCACTTGAAATCTACTTTAGTGGTAACCTGTCCTATGTGATCGGTGATCCCGTGAATTAGGATGGTGAAACAAGCTAGTAGTAGATTGTGAGGAAAGATCCCTTCTTTTAACTCATCTTTGGTGCATGTCTTTCCTTTCTATAAGGTAAGATGGTTTTACCTTAATGTATTTCTTTGAGATGTTGTCCTACAGAACATATATTGAGAAATACACCTATATGAGACAGACTGCTGGTCACAGTCTATGAGATTTGGGTAATCTCTAAATTCTCATGAAAAGGTACAGAAGTGTGACTTATATGCTTCAAACAGAGGGGATGCCTTTTTGCAGCCTAGTACCAGTAAAGGACTTGAATGAACCTCATTTCACACAAAACTGTCAATTCAAGGCCTAGTCCATTGTATAGTTGTGAATGAGTAATATTCTGGTTCTAGATGGATGTTCAACTTAACAGTCTCCATCGAAACACTGGTATATCAAAGAGTTATGGTTTTGTCCTGCAGTATTACTTACCCTAGAGTTTGGTGGGGATTGTTGAAATTTTAATTGGGTCTGGCCCATTTAAAATTAAATTCAACTCTATGGTATGTAATATTTGCATGAGAATAACAATAATACAGGATGGAAATTTCAAGAGTCTTTTATTCAGTTTAATAGTTGGATTTATCCAATTAAATTGATAAGTTGAATAAGAGCACTTAGTGCCACATGCCATGGCGTGCGGGCTTTCGTGCATGCATGCAATGCGAGAATTAAGTGGACGATCAAATTAAAGAGCACTTTTATGTGCGTGCTTACTGCTGGTGGTAGGGAGCACTTGATGGTGCATTTTAATCTAATAAAAGAGCACTTATATGTGCATGTTTGCATGCAACGGCTGGGGAGCACTTGATGGTGCATGCGTGCATGCATGGGCAGGCCAAGGAGCATTTGCGTGCATGCGAGTAGGCATGCATGCAGCAGCAAGCGAACCGCCTGCGAGGACGGTGCATGCAGGGGCTTTTCGTTTCGTATTTCGCGACTCTTCATGTCCGGCGCTGCTGGCTCTTCACTTCCTAAGTCTGGCTCTATAAAACATAGAGTTCTATGCATCCTCCGGTTGGGGTGAAAAATACTCTCCAAACAAAACCACAAACTCTGCTGCTACTCGGGTATCTCCGTCCGGTGTTCCTGCGCGCACGGGATCGCTGGAGGGCAGGTGCCTCCGGAACCGACGCCGTTCGTGAACTCTGCTCGGGGTGTACGGCAATTTGGTTTTTGGGGAGCGTTCACGCGACTGCCTACTTCGACGACGACGACGTCTCCCAACTCTCTGCAACGATTACGCTGCTACGACGACGACATGGCCGATCCGTCGAGTTCATCCACCGCCGTTGCTGGGTATCTGTCTCTATCTCCTCTATTTATTTACTTGTTCTTTTTTCTGCCAGTTCTTCAATATACATGTTTGGAATGTGTTACATTCAAATTATCAATTTGTGTATATGTCATCATCATGTTAAATAATTTCTGGATTAAAATAATGAGAAAGTTGTCTAAATTTCTAACACTATCCACGAGGCATAATTCTTCCTCCGTTGGATTGACTCCCATTTGAAAACTTTGTGTGGTGGACCCAAGAATTTGTCCCCCTGTTCTTCGTCTTCTTTGGCGAAGTTCTAACCGGCAAGAGCGAACGTGTTGATAACATGTTAGAGTAAAAATTGTGGTTGTGAAATGTAAGTAGAACAATGGTTCTCTATTGATCTTGAATGAACAGTGATTACATATATATACCCTACGAAGGGGTAGGGACACACCGGTTCGGAGGGTCATGCCCCCTCCAAACTGGCTCTTCGATACAGACGCCTCATCATTAGTAACCGCTAATGACGGGATTAAATAACTATTGTAGATATCAATAATCTATATAATTCATGTGTTAATCCCTAATTGATCACACAATTGCAATTATTCTCAACAGATCCAATGCCATCTCGTACCTTGAGCACCCTCCACACCAAGGCCTCCTTTGGAAGCACAGGGCCGACTAGCCTACGTAAATTAATTAGGATTTTGAAATCCCTTCCACTAGAGAGTTTTGCAGCACCCTCTCCCCTTCGCTGTTTGGCTGATGTTTGTTTGCTTGACGAGCCTGGGGAATCATGTTGCTCTGATAACAATGCTACTAAATCAAGGAGTGCTTGTATAAAATAACAAAAACACAAATACAAACAGTGCACACCTATACGACCATCCGACATTCAAAATCAGTACCAATGATACATGTGTACTACAAAATATCTGAGTTTAAGGCATATCTATAAATATTCATCCACCTTGACCTGCACCCCATCACAAAGAACAAACACATCCAAGATAAATTGGAATTCCTTTTGTCCATACACCCACATATATTACAATTCATGCAAAGTTTAATTTAAATATCAACTAAGATCTAGCAAGTATTTTCTAGATAGCCGAGCAAAAGCAAAGCAATCGGTTAGGAGGTCAAAATTGGAATTCATCATCACCAAAAGCAAAGAAGCATCCACAGTCGTCACTTTGGTCTTCATCATTTATTCCATCGATGCATGTGCCATGGACTACATATTCAGGTATAAACAATTTCAATTCATGGTTTTGGTATAACTCTTGGTCTTCTTTTTACAATTATCAATATTATGCTTGTGATGCACCAAGGAGCTACGGGTGGCTGCCGTGGTCACATCAGGACTTCAGTTGTTAGATATGCTGTTCACGAGCTGAAATATCAGTTTTATATATGTTGTAATTGCTAGGATTTTATTTCCGCTACAATAGTATTCATAAAGGGTTTAGAAACTATTATATGGGTGATATATTATTCATCATCGTCTTTAGATAATTTTAGTCATTCAGAATGTTTTCTGACATGCAAGTTATGCCAGAAAATAGGGGGCAATATGTTGACACTCAAAATTGGCACGTAGCCGACCAGGGTGGACAGACCGGTCAGACCGGTACTCGTAGTCGGTCTGACCGATCCTGGCCGCTGTAGCTGGTCCGGCAAGCCATACCGGTTAGACAGGTGTGCTTGACCAGTTTGACCGGTGCCACCGCGTTCGAAATAAATCAAGGAGTCCTGATAGGTTTAGACTTGTAAAAGGAATTTCTTGCGGGACAAGTCCTCCCCACTCTAATAAATATGAAGGGTCACGACCGGTTAAAGAAGAATCCACAATCGAATCTATCAAATTTATCTTTTATCATATTTACCTTTCTTTCTCGTCTCCTTACTTTTCCAACCTACCATGATGTTCTTCCTTCATATCCGCGATGTTTGAAGAGGTCCTAACTGGCCTGCCGAGCCTAGGACAACCCAAGGTGCGCCTGCCCCGATGAGGTCCCTCCCGGGCGGGCGTTCGTTGGTTTACCGCCGGGATTACCGGCGACCGGTCTGACCGGTGCTTGCGTGAAGACGCTGCAAGGAGCTTCTCCGCGTGCTTGTTGGCTCCGTATAAGTGTCAACACTTTGCTAGCTCCCACAGACTCCCAGTGCATGCAGGCTAACTCCATGGCAACTAGGGGTTGAACAGATAGTCCGTAATTAAACTAGCATGCAGTATTGTGTTAATCAAGTAGTAAGTAGGCAATTATTTCTATGTGAGAAAAAAGATGTCCAGTCCTCGCTTCGCCTTTGCTGGCCTCTCGCCGCCGGCCGGCCGGACTGGTCATCGTCGTGCCGAAGACTGTCGAGCCCATCAGACCGAGACAAGAAGCAGAAGGCATTCACGCCTGCCCAGTGCCCACGCACGTCCGCGCTTCAACTTCGTTTGCAGGCTAGGATCAGAGGACGAAAAGCTGGAATTGCTGTGCCCGGGACACGTGTCCAGCGCGCGTCGCCCCCTCTGTCGCCCTCGACCTCCTCGAGGTAGGTATGATGCACGCAGGCTGCAGGCCGGCGCGCGAGATGTAGCGGTTACTTCATCCATTGCCAATTTAGCATTTCCCCAGCCCAGATTCTTACCGACGATGGGAGAAGTGTGATCCACAATGATCGTACGTCGTCATGGTTCTCCATGCAATGTCTGTACAACGCAACGACCAAAGCCGCGGCGTTCGTACGTCAGGGTGCACGCGTACAAGCTGCGAGCGGGAGCTGGAGCTCCAACAAGCACAATCGTACACAAAGCAAGGAGAGAGCCCATATTAAGTGTAGCAAAATGGCACCAATTATTAGCACCTGCCCGGCTACACGTGACACGATGCACCAGCTTCTACCTTTGTTTTCTCCGGTGACATGAGCAGCTACGTACACATTGTTGTTAGGGCTAATCAACATCATCATAAGCCCTTAATGATAGGATCTTAACATAACCTAACACATGATGATCAATCTAATCTAATGCGGAAACTAATGGTAGAATTATACCAATGGAATCAGCCGTCGCCATGGGAACTTCTTGAAGGTGTACTTGTCGGTGAAGTGGTAGCAGTGGTGGTGATGCAGTTCACCGTCAGGCGCAAGGAACTCCTGAATCCTGATCGGTGGCGTGCTAGGTACCAGCAACCTTCAGGTCGCCAGCGGCACTGCCCTAGACGAAGGAAGAGACGTCGGGCTTCTGCACCCCTCCAGCTCTCCTCAACGATCGGAGTTGGATTAGCTAACCGAGATTAGATGGCGTAAGTGGTTTAGCCGTAACCCTTAGGTATCTATAGGAGCTGTTGGGCAGGGCCGAGTCAGGGAATTATAAGATCGAGCCTGCCAATCATGGCGCGAAATCTCTCTCGGTTGTTAACCGAGAGATCACAAAAATATCGAACAATTGTGTCCATGAAACATGTTCCGTGACCCTGAAGTATGTCTTATGTTCAAACCTGCAAACCACTCCTTCAGCAGTGGCTCGGCCTTTAGATTTCATCTAATACCTTTGAAACTGGATTTTTTTTTCTAACCTCACTTACAGTCCCAAGTGAGTTGTAGAGGCCACTTTTGCCAACGCGCATTGCCGACAAAACCACCCTCTCTTTTCAAGCGGTACATTGTAAATAGAGCTTATTAGAGAGAAAACATAAGTTTCATGGTGGTGAAATTCAAAGGCCGAGCCATTGCCGAATGAGTGGTATGGAGATTTCCACAAAAGTCAGCTGCAGTGGTGCACAGGACCAATTTCAGAAGTCTTTGTTGCATTGGTTTACTCCCAGTGCTAATTGCATGGCAATGGCTGGAAGGTAAAGACCAAGTAGCGAAACCTGTTGCTTGTTGCCGGTCGGCTTGCCGCTAGCTGCCCTGCATACTTCCGTCCGGGGGACGGGGGGAGCGCGGGCGTGCTGGGGACACGTACGTACGTGCCGTCCTCGACCCGATCCATGGTGCCCGCACATCGGCACATGGGGCAGCACTACGTCAGGCTGCAGGCCGGCGCTCGAGCTAGCGCGTCTTCCCGCGCTTGCGTCGCCTGAACCGTGATAGCGACACAGATGATGCCTCTGCCTCTGCTTGCCTGCTGATGTTTCTAGTGTCAGGGTATCGTGAGCTAAAACTTTCTTCTACTTTATCGATTAGCATATCCCAACCCCGGTTCAGACTGCCGACGATCGGAGTCGGCCGGTGATCCACGGCGCCGGCATCATCTCGTGGCGATGACCGTCGGCGAAAAGAAGCAGCAGCCCTATTAGGCTATTAGTACATCGCAACCAAGCCACAGCGTTCGTCGTGTACCCACCCGCCGGTACGTACGCGACGACGCACAATGTCTCAAGGAGAAGGTGGGACCGAGCTCCAGCAAGTACAATTGTACAGAAAGCATGGAGGGAGTACCCATAAAAACGAATATGTCCAGTTGTCCACGTAGTAATTAAAATGATATAGGGCGAATAGGTATCTTATTTGAACTTTAAACCAACCCTAACTCATCCTTCAATTTTTAGATCGATCAATCTATTCACTCAACTCCTTTTCTTCGAGTCAAACACATCCTTGTGCTATGTTGCTCTACATTAGTACGAGACTAATGCAAACAGTCCATTTTACCTTTGTCTCATGTAGGTCAAACAACAAACATGTGCATGCTCATACTTTATTGATACATACACAATAATTGAAGAGGCGAAGAAGGAGCTAAGGGTAAAAATGGCATTTCGTATTAGTTTCATGTTAATATGGAGCCTCATATTAGCAGAAGGACATGTTTGATTCAAAAACAAAAATTGAGGTACTAGATTGACTGTTCTTAAAATTAAGAGATCCTCAATGCAAAGTTTAGGGATCAGAGATGGAAATAACTATTTTGTTGGCATCATGCACCTGCACAAGATGCGGTACACCAGCTTCTACCTTTGTCTTCTCTGGTGACATGGGCGGCTACACATTATGTCTGTGAAACATTCAGTGGCCCCGTCTTGTGTCAAACCTGCAAACCACTTCTTCAGTAGTGGCTCGGCCTTTAGATTTCATCCGATAACTTTGGAACTTTTTTTTTCTAGCCTCACTTACAGTACCAATTGTGTTTTGGAGGCCACTTTTGCCAATGTGCGTTGCCGGTAAAACCACCTCTCTTTTCAATGGGTACTGTAAATAAAACATAGAGAAAAATAAAGTTTTATGGGTGGTGAAATTTGAAGGCCGGGCCATTGCGGAAAAAGTGGCAAGGAGATTTCCACAAAAGAACTGCGGTGGACATGACCACTGTGATATATAGAGCTTGTGAACTCCTGTCACATCTTGCTCCTTGTCTTGCCGTGTAGTGAAGAGGACGCGAAGAGCAATGGATTTGCAGGAGGTACCGATCTATGCTTCTTTTTTTATTTCATATGACACCGATCGTTTGACATTTGTACATGCGTTCTTCACTCTCTCTCTTTTGATCTACTATACGTTCTTCACTCTCTCTCTCTTTTGATCTTCGCTCTCTATCCCTCTTATGCTCGTAGGAGATTCGGAGACTTAACAAACGTATCCAGTCATGTTCCCTTGTCGTGATGGTCCTCGCCACCAGAATTGTGGTGCCCCTTGCCGTTGAACACTCCAACGAGAAGAATGCACTGCCTCACGGTGATCTGCGCGTACCTCACCTTCCTCCTCGGCGTCTCCCTCCGGTACATCGGCGTCAAGATACTGCTTCACGCCTGCTCTCTCATGCTCGTCACCCTTTCCTTCTCCCTGTCTCTGATGATGCACATGAACGTAGTCGTCACGTCCTTGACTCTCGCCGCGGCTGCGATGTACGTTGCGCACCGGGTCTGGCAGTGCATGGCGGCGGCGCTCGAGAGGGACTTGGTGGCCTACATGGGCTGCGAGGAGGAGCTCCACCAGCTGCTCGAGATGTCCACCGGCTTCACCTCCATCCTCTTTGGTGGTTGGTACGGCATGGCGTTCTCCTACTTCCAGAATTATCCCGAGGAGGCCCGCAACGCTCGATTTGCACCCTCAGAGTACCTCACCTTCTTCACCTCCGTCGCGGCGTCGCTCATGCTCATCAAGGGCGTCCCGCGTCGACTTTCGATGTCGTGCCGGCGGCCAGTGAGGGAGCTCATGGTGCTGGCGTGTGCGCTCGTCTGCGGTGTCGTGACGACAGTGATCACGGCGTCCAAGGAGGGCGGCTACGCGGTGCTCGCTCTCGTCCCGAGGCCGTCGCATTCGCCGCGTGGTGCGCGCAGCGGGCCGACGAGAAGCACATCCTGCCGATCAGCTGGCCGGAATGGCTCGGGTACGGCCAGCGCGGCGGCGATCATGGCGAGCCGGCATCACACAGCTTCATCAATGTGTCCCTAACGCTGCTGCTAGCGGTGCTGAGCTACCGTGTAAAAGACGTTCGTGCTCTCTCCCCCCTCTACGATGAGGCCTTCGTTTTTCTCACCACCGCTGTCGTGGCCGCGCTGGGATGGAGGATCCTCACCCAGCCGCCGACACCAATTCGGGCGGCTGGGGTTCAAGCGGCCCGGGCTTCAGGTGACGGCAAATCACCCTGGGCGTTCGGTACTACCGAACCGATCGGTTCGGTTCCTGAAGAACTCAGTACCGATCGGTTCTTCGAAATACTTGGTACCGAGGGTATTCGGTATCGGTATTTTCGGTTCGGTTCCGGTAAATACCGAAGTTACCGAACACCACCACCACCCGCCTCTCTGCTGAATCGCACGATGTGCGCTCACTCTCTCCGCTGCCCACGCCGCCCACCGCGTCGCGCTCGCCTAGACCACTGCCTACGACGTCGCTGGGGACGGGCGGACAGCGCCGGCGGGACGGGGTGAGCAGAGCTTCGTTGGGGTTGCCGAGATGGGGCGGGACGGAGTGGCCCCTTCGACGGCGTAGTAGAGCTTCGTTGGGGCCACCGGGACAGGGTGAGCGCAATGCGCGAGGAAGGGAGGCCACTGGGCGAGGCAACGGACGGGCGGGCCAAGCCACGGCACGCCGGCGCGGGGACGGGGAGCGGACGCGGCCGGCTGCGACGCTGCGCGAGTGCGCGATGCGCCGTCGCGCGAGTCGCGGGGAGTCGGGGACGAACGACTGGACGAGTGCAAGTCGAAGCCGAGTGCGGATGAGGTGAACCCTAGGGGTCCCTTTAGTGGGCTGCTCGTGGGCTGCTGATGGGCTTCAGTTTCTGGTTTTCGTAGTTGTATAGTCTACCTGCTGCATTAGTTGGGTACCGCATCGGTACTTCGGTAAACCGAGGTAAAAAAACCAAATTTACCTACCCTGGAACCGAATAGGAACCGAATTATTCGGTTTCGGTACTATTCGGTTCGGTTCTCGATTTTTTCCGGTTCGGTTTCGATTTTCGGTTTTTCGTGCTCAGGGTGAGCGGCAAAGGTGTTGTCATTCTCCACGTTCTGGCTGCTGCTGCTGAGTGTGCTGGCGTTCCTCGGTGTCATGTTCGGCTGGTAAACTCTTTGTTGTTGCTGCTTCTGTGTGTTGCGTTAGTTATGATCCAAATTATGATGCACAATAAAGAGGTCCACTTCTGACAAAGCGTAATGAAGGCTCGCCAGATCGCGACTGGGGGTCCGGGGGGGGGGGGCAAGCCCCCCGGTATAGTACGGGTCATATATCCCGTTAGGGTTTCCCACAAAGATTCATTCCACATATTCTTGTAAGCCTCTGCCGTTAGCGTTGTAATCTGACTCCCGTCATAGTGAAGTTCTTACTGGCTGGTGCCTGTGGTTTTTCTCTCTCGTGTTGGGAGGGTTTTCCACGTTAAATCTCGTGTCTCCTTTACGGTTGATTCTCTTGCTTTTCGTCATTGATTCGCTATCGTTTGTAACATGCTGTGGCTTAGCGTGTTGTGCTTCTATTAGTAGTTGTTTGTGTGATATTTTTTAAGACTTCGCAATTCAATGTCGAACGGCAGGAAAGAACTGCAGCTTGTGTTTTCTTAATGCGAAGGAGGCAGACACTCTGCTCTGTCCTTCATTTACATAGGGGTCCGCAGAAGATGGGCCACGGGGGCCCAAAACAAGGGGTAGGCCGGCCGGCCCATGCCGACCAGCCCACCACCCCCCTGCCTCGGTTTCCGCTCGTTTTTCTCTGGGACACAGTTCGGGTTATTTTCTTTTCTTGTCTACCTTTTTAGGAGCTGCAAAATTAGGCAGGAAAGGGTTTCGGCCGAATTTTCCCGGGATATTTAAGGATGCATGGGAAGCTCGAGAATTGCATCTCATTTGCAATCTTTCACCTCCACGAAAACATCCGAAGCACCCATGGCGATCCCGAGCAGCACCAAGGGGAAGGAGGAGATGAAGGCGACAATGGAAGAAGAAGCACACCTCTCCTCTCCAACACCGGCAACCGAAGAGCTTCGTCGGTGTGCTATGGTGCCCAAGCTCAAGGAGGAAGTGAAGAGGACCGAACGGATCCGTTGCGGAGGGCGTGTTCCATCAAAGCAAATTGCTAGCCGCAACCCAAGGGTAGAAGAGAAGAAGAAGAAGCCCGCTACTCCCGTACGCCGTTCGGAGAGGCTCTTATGGATGAAGAGGAAGAACTACAAAGAGAAGACCCCCGAGCCGGCGGAGATATATAGGGATAGCGACTTCTCCGATGACCGGAGCCCGAGCTCGTTGGCGGCCGGCGGTAGGGATGACAATGACCTCTATATTTGGGAGGAAGTGCCTAAGGAGGAGCCCGAAGACCGCCACAAGCAAGGCGAAGGAGGTAACCCCGACGGCGGTGACGACCCGGATGACGGAGATGACGGAAGCAACAACGATCCGGCAGAAGAGCACCATATGTGTTGTGCGGCTTGCCGCAATGCTATAGCGGATCTATACACTTCCCTTGACGAGTGCTTCCACACCATCAATGCCATGCAGCAAAGGATAGAGGACTTAGAACGCGTGGTGGAAGATGACTTCAAATTCCTAAGGTCATCGCATTCGCCGCGTGGTGCGCGCAGCGGGCCGACGAGAAGCACATCCTGCCAATCAGCTGGCCGGAATGGCTCGGGTACGGCCAGCGCGGCGGCGACCATGGCGAGCCGGCATCGCACAGCTTCATCAATGTGTCCCTGCGTGCTGGCGTTCCTCGGTATCATGTTCGGCTGGTAAACTCTTCGTTGCTGCTGTTTCTGTGTGTTGTGGCTTAGCGTGCTGTGCTTCGTTAGTAGTTGTTTGTGTGATACTTTTTAAGACTTTGAAATTCAATGTCGCACGGCAGGAAAGAACTGCAGCTTTGCGATTGCGAAGGAGACAGACACTCTCTGCTGTGTCCTTCATTTACCCATGAATGTTTTGCTTTTGTTTCTCTGGCTCCACATTTGACTAGAGGCGAGCTTGCACAGACAGGAAAAATCCTTGCCGTCAGGCGGAGAGCCCCAATTGTCTCGCTCCCAATGTTGCAAGATTCTTCACACAAGCAAACGCATGTAGCTTCCCATATGGCTGCATATTTTGCAATGTTAACTGCATCCCAATGTTGCAAGATTCTCTCACACAAGCAAAACAGATAGTATGGTTGCATATTTTGCAATGTTAACTGCATCTGTTAAGTTCTGGCTCCTCGTCATCCTAGTCGCCGGCCAACTTCCGGCCACCGCCCTCCGCTCGTCGGTCACCTGATCACGTCGTATCGCTTCAGAACATTGCTGTCCCATGGGCCCATGGTATTTGTGGTGCAGCGGGCTGGTTTTTGCTTCACGGCCCAACAGATCTTCCAATTTCGGCCCAGTACAATAGAGTTTGCTTTTAAAAAAATAGCAGCCGTGCTCTGGTTCATCTCATCTAAATCTTCTAACGTGGACCAACCTAGGGGCACACTTTGATTAGTAGATCATATAAGATGTCTACATGGCTTTTCTAGTAAATCTAAAGAAATACTAGCTTCTTTCTTCTAGAAAGTAAAGCACCGTTAGTTATTGCGCTAATAGGCAATAATCGCACCATGCAATATTATATTAAATATTTAAACGAGACAATAAACTCCACCGGAGTGTGTATGAAATATCATATGGAGCACAAATCATATTACTAAAACCAAAGAGCATGACTATGATGCTAGTATCTATATCTATTGGACCTACTATCATAGTTTAGGTTTAATTGTAAACATAGATCTATATATCATGAACACGTAGATTTATAAACTAGCATGATATTGAAAACCAATGCACGATTTAGACACGTCGACAACACGTACGTACCTATCGACGACGTTGATGGCGTGACACGATGAACGACGACGGCCTCTCGTCGCGGCGGCGTCGCTCATGCTCGTCAAGCCTGGTGCTGCCGTACGTGCGCGCTCGTCGGCGGCGTCGGGGAGTACTAGCGCTCCCAAGGGCAACTTTTCATCAACGAGTAGTCTACATGTACGTTTTTTATATGAAGCGGTGGTGCGTGTGTATATATGGCTAAACAGAGTACGGTCGGACCCAGGACATGGACATGGGTCACATCTAATTTAGTAGGTAAATTTAAGGTAAGATTCGAATACAAATGTCATACATTTTCCTTTTTTGGGAGAGACAAATATGTGTATCGCTAGAAGGATTGGTCATTGGTGCCCTTCCAGAGCTGCCGTATGAGGCTCGACTTCTCTTTTTTTTTTAAAAGATTCTTTTTACTTTTTTATCTTTACTATTCATTTGTTTTTATTTTTTTTCTCGAATCACACAGTATAGATGCAGATGCTCAACCCTCGCTTCTACGAACACACACGTACCTCTATTTCTATGAGCATATCTGAAAGACTGAGCTGGTAATTCTCGAGATTAGCGAAGTCAACACACTTTTGAAGGACACGTCGCCTAGCAGTGAAAGCATAGCATCCGTTAAATTCTAGAATACATTCAGAGAATACGAGCACCAGTACCGAGTCGAGAACTCCAAATACACTATTTAAAAATCACGATGCTATATTCTCCACCTTCTTAGTTAAGTTGTTGCAAAAAAAAAAAATCTTAGCTAAGTTGTTGCAAAAAAAAAATCTTATTCTTCAGGATTTCAACTGCAAACATATTAAATTTATTATAATGAGAATTATCTTACAATAAATTTCACCACATCAAGTTGCTTCTTTGATTCAAAACTTCAAAGTCCTCCACATCCATACACCTGCAACTTACATGAAATGTGATGCTTTGTTTCAGTAACTATTTTGTCATTGTGTATTGTATCTGTGTAATTTGTATTATGCTAAACACGATGAATATATACCCATATCAGCAACGCACATGCTCTACGGCATTTTTTTTTACGAAGCGCGCCGTCCTTCGTAGTAAAACTGACATCTCAAAGTCGATGACGTTTGCCTCCATGAAACAAACTGCAGGCTACGTACGGATGTACGTACAGCGGCAAGAAACATTTTGATCCAAAAGCATTACGATGGGCCTCTCTATTACATGGCAAAAAACGTTTCGTGCAAAACGGCCCGGCCCCGTCACACTGTGCAACAACATCGGCCTGTTGGCCCAATCACTCAGAACTCGTGGGCGATCCAATTCACAACCTGACTCGCTAAACATATCTGCTTCCTACTATCTTGTGTAGAAGGGAGGTTTTCTTTTTTAATACCACATCGATAATTTTCGGAGGTCGTTCCCATCACAAAAGAAAACCACATGCCATGCCTAACGGCAGCCGCGTGTGGAGTGCACGCTTAGCTACTAACCAAGGCATAGTGGTTTCAAATACGGTTGCCATTGCACACAGCATACGATAAGTTTGCTTGGCTCTCTTTTTGTAACCTGCTATTCAAAATTCTTGCATGGATGCCACTTACCACGGTCAAGCTTTTATCTGAATGCTCTCTCTGATTTTCTGATTTGTTTCGGAAATTCATAAACATTTTGCCACGGCGCACAGTTTTGCAGTGACATAAACCAGGTCCAGAATCAAATCAAACTAAATGCTAAAATCTGAAAGTACTACAAAGCATGGTGCATGGATCCTCTCCCACTCAGCGTCGGACGCCCGTTCCTAAATATAATCATTTCTCGATTCTGCGTATCACGTTCGACCATTCGTCTTATTCAAAAAATTATAAAAATATAAAAACAATTATGATATACTTAAAATATACTCCCTCCGTCCCGCAAAGAGTGTCAACTTTGACTTTTCTCGGTCAAACTGTTTAAAGTTTGACTAAATTTATAATGAAGAGTATCGATATTTATAACACTAAATAGATATGCAATAAAAATATGTTTCATAATGAATTTAATAAAATTTGTTAGGCATCAAAAATATTTATATATTTTTATATAAACTTGGTCAAACATAAGATGGTTTGACTTAGGACAAATCAAAGGGACACTCTTTGCGGGACGGAGGGAGTATACGATGATAAAACATGTCATAACAAAATAATATTTTCATAAGTTTTTTTGAATAAGACGAACGGTCAAACGTGAACAGAAAAAGTTAACAAATGCTTATATTTAGGGACGGAGGGAGTACTTTTTTTACCGTGGTTTGCACGGATTTTCCCGAAAGTTCCACCAGATATGTTTCCGTGTAGGTTAAGGTTAACGTTGGCAGTGCATAGTCAGTCTATCGGAGTTTTAATTATAGATTTAAAAAAACATTTTTTTGCTATAGACCTCACACTGTTGCTCAAAAAAAAACAAAAGGACACAAGCATTGCTTGTTTGACTGTTTTCTAGTACGTTCGAAATGGGCGTAAAATAAACGCAACGGCTACGGAAACTTCCTGTCTCTTCTCATGTGCACCATGATATTCTACGTTATCATTATCTCTCTCCTACTTAAGGATGGATTCGGATCTGATGTCCATGAAAATGGATTCGGATGACACTTTTTATCATATTATTCGAATTCGAATCGGATATGAATCTTGTCTGATAGATACCGATACGAATGTTATCGAATATGAATACAAAATTGATACATTTGCTTTGTTGATAATTTTATAGTTGGTAAGAAAAATGTTACTAGTAGTGAGTAAATTATGAATAAGACAACTTATCAAAAATATATATTGATTAATAAAAATGTAAGTAATCCAATATATCAAAATAAATATAAAAATAAACATTTTTCATAGATATATGTAATTTAAAATTAAAATAAGTGCATTAATACATATACTATATTTTCTTAAAAATAATACAATATATTTTAAATTAACAATAGACTAAAATAATTATTCATTTAATATTTATAATAATTTAGATGATGTACATCATTTTTAGGTAACAATATTAAAATTAAGGGAAATTGGTGTGCAGCACACCCTCAAAGTGAGATTTGGTGTGAGACACACTCCATTTCTTGAATTAGTGGGCAGCACACTATGAATTTGCATTTTTGTCTCCAACACACCGAATCACACAAAAAGACTATTTTGCCCTCCTATAACCGGACCCACCATTCAGTTCTCTCCCTCTCCACAAGCTCGTCGTCCGGACGTGCTCCAGCTCCAGGCCGCGCGGCGCATGAACGAGGAGGAGAGCTGAGAGCTGATGGCCGGAGACCTAATGCTGGCGAGACCGCGACCACAGCCTCCGCGCAACGAAGTTCGTCCTGGGGCGAGGCCCCGGCGAGCCGCCGGCCGGAGACCTGTCTCTGTGCGAGCGAGTGCATCGTAGGGTGAGGCCTCGACGAGCCGCTGGCCTGGCAGGGGATCCCGTCCCGTGGGGGAACTCCATCTCGGGAGAAGACGCTGACGAGCCCGCCATTCCATCCTCCACCCAGGGGAGCTCTATCTCGAGAGGCGACGCCGGCGAGTCCGCCGCCACATCCTGCACGGGGGGAGCTCAACCCCAGGGGCGGCGCTGGCAAGCCAACGGCCCCGGCCTCCGCGCGGGGGAGCTCGACCTCGGGACACAGCACCGGCGAGCCCGCGGCTCTAGCCTCCACCCGGAGGAGCTCGACCCCGGCTGCAGCGCCGGTGTGCCCGCGGCCCGGGCTTCCGCACGGGGAGCTCGACCCCGGTGGCTGCGGCGGCAAGCCCACAGCCCCGGCCTCCGTGCAGGGGAGCTCGACCCTGGAAGGCGGCGCCGGCGAGCACGCTGGCCACGACCCCAGCCTCCGCGCGGAGGAGTTCGGCGCCGGGTTTGGCGCTGGCGTGCCCGCGGCCCCGGCCTCCGCGCTGGGAACTCGACACCGGGGACTGCGCCGGCGTGCCCACGGCCTGGGCTTCCGCACGGGGGAGCTCGACCCCGGTGGCGGTGCTGGCGCCGGCGTGCTCGCGGCCCAGGCACAGGGAGCTCTAGATCAGAGGAAGGAGGGGGGAGAGAGCTGACGGGTGGGCCCAGTTTTGCAAGGGCAAAGAAGTCCTTATGTGTGTTGTAGTGTGCTGTGGACAAAAATACAAATTCATAATGTGCAGCACACAAAATCAAGAAATGAAGTGTGCTGTGCACAAAGACAACCTTTGAGGATGTGTTGCAGACCAATTTCCCTAAAATTAACATCATTTTGTAATTCAACTCGACGCTCGGTCCTTCACGGCAGTATCACGGGCCCCGAGCGTCGTACGCTGGTGAGGAACGCGCTCGCGGCGGACACGTCTGCCGTCGCCTGCTGCTGGTGGCTCGACGCGGCCGCATTCGGGAACGCGTCGCCGGCGTCGATGACCTCGGCGTCCAGGCTCGACGACGGGGCGGGACTCTCAGACACCAGTAACGCAGGCGGCCACCAGGTAATAACACCCGGCTGAAGCTCCTCGGTGAAATGGCTTGCGGCGGCCGACGGTGGGAATACCACCGCCATCAGGACGGCGGTGAGGACAGCGGCCGTGGCTGCGGCGGCGCTTCCGACACGGGTCATCAGACGTCTGGTTGTGGGAGAGATCGCTTGGGCACTGTACGAAGTAGTGCAAGACAGCAGGAATGCGTGTTCTCTGTGGATGCAGCTGAGCATTTGGAGGAACTTGCAGTGAATAATTCATTTGAGAAGATGTTGGTATTTATAGGAGGAGGGGTGATTAACAAACGCTTGTTCGTGTGCGGTGGAGTTGCATGCGTTCGTGCGTGCCGTCATTATAGTTTATAGTGTTGATTCCTGGCCGAACCGTTCTTTCCCGAGCCGCCGCCTCCCAGAGGGCGACTAGGGCTTCTTCGTCGCCGGCGTTGATCTAACCGGCCCCTCCCCTCCGACGGCCTCCTCGGCGTTGAAGCGGGTGGGGTCCGGAGCAGGTCGACGTCCGGGCTCTTTTTGTTGCTACTAAGGTGTGAAGTCTAGTAGATTAGGGTTCCTCCTCGCTGTCGTTGGCGATGGAGTTTAGGTTTCCGACGGTGGCAACACCACCGGTTCGGCAAATAAAGTTCTCGGGCACCGACGGGTGTTGCGTGCTTCTGTGCCGGCGAACAATCAGCGTCAGGTATGTGAGCTCTTTGGTCATCCTCGTGGGTTTGTGGCTCTTCCTCGTTGCTGGGTCTCCTGGCGGCGGAGGACGTTTTTTCCGGTCGTCGGTCCTCGAGCCGGCGGAAGCGGATTTTCTTTTCCTCTTTCCTCATGCCAAGGGGCTGGCCGATTTTCTTTCAACGAAATCGATTCGCTTGGTGTTCTGGGCGATGGATGATGCGGCTGTTCCAATGTTTGGTGTCCCTTGGCGGAAGGAAAGGTGGACGTGGATCGTCGTGGTGGCGGCAATGGCGAACTGGAGATCGCAGATGAAGAAGATGAGATTGGATCTTGAGGACTCAATTGTAATTTTCTTTTTCTTTGGAGTTCAGTTTGTAATAGGGGAGGATTTACTGCTTGATGCTTAATATATCTTCCTTTCGAAAAAAAAGTTTATAGTGTTGATGTTTGAATTGATTAACTGATAGGGGGTTACTGAGTGACTTCGTTGAAGGATTAGAAATTTCGTTCAAAGAGGAGGGTCATTTCTGTTTTTGAGCTGCGCTGTCAGTCGTGTGTGTGGGCTGAAATGGCGGGAGGCCCAATACATAAAAGAAACGTCGAAGGAACATACGCCTATGGGCCGAAAGAAAGTACTCTTCCATATATGACGTCTTGGGCTGGGCCGCTGGGGACTTCTGCGGCTGCAGCAGATTTTAGATTGATCGATCACCGGGAGAAAAGAAAAAAAAAACGTCTTCCGCACAAACCAACCAGGATTTAAAAAAAAAAACTAAAGCAGAAGCTACTGTTGTGTAGGGTTGACGTAGCTACTGTTGTGAAAAGCATACCGTCTCTTGCTTGAGAGAGAAGGTTGCAGCACACGTGCTTCCAAAATTACATTTTTTTTTCCTGAAGTCTCCAGGGTTAATCCCACATTGTTCGACGTGCCCATTTGACATTTCCAAGTTGGATGTTGATGCGATGATGCGAACGCAATGCTTTAGTACTATACAGAGCCCGCTAATCATCGGCTCCACACGTTTAAGTTTCCAAGGTCCGTCCATTTATATTTTTATAAGAAAAAAAGAACAAGAAATGGATGAAGCGGAAATGGCTCGAGTTTCAGAGTTTGTCCGAAACGGAGAGACAAGAGCGAGCGAGCAGCGCGGAGCGCAGGGATGCAGCGGACCGACCCTTTGAACGATGCTACCGACAAAATATGGGTCAGTCACATGCACAGCCTTCCAAGCTCTCCCTCTCTCTCTCCTCCCATGAGGCGCGCCATGACCACAGAGCTCGAACCCTCACTTTGGTCCTCCAGGGGTAAGCAGCAGCAGGCTTGGCATCCGCCCGGAAGGGAAAGAGCGTGGACGAGCAGGCGCTGGTGTCTGATCTGATCGATCAAGCGCTCAGGGCGTGCATGGGCGCGCTCGATCGATCGCCGCATTGATTCACACGTGTGCGTGTGGATGGGGGTGGAGAGAGACTGGGAGCGCCAGGGTCAAAAATGGCCGGCAGCTGAGGAGGAGAAAACACGCAGGGACAGGAAGAGGGGGGAGGAGGAGACGTCTCGCTGCTCATTCAGAGGCTCAGAGCATGATACAGGCCGGTGCCCACGGGCGAGCCGATCGAGAGATGTGAGCGATTCCAATTACTGTATGTACTATACTACTTCTACTTGCGTGTACATTGCACTGTAATGCAAGTGCAATCTACTATACGTACGTTCACCTGTACGTATTTCCCATTTGGGACAACATCGATCTGTTACGATCGTCGGGCTTGGTGGGCAGTGTTAAGTTGCATGCGATGGTAAAAGCGTACTCAGCGCCTGACGTCTCTCTGGCTGTGGCCCTGATCAGCAATGTGTACGTACTGATCGACCATGGATTTATTGGAACAGTGCAACCCGTACGTGCATAGCCGGGCGCAGCACTGTTGAGCTCTAGACTCCCGAGAAATCGACGAAGCACACACAAATCCCAAATCAACTAGTAGTTGTTGTTGTCTTCGCTGCAATATTGCTATAGCTCCCGTACAGTCCCTAATAAGCTGTCGCACACGATGCGGAGATCGATCGAACTTTGCCTTTTCCACAGTACTCTCCCCCTCTCAATTTTCTGTCTCCCTGTTGAGGCAGCGGCCGGACGCGAGCTTGTTTCCCTGTGTGGCCATTTCTATCGATCTGGTCTCTTATAACATACCATCAACAACATTCAACAACGATCCATGTCGTCGTCGTCGTCCTTGTGTTCTTCACAGAAATTAACCCCGGTGCTTCGTCCGGATGATGACCGTAGGAGATCCTGTTAACTGTGCACCGTAGTAGAGACCAGTGGTATCAGCGATGCACCTGCACAATTGCTACAATACAGTAGGGTGGGCAAATATGGCAGCAGCGCCGCGCGGGCAGCCTGTGATGCGACGTGCTGGGAAGTTGGCCGGCGGTGACACGACGTCTCTCCGGGCGGCTGCCTCGACGCGGCGCGGCGGGGCAAAGGCTGCAAGCGCGCCAGTGCGACGCCAACAAAAATATCACCGCCGACGATGGTCGCTTCACCGGCGGCGAAATGAATGGGGGCGGTGAAAGGGTGGGGATAAAGACGGGAGGAAGAAGGGGGCAGCTAGTAGGCGGAGTAGCTGGGTGAAAAGACTGGTGAGGTGACGACCTTTCCTCCCCGCCCGCAGAGTCAGTGCCGCCGCTGCCGTAACGTGGAAAGGCTCGCTACTACCTCGTCCGTGTTTGGTTGAAGTAAAAAAAAATCAGGAAAAGAGAATCTTGCACGCATGGAGTACCAAATGAAGTTTATTTGCAAAACATTTTCACAAATGAGTGTAATTTTGCATGACGAATCTAATGAACATAATTAATTAGCGATTTACTACAGTAATACTACAGTAATCATGCTCTAATCATGCGGTCAAAGATCTCATTAGATTCGTCTCGCGATTTTGCTCGGGGTTGTGAAGGTAGTTTTGAAACTGACTTTATCTAATACTCTTAATTAGTGGTCAAAGTAACATTTAATAGGGGGTGAAAAAATTTTCACCCCCTACCAAACACTGCCCTCCTGTAGCTCCGTCGCGTCGCCCCGACTGACTCGACTCCGGTCGCCGACCGTCCGTCGTCCGTGGGCGGACTGGATCGGACGGCGGCCATCCATTCCTTCTCTCTGCACTGCCAGTCCGCCATCACGCCCACGAGGTGGATGTCCCACCGGCGGGGGCCCCTGTCTCCCTACCCTACCGGCCTACCCCCATCTCCGCTTTCCACTTTCTAAGGTCGTCGTCGTCCACTCATCCTCGTCGATCGTGGTCTCCCTCCCATGGCTGAACAACGCCAGGCCGACCGGGCACCACGCCACCACCATCGTGTTAGAATAGAATAGCGAGTTGGCCCATGTTAATAAAGAGCTAGATTTGATAAAGTATAATTTTTAAAATGTTATGTTAGCATGATATATTTCTTTATCATTATAATATGACTCGTTATTCATTTTTTTGAAATCATTGACACTCGACTTAGATGTAGATATTAGTGCTTTGAATTCGAAATTGGTATTGTTACACTCCAAATTTTATTGTTTGGGTGGTCTTGGATTGGTGGATGGAAATCCAATAGCGAATGACAATCGACGCTTCACTGCACCCTCACATATATTGCAAGCTCTGCAGTTTTGTATTAGATTGAAATTGTAAATCACCCTTTCTGGCACTTCTCGGTCCCTCCGCGAATCTCTCTCTCCGCCTCTTTCTTTCTTATTTTTGTAGGATGAACTATGTCTTTCTGATTTCCCGCCTTGTGAGTCTGACCCAGGTGTTACCTTGTGTAGAGTCTTAATGATCCAGCTCCAAATGTGTGGATTCAACTCCTCTCAGCTAGTTCGTCGTGCCTGGCAACGTGCTTGAAGGTTCCTCTAGATCTAGAGATATGCTAGTGTAGCAGTGGCGTAGGTCCCTTCATCCCTCCTCTTCTCTCTCTCCACCTGACAACACCTCTCTCTCCCCTACTTTTGCCGTGCAAACTCTGCCTCTCTGATTCTGTGACTTTCGAGATTGACTTATGCATTGTCCTTGTGTAGAGTTTCAATGATTCACCTCCCAACGTGTGGATTCAACTCCTCCAAGCGAGCTTGTCGTACATGGCTACAATGACAGTTGGTGGTGTATACGTAGGCAACCTTGAAAGTTCCTCTTGATTTAGGGACTGGCTCATACAACAATTGCACAGGTCCCTCTCTCCCTCAACACCCTGACAACACATCTGTCTCGGTTTCTCCCATACTTTTGTCGGACGAACTATGCCTCTCTAATTTCACAGCTTCTATGTCCGATCAGGCGTTGACTTTGTTTAGATAGCTCGTCGTACCTCGCGGCGATGCTAGTTGATAGCTCCGATCCTCTCGTGCGTTGGGCGTTGTTGGCCTGATCACAAACAACTGCTAATTGGATTTGACAATTTATCTTTTATTATCAAAATATGTTATGCTATATTATTTTATTCAAATTTAGATATTAACTAACCATATTGTAAATGAGATGTTTATTAAAGGAACGTTCTAATATAGACTTGTAAAATCACATCATACCACCACATGCATGACACATGCACACACTCGTTGATCTGTACTGTACTTGTACTCATAATTGCGTCAACTCTCTCCATTTTTAACATTAACTTATTTACTGTACTATACTTATTAATATTTTCAATATTGATTTGTGGCGGTCAAGCATATTATTTCTAAGCACAGTACTAATTTTTTTTATTTTTTATAACAAATTTAGTTATTTATTAATTGCGTCAACTCTCTCTATTTTTAACCAAAGACCATTAGCAACTGGCTACAGGATCAATATGCGTGCTCATTCAGATTATGGGGTGTATAATTTTTTGTCACTCCAAGTGCACATATGGACCAATGACTTTGACGACGTTATTCTCACATTAATTAGCATGATTCCCTCCCAAAGGTAGAGAAGGAATTAAGGACATATCAAATACTTGCAGTTGATTTGTGGTGGTCAAACATATTATTCCTAAGAACAATATTAACTTTTCTTTTTATAACAAATTTAGTTATTTATTAATTGTATTTGGTATGGAATCTTTTATTTAACTATTTTTCTTATCAATCCGTATTGAAATCTGCTTCTAATTTTCTTATGTTTTAAAATTCTGAATTTGTATATATATTTATTAGTTATATTAGATTAGATTCTTTGGATTGATCTAAACCGTCAGATCTTTATAAAATCCAACGGTCCAGAGCTATAGTTAAATTTACACCATTGGATTTTATGAAGATCTAACGATCTCAATTAATGAGAAAAAAACTCTACCAAAATTCAGAGTTATAATTAATAAAACATAAATTAAATTATATATATATTAAACTCCTAACTCCATGTCATAGCATATACGGAAACATAGAGTCCATACATGTATTAATTATTCGATGTATCCATTTCAAATTTAGTATGTTACATGGAAGTATAAGCTCTCATTGAATTTTTTGAGTCCACGTGAGAACCTATATCTCAATTTGAAGCTTATCACATACACGTACATGTATTAAAATATTCATGTTCAGTACCATATGCGTATATCGTAAGAAGCCACCATATTTTTATAACAATTCTGATTTGATTTAAAAGAAATTCCTTATCATATATATGTTCTGTTATTTGTTTTTCATTGTATTTGGTATGGACTCTTTTATTTAGGTATTTCCCTTATCAATCTGTACAGAAATCTATTTCTAATTTTTATGTTTTTATTCTAAATTTGTATATATATTTATTAGTGATATTAGATGTGGATTCTTTGATTGATCTAGATTGTCAGATGTTCACAAAATCCAACGGTCCATATTCTTCTCTTTTTTGGATTAACATGAGAATTTCTAGACCCTCTCGGCGAACGTGGTGGCTTCTTTTAACACTGTAGTATTAAGATAATAGATAGATGGGCCTAGAGCTATTTATTTTAATAATTAAAGAATTAAAGCCTATTGTTTTAATGCTAGGTAAAAGTGAGAAATACCGTACGGGTATTTGAGGAGCCTTTCATTCAACTTATGAGGTAGACTTTCGGTACATCTCTCGTGAAGTGAATAATGGAGAAAGGCATGCCACACGCGCACGCGTGCGCGCTCGCCTCGCCGAGCCGAGGCCGTTGGCGTGTCGTGTCCTTCTCCCTCTATGTCTGTTGCTTTTTCGAATTCCCATCGCTGGTACCGCGGCATTCCCATCGCTTGCACCGCGCGCACGGTACCTGCGAGAGCAGTGCCTCCGGAACCTCAACCTACTGCTGAGATCCTGCACGGGGTAGGCGGGCGATAAGGTTTTTGGGGAGCGTCTCGACGCGACTGCTCGCTCCCTGTACGACTACTTCGTCTACTTCCCGGTGGTTGTTTGAGGAACTCCACTGCGATCATCTTCCTGCACCGATTTCGTACGACTACATCGACCAAGGTCACTCCACAACTAGCATGGCTGGTCCAAGTGATGACCGGACATCGGGTGACTCCGTCACTCACCCTCCCATTGGGTACACTCTAAAACTCATATTCATGTTTAATAGTTGTATATTCATAAATATGTTTATGTTTAATTATTGTTTAAACATGAACACTTGCCCATGGATTGTTTCACTCACCGTCATATTGAAATATCTACTTAATTATAGAATTAAAATATACCGGAATATTGCCTATCATCTAAGAACCTAGCAGATAAATTTACAAAGGGTCTGTCACGTATTGTGATAGACAATGCATCTATGGAACTGGGCTTGAGACCCACGTGAGTCTTTCCATAGTGGTAACCTGTCCTATGTGATCGGAGATCCCGTGAATTAGGATGGCGAAACAAGCTATGGTTTGACTGAGAGAAGAGAACCTTTGAAAAGGCTCGGTCCATGGAAAGATGCATTTCTCTTCAAAACTGTATGGCAGGCTGGTATGTATACCTTAATGTGTTCCAAGTGGCTTCCATGAAACAAGGCAGTTGTTTCTTTGAAGCAAAGACATAGTTCTACATTATGTCTTGAAGGAGCACACCTATATGAGTCCGACTACTGGTCATAGTCTATGAGATTTGGGTGATCTCTAGAAAACTCATGAAGAGGCACGAAGTGTGACCCATAAGCTCCAACGCGCGGGGATGCTATCTGCAGCCAAGTATTAGTAATGGGCTCTGGCCAAGCTTAGATGCACAAAACTAGCAATTCAAGGCACATTCCATTGTTCAGTTGCTAATAAGTGTAACCTGAGTTCCTGGTGGATGTTCAACTTAACAGTCTCTACCGTAGTACTGGTATATCAAAACAAAAGGAATAATGAGAGCATTTCCAATGTGACTTATAATTCTTGGTGGGGATTGTTAGAATAAATGGACCTAGAGCCATTTATTTTAATAATTAAATAATTAAAGCCCATTGTTTTAATGCTAGATAAAAGTGAGAAATATCGTACGGGTATTTGAGGAGCCTTACATTCAACTTATGAGGTAGACTTTCGGTACATCTCTCATGAAGTTGAATAAAGGAGAAAGACGTGCCACACGCGCACGCGTGCTCGCTCGCCGAGCCAGGCCGAGGTCGTGGGTGTGGGCGTGGGCGTGGGCGTGTCGAGACGAGACGAGCGGGCGGTGCGGTGCGGACGGACGTGATGTGTTCGGGGCGGGATCACCTTTTGCCGTTGGAAGAGAATAATCCTTTAGAATATTCTCAACGGTGATTTGGTTTCCTTAACTGCGACAGTCCAGGTTCATCCCACCACGTCCTCTCTGTGTCTCAGATCTAGATCTGGGCGCACCCTCTCCGCACATGCTCGCCTATATAAGGTGCCCCTCCTCCTCCTTCTCAACTCACACCATTCACAACCAGGTACTCCTGCTCAGGAGACCTCTCCCTTCTCCCTCTGTGTCTGCTACTTTTTTGCATTCCCATCGCCTACACCGCGCGCACGGTACTGGCGAGAGCAGACCCTCCGAAACCTCGCCCTTTGATGAGATCCTGCACGGGGTAGGCGGGCGATAAGGTTTTTGGGGAGCGTCTTGACGCGACTGCTCGCTCCCTGTACGACTACTTCATCTACTTCTCGGTGGCCGTTCGAGGGACTCCACTGCGATCATCTTCCTGCACCGATTTCGTACGACTACATCGACCCAGGTCAAGATTTCGTACAACTACATCGACCAAGGTCACTCCACGACTAGCATGGCTGGTCCAAGTGATGACGGGACATCAGGTGACTCGTCACTCGCCCTCCCATTGGGTACACTCTAAAACTCATATTCATGTTTATTAGTTGTGTATTCATGAATATGTTTATGTTTAATTGTTATTTAAACATGAACACTTGCACATGGATTGTTTCACTCACCGTCATATTGAAATATCTACTTAATTATGGAATTAAAATATACCGGAATATTGCCTATCATCTAACACACCCTAGGCCATACGTACAAGGACGACACACGCCGTGTGTCTTTCCTCACTGCCTCTCGCGATCACCGCTGAGCTAGTCCCACGTATGTGACAGAACCGCCCAAAATAAATCCAGATTATCACTTAAGCTAGTCCACTTGGCTCATAAGCGATAACCAAGAGCTATTTTGTCACCTCTGCCGGGTCATGCCCGGTAAATCACTTTCACAGGATCGAGATATGTGCTAAGCCCACACGAAGGCGGCCGCCACTCCCCAGATTAGGGACAGATGCCACAGTCCTAAGTACAAGGTTACTGGGACGCCCTCACACGGCACGCCCAGACTCACACTTGCACTACCGGAATCAAACCGGGAGACGCATCTCAAGATTAGTAGCCATAAAGTCCCCGCACTGGTTCATTAGGTACTAGGCTTACCGGTCCCATTCCCGACAAGCACTTGGTAAGTTCAAAAGCTTAGACCAGCACCATGCTACTCGGTCGAGACCGAACCCATTGCTCTTACCACATGAGCGAGTCAATTAACCAACTTATGATTCCAACATAAGCATCCTATATCTCGCGAGCAATGAGTCATTACTCGACTTGTACCGTATCCTTAGAGCATGGCACTAGCGTTCCTAACATACTAGTAAAAGAGCATAGGAGTCCTAAGGATCATGCAACTAGGTTTCAAAGCAACTCCTGAAACTTAAATGCACAAATAAATAATAAATACTAAAAAGTAAAAGTAAAGTGAGATTTTATCCCAAAAAGATTATATGCATCCGGTGCTTGCCTTCCTCTGACTCAACACTAGCCTTGGGCTCTTCTGTACTTTGGTCCAGGTCTTGCTGCCCACTAGCTTGATTTAGCTCTCCACCAGTGGATCCCTCCTCCTCAACAAGCGTGTACGTCCCGTCGGGAAGATCTACACGTTATGCATATGCATTAGTTATGGTGTGAAGGTGAGAGATTTTATCATTAACCCAACTCTTGTGGGCCACATTCATCAAAACAACAAAGAAAACTCACAAAAGTAAGGTGTGTGGTGAGAGTGAACTAACATCTATTTAAATGGTGATTGTGTGCACATCTAAGCAAATTAAATTATTAAACTTCATTAAAATTAAGGGGTGGATGATGATGGACTAACTATGCCTTTGATGGTGATTGTGTGCATATGTAAGAAAGTTAAACTCATGAACTTCACCATCAGCATGGGGGTTGTGCTTAAGTTCATTTTAAACAGCAACTGAACTTAAACATCTTTAAATAAAATTAGAAGATAAAATAAATTTATTTATTCCATTATAACTAGCCAATAATCCATAAATCATAATAAATAAAATATGACTCCAACTGGCATGAAACTTTTACCACAGTAGCATATGACCAAAATAAGCTTAAATATAAATTTTCAGCTCAAGATCATTTATACATTAATTTAAATGAAAAAGACAAAAGACAGCCTAGATAAACTTCATTAAATCACACAAAAAGATTCTCTAGTCCTTTTGATCCCAAACTTTTTCTACAGCTCTAATATGCCAAAACTAAGCTCTAGCCCAACATGTTCAAGTGGATTCATCATATATTTAAAGTTATGAATTTGACATCCATCACAAGCATAAATACCAAACACTGCTCAAACAGATTCCTAAAATCATTATTATTTTTCTACAGATGCTTAACATCATGACAAAAAGCTAGGGTGCATTGGTTCTGAAAGAAGTTATATTTTTAGGGAACTATAAAAAGCATCAAGCTTAAACTAACATAGATCTTACAAAAATCATAACTAGAGTTCTACATAACAAACATGTGTGAAAATTGGTCACAAAACTGAACATGGAGAACACAATAACATATCCAAATTTTATTGCATTTACATGTGTACATTTTGAACTACAATAAATATGCCTCAAACTGAGTTTGAATTTACATTTAAAAACTAAACAGAAAAACACTATATAACTTTTGTAAAAGTTGTAGATCTGCTCACAAGGATTCCAGAACAGTTAGATTTACATTTTTCCGATTTTTCTACAATTTTTCACGAATTCTTGAAGTTTCAGCCGAACCCTAAACCAACTTTTACAGCTAGACCCTCGACAGAAAATTTGGAAATTACGAAAAGGCCCCTGCTTTACACAAACGACCCTAGGAAGGAACGAATCCTTGCAATTGGGTCCTGCGGCCGGGAGGCCTCACCGGCGGCGGAATTCCCGGCCGGCGGCGGCCGGACTTGGCCGGAGGAGGTGTCTCGGACGGCTACTGACCTTGCTAGGGGTGGTTGATGGCCTCGGCCGGACTGGGGAGGGCGGCGTCGGTGGCCGGCGGCGGAATGCCCTTGCGTGTCCGCTGCAGCTCGCCGCAGGCCGGCGGTGGCGCGGCCGGGCGGTCCGGCGGTGCTTGGCCGGGTTGAGGGAGCAGCAGGGGGACTTGAGGAGGGAGGAGGAAGAGTTGGCCGGCGCTGGACGGGTGCGAGAGGTGGAGTTCGCGGTGGCGGAGTCTCTGGCGGCGGCGGTGCTCTGCTTGCTCGGCGGTCTGTGCACGACGGCGCGCGGGCGGTTGAAACACGCGGGCGAGCGCGACGAGGTGGCCTAGGAGCTGCGACAGGTTTTCTCTCTCTTCCCTTTTGAACCGCAGCGCAGCGTGTCGACGGACGCGTGCGTGCCAGCGGCTGGCAGGCCGTGACGCCGGCACGTGGCGCGGCCATGCGCGGGAACGCGGCTGGACCCTGTGTTCGGCTCAGTCACGGGCGGGGACTCCACTGCGCGGCCTTGGGTCCATAGCGACGTACACGGGGCGTCCGTACGCCGGAACCACACGGGGATGCCACGTGGCCGAGCGGGTTGCTGGCACGCGCACGCTCTCGGCGCGGGAACGACGTCGCCCAGCCCTGATTGGATTCCGCGTACTGGTTTTCAAAATTGCATAACTCCCAAAAGTTCCAACTAAGTGAAAAATCTCCAAAACTAAAAGTTGTAGAGGAGCTATAGACCTACAACTTTCGCAAAGGGCGACATATGTTTTGATCAACGGATTTGTGGGAAAAATGCATTGAAGATGCCGGAATTCTCGGCCCCGTAACACTGTGCGCAGCGCGTTCATCTCAAATTTAATCGGCTTTGCACTCAAAATTTGAATGTCCGCCAATTATGAAAAATGTGTTCCCGGAAATAAGGAACAACTTTTACATTGGCCGATTTTGAACTTCTATAGCGAAATTTGGAGAACGCGCAAGAAAACCAAATCAGCCTTTTTGGATCTATAGGGGTTTGACCAAGAATTCGAACTTTGACCAAGGGCTTTTGTGCAAATGTGTGCAAAATCAAGTCAAATATACTTAGGAGCTAATTAATCTTGATTAACACAACTAATTGAGGTATTTATCTTTAATAAACACCTGGGGTGTTACAGTCTACCCCCCTTAAAAGAAATCTTGTCCCGAGATTTGACAACAAGATTAGAGGAAAACCACCAGGGGAGATAACAGGCTTGATGAGGAAATCAATGTCGCTCGTGCGGAAGCGGGCGATGAATATACACATGAAAAGATAAAACCATCAAGAACTGGAATACAAAGCAGACGTACAGTCCTACTAGAGTCCAGCCGACGGAATCAAACATCTCCAGAAAACGATCCATAGTTGGTGATGTGGGGTTGGCTCCTTCTTGCGGCTCTCTTCTCGAGCTTCTTCTTTGTGATGTTGGCACCAACCTTTAGTGGACGAGCTTCAGGGAAAGGCTCGGACTTGACACCGATAGTTGGAGGAGCTTGACTCTTCTCCGCATTGCTGGGGAAGATAGAAGAAAGAGCTTAATCGACGAGGAATGCTGTAAGCTGCGAAAGTGGCCGGTGTATGCTCAAAGAAAACAGCTGGAGAGAAGGGAGGGCGACGGGAGATGGTGGCTCAAGTGGATGCAACTCTAAGCGGTGAATGTCGACGGGGAGGTGCTCCTTTTAATGATGCTCACCGTGGTGTAGTGGCGGTGGTGCTCGCGCCACTTGGGTAGGGGCCGGTGGCAAGGAGGTGGGGTGGTGGCATGTTGCACGTTAGTGGCCGGCATCGAGATGCCTTGGCGACAAGACGACCACGACCAGCAGCGGTGGCTGTGACAAAGCGACATAGAACAGGCGACTTCACGGGGTGATGGATAGAAACGAGGAGGCTGAATTTTGATGAGCATGTCGAATACAAAGTTTCAATCCATGTTGGTATTCTTGAAGTAGCCCCAATATTCAAGAAAACTAAACTAAGATCTTATCACGATTTTGCTGGAGGAAAAATCCTAGCTATCAAGTGATTTCATTTAGTACCCAGTCCTTGGCCATGTTCTCATGGTGCTAATCACGCACTTGCCAAGCAAGAGCAATTTCAAGTTGGGCTAGCCTCATGCATTGATCACCACACCAAATGGAAGGTAATAGCCATTCGTATAGCACAAGTTCGGTGGCGATGGCGGATTGCTACCACTTGCCTCACTATCAACTACTTCTCCGGAATTGAGGAAAGGGTTTCCGTCCATCGAACTATGTGATCTTCCCTTAGATATACATTCAAAATCTTGCCAACAAAATGACAAGTAGGCATGTCTAAGGAAACTTTAAATGGAATTTCCAGAATTTGGACAGCAACAGCTCTGAGAAATAAATTTCTATCTCTCAGTTCAAGTTTCGAAAAACTCTAAATTTTGGTCAGCATGTGTAGAGTTTCATAAGCTTCAACTTTGGTATTCAACTCCAGGACAGATTCAACTTTTACAGGAGTCGAAAAATTCATTTACCAAAGATCTGTCTAGCAGTTTTGGATAGCAGCTAGTAGCTTACTAAAAATTCGATATCTCTCAACTACACATGCAAAAATGCTGAATTTTTGTGAGCATAACCATTATCAAGTTTAGAACAACTTTGGTATTCATCCAAAAACTCAGATTTGACCATAACTTTCTTCTTTTTCATTTCTTAGGTAGATTGTTACCGAGAGGTGTTTTTCCACTATAATTACAAATTATAAAATGTGGTGGATCACCTTTACATGTGGGTCACTATGTAGCATCTAGCTACACAAAAGAATACTCTAAGTCAGCCTAGCACAAAAACCAACCAAAAGGGCTAACAAAGAGTACATGTCAAGTTTTCCTACTACATCATCTAGGATCTAGGTCCTATGTACAAACTATGGAGTGTTCCCCGCGACATGTAGAAATAGAGCGCCAAACTCCTCTAGTCGAGTCCGGGAATGTCCTGAACCTCCTCTGGGTCCAGCTGGATCTCCATCTGCTCATCGGGCCCAATGCCCGGTGGGTGGTGTGCCTGCCGAAGCATGCCCACCTCAACCTCCAAAGCCTCAGCAGCAAGCTCCAAGTCCTCAACCTGGTCCTGCAGGCCCTGGATATACTGGAGGTGCACAAGCCTCTCAGCATCTCTGTCAGCCAACTGAGCCTGCAACTCCTGCTGCCCAGCCTGGAAGTCCACGATCTGCTGCAGGTGGTCGCCACGCTCAATCAGAAACTGGTGTGCCTGACCCTGGAGCTGCTGTAACTGACCTTGGAGGTCAGCATTAGCCTGCACGGCCTGAGTGTATCCACCGTGCTGCTCTGTGAAGAGACTGACAACCCAGTGGAAGTACCACGTAGGTCCAGTGAGACGACCAGCCAAGTCATCCGCGATAACTCGACGAAGGTCCTGTAGAGCGTACAAGGCCCTCAAGCACGTGCCCAAAGTCTGCACGGTGTCGTAGGGTGGCACAATCTCGAGAAGTGTGGCTATGTTGGCCATCCGGCCTAGCCACATAGGATCGTTGGGGTCCAAAGCTGGAACCAACCCCAACGGTGTCTGAAGCATCTCCTGCGGTCGGTGGGTGGAGAGGGTGTGGAGCACCATCAAGGCTGCCGACTCCACTGGCTCGAAGGCACAGTAGCACAGGAGCTCCATGCTCAAGTCCGCCCACTCGGGGTGGCCCGGGTGGGGGAGCACGGTCACTCGTACTCGGCAGCTAGGCACGCCTATCTCCTCGTATTCCACCCCCTCGTAGCAAGGAGGGGTGGTGTAGCCGACGGCACACAAGGCTCTCCACGCAATGCGTGTGAAGCCCTCCCACTTCAAGCCAGTGGTGGCAAACATGTCATCGGCGCCCACCGCAACGAAACCAGGGGCAGCCATCTGTAACAATAAATTACAAGCGCATGTTAGACCCACAAAGATGAGTTTAACATGCATATGGCAAAAACTGGTAGTTAGAACAAAAATCCATAACTGTTAAACCAGTACCCCAAAAATTCCAAAATTTTGTGAGCAGCTCAGAAACATTCTAACTCACATTTTTGGTATTCAATGGTTGAATTAAATCAGATTGTAAAAGGGTACAAAAGATCCATTTTCAGAGTGCTGTTGCTCAGAAAATTTCAGCAGGGCAGAGCTTCACTAAAAAGACCATAACTCAAAAACTGAGTTCCCAATTACCATGAAATTTTTACAGCATGATCTAAGCTAGATAATAAACCATTTTTCTATAGATTCTCTGGTCATAAACATTTAGGAACTATGTTTAAAAATTTGAGTTTTCAGACTAACTCAGGAATTTGACAGCATTTCAGCATGATCTTGCCTAGCAAATTTGATCCTAACTTCAGTTTTAAGCATCCTAAAATTATGAGAAATTTAGAGAGCAATCTTAACTAGGTGATGAACAATTTCCCTAAAGAGCACCTAGCCAGATTTTTTTCTAGATAATCCTTAGAAAAATTTGGACAGCATCTAGTTACAATTTTTGCTTAACACCTCATCAAAGCATCAAACTAGCATGATTGGTCCTTAAGAAACACAAATTAAATAGAGACCAAGCAACACATGATTTCAGTTCAGTTTTGATTTGGTAGCTTTTATATGATGCAAAAAACGTCCTAAACTTCCTCACAAAGCTTTTAAGCTTAAAAACGAAGTTAGTGCCGGTGGCAAGGCATACATATATGTCTCTCCTTATAATAGCTTATAATAGCTAGTCGAAAGCTATCCGTTTCTTAATTACCGTACCTAACAACCGTGGTTAGTGTACCTGCAGAAAATCACAAATATTCAAGACCTTTTGTGCCAGCACTCACAAAAGCGTCCACATTCATTACCGTTCACTTATAGAAACGGTATCTATGCATAAAGCCGCTGCATGGACAGCGTCCTAATTAAGACTCTGACGCGACGTGGGTTCCCATTGGAATAGGTCACATCCATCCCTCACGGACTTTCCCGTGGCACCATCACGTATGGCAAAACGTGACGAGACGCAGACGCGACGTGGGTTCCCATTGGAATAGGTCCCATCCATCCCTCACGGACTTTCCCGTAGCACCATCACGTATGGCAAAACGTGACAACCTAGTATGGTTGTGCACGAAAGTAAGTTGTGACAGGAATAAATGTGCTGGAAGTCAGTTTAGATACACCATAGAGTACTAGCCACCTGAAAGAACCCAAAAATTCCCTCTAGGGCCTCTCGGACTAGATTAGACCTTAACGTCCTACTCACTAAGCAAGATTATTAATCTTCGCAAATTTTATTCCAAAAACAAGTTTGTTAAGGTATTTTAATTACTCTAGTGCATAAACTCGCTCTGGTACCAGCTGTGACAGAACCGCCCAAAATAAATTCGGATTATCACTTAAGCCGGTCCACTTGGCTCATAAGCGATAACCAAGAGCTATATTGTCGCCCCTGCTGGGTCATGCCCGGTAAATCACTTTCACAGGATCGAGATATGCGCTAAGCCCACACGAAGGCGGGGCCAGAGTACATCATTACATTACATAAAAGTCCTCAAGTACTTAACATTACAAACTAGGTTTTTCAGTACATAAAAGTAAACATGGTTCAGAGTTTAAACAGCGGAAATTAAATTAAACGCATGATACACATAGGAGGCCATCCATGTATATCACTCTTCATCATCGTTCTCCCACTCAATCTCCCATCCCTCTGGAATAACACCAGGCCAGATAGGATTACCTGAAAACAACAAAATAAGCAAGGCTGAGTATACTAATACTCAGCAAGACTGACCCGTCAAAAGAAAAGACACAACTAGACATGCAAGACTTTTTGGCTGGTGGGTTTGTTTTGCCAAAAGCATCTAAGAGTTGATCCTTACTTTCAAATTTTAGCTCAAGTTCTAGTATGTTAACCATTCTAGGTAAGCACCTAGCTAAACAAGCATGGTTGTGCAAACAAGATTAATCAAGCATCGATATTAATCCAAAATGTTTCATAAATAAACATGGGGTAGCCAGTGCTTAAGCCGACTCAGATAACGGCGAGTGACCGATGATCGATCGATTTATATCAATTCAGCCTTTTGGATCTATAGGGGTTTGACCAAGAATTCGAACTTTGACCAAGGGCTTTTGTGCAAATGTGTGCAAAATCAAGTCAAATATACTTAGGAGCTAATTAATCTTGATTAACACAACTAATTGAGGTATTTATCTTTAATAAACACCTGGGGTGTTACAACGTACAAGGACCTGTTCTTTTGGGTGAAAAGGAATAGTAAAGTTGCAAATAAACAATGCTAAAATAGTGTTTTTTGTGAGAGAAGATATGATGAATGTGATGGATAAATAGTGCTTTTCATTGTTCTTTTGTGACCAAAAGAACAGGCCTAAGGCTTGTCGCACTGCAGAGCGCTAAAGGTGACAGAACGGTAAATGTACCAATTTCTCACCCTGATCGGTATTCTTGCCTCTACAGTTCTATTTACTATAGAAAGTCTGGACAGACAGCGGCCAGCGGCGGGAGTGCTATCCTGCAGACATCGATGAGGCCTCACCACGCGGAACCGCACCGCCGGCTACCAGGTGCATGTGTCGTGCCGCTGGGTCACGGGAGAGCACGTGGCGGCTGGACGGCCTTGAAGAAGAAGCAGGATAAAGGAGGGAAGGGTAGAGGAGGCGCGGGGCGGGGCCGTCAAGTCGTCGACATTGGGTGAGCTGCCGGGGAGGAGGAGGCCGTCGGGTCGCCGACGTGGGGCAAGCTGCTGGAGACGGGCGGCGGCGCTCGACATCTGCTGCGGAACACGTCGGGGAGGACAAGCTGTGGGCAAGGAAGTTGCGCTCGACATCTGCTCCGGAGGACGTCGGGGAGCAGAGATCCACGCGTTGCGCCGGAGGCCGCACGCCTGCGGAGATCCGGCTGGGCCACAGCCGGCCAGAGGGCGGAAGAGTGAGGCCTCCATTTGCTGCGATGGTGGGGAGGAGTCCACAGTCGCGTGGAGGAAGAGGCCATCGCGCCGGAACGCTGGAACATCGGGGCGGGCGAGCTCCCGCTCGAGCCCGATGCCAGCCGTCGCAGGGGAAAGAAGCAGGGAGAGGGATGGGGAGAATGAGGCCGCAGGGTGCCGGAGGGGCCGGCCCCGCCGCGCAAAGGAGCGGAGGAAGATGAGAACGACTGATGGAGATGAGGATAGCGCTTTGCCAACCGCAGCTCTTTGGTTTTACTTCGGTAAAATCGATCTGTAGTTGAGCCCCACGTCTCTTACAGGCCTTTTTACCACTCCCGCGGTGCGACCAGCCTAAGCAGCTCCGTCCCGCGAATTTTACGGGTTCTGACCAGTAAGACACTAAGGTATGATAATATAATATTTTAGTATAATGATTACAATATATGATAGTATTGACTTCTTAAAAAATAATAGCATTGATAAGAGATAACTTGTAACACACATTTATTTTTTTTTAAAAAGTAACAGTACATCAAAAAAGATAAAAAAAAGAGCAAAATAACTATGATGGTTATCTCAAATAAAAGTACAGTGCTTCAGTGCTTTTAAAAAAGCATCTTTGAGCATTTCTTGATGCAAAATTTTTAAAACCAGTTTCAAGATGAATTATATCTAAAATATACGTCTATACAATTATTGTATACTCTTATGCGCTCTTAGTCTCATGGGCTCATGGACACGCACCTCTCCTAGGGACAGGCCATACTATATGCATACCAATGTGGTAGATAGAAATGGATGCTACCACAAAATTACTAAGGTCGCGAATTTTTGTTTAAACGAACTAGCAGGAGAGGAGAGACGTCTGTTATATTTTAACAAGATAATCGACATAAAACTTAAAAATGACTTTTTAATTTTGTGAAGAGTGCTGAATATTTGTTTCTAAAAATATGATTACAACTTCTAAAAAATGTATCGAAAGCAATAAAAAAAGTCATCTTCAAAAGTTTCTAATAATCCACTCTACATCAGGAATCCTATAACTATTTCAAAATTATTCTAACCACATATATATTTTTTTTCTCTTGTACATTTGCATCAGGAACTCTTATCTACTATTTATTCTTTTTACGCTCTTCCACCTTTACATTAGGCGCGACTAAGAAACGTGTAACTTTATGCGTAATGGGATAACTTTTCTCAAGTTCTACAAGATTAGGAGGAAGGATTAGGAGTTGTTAGAGAGGGATTTTTTTCTCATGCTAAAAATAAAAAAATTAAGAAGAGATTTAGGCAATTCTTGGAGATGCTCATCCATTTTTACTACATGAAAGCTAAAACACATTACTTTAATTAACTTGTAGTTATATTATCCTTTCCCAAATGCTAAACGGAGAGGGCTCTCCATTTAGTGTTAAATGGAGAGTCTTCCGATGTTACTTCCTGCATACATAAGTTACTTCCCGCGACAAAAAGTTGCTTCCCGCGACACATAAGTTACTTCCTGCGACAAAAAGTTACTTCCTACTGTGCGCTTCTTTTTGTTGAGGGAAGTAATTTTGTGTCGCAGGAAGTAATCTCGGAGGACTCTCTATGTATGACTAAAAGTTACTTCCTCGTGTGTGTTTTTTTTTTGTTGAAGGAAGTAATTTTGTGTCGCAGGAAGTAACCTCGGAGAGTTCTTCATGTAAGACTAAATGGAGAGCCCTCTCCGTTTAGTCACCTCCTATTCATTTTAATAAGCTATTACTTTTAGCTCTAAGAGCACCTAGGCGGCTAGGCGCCAAACGGAGCATGGGCCACCTGCTTGCCTCTTGCACTTTACCATTACATGGTTATGGTAAATTTTAGATCAAAGAGTAATATACGATTGGAGATATAGAACTTGAAAGTCATTGATGAGCGTATGTTCTATAGTGGAGGTGTCTTTCGCTAATAATTGTTTTCTCTTCTAACTTTATCTTCTTTCTCTAATGACGTGTATGTCCCGAGCCCCCTAAAAAATGATGGTTTACCTCAATGGAGATTTCATGGTTTCTCAATGTATTAGGTGAAGAGAAGATCTGATTTCTTTACGAGGAAACAATTTCTAATTTATTCTCTCTTTCTTCATTAATTATGCTGTCATGTCAGTATCTACGTGACAATTTTATTTAATGAAAATAGAAACAATCATCAACACACAATTGGAACCGGCCTTAGAGAGCTGTTAGGGTCAATCCCTACCTCTGTCAATTTAAAGAATGTGCATAGCACGTATTTTATTAAGCATAAGAGAGTTACAAAGATGCAACTCCAGGGGAACCCCTGATGTGCAGAGGACAACAACAACGCGGCCACAAAGAAAACAACAAGAAGAAACTAAAGCAGCACCATCGCACCAACCCACGGCCTAAGAAGCAATACCTGCAGGCACAAGGCCACCGAGAACGCACACACATCACTGAACGTCTAACCACCCATAGCCGCAAGAGAAAACGCGAAGACGTCATACCTCTGTCAATGATTGTGGGTACCACGGTATTGTTATGGTTTCTATCCCTACTCAAACAAAGTTTGCTAGTACTTGGAACATCCTCTTAAGTGAAATAGCCATAACAACCTTACCTTATCATCTCTGTATATCACTATTTTTGGCAGACCTAGATCCAAATTATAAATCAGCCAATTTCTCAAGATGAGAGTCATATGTGTTTTTGAATGAAACCCTTGTGACATTGGCCCATTCAGAATTTATAGTTTATATGTAATAAATAAAAGCTGTTTCAACCTCTTCATAATAATAAAAAAACTAAATGGCTTGCTTAGTAGGGCCGTAATGACGCCTTCAAATTCCTCTTCTTCCCCAATTCGTCTCTGGCCATGCTTGGTTGCGCAGGCGTGTGCTACATCAGAGTCAGTCCTAGCCTCCTAGGCGAGTCAAACGTCGCGCGTGTACGTACTAGCGGTCTCGCTGCACGTATGGCCCCGGTGCTAGTACAAGCAACCCCAGCAGGCAGCGTGCGCAAACACAGTGCGGATAAATTCGTCGGACGCATACATACATACAATACCTCCGCAGACCGCAGCCGAGCACTGTTGCACCTGCCGTGGCCATAAATGTTGGGGTCACCGCCCGGTCGGCCGCGTCCGCCTCGCTCCCCCCTCCCTCTCCCTTTCTCCTCCCCAACCTAACACCCCCCGGATTTTTTTAATTTTAACCTTTTTTTAAATTATTTTTAAAAATAACCTCTGGAATTTTTTTTTTGCACCAGGTGACCCCTTTGGCCGCGCCGGCCGGCGTGGCGCGGCAGCTAGCCTTTGCCGCGCCACATGCAGCGGCGCGGCAGCTGTGTCACGCTGGCGAGGCGCGGCGCGCGGAGGCGACGTGGCCCCGGGCCTGCCGCGCCACATGCAACGGCGCGGCAGCGTTGTCGCGCCACCCCGCCTGGCGCGGCAGCGGTAGGCCTACAGCCGCGCCGCGGCTCCCTTTCTTCCTCCTCCTTCCTTTCTTCCTCTCCCAGCCCCCGACCACCCCGCCGCCCGAACCGCCGCCGCCGGCCGCCACCCCCCATTCCGGCCCTAAATCCGTGGATTTGGGGTGGGAAAAGTGGGGGAAATCGTTCCCCGCGTCCTTGTGAAGGTATTCCCCTACTTCTCTCCCTCTTTTACCGTTGCATTATGTAGATCAGAGAAGATTTATGTGACCTAGGGTTAGCTCTAGTATTTTGAAATTTAGACGAAATGCAATTTTGTTTAATGTAAATGATGATTAGTTCATACGCAGTAGTATCTCTGCCCGTGTTATTGACGTGTAGAACATGTTGCATGAATCGATTTAATGTTGTTGTTGGTGTTAATGTTTAGTGTACTTGATAATGGGTGAAGGTATTACATGGATGGATGTTTATTAGTGGGAATACCTAACAATTTTGTAGAATAAGACAATATGCATAATGTGTACATAGAGATATATATATAACTTATTGAGATAAATTTATTATTTGTTAGGTACCATGTTTACTTTACATGTGTATATCGTTGAACACTATTCTAATTTTGCATTTATATTTATAATAAAATGTCTATTTTAGTAATATGTAGTTATGAAACAAGGTAGTTCATGAAGTTGTTTAAATTTTGTAGATGAATTATTTAGTTCGCATGTTTCATGGGGGCCTAGTTAAAGAAAATGGAGAGTTTGAGAATATGTCAGAGTTAGTGGAAACATTTGATGGTCCGCCAACCTTTAAGGATGTAGTTGATTGTGCAATGGTCAACTATGGAGTTGGAATGCATGAGGTGACATTTAGAGGTCGTTTTGATTGTGGGAAGGCTAGAGCTCATTATGTCTTGATGAGCTTGTCAAGTGAAGAAAATTGGAATCGGTATAAGAAGGTAATTGGTCAAGCTAATGTGTCATGTCTGGAGGTTGTGCTAGATATTACTCGTGGGCCTAGTGGTAATGTTAACATGAATGAGGAAGTCCCGTTGGAGGTTCAAAATGGTACACAAGAGTCTACAATTTTATAGGAGGACTTAGGTTCTAGGGAACCTCGTCGGGAGCTTGGGATGTTGGACGATGATTTTCCCGATGATTGTTTTGAGCGGGAAGAAGAAACCATGGACGAGGATGATATATCTGACAGCTCTGAAGAAGATGAGTCTGATGAGGAGGATGTGGAAGAGCAAAATGATGCCAATGCACATGCGGCTGAAGCACTCCTTGGTTTACTTGAGGTTCACTTGGATGGTGTTCAACATGATGATGTTGGAGGACCCTCGGTGAACCATACAACCGTTGAAAGGGAAGTGCACATAAGTAGGCCGCCGGTCAACACTAGAAATGGTGAAAGTGAACAACACCTACCTAGGCTCCCGGTCAACACTAGAATTGGTGAGAGTGATGAACACACCCCAGCTCAGTACGAATTTGGACTCCCTTCTGTTCGCAATGACAGAGACTTAAGTAGGATCGATAGAGCCATTTGTGATTCTACTATGTTCTTCACAGAAGGAATAATGTTTAGTACTAAGCCTGTGATACATGAGAAAATGTTGTTTGACTCCCTTGAGGAACTTAAGTTTTTCTTGGCTGACTATGCAGTGAAGCATTATAGGCCTTTCACTGTTGTTCATTCGGACAGGAATCTTAGGTATGAAGTAATGTGCAAACAAGGGTGCATGTGGTGTGTATGGGCACGACTGCAGAGAGGGACAGGGAAATGGAAGATTACAAAGGTTGTGGAACCTCACACATGTCGTTCGAGTCAGGTAAAGGGAGTTCACGCATAATTGACTGCAACTTACATTTCGGGATGAAAACGGACAGACAAAATCCCGTTACCGTCCGCCTGTTTTCCCATATTTGTCCCATATTCTGAGTTAAACGGAAACGGGACGGGATACGGTGCGGGATGACCCGGGAGCGGGACGGGATACGGTTGAGGCATTTTCCGTCCATATTTGCGGTATCCCGTTTTCAACCGGGATCATCCCGTATTCGTCCTGTTTATAAACCACCGGGATAAGCCCAACTCCAATTCCACTCCACCTCAGCCCAAAAGGCCCAACAGCGAGGACGTATAAAAGACTTCCTAACCCTAATTCCCAAATCCAAATCGCCCCTGCCCTCTCCCCGTTGCGCCGCGCCGCCGCTGGGCGTCCCTCACCTGGCCGCCTCGTGCCTCGCTCCTGCCGTCCTGTGCTGTGCGTCTGTGCCGTGCCGCCGCGCGCGCCCGCGAGACGACGAGAGGCGAGACTGCGCGCACGTCGCGCCGCCGCCTGCTCGCCTCGGCCTCGCGCCTCATTCCTGCCGTCTTGCGCTGCGCGCCTGCGTGTGCCCGCGAGACTGCGTCGCGCCGCCACTGCCCGCCGCCCAAATCACAGTCGCCCCTCGCCCCACTGCGCAGCCGCCCAAAGCACTGTCGCTTGTATTCTATTAATTCAGTAATTATGGATTTCTGGTGCTTTGCGTGAATCTGTGATGGGTGTCTATACGACTGTGCATGCTGGTTGCTGTCTGGTGGTTGTCTTGTATTCTAATTCTACTGGCTGGTGGCCTTGTGCAAGTGTGCTGTGCGCAACCGTGTTGGTGTAGTGGTGCACGCAAGTGTGCAACCGTGCAGGTGTGCAATGTAGTTTGGAATGTGTCAGCGTCGACATGTTGTCCCGGTGTTGATCCCGCTTCCCGCCCGTTTCCGTTGTATTTTCGTCCATATTTGTTCGTTTTCGTATACCCGCTTATCCCGCTTCCCGTCCCGCTCCCGGCTGTCCCGCTCCCGCTCCCGTTACCGGTGAAATAATATGGGACGGGATACGGTTAAGGGATTTTCCGTTCGTTTCCGTCCGTTTTCATCGCTACTTACATTGGAAGGTGTATCTTAGGTGTTGTTCGTGAAAATAGTGATGTGACGGCCAGCAGTTTGATCGAGTCCATATTGTTGTTTGCTGGATATCGTGTGAAGTATTCTAAGGCATGGCGGGCTAAGCAACATGCAATTGCCTTGCTTTGGGGCGATTGTAAAGAGTCATATGCAAAAATTCCAAGGGTCTTGAGAGCCATGGACCACTTCAATCCTGGGGTTAAATGGTTCCCTTAAATGACCGGGTTGCGTGTTCGTGACGGTTGTGTTTTGAAGCCCGTCCTTCTACGTGTTTTTTGGTGCTTTTCACAATGTGAAGTGGCTTTCCAACACTGTCGTCCGGTGATACTTGTAGACGAAACCTTCTTGACCGGCAAGTACAGAGGTACACTCATGATGGCAGTTGCTGTAGATCCTGAACAACAACTTGTGCCTTTAGCTTTTACCTTGGCCGAGAGTGATAATGACAACAGTTGGTCATGGTTCTTGAGGCTCGTTCGCATTAACATACTTGGTCGAAGGCGACAGGTATGTATGATCACAGATCGCCACCATGGTCTCATAAAATGTGCGAGCGACCACATGGATGGGTATCCACCACTTGTTCATAGGTGGTGCATGAGGCACTTTGCCGCCAACATGTGGCGTCGTCAAAGGAACAAGGAGGTAATAGGAAAGTTAAAGTTACTATGCTCAGTACATACGGAGGACAAATTTAAGGAACTGCACAAAGACTTACTTAAGGACTTGAACGAGAAAGCTAAAGATTGGTTGGAGTATGAAATGGAGGATAAGGACAAATGAGCCCAAGCGTATGATGAGGGGGGTATGCGTTGGGGTATCATGACAACAAACTATTCTGAAAGTGTGAACAACGTATTTAAAGGAATAAGAAGTAGACCCGTCTCGGGGATTATTGAATACTCATTTGAAAAATGCAACGCTTATTTTGTGGACAGATGGCGGAAGGCACGTGATTTGTTGGATAACGAGGGTAAAATAGGATCCTTTGCAGATGAGAAAATGTATGAAGCTGCTTTAAGATCCGTGAACCAATTTCCACAACCATACGGTCCAGATAGAATGATTTATTCTATTCGAGGTTCCTCTACTACTAATGTTGGAGGGGTGAGTCATGGTGGTCGACACTATAGAGTGGACCTCCGGGCCGGTACTTACACCTGTAACGGTCCTCAATTGTTGCATCTTCCTTGTTCTCACTTGATGACAGCTTGCAATGCTAAAGGTCTAGACTATGAAAATACCATGTACATGTCTTCTTTGTTCTTTAGAGAACACACCATTAAGATTTGGGAATCCAGTTTTGAGCCGTACCTTGATCCGTCACAATGGCCTGAATACGATGGCCCAGAGTACGTGCCACTGCCATCTTTGAAGAAAATGAAAAAGGGTAGGAGGCAAAATAAGCGTTTGAAAGGGGACATGGACGTGGTGGCGCGCCAGACGCGGTGGCGCGGGAGACCTGGGAAACATGGGCACGGGTAGGGATCATTACCCAGGATTGCCGCGCCATCCGTCTTGGTGCGGCAGTACCAGGCTTGCCGCGCCACCACAACTGGCACGGCAGGGACGCGCTGCCACGCCGGGCAATTGACACAGCAAATTTGGCCGTGGTTGCGTACTGGTGCCTTTGCACAGTTGGCGCGGCAGCTCGTCCTTGCCGCGCCATGCGCTGTGGCGCGGCAACACTGCCCACCCGCGCCAGGCGGTGTGGCACGGCAAACGGGCCCCACCACGTTCGGGGTCGACGTGACGTAAGCAGGCCGGTGCTGCCGCACTGTCGCGCATGGCGCGGCAGCATCAAGTTGCCGCGCCACTCGTTCGATATGAAGTTTGGCCGGGGGGGCGTACTGATAGCTTTGCAAGTTAAGTGTGGCAGGGCAGTCTTGCCGCGCCATGGAGGCTGGCGCGGCAGGGTTGTGTTGCCGCGCCATCACCGGTGGCGCGGCAAAGGACCACCATACTTCCCCTATATATAGGAGGAGGTTGCTAGCCTCCACTCCTACCTCACCTCCATTCCTCACAGGCAACCTCCACTCCTACCTCACCTCCATTCCTCCAATCGTTTGAGAGTGTTGGTAGCCAAAAGAACCCCCAAATCCGAGATGGCAAGAGGGTTCATGGACGTGAGGAGGGCCATGAAAGCAATGGAGGGGGCGTACCCAAATGATCCCAATAGATCCATACTCAGTTTGAATATCCGCCCAAAGGACGAGATCCCCCCAGAGTGCCATTGTGGCATGAATGCGGGATGCAAGGTCTCCCGTGAAGATGAAACGTATGGCAGGCGTTTCTGGTGCTGTCAAAACATCGATCAAGCTAAAAAGGAGCTTGCGGCATTGGCAGTAAGTGATATCGTTACGTAGCATTGTAGCGACTTCGTGGTGTTGACTTCTGACTTTATATTTACGTGGCCTATATTGTAGGGAAGCAGTAGATCTGTTGCTCCAAAGGTGACGAGGGCGTGCCACTTCGAGCATTGGATCGATGACTTCATCAGTGGTCCAGATGCCGCGCTTTTGGCAAGGGGGAAGAAAATCGATGGAGACCCCAACACAGAAGCTCGTTTGAAGAAGGAATTTGACGACTTCGAGAAGTGGAGCGATGACTTCATCAATGGTGCATGATTGCTGTTATGTATAGTGTGTGCCATTGCTTGTGTGATTTAAATTTCCTAAGGCGTGCTAGGATTAGTATTGGCACATGTGCCATGCATGCCACTGCAAACTTGTGTGATTTAAATTCCCTAAGACATGGTAGGATTAGTTATGGCACATGTGTCATGCATGCCACTGCAAACTTGTTATGTAAGGGAAACGTCTAATGAAATAGCAATGGCGAGAGTGTTGAAATAGCAATGCGTACTTTCATACTTTTCAGTTTTGCAGTTGAAATGATGCCTCACTGAAAAGGCTAGGGATTCCAAGGACCCTAGGGTTTCATGAGTGCATAGGCTTTTTTCAGGGTGTTGTCAAATCAAATGCTGTACATGACATGCTGGCTCACTGAAAAGGCTAGGGATTCCAAGTAGGCTACTGTTTCATGACTGCAGAGGCTTTTTTCAGGGTGTTGTCACATCAAATGTTAAAGCACGGGTACATGACATATCGTGCCTCTCACTCAATAGGTTAGGGATTCCAAGCAGGCTAGGGTTTCACGAGGGGGTTGTCAATTAAAATGTTGTAGCATAGGTACATAAGAAACACAAAGTTGCAAATGGTGCCGCTAATAACCTACGTAAACATGTGCCATTTGCGAGTACTAACTTGCCATAGGGAAGTTTACAAAAGAATTACGACACTAATAATCTACTGGTACGAGAACTGTCCGGATAACATAGAGTCAAAACCACTGGATTCCTGGGAAGGCATGTAGTAGTTCCCAAATGGGGGTGGAGGTGGGGGTGAAGGTGGTGGGGATGGACTTGACGGTGGAGTTTTCTTTCTGTGACATCTGCAGGTGCACAGCGCGTCGTCGCTAGATGGTGGATCGGGAGGAGTCAGTGCCTCCGCGAGCTCATGCTTCAGCTTCTCGATGCGTCCTTCTAGGTACGTGATGTACTCTTCATATGGATGAATAGCTGGCGGATCGACCCATGCCGCGAAACCGCAATTGTTAGGGTCATACGAGTACTACAAATACCAATAGTATGTTACTTATCAAAATAAACTGATGGAAAAACTCGTGCTAGTGTTGCTTACCCACGCACGTGGACAGTGCCAAAAGCGACAACCGGAGTAGTAAAGTCCAACTCCCTCATAAACTTGCATTACACATAACTCATTATGCATGCATCTTGGCCACTTCACTGGTTTCTTCGAATCGTACGGTCTCACATCACGCAAAGATCGGAAATAACTCTTCTCTCTTGGTGGGAAGTACTCCTTACACTCAGGGTCCTGTTCTGTCCACAAGTCTGGACCGAGAGAACTATCCTCACCTGACAAGGGATCCATTGCTGGTTATTGTGAACAACAATGGTTAACTGAAGGGTGACATATATAGGGAAAGAGAATAGGTGGTGGGCCATTCGATCCGTGGGAGAAAACACACCCTACCCCCTACCCTACTACATGTGATGCGAGTCCGAGAAAACACACCCTACACCCTGCCGCGCCTATATAAAGGGCGACGGCGGCCGCAGTACCGCTCCACCCTGCCGCCTCCTCCCTCTCCCCACGGGCTCATCTTCCCTCTTAGGTAAGTTTCCTCTCTTTATTAATTTAATGTAATTAGTTTAACTAGTTTACAATAGTTTCATTACTTTTGGATTTTAGAAAGTAATTTTCAATTTCAAAATTACTTTTTTAAATTGAGTTTACTTAGTTTATTTATTTTAGAATCATTATGTTGTGTAAGAACGTATGCATGATATCGTTTTTATTTCACATATTCATTTTTTGTAACAATAACTAGAGATGTCTACTGCTGCTGCCGGAGGGGGGGAGGACGGTAATGGTGGTGGTGATCCGAAGGGGAAAAACACAAATACAACACCTGATGCGAAGAAAATGAGCACGTTAGAAAGAGATATGCTTCGATATATGCAAGGAAAAACTGCAGATGCCATTGCAAGAGGAGAGGAACCTCCTTGGAATGCTCTTTATGCTCCACCAGACATGCATCATTATTTGCAATGAAAAACTGCAGATGCCATTGCAAGAGGAGAGCAACCTCCTTATGGTGGTCTTTATGCTCCGGGTGGTCTTTATGGTCCATCAGCAGACCCGTGTGTTGCTAATCCACCAACTAAAAAAGCTACCAAGAAAGGTAAACCTTCGTCGTCACATCGCAAGGATGGCTAAATACTGGCACTTTGTATGATGTTGTAGTCTTTGATCATGCGGTGTTGTAATATTTGAACTACTATTTTGTTTGCATCATGGTACTGTAATATTTTCTATAAGAACTGGATCCTATTGTGATTGTGTTGTAATAATGGAACCAATATTCCTCAATTTCCTTTTTTTTAATCTCCTACTTGATTATTATAATTTCTTTTCTGTCGGCCTATGCCTTTCTTGCCGCTTCATCCCTCGACCTATCCCTGGACCTCTCCGTCAATGCCTTCCACTCCTCTTCCTTTTTCCTCATCTTCTCACTCTTCTCGTCTGCAGTCAACGGACGTATCCCCCGTTCTAAGAACTTCTCCCTGTTACAACGCCAATATGCCACAACCTTCTCGTAGTTGGCGTAACCAACTACAGATTCCAGCTGCACTCCAGTTTCACGAACCATCTCATCACAAATTGGACCACTTAGATCCTCCTCTTCCGGTAAGGGCACACCATATTTTACTCTTATCTTGTTTCTAATAGTTTCAGTTTGAAACCTCCTCCCAGGTTCAGAAGTGCGTCCCAACTCTAACATTAACTCACGACGACCAAGAAATTGCTCCCAATCACAAGTCCTTCCCTCCTGAAAAAAGAAGGCCGTATCATACATAATGAAATCACAATGAAGACAACAACAATCGTGCTAACAAAAGCAAAAAAGGAGGCCATAGCATGCTCACCCAATAGTCTCCATATGCATTGCCACAAAACATCCCAAAACCTAGCTCAGATGGCACAACACCTTCCGTGGCTACTATGCCGCACTTGCACCGTGAAGGTGGATAGCTCAGGCAAGGCCAGGGCTTCGTCCCGGACTCGAACTCTTTCACTTCAGTTTCGGTTGGCCACTCGGATCTTGGTCCATGTATGTATTCATTGAAGTCACACCTAGGCCACCCACTCTGAATTGCACAACAACCATTACTAACAATGAGCCATGCACATTTATAAAACTCAAATGATAAGAACGATATGGAATATACTTACAAGAGTCTTTAGGGAGCAACGAAAGAATGGTGTAAACTTATTCGGGGCCTCAATGTTTGGCCGTTGAAGATACGCACGCACTCCACAATCACACAATGGAGGGTTGTTAACTCGCTCAATGGCGGCCAACTGCTTCTCCTCATAGGTCATCGGTGGAGGATTCGGTGGAGGAGGAACCCATCGTTGAAACTCATCATATGGCTTCAAGACATGACTCGCATACGGGAAGAGACGTATCCTAGGATCAAACTTGTCCGGTCCGTCTATCCACTGCAAGAAATAACAAGGAGCTGTCGGGGGTGGTGCTTCCCTAATCCAACAACAGTAGAAGGCTCTACCAGCAGTAGTAGCACACCTAGACTGTTTCACATAAGCTGGCACACCACATAAACAATTGGGCACAGGAGAGCTCGAGGCACAGGAGCGTCTTCATCCCACTCTTCGGGAAACCTTCCTTTACCCCTCAAAATGGCACAATAACGTGGATTTTGGTGGCTCATGTCTACTAATCCTGCAACAAATAATATTGAAATGAAGAATTTCAAATATGGTACAACAACATATGTAACATAAACAATATTAAAAATCAAACCTACACTAAAGCATCTAGTAATGCAACGTATTCCCACAATCAAAACGACCTCTAAATGTTACCTCATGCATTCCAACTCCATAGTTGACCATTGCACAATCAAGTACACTAAACATTAACACCAACAACAACATTAAATCGATTCATGCAACATGTTCTACACGTCAATAACACGGGCAGAGATACTACTACATATGAACTAATCATCATTTACATTAAACAAAATTGCATTTCGTCTAAATTTCAAAATACTAGAGCTAACCCTAGGTCACATAAATCTTCTCCGATCTACATAATGCAACGGTAAAAGAGGAAGAGAAGTAGGAGAATACCTTCACAAGGACGCGGGGAACGATTTCCCCCACTTTTCCCACCCCAAATCCACGGATTTGGGGCCGGAATGGGGGGCGGCGGCCGGCGGCGGCGGTTCGGGCGGCGGGGTGGTCGGGGGCTGGGAGAGGAAGAAAGGAAGGAGGGGGAAGAAAGGGAGCCGCGGCGCGGCTGTAGGCCTACCGCTGCCGCGCCAGGCGGGGTGGCGCGGCAACGCTGCCGCGCCGTTGCATGTGGCGCGGCAGGCCCGGGGCCACGTCGCCTCCACGCGTCGCGCCTCGCCAGCGTGGCACAGCTGCTGCGCCGCTGCATGTGGCGCGGCAAAGGCTACCTGCCGCGCCACACCGGCCGGCGCGGCCAAAGGGGTCACTTGGTGCAAAAAAAAATCCAGAACTTATTTTTTAAAACAATTTTAAAAAGGTTAAAATTAGAAAAAAATCCCCCCACCCCCACCCCCCCGCTGCCGCACGCAGCTGCAGCTCCGTCCTCTCCTCCTCTACAGTCTCCCTCCCAGCTATATACGCCCACCCGGCCTCCCTCCCGCGGCCACTGCGCTCCCCCCGTCCTCCTCCTTCCTCGATCACTGCCACCGCTACCTCTCGCCAGGAAGGGAAACTGCCGCATCTGCTGCTGATCGACGGCCAGAGCGGGCGGGAGGTGGTGTGACGAGGTCGTCCCGTCCGGAGCTCAGGTGAGGCCGCCACCGCCGAGTCGACTGGCCGCTCGATTTCTGCTACCCGGCCGCGGCGGGTTAGGGGGTTAATTACTTGGCGTGTCGCGCCAAGGCTAGCTTCTCTCCCAACTGATTCTCCAGCCAGTGTGCGTGCGTCAGTTTTTCCTAGGCTGCCGCAGCTAGCAGCAGCAGCTCCTGCAGCTGCTGAACCTCAGATCAGGCAATTTCTTGGGATGTGATGCGCCGTACGGGGCGCGCGCGCGCGCGCTCTGGACCAGCAGCTGATTTCCCCCCATTGCAGCAAACCCTTGTTCTTTACTCATCTCCCTTTTTCCTCGAATTAAGTGGCGGCAGGATCCAGGACCACGAAATCCTGAGCTCATAGTTTACTGCTAGTAATTTGTTCTTCTGCCCCCCCCCCCCCCCCCCCCCTGGCTTTCTGCCGTCTCCAAAGCTTCCAACTTCTTCTCCAGAAGCTCAGCCAGGATTGTTGTACCTCACTATTTCGTTCTAGCATGTACTGGTGGCGGTGAAAAATTAAGCTCCCTTTTGATTCTGTCTCTCTTGCTTGGTTCGGGTTCCTCCCGGAGTCGATCGTGGTTGCACTAACTTGTCGGTGGGCGTCCGTGCGTGCGTCATGCAGATCTGAGGCGCGGAGGACACATGCAGGGCGGCGGAGGAGGAGGAGGCGCGGCCGACAGCCCCGGCGGCGGCGCGGCGGCGGGGGACTCGGCGCCGCGGCCGAGCCGCTACGAGTCGCAGAAGCGCCGGGACTGGCACACGTTCGGCCAGTACCTGCGCAACCACCGCCCGCCGCTGGAGCTCGGCCGCTGCAGCGGCGCACACGTCCTCGAGTTCCTCCGCTACCTCGACCAGTTCGGCAAGACCAAGGTCCACGCCCCGGGCTGCCCCTTCTTCGGCCACCCTTCGCCGCCCGCGCCCTGCCCCTGCCCGCTCCGCCAGGCATGGGGCAGCCTCGACGCGCTCGTCGGCCGCCTCCGTGCCGCCTTCGAGGAGCACGGCGGCCGCCCCGAGGCCAACCCTTTCGGCGCCCGCGCCGTCCGCCTCTACCTCCGTGAGGTACGCGACAGCCAGGCCAAGGCGCGTGGCATCGCCTACGAGAAGAAGCGCCGGAAGCGCCCGTCCTCGTCCCAGCAGGCGCAGCAGCAGAAGTCCTCGACTCCCCCGCCGCACTACCAGGCTGCTGTGGCTCCCGCCTCCTCGCCGGCCATGTCGGACGCGGCCGCTGACGCGCGGGCGGCGCACGTCGCGGAGGTCGCTGGGCACCCGCATCACCACTTCTTCCTCCCGCACCCGCAGTTCCTGCACGGCTTCAGCCTGGTGCCGGCGGGCAGCCACCACCACCACCACCCCGAAGCCGTCGCCGCTGGCAATGGCAGCAGCAACGCCGGCGGCACCGGTGCCGGCAGCGGGGACGAGCTTGCGCTGGCGATGGCGGCGGCGGCGGAGGCGCACGCGGCGGGGTGCCTGCTGCCGCTGTCGGTGTTCAACTAGCCGTGTGTGTAGCTATCTAGCCGGATCGAGGTAGGGCTTAAGCAATGGATGGATTAATCATCACCACCCGGAGGTTTATGATCATTATCTAGTGTTAAGATCGATCTCGCCGTGATGGGTCGATCAACACCTGTTCTTCCTATGGATTTTCTCTCTTCTCGACCCCTTTTGGTTGGTTGCGTTACAAGCTTTTCCTGCAGCTGTATGCTGCCGGGAAATAGTAGTAGTGGTACTTGGTACTGTAGGGTTTGCAGGATCCTGCTGCTTGGTTTGTGTATGCAATGCAATGATCATGGAGATAATATAATGGAAGGCTTAATTACCAGGCTAATTAATACAGTTTTTGAACTAGATCTCTGATTATTAACTTTTCATCGTCTCCATTCTTCTTGCTGCTCTTTATATAGAGAGATTGTGCTTCATTGCTTCCTCTTTTGAGATGACAAAGCATATGCATCCTTTTTGCCCCAATATTGGCATTGTCTTGATCTTTCTGCCCGTTCGAGTTTCAGATATATCTTCTCGCCTAATTGATCGATAAGTTGTTCCAATTTCTAGGTTCTTTATTCTTGGTTAACTTAATTTTTCGTATGAACTAGAAATGTTCGCGGCATTGCCGCCAGTGTGTGGTTCGGTTGATCGAGAGATGAATGGGAAATTTAGGCTATATGTTGGTTTGTGAGGAAATTAGAGGTCTTTTGGCTTGATTTTTCTGAAGTTTGGGGTGGTTTTCATTAAATTGTTGATGCTAAGCTGATTACAATAGTTTAGGGGCTATTCGGTAGATTTCTGTGGAGGGAGATATCATTTTTTGCCAATTAGGAGTTTTTTTTTAAAGAAACGCGAGACTTTGTGCTTTGCGTGCTAATTTTCGGAAAGTTCGTGGTCTTTTTCGTATAAATGTGTGGACTTGGGTTTGGTTCGTGTAGAGTTTACTTTTTTGTATTAATTTGTTCTATGGGTTGGGAAGTGTTTTTGTAATTGTTGGTGGCAAACATAATTTCTTAAAAGCTTAGGGACTTTTAAGCGAAATATTTTTATTGAAATAATGATGCCAAATAGATTTTTTAAAAGTTTAGGGAGTTTTAGTTGAATTGTTGGATCACGTTCACAATTTTTATTTAGTTGAAGGGCCTTTTTTGCAATATGGTTCCAAATAGCATTTTCCAAAAGTTTAGGGAGTTTTTAGTTAAATTCCTGACCACATTCACTATTTTTACTCAGTTGAAGGGTCTTTTTTCAAGATGGCCGTCAGGAAGCAGATTTCCTGAAAAGTTTAAGGGCTTTTTTGTAAAAAGTTATGGACGGCGGGCATGATTTTTGCCAAGTGGAAGGGTCTTTCTGCAAAATGCCTGATGTTTGCCCGATCTTAGCCGTTCATCAGACCGATCCAACGGCCGGGAGAGGACCGCGACGTGGCCACTCTCCCTGGCCTTCCTGAAAAGTTTAGGGGCTTTTTTGTAAAAAGTTATGGACGGCGGGCATGATTTTTGCGAAGTGGAAGGGTCTTTCTGCAAAATGCCTGATGTTTGCCCGATCTTAGCCATTCATCGGACCGATCCAACGGCCGGGAGAGGACCGCGACGTGACCACTCTCCCTGGCCTTCTTTTGGTGCAACTTTCGTATATAGAAGATTATTATAGGTTTATAACCTCTTGTCAGATTGTATATACTGTAAATCATGTATTCATGATCACCTTTGTGTACAAAACTAATGATTATCCAAATAAATTAAACATCAACCAGCAGTCTTCTTGGTGACAAAAAAAAGGGGACAGCGCAAAATACAGATTGTACTCTTAAAAATAAAATAGAAGGATATTTCTCATACTGTTCAAACAAGAATATATTTAAGAAATTTTGAATAATATGCATATATTTACATGATTTGAAGAAATTTTGAGTAAAAAATATAATTGCAGATAAGTAGTGGTATAGCTATAGCAGCATCAAAACCTTTTTCTCATTGAGGATAATAAACGACTAACCACGAGGACATTTATTTTTGTGTTTTCGGCGAACGTGTAGAAGCACGTCTTTTCATTAAGACAAGATGATTACCTGTTCAAATTTGTTTAAGAAGAGCGTTGGCTGGACCATCACTCATTGTTCATGCACTGTGCTCCGGTAGGATTTCTGCAAATAACTGTAACCAACTCCCAAATAGGAAAAGACCGGAAAGCTTAGTACTATGAAAAGAACTGTGTACTTGATCTTTCACATTCATGTGTTCTCGCGATGTTTAATATGTATAAGCACGTGACATGATGGAATTTGTTGTTTTGAATCGTTAATTATCTCAGGTGCGCCCTGTTTGTTTCTTATGTACTGGCTGGTTGCACCAAATGGGGATCACTATATATGTACGTTTTATTTTTCAGACCTCGGACTGCACAATCTCATAAGAAAATCCCTCTGGCATAGTCTCTCTGTCGTATATATCCTAAAATTTAATAAGTACACTAGCATTTGAAACTTATTTTCAAATATGATGGATTGAGGAAATTAATACTCCGATCCTTTCATTTTCTTCATTTTCAGATGCCCCACCTCTAGTGACAATATGCATTAATCTTATGACTTGCACTGTTCGAATCCTATACGCTAGCTGTGCTTTAAGCTAGCTATGGGTTCATATATACGGAATATATGACTTTCCTTAATTAACTCTTTTAAATTGTAAAACATTCTAGAATCCCTTCTCACCACAATTATTTAGACTTCTTTCCTCAAAAAAAACATTTAGACTTCATTAACTGTTTAATCCACAATGCAATAAATAATAATAGATCACTATTGCATGGTGCTTGCTTGTGCGAGTACCCCATGTTCGTGTCCGTTTTCAGTAGCCATGTTCACGTCCATTTCAGTAGCCATTGACCTCCACTACGGAGTAGCAACAATATAGCACATCGATCGACTTACCAGCTGATGAAGCGACTTTTGAGGTCGCCGCCGGCGGCCGTACGGCCAACCAAACCAAACACTGCACTTAACCCCAACCACACACAAGCTTTCTCATCACATTCCCAAAGGAAAATCAAGATCAAAGTGTATTCCCGACATGTGCGGCAACCATGCATTTTAAAGAGGGAAAAACGTTTGGTCAATGGTCATGTTGAAACAAATGGCAGAGGGAGTTGGCGTGTGTTCTCACTTTCTTTTTTCTTTTTTTTTTTTAACATTTCGTTCTTTCGTCTTTTTCCCCCTCGATCGAGCTCGAGGTGATGGAACGGCCATGGGAATCCGTCCGTGCGGCTTTCTTGTGCTCGATGATTAGGGGCAGGCAAGGCGAGAGGCGATGGATGGATCATGGACTCCCAAATGATTTGATTCCTCAATGCAAGGCCGAGGGAGAAAAGGGTTCACTCATTGCATTGCCTCCCTCGGATCATCACACCACCCACCCGATATATGGCCAACAATTCTTCGTCTTTTTTGCACACAGCTAAATTGATGGCTAAGCACACTGCCGGCTGGGCCTAATCGTGTATTGTCATTTACTACTACGTAGAGGACGGAGGAGTGCCAGTCCTACAGTGCTGGGCACTAAACGCACACAGTGAGTGTGCAGTGCATGGTTCATCAGTTTGCCTATTAGTACGTATTTAAAAGGAATATCAAGTTTACGTTTTTTTAGATCGGCAGATTTCTGCTGATTTGTACGGTTGATTTCTTCTGGGGGAAAAGTATTATGTGCTGATTTGTCAGCAGATTTGTTTTAAGAGAAAAATATCGTGCAACGAGCAGAAAGAAATGAAGCCGAACAGTTAAAAGGGGAAAATGTGAGAGCTAATTTGTCAGATTTCCATCTTTATGCAATGGTGAGAATGTTGTGCGTTTGAACAGGCGCAATATTAAGTTTTTTTGTTTACACTGTTGTTCTCACTAAGTACTTCTCACAGGTCCTGTGCAGAAGCAAGCCCTGGACGCCTCTCAGGTGGTGTACTACATGCTGGCCAGCATTCCTGTCTCACATTCACAGACTCACAGTGACTATGGATTCTTGTCCATGCAGCACCAGGATTATATCTAAACATGCTATAGCCGCTGCCCTCTCCTTTTCAAACAGTTCCATATGCATGGTCACACCACCAGGCAATGCATCATGCACATAACCCCCCTTGCAGGACTGCTAAACAAATTCCAAAAGGCTCACCTTGTTCATTGCTCAAACGCAGGGTGCATATGATTAATATATAGATATATGCATATATACAAACAGAATAAAAAATATGCACATACATACCCTATCAGGAATGGAGCCTCTCATCACTACACTGTGGTCAGACCTTCTGGCGGCCGGTCGTGTTTAGATTCCTAAAAAAAATTTCGGAGAAAGGAATCTTGTATGCACGAAGTACTAAATGAAATTTATTTGCAAAACATTTTCACATATGAGTGCAACTTTGCATGATGAATCTAGTAGTATAATTAATTTAATGATTTGCTACAGTACTATTCTCTAATCGTGTGGTCAAAGTCCTCATTAGATTGCTCTCAAAAATTTACATTGAGGTGTGGAAGTAGTTTTATAAACTGCTTTATTTAATACCTTTAATTAGTGGTTAAAAGGGGTTGAAAAAATTTTCTAACTCCTATCTAAAAGTTTCTCCCAATCAGAAGTGTCAAGGGCAGCACCCTACTGTTGACCAGCCATCGTGCACACAAAAGTAGCGGTGGTCCTGGACTTGCAAAGTGCTGCGTCGCGTAGCTTTTGATAGCTCCCTACACAGTAGTAGTAGTACGAGAGAAAGGTTTTTCCCTAGCGTCGAGGGCGACAAGCCATGTGTGTGCCCGTGTGAGTACCGAGAGGAACAACAACGCAAGAACGTGCAATGGTGAACATGCAGCTTTTCACTGCACCTGCAACGCATGCACCTTCCAGAATCCAAATCATGATAAAGATCGATGATTCGATGCACAATCACGCGTGTAGTTAGATCTCTCTTGATCTTCTTTTTCTCTTTTGACATCGTGTCGAACTTTGATCTTTGTCGTCGTCTCTCGTGAGTCGTGACACGGCCGTCTGTACGTTCGCTCGTTGTAGGGCCTGAATGCTTAATGTGTGGCTTTATTACTGGAAATACTACTCCCTCCGTCCTTAAATATAAACATTTGTTGATTTTTTCTGTCCATGTTTGACCGTTCGTCTTATTCAAAAAATTTATGAAAATATAAAAATAATTATGATATACTTAATATATATATATTTTTTTTTTTAAGTATATCATAATTATTTTTATATTTTCATAAATTTTTTGAATAAGACAGACGGTCAAACGTGATGCACAGAAATCGAAGAATGTTTATATTTAGGGACGGAGGGAGTACATCTACGAGACACACGTCGTCCTGCATGGAACAGAGACCTGGTTTGGATTATCTGCCTGCGTACGCTGCAGGTTAACTTAACCCGGGAGAAAAACCTGTCCGGAATGGGGTCCGTCCGGCCAATCATTTTCACACATGGTAGGACACCACCCATGCTCGCTCGCGTTCGTCCAAAACCACATGTTTTTCGATCCATTTGCTGCCTGCATGCCCCTACATCTCCTACAGTAGAGATATATGCTAGAGTAGAGTAGAGTAGCCTTTCTGTACTGCAATACCTGAATTATATTTCCCCTGCCAACTTTGTAGGATATTGTAGGATACTACATACTCCAACATGCATTCAACCTGGGCTTAGTTTAGTTCGTGGAAAAATTTGTCTTTTCAACGTTTTGAACTCCTGTAGTATACTGTAGCACTTTCGTTTGTTTGTGGTAAATATTATCCTACCATAGCCTAACTAGGTTCAAAAGATTCGTGTCGCGAAGTACATCAAAACTGTATAATTAGTTATTTTTTTTACCTATATTTAATACTCCGAACTTATGTCTTTTGGCGTATTTAATATGATGTGATGGAGAAAGAGTGGAGAAAACGTTAGAATTTTTAGCAAACTAAACAAGGCCATGATGGATGTGTACCAAACTGAACAGTACAAGGCTTGTTCAGGCAGTGCACAGTATTATTGTTACATCCATCTGTTACATGTCACTTCCGCCGATCACAGGATTCACTCGAAAAGGCAAGATTTCGGGCGCCCCATAAAGGATCCAAAGCTGGATGTACTCGCGGGCGTGCGTGTGCGCGTGTGTGTTCATAAGATCCATCGCCCATCGATCACCGGACTGGACGGGACGAGAGAGCTAGGGTGTGCCTGTGCCTGACCCTGCTGCTGCTGTCGTCGTGCACTCGTGCGTGCCCAAAGACGACGACGCAGAGACGCGACGTGAGGAGACGTATGGGCGTCGCCTCGCCGTCCTGCCTGCCGGCCTGCTGATGCTGTGTGAGAGAGCCCTGAATCCATGGCAGATTCGAGCGTTCAATTCATCTGGCGCAAGGCGGTTGGGGTCCGTGTTCGTTGGCGACAATAACTTTTGTAGGCGAGGCAGACGACGAGCGAGCAGCGGCGGTGACCCGGTGAACTCCATCCACCGGCCGGCCGGTCGCCATTGGGCCGCTGGCCGGAGCCAGCCAGCCGCATAAATTCGGAACAGTGCCCGGCCGGCCGGCTCAACAGTAACGGCCTGGCGTCATCAAATAAGAGCGGCTCATTGTGTTTATACGGTGAAAAGACTGGTGGATTCAAACCGACGGCAGCGATGGAGGATTATTATTGCTACTTGGGCTTTGTTTAGTAGGCTAAATTTTCCAACTTTTTCTCCACTCTCTCCATCACATCACATTAAATACGTTAAAAGACATATGTTCGGAGTATTAAATATAGGTAAAAAAAATAACTAATTATACAGTTTTGATGTACTTTGCGACACGAATCTTTTGAGCCTAGTTAGATCATGGTAGGATAATATTTACCACAAACAAACGAAACATGCTACAGTGTGGAGTTCCAAACGTTGAAAAAGCAAATTTTTCACCGAACTAAACAAGGCCTTGCTCGGCAAAGGTTTTGCAGCGAAGGTAGGGCAATCGTTGCACAAATGCGCAAGCACAACTTTTACGGATATGTACAGTATAAAGTGTATTGGCTACAGGGCTAGGGTATGACGGGAGCCGGTCTGATTTTTTAAACGAAGATGTTGCGCTTATTTCATTGATAGAGAATATGATCTTTGCTCGATCGTTGATTAAGTTGACAGCACTATTGTAAAAATTTACGATAATGAAATCGTGCGTAGAAAGGATAAATGTGGTAGAAGCAAGTATAACGAGATGCATGATTTAAACGGGATTATCAAGAGTTACCATATAGTATCATACTCCCTCCGTTCTTAAATATATAACGTTTAGGATAAGTTCATTTTGAACTAAAAATTTTGTTCTAAACGTCATATATTTAAGATCGAAGGGAGTATATATTTGTGGGTGAGAGGAAAAAAAATCTCGGTATGATGACATTTCTTAATAACGAGAAGATAGATCTTTTAGCAGCACCGTGCAATGGGATGCCTCCCCACCTTTGCTGCCACCAACTCGAGAGTTTGTTTGATTCCCTGAACCGCTCGCAGCACAAGCAATGGAGGGCATGGTGAACTTGTAGCTGCTCCCGGTCCAGTCTTCTCTCTGGCAGCTCAGTATTGCAGTACATAAACACAAATGTGCGTAGAAAGGATAAATGTGTTACTTTTAAAAAAAAGGATAAATGTGGTAGAAGCAAGTATAATGAGATGATTTAAATCGGATTATCAAGAATTACCATATCATATATATATTTGTGGGTGAGAGGAAAAAAAACTCGGTATGATGGCATTTCTTAATAACTACTACTCTCTCTGTCCCAATATATAAGGTTCTGAAGGGTTCAAATTTTGTACCAAAATATAAGATCTTGGAGGGATAGGACAAAATTAAATGAGATTGGTGAGTAGGTGGAGAGTTGGTGGGTAGTGTAAAATGAGGGGTATAGAGATCATTTCCTTCCACTGTTGTTTCTTGAGTTTGAATGCTTTAGGATCTTATATTTTGGGACGGAGGGAATAGAAGATTAGATCTTAGACTGACTCCAACAGATGCTGCAACAGCATCTGCATCTGCAAAATGGGGAACGGATCAGCACTGTAGTACCTCCAGCAGTTGCTGCATCCGGATCTTCAATTTGCGGTCGGCGGCCTCCCGTAGCGCATACTCGGGGGATTCCCTCTCGTCTGCAAACCAACCGTCCGCTCCCCCGCGGTGACAGAACTAAAAAAAACACCCCGCCAGGAACCTTCTCCTCCCCCGCCGGGCCGCTTCTCCTCCAGTCCTCCCCCGCCGGGCCGCCTTCTCCTCCCCCGTCGAGCCGTCTTCTCCTCCCTCAGCAAGCAGATCCGGCTCCTGGCACCGCCGCGGCCGTCGGTAGGCACGGCAGCAGCGGCGCGCCGTCGTCGGCGCAGAGCAGCAGCAGCGACCCGCGCTGCGACCGGGCGCCCTGCAGCGGCTGCTCCGCCCATCCCCTCCGACGATGACGACGCCTCCGCCGTCCCCACGCCCCGCTCGCGGCCGGGCGCATGCGGGTGCCGGAGACGCAGATCCACGTCGCAGCCGCGCGTTGACTTGCGGGGAGCTCCAGGCAGGCAGATCCACGCCGCAGCCGTCACCTCCTTCCCCGGCCGCCCCTCCTCCTTCAGGGCGCCGCGGAGCTCGAGGTCGCCACGGAGCTGCGGTGGCTGGGGAGGTGGAGGCCGCGCGGGAGGAGGCGGCGGCGGTGCTCCCCACCTCGGCGACCCCGCTGCTCGCCCTCCCTCTGCCCCTTGCGCCGGTCCTGCCAGGCAGAGCGGCGGCGCTCCCCACCTCGGCGACCTCGCCGCTCGCCCTCCCTCTGCCCCTTGCGCCGGCCCTGCCAGGCGGAGCGGCGGTGGCTCCCGACGCGGCGTCCTCTCCATCTTCACCTCGCTCCTCCGCCTTCGGCCACCGCCCGCTGGATCCGAACGCTCGCGGGAGCACAACTGCCTGCTCGTTGCGCGAAGGGTTGGGAAACGCTGCTGGACGTCCTCCTCTTTTGCAGCACGATCCCGTGCTGCATACCGGTCTTTTTGCGCATGCGGCTGCGCATTGTTGCTGGAGACAGTCTTATAGCAGCACCGTGCAATGCGATGCCTCTCCACCTCTGCTGCCACCAACTCGAGAGTTTGTCTGATTCCCTGAACCGCTCGCAACACAAGCGCAAATGCACAATGGAGGGCCTGGTGAACTTCTAGCTGCTCCCTGTCTGTCTTCTCTCTGGCAGCGCAGTATTACGGTGCATAAACATACTCGTAAAACAAAGTGCGTTACCTTCAATAACAGAGCCTGCCATTCCCGTTTTTTTTTCAAAACATGGTACAGACGAATAAAGATACACGTAGACTGATCTGCACGTGCCATCACTCAGTCCGATTCAAGTTCGTATACCTTGCATACTTTAATAAATATTATTTATTTATTATCATGAAATATACCTTTATTCTATATCCATATATTTTGTGTCATAAATATGAGTACTCTTATGTGTATATTAAGTTTCTACTACCCCATATGTTCTTAATATATAATGTTTAAACAAATTAGTTCATTTTTGAACTAACTAGCATGTCCTAAACGTCATGTATTTAAGAACGGAAGTAGTACTATGCTATATTTAAAATAATATGCCCCCGTTTCTTATTGCTGCATCTCTTGTAATAAAGATTATTTGCTAGCTATAACATTTCCCACGGCACTATAGATGCATATTATAGGTATTATCAACATGTTTTCCGTAACTAATATAGTTTCACATGTATAAGAGTATGTATTGAAATACTCCAACAGTTCCAAATTGCATATCGGATTATCATTTTCTAGATCCGTAGTTTTTACTATTCATCAAGATATACAGTATATCTAGATACATAATAAAATGTATAAAATTAGAATAATCAAAACTACCTACAACTTGGGATGGAAGAAGTACTAATTAGGGGTTTAGTTTATATTTATCCCTAATGACTTTACAATATGCTAAGTGCACAAAAAAACTTATGCAAGTGACCTTATGTGGGCTAATTGATGTAGCACTATAAAAGGCATTCATCTAGATATGATGATTAATATAAGCCCACCGTTGAAGACATTTTAAGGAAGTGTGAGCTACTTCCTAACACTAATCTATAATGTAATCCAAGATGCAATCAAAATTTAGGGTCCTTAATTAATAAATAAAATAGACTCATACCGAGAACATACTTTTTATAAATTAATAAAGTTTCCTTTATTAAGAAAATACTAGAGAGCATATACTGTAGATAGTCTTTTAGAGGATTTATCTGTCATACAATCTATAAGAAAATGATAGTACTGTAGATGGATGGTATGAGTCTAAGAGCAAAGCTTACTGTTGGAGATGCTCATAGGTCACTAGCTAGCTTAATTATTCGTTCATGGTGAGCAAGATTCAAGTGCGTAGTAGTTAATGCACGAAAGGGACTAATGTATTTCTTTTACGCAAGACAGGTACTAACACATCGCTAACAGACAGCTTCGAGGCGTTGCTGTCACGCGAGAGTATAGCTGTTATCACGGGAAAAATGGCGATGCCGACGTGTTGGAGAAAAATGCATGCATGTTTCGGCATCACAGTACAGGCCCCCCAAACTCTTCTCGCCTCGTCCAAAAGACGTAGCGTCTTCTGATGACGCCCGAAACCTCCACGTCGAAAATCTCGTCACGAAAGCTACCGATCCTTACGAAACGCCACATTCGGTGCACGCTACACATAGGAGTAGGATCCGAACGGCGCGATTTCACGGGGAAACAAAAACTAGCCGAAGAAATTTTCAAAAAAAAAACTAGCCGAAGATATTCAGGTTTTTTTTGAACGAAAGAAAAGACATGTTCGTGCGAGAATTTTCATTCAGGTCTCTGTGCTAGTATCAGACCGATGAGCAGGACGGCGTCGTCGACGAGACCTACCGTCTCCCGTCGCGTCAGGTTGCTCCTGCCACACCTCCTGCGTCGCGTCAGGTTGCTCCTGCACGCTCCACGACATGGGCGGATCTGATCGGCTCCTGCTGCTGAGCTCAGAAGATCTCGGTCGCGTCAAACAACCCCAGCTATCTCGAAGGCCGCGCGCGGGCGGGCGGGCACCGGGCACGGGCGCACGGCGGCGGCCGCTGCCGGTGGGCGGTGGTGCAGGCAGATCTCGTTTGAATTGAATTGAATACTCGAGCGAGGACGGAGAGCGCGGCGGTGAGCCCGCCGGGCACGAGAGGAGGCACACGCTCCGGCGGTCAGAGAGAAGAGCTCTCCGTCCGTCCGCTGCCGCTCGGCAGGCGCCGAGGTCTTGTCAAGCTTTGATGGCGATGTGATCGGTCGTGGGCTCGTGGCAGGCGTGGCTCGGCGAGTCGCCGGCCGCCGCGTGGCCGTAGTAGGGCCGCCGTTGTCGCTCGCCGCCCCGACATGGCCTCCAGACGACCAGACGGACGATACCAATTGACCATCCTGCCCCCGTCGTCCTGCTCGTATTCACACGGCTACGCCACTGCGTTGCTACCAGCCGTGCGTATCGTACGCCGCCGCGCTACGCGACACGCCGGCAAAGGGGCAAAGGCTGTGAAGCTGCGGTGTGTACGTGTACAAATACGTGCACACGAGGGGTGTCAGGTCGCGCGTCGCCGGCAGGGACGGCGTGACATGGCGCGCCGCGACGTGCCACGTCCCGTCACGGGCTCCACCTGGCGTTTCCCCAGCGTCACGCGCCCGCGTTTCACGGATCTTGAATGCCACACTAGCTTGCGCGTGCACCCACCCCCGCCGGGTTTGAGTTTGACCTACCCGGAGATTGTCGACGACGTGCTACGGCTTTAGTTAGCGACCTCTTATTACGTACGCTGAGATGATAGCGAGGTGCGCGTTGCGATTAGCTCGTGGCTGTGAGACTACCCACACCGGTGTACGCCATCGCCGCGCTATCCGTTTTCCCGTCGCGGTTTCCAGGAAAACAGCCCGCAGCGGGGCACTGGAAACGCCACGGGAAAAAGAAGGAAGCCCTCCCGAACGGGAGATCTGGCGGAGTCGCGGACGTCCGGGAACGCCGACGTGGCGCGGGGCCCACGGGAGGGTCAGTACTCCGCGCCGGGAGCAGGACGGGGGAGAGGAGGAGATGCTGCAGGGTGGTCGTCGCCGTCGCCGGAAGCCGGTGGAGCGCGGGGAGCAAGGGAGGAGCGCCGGCCACCGCGGAAGGGAGCCGCCGCCTCCGTGGTTCGGTGCTCGACGGAGGAGCTCCGCCGGCGTCGGGAGCTGGAGATTCGGTGCTCGACGGAGGAGCTCCGCCGGCGTCGGGAGCTCCGTCGGCTCCAGGGCCCCAGCTCCTCGCGCAAGGGCCTCCGCCTGAGCTCGAGGCCGAGCCCATCCGCCGCCGTGGGAGGAGAACTCGCCCCCACCTCCGCCTCCACTCCCGCCCTCCTCCTACTCCGCTTCCGTGCGCCGCCGACGGCAATGAGGAGGGCGTGGCCTCCAGGAGGATGTGCACGGAATCGCGCGGCGCCGCGGGCAGGGGCCTCTGGATCTCTGCCGCCGGGGAGCAAGGGCCGCAGGCGCATCCTCGATTGGGAGTTGGTGGAGCTCGTCGGGCCGAAGCCATGGAGCCTGCGCTCCCTCGCCTGCCGGCCGCCTTGCTCGCTTCGCTCGCGCACCAGGCCATGTCAGGCGGTGTCGGCCCGACGGCGGGGGCGGCATCACCCGAGCAGCACCTACGCCGTCGTCGGAGGAGCTTCGTCCACACGCTGTGGCTGCGGCCGACCCGGAAGAGCTTCGCCCGCACGAGCGACACCCCACAGCCGTCGACTCAGATCCACACCTCCGCGGATGCGCCACCAGTGGCTGTTCGTCCTCCTCGCGCTGGCCTGCCGGGGAAGCTGCGGAGGTGCAGGGGAGGCGCGCCCTTGCCCCTGCTCGCGGACGCTGGCGGGGGGCGCGAGGCAACACGGGAGGCGGCGCGCCGGTGGAGGAAGGGAGGGGCGCCGGGGCGCTCCTGGCTCTGGAGCAAAGGAGCTCCCTCCAGTCGGCCGCCGTGGGAGAAGGGGAGCGCCGGCGGGAAGCGGAGGAGCCGAGGGAGGAAGAGAGCACGGGGCGAACTGGGAGAAGGAGGAGGAGAGAGATAGGGGGAGGGGAAATGGTAGTTGGAGATGATAGAATAAAATATAGTATAGTTGAGATAGAGTGGGAGATATAAAGGATGATGAGTGCGAGAGAAGGAGATATAAAGGAGAGAATATTGATGACTAGACGGGAATATTCTGTTTTGAAAGAGAATATGAAGTATGACGAGTGTAGATGGTCTGACGTGCTCATATGCGCCTCTGCTCGGCTAAAGCGTTTGGTTCGTGAAATTTTGATGAAAGTGGTGAAATTTTTGCATTGGGAAGTGTGTTTTGTGAGAGGTCGCACGTTCTGTTCTTTTTATTGAAAAGGGATAGTAAAAAAATACTATTACGTATCACATTTATCACATCTTCTCTGAAAAGAGATATTATTCCAGCACTATTTATTTATAATTTTGCTATTCTTTTTCACAAAAAAGAACGGACCCTAAAGCATATCAATATTACATCGGGCTAAGCTCACTTGGAAGACATGAGAGCCGCTCAAGATTAAGCTTTTCCTCTCGCTAGCCTTCTTCGACAGCGGACTGCCCCCGACCAACCAACACATTTGTCATTGGTTGCAAGCTTCACCAACCTGCCGCTTGTGCGACCGGGAAGACAGGAGAATGGAACACATAGCTCAAATCTTTGCAATGCTCGTGGATGCACTTGAGAACCAGATACAAGAGGGGTTCGACACCTTGTTCGCCTTGATCTCTTGGCAGCTGTGCAAGGAGCGGAATGCACACACGTCTTCTGGGGCGTTGAAACCTAGCCATTGATGCTGCTCCGAACGAACAAGCAAGAGTCTGTTCGGCTGATCTCAGTTTGATTTATCTCGACTTATTTCCTCTCACACAATACTATTCAATCTACCAGCCGAACTTTATTCAATCTACCAGTCGAACACTATTCAATCTACCAGCCGAACGGCCTGCAAGAGGGTGATAATTGGATCGTCGCGGGAGCTTAACAATTAGGTCGTCTTTTTAACGATTAATTGTCTCATGTACCTCTCCCTCCCCGACCGTTCCTCCATGTAATAGACGTTCGTCGCGCCCCGAATGGTCACACATTTAATAAATTCATCAGTTACTTCTTCTTAATACAATAGTATGCAGCTTTTCTGTTTGAAGAAATATTTTTTCGAAAAAAGAAATATGACAAGAGAGGTATCGATTATATTTAAAACGTTGAAAAAAGTTTTAGACGATACAGTACCATGCATACAACTTTAATAAAAAAAACTAACAACAACAAGAGGCAACCATGGGCTCACGCGAGGCGGTTGACTGTCCACTGCTGAGCGCCGCTGACTGTGCGACCATCGCCGGTGGCGCAGATCGAGCAGAGTACGTCAGAGATGGTCTCATCGATCTCATCGCCCAGACTGATGAGACCTCGTCGTCGGGGGTTGCAAATTTACGAACGACCGTAGGGAGCGTCCCCTACGGTCAATTTCTGACACGTGCCCACGTGCTCTTCCGCATTGACTTTTGATATAACCAGAAAAAAAGTTAAGAAAAAGTATTTGCGTGCAAAAGTTTCTGATCGAACTTTGTATGGAAAACTTAGGAAAAAATTAGAGGAAAAACTTTCGGGAAATTTTGGATAAAAAAATTTGAAGAAAATTTCGAATAAAATTTTGACAAAAAAATTCGGTTCAAAAAGTTTTGAAGAAAATTTTGACGAAAAATTTTCGGATCAAAAAGTTTTGAAGAAAATTTCGGAAAAAGTTTCGAGAAATTTTGAATACAGTTTTGACGAAAATTTCGGATCAAAAAGTTTTGAAGAAAATTTCGGAAAAAGTTTTGAAGAAAATTTCGGAAAAAAATTTGACGAACATTTCGAATAAAGTTTTGACGAAAATTTCAGATCAAAAAGTTTTGAAGAAAATTTCGGAAAAAGTTTTGAAAAAATGTAGAAAAAGTTTTGCAAAAAAAAGTTTCGAAAAAATGAAAAGAAAAATACCTGACGCTCGAGCTCGCGCTCGCCGCCGGTGGCCTCGGATCCGCAGGCGGGGACCTCGCCGCAGGGCCTGCTCGCCGCTGCCAGCGAGGATGAAGACGACGCGGACGGCCTGCGCACCGGCGGCGGCGTCGGGGAGAGCTCACTGGAGAGCCAGCCTCCATAAGCCGCCGGCCGCTCCGACCCTCGCCGCCGCTTCCGCGGGGAGAGCTCGACCTGGAAGCAGGGAGCTTGCCTCCCCACCGCCAGGCATCTCGATCCCGTCGCTGCTATCGCGGGAGGCCACCCTGCACCGCTAATCGCGCGGGTGAAGCCCGCCGCCGCTGGCCACCGCTCCCTGCTGATGATGGATGAGATAGGAAAGGTGCTGTGAATGGATTCATTACCGTGGGGCCCGCGCACATGGGAGATGCGAGAGTTGGAAATCGACCGTGAGGAGCAGACTCACCGGTCAACAGTAAACTCAACATCCTGCTCGTCGTCCATCAGTCCCGAGCAAGCAGCTGGCTGCGCTGCAACGAACGCAGTTGAACTGGTCAATGCTCAGGGCCGTCCCGGTAAAAACTGAGGCCCTGTACGAAATTTTAAGTTGGTCTACTACACCGGCAAAATCAAGAAAAAACTATTTAATTTTAATTTTAGTTCTCCTAAAAATGGCACCGATTTAATTTTAGTTTTCTAATCATACTTGAATATCATTGTTCATTTTTTGTTCTTAAATGACTAAAATGAAATTTTAATTTTAGTGATAAGTGCTCCAAGAGTCACCCAAAGAGATTGAGGTTCTCCTAAAAATACGAGGTGATGGGAGAGTTTTTAGTGACCTTGTATTTTTTGGGAAAGAATAGAGGAGCTGTTCACCTTTTTCTTATTTCGATTTTCTCACTAAATCAGTTTTATAGGTAAATAAGGGGTCGAATTGCTCTAATCTCACGCTTAATCTCAGTCAACAATTATACGGTGATGCAGTGATGGGTCGACCGGGAGATGATGAAGGCGAGAGACATTTAGGGCTGCATGCGCAATGGATAAAAACTTAATTTGGCCTGTATTAGAGTTCAACATGCAACAGGTCAGTGATTGACGGATGTAATGGACTTTACACCTGAAAATTGGAGGCCCTCAAAAGTTGGAGGCCCTGTTCAGCTGCACGGGCTGCACGGCCCTGTCAATGCTCAGTGTCCAGTCCTGTGGATAGCATCACTTTTCACTCTTGATGGTCCATGCTATATATTACTGTAGCTTTTAACTTTAGCAGTGTGCGGTTACTCCTGGCCAGGACCAACTTTAGCAGTGTGCGGTTACTCCTGGCCTGGACCAGGACTCGTAATGCAGCCGTATCGAACGTTTTGCTGCCATCGCATCTATTTTGTTGGCCAAAATTTCACCATGTCTACTCTCTCAGTCTCAAAATAGATACAATTTTAAGACTAGACACACAAATTAATGTAAGATGTAAAATGATCAAACTACTTCTTATCTTTTATGAGAAAGATCTAGACATGAACTTGTCATTTGTGTGAGAACCTTCTTATGTATCTTGTCTTTTATAGTTTGTTGGTCAAAGTTACATTCTTTGTGAGACAAAATTCAAATCTTAGAATTGTATTTATTGCGGGACGGAGGGAGTATTCATTTCTTCTCTCTGCGCACGCACGCGGTCCAATACAAAAATTTTACTAACTTCTCACCCAACTAAATGTAGCCACTTGTTAGACCCTGTTTAGTTGAGCGAGAAGTGGTGAAATTATTGCATTGGGTCGCGTGCACAGAGAGAAGAATTTTTTGTGAAACTTTTGAAAGAAAACAGGGCTTAGCATCAAAATTCCATGCAGAAGAAAGCCCCGTTTAGTTCCATATTTTTTCCCAACTACCCGTCACATCAATCTTCAAATAATAATTACAAGTATTAAACGTAGATTAATGACAAAACCTATTTCACAACTCTCCTAATTTTTCGAGACGAATCTAACGAGTCTAATTATGCCATGATAAGACAACATCGTGCTACAGTAAACAATCTCTAATGGTGAATTAATTAGTTTTAATGGATTCATCTTGCGATTATCTGTCCATTTATGTAAATAGTTTTGTAATTAGTCTGCATTTACTACTCCTAATGGTTCTTGAAAGAAGACTCCAAAAATTTCTCTAAAAATTCCTACCGAACTAAACAGGCCTGGTTGTGGCCTCATCAATCCTTGTTTGGTTTTCTGGGGAAATAAAATAGTTGCTTTCAGTAGCTTAGTGTAAGCATCAACAAGTCCCCATGCATTATTTGGAACACGGGATATATCTATTTTTCGTTCTATATTGTGGGCGTCAAATTGTTTCCTTGTGTACGTTTCATGTCATATAATAAATTAATAATCCTTGTCTCCATCAACAAGCCTGGAAACGGAATGTTTATATATTCCTGAAAAAAAAAGGAAACATGCATGCAGAGAAGCGGAAATAATTATATATATAGCTGCATTTATGTATCTTTATACACATACAGTAAGCTCAACGTGGCACTTACATGGCCGTACGAGCTAATTAATACACGCTATTGTATATTTTTTCTCTTCAGAAATGTTTATACGTACTACTCCCTCTGTCCCAAAATGTTTGTCATTTTCGGTTTTTTGCCGCAAGTTTGACTCGATTTATACAAAATATGTGTAACATTTGTATCTCTAACTAAACTTGTTAAAAAACTTCAAATATCTTTCTGATGATATCAATTATGTATCATAAATATTAATATTTTTTAATATATAATTTATCAAAAAATTTTCTTGAGAAACGCAAACGACAAACATTTTGGGACGTGGGAGTACGTAGCTTGTTTTTGGTGTAGCGTCTGCCTCCCATTTGATTCCAATTGCTCTGCCACTTTCAGCCGTCACTATCGTCTTATCTCCAGATATACACTCATTACAGTTTGCAAAAGATATCTTCAATTTCACACATATAAAAAAGACAAAATTCAAAAGAGAACATCAGGGCCACAAACTCCTTGTTCTTTTGGGAGAAAAGGAAGTAACAAAACATCAACCTTGCAAGTTGCGCGTCCATGAATGCAAGTGTTTTTCATCCGAATAGTATCTCAGTTGCAGCTTACAGCAAGTTGCCCCAAGCAGCTGCAACCTCTGGAAGCTCATCTATCGTGTGTGTGGGGGTGGGGGGGGGTCGGGGTCGGACAACGACGGCTCGATCAATCGGGCTCGGCACGGGTGCTCGATATCATGGCGATCACGACCCGGGATCGATCCATGGAGGGGCTACCTCTGTCCACAACGAGCGCGACGGCTGACGACGGTAACTGACCGGCCTTCATCGTCGGCGTTCGTCTTCGATCCATCCATCCATCCATCTGGATACGTGCGTGTGTGTGCACTGTGACAGGCTCGTTTTCGTGGTCTTAGTTGGTCACCAACTAGCCTGATGAGAAAATTCAATGTATGCCACGGAAAATTGTAACTCGTGTGCTCTATGCCATTGAAAATTAGAATTTAAACTCTATGTCATAAATTGTATTTTTTGATGTGCTCCATGCCATATTTTGCATTTTTTGATGTGCTCTATGTCATTGATTACATTTTTTTGATGTGCTCTATGCTATCAAAAATAGCATGAAGCACATGAAAAAATACAACCTATGACATAAAGCTCAAATTCTAATTTTCAGAAGCATAAAACACACGGGTTACAATTTTCCGTGGCACACAGGGAATTTTCTTAAGCCTGATCGGCGAGGGATCGATCTGCACTGTTGGCGAGGCATGCAGTCTCTCGGGGTCCTCCACCTTTACGACGAAAGGCACGCGCGATTTGTCTCTCTCTTGCGTAGCGACATGCGTGAGCCGTTGGATCGAGAAAGCGAAAGGATCGATCATTGGTTCCTCATGATCTGATGGACTGTTCATCCAGCTCCAATGATTGGCGCCTCCCCTGCGACGATCGATGGATCACTCGTATGAGTCAGCCTAATCCGCCTCAGCAAATCCAAGGGAGCCAGCTCGACGAACCCTAGAAATTAAACAAGACACCCTACGGCCAGACTTTCAGGTGCAGCCGTGCAGGTACAGATACGCGCACACATGCCTTTGCCTCGCCCGGTCGGCGTCAGAGCGGTGACGGATCGACGCCGAAGTGGAGGGGTTGGCCGGCCGGCCGTCGGGGGAAGACGAGCGAAGAAGAAGAGAAGAAGATAGCAAGAGGGGTCATGTCTCGAATCATGGAGGCAGATCACGGGGTCCAATCGCCGCTAAAAAAGAAATCGAAGGCCGGATGGCCGTGGTGCGGCTACATCGGCGGCGAGCCGGCGCCGGGATAAACAATTGCGGCCGATGGGACGGGAGAGGTGGCGGTTGCGGTGCGGTGCGGGTATCTTTTTTGCTTGGATTTTGTTTTGCTGGACGGCGTTTTGGAGTGGAGCGCCAGGAAAGGCATGTTGCCGGTTTCCTTTCCTAGTTCTGCTGCAAACCATGAAACAGGGATGCCAGCCTCGTGTAATATACTCATGTCATGTGTGTCTTCAGTAATATAGGTTAGCTTATTGGGAGCTCAAGTTACGAGATGGCGTTTGGATCTTTTCCAACTGTGGCAATAGGAGAGAGATAACGATAACGTAAAATAACATCGTGCACATGAGAAGAGACAGAAAGTTTCCGTGATCGTTGCGTTTGTTTTGTGCCCATTCGGAACATAGAAAACAGTCAAACACGCAAAACACACCAACCAGCGTTACTCCTATTTTTTATTCGAAAAAGTATATAACTAAAAAATTCTGATAGACTGGCTATGCACTGCCACTCTGCCAGAGTTAACCTTAACCTACACATCATTAGATTCTGGTTTAGTAATCTTTGTTTTAGTTCCTGGTTTGTTTGTGTGGAAGACGTGTTTTTCTTCTTTTCTTGCGCCTCGCGGTGATGACAGCCACAATAATTGAGGTAAGTCCCTGCGGCCTAGCCCAAGATGTAATGGACCATGAAAGAGTACCCAACGGAGGAGTACTTTCTTTCGGCCCATAGTCATATATCATCCCTTCGACGTTTCTTTTAGGAAAAAGTCCTTCATACGTCCCTCATCTATTGTCAAAGTCTGATTTTGGTCCCTCATCCGCAAAACTGTGTATCTGAGGTCCCTCAACTATCAAATCTGTTTATTTTTGGTCCCTTGACTGTTTTCGAAGGTGGTTTTCGCATGATTTGGCCGCAACCACATATATGAGGTCCCTCAACTATCAAATCTATTTATTTTAGGTCCCTCGGCTATTTTAGTGGGTGGTTTTCGCATAATGTGATGATGAGTCCCACATGCCAGGTACATGTGATGGTGGGTCCCACGTGTCATGTGGCTTCCTTCTTTCTCTCTCCTCTTGCTCTACCACACGAGCCGCTCTGCCACACAAGCCCGTCGTGCCGTGTCGCTCTGCATGCTCCATCACAAGAACCCGCTGCAGTTCCGCTCGTCTTTCTCCATCGCACGAGCTCACCGCCTTTGGAATCGACGACCCTAGAGCTCCGTCGTTCTGGATAGGGATGGGGAGACAGAGAGAAAGAAGTGTTAGGGGAGGGAAGGAAGAATGAGAAAGGGGAGAAGATAGCCACGTGACATGGGTCCTACCTCCATATGTACCTGGCATGTTGACCCAGCGCCACGTCATGCGAATATCACCTTCCAAAACAGTCAAGGGAAAAAATAAATAGATTTGATAGTTGAGGGATCAAAAATAAACATATTTGATAGTTGAGGGACCTTATATAGCCAGTTGCGGCAAAACCACCCTCCAAAACAGCAGAGGGACAAAAAAAAATAACCGGATTTGATAGTTGAGGGACCCCAAATATCCAGTTTTGCAGATGAATGACGAAATTTAGACTTCTGTGATAGATGAGGGACGTCAAAAAAACTTTTTCCTTTCTTTTATTATTGGGCCTTCTGCCGTTTCAGCCCACAAACACGACAGACGGGCTGACATGGCGTAGTCCAACAGGACATCTAGGAAACTGCTCAAAAACAGAGACGACCATCCATCCTTTTAAAAACCCTTCAACACAGTTAGTCAGTAACCCTATAGATAATTTTAAAAAAGTAACCCCTATAGATGTCCATTTAGGCCGCCCGGCCCGGCCCTGACACGGGCCCGAGGTGGCCCGCTCAACTACGGGCCGGGCCTAGCTCGGCACTAAGTCGCACACTCCCACCGTGCCGTGCCAACCCACGGGCTGTGCCGACGGCCCAAGCCCGGGCCCGCGGGCCAATATCGTGCCGGGCCGGCTCGAAATAGCACGGCCCTGCACGCGCACGTGGGCGGCCCGTAGCCCGCACCAGTCCCTGGATGGCGGCCGCAACATCTTTGCCTCTTTGGTGAAGAGGAGAGAAGGGGGCGCGGCGCCGCGACGTTAGAGAGGAGCTGCAGGCGACCGCACCGGCCCGCGGCCTCCACGGCTCCGCGCGCGAGGTAGCACGACATGCAGTCAGATGGGCAGATGGGCGGTGGCGGCGGCGCGGAGGGGATGGGTGAGGGCGGCGCCAAGGCCAGTGGTGAGCTTCCGCCCTCCGGCGCGGCGGCCCTCGCCGGCCTGAGGCTGCGGTCTGCGCTGAGCCGCAGATGGGAGAAGACTGAAGGGAGGGAGAGCGGTGGCGCAGCCGGCGCGGCGCAGCACCGCGCTGCATACGGGAGGTGGCGGCGTCGGGACGGGGACGCGGGGTGCCGCTGCCTTGGTCTCCGTGGGGGAGGTGGCGACTGTAGCGAGGGACGGAGGGAGAGACGGGCCGCAGGCGGCAACTCGCGAGATAGCGGCGGCTCCGGGGTGGAGGTAGGAGTGTGAGTTAGGGTTTGTTGTTCCTTATATATGTGTTGGGGTTATGCGGGCTGCTGGCGGACCGAACTGATAATTTCGTGTCGTGCCGAGCCGCCCGACGTGCTGGGGTGGCGGCCCACGGCCTGCACAAGACAACGGGCCGGGCTAGCACGGGCCCGACGAAGGCCGGGTCGTGCCGGGCGTGGGCCGGGCCAAAATACCGTGCTTTCGGGCAGGCTTGCGGACTAGGGCTAAAAGGACATCTACAGTAACCCCCTATCAGTTAATCGATTCGAACATTAACGCCATAATGACGGCACGCATGAACGCATGGAACTCCAACACACGAACAAGCGTTTGTTAATCCCTCCTCCTATAAATACAAACCTCTTCTCAAGTGAATTATTCACTGCAAGTTCCTCCAAATCCTCAGCTGCATCCACAGAGGACACCAGTCACGTGCAGAAGCGATCTCTCCCACGACCAGACGTCCGATGGCCCGTGCCGGGAGCGCCGCCGCAGCCACGGCCGCCGTCCTCGTCACCGTTCTGATGGCGATGGCGTTCCCACCGTCGGCCGACGCAGTCCGTTTCTTTGATGACATCCCGCCTCCTATTTGGTGGCCGTCGGCGTTCCTAGTCTCTGACAGCCCCGCCCCGTCGTCGAGCCTGGACGCCGGGGTGGTCATCGACGATGTCACCGGCGCGTTCCCGAATGCGGCCGCGCCGATCCCGCAGCAGCAGCCGGCGGTGGACGTCTCCGCCGCGAGCGCGTTCCTCAACGGCGCACGACGCGCGGGGCCCGTGATACTACCGTGAGTTGAGAACGGCGGTTGGAAATGTAGCAGCACCGCGTGAATGGATTTATATACATGTATATATTGAGACTGATGCCATAATAAAATCGTATCTGCTGTCCTATAGTCTTAGAGTCCCGCACTATTGATTGTGATAATAGCATGGTACTCACATTAAGTGGCGAATCCAGGATTGTGGAGTAGGAGGGGTTCTTCTTCCTTCCTCCTTCTTCTTTCTCTTTATCCTCAAAATTTCTATGAAAATTTGGAGTGATTACCATGAGATCCAGGGTGGTAGTGGGGCTGGAGCCCCCAGACCCACCGCTGGATCCGCCACTGCTGACATTTTACGTATACTCCTGAGTACTTTTCTATAGGAACTGAAATACTTAATCCACTAATTAAGATTCCATAATCCATTTATGCTTTTGATCCTGTAACTCAAGTCATACCGGAACTTCTCAACACTTTTTTTTTCAAAAAAAAAAAAAACTTCTCAACACAAAAACGGGAGAAGCTATGGGGAAAAAATTCCTGGCGCTTGCAGTCTTTACGGTGCGTGACAAAAAGAGTAGTGTGCCTGTAGCGGTTTTGCACGGTCGCAGGAACAGAGGCGCTACCGGAAGATGGATAATGGTTACAAACTTCCAACCCATCAAAGTTTATCTAAATTTGTTGGTTATTAGAGCAAGTCCAACAGGCTCTTCAAACCCATTTTCTATCGGTAAAAAAAGGAAAACGCCCCCAAAATGTTATTCCAACAGCCTCGGGAAAACAGCGGTTCGGAATATTGCTGGCCATCCGCCGGCCTCCGCTCGCGATGTTTGGAGAGGCCGCCCGCCTCGCAATCTCGCGGATTCCGCGGCGAATCCATCCCTCCCGCCCAGCTTCCCGCACCAAATCGCCCGCGCCAATATCTCCCTTCGCTTTCTTGCCTCGCGCCCAGTCCAGCCTCGGGCCTCCGCGCCGTTCCGCAGTCGCCGCCGCCACGTTCCGTCCCCGCCGCCGGACTCTGCTTTGCAGTCATCACCGCCATGTACAGAGTGCCGCGACCGAGGTCAACCGCGGCCAGGGTACCCATGCCGTGGATTGGATCCGTGCAGACTCGTCCACAAGACACAACGTCGCCGGGGTACCCGGGGTCTCAAATCGAGCCAGGAAGGGACGAGGTAGTGGGAGATGAGTCAGAGCGCCGTCGATCGCCAGCAGATCTCCTCAATGGTGAGGAATTCCATGGAGAGGAGGCATACACTGGTGAGTTCATGAATCCATTTTTGGTTTGTTCACTGCTCATGTGGGAATATGTGTTCTTGTACTGTGTGGAGCCTATGAATGGTGCTGTCAGGATTAATATGTGTACATCTGATTGTTAATCAAGAGTATTAGTGGCAGCTTTGCTTGTTAATTCAGTTCGATATTATTGCACTGCGACACGAGATTCAGGAAAGAAAAGGTTAATTCACTGTTGTTCTCCTTTGAAGCACTTGCAATTTGTATCAGTCATTCGAGAGATCAAAATTGTAGCAAAATAAATCCTGGGCTAACATTAGGAAAAATCAGTAAATTCTCCATAAGTAAAATGCACTACGGGTCCTCAAACTTGTCCTGCTGTGTCAAACAAATCTATAAACTTCTAAAATGCATTTAGGTCCCCAAACTATCTAAACGGTTCATCCCAGGTCCCAAACATGCCAAGCTAGCATCTCATGCTGATGTGGCATGTCACCAGTTGCCACGCTGGTGAATATATTCAAAACAACCCTCCTAATTTCTATCATCATCCTACAATCTGTATCCTTTCTTTCTCCACTCCCTTCCCTTCCTATCGTCATGCTGGCATCCTTGGCTCCGGTCCCGCCGTGGCCATGGGCGGGTGGCGCTACATGGCGGCCCCTGAGCGCGACGGCCGCGGAGATGCGAGACACACCAAGCTAGCCCACGTCAGGTGAATGAGGTGGTGGACGACGGAGTCCGGTGGCCGGCGAGCTTCGCCGAGGGAGCTAATCTTGTACCGGTACAGTTGCTCACGCCCCAGCCATGATGGACGCAAAGAAATGGAAATGATAAAATAATTTGATTTGAGCTTCCGTAACACTAAATCAGCAAATTGATGGGGTTTATTTGCATCTCTTTGGCCTCTGCTCACTTGGACCCGGCCTCCAAATTGATGAGCTCACTTGCATCTATGTGGTTTCGGTAACAGTTTAACACTAAATTAAACCAGCAAATTGATAGTTTCAGTAGACGTCGGACCTAAGCGGTGGTGGAATGGTAACAGGAAGCTGAGATGAGAGAGGCGTGCGCCTTGATGCTGCAGCCCCATGGGAGGGTGAAGGCGCTGCCGGACCGTCGGCAGCCACGTATGTTCACACAGCAGCGGGGCCGGAGGAGGAAGCACCGCTGGCCTGCAGCCGCTGGGCACCATGGAACCATGAAGGAATGGAGAGGAGATGCAGCAAGGGTGAATGGGAGGAGACGCGAACTGCCGCAGTGGCATGCCACATCAGCACCAAATGTTTGCATGTCACATTTGGACCTGGGGTGTACCGTTTAGATAGTTTGAGGACTCAAACATGCATTTTAGGAGTTTATGGACCTAATTGACACACTGAGACAAGTTTAGGGACTCATGATGCATTTCACTCATTCTCCATTGTCTCCATCTAAAGGGAGTTTCCTGTGTGTCGTAGAGTTGTTTTCTGTGAAGAAGCAAATTTCATCTGCCCATCAAACTGACCTAAATTAAAATTAAAGTGTCCTAAAACTGTTTTGTATTTTTTCCACTTTCAGTAATTTAGCTTGTTCCAGTTTCCATTCCTTTCAATTAACAAAATCCATCTGTGCTTCTTACATATATTGGTGAGCACTATTTACATAAAAAGGATATACCATTTGGAGGCTTCGGGCAAACATTGATGGTGAATTTATATTCATACCATACCATCCTTGCTGAAGTAATTAAATCATATATTGATGTGAAGTTATGGGGTTAATTAAATGTGAACTCCTTTTTTTATTTATGAAAAACATACCATTACAATTTGTCTGTGCTTAGTGAATGCAAAAGAGTAACAGGAAGGCACAAGTTATGACCAATGATGCTTCAGCCATACTGTTACTTTTTTGCCTGTGCTAACCCACAACTACACATGCTGATTTCTCTTATTTTCCTCATTGTAAAATTTTTTGTTCATCCTCAAATTTTGCATGAATGTCGAATGTAGATCCTTTCATACTGTACCCATACATATTTCTATGCATAGTAGTGCATCTGTAGCATCTGAAACTTAATTCTATTCATAACTATTAGAAGGGTTGTATTCAAGCTGAATGCAAATTGCAATTAAGTGAAAAGCATGGTGCCCTTGCTGAACACCACCTTTAATTCCTGAGCTGTTGGACATTAGTTGCTGGTCTGGTGGAGTGTGACTGTCAACAACAGTTAACCATTAGGCAGCCCTTATCTAGCATTTAGTTGGTGCAGCTGTGCAAGTGAACCCCCATCCTGAGAATTTGTCGTCTTTAACTTGTTAATGAGATAGAGCTGAATAAATACTGAAAATGCCATGTTGTGAATGAAAATGGCAGAGGGTACCCTGATATGATTGTTTGTTGGGATTTTTTTAAACTGAATGGTAATTCACCTGCAGCCTAGTTAGATCGCACCACACAAAATGGATTGCCTTGTTACAAACATTGTAGCATATATGCTTTATCATTAATCCATCCATGTTATGCTTTAGACTTGTCAACATTTAGACATATTTCATGCTTCAAAAATTACAGTCTGCCAGCCTGTAGGTTCAGAGTTTAAACATATTTCACCTTTTTTTGTTGTTGCACAAAATAGTTCCTTCATAGAGGATGCAAATATTTTTATAATCTGGTGTCCCATGCCAATCTAATTAGATGAATTTCTGGTTTGAGATCCGGTCTCACTAAATATCAATGGAAATATTTACCACAATTCTGTCACAGTTCTGATTAAACTTAATTTTTTTAGTGTTGACATGCACAATGCCTTGCAGTTTTCAGTTAATTTAGGTGACTATTACCTACCAACACCTACACATGTTGAACCTTAATTCTATTCATTCGTAGTTATCTTTAAATGATGATATGCCATCACGATGAAATTGCTTTGTGTTGTAGGGCCATCCAATTGGAACAGATTCGAGTACACATTGTATTGAAGCTGAATGCAAATTGCAAACAATACCCACTGGCCTCACAAAATTTCCACCACAGCTAGCTGCTTATTTTTCTTTGTTGATCCGTATGTCATCAATTGTTTAACTGTAAATGTTGATGCTTATTAGTAGTGTAGAAAATTATGTCATCAATAGCTTAATGCTTATTAGCCTGATTGTTCTTGTCGCCTGGCACTTTTATGTGTGTGTCTGTCTTCATGGTTTGCCATGCTTGGTGGAGTAGTAATTCTGTTTTTATAATCTCAGGAGCTATGGATCAAGGATATTTCACCGACCTCCTAGTGAATGGAGTTGAACAGTCTCAGGAGCTCTCACCTGGTAGCAGTGAACCACCCATCCATGTTGGTACATCAACAGCCAAGAATTCTCAGGGAAGAAGCAAAAACTTCAGAGAAGAGGAGGACATACTAGCTGTCTCAGCTTGGCTAAATGTGGGCATGGATCCTATTCAAGGTGTCGATCAAACACAAGGCACCTTTTGGAAAAGGATACATGCTTATTTCCATGCAAACAAGACCTTCAAGTTCGAGTCAAAACATACTGAAAGTTCCTTAGTGAACCGTTGGTCTGGTATTCAACATGATGTGAATCTGTTTTGTGGGTATCTGTCCAAGATAGAGAATAGGAACCACAATGGTTGGTCAGTTGGTGACAAGGTTATCACTCAAACTCATAATCTGTCCTCTATGACCATTTCTCAGTAATTCATTCTAATATTTACTTTGGTTCAAATGTGCAGATTGCAAATGCATGTGCAATGTTCACGAAAGAAGACCCGAAGGACAGGAAGTTTGCATTCATGCATTGCTGGAACATTCTCAAGGACAAGCCCAAGTGGATAGACAGGCAGAGGGACATTGGATGTGCAAAGAAAACAAGCAACAAGAAACAGAAAACTGTGGCCAATTCTTCTCCTGCCTCAGCTCCAGTTGCTCCTGCTACCCCTCTTGATGTTGGTGATGAGGGTGAACCATCTGGAAGACCCGACGACAAGAAGAAGGAGAAACAGAAGCTGAAGCAACGCTCAACCATTGAAGCATTAGATTATCTAATGGTAAAGAAAAAAGAAGTTGACAAAGAGAAAGACCTGAAGAAAGACGAGAGGTGCAACAAAGCATTTGCATTGCAGGAGGAAAGGCTAAAATTGGAGAAAGAAAAGATTCAGCTCCAAAGGGAACAAGAAGATGAAAGGCTAAAATTGGATAAAGAACAGTTTCAGCTAGAAAGGGATCGAGAAGAGAGAATTCTTAATTTGGATTTGAGCACAATGAACTTCAAACTACAGCAATACTATGGAGTGCGTCAGGATGACATTCTGGCAAGACGTTGCAATATCTAGGAGTTTCTATGTAGTTTCAGTTCATTTTAAAATTCATGTGTGAGATACCCTTTAAATTTGTAATTTAGTTTCTAGTTACAGACATTTTCTTTTGCTGGATTTCTGAAACTTGGTACCTCCTGGATGTTACTTATTTGTGAAGTTTGAGAAGTTTCAGTTCATTACTAGTAACTTGACACACATAGTTTGCTGCCAAAGTTATTTATTCCTATCATGCTATCTCTTGCATCAAATTTATTCAGTGCAAGTATAGTTATCTTGCTATCTCGGTGATTCCTAGACAGTTGTCACACCTGATTTTCCGAAGAAAACCAAGTGCTACCTATATGTATGCCAGGATCTATTTTCATACATATAGTGACATCATAGTGAATAACAGAAATAATATCACGTAAAGAAAGAGAGATTATCAGAGATTTACAGCGGAATCCTGGGAAGCAAAGGCTCCAACTTCACAAGCAATCGACTGGGGGTTGCGTACGCCTAGCACCATCTTCTGGACTTCATACACCTTCTTCTTGTTCTTCTGAGCAGCGGTTAGCAAGGATGAGTACACTTATGGTTGGTACTCAGCAAGGCCACGAAAACTAACCAGAAAGCAAATTATTTTCCATCTTTAAGTATATTAATCATGTGAGGGTCTAGGTCGCTCTTAACCGTGAGCACAGCTGATCGATCAGTTTTCACTCTGCAGAGGTTGTACACTTTACCCACAGCTCGCGTAAAAGTTCTGAGGAACTTTGAACCCAACCATGCTGTGCTAGCTAGGCACAATACCACACTTCCGAGGTGTGACTGCATATGGACGCTACGAAGCCTTTACAAAGATGTGAAAAGGTCCAACAGCCCGCATAGTTACAGTAGCAGAGCGGACCATAACCCTCCCTAGTGGACAACACCTTAGCAAAGGCTACGACCAAGAGGACCGGGCTATACCCCTTAAACTTTGACCCCCTCTGCTCCTTTCGGATAAGGCTGTCAGTTCGTTCACACATCTAATTAATTGGCTAAGCCAGAGCCATATGGACTGTGGTTGCACTGTTTTCCTGGGTGGTTCTCCATGTTCCAATTAATTCACAGTATTCTTATTAAAGCATAGGTAGAAGGGTGGTTAGGGTCACTTGCCTTTCTCAACAAAAAGCTACTCTTGCTCTTCTGCTCTTGCTCTTTCTGTACTCTTGATCTTTAGGACTTTTGATCAGCAGCTCGATCTTCTACTCGAAGCAAACATCGAGCACAACATGCAGAGCAGACAAACAAGAACAACTAAGAACAATACACCAAGCATGAAAAGCTTTAAAAGAGGACAAGGCTTGGCTCTAGGACCGCGAACGCAAAAACACTCGGAACTATCAGGAGATTTGGATCATATCACACAAGGCTATGTGCTTGGTATATTTTAATTCAAAAAGATGTGCATAGGTTATTTCAGAGAAATATCCTATTTAATAATTAAGCAAGTTATTATATCAAAAAGACGATGTGAAACTAGTCCAATTTTATTTACAAATATTCAAGTATGATTTATGCAAATTAAACATTTACTTCTAAAAGAGGCATGTGAAGCATCTAAACGTATATCTTTATATTTCGAGTTGAACTAATCAAATTATAATTCAAAAACACATTTATGTTCATATTAATCAAATTATCATTTAATTAAGAAAACTCGGGATAGAACCTATGTTGCTTTTATTAGAAAGCAAATTGCATAATCATTAATCAATTTAAGTTTGATTAGGAAAACCGAGGTATATCTCTAATTAACTTTTAATTGAAAGAAATATTTAATAAGTATTAATCATATTATCTTTCTTATGAAAACACGTGTTAAACTCTAATTAGATTTTAATTAGAAAAGCATGTGTATAAGGATTTAATCACATTTAAATATTTAAATAAATTATAAAACAAATAACATGTTCAACATTAGTCCTAACACGTTCTTTGAGTTGTTATGAACCTAACGCAACTTGAAACGGTGAAAACGGAGCTAAAACGTGAAAACTAGGGGCTAAACAGGGTTTAGGGGCTAAACTGCGAAGAAACTTGACCTCCAGGGGCTAAACTGTAAAAACCAGGGGCATAAACCTAAAACTATAAAAGATCTGAGGGCCTCGGGTGATAAAAGGCAGCTAAGGATGGCCGGTGGGAAAAACTAGAAAGGTTAGGGGCCTAAACGTGAAAACTCAGACCTGATTGAAAGGATTTTCAAAGGTGGAAGGGCATGGTTGTTATATTCAAAAGTTTGGGGGCTTTTTTGTAAAAGAGTGGCGGTGGCCTCTTGGTTGACCGTTACCGAAAGATTTGACCGGGGCTGGGGAAGATCTTGGCCGTCGATCCCTTGATGGATGGCTGGCGGCGGCTCGTGGCGCACAGGCGGCGGCGCACGGCCGGCGCGCGGCGGAGGGCGGCACAGAGCTCGCCGGCGACGGGCCAAAGAGGGTTCCCGAGTACCAATTTGGACGGGACCAGAACCAGAATGAAGAGGAGGACGAGAGAAACTCACCAAGGGGATTAAAGAGGAGGGAGGAGCGGCGAGGAAGAGATCGCGAGTGGCGGTCGGCGGCGGCACGCTGCGCAGGCGAGGGGAAGAGGAGGAGTGGTGCGAAATGGAGAGGAGCTCAGGCTCATGCTTTATAGGGTAGAGGGGAGAAGAGGGAAGGCCGGCATGGCGGTGGGGAGGTGGCACTCCGGCGGCCGCCATTAATGGCCGGTGGAGGCGGCGGTGCGGAGCCGTTACGGGAAGGAGAGGAAGGGGAAGGGGCGACGCGTGGGTGCGCCGGCGCATTTACGCCTGGTGGAGGGAGGGGAGGAGGCGCGGAGGGGAAGGGACGGCGCCGGGAGACAGCTGTGGCCGGCGCGGCGGCCAGAGGAGGAATGAGGGGTGGCCGGCTAGAGGTAGGGGACAGAGCTGACAGGTGGGTCCCACCTGTCGACGTCTGGGAGAGAGGGGTGGGACTGGTGGGCCGGCGGTGTGAACTGGGCCGGAGGGAGCTGGGCCGGCGGGGAGATCTGGGCTGCCGGGGAAGAAAAAAAAGAATAAAAGAAGAAGGAGGGGAGCTGGGCCGGGCTTAAAGAGATGGGAGGGAACTTGGGCTGAAAGAGAGAAAGAGAGGGGGAGGGGGTTTGGGATGGTTTTCTCTTTTGTTTTTTTTTTCTTTTTCAACACACAACAACAAAACCAAATGCAACCAAAATAAATGCAACACACACATATATATATATATATATTTATTTTATTTAATTTATAAAAGCAATCAATTGCCTTTTCTTATACTAAGTTTCCTGTAAAGAGAATAAATGTTGGTAAAATTTTAAATTATGAGAAAATCGTTGGTTAATTGTTTTCCTACTAACATCCTGAAATTTGAAAATTTCAGGGTGTTACAACAGTAGCCTCGATTGGCAAATTTTTTAGAATAAATGCTCCAGAAAAGGGTATTTGTTGCTGCACATTTCATAATTGGACAGTAACTTTTGACAATCCATAGAAGGCTTGATTGGCAACAGTAGCCTTTGACAATCCATAAAAGACTTTTGACAAATTTTTCAGATAAAGAACATAGCCTTCCTATCCATATTCTCGACTGGGATAGTTCTCGGAAGTCCAAGTACAGAGAATTCACAGATAAAAAATGCTAGTGGAGACAAGCAAACAGAGCCAAACAAGCACAATAATGTTCTAAAAAAATATTAAATAGAGTACGATACAATGTATGATGTTTTCAAATAATTATAAAATGAAGTATACAAACTAATCAACATTAATCAATATTATATAACTCTGAATGGTTTTGCCACAAGTGCTCAATCAGGTTTGCCTTCAGCTGATAGTGGATTTCGCTGTCCTTGATTTTTTTATAATTTTGCATCCACGCCTCAAGTTCAGGTGCAGCACTATGTGAAACTATGACTCTTGATCCCATATCATCGTAATTGCAAACATAATGTCCCTCATTGTCGAAGTGATACTCATATTGTTCCCCGTGCTCTTCACGCTCGTCTTCAATAATCATGTTAAGCATTATGATGCAAGCTATCATAATATCATGGAGCGCATCTTCATCCCATAAACAAGCCGGTCCACGAACAATAGCAAAACGAGATTGTAGAACCCCAAATGCCCTTTCAACATCCTTTCGACATGCTTCATGTGCCTTTGCAAAATATTTTTTCTTATTACCTTGTGGCTCCGGAATGGTCTTCACAAAAGTTGCCCATGACGGATATATGCCATCTGCTAGATAATACCACATTGAGTAATCATGTCCATTGATGTTGTAGTTTACTTGTGGACCTTGCCCATCAGCAAGCCTTGCGAAGATAGGAGATCTTTGAAGCACGTTAATGTCGTTGTGTGAACCAGGCATGCCAAAGAATGCATGCCATATCCAAAGATCTTTAGATGCGACCGCTTCAAGTATAATAGTAGGCTCCTTTTTATGTCCCTTGTACTATCCGTGATGTGCAGTAGGACAATTTTTCCAAGGCCAATGCATACAATCTATGGACCCAACATTACCAGGAAATCCTCTGCTCGCTCCAATTTCAAGTAATCTAGGAGTATCTTGTTCATTAGGCTCTCTCATGTACTCCGGTCCAAAAATCTCAATAACAACTGCTACAAACTTTCTCAAAGACTCTAGTGCAGTACTCTCTCCAATACGAACATACTCATCCAAAGCATCAGCTGGTGTGCCATAAGCTAACATACGGAAAGCAGCAACAACCTTCTGTAGACAAGATAGTCCTAGCACACCGGCTGCATTCCTCTTCTGCACAAAATAGTCGTCGTGTCTTTCAACAGCCTTCATTATGCGAAGAAATAGAGATCGTCTCATCCGAAACCTATGTCACGAAGCAGTAACAATTTAGCACAAAAATATTACATGTACAATGAATATTAAATTAAAATTAAATAAAAATATACGAACCTCCATCTAAAAGTAGTGGCGTTGAAAGTAGGATTATTTGAGAAATAATCTTTGTAGAGAAGATCATGCCATAAAAGTCTTTCACGATGCACTATCTCATGTCCCTCAATAGAACCAATACGACCAGGATTATTAACTGAATCCTCAATGACTATGTGAGCGGCATCATCATATATCTCATCATCAGAAGAGGACGAATTGATAATTTCATCAAATACAAATTGATTGAATTCATCGTCGGAATCCATACTCTGTTGCGTTGGTTTTTAATACAAATCGGCAATACCATAACGAATTAGATCATGATCGAAGGATGAGAAGCGGACATGAACAAAAATTAGAAACCCTAAACCTTAAGTACCTCGAATCAATTTGATCGAAGAGAAGTTGCGGACAGGATGGTGACGCCGTCGATGACCTTCCGTCGCCGGTGGCCACGGCCGCTCGATTTTCTGGCGTCATGCAGTGAGAAGGCGCTCGATTTTCTGGCGTCCTGCAGCGAGAAGACGCGTCGAGCCGGCGACGACAGAGCCCTCGTCGTGTTCCTGTTGCATCGCATGAGCAGGGGGCATCGGGAGGCAGGTCGGTGGAAGGGTTGGGTCGGTGGAATTTTCTACCGTCAGGTGGGTCAGCCATTAGATATCCAGATTTTAGCTAGTCTGTTGGAATACCCCCGAGAAGTATAGAGTTTTCTATTTTTACAAAGGACTCAAACTCTAAATTTAGCTAGCAAGAATAGAGAGGCTGTTGGAGTTGCTCTTACTAGTAAAAAATGCACATGACGAAACAACCACAATAATTAAATAATATTTGTATAGTAAAGAGCATGTGCACACCCGCACGTGTCTACGAATTCACTTTAAATATAAAATATTTTTAAATGAAGGTACATGAGAATATTCATTAAAAACAAAGAAATCTAATTTTATATCATAATAATTTTAATACCAGAGGCAACAAATCCCATTGTCAGAAGAACACGGAGTCCAAACAACAATTTCGTGGTGGCACAGTCCACGAACGAGACAACCCAAATGACCCTCATCTTCTAATCGCAGACAATCTATTGTGTTCGCCCCCACCCCGTCCCACCCTCTTCCCCGCATCTTTGGCGGCGAGCCGCCGAATCCGCCACCACTTTACCCCCCTCCCAAGTACACTAATCTTTCTCGACATGATTGTGTTCGCCCCCGCTCCGTCCTCCTCCCCACGTCTTCGACGGCTTTCGCTGCTGAATCCGCCACCACTCCACCCCCTCCCGGGCATGCTAATCTTTCCCGACATGGTTGCCTTAACCCCACCATCTCCCTAGAAAAATCCACCCTCAAGGATGTAACCTTGCTAGCTTGAGGAGCTCATTGGATATCCACCCTAAAAAGTTATCAGAATCCTCTTTATTAAAAATGAAATGCTACCGGATCAAGTGTAGCTAGCACTCGCCTACTAATAATCGAGTTAATTACACCCAAAGTAAAATGCACGCACAGCACACACGTCTAAAAACTAACAATAAATAAATATATATTAAAAATGAAGGTACATGTGCATATTCAATAGCATAAAAATCTAATTCCATACCACAATTATTTTAGTGTTAGAGGCAACAATCACATCATCAGAAGAACGCAGAGTCCCAGCAACAATCTCACGATGGCGCAGCCCACAAACGAGACAACCCAAAGGACCCTTGTCTTCCACTCGTAGACAAAATATTGTGTTCGCCCCCGCCCCACCCTCCTCCCCGCGTCTTCGGCGGCTACCGCCGCCGAATCCGCCACCACTCCTACATGGCTAGTAAAATGCACGTGTGGCACACATGTGTCCAAAAAATTACAATAATAATGATTTTATTTATATAGTAAATTACATGTACATCAAGCGCATGTCTAGAAACCTACAACAAATAAAAAATATATATTTTAATCTACATATTCAGTCGCTTTATTTGTATGTCTTATGAGCCAGCAGTATTTTTCTCTCACAACAAATCAACAACAACCACCTGACACCAACTTGTCAGCGGTATTTTTCTCTCATAACAAATCAGCTTAAGTCATCCGTCAACCGAACAAGACGAATACCAAAGGAATTGAATCTCATACCAAAATAATTTATTACCATAGGCAACAATACCATAGTCATGAAAATACATAGTTCGAGCAACAATCTTGCAGTGGCGCAACCCACACACGAGACAACCCAAATGACCATCGTCTTCCGCTTGCAGTCAAGTTGTTGTGTTCGCCTCCTCCCCGTATCTTTTGCGGCTATCGCCGCCAAATCCGCCATCACTCGACCCCCTCTTCCTCTAATGCACAGTAATTTCCCCCCCACATAGTTTCCCTAACCCTACGCTACCCAATCAATAGCCTCTTCTGCCTTGACCAGCGGTCCCACTGCCACCTTGTCTCACCGTCGGTATGCCCACCATCAATAGTCTCTTCCGCCCCTCCCGTCCAACCCCACCCCCACCTCTCCCCACACACACCCCCACCCCCGATGTCACGTTGATCTTACCCAGTATCGGCAATTGCTAAATCTAAATTAAAGATGTTTAAACACAAACAATTTGAGATTGGTGCACTGAAAACCATAGAACCCACAAGGCGTAGCAAGTATCAAAGAAAAAATTGAAGTTCAAACTTCCAACTAAATCTAAAAACAAAGCAATATAAAGTGCAGGGCGAACAAGGCGAAAGTTTTCGCATTGCCATGTGGACTTGAATGAATAAGTTGGCTGCGAGCATAAATAAATTACGCTCAGCAAAAAGGTGGAGTATGCCATTGATGTTGTTTTTCTTATCCTCGATGGACCAGTCATTTAGGGCTTGTTCTTTTGGTTACATTTGAACCGTGAAAAGCATTATTTACCCATCACATCTATCACATCTTCTCTCACAAGAAACACTATTCCAGCACTATTTATTTGCAACTTCACTATTCCTTTTCACCCAAAAGAACATGCCCTTAGGCAGTTCTTGGACGACCGGAGCTTCTGTACAGAAGCAGCAATGACAGCACAATTCATTTCCTTCCACCCAAGCAACACCAATAAATCACCAAACAACCACAGCACCACGGTGATAGGTATCGCCAATATGTGCATCAAGAGCAGAAGCATATAAGGGAAACGAGTAGAAGAGACTAAATTGGCGTTGTATTGTTACAAGGAGGAAGAATGCATACTTGTCAAGATCAGAACAACCTATGTACATTTCCAGGAAGGCAAACATGACCCATGCACACTAAGTGCCAATGAAACATTCATTACAGTGACAGATATGTAGAACCCAGTTCCTTCACCAATGGCTGAACAACACTGATAGCTACCAATTTTGTTTGCAATGTCAAACCCCTCCTTGTATGTCTTCTAGACGTATGGACCAGCCTATCTTTGAGCAAGCAACATATCATTGGAGTCTTACAGGGCTGTGCAAAGTGACCATGAACACGATGTCATCCACAAACTTCACAGCCCATGTCAATGTGAGAAGCTTTCGTCCTGAGCAATGCTGGTGACACCTATATGAACCATACCAGGATTAAATGGCTGAACAACACTGATAGCTATAAAGCTAGTTAGGTGGTGATTTACTGTTAGGCTACAGACGGCAAAGAACACCATAAAAAAATATTTATTGTATAGAATATTGATATATGATTGATATAAATGGAACTATTGTGACCATATGATCATCTGAACAATTACAATCCATTTCACACAACTGGCATGAGATAATAGAACCGGTATAATCATATACCTTTAGCCTAAATTTCCTAATTTCCTGAAGCATACCTTTTTTCTTGGATGTTAAACTATTCTATTCTGTTTGTTTACTGTACTAAAATATCAGAATATTCCATCATGTGTTCAGTGGTTACTGGTACTTATATTAGACAGGTAGACTTGGTGAGAATAAGTTGGGGGAATGCAAAAGCCTGAAATTGTTCTCATGCCTTAAGATACTTAAATTGTAACCTGACGCTTCTCTAATGGAAAAAGCTCTACTGATCAAATTTTTAATGAAAACAAATTCAGATCTCAACTATTAATTTATTTTTGCTAACATTGTTCAGCCCATCACGGGAACAAGCCACACAATTTGTCTAGGTTACAATAGTAAAACAATATATTAACATTTACCAGAAGGGACACTGGAGCTGGAGAAATATCCTTTCCTACAAACAAAATGGAAATGACTAATAGTCCTGAAGGGAACTGAAACACCATTTTAAGCTAAAAATAAATAGTTTCCCAAGTGTGGTTGTTGAATACTGAATAAGGTCCATCACGGTCGGCAGCAATGGCAGGGATGGAGACCGGAAGGGTCGTGGGAGCTCATGCGCGGTGACGGCGGGGCACAAGATTGAGGTGATGACAGTGGGCAGGAGAGTGAGGGAGGAGAGAGATGGGTGGTGGAGGAGATAGAGTTTGAAGTTGTTGGGCTAGTATGAGTTGTTATTGAGCTGCTATTGGGTTTATTTCATTGCGTACTAACTTCCGGAAGATATATGGGGAAGATATATAGGTTTCCCTTGCAGGAACACAGTACCATCTTGGGCTGTTGGATTGGATGCGGTCCATGCGAGTATGACTTGCATGAACCATCGCTAATCACCATCTGCACTCATGTTTCTGACGTTATTTAAATGCGAGGAAGAAAAAGTCATTGTACTCTTATAAGATCATCCAATTAAATTCCAATTGCACCATCATATTCTTTACAGCAGTGATATTTTATTAAGAATATATTTTGTGTTAACAGAATATTTTTAGCAAATCTTGAATAAATGTTCCAATTCATGAGAACATGTTTCAGATGTAAGATAAAATCATTCCGAACTTAATAAAGCATTGGCATAAAAAAAATCACATGTGTGAAAAATAATGTTCGCACAATTCAAATGTAGTGTCCAAAGGATTGAAATAAACCATCTGATCAATTATAACCCTTTGGAACTATTGACATGTAGAGTAACATAGGAACATTACAAAAACATATATCATGGAGCCCCTAAAAACACATAAGAGAACAATTAAATTATCCATAGTAATAGTACAATAGTGTAATAGGATCAAATCTACCAAATATCATGGGAATACCTAAAATATATAGGGAAAAGTCCAAATTACTACCCTCAAGTATAACCAAAGTTTGGATAACCCCCTAAAGTATTTCTTGGTTCATTTCACCCCTAAACTATAATATTTGGTTCAATTTACCCCTTAACACAATTTGTTTTTTTATTTCTCCACGCATAAGTGGACTTTTAAGTTCAAAATTTACAGCATGATAGTAGGCAACATAAGGAATGTTCAAAACATATATCATGATTTTTTCATCACTATTTTGATAGCTAGAATATTTAATTATAAAAATTATAATTGAGATGCAAAATTATATAGAAACTAATCATGGAAAAATCGTAAAATAATTTTCTAATATAGATTATGATGTCTACTACCATCTTGCAAAATCTTAAATTAAAATTCAACTTTTATGTGGAGAAACAAAAATGACAAATTGCATTATGGGGTAAGTTTGAACCAAGTAGCTAACTTTAGGGGGTAAATTGAACCAAAACATAGTTTAGGGGCTTATTTGGACTTTCACTATACTTGAGGGTAGTAATTTGGACTTTTCCCTAATATAAATATATTAAAAATGTAAAAAAGGGTAAAAGTTTAATGAATTCAAACAACATAACATAAAAATGAGAAAATATGAATAATAACGTGGAAGCAAAGAAAAATAAAAACTAAGTTACCACACCTCTATATGTTACTTGCTGAAAATCGTATCTTACATGGATCACAAAACATACATGCGTCAACGATATGGCAATACATACTAATTGGGTCAAAAACAACCCTACTAGAAGGAAACTTGGAAACACAACGTTTGTGTATCATCCATTTGGTTGAGGGATTGGACATGCTAGAAAGAAATAAGAGAATTAGAAATACCTTCTCCTTGACGGGTCTAAGCAAACTAATTTTGGGCTATGATGGAATTCAACATAAGAGCCTAGGTGTAAATTTATCCACCAAGGGTAGGGAGGGAAAAGTTCCTCTTCCTCTATCTATATATGGATCCCAAAAGTGGAGGAAGGAGCTCAAGATCACAAATGCACACTACCCAAGGCTTGCGGTTGGAGACTATTTTTGAAGACCTACCAAATGCACTTTATTTTCTGCTCAAAGGACCAATCTTCCCAAATTGTTGTCTTTTGCATATTTGTGACTTTGTAGCTAAAATTCATGTAAAAAAAAGTAAATTCAAGGAGTGTGCATCTAGTAAAGTCCCATATGTGATCTTTTGTAGGAGATAAAAAATTAAACACACACACACACACACATTTGCACTAAGAGGACCTATTTTGATATTATTGTCTTAAAATGTTGAATTACAACATTTCGTTATAGAGATCTAAACATTATCTAATACATACTCCACTATTATATATATGAACATCACCATAGAAGTTCATAAGGTGAGATTTGTATATTATAATAAGGGGAATAATATATAGATTAAAACTACATAAGAAACCAATATCTCATGCATAATATAGTGCTAAAAGAGCTCCGAATATTTAACCCATTACTTTGTTCTTAACGACATCATGCCTTGTAATTTATATAAGTAGCTAAAGCGATTATGAACAGTATGACAAATTGTTGTTGCAAATATCTAACAATATCATCTAATATATAAAACATGTAGTGTGTAACAATCAATGTAATTCTTCTTAGGAGTGACAAGTAATAAATTCAGAAACCATATGTTGAGAGGAGTCAGAGTTATAAAGTTTTTAAATTCATCACGAAATGTGGATTATCTGTTCCTGGAATCGTGGACATCAAGTTCACCAAATGAGCTAGTTATGTAACATAATTGATACAAACATCAAAATCTGAGCATTCCACTCGAACTTCATATATGTCATTTATGTTATAAATGGCTCGAGTCAGAAGAATGAACACACCAGTCACCACTGATCACCAGCAACACAAACCACTTCGTCCAGCCGATATAAGGGGGTATAATATGGCCAGTGACCTCTCATTCAGCCTCTTATTTAGAGATGGTCAGTGTGACACCATAGTTGTTCAATCGGAAGTCAATATGATTTATGTGTTTTGGCTAGCTATCTCTGATCTCATCTTGCTACATGTATACTTTGGAATTAGTAAGCACTGACCACTAGCAACACAAATGGCTCGAGTCATTTATGTTATTTGTGTTATAAATGGCTCGAGTCAGAAGAATGAACACACCAATCACTATTGATCACCAGGAACACAAATGGCTACAGTCCACTCGAACTTCATATATATCATTTATGTTATAAATGGCTCGAGTCAGAAGAATGAACACACCATTTACCACTGATCACCAACAACACAAACCACTTCGTCCAGCCGATATAAGGGGGTATAATGTGGCCAGTGGCCTCCCATTCAGCCTCTTATTCAGAGATGGTCAGTGTGACACCATGGTTGTTCAATCGGAAGTCAATATGATTTATGTGTTTTAGCTAGCTATCTCTGATCTCATCTTGCTACATGTATACTTTGGAATTAGTAAGCAACTCATCGTATAGGTTGATACTGCATGTGCCACTAATTTCAGCAGAATTGCTCTACCCACGCAACTAGCTTCTAGGTAATAATTAATACTAGCCGCATACATACTCTCTGCGCATCGTCGAGATGCCAACACATGCAGAATATCTGATTATACTATTATAGCGGTACCAATATATGCATGCGTGATAGTATGAGTGCATGAATCGTCAGTGTTAATGTAGAATTGTACTATTATAGCGATACCAGTATATTCATGTGTGATAGTATGGGTGCATGAATTGTCATTGTTAATGTAGACAAGGCCCAATCTTCTGAGAGGTAAAGGTAAACTCGATTGGTGGAGGCGCAATGTTGACGATCCGGCTTCGAATCAGACACAATTTGACCCTGCAATCGCTACACCACTGCTCCATTGGTTATCAATTAAGCACAACTTGATTGACCTCACCAAGAAAGCTTTCCCTGCAAGCGAATCGAGTACACAAGCAAAAAAGTGAAAACACGCAATCTGATAACTGCAAGTATGGATTGAAGCGAAAGACAAAAGGGTTCAAGTTCTAATCACAAAAGAACTAATCGATACAGTGATGACGAACAAGAACAGAGGCCCTGATTCACAACAAAAGAACTCTTGTTACAGTGGTTATGAAGATAGTCTGTTCCTCGAAGGAAAACAAAAACTCAAACAAAACCCAAGTCTAAACGGTGGCTACTACTGAGTTTTTATGACTAAGGGGGTCGAAGTAGGGTTGGGGCGACAAGGGGTGCGCCCTCAACATGGGCTGAAAGGCCCGACTCGATACAAAGCTAAGTTGGCCCAAATAGATGACGCACGCAGCACCTTGTCGTGGTCACACATCATGATCCACGAACCTTTTGGAGCTAGGACCAGAACCAAAACGACAGCGTCGTCGTCCCCTTTCCAACGCATCCTTATACGCCTCGTTTTGATGTCGTGTGAGGGAGATATCACTGAAACAATGGAGGGTTGTTGGTTGAATCCGAACCGAACGTGTCGACTGAGTTAAAAACGACGCTTGGAGAACGACGTGACGTGTGTGTCCAGCATGCTATGTCCTTATCAATGGTAGGCTCATCAATTGTAGCCATAAAAAAGAAATATTGTAAATCAAGCCTACTGCCTCCATTTCAAATCATGGTTCATTTGATTTTTTTTATTCCAAACTTGATCACTCATCTTATTCAAAATATTTTGCAAAATATCATTCTTTTTCCTTTTTTCCTTTATTAATATTTTTTTCAAGAGTGAATTAAATTTGACAATGTTTGTATGATTTTTTTAAGTAAGACGAGCGATCAAATTTCAAGGTTAAAAAAAGTAGACGTATAATTTGGAACAAAGAGAGTGCTACATGTTTAGAGCAACTTAAATTCGTTTCTTTTTGTTTAGATATTCGTATTATCATCTCTCCGGTTTTAGCTAATGTTAAAAATAGGAAACGAACTAGGAAGAAAGATCAGATCTTGCTAGTGTTTAAATCTAACGAGATTTATTAACCACCAGAAGTAAATCAAAGAGGCCAAGACCACGAAACGCGAGAATGTATTCAAGTTCCGATAATACTCGTCGATCAAGTATTCAAGTTCAGTATTCCTTCTGCCTGTCTCCGGCGGGTGCCTCCTTCGCCCACCTGAGCACGAACCAAATGATGTCGGCGATCGCGCTGCCTCCCTCCGCGTCCCGGCCGCCGCCGGGAACCGCGGGCGGCGCCGGCGCGACGTGTCCCGACGACGGCGACACGGCTTCTTCCGCCGGCAGCTGGTCGGGAAGGCCCTCGCCGAACCCGGCGTCGGTTGGCTGGTACTCGAGCACGCGGGCGGCGTGAGCCACGGCGACGGCCGCGAAGACCACGAGCGCGGCGACAAGAACGACACGGGCCGCCATTAGCTCCGGTACGTTCGACCTCGCCCTCGACGTCACCGGCCCGGCTTGTGTTGCGATGCTCGAACGAGAATTGCTGCTGCAGCTTCCACGGATCAGTAATTCAGTACATTGGGATTGATCGAGCCGGGTAATATATATGCACGGACTGAATGTAGTACACGGGTGCTCTGAAACGAAACTGAAGTTGGACAGTCAATTGCCTGTCATCAAGTGTGGCGATCGGTCAAAAACCGCCCAAGTTACTCCATGAGCGCGTTCCTGTTTGCTCCCCTCCCGTTTACATCGGTGTTGAAGAGGCACTTCAATGGCAGTGAAGCTGTTCCATGCCTCTGCTTTATCACGAGCTTCGTCACCACTCTTCAATCTGTCACTACGAACTGGGACCGAGCAATGAGACGTTGCTACAACAATGCCTCAGCTTGATCAAGTACGGTGTCTCACTAATCGGTTGTTGGCGTAGCTTGGAATCCAATCCAAGTATATACCTAACTTGCAAGTGCAGAGATCTCGGCGACGACGACAGCTCACCGGACGCCGGCCGGCCATGGCGGCGATGTGTGTGCGTGCGTGCATCCAGCCAGCTAGAAAGGGCCCCCCAGTCCGCTTTCACGGGCCACGTGATGCGCCCCCGCTCTTTTGGCCCAGGCCCATCCAGCGCTCACGTGGATTTGCGATGCGCGCGCTGGCGCTATCCCTTTCCAACCGTACGGTCGCTGGCGCATCACGTCGGGACGTCGGCTACACACACACCAGAGCGTCCATCCGTTTTGCCGGGCAAAATATAATAAAAAATATATGTAACGGTCACCATCCAAAATGACGACTCCGTTTGAAATTCGAAACAAAAATAGCCGTGTTTTGAAAAGATTTTTTCGAGATCTCTTTGTACGGGAAAAAATCGATTCGAAACGGCCCACTCCATTTCAGTTTTGGTCGGGAAAGAATTACGGCATTCCGCAGGGACGTAACGGCAAAAGCAGCACCCAAGGACGCGATTTCAAAATGGCCCCCCTCCAATAAAATCTCTCCCCACCCCCCTCTCTTCCCCCATTCCCACTCACTCCGCGCTCCGCCTCCCCAAACCTCCCAAACCCCACCGCCTCGCTGGAACCCTAGGCCCCCGACCCCCGCCGCCGCGGCCCAGCCCCACCCCACCCCAACCCGTCGCCATGAGGGAGATCCTCCACATCCAGGGCGGCCAGTGCGGCAACCAGATCGGGGCCAAGTTCTGGGAGGTGATCTGCGACGAGCACGGCATCGACCACACCGGCAAGTACGCCGGCGACTCCGACCTCCAGCTCGAGCGCATCAACGTCTACTACAACGAGGCCAGCGGCGGGAGGTTCGTCCCGCGCGCCGTGCTCATGGACCTCGAGCCCGGGACCATGGACTCGGTGCGCTCGGGTCCCTACGGCCAGATCTTCCGCCCCGACAACTTCGTCTTCGGCCAGTCCGGCGCCGGCAACAACTGGGCCAAGGGACACTACACCGAGGGCGCAGAGCTCATCGACTCCGTCCTCGACGTCGTCCGCAAGGAGGCCGAGAACTGCGACTGCCTCCAAGGTATGTGTGTATCTAACCGGATCTGATGTTTTCCCCCATTTTCCTTTCAGTTTCTGGAGCCGCGTGCCTTCTGGATCTGAGGTTTTATTCGGCATTGCGCTTGTTCTGAGCTAGTAGATCTGAACAAGGTCTAGATCTAGGCGGTTCATGAGATTTTCTAGGAATTGAGCGGTTAATTCCTGGCCGTTTTGTCGGATACTTGTAGTCCTCGAGTGATTGTTCAGTTAGATAGCTACCAGGCCTTGTAATTCAGTATGCATTTCCTCCTTACTGCAGGTTTCCAGGTCTGCCACTCGCTGGGAGGTGGTACTGGCTCAGGAATGGGCACCCTGCTCATCTCCAAGATCAGGGAGGAGTACCCGGACAGGATGATGCTGACATTCTCTGTCTTCCCGTCGCCCAAAGTGTCCGATACTGTTGTGGAGCCCTACAACGCCACGCTCTCTGTGCACCAGCTTGTTGAGAACGCAGATGAGTGCATGGTCCTTGACAACGAGGCTCTCTACGACATCTGCTTCCGCACGCTCAAGCTTGCAACACCAACCTGTAAGTGCTGAATTCTCTTCAGCTTTATTTGTTCAAAATGTAGTGTTCCATTGTCGCATTTCTGTCCTGTCAGCTTCCGTTGTTGATTTGTAGGTGGTGTGAACAGTTGTTTGCTTATGTGTTTGCAACATGACTAATTTACCATCATTGATTGTCTGTCCCAACTTATATTGTTGATGTTTAGGTGGTATGTCCTAGTTCATAATAGAATGGTTGGTTTGCTTATGTTCTGCAAATTAATTATGTGATTATATGTCTGTTCATGCTTGGTGCTGATAATCCTGTTAATATTAATATACAAGGTTGTGACTCCCAGGGGAGTGTTATGCTACATTGCACTCATTTCTTTTTGCCTGGAATGCAGCACAAGCAGAGTAGTTGTTGACTGTGTTTTGGAAACATGCTTTTCTTTTGTATTTGCAGTACACAGTTTTTCTATTCTACTTGTTATATACATGTAAACTTTCGACTACTAAATTGTTTTGCTTGAATGGTGTCACTGTATGTAGTATTGGAGAGGGCTAATATTGTTATTTGGTTGGTATTGTTCATCACTGCTTGTCTTCTAACTGATATTCTAGTTCATATTGTTATCTTAGAAGCATGAAGTAACATGCCACTATTATAATCTGGTGGTTATTTTTGTACATACGTGTATTTTGGTGCTTTAGGTGGCATTTCCTTTAACTTTGTCTTTTGTTGTGCAGTTGGTGATCTCAACCACCTTATCTCCGCAACCATGAGTGGTGTTACATGCTGTCTTCGCTTCCCTGGTCAGCTGAATTCTGACCTCAGGAAGCTTGCAGTCAACCTGATCCCCTTCCCACGTCTCCACTTCTTCATGGTCGGATTCGCTCCACTGACCTCACGGGGCTCCCAGCAGTACCGTGCCCTCACTGTGCCAGAGCTTACACAGCAGATGTGGGACTCCAAGAACATGATGTGTGCTGCTGACCCTCGCCATGGCCGCTATCTCACCGCATCTGCCATGTTCCGTGGGAAGATGAGTACCAAGGAAGTGGACGAGCAGATGCTGAACGTGCAGAACAAGAACTCATCGTACTTTGTGGAGTGGATCCCCAACAACGTGAAGTCAAGCGTGTGTGACATCCCTCCCACAGGCCTCAAGATGGCGTCCACGTTCATTGGTAACTCGACCTCCATCCAGGAGATGTTCCGCCGCGTTAGCGAGCAGTTCACAGCCATGTTCAGGAGGAAGGCTTTCTTGCACTGGTACACGGGTGAGGGCATGGACGAGATGGAGTTCACTGAGGCCGAGAGCAACATGAACGATCTGGTGGCCGAGTACCAACAGTACCAGGATGCCACAGCAGAGGATGAAGAGGAGTACGAGGATGAGGAAGAGGAGATCGCTGAGTAAGCTACCTTTCCTGGTGCTTGCTGCAGATGTGATATCCCTTGTATCGCTGTTAGTCATTATGTTGCTTTAGGTGCTTGTGGTGATGTTAGGTGATAGGTGGGTGGTATTGCTTATGATGGTATGTTGTGGTGACAAAACTGCATTTCTTTGTGTTGTGTTGGTCAAGCTGTTATGACTATGAGGTAGCTTAACTTATTGTTGCTATACCATTACTCCAGCAGTACAAGTATCTTATGCATTAGTATAATTCATCAGTTATATATGTTTGGTGGTGCATCGACAGTTTATGTTAAAAGCTTTGATTTATTTGTCCTTCGATTTACTTGCAAACTTTACTCATTTTGGACGGGGCTTTACCTATCTGGTGCATTCGTGCCACTATTTACCACAAATCTTCTGATGAAACTAAAGATAATTCCTTTATTTGAGATTCCTTTATTTGATTTACTTGCAAACGTTACTCATTTGCGCATTTGTGCTACTATTGCCACAAATCTTCCGATGCCTCTGACGAAATCGATGAGTAATTTGGAGTGCAAACGAGCTACACAACACAATTGTGTGCACCTTTGCCATAACTGGCGACAAACAGAGCAATTGTCGTGGGCACCCAGGCTGCAGATAGACAAATTGTGTGCACGGTGAACGCATGAATTCTCAGTGCAGCGCACAAAATCTTTGCTGCTCTTCTTCATATACTCAGGTAGTCATGCCGCAACAACGAACCCCTCAAATAATCAGCACATGAACACAAACAAATGTACTCTCTCTTCTCTCTTACACACGCAAAGAATGTAATGAATAATCTCTCATCTCATCTCATCTCATCTCTCTTGCAAGTTCCGATCCGAGCTCAGCACTTCTTGGCGCAGGAGCTCTTGGCCTTGTGCCTGAACAGCACCTTCTTCATCTTGTGCGAGGTGTTCTCGACGGTGAGCACCACCTTGCCGGGCTCGCTGGCGTGGAACGTGTTGCGGACGGCCTCCTCACTTGTCCCCGTCTTCTTGCCCTTTCTGACGATGATGGTGTAGGAGCCCTCGTCGGCCGGCACGAACTCCTCCTTATAGTTCACCTCCCAGCCCAGCACCGTCAGGTCCCATGTCAGGGTGGCATCAGCCTGAAGCAAAATATTCCGTCAGAACAATTCTGCATCCCCCCGGCCTGAATTGTCTGAAGAAACTTATTCATGGTATGTCAGTGCGGTACCTCAGTGGCTTCGATCTCGATGGTCACGGTGGAGCTTCCCTTTACTGTGAGCTCTGTGATCTCGCCGTCATCGGCAGAGAACTCAGTGTCGCCGTCGCGCTTCAGGCCGCCGTACTTCACCGGGATGGCCTCAATCGGAATGTACCTTCAGAAAGGTGAGCAATGTTTGTTAAAATCTGTTCGAAACTACGAATTTGTTCTTGCAAGATTGGCAACAAGATATGTTCTAGATTCCACTAGCACTTACTTGAGGAGGGTCTCGGTGACCTTGGACGGACGAGCAATGACGAACTTGCTCTTGGTCCGCTGCGTCAGGAACGGGTAGAACAGGGTGCTGAACGCGTAGTACCAGAACGGCACGTTGATCAAGATCTGCAGGTTAAATCATACAAAGAAAAAACATATTAAATCAGACGCATCGGACAAGAATTCTGAGAAGAAATCCCTTTTCATGATTGGTACTCACGTTTCTTGCGACGAGCTCGGGGTAGTTGTCCTGGAACAGGTCGAGCAACTGCTTGACGGCGACGCGGAAGTCCTTCTTGGCCGGCCCTGGCGAGTTCTTGAGGTCCGTCACCTGCAGCAGCGACGCGGCGCCGCCGGGCTTGAAGTCCAGCTCGGCGACGTGGCGCTCCATGGCGCGCACCCGCCACTGGAGGAACTGTGCCTTGCCTTCCTCGGAGCCGAGCGCCTTCTTGTACACGGCGTCGTCGGCGAACACGCCCATCGCGTTGTAGCACACCGGGTGGCCCTCGCGGTCGGCGCCGTCGAGGTAGAACGCGCCCGCGAGCTCTTCCGGGAGGTCGGTGTCGGCGGCGGCGTCCGCGCCGGCGCTGAAGCCGGGCCAGTCCCTGCGCCAGCGGAGGGTGCGGCGGAGCATCTCGAACGCGGCGCCGGCCTTGAAGTCGCGCGCGCGGAGGAACTTGAGGAGCACGACGTCGGTGGCCTCGTCACCCCTGCTCGGGAGCAGAGGCACGCCCCACAGGGAGATGTCCTTGTCGACGACGACGGCCGCCGCCGGTTTCTCCTCCTCCTTCACGCCCTCGCCGGCTTCCTCCTTCTCGGCCTCCTCCTTCTTGCCTTCCTCCTCTTCCGCCTCCTTCTCAGCCTCTTCCTTGCTTTCCTCTTCCTCTTGCTTGCCCTCGGCTTCGGCTGCCTCCTCCTGCTCTTTCTTCTCCTCGGCTTCGAGCTCCTTCTTCCCTTCCTCCTCCTCTTTCTTCTCCTCAGGGGCCTTCTCAGCCTTCTTCTTGACCTCATCCTTCTCCTTCACCTCCGGCTTGCCGTCGTCGAACAGCTTGCCCTCAAGGATGGCCGCCTCCACCTTGCCGCGGAACTCGGCGAGCGCCTTCCGCTCGCTCTCCTTGAGATCATCGAGGAAGTTGCTCTCCTCCCTGAACGACGCGTTCTTGGACACCGCGACCGCCTCCTTGGCCTCCACCTTGGCAGCGCTCACCTCCTTCGCCGGCGCCGGCACCACCGCCTCGCCGCCGTTCCCCGACACTGCCTCCACGGCCATGGAGCTCACACCCCACAGTCACAACAATTCACACACACAGAGCACAATAACTCGGCGGGATCTCCTCCCAGCAAATCAATGGCGGCGGCGGCGGCGGCGGCGGCGAGGAGGAGGAGAGAGAGAAATCAATGGAGAGGGGAGGAGAGGGAAGAAACGGCTTTATAGTGAGAGAAGCAACGGCGCAACGGCTACGGCGGGGGTGGCCAATGAGGTGGCGACAGGTAGGCGGGTAGAGAGGGAGGGAGCCGTTGGGTCGGTCCGTTGGGCTCGTGGGGCCCGTGGGCTGCGCCAGGCGGGCGTTGGCTTTGCTCTTGCGGTGGTGCACGTCCAGCCTGCCAACGGCTAGCTTGTTGGTTTGCTTTGTTTACTAGTGGCTACAAAAGGCTAAAGAGAGCAGAGATGGGCTGTGCTGTGCAGCAGCTGTGATGGCATATGTACCCTTCTTTGGGGGGCCTGATTGCTAATCTGACAGCTTGGTCTTTGACTGGACAGCTAGCTATGCAGAGACAGTGCCATATGTTCACAACTTCTAGTGCTGTGGCCCTACAAAACGGCAGCAAATGAGTTGGCAGAATTGAAGAAGTAGCTTAAAAATTGTTAGCAAAAGAGTTCATTAGTCTGCTCATCGCCATGGGAATCGATCGTACTCTTTGTTAAAAGAAAGATGAAACTCTAAGAATGTGCATAAATTATAGGTTCCTAAATGATGTGATCATAATAAGCCCTCTGTCCCAAAATATAAACATTCTTCGATTTCCGCGACTCATGTTTAACCATTCGTCTTATTCAAAAAATTTGTGAAAATATTATTTATTTTTTATGATAAGTTTTATCATCGTATATATTTTAAGTACATCATAATTATTTTTATATGTTCACAAATTTTTTGAATAAGACGAGTGGTCAAATGTGATAAGTCAACAAATGCTTATATTCTGGGACGGAGGGAGTACCCAATGCCTAAAATAGATAACATGCCTCTAAAAGAAAAGAAAAACAGGAGATATGTGGGCCATAAGTCGGAAAAAGCCTAAGAAACGGTCCAATTCTCTAACAACCCACACCTTATCCACATCTCCTCCTCTCCATCCCCTCTCGGAGATCCTATATATCTTCCGGAAAATTTTTTCAATGAATCTTCCACTTTAAGATTCGTGCAAGACCAAAATCTGACGGACGCAGTTCATCATCTTCCCTTAGCTCATTCTCCTCTACTTTCGAAAGATTGGCCGCGCCGCCGACCTGGGTGGTGGTCGAGGCCGCCGCCGACGGTGGTAGCGGTGGTGCTAGGGTTAGGGTTCCGGGTTTCCGAGGGGTTCCAGTGTTCAGCGGACCTAGAGAAGGGAGGGGGTCGGGGTGTCGGCGGTGGTCACGATTCAACCGGTGGCAAAGGTGAGGCGGCGCGGTAGCGCCGCCGGTCGGCAAGATGGCCGGTGACCGGCGGCTGGGGTGCGAGAAGCCTTTGGGTTAGGAAGGGCGGGGTGGAGAGCGGTGGGGGACGGCAGGCGGGTGGCGTGGCAGCCGCCGACCGGGGTGGCGGAGGAGGCGGCAGCGGGAGTCGCGACCTCATGGGGAAGAACGTGAGGATGAAGATGAGATGTTAATAGGCCTAATGGGCTTTAAAGATACAATGCTTATCCACCTTCCACAAGACATATAGAGTGTGATTGCCTATCGAGGCTCCCATAGTGCAGCTCGGTCTTGTTTGGTAGCCTGCATACCTCCTAAGCCTGGCTTGTGGAATGCAAAAGTAGACCCTTAGCCTGGCTTGCTAGAAACTCAGGTGAGATCCGTTTCCAGGTGCAGGCTTGCACAAGCCAAGGAGAAAATCACGTCACCTTCCCATTAGCACGCCACCTCCACGACAACATCACCGTCGCTCGTGCGCAGCACTCCGACGCTTGTGCCATCAACTCCATTCACCGCCTCCACGCCGAGCCCGCCGCCGCCGGTCACCACACCGCCGCCTCCACGTCGAGCTTGCCGCCGCTAGTGTGGCCCTCTCGTCAGCAAACGAATCGAGCTCCGCCACATCGATTTGAGCTCCGCGTCGCCGAATTGAGCGCCATGGACCGGTCCGTCGTGGTTCCCCATCGTCCCCTCCATCCACCCACTCCTCACGAACCCGCCGCCGGGGAGACCAGGCCATGGCCGCTCTCGAGCTCATAGCTCTCCTTCCACGTCGGCCTCCGATGTCGATCTACGGCCGCTCGACCACCCGCCATGGCCGCGCGAAGAAGGATAGGGCTTGGAGGAGGATTGGTCCCGAAGGAGTAGCACGAGGAAGCGGTGTCGAAGTCCGCTTCTCCCACCGGTGCGAGGAGGCGTGGCGGCGCGCCAACCATCAGAGCCGGATGGCGAAGCAGAGGTGAAAATGGGGACGGAGGGGAAGAGGAGAGAAGAGAGAAGGAATGAGTGGTAACTTCACCTCTAGCCAACACGTAGTCATCTTATTATATTATGCACTCTACCAAACACAAACAACACAACTGAAACTATCTCTAGACATCCTACCAAACAGAAGCAAATTGCATTAATTTAACCTGGTCAAAACTGATCTGGCTTAAAGTTAACCTGTTTAGGAGCCACCACTAGTCTACCTACCACCCTCGTAGGAACCCCCTCCCGTATGCTCAGAAAAAAAGGGTTATTTGGATCGGTACCATTACAATTTTTCAAAGTCGGAGATATACCATTACAATTCGTCTATTCGGAACCATACCATTGCAATTTTCACTTTGTCTGAAATATACCACTACTTACCCTTTCGACATGTTTCTCAAAAAATTTAGACCAAATTACCCCTATCCTCCTCTTCCTCACGGCCTCGCCCCTGCTCACCGGAGATGGAGAGCCGGCCAAGCCTCTCTGCTCACCGGAGATGGAGCCGGCCGTCGAGATCTGGCAGCGGCAGCCCGACATCGCATCCGAGCGCTATTTCCTGCTCTAGGCGCTATTTCCTACCGCTATTTCCTGCTCCAAGCGTCGGCCGATCCCTGCTCCTCCCACAACCATGGCAGCACGGACCCCGGAGGAGCTCGACGAACGGTCGGAGAGGGAGGGGAAGGCCGGGAGAGAGGCACCACGCCCCTTCTCCGCCGCAGCCGCCGCGCCCCTCCCCCGCCGTCGCTGGGACGGGAGGGCGGCGTTGCGCGCCTCCCCGGCATCTGCGCCCACCACCGGCGGAGAGGGGGACGTCGGAGGAGGGAAGCGAGGGAGCAGGCGACCGGAGGAGGGGAGCAGCAGCCATGCTCTGACCAGGACGGCGGCGCGCGTACCGCACGCCTGCTTTTCCTCCGCTGCCACGAGCTCTGTCGGTCGCAGCTGCTCCTCCGCGCTGCGCCGGCTGTATCCTCCGCACTCCCGCCTCGCCTCGCGCCGCCGTGCCGCAGCTGCTCGTCCGTGTCGCGCCACCGTGCCGCAGCTGCTCCTCGCGCCGCACCGGCTGCAGCTCCTCGATCCGCTGGAGGAGGGGCGCGGGGAGGAGCGGTGGGGCTTGCCGGCTCGGGGAGAGCGGCGACCAGCGCCGGGACCTAGGAATCCGTGTGCGGAGCTCGAGGCCGTCGCGCTGCATCGCCTGTGGCAGCATGAGCAGGGGCTGCAGGAGCAGGAGCCCATCACTTGAGGAAGAAGAAGATGATAGGGGTAATTTGGTCCAAATGTTTTGAGAAACATGTGGAAAGGGTAAGTAGTGGTATATTTCCAACAAAGTAAGAATTGTAATGGTATAATTCCGAATAGACGAATTGTAATGGTATATCTCCAACTTTGGGAAATTGTAATGGTACCCATCCAAATAACCTAAAAAAAAACCCTCCCGTCTTGGTCTCAGAAAAAAAAGCCTCTTCCGTCTCCCCCGAGGCCCCGACGCCTGCCTGCCCTCCTCGACTCGAATCCTCGCGGCCGCCCGTCGAAGTCTGCTCCGCCGCGGCTCAGTCCGTCCCTGCTTCCTCCTCCGCGTACCCGCGGCCGCCCCTGCTTATTCTGCCGCCGCCGCCCATCGCTGGCCTTCGCCGCCGCCACGGCCGCCTAGGGGCCGCGGTACCCGCCGCCCAGCGCATAAGCGTGCTTATGCATAAGCAGGCTGACCATCTTTTTTGTTTTCTGGCCCTTTTGTTGAAAGATTCTCACAACTATACACTTTTTGGAAAGATTTCAAAAAATGGACCCTGAGCTCGGCGCCGTGAACTGTGGCGCCGAGGTAATACGTCTCGGCACCGTGAATCTTGACGCCGAGGTTGAACGAGTTGGCAACAAATGGAGCTGATGTGGCGCTAACGCGGCCGCCGAGCTCGGCGCCGTGATCTGCGGCGCCGAGGTCACTGCGCTTGTGCTCTGCTATCATGTGGCGTTTGGAGCTTGTGGCGGTAGCACACACGCACACGCCGTCGCATGCACACGTCCGTAAGCGAGTAACCGTAACCGGCTGCCGACCGCATGCCATGCAAACATCCGCAGTAAGCATGCACATGCACGCCATGCACATACACACACGTTACATGCACATGCAAGCCATGCAGGTACACACGCCACACGCGTACGCACGTAACGCCTGGCCGTATGCACCGCACGGAGACGAAGGCCTCGGCGCCTCGGCGCCACATCAGCTGCCACGTTTGCTCATGTCGGTCGCGAATCCTACACCCTCGGCGCCGAGATCCATGGTGCCGAGACGTGTTATCTCGGCGCCATGGTCCATGGCGCCGAGCTCGGGGTCTATTTTTTGAAATCTTTTCAAAAGAGGCGTAATTGTGAGAATCTTTCAACAAAAAGGCCAGAAAACGAAAAAGACGGGCAGGCTGATGGCAAGTTGAGTTATTGAGTGGCTACATCAAGATAAGAAGCAAGACCCAAGGAATCACACTCAGCTTAGGAGATCACTCTAAAACAGAAGGGAGGCAACAGCTAGCTCAGCCATGAGTCGTTGATCTCTGTGGCAGGCACATGTCACCCCTGTGGCCCTGTTGCCATAATGGACTCACCTGAACTCAGAATTTGCTAGTTGCCCACCAATTTTCAGGATAGCCATTTATTTTGGATGTGCTGGAGTCGTTTGGCAGGTGGTTGTAGAGATTTCCATCCTGTGTGAACAGGATTGTGTAGCTTTGTTCTAGCTTACAGAATGAAGATTTTGGTATACTTATACTATTGCGTACTGACTTGGTATAGCTTACATGTTTTTTCTGTCTGTTTCATGCTGAAGAGGAGTGAACTTCGTGTAGAAAACATAATAATGTTGCTTTGCTTGTCAGATACATTTTGTGCTTCTCATCAGTAGGCAGGGGAAGGTGAGGTTGACAAAATGGTGCAATCCATAACCACAGAAGCAAAGATCCAAAGGTATGACCGTATGAGTACACCAGCATGTTTCACTGCAGTTTATCATTGTTTTGACTGGAGCATATAGTATCTTTCATGCATCCTATGGTGTACAAAGGACTCAACCACATATTTTTGCTTTCATTTAAAAGGTAATCAGAGAAATAAGTGCGCTTGTACTGACGAGAGGCCCCAAGCTGTGTAATTTTGTTGACTGGCAAAGGTTACAGAGTCGTGTACAAGAGGTGAGGAGTCATTTTGAATGATCGTTACATAAATTCTTTCACAATATTTTTCTCTCAGACCAAATTAACCTTATAAATCAGTGTGCAAAGGTTACAGAATTTTGGTACACTTATACTATTGGGTACTGACTTTATGAATCCTTGTCCTGAACTTTGATGTCTTCCAAATTCAAATGTCATATTACAAATGCTAAAATTATCATAGATTCTTTTATCTCGTCCAAGCACTACATTCAGCGGCAAAGCATACGCTCATATGTGTTTCTTTCTGACGCTTTCTTTGTGTTCCACTGATAGTACATTAGGATACTAACTGTTACTGTCATTGCTTAAGTATAAATGGTGACTTCAAATTTGTGAATCATGCATCAAACATGTCCATTTTTAAGGACCACCAAAACTAGTACATTAGGATACTAACTGTTACTGTCATTGCTTAAGTATAAATGGTGACTTCAAATTTGTGAATCATGCATCAAACATGTCCATTTTTAAGGACCACCAAAACTAGACATTGTGCATGAGAATTGAGAAATGAAAATTCATTTATCGAGTTATTTGTTCAGAACATATGCTACTGAGATCGTCCTTCAGTTTCCGCTAAGATATGCATTCCTGATCCTTTGCAGCTTGGCAGCTACCTCCTGCATGCTGATGCGCTCGTTGGGGGACATCTTGGTGCAGCACAGTCCAATGTTGATTACAGACCGCAGGATCTGAGCTTCACTGTCCTGTATGGCCATTGGCGTCTCCATGCTGAGGTCCAGTTCTTGCAGCAGCTGTGGGTCAACAATCTGCAACACGTTGTCAGGGAAGTTGATCTCTGTGAACTTTACAATGCTCATCCCATCCTTGAACATATCAGCTGTTGGCCGCCTCCGGATGAATATCTCTAGGAGAACAACTCCAAAGCTGTAGACATCCGAGGAAGTTGAAACCTGACCACCCCCTGCACATTCTACAGATCATATGAAGAAAGATTTTAGCTAAAATAGATATAGTTATATTATCATGTTACCTAGAGAGAAAATACAAGGTGGAAAGGGACAATATAATACCTGGAGCAACATATCCAATGGTTCCCTTGATGGCAACTGATGAGGTTGATATTGTGTATTCACTAGTAGAAGCTGATGTTACGGAATCAACTTTGAACCTTGCTAGGCCAAAGTCTCCAACATGAGCTACCATGTCGCCATCCAGGAGAATGTTGCTCGGTTTCAGATCACAGTGCACAATGGTTCCTTGGTGCTCGTGGTGTAGATACGCCAAAGCGTCTGATACATCTGCAACGATGCTTAACCTCTGAGCCAGTGAAATATTGTTCAAAACTGGAGAGTTCTCTTCCTCGCTGCCTAGAACTGAGTACAATAAGTTATGCAGGTCTCCACGTGACATGAACTCATATACAAGGGCCTTGAAATCATTCCCAGTAGAATCGATGGTTGAACATGCAGTTAAGATAGGAACCAGATTGCGGCGTCGCACATTTCTCAAAGAACTACATTCTGCAATAAAGCTCTTTTGTGCTCCTCTTGTCTCCAAACTGAAGACCTTGATCGCAACCACATTTCTGTCATGGAACAACTGTCCTTTATAAACAGAACTGTATCTTCCCTGACCAATTAGATTGGATGATGCAAAACCTCCTGTTGCTCTGATAATATCACTGTAAGAAATTTTCTGGAATTGACTCCCGATAGAGGGTAAAGAAATGGATTCCGTCTTCTGTTTTTGCCTCCAGATGAAGAACATAACAGAAATGACTACAGAAACTAGCACTACTATGGCCACTGGGATCACTACTTTCTGTACAACTGATAGCCTGTGCTTAGATGCTGAATTCAAACGCATGACATGACATGGAAGCAGGTGTAGCTCCAGAGGTCCACCACAAAGCTCCTGATTTCCTTCAATCCGTATAGCAGTTGCATTCTTGAAGATTCCTTCTGGTGGCACCTCACCGTCAAGATTATTGAATGATAGATCAAGTTCAAGAAGCTGTAGGCTTCCGAGAGACACCGGTATTGGACCAGTCAAGTTATTGTGAGACATGTTAAGAATCTGTAGGCCTGTTATATTGCCTAGTGAAGTGGGAATACTTCCGCTGAAAGCATTATGTCCCACCTCGATTTCTTCTAAACTATCACAATTACCCAGAGTACTAGGAATGTTTCCAGATAGATTATTTGATGAAATATCCAAATATGTGAGTTGTTTTGCATTGCCGATGTCGGCATGAAGTGGTCCATGTAGGTTGTTGAAAGATAATGTAATCTCCCTTAATGTTGGGATTCTGAAGAGCTCCTTTGGTATGTTGCCATGAAGATTGTTGTTGGAAATGTTCAATGATCCGAGTGTTTGGAGGTTTCCTAGGATTGGAGGTATGTTTCCATCGAACTGGTTTGAGTCTATGTAGAGTTGTTCTAACTGAGACATGTTTGAAAAGGATGATGGAATGGCCCCGGTAAAGAAATTGTTGTTTAGTGTTACTTTCTGTAGACCTGTGAGAGTTCCGATCCAGTCTGGAACTACACCTATAAATTTATTGACGTTTAGTGCTACACTGATCAGTTTGTGAAGATTTGCTATACCAGAAGGAAACTCCCCTGACAGTTGATTATATGCCACGTGTAGAAACAGGAGTTGACTGGAAAGGTTGCCTACTGAATTTGGTACATTGCCTTCTAGCAGATTCATCGATAGCGAGAACACTTGTAGCTCAGTGCAATTTGCTAAACTATTCATAAATTTCCAGTCTTGATTGTTACTTGCTTGTAGTTTGTTTACCTCAAGATTTAACCAATTTAATTTGGAAAGTTTGCCGATGGAGCTAGGCACAACTCCGGTGAGCTTATTCCTCGATATATCGCAACGGTACAGCTTGGAAATATTTGTTAAAGAAGATGGGATAGGCCCAACGAAAAAGTTGGCGCCTAGCTCGAGCTGTTCAAGGTTGGGAAGAGAGTTGCCAATATTTGGTGGTAAATCTCTGCTTAGATCACTGTCAGCAGCATTCAGTTCAGTTAGGCTAGAAAGATTAAGTATGGACTGTGGAAAACTGCCTGAAAAATTGTTGCCACCCATGTACAGATATTGCAGCCCTGACAACTTTGCAAACTCACTTGGGATGCTCCCTTCAATGCTGTTACTTTCAAAACCAAACACATATAGTGATGTGATGTTGCCAAGAGAATTAGGAATGGTTCCAGTAAGACTATTAGTCCCAAGTATCAGCTGTTGAAGGCCCTGAGGCAAATCTGCAGGTATCTGTCCAGTTAGATGATTATTGGACAGCCCCAAAATTTCGAGTCTGGAACAATTTGCAACACTGGGTATCCTACCTTGTAGTGTATTATTAATCAAGTTGAGCTCTTGGAGGCGATGTAAATGGCCAAGGGATGGAGGGATCTCTCCAGTGAACGAATTTGTTGATAGGATCAATATCCTCAGGAATGTTAAGTTTCCAAGCGAAGTAGAGATCGAACCAGCTAAACCTTGATTCTGAAGACGAAGAGAAGTGACACGATTTGGGTGCTTCGAGCTGCACTGAACACCTTTCCAGCTGCAGAAATGGGTGGTGCCATTCCAGGACACCAAGGCTTGTTGTGGATCACTAGTGATGGCCTTCTTGAACTCCAGCAGCCACAACCTATCTGTGGCGTTTCTGTCCAAGGAGCAGATGGCAAGACGTGTACAGCATGCCATGAGCAGCAAGGCGAACTGTGGGATTGCCCTATGCTTCGTGGCTAGGCTTGATATCTTCAGTAAATCTGAACCCTTGAGTACATGCATAGATAAATTGAAAAGGGCGGCAAAATGAAGTTCAGGCAGTGTACTATAATTCATCAAAGACAGTGTACCTTTAACTAAATTTTTAAACAACCAACAAAGACAGCCTCTGTTGTTTCCAAAAGGTTAATTAATAATATCAACAACCAACAAAGACAACCTCTGTTGTTTCCAAAAGGTGATTATAATTTGCTAGCTTTGCAGTTTTATTGGTGAATCTAAAGTTGCTAGAATGCTAGATAGATGGAGGAATTGGTCGAAGAAGAGCGCAAACTAAAAGCAGAGATAGAGATACACACCTGGCAGCCACCAGCCATCCAACGATACAAGCTAGCGATTCTTTGTTGCTGGCCTCACGGGATGCAGGTAGCCTCCGGGATGCTGGGGGAGCGACACTATGGGGAAAGGAGAAGCAGAGTTCTTCGTACTCCTTTTCATTCGCCCGCTCGTGGAGCATAGGTGTCGTCAGAGTACCAGCCAGAGACGCTACTTGAGCATAACAGCCCAGGTCATGGTCACGGAGGTTGACTGAGGAGGCCCATCTATTAAAGCCAACATGTCAAGCGTTCATCTTTCCACATGGTGACAATTGACATACACGTATGAATCCATTAACACCGTGTTTGGTTAACGGGGACTGGCCCCTGTCACATCGAAGACTAATTCGCGAGCCGACTAATTAATTTATGATTTGACAACGTGATGCTACATTAAATATGTGTTAATGATTGATTAATTAGGTTTAATAGATTCATCTAATGAACTAGTCATGATTTCTGCAATTAATTCTACAATTAGCTCATGTTTAATCCTCTTAATTCGCATCCGAACAACTGATGTGGCACCTCCAAAACTTTAGTCCAAGGATCCAAATACTACTTAGTGTGAAAGGACCTCTAGTTGAGTTGGTTAGAGGGCTGAGTAACATGGTCTTACCGGTAGACCTTAGTTCAATTCCTCATCTCATCGCTGGTGTAGTCAAGGTTCGAAGGATTTTCTAAATCCGAATTAATGAAAAACTATTGAGCTCTTCACCTCCACCGGCTCTATTTTTTCTTTCAAATACTAAGTGTGTGATGGACACATTGCTGATTTGTTCTTACCACCAACCCTGATTCTTTGGGGTTGTTTGGTTGGACGCCTCCACTCGCCACGGTACAGTGCTCCTCCGCGTCACACCTTGCTCTGCCATGCTACAGTCAACAACAGAACTAGCTGTGGCGTGTGGTGCCGTTTTTCCCCGCCACGAGCTGTGGCGACCTGGAGTGTGGCGTGGCAGCCTGTGGCGGGAACCAAACAACCCCTTTGTCTTCCTACAAAACCTTGACTTAGTCCACTCAGGGCAGTCCTTATGGTAGAAACCATGTGCGAAGTCCAAGAGAGTCACATCATCAAAATTCATCTATAGACCTACATCTTCCCAACAGTTGGTGTCTTCACCTAATAAATATCGTTTCTCTCTCTCTCTCTTATCTCTTACCAATGGAGGGGAGGAGCAAACCCGCAAGACTTTAGTCAGGTCTTCCCAATGGCGATTTTGCTGGGTCTTGCGACTTTGATTCGCGTGAGGAGGCCAAGTCTAGAGGAAGAAACCAGGTCTTGTATTTTTCTCCTCTTTCTTCATTAACTATGCTGCTATGTTACCAATTTGCTGATGTGTCACCTCATTTATTAGGGATGAACTCCATCCTACGTGGACTATTGGGACTGCTCTCACCGCCACCATCCTCGAAGCAATACCCCTCCCCCTCCCTTTTCTTTATTCGGCCCTAGGAACACCTTAATTAGGACAGTTCTCCAAAATTGCCTCCCTTTAATCAATCCTGATTTCACAGTTTTCCAATTTATGTGTGGACTTGTGAAATCAAACATGGTCGCCAATGCATTTTATTTCACAGTGCTATGTGCTTACTTACCAACACTGCCAGAGGACGAAAAATATTAAGATATGACAAGATGCACTTGCTCTGTTTTTACATGGTTTTTTTTTACAACAAGTTTTTACATGGTTGACAAGATACAACCATTATACTGAGTGGTTGGGTACTAGTATATCACTTCACCCCCTTCAAACAAAAGGGGAAAGATCTTAATATTTTTATCATATCTCTTCACCGTTATTGTATCCTTATTCAAATTAAGTTATTCAAAATTGCATCCTTATTCACCGTTTTTTTTACCCGCAAAAAAAAGTAAATGTGCAAACAATACACATGGGAAAAAAACTACGGGGCAACATCATTTTATTCATTCATTATGCGCGGTTAATCAGAATAATTAGAACATTGTGCCGAGTTCTATCCGGCAATCAGAACATTGTGTGGCTTTTGGTTCTCGGAGCTACTAAAGGCCTTCGGTAAATTACTTCTGCAGCGATTATGGCCCACGGTGGCGCCGGCGGTTATGGCGCTGGCGCACTCCTTCCACGACAGGACCGCGGAGCTGGAGAGGCTCAACAGATCGTATGTGGTGCTGATACCTAAGCACGACACCGCCATGAAGCCCGGCGACTACCGCCCGATCTGCCTGCAAAATTGCTCGCTCAAGATCGTGTGCAAGATGCTCACCACCCGTCTACAGCGCGACATCCCCCGCCTGATCGATCCGGACCAAACTGGATTCATCAAAGGGCGGTCGATCTCCGAGAATTTCATCTACGCCGTCGAGCTTGTCCAATGCTGCAATCATCGCAAGCTGCCGACGCTGGTTCTGAAGCTTGATTTCGCGAATGCCTTCGACTCCGTGAATTGGAACTTCCTCGCCGAGGTCATGCAAGTGCGCGGCTTCCCCTCCGTCTGGTGCGATTGGGTGATGGACACCCTGAACACCTCGAAGCTTGCCGTGCTGGTGAACGGCGTGCCGGGCCCATGGTTCGCCTGCAAACGGGGGCTCCGCCAAGGGGACCCGCTGTCCCCCTACTTGTTCCTGCTCGTCGCCGATGTACTGCAGCAGCTGATCAAGCGAGATGGCCGCATACAACATCCTGCTGCGGAAGCCCTGCTGTGCCCCGTCCTCCAATACGCGGATGACACACTCATCTTGCTCAAGGCGGACGGCGTGGGGCTCGCGGCGCTGCGGGAGGTCCTGGACAACTTCTCCGCCGCCTCTGGTCTGCACATAAACTACACGAAGAGCACTATGGTACCGATGCATGTCCCTGGCCCTGACATCGAACATCTGCAAGGCGTCCTCGGTTGTCAGGTCGGCGGCTTCCCCCAAACCTACTTGGGGCTGCCGCTGTCCGCCGACAAACTGCGCCTCTCCGCCTTCTTGCCGCTGATCGCCAAGTCCGACAGATGTCTCAGCGGATGGCGCGCCTCGCTTCTGAACCGCATGGGGCGCGCGATCCTCATCAACAGCGTGATGGATAGCCAGTTGACGTATGCCATGTCGGTGCTTCAGCTCCCGGCCGGCACTCTCGACGCCCTGGACCGTCGCCGGCGCAGCTTCCTGTGGGCGGGGGACGACTCCGTCAGCGGGGCGCAGTGCCTGGTGGCCTGGGAGCGGGCTTGCCAATCAAAGGAGCAAGGCGGCCTGGGCATCAAGGACCTCGCTGCACACAACAGGTGGCTCCTCCTCAAGCTCATCCATCGGCTGCACCACCCCGGTGATTCTGCGTGGGCTGGGTGGATCCGCGCTCGGATTGACCTGGCGGCTCTTCACGGCGACGTCGTGGGCGCGCACTGGCAGGACCTCGAAGACCTGCTCCCCATCTACCGTGCCGTCACCGCGTGCGAGGTGTTCGACGGGAGCTCCACCAGCTTCTGGCACGACCGGTGGCTCTCAGCAGGGCGCCTACGCGACCTGTTTCCCCTCCTCTACACACATGTGCTCGCCCCCGAGGCTTCGGTGGCGCGCGTTCTCAGGGAAGGCGCCGAGGCGCAGCTGGTGCCCTGCCTGACCCGGAGCGCGGCCGGCGAACTGGGGAAAATGCAGGAGCTCCTGGCCGCTGTCTCCCTCTGAGATGGCCCAGACATACGCCGCTCTGCCCTCGCCGACAAGAACAACGTCCTCCGCTCGGGGGCCATGTACAAGCAACTCATGAGCGCGGTAGGCCCTCCCAGCTGCGACTACGCCGACTTCGTCTGGGGAACCGAGCCCCGCCACGAGTCCAGTTCTTCGCCTGGCTCCTAGTCCAGGACCGGATCCAATGCCGGAGCAATCTTGAGAGGAAGAACATCATCACCGACGCCGCGTGTGAGCTCTGCGGCGAAGTGGAGGACAGCGACCACATCATGTTCAAGTGCTCCTTCGCCGTCGAGGTCTGGGCGGCACTAGTGAAAGTGCATCTTGGCCCCTAATTGTTTTGGTGATAGTGACAAACACAATTTGTGGTATTTAACGTTTGAATAAGATGTGTACATGATTTACTTAATTGAAAGACATGGTTTTGACCAAAAGAAGGCCCCCAACTCCAATTCGGCATTTTCAACTCAAGTCAAGGCTTAATTTAATTTTGATTTTGAATTTGAGTATAGGAAGCACCGTACTATAAAGGGGGATGCGAATTGATAGCCAAGAGATGCTAAAAGTGCTCTAGAAGATGACCCAAGTGAGTGAGAAGAGATTAGAGTTGACACGTGCACATTTACTTATCTTATCTCAATTTCTCAGCCTTTGTCGGTAGTACCGACGCCAGGTCGGTAGTACCGATATGGCTCCTCTGGCGAGTTTTAGCCAGGGCTCGGTAGTACCGACCCTGGGTTGGAACTACCGATATGCCTCCACTGTTGGGTTTCTGCGGCACCCCTCATTAGTTCCGACCCCATGTCGGAAGTACCGAGAAATCCCGATTTTGCACAGTAACGGCTAGTTTTCAGGGTTGAGTATAAATACCCCCTTCTTCCTCCTCACTCATTGCTGACCAACCACGGGGCAAACCCTCACTTGAGCATTCACTCCACTTCTCCCCTTTCCCCTAGAGCCAAGATTTGACTCCTTTGAGCTAGGGCTTGGGTAGAGAAGTGATTCCTAGTGAGGATTAGAGAAGCTTTGAGAGCCCCTTCGAATCTCCCCATCTCAAGAGCACTTGAAGCATCTCCGGGCAATTGATTCGTGTTTGTTACTCTTGAAGCTTGCTTCTAGACGGTTAGGCGTCTCCCGTTGAGTGCCCTCTTGGTGTGGAGCACCCGGGATCGTTTGTATTACCCTCTCCTTGGTGGAGAATTCTTAGTGAGCACCAATCTTCCTTTGTGGGGATTGGAAGAGGAAAAGAGGCTCTTGGTGATAGCCCTCCCTTTGTGGGATCCTCAACGGAGACGTAGCTTCCTTTGTGGGAGTGAACTTCGGATTAAATTCTTGTGTCTCCTTTGCTTGCTTGAATTCTTTGTTTCTCTCTAACCCTAGAACTTGTGTGAGCCCGATCTCTAAATTGGTTGTGTTCCAACTCATATCTTTGGTTGCAGGTGGTTCTTAGCTTCTATTCTAAACTCTTGATTCAAGTAGAATTGCTAGAATCGATTTACATTTCAAATTTCATTTTAGTCTTCTCTGTACTGTCGGTAGTACCGGTTCGGTACCGGAAGTACCGACCCCTCGGTAGTTCCGGCACCGCGTCGGTAGTACCGACAGGTGTTTTAACCGCTGCATTTGTTTCAGAAATTTGAAGTGATCCTATTCACCCCCCCTCTAGGCATCACAAGGTCCTTTCAACTAGGCACTGACGTCTCGACCTCCTCCGTCCGCAACCTCTGGGCTGTCCCCCGTCCGGCGACGATCCCGGCGAAACACTACTCATGCTTCATCCTTCTCATCTGCTGGTCACTATGGAAGCACAGGAATGACATCATCTGCTCCAGTGCGAGCCCGTCGCTTGCCCGCTTCTGGAGGAACTGTCGAGACGAGGCACGCCTCTGGTGCCTGCGTTTGCCGCGAGCTGAGAGCCTGCTCGTCGAAGAAGCCTGGTGCGCAGCGTGTTCTTATTCAATGTAAGCCCTGTAGAAAACCGAGAGTGTGTTTTTCCTAATGCTGAAAACCTTGTAACAAGCTTTTTGGCCTGCTAAAAACGGCCCATGGAATGCAATCAGGTGGGGACGCTCTCCCCCCCGTTGACCGTCAAAAAAAAATACTTCTGCAGCATTGGGCGCAAAATACCACTAATTAAGCTACACCGATAGTCGTCATTGTTATCTCCAAATATATAAAGAGTTGTCTCCAAGTGTATGCATAACTGCACAAATAAAAAATGGTGAAGTGTTAGAGCCTCGTCGGTCTCTAGCAAAAGGTATCAGTAATGCTATGGTCCTGACGTCCGATGCATCGGAAGAATTGCTTTTGAATGTTGCGAAATTCTTCTCCATGTTGCACGCTATATGACTCGATGTTGCGACAGGTGACTTGATGTTGCGACGAGAGTCGGGCGGATTATTTTTGAATATTGCGAAATTCTTCTCCATGTTGCACGCTACATGACTCGATGTTGCGACAGGTGACTTGATGTTGTGACGAGATTTTTTTGCTACAGTGCTTAGATCTGACGGCTTTCATTATTTCGGATGCTTCATGTGAATGTTGCAAATGTTTCGTATGGATGTTTGTAATTAGACCTGAGCATTCCACGGGCCGGGCCGAAAAAAACCAGGGTTTTTCAGGCCGAGAAAATCCTGCCCATGACCGTCCCATGGGACGTGTCGGGCCGCAGTTTTCGGGCCGGGCTCGGGCCGGGCCCGGGCTTGGGCGGGCCGCCCGTGCATTTTATAGTGTGAAATAACTAAAAACAGCATTTCGGGCCGGGCTCGGGCCAAAAATTTTTTTTCGCGGGCTTCAAGATCTCTGCCCACGCCCGTCCAGTAAGGTCCGTGGGCGGGCCTGGCGCGGGCCGGGCCAAAAATGCTCAGGTATATTTGTAATGATGTTGCAAAGAGAATCATGACGCGTGATGTTGTAAATGTTTAATGCACATGTTGCAAGTGCTTTATTTGAATGTTGTATTTTTTAACAAGATATTTGAATGTTCCAATCAACGCGCCGTTGGATGATTATCAACATTTTTAACATATTTTTGATGTTGTAAACATTATTTTTCGATGTTGCGGATGTTTGAGTTTCCATGTTGCATACATGTGATGTTAGGTGTTGTGTCGAGAAGGAGGAGGGAGGAGAGCCCCTGATGTTGGATGTTGCAAATATTAATTTTAAATATTGCGGATGTTGAGTTTCGATGTTGCAGACATGTGATGTTGGGTGTTATGTCGAGAGGAGGGAGGAGGGAGGAGGGCTCCTGATGATGCATGTTGCACGCAACATGAGTCGCAACATGGGTCGTTGGGGTATTATGTCGGATGTTGGATGTTGCAAGCAACATATCTCGCAACATGGCCCCAACACGTTGATGTTTGGATGTTTGTCACAACATGCTTGCCACAAGCTTGCAACATGCTCATCACAAGCTCGCAACATGCTCGTCACAAGCTCGCAACATGTACACTGTGTCAAGGGAGGAGGGAGGGGAGGCTCCGAGGTTGAATGTTGGTCGCAACATGGTTCGCAACATGTTTCGCAACATCATAACACTTCGCAACACGATCCGACGGCTGATATGTTTCATGATCCCAATCGTGTGGCTGTGAACCTGTCCGATGCTAGCGCCTGGAACGGACGTCCGGGCGCTAACAGCTCCGAAAAGGTATTTGGTCTCGTCTTGCGGATCCCATAATGAAGTCAAGGGTGTTTGACCTTGTCGGTCGTGAACAAATAATTCCAACCTCGCTGGTCACATAAACGCACTAGGTCAGAAAAAATTTGTGTTGACACATGACAATTAACGTGCTGGCAGGCACAATTGGCACCCACCAGCACAGTGGTGCGCGGGGGTGCCAGGTCTACGACCGCCAGGGGTAAGGACAGAGTGCTGGCGGTCGACATAAACCAGCCGCCAGCACAAATCGATCATCAGTGCTGACGGTTGGCTTATGTCGCCCACCAACGGTAATTTCATAGTGCTGGCGGGCGATGGAAGCTAGCTGCTAGCACAGATCGAAGCACCAGTGCTGGCGGTTGGCTAATGTTGCCCGCCAGCACTGTGCACATCATAACTATTCCAACACCTTCTTCTTCCCAGTCAACCTTCCATTGGAGCTTTGCTCGAGAGGAGCTCGGGAAAAGCTCCAAAAACACCAAATCAAGGGGGAAGGTTTTGCTCTTAATTTCCTTGGAGGAAGTGGCTATATAAGGTGAGTTTTTGCTATTTCTCAGAAAAATTGTTTGTTTGACAAACTTAGTTCAAATGTGACTCTTGGGTGAAACACCTCAAGTGTTATAAGAGGTTTCACCCATGAGTCACATTTGAACTAAGATTTTAAAACAAACAATTTTTATGAGAATACAAACTTCCTAAATTAAATTTGAAATATTTTGTTAAAATTGTGGAAGTTTGGGACATATTTCAACAAGTTTGAATAAGATTTTGAATTTTTTGATTTTTTTTTCAAAATGTGTCGAATTTTTTGAATATTTTCTAAATTGACTACATTTTGAAACCAGTAGTTCTTTGTAAGGAAACACACTCCCTAAACTTAATATTAAGAATTTTACTTCACTTGTATAAGTTTCAAACAATTTTGAACTAATTTAGGCAAGATTTCAAAATTTTTGAACAAAAAATTCAAATAAATCAAAAAATTCAAAATTTGGCCCAAACCTTCTCAAATTTGTCTGAAACTTGCACAACTCTTATAAAATGTGTCAATTTTAAGTTTGGAAATGTGTTACTTCAGAAAAAAATTGTTTGTTTGACAAACTTAGTTCAAATGTGACTCTTGGGTGAAACACCTGAAGTGTTATAGGAGGTTTCACCCATGTGTCACATTTGAACTAAGATTTCAAAACAAACAATTTTTATGAGAATACAAACTTCCTAAATTAAATTTGAAATATTTTGTTAGAGTTGTGGAAGTTTGGGACATATTTCAACAAGTTTGAATAAGATTTTGAATTTTTTATTTTTTCAAAATTCAAAGCGCTGGCGGGTGCTTAAATTTGAAATATTTAAGCCACCCGCCAGCACAGATGTTCACCGCTGGCGGGCGGGTTAGGTCACCCCGCCTGCACAGATCTCCTCTATATAACGTGGTGATGTGGTGAAATTTTTAAGTGTTGACGCGAACTGAAAAACGCCGGCAGGCTGCCAAAATTTCCCGTTGTTTCACCGCCGTCCTTCCCGAGCACCGCCGCCATCCTGCACGTCGGCTGCCTCCTCCCTCGAGCGCCGGCCTCCTCCTCCCTCGAGCGCCGTTGCCGTTCCCCGACCGCGAGTGCCGCACCCCTCTTCCCCGAGCGTCGCCGTCCTCGCGCCGCGCCGTCGCGTCCCCGAGCACCGCCATCGTCCTCTCCCCGCACGCCGGCCGCCTCCTCCCTCCAACGTCGGTCCTCCCCCGAGCGCCGTCGCCGTTCCCCAGCCGTGAGCGCCACACCACTCCTCCCCGAGCGTCGCCGTCCTTGCCGCGCCGTCGCGTCGTCCTCCCGAGCACCACCGCCGTCCTCTCCCAACACGCCGGCCGCTTCCTCCCTCTAGCGCCGGCCTCCTCCTCCCTCCAGCGATGCTCGGGATGGCTGCCTCCCCGCACGCCGGCGACGACTCCACCGCCGGCCCCCAACCTCCGCCGCCGACTGGTGCGGGCGGCGGACCTGAGGCCAAGGACGGGGCCGCCGGTGCCGCCGCCGCCGCGCCCCAAGCTCGCCCGACTGGTGCAGGTGGCAGATCCCAGGACGGGGACGGGGCCGCCGCTGCCGCGACTGCTCCGGATCCTCCACCCGAGGGGTTGTTTTTTTTGCAAAATACAATTACCTAATGGTATAGAAATGTATAAATATGTATAGAAATATGTATAAATAGATTTATTACCTAATTGTATTGCATAATATGTATAGAAATATGTATAAATAGATTTATTGCATAATATGTATAGAATTTAGATATGTATGAATTCATTTTTCTATGTGTTGGAAAATTTAGATATGTATAAACATAGATATGTATAAATTTATGTATAAGTATATGTATAAATATAGATATGTATAAATATAGACATCATATAGATATGGAAAATTCATATCTATATGTATAAATATAGATATGTAATTTATTTTTCTATGCAAATTTGTGGATTGGAAAATTTAACTTGTGAAACATATTTATGGATTGCAAAATATATGTACAATTGTTTGTGTTTATCAATTATGCGTGAAATTATATTTTGTTAATTAATCAGCGGTAATCTGAAAAACAAACATGTCAACAACATATAAATGTACGATGTATATGCTTATAATTAACTTTGATCAATTGACAACAGTGTGAAATCCTTAGAGGATTCCAGTGATTTTAATGGAGACTATGAAACTCCACCTGAGTACGAACCAAGCGTACCGCGGCCTCGCAGGCGTCCAGATGACGATGATCTTGATTACGAACCAAGTGGAGATAATAAGGTCTGCATGCACATTCACTACGAATAATGTATGTTGTTCAAATTAAGTTATACTGAAAATGATGTTTTCCCTGTAGAACGATGAGCAATCCCCGCGACGAGGTCGTCGTAGAGCACCTACCATTGTTGTCCAAGAGGCAGAAGGTTCAGGACCACAACCTTCGGGTACCACTGGCAGAGTACGTATGGGTGCAAGTTGTATCGGTGTCTGCAGGGGCGGATATGGGCCTGGGGCAACTAGGGTCGCGGCCCTAGTCGTGGCCCAAAAAATCCAACATATATTCTTCAATTTCGGCCCAGCAGCCTGCGGCCCAAGGTCATTTTTCCCTCGCGGCCCAGGTCTTCCACTTCTCCCCTCGCTCTTTCCTGCCCCGCGCGAGTCACAGCCGTGAGCCGCGCCCCCGTCCCGCGTAACCCTAGCTCTAGCGGCACCACCCCCTAGCGCCCCCGTCCGCCGCCGCGGCACCGCTGCACGCCCGCACCAACACCGTAGTGCGCCAGGCGCCCCACCGTCCGCCCTGCCCCTGCGGCCCTGCCTCACTACCTGTGTCGCGGCGCCGTCCGCCTGCTGCGTGGCTGCGCCGCCGGCCGGCCGGCCCGCCGTACTTGCCTGCGCCGCGGTCACCCCCTCACCGGCAGGCAGGACTGCTCACCGGAGCCCTGAGCCCCTGAAGCTTGAAGGAGAAGGAAGGAGGACAAAGAGTCAGAGACAGTGGACAGACAGAGCCAGAAAGAAAGATATATGGTCGCAATAGGTCTTTTCATGATAAGTGGTTCAAAAATCATCCATGGTTGGAATATAGTGTTGCTAAAGATGCTGCCTTTTGTCTCTACTGTTATCTCTTTAAACAACCAAAGAGCTGAAAATTATGGTGTTGATGCCTTCACGGTTAATGGGTTCCGTGGATGGAAGGATGGGCGTGAAATAATTGATGCTCATGGTAATGGCATCACCCACAATAAGTCTAGAGGGGAGTACGAGGCCTTCAAGAACCAGAGGCAAAGTGTATCACATGTTATGAGGTGTGGAAGCAAGAAATCTAAGAAGGTATATAAAGGCCGTTTGATTGTTATATTGGGAGTTATTAGATTTCTTTTATTGCAAGCACATGCTTTTCGTGGACATAATGAATCTTCTAGCTCTAGCAATAAGGAGAATTTCTTGGAGTTGCTACAATGGTACAAAAACAAGAATAAAGATATAGCAAATTTGTTCAGTAAAAATCAGATGACCGGACCCAAGATTCAAAAGGACCTTTATAGAGCATGTGCAGAATTGACCACCAAATCCATTATTGAAGATATTGGGGATGGGCACTTTGCTATTCTTGTTGATGAGGCCCGAGATTGTTCAATTAAGGAGCAAATGGCTGTTGTTTTGATGTATGTTTCTAATATTTGTATTGCTGTTTTTATTTTAATTATTGCTGTAATAACCTACTAACTTTGCTTCTAACTCTATGTAGGTATGTCAATGCACGGGGTGAAGTGATTGAGAAATTCCTTGGGTTGAGAGAGGTTGCAGACACAACATCTTCATCTCTAAAAAAATTTGGATGGTATGCTTTCTTGTCATGGGCTATCAATTTCTAGGATTCATGGGCAAGGGTATGATGGGGCATCAAACATGAGGGGAATTTCATGAGTTGCAAAGACGGATATTGGATGAGAATCCACATGCTTTTTACATACACTGCTTTGCACACCAATTGCAGTTAGTGGTTGTTTCAGTTGCCAAATGTTGTTCTTCTATCTTTGATTTCTTTGGAACCACCACTTTAATTGTAAACATAATTAATGGTTCTTGTAAGAGAAAGGATCAATTAACCCAACAACATCATGCTAAACTTGTGAATCAATTGGTGACGGGTGAGATTTTTCCAGGGAGAGGGAAAATCAAGAAACCAACCTTGCACGTCCTGGGGATACTAGATGGGGTTCACATCATAAAACCTTATGTCGTATTGTTCTCATGTGGGATGTTATTTTAGAAGAATTGGAGATTGTGGCTGATGATGCATCAAATAGGGATAAAAAAAATATGCAACTTCTGGTTTGTTAAGGCAAATTGAGACTTTTGAATATGTGCTGATTTTGCATCTTATGATCAAATTATTGGGCAAAACTAATGACTTGTCACAATCTATACTATAAGGAGCAAAAACAATTGAGAACTTTTCTCACCCAATTCGGACCCGCCTTACCTCTCACGCCGGACCTACCCGTCAGATTACATGATGACCAAAAAAGTGAAACAATCATAAAAATTACAATTTAGAAAACATATTTCTTTTTTCACCCACCCCGCATCTACCCACCCTCCGTTAAGTATGAAAATAGGACGTCCCGACAGACACCGTTTGCTGGATCGAAATCGGTTGGACGTCCCGTATTCAATCGGGACGGGAAAATTATGTATTCTATTTTATGCCCATGCACTAAAGCCCAAACTCAGTATTCAGCCCAAGCCCAAGATATCAACAACGCTCCAGCCAAGCCACTGCTCAAGCAACTGGCTTCCTCGATCTAATTTATAACGTGCAGAGCGGCGCACTGCAGGTTCGCTTGGCGAGGTGGGACTATTGTCCGCTTGAGAGGAATGAGGTCCTGGCTGTTAGCGTGCTGCTGCCTGTTGCCATGTGCGTGGGAGACAAGTGAGTGGGATATGGCCCATTCCATGGTGGCCCAATCACGGGAAGGTTAGGCTTTTTTATTTAATTTATCTATTTCAACTTTGTATCACGGGAATTGTTCTGATGATTTGTTAGAAATTTCTTATTTTTATATCTCACAAACGAAGTCGAGTTTGGACAAGATATTTTACAAAGTTGTATATCATCATATCATCTACATGTTTAATTTTTTTGATGAATTTAGATGACTTTTTTACCGTGGTTTGCACGGATTTTCACAGAGATGTTGGTTTGCACCTGATATGTTGCCATGATATATTTATTATATATAGTTGTAACAATTGTGTTGACTTAAGTGATTATGTGTGTCGATGTTCTTGATTTTGGTTACCGATTCCTAACCGGTATCGACATATTCCCGATCGAAATGTGTCGCTTCCGAAATCTCGTATTTCGGATTTCGCATTCCCGACCGGCATTCCCGTTCCCGCTCCTGCATAAAAAAATACAGTAACGAAAGTGGCTAGACTATTTTCCTGACCGTTCCCGACCACTTTCATCCCTACCCTCCATACCCGCCGGGCCCATCACCCGTTTGCGACCGTGCCATTAAAATAAATTACCCCCCATCGGCGCGGCGCGAGCCGGCGGACGGTCTGCCGCTGGGCCCCATCGGCGCGGCGCGAGAATGACCTCGGAGAATGAGCCGCTGGCGGCCTGCATTGACGCGGGCACGACAAGCGACGCCACCGGCGCTGCGCAACGGGCGGGCCACCTGAGGGAACCCCTCCCCGCGCGGCCAGGACGGTCCGCCGCTGGGCCCCATCGGCTCGAGCCTCTTTCTCTCTCCCCGGCCTTCGTCTGCTCTCCGGCGGCGAACGACCCCTGGCAGCGGCGCACCACCGGCGGCGGTGGTCGGCGGAGGTGCTCGCATAGGAGCAGTGCACGAAGGAATCGAGCCGCACCACCACTCCATGGGCAGGAATCGGAGGAGAGGGAGGGGCATAGCGCCTGGCGTCCTCAGCTCCCGGCGTGCAGCGACGGAGGTGCTCGCGGATAGCGGTGAGCATCGCGGTGGCGGCAACGACCTGTGCAGCGCCGACACAGAGCTTCCCCTGCTCATGCTCGGCGCAGGCAGCAGCAACAGCAGAACAGCGAATCTGCACCCAGCGCTGCCGCGCTGCTGTCATGGCCAAGTGCAACGCAAGCCACCTACGACGCCTACCCCACACTCTGCCTCCCGCGACCCCGCCCACACAACCCTCCCGTTTCCCTGAGCGCCTCGCTACCGGCACTCGCCTGCGCACTCCCTTCAGGGCCATGGTCGAGGTTGGGGCATATCGTCGTCTTCAATTCCTATGGCAGCAGCGGCGCCAGGTCCACCTTCAGCTCTCTGTCACCCCTTCCCATGCCGCCGCAAGTCTATTCTCCACTCCCCTGCCCACGACTATTGCAGTGCTCGCACGTCCTCGCCGTAGCACCACCCCATCCCCTCCCGCAGTGTCACTGCGCTTGTTGACCATGAGGATGGCCCCGGCCCCGCATGCCGTGCCATGCTCCCGACTCCCCGAGGTTGCTGGGCGCACTCGGCGACGAGATGATGGTAGGGCCCGTCGAGCGTAGCGAGAAGGCCAGCGGAGGGGCTCGATGCAGGCGTCGTGGATGAAGCCCTAAGTTTCTTTTATGCATCTTGAAAATTGCAAGTACTAGACTTGCTTAGCTTGCTAAGCCGTTCTGTAAAGCACGTGTTACTGTCTCTGTGCACCAGTTTTCCCCTTCATATTATGAATATAAGTTGTTTTACAAACACGTGCGTGTCGCACGTGCACATTACTAGTGTTTACAAAGGAAAGATCAAAATATTGTTCGAGCTGTGGGTTTGATTGGGGCAACAATACGTACAATTCATGAGGCCCGTGAGGATGGGTGGGAGGAATTATTTGAGGAGGTAAAGACTTTTGGTCTCAATCATAATATTGTCATACCAAATATGGAGGATACACTAACTGTTAGAGGTCACTCACGAGGGTGTGGAGGGCAATTAGTTACTATCATCATTTCAAGAATGAAATCTTTAATGTGGTGTATGATCAAATAATTACGGAATTCAACAATCGCTTTTCTGAGAGATCTACTAAATTATTGAGATGCATGGCCTGTTAGGATCTAAAGAATTCTTTTGCCAACTATGACTTGCAACAAGTAGTAGAATTGGCTAAGCTTTATGATGCTGATTTTGATGGGTATGAAGTTATCAGCCTTACAGAACAACTTAGAGTGTTCATGAATGAGGTGAGAAATGACTCCTCGTTTGCAAATTGTCATGACATTGGTGATCTGGCTATCAAGATGGTTAAAGCTAATATGCACACCAATTTTGCATTGGTTTATCGCCTCATTCAGTTAGTCTTGATTTTGCCGGTTGCAACTGCTACCGTTGAAAGAGCCTTCTCAACTATGAAATTTCTCAAGACAGACCCAAGAAATAACATGGGTAATATTTGGTTAAATCGTCGGATGATATGCTATATTGAAAGGGATGTTTTTGCAAGCATTGAAGATGAAAGTATCCTAGAGTATTATCAAGAACTAAGGAGTCAGGAAAAAACTGCTTCCAAAGCCTCGAAATAGTGCAAGTGCTAGTGGTTTGTTGCATTGCCATTTATCATTTGCTTACTGATTTATTTTTTATATTGCTTGCCTAATTTCTTTGGAATGTCTTTTCTACTTGTGTAGGCTCAATTTCGCTTCCAATTGATGAAGAAATGGTAGACGAGGACAAGGATTAACCAAATTGGTACTAGTTAGGTAATGCATTACTTTTCTACAATTTTTTATAAATTTCATTGTATGCTTCAACTTTGAATTGAGATATACTCGAAATCATGGTTTTAGTTACCTTTGTGCACTATCGTACCGTATTACCGTTATATTGTCATGTGGAAAGATTTTGGTAGTCTAGTCGCTTTGGCAAGTGGCCCTAGGCATCAAAATAATTTCTGCCCGCCACTGGGTGTCTGATGAGTCGTGCGAGATTGATACCCCTACTGATGAGGGGATCGAGCTTCTCGGTGATGCGAGGAACCAATACATAATGTGGCATCACCGAGATATCATTCTTAATGCATCACCAAATCCCTCGCAACCTAGCCAAGAACGAGTACCCCTCCAAGATTCAGACCCTAGCCAAGCCCTGTCACACCTGATTTTCCGAAGAAAACCAAATGCATCTCATATGTGCGCCAGGATCAAATTTACACACATATGATAGACATCATGAGTGAAATATCCATAAACAGCATTAAAAATGAACAAGAGTTAAACCATTACATTATCTTTTATTACACTCAGACGTTAGACTCGAAGGTCTTTAAAACGAACAAACGATAACTAGACGAAGCAACTCCGTCTTCAGCTTCCACAGGCACATGACTGGGGGCACGCAAACCTCAGAATTCATCAAAGTCGCTGAAGTACTCTTCTCCAGTGTTCTCCTCTGAACAGCGGTAAGCAAGGGTGAGCACACTTATGGTTGGAGCTCAGCAAGTGGGGTGAAAGTGCAAGGCTATCAAGGATAGGCTAAGAGTTTACAGCGGTTATCATTTTAATGTTGGTCAAATTTTATTAGCAAGCACCTAGTTACTAGGTGTAAGTTTATACCATCCCACTTAAAAGACTTTAGAAAACTTTCCATCTCAAACCATACATAAACCACAATTTAATTCCATATTCAAGTTCATTAATCATGTGAGGGTCCAGGCCGCTCATAATCGTGAGCACGGCTGATCGATCAGTTTTCACTCTGCAGAGGTCGTACACTTTACCCACAGCTCGTGTTCCCCATGTTGCCCGGGTTGATCAGACCCTTAAACACTGCCGAGGTGAGTGGCTAGGGGTCCACTACGAAGCCTTTACAAAGATATGCAGAAGACCAACAACCCGCGACAGTTACAGCAGCGGAGCGGACCATAACCCTCCCTAGTGGTCAGCACCTTAGCAAAGGCTGCTACCCCAAAAGAATCGGGCTATACCCCTTCAACTCTGGCCCCCTGTACTCCTTTCGGATAAGGCTGTCAGATAATTCCACACATCTAATTAATTGGCTAAGCCAGAGCCATATGAACTGTGGTTGCACTATTTTCCTGGGTGGTTCTCCATGTTCCGATTAAAAATATATGATCTTGTTATCAACATAGCATCATCTTCACCAAAGTTATCATGATCAACATTCATCATATTGTAAAATTCCATTTGAACCATCCCAAGGTATAGCAACTAAGCATTTCTACCTAAAACATTTATTAAAAGGGTTGTTCAAGGTAAAGAGGATAAAATCTAGTCATGTCCTTAAAAAGGTGATTTCCCATCAAATTATGCAATACAACATTTAAAAGTAAATATTAATTTAATATGCAATTATTTAGGACAAAGAGAAATATGCAGAGGGAGAAGTCCACTTGCCTTCTTTGCTTAAACACTGGTGTTCGTCTTCTTCAAAAACTTGCTCTTGATCCACTCCAACTGGTTGCTCACTTGAAACCGGCACGATGTCTACGAGCACACATGAAAACATTCAATAAATACAACATTACACCAAACAGATCCAAAAGCTAAAAACACACTAACTAAACTAACGGGCTTGATGAGACGGTCGCGTGGACACCAAGAACGCTTAAAACGGAGCTAAAACGCAAAAGATACGGCCAAAACAAGGTTGAATGACCTTTCTGTGAAGAAACTAGGCTTCCAGGGGCTTAACTGCAAGAAACCAGGGGCTAAAACCTAATTACGTGTTAAAACAGAAGGGCTAACACGCAAAACAACCTAGCAAGGGCCTCAGGCACTAAAAACTAAAAAGCTCATGGGTTAAAACGACTAAAACAGGACCTAAACGTAAGGGTTTTTGGAGGTGGAAGGGTCGGCTTGCAAAAGAAAGGAAACTCGGGGGTTCTTTAGCAAAAACGGCGGCGGCGGGCTCTGTTGACCGGTACTTGGCCGGTTGACTTGGGGCCAAACAGATCTGAGCCGCAGATCAAGGTGTGGACGGCCGGGGAAAAAGAGAAAGATCAGGGGGCTAGACACAAAAGGATGGACCTAGATGTAAGGATCTTAACCAGTGGAAGGGTATGGTTGTGATTTTAGAAAACCCAGGGGCTTATTTGCAAAAAAGGCCAGCGCGCACGGGGTTGACCGATACGTGCTGTTTTGACCGGGACGGGGGCGCATCTGTGCCGTTGATCACGGATCGGACGGCCACCGAGGACCGTGAGCGGCCGACGGCGGCGGAGCGGCGGCGCACGGCGGAACCGGCGGCGAAGCTCGCCGGCGCACGCACGAACTAGGGCATCCGGCCACGGTTTGGGATGTGGCCGAGCTCTACGCGGAGCTGGGGTGACGGCGAACCTATCTTGGTGGTCAGGGAGGCGGCTCCGGCGGCCATGGCGGCTCGCACCGCGAGGGGCGGCGCAGCCAACTCCGACGAGCGCGCAAGAGTGGAAGAAGGCACGGGAGCGGTCGGGTTTTGAAGGGCACGAGTTCCTCACCTCACTGCGGTGCTCCGGTTGCACAAGAGGGCGAGGGAGAAGCGCCATAGAGGAAGATCGACGACGGCGGTTCCGGCGGGAAGAAGGCAGGGGATCTCCGGCGGCGGCTTGGTTCGACGGGGAAGGAGAGCTCCGGGGCACGGGGTTTTCGGGACGACGGCGCACACGACGAGGGAGAACAGAGGGAGCTCTGGGAGGTGATCACTGGCGGTGAGGAGGCACTGCGAGGGAGATCGACGCCGGCGGGTTCGAGCTTGGGCGGCGGACGGGTGCGGCTCGGTCAGCGACGGAAGTGGAGCTCCGAGGCGCCGGATCCTCATGCGAACAGCGCGAGCGATGAGCGAGGACGAGGAGGAACCGAAGAGGCGCACACCAGCGACGAGGAGGCTCCAAGCGCCGGTGATGGCGCGGCGGCAGAGCTCTTCAAGGTGACGGCGCGCGCATGAGGGGAGAGAGGTGCAGGGCGTGCACGTGTGCGGAAAGGGCGAGCCAGGGGCTCGGCCGCGGCTTTTAAAGGCAAAGGAGGGGAGAGGGAGCAATGGCCGGGGTAATGGCCATCAATGGCCACGGGGCGGCCGGCGGCTTCAAGATGGCATTCAAGGGGGGGCAGCTTGAAGAGGGAGGGGTAACTGAAGAGGGAGTAAAGGAGGAGAGTGGCGGTGGGGCTTCACTGCGCATTAAAGAGCAGGTTAAAGGAGGAGGAGGGGCGCGCAGTGCACGGGAACGGCCGGCGAGTGCGGCTGCGGGCGGAGCAGAGGAGGGGAACCGGAGGTGGGAGACGACCTGACACGCGGGGCCCGCCAGGCAGTGGGAGAAGGGGAGGGGAAAGGGAAGCGGGCCGCCGGGTGGAGCTGGGCCGAACGCGCTGCTGGGCCGCGCGGGGTTAAGCAGGCCGCACGGGCCGAAAGGGAGGCGAGAGGGGTTTGGGGTTTTCTTTTTTCTTTTTTTTCAAATCTTTCCTTTCCTCTTCAAAACTTTTTCAAACTTAAACACTTTCAAAACTTTTCAAGTTTTCAAACAAATTTTAAAACTTTTAAAACTTCACACCATCAAACATAAACACCATGCAACCAAAAGATGATGCACAAGCACTTGTTGCTTCTAAAATTTGATAAATGATATTTAAATATTTAAAAGGCCTAATTTATTTGATAAATTATTTATTCCTTAGAAAATAAAAACTAAGACACCATGTTGCTACATTATTTTAGTGAGGAGATTTAGGGTGTTACAAGCCCTCCAAGATTCTAATGCTGCAGTCGTCGAGAATGTTGACCATATACCCCTGGGTAGCCATACATGGAAGACTATGAACTCATACATAGATCATTGTAATCCTACTAGGACTCGTACCATATAATCCTATTAGGACTCCTATCTTGTAACCGACTAGGAACCCGCCCCCTGGACTATATAAAGGAGGGCCGGGTACCTAGGAGGACAGGAAAACACCTCGATCCCCCAACTCCTCCGGGGATCACCCAAGCGCAGGGCGCCATACATGATACTCCAAACAGGATGTAGGGTCCGCTACTCTGGTGGCCCGAACCTGTATAAATTTGTGTCCCGTGTCCTCGCGCATACCTTCGAGTTCCAGGTCTGGCGATCCTCCACCGCTGTATCGTCAAGATCATCAGGCGAATTTGAAGGACTTCAAAATCAATCACTCATCGGCACGCGTGTGGTTGTTCGGCCAATCCACAACTCGCTGTATCGTCAAGTACAAATTCAAGGCGGAATCGATTTCCGTGCCCCTGTCCGTGAGCTAGCAGAACTCAAATCCAACTGTCCAAGGAAACTGCATCGGATCGGATTCCGTATCTTATCCAATTTAATCGTGCCACAAGACAACTCCGAGTCAAATTCTGTTGGTTTCTGTCAGATTGGTTTTCACGGCAAGTTGTAGGCGGCTGGTCAAAATCTTTGGTAATCATTACATACCAAAGCAACCGACACTTCTGGCTAGAAAAAAAAATCAATTTGATGGAAAATTGCTACTCGCACACAGAGGAGCTCCCACAAGACTCCAAGATCACCGCTTGGCGCACACGAGAAGATGTACGCGAGTACGACTACGTCGACATCCGGCTCAACAACTCGCCTCTGACTACTTCGACTACTCGTCGTCCGGTTGCACCGTTTCTACTTCGACTACGCCATGCATCGTCTCAACATCGTCTTGTGGTCACACCAACTCATCGTGGACTACTTCGACTACTCTTCTCGGCTAGTTTCTACTAAAAAACTAGTCGAGAATGGCTTCTACGCCCCCCACAACTAGTCGGACCCGCCTCCGACTAGTCGACTTCGTCAACACTCGTCCATGAGTTCATTCAAAACCCGCTCCGGCGGTACAAGCCGACTTCGATCGCATCTCCAGACCGCTCCTGCGGTATCAGTAAGTCATTTATTTTAAATGATTACTTTTTTTCTTCTTTGGCTTGTTTTGCGCATGCAGGACAACACGCCAAGGACCACTCATTTGTGTACGCTTCTCAACGGATTTTTTTTCACGAGAGCTGCACTCTGCCGACTACTCTTGGGACATATCAACAAGTCACCACGAGCTTCACTCCATCAACTCGGGGGCTATCCCAAGGAGGCAACTTCTAAAGTCCACTCCGCGTGGCAATCTAAAGTTGACTTACCCAAGTCACATCTCAAAGTCGACTTACTCAAGTCGCATTCTAAAAGTCCACTCCGTGTGGCAATTTAAAGTCGACTCCGGTCGCACCTTTGCCCGCTCCGGCGGCATACTGCGTGTGTAAGCTTTGATGGAACCTAGTTGTAAGTGGCCCTCGCGTCCTGACAACGATGGTACCTAACTGCACGCGGTCTTCACTCTTCGTACCATGGGTCTGAAATGCATGGCCCTAAGTACTCTCGCTCTGCCCAACTTACTCTGGGTCTCCCTGTTATCATGCCGATCCATACTCTAAGGCCTCCCTGTTACCATCCGATCCTTATTCCGGGTTCCTGCTTCTATGCCAATCCCAGGCTGTAAGTGATTCTCAGGTCCAGGCGATTACCTAGCTGTATCCGGTTTTCTGATCCAGGCGACTACTCAGCTGTAAGCAGCTTTTGGGTTTGAGCTACACTCTCAACAGACAGCTACGGTTGTCACCACTCGTAGGGGATCAAGATAATCCTCTCCAGATAGTTTCAGCTGTATCTTCTCGTGGCTTTCAGCTGCGAGCACCCGCAGGGGGCTTCATCAACCCTCTCCAGGCAGTCTCATTCTGCGACCTCGTAGGGAGTCATGATAACTCTCTCCAGACGATCTTGTATTGTGTAGAACAATAAGTGGCACATGCTGTCCATGTCTCTACTTTTCAATAAGAGGCTTCGGCTAAGAATAACACCCTTCTGGTAGGGTCTCAGTGGAACTCCAACACATTGAGTTCATCACACTGTCTCCTACGGTCTTACTCGTTCATCGGAACATTCTTGTGAGTACTCTCTCACTAGGCTCATAGCCTCAGAGGTACTTAAGACATTGTAAACTCTGTACAATGTGCTTATTTCACAACAAAGCCTTCTTTATGCTGCTACAGCTAAGGTGTTCAACTCGTTGTGATTAAGCTAACGTTCTTTGGAACATTCTTGCGAGTACTCTCTCACTAGGCTCATAGCCTCAGAGGTACTTAAGACATTGTAAACTCTGTACAATGTGTTCAGTAATAAGTTGTTATCTTGCATATCGACTTGTTACTGTCCTTTGCTTATTCACAACAAAGCCTTCTTTTATGCTGCCACAGCTAAGGTGTTCAACTCGTTGTGAATAAGTTCCTTTCGAGTACTCTCTCACTAGACTCATAGCCTCAGAGGTACTTAAGACACTATTACTCAATAGTGTATCCAGACATTGTTCTCGACACAATGTGTTTTTTCCAGACGGCTCCAGAGGCAAAACAATTCATTTTTCTGTTTTTTAATTCGCTTTTTTGCCTTCCGGAACGTGCTTTTTTGGCTTTTCAGCTTTGTGTTTCGGGTTTCATTCTTGGCTCGAAATACTCAAAGTCCGCTCCGCACAACATAAAGTCGACTTACTCAAGTCGCATTCTAAAGTCTGCTCCGCGCAGCACAAAGTCGACTTCGGTCGCATTTCAAAGTCCGCTCCGCGCGGCATAAAGTCGACTTGCTCAAGTCGCATCCAAAGTCTGCTCTGCGCAGCACAAAGTCGACTTCGGTCGCATCTCAAAGTCTGCTCCGCGCAGCACAAAGTCGACCTACTCAAGTTGCATCACAAAGTCGACTACTCTAGTCGCATTCTAAAGTCTGCTCCGCGCAGCACAAAGTCGACTACTTTAGTCGCATCTCCAAGTCGACTACTTTAGTCGCATCACAAAGTCGACTACTCTAGTCGCATTCTAAAGTCCGCTCTGTGCGGCAATCTAAAAGTCGACTTCGGTCGCATCTAAAGTCCGCTCTGACGGCATAAAGTCGACTACTGTCACATCTAAAGTCCGCTCTGACGGCAACATTACCACTCGAAGACGACTCGAGTAGTCTATGCTACTTCTCAAGTACAACGGCTCCACGCCAAATTACTACTCAGAGACAACTTCAGCATGCTCCGTTCGTTCTTCAGCTCGGGGGCTCAATTCCAATTACTACTCGACGTGGCTCATATAGCTCACTTGGCTTATAATCTCGGGGGCTGGACGCTACAAGAGTACTCGGATGATGTCTTTTGCGAAATGAAGACCCTTGGATTGATCATCTAATCACTTCAAGGCACGAGGGCTACTATGCTACAACCATCAACCTCTTTTTTAAAAGACGGAGGATGCAGATTCAAGATTGACCCTTAGTTTGATTCTTCGATTCAAACTCAGGCTCGGGGGCTACACTCCATATGGAGTGCGATTTTTGCAAATCGCACCTCCATATAGATCAAAACTTCAAGACAAGATGGGTATTTTTTGGAGACTTTCTGGGTTAGAACTCGGGGATGCCAGCGAAATACTCGGGGATGATTCAAAAGTACTCATAGATGAACTAGAGCACATTCCACTCTTTCGGAAATTCAAGTACTATTGAAGACTTCGGCTAGCAGTACTCGAGACGATCAGAAACTACTCGACGAAGCTTCAAGACTACTCGAATTCGCTGCTCAAGACTACAAAGTGCTCGGGGGCTTGTCGACCATATACCCCTGGGTACCCATACAAGGAAGAATACGAACTCATACCATAGATCATTGTAATCCTACTAGGACTCGTACCATGTAATCCTACTAGGACTCATATATTGTAACCGACTAGGAACCCGCCCCCTGAACTATATAAAGGAGGGCCGGGTACCTAGGAGGACAGGAAAACACCTCGATCCCCCAACTCCTCCGGGGATCACCCAAGCGCAGGGCGCCATACATGATACTCCAAACAGGACGTAGGGTCCGCTACTCTGGCGGCCCGAACCTGTATAAATCTGTGTCCCGTGTCCTCGCACATACCTTCGAGTTTCAGGTCTGGCGATCCTCCACCGCACAATCTACTACCTCGGGTACCCCCTTGGTAGGCTCAGTGGCCAAAACACTGACAGAGAACACGGAACAACCTACGATGGGTGTTGAGCAGGGAGGTAACAATGAGAATGACATGCCAAGGCTATCACCCGTCCAAGAAACTCTCGATGAAGGGGCATTAGCAGAATCTACAGACAACGTGGATAATTTTCTAAGGTCATCGTCTCCTACGCCACCTCCACCTACCAAGAAGCCAGCAACAATACCCCGTATGATAGCCTCACATGAACCAAAGAAGGTCACATCAGATGCTGCCATGTTCTTCAAAGCACTCAAGAATAAAAAGACTATAAAATCCGGTGCAAATACTAGGAGCCGCCGTAAGCAAAAGGAGGGGCTTAGAAATTTTATTGGGTCGTATGATGTGCCCGACAGGTATGATCATGGCAAAGCATTCTTGCATTTGTGGCAACTGAGCGAGGGGCCACAGGAACTAAAAAACCTGCATGAATGGATCATGAACGCCATGAATGAAGGCCTAAACTTTATCACCGCATCTATCCCAACATGGGTGTTCGATAGCCCTCAAGTGAACAAGCTTGTAATTGATTTTAAGGATTTGCACGCGATGTACCGTCGTGAACGCCTCGACGTGAATCTCATCACCGCTTGGTGCATGTAAGTCAACATGCATGTACCATACTATTTTTTCAAACTCATATGTATATTTGGTAACCATCCTAAGCGATCTATTCTGCAGGATGCAAGCGTTGGATGAAAAGAAGACAATTGGGAGGTGGAGTGTAGCATACTGTGACCCGCAACAAATATGCGAGGCGAAACAAACGTTCGTAATATCTGATAAGCTCAGAAAGGAAATCGAAAAACAAGCGCAGACACAAGAGGAGAAATATCTTATGATAAAGAAATACGATACAAGCTTTAGTCACGGGGTGTCTGTATACATTGGAAAGAGAATGAAGAAAATGCAGCATAAGGATATTATCATGTGTGCTTACAATTTTCAGTAAGTTCGTTCTAATTACTAGATATATATAAATAGATAAAATCTGTGGTTATTTATATTAATTATTTAAATATAGTACAGAGACCATTTCATTGCCCTCCACATCTGTTCGAAGCTAGGACATGCATTGGTCTACGACTCATTACACTATCAAGAGGATTCTTACAGGCCATTCATCGACATTGTAAAAAAGTAAGACAACCCATTGCAATAATTAATAATGCGTGTATCGGCTAAATTTGTATTACTAACTTTTGTCTTTGCATCCTTAAAGTGCGTATCGGCTATACATAAGGAATGGTGGGGAGCACCCTCCAAATAAGGATACATTATTGATACGACATGCTAAATAGGTAAGAACATAACAACTTGGTTTTTACCAGAGTTGTACACTTTTGTTAATAATTACTGATCATTTTTTTATTTGTTTGCAGTGCTACAAGCAACCTCCTGGCAGTGTGCTATGTGGATATTACATGTGCGAGGTCTTGAGAAATAATGGGAGGTACTGGACGAATCCTCAAGACGTAATCCTCTTATTGTTTGTGCAAATTATCTTCCTATAATGGTAATGTATTTAGAACCTTTATTTATTGTGTGTACGTGCACATATGCCTACCATCGAGGGATCGTGGGGGAAGCTGGGTGACAAGCAAATCGACAACATTTGTGCGGACATGGCGAGGTTCATCCTACATGAGATTTGCCATAAGAAAGGAGTATTCTTCGACAAAGAAGGAGTGTTGATTGTGGACGAGTGCGAATATTTACGTAAATGGGCCGGGTTTAATTGAAAACTAGTATTATCTATTCGAAATGTTGGATGTCGATTATCTATTATGTACGACATTTTTTGATAATGTGACTTATGTATTATTTACTAGTTTGAATTATGTGGTTATGTGGTATTTGAATTTGACAGTCAAATACAAATAATAAATTTACGTGAATTTAGCCTACAATTAATAATAAATACCAGTAAATTTAGCAGGCAAATTCAAATAATAAACAAAAATGGCAAATTATATATAAATAATAAATGATTAATGTGAATTATATAATAATAAATGGTAGGTTGGAAAAAACATTTCGCTAGCGGGTGGCTTAAGCAACCGTCAGCACAGAAGGCCTCTATGCTGGCGGACGTCATAAGCACCCGCCAGCAGAGAAATCCTCTGTGCTGGCGGGCGGCGTAAGTGCCCGCCAGCATAGATGTTCTCTGTGCTGGCGGGCGGGCAACCGCCAGCACAAAGGGCCATTTCTACTGGCTCAAAGTTGCTGGCGGTTGCTGCGCCCGCCAACAAAGACCGGTTTTAACCGCCAGCACAAATCTTTTCTGGCCTAGTGATGAAAATATCTAAACCTTGTCGGTTAGGGGAAGAAGACGACTTCATACGGATCACTGGTCTAGACGGTGCAGAAATGTGGTATACATGATAATTGTAAAACTTGTGCTCATGTAGTAATCATGAGATTTCTCCATGTGTGTAAGCCTTTGAGAACTGTATTCTTGGCGCTAGCTTTGCCAAGACTAGGTGAAGTTGTGCTGGCAAAACTTGCAGACAGAAAGTAGACTACTGCTCCCTCCGTTTCGTATTACTTGTCGTTCTGACTATATTAGAAAAGTCAAAACGACAAGTAATATGAAACGATGGGAGTACATGACACCACCACAGGGAGCCACTGTTGGTTCGCCGCCTCTATGCCCCATCCGGCCGCCTCCATGCCAGATTTGCAGTGGCGACCCTCCCCAAATAATAAAAAAAATTATAAAATTTATAAAGGTGTCACTGCCGGTTCAATAATACAAACGAGTGTGTTTCCCAAATCAACATTGTCGGTTGCAACCACGAACCGCAGTGCTTGTGTGATAACTGCAATGTTGTTCGATAGAATACTGTTGACTTGTGTCACAAACCGACAGTGTTGTTTCTATTATCACTGCTGGTTCACGTTCCGAACCAATAGTGTTAGCTCAAAAGAACACCGCCAACGGTGAAGATTTTGATCACTACCGATTGAAAAAAACCGCCACTAATGTGAACCCTCATTAGATCACTGCCGATTTGGTTGCCGGTTCAAAATCTGGCAGCAATGGGGGATTTTGAACCGGTGTCCCGAACTGGAAAAGTGAACCGCCACCTCCCCAACTGAACCTTTGGATTGCCCCTAGGAATGAAAGCGGATCGGACCGGATCGGATAATACCTAATCCACATCCACATCCATATTTTTTTTGGGATGTGGAGCGGAGCGGATATTACACAGATGCGGTTACGGATGCAGATCTTTTCGGATGTCGGATATGGTGCGGAGTCGGATCGGTGTCAGAGCGGATGCGGATAAATATAGTTGGATAATACATGCTTATATTCAGCTTTAAATGGTGATTAATATTTTTGAAATCAAAGCCGTAAAGTAGCAACATAATATGAAAAATACTCTTTATGACTCGCTAATAATAAAAAAAATCTTCACTGTCGAGAATGACACTTCACACTCTGACTCTGACCTCGAATAAAATTATTATGAGTGCTCAACTTATACTTATTAAGAGTATAGCAAGCACGTCAAACAAAATAACTAAATATGTATAGTTAACTAGGGTTTTTGATGCACGTGCACACACTATATATATGGCTAAAATTTTGTAGGCTAAAAAATTGTGTATAGGTAAAAGGTCATAGTGTATGGGCCGTATTGGGCTGTCATAGGAGTCGGATATCCTATAAGAGATCTTGGATTATCCGCACTCAATTATCGGATAATCCATATCCGTCGGATATCGCTAACACTATATCGTAATCCGCATCCGCACACAATCGGATTCGGATTATTCACATCCACATGGATATAAAAAACTCTTCTGCATATTTGCATAATTCGGATTCGGAGCGGATCGGATACGAAAATTATCCACACCACTTTCATCTCTAGTTGCCCCTTCCCCCATCCCACCTTAATTATCAGCCACCATATCCCGCATCCGTCCTAGATCTCAACATTAGCAATTCTAAAAAAAAAGAAAAAGAAAAGATCTCAACATTAGCAACCCTCGACAAGTTGGGTGACCACGTGCCGGTCTTCTTCGGCATGGCTAGCGGAGTAGTGGGTGATCATTAACGCATGCATGGGTCTCCTTTGGCATATCGTGAGGCTGCGGGCGAGATGTGGCTTTCGTGGCGATGCCTCTTCAGAAGTTCAGCATGCCACACGGATCCCCTTGCCTCCTCTATATGCTTGTTCTCTCTCAACCTCTCTCAATCTCGAAGCATGGGCAACAATGACGGTTATGGTGTTTCGATGTGGACGTCGTTTATCACTAGTACAAAATTATTAAAATCTTGGAATATTCAATCTCACCAGAAGTCGAACCCAGAACCGCAGGTGCTATGCTCTTTCGCCTCTGGTTTTCATCTTTTATGTTTATACATTATTATTGTGTATAAAATTCCCTGATGTTTAATACTCCATCCGTTTCAAATTGTGGGTCGTTTGACTTTTTCATCCCAAATTTGATCACTCGTCTTATTCAAAAATTTGTGCAAATACAGTCAAATTTAAATCATTATTGAAGAACTTTTATTAATACAGCAAGCTACAACAAAGAAATTATAATAGTTTACATAAATTTTTTAATAAAACAAGTGATCGAACTTGAGTAAAAAAAGTCAAACAACCTGCAATTTGAACGGAGGGAGTATATCTTTTGCTAAGCCACTAAGGGCCCGTTCTTTTGAGTGAAAATAAATAGTGAAGTTGCAAATGAATAGTGCTGGAATAGTATTTCTTGTGAGAGAAGATGTTATAGATGTGATAGATGAATATTGCTTTTCACTGTTTAAATGTAAGCAAAAGAACAGACCCTAAATGGGCTTAAGTCGATGTGGTAGATAGACAGACTTCTCTCTCCCGGCCTTGAGAAAGCTAACAACTAATAAATGGGCTATTCAGAACATTGTCGGCTGCCAACGCGAAGACCATGCAATGTTCTGCCAGCCCAACCCAGATCCTATCTGGTAACCCTAATCATCGTTTCTTTTTGTGACTAACCCTAATCATCGTTAACCGGTGCTGCTAGCACGCAGCCGCCAATGCTGTGCCGGATTGGTGTGCATCGTCTTGACATGCTGAGCCTCCTCACACGCCGAGCCTCGATCGCTCTACGGCCAATCATCGGTCGAAGTTTTGCCCCAGCATGCAGCCGCCGGAGGCTGCTCTCGGATTCGCCGGCGGCCACTGCCGCCGCCGCCGAAGACAGGCGCTGGGTGATGCTGAGCAACTATGGCCGCCGCCGCCCCGATGACGACGATTCATCATTCGTTGCCGACGCCAACACCGTCGCGGAGTCCCGCACCTCCAAAGGCCGACGCGTGCGCGTCTCCTTGAGATGCGCCGCGCCGCCGTGGAGCTCCTACCTCTACTACGACTTTCCGGAGAGCGAAGAGGGCCGCAACGACGATCATATCGAAGTCGTCGTACGTGGCCCACGGGGAGCTGGTCCTCTTGGAGATGGATAACCCTCGATCATGTTCTGCGGCGGAGCACTTCGTGTACAGGCCGGCGAGCGAGCGCCGGCCGCCGTCGCTGTCTCTGCTCCCCGTCCTAGACTGCCCGACCAAGTCCGAGCGCGTCCCTGCATCCTACTTTGACCGTCCCATCCGGCTGGACTCTTGGGGCATAGGCCTGCTGCGACGAGGCGAGAACGATCTCCTCGTGGTCCACGTCAACCTGTGGTACGATAGCGATGCGTGCCGGAAAATGGCCGTGTTCTGTGTGCTCCGCCCCGGCATGCGCAGGTGGGAGGTCATGGAACCGGTGCCCATCCTTCAATGTGATCTCGCGTCGTACCGCGAAGACGTCATCTGCGTCGGTGACCGGTTCCTATGCTGCCTTTCCTACAGGAGCGCCTTCTTGCTGTGCGACATGGCTGACGAGGCGAGTCCCAAGGTCCGTTATGTAAATCTGCCTCCAGAGGTGACCCGCTGCAGCTACGGCGATGACAACGCCTTGAAGGTCCGACGCATTGGCGCCGCCGGCGACGGCAAGTGTGACTTTTTGAGGCTCGTCAGCATCCACCCATACTGCTGCAGGGTACGCAATGACGATGACGACCGCTACCGCTGCTGCTGTGAATCCTGTTATGACCGGACGGAATGTTGGCACCCCCGCTCCGTCTTCACCGTCAAGACCTGGAAGATGAACCTCATCAGCATGGATGAGCCATTGGAGTGGTTGGAAGACGGGGAGATCAACGGCGAGGAGATCTGGGCGCTTCCAGGATACGAGGGCCTCCCGCGAGCAATCCCCGAGTGGCCTGTCGTGTGCTTGGACAAACCCAACGTCGTCTGCTTCTTGGTCTCCAATTATCACTTCACTAGTGACGACGAGAAGTTATGGATGGTTCAACTCAACATCCACACCAAAACGCTGCTGTCAGTTGTCCAGTTCGACAATAACAAAGACTACCGGTACTGGGAAAAATACCGTCATCATGTACCGGCAGAAATTCAGTACTACTAAACTAGAGAAAACACCTGGCACCTGGTAGACTGGTAAAATTAAGTTCCCAGTTAATTACTTGCAAATTTTGAAATTTGAGCTGGTCATCAGAAGCATGTATATCTAAAATTTTGCGCGGGGTCTTTTGAAAAAAAATATATTTCCACTCCAGCGATTCCTTTTAAAAGTTGATGCCTTGTACTGTATCTTATTATTTCTTAGCTCCTTCAATATATACATGAGGTATGTACTTTTTGAGTCGATGGTGTTTGTCTAAGATCGGTTACAATTCTACTCCATGGAAACAATTAATGTGTCTGTACCATACCAGTACAAGATTTTAGAAGTGAAGTTAATTAGAATTCCTTTTGCGAATAGGTTTGTAGTCCAATGGTAGGACGGTTCAGTGAGACGCTACCTACCAGGGTTGAAATTCTGGTGCTCGCACTTTTTCTTGAGATTTTCAGAGTATTTACCGACGTTATGCGTTAAGTGGTAAGCGGCGTTTCCGTCAACAACAAGGTACTAATGGTGACTTCGGGAATCTCCAGATCTGTCAGGTGCTCAATCTTTCGGAGGTGCTCATTAGAGTAGAGTTTGCGTATGTGTGTTCAAAGAGGTGAGTTAGCATGCGTGTTGTGAGCGTCTGTGTTGTACTGTGTAATTCTAAAAATTAGAATTCCTTTTCTATTAGGTAATGTATTTTTTATTTTTAAAGAAAGCTAACCTGACATCTTATTCTTCCGGGATACCAGGACCCCCATTTGAAGTAGGTTACCAAATACTAGCCAAGGGCTTTGGGACTGTTCTGCTCCAACTTTAACAACTCTGCTTCCAAACTAGCCAGCCAAACCAGTCCAACACCATAAACTCTACTCTTAGAAAAAGTTTGAGTTGAGGGACAACTTCACGTTTTTTAGGGAGCTCCTCAAGAGGTACTCCAGAAATTAAAGATTTCTATGCCCTCATGGAGTTGGGGGTTAATTACCCACCATTACCACCTATTACACAAAAATGATTTGATTTCTTTTCTCTCTTCCCCCGACGCTTCTCTTCCGCGCGTCCACCGAGCAGCGCCGCCGCCGCCCGGGCTGCACGCCCCCATCCCATCGAGCCACCACGTGACCTCCATGTGCGCCCGTCACTGAGAAGCAGCGCCGCCGCAACCGAGGCCGCGGGACCTGCACGCGCGTCCATCACCGAGTAGCGGCGGCGGCGCCGCTGGGACTGCACGCCCTCGTCTGCCGTCAAGCCGCTGCCATGGCTAGTGCTGAGGCAACAGACCTGTGCACACTGCCAGAGCCTGCGGTTGTTGTCGGCAGCGCCACGGGCGCATTCCTTTTCCTCGCCGACCTCGTCCGCCGCGTCGACGTGCCGCTCACCGTCGACTTTGTGCGCGTCGTCACCGAGTTGCGCCGCCGCAATCGAGGCTGCACGCTCCCCGTCCGCCGCAGGATCTCCACGCGTGCTCGTTGCCGAGCAACAGCTAATTGAGCCGCAGTGGCGGTCGCTACACCACGGTGGCTCCCCGGATCGAGGCAGCACTGCCCTACCCCTACAGTGGCTCGCCGGATCGGGGTCGCGCCCCCTACCCTTGTGGCGGCTCGCCGGATCGCGCTTAGCCCCTCGGCACCGGTCGCGGCCCTCCTCCGCGCGCAGCGGCCTGCCAGGCCCCGCCGGCCGCTCCCCCCACACTCACCAGCATGTTGGCATTGCTGCCTCGCGCCCTGTGTGCTGGCGGTGAATAGAGTGCAGAGGAAAAAGTAACAGAGAAGAGAGAAGAAGGGGAAAAGAGAAGAGACTGACATGTGAGCCCATCATTCAGGGGTATATTAAAAAATTCTCAGAGAAACCTTGTGTTCTTCTTGGAGCTGGAGCTAATTAAGTTGCGTGCCAAATAGGACCCCTCCTCCAGAAACTCCATTGTAGAGCTACTCCATGGTGGAGTTGGTGGAGCGAGTTAGAAAAACTGGAGCAGAGCAGTCCCAAACAGGCTCTAAGTGGCATCTTATTCTTCTACAACTTCTTTATTATTTTAGTAGCTAGTGAACCCACCAAAGTATAGAGGTATATGCAGTTTGTTTTTAGAATTTCAGGGCCAACTGTGAGGAACCTAGTGAATCTGACTATGATTGCACAACTATTTCTGTTTTCTAGATACAGACATGAGATTACTGCATGCATAGTAGGAAACCTGCTTAAAGTTCGTTAATGCAGATAACCAACACCTGAGGTGTGTGCTTATGGCTCTTGAATTTTAAATAGATGTGATTCCAAATAAATTCATATTGTTCTATCTCTAAATTGCTAGCTACCTATTTGACCAGCAAATGGATTACTTCTAGAATTATTCAGCACCCTGACACTAGTAGAGAACCAACTTTTGGTTCAGAGCTTTACTCCCGGTTGAAATTTAGAGTCGAGACTAAAGAATTTACAGTGACATGGCCGCAATACGCCACACTCCGACCCTTTAGGTCTGGGTGGAAACACCACCCAAGACTAAAGACCCCACGCCAATGATTGTTGTCGAATTAGACTTTGGACACGGGGTCTTTAGTCTTGGTGGTGTTTCCACTCAATGCTAAAGGAGGATTCTTTAGTCCCAGGTGGTTTAGTCTCGGGTGGTGTTTCCACCCAAAACTAAAGAAGGACCCTTTAGTCTCGGGGTGGAAACACCACCTGGGACAAAAGCCTTCCCCCACCCAACCACCGCCGGCCTCTCTCCCTTATCTTTTTTCCTCACCTCACACTGCCATTATCAATCTCCTCTCTTCTTCCTTCTTCCTTTGTATCCTTATCTCCTCTCTTTTCTTGTGCGGGTGGGGATGGAGCGTGGGCGCAGCCCTTTGGCCGGTGGCGCGGGCAGTGATGCGACACGAGGTCACGCAACAACGAGGCTTCCGACCAGGAACGACACAACGCGTGAGTGTTCGTTGTGTTTTATTTTTTTCTTGAATTGTTTGCGAGATCGAACTCCTGTGATTTTGTGAATCTTGTTGTGAATAAATCAAACTCATGTACATGTTGTGTATCTGCCAATCGAATGAAATCGAACTCACGGACATGCTGTGAATCTTATGTGAATTGATTTGTATGATTTTGAGAAGATGAACATGTATTGAAGAACTTGTATTAATTGATGATTTGGAGCTCCGGCTGGGCTAGAGAGCTCACTGCTGGCGACGAAGGGCACGCCGGTGTGCGGGGTGGCGCTGGGCACCATGAGCACTTTTTTATATTAAAAAAACCCTTTTAATCCTGGGTAGGACCCCTTTAGTCTCGTTTCTTTTACCCAAGATTAAAGGAAGGTCTTTTGTCTTTAAAGATTAGTCTCGGTTGAACTTTAGGTTCCTAAAGGCCTTACCAACCGAGACTAAAGGTGAGTTCTTCACCAGTGTGATTTAACAAGAAAATGCACTCCCTTTTGCAGTAGAACATTAAAAAAGCAGTTCACATACTTTTTTTTTGAGCTGGAGTTGGTGTAGCTAGACGTGTTTGACTGCTAAGTTTTTGAAACCGATGAAATAGAGCTATTTTTGCAGCTCCGGAGTTCTCCCAAACACCCTCTAAAACTACAAGCCCTTTCGCATCTGGTTTTCATCTTTTATGTTTATATATGTTTATGGACTTTTTTAGCACAATTTATAGATTATTATTGTGTATGAAATTCCCTAATGTTTAATATTTCTTTTTTTTCCAACATGGGCCACGCCCGAATTTCATTACTTGTGAAGCAACGAAATTACAGAGTCCAGGAAACAGAACTAAAACACTACCAGCCTAACTTTGGAACCCTACAAAGGAAGCTCCCCTGCCCCCCACACTCCATCAACAAAGAGGAACACACAGGGTTCTCCTAGAAGGTAGAGGTGGGGGGGGGACATACAGTTTAACCAACCGAAACAAAACGAAACGAGGCTAACAGAAGAACCTCACAGAACGAACGCCAAATAGGCGGCACCAAGCAGAAACGTACATCCAAACAATAGACACAGAAGTTTCCTAATCACTCAACACGATCGCAGCATCAACGTGTAGGGGCGCCCGTGGCTCTTGTCTTAGATCAAGCAGTAGCCTCGTATTGGGTTCAGTTCAGTAAGACCAAACCACGCGCCGGATCATGATCCCCCCCAGCCGGATGAAACACCAGTGCTGCTTTCTTCAATGCTTCAGCTCCAGCTTCCACATCCATCTTTGCTCCTCCTTTCTGAAGACCTGCCCAATAGGTTAAAAAAGACGAAATTGAGCAAATGATCTCAGTAGGAGATCTGACATATTTTTTTCAAAGCAAACTGCATTACGAGCTAGCCAAACAGCCCAGCAAACTGCTGAAAGCCCAATTATGAGAATGTTTCTATGATTTGGTAGAAATCTCTTCCCCCAAATCCAGAATTGGTCAAAACTAGTTGGTCTACAATCAGCCCCAATTACCCAAGCAATTAAACTCCAAATATATCTAGCAAGAGAGCAATCAAAGAACAAATGATTAATGTTTTCATCTGTGCTACAGAAACTACATCTCTTATCACCTTGCCAATTTTTCTTGGCTAGATTATCTTTGGTCAAGATCGCATTCTGTTGGATTAACCACATGAAGATTTTTATCTTCAGAGGGATCTTAGCTTTCCAAATTTTCCTATTAGGATTTTCAGTGTCAGCTCTACAAAGGTGAGCATACATAGATTTAACTGAAAAACACTTATTTTTCTCCCATATCCAAATAGGAGCATCCTTGCCCACACCCAGAGCACAAGAGCACAAAATGTCTCTTAGCTGTCTTAGATGATTCTGAGCATTTTCATCTAACCACCTTCTGAATGTCAGCCTCCACCTTTGCTGAGAAAGATTTGCCACAGACTCATATTGCTCATTGCAGACCTCAAACAAGCCATTAAATTTATCATTGAGAGCTATAGTACCATTCCAAATATCTCTCCAGAAGTCAATGTCCTTCCCATTTCCAAGTCTTACATGTCTACCCTCCAGATATAAATCTTTGATTTTAATCAAGTCATTCCAAACTGGAGAATTTGTGGGCTTTTGTTTTAAGTGCCTTATCCCCTGGCTAATCTTATATTTTTTCCTCACTATTTCCTGCCAGAGACCCTCATCGAACTCTATTTTCCACCACCATTTGCAAATCAAACTTATGTTCATTTTTCTTAGATCTTTCACTCCCAAACCACCTTTCTTTTTTGGTCTGGTAACCACTGCCCACTTTACTAAATGATATTTTTTCTTCACACTTCTTCCCTGCCAAAAAAAATCTTTTCCTCGTTCTGTCTATCCTTTTAATGATAGTCTTGGGAAGAAGATACATAGACATGGCATATGTAGGTATATTACTAAGACAAGCATTCAACAAAATCAATTTGCCCCCAGAGGATAAATAAGCACACTGCCACCCATCTAATCTTTTCAACACTTTTTCATCCAACATGACCCAGTCAGCAATATGCAATCTGGTGCCAGCAACTGGAACTCCCAGGTATTTAATTGGCCAACTTCCACTAGCACAATCAAACATATTAGCATAAATTTCTGTTTTCTGCTCATCAGAAGAGACCATTATCACCTCACTTTTATTGAAATTAATTTTCAACCCTGACATCTTTTCATATAAGTACAGCAAAAGTTTCATATTTTGTGCTGTTTCTTCCTCCTCTGCTAAACACAAAATTGTGTCATCAGCATATTGTAAAATAGCTACTCCATTAGTGATATACTCAGGGATGAGACCCTTAATCAAACCACTACACTGTGCATTCTGCACCATCTTTGCTAGACAGTCAGCAGCCAAATTAAAGAGAAGGGGAGACAGAGGGTCCCCTTGTCTAACACCCTTTTTACTCTTAAAGTAATTTCCTGTCTTATCATTAACCTTCACACACAGAGTCCCTCCCATCATTACTTTTTTAATCCAAGTACACCATAATTCACAGAAACCTCTTTGTTGAAGAGTCTCAAACAGGAACTCCCAACTGATTTTGTCATAAGCTTTTTCGAAATCTAACTTCAAAACAATGCCATCCTTCTTCCTGATTTTGGTGTCATGCAAAATCTCATGTAGGCACATCACCCCATCCATAATATTCCCCCTTTTATAAAGGCATTCTGGGATCTACTAATAATTCTGCTCATACAACCTTCAAATCTTAGCATCAGAGCTTTGGTGATTATTTTATAACTGACATTTAGCAGGCATATCGGCCTATACTGCTGAATTCTGCTTGCATCCTTTGTTTTTGGTATCAAAGTTATAACCCCATAATTCAGTCTATCAATATCCAAGTTATTCTCCCAAAATTCATGAACCATATCCAGCAAATCATGCTTGATGAAATCCCAACTAACTTGGTAAAATTCAATAGGCAGATGATCTGGTCCTGGTGCAGTGTTTTTTTCATAGAAAACACCACCAGTTTAATTTCCTCCTCAGAGAAGGGTTTCACCAACAGCTCATTTTCTTCTAGTGTTACCTTATCATCTTGACCCCAACAAGATGGGTCAAGACTGAAACTTGGACTATCAGAGGGTCCAAAAAGTTCTTTATAATAATTTGTAGCATGGGCCAAGATCTCTAGTTCATTCTCAATATTTTCATCATCATTTTTTTGCATTGTAAAAATGATGTTGTTTCTCTTCTTTCCATTTGCCTTCTTATGGAAATAATCAGTATTGCTGTCTCCCTGAAGCAACCAGTTCTGGTTAGCTCTCTTGTGCCAATAAAGCTCATCCTCCTCCAACAGTTTCATCAGTTCAGTTTGTATACAGGTTTTTCTTTCAAGTAGAGGTGCAGGTAACAGGTCTTCTTCTTCTAACTGTTCTAACTCAGTTAATTCTTTCTGTAAATCCAACTTATATTTTCTAGTGTGTCCCTTTATACTATCACCCCATCCTTTCAGGAATTTTTTAACTCTATTGATCTTAATAATCCATTTATCTGCCGCATTTATTGTTGACACCTCCCTAGACCAGACATCCTTTACTTTAGGCAAGAATTCTTCATGTTTTAACCACGCTGTTTCAAAGCAGAATTGTCTTGTTCTCTCTACTCTAATATGATCTGTACACAACATCAGAGGGTTGTGATCAGATATGAACCTTGGAATTTTCCTCAAATTAGACAATGGGAATAAGGTCTCCCAGTCATTGTTCATGAAAACTCTGTCAAGTTTCTCAAGAGTTGGGTTTGCCTGATTATTACTCTAGGTAAACTTCCCCCCATTCAAAGCCAACTCTCTTAGTTCATAAGAATTCACAATCCAATTGAACATATCTGTGAATCTATTCCCACAGAAAGGCTTATTTTTCTCACAACTAAATCTTAGGATATTGAAATCACCACCTATGATCATAGGTAAGTCATTGTGTGCACAAATGGAAGACAGTTCAGAAAGGAACTGATCTTTTTTATCATCATGTGCTAGTCCATATACTGTAACGATCCTCAAAGTTTTATTTGTTTTTCTATCTTTCACCTTGGCTGAAATAGCAAACTCATACTCTGTGACCGAGATCACCTCAAAAATTTCTATTTTAACACCACACAGGATCCCCCCAGACCTGCCTCTAGAGGGCATCCAGTGCCAGGCATAAGTTCTGTTGGGGTCTAAAATTCTAAAGAACTTATCAGTATAGGTTTTCTTCATAGTTTCCTGCAAACCTACAAAATCAGCCCTACAGTCTGTCAATAGATCTCTGATGGCAATTCCCCTCCCTTTTTTGGACACCCCTCTACAATTCCAAATGACTCCTATCATTAAATCATTTTTTTCCAGCTAGCCCCTTTCCTAAGGTTGTATTTAGAACTAGTTCTAGATACCCCTTCTTCAGAGGGAGTTGGCTTATCAGAAGGATTAGCCCCTTTCCCTTTGGAGTTTTTGGATTGCAGCTTTTGTTGTCTTTTCTCTTTTTTCCTTGTTTTCTTGCTATAAACTTTCTGGAAGGAGTCATCATCAGAGGAATCAGATCTCCACTCAATATATTTTATCTCCTCCAAGGGGAGAACTGCCAAATTTTCTTTCTCAACAGCTTCATCCAACATTTCTTGTTTTTCCTTCAGATTAGCTCTAGCTAACTCAAGGTCTTTTAACATATCAAATTTCTCTAGCTCCACATTATCTGTGTTAATACCCATTTTTTTGCTCTAATGGCTAATTCATCATTACTTAGAACTGCAAAGGAGTTCTTAGAGTTTAAAGAATTACCTTCCAGGTTTTTCTTCTGTGCAGCAAGGGTGGCCTTCTCAGTGATGCTGATACCTTCTAATCCTTGTGCCTTCACCCTTTGGATATGTCTGACTGTCTTCATTCCTTCCTCAGGTTTGGACTTTTCTGATTGCTCAATTATCTCCCCTTCTTCAGATGTGTCTTGTTCATCATCTTCTGCAAGAGCATCCCAATCAGGGGATTCCAGGCCCTTTGTAGTCTCTTTGTTGCCATCTTTACCCTCAACTGCCTCCTGTCCCACTCTATCTTCCTGACTTGACAAATCAGCCATGGGTGCCTCTTGTGTCCCCTTATCTGGACTGGGGTGAGATGGCTGTATAGGGTCAGCCACTGCCTCCTCAACACATGTATTCCCCTCACTGATTTTGTCTTGAGAGCCAGCTCCTTTCTCCAGGGTGGTTTTCCCTTGAATCATGGCAAACTTTGCCTCTATCACAGCAAGTGGGTCAAATTTATACTTGATCAGGTTTGATCCATATTCATTGAAGGCCACAGATTTTGACTGATTAATCTGCATTCTGGCAATCCTTTGGATTTCAATTTGGTTGAAGTCTCCAAAGTTTAAGTGTTCCCCCCCTGGTGATATCAAATCATCAAAACAAGGCCCAGAACTGTCACTATCCATGTCACTGTCATCCTTGCCTCCCTTCTCATTCCCTGTCAAGCCATCTTGGTCTTGAATTAGAGCACCTATTTCTTTTTCTTTCCCTTTCTGAGAGTGAGTCTATTCAACTGTATGAGGTGAGACATTTACAGATTTGTCATCACCCCCCAGCTCCCCATCAACCTGCATCTGATCAATCATCTCTGGAGCAAGTTCCAGATTTTCTTTTGTTGTCTCTCTCATCATCTGTTGCTTCCCATGTTGTTGATTAGAGTGCTCCCCCCCACTCTGGGTCTGACTGGAGCTCCCTTTCTGAAAACTCTTCCCATCCCCCCACTTAGGTTTCTTTGGAGAGGGACCATCATCATTAGCCCTATCAGAGTTTCTACTCCATGTGTTCCAGCCTGCCTGAGGGGCTCCTCCAACCATTACTTCTCTTTGAAAGAAGAAGTCAAAAAAATGCAAGTCAAGCAATCCCTCCACACTTGCAGGGACTTTTGCAATATCTCTGCACCCAATCTTGATCCTAACATAGTCCCATTTCTTAAGGTTGAACTTGTCCACTTCCAGAGGAATTCCAACCAGAGAGGCCACATAAGCCACCCTTCTTTCAGATCTTTTCTCATAGGGGATCCCAGATATTCTAAACCAAGCAGATTGCAGTTCAGCTTTTGCCCCAACATAAGGGTTCCACTTATCCACTCTGAATTTGACTCCTGGTACAGTTCTCATCTCCATACCAGTAAAGAAGGACAGTTCATCCACTTTCTGTGCAGTTGGGAACTTCATTTGAAACTTGTTTTCAGCAATCTTTTTTGCATATCATCTCCAAGTTGAGGATTGCCCAGCTTGGGCTTTGAATTGCCCCTCAACCTGTCTAGCATTCACTTCTCCCTCTTTGATAGTAATCACAGCCATACTTGCCATATCTTTTGATGACTCCCCACAGTCATCATCCAGGATGACATGAAATCCCAGATCAGGGGCAGCCAGTCCACAAAAAGGTACTATGCACTCCCAAGGTAAAATTTCAGGACAAGCTCTCACCACATGTCCCTCTTTTTTGCATCTAGGGCAAAGTAAGGGCTTAAAGCAATCCTCAGATCTGTGACCCAATTTCCCACACCTTCCACAACACTTAATAGCTCCTTTGTCACTGTCAGTTACTTTTCCTCCCAAAATTTCTGCAGACTGCTGATCTCTGTTTACAGGTTCTTTCCCCAAATCTTTAGTTTGTTTGTCTATCTCATGACTTGCTTCAGTGTTCTTGTCAAGTTTCTCCTGGTCTCTGGCTAAATTCAGGTTTTCTCTCAAGTCAAACTGCTGTTCTTTTCCCACTTCTTGTGTTCTGTTATCTCCCTGCTCCCTCTGCCTCCAGTGTTGGTTGTTGAATCTTCCCCCCTGGAAATTGCCTCTCCTAGCATCTCTAAGGCCCTGAAACTGCCCCCGATTATGCTGATATCCTTCGTTCCAGAAGCCCCCTCTTCCACCTGCGGGCCTACCCCCTCTAGGGTTCCTCTGATCTTCCATGTTCCTCCTCCCATCCATCTTCTGATTTCTGGGCGGATTACTCCGCAAGACTTGCGCGAAGGATCTTCTGTCACCGCCTAGGGTTGACCAATCCCTGGACACTCCACGAAGGGGAGCAGTTCCAGAGTCCGCGGCACCAAACTCTCCCGGGATGTGGATCTCAGAGAACGGACCAGAATCAGAGGCTTGGTCCCAGATGTGCGCCAAATTCCTGCTAAGCTTCCCGAAATCAACCCCCCACCGATCTCTCCCCTTGATGAATACAGAGGGTTCACCACATCACAGGGATTCGGCGGATCTGGTGGAGGTGGCGGAGGAGGCGGGAGAGGACGCGGAGAAGAAGGTGAGCGAAGCGTTGGGCGGGGTGGAGAAGACGACGGCGGCGGTGTCGGCGGCGGTGGCGGAGATGAAGAGGGTGGGATCGGAGGAGACGAACGGGACGGGGACGACGGGTGTAGATCGGTCGCTGAGTCAGAGCGCCGCGAGGGGGTTTGAGTCGCTGCGCAAGAGGGCCCATCTTGCAGCTGGTCACACGCGGTTCTTGACCGCTGACCGCCATGGGCCACCTCCTCGCGGGGACCTCCTGTCAGCCATGGCGGGTGAGGGGACGCCTCCCCGCGTGGCGTCGCGAGAGGAGAGAGACGAGCCATCTCATTTTTTTGTCTAATATTTCTTTTGCTCAACCTCTAATCGAGAAAACAACTAATAAAAGTCATAACACTTGCTGGCAACGCAAAGCCCTTGCAATGTTCTCCCAGGTGCCAGCCCAGCCCATATCCTATCTGGTAACCCTAATCATCGTTAACTGTAGCCCGTAGGTCTGCCAGCACGTACGCAGCCGCCATTATTGTGACAACCATATGAAACCTAGCTAGCGGCTAGCGCAACCGCACCCCATACGAAAATGCTGCGCCAGATTCCGCCTGTGCATCGTTTTGACATGATGCTGAGCTTCCTCACACGCCGAGCCTCGTCGATTGCCCTACGGCCAATCATCGGTCGAAGTTTTGCCCCAGCATACAGCCACCGGAGGCTGCTCTCGGATTCGCCGGCGGCCACTGCCGCCGCCGCCGAAGCCAGGCGCTGGGTGATGCTGAGCAACTATGGCCGCCGCCGCTCCGATTATGACGATTCATCATTCGTTGCCGACGCCAATACCGTCGCGGAGTCCCGCACCTCGAAAGGCCGCCGCGTGCGAGTCTCCTTGAGATGCGCCGCCGTCGAGGGTCGCGAAGAGGGTCGCGAAGAGGGTCGCGACGACGACCGCATCAGAGTCGTCTCGGCCGAGGGGGAGTTGCTCCTCTTGAAGATGGATAAGAGCAACTTCAGCAGCTTCCCTATCCCCTCCCCAATACCAAAAAAGTAGCCATATAGGGGATGAAATCATCTCCAGCAGTTTCCCTATCCCCTCCCTTTTTTTCTCCATGGACTAAAAACCCCTCTCCATCCCCTCTATAGAGGGAACCTCTCCTCCACCCCCTATTCAGTGGGGCCCATTCTCCCGGTCGCGCCGCCGCACCCATTCTCCCGGTCGCGCCGCCGCCCCTCGCCTTGCCCCCCTCCTCCCGTTCTCGCCGGCACGCGGGCCGCGGGCCGCCGCTCGGCCGGCTCTCCCCCGCCTCGCCCCCTCCTCCCGTCGAGGCGACGCATGGAGGAAGCACTCAGAGGCGGCACCGGCGCCGGCGCCGGCGGCCACATCTCCGTTGAGGCCTTCGCAGGAGGCGCTGCGCACGGCGAGGGCCCACGGCGTCGCGGCGTCACGACAGGGCGCCTCCACCTCGCCGGCGCCTTGGAGGAGCGCCCCTGGCCGCAGGGCTCCTCCTCTGCTGGAGCAAGGGAGCCACGCCCATCACCAGCTGGTCCAGGGGCACCCAGCTGTACCAGCGGATGCTCGCACGTGCCAGGGCGGCGCTGCTGTCGTCCGGGCCCGGCGGCGGCGCCGGCAGCCTCGCCGCGCTGCTGTGGTACCAGGGGGAGGCGGACACCATCACCCGCCGCGGCGCCCACCTCTACACGGAGAGGATGGAGGCGTTCGTCCGTGACGTCCGACGGGACCTCGGCAGGCCGGACCTGCTGGTCATCCAGGTGGGGCTCGCCACCGGCCAGGGCAAGTTCGTCGACCTCGTCCGGGAGGCGCAGAGGCGGGTGAACCAGCAGCTGCCCAACGTCAAGTACGTGGACGCCAAGGGCCTCCCCGTCGCCAGTGACTACACGCACCTCACCACGCCGGCGCAGGTGCAGCTCGGCAACATGCTAGCCAAGGCCTACCTTGCCACGCTATCAGCATAGTAGATCTGAGATTATTTCTTGCAGCGTCATTGATTCTAAGAACTCTTAATTGATTGTAACAGAAGCTTCATTATTATTAACTATTAGTAGCTCGGAATCAACGATTCAGGTTTTCAATAAATCAATCGGTGTATTTGCAATTCCCATCCGCCTGCACTCTCTATCATACTGCTAGCTACGGTAACCGAACAATCAGGTCTCTATCACAAATGAGCAAGAGCAGATTGATATCAGGTATTGCAGGCTGTTTGTTGTACAGACAGCTACAGGTTTATCAGTTGCTTAAGAATCTTCCCAGAAATGAATGTTTTTCAACTATGATTACATATTCATGTGGTGTTCAGGGGCAAAAGCCTTGATATGTTTATACATATATATGCATATTGAGTTAATGGCAGTCTGCATCTAACTGCAGTCCTGATCCTGCATATGAAAAGTCAGCTGTTCTTTTTTGCTATATGCATTGTACTGTTTTTCTGAAATTATGGTGATCCTGTCATTTAATATGAAAAGTCATGTCATTTCAGTGGTTAGTTCAGCAGTTCTTCAGTACAGGAATTTTCAGATTCAGATTTGGAACTAGGACTTCTAGTTACAGTCTCTGTATCTGAACTGCAGTGCAGTAATTAAAGTTACAGCAGCATTTTGATTGCTGAATGCTGTAACAGAACAATATCTAGCAACCAGATATGAGTTCAGATCTCTAGCAACCAACACCATCAAGTGCTGTTAAATTTGGAGATCATGGGCTACATTGGTCACATTGGTGTATGTGGTTTGCTTACAGTTCATGTATCTTACAGTACTTGTAAAAAATGTTCAGGTAATGATATATTGGGATGTGATCTGGATGAGGAGAAGTCCATCCTGCCAATTTCTGTTGCTATTTCTGAGTTTCTGTAGGTAGCAATAATCAGACTTGGGTGTGCTACTGTACTTCATATCTTCTATGAGCTATTTCTGAGTTTCTGTAATTTACCCTTCTCTGGATGAATAAGCTAAGTTTGCACAGGTGATAAATATATTACTCAATTTTTTTCTAGAAGTTTGCAGCCATGTGAAGTTTGCACAGGTGATAAAACTCAGCATTTCTGTTGATAAAAGTTGATAAAACTCAGCCATATACAGCTGCTGGTGTATATGCCCAAGTTCAGATACCGTGACTGCTGAAAATACTAGATCAGTTGTCATGTAGTAGTGATTGTGCATGTAGCCATATACTAGATCCTCATTTGTCAAGCATTTCTGATGATCAGTTGCTGCTCTGGACAAGAAAGACAGCTCCCTGTCAAAATTTGACGACGGCAATAAAACAGTACTACTGTCAATATTGGGAGCATATTGAAAGAAGTTCAATATGCACTTGCTGCTATCCAGTACTACAGAAACTTGGATACAAAATTTATACAAGGGCTTGACTATTTTAGAGCACATCTCAAACTATCATACATCTCTGCAATGGCAACGTCGACAGGCAGAAGTGCAGAACCACTTTGCTTCCTCCTTCTGCTCAGCTTTGCTTCCTTTGGCAGCAGCTTTCTTCAGGCTTGTTTCTGCACATAGATGATTAAGTTAGAATTGGCATAGATGATCCAAACACAAGATTCAGTTTGTGGAACAGATATAATTTATGTTTATATATGTAGTGCACAATTAACAGTCAAGGAAACTATTTACATGATCTTGAATAGCTTAAAAATCAAAAAACGGGTGTCCATCTATCTAATCTTGGTTCAGGAGAATTTATAATTGGTGTTACATGCTGGATGTCCATCTCCTCAAAACGGGTGCTAGGAGCTTTCAGGTATCTGTCAAAGATGTTTGCTATCCTGCAACCGACAAAGATAAAATGACAAGTGCATGATGTAAGAATGTCTAACTGCAGGAGAAACTCCTGATGTCACTCAATTACTAGGGATGTCTCTGAGAAATTCTGTAGTACTACGTCAAAAGGTTGCATGCTAGGTTGAAAGGATGTGGTTTGCAGGAATCATTGCAGATCAGTTCTGAATTCTCACAAAACTCTAGTGTCATGAACAAAATGTTACTGCAGAGTAAGTCTGGAACTTTGCAAACTACTGTGGGGCTCTTAACTACAAAGGATTTTTTCATTGAAGCTAAATACAGTTTGCAGGAATCACTACAGCTAGGGGATTTCAGGTATCTATCAAAGATGATTGCTGCATCTTGTTTTTTTATACGAAGGAAGCTATATTCTAAGACGAAATGCATACAACCAAATACAAAGGAAATAGGAAAAAAAGACAGAGGCACAAGCTGGATCTTGTATATATTACATGAAAACATTTCCAATTTTTGTCTGAAAAAATGTATACAGTATTTTAAGAAATTTGTTTCTTGAAAAATTTGACAACATAAGACAACTACAACATAACTGAAACTTTTGATGGCTCCGTAGCTGTGGCTGCCAACGACGAGCATCTACTCTGCGCGCCGACGAGCACAAGAACATGGTACGTACCTGCGCGCAGAGCCCCTTGGCCTTCTCGATGACGCGCAGCGCCGAGCGCTTGAGGTCCGCCTCCACGTACGGCAGCACGTCCGCGGCGCCTGAATCGGACCAAATCGAGACGAGACAGATCGATTATGGGATAGAGCAGAGCAGGAATCAAGCAGCTGCCGAGATTGGTAATCCAATCCCCACCTCGGCATGGAGGCGGAGGAGCACCGTTGGTGGCAGCAGCATGCGGCAGTAGCAGGTGGTGCTGGTACCTGGTCCGGCGAGGCCGACGGCGGACGTGGCGGACGGCTTGGTAGTGACGACGACGAGGCGGTACTGCTGCGGCTGCCCGGGCGGGAAGAAGTGCTGGAGCGCCCACTGCAGCGCGTAGCGGACTCGGGCCGTGCGGCGGCGGCTGCGGCGGCTGCGTGTCCTGCGTGGAGCCGAGAATACCCGCGGCCAGGAAAGGGTACCCGCCAGCCTCGCGGTAGGCGGATTCGATCTGGTCGATGGTGGCGCTGGCGAAGGCGTCGAGCAGGCACGCGAGGTCCCGCCGGTCCTCCCCCGCGGCCGACGACCCGGGCGACGAGAAGGTCGGAGGTGGGCGCGTCTCCTCGGCGTTGGAGGTCGGAGGTGCGAGCTGTGCGGTCACACGCCGTGGCTGGTGGTGGTGGGTCCGCGTGTGGAGGCATGACGCTTGCTGCCGCCATTGCTGAGCAGCCGGTGGCTGGTGGCTGGCCGCCAAAGATTGAAGATTTGGGGAGGGGAAAGAGAAGATGACGTGGCATGGTGGGACCCACGAGTTGGGAAGGAGAATAGGGAAACTGCTAGAGCAAATTGTGTTTTGGGGAAGAAAATATTTTTACTCCATCCCCAATAACCTTATATAGGGGATCAAATTTACTCCATCCGCTGGAGTTGCTCTAACAACCGTCGATCATGTTCTGTGGAGCACTTCGTGTACAGGCCGGCGAGCGCCCGCCGGCCGCCGTCGCTGTCTCTGCTCCCCGTCCTAGACTCCCCGATCAAGTCCGAGATCGCCCCTGCATCTTACTTCGACCCTCCCTTCTGCTCAAGACTGAACTCTGGGGGCATAGGTCTGCTGCGACGAGGCGAGAACGATATACTCGTGCTCCACGTCGACCTGTGGTGCGAGTACGATCGCGATGCGAGACGGGAAATGGTGGTGTTCTGTGTGCTCCGCCCCGGCATGCGTAGGTGGGAGGTCATGGAACCGGTGCCTCTTCTTCAGTACTATTGCTTGTCGTCGTCACCCCAAAACGCCATCTGCGTCGGTGACCGGTTCCTATGCTTCCTACTTTCCTACCGGAGCGGCTTCTTGCTATGCGACATGGCTGACGACGAGGCGAGCCCCAAGGTCCGTTATGTACCTCTGCCTCCAGAGGTGACCCGCTGCAACTACGGCAATGGCGAAGCCTCGAGCTTCCAACGCATGGGCGCCGCCGGCGAAGGCAAGTGTGACTTTTTGAGGCTCGTCAGCATCCACCCATACTGCTGCGACGTACGCGAAGACAATGACGACCGCGACCGCTGCTGCTGTGACGACGTCGGCTGCACGGAAGATTGGCACCCCCGCTCCGTCTTCACCGTCAAGACCTGGAAGATGAACCTCAGCATGGACGACGAGCCATTGGAGTGGTTGGAAGACGGGGAGATCGACGGCGAGGAGATCTGGGCGCTTCCAGGATACGAGGGCCTCCCGCAAGCAATTCCCGAGTCGCCCGTCGTGTGCTTGGACAAACCCAATGTCGTTTGCTTCTTGGTCTCCAATTATCACTTCACTAAGGACAACGAGAAGGTATGGATGGTTCACCTCAACATCAGCACCAGAACGCTGCTGTCAGTCGTCCGGTTCAACGATAACGATGACTACTGGTCCGACTGGGAAAAATACCGTTATCATGTAACGGCAGAAATTCAGTACTAACCAGAGAAAACACCTGGTGCATGGTAGGCTGGTAAAATTATTAAGTTCACAGTTATTACTTGCATTGAAATTTGAGCTGGTCAGAGAAATTAAGCATGTATAATCCAAAAAAATAGCACGGGGTCTTTTGAAAAAATATTTCCACTTTTAAAAGTTTATGCCTTGTATCTTACATTATTTCTTAGCTCCAACACATGAAGTATTTACTTTTTAAGTCAATGTTGTTTGTCTAAGATTGAATTGTGATTAATAATGGGTCATAGACATCTTGCTTTCCCTCAGAGCATCTGCAAGAGCTCGTATTTCTAAATTTTACTTCACAGTTTTATGTGCTTACTTACCAACAGTGGAGCTAAAAAATATTAAGATATGACAAGGTGCATTTTCACTGTTTTTACATGGTCGACAAGATATAACCATTATGGAGTGATTCATAGCAAACAAGGTAAATTCACAGCAACATGGAGTGATTTTTGCTATTTTCTCAAATTTTTGAATTTTAAACACTAAACATGCTTGGAGCGGACCCGTTCCCGTGTCTGTTTGGATGGAACACTGGAGGGTTGGGTTGGCTCCTGACGGGAATATTCCGCCTAGATACGGGTTGGCACCATCCCTCAAAATGTGGCGGACGAGTCCGCTCCCGCTGACGTCGCGTCGCCCTCTCCCATCTCTCTTCCGTCTCTCTTTCCCCGTGTCTCTCCCATATCTCTCTCTCTCTTCGTCAAGGTCGAAGAGGAGGAGGAGGGCAGCGGGGAGGGTGCGCCGCGGCGGCCATGGCCGCGAGATCGACCCTGTCGGCCTTCTCCTCGCGCGTGGGAGGCGGATCCATGGCCGCGAGCTTGAGCGGGAGGCGCCCCGCGGCGGCCATGGCGGCGCGTGCGCGCAGGCCGGGAGGGCGGAGGCCGGGCGCGTCGCGGCGGCCATGGCGGACGGTGCGCGGAGGAGCGGGAGGGCGCGCCGGCGAAGGAGCGGGAGGGCGCGCCACGGCGGATGGCGGCGGGTGCGCTCAAGCCGAGAGGGCAGAGGCCGGGCGCGCCGGCGGAGGAGCGGGAGGGCGGATGCGTACGGCGCGCCGGCGGATCTAGCGCGGCTAGGCTGGGCTGCGCGTCGGCGGAGAAGAAGGTTGTGACCCTGACGAGTGGGGCCCATGTTACTGTAGCAAATTGTGTCAAATATCCATCCGACCCTCTTTTTCAATACTTCCAACCAAACAAAAAAATAGAATGGAACCAATCCAACCCAAAAGTTATAACCAAACATGAGATGGGTTGAATCATCCCCAAAACAAGGGTTGGAGCCAACCCAACCCACAGATCCCGCAACCAAACACACGGTTATAGTTTTGCTAGAAAAATCACAAAGTAAGGGCTCTGTGTTTCGCGGAGAACGCTCAGCTCCTTCGGGAGGTCGTACTAGTACTAACGGTTCAACACAAAACCGATAGTGTTTCCCAAATCAACACTGCGTTGCAACCAAGAAACGGCAGTGATAACAAGAACAACACTGACCGCTTGTGTAATAAACCAACAATGTTGTTCGACAGAACATTGTTAGCTCATGTCACAAACTAACAGTATGAGTGCTGGTTCACGTCTCGACAGGGGTGGAGTCAGGATTGAAGTGTAGGGGGGACCATGAACAAAATAAAGTAGAACCATTGGTAATGCCATACGGTTTAGTCATATATAATAGTGACATGTTTCACCAGTCTTAACCAAAACAAAATTACATATATATCAAGTTAAAATTACCTCTATGACTAGCAGCAAGATCATAGGCCTCAATACTAATTGATGCAGTTCGTTCAAAAAATACTAATTGATGCAGTCAATTCCTTCTCAATATAAAGTACCAAACAATCTCGTGAGAATTCATCTTCCATTATACATCTAAGACGTGTCTTGGTACGTTTCATAGCTAAAAGTATCTTTCGGTGGTTGGAGTTGATACTGGAAGAGTTACTAATTGTCTGATTATGCTAAATTAGAAAGGGCTAAGTAACTATGTGATATATACATTAAAGATATATTAGAGAGATTAGGAGAGTATTAAGGGTGCTACGCACCCCCAGCCCCCCTCCCTCCGCCTTTGCGTCTCGAGGCAGTGTTAGCCAAAAGAAAACTGCCGACAGTGAAGATTCTTATCACTGTCGTTTTAAAAAAACTGCCACTAATTGAACCCTCTATCACCGCCAATTTGATTGTGCCGGTTCAAATTAAATATTGCAGTGAAGGTGGTTTTGAACCGGTGTCCCGAACTGGAGTAGTGAACCGCCACGCCCCCAACCCAACCTATGGGTCGCCCCTTCCCCCATCCTACCCTGTCGGCCACCATCTCAAGCATCTGCCCTAGATCTCAACATAGAAACCATCGGCAAGTTGGGTGGACTGCGTGCACCCTTCTTCGGCATGGCGGGTGGGTGATTCGTTGACACATGCATGGGTCTCCTTTGGCATATGGTGAGGCTGTGGATGTGATGGTGCACGCCTCTTCGATGTGGCGCTCAGAGCTCCTTTCCTCCTCTATGCTTGTTCTCCCTCAACCTCTCTCAATATCAAAGCATGGGTCACGACGACATGGTATGGTTGAGAACGACAACACTGCTCTTACAGAAAGTCGAACTCAGGACCTCAGGTTCGAATGAGGCTAGCTCTTATATCCACTAGCTAGGCTACATACTCATTCATATTTGATTTTCATCTGTTGTGTTATTATATATGTTTATAGATTATTATTGTGTATAAAATAGTCTGATGTATAATATATCTTTTGCTAGCCCTGTTTGGTTCAGCCAAACTTATTAAGTCCCAACTTATTGGGACTTATGAACCAAACACTTCAGACTTAATTGCACTTATTGCTATAAGTCACCCATAAGTTTGTAAGTTCACAAAGTGCTGCTTATAGGTTATTTTGCGGTCCCCTCTCACATTTTCTCCCACTACCCGTCCCCACCCCCACCTACCTTGCAGCCCTCCCCCGTGCCGCCGCCGGCCCCTCCTAGCCAAGTCCTCCTCGTGCAGCCAAGCTACACCCTGCCGCTACTGCTCTCTCCCGCGTCAGAGCTTGAGGTCGCCGTCGGGGATGAAGACGAGTGAGGTCCTCCGCTGGTGCGCACACCACCGTCCTCGTCGAGCTCCTCCGCTAGCACAAGGACGAGGAGTTGGTCATCCTCGTGCTCGTGCTCAGAAGGGACGGAGGGAGCTTCGGGGAGTGCTGGCCACCGTCGCTGCCGCTACCCACGTCAGATCTGGCCGTGGGGAGAGAGAGGCGAGACGGAGCAGGTGATGACGAGCTGCGACTGCCAAAGAGGCATGGCATCAGTGTGGTGCCGTGACTGCCTGCGCTGGCCCACCACTGATGATGCCGCGTGCCGCCAAATCCACCTCGTCGTGCGGCCACTGCCATCGTAGCCTCGCGCCTTCCACCTTGCCACCTCAAATCCAGGAGCAGAAGGGAGAGAGGCCCGTCGGGAGATCCACTGCGGGTTGTACAGGGCACGCCATCGGCTGCGCGTGCAAGCTCCTCCGCCAACCGTGCGGGCTCCGTTGGGGAGGGTAAGTAGCCCTGGGCACAAAGAACCGGGAACCGAAACCGAAGAACCGGGAACCGGAACCGAAGGAACCGGAACCGGCAAAATCGGTTCCATGTTCGGTTCCTTTTTGTCAGGAACCGAATTTCCTCGGTTAGTTCGGTTCGGTTCCCGGTTAACCGACAGAACCGAACTTTCAGCCAAAACAGCCCAACTAGGCAAAAGCCCATGTAGTGGCCCAACAAAAAACCTAACTCCTCCCCCTCCCACTCCCAACCGGCAGCCCTCCACCCCTCCACCCCCCGCGGCTGCCCGTCCCCCGGCGGCCACGACTCGCGCGGCCGCGCCCAGCCCCGCTGCCCCACCGGCCTCGACGCCGGCCATCCACCCCGCCGCGGCGCCGCCCCTAGCCCCGACCACCGCCCAGTGCCTGCCCCTAGCCGGCCAGCCCCCGCCGTCACCCAGCCGCCCCAGCCCCCGCATCCTCCATGGCCGTCGTTCGCTAGCCGACCTCGACCACTGCTCCGTCCTCTATCCTCGGCACGCGATGCAGCCCCTTCCTCCATCCACGACGAGCGCCGCCGCTCTTTCCTCCCTTCTTCACCTCTTCTGTCTTGTCTCAGATCCGGCCGAGGCGGCCTCCCAGTGGCCGGCGGTGGCCTACTGCGACGACCGGCGGTGCCCTGCTTGGCCTGCTGCGATGGTTGCGGTGCCCCTGCTGCTGGCCTGCTGCGACGGTTGGCGGTGCCCCTACTGGCCTGCTGCGATGGCCGGCCACCAGCGGCGACGAGGTTCCAGGCAAAATTTTTTTAAACATGTGCTGACATTCCTCGGTTCTTCGGTTAAGAACCGGAACCGAACCGAAAGAACCGTAACCGAAATTCGTCGGTTCCTATGTCTAAAAAGAACCGATTGGTTCCTGTTTTCTGAGAACCGAATTTCTGAAAGAACCGAGGAACCGAACCGAACGGTTCGGTTAGAACCGAATGCCCAGGGCTGAGGGGAAGTGCCAGGGAGGGGGTGGATAGGGACGAGCCCGAGGTACCGGCAGAGGGGGTAGCACACCGGTGTAGGGAGCTGTGGAAGAGAGGAGAGAGCCAGCGGTCGAGGGAGAGAAAATGAGAGGAGGAGGAGGAAGGAGGGGTATTATTAAGTGCATTTATGAGGAGTAAAATGGTGACACACAATTGTATAAGTTTTACAACCAAATACTATTACAGAAACTTAGAGAAACTTATTATAGAACTTATATAAGTTCTGCTCAAACCAAACAGAAACTAAATGGGCTTAAGTCCATGTCTTGTCGGCCTTGAGAAAGAAAACATCTAATAAATGGGTATTCAGTCAGAACGAACATTCATTATATTGGCTGGCAACACGAAGCCTATGCATGCAATGTTCTGCCAGCCCAGATCCCATCTGGTATCTCTATATTATATATCTCTACTCCTAAAAAGTATGAAGTGGAGAAAAAAACCCGTTAGTACTTTTTACTGCTCTCCCGTGCGTCCACCCCCCGCGCGTCCGCCTTCCGCTCGCCCCATGGCGCGTCCGCTCCGCGCTTCCCGCGTCCGCCGCTCGGCCCCACCGCTTGTCCTCCCGCGTCCTCCGCTCGCCATCCCGCGGTCGCCCTCTCCGCGCCCTCCCGGTCCCACCGAACCCCTAGACCCTCCCAACCAATCCAATCAAACCCTAAACCCTAGCGCCAACCCATAGCCATCACGCTGCCACCGTCGTCGCCGGAGATGTCATCCCTGCGTTGCATCCACCATTACGGCGTAGCCCATCTCCGCTGTCGTCCTCCACTCCCTCGCCATCCAACCTCACGGCGTCGTCGATGCCGTCGACCACGCCATCACCGTGGCCGCCGCTGGCTTGTGCCGCCGTCATCTCCAGCAACAAGACCGGTCGCTGCCTCCGCCATCGAGTACGCCACCGTCGATCCTACCCACAGGACGCTGACGTCAAACGCGACGCCGTCATCGATCCCTACGCCGCCAAGATGCTTACTGTCATCGCGTTTCTCCTACAGCCGCCGCCGCCGCCCAATCTCCCGCCGCCACTGCCACTGAGGGCCACGCCGCCGCCGATGGGTGGACGCTGCTGCCGAGGGCCACGCTGCCGAACCACCGTCGCCGGGTGGACGCCACTGCTGCACATCCATCTCTCCCTGGTAATCCGTAATCTGGTATACGAACCTTGTTGTGTGGACATCAAAATCCCAAATCGGGCATGGCGCCATTCCGAACGGCGAGGTCTCCTTGCTACCTCATGCAATTGCCAAGTACTCTGCTTACAAGATGCTTGATGGAATGCTCCACTGGACTGGTAAGTTGGATGATGCTACAATCTGTTTGTTTCTATCGATAGCAACACAAAGGATGATGAGTACATGCCAACTCTTAGGACCTCGTCACGGGGATTGGAGAGCTGCTTCCACACATCGTGCTGCTCCACACAAAGGGTGTGTTGGCTAGGAAGCTTGCCGACAACGCAGACTTCGTGATATCGTTTTACTCATGGATGGTAACCAGTCTAATTAAGTATTTTTTTCTTCAGTTAAGGAACTATTTCTTGCTTGTACAATTTTCTCCTTTCCTAGGAATTAGCAAGACATACTCGATTCTTGTGTTTTCTATGAAGCAATATATGCTACTATAATTAGAAATTGGAAATTGAGAGTAAATAAATGGTTGATGCTTGCAGGCCATCGATTTTCTATTAGAGACTGCTAGGATCAGGAGCGTAGTTGTTAAAAGCTGTAGCAACAGTAGCTGTTTTGATATTATCTGTATTAAGACATGCTCTGAAATGCATTGTTAAGGTCATACATGCCTAGATCTGCACTTTGCTTTTTGACTAGATTTCTTCTACTACAAGTAGAAGCGGAAACATTATGATCATCTATCCTATCCACCGATTGCTTAGGCACTCGTTGTGTAGTGAATTTTTAATTTGAAATTGAGTTCAACAATTCTAACTTGAATGGTAGGCTCACTATTAGTTCAAGAAATGTGTCTTTTTTATTTCTGAGGGAAAGGCATCCTTTTTATGAAACGAAGTGTTGTCCCTTTGATTGTATTAGGGAATCAGTAATCAGTCTGATCCTTAATGTTTGCGTGCATCCAACAAGTACGTTGCTATAATTCTGCACTACTTGCCTTTTATCTGAAAAATGTAACATTCAGCTTAGCATGTTACTATATGTGTAGTGTGTTTTAAAACATCTTATAGCATATTACTATATGTCAACAATTTGTAAGCACTGATGTTAATATATGTGCAGTGTTTTTAAAAATATATTTGATTTATAACACTACTAAAATATGTACTGATGTTTCTTTTTCATATATGTCATGCTCAATAATAAATGAATGGCCATGTCAGAGGTGACGGGTATTTCTCAATTCACAGTTTTGTTTTTATTTGATTTTGATTAGAAGCAATTTAGCACAGGAATTTTTCTTTGTTTTTTTTTCTGAATACCACATCTTGATGTTAGAACTGACTTCATGTATTCTCTTGCAGTCATGTACCTGAACACTGAGCTACCTCGCTATGGAGCTACCTCGCTATGGAGCTACCTCGCTATGGAGGATCAGCCAGGGTCTGAACACATGTATTTCAGGGGAGGGAGGCAGTTAAGGAGCTCCATATGGCAGCTACACAAGGGTAGGGAATCTTTTTACTGCTCTGCATAGTGGATCTATAATACTGCACGCCTGCATGTTAAACTATTTTGTTGACCTTATAGTGCAAATTTTGAAAGCATCGTTTGGCTATGATTGTTTTATCTCAGTTCCTCACGAGAGGCACTTTTGAAACATGGAAACTTAGCATAGAACTGAAACTTGCTTCCTATTGTCAATGATTGCTTTGGATTGAACCTGCTTTCAGTGGGTTTAAAGCGGTGAAAAAGTGAGCAGTAGCCATGTATGATGTGAAGCATGTATTGATGTGAACTGCTAAAATTTCTCTCACCAATCTTCATTGCCACAATGACTGCTGGCTGATGGGTAATGGCAAGTGGTCCTTCTACGGATTAGTATCATAGAAACTGTCAATAATATATGTGGCTACTGAAGTTTGCAAAAACCTTCACTAGAATTGGCATTTTACTGCATTTGTTCAGGCTTGATGTTTGATAAGGCTCTGAAAAGAATCTTGAAAAGTGCCAGCACTAGAGCTTCTAAGTGAGTGCATGCTAGAACTGATCAATTGTTCTTTAAATCTCTCTTCTTAGCATGGAATGTTATAACTTAGAGGGGATACCTGACATATAACTACTTCGAAAAAATTTAGAATGTTCAGACGTCAGTTAATAAACTTGTACTTTTTCTTTCAAATGAAGTGTTCCTGAGCCATTCATGCCAAGTTCATAAACTGTTGTTAGTTCTTTGCCTATGTCGACATGTATATTTTGTTGCATCCTACTACCACCAATGTCATTGCTTGTTCAAAATGTGTAAGATGTGTAGAGAATCAGTTTGGAAGGTTATCTATGGGGTATTGTAAAAGAGGATCATGGTCTCGATGATGACCTGCATCAATGCATGAAAAAGGCATGTTCTCTTATGATATGCTCTATCGATGTCCTTCCAGAAATTTCTTTTCATAGTTTCATATGTTTAGAACTCTTGTAGGTTTGATGAAATAATACTTTTCCAAATATTTCCACAATTTGTCTTTTCTTATCTCCATTAGAATGGTAGATGAATTATTTCCGGTTTGGTTTTGGGATAGAGAAAAAATAATTGAGAAGCTTCTCACACTTTTGGCCATAATAAAAATTGTTGTGCTTGTTCGCTCTTCTAATCAGGGACCTTGCTTGGTGTTTTTCTTGGTCAGGCTTCTCCATTCGAGCTGTGTGATGATATCCTCCTGTGAGCCGCAGAGCTTACCATCTATGACTGCATAACAAATGCATGTGTCTTGCATCTGCAAGGTGGCCTGGGGTGCAACTGCTCAACAGCCCAGCTGATCTTCGGCAGAATCATGAGGTTTTTGGCTTCAACAACTAGGACAAACTAACATAACAGTTCTATCGTCAATTGTCAGTCCATATATCACTGTTTAGGGTCAGTTACTAATTTTAAGCACAACCTTGCCTTGTCGAGTTGTTATTTTCTTAGGATTCGTAATTATTCCTGGAGCAATAATTATTATTCACTTGTTCGAGAAAAAAATAATTATTACTCGCATCGGACAACCAAAATAAAGCGCTAATGGAAATATATACTTTCCTCCGTACTTTTCCTTTAACTTTAGAGAATTCTGAGCAAAAACTAGCCATTTTATTACAACTTGTAGGTGTATACTAAGCCGTTTTGCATGTGTACAACTTGCAAGTCTTTTTCATTGTGGCCTTCTTGGGCATCCAGTGAAAGTATATGTGGTGGGAGGCTACCTTATTCGATCCAATGTGTTTTCAGCATGAAGGGTCAGAGCCGCTGCTCGAGTAATAGCAAGTACACTCTGAACAAGTTAAAGTTAAATTGTGGGTCCATGTTCAGTCTAATAGCCCAGTATGTTATTTTTCCATTTGTATTTGTTGAACTTTATCATAACATGTTTTTATTGTTTTGCATGATGCTTTAAAAAATAGTTTTTATTTTCATTAAAAATTTCAGATGCCCGTAGCAAGGCACGGGCACTTTCCTAGTACTCCCAAAAAGAATGAATGAAACAACAAGATTTTCTTGGTACGTCATTTTCCCGTCGGTCCGTGCGTCCGCCCACGCGTCCGCCCCGCGGACAACCGCAGCTCATTTTGACCCTCCGATCGCTCCCCTCCTCAGCCCCGCTCTCTTCTCAACCGTCCTTTTTTTTCTCCGCCTCCCATCCCGCTGTGTGCCCACCGACGCCGCCAGCCGCACACCCCGCACCCCGCACCATTCCCCTCCCTCCGCGCTCTCTTGCCCTCGATCGACGCCGCCCTGCCCAGCTGCGCGCCTCCCGTATCCGCCGCTGCCGCCCCTTCCCTCTGCCCGAAGGCCAGCGCATGCCTCTTGCGCCGCCGTGGCCACCGACGTCTGCTCGCACCGGCCTGTGGACGCCGCCGTCCACTCGCCCCCATGGACGCCGCCTCCCTATTCCCCAACCCTAAAGCCGGAACCGCCACCTCTTCCTCCGCGCACGTCGTTCCCTCTCCACCCTCCCCATGCGGTCTCGATCCGCCGCCGCCTCTCCCACCTCCGCCCAAAAATCGCCTCCTACCTCATTCCTATCCCAAACGGCGCCTGCCGCAGCGACTGTGTGTGTGCACGACATGGGCTGCCCACCGCGGGATCTCATGCGGCGCAGGTCTTGCCGGGGACGGTGGCGCCAGATCCATGATGGTCTGCCTCGCATCAATGACGTTGCCCTAGCCATCGTGCTGTCAGCGGGATGACTCCAAGAAGACGGTCACCGAAGGCCGCTGCGCATTGCCGCCAAGGCCCGTCTTGACCCTAACCTCAATACCTCATCGAGGTCTCTGTTGTGCCGCACCTCAAGATTCCCCACGCCATCTAGGTACCCACCCTGATTCGTTCTTTGATTATTTCTTTATCAGTCTAGCCTTTCTTATGGGCGCTGTTGTATGGATTGGTTGCCAGGTGGAGAGGGTAGGGTTGCAGCTCAAGAAGGACGACGACTCCCCTGTCAATCCTGTTGTTCTAGAAACAGCATGCTTCACCTACGTTGGCTTACAAAGAAGCAAATGGCTCCTTGACGGTAACTCGCCAGATGATGATTAGATATACTAATGACAAAGCTAGCTTTTCAAACAAAATAGTTCAGCTCTAGATATCGTTATCGTGCTTTCTGTAGATTAAAAATGGGATATTTTCCTGATGTGCCAGTAGCCATTTGTCTTGGATAGTTGTATCTTTGATATTTTTCTTTCTTTTGGTGTTTTTATGAAATGAATCTTCTCCTTTCCTATTTAACTATGCAGATTTATGAATCTGCCTTATCCAAGTGAATAAACCCTAGCTAGACAGTCCTAATGGTCTTCATGACCGATGGAATAGGCTTGTTTAGCAGATAATTTCACCACAAGCAAGCATTTTCTAATGCTTGTCTACCATTTTTACAGGTTCAATATCCAAGCAAAATTGAAGGATTCAAAGGATAGACATTTCAACAAGGACAAGAGCACGAGAAATACCATGTGTAAGTACACTTAAGTGATAAACTAGCCTAGGCGACGTCTCTCTCATTCCCGAGAAGGTGATGCCTCAGGTTTCTAACTTTTAACACAGAACTTAAATTATATCAATTTTGCTTCTTGTACACAATTGTATTGAACTACTGAAAGATTGTAGGCTTGTAGTCTGACATTTTTCAAGTTTGAATAGGACTAAATGGTTTCTAGCTTGTTCAGTTCAGCTTTTGTCTCACATTTTTAGTAAACATATTAGATTTTTTATGCCCTCGCGCATAACAAGATTGGTTTCATTCATGTCCTTTTGGATGGTCTCAGGTTTTTAAATGCATCTTTAGCTACATCTAATTGACAAAATGGTAATTGACAAGACAATTACTTAATTTCTTTGTTGGAAGGAGAAATGGTACCACAGTGGATATGAATTGAGGATGAACATGAATATATTATATTAAATTTTATTAGTGTTGGGCAATAATCTTTGGCTACATTTAAAAATGATTATTTATCTAAAATTGCTTACGAAAGAAAAGGGAGAGGCACTGGTTGTTGCTACAGTCATGATGGAGAGAACAGCAGAAAGGAAGTGATCTGAGGAGTGCTCATCTCTACTTCTCTATCTCTATCATCTATCATAATCAGTCAAAGATCTCTACTGTTACCTGGACAAAGCATAAGCATAATAACCCTATAGTGATGAATTTTGCAGACATGGAAGTCTGCAATACGTGCAGTAGGTCTAAAGTTTTATTGGTTCTGTACTGACTGTATACTGAAGTAATTGCTATGTACGCATTGTACGAGACATCCCAGACTGGTTCACAGAAAAAGATGAGCTTTTCACCAGCATAAAGTAGGTGCTACATTTTGGCTTACCCATTGTATTAACTACCCATAACTCAGAAATTGATTTTTCTATATGCAAACACTGTTGACATGGAACATTTCATCTAATATAAATGAAACTGTGTATATTTTCGTATATTTTCTTCTAATACTGTAATATGAATGTTTGCAATCAACCAATCTATTAGTATGTTCACTTTTATTTGACTGTTTTTCTCTGTATGACTGATCTTCTGTTTCTTCATAATATGCATCTAATTATGTGTCTACTATAACAGGCGAACTGTGAAGAACTTTTCCAAAATATGCATCTGCCCAGTTTTATATTGATAATGTACTTCCAAGGATCAAAGAGAAAAAGATAATGTCCATTAAGCCATTTGTCAACAGGTTGGGGTAGGTAAAGCATAGGTGATTGTAAACTAAAATGATCCTTTTTTTGTAATTTGTTCATTCATTTTAGTTTTGTAATTCAGAATACCCAATCACCTATGCTTTACATAGGCATGGAAGAATCTTAACCTGATGTACAGCATCAAATTTCAGGTATGATAATGTTCCAATGGAGATTAACCAGCTAAGATGCAGAGTCAACTACCACGCTCTAAAGTTCCTACCTCATATTTAAGAAATGGCTGATAAGCTTGCAGTAAGGATGAGGAATAGAACTGGCAGTATAAATCCATACATGTAAGCTATAATTAACTACATTCTATCCAATGTTGCTGAAGTTTGGCAGTCTCACTTTTATTTCACAATCAAATACTGGCACTTCTTTTGAAGGGCTCTTCATCTGAGATTTGAGAAAGGGATGGTGGGTCTTTCGTTTTGTGACTTTGCTGGCACGCGGGAGGAGAAGGTGATGATGGCTGCTTACAGGCAGAAAGAATGGCCAAGGCACTACAAGGTCAGACAAACCTTTAGAAACCTGCTGCATTTGAGTTTTCCCCTCTGTCTAACCTCAAGGGCATAAACCACACAAGTGCCATTTTAACAAATTCATTTTTGTTGTGTGTTTGCAACTCTTCGTGCAGAATGGATCCAACCTATGGCCATTGGCGCTTCAAAAGAGAAAAGAAGGGTGTTGCCCTCTTGAGCCCGGTGAGATTGCCGTGATCCTGCGAGCACCGGGGTACACAAGCGGAACACAGATATACGTCGTGTCTGGGCAAGTGTATGGCGGCAAGAACCGGATGGCTCCCCTCAGGAACATGTTCCCCAACTTGGTAAGCTCAAATCCATAGCTTAGTAGCAACACATTTTCTCACCGTATTCAAAAGTATTCTTTAAGCTTTGTGTTTTCTTGAACCCATGGAACATAGATGCCCATTCTTGAGACCATAGCAGACAAAGCCATGGTGATAGGCTGTTGGTGACCTGCATTTGCTCGTCGTTCGTTTCAGGTGACAAAGGAGGAGCTCGCGAGCGCGGAGGAGTTGGCACCGTTCCGACGGCACGTGACGGGCCTGGCGGCGTTGGACTTCCTGGTGTGCCTGCGGTCGAACGTGTTCGTGATGACGCACGACGGCAACTTCGCCAAGCTCATCATCGGGGTTCATACTACCAAGGGCTTTGACCTTGGCTTTGTGTTGTTTGTGATCATGGATCTCTAAACCCTAATGCATCTCGGCGTCGTTGTCCTCTGCAGGCTGCCATTTTACCCGTGAGAAGGTATGCAGAGATCTTTTTTTCCAATCCATGTGTAGTTACCAGTGTACAATATTCTGCTTCTGTTCTTGTGGATGTGCTCATCTCTACGTGCTGGGGGCATGATCTGCTTTCGGCAGATTGGGGATGTCTTATTTTATTTTGCTTGCACATTTTTTAATTTAGATTAAACAAGGCTGGAAGCGTTGGTTGATATTTAAAAATTGTCCACTTTTCCTATACTTTATTTTTCTTCATGACTTTAGGAGTAATAACATTTGTGCAGTTACTTTGTTAAGTTTATTATTGTAGAACATTTAGTCAGCGCTTGCTATCATATGCTTAGCTTATAATCAGTTCCTGATGTTGAATATAGTTCCAGAGCGATTGGCAGAACAACAGCACAGCCTTGTATTCTTTTTTTTTTTGGGAACGCCTTGTATTCTAATTTGGAAAGTAGCCAGTAAGAACTTCACTTGTCATTTGATATCTCAGTTTGGAATTTATGATCCCTTTTGTTGATGCCTAGTTTAGTCAAAAGTTTTAGCTTTTGGAATTAGATGGCTCCTGACAGTTCGAGCTAACTGAACAATTCAGGTCATAGGTATGCATTGTTCCACTATCCTTTTCGTAGTATTTAGTGGTTCATTTTTCAATTTTAAAAAAAGGCAACTTAACTGAAATTGTACCCACCAATAGGTAAACCTGAGACCTGCTAAAAACATTGTAACACCCTTTCTTTCATGTCTTGCAAGTTTCACTTGCTTACATTTTATTTTTCGAACTTGCATAGCAGGAAGACCAGATGGTATGGATGCGAAACATGGTGCTCCAAGCTTTTGGAAGTTGCATGGGAGGATTGAGTTTTGAATTTTGATAAGGGTGTATGTCACGTTTCATTGAGTTTTGATGTACATTCATACAAATAAGTGCCCCAAACATTTCTGTCTTAACGTGTATGTATGTGTTGTGAAACCTGTCACCGGAACATGAGACTTTCCTACATTTAACAGTTAACATGTATATCATTAACGTTCTATAATTATGCTTTCTTGTTCTTTGTTCATGCAAGCTTAAGATGACATTATGTTTTTCCATGCTCCATGTATTGTGTTAAAAGAAAATAAATTCATCTGAACTCGGAGATTCACAATGCATGGCAACAACCTGTTTCCTTTTCAGAGTTACTGAATGCCGACTTATTTTCTTTCGGTTCAGTTTCTCAGAGTTTTGGAAGCGTGGAGTTAATCTCCGCAAATTGGTGAACCCGTTTGGTTGTTCTCAGATTCTCGTGCAGGTTCAGTTCAGAGTAACAGCAGCAGCATGCAAGCTGACTGCAGGTTCTAAATTGATTTGTAGCAATTCGGTTTAGTGTACATTCTCAAGTAGTTTCCTGTGAAGTGTCACTTTCAGCAAATAGTGAGCTTCATCATTACTTCTCACTAGGACAACACCACTTGATTTTTATTAATCCATTTGCAATAGTGTTTTATTTATAACATTTTTTGTGTCTTTTAATGCAAGTACCAACATGATAAATCTGATTAAGAGATTTGTTAGGGGCAAAGTCACTGCATCATAGGCTCTGATTAAATATTTTGACTATCGTCATTCAACGAACCTTTCAGATACAATAAATCATTTTTGAATGAGGGAAATATATATAGTTTACTCTAGTATTGCTGTTTCAAACTGCAATCCACAATGCCATATTTTTGTGCATGTTATTGGCAGTTGCCATATGTATATATCTTAAAATGTAGAAATATTAGGAATGGTTTCATTAGCTCCCTGTCTATTTTTTTAATGTCCATTAGATATCACTGAATTATCTAACTTCCAAGAGGGCACCAACAGTAACCTCTATCCCTTCCCATATTAGAAATAGCGAGAGTCCACTCTGAATTTATTGGCAACATCATCTCTTTTTACATACTCCATTTAGTTGGGCCTACATTTGTTTATTCTTCCAACTTACTCTGAATATTCTGTTACATTTGTCTATCTATACCCTTAGCCAACTGACCATCAGGCTGGGCACATGTCACTTGTGCCAGCTAATTCACGCTCTATACCTTATTTTTGGACATGAATAAGCAATGAGTATTTTTTTTGTTTTTCTTTTATACAACTAACTTAAAAAGAAAATAATACTGCTGCTCTTGCTCTTCTCTCTCTCTCTCTCTCTCTCTCTCACACACACACACACACACACAAACTAAGATAATTATTGATCTTTGAAGGCAGATATATGAACTACTCTGCACAGGTCCTTGTCTTACAATAATGTAGATATTTAAGATCATATTCAACCTCCTACTACTACTACAAAAACGATTTCACAAGACAACTAATCAATTTTGAAGGCAATCAATCTATTTTATGAGGCAGCAAAAAAAGTGTCCGTCTCTGTAAACAATAGTTTGTCCCAAAAATAATTCGTCATGGTATTTTGTTCAGATCTACTCCCTCCTTTCTAAATTACTTGTCACTGTGCAGTGACTTTCGATCAAAACGTTTACCATTCGTCTTATAAAAAAAGTGTAAATATGAAAAACGTCAAATTGTACTTAAAATAGTTTCTATTATGAAGTAAATCACAAACAGAACAAACTATATATGCACAATTTTTTGAATTAATAAGACAAATGGTCAAATGTTGTGCTGTTAGGCTAAAAAAAGCGGTGTAACGCAGCCCCCGCGTCGCTCCCCCGGGAGCGGCTCGGGCGGAAACCCTAGCCCCCGGCGGCGCCACCCCCTCCAACGGCCTCCCCCCCTCGCCGCCGCCAGAGCGGCCGCCGGATGCCCGTGCGGCCGCGAGGCAGGCGGCGGCGGGCCCCTCCTCCGTTTTTTCCTTCTCCTCCTCCCCCTGGTACTCTCTTTGACGGCGACCTCGGCGGCGGCTCCTTCGAGTCCGGCGTCCGGGGCGGCCAGGTTCCGCCGGATCTGCTCCCTTGCGAGCTCGGTGTGCCGGAGCACGGGGACGGCGACGGACCTCGTTTCCCGGCGGCGGCGACCCTCTGCTGGTCCGGTTCGGCGGCGGCGGCGGGTGCCTGGCGGTGCGCGTGGCAGGCGCGCGGCTGGGCTGGGCACGGCGTCATGGATGCAGCGGCGGCGCGCTGCTCGGCAAGCTCGGGCGTCGACTCCGCGGCTCTGCGTCCCGGAGCTGCTCGGCGCGCGGCGCGGGCGGTCCCTCCGCCGCGGGCGCGAGGCCGAGGCCGCTTACCTCGTCACGCCCGTCGCGTCGCTGTCGTCTGCGTCGGCGTTGGCGCCGCCCTGGCCCGTTTACCTCGGCATCCTGGCCCTTCCCCAGGGCCTTCGGTGTCGGGGTGCGGCGGGGACGGCGGGTCCTAGTGCTGGCGGCAGCGGGCGCGCCTCGGCGGTGGTGCGGCAGCTGCTTGGCTGCGGCGGCGAGCGTGCCCCGGCGGGGGTGGCTTCCGCGGCCGGCTGGCGGGTGGCCCGATGGATGTGGAGAAGTGCTGGTGGCGTCGTGGTGGCGCGGCCGGCGGTGGCCTCTTTGGATGTGTGCGAGCGACGCTACGGTGGCGTTGCTGGCGACGGCCATGGGTCGGCGCATCAGAGACGCCATGGAGGCGTTTCTGGTTGACTGGGCTGCCTATCTCCGATGCGGGTGAAAACCCATCCCTCCTTGGGACGACGTCGTTGGCGCGTCTAGCGTCATGCCCTTCCTGAAGGCGACGTCGAGCATCTCCTTGGGTTCCCTCCGGCCTGGGGTCGACGGCGGCGTTCGGGCCTCTCGGCGAGCTGCTTCGGCGTGGTCTGCTATCGTGAGAGACCTTTCTCTTTGTTTTTGTTTCCTCTCTTTTTTCTTAGTAGTTTGTGTTTAGTTAAAAAAAAGAAAAAAAAAGTAGGCAGTAGTTTCTCCTTTGAGCGGGGGAGAAGAGAGGGTTTGTTTCTTGGCAGTGTCTGGTGGTTCGTGTCGGCGGCGGATTAGAGTTGTGGAGCCCCGGATCGATGTCCCTTCTCGGACTGATCCTTTACAGTTGTTTGAGTTGATCGTGTCGATGTCCCACTTCGACCGATGAGTTGTCGAGTTGAGCAGTGCGTGTTGAGATCCCAATCCAACCCACTGGAGTGCTTAGTTGTATGGTCTGCGGACCGGAGTCGTTCGGGGTCCTCTGCTCCCCTAGTTGTGCGGTCGATCGACCAGAGTTGTATGGTTTTCGGGCCCGGTTTTCCTTATAAACTGGGTCAACTCTCTTCTTCTAGTAAAAATTCGGGAAAGCACAAGCTTTCACCGTCCGTTCAAAAAAAAATAGGCTAAAAAAAAGCTAAGTAGTTATGATGGGCCGGCATCGCGAAAAGCCCATGTACTCCCGGCCCGTCCTGTGATGATGCTATCAGTTCCGGTCGTTATGTAAATCACCTTCATCGTTAACCTGCTAGTACTTAGGGTTACCAACGCAAGCACGCCGCCGCCATCTCTAACCTAGCGGCTAGCGCAACCATCCCAGTACGAAAATGATGTGGCGGCGGATTCCTCTTCGTCGCTTTGGCGATGCTCTGATGAGCCTACGGTCAACAATGAATCGGCAATCTGTCCCAGTCCCAAGATGCAGCCACCGGCGGAGGCTGCTTTCGGATTCACCGGCCGCGGCGGCGGCCGCCGCCGCCAAAGTCCAGCACCGCTTGGTGATGCTGAGCTCCCAAGGCTCCCGCACCAGTGAGTCGTTCGTTCCCGACTCCAAGACCGTCGCGGAGGCCCGCACCTCCACAGGCCGACACCTGCGCGTCTCCCTTAGATGCGCCGCGCCGCCGGCGATCTCCAGACTCTACTACGATTTCCCGCAGGAGGGCGGCAACGACACCAGCGAGTACCTCAAGGTCGTCAGCCCTGCCCATGGGGATCTGCTCCTCCTGGAAACGGGTCGCCGACATTGTGCTGCGGAGCACTTTGTGTACACGCCGGCAGGCCCCGGCCGGCCGCCATCGCTGTCTCTGCTCACCGTCCGAGACTTTCGGACCAAGTCCGAGAGCATCCATGGCGTAGTTACACCCAGTATGATGCAACCCCACACTGCTAGCACAGGCCTGCTGCGACGAGGCGAGAACGACGTCCTTATGGTCCAAGTCCACATTTGGTTCGATCGCTATGCGCGACCCGACCAGCGACGGTTGATGGCCGAGTAGTGTGTGCTCCGCCCCGGCATGCGACAGTGGGAGCTCATGGAGCCCGTGCCCATCCTCCATGACCAAGGTGCCAAAGGCGATGAGCTGATTCTGAGGTCACCCAAATTTGTCGTCAGCATCGGTGACCGGTTCCTATGCTGGGTTCACTACAGCAGCGGCTTCGTGCTGTGCGACATGGCTGACGAGGCGAGTCCTAAGGCCCGTTACGTACCTTTTCCTGCTGAAGTGATGAGTGGTTGTGGCGATGATGACAACGGCAGCGGCTGGGACGACGACGACGACTTCAGCGACTTCAGCGACTGGGATCGTGGCGTTGAGGACGAACAAACCATCAGCCGGTGTTCCATTGGCGCCGCCGCCGGGGACAGAAATGCAATCAGGTTAGTCAGCATTGACCCACGCGGTGTCTCTGGCTTCGCCATCAACACATGGACGATGAAGCTCGACACGGACGAGCCATTGGCGTGGGTGAAAGACGGTGAAATCGACTACGAAGAGTTATGGGAGCTTCCGGGATACGAGGGCCTCCCGCGCCCCACGCAAAGAAATCTCTTGTCCACCCGCTTGTGGTCGGACTTGGACAACGCCGACGTCATCGGCCTTTTGGTCTGCAACAATTTCATGAGCGCTGACGAGAAGGTATGGATGATTCAACTCAACATGAAGAGTAAGACGCTGCTTTCAGCTGTCCAGTTGTTCACCAACGACGACCCCTTTAGGTTATCTCATTTACCGGTGCAACTTCAGTGTACAGACTATACCTCAGCATTTTTGGCCCGGCCCGACCCGGCACGCTGACCCGGCCCGGCCCGCGTCAGGCCCGCCCACGGACCTTACTGGACGGGCGTGGGCAGAGATCTTGAAGCCCGCGAAAATTTTTTTTGGCCCGAGCCCGACCCGAAATGCTGTTTTTAGTTACTTTACACTGTAAAATGCGCGGGTGGCCCGCCCGGTCCGAAAACTGAGGCCCGACACGTCCCATGAGACGGTCATGGGCAGGATTTTCTCGGCCCGAAAACCCGGGTTTTTTTTCGGCCCGGCCCGAACCTGGCCCGGCCCGTGGAATGCTCAGATCTAGTACAGACCCATGAGAACACAAGGTAGGCTGGTAAAAAGTTCCCAGTTAGCTATTGAAAAGAATCTCGCGTACGGAGACCCAGCTAGTAGTTACTTGCAAATTTTGAAATTTGATCGAGCTGGTCACCAGCAGAAGCATGTATTTTTTTCAGTCTTATATTATTTGCTTTGCATATCGTCGGGTGCGATCCAAACTTTTGCATAGGGTTATTTAATTGGAAAAGTATTTGCAACTCTGGCAATTTAATTTGTTTTAGAAGATTGATGCTTTTATTTATACATTATTTCTTAGAACCTGAAATACAAGCAACGTAAAATTTCACTTCTGGTAATTGATCGATATATTGATTTTTTTTCAGTGGTTATTATCTGTTCATTGATTTAAGCACACTACGTGAAACCTTAAATAGGTCACGCAACATTTGTAACGGGTCCTTAACACATGTTTCATGGACCGCATCTGTAACGGTTGTTGTTTGGCGCCCGTTACGCATAAGCGTGGCAGGCTCGACCTCGACGTGGCCAACACACCGCCTGTTACTAATGAGGACTTCCAGTAACGGACTTCTTAAACGCCCGTTACAGTTATTCTTTGTAACGGACGTTGAAATGCGGCCGTTACGAAAGTTAAACCTATCGATAACGGGCCCTTTGAGTCCGTTACCGATCACTGCCCTATCGGTAACGGGCTCTTTAAGTCCGTTACCGATCACTGCCATATCGGTAACGGGCTCTTTAAGTCTTTTACTGATGACAATTTGACGCCCGTTACTAGACTCGGAGCTCAATAATTGAAGTCCATTAGCATTCTCACTGCCGTCAAATATTTGACTATGTCTTCATAGCAAATATTAGATATCACACAAACATATAATCATGTCTCTTAATAAGATGCAAAACCACACGTACACATAGATAGTAGTCATAAGAGCATATTCTACATATTTAAGATGCATATATAGCATCACATGTTCACATATGACATGCATAATGTTCAGAATAAACATATTCACATAATCACATCTAACGTGCATCAACAGGGGCACTAGTTAGATGGCTTCTTTTGTGCTACAGTCTCAAGTTCAGCTATCTTTGCCTCTAGTTTTACAAGTCTTTCCTGCAGCTCAGCATTCTTCTTTGCAGCTTCGGCAAGTTCAATATCCTTCATCTTTTGTGCGCCTTTAAGCTTCTCCATCTCAGATTTTAATATTTTCTGACCATTTGCTAGGAGACTTATGTCGTCCACAGCCTTGTCCTCCATCCTTCTATCCACCTTGTCGAGTACTTTCCAGATGCAGTCAAGATCCTCTCGAGTAACAACACATTTCTACAACAAAGGTAAATTGATGCAAGTTTCATAATTGAATTACCAAGTTTAATATCATGAAAGATGTAACTGGTCAAACAAGAAAGTTGTTTAGCTGTAACTGGCGCCAGAGCTTGGTTGATCCTGTGGATTTGTTTCCAGATCATGTCAATGTCCTCCCAAGCTACAGCACCTCCCTAAAACAAAGGCACTGGATGTTCAGTTAATAAAAGTTGATGTAGCATGGAGATTCAGAAATTGAAGTAGTATATAGAATAAGTTCAACAATTTTGTGAGCAGCATATGATGAGTACCATGCATTAAATTTCAAGCATAACAAAATTTCTACTCGAAAGGTTAATAATTTTCCTCCCGAGTAACAACACATTTCTAAAACAAAGGCAAATTGAAGCAAGCTTCACAATTAGATTGTCAAGTTTAATATCATAAAGTTGTCACCGGTCAAACAAGAAAGTTGTTTAGCTGTAACTAGGTTCAGAACTTGTCTGCTGCTTCTCTTTACCAATGTCATCCTTCTTCATTCTTTCCATCATGTTTAGGAATGTGAAGATGTAGTCTAAGATTTTCTTGAGCCTGTCGATTTCTGTCCAGATCCTGACAATGTCATGTGCTGGTACAACAACTTCCTAAAAGAATGGAAAATTGATGTATTGGAACCATTGATCAATGAAGGCACTGGTTGTTCAGTTAATAAAAGTCGCTGAGAATGAAGATTCAGAAATTGAAGCAGTATACAGAATGAGTTTAACATTTTTGTGAGCAGCATATGATGAGTACCAGGAATTCAATTTCAAGCATAAACCTAACTTCAAGCATACCAAACTCGAGGAAGGCTCGGCCTCTGCCTGCCGAGCATCGCCGGAGTGCACCCCTTTGGCGCTTGCGTGCGTGTACGGCCTCCTCCCCCTGGCCGACGAAGAACCGACCTCTTCGCTGCGGAACCTCACTCTCTTGGCGGGGGCGGCGGGCGGGGCCTTCTCCTCCTCGCCGTGGAACCTCACTCTCTTGGCGGGGGCGGCGGGCGGAGCCTTCTCCTCCTCGCTGCAGAACCTCCCTCTTGAGTCGTGGCAGAACGACTGCTTTCCGCCGGCCATCTCTGCGATGGAGACGAGGAAGGAGAAGGGTAGAGAAGGTGACGGAGACGAGGGAGGCAGAAGGTTTGAGAAGGAAGGCAGAATGGCAGAGTGGCAGGGGAGAGTGGCTTTTGGTCAAACATTGGGAACAAAGGATACGTGGATAAGCCAAACCGCGTCTCCAATGCACGGGGGCGGCGTGTGGGGCCGGCTCCTCCTCGTCGGTTTGGAGGGGCAAATGCGACGCGGAATAACCATCCCGCGTAGTCTCCTTTGTGTCTGTCTTGATTGACAGGTCAGCCCGATCTATCAGGGCTCCCATTTCGACATACAGGCATAATCAACACATATCTTTCGAGACAAAACAGACATAATATAGATAAAGATAACTTGTCCACATATATAGATAAAGATTACTTGTCCACAAAGATGTACACAGATATACATAATTATTACAAATAATTAACTTGTCCATCTAGCTAGGCCTTAACTTGCCCATCACATTTTAACAATGGTCATGCTATCTGACCATGCACATCAACAAAACCATGCCCCCTTCAACATCAACAAAAGCATGGTATCTTCAACTAAGGTTTGCTTTTTTCGCAGCCTCTTCAAATGCAACCAAGGTATCTTGAAACACATCAAGCGCATCTTCCATGGGCTGCAGATTTTGTTCAGCCACAAACTTGTACCGCCTCATGAATGCAGCCTTTTTTGAGGAGGATGTGCATTTCTTCCATAATATTATCAACCTCAGGTTTCACATATTCCCAGACAGTGTCATGCCATTTTGATTCCTATGGAATGAAAAACATAGGAAAGTGGCTACATTGATCATTTGGATGAACCATAGGAATAAGAAGATAGAGATAGACAAAGGAACAAGTTATTTCATAGGAACAAGTTGCTACATTGCTACATTGATCATGTTAGAAATCCTACAAAATCTCTATGGAACAAGCCATTTCATAGGAACAAGTTGATCAAACTCAAGCTCAAGCTGCTCCATCTATAGAATAAGTAAAAGGCACTGTGATTCATGGAAACTTGCCTCGCCGTCGTCATGGTAGTTGCCAGCGTCGGATATGAGGTCCTCTACACCTTCGCCGCTCCCTCGACCCCTCTCCGTCGTTGCAAGACATTTGCTGTCGCAGACGTGAAGCAGGCGCCTCGCACTCTTCGCTGCCCCCTCGCCGCCATGCTCCTCCCCGCCGTTGCTTGGCCCCTCGTCAGAACCCGAGAGGATCCAGTCGATGACGCTCATCTCCGGCTTTGGGTTCGCTGCACCGAGAGGACTCGAGCCATTTGGAAAGCACGACTTTATCAAGCCGGAAGAGTGGACAGAGTTTGTGAAACAGCAGGAAACCGAGGAAGCCTCATCTGTTAGTGGCATGTTCAACTCACTTCGAAGCCTGAATACAAACGAGCACAGCATGGGTCCAGCTGGTTATTGTGGGAAACTACCACAGTAGGAGGAAGAGGACAGGAAATTAGTTGCGGCTGGGATCGCCAACCCATATGATGCCTATGATGATCGTTCTAGGAATTGGGTGCGAGCAAGGAGTAAGCTAGTGGTCGAAGACGGTGTTGCCGTGATAGTGTACAACAAAGAAGCAAATGAAAATGTGGCTGCAGACATCATGGAAAAGAATGCACATGCAGAATCTTCAGGAATGACTTCATGGCTGAAGGAGAATGATGTGCTAAGTCAGTGCTTGGGCCGCCCCGAACAACCAGGTCGTGTGCGTGGTGTCTCCAGCTACCAGGGATGGAAGTTTGCATGGCCTCAGCACGCTTCCATGTACAGGAAGAGGAAGAGGGTCAGTACTGACTCATCAGTTGATAAGCAACAGATGAAGGAAGAAATCAAGCAAGAACTCAAGGCTGAGATGGAGAAGGATATGCTTGACATGATGGCATGAGGGTACCAGGTGGTGTTTGCACCAGTGTCCAATCGCACAAGCCCTTCACCCGCCGGACTGAAGAGCAGTTGTGCGTCCGCAGATAATGTAGGTTTGATCAACGGTGCTACAGAGTTGTCGACAGAGGTAGTGCACATTGCTTCCCCCACACAGGAAGACCTTATAGGCACGTTGACTGAACCCACAGATGGTGGCCTATGGATCATATTTCACGGTGTTGAATGTGAAGCTGCAATTGGTGTGGTTCAACCAGAGCAGACTACGCTACACACAGTCCCGATTCATGAAGACTGTGTTGTGGTCAAAGTGTTGCATGTATATGCTATCTTTAGGGATCACGCCCTGAAACACCCTCCTAATGACGAGGTGACGACACTTGGACAAGCTCTACACCAGAGGATACAGTGGAAGAGGTGTCACATTCACATCAAGGGAGCACCAATTCCAAAATCTTGTTCGCACACTATAGTACAAATTCCTTCTGGTTCACAGACTACAGGACAAAACTCTTCCTCACATAGTTTCCTAGCTCCTCCTCCTCCTCCACCCCTAGAAAAGCAAATTACAGTACAGATTCATTCCCCACCTGGTAACCCACCTCCTCCTCCTCCACACCCAGAAACGCAAATTACAGAACAGATTCATTCCCCACCTGGTAACCCACCTCCTCCTCCTCCACCCCCAGAATCGCAAATTACATCCCCACCTTCTTCTCCTCATGAAAGAACAAAACCTCCATCCCCAAACGAAAGTGCTCAAAATAATGATGCCAAAGCAGGAGCCCAGAGTCATGTGTTGGCTGATGTCGAGAAATCTGTCGATGACAGTTTGAAGAAAGCTGTAGGTACATCTGGGTCCAATATCTCTGTAATAGCTACTGGTCAGACGCCACCTGAGAAACCTTCTTCAGCCATCTCAAAGAAGCAGGAAAAGAAACTCACCAAAAATAAAAGGTCTACCAGAAAGCTATCTGAGAAACCTTCTTCAACCATCTCAAAGCGGCAGGAAAAGAAACTTGCTGAAAATAAAAGGTCTCAGAAGCCTACCAGAAAGCCTTCTTCAGCCATATCAAAGCAGGAGGAAAAGAAGCCTGCCAAAAAACCATCTAAGAGAAACACCAAGAAAAAAGCGGCCAATATTGCTATGACTGAGATTAACCCAAACTACAAATTTGGAAATGCAATGCTCAGTGTTGCTGAACTCAAGCATCCGGATACTGGTCCTTCTGTCACTAATCTCCACAATTTCTACATGGGACGTTGTAAGGACAATGACGAGTCTCTGATTCAGGGCATAATATGGCCCAAGCACGGCTGGTGGCTTGTGAGAGAAGATGATAAATACGAGCTGTTGTCTGTTATCATCAGCGACTTGTACGATCTCTTCAACTTGAATGCTTTGGATATGGGACTTCTCCGCTATTTCATCCTGTAAGTTGCTTGACAATTTAATATGCTTCTCACTAATAATTTTCAATCTAAATGTGTTTTCTGCCTTACACTTTGTTTTTTCTTAATATTAGGAATATGGTTGTAGAAGTACGGCAGAAGAAGGAACCCGTTACCTTCCTTGATCCTGAATGCTTTAGCAAGTCAAATATACAAAATAACTTGGATTTTTTTGTGTCCTATACGAAGCATGCCTACCAGTCATATGCTAAAAAGAGAGTCATCATTTCCTGCTATAACACTGGGTACCACTGGATTGCAGTGGCGATCCTTCCAAAGCAGAACAGGGTCTTGTATCTTGATTCATATAGGATCCTAGAAACTAATTTCTCCGAGTTGGTACAAGCCATTAATGAGTAAGTTCTTTCTTTCTTAACCTACAAACTTCCTCAACAAACTCTGCAGAGTTTATTAATGGTGCTCTAATCATTGTTGCATGTTTTGTTGTAGTACTTGGAATAGTTACTGCGATGACAACAAGTTGCCCCGCCGTGCGTTGAAACATGAGAAGGCTTTTGATGTACGTATTACTTAGTATTTCCTACATGTGGAAGCTAGTACTAAAGCTTGAGTTTATTTCTTCTCACCACTGTTTCTCTTTGTATATTTATCGTAGTGCCACCAACAACCTTACCAATCCAGAGTCTACCGCTTCTATTGTGCCTATCACATGCTTACAGTAAAAGATAAATTGAAGGACCATGAGGTACTTTCTTGGGATCTGCATTTGTAACACCTGCAACTGAGCACAGTTCTTGCTTATTAGCACTGCACATGTTTGGTAACCATCTATGTGTTGACTGCTGACATTGTTATATTCAGGCATTTCACGTACCTACTTGTCAGCTCCACCAAGACACACTGCTCTACATTAGGGAAAGAACTGCCTCATTCCTCGTGGACCAGGTGATCACACCCTCAGGAAAATTTCACATTAATGATGCTCTGAGGGCTCGCATTGTATTTGATACCAATCCTCATGGTTAAGCTAGTGATATTGTAGTGAACCTTACTTGTTAGATGAGGATGCTGAATGCCTGAATTTTGTCAGATTATGCATGTGAATTTTGTGGATTGCTATTCGGTTTGTGGAGTTTTGTGAATGTGGATGCTGGACCTAATTTTTGTGAAAGTAGACAACGCGTCTCCGTTAGTCGAGACAGAGGAGACACAAGTTCACAGTACGCGTCTCCTTTGGTCGATTAGAGGAGACGCACGTACACAGTAGGCGTCTCCTTTGGTCCAGACAGAGGAGACGCACGTACACAGTACGCGCCTCCTTTGGTCGAGACAGAGGGAGACGCGTACTGACAAGATGCGTCTCCTTTGGTCAAGACAGAGGGAGACACAGATTCACAGCAGGCGTCTCCTTTCGTCGAGACATTGGAGACGCGCACTGACAAGACGTGTCTCCTTTGGTCGAGACAGAGGAGACGCGCACTGACAAGACGCGTCTCCTTTCATCAAGACGGAGGATACGCGCACTTACATGACGCATCTCCTTTTGCAAGACAGAGGAGACACGTCATGGAAGTATTTTCCGTGTCTATGATGTTTAGTTCATGTAACGGGTTCGGTTTCTGTGCCCATTACCAAAGGTCCATGTGGGCCCAGAGAAATAGACATTTCAGGTGACCGGTAACTAGTTTCGGTAACGGTCTTTGTTAGACACCCGTTACTAATACGTGTTATGAGTAACGGGCTCAGTGTCTGCACCCGTTACCAAAGGCTCCGGTGGGCCCGGAGAAACAACCATTTCAGGTGACCGGTAAGTAGTTGTGGTAACGGTCTTTGTTCGACGCCCGTTACAATTACGTGTCATCAGTAACGGGCATCGGCCCGTTACCTTTGTTGGCTTATTTGTAATGCTTGATCGGTAACGGATGTTTTGCCCGTTACCAATGGCCATCCGCGCCCGTTACCAATGTCTGTTTTTCACGTAGTGGCATATGATTGGGAGTATTTCAGTGACAGTTTTTTTAACGCCAAAATAGTTCAGCGTTTATAAAAGCTAATGAGGTTTGAGCTTGCCACAACTCCTGCTACAAGAGCCGAGCAAACGAAAAAGAAGGCTAATCACTCTAGGCAGAGCTAGCTTAGTCTTATATATCCAACACTCGATTTGCTCTTGATGTAGTTGTCCCTGGTCCGTCTTCTGTTGGTTGCATTGTATCCCGGCCTTGTTAGAACTTACACATGAATTAGCCACAAGGCCGATCGCTAGCCTAATGACATGCAAAACTAATCCAGGATTAATTAGCACTAACCATTACATGAAAGTGTCGTTATCCTGCTGCAGACCTTTGCCTGCGGATCGGAGGAGGCTGCACAATAACAGAAGAGCAATCGATTCGGCTATCGTTCTGATATATGCTGGATGATCTGGTTAGAACTGAATGCGTGTGTGTTCAACCGTCGTTCTTGCACGGCGGCAGAGTTGGTCACTCTCGTCTTAGAACAAGTAGAGGTTTGGATTAGTGCTCCCTACCATTCCCTTCTACCGCTAGGGTCAGTAACCACAGGTCGCTAACAGGTTGATACGGGGATTGAATTGTAATTTCTCTTTTTCTTTGTGTCGCGTCATCATCTCCGATGACGAGGGTGTCGCTTTGTACTGATCTTCTTCCTCTTAATGAAATACGTGACAAGGCACGTTCGCGAAAAAAAACAAGCACCGTAAATTTTCTCTTTTGGTAATTGATCCATATATTGATTGCTTTAGTGGTTATTGTCTGTTCATTGATTTAAGCATGATTGGGAATATTTCAGTGACAGTTTTCTTAACACCAAAATAGTTCAGCGTTTATAAAAGCTAATGATGTTTGAGCTTGCCACAACTCCTGCTACAAGAGCCGAGCAAACGAAAAAGAAGGCTAATCACTCTAGGCAGAGCTAGCTTAGTCTTATATATCCAACACTCGATTTGCTCTTGATGTAGCTGTCCCTGGTCCGTCTTTTGTTGGTTGCATTGTATCCCGGCCTTGTTAGAACTTACACATGAATTAGCCACATGGCTCGGTTGGCGCGGAGGCGGAGCCCCCCGAGCCGCCTCGTGGAGGCGACACGAGGGTCAGTTTTTCCTTGGCCTCAGACCGGCCGGAAGCGACACCGCTGCCGGGCCCACGCAGGCCCGCTGCTGCTCCAACCACCGGATCCGTGGCCGCACGTGTCGGATACACGCTGGGGACGGTCGGATCCGCAGCGGGGTCAGCCGGATCCGCGCCTAGAGAACCCCCCGCCGGACGGCGCCGGCCGGAGCAAGCGCCGCCGTCGGGTCAATGCTGACCCTCGTGTCGCCTCCGCGAGACGGCTCGGGGGGGCTCTGCTCCGTGCCGATCGAGCCCTCGCCGCCACTCCCGTCGGCCGCCGCCGCCATCACCTCCGTCGGTGGCGGCGGCCAGCGACGGTGCCGCACAACCAGCGTTGTCGCGTCCTCCTCCCCTCCCTCTCCCTTTCTTCCTCCTCCTTCTCCTCCCTCCCTCCCTTCTCCGCAGCACCACCAACCTCGAGGTCGTCTCTCCTGGTCGCCGGCGGTAGCGCGCCTCCCGATGCCACCCTTTACCTTCGCTGGCTCCTGCCTCCAGGTCCCTGGATGTGGGCCGCGGCGGGCCAGCGTTGACCCGGCGGCGGCGCTTGCTCCGGCTGGCGCCGGCCGGCGGGGGGTTCTCCAGGCGCGGATCCGGCCAACCCTGCCGCGGATTCGACAATCCCCGGCGCGGATCTGGCGCGTGCGGCCACAGATCTGGCGGTTGGAGCGGCGGCGGGCCTGCGTGGGCCCGGCGGCGGCATCGCTTCCGGCCGGCCTCTCCTGGCGGCGGCGACTTTGGGGCCGTACCTCCGCTCGTGCTCGACGACCTTGTCGCCACGGCCGCGTGCCGCGCTGGGGCTCGAGTCCATTTGCGGTCGCCGCCCCGAGATGAAGGACGCCGCCATCGTGCTGTCGTGCTTTGTCGACGTCCCGTTCTGATGGTCGCGGGAGGCGCGGGTGGCGGCGGCTCCGCACGTCCTCACTGGCTCAGCGACAACGCGCCCGCCAGGCCTCCACCGCCACCTCCACCCGGTCTGCTTCCGTGGCCGGGACATCCTCCGTCGCCTCCAAGGCCGCCTCCCTCTCTGCCGCCTTGGCCACCGCCGCTGCTCTGTCCTCCTCCTTGGTCGGGTCCTTCGCCCGCTCCGTCTCCGAACCCGCCGCCGGTGCCACCGCCCTTCTCACCGCCTCCACCACCACCTTTGCCGCCGCCGCCCCCACCCCCGAGGTCATAGACTCCCCTGCCTCTGCCGGCTCCAAGCCTCCACCTTTACCGCCCCCAAGCCCAGCACCTCCGCTGCCACCCTTGCCTCCGCCCTCCTCCATCGGTCGCCGGTCGTCGGCCTATCCTCTCGGTTTCCTCCTTCCGACCTCCCATTCGGCATCCCCGGGTCCGACCTCCCTGGCAGCGGCATCAGCTCCACCTCGCCGACAACCGTTGTTTGTGCCCCCTCCCAGCCGGCCTCTTTGACTGCGCCCGCAGGCCCCTAACACTGTCGGCCGCTGCCTTCCTGGGCGGCCGTTGCTCGCTCTCCCTGCCGACGGCCGCGGCCTTCCCCTTCCCTATGCCGGCGGCCGGAGCGCCCTCCCCTCTGCTGCAGCCGCGGCCCCTCCTCCGCGCCGGCGGCTGTGGCCCCCTCCCCCGGCCAGTGGTTGCTGCCCCTCCTCTGTGTTGGCAACCCCGACCCATCCCTCTCTCTGAAGCCCGCGGTCTGACGTGACGTTTGCGATCCTCTGTCGGGTTGCAGTCGGCGCTCCTGCTGCGAGGGCCTTGGGCGGCTCTGCTTGGCTGTCGTGGGTCGCTGGTGCAGTTTGTCTTGGTTTTGGCGGGTCCCTGCTCTTGTCCTTCAATGCCAACGCCGAGACTTCCTGTTGTGATTCCCATCGCCTGGCTTTCATCCTGGTTGCAGTGGTCGGATGTGTGGTTTGGATTTGGAGACCTTAGCGAAAGCCCTGTCTAGCGTCTACTAGAGCCGACAATGGTTGCGCTCCGCCATGTAACTTACCCTGTTGGGGGCATTGTCACGGCCTCCAAACGCCTTAGGTTTGCCAGGTGAAGACCTGGCCTGCCCCTTCGTGGGTGGGCGGACGATGACGTCGTTGTCGTCACTTCCTTCCTCAAGGCGTCGTCTTGCAGAACCTCCACACTCAGTCGCTGCTACTCCGAGATGTCTGACAAGTGGTGATGGGCGGGTCTTCTTGGTGTGCTCCTTTGCAGGTCGCCGTCTTGTGTTGTCTCTAGTGGTAGTCCTTGTAGTGGTGGTGTGGGTTTTCCCTCTTTGCTCTGTTGCTGTTTCCCCTGCTTCTTCGCGCTTTGGGGTTTCTCCCATTGTTGCGCTTTGTAAACTCTCTTTGCTCTTAATGAAAAATGTGCTTTGCACGTCTTAAAAAAAGTGTTGTTAGCCTGCTGCAGACCTTTTTGCCTGCGTGACGATGCAGGCGATCAGTGGTGGTGCTCAGTTGACGTTGGTGATCCACCTGGCACTACCGGAAACCGACGCTTTGCCGAGAGTAAAAATCTTTGCCTAGAGCTCCTCCTTGGGCTCTCGGCAAAGAAAGCTTCACCAAGAGCCACATAGAAAACTCTCGGCAAAGAGGAAAACACTCGGCAAAGATTTCTTTGTCGAGAGCCAACCGGCTGGCTCTCGGCAAAGAATTTTTTTACCGAGTGCAATTCTTCAGCTCTGGGCAAAGAAATTTTTAAAAATCACCTTTTTACCTCTAAATTTTTTCTATCCTCAACATACACTTATACAAAACTTATGCTCAAATTTGGCACAATTTCAGCACTGTTTGCTATATTTAAAATTTTTCTTTCTATGTATTTTTTTCGTATGTGTTCGATATGAACTGCAAGTGCATGAATTCATAGAGTAAAGTTGTTGGAAAAATGATATTCATGTCCATGAGACATCTCTAAGACAATATACACGAAACAAAGCTAAATTTCTGGCATTTGGTTCTCCTTGCATGATGAAGATCGTGAGGTAGAAAGGATTTAAAATTGTATAAAATTCAAATGAAGTTTGAAAATCACAAAATTTGTCAAGTGCTCATGATATCATATGTGGAGGTTGTGGTAAAAAGTTGAGAACGTTTTGAACACTTGGACACGTACGCTGTTTAGAAACAGGAACATCTCACAAGAAGTTTCAGAGAATTTGAACTAATGTCACTAGGTTTGGTGTCTTAGAAATTCAAATTTGAGTTTCATTACAAAAATTTCTCTATAAGTATTATACAACATAAATAGTGTCATGTTAAGTGTTGAAAATTTTTCAGATATATTTGCTATTTTTAATAATTAAATTGATTAAAATCGTCTTTGTCGAGAGCCGGGATGGTGGGCTCTCGGCAAAGAAAAGTCAGTCCAAACGGCCCAACTCCGGCCCAATTTCCTGTCTCCCTATATAAGCCACACCGACTCTCCCCTAATCCTAGCGTCCCCTTCTCCCCTCCCGACCCGACCACCTCCCCCCTCGCCCCAGCCGCCTTCTCCCTTCTCCTCCCTCCTCCGGCCCCTCCGCCTCCTCCTTCTCCTCCCTTGTCCGGCCCCGCCACCTCCTCCTTCTCCTCCCTCGTTCGGCACGTTCAGCAGTCCCGCGCGCGCGTGCACGGCTGGGGCGACAACGCCCTCGGCCGCGTCCGGTTCCACGACCACGCCATCTCCGGGTGTGTCTCGCCGCCGCTGACCGCCTCCCACTCCCGGCCGACAGGCACGGCGCATGCGGTCTAGCGAGGGCATCGAGGACCGGCGACTCCAGCGGCTCTGGCGTCGGCGGCGCAAGCTCCTGCCCCTGCAGCTCTGGCCCTCCCCCTCGTCGCCGGCACACAGGGGTTAGAACTGAGGTTGACCAAGTCAACCCTTAATCCCTCCATTAACAAGACAAGGAAGGCCCACAGCAGTCAAGACCCACCATCGATACGAAGAAGGCCGGCCCAAGTACCCAGCCCGAGCTGGACGCATGGGAGTCAGCATTGTCACGCTGGCGATTCGCACGACCTAGAGTTCCGTCTCCGACTAAGAGCTCTGCCTCGTACGACCTAAGGAGTCGTCACGACCTAACAACCACCCTCAGCTCGAGACTCCGCCTCGCACGACCTAAGGCTTCATCTCCCGAGGCAAGCGCCTGCGGGTCCCACCGAGGGACACCGTGACGTGGGGAGAATGGTGTCTTAGCCGCCTGCAACCACAGCAGGGGTCACATGTCTGCACACCCCCGTCGTCAGGTAATGATGGGGCTTGCCGCCCTCTGTGTGGGGGGTGCCGTGGGAACGTCCCATCATATCAAGGCTCAACAGTAATTGAGGACGGCCCGAATCCTTCCCGGATACACCGTCGACTGACACACCCCGACTTAGCACCATCAGCGGTTGGGTCGAATACTCCACGCAAGGAACTCGACCTAGCAGAGGAGTCCCCCTGAAGCCAGCCGCTCCGAGGCAAGCGCACGTCACCTACGCCGCTCTAACGGTAGGCTACCATAAGCCTATTGTGTACGACTCCAATATGGGAACAAGGCGTGCGCCGCAACACTGTTCCAGCACTGTTAAGACGTTGTAGCAGAGAGTTTTCTTCCCCATTTACTCCTTGTAACCTTTCCTCCTTGAGCTATAAAAGAAGGAACATGGCACGCAAAACAGAGAGATCACACACCAGCACAACAGGAGAATGACTCTCGTACGCATACACCCGCACACACAGTGAGCACACGCACGCTGGTGCATCCCTCAACCACGAACACCTCGGTAGAGACTTGGGATCAGGTCCCTCTTCTTGACCTAAGCTTGTACCCCCTAGGCCCCTACTACAAGCCCCCCTTGGCGTAAGAACACTCTTTCCTGAACTGGATGTAGGGTCCCTCGGGGACCTGAATCAGTATAATCCTTGTGTCTCTTGTCCCAAATCATCCGGATCTGACACGCGATTCGTACAAATTTACTTGCCGACGGTAACAAACCCCGACAATCAGGAACCCTGAGAGAGAAACAAAATTATATTTATGTCCTTCCACCTCTTAAAACTTGCATCAGAAATCTTGAGACATAAACAAAATTATCTTTATATTCTTTCTCCTCTTCTGATACGGACGAATGCGCGCGCGGAGGCTTTTTTCCGAACTTGGGATAAATGGCAACCTTCTCCAACTGTTGGAACTTGTCATTCTTATTTTTTCTAGCAAAAACAGAAAAAAAATTTCTGTTTTTGCTAGAAAAATAAGAATGACAACTTGAGATGAGGAACTGTTGAAGATGGGTAGATTATGCATTTCATAGTGGTAGTTTTCTCGGTGGTGTTCACTCCACCATTAGGTTGACCGAGTCAGGATTAATTAGTGTGCCCATCCTATGGATATGTAACGGTCAGAGGTACGGTGGTGGGTCATCTGCAGAAGTGCTAGCTATCGTTTTGTACAGCAATTCAATAGGTGAAGTTTGAATTATGCTTAATTATTGCCATCCAGTGTCCCATGATACAAATAAAATAAAAACAAATATCTTCGTATCGTAGGACCCCGGCCGGGATACAACGATTCAATGATTATGAAGGTTGTGGCGATAACACGCATTGAAAGAAGATATGATCTACTGTTTCTGTCTTGCCACACAGGATATGGTTCATCCTCTCCTTCGAATTTTCTTCAAAGTATCAGGATTAGGAGCCCTTTCCGCCTGACGTCCCTCTCGCCACTATCACCAAGCAACTAAAGGATCTTACCGCTGTCCGCAGTACCGTCTCAATGACCGCCCTCGTTGCACGAACTGAAAGCCAACACAACCGCCATCCAGCGCATAGAGCAGCAATTTTTTTTAAGACGTGCATAGCACGTTTTTCATTAAGAAGAGAGAAGTTCGGACAAAGTCAAGGTACACAAGGCTCGCCCCAAGGCACGAGCGACAACAATTCAACAAAGCGACAACGAGAACGAAACGAAAAAAACAAGAAAAATCACGACGCCACAGCCCGGCGACGGAAGCCTAATAGGACGGCGATCGCCACAAAGCCAGCCCTAGCCCAAAGACGCGCTTCCTCCAAAATATCCCCTGCAAGTGCCACCGGTTGAAAGGCCGCCCGCTCGTGGACGCGGCGGTTCCTCTCCTTCCAAAGCGACCAACCAAACAAGGGTATCGAAACCCTTGCGGGAAGGCATGGCGACCACCTTCTGCGACCACAACCACCAGACCACGACCGGCTCCTCCACCAAGGGAGCCAAGTCCGCCAGCCGGAAGAAACGAAGCACCCGGAACCAAGTCTCCCGACCGTGGACACAGCCTAGGAGCAAGTGATCCAGTGTCTCGGCCTCCCGTGACGCTGCTGTCACTCAACCCGTGACGCCGTAGTCTATCAGACGTCCAACAGCGACCATGCAAGACGAGCCAACCAAAGAAGCGTACCCTCCCCGTCGCTTGGGTCTTCCACAGCTGCGAAGCTCCCAGGATGGGCGACCTACCAACGAATAGCGCTCGGTAAGCCGAGGCCGAAGAGAACTCACCGGAGGCAGTCCACCTCCAGATGAAGCGATCCGGAGTGTCGGTGAGCGTGAAGCCAAGGAGACGGTCCCAGACTCTGATGTACTGAACAATCACTTGGACTGTGGTGGCCCCGGTGATATCCCGCACCCAAGCTTGATCTAGGATACCATCCCTCACAGTGCGGGTACGTCGGGCTCTCAGAGATACCGCCCCCCCCCAGAGATTGGGGGTAATCGACCGGATGCAGCTGCCCTGGATCCATCTGTCCGACCAGAACAGGGCTCTCCTTCCATCTCCAACCGCGACCGAGATGGAAGCAGCGAAAAAGCTCTCCGCCTGCGTCTCATTTCCAAACTTGAGACCAGACCAAGAACGTTGCAGGTCCGTCCTAGCGAACCACAACCATCGCATCCGGAGCACCATACCCATGAGTTGAAGGTTGGGGATGCCGAGACCCCCTAACTCCTTGGGACAACACGTGTTGACCCAGGCGACCGCACACTTACCCCCAGCAGCCACCTCGGTTCCACACCAGAGGAAACCCCTAATCAGGGTGTTGATAGTCTTCACCGCCCAAGGAACGACCTTGAGGGCCATCGAGATGTGCACCGGGATGGCGCAAAGGGTATATTGCACCAGAACCAACCTACCGCTCCTGTTGAGCAACCTCCCTTTCCAAGCTGGGATCCTGTTAGCGACCTTATCGACCAGCGGCTGCATTGCCGCCCTCGGTAGCCTTCCCGGCGAGAGAGGGACCCCTAGGTATGTGCAAGGGAAAGAGGCGACCGCACAACCCAGCAGACCCGCGATCAGCTCCGTGTGCTGGGGATCGCAACGGATGGGGAACGCCTGGCTCTTAACAAAGTTCGCGACCAGGCCAGTGGCCTTAAAGAACATGTCCAAGATGGCCTTGATAAGAAGGAGGTCCATCTCGACCGGCGAAACAAAAATGACCACATCATCCGCATAGAGCGAAATGCGATGCTTAACCGCCAACGGTCCCAAGGGCAAGAACAACCCCCCGGGTCTCAGCCGTCGAGACAAGCGTGCTGAAGCACTCCATTACCAACACAAAGAGCATGGGGGAAAGCGGGTCCCCCTGTTGAAGACCCCGACCGTGGCAAATCCTATGACCAGGCAAGCCATTGAGGAGAATCTTCGTGCTGGCCGTGGAAAGGATAGTAGAAATCCAGTTAGTCCAGGTCCTTGGACAGCCGATAGCCGACAAAAGGTCCAAGAGGAACACCCACCCGACCGAGTCAAAAGCCTTCGCAAGATCAATCTTCAGCATGACTCGTGGGTCTCTCTTGGCAGCCAAAGCTTTCACTGTCCCCAAAACACACCTGAAGTTATCCTGAATCTGGCGACCTTTGATAAACGCACTCTGGTTCAGAGACACCAGAAGTGGTAGAACCGGGGCAAAGCGGTTAGCAAGCGCTTTGGAGAAAATCTTACCAAAGCTATGGATGAGGCTAATAGGGCGATAATCACTAAGGGACAAGGGATCGGACGTCTTGGGCAAAAGAATCAGAAGGGCGTCATTAAGGTGATGGAAACTACGACAGTCCATCGAGGAGAGAGCATCAAAAGCCCGGATGATATCCCGCTTGATAATCGACCAGGCAGAGCGATAAAAGCAACCGGTAAACCCATCAGGCCCAGGCGCCTTATCGAGAGGCAGCTCCCTAACGACCGCCAAATCTCCTCGTCAGTGAACGGGCGACCCAGCGAGGACAAATCCCTCCGATGAATCCCTAATGCCTCGAAGTCCATACGACCCTCCCTGTCAAGGGCAGTTCCCAAAATACTGGAGAAATAGTTAAAGGCAGCCTCGGCTTTCTCCTCCTCAGCTACCAAGGTTGCCCCATCGACCTGGAGAACGCCGATATGATTCCTCCGTCTACGGTGGTTGGCGTGAAGCTGGAAAAATCTAGTGTTGGCGTCCCCCTCATGTAGCCAACGCATACTGGAACGCTGGCGAGCCATAGTGCGTTCCAGTGAAGTGAGACAAAGATAGCGGATCTTCAGGAACCGCCTCAGGCTAGCCTCCTCCACCGACAGCGACCGCGTATCCCGGGCCACCTCCAAACGAAAGATAACCTCCTTAGCGACCGCTATCTGGGTTTTAATGTTTCCCACCGCCTTAGCACTCCACTACTGCAGGGCCTTAGCGGTCACTCGCAGCAAATGGTCGACCATGCGAAGGGCATCCGCTTCAGGCCGAGGGCCACTCCACGCCGATTCGACCGCCTGGAGGTAGCCCTTGAACTGCGGCCAGAAAGCCTGGAAGCGGAAGCGACGCTTCGGATGGAAGTCGTCGTCCAAGAGTAGCAGAAGCGGAGCGTGGTCCGAGCACCGTAACGACAACGCCTGCAACACTACCCTCGGGAAGGTGGCACTCCAACAAGAAGAAACAAACACCCTGTCAATGCGCTCTAGGGTGGGGTGCGACCTCTCATTACTCCAGGTGAACAAGCAACCGTGCAGGTGGAGCTCCTCCAGCTCCAAGTCATTGAGAAACCGCCTAAACCTGCCCATCATCCTCCTGGAGAGCTGATCGTTGTTTTTGTCCTGGGCCTAGTAGATTAAATTAAAATCCCCACACAGGACCCAAGGACCCACGATGGAGGCCCGTATATCACGGATCTCCTGTAGGAAGGCGATCTTGTCCGCATCGTCTTGCGGACCATAGACCGTAGTAAGCGACCCAGGGGGGATTGCGATCCCTGGGAAGCGACCCGAACCGAGAGAGAGTGCACCCCATACCGGGGGCAAGAGACCTCCCAAACATTCTTGTCCCAAGCGACCAAAATGCCCCCACGAGTACCAACCGTCGGGAGATCAAAATAATCGAAATCCAAGCCTAACATATCAACCAACAGAGAGGTGTCCATTACATCAAGCTTCGTCTCCTGCAAACAAAGCAAAGAGATCCTCTCCGACTGAGCTAACTCACGAACTGCCGACCACCGGGCGCGCCGGTTCAAACCCCTAACATTCCAACAAGCTATGTGTTCATTCTTTACAACCATTGTGCGACCAAAACAAGAAAAACCAGGAAAACCTCCACCTAACAGTCCAACCGGCCTCCTGCAGCCCCCTGCTCCTCCTGGAACAGCTCCCTAGCTGCGGCCAAAAACTCGTCGTCCTCGACAATGCAGGTGTGGAAATCAGCGCCCCATCTGTCCCCGAACAGAGCCTGAATGGCCCTGCAGTGCTCATCCGAGAGGCCCACCGCAAACAGACGAATGTACTCTGTGAAGGCAGCCGTGTCAGGCGCCTAGCCCTCCGCGACCAGACCAAGGCGGCGCATGATGACGTTCTGCCCAGCAGTGACCGGGTTGGGCCCCCGAGTCTTGGAGAGGGCCGCTATCCTGCAGCTACGACGCGGCGGACCAGCAGGTAGCGTCCTCGCTCGACGACCCCTCGGCCTCGGAAGCACCGGCTGGCGGTCAGTCGAACACTGTCGAAGAACCGAAGCACAAAAGTCCGCGACCACCTCCTCCAGACCGGTGCCCGTGCCCACCTCGGGCATGCCCCGTGCGGCCGGAGAAAGAGCGACCGCACCCGGCGAGGCCGGACCAGAGGGTATGCCTGCCTGGGTAGAGAGCGGCTCCACCCCGGCGGCAAGCTGAGCGCCCTCCGCGTCGAGCGCCCCCCGCACGAGCGGAGAAGCGGCGGCAGGAGCGACCGGCCCAGGGGAGGACACCGCCTCCACCCTCGGCGACCTCTGCCCCTCCTCCACGGTAGCAGACCCCAGCACAGGAGGGGGGACAGACACCTCAGGCCGCCCATCCTCAAGCTATACAGGGGAGCCCGAGAGAGCGGTAGAGAGGCGCGCGAAAACCGCACGCACAGGGACCGAAGCTGGGGAACACCCTGCAACAACCGCGCCCCCCAGCGCAGCGGCCGGTGAGCACCGTGAAGCGACCAAGGCGACCGGCCGCTGACAGGCGGCTACCTCATCACACATCGGATCGACCCGCGAGGTGGGCGAACCCCGCACCACCCCAACGATCACGTCCAACTCCGGCTCAGGTGGCCCCCGGGCGCAAGGCCGGGAAGCAGACGACCCCCGGCCGAGCTCCACAGCCGGGCCAAAGGACGACCCTCCGGCCGCATCCCCCATCGAAGAGTGACCAGCAGAGGAGGGGACGAACGTGGCGGCTGCCGCGGAGGGCCAGGCGGAAGCCTTCCGAACCGGGAGTAATGTAGGGGCGTGGATGCCCTGCAAACCCCAAGTCGGGAAGGAGGCTGAGCGAACGGGCGTAGGCGAGGGAGCGACCGGCGCGCCGAAGATCGGTCGGGCACCGCCCGCCCCCGCACCAACGAAGCCGCCGGGGAAGGTCCCAAACGTCGCTGAACCAGTCGACCCGGAGCCACTAGCCGTGCGGCCCGACATCAACCCGCCGACGCGCGGTCCAACCCCAGGCGGGGGGCCAGTGGGCGCACCCCCCGCAGCACCGTCGAAGGGCCCCTGAGAGGGGCCTAGTGCGGCAGCAGGCGTGCCAGAGGGACCGCCAGAGGTGGGGGGAGGCCCGTCCGGAGGAACGACCACAACGTCCAGAATGTTGACGACGACCCAATACTTCAGGCCCGGCAACCTCCCTGAGGTGCCGAGCGGCGTAGGAGCAACCATCTCTTTCTCCGTTGGGACCAAGTCCGGATGGAGACAATCGACCAGCACGTAGAACAGCTTGAGGTTAGCCTTGGACTCGGACTCCTGTGCAATCGACCGAATAACACAAGACGACCCCAGAACCTCCTGCGCGGTGGACGTCAGCCAGAGGTGCGCCGGGATCCCGGCCAGACCAACCCGAAGCTGGTAGTCGAAGGAGACCGCCGTCGCCCAGTTCGCCATGTTCCACCGCTTGAAGGCGATCCTGACAGCCCCGAGAGGAATCGGGGAGTGCAGAACCCGCACCATCAAGGCCGTGTCACAGAACAAAACCAGGAAGTCCTCCGGCTGGTGCGGGTGAACGGTGAAGGAACCAGGAGGCACCCCAAAGTGTCCCATGATGTAAGCCTGGACGTCGGACACGTTGAGTTTAGGCTTGTTGCCGGCGACCACCCCAACCAGTGCGCGCTCCAAGACCACCTCGTCCGCCACCTCCTCCATGGACCGGGGGATGATGCAGGTCTCCCCCCGGGGCCGCCGCGAGGGGTCCCCAAGCGGAGGTGTGGAGGGAGGGACGGTGGCCCGCACCACGCGCCGGTCCCCGGCATCCATCGACGGGGGTTGGAGGGGGAGTCGAGGAGCAGTCCGCCGCGGCGCCCGGAGTGGGAGCGACCTGATCCGAGCCCCGGCCAGGACCGCTAGCGGCCGAAGAACCACCAGAGGGGGCCGGGGGCGGGCCACAAGCATGGGCGACCTGTGCCGTGCACCTGGCGACGTGAGAGTAGAGCTCCCGGGCCTCACCCGGCTGAGCCACCCGAGGTCGCACCTCGCGCCGCGCGTCCCGACAAGGCTCGGCGTGAGGGGGCGGGCTAGGCTCCACCCGCCGCCCACCCGGATGGGGCTCGACGTCGTGCGACCGCCGCTGGGGGGCGACCTCCCTGCCCCCGGCCGGAGCGGCCCGCGAGGGCTGGGCAGCGGGCTGAGGACCCCGGCCCCGGCGAGACGGCCGGACCCAGGGCCGATCGCAGTCCTTCGAGCGGTGCCCCAGCCTATCACAGCGAAAGCATCTTGCAGGAAACGGGCAACACGCGGAGATGTGATCCGAGGCGAAGCAATTGAAACAACAACCCACCAAGTCCGCCGGCACCCGGCGAGGGGCCGGAGGCGACCGGGCTGGTGGAGGCGACCGCGGAGGGGAGTTGGAGGAGCGGCGCTAGCGCTTGACCTCCCACCCGTCCTCCGCCACGACCTGGGGGCCCGACCACCTCGCATCTGCCATGAATCCCCCCGGTGGGGGCGGGGGAGGGTCACGGCGCGGTGGGGGCTGCGGCTCCCGGCGATCGGCGTCCTGCGCCCGGGATCATTGTTGTGACCGTCACGAGGCGACCAGCGGTTCCGGGGGAGGCGGACGTGACGGACCAGCGACCTCCGACACCAGCACGCTGCGAAGGGGAGTAGCAGCCGAAGCAGAGGCCAGAGGCCGCGGGGCGACCAGCAGACGCGAGGGCGGCGGCGGAGGGGGCGGGGACGACCGCCTGCGCCCGGACGACCCAAAAGCCCCCACCTTGGAGTGCAGCAGCCGCGCCTGCCCCGAGAGCAGCGCTGACGAGGGTGGCGGAGGGGGCGGGGGCGGTAGGGGTGACGCTGGAGCGGCGTGAGAGGCCCCGCCGGAGGCGCGTTCACCGCCGGCGACCGCCCCGGGGAGGCCGAGCGAGGAGGGGGAGCAGAGGAGCAGTCTGTCGCGGCGCCCGGAGTGGGAGCGACCTGATCCGAGCCCCGGCCAGGACCGCTAGCGGCCGAAGAACCACCAGAGGGGGTCGGGGCGGGCCACGAGCATGGGCGACCTGTGCCGCACGCCTGGCGACGTGAGAGTAGAGCTCCCGGGCCTCACCCGGTTGAGCCACCCGAGGCCGCACCTCGCGCCGCGCGTCCCGATGAGGCTCAGCGTGAGGGGGCGGGCGGGGTTCCACCCGCCGCCCACCCGGATGGGGCTCGACGTCGTGCGACCGCCGCTAGGGGGCGACCTTCCTGCCCCCGGCTGGAGCGGCCCGTGAGGGCTGGGCAGCGGGCTGAGGACCCCAGCCCCGGTGAGACGGCCGGACCCAGGGCCGATCACAGTCCTCCGAGCAGTGCCCCAGCCTATCACAGCGAAAGCATCTTGCAGGAAACGGGCAACGCGCGGTGATGTGATCCGAGGCGAAGCAATTGAAGCACCAACCCACCAAGTCCGCCGGCACCCGACGAGGGGCCGGAGGCGACCGGGCTGGTGGAGGCGACCGCGGAGGGGAGTTGGAGGAGCGGCGCTTGCACTTGACCTCCCACCCGTCCTCCGACACGACCTGGGGGCCCGACCGCCTCGCATCCGCCAAGAATCCCCCCGGTGGGGGCGGGGGAGTGTCACGGCGCGGTGGGGGCTGCGGCTCCCGGCGATCGGCGTCCTACGCCCGGGATCGTTGTTGCGATCGTCGCGAGGTGACCAGTGGTTCCGGGGGAGGCGGACGTGACGGACCAGCGACCTCCGACACCAGCACGTTGCGAAGGGGAGCAGCAGCCGAAGCAGTGGCCAGAGGCCGCGGGGCGACCAGCAGACGCGAGGGCGGCGGCGGAGGGGGCGGGGACGACCGCTTGCGCCCGGACGACCCGAAAGCCCCCACCTTGGAGTGCAGCAGCCGTGCCTGCCCCGAGAGCAGTGCTGACGAGGGTGACGGAGGGGGTGGAGGGGGCAGGGGCGACACCGGAACGGCGTGAGAGGCCCCCGCCGGAGGCGCGTTCACCGCCGGCGACCGCCCCGGGGAGGCCGAGCGAGGGGAGGGCGACTCAAACCCGAGGCCCCTCACCGCGTCGCTGAAGGTGGGCAAGCCCGGCCTCCCAGCTGACGAGGAGAGGGCCGGGGAGCTGTTGGCGGTCGATTTCCGTCAACCTAGCCATGAGTTTACCTTCAATGTTGGTATTAATTTAATATCCATACTAACAATCCTAACCCCCTTGATATATCAAGTTCGTGTATGCATGTGGTTTTTGGAGTTTATTATTTACGCAGGAATTAAGTACTTAAAAGGATGATTCCGGATATCATTCATCGAGCACTTTGCAAGAGGATCGTGAAGCCCGGAACAAGTCAAGACACGACGTGAACATGACTCCAAATGACCCGAGGAGCGAAGGACGAGAAGGCAATTGAAAATGCTGGAGCTTGTGCGACAAGTACCCTTATCTATTTCGTGGAGAAGATGATGTCAAGGGCCCACATGCAACTCGGCAGGAACTCCAAATAACACGAGAAGAATCCAAAAGAAAGCGGGGGACGAACTGGGCCGAAACGAGCCCAGGCCGATCGGAATGGGCCGATCGGCCTGGCCCATTTTCTCAGCCATTCGTCACCCCCTTTGACCTAGACCCCCCTCGGGCTATTTATAGGTGCCACGCAAGAGCCACGGAGGAATTCATTCGTCATTCGCCGCCGAGGAGCAGAGAAGCTAGAGGGACACCATCTCGGAGATGAGGGTCGAGCTAGTTGTCTAGGGCTACCCTAGCCGACGTGGGAACCTTGCAAGGAAGACCACGTCGGAGTTCCGGAGCTAGAATCAAGATCAAGTGTCTCTTCTACGAATTCGTTCTTCTTGGGTTTGCTTCTTTTCAATCTATTCTCGAGATAGATTGCTCGGGGTGTTCTTGTAGCCGCGGTGGCTAGAGGTGCATACCGGATCTACCAAGGATTGCGACATGCTCCTTGTGAGCGTGCTTGTAGGTTAACCGCTGAAAAATAGGGATGTCGTGACAGGATGCCTGGATCAGGTGTAAGGCGGCACCACAGGGGATGAAACGGAGACCACAGTTTAAAGAGGCTTTTAATGAGATTCGTTTTCTATCTTCATCTCTTGTTCGGAACTACAACAAAGGCACGATCAACCTTTCTAGATCGGTTATCTCTTTGCTTTCTCTTGCTACCTCTTATGTTTTATAGATTAGATGCATTTGATCTTCTCTCAAAGATTCAAAGAGTTCTTTTCGCTTTAGTAGATTGATTCTTGTTTTACACATTGTTCCATGGATTCGATACCTTGGGTTCACACTTAAGGGAAGAAGGGTCCCATGGCTCGTTCGCTTGCGAGTCGAAGTTTACAACGAGATTCAACCGTCAACAAGCTGTCAAACCCCCTTTTTCTGGTGCCGTTGCCGGGGAACAAGTAATCAAGATCCAATCTATTATCGTGTTCGTAAATAATTTTCATTTTCTTTTTAATTTTTCTTTTGCATCTACAAAGATTTGATCATTCCATAAATAAAAAATCAATCTAATATAATTTCTTTTTTTAGTCTCTTTTTAGATTTTGTGTATATTTTGTTTATTGCTAACCCTAACAGGAGATGGACGGACACCTCTCAAACAAACCGAAAAATTTTGTGGATGATCCAGAAAAACTTTACAGGCAAAGGAGACGCGCGGCACAAGCTAAGAAGCTGGAATTTGCAAATCCAAAAGCGGAAGACGGATCGTCGGGATCGTCGTCAGAATCTCCACCTAAAAGTCCGAAATCACCACTAAGTCCGAGAGGAGATCTGCAACAACCGCCACCAATGGGAGATCCACAACCGGAACGCAAGATCGGGGAGCTATGCATCCCAGAACTCCGTGATCTACCTGTTCTCAACCTTGATGACATTGCAAGACCGTTCGAGATCAAGACTTCAACCATCCGCATGGTGCAACACTCGCTGTTCACCGGTAAAGAGGACCCTAACCTCCACATTCAAGCATTCGTCCAACTTTGTCAAACTTTCAAGATGGATGGGGTGACTCAAAATCAATTGAGGGCGAGGCTTTTCCCGTTCTCGCTACTTGGGAAAGCTTTGCAATGGTTCTATACTTTACCGACGGACACGGTGCAAAATTGGGAAGCGTTGATGAAGGCTTTCATGAAGGAATACTATTCGCTGGGTAAGACTCAAAGCTTGCGTAATAAGATTGCTACTTTTGCTCAATATCCTACGGAGACTCTCGCGGAGGCTTTTGAGCGCTTCAATGAGTACATCCGGGTCGTGCCACATCACAAGTTCCCAAAGAAAGACCTCGTTCAAAAGTTCTATCAAGGGCTCAATATGGCATCAAGGACCGTAATTGATGCATCGGCAGGAGGATCTATCATTGAGCTTACTCCAACGGAAGCTTTCACTCTATTCAAGAAGGTTGCGGACAATGATACATGGGCGTCGTCGGGACGCTTACTTCTGGTTCAGCCCACGGGCAATGTCAAGGGTGTTTTGCAGGTTAAAAAGGAGGATCTTCTCGAAGGAAAAATTGACTCGCTCATGAGGAGGTTGGAGAAGATGGAAGTGGAAAAGAAAGAGGCTCAAGACCTAAAGGCCGCCGAAGCAAGATCCACATGTGAAGAGTGCGGGGAGTACAGCCATGTCCAAAAAGATTGTCCGGAGGAAGCAAGGATGCTCGACTACATGAGGAAGGGTGATTTGCCGAATTATCGCTACGGTCAAGGTAGATCTCAATTTAATGCAAGTTCATCTCTTCAAAATGTGGTGCCTCTTCGTATACAATTGAAGGATTTCATGGACGAGCAAGCTAAGATCAACAAGGACACCGTCACTAAGTTCAAGGCTATGGACAAGATATTGGAGAATATTGATGGCAAGGTGACGGAGGTCGGAAGTTCCAACCAACAAGTGCTTAATATGATGAAGATGTTGGAGTCACAAGTGGGACAACTTGCCGGGCGCCTTCCGGCCAATGAAGGAAAGCTACCGGGGCAGCCCCAAGGGTCCGAGTCGGCAAAAGATATTCAAACTCGCTCGGGAAAGGAGACCGTGGATCCCGAAAATTCAGCCGGAGCAAAGAAGCCTAAGACAACCACCGAGACGGAAGGAAACATTAAGGAAAAGGTTGCTACTACTCCGGAGATAGTCACCGAAGAGCCGGAGTTTGAAATGCCAAGTGATGACATGAAGATACCGCCGCTAAAGACACGCTACTTCCGAGGTAAAATTGATAATCACTTTGAAAAATTTGTGGAAGCGGTGCGCATGTTAAGCATCAACATGCCGCTATTGGACACTCTTCAAGTTCCAACATACTCTCGCTACTTCAAAGACATACTTGCCAACAAGTATGAGATGGCGGCACTCGGGGGAGATCACATCAAGATGTCCGAGCAATGCAGCGCCGCTATTGCAAATCAAGGGCCGGTGAAGCAAAGAGACCCCGGATGTCCGACCATCCCATGTTCTATCAGCTCATTCAATTTCGAGAAGGCATTATGCGATCTTGGGGCAAGTGTGAGCATCATGCCAAAGGACGTGTTCGAGAAGCTACACCTACCGGAGCTAGAGCCCACGGCTATGAGTTTGGAGTTGGGTGACAATTCTATTCGCTACCCCGCGGGGATCGCCGTGGACGTACTCGTGAAGGTTGGGGACTACATCATCCCCGTCGACTTCGTCGTGCTCGAGATGGGAGAAAGGGCAAAGCCGCCTCTCATCCTTGGGAGGCCATTCCTCAAGACCGTTGGGGCAACCATCGACGTCGGCAAGGGAGAGATCGAGTTCGACATTAATGGCGAACGAAGTATCTACAAGTTTCGTCCACGCTCCGAGGTATGCAATATGATTAACGTCAAATATGTTCCGCCTCATCGTCGCATTGTCAAGGAAGAGCCAAAGGAGAAGGAAGTGAAGAAAAGCAATGGAGTCAAGATTGTCGCGTCCGTCAAGACAAAGGAACAAAGCCCGCTTGTGAAGACCAAAAAGATGACAAGGCCAACTAATAAACCTGCGCCGAAGAAGATGGTGCGGAAGTGGGTATCCAAGATTGCAACACCCGCAAAGAGCGTTGATCCAAAGTGAAGGAGTAAAGAAGTCTAGCTATGGACTCTAAACAAAGCGCTTGGCGGGAGGCAACCCGTTCGTCGAGTCAAGAATAAAGCTACCGGGAGGACAACCCGCTCAAGAATAAAGGCTACCGGGAGGGCAACCCGGAAGATTTTTCAAGTTTCAAGTAAGTCGGTCATAGAATTTGCTACGCAAGACTTGGTATAAACTCTTAAGTGGTTGAACATTTGTTAGAGACCTTAAATTTGCTCGGTTATTTTGTTTTGGATTTTTCTATCATAAATCAATGACATGAGCCATCCCATGATTTATTTGCCTCTTTTCGAGAAACCAGCACCAAAAATTCCAGCACCTATTAAAACTTCCCATCCTCCCCATGGTGGTAAGTTTGACTTGTTTTTCATGCTAAAAACACACGAGTAGAGCCCCGCGTTGTTCTTTAATAATTTTAAATTTTTGACGCATGGTAGGACTCGCGTGAACATAGGAAAATCGATTTTTGGTTTAACTTTGCATAACATCTACCGGTTTCTCTAGAGTTAGATTTTTCCAAAGACTCTTTTGATTTTATTCATTCAAAATCTCTCTCTCATGTTTAGCCAAAATTAGAAACCTAAACCCATCACCCTACGGTCAAGCCGGAGGAGCTCGCTATCAATTAATGAGAGTGAGCGATCCCGGTGAACCAAAATCAATGTAGTCGGAAAATTTTTGACTTACAAATGTTTTTTATGCTTAAAAACTCCTCTAATAATATATTTGGACTCATGTTAGTTCTGAATTAAATTTGAATTTTCAAAATTAGAGGAGTGATTAAGTGTCTAAACATGATCATGTGGGGTATTTGAGGTTAATTAACACTTAAGGACCTAGGATGCTTCATGGGAAGGCATAAATCATTAAAGCATCCTAGGGACTTGTCATGACAAGCATGGGGGGCAGCAAGCATCATGTTTTTGCAGGAATCAATGGAGGCACATGAAGCAAGGAGACATGGGAGACAAGAGTTGACACAAAGAAAAGGAGAAAGGAGATTAAGCTCATCATTCAAGGGAAGGGAGTGGATGAGAACGTTGGGCGGTGGTCTAACGTGGAGCACGAGGCTAGGAGGTCCCAATGCACTAAAGAGCATCCCAGGAAAAAAGGAGAGCAATTGGGGGAAGAGAGGCCCTAGGCCGATCGGACTAGGCCGGTCGGCCTGGCTCCCTTTTTAAGCCCCCGGTGCTCCCCTTCGGATGGTAAGTCCTCCACCCCGTTGCAAGTTCATAGCCCCAAGTTCATAGTCCAGGAAGCTCCCAAACTCTCCAGAAAAATTCATCCTCCAATCCTTAGTCCAAAAATCCTGAAAAATTCACCACAATTCTTGTTCTTCCATATACTTTCTTTGTGCAATTTTTCTTCCGGCAAGAAACCCCGGGAGAGTTGTTTGAGTGTTCTTGCAGCAAGGAACCATGAGGAAGGTCGTCAACTTCATTCTTGGGAAGAAACGATCATCATCATCATCGAAGGTGCCGTCATCGGGCTCTTCGCGGAGGCACTCGGTCTCCGAGTCTCCGCGAAGCATGGAAGAAGATGTCGTGGCACCAAGGGGTGACATGCTACTCCTTGGTGGCATGAGGGATACACGAAGCTCGTCCATGCGGTTCACCGAACCGCGTGGGCATACCGAGGAGCCGCCACGACAATCGACGCGCTCAACCGTTCCTCCACCACACAAGAGCAAGCGCTCGAAATATGGCTTCACCATTATGTCGAAGGAAGAAGAAGAGAGGCTTGGTTTTCTTGAAGGAAGGATTGTGGCGAATGTTGATTTTGATGATGTGCTCTACTCAAGTTGGGATTCCATTCGAATATTTATCAACTCTTAGATCACCTTGGGTGGACGCAATTTTCCAATGGAGTTACGGTACATGTGCACAAGGAACTTGCTCTTGAAATACTTATGACAATGAAGTTGGAGATCACAGAGGAAGACGTGGCATGCCTTTCATTCCATCTTGAAGATGTAGCGCAAGTGATCCCCTATGATTATATTAGAGAGTTGCTCGGTTTCAAGAAGAATGCACCGGAATTAGTTGAAGTCCAAATGGGCCAAATTGAAGAATTTTGGGGGATGATTTCGGAGAAGGAGAATCGACAAAGAAATAGCATCAAGAATATTATTATCCAAGTCTTCCACTCATAAATGAGCAAGCGTATCATGGGAAGGATGAGAGAGACAAAGATCACCGACATGGAGTTGAATTGGCTATATGCGGGATTGGTGGCAAGACAAGAAATCAACCCGACATACATCATGATAAATCGGTGGGCTTGTGAAGCGGTCTCGGGAAGAGGAAGTATTGGTTCGGGTTGCTATTTGACAATGTTGGCTATTGCATTAAAGCCAACAATCTGAAGAAACCCACAACTTTTGCTTATTGGGACTTCATTGGGCATAGATTATTTGAGGCAAGAAAAGTATATAAGTGGAGATGAGAAGAAAGGATTCAGGGTGGTAGTGGTAAATATCCCTCTCCCAGATATGAAATTGAAATTATTTATCGAAGGGAGAGAAGATTGGTTAGGAGATGAACCGCATGTGGCAGCCAAGAAGAGCAAGAGAGGAGTCATAATTGAACAAGGGCCATCATCCGCAGCCCAAGGAGGACAAGGAGCCACATTCCAAGGAGCACCAAGTGGTAGTGTACCTACCGGGTGGACCGGAGCACCATATGGCGGAGTTCCAATGCCACATTATGGAGGGATTCCATCACCACAAGTTAGAGTCCCAATGCAGCCATGTGGGGGTGTTCCAATGCAAGCATGGGGAGTGGAATGCATATGGGGCCTCCACCTCCAATGTATGGTCAACCGGGAGGCACGCCGTACATAGTACCAAATGCGGCGTTTGTTCAACCTTATTCACATTTAGTCCAACCGCAACAAAGTGCAGCCATCATTGGAGCTTATGTGGAGAGGAATATGCAAGACGCCGAGATCGTGCACTCGCACGTGAACAACATGCAAGAGGGAACAGCGAACATCACCTACCAACTTGGGCGCTTACATCTAATGCCACCGGAGGAGTTTCATGGAGGACCGATGCAACATTATTATGAGTAAGGATACAACGAGCAACCACCGCAAGAGTGAAGATGAAGGAAGGAAGACGCATTCAAGTTTGGTTTGATTTTTATTTTTCCCTTTCTTTTATTTTCAGTTTGTGTGCAAGAATGTGTGTGTGTAGCATCTTCTATTTTATTTGATTTCAGCATGTGTGTGGTAGTAGTAGTTTTCGTTTCCCATCGCCATGAATAAAGTTCACCATCATTTTATAATTTTTAATATGGATGGAAAGTTGTACCATGTGATATGTGATGATCGTTGCCGCTTTGATCATACCTAAACTTGTTTTATATATGATTAAGCTAGTGCTCTCTTTTAAAACAAATCTGAAAATCAACTTAAATACTAGCTTAATCTTGTGTGGAGGTAACGATAATTTAAGTCCCATGGTGTTTTTCATGCTCTCATTTTTGGTTAAATCAAGGATGATTTCTTTTTATGCTTAAAATGATGCTAGCCTTATCATAATGACCACTTGCATTTTGCTCTACCCATCCAAAGCCATATTATGATTGAGTGAAAAACCTTAGTGTTTCAAGATTAATTTTTGGGTGCTTCAATTCAGATTTAGTTCTTAATGGTTCGAGTCTAAGAAGCTGGTCATTCCGTATTTTTGTGCATCGATCTTTTTGCTAGCCTTTCTATCTGTGTATTGTGAGTTTCCACATTGGGAATTTCGCAAACCTCGCCGGATATCCACCCACAAACCCATATCATCTCTTTTTGTGTTCACCTCCTTGATCAAACCCAAACTTGAGTATGGATGAATATTTTGAGGAAGACTACAAGAAGAAGGCGCCATCAAGTGGAGATAACTTCGGGAGATTCCAAAAAGACCCGTAGAAGATTTCGAGTATCTTTCTCCATAGAAGATTCCAAAAATTTCAGTACCACCTTGGCATTTTCCTTACACCTCTTTTGCTCGAGGACGAGCAACGTCTAAGCATGGGGGGGTTGCCAAGGAAGTACTAGTGTAGTCTAGAGTTCAAGGGGAGTTAAAAAATGAAAAATGAATGAAAAAGGAAAAATGATGGAGAAAAGAAAAAGTATGATGAAAGAAAAAAAAATAAAGGAAAAAGTATGAGGAGAAAAATAAAGGAGAAAAAATATAAAGCTCCCCGGTTCTCTAATTACACTTGAAAGGTTCAAAGAGCTTCAAGATCAAGACCCATACTCTTTTCCAACCATGTGCAATCCGATAACGAGGACTTTGCTTGTACCTCGGGATCACTTCATTCCATTTGCACATGTCCACCTATCTAAAAGTGTGTGTATTTTTCTCTCCCCCCTCCTTGAAATATTATTTTCCAATGACCTTTTTGACTAGGCTCGGTAATTTCATGAGGAACTTGTCTTATTTTGTTTGCATTCCATTTATGAAATCTTGATAGGACTAACTTTCCCATAGCTCTATATAAAGCCTTCCACCAAATATTTGAGAGAGGAAAGGAGTAGTTCTAATAGGCTTGAGAGACAAGATGAGTTGCGAGTACATGAGCAAGATGCAAGGAGGTTTGTTATTGATATTGGTAAAGCAATTTTTCTATCTCGTTCTTAATTTTCAAAATATCTAAGATTTATTTCAATTTTGGGAGCATAATTAATTACTTGTGGAAAGAGCTTTATTGATATCTACCCTCCATGAAGAAGAAAGCTAGTTACACTATGAAACTTTAACTTATATAATTTTAGAGAGCATTATGTCTTTTTCATATATGATCAAGTGCAGGTTATGAACATTGAAGGGCAACACTGATATCCATTGAAGGCTTACTCGAGGACGAGCAAGGTTTAAGCATGGGGGGATGTTGGCGGTCGATTTCCGTCAACCTAGCCATGGTTTACCTTCAATGTTGGTATTAATTTAATATCCATACTAACGATCCTAACCCCCATGATATATCAAGTTCGTGTATGCATGTGGTTTTTGGAGTTTATTGTTTACGCAGGAATTAAGTACTTAAAAGGATGATTCCGGATATCGTTCATCGAGCACTTTGCAAGAGGATCGTGAAGCCCAAAACAAGTCAAGACACGACGTGAACATGACTCCAAATGACCCGAGGACCGAAGGACGAGAAGGCAATTCTCCGGGGACTTGAGCAGAAAATGCGGGAGTTTGCGCGACAAGTACCCTTATCTATTTCGGGGAGAAGATGACGTCAAGGGCCCACATGCAACTCGGTAGGTACTCCAAATAACACGAGAAGAATCCAGAAGAAAGCGGCAGACGAACTGGGCCGAAACGGGCCCAGGCCGATCGGAATGGGCCGATCGGCCTGGCCCATTTTCTCAGCCATTCGTCACCCCCTTTGACCTAGACCCCCCTCAGGCTATTTATAGGTGCCACGCAAGAGCCACGGAGGAATTCATTCGTCATTCGCCGCCGAGGAGCAGAGAAGCTAGAGGGACACCATCTCGGAGATGAGGGTCGAGCTAGTTGTCTAGGGCTACCCTAGCCGACGTGGGAACCTTGCAAGGAAGATCACGTCGGAGTTCCGGAGCTAGAATCAAGATCAAGTGTCTCTTCTACGAATTCGTTCTTCTTGGGTTTGCTTCTTTTCAATCTATTCTCGAGATAGATTGCTCGGGGTGTTCTTGTAGCCGCGGTGGCTAGAGGTGCATACCGGATCTACCAAGGATTGCGACATGCTCCTTGTGAGCGTGCTTGTAGGTTAACCGCTGAAAAACCGGAACGTCGTGACAGGACGCCTGGATCAGGTGTAAGGCGGCACCACAGGGGATGGAACGGAGACCACGGTTTAAAGAGGCTTTTAATGAGATTCGTTTTCTATCTTCATCTCTTGTTCGGAACTACAACAAAGGCACGATCTACCTTTCTAGATCGGTTATCTCTTTGCTTTCTCTTGCTACCTCTTGTGTTTTACAGATTAGATGCATTTGTCTTCTCTCAAAGATTCGAAGAGTTCTTTTCGCTTTAGTAGATTGATTCTTGTTTTACACACTGTTCTACGGATTCGATACCTTGGGTTCACACTTAAGGGAAGAAGGGTCCCATGGCTCGTTCGCTTGCGAGTCGAAGTTTACAACGAGATTCAACCGTCAACAGGAGCCGGACGGAGAGCCGGAGGCGGAGAAGGCCCGCAGCTCGCCCGCAGAGGGGATGGAAGGGCCCGCCTCCGAGGAGCCAGGCTCCCCCGACCAAGGCGCGCTGCCCACCGGCATGGAGCAGGGCGCAGACGGGGCAGCGGAGGGAGTGGAGCGGGCCGGCGGCGGGACCTCGTCGTCGAGGAGGTCGTCGTCAGCAATCAGCACAGCTCTCTAGAGTACCGATCAACTAACTGATGCGACTCCCTACTTTTTTTGAGAGAACAGGAGGGGCAAAGCCCCTACTGATTATATTAATAAAACAAGGTTAAGTACAAATAGCAATACCAAAGAAGAAGAAGATCAAACCACAGGAAAAAAAGAAGAAGGAAAAAACAAGAGAGTAAAAGGGAGACCAAACAATCCTCTAGAGGGCTTCGAGCCAGCTGGTCATTTGGGCTACTGAATCCAGCCGAGCTCTAAGAATAACTAAAGAGAATTCAGCCATGAACTTTCTCTTGCAGTTCTGAACAGTAGGATGAATTCCTTCAAACAACCACTCATTTCTGGTGCACCATATGCTCCACGCCATGAGAATGATAGCTTCCATGTAGAAGGGGACATTGAGCTTGAGTTTAATGAGCTTGAGAATCTGAAGGAGAGGCCTAGTAGAGACCACTGATGCGCCAATGGTACTCCAGCAGATTTTGGCAAAGTTACAACGAAAAAAAGGTGGGAGACAGTTTCCAATCTCTGCCTGAGACACAATTCACATGAAGAACAATCCAACTCCATGAGCTTCCTCTAGAGGGAATCCCTTGTGCTTAATCTATCTTTTAGCAACAGCTAAAAAAACACCTTATGTTTCATCTGGCATTTCGAGAGCCAAATCCAAAGGAAAGCTGGATGAGCACTCTCATTTCCCATTAGCACTTTGTAAGGTTTTTTGGTTGAGAAGTTTGCATTCCCCCAGGTGTAACTCCAGATGTCTGGTTCATTCAGAACATTACCCGTGCCAATAAATTGTTGAAGATCAGAGAGCTGTTGAAATGCCTGAGAAGAGAGAGGAAGGCTAAAGTGCTGGATGGGGTCGGGGCTGGAAAGAAACCTCTGAACAAATATTTTGTTGTTCATAGCAAATGAATGTTACTCAGGGAAAGCCTGAGCAGGTACCCCACCATTCCAAAGGTCATCCCAAAAGATGATTGTGGAACCATCACCAAGTGTGACCCTGGCCATGGTTTTGAATTTCCCCAGCAGTTTGACTATGTCCTTCCACCAGAATAAGCCTTTTTTGTTTTGGCCAGGCAGTTTGCCATTGGAATAGTAGTTTTCCCAAATAAGGTTAACCCATGGGATATCAGCCTTAGAGAAAAGCTTATGAAGAAATTTTAGAAGCATGGCTTCATTATGAATTTTAGAAGCATGGCAGACTTTTTTCCTTTTCTACACTGTAGTTTTCTATGCACTTAAATATAAAGTACTAAATATATAGCAAAAGCAATGTATCTATAAAAAAACTAAACATCTTATAATTTGGAATATAGGGAGTAGTATATATCTTATTTGTCGAGATCTTGCGTCGGTGACAATATATATCCTGACCAAAGTCACATAGAACGGGTTATTCACTGCCTTCGACCCGGGTTCGTCGACTCGTCAAAGTCGACGAACTCGGATCATTTTTGACCTGAAGTGCGAAAACTGCTCGCAAGTAGCATACCACGTTACACGACACCGTCGACTGAAAAACTTTGTGACTGATCTGACATCAATTCCCATACAATAGAAACCATTTGCATTGGCATCAAGCTAATAACGCACTCTACAGCTAATAAGGAGAAAGAAAATCGATCGCATTGTTCACTACTAGGGAAACGCACATCTGTACCGGTTTATAACCCTCATTAGTACCGGTTTCCAAACCGGTATTGTTCTGCCGGTACTAATGTGAAGTCACATTAGTACCGGTTTTGGAAACCGGTACTAATGTGGGTATTAGTACCGGGTGGTGTATGACCCCGTAACTGTTTTCTCTCCCCTCTCCTCTCTCCTCTCTCCTCTCCTTTTTTTTCTTTTCTTTTCTTCATCTCATCTCTCATTCATTCATTCATTCATTCATTCACAAATCACAACACAAATCACAAGATTCATCTCATCTCATCTCTCATTCATTCATTCATTCATTTACAAATCACAACACAAATCACAAGTTTCATCTCATCTCATGAATCACAACATAGAGCTCACAATTACAATCACAAATTCGCAAGAAACACATGAACAAGAGCTCACATCACAACAATATCATCTCACTTCATCACTCAAGCAACAATGCAACACCACATACTGCCACACCATAAGTCAAATTTCTCACCGTAGATCCGGGATCCCGTTGAGGCCCTTGCTCCCACCGCCGGCCGCCGCCGCTGCGTGTCACCGGCAGAGCCCGCGCGCCGGGCCTCACCTCCGCGCGCCGGCAGGCAAGCCTCCATGGCCGCCGGCGGAGCCTCTCCGGCGCCCGGCGGGGTTGGCCTTCGTGGCCGCCTGGCCTTCTCCGTGGCCCTAGCTCGGGCTGCCCGAGGCCGCTGCGCCCCCAGCCGCCGGCCTCCGCGCCGCTGGCCGCCGCGCCCCCGGCCTCCACGCTCCCGGCCTCCGCACCCCCGGCCGCCGGCCTTCGCGCCGCGCCCCCGGCCACCGGCCCTGCAGGGAGAGAGAAGAGAGAAAACGGTGAGAAGAGAAACGGATCGAGAGAGAGGAGAATGAGGATATGAGCTAGAGGATAAGGGCGCCGGTGTGGAGATTAATGAGAGAGAGGGGGCGCGCGGGCCGGGGAGAGAAAAATTTGTCTAAGTGTTGAACTTGTGGTGCAGGGGGGAGATGGCCGCGGTGTGGGATTGGCCATTAGTACCGGGTTTTATTTTTGCCCGGTACTAATGTGTCTAGATCTGTACCGGGTAGTATTAACGCCTGGTATTAATGTGAGGCCAACACATTAGTACCGGGTCGTATTACGCACCGGTACTAATGTCACATTAGTACCGGTGCGTAATACGACCCGGTACTAATGTGGGTCATTCGGAGGCTCCGCGGGGCTCTTTCGTCGCACGGGACATTAGTACCGGTTCTTGTAACATTAGTACCGGGGGGCGAACAAAACCGGTACTAATGTTATTTTTGCCCTGGGACGAAAGCCTCTTTCCCTAGTAGTGGTTCATTAAATGTGGTAGGTCTTCATCATCCTCGTCCTCGTGTAGACCTCTGGTGCCGCTGGAAACGACAGACAACAGCTTCTTGCTCCTTGTGTCGATCTCCGCCGCCATGTCTTCCACCTTGAAACAGATCACGTCCGGGTCATCAGAGCTCACCATGGGGTACTCCAGGTGCTTGTCACGTGGGAGGCACCCATAGCTCGGGAGCCGCCACTTCCAGATCTCGTCGCAGTCGAGCACGACGTCCTTCACCCACGTCGTCGGCTCCTCCGCGTTCAGGGTCATTGTCCATGTCGTAACATTGAACGAGGAGCTGGAACGCCCGCACGACGTCGTGCCAGCTGCAGGGTCGCCGCAGACGCAGCGGGGAGGGCTAACCCTGACGAACCTCACCGCGTCGACACCTGCGGCGCCTAGGGTGCAGGAACCCCGCATCGGGTATGGCCCGCAGTAGCCATCGTGCTCCTTTGCCGGCAGCGGCACGTACCGGAGCTTGGGGGTCTCCTCCGCCAGGTCGCACAGGATGAAGGCGGAGCTGTAGTCGATCCAGCATAGGAACCAGTTGCCGACGGGCACCGGCACCGCAGCCTCGAAGTAGAGATGTTCCTTCCAACTCCATTGCAGCTTGCTGCTTCCCTCCCGGTGCACTACGACGGGTAGCCGCCTGTTCGTCCACTCGCGGTCGAGGCCGACGCGGAGCATGCAGAGCTCGGCCGTGTCGTAGATGGGCGGGTCACACGTCTTCTCCAACTGACACACCACCAGATCGCCGTCCTCGCCGCCACGGCGCAGTATGCCGGTATTCTTCATGGTCAGATGGCGAAATCTTGGAGTAGGATCATGGGGGTACCTGTAACCCATCTGCACGGGGATCTTGCAGTCAGGGAGCAGCGACAGCGACGGCGGCCGGGCGGCACCGCCCCCTGCCTGGTACAGGAAGAAGTCGTCGAACGTGGTGGTTGGACGACGGAGCCACTTGATGAGGAGGGCATCATCGTGGCCGGCGATGACGCAGATATCCTTGGGATCTGAATTGGAGTGCTTGCGGTGTCGCTTTCCGCCTAGCCAGTTAAAGTGCAAGCTGCAGCTTGCCGGCGGCGCCGCTATGCCGAAGGAGATGCTGAAGGGTTTGCCTGAGGAAGTACAGGTAGCAGCCGTGGTCTTGGCGTCGGCAACGGAGGCGTCGCTGCCCTCATCGCCGATGCAGCTGTTTATTATCAGCCAGCGAGGCCCTGCCGCCGCCGGCGGCAAATCAGAGCGTCGTCGTCTTCTCTTGTTAGGCGAATCAGAGCGTCGTCGTATCTTGTTAGGTAGGGTTTCCATGTCGCCGCAGCTTGCTAGCTTCGTAGGAATCGTAGCAGATCGAATGATTTTGAGTTATATAAGTAGACCAACTGCAGCATCTGGTGGGCCGTTGGCCCATTTCTGGGCCCGGCCCAAGCTGTCGAATGGCCTGCCCGGAAAAGGGAAATACACAAACACAACCCAAGTATCGCCGCCCCAAGTACCAGAAATCCTATATACGTTCCGAAAGAAGAGGTTGAAACTTCCGCTGCTTGATATTCATGCAACAAATTATAACTCTTAGATCCACCAGCAAACCCTAACCAACACTCTCTCTCATCCCTCACCTCCTCCCGCGGCCGCCTCCATGGCCGGACGCGGTCCTCCGCGCGCCCCGCTGCCGCTACCCCGCGCCGCCGCCTCCATGGCGCCTCCATGGAGCTCGCGGCCTTGGTGTGCCGCCGGGGAAGGAAGGAGGCGCCACCGGCCATGGCACGTCGAGCTCCGCGCTGCCGTGAGCTCGCCGGCGGTCACGCCCGCGCGCCGGAGCTCCGCCGCGCCGCGCCGCGCCCCTGTGCTACGCCGCGCCGGCCGCGCACACACCGCCCCTGTGCTACGCCACGCCGGCCCTGTGCTCCGCCGCGGTCGAGCGCAAAATGTTGGTTCCCAACAAATGTTGGTCCTAAAAATGTTGCAACATTTTTGAAAAATATTTCAACATTTTTTTAATAGTCACGAGGTTGGGATGGCTGAAAACTATTAATTAGCAAATCTTAGGTGAGCTTTTGGTAAACTGGAAGTTACAATGATATCCACCTTCCAGTGGCTATATAGGAGCCCCATGCCTACAAAAGCCTTATGGGCATCAAAAACTCCTAAGTCAATTATGTCCAGATTAAGTACTAAGCGTGGATTATGTGTTCGTGTGTTAGGCTAAGTTAAGATTATGTGTTCATGCTCTATACCAAATGATTTGTGATTTTGGAAGCATTCATGGTTGCAGCTTCCACACATCACAGGCAGGGGCCAGTCTAAAATGCTCGGCAAATGGTTAGGTTGCATTGCATGTGTAGGGTAGAAGAAACGAACACCTGATTTCACAGTTATGGCACATTGGATTAGTGTGAACAGATATCAATTGATGCCCTTCCAACCGCTACAAATCTTTTTTTGGAAAGGCCTACATGATAACCCCAGCGGCTCATGGTGCTAGCGCCTGGTGTGGCAATTACTTACATAAGGTTACTATACACCACCCCGTCAATTTCTTGTATCCAGAGATAGGTTAGCCTCCAACTCCATTTGCAGCAGGAAACAGTAGGCACCAACCAAATTCATGAGTGCCATATCACAGAAGAACTAGAGACAACTACTCTATGTATGAGGTGAACAGTACGTGAACCTAGCTGCAACAGGCCATCCCCAGAAACAATGCTGCAATCTCACTTGCTCCAACTGACACAAGTAGAGAGAAAGACCAAGGATTGTGGCGCCACCGTGCTAGGCAGTTAGTCTTAAGGAGAAGGCCTGACCTATAAGAGAGAGTCCACACCAGAAACCTCGTCATCTTCTGCCCCGTGCTGAATTGGCATCTCATATGCCACATTGCCCTTCGTACTCTTTCCGTAACTATTTGTTCGCGTTGCGGTTTGTGCTGTTGCTACCTTTGTAGCTGCTACGGTGGCTTTACCAGCATCCTTGAATTGACCGGTAACCCTGTGGGGAAAAATGTTAAATTTGGCGAATCGCTGAGCCATGCAGTTTGAAGACTTGATAAGGGAATCCATGCTCAAGAAATTCCAATATCAAAAATTAAAGGGCACCTGTCATATGTCAAGAAAGCATCTCCTATTTGTCCAATCACTTTGTTCCGCACCTTCCTCACACAAACCTACAATAACACCCCAGATCATAGAACAGAGTGTTAGGAAAATCATTACATCTCAATAGAAATAAAATAAATACAAAATTAGATTGAAGCAAGGATAAGCAAATGTAACCTGCACGACATCAAGAGGGCCTGCATTTGTGTCCCTATTTCTGTGGATGACAATTCCATTATCACATTTGTTTATGAAATGTGCGCTTCCACTTATGTCATACATATTCGGTGGGCCTCCATTCCAGTTATGGAGCTAGCAGAGAAATCTCCAAATAAGACCTCATCGGATGTTAACAAAACTGATATATGATTATGCACAATTTGATTTACCTGTCTAGGATGAGCAACAAACCATACATGACATGAATGGTGCTGAGCAAAGCGCTTAATCTTGGTAAGAATCTGGCTGACGTACTCTGTCTCTGTTCTGTTAATGGCACAATAAAGTGACTTGCCAGCGTATATAAATACTAACAAAGCTACAATAAGCTTCTTGGGGAAAAGATATTTCATAATGCGCATGAACAAGTATCAACAAATCTGTAAATGGCCATCATGCTTAAAAGAGGTAATGTAGCATACTGGTTTGAGGGGCGCTGATGGTCAAGTTCATTGTAAGGATCAATCACAAGACCGCGCACTCCATGTCTTAGAACTGCAGCTTTCGCAAGGTCAAGAACCCAATTAATAGATGGAAGGCTGTCATCTTCACACCTGTAATAAGAAACCTTTAAACATGAAGATGCATACCATCTTTCAAGAGGCATATGATCAGAGAGAAGGTACATTCCGGTAAATTAAGAGAAACTCATTAAAGTGGCAGATCTGCTATCAAATTTGAAAAATACCTGATAAGATGGAAAGTTTCATTCAACCATTGTTTTCCAGATTCAAATTCATCAGGAGTCATTCGCTCTGCAGACCCCCCATACCTGCAGTAACAAAAACAAATAGTGCTTAACCAACTCAAAATAGTTATCTTACCCAAATAAACACAATGAAAGTACCAATGATCCTCTAACAGAGATAATTAGTGAGATAAACTTTCAGGACACAAATGCAGACAACTTACCTAGCATCAAAGAATGGTTTCTTAACGCGCTTCTCTAAGAGTTTCCTAGCATGCTCCCTAACCTAAACACCAAAAGCTCCGTTATTTGAAAGTGTCCAATGAGATTAGTTAACTGATATAACACTAGCTTGCCTTGTTTTCCATTGAGCACAGAACAAACTTCCACCCACTTTGTTTGTTTATATTGCACAACAACGCATCGATCCACTCACTTTTACCAGAATTTGGTACTCCTGTTACTACAGTCAACTCCCCAGGCACAACCTGAAAATGGGGAAACAAATAGGACAATGTGACACATTGCTGGTGATGAACGACAAACTGCAATTACATCCCCATATGCTCCATGGCAGTGCAGGTCATCTATTCTGTGCTCACCAACCATGCAATGCAAGTCATATCTCGTTCAGGTGATACTAATGGCCCATGAACAACAAAAGGGTGCCAGACTTCTTTTCATTGAATTTTAACCAGATAAAAATTTCAACTTCTATAGGTTCAATAAAGCAAACGGATTGCCAATTCAACATCAGTCAGCAAAGGAAAACCTTATGTGGTGAAATAAACAAAATATTGTGCTCTTTAGAATAAAGAAGAAAGCAAACTTCAACTTCAGAACCAATCTTCGACATAAAAAAATAAGGACTACTGAAATGCAACTAAAAGTTACCTTGTAAAGGTCATCCATAGATTTCCATCCAGTACGAATACCAAGCTCATCCCCATGGATTCCAAGATAGTAATTATCAATCTCAGGGAAGAAATCTTTGAAAGCAAAAAGACCTCTTATAGGATACAGTTCCGCGTCTTCTATAACCTTTTTCAATGCTTGTGGGCCTAAATACATCAGTACCTGTAGGTTAAAAGAAGTGTTACATGGGATGATCGCAATAATGACAAAAGACATCACAGCCAAGTTTCAGCTACTGATTCATGAACACATGAAATTAGCCCATGTGTTTGCATAACACTTAACAAACCTCGTTTGCATCTTTGCAAGTATCTGTCTTATTCTTCTTTGGCCACTTGACTCTCCAACATCTGATTACATCAAATAAATTTAAAAAAAGAATGAAAAAAAATGCTGCATAGTCACTGGTACATGTTTTCACAAAGGTTAACGCCTGCTGATGCACAAACCTTTCTTTACCAAGTCGACGAGCAAGTTCTTCAGCCAGAGCCTGGCCTGGAGGATCAGCATCAGTGGCAAGTATTATCCTAGATGCCTATTTCCATGTGCCAGAAAACAGTCAGTAAAGTGATACCTGAGTGCTTCAGAAAATAAGTTTGCAAATGATCGAATTCTGAAGAAAACTCCCACCGAATCAAGATAGTCTTTGCAGTTCCACAGATATTGATACTTCTTATCCTAGCTTTACAGAGAACATATGCAGACGTTACGTCACAGATAAACAAATATAGATTGTTGATAAACAAATATAGATTGTTTGAGAAGAAGGGCTAACCACGCTTGCCACATGGTAACAAATATAGATTGTTGATAAACAAATATAGATTGTCGATAGAGAATTACTTTTAGCAATACCAGAAAATAGTTCTAACCTGCTCTTTGTCGGGGACTTTACTGGATACTTTTGCTGGGGCACCATCAGGAACGCTGACACAATTACGATAGCCAGCTTCATCCATCGACAGCTTGTCAATTTCACCCTCAACCTGAAATGCCAAACAAAAAAAAAGTTGCAAACATGGAATCAGATGGGTTGAATAAATTTTCTGGGCAAATTTAACTGTAAAATCCAATGGGAGATCATGAACATACAATGATAATATCTTGTGCACGCTTTATATCATCCAGACCATAAAAAATTCTCTCCGTGTTTGCCTCCTGACACATAAGAAAAATGCATATTGATGATAACGTAGAAAAACGCATACATTGTGAAGAGGAAGAGGACCACAGACCTGTGAAAATTTCTTATCGACTTGCCTGTATTTGCAGCCAACAAGGACACCATCACGTCTATAGGTGAACGCAATGGATATCTGCAAATGAGTGGTCGTGCTTATAAATTATAATCCTATTACAACAGCTGATGCGTCCAAACTAGAACTGCTACAACAGTAGAGCTATACCTTATTCTTCCAATTACGTTGCATTACTTTATTCCTTCGAAGTGTTTCCGCGGATATCCCTCTCTCAGCAAAGTATGCCACAAGCTGCCAAATCATTATGTAGATACAAATGTTTTCATTAGTATATATCAAATCAAAAGTAAAAGAAAAATAGCATCCGGTTTTTAGTCTTAGTTTCATGGTTTACAAAACACCAATTCTGTCATATACAAGTAGCAATTTTGTTAATTACCTCATCGCAAAGTGGCTCAAGATTGAGGTCCTCTTCACTGATTTTTCTGTAAACCTTTTCCATTGCCTTGTTAGCTTTGACCCCTTGATCCGTTTCACTTTCTATGTCACTTTTCGCTTGGGATATGTTGGGAACTCCATCAGGCTAGATAGATAGAGGGAGAGAGAAAGAGTGACACCAAGATGGTTTCTTAATTCATTTTTTTCATTCGTTTGGTGTACGCACCTGGATATAACCTCTCCAACCACATGTCGATCTAAAGCAAGTCCATGTTGCATTCGTACTGAAGAAATAACACAAATGAAGATCAGAAGAGAAGCAGCCCCTGAAGTATATAGCTGAAGAAACAACTCTGACAACAAATAAAATCATGTATTCATATGCGATATGTGAACTCACCCATCCATTCGGATGTAGACACTGAGGCTCAACTCCTCACTAGATCCACCATTGCACTGGCAAACATAAGGAAAGTTATACATCATCATTTGTCACTATATAGCTCAATATCCAAAATACAATGGATCACTAAAAAGAAATTATAGATCCATGTTGCGTCTGGGTTAACATGTTATCTAGAATCAAAACAATTTTAATGTGTGATTTAGCAATGGTCACTTCTGGAGAACAATTACTTATCATCCTTCATATCTTAAATAAGATAAGATTGCTTGGTTTTAAAGCTATATATAATAATTCATGAAAAGAAAGTCAAATGGAGCAATGCAATAAGGTTGTACCCAAAAAAAAAAACACTTGCATCATACCTTTGGGCACATCATACGCTGAAAATTTCCAAGCCTCCACTGCTTGGGATTAATACCTTCACTTTTCAACTTCTGAACGAGCAGCGCAAGTCTCTCCTCAGATGCAGCCTTGTAGTTGTTCTCCTCCGAATGAACTGTTATGTCGAAAAGACATCACGGAGATTAAAAACCAAATATGAATCTGCATCCAGTTTTTATAAGTTATAACCAGCATGAAAATAATTACACTGTTGAAAGGTACTATCAGCCTTAAGTAGACGATGTGAGCACACAAACTATTAGAACGGTGAAATTTGGCAGTATAGCTAGTGCGGCATACCACCAATGAACATAACACCCAACTCCACTTAACTTACAGTTCTATAAGATCATTTAAAAATCAAGGTTCACTGAGTTGCTCTGCTACAATTCCAATGCTAACTAGTGACATTACCAGAAGCATTTTCCAGGTGTCAGCTCTCTAGGTGCCACGGGAACACAGCACTTTACAGCTATCTACAGGTCAAAGATATAACAATACGCAACAGATTGATATATCAAACGTGCAAATTAGCATAGTTTCCCGGGTGCTCATCTCCCAATCGAAAGAAGAGACAGACCCACTTCAAACTTTCAGAGCAAAGAGTGTTCCAGAGCAGCACAAGCGCAATTACTACTCCCAATCCAAAGCTCACTCCGAACTAAAGAAAAAAATCAGCACAAACACAGAGCAACGAGTGTTCCAGAGCGGCAGAGCGCGTTACCGTTCCTGGAGTGCACGGTGACGGGGCCCGCGGGCCGCGCGTCCGGGGCGCTCCGGACGCAGCAGGCCACCTCGAGCCGCCTGGTGACGCGGGCCCCCGCGAAGGAGTGGAACAGCCGGATGCGGTGGCCCCCCGCGGCGGCCGCGGCCGAGGCGGCGACGGGGACGCGGCGGCGCGCGGCGAGGAGGAGGCCCGAGTCCCCGCCGGCCGCGGCGGCGGAGGAGGAAGCGGAGGCGGCCATGAGGAGCAGCGAGTGGAGGGACGGCCGCGGTGGCATCACGAGGACGGCGGGTGGGGGTCTCGGCAACCTTGCTGGGTCAGGGGCGGGGGCGCATGGGGCGGAGCGGAGCAGCGGAGTGGAAGGGGGGTCTTGGGGAAGAAGGAAAAGAGGGAGAGGAGCAGAGCCGAGGATTTTCGGATTGGGTGGGAGGGGTTTAGGGTTTTGGACATCGGCCGGCCGCCGCGCGTGCGATGTTTCCGTTCCCGGGGTGTGCCCGTGTCTTACAGGTGGGTCCCAATGTCCAGCGGCTATTACCTCCGTACTAAATCCAAACTGTCAGATGGGTTGAGAAAATTTTGGGATTGTGAACTCTGCAAATGCCATTCGTTTCCCGATATGAAAAACGATGCGGCACTTTGCAAGTTAGTGGGTGCTTTAACGACCCTTTGTACTCCTTTTATTTCAAATTATAGGTTATTTTGATATTTTTTATATATTTACAATATCTACTAGTAGTATGTATCTAGATAAACGGTTCAAAACTGAATTACTGAAGAAAGTTTTGTGGCCAAGGCCGAGCCTAATGATGATATTGGGATTAGAATGGCTCATTTTGTGCTTCAGCAAACCTCTATATATATTTTTTCAAAAAATCTCAAGCAAAATTAGGGAACATGGGCCCTACGGTCAATTCGGCCTGGTGGCTGGCTGGGGTGGTCCTTCTCAAACGGCCCAAACTACTTTTCTTTCGGCCCATGTATCTTCGCAACCACGGCCCACACCGCCGAATACGTCTCTTGGCAACCACGGGCCCAAGCCCCCTCAAATTCCACGCGCACGCAATTCTTCTTCGTCTTCAAAGCTGCAATCGCGCGAAATACTGCCCTCCGATCCACTGACGCGACTGCCGACTGGTGATCTGATGATGATCTGTGACGTGCTCGAGGTGTTATTACCTGCATGCTTATCTCTAATCTCTGTCAATCGATCCAGTCGCGACCGAAGCTGCGTCGAACTTGGTCTCTCCATGTACGTTTTCACACCTGGTCTGCGTTTCCCTTTCTATCCAAAAGATTAGACGTCCAAATCCAAATTAACTCCTGATGTAAAATCAGGAGCAAGGTTGCAGAAACCGTCAAACTGGAGGTAGCTAGCGATCAAGAATCGTCGACGCCGAAGACGGCCATGGATGTCCTCCCCAAGAGCGCCGGTCGAGCTTCATTCCATGATCGTCGCCATCACCCGCGACCGTAGCACCTCAAGCTCGAGCTCGATCTCGATCGTCCTTCCGGATGTACACGTGCGGGTCCCTCAATTGGAAACGTGCTCCATTTTCGCAAAAAAAAAGGGAAACGTGCTCCAATAATATAATATCTACACCAGCTTCAGCTTGACGTTTATGGAGTAATTCACATGATGAGTTGATGACCGAGTCCATTCAAACAGTCAATCGCCCGTGTGCCTTACGCTCGAGACAGCGCAGGGATTGATATATGTGGCCATCCAGTGATCCAAACGCGCGCAGGCACAGAGATATTGCAGCAACATTTCTCTCTCTTTAAGGGGCGGAGTCAGGACTTAAGGATAGTGGGTGCAATGAACAAAATAATTTACTACTTTCTCGTCCTGTTCGTCTGGCTTATCAGCCACCAGCCAACAGTACTTTCCTCTCAGAACAAATCAGCCACCAGCTACCAGCCAGCAGTTCTTTTCTCTCAGAACAAATCAGCACCAGCCATCAGTCATCAGCCTGACGAACAGGGCGAATATCTTCTCTAATTGATTTCTACACTTTTGGAATATATATGCTTAAAATTTTATTTTGGACATCAGATGAAGTCTATTTTGTATTTTTAGAGCATTTTTTAGCATAACCTCGTCATACAAAGCCAAAAACTTGATTATTTCAAGAAAATTACTCCTATTTAAGGAACCAGGGGTTCATCATTACCTCTAAAAAAGTATATTTAAAATGTTAACTAATTAAACATAAAGCATATAAACAAAACAAGTTAAAATTAATACCCAACACAGTTAATGATCTACTTAGACTAAATTAGGAGGGAGTATTAAGCTAAATTAGGAGAGAGTATTAGAGATTTTAATACTGATATTGGGGGTGCCTGGCCCCCTCAGCCCCTCCCTCCCTCCGCCCCTGCTCTTTTCTATCCTACAAAAAATAACCTTTGATCATGTAATTCGTTACTCTCTTTGACGACATGTTTGACGACATGCATATATAGAACGTGCATGCCAACCTTTGGATTATTCGTTACTCTCTTTTTTTTCAAAATGGTACTGTGCAATGCAATGTATCGGCGCTAGGGTATCCGTACGTGCCAGCAGCAATTATCCGTTCGTATTGAGCGTTGACATGTAACGGTCACACATTGTTGCATCGCGTTCAACGTCATCAATAATAGAGAGGAGGAAACGCATGACGAAGGAGAGTTGAAGCGTCACAAAAGTCCAAGAGTTTTAGGTGCGATGGTACTAATATAAACACCCTACTAGCTAGCTAGTCATTTGGAACCAGCGACTACATGATATATACACTTGCATGTCTAGAAACTTCCATATATACAAACAGGCCAGTTACGCTACACCACTGCAACTTTCCTTCTCCTTACAAAAAAAAAGGAGAACAAACTATAGGGATGAAATGGGCTGGGCCGGCGGTGTTATGGTAGTATTGGTTCGGAGATAAAAGAAAGGCAGCATCAAGATACCTCGATTTGTCAGTTCCAGGGAGAAATCCTCATGGTCTGACCTTAACTGGTTGTACGTGTCAATAATCTTGTTGAAGGTATTGTTTGGAGTTTGAGAGATTACTCTATATGGTGAAAATTGTTGGTCTGATATTGACTGATTGGACTATGACAATGATGGTACTCAAATCATTTCCTTGTTGGAGGCATTGCTTTTATAGAGTCTCTCTCGTGGTCCTGGTGCTAATAGAGATGTGGATGAATGTGAAGATTGAGTTGTGATGTAGTTTGTTGCAACATGGTATAGAATGCCGTGCCTTTTTTCTTTACTTTTTATAGATTATTGTGGCATCATAGCTATGCAGAGGCCGGGAATGATCCTAGCGCGTTTGTATCACCTTGATGTAATCGTCTAAGATTAATGAAATTTTCCTTATCGAAAAAAGGGATGAAATGGGCTGGGCTGCTGCTAGTTTTCTACCACCACCTATAGTCAGTTGACAACTCGAGATCATGATCCATTTGTATTACTATTGCGCATGCGTGGCGGTAATAGCTCAAAAAGATTAACCAAACAATCGTAACGGGGGGCATATATAGCCAAAACCACTGCATACTACACGCTGAAAATCCCATCCAAAATAACACTATATGGTATCATTGCTTCAAAAAGTTTCTGCTCTTATTAACTTTTATTACTGCATGTAAAAGGATTAGATTCATAACAAAGGATTCAATAGATTATTCATCATCAAACGCTTATCGTTTTAGTCTTATTTTACCTGTTCCCAATACCACAGTTCACTTGCTGCATCGTGTTAGGATTGATCCGTTAGAATATTGGGATAATATCTGTACATGAGACCATTATTGTGCCTGTCCCAAGTCCAACCGTAAATGACAATTGACAAGTAGCAATAATCATGCATTGTATATGTATATGGCAATTCCTCCGCCCTCTTCCTAAAGGATTATATTATCAATGCATCATTGAATTATAATTAAGGTGGGCAACAATGGTATTGTTACTGAATTATCAATTTATCATTGAACAAATTCGGAGTGTTTTTTTAGTAAATTAATTCGGAGTACTAGTGTGTGAGGAGTATGAGTATATATACTATCAAGGGGATCTAAACTGGGTTCTTAAAAAAATGGTGCTTGACTTAGGTAGCTGGAGATCATCATCAATTCTAAACAAAGTACAGACAACTCGATGAGATACGTCAGGCGGACACTCTCTCTACTCAAAACTTGACTCGACTGCGTACTAACTTGAAAACCTACTATGCTCTGAAAACTTGACTTGAAAACTTGAGTCCTTCAGATTTCATTATAAGATGCAGGAATATTATATGTGCAGAGTGAACACGTATTTATCCATTATTCCCACTGAACATCGACAGGAGGCCTGATCTTAATTACACGCGCACTGCAATGCGCGGATGCATGCATGTAGCTACTTGCAAATCCTCTCCGTCCGTCGTCGAGCTTGTCCGAACCAAGAAACTAAATAATTAACACAAAGAAAAAGGAAGAGAAGAGGAGCTAGCGGCAAGAAGAGGAAGAAGTAGTAGTAGCTAGTAGGTCAAGCAATCCTCTGGGTATCACAACCTTCTTCATCTTCATCAGCACTAAGCTAATGCGTAATCTTAACGCCTGAGTAATAATTTAATTTGGTGGATCAGTTCCTAGTAGAGCGCGGCGAGGAGGCGGCGGCGAGGACTTGCTTGAAGTGGCGGACGTCGCAGGGGACCCGGAGGACGCCCTCCTGCTTGTACCCGAACTCCTGCGCCGCCATCTCCAGCAGTGCCGCGAACGACGGGCGCCTTAGGGCCTCCACGCGCACCACGAACCGCTCGCCCTCGCCGCCGTCGCACACCAGAACCGGCACGCACCCGCGGGGCACGCCGCCGCTGCCGTCGCTGACGCGGTCCGAGAAGCTCAGGCGCCGCATCAGCTCCCTCATCGTCGACGTGCGAACGCCGGTGCGTACGTGTCCTACGATCAGCCGATCGACGACGACGGGGAACACGACGGCGAGGGTCGCCGCGGGTGCACGCGCGCGCTACGCAGCTGTATAGCTAGGCTTTGATGATCAGCATGCGTGTGGATCGTGTGGTCGCTGCGCTTGGCCGGCCTCTGGAGAGCTCCTTTTATAGGGCATGCCGGCGAGGGCGTGCGAAGGAGATGATGGGGAAGTAGCCGATGGGCCAGTGCGTTCGTGCGTCCTGACTTCTGAGAGAGAAAATCGGAGGTGTTGCCCTGGGGTCAGCGGAGACCACGGATTGCGTTCAAAAATGTTGGCTATCATGAGCATCTTTGAAAGTTAAGAGAGCCTTGAATTTCCTCCTCGACAATGCGTGGGAATTGAAGATAGATGTGGATTTGTTGCATGCTAGTGCAGGTGTTTTTAGAAATGAGAATATATTGATATTTCAGAAAAGATGCATATAGCTATCATTATTATAAAAGTAAAAAAAGTTTCATTCACTGCAAGAAACTATTTAATCCGTGACGTAATTGTTCTGTCACGGATCGTTGAAAATTCATCGCAAATCAACATCCGTGACGATTTAAATTTTCGTGGTGGAATGAGCGTCATTGATTAAATCCGCCGACGTTTCTTAAAAAACGCCGCAGTCCGTGACGTATCTGGACCGTCATTGTAGCGAACATGGCCTCATATACCATTTGTTCAAGTTGATTTTGGTGATTCATGATAACACAAGTAATGGGACTAACCATATTGTCTAGCATGTCATTGTAGACATTTCTAGGTCCCATGGACGCAAAAATACCACATGCCAAAATGTCACATTTCTAGCTATATATTTTGAGGCTACAAACCGTGAAAGAAAAGGAAGAGAAATGACACCGTCGGATGAACCGACGGTACCTTAGAAGACGGCGTCGGTGCAAGTAACGGATGAAGTGGTACACTGCGTGAAGACTTGAGTTAACTTGAAGAGCGTCAGATGAACCGACGGTGGGTTTTCTAGTTGCACCGGATGATTGTCAGAGAAGAAGAAGCTGAGACAGGAGCGCCGGATGAACCGACGGTCCATGAGGAGTATCCGTCGGTCTATCCGATAGTTTGAAGAATTGAGACAGAGAACAGCCAGAGCACCGGATGAACCGGTGGACTAGGCAGCGGTTCATCCGATGGCCTCGTGATTGCTAACAGAAACATTTGGAGGTCAAGCCTATCAGCACCGGATGAACCGACGGTGCGTCGGTCGAAGCGTCGGATGGATGACTCGGCAGGATTCAACGGTCAAGTGCAGTGGAAGGCAACGACTAGTAGCACCGGATGAACCGACGCCCAGAAAAAGTATAGCGTCGGATCATCTGATGGTACAGTTTTCAGTAGCTTTTAGCCAACGGCTAGTTTGTTGGCTTGGGCTATTTATACCCCTTCCACCCCACTATTTGAGTGTGCTAGATAGGGTTGGATTGTGTGGAAGTGCAGAGGAGTCCAAGACACATTGAAGATCATATCCAAGCCATCCCAGTGCTAAATTGCTCAGCCATAGACTTGCACATGGTTTGTGTGTGTGCTTAGTGCTAGGCTTAGCTTAGAGCTGAGTGAGTGCAAGGTGTGCCTACTTTGTGAGGTGATTCTTGAGTGGATCTAGTTGTACAAGGTGTGCCGGAAGCCTTGGAGCCTAAGTGGCTCTCCAGTAAATGTCTTCGACCCTCCGGCATGGCGTGGAGAAGCGAGAACACTTTTTGCAGGGGACGTGGAGACCACCTTCCTTGGTGGAGAAGCTCCTTAGTGGAGACGACGTCAAGGTGACCAAGAGAGCTTGGCGAGTGCCTTTGTGGCCGGGCCTAAGTGGCAATTCAAGTGGTGCTCTTGGGAGAGACTTTGTGACCGGGAAGCAATACTCTTGTGTAGAGTGCTTCATTAACGTGGACTAGGGGTGGCTTAGTGCCTACCGATACCACGGGATAAATCGTGTGTCAAGAGTTTGCTTCCTCTCACCCCCTTTACGTTTCCGCATTACATTCTTGCAATCCTTACTTGCCTTTACTTTCCTAAAGTAGTACTACCTCCGTTCTTAAATATATGACACCATTGACTTTTTTCGTCGGTTTGACTATTCATCTTTTCTACAAATATTTTAGCAAATCAATAAACCAACAAGTTAAATCTAAAGTACATTGGATAATAGATATAATGATATACATTTTACTTTAGTTAACTAATTTGTTCAATATATATTGGTGGTTAAAGTTGGAGTAAAAAGTCAACAGTGTCATATATTTAAGAACGGAGGGAGTATCTTGCTAGGATTGTCTATAGGTGCAAAACTTGTTTTGGGATGAGAGTTTCACACTAGAACAACCATAGTTGCACATCTAGGTAGTATGTTGTAGTTTATGTTTTGAGCAAATAGTGATAACCCTAGGCTTAAGGTTTTAAGTTGTCTAATTCACCCCCTCCCCCTCTTTGGTTACGAGCATACGATTACTTACAGTCACGGAGTAGCCCGAGGCCCATGCAGCCCAACCCGAAGCCCAGTTTTAGCGACGAAAATAATCGTCACGGATTGCTGCTGACATTGATCATTATGTGGCTGCCAACGTGGACGCTGACGTGGCTGCTGATGTGACTGCCTACATGGATGACACTGGCTGCCTAGTTGGATGACATGTGGCTACCTGCATGGACAATGACATGACATCCTACATGGACAACGACGACGTGGCAAACTATGTGGACAACGATGATGTGGCAGCCTACATGGACAACGATGACGTGGCAGCCTACGTGGACAACGATGACGTGGCAACCTACGTGGCCACAGCCCGGTTCAGATTACTATTCCAGCCCACAAAGCCGAATTCATATTTATAATTGCAGCATAAAATTAACAAAAAAGCCCATAACGACATCTTCATAATTTTGTACAGTTTTTGAATCAAAATTCGATGGCAATCAAATACAACAAATCAGTAATGTAACTTTATGTATCTGCCCAGGAAAATACATTGCCAGAACACATCATCATCTATTGCAGCTCGAACCTCCATCTTGCAACACTTTCAATCTATTGAAGCATAGTTTCCTGCATCAATAACAGTGAAGCAATTTCTTTAGAAAAAGATAGATAGCTAGACAATTCAGACAAAAACAGATTGAAAAATAGACAATAGTCTTGGATGGGATATCTTACAGTTAATTATATCTCAATTCTTGTCTACGAGTACTCCAATGGTCCAGAACTTGGAGGTCTCCATTAGTAGCAACCATGACAACCTGCAGAGCAACAGCATAAGTAAGCAAAGAATACAAATTCAATCATGTGGCTCTTACTGAAGAACATAAAATGGCAATTCAAGCAGTATTGTAAAGTCTGAAGATAATGCGTGCCAGTTCAAGGATCAGATGCTAGGCAATGCATCATCATCACATACAAATATTGTAAAGTCTGAAGAACTCCTTGTGAGCAGCTAAGATAAGAACTTGTCAGGACAGATTCAGATGACTTTTTATTTAAACATAAGAGATATTCCTATAACAGATAAACAAGCGAATTGTATGTGACAACTCAATCGCTGGTTCACGTTCATCATTTATCAGAAGCAGGATGCAAGCTACACCATGCAGCCATCCTGTGCGAGTTCCTGGTGACCAAAGAGCTAAGTAACACGTGCTTACCAGCTGCCTACCTGAAACGAATGGTGCTCAATGCAACTGCCTATCTGTCCAACTTATGCTCAGTGCAACTGCCTATCTGTCCAACTTATTCCTAACCCCTGGAGAGAATATGTCTGCACTTTAATTATAATTCTGAAATGGTGAGTAGCTAAGCAGTAAGAACTAAGAAGAGTACAAAAACACAGTAGCAATGGTATTATGCACTCATGAATGAGAGACATTTACCCCCAATGCAAAGTGTACAATCTCGATGCAATGCCCTTGCTAAACAGGACACAAAAAGACTCAGAAAGTAAAGAAGAATACAAGTGTAATAATGTTTCTAAGAATTACCAGAAATTTGTACCTAAATTTTACTAATTGTTAGGTGCCTCTAGCCTTGTTGAACAGCTTGGAGACTTTATCCAACTTTTCACTGGTGTATTTGCAATTAGTGGTGTACAAAGTTGATTTGCTACATGATAGTTTTATAGCTTTGTATACAAGATTACCATTGACAATTGTGAGCAATTACACGATCCAGCGTGACTGGGATCCAAGATAAATTCATGCTAATAAATTTATCAAATAGGAATTAGGATATTTGAACAATCTCCTAAAACGGGAACATACTTAATTTCTCTTTCTTTTTCAAGCATCCAGTACTAACAAAACATAATGGGGCATTATTATCCTTCTGATCAATTTCCTTTTCCACATCTCATCATCATAACAAACCTACTTTTGGCACTGTTAGCACTATATCATCATCAATTCATCATATTTCTTGAAGAAATTGGAACGTGCTGCATTCTATCCTAAACCGACTTTCGGAACTTGAACAAAACCTTTAGGTGTAGATCCACAAATCCAAACATGCTAAACAAATATTCCTAAATGAAAGAACCAAACTGAAAATCATAGCACACAGATATGCAAATATTAACAGCCTTGCAGCCAGATGCAAAAACCATGTAGACAACCCAAAATTCATAAACCAGGCACCTCTGCTCTAACTCAATTGAGGCCTCATTCAAATACAATTAAAAGGTGATATGACTATGAGTAAATCCCATGCTTTGGAGGCCTCTCAAACATGGGATGCAAGTAAATCATGATCCAACGCAAATATGACCAGAACATCTCGTGCTCGAGTTCAATTGGCGCTGTTAATTCCAGCAACCAGACGAAACCACTATAAATTTTCTAATGCCTAGTCTACCTACTCCTAACTCGAAGCTCAAACTAACTGATGGAGATAACACAAAAATTTCGGTGGAAATTGCGAGGGGGCAGTGAAGGACCTGGAGAGGATTTGGCAATCGAGATCCCGACCATGCGCCAGAAGCCGTACCTCGCCACAGCCACCGCGCTTCCCGACCCTGCCCGTGGCACCTCCCGACTCAGCCCCTGGCGCCTCCCAGCCCCGCACGACCCGCGCCTCCCGACCGCGGAGGCCGCGCCGACCGCCGGTCGCGCCTGCACCGGGGAATACGAAGGAGATGAGCGGTGAGGCACCGGGGAGGCACCAGAGGTGGTGAATCGTTGGGGAGCAGCGTCGCTCGACGGCGAGTGTTGGGGGTCCCCGATCTCCCTGCACATGTCGCGAGGGGGCTGAGGCTGGGATGGATGGAGAGGTCGCGTGGAGGAGACCGAGGATCTGTGGCTAGTTAGGGTGGAGATGGCCAAAGCAAGGAGGCCCACCGGCGGCAGGGCGGAGAGAGACGCGTGATGCGAGGCAGAGAGAGACACGGGTAAAGGGGAGGGTTGCGAGCGTGCGGCTGGTGAGGGAGGTAGGGTTTCGACGGTAAGTGCATTATATACCAAGGAAACACGATCAGAACCATCAAATCGACGATCGTTGGCCGTAAAGAGTTGGCCTATTTGGGCTGATATGACCTTCTCTATTTATCATTTTTCTTTTTCTTTTTTCTTTTTATTGCATCGTTGTAAAGTAACACTTAAAAATAATTATCTTATATACACAAATATTTCTTTATATGTAATAGTATTCATATAAGTTGTCACCTAGGAGTTTCAAGAATTTTCAAGTATATTTTCTATTTTCTATCATTTAAATGAATTTCTGCATGTTTACCGAAAGTAATTCCAAATTGACCTATATGTACCTCTAATAAGATTTTTAAAAAATTCAAAAAAACTATATTTATGTGTTTATGGTCCATTATAGGCCACATCTAGGAGATTGACGAAAAATTCAAAAAAAACTATATTAATACAAAAAAGTCATTTTTCTATTTTTTTCTAAAACCTAATTAAGACGCCCTTATGAAGTAACATGAAAAACTATTATCTTAACTACCCTCAAAAGATTTTTATAATGTAACATACAACATATAAGTTGTAACTTAGGAGTTTCAAGAATTTTCAAGTAGATTTGCTATTTTCTATGATATAAATGAATTTCTACGCGTTTACCGAAAGTAATTCCAAATTGACCTATATGTACCTCTAATATGATTCCAAAAAATTCAAAAAAAAATATTTAGGCGTCTGTGGTCCATTCTTGCCCACATCTAGGAGATTGACGAAAAATTTATTTGACTTGTAGGGAGAACTCGAACTTCTACTACTCACCTTGTTATAAAATAATGATAATAATACCTAAACTTATCAAAAAATTATGTAAATTGGCATAGAATCATTTTATGGATGTACAAGCTTAACGAAAAAGTTTCATAAGATTTTGTGAAAATTGGAGTATACATTATTCATAAACTAGATAGTGCATCATATTGTTTCATACAACTCAACTTAAACTTCAAAGTTTGTACACACTCAAGTACTTTCTTACTCATGGACACCTCAAATTTAGATGCAACCTTACCCTTACTCTCCTATTAGTATTTGGAGATTTATATTTCCAATTATCATACGAAAAAGTCATTTTTCTATTTTTTTTCTAAAACCTAATTAAGACACCCTTGTGAAGTAATATACAAAATTTTTATCTTACATACCCTCAAAACATTTTTCTAAAGTAACATACAACATATAAGTTGTCACCCAGGGTGCGGCTGGCCGTGGCCGGGGCGCGGCCAGGGTGCAGCTGGGCGCAGCTAGGGCGTGGCCGGCCAGGGCCAGGGTGCGGCCGGCCGTGGCCAAGGTGCAGCCGGCCGTGGCTTGGTGCGGCCGGCCGGGGCTGGCCAGGGTGCGGCCGGGGCTGGCCTGGGCGCGGCTGGGACTGGCCGGGCGCAGCCGCGGCCGACCGCTGCTACTTTTTTCTGTTTTTTAGTCTTTTTTAGTTTTTCTATTCATAACATGACTATTTGTTATTTATTGATCTTTTCTAGATTTTTTTCATTTTTAAATTTTTTTTCATTCATAACATGGCTATTTGTTATTTGTTGATTTTTTAGATTTATTATTTTTTCCATTCCTAACATGACTATTTGTTATTTGTTGATCGTAACGAATTTGCTAAAACGTCGCAGCGTTGTGGGCCGGATTGCGACGAATTTAACAAATCGTCGTAGTGTTGTGGGCTTTAATATCCATGAGTGCACATCCGTGACGAAAAACAGGAATATGTCGCAGACGCAGTGCTCTTCGTGATGTTCTCTGAGAATATCGCAGAAAGTTTGTCACAGATTAAATAGTTTCTTGTAGTGATTCCTAATAGCACACAAGCTTAGGAAAAAAGGAGCAAAGAAAAAAATCTATCATGCGACAACAGACTATCCACCAAACGAACCAATATCTCTATGTGACTACCATCACAACAAAAAGTCACAAGGTCTAGCCTAAACCTTAATTGTGTTATAAATAGTTGTCTCTAGCTCCAAGTCTCTAGCATCATTAAATCTTGTCCAACCCGGCGTCCTGACACATCTTCTGTGACCATAAGCACATAGCAAATGGTGGTGTTCCATGAACCTTAGCCATATATCATAGTTCAGAGCTGTTGTCGTACGGGCATCTATGGGCCCACCACAGGGATGAACCTACCCGTGCGCATGACTACCCGCCGGGGCTTCTTCTACCCATGGGTCGCGACACAGGATGGCGTGGGCCACAAGACTACACGGGACTACACAGGACTAGTAGTGAAATAGGAAAGCTTATCATGTAAACCGCCATAGGCTACTCCTAGTCATGCCCGACTAGTACTCATGTACTCAAACTGACTTGCAACCCTGCCTCTCTGTGCATATAAAGCGGGGCAGGGACATCCCCAAACAACACCTGAAACTTACGCAATCAATCAAGAGCCACGCAGCATACAGGACGTAGGGTATTACATACATTGCGGCCCGAACCTGTCTAAATTGTGTGTCTCGTATCTCACCTTCGAGTTCCTGATCTCGGCGAGTCCCATCACACAATCTACTACCTTAGGCACCCCCTTTGTAGATTTGCCGGGTCTAAACACCGACAGTTGTCACCATCAAGATTGATGTCTTAATATAGATCCAATTTGCCAGCTTTAAATAACGTGGCACAAATCTCAAACCCATGAGAGGATCACTAAAGATATATGACAACGTCAACCGGCGTAGAACTAAATCAGAGATGAAAAAAGAACTAGTCTGGTGTCTTGCGGATTGAATGCCACCATGTCCAACATGCTAGCCGCTGTGTAACTTAACCAAGGATGGACCCAACGAACTCGCCTTCCATCTTCCTCGCCACCAATGGTAGAGCCACCAGACAATGTTACAGGCAGAAGCAGGCAATACCAGTAATGAATGGGTGATTTCTCGTCAATGCCTCCAGGAAGGATAGCGGCACTCGAGGGCGTCGCCCAGTGGCGAAGCCAGAGAAAATTGGAGGGGGGTGCGCTTGCCTTGTGGGTGCATAGAGTTGTGCCATGGGGGGTGCAAATGAGGTCAAAATCTAAGCATTTTCACTGTTTTTCTATTTTCTGGGGGGTTCATTTGCACCCCCTAATCAACATGTAGCTTCGCCCCTGGCGTCGCCATTGACGGCATCAGCGTAATGTCGAGCAAGGATTTCTCTTGATGAACACCCCTCCGAAACTAGCATCACCTACCCAGATAGCACGAGCACGAGGAGACACATTGTAGATGCCTCTAGCGAGAAAATTGTACCCACATGCACCATCACCAAAGCTTTCGCCACATACCTTCGATGTACTAATGATTCCGCTGCCACGAACAACTGCTTTGCCGCCTAGATGTGCTCACACCACTGACAGGTCACACCAGCCACTGTGACCACACAAGCCAAGGCCGACTGACGCCCCCGGTGAGCCGCCGACACTGGAGCTTCAACTGCCTAGCCTCCACGCCGCCCCGACGAGCTACCAGCGTGCCGATGATGTCAATCCCCCCACACCCCCACCTGCCGCTTCAAGTAGATCCGGCCCTGGGGGTTCTAGATCTGCTCCCCGCAGCCCCGGATCTGCCGCCGACGTCACCATCTCCTGGAAGTGGTTAGCTACTAGGATGCGTACGTCTTACTCCCCCATTACCAATTGTAAGTTGTTTTGACATTTATAATCTCAAAGCTTTTTGCTATTCATCTGGAGATACATGTGTAGTTTAAAATATGAATTTAGAAATGTCAAAACGGTCTACAATTTGAGACGGATTTTAATGAACCGTTTGATGTTATTTTTCCCTTTTGAAGGTACCATTTTTATGTTTGGTTTGAGGGGTGGATGGTGATAGATAATCCGATCTTATCCTCAAAGCTAATTGATAATGGAATTAGTATGATGTTATAAATTAGGAAGCACTGTTCCGCGCTTTAGTTGTGAGGAAGAAATTCAAATAGGATACATAACACATTCAGATACGGACCTACTTCTAATAAGTACCTCAGTTGTAGGTTATAATACTACTCGCCCTCCTATCAAAAATGTATTAGTCTAGGGCTTAGGCTTGGTAATAGTGTCAAAGTCAATTCCTACGTACCAACTTGTACTAAAAAAACACTTACAGAACAAAAGAATGGTCCATCGCTACATTACCATATATCCTTCATAAGTAGATACTGCAAAATCAATTTGTAGATGAAAATGTTTTCATTTTGTAGATACAAATGTTTTCATAAAAAATGTGAAAACGATCTACAATTTGGTCCGACTTGATAATAATTTTTTAAAAGTTTCGTGTGGTGGTCAGTACGTATCAGATCTGATTTTCCCTTGAAATCTTTATTGTGGCATCCACGGTATTCTCAAAAAGCTAGCGAAGGTATATGCCTAAATTCAACATTTAGGCGACCTTGAAGCTTGAAACCACCATTGGTGCTAGTGATGAGTACGTGCTATCAAATAGCCTCAAGCACGAGCAAAATCAAAAGTAGCCCGCAGAGGCGAAAAATTGAGGCCACATATATGATGAGTAATCTACGCTGAGCAGCCTTGAAGATTCAGTTCGATTAAACTAACAAGATCAGCAGAATCAAATCTTTGCATGGGTGATCTGGAACTCTGGATTAGTGGACTTAATTGATAGCGACCTAAAACTCCCTCCACGCAACAGCTAAAGGACGTACAGTACAACCGATCACATGAGCACATGTATCTGGGGCATGAAATTCTTCCTTTTGGCTCTAGCGTGACTTTCTGGCTGGGTTCCTGAACGTGAGAGCTGCTGGTATGTTAAGGCGGGCTTGAAATTGTTGCCGGCGCAAAGCGAGCGACGACCGGCCGCAACTCGTAAGCTAATGACGACATGTACATTTTGGAAGGACCACGAAATGTAAGCATGGTGCAGACAGTGAAGGACACCTAGATATTTTATTGAATCCGGAAAAAAAGTCAATGAGAAAACATTATTGCTATTTGGTTATGCTAATCTTGTAGAATCCATGGAGTAGTATGCAAGTTCAACAAATAAGTTGGGCCTGAAGTTGTGTATACTATTTTGTGTACACAGTTTATCGCTCGTGTAAACGCAACAAATAAGCAATCTATAATTTGGGGTGGATGGAGTATTTAGAAATTTGATGAACCGTTTTGGTGTTTTTTCCTTTGAAGGTAGTACCGTTTTGATAGGTCGCTCGTGTTTGGTTTGAGGAGTGGAATAGTGATAGCTAATCTGACCCTATCCTTGAAGCTAATTGATAATGGAATTAATTAGTTGGTCCATCACTACGTCATCTTTCATAAGCAAGTAATTAGTACTAGGAAGCAATATTCTGCTTTCTTTGTGAGGAAGATATTCAAATACCCATGAAAATATAGGCGGATGAAAATACGAATACATCTACCAAAATAACACAGTCGGATACGGAACTACTTTGTAACAGTTATAGGTTATAATACTACTCCCTCCTATATAAAAAATGTACTATTAGTCTAGGGCTCTAGGCTAGGAAGTAGTATCAAAGTCAATTTCTACGTGCTAAATTGTACTAAAAATACACTTACAGGACATAAGAAATTATGAAAATGGCACATATATATGTATACACATGTAATTAGCATATTTCCCGCATGATTAATCAGATGACTTGATAATAAATATTTTTAAGTTTCATGGGGTGACCAGTATGAGATCTGAATTTTTCTTTGAAATCTTTATTAATAACCATTGGTAGTCAAATATTGTGTCATCCACGGTATTCTCAAAAGCGGAGAAATATGCCTAATATTAAATTCAACATTTACTCGACCTTGAAGCTTAAAACCATTGATGCTAGTGATGAGTGATGCTAGCACACGAGCAAAATCAAAAGTAGCAGGCGACTTAATTAAGGCCACATGATGAGTAATCTACGCTGACCATCCTTGAAGATTCAGTCGATTAAACTACCAAGATTAGCAGAAGCAAATCTTTGCATGGGTTTGGAACTCTACAGGATTACTGTATTTTTCATAGCTAGACGAACGTGTCAGTTCATTTCTTCTCTCTGCGCACGCGGTCCAATGAAAAAAAAGTCACCCACTTTTCACCAACTAAACACGATCATGTATCCTGGGTCATGCATGAAATTCTCTTCCTTTTGGTCTAACGTGGACTTTCTGGGTTCGTGAACGTGCTATAAAATTTTTTATGATGTGGAGGAGAGAGAGCAAAGTGGTTGTTGCTTCACGAAACAACTACCTTATGAGCGAAACAACCACCTCACGAGACAACTTTATAACCATTGTATGAGTTGTTGTTGCCATACAACTCATATTATTTATTTTTTATATGCATAAATTAATGAATTATATAACTCTACCAGACGACTTACTAAACAACTCATTATATAAGTTGTCTGTTGAGTCGATCCAAAATTACGTGTTAATGCATGAGACGACTTATGAGACAACACCAATGTACGTGCTTTACGGCAGGCTTGAAATTATATTGTTGCCGGCGCAAAGCAAGCGACGACCGCGAGACCGCGACTCGCAAGCTAATGACATGTACATTTTGGAAGGACCACGAATGTAATAAGCATGCTGGGGCAGACCGTGAAGGACACCTAGATATTTGGTTATATGCTAATCTTGTAAAATCTATGGAGTATACATGTTTTATACCCGTATGCAAGTTCAACAAAAAAGTGGGCCTCAGGTTGTGTCGTATACCATTTTGTGTACGCAGTTTATCATCGCTCGTGTAAACGCAGCTTTAAGCCGGAATTTTTATAGATTGTTATCAAAGGGACCGGGATGTGATGGTCGTGCCTGGACACCGGCCGGTCGTCGTCGTCCATCTCTGACAGACCACACACACACCTTCCACTGCAACTGCAAAAACCGCGAGTGGCTCGGGCTCTGGTCACTGGTCAGCGTCCGACGACGACACCTATATACCGTCCCCCAACATCTCGGCCGGCCGGCCGGCCGACGGCCGTTCACCCGCGCGCACCCACGCGAAGGGCCACGGGCCGCTCCAGCACGCACGCGACCCGATCTCGATCGATCTCCTGCGTGCGAGCGAGAGTGCGACGACGACTTGACCTTGGATGCGGCGCCGGAGTCGCAGATCGCTGCTCCGATCTCCCAACACGGGGACCGCGCCCGCCACTTGCAGCAACGACGACGACGACCAGCATGACGTTCGCCGTCGAAGCCTTGGCCGGCCGCCCGGCCGCCATCGAGCACCGTCGCCACCACCACGGTCCGCCCGCGCGCCAAACTTTGACGACGTGGCTTTGCCTTTGGCTTTGGCTTTGGCTGACAGTCACTGCTGCCTCGCTGGTACGTACGTCGGCGTACTCCGTACGTCCACTGTGCGCGTACGCTACGTGCTCGTCACCATCGGATCCGTACGTACGCGTTTATTCGATTCAATCCGCCGGTTAATCCGGGCGGACGGACCAGTACAACCGGCCTGGTTAACCGCGTGGCCAGCCGGCAAGGCTCGCTCGGTCGGTCGTCGCCTGTGTACAAGTCCGAGTCCGTCGTTGTCTCTGATCGCTCTCTGCACGTATACAACCGGTCGCCGTTTTCACTTTTCAGTTTCACTGTCTCTCTCTCTCTGTTCCACGCCGATCGAGCTGCTGGTCGACGGCGCGCGGCGGCGAAGCTTCACCTGAGCTTCCCCAGGAGAACTACCGTTACGTTAATTATATTGTTCTCCTCCTATCGATCAACGTCGTCTCGACGACTACGAGAGAGAGCTAGCGACGCAGGCTCTCACGGGAGATATTTCTCGGTGCTGTGAATTTGCAATGATTAACCGAATAAGCACATGCACGTGAGACAAAAAATAAAGAGACTTTCTTGCGTTGGCTAGCTTGGTCTAGGCTTGGGCTCTGTATAGATTCTGCTCGTTCAATTCAAGCGTTGAAAAGTAATTCTTTTTTTAAGACGTGCAAAGCACGTTTTTCATTAAGAGGAGAGAGTTTTACAACACACAACTTTAGGAGATCCCCTAAAGAGCCGAGAACCATAAACAGCAACAAGAAAGAAAGAGGGGGGGTCACCACACCAGCACTACAGAAGGGAGAACACATGGCAACACAAATGCCAACGGGGAAGAAGACATCCAGGAAACACGCACATCAATGCTAGTCTAACAGCTCGGAGGCAGCGGAGGCAAATGTAGCGGTCTTGCAAAACGACGCCTTCAGGAAGCAAGCAGCACCGCCGCCGCCGTCGTCCGCCCGCCCACGAATGGGTAGGCCAAGTCTTCACCTGGCAGACCAGAGGCAATGGAGGCAATCACAACGCCCCCAACAGGGTAATTACGCGAGGATGCGCAACCGCTGCGAGCACTAGCAAGCGCTAGGCAAGGCTTTCGCCCAAGAACTCCAAGGCCAACAACAACACTGCCAGCCGCCGGAACCAAAGTGGTAGACCAAACAATGGCAACTGCAGCGTGTGCCCGAGATGATGGCAACAAGGAACAAGCCGCCGCGGAGACCGCGCCATCGCTGCCCACGCAGATCGCCAGGACAGCAGCACGAACTCCACCGGGCGGCGACAAACCCGCCACACACCACTGCAACACCGGCCGCTGAAGGAAGGGAGGTACGGAAGAGGGGAGGGCACCTCCCTCCCGGCCCGCCGCCCACACCCGCACCCGCGTCGAGGGGGTAGGGACACGGCACCGGCGTGGGACGGCCGTCGACGGTAGGAGGGCGGCGGCCGCCGGCGGGAGCCCAGTCGAAGAGGCCGTAGACCGCAGGAGGGACGGGGTGCACCGGACAACGACGACGAGGCAGCGCGGGAGACGGTTCAGCGGCCGAGGGTGCAGAGGCAGACGGGCCCGACGGACCCGGGAGAGTAGGCGCCGGAACGGGCAAAACTGCAGCAGCTGAAGGCGGGCGATCGGTCGCGGGGGAGCCGAGCCAGCGCAGGGAGGGGAGGGGAGGGAGGCGCAGGTGCCGGCGGCGGAGGGCTTCGCGGGACAGGAGGAGGGAGGCGCAACGGCGCCGGCCGGCCGCTGCCCTGCACAGATCAGACGGCCGCCGCCCCGCACCCTCGGCCGAACGCGTCCAGGGAGTGGGCGCAGCCGCCGTCGCGAAGGGCGCTGTCGGAGTGCGCGAGAAGACCGGGACAGCGCGCGAGCACCGAGGAGGGGCGGGAGTGCTTATCGGGGAGCTGCACTGCGCAAGAACACTTGCACCACCAATAGCAGCTGATGCCCCAGCAACAGCACCGCAAACTCCCGAGCCACCACCAGCAGACCAGCAGCAAACCCCACCACAGGCGCCGGGGCCAACGCCTCCGCCGCCGCGGCGACAAGGATCGCCACACCGACGACCAGCACCCCCCTGGCGGGGCCTTCGGGCGGCGCGAGGTGCCCATGGCGAGGCCGGCGGGGTCGGGCGAGTAGCGCGGACCGGAGGGCGTCGAGCGGAGTGCCGAGCAACCGGTCCCAACGGCTGGGAGAAGTTGTGCCGCCCGCTGCCGCGCCGGTGGTGGACGTCGTGGTAGGCCAAGTTGCAGGAACGCGGCGAGGAGCGGGTTCTAGGGCGCCGCGACGCCGCAGACCGCGAGCACGCCGTCCACCGGGTGCCCACACAGCGCCGGGCCGGAGATCCCTGGGCGCCCCCCGCCGGCCGGAGGAGGACGGAGCGCGGCCGCCGGGAACGGGCCCGCCGGCCCAGATCGGGCCCGGGGCGAGCCCGGCAGGGAGAGAGTGAGGCTCGGCCGGCGGCGACGGCCGGAGGCCGCCCCCGGACCTCGCACGCCGGCACCGGCCGGGAAGAAGGGGGGACAGGCGGCCTCCGGCGACCCATGTCGACCACGGGTGGTGGTGTGGAGCGGGAGGGGGAGGAGGAGAAGGTAGAGGAAGGGGGAGCGGGAGAGAAGGGAGAAGAGGAGGGGGGGTCGCGCCGGCCGCCGCCTACGGGCACGGCAGCGGCGGCCGGAGGGAGACTCGCCGGCGGTGGCTAGGAGCAGCGGGGTGGGGTGCCCTCGGATCAAGAAGGCCAGGTTCCAAGTCCGTTGAAAAGTAATTCCACGAGCCTCTCGAGCCACACGCACACCTGGCTTCATTCTCCAGCCTCTCATTTCAGTCGCTACTCCTCGTTCGTCGATCACGGTGGTATAGTTCCTGAAAACGCCACTCTGTCTCCGCCGCATACCGAGTTTGAACATTCCTCCTGTATGTAGACCGAGTTAGCTCTCACCAGCAGCTAGACCGGACCTGTACACGTCTCGCCCCGTACAGCACAGACTTGGTGTTTCGACTACCGATCGTCGTCAATGCCTAATGAACGAACCATTGCTACTGTTTCGAAACTATAAAACACAGAATTACTGCACCTCTGCTGGCTTGTAGAGACCGAAATAAAAATTACTTTTTGTAAAAAAACCATCAGCATTGGCTGAGAGGGAAATTAACTATCGTTTTATTGGGACTCTCGTTTCCCCTTTTATCCATCCATGACCATGAGCTCGACAACCAAATAAAGCCCCTTTTACCTCCATCTCAGTTTTCAACTTTTTGTCCAAGAGGAAAAATAAAAGGAACATTTCCAAGCTTTCCAAAAAGGTTCTAGAAACCATAGAAGATAATATATATAATGCTGCAATTAACATAAACGACCCCTCGCCCTTTTAATCGATTTCCACAGAGATCGGATGCTGACAACATCAATACCATGGATGCACGCACGCATTATGCCTACTACTGGTTTGCCAATATTGACTGCTGGCCGGCCGGGTCGACCGACATCATCAAACGTGACGGACTGACAGCGTTCACCATCGACCTCGCTTCGTCGTTGAATGACTGAATCCAACACAAGACCTGTGCTGTGCACGGAGGAAATTGCATGCGTGGTCGGACTCTGATGACGATCCTGATGGCCGCAAACTAGTCGCCGATTGGTCCAGCTTTGCTGCGGCCGGTAAAAAATTGTCCGGTTTTTTTAATCCACATCCCGAAGAAAAGGTCGTACTGATTCCTGGACTCGCCGTCAAACTTTTTAACCGCCCGTCCCTCTCTTGACCTCTCACGCTGATTTTCTTTGGAGTTGAAAAGGGAGGTCTTTTTCGGTACACAATACCACTCTTTAGTAGTACGGTGGTATTGTCAGTTTTTGCTGTGGGTAAAATGGTAATTTGGTGAATGGATATTATTTGGAAAAACATACCGCCGAAGAGTACAATAAAAACATACCGCGTACAATACCTAAATCATTTCATATATCCAAAAATATTTTCCATTTCCAATAATACCCATATGCTACCAATGCCACCTATGAATACCACCCGTACCACACAAAAAAACCGGTGGTACAGAATTAATCTCAACCGTCCGATCCTTACAAATAGATCATTTCTTATTACATACGAGTCCTTTTAAAGTGGTGGTACATGGTGGTATTGTGTACCGAAAAAGACCTCTGAAAAGGATGATTTCCTGATGACCTCACAGGATGCTGCAATAACCGTGCAGATCGTAACGTAAATAATATAGTAACTAGGTGATACTCTGCGCGTTGCCGCGGGAATTTTACACAAAATTTTAAGGTGAAATGTGAAAGTAGAAACACCAAAACGATTACATGGTGATATTCATCATATATATGAAAGTATGTTAATTTTGTTAAGAGAGAATCATTTTTAAATGATTGATCTTACATGTATTTCAACTGCGAGAATTTTATGACGTGCTACTCGCAAATACAACATGCTATTAGTCACAGAAAATCGACGAAGACATAAATATATGGTTTGGTGGATGTTGACATGATTTGGTGAATGTTGACATAGCTTACGGTGGATAGTGACATGGCGTGTAGTGAGTTATGACGTGGCGCGTTGAGAGGCAAGAGAAATCGTTAGTAGGTACCAATTATATAGTTTACTAGGTGATGCCCCGCGCGTTGCTGCGGGAATTTCAACAAAATTTGAAGATGCAATTTAAAAATAGAAACACTAAAATGATTACATCGCAACAATTTTTTTCAAACAACAATGTAAATGAAAATACATTCATTTTATTGAGAGAACTATTTAGAAATTTGTAGCATGTTATATGTAAATACTAACACAATACATAGGTGCAGAAAATCGGTAAACGGCATAAGTTCATGATTATAGTGGATGGTGACGTAGACAGCTTGCATGTTGAGAGAAGATCTAGTGGATGGTGACGTGAACCTCTTGCATGTTGAGAGTAGTCTATCCATGACTTGTAGTGGGTCTCACTTGTATAGTTGTTATAGATATAGATACGTCGATCACGAGAGGCTTTTGGACGGTGACACGACTTTCTCTGCTACTGCCTGGAGTGGGTCATGATAGACGACGATCAGCAGGCACTTGATCTGCACGTTAATTTCTGCGTGCTCCGGTCAGGTCTTTTCCAAAGTCTCTTGCAATGCAATCCAAGGAGGGGCGGCTACTTACATCTGGTGTTCGGAGCCGCCGCCGCTGCTTATCATAACCATTTGCATGAGTTTCTCGGTGTGTTTTGAAAAAGTAATTAACGTGACTTTCAGGGGCGGGAAATCTCGCAGCGCGGTGCTTTCGAGTGGCTCATGATGGAGCTCGCACTTCGTATTCATTTGCACGACACGCTGCACTCGTGCAAATTTCCCCTTTTAAAAACCAAAGACTTCCAGATAATCTACTACTAGAAGATTGCCTTTCCAGATTCGGAATAACCCTTTTTGTTTTAAAAGAAAAGAATTCAGAGTTATCCAAATTCCCTTTTTTTAAACTTTATGTACTAGCTCAAACTCTCTTGAGATTATAAAAGAAGGATTTCAGTTTCAGTGTGTACGTTAAAACTGCGGAGGCCTAGAGTTGAGAAGGCCCAGCCCATCTCACAGTTGCTAAGATCGGTGGTGGTCGTGTCAGCCCAATATCATGGAAGCCCAAGACCCGCATGAGAGCGAACGTAGAAATTTGCTGACAGTTTGACGTATCCTGCTGCAGATTTTGTTGGAGTCAATTTTCAACCTCCAACTATAACAGAAGTCTGATTTTCAACCTTCAACTATGAAATCGGACAAAAAGGGCCATCAAACTATTAAAACCGAGCAAATTTGGCCCTTAGGGTGGTTTTGACGGTGGTTTTGCATTTTCTAGAAATTTCAGTTCTTTTTGATTTGGTCAAAATCCATAACTAATTCGTTTCAAATCTTAAAAAAATGAAGTTGATACCAACAGTTTTCTGAAAATGTAGGCCATTTGTTGGTACTCTATTTAGTGTTATTTACATAATATTTGTTGCTATTCTAGTATTTTATTGCTTGTAATAAAATACAAGGAACACAGACAACTAAGTTTCAAATAATGCCAAATAGAATAGAAATAGATAGGTTATATTTTTAGAAAAAATTTGGCACTGATTTGATATTTTTTTGATTTGAAATGAAATAGTTATGAATTTTTGCATTAAATCTAGACTTTTAAAATTTTTATAAATGCAAAACCACTCTTCAAAACCACCCAAAGGGTCAAAATTGTCTGGTTTTGACAGTTCAATGGCCCTCTTTGTCCGGTTTTGTAGTTGCAAGTTGAAAATCAGACTTGTGCAATAGTTGGAGGTTGAAAAATAGACTTTTCCCTAGAAATGGTCCCAAAATGGTTTATAAGTGAAAATTTATGGTAAAGGACATGCCAATTAATCGATCCTATTATATTGGCATACGGCCCCGGATTTCGCCGTGTCCTTGGCAACAAGCTGGCAGCATTGAGACACAGTTGGAGACCCTTACAACAACAATCATACGAAATTCAAAACACAATCCGTTCACATTTGTAAACCCAAGCCCACACCGCATTGCTCCCCCACTTGTTTTCCTTCCTCCGCGTCCTGCGACGACGGCGGCTGTCCGCCGGCGGGGACTCCACAACTGCAAAGTCGCCTTCACACCGCTGCTTGCTGAAATTAAGAATCCGTACGTAGAGATTAGAGAATCTAATCAATCATGCGCCAACCACTGCAGCTTACATAACGAGTGAGCAAGCAATTGTTAATACTTAATACGAGTAGTATATCTTTTCGCGCAAGCCAAAAAGAGAAGCTTTGAGGGCAAGAAAAGACTCCAGGTTGGGCCATGTGCAAGCGCAGCCACAACTGTCCGTCCAGGCGTCCAGCCGCGTTAAGAGCCTGTTTAGTTCCCAAAATTTTCCTAACTACCCGTCACATCAATCTTCTGACACTGATTAAGTGTATTAAATGTGAATTAATGACAAAACTCATTCCATAACCCCTACCTAATTTTTCGATACGAATCTAACGAGCTTAGTTATGCCATGATTAGACAACGTCGTGCTACAGTAAACAATCTCTAATGATGGATTAATTAGGCTTAATGGATTCGTCTCGCGATTTCCCGTCCATTCATGTAATTAGTTGGTGGTGCTTGATTTGGGACACTGGGATGACAGTGTCCGATCGATCGAGTGCCACTGCATGCTTTGGCCACTACTCGCTTTCCGTCCCAGAACCTCGTCAGGAGAAGTCTGTCCCGGGGAGATTAGTTATCCTGCGGGTTGCTGCAACAGCATGATGATTAGGCTCGCTGACGGAGAACGGCATGATTGGATCGGTTGATCTGCCGGCGGCGGCTCACGCGCTTGCGGTGGCCGGTGGCCATGCAACGTCCGTGGTGTTGGTGTGTGTTCCCATGGACCAAGCTACTCCAAGGCAAGCTCGGAGCCGCGGCGGGGCCAGTGACAGCGAGACGGTCTGGGCTTTGCATTATTATTAATCAGCAGTGTGTTATCGGCGGCTGATGACGATCTGCATGCGCGACTGACTGACTCACTGGCAGTTTGACTAGCAGCTACCCAGTCGTACTGTTCGCTTGGCTGGTTGCTGGTGGCTGGTGTTGGTTTATTCTGAGAGAAAAGTACTGCTGACTGGTTGCTGGTGGCTGGTTTTTTCTAAGAGAAAAGTACTGCTGACTGGTGCCTGATAAGCCAGAGGAACAGGGCTGCGTCAGCTGATCATCCTCGGCCGAAGCAAGGACGGTAGTACGTACACTACTGCTACTGATTAATCGATTGCTAATCTGCAGTGTACTCGCCCTGTTCGTGTGGCTTATCAGCCACTAGCCAGCAGTACTTTTCTCTCGGAAAAAACCAGCCACCAGCAACCAGCCAGCAGTACTTTTCTCTCAGAACAAACCAGCACCAGCCACCAGCAACCAACCAAGCGAACAGGCCGACTGGCTTGCCCCCTTGGAACTCTTGCGGCCGGTCCCTGTCAGCGGCCACCGCCCGGCATGCATGCTGGCCGGCGGATCCCTGTCAGCACCCGCTCGATCACGTACGTACTGGCAACTGTAATATCCGTTGCAACACTACGCACGCAATTAAGCACCACGCAAAGTACATGATGATCGAATTGAACTATATATTGGAGCCATGAACCTTATGCATGTTACCATATGCTTTATTTGTACTGGAGATTAGTTATCGCGCGCAGCGCTCGTGAATTTTCTTCCGGCGAAACTATCATTGCTCGATCGACCGCGATGGCTACATACTGTCTGTATTCCAGTAGGTAGGTTCTCCGAAGGCAGTGAGGTACAGCATGTTCCACACGGCGTAGGAATATACACTACTACTTGTACTGTGATTGATCGACCGCGAGTGACACTGACAGGGCAGGGAATTTCTCCGTACGCATGGACGCCGGCCGTAGCCCGCATCGACCACCGTACGAAACTCGCCGTACATACCACGACACACAGTTCGTGCGTCGCGAGAGTTTTTTTTTTTCTACAGCATGCGCGATTCGGATCTGGACGTCGCGTCCAAGACCAAGATCGACCTCATGTTTGGGCCTAGAGATCGAGATAGTTTCCGGTGGGTTCTCCGAACAACGAACGTCGCTCTCATCTGATCTGGCCAATTTCTTTGAGTGGTGCAAGCTGCACCAAAGTACCAAACTACCAGTGTGGTTGACAGTTGACTGAACACGGGACGACTAATCGTACGTACCTGACGTCGAAGAAAGCAACGGCCAGACCATTTTTCTTCGGTCTCCATGGAAGATCCAAGAAGAAGCTGAAATCAAATTAACACCGTGGTGAGTGACGATCGAGATTGCCAGCTGCAGGCGTGGCACGTTGGGTTGACGTGATGCGAGGACAGATCATTGCGTCCTCCTGCGTACAAATTAAGTTGCGTGGACAGACCGGCCGCGGATTTTCCTCGGTCTCCAGCCGAGTTCTCTCTGGGCCAAATTAAATTGACACCATCGCGCGCCTCATCATCAGTCAGTCACCGGCGCGGCCACCTGCTCAACTTGGCAGTTTCCGTCGACCTCGTGGTACGGTGGCGCCGAGCGTGGCGTCAGGTGATTTCGACCTCGGAAAATCTGCTAGCTGCTCTGAGTGTCGTCACGGACTCACGGGAACACGTACCGGCAAGTATGGAGAATCTATCGTCTAGGATAGGATAGTACTCCTACGTGCCCGGGTGCGAGCATGGAGTCACCCGCTCAACACCGTCCTAAAATAATCGATGACTGATGATATCGGTCCGTTCGTCCGCAACTGCAACTGGGACGACGTTAAACTTTTGTGTTAAATAAAAAATAAAAAAAAACCGGCACGCAGCTTTCAGAACAGCCGGAACTCCAAAACCGCAGACCGCCACGACGGCACACGACCACCACCACCATCTCTCAATCATGGAGCCAAACGGACCACCACGACGACGACGCAGCTCTGCAGGACGGCCCGTGATTCCGGACAGTACGGTACCCCGGGCCCCACCACCGGCGCGACCTTTTTTTTTTTTGTTCGGCACCGTTTGCGTTCGTGCCGGCGAGCGGCGACGGGCGATCCCCTCCCGCCTCCCTCCATCTGACGGACGCGATTGTTTAATCCATCCATCCAAAAGGGTGTGGGCGCGCCGTGGCAGTGGCAGGTCAGATTAGCAGCTGGGCCCCCCTCCACCGGCATGTGAGGGCGCTCGGCACGCGCACCTGCTCCGTACGGGGTCTCCCAGGAGGGGTGGGTATATTCCCCTGGTGGCCGGGACGGGGACGTACGTACTACGCGGCGCGTAACCTCCACGGCGAGCAGCTGGCTACGCGCCACCGGCCAGCGTATACACGCCGAACTTGGCAACTTGCCTATATTCTTTGCAACCGGAGAATTGCTATCCTGGAGTACAGATTCGAATTGAAAATTAGTTTGCCCGTACCGTATTTGTTTATTCCGTCAGGATGGTCTAGTATATACTAGCCGGTGTAGACGTCTGTTTTTCTTTTTTTTTTTAAATGATTGTTTCTGAATAATTAACGTATTCTGCGCAAAACGAGTAGGGGAATTAAGCATCCTACGCGTCTAGCGTATTTTTATATGAAAAAAATGAATACTAATTCAAGCAAGGGAATTTCGTTCCGATTTTAAATAAATTGGGGATAATGATTTGCCGGTACATCATTTGGTTGTTTTGGTCAAGGTGCGATGCGGGTGACGAAGATGTTCGTTTTCCATTGACTCGATTGTTTTCTTTTTTTCTAACTGATGATATATATTCAGGCCAAAGAGACTAGGGAAATTAAGTATACGCGTCTGGCGTATTTAATTTGTATATACTACTACTCCAAACAAGCAAAGCAAAGAGCATATGCTAATCCAAGGAAGTAGTACCTGGAACGGTACGGTGCGTAGAGTAATCTCGAACTCTCAACGGTTTTGTCAAGCAAACGTGCATGCCACTGCTTTTCCTCCCAACGTCGACGCTAAAACATGGCTGATAATTTAAAAATCCTACGAACAAAATCCAAACGGCCTGGTTGGCTGGTTCAATAGTACTTTCTGTACGATCACTCTTCGTACTCCGTACTAGCCTCCCATGCATAGAGCCACCGGCGTCGGAGGCTTGATTATGCATGGCACTGAACCGGTCAAATCAAATCCCACCTCGATCAACAGCTAGCCTACTCGCTACAGCAAAAAACGATGCCTGCATGCATGCATCGACGATCACGATCAGGCTCAGGCCATGCGAAATCCAAGCCGCTGGTACACCGACCAGCGACCAGGACGCATCGCCCCGCGAGGTCCCGAGAGATTTGTGTCGAGGCACAGGCGCGCGCGGCACATCCATGTTGCCGGGCGGCGCGAGATACTTTGCGTGCCGGTGCCGGTTCCGCGCCGGCGCGCGGTCGGCGGGGCGGCAAGCAGCGGCGCGCCGGAAACAACGCGAGGCTGCTCTCGCTGCCTCCTGCTCCTGCCTGCCTCCGATCGTCCGGTACGCCGCACTCCGTCGGATTGCTGTGGCCTGTGGCCGGTAGCTGCCGACTCCATCCCGACCGGCACCGCGGGCAACGCGGAGGCGGCGGCGGGAGGCGGCAGTAGTAGGCGACTAGACGCGCAATGTACCTACGCTAGTGCCTGTACTAGGCTGTAGTGAAATGTTCTGGTCCGTGCGCTATTTGAACACACGAGACTTGCCGGTAGTGCGGTCAGTAGGCCCAACGTGTGAAGCCACCGATTCACCGGAGCCCGTCCGGCACGTACGTAGTGGGGCGCACCCCACATGGCCTCTCGGTCGCGCAGCGCACAGCTGGACGGTCGCGGTGAATCCAACCCCCATTCACTCGTGTCGGGTCCGCCCTTTTGCCCCCCAGCCCCCCGGCGGCTTCGTTGTCGACTTGTCGTAGGAGAGGAGCAGCAGCACACGAGACGTAGGGCAGCTGTGCCTCTGACAAGGAGGCGCGTGCGTGGCCGGAGCGGAGGGGGGTGCGCTTTTCTGGGCGAAACCGTGCGGAGGCGGAAAGGAATCGATCCGTTCCTTCAAAGGAAATCTTGGGCGCGGGTGGGTCACGTCGATGCACGGTTGGTTTTCGTTGGCAGCGGCGACACTATGCCTTTCCAACGTGCATGGAGGCAGGGAGCGAGAGCCCTGGCACGGCAGGATCGCGCTCGCAAAAAAAAAAGCCGTTTAGGCCCTGTTTAGTTCCCCCAAAAGTCTCAAAATTTTTCGTATCGTTGACCGTGTCACTTCTCACAAAATACGTTTCCCAATGCAAAATTTTCACCACTTTTCTCAAAATTTTACCGAACTAAACGGTGCCTTAGTAGACGTAACGGTGCGGGTACGTATACGTATTAGTATCCGTAGAGTACGTCTGTACCGGAACGGAGTACGCGTATTCAGATTCAGCTTGGGCTGAGAGACGTCGACGAGTTCTCCGACCACTTGGCCGGTCCTGCACGTACGGTACCGACTACTGATAGTCCTAGTGGAGAAAACCGTACGTACTCCTATACGCTAGTAGGGGGCCACCTAGAAACTAGCCCAAAGTCGTAGGGTGTGGCGACCCTGTCTGGCTGTACGTCCTCGACCGGCGGCAGCACGGCAGGACGTACGCCGGGCGTATCCGAGTGCCCCGACGAGAAAGATCTTGGACGCATCAAAACGCCCATCACGCGCGGTCTCGTCTCGTTCGCGGCCGAGGAGGTTTCAGCACTTCACATGGACACTACTTGCCCGTGCCTGGCCGAGCGCTCGTGCTCGCTCCCCGCTGCGTCGCTGCAGCTGCACTTGTCCGGAGTCCGGACCCAAAGGGGAGAGGGCAGGCCACACCACGTGGTGCCATCATGCCGGGCCTGGATCGCGCGATCCCTTCTCGGTTTTTACCCTCGCCGCGCCCGTGACCGTTCACACAACCACAGCTTCTCCGGTCAAGTCAAGCTACTACCACGAGTCCACGACCACGAGAAATGTCATGATTCATCGCACTAGGGGCCTCTTTGGGAGGGCTTTGGCTCCGGCTCCACGAGCGGCTCCAGGCGGAGCCCTCCCAAACGGTCGTTTCAAGCACGACTCCGGAGTCGGAGCCCCGCAAAACGCGCTCTCTGGAGCCGTTTTGCCTGGACGGAGCCAAAGAGTGGCTCCGTCCGGCTCCAGGCCAGTTTGCCAGCTCTACCCTCAGGCGGGCACGGGCGGGAGGCCGAGCGGGGCGGAGGCGCCGGCGGGACGGAGCGGGGCGGAGCGGAGGCGCGGGCCGGCGCTGGCGCGAGGAGCGCGGGCGGAGGCCGGTGAGGAGCGCGCGCGCCGGCCTGTGGGGACGGAGAGGAGGCGGCGGCCCGACTTGCCGTTGACCTCGAACCGCGCCATGCCGGCGCCGTGGCCACCCGGATCGGGGGAGAGCGCTACGGAGGAGCGGGGATTAGCATGAGATCAGGTCCGGATGTGGATTAGACAGCAGCGGCAGGCCACGGGCGGCGGTGGGCGACGGCGGCGACCGACGGAGGGCTTCCTCGCCGCCGCTGCTTCGCTGCGTGTCTCTGCTTTGCGGCTCGTCCTCAACCCGGCGTCCATGGCCGCCGGATCCGGAGCAGAGGAGAAAAGGATTGGCGAGGCAGAGCAGGTGAGCCGGATCCGGAGGCCTCCATGGCTGCCGGACGCGGGCCGCAATCGAGGAGGAGGAGGACTGCTGGAGGAGGAAACGAGGAGGGCAGGAGGTAGCGACGAACGAGTGGATCGCTCTCTGGAAGATCAGAGAAGGACGCTGGAAAAAAAAAGAAAAAAAGTGGAGAAGAAAAAAAAAAGAAAGGGTATTAAGAACATTTCACTCTCTTACCCACCTTACACAGTCAGGAGAAGCCATTTTGCCAAACATTTTCTTAAAATGGCTCCAGCTCCACCAAAACACCCGCTCCACCAAAAAAGCCGGAGCCCTCCCAAACAAACCTAGCTTGCTCGCCGCTCCCGGAATCTGCGGCTTTTTCCGGCTGGAGGTGGACGGACGGCGCGGTTGGAGATCTCTCGTAGTACGTGGCGTTCGTCTTCCTGTGGGCGTGGAGCGACGGGCGAGAAAGCCGGCGGCCGGGTTGGGGCGCCTGGCGGCAGCCCGCCGTTCTCCGTTGATGACGAGCTTAATTTTTTTTTTCTGCCGCGACCGCAACCTGGGGACAAAAGAGGCGGGTAGGAAGTAGGAGCCGTTGCCATTATTTTGCACGCGCATCGGTGGAGCACTGGAGAGAACTGCTCGTCGTCGTGTTTGCATGCCGTCCAGCACCTGTACGGACACCGGGCGCGCACCTGCCGACCTGCGCGCTCCAAGCCAAAAAGGTGGTGGCTTGTCACGGCACAGTACAGTTTTTTAACCTGCCCGAGCACAGGATTAGTTTTGTCTTCACTGCTGCTATTGCTATGGATGGTAAAAGTAATTTCGGTAGGTAAGTAACTCTTGTGTGTTTTTTTAAACGGGCGTTGGTTGTTGATCCTTCCTTTTGTGTTTTGGATAGAGGTTGTTGAGTTGAAGGGCAGGTTGCTTCTAGTGAGTCCCGAGTCACTCACTAGAAGCTCAAGTCAAGTTGGAAGTTACACAGGGTCAACAGCCAGCGATCGACTTGTGTTAGCTAGGGCAATACAGTAAAATTCACCGTTGAGGCACGTACGCACTCCTTGCTCAGGGCCATGCACACAGTACTGTTGCCGAAGCCAGAGTTTGGACGCCCCGTGAGATATGGTTCATCTTCGTTCGTTTCGCGGCGCGCGCGGCACGCCATATGCGTTTGCATGCATGAATCCCCGTAGCCCGTACGTAGCTCGCTGCTATCCTCAGCTGCTACTGTGCGGTGCTTGAAAAAAAATGAGGGGTCCGTGGTCATTATATACGGGCATGGTTCGGTTCGATCCGGTGGTTCGTCGAACCGACCCACGAAAATAAACCTACTGGGCTCCGTATAGGGGTGGATATCGAGCTGGCTCGGCTCGGCTCGCTCTGGCTCGTTTAGATAACGAGTCGAGTAACGAGCTGGCTCGGCTCGACTCGTTATCTAAACGAGCAGAAAACGCGGCTCGGCTCGGTAGAAGCTCGAGCCAGCTCGTTTTGGCTCGCGAGCTCGTTTTGGCTCGCGAGCTCGAGATTCATAAGTCGTCAGGCCGCGGCGGGTGAGGCCATGCCTGGCTGTTCGGCGCTCCGGCAGTCACAAACTCACAACGGGAGAGAGAATGCTCACAACATGAGAGCGCAACTGAGAGAGCAGGCGGAGGGGGTTGGTTGCTTGGAGTGTGTGCTGACTGCTGCGTGAAAGTCCAGGGCGGCGCAGGAGAGAGAGTGGTGGGGAGCTTGGGAGGCGGCACGTCATGGAGGCGAGATGCGAGAGACTGAGAGCTAGCGGCCGATGCGAACAGATAAGGTTGGTGGGGAGAAGGGATGTTGTGGTTGGTGGGGAGAAGGGATGTAGCGCTGGAGAGTGGAGACCTGAGGGCAGGTAACGTGCTGATGTTGGGCTTAAATTCATTCGTGGGCTGTACGATGTTGCTCGCTCGGTCTGCGGTCTGCTCTATTGCTCGGCTTGATAAGCTCGCGAGCGGCTCGTAAGCAGCTCGAACTCGGCTCGTTATACTACCGAGTTGAAAAGGCAGCTCGAGCTGGCTCGTTAGTGTAACGAGCCGAGCCAGCTACGAGTCGAGCGAGCTAACGAGTCACGAGCATTTTGTCCAGCCATAGCTCCGTATTTTGATCCACTAGTGATGTTCGGTCAGCGAACTCGACCCTGCGGTTCGAGTGGTTCGACCCGCCACCGTCGATGCCGTGACCAGATCCCCCTCTCCTACCTACCGCCGTCTCCTCCGCTAGCATCTGCGGCGCACAGCTCGTTAGCTTCTCCGCCGCTGATTGAGGGCCGGTGTGAGCACTCCCCCTGCTCGGACTCCCTGGCGCCCAAGAAGGGGATGGTTCTCACGGCGATCAAGCTGGAGGAGTCGTTGTGCCGGCTCAGCTTCCCCGTGTCTGCCGACGAGGGCGCTGACTCTCAGGCCGCTATGAGAAGCTTTTTGGACCTACCCTACGCACCTTGGTGTGGCCTTTGCCCTTCACCTGGTGCTTGGGAAGAATGGAAAGGCCATCCTGCGCCTTGATTCGCCATTGCCTGGCACCATGGGGTTCATCTCCGTCGAGGAGCCCGACACTGTGATGGGCTCCCTGGGCCTGCGCTGCGCCGGCAGTCCCGCTGTCGTCGAGTGCCGCAACATGATAGACCTCGTCTACAGCGATGGCATGGTCAGATTCGAGGAGTTTAAGTTCAAGTGCATGAGGTCCATCATCAAAACCAGAGCTCCTCCTCTTCTCCATGAGAGAAGCTGGCATTCCAGGAGCATGACGTGCAGATAAGCTAGCTAGCTTGTAGTAATGCATTTGATTTGGGTCGACCCGCAAGATCCATCGGATCTTCTGGAGTAGCCTTTGCTAACAAATGGTTCGATCCACAGGTCCAAATATACTACCCTGTTTGGAACGAAGGAACGCAAAACACAGGAATCGTGGGAATCATAGGAACGAAGGAAAGATGAATGACGAAAACAGAGGAATGAATAATACAGGAAACAAGTAGAATTTTGTGTTTGGAACGCAGGAACCCAGGAACCTATACAAGTACCATTTGCATTTAGATAAGATTAACTGGAAAATATATACCATTGCATGATATTTTTTATGTTTATAATGACCTCGATTTTTAACTAGTGATAATCACAGGAACTAACTAGTATTTTTAACGTAGGATGGCATGATAATCACAGGAATCAACTAGTACTATTTTTTTTAACTCAACATTGCTACAGCTACCATATGTTTAACTCGTGAATGATAAATGGGCCTAAAGAACAGGTCCTGCTAGTCATACACCGTACGTCCGTTTTGTTTTCTTCCAGAAGTCCACCGATTGGCCTTATCCATTCATCATCGTCTTCCTCCGTCTGTTTGCTGACCGTCCGTCTCCTCCTCAACGCTCCCCCTCTGCGTGATCTCCGGCAAGGCTGGGGTCGTCCAACGCAAGTGCAGCACACTGAGGCGGCCTGAGGAGCTCGTGCTCTTGGCCGCACGATTGCCTCGTTCGGATCCTAGTTTCTAGGTCGAACACCGGCAAAAATGGCGAGCAGTTGTGGAGGTCCGAAAAAATGGCGCGATGACGATGGAGTAAGCGTCGTTCTCTCTCACCACTTCGCTCGTTGCCTCGGGCTTCCGCGAAACCATTGGTTCCGAGTGGATGTTTTCTTTCCTGTGAAATCAATGAATGTAGGAAACTCTCCTCCGTTTTACTGTTGAAGCTTCCTTTGTTCCAAACAGCATTTTGGCCGACCTTTCCAAAGGAATGGATTCTTATGAAATTCCTACGAAATTCCTTTAATCCAGACGGGACCTTATGGATCACGTGGTGCTCTAATAAAGCATCTAAGGTTGACCCACGCTCACCTTTAGTGGTCATGGCGTACGTGTCGACTCCGCCCCAACAGTCCCCAGCTTGCCTAACTTTTCGTCGAGCGTGGCAGGTTGATGAGCGGTACATATTATACAACGTTCCTATCCTCAATTTAGGTCCTGTTTAGTTCCGTGAAAACGATAAAATTTTGACGTTTGGGAAAACACATGCAGAGTGAAGAAATGAACTGACACGGTTCTCTAAGTGAGAATTTTGATGAAATTTCAAAGAACTAGGGCCTTAAGGTCGGTCTCAATGGGAGGGTCATAGATATTAAATAGGGTGCCACATATGCAAAAGAGATGATATGACATGATATTTAATAGGAGAGAGAGGAAATCAGGGTCATCCTAATGACCCAGGGTCGGCGCAGAGTCCTAAGAATGACACCCTCGTGACCCGACTGAGACAAGTGACACAATTTGTATATCACAATTGACCAACCAACATGCAGCAATTAAATATTTACAGAAACCTATGAAATTGTGTTATGATACTATGCATTGAGAGAGGGTGTGTCATCCCGCAAACCAATACAGTAAAGATGATGTGTCACTCTTGGAAACTCCCTCGTGATCTCTTCCACTGAACTGGTCTAATGACTCAACGCATGTGTACTGCGTAGGTACCATTCCAAATCCATTTACCCCACACCTTGACTTGGGGTCGTCGCTCCCTGTCGTGTACTCCTGTCCGGCCGTTGAACTACTTTGCACTAGCCTTGAATCATACTCGTGCAAACATCAGACAGACTGATGATACAACGCGAGCTTCGCGATTGGGCGATATCCGGCATATCACGTCGCGACCAAGATACAGATCGAGATTCCTCCGGCTGGTCATGCATGATGTGCAACGAATCATACATACCACCACCACCTCCACGCACCCGTCCTACTGCCCTAGCTAGTCCTACGTTTATTAGGCAGCCGCACCCGAATCGACGGCCGAGATCGAACGATCGATCGATCCGAAGGTGCTCGCCATCGCGTGACACCCTACCCCCGTACACACTCCACCGGCGCGCCAGCCCGTACGTGGAGCTCGAATCTTATGGATCGCCGGGCTCCTAATGCCCTGCCTCGCCGTTTCGGGGAAAAGGGGCCTCCGCCGGAACGTGGAGGGCGATCGCCACCTGCTGTGGTACGTGTGTTTTGGTGGCCTCCTCGCCGCCGCCGCCGCCGCCGCGCAGCAACACGTCGCCCCGCCGACCGGGCACATCGGTTCGGCGCACCACCAAGCACTAGCAGTAGCACTGTGCGCAGCGTGCTCGGTAGCTTGCTAGCTAGCTTAGCTGCCTGCTGGGTTGGGTATATCCACGTCGAAATGTTTCAGATATTGTGTATGTGTCACGTTTTTATTCCGCTATTGTTATCTGATATCAATTATTTTCACGTTTTTTCAGATATTGTATATTTATATTTTGAAATCATGGAGTAATAGCATATTCAGACGGGAAAATAATGGATTGATTTCCGAATTTAAATCAAGGCCCATGTCAAACGCTACCATATAAAATCCACCGCTCAACACACTGTGCGTACGGACATGCACTTGCTGATTACTCCGACCTGCAAAAAAAGAAAGACACGGGGGCTTGATCAGTGATCCCACACACACTCTCTCTCCTCCATGTGCCAGGTCAGTGGTGGGCCCGGCGACAGCGACGCCCGCATTCCAACCTCGCCCGGGGGACGGAACCGTACGAGAGCGGACTACGGACGCGGCCGAGCCGGGGCGCGGTCGCGCACGCGGGGCAGGCGGCGGGCCCGGCCGATCGGTCGGGGTCCGGAGCCAAACCGGGGGTGCCGGGCCGGGTCCACCACCCCCACCGGCTTTTCTGCGGTGACCCCCCCCCGGTGTGTGTACTGCCGGGTACACCAACAGTACCCGCACTCGTACCCCGCAGTTAAGACCATTTGCACCGCTATTGCTCTGTAACTTTACTCTAAAAGGAATATTCTAGTTACGTAGCAAGAATCTTTACTCTACCTCATCATCTCCCGCACTCATGTTGCTCTAGACATTTACTCTATATCCAACCACCATATATTTTATTCATCCACCTCCAACTACTATCTCAATTAAGAAATTCATTTGTTACCTCTATAAGGACTAAAATGTGAGCGAATAAATATCTAAGGATTAAAATGTGAAGAAATAGAAACTCTAGGGACTAAAAAAATAATAACCGAAAAACAAAAGGAGCAAAATGAAAAACAACCAAACCTTATCTCCTACTCGGTCTCCCTTTCTCGCCTCGCCTGTCTCTCACCTCTCTCCTCGGTTACCCGGCGACCGGCGCCGGTCGCGCTCCTCCCCGCGTCGCGCCTCCCCCGACGGGGCGAGCTCGGCACGGTGACGAGCTCCTCCCCATCTCCGACGCCGCTCCTCCCCTCGAGCTCCAACCGCCGCGGCCCCTCCCTCTCCGGCCGGCACGGCGCGACCCTCGTCCTCCCCAGCGGTTCCGTCTGCGGGCGCTCGTCCTCTCCGGAGGCTCCTCATCATCTCCGGCGCCGCTCCTCTCCTCAAGCTCCGGCGACTGCGGCCCCTCCTTCCCCCGACCACGGCGCCTCCCTCTCGAGATCCGGCGGTCGCGGTCGCGTCCCCGCCCTCCCTGGCCGGCGAGGACAAGCAGAGTTGCGGCAAGGCGCAGTGGTGTGGAGGGAGGTCCGACGGCAACGCGGCGGTGCAGAGGTACGCGTGCGTCGGTGGTCGGATCCAGCTCGGGGCGTTCCGTCTGTGCGCGTGAGGGAAGGGTCGTTGGGTTGCGGCGGCTGTGCCGTAGCGCCAGGATTACGCTTGCTGTACCGTGAATTTGGTTTTGCGCTTGTTTACCGTTGCTCTTACCGTCGACCACTGCAGCGAATTTTACAGCATCCTTTACGGCACACGGCTTACCGTAACCGATGCCGTAACCAGTGCAGATGGTCTAATCTTGCCCCATTTTCCACGGGCAGGCACACACAGTTACTGTCTGCCCGTCGACAAACTGCTTCACCAAACATTTGGATAATTTTTTTTAACTAGTAATTTCCTGTTCATGTATGAGAAATTGATCTTTCATGCTGGTTTTGAACAAGATTCGACCATATTTGGTATTTTTGTTTGAGGTAATAAGTGTGCCAAATTCATAGATATGTTTTGTTGGGGGAGAATCAAGTGTGCCTAGAGCCTGGAAATATTTTAGTGGGGGAGTTTCAAGTGGCCCCAAATCCAGGAACGAGATCCTCTACCATCACGGTCCGCGATGGCTCTCCGCAGTCAGTCGAATCCACCGTCCGCTGCGAACCGACGGCTCCCTGATGGCTCTACGAGAGCTGCCAGTTTTCCATGCCACACAGCAGGCCAACAACACAGGCCCATCTCGGCCCATCGTGCTAACCTCCTTGCTGCTGCCGGCGGCACCGCCGCCGCCGCCGGAGTCACGGTCGTCCTACTCGCTTGTTGCAGACGGACTTTCTCCTCAGCTCCTCCTCGTCACTGCGACGCTCACCTCGACTCATCCTCGTCACCGCGACGCTCGGGCATCGACTTCCTAGACATTGCTGCCCCATGGCTGAGAGTTTAGGGAGCGTTCCCAGCTTGCCCGTGCAACTGCCGGCGAGCCGCGGTCTCGTGGCCCAACGCCTAGTCGAGCTTCACATGCAGAGCACGGCGCTTTTCCTCGCTGCTGGCCCACCGCAGGAGGCGGCGGCGGCAGTCTCGGTTCCCTCTGCGAGCGGCCCACCGCATGAGGCGGCGGCGGCCTCCGTTCCCTCCGCGAGGCCGCGAGCGCTAGGAGCTCGAGCGACGCCAGGAGGTGCCGTAGTACCGTACTTCTCTTGCTTTCTCATGGATTCGTAGAGGTTGATTTGGGAATTTCAGGGATTTGATTTCCATACATTTCTGAAATTGCAGGAAAGGTAACAGCAACTCAAGCAAGCAGTTAACTATAGCAGCTCAGTGGTTCTTGACTGATTTAGCAAACTTTCAATTACAGTTTGTTGATTGATTCTTCTGAAGAAAGGAGTGAGCCATGGATGGCGAGTGCTGCGACAGGGTGATGAGCTCCCTCCTCGCCAAGCTCGCTGACGTGCTGAGGGAGGACTACCAGATGCAGAAGGGCATGAGGCGCGAGATCGCAGTGACGAGGATGAGCCGAGGTGAGCGTCGCAGTGACGAGGAGAAGCTGAGGAGAAAGTCCATGTGCAACAAACGAGTACGACGACCGTGACTCCGGCGGTGGCGGCGGCGCCGGCAGCGGGGCAGCAAGGGGGTTAGCACGATGGGCCGAGATGGGCCTGTTTGTCGGCCTGCTGTGTGGCATGGAAAACTGGCAGCTCTCGTAGAGCCATCAGGGGAGCCGTCGGTTCGCAACGGACGGTGGGATTCGACTGACTGCAGAGAGCCATCGCGGACCGTGATGGTAGAGGATCTCGTTCCCAAATCCAGCCCACTTCCCCACCCTGAGGGAAGAATTTGCAAAGGGTGGAAAAAATAGGAAATGATGGAAGAAAAAAATAATCACAAAAAAGACCTTTGCAAGCAACTCCATAACTCCCGTCTGCTCTCCTCCCCTCCTCCCTCCGCCTGCGCCGTTTATAAATGGAGGTGAGCAGCCACATGGCCACCCCAGTACAAACCCATTCTGTGCTGTGCTCCGCTGTGCTGTGGTGTGTCCCTCTCCGCTCCCTCTCCTCTCGCCAACAACAACCCGCCGCCGCCGCCGGTTCAGCAGCACTCTCCGTTCCGCTCCGTCAGCATGAAGCGCCTCCTCCGTCGGCTCTCCCGCGTGGCCGCGGCGGACGCCTGCGCCGCCGCCGCCGGCCCGTACCAGCCGCTCTCCAAGGCCGCCGCCGCGTCGTCGGTCTCCGGCGCGCGTCTCCTGGGCGGCGGCGCGCGCGTCCCGGAGGGCCACGTCCCCGTCTGCGTCGGCGAGGAGGGCGGCCCCGTGGAGCGCTACGCGGTGCGCGCCGAGCTCCTCGGCCGCCCCGCCTTCGCGGCGCTCCTCCGCCGCGCCGCGCAGGAGTACGGGTACGGCCACCCCGGCGCGCTCCGCATCCCCTGCGCCGTCGCCGACTTCCGCGACCTCCTCATCCAGCTCTCCTCCTCCTCCTCTGGCGCCTCCTCCGCCGCCGACTACGACGACGACGAGGCGGCCGTCTACTACTACTAGTCACCGGCGCCGCCGCATCCCCCGCCGCCGCCGCCCTTGCCGTCCGTGGTTGGGGAAACAATCGCGGAGGGCGTAATTGAGATTCGGCCGCGCCGGTAACCGGCGCTGCCGGCCGTGTGTTCTTACTGATTTGCCCCTGCGTGGGAGGGCCTTGTACATAGGGAGAACGTGGGGGCACAACGGGGATTTCGCCGCATTTTCTCCTGCAGCTGGACAGTTTTAGTACCTGCTGTCTGGTAGGAATTAGGGGAAGAGATTTCTCCTCTCTTTTTTGTTTCGTCTTCTCCCTCCCGTGTTTGCGGGTGCTCGTCCTAGATCTAGCTCTGGTCGTGGTTGTAATGGAGTGGTAGTGGAAGTGGAGCACCTACCTGCCCTGTTGTTTTTGTTTCTCCTAGGGGTTTTGAGATCTTAACAATAGTACATTGTAAGCCGCAAGGTTGCTGATCTCGTGACTGAGACTGAGGAAATTCAATTCCCAGTTCAAATTGCCTCAAATTCTCCTCTTGCCATGCTTCAAAATCTGCAGATGCATTGCAAAACGTTACTGCATTTCCTATCTCGCCAGAGATCTCAGCGCGTCGTATCGTAGGATCTAGAGCTCTGCTGGTGGTGGCCGGGCTCGCGGAGAACCAGATGCTGGCGAACAGTGGCGGCGCCGAGCAGGGGAGAAAAGCAGAGGCCGTGCCGGCACCGAAATGGCATCTTCTTCCCGGTGTACAGCGGCGAGCACCGGCCGGCAGTGCACGGCGCGATGCGCGAGCAATCGGTCTCGTCAGCGACAGGCACGCAGATGACGAGCGAGCCGAGCACGGAGCACCAGTCCGAGTGTCTGACCGGCTGGATTCTGGAAGTAACCCAGCGAGCCTACGCATCTGATTTGTCGATCATTTCTACCGGAATTCAGATCTGCTGCGTTCAGGGGGGAAAAATACGCGTCTCGTGCGAGAAAACGCCCGGAGTTTCCAGGATTCTGTGTTGTCGCTTCAGAAATCCGTGAGCGTTTCTTGAAAACGTGGATGTTCTACCGGAACGCAGTGAGAGCGACGACGAGTTGACAATTTTCGCCACCCTCCAGCTAGCGGTACCGTACCTGAAAACGAGCCGTGAATTTCACCAGGAATTGGTGATGTCCGTACCTGGTTGTTGGTTGCGACGGGTGTGTTTAGATCCCAAAAAATTTAAAAAAACATCCTATCATCTATCACATCACTTCACATCACCTCTCACTATTCATCTGCATTTACACCAAATTTTTCCCAATTCTTCCCCAATTCAACCAATTCATCTGAATCTAAACACACCCTTTCATGAATTGGTGATGCAACGATGTCCGTCAGGCGTGAAGGAACAACTATCAATTGCAAAAAGAAAAAAAAACCACACCCTGCCTGGTTCGTTTCAGAAAAAAAAACGCACCATGCCATGATATGCCCTTGTACTTTCCAGCCGGAAACAGCACGGATCCGTTCTGAAATCGTGCTCGTTTTTTCTAAAAGAAAATTCCATCGCCGAATTTCGCTATCAAATCTTTCTCAGTTGCTCCATTAGCTACGCAAAAAAAGGAATGAAAGGATTAAAGAAAGTTGCTTGAATTGACCCCAGCTGAAATCTCCATTTGAGGATACAATATCTCCAGCGCAAAGGAGGGCTCTGGCCCGGACACTTCGTCAACGACGGGCGCAGCGCCATGTGCTGCTGCTGATATCTCTCTTGGCGAGGGCCAGCCAGTGCGGCGCCGCACTGTGGCTGAGCTCACGCAGCATTGTGTGCCTTGCGGTTGCAGCCTTGCTTGGGGAAGATTCAGAGGAGCTCGAGCTTACTTGTGCTCCAATCAGACCAACTACTAATTCAGGCATCGCTAATGTTCAGAAAATCAGGCGTTGCCGCAATCTCTCCCTGGAATCGTTCTGTCAGAATTCTATTTTAAGCTGGACATAACGTCAGATGCAGTTTTGCGTAATGTTCAGAGTGATCAGGCGACGAGTACATCTGACATGGATCGTCTGCTCATCACTGTACAGAAGCATGTGCCGTCACACATTTGAAAATTGAAATTTCCCGCGACGGTGATCTATAGGTGCTAAATTCTCACGTTCCCGTGCGTGTGAAAGCGGCGTCCGTCGCGGCGGCCGCCGGGGGTATCACACCGGAAAACCGAAATGGCGGCAGAGAACGAAGAATTGGTGGACGGGAGGGGCAGGAATTCTTCGCGATGTGCTACCGCTGCACATGCCGTTGCCAAGACCACCAGCTCAGCTCTTCTTTTCGGGTTTAAATAAATTCAGCTTGCGCGAGTCAACCCGGCTTAAATTCCTTCTCCATGGCTTCAATGCATATGCATCGTCACATGCTTGAAAGGCCTCGATCTCTAGCTGCAGTGAGAATTCCAGCACAACGAAAATGTGCGTGCCGGTGATGATGTAGATGTCCCCAACACCACACGAAATGCGAAAAGGGAACTTTTAATTCGGATTGCGATTTCCATGTTGTCGCAACCCGCCGTTTTTGGATGAACTGGTGATTATTAGTGAAAGCTGCTTCCTGGTGGACGGAGGCGATAAGCAACCTAGGCACGGGCACGTCAATGTGCTAGTGCCTGCGCGCGGCGTCGGTCGCATCCACGCCTGCAGGCAGGCTGCAGCGCTCCGGCCGATAGACGTGAGAATCGCCGCGCATGTGCAGGGAGTGAAGGCCACATCGATCGCCCGCCGTACGCGTGTCGGGTTTGCCCAAACGACGAGGCCGGGGCAAAATGCTCCAGCAGGCCGGCAAGCGAAGGGTGCCGGCATTCCCCGCGGCGACGATGGCGTTGGCCGTTGGGGGCTCCCGCTCGCAGGGCACGTCGCGGCCGGTGGCACCACATGGCGGTGAACATGTCGACGCGTGGTGCCGTGTCGTCGGCCTGGAGCTGGGGAGTCCCACTGGTCGGGTGGTATCACGGCTACCACCACGGGGCCGGACTGGCGCGTGAAGGTTACGTCGAGGACGACGTACGTCGTGGTGCTGCGCGGCGCGACAGACACGGGTGACGCGGCGGCACTGTTGGGTATGGCCTTTGGCTGATACGGTGGGATTTTTGGGGGCAGGAGGATAGGGTTCGTGTGGGGGCAGAGATGGGGGAGGTGCAGTAGTGAACAGTGGCGTTATCCGATGCAGCAGCACGGCGCTTTGGAGGCAAATGCAGTTATGCAGCTTGATTTTGCCAGTAGGACGCAAGTGACAAGTGAGTTTCGGAGGCCGTAAAGATGAACACTGATGAAGAAGGTCGGTCACACTAATTTCATTTCTTCAATTTGCTCTCCCACCCCCGGCGGTGTTCGGAGTTTCGGGCTGTCTCTGTGCTTTGCTGGGCCCCCATGGTCTGTGAACAGACAGCCCATTCGAGCCCCATAGCAGAACATTTCAGCCCAAATTTCTAGAGGTAAATGGCATACGTACTTCCATGCATCCTACGAAACCACATCAGAATTACAAATCTATAATGCAATCAGTAACAGTAAGAACCAAGTTGTTAAAATTCATTCCAGCTCGATCGGCCACTGCGAGTACCAGGTCCAGTTGTCCGGCTGCCAGTTCGGTTCTTCTTCTTCTTCATTCTTCCATACACGCTACCACTACAAGCTACTATCTGCAGCTACGGTTTTCAGGTTCTTCCAGCAACTACTCTAGAGCTCACGGCTCACCGGCGAGGCCGCCAGTCGCTCACACCCTGTACGTCATGCCCACCTCGATGAGGGAGGTGTGCGGGACGCCGAGCTCCGCGGCGGGCCTCCGCGAGTTGCGCCGGAGGAAGCCGTACACCACGTTGATGGCGAACTTCTTCACCGCGGGGGACGACTCGTGGGCCTCCACGCAGGTGTGCCCGATCATGTACGACACGCCGGACTCCCGCTCCTCCATCAGCGTCTTCACCTCGCCGCTCTTCTCCTCCTCGCCGCCGGACGACCACGGCTCCTCGAACCGGACCCTCCTGCTCATCACGCCGGCGTCGATCTCGCAGGACGACCACCCGCCGCCGCTGTACGACGCCGTCGACGCCGTGCCGGCCGCGTCGGCCATCTGCTGGTGGTGGTGCGCGCGCGGCGACGCGGGGATCACCGACAGCTCGCCGGAGTCCGACGGCGCCTCGGCGGCGTCCTGATCCTGCGGCGGCTGCAGCTGGAGGAACTCGACCACCTTCATCAGCAGCTGGTTCTCGAAGTTGAAGTGGTCCCACCGGCCTTCCTTGTACCCGTACCGGACCACGCACCGGAACAGCCGGTTCGCCGGCGGGCCGACGCGCCCGACCAGGAAGCGCTCGTCCGGCGAGACCTTGGGCACCGTCAGCGTCTGGATCGACACGAAGATGAGCACCCGGTGGAACGCCGGGAAGTTGGTGACGAAGTGCGCGAACATGGGGGGCACGCCGTTGACGGCGCTGGAGTAGATGAAGCCGACGCCCGGGACGCGCACCAGGCCCATGCCGGAGCTCAAGCTGAGGAACCGGTCCAGGCAGACCTTGTTCTGGAGCTCGTACTCCTCCTTCTTCTTCGTGCCGTAGTGCCACGTCGACATGGTCAGGAGCGTGACCAGCGACAGCAGCAGGGGGAGCCAGCCGCCATGGGGGACCTTGGCGAGGCACGCCGACAGGTACGTAAGCTCGATGGATCCGAAGCCGAGGGTGAAGAGTCCTGCCAGTAGAACGTTCCGGTTCCACACGGTGGTGATGACGAGGAACATCAGGCATGTCGTTGCAAACATCACCAAGATCACAGCAAGACCTGGAGCAAATCAGACATGCATGCATCCATCAGTCGTTCAAGCTAAGCTGAAAATTATATTGCCTGAGAACCATAAGATTCTCAGAAGCAACATGGAAAATACTATGGATTGTACACTACTGAATGAATTTCAAACAATTCGAGGAAGTTCATACCATAGGCGTTTCCAATCAGTTCAGTATCGCGGAACCCGACCGTGACGGCCAGGCACAAGAACATGAGAACCCAGTTCACCTCCGGTATGTAGATCTGGCCATGGACTTGGCTTGATGTGTGCACGACCTTAATCCGCGGGAAACACCCCAAGGCCCTGCACTGGCTTATGATCGAAAACGTAGCTGAGATGATGGCTTGGCTCCCAACAACTGTGGCTAGTGTTGCGATGATCAGAACAGGCCAAAACACTGTATCTGAAAAGGGAAAAGGAACACAATGAGATACATATAATTAATATGAAATACTCCATCCGTTCTAAGTTATCGGTCGTTTTGGTTTTTCTAGATGCATAGATATTATTATGCATCGATCTAGAAATAGGCTATATATCTAAGTGCGTAACAAAATGTATTAATGTAAAAATCAAAACGACTTATAATTTAGGATAGAGAGGGAGTATTATTGTACTTTCACCTAACATGACAAATTTTGTATGCGTTCAGTGCATAGTAGAACCAGGCATACCATACATGGTTAGAATTAGAAGTAGGGAGAACATTTTCTAATTATGAGAAAGAAAATATGCCCATTTCTCCTATAAATGCTCTATTTTGTTTTTCTTGTGGGGTTTGCAAAACACATTTCTTTACATTTTCCAAGAAACCATTCATACCTTCTATGACATGGGATGCATGTTTCTGACCTAAAATATCAAAATCCAATAGTGCTAATCTAGAATGGAACAAGAGTCTCCGCATACATTTTGTAGATAAGCTAACACTTTTAGCTATGAGTCAAATGAATTGCTTATGTATGATTAGGCTCAATTAGTGAAGGATCACAAAGCTTGATATACACCGAATGTGTATATTGTAATACATAATTTTATAATACATTTTTAGAGATTTTAAATTGAATTTTGACTATTGCGTAGAAATGCTTACTTGGACCTAAGTTAAGACTGATCTTTTATCGAGAATTGACATACAAATTTTAGATGGTACACGTGAGTTCACATATGCCAATTATAAGGCCTCAAATTATTAAAGAGCAGGAACATAAAAGCTAGGATAGACCTTTTGGAGACCATAATTTCCTGGAGGCGGTGGGAGATATATCGATGAGGAACATGCCGACGGTATTCTCTGATCACACCGGGTTGTTGCTTTAGATACGAGCATATGTGGCAACAACATGAGGGATACACTGATTTCGTCGCACAAAATTGGGACCTAGAGGTGGGGGAGGGCGATCTCCTCTCGGTGGTTGCGTCTCTATCAGGCCTGCAAGCGGCCCTCACCAGTTGGGATTGTGATGTTTTTGGTTCCATCCGTGTGAAGCTTCGATCCCTACGCACCGAGCTGGAGAAGGAGAGAAACCACACTATGTATCGTGGTCTGACGGATCGTGAGCGTAGCCTGATGAAGGAGCTTGCGGAAACACACGCCCGGGAGGAAGAGATGGAACGCCATCCGTAATACCGGTTTTTTTTCCAAGCGAAGGCAAGAGCTCGAGCGCGCACAAACCGCATTCGTGCATTGAAGCGGGCGGACGGCTCGGAGGAGACTAAACAGGAAGGTCTCAAGCGGATGGCAGCCGAGTTTTATCAAGGCTTGTTCTCAGCACAAGAGAATATTCAACCAAACCTTGTGTGCCAGTTTGTACTGTAGAAGGTGAATGCTGATATCTGTGCTACCCTGGAGCAGCCTTTTACTGTGGAGGAAGTGGAGAGTGCACTGTTCCAAATGGGCCCGGGCAAGGCGCCCGGTACTGACGGCTTCACCGCGGGGTTCTTCCAAAAACACTAGCAATTGGTGAAAGACAAGGTACTGGCAGCGGTGCTGGGTTTCTTGAATGGTGGTGACATGCCTGAGGTAATTAACCGTACCATCATTGTTCTAATTCCCAAGATTGCTAGTCCACAAGAGCTTTCTCAATTTTGGCCAATTTCTTTGTGCAATGTCATCTATAAATTATGCTCTAATGTGCTATCTAACAGACTTCGTTTAATTCTGGATGATATTGTGTCGAGGGAACAAAGTGCCTTTGTGCCGGGTAGATTAATTACTGACAATGTGCTCATTGCATATGAATGTATTCAATACATGCGCAACAAGAAGGGAAAATTGGGAGCCTGCGCCATCAAATTAGATATGGCCAAGGCCTATGACCAGGTTGAATGGTGCTACCTGTATGATGTGATGATGGCACTGGGTTTTCCATTTGGTTGGTGCAATTTGGTGATGAAGTGCGTCACTTCGGTGAGTTCTTCAGTGAGGGTGAATGGTGCCCTGTCACCATCCTTTAAACCTTCACGGGGTATAAGGCAGGGAGATCCAATATCGCCATATTTGTTTCTTCTGTGCTCGGAAGGACTCTCGTGCATGTTGAAATCCATGGGCCCCCAATATATCGCTAGAGGAATAAGAGTAAGTCAGCAAGCTCCTTGGATTTCCCACTTATTGTTTGCTGATGACTGTCTAATCTTCACTCAAGCTTCCAAGAGGGGTGCACACAGGATTTCGGAGATTTTGGATCTGTACAATAGGGGTTCTGGTCAGCTTGTTAACAAGAATAAATCAGTGATTTTCTTCAGTGATAATTGTGAACAAGCTATTAAGCAGGAGATACATGAAGCTTTACAAATTCCAAATGAAGCTTTGGGTGAAAAATATTCGGGCCTTCCTACTACAGTTGGGAAAGCCTCAGATGGCACTTTTGATTATGTGGATGATCGGATTAGGAACTTCATTCATGGTGTGGTGGGCAATTGCTAAGTTGTGCAGGCCGTGAGGTGCTTATCAAGGCAAATGCCCAAGTCGTACCTACATAACCGATGAGCTGCTTCCAGCTACCGGCCCCTACCTACAAACAGATTAAGAAATACATTTTGAATTACTGGTGGGGGAGTTCAATTGACAATCATAAAATTCATTGGCTGCGGTGGTCTAAACTTACAAGGACAATGGCTGACGGTGGTTTGGGTTTTCGTGATTTGCCCTTGTTCAACCAAGCAATGTTGGGAAAACAAGGTTGGCAGTTGATTATGAGACCGGAGTCGCTGTGTGCTAGGGTGCTAAAGGGCAAATACTACCCGAACTGCACCTTTCTTCAAGCGACAAGGCGAAAGAAGAGTTCCGAGACCTAGCGAGCTATCCTCCATGGCCGGAGAGCACTGATGAAAGGCCTAATCAAGAGAATAGGTCCCGGGGACTCTATTAATATATGGACATACAACTGGATCGTGGATTTAAGCTCTATGAAACCTCTGATCCGGCTTCCAGGGGTTCAAGTCGAAGTGGTCAGCGACTTGTTCTTGCCAGGCACACATCAGTGGGATGCGTAGCTAGTACGTGATTCCTTCTGCGTGTACGAGGCTGAGGAGATTCTGAAGCTAAGGCCAGGACCTCGGTTGTCTGAGGATGTCGATGCATGGGCCTTTGAGAGGTCTGGTTTGTTCTCTGTCCGCTCCTGCTACAGATTACTGAAATGAGAGAGACCAACAGGAGGCGTGCAGGAAAGCTGAATCCGGATCATCTGGGCAATCAGAGTGGTGGAAGAAGGTTTGGAAGCTGAAAATTCCGCCTAAAATCCAGATTTTTTGGTGGAGAGTATTACAAAAAATTTTACCATCAAAGTCAGAATTGTTGCGAAGACATGTCGCCAAGGAGGGCCACTGTGAAGCATGCGGTGATCCGGAGGAATCCCTGTATCATGTGGCAGTTAACTGCACGGTGGCAGTGCGGTTTTGGTGGGAGATCAAACTACTGGCAGGTTGTAAATTTCCAACTTTACACCCCCGTTCATGGGCCAGGGACTTGCTCTCAGGGAAGTTCTGTTCATCAGATGAGACAACACTGTTCATATGTGGCGCATGGTCACTGTGGACTGGTCGAAATGCACATCAACATGGACGGACTAGTTTCAATCCTAAGGCAGCTGCAAAACACATTGCTTCTATGGTGGAGGATGTGGTCCATCTGAACCTTGGAGTTTCTGCTACAGCTCCTCGTCGTAGATGTGGGTGGATGAAGCCAGGGACGGGCTGGAAGAAAGTAAACACAGATGCCTTCTTCTCTTCATCGTCACACTCGGGTTCTGGAGGAGTTGTTATTCGTGATGATTTGGGAAGAATTGTTAAGGCGTCAGCAAGTTTCTACGATCACATTCCTGACGTCTTGACAGCTGAAGCGCTGGCTGCGAGGGATGGTGTGTTGCTGGCACGAGCAGGTGGCTTTGAGAGGGTGACTCTGGAGCTTGATAACTTGGCTCTGGTTAACCTTCTTCGCTCGGTGGATGGCGACCGCAGCCCCATTGGGGGGATTTGGCATGAGATCTAAGATCTTAGCAGGGTTTTTCTGTCTTTCGATGTTCCTTTTATTAATAGGGAGGGTAATGAGGCTGCACACGTCTGTGCAAAACTTGCCTCAAGCTCTTCTCCTGAATATGTATGGAATGAGTCCTTCCCTCTAGTCCTAGTTGGGATTGCTCAAAACGATTGTAACTCTGCCTCTGAGTAATGAAATCTCATGCTTGTGCTAAAAAAGGTCTTACATTATTAAATATGTTGTAGTCTTTCCTTCTATTGATTCTCTTCCTTAAGTTGCATTACAAGATATACATTAATGGATATGGAGCTTGAAGAGAAAGTGGTTGGATAAATATGACTAACTAATTATGACACTTTAATATAATTAAGAATTTAACATCAGATGTCTTTCTCTAACTATAGATGTAAGGATATAAATTTAAAATAAGAAACAAAGAGAGTCCCCACTTAAACTTTCTGTTGAAAAGTTTAGAAAATAAGAATATATTATTTGGAGGCTAATTAAGGAAACAAATACCCAAATGACATTATTTACACAATAGTGAGTTAATTATTTTGGAAGGAAGAAATCATGTTCTTGTTGTAGCCGTTATCTTAAATGCAAATTTTCAAGGAAAGAGTTCTATTCACATTGGATTTTTGAGATGTCCAACAGAGCATCACACATGTATGTATACTCTTATGAATCTCCATAACTGGGTACTCTTGTTGGAGATTCGGGTCTAGGCCACGGCCTGAAGGGCCCGACTTGAACCACGAACGGGGGAGGACCATGGATAAAGAGGGGGGTGGGGTGCGGAGAATCGCCGAGACGGAGAGTCTCCAGATAGTAACATGTAGTCCTACACCCAACTGGTAGGCAGGTAGCTCCCCGTTCATGGGAGAACAGGTCATCCGGATGGCGGGGATTTGGGGCACGAGAGACCTTTGAATTCAGAAGGCCTTTGATCACTCAGAGGGGGCTAATCAACACTTCTAGGCGGGTTAGGGCATGCGTCACCTATAGGGGCCTAGCACGACATTGGGGCCCACGCCAGGGTGTAGGTACAGTCCGTGCGGAGGAGTTTCATATCGAGGCGCTACGTCATGGTCGGGTAAAGACTGGAGCGTCGTCAGGGACCAGGAATGTAAAAGATGAGTCCACCTGTTAGGGGCCCCCGACAGGAGAAAGAACTGCACCAAGGGCAGAAGTGACATTACAGTGACCAACTTTGGTTTTTAGGGCCTATAAAAGAGGCCCCAACCTGGGATTTTAGGGAGATATGTTTTTCTAGCTATTCTTGGAACAAGGCTCCATTGTTCTAGAGCCCCTTACTATTATTTGGCAATTTGTAACCACCAACAACTTCGATATGGCAATATACAAGAGATGGTGTGCTAGAGGCTAGAATAGCCATCATGCGTCGCAGGATGGTTGGAATCAGGTTCTCTATGTGATACACTTAGCTGATTTGGCTCAAAAATTTATTGGAGTGGTAGAACATTGAATCAAACTCATACTTTAGATATGGATTCTCATCCCTTCGCCCAATATAGAAGACATCAGCATGAGTTTTGAGTGAGTAGTCATGGACATATCCTTAATGTGATTGATTTAATGATAGGTATGGTGGTGCTTGGATGAAGTCGATCTTCTTGAGTAACAAGACATGGTATCAATAAGCACCATGTAAATCTCTGTATGAATACCTTGATGAACCATGCCCTTTGATTGGTGGGTCATGAGGATCTTGGAGAAGGTTGGCTAGCAATTTGAACACTGAAGGTGATAATGGTCTAATGGATCACCATTCATGTTGAAAGCTATTTGTAGGGGGACCTCCATGGACATCATCATTGGATACTAAAAAATGCGTGCATACGGGGGGTGTATTTTAGGTGAGTGGGGGATATGTCTTTAGTCCTCGCACAAAGACCCATTCACATAATTAGCCTTCCGTACCTCTCCTTTGTTTAGAATTCTAATGGAGGGCAGATGAACCCCACTTGAATCAAAATTCAAAATTATTGATCTAACAAGATAGTTTCATACCAAGTACATATAAAGTTACAAATGTGTGTCCCGGCATACCGGGGACAAATTACATGTTAATCGAAACATCACCAGTCTAGTTGTCGAAGACAAATTTCATGCAGTATGAGCAATCCACACTCTTCAAGCCAAAATAATGGTGATGCCTGGTCAAACACTATAGCAGAAGGAAGATCCCAAGGTAGAAGGTGTGATACAAGGATATATAAAGAAATGACTTGAAGGTGATAAAGGTAGATCAAAAGAGGAAGAAACACTTCAAGATTTATAGAAACTATGGCATCTCAGACTACAGAGAAGACGGGTCATCAAGCTTCATGACGATCTTGTGAAAATGGTTGGCCCCAGTGTTCAAGCAATCATTGCATAGGAGCTAGGTAAAGAACTTGATCTCAGATAGTGCATGTCTCGACAAAATGTAGGAGACACTTGGTGCATTATCAAGGGGGCAATAATTGTCATAGAGACATTAAGGCAAGTCGTGTGAGGTGCAAGGAGGATCATCTAGCCACAAAGGGCTAGGGACATCTTGGTCGATCATCTATAAAGAAGAGGTTGTCTTGGTGACTTTGGTGATGGAATAATAACAATGTGTTTCTTGCGCATACTTGTCCTCTGTTTGCCTCCATGAAGTCCATAACGAATGTCATTAGTAGATATATAACTTGAACATGACATCGCTTGCTGACGCATGAATAAGTCTTGTCAGTAATATGACCCTTTTAACTCTAATCACAATCTCTCTCGAGTCTACTACCATTGCACTCCAAATTTGGAATTTTGTTTACCAATGGTAGTTATTATACTTATCTTCAGTCCTACCCACCATTTGTTGTTGCCACCTAAATGAAGCCCTTCTTGATTGTAGGTATCTTCCACTAGCAAATCAATGACAATGAGTTGGCATTCACCTTCTATAACGAAGGTGCCACAAATCCAACATAATCAATTGATACATGCATGTGAATGCTTTTCAAGGACATGTGTGTATTTTTTTCTTTTAATGAAGGTCATTTTGGTAAAAATATAAATAAAATGATAATTTTTTGATGCATTCAACACTCTATTTTTCATTTTCTTTTAAAAGGCTATTATTTTTCTTTTTTTAGAAAAAAATGATTATTGTGCCCTTTTCCCTTATCATGTTCAAATGGGATGTAATTGAGGTTGAAAGAGTTAGATAAGAGCATATTAAAGTCCCATCTCATGTCGGTGCATAAATAATATAGTCAACAAGTTCGGTCCATCATCCATATCCCCTTATAGAACCTTCTCGAATCTCCTACAAAATACTCATAGGTGAGGATGTACAATCTCCATCTCCACCATCATTCTCCAAGCTGCCATCAATGACGACCTTGGGCTTCCCGATAGTCGCAACTTGCCATTACCACCCCTTTGTAATGTTTTTTCTGAATGTTTTTCCTTATTTTCTTATGGTTTTGGGTGAAATTTGTTTCTCTTGCTTCGTCATTGTTTGATCTATTATGGTCGCTGGTTATTTAATATGTTGCCGCTAAACCCATTGTCACGTTAAAATTTCTTGGGACCATTATTTATTTAAAAATATTAACATTAAATATCTTAACAAAATGTACCCCACTTTCACAACTTCAATTTACACTTGCACTTTGTTATCAGGTACTATGACTATTGATACATTACTTTTACCAAACACTATTTGTATGTAAATTAAAAACAAAATATATAATTATGTCATATCTCAACCTTTAAGTAACTAAAAGTATCAGAGTAATGTAATGCTATATTTTGGAAAAAGAAGGATAATACGAATTAGTAGAAAATGTCTATCCGGCAAAACACTACCACCTTAGCTACTATGATTATTGATACATTATTTTTACCAAACACTATCTATGTGTACAAATATATAAACATGTCATATCTCAACCGTAACTAACTAAAAGTATCAGAATAATGTAATGCTATATTTTTGAAAAAGAATGATATTATGAATTACAGAAAATCAAAGTCTATCCGGCAAAACATTACCACCTCACCTGGTAGAGCTTTGTAAAAGCTACTTTGGAGATCCTCCCTATGTTTAGATAGATAAGCAGCCTCTCCCATGTAAGCCAGGACTAAACATGGGTACACTACTATAGTGAATCCAAGCTGCCATCACAAAGCAACAAAACTGATTCAGTAAAGATGTTTGCCACAGCCAGGGGCATAGCCAGGATCTAGAGATAGGGGGGGCCAAAATGAACAATAGTAATAACGATTATATGACATATGTATAAAAAATTTAAATTAGTTGTCTATTACTCTCATGGTCTCAAATTGTAGATGTTTTAGCATTTCTAGGTGCAAAATAATGTCAGTACATTTTTAAAAAAAAGCTAAAGTGGTCTACATTTTGGAATGGAGAGTACTAATTAGCTTTAAATAAGACATGCAAACATAATAATATAGCTCAATACAGGTAACAGCTAGCAGAGTAAAGAAAACATAAGTAACACACGTCAATTAAGTGTGATTAGTAAGGAGATTAATAGGTTCCTATGGAAAAGCAGCGGCATTAGGGGGGCCAGGCCCCTGGGCGCCCCCCCTGTGGCTACGCCCCTGGCCACAGCTAACAAAGGGAAACTGACGCATCCAGCTAGTAAAGCTATAATATCATCATAAAAGAGAAGATAATATTGTATTACCCTTAGTGAAAGCTTTGAGAAATGCCCAAGATCAGCAAACATTGCCTCAGCACCTGAAATTCTAGCAGCCTTAGAAATACCCAAGCACAGCTGTAACTGTAACCTGCTACAGCTAATAAAATAAAGTGATTATTGTCTTATTGATACAGAAACGGATAGAAGATGCCAACCTGTGATGCAAAGAACAATTCCTCCAAGTGAGCTCCAGCCGTCCCTGCCGGCCTTCCTGAAGAAGTTGTATATGTAGTACGGGGACAGAGCACGGATGACACTAGGGTTCCACTTGAAAATGTTGTATATGCCAATACCACCAATGCAAGCGAGCCAAGCAAGCAAAATTGGAGCAAATAGGAACCCGACACGGTGTGTTCCGCAGTGTTGCAGTGCAAAAAGGCCAATTAACACGAAACATGCAAAAAGCACAGTGTAATCTGTACAATAACACAAAAAGGAGCCAATTAGTTCTAGTTAGTCATGCCAGTTGCCAAAGATTAACAAGTAACCTGATAAATTTAACTCCATATAAGCATGAATAAGCAGCCTCTTACTTTCATGTAGTTCTGGAAACTTAATTCTGAGGCCAGAAACTGCTGATAGAACTGCAGCAAAAGGATACAATCTTTGTCAGTTGCAGGAGTTTTTTATGGGCTTAGGTTACTAAACTTTCCCCCCTAAAAATAGGACCAGACTGACGATTAGATAAACTATACTTACACAAGGAAACTACGTGGAGTAATAGTACACGCAAGAGAAGTTCATGATTTACTTCAGCAGAACTCTCATTATTTCTTACGATGCGTTGAAACTGCAGTTCCAGGTAAACCATTTCGCCGAACTAAAGAGCACAAGGTTCTTTACCCGACATTGTTGGGGTGAAGACACCGTCCCCAATAACCATACTAGTGCCCATCAGAACGAACAGCAGCAGCACAATGCGAAGCGAGAAAAGCTTCTCGAAGAAACTTTTTATAGCCAAACTGCTCTTGAGCTCTTCACGAGGTTCCTTCTGGCTGTATGCTGATAAAGGTCCCTGATGTATGTTGTTTAGGAGCCCCATCCTGGAGCGCCTGCACATTAACGAGTACAATGCAAATGTCCCACCTGCAGATACAGCCCATTGCCAACAAATTGAGATAGTTTGTCAGTATCCAACCAAACACGCAATTGTTGTTGTCAGCATGTTGGGTTGTCAAAAATGTTTTCAGCATGAGAATAGATTCGATGATCTGCCATTTTGTTTTGCTGAAAACAAGAGTACCTTCTCCATTGTCATCTGCTCCAAGAACAAGGATGATGTATTTCAGGAGGGGTATGAGAGTGAGGCTCCAGAAGACGAGAGACAGCACCCCAAGGATCTCCTCGTCCTCCTCATGCAGACGCAGCTTGCCAGAAAAGGTGTTCTTGTACACATAGACAGGTGAGATGCAGAGGTCGCCATACACGACCCCGAAGCTCTGGTACGCCAGTAAAAGCGTAGCTTTCTGAAGTCCCTGCACCAACAAGATCAATGTAATTCTGTAGTATATTTTTTTTTACCATTCGCAACATATATAGATCGAGCAAATGTTAATGCAATTTTAAATTCTTTTTTGACGAACTACATACACACAGGTGCAGGTAGTAAGCAGCAAGAAAGCATTCAAAGCAACAGAACAAATTAAGTTGAACCCAAAAAGTGGTTCAGAATTCAGATAGACCAAAAAAAGAGGAAGTGACAAACCTATGTGCACCGTAAGCAACTACATGCATACACTTCCAATAAACATACGTACGACTGCAAAAATGGGCTTATTGAAGATATTAAACAAAGCTGTTGACATTTGCCATCTCATCTTTGGGCTCCAGCTCATGGACTGCGGATGAGATATCAGATATAAACATGGCTCGAGACAGCATTACTTTTACAGCAAAGTCATCCCAGAATCCAAGGAGCCACCTAGATTCAGAACGAGAGTAAGTGGCATTCTGAAAACTTAGCCTGCAACCTTTTCTTCATCACCTCAGATCAGTTCTCGTACCAGGAAAAACGCAATGCAACTTAAACTACTCAAGCAGAATTATCCAACAAGTTGTGCCTAAGAATTGCGCAGTACCATTAGAAGTTAGCAGGGACTATTTTTTCCAGAAAAGAGGGAAAGAAAACCGCATCAAAGAAACCAAACACCCAAAGTGAACTCGCCAAGAACCGTCAGTTGCATTGCAGAATCTGCCCCTAATAATTACCGAGATTTTGACACATGACCCACGAAGAGCTAGGCTCTCCAAACTGAAACGGAGAAATCTCACACAACTGAAAGTCTGAAACTTACCCATGATGAGCTCGTCCTCCTCGCCGTCGACTGCACCACCGCCGGCAGGCCGCCGCCCTCCACATCCATCTCCCCGAACCCGGCTGAGCGACGCCGCCGAGCTAGGACTCGATCGATCGGCCGCCGTCAATTCCGGCGTGGGCCGCCGCCAGAGTCGCCGGGAGGAGTCTTGCTGCTGCGTGCACCACGCCGACGATGATGGAGGAAGGGTGGGAGAGAGGAGAGGAAGGCCAGTGCGGAGAGGGAGGAGCGAAGCAGTTAAGCCGGAGGGAAAACGTGGTGGCTTCACGAAAAGAGAGAGAGCGCTACAAATACTCTCGCTCGCTCCGGCCTCTCTCGCTATATACTCTCTCTCCGTATGTGTTCAGACACGCACGCACAAGTTTCGGTGGGACCCACCGCGGCTAACCAACCATGGTTACTGTTTTGGCTAAGCTAACACCTGCTTTCCTTGTCTTCCTTGTCATCCTTTAACCTTGATTTCGGTGAAGCTCACCTATCTTCGATGTGAAATTACCTGTGCTAGGATAGATAGTATTCGATCTTACAAATGTGGAAGAAATATTATGCTCTGTTTTTTGAAAGAACATATGTTGAGGATTTGAAGTATTATTCTAAAGCAGAATTGGCCGGCTTTATAATACTTTAATAAAGTGAAAAGATTTTAGATATCCCATTTGTTTGGATGTTGTATTTCTATCCAGTTCAGATCATTAAGGAAGACATTATCATATTTATGCTATCTAGCGAGTTGACTTTGCTGATTTATTCTATTATATAAATCTCAATCATATATTTTATTTCCTCGGCTCATCTGATATTGTCATTTTATTTATATTCCTACTTGTTTTAGTCAATGACTTCCAGTACACTGCTGGTGATATTGTCATTCACACATGTAAAGTACACTGCATTACATAATCATTTATTACGGTTAAGGTAGGTCGATTTGGCCGTCCAAGATTTCTTCAAGTTCAAGCATCTCAGATGATTGTTATTTGGACGAAATCTCTTATGAGTTTTGATGTGCCATTACACAATTAATTTTATAGGACTTAGAGGCTCAGGAGGTGATGACAGATGAGGTTAGTAAAATTTCACCATGACGAGACGGCACATCGTTTGCACCAACAGATGACACAGTAGAGTGTAAACTTGTCAAAATGTTTATGTTTTTTTGCTTTAGCTAGCTTGGAAACCACAAAAGCTACACTTGATTTTGTCAGCTTATCTTGACCCGCCGTCACACACACGTCAAACCATACTTTAATAGGAAAAATATTTGACAAATGTAGGATGACCCGTATGGATTTTTGGCATAAAAGAAACACTACAATAGAGCATAAGACAGCTTGCAGATAAACGAGGAACCAAATTTGGATTCAGAGATTAGAGATAATCTACGACCTTGCTCCCCAATTAAATTAAATGCTGTGCTGAAATTGTGACGGGAAAGTTTGGGCTTGTGCAGACACATTTAATTTTGTCACTGGACAAATTTGGATTAATTTATTGCCCCTTTCATTTGATTTGGTCATTTATTATTGATATACAATATTGTTGTGTTTGACAAAAATATCCAAAGCGACGACTCCAACGCTTTGCTATCTAAACAGACAGTCTCCCTTGTATCCTCACGCTGTAGCAGAGACCAAAATCGTAGTCAATAAGCTCCCTTGAAACAGCCTGCATAAAAGAGGTAAATCATTTTTTTCTCAAAGACCAAATCATTACGTGTACACCAAATTGCCCACATAAGAGCTGCAACTCCAACATAAATCAAATTTTTACCCTTCTTTCTTATGCCCGCTAACCAATTTTCAAGCATATGTGCTATTGACGTTGGTGGAGTTAACCCAGTAGCGATATTGACTACTCTCCAAATTATCTTAGCATGTTGACACTTAAAAAAGAGATGCTTAATTCATTCATTATGATCGCAGAAGCAACACTTTTGACTCCCAGACCAGTTTCTCTTTGATAAGTTATCCTTTGTTAAGATAGCACCTTGCTGAAGGAACCATAAGAAAATATTTATTTTTTATAGAGATCTTCAGCTTCCAAATAAACTTATAATTAAAAAAGGTATCCTGATTTATAAGATATTGGTACATAGATTTAGCTGTGAAAATGCCATTTCTATGCAAGTTCCGGACAACATTATCTCTCCCAACTCCCAACAGAAAGATGGTAGGGGGCTATTTTAGCTACAAGGTTATGCCAAGCTGTCAGTTTATCACAAACTAAAACTCTTCTAAAAGAGATATTCCATGGCATTTGACTCAAGACATTCATCACTGTAGCATGAGGATAATATACTATATTGTACAGGATCACAAATTGCTCTTTTAGTGATTTAAAGCCAATTCCAATATCCTCTCAGAATCTAGTTTGTGACCCATATTTAATCTTGAATGTCTCACAATCTAGAAAGTTCTCCCTCACCTTTAACAGTCCTTTCCAGAAGTGCGAGTCACCGGGTTTAATTGTAACCTGAGAAAAGCACTTTGAACTTAGATATTTATTTCTAAGTAAGGTTTGCCACATACCATCCTCATTTAGCAACTTAAAAAGCTATTTGTTGAGTAGACATTTATTTTTAATCAAGAGGTTTGTTATTCCCAAACCCTCCTTATCTTTAGGTTGGCACAAAATGTCTCATTTGGCTAGGTGATATGTTTTTTATCGCTATTGTCTTGCCAAAAGAACCTGGATCGATAAAAATCCAATCTTTTTAGGATACCTTTAGGGGACATTGTTGACATCTAGACTGTTTGTTTGGCTTCTGGCTTCCGGCTGCTCTACCAGCAGATGAGCGTTGCCGTTTTAATTTGTCTTCTGTGTTAATTAGGGTTTAGAGAAGCAGCAGTATGTAGTATAGATTGGCAAAGGTGAAATCTTGACAATTCATTTGTCCTTGATCGGTATTCATACCGTTTGTTGTGGGTACCAAGTGATGCATATATGCAGTAGTACTGCGCCTGCAACCACTGTACGTATCACATTTCATTCCTACAAACCACCGGTCAGCAGATTGCAGCTAACTTTGGAACGATATATACTCCTTGCATGACGTTTAGGAATTTTGATGAAGTTTTCCGCAGAAAATAGTCTAGCAGTGGGCAAAAACAGGGTATGCTACAGTGCTGTACACTATGATACAGTGCTCCTTTACCTTGGTCACCAGGAGTCCTACCGTGCTACCCTGCTGGGCCCGCCACTGTTGGCCAATGGAAGTGTGCTCTCACACGAATGAGTGGCAACTACTCAACCCATGCCTTCTGTTGGTTGAGTTTCCAAACCCTTTTTGAATTCACTTATCAAAAGGTTCCAACTAGGGAACCGTCGCCACGTCCCCCGCGTCGCCCCGAGGGGCGACACGGGCGGAGAGCGCCGCCGCTGGTCTCTGCCCCGCCGCCGCCGTCGTCCACCTCTGGCCCCCGTTCTCCCTCGTCCCCGGCCTCCTAGCCGGTGGCAAGGGGAGCGGGGGTCCATCCCTTTAGTAGATCGAGTCATAATCGAGTCTGTCTAGGTTTAGGGTTTACTCGCCGCCGATGCTCGGTGGTGGAGTTTGGTTTTGCCGGTGGAGCGTGGCTCCTCTGCGGCTTGGTTTTCCTGGCGGCGCCGGCGATGCGGAAGCGACGGTGTTGCAGAGGAATAATTTCTCCCAGCTTCTTCCGTTCTCCGATGGCGATCTACTCCGACGTCAACGGAGAGGCTGGGGAGACCTGTCCAGGAGTCGAGGGTCGGCGCGTCGTCGTCTTCTTCAGGTGATGATGTTGTTGACCCTGTTAATCTCAAGGAAGATGATCTTTGGAAGAAATCTGAGCATTGCTCGGGTTGCCGGTGGTGGAAACGAAGGATGCGTCGTGGGTACTGAAGTTGGCCGATGCGCCTGGGAGACAGCGTACTCGGCTGATTCGCCTAGCAGTAAGCCCTCCTCTGCGGCCTCCACTTTGTGGAGTTTGGCTTTGGTGCCCAGCGACGATTGGGAAGCGGCTTCGACGGCGGGGACGAACGGATCGATGAAGGCTTCGAGGAAGATGAACAGAAGTTTTGAACTTCTTTGTAATTTTCCTTTTCTTTCGGGTCATGTTTGTAAACAGACCGGTGTAATGCACTAAGATCAATACATGTTCCTTCTTAAAAAAACCATGCCTTCTGTTACGGTTGGTGATATTGTTTGGAAGCTCCGGTAACTGCAACGGGGGAGTGCCGGAGTGGAGTCAGTTACAGAGTGATTTCAGCATTTGCATATGGAAACTGTAAATGGTGGTGGACAAAAGGGTGCCTTGTTTCATGCTTGGAAAGGCATCAGTTACCACCCTTGTATCAACAATGCAAGCAACAATGTGCTGTTCATCTCTCAACTTTCAGCACGAAGAACATACTACAGGGGCATATAAAGAATAGGTAATCATTGTCAGAAGTACATATTTTGGACACCTATGTCATGTTACCTTGTTCTCTACGTCAACGAAACAGTACATGACTCAGACCATCCGCACCGGCGCCGCTATACCTTTCCCGTTTTCTCTGGATTCGGAGGAATCCCGAAGCTCCTTCAGAGGCAGGTGCGGGCCCCACGCACGCCACCTCTTCTCTCGCGCTCACGCTCGGAAGGGACAGAGGGAGCTTGGGTGAGGGAGGCTGGCGCCCGCCGTGGAGCCGCTGTCGCCGTCGGAGGACGAGGAGCAGGGGCGGGTGGCCCCCGCCGTATGGGAGCCCCACCGACGGCAACGAGGGGCGCGCGACGCAGGGGAGGGTGGTGCTCCGAGCTCGATTCGAGCCGCCGCCGCCATGGGAGGGAGAGGAGGGAGGCGTCGAGCGGCCTCCGAGCTCGATTCGATCCCCGGCGGCCTCTGAGCAGCGGAGGAGGCCACAGTCGTCGCCGGTGCAGCTTGGTTCTACCCCACGGCTGCCGCAAGCTGCAGGGGAAGGGAGACCGTCACCACCGTGACCCGGATGGAGGAGGGAGGCCGGATCCGGCCACCCCTCCCTTGCTTCTCCAGTCGCCGGAGGCCGCGATGCCGCACTAGCAGATGGAAGGTGGCCTCCCTCGCCGCGCCGCGCGCTGCTGAAGCTCGCCCATCCTTGGTCACTGGCGAGGAGCTCTAGCCCGCAGAGAGACAGAGAGGAGCAGAGGGTCGCGCCGGCGAGGAGGATGACAAAGACGAGGAGGCGGGCCTCCAATCTTCTCTTTCCCTCGCCGCTGGCCTGCACCTCGCCTCCTCTGCCTCGCCGGGAGGAGGAGATGGCGAGGAGGGAGATGCCCGCGTCCAGCGGAGCGAAGCAGGGGAGAAGAGGGAGGGAGGGCCGAGCCCGTAGGTGAGATCCCCTGCCGAGGCCGTGTGCGCGCCGTCCTCGATCTGCCCGCGCGCCGTCGGAGTCCGCCAAAGCAGAGGAGCTCTGTGCTGACCATGGATCCGTCCGTCGGCCTTGGATCCGCCGCCGTGCATGCGGTGGTGGCGCAGGTGGAGGAGGAGCTCCGTGGCGGGGAGGTCGAGAAGGAGGGGAGGGAGGCCGCCGGTGTGGAGCTCGGGAGGGAGGGGTGGCCGGCACCGGTGCGGGAGGCAGGGGAGGAGCAGAGAGGAGAGAGAGACGGGGTGGGGAGAGAGTAGACGGGTGGGTGGAGGTGGGGGTGGGGAGGGAGGGATAAAAAATATGTGTGGGCCCTGATTGTTGGGATGAAGGAGAAATATGAAGGATGATGAATGCGGGAGAAGTGAATATAAAGGAAAGAATCTCGCTGACCAGGCAGAAATATTCTGTTTTGAAGAAGGATACGAAGGATGACGAGTGTGGATGATCTCATGTCTTTTTTCACAACAACACACTTTATTTACCCACTTGTTCCACGTCAGCAGTTGTATACAGACTCACAGAGACATGTTAGTTTCGTAAGAAAATTCCCTGTACGCCATGAAAAATTATACCCTTTCCTTGTAGCCATCTGATAACGTACATGGGATCTTTTTTGATGTGTGTATGACATGCGAGTCCAGTAGCATATAATGGACGAGGATAATTTCCGATGACCTATGAAGCAAGAAGAGTACTTAAAAATGTCATTCCTTTTGATCCCTGAAACTGAAGGAACCAACGATTGATATGTCGTCCTCTGCAACTGCTCCCTATTGAAAGGGCTGTTGCCTGTTGGTGTGGGCATATCCATTGCTGCCTCCAACCAATTCCGCCATGAAAACTAGATAAGATCTCCGTCCACACCCTTTCCCACTTCTCCATCGGCAGGCTCAGCAGTTGGGCCACAAGCTGTCCTGCGATGATCAGCCCATGTCGCGTCAAGGGTATCATGGAACGAAAACGAAACCTTTGTGGGAGAGCTTCTCATGCGTTATATACCACCTGGATGTGGTTGAAGGTTAGTGGGATGCTTGGGATCAAGTTGGTGGGGGTAAGCTAGCTGTTGATGCGCTTGCGCTTATTTTGCAATGTTAACCGTGAATAAAAATGATTTCTTTTCGATATAAAGGCTAATTTAATTTTCTTCCGTTCACACTTGTGATTGTTTGACAAGGAAATGCAAGCAAATCCTTTAAATTAAGCAAGAAGCAAAGCTCTAATATCACATTCGGTCACAAAATACTTGGTGCTCTGACCAACATCTGGTAAACTTCTTTAGAACTTTTACCAACCATAGTTTTTCTGTTTATTTTAGTCTCAGAAATATAAAAGATCGTAGGCAATTTTTTCCTTGGAAATCATCACACCGATTGATAATGGGAAAAACTCTCCGCTCATGGCTGTTGTCCTCCATGGAACATTGCAGATACCATGAGAGGCTGATACCTGAGTGTTTAATTACGACCGGATCTTTTTTTTTTGAATAAAATGTAGTTTACCGGATATATGGAGTACAACGAGGCAAAGAAGGGCAAAAGTGCAGAGTTTTATAATTCTTGTGGAGAATTACCATCGCATCACACAAAAGAAAGTAGAGTATATTATTTGAAATATTTGTATTTTTGAATTGTTGGGCGTTTCCTCCAAGAAGAAAACACCCTCCAAAAATTAGAGTATGCTGCTTATTGTGACGTGCACACGGTATTCTTTAGTAAAAGGCGAAAGAATAGTTCGCTTTGTGCTCACCACGCAGCTGCTTGAGTTCGATTGCTCCAGCTGCTGCTGTATAAGACGTGGGACTGCTGGCTAATCTCCTCCAGGCTCACCGGTGTGGGTCTAATGCTGCTGGTGGTATGGATGCTCTTCTTAAACACCCTCCCGCGTGGGCCAGAGGCATTCCTGTTGGGGCACTTTGGGCCTGCCTTGTTGCTTTGCGGCCCAACGACTCAAATAAGAAGATGTCTGTGTAAAAGTGTCAGCAGCGCAGGCCGCAGGCATTCCTGTTGCGGCCCAAAGAGATGGCGCAGTCCATTGCTGCTTGTATGATTTTCTTCAGTTATACAACATTCTTCGAAGATGGTCTTCAGTAATGCTACTACTGCAACCAATGTCGCTGCAAAATTGGTTCCAGCATTACTTTCGCATCATACCTGCAGAAATTTGCAGAGTTTTCTGAGACTACACAAACGAGAGAGAAAAAGGTTCGCCAATTCTCATGTCGTTGGATCCAAGGAGGGCTACTCTTTGATTCCTGAAGAGATGAATTGCAAAGCTGCTGCCTGAAAGTCCAGCTCACGTGTGCCTCTATGGTCAATCAACATCTGGATGGCGCAACTCCTCATTAGCTGAATTCAAAGGGAGCAGAATAGTTAGGAAGTTTGCATGTAGGGTAGTAAGTTTGTTGTTGCGACAGTTCATTTTCATAAACCTAATGTTCAGATTTCTGTACACTGTGTCCAAGTGAGACACATCAACTGGGCCTCAAAGTATTTGATTTTTTTTTAGTTTTCTGAACTGTCAATTACTTTTAAAGAATCAAATCATCCTTTGCATATTCAAACCATTTTTAGCACTGAGCGGAAAAGACTGCGAACACAGAGTTGAGAACATTTCCATTCAGCTGTTTCTACCTTAGTTCTGTGTTTATTTAGTCTGAGAAATATACAAAATCATAGACAATTTTTCCTTGGAAATCATCACAATCTTACAAAATTACCAGATATTGTAATTATATTGTAACATGGAAAAAGTTGCATCTTACTTGAAAAGTCAATAGCCAGCCGTTCCTTAGAATTCAGTAGCTTGAGGATCTGGCAAGCTTCTCAATTAACTCTGTTCCATTGATAATGAGAAACTCTCGGTTCATGGCTGTTGTCCTCCATGCAATGCCAAGATGCAGTTTCAAGAGGGGGCAAATCATGTGAGGTTGATATGATTTTTGGATTTTTCTTTTGAATAAAGTGATTTACCGGATATGCAGGCCGGACGAGGCAAAGACAGACAAAAGGGCAGTTTGTAATTTTTTTTGGAGGACTACCAATAAAAGAGGAAGTTTAGAGTAATTATTTGAAATATGTATTTATTTTTGGACTGTTGGGCGTTTCCTCCAAGAAGGAAACACCCTCTAAAAATTAGAGTATGCTGCTTATTGTGGCATGCACACGGTATCTATCTATACTATAAGAGCGAAGACAATTGAAAACTTTTCTCACCCAAATCGAGTCCACCGTACCCCTCGCGCTGGACCCACCCGTCATATTTTTTTAGGGGTGGATAGGGTGGAAGGACTATGAAAGGACCGAAAAATCGCAATTTGGAAAACGTTTCTGCCAAAAATGAATTGTTTTTGTCACCAGAATCCGCTCCTACCCACCCGCCATACCCGCGGGACCCACGCAGAGTCCCGCCCACTGTAGCTAGGTACGCGGCAGCGAGCGTTCCGCGTCCCGAGGACGACGTTCCCAATCGTGCACGTTACGATTCACGGTTAGCTTGAGGGGACGGTCCTCTTCACCCCAAGCAAAGAGCGGCGGCGATCGTTCGGGGCCGAGGGCTAGGCTCGTGCGGCCGAGGAGGCCGTGCCTGTGGAGTGAGATGGCGGCGCGGGAGCGTCTCACCGCCGGCCGTCGTGGTGGAGGAGCGGCTCCAGGCCAAGATCTGCGTGTGGCAACGCAGGGCCGCCAAGGCCGAGGCGCCCCTCCAGGCCTACGCCGTTGGCCGCGATATCTCCAGGGAGCACGCACCTCTGTCGGGTTCAGCCGAAGAGGAGGAGGCACAGACGAAGGAAGAGGAGGCGCCAAGACAAGAATCTGCGGCGGCGGCGGCCATAAGCAAGCCGTGGGCGTTACAGGACCTGATGACGGCGGTGGACACCGGGCACGTCCACAACATTGACTCCGACAAGGTCATGGCACCGCGGTGCTCGACGGTGATCAGCCATGTTGGCCGCGACCGGAAGGGCGCGCCGATGCCGGTATCGGCGGTTGCAGATGCCTCATCGGACAAGAGTTCGAGTTCAGCGTCGCGGTGAGCTACAGCCCGGCGTCGCCTGCCAGCATGGTGTTCTTGGATGGCCGGCTCCGGGCGCACCAGTTCCCCACCGTGTGGTCTCCCTCCGCACCGGTCACGGCAGTCAGCGGCCGTGCGGCGTCGCCGGTGCGGCGGCGGAGCGCGGCCACTGGCAGCGGCGGCGGCGCCAACAGGGTGGCTGGCGTGGCGAAGGCGAGGAGCAAGAAGAAGCGCGTCAGCTTCGCGGCGGACGGCACCGCGGACAGAAGGGATGTCGCCGGCGGGCAGGGGAAGAAGAGCGGCAGCTTGCTGGGGTGCATGGAGTCGACCTACGGGTCGTCGAACCGCAAAGTGGTCGTCGTCAACATATCCTCTCCGCCCTCGTGGCCTCCAGCGCCGGCGACGCCCACCATTTGTTTGCTGAAATGACCTCAAGGTAAAATCGTATAAAGTTTTTATTTCTCAATGGAATTTCAGGTGGATTTCATTGCGTTCGAATTTTTTTTGGAGTTTTGAGCTCTCAATATTTTATTCATGAGTAATAAATCATGCACTGCTGCCATTCATTGTGCTACTCATCCAGCTCCGATCGAGTTACCTATGTGTTGGCTGGCAGAGGCGCGAAAAGGAGGCGAACTAGATTGCGATGCAGGTGGATGCCAAGGGATCGACTCAATCAGGTAGTCTTGTAACCAGTTGATACTGATGCATAGCAGGTGCTTGAAAAATTATTGACTGATAGCATTGTGCTTTGACTGTCAGGCTCGGGTGAAATTACACATTGAAAGAGTTGTGCTTTGATTGGGATGAAACTACCTAATGAAAGAATTGTGTCTGCCCATTAGTTCATCACCAACAATGAGGGCAGTAGGATCATACGAACAACCATCGCTTAGGTAAACAGACTTTTGTGAACACTACACGCAAGATTCTGAATTGTGTGTCCTCATCAATCACATTTGCAGTTTAGCATAATCCTTACACACCACCCAATGGCAATTGAGCATAATCATGAACAATTGTTTTTCGTTGTGTACCAGAGTCCAGTACAATAAGTATATTGTCTTCGAGAGAAATATGTGGATTTGCATCATTGCTGGATGTGCAGTTTAAAAATATTTTCACTTTGCCTCTTAATTAATTTATGTATACAAGTTCATTATACTAGAAGATACAACTATGTTCAATAGCTTCATATTTTCTTATCTTTCTGTTTTTTAGCAATTCATTTTTTTCACTACCATTACACTAAAAATTTTGCATGTAATAATTTTTTATCTTATTTTTTCACTATATGCAGATGGGGGAAAGGTGCACAACCCACTGGCTCAAGGTTTACCATACCGTCCATAAACCAGAGGTATGACATCAATGCCCTGTAATAATTTCAGTTGAGTGTTCACTTTTACATTGCATGGATTGCAGGGAGCAATTTTACTTAAATGATTGGCTTGACTTCTCAAATTTTTGCTCAAGCATTCATTTGTATCCTGAACTGTTCATTCACCTTCTGATTTGTCCCTCAGCCTCAATTAGATGACAGTGCTTCTATGCCTGAAGCCCGTTCTTGCGATTCACCAGAATGTGGATGTGGCACCACTGCCGGTAAAAAAAGAGCCAGGGAGCATGACCCTTCCATCGAGCACCTACAAGTTAACTCTCTCTATTGTAACTCTTGGGTGGTTTTATCAAAGAATCACATGAATTGTTCTTGATGACTTTGTGACCTTAAATATATCTATGGATGCTTCTAACACACTTCTCGTTATTGTATATAGAAGTGTAAATTCATAATTTATATGAATTTTGTCCATCTTTTTTTATTCTGATTGCACACACTTCATACGAGCTTGCTAGCTTACTGAATATTTGTTTTATCTTTTTCAGACTGTGATATACAGGACTGTCTACTGTTGTTGCTGTCTAGACAATCTTCTACAAAAATGGATGGACATCAAGCAGCCTGCTGCAAGTAGAAGGTCAGGCTTAATTTTTCTGTGTCTACAATACATCTAAGTTATGTAATTTATTCAATCCCATTAGGCTTTTGCTGCCAACATGTCAAAATGGGTATTTACTGACTTGGTCAGGTCTCAAGACTTTTCATGATGGATGGCTATTTTTTTGAGGTAAATACAGTGGGAGAGGCCCCTACTATGTTAAGATATTTATTTCATAACTTAAACTATTTGTATGCCTTGCTAATATGCATGCCGATACATCTAGAATCTGCACATATGTTTCCTCAATGAAATGCTAACTGCGCTTGAATGTTGGTGGTGCCTATTAGTAGTACTTCTCTCGTGCACGGAGACAGTCCCGGACCTCTTCATCATCACCGTCACACCTTCCTCGGCGGCCTCCTTCGCCCCTGGTGAGATTTTGCCGCAAATAAAAGAAGGTCAACGTCGGTAAGTTCACCTGATTCGGTGTCTTCATCCAGTACGCCATTGGCCACGCTCGCTGTCGAATGCATATACTGCTTCTGTGCTGCAAGTTAGTAAAAAGAATGAGATTGTGCTCCTTCAATCACTACGATTTATCCTTCTTATCCCGATTAATGACTTTTTCAGGCCTCGCAGAAGAAGTCATGGAAATTGGGCAAACTGAATTTTTCTTGTACCAAGGAGAGGTGAAGGTTAAGCTGAAACTATTAGCACTATGCATCTATAGAATTGTTGTTCAGAATATGGTTGTCGACCTGATGGGATTGTGTTTGCAAAGGAAGAGGTACGGAAGACCTCCATACCCACACAACCCATGGTAATGGACGAGTTTGATGCTAAATTTTCACATGAGCTTACTTCAGATCAACGCTAGGTCTACTTGGATCAAATGCTATCTTCTAAAATAATTGCTATTTGTAATATAACATAGTAGGATGTTTTTCCCTGTTTGGGAGTGAATGGTAGGATAGTGTGCTTGACTGGTCAGTTGCCACGTTTTTTGTTAGAATGTCACCATGATTATGTTTTCTGTTTGGATATGGGGCATTAGTCTTCAAACCGACAGACGCCTTTTTTTTTACCACACGATCTCAAAATTTTATATTATTTTCCTTTAATCAAATTGTTTTTCTGGTCACCATGGAGACTACTGTTTCGAATCCACAGAAGCATGGAGACTACTGTTTGGCAATATCTTAACAAGACTTCTAGATGGGTTGTGTGTTTTATAAAAATAAAAGATGTGTTCAATTAAAAAATTTAAAAACACGTGTGTGCCGCACGTGCACTTTACTAGTTCTTTAGTAAAAGGCGAAAGAATAGTTCGCTTTGTGCTCACCACGCAGCTGCTTGGGTCTGTTGATTGCAGCTACCGCTGTATAAGACGTGTGACTGCTGGCTAATCTCCTCCAGGATCACCGGTGTGGGACTAATGCTGGTGGTGGTAACTAATGATGCTGCTTCTCAAACACCCTCCCTGTTGGGCCCGTCTTGTTGCTTTGTGGCCCAAAACCTCAAATAAGAAGATGTCTGTGTAAAGTCAGCGTGGGCCGCAGGCATTCCTGTTGCGGCCCAAAGAGATGCGCAGTCGCTCGCATGAATTCTTCAGTCATATACAACATTCTTTGATATCACCCAACAGGCGAAGATAGGTCTTCAGTAATGCTACAACTGCAACCAATTTCGCTGCAAAATTCGTTCTAGCATTGCTTTCACATCACACCTGCAGCATTTTGCAGAGTTTTCTGAGACTACAAACGAGAGAACAAAAGGATACCGCAACTCCTCGTTAGCTGAATTCAAATGGAACAAGACAGTTATGAATTCTCATGTCACCAAGGAGGGATAGTCTTTGATTCCTGAAGAGATGAAATGCGAAGCTGCTGCCTGAAGTCCAGCTCACGCGTGCCTCTATGGTCAATCAACATCTGGATACCGCAACTCCTATTAGCTGAATTCAAAGGGAACAAGATAGTTATGAAGCTAGCATGTAGCGCAGTGAGTTTGTTGTAACAGTTCATTTTCAGAAGCCTAAATCTCAGATCTCCATACACAGTGTCCAAATGAGGCACCTCAACTGGGCCTGTATTTGAATTTTTTTAGTTTTCTGAACTGCCGTTTTCTTTTAAAGAAACTAATCCTCCTTTGCATTTCCAAACCATTTTTAGCACTCGCGGAAAAGACTGCAAATGCATAGTAGAGGACATTTCCATTCTTACCTGCGGTACTTTTTGGTGTCAATCCTAAGTTCAAACAAACTATTACAGTACTAAACCATTTTCTCAAGCACAGGTCGTGCAGCAAATGCTTCACTGGTCTCTTTGGCAGCAAATTTAGAATCATTGATGTACTCTGAACATATGGGCTATATTACACCGGAGCAAGTTTCAGTTCTTACTGTTGTCGGCATTCAGAAACAAAACGCAGTTGATCAGGGACCTGCATTGTTGGCAAGTTTTTCGAATTCATAAATTGGTGCCCAAGTGCAGAGTTCAAATGTTCGAATTGGTGGGTTCGAACTTCCAATTCCTACAAGCAAATCAAGTCCAAAAAAAAAAAAAAACTCAAGCAAATCAGTGCAAGGAACGCCTACTTGTCCTCAAAAGAGGAACCAAACATGCTCAAATCTTTTAAATTTTGATTTGTTGGGCGCTTCCTCAACAAGGAGAAAGAACCCTCTAAAAATTGGAGTATGCTGCTTGTTGTGGCGTGCACACGGTATTCTTTAGTAAAAGGCGAAAGAATAGTTCGCTTTGTGCTCACCACGCAACTGCTTGGGTTTGATAGCTCCAGCTGCCGCTGTATAAGACGTGTGACTGGTGGTTAATCTCCTCCAGGCTCAGCGGTGTGGGACTAAAAAGCATTTGAATGCATTCCCCGGGTTTGCATGTGCTGCTGCTCTGCAAACACCATCCCTCGTGGGCCGCAGCCCGCAAGGCACATCACTCCCAATGGCCCTTACTGGACCGGCCTTGTGGGGTCATAAGTTTTTCTTATTTCGGTGTGAGCATCGTCGAGAAATAATAATCCACGATATATAATATTATACATGACCACCAAAAGGTTTATAAAATCTTTAGAAAACACTGAATGACGTGTCAATGCTAAGTTAACGTGCAGAAACGAACGTGATTATCAATGTATCAACCAATGTGAAAAATAGAGTAAACGACATTGTTAGTCGTTACGCAAACAATTATATTATACTATAGAATAAGAGTGAAACTAACAGGAAAATTGAGTCCGCACAGCAACAAAATATCCAGCAAGTGCTCTACAACACATGAAGGTCTAATGAGACATGGACGCTACAAAATTCAACACCACTCAAAACTGTTACATTGACTAAACGGAAAATTTTCAGCTAAGGAATACATGTTGACATCAGTGTTAATCATTCAGCACAAAACAGAAATCTACCTACTACTCTCTGTGCCTCCTCTCCTTATAGGACCTATCATCTGAGTGTTGGTCTCTATCACGGTGCCCGCCATCTTCTCTACGTCTACTTTCCGGGCTCCTTTTCCTGTGTTCGACTTCATCTCTCCTGCGACGATCGCTCTTTTCAAATCCATCATCTCTATGGCGCCGCTCACCATCTGATCTATCCTTTCGTCTGTAATCATCCTCGTAGTCTCCGCTTCTGTTCCTGCTATCGCGCTTGCTATAATCACGATCATCATATCTACTAGAGCTTCGATCACCAGATCTGTAGTCATCATTCTTCCGACCCCCTCTGTTCCTGTCATCATCTTTACCACGCCTGCTTCCTTTCTCATCACTGTAATTTCTCTCACGGCTATTCCTATCACGATCACCATGAGGTGGAAGCTCTGATCTTCGATCATCATTCCTTTGGATCTTTCTTCTGTGACCATTTTCGTGATCTTTCTTATCAGAATAACCAGCATCATCTTCGTCAAAGACTAGATCATAGCTGCATAATGGCAGTAGATTATCAAAGTATGAGATTATGCTCAAAAAAATGTGTGCGTAAGGATAAAGAAGGGTAGAGAAGTGACCTTCGACGGTGATTTCCACCACGCTGTGTATTTTCATCTTTCAGAACATAGTTTGGCCCTTTGTTTTTCTGGCCACCATCTTGGTCGCAGTCCCTGGCTATGTGATCCGGGGCACCACAATTGAAACACCCATCTGAAATGAGGAAGAATGGTATCAGCATTTTCCCCAAGAGAATGGTTCAGTACTATACTAAAGATAACAATATTATGGATAAGGAAAATATTGTTTAGGATCTTTTACCTTTCTTCGCATTTCTTTTGCTTTGTCTGAATTGACCCCATAGCTTTGAAACACTCTGACTAAAATCAACATGGATTCTCCGGTCATCAATAAGACAATTGTCCATCTACAAGTATAACACTGTGTAAGCAATGACCTTTTGGGATTATTTGTAAACGAAATACCACATGAGAATCAATATGTTCAATGCAAATCTCAAACTCTGCTCTGGGCACAAAAGTTCACTCGGTAGTCTTTTGAGCTGCTTCTTTCATTTTTCCCCTTTCCTCAGTTGATAGTTCTTCCTGTTTTCACTTTTAATTTTCTGCACCCTCCCTCTTCTTTTTTTCTTCTGTCAAATTGCGTCAGTTTTGTTAAGTCTGTTATTTTCTTGTTTTTACCCACACTCTTAATACTGGGCTAACTAAAGTCGATGAAACTACAAGGTAGACTCTATATGCTTAAAAAGGTACATGAAACACCAATATCATGTTAAATTCACTAGTGAGGAGTAATCAATAAAATATGCCTGCAAAACGATAGTGTACTATGTACAGTGAATGCACATCGAAACTGAGGTACTTACCTTGAAATATGCACGTTCACAAGCCTCCTTTGTATCGAATTCTGAAAGAAGACCATCAAGATAAATTGTTAACATGGCACAGTTCACTCAGTCAAGCATAAATGAATCTAGGAGGATTCACAGATATTGTCAGTACATATTATTAGGAACTGAACCTAGCACAGGGCCTGTTTGTTTTAGCTTGCAATTGCACAGTCTGAAGCTCTAACCAAACACCGAGATTGTAAATTTGTGATACCCGATTACAGCAGAGCCTAGATTGTAACAATCCAGCAATATGGCTTGCACCAGATTTAAAAATCTACAATCTACACGTAGTTTTTCACTATCTGCAGTTGAAAAAACCAATTGGCGAGAGCCTTAGAGGTGTTCCCACAACACAACCCATGCTTAAGTCCTCTTTGATTCAAATTTGGGTGCTTATTTCTTCGTATTGACAAATGCAGGTTTCTCAAAATTATTACTGTCACCATGTATGTAGTTCTACAATGGAACTTTGAGAAAAAAAGAAAGTAGGAGGTTTTCTACTATTAAAGAGATTGCAATGCTCAGATTATTTTCTTTAGAAAAAAAAAGAGACAACAGAAAACATATCAGCAAGTAACTATTTTCCCCCTCTGTTTAGTACTTGATGTTCTCTCAACCTCTAAATAGCCATCATACATTCAGCAATTCCCATTGCCTATTCATAGGGTATAGAATCAGCAATTCAATCAAAACGGGTGACAGGAGCCTCATGCAGCTACCTGCCCATGCAACCATGCAACAAACAAACTGCAACTAGGGATCTAGCCAAATAGCAATACAGTAATTGTCAACACCGTAAGAGTTTTCAAGGGACGAAACGCACCAATAAAAGCATAACATAAGCTATCTCCAGTCTTGTAATCACGAATTATTTCAGCTCTGCAAGCAAGAGTTGAGAATAAATTGAAAAATGAGAATAAACAAGTAGATGCACACAAATAGTGATAAGTAAACTCACGATGTCACAGTTCCAAAACGAGAAAAAATAGTGTATAGATCTTCATCCTGCAAAATAGTTAAGTTATTCAGCAAAAAATTATGGATACTTAAGGCAAAAAAATAACCAGCAATGTAGCCACAGCAGTAGAAAATTAGACATTTCTATGAGTAAAGGCCTAGATATGTAGATAATTCAATCAAATCAGTGCTAACACATTTTAAAAAGTCCAATGAGAAAGTGGATAACTTAAAGGGAAGAAGGAATTACTTGTGTTACTGGATTGAGTTTGCAAACAAACAAAACATTGTCAGGTGGTTTAATCTCAGCATCTGGAATATCTGCCAACTGCACGAACAAAAGGTATTAACCAGTTATAAACATGATATTAGTACTTGAACTACTAATGTATAAGCTGCTGACTTTGATTTGGAACCAGGACTTACACTCTCAAGGATTACTGCATTTGTGTGCGCCTCTTTAGAGCGGATCATCTCCTCAAGTTCTTCAGGAGCCACTGTTTCGTCCAAAGGGACCCAACTATCCTCTAAGCGCTCCTCTGCAATCTGTACACTCACCACGAAAAAGAACAATCAGGACATATGAATGTTGCAGGACTAACAGTGGATTCGAGACCTCCTTTATAGGGTTTGGTAATACATAGAACAAGGTAGGAGATTTCAATGCTAAATGGAATGAATGCACTCAATAACTAACCATGACCAAATTTCAAACCGAAACTCTAGACAGGTACACAGACAAATAAAAAGAAATGGGTTGAAAAAAACACTTCAGTCTGCCACAACAGCAATTTGAAATAAAAATCCAAAATAAGCAGTAAGCATGGACAAACAGAAATTCTTGATAGCCACGTAAAGAAGCCAAGAAGAAAGTAAATGAGGAAATGAACCATGGCCTCTATTTAAGTTGAATCATTTTGACTCATCGGCTCATATACTGAAAGTGAACATGATTAGAATAGTCAAACTACCTCATCTCGCGGCTTTCCTGTGGGAGAATTCTCAGGAACAAGTTCAGCAAGCTGAGGAGGATCATCAAAAGGATCATCTAAGACATATGTATGTTTAATTCTGCAAATAATTATTGTGAGAGGTCAGCAACCAGGAATTAAAAAAAAAGTGAAGGCAGGAAACTAATGCTTGAGAAAGTGAACTCTGGTATTTATGTTGTAACTAAAGCATTAATCAATACTCCACCTTATGTCCTTGAATGGTCTTCCTTTATCATCAACATAAGCTTCATTTATTTTTGTCAGTGTATCAAAACCTTCAGCAACCATCCCGAATACCTATGGTCCACATAAAAAACACATGAGTTGTTGCAAACAAAATAATTCTATTCATAAGAAAAATATATCGGTTAACGGAATCAAGTACTACTAACAGTGTGTTTATCATCAAGGTAGTCCACCTCATCCCTCAAGGTAATGTAGAACTAAAAACATTAAAAGACACATAAATGGAAGGTCAAAACAAGCAATGAGATTCTGAAAAATGAAACATGAAATATTATCAATTAAGACAGCTGGGCAGGCATTTCACCTGTGACGCATTGCAGTTTTCACCAGCACTTGCCATGGCAACAGTTCCAGTTTTTGAATGCCTCAACTCTGGACGGATCTCATCATCAAAAAATCGAGCTTGATCACCATAGAGATATCTGACAGAACACGATATATTTTTTACGCATATATTCGACAATATGTAACAATAAGATAATTTAACAATAATAACTGTACTATGAAAAGGCATGTTACAAAGGCATGTATTGTAACCATCGAAGATAATAGTTTTATATATGATGAAGGACACCACCTCATATCGTTCAGAGACAAAACTTTGGTGGCCTAAGGTATAAGAGACTTCAAAAGTTCAGTATAAAGAATAGCTTACTTGTACACAGAATCACCGCCGGTGCCAGTTCCAGTTGGATCGCCAGTTTGTGCCAAGAAATTCTTCTCCACCTTGTGGAACAGACACCCATTGTAGTACTTCATTCTGGTCAATCGAAGAAGAAAACCAAAGAATAAGCACTAATGATCTGAAATGATAATCTCACAAACTTAGTATTGAAAATTCAGTGGAAGAAAACAGATAGCCAGACAGGAGCTACAGTATATATATGCTAAATTCGGGCCCCAGAATGTCATAGAAATTGATGACAAGGACACTAAGCAAATTATCGTGGTGGTTTATCAGCTATATAAAGGTGCACGTAGCCTTGACCTAACTGCAATTTGTCCTTACATATGATGTAATCATGTTGTAATTATGTAAGCCTGCATAGGGATGCAAGCGGCGCGGGCTTCGCCGCCAACCCGTTGGGCAAACCCGCGCCGCATACCCGCAACGCCGCGCACATCAACCCGCGTCCGTCAAGTGGGCATAAGCGGGCAGCCCGCAAGAGCCGCCGGCGCCGCAAAGCCTGCATCTCGCTTGGGTGCCGTCTCCGCCGAACCGGAGAGCGAGGGAGTACGTCGAGCCGTCCGTCTCCGTCTCCCCGAGTTTCCGCTGTGGATGGTCGCCGGTGGATCCAAGCCGTCTGTCGCCGTCTGCCTGAGTTGTAGCCGCAGATGGTCGACGATGGTGGATCCACCACACTCTTCTCTCTTTCCTCTCGACATCCTCCAGTCCAGACGACGAGTCGACGACGAGTGCGCAGAGCTAGGAGGGCGGCGCTGGCATGCATCCGGTTGTGGCCGACCTTACGCGGGTGAGACTGGCGACAAGCTCGGCGGATCGCGCACAGACGAGGTCAGGGCGATGCGCAGATGTCTAGCCGAGTCAATCGACCTTGCCGGACGACGACGAGGTGTCCGTGTCGTCGGAGTTCAGAGCCAGCAGGTACTCGTTCGCGCCGTCCACCGACGCGCGCCGCGGCGTCCCGTGGAACGCCGCCGACCGCACGGCGGCGCCGAAGACGGCGGTGGCGGCGCTCACCTTCTTGTTCGACTTCGAAGCAGAGTGCTCCCCGCTCTTGGCAAGCGCGCTACTGCGGCCGTCGTGCCCGCACGGCGGAGCCGTCGCCGACGCCGGCCACCGGTACGTGTTCTGGCTCGCGTCGGACACCTTGGCCCGCGCAGCTGTGCCTGAGGTAGTACCGGACCTCTTCTTCTCCGGCGTGGCCGCCGGCGCCGCGGCGGACGACCTCGCCCTGCTGGATTCCAAGGAGTAGGTCGGGCTCTGGAACGCGACCGCGAGCGTCCGTGTCGTCGTGGTGGCGCTCGCCGCGGCATCGGTGGCGACGTCGTTGAGCTGGACAGGACGCGGCCGCACGGCGGAGGTTGGCGTCCTCGCTGCAGGTGACGCTGCGGAGGGGGAGAAGGTTGAGGTTGCTTTGGAGGGGGTGAGGTAGCGGGAGGCGACGGTCTTGGCCTTGGGCTTGGGCGCCGCGACGACGGCGCCGGCGCCAGCATTGGCATCGGAGAGCGCGGCGGTGACGCAGCCGGCATAGTCGGAGTTGGATAGGCCAGCGGGGCGGCAACGGCGGCTTGTTAAGTCGAGCGGAGGCGCGGCGACGGTGGCGTCCACCATTGCTGAAGGAACGCGGCAAAGCCCGCGCGAGCCCCGTCGTTGATGGCTCCGGCGAGAGGAGGAGGTTCGCGGAGCACAGTACTGACTTCCTCTTCTAGTCTTCTCTTGGCACGGCAGGTCAGGGACAGCGCACAATGGCAAAGCTAAAGCTAGTGCTGCGGCTTAGCGCGGGCAAGCGGGGCAGCATGCGGGCTGCCGCATAGTCCGCAAAAGAGTTGCGGCGCATGCGGGTTGGCCGCATCGCTCCGCATGCTTGCTAGCGGCGCATGCGGACGCGGGGCGGGCAGCCGCGTACCGCCCCGCTTGCATCCCTAAGCCTGCAGCACAACAATTTCAAATTTTACAATAGCATCGCTCCAAAACAAATTTACAAGACTAGAAAGCAGTAAGCAGCTAGAGGTGTTTGAAATTACGAATCCTACGGAACTAGAGGTAAATTAGTCTGGATCACACTAGCAATTACTTTCAGTAACTTACAGTCAACACAAACCAATTGCATTGCAACCCTAAAAATACAACCAAACCAATGGTCCTGCAACGCCTAATTCGCCAACTCAACAGCTTGATCCAGAAGAAAAAAAATCAATCAAAAATCGTGTTGCCCTAAACTACAGATAGACCCAGAGATTGAACAAGCCCTAGACGCGAGGGGACGCTTACTTGCAGAGCTTGAGGAAGTTCTTGGTGGTGAGGGGGCACTTGTCTGTGTGGAGATCCACCTCGATGTCGCCCACGCTGGTGACGATGAGCACCGACATCTCCGAAACTTACCGCCTCCGCCCTCCGGCTGTCGAACGGCGGCGAGACAGTGTTTGGGGGAAGACGAGGTGGAGAGCGGGATAGGGTTTCTTCAGAGTAAGCGGCAGACGAAGGAGGAGGCGCGTCGTCGTCCGGCCTGGAGGAGGCAATCCCAGGCGGACGGGGCCGGGGCTGGCCGGAGGGGAGGCGGCGGACGTGAGTGAGCGGGGCGGCGGACGTGAGTGAACGCGCAACTGTGGCCGGTGGCCCAGAGATTCCTCGTCGTCAGTCCGGCGGGGACGACGACGACGAACCGGTTGTTGGGTTGGGTCGGGCCGGGGGCGCTTCCCGCTTGGACTGATTCGAGGGCCCAAAGATGTTAGTAGGCCCAATTCGTGGCCCGCCCGCCACGAATTTTTTTTATATTTTTTTATCTCTATTTTGCAAAAATAAATGGTCCGCCAGAAATTTTGCAAAACTATACATCTGCCCCCGTGGCGCACGGCGGCAGGGACATACGCCGTGCGGCACGGCGGTAGGGGCCGTGGCCCACGGCCAGACGTGGGCCCGTAGCTTGCGGCGGACATACCGCCGTAACCCACGGCGTTAGGGACATACCGTCGTGGGCTACGGCGGCAGGTCATAGCGCCGTGGGCCACGGCGGCAGCAGGCCTGGTACCACCGTGCCCCACGGCGCTAGGAACTTGCTGCCTATATAAGGCCGAAATTCAGCCGAAAATGTCATAATAATTCGAAAAAAAAGAAAGAGAGGGGGAAGAGGAGAAGGGAGGGAGGAGGAGGTGGTGAAGGTGCGAAGCTCTGCCGGTTTTTCGTCTCGTTAGAGGTAATACTCTGGTACTTAATAGTTTGAATTATGATAATAGTAAAAATATAGTTTTAGTGTAGATCTGCTTAGTAAAAATATAGTTTTAGTGTAGACCTGCATAGTAAAATTATAGTTTTAGTGTAGATCTGCATAGTAAAATTATAGTTTTAGTGTAGATGGATTAATAAAATTATAGTTTTAGTGTAGCTCTGAGTAGAGATATTTTGTAGTTGCAGATCCACTTGTTAATAGCGGGTTTTTTTCATGCTGTCAGACATGTCGGATGCAGTCAGTGTCAAGTTGTATTTCGGTAATGGGCAGATTAGATATGGTGAACATAGAGTTGACTTGTCAGAATTTAATTCGGTTGACCATGTGATTAGAAGAGCAGCCGAAAGAACTTGGGGGGTCCATTACCAACTTTTTTTATAGGTCATTCCATGTAGATGCAGAGCAACATGACTTGTCCATTATGGCTCTAATCAACAGGAGTGAGTCAGTATATTGGGAGCTTATGCCACTTCAAGGCACTGAACATTGGAGGAGTTATATCAAAACAGCATGTGAAATTGGTTTGCCTGTGATGTTGTTTATCCAAGTTGTTCATAAGGCTGGGTCTAGTAGTCAAGTGCATGAGGAGGGTAGTGCTGCTCACCAGGGTGAGGCTGAACTACAAGCAGGAGATGGTCCTGCAACTGAGCCACAAGAAGGAGATGGTGCTGCCACTGAGGCAGAAGAAGGAGATGGTGACACACCCTTTGAGGCCCGTGGTGAAATTGACGAGAGGGAGGTTAATGAAGAAGTACTCAGGCAGTACGAAATGGAGGCTCATGAGGATGAACGTGGGTTGGAAGAGGACTCCTCAGATGATGAGGATGACCCGTTAGTTCCAAGGGACTGGGACAGTTACAATTTCTCACAGCTATCTGTCAATCCTGGTGAGAATGTGTCCTGGGAGTATAGAGACAATCAGGTTTCTGTTGGCGCCATGTATAAGAGTGCAGTAGAGGTGAAGGATGCAGTGAAGAGGTGGGCCACCCTAACTCTACAGAGAGAGTTCAGAGTAGTGAAGAGTTCTCCACACATATATGATGTACAATGTGTGAAGCCCAACTGTCCTTTTCGAGTGTATGCTTCCAAGGGCAAGTGGAAAAATTACTGGGAGATCAGATCTGTTGTGGATCACACTTGTGTACTTGAGCAGCTAGATGCGAGCCATCGTAATTTGTCAGCCGGTTTTGTGGCCAGCCAGATGTTTGCTAAGATTGTGGAAAATCCTGCTTATGAGCCAAAGTCTATTATCTTGGCAATTGAGGAGAAATTTAGGTACCAGATAAGTTATGGTAAGGCATACATGGCGAAGAAGAAGGTATTGGAGATAAGGTGGGGTACTTACAAAGCATCCTACGACAATCTGCCTCGATTGCTGAACACAATTACCACGCTCAATCCTGGTAGTTATTACGATATCAAGACTTATAATCTTGTATCAAGACCAGGGAAGCAAGTCTTGCAGCGGGCATTCTTAGCATTGGGTCCAACTACTGCTGCATTCAAACAGTGTCGACCAGTCATTTGCATAGATGGCACATTTCTAACAGGAAAATACAAGGGCACAATCCTTACAGCTGTGGCTGCAGATGGCAACAATCAGTTGTTGCCATTGGCAATTGCTTTTGCAGAGGGAGAGAATGGTGACAATTGGTATTGGTTTCTGGAGAGATTGAAGTAGATGGTGGTGGGAGATGTGTCAGACGTGTGTGTGATACACGATAGACACAAAGGTATTTTGCAGGCCATTAATGACATCAAAGGAGGTAGCCAAGAACGTCACAGAGCACCACAATGGCCAGATGTGCATAGCAGGTGGTGCATGAGGCATATGGCAGCAAACTTTCATAGCCAGTTCAAGAACAAAGAACTTACACAATTGTTCAAGCGCTTATGTTCGACCAATCAGGAGAAAAAATTCTACGAGCTATGGCAAAAATTAGATGATCTGACGAAGAAAGCATCAGAAGAGATAGCTAAGAAGCCAATAAGTACTGAACCCGGGGAAGAGCCAGTTTCTCTGAAGGACGTGGGGCTAGATGCTCCAAATGTCAGAAGGAGAAGGGAACGTGTTGTGAAGACCTTCAGCCAGTGGATTCAGAATGAGCCTAAGGAGAAATGGTGTCTCCTGTTTGATAAGGGAGGTGTGAGGCATGGGATAATGACAACAAATTTTGCTGAGGTCTACAACGCGGTTTTACGTGGTGCCAGAGCTCTCCCTCTTGTTGGTATCATTGAGTTCTTCTTGTACCGCACAATGAAGTACTTTCTTGAGCGTGCTACTGCACCACATAAAGCTATGCAGGACTGTCAAAAGGTGTATTCAACATGGATGACTGAGTACTTGACCACAAAACAGAAGGCTGCTCTTGCTCACAGAGCTTACCCACAACCTCTACGTCGTGATCCCGGCGAGGAAGTTCAGTGGAAATATCGGATAAATTGCCAGTCCAAATCACAAAAAGCGAATGGTGAAATAACAATACAACAAACAGTTATTGGGAATCAGACATACTCATGCTCTTGCCAGAAGCCACTGCTGCTACACTACCCCTGCTCACATGTGATCGCTGCATGCCTTGCAACAAAGAATAACCATTGGAGTCGCTACGTGCCTAAATACTTTTTGAAGCAAACCATTCTAGACACTTGGAACCACATTATTGAGGGTTACCTGCATCTTGGAACTTTCACTCAAGACCCCAAAGATAGTGCGTTGTACATACCAAATCCAGATCCAACCATGTGCCAAGGTGTCGGTCGACGCAAGAAGAAGAGGATTAGGAACAACATGGATGAGGCTGAAGCTGGACCTGCGGTGCAGATATGCTCTAAGTGCAACAATCCAGGACACTCCTACAAGAAATGCACCGAAGCATCTTACTTTTCCACTGCCACTTCTCCAGCACCTTCAGCTAGTACACGTGAACGTCGTTCCAGTCGCTACAACGAAGGAATGCAGTGACCGTACTTGTTTGTGCTACCGTGTTGTAATATTTGAAATACTGATGCATGTTTTCGTCTTGTAATATTTGAACCATTTTATTTGGCAAGGTATTGTAATATTTGAACTTATGCATGTTATCGTGTTGTAATAATTGAACTACCTTTTCATTTGCTTGTTGTTTTCTTCTTGTCATCAAATTTATTATCATATCCTGTTATGTATTGTTCTCTAATTTCAAATGAAACATGTAATGAATTATCATATTTCTCATCTTTTTTTGTAGGTTTTCAATGGCTTCCTCGGGTCCTGAGTTGGATTTGGAGTTGCTCACCAGTAGGAAGGACAAGGTTGCGGTGCCATAGGGGATCCACACTCCTATGTGCTACTGCGGTGACAACTGTAAGCTTGTCAAGTGCAACGTTCTCGGGTACTGCTACGGGATGAGGTTCTTCATGTGCGTGAACTACGAGCATGACCCTCTCCCACCATGTCGCAATGTTAGACCAAAAGTAAGAACAAACTGCATTACTAAATAAATAATATGTCATTGCTATTTTATTATGTGCTAACTTGTCTTTGAAAAAAGACTCCACCTCCTCTCTGTGATTTTATGCAGTGGCTAGATTGTGAGCAGTCCGAACAAGACAAGCGTTACGTCGAGGCGACGGGTCATTCAGCACGTGAGAGGTGGCAAAGGATGGTTGAGGCAGAAAAACAAGAAGAAAAACGTAAGGAGCAGCAAGAGGAAATTCGCATTCGCCGGGAGATCAAAGAACGTGAAGCGGCCGCGGCCCGTGAAGCAGATAGAGAGAGGAAGAGGGAGAGAGCTCGCCGGGCTAAGGAAGCTGGGCCGGATGCTATGAGGAAGGGGAAATACCCCCGTTGTACCCAGTAGACGTAGAGTACTAGACGCCGAGTGCTACTGTATCCATAAAAAATTATGATTTCATTTCATCATTCTCTAGAGTCGAGTTGTATCTTTAAGAACTTGATTTCAGATGCATTTCAGATGCAAACAGTAAAACTCGTACTAGGGTGTGTTTTCTGTGAGTCACTGCACCAAACAGTGAACACATAGGGTGTGTTTTCTGTGAGTCACTGCACCAAACAGTGTACCTAGTACTAGGGTGTGTTTCCTCCGAGTCACTGCCCGTTTTTCTTGCCCCGGATCGAATGGCCCACCGTCCAGTCTGCTTTATTGCCTACATATATGTGAGCACTCTTCTCCAGTGTCACTTCACAACACAACAAGCACCAATGAGTTCCTGGACTGGGGATGATGATGACTCCCTCGGTCCAGCACTGTGGAGCCAGCAAGATCCAGAGTTCAACATCAATTTTCCAGTCTTAGATAAGAGAGATTTCAAATCCATGCGTGATGTTAGAAAGTACACAACAAATCAAACGGTGAACTGGCCAAGGTGTGCACACGGTGAGTTCTGTGTGATGCAGGTTTATCAGGGATGGGAAAACTCTGGTCGACGCTTCTGGCATTGCTCACGAGCATGGGTAAGCAAAACTCCTTGACCTCTGTCCTTCATCATTATATGATTTACTAATGTAATCACGGTTTCTGCAGTACTCCGAACAACCAGATAACTGCGGTTTCGTGCAATGGGTGGATCCCCCAGCTATTGACCCGTATCAACAGTACATCAACTACCTCAAGGATGTTGTCATCTTCAACCTGAGGCAAGAACTCGCGTCGGCATTGGCTTCTCCAGATCCGACATCTACCAACGACGACGACGGACCGGTGACCAGACCAATGGTGGTGAAGACGAACACCGGGTGTGAGGACGAGTTCTGCTGTTGTCCGTGCCACGAGAAGAAGGACAACACTCCACCAGCAACTCCACCCCCGCCACCGTCTGATCCAACTCCACCCCCGTCGGGGTACTACATGCCCTCCTAGCACTCCGGCGGGTCTATGATGTCCGGGTTCTCCGGGTACTATTCGTACAACTAGACTACAAATGTTGTAATCGTTTATCTAAATTCCCTAAGGCACGTTAGGACTAGCAGCGGCACAAAGTTAGGGTACTTGTGTCGTACGTGCCATTGCTTGTTTCTGTAATTCATCGTTAAGTATTAATGGTTCGTCGTTAAGTATCAATGCTTCAAAAATTGAAATTTACAAAAAAAAAAATCCTACCGCCGTAGGGCACGGCGGTAGGTCCATACTTACCGCCGTGGCCTACGGCGCTACCTGAGGTCACGCTGCCGCCTGGCGCTAGGCTCCTACCGCCATGCCGCACGGCGGTAGGCCCCTAACGCCGTGGCCCACGGCGGTATGTGCCTTTGCCAGTGGGCCACGGCCCCTGCCGCCGTGGGCCACGGCGGCAGATGTATAGTTTTGCAAAATTTCTGGCGAGTCATTTATTTTTGCAAAATAGAGATAAAAAAATATAAAAAAAAATTCGCCCGCCACCGAGTTCACATGAGTGTTTTTTGAAGGAAAATGTTCTTTCAACATCCCTCAACTATTACCGTAGTCTGACTTTAGTCCCTCACCAGAAACGTGGGTGCGGCGTTGCCGCACCTGGCCTGACGAGCCAGTGTATCTTGTTGATCTTGAGCCTAATAAACAGGTGAATGTTACGTAGGTGTTACCTACGATTTTATGTATAGTGAAAGGTTGATCTTATAGCCTTGGTTCCCTTTTGTTTCGGAAGCCTAGGATCTGTAGATGTTTGTATATATAATAGCGTTAAAACTACTCCCTCCGTTCTTAAATATATGACGTTTATGAAAAAATTAGTTCAGAATAAATTAATTTTCTTGTCCTAAACGTCATATATTTAAAAACAGAAATAGTAATTCGAAAAATCCAAACAGAGGGCAATAAAAAAGAGTGCCGTAGGTCAATCGTAATAGGAGAATAGTGGGACACGACATGCCAAATCAACTTCTTTGGCATATATTCTCGGCCATCATCAAAGGACGAGTTCTACCGAATCTGAGATCATGACTAGAAATCGGTAACTTTAGCTAGCATTTGTGTCACAGTCAATTTTAAAGACAAAACCAGATGCATAAATTATATATGTGTCAGGATCAAGTTACACACACGTAATGACTTAATGAATACCAATTACAGTGCCAAAACGTAAAAGAGAGTATTATAACCATTACATGACCGAATGTCTTATAAACGTATCATCAGAGCGAACAACTAGCAGCAGATCTTCAAAAAGGAACTCCACAGGCAGCTGACTAGTGGCACGCACACCTAGTACTTCTCAAAAATCTTCAAGTCTGAGCAACAATTCGGGTTGTGTAGTTGCAATAATAAAAATAAGCGTGAGCACACGCCGTACTCAGCAAGGGGAGAATAACATAATAAACATGCAAGGTTGTATATGTGGATGGCCAAAGGGTTTAAGCACTGTAGCATTTTAGTTGGTTAAATTTTATTAAGCAACTTAATTATTAGCAACCACAATTAATGTAAAGCATCATCATCATAAAGTAAAGCAACAAATTAATTTCAACTTTCATAAATTAATCATGTGAGGGTCCAGGCCGCTCATGACCGTGAGCACGGCTAATCGATTAGTTTTAAACACTCTGCAGAGGTTGTACATCTTTACCCACAAGTCGCGTAAAAGTTCTAAAGAACTTTGAACCCAACCACGCGATGATGATCAGGAATCATACCACACTACCGAGGTGTGATTGCATAGGGACGCTACGAGGCCTTTACAAAGTTTCCCTAGTGTGAAGTGACCCGTTAAGGTTCTGAGTCGCTGTAAGATATAAAGTCCCCTAGTAGGTACCGTGTCTTAGCCAAGTTCAACTCCCTACTAGAGCGAGTCTATACCCCACTGACGCTCCCTCTTGCCCTTTCGGTAAGGTCACCCCAACACTAAAGTCCCTAAGTAATTAGCCAAGTCAGAGTCATATAGCCTTGTGGTTGCACTGTTGTCCTGGGTGATCGCTCCATGTTTTAATTAACAAGTATGGTCTTTCAAATTATCATAAAGGAACATAGAGTATAAGATAATATCCATGTTGTTCATTACCATCCCAGTTAAGCAAACTAAGCAAAATCTACCATCAAAATTAATTAAGCAACCCAATTACAAGGCAATGGTCAAAAGATACTAGTCATCATTCTTAATAGGAACCCATCAAAATTAATGCAAATCAATAAAGTAAAGTGATTAAATGCATGTTTAAATAGGACAAAGCGGGAATGACCAAGGACACTTGCCTTCCACAAGATCCAGAAACTGCTCAGAGTCTTCAAAGTCTTCACCTTCAGGAAATTTCACGAACGGCTCGTTCTTCTACGCATCACACATTCACATGCAAAGGGGCAATACAATAAAATAAGAAACAATACACCAATCATTGCAAACAGAAACAAAAGCTACACTAAACTACTCTACTCGTCGAGACGAACACATGGATATAAAGAACGCTAAAAATGGAGCTAAAACGCAAAAGATATGAGCTATACATGGTATAAGGGTTTATCTGCAGGAAAACTAAGCTTCTAGGGGTCTAACTGCGAAAGACCGATGGCTAAAACAAGATTATGCTTATAAACATAAGATCTATGGCGTAAAACTTCAGGGCTGGATCTCGGGTGTGAAAACTGGAAAGGTTAGGGACTAAAACATAAGGAAAAAGACCTAAACCTAAAGGTCTCTTTAGCAAAAGCAGCACGACGCGGCGCAGGTTGACCGGTACGCCAAGGTTGACTCTAGGTCGGAGCAGATCAGGGCCGTTGGCGCCCGATCGGACAACTACGGCAAACCCTGGCGGACACGGCAGCGCGCAGGCGGCGGCGCACGGCAGTGAGCGGCGGCGCTCTCACCGGAGGAAACCTGAAAACATCATCCGACGACGATTCGACACGAGGTTTGGCCCTAGAGCGAGATGAGGGCATGGAGAACTCATCCAGGGCGTTCTTGAGGACGGAAAGGCGACCACGGTGACGCACAGTACACAGGGGCGGACGACGGAGAAGCATCGCACTCCGGCGAGCAGGCACATGCGATGGAAGGCACGGGAGCGCGTCTCTCCTGCATCAGAGGTTCCTCACCTCCTCGTGAACCACCTCGTGTAGCTGCCGTCGACGAATAGCCGGCGGAGGGAGAGATCGATGGCGACGGCTTAAGCTCTAGGGTTAGAGCTAGCGGGGGCGCCAGAGCTAGGGATTTGGGGCGAAAAGGCTCAAGGAGATGGCGGCAGAGGGCTTTATAGGCGCCAGGGTGGCCTTGGCGTGCGAACCCAAGGCTAGGAGGCGGCGCATAGCACAAAGTGGCGGTCGGCGGACTCCGATGAGCATGCGCGGGCGCTAGAGGTCACAGGAGCGCACATGATGTTCACCAGAGACTTCCTCACCTCCGCTTGAACCTCCAGAGCTGCTTCGCGCTGACCGAGAGGTGGCGGAGGGAGAGATCGACGGCGGCGCCCTTGTGGCTAGGGTTGCGAGCTCAAGGCGGCGCGGTGATGCAGCTAGGGCGAAAGAGGCGCTAGGGGTTGGCAGCGCAACTTTATAAGGAGATGGGGGTGCCTTAGGATGCGGGCCCAAGGCCGAGGACGCGGCGCGGGAGGCGACACGGACCTGAGCTTGACTCGGGTTCGGCTGCGGTCGCAAGGTCAAGGATGACCTGCTGGGCCCGGCTATCAGTGGCTGAAGCGGGGGTAGGCTGCTGGGCTGCTGACGGGTCGGTAGCTGGGCCACTAGGTGGAAAACGCAAGGCAGGCCGGCTACGGTGCGATGCTACGCTGAAAGGCTTCTTGGGCCACATGAGGAAAGAAAGAGGGAGAGAAAAGAAAATGTTTTTTGCCATTTTTGAAAAGACATCAAACAAATGAATTCAATCACAAATTTGAATTCAAACACCCAAAATTATGCACCAGCATGAATGCAACAAAGGAAACCTATGATTCATTACTTAAATTTTAGAAAACATTTAAATGCCTATAAATCACATAAAGCCTTAGAAAACCTCAAAACCTTAAACAAGCTCAAATTAAATTCTACAAATTCTAATAAATTTTATTAAATTTCAAAACTGTAAATTTAGGGTGTTACAATTTGACAGGTCTAGACCACAGGGAAAGAACATAAAGCAAAATGCCATGGTAGCTTGAGTCAAAGCGTTCCGCACCTGCTCCCCGGTACTCAATTCCTTGCATGCATGACAATACTACCTATCTCTTTTCTAGTTTCTTGCTGCATTTTTACATATAACTTGCTTTCACGTACACCACCTCCGTTTGTGTCTCTCTTGCCAAGAGAGAGGAGTCTTCTGTCTTGCAATAACACGGTCGGGGCACTTCAAGTTGGCGTTGGGTATAACAAGTTCTGTGACCAAATTCTAAGTCTCGTTCAAGTTTAGAATCTCCCTTGGGTGAGTACTATTTTACTTGTACAAGTTCTCTGGCAATCTTTAGAGTCTTTACGGCTTCCTCAAAGGGTGATGCATTGCTGAGAACTTTGTCTATGCAACTGAAATTGTTCAAGCTTGTCATAAGAGGAAAGCTAAAGCCATTGTTCTCAAGTTGGATTTCCGGAAGGCCTTCAACTTTGTTGATTGGGGCGCTCTGGACGCCATCCTGGCAGCTAAAGGGTTTCCGCATCTTTGGTGACGGTGGATTCACTTGCTCAACATCTCCAGCCAGACTGCCGTGGTACTCAATGGTGTCCTGAGCAAATGGATCAGGTGCCAGAAAGGCTTGCACCAAGGTGGCCCTCTATTGCCCTACCTGTTCATTCTGGTAGCCGACCTGCTGCAACAAATGATCCTTCGCGCCTCGCTTCAGGGAGATATCCAACACCGTCTGTTGCCCGATCTGCCCTGTCCCGTGCTGCAATATGCTGATGATACTCTCATTATCCTCAAGGTAGACTCCGGCCAGCTTGCGACACTGAGGCTCCTGCAACAATTCTATAACATGACGGGGCCGCACATCAACTGTGAGAAGAGCACCTTTGTGCCCATAGGTCTCGACAGCGGGAAAGCTCACTCCCTGGCGACTTCATTTGGTTGCTCGGTTGCATCCTCCCATCGGACTTACCTTGGCTTGCCCTTGACAGCACACAAGGTGTGCTCGAGTGATCTACAACCACTGGTTCAAGCCATGGAACGTTACATTCCGGGATGGTGTGGCGCCGTCTTCACGACCAGTGGCCGCACCATTCTAACTAATGCCATGCTCGGCGCAAGGGTTGTTTATGCAATGTGCTCCATTCTGCTGCCAAAAGGAGTCATTGAAGCCATTAACGCACGTCGGCATGCGTTTCTTTGGACCGGGGACTCCACCTATCATGGCTCTCAGTGCAAAACAGCTTGGGAGGTTGTATGCTGCAATCGCGAACGGGGTGGCTTGAGTGTGAAGGACCTTGAGATCCAGAATCAAGGTCTGTGCAAGTTTGCGGTCAAATTGCAGCAGCCTCCAACCACCAACTGGCAACGGTGGTTCCTCTGCCTCTACGGCCCCGGTGCTAGTCGAGATCTTGGGGACTCACATCCTCGACACCCCCACCTAGAAGGTTATCCGACAAATGTTGACACAGCTACAGTTGCACACTTGTGTTCACCTAGGCAATGGCACCTCCAGCAGTTTCTGGCTCGTCACTGGATCGGCTCTCGCCCCCTGGCTGATTTGTTTCCCGCCTTGTTCTCGCATTGCTGCCGCCCCAACATCTCCGTCCGACAAGCTCTTCAAGGCAACACTTGGGATCTTGGCCTGCACAACCGGCTGTCCGCAACGGCTACTGATGAGCTCCTCACAATTCAGCTCGCGCTGCAACAAGTCCAGCTCCCACCGGCTGCAGTGGATGTCCGGGGTTTCGGCGCCCCAATGACGCCCTTCTCCTTGGCCTCCTACTACGACAACAGGATGGCCTGTCTGCCAGTGGATCACTTCGCCCCACTCATCTGGAACAATGGAGCTACGCCAAGGTGCAAGCACTTCTTGTGGCTTGTTCATCAGGATCGCCTACCATTGGCGACACTCCTGCATCACCGGCACATCGTTGAGTCACCTGCTTGTTCCTTCTGTGGACAGCCAGAAACACACCACCACCTGCTGCTCGGTTGCCCCCTGGCTGCTGTCGTGTGGCGAGTCATTGGTTGGCACACCACTCCTCATCTTCTCAGCTTCCGGGACCTCTGGACCATGCTGCAGTTGCCGAAGTTTGCATCGCCCAAGGTGCACTCCACTGTCGTCACGGCGATCATGTGGAACATCTGGAAGGCTAGGAACTCTTGGGTTCTTCAATCCTCTTGCCTCGCTCCGCTTGCCATCATCAACAATGTGAAGCTCGACCTCCAACTATGGCTTCACCGGCTAGCACAGCGCGATAGCGATGTTTTGCGTTTGTGGCGCTCTCATTTTCATGTAACTTAGGCATTAGGTGTTAAAACCTTCGACCCTCCCTTCACAAACTCAATGTACAACAACTTCGTATGATAAATGAAAATGTTCAGGTCGGTTTCTTGCTGGCCGTAGCCCCTTCAAAAAAAAAATCTTTAGAGTCTTTACTGTGTGACATCTCTAAAATCGTTGTCCTCATCCTCCGCACAACCTCGTCCTCAAAGCACATCAGCCCGAGGCATGTTTAGGCTTGTGTGGCCATGGAGGCCGCCGTCAGTGCTGCACATTGGGTGCTGGGCAAGGCCCTGGCGCCCGTCGCCGATGGTTTGCTGGAGGCATGGGCAGCCAGTGCCGGTCTCGGCACCAACATTGAAGACCTCAAGATGGAGCTCCTCTGCGCGCAGGACAGGGAGTTTTGCAGCCATGCACTCAAGGAGCTCCTGCACAAGCTACAGTAGCTGGCTCATGACGCTGATGACGTGCTCGACGAGATGGACTACTTTCGCATCCAGGACGAGCTCGGCGGCACCTACCATCCCTCCGCTGACGTGCAAGCCAGCAGTGGTGGGTGTGGCCAGGACCTCATTCTCAATGCTCACCACACTGCTCGAGCTCTCGCTGGTAAGTTCAAGCCCTCCTCCAGCTCGCTCGGTACTCATGTCCGTGATGATACTGAAGCTGAAGATGCCAATACGAAGCAAGGATGCATATCATCTAGCGTCATGTGCTCATGGGGCGGACATGCTATTAGCTCCTCGCCATCACCCACCGCTACTGAAGGTGAACATAGGGCTAATGGGAGATGCCTATTCAAGATTACTACTGGTGCATGCAGTGCTGCACATGCTGTTGCCAACAAACTCCTACCATGCCACTCTCTTCCATGTGCCAACAATGACATTCACTCTGACATGTTGGAGGAAGGCCCATCCAATATGTCGGTGAAAAGATGGAGACACATCTTTGTTGCTTGCTCCTCCGAGACACAACACATAAGTTAGATGATGGGAACTCCAAAGTTGAAGTTCGATAGGGTGGAAATTTCTACAAAGATGAAGGACATCATAGAGCAGCTTAAGCCTATATGTGGCAAGGTCTCCACCATTCTTAATCTTGAGCTATTAGGCTCCAACCGCATGACTGCCAAAGACATCTATGTGAACATACCCATAACTAGTTCAGAAATCACAGAGCCTAAATTGTATGGGAGGGACAACCAGAAACAGAGAATTGTAGATTCCATTGCCCGTGGTGAATATGCTGCCAACAAATTTACTGCACTTCCAATTGTTGGGCCAGGGCGCAATGGGAAGACAACTTTCACACAGCATGTATATCAAGAAGTGAAGAACCATTTCCAGGTCTCAGTTCGGACATGCATCTCTCTTAATTTCAATGTAAATAAGTTGTTGCAAGATATTATGAACAAGATTCTTGAAGTTAATGGTGAAAGCAAAACTGCTAGCGATGAAGACTAAATTAGGCAAAGAATAAAATCTAAGCGGTTCTTGCTTGTCTTGGATGATATGTGGACATATCATGAGGATGAGTGGAAAAAACTATTAGCTCCATTTAGAAAATGGTAGGAGAAAGGTAATATGGTTATGGTCACAACTAGAATCCCAGAGGTAGCAAAAATGGTTAAGACAGTCGATAGTTGGTTAGAACTGGAGCGTCTGGAAGGAGAAGATTTCTTGTGTTTCTTTGAAGCATGTGTTTTTGGTGAAGAACAATTATTTAAAGATCACGATGCTTTGCTACAAATACTGGGCAAGTTGAAGGGTTTCCCGTTGGCAACAAAAACTGTTGGGAGGTTATTAAGAAACCAACTTAAATTGGACCATTGGAGAAGAGTACTGGATAGTGAAGAATGGGAACTTCAAACAAGTGATAATGACATTATGTCGACACTAAAGCTGAGTTATAACTATCTTCCTTTTCACCTCCAACAATGTTTTTCTTATTGTGCATTGTTTTCTGGAAGATTATGAATTTGATAGCAAAGAGTTAATTCACTTGTGGATAGGACTAGATATTCTGCACTCACATGAGAAAACAAAAAAAGTTGGAGAAGTTGGAGAGAGGTACCTACATGAATTGGTTAGTTATGGATTTTTTTAAGGAAAGCAAAACAGGATATGGCTCACCATGTTATGTTATCCATGATCTACTACACAACTTAGCAGTGAAGGTTTCATCAGATGAATGTCTTAGCATATCTGGTTCAAACATGGGGTCCATACAAATCCCCTCTTCTGTACATCACATATCCATTACTATTGAGGACATAGTTTCGAAGGATAGAATCTGTTTTGAAGATTGTAAAATGGGCCTGAGTGCACTGGATAGAAGAATGAATGTTGAAAACCTACATACATTGGTGCTATTTGGAAATTACCATGTAAGCTTTGCCAAGGAATTTTGTGATTTGTTTATGTAATCAAGATGCCTTCGTGTTATATTTTTATCACAACATCATCATCCTATCATGTCGATAATTTGCTATGCAACTTCTCTAAGCTTGTCCATCTTTGCTATATAAGGATTGCCAACCTTCATCCGTTCGAAGTAAAACTACCTAGTAGTACTGCAAGATTATATCACTTGAGGATCCTTGATGTATTAGGCTGTGCTATTGACTCGAGATGCCTGAGGGGGATGAGAAACCTTACAAAACTACAACACTTTCTTACTCATGATGACAATGTTCTCTCTGGAATTTTCGAGGTAGGGAAACTAAAACTTCTATAGGAGTTAAAAATATTTGAAGTCAAGAAGGAAAATTCTGGTTTCAAACTAAAGGAGTTAGGGCAACTGCAAGAGCTCCATGGATCACTTAGCATTTATAACCTTGAAAAGGTTCAAGCAAAGGATGAAGTAGAACAAGCAAAACTAATACAAAAACTCCATTTAAAACAGTTGACATTAAGTTGGGATAGTGAACGGTCCGATGATAGTAAGAAACCTAATAGAGAAGAGCTTGTCCTTGAAAGTCTGAAACTACATAGCAATCTTCAGATGCTATGCATTAGAGGACATGGAGGAGCTAAGTGTCCTACATGGCTTGGTACCAACCTCAATGTTTCTGAATTTAAAATCTTTGTCTTGATGAGCTAGGTTGGATATTGGGTACAACAAACTCCCAAATAGAGATAGGGTTACTTAATGAAAAACACACAGTTAATTCGTTCGCAATCACATATATTAATTAGACAGCGTCCCTTGAAGCATTACACATTCAACTTTCCAAAATGGCGACCCCTTTACAATAGGGTGGGGGTCTCCTTTTATAGTGCCCAAAGACTAAAATTACATTCCAATCTTGCCCTACACCTTCAGCATCTAAGAAGAATATTCGGGGGTAAACTTGGACTTTTACACTTGATGCGGATTTGGCGCCACAGTTGGCGGAGCACGAATCACGCCGGAGACAGCGGAGCGGAGGATGCGACGCGAAAACCGGAGACAGTTCCGTGTTGCAACAACTTTTGACTGAGTCGTCGCAGCCAAATCTTCGAGGAGCCCCGAGCTTCGCAATCTTGTTCTTCCCAACGCCGCCTTCGTCGGGGATTCCTGGGCTTCGATGCCCGGCCCTGAAGCCAGGAGGCACCGGACCTCCGATCCTTGCCCCCCGCTCGCCTCGATATAACTCTAGGAGCTTCGAACTCTTTCCTGCAAAAAAGCTTGATACAGGTTATCCTTATGCTTCTTGATACGCGATGATCCTGTCGAAGTCCAGATTCCTTAGTCTTTTTGAAAAAGAAGAGGTCTGTTGAGATTAAATACCCTGAGTAAGTAAGACATCCGGTCCCCCGGCGGCAACAAAAAACATCCCGAAGCCCAGCAAATTTTCTTCGCGCTAACCCTTGCACCCTCTTGTTAGATTTTGCTCCTCCCGGAAGATTGCGAAGCCCAAAGTTTATGTTTGATTTTTTGAAAAGGGCCGAAGCCAAACGGTCTTCTCAATCTGGCAAACCCCTGGTGCCTAGAGGTGATGTCTTCTACCGCCCCAACGGTAGCCCCTCGAGGAGAAGTGCTAAGCAACAAGATTAACCTTCTCCTCGATTTTGTTTCGCGACCTTAAGATGAAGAAAACGTCACCTTCGGCGACGGGGAGTTTGGTGGGCTTCCTTTTGCTTTGGCTTCGCGTGTTTACTCTTCGACTGACACAAATCGTTCCTTCCCGAGGCGTCTGTTCGTATTTCGAGACCGTTACCCTTCTTCTCTCTCCTCGGGGCTATATAAAGGGGGGGTCGGGGTCCCCTGCTTTCTTACTCCCGCCGAAGCCTCAGCCCCTGGTTTGCTGCGTTTTAGCTGCTTTAGGATTCATGCTTGCTACGGGATTTCGCCTAGCCACTGCTTTTCGAGCTTGTTCTTTTGCGGAGCCTAAACTTTTCTATTAGTTCTGGCTCATACAAAGCAAACTGCGTGACCAATGACTGAGAAAGAGATAGCTACTTCTGTTGCTCCGACCGAAGCCCCAGAAGTGCCAGCTGGGGATATTGTTGATTACGAGCCGTCGCCGAAGGCTAAGGAGACTTCTTTTGGTGACGATCTTTCGGCGGTGGAGGCTTCGCCGTCGGATCTCATGGCCGGAAGGGAGCCTAAGACACCGTCCTACGTTCTCGGAGCTTCGCTGGTTTCTGAGAACCTAATCAAGTATTATGAAGAGAAAGGATTTTTCCCCGAAGGTGTTGCCCGTGTTCCGGAGGGGGAGACAACTCTGAAGCCCAAAACTGGCGAAGCTGTAGTGTTTCGTGATTTCTTCAATGCCGGCTTGAGATTTCCTTGCTCTCGGCGCCTCCCCGAGATCCTCAATCGTTACAGTGTTAAACTGCACCAGCTGACACCTAATGCGTTCGTTTAGCTGTCCAAGTTTTTCTTTGCTGTGCGTTCTTGCGACGGGTGACTTGATACCGAAGCTTTCGTTCGGTTCTACGAGGTCCATGTTCAGAAGCAAAACTTTCGGTTGGATGGGGATCCTGCCATCTACGAGAATCACTTTGGGTGCATAACCTTCACAACCCGGAGGAAGAACACCAAGAAAGATATCGAAAGAGTGGAGCTCAGCCCCGCTCATAAGAATAAGTGGGATGATGACTGACTGTCTTACTGGTTCTACGTGAAGGTAAACATGCCTCGCGGCTCCGATGGGACCGCGTACTATCCTTTCAGCATCTCAACCATGACACCTTTGAGTTATGTCACGGGCCCTAACTTTGCGAAGATCAGAGGCTTCAAAGACTGCGAGAAAGCTTTTTGCTTGGCTTCGCAATTTATTCCCGACCGCGATGTTGCGGAGGAATTTGTGGCCGCCGATATTTGGTCGCTCTCTGCAGGTTGGAACCCCCGGGAGGTCAAATGGCTCTCGGTTGACTGGTTTACAAAGGAAATCCCCTTTCCTCATTTCGGGCTGAAGATGACTGAGGGAAGAAATGCTCATGAGTTTGTGGGGGAAGTGGAGCGTCGTGTGGTGGATCTGCTTGGCCCCTACACGGAGGCGGAGTATCAGGCTTCGCGGAAGTTAGCCACCGGGGGCCGCCGTGTTAACTGTATTTTTTTCTGAACTTGGGATTGAAGTGGACGACCGTCCGAAGCCCAAGGCGTCGTCTAAACGTACTCGCAATTCTGCTCAAGCTGCGTAGGATCCGGCCGACACCGCAAAGAAAAAGAAGAAATCTGTGACTTCTCCGGAGCCAGCCGGTGAAGCTGTTGTTGTTGATTCGCGGAAGACCGTGGCTCCGGCGTCTTTGTTGAAGATGAGTCAGCTTGAGCGTGCCAAGAAGAAGCAGGTTGCAATTCAGGAAGGCAACCCTGCTACCGAGACGACGTCGAATCTTGGGCTTCGTCACAAGAAAGCTGGCTCTAAGCCGAAGCATGCGTGCCGCATGGTGAATATTCTTGGCTCCTCTGATACCTTGGAATTCCTAAATTCGAGGACTGACGGTGGAGAGAACAAGGATCGTTTGGTCGTGCCTGAGGTGGAGAAGGTTGTTGTGTCTGGTTCAAAAGACACTATTGCGGACCTCCCTGGCGCGGGGAACGTTGGTGGTTCAGGCAAGGCCGAAGAAAGTGTCAAACTTCCCGGAGCCGAGAATGATCAGGGTAAAGGTGGCGATCCTTCGCGCCTGGGCGACCATCCTGAAGCTTTGAGTGATACAAAGGCGTCGCCTGAGTTCATGCAATCCCTAGCTGAGACCGTGAGCTCATCGGGTGCTATGGAGGGTCACACCCTGGAGATGGTTTTGGCGGAGCGGAGCACCTTCGACCCTTCGACCTATTCCTATAACAAGGCTGTTGGTATGGAGGATTTACAAACTTTATTGTATGTCCGCTTGCCGTTTTATAAGAAGAGTGGGGTAATAGAGTCTCATGTGCTCTGGGAGCTAAGGGATTCTACTCGGCTTGCAGGCGCGACAGCAGAGGATGCTCCGCAGGTTGAAGGCAGGGCTCCTGGCGATCAAGAGCTGGAAGACGGAGAAATCCCCGGAGCCCAGGCTTCTTCTGTAATTGTGAAGCAGCCAGGGACCGGTACCAGTGCCGGGCCATCGGTGCCCTTTGACCCTCAAGGTTTGTTCCTGCTCTTTGGTTTTTATTCTTTGCTTTGTTATTGCTTGTGCTAACGGGGGTGAAACTTCTTGTGCGTATTTTTTGTAGTTTATGAGAAATCTTTGGAAGATATGGAGGCTGGTCAGTTGGCAAGACTATCAGCTGAGCTTTGATATAAGTCGATGATTTCTGGCAGAAAGGTTGTTGAAAAATATCGCTCTCAGGAGCAGAAGCTTTCGACTGCCAAAGCTGAGAACATTGAACTGAGTCGGGAAGTCATCGAAGATTTGGCTGCGACGACTTAGTCAAAAGCTGTTACAACGTGAAACTGTCTTCGGTTTTCACGGCGTATCCTCCGCTCCGCTGTCTCCGGCGTGATTCGTGCTCCGCCAACTATGGTGCCAAATCCGCATCAAGTGTAAAAGTCCAAGTTTACCCCCCGAATATTCTTCTTCGATGCTGAAGGTCTAGGGCAAGATTGGAATGTAATTTTAGTCTTTGGGCACTATAAAAGGAGACCCCCACCCTATTGTAAAGGGGTCGCCATTTTGGAAAGTTGAATGTGTAATGCTTCAAGGGACGCTATCTAATTAATATACGTGATTGCGAATGAATTAACTATTTGTTTTCATTAAGTAATCCTATCTCTGTTTGGGAGTTTGTTGTACCCAATAGAGGCGCCCACCGTGTTCTTAGCCACCAAGGAACCCACGATGGCACCCTAAAAAAAACCTGTTGATCAAGAAGAGCCCAGAATGGCCACTAAAGAAAAAAGGATCATAGTCGCTCCAGAGCTCAGGCCGGAGGACGAAGACTTCGCACGAACGCGCAGTGAAAAAAGAATAGTGGCGGGGAAGGCCACACAAGACTCTGACCCGGAAACCAGTCTCATGAACGACAAGGAAGGCGCAACCGAAAGAGAGTTGGACTCGGTTTTAAGGCAAATCGAAGCCATGAAGCAGGAGAAAGAAAGAATAGCCCTAGAGCTCGAAGCCTAGAAACAAGCTGATGAGAAGATCAAGAAGTTAAAGGCTGCAAAGCTGCAGTTGGCTTGGATGCAGCAAGAGCTGGATGAGTTGCATTCTCATCGGCACACACTGCCAAGTCCCACCCAAAACCACAAAGAAGATCTGCCTCCGCAAAGCGAGAACACAATGTTCAATTACCCAAGCCACAACACCACGGGAATGCTCATGTCTGTCGACCCAACCTCGCCTTTGTCCATCGGCCTGCAAACAGCACCATGGCCTTTCACCTACAAAACAATCTCCCTGCCAAAATACAATGGACTGACAAACCTGAGGCAGTTCATCATGAGTTACGAAGCTGCTGTGGCTTCGGCCGGTGGTGATGAAGTCGTCTTGGCTAAATCATTCATCATAGCGTGCGAAGGTGCGGCTTTGAACTGGTACTCGCTGTTACCCCCACACTCAGTCTACAGTTGGGTTGACCTCAAAACCAAACTCATCCAAAACTTCCAAGGCTTCCAAGCCGCAACCACAGATGAGGGAGACTTGTTCTATTGCATCCAAAAGGACAAAGAACCTTTGGCAAATTATGTAAGAAGATTTCTCCAGCTAAAATCCCAAACTCCAGATGTATCGGAGAAGGTTGCCATGGCTGCCTGTATCAAGAGGTTAACTCCAGGGCAAACAGCATCACACCTCTCAAGGAAAAAACCAAAGACAATGCAAGCACTCTTGGCGGAGCTCGAAGAGTATTGCAGATCTGATGAAGATCACAGGAGAAGAGTAGCCGAGAGAAATCGCCTAAGGCAAACCCAGAGAGAACAAGAATGGGTTCCTTCACACCAAAGTGTACAAAACAATAGAGCACCGTACCCACCAAACCAAGTACTCCCAATTGAAGCCGCACCAGATACCCAAACCCAAAACCAAATCCAAAACCAAAACCAAAACCCACCGCAAAACCAAGCTCTGCAGCGGGCTCCGCAAACTCCGAACCGAGGAGGCCATAATCAGAGAGGGAGAGGGAGGGGCAACGGGCCATCCCCTCAAAACCAAGGCTTCCACCCTCGCTTATTTTACTGCTCATTCCACGGAAAACAACCCCATAATTCCACAGACAATTGTCCCGAAACCAAAAGAACTTTGGAAAGAATGGCCGAGGAAAAGAGGGCCGCCCAAACCTAGCATCAACCTGCGCCGCCTAAACCTGTCAACCACACTTGGCCTCAGCAATCTTTCCAACAAAACCCATATCCCACCGCGCCTCCGCTACATCCTTACAACCAAGGAAACCCAAGCTTCTTCCAAACCAGCACATACAATCAACCACAACCAGCATGGCAAGCACCACCACCACATCCATACCAACCACAAAATACACAAAACGCTCAACCCATGCAACAAATCCCACCTCCACCGCCCGGTATACCAAACGTGGTTCTGAAAGCGGAGCCAGCAAACCCAAGAAGTGATCCCAAAGCCTTACCAACCTTCGGCTCCATCATGGCCATTTCTCAGACTGAAGCTCAGAACCAAGAAAGTTCTTATCGCCAAATGTTTCCGATCGCAGGAGGATCATCCCTCAAGTTTGAGAACATGAAAATGAGGAGGAACTACTTCAGAGAGGTACACACCATAGTCCAAGACAGACCCCCGATAAAGCCGCCATGGGCACATGTGCCTATCACTTTCACAGAAGAAGACTTTACTCTAAAAACAGCCGCACACAACGATGCAATGGTCATCAAAACAATCATCACAGGATGGGAAATCGGAGAAGTCCTAGTAGACAACAGAAGCTCCGCGGACATTATTTTCGCCAAAACCTTTAGAGAAATGAAGATAGACCCACACTTGTTACAAGAGGCGGACGTTCCGCTTCTAGGCTTCGGGGGGAAACCAGTCAGAGCGCTGGGAAAAATCGCATTGACCGTTTCTTTTGGGAATCTTGACAACCCAAGAACTGAATTGATCACATTCGATGTAGTGGAAATGCACTACCCTTACCTGGCCATCTTAGGCAGGGGCTTTATCAACAAGTTCGATGCAGCGGTCCGACAGTTGTTCTTATGCATGAAAATACCGGCACTCAAAGGGGTCATCACCGTGTTTGGTGATCAGCAGACCGCTAGGGATATTGAAAGGGGTATAGCACCAGGCTAGAGAAGCATTCATCATTTGACTAATGGCCGAAGCTGACGAAGCCAAGGAGAAAGAAAAAAAGAAAAATTTCCCGGAGCCTGAAAGAGACAAGGAAAAAGTAAACATCAGCGCCAACGGCGAGACCAAAAGAATTCAATTAGATGCACACATGCCGGACAGGGCAGTAACAATCGGAGCCGAGCTGAGCTTGGAGGAAGAGTGAGAATTGTTGACATTCCTGGCCAAGAATCAAGCCGTGTTCGCATGGTCAGCCCACGACTTGAAGGGAGTTGATCGAGACATCATCGAGCACAGGCTAGAAATAGACAAAAACATCAGGCCCAAAAAGCAAAAGCTCCGCAAAATGTCAGACAAAAAAGTCGAAGCTGTGAAGGCAGAAGTACAAAGGCTACTGGATGCTAACGTAATCCGCGGAGCCAAATACTCAACGTGGCTTGCAAACACAGTCCCGGTAAAAAAGAAAAACGGAAAATGGAGAATGTGTATAGATTTCACAGACCTGAACAAAGCTTGCCCAAAAGATGATTATCCACTAGAAAGAGTGGATAAAATAGTCGATGATGCGACCGACAACGAGATGTTGTCACTACTCGATATGTTCTCGGGGTACCATCAGGTCAGAATAAGAAAAGAGGACGAAGAAAAAACCAGCTTCATCACACCCTTCGGCATCTTTTGTTTCTTGAGAATGCCTGAGGGGCTTAAAAATGCAAGACCTACCTTCACCAGAATGACAACTTCGGTGTTTCCCGAATAACTGCGCAGAAATTTGTTGGCATACGTGGACGATATAGTCATCAAAAGCAACAAGTGCGGCGATCACATTTCTGACCTTGCAGAAACTTTTGCAAATCTGAGAGCCGCAAACTTACAATTGAATCCCGAGAAGTGTGTATTTGGAGTGCGCCATGGAAAAGTACTTGGATGTCTCGTAGAGACAAAGGGAATACAAGATAACCCCGACAAAATACAAGCAATAATCAAGATGGAGGAACCCAGGTCCCTAAAAGATGTGCAGAAGCTCACAGGGAGAATAGCTGCGCTAAACAGATTCGTGTCCAAGGCCGCGGAGCGAAGCCTCCACTTCTTCCAAGTACTCAGAAACAACAAGAAGTTCGAGTGGGGGGCAGAGCAGAGCAAAGCGTTTGCGGAGCTCAAAGTCTATCTCACCAACCTGACCAAACTATGTCCCCCGGAGCCCGGCTCCCCCTTGCTACTTTACATCTCGGCTCCCCAACATTGGACAAATCTTCCACCTATAGGATGGGTTGGTGCTGAAAACTGTGGCAGCCAAATTTTCAAGAATTTAAAGAGGCTAAAATTAGTCAAGATACAAACGCTGGAAAAATGGGTTGGAAATGGCCCTTGTAAAGTCTTCTCTCACTTGGAAGAGCTGGTCATAAGAGATTGCTCTGCACTCAGGGAGTTGCCATTTTCACATTCTACTTGTGAACACCAAGATAAAGAGGTGAACCTGAATTGGTTTCCCATGCTAAGGAAGCTCGAAATTTTTAACTACCCAAACTTACTGTCCTTGCCTCGTTTACCTCGTGCTCCATGCTCCCTCAATATAGGAGGATCGAGTCTATGTTTTGAGGGTATCTATTACACAAAAGATGAATCTGAATGTAGCTTGAGCGTCGTTGGCTTGGATGGTGCATGGCCAAAGGTGTTCATCTTTGACAACCTAACAGAACTTAAAGATTTGATGGCCCAGAGATGCCCTCTTCTGCCTCTGGATCACCTCCAAATGCTTTCATCCGTGAGGACCCTTCGAATCATTGAGCCGAATAGTGGCCTTTGGCTGGTTGAAGGTGAGAGCCATGCCGACCACTAGTTTCTAGTGGAACTTCTCTCAATCACAGAGCGTGGTGCTAGTGGAAAGGAATTTACACAGTTGCTCTCTCATTTTCCAAAGCTTTCTAGTTTGTATATAAGTGTTTGCCAGAAGATAACAGTGGTGGGTGTCATGAGGAAGGAAACAACGGTAAAATCCAGGCCATCACCATCAGCTTCAGCTAAAATGGAGGGCGTGCAAATTGGACAAAATCAACTAATACATGCAACGGGAGATGGGAAAATAACAGCGAAAACAAAGGATGAAGAAGTGCTGCTCTTGCCTCCCAACCTACAAAACCTGGAGATGAACGGCTGCCCAAATCTGATTCTCATCAATCTTCCCTCGGATTCGCGTGATGAAGACAAGGAAGGAGGAGGACGAGGAGGGTTCCAAGGCTTGCACTCCCTCCAATATTTGGTTATTCAGGCGTGGCCCAAGTTCCTTGTTGGATATTTGAAAAATAGCCAAACAGAAAAAGTGACAAAGTTCTGAAAAGGTGTGCACTTTGATTCTCAAAAGGTGGATCCCTTTACACGGAGGTAGGGGGCTCCTTTGATAGTGCCCGGAGGTCACTTTTACATTCCGATTTTACCCCTGATTATAAAGCATATTTCAAGATTATCCAAGGTACAATACGTCCGCGGTGATCACGCAATCACTTTTCATATTTACAAGTGTGCCCTTACGTGGTTGGGCTTCTCACTTCTTGCGTAGTCAAGCTTCTCACGTTTCTTCTTCCTTCTTGATCACACCATTAACTGATTCAAACATGGAAGTTCCCCTTCAAGATCAATATTTCCTCCTCTTCCCTTCCATCATCTTCGCTTGGACAGACGTCAGCATTATTGATGCTGACGTCACTTTCGGTAGAATCCGCATGTCTTGCAAAATCTTGGGTTCCGAAGTATACCTCGTTCAGTCCTTAGTCTTGAGAATTTGCCCCGTCAAACCTGCTTCTTCAACCAACTTCGCTTCTTGTAAGAATAAGAGAAAGGACTCTTCTCGAGGAACTTCATGTTCTTCATAAACTTTTACCAAGTATGACGTCACTTCCTTCTGTTCTTCAAAGAAACATAGATTTTACAAATACCGAAGTTTACCAAAACTTAATAAACATAAAAAGATGTCTTCCATGGACTTCGCACAGTGAAAATCTTGGCACAATCATCAACAATCATATATCTTGCTAAAAACCTTCACCCGCTTTCGAAAGAAAATTGTGTTTGTAGAAAAACTGTGTTTCCTTTGATGACTTGAGGGTGACCAAAAATGGTTGATTCCCCAACATTTGTCTTCTATTCATCGTCCTCATCTTCTTGTCTCCCCTTCCCATCCTCCTTGCAAGTTCTTGCGCTTCATGGCTTGAAGGGCATGGAGGCAGCTGCCGTGCCTCTCTTAAATCTTGTCTCTCTCACGAGGCTATGGATAGGTGAATGTGGGGACTTAAGAAGCGAGGGCTTGGGTACTCTCCTCATCCAAGGTCAACTCAAAGAACTAATTGTCCATGGCAGCCCCATATTCCTCGTTGATTGTTCCAAGCCATCATGGATGTGTGAAGAAGAACCGGGCCTACTGTGATTCATGGGTATTCAAATGAATACCCATTATTTTTGACAAAAACTTTGCATGTGTAATATATGATATGTATATCTATTCAAAATCTGAATAATAGCACCATAAAATAGGCTTTCTGATCTCTCATTCTCTAATTTAGTGGCAAAGAAGAGATAATTTGAGCTAGAGATTTTTTTTCTTCATCTATAAGTGAGTATATAACCTAAGTTTTCTCTACTATTGGAAATTTTGAATACTCATTGTCAAAATTCTGGGCCCGTCCCTGTCTTCCATGCTCCTCCAAGCTGCAAGAGTTGAATGTTGACGACATTGCAGGTGTCCTCACTGCCCCCTTATGCAGCCTCATATTTTCCTATCATACAAAATTAATGCTTATTAAGTGTAGCCAAGATGTGGAACGCTTCAGAATGGAGCTAGAGGAGGCGCTTCTTCTCCTCACCTCCTTCCAGGACCTTCAGTTCATTTTCTGCGACAAGATGCAACACCTTCCAGCTGGGCTACATAAACAGGACAAACTCACAAAATTATACATCGACAGCTGTAAAGCTCTTCGGTCACTGCCCAAGGATGGCCTCCCCAATTCACTGGAGCATCTATCTATCATCGACTGTCCTGCCATCAAGTTACTGCCCAAGGACGGCCTCCCCAGTTTGCTGCAACATTTATCTATCTATAGTTGTCCTGCCATCAGGTCACTGCCCAAGGTAGACACACTCGCCAGTTCTCTACTCTCATTAAGGATCAATGCAAACAATAGCAACGAGCTAATAAGATAGTGCCACAAGTTAAAAGGAACAATTCCAATAGTCGACACCTGACTCATCTAGGGTAAGAGATGCTTTTGATTGTTTGTTTGTACTACGTGTTCCCAGTTCCCATCCACAAGCTTTCCTTACATTTGCATAACCTCTTCTTCACCAAAGCATGTAACTCTCTTAAGTTTCGCTGTGGTTCCTATTTCCATCTGAATAACCTTGGGCCACTTGTTTGAACATGTTTTGTGCATGTCTCATGTTGTAGGCATCAAGCATATTTCTTGTCTTGTCAGATTTCCTCTGTACAAAGATCTCAACTTGCACCATCTCCAGCTGCAAATATAACTTAACTGGAGTATGCTGTATGCAAAACCACACTTAATTGTAAATTGTTCTAGACACACTACAAGCCTATCCACCTTCCACCAATCAAGTTCCACACTAGCTTCCCGAGTTTCTGTATCTGTATAAGGTTATTAGTAATATCTCTCTGTTTTTTAGTTTTCGTAGTGTTTTCCATTAACCAATTTAGTTATTCCATTACAATCTCAAGAGGATGCCCTCTGGTATGTTATGAAGATCTGCACAACTGACCTTCCTGGTGTGCATATACACAGACTTACACTGGAACGGTATGTGCAATTCAATACATACGCTTCGATTGGTTACCTTCTAGCTCATGTCTAAAGCTGCTATGATGCAATTGACCTTGTAGATTCACTGAACTGACTGCCAATCGAGTAGCCTGAATTTCACGCCATGTTCTCTTGAGCTCACCCAACTTATGAATGATAGCTCTGCTGATTGTACCACATTCGTCCAAACAAGGTACCATGCATTTTGTATTTAGCAGTTCAAATGAAGGTGCAGCGATTTATAACTGCCAAGCTTGTTGCTTCCTTGCAGTACCTCATAGAATCCTACCGAAAAATAAAGTGGTTTGTTTCAAAAACTCCTGCAGCCTCAAGTTGACTTAATTCAACTATTATATGTACCCATTGCCAATTGAGAGCTGCTAGCGCCCAAACGTTCGTTTCGGGCGCTAGCCGCCGGACACACCAGCAACCGTTGGATCGGAGCACCAGAAATGTCAGATCTACGTAGAGGAAAAAAATCCCGCCACAACACTGACTCATGTTGCACACAACATCAAGACTTAGAAACATCCCACCGCAACATCGGTGCATGTTTCATGCAACATTCGTCAGCCAAGATGAAACACTTGAATAAATATGATGAAACACCAAAACAAAGATGTTGCAACATGAGGAATTAGCGGATGAAACACAAAACAAATAACTATTGCAACATCTATGACATGGTGAAACACTGAAACACAGAAGTTGCGACATGAAAAATTAACAGATGAAACACCAAAACATAATTGTTGCAACATACATATAGTTTTGCAACATCAAAAAAATTTTGCTACAACACTTTTGGGTACCTAATGCAACATGCCCACATGGAAAAAATGATGCCAAGTGCGCCGCCGGCCTCACACACCACCGGTCGCTCCCCTAGCCATGGAGCGGTGGCCGGCGCCTGGCCGCGGAGGTGTGCTGGCTCGACCCCCAGGCGCGTCGAAGGGCGGCGGCCCGGCGCGGCTCACCCGTACTCCTATCGCGGGGGAATCTCGGTGACTGCCAGCTCAACCCCCAGGCGCACTGAAGCTCCCGCACGTGACTGCAGGAGGCTGACACGGTGGTCGTGGATCGAGCAAGCGGCGCCGGATCCATGTTGTGGTAGGGGAGAGGGGTCGGGTCGGCCGCCGGCTGCCGGATCTGCGTCGAGGAGATTCGCCCCCAAGCCCAATGGCGCAGCTCCTCCTCGGGCCGACGCGGGGAGACCTCACCGCCAAGCCCAATGGCGCTCGAGCGGCCGCCCGGCGGGGCAGCTCCTCGCCGGCGGCCTCACAACAAGTGCGTGCAGGGGAGCACCCTCCCACCGGTCATCTGCGGGTGCTGCCGTGCTGAAGATGATGATGCGCCAGAAGCCCGAGTGATGTTGACTTGTTGTGTGGTTGGGAAGGAAAGCCCCTGAAGGGATAAGCCTCGGGTGGGACCCGCTCACATGGAGAAGAAGGTGCGTGACACATGATGGCGTCCGATTTTTTACCTTCCATCCAAACATCCGCACAGGAGCATTACCATTGCCAATTTGCCATCACAGAGGTGGTATGGGAAAACAAGTAATCTAGATTCACAGCTTCGTTTATTTGTTGTAATGTAGCATGTATTTTAATTATATTGTGAATTCTTGTGACGACAAGTAAAATGCGAAGTTTTTCACCTGGTTTCATATATCTTGTACCGGTACCATGAAGATAACTTTGGGCTATGCCCTATATTGACTAAATACTAGACATTAAAATGTACATTTTGAGTTTGTACACGCCTAGATTATTGATAATCGAGTTTGTTCTTTGTGGCATTATTGATTGTACAAGTTCCTGATGAGGGCTGGGACTAGTAGAATGAGAGAAAAGCAGCTCAGGGTGGTTTGAAAAAAGTCACTATAAATGAATTCATGAGCAATTGTAAACCTTCATATCTGATTCATTCCTGTGTTGATTATAACAAACAACAACATCCTTGTCTTATTTTAAGGATGATGAGTATATGCACAATGACCAAATTGATTATATATGGAAAAAGTGGCAAAATAGGCGTTTTAGTCCCTAAACTATGCCCCAAAGGTCAAGTTCGTCCCTCAACTTTCAAATAGACCAATTTAGTCCCTCAACTTTCAAATAGATCAATTTAGTCCCTCAACTTTCAAATAGACTAATTTAGTCCCGCAACTTTATTATTTGGTTCAAATTCGTCCTCGTACTAATATAGGTCTCTATGGTGGCATGAAACTGATATGAAATGACTTTTTTGCCCTGAGTTCCTTTTTTCTTCTCAAATTTTTTTGTGCTTGATTAAGTGGCCTCATAGCAAAAATGCGGAGTTGTGGTCTTCGATCATATGACTAGGGATGCATGTATGAATAACATGCCATGGATCACACATCCGCACCACTACGAATGCTACTTGATGCATGAGAACTCACTCAGTCAAAATCAAATGATAGCACCTGCATGCTAATCGAGTGAAACTCAGCAGCCATGGAATGCCACCATGGCCAACACAACGACGATCCAGCGAATGACTATTGTGCCGGCTGCCAGCACTTGTCGGGTGGAGATGCCGGAGGCGATAGTGAATCGTAGTTAGCTATAGCTGAACATGTTGCCGCCCCAAACCCAACAGAACCAATCACCACTATATATATGTCACCGTAGCGTCCCGCGCCAATGCTTGTAGACACTGAAGGCAGTCTGATCATTAGAATTCCTAGTGTTGTACGGAAATTGAGAAGGAAAAAATATGAAGGGCAGAAATGATTTTTCGCAATGGTTTCTTTATGCTACATTAGCATAAGGATGAGTTTGACCCAAAAGTAAAAGTTAAAGGACTAGATTGACCACTGTAAGAGTTGAGGGATGAACTTGACCCTTGGGATAGAGTTAAGGGACCAAATGGCCTATTTTGCCAAAAAAAATATCCATTTTGAGCCATTCATCATTAGCAAATCATGGGCCACCATGCTTGATGGGCCTTACTCTTGTGCAGTTTGGACCTCCTGTTATTTTGTACGGAGTGCATCTTGTTTTGTACTCCCTCCAGTCTCATTTATCAGGCACGACAGTGATTCACACATGTACCAAGACTCATTAATTATCCGCCTAGTTCTGCATGCAGCGTGCCCTTTGGGCCTATCACTTTGCTACTGCCTAGCACCTGATTGGATGGACTACTTCAATCAACATTTATAACGTGAGTGGATACTCTTTCTGAAGACGCGAGCATGTTTGGATGACCTTTGTCTCGTGATTAAAATTAGTTAGGTTAAAAAATTTTAGTCACCTCGTGTTTTAAAGTAAGGACTAAAGTGGTATTAAAAGAGTATTAAAGTTCAGATTTCTCTCTCCCTCCCTCTTCTCTCTCCTCTCCCACAGTGCAGTTTGGTCTGGGAATGTGGGAGGATGTGGATGACCATTAATGAGGAGAGAAGAAAAGAGGATTTTAATCCTTTTTAGCTGCCTCACCTCCTACTAGCAAATTTTAGCCTCAAGACTAATTTTAGCTTCTCTTTAACCTCACATGTTTGGAAGTTTACCTCCTACAAGAGACTAGAATTAGTCAGACTAATTTTAGTCACCATGATCCAAACACCTAGATAAGCTGAAAATCTCCGTATGGAGCCATGGTATTATGCTTATTTTGCGATTTTATTATTATTTATTTTCTTCAAACTCGCAGGACTACCTATAGTTAATCTACTAGCACCTTGTCTTGTACTGCGTTTGTTTGGAACATCACAGTCCGCTTCACTTTATTTTAGGTTTGTTCCTGCGCAGTATGGAGTTCCTGATTTTTATCTGGCCCGTTTTATATTCCCTCATTTGAGACGTGAAGCCTAGGGTGCTTTGAGGGTGCGTTTGGTAGAGCTGTGGATGCAACTGTAGCAGTTCCGGCTGTGGTTGTGCTGGTGGAGCAGATTCTCTGGTGAAGCTGAAACTGTTTTGAAAAATGTTTGACAAAACAGCTTCTCCTGTATTGGTTGGAATAGATGTAAGAGGTCAAATGTCCTAGATGCCCTTGGTTGTGTGGGTTGTTTGAACTAGTGTGCTACTCCCTCCGGTGCACAAAAGGAAGTCCCTTAAGACCAGATTACTCATACCAAGGAGTCATTTATTAGGGGTAATTTTTTCTTGTTTGCCCCTAATAAATAGGCTTACGGGTGCATTGTAAGCACCAACGACATCTTGGCCGACTGGCTAGCGGATCGTGGCCCGATGCACTCCGCATGCGTGGTCGCGGGTTCCACTCCTTCAGGCTGCGGATTTTTTCTGTTGGTTGGCATTTTTGCATGGTGCTGCATGGTACTGTGCGCAGCGAGGGGGTTGGACGTGAATCGCGCGAGAGGAGACGTGCTGCATGGTACTGTGGCTGCTGATTTTTTTTCGTTTTCGTTGATTTGGCGCTAGTTTTTCGCGGTTGTTGCCTGGGCGCTCTTTTTTCCCGCCGCACGCAGCGCCAAACAGGTCCGACGGCACCTTTTTTTGGCCACCATATAAACGTGCACACAGGGACAATGCCCTTCAACTCTATGCCTACGCACACACAGCAAAATGGATTTCGATTTGAACTTGCCTCCTGATGGTTTCCTCCTCAATCCTCAAGAAGAAGGAGATGTTCACGCTGCGACCTGCGAGCCGAGGAAGGCAAAACGCGGCACCGGCGAGCAGAAAAAGGAAGGCAAGCGGATCGCGGAAGGCGAGGCGCGTGCGGTTGGAGTAATTACTACGCGGAGCGCTGGAACGGGCGACGAGCGTCCCGACGCGCATTCACACAGGGGCAACAACGTCCAAAACTCCCTCTCCTCGCGCAAACGGACTTCTTTTGTGCACTCGTCTCCTCGCCGAGACGGACTTCCTTTTGTGCACCGGAGGGAGTATGTCATCTATCACAAAATGAAGCTAACGGTCTAATAGAAGCTAATTTGAGGTAATTAACAATAATTAAAAATAAGCACATATGGTCATTGCATTGTCTCATACAAGCTTACTGACATGTCTCGTACAAGCTAATTGGCATGCTCAAGATGATCTAGAAATAAAGATTGCTCTAGCAAGGTCATCTCGGAATCTATCCATGGTGCAATCATCAGCTTTCGAAGTCGATGTATCTCCAAGAGCTTGAGAAATACGCTGCCTTCTGTATCTTGAAGGTATAGTGGGCATATAATCTGGATTTCGATCACATTTGCGGAAATCTTTATCTAGTGCATGATTCTCACGAATGAAGTTATGGAGACACATGGTTGCAGCAACAATCATCATTTGCTTCTCCATTGGGTAGCTCGGCATCCTGTAAAGGATTCTCCACTTCTGTTTCAACACACCAAAAGAGCGCTCTACCACATTGCGAATACTTGAATGCAAATGGTTGAAATGCTCCTGCTCACCATTTGGAGCAGGCCCTCTCCTCCAATCTGGCACGTGATACCTTTGACCCTTGTATGGTGATAAGTATCCAGGTCTATTTGGGTAGCCGACATCAACTATATAATATTTTTCTAAACACAGATGTTAAAAATGAGAAAAAATTAAGATAAATGAGAAAAAAAAGAAAAAAGAAGATAAATGATCTGGCATACCTAAAGGGGTGTGTGGAAATTTATCAGCATCACGTTCAAGAGCATGAAAGAGCACATTAGTGTCATGCATAGACCCGGGCTGCCCAATAGATGCATAAGTGAACCTCATGTCGAAATCAACAATAGCAAGAACATTTTGTGTAGCAATGCCACTCCGACCAATGTATCTGATAAGGTCATTGGGATGTGGTGTCGCTGAAATGTGAGTACCATCCAAAGCTCCAATGCAATGTTTAAAGTGTGGCATCATTCTTTGATCATTACTAATCCTTGGATGAGTATCAGAGAAATTAGGGTCAATTGGCCTTATGTAATCCGCACTCATAGCCACCATACAGATCAATACTTCCTCAAATTTTTCTACTAATTGTTTCCGAAGAATGCTTGAATATACCATCTATACCTCTGTTGGACATTGCTTGGCCACACACAAGAAGGAAAATGGCTAGTGATTCTATAGAACTCACATGAATAGATGATTGCAGTCCATATTGATCAACTAACAGATCATGCAACATGTAAAATAGACGTGCATTCATTCGGAATTGCTTATAACTTTCACCTGGAGTGCTCATCACCGGTGTTCCAAATGTCTTCAAACATATTCTCTAATTGCTCTTCATTATGTAGTCCTCTCAGCTTGAATCTAGTAGAGCCCTTTACATCCTGAAATTAGTTATTCAAATATCAGTAATTTGTGGTGGTGTACAAGGCAAAAATTGAAACAACTACAACAATAATTTCACTTACTTTTGCCATTTTCTTCCATCAAGCTTCTGGCATTACAATATTCTTCCCAGATTCATCCCATCCAAGACCAGTCTCCTTTCTTTTCAATTTCTTCCAAATACCATAATCTTGCTTCAACTTATCCCATTTATTCTTGAATTGCATTCTACTATAAACAAGCCCAGTTCTCTCTTTAAATCTTGCTATAACATTGTTGTACCCAGTCTTATTCAAATGAGTACTAGACCTATTTCCTTTGATAACTTCATCGGCAAAAATTTTAGAAACTATTCTAGTGTTGTCATCACCCTAATCAGCCAAACTGTTGCCAACAAGATCAATTTGATAAGGAAGCAAACAACTAGCAGCTATTGGTAATCATGTAACTAGCAGTTATACTGTGTCACACATCAATTTGACAAGTAAAATTATGCCACTCGTAATCAATTTTAGAAGCAACATTCAACTACCATAGATACTATTGGTAATCACTTAACTAGCAGCTATATTGTGTGACACATCAATTTGACAAGCAAAATTACGACACTAGTAACAATTTCACAAGCAAATTCTTGCAACCGGTAATTAATTTTACAAGCAAAATCATGCCACTGGTAAGCAATAAACAACTAGTTCATACCCAGAATCGGTGAGGTCGACGTCGACTGATGGAAGCAGTTGTACCTCCCGCCTGTGGTCTTGGTACGCGACCACCTCGCCGGCGAACTGTCGAGCCCCGACCTTGACGAGATGCAGGAGCCTCTGTCTCGCTGGTGACCGCCGGCGCTGCTGCAGTGACAACTCGGGAAGTAGTAGCATCGGCACGGAGCCAATCCGGGCCAAGAGCTGCGGCTGCAGCGCTGCTCCACTAGTCCGTCCATCCTCCATGGCCAGGGATGCCTGCGCTTCCGCCCGTCAGGCCCGCCGCAGTAGGCATGCCGCCCCACGCCGCTGCACCATGGACAGTGTCCGTCCCCGTGCTGGGAGGCACTCCTGCAGCGCCTCCGGGGAGGCCGGGCCACGCGCCTGCCAGCAGGGCACCCAGGGGACCGGTCAGTGCGCCTCCGGGACACAGGAAGGGCGCACCTCCGTCGGGCACGAAGGAGACGCCTCCAGACCCACCGCCGGCCCCGTCTTCAACGCTCCCACCAGATCTGCCCCTTGCGGTCGGCGCACCTCCTTCTCCCGCCGGTGCCGCCGCATCTCCTTCACTCATCGCCACTGCCAGGTACTCCAGAACCGCATGGGGGAAGAAAGGATACAATAGGGGGGGGCGTCCGTTCGGGGTGGGACGCTGGGATAGGGCCGGGTGGCATTTTTCCCGTAATTGCGTCAAACCGTAGGGGTACTTTGGTAACGTGGAGCGCGGGCCTGCGGAGTGCGGACGGAGCTGGGGTGAAGCTGCTATTTTCGGCTCCGGCGCCCGCTTTGCGTTCTAGAGATTTCCGGCTGCTATTCATTTGAAGCTGTTTTGCAATGCGTTTGGTACAACTCCTTCCAAAACAGCTTCTGAAGCTGCTCAAGAATCTCTACCAAACGCACCCTGAGTTGGCGCCTTGGCGGGTTCCAGACTAGTATTGATTTCATTTTTAATTAATTCGAAAATCAGTTTCATACTGTACCTTCTACATACCCCCTCCTTCTACAATTTACTGTACAGTTTTGGTATTTTCTATATTATAACTAATAACGACTCTTACATATCTATACTATAAAGAGCGAAAACAATTGAAAACAATTCTTACCCAATTCGGGTCTGCCATACCCCTCACGTCGGACCCACCCGTCATATGTTTTTAGGAGTAGATAGGGTGGAAGGACTATGGAAGGACCAAAAAATCGCAATTTGGAGAATATTTCTGCCAAAAACGAATTGTTTTTCTCACCCGCATCTGCTGTACCCACCCTCCATACCCGCCGGGCCCACCCACACCACGCGCGAACGTACCCGTCCGCTCTACCCACGAGACCCAAATCTTTCCTCCCACGCCCATATTCGCTCTTCCCTTTCCTTTGACCTGCGAGAGTCCGACCACACGGGATGCCTCCTCCACCGGCTCCATCCGCCCCTTGCGCAGCGCCTCTGTTCCTCCGCTGTCCGCTAGCGAAGTCTCGGCAACCTCCACGCCCGCCAGGTCCCTGGTCCCCGTTGGCCCCGTGCTGCGCGCCACCGTCGCCCTCTAGATCCTGCCGGCCGTCGCTGCCATATGGCGCTGCACTCTATGGTCGTCATGCTGAAGGCCAGGGGCGGAGCCAAGGGGGGGCGCGCAGGGGCCTGGCCCCCCCCCCCGACGCTGCCCATTTTTACTGAGCCCCCTCCTTAATTTCCCATCTAATCTTTTAAGCAAGTATATCTCTCCTTGATTACCATTCTAATCTATGTTAAGCAAGTACGATCCATCCCATCCTCTGTCCCAGTTAGCATGCGAATGAGCATGTGCTGTTGCACTTCTTTGCCCATCATCAGCCAGGGCTTAATGCTTCCTCTACTGCAACTTTGCTTTCTCTTCTCGGTGCTATGCTCGCATGTAGTACATAGTTGTAGTACTTTTGTGCTGACTCCATACATTTATTTGATAGGCCAAAAATTAAAACTCTGGTAGAAAATACTATCCTACCGATTTTTCTTATCAAGATAGAGCCCAAATGGAATGTCACGTAGCACAATTTTAGGGCAACCAACTTGAGTTCAATTCAAGTTAACAGAGACATAATAGTTGCGTGTTGAAAAACTCATATCATTTTACTTTATTCATGTATATCCATTTAATCCATTTTGAAACTAGCTAGTCGTCAACTGCTTTAGTTTTTCTTTTTATACCATAAAGCAGACGTTGAATTATTTTTTCATACTCTGAACAAGTGTATAAATAAATAGATAGATAGATGTATCTTTGTATACATGATTATGTAGGATTATTGCGATATTGCTATTGATCACCCGGCCCCTCCTATGTCTAAATCCTGGCTACGCCCCTGCTGAAGGCCCTCCCGCGTCGGATGCCTGGCTCTGGCACTTTCTCCCTCAAGGTTCGTTCCCCATCCCTATCCCCATGGACGAGCTTGATCCTAGCGGTAGCAACATGAGACTGGCGTCCGGCTTTGAGGTGCTCGATTCATGGCTGCAGAATGTCGATTCTGACAACAGTCTTCTTCTGAGGGGCCGGTAGTAATAACAACTACTGAATTTCGTCGTGAAGTCACATTGCAGGTTAGGTAGACACCATGAACTTATTTGTCTGTTGCGCTTGCCTGTTCAGGCTTCCCACGAACAAGATTTTCTGGTTGTTGGAGGTTATATGTATGCACCTGCTTGATGTAGTTATGGCAATTTTTGTCAGATCAAAGACCAACCTCTACAGTGCTCATTTAATAGTACAAAGAAAGCATGATAGAATCTTTCGAAATTCAGTGGACACGTCAACTAATTAGTTATTATGTAGAGCACTGAACTGTGCATAACTCACTATTAAGTCCTTATCTGTTGACAAAAGTAGCTTACTGTCTAATTTATTTTTGGTGAGTGCAGAACAAGATGCACTCCAAATTATTGCAAGAGCAACTCTCTTGATAACCATGCAGATATCTTCAAATTCTATCTGAATTTTTTCAAGATCATTGCCAACATCCAGTCTGAATTTTAGTTTGACACCAGTGTGCATTAATTGATAAAGTGATCTACACTAATAGTTTGCAAAGAAATAATTAGGTGTAGTTCTTGCAGCTAGGTCTAGGAAGGTGCAAAATTGGCAGGCAAAACATTCAAATTACGCTATGTGGGCGTCTGATTTAGCTTATGGCTGGCGCCCCTATCAAAATTATTCTTAAAACTACGAGGCAATTAATTATGGTGATGAATGTATGCATATGTACGCGATCCGTTGAGATGCGATGGGCAATCGAACAATTGTTCTCCTCCTCATCCCACATTAATTGGTGTGTTTGCTTGATCTGTAGTAGGAAATCATCATTCACCAATGTTTGCTTGTGCCTTCTTTTTGATGTGTGAGGATTTGTTTCGCGCAATTCCTCTAGCCATGGGGAATTGCGGATTAATTTCATTGTCTACCTGAGGCATGCATGGCTGCAGCAACATGTGTGATAACATGTTATGCTCAGTTAATCGATGCCTAATTAATTTGTTTGTCATGTGTCTCTCCTTTCATTCCTTATGGTGTTGTACACTTTTGTGATACATGAAGCTGCTAGATAATCTATCTATCTATATACTATAAAGAATGACTTCTTTTGTAAATGCACTTTACCAAAATTCATACCCTCTTACCTCTCTCTCACAGGAGGGCACCTGGCAGACCTAGATGATGAGGCGCAGGTGGACACAGCTAATTAATGCCTTTAATTGAGAAGTAAATTAATGCTGATGTTATGAGGTAATTTTCCAACATTACAGCTCTTAATGGTTCATCATCTAGAGTGATCCTTTAATTGAGAAAGTAATTCTTCCAGGAGGAAGAGTCCACTTAACTGCAACTCTTTTATCTAGCATGTCTTCTAAAATTGACATCCTGAGAGACATGGGTACCCATGGGTCCCGACCGACCAAGGTCCCTGACAAGTGGTCCCGACCTTCTAGAAGCCCCGCCGACCTGCAAAGTGGGCCCAACGACCTTATCCGCTACTCTGATGATTCCGGACGTCCTTATCAAGATCCCGGAAGATCCGCAGAACTTGGCGTGCAAGTCAAGGCAGTAGGACGCGGCGCGCCGCCGCCCGTAGGTCCGAGTATCACGGGATACTCCATGTAATCCGGAAGAATGTCTTCCCTAATTGTAACCGACCCGGATACGGGTCCACTGACCTTGAATGGAAACCCTAGCCCGTCTCCTCATATAAGGCGGCCTAGGACTCCATTCAAGGGGACATCTTCATCCCTCTCGCATAATCCACCATCACAACTGGACGTAGGGTTTTACTCTCCGGAGGCCTGAACCAGTCTAAACCCTTGTCTCCCTGTGTTCATCGCCATACTCGCCTAGTTCCGAGTTCACCACGTGGACTACCACCTACGCTCTTAGTTTCCGATCCTCTCCATTAACCTGCAAACTGCTTGGGTAGCCCCCTTGCAGAGCTGTCCAGGTCTCAACCCTTGACAGTTGGCGCGTGTTGACAGTCAATTTCCGTCAACCAAGAGCACTTGTTACACTTTGGTTTGAGCTTTGAATTATAACTAACCCGCCACTAGGCACACTAATGATGTAACAAGTTCACACTTGCATGTGGTTTTTGGAGTATGTTGTTTACGCAGGAATTAAGTACCTAAATGAGGACTTCCTGGAAGAGTTCATCAAGCACTTTATGAGAAACTCACGAAGCCCGGCACAAGTCAAGACACGAAGTGAACATGACTCCAAAAGAACTGAGGACCAAAGCATGAAGCCGTGAAACTCCGAGGACCCGAACGGAAGATGCGGGAGTTTGCACGCCAAGCACCCTTATCTAAACCGCGGGGAAAACGACGTCAAGGACCCACATGGACTTCGGTAAATATTCAAGAAAGTGCGAGAAGCATCGTGGAGGAAGATGGGCCCGAACCGGGCTGAAAAGGGCCTGGGCCGGCCGGCCCATGCCGACCGGCCTGGGGTGTTTCGGGCCTGGTTCGGCCTCCCCTTTGACCTACACGCTCCTCAGCTCATTTATACCCCTGCCTCCGACGGCCGCCACATCCATTCATCAGAACTCGGCGAAACCTAGAAGTGAGCACCGGAGGGAGACGACGGCGGCGGAGACCTCAAAGTTGTCTGGGGGTATGACCTAGGCCAACCCTAGCCGCCATGACCACCCTGCGTGGTTGTGCCATGGCGGAGTTCCGGAGCTACGTGTTCATCATCTTAGGTACGATCTCGGTGGTGATGATGTAATACATACTTTCATGTGAGTAATGACAATCATGTTTTCCGATTTTTAAGCGATTCCATGTCTCTGTCTTTACTTTCTACCTATCGTGAATATGATTTGATCCTTAGTCTAATGCTAGTTTAGACTTCATAGCATGCTTTATGTAATCATGGTGATTAGATCTAGTATGTTGACCCTTCATGATTGGTAGACTTGACCATGTATGGGCACGCCCGTGGATCCCTCGCTTCATTAAGGGAGCATCATGACAGGGTGATTTCCCCCGAACGAGCGGATGTCTTCGGGAGGTAGGCCGGAGGTAGGAGTTTAAGGATGCTTTTAGATGAGATGCTTGGTTTGTTGCTCGTTTGCCGGAACTACAACTAGAAGGAGCTAGGCTTAGTCGTCCTCTTGGTGGCGCTTTACTTTGCCTATGTTTGTGTACGTGATCAACCTTGTGCCACCACACATACACCCTTAAAGGTTACCTATATGCAATCTACACTTAATGTTAGGTTAGTTTGGTTAGACGAGGTAGAGATCTTTAGCGGTTTGCTTCCGATCCTTGGATTGACAAACCTTGGGGGACCCTTCTTGGTGAAAAAGGCACCAAGTCACCCGTAGGCTTGCGGTGAACTTCAACACGGTTTTGAACCGTCAACAGCGCGCCAGGTAGGGGCGATCAGGAACTCGTTGTGCAGCATGGTGGCCCGATTTGGTGTCGTTTTTCCGGCGAGCATGGCAGCCATCCTCGCCAACCCCATGGAGATCTACTTTGGATCCTTCACGGCAACCTCTCCTGCTCCGGCGGCCGCAGCCCCTCCAGCAACCGCAGAGCAGGTCGTGATGGCGCCCGTCGCCACCCCCGTTTCCGATCTAGTATCAGAGACCCACCCACCCAGACCCTATGACCTTGTTCATGGGATGGAGCGCGTCATCGACATGACGAAGGAGACTCTGAAGATCTGCAAGCGAGCTCAGCGCTCGGCGCAGACGGCGCTACGCCATGATACCTTCCCCTTCGGCTTGCAGTCTGCGCCGCCCTTCGCCTCAGTCAGCTCTCCACGCCCTCCCAGATCCAATCTGGTTTGAGGCCATCTGGCAACCTAAGGCCTGCACCTCGCGCCCGGTGCGACCCTCTCGACATGCCCTGCACCTGTCACAAGGGCGCAAAGCACACCCTCCACGGGTGCTGCCTGCGGAAAAAGATCGACCAAGAGCTCCCCCGCTGTGCCAAACGACCTACCCAGTCCCCGGACTGTGGTGAGTTCCAGAAGGTCCGTGTCCGCGTCTCCCCCAACAACTCGGACATTGTCTTCCGCCAAGTACTCGTGGTCTCCGAGAACGAGCCACCCCGTGTCGGCACGACGAACTCCGAGGAGGCGGCACGCATCCAAGGCAACGCCCTGCACGCCCAGCTACGTGCAGAAGAATAGCGTCGCGCGGCCCTTCCTTGCTCTCGGGACCTGCGCATGGAGTTCGAGGAGGCTGGGATCCCGACGTTCAACAGCCCCCAGGCCAACCTGGGTGCTGCCATCACACAACTCCAGCAAGCTCTGTTGATGCCCGAAGTTGAGCAGGCTATCGCGTACCTCCGGGTCGCCAACGCCCTGGTAAAGGAGAAGAGCGCGGCCTCTAAAGCCGCTACGTCCTCATCGACGCGCCACTCACGCAGTCGATCTCATCGACCTCAGCGTAGCCACCTCTCCCCCATTTGGGAGGAGGTCGCCCAGCACAACCCCGAGCAACCCAACCAGCAGCCTAACACTGCCAATGGCGGCGACCTTCGCGTCAACCTCGACGCCAACAGGCGCACTCGCGATGTGCGCGGCTACGTCGACCAGCGCCACCGCAAGCGCGAGGAGCGAGAGCTACAACATCGCGCGGAGTACGATCGCGAGTATGGTCCCCTGGTGCCGTCCACTGCATCATGGAGCGAGAATAGCGCGACTGCCACGACATCGAGAACCGGCGACGTGTTGTGTACGACGCCGAGCACAGCGACCCAGGGGTCACCCAGGGCAACCGAGATCGGCAGCCGCGCTCCCAGGTCGTTATCCCAGAGCGCAGCGTCCACTCTGCACCCAGAGAAGCTGCCCCAGCTCGAGGCACCGGTGAGGACCTAGCCGTCACCGCCTTCCCTGCGCTAGCTCCTCGACTCAGGTCGGTGGACTACCCGGAGAACTTCAAGTCCAACATCAAGGAGTACGATGGGCGCTCAGACCCCAACATCTGGCTGTCGACCTACTACGTCGCCGTCAAGGCGGCTGGTGGTAGCTTCGACCACATGGCGGCCTACTTCCCGTTAGTCATGGGCAAGGCTCCCTCGTTATGGCTCAACAGCCTCGAGCCAGGCAGCATCAAGTCCTGGGCCGACCTGTCCCAGGCCTTCACCTCTAAGTTCCAGGCGACCTATGATCGCCCTGGCAACACCTTCAACCTCGGGAGAGTTGTCATGAAGCCCAAGGAGCGGCTCCGCGACTACAACAACCGGTTCTTCGAGAACCGCAACCAATGCGTTGGTGTCAGGGATGACCAGATCGTCAAAAGCTACAAGAAGGCATCAAAGATCGCAAGCTCTTTGAGAAGATCCACGAATCCAACGCGACCACTGTCAAGGGCCTCATGGACGTCGTCAACAAGCTGATGGACATTGAAGAGGCGATGGTGAACCAGTTCGACGCCGACGCCGTCGGCACGTCTGGCACAGTAGCGGACTCCGCGTCCAAGCTCCGCAAGCGATCTTCCGAGATCCTAGTGGCTGAAGGACGGCGAGCCTCGACCTTCCACCAGGAGGAGTTCGACGTGATGCTCGACAGCCTCTGCGGGTTCCACGAGGGATCTACTCACACTCTCCGTGAGTGCTCCCAGTTCAAGAAGGCCTTCAGCACCCCCGTGGACCCCAAGCGCCCCAGGAGCGACGGCGGTCGCCGCGACAACCGCCGCTACAACAACAACTACCGCCATGTGAGAGCCAGGTGTGGTTCGAGGACCGGTGGATGGTCGCTTCCTGGTGTGATGAGTGATTGACAACGTGGTGTAGACTGATTCTTGGCTAAGCATTGCAGGTGCAGGTTGCGGCTTGACTGGTGCAGGTGCAGGTGAAGAACAAGCGTGAAAGGTCGTTGCCGGTGAGGCCTCCAGGTGTGGAGAAGACAAGTAGGCTTGGTTCGAGGGACCCGGTGGCCAGCGGGGTCAAGTGCGGGCCGCATGGTGGCAAGAACGGCAAGATGAAGTCATGGACGGTTTCTTGGTTGAGCCTCAAAACCAAGGTCGAGCCGGGACTACGTGGGAGCCGAGTCATGAGTGGTGATTGGCGGAGGCTACACCTAGTTCGCGGGGTTTCCGGTGGTTCACCAGAAAACCACTGGGTTCTTTGGTTGATCCACAAAGCCAAGACCGAAGAACCGAAGACGGAAGTGCAGCAGCTCCAGACCGGTCTGACCGGTGGGTCTGACCGGTCTGACCGGTGGGTACCGGTCTGACCGGTGAGGAGAACCGGTCTGACCGGTGTGCGACGACGCAGTCCGGAATCTTCGAAGCGGAGGACACGCGTCGGGATCGCAAGGCTTGCGTCGAGGCTAAGCAAGTTTGCGGTCGCTGGGCATCCGTCCGATGGTGCGAAGACAAAGACTTCCAATTTCGCCCTCGAGGGGCATGTATCCCTAGTTAGCTAGTAAGGGTATTTTAGTCTTTCGGTTGCCTCCATATAACCCAAGGGGTGAGAGGATGGCAGCCATCTCTTGGAACCCTAGCTCATTTGGTTTTCCTATTTTCCTTCCTATTTTCTTAGGATTTTCGTAGGACTAGCTTGAGAGCTTCATGGTGAGATCTTGTGAGAGGGAAGGATGATCGGGCGGCAAGTTAGACCTTGTATGAACCTCTTTGGTATGTATAGATGATTCGGCGTGGTTCCTCAAGGCTTGGATGTGTCTTTCCCGTTTCTCCTTTTTGGTGATTTTCGGAGCCCTTTCTTGGCGATTTTCTTGGAGCGATTTCGAGGCCTTTCTCTTTGGGATTTGGTGGGGGATGTATGCATGAACCCTTCGTGGTTCTTTTCCCTTTGATTCCCCTTCCAAATCCGTGAGCAAAGGGGCTCGATTTTGGGGTTTTCGTGGCTCTAGGGTTAGAGGCGTTCTTGGTGGGATTTCTTCGATTCCTCTTGATTTGACAAGTTTTGGTGGACCAAATCTTGGCTATGGAGTACCCATGAGGTGTTCCTACTATCCCCAAAGTCTTGCGCAAAACCGTGGAGCAAATCGGGAGATCGGGAGTTGGATTTGGAGGAGTTGACTCGCGGGCGCTGTTCATCCCGAGCTGACCAGGCACGACCGGTCTGACCGGTGCTCTTGACCGGTCTGACCGGTGCTAGCCCTTGGTGGGTTTTTGTCTCGGGGAACAGCCTTGTCCGTGTGGTTTTGTCCTGTGGTCCTGCTGTTCAGTTCTTGGAGTGTTTGGAGTTGTTTTGCTAGGATTTGTGAGGGGTTCTTCTTCCTCACAGGTTGTGTTTCGTGGTGGTTTTTGTTCCAGGGCCTAGAGGATTCACTGAGGCTTCCTAGAACGTTTGCTGTGCGGCTGCTGTAGCACCGGCCTGACCGGCTCTGTCCACCGGTCTGACCGGCGCAGGCCATCGGTCTGACCGGCGCAGGCCATCGGTCTGACCGGTGTAGCACAGGCAGCAAGCCGTGCAAGTTTCCGCTGTGTGTTTTGGTGAGTTTTGGCTAGGAAGGTTGAGTGTTGGTTCCTAGGACCAGTAGCACTCCAGTGGCTGCGTGATCTTGACCAACTTGGGTAGTTGGGTCGGAGACGTGAGTTGGAAGCCGTGTTCGTCTTGTTGGAGTTCCCATCTCCTTCGAGAAGAATTTTTATCGGCTCCCATTCACTCCCCCCCTCTCTGGTTCGCCTAATCGGTCCTTCAATTGGTATCAGAGCCGGTTCGGGTCTTTATTGACTCTTACCAGTCTAAGATCCAAAGATGGCGTACCAGGAACGGGGTTCGGGTCCTCCGCACTTCGATGGGAAGAACTACCAGATGTGGCAAAGGCGGATGGCGGCGTTCCTCCGCGGAAAGGGTCAGATCCTTTGGGATGTCACGGTGAACACAGCTTATGTTCATCCGATGAACTTCCTTGCTCCAGGATCGAGGGATATGTTCGAAGCCAACAACAAGGCTGTCGACTACTTGTTTCGTGCTCTGTGTCAGCCTGAATTCGATCGGGTTCAGACAGAGGACTTAGCCTGTAGGATTTGGGAGCAGTTGAAGGATGCTCATGCTGGGAATGCTCAGGTTCAGGCTCGGATGTACGCGACTTACCGGAGAGAGTACGAGAACTTCACTCATCTCCCCGGCGAGTCCGTCGATGCCCTTTTCCAGCGATTTACGGTCGTTGTGAACAACATGAGAGCCAATGTGGACGTCCTCCCATACAATGATCATGATAGAGCCGTGAAGCTCTTGCACTCGTTGGATCGTACCGTATGGGACGGGAAGTTTGAGGCTATTGTTGAGTCCGAGAAGTATGACACCTTGACGGTGAACGAGCTGTTCTCGAAGCTCAAGTCGGCTGAGTTGGACCGTGGTATGACAGCCAAGATCGAGAGCCCGACTGATTCTCATAGTCTCGCTCTCGTTAGTGGCAAAGGAGCTAAGTCTAACGCTAACGCATCCTCCAGGATGTACTCTCTGTCTTCTTTGATGTCTTTGCCAGATGAGGAGTTCGACGTGCTTGGAGAGGACGAGCTGGCGTTGCTGACCAGGCGATTCGAGAGGCTGCACGAGAACCGGGTGAACACGAGGAGGACAGCACGGACGTGCTTTCAGTGCGGCAAGCCAGGACACTTCGTTGCCGACTGCCCGGAGAAGACGGAGAACAAGGACGGCTACAAGGACGGCTACAGGCACCGATCGAGCAAGGACGGCAAGTACCGATCGAGGCGCGATCACAAGCACAAGAACAAGCACAAGGACGAGCGACGGTCGAGGAAGAAGGATGGCCGCGGCAGGAAGGCCCGAGCAATGGTCGGAGCGAGCGACGTCGACTCCAGCTCCGCCTACTCTTCCTCAAGCTCGAGTAGCAGTGAAGATGAAGGTGATCGGCGCAAGAACAAGAAGTCATCCAGGAACTTGAGCGGGTTGAGCTGCTTCGCGAGAGATGGCTTCTGCGGCATGGCCCGTAGCTCCGGCAGCAAGAAGAGCCACCAGAGTGACTCGGACTCTGACTCCGAGGATGAGGTATGTGATGAGCTCTCCTCTTTGCGCAAGGAGAATGATGAGTTGGTTGACTTGCTTGATAACCGCGATCACATGCTTAGAGAGGCCAAGAAGATGAGGAAAGAGCTTAGGGCCTCACTAGAAGATGCTAGGAACCGTGTGGCTGAGCTAGAAACCCAGAACCTAGATGCTAAGCTTGAGATTGATTCGCTTAAGGCTTCTCCTGTGGTTTCTGATGAGATTGATTGCTGTGATTGCTCTGTGTACCTAGCTGATCTCACTGCTCTTAAGGATAAGCATGCTTCTACTTGTGATGAACTAGATATGCTTAGGGTTGAAGTGGCTGAGCTTAAGTCTAGACCTGCTTTGCTAGGTGCTTGCACTTCTTGCCCTGTTTTGCATGGAAAGATTGATGAGATGCATGCTTACACTGTTTCACTTGAGGCTAAGTTGAAAGAGCCTATTCCCACTTCTTGCTCTACTTGTGAATTGCATGCGGTTAAGAATTTGGAGCTTGCACATTATGTTGATCGCCTGCAGGATGAAAATGATGAGCTGAGAAAATGTATGAGCTGGTTGTCGGGTCAGGAGCCTCAGCTCAGTATCATGATAGCGGCTTTCAAACGCTATGATGGTCAGGCACTTGGGGCTGACAAGCTTGGAGAGAACTGTGGTGAGGGAGTTGAGAGAGTTGGAGAGATTCCTATCCCACCACCAAACAGACACAAGAACAAGTTTGAGCCCAAGCCCAACCATCTCAGAAACAAACTTGACACTACTCCAGATCCACCCATATTCCCTCACCCAACAAATGATTTTCAGAAACCGGTGAAGTTTGTGAGCCCAAAGGGAGGTGAGGAAGGAGAGAAGAAGGGTGAGAAGCCGAGTGGGCAGCCCCAACCCAAGCCTAAGCCTAAGCCACAGCCCATAAAGTTCCATTGTGGGTATTGTGGGAGAGATGGTCACAAGGATGAGTTTTGCTTCAAGAGGAAGCGTGAGGAGAGAATGGCTAGAGAGTGGGCTAACAGGGACAGGTACCACCCCTCTAATGGTGTACCTGAGCCTCGTATGCAGATGCCCAGGGCCAAGGCGATTGTGAGGACGGTTCCGGCTTGGGGAGACCGGAAGGCTGCAAGTGTTGCTGCTGGCCGAGCCACACCGGTCAGACCGGTGTACTACACCGGTCAGACCGGTGGAGGTCTGGGCAGACAGCGAGTCGGATTTCGTGCTCGTGAGGATGCTCGGTTTGGTTCTGGAGGTCGTGGTTCTGGTGGTTGGTCTGGAAAGTTTGCAGGTGGTCAGTTTGCTAGGCGTTCTCCACCTCGTGCTCAATACGAGGGTGAGAAGAGTCGTAGCTTTGAGATGGAGCGGAGGTACGATCCACGGTTTCCCTTTCGTGGTTTTCGTCCTCCTCCAGCTAGAGAGGGTTGGTTCCCTCGTGGTGGTTACCGTGGTGGTGTTCGTGGTGGTAGCTTTGATAGGCGTGATGTTTTGGTTTGTGCTAACCCCACTTTGGAGCAAATGGCTCGGCACTGGTTTTACTCTTTTGGTACTAACCCCAGTGCTGAGTCGTTTGTTCACTCACGTGCTCGCTTTTGAATTTCAGGTGGGAGACTTGAAGAACATTTGGTTGATTGACTCCGGTTGCTCGAGGCATATGACCGGAGACAAGGGGTGGTTCTCAAGTCTCGTCCCGGTGGTGACAAAGAAGTACATCACCTTTGGGGACAATGGGCGAGGGCGTGTGCTGTCAGAAGGTGAGATTAAGGTAAGTGACAAGATCACTCTCAGGCGTGTTGCTCTTGTTCAATCGCTTGGATACAATTTGCTTTCTGTGTCCCAGTTGTTGGATGAGGGTTTTGAGGTGTTGTTTCGGCCTGGTGGTTCTCGGATTTTAGATTCTCGGGGGGATCTTGTTTGCATGGTCGTTCCCGAGGGTCAGGTGTTCCGAGCTGATTTTTCTCAGTCTTCTGGTGTGGAGCGTTGCTTCTTGGCTGGTTCTTCGAGTGAGTTGTGGAAGTGGCATAGGAAGTTGGGTCACTTGAGCTTTGACCTCTTGTCTCGCTTGAGTAAACTCAATTTGGTCCGAGGATTGCCACGATTGAGGTTTGAGAAAGAGTTGGTTTGTGCGCCGTGTAGGCATGCCAAGATGGTGGCCTCTTCTCACCCGCCTCTCACCGATGTGATGACTGAGCGTCCATGCGAGCTGCTCCATATGGACCTTGTTGGCCCAGCTCGTGTACGATCTGCGGGTGGGAAGTGGTATGTCCTTGTTGTGGTGGACGACTACTCTCGGTATGCGTGGGTGTTCTTTCTTGAGGAGAAGGGGGAGACGTTTGGTTTTGTTCGAGATCTTGTCTTGAGGTTAAGAAACGAGAGGCACGGAGATGCCATACGAGCGATCCGCAGTGACAATGGCTCGGAATTCAAAAACTCTCGCTTCGAAACCTTTTGCCATGACTTGGGTCTTGAACATCAGTTTTCGAGTCCGTATACGCCTCCCCAGAATGGCGTGGTGGAAAGGAAAAACAGGACCTTGTGCGAGATGGCTCGGACGATGCTCGACGAGCATAGGACTCCGAGAAGGTTCTGGGCTGAGGCGGTTAATACCGCGTGCCATGTGTCGAACAGGATCTACCTCAGGGTTCACAAGAAGAAAACCTGTTACGAGTTGATGCACGGTCGCACACCCAAGGTGAGTCACTTCCATGTCTTTGGTTGTAAATGCTTCATTCTGAAGAAAGGGAAGAAGTTGGACAAGTTCGAGGCTAGGTCTGTCGATGGTATTTTCTTTGGTTATGCATCTCATTCTAGAGCATTTCGTGTGCTCAATCTTGAAACTAACCAAATCGTGGAGACTTGCGAGGTAACCTTCGACGAGACACAGCCACGTAGTCAGCTTGTTTTTGAGTGTGCAGGTGACGACGAACTTGGCGAGGAGATCTTTCAGGAGGAGGAGCATGAACATGGAGATGATGAAGATGGCGGTGTGATGCCCGCGACTGAACATGTACCTACTACTTCGACGACGATCGAGAATGGACCCTCTCCCACACCTACAACGACAAACCCAGATCAAGGCGAAGCTGCTGTTGAGGGGGAGGTAGCATCAAGGCGAGAACCTCCCCGACGAGTGCAAGTGGATCACCCAGCTTCGAGAATCATCGGCGACATGAATGAACGTACTACACGGTCGAGGGTTCGGAACAATTCTCATTTCGCTCATGCTGCTTTTGTTGCCACTTTTGAGCCCAAAGACATTGGACACGCGTTATCTGATCATAATTGGGTTAACTCGATGCATGAGGAGTTGGAGAATTTTGAGAGGAACCAAGTTTGGGTGTTGGTTGACCCTCCCCCAGGGTGTAAGCCGATTGGGACAAAATGGGTGTGGAAAAATAAAGAGGGAGAGAAAGGAGAAGTGGTGAGGAACAAGTCGAGACTTGTTGCTCAGGGGTACAGTCAGAAAGAGGGGATCGACTACGAGGAGACTTTCGCTCCTGTAGCTCGTTTGGAGGCGATCAGGATCCTTCTAGCTTTTTCCGTGGCTAAAGGGTTCAAGTTGTACCAGATGGATGTGAAGAGTGCTTTTCTGAACGGTGTTTTGGAGGAAGAGGTGTTTGTGAGGCAACCACCGGGGTTTGAGAGTGAGAAGTACCCTCACCGGGTCTACAAGTTGAGGAAGGCGCTGTATGGGTTGAAGCAGGCGCCTAGAGCTTGGTATGGTAGGTTGAGGGGGTTCCTGTTTGAGAGAGGGTTTGAGATGGGGAAGGTCGATCAGACCTTGTTTCTCCTCAGGCAGGACAGAGATATCCTGATTGTGCAGGTATACGTGGATGATATTGTCTTTGGTGGCTCGTCTAACTCTCTTGTTGCAAGGTTTGCAGAAGACATGAGCAGGGAATTTGAGATGAGCATGATGGGCGAGTTGCAGTTCTTCCTCGGGCTACAAATCAAGCAATCAAAGGAAGGAACATTTGTGCACCAAGCTAAGTACACCAAGGACATTGTGAGGAAGTTCAAGATGGAGGATTCCAAGGCCATGGCGACGCCTATGAGTACGACTACAGTTCTTGATGCGGACGAGGAAGGTGAACACGTGGACCAGAAGGAGTACCGGAGCATGATCGGGTCACTCCTCTACTTGACGGCGACGAGGCCGGACATTCAATTCTCGGTGTGTCTGTGCGCTCGTTTTCAAGCTTCTCCAAGGACTTCGCATCGGCAAGCAGTCAAGCGCATTTTCAGGTATTTGCGACACACTCCCGACTTCGGCCTTTGGTACTCTGCGTCTTCTTCTTTGGCGCTTCATGGATTTTCAGACGTGGATTTTGCCGGATGTCGGTTGGATAGGAAGTCCACTTCTGGGACTTGCCAGTTCTTGGGTTCTTCTTTGGTATCTTGGTCTTCCCGCAAACAGTCGAGTGTTGCTCAATCCACTACCGAGGCAGAGTATGTGGCCGCAGCTAGCTGTTGCTCTCAGCTCCTTTGGATCACATACACCATGAGTGACTTTGGTGAGGAGTATACCCATGTCCCACTTCAATGTGATAGCACCAGTGCCATAAGCGTTGCAAAGAACCCAGTGCTCCATTCCAAAACCAAGCACATAGAAGTGAGGTATCATTTTCTGAGAGACAACGTAGAGAAAGGGAAGATAGCTTTGATCCATGTACCCACACATGAACAACTAGCCGATATTTTCACCAAACCCCTAGATCAAGCAACTTTCACTCGTTTGCGGGGGGAGCTTGGTGTTTGTTTGATTTCTTGAGTTGGCGTGTGGGAGCTCCTTTGTAGCATATGTATAGCTTTCCTTTGTGCATTTCTTGCATTTGGCATGGCATATGTAGCATGATGTATAGGCATCTTTGTATCTTAGGTTGCATGCATGTTGTATCATATGCATTGTTTAGGAAAGGCTTCTCCTATACACATTGTTCACCATGGAATGACATATATGTCTTTGTGAGCTAGTTTGGTAAGCTATGGTTAGTTTTGGCTTAGCTCTTGATAATCTTGGTTTGTATCCATGGTTGATGGCTATGTTTTTGAAAAATTTCATATATATATGCTCTCTTGTGAGTAAATGCCTTTACATGATCTTGACATGTTTTAGTGGCTTGGCTATGCTTAATTTGTGGTTGGATAGCTTATTTTGATCATATGGGGCCAAAGGCTCATTTGCCATCATGGATGTTTAGCCCCCATGCTTCATCTTGTGGAGGGGCATAAGTTCCTTTTGTCGCAAAGACATTTCATGTACCAATTATAAATCTGAAAATGAAATGTAAATTGCTTGAAAAATGGGCTCCCATGTCATATGTGCTAATTTTAATTTGCTTTGGGTGCTAAATCGTTGCATGATGCCTACCAATGAGAAGTCTCATATATAGAAGTAGGCACATGGCTCGGTGGCTTTGACATGACATGAGGTGCTTGTGGGTGTTTATGATGGTCTTATGCTTAGAATGGTTGTCCTAGCATGAAGTTTGTGTGGCTTTGCCATTTTGACATGTTTTGCTCATGTTTAGGACTTTGCTCATGAGAGGGTGATTTTTCGCAAAATTGCTAAATTCTATCTTAGCTTCGCCCAATGGTTGTGAAACTTGGTGATCATGAAGTTTATGTCTTTACGAAGCTATAGAGTATCTAACTTGCTCGTTTGGACATGTGTAGCATCCTATGTTGAATTTTGTCTATTTGAGAAGCTCTAGGTTGCATTTTTTGCATTTTTGGCTTGATTCATGCATTGTCAACAAGGGGGAGAAGTTTGAGCATGTTTTGGCCTACTGAATGCATTTGGAAGGTTTTCAGGTGGTTTCGAGCTATTTTTGGGCTCTGTTGTGCACCGGTCCGACCGGTTGAGGTCACCGGTCTGACCGGTCAGAGTGCTGGTCCTGTTCACATGTTGCCCACCGGTCTGACCGGTGGTGTCGACCGGTCTGACCGGTCAGAGCTGAGCTGTTGCAGCTGCTCTGTTTTGTGAAGTGGTTCGCATGCATTTGTCCAGGGGGAGTTGCATCGGTTCAGGGGAAGCTTGCATGTGTGCAGGGGGAGCTCTTTGTGGTTTTCGAGCTTTGGTTTGATGGTTTGTGCTCTTTGCTTGAGCATGTTTTGTCTCGGATGTGTCGAGCCGTTGCCCTTGCCTAAGGGGTCCGAGACTTGTCTTCTTCAAGTGATCTTGCTCTTTGCCTTTTCTTTGGCTTTCGATCACTTGTTGGAGTTTCTTTTAGTCGTTTCTTTTCTTTTCCTTTTCTCTTGGTTACCAAAACGTGTGTGTTGTCAATGCACTCATCAAGGGGGAGATTGAGAGCCAGGTGTGGTTCGAGGACCGGTGGATGGTCGCTTCCTGGTGTGATGAGTGATTGACAACGTGGTGTAGACTGATTCTTGGCTAAGCATTGCAGGTGCAGGTTGCGGCTTGACTGGTGCAGGTGCAGGTGAAGAACAAGCGTGAAAGGTCGTTGCCGGTGAGGCCTCCAGGTGTGGAGAAGACAAGTAGGCTTGGTTCGAGGGACCCGGTGGCCAGCGGGGTCAAGTGCGGGCCGCATGGTGGCAAGAACGGCAAGATGAAGTCATGGACGGTTTCTTGGTTGAGCCTCAAAACCAAGGTCGAGCCGGGACTACGTGGGAGCCGAGTCATGAGTGGTGATTGGCGGAGGCTACACCTAGTTCGCGGGGTTTCCGGTGGTTCACCAGAAAACCACTGGGTTCTTTGGTTGATCCACAAAGCCAAGACCGAAGAACCGAAGACGGAAGTGCAGCAGCTCCAGACCGGTCTGACCGGTGGGTCTGACCGGTCTGACCGGTGGGTACCGGTCTGACCGGTGAGGAGAACCGGTCTGACCGGTGTGCGACGACGCAGTCCGGAATCTTCGAAGCGGAGGACACGCGTCGGGATCGCAAGGCTTGCGTCGAGGCTAAGCAAGTTTGCGGTCGCTGGGCATCCGTCCGATGGTGCGAAGACAAAGACTTCCAATTTCGCCCTCGAGGGGCATGTATCCCTAGTTAGCTAGTAAGGGTATTTTAGTCTTTCGGTTGCCTCCATATAACCCAAGGGGTGAGAGGATGGCAGCCATCTCTTGGAACCCTAGCTCATTTGGTTTTCCTATTTTCCTTCCTATTTTCTTAGGATTTTCGTAGGACTAGCTTGAGAGCTTCATGGTGAGATCTTGTGAGAGGGAAGGATGATCGGGCGGCAAGCTAGACCTTGTATGAACCTCTTTGGTATGTATAGATGATTCGGCGTGGTTCCTCAAGGCTTGGATGTGTCTTTCCCGTTTCTCCTTTTTGGTGATTTTCGGAGCCCTTTCTTGGCGATTTTCTTGGAGCGATTTCGAGGCCTTTCTCTTTGGGATTTGGTGGGGGATGTATGCATGAACCCTTCGTGGTTCTTTTCCCTTTGATTCCCCTTCCAAATCCGTGAGCAAAGGGGCTCGATTTTGGGGTTTTCGTGGCTCTAGGGTTAGAGGCGTTCTTGGTGGGATTTCTTCGATTCCTCTTGATTTGACAAGTTTTGGTGGACCAAATCTTGGCTATGGAGTACCCATGAGGTGTTCCTACTATCCCCAAAGTCTTGCGCAAAACCGTGGAGCAAATCGGGAGATCGGGAGTTGGATTTGGAGGAGTTGACTCGCGGGCGCTGTTCATCCCGAGCTGACCAGGCACGACCGGTCTGACCGGTGCTCTTGACCGGTCTGACCGGTGCTAGCCCTTGGTGGGTTTTTGTCTCGGGGAACAGCCTTGTCCGTGTGGTTTTGTCCTGTGGTCCTGCTGTTCAGTTCTTGGAGTGTTTGGAGTTGTTTTGCTAGGATTTGTGAGGGGTTCTTCTTCCTCACAGGTTGTGTTTCGTGGTGGTTTTTGTTCCAGGGCCTAGAGGATTCACTGAGGCTTCCTGGAACGTTTGCTGTGCGGCTGCTGTAGCACCGGCCTGACCGGCTCTGTCCACCGGTCTGACCGGCGCAGGCCATCGGTCTGACCGGTGTAGCACAGGCAGCAAGCCGTGCAAGTTTCCGCTGTGTGTTTTGGTGAGTTTTGGCTAGGAAGGTTGAGTGTTGGTTCCTAGGACCAGTAGCACTCCAGTGGCTGCGTGGTCTTGACCAACTTGGGTAGTTGGGTCGGAGACGTGAGTTGGAAGCCGTGTTCGTCTTGTTGGAGTTCCCATCTCCTTCGAGAAGAATTTTTATCGGCTCCCATTCACTCCCCCCCTCTCTGGTTCGCCTAATCGGTCCTTCACCATGACCAGCGGGACCGGCGCGACGACCGCGACAACTGGGACCCCCGCAACGACCGACATGACGATCGCCGACAACCCTCGCAACGACCCACCTCCAGAAGCTCGCCGTGACGAGGGGAACCTGCCGCCCCCACCTCCGATAGGCAACCCCAACGGGCCCTTCCAGGCTCCGACCCGCACGGTCAACATGATCATTGGGGGCCTCAAGTCCCACGTCAGCAAGAGGCGCTACAACAAGGATAAGCGCGAGGTGCACCTCGTCCACACTGAGCCAACTACACCTCTGCGTTGGTCTGAGCAGTCGATCACATTCTCTAGAGCGGATCACTGGGTCCACATCCCAGATCCTGGGTCCTACCCACTTGTCATCGAGCCCACGGTGGACGGGGCCTTGCTCTCCCAAACCCTGATTGATGGGGGAGCGGACTCAACATCATCTTCGCTGAGACCCTCAAGAAGATGAACTTCGACTTAGACAAGCTCACGGCGTGCGACGAGCCCTTCTACGGCATCGTCCCAGGGAAGGCGGCCTACCCCGTGGGTCAGGTCTCCCTCCCCGTCACCTTCGGTACCGAGGCCAACTTCCACACGGAGTACCTCAACTTTGAGGTCACCAACTTCAAGTCCTCCTACCAGGCGATCCTAGGTCGCCCAATGCTGGCCAGGTTCATGGCCATCCCGCACTACACCTACTTGGTGTTGAAGATGCCTACTCCAAACGGGGTCCTCTCCGTCCTGGGGGACCTCATCATCTCCTTCAAGTGCGACTTCGAGGCCCTCGACATCGCTGCGACCTCCGACTGCGTCGACGCCTCCGCAGTCTTGGTCACTGAGGCCAAGAAGGTCGCTCCGAGCAACCTAGCTGTCCCGGAGCAGAAGCGCACCGACACCGCCCTGGACGCCGCACCCTCCACGAAGAAGGTCTGCCTCGGCCTTGCCGACGCAGAGAAGACAGTGGTGATCGGCGACGACGTCGACAAGAAATAGGAACTCGCGCTCACCAGTTTCCTTCGGGATAACACGGATATATTCGCATGGAGTCCATCGGATATGCCGGGTGTCCCTAGGGAGCTGGCTGAGCACTCCTTGGATGTAAGCAAGACGACCAAGCCTGTCAAGTAGAAGCTTCGCCGCTTTGCGAAAGATCGCAAGGACGTCATTAGGGTAGAAATAATAAAGATCCTAGATGCCAGATTTATCTGAGAGTGTAAAAATCCGGTTTGGCTCGCCAACCCGGTGCTTGTACCCAAGAAAACCGGTCAATGGAGAATGTGTATCGACTACACCGACCTCAATAGGCACAGCCCTAAAGACCCCTTCCCTCTTCCTCGCATCGACCAGGTCGTGGACTCCACGGCCGGAAGCGTCCTCCTATGCTTTCTCGACTGCTACTTAGGGTATCACCAGATAGCCCTGAAGGTCTCCGACCAAGATAAGACAGCGTTCATAACGCCGCACGGCATCTACTGCTACACGACCATGACCTTTGGCCTCAAGAACACTGGAGCGACCTACCAGAAGGCCATCCAGAAGTGTCTGGAGTGCCAGATCGGCAAAAACGTAGAAGCCTACGTCGACGACGTGGTCGTCAAGACCACCCAAGAGGATAAGCTCCTAGCTGACCTCGCAGAGACCTTCGCCAACCTCCGCCGCTATCGCTGGAAGTTGAATCCAGAAAAGTGTGTCTTCGGAGTCCCGTCCGGCAAGCTTCTGGGCTTCATGGTCAGCAACCGGGGCATCGAGGCGAACCCCACCAAGGTGGATGCCATTCGTAGGATGAAGTGACCTACTGGGAAGAAGGACGTCATGAAGCTCACTGGAACGATGGCGGCTCTAGGTCGATTCATCAGCAAACTTGGAGAGAAAGGTCTACCCTTCTTCAAGCTGCTAAAAAAGGCGGACAAGTTCGTCTGGACAGAGGAGGCCGACAAGGCCTTGGAGGAACTCAAGACTTTCCTTACGTCACCCCCGGTGATGGTTCCCCCGGCACCCAAGCAAACCCTACTACTCTACATCTCCGCAACCACCCTGGTGGTCAGCTCGGTCCTGGTCGCAGAACGACCTGAGGAGGGTAGACCCTACCCCGTCTAGCGACCTATCTACTACGTTAGCAAGGTCCTGTCAGACAGCAAGACCAGGTACACCCAGCCGCAGAAAATGTTAGACGCCCTCCTCGTTACCTCCCGCAAGCTCTGGCACTACTTCCAGTCGCACAAGATCAAGGTCGTTTCGGCCTTACACCTTGGCGAGATCCTGCGCAACCGCGACACCACCAGACGCATCGTCAAGTGGTCCATCGATCTAGGCGAGTTCGACCTAGAGTTCTGCCCCCGGCAGGCCATCAAATCCCAGTTCATCGCGGACTTCGTTTCGGAGTGGACAGAGATCCAGCAGCCTCCACCTTCGGAACGACCTGAGCATTGGAAGATGTACTTCGATGGTTCCCTGAACCTCGAAGGGGCCGGCGCAGGTGTGCTATTCATTCCCCCCCAGGGCGATCACCTGATGTACGTCCTACAGATCCACTACAAGGCGTCCAACAATGGTGCCGAATATGAAGCCCTTATTCATGGGCTACGCATCGCCATCTCCCTGGGGATCAAGCGCCTCATAGCGTACGACGACTCCAAGGTCGTCATCAACCAAGTCAACAAGGACTCTGAAGCTAGGAAGGATACAATGGACGCCTACTGCACCGAGGTGTGCAAGCTTGAGTGTCACTTCGAGGGACTCGAGTTCCATCACGTCTGTTGTAACAACAACGTTGCGGCCGATGTCCTCTCCAAGCTCGGCTCCAAGCGCGCACTGGTCCCGGCCGACGTATTCGTCCAAGACCTACGCAAGCCGACTATCAAGCTTCTCCCCGACCTAGAGTCACCAAATGATGAAGCGACCCCACTTGGGGGTCGTGATGTCCTCATGATCGAGGCAGAGGACGATTGGCACCTTGACTTCCTCGCTTTCATCCTCGAACATCGAGTACCTGAGGAGAAGGCGGAGCACGAAAAGATCACAAGGCGTAGTGCCAACTACGTTGTCGTCAGCACAGAGCTCTACCGGAGGTCTGCCTCCAACGGGGTATTGATGAAATGCATCCTGCGATCTGAGGGCCTCAGGCTCTTAGAGGAAATACACGGTGGCGAGTGTGGCAACCATGCCACTTCTGCTAACCTAGTGGGCAAAGTCTTTAGGCCTGGCTTCTACTGGCCTACCGCCATGGCTGACGCACAGGAACTTGTTCGACGATGCAAGGGCTGCCAATTCTTCGCCAAGCAGCAGCACGTCCCGGCTCAGGCCCTAAGGACCATCCCTCCTTCCTGGCCCTTCACAGTATGGGGCCTCGACTCCGTGGGACCTTTTAAGACCGCCCCTGGTGGGTACAAGCACATCATCGTGGCGGTGGACAAGTTCACCAAGTGGATCGAGGTCAGGCCCGTGTCCAGCGTCACGTCAAAAGAGGCGGTCAAGTTCATCGCTTCGGCATCCCCAACAGGATCGTCACCGACCTTGGCACGGCCTTCACAGGAGCTGACTTCTGGGACTTTTGCCAAGACAACCTGATCGACATATACTACTCCTCGGTGGCGCACCCACGGTGCAACGGCCAGGTCGAGCGGGCCAATGGCATGGTACTACAGGCCATCAAGGACCGCATCTTCGATGGCTCATCGCCCTACGCAACCAGGTGGCTCGCAGAGCTCCCTCACGTCATCTAGGGTCTCCGGACCCAGATCAGCTCGGCTACAGGGTACTCTCCCTTCTTCCTGGTCTAAGGGTCAGAGGCCATCCTCCCTACTGACGTTGCCTTCGGGGCTTTGCGCATCCAGCACTTCAACGAGGGAGAAGCGGAGCAGACTCAAAGGGTCGACCTCTACAGCCTCGAAGAGCATCGTGTGGTCGCGCTCATGTGCCACACCCGCTACGAGCAGCAGCTACGTCGCTACAACGATCGCGACGTGCGGGAACGTTCCTTCAACGTTGGCAACCTAATCCTGCGGCGGATCCAGAACACCAAGGAGATGCACAAGCTCTCTGCACCTTGGGAAGGCCCTTTCATAGTTAAGGAAGTCATTGGACCGGCGACCTATCGCCTCTAATGGGCCGATGGCCAGGTGTTGGCGGTCGATTTTCGTCAACCTAGCCACTTGTTTACCTTCTACGTTGGTATTGATTTGATGTTCACACTAACGATCCTAACCCCCATTATATGTTATGTTCGCACTCGTGCATGGTTTTTGGAGTTTATTGTTTACACAGGAATCAAGAGCTTAAATGAGGACTTCCGGGTAAAGTTCATCAAGGGATTTACAAGGTGATCACGGACCCCGGGACAAGTCAAGATACAAGATGAACATGACTCCAAATGAACCAAGGACTAAAGCGTGAAGCCGAGAAGTGCGGAGGATTTAGACGGAAGATGAAGGAGTTCATTCGCAAAGCCCCCTCATCTAAACCGCGAGGAAAATGACGTCAAGGGCCCACATGCAACTCGGCAAAAACTCAAGAAGTCACGAGAAGCATCCGGAAGAAAGGTCGGGGCGAACTGGGCCAGAATGGGCCCAGGTCGACCGGCCCAGCCCATTCTGGGCCCTGTTCGCCGCCCCCTTTGACCTAGCTGATCCTCGGGCTATTTATAGCCCCTGTACCCCGAGCCACGTATCAAGCCATTCGTCATTCGCCGCCGAGGAGCAGAGGAGCTTGAGGGACACCACCCCGGAGATGAGGGTCGTGTTAGTCGTCTAGGGTTTGCCTAGCCGGCGTGGGAACCTTGCAAGGAAGACCACGTCAGAGTTCCGGAGGCGTGAATCAAGATCAAGGTAGGATCTCGGTTGGATCTTATTCATGTATTCACACTTTTGATGGAGTTTTAATAGATCCGATTCCTAGTGATCGAGTACCTTCGTTTGCAATTCTTGTTCTTGCTTGGGTGTTTTCTGCCTCAATCTATTCTCGAGATAGATTGCATGGGATGTTCTTGTAGCCACGGTGGCTAGAGGTGCATACCCGATCTACCAAGTGGTTCAACGCACTCCTTGAGGGTGTGCTCTAAGATTCGACCGTGAAGAAAGGGGAACATCGTGACAGGATGTTGACACTGAGTACGGCGAGGCGACTTAGGGGGTTTGACCGAAGGTCATGGTTTAAAGAAGCTTTCAATGAGATTCGTTTTACTCTCTCTTTATCTTGCTCGGAACGATGACATAAACACGATCTAGGTGGAATTTTTTCAAAATGGCCCTTCCTGCAAACTATTTCTGCGGATAGACCCCTGGCAAAACTAATTCCAAAAATGGACCCCAACCTCGGCGTCTGGGGCAGGCGCGCCGAGGTCAGTTACTCGGCGCTCAGGGATCTAGCGCCGACCCCTGCCACGTCAGAGCCTAGGTGGCCCCTGCTGCCTGCGTGGTAGGGACCTCGGCGCGAGTCCCTTTAATGCCGAGGCTTCAGACCTCGGCGCTCACGCATCTAGCGCCGAGGTCTGAGCACTTAACCCCGCGCGAGCCCTTCTTTCTCCTCCGTCGGGCCATTCTTTTTCTTCCCTGTTGCTCACAGCAAACCCTAGCGGTGGCGACGACCTTCTCTGGCGGCGGCGGGGAGTGTTGCGGTGGTGGGGGGGGAGAGTGTTGCGGCGGCGGGGGACCGGCGGCCTGGTGGGGGAGCAGTCCGGCGGCGAGGTGCGGGAGGGGAGCGGCGGCTCGGCCATCCTGGGCTGCGGACCGGGGGCCCGACGGCGAGGTGCGACGCCGGCCCTGCACTTCTGTGTGGTGAGGTGGGCACGAGGTGCTGCCGGTCGGGCGCTTGTGCCCCTGGCCGGTGGCCGGCGGGCGGCAATTTTTTTTCCGGCCGGCGCGGGGCAGTCCACGGGCGGAGGGCAAGGTAATGCTTTTTTTTCTTTCTTTTGCTTGGATGGTTATACTGTATGCAATGTAGTGATATGAATGATTGGTGCTATATTGACCTGCAAATTGACATGAATGATTGGATTACTATATTTAGCTAATTACCTTTGCCTAGAAAATGAAAATAGGTGGTCTTGTATATTTTTTTCTGCTTGGTGCTTGTACTCTATTTGAACACAATCAACTTAGGCATAAATAGTCACTGCAAGGAAGAGAATGATGATGATTAGGAGTTAGAACTTATGCATAAATAATCAACTTATGCATAAATACTCTATTTGAACACAATCAACTCTATTTCAATGTGATGAGTATGATGATGATTAGGAGTTAGAAAACATTGGAATTTATGATAGTTAGAGAACATAGCATATTGTAAGTTTGAGGCATTAATGGTAATGCATTTTGCTCATGTATTTGGGTTAATGGAATTTTTGATGTATATGGATCGTTTAGTGAGGATTGTTCATGGTGGGATTGTTAAGAAGAACAAAGATGACGCAGTGGAGTTTGAGAATATGGTAGAGATAGTCTTGATGTTTCCTAGTTTCCTCTCGTTGGCTGAATTGGTTGATAGAGTGAAGGGGAAATTGGATTGGTCTGACAGTTGTCTGCGTATGCATATGGATGGTGTAGTTGATGTTGGCTCATCGAAAGGTCCTCGTACAAAGACGCTTGTACCTTTGGATCTACAGGCAGAATGGGAGATTTACAAGGATATTGTTATGGAGTCAGAAGTGCATTCTCTGTTTATAGTGGTGTCTAAGGTTCCTTTGCTCGACTGCAATGTCGGGTTCGACCTGAACAAGCCACCTGTTGAGGAAGCAAAGTTTTGTGAGCCTGAGAGTGTGTCCCGATCACCGGCAGATGTCATAAAGGCTGAGGCTAAGTACTCGGATGATGATGGAGTTGATACATATCATGCTGATTTTGGTGATTATGTAGACACATTTGCTTCATTTGACGGTGATGCCAAAGCATCTAACCGTGTGGATGTGGAGGTAAGCAGGGATGATGACAATTATGAAGATGACAAAGCTTGTGGCTCGGAGGATGATCAGCCCATTCCTCGATTGTCTGAACAGGAGAAAAAAATCTTGTAGTCTATCTTTCCGGACCGTGACCCATTGGTTCCGGAGTGTGTAGACCTTGGGCAGAGCCACAGGGCAGTTGCTGATGGGGGTTGTAGTGATGATGATGGTCCTGAGTTGCATCGAGAAAGTATCATTCGGAAGGGTATGGTATTTCGGAATATGGATGACTTGAAGACTTGGTTGCAGAGATACTTAGTGACACACCACCGTCCTTTCAAGGTGGTGCATTCGTACCGCAAGAGACGGTACACAATTAAGTGCGAACAAGAGGGTTGCGCTTGGAGGGTTTGTTGCAGGGTGACCAAGACAGCTCAATGGAAGATAACAGCTGTGATTGAGCCTCATACTTGTGGTACAGCAGAGGCAGAAGAGAAACACCTCCAATTGAATTCAAAATACATTGCGAAGCAGTTGTGCGGTGTGGTGAAGCATAGCCCAAACATCTCAGTTGCTGCACTTCAGCAGATTGTTTTGAAGATATACAATTATGAGATCAAGTATGGCAAAGCCTGGAGGGCAAAGCAGCGGGCTCTAAAGCAAGTATTTGGAGATTAGGAAGAAGCTTATGAGAGGCTTCCAGTAATGTTGAACGCAATGAAAGCTGCAAATCCTGGCATGCATTATGAGTATGTGCCAAAGGACAACGTTCGGGTTAATGGGCGAGAGGTGTTCTCTCAGGCTTTCTGGACATTTCCACAGTACATTGAAGGCTTCAAGCATTGTAGGCCCGTATTCCCCATTGATGGTACCTTCCTCACGGGTAAATACAAGGGTACATTGTTGATTGCCATTGCAAATGATTCAGAGAACAGGCTCTTCCCTTTGGCCTTTGCCTTGGTGAACAAGGAGGAAACTTCTACTTGGTCTTGGTTCTTGGATCGTGTTCGGCAAGTTGTTGTTGGGCCCGGCCGCGATATTTGTGTGATTTCGGACCGGCATGCTGGGATACTTAATGATGTGCAGAACATCATTCTGGGACATGGGCGTTTGCATCATCGTTGGTGCACAAGGCACCTAGCACAGAACCTTATCAAGCATGATGGTATTAAGGATAATTTTGAGTTGTTTGAGGAGGTTTGCAGGCAGACAGAGCCCCGAAAGTTTGAGGAGAAGTTAGCTGCGCTTAGAGAAAAGAGTGACGATCGTGGTAGACAATTTCTTGATGAGTTGGTGATCTCAAAGGAGAAGTGGACTCGAGCATTCGACGAAGGTGGTGCTAGGTATGGTTTTATGACAAGCATCATGGCAGAAATATTTAACAGTTTGCTTAGAGGATGTCGTTGAAACGAACCAGATTTCCGAAACAGGAAACCCGGTCCTCTGCACCTCTATGATAGTCCCAGGAAGTGGCTATCACGTGCAAACCCTGTCTCAAGTGGTACAAATCCATACAACACAAGGATAGAGTAAATATTACATAATTTTATTAATACATCAGAGTACAACATTTCGGCATAAGCCGGGTACAAGTCCAACTGGACTAAACAAGACAAGTAAATCATCTACGCAGCGGATCTATCGAAGCGAAGCGTCTCCAGCTCCACAGGCAAACTTGAGTGTAGGACCAGCTCTAGTCTTCCCATCCTTCATCGTCGATGTCGTAGTCGATCACCAAGTCTGAAAGCATCGTCATCTACCCGATAAGCGGGTAGGTCATGTCAGCTTCCCAACAAAGAGCAAAAGCGGTGGATGAATTCTAGTATGCATGGATAAGCCTATATATGGCTGTAGTAAGTTTATGCAAGCAGCGGTAGCAACATCAAGGTAAGCGGTCATGCAGAGAGGTCACCATCTCCGAGGAGATCCACACCTCCGAGGCCAACGCCTCCGGGGTCAACACCCCAACCAAGGAAAGTACACCAAAGCACCGAATCTCAACCAAGACTCATCATCCCACTCTCATCTGCGATGTGGGGTCACCAACTCCTATCCCCACATCTCAACGGCACGAAGCCGGGCTCACACACTCGGGGGAGAGAAGCAGCACAAGAAAATACTAGCCAGGTGAGAGATTGCAAGAGCTGTCCATACCAGTGGACACGGACTATAGCTATAGGTTTAACACTCTGCAAAGGTTGTACAACTGGACCCGCCGGATAGGGCAGAAACGGGGATCAGCCGTTCCACATCCCTACCTAACGGCCGGAGACCTAGCAGTGGGTGGCACTCTCCTGCCTCTCCGAGCCTGACTCATCCTGAACTGGGGCGTGAAACTTACCAGCAGGGCCTCGGAGCTGTGAAACCATCCCCGGAGGAGCCGGGGCGACGTCTACTCGGGGGGTATAACCCGTCCCCCTCACACGACCACACCGGTCCGCCTACAAGCTGAGTGCCAACCACCAACTAGTTCTCGGACCGAACCCCGCCCATACGTGAGCGAACGGTTTGTACGAAAATAGCCCAAAGATCAAGGTCATACAGTCGATCGGTCCTTAATTGCAAGAGCGAGCACCCACCAACTCCAACCGTCCGACACGCCGCTAGGGCGAGAGGCCAGGTCGCATCTCCCCTAGACAGGCGTTCACAAGTAACCAAAGCGGCTCGCTCCCGCGGTAACACGTCAAGGATACACACTCACCCAAAACACATGCTAGAATACCGAGATATCCCAATCTCAGTCCAAACCAGAGATCCATCCATATTTCGAAACTGGTAAAACGTATGGATAGAAAATATCGGGGACTAGCTAGGGGTCTGTAGCTAGTCCCAAAGGTAGGAAGTTCAAGGAACAGGGTATATCAAATCCAAGGCATGGCTAAAAGATTGTCTATGCATTTCAATCATCCAAAGCATCATAAATAAAGCACTAGCAACTAAATAGCATGCATGGGATCTACATGGTCGGGAGTGACATGACACCTGCGCGGTAGTCGTCGTAGAGTAGTAGAGGTTGGGCCCTTCCTTCAGGTTAACAGTCTTCCCGATCGTCATAGCTCGGGTCGTCGTCGCAGCTCGGGTCTTCAGACAAGGTTACAAGCCTACACGAGATGCGATGCGGAAATAAATAACGACAATCATCTAGGCAATAACTCCAAATAACATCAATTTAGAAGAACCAAATAAATCCGATTCTAGCTACAAGCAGCACTAGTTTAATTTAAGGAAATCAAAGTAATTAGTTTTATATTAAAATAGTTTTAAGCTACTAGCTTTATATACTAGAAAACAAGTTAGAGAGAAAGGTTAGTTCAAGGTTGGGTTTGCCGATCAAGGCTAGAGGTTTGGTGATTGCGCCTGCAAGGTATTAGCGCAACCGATAGGTGCAACGAAGCGAATGCTCAGAGGATGAGGAAGGATGAGAAAGGAGAAATGAGCTAGGCAAGGCATTATCAGAACAAGGTGTGCGGTAGCAGAGCAGAGAGGATGAAAGGGGTTGACTTACGGTCGGCCAAAAAGGGTGGCGACACGGTATAGCGTGCTCAGGAGCACGGCGGAGCAAGTGCTAGCAATATGACGATAACCACGGCGTAGTGGCTAGGTTGCAACGCGGGGTTGTCGTGCTTGTAGCAGTGGCCACTGCTCATGGCACGGCCGTCCGTCACGCGCGGCCTCCCGGGTTACTAATGCTGGGTACGTCGCGTGCTACACGGCTCTAAGCAAAGCAGAGCGAGAGCGGGTTTGCGGGTTGCGGCACAAAGCGGTGGAAGCGGTGCAAGGAAGGGGAGCTATGAGAACACGACTCGGGGATGTAATTCATGTCTGCAACACGTCAGTGGCTAGTTGCGGGGCTCCGGCGTCCCAGACCCACAATAGCGCAGTGGCGGTAGCGGCCACGAATCCTACCCTAAGTACGCGGGCAAAACGGGGTTTGGTTCAAGGGCAAGAGAGGATAAGGATAGGGTAGCAGCGAGCATCTCGAAATTATGAAACCAACGCAATTGGTTTCATAATTTTCGGAGCTCCGGATAATTAGTTATGAATTTTTAAAGAAAAAGGGATTTATAAAACATTTATTAAATCCTTTTATTTAAAACCGAAAATAATTTTATTAAAATAATGCTGATGTCAGCATGATGTCAGCGATCAGTGGGTTAGTGGGCCGAGTTGGGCCCAAAGCGTTAGTGGCCCATTGGGCCGGCCCAGGTCGGCCCAAGATTTTAGATGTCTAGGAAAGCACCCTTAACTCCTACTTAGCTCGGCCTGGTTAACCTTCAGTCCAAAAGGCCGTCATGGGCCAAAAGGCCGGCAAGACTTCTTAGCAGAAGTCTAGCTTTTCTCCCCATACTCTCCTGAGGTCCGTTCGTTACGGCGGCGACATGATCTTCTGCGACTCGTGTGGTCAGGCGTGTGTGAGGTCCAGGGTGTGGCTCCACTCAGGGTCTAGGAAAACGAGGGCGCTCACAAGGTGTTCGGTCGAACGTCGCCAAGGAAGTGGCGGTGTGTCAAGGGCTGGCCGGCAACGGGATTTAGCTGCTGCGGCTGTGCGCGCACCTGCAGAGAGAGAACATCACGGCGTGAAGGCCCAGCCACAGAACAACGGCACGTGCGGGCTCAACGTCGGCGGGCACGGTCACGGCGCCGGCGAGAGCGGCGGTGCGAAGCAGAGCGCGGCGGAAGCGGCGAGAGGCAGAGCGGCTCGGCGAAGCAGCAAGACTGCGTGGCGCGGCAAAGCGGTGAGGCGGAGCAGCGCGACGCGAGATGAAACGGCGCGGTGCGAGATGAAGCAGCGCGTCGCGTGGTGTTGCAGCGCGGCACGGCGCGAAGCAAGGCAGAGTGGCGCAGGCTTGCAAAGCAGCGCAACGCGCGGTGGTGGTTGCGTCGCGGCGACGATGTGTGCGCGCAGCGACGAGGCAAAGTCGCAGAGCGGCGCGATGCCAACGCGGTGCAAGGCGGGTTAGCGGTGCTCGGCGAGAAACCAGAATGGTGAGCACACAAGCGACATCAAAAGCTCAGTGCGGAGCGGCCATCACGTGGGTGTGTTGGCCCGGGCACGATCGCGAGCGCAGGGCCTTCCTTGGCCGCGACTCGGTCGGCCGGCATGCGCGGGCACTTGGCGAGCCAAGGCCGCGACGTGGGGTGATCAGCGGCGGCAGATCCGTTCCTGCAGGAGATACACGGCGCGAAGGCCGGCCACAGCGTGTAGAGCAAAGCATGAAACAAGACGGCGAGATTCGACGCGGCTCTGGGGTGTGCCACGGCGACAGCTTGCGGAACAGCACGGCACGACGGCCGGCGTGCGCGGCGCAGGGGCGCGCTCCCACACATCACAGGAAGCTCAAGGGAGGAGGGAAGGAAGCAGGCCGGCGGGGTGCTTACGGCGAGGCGTAGGTGAAGGTGTGGCCGTGAAGGACGCGTCGGTGAAGAGGTGAAGGTGCTCGCGGCGGCGCGTCCTTGCTCTGCTACGGCGGTGTCCTCGACGCGGACAGCCTTCCCCTTCACACGAGCAGCTTCGGCGGGTACGGCTTCGGCTTCAGGGTGACGGCGCGACGGCGACGCGCCTCTCTTCTCCTTCTTCCCCCTTCTCTTCCCCTCTTTCCCCTTCTCACTTCCCCCGGCGGCGGAACAGAGGTTGGGAGGAAAGGAAACCCCAAATGGCGAGGAAGCCAAATTGGAGAAGGCTGCTGGGGTTTTGAGTGGGCAAGGGGTCAAGGAGACCGGGAGCAGCGTGGGCCAGGGATTGTCCCCCTCCCATTCCTCGGCGGCGAAGGCGCGGTAGGGGAGGTGCGGGAAAGCTTGGCGTGTGGGATTTGCCAGGGGCAAAGTTGTGGTTTCGCGGTGGCTTGAAAGCGCGTGACCCCCTCGGTGTGCGGGCCATCCCTCGGCAGGCGTGCCAGCAGGGCGAGGCGATGTGGCCAGGCGCGTGCGTGCACGGCGTGGTGCGGCGGTGCGGTGCGACCCGGAGAGGAAGAAGCACAGGCTTCGGTGCGACAGAAAGAGAAAAGGGCGAGCCGGGCTGGATGGGCCGCCTTGGTCTGCTGGGCCGATGAGGAGGGTGACGATGAGGAACAGGCCGGAAGATGGAGGTGTTTAGATAGACCTCAGATGAAGTTAGTTGGCCCATCAGTTAGACTAGGGTTTGAATTTAGTTTTGGAATAAGTTTAAACCATAGATTGAATTTGAATACCTTCAAATTCAAACACACTCAAATAAAAGCCAAATAAAATCCATAAACTCCAAATCACATTTATACCATAATTTGAAAATAATTTTTATATGGTTTTATTTTATATGGAATTTGAGGTGAGAGCTAGCAATTTAGGATAAAATTTGGTAGCACTCAAGTTCATACAAAAAGTTTTAAATTTTTGCGAAAATTCACACTTGAGGAAACATTCAAAATTCCGAGATGTTACATTCCTCCCCCTCACAAGAATCTCGTCCCCGAGATTAAGCTCGTACCAGGGGTGGCGAGGGTGTCCTTCCCGGTAAAACTTCAAGATATTGATGTCCTTGACGTTGTAGAGCTTTATAGAAAATGTCTCTCTCTCTACCATAGAGGTCCATTCGTGTTTACTTTCACAACTCTTATTTCCATGAGGGCTCTCGAAGCCAAGTGCTATTGCATGTTCTCTCGCGTTAGCATCCATAAGCACTTACTGGACTTAGTCCATATATCTCCAAGAAGTTGACTCTTATTCAAGTCCGTGAAACATTCCAGTAGTAGGCTATCTTAATCCATCTCTCCTAGCCGTGTCACACAAGCTTGGTAAACTTAGAGCAGTTTGGAGCTCGATAGTCTCATATTATTCCAATCCTCGAGCTCGAGGTTACATCCTTCTTATCAATTAATCTTATTCCAAAATTATTCCGTATGAACTTGACCATACTCTCATGGCGTCCATTAAGTACTTTTATCCCAATTAGGCACGAGTCTCCCACTTCTTTCCATATGAGGGAGTCATATACTTTATGCCTAGCAGAGTCCTGCAAATCCGATGGTATATCTGGTCCTAACTTGTAGCAGGTAAGTAGTTGGTATGCATATGGCAAGCTCTTACCCAAATTGTTGCCATATACCAAAGCTCATATTCTTAGTGTACCCATAAGTATGTCATTATCTTTGTCCAAGAATAACTGCTCGTCCATAATCGATACGCTAAGCAGTAGTTGAGTCTCGCTAATACCTTTTCTTCATCCATGTTTTCATATATTCTCTAGATTTCCCTTGTTTATCCAGGAAATCTTCTTGAAGCCATATCCATCTGGGATAGGTTGAAGATATAAAATATTATCTCTTGATCCATAATTAGATTTACCAGCTTTTCCAAAACAATAGTGCAGTCGCACCTCTTATGGCGTGCACTCTCAGTAACTAGCGGCTCTTGGTGATCATAACTTCCTTTCTACTTCCTCAGTCATCTCGAGTCTTAGGAAATGCCTCTGCTTCTTATATAAGCTCATCCAAATAGTTGACCCTGTTGCAGTACTTGTATTCCATCATAGGGTCTTGTGCGGTTAATCAAAGTTCCTCAAATTCCTAGGCGATTTCTCAACTTCCAGAAATTCTGTGAGTATCCAGTAATCTCTACCACTCTTTGTGTGCGGCTCTTATAGTAATCCATCTGTTGGTTTATCACGTCTTCAATGATTCTCGTCAGAGTGCTAGCAACATCCGACGTGTCCAATTAGCTCCTGGTCGTACACACTATGAATGGTTACTTCCCATTCGTAATAGTCCATGTTAAGAGGGGTCATCTGCAACACCCTCGACTGTGTGAGTGACTCTTCCCATCCGAAATCTCACACTAGTCGATTTGGTTCCAACTTCTTGGGATGGATCTTCACGAGGAAGTTACATCTACCTTACTCTTGTATACTTAACCAACTCTTCTGACTTATTTTCCAATAGGTAGGTTCCAACTGCGAGGTTGAGCAGATAACTTGTGTCCAGTAGTTCCCGATGTAGTTCTTCTTTCCACTAGTTCATTTTACGGTGTCCAGTAGAGCTTCCTTATTGATGGCTTATTCCAAAAGTGGGATCGACTGAACCTTTCCAAAATGCATCGCTGACATCTTAGGGTACTTAACTGCTCTTAACCAATATATGCTCCCATGGAGGTTCATACTCTTCTGAGCTTTCGAGGTTGCGAGAAATTCTTCTCTTCCTCTGAAGGTTGGTCTTGCAGTTTGCTCGACACGTCGGTCTTCATTCTTCAAGCTTTTGATCTTGTAAGATGGGAAGCTATGGCTTCTAAAGGAGTCATCTAATCATCTAGCAAGCATGAGCACACAATCCAATTTCACACAATCATGAAGAGGCATAACAACCATAAGACCATTAAGATCCAATCACTCAAGCAATGCACCAAACAAATGTGTATCTCGAGGCTGACTCCTAAGACCTCCGAGAATACACCAGGTGAAAACGTACTAGTGTATCATTGGCACTTGAAGGATTTCTCTAATGTTAGAGTTACATCACTGGAAAGGATACGTTCCATCTGACATCTCGGTGCTGACCCTTTTGGAACAGGCTGGTGAAATTCTTATCCATGCTGGCTTGATTGAGATCAGATAAATTGTGTTCCAAGTCCCTCTTCGAGTCTCATGACTTATTGTTATCCATTTGACCCAAGTAGCACTGATACTGTATCCTGTAGCAACTGCTTCCTTTACGACCCTCCGGGTTAGGGTCCAATTACCGAAATGATCTTTCTGAGTGAGGAGGTTCCATACGTAGCCTATGAGAAGCATGGGTCCTGCGGGAGAGAGCTAAAATCTTCTTGATCATAGTCCATTGCTTCTTGTCCAATTCTCCCGATTCAGGTACTCTATCTTAGTTGGACTGCTCTTCTTCGTCCATGGTTCTCATAGCTTTGTCCTCCTAAAGGGGTGCTCTACGTTTATCATTATACTTGTGCCCCGTGTTTCTCATCTGTTCAGGTTAATCCATCGTCATCTTTGGTCGGTTAGGGAGATTCAATTCCAAGTATTCGAGTTTCACTCTTCACGTTCGACGAGAAACAAGGCGGCGAGATTCGGCGTGGCTCTGGGGTGTGCCACGGCGACAGCTTGCGGAACAGCACGGCACGACGGCCGGCGTGCGCGGCGCAGGGGCGCGCTCCCACACATCACAGGAAGCTCAAGGGAGGAGGGAAGGAAGCAGGCCGGCGGGGTGCTTACGGCGAGGCATAGGTGAAGGACGCGTCGGTGAAGAGGTGAAGGTGCTCGCGGCGGCGCGTCCTTGCTCTGCTACGGCGGTGTCCTCGACGCGGACAGCCTTCCCCTTCACACGAGCAGCTCCGGCGGGTACGGCTTCGGCTTCAGGGTGACGGCGCGACGGCGACGCGCCTCTCTTCTCCTGAAAAGGTTGCACGCAGAATTAGAAAGGCAAAGCTAATTTCTAAGGGGCAAAAGGTAGTTTGTTTTGACCGCACCACACACACATATGAAGTGACTGAGGCAGGGGGAACCAACGTTGGAGGTGAGGATCGTGAGGCAAGGAAACACATATTGGTGCTTAGCGAGAACACGTGCACGTGTGGTAGGCCTACTAGCTTCCACTTGCCTTGTTCGCACATGGTGACTGCTTGCAGAGTGCGAAGGTTGGACGTGGAAGCCCCTTCCAGAGTTGGAGTGGAGTTCTCATTGCAAGCATTGATTAACACTTGGGCACCGTTATTTCACCCATTCCGTGATGAGGACGAGTGGTTGGTTTATGAGGGACCAAAGTATATCGCCGACAAGGGATTGAGGGTTACAGGGCGTGGAACTAGAAAAAGGAAGAGGTACCAGATGGACATGGACCAAGCAGTGAAGGGAAGGTCCACGAAAAAGTCGGTTGGTACACACTTTGTGGAGGACACACAGCAGTCCCTATGCTCAAAATGTCACCAATCAGGGCATAATATACGACGTTGCCCCTTACGAGAGGAAGTGCATGTAGATAGTAATTTGTGCACTAGTGTAATTGAAATTTCTTGCTTACTAATTTGTTTTTACCGTCCTACTTTATATTAATTTAAATTCCATGTACTAACCCTATTTATGTTTGTGTTGCAGGATGGCGGGCAGGTATAGGCTTCTTGACGAGCGGTACGATGCCAAGCACCGGGCTAGGCCGACCGAGCAGGGCGAGGTACTGATTGTTTGTTTTGGCAGGGTTCATTTCTCAATTTTCATATCTTCTGTTGACACAAGTTTTTTGTTTCAGGTTCTGCACACGCTCCGGCCGATGACTCACGACAGCGGTACCGTTTTGCGGTACGACGAGCGCTACACCCCCTTGCTGTGCCGCGCGGGACTTGCCACGGTTGCGAGACTTGTCAGCCGTGGCATACCACCTTTCAACCCTGCTGCTCTCACGGTGTTGATCGACCGCTGGCGACCGAAGACCCATAGCTTCCACCTGCCCTGTGGTGAGGTGACGATCACGCTTCAGGATGTCAGCATGATCATGGGGCTTCGGATCAGAGGACAGCCGGTGACTGGAGACGTGGTGTCGGCAGGCTAGGAGGCTCGAGTGCAGGAGTTTCTTGGTAGGCCTTTGCCGGAGGTGGCACCGGGTTCGAGACGACGCTCCAGTGGCGTCCCTTTGAGGTGGCTGCGAGGGCAGTTTGCGCAGTGCCCAGCCGACGCCGATGAGGCTACTGTAAACTTTTACTGCAGGTAACTTAATAGTTTCGGTCCTTTTACCTTTTTTGCATTTCTCTTACTTAATGCTAATAATTTTCTAACTACAGTTTTTTTGCATATTGTGTTTTTCAGGGCTTGGGTGCTGCACATGTTCGGTTCGGTCCTATTCCCTGACGGCACAGGGGACACGGTGTCGTGGATGTACTTGCCGTGCCTTCAGGACTAGGATGACACCGGCGAGTACAGTTGGGGCTCGGCTGTGCTCGCCTTCTTGTACCGGCAGCTCTGCGAGGCTTGCCGGCGTACGAGAGGGGCGTACGCCACACAGTCGGGCTGCACGTACCTCCTCCAGGTGTGGATGTGGGAGAGGCTTCCGGTGGGGAGGCCATACGTTGTACATGAGCCGCCGGCCTGGTTTCCACAGAACGACGAGGTCATTGCCCCCACAGTTGGGCATTTGTACGAGAGAGCGGCAGGCGCCTACGCTATCACGTGCAGCTCCTACATTCAGTACACGAACGAGCTTGACCTCCTTACCCCGGAACATGTAACTGTTGTCTCATTTCATTAATTGAAAATTGCTTAAGCCTTGTTGGTATTCATGTAAATTGTTAATGCAGGTGAGGTGGCAACCATATGAGCGTGACGAGGTCGAGGACCTACAGCTGAGCACGATGTGTACAGTCGATCAGGGCTTGTGGCTCATGAGGTGTCCCCTGATTTGCTTCTATGCAGTGGAGTACCATCTGCCGCACAGGGTTGCCAGGCAGTTCGGTAGGGAGCAGCCTTGCCCTCCACAGCCTATCTCCACCAGCTGGGAGCTGCACAAGTGAGTTTTCGAAATACTTAATCAATTCGTTTATCGAAACTTGGACTTAGTCTCACTACATATATTTTTTTGCTTGTGCCTTGCAGCATTGACCGTCGGAGGCAGAAGAGGATCACCGACTTCGCCTATGAGCACATGACGCATATCGAGAGGTGGTACTAGTACGAGGGCAACGTCGTGCAGTTGCCCGGCGTCCACAACGAAGCCGCCTACGACCGGTAGCTGAGGTGGTTCCAGGAGCGCGTGCGGCTCCGTCTGAGGCCGGCGTGGACGCAACAGGACTACGCGGAGGTTTTTTCCGACGACGAGGGCGACAACGACTACGACCGGCAGACCCGTGAGGGGCACCAGGTGGAGCCTGCTCCAGTCTTCGCTCGTGCGGTAAGGTCGGGTCACGAACACATTTATTGCAGTACAAGTTTGTTGAAAATCACTAATCCACTCTTTCATTAGGCTGACAAGCTCATGAGGACGGTCAACGAGCAGAATGTTGCTCTAATGACACCGGTTGGCCACGTGGATGAGAGCAGCATCCTGAGGCGTTGCATTGAGGTACTAGCCCTTCTTGTGCTAACGATCTTATATCTTGCACCTGGCAGCTAACATTACTCCTCTTTGCACGCAGCGTTGCAACACTCGACTGCGAAAGCTAGCTGCTCGCTTCGATTGTCGTGCATAAGGGGTGGTTGACGTGGCCCCTGCCTCCAGGTCTGCATCCAGGACTTCATAGGCGTCCCGTGGAGCCACCACAGCTTCTGCGTCCGTGCCTGGGCCTTCTTCCTCCCGAGCTCCCACATGGAGCAGCCAGACGGGGTCCGAGGAGCAGGTTGAGGAGGAGCAGGAGGAGGACGACCAGGACGAGGACCAGGAGGAGGAGCATGACGAGGAGGACGAGGCGGAGCACAAGGACGAGCAGGAGGAGATTGGCCCGTCTCAGATGGCCGATGCACCGCCGGTCACGCAGCCGACTCAGCCTCGTCGCAGCAGCCGCCCCAAGAGAGCTCGGGACCCACTCACACCAGGTACGGATGCGTTGGGCAAGGGGAAGGCCAAGGCCAAGGCGAAGAAGCACTGACTTGTGCGCTATCTCTACGTACGGACCTCATGTTATGTGTGTCGACTTGTGAACTTGGATTGTATGTTATGAACTTGTGAACTTGGATGTTATGTGTGTCAACTTGTGGACTTGGTATGGATGTGTTCTTATGGATGTGATGATTATCTATTTCTGTTGTGGATGTGATGATTTCTGTTATGAATGTGATGAAAATGTGAAATGTGAGGACTTCAGAAAATTGAGGAAGTTTCTGTTTCTGGACAGGCTACAGTGCTCGGCGCTAAAGCCATTAGCGCCGAGGTACCAAAGCTCGGCGCTAAAGGCTTTAGCGCCGAGGCACCATCTCACTTGACAGCACCGCACCTCGGCGCTAATGGCTTTAGCGCCGAGCAATGGTACCTCGGCGCTGAAGCCATTAGCGCCGAGTACTGTAGCCTGTCCAAAAACAGAAACTTCCTCAAGTCCCACATCTCCTTCACGCAACATTTTCATAACAGAAAAAAACAGGCAATTCACACAGAATCAGAGTTTTGTTTCCAATTTCACGATAAAAACAAAGGCGACATTGGTTTTGCCATAACAACTGATACAAGTCCATAACATGCAACATCACACAACATACTAAAATCCTCTTCACTAACACACTAGTGCCACTACCAAGACCAAACTACTGAGTGCAGCGAGGCCACTTCCCCTTCCTCAATGCATCTGGATTCTGCTCCACTGCTTCCTCCGCACGACGTGCACGTGCTTTCTTGTGCTCCCTTTCAGCCTCCCTTTTCTCCTTCGCCTCACGGTCAACACGCTCGCACCATGCGTGGAACTCCTCTTGAAACTTTTGGCGCTTCTCCTCCTGTGCTTTCTCATACTGCAACTGCCGCCTGCTTTCCTTCCTCCATTGAAATTGTTTCTCGACCCACCACTTGTCCGTCTCGGACTGCTCCGTGTCAAGCCACTGTGCAAAACCACAAAGAGGAGGAGGAGTCTGCAACCCTTGGAGTCAGATACAATGTTAACAAACACAACAAAAACAAAAACAAGATCGACACGGACTGATGCACAACCTCGTGTATCTCGTATCCGACAGCCTTGGGTGGCTCATATTCATAGTTGGCGCACATGAACCACCTCATGCCGTAGCAGCTACATAACAACTCCGACTTCACAAGCTTGCACCGATCACCACAAAAGCACATGGGCACCTCCACCCCTTTAGGAATGGTCGTTGAGCTCCTCTTACCCGCTAATGTTATCTCCGTAGGGCGAGATGCCATAGTGATTCCTTCAAAAATAGCAAGAAAACAAGAATTAAAACCCTAGACACTAACCATTCCTAACCCTAAATGCAAACCCTAACCTAACCACCGATTCAAACAAAACTACTTGGACAAATTGAAAGAGGGGAGCCACATTACCTTGGGGGTGACTTGAATCCGAAGGGAACCACCTCTACACTCGTCTCCAAGGTCTAAGGGTTGCCTCGCCACCGCAGAGGGAAGGAATAGAGAGCTATCGGGTTGAAAAGAATGGGAGGGAGGCGGAGGAAGAAGGCTTTGCGGGGTATAAGTGCCCAGACCTTGGCGCTACAAGCAGCCGCACCGAGGTCAGTAGGCTCGACGCTAAAGGAGCTCGCGCCGAGGTCCCTGCCACGCAGGCGGGAGAGGCTGTTGACACTTCTGAACGTCGATCACTTAAGAACAGATTTGGAATCCATCCTTAGCGTCAGCGCTAGAAGTGTCTGTTGGCACTTCCCAATGTCACAACTAATAGCGCAGGTTAGCGTGAACATTGAGAGTTGCCATAGGTTTTATCTAAACGATCATGAACGAATCCGCAAGCGCACAGATAAACCATTGTAGTATTTCCCCAAGGAAGGAGAGTATTCCAAGGGTATCGAATCCAAGGAAGGCAATGGCGGATATCTTAGACTTATGCTTTTGCTCTGAATGTAAACCAAGAGATAGATATAGGGAAAACAACACACTCAAAGGCAGGGGTAAGATAAATGATATAAAGGGGTAGTGTGACACACACACCTCAAATCTACCTCTACTCTAGCACACTACGGCTTAGGGGGAACATACGAGTTAGCTCTAGGTTCTAATGTACTAATCATACAAAGCTAGAAGATACAAGAGATATGCATGAGTATTGCATGAGGGAAACATGGTTCAGCACCCAGGTACAAACGGGGAGCTAGCCCGCGACGACCAGCACTCTGCGAAACTAGACTTTAGACTCCTACAGCAGGTACCCCAACGCGGAGGTTGCCCTAGGATCCAACAGTGCTGTCACCACCTGAGGACCGACCTCTCATTACGGGGGGTATGCTCATAACTATCGTAGCTAGACAACCCAGGCACCATGCCTACGTTGCTGCTAGACCTCACCCGGCCCGGGCTATTGTGACCCAGGGTGAGAGCCACCAGAAAACTGGTCAACTAGACCGAGTACCGTAGCTTGAACACAGACCCCATGCAACACTCTCATGCTATCTAACAAGATCAACTAAGGCTAGACATACGAACATATATGAACTCTCTTATGTCTAATCAACAAGATCAAAGGGTCGTGTTCGTGAAGAACACGAGCCTCTAACTTATGAACAAACACATAAGGAAGGAGTTTATCACCCTTCAAGTGGATCAAAAGGTAGTGTTCACGAAGAACACGAGCCTCTAAATGATGAACAGAGGATGAACTCAAGAACATATCAAGAATATGATCTACCATGACTTTATATGAAATAGCTGAATAACTGAAGTAGATCAAAGTCATACAAAGAAATAAAGATAAAAGAGAACTCATACCTAAACTTCCAAGAGGACTTGGAACCTGAAGAAGAGCTACTCTAGCCTACCCCCTAGCCGTGGAAACTAAAAGTAAGAGGAGAATGAGAGAGTGGTGTGTGAGAAATGGGAGCCCCTCCCCTCCTATTTATAGAGGAGGACAAGGCTTGCTCGGACGCCCAAATGGCCCCTAAACACCCAGAAGTGAGGTAAGTGACCAATGAGGAGCCAACACGTGGAGGGCCAGGATGGGACGCCACAAAGGCGGTTCGGCCGATCCTAGGATCGGTCGGCCCCCTAGGGCGGCCCCACCTGGTGTGCTTCCTCTGGTAGACTGCCTTGTGGGCCCTCTGATCCATCCCCGGTGCATGGCTTGATTTGGTATCCGAGGTGGGCCCTTTGATCCATGTGAAGTCCATGTGGCGTCCTCTGATTCATCGGTGAGTGCCTCCCCTGGATCGATGACGTGTCTTGCCATGTTTCCTTTGGTGGCAGTCACCTCCTCAGCTGAGTTGGCATGGTTTCTTCATAGGAGTGGAGTTTCCATCTCTTTTAAGGAGTAAATCACCTACATACAAATAATCTCCAAGGACAAGTGGAACTACATTATTCAAACCTAAATGCTAGTAAATAATGCATATGCCTCCATTTATGTGAGAATATTGAGGGTTGGAAATGGTGAATTTCCACCGTCAACAGAGGCCAGCTGGGCTCTGACGTGGCAGGGGCTCGGCGCTAGAGCCCCTAGCACCGAGTAACTGACCTCAGCGCGCTTCCCCCTCACGCCGAGGTCAGGGTCCATATTTGGAATTAGTTTCGTCAGGGTCTATTCGCAGAAATGGTTTTCGAGAAGGGCCATTTTGAAAAAATTCCAGCACGATCTAGACCCTCTCTAGATTGGTACCTTAATGCTTTCTCTTGCTACTTCTTCTGATCTTAGTAGATTAGTTGCAATTTGAAACCTCTCAAAGAAGCAAGTGTTTCTCGGTTATTAGATTGATTTTACATTACACACTGTTCCACGGATTCGATACCTTGGGTTCACCACTCAAGGGATGAAGGGTTCCTTAACTACGACGAGGGATTTGTCCACTTGCAAGTCCAAACGAACTTAGCAATGATAATCAAACGTCAACACCAGGGCGTCTCGAACCCTTGGAACATCGAGCACTTACGTCGCTTCTATCCTTAGGAGCCTTGTATCGCAAGAAAAAGCTATGTACTCTATCCTTTGTAATTCATAATCAATAAATATAAAGATTTCGCAGTTTTCCTGTCGACCTTCTTTTTGGGTCTCTCTTTACTTTCTGTTCACCCCTCCCCCTCGACACGCTCGGGGGCTTGGTTTAAAGCCGAACCTGATGCGCTCGGGGGCTTGGTGTTAAGCCAGGCCCGTCACGCTCGGGGGCTTGGCTCTGCCAACCTAAGGGTCAAATGACCTGGGGGGTTTACCTTTCCTTTTTACAAGTGTTTCCCTTGCTACAGTTTTTATGCCTTTTATAAGTGTTCTTAAGTCGTGTGGTTGCGAGACCTCGGGTCCAAGGCCCTCCTCCGCGCACCGGCAGCATGTAAGCCTCCACGCTGAGCCATGTAGTCGGTAAGTCGTTCCTCCACTGAGTTGGGTTAGCGGAGGGAAAGGGTTTTGCAGTTTCATTACTTCTGCATTCTTATAACAAGTATCTGAGCCAAATAAGGGATCACAGTCGTTAATTAAACATGACCTTTTCATTCATGCAAGGTTTTTCTTACATCAAAAGGGTCTATGACCCATCTACACTAACAGTTTGCTACATTCTAAGTTACATTTCAGAGATCTAACTTCTTGACGATCTCCTCCACGGCGACCTGGACATCTTCAGCGCCCACCAACGGAGCCAGGTTGATCTCCTCCACGACCTTCCGTAGGTCGAACGCTGGCTCGTGGTGCTTCACCGTGGCCAGTGCTGCAGCCGCGGCGAGCTTGCCGCTGTCCATCAGCAGGGTCTTCATCCGACCTTCTGCCTCCTCCAGTCAAGCGACGAGCTCTTGCGGCCCTCCTTCGACCTTGGGGACGTAGACGTCTACAAGGTACTCAGCGGCCTCCTTGAGGTCGTCCAGCTCCTTCTGAAGATCTGCAGTCATCTCTTGATGGTCAATAAGAGTTTGGATCGCCCGGAAAAGGTCGACCTCCAGGTCTCGGCGTACACCGAATTCATATACAGCCTTCCGGGTATAATAATACTCACTGGCTTCAACCTCCATGGTCCTCTCCTTGAGGGTCTTCACCTGGTCCTTGGACTCCTTGAGCTCCTTTTTCAAGGTGGTCTCCTTCTTCTTGGCCTCTGCAATCAGCAAGGTCAAGGACGGCACACGACGCCGTAAACTCCAGAAATCAAGGTCGGGGATATATCCAGCCGTACCTGCCGTGACGATCTTGAGTTCGTACTCAGCATCCTTTGCCTTCACCTTGGCGGCCTCGAGCTCCTCCTTCAAGGCGGCCATCGTCCTGTCCTTCAGGACCATCTCGTCCTTAAGGCACCGGATTTCCTCTGCGGCCTCGACCTTGGCCTTCAGCACGGCCTCCCGGGCCGCGGTGGCCTCTGCGTGAAGCTTGGCGCCTTCCTTCAGCAGGTTCGCCCTGCCCTGTGCTCGCGCGGTGAGCGACTGCGTCAACACAATACCAAAGGTCATTAGACCGAGTTATCAGAACAAAATGAAGACCTAGATCTAAGGCAAAACCCAAGCTTACAATGAGTGTCCTGCCAATTGTTTGCTGCGCCGCCTTGAACTCGTCAAGGTCCCGGCCGTCAGCAAGGATGTCCTCTTCCCATGGGGTGTCGGAGTAGAGACACCTGTCCTTGTCGCCAGGTCCGCTGCCTCCTTCGGCCTCCGCCTCGCGTGTCAGCGGCAGGTCCTCTTGTCGAAGGCCTTCCACCTGCTGCGCATCATCGGAAGCGACCTTGGCCGCCGCTGATGATGCCGCCCCCATGGTCCCAGGGGCCTGGCTTGAGACGTCTCTGCCCAGCTGGTGACTGCCCCACCGACACCTTCTCCGGCTTATGCCCAAAGGCCTCCTGGCCTGAGGCGTTCTTGCCGCTATCCGACGCGGCAGGGGTCCCCCTGTCCAAAGAGCAAATCTCGTCAGCATCAACATACACAGAAACTGTAAGGTCTGGCAGATGAGGATCAAGTTCGATGACGTACCTGCCACCGAGCTTCAACCCAAGCTTTATCGGCCTAGACAGCACCCACCTTTGCTTCTTCTGCGACCCTTGGTCGCTCACACCCTCAGCACTTGGCTTCGGGCGCTGTTCCTCCAGAACCCCGAGGGGGGTCTCGTCTTCTTGCACGGCCGGCGTGTCGCCCGACCTTGCGCTAGCGTCATGCGACCCTGCATCATCATCTTCGCCAGCGCCGGTCCTAACCTCGACACTGACTGTCGCCGTCTCCGACGACACAGTAGTGTCCTTCCTCTTTCTCTTCTTCTTCTCCGCCACTTGGGTGGCGGCGACCACTTTGGCGGCCTTGGACACTGCCATCTTCCCGACGACCTGCCGTGTGCGCCGGGCCACTGGCGCGGAACCTCCTGCGGAAGGATCTTCGTCATCACTACCTCCCACAGATGAGACGGAGAGGTAGTCGTCGATGTACTGCTGCGGAGGTACCTGGATGTCCTCCGCAGCCCGGACCTTGAAGCTTCGCTCACCCTCGTCAGGGAGGGGAGCTGGGCTCCAATACACGCCCTCGCGACCCTGCATTAGGCGACCTTCGTCATAGACCAGCAAAAACAAACGTAAGCACAAAAAAAATCAAGGTCGAATCGGCAACAAGTGACTCACAGCCTCGGTGGGGCGCTTCAGGCACAGTGCCTTGGGGCACGTCCGGTTCCGGATCTGCCCAGCGAACAGCTCCTTCACCCGTGCCACCATCTCCTCCTTGGAGACCTTGCGCTGCACCACACGGGTAGAGTCGGCCTCACCCCAGTACTCGTAGGCCGGATGCACCCGATCTTGGATCAGTTGCAGGAGCCTCCGGCTGAAGCTGATGGCCACCGTGCCGCCTGTCAGACCTCCTGCCTTCAGCTGCACTAGGTCCTTCAGTAACGGCTTGATGGCGTCTGTCTCCCGCGACGTTAACTGATGGTTCCACTCCGGCACCGGGACCAGCGCGAACCCCGACCTTGTCGCCAGCGCCGGCTTCGGGTTGTTGATGTAGAACCACCCTTGCCTCCAACCTTGGGTGTTGTCCGGTAACACCATTTCGATGTACACCGACTTCATGTGGCGACGAAGCATGAAGCCGACGCACCCGACGACCGTACCGCCACAGGTTGAAGTGCGGCGGTATCCCCAGGTACGCCTCACAGAGGTGGATGAAGGAGGAGATCGTGGTGATGGCATTGGGGACAAGGTGTACCAGGTCGATCCTGTAGTAGTGGAGAAGCCCGCGGAAGAAGTCGCCTGTGGGGACTCCGAATCCGCGCTCCACGTGCGCGATAAAGGCCACTATCTCTCCGGTCCCCTCGGAGGGGAAGGCCTCACCGGCGGTCGGCCTCCAGCCTACTTGCTCCTTGGGCTTCAGCAACCCCCACTCAATAAGACCTAGGAGCTGCTCCTCGGTCACTGTCGAGGGCTCCTAGATGCTCTCAGGTGCCGGCGCAAGCTCGGGGGCCATCTCCTCTTCCTCGAAGCTGGTGGATCTAGCTCTAAAGACCACTAGGGACTTTGTGCGCATGCGGCGGCGTGTGGCGCGGTAGATCTGAGCATGGCGGAGCCGGCGGATTCGCGCGGAAGGCTCTAAGCGGCGGCAGTGAAACCCTAAGCCTGCGCGGAAATGGAAGCGAGTGGGGTCCTCAGCCCTTCACTCGACCTTTTATAACTGGGCCTCAACGGCGCCATGGGCAGCGGCGCCTAACGTCTCTAAGGGTTCAGCGAAATTCTCGGCGACCCAACGGATCCATCACCCAACGGCTGTTTCAGCCTAACGGTCATAGGTAGTAACGGCTCGCGCCGTGCGGGAATATATGCCCGTTGGCTCTTTGGTCGACGGCTTGGCGTCCATAGACTCGTCGTACCTTACTTCAAGCCCCCATACCCTACTACAACTGACATTTGCTTCAAGGTCTCTTGATCGCTGGACGACCTTCGGGTCCATCACATTATCTTCACAAGGTCGACAAAAGCACCACTGCTTGCTAGGTCGCCTCAGCCAGCAACGGTGGGTTCACACCCCGGCTCCTAGGCCCTGCTGCCTACTAGATCGCCTTAGCCTATATGGCTGGTTTATACCAACGGCTCCGTGCTTAATGGCTCCACTGCCCGTTGGTGGCCTCCTGGTCGTAATCATGGCTCCTCCCTGAGGTCGCTAAGGCTCTACTACCTTCTAGGTCGTCTAGACCTATGGTTTTTAGGCTAACAACCTGCGTTGTGTCACTGCACAATGGCTGTGTCGATCCAGGTCGACACGGGCTCTCTGTCTCTATTTAAGGCCTCCTGAAGGTCGGCGTGCTAGTACAGCCCTGCTGGGACCTTGGTAGCCTTACCATTGTCGCCCGGGCGCCCCTACGACTACTTTGGACATAACATTTATCACATAAATGTGTATGTACAGCTTCATAAGCTACAAGGAGTTTGGCCCTTGGCCAATTACAAGATCCAAAGACATTTATGGCCCTGAGCTACCCTATATAGTGTCTGCGACATAGTCTACACTAATAAGGCGCGTCGCAAGCTTTCTTCTAGCTTCAGGACCTATCCGAAGACCTCTACAGCCACTATAGAGGCAGCTGCCACACAACCACCTCTACTCGAGCTCCAGTAGGTTTCCTGTGGTACCCAGCATCAAGTCTGAGCTTCACCACAAGATTCCAAATGGAACCAGCTTCATCACGAGCCTTGCCGGGTGGAGCGTCGTGTTCACCAGCATCACATCAGGCCTTAGTGTGTAAGGCACGGCGATGCATGTACTGCTCCATGCTCCACCTGGGTTCCTCGGTGGGCCCGGGAGAAGAGGCTGATCGAGTTCTTCCTGCTTCACAAGCATTCTTCTAGCTCCAAGCATGAACGACACTAGCTCTATGCTCTGGTGGACAGACACAAGTCCCTGGCATGGAAGTATAACTACACAGCCCCGCCATTGTTTTCCCAAGCAGCTTGGGTGGTTGGCTTCAAGGTATGGGTATCTATTTATACCCCTAGCACCTACCCTTCGATCTTATCCGCAAGCCAACTTGTGTGGCGTCCTTATCCTCGAGACTACTGTACCCTCGTGGAGCACGTGGTCACTATTTGCCCGTGGGAGGCATTAGCTCGCCTTTCCCCTACCTGACTGCATTCTGGAGCATTCTTGTCTCTTGCGAGTGGACAGTGACCTGTGCTTCGCCTGCGAGCCGGCCCGTGACCGTACAGTGTGCCCATGACTCAGGTCATGTCAGCCTTGGCGTCTGGCGTCATCTGCAAGATTCCAGGGGATTTGTCCTATTGGCCTACTTCGTCAGAGCACTGTTTTGCTACAACAGAAGGCCGTAGGTTCTCATTTCTTCTTCTTTTTCGGAGCATCAAACCGGCCATCTTGGTCGCTTTACTGCTCGGGGGCTACTACACTCGTGGGTCTTGCGACGCCCTATCTCCTCAGCGTCGCATCGACCTACCGGGAGCCTGCTCCCACTACTTCTCTGCTCGACCTACCTGCGGTGGGTATGGCGACCTTTCTGAAGGTCACGGCAGTTACTTCGTTATACCTAACCTGGGTCAGGTCGGTGGTTCTTCAAGATCGACGCTTCGTCTTCAATTCGACCTTCTGTCCCTTCATCCCAGGAGCTCGACGTTCAACTTCGTGCGCGCATCGGAGGGGTTCTTCTTTTTTGGATCCCCGTGCACCCTTCACGACCTCAGCGGTGCCGCGCCTTCGCTACTCTTCGACACGACCTCGCATCGGCCGCTACGCCTACACGTCGATCAGGGCTTGAGAGACATGGGTACCCATGGGTCCCCACCGGCCAGGGTACCAGAGGTCCCTAACAAGTGAACCCGACCTTCTAGAAGCCCCGCCGACCTGCAAAGTGGGCCCAGTGACCTTATCCGCGACTCCGATGATTCCGGGCGACCTTATCAAGATCCCGGAAGATCCGCAGAACTTGGTGTGCAAGTCAAGGCAGTAGGACGCGGTGCACCGCCGCCCGTAGGTCCGAGTATCACGGGATACTCCATGTAATCCGGAAGAATGTCTTCCCTGCTTGTAACTGACCCGGATACGGGTCCACCGACCTTGAATGGAAATCCTAGCCCGTCCCCCCATATAAGGCGGCCTAGGACTCCATTCAAGGGGACATCTTCATCCCTCTCGCATAATCCACCACCACAACTGGACGTAGGGTTTTACTCTCCGGGGGCCTGAACCAGTCTAAACCCTTGTCTCCCTGTGTTCATCGACATACTCGCCTAGTTCCGAGTTCACCACGTGGACTACCACCTACGCTCTTAGTTTCCGATCCTCTCTATCAACCTGCAAACTGTTTGGGTAGCCCCCTTGCAGATCTGTCCAGGTCTCAACCCCTGACACATCCCAAACTTAGAGTTGGAGCTATCGTATCTGAAACTTGGAGATATGGATAAGCAATAAAAGATCTTAATTCTCATCCGATAGGTTTCTGCAATTCAATAGATATTCTCATGTAACTGCATTAAGAATATATGTGAAATAGGATTGCCATTGTTTTTTATCATTTTTAAAAGCTGAAGGAAGTAGGGGAATACGGTGGCTGTATAATCAGAGAACTTATCAGTAATCATTGCTTCCAGGTCTTGGACAGGCATGGGCAGTTCCTTCTGAATTCTCCTCATCTCTGCTATGTTTTTCCAAAGAGGAAAGAAGGCTCTTAACTCCCTTGCTCTTCGGTTTCCGCCTGAGTCTCTCTGGTCTCAGCCATAGGATGGTGTATACGTAGGAGAGGAGAAGATAGAGCAAGACCAGGGGTGGCAGTATCAGCCATTGGTGTGATGACAAGCCTTACTCCATGTTTGTGTAAGCAACACCTAACTAAAGGAATTGAGTTATATTTTTATTATAAAGTGACATCAAGGTAGTTTATAAGCATACAGATTCCTGCTTTAGTAAATTGAGATTATGATGAGACAACTACATCATTTTCTTGGTTATAAATTTTTAATGGGATAAAATGATGTTAGCTGCAACCATTCAAACCTTGCAGAACCTGAGGTTCCTTTCAGATTGAGCTGATGGATTCTGGCAGCACCGAAATTGAGACTAGCAGCTAGATGTGACCATTGCCATTATGCTTGAAGGACGAACACAAGACAAGATCACACTCTAACTGTAAGATTTCTTTACAACCATGATTTTATCTGATTCACTATTATTTCTTTTTACTTCCTCAATGTGTGTTAATCTCAGTTATTTCTAATAAGGATCTTATCTCTAGGCTAAGGAAATTAGACATGCAGAAAAAGGGAAGACACACTTTTGTTAAACCAATGTTTTGAAGAAGTTCATGCTTGGCAATCCAAAAATGATGGCAATTTCATGGTAAGATGTCTATGGCAACTAATACATTGAGGTAGTGAGAGACCATGAATGGTTTTCTCTGCATTAGTGCTGATTCTGAATGGTTGAGATCTTGCTGCATAATATTGAGGTCAATGTACTGGAAGAATAATTTCTTCTTCACTTGTGTATGGTTTCTATAATGTGGCCTATGATTTAGAGTTTGAAACTTGATAGTGTCATCACAAAATTTACTTTGATTTTTTGACACTGCTGTGTTGGCAGGCATGCTGTTTGGGAAGTGCTCTAGACTCTGATTTTGCTCATGGTTATTTGGAAGGCTGGAGTAAGTGAACCACTCATGACATATTTGTTTAGGACAATTTCTCACGTTTAGATGCGACTGGTTTTTTTTTTAATTTTACCTGCAGCCACATATGTGTTGTCCTGTACTGGCTGTAGGTTGTATCCACAGCCCATGATTTGAGGAAAAATTGTATTTTTTTCCTTCGCATAATCTGAAATTCAAGGATAACAATGTTATTGTAAGTAGCAACTTTTTAACTATTACAGCAACCCTTGATGAGAAACTCTAAACAAATCACATAGGAACTTGTTTTTCAGAGTTTGTGTTATTTTGAGAGTTTTTTTCCAGAACATATCACATGCCTACATTGAAGAGATGAGTTTTGATAGTTTTTATTTTCCTAAATGTGTGCTCTTGTTTCAAATTATCATTTATATATACTGCTGGTTTTTACATGTGCCATACTAAAGGCCACACTGATCAGGTGATGCATGAGCATTATTGAATAATATTAGATCTTACCATCTCCATTATAATTTATTTTGTATCAGCTACAATTTAGCTTTTTTGAAACTGTCAAGTGTCAATGTTAAAAATGTTCACATGTTATAAAAGTGATATTTTAGTATAGATTAACTTGGATTCATCATTCATCCTATTCTAATTTGTGAAAATTGGATCTTTACTGTTTTGTAATTTCAGTTACTAAATGTCACAGAAAGGCTAATGATAGCACCAGATGGCAAATGGGATGCACTACCAATGATGTATGATGTATCTGCAAAGGCATTGTGTCCAAGGTAATTTGTCATGATGCATTTTGTGGAACGTATCCTGGTCTAATTTGATACAATTGTGATGCTCCGTATCAAAATAAATTGATAGTTTAACTTGTGGATGTAACTTGCTACTGTAATCATCCTTCTTGTTAAGCATCAAAGATATAATGGCTTCTTTTTTGTTGGATAGTTTGGGGGTGTGTTATTTATTAATTTTTATTTCAATCTCTTTAATTACCATATTTTTATAATACTATAGGTAGACTGTATTTGTTTTGATGATCCGTATTTGTGTCATATTTGGGATCCTGTTTTAGGTAGCTAATTTTTGTTGATGATAATATCAAAAGCTGCACATGTTTGCATCATGCCTCTAGGCAAAAAATAGTGTTATAGGGAATCAGTTCTAATTGAGCTATGGACAAGGGATGGCGCTTTTACTACTGCCTCAGCTTACAGGCTGTTCTTCAGCGGCCAACACGCCATCCCGGGGGCTAAGCTTCTGCACAAGACAAGGGCGCCGGGCAAATGCAAATTCTTCATATGGCTGGTGCTTCATAACAGGGTTTGGACGGCAGCGAGAAGGCGGAAGCACCAACTGCAAGTTGATGACTGTTGCTCTTTATGTGACCAGGAACCTGAAACTATATCTCATTTGCTCATTGCCTGTTCCTACAGCAGGGAGGTTTGGTTCACTCTTTTCCAAAAATGGAGGATGGTGAATAGGTGGTCGTCGGGCCGGGAACTGGGCTTGGCTGACTGGTGGGTCAAGACTCGGAGGGGTTTTGACAGAAATGGAAGGAGAGCTTTTGATTCGGCTGTCATTCTGATATGTTGGATGCTTTGGTTAGAACGTAATGCTCGTGTGTTCAACCGTAGATCTCAGTCCGCGGCGGAGTTAGTTGCCCAGGTTTTAGAACAGGTTGAGTTATGGATTAGCGCTCGCTATCACTCCCTGCTGCCGTTGGGTTCTGTAGCTGCTGGTCGCCAAAACGGGGACATGGCGAGTGGGCTATAGTTTTTGTTTCGCTCCTTTTTGCCGCGTCATCAGTCCGTTGACGACGGTGTCGTTTGTAATACTCTTCTTCCTCTTAATGAAACACGTGCTAAGGCACGTTCGTGAAAAAAAAAGTTCTAATTGAGCTAATGTCTTGTTACAGGGATCAACCAAGATAAGGTGAACTCAAATTTCTATTACTGTCCATAGGCGAAAGCATACATTGCAAGGCTATGAAGCTGATCAAAGACTCCATTACTTAAGATCACCAAGTTAGAAATTTGTTATCCAGTATAATGTGTCTGCAACCAAAAAAGTTTCACTTGCTTTTAATATATAAAAGTTTTAGGGCTTGTTCGTGTCCATGGGATTCAATCCGTCCGGAAATGATAGATATATCTAGAAAATCATGATAGCTATTATAGAGAGCCGGATTTATTCCGGATCGGTAACTAATTTGCTCATTATACATATGCACCAAGAGACCCGGAATTAATCCACTAGTCAAGAGGTGTGGATTCAATCCGGCTCTTCGGTCTCTTATTTATACCTATCATGATGAGTAAATTAATTCTCCATCCTAAATCCGGCTCTCTATAGTATCTATCATGATTTTCTAGGTATATCTATCATTTCCGGCCAGATTGAATCCCATGAAAACGAACAAGCCCTTAGTCAACAATATTGATCCAAAGGGTGATGCAATTAATTAGAATGTGGGTCAATATTTGTTTGGTTGTGTTTGGTGATTGTAAGCACTTCTAATAAAGTGACATGAAAATTAGGTTATTTGAAAAATCGACTAACTGAATAATACAATTACCTTGTTTGGTTAGACACATGGTGGTATAATCCAGAATTTGTGAACTAAACTATCCTTTATGCAGAGATACAACTTTCACATATATTCGATCTTGACGTTGAACCATCATGTAAACAAAAATGAGCGGGCGACATCATACACGACAGACAAATGAAGTGACACCACTTTTTTTTCCTCAGCTTACGTCAGACAGCCAACCAAGCACAAGCGATATATCCACCCTGTTCGTCTGGCTGACGACTGGTGGCTGGTGCTGATTTGTTCTGAGATAAAATCACCGCTGGCTAATAGCTGGTAGCTGATTTGTTCTGAGACGAAAGTACCGCTGGCTGGTGGCTGATAAGCCAGACGAACAGGGTGTACTTATCATCAAAATCAAAGTGAACCATCACATTCCTGCATCATTGCATTTTTGCAACCAAACACATGTAATATAAATTAGGGGGTTTCTATTGAATATGCCCATGTAACTTTATTTTATAAGTATAATTTTATTTATTATCCTTTTTCCAGATACGTGTGTGCCGCACGTGCACTTTACTAGTTTTGGTAAAGATGGCAAATAATTATGTTCGCATAATTTTCCTGTTCACAATTTCTTTGGTTGGTAAAAAAAATGACTGCGAGCTTATTAAAGTTTCAGCATTTGTCATTCACTGGTCAAATGCCACGTGGTATAAGAAATGCTAAATACAATGTGGGCGGCACTGCGGCAGGGCTTGCTTTTGCAGCTGCCCTTGCTTGCTCCTTAATCTTCGCTCTCGATCAGTTTCATTGCATTAACAGGACGCCACCGGCTTCGATCAGAAACACCACATCGTGATCTTGGTCAAGAACATCATCTTGTTTTCAGGCATCCAACCTGTACTTTGATCGATTATCTCGGATAAACAATCAGAGAGATTCGCTTGTGTCTTGGATGCCAAGAATGAACATGCCGTGAACCAGCTAGAGCACACAATCCTGCATGCTAGCCGCCATATGCGAGCGTTCAAAGACATCGATAATCGCCTACGCGCACCTCAAATTCAGGGAATCGGACTTGAAATCCGCCTATATAAATACAATGATAATCACACTACTCCATTCCATCACAATGGTTGCTCTCAACAATCAAAGTAATCATGGCTAGAACGAGGATGTCTTCCCTCTGGTCCATCTTGTTGCTCCTAGCACTGTCCGCTGCACTGTGCACACGCAGCGCCGCAGCCACCGACGACGACGACGACGGGAGCTACGGCACGGACCCAGACGCCGGCCGCCGCGCGCGCGCGGCGGCCACGGTCGCCGAGATCCTGTCCGTGCACAACGCGGCGCGGCGGGTGGTCGGAGTGCCGCCGCTGGTGTGGAGCCCGCAGATCGCCGCGCTCGCCAAGGGCTTCGCGCGCTCGCGGCGCGGCGACTGCGCGCCCCGGCGGTCGCCGCTGTTCTACTTCGGCGAGAACGTCGTCGTCGGGAAGGGCCGGCACTGGAACGCGACGGCGCTGGCGGCGCCGTGGGTGGCGGAGGGGAAGTGGTACGACTACGGGAGCAACTCGTGCGCCGCGCCACCCGGCGCCGGCGGGTGCCTGCGGTACACGCAGGTGGTGTGGCGCAACACCACGCAGGTCGGCTGCGCCAGGATCGTCTGCGACTCTGGCGACACCCTGCTCGTCTGCGACTACTTCCCGCCGGGCAACTACGGCACGGGCAGGCCATACTGATCGTCGTCGCCAGCTGATCACATGTTGCTCTCGGTCCGTGCAAAATACAGTTGGTTGCCATATGCATCAGGTCGAGGCATCGAGCTATGTTCACTCAGGATTATTGTGTGTTTACGCGTGAGTGATCAGTAATGTGTCTCCCAACTGTAATTCGTTTTGTGTATGTTTGTGATTCTTAAGCATCACCGACGTCCCATGGACGTTCCATATGCTGAAATAAAACTGAGATTCCATTGATTTGCTGGGGAAACACACTTCGATTAGTACATATGGCCTAGCTCCATTCGCTATAATTCACGTGCAGCAGTGACATCTCGGGTAACTCTGCACTCGGCATAGAGCTATGGCTCACGGCAAAGAGGCACATGTGCCGTGTGTCTCGGCTTTTGCCGAGAGTCTGCAGCTGTTGCTCTCGGCAAACTTGACGGCAGGGCCAACAGCCGTCACGGCGAGGCTTTGGTGCCGTGAGCCGGCCTCTTTGCCGAGAGCCGCAGCTTCACTCTCAGCAAAGGCGGCATGTGTCATGTGTCAGATTTTTTCTGGGAGCTAGGGGTCAGACTCTCGGCAAAAAAGGCATGTGCCGTGAGTCTGGCCCTGCCTCTCGGCAAAGCTTGAGGCTCACTGCACAGGCTCGGATTTTGGTAGTGACGGATGTATACTAAGAAACACATCTGTTGATCCTCAACCTTGGCCTCGGTCTCAGTTATTATCATTTTTTTGAAAAGGAAATATGTTCATAAAACTATACATATAGATGTTTCTTATTACAATAGAGAGTGTCACAAATAAAAAGAACAAAAAGGTCGGTCTCTTGAACAACCTCACACAAATCATTTAAAAGCAATTCAGGTACTAAATGACCATCCATTGGTCGCAAAAGATCTCCATCAGTGTGGTCTCAAGCACACAACACCCTCGAATAATGTGAGGCCGCTCCTCCTCTTTCTGCAACAACGCCCAAAAAGGATCCAATGGGTCCCTCGAAAGATAATCTGCATAGGAGTAACAACTCGAGTATTGTTAAAAACCATGTCATTTCTAACGCAGATGCTCCAACAAGATTTTGTACATAAGCTTCTTATTAATCCCATTTAGCCACCTAGTAAGCATATGTGCAATGTTCACAGGTGGTGTTATATTAAAAGAAACTTGTACAATCCTCCACATAATTCTAACCATTTGACAATCAAAGAAAAGATGTTGAATGGTTTCTTCCAGATTACAGAAACAAAATTTTAAACTTCTCTTCTATTGTCGACGAGCTAAATTATCTTTAGTTAGAACTACTCCTTTTTGTAAGTACCAGACAAAAATTTTAACTTTACTTTAATTTCTATATCACATTTTTACGTGGTGCAGACAAAACTGAGCAATGAGAGAATAATATATAGATCGAACAGTAAACTGACTATTTTGTTTTAGAGATCAAATAAAATGGTCTCTCTGATATGTTAATTAGACATTCACAAGTTTAGTAACCAAATGGCGCCAAGTCTGTAAATTATTACCAACTAAGGATCTTCTAAAGGCCACATTCAAAGGATTCGATCTAAGAACTATTACTACAGTTGCACTCTTCTTCCGTACAATGTTATATAGGGACGGATATTGACTTTTGAAAGGAGTGTTATCCAACAAGACATCCTCTCAAAAATGGGTTTGTGACCCATCACCCACCGTGAATTTGTCCATCCTTAATAGGTCATTTTTTATCTTCATAAGACTCGACCAAAAGTGAGAATCTCCTGGCATGTATTCTACTTAATTAGGTAATGGTTTTATGTCGCAAATACTTATTCCTAAGGAGTCTTTGCCAAATGACATCCTCATTAATGAGTTTAAACACCCATTTACTCAGTAGACACCTATTCTGCAAATTTAGGTCTAGAATTCCTAACTCACCTTGGTCCTTATGGGTACATAGTGCACTCCATTTTGTCAGTCTATATTTTTTCTTATGTCCATCGCTCTGCCAAAAGAATCTAGATCTATAATAATCTAATGTTTCAAGCACACCACGAGAAACCTTGAAGAAAGATAGCATAAACATAAACAAATTGCTAAGAACGAAGTTAATAAGAACCAACCAATTCCCAACATAAAGCATTTTTTCTTTTCATCCACTTAATCTCTTCTGAAACATCTCCTCTACTTCTTTCCAATCTGAGTTTCGAAGCTTTCTATGATGTATTGGTATGCCAAAGTATCTAAATGGAAGGTTCTCCATATCACAACCAAAGATTTCTGAGTACTCCCTCCCTAGCTCCCTAGCGTTACCATAGCAGAACATCTCACTTTTATAGAAATTAATCTAAAAGCCCAACAATTGCTCAAAAGCACATAGCAAGAGCTTCATATTCTTGGCCGCTTCTAGATCATTTTCCATAAAAAAAATTGTGTCATCCGCATACTGCAAAATAGACAAACCATCATCTACTAGGTTTGGGACTTACCTCCGAACAGGCTGTAACTTTTTAATCTTTGTGTTTTGATCTACTACTTTATTATTTTGTACTGAACAATTTTTATGAGATCTAGAAGAAAGATCATGGAGCAGATTATTATCATCCATTAGCTCCTTTGTTAAGTCACCACAAAGGTGACCAAGAGCCACATGGTCAATTTCACAATATGACTCCTCTAAGTCTAAGTGGCTATCCTGACAGGTTTGATCAATAGAAGGATGCTTAAATCTATCCTTTTTAACTTTCTTCATAAGCATAACAGAAGATTGAACAACATTAGCATCTTTACCAATTGAGATCTATGTTCTTTACTTTATCTGAAATGTGCTCACCTGAAAAAGAAAGAATAGAATTATTATAAAGCTTGCATTCATCCACTTCTAAATTCCTCTTAGCGACCAGCTTGGACGCCCTCGCAGTGGAATCCTCATCTGTAGTCCCTTCTCGTTGCTTGCTCCTTCGAAGTGGTGGGCTTTGGATAGATCCTGCTAGCACGGTCTTAAGAGGGGTCGCCCCTCCTAGATCACCCCTCACCAGCCCATCCTCCCCACTACTAAACCACGCCGGTTATTATCATACAAGAGTACTAAGAATAAGATTTACATATCCCTTTGTGTATGTGTAAATCTTGTTTTAGGTGACATAGCTCCAACTCCAAACCCCAGCGTTGTGTTGAGTGAAGCCAACCAACCAAACACCTCAATCAACTCCACAAATTTGTGCAGCAGTCCAATTCTATGAAGTTGGTGGTGCTATAGTTCTTTAGAGCACGGACTCTGGAGCATCTCTTTTGCAACTTCACAAACTTCAAATATGGATCTCTAGATATGGAGTTGGGAGGCAATTACCCACTACTACCAGTCTACCACTGAGTCGCTGATTTTGTCAAAGTTACTTCCAGGTCCGCTCATTTTGCTGCACGTGAAGAGATGACATAAGAAATGATTAAAAACATAGTTTTAGTTCTTGATAGTTATGAGACCTTCAAAGTAATTTTCCTATAATTTTGCATGTCACAGTACCTCAATTATATTATCTTCTTGAAAGTAAGCCCCACTACTTACTACATGCAGGGAAACAACAGTCTGAGCATCATGTGAAGGACGATACATGCTACTAGTCTTTGGACTACGTGCCTAGTGTTCTGCACCTTAATGTTGGAGCATCTTGTTGGACTGAAATATCATCGGTGGAGCAGAAAGTTTCAGTGGGCATAAACATGATAAAGAAAGGGTATCTAATACATTAGGTGCTTCTGATGGAACGGAAAACTTGCTTTTATGTGATACCTGAGGAATATTCAGTGATGCCGACTCTGCATGAAAAATGCTGAATGGTGCAGAGCAGTAGAGGTGCACACAGACAGAAATGATGTGGAACAGTTTCAACGTCGAATACCAATACCCTTGTGCGAGCTGTAAATCTCGTGGTGTACTGGTGATCACATTATGGACTCGAAAGTATTGAATGTGATAGGCATAGACCTCTTTCAAGTTTCATCTATGGACTGATTAAGTGATTATTTTGACCCACTTCTCTGGAATTTGGCCTTCTATACATTTGCCCTGCAGTTGTGACCATCTGTTAGGAAGGGAGAATGGAAGCTGATAGTCATCATGTAATATAGGAAATTGAAGGCGCGCAACGCCCTTATCTTCGACCACCAGCTACTCGCCGCAAGGGAAGTTTTGAAACGAATAACCGACGACATGACCGCCTGGTCCTGCAGATACCGGAAGAAAAACCAGCAACGGCAGCACTGGCGCAGCTATCTTTGTTCTTGTATGTAATCTCCCCGCTTGCAACCATCTTGGTTGCTGCACCCTCTTCTCCTCTCCCCTGTAATCTCACCTGGGATGCCAGGGAAAATCTCTACCTAATAATAATATTAAAGAGAGAACCGCTTCTGTCCTGTTTTTTCGTACGTCCTGACAGGTGGGCCCACCGTCAGAGGCTCTGTCTCTGTCTCCCTCAGTTCCCCGCGCCGCGTACCTCTGGTCCGCCCGTTTCTCCCCGTCCCCTGCCTCTCTCTCCCTTCCGACGCACCGGAATACCGAACCCACCGGCTCGAGCTCCACCGCCGCCCGAGCCGGCCGGACGCCGCCAGAGGTTCGAGGCTCACTACTCCGCCGGTGGAGATGGAGGCAGGAGTTGCTGCTACCGCCGCCGGGGATGGCCGGGGACGGGAGCGCCACCGGGGATGTAAGGGGAGGGAGGCGCCGCCTGGATGACCTCCTCGCTTGGCGCCGTCGAGGAGGAGAGGAAGAGACAGAGACAGCCGCAGGGGTCCCCTGCTCCTCCACTGGCCGCGCTCCGTCTGCCAAGGAAGGGCTGCACATGCAAGAGGGAGGGACACGCTCCTGCTTGCGGTGCTGCGCACGCCGAGCGACGGTGGCGAGAGGATTCTTCTGCGGCCCACCCCACGCGTCAACCTCGAGCAGGGCCGCCGTCGACCTCGAGCGACGCCAAGATCCACCTCGAGGCGCTGGCGAAAGCGATGAGGTCCTCGCCTTCTCCATGCCTGTGCGCCGGAGTCCGCTCACCGGCGGCGCCCCGGGGCTGCGGTGTATTTTGCCTCACCGCTCAACAACTCCACCGCCTCCCCCGGTGACAGGGAACTCCACGGAGGGGTGGCACGGCCTCGTGGCTCCCCGGGTCCACCGCTGTCACCGGGGGCAGGGAGCTCCGCGGAGAGGTGATGTGGCCCCGCTGCTCGTCGACCAGGGGATCAGGCGACGGGGCAGCGCACCCTCGACGGTGGAGGACGAGGGAGAGGACGGAGAGAGAGACAGGTCGAGGGAGGGAGTGGACGCCTAGACGGGGTGGACCGGCAAAGAGAAGATAAGGAGTTTGTTCAGCTTATCTTGTTTCGGCTTATCTCAGCTTGTTTCGGCTTATCTTCTCTCACACAATACTATTCAATCTACCAGTCGAGTACTATTCATTCTACCAGCCGAACAGCCTCAAGGTTGGCGATTGGGTTTTCTTTTTTTTTTAATAAAATCGATTGGCCTTTCCAACTCTACGATATGTCTCTTACCTTTTAGTTTCTCATGTAACCTGGTTGCAAATACTATTAAATATGTATAAAAAACATCAAATTTGTCTAAAATTAATGAACGAAGGTCATCCATTACATGTGAAAAAGATAAGTGATGCATGTCCTAAGTTGGATTACATGTGAAAAATAAATATTTATTGACTCATGATAGAGATTTGAATAAGAGACAAGGTATTGTTTTATGGTAGAATATGGTTGTGACTATTTTAGTATGTATAAGAATTCATTTTCAAAATTATTAAAAAGAAGAGATGTGATGAGTATTTGAGTAGAATGAATAATATAAAGTTACAACTTTTTGTTTTTAAAATAATGCAGAGATTATTTGAGTGCAATTGAGGTGCAGACAGCAACAAGGTCCAGAGGCATAGACAACATCGGACGAGTTAGGGTGGCACGTGTGCGACAAAGACGATGACGAGGTACAGGAAGTTGCGATGTGGTAGGGTGACGGTGCGGTTGGGCGGATGACGACGAGCGAGATCGGGGTAGTGTGTGCGCTACGATGAGGCTTGAGAGATAGGAGGATGACGCGACCTGGGCAGATGACACCGAGGCTGGTGAGACACAGACGATGGAGAACATGGTCGGAGTGATGCATGAGCGATGGGAATGATGAAGCGACTAGGAAGGCGATGTAGGCAAACGACTATAAGACCGGAGGCGGACGATGGTGAGGTTAGGGAGGCGCTATCACGAGATGGGTGACGACAAGGTCGGGGAGATGCGTGGTGGCGGGGTGATAGCGCAATCAAGATGAACAACAATGAGATGAGTAATGTTTTCTTCCGTTGCAACGCACGGGTATAATTGCTATCCTTTGTAATGAACCTTTCTACTTTCGAAATATAGTAGGTGGGGATGCCCCCCCCCCATATTGTTTGAAAAAAATATAGGAAATTAAGATAGCAGGCACCTCTTTATCAGAAGTATGAGATCAAGCCTCAGAGTATTCAGTGGGTTATCAATGCCAAGGCACTCGCAGAACCTCGCTGTTGTGACCCTGATAGAAGTGCAACAACGTGCTTCTGAGCTAACATCCTTGAACAGGAAAGGAAGAAAAATGAGGTACTATAATGTGGAGGTAGCAATAAATCATATTGATAATTAGAGGAGAGTAGGAGGCACAGAGCAGCAAATTCAGTGCTGGCATGGCAGATTTGGACATAGCAATGTATCCATATCTAAACATCAAATATGTATAACACAGGAAGCACATCAGAGTTACGGCATCTGATTTAGACAATTGGGTATGATAGTCGATGAGGTGAAGGCATATATCTTCAATTCTGTAAGCTAAAGAACATAGCACAATATTTCTTTTAATCAGTTGGTCACCACTTATCATGTGTCTCCCAATTAAACATTACAAATCACACACTCAAAGTTTGCTAATTGATTTCTGGCAGACCAATCATATTACCTTGACAGTCATGTGCAGGTAGAAGCGAAATTAAAAAAAAGAAATCATGAACTATTCACATCATCTTGTAAGTTTGCATTTTTTTCAAAAGATCTCCACTAAATCTTTTTTTAGAACATCTGCACGACAAGTAATATGAACCGGAGGGAGTATATACACACCAGTACACCACCATAGATGCATGCCACGCTAACACATCCACGAAAGTGAGACTTCTATGTATCATAAAACCCTTGATTTTCTTACGTGGAGATTCTATAAATACTTTGAAGTGAATTACTCGTTGATTTTCTTATAATTTGGGTGTTGGCCTGTTAGAGATGCCCTAAATCTTTCACGTTATATATATGCAACTAATTATTAATCCATGCTAGAAGGGCTATATATACCGATCTTTTTTTTTTTTGAGAATTGACTATATATACGGATCTAGAGACGTGTGTTTAACACGAACAATGTTTACATTACATTTTAGCGAGATTTAGCATATGCATTACGTTGCATGCGATAGAGTGTGCGTGAGTGCAGATGCATCCGATGAATAAATTATGTGTTTGTTTAATTTGTACCGTGTTAAAATGAATTATGTCCTTACTGTTTTTTCTATGTCGATCTCAATTATCCCAACATTTGCTCTCTGTCATGGATTCAAAAGTTCAGAAAAATGCAAACCGGAGTTGCTGAAGAAAACATAAGAAACTGACAATTTGGTTGTGGTTTGTTCAGTTCGGTGTTTAATTGGCTTCCACCAAAATTCATGCCAAATCTTTGTCATCTCATACACGTATTCATTGAGCATTATTCAAGCAAACAATAGAAAGCTAGCAAGATTGGGGGAGATGGAGACATTTGCCGCAACTGAAAATAGTAAATTCAATAGATATATCTGTCCTCTGTCATTCACTGAAATAGCTAGTAATAACAATGTGCATACTCATTTTCTAAGTAGACAAATCCCAGTATCAGAAATAGAACATTTCAGACGATGACAGGTGAAGAGTTCATGTATGCAGCCCCTTTTCCCAAGTAGGAAAAAAAGATAGCAGAAATTCCTCACCCGTCGTCGTCTGAAGCCCTGATTCCTAATCGAACGGATCTGAAAAATTTATACAAATCTAAAGAAAAAGAAAAGACTAGGATGGATCGGAGTGGCGAAGGAGATCGACGAGGACACGAAAATCCGGGCGACCTATCAAGACTACCACGCATATACAGTCTACTGAAGCCTGAGAGATCGATCACGCAGTCTGCTGCTATACCTCTGCATGTGTGACCGTACAACTATACACGAGCGTGTATGTACGTAAGCATGTCGTCACTTGTAGCGCCGGCGGCCGGCCGGAGCAGCGTCGATCAGGCCAGCCACGATGACGAGATGGTCAGGTCCAGGTTCAGAGCCGGCTTGCTCTCCTCCTCCTTCACGGTGGCGCCGGCTGCCGGAGCCGGAAAGAGCTCCTCACTGATCGTGCTCGAGCCGTCGGCGTCGCTGCTCGCGTCCTCCCACAGGCCGATCGACAGCGTGAGGTCGCAGCCCTCAGGCTTCTGCTTGGTGTGATGACTTCTTGGCCTAACCGCCTGAAACACAAGAAGGTGAGGTGTAACAGTTAAGTATCAAAAGGCATCAAAGTTAACCTGCTAATAATACTATCACAATTGAATTTGGAAGCATTCATATTATTCAGAGACATTTTTATCTAGATCAGGAGCTTTTGGACCAGGAAGCTATATGGCATTAGCAGTCAATACACGGCAGTATGGAGATCGAGTTTGGCAGCCTGCCACCTAATGCATACAGCCAATAGATGGACCTTCTAGGGAATGGCACATGCATGTAAGATACAAAGATGATGCATTGTTTGAGTAAAATCTTGTCTGCGTCGACCTCACATTACCTGCTCTCCTGTCAGCACGTTGGAGTTCCAAGGAACACGCCCTCTACTTTGTTCCCAGCTTCTGAATACTTCTTGTAGCGACGGTCTGCAAGTACAAATCATATTTTAGTTGCAAAACTAAATTACGTACAAACTAGATGCTGTCAATTAGAGGATTACGAAGTGATTGATCTGTCCTTCACGCTTACATTTGATACGGTGATGAATGACTGCAACCACGGAACGTAGCGTAAATGTTCTTTTCAGAAGCTGGGGTGTTTCCATCCGGTGATGCATAGACGCAGTGATCATCACAGTTCAGGACGCGCTTGCTATCACTGGTTGATGATGTCGACTTCTGGAGGCTGGACTGATGGGTACTGCTGTTGCTAGAGCTTCTGTACATCTGATCGTTTCATTTTTGGAAGAACAAAACGGTGTGTTATAGCATAAAGAAGCTGAAAATAAAAGGTTCATTCACTATACATGCTAGTCGATATTCTTGCACTACAAACAAAATCATGTCAAATTAATAGATCAGCATACATACCTGAAGATGGCTCTTGATATGAGATATGCTGACTCCTTTCACACCCATCAACTGAAGAATTCGCTTCGGAGTTGCTTCTGCTTGACAAAAGAATTAAACAAGATCAACACACACAGTTCGACTTAGTTTGATGCATGATCTCTGTCTGAACTAACAAATCATGACAATATCAGTGTCGAATAACTCAACGAGAATAATGTGCCTTTATATGTTGTAAATCCATATGGATCATATGATGATCACATAATCTTAAAATGACTACTTGATGCTTGTATTTCATGAATTGAGTGTCATCATCAGTTTTCGTTTGGTTGGTTATTATACTTATAGAGCTGCCTAGAGTTATCAACATGTTGGTGGATCAATATCGAGAACTAATTGAATAAAGTTCTTATTTTCGAGAGGACAGCACACGAGATGAAAAATAAAGTTTTGGCATTTTTTTTGTTTACACACATGCATTATGTAGTTATATGTTTTGTGCAGCGATCCTAAAGATTATTCTCTGGCTACTCTTGCTCACAAAATTAAAGCTATTGTTGTTGCATATACAGGATTTTAAAAAAATATATCTATATCTACAGGATAGATGCAGAACAATAATCTCCTTAGAACTATATCACGTGTTTTCCTTTTCCTTTGCCCGGTGGACTCCACCAACGACAAACCCCGCCTAACAACCTACAGAATAGCTAAGGAGATTTAATAGCCTGAAGAACCAAGAAATGAATGGATCAAATCAAAATAAAAAAAACAGGCAGCTCTGCCTTAATCTATTGCTCACCCTCCCAAAAGATAAAAGAAAGTATGGAATCCAACTCAAATTAATCTCGCCCATGCATATATGCAAGTAATTTGATTAGCTACTAAGCTAGCACTCAATCATGTTTCAGTTACATGCAAGCGTCTGTGAAGCTCCTCCGGCCACCGCCGGATCCGAGACGCGGAAAAGGGTATCTCTGGAGAGGTACTCACCGTCCTGGCCACCGAGGCACTCGACGGCCTCGACGAACTGCCGGTGAAGCTCCTCCGTCCACCGCATCCGCGGCACCTCCGACCGGTTGTACTGCCGGACTCCTTTCCTCTCGAATCCTCTCATTCTCTCCCTGTTTCTCTTCGGCCTGCAGCGCCTTCTTCACCTCTATTATATTACTCCCAGAGCAAGCTGCTTGTCTCAGGTTCTAGCTTCTCATATATATATATATATATATATATATATATATAGATATATAGATAGATATATGTTGAGAGTTTGGCTGGACGATAACGAAGACGAACACCTCGTAGCATATATTTAAGTACCTGCTTGCTGCCTACCGTGCACAATCTGTACTATATATGGCAGATAGAATGTGAAGGAGAAGGCAGAAGGCAGAAGGCAGAGGGAAGGCTGAGTTTTCTGACCTAGTCCAGTCAAACATGCTCACTCAGCTCTCAAAAAGAGCAGCACTAAGCAAAAAAAAAGTACAATAAGAGGTTGCCCCAGTTTCTGAAAAGCTGGGCTGTCCATGTTCATGAGACAGTCAAGTATAATTCAAACAGTGATTGCATTTTCCTATGGAGCTATCTCTATTCATTATATTGTCTAGGTCTACCTAAAATGACTGGTGAACAGTTCTCCTGTTTGACAAAAAGGAACTGCACTGATATTTTCCCGGTGTTTAATTCAGTTGTTCAACGCGTGCATTTAATAACAGTCACTATCTATGTGGCTAGCAGGTTTGACAAAAATAATTCGAGAAACCTAGCAACGCGTGGAGTATTATTATATTGTCTATGTACTTTTAATTATATATTGAGAGATTTTAGAATGACTGAAAAATGAAAAACTTCCATCCCAGAAATTGATCGATAAAAACAAATGAAGTACCATGAAGTATGAAGAAGTAACAATTTGTGCAACCAACTGACCAAATATCAAAAATAGTAGGATCAACAATCAATTTAATGTATTTCTTGGTAATTTAAAAATAAAAGCACAAGGTACTTTCAAGTACCTCCAAGTACTTGATGTTATTATATATGTTATATGTACTAGTTAGATTAAATGGATTTTAAATCAGGAGTATGTAGACGTCTAGATTAAAGGCTTAAAGGTCAATTCAACCCATGGGGCCCTGGATTTCCCCAAGGAATGGGAAACGAATGTGATAGACGTTGGCTAACTCCTACACTTGCATGTTCAGCAAGTGGCTGCTGGCCACCGTACGCTTCAATGTCAAAAGCATGTGTGAAAGCATATGTAGGAATAATGGACATATCCCCTTGGAGAAATTCCATTGCATTGTCACTGCTTGTCAGTGATAGAGTTCAAATGGCTAACAAATTTGTCTAATAATGGAAAATAGCGTGTCAAAGGTGATGATAAATAGGCAACACCAAATTTTCACGGCCGAAAAATACAGGCCAGAAGATATACCTAACCAAAGAGAATTTGTGAATGCCTACCTATATAGCTAGATAGGTATGTTGATTTGTACGCGGGAAATTAACACATATATGACTTGGCAAAATCATGCTGCGTCATTAATTTGAATAGTTCGTCACCAAAAATTTCCTACTGATCGTGTCCTGTTATTCTTGTTGATATATAATTGATAATGCGTGTTTGGTCGATCGGGCACGGGCGTTAAACCAACGAAGAGTTCTTGTGGTTGGTATTGGAACCTTGCAAGATAGAATGCTTTGTGAAGTCAAGGTAGCAGTTTGGAATTACCTATCAACATTACACCGGTGACATCACGAGAAAAAATGATGGAACACGGGTAGGGCCAGGCATTCTCTACGTACGGGAAATGAATTGTGGACTTTGGACCACATTCTTGTCATCTTGGGCAAAAAGGAGGGCGGAGGGAGAAAAGTTGGATCCATATCACATCCAATCCAAATTCATGGATGCATCCTCGGTTCACTTCAACTCACTGATAGGGACTAGGACACGGTCTTTTGAAATTCTTTCCCTGCTACTGAGACATTTCCTGGTAGCTAACATGGGCATTTTTACAAAAAGAAAAAAATCGTTTTACAACAAGCCAGTGTGAAAGAGGAGCGGGTGGAAAAACATATATATCTGTCTGCTCTAGAAAAAAAACAATTCGGTAATTAATATGCCATGAAAAAACGACGAATGGAATCTTGAAGATTCTTGTGAGATGAAAGTTTTCTGCGTGCGTGGAAAACCAAAACATCATTCTTTTTGGATATTGTTCTTAATATCACATTTATTTATCTAGGCCCATATAAATGTGGACGTGTTGAATTTTGTTGCATATAGAAGTTTTAAATTTCTAGAATTAGGAAAAGGTATACTCCCAATCCTAGAATGGAAGATGTTATTCAACAACTTTTAAAACATCGTCGTTATATCTATGTCCCCCAAAAAAAAATAAAAAATATCAACATTAATTACTTCCATCCATTCACTAAACCCTTTGATTTTAACCTCCTACCATATTCATTTATTTTAAGATTATCGATCGAGTTGGCGTACAAAATTCCAGCTACAAACAAAATTTTCAATCAAATTACTCACCTGGAGCATATATATACGTCAAAGCAGACGTCGATGCGTTGTCCAAACTGGAGCAGGCTAGCAGCTACTCCCTCCGTCACGGAATGGATGTCGTTTTCGCTTCTCGATAAACAATTTTGACTCAATATATCTATAAGTATATTGATATTTATGGTACAAAATTAATATAATTAGATAGATATTTGAATTTATTTTTTAAATAAATTTATTAAAGATACAAATATTTGATCAAATTTGTGGTACGAAAACCAACAGCGATCATAATTTTAGGACGGAGGGAGTAGGAATGTGTTGTCAACGTAGAAGACTTCATGCACGGCTACCATCTACATATAGCACACGCTGCCTAGACGTGTAGGCTTTACATTCGAGATGCGACGACGACGGTGCTAACCTTACCCTCTTCTTGCCGTAAGGAGCTTTGCAACGAATTTGGTTGCCGAAATGGTCGACATGCGTGTACACTTGTCGCTTCAGGGATGACAGTTTGAATGATCCGTGTGCATGCATGGTAGCACCACATGCATGCACGTACTACGCTACGTACAGCGTACAGCGTACGTACGCAGGACCAGGACATACGATTATTCTAGCCGTGTCGTCGTTGAGACAATAATTATTCTTTTTCTTGCAAGAAGTATTCACACACGCGTAGGCCAAGCTCAACCACTCAAACGTGAGGACGACGCTGCGACACGGGCCGGATATATATGCACCGTAGTACAGCTAGATGTAAATCCGGTCTCTTGCGTGTTCTCAGGACAGAACGAAAAATTAAATCCGTAGAAGAATAATAGTAAGAGCATCTCCGGTAGTGTTGCTAGATTCGGGGACTTAAAAATGGTTTTAGGTCTTGGAAAACGAAAAATTTAGTTACCACAGAGTTGCTCTCTCCAGCAGTGTTGTTAAAATTGAGTACCTATATTCGACTCAAGGACTAATAAGCGAGGAATCATTTTTTCCAGGGTGTAATGTGCAAAACGAACACAACCTTATCCTCTCCCCTCCGTCATCTTCCCTCTCATCCTCTCCTCAGTCCTTGCTGCTCCCGCCGCTCATCTCCCTCCGGCGGCGGCGGCGGCACGGCATGGCGTTGCCTCGCCTGACCTCTGGTCGTGCTCTCTCCCCTCCCCGGCCACCACCTCCACTTGCGCGTGCCGCCTCCCTTCCCTCCCGAATGTCGCCGCCTCCCTTCCCCCCTCCTCCCCTCCCGACGCGGCGAGGCGGGGCGCAGCGGCGCGGTGTCGGTGTGGTGGCCGGCGTCTCCCCTCCTCGACCCGACCACCACGTCCACCCGCGCCCCCTCCCCTGCGGCACGCACCGGACCCGTCCGGGATGGAGCTGGCGGCGGTGTGGTGACCGGCGGGCCGCGGCCACAGGTGGCGGGCTCGGCAGGACGGCCGGCGCGGCGCGTCGAGCACCGAACGAGCAACGGGTCGCAGGCGGTGGAGCTCACCGTGCGTCCTCCTCCTCCCTCCCGGCCACCGGCCGCCTCCTCCCCCTGCAGCTTGCCCCTCAAATCCACGCGGCGGACGGCGGCGGTGAACTCCGGGATGAGGTCCACTGGCCGGAGAGGTGAGGGCGTGTGGGCGGCGAGCTCCGGGGTAGGTCCGGTCGCCGGAGGAGTCGCCGTCCGAGAAGCGGCACGGGCGGGCACCACACGGAGAAGTCCGCGAGCGGGCGTTTGGCCTCTCCCGCGGCGGGTGGAAGGAAATAGCAACTCGGGGTTGGGTTGGTATTTTTTGGTCCTGGGTAGATGATTTTAGGTCCGGACCTAAAATAGCAACTCACATAAGTCCTCTGCTGAAGCACGTTTTTTGCTTGTTTTTAGGTCCCCTTGCAGTTTTTAGGTATACCAACCCAGTTTAGGTCCTCTGCTGGAGATGCTGTAAAGCCTTTTGCGTGTTGTTCTCGAAAAAAAAAATCTGGCTCGTGTATTTCTTTGTCTATTTTTCCACCTTACGATAATGGTTAGAATGTATCAAGATCTACAAAAGGAAAATACGAAGAGAATATACCAAAAATAGGTAGGACCAATGTAAAAAATAGTGAGTGTGTGCCCAAATTATTTTTATTTTTATTTTTGCGAATTACACCGTACATCGGAGACACTCACAACGCACGCACACTCATCCCTATGAACACACGTGCGGAAACCCTACCCCTATGAGCATCTTCGAAAACTGGACCGGCAAATCCTCAAGATTGACAAAGAGGGTGTTTGGATCTCTTTAGTCACCTGACTAAAGTTTAGTCAGACTAACAAATTTTAGTCACCCCTGTTTGGAGAGTGGCTAAAAATAGTTGACATTAAATGATTCTCTCACCCTCCCTCCTTCTTCTCTCTCCTCTCCTCTCCTCTCCCTTTCTCTCTTCTCTCTCTCAATAAATGCAAAGAGAAAGTTTTAGTCACCAAAAGTTGGGTCACCCCTAGTTTTAGTCACCTTTTAGTCAGGGGTGTTTGGAGTTTAATCACTTTGGTGACTAAAATTAGTCTCTAGTCTCTAGTCACATGTGGATCCAAACACCCTCGAAATCACCACATGCACCTCACTGTCGACGGGAACGTCGCCTACCATTGAAAGCACAAACGCCGTTGAATCCTGAGAAATTTGCTCACACGGGGAGTCGAACCTAGACCTGAGGTGTTACCGGGGCTCCTATAACCACTAGGCTACAGGCCCTTTCGCAATTTTATTTTATAATTATCTTCCTCAAATCAATAGTCAATAAAAATTTTAATAAAAATCTAACCGACGCCTTACTATTATTGTAACAAAGCTCCTAAGTCTATGACCTATATATCCCCGCATCACGAAACCCGTGGAGTACATTTCATTTTTTTTTATGTAAATTGAGGAGCGAGCCCTATATATATTTTAAAAGTATGTATGTACAGGCAGAAAGTAGGAAGAAAAGAAGAAAAATTATAAATGAGAAAACTAGATGTCTATGCTAGCAGTGACGGATCTGGCGGTGGGGCTGGGGGGCTCCAGCCCCTCCTACCGCCATGAACACCATGGGAAATAGAGGAGAGATGAAGGGAGAAGAAGTGAAAAATAGAGAAGGAAGAAGGAGAAGGGGGGCTCAAGGAACAAGAAGGGGAATCAGCCCCCCCCCCCCAGCCCCAACGCATGCATCCTGGATCTGTCCCTGTATGCTAGGATGGTAAATCTTCTTTGCCCTGTGTATGGCAAGATCAAACTCTTTCTCGAAGATGCTTATACAACCTTTGCACTAAGGGTACATTTCATTTGGATAAGACGTAGGCTCACAAAGAAAGAGACAACAGTAGTCTTGCCTTTTTAATTATCTACATCAGTTCGTACTTCTACTTTGTGTGTAAGTCTGAGCTCTAGATAAGTGCTGCTAGTCCAATGGTAGGACGGTCCAGTGGGATGCTACCCACCAGGGTTCAAATCCTGGTGCTCACACCTTTCCTAGATTTATTCCGGGATTTTCCGGCGTTATGCATTAAGTGGTAAGCGACGTTCCCGTCGACGACGAGGCGCCAGTGGTGACTTCGAGAATCTTCAGATCTGCCGGTGCTCAGTCCTTCGGAGGTGCTCATAGGGGTAGGGTTTGCGTACGTGTATTCATAGGGGTGAGTGTGCGTGCGTGTTGTAAGCGTCTGCGTTGTACTGTGTAATCTCAAAAAAAAGATAAGTGATGCTAGTCAGCTGGTATGTGGTAGTAATTCAAAAAAAAGATAAAGGCTTAGAGGAGAACAAGGAATGGAAGAGAGGGGGGTCGTTTAGTCAAGACTTTAGATTTGAAGCAAGCCCTGCCTATAGCTAGAGCCGTCATCGTCATCAACACCTATCAATCCGTGGCCTCTGCGGAGCTCAGGGAGCCATGCTACGTCGTCCACATTTTCGGACCATCCGATCGGTCCGATCCGACGACTCCGGGAGCGCCAGCGATGCGTGAAAGTTTGCGAAAAAACCCTCCTTCTTCCCGTTAATTTGTTCCAGGTCCAAAGAGGTCCCTCCTGCTGCAGTAAACGCGTTCGAATTTCTTGCACAAAACACCCCGTGTTTCAAAATATTTGTCCACCAAGAAGACAAAATTCCGATTTTGCAGACATTTAGCAAAAAACCGCCCGCCGTCGCTTTGCAAAAAAGCCCCCCCACCGCCCCGCCGCCCCCCGCGCGTCCTCGTCTCTAGCCGCCACCCCCTCCCATTCATCACTCATCCTTTTTCTCTCTTCTTTCCCCCTCCGCTTCCTGCTCCCAGCATCGCCGCGACGACCTCTTTCCCCTCTCCGATCTAGGCGCGCACCCCACCGGGCTCGATGCGGGCGATCTCCTCGGCGGCGGGTGGGATGCTGCGGGCGCGGCTACGCGGGGCGGCGCGCGTCCGCGGCGGTGGCGAGGGGTCGGGCGGTGGACGACCCCGGGGCACGAGCAGCAGCCTAAGGGGTACCTCTTCAACCGACCGCCGCCGCCGGCCGGGGAGTCGCGCCAGTGGGAGGACTGGGAGCTGCCCTGCTACGTCACCTCCTTCCTCACCATCGTCATCCTCGGCGTCGGGCTCAACGCCAAGCCCGACCTCACCATCGAGACCTGGGCGCACTAGAAGGCTCTTGAGCGCCTCCAGCAGCAGGAGCTCGCCGCCACCGAGGCCCACGCCGAGTGATCCGCGCGTCTCAGGTCACCCCGAACCCTAGGCTGCCTCTGATTTGCTTCCAATAAGATGGTCGCGATGTGTGGTCCTGAACTCCTGGTGTGAATGGAACACGGGCTGAACACTACGATGTTGTTTCTGTTTCCATTTGAAATTTTCCTGATATGATGGCGAATGCCCTGAACATTTTGAAATGTTTCACAGTTGTATCATTCTCTTCACCTTTGGCTGTACTACTACCACTACATGACCACAGTTAGGACTGTACTTGTCTCTCTCATCTGCGGATATCTCCGTTGTGAAATGCTGCTTGTTGTTTGTTGGGCATTTCTCAGTGGGCATGTTACATACATAAATTAGTTTTGAAACATTATAAGGTAATGCCTAATTTGTTACTTAGGTAAACATGTAAGTTTGTTGGGCCACAGTTACAGTTGTATGGAAGATGCAAAACAGTATTTACCACATGGCTATATAAGGTGCAGAATCTTAGCTTCATTGGTACCTAGCCTATTATGTCATTTAATAAAAATGTAGATTCAAATTGTCACCTCATGCCAATTGGAATGTTGCCTTGACATTGTTGCAACAGATCCTGTGATCAAACTTTAGACTGGGGATGGTTGTGTTGTACAGTTTAGTTGATGGTGCTAAGAGAGTTTAAATATCTATCTACTGCACTACACTGAATGTGATGCTTTATGGTGAAAATGTAAATGGATTGCTTAGATGTCTTGACATAGGATAAGTTTTAAGTAAAAGCTGCCATTGAGGAGCGTGTTGGACAAACCTGTGCTTGCCCGCACCCTAATCCAAGCACCAGTTGTCCATTCACCACCCTTATTTAATTTGCTCATACCTGAATGCCCAAACCCAAGGAGGAATCATGTAAATTTAATGGGAAATAGGTGGGGGAAGAAGAAACAAAAAGAAAAAATTGTGTTAAAGATTGAACCTTGATTTCTCTGATGATAACAAGAAATGACTGATTAACATATCAAAATACCATTGCATAGAAAAACTAAGGCACTTATCAAGGATTGGAAGTACCACACCATGGTTTCATTTTTATTCATAGTCTTGTTTGTAGTTCACTATCTTCATACATGTGGCAGGCTAACATAATGAAAAACTCCTTCCTAAACTGTACTTAACACATTTCGGGAGAACCAATAAGATTTTTTTTTTGTGCAAAGAGAACCAATAAGAATTTTGGAAAAGATCCAAAATAGATAGTAGATAGATTTTTACAGCAGAAGCATCCAAGCTTGTAATTTCACCAGATCCCATAACGCATTAGTGGTGATATTTCTATTTCATTTTTTATTTTTCCTGCTGATGATGGCGAATACCCTAAATATTTTAAAATGTTTTGCGGTTGTATTATCCCCTTCGCATCCCTTGTGTACTAATACCACATGACCACAGCTAGGGTTGTACTTCTCTCTTCCTCTGATAACTCTGTTGTGAAATGATTATTATGTTTGTGATAGCCTTGCGTTGTTCGGTAAGCATGCTACTTAGGGAAATTAATTTCAAACATCAGACCATATGCGTAAATGTGATGGGCTGTGGGTAGTCATATAGTTTAGGTGTAATTATTAGCTCTTATGGTGGCTGAGTCTGTTATATCATTTAATAAAATGGGATATACAAGTCAAGTCAGTGCCATGCTTCCTGCTATATGATCCTGAAGCTGAATTGATCTGGTCGCATTGTTTTAAAAAATGCAGTAGTGAAATGCTCCATGGTCTTTTAGATTCTGGCAACCATTCTTTTCTGTGATTGAACTTTATGAATTGGAAGTTGAGCTAAACATATCCACTGGCGTCAGTTTTGGTAAATGCATTTTTATTAAATTTCGATATTTTCTGTGGCTAAATCATTATATTGATATCATTTTTCATAAATGCATTTTTATTTATATATCATAGATGATTTCTGTAGCTTAACGGTATATTGTGATAGCAAATATCATAATTTCTTTTTCATTTTATTTTTGTGACTCATGGTTTCAATTTTATTTGCAGAGCTTAAGACTTTGTAGCCTGGTGGACGGCGTGCAGAGCATATGGTGGTCATTGTGCAGAGTGCGGAATTTGGTGGACAACAAAAAATATGCTGAACATTGTATCGTAGCACTTTTGATTTGGGGGCAACACCACTGGCCCGAATCTACAACAATATCAGCTTCAGATAATTTCATATTTTATATTGACCATTAAGCATCCCAATATGATTTCATACTCCATTTACATTAAAGTGAATTTGGTTGCTACTCTTGTTATCTTTGTATGAATATAGTTGCCTTGCTTCTCGTGACACATCATACTCTAAAAAGTTGTCCAGATTATCTCTGTAGTGAGAATTGTTTTTTCATGTTTTGTTTTGTCTTTTCAGTTAGAAGCAAATATTTGCCACAAGAAAACAATGCACAGACCAATATCTACTGTGAGACTGTCTATGCAACACAAGGGATCGGATTTTTGGTTGATTAAAATAAATGACCACAAATGATTGAATGTTCAGCTTATGTACTATTTTCATGTTTGCTTACATTCATTTTGAAACAAAATCAAAATCTGATAGGCAATTTGCTATTTTGTATTGAGGTTGACAACTGTATTGAATTGCACCTCTTATACAATTTACAATCAATGATTCTCCATCAAAGCTAAATAAATCTATTGGCTCAAAAATGGAATGAGTAAGTGGCACGCCAGAGGCGTGCCCTAGACTCTAGTGTCATTTAAAGACGGTGCCAACCTCTTTAATTCTCATAGACTCATTTGCCTCTTTGATCTGCCGTGTTTTCCACTGCTAGACATTTTCGTATAGATAGATTATTGAACAGTGGGTGTTTATATCATGGATAAGAAAAGTTACATAATTGTATATATGCATTTTTTGCAGTGAAGATCACTATGCATTGTTTATAGTTTTCTTGCGAGGAAATATGGTTTAAGTTTCATTGTATATGAATAGTTGAAGAAGCCGGTGTGGGCCGTGCTGCTGACTTGAGAATATGGTTTTGAGCTGTTTTTGGAGGTGTCAGCATAACCCACTCCCGGGTCTTTGTGCGCCCGGTCAATAGCAATCAGCCGGCAATACTCCCTCCGTTCCACAATATAAGTATTTTTTGACTTTTGCTGATCACGTTTGACCACTCGTTTTATTCAAAAAAATTATAAAAATGTAAAAACAATTTTGATATACTTAAAATATACACAATGATAAAACATATCATAACAAAATAAATAATTTTTTCACAAATTTTTTGAATAAGACGAATGGTCAAACGTGTATCGCGGAAATTGATAAATGCTTATATTGTGGAACGGAGGGAGTAGCTTCGATCAACAGCTAATGCTATGGAAGTTGAAGTTGTTAATGGGGTGTGGCTAGGAGATGGCCATGACCAAATTAAATGCGTCCATGGGATGCAGTATATGTGTGCATGTCTTTAGATGTTGTTTGGCCTGATATAAATCATTACTGTTTTAATTTGTAGATTTGATTGTAATTAAATTTCTCTGGATGTTCCTAAAAATGTAGTTTCCATGGAGATTATTCCTGGAAAATATAGTTTCCTGGATGTTTCATTAAAAAACACTTTATTGACCCAACTTGTTTGGTGAAGTGTCAATTTAACTCAAGTCGAAAGGAATTAGTCAATCAATCATGCAGTAATCATGTACCTGCAGCTTTCTCTAGAATATAGAAACAAGCATGATGTGTTGTTTGGAATTTGTGCAATCAAACCACCAGTTCAATTAGCTTGAACTATTAGTACTTTAATAATAGTACTAGTAGTTAATGGATACTACTTGTCAAAAGCAATAGTGCAAACATATATTTATCTAAGATATTTTTCACGAGTTTATTTGTCTAAGAGAGATTAATGTATTAAATTATTTAAGTGTACCTTGGTAGAAATTGATGGTCAAAGTAGTCAAATATATATGGTGCCCATGTAGTGTCCACTTACAAACGGAGAACAATAAATAAATAATCAAATAATTAAGATATAGTAATAATTTTGTTTGACACGATTATAAGGTAACAAAGGTCAAAAACCGACGTGTATGTTGCCGAAATGGCGTAGATAAAATAGTACTCCCTCCGTTCCACAATATAAACATTTGTTGACTTTTGCTAACCACATTTGACCACTCGTCTAATTCAAAAAATTTATAAAAATATAAAAAATTTATAAAATATATACAATGATAAAACATATCATAACAAAATAAATAATTTTTTCACAAATTTTTTGAATAAGACGAATGGTCAAATGTGTATGGCGGAAATCGATAAATGCTTATATTGCGGAACGGAGAGAGTACGTACGTAGGTGCACGAATTTGTGGGATCAGATAAGGTAGTTTAATTTTATCCGGTGTTGACGAAAACGGCAGTACTGGTAGGAGAGTTAAAGCTGGATCAAGTACAGATAAGCCCGGCCCTATCCTCAGCTACTACTAGCTAGCTGGGCAGTCCGTGCAGACACCTCACTCCTCACACACACTGACACACACACGCACACACACTAATACGCTGCTAATTGTTCAATCGGTTGTTAACCTCACATGGTTTCAGTGTGACAACAGCGGCGGGCGTCTTTAATTTCCGGCCGTCATGCGCCTTTTCGCAAGGTCTGTGTGTTAACGTGTACCGCAATTCTCTCCCGGGTTTCGATGACTGGACAAACGATTACACGATGATGATGTACAGGGACTTTCGCAAAGAAAAATGTGTATGCGTAGCTTTGCATGTCCTTTGCGGTTGTCCTGTTCCTTATAGAAACTTGTTGTGCACGGAACAAAAAAATCTGATCTTAAACGTGTTCTATAAATCTAGTTAAGTTCGTTCTGGTGACCTGGTTGATTGCTCGTGCACGCACGCAACTTGATTGATTCCAACTTTTTTTCTTGTCGAACGAAAGTAAGGAACGAAGAAATAATAGTGCAATATATATATTTTTTTTATTATGTGCACGTGCTGTTTGGTGGTGTGTTGCATCCGAATTCTCCCTATCTCACCTACCCGTGTGACTTTTTATCTGATCCCCTGCCGAATCGAATGGAAAAGGTTGTCCATGGCTCGGCCGAAAAGCGAGCCAAAAAAGGTGTATGCTCCCAGTTAAGCAAATGCAAAGCAGGTGGGCTCATCGCGTGTGTGTGTGCAGCGTCGTGTAGACGTGTACATGTACCCGGCCGCTGGCATATCGATCGTCGCACGGCTCCAAAAGGCCGCCGGCCTCTGCATTCTGCGGCGCCGGCGCCGGCGCCGCAGGCATGTGTGTACGACGTGAACTTGAGCAAGCTAATTAAGCTAGTGATTGCCACCACTAATAGCACTCAGACAAACATTCCAGCGCGTGATTCATATGGTTACGTACGTGCAGCGTGCAAAAGGGGGGGAAAGCAATTCGGATTTGCTACAGTGTTTGTGCACGATCGAGCTGGCTTGCGAGAAGTATTCTCTTCTCAAAGTTGTGTGCACACGATCTTTTTCTCTTTACATCTCCCCCTTCTAGAAACGCTGGAGTATGTACGTAGTCAAACAACAGCAGAAGGTACCTCGTGTCCTTTCGATCCTGAACAAGAGATGAGAGAAAGAGATTGTGCCGCCGTGTCCTTTGTATATCCTGACATCAACTGTGTTTACGTTTTTACCATTTCGTACCGTATGAACGGCGAATAACAGCAGTAAGCACTTGTGAAATAGCAGGACATATACGAAGGTGCGTTAACCCACCAGGGGTTATTTTTTTCAACGGCCAGCGGCAGTACGTGTGTGAAATTAGCAGCAGCAGCTAGCGACATTGTCACTCCGTCCAAGCATCTTCCTAGAAAATATCAACAAGCGTTCTTACAAAGTACGTTCTGAAAAATATAGTGCGACGAGGCTGCAATGCAAAGCAACTACTTCCTCCGTTCCAAAGTATATGTCGTTTTGAATTTTCTAGATTCATAATATTAGTATGCATCTAGATATATTGTATATCTAAATGCATAATATCATCTATGAATCTAATAAAATCAAAACGACTTATAATTTGGAACGGAGGAAATACTGCCAAAACTAGCCGTAGCAGTGACATGCAAGATGAAATAGGTATGCAACATACAAAATTCCTTAGTAATCAACTAAGTAAAAGTGATTATGCAATTATATATGGTTTACTTCAGCACGGAATCACTAAAGATGGAAAAATAAGCAAAAGAGGTTACAGAATTATATATGGTTTATTTGAGTACAGAATCACTAAAGATGAAACGAGAGATCTTTCAAATAATAACTCTTCAATTCCAGAAAGAAAACTATTCCTACAACATTAGGTTGAGATCGATAAGGCTATTCTCAGTGGGGTTTCGTAAGAGTTTCATTCACGATTAATGCAACACATCAACAATTTTGCTGACATGGCATGCTCATTACAAAGAGAGAACGAAGAAATTTCATAAGGCTGAAACTCTATATACATTGTTAGTGAAGGTCATCCAGCTATACTGCCGAAAAATCACACTTTGCAGTGCGTTTCTTTCTTTGCCGTGCGTTTTTTATCGGACGCACGACAAAGATCTTCTTTCTCGTGTGTTTTCTACAGGGTGCACAACAAAGAAAACAAGCACGGCAAACACAATAGTTTACCGTGGGTTTTCTATAGGGCGCACAGCAAAGGAAAAAAACGCACAACAAACACAATAGTTTGTCGTGCGTTTTTTGGGACGCACGACAAACACATGAGTTCGCCGTGTGTTTTTTTACGCACGACAAACTATTTTTGTCCCACCGTCCGTTAGCCCCTGCCGCAACTGTTAGTAACGGGGTGGTGGAGATGAATTTTTTTTGGTCCCCTTTGCCGTGCGTCACAAAAAAAACACGACAAAGAGATGTGTTTGACGTGCGCTTTTTGTTTGGTGCACGGTAAAGTTTTTTTCATATATATGTCCTCCTAAGTCCCAAATTCAATTGCCCCTCAAAACAAATTCTCTTCACTTTGAAATTTCTTATACTCCATACATACAACATGTGATACTTCATGGTAAAATTTGGTAGAATTTTGTATTCATTTGCTATATTTAACTAATTAATTGTATATTAAGTAATTTTTTAAAAAGTCAAATTTGAACTACAAGTGATTCAATAATAGAATAAAATGAGTGAAAAAAAATGATATTTATGTTATTTAACCTAATTCAAGACCTTTTTCATGAAATCAAAAGAAATTTCAAACATCTTGACCAAGAAACACAACCATGATCGTGTGTCCAAATGATTTACAAATTCTAAAAAATGCAAATGAAGTTTGAAAATTATGAGATTTGTCACTATCTCATGATATCATGTGTGAAGGTTGTGGTAAAAATTTGAATGAGTTTTGAACATTTTGTCATGTACGATGCTTACAAATCGAAACATCTCCAATGAAGTTTCATAGAGTTAAGAAGCATGTGGTGAGGTTTGGATTAAAAGTGACGATCAAATTTGAATTTGAATTCAAAATTTTTCTAAAGGCAATAGACAACATAATAAGTTGTTCTATGTAAAATTTTGGTGTTTTTAAGCCATTTGATCATCTTGGTGTTTTTCTATGTAAAATTTGGATTTTATTAAAAAAAATCTTTGGCGTGCGTTTTTGGTTTGGCGCATGGAAAAAAGTGCTTTTTCTGTGTGTTTTTGGTTTGGTGCATGGCAAATAGATGTGTTTGCCGTGCGTTTTAAGTTTGGCGCACGGTAAAGTTTTTTTTTCATATATATGTCCTCCTAAGTCCCAAATCTAATTGCCCCTCAAAAGAAATTCTCCTCACTTTGAAATGTTTTCTACTCCACACATACAACATGTTATACTTCATGGTAAATTTGTTATATTTTTTGTTCATTTGCTACATTTAACTAATTAATTGTATTTCAAATACTTTTTTGAAAAAAGTCAAATTTGAACTACAAGTGATTCAAATAATAGAATAAAAAATGACATTCATGTTATTTAGCTCAATTTAGGACCTTTTCATGAAATCAAAAGAAAATTTAAACATCTTGACCAAGAAACAAGACCATGATCGTGTGTCCAAATGATTTAAAAATTCTTAAAAATGCGAAGTTTGAAAATTATGAGATTTGCTGGTATCTCATGCATGATATCATGTGTGAAGGCTGTGGTAAAAATTTAAATGAGTTTTGAGCATTTTGTCATGTACAATTCTTACAAATCGAAACGTCTCCGATGAAGTTTCATAGAATTAAGAAGTATATGGTTAGGTTTAGATTAAAAGTGACGATCAAATTTGAATTCGACTTCAAAAAAATTTCAATAGACAATAGACAACATAAGTTGTTTTATGTAAAATTTTGGTGTTTCTTGAAGCCATTTGATCATTTTGGTGTTTTTCTATGTAAAATTTGAATTTGGTTAAAATGTTATTTGCCGTGTGTTTTGTAGATCCCGTGCACGGAAAAATAAAATTTTGTTGTGCGTTTTAGGTACGGAGCACGGCAAAATAAACCTCGGTCCACTAGCACCTCGACCCCGGCCCACTTGCACTCCGGCCCACTAGCACTCCGGCCGTTGGGAGCCGTCGATCTCACGATCTAACGGTCGACATTCAATATGCACATTTATATATAAGCCTCTCTCCCTTACCCACAAACCCTAATCTCCTCCCCTCTTTGTTTCTCCTCCCTTCACCGCCCCTGTCTCCTGCCTCCGTTGGCTTGGCGGCTCCCTTCCCTCCCCCGATGCCGGCCGGCATGACCTCCCTCCCTACCCTCGCCGTCCCCCTCCTCCCCCTCCGCTCACCCCTCACCTCGTGGTCCGCTCCTCCCTCCACATGACGGCGGTCTGCTCCTCCACCGCCTTCCTCTCGCACTCCGGCAGTGGCACGCCACTCCAGCCCAGATCCGGCCGGCGGGCCACCTCTCCACCCCTTCCCATTACCGGATCTCGAGCTTGGGGGCCTCTGCGGCGCGACCCCTCTGGCAGCGGTGCGGCCTTCTACTCTGGTGGCGCGGCCTCCATCAATGGCATAGCAGTGGCCTCCTCCGACGGCGGCACGAGCGGCCCCTCCGACGGCGACGGTGGCCCTCCTGGCGCGGCGCTTGTCCGACCTTTCCGGCGTGGCTCCACTTGGATAAGGACGCGCCACCGCCATGGCCACCTTTGGTGACCGCCGCCTCTGTGATACCTCGCCGCCGACCCTTCATGGTGGAGCTCGTCGCGACCGGTCTGCCTGAAGCTCGCGTTGCCTCCACCGGAGCTCGCCGCCCTTCCACCCGAAGCTCCCTGTCCAGCAGCTAAGGGACGACTGGCCGCTATCACAGGGGAAGGCCCAGGATCCAGCACCGATCGTGATCCAGAGGTGCGAGCTCTCTCTCTCCCTCCCTCACTCTCCTCACTGTTTGTTTCCACAGGTGGCGGCGGCGTGTGGTGGTGGTGGCAGCGGGCGCGGCGGCAGCGCGGTGGTGGCGTCGACGATGGCGTCGGCCTGCAGTGGTGGCGGCGGCGGCATGACAACGTCGGTGGCGGACGACGGTGGCGGCCTGACGACTGCGGTGGCGGACGACAGCATGCGGTGGTGGGATTTCTTTTTTTTACTTTTTTTGCTTTTGTTTATCGTGCATGGACACATGGTAATGTTTTCTTTTTTGCCGAGTGCCAATGCACAGCGAACTATTCTCCGCGCCGTCAGCTCCGGCCGTTTCCTCCCTCAGCCTCCGTCACCTTTTTTCACCGTGCGTTGGGAAAAAAATGCATAGCAAATGTGTTTGCCATACACCCTGAGAAACAGCGCACGGCATAGATCTGATTGCCGAGCAAAACACTGCCGAGCGACTTTTGCCGTGCACCGAGACAAAAAAAACGCACAACAAATCTATTACTATGTGTTTTTCTGTCCTTTACTGTGCGTTTTCGGCGCACGACAAATGTGCATTCTCCCGTAGTGGTAGTTCTTATATAGTACTGGACGAACAGTTAGCAACAGTACGTGAGAATTGCCGGGGGATACATGTTCTAGAAATCAAGAAATAGTAGTTGCAGTCAAAATAAAAGCAAGAGTGTGTGTGCACTACTAGTAGGATGTGTCCTTGTATACCCTGACATCAACTGCGTTTACGTTTTTACCATTTTCGTACTGCATGAACAGTAAATACAACAGTGAGTACTACTGAAAATATAAGGACGTTAACCATCAGGAGTAATTTTCAACAGCCATAAGTGTGTGAAATTGCTTGGCAATTTCGTTGTCATGCGAACACGTTCAAATTCCAACGAAAAAAGGAAAAAGAAGAAGCAATTTTAGATTTGCTACAGTGTTTGTGCACGAGTTGCCGTTCGGCTTCTTTTATGCAACTTCTTCTACAGTATTTTTATCTCGTAACAAATCTATCGTAAAAATCAGCACACAGTATTTTTTTTCTCATAACAAATCTATCGTACAAATCTGCTAGACGGGTCAGAACAAAGCAATGCAAGAGACTGTTTGTGTCATTGTGTGTCCTTGTATACCCTGACATACAACAGCAGTAAGCCAGTAAGTACTACTGAAAATAGCAGGATTTATTATACGAGAAGTTACGTACGTTAACCCGCCAGGGTTATTTTTCAACGGCCAGCGCCCAGCAGTGTGTGAAATTAGCATCAGAGGCTAGCGACATGATCACTCCGTCCAAACTTAGCTTCTTCGTAGAAATTATTGCCCTGGACAGATCTGCCGTTTACCGGAATTTGTCAAAGCGGCTACTACTGATGATCCGATCCTGTGGCTGCAACCACTCCAGTCGGCAGCACCACGGACTTCCAAACCCAACTTGAACATTCGATCGATCCCGGCCGGGGGAGAGAAGGAAGAGAATAGGCGAAGTCAACTGTCAACCGGAGGTACGGCCCGTAGCTACGCTGTTGAAATATTCTTATTCAAAAATCACCTTCTTCTTCTTCTCCACCTCTCGCCGTCTGCCACATCCCGATCGGCATTCATGGCGAGCTTAATTTTTCCTCTTCTCCCCGTGTGTTACTTTCCTTGCTTGCATCGGCATGTGAAAGGGATTCTCTGCCAAGAGAGTCTTCCTCTCCGTGGTTGACACTGTGGCCGGATCGGAATTGGAATTCTTCTCCTTCCCCGGCCGGGTTTGATCGATTCGGGAGGGACTCACGGTGTACTGTGTGTCCCGCTCTCTGCGACTGCGAGTGCGTGTCCGGAGCTCCAGATGCGCGACGTCGCTGTCGATCCGGGAGATGATGTGGAATAATTAGAGCACGCTCCCAATTCCTCTTCCAATGTCGCCGACTGCGACGACCGGCGACGGCGACGTGCGCGTGGGCTTGTCCGGCCGGTGAGGTTGCAAGATGCCGGACACCCCCCGCCCGCCCGGCCTCTCGAGGTAACCGTGGGCCACCCCGCGCGCGGCCCCGCGGCATAAACTTCACGCGCGTGAAGAAGAAAGCCTCTCTTCTCTCGTCATTTGCTTGGCAATTTCGTTTCTCACGCGAACAAATGGAGGTCGAATGAAATCGTCGTCGTCCCGGCCGGTCAGAGGCGGATCGAGAGCGAGGTCAGCGCGAGTAATTAAGGCGGCGTAGGAAAAGTTCAGGGGTCTCCGGCGGCCTGTTCTGTTGGATATTTTGGTTTGACCTCGGTCAACCGACGAACTGAGGATATGGGGGAGCGGTCCACTTCCCCTCAGACTCGGATTCGGCCCAACATTAACAAAGCCTGTTTGCCGTGATCGGGTGGCAAACCCTAAGTCTAATCGGGCTCGGCCCTGGGTCTACAGCGCTGCCTATATAAGAAAAGGGGACCCCTCACGGTTCCCGAAGGATTGACACGAGTTTCACGTGCATTCACACGTGAATCTTAACCCTAATCCACCCACCGATCGCTAAGAGCGCTGGAAGGCCTGGAAGCTCGAGCTCCGCGTCCTGGGCAGTGTCGTTGGCGTCCTGAAGGCCACCGATACCCTCAGAAGACGCTCAAGGAACGTCTACGCTACAAGCCCGACGTCGCTCTCGCCGTCGACTCCGTCACCGCTGAATCGGCCAACACCAACGCGATGGAGAACACCGCTGCTGGTATTCATAGCCGAACCTATTCTTTATTTCCGCATTAGATTAATGTGCTAGATGTGATCTACGGTGAACTAGTAGATCCTGATGTATCTTGTTTCTAAGTATTGTTAGTTTATTTTGACTAACAATTGGTATCAGTCGCCTAGATCTAGATTCCCTAGATCCCTAGCACAAACCCTAAGTTTTTAGATCTGTTATGGTTCGGTTAGTGCCTTTTCAGAGGTGTTTTAATGTTCTAGTAATGCTTTTAGATAAGTTTTTAGTAGATCCGTAAGTTTATCTGCTAGAACTTTTAGTTTGGATATTTAGATCTAAGTTTTTACGATCAGTACCCTATTCATGCTTAGATTAGATGGATCTATAAGTTTTTAATGCTTAGTTAAGTTCTTTATGTTTAGATTAAGCTCTTTTATGTTTACATCAGTAAGTTTTTAGCTCGGTTTTAAGCCTCAGTTATCGAGTTAGGGTTTCGCGTGTACTAGATCTACACGTTTTCCTTTACATCATTCATGCCATGTCACATTTTACATACATCTCAGAAGCAATTAGAAGGAGGGGAAAATTGCTACTCACACCGGCAAATATCCCGAAATCCTAACCCGATCTAAGTTTCGGCAATAAGAAAAGATGCAAATAAGTAAATGCATAAGTAAAAAGAGGCCTTTGGCCTAGGCGGCAGAACCGCCATCATCTCAGAGAGGTCACTGACCTCGGCGGCCGAGCCGCCATCACATTCAGAATCAAATAAAAGAAAACGGCCGTGGGGACGGCGCCGACCGGGGCATGAGTCGCCACCGGCCGACGCCGCGCCGCCACCATGCCACCTCCCAAATCAGAGGCTCGCCATCAGGGAGACCGAAGGAGGACCTCGACGGAGCCGCGCGCATGAGATGCACGCGGCGCCGGCGAGGAGCCCCTTGGCCTCCGGCGTTCGCAACTTGGGGGAGACGCAGGTCTGCCGCCGCGGTTGAGCCTCTGGCTCCCGCGAGCCGGCCGGCCGACGCCCCACTCCCTCTACTCTATCAGTCCCTCCATTAGTTTTCACTTCACTCCTTTGCGGTGGAGAAGAAAAGGGGGGAAGGGGAGGTGCACCCGCCGGCCGCCGGCCAGGCGCCGCCGCTGCTCAGACCGGCGGGAGGGGCTCACGGCGGGCTGCTCAACCCGCTGGCCACCGTGGCCGCCTCCTCCGCCGGCCGGTGCGGGGTCCGGCGCAGCCGGCCAGGCGCTCATCAGAGCCGCCGCCGGCTGAGCACAGTGAGGGGGAGTGAAAATGAGCTAGGGTTTCACTCCCCTCCCCCCTGTGCGGCTTAAATATGAGCCCGCCCCGCCATCAAGCGCTGTCCGCCGTCGGATCTGGCGGACGGCTGCGATGCAGGCGGGGCGCGCGCGCCGCAGCTGGGCCGTTTTCGAGCGCCGGCCCGGCCGTGAGTTTTTGGGCCTCGGGCCCATTTCAGTTTGAACCGAGCCGGTCCAGCCTCAGATGCGAGCCGCCGAGCCGAGCCGGCTGTAGAGCCGCCGAAGCGAGCCGAGCCGAGCCGAGCGAGCCGCGAGCCGTGCGCCCGCGGGCCACGCTGGGCTGCGCAGATGCGCGCCGTAAGTGGGCCGCGCTGGGCCTTCGGGCCGCGCGTCTTCAGCAGGCTATAAGCAGGCCGTTTTGGGCCGGTTTTAATTTCGGGTTTGATTTAAGTTTCGTATTTTCTTGCGAATTTTAGTTATTTTGCATTTAAGTTCAGTTTAATTACTGCTTTTAAGTTTAATTACTGTTATAAGCTCAGTTATGAATCTGCATAAGTTATTTATTTTAAGATGTTGGTGTTGTGATTATTCACTGAAATTTAAGTTTAAATCCACCAATATACCTTGAGATGCCTCTAAATAAATGGAACCACCGGGAAATTTGTTTAGAGTAAACTTGTGATTATTTCTAACCACCGTTGTTTAATCATGAGTAATAAGATAAAGTTCGTTTGTTATCCCCACCGGTGATGCAAGTTGAATTTTATGCGTGATTTTAATCAGACCACCGTAGGGTTATTATCATGCTTTTATTCGCATTTCATTGTATATCAGTACTAAGATAAGTTTTCTTTGTCTTCGATTTCAGTGACTCAAGTCAACGCTGTTGCCTCCTACCTCAACAACATTGAGCCGCTCAATGGAGCGAATTTCCCGGACTGGAAGGGCAAGGTCATGACGTGCTTGGCATGGAATGAGCTTGACGTGGCGTTCAGGGAGGATAAGCCTGCTGCACCTACTGGAGGAGGTACTTCGGCTGCTCTTGAGAAGTGGGAGAGGTCTAATCGCATGGCCATCATGGTCATGACTCAGACTATTAGTGTTGGCATTAAGGGTGCGATTCCCACTAAGGATGCTGACGGTAATGATCTGAGTGCTAAAATGCTCTTGGCTAAGATTGAGGAGAACTTCAAGAGCTCATCTAAGACTTATGCCAGTACACTGATCATGAAGTTAGTCTCCTCTCAGTATAATGGTCAGAATGGCATAAGAGAGCACATCCTTAACATGTGTGACATGGCTAATAAGCTTAAGGAGATGCAGATGGAGATCTCTGATGGTTTCCTTGTGCATTTCATCATGACCTCACTCCCCTCGCCACAGTATGCTGCTTTTAAGATAAACTACAACACCAACAAGACTGTTTGGTCCATCAGTGATTTGATCAGCTACTGTGTTGAGGAAGAGGAGAGGCTTAAGATGGAAAATGAAGGATGTGGTCCACATGGTTGGCAATCTCTCTCTCAATGGCACGTCTAAGAATCAACATGAGTCGGGCAGCAGTAAGCAGGGCAAGCGCAAGCATCCTAAGAAGAATGGGCACAAGTCAACTGGTCCCAGGAACGACTCTAAGTTCAAGCGTTCTAATCAGGAAAAGGACGGTAAGATGCTGTGTTCTTTCTGCAAATCACCTCAGCACCTGCAGAAGGCTTGTCCAGGCTTTAAGGAGTGGTGCAAAACTAAAGGTACCATTCAATATGATTTTGTCTCTTTTATTGATGAATTGTTCTTAGTTGATTATTCCCCTAATACCTGGTGGATTGACTCAGGTGCCACTGTGCACATCTCTACTTCATTACAGGCATTCAGTACGATCCAAACTATAAGAAGGGGGGAGCGAAGCCTAAGAGTGGCTAATGGGAACGGAGTTGAAGTCGAAGGAGTTGGAAGTCTTCTCTTAGAGTTGCCGAGCGGCTTCCAGCTTAGTTTAGATGAAGTGCTTTATGTTCCTAGTCTTAAGAGAAACTTGATTTCTGTTTCAGCTTTAGCAGATTCCGGACATGTTTGTTCGTTTTATAAAGACAAGTGTGTGATTCAGTTTAATAATATCAGTGTTGGCTTTGCTGAAAGGCAAGGCAAGCTTTACATGCTCTCTCTCAGTGATAATACTGTAATGAATGTAACTAGTGTCTCAAATAAGCGTAAGCGGTTTAATGAGACTTCTTCGAAACTATGGCACTATCGTCTATGCCACATTTCGAGGGGGAGAATGGATCGTCTCATTAAAGATGAAATAATTGAGAACATAGACTTATCAGACTTAGAGCAGTGCATCGACTGCATTAAGGGGAAATACGCTAAGACAATTAAGAAAGGTGCAACTAGGAGCACGGACGTATTAGAAATAATTCACACAGACATCTGTGGTCCGCTCTCTGTCACATCGGTAGATGGTTATGACTCGTTTATAACGTTTACTGATGATTATTCCCGTTATGGACACGTCTATCCTATCCGTAAGCGTTCAGATGCATTAGAAATCTTTAAGATCTATAAGAAGGAAGTTGAGAAACAACACAACAAGCCTATTAAAATAGTAAGATCGGATAGAGGAGGTGAGTACTATGGGAAACATGCTCAGTATGGTCAAATTAAGGGACCATTTGCTCAGTACTTAGAAGATAATGGCATAAGAGCTCAGTACGCTATGCCAGGCGATCCACAGCAAAATGGAGTTGCTGAGCGACGCAACCGTACACTTATGGACATGGTACGTAGCATGCTCAGTCATTCCAGTTTGCCTGTGGAACTGTGGATGGAAGCACTTAAGACAGCTGCTCACATACTAAATCGGGTTCCATCTAAGTCAGTTCCCAAGACACCTTTTGAGTTATGGAATGGGAGGAAACCGTCTTTAAATTATTTAAAGGTATGGGGCTGCCCTGCAGAGGCAAAGCTGTTTGATCCACAGCAAAAGAAATTAGACTCTAAAACGATAAGCTGTCACTTTATAGGTTACCCAGATAAGTCTAAGGGGTACAAATTTTATTGTCCTGGTCGTCACACTAAGTTCGTTGAGACCAGACATGCTGTGTTCCTAGAGGACTCTGGCATTAGTGGAAGTTTTCCAAAGAGGGATATAAGTCTGGAAGAACTACGGGTTGAGCTTCCTGATCCGGAAATTCCAGATACAACGGAGGTATATCAGTTTGTACCACCAATCATTCCTCAGTTAAGCAGTACCACGCAATCTGCTGTTGTTCAGCAGGAACACGTGGAGTCGGCACCTGTGATTCAGGCGCCAGCTGCTGGGGCTGAGGCGCCAGCTGCTGGGGCTGAGGCGCCAGCTGCTGCTGTTGAGACGGAAATAATTCCACAAGTGACTCATCAGGCAGAACCAGTTCAGAATCAGCCATTAGTAAGACATCGACGAGTAAGAAAGGCTGCTATCGATACCTCAATTTATGAGACATACTTAAGTGAAGACTTATATGATGTGGGGAAAATCGATGATCCTGCCAATTTTAAACAGGCAGTTGAATGTGAGCATTCCACTAAATGGATTGAGGCCATGGAAGAGGAATTAAAGTCTATGAGTTCTAATAAGGTCTGGGATTTAGTTGAAATTCCTGATGGAGTCAAACCAATAGGCTGTAAGTGGGTCTACAAGGTTAAGCGTGACTCCAAAGGGAATGTCGATAAATTCAAGGCTAGACTCGTAGCAAAAGGATATACACAGATAGAGGGAAAAGATTATAATGAGACTTTCTCTCCTGTGTCGACAAAAGATTCATTTAGAATTGTCATGGCAATTGTAGCCTATTTTGATATGGAGCTACATCAGATGGACGTTAAGACTGCATTCCTTAATGGTGAATTAGATGAGACCATTTACATGGCACAACCGGAAGGTTTCGCTATTAAAGGTAAAGAACATATGGGATGCAGGTTAAGAAAATCCATTTATGGACTTAAGCAAGCGTCCAGACAGTGGAACCTTAAATTCGACCAAGTCATTAAGAGGTTCGGATTTAGGGAGAATGAGGTAGATAGTTGTATCTACGTTAAGTTCAAGGGTGGAAAGTTAGTAATTCTAGTACTGTATGTTGATGACATACTATTAGCTAGCAATGATAAGAACATGTTGCATGAGACTAAGAACTTCTTATCATCTCATTTTGATATGAAGGATCTCGGTGAAGCCTCGTATGTACTAGGCATTGAGATACACCGAAACAGAGCCCAAAGAGTACTAGGATTATCTCAGAAAGCATATATTGAGAAAATGCTTATAAGATATAATATGGATAAGAGTAGCATATCACCTGCCCCAGTTCAAAAAGGTGATAAGTTTAGTGAAGAACAATGCCCTAAGAATGATTTTGAGAGAAGTAGGATGGAGAACGTTCCCTATGCATCAGCTGTTGGAAGCTTGATGTACGCTCAAGTCTGTACGCGTCCAGACTTGGCATTTGCAACCGGAGTATTTAGCAGATATCAGAAAAACCCAGGTTGGGCTCACTGGATTGGCGTTAAGAAATCAATGAGATATTGCCAAGGCACTAAGGATTACATGCTCACTTATAGGAGAACAGACAACCTAGTGGTTGAATGTTACACAGATGCCGACTATGCTGGTGATGAAGACGATAGAAAATCCACTTCTGGATATGTCTACATGCTAGCAGGGGGGGCTATTTCTTGGTGAAGTCATAAGCAAGGAGTAACTGCTGCATCTACAATGCAAGCAGAATTTGTGTCATGTTATGATGCCACGGGGCAGGCGGTGTGGCTTAAGAATTTAATTCCGGGATTTAAGATTGTTGATAGTATCTCGAGACCTATCAAAATGCACTGCGATAATCAGGCTGCAGTCTTCTTTTGCGCTAACGATAAACTAACGGGTGCCTCCAAGCACATCGACCTTAAGTATCGTATCGTAAAAGAAAGAAACCGGGACCGCACGCTCAGCATTGAGCACATAAGTACTAAGTTAAACATAGCGGATCCGCTCACCAAAGGTTTACCACCAACCCTTTATGAGAGACATGTCCTGAATATGGGTTTGGCAAATTCCTTTGATAAGGTCCTGGTTCAGGGCCATTAGTATGTCCCAAATAAGAATAAGTATCCCAACAAAGTTTTTCAGTTAAGACTATGGGTAATGTTGTCCCAGTGTGCCGAGGTGCTGCTGACGACGCATTGGTCTGGTACTTGCTGACTTACTAAGGAGGGATTTTAGTTTAGAAATAAGTTTTAGTTTAAGTCGTATTAACTTTCGGTCAGGGGGAGAATGTTGGATATTTTGGTTTGACCTCGGTCAACCGACGAACTGAGGATATGGGGGAGCGGTCCACTTCCCCTCAGACTCGGATTCGGCCCAACATTAACAAAGCCCGTTTGCCGTGTTCGGGTGGCAAACCCTAAGTCTAATCGGGCTCGGCCCTGGGTCTACAGCGCTGCCTATATAAGAAAAGGGGACCCCTCACGGTTCCCGAAGGATTGACACGAGTTTCACGTGCATTCACACGTGAATCTTAACCCTAATCCACCCACCGATCGCTAAGAGCGCTGGAAGGCCTGGAAGCTCGAGCTCCGCGTCCTGGGCAGTGTCGTTGGCGTCCTGAAGGCCACCGATACCCTCAGAAGACGCTCAAGGAACGTCTACGCTACAAGCCCGACGTCGCTCTCGCCGTCGACTCCGTCACCGCTGAATCGGCCAACACCAACGCGATGGAGAACACCGCTGCTGGTATTCATAGCCGAACCTATTCTTTATTTCCGCATTAGATTAATGTGCTAGATGTGATCTACGGTGAACTAGTAGATCCTGATGTATCTTGTTTCTAAGTATTGTTAGTTTATTTTGACTAACATGTTCATCATGGGGAGACGGGGTTTAGGGTTCATCAGTGCGCGCGGTTGCCGTGTAAGGATGTTAGTAGCCATGTTCCCGTTCCCAGAATCGGAACGTTCCCGGAACGAAGAACAACACTTATGAATGATGTTTACACTAAATTGTTCCCAAAACGTTCCCGTTCCCGTTCCGGAACGAGGAACATGGAACGAGGAACGTGGCCACGTTCCACGTTCCCGGCTTCTAAGGAAAGATTGACGAGGAACAGTGCGCGCGGCGGTGGTGCGCGTTGGAGCCGCGTGATCCACATGAAAACGCGACGGCGTCTGGCTGGCGCTGCGGCGGCTGATGGCGATCCGGCCGCCGTGTCCTGCTAAGTTTTCTCCTCCGTCCTCTCGTGGCTCCGCTTGTCAAAGAGGCGGTGCCTAGCCGTAGCCAGAGTGGCTTGTTGCTACTTGCAGGGAGCAGAGAACGGAGAGAGAGAGAGAGAGAGATTTCGTTCGCAGGAAATACGTGGCCGCTCCTGAAGAATTTTGTGACGCTGCGGCGGAACTCTTCTGCCGCCGGAATTACGGTGGCCTTTGGCCTCTTGCTGTTACGGCTCGGGAACGCGATTCCGATAGCGATTTGCCGGCTAGAGGATGCCATATGCTCTCTGGTCAGATTGGATTGGAAGCAGAGGGAGGGAGGGTCTGATTGTCTGGAAAGGGGCTTCTATATGTCTATCGAAAATGATTAAAGGATGCAGCTATAAAGTTCCACAAGATCCAACAAACCTATTACAGCACTTTGCAGATCAAAAGTTTATTTGATTGAAATATTTTATCAATATTTTTTAAACAAGTTATCATTTTTTTTAAAAAAGTTTAACTAATATTTTTTGAAAAATTTGAGCCAACATTTCTTTTAAAAAACCCGAGTCAACATTTTTTTGAAAAAATGTTGCACCAACATTTTAAAAAAATGATAACATTTGTTTGCACCTTTTTCTCTGGCGCTGGTGGCGGGGAGGCTAGCAGTGACGACGCTAGTGACAGCAGGGCCGCACGAGGGCGGCAGTGGGCATTGGGAGGAAGGGAGCAAGGAGGGGCAACTAGGGTTTGGATGAAGGGATAAAAAAGTAAATACTTGCACGAATCTCAAATATTAGAAGTTCAAATGTTAAACCTCTTCTTACTTTGCGGAAGATAGATATAATTTTCGAGTCAACAAGCCTACCCCTCAGGAAGATGATGAATATAATTTCCGAGTCCAAAAATGCCTACTCCCTCTGTTTCAAATTATTTATCATTTTGACTTTTGTAGATACATTTCATTTATTATATATTTAGGCATAATATATATCTATATGTATAAAAAAATATGTAGAAAAGACAAAATGACACGTAATTTGTGACGGAGGGAGGAGGTACAACCCAGACTAAATTAAGAAGTTCGAAATGATTGCAGGCCCAGCTGCTTAGGGCCTTGCGAGTCACGTCAACTAAAAAATTCAGCCCGTGAATCGCCGGAGCAAACCGAGCCCAGCCCATTAACAACACCTATCGAAAAAGCTGCCCATGAACTCGTCGGAGAAAACAGAGCCCAGCCCATTAAAACACCCTTCGTCGTCTCCTCTCGCCTCCACGGCGGCTTCCCGTTCCGTTTCAAACGCTTCCCTTCACACCTCACCTGCCTACGGCTCTGTTCCCGATCCCCCGCCCGCAAACGAGCGGCGCTGCAGGCCTGCAGCTAAACCCTAAGCCTCTCCTGCAGCGCAGCTCGCCGCGGGTGCTCCGCGATGTGCCGGTGCGGCGCGGCGATCGCGAGGGCGGTGGTGGCGTTCCTCGACGCCGTCCTCGTGGGCTGCCTCCTCTCCTGCTTCCGCCCCCGCCGCCGCGTAAGTCGAGCCCCTCCTGACCCTCCTTCCTCCCGATTCCTTGACGCTGATCTCGTTACCCCGTGCTGATGACCATTTCTTCGGTGTTCTCGTGCAGGATGCGGTCGCGCACAGGGATCGAGCCGCGGAGGTGCTCTGGGTTGACGAGCGAGGTATTGCGTTTTGATATTTATTTATTTATTTTGGTCAGTTTGCAGTGAGGTTATGGTTATGTGGGTGTTTTATGTGTTTTGTTGTTGCATTGTGGAAGGTTTAGCAAGGAGCGGGAAATCACATGAGGTCTTGACTGATAGTGGCGACATTGACGAGGAGGCGCTTAGGAAAGAGGTATGCGTGTCAAATGGCAGCTACATGATTTTTGTTTTCTGTCTTGATGTAGTGGGGTGAGATTGTGTACTGTGGTGTCTACTGGAAAACTGTAGGCCTAGGTTATCTCGAGAGCTACCGATTGTTCAGTCAACATTGCCTAGGAAGTATTCCCACAAATGCTACCTGTCAATACCTAGATGCTGATTAGCTGAACTTTTACTTTGTGTGTTATGACAAGTCACCATAGTGGTTCTGAACTTTTCTTGCACTGGGTGTGGTGGCAATCGTAATGGGGTTAGAGCAATCTTTTGATATATATTATCATAAGGTATGTCTTATAATAAAAGATGAAATTGTTGTAAGCTTTTAGCTTATAACTATCTTGTAAAGGAGCAGTGGTTGCCAGTATTGTACTTTCTGATCATTCTTTTTTTATGCTCTAAACCTTTGCTCGTATGATAGACCAAGTCTTCCATGCTAATTGATGTAAAATATTGCTGATCCTTTCATATTTTCTGCATAAGATGTCTTTACGAATATCCATCCTCTGTGTTCCTTCCTTGATATTTTTTCATTTTTGTTTGTTTAATCCCTTGATACTGTGTGTAATATAACTGCCACTACATATTCTAGGGAAAGATTGTTTAACCTCTTTGAAATTTTTTTTATGGCATTCTTAACTCTACACAGGCAAATTACCTCAAGTTATGTGGCACTTTATCTGAAACCCCAGCTGAACTTCAGAATGTGTATGAACTGCTCTCATTTCCACAAAACTCTGAAATTCTGTTGCATTATCATGAAAACACAATATGTGCCTTCTTTTTATGCCATGCATGCGCAGGTGTGAGGTGGATCATGCACCATCTGAACTGGACACTGAAAATACTCAGCATCGTCTAGGAGTTGAATCAGTTGATCATTCAGCTTTCATGGAAAAGAGCCCATTTCAGAATATCCAACACAAGCTGCATGATTGCGCTGCTTCACCCTTTGCGACTCCTTTAGTTCTCCGGGATGATATGCAGACCCCTGGAACAGTCTATACTTCACATAGAGGGGCTTCAATGTCTGGAAAGCGTGTGCAGACAAGGAAACAGTTTATCTACCCTGTCCTGAGACCCATCGAGAACAGAGTTAAGCAGATTGAACTAGCAGAAGATTCCTCACCATTGCTGACATCCAATCTTCAAAAAAGGAGAATCTTGGAAGAAGATCCTGTCATGAAGCCCAAGCAAGCATCTTCAAATTCAGTGGCTAAATCAGGATTGTCCGGAACTCCACCAATTTCATGCCAAGTAAAAGAAGCACCCTCACCTCAGGAGTTATTGGATGTTGGAGAACTATCAGAAACCAAGTCAGATGAAAAAAATGCTGCATTGAGCATGTCTCACTGGGTGAAATCTTCCTCCAAAGATGTTGAGAATCAAGCTGATGTTAAGGTTGCAGCAGGAAATCAATCATATGATGAGTGCAGCTTTCCAGTCGAGAGACCTGTCTCCATGGATTCTGATCTTAACTGGGATATAGAGAATCCTACACCTATGTTGCACAAGACATTCAATGGCAATGGTATTCCCAACACCACCACCAGATACAAGGAGGTATGCATTTATCACTAACCTTTTTCTTAAGTACTCCGTATGAGGTTATATGTGCTTTGGTTCTGATTACAACTGTTTTAGGATCAGAGGGTTAGTTGGCACACCACACCCTTTGAGGAAAGGCTGCTGAAGGTGTTATCAGATGAGAAGCATCGTGCTCCAAGGTCTTTTCTCCTTATCCAACCTTTTTTTTCTCATGCACCATGGCACTACAATCATGCTACTTGACATGTGTTAGTCTAATGGCAATATCGTGTGTTGGATGACAGGAAAGCTTTCCGTGGAAAGTTGTTCCATCAAGAGGAGAAAGCCGAATAGCGAGTGGTGGTGAGATTGCAGCCCAGCTACTCATGAACCTGTCGGCGACATCTGACGCTAACATCTAAAGCTGGTGTCCCGAGCTTTATACGTTCTCTTTTTTTTTCAGGATATCTTCCTCTGTACAAATGGTATAGGATATAGTCTATGGCTACTATTGACATCAATTGCTGCTGAACGATACCTGAATCTGAGATAACATTTATTAACTGCCCCTTTCTTGAACCCTTTGTGATGCAGCACAGCTGATTGAGGCTCTGCAGATTCCCGTTGACTGCTCGCAGTCACCGAAATCCTTAGCTCACTGATTGGCGATTGCCAAATTATTGTAGACCAAGTCCAGACGCTGGACATGTTCTTTTCTTGCTCTTCCTAGTTACGGAGTACTTATCAAGTTCAATTCTCAAACCATTATGATTATTGTTTTTATGAAGGAATATAGAGCAAGACAGCAATCTCATATACAGCATTCGGTTCCTCGAGGTGCAAATAACATAGTTCGTACTTCATCAAGGAACTACCAAATCTGAACCATTTCAAGCTATACATTTTTTTCCTACGTATTATATTCATTTTCTCTTCTTATTCTTCTTTTTTGTCAAAACACCAGGCTTCAAAGCCCTTGTGTTACATACAAGTATGAAAAAAACTATAACATACAGACTATATCTGTATGCCTCTGTATTTTTTACGTATTTGTAACAACTGTTACTAATCCACTTAAGCAAGTGAAACCTTTGTGTTGACCTCTGTACACGTCATTCTGTAGAAGGATACACCTCTTGCCCCACTTTGATCCATCTCTCTACAGTGGTCTCATCTTCTCCATCCGTACTGTCTTCATAGTTCAGCAGGATGCCAAACAAAATCTTACCCTGTTCGTAAATTTTTTTTTGTTAAGTTACAGAACAGAAAAACAAAGAAAAGCTACGCATAGCAGATCAACCCACCTTTTGTCGTCTATATGATGCTAAAGTTGCCAGTGGTTCTTTCGACTTGATCACCTGCCCTGAGCTATGATATAGGTTGATCATCTGACAGCGGTTGCATCCTCCCATAGACTGCACATGAACCAATCCAAAAATGAAATAAGTACTACCTCTGTTTTTTTATATTTGACGCCGGCGCAAGCAAACACAGGCCAATTAACATCAGAGGAGTTGTCGGAAACGACATATAAACAAAAATGGAGGTAGTATTCAGCAATCAGCAAATGAGCCAAATACTCCCTCCGTTCTTGAATATATGACGTTTAGGACAAGTAATTTAGTTCATTTTTGAACTAACTGAGTTGTCCAAAACGTCATATATAAAAGGACGGAGGTAGTATGCCTGAAAAGCTAGTGCAGTAGTATTAATGAAGTAGTTAACTGACTAACCCTTTTGCATTTTCACTATTGGCAAAACTATAATAAATGTGCATTGTACAGAGTACATCAGCAAATCATCAGTTTAGTAGTGTGTATATGCAAATGTGTCCAGCAGCTAATTTTGCTTTACTGTTTTGATGGTCACCATCACCATAGTATGGCCAATGAACTTATGTGGTTGGCACACAAATATCAAGTCTCCTCTGACAATGGGATCAGAAGGGGAAAAAGCACTTACAGTAAAACACGCCTTGCCAATGTTAAGCCTTTTCCAGTTATCCTCATTGTATGGTGTGGACCCAGAGACAACAATATTTGGACGAAATCTCATTGCGTCAACAAGCACAAGTTGCTTACCATTTCCATTACCTGGAATATGTGTAACTACTAAGTATCATTAGATTATCCAAAAAAAATGGTAGCAAATTACACTATATCTACTGATAAAAGTCAAGCAATCTGGATTGCAAGAGCTATATTGGGTAATCACAGTCATTTTGGTCCTTTTGCAGTAAAACAGGGAACAGAACAGAGGGACTTCTCTTCTTTTTCCTTTTTCAATGAAAAACAAGAAAAATAGCATACCAGAACTTAACCGTCTGTTGAGATCAGTTATGCTCGCTTCGGAAACAAGTAGCAGTTGTCCTTCATTGACAAAACTAAGTTTGCTTCGAGTATCTCTACATAGGTGATCTCTCCTGCCGTTAATTGTGCAGGAACGGTACTTGGAGCTTAAGCATCTCATAAAGGTACAAGGACGTCCAATAGCATCGCTGAACCAGGAGTTTACCTTGTCACCATAAGTTTGCACCTCGTACCTGAAGCAATTTGTATAAACTTGTCACTACTATCAACAAATCTTAAGCTGTTCGTAAAACCAGACTAAGTATAATACCACCAAATAAATTCAGCCTAAATAAACCAGAGAAAATTAGGATCCCCAAAATCCCCTTTAATCTTTCAGTCAAAGTATGAAGAGTACTATACGGGGAATATGATAAAAAAAGAAGATAGCAGAACAGATGAATGTGAAAACTGATATCGTCATACATAGATGAAATGCACACGACTCTATGACCATACCTTTGACCATAAACATCTACTTCTGCACTTAGATGAGTCCAATTCTCTAGAACAGATATTTGCAATTTATCCTTGCGTTTTGGCGACTCTAAGAAGAGCTTCCCAAGTTCCAGGTCAATCAAGGTGCGGATAGAACTCAACTCTGGCACCTGAAATGAATGTTGCCTAAGATTAGATGCAATCCCTCATTACGGATTTGACAAGTAACTTCGAACAGGCTATAAAAAAATTATGCAGTTCTATGTATGTTTCATTATAAATAATTTGTGTTGCCTTGTTCACGTCTCTGTCTTATGCTATGATAGAAAAATAAGACATCTACTTCATAAAATAAAGACAGCAGTTAAGATTTTTTTTCCTTAAAATAGTAAAAATTACTTCACAAATAACATCCTAAAGAACATTTATCTGGCTATCCTAAAACTATTTTGCACAAAGTAGTGGCTGGCTGCAAATGATGCCCTCACTTTGCTTCCGAAATTGTGCTTTCGAGTTTTGACAGTATAAAATCACCACCTAGATTTATAAGTTTAACACATAAAGTACAAAACAATAATAATTCAGCTACCTTTTTCTGTGTCAAAATTTCACCACCTGATCCTTGAAGAAGCCACTCTCTATCATATTTCAAACCTAAAGAAAAAAAGGTAAAATATTTTCTGAAGTGCATATGCAATGCCACCAAAATTGTAGCCAAAGGTACAAAAAAAAGGTTGAAGGTCTGAAATATATGCATACCACCAATTGTCAGTGGCCAACCCCGCACACTAAATCCTTGGCAAGATTTCACAGGATATATAGTTATGGATTTTAAACGGATATCTGAAATAGCTTGTTGGCTCCAATCATCTACAATAAAACCATATCACTCATAAAATTTAATGAATGCAAAAATATATGAAACACAATATATGACCAGTTTCATACTTTTAAGGCAACTATAAAATTACCTACAAAATTAGAAGTATCCATGTTCATCATGAAGCCATTGTTCAATCCTACAGCTTTGGGCACAAAAGATGACTGCAGGAACTTAAGAAATTCCTATCAAAAATTAAAGAAAGAGTCATGAGTGAAAACAACTTTAGAGATGGACTCATCCTACAAATACATATAACAGAAAAAATACTGCACCCCTGCATCTTCATATGTTGACATGTAGCCAAACGATATCCTCACAGCACCAGTTGGTTTTCCATTTATTATGTCATTATCATCCCAACAAACATGGCCAGCCTAACATGTCGACAACACATTACTTTATTTAGACCCAAAAGTTGTAAACTTGTAAGGTATAACATTGTTGTTGTGTTGAGCCGATAAGGTTGTATCGTGTACCTCAAAATTAGAAACTAGATCTGAGTGTGACAAGCCAAGGTACTTAGCGCATGCACCAGGGTTACAGAAGCAGCCTGTCTGCAAAACAGCAGAGGAAGGAATTCAGCCAAGATCCCAGAAGCACTTGAAATAGTCTTAACTAGACTGAAGTCACTGATATCTCAACTATATCATTGCCAGACAACGTGTGCCAGAGCGGCCATACATACATGTTATGGTCGGGCGCGTGTATACACGGCGCCGTCGTCAGCAGTAGCCAGGAGATATCTTTAGCGGCAAGATTTGGTTAAGTTAGAGATAGATTCGATTTGGTTTGTTAGGAGATATTCTTAGGTAGTTAGTTATACAGTTTGCATTGTAATCTTGGATTATATATACTCTGCCGCAGAGGGAATAAAGACAGGCTTGAATCAATCTAATCTCCTCTCCCCAATTCTCTGCTCTCGTCTCCCTGCTGTCTCGGTCGCCGTCAGGCGGCCTCCCTCTCCACCACGGGCAGGAAGCCGGCGCAGGAGCGGCCGGCCACCTCCCACAGCTATCCGATCAGGTCGCTACCGCAGGGTCGTGACAACTTGGTATCAGAGCCCTATCGGCAGATCCCTGGGGATAAGGCGTTGGTGCAGGCTTTCGTTCGGGACTGCTCTGTTTGTCAACGTAACAAGACGTCACACCTGCAGCCTTCGGGACTTTTGCAGCCGCTGCAGGTGCCCTCATTGATTTGGAGCGATGTCGCCATGGATTTTGTCGAGGGACTGCCCAAGATCAACAACAAATCTGTCATCCTCACAGTCGTCGATCGTCTATCCAAGGCAGCTCATTTCATCCCTCTGGGACACCCTTATACGGCTATATCTGTCGCCAAGGCATTTTTTGACGAGATTGTCCGCTTACATGGGCTGCCGACGTCCATCGTTAGCGACCGGGACCCCGTTTTTACAAGCAATGTTTGGCGTGAGCTCTTCCGTCTGTCGGGCACCAAACTTCACATGAGCTCTGCATTTCATCCACAAAGTGATGGCCAGTCCGAGGCAGCCAACAAGGTGATCGTGATGTACCTCCGTTGTCTCACGGGGGATCGACCCAAGCAGTGGCTTCGTTGGCTTCCCTGGGCGGAATATTGCTTCAACACAGCTTTTCATTCAGCGCTGAAGACGACGCCATTCAAGCTGATGTATGGGCGGGATCCTCCGTCCATGGTGGCATATGAGCGTGGCGACGCCCGTGCACCGGCAGTGGACCAGATGCTTCAGGAACGTGACTCCTTGCAGGACGCCCGCGAACGACTTCTTCAGGCGCAGGAGCAGGCCAAGCTGTTCTATGATGCCAAGCACACGCCCATGGCCTTTGGAGTGGGTGACTGGGTGTGGCTTAAGCTGCTCCACCGGCCGGTGGCATCCCTACCTGTGCAGACGAAAGGCAAGCTGGCACCACGGTACTACGGGCCATTCAAGGTCCTGGAATGCATTGGTGCTGTGGCATACCGTCTGGAGTTGCCCCCGGTAGCGCGTATTCACAATGTTTTTCATGTGGGGGTACTCAAGGCATTCCATGGCGTTCCGCCATCCGTGACTCCGGCGCTGCCACCGATGCTGCATGGCCGAGTGATTCCAACTCCTGCTGCGGTCCTACGCAGTCGTCTGGCTCGGGGTCGCTGGGAGATACTTGTGCGTTGGGAGGGACTACAGCCAGCTGATGCTACATTGGAAGATGTTCAGGAGTTTAGAGACAGATACCCAGCATTCGAGCTCGAGGACGAGCTCTTTCCGAAGGAGGGGAGAGATGTTATGGTCGGGCGCGTGTATACACGGCGCCGTCGTCAGCAGTAGCCAGGAGATATCTTTAGCGGCAAGATTTGGTTAAGTTAGAGATAGATTCGATTTGGTTTGTTAGGAGATATTCTTAGGTAGTTAGTTATACAGTTTGCATTGTAATCTTGGATTATATATACTCTGCCGCAGAGGGAATAAAGACAGGCTTGAATCAATCTAATCTCCTCTCCCCAATTCTCTGCTCTCGTCTCCCTGCTGTCTCGGTCGCCGTCAGGCGGCCTCCCTCTCCACCACGGGCAGGAAGCCGGCGCAGGAGCGGCCGGCCACCTCCCACAGCTATCCGATCAGGTCGCTACCGCAGGGTCGTGACAACTAGATGTTATGGTCGGGCGCGTGTATACACGGCGCCGTCGTCAGCAGTAGCCAGGAGATATCTTTAGCGGCAAGATTTGGTTAAGTTAGAGATAGATTCGATTTGGTTTGTTAGGAGATATTCTTAGGTAGTTAGTTATACAGTTTGCATTGTAATCTTGGATTATATATACTCTGCCGCAGAGGGAATAAAGACAGGCTTGAATCAATCTAATCTCCTCTCCCCAATTCTCTGCTCTCGTCTCCCTGCTGTCTCGGTCGCCGTCAGGCGGCCTCCCTCTCCACCACGGACAGGAAGCCGGCGCAGGAGCGGCCGGCCACCTCCCACAGCTATCCGATCAGGTCGCTACCGCAGGGTCGTGACAACTTGGTATCAGCTTCCGGGTCATCCATGGGTTCTCAGGCGACATCCGGGTTGACGTGGAGCTCCAAGGCCCTCGTGATCTGGAACATGCCTGCAACCTCGCCCGGGCCTACGAGACAAGGGTGCCTCGCCCAAGCTCCGGCCGTTTCAGCACGGCCCGCTCGTTCTCAGCACCCAGAGCTCCGGCTGGCCAGCCGTCCCAGCCCGGCGTCCACCAGGCTCCTGAACCGGCACCACCACGACAGATTCGGCGCCTCACGCCTGCCGAGATGGCGGAACGGCGTCGTCAGGGGCTTTGCTTTAACTGCGATGAGAAGTTCGTGCGCGGACATCGCTGCGCTCGCCTCTTCTTCATCGAGTACGAGGACTCGCCGCTGGAAGACACGAGCACTGACGACCCTCCCGAAGATGATGAACCGCGCATCTCCCTGTATGCCATAGCAGGCGTCCAGGCCGCTGACACAGTCCGTCTTCGCATGCGCATCCGCGGCCAGGAATTCTTGGCGCTCGTCGACTCCGGCTCATCGCATAATTTCATCCGCGCCGATGTAGCGCACTACTTGGGCATTCCACTCGCTCCGGTGCGAGACGGCCTTCACGTCATTGTCGCCAACGGTGACCGCCTCCCTTGCTCAGGATTCTGTGAGAACCTCAACGTCGTGGTGGGCGCCGAGCCATTCCAGATGTCCTGTTTTTCGCTCGCGCTCGGCGGGTACGACGTCATCCTCGGCACGGTGTGGCTTCGCGCGCTGGGGCCTATCCTTTGGGACTTCATCCGGCTAACCATGACGTGCTTCCTCGGGGGCCGGCGGATCACTTGGCAAGGCGAACCAGGGCGCACGCCGGTGTCATGTCGCCAACTCCAAGCAGAGGAACTCCTGGACCAGCTCTTACGCGACTTCGCTGATCTCTTCAATGAGCCGTCAGGTCTACCTCCGGCACGCGTGCACGATCACCACATTCACTTGGAGACCGGCGCTCAACCTGTGGCAGTGCGACCATACCGCTACCCCCAGCTCCAGAAGGACGAGCTCGAGCGTCAGTGCACGGACATGTTGCGCCAAGGAATCATCCGCCTCAGTACGTCAGCATTCTCTTCACCAGTCCTCCTCGTCAAGAAACACGACGGCTCCTGGCGCTTCTGCGTGGATTATCGTGCTCTCAACGCCATCACGATCAAGGATAAATTCCCCATCCCGGTGGTGGAGGAACTGCTGGATGAGCTCTACGGCGCACGGTTCTTCTCCAAGCTCGACCTACGTTCGGGATATCACCAGGTTCGCATGCACGGGACCGACGTGGAGAAGACGGCCTTTCGCACTCATCAGGGCCATTACGAGTTCCTTGTGATGCCGTTCGGCTTGGCGAACGCACCGGCTACCTTCCAGGCCCTCATGAACGACATCCTCGGCCGGTACTTGCGCCACTTTGTACTTGTGTTTTTTGATGATATATTGATATACAGCACTACTTGGTCGGATCACCTGCGGCACGTGCACCTCGTCCTCGACATTCTTCGCCAGCACGAGCTCCGCTTAAAACAGAGCAAGTGCACCTTTGGAGTTCCTACCGTGTCTTACCTGGGGCATGTAGTCTCTGCGGACGGCGTGGTGATGGACTATCAAAAGGTGCAGGCCGTGACGGATTGGACGCGTCCACGTTCAGTCAGGGCGTTGCGCGGCTTCTTGGGCCTCGCCGGATATTACCGGCGTTTCATTCAAGACTACGGGGCAATCGCTGCTCCGCTCACACGTTTGCTCACCAAGGATGGATTTGTGTGGACAGAGGCAGCGGATGTGGCGTTCCAGAACCTCAAGCGCGCTTTGTCAACGGCCCCAGTTCTTCAGCTACCAGATTTCAGTCGCCAGTTCGTGGTGGAATGTGATGCGTCCGGAACGGGCATGGGTGCAGTACTTCATCAAGGACAGGGTGCGGTGGCGTTCTTCAGCCGATCTATGGCGCCGCGGCATGCTGGTCTGGCGGCATATGAACGCGAGCTTATTGCTCTCGCCCAAGCTATCAAGCATTGGCGCCCGTATCTCTGGGGAAGGCACTTCGTGGTGAAGACAGATCACTATAGCTTGAAGTTCCTTCTTGATCAGCGTCTGTCAACAATTCCGCAACACCGTTGGATTAGCAAGCTCATGGGCTTCGACTTCACAGTTGAGTATAAGCCAGGGAGTACCAACACGGTGGCAGATGCATTGTCAAGACGGGACACAGATGCGGCTGAAGTGCTCGCGCTCTCCACAGCCACGTTCCAGTTCTGGTCAGAACTACGTCAGCAGCTCGCCACCCAGGAGGAGTACCAGCGGATTCGTGCAGAGGTGGCTGCCGGTCACAAGGGTCCTCAGTGGTTGCTTATTGATGATCTTGTTACTGTGGGCCGCAAGGTATTTGTCCCGGCTGCAGCACCCATTGTTCAGGTGCTCCTAGCGCACGCACACGACACAGGCCATGAAGGGGTGCAGCGCACACTACATCGCCTTCGGGCTGATTTTCAGATCCCTGGGGATAAGGCGTTGGTGCAGGCTTTCGTTCGGGACTGCTCTGTTTGTCAACGTAACAAGACGTCACACCTGCAGCCTTCAGGACTTTTGCAGCCGCTGCAGGTGCCCTCATTGATTTGGAGCGATGTCGCCATGGATTTTGTCGAGGGACTGCCCAAGATCAACAACAAATCTGTCATCCTCACAGTCGTCGATCGTCTATCCAAGGCAGCTCATTTCATCCCTCTGGGACACCCTTATACGGCTATATCTGTCGCCAAGGCATTTTTTGACGAGATTGTCCGCTTACATGGGCTGCCGACGTCCATCGTTAGCGACCGGGACCCCGTTTTTACAAGCAATGTTTGGCGTGAGCTCTTCCGTCTGTCGGGCACCAAACTTCACATGAGCTCTGCATTTCATCCACAAAGTGATGGCCAGTCCGAGGCAGCCAACAAGGTGATCGTGATGTACCTCCGTTGTCTCACGGGGGATCGACCCAAGCAGTGGCTTCGTTGGCTTCCCTGGGCGGAATATTGCTTCAACACAGCTTTTCATTCAGCGCTGAAGACGACGCCATTCAAGCTGATGTATGGGCGGGATCCTCCGTCCATGGTGGCATATGAGCGTGGCGACGCCCGTGCACCGGCAGTGGACCAGATGCTTCAGGAACGTGACTCCTTGCAGGACGCCCGCGAACGACTTCTTCAGGCGCAGGAGCAGGCCAAGCTGTTCTATGATGCCAAGCACACGCCCATGGCCTTTGGAGTGGGTGACTGGGTGTGGCTTAAGCTGCTCCACCGGCCGGTGGCATCCCTACCTGTGCAGACGAAAGGCAAGCTGGCACCACGGTACTACGGGCCATTCAAGGTCCTGGAATGCATTGGTGCTGTGGCATACCGTCTGGAGTTGCCCCCGGTAGCGCGTATTCACAATGTTTTTCATGTGGGGGTACTCAAGGCATTCCATGGCGTTCCGCCATCCGTGACTCCGGCGCTGCCACCGATGCTGCATGGCCGAGTGATTCCAACTCCTGCTGCGGTCCTACGCAGTCGTCTGGCTCGGGGTCGCTGGGAGATACTTGTGCGTTGGGAGGGACTACAGCCAGCTGATGCTACATGGGAAGGTGTTCAGGAGTTTAGAGACAGATACCCAGCATTCGAGCTCGAGGACGAGCTCTTTCCGAAGGAGGGGAGAGATGTTATGGTCGGGCGCGTGTATACACGGCGCCGTCGTCAGCAGTAGCCAGGAGATATCTTTAGCGGCAAGATTTGGTTAAGTTAGAGATAGATTCGATTTGGTTTGTTAGGAGATATTCTTAGGTAGTTAGTTATACAGTTTGCATTGTAATCTTGGATTATATATACTCTGCCGCAGAGGGAATAAAGACAGGCTTGAATCAATCTAATCTCCTCTCCCCAATTCTCTGCTCTCGTCTCCCTGCTGTCTCGGTCACCGTCAGGCGGCCTCCCTCTCCACCACGGGCAGGAAGCCGGCGCAGGAGCGGCCGGCCACCTCCCACAGCTATCCGATCAGGTCACTACCGCAGGGTCGTGACATACATGTATATTGCATAACCCAAAAGTGATACGCTCATGCCTCCAGGCTCCAACACACACACACACACACACGCATGCTAGACCATGCTATTTTTTCATAAATCTAAAATTAATGATAATGACTAAAATGCTTACTCTCATTCTCAACTGAGACCAAGAAAAAAAATCAGTATCAACAAAAAAATAGGTCAGATTCTCAAACTCCCAGAACCGTGATTCCTTCAAGCCTAACTATCGCATGAAACATAGGTAAACTGTAATCATACAAACTCCATAAGCCACGTAAAAGGAGAGAGATGAATATGAAAACTCAATTTTGCCCTTACACGTAAATGAATTCCTGACAACGAAGCAAGCTTCTCCACCTCGCGATATCCAAACCAGGTGCCATCTTCTCTTTTCAAATTGAATGTGATTGTAGGACCCATCTTCAGATCTTTCACCTAAAACACAAATTTCAGAGAAGTCCAGATTATCTTCATGATCTGTATCTCTTCTACTGATTAGGATAACTCCAGAGGTACATAATAGAAGAAAGCAAAAAAGAAAAAGGCATCAAGTGACTGGGTAATGGTGCCTTAGAAGATTGTTGTCCATAGATTATGCAAACATTTTTCTCATTGCTGTGCTTCAAATCCATCATTTTCTTTCTCACATAAGTAGCAAGAGATGCAGTATGCCTACAAGAGAACTATGTTTAGAAGTACATCACACACAGGATATTAGGATCAAAAACAAGCTCTAACAGTTACCTTGCAATAGCTGAGATAGTTAGCATATCAATTATCTTAAATCCATATCGAAGAGAGGATATGCTCAAGAATGAGATTGTTCCATCCTCAAGAACTTGTTCAATGCTCTTTCTTTTCTGAACAAAGTCAATGTCAGCAATTGAAGCAGCCACCGTTCCTATGTCATAAAAATTTCAAAAGATAAATAAAAAGCAAGAAAAGAAATAAATAGACATCAAAACTAAGCAGCACAATACTAAGTGCTAACCTCCACTGAAGTATGTCTTGTTCAGTAAACTAGCAGCCTCTGTCATAGAATGAAAAATAGGGAAGAAAGCATTAGAGCAGTTGCCGCTTTCTTGAGAAGAGGATAGCCATAATCTATGTAAAAATTATTGTAGCAAATTAATTTATATTATCCTTTAGAATGTAGCTTAAAGCCTTGTATGCAAAGGAAATGCTATCATATAACGATATAAAATGATAACAGCTTGTTGCATTACCATTTTTTACAATTAATGCGCCAAGGCCAGTTGGGTAACCAAATATCTGCAAGTTCACCAGAGGATACAAATAGTTACATCTCTTTAACAGGGCCTTCCAAACAAAATAGCTGCACATGTATTACCTTGTAGAACGAACAGACAACAAAATCAGCAGAACACACGGTTAAGTTTGGTGGTTCAGTTGTACATCCTTTTGCAGCATCTATCAAAACCATCCAGCAGCCCCTGAAATTCAAGTGCTGAATAAGCATGTCAAAGATACCGGAGTCCCAGGAATATGGGAGGACAACTGCTAGACAGATTCAGTTACTTGTCCATTACGGCCTTATATTTATAATAAAAAAAACTTACTGTTGCTGTGATGCATTCAAAAATTTCCCTTCCTTGATGAGCTTGACCAAGCTTAGATTGAACTTTTGTCCTGAGAAATTGCACTCGGAAGGGAAAGCAAATAGATTTAAATTGTTTCCTGCATCACAGAAAAAGAGAGGGGGGAAGGATAAGAATCACACCAGCATGGCTATAGATACGCAGCTAGATTGGAGAACGAGTGCCAAAGCTGAAAAAACGCATTAGACCTATATGGTGCTTACCTGAAATAGCGGTCAGGCTTCCATTCTGATAGTTATGCAAAAGCGTATCATCACATCTTCTTTGGTTTGAGTGTTTTGAAATCTTAAACAAAATATCATTTCCAAGATTCTTTGATGGATCAGCAACCTCTTCAACATCAACCGCCGATACAGTAGCTCCTTTGCTCAGAGCATACCTATGAATTTATTAAGGACATACAAAATCTACAGAATGCCCTGAACCAATGTGAATTTTGTCACACAGTGTCAGGTTGAATTTCTCAACTATTGATATAGGCTAACAAGAAAAGAACTCATTTCCACAGATTTCAATTTTTAGAACTTTACAGAACCTACTCATAAAGGGAACAAAAGGAAAGCAATTGTTTTGTCGTATTTTTGAGGGCATTGAAGTATAGAGCTATGAAGATAATCCAGTGACATTAGAACATGTACTTGCATAGTGATATATATGCATTAGCTAGTCAGCAAGTAGAGCTGTAGTTATGGTAGGATACTCTCTTATCCCAAGCACACTATTGTGATTTTCCATGGTGTACATGTAACAGCTATCTCTACTCCATGGAAAACATTCGCCAACAAGTTTTAGAGCTGCTGTTGCCCCAGAGGTAAATATACATTTGTAGTCCCTTGGAGATGCGTTGAAGTATTTTAGGACCTGTGAGGATGAAATTTGCATCGTAAGCAAGAAAGAGCTGGTTTGCAATTTCTCTCAAGTACATACAGTGTTAATATGTTAGCACCAATTCACAGTTTCTGCTATCAGAATGAAGCATGCAAACTATAACCATACTCCTCTCTAAATTTAGTAGCATGTAGTTGAGTATTTCTACTTTAGACCCTAGGCTGAAATGAACATGAAAATAGCTAGAGCATAACATGAATAATAGATGTCAATCACCAGCATTGGCTTTCTATGCAGAAGCTATTGCAGCACCAGTAGTTTTTCTAAAAATGGTTCTTTGCATAGAATGTAAAAAGTCTTCATTTGTTTGCATAAAATGTAAATAAGTCTATGTGGACCGATAATTGAAAGCACAAATATAAGAAGTGATAGGTCTGGATTTTTATATTATGCGGTACCTGATGCCGCGCAGAAGTAATAAGATCACTTGCAGCCATGCTTGAATCACTCTGGCTATCTAAAAAACTTGTCAAAGAACACAACCACAACAGCTTTACAGCTTTCAATAAATATAAATGCTATCAAGAAAAGAAAATTAACAATTTCTCTTGTGAACACAAGTTCCAAATTTAAGGATACGAGGATTTCCATAAACATTCGACATAAGGTCTTTGGCAACATCCGCCATCTGTGCCTCTGAGTACAGCGTCGCGCCAGCATGATCCAGGTAAACCATCCCTGCTCCTCAAAACCACATCATTAGAAGCGGGCAAGCTGCAAACTTCCATAAACATAAAGCTTAAGATGCAAAATTGGCACCACTCTTCTCTCAGCCACACAACAAAACAGCACAAATTTGCCAACATAAGACGACCACTAGAAACCTTTGGTATTTCCTTTTCACAAGAAACTAACAAATTCAGTTTAAACTTTTCAAACATGAATCGGGAAAGTAGCGAAATCACACCTTCCAGCCGCTTGAAATCGGCGGCCCGCAGCTCGTCGATGCCCCTGGGAGCGTCCGGGTAGCCGTAGTCCCCGCCGAACTGCTCCAAGAACTCATCCTTGCTCCGCGCCATCTCTCCCCCGCAACACCACAAATCGCAATCTCAAGTTCTGAGCCCGACCAGCACGATCAGATTAAGCTCGAAGTCGAAGATAATTAGCAGAGCAATTCCTATTGCCCCCCTGGGATTAGGTACTGGTGGAATTAGAGGCGGCCACCGAATCGGGCTCCGGATTGATAGGGATCGTGTTTCAGTTTGTCCACTCGTGCGGGACGATGCGGAGTGGGGCGAGAAAGTCACAGGCGGGGGATCTCTTTGACGGAGATGGGGCGGCCGGCGGCGGACAGCCGAGCTGAGTGACGACGCCACGTAATGGCTCACGCACGGTTCAACGCCTCCGCAGTCCAGGGAAGCAAAAGATTTGACGCAGGGGAATTTCTCGCCGCACGGAGCTTTCTGCAAGCGTCAGCAATGGCGTCGGAGACGCCGGTTCACTCCACTGCTGCCCGGACTGGGCTGAACTCGTGGCAAGGGGCCATTTAGGCCCGGCCCATCTATGGAATGGCCATCTTTGCTATGCTGGCCTGGACCCATGAGGAGGTCAAAATTGCTGACAGGATCGTGGAGTTGAATAAACCAGAGGAGATTATGTGGAGACAGCGATCCCGGATTCTATGGTTAGCTTCCGGAGATAAAAACACTCGCTTTTTTCATCTCCGAGCTAGTATGCGAAGGAAGAAGAACAAAATTATTAGACTGAAGAAAGCAGATGGCCAAATGTCTGAAGATGCTATGGAGCTGGGCATGATGACCACGACATTTTATAAGGAGCTCTACACGTCAGAAGGTACCACAAGAATGGAAGAGGTGCTTCATACAGTGCCTACTAAGGTAACGAGTGCCATGAACGACAGTCTGTTGAAGCCGTTTAGTGAAAGAGAGGTTAAAGAGGCCTTGTTTCAGATGTTTCCCACCAAGGCGCCGGGGCCTGATGGTTTTCCTGCCCACTTTTTCCAACGCCATTGGAGCCTGTGTGGAGAGGAAGTGACCGCAATGGTGCTGCGCATTTTGAAAGGTGAGGAGGATCCATCAGTGGTAAACGATACGTTCATTGTTTTGATTCCAAAAGTGACCGAGCCAGAGGAGTTGGGTCAATTTCGACCTATCAGCCTCTGTAATGTACTCTACAAGATAGCTTCAAAAGTGGTGGCTAATAGATTACGAGCTATCCTGCCAGAGGTAATATCGGAGGAACAATCGGCTTTTGTCCCGGGGCGAATGATCACAGATAACATCATCACTGCTTATGAGTGTCTGCACTTCATGAAGAAAAAACGATCCCAGGATAACAGGTTTTGTGATTTGAAGCTTGATATGAGGAAGGCTTATGATCGTGTGGAATGGGGGTATTTACGAGCAATAATGGCACGATTGGGCTTTCATCAGTTATGGATAGACATGGTAATGAGACTCGTTTCAACAGTCTCTTTTTCTGTGCTCTTCAATGGGGAGCGGCTGGAAAGCTTTCAACCGTCAAGTGGGATTCGCCAAGGAGATCCAATTTCTCCCTATCTCTTCTTGTTGGCAGCAAAGGGCCTTTTGTGCCTGTTAAAATCTCGAGTTGAGTCATCAAATCTCAGTGGACTTAGGGTGGCGTCATCAGCCCCGGCTGTAAACCACCTACTCTTTGCTGATGACAGCCTGCTGTTTTTCAAGGCGAATAGGGAGTGTGCGGAGGAGGTGGACAAAATCCTACAATTATACTGTGATGCTTCTGGCCAGCGAATAAATATGGATAGATCATCCATTCACTTTGGCAAGGGGTGTTCAAATCAGATCAAAGGGGAGATAAAGAACATCCTAAATGTCCATAATGAAGCACTTAGTGAGAAGTATTTAGGGATGCCGACAGACGTTGGAAATTCTTGGAAAGGTGCTTTCAAGCACCTTAAAGATAGAGTCTGGAAAAAGGTGCAAGGGTGGATGGAACAGTCCCTTTCATCAGGAGGGAAAGAGGTGTTAATCAAGGCGGTAGCCCAAGCTATACCGACATACTCAATGGCATGCTTTCGTCTACCAAGAGGTCTATGCCAGCACATTGACGGTCTCCTACGCAGCTTTTGGTGGGGAAGCAAGGAAGGGAAAAGATGAACGAGTTGGGTAGCATGGGAGGAGATGACAAAGCCGAAATACCTAGGAGGAACGGGGTTCCGGGACATTGAGTTGTTCAACCTAGCTCTCCTAGCACGACAGGCTTGGAGATTGTTACAAGAACCAGAATCCTTGAGCGCCCGTTGTTGACGGTCAGTATTTGCCATTTTCAAAGCCGTCAACTCCTGCAAATTGGAACATGAATTGTGCATCCACACTAGAATAGGTGCTTAAACTCATACTTTCCACCAGTGTCGATGTCTATTCGAATGCAGGTATTTAGCGTAAGAAATGGGAGGAATCCAAGCACATTCACTCCACTCCAATCCAAAGCACTCAAATGCTGGCCAATCAGGGGCTGCCACATGGATTCTCCTGGATCCATGATGTCACCAATCCTTGTGAAGGACTTTCGACGAATCATATGCTGCTACGTCAGCATCACATGGATCCATGGGCCCACTTTGCCAACTGAACCGCCAGGAAACGTGTCATGCACGGAGGAGAGGCATCAGGGCTCACATGGAAGTGAGCCAGAGGAAGCACGGGCCAGTGGGCCACCCGAGGGGGCCGGCCGAACCGACCTAGGGTCGGTTCATCCTGGCCCTCCACGTGTTGTCCTCCCATTGGCTCCTTGCTGCATTCCCGGGCGTTTAGGGGCACTTTGAGCCCCGGAGCAAGCCTCCTCCTTGTCTATAAATAGGAGGGGTGGGGCTCCATTTCTCACACACCACCAAGCTCTCAAGTTCCACTTCTCTCTTGTGTAGCTCCCTCTCCCTCTCTCCAATTCTGCCCATGAGAGGTGATTCTCACATCTTTGTGGTAGAATGGTGATGAGGAGAGATCTAGATTAGGATTAGTGAGAGGTAGAGGAGGGGTAAGGAGTGAGTTGATGTCCTCGTGGATGTTTGTTCTTCATTTCGATCAAAGTGAGTATTTCAGCATTTCTTATTTAAACTATAGTGGACATCATGCATGATTGATTTATTCTTGTGTTTGTGGCTCGTTCATAAGTTAGAGGCTTGTGTTCTTCATGACACAAGGCTTCGATCCTTTAGAGCCAAATCCGTAGTTCATTTACATGTTTGCATGCTCTGATCCTGTTTAGTTAAGTAAGTTCGCTGTATCTCGTTAAGCTGCATCCATAGCTTCCTTTCTGCTCTCAGTTCAATGATATGATCTGATTCCGATCTTTCCCATGTTTGTGGGACCGTATTTATACGGTTGCTATAGTGTAGTTAGCGGGCTAGCATACGCCGCACTATAGTATTTATCTGGGGTACAGACGTGGTGTCTGGGCCTTGGTTTTCCTACGAAGACCACGTACGATCGTAGCGTAGAGGTAGGCCGCAGTGGTGACAGCCTGTTGGACCCTTTGTCAACCCTCTTACGTCGCGTACCGAGTTGGGCTCGCTTGCCAGCACCTTGAAGTGTTGTCACCCCGCGAGGATGACTAAGACCTAACAGAAATACATCTTGAGAACTAAGTCCCTTAAGGAAGTGCTTCTTGTATCCCGACCTATCCCAGCGAAAGCTGGTGTCCTTGGATAGACCCTCTCTGGTTACTCTCCGTCCTAAGGGAACAAAACCCGACGGGAATACTCATTCTCCTAGGGAGAAGTGCTACAACGGTGTATCCGTGCGGTTGCGGATTCGTTCGCACTCGTCAGTGTACCTGGGAGTTTCTTACACGCTCACGCTAGTGCGCCAGTGGTGGTGACGTTAAGAAACGTCAACAAGCATTTCTGGCGCCGTTGCCGGGGACGGCTGTTGTTAACCTTCGAGCCCGTCTATCCTCATATTTATCTTTTTTCTTTTTTTTCTTCTACCTTCACCCTCGTTACCCTTTTCAAGATATCCCTTTTTGTTTTCTTTACTTCTACCTGATGGGGACGTGGGTTCCCGATCTTCCGTCAGGTGAAGGATAACTCGTTTTGGGCGGAGCGCAACACACCAATCCGGCTTCAAGTCAGCAAACTCGAACCCCGCAATCTTAGCACCACAACTCCTCTGGTTATCAACCGTGTCACAATCCGGTTGACCTCGCCAAGAAGGCTAATCCCTGCCTGCGAAACGAAGAACACAAGCAAGAACTCGAAAAAACGCAGCTCTCAATATGAAGTGACACTGCAGATGCATGATTAAGCACGATAGTTGGGGTTCTACAAACCGATAGACGGCGAAACTGTTCTTGACAGATTAATCTAAGCAAAACCCAAGTTTCTAAGATGACGGCTACTGAATATATGAGAAAGGGGGCGTCCTAGGGTTGGGGGCGACCTAGGAGGGGGCGCCCTCAACTTGGGCCTAAAGCCCAACAAAACCGGCGACGCAGCACTTTGGCAGATTCTGGACGTCAACTTGTTTCGACGATTCCCGTTGACTCAGGATGAATTTTGGCATGAGACCGGTGCCATTGGAAGCTCTATGAAATTCCGGTTCCAACCATATATAGAACGTCCAAAACCGACTTCGTATGCGACCTGGGCGTCGTTTTTATTGCACGCTGCTCCTGGACTCCGAACTGGACTCGAACTTGAATTGATTTGGGTCTCCACATTGGGGACTCGAACCGGATTAGCCTTGAACCTCCTCGTTGACTTGGACACCCTCTTTGGACTCCTTCTACTCCATTCCATCCGCTAAGCATGGATGTCATGTCCTCATCACTACCTCTACCCCCGCTACCCATGGAAGGTTATCCTTGTAAACACCTTCCGCTCTCGAGGAGTGAACCCTCAGAGCCATCTTCGTCAAAATCCACTCTTACATCTGGCCTTTGGATTCGTCCCTCTCTCATGAAGCTAATTCAGGACCTATCCTTCTCGGGGTTGAGTCATGAGAACCCCTTTGACCATGTGAGAGACTACAAGCGTTTGATTGAAACTCAGGGTAAAACCGGAGAATCACCGGATACTCGGAAAAGAGAGTTTTTCCCGCTATCCCTCTCCGGGGAAGCTCGGGATTGGCACCGTTGTTTTGGTAGAGACTACCTTACTTGGGAATGGTTGAGAGCAGCTTTTTGCTCCCACTTCTTCCCAATACGACGTGTCATCTCGTTAAGGGCGAGGATTCTCTGTTTCAAGCAATGTGAGGAGGAATCACTAGGAATGGCATGGAATCGTTTCGCCTTCGTGGTGGAAGATTGCCCAGTCCTCCACATTCCTAGTTGGATGTTGCTTCAGCACTTCTGGTTTGGATTGCGGAAGGATGCTGCCATGAGACTTAATACTCTCTCTGGAGGATCCTTTGTGCACCTAGGTGCTGTCGAGGGAAAAGAGATCCTGGATAATCTCTGAGATTTCAGCTCCCCTTGCATCCCGGTCAATGAGGCACCCACCAGAGGAATTGTTGAGCCACCTAGAACCATCGTCAGCCGAATCCGAGGTTTCATATCCATCCTTTCTGAGCTCTGACTGAAGATGTCATTCCTGAATAGCAGGAATCTAAGGGAAAGATTTCATGGCGTGAGATCTGCCCTTGGGTTCCCCTCTCGTGCATCTTCTTAGACCTTCTCCCCGAGACTTTGTCTCGTGGGAGGACGGAGAGAGTAGTTCGGAGAGAACGACCATTCCCGGCCAGGATGACTTGTTCGATCCTCACTACTATCTCCTAAGGAGGGAATGAGAGGCCTATCGTGTTTCTATGTCAAGGTTTGAGCTGAAGTGCTTTGCACTGAAGTTTCGTATAAACCGAGACATCGGTCTCTGCTTTATAATCCATTGGATTCATCCATCAGACTGAAGGAGCACGATCATTTACCGATCGAATGGAGTGCACTCATTTTCCATCTCAAGCACATCGATCGATGCTGATTAGTCAGAGAAGCTTGCACTTCGTATCTTATGCCTGACTTGATCGATGCCTAATAGGAGGTGCACTTTCCAGCTTATCCATAACCCCCCATTGGAAGCTTGGGCTAGACTTCGGAATGTTTTCATCACCTTGATGAGAACATCGAACCCTCTGCCTAAGGTAAGAGCGAGTTAAATCTTGCTCTTCGTCCGAACTTTAGTTCCTGATTGTACACCGGCCTCTGGAAGTCCATGCTCTATCCTCTTGAAGGCCGAGTGTCTTTCCGAGCTTGAGTTCACTCGGAGATCGGTGCATATTGATGAAGCACTAGCCTTAGTGCTCGATCTTTTCATCTCCGAGTTCCGCGACCCTAGTGCTATAGTCCTCGAGTCCCATGACCACCTCAGGGAATGCATTGGCCTCCCTGGGATGATCATGCTTGCCCTCAGCCTCGATGTACCCTTTTCGGGCTCGAGTTCGTATACGCACTACCCTTGCAGAGCAGAGCTTATCATCATATCAACATCATCTGCAAGGAGACGGTCATAAGTTGAGACAGGAGATCACAAGACACCCACACCCTGAGTACTCCTGGGACTCGTCTCGTTTCCCCAGGAAGAATTATCCTTTGGGTATCTTGTGGACCGTGGTCATGCAGGAGGAAAAGTTGCCAAGATTAAGAGCAGTAGGCAAAGGACCACAGGAAGGCAGCACCATTGTGGCGACCCGAACACTTCGTGACTACCGCTGGAAGTGCCTACACTTCTGACGAACCCAGTGTGTCACCAAGGTGATATCCCCCAGATTCTCTATGGATATATCATAGTTTGGCCAAGGTCGGTATATAGTTGAGGATGAATTTTCAACCTCAACCTTATCTTAGCCTTAAGCCTAAGCCAATATTTCCATCTCGGGGAATCCACCTGGGGCGTCGATCCTGAGACTTGCTAGAGCCCACACGAGAAAAGGGAGGACCAGAGGGGCCCGCAGGGGGCCGGCCGAACCCTGGTTCGGCCGAAACCCTGGTGCCGCCTCTCCCCTTCTTCTTTCGCGTGTGCATCTCATTCTCTTCCAGAAACCTTCTCCCTGCCGCCCGACGAGTTTTCGCATCGCTAAATCCATCTCCTCCACCTCACCATCCTCAGCATCACCGCATCCATGGCCGGAAGGAGTGTTGTCCCCTTCGACGGCTCCACCTCGTCCACCGGTCCCGGGGCAGGAGGCAACCCCTCTGTCGTCGCCGCCCCCGCTGCGGACCTCGCAATGGTGGCAGGTGTCCTGGATGTTCCTCCGCTCGCCACCATCCCGCCGGGCGGGAGGATTCTAGGCACACCGCCCTCAAGGCGCTCCGCCTCGCCTGGGAAGAGGCACATGAGACGGGCGGCCAGCCCCTACGGCAGGCCGACCACGGCTCAGCTTCGCCCCAGGGGGTTGCCGCTCGCTCCACCTAGCACACCTGGATCATCGCTAGCTGGAGGGCAGACGAGCTCAGCGCAGTCCGCTCCTTCACCGCAGCCACCGGTGACCATAAAGCCGGCACTGCCCAAGGAAAAGGCTCCAGAAGCGCACCCAGCTCCAGTTCCGCCAGAAGAGGAGGCAGACTTTGGCTTGGACGACGGGTTGCCACCGCCGCCCTACACTAGGAGGTCTAGGGAGAGGACTCGGGCCACCGAGCAACTCCCTAGGCTCTCCTCAGTGGCCAAGCTGACCCCGCTGATGAAGGAATTGGAGGCCAACAACGAGAAGCTCAGGACTGCTTACTCAGAGCAGAAGTTGGACCTGGTCGAGCTCAGAGACGACATCCGTGACCTTCGCCGCGGCCTTTGTGCGAAGATGAGGAGGCTGTTCTCGGCTACAGGGCATGCGGCTCTCTATGATGCCGAGTAGTGGGGATTAACCCCAGCTTTAGTCTAGGTCTAGGTTTGATTTCCCTTTATTTCCCTTCATTTCATTTATTTCCTTTGCATGTGTGTAAGCGCCTAATCTTTTCATTTAAAACATTTGAATTTGAATAAAGTGGCTCACCGGTCATGTAACCCGGTTTAGCCACCCTTTGTGTCATTACTTTGGTCTCTGTGATTTAGAAGGCATCTAGGTTCGAGACAGTGTGGGGGAAGAGCCACGACTCTCCCAATGCAGGCACGACGTTTCCGTACGTACCCACTGCGAGCACTCCGCGCTAGCCGATCGATCACCTACCGAGAACCCGAACAGGACCCGCACGAGTTCACTCCTGTGGAGAGCCTCTTACGGTTCATCTCCCATGCATAGCACCGGTTTGCATCTCGACAACTCACTTCCTTCCATTCCTGAGTTTTATAAGTTATATATGTCTATCTCTAAACTAAAACTCGAATGATGATGCTAAAGATCACCCAGCTCATTTGTACCTGAGTAGACTTACATATGTTTTATTCCTTGTTACCTGCCTGATGCTTGTGAACCATAATCTTCTTAAGGACAAGCATGTTCACCTAAGTAATTGATGAGTATGATATGGCTGGATGATATGATCTATTGCTCTGATGACTAACTCTCTTGGGGAATTTATTTTTGAAAACTCAAAACCTCTTGGAAAGGCTTCTCTTTGATATGCCTCCGTCCCATTAGAGCCATATGATCTCTGTAGGTAAAAGCCTTCGATTCATATACTGCATGTTATTACTTTGAGCTTTGTCAAATTCTGTGACCCTTGTGAGAATTCGTTTCATTACTTTCATGATCAAGATTTATGTGCACCCCACCTATTTCCCCTTGCTATGCTTCTACACTGGAAGTTAGCATTGTATCATTTATCCATTCCATAAGAATAAAGCTCCATTTGTGGTGTGACATCTCTCTCCAGAAGTGTCCTTCAAAAAGAGACATGGGCTATGAAAAAAAAAGAGAGAAAAATACATGCTCGAGGCATGATAAAAAAAAGAGAGAGAAAAGATAAATAGCCCATGTCCAAAATAAAGGAGGAATAGGGGAGAGATAGATCATGCAAAAAGGAGTTCCATATCATAAATGGTAATAACTAGTGTCCACCTTACCATCAACCCGCAGTTCTCACCTTATATATGTATGGTAATATCTAGCACCCATTCCGGGCCTAGTATCCACCTTACCATACACACCATAGCCATACCGATGCACATCTTGATCTGATGGTATGATTTGATTTTCTCTGTGGATCCAGTCTTTGACTTTGCAAAATATGTGATGCAAGTATGCTTTCTCTTTGTCCTACCCTGAGCTCTACATATATCCATCATTAGAAGTAGGATGAAGAAAGGCAAATGCCTTAGTGAGGACATATACACATTGAGCGATTTGAGAGAATCAAATGAGAAAGCCACCAAGAGTTTTGTTTATGAAAATCTTGCAAAACCCCAAGGTGTTTATCATCAGGTGCATAAGTGACTTGATTCACAGCTATTCTACTTTTCAATCATCCAAGGGAACATGATAGCCACTACACAGAGGTTCACAAGAGCAACGTATGACTTGGAATATCTCTTATGTCTGTCTTACTTTTCGATATTTATGACCCGCTTGGCTTTGTTTCCCCTTCACTCGGGACGAGCAAAGATCAAGTGTGGGGGTGTTGTTGACGGTCAATATTTGCCATTTTCAAGGCCGTCAACTCCTGCAAATTGGAACATGAATTGTGCATCCACACTAGAATAGGTGCTTAAACTCATACTTTCCACCAGTGTCGATGTCTATTCGAATGCAGGTATTTAGCGTAAGAAATGGGAGGAATCCAAGCACATTCACTCCACTCCAATCTAAGGCACTCAAATGCTGGCCAATCAGGGGCTGCCACATAGATTCTCCTGGATCCATGATGTCACCAATCCATGTGAAGGACTTTCGACGAATCATACGCTACCACGTCAGCATCACATGGATCCATGGGCCCACTTTGCTAACTGAACCGCCAGGAAACGTGCCATGCACGGAGGAGAGGCATCAGGGCCCACATGGAAGCGAGCCAGAGGAAGCACGGGCCAGTGGGCCACCCGAGGGGGCCGGCCGACCCTAGGTTCGGTCGAACCGACCTAGGGTCGGTTCATCCTGGCCCTCCACGTGTTGTCCTCCCATTGGCTCCTTGCTACATTCTCGGGCGTTTAGGGGCACTTTGAGCCCCGGAGCAAGCCTCCTCCTTGTCTACAAATAGGAGGGGTGGGGCTCCATTTCTCACACACCACCAAGCTCTCAAGTTCCACTTCTCTCTTGTGTAGCTCCCTCTCCCTCTCTCCAATTCTGCCCATGAGAGATGATTCTCACATCTTTGTGGTAGAATGGTGATGAGGAGAGATCTAGATTAGGATTAGTGAGAGGTAGAGGAGGGGTAAGGAGTGAATTGATGTCTTCGTGGATGCTTGTTCTTCATTTGGATCAAAGTGAGTATTTCAGCATTTCTTATTTAGACTATAGTGGACATCATGCATGATTGATTTGTTCTTGTGTTCGTGGCTCGTTCATAAGTTAGAGGCTTGTGTTCTTCATGACACAAGGCTTCGATCCTTTAGAGCCAAAGGCGTAGTTCATTTACATGTTTGCATGCTCTGATCCTGTTTAGTTAAGTAAGTTCGTTGTATCTCGTTCAGCTGTATCCATAGCTTCCTTTCTGCTCCCAGTTCAATGATATGATCTGATTCTGATCTTTCCCTTGTTTGTGGGACCGTATTTATACGGTTGCTATAGTGTAGTTAGCGGGCTAGCATACGCCGCACTATAGTATTTATCTGGGGTACAGACGTGGTGTCTGGGCCTTAGTTTTCCTACGAAGACCACGTACGATTGTAGCGTAGAGGTATGCCGTAGTGGTGACAGCCTGTTGGACCCTTTGTCAACCCTCTTACGTCGCGTACCGAGTTGGGCTCGCTTGCCAACACCTTGGAGTGTTGTCGCCCCGCGGGGATGACTAAGACCTGACAGAAATACATCTTGAGAGCTAAGTCCCTTGAGGAAGTGCTTCTTGTATCCCGACCTATCCCAGCGAAAGCTGGTGTCCTTGGATAGACCCTCTCTGGTTACTCTCCGTCCTAAGGGAACAAAACCCGACGGGAATACTCATTCTCCTAGGGAGAAGTGCTACAACGGTGTATCCGTGCGCTTGCGGATTCGTTCGCACTCGTCAGTGTACCCGGGAGTTTCTTACACGCTCACGCTAGTGCGTCAGTGGTGGTGACGTTAAGAAACGCCAACATCCGTGTTCTAAAAGCGTCATACTACCCGGAGGGGGACTTTTTAAGTGCTCACCTGGGGTCATCACCTTCACGAGTTTGGCGTGCAATCATGGATGGAAGGAGTGTTTTAGAGCAGGGGATTATTAAAAGAGTTGGAACTGGTGAATCAATTAATATATGGAAGACAAATTGGTTGCCTAGGGACGGCCTCTTCAGACCGGTATGCAGCAAGCTTACTAACCCACCACAATTTGTTAATGAGCTCATAAATGCAAATGGCGAGTGGGATTTGCAGCACCTCCATGCGATTTTCCTGCCAATGGATAGGGAGCTAATCTACAGCATTCCAATATGTACCCGGAGGCAGGAGGACTACTGGGCGTGGCACTATGAGAAGAAAGGTGTCTTTTCAGTAAGATCAGCCTACCGAATGCTCGTACACAATCGGGAGAAAAGATCGGCTTGGATTGAACATTCAGCTAGCAGGTCAAACTACAAAGCCGAGGAGAAAGAGTGGACAAATTTATGGAGTGTCAAAGTGCCATCGAAAGTTCGAAATTTCCTGTGGAGATTAGCACGTCATTCTTTACCAACGGCGGATGTACTCCATCACAGACATATGGCTGAGGCGAGTTTGTGTGCTATATGTGGATCTGTTGATTCCTGGAGGCACTCCTTGTTAGAGTGTAACATGGCTAGATGTGTGTGGGCTTTAGAAGGGAAGGAGACAACGGAGATGCTACAGAATTTCCAAGCGCCAGACGCAAGGAGTTGGCTAGCAGAAATATTGTGTGCCCTCCCCCATATGCAACGTACTCGTGTGGTGGTGATCCTATGGGCGATATGGCACGCGAGGAGGAAGGCAATCCACGAGGCGATCTTTCAGAGCCCGCTATCTACAAGGGGCTTTGTGGATCGATACATAGAAGATCTTGAAATTGTTCAGCAGCAACAACCAAAGATACAGAGGAAGCCAACTGAGGGAAGCACCATCCTTCGATGGATAGCACCACCGGAGGGGTTGATGAAGATTAATGTTGATGCATCAGTGTCCAAGAACCTGAAGGTTGCATCAGTTGCTGCCGTCGTCCGTAACACAGCTGGGAATTTCCTTGGTGCATCGGCGTTGGTGTTTGAGGGTATTTCTGACCCTGAGACGTTGGAAGTTTTGGCATGCAGGGAGGGGCTGGCTGTAGCCAGTGACTTGGGACTGCAGAGCTTCAGATTGGCGAGCGATTGTATTAATGCAGTTAGAAGCATCCAAGGAGGCAGCCTTGGCTCTTATGGGAACGTGATCAAGGAGATCAAGGATACCATGAAGTTGTTTGGGCAAGCCGAAATAGTCCATGAAGGAAGATCAGCGAATGGAGATGCAGATAGACTAGCAAAAAGTTCTATTTATTGTTCGCTAGGTAGAGAAGTGTGGTTCTTTGATCCGCCTGAGGGCGTATGTATCTCTTACTCTGAGTAATACATAAAGGATGTGATTCTCAAAAGAAAAAAAAAAGCTATGCTGGCCTCCAACAAAGTCCAAAGTACTCTATAAACTTTATTGGTTTTTAATTCAAATTCGAATCAAAATCAAAGAGAATGCAACCCAATAGCTATATCAAATGCCCATGGCAGCATGTTTTACATGTCAGCTGCTTAGCTTATGCAAGCACTATCAGAGTGCTTATTAAGCATATGCACCACAGCACCAGGAAAGATCACGAAAACCACAATGATACTGCAAAGGCAAAACTACACGGCCGTGTAAAAGGAACGTGATACTCATATGGATCTGAAAGTTGTTCCTTGAGGAAAGTTTACAATGTTTTGGGTTGACTGTACATAAGAGGGCAAAAGCCTACATAGACTCGGGATATGCTACAGTCTTGGCCAACTAGTAAGTACAAGAGGCTGCATTGGCTACTCAAAGAAGCTCCAAAACCACCCTAGAACAGCCAGTGCTTCTTCTTGGTCTTGCGAGTCAAGAGATCTGCGGAGTGCAGAAAAGGAACCCATTTATAACTAACCAGCAACAGTGAAAATACAGAAACATCAAAGCAGGTTTCGTTAGAATTCAATGTTGTAAATTTGTAAAATGCAAATTGGTGGTGCACCAGGAATAAGAAAAATACACACCGTCAACTCCATATAAGGAATTATAGTGTACTTCGCACCAGAAGCTTAGCCAAAGCTCTGCAGAAAATATGTGCCGATGAAGGGTTAGTATGTTACATTTTCTGTGAACCTAAACACACTATTGCTTCAAAAGAAACCATACGGTTGGGGCTAGCAAAAATAGAGTTCAGAAGTACCCAAGAGCATAATAGATTCTGGTGACAGAGAATTCAACTCTAAACCAAATATCTGAGCAAGGAGCAGCAGAGTAGTCCAAGCACTCACCTTTCGTGGGAGTCAGATCCCTGGGGACTATTTCGATCAAGCAGGTGTCTCTAAATGATGTCAGCAAACAGATTTTGGCACCAAACTGCGAGCAATTAGAGATAGAAGCAGTGTTAGATAATTTACAGTCTCCAGACATTAGAAATGTTGATGCTGTAACACCACATACTAATGAAAACAAAATATTTCCTAAGGGGAACATAATGCAAATGAAAACCAGACTCACAAACAATGGGGTGATGTACTGATGTTAACATTCAAATTGTATAATTCAAAAATGATAACAAACAGGAAACTGACCAAACAAATGCACATCAAGAGTGAGCCAATGGTATCAACCACTTTTATTAGTTTCATAACTTGGCGTTGGATTTGTGGGGAAAAGGATTGTCAAATTACAGATATCACAAGAAAAGTTATGTGGAAAAGCATGCAGTTAAAAGTTTTACTCAGAAAACAAACTAGCTTGAAACTCATGCTATATTACCCGATCTGCAGCTGCTTGCAAGGTCAGATGATCTCCCCATTCCCCAGATCTGCAGAAAATTGCATATGAGTATTCAGATACGAAAATCCAAAAAAATCAAGTATCTCCCTGGATAGTAAATTGATGAGCGGATAAATCATTGTTTAGTAGGAACCTTTTCATTCTCTTCAAATACACCTTATATTCCATTGGTACATAGCTTTCATACTGTTTTCTGAATTCCTTCAGCTGAAATGCAGAGTGTTCCAGCAAAATTACATATGGATTAATATGTAATGCAGCAATGTATCTATTGGACAAAGGAAGCCACAGATGAAAGTCAAGATGAAATTAAACCTGTTTCATGACAGCCTTTCTCACATGCTTGTGATAGTCAGGATTGCGAAATATCTGGTCTGCCAAAGCTCGGAACTGAAACAATAAATCATTTAGAAAAGAGAAGAGTTAATGAAGCCAAGGGACGCTGAATGGCTTAATAATTTGAGGTCAAATAACACAGGCCAATTAATTTTTTCAGTGTAAGGTGACAGCAGCAGTCTATAAGAGAGCTAGGCAAGCTAGCAGACTCACATAGTCATATGCCAGTTCGAATCAGTGCTGATGGTGCGGCATAATATATTCAATGAACAGAATGAAATGTACACTAGTACTTCAAAACACACCTGACAATTTCCATCCCCCTCTATTTGAAATTCAGCCAAACCATAAGTGCCCAACCTGTCAAAAGAATGGTAATGGTAAATGAACTTAGCACAAACTATAAAAGAAAGCACACTAACACTTGTAACTCAATTTTAAGAAAAACATGTATAATTCCACAATACTACTTCCAAGAGTCTAGATTCTTGTGTTGTACATATGGAGTGAGACTGGTAGATGGTTTTTTACCTTTCCAGCAATCTTTCATGATCCAGTGTTGCATTATCAACATTGGGAATTTTCCCATTAACTCGGGGAGTGTACTGTCATAAAGGAGAGTGTCACTAACTTGATCATAAAACTTAGCAAAAAACCTGCTAGTGCAAAGAAATGGACATTACAGACTTACAGTATTATTGTTTAACAATGCATAATATAAAGATTAGAATAATTAATTCGATTTAGCACAATTGAGAAAATATAACATTGTTGCCTTCTTTCACAATATATTGTCAACTGTCACTAACAGCAATATGTTTTCAAATAGAAATCTAACACTCACTTTTGTATCACAGAAACATGTATATTGTTTGACAAATTGTTGGCTAAAAGTTACTAGTTTGATCAGGCACCTTAGCAAAACATCAGAGGGAGTGTTGACTGTTGAGTACTATACTGATGAAGTTATGCAAAATTCAGTAATGCAAATAAGGGTAAAACTGCATAAAGAAACAAACATTGATTGGCTCTGGATTACCGGTATTGATCCCAAATGGGACAAGCGCTTCCCAAGACTATGTCCACTGCTGTTCTTTGCTTGGGCAAGGAGGCTACCAATGGTTACACTTACTTCCTCCTCGCTCTCCTGAGTACTGCTACTGATGCTTGAGCTAGAGCTTTTACTAACATGATCCTGCTCTCCAGACATGCTATCTCCCAACGAACATGGACAACGATAAGCTTCAGAGAAAACAAGTAGAGGTACATTATGTAAGAGTCGAGCCACTTGTGTTTGACATGATACCAAGAAATACTAGAAAAGGTCTCAAAGCAGCTAGAAGCAAACTTCTTTTCCCAGCATCACTCCAAAGCATTCCCCTGTTTGCCTGATTGAAACTAGGCAGTATAATGCCTGATGGGATTCCTACTTATTATATTACTTCATGGGACCTTACATTTCTGATTGGATTTCTCTGGAGACCATATTCCAGTTCCAACAAGAAGCAAACAATAGAGCAGTATAGCAAAATAGGGTCACTGTAATCTCTGGGTCCGATAGATAGTTCCCAGTTCCCAATGCCTCTTTTCACACAAAATCCAACAAAATCTTCCTTTTACAGGATCAAAGAAACATTCCACGCATGTTAATCAGTTTTATCACAGTAATCGAAATGACCAACCAAGCAACCAATAAACAAACAAACAAACAAGAAACTAAATGGATAGCTACGAAGAGGCTACCGTATATTTTCACTCGTCCTATCAATCCACTATCCACGAGGCCACCTATTTCACCCAACAACCTCACTCGTCTAAATAGCCAGTACAGAAATTAAACCAATTTAATTGACAAGCCGACTGATCGGATCTTGGATTAATCGATCCAAAAAAAATAATTGTTTTCCTCATTCTAGATGTCAGTTAGAGCTTAGAACCATCGCTCTATCAGGCGATCAAACTTTTCAGTAGAAATCCAGCAGAAGGAAGCTCAAGGAATGGAGGTATTAATCGGGAAAAAAAATCTACCAGGAACAGTAATCAAGTGAAGAAGTTATCCAATAATCAGGGAAGCAGCAAGACTTCACTACCCGGAGCTCGCTACTCAGGGAGCCGAATCGCGATCACGAGAAAGCCCAGCTCGCGAATCGGATCGGATGAACTGATGGAACTGAGGAGGGGAACTCACTAGCTTGCCGGATCGAGGCCGCGGTGCGCGCGACAAGCGGCGCTCGAGCTGAGCAGGGAGAACAGAAGCTCACTCTCTCGGTAGGGCGCCGGAACGAGGAAAGAGAGACGTCGCCTTTCTCTATCTTTTTGCTGTCGGGCTCAATTCTTCGAAAATGGGAAAGCACGCCAGCCACGTTTTCATAAACACCCATGAGAATTTCGATATGCGTAGAGTTCTCCAAACTTCTCCAGGATTTACCTTGCCCGCCAAAAAAGAGAATAGATTACTTACTACTCATTATTTACCCATTTTCATTATTTAGAAAAGTTACACGGACTTTCTCGTCATCAAAATTATTTATTTTGTCACCAATAGTAATTAACTTTAACTCGTTTTCCATTCACAATTTTCTCGAAGTGCACTTGATTTTTTTTTGAACAAACACGTACGAGATTGTGCCAGTTTGATTAATAAAGAAGAGAAGCTAACCAGTTACAACAAAAGCAAAAATATTAATCTCACGAAGTGTGGTTGATTTTGGAGTCAAAATAATTGTGGCTTTGGTTTTTATGATTTTTTTTTAGATGTCACAATGTATGTATTGAGTTATCTATAAATCAAAGGTAATAAAAAGTCATGCCCCACCCCTCCACCTCATTCTTACCAAGATAAGTTATTGGTTTTTCCTACCAAACTAATATAAACAATAACTGAGATATTTTTCCCTTGGCTAGAAAAGTATGAGAAATGATGATATATTAAGAGTAAATTAAAATCATTCCATATTCAAGATCTCCACTAAAATTGAAACTATTGAAAGATCTGTTAAAACTTTAGTGATCGCTGCGACTAGATAGAGCAATTGATGAAGAATAATATTAGCATATTAAGTCTAAAGTGCTTAATGAGATTGCTTCACCTCTTAACGAATTGAAGCATGCATTGATACTTACCTCACATCTATTATTAACTACTCCCTCCATCCTAAATTATATGTTGTTTCGATTTTTCTATATTCATAATATTTACTTATATATTTATACATAATATATATCTAGACATAATATATATTTAGATCTACATAACAAAATTTACGAAGCTAGAAAAAAAAAGGCAAAACGATATAGATACATGTTTGCCTCTGCGGTGTTCCTTTCCATTTTTTTTCTTCTTATAACCCATCATTCTCATGATCATCATATTGCTCGTTCCTTTTTAGAGAGAGAGAGATAACCACATTGCTCTTATAAGTATAAAGAGAATGTTTCCCACCCTCCAAACATGTTTCAAGGTTTGCAGGTACGGATCATGGACTGATCTGCAACGACCAACATTTTCCAAGGACTAGAGCAGAGTATGTAGTGTGCAAGTGCTGCAGCAAAAAAGGAGGCTTTTGTGCAGCACCCACCAATCCAATTTCCTGTTGGTCGACCACCAAACCGTGGCAGCAGCAAATAAGATAGTGTGGGAAATGACCGACCGGTGCCTCCGTGCCTGCTTCTCGGAACCAGCCGGCGCCCGGCATGCGGACAAGCAAAACGCTCGAAGCATCTGCGTTTTCCCCATGCTTATCCCGAACTTCACCGCATGATCGATCCAGCATTTTCACCTGCCTGTCTTCCTGCTGCGTGGAAAGCTTTGGGCTCACCAGCGCGCAGCACACCGTTAGTTTATTCTTTGGGCTCGGGATTTCTAGCGGAATGGTGGCACCTTGTTTCCTCTTTTAGAACTTGCAGTGTCTGATTCCCTAATAAAAATAGAGGGAGGGAGAGAAAAAAATAACTGCAACTTTTGCATCAGAGATCAACAATCCCTGTCAAGGTAATCATGAACCTGAAGGCTGGATCGGAGCAATCAGCTTAATCGGAAACAGTTCTTGTCCCTACCTTGACCTGTCCAGCAACAGCGAAGATGCGACGCGATCCTTTCTGCTCGTCGGAAAGCCGGCACCAACTGAAAAGGGTATTGTGGTTTTTGCAGCGTAGGGGACTCACGTAAGTGTTGGTCGATGAGATCGACGGGAGAGAACAGTGTCTCCGATGGTAACAAAACAACCGGTGCTTTCGTGGTGTACACTGTGTAACTGTGTCACTGTAGACTATAGTCTATAGGCCATGACATGGAGTAGTTAAGCAGTCAACATCGCGTAAGGTTAAAATGGAGTAAGTGTCTTCCCGTGCGTAATGGTACGCAGATCAGCGTGTTAACATTGGCGGATCAGCTTAGTTGAGACCAAAAGGAATCATGTGACCTCATGTTCCAACAATCTTTATTGAATGATGCACAGTTGTTTTATCACTGTTTCATAGGTGTTTAGCACTTAATTATATAGGTTGGTGCCTCTAATTTGTTTGTCAAGCTCCGCCTCCGGTTACATGTATGGAAAATGCAAGTAGAAATTGAATAATGAAATACAGTATTGAATCTTGATCGGTGATTTAGGATACGAGAGAGTTGGCTACATAATTGATACCGCGCATGTCATTTTATAATAAGTTGGTCGACTCAATGATTAAGGCGAACTGTAACCTATTGCCTCGTGTGTAGGTTTCTTACCATCTCACCTACTCTTAGATTCGTGATTGAGTAGTGGTTAAACTTCGAGATCACTTTTCCAGTTGGTGTTACAAATTGGAACTAATGAGTTCCACATGTTAGAAATTTAGATTCGGAATTAAAGGGTTTTAATCCCAACTTTAAAAGCGATTGAGATTTAACGATTGATTTTTTTGTTGAATACACACTCCGTTTCAAATTATTCATCATTTGATCAAACATTGGACCATTCGTCTTAAAACAAAATATGTACACATTATTTTTTTGGTGACTTACTTAATCATCAAAGATATTTTAAGTATAATTTAATGTTTTGTATATTTGCACTGATTTTTTGGATGAGACGAATAATCCAATTTTGTAATCAAAAGTCAACACTGACAAATAACTCGAGACGGATGAAGTATGAAATTTTGGGCTGTTTAGTTACCCCACTTTCCACCCTAATTCATTATTCACCCGTCACATCTTCTCTCATAGCACGTGTCTCAACGCACATTTTTTCTACAACCTTACACTCTAATGCACTATTCATTCACACAAATTTGACAAACTAAACACTATTATATTGTGCATTGCACGAAATGCGTGGACGTCTCACTTTGAGATGAGCGCCAAGGTTCAACTCGGGCCGTTGTACCTAATGATTAAGGCGAACCGCAACCTATTGCCTCGTGTGTAGGTTTCTTACCATCTCACCTACTCTTACATCCGTGATTGAGTAGTGGTTAAGCTCACTTTTCCATTTGGTGTTACAAATTGGAACTAATGAGTTCCACGGGTTACGGAATTTAGATTCGGAATTAAAGGGTTTTAGTCCCGACTTTAAAACGATTGAGATTTCTTGCTGAGTACACACTTCGTTTCAAATTAGTCGTCACTGATGACTATTGATCACAACATTTGACCATTCGCCTCATAAAAAAATTATGTATACATTATTATTTTTTGTTTGTGACTTACTTCATCCTCAAAAAAATGTTTTCAGTACAGTTTATTATTTTATATATTTGCACTAATTTTTAGATGAAACGAATAATCAAATATTGTAATAAGAAATGAACAGTGACAAATAACTCAAGATGGAAGGAGTATAGAAGATATCACTTTGAGACGAAATGCGTGGACGTCTCTCTTTGAGACGAGCACCAAGGTTCCAACTCGCGGCGTTGTACGAAATGCGTGGACGTCTCACTTTGGGACGAGCACCAAGGTTCGAACTTGAAATTTTGGAACAAGGCTTGTCCTGAGCTCCGTGGTCCAGTTGCAAAGAGACACATGTACTCTAGGAGGAAGACTGCCTACCTAGGTCAACCGCACACACCACCATCATGTGAGTTCACGGCAGGACGCGCCACACGCACGCCACGCCACCCCGCCGGTCCACGGCAGCACCACCACCGGCTGGCGCGGAACGGAAAACGCGAGGGGCGTACCGCGTGCCGTGCGCCGTCGCTCTGGCACGGACACCCAACCAACGAAACGCCCCCGCTCCCCGAGGCGCCGACCATCGGGCCCACACGGCAGCGTCCCGACGCTCCCCCGTCGGGGCCCCGCCGAAGCGTGGGCGACGACGACGCTTGTGGCCAGCGTTCGCGCGAGCGAACCGCCCCGAAGCGTGACGAAACATCCACATCGCACGCAAGCCCCCCCCGCGGCCCGCCCATTTCCTCCTCGACACACCGCCACCCAACCACCTGTTCTGTCCTGATCTCCTCTCCCAACCCAAGCAACTCAACTCGCGACGACGCGACGAGCCGCAAGCCTCACATCCTCCGACTCAACTCGCACGCTTCGACACACACCAGGCGAGCAAAACCCTAGCCCCGCCCGCTCTTCTCCCGACGCGCCACCGCCGGCTGATGGTTTCGATGAGCACGACGCCGAAGCCGCTCGACTCCGCCGCCGCAAACGCCTCCGCCGCCGTAGCGGGCGGGGGCGTGGACGAGGGTGGAGGCGGAGGTGGGGGCGGGAAGAAGCAGCAGGCACGGATGCGGGGGCCGGGGGTGGCGGCGGCGGTGATGGCTCCGCCGCCGATGGCCGTGCCCTCCCCGGCGCCCGCGCCCGCGGCGGGGGACGAGGTGCGCAAGGTCAGGAAGCCCTACACCATCACCAAGTCGCGGGAGAGCTGGACGGAGCCGGAGCACGACAAGTTCCTCGAGGCCCTGCAGCTGTGAGTACCCCTCCCCCCTCTCCGATTCCGCGCTCATCTCTGGTTAGTGGAGTAATTCGTGGACAAATTGATTAGTTAGATTACAAGCGATTCCTTGCTTCTACCATTGCCTCCCCCTCGGCGTAGCGGCCGCGCGGGGTTTGGGGTTCGTGGTTCTCGGCGAGTCCAGCGAGAATGCTAATTGTGGTTAGTTCATTAGGCGTTTTAAGTGGATGTGATCAATTTTCACATAGGTTTTGCGTGTTGGGTCGAATTTCGATGAGGAGGGCTCGTTTGAATCTGTAGATGTTTCCAGTCTTGGTTGGGTCACATTTGGGTTTGTGTATCCATTGCTCGGAGGTTTGTTGTTTCGGGGGGTTTTGTCTGGTTTTTTGTGCTAAATTTGGTGCACCCTTTTCGTAGCTTTGCGTTTAGTTGGATAGATAGGCGTGCTAGTTTTTTATGTTTTGAAATTGGTTGAGATGATGTTCCAAGACTGTATTCAGGTACTACAAATATGATAGTGGATGTGGTCTGGTTTTAGTCTTATAAAAATTTACAGCATGGAGTCTGGTTCGCTAATGGAGTGCGGGAAGGTTACTTGTGATTTGTTGATATGTGTGGCACTGCAGTTATGTTAGCTAGCTCCGTGGTTGCTTGACAGCATTTTAATAAGGCTGCTGAGGACATCAATTTTCTATATTCAGGATCACATTGTTTGTTTTGATCTTTTTCTGTCATGCTTAGTTGCCATCTTGTGGTAATTAAAGACAAGCATTATATGCCTGTGGTAACGGTTTCTGTTAGTTATATTTTTTAGAACGTTAGTACATTATGCCTCTGGCAATTTTTAAGCTACATATTATCAGCATGATTGGATCCTTATACAAGGTTATGAGGGAGAAAGCATATTTATTCTGTGATTGTGACATTCTGTAGTAAGGTTTTCTGTCCTCTATCAAGGAGAGGCAAGATTAGTTGAGGAAATCAAACACAGCTAGTTTATTTGAATATCTATAGCCTTTTCCTGTGATTATTTATAATTATGGGCTGTAAGAAATGCTACTGTGAATTAATAGTACTTGGGAATGCTTTGTATGAGAACTAGGATTATTGGATCTACATTTATCAAATTTAATTCGGGATTATTAGACTTACATTTATCAAATTTAATTCGGGATTATTAGCCTTACATTTACCAAATTTAATTTGTTGTTTTCTTTGCTGTAGTTTTGATCGTGATTGGAAAAAGATCGAAGCATATGTTGGCTCAAAGACTGTTATACAGGTACTTTTCACATCCACCTTAAGTCCTTTACAGTTAACATTGAGTTATAGAAATGCTTGTGATATTTTGACTTGAGTCATTCAATAATTATCTAGTAGGCAATGTATGAATTGTTATAATGTGCTCAAACTTTATAAAAAATGTGCTTTTCACAGATAAGGAGTCATGCACAGAAGTACTTCTTGAAGGTTCAGAAGAATGGTACAGGCGAGCATCTTCCTCCACCCCGGCCAAAACGAAAGGCAGCTCATCCGTATCCACAGAAGGCCTCAAAAAATGGTTTGTATTATTCAAGGACCTAGCTCATTGGCATGCCCTTGTTCTAGTTGACCAGTGATGACCATAATTTATTTATCTCCTGCAGCGTCTCAAGCTGTTTTATCACAACAACTTCCTCCTCGGAGGGAGCAAGGCTCTGTCATGTCTATGGATACATCTACCGCTGTTAGAAATGCAAATGCAAATGCAAATGCAGCAGTGCCTTCCTGGGACAATACTTATGTGCAAGGTCAGTTATTAATCATTGTCGCAACCAGCATAAAAATATCAATAACTTGTGGAGGAAATTATAACTTTTCACATATTGGTGGCGCAGGTGCTGTTGCAACAAATAACTGCTCTAGTAGCATAGAGAGCCCATCTGGAACGTGGCCATCTTCTGAAGCGGTTGAGCAAGAAAATGTGGTTCCACCACTCCGAGGTGAGCACTCTCTTCTGCAGTATATGCTTTGCGAGTTTGCCCTTTGACACTGATTTTGTTAAGGACCTAGGTGCACGCCATACTAGATAGCATGCTGGACAATTTGGGTTTGGTTTTATATATTCTAATCCTTTTAGGTTATTAAGTTTATTCATTTTGAGTGAGGCTATGATGTTAAGAGAAAAACATGATTTTTTTAGGTGAAAATTCCCGGGGAACTGAGTTTCCATTTGCCTGCTTTTGTTTATTAAAGCAACTGAGAACATAGCCCTCACAAGCATATGTGTGTCTTATCTCAAATATAGTTGAGCAACTCAAGAAACATAGCCAATCTAATAACCTCATGCTTCTCACTTCTCAGAGGGCTAGGCAGCTAGACCTTTTGGCCATACATGCCAAACCAAAAAAAAAAAAATCACTCCCTCCAATCCAAAATATTTGTTATTTTAGCCTTCTAGGATTCCTACCAGTCAATCTATTTTAGCTTTTGGAAAAGAGTTGATCGAGTGTCAACGAATACAAGATAGATGTTGGTAGTGCTAGATTCATTGCGAAAATGTTTCCATAATATTTAATTATTTTTATTTAAAAATAATATTTTTAGAATTGCTAATAAGTGTCTTGTACAGCATGTAAGTATCATATGCTTTGAACCGAAAGGATTATCATTATTTTATCTCTTGATGTCTTCCAGTACGGATCTTGTCCTTAATTCAACCAATACTACATAATGTGATTTTCTAATATGTTCAATATATTCATATCTTTAAAGTAGATATCTTGGTGTGAAAGAAATATATCTTTTCACTACAAATGATCCTTCTGTTTGTCCCTGGTGACACATGCAGCCATGCCAGATTTTGCCCGGGTATACAGCTTCCTGGGAAGCATATTTGATCCTGAAACCAGTGGGCATTTGCAGAGGTTAAAAGCGATGGATCCAATTGACGTTGAAACGGTACATCTTCTACTGCAGAGATCTGTTTCTTCACTTCATGATCATGTTACATTTTTCTGTCTCCATTCCAATGCATCCCAGTTTTCTGTGCTAAACTATTGTTTCTATCTTCTAGTTTGTGCTGGTTAGTATTTGCTCTTCATTAAAGATAGCTGGTGATAATTTTAGAACATTCTTGAGCCTGAGATGATAGTTTCTAAATATTCTGAATCCATCAATGAAAATCATTAACCCTTAGATCATTGAATAGGTTAAGTTTCAGTCATAGTTATTAGGACTGGACCAGACCGGCGGTTCGACCGGAAAAACTGGGAACCGGAGCCTCCGACGGTCTGATCCGTGTAAAAGATTGGGTAAGTAATTGACCCGCTATAAACTGGATGAACTGTCCGGTTTTCAAGAGAACCGGGGTAAAACCGGAGGAAAAACCGTGCTGGGAACCGGATCCCGACCGCTGGGTGGAGCGCATGCGTGATTCCAGCGTGGGGGTGAGGGAAAATGCTGTGAAAATCATCAAAAATGTGCTTTCTGTGGGACTCGAGCACAGGTCCAGCAGGTTGGGAGCCCACGAGCGCACCATTGAGCTGCGAATGCACTTGTGTTGGGAACCAAATGTTAATCTATTTGAACCGGGTTAAGCCGGCGGTTGAAACGGTCAGACCAATTAAACCGTGAACCGAGAGCCTCACCGGTTTGATGTCCGGTCCGGTCCTAATAACTATGGTTTTAGTGAAGTTCTATTTCAGTCTTGCTATCCTTAAAACTGTGATAAGCTCCATGCCTTCTGAATTCCAAAGGTTGGAAATATCCGTGTCTATCATTTTCTTGTCCTCAGTTATTTTTATTCACAAGAAGAAATTCAGATTTTACTCTTTGGTAAAAAAACGTGGCTTTTGGACGAAGAGAGTCTAATTACTAGAATATATTTGTAAAATCGAATAGAAGTATGAGGCTAGGAAAGTATTCTCAAGACAAATTTACACATGCAGTTTTTCATGTTTTTGAACCAGATATTTAAAAGTTACTGATCGTATTTAAAAAAAAAAGTTTGATCACATCTTGTCCAAAATGTCAAGTATTTGTGACTAGAGGGAATATGTTTTTGAACTTTGAGTTGATCTAAATGTGTTCATTTTCTTCCATTCATATTTGAGAATTCTGGGAGTCCTGTTTGTCCTTAGCGTTATTAGTAATTTCCCATGCTAATATGTTTTGTGATCTAACAGTTTACTTTGGTTTTCAATTGATATATGCAGGTACTACTGCTTATGAGAAATCTATCAACAAACCTTACCAGTCCTGCCTTTGAAGAACATGTAAGTTATTTAGTTTGTTCTTCCTCTGATCCACCTTATATCTCTCAATACTTTTGCAGCTTCTAGTCGTGTATGAACCATATCCCAAATTTGTGTTACTACTACCATTAGGATCACCAAAGTTTTGGTCAATACAGATAGTCTGCCTTGGCAGTAAATACTTGTTGGGCACCACCCTGCTGTCCTTGCGTGAGACTTTTTAGAATGCTAGCTAGAGATACTGGAAATCAAGTTCCAGCAATTGTGATCGCTATTACACCTTGAACGCCTTGAAATTCCAGCATGTGCTTCATAACAATTATATCTGACATACGTGGGCTTTTCAGATATTGCACATTTAAGGGCATAATATTTTTTAAACAAATTATGATAGCCTGTAAATTTTGAATCACAAATACTTAGCTGGATAATTTCATTACTACCCATCAGTGTTACATGGACATGGGTGCGAGTATCCAATTCGGTTTTAGGAGTTAGGACATGCCCAATACCACTTGGAATATGACATGTGTGTGGGGCATCTGATTCCGAAAAAAAAAGAAAAGAAAAGAAAAGAAGATACAGGTGTCCGGCCGTCCGGGTAACACTGCTATCAGTGGGATATAAATTGTAATTGCAAATTTATAACCTGATTAGATGGCTTTCTTTAGATGGCTTCGAATGAATTAGTGCTTAATTTCCATCCATGAATTTCTTTTGTTTTATGACTTTCCACATTAGTGCTTAATTTGTTCTACTGCTCTTTTCTGGAATCCTGACTGATTCACTCTTCTATTGCAGCGGAAGTTGCTATCATCATATAGTTATGGCAGTGACGACCACATTAAATCTGAAGGCATGGACAATCTTGGATCTCCTCAAAGTTGCCACCTCCCATTCATGTAAACCTTCAGCCCCTTGTTCATGTGTGGTTATAACCTGATTTACTGCCATATTGACTAGGCTGATTTACAATTGCCAGGGTAACAAGTGAATGAGAGTACACTGCCCATTTGCGGCCGAAGCTTCAGTTATTTCCATGAGGCGTTCTTGTGTGCTCTGTACTGGAGTCGTGGACGGCTGGTCCGGCAGTTTACAAATGATAGAGACGTATTGTGGCAGTGACATTTGTATAGCTTCCAAACAAAATATGGTCTAACCCTAGTCCCTAGGCTAGTTTTGCACTCCATGTTCATGTAGATAGCCAGTTTTGTGTGCTCATGCAAATTTTTTTTCCCGGGTGGGGCCTAGATCAAGACTTGTTTTTGTTATACACAGCTGTGTGCGTGTATTATGTAAATATGTGTGATCATGTAATGGTCGAGATACTGGGAGATTAAGGTGACATATAATGAATAATAATGGTCGGTGATCATCCTCATCGACTATAACGAAAGCTTTTCAATCTTGGACCTGTGTAAACCGTCCTCTAAGAGTTGCATATATATCCATATGTTTATATTTGTTCTGTTGTTGAGAAATGGTGCCGATTTGTTTGTTCCGTGATTGGGCTCTTCAAATTTTACTAGACCTGAAGACTGTTGATCATTTGGGCATGAAGATGATTCAAAAGAAAAATATGTGGACTACTAAGTTGTAGGTTTCAGATTACAATTTTCGTTTTCTCCATATGAAATACTTATGATTTTCTGAAAATATACTGGGAGGTATTGCCGGTTGAAACGACGGTAGCTTGCTACATACTCCCTCTGTTCTTCTTTGATAGGATTATTTGTAAAACTAATTTTTTTTCTCTTTTGATAGTCTTTTTTGATAGGATTATTTGTAACACTATTTTTTTCTTTTTTTGATAGTCTCATTTGAGTCTTATCATATAAGAATGGAGGGAGTACCTTCTTATTGTCGTTTAATGTAGCCATTGAGTGCTAATTGTTTTAAAAATTGTAAAAAGATTAAAAATAAAAAAATTTCGGAGCTGCAAAGTGCTAAGGAAACCTACCGCCGCCGAGGTTGTACTACCAGGTTTTTCCAAAAATTTTCAAAAATTTAACATCGTAGACGGTACCATCTCTCATCTCTCACACAACACTTTTACTAGTTTAAAATTTTCACCACAGTTTCGCTCTGTTCGTTTGGCTGACGGCATGTGGCTGGTGCTAATTTGTTCTGAGAGAAAAGTACTGTTAGCAAATAGTTAGTGACTGATTTGTTCTGAGATAAAAGTACTGCTGGCTGGTGGCTGATAAGCCAGTCGAACAGGTCATTTATTACCGGTGCACCCGCACGTGACACCTACTAGTACCTGGAAGCTTCTTTCTCGCGGCGCAAACCGAGTCCATCTCCACCGACAGCGTGGTCCCACATCGCACAGGGCCCACAACCCAGAATCCGCTGCGGCGCATCGATTCCCCACCTCAAATTGCCCCCCGACCGCCAGCGCCAGGCGCCGAGGAGAGAGAGAGGACAAATTCTCCGTGTCGTCGCCGAGTTTTGTCCGGCGAGCAGAGCAGAGGCGGCGAGATGACTCATATCCTTTCCCAACCCCGATTAGATCTGCGCGTTTTGCTTCTCCTACGTTTTGATTGCTTGATCTGTTATGCTGTTTTGATTCCGTTCTTGCTCCGTTGTTTGCTTCTTGACTCGGCGCGCACGCGGCAACCAGAGGGAGCGCGACCGTGAGCGCGCGGCGGCGCGGAAGCCCAACGCCAAGGGGTCCGCGGACGGGCTCACCCCGGAGCAGCGCCGCGAGAGGTGCGTGTCGTCGATTTGATTCCATCGCCGCCCCCTTACGTTTTGCTCGAGACTTGATCGGTCTCCGATACGGCCGAATCTAGGTTCTGACCGCTCTTCCTTCCGATCCGATTTGTTGCCAGGGACAAGAAGGCGCTGGAGGAGAAGGCGGCCAAGAAGGCGCAGCAGGCGGCGGCCGGCGGCACCGGGACCTCCTCCACGGACAACAAGAACAAGGGCGGTGCCAAGAAGTAGGGGCCGCCGCACTGAGCGCCCGCGGGCGCAACTCTGTACGATTATCGATGCCATTAGCTTGTGTGCCTTCGCATCCACGTAGATGCGATGTTTGTTGGGTCATATAAACTCATTTGTCGTCTGCAAAGCTTTCAGTTACCATGATACATCATGAATTGGTGATGGCAATAAATACGTGGCGTTCTGGTTTTGTGGGTTATATGTTATATTTGCCTTTGTGTTCCGTGTGATCTGTGTGATTGTGCTATCGTTGGACCTCTTGAGTATCATACAAGATGCATGATAATAAGAGATATCTTGCTACTTGTAAGCACCTGTTTACTAGCTTGTTGAAACTGGAAAGTAGATTATGCTGTTGTGTTGTCTATTTGTTCCGCTGTACTATCAACCACATTTGCAACTGAATGCTATGAGTATAGAGCTGCTTAAATAGCTTGTCAAGTACTTGCTAGAATTTAATTCACCGGTTCCAATGTATCAAGAGTGTTTTCATGAAATTCTAGCTCGCTGGCATGTATTATTTAATGATGAAAACGGATCGGATATAGACCGATCTATACAGATACAAATATAAAGTGGGAAAAGGGAATGTTGTGTACTGTGTATTTCACTATTTCTTGAGAGAGCATCTGCTGCTGTATTGTTGCCTGATGCAGCTGGAACCTCTCTGCGGCTGCAACCACGGTAGCGAGAGGCTGGTGGACTCGTTGCTCACCGACATTTGAGGCTGGGCTGCAGCCCGTCGATTACAAGGAGCTAAAGCATGATCTGCTGTTGAGTACAAGGAGATAAAGCATGATTTGCTTGAGCGACTGGTGATTGAACATTGTCTGTTGTGCCTGCAAGGTTCTCAATCAAGTGCGACTAATCTGTCTCAAGCTTCCAATTTATGTTGCCTGCATTTAGCAATTTCTCATCCCGGTTAAAGTAGTTGATTCTTGTGATAATCACCAACATAGTTTCGAATGTATGATTAAATTATTTTTCTCAACACATTGATAATGATAACCAATGTATTTTTGGTGGCTTGGTATGACTGTTCAGTCTAGGGCTAGGTCTCATTAACTGGCAAAAGTAGGATGATTGCAAGCTGTCTGAGAATGTGAATACATGATTAGATTGGTTCAGTGCGGTTTGAATAAAATTCTCATGTTGAAAGGATCTTCTTTCTGAAACAAAAATTTCTCTGAACATCTGTAGCAATTGCAGCACTCAGGTTTTCAGAGTAACCATGGTATGTTGCCTAAATGTTCATTAGTTTTTTATCTGTCCCTTTTGTTCTACAGTTCACTCTCTGAGTTAAGAGTGCGAGTTGTCCCTGTATTGGAAATAGCAGGGCATACTTAGGTTGTTGCATGCAGGTAACAGCTCTTTGCTTAATTCTTGTGTTCAGCTAGGGTTGTTTGAGAAACTAGGGTGAATGGCAATATTGTTTAAATATGAATTCTTTATAAAGCCTATTGTGGCACACATACCGAGCCAGCTCTGATTATTACGCCATCTCATATGTAGCTTAAATGTTTATAGATTTTTTTTTTGTGTATGTTCTTGATCCTGCATTTTGCATACCTCATGCCACCCTCAGGTATGACAACTGGTGCATGGTGACACGGTGCAAACATTCACTCAGTCTACTGTTGAGTTTTTATCTTCCTTTGCAATGCCAAATGATAGCCCTTTTTCATGTGATATATTTGTCCTTGGTTTGCTCTTGGATATGAGACAGCTACCGTTGCATTTCAGTTGTATTAAGGTATGTAGAGTCCCTTATGAGTACTGATTTTGAAAGGGTATGGCTAGTGGTTATGGCTGTTTATTGTCCTGTGGTGACTTTTGAGTATGCTATGCTTTTTTCGAAGTAAATTCACTTTGTTTTATGAAGTTTTCAGAAAGCAGATGTGTTCCACTAGACGATCTGGGCATCTGACAGCTGAGCATTATTGTGGCTGTGAGATGTTTCACAGGGGCTGAAGGCTGAAGAAAGTAAACTCCATCGAGAAAAAAGAAGTAAGCTCCATAGGTGAGTGACTCTGCAGGAGGGTTTTGCTATTTGCATTCTTTTTTTGAACTTACTATTTGCATACTTTAGTTCATCAATTCTAGAAGTATCTCTTCTGTTATTTAGATTACCTCCATACTTTTAAATATTATAGTGTACTCTCTATTCCTATTTATTGTACTTGACATATTTCTTCATATAATCTGGGTATATGGAATCTGACCTAATTAGCATGTTTAGCTAGGCATGCCCCCTTCTTTTTGTGTTTTTGGTCAAAATATCGGGCAATTCAAATTTATGTGTACCTAGTTTAATTTCATAAATTATCCCAATTCCCTGAGCTGACAATATCTGCAACTATTTCCATAGCATGTCTATTAATTTCATGAGATGAATCAATAAGTGTCTTTAGTTCACAATTAATCCAGATCAAATCCAGCCAGCTAATTATTTAAGCAGATCATGGGATTATTTTCCTGGATTTTCTTTTGACGGATAATTTATAAGGCTCTCTATTTTCTGTAGGTTTTTGTGCTTCAGTTTGAGTGCCTCTATCGGTTAGTGAAGAGCTGTGGTTCCTGCCTTCCTGTCCTATGCCAATGAAACGAACCAGATTTCCAAAATGGAAACCCGATCCTCTGCACCTCTGTGATAGTCTCAGGAAGTGGCTATCACGTGCTAATCCTGTCTCAAGTGGTACAAATCCATACAACACAGGAAAAAGGGAAAATTACATAGTTTTATTAATACATCAGAGTACGACATTTCGGCATAAGCCGGGTACAAGTCCTACTAGACTAAACAAGAAAGGTAAAACATCTACGCAGCGGATCTATCGGAGCGAAGCGTATCCAGCTCCACAGGCGAACTTGAGTGTAGGACCAGCTCTAGTCTTCTCATTCTTCATCGTCGATGTCGTAGTCGATCTCCAAGTCTGAAAGCATTGCCATCTACCCGATAAGCGGGTAGGTCATGTCAGCTTCCCAACAAAGAGTAAAAGCGGTGGATGAATTCTAGTATGCATGGATAAGCCTATATATGGCTGTAGAAGGTTTATGCAAGCAGCGGTAGCAACATCAAGGTAAGCGGTAATGCAGAGAGGTCATCATCTCCGAGGAGATCCACACCTCCGAGGCCGACGCCTCCGGGGTCAACACCCCAAGCAAGGAAAGTACACCAAAACACTGGACCTCAACCGAGTCACAGCATCCCACTCTCATCTGCGATGTGGGGTCACCAACTCCTATCCCCACATCTCAACGGCACGAAGCCGGGCTCACACACTCGGGGAAGAGAAGCAGCACAAGAAAATACTAGCCAGGTGAGAGATCGTAAGGGCTGTCCATACCAGTGGACACGGACTATAGCTATAGGTTTAACACTCTGCAGAGGTTGTACAACTGGACCCGCCGGATAGGGCAGAAACGGATGCCTCCGATCCACATCCCTACCTAACGGTCGGAGACCTAGCAGTGGGTGGCACTCTCCTGCCTCTCCAAGCCTGACTCGTCCTGAACTGGGGCGCGAAACTTGCCAGCAGGGCCTCGGAGCTGTGAGACCATCCCCGGAGGAGCCGGGGCGACGTCTACTCGGGGGGTATAACCCGTCCCCCTCACACGACCACACCGGTCCGCCTACAAGCTGAGTGCCAACCACCAACTAGTTCTCGAACCGAACCCCGTCCATACGTGAGCGAACGGTTTGTACGAAAATAGCCCAAAGATCAAGGTCACACAGACGATCGGTCCTTAATTGCGGGAGCAAGCACTCACCAACTCTATCCGTCCGACACGCCGCTAGGGCGAGAGGCCAGGTCGCATCTCCCCTAGACAGGCGTTCACAAGTAACCAAAGTGGCTCGCTCCCACGGTAACACGTCAAGGATACACACTCACCCAAAACACACGCTAGAATACCGAGATATCCCAATCTCAGTCCGAACCAGAGATCCATCCATAACTCGAAACAGGTAAAACGTATGGATAGCAAATATCGGGGACTAACTAAGGGTCTGTAGCTAGTCCCAAAGGTAGGAAGTTCAAGGAATAGGGTATATCAAATCCAAGGCATGGCTAAAAGATTGTCTATGCATTTCAATCATCCAAAACATCATAAATAAAGTACTAGCAACTAAATAGCATGCATGGGATCTACACGGTCGGGAGTGACATGACACCTGCGCGGTAGTCGTCGTAGAGTAGTAGAGGTTGGGCCCTTCCTTCGGGTTAACGGTCTTTCCAATCGTCATAGCTCGGGACGTCGTCGCAGCTCGGGTCTTCAAACAAGGTTACAAGCCTACACGAGATGCGATGCGGAAATAAATAACGACAATCATCTATGCAATAACTCCAAATAACATCAATTTAGAAGAACCAAATAAATCCGATCTAGCTACAAGCAGCACTAGTTTAATTTAAGGAAATCAAAGTAATTAGTTTTATATTAAAATAGTTTTAGGCTACTAGCTTTATATACTAGAAAACAAGTTAGAGAGAAGGGTTAGTTCAAGGTTGGGTTTGCCGATCAAGGCTAGAGGTTTGGTGATTGCGCCTGCAAGGTATTAGCGCAACAGATAGGTGCAACAAAGCGGAAGCTCAGAGGATGACGAGAGAGAAGTAAGGCGAATCGAGCCAGGCAAGACTCTATCCGGCCAAAGTATGTGGCATCAGCACAACGAGAAGGAAAGGATCGACTTGCGGTCGATAAAAAGGGTGATGATACGGTAAGGCGTGCTCGAGAGCTCGATGGATCAAGCGTTAGCGATGCGACGATAACCCTGGTGTAGTAGTCAGGTTGCAACGCGGGGTTGCCGTGCTTGAAGCAGAGGCCTCTGCTCAAGGCACGGCCGTCCATCACGCGTGGCCTTCTAGGTACTAACACTTGGTACGACGCGTGCTACGCGGCTCGAAGCAAAGCAGAGCGAGAGCGGGTTTGCGGTATAAAGCGGTGGATGTAGTGCAAGCAAGGGGGGCGGTGTGAACACGACTTGGAGAAGTTATTCCTGTCCGCGGCAGGCCAGTGGCTAGTTGCGGGGCTCCGGCGTCCCAGACCCGCAGAAGCGCAGTGGCGGGCAGCGGCCACGAATTCTACACCAAGAGCACGGGGCAAAAGGGGCTCGGTTCAAGGGCAAGAGCGGAAAAGGATAGGGTAGCAGCGAGCACCTCGAAATTATGAAACCAACGCAAGTGGTTTCATAATTTTCGGAGCTCCGGATAAAAAGTTATGAATTTTTAAAGGAAAAGGGATTTATAAATTAATTTCCAAAATCATTTATAAAACAGAAAAGGATTTTTAATTTGAAAATAGGGATGACGTCAGCATGACGTCATCGTGACGTCAGCGTCACAATTGATGGGCCATTAATGGGCCAAAAGTGGCAGTGGGCCAGATTCGGCCCAATGGACTCAGCCTCTTTGGGCCAAAAGAGTAAAGTCCAGAAGTTCTCCCTGAACATAAATGCAGCGTCCATCGAAAAAAGGAAAAGGGGCCAAAGTGGGCCTTGTTGGGCTGCGCGGCCCACGACTCGTTCAGGTCTCCACCGGAGAAGTCTGGTGGCGGCCCTCGAAGTTCGCTGGGATACATGGCATCCCCTTGCCAACCACGCCCGACTCGGCGCGCGCCGGTGCAGAGACGCGGCGGCGACAGCGTGTGGCGTTCGGCGGCGCTGGTGGTTCTGGAGAGCAAGCAAGCGGTCGCTGGTGCTCCTTAGGTACTCATGGTCCTCCCTGCGCAGCCGCAGCCCCTGGGGTGGCGCTCCCTGGCCGGCGCGGGTCGAGACGGCGGCGCTCTCGGCGCGGCGTCGATGTGACGCTGCGACGTGGCGACGCGGGTGCGCGCGCGGTGGGCAACGGAGAGAAAGCGAGCGTGTTGAGCGGCGACGCATGACCAGCACTGGGGTGTGCTCAGCGGCATGCGCGCAGCCTTAGGCCGAGCCTGGTGGCGTCACAGCCGCTCGTTGCGCGCCCACGGCGAACCGGTGCCGCATCGCAGCGCACGGGGCGACGGCGAGGCAGGCGTCGATGCATGGCTCGAAGGCCAGATCCCAGGCAAGATCATCAGATAGACGAACAGAACGCAGCGATGAAACTGAAGAAGGCAGAGCGCGGTCGCGGCGTCCAGGTGCACCACGACGGCGGCTCTGCGGGCGCTCTCGCCTCGACGACCGGGGAACAGATCGGCGAGCAAAGCAAGGCTGCCGCGCCCAGACAAGCAGGTCGAAGGCCAGATCACAGGCAAGACAAGAGGTGGCGAGGACCGGCGCATTGCTGGGGTGCATCGCGGCGACGGTCTCGCGAAGGCGCACGGCTCAAGGGCCGGCGCGGCGTGGCGCAGGGGCACGCTCCCACGGGCAAGGAGAAGAGGGAAAAGCGGTCTGGCTCACCGAGGGGCGGAGGTGCAGGTGACGCAGTGAAGGCCGCGGCGAAGAAGAGGTGGACGGCGACGGCGAGATGTGGCGGCGGCGCATCGCGTTCCCTTGCTCTGGCTCCGGCGGTGTCCGCGACGCGGACAGCCTTCCCCTTCACACGGACGACTCCGGCAGATGCGGCTTCGGCTTCAGGGAGACGGCGAGACGGTGACGCGCCTCTCTTCTCCTCCTTTCCCCTTCTCTTCCCCTCCTTCCCCCTTCTCACCTCCCCCGGTGGCGGAACAGAGGTTGGGGGAGAGAAACCCCAAATGGCGAGGAAGCCAAATGGGAGACGGCCGCTGGGGTTTTGAGTGGGCAAGGGGTCAAGGAGGCCGGGAGCAGCGCGGGACAGGGCTTGTCCCTCCCTTTCCTTGGCGGCGAAGGCGCTGCACGGGGTGAGCAGGTGAGGTTGGCGGGCGGAATTTGCCAGGGGCAATTCCGTGGTTTCGCTGGGTTGGAAAACGGGTGGACCCCTCGGCGTACGGTCACTCCTTGGTGTGCGCGCCAGCGGAGCGGCGCCGACGGCCTGGTGCGTGGGCGCGGGCGTGGCACGGAGGCGCGGCGTGGTGCGGCGTACGGGAGAAGAAGAACAGGGGAGGGTGTTCGGCTGTGCGGAGATGTGGAGCAAAGGTGGGCCGGTTGTTGGGCCGAAAGAAGGCAGCAGGGTTTATGGTGACCGTGACTTAGGAGCTGGAGGTGGTCCGGTAGAGCTAGGAGGAAGTTAGCTGGCCCAGATAGTTAGAAGGGTTTTGAAAATAGATTTGAATTAAGTTTAAACCATATATTTGAATTTGAATACTTTCAAATTCAAACACACTCAAATAAAAACCAAATAAAATCCAACTCACATCTAAACCGTAATTTGAAAATAATTTTTATATGGTTTTATTCTATATGGGAGTTAAGATGAGAGGCTAGCAAATTGGGATCAAATTTGGAAGCACACAAGTTCAAACAAAAAGTTTTAAATTTTTGTGAAAATTTACATATGGGAAAACATTCAAATTTCTGGGATGTTACATTCCTCCCCCCTCACAAGAATCTCGTCCCCGAGATTAAGCTCGTACCGGGGGTGGTGAGGGTCTTCTCGGTAAGTCTTCAAGATATCGATGTCCTCGACGTTGTAGAGCTTTATTGAAAATGTCTCTCTCTCTTCCATAGAGGTCCATTCGTGCTTACTCTCATCTTATATTGTCTCCATGTGAGTTTCCCCTGAAGACATGTGCTATCGCGTGTTCTCCTTCGTTAGCATCCATAAGCACTTGAGATGTATGATCCATGTACCTCTGGATCCATTCTCTTGTTCCAGCTTGTGACAAGTTCCAAGTATATGCTATATATCTCCTTTTCTTACTCTATATCATCAGACCGTGCTACCTAAGCTGGGTAAGCTTAGAGCAGTTCAGAGCATGATGGTCTCATTTTATTCCAACCCTCTTACTCGAGGTTGCATCCTTCTTATCAATTAAGCTTATTCCAAAATTATTCCGTATGAACTCGGCTATATTCTCCAGGCGTCCATTATGTACTTTTAATCCAATTAGGCACGAGTCTCCCACTTCTTTCCATATGAGGGAGTCGTATACTTTATGCCTAACAGAGGTTTGTATCTCCGGCGATATCTCTGAGCCTAACTTGCAGCAGGTAAATGGTCAAGCTCTTATCCAAATTTGTCGCCATATACCAAAGGTCACATTCTTAGTGAACCCATAAGTAAATATTATTATCTCTATCCAAATTTGATTGCTTATCCAAAAGAGGTACGCTAAGCAGAAGTTGAGTCTCATAAATGTCTTTTCTTCATCCATGTTTTCATATATTCTCTAGGTTTCCCTAGTTTATCCAAGAAATCTTCTTGAAGCCATATCCATCTCGGATGTGTTGAAGATATAAAGTATTATCTCTTGATCCATAAGTAGATATACTGGTTTTTCCAAAATATTAGTGCAGTCGCACCCCTTATGGCGTGCACTCTCAACAACTAGCTGCACTTGGGTGAACATAACTTCCTTTTACTTACTCAGCCATCTCGTAGCTTAGGAATTCTTATTTAAGCACATCCAAATAGTTTACCCTGCTACAATACTTGTATTCCATCATAGGGTCTCGTGCGGTTAATCAAAATTCCTCAAATTCCAGGGTGATCTCTCAACTTCCAGAAATTCTCTGATTGTCCAGTAGTCTTTACAAAATCTTCGTAGGCCACTCTTATAGTAATCCATTTGTTGGTTTAGCACGTCTCCAATGATTCTCGTCAGAGTGCTAGCACATCTGACATGTCCGAGTAGCTCCTGGTGTAAACACTATGAATGGTTACTTCTCATTCATGATAGTCCGTGTTAAGAGGGGTTATCTGCAACACCCTCGACTGTGTGAGTGACTCTACCCATCCAAAATCTCACACTAGTTGATTTGGTTCCAATTTCTTAGGATGGATCTTCTCATGGGAATCACATCTACCTTACTCTTATATGCTTAGCAAACTCTTCTGACTTATGTTCCAATAGGTAGGTTCCAACTGCAAGGTTGAACAGATCACTTGTGTCCAGTAGTTGTCGAGGTAGTTCTTCTTCCCACTAGTTCAGTATACGGTGTCCAGTAGAGCTTCCTTATTGATGGCTTATTCCAAAAGTGGGATCGACTGAACTTATCCAAAGTGCGTCGCTGACATCTTAGGGTACTCAACTGCTCTTATCCGATATATGCTTCCGTAGAGGTACATGCACTGCTCGAGCTTTCGAGGTTTCAAATTCTCTGGTACTCACTCTCTGGATTGCGATCTCGATTCCAATGATCTCCGGGTAACCCTCCTGAAACCTTGGTCTGATTTGTCGAGGTTGCATGAAATTATTCTCTTCTTGTGAAGATTGGTCCTGTTAATATGCTTGGCACGTCGATCTTCATTCTTCAAGCTCTTGGTCTTGCACTATGGGAAGCTAAGGCTTCTAAAGGAGTCATCTAAAGATCTAGCAATCATGAGCACTCAGTACAATTTCACACAAACATGAAGAGGCATAACAACCATAAGACCATAAAGATCCAATCACTCAAGCAATGCACCAAACAAACATGTATCCCGAGGATGACTCCTAAGACCTCTGAGAATACACCAGGGAAAAGCATACTAGTATATCGTGGGCACTTGAGGGAGTTTCACTAAGGTTAGTGTTACATCACTTGAAAGGATACATTCCATCTGATGTCTCGGTGTTGAACTTCCTGAAGCAGGCTGACGAAATTCTTCGCCGTGTTGGCTTGGTTGGAAACCGGTAAATTGTATTCCATATTCCTATTCGAGTCTCAAGTCTTATTGTTATCCATTTGACTCGTATAGTACTGAGGTTGTATCCTGTAGCTATTGCTTCCTTCATGATCCGCCGGGTTAGGGTCCAATTACTGAAATCATCCTTTCGACTGTCGGGTTCCATATGTAGCCTGAGAGGTGCAGGGGGGTCTTGTGGTAGGAAGCTAAAATCTCCTCATTCATAGTCCATTGCTTCTTGTCCAGTCCTTCCACTTCAGATACTCTATTTTAGTTGGACTACTCTTCTTCGTCCCTGGTTTTCGTGGCCTTGCCCTACCAGAGGGGGTGCTTTATGTTTATCATTACATCCATGCCCCGTGTTTCTCTTCTGTTCATTCCAATCCATCGACAACTTCGGTCGGTTAAGAGGATTCGATCCCAAGCATCCGAGTTTCACACTTCTCGTCAATGGAAAATTCCATTTAAACTTATCAAATCCTTATTCCAAGTATTTGATGCTTGCTTCCAGGGTGATCATGGCTGTTCAATCCATATTTGCCTCTTGTAGCTGCAGCTTGTTGTAGTTTCTTAATCCGGGGCGACTCGGTTATTCGCATAGCATCTAGTCGATGGGTCTTTATCCAAATGCTGAGCTACGGGCATCGCAGGGGTTCCGACTCCTGGTTCCAAGTTTACGTGTGCCAAATCCATATAGTAGATAACCAATTCCTTATGTTGGCGCACTTGAGTTTAGAATCTTAACTCCTTATTGTCCCCAGAGTGGCACTATCCTAGCTCCATCCTGAGCAAAGAGAGAAAGGCGCAGAGTGTTCGTGTTGCTTCTATTGTGTGCAGTCTTCATGCAGCATCAGGGTGGCAGTCTACTCCTTCTTTGGTAGTCTGAACTCCAATGTAGGGGAACCGTGATGGTGTAAACTTGTAGTGAGGGTCAACAAGGGATAATCCAAGTAAGTCCTGTAGAGTTATCTTCATGATAATTGTCTTTGTCTTGTACGAGGCATCCTTCTGTAGCATGACTTGATCTTGATCAAGTGGCATCCGTTGTTATCCAAAGGTCAGCAAACACGTAGAGAGGTTGTTTGTAAGTCAGTTAGTTAGTAAGAAGTCAAGGGTGTAATAGTAGAATTCAAGGGGTTTATATAGAAATCAAGGGGTATATACTCAATCAAGGATGTTTATGCTGTCCTAAACTATCGGCCATTGCTAGGGCTCGTCCTACAGTCAAGTACGGCTCTGATACCACCTGAAACGAACCAGATTTCCAAAACTGGAAACCCGATCCTCTGCACCTCTGTGATAGTCCCAGGAAGTGGCTATCACGTGCAAACCCTGTCTCAAGTGGTACAAATCCATACAACACAGGAAAAAGGGAAAATTACATAGTTTTATTAATACATCAGAGTACGACATTTCGGCATAAGCCGGGTACAAGTCCAACTGGACTAAACAAGAAAGGTAAAACATCTACGTAGCGGATCTATCGGAGCGAAGCGTCTCCAGCTCCACAGGCGAACTTGAGTGTAGGACCAGCTCTAGTCTTCCCATTCTTCATCGTCGATCTCCAAGTCTGAAAGCATTGCCATCTACCCGATAAGCGGGTAGGTCATGTCAGCTTCCCAACAAAGAGCAAAAGCGGTGGATGAATTCTAGTATGCATGGATAAGTCTATATATGGCTGTAGAAGGTTTATGCAAGCAGCGGTAGCAACATCAAGGTAAGCGGTAATGCAGAGAGGTCATCATCTCCGAGGAGATCCACACCTCCGAGGCCGACGCCTCCGGGGTCAACACCCCAAGCAAGGAAAGTACACCAAAACACTGGACCTCAACCGAGTCACAGCATCCCACTCTCATCTGCGATGTGGGGTCACCAACTCCTATCCCCACATCTCAACGGCACGAAGCCGGGCTCACACACTCGGGGAAGAGAAGCAGCACAAGAAAATACTAGCCAGGTGAGAGATCGTAAGGGCTGTCCATACCAGTGGACACGGACTATAGCTATAGGTTTAACACTCTGCAGAGGTTGTACAACTGGACCCGCCGGATAGGGCAGAAACTGATGCCTCCGATCCACATCCCTACCTAACGGCCGGAGACCTAGCAGTGGGTGGCACTCTCCTGCCTCTCCAAGCCTGACTCGTCCTGAACTGGGGCGCGAAACTTGCCAGCAGGGCCTCGGAGCTGTGAGACCATCCCCGGAGGAGCCGGGGCGACGTCTACTCGGGGGGTATAACCCGTCCCCCTCACACGACCACACCGGTCCGCCTACAAGCTGAGTGCCAACCACCAACTAGTTCTCGAACCGAACCCCGTCCATACGTGAGCGAACGGTTTGTACGAAAATAGCCCAAAGATCAAGGTCACACAGACGATCGGTCCTTAATTGCGGGAGCAAGCACTCACCAACTCTATCCGTCCGACACGCCGCTAGGGCGAGAGGCCAGGTCGCATCTCCCCTAGACAGGCGTTCACAAGTAACCAAAGTGGCTCGCTCCCACGGTAACACGTCAAGGATACACACTCACCCAAAACACACGCTAGAATACCGAGATATCCCAATCTCAGTCCGAACCAGAGATCCATCCATAACTCGAAACAGGTAAAACGTATGGATAGCAAATATCGGGGACTAGCTAAGGGTCTGTAGCTAGTCCCAAAGGTAGGAAGTTCAAGGAACAGGGTATATCAAATCCAAGGCATGGCTAAAAGATTGTCTATGCATTTCAATCATCCAAAGCATCATAAATAAAGCACTAGCAACTAAATAGCATGCATGGGATCTACACGGTCGGGAGTGACATGACACCTGCGCGGTAGTCGTCGTAGAGTAGTAGAGGTTGGGCCCTTCCTTCGGGTTAACGGTCTTTCCAATCGTCATAGCTCGGGACGTCGTCGCAGCTCGGGTCTTCAAACAAGGTTACAAGCCTACACGAGATGCGATGCGGAAATAAATAACGACAATCATCTATGCAATAACTCCAAATAACATCAATTTAGAAGAACCAAATAAATCCGATCTAGCTACAAGCAGCACTAGTTTAATTTAAGGAAATCAAAGTAATTAGTTTTATATTAAAATAGTTTTAGGCTACTAGCTTTATATACTAGAAAACAAGTTAGAGAGAAGGGTTAGTTCAAGGTTGGGGTTGCCGATCAAGGCTAGAGGTTTGGTGATTGCGCCTGCAAGGTATTAGCGCAACAGATAGGTGCAACAAAGCGGAAGCTCAGAGGATGACGAGAGAGAAGTAAGGCGAATAGAGCCAGGCAAGACTCTATCCGGCCAAAGTATGTGGCATCAGCACAACGAGAAGGAAAGGATCGACTTGCGGTCGATAAAAAGGGTGATGATACGGTAAGGCGTGCTTGAGAGCTCGATGGATCAAGCGTTAGCGATGTGATGATAACCCTGGTGTAGTAGTCAGGTTGCAACGCGGGGTTGCCGTGCTTGAAGCAGAGGCCTCTGCTCAAGGCACGGCCGTCCATCACGCGTGGCCTTCTGGGTACTAACACTTGGTACGACGCGTGCTACGCGGCTCGAAGCAAAGCAGAGCGAGAGTGGGTTTGCGGTATAAAGCGGTGGACGTAGTGCAAGCAAGGGGGGCGGTGTGAACACGACTTGGAGAAGTTATTCCTGTCTGCGGCAGGCCAGTGGCTAGTTGAGGGGCTCCGGCGTCCCAGACCCGCAGAAGCGCAGTGGCGGGCAGCGGCCACGAATTCTACACCAAAAGCACGGGGCAAAAGGGGCTCGGTTCAAGGGCAAGAGCGGAAAAGGATAGGGTAGCAGCGAGCACCTCGAAATTATGAAACCAACGCAAGTGGTTTCATAATTTTCGGAGCTCCGGATAAAAAGTTATGAATTTTTAAAGGAAAAGGGATTTATAAATTAATTTCCAAAATCATTTATAGAACAGAAAAGGATTTTTAATTTGAAAATAGGGATGACGTCAGCATGACGTCAGCGTCACAATTGATGGGCCATTAATGGGCCAAAAGTGGCAGTGGGGCAGATTCGGCCCAATGGACTCAGTCTCTTTGGGCCAAAAGAGTAAAGTCCAGAAGTTCTCCCTGAACATAAATGCAGCGTCCATCGGAAAAAGGAAAAGGGGCCAAAGTGGGCCTTGTTGGGCTGCGCGGCCCACGACTCATTCAGGTCTCCACCGGAGAAGTCTGGTGGCGGCCCTCGGAGTTCGCTGGGATACAGGGCATCCCCTTGCCAACCACGCCCGACTCGGCGCGCGCCGGTGCAGAGACGCGGCGGCGACAGCGTGTGGCGTTCGGCGGCGCTGGTGGTTCTGGAGAGCAAGCAAGCGGTCGCTGGTGCTCCTTAGGTACTCATGGTCCTCCCTGCGCAGCCGCAATCCCTGCGGTGGCGCTCCCTGGCCGGCGCGGGTCGAGACGGCGGCGCTCTCGGCGCGGCGTCGATGTGACGCTGCGACGTGGCGACGCGGGTGCGCGCGCGGTGGGCAACGGAGAGAAAGCGAGCGTGTTGAGCGGCGACGCATGACCAGCACTGGGGTGTGCTCAGCGGCATGCGCGCAGCCTTAGGCCGAGCCTGGTGGCGTCACGGCCGCTCGTTGCGCGCCCACGGCGAACCGGTGCCGCAGCGCAGCGCACGGGGCGACGGCGAGGCAGGCGTCGGTGCATGGCTCGAAGGCCAGATCCCAGGCAAGATCATCAGATAGACGAATAGAACGCAGCGATGAAACTGAAGAAGGCAGAGCGCGGTCGCGGCGTCCAGGTGCACCACGACGGCGGCTCTGCTGGCTCTCTCGCCTCGACGACCGGGGAACAGATCGGCGAGCAAAGCAAGGCTGCCGCGCCCAGACAAGCGGCTCGAAGGCCAGATCACAGGCAAGACTAGAGGTGGCGAGGACCGGCGTGTTGCTGGGGTGCATCGCGGCGACGGTCTCGCTAAGGCGCACGGCTCAAGGGCCGGCGCAGCGTGGCGCAGGGGCACGCTCCCACGGGCAAGGAGAAGAGGGAAAAGTGGTCTGGCTCACCTTGGGGCGGAGGTGCAGGTGTCGCAGTGAAGGCCGCGGCGAAGAAGAGGTGGACGGCGACGGCGAGATGTGGCGGCGGCGCGTCGCGTTCCCTTGCTCTGGCTCCGGCGGTGTCCTCGACGCGGACAACCTTCCCCTTCACACGGACGACTCCGGCAGATGCGGCTTCGGCTTCAGGGAGACGGCGAGACGGTGACGCGCCTCTCTCCTCCTCATTTCCCCTTCTCTTCCCCTCCTTCCCCCTTCTCACCTCCCCCGGTGGCGGAACAGAGGTTGGGGGAGAGAAACCCCAAATGGCGAGGAAGCCAAATTGGAGACGGCCGCTGGGGTTTTGAGTGGGCAAGGGGTCAAGGAGACCGGGAGCAGCGCGGGACAGGGCTTGTCCCTCCCTTTCCTTGGCGGCGAAGGCGCTGCACGGGGTGAGCAGGTGAGGTTGGCGGGCGGAATTTGCCAGGGGCAATTTCGTGGTTTCGCTGGGTTGGAAAACGGGTGGACCCCTTGGCGTACGGTCACTCCTTGGCGTGCGCGCCAGCGGAGCGGCGTGGACGGCCTGGTGCGCGGGCGCGGGCGTGGCACGGAGGCGCGGCGTGGTGCGGCGTACGGGAGAAGAAGAACAGGGGAGGGTGTTCTGCTGTGCGGAGATGTGGAGCAAAGGTGGGCCGGTTGTTGGGCCGAAAGAGGGCAGCAGGGTTTATGGTGACCGTGACTTAGGAGCTGGAGGTGGTCCGGTAGACCTAGGAGGAAGTTAGCTGGCCCAGATAGTTAGAAGGGTTTTGAAAATAGATTTGAATTAAGTTTAAACCATATATTTGAATTTGAATACTTTCAAATTCAAACACACTCAAATAAAAACCAAATAAAATCCAACTCACATCTAAACCATAATTTGAAAATAATTTTTATATGGTTTTATTCTATATGGGAGTTAAGATGAGAGGCTAGCAAATTGGGATCAAATTTGGAAGCACACAAGTTCAAACAAAAAGTTTTAAATTTTTGTGAAAATTTACATATGGGAAAACATTCAAATTTCTGGGATGTTACAGCCAAGCCCCTTTGAGATTGCTGGGTGGGAGGTACAAATCTACCCTTTGGTTGGAGCATAACAATTGGGACGATTTGAGAAGGTTTTATCGCAAGTAACAAAATATGGTTTTGTACGCTACGAAATAATATAAAGCTGTTTGATGTTGCAGTCGTTTTTTCTTTCTTTTTTCTTCTACATCTCACGTTCGTGCCGCAAAAATTCAAGGCAAGCTGCAGCCAACGTGGGAAATCACGTATTTATGATACCCGATGCCCAAGGAAACATGTGTTAGCATCAGATCATTTCTAAATATTTAATCCTACTGATTTGTGTAACTGTATGTGCTAATTTAGCAGATCGAAAATGTGAATCTCATTGCCATTTTAACCTAATTCCCAAATTAACAGTAGTTATATACTTGTATTTTATCATAAAGTCTTTGGGGCTGAACGTATTTCTCGAGGAAGACATTCTATAGTCTGCTTCAGAACAAGTTATCGCTACTGAATAAAGCATTACTACTGAGAATAAGTTATCGCAAATCCAACCTTGGATGTAAAATCTAATACAGAAAACAGCAGAGAGAATAACTTTGCAAGAGTAAATAGCTATGTAATTTGTAAGGGCTGAGCAACACTTACATGATTGGTTAACTCTGGATCAAAGATTTGTCGTTACAGGGCGAACTAATGTAAACATATTAAAATTTTGAATAATAAATAAGTTCAGACTGAGCTGAAACGAATAATTCTACATAAGGCAAATCTGCAAGCAAGACTGAGCAGATTTATCAAGACCCCAAACCACTTGGCAACTACAATCCCTCCCCAAACCACTTGGCAACTACAATCCCTGCACACAGACACAAATGGAACAACGGGCCAAAGCCAGTCCCAAAACCTGCATATAATTTCAGCAAGAGACAAACAATGAAAGAAATGGATGCTGCAGCCAAGCAGGTCAACAATCAAGCTGATACAGGTCATTAGTACAAGCAACTCACTTTCAGCACCAATTTTTTTCTTACACGCGCTATCTCAACCTAGCATCAGCCATGAAGAACTAATATGAGAGTCTCTCTACATGCCCATAAATGGTCAACCGATTTGATTTGGAATCCTCACCAGAGTCGAGACAATGACCTGCCACACATGGCCCACCCAGATTCTGATAAGCACTATAACTTGTGGCAGTACAACACAACAATAATTGACTAACAGGAATTGGCGTACTGATAGCACATGAATTCTCAAAAACTAGAAGTGTCAAAACTGCATTTTCCCAATACACCTCTAGCGCTCAGGCATTTTGATAGTGGTGCAGCTTGTATAGTAGAACTTTCCCACCAGCGTGTCCAACAGACATAAAACCGCTGCCTGGACTGAAATCTAGGCACCGTGGATAATTTAGGCTGAAACGAGGTCCTGGCCAGTTCTGGAACACGCTGAAGGATGGAACGTGCACGAGCCTCATTCCATTCCTGTCCATTCTCGAGGTGATCGCCAAAATCTGGGCATCATGATTGAACTTCATCTCACCAACATCGGTGGTTAGGTTTTCAATAGTCTTCAGTGGCTTCCTCTTCCCGCCAAGAAAATCATCCCTCTTGTACACATTCACAATACCACTGGTGGAGCCTGTGGCAAACAAAGAGCTGTCCCGTGAGGTGCAAAGTGAAATGCCACCCAGGGAACCGTCGTCCATCGCCTTGTGGATACACTTCCTTGTTCCAAGATCCCAGTGGTAAACATGCCCATCTCCACCACTGCTCAATAGCTGGTTTCCATCATCTGCAAATGCCAACGAACGCACACTTCCGTTCATCTTGAGGGTTCCAATGAGCTGCTTTGTCTTGGCAGAAATAAGAAGGATGTACCCTTCATTACCGACAAAAGCTATAGTTCTTGAGTCAGGTGATATCTCAAAGCTCTCCAAGCTTTTCTCCTCACGCCCTGTCAAAGGTCCAATCTTGCTAACAGAAGCATTTACCAGATCAAATGAGTAGAAAAACTTTCTCCTGCCTGAAAGTATCACTTCAGAGCCATCAGGTAGAAATGAGGCCTTGAGTACTGGACAGTCCCCAATAAATATGCTCTGGATCTTGGGGTTTCTCTTTCCATCAATTTGGAAAAACCTCAAATGCTTATCCAAACCAGCAACAAGCATCAGCTGCCCGTTCCTATGAAACTGCACTGAATTAATCGGGCCACTTGATGGATCCTGGATATTAGCATCTACAAGCCTTGAGAACTCCAGCATCCCAGGTAAAAGCTTAACAGTATCCTTGACAACAAGCTCATCATTATTCTGAAGGATATCATCAACACCCCCCTCATCATCAGACTCACCATCTGATGCTCCAGGAAGAGGAGTCTTCCTGTCCATATCAGCCCAACCAGTGAAGGGGTTCAATTTGGCATGCTGACCACGCAACCTAGCCTCATATTCTTTCCCTGATATTAAATGCTCATCAGCCTCTTTTCTCAGCTTCCTCAACCTTGCAACCTTCACAATGTCCACTTCTGCCCTCTCCTCTTCCTCATCTACCCACACAGGCTTTCTCCCCTTGATAATCACCCCATCTTCATCATCATGGGCCAAGTCCTCCTCATAAATAGGCAAGTCATCCACACCATCAGCAGCAGATCTATCCGTGAAGAACAAAGGCGCACCCCTGTCAGGAGCTGCCACTGCAGCCCCTACCTCAGTGCCAAAATCCAGTGGTGCGTAAAGTGAACCAAACAGTGAGCTCTCCAGCTGCCGCATCTCCTCTTCCTCCTTGTTCTGCTGGGCCTCCGGCATCTTAGTCCTCTTCTTCTTCCTTTCTTTATTGTGATTCTTCAACTTGGCTACCTTCCCAACCTCTCCATCGATAGCAACAGGAGAACCAATTCCCTCATCAGCTCCACTCTTCTCCAGGCGACGCTTCTGGGCGTTCTGGGATATCAAGCTCATCTTGCCTCAAGAGTTCGCCTGCAAAAACAACAGTCAAAATAGTTGCATAAAACAAATGTACAAGACTTCTAATAGTTGGGCATTAGGGAAAATAAGCAACTCAATATCAAACAGCCTTATAAACTGAGACGTGACATGCCAAGTGAAACCACTTTACCACACAGAGATGAGTATTTGCCAGCATCAATGAACAAACGATAGAGTACATCAAGTAATATCACGGACAATCTAATCCTGGCCATGCTTCTTAACGAGAAATTTCTCATGGAAACCTGAGAAGCGAGTATTCAAAAAATACTCGCAAAGAGTTCATATAATCCATTGCATATAACCTGTCAAAGTTCACTATGGCCGAATACTGCAGTGACCTTATCTGAAATTGCTAATGCTAGCTTGTTCACTGAGCCCAAACAGCACCACACGGCAAGCGAAAGTACTAGTAGCTAATATATTGTAACTGGGTCATCCAAATACAAATAGACTATATTACGATTTGGGTTGCTCCGTTTCGCACAGCAGTAAGGGACGAGAAGGGGAGAGCATACCTGGTGGGTGCTCGTCGCCTGCGCAGTGCGGGTGGCCGCGGAGGAGATGCCGGCGCCGGGCGGTGAAGGGGAGGCCGGGGCGGGAGGCGAGAGGAGGAGCCGCCGACCGTCGTCGAGCTCGGTGGAGGGGAGCGGCGGCGGCGATGGAGTGGGGAGAAATTAAGTGGGCTAGGGTTGGGGCAACCTTTCATATTGGCGGAGGGGGTGCGGGCCCTTAATGGGCCGGCCAACGTGCTCAGATCAAATTGGGCCGGCCCACATACCGAATATCCCTTCGTCATCGTCTCATCGACTCTTTTCGTCTTCCTTACGATGCTGTTCGCTCGACTCCTCGATCTAGAGACTGGAGCAGGAGAGGAGCCAGCTCCCGCGTCGCGCGTCCGAGTTGGCGAGCTCTCGGGAGGTGGAAGAGGAGGTTAAGGGGTCTTCGCTGCCGGAGTCAGGCAGGGCAACCGCGCTACCTTCCCCTACTTGCGGGCCCGCTTCAACCCGCACCGGTCTCGGCGTGCGTCGGAAATGGTGGTGGTGGACTCGTCGGAGTTTGGGGCGGAGGGGTTCGACCCGAAACAGTGGATCAACGCGGCGCTGGACGCGCGGCACCCGTCGGAGCCGCTCGATCGCTTCCTCGCCGACGCCGAGGAGCGCCTGCGGGCCGCGGCCGACGACGCCGCGGCCGCGCTCGAGAGGGACAGCGGCGACGCCCTCCGCCGCGTCCCGCTGGCGTGCCGGGACGCGCTACGCCTCCGCGACGATGCCGTCTCCCTACGCGCACAGCTGGCCTCCGTCCTACAATCCCTCTTCTTGGTACGCGCCTCCGTCCCTCTGCCTCGCTCCTTATTGGATCTGAATCTCACTGGCATTCTCATGCGAGCATAACCCGAAATCGAGACGGAATACCTGGAGCTTTGAATTAGCTTGCTGCCTTTAGTTGCTTTGCACGTATAGTTCTACTGGATCTGGATCTCACATTCGCTGTCCAGTCATGCCCCCCATTTTTTATCTAGTCATGCCACGTATATGACCTGTATACAATTATAGCATACTAGTAGTGCTAAATTCAAGACTGAGGCATTAGTTTGATCATTCTGGTTTCAGGGTTTATTGTCTCATTTTCCTACTAGTTAAAAATTGGTCTTAACGTGTGCCAGGTTTTGTGAAACCAAGCTATACTATTCTGACATAGCTCCATTAGCAGACATGTGTGATAAAATTAGTTTGGGGTGTAGCCATTTTATACAGAAGCTAACATTCAGAGGAATTCAGACATTTGGAGCTGATGTTCATAAAAATTTCCATATTAAGAAAAAAGAGAATGAGTCCTGGAGATCCAGTAATGTTTATGTACTTCAGATGATAAAGTCCTGTAGAACAAGATACAAAATCCAGAAAATATCTCTCGCCCCTCAATGCTGTGGGCACAGTAAGACTGAACTAATCTCTCAGGCCCAGCCTCTCCCTCTGACCCAGCTAGCTCCATCTTGTTACATTGTATCCTGTTCCAGCTATACTTTGTCAGGGTTGCAGCTAACGACGTATTCATGGTTATATTTCCAACCAGGCTGAGGGCTCATCTGCTGAGTCAATAGCTGCACTAGCGCAAATTGATACTGTGAAACAACGCATGGAAGCAGCATATACAACATTGCAGGTAATGTCTATGCAGAGTTATAGGCACTGATACCTTGCTGCAGTATTGTTCTACTAACATGTTCAATTTTTGTTTATTATTTATAGCATTATGTTTGATGGAATGGCAGGATGCAGCTGGGTTAGCTCAGTTGAGCCAGAGTGTTGAGGATGTGTTTTCTAGTGGCAATCTTCCAAAGGCTGCGGAAACCCTGGCAACGATGAGGCATTGCTTGTCAGCAGTTGGAGAGGTGTTGTACTCTGTAAAAAAAACACAAACTGCATGCTCAACCTGTTCCTCTTTGCTTATAAAAAAGGTTTCTTTCAGGTTGCAGAGTTTGCAAATGTGAGAAAACAGCTTGAAGTATTGGAAGAAAGGTTAGATGAAATGGTGCAGCCTCGTTTAGTGGATGCACTTTCTAATCGCAAGGTATATCCCCCACAAAACAGTAGGTTATATTTGTTAAATGAAGCATCTCTAATTTACTCAAAAACCTGTTTTTTTTGAAAGGTCGATGCTGTGCAAGATCTTCGTGGTATACTGATACGTATCGAGAGGTTCAAGTCACTGGAGGCACAGTACACTAAGATCCATGTTAAACCTCTAAAGAAACTTTGGGAAGATTTTGACCTAAAGCAAAGAGCCAGCAAGGTAGACATGGAGAAGCTTGGTGGTGAAAGCATTAACGCTCTCTCATTCTCAAGCTGGCTGCCTAATTTCTATGATGAGACACTGCTCTACCTTGAACAAGAATGGAAGTGGTATGCTCATTGTGATCCTCTCCCCCTTTGTTCTGAAAACTTAAAATATACTAGTTCTAAAATGGCTAAACAGAAGTCAGTTTTTGGAAGCTGTTTTTAAGTAACATATTTGGCATAAGCCCCATCAGAACTGCAATTTAGCCTGTGGATGCTCAAAAATGGCAATGCTAATTCTTACAGGTGCTTGACTGCTTTCCCTGAAGAGTACAAATCACTAGTACCAAAAGTACTTGTTGAGACCATGAGTGAGTTGAATTCAAGTTTTGTTTCTCGTGTCAACATAGCAACTGGGGATGTTGTTCCTGAAACCAGATCTGTTTCCAAAGGTAATGCATAAACTGCTCACTAATTTCGTAGTTCTATACCGTGGTTGTCTTAAACATATTTTTCTGCTTTGATGAGATATTTTTCTGTTGCATAATCATGCTTGTTTTTTTTCCCTCACAGTGAATTGCATTTTTCTTCTCTGTACCCAGGTATACTGGACGTTCTATCAGGTGACTTACCAAAAAGCACCAAGCTGCAGAATAAGCATCTTCAAGCACTAATTGAACTGCACAATATGACTGGCACTTTTGCTAGGAACATTCAGCACTTATTTTCAGAATCAGATCTTGCAGTTGTGCTGAATACTTTGAAAGCTATTTATTCCCCTTATGAAACCTTTAAAGCGAGGTAAACACTTAAAACAGTTTTGGCCAATGCATACAACAACAGCATCATGTTGCATCGTATTACCAGCTGCATTTATGATTCTTTGACACAAATGATGTACACAACTAAGCGTTTAGTGCTGCATTCTTTGTTTTTGGGTGTCATGTAGGTATGGGCAGATGGAGCGTGCTATACTTTCTGCTGAGATGGCAGGTATAGACATCCGTGGGGCTGTTCCTCGTGGTGTTGGTGCACAGGGTATAGAGCTGAGCGAAACTGTTCGCAGAATGGAGGAATCAATCCCACAAATGATAGTACTTCTTGAAGCAGCTGTGGAGAGATGCATTAGTCTTACAGGTGGTTCAGAGGCAGATGAACTGGTAGTTGCTCTTGATGACATCATGCTTCAATACATATCTAATCTACAAGAAGCATTGAAATCCCTGAGGATAGTATGTGGGCTGGAGAGTGACGCCTTGAAGAAAGATGCAGGTATAGAGAAAAAGGAAGCACAACGATTAATAGATGTTTCTGAAGAGGAAGAATGGTCTATTGTCCAAGGTGCTTTGCAGATTCTTACAGTTGCTGATTGCCTAACGAGCAGAACCTCAGTCTTTGAAGCTTCTTTAAGAGCCACGCTTGCCAGGATTGGAACAAACTTTTCTCTTTCTGGCTTTGGTTCAAGCCTGGATAGATCACCCGCAGCAATTTCTGCTGAGAACACAGACTTGCCTCTTGGAGGACGGGCTGCACTTGATATTGCAGCTATTCGCCTAAGTGATCTGCCAGACAAGTCTAAGAAGCTCTTAACTGTGCTAGAACAAGTAAGTGTTCTAAATTTCCACATTTATTGTTACAACATGGGGGTCATCACTTGTGTGTTGTGTCTCTTGATTGTAGCTGTATATCTAATATTGATTGATCTTGCAGAGTGATGCATGATCTGCAATCATCACCTCATAGAACTTGATATATGAATCTTACTCATGTTTCCATAACACCAAGTCCTGAACTATCTTATCTTTGGTCTATGGTTCAGATGCATGGATTCTTATTTCCCTGAGTCACCATGTGTCTTTCTTGCAAAAGAAAGATTGGTTGTGTTGGATGAAAATAATGCATTCTAGACAAATGACAGATTCGCTGCTTTTCTATGTGTTACCTGTTTCAGTAGTCACTGTAGATTGAGTTCCAAAAGATCTGCTTTGACAGGAAATTGAGTTCTAAAATTTTAACTTGCCTTTTCTGCTCTACTAGTTTATTTAATTCTGTGTCATATATTAGAACCTACTTGTGCCCTGCAGATTTTCCCACCCAAGTTTATTTACCTGATGTTCTACTACTAACATTTCTATTTGTATTTTTTTACAGTCAAAAGATCCAAGGTTCCATGCTCTTCCTCTCACATCACAGAGAGTTGCAGCCTTCTCAGACACAGTAAATGAACTCGTCTATGATGTGCTCATATCTAAAGTTCGGCTGCGTCTCAGTGAGGTGGCTCGCCTCCCAATCTGGTCATCGGTGGAGGAACAGGGTGGTCTTCCTCTTCCAAGCTTCAGTGCCTACCCGCAAGCTTATGTGACCAGTGTTGGAGAGTATCTCCTCACTTTACCACAGCAGTTGGAACCACTTGCAGAAGGTATCTCAGGCAACGAGACTGGCAACGATGAGGCCCAGTTCTTTGCCACTGAGTGGATTTTTAAGGTAATGTACTGAACCTTTCTACTTATGTACCTGTGAAATGCAAAAAACAACCAACCTTCAGTGCTTATTGGAACATTATATTGGAAGAGTAATGATCACAAGTTTAATAGAAGGTTCCTTCATATCTTCCGAGATTTTTATCATCATTCCTGTATCAATGTTTGAATAATCCAGTTTCGATTCTCATCTCTGCTTCCATGTATCAGGTCGCTGAGGGTGCCACTGCTTTGTTCATGGAGCAGCTGCGTGGAATCCACTACATCACTGACCGAGGCGCGCAGCAGCTTGCTGCGGACATTGAGTACCTGAACAACGTCCTCTCTGCACTCTCAATGCCGATTCCTCCATTCCTATCCACCTTCCACGCCTGTGTCTCGACCCCGAGGGACCAGGTCCGTGGTCTGATCAAATCAGATGCCGGAAGCCAGCTCGACCTCCCTACTGCCCATCTGGTGTGCAAGATCCGGCGGATCTCGTTAGATTAGTGAAGCAAAATTGTTGTAGCTTCCCTCATTCTGAGTTTCATCTCACTATCTCGTTTGGTTTTTTTTTTTTTTTTTTGTGACAGTGAGTTTGACTTGTGTAAGTTGTAACCATACTGCTTGCAGATAGTGAAAACGACCATATAGGAGTATAGAATAATTCATTGCAAAATTGGAGAAAAAAGAGGACCTGAATTTATGTGCACATTAAAATTGATCGCTAATATTACACTTATAATGCGCCAATATTCCACTCAAATGCGCATCTCATAAGATTAACACAAAAGGGTGGCGATGCATCATGCATGTTTGAGAATTGGCATGAGAAACGGACGGTAAGGATGATGCACTAAGGCTTGTCACCTGTTGTGTTACAATGTTACATAGGGCGCGTTTAGTTTGTAGAATTTTATGGGAGAATTTTATATGATAACTAAAAGGATTAAATATAGACTAATTATAAAACTATAATTGCACGGATGGACAGAAATTGTGTGACAAATCTATTAAACTTAATTAATCATAGCATGATATTATCTAATCATGACATAATTAGACTCGTTGAGTTTTTGTTATTAATTCACATTTAATACTCCTAATTAGTGTCCGAAGATTGATGTGACGAATGATTGGAGAATATTTTAGGAACTAAACGAAACCGAAACTTTCTCTCCTTGACTCCTCGTAAGGCCAGTCTCAATGAGAGGGTCATAGACATTAAATATGATACCACATATGCAAAAGAGATGACATGACATAATATTTAATAGGAGAGCGGGGAAATCAGAGTCATACTCATGACCTCCGGTCGGCCCGGTTCTAGGAATGACTCCCTCATAACTCTTGCACTGAGGCAAGTGACACAATTTACATAACACAATTGACCAACCAATATGCAACAATTAAATATTTACAGGAACCTACGAAACTGTGCTATGACACTGTGCATTTAGAGAGGGTGTGTTATCCCGCAAACCAATACAGTAAAGATGATGTGTCACTCTTGGAAACTCCTCTGTAACCTCTTCCATTAAGACTGACCTAATGATCATACCACAATAAATAAAATTACTGATGTGATGTGCTATATTAATGAACATAAAATTCTTGATGAAACCTCCGCTCAGCCTAACCAACTAGCAAACGTTCTCAAGGCATCCAGCCATTTATTTACTAAGAATTTATTATCGATAATGCTAAGGTCCTGACGTCCGATGCGTCGGACGGGTTGGTTTTAAATGTTGCGAAATTATTCTCCATGTTGCACGCTACATGACTTGATATTGCGACGAGATTTTTTTTTGCTACAGTGCTTAGATCTGACGGCTACATGTTGCAATTGGTCCCCTTCATGTTGCAATTGTTTGTCGTTCATGTTGCAATCGTTGTGAACATGTTGCATCTGTGTTCTTGACATGTTGCGCATGTTCCATGTGAATGTTTTCAAAATTAGATATAAATATTTTTGATATTGCAAATACTAATTTTCAATGTGGGGAATGTTGAGTTTTGATGTTGCAGACATGTGATGTTAGGTGTTGTGTCGAGAAGGAGGGAGGAGAGCCTCTGATGTTGAATGTTGCAAATATTAATTTTAAATATTGCGGATGTTGAGTTTCGATGTTGCAGACATGTGATATTGGGTGTTATGTCGAGAGGGGGAGGAGGGAGGAGGGAGGAGGGCTCCTGATGTTGGATGTTGCACGCAACATGGGTCGCAACATGGGTCGTTGGGGTATTGTGTCGGATGTTGCAAGCAACATAACTCGCAACATTGCCCCAACACGCTGATATTTGGATGTTGGTCGCAACATGCTCGACACAAGCTCGCAACATCGCTCGCAACATGTACACTGTGTCGGGGAGGAGAAAGGGGGGGCGTCGAGTTTGAATGTTGGTCGCAACATGCTTCGCAACATGCTTCGCAACATGGCAGAATTGTTCGCAACATCAATATGCTTCGTAACATGATCCGACGGCTGATACGTTTCCTGATTCGAGTCGTGTGGCCGGAGAGGTGTCCGATGCTAGCACCCGGAACAGACGTCCGGGCGCTAGCAGCTCCGATTTACTATTGATGAAAAGGAGAGAAAGACTGAAGGGAGGTTCTTATATAATAATATAAATATATAAAAAAAGAAAATTCCTTCCCCCGTTATCGGACGAGTCTCCTCTGCAGTAGCTGCAGAGGGACTCTGTCACTGCCATGTGGGCCTGATGGCCACCGGGCCCACGTGGCCGTGGGTGAGTCCCTCTGCAGTAACTGCAGAGGAACCGGTTCCTTACCGATCTCAGCCCGTGCCCAGTCTGTCCGTCTCCCTTCTTTCTCCCTCGCATCCGATTCGCACCTCCCTGTGTCCGCCGCCGCTTCATCCCTCCGCGGCCCTCCGCCGCCGCCGACCCCAGTGACTTCGCTGCTAAGTGGGCGTGGGCGTGGGCGTGGGCGTGCAGAGGCGGCGACTTCGGCTGCCGGTATTCTCTGCAACCCCTCCGTCCCTCGGTCTCGCTGCTCTGCCGCCCCTTCCTCTCCACCGTTCCACTGTCTCGCGGTTGATGGATATGGAGTCGGCAGATAGCTAGTCCTGCTCCTACCCTGTCCTCTAGGTGGCGGTACCACTTCCCCGGAGGGTAAGAACAAATGAATGAGAGTTTCCATAGGATTCTACCATTTTCTGCGAAATTTCAAGAGAATTTTGGGGACAGTACGGTATTTCGTCGAAAGTTTGTCTTGGAATGTTTGGAACCAGATATAAAACACGCGTTTGTTGCTCCCATTTATTTTTTTATCGGTGAGCTCCATTTTATTAAATTGACTCCATGGCACCAAACCCATGCATTTAACTAGCTTAAATATGCTTTTAGAGTTCTAGCAAGGAAGCAAATGCTCAAATGCCCCATTCAAGTTTAACTTGCCACATTGTTTCAGCCACTTTGCCAGGAGAGATTTTCTATTCGGATTCATATTTAGAAATTATCTTTCAGAACCTGTGGTTCCTCTCATTGGCGACCTGGAGCCAACATACTCATCTGTAACTGCTATTTGTGAAGAATAAAAAGAGAGAGAAAATACGTGCATGCTTTCATCTCCAACCTTCTTGGCAAAACCAGGAGTGCATTGAAGTTTCCTGGGGACATTGTAATAAGAGTTTTCCTTTGTAAAACATGCAAAAGTTATAGTAGCACTGTGTCAATTTGACTTATTATCTTATTGCATATGAGATATTATCATTTTCTTGTAAGAAATTTTTTATTTGGATCAATATGTGAAATGATATACTTATCTTACAGGAACCCCAATAAGTTTACTGCTGCCACCAAGTTAAGCGAGGATTTGCCTGTCTCCTAGAACTTCTCCTGATCTTCCGAGGCACAATCATCCTCTGAGAAAATGCCATCAGTTTATCTTTACATCCCTAATATTATTGGTATGCCTCTGGATGGTTATCTATTTATTACCTAGTATTTGCCAAACCCAGTTAATAATTTCCCCCCACTTATTTATATATCGAATGTAACTGGATAATAACATTAATGACTAGTGCAACTGGAAACATTCGGAAGCACCATCTGTATAGTAGTTCTGTTCCACTTTGCTACCCAAGAATAGCAACACAAAAGAAACCAGAAATTTAATACTGAATATAATTCGACAAGGCAATAAGTGACTTAAATTCAGAAATTGTCATTGTGCAGGGTATTTCAGGATCATCATAAATTTCATTGCTTTTGCTGTTTGCTATTCCAACAAGGCGCTCTTTGCTATCTTGTACTTCTTCAGGTGAGTCACTTAGATTTATCTGCAGACTAGTTGTGTTCGATATGCTATGCAAACTATTTATGTTTGTGGTTCTCACAACCTTGCAAAATGTCAGCTTTGTTCTTGATGGCGTGGATGGTTGGTTTGCACGGAAGTTTAATCAAGGTAATAATTCAAATATCCCTTGTTTTCAAATCATGTAGCTTGTCCTTCCATAAAGAAGGCTAGTTTTAACTTCTCTGCTATGATGAAATCTCATTGCATAAGAACTTTCAAATGGTTATGCTGAAACACTGATCTCATCTAAATCTCCTTATTTCTGTTATTTTCCTAGTGTATAAGATATCTCGTAAATTGTTGAAGTAGCTGATCAGTTTCTCATTGTATGAATCAGCATCAACATTTGGAGCTGTGTTGGACATGGTTACAGATAGGTACTCCTCGAATAAATCTTTAAACTCTGTATACGTGGGGTGAATACATTCGACCACCTAAATTAATTTCACAGATCACATTGCTTCTCTTCAGGGTTAGCACTGCTTGTTTGTTGGCCCTTCTCTCCCAATTTTACAGGTATTGAAGCATAAATTGCTTGTATCAATTTGTCTTGAATATGATACCGGTTACAAATTCTAATTGCACATATTTTTACAGACCTGGCTTGGTCTTCTTAATACTTCTTGGGTTGGATATTACAAGCCACTGGTTTCAAATGTACAGGTCAGTTTTCTCTACCATTTTTAATTCAGTTTTTGCATGTTCCCAGTGTTAGGAGAAATGGAGCTCTATCTATTCCTGGGGGCAATCGCCCAAACATGTACATGGGTTGGGCATATATGCATCTAAGCCCTTACACAAAGAGGAAAATATCCTATACACCATATACATCTAACACCCCCCCTCAAACTCAGGGTGGGTCACAAACACTGAGTTTGGAAAGAAAGAACCGATGTTGAGCTCGCGTCTGCGCCTTGGTGAAGAAATCTGCCACCTGAAGCTCGGAGGGAACATAATGAAGAGCAATGACATCATGCTGAACCTGAGCCCGAGTGTAGTATGCATCAACCCCAATGTGCTTGGTGAGCTCATGCTTCACAGGATCACGAGCTATGTTGATAGCACTAATACTGTCCGACAGAAGTGGAGTGGGCGCAGAAATTGAAACACCGAAATCCTCAAGTAACCATCGAAGCCATGTCATCTCTGCTGTCGCAAGAGCCATAGCTCGCAACTCAGCCTCTGCACTCGAACGAGATACCGCAGTCTGCTTCTTTGTCTTCCAAGCAATGAGAGAACCACCAAGAAAGATACAATAGGCAGAAAGAGAGCGACGGTCAGAGTCGCTAGCCCAAGTAGCATCGGAATAAGCTTGCAAGTGAAAGGAGCTAGAACGCGGGAAGAATAGACGGCGAGTAAGAGTGCCACGAAGGTAACGCAAGAGACGAAGAAGATGGCTATAATGGATATTGGTGGGAGCCGAAACAAATTGGCTGAGAATGTGAACAGCATGAGAGATGTCAGGACGTGTCACAGCCAGATAGACAAGACTCCCAACAATATGGCGATACCGAGTGGGATCAGGAAGAGGTGTACCATCAGTGGCGCGGAGTTGAAGATTAAGCTCGAGGGGAGTCTCAACAGTACGAGTATCAGTGAGGGAAGAACGAGCAAGAAGATCTTGGATGTATTTTTCTTGAGATAAATAAATGCCAGAAGGGGTGAAAGAAAATTCAATCCCAAGAAAATAACGAAGAGGACCAAGATCAGACATAAGAAACTGCTCATTGAGACGTGCCTTCACAAAAGCAATATACTCAGAATCATCACCAGTGATAATCATATCATCAACGTAAAGTAGAAGAAGGGTGCGACCACGAGGTGATGTGTGAATAAATAAGGCAGGATCATGATTGCTTGGAGAAAATCCAGCAGCAGTGATCACAGAGGCAAATCGTTGAAACCAAGCACGAGGAGCTTGTTTCAGACCATAAAGAGAGCGACGAAGACGACACACCATGCCATCAGGAACGAAATACCCAGGAGGTGGCCGCATGTAGACCTCCTCACGAAGTTCACCATTAAGGAAGGCATTTTTGACATCAAGTTGAGAAATGGACCAATGACGAATAGAAGCGACAGCAAGAAGAGTGCGAACAGTGGTCATGTGAGCCACAGGAGCAAATGTCTCATCATAGTCACGGCCATACTCTTGCTGAAAACCACGAGCAACAAGACGCGCCTTATAACGCTCAAGAGAGCCATCAGAGCGAGTCTTGATCTTATAAACCCACTTGCACGTGATGGGACGAGCATGAGAAGGAAGAGGAACAAGATCCCAAGTGCCAGTGCGCTCAAGGGCAGCGATCTCCTCGGCCATGGCATGCTGCCATTCAGGGTGACGAATGGCATCATGATATGTGGCAGGCTCAGAAAAAACAGTGCCAGCAAAGCCATATCGATCAACAGGCTTCAGCGATCCACGATCACGAAGGTTGTAATGAGAGGAGATTTGAGGGAAAGAATCGTCGACTGAAGATGTCTCAACAGGAGATGAGACATCAGAAGGCGACTCAACTGGAGGGGAAGGATCCGGGAGCCGACGACTGTAGGTGTGAATCACTGGAGGTTTTGAATCATAAATGGACCGAGGTTGTTCATAGGGCTCAGTGGGTGGCGAAGGGGAGGGTGGAGTAGGTGGGGATGGTGAAGGAGGTGGAGACGAGGAAGGAGGTGGTGACGAGGAAGAAGGTGGTGATAGAGAGGGTGATGATGGAGTAAAAAGCTCGGTAGAGGTAGGAGCATTAGGAAAAATTAGGAAAGACAGAGGCTCAACAACCGCTTGAGAAGAAACATCAGAGGAGGGTCGAGGATAAAAAGGACGAGACTCATCAAAAATAACATCCCGAGAGATCCGCATACGACGAGCAACCGGATCCCAACACCGATAGCCCTTATGCTCAGCACTGTAGCCTAGGAAAACACACTCAACAGATTGAGGAGTCAGTTTAGTGCGTTCACGAGGAGCGAGAAGAACATAGCACAGACATCCAAAAAGGCGAAGACTAGAGTAATCAGGTGGATGTCCAAGAAGACGCTCATATGGGATGCCACCTTTAAGAGCAGATGAGGGTTGAATGTTGGTTAGATAGGTGGCTGTGGAGATTGCTTCAGCCCAGAAATGAGGTGGAACAGAGGAAGCAATCATAAGAGCACGAGCAGTTTCAAGAAGATGGCGATGCTTGCGTTCAGCAACACCATTCTGAGCATGCGCACCAGGACAAGAGAATTGTGGAAGTGTTCCTTGCTCAGAAAGAAAATGGCGAAGGGCACCTGAAAGATACTCCCCAGCAGAATCAGCACGAAAAACACGAATAGGAGCATCAAAATGAGTACGAATCATCTGAGCAAAGTTCTTATATATAGATAACACCTCATTGCGATGTTTCATGAAGTACACCCATGTGAAGCGAGAGAAATCATCAATAAATATGACATAATATTGATGACCCCCTTTTGAAACAAAAGGTGCCGGACCCCATACATCTGAATGGACAAGATCAAAAGGACGCTGTGACACAGACCCACTAGAGGGATATGGAAGTTGGATTTGCTTGCCAAGCTTACATCCCTGACATTGATCTAAACAAACATCACCAGAGACATTTCCCAAAACCCCACTACGAACAAGAGCAGACAAACGGGAACCACATAGGTGTCCTAGGCGATGATGCCACTGAGCAAAAGAGGAAGAAGCCGATGCAGGAGATGCAGAGCCCACAAGACCGGCAGAGGCAGCAGATGGAAGACGAAGCCAATCAAGTTCCCAAAGACGCTGAGAATCACGGCGGCGAGGGCCAGTACCAACCAGAAGTCCCGTGCTGAGATCCTGAACACGACAAGAGTCAGAATCAAGAATAACATGACAACCATGATCAGTAAGTTGGCCAGCAGAAATAAGTTGCATGGTTAAGTCAGGAACAAGAGAAACATTAGGAACTTGAAAAGAAGCAGAAGAAAGAGTGCCACTGCCAACAACCGAATGAGATGAGCCATCAGCAGTTTGAACAACGAGAGGAATGGAAGGAGAGCAAATAGAAGAAAGGCGAGTGCTATCCGGTGTCATATGAAAAGAAGCACCAGAATCAAGAATCCATGGCAAGATACCTGAAGTGGATGGTGGTCTCTCAATGGAAGACTGAGGAGTAGCAGCAGACAATGTTGAGGCTGAGTCAAGAGTGACAGAGTTAGCAACTCCAGAGGTGACAGGACCGAAGCTCCTGTAGATGCAGTAGATGCAGGAACAATGAGTCGACGAAGTAACATGAGTATCTCCTGCTGTGCATCGGGACGCTGAGCCTGCTGTGCATCGGGACGCTGAGACCGAGCCTGTGAGGGACGCCCACCTCGACGAGACTGAGACTGCTGCCTCTTCTTCTTGAAACAGTGATCCTCATCATGTGTATCTTTGCCACAGAAGTTACAGTGAAGACCACTTGAATTGCGAGTCCCCAAAACACCAGAGGCTACTGAAGTAGGAGCTTTGGGAGGAGAACCAAGGATTCCAGACCGAGCTGCCAGAACTGAGGAGGACGTCGACTGAAGCAGACCAGCAGAACGAAGGCGAATCTCCTCATTACGAACAGCAGCAAGAGCCTCCATCAAAGACACACACGGCTCACGAGCAAGTAATTGAGCTCGAAGAGGCTCAAACTCAGCACGTAAGCGGGTCAGAAAATCATATGTGCGACGAAGCTCAAGGTGGCTCTGTTGTTTCTTGCATGACTCACAAGTGTCTGGGGACAAGTGAGGACTAAGGGTGTCAAGCTCACGCCATATCGCAGATAGCTGTCGAAAGAAATCAACTGAACTGTCACCCTGCTGTAACAGCTGCTCTTGACGTAAGGCTGCAATATAAGTGGAGTGACCAGTGGGCTCATAGCGCCGACGAAGAGAATCCCACATCTGAGCAGCATGGTTAAGGCGAATAACCTCTCCTGCCAGATGCTTTTCCATACTGGCAACAAGAACAGCCCCAGCACGAGCATCTTCATCCACCCAAGTCCGATAAGTCCGAAAATGAGACATGTAAGATGCCATCTCATCATCATAATCTTCACGCAACTTCTTTTGTTCCTCTTCAGATTTTTCTGGGGTAATGACTGGCTGTACTGGAGGATCAGGCAATGTTGGACAAGGAAGTTCACCACTAAGAAATTCCCAAAGGCGAAGACCACGCATATGCCACCGCATATGTGGAACCCAATCATGATAATTGGTGCCATCAAAAGTCACTGGACAAAATCACGCTCAGCAGCAACAGCAGAGCAGAGCTGCACCCAGCGAGAAAGAGAGAAGCAGAGCAGCAGCAGCGGAGAGAAGAAGCTCGCAGGGAAAGGCAGAGCAGCGGCAGCGGAGGGAGAAAGCGCGGAGCGACGCGCGAGGGAGGCACGCGCGCGCGGCCGCAAAGGCACGCGGGCCCGCGAGGCCGGCGACAGCCGGGGAGAGCGCGCCTTAGAGAGGCCGCACAGGGAGGCGACGGCTGGCGGCAGCGCGCCGGAGAGCGAGTTGGCCGCGGCGGAGAGGAAGCGGAGGCCCGCGAGGCCGGCGACAGCCGGGGAGAGCGCGCCGGAGAGAGGCCGCGTAGGGAGGCGACGGCTGGCGGCAGCGCGCCGGAGAGCGAGTTAGCCGCGCGCGCGCGCCAGAGAGACGCGCGGGGCCGCGACCCGCGACGAAGCAACGCGACTCGCGCGCGACAGCGGGGCGCACGGGGCCGCCGGCGACGGAGACTTCAGGCGAGCAGAGAGAGCGAGAGAGCACCGGCGGCGGAGCTCCAGGCGAGGTGAACCCTAAACCTAGGCTCTGTATACCATGTTAGGAGAAATGGAGCTCTATCTATTCCTGGGGGCAATCGCCCAAACATGTACATGGGTTGGGCATATATGCATCTAAGCCCTTACACAAAGAGGAAAATATCCTATACACCATATACATCTAACACCCAGTTTGTTTTTCTAGTCAGCACCTCCCATTGTTAATATCATTGAGGGAAAATAATAAGTCTAAGTACCAGTTATGTTTACAATAATTGCCAATGCTTTCATATGCATGTGTTATAAGTTCAAAGAGTTTCTTTTGTTCAAATCAATTGTTACTTTATTACCTTCTAACTATGTACTGACATTTTCTGTACTAGTTCTTTCTTGTCAGGCAAGAGTAGCCACAAGGATGTAAAGCACACAGGCAATTGGCTTCTGAAATTATATTATGGGTACAGACCATTCATGGCCTTCTGCTGTGTTTCTTGTGAGGTATGTGATCGTTCATACATTACACTCTCCACAAGATCTAAGATTGCTGTGCAGTTTCATTCCATGCAAATGTAGAAAACTTGACAGTTGGGTGTTGTGTTTTGGACTGAACAACATCTCTACAGTCAGCACATCCAGGGCTGGACCCAGGAAATGGCTGGGAAGGGGGTTGATCCTAGCTTATTAGGAGCTCAAGTGTTTCTCATCTTTAATTTTTGCATAATTTTGCTTAGAGCTTTGTTAATTTTCAGACCATGGACCCAGGCTGCAGCCTGGGCAGCCCGGGTCCTGGATCCGCCACTGAGCACATCCAGTTAGCTTTTACTCAGCTAACAAAACGATCCTGTATGTTTCACCCTCTAACCTATTTCTTTTACCTACAGGTTTTATATATTATTCTCTTTCTCTTTGCTGATGAGAAGTCGACAAGCTTGCTTAGTGTAAGATGGCATCATTTCTACATTTTCCTTTTTGAATTCACATCTGAGTCTCATAGCATATGATGTTTCTGTATCAACATTTTAACAGGTATCCAGAGGTATCCTGAATCAAAATCCCCTCATTATCTTGGTGTTTATTTCCACTCTAGTTGGCTGGGCTGTGAAACAAGTTACCAATGTCATCCAGGTATTCCCACCTTTTCCCAGCAGCCCATTGCAATTTGCACATTTGCATATATTTATCTGTAATTGTGGCACCACAAGAGATAAAGATAGATAAAAAGGTGAAAAGGACTGCTGGTTATGCAGTTTTAATTTGGCCCTATGGTGTAGTCAGGTGTTCCATGACTAGTCTTTGCAAAATTGTCATCATTCCAAATTTAGGTCTGTATGGTGCAAGAACTGTTGCATGTTCTACATGGTTCTTGAGCTGCACTTGGATAGTTAATTCAATAAGCTCAAAATTGACATCCGTGTATTTTCCCGAATACAGATGAAAACCGCTGCAGACGCGTGTGTTGTGTATGATCTGAAGCGCGGCAAGTGAAGTATGAAGGCACCTGTTTTGTGTTTTGTTTGTATCAACATATCCAATTCGTGAGGCTTGTGCACAAGGATTCGTACATACAGTGGCTACTTCTTATGTGCCTTGACATCTTTCTGATGATGCTTATATGTTGGGACGTCCGGACGAGACCACTGTGGCACTGTGGGTAGAACATAAAAGAAAACAAAGGAGATAAATGATTTGAGGAGAAAGCGGAGGTTGTTTTAAGTTGTTTGCCAGTGTTTAATTCGGTCATACAATGATGATGCAATCATGATCTTTGTTAGCTAGAGTAGCCTTTTGAGTTGATCTGAATTCTGAACGATGTTTCCAAGCCACATGTTTAAATTACAGCAATATATGAAGCTTTAGAATTGCAAAACTTATTTTCTCCTGAAGGTTAATTATTGTTGCAAATGCTTCCCCAGAGTCAAATAGTCGCCTTTAGCATTCACTAGCAAATGTCCGCTCAGGAATATATGAAGTTTTGTCGGCAAAATTTGCCTTTTCTGTGATTCTGCGTTGTTCATGCAAACATTTGCCTACTGGGGTGGCACAGAAGGCTTGCGGCCGACACGAAGAATTCCACACAAACTTTTTTTTCTGGCAAATACTACATGTGGCGCCCACGTGTTTGGCAGCGCTGAAACGCCTGATGCTGCAATGTGAAATCGTGAATTCCCCGCTGTGGTCGACACGACGAGACACACAAAAGGGAAACGCACGGCTGGGTTACGAACAGCTAATGCTACTTGCAGCCAGCCATTGCCAATTGGGGGGCTTTCGCCTGGTCGGCTGGGCGGGCGTCCACAGTTCGTTCACTCCAAGCAGTCCAAGAACTTGCGCAACCTGACGTGAGTTCAGCAGCCACGACACTCGAGAGACCCGTACTCCTGCCTTTTCGGCCACAAAAATGACGACAAAAACTAGAGGTTTTTTCACTTGGAACGGAAAGAATTCTCGATATTTCACTCGCCTAGACGCCTAGTCGAGCAACCCCATGTATGTGGGCTCATCCCTTCCTTATCGACGCTGTGGCCGCCGAGCCGCCCACGTCGCCCCCACCCTCTTCCTCCCCGAGACAAACAATCCCCACGCAACCGCGCACCGGGAGCCCGGACGAAACGGAACGAGCGGAGGGGGAGAAAAATCTGCGCTGCGCCCCGCCAGTGTGTGCTCGCCTACTTATACACTGCGCTCGCTCCCTCCATCATTTCCTAGCTCCTCGGCCTCGCTCCCTTCCCCTTCCTCCAGTTCCGGTCCACGCAGACAGGCAGGTGCGTGCGCGTCTCCGATTCCGTGATTCTGCGGTGTGCGTTTGGGTCGTTGGTTCTAGTATAAACGGTTGCTTGAATCCAGCCCAGTGCCGTGTGAGATTCGGTTCCTTGTTTTTGGGATGGGAGCGTGCTTTGGAGCTTGTGAGTGGTTAGTTTTTTTAGCTTTGAGAAGAGAGGGGGAAAGGTGAAGTAGGAGTGTCGGTGTGTCGTGCTAAATTAGGATCTGCCAGTAGTTTAGCGATTGCTTGAATTGAATTAGCTTGCTGATTTTCAAGGAGGAAGGGGAAGGCATGGTGATTGACTGTATATGGATGATCATACTTTAGTAGCCTGATGATTATACTTGCAGTTGAGTAAGGATTAGAATGGTTTGGGGCCCTTGTAGGTAGTGGAAGCACTAGTAGCTCTAGAATAGGAACTCTTCTTACATGAACCATATTCTGTGTTCACTTGTTCCGAAGCATTTCACATCCCATGGTTCTCCAACGTATATATCCTTTTGCGATGCAACAGGGACTTAAAATTCTACCTGTGCTTGTTTCAGTCAAATTGAATTGGAACTGATGAATTACAACAGCAAACTAAGCTCCTGGTTGAACCCATTTTCTTTTTAGCTTTGCAACAATTGCTCTTCTCTCTTGTTGACGAGGTCTCCCTTGATTTTTTCAGTGAGCAAAGATGGCGCCGACATCTATGAGCCTTGCTGCAAAGGGTGTGCTTCCCTTCTCAGCCCTGACTTCAAGTGGTGTTACGCAAAGGCCGGTGTCAGTGACTGCTTCCTTGGACAAGACCAGTGATGCCAGAAGGAAGTTCCTAAAGCTCGCGCTTGGGAACCTTGGTGTTGGGCTGCCCACCCTGTTGGGTGCTAAGAAAGCTCTTGCTGATGAGCAAGGCGTCTCTTCCTCAAGGATGTCTTACTCGAGGTTCCTCGAGTATCTTGACAAGGATAGAGTGAAGAAGGTTGATTTGTTTGAGAATGGGACCATTGCTATTGTGGAGGCCATTTCTCCCGAGCTCGGCAATCGTGTGCAGAGAGTACGTGTGCAGCTTCCCGGTCTCAGCCAGGAGCTTCTTCAGAAGTTGAGGGAAAAGAACATTGATTTTGCTGCGCACAGCAACCAGGAGGAGTCTGGTTCTCTTCTGTTCAACCTTATCGGAAATTTGGCATTCCCCCTTATCCTTATTGGCGGTCTATTTTTGCTGTCAAGAAGGGCACAAGGTGGCCTTGGTGGACCCAACGGTCCTGGCTTTCCCCTTGGTTTTGGTCAATCTAGGGCCAAGTTTCAGATGGAACCCAACACCGGTGTTACATTTGATGATGTTGCTGGCGTTGATGAAGCAAAGCAAGACTTCATGGAAGTGGTTGAGTTCTTGAAGAAGCCTGAGAGGTTCACTGCTGTTGGCGCTCGCATTCCTAAAGGTGTTCTTCTTGTTGGTCCACCTGGAACTGGTAAAACTTTGCTTGCCAAGGCAATTGCGGGAGAGGCTGGTGTGCCATTTTTCTCAATTTCGGGTTCCGAGTTTGTGGAGATGTTTGTTGGTGTTGGTGCTTCCAGAGTTCGTGATCTTTTCAAGAAGGCCAAGGAGAATGCTCCTTGCATAGTGTTTGTTGATGAAATTGATGCTGTCGGTAGGCAAAGAGGTACAGGTATTGGTGGTGGAAATGATGAAAGGGAGCAGACTCTTAACCAACTGTTGACTGAGATGGATGGTTTTGAGGGAAACACTGGAATTATTGTTATTGCTGCCACTAACAGAGCTGACATCTTGGATTCTGCTTTACTTAGGCCTGGACGCTTTGACAGACAGGTTAGTTTTTTTAATTTGGAATTTTGGATGTTCATATTTGTTCAGATTCTATCTGTCAACACATTCCATTCCTAACACAGTTAAGTGAGTGCACGTTACAGTTAAAGTTGTTCGGTTCCGATCATGATTTACTAGTGAAGTTGTCATACTGGCTGATTAAGTCCACCCATTTTATAGCCAAAAGTTCAACACTCATATTGTTTCCTTTATAGATTACTAAGCTGATTGCCTCCACTTAGTTCCTCCTAGGTTTGCCTGGTTTCTTTCTTTTACTAAGCTGATCGCCTGATCCATTTAGTTCAGAGTTTGAGTCATCTTTCATTCAGTACCTGAAAGCTATCTAGACCTTAACTTGAAATTTGTTACAGGTGTCTGTCGATGTTCCTGATGTCCGTGGAAGGACGGAGATTCTGAAAGTGCACGGTGGCAACAAGAAGTTTGATGCTGATGTTTCTCTTGATGTCATAGCAATGAGAACACCTGGGTTCAGTGGAGCAGACTTGGCAAACCTTCTGAATGAAGCAGCCATACTGGCAGGCCGACGTGGGAAGACAGCAATTTCTTCAAAAGAAATTGATGATTCAATTGACAGAATAGTAGCTGGCATGGAAGGAACTGTGATGACAGATGGGAAGAGCAAGAGTCTTGTTGCTTACCATGAAGTTGGGCATGCGATTTGTGGGTAAGAGATGACATTTTCTTTGAATATTCCTCTTTGCTGATCTTTCTCCTTTGTCTTAAGCATTGGATTGGAATTGATTTACTTTAGGTTGCTAGGTTTCTTAGATATCCTTTTGTGCATTTTCTGAAGTATTTCTGAAGTATTTGAATTAATCTACGTACATTTGTGTGCTAATATGGTTTGTAAAGCTGGCTAGCTAAATTTCTTGTCTTAAATGCCCTGGTAATTGGATGGATAGGGCAGTTTTTTGGTGTTGGAATAGAGAACAACTTGTACTTGATATTTAACTCATGGCCCGTTCCTTTGGTGTATATACTAAGTGGCTCCTTTTTCTCTTTCTGTTTTTTGCTCTCTGAGAGTTATATGGTATCTTTGCGGTTTCAGTTTTGAGTTATTTGTGTGCCATTTTTATGTTCTTTTGGTGCCATTTTTTTGGTGCGATCTCATTCATTTATGGAAATCTCTTTGCAGAACTTTGACACCTGGCCATGATCCTGTCCAAAAGGTTACCTTAGTTCCAAGGGGTCAAGCACGTGGTCTTACATGGTTTATCCCGATGGATGACCCAACGCTGATCTCCAGGCAGCAACTCTTTGCCAGAATTGTTGGTGGTCTTGGTGGTAGAGCTGCTGAGGAGGTTATATTTGGAGAGCCTGAGGTGACTACCGGAGCTGCCGGTGATTTGCAGCAAATTACCGGCTTGGCGAAGCAGGTATACTTTCTTTATGCTGCAGTTTTGTCAACATAACTTTGCAAGTCTTTGTGAACCATTTGTGGTTTTATTGCTGATATCTATATGAGTTATAACTTATAAGAACAAAACTATGGTGCAAGTTCACATGCTATAGTGCTAGAATTGGCAGCAACCTGTAGGCATCTTATCTCAGCGTTTTACTACTTAACTGTTGCCAATTGTACTGAGATCACAATGATCCTGCAGATGGTTGTAACTTTCGGTATGTCTGAGATCGGCCCATGGTCTCTGATGGAGGGTGGAGCACAGAGTGGGGATGTCATCATGAGAATGATGGCAAGGAACTCCATGTCGGAGAAGCTCGCAGAGGACATCGATTCAGCAGTGAAGCGGTTGTCAGATGAGGCCTACGAGATCGCTTTGATGCACATTAGGAACAACAGGGAGGCAATTGACAAGATCGTTGAGTTGCTTATCGAGAAGGAGACATTGAACGGAGACGAGTTCCGGGCAATCCTTTCCGAGTTTGTGGAGATCCCTGTCGAGAACCGGGTTCCCCCAGCCACACCGGCGGCAGCTCTCCCGGCCTAAACTCTAGCTTTTTTTTAGGGACGATATGTTGTTGTTGTAAGATGTTCATATTTTGGATTCTTGGTGTACACTAACTCTACTTCACCAGCCGGATTTTTGGTACACTACATGTAACTTACTCTTGGTGAATTATAGTAACTGTAATTAGCTTAAAAAGGCTCTGCGCAACACTTTCAGTTTCCAGCTTCTGGTCGAGTGAAGCCTCTTTCTCGTTGAACGGGATAATTCCACGGTTCCTGCTACATCGACTTGTGATAAAATTGACTCAGAATTGGGATCATCAATGCCACGATCTTAACTACAATTTCTGCTTGCAACTGCGCTCACACGGTTAAGGTTGTTTGGTTCCCATAAGTCACCCGACTTATAAGTCAGTTGGATTTAAGTCAATCCTGTTTGGTTACAGTGACTTATAAGTCAGTGGGTTCCACACAGGGTGGGAGAGAGGAAAAGTGAAAATAAGTCACTTTAAGTAGGGGTGGAGCTACTTATACAACTTATAAAGTCAGGCTATTTAAGTCAGAGCTGTTTGGTTTCACTAGTGACTTATTTTACACTTTAAGTCACCCTACTTATGAGAACCAAACAAGATCTAAGTATGATCGCATTGCAAAATTTGCATCTCCTACAAAGCCTCACCGGCTTTCCCAAAAATGATGCTTAAACTCCTACAAAATTTGCTTAGATCCTATCACGAAACTGACCTTATCAACAAGCCAAGAAAAGTTCCCTACAAAATGGAAAGAAGCCAAGAAAAGGAATAAAAGCGCACAAGTAAACAAAAACGGTCACCAAAAAGGTGATAGCACAAAATACGGACCTGGATGTAAAAACTGAAGAAAAAAATTAAAAACTGAAGAAATATACGTACTCCAATGCAAAAAGGTCCTTCCTCCACATACCGAGACGAGACCAGAGACCGGAACAAGGCTCCAGGCCCACCAGGCCACCACAGCGGCCACTCCTCCCCATTCCCGACCAACCACCGACGCGGCCGCTCCACCATGGCGCCCGCTTCCGCCGCCTCCTCCGCCTCGCCGCGCACCACGCAGGAGCTCATGGACGCCCTCACGGCGCACCTCTCCCTCTACCACGCCGCGGCGAACCCTAGCCCCGCCTCCACCTCCACCTCCTCGTCCCCGCGCGCCGCGATCCTCCGGTGGCTCGCGTCCCTCACCCCCGCCGCGCGCGCCGCGGCCACCACCTCCCTCCTCGGCCCCGCCGCGGCCGCCGCGCTGCTCTCCATGCTCCGCCGCCTCCGCCTCCGGGGCCACTCCTCCTTCTTCGTCCTCCACTCCTCGTCCCCGTCCACCTCCTCATCCGCGCGCGGGGCGGCCGAGGAGCCCACCGTCCTCTCGCGGCTCTCCCGCGGCCTCCTCGCCCGCGCCGCCGCGGCCTCCCGGGCGCACGCGCTCCTCTTCGGCAACATCCTCCTCTTCCCCTCCTCCCCGGCGTCGTCGCGGTGCCCCGACGCGATCACCGTCGCCGAGGCATTCCTCACCGACCTCGACGGCTTTGTCGCAGCCATGGATGAGATCTCCGGCGGGAGGTTCCTGTGCTCCGGGGAAGGGGATGTGGACCTGGCCGCGCTCGCGTGCCAGGATTTCCCCGAGCTGCCCTGGCTGAATGACAAGGGATACTACGTGATTGAGGCGTTTGTGGCCAACAGGTTGGAGATCGCGCTGCGGATGTCGTGGGCGGCGGCAGGGGGAGGTGGAGGTGGTGGCAGGAAAGCCGTGAGAGTTGGGAAGGGTGTGAAGGAGAAGGCTGGGCTCGCTGCAAACGCCTTCTGGAGGGAGAAGGGATATGTGGATTGGTGGATGAGGCTGGAGCCTCGGATGAGAGCAAGGATCATGGGGGCATTCTTTGGAAAAGGTGCAGTGGCCCTGGTAATATGCTTTCTACTCTGCATTTTGAAGTAACTTACATTCATGGATTTCAACTTCTATGGGTTGGATTTCTTAGGTGTTTGCCTTGTTTGCGTAAGTGAACTCCAGATTTTATAAACGTTTCTGCAATTAACTTAGTTTTTTTGGGTATGATTTTAATTCAAGTGAAATTATGGTTTGAGACAAGATATTCCGTTATTACATGAATCTGTTGACGAACTGTGTTGTCTAATTAAAGGTGATTTAATTATGATGTGCATGTGGTAAATAAATGTGATTTGAGTTTATTATGGGTGCATTTTGGGTAATCGTTGACTTGTTATTGTAAGAAACCAAAAGTAGAAAGGCTGTTGATGGTGATGGAAGAATGGAAAAGGTGATAGAAATAACATGGCATACACTAATTTCTTGCCATCCTGTTTCTGAAATTACTCTCTATTTAGTGTGAAACCCCTCATTTTTCTTGAAGTAAGTTATGTTTTTCTTGAATCTTGATGTGTTTATGTTAGCCCAACTATGTTGATGCGGGGTAACAAAAGACAGCTCTTTGTCATCCCTTACAAGCTGCTTTAGTACTGTGATTGGGAGGAGAATCACTAAACTTGGTTTGGTGTGCAATTTTCGTGAGCATGTTTCTATGCCTCAAGCACATCTAATATGCTAATAGTTCAAGTTTGCAGGCTAATGAGATGATTGAAAGATCAGATATTGCTTGGGATAGTTTCTCCTTCTGCTTAGGTGAATCAGGATCATTTGTGGCAGATAAATCTTGTGAATTTACACGGCAGTCTTTCTTCAGAAAGAATCGGTCTTGTTCCATTGACATTGTAAACACCCTATCTTGTAGCAAGAAACCTATATTTGCTAAAGAGTTGAAAAGACTGAAACTAGTTGAGGAGATAGTGTGTTTGAAGAACAACATTACTTGCTGTGGTGGTGATGAAATCTTTTTCACTTCATTAGCTTTGGCTCCTACTGCTGCTGGTGATATACTTATGAAATTACGAGGGCTTCTCATGGTGGTGTCGACAGAAAGCATAAATCTTGAACTTATAGGGGACGGAGCTTCGAAAAAGAAAGATGTTGAGAAGACTAGTGGTGTTTCTCGGAAAGGAAAGAAGAAGTCTAACACCTCGAAAAAGCTAACAGCATCTTCTAAACCATCCAAGGTATAGTTGATTGTTGCTCTGCTGCTATAGTATTGCGATAGGCATAGGACTATATGCTTCGCTGAGTATATTTACTTGTTACTTGTTAACCTAAAGACTTTCTTTTTTCAGGATAATGGATGTAGTAGTTCAGAAAGTCACAATTGTAGGCCTTTACCCAACCAATGCCCTGCATCTGTTGGAGGCACTACTGATGGACCTCCATCTGAAGAAACTCCTTGCAAGGAAATTACACCCGCAATGAAGGTTGTAAGCTTTATTTTGCACAATCTTTTTTTGTTTGGTTGTTCATTAATTCATGACTTATGAGGGACATCCTCCATATTTTAGGAGCAAACTGTCGGGTTGGATGACTGCAAGAATCAATGTAACAAAAAGAAGAACAAGCGTAAAGGGAAAACAAAACTATCAAATCCGACGAGAGCTGAGAGCCCAAGATCTACCAAATTGAAAACAGTTCCCCATATTGCTACAGACGCCTCACATAAACCTGTTGAAAATGATGTCTCACCTCATCAACCATCTTATGTCCATCCTTCCAAAAGTGAGATCTCTGAAGCAGTTAGCTGTTCTGACCCTTCCATTTTATCTAATGGAACAAACACAATAGTCAGCAGAAAGGGCAAAAAACTTGAAGACCCATTGTATTCTCCTAGAGTTAGCTCATCAGTTACTACAGAACATTTTCAAAGTGCCAATGAATATGATGCCTTCAATACGGATGAGCAGGCCTCATCCTCCATCAGTCAAAGTGAACCGATGGTTCAGTCATTGCCATATTCACCTTCAGGAATCAACAAAGTCTCTTCCAATAATCTGAACGGAAGCTATGTTCGCTCCTTGGTAAGATCTGCACAGGAAAAAACTAGCTGTGATGAGAAACATTTGGATCATAAATCTGTAGCAACAAGGGACAAAATTTTACCTTCTGCGATTCCTGCTAACATGCTTCAAAGTGCTATAAGTGACAATGGTGCAATGATGAAAAATAGTGGTGGTGAATATTATGTATACAACAGGAACCTACTGGGAGGAACATCATATGAATGGCCCAGTGTAACACCACCTCATTTTGTATCTCCTGAAATGCAACAGCGTCCAGCTGCAGCAGACAGGTTGCATCTTGATGGTTACAATTGGCCAACTCAATTCAATCAACCCTTTCTTACTGCCAACCCTCAGGTGAGGAATCCGCCGATTGACGCTGGATGCAATCAAATGTTACCTTCTCTAGCGGTGCCACTAAGTTTTGATTGGCCTCCTGTTTTTAGAGGTTATGGTAAAAATGCAGCTGTAAGTTATGATCCATTGTACACCCCGCAGATGCAATCTTCTGCTTGGTCAGGGTTCCCTGCTCAACTAATGCAAAGAGGGGGTATTTGCAGTGACAGTGACGTTGGGGATGATACTGAAAGCTACTGGTTTTCTGAAGAAGAATCAGATAGCCGTGCACATTCTGGAAGAGATATTAACCAATACTTTGGTGGTGGTGTGATGTATTGGAGTCCTGCAGAACATGCAGGAACTGGTTTTTCCAGGCCACCGTCTCTGAGTTCAGACGATAGTGCTTGGGCTTGGCATGAGGCTGATGTTATACGAGTCGTTGATGATGTGGCTAATGGGATTCCATCTACATACACAAATGGTGTATCATCACCACCCTCCACTCCGTCCTGTTCTCAAAACGAATCTATTGATCCTGCTTCTCACTCAATAACAGGGAACGGCATCAATAATGAAGTTCTGACCTCTCCATCTTCTATGCAAGAGAGTCCTGAAGATAAAACGGCTTCAGTTGCAAAGAGTGTGTCTTGTGGCAGTGAAATAGTTAAGGGAGATACATTGCCATATGCCATGCTGCGGCCGATAGTTGTTCCGATATCACGAAGATCATCAAGATCTGAGATTAAGGCTGGTCATGATCACAGGAGTCCATGTGTACCATCAACAAGGAGGGACATACCTATTCTAAGAAGACCTCCGTCACCAGTAGTACTTAGTGTTCCTCGCATGCCTCGGCCACCACCTCCTTCCCCTGCTGGAGAGTCAAGAAAAAGAGGATTCCCGATTGTTAGATCTGGCAGCTCAAGTCCTCGTCATTGGGGGATGAGAGGTTTATTTAGTGAGGACAAAAGTTTTCATAGGGCTCAGTTTTGCTTGGATGGTCCTGAAGTTGTATGGCCTTCATGGGCAAACAAGGCCACTTCTGGTACATTGGTGCAATCAATTGAGGATACTGTTTTGCAGGACCACCTTGTTAAGATTTCACAGCTATCTCGTGATCAACATGTAAGGATGTAATTTTCTTCCCTCAGCAGTGAGAATGATCATTTATTTGTTTTTTCTATTTTTCTAAAATATATACTTTTGCAGCCAGACGTGGCATTGCCTGTACAGCCACCTGATATGCTAAACGGCTTGTCTCATAAGGCATCCCTCTCTTTGATGCACAATGCTCTACATGAAGAAATAGATCAATTCTGTAAGCAGGTACCCCTTTTTCTTCTGCCTCTGGCATCACTAATCATTTTTTGTATGGTATGGGATCTTAAACTTACTTTGATGCCTAATGATTTTTATGTCATGACGTGTGCCTATATTTGTGTCAGTAAAAGCTCCCCTTTTCTATGCACGTATTGATTCCATTTGTAAAACCTGCAAGGTTGCTGCTGGTAATCTGGTGAGGAGGCCTTATATAAACTGGGCTGTCAAAAGAGTCACACGGTGCTTGCAGGTCCTGTGGCCTCGCTCCCGTACAAATCTATTTGGCTCAAATGCCACTGGCTTGGCTCTTCCAACTAGTGATGTTGATCTTGTAGTTTCTCTTCCCCCTGTCCGAAACCTGGTGAGTTGTGTATAACAAGTTAGTTCAAGTGCATCTGTTCTCCATATTGTTGTGGATAATAAAGTTATTGTTGCTTTCAGGAACCTATTAAAGAAGCTGGAATTTTGGAAGGCCGGAATGGCATCAAGGAAACATGTCTACAGGTAATTCATTTGGCTTACATATGGACACACAACAGACATAAGTATGTATGTACATGCTAAGAGGACAAAGCATTTTCCCTGTTCTTTTCACATGAACCATCATTTTCCTTACAGCATGCAGCAAGGTGTCTTACAAACCAAGACTGGGTTAGGAGTGATTCCCTCAAAACAGTTGAAAACACAGCTGTAAGTGGCTTTCTTTTGCTAGTTCATTAGCTACTTTACTTTCCTCATGCTTATGTTATTTGCAGATACCTGTGATTATGCTTGTAGCAGATGTACCTTGTGACACAAATATGTTCAATGAGTATTCTTCAGTACTGGATAGCTCACAAGAATATTCAGTTAATGTGCTTGGAGAACAAGGGAGTCCTCCTCGGTCTGATACATCTAGTTCAGAAGGCAGCAACATGCTGGTGTCCTCAAAATTGAATAAGGACGATTGTGATATTGTGCAGTCAATTCGTCTTGATATAAGTTTCAAATCGCCATCCCACACAGGACTGCAGACTACTGAGTTGGTAAATCAGTATTCTATTGTCTGATCTGAATATTCAAAGAAAATAAGAGTTCCTCTCCATTACTGTTAGTTCTAAGTTTAACTCTAATTCAAATATTTTTGTTTGGACCTGTTTGATTTAGAGTTTGGTAGCTGTCTTGAGCTCTTGTAGAAATTTAACATGTAGCAAAAACTTGAATATTTTGGACAATTAGTAATAAGCACTACACGAATCATCTAACATAAGCACATGCATAATATAATGTGGGACGTCAGCTGGATGAGTATCATCTTATTTTGGCATTCTGTGTGATCTACATGCAATGTTGCAATTTTTGGTGTTCTAAACAAAATGATTATTTTATCTTTTACCTTAGCTCCTATGTGATGTTCCACTTTTACTTTAGTATCTTTTGCTGAAAAACATGATGACAATTCAAATTATATTTACAAATCCATTCATAATTTTTTTGCAGTACACAATGCCATCATGCAAATCATACATAAAGTTGTCATATGTTCTCACAAATGGAGTAATGTTTTCATGTTGTTGCCAACATGTACATGCAAAGATTGTGAGGACAAGATAAGGAATGATAAGAATCATGTTACATGTGGAGTGATTTTTGCTTTACAATAGTTTCAGGTTTTATGTTTTTAGCAGTATGACAGCTGCTTAGTAGCTGTGGAACTTTCTTGCTAGATAGAACACATATGAGATACCACACACATTGTTGCTCATGATATATTATTGACAAACATTTATGAAAATTTTGCAAGATGGAATTACAAAGCATTAAGCAAGATTCTCTTGTCTATTTGCTCATCTTCTTATCTGTTTATTTATTCTACAGGTACGCGAGCTGACACAGCAATTTCCTGCAGTTGTACCTCTTGCATTGATTCTCAAGAAGTTTTTGGCTGACCGGAGTTTGGACCATCCCTATTCAGGCGGTCTAAGCTCTTACTGTTTGGTATGTTGCTTTTCAAATAGCCCTGCACTTGCTTCATTGGAAATTTATGGCTATTACAATATATTTGCACTGGATGGCTTCTTTCTTGTACATGACTGAGGCCTTAAGCTTATGCAGAACTATGTACTCTTTCAGGTCGCTACAAAAACAGAATTACAAGTTAATGCTTAAGTAACTTTGTGTTTAGTAGATTAATCTCGATTCTATGTTTTTTACCTTCAGTTTATCGATGGTTGGGTTAATTTGCTGAACTCTGGATTAACCCTTTTCTAGAGATGATTTTCCACTTGTACAGATATTAATATTTGTATTGTTAAACAGTGGAACACAAGCAGGGCACATTCAAGCAAACTTTTATTTGCTTATATCATGCATATTTAGATAGTTCAGTTCAAACTTACTGTCCTGTATTACTTTCCATATTAGCATATTATGTTGATCATTAGCATCTTACCTGATCCAGTTCTTCTCTGCTGTCATATTCGTACTTGAGTGGACCTGTGAAATAAAGCTTCAGTTTTAAATATTATTTGCAGGTGCTGTTAATTGTTCGTTTTCTCCAGCATGAGCATCATCTTGGTCGGCCTATGAACCAGGTAAGTTGTGAATCTTGAGCACCCTAGGTGTGTTTGAGTTAATACTATATTTGTGGTCTAGTTTTTTTATCCTTGTAATCATTTCCATTATGTTTTTAATTTGGCAGAATCTGGGCAGCCTTTTGATGGATTTCTTGTACTTTTTTGGGTAAGAGAATACCCCTGAACATTTTGTTTTTAGCAACTATATGGGGCCAAACAATTGCATCAATGCGCCTGAAGCCCTGAATGTTGTGTATGTTTTCCCTTTCGGAACAGCTACTATTGTGTGTCTTGCATATAATTATTAATCTTAATTCCAGGAACATATTTGATCCACGTCATATGCGTATTTCTATCCAAGGAAGTGGAATTTATTTGAATCGAGAAAGAGGGCACAGGTGATAAGTTCAATGTTACTATTTTACGTCATTTACCCGTCACCTACAATGTTAGTTTTCTTTTATTAAAAAAAAACAATGTTAGTTTTCTATATGTAAATATTCATGATTTTTGCAGCATTGACCCAATTCACATTGATGATCCACTTTGCCCTGCAAATAATGTGGGCAGGAATTGTTTCCGTATTCACCAATGTGTAAAGGTTAGTTATAATTCTCCACTGTTTTCTATTCAGACATACATATCTGTGTAGGAAACTGCAGGTTGAGAACTTATACCATTTTATCATGTATATGACAGGCTTTTGCTGATGCTTTTGCTGTCCTAGAGAATGAGCTACTGCAGTTCAGTTCAGAATGTAGCATGCCTGCATCAACATTCAATATGCTAAAGAAAGTAATCCCAAGTATTGATACTGATGAGTTGTAGATATAAAACGAGGTAGGATTCCACACGCAACATTTGGTGTCAGGTTGGAATGACCTGTGCCACCTTTTTGGCACTCTGATGGCTATGCAGCTGCAAAGAAGGTAAGTGTAGATGAACACTCTGTTTCAGTCTCCATCGTTACCACATATTCACTGATAGATTTTAATGTTAAGCATGTTCAAGCCCCTCAGTCCACTGAGCTTGCCACCCCTGAAACGGGCCAAGTAGATCTGAACAGAAGTGTTCATGTAACGATGCAAGATGCCTTGCTCCCCGAACAGTCTCTTAATGTTGAGACCTTTGATGGAGGTGCATTTGTGTACTCGAGAGCAAGGTGGTGCGACACACAATGGTACATACATGGATGCCTGCTCTTCTACATTTGTAGAAGAGGTCATTCGTGGAATGCTTGGTAAGTGCATATCTCACACTCATCCATGGGTACTATAATCGATAGACATTTTCACCTCTCGCCAAGGGTTTTTGTTGGGCCAAGGCACATCTCAAACATCAGTTCTGAAACCTCATTTGCTTCCTAGTCCCTTGGTCGTGACATAATATTTTGTGGTAGAAATGAACTCTAAAGTATGATGATTGCTCAGACACCGTTTCTGCAACCGTACGGTCAAGAAGAAAACGAGGAACGCTGTGAAGGAAACTAAAGTACCACGACTGGTTGAACAAGGCAAGTCTCCAGATTGCCGAGCCGGTGCTGAGAACTTTCTGGTGACCAGGGACGAGATGCTGGTACGGGTCGTTACTGTGGCGATGATGCGCTAAGTACTCTGTACTCTCGATTGTCATATTGCTGGTTGCAGCTACATCTCTCCTGCTTTTGCAGTTGCTCTTGTATCGCTGTACTGTCTTGTAACTGAAGCAAAATACAATTTTACTGTGTTGTAATGATTTGCAAAGGGTTCGTAGCCACCGAAAAATATTCTGCAACACGGCTGTACATCAGTTCGCACATACTACTAGTGCACTGTAAAACACTTGGCAAACGTTGCTAACATCGTGATACAAGTAAAAAAAAAATACTCGGCGAGTTTTACAGCTTTTGTGTCAATGGAAAAAATAAGAAAACAAACTTCAAGAGTCGTGGTAGTTCTTTGAGGAACGCAGCATTTACGAATTGGAGCATCCATCCATTCGAAGCGTCATCTTGGGAAGAAGCAAGATCGCAGAGCCCGAAGCAGCAGAATCGACTCCCTCGATCCAATCCGGCTGCATCTTTGAAATTTCAAACATACTCCTGGCGCTTGAACTATGCTGATTAATTGCAGTGGTTTAGCAGGTGAGTGGATGGTAGTAGTAGTATACTATTGGTATTCTATCCCTCTCTGCCGCATTGACTGATCAATTCTGAGGTCGAATACTCGGCGCGTCTCTTCATCCGAGGTCCCGCGCCCTCGCTACTCTGCAGCTTTAAGCGCAGCGCAGCGCAGCACAGCACAGCACAGCAAAGCAAAGCGTTGGGTGTGTTTAGATCTCAAAATTGAGATGTAAAATTAGGAGATTTTGCACGGATTTTGAGCTGAAAAGCACTGTTCCGAACTGAAAAGTACTGTAGCACTTTTCGTTTATTTGTGGTAAATATTGTCCTACCATAACCTAACTAGGCTCAAAAGATTCGTCTCGCAAAGTACATCCAAACTGTGTAATTAGTTTTTGATTTCATCTACATTTAGTACTCCATGCATGTACCGACATTTTTGATGTGATGTTTGATGTGATGGGAAATCTTCTTTTTGCATAGTGTATTTTGGGGAAGTCGGGCTCCTAAACAGGGCCGTTGTATAAATGGCAGGGAGAGAAGGGCTTGAGGGCAAGTACAACAGTGTAGACGGTTGTTGTCTTTTTGACATACATAGACAACTAAATAGACAGCTTGTACAATCAGTCGTCTATTTGGCTGTCTGTAAGACATTTAATACATCTTTTTGCATATAAATTATGGTGATTAAGTACACATTTGATCTTTGTAGCTATTTTGATGCTCAACAACTGAGATAATACATGATATTAAATTAATTCATGTAAAATAATTTAAAAATTACTCTAATATAATATGTATTTATATTAATAGGCATTCCTAGTACATGATATGATTTAGTAAAATTGCGGTTTGTTTGTGTAATTTTTTATGGATCACAGATAAAAAATCTAAGAAATAAAGGAAAAACAAAAGGAGAAAAATCAAATTGGCTTTCAATAAGCAATGGATTGGCAGCTGTGTAGCCCTGCGAATAAACAAAGAGTCCAAATATTGCTTGCGTGCACATCCAGTCATCCACTCATTTCTTATCTTCTCTCCTAAGCTGCCGAACGCACGCCACTGCTCCCTCCCTAGTGCTCCAATGTCCAAGCATGTCGACGGGTGTGCTGTGCAGGCGGACGCAGCCCGCAGCGGACTGGGCGGATGGCGGGCATGCTCACCCGCAGGCCTGCAGGCTGCAGCGGGGCTCGCAGCGGCCGCCGCAGACGGCGGGCGAGCTCCCTCGCAGGCGTGCGGGAGCGCAACCATGTGGGCGTGCGACCTCACTTGCCGGCGAGCGGCGCGACACACAGGTGGGCGACCTTCTTCCTCACGAGAGCAGCAGGTCCTCCTCCCCGCCGGCTCTCTCTCTCCCCTCTCTTAAGGCCGGCCGGCCGGCAGTGGCGAGACGCGGTGCCCCCTCGTCGGCCGTCGCCCGGTCGCATAGTCCCGCGCGGACGGACCAAAGCTCTGACGCCGCACAAGATCCACCTTCGCCGCCGCTTGATTGTGCAACGATGCTGAGGCTTGGCGATTTGGCCTGGGAGCACGAGCCCCCGTCGTCCTTTCGCGAGACGACGGGTGCGGTCGTCGCTAAGCTGTGCGGGGTGTTTTCTGTGAAAATGTCGGCTCGCAGACGGCTCAAAGACGAGTGCCCTGATGTCGCTCAAACTCAGCTCAAAGTAGGAACACCACCGTCCAGCGTCCACAGCCATTTACCTAGCCCACCGCCTCCACCCCTCCACCATTCCCCTTGAGGCCTTCGCCAATCGCCATGGAACATGGCCGCACCAACCTCACCGAGGCTGTGCGCTCCGTGCAGCTGCTCAAGATCGACGGCTACTGCGCGACCGCGGCCATGAGCGACTCGGACTACATCAAATCCAGATGGAACGTCGATGGCCACGATTGGGAGGTCCATTTGTACCCTAAATACTATCGCTATGATGATTCCCACGAGTGGGTTGCTGTAAAGCTCGTCCTTCGGAGTCAACCTCCGAGGAAAACATGGGCGAATCTAACCTGCCGACTTGTAGATCCAAGTCGGAATCTTGATCCTTCTGAAGGGAAGACTGTCTTACGAATTTGAGCAACCCAGGGAATGCGGTTTTGTTCCCCTTGTGAAAAGAGAGGATGATTGGTTCAAGAGACAGGAGTTGAGAGATGATTTACCGTCGTCGGGTTATCTCGTGAATGATACTGTGACCGTGGAATGCACCATCACAGTGCTCAGGCACCTGCCAGCTGATGGTATAGTCATCCCGGCTGATAGGGAGGTGCCCTTGCCATCATCTGATCTGCAGCGGCATCTCGGCGATCTTTTGCAGGGCCAGAGGGGAGCAGACGTCACGTTTGTTCTTGACTCCGGCGAGCACTTTCCTGCGCACAAGACCATTCTTGCTGCAAGGTCTCCTGTGTTCATGGCCGAGTTCTTCGGTCACATGAACGAGAGGAGCTCCCAGTCCGTCCGGATCCAGGACATGCAGGCCGCCGCCTTCATGGCCATGCTTTACTTCATCTACACCGACAAGGCTCCGGAGCTTGAAGAGGACCCTGAGGCGCCCCCGGTGGCGACTATGGCGCAGCACCTACTGGCAGCTGCTGACAGGTAAGAGTTTTTTCAGATTTTTCTCTCTTTTTGCAGAACGTATTATGCCCAAAACTCACTGTATTTCATTATGTATGAAATCTGAACTCCTGCAAAAATGTAACAGGTACGGGCTCGACAGGCTGAAGCTGATCTGCGAGGGCAAGCTCTCTGGTGTCATCGACATCGACACTGTGACGACGCTGGCACTCGCGGAGCAGCACAACTGCTCGCTGCTCAAGGCCAAGTGCGTCGACTTCATCGCCAGGTCGCCTGAAACTCTCGATGCTGTCTTGGCGACGGATGGGTACAGGCATCTCGCGATGAGCTGCCCCTTGGTGCTGGCTGAGCTTCTCAGGGTTGCACGTGGAAGGAGGACCTGAGGTGGCTCCATGCATGGCTCATTGATCCGGTGACTGCCCAAGATTTGGCGCCTCTTATCTGCTTAGTGCCTGCTTACCAGTACTTTTAATATGTTGATTTTTATTATGATGATTCCCTAAGATGTATGGCCATCTATATATCTTATGATGATGAACTAGTACTTGCAGTTGATTTCTATAATTTTGCTTGAATTCTAGCGGCCAATATGTTCCCTAAATGATGTATGGCCATCTATATATCCATCTTATATATGATGAACTATTACTTGCAGTGTATTTCTATAATTTTGCTTGAATTCTAGCAGCCAGGATGATGTGGTTCGACAATCTGTTTTTGTGCTTATCATATGACGCGCAACTTGTCGCTTGCATTATCACCATTGTGTGGTCAAATGTACGAGTAACTATTTATTTATTTATTTATTAGCACACGCACCTTACATATTTCACGGGGAGTTTCTACTCACAATATATTATTTATTCACACAAATTAACTTGGTGTATCACACAATGAAAGGAGTGCCAACACATGAAATGGCTTGCTAACGTTAGTTCAAATAGGCAAGGTGGCATGCATGCAAAATTTTGAGACAACCTCTCCGGAATCACTTCTCTGTTAGTTTTTTTTTTTTGCAATTTCATCAGATAGAATCATTTCCACCATACTATATGATCATAGCCAGAATCCGGATTTGGAGCTGTATCAATCAAGCCCTAATTAAGTTTTATACTGCAACACTGTAATTTGTACGTGTTGGTAACTTATTTACGAAAAATAATTAAGTTTTACAATGCTGGAACCTGGCAGATCGGCCGCAAGCACACGAGCCATGGTTCTTCTGAATCACCACCACAACCACAATGCAGACTGTCGGACTCTCGGCACGGTCATCTCAACAGTTGAAAATAATGTGAAAATAAGATCGAATTTGAGATACTTGAAAAATCTTTGCGAGAAAAAATCACGGGCGCCAATCAGCGATTTTCATAGAGTTATAACACAAGGAACATAATGAGCCGCATGCTCTTTCGGTGAACTTACAAGATAAAGATAAACCTATATATACATATAGGGTGGACTAAACTGATTGCACTTAAATACGTAAAAATCTGTTGATCACATGACCCAAACTATTGGCCCTCCATATAGTCTCCACACAAGACACATGTTATACTTTTGGATCATATCCAACAATTGCTCCATCTGGTTGGAAGTTGGAACAATAATGGATGGAGCTGAATATACTCCCTCCATTCATCTATGCAAGACCTAATATGAAATCTCAAAAAATCACTTTTGCAAGGACTATTCGCATTTTTTCTTGAAAGTGGTGCTTTGGAAATCGGTGTGGCGGTAATTCTTCACATGCACGCCGGGAGTGAAACATTGCAGAGTAAACGGATCTGCAATATAAAAGCCTATTGTTTTTTCTGAAGAAAAACTAATGATGAGAGTGCTTCTCTTAGTTTTTGAGTCAAGTACAAATAGACCTTACATAGATGATTGGTGGAAGTACATGATTAAAATTTGAAGAATATATGACGTCACCAAAAGTGAAGCACACATGTGTCACCATTATACTACCTCTATTCTCATATAGTTGACGTTAGGACAGTAAGTTTAGTTCAAAAATGAACTAACAAAAGTGTTCTAACGTCAAATATAAAAGAACGGAGGGAGTACTTGCGTTAATACTAGCAGTGACGGACGGTTTTCTTCTCTATTCACATTCATCGGCCCGTTCGTTTCCAAGTGCATCCGTTCCCATTCACAGTCACAGTTACTTGCATATAAGTACTCCATAACATTTATCCCATCCGATACTCCATTCCGCTTCTTCCGCCATTGCCCACACACCAACCTCTCTTGAGTCCTTCACCATGGAGCATGGGCGGCATGGCTGCTCGAACCTCACTGATGCCGTGAGGTCGGTGCACCTTGTTAAGATCGACGGCTACGCCGCCACCACGACCATGTCCAGCTCGGACTATATCAAATTCAGATGGAACACCGACGGGTTCGAGTGGGAAATTCGTTTCTACCATTCATGCAAGTTCGTCTATGCTCCACGACAACAGCGGCAGCCGGCAGCCAGGTCAACCCCTTTCCATATTCTCTGGCAGTACTGGCACCGCATGAAAGAGGAGTATTGGGTAACCCTAAGGCTCCACTTACTCGGCAAAGCTCGGGCAGGCAAGGTGAGGGCAAATTTAAGCTGCCGGCTACTGGATCCAAGCCGCAATCTCGAACCATCAAAATTGGAGAGTGTGTCCTGTAGATTTGAGTATGTCGGGTATGCCTCACCTGAACTCTTCCTCCTGAAAGCTGATGACGTAGCAGCATCCGGTTATCTCAGGAATGGGTCTTTGCTTCTTGAGTGCACCATCACCGTGCTGAAAGATCTGCCAGACGTAGTCATCCCAGATAACAAGGACGTGCCCCCGCCAATGCCGTCCTCTGATTTGCACCGGCACCTCGGTGAGCTCTTGCAGGGCCAGACGGGAGCAGATGTCACCTTTGTACTTGACTCCGGCGAGAGTTTTCCTGCGCACAAGAACATTCTTGCTGCAAGGTCTCCGGTTTTCAAGGCCGAGTTCTTCGGCCACATGAACGAGAGGAGCTCCCAGTCCGTCCGGATTCAGGACATGCAGGCTGCCGTCTTCAAGGCCATGCTTCACTTCGTCTACACTGACACGGCTCCGGAGCTTGATGAGGAGCCTGAGGCGGCCGCGACTATGGCTCAGCACCTACTGGCAGCTGCTGACAGGTACTTTTTTTTTGCAGAAAGTGAAGCAACTATAACACCATGTACGTAATTTGTTAACTCTTGCAAATTTGTTAGATACGGGCTCGACAGGCTGAAGCTAATCTGCGAAGGCAAGCTCTCTGGCGGGATCGACGTCGACACGGCGGCGACGATGCTGGCACTCGCGGAGCAGCACAACTGCTCACTGCTCAAGGCCAAGTGTGTCGACTTCATTGCCAGGTCGCCTGAAACTGTCGAAGCGGTGTTGGCGACGGATGGGTACAGGCATCTAGCGGAGAGCTGCCCCTTGGTGCTGGCTGAGCTTCTCATGGCTGCACGTGGAAGGAGGAACTGAACGAGGTGGATCCATGGTTCCTTGCAAATGGCAGCCCGAGTTTTGGTGCCTCTTATTTTTTTAAAAAAATAAATTTTTATTCCGGCCTCTGCATAAGTTATGCACCCAACCATTTATTATTACAGTCTCAGCCTCCGGCTGATTGAGAACGAGATTTTAAAAAGCAATACCAACAAATGAAACGATAAGACCAATTATAAACTAAGCCTATTATGGTGCCTCTTACCTGCTTATAGTTTTAAATTATTATATGTTATATATAATATATTGTGATTTCTCTAAGGTGTAAGCCTTGCCGATGTATATTATGATATGGATGAACTAGTGCTTGCATTTTCTTTGCTCCCTTGAAGTTTTTCTTGAATTCTTGCAGCCTAAGATTTGATACGGAGGCGCCTCCTTTTGTGCTTATCATGATGACGTGGAACTTGCATTGTTACTTGATCGAATTGCCATTCCTGTGTGGTCAGATTACACTAGTACTATTTAGTATTCACACGAGTCAAAAGTCGAAACTACAGCTCCCTTCGGTAAATGCAGTTGATTCCTCGATGAACATTGAATAGATTTACCAAAAAAAAAAAATAAGTGCTCCATTGATAGAATTATTTACGTGGAAAACCTCCTACATCTGATGAATTAAACAAAGCAAATCATGACATGACATGACACGAATATGGCTAGTGATATATTAATATTAGTTTAATATGACTAATTAGCATCTTTCTTACTATTACTTATTGTAGGCTTCTTTTAAAGTTTCCATGTGAAGCCACATAGGATTTTTAGGTGGACACTCTAGAAAAAATCAAGAAATTCTAAAAAATTACCTTCCTTTGCCATTATAAATTAGTCAAGTAACCCTTAAATTTACATCTAAATTACTCACCACTGAATCTTCGTCTAAATTACCCCTTATACCATTATAAATAACCCCTTAAATTTGCATCCAAATTGGTCACGGCTAACATTATAAAAATTATTTTAAACTAACTCCTAAGATTTGTATCTATCTAAAGTACCAACCTAAAAATATAACATGAGTAAATCCTAATTTTGAATCCAAATCACCTTCCCTAAATATATAATAATTAGGATTTACTCATGTTATATATTTTTATGTTGGTACTTTAGGATTCTAAATTATCTATTTATTACACTATTAGTATAAGAAATGATAATTAAGACATATACACATCATTTATAAATATATAGAGGAAGTCATGAGAATACAAATTTTCATGTCAAAAAATACCGCTCACACTTAGGATATATATATATATATATATATATATATATATATATATATATATATATATATATATATATATATATATATATATATATATATATATATATATATATATATATATATATATATATATATATATATATATATATATATATAAAGTCAAGCATCTAATGCAAAGTGAAAATATTATAAACAGAGATGAAAGTGATATAAAGTGATTATGAACTAAATTCTATCACAACCTTGAATGTAATAAGTACCTATCCATATAAGTATTACATTAAAATATTTAACAAATAAGAGAAATCAATGTACCGGTTTTGATTGTTAACTATGTGCCTTAGTTTTTTTTGAATTGAAGACTATGCATTAAACCTTAGGGGATATGCTGGGAAAAAGATAATTATCATAAAAATCAGAAAACATTTGGGTATAATCCTATAGACTCTAATAATCATGGCTTGGTCTATTGTATTTTCTAAAAAAACACTATAATATGTAAATATTGTTCCTTGTTTAAAAATATCTAAAAGTAAAACCAATTTATGATTCTAAATACCTATTTGTAACATTGTTAATACAGAAATATTAAGTTAAGATGGATGGAATGTATGGGTCACCACGTAGAGCATTTATACATGTATGGAATGAAGTGATTAAAAAATACCTATTTTCATGTTAAACACAATGTATGAAGGTATGATACAAATGAAAAAAGTTTATGAATTTGGATAAAAGTTTATACAATAATTACTGATGAAATGTTAATCATAACTAGATAAATAAATCAATATTGTATTATCATATTTAATTAATGATAGAGTGGTAGGAAAATAATCTTGATTATTAAAAATGATCTAATTTTTATTACCTTTGTAATACATCAACTCGTAAAACTATTAACCCGTGGCCCAGTGCGGTAGCATGTGTTGACGGATTAGTTATATCCAATTTGCAGATATATTATATTGTAAAAGACACAAAGTGTTAACATCGTGAAACAATTGTAAAATTACTAGGGCATCAGCCTGTGCTCCCGCACGGGTTATACGTTTATAAATTATAACACACACCATTTGTGTATACCTTAGTAATTATTATATCATATGTCAATAGTTTAAGAAATAAAAGATTATTTTATAACCATATTTTTATTTATATTTTTAATTAGGTCATTTGGATTCAAATTTAAGGTTACGTCATATTAATTTGGTGCAAATTTAAAAGGTTATTTTACGTTATTTTTAAGTATTAGTGGTGGATAATTTATTTGCAAATTTAGGAGGTTATATTAAGTTATTTTTTATAATAGCAGAAGTGGGCAATTTTGATAAGGATTAGGAGTTATTTTTGTTTATTTTATGTAATGACAGAGGTGGATAATTTAGATATAAGTTTAGGGGGTTATTACTTTAGATTATTTTCATAATGACGTGGTGGGTAATTTTTTAGAAAACGTAATAGATTCAATGACTGTGATGATTTCAGTTTACTTATTGACGGCTAGATGTTTTACTTTTTTGTGAGAATTTCTATCTTTTTCTAGAGTGTCCACTTAGGATCCTATATATGTGGCTTCACATAGATGTTTCAAAAAAAATTAATTAGTAATAGTAGGAGTATGTTTACAGCTATAAAACTGCATTAAAATACAAGAACACGTGCTGTGCCGCGTGGGACGGCATGCCTTCCTCTTCGATTCTCACAGAGTCACAGCAGTACTTTGAAACGACACTGCAGTTCCAACGACGTTTCGGAATGAAGGGGAATGCAAAGCGGCAAAGCGCACAAGTATCGTGACTGATTGTGGTAGCTGACGGATGGTATTCTATCCCTGCTGCGTTGACCACCTATCCGTCCGTTTTTCGAAGTTCCGAGGTCGAATTCTCCGTGTCCCTCTTCACCCGAGGAGTCATCAGTTTTAAGTGCAGCACACAACACTGTATAAATGGTCAACACAGCCGTATGCTCCGTCCAGCGCCCTGATCATTCCATTCCACCCCATCGAGGGCTTCACCATGGAACATCCTCTCATCAACCTCACCGAGGCTGTGCGCTCTGTGAGGCTGTTCAAGATCGACGGCTATTACGCAACAGCGGCCATGCCGCACTACGCGTCCATCAATTTCAAATGGAGCGTCGGTGGCCATGAGTGGGAGGTCCTGCTCTATCCTACATACGCGTCAGGTTCGCCGGGGGAGTATTGGGTGGCTCTAAACCCCAATGGCCAAGCTTGAAGGTCAGTCTAAGCTGCAGGCTTGTCGATCCAAGCCAGAATCTTGATCCGTCTGCTGTAAGAAGTCTGTCCCATCAATTTTGTCGTCCCCAACAAGGCAATTCTGTACTTCTCCTCGTGAGAAGAGGCGAAGAATCAGGTTACGTCGTGAATGACTCTTTGACCGTGCAATGCACCCTCACCGTGCTCAAGAAAATGCCAAATGAAATAGTCATCCCAGCTGATGACATGGAAGTGCCGCCGCTGCCACTACCACCATCCTCTGATTTGCACCGCCACCTCGGCGAGCTCTTGCATGGAGGGAGGGGTACAAACGTCACCTTTGTACTTGACTCCGGCGAGAACTTCCCTGCGCACAAGAACATTCTTGCTGCGAGGTCTCCGGTTTTCATGGCCGAGTTATTCGGTCAAATGAACGAGACGAGCTCTCAGTCTGTTCGGATCGAGGACATGCAGGCTGCCATCTTCAAGGCAATGCTTCACTTCATCTACACCGACATGGTTCCGGAGCTTGAAGATCAGGAGGCTGAGGCGCCCCCGGTGATGGCTATGGCGCAGCACCTACTGGTAGCTGCTGACAGGTAATTTTTAGTACGTTTTTCAATTTTTGTTTTCATCACATATTATCAGAAAAATCACTTTCTTTCTTATGCACGGAATCTGAAGTCCTGTAAAAATGTGACAGGTACGGTCTCGACAGGCTGAAGTTGATCTGCGAAGGCAAGCTCTCTACTGGCATCGACGTCGACACGGCGGCGACGACGCTGGCACTCGCGGAGCAGCACAACTGCTCGCTGCTCAAGGTCAAGTGCTGCGTCGACTTCATCGCCAGGTCGCCGGAGACTCTCAACGCAGTCCTGGCGACGGATGGGTACAAGCATCTTGTGGAGAGCTGCCCCATGGTGCTGACGGAACTTCTCAAGCAGGCTGCTCATGGAAGAGCAAACTGATGCGTGGATCGATTCGCTCATTGCAATGGATGTCCAAGATTTGAGCATCTTATCTGCTTAGCTTTTAAACTACTAGTTGCTTTTACATATACTCCCATCTATCTGCCTTATGATGAACTAGTGCTTGCATTTCTTTCCTTAATTTGATATTAGCTTGAATTCTTTGTATGTCGCCTCTGATCTTTTGCGCTTATTTCCATGACGTACTTGCAACTTGCTGCTTGAATTCTCATTCTTGTCTCTTGTTCAAATCAAATTGTTCAGTAATTTTGGATGACCGGCTCAGAGAAATCTGGAATTGCTACTCTCAAGTTGTGTTTTCGGTGCGTTGTATTCTCTTCAGAATCACGATAACCCACTATTTGAAGTTAGGTTTTTTTTTTGACTTTTTGTGCTTGCTATTCCCTCTCACGAAGAGATCAATCATTGACTCAAACACGAAATCAGTAGTGAAAATATTGGACTTGTGTGGGCTAATTTTTACTAAGTTTTTGGGCTTCAAATCATCCATGCGGAGGGATAACAGCTGGTCATAAGTATGTATTTTGGGCGGTCAAGAACAAAATTAAACGGGTGACACCTGAGTTATTATTTCTATATTATCAATGACAATTATTTAGTTTACTTTTTGACAATTCTATATGATGCATTTGAAGATAATTAGATTATTATTTAGGTGTTTACTTTAGGTTAATTTAATAACAACATATAAGGGTAACTTAGATACAACTTTAGAATGATATTTAATTGTTATGCTTAATAATGATATGCATGTGTAAATTAGCTGAAGATTACGAAGTTACTTTAAATTACTTTTGTAATAGCAGAGCTTAGTAATTTAAATATATAGGTTCAAAGTTATTTTAGAATATTTTCATAATAATAGTGGTGGGTAGTGATGAGGTTCTCGTGTCCAAAAATTCTACCATGTCACTTGCATCCCGTGGGAAAGCTCCTGTTGATTCCTTCCTTTGTTTCAATTCCAAAGTTTTGTTTTTTTTTGAAAAAGACAAAGTTTTGTGCTATCCATAGTTTTTCCCCACGTCAAGCTTGCATGCTGTTATTCACATCAACAAGGAAAAGGTAGCACATGCATATGAGAACCTTTGCTTTGCAAATAGCTCAGATTCATGGACCATACTTCTACTTGGTTTGCTGTTGCACGTGCGGTGTGCTTGCGTTTTTTTACATCTGTTGTGGCATCAATACTTCTTGCAGCTTTTTTGAAATAGGCGCACCAAAAAAAAAAGAGAAAACTAAGTGAAAGAAAACTCAGAAGTGTTTGCATCCTTCGAGTCCCTGTGCTGAGCTAAACAGTTGCTTGCTTGAATTAGGTTCTAAACAAATTTAGGCCGACATAGACTAGTTTGGACAACTTTTCAGTCTTGTGTGTTTATCCTTTCTTGCTTCTATTCTTCGATTTGATTGTAGGAAACACTTTTTTGGCGAGGTCAATCGAGTTGTTCTTGGTTGATAACTAACGGAGTAGTGGTGTGGAGGTTGCAGGGGGTTCAAATTGTGTCTGATGAGAAGCTCGGATCGTCAATGTTGAATATTCACCAATCGAGTCTATCATTACCTTTCGGAAGATCGGACCTTGCTTACATCAGGTAACTTTTTAGAAAATATAATAGGCCAATTACTGTGATTATTAGAGTTTACAAGATTGATGTTTTTTTATTTTTGAGAATGTTTAGGAATTGTCTTTTTTTGTACATATCTTGTGAGAACTAATTGGGAGTCTCCAAAATGGAAAAGGATGAGGTCACATTTCTACAAAACTATTACCTTGAACTACTTCTCATTTGTTAAATATTTAAACACTATATATATATATATATATATATATATATATATATATATATATATATATATATATATATATATATATATATATATATATATATATATATATATATATATATATATATATATATATATATATATATATATATATACACACACACACCCACGTGCTATTCTACACCCTGGGTGTAGAATGAATTCTACACCCAGCAGTAATTAATGAAATATATATACTTATTATTTTATGTTATTATGATACTCCCTCTGTCCCACAAAGAGTGTTCGTTTAGAAATTTTTTGGACACACTAATAGTTGTGACAAGTGACCATACTACTCCTAATTAATTTGCTTGGTTTTTTAAATTCTGAATAAATGAAGTGCATTGGAATTAGAGAAAAAGCAACACTTGATCCTTTCATTGGCTCTATGCACTTTTTTTATTGCAATGAGTATTGTTTTAATTAGTTTAGTTTCACTAAAAGCTAAATGAACATTCTTTGGGAGACAAAATTTAAAAGCTAAACGAACACTCTTTGTAAGATGGAGGGAGTATATTTTAGTTAGTAACTAATCTATAATATTTTCATGCACATTTAAAATCTTCAACTTTTCACTTTGCAGCACAAGTATACGCTTGAATTTATTTAAGTTAGACTATCCGCACTCGTCCATCACTATATCTTCCTTTAAAATAAAATATTTTTGTCTGGTCATCAGCTAGATTCTTTTCTTCATCTTCAGTTTTTTCGCACTCACCTACCTTTATAATTCTCCTCTATACCAACAACCAACAACCAACAACGGGGTCCACTTGTCAGCATTATAATATACCACCCCATCCACCGCGTCGGCCGCCCACTCGCACTTGCTCCCCTCCAGTCTCCTCTCTCCCTCCTCGTTACCTCCGCCGCCGGCGGCCTCCCTCGCCGCGCCGGCGGCCACCTTCTCCTCCCTCTTCATCTCCTCGCCGGCGCACTCTTCATCTCGTTGCTGGCGCACTCTTCATCTCCTTCGCCGGCGCAGGAGGGTGGCAAGGAGCTCCCTGGCCATCGGAGGAGGGCATGGTGGCAGAGCTCCCCGTCGTCTCCTCTAGTGGACCACTCCCTCCACGCGTCGACGCCCTCCCTCCCCTCCGACGGCCGCACCCTCCATCTCCCTACACTAGCCATCCTCCTCCCTGCGGATCGGGCGCGGCCTCCCTTTGCGCCTCGCTACTGTCTCTCCTACTCCCCTCCCTCTCTCTCATGACGGACGGTGGTGTCCCGTCCTCCAGCGGCGGGAGAAGCAGGAGAGGGGCGTCCTTATTCGCGCCGGCCAACCCTCCTTCTCCCTGCAGTCGGCGACCGTGGAGGAAGGATCCGGCAGCCAACAACAACGTGGAGGAGCAGGGGTGGCGCCTCCATCCTCGGTGGTGACGCGGATGACGCGCAGGCGGCGGCGGGCGGTGGATGACTCGAGCTCCACATCGAGCTCGGACGGAGGCGTGTGCGGTCTCGCCATCTCCGGCCGCCCCTCCTCTGGCGCTTGGCTCGGCAACAGCGGCGGCGACGGGCGGAGCTCCACGGCGAGGCTGCAGCGGCGGCGCCAAGCTCCAAGATGTGGCGTTGCAGGCACCAGGCAGCGATGGCGTGGGGCTGCAGCGGCGGGCCTCCTCCAGCGCGGTGCCTCCTCTCTGGCGGAGGGGTAGGGTGGCCTACAGAGCTCCTCTACTCCCTCTCCGTCGCGGCATGGCCGTCCTCTGCTCCGCCTCGATGGCGCCCCGAGGCCGGCAAGCTCCATCTCCAACATCCTCGAGCGGGGGAGCGGACCTCCGGCGGCGGCTTCAGGATCCAGGGGCAGCGCCACCCCTGATCATGTGTCCGTCTCCACCTTCCCTGCTCGTGCGCATGTCGGCCAAGCTTGGTGGCAGGGTGGGGCAGCCTCCGGTGCGGCGCAGGTGCTGCTCGCCAATGTCGACGACGGCTCCGGCCTCCCTCGTCGTGCGCTCTTCCTCCCTCTCCATGCCTCGCCTGCCTCGACACCGGATCCACCTCCTCTCCATCGCAAGGTCATTGCTGGCCCGCGGTAGCAGAGGACACGTGGTGGGTCCATCGCAGCCTAACGGAGGCTCTAGAGGAAACGAAGGACGTCGCGATTTTCCCGTCGCCAGCTGCGGTGCTTTTTACTGCAAAATAGCGGGAAGCTCTCCCTTCCCAGTGCAGATAGTATTATAATTTTAACCCACGAATCTATGGGTCCGTTCTTTTAGGTGAAAATGAATAGTGAAGTTGCAAATGAATAGTGCTGGAATAGTGTTTCTTGTGAGAGAAGATGTGATAGGTGAATAGTGTTATTCACTATTCATTTGTGAGGAAAAGAACAAGCCCTATGTTCTCATCATTTTCTCTATATGTTAAATGGTGTATGTACGTGTCACATTGACTAGCCGGCCACATTCGTTGGGCTGTTTGTTTTCAAGTACTGAGGTGAGGTTGAATTGTCTTGGTGTGCCTCTTCACGCTTGAGTCACCACTGTTAACTTTTGAGTGCAGTACAGGAGGCAGTATATAAATTGTCGGTATCGGGGAGAAGCCATTGCCGATTGGTGTGGTAGCTCAAAGTAGGAACAAGAACAACACATCCGTTTGCTTAGTCCTCCCCTGCCTAGCTCCCAGCCCTCTCACCCCATTGCCCAGGCGAAACCACCCTCTTGAGGCGAAATGGAACATGGCCGCACCAACCTCACCGAGGCTGTGCGCTCGGTGCAGCTGCTCAAGATCGACGGCTACTGCACGACCGAGGCCATGAGCAGCTCGGACTACATCAAATCCAGATGGAACATCGATGGTCACGAGTGGGAGGTCCATTTGTACCCTAAATACCGCTGCTCTTCGTATTACAATTGGGTTGCTCTAAAGCTCGTCCTTCTGAGTCAACCTCAGAGGAAAATGTGGGCGAATCTAACCTGCCGGCTTGTAGATCCAAGTCGGAATCTTCATGCTTCTGCAGAGAGTAAGTCTTACGAATTTGAGCGGCCCATGGAAGGCGATTATGTTCGCCTTGTTAAAACAGGTGATGTACGGTCATCGGGTTATCTCGTGAATGATTCTCTGACCGTGGAATGCACCATCACCGTGCTCAAGGAACTGCCTGATGTAGTCATCCCAGCTAACAGGGAGGTGCCACCGCCGCTGCCATCCTCTGATTTGCAGCGGCACCTCGGTGAGCTCTTGCAGAGCGAGAAGGGAGCAGATGTCACGTTTGTACTTGACTCCGGCGAGTGCTTTCCTGCGCACAAGAACATTCTTGCTGCAAGGTCTCCTGTTTTCATGGCCGAGTTCTTCGGTCACATGAGCGAGAGAAGCTCCCAGTCCGTCCGGATCGAGGACATGCAGGCTGCCGTCTTCAAGTCCGTGCTTCACTTCATCTACACCGACACGGCTCCGGAGCTTGAAGAGGAGCCTGATCATGAGGCTCCCCCACTGGCGGCTATGGCGCAGCACCTACTGGTAGCTGCTGACAGGTGATAAGAGGGGGTTTCAATTTTTGTTTTCATCACTTATTATCCAAATTCATTGTATTTCATTACTATGCACGAAATTTGAACTGCGAAAGTGTAACAGGTACGGGCTCGACAGGCTGAAGCTGATCTGCGAAGGCAAGCTCTCTACTGGCATAGACGTCGACACGGCGGCGACGACACTAACACTCGCGGAGGAGCACAACTGCTCGCTGCTCAAGGCCAAGTGCGTCGACTTCATCGCCAGGTCGCCGGAGACTCTCAACGCGGTCTTGGCGACGGATGGGTACAAGCATCTCGTGGCGAGCTGCCCCATGGTGCTGACGGAACTTCTCAAGGCTGTTCATGGAAGAAGCAACTGATGTGGATCGATTGGTTCCTTGCAATGAGAGTTCAAGATTTGCTGCATCTTATTCTCATCTGCCTAGTATCAGTTTTAGTTTCTTTTTTATATCATGATTTCTTTAAGACGATGTATGCCGCGCCCATCTATCTATATTACGATGAACTAGTGCTTACATTTCTTTCTTTAACTTGATTAGCTTGAATTCTACTCCTTCAGTTCCAAATAAATTTTTTATTTTTCTAGATATATTTATTTTATTATGTATTTACACATAAATGTATATCTAAATACATACAAATACAATGTGTTGACACTTAAAATTGGCAGTTAAACCAGATCAGGCTGTGCCAGTCGGTCAGAATGGATTCACCAGACGGTCTGACCGGGGTGTGCCTGTAGCCAGTCCGACAAAAGCACCACCCGGTCTAACCGGGTGCCCCAGGCGGTTAGACCACCATCCCCTAAGTCCGAACCAAATTGAGGAATCATAGTAGATTTCGAGTTGTAAAGGATTTCCTTAAAGGGTAAGACCTCCTCACCCTATAAATATAAAGGATCGTAGCTGATTGAGAGAGCGTCATCCAATCGAATTTTCAATTTACTACTTTTTATCTTCAAAATCTAGCTTTTTCAATCCTTTTGCTTTTCTCATTCGTCTCCATGTCGGTTGAGGACGTTCTGAGTGGTATGCCGATCTCAGAGCAACCCTAAGATTTTTGGCGACGTCTCTGTCCAAGACGGTTAGATCGGGCCCCCAGGCGGTTAGACCGGCCCGTGCTGGAGATCTCGACAAGTTGATTTCCGACCTTTGCGCGATCTTGCGCATTCGTGTGTTCGACCGAAAAAAGCGTCAACAAAATGAATCTAAAAAAGTCAAAAAAACGAGTAATTTGAAATGAAGAGATTAGTACGTAGTGCAAGGTTTGGTAAAGCGCCTCTTTTGTGCTTATAAGGAGTGCCATTAACAAACTTCCTCTAGAAGATTATAACAACAGAAACACATTCGTCAGGATGCAAACTTAGCATTAACAACAACCAAATCTATCTACTATACTTAAGGCCTGACTTTCAAAGGATGTGAGGAAAAAGAGATCTCTATTGACCAAAGCATGAAAAGCTAATCCTCTGCCGAGCAAAAAGATGGACACTTTATACAATTGTTACGGTCGTTCTCGTTCCTTCGTGACGAAGTTCACTGACGTGGCTCGTGGATTGATGGATGGCAGCTGCAGATGGTCAGAGCGCTGTGCGCCATCGGTCGGAACAAGAATTCGCTTTGGAGCTTTACACATGCGAATCTTGTAAAGCTAACGCGGAGCTTTGTAGGAGTAGCATGTAAAGGCGCAGGCTTCCTAACTAAGCTGTGTCTAATGAGTGGTATTACAACAGTCAGAATCAACATATTTTTATCTCATAACAAGTTTATACGTTACAAACTAGAAACTACATATCCATTGTGCACGAATTTAATTTTCGTACCAATGTAGTTTACGAGTTCCCTTACTTTTTAAAAGAACATGCATAGTACGTATTCCATTAAACAGAAAAGAGTAGCAGTTTACTTTTTTTTTAGATTACACAGTACAACGCAGACGCTCACAACACGCACGCACACTCACCTCTATGAATACACGTACGCAAACCCTACCCCTATGAGCATCTCCGAAGGACTGAGCACCGGCAGACCTGGAGATTCTCGAAGTCCCCACTGGCGCCTCGTCGTCGACGGGAACGTCGCTTACCACTTAAAGCATAACGCCGGAAAATCCCGAAATAAATCCAGGAAAAGGTGCGAGCACCAGGATTTGAACTCTGGTGGGTAGCGTCCCACTGGACCGTCCTACCATTGGAGTACAAGCCCATTCGCGACACAAAACACAAAAGCAGCCGCACGGCGGCCAAACGGAACGGAACACCACCACCACACACGCGACCTTTGAAACTTAGGAGCTAACAGAAAAGAAATCCCGCTCAAACCGGCAGATACCCAGAGCACGAGTCCCCCTACTATTTGACAAAAAAAAATATGCTCAACTGTACCTCAAAATCTGACCATCTACCATAACTTCTATGTGCTGTTATTGTTGGATATATATTGTTGACCTCGGTCAACTAACGAACACCGCAAGAAAAGGAGGCGCCCCGCGCCTCTTTCCTTGGCTCGATCCCAACGGATTGAGTCCTTTTTGCCGTGATCGGGAGGCAAATCCTAAGCCATCACGGGCTCGGCCCCTTGCCTACAGCGTTGTTATATAAGAGAGGGATCCCTCCAGGGTTCTCTCATGCCATTTTGTTTTCCACCGAAAACCCCACCGATCATTTAGAACGCTGGAAGGCTCGGAAGCTCGAGCTTGTCATCCCCAAGGGCAGTGCCGCTGGAGACCGGAGGGCTACCGCTACCCCAGGCAGACGCTCAAGGAGCATCTACGCTACACCAACCCGGACACCGCACTCACCATCGAGTCCGTCGCCCCTTCACCGAGCCACACCGACGAGATGGACGCCACCTCTGCCGGTATAAGGCTCACCTTATGTTTATCCGCATTAATTCATTTACTAGATGTGATCTAGATTAGACTAGTGATCCTGGACGATTAAGATTAGACTAAGTATTGTTAGTAATCCCTGTTAAGTTTTAACTAACAATTGGTATCAGTTAGCTCTTACTAGTTTGTTTAGATCCCCTAGTTGAACCTCTAAGACTCCCTGTTAGTCACGGTTCAGCATAAGAAAAGGTGTAGTTTTAAGTTTTGATCATGTTTAAGTTAAGTTCTTTAGTAGATCAGTAAGCCTTATGTTTAGATTAGTCAAGTTTTAAGTTTTAATTACATGATTAATTGATTAATTTCAAGTTTTAAGTTCCTGTTTAGATTAATTATGGTTTCGGTTAGTAGATTCATCTAAGTCTAACCAGTCAGTAAGAATTCACCCGTAGTTAGAAGCAATTAGAAGGAGGGGATAGCCAATTAAGATCCAAATCAATCAAATCCCGGCGAATCCCCAAACCCTAGATCTACACCGAAACCCTAACCCTAACCCTAAGAGTAAGTCAGAGGCCTACCTGGTCTCGGCGTCCGCGCATGGCCTAAGCTCGCCGTGCGCGACGTCCATCTCCGGCGACACGCCGTCCTCGCGACATCAGTTGTCGCGGCCGGCAGAGTCTCCACGCGTGCGCGCCGCCCTCCTGCATGTGCGCGTCCGCCTTCATGGCGTGCGCGCCGTGCTCCTCCAGGCGACACTTCAGTCCGCGCCGCCGCCGGCCTTGGAACTCCGGCGAAGCACCTCGACAGGCCGCGCGCGAGACGCACGCGGCGCCGCCGAGGAGGCTCGCGGAGCCCCGGCTCAGTCGCGACGGGCCCTGGATCTTGAGGTCTTGGCCCTCAGCTCGCCGGAAATGGGGGAGTAGAGGAGGCTTAAGCCGCCGCCGGCCATGGCGCGCGGAGGCGCTCGTCGCCGCTGCGCAGCTGCGACTGGTGCTCGGGAACGGGGGAGGGGAAAATGAATTAGGGTTTCCCCTTCCCCCCGCCATTTCAGCCTTTTAAGTGACGCGCGGACGCCGTCCACCGTCGGATCGGCTCGACGGCCACGATCGCGGCTGGAGTGAGAGCGGCTCCGAGATGGGCCGGGCCAACGGCCCATTGATCAGCTGCTGGGCTAAATGCTCTCTGGGCCGCTTTAGCCAACTGCCGCGCTGAGCCGCATGCTGCTGCGCCGAGCCGTTGAACCGGTTATCAGCCGAGCTGGTGAACTGAGCCGCGCGCAATAAGTTAAGTGGGCCGTTCTGGGTTGCTGAGTACCTGGGCTGAGCGCGCGCTCGTGGGCCGCTTCATGGGCTGAATTAAGTTTTGGACCAGATTTGAGTTCAAGTTACATTAAGAGTTTATGATTTTCTTTAATCATTTTCAGTACCTCTTATTTTAAGTTTAAGCATTTAATTAATTGCTATTTTAAGTTCAGATTTTATTTGCATAAGTCAGATTAATTTAAGTGGTAGATATTCGTGTTATTTCACTGAAATTTAAGTTTAAATCCACCACTATGCTTTGAGATGTCTCTAAATAAATGGAACCAACGAGAAGTTTGTTTAGAGTAAACTTGTGATTAATTCTGACCAAAGTTGTTTTAATCCTGAGTCTTAAGATGAATTTCGTTTGTTTTCCCCAACGGTGATGCAAATTGAAGTTTTAATGCGTGATTTTAATCAGACCAACGTAGGGTTATTATCATGCTTTTATGTGCATTTCATTGTATATGATTACTAAGACAAATCTTCTTGATTTTTCAGTGACTAATGTGAATGTTGTTGCCTCCTACCTCAACAACATTGAGCCGCTCAATGGAGCGAACTTTCCTGACTGGAAGGGCAAGGTCATGACGTGCTTGGCGTGGAATGATCTTGATGTTGCTTTTAGAGAGGATATGCCTCCTGCTCCTACTGCTGGACAGACTTCACCTGCTTTAGAGAAGTGGGAGAGGTCAGACTGTATGGCCACTATGGTCATGACTCAGACTATCAGTGCTGTCATCAAGGGTGCTATACCCACTAAGGATGGCCAGGGAGTGGATCTGACTGCTAAGGCCTTGTTGGCAAAGATTGAGGAGAACTTCAAAAGTTCATCTAAGACTTATGCTAGCACTCTCATCATGAAGCTAGTGTCCTCTCAGTATACGGGTACGACTGGTATAAGGGAGCACATTCTCAACATGTGTGACATGGCAAATAGACTGAAGGACATGAAGATGGAGATCTCTGATGGTTTCCTTGTTCACTTCATCATGACCTCACTGCCCTCACCGCAGTATGCCGCTTTCAAGATCAACTACAACACAAATAAGAGTACCCGGTCCATAAGTGAGTTGATCAGCTACTGTGTTGAGGAAGAAGAGAGGCTTAAGACTGAAAAGATGAAGGATGTGGTGAACATGGTGCAACACATGAGTCTTAGTAACACTCCAAAGAATCAGCATGAGTCTGGCAGCAGTAAGCAAGGCCAGAAGAAGAATAAGAAAAATTGGAACATGAAGGTAGCTCCAATCAACAAGAATAACAAATTCAAGAAGAACAATAAGTCCCATGATGGCCAGATGCTGTGCTCTTTCTGTAAGTCTCCTCAGCATCTTCAGAAAGGCTGTCCAGGCTTTAAGGAATGGTTGAAGCAACAAGGTAATGTTAAGTATGATGTTGTTTCATTCATTGATGAGTTATTCTTAGCAGATTTTTCTCCTAATACTTGGTGGATTGACTCAGGTGCCACTGTGCACATTTCCAATTCTTTACAGGTATTCCGTTCGATCCGAACTAAAAGAAGGGGGGGGCGAAGTCTAAGAGTGGCTGATGGGAACAGAGTTGAAGTTGAAGGCGTTGGAAGCTTCATTCTTCAGTTGCCGGGCGGCTTCCAGCTTAATTTAGATGATGTCCTTTATGTTCCCAGTTTAAAGAGAGACCTTATTTCCGTTTCAGCATTAGATAAATCAGGACATGTTTGCGTGTTTGGCAACAATAAGTGTGTGATACAATTTAATGGAATTGAGGTTGGCTTTGCTAATTTGCAAGGCATGCTTTATATGCTCTCTCTTAATGATAATCATGTTTTGAATGTCACCGATGTTTCACATAAGCGTAAGCGTGATAATGAGACTTCTTCGAAATTGTGGCACTCTCGTTTGGGGCACATTTCGAGGGGGAGAATGGAGCGTCTCATTAAAGATGAGATACTTCAACAGTTAGACTTCTCAGATTTAGAGCAGTGCATCGACTGCATTAAGGGAAAATATGCTAAGACTATTAAGAAAGGAGCGAATAGGAGTACGGGTGTTTTAGAAATAATTCACACAGACATCTGTGGCCCTCTCTCAGTGACATCAGTAGATGGCTATGATTCATTCATAACGTTTACTGATGATTATTCCCATTATGGTCATATCTACCCCATCCGTAAGAAATCAGATGCATTAGAAATATTTAAAATTTATAAGCTGGAAGTTGAGAAACAGCACAACACTTCCATTAAGATGGTAAGATCGGACAAGGGAGGTGAATATTATGGGAAACACTCTCAATATAGTCAAATTAAGGGACCATTCGCTAAGTACTTAGAAGAGCAAGGCATAAGAGCTCAATACTCTATGCCAGGCGAACCACAGCAAAATGGAGTTGCTGAGAGGTGCAACCGTACACTAATGGACATGGTACGAAGCATGCTCAATTATTCTAATTTGCCTATGGACCTGTGGATGGAAGCATTAAAGACAGCTGCTCACATACTTAATCGGGTTCCAACTAAGTCAGTACCCAAGACACCTTATGAATTGTGGACTGGGAGGAAACCGTCTCTAAGTTACTTTAAAGTATGGGGTTGTCCAGCTGAAGCTAAGTTATTTGATCCACAGCAAAAGAAATTAGATTCTAAGACGGTAAGCTGTCACTTTATTGGATACCCAGAAAAGTCTAAGGGGTATCGATTCTACTGTCCTGGTCGACACACTAAGTTCGTTGAGACTAGACAGGCTGTGTTCCTAGAGGACTCAGGAATTAGTGGAAGCTTTCCAAGGAGGGAAGTGAGTCTCGAAGAACTACGGATTGAGCTTCCTGATTCAGTAGTTTTTGAGTCCACACCGCTATATTAGTTTGTACCACCAATAATTCCTTCTGCTCAGATAAGTGGCACTCAGTCTTCTGCTAGCACTCAGCAGTCACTTGCTGGTACTCAGCAGGGGTGGTGATCAGCAGCCATCTGCAAATGTTCAGCAGCAGGATGTAGTGCCAAATCAAGAGGCTCAGGTGCAAGATGCACCAGAAGATGAACCTGAACCGGTTCCTGAACCAGAGGCGGTCGTACCATTAAGAAGACCGCAACGGGACAGGAAACGTGCTCTTCCTGATTGTTATGAGTTATATTTAAGTGAAGAAAACTATGACATCGGGAAGGTAAATGAACCTGCCAATTTTAAGGAGGCAGTCTCATGTGAGAATTCCACTAAATGGATTGCTGCCATGGAAGATGAGTTAAGATCTATGAGTTCTAATCAGGTATGGGATTTGGTAGAAATTCCTGATGGAGTCAAACCAATAGGCTGTAAGTGGGTCTTCAAAACTAAGTATGACTCTAAAGGGAATGTTGACCAATTCAAAGCAAGGCTCGTAGCTAAGGGTTATACACAGAAGGAAGGGGTTGATTATAAAGAAACCTTTTCTCCTGTGTCCACCAAAGATTCTTTTAGAATTGTCATGGCACTTGTAGCTCATTTTGATATGGAGTTACATCAGATGGATGTTAAGACCGCATTCCTTAATGGAAATTTAGATGAGACCATTTATATGGTACAACCAGAAGGTTTTATCATTAAGGACAAGGAACATATGGGGTGCAGACTAAAGAAATCCATCTATGGTCTTAAATAGGCATCCAGATAGTGGAACCTTAAGTTCGATCAAACAATTAAGAAATTCGGATTTAAGGAAACTGAGGTAGATAGTTGTATCTATGTTAAGATTAAGGGTGGAAAACTAATAATCCTAGTACTGTATGTGGATGACATACTATTAGCAAGCAACGATAAGAACATGTTGTATGAAACTAAGAAATTTCTATCATCCAACTTTCATATGAAGGATCTTGGTGAGGCCAAGTATGTACTCGGTATTGAGATACACCGAGATAGAGCTCAAGGCATACTAGGATTATCACAGAAAGCTTATATTGAGAAAATGCTTAAGAGATATAATATGGATAAAAGTAACACATCTCCTACTCCTATTCAAAAGGGCGATAAGTTTAATACAGATCAAAGCCCTAAGAATGAATTAGAAAGAGAAAGGATGAGGATTATTCCTTATGCTTCAGCTGTCGGAAGTTTAATGTATGCACAAGTCTGTACGCGTCCGGACTTGGCGTTTGCAACGGAAGTGTTTAGTAAGTATCAGTCTAACCCAGGATGGGCTCACTGGGTAGGTGTCAAGAAGGCATTAAGATATTGCCAAGGCACTAAAGACTACATGCTCACATATAAGAGGTCGAACAACCTAGAGGTTGTTTGCTACGTTGATGCTAACTTTGCTGGTAGACAATAGGAAATCCACTTCTGGATACGTCTACATGCTAGCAGGGGGAGCAATTTCATGGAAAAGTGGCAAGCAGGGAGTAACTGCTGCTTCAACCATGCAAGCTGAGTTTGTGGCATGTTATGATGCAACAGGACAGGCAGTATGGCTTAAGAATTTAATTCCGGCATTAAGAGTTGTGGATAGTATCTCGAGACCTATCACAATGCATTACGATAATCAAGCTGCAGTATTCTTTTGCGCAAATGATAAGTTATCTGGTGCTTCTATGCACATTGATCTTAAGTATCGTATCATGAAAGATAGAAACCGGGACCGCACACTTAAGATTGAGCATATTAGCACTAAGGTAAACATTGCGGATCCGCTCACAAAAGGTCTACCACCTTCCCTCTTTCAGAAACATGTCCTAGGTATGGGACTGGTGGATAGCTTTTGATCAGGTCCTGGTTAAGGGCCACTTAGTTTCCCCAAATAAGAATAAGCGTCCTAACAAAGTTTATCAGTAAGTCTATGGGTAATGTTGTCCCAGTGTGCCGTGGTGCTGCTGATGACGCATTGGTCTGGATCTTGCTGATTTACTGAGGAAGGATTTTAGTTTAAATTAAGAATAAGTTATTGACCGAATAAAATTTTTGTTAAGTTAAGAATAAATAAGAATAAGTTTTATTGACCTTCGGTCAAGGGGGAGAATGTTGGATATGTATTGTTGACCTCGGTCAACTAACGAACACCGCAGGAAAAGGAGGTGCCCCGCGCCCCTTTCCTCGGCTCGATCCCAACGGATTGAGTCCGTTTTTGTCGTGATCGGGAGGCAAATCCTAAGCCATCACGGGCTCGGCCCCTTGCCTATAGCGTTGTTATATAAGAGAGGGATCCCTCCAGGGTTCTCTCATGCCATTTTGTTTTCCACCGAAAACCCCACCGATCATTTAGAACGCTGGAAGGCTCGGAAGCTCGAGCTCGTCGTCCCCAGGGGCAGTGCCGCTGGAGACCGGAGGGCTACCGCTACCCCAGGCAGACGCTCAAGGAGCGTCTACGCTACACCAACCCAAACACCGCACTCACCATCGAGTCTGTCGCCCCTTCACCGAGCCACACCGACGAGATGGACGCCACCTCTGCCGGTATAAGGCTCGCCTTATGTTTATCCGCATTAATTCATTTACTAGATGTGATCTAGATTAGACTAGTGATCCTGGACGATTAAGATTAGACTAAGTATTGTTAGTAATCCCTGTTAAGTTTTAACTAACAGTTATAGTCTTATAGAATACTAGAACTACAATCTAAACCGGCAAATAAAACCCTCCCAGGGATTTGATGTTCTACTCAACCAATTGACCATCCAAGTAGAACGGTCGAGCTCAAAAGTTTGGTATGATCCAATCACGTTTGAGCTTCTAATCACCAGCTTCAAGATGACCGGCTCAGACCTAACAGATATCAGATATGCATATACTTGTGCTTGTGTGTGTCATATTCTCTTCCTATCACGATAGCACTCAGTTAAAGCAAACGGATGCATGCTAGGGTTTTTTACTGTATGCTCATGGAAGAGCGAACTGACGTGGGTCGATTGGTTCCTTGCAATGGATGTCTAAGATTTGGTTCATCTTATCTGCTTAGCTTTTACATATCGTGATTTGCCTAAGGTGTATGCGCCCATCTATCTACATTATGATGAACAACTAGTGCTTGCATTTCTTTCTTTAATTTGATTATTAGCTTGAATTCTAGGTAAAGCGCCTTTGATCTTTTGCGCTTATTACCAACACGTACTTCCGTTCCAAATTACCTTGTCACTATTGACTTTTGATCACAACGTTGACCATTTGTCTTATTCAAAAAATTAGTACATATATAAAAAAATGTCAAGTTATATTTAAAATACCTTTAGTGATTAAATAAGTCATAAACAAAACAAATTACAAATACATAATTTTTTTAATAAAACGAATGGTCAAATATTGAGATCAAAAGTCAACAGTGACAAATAGTTTGAAACGGAGGGAGTATCATTTACGTGTGCAACTTGCTGCTTGAATTCTCATTCTTGTGTCTTGTTCAAATCAAATTGTGGATGATCGGCTCAAAGAAATCTGGACTTGCTTCTCTCTTCAGAATCATGATAACCCATGTCACTATTCTTAACACCCTGACTCATCCTCCTCTCTACAGGGTGAATATGCCAACAATGTTCAAAGGTCTGCGTATTTATACTGATGCTTCATTGTTGCTTGGTCAAAACTTCACATTCAATCGGGATGCAGGTCTTAGAGTTTTCCTAATCAACTCGTGAACACAACAGAATTTTAGTGCTTATATTAAAGCGTCTCTTCACACTGCTTTCTCAGTTTTCATGTCAGAAGCGGCTGCCCTTGCTTTTGCAAGTACTATTATTGACATGATGCATATTACTGAAGCAAATTTCCTCTCTGACAGCCAGCAATTGGTCTCCTTCATCAACTCCAACATGACTCCTATTCCAAGATGGATGCAAAATTCTACACTCATACATTCTTCAATGCAGGGCAAGACAAAAACTACAAGGTCTACAAGATCCCTAGAAACATTAACAACACATGTCTTAGCAACACAGGCTCGCAATCGACAAAATCTTGTATCTGAAGTAGCAATTAGTTGTCATAACCCTTCTCATATCTCGAGCTGCCCAATTCGAATGCTCTTGACCATGTACTCTGGGATAACTTATCCCACATAGCAGTTTCTTGCTGCAAATTTTATAAAGCATGTTTGTTATAAAAAAAACCCCACCGGTTGAAGCAAACGGAAGCTAGGGTTATTTTTTTTTACTTTTTTGTGCTTGCTATTCCCTCTCATGAAGAGATCAATCATTGACTCAAGCATGAAATCAATATTGAAAGTGTTGGCCTTGTGTGGGCTATTTTTCCTAAGTTGTTGGGTCATGCGGAGGGGTGAACGAATGCAAGGGGCGTGTTGTACAACATCTTGATGAGCTATCTAGTAGGATAGTAGAAGGAAAATCTATGTCTTTTAGCCTTCATCCTCCTCACGCGTTCATTTTCTCTCTCTTTTACTAGAATATAAGGATGCACATACGAATTGTATGGAGAAATAATGGTTGATGTCATTTTTTATATTAGGGCTAAAGTGACATTTTATATTAGGGGTGAGCCCGGGGCTGGGCTGCGGAGATGATGGCACTGCCACCGTTCTCAATTTCATTTTCACCCTTTTTCGGTCCTCATCAAAATCACTTAAATTTATGAAATTTTGACCAAAACTCAGGTTAAAAGGTGATCTTTCGTGAAAAGTATCAAAATTTCGGTGAACAATACTTTCGGTCACCATTGGAAGACTGAAATTTTGCGAATGAAATTTGGGCCAAAATTTCTATCACTGGACACAACATGTCATAGGGCCATGTTTTGGTCCTTTCTAGAGACTTGCCAACTAAGCAAAATGATAATATGTCAGCGTAATTAATGAAGAAAGAGAGCACAAATCATAAAAATGGTTTTCTCATGGAGAAATCATGTCTACTCTTGACCTAATGCACAAGAAACTATGAATTTGCCATTGAGAAGAAACCACTAGTTTATATGAGGTTAATGCAACGCTCCCCATTAGTGAAATTGAGAAAGAGAAAAGGAAAATAATTATTACTCGAAGACACTACCACTATGAAGAATAGTTTCTATGAATGAGTTCTTGTGCTATGAAAACCGTGTTAGTTTCCTCCATTGGGACTGCCCTAATGGTGGCTCTACTACTACCGCTGGAACGGCATCTGCGAATGAAGAATGGAATATGAAGCGCACAAGTATCGTGATATTACAAGAGGAAGCCCGCCGTGCTAGTGTTTCTAGTGATAGGGTTACTAGGAGCGCATCGAGGAGAGCATTCATGCCACAGCAGCAACAGCCACAGCCTTCGCCTACTATGCCTCCACCGTCATTATTGTGAGACATGGGTACCCCTGGGTCCCCACCGGCCAGGGTCACGGTCGTCCTCGACAAGTGGGTCCAGCCCATCAGAAGACTCGCCGACCTGACAGTGGGCCCAACAGACCTGATCTATGGCCCCGAAGACCTCCAGAAGACCTTATCCGCTACAAAGGAGACTTGGAGTACACATCAAGACATTGGCTGCACCGCCAGAAAGTCCGAAGATTGTGAGATAATATTGTAACTAACTAGAGATAGGTTTCCTGGTCGTAACCGACCAGGACTCTGGTCCATCGACCTTGTCCGCCAGCCAATATAAGGCGGCCAAGGGCGTCCTCCAATGTACCTCAGATCGATCCACAACAATACAACACCAACAACTAGACGTAGGGTTTTACTCTCCAAATGCCTGAACCAGTATAAACTCGCAGTGTCTCTCGTGTTCCGTGTGCTACACTAGCATAAGCATCGAGTTCTTAGTTCACGATCCCCTCCACTGAACAAATAGGGTTGACCCCCCTGTGGACTGCTCAGATCTAAACCTCTGACAGTTGGCGTGCCAGGTAGGGGCGGATCCAGAGCTCATCATGGAACTCGATGGTGTCATCCAGTGGCGTCATCTTCCTCGCAAGCATGGCGGACTTCCTCGCCAACCCAGTCGACATCAGCTTCGGCTCTATGCCGTCGGATCTTGCCGCTTCAACCGCCGGCCTAGTCGTTGTCGACAACGCCGAGGCTACCCCCATCCAGCAAGTCGAATTCGATCTGCTGGCAGAAACCCACCCACCCACACCTCACGATCTGTTCGCGGGGTTCAATCGTGCCGCAAGCATTCTTGCGGACACCATCAATATCTGCGAAAGCGTCAAGCGCTCTAGCAAACCCAAAGCACCTTCGTCCCATATGCCCTTCGGCTTGCGGAACACAACTTGTGTCGTCTCCGACCACATGAAGAAGCAGATCCAGATACAATCTTGGTCGAGCACCTTCACCTCGCAGGGCCTGACCTGCGGAAGTCGCAGGGACCTCCCAGACGGTCCTTGCCCCATCCATAAGAAGGCAAAACACACTGCCTGCCAGTGTCGTGCGCTGAAGAAGCTTCATTGACCTACTCCTCAAGTAGCGACCCAAGGTCGCCGGATTCATCATACTCCGCAGTCTCTGGACTGTGGCGAGTTTCAGGTCGCCTATGTCATCATCACGCCCAATGACTATGGTCACGAGGTCAGTGCACACCACGACCTCCCAGATCGCGAATCTCTCATGGTCTCCGCTAACGTACCTCCACAAGCCTGCGAGACTGAAGCTCAACAACAACAATGGGAAGCTGACAATGTTGGTTGAGCGCAACACCGCTAGGTGGAAGCAGACCAAGCTGCTCAGGATGCGGCGGTGTCGGAGGTTTAGTTCCGCACAGTCCACAGGGGGGTCAACCCCGGTGGTTTAGATTAAGATGGGGCGATCTAGAGCTAAGCGCTTGATGGTTATGTGAAAGCACACGTAACACTGCGAGTTTATACTGGTTCAAGCCTCCGAAGAGTAAAACCCTACGTCCAGTTGTTGGTGTAGATTGCTTGAGGATTGCGTGGTTACAATAGGGTTGCCCTGCCTGCCTTATATTGGCCAGCGGAAAAGGTCGGCGCCCAGACTCCTGATCGGTTACGACCAGGAGACCTAAATCTAGTTGATTACAACTATTTCCATATATCCCGGACTGCCTGTCGGATCCGCCGCTGTCTTGTCTTGCACTCCAAGTCTTGCAGTCGTTCCGGATAAGGTCTACAGGAGGTCGTCCGGGCCACAGACCAGGTCTGTTGGGCTGTTGACAGTCTAAAAACACGTCAAGATTCACCATCCCTCACGGATCATCATAGCACTTTTTCCCTCGGAGTATGACCAAGGTTATCGAACCGTGGATCGGAAGCAAACCGCTAAGGTTCTCTACCTTATCTAGTCAATCTAACCTAACATGAAGCATTGATTGCATATAAAGGGTAAACCTCAAAGATATGAATGAAAGCATAAGGTTGATCACATTCACGAACATGGGCAAGGTAAAGCGCCACCAAGGGGACAACTAAGCCTAGCGCCTTCTAGTTGTAATTCCGGCAAACGAGCAACAAACCAAGCATCTCATCTAAAAGCATCCTTGTTGGGTATTTTAGCGTCACATGAAATAAATCCGCAAGCGCACGGATACCGTTGTAGCTTTCACCTTAGAGTATTCCAAGGGTATCGAATCCAAGGGAACAGTGTGCACTAACTTCGTACTAGTCAGTCCAAGGACACCCAGATAAAAGGCAAGGATAGAGATAGAGAGGATTCCTAAAGATAGCACTATAGATGAGATTAAAGGTCGATCTCTAGATAGAACTTGGCTTAGGGTACCGATAGCCCTGACTTAACAGGCGATTCCGGTACGCGGATCTATGTGGAACGGAGCTCTGACTATATCCAGCTGCGGAGGATCAACGAGGGCCAGACGGGCTGTCACCACCACCTGGACTGCCTCTACCTAACCTTGGGATAAGCCGAACGAATGATAACCGGTAGCGACACAACGTCTACGCTGTGGTTACTGCCGTAGCCAACGGACTACGGCACTCTGTACTTATAGAACTACGACCACGAAAGAGAACTGATCTCACTCACTAAACGTACTACTAGCTTATACTAAAGGCATGCAAGAGAGCACTCAACCACGTACTGTGCTGCCAATGTATACGGACGACTTACAGCAGACGAACGCATAAACCCAGGATCTACGCACTAGCAGAGGAAAAAGTCTACTCATGCAACCAGGCATAAACTATTAGAAAGGAATCACGAACACACTTTATTCTAATCAGAGCATGCAAGCATATCCACTTTATTCTAAAAGACTAATCATACAAACGGGATACAAACTTGTGCACCTAATCAACTAGATCGAGGGGGCGTGTTCGTGAAGAACACGTGCGTCTAAATGATGAACAGGTGAAGAACACAAGAACATATCACTTGCACTTTGGTCTAAATAGAAAATGCAGAAATACTCACTTTACTCTAATTGAAGAACGAGCATCCATAGAGGTACATCCCCTTCACTCTCTCCCTAGCTTTGATCTAATCAACTACTCCACACTTACACTCTAGATGGAGGAGAGGAGAGCCTCTCCTCTCAAGAGAGAAAATGAGAGAGGAGGAGAGGAGTTGTGTGTCCTATTCTCTACCCCCTCCACTTCTATTTATAGGCCAAGGAGAGTAGGAGGAGCCCCCTTGGCTGCCATGGGCGCCACCAATAGGGTGGTGACACGTGGCGAAGAGGAGTGAGGGCCAAGTAGCTTGCAAGAGAAGGAGCTTTCCGGCAGGATCCTGAGGGAATATCCGGGCACACACCTAGGACCGCCTTTGCTTCATCATGACAAGCCGACACGTCGAAGGGCGACACGAGGGGCCGCAAAATGGGGTCGGCCGACTTGGGGGGTCGGCCGACCCCCAGGTAGCTCCCCTCGCACCACCTTTCGTCCAGGTGACTGCCAAGTGGGTCCCAAGGTGGGTATGGGGGTGCATGCGGTATTTTTAGCCATTTATCTCGTGGTTGTGGGCCCTTGGATCCGCGTACTGGCTCCTCATTGGTCGAAGGTGTGTTTCCTTGGATTGGTGATGTGTCATACACACATGGCATCCAACGTGGCAACACGTCGCCACGTGGTCTGGTGTGGGTCCCACCGGGCCCACATATCAAGATGGTGATCTTGTCTTGTGCATATCTCTTTCATCCGGACTCAGAAGTAGACATATGATATATCCATTTCGATCGTCTCGACGAGCCCGTTGCAATGGTGCAGTCCAAATTGGCATTTGAGGTTGTTATGGATGACGTCCTATATAAGCCATTGGATCACTTGCTCTCAATTGTATCATTTATCACGTATTCCGGTGCATCCTGCAACAAAAGCTAGAAACACCAACACTTGTGGAACTTATCAGTATAAAGCCCTATTCTAATATTGATGATCACTTTTCATTCATTTTATGCAGGAGTTGACAGCATAAAAGTGGTACTTAACAGCCATCAACAACACCCCCACACTTGACCTTTGCTCGTCCTCGAGTGAAGGAGAAAGGATCAAGGTGAGACATGATATCCAAAGGTATGAAGAAAGCATAAGAGATATTCCAAACCATACCTTACACATGTGAACTCTGTGAAGTGTCTATCATGTCATCTTGGGTAGTTGAGGAATGGAACGATCATGAATCAAATCACTCCTGCTCCTAATGCTAAGTAACTTGGGGTTTTGCAATAAGTTTTCATAAACAAACCTTGCTTAGCTCCTCATTTGATTCTCTCGGATCGCTCAATGTGTATATGTCCTCACCAAGGCATTAGATTTGCCTTTCTTTCATCCTACTTCTAATGATGGCTATATGTGGAGCTCAGTGTAGGATAAAAGATAAAGCATACTTGCATCACATCTATTGCAAAGTCAAAAACCAGATCCAAGGAGAAAATCAAGTCATACAATCGGATGAAGATGTGCACATGTATGGATGTGATGGATATGGTAAGGTGGATACTAGGCCCGGAATGGGTGCTAGATATTACCATATATATGATGAATGTTGTGGTGATGGTAAGGTGGACACTAGGCCCGGAACGAGTGCTAGTTATTACCATCAAATTTATTGGAACTCCGTTTCGCATGATTCCATCTCTCTCCTTTTTCTTCTTTCTTTTGGACATGGGCCATCTCTTTTTTTCACTTTTTTTCATGCTTTGAGCATTTTTTGACTCATGCCTTGAGCATGCTTTTTTTCCTCTTTTTCTCCTTTTTTTTGCATAGCCCATGTCTCTTTTTCAAGAATACTTTTGGAGAGAGAGGTCACACCACACACGGAGCCTTATTTTTATGAAATAGATGGATGATACAATGCTAACTTCCAGTGTAGACGCATAGCAAGGGGATATGGAGTGCACATGGATCTTGATCATGAAAGCATGAAAAGAATTCTCACAAGGGTCACAACAATTTGACAAATCTCAATGCAATAACAAGCAGCATATGAGTCTAAGGTTTTCAAGATAACTCATCATATGGCTCTGGTAGGACTTTGGCATATCAAAGAGGAGCTTTGCAAACGGTTTTCAAGTTTTCAAATAAAATTCCCAAACACTCAAACATTCAGAGAGAAGATCATATCATCAAACCATATCACAGACATCAACTACTTAGATGAGCATGAGTTCCCTAATGATATTTGTTCACAAGCATCAAGATAATAAGTATGGAATAAAACATATACAAGCCAACCACAAGAAACATGTAGAGCAAGTCGAGCACGATTCCATGAGTTGATTTAGAAGATAGGAATTGAAACTCATTCAAACTCATGAATCACATAGAGTGAGGTAATGTTGCACATACCATCGCTCCTGAAGGATATAGGAATTAAGGAGAACCAGTGGTGATTTGGCTGACCCATAGGGGCAACCGGCTCACTCTAGTTTACCTTGTCCCTTGTCATGAAAGCGCAGCCGATGTTGTGCAACGCCTGTGTGGGAGATTTCATGTGTGTATGTCAATGATAAGCTTGGGAGATCTCCCCCACACTTGTTCATGTACCTGGTGCTGTCTTCGAACAAAAAAAGGAAAAACAAAAGATGGACTCCACCGGTTCGAGAACCAGGAAGTCTTTATTCGAAAAGCAAACATTTTTTTTGGTTTTTTTACTCACCATGAACCTAGCTCAAACAAGGCTGACACGCCTTGGCTCACCTTCCCATTTGAAGCAAGCTCGATGACTTACCCCATTTGGATTTTGAAAATTCCTGCAAAGGTTAGTCCGCACATACAACCAATATCCGCGAACGCATTAACTATAAGGTTCATCAATCAAACTCGACACCATGTCTTGTTTGATTGAAGAAGACAGTTTTAACCTAAGCACCATGCTTAATTTAAAACAACCTATGAACACACGTAGCTAAACATGCACTCAAACCAAAGCATTACGAACATAGATAAAGGAAGCATGAAAGCATGATCAAGCTATTTCCAAAGGGATATAAACATGAGCATAAGATGGTGAACCTCGGGCAACCTCCCGGAAGGGCTTTGTTTAATGTCAAAAGCAGGACTTACCTAGCTAATGGGCAAGATGCAAGAGCTAACATCATCCACACCAGGATAAGATTTGGTAGAGGAGAAACTTTACTCAGGATGCTCACATACCTCCCCCACACTTGAAGTTTGCATTGTTAGGCAACTAAACTCAAGTGTGTGGAGATCAAGCTTCCTTTAGTAAATGTTCTCTCACCAAGAACTTACCAAAGTGTTGTAGTTGATGTAGCTCACATGTTCTTAGGCATCAGCTGTCCACCGTTCTTCTCAATCTCCACCTGAAAGGTTAGCGACCAAAAATACCCGAGGGACAATCTTATCCTAAAAACATGCTCTTGCTTTTTATTTGAAAAGGGAAATAAAACAAACCTATGATAATCCAGGCTATCTCCTAGTAGTGCTTTGTTTACGGTCATGAGCTCGACCCTGGGAATTTCTTCTTGCAGCTATCATTGGTGATGTCATTCCCGTCTCACCACCAATTATTGATGTGTCAGTGAAGCTTCAGCCGCAAGGTTAGTGCTGCAGTGCATACACGAAATCTGCAATACTTATGGTTAACATATACATCTACAACCAACCTTCTGAACTTTCTAGAAAAGAGGACCATAAGGAGGTTGCAGCCCTCATGCGTGCTCAGCGCACTAAGCATGTCTAACTCTGGAGGGATATGATGCGAGCATGGTCTGTATGATAGATCAAGGTTGAAGCCACCATGCTCGTGCGTGGAATCCTTTCCTCCGGACTCCAGAGTCAGTGCCTCGAAAGGTTTCATGGCCCATGAATTCTCCATCTCAAGAGAGTCATCATGGAAGCTCGATGTTGACTCTCGATCATGATCAAAAGCAACATGATACAGGCCAGCGGGAAGAGGCTGAAACTCGGTCGAGAGTGGTGACGATCGTTCGCCTTCACAAAGGTGAAGAGAGTCTCCCGAGTCATCCTCATAAGGGGCAGAACATTCTACAACCTTAATGAGAACGGGCTCGGATGATGCGAATGGAGATGTATGCGTCATCTTCTTGAGTGGGTTTTGCTGGGGAGGAGGCTTCGCCATAGGATGTCCCGGACAAGGGGTAGCAGTGGCAGAAGCGACTCCCCTAAGCTTATCATCTAGGCTCCCTAAAGATGTATCGAAGAGTTGCTCTAGAGAGGAGCCTAGGAGAAGATCAAGATCAAGGACATCGAAAATGTGAAAGTCTAAACTAGCCTCGATCCCGTCTATGATAAGCGGCACGGCACTTGCGATCCCCCGACATTCAAGAACGTGTCCAAAGGGACAAGTCTTGAGGAGCATGTCGGATGATGCTAGCGGGACTCTGCCCAAAAGAGTTTCCGCTAAGTGCCATGGCAAAATGTTAACCTCCATGATGAGATTACAATGGGCCTCTATGACAGTGCCTCTAATGGAGCAAGGGACAACCAGAGAAGGTGAGCTATTCCAAGTTGCCTCAGAAAATCCTGTCACTCCCTCTGACCATTTCTCCCTCATGGCCTCCTCGGGATATGCTTCGTCAGGAGGATCAGGAGGTAGAGGAGGCACTGCAGGCCTAAGGGAAGGTTCTGTCGGAAGATTTCTAGAATGATCGGTATGGACAAAATAAGAATCTTCCCCTAATTGGGCATCAACAAAATTCGAGGTGTCTAAAAGGTTTCTAGATGGGTCATCCTCGAATTTGCAAGTGAACACCGAAGGTTGAATTTCTTCTTCCTTTGGTGTTCGGGGTTCAGGAGAGGGCTCAACAGACAAGTCTTGGGATTCGGAAGATGAGGGCTCAGACTTGGATGTTGAGGGACTCTCTTGGCTCAACTCAGATTCCTCTTGGTAGAATCTGGGATCGACTTCGAAGTAGGAGTTCAGGAATTCCCTACATTCAGCCGGTTCCCTCTCAAGAAATGGTTTTTCGAAAATCGAGACGACACACAGACCTTTTGTTGAGACCATCATAAAATTTGCGAAGCAACTGAGACTCAGTCATCGACAAGGGAGGTCCAGAATACGCTAAACGTAATAATCTAGACCAGGCCATGTATATCGTTTCCTTCTCTTTCTGTTGAAAACAATGGATATCCTCCCGTAGAGCAGCAACACGAGATGGAGGGAAGAACTCAAGGCAAAACTTGTCTCTAAGCACTTCCCAACTATCGTTCATGCTACCTACGGTATATGTGTACCATTGCTCCGCCTTCCCAACAAGAGAGTACGGAAACAACTTCCACTGGAAGGTATCCAAAGTCATACCCATAGTGCAGATGAGAGAACACAAGTTCTCGAAGTCACGAAGATGGTAATATGGGTTTTCGCTCGATAGACCAGAGAAGATAGTGCGTCGAACGAGATCGATAGTCGCAGGGAGAGGCTCACAGCCAGATGTGAGAAAAAGGCGCACCGAAGGTGGTGGCTCTGGGAGCTCATCCCTGGGGGTAGTGATGCTTTTATAGGAAAGCTTCACCATGGGTAGCGGGGATAAAGGTATAAGGAAAGAAAAAAGATAAATATGAGGACCACTAGGTTCGAAGATAGATACAGCAACCGTTCCCCGGCAACGACACCAGAAAGCTTGTTGGGTATTTTAGCATCACATGAAATAAATCCGCAAGCGCACAGATACCATTGTAGCTTTCACCTCAGAGTATTCCAAGGGTATCGAATCCAAGGGAACCGTGTGCACTAACTTCGTACTAGTCAGTCCAAGGACACACCCAGATAAAAGGAAAGGATAGAGATAGAGAGGATTCCTAAAGATAGCACTATAGATGAGATTAAAGGTCGATCTCTAGATAGAACTTGGCTTAGGGTACCGATAGCCCTGACTTAACAGGCGATTCCGGTACGCGGATCTATGTGGAACGGAGCTCTGACTATATCCAGCTGCGGAGGATCAACGAGGGCCAGACGGGCTGTCACCACCACCTGGACTGCCTCTACCTAACCTTGGGATAAGCCGAACGAATGATAACCAGTAGCGTGACACAACGTCTACGCTGTGGTTACTGCCGTAGCCAACGGACTACGGCACTCTGTACTTATAGAACTACGACCATGAAAGAGAACTGATCTCACTCACTAAACGTACTACTAGCTTATACTAAAGGCATGCAAGAGAGCACTCAACCACGTACTGTGCTGCCAATGTATACGGACGACTTACAGCAGACGAACGCATAAACCCAGGATCTACGCACTAGCAGAGGAAAAAGTCTACTCATGCAACCAGGCATAAACTATTAGAAAGGAATCACGAACACACTTTATTCTAATCAGAGCATGCAAGCATATCCACTTTATTCTAAAAGACTAATCATACAAACGGGATACAAACTTGTGCACCTAATCAACTAGATCGAGGGGGCGTGTTCATGAAGAACACGTGCCTCTAAATGATGAACAGGTGAAGAACACAAGAACATATCACTTGCACTTTGGTCTAAATAGAAAATGCAGAAATACTCACTTTACTCTAATTGAAGAACGAGCATCCATAGAGGTACATCCCCTTCACTCTCTCCATAGCTTTGATCTAATCAACTACTCCACACTTACACTCTAGATGGAGGAGAGGAGAGCCTCTCCTCTCAAGAGAGAAAATGAGAGAGGAGGAGAGGAGTTGTGTGTCCTATTCTCTACCCCCTCCACTTCTATTTATAGGCCAAGGAGAGTAGGAGGAGCCCCCTTGGCTGCCATGGGCGCCACCAATAGGGTGGTGACACGTGGCGAAGAGGAGTGAGGGCCAAGTAGCTTGCAAGAGAAGGAGCTTTCCGGCAGGATCCTGAGGGAATATCCGGGCACACACCTAGGACCGCCTTTGCTTCATCACGACAAGCCGACACGTCGAAGGGCGACACGAGGGGCCGCAAAATGGGGTCAGCCGACCTGGGGGTCGGCCGACCCCCAGGTAGCTCCCCTCGTGCCACCTTTCGTCCAGGTGACTGTCAGGTGGGTCCCAAGGTGGGTATGGGGGTGCATGCGGTATTTTTAGTCATTTATCTCGTGTTTGTGGGCCCTTTGATCTGCGTACTGGCTCCTGATTGGTCGAAGGTGTGTTTCCTTGGATTGGTGATGTGTCATAGACACATGGCATCCAACGTGGCAACACGTCGCCACGTGGTCTGGTGTGGGTCCCACCGGACCCACATATCAAGATGGTGATCTTGTCTTGTGCATATCTCTTTCACCCGGACTCAGAAGTAGACATATGATATATCCATTTCGATCATCTCGACGAGCCCGTTGCAATGGTGCAGTCCAAATTGGCATTTGAGGTTGTTATGGATGATGTCCTATATAAGCCATTGGATCACTTGCTCTAAATTGTATCATTTATCACGTATTCCGGTGCATCCTGCAACAAAAGCTAGAAACACCAACACTTGTGGAACTTGTCAGTATAAAGCTCTATTCTAATGTTGATGATCACTTTTCATTCATTTTATGCAGGAGTTGACGGCATAAAAGTGGTACTTAACAGCCGTCAACAATCCTTAAACTCCTACCTCCGGCCTACCTCCCAAAGACATCCGCACTTTCGAGGCCATCACCCTGTCACGGTGCACCCTTAATGGTGTGGGGAGTCTAAGGGCACGCCCATACATGGACATGTCTACAAAGCATGAAGGGTCAACATACTAGATATAATCACCATGATTACATAAAGCATGCTATGTAGTCTAACCTAGCATTAGACTAAAGATCAAATCATATTCACGATAGGTAGAAAGTAAAGGCGGAGGCATGGAATCACTTAATAGATCGGATGACAAGATTATCATTGCTCACATGAAAGTATACATTACACCATCACCACTGAGGCCATACCTATGATAATGAACGTGTAGCTCCAGAACTCCACCATGGCACAACCATGCAGGGCGGCCATGGTGGCTAGGGTCGGCCTAGGCCATCTCCTAGACAACTTCGAGGACTCGCGGCCACCGTCGTCTCCCTCTGATGCCTGCTTCTAGGTTTTGCTGAGATATCGTGAATGGATGAGGCGGCCATCGGAGGCAAGGGATATAAATGAGCCGAGGGGCATCTAGGTCAAAGGGCATCGCGAACCGGGCCGAAAACGAGCCAGGCCGGTCGGCATGGGCCGGCCGGCCTAGGGCCTTTTTGGCCCGGTTCGTCTCCATCTTTCGCCATGACGCTTCTCACACTTTCTTGAATATTTGCCGAACTGCATGTGGGTCCTTGACGTTGTTTTCCCCACGATTTGGATAAGGGTACTTGGCGCGCAAACTCCTGCATCTTCCGTTCGGGTCCTCGGTGTTTCACAGCTTCATGCTTCGGTCCTCGGGTCATTTGGAGTCATGTTCACTTCGTGTCTTGACTTGTGCCGGGCTTCGTGATCTTCTCATAAAGTGCTCGATGAACTCTACCCAGAAGTTCTCATTTAGGCGCTTAAATCCTGCGTAAACAACATACTCCAAAAACCACATGCAAGTGTGAACTTGTTACATCATTAGTATGCCTAGTGGCGGGTTAGTTATAATTCAAAGCTCAAACCAAAGTGTAACAAGTGCTCTTGGTTGACGGAACTCGACTGTCAACACACCCCCCATGCTTAAACCTGTCTCGTCCTCGAGTAAGCCTTTAATGGATGTCAGTATTGCTTTTCAATGTCCATACCCTGCACTTGAGTATACATGAGAAAACATAATGCTCTCCATGTTTACATTGTTAAAGTTTCATAATGTAACTAGCTTTCATCTCTATGGAAGGTAGATATCATTTAAGCTCTTTCCACAAGTAATTAATCATGCCCTCAAATTTTGAACAAATCTCAAAAATTTTGAAAATAAATAGCAGGAAGAAGAAAAATTGATTTACCAAGATCAATAATAAACCTCCTTGCATCTTGCTCATGAACTCTCATCTCATCTTGTCTCTCAAGCCTACTTGTTCTACTCCTTTCCTCTCTCAAATATTTGGTGGAAGGCTTTATATGGAGCTATGGGAAAGTTTATTCCTACCAAGATATTATAGTCGAGATATTATCAAAACAAGACAAGCTTCTCATGGACTTACCGTCGTTTGTTATCCATCATCATGAATAAGTTTCACCGTTGCTTTTATGATCTTAATATGGATGGAGAATTTGTACCATGTTGATATGTGATGATGATTGCCGCTTTGCTCAATCTTATGCTTGATTTATGCATGTTTAAGCTAGTGCTCTTTTTTAATATGAATCTGAAATTTAAATTAAATGCTAGCCTAATCTTGTGTGGGGGTTATGATAACTCAAGTCCCATAGTTCTTTTTCGTTGCTCTCAACTTTGGATGAATCAAAGAACCTTTTTTCTCAAAAAGTTGTGCTAACCTTGTCATGAGTACCGCTTGCATTTTGCTCTACCCATCCAAAGCCTAAGTTTACTTGAGTGCAAAACCTTAGTATATACAAGATTTATTTTTAGGTGCATTGATTCAAGGCCTGATTTCTCTGGTCCGAGACTAAGAAGCTGGTAATTCCGTTTTTGTGTGTCGTTCTTTATACTAGCCTCTTCTATCCGTGCATTGTGAGTTTCCACATTGGGAATTTCGCAAACCTCGCCGGATATCCAACCAAAACCCAAATACATCTTTTTTGTGTTCACCTCCTTGACCATAACCCAATATATGAGTATGGATGAATATTTTAGAGAAGATTATAAGGAAGGTACTTCAAGTGAGAAAGGGAGACTTACAAAAGGATACATAGAAGATTTTTCGAGTGTCTCTCTCTAAGAAAAAATGAGAGCTTCAATTTCCACCTTGGCATATTATCACCTCTTTTGCCCGAGGACGAGCAAACGTCTAAGCATGGGGGGGTTGCCAAGGAAGTACTAGTATAGTCTAGAGTTCAAGGGGAGCAAATAAAAAAAGAGAGAAAAAGTATGATGAATGAAAAAAATGATAAAGAAGAAAAAAATATTATGAGAAAAAGAAAGAAAGAAAGAAGAAAGAAATAAAAAAAAAATAAAGCTCCCCGGTTCTCTAGCTATGGTTAGTGCTTTTTGAGTTTTCAAGAGGATTCAAGATCAAGACCCATACTCATCTTTCCAACCATGTGCAATCCGATAACGAGGACTTCGTTTGTGCCTCGGGATCACTCTTTGCTATTTGCACATGTCCACCTATCTAAAAAGCGTGTATTCATCTCTCCCCCCTCCTTGATAACATTATTTTTCCAATGACCTTTTTGACGAGTCTCGGTAAGACCATGAGAAGCTAGTCTTGTTTTAATAATATCTTAACTATAATATCTTGGTAGGACTATACTTTCCTTTAGCTCCACATAAAGCTTTCCACCATATACTTTGAGGGAGGAAAGGAGTAGAACAAGTAGGCTTGAGAGACAAGATGAGATGAGAGTACATGAGCAAAGTGCAAGATGGTTATTTTTTATCTTGGTAAAGCAATTTTTTCTCTTTATCTCATTCTTTATTTTTCAAAATTTCTGAGATTTGTTTAAAAGTTTGAGAGCTTGATCAAGTACTTGTGGAAAGAGCTTGAATGATATCTACCCTCCATAAAGATAAAAGTTAGTACATTATGGAACTTTAATGAATATAAAACTAGAGTGCATTATGTTTTCTCATGTATGATCAAGTGTAGGGTTTGAACATCGAAGGGCAACACTGATATCCATAGAAGGCTTACTCGAGGACGAGCAAGGTTTAAGCACGGGGGGATGTTGGTGGTCGATTTCCGTCAACCTAGCCACTTGTTTACCTTTTATGTTGGTATTGATTTGATATTCACACTAACGATCCTAACCCCCATTATATGTTATGTTCGCACTCGTGCATAGTTTTTGGAGTTTATTGTTTACACAGGAATCAAGAGCCTAAATGAGGACTTCTGGGTAAAGTTCATCAAGGGATTTACAAGGTGATCACGGACCCCGGGACAAGTCAAGATACAAGATGAACATGACTCCAAATGAACCAAGGACTAAAGCGTGAGGCCGAGAAGTGCTGAGGACCTAGACGGAAGATGCGGGAGTTCATACGCAAAGCACCCTCATCTAAACTGCGAGGAAAATAATGTCAAGGGCCCACATGCATCTCGGCAAAAACTCAGGAAGTCGCGAGAAGCTTCACGAAGAAAACCGAGGACGAACCGGGCCGAGGAGGCCCTGGGCCGGTCGGCCCAGGCCGGCCGGCCTGGCCCATCCCCGGGGCGGTTCGTCGCCCCCTTTGACCTAGATGATCCTCGGGCTATTTATAGCCCCCGTGCGAAGTTGCAACTATCAAGCCATTCGTCATTCACCGCCGAGGAGCAGAGGAGCTTGAGGGACACCACCCCGGAGAGGAGGGTCGTGTTAGTCGTCTAGGGTTTGCCTAGCCGGTGTGGGAACCTTGCAAGGAAGACCACGTCGGAGTTCTGGAGGCGTGAATCAAGATCAAGGTAGGATCCCGGTTGGATCTTATTCATGTATACATACTTTTGATGGAGTTTTAATGGATCCAATTCATAGCGATCGAGTACCTTTGTTTGCAATTCTTGTTCTTGCTTGGGTGTTTTCTTCCTCAATCTATTCTCGAGATAGATTGCATGGGATGTTCTTGTAGCCGCGGTGGCTAGAGGTGCATACCCGATCTACCAAGTAGTTCAACGCACTCCTTGTGGGTGTGCTCTAAGATTCGACCGCGAAGAAAGGGGAACATCGTGACAGGATGTTGACATTGAGTACGGCGGGGCGACTTAGAGGGTTTGACCGAAGGTCAAGGTTTAAAGACGCTTTCAATGAGATTCGTCGTTTTACTCTCTCTTTTATCTAGCTCGGAACGACGACATAAACACGATCTAGACCCTCTCTAGATTGGTACCTCAATGCTTTCTCTTGCTACCTTTTTTGATCTTAGTAGATTAGATGCCATTCAAAACCTCTTAAAGAAGCAAGTGTTTCTCGGTTATTAGATTGATCTTGTATTACACATTGTTCCACGGATTCGATACCTTGGGTTCACCACTCAAGGGAATAAGGGTCCCTTGACTACGACGGAGGATTTGTTCGCTTGCAAGTCCAAACAAACTTTGCAACGGTAATCAAACGTCAACAGTAGTATAGGTGCAGCATGAGCGTGTGGAGGAGGGGCACAAACTTGTGGCATCGCGGGTGTGGGCACCGGGGCGTGGTCTTGCCTTGCGGCTCGCGATTTGTGCTCTCTGGTGAGCAGATGCACGCCGCCCGTTTGGTCTCTCAAAGCTCACCGTGAGAAAGCCACGCCGGTCGACGTCGGTCAACGCGCCCCGCTTAGTGGCGTGGCAGCAACAACCAATTTTATTCGTCGGCTCGGTGCCATGAGGCTACTGTGGTGAGAGGAGCTGTCATACAGGGCCCAGTCGGTGGGGTCTGCCTGCTCACACGGCCTCCAGATCCAGGGCCTCCGCGTCGGCACGGACATTGAGGAGCTGATCCTGTGTCGCCGCGATGCACACCTGGGGGCTCAGCGCCATGAGGGTGACGCAGCGGAAGGTGGTGGCGGCGTACAGGGCCAGGTCGGGGGATCCGCATTGCGAGCGCGCGCACTTCGTGAGGGCCTTGATGGGTCGGCGTGCGTAGAAGAGCGCGAAAGCGAGCGTGGTGGACGGCGAGGCCATCACAGAACAAACTTGAAGGGATTTTTTTACAAATAGTCAAAACTACGGCTCTGTAACTCTTAGTAGTGTGGGTTGATTAATAACAAAGTGAGAGACTTTTTTTGACAAAAACCACAGTGGATTTACAAACTACCGCACTTTAATAGTAGTATATAGATATAAAGAGGATGTGATTAGAGCAGTCCTAATGGGAGTTTCTAGTGCGTAGATTCCAATTAAAAAAATGTAATGTCCATTGAAACTATCTCTCCCATCATATGATTTCTACAACATAAGGATCCATTAAATGCAACACATAAGAAGGGTGGATCAACTGTGGCAAGGAACCATGTAGTCTCTAGAACAACACAATTTCTTTAGGGACTAAAATGTGAGGAAATAAAAGTTTAAGGATTAGTATGTGACAAAATAAAATTTCTAGGTACTAAGTTTATAATTAATAAAAAAGAAAGGGGACAAGACAAGAATAATCCAAACCTCGTCTCTATCTTTTTCTCGATCTCTCCGTCGGTCTCTCCAATCTCGCTCGCTCTCCCCTCGGTCGGCCTCCTCCCTCTCCAGCACGGTCAGCAGAAGTGGCGGCCGGCCGTCGGCATGGGCACGCGGCCCAGTCCTGACGGGAGAGGCGCGGAGCCCGCGCGCCTGGCCGCCTGAGCTCGTCCCGCTGTCGGCCATGGATTCTCCGCGTGGCCGGTGGGGGAGGGGCGGCCGGCCATGGATCCTATGCGCATGGCCGGCCCCGCCCCAGCCCCGTCGCACGAGGCGACCAACCCCCGGCGAGCTCTCCCGCGGCGCGAAGCTCCTCCCACTAGCACCCCTCTGATGCACAGCGAGCGGCTCCTCTGCTCGGCGGCGGCGTGCGGGTGCGGGTGCGTGCGCCGCGCGGCAACCGGCAACCAGCGCGAGCGCGGCGACGTGCGGGTGCGTGCGTGGCTGCAACGCACCAGATCCGAAGGATGGCCTTGGAAAACGGTCGTTTCTTCCCAACACCTGCGCTCTCGTTTCTTCACGTCTAGATTCGAGGGTGGACGTTGTTCTGATCTGAAGAAACTATTTCTATCTCTCTCCGTGATAATGCCCGTTGGGACTGCCCTTAACATTATCAAAAATGATCTTTTATGGGGGACTATGGGTTGGAACTGTTTGCTTTAGCGATTGTTTCGTGGTCGACTACACGTAACAAAATGAGAATTGAGGGTTGTTCAAAAAAAAATCCGACTGACATTCTGTTTAAAATACATGTTTGAATATAGAGATGGCGCGCAAGATTGGAGCAGGCTGGGCGCGCGCATGGGAGAACTGGTGGCGCAGATGCAAGGTGGGCGGAGGAGTTTCTGGAGAAACCTAAGCAAAAATGCTGACATGGCAGATGAATAAATGAGGAAAGAGAGAGAGGAAAGAGAGGAAACGGTTTCCTCAGGAAGAAATCGCGTCTTCCCTCGCACCGAGGAGGAAAGAAACGATGATTTTGCTATTGGGAAGAAACCGGTGGATTCCATGGCCGCGATGACCACGCGCTCACGCCGTCGGCCGCCGTTGTGTCGCGCCAGCGCCGCTAGCAGCCACCGCGCCCGTCATCGCGCTCGTCGGTCGTGCGCCTACTCTCCGGGTCACCGTGCCGCGCTGGCCCCGTGCGCCGCTCCGCCGGCCGGCGGGCTCGCCGGACCGCGGCGTCGATGCGCTGGCCTGCGCGCTTGCCGGCCGCTGTGCTGGCCCGCGGGCTCCCCGACCGCTGCGGCCGCTCGCCAGAGCCGCGCGCGACCGCGCCGCTCCGCACGCGAGCTAAGCGGCCGCGCACGCGCCCTCGCCGCCAACAGTCGCTGCGCCCGTCCCCGCCGTTGTCGCGCCGGCCCCGCGCGCAGCTCCGCTGGCCAGCGTGCTCGCCGGTCATTGCGCCCGCCTGCGGGCTCGCCGGACGGATGAGCCGCTGCGCTGGCCAGCGCGCTTGTCCGCCGCCATTGCGGTCGCTCGCCAGAGCCCCGCGCGGTGCTGGCCTCGCCCGCCTTGCTCACGTCGCTCGGCGGCCGCGCTCGGCGGATTGAAGTCGTGCTCGCCCTGCGGCTCGCCGGATCGAAGCAGAGCATCAGAAGTCGCGCTCGCCCTGCGTCCCGCTCGCATGCGCCGCGCCCACGCCGCGACGGCTTGCATCCGCCGCGAACGCTCGCCCGCGCCGCGAGCTCACCCTCCACCGCGCGCGCTAGCCCACGCCGCAAGCACTCGCCCGCCCCGCCGCGCTCTCTCGCTCCATCGATCGACCGGGGGAGAGGGAAAGGGATAAGGAAGAGAGAGAGTACCGGAGAGATAAAAAGGAATGAAATAAGTTTCATATTTATTGCAGGAAGAAACTCCCGTTGGGTAGGGTGGTTTCTATATGTAGAGTTTTGTTGACGTGACTGTCTTGAACTTCACGTATAGTGTCTACCATAGGGACTGCCCTTAGCCGACTAAAGTGTAGGTAGTGTAGTGCATATGATGTTTAGCTGTTTGGTGTCAGGAGATGTTAGCTCGCTGGAGCTTGTGTTAATTGTGTTAATCTTTGTAAGTTGGTAACCCCAGCCGTTCTGTGGTCGTAAAACAACTTATTTGATTTCTATAAAAAGCAGAGTATGCCCTTTTTTTCAAAAAAAAAAGATCTTTTATCTAATAAATATCCTAAGGCGCACACCGTTAAAAGGTAGGAATTTTTCTTCCGTTGATGATATCTCTCCATAATACTCTCCCAGCCTCTCTATTCCATTATTAATTTGAACTGTACCTATGATTTTCATAGGTTGGGCCGGCCGGGTCGGGCAATTAACATAATGTACATGCATGGGGAGGACTAATCTCATCGTCAGTAGAAATGATGGAAAGATGAATCATATGAACATAGTTTGATTACATCCGTAGCAAAATCAAAGGAAGCTCGACCCTCCTTTATAGCAAAGTCATCTATATTTTGGTGGAACATTTGGAAGGAGCGAAATCTTCATATCTTTTAACAAAATTGTTATCAGCTATGGAGGTTTTCTCGCAAATAAAAGAAGACATCATGCAAAGAACGGGTGCCATATGCATGATGTTGTCTTAGATCTAGTTTGGGTGTTTTTCCGCTCGTTGCTTTCCTTGTGCCGGGGGATTGTCGCAGCCAAGGTCTTTGGCTTGTGATTTATATGGCTCTAAAACTATATTTTCTTCCTTAATGAAGTTCAGAGCTCCTGAGAATTTGGTTAAAAATTTTACTCCCTCTGTCCCGCAAAGAGTGTCCACTTTGACTTTTTTCAGTCAAACCATCTTATGTTTCACTAAGTTTATATAAAAATATATCAAGGTTTTTGATGTCTAACAAGTTTTATTAGATTCATTATGAAATATATTTTCCTAGCATACCTATTTAGTATTACAAATATTCATATTCTTCATTATAAACGTAGTCAAACTTCAAATAATTTGATTGAACAAAGTTAAAGTGGACACTCTTTGCGGGACGGAGGGAGTACACCCGTACTCCGTAGCAATAGTAACACAGTTAAGGATAACACAACTGAGGACAAATCAGTCAAATCTCAAATGTTTCTAGCTAGTTTTTTTAGTCCAATGCATGCACATTTACTATGATCTGGAAATTCAACAGATACGTATGCGTGTTTTATAAATTTTGTAAAAGAATATTTGAACAGGTGAGTGGTGACGGATAGTATTCTCTGGTGCATTGATGCCATTGACCCGTTAGTTGCCATTTGCCCGGTTCCGATGTCAAGTAGGAGCAGAGTACTATATATGCGTGCCCTCTTCTCTTCACCCGAGCAGTCGCAAGGTCAAGTGGAGCCCTTCCGTATAAATGGCAGGGATCTGAGGCGATAAGCATCCATCTCGCTCAAAGCATTTGAAGTTCAGAAACAACACAGCCCACCTTCCCCTTCTTCTTCCTCCATCAGTGCCCTGAACACCACCCTCAGCCCTAGGCCTTCGCCATGGAACAACCTGGCCGCACGAACCTCACCGAGGCTGTGCGCTCGGTGCATCAGCTCAAGATAAACGGCTATTCGGCGACCGCGAACTTCACGTGCATGAAGTCCAAGTGGATCGTCGATGGCTACGAGTGGGAAATCAAGTTCTACCGTGAATACGAGCGGGTGCAGTGGTTCTCGCGACGACAGCGCAGTGCTACTTCTTGCGTAGCACTGACGCTAGTCTTGCTCGATGAGCCTCGCGATTACGAGGTGACGGTGAGTCTAAGCTGTCGGTTAGTAGATTCAAGTGGGAATCATGGGCCATCCGGAGAAATGTCAAAGGTATTCGATGCGCCACATGAGGAATCACAACCTGTATTCCTCATGAGCGTTGAAGATCTTCGAGCATCGTGCTACCTCAAGGACGATTCGTTGACCGTGGAGTGCACAATTACCGTGCTCCAAGAGGTGCCTGACGTAGTCATCGCAGTGATAAATCCTTTAGATCATCTAGGTGTAGATCAGTGGGGTACAACTCTTTACTGTGATAAATCGATGTTGTTCTTGTTGCCAACCGAGAGGGAGACAGAGGAGGGAGACTGACCAGTGGGTATGGAAGTAGAGGAGGAACCGCTGCGGTGTAGATGAAGTCTGGTGTCGCTGTGCAGTGCAGACGGTGACCGGCGGTGAAGCGCTGTGCAGTGACGTACGGGCGGCGGCGCTTCCTGTCGCTGTCAGCACCACTAGATCGGTAGACAGGGCAGGTGGGGAGATTGGCGGCTGCCTCTCTTCGCGTACGTGCCTCGTGGCCCCCCACCTCCCTTTTATTGTGCTGCGCGACGGGGGTCCGCAACCCAACTGGGTTGGGCTCCTCCGATCAGGGAGCCAAGTCAAAGGCCCGAGCAGACCGTTGGGTCTGACTCGGAGGAGATCAACCTAACATTCTCCCCTTTGATCTCATCTTATACTTTTAACTTTATACTTTGACGTAACTATTTTACTTGCTTTGCTTTTGGTCCTCGTCTCAGTGCAGATCAGTATGTAGGGCGTGCCTCATCATAACAAGTATCAATTAATGTAAGACTAGACAGCTACAATGTACCTTTCTATAGTGAAACAATACTTTAACTTTTACTTGGGCCCTTTGTTATCCAGAAATCAAAGGCCTCCCATAAAACCCATGTCGACTTGGGTGGTCGGCCTTTGTTAAGCGGATCCGCAAGCATTTGCTTGGTACTTTTGCTCAAAACTATCTTGTGATTCTGGATTTTCTCCTTTGCAACATATAACACTTTGTCAATGTGTTTGGCAGCACACTTGACATGTTGTCATAGGAGAGAAAACTTTTTAAATGGTATATTACTGTTGATTACCATTATCAATTCCGGGCAAGGTTTCTTCAACCATTAAGTCTGTCCTGTAGCCTCATATCATGCTAAAACTTTGGGTGTACATAACCCATCTTCTCACAACTATTCAACTTTGGAGTTTTTCCACAATAAAACTCCAATCGTGAGTGTTAGCTACTACTGTGGGCTTCACTAAACTACTCACCAAAACTTAGTTCCTTTTACTCACAATCTTTTGAGAGTATGAGTTTCTTTATTACTTAGCATGAGGCTTACAACACTTTGCAAGAGTGCAAAAACATTCTTTTAATTCCACTCCAGTGATCTATGCTGGATTGGACTTTTGCCAAAACATCCCGGATACTTAAACTATGTCAGGATAAAATCTTTTGAGCACTGATTCTGCTTCCAACAGCTGAAGCAAATGGAACCACCATTCTTTCGATCGATCTCATATTGGTTCCTGGAATACTGAAATTCTAAAACTATTACCCTTGACTGTAAGACAGGCGTAAGTTTGCTCGCATGCATACTTTATCTCGTTTAGAATTCTTTCTTAGTATGCCCTTTGCGATAATCCAAAATACCCCTTTGCTTTTATCTCAATGAATTTCCATTCCTATCTGGAGCGAATGGATTTTCAACAAGATTTTTCCTTTTGAAAACTGTAGGTTATAACAACCTTCTTCTTCTCCATAGTAGATTGAACATTACTACTCTCAAGTAGTACGTTATCTACATATTGAATGTGGGAAAAATATTTTCCATCTTTGAACTTTACAGATGAGCAAATTGTCATCCTTACTTTTACTTAGAACCCAAAACTTTTCTTTGTTCTCGTAGAACTATTGATATCACTATTTTGTGATCCGATTTAATACATAAATCAGAAAGTACCATCTCATCAGGTGGTATCACAATTTTCTTTTTTTTCCATAACAAAAAGCATTTGGTTATGTCATGTATATGCTTTCTCGCACAAATCTCTGTATATCATTATTCTCACATCCGTCTGATGTAATTCTATATAATGATAGACCACTATAGTCATTTTGATTCTAAAAGAATCCTTTCATGAGACTTCAGGGATAAATCTCATTTTAACTTGTCCTTTCTTTGCATAAAGCCCTTTGCCACAAGACATGCTAGATTGCTTTTACATATTCCCTCTGGAGTCACGTTTCATCCTTGTAGACCCATTACAGTCTACTGTTTTGACTCTTTTAGGAATTTATTCTATGTTCCAAAACAAGTTTGAAACATCTATGTCTCATGACATTTTCCATGAAAGATGAATAAACACCTCTCATGGCTTCTCCAAATAAGGTGGAATCACCTTCATTTATGCTTCTCTATCTTATCCTTTAACAATACATCACTGGGTATATTGTTTTCTGTCTGGGGTTGTTGTAGCTCTTTATGATTTTCCAAAGAAACAATTATTACCACAGAGTCTTGAGTAGCAAGAATTTCCTTGACTTTATTTTTCTCTTGAAGAGTTAACGACGGGTGTTGAACTACATCAACATCTGTCGTCACCTCAACTTCTATTGATCATACAACACCAAAATATATGTCGAGACAATTGTTGTGCTTGAATCATTGGAGCGAACATACAGTCTCACTTCTCTTCAAGTCTTTGTTCTCAATATTTTTTACTCCCCCAGATTATCCCATCTATCAATGAGACAAATATCTTCAAACTTTTGATTGGGTTCAGTCTTTACCAGCCTTGTATGATGTTTAAGCATCATCCTTTTCTTTTAAGTGCTTTGAGGCTCAACTATCTTTCTTTATATTCGTGGTAAAACAAAACTCGAGGAATTTTATTTATTTCTATGGTTGGGGTATCAATGTTATGACCATTATACTCCCATTTCGGTCATACTTTTCTTTAATAGATCATTCTTTAAATGCACACAATGCATCACTTTTGACTTAAAGGGGAATTTGATTTCTAAATCTTAATCTTTCTATCTTTCTCCCCCTCGAAATATGGCGTAAACTTTGAAGCCATAATTTCGAATCTGTTTTAACACTTGTGAACAAGGAGTCATATAAACTTTAACTTTATTCACATGATCAAGTCATGCAAAATAATAGGAGTATCATTTCCTTGTTCCTTTTAAAGAGCTCATCAGAGTTCTTCACTGTTACACTTTTAAGAACTCATTAGTGTTCTTCATATCGCTATACTTTTGCAAGTCATAATTGCTATTTAGACTTTTGAATCAAATTCAATTTGCCTTTTGTCCTTCGAGTCTTTGTAAGTCTCTATCCATCATGACACCACAAAGGTGCATGAGTATTGTTGGGATAGCATAAAAAACTCCCCCAGACTTCTCGTCTTTTATGTGATATTCAGGTCACACTTGAGTATCACAAAAACTTTACCTGTCATTCAGAGAATGAACGACACAAGTGCCAAAACATTTCCTAACAAATGACATTAAACTTTGAATGCATTGGCAACAACCAATGTATTAATTCCAGAATTGAATCTGAAAGACTGTTGTCAATACACATGTTTAATTCAACATTGGTCAACCATAGACATGTGTCTGACTATTTCACGTATTACCTTTACTGTTGAAGGACAATAAACTATTTTATAGTGAGAAAACTTTACTTTAGTCACGATGACTAAAACATGTACTTGTACTTTATTTTCTGATTAAATCTTCTCGTTGGTTCCAATTTAATCAGAAAAAAAATTGACAAAAAACATAATGTCACGAAAACTTTAGTGAGAGAAAAGACTAAAACTCTTTTCTCAACATTTGGGACTCTCTTCCAAATTAACCAAAAGGTCAAAATGAAGAAAGATCTTTTCCTTTCTTAATCTCAACTATGCAGTTGGGTAAACTCAAAACTTTATCTGTAGTGTTGATCGAAATCAACTCTTATCAATTTCTCTCTACCGGGAATAATCGTATGTCATAATTTAACGTTGGTCAAAATTAAAACATACATCATTCATGCACTTTGAATTCTATATCACCATAGAACTCGTGACTATTATAAAATCATAATGTTGGAATCATTATACTTTGATCATAAAATGACAAAATCTTTAAAACTTTTCATCTTTGAGCATTATTTTTAGATGTAACAACTAACTAATGCTCAACTTTAACATTTCATATGGCAAGAGAATGCCAAAATTCAACTTTTCTTTGACTTAGTTGCAAGAGAAAATTAATGCTCAAACTTTGACGCTGCAAATGGCAAAATAATACCAATAAGCAACTTTTCTTTAACTTAAAACAACGGAAGCTTTTCTAAACTTTAGACTTTATTATAGCTTTTACCCAAAGGGAAAAAACTTAACCAAAACTTTTAAACTATTCTCCCAATTAAATCTTCTCGTTGGTTCCGATTTAATTGAGAAAATAAACAACAAATAGCAGTGGAAAAACTTTTCTTTATTATTCTTTTCAGAAACAATACTTTTACTAAACAATACTTTATTTCAAGAGAGCATCTCTTTATCTTTTCCATTCTCTGAAATTCCACTTTGATATTAAAATCAAAGATTTAAACTTTAAACAGAAAGCTCATAGGATTATAGTATTGTTATCATCAACGTTGGTCAAAAAATAACAATACCATAATCTACTTTAAGACAAGACACTTTCTGATAAAATCATAATATTGTTACTAAAACAAATAACAGTACCATAATTAACTTTAAGTAAAAACTTTTACATAAAATTATAATATTGTTATCATCAACGTTGGTCAGAAAATAACAATATCACAATAAACTTTAAGCGGAAAACTTTATATTCCTCTAAATTAGAGAATGATACTTTTACTTTGTAGCGGAAAACATGAATTAAAATTCACGAAAACACACTATTCATAAATATTTTTTTGTCACTTTTCTAATCTCTAAGCAATTTTCTCGTTGGTTCCAATTGAATAGAGACAAAATTTAGACAAAAAATACATTCAAATTCATTCAAATATATGCTTCTGAAAAAACATCAAAACAATTCATAAGATATACTGTTCATTCATTGTTCTTTGGCCCAGATACAAAAGGAATTGGCCCGTCGGCCTTCCTGTGCAAGGCACTTGCCGCTTGGGCCAGCAGCTGAAAACTGGCCTTTGCCACGCGTGCTTGGGCTCGGAGCCCAGCAGCCAATGGCTGGGCTTCCTTCTCGGCCTGCGCCCCTCACCCGCCTGGGCCGTATTAGGCCCAACTGGCCGTTTGCCACCAGGAGGAGTCGCAGCCGTCCATCGCATCCGACGGTCATCCACGCCATCTCGCAGGATCAAAACCGCCGGTGATGACCTCCTGGAACCCTAGCTCCAACCTTCTCCTCCCACGCCTCTTGCGCCACACAGCTGCAGCGGCGGCGGTGGGTGACTCGTGCCCGAGGCCGGCGTCCCGCCGGTGACGGTGAGGGGCGGCTCCACCGGAACAATTCCGGCGGCCGTCTCCCCCTCTTCTTCTTTCTTTCTGTCCCCTCCCCCTTTCTTCCCCCAAAAATTGAGAGCCAGAGAGGAGCGGCCATGGTGGCCCGGAGGAGGGTGGCTGCGCCGCCGCAGGCCCCCTCGCCGGCGTGCGAGTCCACCCGTAGGAGGGCGCGCCGCCGTCGAGCGGCTCTGCGTCGGTGCCTTTGGCCCGCGTCCGCACACCGACGGCGGAGCGTCAAGCGGCGGCTCGGGTTTGACTCCGCTCGGCGGCGGGAACTCTCCCGCACGACGGCGGTGTCAGCGACAACGAGGTAAGCCTCTGGTAGGTCCACCTCCGCCGCCCAATTGACCTGGATCTAGGGTTAGGGTTTGCATTTCCCTTTTCCTCTTTGATGCCAGATCGTCCTTGCTATCACCTTCTACCTTCTGTGTTTGGGATATCGCACCGACGCGTCAACCGACGGTCGGCACAGCGATCTATCTCCTTTCTCCCCCTCACCGTGGCGACAGAGGAGTGCTTCTCTGAATTTCTTTTCCCCATCTTGATCTACTCGCTAGAGTAGGCTCTGATACCATTGATAAATCCTTTAGATAATCTAGGTGTAGATCAGTGGGGTACAACTCTTTACTGTGATAAATCGATGTTGTTCTTGTTGTCAACCGAGAGGGAGACAGAGGGAGACTGACCAGTGGGTATGGAAGTAGAGGAGGAACCGCTGCGGTGTAGATGGAGTTCGGTGTCGCTGTGCAGTGCAGACGGTGACCGACGGTGAAGACGTACAGGCGGCGGCGCTTCCTGTCGCTGTCAGCACCACTAGATCGGTAGACAGGGCAGGTGGGGAGATTGGCGGCTGCCTCTCTTCGCGTACATGCCTCGTGGCCCCCCACCTCCCTTTTATTGTGCTGCGCGATGGGGGCCGCAACCCAACTAGGTTGGGCTCCCCCGATCAGGGAGCCAAGCCAAAGGCCCGAGCAGACCGTTGGGTCTGACTCGGAGGAGATCAACCTAACACGCAGATGAGAAGAACAACAACAAGCCCCTGCCAATCCCATCCTCCGACTTGCACCAGCACTTTGGCGAGCTCCTGCAGAGCCAGAAGGGAGCCGACGTAACGTTCGATGTCGCCGGCGAATCCTTCACCGCCCACAAGCTCGTACTCGCTGCAAGGTCCCCTGTCTTCCTGGCCGAGTTCTTCGGCAACATGGAGGAAAAAGACTCCGAGTCCGTGGAGATTGAGGACATGGAGGCCGCTGTGTTCAAGACCATGCTTCACTTCGTCTACACCGACACGGCGCCGGAGCTTGACGGGGAACCAGAGGTGGCGACGGTCATGGCGCAGCACCTGCTCGCAGCTGCTGACAGGTATGGGCTCGAGAGGCTCAAGGTGATCTGCGAGGGCAAGCTCTCCGGCGGCATCGACGTCGACACGGCGGCGACGACGATGGCTCTTGCGGAGCAGCACAACTGCTCGCTACTCCGGGCCAGGTGCGTCGAGTTCATCACTGGGTCGCCTGAAACTCTTGATGCTGTCGTCGCGACGGAGGGGTACAAGCATCTGGTGGCCAGCTGCCCCTTGGTGTTCACTGAACTTCTAAAGGCTGAATGTGGAAGGAAGAAATGAGGTGAAACGGTTGATCCTGGATAGTTTGAAATTTGGTCTTCCTAGTATTAGTTGTTATTTTGTTATTTCCGTAAGATGCGTGTTTTATGATCCACTCATGAATTATGATCTACCTATTTTATGATGAACTAGTGTTTGCATTGAATTTTCCTTTTTAATTTGAAAGCCCAAGATTTAGTCATATCACTGTCTCTCTGTTTTTTTTTTATTATCATGTATGGAAGTATGGATACGATACGACTCGAGCAAAGTCTTCTTCAATTGCCATTTTGTGTAATTTTTAGATCTCGTTTAGCATTCACAGCTGAAACAAACCGAATACTCGCCGGTCGTTAGTTCTTAGTTCTCGCTTGCCGCCTTGGTACCACACCTTGCAGTCTTCTGTCTTGACGCTCTGAACAGCAATACTGTAAGTATCAGAGATCACAAGGAACATTTCGCAATGTTTATGCGTTTCTAGAGGTGCAATGGGTCTTCACAAAACACAGGATTATGCACTTTTTTAAGGGGCCCTTCCAAAATCCCTTCACAAAGTCTTCTGGTCAGCCCTTCCATTCCCTTCGTTTCATGAGTCTTATATTTGAACTGTGATGTAGAAAACTCTGTCATTTCATTACTAAGAGATATTGAAATTCGACCATAGCCCTTAGTGGAAGAAAGTGCTCAGTACTTCAGATACTGCAGGCAGAGGAGCACACCTGAACTTACAGTTTATGAAGAGACACTTATGGCAAAAATGATTCCGGTTTGTAGCACACAGAGATGCACTTAGTGAATTCGTCTAATAAGCCTAATTATGTTATGATTAGACAATGTTGTGCTTTAGTAAATAATCTCTAATGATAGATTAATTAGACTTAATGAATTTGTCTCACAATTTTCCGTCCATGTAATTAGTTTTATAATTAATCTATATTTCGTACTCTTAATAGATCTTGAAACGAGACCTCAAAAATTTTCCTCGCGAACTAAACGGTATGCACATTCCTGATTTCCTTATAATCCATTTCATGGCAGAGACAGCAACTGCAATCAGAAAACAATTGAGCACTGCAATTAAAACTCTGTTCTCTGCCAATTGAGCAGGTGCAGTACTCTCGACTAACCAATACATATATCAGAAGGCACAACCACATCCATTCTCATCACTTCAGAAAACCGGACAAGGATGCCCAAGACTGAGATAAGCTCCATCTCTATCCACTGGTTTCATTTGTCAAGGAGCTCTGCAATCCGAACTCTGTTGTCTACCCACAAACAATTTGAACAGGAACATAAGTTTGATGAAAACCAACCGCATATAAACCTAAGTATCAAAACCACCAAACATGATCTGAATCTGATACAGACGCGTTGAATCTCAGAGCAATCGGCAAAATTGCCGAAGAGATAGGCAAGCAACTATACTCCATTTCACATTGCTGATTCAACCACTATATTCAGACCACTGACCACCAATCAGTTTCATGAGCCAGTGTTACCATCAAAACAAATTTGCAGATATTTATTTATCTACACGCGATTAACCACGAAGATGAGTTTGATTGGACGCACTAACTGAATTCCGAAATAGATTGACATGTACAGGATCCGAAGAAAAGTCAAGCCCATCGCGAAAAATGCTCAGCCGAACACCATCAGCAGCACAACATCAGAAGACACTCACGGAGCACGGAGCGTAGAGGAGACTCCGGAGTCCAGACATCTTCGGATCCGTCGACGTCGGCCCTCGCATCCCGCCGCGGCGGCCTATAGAAGCCCGAGGAGGAGGAGCAGCAGCAGAACGGCGGGTGCCACGGCGAGGACGAGGAGCAGCTCGGACCCGGCGATCCGCGCGTGCCGACCGGCCTCGCGCCGCGCCACCGCGACGTCGCCGCGGAGGTGGAGAAGCCCATCGGGCCGAAGCGCGCACTCCTGCAATTGACACGAGAGGGAGCGTACGCGCGCCCGTCATCAGAAGCGATCGAGGCGCCGAGGGGACGAGGAGGAGTCGTGGGGCGCGGGGGTTACCGCTGCGGCAGCCAAGGAAGAGGAGAACGATGAGGAGCGCCGGAGATCCTTCGTCGGCGGCGGCGTGCGGGGCCGGCGGAGGGAGGCGAGGAGGAGCGAGGCCCTGGCGCAGCGGAGCGCCGCGGCGTCCGGCGCCGGCTTGGTCTGCTTCTCCATGGCAGACGGCGATAGCGCTGCTTTTCCCTTGGCGTGCGTGGGGGTGGGGCGTGCGGCTTCTCGAAGGCTCCGGAAGGTTCCTCGGGTGATTTGGGGGAGGAAGGACTAGGAGGCGTGCCGGCGGGTTTATATGCTCAGCTCGGCGGCGGTGCGGTCGTCACTAGTAGGATTTGAAATTTGAACGGAACGGCAAAGGGCAACTGTTAAGCTGAAAAAATATAAAAAAATAAAAACAATTCGCCGTTGCCGGGGATCGAACCCGGGTCACCCGCGTGACAGGCGGGAATACTCACCACTATACTACAACGACTTATTGAACTGCGGTTAACTAAAAGTTTATAACATGTGTAGAAGGAACAAGCAGTTATGGAGTGCAGAACTTCGAAATGCTGCGATGCATTGTGTGTCTTTGTCAGGATTGCTTGCCTCGCCAGTGTTGCTGTCTACGCTTGCTCTTTAGTCATGCTTGATCACTGTGAAACAAGCGGTACCATGGAGAGCTCAACATCAATTGCATATTGACAAATCATGAGGACAGATTAATGCAAATTTAGATGATTTAACATGATGAGTTATGGCGAAAGAAAGAGAAATAGTTTACCTCTTGCAACCTTTGTACGTAATCATCCAGAAATGACAAATCATAACACAAAAAAATAAAACATATATTAGATTGAATAGTCAATTGCTCCTACAAACTCACCAACCCATGGCTCCCTGTGTGCGTGAGTGCGTGGTGAAGTGAAGAGAAGACGTTATTACACACCCTTGAGTACCAATGTATTCATCACTCTTGCAACCTCAGTCACACTAGCGGAAAAAACACCTTACGTTTCAGTTCTATTTTGTTTTTCTAAAAGCACCTTAACCTTTATCTTTCTTTTAAAATCCTCCCCCCCCCCCCCCCCCACACCAAAAGAAGCACATCCCTTGTTATGTTTGTTGTATACTTGTACATATCTTCATCTACCCCTCCTCGCTGCCTGCTACGCTCATGTCACGTTGTCCTTTGCCTTCTACACTTGTTCGTAGCTTGAACATGAGAGTATGTGACACGACTCGTGAGATGTACCAAATAGGTGCAGTAAGATCTTTGGTTCCCATAAGTCACTTGATTTATAAGTGAGTTGAATTTAAATCAGTTATGTTTGGTTGCAGTGACTTATAAGTCAGTGGGCTCCACTCAAAGTAGAAGAGGGAAAAATGTGACTTATGCAACTTTAAGTAGATGTGGAGCAACTTATGAGACTTATAAGACTTATAGGTCAGGACTGTTTGACTCATACAAGTGACTTATTTACACTTTTTGCACTTTAAGTCGGGTGACTTATGGAACCAAACAGAGCCTAAGAAAGAGAAGTTTTGCATCTCGGGCTTTCCATTATGGGTTTTCCCTCTATCCCAAGGCAAGTATATTGGTGTCGTCTGATAGGTCGTCCCATGCATTGACATGTAATCTTGGGTCGACTGAACAGATAATTTGTACAATGAGTTGTCTGCTGGTAAGCCGTCTAGTAGAGCGTAGAGCTATATAATTTCTTAATTTGTGCATATAAAATAGGAATATTATGAGTTGCATGGCAACAACAACTCATACAATGGTTGTGAAGTCGTCTCATGAGATGGTTGTTTCGCTCATGAGGTGGTCATTTCGCGAAGCAATAACCTCTTTTTCTCTCCTCGCTCTCTCTCCTCCACATCATCAAAAATCTTACGTGGCACTGCATGAGACGACCTATGAGACTGCTAATATGTATCAATGTACTTGCTCAATTGTCAATTGTATGTCGTTGAGCTGGAGTAGCTTGTCAAATAAGTGTCGCTCTCTACCCTCCTATCTAGCGTCGTAGCTGCATGCTTGCTTCCCTGCACCTCACCATGCACACAAAGCCACACGGTGTCACCCTTTTCTCTTCCCTCACACCCTCTCACAACCACACATCGATTTCTTTAGTGTACAAAAGTTCATGATGTGTCCATCCGTAGGATTGCTAGGGCCGTATTAGTTATTCCCCGACGACAAATAAATAGGGATTGAGAGAGTAGATTGAAAAAAGTTACATCTCCTCTTGAAAATAACCGATCAGAATTAGGATAAATTAATACCTTGAAATTTTCTTACCCGAAATTGCGAGATTTTTTTTTAAAAAACTTGTCAGCATTTGGGATCGAAATGATCCTTTCGTAACGACTATTTTTAGTTTTTTTAATTACACAGTACAATGTAGACGTTCACAACACGCACGTACACTCACCCATATGAACACACGTACGCGAACCCTACTCCTATGAGCACTTCCGAAGAATTGAGCACCGACATATCTGAAGATTCTCGAAGTCACTACTGACGCCTCGTCGTCGATGGGAATGTCGCTTACCACTTAATGCATAACACTGGAAAATCTCGGACTAAATTCAGAAAAAAGTGCGAGTATTTTTAGTTGAATGCTGACATCATTTCTTGTCAACAGACTCGCTATAAAACAAATCAAATCAAGTATAATCAACGACGAAACAGAACGACACGAACAACCGCCTCCCTCTCCACGACTCCACGGCTCCACCCCACCCGGCCCCCGACCTCGACCGAGCGCCCCACCGGCGATCACCCCCACGAATCCGCAGAACCTGCGGCGCCATGGCCATGGCGCAAGAGCGCTTCTTCTTCACCCCGCTGCCCGCGCCGCGACACCTCGCCGAGCTCCGCATCAAGCCCGCGCACTCCGCGATCGCCTTCTCCGCACCGTGCGCCGCTGCCTCCTCCCGGCCTCCTCTGTGCGCCAATAGGGTGCTTTTGGAGCTGGGCCCCTTCGACCCCGCGCCGGGCACTCCGCTGCCTCTGCCTCCGTCGACGCCGACGACGTCGCGTGCGGGGTCCTCAGCCGCGGCCGAGTTCTCGTTCTCGCCGGGGTTGCCGCGGGGAACATGTTCGCGTTCACCGAATTCGCGCCGACGACGCCTGGGGAATCCGAGGCCAGCAGCGCGGGGAACATGTTCGTGTTCTTGGCCTCGCCGGACCGACCTAACACGCCCACGGACCCCACCCCCAGGTGCGGCTTCGTGTTCGCGGCCTCGCCTGAGGGCCCGCTGACGCGGACGTCCAGGGGCTCCAGAACCAGCGGCCTCACCTTCTTGGCTTCGCCGAAGCAGCCGTTGACGCCCACGGCCACGTGCCCCATCGCGTCCTTGATGGCCGGGGAGCGTGGGCGTCGTGGCAGGTCCTGCAGTGGATGAGGAGGCGGCACGGAAGCATACTCGCGGGAGCAGGACGCTGGCGAGCTCTGCTCCGGCCACTGCAGGCGCATGCGGGCGAGCTCTGCTCCGGCCGTCGGCGGCTCGCGCGCAGGCCGGGGCTCCGGGCGTGCGCAGGGGCTGGCCGGCGCTGAGTACGTGTGCGCTGGACGAGGCTCCTGACGGGGATAAGAAAAAGACAATGACACGCGGGACTCACTTGCAGTGACTCAAAGGGCAAGATTGACATTTTACATGCCCATATCAGAGCTTCCTAATGGTGGAAATCTAACTGCTCTTAGAGCCTGTTTAGTTAAAAAAAAAAATTGAGGTCCCTTTGGAGACCTATTAGGAGGATTAAATCTATACTATAAGGAGCGAAGATAATTGAAAATTTTCCTCACCCAAATCGGGTCCACCGTACCCCTCACGCCGGACCCACCCGTCATATGTTTTTGAGAGTGGATAGGGTGGAAGGACTATGGAAGCACCGAAAATCGCAATTTGGAGAGCGTTTCTGCCAAAAACGAATTATTTTTCTCACCCAACCTCGCTTTACCCACCTCTCGTACCCGCCTTGGGCCCACCCCGTATTGGAAAAAAACTCCTCCTTGTGTGCGCCACCAGCCACCGGCGTGGCCCTCCTCCCTCCTCGGCTCGGCCGCCGGCGCGCTCCTCTTCCCTTCCCTCCCTCGCATGCGCGCCCCTCCTCCGTTTCCTTCCTTGCCAGAGCACAGGTGCGGCGGCCCTGCAGGCAGGCCACCTTCTCCGGCGGGTAGCAGGGGCGCGACGTCGGGCAGACTTCATCCCCGCGCTCGCCAGGCGCCTCCTCTCTCCCCAAGCTCCTGCCGCCTGGCGAAGCTCTCGTCCATGGAAGACCGGCGGCCACATGGAGGAGGAAGACGCGCTCCTCCCGACGGGCCGCGACGCGAGCACCGCGCCCCGGTCCATGCCCTCCACCACTCCCTCTCCGGCACCGCCCGGGATGCCTCCCGCGTGCGCCCCGCGCCGGCTCCCCTATGCGCCACTTCCGGCGCCACCCACCGTGCCACCGTCCTTACCCGTGTAGCAGTACCGGCGCCACCGCTCGCACCGTGACCGCCGCTCCTGCCACACAACCTGGCACCACGACTTCGCGGACGCGGGGTATCGCTGGTGCCGCCATGGCAAGAGTCATGGCCGAGGGCACCGTTGGGCGCTGAGGATGGGCACCACGGGCTCTTCGCTACACTCTGGTACGCGGCGGCGCGGGAGAGTGAGGGATTGCGCCGCCACCGCCGGTTGCCGCCTAGGAACTCCGGCAGGGGCACCACACCCTCCTCACTGCGTTCTGGTCTGCAGTGGCGCGGGAGGGCGAGGGATGGCCGTCGCCGCCATGGCCAGCGCCGGGACGAGTTCGACGATGACGACCACAACTTCCTACACGGTGACGCCGTCGTGCTGCTCTCACCCGTGCGTTCGATGGTTAGGCCGGGCTTGTCGCGCCCTTCTCTGTGCTCCTCTCATTATCCTACTGACAACCATCCTCCAGTACCTACTATCGAGAACCTATCGGTTTAGGCCTGCAAAGGATGTCGCCGTTTTTTATTCGAACTGCTTGCTACATCAATTTCGTTGTGTTTGATTGGGTTTGTCTTTCACGAGAGCCTGCAAAGGATGTTGCAAGTTCTTTTACCTTGATGACGAGAGCCTGCATAAGCCTGCAAAGAATGCAGCAGCGTCTATGAGAACTTGTTCGACCCTGACGACAACCTTCTCAAGGCAAAATCAAGTTGCCTGGAGGACTCAGACGACACTCTTCTCACCATCAAGGTACATACGAGTTACCAATTTTGTCCTAAGAGGATATACATGTAGATGTAGTTGTTACTGTTGTAGTTATATTACCTTTTTGTTCACTTAATTTACTGATGATCCAGTGCCGTCCTCTTGCTTAATTATGGGTTCTGATGTGACTGTGTTCTGATGGGTTCCGAACGATTCAACTTCCGAGCTCAACAAAAGCACTTTAGTAAGGGTTTGCAACTTATGCCAAGCTGATTCTGGACCAGTGAAAGTGATACTTGTTGTCACTATAACCGATGTTATGAAACTCAGTTTGATATTTAGTTGTATTGAATCATTGTAATTTGTATGGCTATTGCAAATCTTCAATTCGGAATGCAAGAGTTTAGATAAAAGAACTATATGTGGATTGTTTGTGAATTGTGAAACAAAAAGAGGTAGCTTGCACTTGCTCATGCAACTGCAGTTTGTCGTTCTTCAAGTTCAAGAAAATCAATCAAATGCTTTGGGAGAGAATGTCTGGGTTATATATTCCGGAGATATTAAAATCGAGATACGATATGCTGTTTAGTGATGTTACGGCATACTCTTAGTTCCGTACGCTGCATTTTGAGGGAGAATACAGTTACAAGTAAATCTTTTCTGTTTTCAGGTTGCACTTTCATCCCAAAATTGTTATTTCTGTTAGAGTTAGCACCCCGAGTTTAGTATCCTCCTTCCTATGCTTTGGAAAATTCTAGAGGTCATATGCAATGATTCATATTTTTTTTCCACCAAAGGCTTCATGGAGAACACGCATGCTTCTACCACATCTGAATTATGAGTGCATTTCCTACTATCAGCAAGGAAAATGCAGTATGTACTGAAACATGGTTTTATTTGGACTACTTTTTAACTTGTATTGTTTTTGTAGTCTTTCAATGAATAAATTGGGGGAGGTAATTTCAGTTTAGTGCCCCATTAGTTTAAAACACTGCATTGGGAAATATCGTATAAACAATGAATTGTGGTGTGTACTGTGCTGCATTTGTGCATTGTTCAAAAAACTACTAATGAGAATGTGTGGTTTAGAAATATTTATTATTGCTTGCTACTACTGGCCTCCAAGTGCAACTACCAATGAGAATGTGTGTGAACTTCATGATATAATAAATATGTAACAGGCTACTGCTCAGATTTATTCCTTTTTACGATGTTGATTTGGACAATTTGCAAAAGAGTTGTGTAGATAATGGCTTGCCTATTCCTTGGAGGAGAGGTTCAATTCCCTTTTCTGGATTTGGTAACCAAAAATATTTTTCCAAATAACAATTGAAGAGAGCACTGGTGGAAAAACGACCTTTGTTCCTACACATTAGTCCTGGTTGAATTTTGGAGTCGAGACTAAAGGTTTTGGGGCGACGTGGCCATGACTGGTAGGAGAGCTCCGACCCTTTAGTCTCGGTTCGTAACACGAACCGAGACTAAAGGGGGGCCTTTAGTCTCGGTTCGTAACACCAACCGAGACTAAAGGCCCGAGACCCTTTAGTCTAGGTTCGTGTTACGAACCGAGACTAAAAGGGGGTCCTTTAGTCTCGGTTCGTAACACCAACCGAGACGGTCTCGGATCTTTAGTCTAGGTTGGTGTTACAAACCGAGACTAAAGGCCCCCCTTTAGTCTCGGTTCGTGTTACGAACCGAGACTAAAGGGTCTCCCACGAGTTACTATAAGAGGATTGCATTCTCTACTCAATCACATGTGATGTATAGGTGAGATGGTAAGGAAGCTACACGCGAGGCTACAGGTCACGAGTTCGAATCCCCGCACCACGCACGCGTATATTTCGTGTGAAAAAATCGCGTGACTTGTGACTTGCGACGTGCGCGTGTGTAAAGGACCTCCCAGGAATTTCCAATTTTTTTTTGACGTTGGCGTGCCCCTCCCCCCTTTAGTCGCGGTTGGTATTACCAACCGGGACTAAATGCCCCTCTTTAATCCCGGTTGGGCACCCGGTAAGAAAGAGGGGGGCCTTCTGTCTCTATGAATTAGTCTCTAGATGTCTTTAGAGAGATATTGTTCTTACCAACCGGGACCAAAGACCCTTTTTCCACCAGTGGAGGGAAACAAGAAAGGGAGAGAGCTTCTGAACTTGCGTAGAGGTAGAGGATGTAGACCGCCCATTAAACTCAACTTGATCGATTACTAATGAAATGGGTAATATATAATTCTATTCATTTCATGATAAAGAAACACTTGATTGTGCTTCTTCAATTTAGTTATCGTATTAGATTATGATGTGTTGGTTTTGTATATTCTTCCATTGTTCTATAAAGTATTGGAAAATGTTTTAGGTGTGTTTATTTTGTGTGCTATAAAGCATTTTTTATTTTAAACACTAGGATGCATATAAATTTCTCTTTCCTGGTACTTCTCTTTGTTTCAACCCTTAGATTTTTTTAGAATGGACCGCTCTTTTCTCCAATAATTGCAAAATTTCTCTAATATTTTTAAAACACGTGTGTGTCGCACGTGCACCTTACTAGTATAGACTAATTACAAAACTAATTACATGAATGGACAGGAAATCGCGAGACGAATCCATTAAGCCTAATTAATTCGTCATTAGAGATTGTTTACTGTAGCACGGCGTTGTCTAATCATGACATAATTAGGCTCGTTAGATTCGTATCGAAAAATTAGGTAGGGGTTATGGAATGGGTTTTGTCATTAATCCACATTTAATACTCCTAATCAGTGTCCGAAGATTGATGTGACGGATAGTTGGGAAAAAATTTGGGAACTAAACAGGCCCTTAGACGGAATGACACATAGAACACGAAAGTTGAAGTCACTGACATATAGGTAGAAACAAAATTTTTGATAACACACAAGTCGAAAGCAACTTTTTAATGACATACAGGTAAAACCCTCATCATTATATTGTATTATCATGGTATGAAGGTTTCAACAAAATAATCTTTAGCTAAAGATTGTACTAATTAATTGAAAAAATTAGTTAACAAAATTTACCATTAACAAAAATGACGCAACTATACAAAGAGGGCTCTCTATTTAAAACTAACGCACGCACCCTCCACCATGCGAGCTCCACTTTATCCTAACCACCGATGTTTCGTCTCCTTCCCCTCGCGAGTGTGCTAGCCCCACCACCTACACCTCCCGGTCGGCTTCGCGCCTTCACGGCGCCACCGCCCCCCTACGATCGTGGCTCGTGCTAATCAATGGAGTCAGCACGCCACCTCCTGGTCGGCGCTGTTCGTGTCCGTCGCGTACGCCTCCCTCTTAGCTTCTCTAGCGGCCCATTCGACGTCACTCCGCCTCGGCCACCGCCCACCAGTTGTCTCCCACAACTAGACAGGTGGCGCCCTCGCCGCCTTGTCGTCCTGCCCGCAGCCCACCTCCACTCACTAGTAGAGACAGAGGCTTTGGTACGTTTCTTTAGTTCTGATTCAATTTTGGAACCGGGACTAAAGGGGTTTCGTCGACGTGGCCCAAAATAGGTGCGGGAGCCATCCCTCTTTAGGCCCGGTTGGTATTACCAACCTCACAAAAGATGAGGTTCCTAACGACTATATGTAGCAATGATTGGCCACAGACTTTAGTCCCTGGTAGTGTTACCACCCGAGATTAAAGGGTGCTCCTTTAGTCTCGTGTGGTAACACCACCTGGGACTAATGGCCGGCGGCCATACATAAACACCGTACCTCCTTCTTCCTCCTCTGCCACCCGAGCTATTGTTCACCGTACCGACCCGATCGAGCTCAAGCTCCTCCTCTCCATGGCACCTCAAGCCTAGGGTGTTATTGTGATTTTTTTTCTTCATTAATTTGTGAAGATCTCTCCTCCAAAGGGTTGGCAAGGTTTGAATCTTCATCCTCCCTTCATTTGTTGCGATTAAATTTTATTTTATGGTTTAGAGATGGAGAAAATAGAAATTTTAATTTCTAACTAGGTAGAGATTTTGTGTATATACTTCAGATTTAGAAAAATGTAGTTAGGATGATACTAGCATTCCTTCTTTCATTAAATTTTTATTAAGCATTCTCTTATTTTTCTTGTTTTTCATAGAGAGAAAATTGAATTTTTCGTGTACATATAGTTTATAAAAAATATGCTCATAAAGAAAATAATAGACATAAAGAAAATGTACTAGCTATTTCCATTCTTTTATTTCTAGGTAGCTATAGGAGGAACTAAAAGAACAAATTATTTTATTAAGTATTTTTTATTTTTATATAGAATAAATTTAAGCATTCTCTTATTTTTCTTGTTTTTTGATATACAACTCTACATCTTAGCTAGTTACAGTCTTACATCACTGGTTTGGTAGGGGCTGCAGCTCGATGATGTAGGACTATAGCTAGATAGAAGATGTAGGGCTGTAGCTTGGTGATGTAGTACTGTAAGTGGGAGAGCCACATGTATATGAATATATGATGGTGAGGTGAGACTGTTTTAGTTCCCAGAGCATCAGGGTCGTCTGAGTTGCTGGTTCATAAAGGTTAGTGTTGAATTCTTCTCCTTTTGTTTTTGTGGGAACCACCCTTTTATATACTTTAAATATGTATATCTGGGTGCCCGGTTGCCAATAGTACCATTCCCTGGATCGGCTGATGGTACCGGCACTTCACAAGAAGTATCAGATCCATATATCGTAAAGCAAACAAGACATTATTTTAAAGGAGTTTGAGGGTAAGAGAAGAATTCTACCAAAAGTGAACCTCAAACTTGCAGTGGAGATCTACGTAGCAGGACCATAACCTCAGGCAGCTTGTCCGAAAACGGGTCGGGCAGACCCTCCCCTGCGATGAAGCTCATCCTCTCTTCCTTCTGAATAGAAGGGACATGGAAGCAAGAGTGAGCACCTAAAATAGGTACTCAGCAAATCCCAACATATAGGAAATTAACCTATGTCTATATGCAAGATTGCCGATGGAAGGGAAACAGATCTTAATTATTATGAAAGTAAATAAATGCAAGTGAAGTAAGTTCTGAAGAAAAGTAGAAAGTAAGGCAAGTATAATTAATAAGTAGGTTGGTCCCGGAGGGGGAACACGTAGCCTCCCCTACCAGTCCCCAAGTTTTATTAAACTCGGCGATCGCCGGGGTCCACTGAGCCGGCATTCACCGTACCACTTTCTAAGGGTCATAGCCCTGTCTCACCATATCCATTCCCACCCAAAATGTATCTAATCAGCGAGAGCTTTTACCAAGAGTGCTCATAACCGAGTGTAGCGTACATGGCCTCATATGCCATTTGTTCAAGTTTGATTTTGGTGATTAATGACAACATGATCAATGGGACTAACCATATTGTTGAGCATGTCCTTGTAGACATTTCTAGGTCCCATAGATGCAAAAATACAACATGCCAAAATGAGAAGATAGTGTATTTTTCAAGGGTCAAAACCGTGGAAGGAAAGGAAGGAAAATGACACCGTCGGATGAACCGACGGTACCCTAGAAGCAAGCGTCGGTGCAATGGTCAGACGAACTGGTACACTGCAGTGAAGGCTCAAGTCAACTGGCACCGTCGGATGAACCGACGGTCCATATTTTAGTTGCACCGGATGATTGACAAAGGAGAAGCAGTGAAGACGAAGGCGTCGGATGAACCGACGGTCCATTGGAGGGCACCGTCGGTCTATCCGGTGGTTCAGTGGCGCAAGACAGAGAGACACTGGTGCAACGGCTAGTAGCACCGGATGAAACGACGGGGCTTTTCAGCGGTTCATCCGACGACGTCAAATCAGCTAACAGAGAGGTTTTTGTCGCCAGTTCTTCAGCACTGGATGAACCGACGGTGTGAGAGAAGAGCCGTCGGTGCAAGCATCAGAGCAATTATATCAACAGGAGGCAACAGTCATGTGACGTGGAGGGCACTGGATGAACCGACACTTGGGAAAAGTATAGCGGCGTTTCATCCGACGATACTAGTTTCTGCAGCTTTTAGCCAATGGCTCTTTGGACGCCTTGCGCTATTTATACCCCCTCCACTCACCCATTTGATGTTCTTGGAGTGTGTGGAAGTGCAGAGGAGTTCAAGACACATAGAAGATCATATCTAAGCCATCCAAGTGCTAAATTGCTCATCCATAGACTTGCACATGCTTTGTGTGTGTGCTTAGTGTTAGGCTTAGCTTAGAGCTGAGTGAGTGCAAGGTGTGCCTACCTTGTGAGGTGATTCTCGAGTGAATCAAGCTGTACAAGGTGCGCCGGAAGCCTTGGAGCCTAGGTGGCTCTCTGGTAAACGTCTTCGACCCTCCGACTTGGTGTGGAGCGGCAAGGACACTTTGCGCGGGGGACGTGGAGACCCTCTTCCCTTGGTGGAGAAGCTCCTTAGTGGAGGCGGCATCAAGGTGACCAGGGGAGCTTGGCGAGTGCCTTTGTGGCAAGCCTTTGTGGCAAGTCTAGTGGTGCTCTTGGGAGAGACTTGGTGACCGGGAAGCAATACTCTTGTGTGGAGTGCTTCAACAACATGGACATGGGGTGGCTTAGTGCCTACCGATACCACAGGATAAATCGCTGTTGACGGTCAATTTCCGTCAACCAAGAGAACTTGTTACACTTTGGTTTGAGCTTTGATTTATAACTAACCCGCCACTAGGCACACTAATGATGTAACAAGTTCGCACTTGCATGTGGTTTTTGGAGTGTGTTGTTTACGCAGGAATTAGGTACCTAAATGAGGACTTCCGGGTGGAGTTCATCTAGCACTTTGTGAGAAGATCACGAAGCCCGGCACGAGTCAAGACACGAAGTGAACATGACTCCAAATGACCCAAGGACCGAAGCATGAAGCTGTGAAAGTCCAAGGACCTAAACAGAAGATGCGGGAGTTCGTACGCCAAGTACCCCTATCCAAACCACCGGGAAAAACAACGTCAAGAACCCACATGGACTTCGGCAAATATTCAAGAAAGCACGAGAAGCATCGTGGAGGAAGATGGGCCCGAACCGGGCCGAAACAGGCCTGGGCCAGCCGGCCCATGCCGACCAGCCTAGGGTGTTCCAGGCCCAGTTCGGCCTCCCCTTTGACCTACACGCTCCTCGGCTCATTTATACCCTCCGCCTCCGACGGCCGCCGCATCCATTCATCAGAACTCGGCGAACCATAGAAGTGAGCACCGGAGGGAGACGACGGCGGCGGAGTCCTCGAAGTTGTCTAGGGGATGGCCTAGGCCAACCCTAGCCGCCATGGCCGCCCTGCGTGGTTGTGCCATGGTGGAGTTCCGGAGCTAGTTGAGATCATCAATGGTATGTACTCGGTGGTGGTGACCCAAACACATCTACTATTATGTGAGCAATTGTAATCTTGTTTTCCGATCTTTAAGTGATTCCATGTTTCCGTCTTTACTTTCTTCTTTTCATGAATATGTTTGATCCTTAGTCTTATGCATGCTTAGACTATATAGCATACTTTACGTAATCATGGTGATTAGGTCTAGTATGTTGACCCTTCATGGTTGGTAGACATGTCCTTGTGTGGGCACACGCTTGGATCCCCTGCTTCATTAAGGGAGCATCGTGACAGGGTGATTTCCCCCGAACGAGCGGATGTCCTCGGGAGGTAGGCCGGAGGTAGGAGTTTAAGGATGCTTTTAGATGAGATGCTTAGTTGTTGCTCGTTTGCCGGAACTACAACTAGAAGGCGATAGGGTTAGTCGTCCCCTTGATGGCGCTTTACCTCACCTATGTTCATGTATGTGATCAACCTTGAGCTATCATACACGTATCTCTTAAAGGTTACCTTATATGCAATCAACGCTTCATGTTAGGATAGTTTGATAGATTAGGTAGAGATCCTTAGAGGTTTGCTTCCGATCCTTGGATTGACAATCCTTGGGGGGGACCCTCCTTGGTGAAAAAGGCACCAAGTCACCCGTAGGCTTGCGGTGAACTTCAACACGGTTTTGAACCGTCAACAAGCCCTTTTTCTGGCGCCGTTGCCGGGGATCGGCAACTCGAACCCTAGGGTGATCTACCTTTCTATTTGACTAACCCTAATTTGTATTGTTGCATATACCCTTGTTTTCTTGTTTGTGTCCTTGAAAGCAGGTCAAAAGCTAGACACAAGACATTCGATGAGTTCTCTACATGCACACTCCGACAAGATGATTGCAACATCAAGATTTGATCTTTAGTGGTAGGTGCTAACTTTGGTTAGTGGCCCATCATCCGCTATCGAGCCCACACCCTACACAAGAGCATGTGAACAAGGTAAGTCAACGTGTCAATTAAAATTTTAAGACTAATGTTTTATGGAGATTTGTTTGTTCAAGCAATAGGTATTGGAAGCAATCACGATGCCCCCGCAATCACAAGATCAAGCTCTTCAACATCTTTGAAGTTTCTGTTCGCATCGATTTTTGCACAGTCTCATGGGAGGAACAATAGGGTATCTTTGGATATTTAGAAGCCCCACGAAGTTACGCTTCCAACGAGTCAAGAATCAAATCGATCGGAGGTTCCTACAAGCAGATATGGCCGAATCACTGATGATTGCACGTCCTGATCTGGACAGCAAGCAAAGCTGAAGTGAAACAGCCATAACTCCCTCATTTGGACTCCGATTAAGATGGATGAGTACCCGTTGGAAAGGTAATTTTATAAATTTTTCAATAGAATTATATTTTGGTATATGTTCTGTTATGTATACAGGGGGAAATCCAAAGAAGAGGCAGTTGCAATATGATGGGAACAAGATGGCGAAGGTGAGGACGACAACAACGAAGAGGAGCTTAGGGAATGCTTCCGCTAGACCACTCATGAAGAAATTCAGAGGCTTAGAACAAAACAAAGACCCCTGGAGCATTGGCAAATGAAGACACGAGTTGGCAGCATCCGACGCAAGGAGATGTTTGAAGGAAACCACAATGGACTACACACATAAGACAACATCCAATGTCGCGGATATTTTTGGGCTCTCACATGAAGGATCATGGAACTACATGAATACATTTAAGACATGTGTGAAGCCCCGAAAATGAAGAAGAGAAGTGATCCTACTCAAAGCAACCTTGATGACATGTGGCACAAAGGGAAAATTGAGAAAAGTCTACGCGAGCCACCTTCGATCATCAAGGATTGTTCGCTTTCAACTCCGGAGGATCACTCGCGATGAAAAGCTCGAAGGCTGAGGTACACATTAATCTCTCAAGGTACTTTTGGATATGATATTTTTCTTTTGATATATTCATGTTCATATCCAATAGTATGTTTTGATTCTATGCCTTGCTACCCTTTAATGATCATGTTGATAGGCTAGAATTTCTTGAGTATGATAAAGAGGCTATGTTGTGCTTTAACTTTGTTAATAACTTGCCTAATGAACCCATGCCTAATGAGAGCCTTAGCGCTGAGCAAGAAACTTATGCTTCCTTTAATCACAACATATTTTATTCACCAAATTTAAATTGTGGTTATGATTGCATATGTTTGTTTAACACTTTGCAAATCTTGGACTTGCTTCATGCTTGGTCGAGCTCGTGACCTTAAAAGAGCGTATGTCGGGAGAACACCCGAGTTTCACTAACCATGCAGGTCATTAAACCTTAATCAAGAGGAGGGAAGCTATGCCCCGAAAGAATCACGAGCTAGAACATCTCCACCACTGAATCTCGAGTACAGACATTGCTGTTTTCATGAATTTTGAGCACCTGATCAGATATGTAGAAGAAGGAAAAAGTTGAAAATTAGAAGCTCCATCAAGTTCTGATTCCAACGCCTCCAAGATCGATGAATTTGAAGACTAGTAGAAGGAGATATGACAAAAACATTAGGCGCTGCACAGTCTGAAATCAGATTTGGACAGATTGCAACGTTGGAGAAATTGTTTGCTACATGGTCTGGTCTGGGCAGAGAGGGAAATTCATGAAAGAGGAAGCAGCGACGAAAAGCAAAAGAGGAGAAGGTGACGATGATGCAAGGAAACGATCAGGCAAGCCTCTCATCAAATAAAATGATCGTGTCAAGCATGGAGAGTGGATCAAAGCTGCATGGACACCTTTAAATCTTGCATGAAGGACCATGGCTTCGCGACAACAAGAAGGTACGTAAGAAAGTCGAGCTCTATGACTTTAAAAGAAGCGCTTTGCGGGAGGCAACCCGTTTTCTTTTGTTTATATATATATATATATATATATATATAATATGACCGTCTACATTGTGATCTTAAACTGAACCATCAAGTAACATTGTACCATTGCTCTAATAAATACCACAACACCATGTTGTTTGATTTAATTGCTATTGAGGGAGCACTTTGTTCTTGATCTTGGAAAACTTGTAGACCTTTTGGTATGCCTATTAGTATTTAGGTTCGTTTTCTTTTGTGTCTTTTTAGAGAGAAATATGAAGTTGGCACCATCCTCTAACTCTAAGCTTGTGGCTAGTTAATTTAGGCTAACTCATGCATTTGTTTTAGACAACCACCATATCATGTCATTTTGTTCACCCATGTCATATTGCATCACATGTTTTGTGTTGATCTAACTTTTTGCCCAACCAACCTAAGCCTACCTATAGCCCCACCAAAAACCCGTAACCAACAAGGGTAGGGTTGACTTGTGTTGATTGGCTTGCACTATTCCGGTTGGCCAAGCCCACCTCTATCCCTTGCTCTAACTAAAAACTTTAACTAGCCCTCCTATGAGAAAACCTTTCGCACCTTTAGCCCTCCTAAAACCATAGGTTTGTTTTTCATAAAAAAGACTCTTAGCACCACCTTAGATAGAATTTCCATGCTTGACTCCCTCTCTTCAAAACTCTTATTTGAAGCCAAAAATATAGGATACCCATAACCTACCCTTAAAACCTTGTTAGTTTGGTTGTTTAATCTTTTCAACCCTTGCTAACATTTACTTGTGCTAACTCTTTGCATTTGCATTCTGTATCCCCCTCATTGTCATCTTCCCCTTTTTGATAGCTTGGTCTTTTTGTGAAACTTTATGATGAATGCTTTCATATCTATGTTAATGCTTGCCGGTATGCGTTACTCCTTTTTGCAATCTTGTGTAAACATGGTGTTTAGACATGATTGGAGACCACCATCATTCAGTTTTACATACCTTGCTATCTTGTTGCATTGGTTGGTTTATAAACTTTACAATGCGCCCTACTTATCTTACACTATAAGGAGTTGTTAATCTTGGAATAAGCATGGTGTTTTGACCTTGGTTAATAAATCTTTATGGCAAGGGGGAAGTTTGGCAACCACTTTGTAAGCATGGAGCTTAGAATTTGATGTAAACATTGTTTTGTCTTTATACCATCCTATCATTTGCATGCACCCTTGCACACACGTACACCCACTAGGTTTTTAATTTTTTTCACTAGATTAACTATGCCACAAGTTAAGATCATAGGGGATGTCTTTGGTTTGTCGGCATAGAGTGAGTATTCCGACCGTTACCTCGGGGGTACTTTGTGCTTTAAAATCATTTTGCAGGCATTGTGAATGAGGCTTGTGACAAAGGGTGAACGTTGGAGGACAATCAAGACAAAGTGAAGAGTATGACGATCCACACATGGCGGTAGGACTTCAAGATGGTTCATCATCTTCCATGCCTAGCAACATGCTAAGCATGGGGGAGGATTTGGTGGACATGAGAAGACCGCATGGAGCAAGGATCGCAGTTCTTCTTCCATGTTAAGCACAATGCTTAAGCATGGGGGAGGCCGCGCTACACTTCAAGCATCAAAGGACGGTAACAAATCCTCAACCCTCTTTTTGTCCTCGTCTTTCTATATGCTTGTACATATGTTTATGCCTTCAACAACCTTAGATGCAACCTTTGTATATCTCTCTATAGAATAACATGGCTACTAGGAGTACAACCTAGGTTTGTTTTTGTTTTCAATAATAATCACCATTACCTTGTGCTCACCATGATGATATGTCGTATGCTCTTACTTGGATATATGATGATTGTTGCCACTTTGATCATTCTTGTGCTTGGTTTTTATATGATTAAGCTAGTGCTCTCTCTTTTAGTATGAATCTGAAATTTATTTAATGCTAGCCTAATCTTTTGTGGAGGTTATGATAACTTAAGTCCCATAGTTCTTTTTCGTTTCTCTTAACTTTGAATGAATCAAAGAACCTTTTTATTCTCAAAAAGTTATGCTAACCTTGTCATGAGTACCGCTTGCATTTTGCTCTACCCATCCAAAGCCCAAACTTACTTGAGTGCAAAACATTAGTATATACAAGATTTATTTTTGGGTGCATTGATTCAAAGCTTGATTTCTCTGGCTCGAGACTAAGAAGCTGGTCATTTCATTTTTGCGTATCGTTCTTTATGCTAGCCTCTTCTATCCGTGCATTGTGAGTTTCCACATTGGTAAGTTCGCAAACCTCGCCGGATATCCAACCAAAACCCAAATATATCTTTTTTTGTGTTCACCTCCTTGACCACAACCCAATATATGAGTATGGATGAATATTTTGAGGAAGATTACAAGGAAGGTGCTTCAAGAGAGTAAGGGAGACTTCCAAAAGGACCCTTAGAAGATTTTTCGAGTATCTCTCTCTAAGAAAATATGAGAGCTTCAATTCCCACCTTGGCGTCCTTATCACCTCTTTTGCCCGTGGACGAGCAAACGTCTAAGCATGGGGGGTTGCCAAGGAAGTGCTAGTATAGTCTAGAGTTCAAGGGGAGCAAAGAAAAAAAAGAAAGGAAAAAAAAGAAAGAGAAAAAGTATGATGAAAGAAAAAAAAGAAGAAAAAGTATGAAGACAAAAAAAAAAGAAGAAAGAAAGAAAAAATAAAGCTCCCCGGTTCTCTAGCTATGTTTAGTGCTTTTTGAGTTTTCAAAAAGGATTCAAGATCAAGACCCATACTCATCTTTCCAACCATGTGCAATCCGATAACGAGGACTTCGTTTGTGCCTCGGGATCACTCTTTGATATTTGCACATGTCCACCTATCTAAAAGTGTGTGTTCATCTCTCCCCCCTCCTTGAAAACATTATTTTTTCCAATGACCTTTTTGACGAGTCTCGGTAAGTCCATGAGAAGCTTGTCTTGTTTTGATAATATCTCGACTATAATATCTTGGTAGGACTAAACTTTCCCATAGCTCCATATAAAGCCTTCCACCATATATTTGAGAGAGGAAAGGAGTAGGACAAGTAGGCTTGAGACAAGATGAGATGAGAGTTCACGAGCAAGATGCAAGGAGGTTTATTTTTTATCTTGGTAAAGCAATTTTTCTTCATCCCTCTCTTTATTTTCAAAATTTCTGAGATTTGTTTAAATGTTTGAGAGCATGATCAATTACTTGTGGAAAGAGCTTAAATAGTATCTACCCTCCATTTAGATGAAAGCTAGTTACTTTATGAAACTATAACATATATAAACTTGGAGAGCATTATGTTTTCTCATGTATGAACAAGTGCAGGGTATGAACATTGAAAGGCAATACTAACATCCATTAAAGGCTTACTCGAGGACGAGCAAGGTTTAAGCATGGGGGTATGTTGACGGTCAATTTCCGTCAACCAAGAGCGCTTGTTACACTTTGGTTTGAGCTTTGATTTATAACTAACCGCCACTAGGCACACTAATGATGTAACAAGTTCGCATTTGCATGTGGTTTTTGGAGTGTGTTGTTTACGCAGGAATTAGGTACCTAAATGAGGACTTCTGGGTGGAGTTCATCTAGCACTTTGTGAGAAGATCACGAAGCCCGGCACGAGTCAAGACACGAAGTGAACATGACTCCAAATGACCCAAGGACCGAAGCATGAAGCTGTGAAAGTCCAAGGACCTAAACAGAAGATGCGGGAGTTTGTACACCAAGTACCCCTATCCAAACCGCCGAGAAAACAACGTCAAGGACCCACATGGACTTCGGCAAATATTCAAGAAAGCACGAGAAGCATCGTGGAGGAAGATGGGCCCGAACCGGGCCGAAACAGGCCTAGGCCAGCCGGCCCATGCCGACCGGCCTAGGGTGTTCCGAGCTCGGTTCGGCCTCCTCTTTGACCTACACGCTCCTCGGCTCATTTATACCCCCCCGCCTCTGACGACCGCCACATCCATTAATCAGAACTCGGCGAAACCTAGAAGTGAGCACCGGAGGGAGACGACGGTGGCGGAGTCCTCGAAGTTGTCTAGGGGATGGCCTAGGCCAACCCTAGCCGCCATGGCCGCCCTGCGTGGTTGTGCCATGGTGGAGTTCCGAAGCTAGTTGAGGTCATCAATGGTATGTACTCGGTGGTGGTGACCCAAACACATCTACTATTATGTGAGCAATTGTAATCTTGTTTTCTGATCTTTAAGCGATTCCTTGTCTCCGTCTTTACTTTCTTCTTTTCATGAATATGTTTGATCCCTAGTCTTATGCATGCTTAGACTATATAGCATACTTTACGTAATCATGGTGATTAGGTCTAGTATGTTGACCCTTCATGGTTGGTGGACATGTCCTTGTGTGGGCACGCCCATGGATCCCCCGCTTCATTAAGGGAGCATAGTGACAGGGTGATTTCCCCCGAATGAGCGGATGTCCTTGGGGGGTAGGCCGGAGGTAGGAGTTTAAGGATGCTTTTAGATGAGATGCTTGGTTGTTGCTCGTTTGCCGGAACTACAACTAGAAGGCGATAGGGTTAGTCGTCCCCTTGGTGGCGCTTTACCTCGCCTATGTTCATTTATGTGATCAACCTTGAGCTATCATACACGTATCTCTTAAAGGTTACCTTATATGCAATCTACGCTTCATGTTAGGATAGTTCGATTGATTAGGTAGAGATCCTTAGTGATTTGCTTCCGATCCTAGCATTGACAATCCTTGGGGGAGACCCTCCTTGGTGAAAAAGGCACCAAGTTACCCTTTATGTTTTGTACATCTAGATAGTATGTTCTAGTTTATGTTTTATGCAAAATAGTGAAAGCCTTAGGTTAAGGTTTTAAGTTGCCTAATTCACCCCCTCCCCCTCTTAGGCTACGAGCATCCGATTACTTACACCGAGAGCCACGGCTATTCGAGTAGATCAAACTCTGTACAGAGGCGTACACAACCCATACGTCTGACCAGCCCATACCAAGGCCTTTGGCGATATTGGCCACATGAACCATACCCACCGACGTCCCCGTATGGATTACATTACCGTCCACCCGTGAACAACATTCCCTAGCTCCATCCATGTCTACACTAGGGCCTAAGTAGGGGTCATTCCACCACCACCCGCCTCGCGGGTCTACGTCCAGGGATAAAAGCATATGCAATAAAGTGTGGTATAAATACCACCGCGTCACCAAGACGCCATAACGTTCCCGATGACTCGTACCGGCCAGACCTAGGACTATGCGAAGGTCCTGCTCCAGCGCATCCGTTGCCCACCACAGCCCCTTGGGATGGTTTACTAGGTTCAGTAGTGGGGTGCGATCCAAGGCTACACATAAACAGGCATTCCCGACAGGCTATGCCTTTTTGGCTACGTATGGTCGTACTAAACACTGGAAAGACTTTCCCGAGAACCGATCCTTATACGACCAGAGTAAGCATGGACAGGATCCTCCACTGAGGCTGCCCCCATACTCCCATGTCCATCCTTAAGGAGTCTAACTCTCTTAAGTGGGTTCATTTTATTACCCCCAATCTATCTCTCCCTATCAACTAAGATCCTTTCATGAATAGTTGTGAATAAGTAAACTAGGATGATGCTCGATCATCGACTGAATCGAGACCGGGACCATCGAATCCTTAAAGTAGAATGCATATCAATTTATTATCTGTGTTCATTTTACTTTATAACAGTGAATAAGGTATGATCAAGGGGGTGTTGCTGTTGACGGCTGATTTTCACTGACTTCTTACCTGTCAAACATGTACCTTTTGGCATGGAAAATGATCATCAACACTAGAATAGGGCTTAAACTAATCATTTCCACAAGTGTTGGTGATTATGCAAATACAGGTAAATAGCACTAGAAAGAGGATTAAAAGCATAAGTCTTTGATCCAAGCATTTCAAGTCCAGCCAAGGAGGGGATGCCACCTAGGATTCCCCTGGATCACTGACGTCATCAATCCAAGAGAAGTGAGCTCGACGAATCACGAAGCACCACATGGACATCACATGGATTCAAGGGCCCACTTACCCCCTAAACCGTCGGGAAACTTGGCATGCACGGAGGATAGGCATCAGGGCCCACCAATCAGCCACCACGAGGAAGCACAGGGTGCCACGTGGCCCCTAGGGTTCGGCCGAACCCTAGATCGGCCGAACCAACATTGGTTCGGCTGATCTAGGCCCTCCACGTGTCACCTCCTGATTGGCTCCTGGTTGCAGCTCCGGGCATTTAGGGGCACTTGGAGCCTCGAAGCAAGCCTCTCCTCCCTCTATAAATAGGAGGGGAGGGGCTCCATTTTGGAACACACTCTTCTCCTCCTCCTCTTCATTTTGGCTTGAAGCCTCTCTCTTTAGGAGAGGAGAGCTCTTTGTATAGGATTAGTGCTAGGAAGTGAGGTGGGAGGCTTGAGGCCATGTCATGTTCATGACATCTTCCTCAAGAACAATCCTCAGCGGTGCCTTTGTTCTTCAACTAGACTAAAGTGAGTATTTCGATATTTCCTATTTAGACTAAAGTCGTATGCATGCTTAGAATGCTGTGCTCTTGTGTTCTTCGTTTGTTCTTGGTTTAGAGGCTTGTGTTCTTCGAACACAACCCTTTCGATCCAGTAGACTTAGATCATAAGTTGCATCTAGTTTGCCAGCTTGTCTATTAGAGTAAAGTGAAGCTCCTGCATGTTTCTAGTTAGATCAAAGTGCATTTGTGATCTTGCATGAGTGATAGAGCACACCTTGAGCTAGTGCCAGTATCTCCCTTGCGGATTCATAGGAATAGTGAGTGGTGTAGACGAGGTGTCTGGACCATAAGCTACCCTTCGAAGGCCACGTACGATCGTAGCGTAGAGGTAGGCCGCAGTGGTGACAGCCTGTTGGACCCTTTGTCAACCCTCTTATGTCGCGTACTGAGTTGGGCTCGAGCCAGCACATTGGCCTTGTGCCTGGTGCCCTAAGTGAGTGCTATACCTGAGAGAACGTAACTAGACTCTGCGCTTGGTCGAGGCAGATCCTTTCTACCTATCCTATCCATCAGAGTTGTGTCCTTGGATCATCTATACTAGAAATAGGAGATAGTGCACACCGTTCCTTGGATTTGATACCCTTGGAATACTCTCCTTCCTTGGGGAAGTGCTACTGCGGTATTTCCGTGCGCTTGCGGCATACCCGGTTGTTCTTATCCACTCCCTCTAGGTGTACAACTAGTGGTGACGTTAAGAAACGCCAACAATCATTTCTGGTGCCGTTGCTGGGGAACGGTTGCTGTATCTATCGTCGAACCTAGAGGTCCTCGTATTTATCTTTTTCGTTTTCTTCTACCTTTACCCCCGTTACCCATCGAGTTATCCTTTTTGTTTCTTTTCTTCTACCTTTGCCCCCGCTACCCTTTGAGATGCATTCCTGTCAAAGCCTCTCTACCCCTAGGGGCGAGTTCATTTTAGAGCAACCATCAACTTCCTCATCTTGCTGCGAGCTTCGTCCCGGCTTTATAGCCATGGTTCAGAATCGACCTTTCTCTGGAGCGATCAGTGATGATCCTAATGTTCATTTAGAGGACTTCGAGAACTTGTGTTCGTGCTTGGTAATTCTAGGCATGACACAGGAAACTTTGAGGTGGAAATTGCTCCCTTTCTCTCTCGTAGATAGAGCGGAGCAATGGTACACCCACACAGCAGAGCATGTGAATAATTGGGGAGAACTACGAGAAAACTTTTGTGACTCGTTCTCCCTTTATGAACGCATAGATCTCTTGCCGTGTGAACTCCTTGACTTTGAGCAATTAGAGGGTGAGTCCATAGGTGCAGCTTGGGCTAGGTTCCTATGTCTTATGACATCTAGCCCAGACATGTCTATACCCGATGATATAGCGACGTAGACCTTTTATACTCGTATAGACATGGAATCTGCACAAGAGCTCGACCTTTTAGCTGGAGGTTCGTTCAAAAACCAAACTCTAGTGGAAAGAAGAGAGATCCTAGAATTCTTCTTAGAAACCTCTCCTTCCCATATTGTTTACAACGAACCCCATCTGGAGTCTGAGTTGGTCCATGAGAGTCTCTCAATAGCCGAATCTGAGCTTTCATTCTCTGAATTCCTTAATTCCTCTGTTGAGCCCTCTCCCGAACCACGAACATCGAAGGAAGAAGAAATTCAACCTTCGGAGTTCTCTTCCCGATTTGAGGATGACCCTTCTCAAAACATCAGAAATACCTCAAATCACTCTTGGCACGAGAAGCCTACGGCATCGTTGGACCCTTATGAGGTCCTCGATGAAGTTTGGACTCATGGGACGATAATGGATTGGTCACCTCAGAAGCATACATCCGAAGCAATTCGGGTTAGCTCGACTTCCACGATCATCCATTGTTCCATGAGAGGAAACACCGTAGATGCTGTCCATGACCCTACTGCTGGGGCTTGCATCATACTAGAGGCCCTTTTGGATACTCTGGTGGGTGACACACCCTTGATCCCGACTGATGGACTTTTCCATAACCCCAGGTGGCGCTGTGCTTTTCCATGTAAAGGGATTGCTAGGGACGTGCCGATCACCATTGATGACATAGAGGTGCGGTTAGATTTCCACATCTATGACATCATGGATTTTGATCTTCTCCTAGGTTTCCCCTTAGAAAAACTTCTTGATAAATCCCAAGGAAACCCAGAAGAAGAGCTTAGAGAAACCATCTCTGTCCATGCTGAACCATCTAGACATCCTCTACGGAACCTTTCCCTAGACCTACGGTATCTCCTTCGCCTCCCGATCCTCCTGACGAAGCATTTCCTGAGGAGGCCATGAAGAAGGAATGGCCAGATGGAACGATATGCTTTTCTGAATCATTTTGGGATAGTACATCCTCTCTGGTTATTCCTTGTTCTGTTAGAGGGATTGCCGTAGAGGCCCATTGTGACCCCATCATGGAGGTTAACATAATGCCATGGCACTTAGTGGAAACTCTTTTAGGAAAAGTTTCGCTAGCACCATCCGACATGCTCCTCGAGACTTGTCCCTTTGGGCACGTTCTTGAATGTCGGGGGATCGCAAGTGCCGTGCCGCTCATCATAGACAGGATCGAAGCTAGCTTAGACTTTCACATCTTCGATGTCCTCGATCCTGATCTACTCCTAGGCTCCCCGCTAGAGAAATTCTTTGAGGAATCCACAGGGAGCCTAGATGGTAATCTTGGGGAAGCCACTTCAGCCACTACTACCCCTTGTTTGGGACATCCTATGGCGAAGCCTCTTCTCCAGCAAAACCCGCTCGAGAAGACGACACATATACCTCTATTCATGTCATCCGACCCTGTTCTCATTGAGGGCATAGAACTTTCTACCCCTCATGAGAATGACTCGAGAGACTCTCTTCAACTTTGTGAAGGCGAACGGTCGTCACCACTCTCGACCGAGTTTCAGCCTCTTCCCGCTGGCCCGTATCATGTTGCTTTCGATCATGATCAAGAGTCAATATCGAGCTTCCACGATGACTCTCTTGAGATAGAGAATTCATGGGCCATGGAACCTTTCGAGGCACTGACTCTGGAGTCCGGAGGAAAGGATTCCACGCACGAGCATGGTAGCTTCATTCTTGATTCACCATACAGACCATGCTCGTATCATGTCCCTCTAGAGTCAGACATGCTTAGTGCGCTGAGCACGCATGAGGGCTGCAATCACCTTATGGTCATCTCTTGTAGAAAGTTCAGAAGGTTGATTGTAGATGCATATGTTTACCATAAGCATTGCAGATTTCGTGTGTGCGCTGTGGCACTAACCTTGCAGCTGAAGCTTCACTGATACATCAAGGATTGATGGTGAGACGGGAATGACACCACCAACGATAGCTGCAAGATGAAGTTCTCATGGTTGAGCTTATGACCTTAAATAAACAAAGCACTCCCAGGAGATAGCCTGGATTAGGTTAGGTTTTATTTCCCTTTTCAAATAAAAGTAAGAACATGTTTTTAGGATAAGTTGTCCTTCAGGTATTCTTGGTCACTAACCTTTCAGGTGGAGATTGAAAAGAAAGATGGACAGGTGATGCCTACGAACATGTGAGCCACATCAGCTGCAACACCTATATAAGCTTTGGTGAGGGAACATTTACAAAAGGAAGCTTGATCACCACACACTTGAGTTTTGTTGCCCAGCAATGCAAACTTCAAGTGTGGGGGAGGTATGTGAGCATCCTGAGTAAAGTTCCTCCTCTACCAAATCTTATCCTGGTGTGGCGATGATGTTAGCTCTTGCATCTTGCCCACTAGCTAGGTAAGTCCTGCTTTTGACATTAAACAAAGCCCTTCCGGGAGGCTCCCGAGGTTCACCGTCTTATGGTCATGCTTATATCCCTTGTTGATGATAGCTTGATCATGCTTTCATGCTTCCTTTATCTTTTGTTCGTATGCTCTAGTTTGAATGTTTTGAGTACTCATACATTCATCGATTGTTTTAAATTAAGCATGGTGCTTAGGTTAAAACTGTCTTCTTCAGTCAAAACAAGACATGGTGTCGAGTTTTGATTGATGAACCTTAGAGTTATATTTTCATAGATCTTGGTTGCATATATGCTGACTAACCCCTGCAGAGAATTGTCACATTTGAATGGGTAAGTCATTGAGCTAAATTCAAATGGGAAGGTAAGATGAGGTGTCAGATTTATGTTGCACATCATGCAAAGGTGGTACATATGACCTCTCGAAGGTCCAAGGTAAGTATATTCCCCTTTGTTTATGGAATGCAATCTTGATCTAACCCTTCTTGAGCAAATGACATGGTGACAATAAAAAAACCCAAAAAATTATTTGAATTTGAATAAAGGCTCTATGGTTCTTGAGCCAGTAGAGTCCCTCTTTTGTTTCCACTTTTTGTTTGAAGAACAAGCACCAGGTTCAAGCACTAGTGTGGGGGAGTTCTCTCGAATTCATCGTCGACATATCCACTCGAGAACCCCCACACAAGCGCTGCACAACATCGACTACGGCTTCATGACAAGAGTAAGGTAAACTAGAGTGAACCGGCTGCCCTCTGGTCAGCCAAATCACCACTGGTCTTCCTTGGTCTCTTATCCTTCAGAAGCGATGGTATGTGCACCCTCTACCTCACTCTCCTTTATCCATGAGTTTGTTTGAATTTCAATTCATATCCTTTACATCAAACTCAACAATCTGTGCTATGCTTGCTCTACATGATTCCTGTGGTTGGCCTGCATATGTTTTATTCCTTACTTATCATCTTGATGCTTGTGAACAAATATCATTAGGGAACTCATGCTTATCTAAGTAGTTGACGTTTGTGATATGGTTTGATGATATGATCTTTGCTCTGAATGTTTGAGTGGTTGGGAATTTTATTTGAAAAATCATGAAAACCCTTTGCAAAGCTCCTCTTTGATATGCCACTGTCCCACTAGAGCCATATGATGTTCATAGTTGAAAACCTTCTACTCATATGCTGCTTGTTATTGCATTGAGCTTTGTCAAATTCTGTGACCCTTGTGAGAATTTTTTTCATTACTTTCATGATCAAGATTCATGTGCACACCACCTATTTCCCCTTGCTACGCTTCTACACTGGAAGTTAGCATTGTATCATTCATCCCTTTCATCAAAATAAAGCTCCATATGTGGTGTGACATCTCTCTCCAAAAGTATCCTTCAAAAGAGACATGGGCTGTGAAAAAAAAGAAAAAAAAAGAGAAACACACATGCTCAAAGCATGATGCAAAAAAAAAAGAAAAAAAAAGAAAGAGAGAAGAGAAGAAAGGATAGCCCATGTCCAAAATAAAGGAGAAATAGGAGAGAAGATGGTCATACAAAAAGGAGTTCCATATCTTAGATGGTAATAACTAGTGTCCATTCCGGAACTAGTGTCCACCTTACCATCTACCAACATTCATCATATATGTATGGTAATATCTAGCACCCATTCCGAGCCTAGTGTCCACCTTACCATACTCACCATATCCATACAAGTGCACATCTTGATCTGATCGCGTGATTTGATTTTCTCTGTGGATCCAGTCTTTGACTTTGCAATATATGTGATACAAGTATGCCTTGTCCTTTATCCTACCCCGAGCTCCACATATAGCCATCATTATAAGTAGGGTGAAGAAAGGCAATCTAATGCCCTGGTGAGGACATATACACATTGAGCAATCTGAGAGAATCAAATGAGGAGCTAAGCAAGGTTTGTTTTTGAAAATCTATTGCAAAACCCCAAGTTACTTAACATGATGAGCAGGAGTGACTTGATTCATGACCGTTCCATCTCTCAACTGGCCAAGATAGCATGATAGACACATCAGAGTTCACAAGTGCAAGGTATGGTTTGGAATATCTCTTATGCTCATTTCATACCTTTGGATATCATGTCTCACTTTGATCTTGTTCTTCCCTTCACTCGGGACGAGCAAAGGTCGAGTGTGGGGGTATTTGTTGACGGCTGATTTTCACTCACTTCTTACCTGTCAAACATGTACCTTTTGGCATGGAAAATGATCATCAACACTAGAATAGGGCTTAAACTAATCATTTCCACAAGTGTCGGTGATTATGCAAATACAGGTAAATAGCACTAGAAAGAGGAGTAAAAGCATAAGTCTTTGATCCAAGCATTTCAAGTCCAGCCAATGAGGGGATGCCACCTAGGATTCCCCTGGATCACTGACGTCATCAATCCAAGAGAAGTGAGCTCGACGAATCACGAAGCGCCACATGGACATCACATGGATTCAAGGGCCCACTTACCCCCCTAAACCGTCGGGAAACTTGGCATGCACGGAGGACAGGCATCGGGGCCCACCAATCAGCCACCACTAGGAAGCACAGGGTGCCACGTGGCCCCTAGGGTTCGACCGAACCGACATTGGTTCGGCCAATCTAGGCCCTCCACATGTCACCTCCTGATTGGCTCCTGGTTGCAACTCTGGGCATTTAGGGGCACTTGGAGCCTCGAAGCAAGCCTCTCCTCCCTCTATAAATAGGAGGGGAGGGGCTCCATTTTGGAACACACTCTTCTCCTCCACCTCTTCATTTTGGCTTGGAGCCTCTCTCTCTTTAGGAGAGGAGAGCTCTTTGTATAGGATTAGTGCTAGCAAGTGAGGTGGGAGGCTTGAGGCCATGTCATGTTCATGACATCTTCCTCAAGAACGATCCTCAGCGGTGCCTCTATTCTTCAACTAGACTAAAGTGAGTATTTCGATATTTCCTATTTAGACTAAAGTCGTATGCATGCTTAGAATGTTGTGCTCTTGTGTTCTTCGTTTGTTCTTGGTTTAGAGGCTTGTGTTCTTCGAACACAACCCTTTCGATCCAGTAGACTTAGATCATAAGTTGCATCTAGTTTGCCAGCTTGTCTATTAGAGTAAAGTGAAGCTCCTGCATGTTTCTAGTTAGATCAAAGTGCATTCGTGATCTTGCATGAGTGATAGAGCATACCTTGAGCTAGTGCCAGTATCTCCCTTGCGGATTCGTAGGAATAGTGAGTGGTGTAGACGAGGTGTCTGGACCATAAGCTACCCTTCGAAGGCCACGTACGATCGTAGCATAGAGGTAGGCCGCAGTGGTGACAGCCTGTTGGACCCTTTGTCAACCCTCTTACGTCGCGTACCGAGTTGGGCTCGAGCCAGCACATTAGCCTTGTGCCTGGTGCCCTAAGTGAGTGCTATACCTGAGAGAACGTAACTAGACTCTGCGATCGGTCGAGGCAGATCCTTTCTACCTATCCTATCCATCAGAGTTGTGTCCTTGGATCATCTATACTAGAAATAGGAGATAGTGCACACCGTTCCTTGGATTCGATACCCTTGGAATACTCTCCTTCCTTGGGGAAGTGCTACTGCGGTATTTCCATGCGCTTGCGGCATACCCGGTTGTTCTTATCCACTCCCTCTAGGTGTACAACTAGTGGTGACGGGTAGCATAATGGCTGTACCTGGAGGGGTTCAGCGTGGCGGCAGGCTCAATTCCGGCAGCATAACGGCCGGAATCGAGTGTCACCAGCGTGGGCAGGCAGCGGAGAGGAACGTGCGGCGGCGGGGTTGCCTACGGCGCTACGGTGGAGCAGAGCCTTGGTGGCCAGGAGTTCGTCAGAGTTCCCCTTGGCCTTGGCCAGGGCTAGCTCCAACGAGGGAGTGGCGGCGGCATGGCGTTCTCGCCGGTGGAGCAGGGCTTCACCGGGAGGGAGGAGAGGATGTGCGTGCGGTGTGTGGGTGTAAGGAGCTCGGTGAGGCTCTCGGCCCTATTTATAGGCCGGGGAGAGGAGGGGAGGTGGCCGGGAGAGCTCGGATAAGCTCGGCGGCGACCGAGGGCCGTGACGCCGAGGCGGTGAGTACGACGCGAGGGGCTAGCATGAGGGAGGGTGAGCTAGGGTAGGGATGTGGGCGCGGCGGCTTCGGGTGGTGCAGGTGAGTGCGGCGCTCCCCTCAGCGTTGATCTTGGAGCAGCATGGAGCGAGATCGAGCGGTGGTGCCAGCGGCGGCGCTCTGGAGCTCGTTCACGGCCGTTGATCGTGGCGCGGGAAATGCGAGTGGATGATGGGTCGTGGAGGTGTTCAAACGGCTCAGGGAAGTTGACTTGATGCTAAGGATTGCGGCGGGCGTCCTGGACGGAAAAGGGAGGCGCCGGGCGTCGAGATCATGCGAGGGGCACGACTGCCGTGGAGCTCTGGGTGGTATGGCGTCGCGGCGGATTGCCACGCTGGGGCTCGGCGAGCTGCCCCGGTGGTCAAAAGCTGCGGCGGGGCACCGAGTGAGTGCTGCGCGCGCGCAAGAAAGGCGGCGGGAGAGGGGAAAGGGCGGGAAGATGGCGGCGGCGTCGCGGCGTGTCAGAGAGAGGGGAGCAGCGCGGGATGGTGAGAGGTTGACGATGACGTCGACGGCGCGTGGTGAGGTGGGCCGCCGGTTGGGCTCGGATGGGCCGTGTGCGAGGAAGTAAAGGGTGGCGGGCTGCGCGAGGAAAAAGAAAAGGAGGGGGTGGGACAGACTTCTATGGGCTGGAAGTGAAGGAGCCAGCCCATTTGTGTTTGAAGAGTTTTTTCTAATTGTTTGAACCTTAGTTTGAATTCAAATTTGAATTTGGATTTCAAATTTGAATGGACCTAGATGTGTAAGTGCTCTAAAAAATCCTTAGAAAAAGTTAGAGAAAATTTTTGGGATGAGAAGAGATGTTAGCCACTCATATGCATATGAAACCTAGGGTTTAATTTTAATAGTGCATTGGAAATAAAGAAAAATGCAAGGACCTTTATGTGAAATTGCTATATGTTTTTGGAAAAAGTTTTAAGGGGCTATTTTTAAAGGTTTTGAAAAACCGGGATGTGACAGTTTTTCTTTTTATGCATAATATGTGTGTCTGTTGAATTCAATCTGTGTATAATATGTGTGTTATTTTGATTTGGATATAGTTTGAGGTAACAATGTCATCGTCAAGTGGCCTTGGTAATGGCCATGACCGTGGCATAGTCCGTCGCCGTGGCGGCGGTGGTGGCCGTGGAGGTCTTGGTGGCAGTACGGAGGACCCGTTGCCTCAACATCCAGGATTGCACTTTCACCGCGAGATTACCTTGCAAATGGGTGATCCGACACGTGTAGCCAACGTGATAATATAATAATTGAAATTAACTTGCTTTACATATATCTTTTTTAATTTCACATGGAAAATCTATAATTTTAGTTACATATAATTATTGTAGGTTATCACCAATATCAGATGGGCTCAGAGATATTATCGATGATATGGGTGGTACTCCTCATGTAGTGCAAACTGAGCGTGTTGAGAACACGACAAGAGTGCATATCTCTTTCACCGTACCTGCTCAATTTGTAGACTACCAGTTGTTGCTAGTAGGCGTGCCACACCCAATGATTCCCATTGCAACAGTGAGCTTAACATCACCTATTCGGTTAACTTGAGAAAGGACTGTCGTGGAGAATTGTCTACAGCAGCTCCTGAATGTTGGGTGCTTCGTGCCAAACCTTTCCTATTTTAAATTAAGGCAACTTGAGGCGAGTGAAGGAAATGTGGTTCAGATTGTGTGTAGGATCTCTCTAGTTCTACCTATGCTTCAATTAGCTTCCGTGCAATTCTTAATCAAGTCGTGGAAAGAGTTGGGGTGGATTACTATGGTGGGAAGCCTTTTTCACCAGAAATTGGAAAAATTAAACAATTCTAACTTTCTACAAGCCAGCAGAACCCGAGGCTCCATTGTTTGATGTTTGCAGTGTTGTGTGTGACAGTCCTCCGGAAGCGGGGGAGAGTGCACTCATGTGCGCTCTAGCTTATTTTGAGGGAGTTCCAGGCTGGAGAATTGCAGACATTAGCCACATTTCATATCTACAAGCGCTTGCTGGATTAGGTCCAGGTCCTCAGTAACATTATGCATGCATGGATCAGGCTTTGTACCGTACCCTATTATATGAGCTTGTATGAATTAGCTAGCTATGTGAACCTTTATGAACTTATTAATTATTAATTAGATACTTTATTTTCTATATAATGTTATAAGAATGTACTCCCTCCGTTTCTATTTATAAGGCGCGACGCGACATGGCACGGTCTCCAAAATTAGACTTTGACCATCTATTTCTCTTGCATTATATTTTTTATGGTTATAAATATATAATCATTAGAAAGTATATTTGATGACAAATCCAACCATATCAAATTTACACTACAAAAATAAAAAATTGATGCGTAAATTATTGGTCAAAGATCGTAAAGTTTGAATCTTAATTTGTGCGCGCGCCTTATAAGAAGAAAAGGAGGAAGTATGTCTTTGTGGAGGTTGATGCAGAATTCTTGTGTTTTCGGTGTGTAATTGACCATAATTTGTCTCTCGTGTCACTCAGAAAAATACAATAATACATTTAATTATCAGAAAAAATCTAAGATCTTTCGTGGGGCCATATTTTGGGTGTACATGACAACCTATTTCGACATAGACGGAGTCCACGTGCTTCACAAAGGTATATGTAACCTTTCACCGAACTAAGTGTGCACGCTTAGCTTCTGAGGGATTCCGAAGACTATGCGCTTTGCAGTGCCGTATTGGTCTCAAACTTTTTGTAAAACTTCCAAATGCCCTGTCGGAAGGACTCACCAAGTTTGAGATTTTTCTGAGTTGGTTTAGTACTTTTCAATTTAATTGATTTTTCACATAGCATCACACGGTAATTAAACATTGACCTGAGTCCATGCTTGAAAAGATCCGGAATGGTGTCAAATGTTGACACAATGTCTCTTGTGACTTAGGAGACAAATCTTTGTGGAAGCCGATACAGAATTCTTGTGTTTTCGGTGTGTAATTAACCATAATTTGTCTCACACATCACTCAAAAAATATAATAATACATTTAATTGTCAGAAAGACTTAAGATCTTTCGTGGGGCCTTATTTTGGGTGTACATGACAACAAAAAAAAGTTTCAGGCCATTTCGACATAGACGAAGTCCACGTGCTTCACAAAGGTATATGGAACCTAACCAAGTGTGCACACTTAGGTTCTGAGGGATTCCGAAGACCATATGCTTTGCAGTGCTGTATTGGTCTCAAACTTTTTCTAAGACTTCTAGATGCCCCTTGGGACGGACTTACCAAGTTTGAGATTTTTCTGAGTTGGTTAATACTTTTTTTCAATTTAATTGATTTTCTGTGCAACATCACCCGGTAATTAAACGTTGACTTGAGTCCACCCTTAAAAAGATCTGGAATGGTGTCAAACTTTGCCACAAGATCATTTATCAGTCATTCAATTAATGATGCATAAACCGGCTCAATTGAGTTTTTTTAAAGTTATTTCAAATCAAGTTACCATATTTTTTCTTAAAAAATTTGGAACATGAATATTGTAAACAAAAATTAGAAGTAATTGTTTCAACTCTTAAATTAATATATGCATAGAAAAGTATATATTTTTTATTCTTTTCTTTATATAATTTTGCATGGCACAAATATTTAAACTTATGATTTTTTAAAGGTTGCAAACAAAAAAATGAGAAAAATGAGGAAGGAAAAGAGAAATATTAACTTCCTACGCAAAATTGCACTTTAGTCCCGAGTGGTGTTACGATCCGAGACCAAAGAGGGTCTTTTGTCTCGGGTGGTAACACCACCCGAGACTAAAGGGCGAAAATTTGCCTTTGGGGGGCTCCCGCGCGAAACTACCCTTTAGTCCCGGGTGGTGTTAGCACCCGAGACAAAAGGTCCCCCTTTAGTCTCGGGTCGTAACACCACCCGTGACTAAAGGCCCTTTAGTCTCGGTTCATATTTCGACCAGAGACAAAAGGGGTGGTATAGAAAGGGTCTTGCCTTCCAGATCGGCACTTAACCGCATTTCGCAAAAATCTCGATTCTCGTCGTCTCCATCGTCGTTCAGCCGCCGCCACTGCTGTTCTCCTCCCCGACGCGCCCCTCCCCGACGCGCAGCTTGTCCCCGACGCGCCGGTCCTTCCCGACACGGCGCGCGCCGCTCCCGGCCCTGACGACACACTGCCGTGTGGCCCTCCCCACCGCGGCGCCCTCCCCGATGAAGCGGTGCCCTTCCCAGCGGGCCTGTCTGGTACGCCACGCCGCCGCCGCTGGCCGGGGCCCTGTCCCCGTGCGGTCGCCGGCTGGCGTGCGTGCGCCGACGACCGACCGGGGTGGTGTTTTGGCTTGCTGACGCAAGCCCGTTTAATGCTTTGCATCAGCGAGCGTTTTTAAATTAGTTTTAAATGTATTTGATTTAGTTTATCAATTGAAATGTATTTATGTATAGTTATAATAATATCCTAGATAGACATAGAAAATGTAGAAATCATTGATATGCATAGAAAATTTAATTAGAAATCATATATGTTTGTGTATATATAGTCATACACGTAAATTCCTAGATATGTGTAGTGAATTTTATTTAAAAAATTTATTAATTTCGACACCTACAACTATTTTATTTGTACTTGTCTCATCGTCCATATGCAGGCCCATGCGCGTGGGTGTGCGACCGGTGCACAAGAACAGAGCCCCAATTTTCTTAGGACCTCATTTTTCCTTTGCTTTACCACGCAACATATCAGCCCGGCAGAATAGTACACCAAGTCACCAACATTGATTCAGTCTCTAGAGAGATTGCGCCAATTTATTTGCGCAAATCTAACACTAACCTCGTGCCCTCTTTTAACACTACTAGTGAAAGCGCACGTGCGTGTCGCACGTGATATAAAAAATAAAAAATATTAAAATAGATCTAATTATAAAATATCAACAATTCTCATCATTCTTTATGCATGCAAAAACCTTACACGACTAAAGTGTGCCTTAGGAACAATAGTCCTATATCATAAGATGGAGCAAAAGTGATGTTAAAAATTAAGGGTGTGAAGCTCTAATAAGGTTTATAATTTGAAATCGTTGTGAAGTAAAATAAATAACATTAAAGATACAAATTCATAAATCAACAGAACAGCTCCATAAAAGATAATGCCAACTGACTTATTCTCATCCCCGTATCAACTATCCTGAATTAGCATTTCTTTACGGATAGAGGCTACCACTACTAAGAACACAACAAAAAGCTCTACATTTTTAATCGTTAAATCAAGATCCAACCTCAAAATAAGTTTTTATTTGAACGCACATGCCTTTGACATCCACATCCTCGCACCATCACTCTGTTGTGCCTCCCATCGCAAGGGGTGAATGCCGCCGCCCGCTGCCGCCGGGCATGCTCCTCAGCGCAGCAGCACCAAACTTCGGTGGACTACCCCCGCTGGGCATGTGCGGAAGGGGCGCTGCACCGGCGTTGGACCTGGCCGCACACACGGGACACGGTTGCCCATCCCAGGGTGCCACGGGCCAGACCTGGCCGCACGCACGGGACCGGCGAGTTCCTTGCAGCTGCGCGCTGATGACCACCCTACGTGAATGCGAGGCTCCCCCGACGAGCGTGAAAAGGCCTCTGGCCTAGTGGTTAGAGAACCTAAGGCCTCCGAGTTCGACTCCCTGTGGGAGCGAATGACTGCAATAAAATTTATAAAAAGATAGATAGAGGTTTCCCCTACTCAATTCGGTAAAAAAAAGTCAAAAGCTGACACAAACGCCTTGCTTATTCTTTGCTTCGCACAAAATCTGCTTAGACCAAAATTCTGGAAACAACAAGAACAAGGATTCTTTGGTAAGCGGGATTTTTAACTATTTGGCACATTTACAAGAGCCACTCATTCGAAAATCGCTATTAGAATTGTGACTACATATTTGCTAGCGAAAAGATGAAACCCTTACATATTTGCTACTTTGTCCGACGTCACACGCCACTTCAGCGTATCAGCGTGGCGCTCACATGGTTCGAGATTGGAAAAGTTGAGTTTGCCTAGTTGTCTTCTATCTTCTCCCCCTTCTCCTTGTCTTCCACCACTGACATTTGGGTCCCGCACGTAGGGTCATCTTCAACCTCTCTCCACCCCGGCCATACTCTGTTTTCATTTCCACCGAGCACCAAATCTACCAGTAAGAATCCCCCGCTCCAATTTATCCTCCACCACCACCAGATCTTTCTCTCCTCACTACATCACTCTGCTGCGCCTCCCATTGCAAGGGGCGAATGCTGCCGCCTGCTGCCGCTGGGCTTGTTCCTCAGCGCAGCAGCATCGAACTTCGGTGGGCTGCCCCGCTGGGCGTGTGCAGAAGGGGTGCTGAACCGGGTCTGCCCCTGGACCTGGCCACACACGCGGGACACGGTTGCCCGTCCTAGGGTGGCACCGGCCAAACCTGTCCGCACGCGTGGGACCGGCAAGCTCCCTGCAGCTGTGCGCCGGTGACCTCCCTACGCGAACGCGAGGCTCCCCCAGTGAGCGTGAAAATGCCCCTAGCCTAGTGGTTAGAGCACCTAAGTGGCACCCAACAGACCTCAGTTTGACTCCCCATGGGAGCAACTAAAAGGGATTGAATTTTTTATTTAAAAATAGATAGGGGCTTCCCCAGCTCACTTCAGTAAAAAAAACCCCAAAAAGCCACACAAACGCCTTGCTTATTCTTTGCTTAGCATAAAATCAGCTTAGACCAAAATCCTGGAAACAACATGAACAAGGATTCCTCGGTAAGCAGTATATTTAACTATTTGGCACATTTGCAAGAGCCACTCATTCGAAAATCACTATTAGAATTGTGCCTACATATTTTCCAGCGAAAAGATGAAAACCTTACATATTTGCTACTTTGTCCAACGTGACACGCCACTTCAGCATATCAGTGTGGCGCTCACATGGTTCAAGATTGGAAAAGTCGAGTTAGCCCAGTTGTCTTCTCTCTGGTCCCCCCTTCTCATTGTCTTCCACCACTGACATGTGGGTCCCGCACGTCAGGGTCATCATCAATCTCTCTCCACCCCTGCCATGCTCTGTTTTCATTTCTACCGAGGCTCCAAATCCACCAGCAAGAACACCCACTACAATTTCTCCTCCACCGTCGTTAGTTCTTTTTCTCCCCTCGCTCCTTCACTCTGCTGTGCCTCCCATCGCAAGGGGCAAATACCATCACCCGCTATCGTTGGGCTTGCTCCTCAGCACAGCAGCACTGAACTTTGGTGGGGTGCCCCCGCTGGGCATGTACGGAAGGAGCGCTGCACTGGGTCTGCCACTGAACCTGACCACACGTGCGGGGCACGGTTGCCCGTCCCAGGGTACCACGGGCTAGACCTGGCCGCACGCGCGGGACCGGCGAGCTCCCTGTAGCTACGCGCCCGGCGAGCTTCCTGCAGCTGCGCACCGGTGACCTGCCTACGCCCATCTCACTGGCCCGCTGTGTTGTCGCCACCAACCCCATCTGCTCAGCGTTGCTCAAGCGACGACTTCCATGACCCCATCCTCGCCCCAACGCCCGACCCTTTTCTCCCCCTCCCATTTTCTTTGCTTCTTCTTCCTTCGGTCGAGATAGGCAAAATAGAGTTGAGCTGAGCTCCTCCGCTCTTCGGTCATAGGCAAAATAGAGTCGAGTTGAGCTCCTCCGCTCTTCGGTCGAGATAGGCAAATATAGTCGAGTTGAGCTCCTCCGCTGGCCAAGATTCGAATAGTTCACCGTATTGTTGGTCAAATCCTTGCATCCACGGCTGCACCACCTACCCAATTGGACCACGAACAAATCACATCCCCAACCAAGCCTTCTACTGCCGGTTATCTCCAATTTCCCAACCGTCTGCACCTTGTTTCTGCACAGTAGATCGACCTTCGCCAGCCAAATTCCCCCTGTACGCACCATCAATTCCAAATCATCGGCACCCATGGCTCCACCACCTTCCTGGCTTCAATCCCAAACCAACTCCATGCTACGACATCTAGTGAGCTCGGGATTTCAAATCCCATAGCTACCATTTTAGATCCCCTCCACGGTCCGACATGAAGCGTGGAGAGGACGAGGCCACGTAGGTTTGGCGGGCGGCTGCGGCGTAAGCATGTGATGCTGCGACCGCCAGTGTTAAAGCAGGAGCCCCACGTGGTCTAGCAGCCGCCGATGGCTGGCGGAGGAAAGAGAGAGAAGATGAAGAGAGAAGAAAGAAAGAGTTGGGAGGTAGAGGTGCTGACATGTGGGTCTACCGTCACGTGGCATCCGCATTAGTGAAACCACCCTCCAAAAATGAACAGTTTTACGAGTTTGATGGTAAAAAATTTCTGATTTTTCGGTTTGATGGTCAAAACCAAACTGAAATAAGAGTTGGATGGCACAAAATAGACTTTCCTTTTTTAAATTCACCAAACTCACACGGCTGAACCTTCTGCGATACCATTATAGTGTCATCTGTTCAACACTTATCAGACAACAAAACAAAGCCATCAAAAGGGATCACTTAATAGGGATCACTTAATCATATACGAAAATAGAGCCATTCAGTGTAGCAAGAGTTAATTTAAATTATGTTTATCCTCATAGTAACTTTAACACTAATAAAAGTTGAAAATATCCAAAAAACAGCTTCTGAAAGCAAGCAGATACTATCAGTTCATTCCTTCATTTTATATAGCTAACAAGGTTCTATCAGTTTTAGTAGAGCCTGCAGGTTGGAGTCACCAAAAGATATTCAGAGTGTACAGAAGTGCAAACTATCGCATAATAACTGCAGCTTTTCAGATGTTAAGTCGACACCTTCTTGAGATTGTGCTTCAGCAAAGACAAAGACAAGAAGATGCATGTTTAAATATTCCTGCATGCCACTGTTTAGTAATTCACAAAGAAAACCTTACAGCCACCATACATGGATCAATGCTGACTCTCAGAAGCATTTCTCTTAGAAGTGACAAAAAATGTTCATTATTGCCTTATTGGCATCAATGCTCACCAATGAATTTGATGAACTTTCAGCACATTGAGATGCTAATTATGCATGCCTCCTTTTCTTCGTGACATTCTTCTTCTTTCTATCTGGGGTTTTTCCTCTATAAATGGAGAACATAAGGGGGTGAGGTCCTAATATGCATTTGAGTAACATTATTCCCTATTCAAATCTTCTTTATACTATCAATGTATATTAAGGAAATAAAATAGGAAACCTAACACTGCACTTTGTGGAGGCAGAGATCTCTAGAATCAGCATACCATACACCAACTTTGCTGAAACAAAGTGGCTGGAGCAAAATCTGGTAGACTGATTAAAAATCAAGGATCAAATGGATGAGACAAAGGGATAAAACTAACTCCTAGCTAAAAGTATATGTATCAAGACAGTTGGACCAAGGCCAAGAACAGTGTAATAACCATTTATGCCGACTTACCGAGCCCATGCCTAGGCTAAAGGATGTAGTACCACCTTTTGAAGTTTGAACTTTGTTGCAATTGGCCTTTACCTCCATTTCGCAAGAATTTGTATTTCCTCCTCAAGCACATACCATCTCTACAGAAACATATATATTGGGAGTTCTAGAACAGAAATCTGCATTAGCAGTGAACTTAAATATGAGTCACCAACAGCAAGTTTCAAGAAGTGTTTAAGGCTATTCTCTAGGCTATCCTAAAGGTATTTTCCTTAAAAAAACAAAATTAAAGGTATCAGGCACCCTTGTCAAACTTTATCTAATGGTTTTGTTTTCATTAGCGGCATAATCTGGTCATTCTAATGTACGAAATGGACAATGTCTATTTAGACAATATATGCTTCAAATAAAATTCTTCTCTATCTAAAAGGTTTACACACTCCATATATTATTTGTTGATACAATGATAATTCAAATTTAAGATTGACATTGTCATTCAAAACCGCATTATTGAGCTCTTATAGTAGGCAAGAAGTATATACCTTAATACACATTATATTTTCAATAAGCACTTTCCTTGAAAATAATAAATTGTCCACCATGATTTGAGCGAAAGAACACTTACTTTCACAGAGCCATTTCTTCTGCTGTCATTCTCAAACTGATTCAGTCAAAGTTGTCTGACAAGTATCCTAAAACCTCCTGCTGCTTCTTTAGCAACTACAACCTTAAAAAAAGATTATGAGTTCAGAGTCACCAAAAATGTATCGACCAAGAATTAAGGAAGCATAGAGTTTGGATGAAGAAAAATATTTATGCATTTGTAAGGATACAGAAACATTTGGGTAAAACAATCAACCATTGAAATCTCATTCAAATATTGTTAAAACCTACAATAAAGGGAAGCAAGATCAATCTCATTTACTCTACCTAGCATGCAGTTGAAAGAAGGTTCTAGAAATATAAATTTCACTGAAAGAAAGAGAGAAGCCAAGACTGTAATTGTCTCTGCTATAGTTTTGACCAGCAAGAAAAAGCATTTTAAAACAATGGAAGAGAATCAATAAAAATAATTTATTCTAGGTAAATGGCATTGTTGGCGGTCGCTTTCCGTCAACCAAGAACACTTGTTATGTTATAGTTTGGATTTCATTTTGGAACTAACCCGCCACTAGGCATACTAATGATATAACAAGTTCATCGTTGGATGTGTGTTTTGGAGTATAATGTTTACGCAGGAATTCATGCACTAAATGAGAAGAAATACATTCGGTTCGGAGGACGATTTACATGATGATCAAGAGGCTCCGACTGTGCGTGAACTTGACTCCAAAGGTGGCAAGGACCAATGAGCTTCGAAGAAGAATCTCCGAGGACCAAGATGAAAAGACCGGAAGATCATGCATAAACACCCCTTAACTTGGTCGCGGAGAAAATGACGTCCAAAGCCCATATCCGAAGGAGGAAAAACCCCAAAGTGCAAGAAACGACACGTGGCAAAAGACGGAGACGAACCGGGCCGAGGATGGGCCAGGCCGGTCGGCCCACCCCCTCATCGCCTCGGTTCGCCGCCGCCTTTCTTCGGTGATAAATTCGCGAAACCCTAATTGTTTGGGGAGGGGAGCCATTCGCGAAAGATGACCAGAGAAGTCTCGGGAGATCAAACACAAGGAAGTGGGTTGATCGAGAGGGTGAAGATTTGCCAGATCATCACCTAGGTCAACGGAGGCCACCACGAGGAAGGAGGACATCGGGGCCTTGCCACGGCGCCACCGGAGTTGAAGGACACCGAGAGATGGACTCCATCGGAGGCATCCACCATGTTCAATGGTGCCATGCCTAGCGTCTTGATGGGGTAAAGTAATCGTTTGTCCATGGAGTTGTAATGGATCTTGACATGTAGTCACCCACTCTTTGTTTGGATCTTTGTCTATCATACCTTCATGTTGATGATGCTTAATGTTTAAGGTTAGCTACCATTGCCATCGGGGTTGCTCCCGTAGATCACGTGAACATACCGTGTTCATTAGGGTTAGAGATGATTATCTTCGCGTAGTGACAAGTACGAGGGAAGGGAAACGTCATACCGTGGATCGGGGTTTTACCATGTTTTGGGTGATTGCATCTCAAGTACCTAAACTCCATGGGCATACGTCTTTCATACTCGTGAACACCTTTGTCTTTCTCTTTAACATAATCTAGGGTTAGTTTGTCTTTACTTTATAGATTAATCTTTACATCATAAAGTCCCTAATCAACTAAGTTAGTGTTAGGTTAAACACAAGTAATTCCCTTGCTCTGTGGATTGACACGAACCTAGGGGGTCGCCTCCCTTGGTGAAAAAGGCACCAAGTCACTCCGTGGACTTGCGGTGAAGTTGAACGCGGTTTTGAACCGTCAACAGGCATCAATGGACCCACATTGGTACAAAAGATATATTCTAGGTTAATGAATTAGACTATTTTCGGCAGTTTATTTCAATAAGCAAGGCAACCCACAATAGAAGGAAACATCCATTAATTTGAGCTGGGGTTGCTCAATCTCATGGTTCAAAAATAAACAAACTTCAATAGTAGTAAATATTTTTTCGCTAAACATTAGCTTGAAATTTACAAAGCTGGACAACATCAAGAGGTATCTAGTGAACCATCTAACGTAGTGAACTTTCTTATCATGAATAGAAAGGCAGAGACATTCTCTCTAATAAAAAATCTCCTGGAACAATATGAGATAAAAGCTATGGGAATTGCTCACCTATCCAGGTGCAACATCTCTTTGTAGTTTTCTTGTCTCCTTTATGTTTACAGAACAAGATAATGATCTCAAATTGAGAAAATCCTCACTTTGAATTTAGCCTAAAATACAATAATGTAATCACCATGCATTCTCGTATCTGAAGTGCAGATGATCAACTACTTCTTGAGTTTGACGAGATTCTTTTACCAATCTGTCAACCAATAAAAGAAAATAGCAAAATTATCCATTTGATCAATAAGGCATATATTATATTGAGTGCCATTTTGTGTGCTAGGAACATATTTTCCTTCCTGGTAGCAGGAAATACAATGGCCAACTTCTATTAAAATTTTCCTTCAAAAATAATTAAACATAACAAGCTTCTACAGTTACTTAAATATTAAATATTTTACATAATTTGGGTACAACATGATCTACACATATAAACAACATCTAAATATAAGTCTAGGAAAATATTTTCCTTTTAAACAATTGATCAAATTCGGAGGATGTCCCAAGAGACCTAACTTCTCAAAGCAGAACCTTCATTTCTTAAAGATAACTCGTGTACTTGTCCTTGTTATTTCATTCATTCATCTATCTGCACCAACAAAAAAAGAGTGCTACAATCATACTTCTTTCTTAATTGAAGAACATGGATGCAAAAAAATAATTATTTGATTGCTATGATGTAAGCACCCGTCAGTCATGAAACGTTGTACATTGTTTGGCAACATGGCATATGCAGCAAATAAAACTAACAAGAGAGAGAGAGAGAGAGAGAGAGAGAGAGATGTGATACAAGTTGTAATTATAGGACAATGATATACCTAGTATGTGATGTGTCACAGGCTCACCGCAATGTTCAGTGGTAGCTACCTGCCATAATGATATTCAGTTTCCTTAGCACCTGGAATCTGAATAAATAGAGATCTTAATGTTAGATTTGAGATACTCTGAAGATGCACACACAGATGAATCACTCTTTGAGTTACTCCGAATATAGTTAAGTACCTAAATATGTTTGTTAGAGAAGATGGCGAGTCAATGCTTTCTACTTTGTCCCAACGAGACAATTAGGATCAGGCATAACCTTTTGTCCTGATATAACTGAACCTGGCAATCTTGTCAGTATATCAATTACGAGCAGGGGTTAATCTCTTAAGTATAATTAAAAAGTTTAGAAATCTTGACAAGAACTCAAATGCTTCAACGACGGGTAGTGTTGATGAGCAGAGGGACAATGGGCAAAAACACTTTTAGGTGAGTTCAATAGTACGAAACCTTGGCATACCGCATACAACTTCTGCAATTGCGTGAATGGTGCCTAGAAAACATTAACCCCTATTCATGCTAGGCAATTTGGTGGGAGAAGGTGAACCACGTACCTACTGGTGTATATGCCGGTGTCAAGCGCATGCTGCAGTGTTGCCCGTTAAATCTGTCCGATGCACGATGACCAAGATTATCATTGTGGCCGGTTCCAGGACATCCATGATTCCATACTGGTTCGTATTCACCTGCACAAGATCGCTGCTGTCAGCCGGATCGTTGCATGCTGCCACCATCCGTCCCGACGTCGATGATATAAATTCGCCTATGAGCCGAGGAAGAGAAGGAAGCGCCCTGCAACAAGATCCGATCAGAACCTGGAGGGTCACGACGTAGCTGGACGCAATGACGTTGAAGGGGTTGCCGCCAGGAACGCTCGATCCCGCACCGGTGTGTCATGCCCTGCGCAGGAGCTGCTGCGTCGCCTAGCACGAGGAGAAGCCAGACACGGCGGTGGGAACCCTGGAGGAGAAGCCCGACCCGGCGGACGAGAAACTTGGACGTTGATGAGGAATTGAGGAAGAAGAACCCTGAACGTGATGAAACTGTGGTTGCCATGACTGCGACTCGTTGCACTACTTGGTATGTTTTTATACTGACACCATTGACAAAAAAGGAAGCACGCATAATTATGCACTCCTTTTGGTAGGCGATCAATGTGAGTAGACGCAAAATAAGAAACACACATGCGGTGATCATGCGCTCAATGTAATTAGTGGCAATTTAGGAAACCAGAGATTTGGATTTTCACGGTTGGAAAAATAAAAGGGAAGGGTCATACGTCTTGATTCACGGCCACGACGATGTTGTTTCCTAATGAATGGCGAGGGGTGAAAATATGGCGTTGCATATATAGATGAAGCATTTTTTTTCTTTCCTAATTCCTTTCCATCCACAGTTTTTATTTTTTTCCTAATTCCTTTCCGTGATTGAATTGTGAGCAAATATGAAATTTATACCCTCATTGATTGAATCGTGTGATAATAGGAAATTATACCCTGATTGATGATTGATTCGCTGGCTAATAGGAAATTTTTCAAAAAGAAAACACCCCAGTCGTGATGATCTCCTTCGTTTTAAGAAAGGAAAGATCCGTGATGACCGTCAGGAAACAAATCAACCGTGAAAGGAAAGACCCCATCCGCGATGACCGTAAGGAAAGAAATCAACCGTGAATGACGCGAGTGGGTACAGGCGGGCGGGTATGCAGCGCGCGGGTGAAAAAAATAGGCGTTTTTGCCAGAAACATTTTCCTTCACTTAGTTTTTTCGTCGTTTCGTCATTCGTCGTCCCATTTTAGGTGGACCTGACCTGACATGTGGGACCTCTGTGAGAGGTGGGTATGTTTCCCCTTGAGCGAGAAGTGTTTTTTAATTCTTTCTGCCTTTATAGTATAGATTTATTTGCGCAAATTTGACAGCTAAACACCACCTAAGTCCAATTATAGTTGGTACAGGGCCTCAATTTATGCCGGCATGACCCTGTGCACATGCATAGTAACTTTTATCTTGTGCTAAAAAATAGTGCTCCCTCCGGTACCATAATAGTAGTCGTTTAGGACCAAATTACGCATACCAAGAAGTGATTTATTAAGGGTAATTTTTCCATGTTTACCCCTAATAAATATGGTGATGGGTGTAGTGTAAACACCAACATTCTCTTGGCCAACTGGCTAGCGCAACACTTCTCAATGCACTTAATGTGTGATGGTGTGGGTTCGACTCCTAGTGCGGCTGGAAAACGAAGCCCTTAGGGCATGTACATCAGTGTAGACAGCTGCTGTCTATTTGACACACACAGACAACTAAATAGACAGCTTGTACAATGGTTCGTCTGTTTGTCCGTCTGCAAGACATTTAATTCTTTCTTTGACACATAAATCATGATGATCATGTGCACATTTGATCTTTGTAGCCATTTTGATGCTCGATTGAGATATAATACATGATATTGAATTAATTCACATAAAATATTTATAAAACCATTAATAATATATATACATATATATATATAAATTAGCACTCCGAGTACATGATATGATTGTAAATCGAAAAAAAGTACATGATATGATATAGTAAAGTTGAAGTACCATTACAATGTAGATTTAAGTTTCTTTAGGCCCAAAACGCTGCCATATGTGCTCAACTAAATCCTTCTTGAGTTGCTTATGTGTAGAAGGATCCCGTATAGCCGAGTTTCTAGCAAGTACCTCTGCGAATTCTGGATTTGGATTCCTATTTGTACTCACTTCCGGTGGTAGGACAATAGTTGCACTCGGGTTCTCATTTAAATCCAATGGAATTTTAACCAAGTCTTTTTCATCTTCAACTATCATATTGTGGAGGATGACGCAAGCTTCCATTATATTAACAACATCACTCCGCTTCCACAATCGTGCTGGGCGACGTACAATATCAAATCTGGATTGCAACACACCAAATGCACACTCAACATCCTTCCTTGCCCCTTCTTGATGTTGCGCATATAATTTGTGTTTCTCCGTTTGTGGCTTTTGTTATTGTCTTCACAAAGGCTGCCCACTCGGGATATATTCCATCAGCAAGATAGTACGCCGTGTCATATTGGTTCCCATTTACAACAAATTGAACTCTTGGAGCTTCTCCTTTTATCACATCAATGAATAGTGGAGACTTATTCAGCACATTTATATCATTATAGGCCCCAGCGGTACCAAAAAATGCATGCCATATGCGAAGGTCACGTGATGCAACCGCTTCAAGGATCATAGTAGGAACTTTTTTGTTACCACTAGTAAACTGACCAGCCCAACCTTTAGGGCAATTTTCCCATGGCCAATGCATACAATCAACACTTCCTGCATGTCCCGAGAAGCCACGAGACTCATTTTCTAGCAAGATTTTCTCTAGTTCATCAACTCTAGGAGGGCGCATATACTCCGGACCAAAACATTCAATCACCCCTTTAGCAAATTTCCCCAAGCACTCCAAAGCCGTGCTAGCAGCAATTTTCAAAACCTCATCCAGTTGGTCAGCTGGCGAACCATATGCTAGCATTCGAATGGCAGCAGTGCACTTTTGAAGAGGTGAGTGGCCATCTCTTCCAGTCGCATCTACTCTTTGGGTAAAAAAGGATCCCAATCACTCAGAGCTGCAACAATTCTAAGGAATAGTGGCTTGTTCATTCGAAACCTTCTACGAAACATCTCATCGGTATATATAGGTTTGGCAGAGAAGTAGTTAGCTACAAGATCATCATGACCAGCTTCTCGATTTCTAGGTATGTACCTCCGAGGTCCACTTTGACGTTGGCGACGGTTTGGTGGTTCGGAAGATGCAGCTTCAGCTTTGGACTTCAATTTCTCACCAATTTTTCTTCGAAATGAATCCAATTTTTCAGATCCGGCAAGAAAATCATCAAACGTATATACATCTGCTGGATCGATCTCTTCAATATCCTCTTCCTAGACCATGAAAGTACAATTTACTTAGAATAAAATAGACTAGCTGAAAAACAAAAATGATGCTGTTGATTTTCTTCTTTCTCTCACTGTAATTTGGGAAAAGAAACAGTGTGGGTCACTCTACGAGGAAACCGGAATGTTGTATGTATGGACTTGCTAGTTGGTACTCTACTGTTGAATTTCTTGAATTGGATTTAGACTCTAATTTACATGTTAAACCGAAGGAGCACGAAGCAATTTGAGTAGAGAAGTTAAACTACAAGTAGATTAAGACAAGGGACAGTGACAGTCTGAATGAGTACGCTTGTGAATTAGAACAGGAAGGAAAAACAAAAATGAGCAAATAGCATCTCAGAGATTAAAACAGGAAGGAAAAACAAATAGCATCGAGTACCTGTTCATGCTCATCTCCATCAGGAGCAGCATCATCTACAGGAGCAGGCGCATGATCATCTCCTAGGACAGGCACATGATCATCTACAGGAGCAGGCGCATGCTCATGTACATGGTCAGGCGCATGACCATCTCCTGGAGCAGGAGCAGGCGCATCAGCATCTCCAGGAGCAGGCACATGGTCAGGCGCATGGTCATCATCCATTGCCATGGATTAGAAAAATGGGAGAGACAGGAAGGTGTGCAGCAATATCTATTACTTATACACACACATAGCAGTAGCAGCGCAAGAGACACGAAGGTGTGCAGCCTTTGAAACACACAGGGTCTTCTGATATTCCAAATAGCATTCACATTTCATTTCAGTTCAGCAGCCATTTCAGTTCACACATAGCAGCGCAAGAGACAGAAGATAATGCAGTGACAAGTGACAGTTCAGTTCACAAAACATTTCAGTTCACACAGCAGCGCAAGAGACAGAAGAAAATGCAAAGACAAGTTACAGTTCAGTTCAAACATAGCAGTCACAAATGCATTAAAACAGGAAACAATTCACTAATTTTTTTGAAGGAGACAATTGCTTTTGGACTCCATGACAATCACCAGATCAGCAGCAAGGAAAACAGCCTGAAATGAACAATCCCAAGAATAAATTTTATGTCTCATGCAACTATTTTCAATTATAATTTTCTTGACAAATGACATATGAATTGCTCACCTCAATTGTAGTCAGCAAATATTTTCTTCTTCAAACACCTCATTGTATTTGCATGATCTATTTTATCTTCGGCAGACATGAACGAGACATCTAATGTTAGAAGCTTGTTATATGTCTCAAACATTTTAGCTTCTACTTCTAATTTTCTTGCTTCCTTTTGCTCCAAGGCTGCCTCCTTTTGCTCTATTGCAGCTAGATGGCAAGCTTTGCTTGTTCAATCTTCTCTGATGACAGCTTTTGCTGTACTTCCAAAACTTTCAGCCGGTTAGCATGATCATCAGCCTGAACTTTACCAAATGTAATAATGTCCTCAAGGTCTGTACTGTCAATGACCTTCTTGTTAGCATTTGCAGCTTTCTTTTGAAATGCAGCCTTCTTAGCTGCCTTTTGCTCTATCGGTCTAGGGATTTCTTCTAGTTCTTCCTGGTCTGCATCACTCATGTGCTCTCCTTCATCATCCTTATCTAAACTCTTTCTTTTGCGTGCTTGTTTCAACCCAGTGTTGTATGTTATCCACTTTGCTTCATTTCGAACAATGTACCACACATCCATCAACACAAAATGCCCCAGCTTCAGCTTTTTGTTGTCTTCTATGTAGAACACATGTGCCTTATCAATCCACATTTGTTCATTATAACCACTAGTGAAAACCCTTCTAGCCTTCAACCAAGCATTATGGAACAGATCAGTCCGTCTATTAACCTTATGCCAACGGTCCTTGGCTTGTTTGGCATTTCTTTTCCTATGACTAGGGGTAGTCTCATTGTAGGTGTCAACAACATCATACCAGTACTGTTCATTCTTCCTATCCGCACCGATGCTTGAATCCATTGAATTGTGTAGCCATGAGCTCATCTGTTAAAAAAGAAAGTATATTTGCATTACCAGAACTGAGACAGTGAGCAAGTAAAAATAAATTATCATGAAAATGCACTGAAAGTCTGAAACTCACCATCCTGACATCTTCTTCTTGAGTCCAAAGGATTCGCTTCTCAGTTCTAGGTAACTCTACTGCATCATCCTCACTTTCAACATTAACATAAGTATCATTTTCCACTGATTGATGAGGAGTGGCTAATTCTTCTTCTGATGGTGGATCTTCCATAGTTCGCAGCGCCTTGAATGGGGCAAACTGAGCAGGCCCCCCCCCCCCCCCACAAAATGAAAATTTGGAGACAAATGTGGCTGGATAAAGTTTGTGAAGCCACCTGGGGGTGTTGGATTTCTATCCCTGCAGAACATATTGATGTTAAGAACTAACTCAGTGTGCTGTTTATATTTTTGGGCATATTCAGTTAACCATTCTAGCAGAATTAAAAAAGATATATAGTTGAATCATCAATATTCTTTTGAGTAAAAGTGCCACCTTCTATATCTGTTGGAGTAATTCATCTGAATAGTGCAATTGCAAATAGGAGAAAGAACAGAAACAGACCCTAAGAGTAATTAGGATATATTAAGAACAACTCTTTCAGCAATTGTTGCAATTTGTGCTCCATCCTATCTGACAAGGCCACAAAGGCCGATGTTTTTCTTCCTTTTACTTTTAAAAGTACACATATCGCGAGACCAAAAAAAAAGGTACAGTTTCTTTATTGCCACAACAGACTGACTTTCAATTATGGCACATAACTAAGTCTAGAGCACAGTAGGTTGGAAACGTACATGCAAAATTGAGACTATAAAAATTTTCTGTTTCAAGGAACCAGCAATGGGATCCTAAAACATGTATGTTGGGCATCATAGCAAGATCAGCAACCAAGCAAGTAATAATAAAGCTCCTCACGCCATGAAAATGTCGATTCACTTATGTATGTCGCAGGACTTCTATGGACACATGAAGAACAGCCACCTTAATTCTTCGATTAAAGAAAAACACTTCAGCCTAACTTGATTTTATACTTGCTTATCAATTCAGTTGCATTTCAGAACCAACCTAACCTACATTACAGGAATATGGAATTAGTATACCCGTATTTTGCTCTTTTCCATCTCTAATGCTGAATCGAAACTGGTAAAGGTAATTGACATCCATGATATCATTTTCTTAGATTCAAGAGCACACACATAAGGACTTGTTACTGTGACAAGCTACACATAATATCCCAAATAATCAAATAAGTAAGATATCTTAAATCTGGTAAATTGGTAGAACCGGTCTCTAGTGTTTCAGACTGAATAAATATACTCCTATCTGATAAGAAGCTAATTTAGAGGGTACAATGAAACAGAAAGGGTCAAATTTCAATTCATCCAGGGGTTGCACACTAGCCCAAGCAAATGTATGGTTATTGCAGCACCAGGCCAAGACCACAAAAGGAATTCTAAATAGGAATAATCTATGTCTGTCTACATGACCAGGCCAAGACCACAGGCATCTATGTCTGTCTACATGACCACAAAAGGAATTCTAAAAAGGACTAATCTCCCTGTTTTCTAGTGAAATTGATAAATCCCCTTCAAGATTCATGTAGAGCAGTTAACCACAAAATGAATTCTAAAAAGGACTAATCTCAATTGCAAATCAGATCATGTTCAGAGATGTACCATGTTTTTGGATCTGTTGACTGAGGAAACATCCACGGTTGAGACAGAGGGCTTTGCCCTGGGCCGCTGAAGAAATTGCTGGCACCACCGTTGAAGAAGCAGCTCCCGTCGGTGAAGGTGCCAGGTGAAGCGGCAGCCAATCCACCACCGGTGTTCTGCTCCTGCATATGTCCGGCGAGGCCGAAACTCCCCACCTCTAGTGCTGCCGTAGCTCCCCCTCCGGACTTCCGCGTCAGCGCCGCCTCGGCTGGCCCGGTCGCCTTCCCAATCGCCGCCGCAGCTCTCCCGCTTGTCTTCCCAATCGCCGTCGCTGCCGCCGTTCCTTTGCGCCTCGACGCGGGTCCTTTCCGCGACTGTGCCGCAGCGGCTTTCCGCTGCCGAGACGAATCCGCCTTGAGGAGCTCTTCTGCCGTCGCCGCCGCAAGCTTCTCTTGCTGCCGCATCTCGCCGACGCGCGCCGCCGCTGCCTGGCCTAGGGTTCGAAGGCAACGCGATTTTGGGTGGAGAGGGCAGAAGCATATGGCGCGCAACGCTTTATCAGGGGGAGAAGCGCGTGCACCGTTGACGCGAAAGGGAAAATGGAGCGCGCGCGCACTGGATCCGCGGCGACGGCGACGACTGGGCACGGGTGATACAACGCGCTTCGGGAGCGTCTTCTTGCCTGGGAGCACGAGCGCGAGCCGTCGCTGAACGAGACGACGACGCGAGCTTCTCTCCTCATTTAATTGCTGCCAGGTAGGATGATTATGCTGAAGTGGACACATAAAGACAGCTGTTGTGTAACTGATGTACATGCCCTATCAGGGGCAGTCACGTCCAAAACTCCTTCTCCATACGCACAACGACTACTAATATGCACTTGGCATCACACACAGAACGACCTGTATTACGGTACCGGAGGGAGTAACTTCTATCTCATTCAAAATTCAAAATAAAAATATGTTTAAAATAGATGAGCAACGTCACTCATCCGCCGGAGCGCTCTCATGACGGCGCGGGGGTACGGTCCTCATTAGTCCTCGTGGTTAACTGGGTTAAGTGGTGACGGTAGGTATTTCCGGCGTATAAATTGTAGCACAAGAGAAGCGACTCGTCTCGCTAAAAGTAGGAACAGCACACCACCCCTGCCTCCAACACTCCACCCCTCTTGAGGCTTTCTCCGTGGAACCTGGCTGCGCGGACCTCACTGGGGCTGCGAGCTCAGTGCACCTGCTCAAGATCAACGGGTACCGCGCCACCGCTAGCATGACCCAATCGGAATACATCAAGTCGGTATGGAACGTGAGTCTTTTACGCACATGCTATTAAAAAAGTTGGCGGTTACGTACATACCACAAAAAAATTTGCAAACACCTATGTGCCATGACCTCAACTTTTATTTACGTGTGTGCCATTCCGTCCACATTCTGTTAGAACTTAACAGCTCCACCGATCTGACATGTGGGACCCACGTTAGGAATGACTATTTTGCCCCTGAGTGTGGGGCCTGCTGCTTCTTCAACCTCTATCCATGGCACAGGATGGCACACACCGCCGGCGCCCGCATGAGCTCGGAACAGGAGCGATGGCACATGAGCTCGGCCGCGGTGGCGCTCGCTCGCGCCGGCCCGGTCGCGGCGGAGCTGCCCCGCGCCGGGCCTCGCCCGCGGCGGCGCTAGCCTGCGCCGACGCTCGGCCGCGCATGCCCGACCGCGGCGCCCGCGGCGGAGCTCGGCCGCGGCGCCCGCACCGGAGCTCGACCGCGGCGGCGCTCGCCCGCGCAGGCCCGGCCGCGGCGGCCTGCGCCGGCGCTCGGCCGCGCCGCGCAGGCCCGGCCGCGGCGCCCTCCGGAGCTCGGCCGCGGCGACGCTCGCCAGCCGCGGCGGCGTCAGGGGAGGGAGCACACGGGGCAGAGGAGGGAGCGCGCCGGCGCACCTGGAAGCATGAGCAGCACAGGAGCACGTACGCACGGGAGAAAGGAGAAGGGGATGAGGAGGAAGAAGGTTGGTGGGGTCCACAGAGGGTAAAATGGTAATTTCACCGGTCGGTTTGACACCGTTGCCTCAGAATGTGGACAGAATGGCACACACGTAAACAAAAATTGAGGTCATAGCACACATGTGTTTGCAAACTTTTTTGTGGCGTGTACGTAACCGCCAACTTTTTTAATGGCATGTGCGTAAAAGACTCATGGAACGTTGGTGGGCATGGGTGGGAAGTCTGCTGCTATCCTCAATTCCGTGTGGCTGACGATACTCATTGGGTAGCACTAAGGCTCACAATCTTTGGTGAATGTGATGCTCAGAGCCCCAGACTGCAGGCGTCCAAAGTGAGGGCAGCCCTGAGCTGTGATCGGGTAGATCCAAGTGGGAAGCTTGAGTCATCAGAGGAGAAAAATGTCTCGAGGGTATTCAGTTATCCCCATGATTCTTCGAAACTACTACTACTTCTCATTGTGAAAAGTGGTGATCCAAAAGTATATGCTTATCTCAAGAACGATTCTCGTGCGGTGAACGGTCACCGTGCTCAAAGAACTGCCGGCGGCAGTCATCCCGTGCTCGCCGGTGAAGGAAGCGCCAATACCAATGCCACCCTCCGATCTGCACCATCACCTCGGCGAACTCTTCCTGAGCCAGAAGGGAGCGGACGTCACGTTCGTTGTGTCTGGCGAGACGTTCTCCGCGCACAAGAACATACTCGCCGCGAGGTCCCCGGTATTCATGGCCGAGTTCTTCGGGCACATGAAGGAGAGCCACTCGCAGCGCGTGGAGGTCGAGGACGTGGAGCCTGTCGTGTTCAAGGCGATGCTTCGCTTCGTCTACACCGACGTGGCGCCGGAGCTTGATGACGACGACGATGAGCCGCCGGAGGTGGCGGCCGTGGTGATGGCGGAGCACCTGCTTGCAGCGGCTGACAGGTACGGGCTCGACAGGCTCAAGTTGGTCTGTGAGCGCAAGCTGTGCGGGGGCTTATCACCGTCGACACCACTCACCACGGCGGCGACGCTGGCTCTTGCCGAGCAGCACAACTGCACGCTGCTCAAGGACAAGTGCGTCGAGTTCATCGTTCGATCCCCTGGAAGGCTCGATGCTGTTTTGGCGACAGCGGGGTACAAGCATGTGGCGGCGAGCTGCCCCATGGTGTTGGCTCAACTTCTCAAGGCAGCGCGTGAAAGGAAGGATTGAGGTGGATGGCCGGATCGCGAGTTCGCGGCGGTTACTCCATTTTCCAGGAATTGCTGCACCGTTTCTACTCGTTATGGCAGGTGGTTTCTTTATAATTTGAAGTCTGCATGAATTTCTACCGAGCCAAGATTTGGCACGTCATTTTTGTTGTGAAACACAGAATTAGTGATCAATTACACTAATTATGTAATTAAGTTAACATGTGATTAGTAGTGCAATTAGAGATGTAATTAGTGGGAACCGACCTCTCTCCAAAGGGTCATCCGGAAGGGGTGCCTCCACACCCCTTCATCTTGTATATATTTATGGGGTCCCCCATCCATCAATCAATCCAATTCATTTGCCCCATTCCATTTCATTTCATTTCCCTCTCAACACGTTATCAGCAACTGCTCTCCGCTGAGCGCACAAACAGACCAAAAGACCTCACCGTCAGTCCGTCACAAGAAGAACAAGGTCATCAGGAGAGGGTTTCTGCAACAGGGGCGCTACATCCTTGCACGCCATGGCCGTCGTCCTGCAGGACTCCATGGTAGACGCGGTCACCGCTACCGTGATGGCTGTCGACGTAGGTGTTTTCGTACACGGTGTCTTGGATGCCGGCGGATTCCTCGCCGCCTTAGTGCAGAACAAAGAAGCCGTGAAGATCGGTTTGCCTCCAAATCAAGAACTTCATGGAATTAACAAACAACTGTAAGAACCAAAGGATTCTTCTTTAATTAAGATGCCTATACCTTCGTGATAGTTTTTCTTATGGCCTGATTACCACCACGCCATGGTGGAAAAAGGCCACATGCCTCAACAGCAAAGACGCCATGCTCGGCGTGGTTGTCGACTACGTTACCCCGATACGTTGCCCAACTGCCGTACCGGTATCGCGATACGTATCCGATACCGATACTTCCCGATACGCCTCCGATACGGTATCGGGAAGTATCGAAGAAAAAGAAAAAATAGATCAATCTCGATACTTCTCAATGCACTTCCGATACGTATCTGGGAAGTATCGGTGTAGCGAGAGGGGTCAAGAACCACAGGCGAGCAGCTCTATTACGGTAGGGGCGCAGATCGATCCATCGACTTACAGCTCGATTTGGTTGCCAAGAAGGCTTGCCCGTGTAGCATGCAAACTGCAGTTCGTCATCAGGGGAGCGGTGGCCTGCTCCTCCGCGCGACTGCACGTCAAGCGGCGCGTGCGTCAAACAGCGGCGCGGGCGCGGAGCAGCTCCCACGCCCATCCGAAAGAGGAGCAGGCCATGGATGGGGGTGGCTACGTGGTTAAGCCATGCGCGGCGCGGTGGTGGGGGTACACCATCGAAGCTTGGCATGAGCTTGTAGTTGGCGCTGCTAGAGAGAGGAATAGGCCAGCACCATCAATGGGGGAGAGAGAAGAAGGGCGCAGGGAGGCCGAGCGGAGCAGGAGCAGCAAGAAGCGAAAGCAGACTGGGGAGGAGCTGAGCCACGACAAGCTCCACGAGGTGCTGTGCGGCAGGGAGGCAGATGTCCTCTGTCTCCTGGTGGAAGAAGAGAAGAAACGGTGGGATGAGATAACGAGTGGTTGGTTATATGCTTTACTGGGCAGACGCGGAGGGGATGCGGCCACGTCGACAATCACCGTTTGGTATACTGAGCAGTACTAGTTTGGGATATTGAGCACTACTAGTTTTAGCTATTTTCTTTTCTATTAAATATATATTATATTTATGCATATTAGTAATAATTATTATACAACATTATATGTACTTGCCGTATCGGCGTATCCTTATTTTTGGAAAATGTTGTATCGCCGTATCGCCGTATCGGTATCGGCGTATCCGTATCCCGTATCGGTGCAACGTAGGTTGTCGATCAAGTGGCTGCAGTCACCAAACATCATTGCCATGAACGTTGGGGCTCCAATGGTTGGCGTCGCTGGCCACATCGCTGGAAGAGCACCCTCCATGCTTCATTGCAGAGCAGGCCAGTGGCCTGGACGATGGCTGCACCACGTCGATACTGCCAGCCATCAGCACCAATTTCTATGCCTCCTCCGAGCGCACGTGAACAGCAACAGTGGCGGCGACCGGCATCGCCGGCTTCGGTCCAAAGACCGCCCCCTCCATCAACCCTGGCAGACCTCCGTCTGCATTCTCGGCGTCAAGCCATGCAGCGGCACCCGCTGCACCGAGCCTCTAGCGCGTCACGGCCGGCGGCCGGCGCAAGCCAGCGCTCTGGGGACGGCGAGCGCAGCAAATAAGGAGGAAGGGAGGGGTAGTGGAGCGGCGACTGCTGGTGGCGCGGATCTAAGCCAACCCTCCGGCCGACCTGGCAACTAGCGGCGGCGGAATGGCAACCAAGGGCCAAGGCCGAGTGGGGACGGCTGCTCGCAGGCGGCTGGATGGAGTGCGGCGGCTGGACGTGGCATGGCTTGCCGGCGCTGGCAGCGACGACAGGTCGGCGGCGCATGCCACCAGCGGCGGCGGCGGCTCGAGGGAGGGGCGGGTTAGGAACCCTAACCGCTCCCTCCATCCCGTTTATACGGGCCACACCCGGATGGGCCGCCACATGCCGTAGCCGGCCCACAGGCCGAAGGCAGCAAGCCACCAGGCCGCCAACGACCCGCAGACCGCATAGGCCGTCTGGGCCAATGAAGGCCGCCCCAGCAGGCCGACAGGTCAATTTACCTCCTCCGATTTACACAAAAGCCCCCAGGCTATATACATTTACATGTCTAGAATTCTCAGTTCTACATATTTGTTTTTACCTCTAAATTGTTCTATAAATATGTGTTGTCATGCACATTATGATATGTACCCCCGGTATTTGCACCTATGTAATTTGGATGCTACTGTTACTACAGTAATTATGCATCTTTATGATCCGTAGATCATTTATTGGGTGTTAGAACAATTTTTCATATGTAATTTATTTTTATGATTAAATACTTAATCAAATTTCTACATCAAGAAGAACATAAAGCAAAATTAAAATTAAGGGCTATACATATATTTTTGGAATAACACAAGGTGATGTGACCTAAGCGTTGGCTGCGATAAGTTCTTTCTGAGAGCTTATTTGCCTTGAGATCCGTGCTTTTAGGCAGCTTTTTGCTCATCACTGAGAGGTTTACATCTTTATGATGATTACCTTCAAAGTGTATATCCAAATTTCATTATATGGACAAAATATTTAATGACTATCAAGTCAAATATTACTACAGGAATTAATATGTCCTATACCTTAATTTCGTAAGAATCATCTTACATTCATTATTTTGCTTATTTTATAACACGTTATCATATCACCAACAAGGTGATTATTCCTTAAAGGAAATATTACTAGTGTACACATATGAGTGGAGTCTAAGGTATTTATTGCAATCATGCAAATTAAACCTATAGCAACGAGTTCCTCGTCCACTACATCTATGTCCACACCATTTTGGTGATTATCTTTTGATATGTTAACTCACTAGTACATGCTGATCGAGTCACACTCGATAGTAGTGATTTCATCGCATTTCAAATATGAGGTCCACACTACTTATTATTCAAATTCCAATTTGAATATAAATGATTCAAGATCCATCTTGAATACAAAATTTTAAGCATCAATCTTTGCTTAAATAAATAGCAAAAAAAAGGTGCAATATATTATGGTTACTATATTCTATCATATATATAAAAGTATATTTTGGTAATGATCATCAGATCATCTATTCTCACAAGAATGGAGTTCAAAATTATGAGTAACGACTTTTGTCGCTTGTCAATCATAGAATAGTCCACTCATAATCAAGTATCAACTTGATTTAATAAATTTTGCACAATGGTAATTCATACCATATAATTTACTCATCGAGTAAATTCGTTCAAATACATGATAATCTCATGTAGGACATGACTAATATTTCCAAAATGGAAGATTCTGAATTCGCATTGAATTGAATTTACCATCCAATATGGGTACATGATATCAATAATATCATTGGGAGATTCATGGCTCCAAGCCACCATCTTTCTACCCACATACAAGTACCCAATCAATTATTAACATTACCACACATGCACCTTTGTGTATTACGACATTTCCTAATTTCTGTTTTTACAAATCAGAATAACCAAATGAGGAAGATCCATTTATTCTTTAAAATCCTAGTAGAGTTATCAACAAAGAATTGAACTTTGAGTTCATACAATTTACAAGACAAAGAATCTCATGCATAAAAATGTCACTTTGTTTATAAGTAATCATAAGGACAAATCTCAAGTGTGGTTGTACATTCATGTACACTTGATTTCCAAATACAATATTTGGTTCAAACAATACCTCCACTACATTAGAGGAAAGCGAATTCAAGGAGATCAATTTGAAGCTCACTTCAATCAATTAGATCTCCATATGTTTCCATACAATTCATAGAATAATCATTAGTTCAATATTATACTACATATGTAGTATATTGTCCACATTAATATCATGTACTTCATACATGGTATTTATTCGGGATACACCCAGAAAGAAAAGGAATTTCATAAAGTGAATCACCACTATTGTGAGAGAGACTCACTCTCCTCATGGGTATCAATTATTTATTGTGGATACACTCATGTATTCTATAAATACCTCTAATTTAGTGACATCCATTTGTATATGGTTTCATATTGAAACCGATTACCAAGGCTCATGATGAAAAATCAGCACTCAAATTGGTAAAATTGACAAGAAAATTTTATATTCACACAATTCCTTTCATATTATTTGGGACATGTTGTATGTACATACATAAATCCTGAATGACATGTTGTGTATAAAATAATTTTTCTATCTTGGTCATTCTAAACCATGGATGATAAGAAAAAATATTATCACTTCTATTTGGTCATAACATACATTCCCAAAATCTCAGATTTTGTGCACCGCATGTGTCACAAGAGAATTAATTTTAAGACCCTTTTACCTTAAAATTCCATACGATGAGCCACTCAATTTCTTGAATGTATTCAAGATATGTTGGCCATATTCAGCCATTTATGGACTATCTAGCACTATCAGGTGCTCATAAATGTATTTGTAAATAGTTCCACATGTGTGTTCCTTACTAATCATAAGGCATCACAATGTTACCAAATTAATTGCTCTAATTTTCTATTCAGAGCAAAATTTTCCTGGACGCAGGAATAAATCCATTCATATGGAATAATTTTGGGGACTATATCAATAAGTACATATGTCCATATCAAATATGTATTCATTGAATCTCTTACAGAGATTACTCCCTTATATGACCATAAAAATAGAATGCAATTTATCAACATCATGTTGGTAATATGTGGATTTACACATAAACAATTCACACTGCAATCATACGACTCCCTCTGTTGCAGTTGGTACATGGAAACTTGGCCGCAGCCAAATATTTCCCATCTGTGTTCGGTTATATTTTTCATATACCGATATCACCACCTCAACATACGTCATGGGCATTGGAGACCCACATAAAAGGTATTATTATCCGTCATTCATATAATACCTTAGGTCTCTATGGGGATTTAAACAAATTAAATGTCTGTATGTTGATAATACTTTGAGGATAATTCCAGGCATTAGGGGGAGATAAATACCACATATAGAATGCCAGGAATACAAAATGAATGTTACACATCACATTCAATCCTCACATCCACGTACATACCAAAGAATATCTGAACCATTAGTTCAGAACATCTTATATTTGTAATATATTACAAATATTCTGCCAAATGCAATTACTTATCAAAAGTGTCATATTATTCAATCTCTACAATTAAGTGTGCTAGAAAAGAGTGGAAATCTAACAAGATCACTCAACTCCCAAATTAAAATAAGAGGGGGAGAAGTATGGTCACTAGGGATATAATTTGTTAATAAGCATCCGCGGAAACAGGGGGAGACATCCTCCAGTATAGTAAATGCAAATCAACATCATACATGTTGTTAGACACTTTATGGATAATTGAAAATCCAAAGCCTATGAATGTTTAATATTCTAAAGCCCAGTACATGTGCACATAAATTTAGGTACTGAGGCATCATTGGAACATCCTAACTCTATCATCTTGGGAAATGAGATAAGAGTTTTAAAGTATTAATATTTCACTTGCTATATTGAATCAATCATACAAAGACTACAAAAATGTCGACATATACTCCTCAAAATTGCTATACACCTTAAATGGGATCCAGACCAAAAGTCCTAGGTAGAGTGTATCAACACTCAAATTGGGTCAAAGAAAAGGTGGCAATTATGGAGAATTTTTCTCATTCACTAGTGAGAGTTATTTACCACAGTAATACCATCTTCTCACAAATGCATTCTTTATGAAAGCAAGGTGGTGAAATAATGAGAGGTTGTAGCAATGGTTTCACGCAGAGACCGAGCAAATACCCTTCTGGTATATGTAAAAATTATGTTCCTATACTTTATCATTGGCAATAACTTTCATTGATTAGGATATACAAGTCTTCGACTTATTTCAATCCTAAGTCTAAATAAAAATCGCAACATATATTGTGTATCACTTAAGTCACTCCATGACTTAAAATAGTCAAGTTGTTTGTGGTATAACTGACTAAGTGAGTATCTTCCGTAGAAGAATTACTCCAATCACAATGATTGCATGTGTGTTCATAAACAAATCCAACTTGGATTTTTCATCATCTCAACACACACAAATAAACAAGCAATCATTTTCTGAAAGATTTTTGAGATGGAAATTTGGTAAAACCAAACTATGCTTAAGTTTACAACTTATGCATATATATCAGTTTATCAATATTCAATTGATAATGTATATCAATATTCAAATAATATTGGACAAGCATATCCATAAACAATTATGGTCATTCAATCCCTAAAGATGTATCAATATCCATTTAGACCCTGGGATGATGAATTTAGTGCTAAGAAAGTGTTTGTGTATCATACATATTACAACATGCTTGAAATAGCAGTTGTAGATACCTTTCTATAGTGCAACTCCAATAACACCATTCCGGTGGGAGTTCAAAAAGGATATCCATAGATATCAAATGGTACTAAAAAGTCTTGATTTATTCTCTCGAGACTTGACCAAGTAGAATATTAAGATACTGGCTAACTAATCCCCACATTGCCAGATCATAGACTGATATAGATAATAAAGTTTTCATGAGTCATCAAAATGGACTCTAAGAGAAACTTTTATCTATCATTATGAAACATCATATTCACCAGGGTCGGTCCTGGAGGGGGCGACAGGGGCGGCCGCCCCAGGCCCCCAAATCAAGGAGGCCCCTTCCCAAGTATCTACAAACAGAATAGTATACAAAATATACTAGTACAAGTATATATCACTGTAAGTTTGTCTAGAGACATGAGTCCTCTGCGATCCTATTTTTGGTGATTGAATACAATGATCAGAAGTCCATGATTGAGGTAGTAAAATGCAATGACCAAGCAGTAATCTAGGTGGGAATTTTTAGATCGCCCTGGGCCCCCAAAACCACAGGACCGGCACTGATATTCACATGTGTGACTTCAATGATAAAATGTGATTCCATATAATCACTATCATTATCCATAAATGATAATAAATCTTGTATTGATCAAAATGTTTATCCTCATTTTTACAAAATGAGAGAACAAATATCTTGCAAAACACACTCACTAATGTACTTATCCACCACTACATCATAGAATGGTGTTCATGGTGAGGGGTGAGTGACAACTTAAATTTTGCAAGGTTCAGGGGGAGACTCCTTATACAATCGTCATATTGTACTCTTTTTCCTATATGAGTTTTTCCTTATAAGGTTTCTCATATAAGGTTTTAATGAGGCAATATCAATACAAGAAAATATCTCATATCACCTAATTTTCCCACTAAGGTTTTAAGGGTGGTATTCAAGGCATATTCTATGTCATATCTTCTGTTTTCTCTACATGAGTTTTTAAGAAGATATAGAATCCCTTCTCATATTTTTCCCATTGGGTTTTTGGAGAAGGTTATTTGAACATGATCCTCAGATCATAATATTATTGATCTCCAAAACTTACTTATGAGTTTTTCCTTACAAGGTTTCTCATATAAATTTTTCAATGAGACAATAATCTAAAATGCCATATCATTTTCTCCTTATATTTTCCCATGGGGTTTTAAAGGAGTTTTAATGGCATATACACATACAAATTGGTTTCTCCTCAAGATTTTTCCCATAGGGTTTTTGGAGGAGTTTTACAAGATTATATTCAAAGACGTTTGAAGAAGAATTACATCAAGATCACATGGAGCAATTGATCAAGGGAGAGTGTTGTGGAACACAAAATTAGTGATCAATTACACTAATTATGTAATTAAGTTAACATGTGATTAGTAGTGCAATTAGGGATGTAATTAGTGGGAACCGACCTCTCTCCAAAGGGTCATCCGGAAGGGGTGTCTCCACACCCCTTCATCTTGTATATATTCATGGGGTCCCCCCATCCATCAATCAATCCAATTCATTTGCCCCCATTCCATTTCATTTCATTTCATTTCTCTCTGAACAATTTTTAGCATGATTTGGCACGTCATATAGGTTTGTGGTAATGTCAATTATGAACAACTTTCTTGAATTGGAATTGTTTTTTTAGAAAAAGCAATAGTCTTGGACCTCCGTGGACGCACATATATAGCCATTGAATTGAATTGGAATCTGAATCGTCGCAAAAACAATCTTTTGGAGAGATCAGGAGGGGCAAGACCTTACTGGATAGATATATAAATTGAGAAGAAGATAAGTTTTACAGTATTACATCATGAACAAAACAACACTCAAGAAAAAGAAAAGAAAAGAAAAGAGGAAGAGAGGCAAGGAGACATCTCAAAAGCAGAGATTACGGAGATTGAACCCAGGATTCCATAGCAGGAACAAGACCAGGCTTAGCTCTAAGAATGGTCAGAGAAAATTCAGAGATAAATCTTCTTCTGTAACTCTCAATAGATGGATCTATGTTGTTGAAAAACCAATCATTTCTGGTCGTCCAGATACACCAAGATATTAAGATAATTATTTTCATGAAAAAGAGCACTGCTAACTTTCTTTTAATGATTTTGAGTATTTGCTAAACCAATCTTGTAGTAATGACAAAAGCTCCAATTGAGGCCCAACATGCCTTTGCAAACACTGATTCATTCTTCTGAAGAATGCATAGTTCACAAGTGTAGGAGTCTAATGCCATGTTTCTTCTTAGAAGTAAATCCCTTGTGCTTATCCTTAACCAATAACCAGAAGAAAACCTTATATTTCATTTGACACTTTGATTTCCAAATCCATTTCGGCTCCCAATTAGGGCTATGTATGTATTACTGACTGAGAATGTGGAATTCCCCCAAATGTAACTCCATTGGTCCTTTCCTTCTAAGAGCTGAGTATTTAAGATCTTTTATTGCAGAACTTGGAATCATCGCAAAAAATTCATTGTGACTTGACCATCTACCTCTGAATGCCCTTTAGGCTTCGTTTGGATGTATGCATTAAGAGTCTTGGTATTGAATTGGTCTCAATACCAAATCAGCCATAGTATTGAAATGAGATGCAATTCCAATTCTATTGTTTGGATGCCATTGTATTGAAGTTTGGAATCTTAGAAAAGAACCCAATTCAATTTTCTGTTTGGATCTACACAAGCATAGAATTGGTATTTGTTGGCTTCTTCCACTCTGCTGGCCAACGACCACTACTCCGGCAGGGGCTCACATGAAGAGGGAGGCCGGGGAGCAGCCGCGCAGCTTCCCGGCGAAGGGGCGGTGTGGCTCCTCGCTCAGTCACTCGCCCCACAGCCTTCGCCTCCTCCCACTCCGGCGGAGAGGCAACCAAAGGGCAGGAAATAGAGGCTAGCGGCACGGGGTCGCGTAGTGGACGGAGTGACATGGGTTTGGTGGAGGAGGAGAGCTGCGAAGGGACAGCCTCAAAGGGCCGGCGGTGGAGGAGAGCGGCACGGGGCCTACGACGGAGGGGAGCTGCGGAGGGAGAGAGATGCGAGAGGGATGAAGACGATAGGGGAGAGAGACGATGCGGGATGGGAGATCGAACAATTCCATTCAATATGGAGCCCAGACGCTCAGTATCCTTCAGTGGGTTGTGGTTGTACACTCAATGTCGAACGATGTTGAAGCAAGTTTCCGATTCTAATTCACTGGACCATCCAAACAGTTGGTATTGGCAGCTACCAATTCTAATTCTGATTCTGAGGCCCCAATACTAGCATCCAAACGCAACCTTATATGCAATAATAGATTGTGCTTTTGATATATTCCATTTATATGCATACATTTTTCTGTATTTTTTCCGATCAGCTTTTGAGCTGATTATGCTGTAAAACTTGGACATATGCACTTGCAGAGGCCGGAAATATTTTCATTTTCTAAAAAAAATCTACCTCTCAAGGCCAATTTTCTTGAGGGAATTCTCTGAGAGTGCTATTGGAATTTATACTGATCCCTTCAGTGCTATTGAAAATACAACGTTCCCAGTGCCATCGAATCTACTTTTCACTCCCTTCAGTGCCACTGCTGTTTGTTTGAAAGAGTAACAGTGTTAAATGGAGGATGAAATGACAACTATACCCCTGCATAGGACTTGGGCAGTGAGTGATCCTTTTGTGGTTATTAATATTTTGTGTGCTTCTGTCCTTCGAAAGGTCGCTACATACTTGAGCAGTTAGCTCTAGTCAATGGAGCGGGCACAAAGCAAGTATTGTCGTATGCTTTTAGTAGTATGGACATCCGTACTGTTTGAACTTGGGTGGCAAACGAATGGCTACTTTGAACGTATATTCCGAGATGTTAGCCACTGATATTTTCTTCAGTGTCTTGTATGCCTTTTTATTTTTGCTTGTATGGACGACCATGATTTGTATGCCTGCTTTCGCGCGGAATCATATCTGTCGCTTCAGCGACAGATTCTTTCTCCGTCACGCCGACCTGCCTAGTCCGCCGTCTTTTTTCTTTCTTTCTGGGCCCGCCCAGCTCCCCCACCTCCTTGTTCTTTTTTTTACTGTTTGCATGGGCTGGCTCAACTTCCTACTCTCTTTGCTGTTTGCATGTGGGCTGCAATAGTGGGCTTCCGTTTTTCTTCCTTTTTCTTTTTCTATTATTTTCTATTTCTATTTCGTTTTCTTTTCTTTTTTTATATGTTTTCCTTCTCTATCTTTTTAACACTCGGTTTCTCTTCTCCTTTTTTTGTAATTTTGAATTTTTTCTTTTTTCCTTTTTCTTTTCTATTCATTTTATTTTATCTTTTCATTCCCTTTATAATTCATATCCATGTTGTAATTTTGAGTTTTATTTTTTCTTTTTCTATTATTTTCATTTTTGTTTTCTTTACTTCTTTTTTATATGTTTTCCTTCTCTATCTTTTTAACACTCGATTTCTCTTCCCCTTTTTATAATTTTGAGTTTTTTTCTTTTTTCTTTTCTACTAATTTTATTTTATTTTTTCATTCCTTTTTTAATTCATATCCCTTTGTTTTCTCTTTCTCTATTTTTATTTTCCTTTCATTATTTTCTTTCTTTTCCTAGTTTTTATTTTTTTTTCTTTCATTGTTTTCTTTCATGTTTTTCCTTTTTCCTAGTCTTTAAGATCCATATTTTTTTCTTTTTCAGTAGTCTTTAAGATTTTTTTTTCTTTTTTCGTGATATTTCTTATATTCATGATCTCCATGATCTCTAAATCACAAACGCTGCACCGCACTCACCTTCATCCTATCCGCTCACCTTTGGTGCTCTCTACTTCCCGCGACTGGCGACTCCCTCACCGCCTCCGCCGGCGACCTACCTTCCTCTTGCTTACGACCTCACCGACGTCCCTCACTCCCACGGCCGCCAGATCCAACACGAGCTTTTTTCCGATAGTTCGTAAAAATTTTCCTGTAGTTTATAAAATTTGTTCCACTAGCATACATATTTTCCTCTTCAGTTCATATAATTTTTTCGTACTTAATTTTTGTTCAACCTAGTGACTATGTTTGTTGACCCTAGTTAATTTTTGTTCGGCTCGAGCGAATTTTTGTTCGGTCCTAGTGAATGTTTGTTCGGCCCAAGTGAATTTTTCTTCGCCCTCAGTGAATAAATATGTTTGTTCGGCCCCGGTGAAATTTTGTTCCGCTCAAGTGAATTTTTGTTCGCTCTTAGTGAATTTTTGTTCGGCCAAAGTGAATTTTGTTCGGTCCCAGTGAATATGTTTGTTCGGTCCTAGTGAATTTTCGTTCGGCCCGAGTGAATTTTTGTTCGGTCCCAGTGAATGTGTTTGTTCGGTCCAAGTGAATTATTGTTAGCCCCACGGAATACGTTTTGTTGGGCCTAAGTGAATTTTTGTTCGGCCCGTAAATTTTTGTTCGGCCCATAAAAATATAATAATAGAAAGAGAAATAAAAAATAATATTCACTATGCCCGAATAAATATTCACTGAGACGAACAAAAATGTATGAGGCTGAACAAATCTATTTATTCTAGCTAGTAAAATATTTGTTCGATGTAACACTAACTAATATTTGGTATTTAAAAAATATTTTTAAAAATATTTCATTAAAACATAGTCAAGTGGGATCTTATTTTGAAGAACTCGACACAAGAAATCCATTTTTGAAATCGAAATTTAATTTAGACGCTCAGTTTATGATTTATAACTTTTTTAGTTTCGGATTAGATTAGTTTCCATGAGTTGCTGACCCTCCCCGATCGGTGGGCCCCCGGCCCCCGTGCCGTGCGTGCCCTCGCGCCTCACGCACGCGGCGCGATGGTTTGCTGACCATCGCGCTTGCGATGCATATGCGCGCCCTGCTTTCGCATGGTTAGCAATGTGTTGGTATGAACATTAATATTTAGTGGTGGTATATTCTGTCAAAAAAAATATGGAAGTCAATTTGCAATGTTCAGTGATTGTGTTTGAGGCAGAGGCGGAGCTCCCCATACGGCAGGGTAGGGCAGCTGCCCCACCTACCGCCGGAGTAGAACCACACCTCCCATGGAGTTTTTTTACAGCCGCAGCATGGATTTGGAGTTCGGAGGTAAGCGGCGGCGGCGTTCTGGTGTCCGATAGCTGGAGGAGGAAGAAGGGAAAAGAAAAGGTCGTCGTGGGCCGGCCAGCAGGTGTAAGTGGAGAGGCCTAATTAGATTCGGCTTTTTTGGCACAACAGTGGACATCAGAATCCCAGTCCTAAGAATTTTTTTAATATTTTTTTCTTGATTTCCGAGAAATAAATGACGCAAACAAATTTTATGAAAAATATACCACTGCCGCCGTACCACACGGCGGCAGGGACTCCTACCGCCATGTGGCACGGCGGCAGGGGTGCCGCCAACGGTCGGGTGGATTGGCAGTGGGGCCAGGCTCCTACCACCGTATTACACGGCGGCAGGAACCTTACCGTCGTGCCACACGGCGGCAGGCTCCTGCCGCCGTGGGGTACGACGGCAGCCTTACCGCTATATAAGCGGCCCGCGGCTGCCACCAGCCCCTCCCCTCCTTCCCTTTCTCCTCCTAAATCTTCGGTTTTGAACCCTTCGGAGCACTTTTGACTCAGGTATGTTTCTAACTTTAGTTAGTTTAGTTTAGTTTAGTTAGTTAGTTAGTGTAGTTAGTGTAGTTAGTTAGTGTAGTTTAGTTAGTTTAGTTAATTTAGTTTAGAAATATATAGTTTAGAAAATTTAGAAATTTTAGAAATAGTTATGATTCAAATAAAATTTGTAGAAAATAGTTATAATTCATAAAATTTGTTTAAATCGATATAAAATTCGTAGAAAATGGTTATAATTCAAAAAAATCGTTTAAATTCATATAAATTTCGTAGAAAATAGTTATAATTCGAATAATTAGATTAAATTAATATAAAATTTCTAAAAAAATAATTATAATTCAAATAATTATATTAACTTGATATAAAATTCTTAGAAAATAGTTATAATTCAAATATTTCGTTTAAATTGATATAAAATTCTTAGAAAATGGTTATAATTCAAATAATTAGATTAAATTGATACAAAATTCTTAGAAAATAGTTGTAATTCAAATAATTCGTTTAAATTGATATAAAATTTGTAGAAAATAGTTATAATTCAAATAATGTGTTTAAATTGATGCAGCGGCCGCTTGTTTTCCCCGGCTCAGGTACTTTCACTGGACCTTCTTTTCAACTAATGCACGGAGTTGTTGTGTGTTTTTGATATATTATCGTTTAATCGTACAGGGCGACCGCCGGTCTTTCCGACGGGACTAGGAGGTTTCACCGGGGCTCGACAGCCAGAGTCGACGGCACCTAGACCAGCAGTACGAGCTGCAGATATTCCTTCATCATCCACTGCACCTATTTTCCAGCATGGTAACGACCTTAACTATTATAGTACAATTCGATAAGTATGATACGTGGAAAACTAATACTATTCGTTGCAGGTTTCGACCCGACCGCGGTTTCGATGGAGTCCCCTGACGATCAGCTGGAGTGAGATGAGTTTAGGTTCCAGGACTTGCTCGCGCCCATGGAAGCGACGGAGGTCGAGGAGCTTGGCGCATCACAGTTCACACAGACGCCACCTCTTGGGACGCAAGAGACACAACTGCCTTTTGGATGGTCCCAGGCGGCCGGCGGAGCGACAGAGGCAGGCCCGACGTGCGGAGCGACACCGGTTGGTGCAGACTCGTCGCAGGCGGTTGCAGGGTCGTCGCCGGCGGGCGGAGCGACACCGGCTGGTGCAGGCTCGTCGCAGGCAGTTGCAGGGTCGTCGCCGGCGGGCGGAGCGACACCGGCGGGCGGAGCGACACCGGCTGTTGCAGGCTCGTTGCAGGCGGCCATGGCGACACCGTCTGCTGACGAGCTCGGACCCCGGGTCATCAGGGCACCACCCTTGACGTACGCCCGGGACCACACCAGGGCTGGTGCTAGAGCTATTAGGCTGAAGAGGAGCTGGCGGATTTAGATGTATTCGTGTTTTGTGTCACAGCAGTACTTTGACCATGATCTTGTATAAACTATTTTGCATCTACTCGTTGATTATAATATTTTCTTTTATATATGCCAATTTGTGATTGTGATTATGTTTAAATTTATCATTTACTTGTTTTAAAAAATGAAAAAAGTGTTTTACAAAATGAAAAATAATAAAAAATGAAAAAGGGTGGTACCGCCGTGTGGCAGGGCGGCAGGCCCCTGCCGCCGTGTGGCACGACGCTAGGACACTGCCGCCGTACCACACGGACGTGCCGCCATACGTACTGTCCTGCCGCCGTGCGCACGGCGGCAGGGTCCTGACGCCGTCTGGCACGGCGGCAGCATCCCTGCCACCGTGCGCCGCGGCGTCAGGACCCTGCCGCCGTGAGGTACACGGCAGAAGTATATTTCTGGTAAAATTTGTTTGCGTCATTTATTTTTCGGAAATCAACGAAAAAATATAAAAAAAAATTCCAGTCCTGACCTACCCCTGCTGTCGCTCGACTCCGTCCGAATCTCCAAGACTCCAATGCCCGTTGTGCCTGCAGGCTGCACCGTCCCGGCCGCCCGACGCAAGAAGCCGCCCTCCGCGGCGTAGTCCCTGGCCACCGCCCGCCGCCACCGCCGCGGGAGCTAGGAGGATGGGTGCGGGAGAGCAGGGGAGCGGCGGTAGCCCCGGCCGCAACGTCGCTGCCGTCGCTCGAGCGGAATCGGATCCTTGTAGAGGCGCCCCGCCGGCTCGAGCAGGAGGTCAAGGAATTCGCCACCTCCTTGGCTCCCTCCGGCAAACAAATTTCTGCTCTCTCGTCACAATTTCTCACTTTTGCGAACGGTGTTGGGAGTTTTTTTATTCAATCGATCATTGAACGGCACTGTGGTTCCTACTTGGGGAGTTGGATTAGCCTCGTTTTGCATTCTAATTAGTAATTTAGCATAGTGAGGTCCTCAGTCCATTTGAGTGATCAATATATTAACTACCTGAATGAGTTTCTCCTGTGTAACTTGATAACTCTGCCCGAGCTAAAATTTTGGGCCAGCGCCACTGGTTTGAGGTGTCACTATTTTTTATTGAAATGCTACCGAACGAACGGGGAACACAAATCCTATGCAAGGGTATTACTGTGTAGCGAACATGGCCTCACATACCATTTGTTCAAAGTTGATTTTGGTGGTTCATGATAACACAAGCAATGAGACTAACCATATTGTCTAGCATATCTTTGTAGACATTTCTAAGTCTCATATATTTTGAGGTTACAAACCGTATAAGAAGAAGAGAAGAAAAGACACCGTCAGATGAACCGACGGTACCTTGGAAGAAGGCGTCGGTATAATGGTCGGATGAATTGGTACACTGCGTGAAGAAGACTCAGATTACACAGATCATCGGATGAACCGACGGTATGTTTTCTAGTTGCACCGGATGAATTCCTGGAGGAGAAGCAGCACGGTCAGCAGCACCGGATGAACCGACGGTCCATTGGTAGGAGTCATCGGTCTATCCAATGATCCACTGGAACAAGACAGAGACGGCCCGAGTCAGAGGCCTTAAGCACCAGATGAACCGATGGTCACAAGGATACAAGCAACGGTTTATCTGACGGCTACGAAGAAGCTAACAGTAAGGTTTTGGCGAGGAACCCTTCAGCACCGGATGAACCGACGGTGCGTTGGTTGAAACGTCGGATGATTTGTGTCAACAGTCATATGCGGTGGAAGCCAACGTCTAGTAGCACCGGATGAACTGACGCCCGGAAGAAGCATAGCGTCGGATCATCTGATGGTACTACTTTCTGCAGTTTTGGCCCAACAACTAGTTTGATGCCTTGGCCTATTTATACCTCTTCCACCCCACCATTTGAAGATGCTGGATAGGGTTGGATACTGAGAAAGACCAGAGGAGTGTGAGACACATAGAAGATCATAGCCAAGCTATCCAAGTGCTAAATTGCTCATCCATAGACTTGCACATGCTTTGTGTGTGTGCTTAGTGCTAGGCTTAGCTTAGAGCTGAGTGAGTGCAAGATGTGCCTACCTTGTGAGGTGATTCTTGAGTGGATCAAGCTGTACAAGGTGCACCGGAAGTCTTGTTGGAGCCTAAGTGGCTCTCCGGTAAACGTCTTCGACCCTCCGGCTTGGTGTGTAGCGGCGAGGACACTTTGTGCGGGGGACGTAGAGACCCCCTTCGGCCCTTCCTTGGTGGAGAAGCTCCTTAGTAGAGACGGTATTAAGGTGACCAAGAGAGCTTGACGAGTGCCTTTGTGGGTGAGCCTTTGTGGCCAGTCAAGTAGTGCTCTTGGGAGAGACTTGGTGACAGGGAAGCAATACTCTTGTGTGGAGTGCTTCAACAATGTGGACTAGGGGTGGCTTAGTGCCTACCGATACCACGAGATAAATCGCGTGTCAAGAGTTTGCTTCCTCTCATCCCCTTTACGTTTCCGCATTACTCTCTTGCAATCTTTGTTTGCCTTTACTTTCATAGAGTAGTATCTTGCTATAGGTTTGGCTAGAGGTTGCAAAACTTGTTTTGGGATGGGAGTTTCACACTAGAACAATCGTAGTTGCACATCTAGGTAGTATGTTCTAGTTTATATTTGGCAGAATAGCCAAATTCATCCCTGAACTATCGCCGAAAGCTCAATTTCGTCCCTGAATTATGAAAACAGTCGTTCTCATCCTCAAACTTTCGCAACCGGCTCAATTCCGTCCCTGAATTATGAAAATGACTGTTCTCGTCCTCAAACTTTCACAACCAGCTCAATTTCGTCCTGTGACAACCCGCCCAGGAAAATACCGTACTATCGCCTAAACTAATCCACTTTGGCCATTAAGCGACAGTAAAGTATCATCCTGTCGTTAGTTGCCGGGTTAACGCCCGGTGAAATCACTTTACATAGCAACAAGGATCGACATATATGCATTAAAACTCACGCGAAGGCGAGTCCAGAGATCAACACATGATTAACATCCAAAACTGCCCCGGAGAGTTTAATTATTACAAACCGGAGTTTTTGACATGATAACGAAGTTCAGAGTTTTGAAAACAGCGGAATTAAACTAAACGGCGCGAGGAGCATCACAGGAGGCCTGCCCTGATGCCTTCATTCATCGTCTTCCACCCACTCCAGCTCCCAGCCAGGCGGGATCTCTCCAGGCCACACATCAGCAAAGGCACTACCTGGAAACAACATATATAGCAAGGCTGAGTATACTAATACTCAGCAAGACTTACCCGTCGGTGACAACTACATCACCAACTCTAGACATGAAAGGTTTTTTGGCCACTGGCGTTTCTTTAGCTGAAAAGCAACAAAGAGTATGTCCTTACTTTCACGATTTTAGCACAAGTTCTAGTTGATTATTCTTTTCTAGGTTAGCAAGCTAGAGCAAGCATAAGTTGTGCAATACAATTAATCAAGCATACATATTCATCAACTTCCATCATTAGGGATCTCATGGCCAGCAGGATAAGTAGTCTCAGATAACGGTGAGAGGCCGACAATCGATTGATTTAAACCTTGTAAGGTAGACCTAAACACACGGTAGGGTGCCCCCGCGAGGACAACCACCAGGCGGTTCCCAAAACTCTTCGGATCAGGATCGGATCTCACAGTCTTTGGTACAGGCTATCTGGTATACCCCGCAAGGCACCCAGAATCACCATGCACCACCGGTAGCTAGCCGTGAGACGCATCCCAAGATGAGTAATAGTACGATCCTTCACCGCGTCGTTAAAGTACTAGGCTTACCGTACCCATTTCCGACAAGTGTTTAGTACGTTCAAACACTTAACCCACGAAAGCCATTGGACCGGAGCCCAAATCCCATGCTCTTACCACGTGAGCAATCCATTTATAACCATCTTCTGATTCCAACATAAGAACCTATTCTCGCGAGTGATAAGTATCACTCGACTTGTAACGGTCCTATAGCATAGCAGCTACCGACCTATCATACCATTAAAGACATAGGTACCTAGAGATCATGCAGCTAGGGTTTCATTTCAACTCCTGAACGTAAATGCACAATCATCCATAGATAGTTGCATAAATTTTCAAAATACTTAGGTTAATGCACCGGGGCTTGCCTTCGTCAGCACAGTTAGCCTGGGGGTCCTCGGTGTCCTCGCTCACTTCCACGTACTGCAGCTCCGCGTCAGCTCCTCCTTCCTCGGTTTCCGGCACGAGAGCGTAGTTACCGTCAGGGAGTTCTACACGGAATGCAATGCAAGGTTCAGGTGAAGTGAGAGGTTATTTATCTTACCCAACTCTTGTTGGCCATATTCACCTAGATAAACCTTTAAATACTAATTCTTTTCCATTAAGGTTATTATAATTATATTTGAGAGTTTATTATTCTTTTAATCTTTTTAATAGTAATTGTGTGCACATCTATGCAATTAATTTCATTTAAACACACAAACAGCAAGGTTGACCCCATAAACCCTAAACAAGCTAGGCAACCATTTAATGGGATCACAAGGCTACAAAGGTTAATTTTTCCTAATTAAATTCTATTAAGCAACTGAGGTGCATCCTAACTGTTATTAGCACAAAACAAGAACAAGGGTCCTTGCTGGCCCGAAGGATTCTAAACATGCCACTGAACCAACTTCAAGTTTAGAAGAGCCACAATTTACATATACCTCACAATAGCATTTCCTAGCTATAAGTATTATGAGAAAAGCATAATTAAATAAATAACGATCTCCTGCACCCTAACTCTTTCCTACCATTCCTCTGGTCTGAAACAAGCTCAAGAAACCAGCATGTTCCTCACAAAAGCATTTGAAATTTGAACCATGAAATTAAATGTAAAGATAAATTCATTATAAATTCAGGAAAGTTGCATCTAGCCATAATATGAATATAGCCACAAGTGCAGCACAGAAATCATTTTACATTTTGCTACAAAAATTAATAAGACAGAAAAGGCATAAATACAAAGTAATTCATATGAAAAGATTTACGACATAAATTTGTGCAATTTTTTGCACAGAAGCTAGACATGGCATAACACACAATATATCCAAAAATTAGCCACAGATCACATGTAGATTTTGAGATATGACAGATCTAGGGTTTTCAGTTTTGCATTTTTCATGCAAAAACTAGCAGGAAAAACTATGGACATGCTTTACAAAAGTTGTAGTACTCTTCACCAGGAAACCAACAAAATTGGGTTTGCATTTTTCTGAATTTTCTGCGATTTTCTATGCATTTTACAAGATCCAGCAAACTGCAAGCACTATTCAAGAATCATTTTACCCTGAGGTCCCTGGAACTTTTCTATACTTCACAGATGTGCCCTTAGTTTGCAGGATGGCCCCTAGAAAGATTGAAAATGTTGCAATGTGGCCCTTGGCCAGGCCGGCGGCGCGGTGGCCGGAATTCCGGCGGCTCCGGTGGTGGGGTCGGCCGGGAAAGAGTTCGGGGAGGCGTGCGAGCTCACCTAGGGGCTAGTGTGTACCGGCGTCCGAGCGGGGAAGCGGTCGGCGGCGGTGTCCGGCGGCGCACGGTGGCGGCGGCCGCTGCAGCTTCAAGTCCGGCGTGCTCGGCGGCAAAGCGCGGCGGATGGTACCTCGGGAGGATGCACTAGCGTGTGGGGAAGGGCTAGGGGTGGTTAGTCGGCTCGGGAAGTTCGCCGGCGACGGCCCGCTGCGGTGGCCGGCGGTGGCGGGCACTGCGGCCTGCAAAATCCGGTGAGGAGCGGCGTGTCCCGAGCAACGAGCCGGTGTGGGAGCTTGAGTGGATGCTAGGGAGGGTGTTGGGGTGCTTGGACGGCGCCGGCCACGAGCGGAGAGAGCAGCTCGGCGTCGGTGGCGTTAATGGCGCCCGGCGGAGCTCGGGGCGGCGGCTGCGGGACGCGTGCGCGCGAGGTACGGGGCGACGGCCTTTTATAGGCGTGGGCGAGCGGCTTTCCTTCGGGGCGAAGCGAGGGGGAGGGAGACAGGGGACCCGGCCGCGCGCGGGGAGGCACGCGGGGGACCGACCGGCGGACGGCACGGCGACGTGCAAGGCGTGGCTGCGCGTGTCGCCCTGGACATCGGGGGAGGGGAGGGCCAGAGGGCAGAGGCGCGTCAAAGGCTCCCGCTCGCCCATGTGTCCGTCTCGGGGTCTCGGCGTCCGGGCCCTGGAGGCAGCGGCGCGGGAGATCGGGCGCCGGTCGGCTCGGTGCGCGGCGCTCTGGAGCGGCAAGCCGACGACGTCACCGATTTCAAAATGATTTAGCCCTGTTTGCCTGCCTCAAACCCCAAAAACATGAATAGAAGTTCAATTTCGGCCAAAAGCAAAGTTGTAGAGGAACTATAGGAGAGCAACTTTTGCAAAGGCCGACCCATGTTTTTCTCAACGGTTTAAGCATAAACTGCAGGCAAAGTTGCGGATTTTCATGGCGCTAATGAATAGTAAAAGCTGCAGTTGACCGAGTTTTTCTCCATTTTCCACTCCAAATCTGCAATGCCACCCAAAAGCAAGGTTGTGTCCCTCGAAAAACTGGACGACTTTTATATTTGGAGATTTTAGAGTGTTTAGGTGAAATTTGGAGAACGCGACAAAAGTTCCGGAGTGAGTTCAAGGACAGGGGGTTTGACCGGGGTTTTGACCAAGGGTTGACCACAAATGTGTGCTGACTTGATCAAGAGGGTCATTAGGGATCATTGACGAGGTTTTCGAGGTGATGACCCAGGTTGACCATGGTTTGACCAAAGTCGACCGGGTTTGACTCGGTTGGTTCGGTCATTAGCACTAATGGTGCTAATTAAAAACCTGGGGCGTCACACGTCCCTACCCCGTCAGCTATGGTTGTGAATTACCGATTCTACCCCCTTGGCCATATTTTTCCCTAGCTCTGAAGCCACCTGATTCATTTTAAATAAACCATAGAAGTTCGTTGTTTGGCGCTATATATGTAATTTAATTGTGCTGTAGTTATGAAAAGTCTTGTCCTACTGGTGTAGTTATGAATTTTTTTTATCTTCTATTTCTGATTACTCCATGTTTCTTCCTATCTTTGTGCATCACATATTTTCTGAAAGAGATGACCAAGAGGTAGAATTGGTAATTCACAACCATAGCTGACTGGGCAGGGATCAAATTGAGCCGGTTGTGAAAGTTTGAGGACGAGAACAGTCATTTTCATAGTTCAGGGACAGAATTGAGCCGGTTGCGAAAGTTTGAGGACGAGAACGACCGTTCTCGTAGTTCAGAGACGAAATTGAGCTTTTGACGATAGTTGAGGGACGAATTTGGCTATTCCGCCTTTATGTTTAAAGCAAATAGTGATAACCCTAGGCTTAAGGTTTTAAGTTGCCTAATTCACCTCCTCCTCCTCTTAGGCTACGAGCATCTGATTCCTTACATGTTGTCATTTCGTTCTCCATTTCACACTGTTAGTGCCTAAAACTAACAGCAATGACGCTGAAGGGAGTGAAAACAAGATTTGATGGCACTGAAAGGAACGTTGTATTTTCAATTGCACTGAAGGGATCGGTATAAATTCCAATGGCACCGAGGGAATTCCCTCAATTTTCTTTACCATGCCTTCCCGTACGTCTCTGAGTTCTTTACCATACCATGTGCAATGTGTTTGTGGTATACGTACATCGTTAGTGTAAATTGTGTGAGGACTGAGGAACCGTCGGTGAAGTTTCTAACGGATTGCGAAACTACTTGGTAAACCTCAACTCGTATGAAAAGCCATTTTTTTGTTAGATTTTTGTTGATGGAGTAGCTGCTGTCCACACGTAAGAAGCGCGTGTCTCGTCGTCCACTTAAGTTCACGCGCTCCCATGACTAACTCTGTGGACTGTGGCGCCTGCTGCGTCCATAAACTTTCGATGGAGAGAGTGACCTGCACTTTACAGCCCTGCAGAGAACTTCGACGAAATTGCGCTCCACGAGTATATAAGTCACTCTCGCGCAACGCAAATACTGAGCAGAAGACACAAATTAGCCAAGGACGAAGTGCATCCTCTTGTCAAAATTTCACCAAAGTTGGCTGCAAAATGGGCGGCCACAGCCGCCCATTTCACACTGTTAGTGCCTAAAACTAACAGCAATGACGCTGAAGGGAGTGAAAATAAGATTTGATGGCACTGAAAGGAACGTTGTATTTTCAATTGCACTGAAGGGATCGGTATAAATTCCAATGGCACCGAGGGAATTCCCTCAATTTTCTTTACCATGCCTTCCCGTACGTCTCTGAGTTCTTTACCATACCATGTGCAATGTGTTTGTGGTATATGTACATCGTTAGTGTAAATTGTGTGAGGACTGAGGAACCGTCGGTGAAGTTTCTAACGGATTGCGAAACTACTTGGTAAACCTCAACTCGTATGAAAAGCCATTTTTTTGTTAGATTTTTGTTGATGGAGTAGCTGCTGTCCACACGTAAGAAGCGCGTGTCTCGTCGTCCACTTAAGTTCACGCGCTCCCATGACTAACTCTGTGGACTGTGGCGCCTGCTGCGTCCATAAACTTTCGATGGAGAGAGTGACCTGCACTTTACAGCCCTGCAGAGAACTTCGACGAAATTGCGCTCCACGAGTATATAAGTCACTCTCGCGCAACGCAAATACTGAGCAGAAGACACAAATTAGCCAAGGACGAAGTGCATCCTCTTGTCAAAATTTCACCAAAATGGGCTGCAAAATTTCACACTGTTAGTGCCTAAAACTAACAGCAATGACGCTGAAGGGAGTGAAAACAAGATTTGATGGCACTGAAAGGAACGTTGTATTTTCAATTGCACTGAAGGGATCGGTATAAATTCCAATGGCACCGAGGGAATTCCCTCAATTTTCTTTACCATGCCTTCCCGTACGTCTCTGAGTTCTTTACCATACCATGTGCAATGTGTTTGTGGTATACGTACATCGTTAGTGTAAATTGTGTGAGGACTGAGGAACCGTCGGTGAAGTTTCTAACGGATTGCGAAACTACTTGGTAAACCTCAACTCGTATGAAAAGCCATTTTTTTGTTAGATTTTTGTTGATGGAGTAGCTGCTGTCCACACGTAAGAAGCGCGTGTCTCGTCGTCCACTTAAGTTCACGCGCTCCCATGACTAACTCTGTGGACTGTGGCGCCTGCTGCGTCCATAAACTTTCGATGGAGAGAGTGACCTGCACTTTACAGCCCTGCAGAGAACTTCGACGAAATTGCGCTCCACGAGTATATAAGTCACTCTCGCGCAACGCAAATACTGAGCAGAAGACAAATTAGCCAAGGACGAAGTGCATCCTCTTGTCAAAATTTCACCAAAGTTGGCTGCAAAATGGGCGGCCACAGCCGCCCATTTCACACTGTTAGTGCCTAAAACTAACAGCAATGACGCTGAAGGGAGTGAAAATAAGATTTGATGGCACTGAAAGGAACGTTGTATTTTCAATTGCACTGAAGGGATCGGTATAAATTCCAATGGCACCGAGGGAATTCCCTCAATTTTCTTTACCATGCCTTCCCGTACGTCTCTGAGTTCTTTACCATACCATGTGCAATGTGTTTGTGGTATATGTACATCGTTAGTGTAAATTGTGTGAGGACTGAGGAACCGTCGGTGAAGTTTCTAACGGATTGCGAAACTACTTGGTAAACCTCAACTCGTATGAAAAGCCATTTTTTTGTTAGATTTTTGTTGATGGAGTAGCTGCTGTCCACACGTAAGAAGCGCGTGTCTCGTCGTCCACTTAAGTTCACGCGCTCCCATGACTAACTCTGTGGACTGTGGCGCCTGCTGCGTCCATAAACTTTCGATGGAGAGAGTGACCTGCACTTTACAGCCCTGCAGAGAACTTCGACGAAATTGCGCTCCACGAGTATATAAGTCACTCTCGCGCAACGCAAATACTGAGCAGAAGACACAAATTAGCCAAGGACGAAGTGCATCCTCTTGTCAAAATTTCACCAAAGTTGGCTGCAAAATGGGCGGCCACAGCCGCCCATTTCACACTGTTAGTGCCTAAAACTAACAGCAATGACGCTGAAGGGAGTGAAAATAAGATTTGATGGCACTGAAAGGAACGTTGTATTTTCAATTGCACTGAAGGGATCGGTATAAATTCCAATGGCACCGAGGGAATTCCCTCAATTTTCTTTACCATGCCTTCCCGTACGTCTCTGAGTTCTTTACCATACCATGTGCAATGTGTTTGTGGTATATGTACATCGTTAGTGTAAATTGTGTGAGGACTGAGGAACCGTCGGTGAAGTTTCTAACGGATTGCGAAACTACTTGGTAAACCTCAACTCGTATGAAAAGCCATTTTTTTGTTAGATTTTTGTTGATGGAGTAGCTGCTGTCCACACGTAAGAAGCGCGTGTCTCGTCGTCCACTTAAGTTCACGCGCTCCCATGACTAACTCTGTGGACTGTGGCGCCTGCTGCATCCATAAACTTTCGATGGAGAGAGTGACCTGCACTTTACAGCCCTGCAGAGAACTTCGACGAAATTGCGCTCCACGAGTATATAAGTCACTCTCGCGCAACGCAAATACTGAGCAGAAGACACAAATTAGCCAAGGACGAAGTGCATCCTCTTGTCAAAATTTCACCAAAGTTGGCTGCAAAATGGGCGGCCACAGCCGGCTGCAGTTCCCCATGCTCTTGCTGCTCCGTATCTCGCTGCTCTCCATCCTTGCGCCTAGCGTTTCTTCGTCCCTGCTCTCCTTCAACGTCCACTTCTCGCAGTGGGGCCACGACCCACAGGAACTGCTCTACCACCTGATCAGCCCAAGAAACAGCAGCAGCAGTCTCCATGGAAGCCGTGAAGCGTACATGGGCCACCGGGGCAGAGTGGTGCTCCGCCGCAAGCCGAAGAAGAATTTCGTCCCCGAAGCGTGCGACTGCTCGAGGGTCGACGGGCTGATGTACGCGCGGCCGGCGATGCTCCGTGACAAGGACTCCGGCGAGGTCGCTAGCTTCAAGATGACCTTATGCCTCAGGGTCAATCGTGAGTTAGTAGCAGGTACCAACTCCAACTCCAATGGCGGTCGCACTGGTCTGTTCCTGTTCCTGGTGCCTTACCCCTGGAATCGCAATGACGAGCGTATAGAGGTTAGGCTCGACAACGCCTGCACGGATGAGCTGCTCCAGTCCAGCAGCCTCATCAGTGACCAAGTAGTGTGTGCACATGTCCATTACGACAGCGCAGAGGAGGTGCTCAATGCAAACATCATGATCGGCGGCCACTCATGCCTATGCAGATGGAAAATCGACCGGAAGCACATGCCCAGCGAGGCAGCCGTTGGTCTCGCCTCGACGACGGCCGGCGACCCGATCAAGTTGCAGAACATACTTACCTGGACCTTCCATTCCACGCTGGAATCTACCAAGGATCCCCCGCTGCTGCGGCCGCCTGAGAGCTCCTCCGGAGAGCAGCAGATCCGCTTGGATCCTTGGAACCGTAACGCAGAATTGAATTTTCGGTATCGGCGGAATTGGCAAGAGAATTGGCAACTGACGTGCAGCATCAGCGTGTCACTAAGTTATGGAAACACAAATCAAGGCACGGATTAGTATTCGTGACAACACCATAATATTTTTTTTGTGTAATATGAAATGACTATATGTAACTGCTATATATTATGGATGTAGCTAATTTACAGCCGGCTGTAAATTAAGCACCTGTACAGCCGTCCTAAACCCTACAGTCGTCCTATTTTTAGAACGCAAATCCTACGCGGAGAGGCCTCTCGATTTTGTCTTAGATCGAGAACCCCCCAAATATAGAAAAAATGAGGTAATTAGAAGCAGCAGCAGCTAGAAAGAGAAAGAAGAGATGTAACAAATCCCACAAAAAAGTAACTATACCTTCTCCGGCCATCTTCTCCAATTCCGACGGTTGGTGGGTGGGGCGGCCGACGGCGGGTCGCCGTCGGGTGTGGGCGGCGGCGGAGGGAGGCGGCCTTAGGGTTCGGGGTTAGGGTTGGGGGGTTCGGGGTTTGGGGGTTGGGGGATCCTCCATGGCCGCCGGACCTGGAGGGAGGTCTGGGGGCGGCCGCCGGACCGGCGGTGGTGGTGGAGTGTGGGCGGAACGGCGGGCGGCGGCCGCCGGGGTGGTGGAGGAGGCCGGTTGGGCAGGGTCGGTGGCGGGGGCGAGGAACTGGCGGCGGCGAGGTCGGTGGAGGTGGATCCGGTGGCAGTGAGTTCCTGGGCGGCGGATCCGACGGCGGCGGCGCCACCGGAGTCGGGAGGGTTGGGTCGGCGGCGGGGGCAAGCAACGGAGAGGTTAGGAAGGTCGAGGTTGAGGGGGAGGGGCGGTTGGTGGGCGGCGGCGAGGTCGCCGCCGGCCGCGGGCCGGCGGTGGAGGCCGGCGGTGGTGGGGAGGAGGAGGCACGAGGAGAAAGATGACGCGTGCACGGCCAACAGGTTGAGGAAGACGACGCGAGAGAGACGGAACTGGAAAGATGCGGTCGTCGCCTCGTCGGCTGCTGCTTCTCGCCTCCTGACATGTGGGCCGGAGGGGCTCTCCGCGTAAGCCTAACGCGAGAGCCCCCTCGCGGTAGCTGCCTCCTTTTTAGAAGGTAGATAAACTTGACAGCTCAAGATTTCCTTTTTCTGGTCGGAGAACCACTCCGCGTGCAGCGTCAGGCCCACAATTTTTCTTACGTACCAGTGCTAATGCACACAAAAAAACTCGTATCTTAAAAAATCGAGTACCAAAATGAAATATAATTGCACCATGAAGTTGATCTCTGCAAAAGTTTCAAAATAAGATCTCACTTCAATATACTCTGATCATATTTTTTCTCATAAGCAGTTCTGTTAAAATCTAAAAGCATTTTACAGTAAACTTGGAACCAACTTAGGACAAATGTATAAGCAAATTAACATTATTCAAATCAATGTAGTTTCTTCACTGAAATGAGAACAACCGAGATGAAAATCCTTCAAATGTAGCACCCTTCACAGTTTACTTTGCATAAAGGAGAACTCATCCATAAAAAATGACGACTCATGTAATTAACATCCGAAAATCTTGCTGAGGACTAAGTTGCTTGTTGAGAATCCTATCATTACTTATCTAAAATAATAAGATTGCCTAGATCATATCGTGTTATTACCAAAATCAGGAAAAGAGGGGACCGAGGACAGGAAAAAATAGCTAAGAGCACACTGAAACGCAGCGGGGAACAGCGGCACGGCCAGCTCGCGATGTAGGCAGAGGCTACCTTGTGGTCGCAGGTCCTCTCGTCGGTGGCCGCTTCCATCCATGGCCGGAGGGACTGTCACCGCGCATCCTCACCGGAGAGAGAGCGAGCGATCCGAAGTGAGGGAGGGAGGGAGAGAGAGAGAGAGCTGGCGGAGGAAGGACTCACCGCCGGGAGCAGCAGCCGCCACCGTGCGTTGGCTTTCCTCGGCGCCGCCGCTTGCGCCCGCGAGCAGATCTCGGAGAGAGAGATAGGGTGCGTTTGGCACGGCTCCGGTTGTGGTTGTGCTGACGGAGCGGATTCTGTGGGGGAGTTGAATCCGTTTTAGGAAAACGTTCGGCAAAACAACTTCTCCTGACTGTGTAAATAGTGAAATGTCTATAACACCCCTCTCTCTTTTTTCTGTTTTCTGTTTTCCTTTTTTTGTTTTTTATTTCCTTCTTAATCCTTTTCCTTCTCTTTCCTACCCCTTATCCTTTCATCTACCCCACCACCCTCCTAGTGCCCGCTTTACCTACGCCGACGACGTACTCCATGCCTGCGCTGCCCTCCAGCTCCCCCGCTCGAGCTCGGTCGCCAGGAGCTCCCCAGCTCCGGCCTCCTCTGCGCCACCGGGAGCTCCCCAGCGCCGGCGGCCACCAGCTCCTCCGCCGGCTACAACTCCCCCGATCTCCTCTGCGCTGCCAGCTCCTCCACCGGCGCCCCCACCGACTCCCCCACCGGCGGCATCCAGCTTCCCCAGCGCCCGCCGGCGGCCTCTGCCCCGGCCCTCAACGCGCTGCTCGTCGGCCCGGATCGAGCTCTGCGGCCTCTGCACCGGCCTGCGACGCGCCGCCCGTCGACCCGGATCGAGCTCCGCCGGTGTCCTCTTGCTCCGGCCTGCGACGCGCCGCCCGTCGACCCGGATCGACTCCGAATCGCCACGCTCACCTCCAATCCCCACCTCCGGTAGGTGTGCCGCGCCGGCGGCGGAAGGCGTGAGGTGGGCGCGGAGAATGGGACGACGGTGGTGGGCACGACGGAAGGCTTGCGGCGGCCTCGGCGAAAGGCGTGCCTCGGGCCGTGCGCCGAGGGCAGTGCTGGGAAAGAGGAGGCGGAGCGGCCGGGAGCGGGGGGGAGCTACATTTTTCGGCTCTCCCACCGCCTTTTGGCTCCTGAAACGAACCAGATTCCCGAAATTGGAAACCCGATCCTGTGCACCTCTGTGATAGTCCCAGGAAGTGACTATCACGTGCAAACCATGTCTCAAGTGGTACAAATCCATACATCACAGGAATAGAGAAAATAGTACATAATTTTATTAATACATTAGAGTACAACATTTTGGCATAAGCCGGGTACAAGTCCAACTGGACTAATCAAGAAAGGTAAAACATCTACGCAGCGGATCTATCGAAGCGAAGCATCTCCAGCTCCACAGGCAAACTTGAGTGTAGGATCAGCTCTAGTCTTCCCATCCTTCATCGTCGATGTCGTAGACGATCACCAGGTCTGCAAGCATCGCCATCTACCCGATAAGCGGGTAGGTCATGTCAGCTTCCCAACAAAGAGCAAAAGCGGTGGATGAATTCTAGTATGCATGGATAGGCCTATATATGGCTGTAGTAAGTTTATGCAAGCAGCGGTAGCAACATCAAGGTAAGCAGTAATGCAGAGAGGTCACCATCTCCGAGGAGATCCACACCTCCGAGGCCAACACCTCCGGGGTCAACACCCCAACCGAGAAAGAACACCAACACACTGGATCTCATCCGAGACACAGCATCCCACTCTCATCTGCGATGTGGGGTCACCAGCTCCTATCCCCACATCTCAACGGCACAAAGCCGGGCTCACACACACGGGGGAGAGAAAGCAGCACAAAAGAATACTAGCCAGGTGAGAGATCGAAAGGGCTGTCCATACCAGTGGACACGGACTATAGATATAGATTTAACACTCTGCAGAGGTTGTACAACTGGACCTGCCGGATAGGGTAGAAATGGTGGCCGCCGTCCCACATCCCTACCTAACGGCCGGAGACCTAGCAGTGGGTGGCACTCTCCTGCCTCTCCGAGCCTGACTCGTCCTGAACTGGAGCGTGAAACTTGCCAGCAGGGCCTCAGAGCTGTGAAACCATCCCCGGAGGAGCCGGGGCGACGTCTACTCGGGGGGTATAACCCGTCCCCCTCACACGACCACACCGGTCCGCCTACAAGCTGAGCGCCATCCACCAACTAGTTCTCGGACCGAACCCCGCGCATAACAAGGCGAACGGTTTGTACGAAAATAGCTCAAAGATTAAGGTCACACAGTCAATCGGTCCTTAATTGCAAGGAGCGAGCACTCCACCAACTCCACCCGTCCGACACGCCGCTAGGGCGGGAGGCCAGGTCGCATCTCCCCTAGACAGGCGTTCACAAGTAACCAAAGCGGCTCGCTCCCGCGGTAACACGTCAAGGATACACACTCACCCAAAACACAAGCTAGAATACCGAGATATCCCAATCTCAGTCCAAACCAGTGATTCATCCATATCACAAAACAGGTAAAATGTATGGGTAGTAAATATCGGGAACTAGCTAGGGGTTTGTAGCTAGTTCCAAAGGTAGGAGGTTCAAGATACAGGATATAACAAAACAAGGCATGGCTAAGAGATTGTCTATGCATTTCAATCATCCAAAGCATCATAAATAAAGCACTAGCAACTAAATAGCATGCATGGGTTCTATATGGTCGGGAGTGACATGACACTTGCGCGGTAGTCGTCGTAGAGTAGTAGAGGTTGGGCCCTTCCTTCGGGTCAACTGATAGAGGGGGAGTGCCCGATCTTTCGGTGAGTGGAGATAAATCCGATTTGGTGGTTGTTGACCCTCACGATCCGACTACGACGAGCAAACTCGAAGCGCCAATGTAATCGCTGAACCAACTCCCCATGGTTACCGACCTTGCCGGTGCAAAGTCAGCCTGATCACGAAGATCGTTTCCTGCAAGCAATCGAAGAACGAACAAGAAAAAGAGGCGAGCAATCTTACTATCACTCGAAGGTGGAGTCTGTAATACACGAAGGCAGCGCTGTGCGGCTGTTCGGTTGTAACTAAAGCTAACTTGTAAAACAAACTCAAGTCTGAAAATAAACGAGGGGTCTATCTAAATAGGGGGGCGCAGCCCCTAGCGGCCACGAGGGGCGATGCTACAGTACCCTAGGCCAACATGGCCTTCTGTTGGGCCAACAGTCCAAAAGGTATTGGTGCAGCGTCCTGGCAGAATCTGGACATCTACTTCTTTCGATGATTCCCGTTGACTCAGGACGAATTTTGGCATGAGACCGGTGCCATTGGAAGCTCTATGAAATTGTGCTTCCAACCATATATAGAACGTCCAAAACCGACTCTGTATGTGACTTGGGCGTTCGTTTTATTGCGCACTGCTCCTGGACTCCGAACTGGGCTCGAACTTGAATTGCTTTTGGCCTCCACCTTGGGGATTCGAACCGGATTAGCCTCGTGCCTCCTCTTCGACGTGGACACCCTTGTTGGACTTCTTCTACTCCATTCCATGCACCAATCATGGTCGTATGCATGGGTGTCATGTCCTCATCATTCTCCCCTTCTTGACGAAAAGCCGTCCTCGACGTCGATTGTACTTGGAACCGATCCTGTACAACACAAGAGAGAACGGGGTTTCGAAAACAAAGGAAATCAAAATTATTGTGAGGAGGAATGTCACCATGTTTCCAATTGGTGAATATGTCATCTTGCATAGAAAATTTAGCGAGCATGTAAGCATCTTGATCGGACGACACATAATGTTTGGCAACACTATCCTGCAAAAGATTAGTACCAACAAAAGACAAAGTAGAGATAGGTAGCGAGCAGCAATGCTCCCCTTCTTGGGAGGAAACTTGTTTCACCAAAACAGAGCTAGGGGAATGTGGAATAAAATCTGTAGCATGGCTGCCCTCTAGTGGATCAAAATTGCACACAACAAAAGGATAATTCAGATTGTCACAAATGTACACTCGATGTATCATATAATGTCCTTCATTGTTATATTTGCCAATAGCATGATATGTGTGTTTAGAAAGCCATGGCAAATTAGCATATTTAGAAATTATATCTTCCAAACAATCTAGATTACACAAAACATCAAATTCAATGTAACCCAAAGTATGTAAGGAAGATGACAGTTCAAGCTCATCAGTCGTGTTTGAAATATGAATGATATGTTTAATTTCAGCACAAGTGTGTGGTTTTAAAGCATGTACAACAGAAGCATTGTCAGACAAATCATCTTTATCACAAGGAACATCAAGTAAAGCATCACGTGACAAAGAGAAATCAAGAATAGGGTCCACTAATAATTGCTCTATGATAGCATGAGGTGTGGAAAAATGCAACACATCAGAAGAGGTCTCATCATCCGTGAGTGGAGCACCACCTGTGGCCGAGGGCGCTGCAGGTATGGTCGTCCCCTCGCGCGGTGTAGTGCTAGTCGTGGATGGCACAGGGAGAGTAAGATCTGCACTGGATGCCGGGCTTTGTCCTGCAAAAGAGTTAGTAGCCACAGGGGGAATATCCAAAGACGGCGCACTATCAAGCGAAACGAGCACACTAGAGCGGGCAAGTGCATAGCAGGGCAACTGAGCATCGCATAAATCATCAAAATCAGCGCGTGTAGCAAGCAAAACAGGATTATCTGATTTAATTTCAGAATTAACAGAGGTCGTAGGAATATGTGGCGCCTCAGGTGGAGGAGTGACCATGGCTAGCGCTGGAGAAGCGGCCGCTGAACTGGGTGTCGAGCTGTGTCATGCAAGATGATTAGTATTGGTCTTCGAGCGGCGTCCCTGCACTTCACGTTCAGCTTTACAAGCATATGCAAATAATGTGGTCATGTCAGCATACTCCTTATAAACAAGTATATCCTGAATTTCGCGGTTCAAGCCACCACGAAAACGTGCCATCACAACGTCATCCCCCTCAATCAGACCACAACGAATCATACCTTTTTGCAGCTCCTGGTAATATTCTGCAACAGACTGTTGACCTTGCTGGAACCGCTGCATCTTATTAAGCAAATCTCGTGTATAATATGAAGGTACAAAACGACGTCTCATAGCAGCTTTTAATTGTGCCCAGGTGGTGGGGTGTTTTTGTTTATATTCATGATGCCACCAAAATAAAGCTAAATCAGTAAATGCACTAATAGCAGTCTTAACTTGTGCACTTGCAGGAATATCATGGCATGAAAAATTCTGTTCAACCTCTAATTCCCAATCAAGATATGCAGCAGGATCATATTTGCCATTGTAAGGTGTGATTTTAAATGTAAGCTCAGCAAAAGAATCATTACCACCACGGATGAACGCATGGCGGCCGCGTCCACGGAGGTCTCTAGCGTCCACCTCCTTCTGTAAACCCGTGATCAGTGTTTTCATTGCATCGAGGTGTGACACAATGGTGTCGAGCTTGGTCCTAGTGGCCTGCGGCTGTTCATCCCTCTTGTCGTCGCCTGCCATGGTTAGCGCAAACACAAAAACAAAATCGACAACAAAACAGGGGTGTAATGGCTCACAAGGCTCTCAAACTAGTGCTGTTATCAAATTCTTATACGTTCTTACCACGCACACAGGAGCGACCTGCAACCAACCGGTGGAACCTGTGAAAGATTGGAGGAGCGATTGCCTGGAGAAACAAAATCTGCTCGTCGTAGAACTTTGTGGAGTTCTGAGTAGGCTGCACTCAAATCAAGGATTATCACAATCAAACAATAATGCAAAGTTGAATAAGGGTGCTAAACACGTCACAATAGTTGCTGATCACAAGTGCGGATAAGAAAATTCGGAACAAGAGCAGGGGGAAAACGGTGCGTGAGGGGCACGGCGCACGGTGGAAATACTCTGCCGAACCGGACTCCCGTTCCTTCCTGGAATCGGTCTCTGTTTTTTTATATTTTTTCTTCTTCTTTTTTTTTGTTTTTTGTGTTTGTCACGGACTCTTTTGTGTCAAGTACTCCTTTCTTTTTGTTTTTTGTCACGACGACCGGGGGCGAACGGGGCAGGGACGGTGCGAGGGGGTTCGGCGTGCTGGGGAAAAAACAAAGCGGAGGGAGGCTGGTTTGGCGGCGCGGGTGGGTTGGCCCACGGGTGAAGCTCGGTGGAAAAGGTTTCAAGTGAACTGATCTGTTCCTTCTCTTTTGTTTTTTTGCTTCTTCGTTTTTTTTTTCTTTGGACTCTCTTTTTTTTTTTCTCCAAAACAACTCAGGGCAGGAATTCAGGAAAGGAGGGGGAGGGCGCACGGGGGACCGCACCGCTGATCAGGAACCACGTGAGGAAAATGGCGGCGGTAGGTAAACAAAAGGTCTTGACGTGTTGGAAAAGAAAGAACAGCGGAACGGCGGCGGCTAAACTAAGGTTTTGAAGAAAAACAAGAAACAAGAGCTAGAATACGAGTAGTCAGCAACAAGTGAACGAACAAGCACACAAACTCAACAAAGCAAATTATTGAATGAAAGTGCGAGGCTAAAACGGGTTGCTGGGACAAGGATCTAACCTAGAATAATTTTTTTTTTGATTTTGTGGACTATAGGAAATAAAAAAAACACTCGATAAACTCACCGATCAACCTGGAAAGCTGATACCACTTGATAGAGGGGGAGTGCCCGATCTTTCGGTGAGTGGAGATAAATCCGATTTGGTGGTTGTTGACCCTCACGATCCGACTACGACGAGCAAACTCGAAGCGCCAATGCAATCGCTGAACCAACTCCCTATGGTTACCGACCTTGCCGGTGCAAAGTCAGCCTGATCGCGAAGATCGTTTCCTGCACGCAATCGAAGAACGAACAAAAAAAAGAGGCGAGCAATCTTACTATCACTCGAAGGTGGAGTCTGCAATACACGAAGGCAGCGCTGTGCGGCTGTTCGGTTGTAGCTAAAGCTAACTTGTAAAACAAACTCAAGTCTGAAAATAAACGAGGGGTCTATCTAAATAGGGGGCGCAGCCCCTAACGGCCACGAGAGGCGACACTACAGTACCCGAGGTACTGTTCACGCGCGTGAACAGTAGCCTAGGCCCACATGGGCCTCCTGTTGGGCCAACAGCCCAAAAGGTATTGGTGTAGCGCCCTGGCAGAATCTGGACATCCACTTCTTTCGATGATTCCCGTTGACTCAGAACGAATTTTGGCATGAGACCGGTGCCATTGGAAGCTCTATGAAATTGTGCTTCCAACCATATATAAAACGTCCAAAACCGACTCTGTATGTGACTTGGACGTCCGTTTTATTGCGCACTGCTACTGGACTCCGAACTGGGCTCGAACTTGAATTGCTTTTGGCCTCCACCTTGGGGACTCGAACCGGATTAGCCTCGTGCCTCCTCTTCGACGTGGACACCCTTGTTGGACTTCTTCGACTCCATTCCATGCACCAATCATGGTCGTATGCATGGGTGTCATGTCCTCGTCATCAACGGTCTTCCCGATCGTCATAGCTCGAATCATCGTCGCAGCTCGGGTCTTCAAACAAGGTTACAAGCCTACACGAGATGCGACGCGGAAATAAATAACGACAATCATCTAGGTAATAACTCCAAAATAACATCAATTTAGAAGAACCAAATAAAACCGAACTAGCTACAAGCAGCACTATTTTAATTTACGGAAATTAAAATAATTAGTTTTATAATAGAATAGTTTTAGGCAATTAGCCTTATATACTAGAGACCGTGTTGGGGAGGAGAGTTAGCTCAAGGTCGGTTTGCCGATCAAGGGTTAGAAGCTTCGGTGATCGCGCTGGCAAGGCATGAGCGCGACAGATAGGTGCAACAAAGCAGAAGCTCAGAGGATGATAAGAGAGAAGTAAGGCGAAACGAGTTAGGCAAAGCATTATCAGAACAAAGTGTGCGGTGGCAGCACAGAGAGAAGGAAAGGATCGGATTGAGGTTGATAAAAGGATGGGGAGGTGGTAACGTGTGCTCAGGGGTATGGTGGAGCAAGCGCTAGCAATACGACGATAACCATGGCGTAGTATCTAGGTTGCAACGCGGGGTTGCCGTGCTTGAAGCAGTGGCCTCTGCCCTCGGCACGGCCGTCCATCACGCGCGGCGTTCTGGGTACTAACACTTGGTACGACGCGTGCTACACGGTTCAGAGCAAAGCGGAGAGAGAGCGGGTCTGCGGTTAGCGGCACAGCGCGGTGGAGGCGATGCAAGCAAGGAAAGCAATGAGTACACGACTCAGGGATGTAATTCATGTCCGCAATACGTCAGCGGCTAGTTGCGGGGCTCCAGCGTCCCAGACCCTCACAAGCGCAGTGATGGGCAGCGACCACGAATTCTACTCCAAAAACGCGGGGCAAAAAGGGCTTGGTTCAGGGGCAAGAGCGGAAAAAAGGATAGGGTAGAAGCGAGCGTCTCGGAATTATGAAACCAACGCAATTGGTTTCATAATTTTTGGAGCTCCGGATAATTAGTTATGAATTTTTAAAGTAAAAAGGATTTATAAAATATTTATTAAATCCTTTTATTAAATCAGAAAATAATTTTTATTAAATTAATGCTGACGTCAGCGGTCACTGGGTTAGTGGGCCGAAAGTGGGCTCAAAGTGTTAGTGGCCCATTTTGCCGACCCAGTCTGGCCCAAGATCCCCATAGTCCGGCTATCCTCCCTCAACTCTCTCTCTTTCTCACTCGCACTCGGCCCGGCCTAGCTATCCATACAGATGGGCTTAAATGGCTCTGATAGGCCAGAACCCAGCTTAGCCCATCTAGGTTTTACTTCGCAGAGGTTTGGTTTTGCCCCCCGGACTTTGCTGGGGTTCCTTGGCGCTCCTTGACGCGGTAACACGCCGCCGGCGCGGTCTGGCGAGGTGCTCGGCGAGCAGCGGGGCATGGCGAGCGGCGGCGGCGCAGCAAGGCGGCAGCGCGGAGGGAAGCAGAGCATTAGGGCAGCGCGACACGCGATGAGATGTGCGGAGGTGAAGCGGCGCGGGCCTGCCGAGCTGTCCGGCGGGCGATGGCGCGTGCGGCTAGATGCAGCAGAGAAGGTGCGCGCGACGCGTTTCGAAGCAGCAAGGCGGCGCGCGCGAGGTGAGGAGGCGCGGCATGGAGCGAAGCTGCAAGCGAAGCGCAGCTGCGGCACCAAGCGGAGTGCGCGTCGTGGCAAAGCAGAGGCGCAGAGCGGCGTGGTAGCGCAGCGCCTGCACGGTAGGGCGGCATGAAAACCGAACGGCGGTGGACATGGCGGCGCGAAGGCCGACATCACAGGCAAGCAAGCAGAGAGGTCTCGATCTCCTAGTGCTCAACAGAACGCGCTGGCAAAACATCGAATAGGTTGAGGGCAAGGTGGTGGCGTGGTCGGCTGGCTCACCGTTGGGCTCGATTGAGGTCATGGCGAGGCAGGGCGATCTCGGGGCCGTGGCGGCTTGGCGCAGTGCAGGCAGGCCGGGTGTCGTGGTTCGGCTTGGGCGCGGTGTCGTCGTTCCGGGGTCGAGGATGCCGCAGCGACGTCGCCGATGTCGTGGACGTCCTCCAGCTCTTGGCGGCTGTCGACGTTGTCGTACGCGGCGTCGTGGTGAAGCTTCAGGACGACAGCAACGGCGTCCTCGGCGCGTGTGGCCTCCGTCTTGGCGTTGATGTCGCGGTGCTTCTTCCCCTCACGGTCGTCGTCGGTGCCGTGGGCTCTGTTCCGCAAGACCATGACGGTGGCGTTGTGGTTGTACTCAAGCACGCGATGGCCGTCGTTGTCCTTGACACTTGGCTCACGAACGGCGTAGTGGTGCTCGGCTTCGCGGAAGGCGTAGCGGCTCTTCCGGCGCGGTGGCGGCGGCGTCGTTGACGTGGCTCCGCAGCTCCTGCTCCTCATCGATGATGGCTGGACGGCTCGTACACGGCAGCAGCAGCAGCACCCCGAGCTCGGCTCCTTCTCCACGTCTCTCCTCCCTCTCCTCTTCCATCTCTTGGCTCTTCTCTGGAGGTAGAGCAAGGCGAGGTGCGGATTTCTCCCTGGGTGGCTTCGGCTAGGCCAAGATGCGGCGGCGCAAGGGAAAACAGGAAGGGGGTGTGGCTCTTGATCTTTATAGCGCATGGGTAGGGTTCAGCAGGGCGCAGGGCGCAGGGCGGATGGCCGGATGGGCGCCCGTACACGGACGTCGAGATGCTCCTGTGCGGGGACGTCTGTGATGCGACGGCGGTCGCTATCACGCGCGGGGTCCAGCGGCAACGACAGGGCGAGGGACGGGCACCGTCAGCGGATGTCAGCATCCCGTCGCAGAACGGGGCTCCTTCGCCGATCCGTTTTGCTGAACAGAGACGCGAACGGAACTGCGGCGACGCAGAGCAAAAGCAGAGCGGCGGCGTGGCGTGCGTGCTGCGTGAAGGAGAAAGAAAAACAGGGGAGTTCAGGTGCGGCCGGAGGGGTGAGTTCGTGCACAAGGTAGGCAGGCAGGCAAGAGCGGTGATGGGCCGGAAGGAAAACGGGTTAGCTGGGCTGCGTTGGTGGAGGACAGGGTGTTCCTTGGTCCACAGCTAAGGACAACTCCAGCAAAAGCCTGCAAAATGAGACCTCCGAATCTCATTTGCAGGCTAAATTGTAAAAAATAGAGGTCTAAAATTTGATCCTATAACTCCAGCAACAAACTCAACTTGGACCTCTATTTTTGTGGACCCCACTGAACCCATTCTATCCGTGCCGCCGCTGCGCATCCTCCCGCCCGGCCGCCGTCACGCACCTCCGCCCGCCCGGCCGCCGTCGCCCCGCCGGCCGCCGGCCGCCGTCTCCAGGACTTTTTCTCTTTTGCTTAATCCACCCGCCACCGAAGGTCCTGCTTCTTCTCCGGCGGCTTGACGGCGGCGCGGAGTAGGGGGTAGCCGAGGTGGACTTGCGCCCGGTGCCAAGGCCGCGGCGGCGGACGCCTCAAGCTCCTGGAGGCGCTCGCGCAGGCACGCGATGCAGAAGCCGGTGAAGACCTCGTTCGTGAACACCGACCGCCGCGCAGGTCTTCGGGTGGCGGCGCGACCGCGCGCCGTCCCGGCGTCGGCGGCAAGCAGTGAGGAGGGCGGCGAGCATGCGCGTGCGCTCGGCGTCGGCGAGACCGCGCGATCGGAGGTAGGTGTCGAGCTCCGGCACGCGCCTCGAATCCACGAATCCCCTCTCGCGGTTGCAAGAAGGCAAGCCACAGAAATCTTCCAAATTTGCTATGGATTTGGTGCTCTTAATTTTTCTTGTGAGCTGGATGATTTAAGGGAAAAATCGCTCGTCTCTGCTTCAATCATCAGTCGATCCATCCAATCCATGGAGGCTAAACTCTCCTCTTTTCTCCAATCGAAATGCAAGCAACAACTCCATCTCCAAATCAGAGCAGGCAGCACTCACCCTTGCTCTGCTTCCACACCACCAGTACCGCAAGCTGCCTGAGCTCCCTGTCGCGGGCCGCACATGAGGTCTCCATCGAGTGCAAGCCGCACGCACGGCCATTGTGAGCCGACGACGGCGACGAGCAGAGAGGGGCGGATGCAGGAACCTTGAGGTTGACAGGTTGATGGCTGGTCGGACGCGGTGAGCTCTCGCGCAGGAAGAGGCTGCCGCACATGAGCTCTCCAAATCAGAGCGAGGCGGAGGGGGCCGGTGGTGGCCACGTCGGCGGAAGGGGAGTTCGTCTGCATGACGTGCGGCCGCGCACCTTGCTCCTCCGTGCCGCCGTGCGCCTGCTCTGCTCGCTCCAGCACCACGCGAGCTCGACGGCTGGGCCCGCGCGCGGGCGTGGCCGGAGCCGCGGCTGCAGGCGTTCTTCCTCGCCGCGAGGCGGAGCTCACAGTCGCCTCCTGGATGGCGCGCGCGACGGCGAGCCGGACGAAGCCGCCCGCCGCAGCCGAGGAGGGTCGGCCCCTGCAGCGCCCCCACCAGGGAGCATGTCCAGCACGCGCAGGGCCCGGGAAGAAGACGGAGGAGGGAGGGAGCTCACGCGGGCCCGTCGCCGCCGCTACTGCGACATGGAGGAGGAGGGAGGGAGCCTGCTGGGAGGGGCCGTCGCGCCATGGGGTCGTCGCGGGCGGATCTGTCGCGGGGAAGAAGGAGGCCATGAGGAAGAAGGAGGCTGCCATGGCTGCGTCGGAGTGGAGGAGGAGGTTCCGCGGCGGGGAGGCGGAAGTGTCGCGCCGTCGGCCGCGGGGAAGGAGGATGCCATGGCTGCCGCGTCGGGGAGGATGAAGGTCGCGCCGCCGGGTGAATGGGATCGGCGGAGGTCGGCGGACGACAGGGGTGGTGCAAAGCAGAGAAAGGGAGAATTGGACGGAAAAAAAAAATGGTGGGACTCACGTTTGGAGGGGGATTCAGAGGGCCTCTAGGAATGGAGGCTTGGAGGGGAAATTTGGAGGGGTATGCAAAATGGAGGCTCATTTGGAGGCCCTACTGGAGTTGAGTTTTTTCACCAAACCTCCAAATTTTGGAGTAGAGGCCCATATGGAGGCCCTTGCTGGAGTTGCTCTAAGGAGACGAAGGGCCTCGAGTAGACTTCAGCTAAAAGGGATTAAGCCCAAGTTAGTTGTCAGCTTTGAAAATAGTTTAAGAAATATATTTAGTTTATATTTAAGTTTGAATTTGATTCCCATTCAAATTCAAACTTCACCCAATTTGAAACTCCAAAGTAAAACCCAAGAAAAACCAAATCATCTTTATACCATAATTTTGAAAATAATTTTTATATTGTTTTATTTTATTTGGAATTTAAGGTGAGAAGCTAGCAATTTGGTCAAAGTTTGGTAGCACACAAGTTCAAACAAAAAGTTTTAAATTTTTGCGAAAATTTACATATGGGAAACATTCAAATTTCTGGGATGTTACAGCTCCAGAGAGCGCGAATAGCGAGGGATTCTCCCTAGGAGCTGTTTTTTTAGCCCTTTGGCACAGCTCCTCCGAAAACAGCTCCCGGAGCTGCTGCCGAAGCTGTGCCAAAGGGACCCATAGGATAGGGAGCGACGGAGAGAAAGCCAGGGGAGGGGGCGTCAGGATAAGGTGGGCCCACAGAGGAAGGGCGCACATGTGAAGTCCGTAGGTGTGGGGACCGTGCGGCTGTAATTTGTCACTAGATTGCAAGCAGCTGCAACGAAGTCTTTGCCATATATTATACATTTGTGTGTTATACTACCTCCGTTCTTAAATATATGTCGTTTAGGACAAACTAGTTAGTTCAAAAATGAACTAATTTGTTTGTCCTAAACGTCATATATATATAAGAACAGAGGGAGTACTACACTATGATTTGCCAAAGATGTATGGCCAATCTATGGATATTTACAGCTAACACCCTAGTTTTGTTGTTGGCTTCTCAGTTCTCACCATTGTTCCCACCAATCCTAGCCCCCCAACAATTCAACGCACTGACGACTCCATCACTGGCCGGCTCTCCGTAGTATGGGCGATATGCCGTGTATGACCTTCCTACCTCCTCAATCTCCCCCAAATCCTCGATTCCCATAGAGATTTTCCTCTCGATCTACTCTTTCCTGCTTTTGATTGCTCTCTGCATCTGCTCCCTCCTCCTCTGGTCTTTGTTGCTGATTTACTCGGTGGATTTCCTCTGGATCCATCCGTGGCTGGCATCTGGGAACGAACAGGCTCTGAGTAGTAACAGGTTTGTTTATCTCTCCGATCTTTCCATCCACCCAGTTTTTGGCGGATTCCTTTGGTGTTTCCTCTTTGTTCCGATTCCGGGACTCTGCATCTGTCCTGTTCAGCGACGCCCCACCGCTCATCTTTGCCGCGCACCCCGTCTAGCTGCCGTTCCGGGGTCCTTGCTTGCCGCCTGCTGCCGCTCCGGGGTCCTCGCCCTGCCACCGTTCAGCTGTGCTTTATCCTATTCACGAGTCAGAGGGTGTCAGTTTTCTAGCCTCTGATATCCATTTCATGCTCCTGATCTCCGCCATGGCCAGTGTTGGCCCTGTTGATCCCCTCCCATCTCCCATGGAGGATGTGCCCCCTGATCCTCCACCCCCCACTCCTCCTGATCCGGCTCATACCACCTCTCCCATGCCTATTCACCTACCTGCGCAGAATCAAGGTGCTGGTGCTCCTGCAGTATATCCGGCTCCAAGTCTTCCCCAAGCAGATTCTCATACTGCTGCTCCGCCGGCTAACTCCAGCTCCTGGGGAGCCCATCTTGCATGGAACTGCCGAGGCTCAGGTGGGCGCCTTCACAGTTCGACCATGTACCATCTCGCACGTCTTCTGTTTTCTTCTCGAGTCCAGGTATGCTTTTTATCAGAAACTAGAAATTCCTCTATTACTAGAACTGCTATTAAAATTTGTTTTAATTACCATGATGCTTTTGTTGTGCCTACTCAAGGCCAGTCTGGTGGCCTTTGGCTTTTGTGGAATAATGAGGTTGGTGTCTCTATCTTTGATCATAATCATCACTACATCTTTGCTCTTTGTAAAAATAAAGCTAGTACTCTTCAATATGGTTTAGTTTGTATCTATGGTGATCCTCATCATCGCTCTACTTCTGTTATCTGGAATCAAGTGCTGAACTTTGTTTCTCTCCATAGTGGTTTGCCTATGTTTTGTATGGAAGATCTCAATGAAATCATGCATGCTAATGAAAAACTAGGCTCCAGTTGTGTTGATATCAATCGTATGAATATTTTTTGTGCGTATGTTAAGCAATGTGGGTTCATTGATCTTGGCTATAACGGCCCTACTTACACTTGGACTAACAAAAGGTTTACTTCTGTTCCAACTTATGAAAGACTTGATCGTTGTTTAGGCAATGCAGAATGCACAGCGACCATGCTCCAATTCTGGCAGTTCTGAATTCAAGTCGTCCTCGAACTAACAAACCTTTTCGTTTTGAAAATTGGTGGTTGCTTGAACAGGAATTCCATGATGTTGTGAGCACAAGTTGGCACAAATCCTCTACTCACGCTTTCTCTCAAAAAACTAAACACCTAGCTTCTGATCTTAGAAAGTGGAGGCGCAAGAAGCCCAAGAACATTGATCTCCTTGCTGACCTTGAAAAATAGATTCTAGGACAACAACAGCTCCATCCCTCAATCCAAAACCACACCCTCCAATAGCAGCTCCATGACAAACACCAAGATATTCTAGCCAAAGAAGAAACCTACCATCTACAGCGCTTCAAGAAATCTTGGGCTACTGCAGGGGATAGAAACACAGATTTCTTCCACAAAACCATTATCAAAAGAAATAGGAAGCACAAGATATCCAGCCTTCAAAATCCAGATGGATCCTATTCCACTATACCTCCTCAGCTAGCAGATACCCTTACTAAATATTTCACTTCCATTTTCACATCTTCCATTCCACCCCATCCGAATACCCAGTCATAATCTTCACCCACCCTTTTCCAGCCACATTTCCCTCCCATCAATTCACCTGTACCGCCTGCTTCCAATAACAATCATGCTAACAATCCCAACAATGACCACACCAACATGCATACACCAGAGGATCCTTTGCAAGTAGCTAGATTCAGATTTACAAACTCTATTCCCGCCATTAAGGAAGTCCATGATATCATCCGAAGCATGAGAAGTAATGCTGCTCTAGGTCCTGATGGCCTCAATGCTGCGTTCTACAAAGCCACATGGAATTTGATCAAGCAAGATGTCTACAAGGTGGTAACTGATTTCTTCAACAATGCTACTATCCCTCATAATATCAATCAGACTTTCATTACTCTCATTCCTAAGAAACAACAACCGATTATTCCTCAAGATTATAGACCAATCGGTTTATGTAATGTGATGTACAAGATTATTTCTAAATCAGTAGCTAATAGAGTTAAAGATCACCTGCCTGATTATATTAACCAGACTCAGTCTGCTTTTGTTGCTAACAGACATATCTCCTCTAATATTGTCATTACTCAGGAAATTATTCATTCTTTCAACCTTAAATCCTAGACTGCTCATGCTTTCATCCTTAAAATTGATCTAGCTAAAGCTTTTGATAGAATAGAGTGGTCTTTTATCAATGCCGCTCTTAACAGAATTGGCTTCAACAGTAAGTTCATCTCTCTTATTCATGCTTGCATTTCTACATCTTCTCTCGCTATTTTGGTAAATGATGAACCTACTGCATACTTTTATCCTCAAAGAGGTCTATGACAAGGTTGCCCTCTCTCTCCTTACTTATTTATCCTGGCTATTAATGAGCTATCCATAAGACCGCAAGAAGCTCTAAACCAAACTAGTCTCACTGGCATTGTTTTAGGATCGGGTGCCCCACCCATACACTCTCTTTTATTTGCAGATGATCTTATCTTATGTGGAAAGGCTACACTAGAGGGAGCTCAGCTGATCAAGGATATTTTATACCAATTTTGTCAAGAATCTGGTCAGACACCTATCCTGCAAAAATCTTCTATCTTCTTTAGCAAAAATGTTCCTGCCAATGTTAAAAACCAGATCAAAGGTATTTTTCCTGTTCCCATGATGCCCAACACCTTTCATTTAGGTCATCCTCTGATTTTCTCTCACAATGACAAGAACAAAGCCTACAATTTCATCCATAATAAATTTTTAGCTAAGTTTGCCACTATAAAAGCAAATAAGCTCAACCATGCTGGTAGACTCCAGTATATTAAATCTGTTCTTTCGTCTATCCCTGTCTACTACATGTCTACTATTTTGTTCTCCAAATCTTTTATTGAAAAAATTAATACTGTCGTGCGCAGATTCTCGTGGGCTGGTGTCCAGGAGGAAAATCACACTAATTCTATTGCTTTTCGTTCTTGGAATGATATTTGCCAACCAACAGATCAGGGAGGACTAGGCATCAGGGATATGGGTCTCATAAATAAAAGCCTTCTAATTCAATCGGCCTGGAATGTAGCCACAAACAAAAACCCTCTTCTTACTGCTACTCTCAAGGCCAAATATTTCCCTGATTCTTCTTTTTGGACAGCCCCAAATCCTAACGCTAGATTAGTTTATTGGTCTTCTATTTTGCAGGTCAAACATCACCTCCACACAAATACTACTGTTCAAATTCACAGGGGCAACTCCTCCATTTGGTCTTCTCCATGGACTGACAATTGGGAATTCATTCATGACAATCTCATTTTTCCTATTACTCACAACCCTTTACCTTCAACAATTACTGACCTTTGGATGTAGGGAACAATAACTTGGAACCAAAATTTGCTCTCTACAATATTTGACCCTCATGTGGTTCAAGCTATTTCTTCTTTACAGGTGGTTCGGTCTTAGCAAGATGACATCCTCAGGTGGATGCCAGCCACCAATGGCAAATGCTCATCTAAAGCGGCCTACTCCTACTTGTCATCCACTCAAGACCATTACACTCCAACACAAGGTAGTAGAGGTATTTCACCTCCAACTCATTCCATCTTAAAAAAGGTCTGGAAGGCTAAAACTATCCCTCCTTTTCTAAAGACTTTCGCTTGGCGATTACTTAGAAGAGCTTTAGCCACTTCAGAAAGGGCAGGTCGTTATTCCTATCATATCGATCAGCACTGCATTGCCTGTGGAGCCATTGAAAATGATATCCACCTTCTTTTTCTTTGTGACACATCTCAACAAGTGTGGAACTTATCTACCTTTACTTTTCCTATGCATGTGCTTGATTCTACTGAAGATGGTATACAGACTGCCCTGCCAACTTTGATTACCAATAATCCCTTTGAAGACACTCTATCTCAGTTCCTCTTTATTGCATGGTATATTTGGAAGGCTCGCAATGATGTTCGTTTTCAAAGGAAAAAATGGACTCCCTTTCAGGTTTTAAGGGCGGCTCTGTCTCACAGGCACACACATCTCACTGCACTAGAACAACATAACAACCAACATCAACCTATACCTGTAGGAACTGATCATACAGATCACACTTCCCCATAGCTCAACTCAACCCACACTACTACACCTCACATAGCTGCACACCAACCCGGTTCCACTACTGAGCACCAACCACATTCTGTCCAAGGCCCTAAAACTCCCACCACTGTACGCCTAAATCACATGTCTTCTACACAGGATCTTACAACAAGTCATCAACACCAATCTACTCTGCATTGCACAGATCTTCCTCCCTTTTCAGATTTTCTATGCAGGGAATTGCTCATCAATACTAATTTGGAGTAGTCTTCAACGATAGCTTGCTTTATTGATGCATCTACTGATCCTGACAGTGCTCTTCCTTCTCCTAGAAGAGCTGGACTGGGAATTTTCATTGTCAATATGCAGGTACAGCCGGCCAACTACATATACATAAGAGCATCTTTACAGGAAACACATAGTGTCATCTTTGCGGAAGCGACAACCACTGCTTTGGCTGTTGTGGTACTACACAGGATGAACTTCCATCGGGTTTCCATTTTCTCAGATTGCTCTCAACTGGTGACTCTTCTCAACTCAAAGGATTACTCCAATCTCCCTGATTGGAGGATGAGGACTGTTACTCAAATCTTTGACGACTATACTGTTGATACAAGTTCTCAGGTCCTCAAAATAGATAGAAAGCTTAATTACATAGCAGACAGTTTAGCTAGATTAGCCTTTTCTTCTCCTACTGTGCAACATCACAATTATGTACCCACATGCTCCTTTGAGCATCTTGATCAACAGTGCCCTCTATTGGCAGCACTGTCCTCTGTACCCCTTGTTCACACAAGGATTTATCAGCTTCTTGCTGCTAGTTAATGAAAGTTGTTGTCAAAAAAAAATCCTAGCCCCCGGTAATTGTAAAATGCCAATGGCTCACCGCTACTTCTGCATATGTTTTTGTAAGCTTCTGGACTGTTTTGAACCATTGGCTTTTGGGGTCTCCAGGAACCAAATGTCCATGAAAGTCAGAAGGCACCCTCCATATTTTTCAAATACTACTTTGTCCTGCAGAAAGTGTTCATTTAGAAAATTTCAGAAACACTAGTAATTATGAAAAATGTCAATGTTGCTCCTAATAACTAATATTAATTGTAATTGGAAATCATGTTGCACTGGTGGAGAACGGACCTTTGATCCAGGCCTTTTGTCCCGGTTCAACTTTGGAGCCGGGACAAAAGGCTTTGGGGCGACGTGGCCCGAAAAGACTCCGAACGACCCCTCCCCATTTGTCCCGGTTGGTGTTACCAACCGGGACAAATGTGGAGGTCTCCAACGGCTACTACAGCTCAATTATTGACCCCGGCAATTTGTCCCGGGCGGTGTAACCAACCGAGACAAAAGGGTACCACTACCCTTTTGTCTCGGGTGGTGACACCGCCCGGGACAAAAGCTTTCGTCCCGGATCGTGTTACGACCCGAGACAAAAGAGTCACCTTTTGTCTAGGGTGGTAAAACGAACCGGGACGAAAGGCCGGCGCCTATAAGTCCCTGCCCTCCCCTTTTTTTTCCTCTGCCCGAGCCATTTGCCTATTTCACACCCGAGAGCTAGCTCAAGCTCTCCATAAGGCGCCTCTCTCCTAGAGAGGTGCTGTCCAATTTTTTCGTCTTCAATTTGTGAAGATTTCCCTCCTCCAAAGTGTTGCTAAGGTTAGATTCTTTATTTTCTTTTCATTTGTTATGTTTAAATTTTGATTTATGGTTTAGAAATAGAGAAAATAGCAATTTTAGTTTCTAGGTAGTAGTAGGAGCTAAGAGACGAGGTTTTTTAGATGTTTTAGATTTAGAAACAAGTAGTTATTTAGCTACTAACATTGTATTTTGTTTCACATATTTTTTAAGCATCCTCTAATTTTCTAGTATTTGATATAGAGATAATTGCTTTTTTTAATTTTAAAAATAATGAGAGATGCATTTAAATTTACATTTAGAATTAATTTATTAGAAGTTAGTTTATTAAAAAATGGTCATTACCAAACAAAAATATACTACCTACCTATTTAATTCATTTTTATTAAATATTTCTTGTTTTTATTTAGAATACATTTAGGCATTCTCTTATTATTATTTTTCTTTTTTTCATATACAGTTGGTTGGACGTTTTGTACCAGTAGCCTTACATCCTAGCTAGCTACAGTCTTACATCACCGGTGAGCTGGGGTCGTACGTGGCTCGGTGATGTAGGGCTGTAGCTAGGTAGGAGATGCAGGGCTGTAGCTTGGCGATGTAGAGAACTGTAAGTGGGAGAGCGAAGTGCGTGTATATGATGGTGAGGTGAGGTTGTACTTCCTAAATGATCAGGGTGATTAGAAAAGGTATAGTACAGACTTACATCGCCTCCGGGCTCACTACACCTGAATGAGCTCTTGTACTTATCTGTTTAATTATTAGAAAATGAGAAAATAGGCCTTATATATTTTGTTTTTATATAGAATAAATTTAAGCATTCTCTTATTTAATCATTGCTTTATATATATTACAGAGTAGTCTAGAATAACTATGGCAAGTTATTCTGGTCACGGTGGTCGCCGTGGAGGCGGTCGTGGAATCATTTTTGATGACCAGCCACCTTTGGCTCGTCATCCAGGCATACACTTCACCCATGGTGTGATTGACTTACCTACCGGTGATCGAAGCCAGAGACCTCTTCCCAACATAGTAATATTCTTTCTTTGTATGAATTTGATGTTTACGTACTACACACAGATAATAATATTATTTTCATACAATGCAGGTTCTCAATCATTTGCAGTGGCTCGCACATGTTGTTGAAAATTTAGGTGGTACCCCTCTTGTTACACAATACGCCATTGTCGGTCCAAACAATTGCATACAATTAAAAATCTCGTTTGACATAGCCGTTCGAGGACAAAATCCCTCCTCGTTGTCTTCAGAACCCATCCAAATGGTATCAATTGTTGGGTGGGGTACCCTTGCACTGGTTAAGAAGACTTATGAAAGGACCGCCGTGCAGGCATGCTTATAACAACTAAACCCTAATGGGTACTTTGTGCCAGATTACTCTTATTTTCTAATAAAGTCACTCGAGGAAGGAGAAAGTGTGACCATGACCGCAGAGAGACTTTGTCGGCTGAATGAACATAACATGGTATGGAGCACCATTTAACTTATTTTAATCTTCTTATTCAGCATTTTTAATACGTCGTTGTAACATCCCGTAAATTTATTACGGAATGTTTAGTTATGAAAATGAGGATTTTAAATTTTTTGGTGATTTATTGGAGTGCTTGATAATTTGAATAAGGATGTCTTCTATTTCTCTCCTAATATTCCTAGATTTATTTTGAGTTAATTAAAAACCCTAGGAAAATATAAAAATACTAGTGTGAGAACCTTGGAGTTATTTGGCTTTTATTTGGTTTTGTGTTGAGTGAGATTCAAATTTGAAATCTAATTCAAATTTGAATCAAATAGGAATTAGGGTTTAGAGATAAGAAATAGGAAAAGATCCAAACCTGAGTTGGGCCTCAAGTCCACCGTGGAAGTCCACTTGAGGCCCCTTAGCTCTCCTTGCCGCGCCTCGTTTCACCCCGCACTCCTGTGGCCCATCAACCCCTCGGCACAGCTAAGCCCGCGCGCCTCCTCTCTCTCTTTTCTCACCGACAGCCGGGGGCCCGCATGTCATCTGCCACGTTGTCGTCTCCCTCTCCCTCAGCTTTTTCCCCTTTGCACGCCGTGCCCAATCCGGCGCACGCCAGCTCAGCGAGCTCGCCGTACTCGCCCGTGGTGATGCCGTGGATGCGCCCCACCTCGGCATCGCACATCCAACCGCCCACACGCCGCGCGCTCGCCCTTATAAGCACAGCCGCAGCCGTGCCTCCGAACCGTAGCCGCACTTGGGGTTTTCCCCCCTTTCCACTGCCGCCGGAGAAGAAGAAGAAGGGGGGAGGAGAAGGAGGCGGGGAAGGCCGTCCGAGGGAGCCCGTCGTGAAGCCGGAGCCGTCCGCGGGAGCAGCTGATCGACGTGAAGCCGGTGCCGACCCAACCACGCCGCGCACCTCTGCTTCCCCTGCTCCAGCTCGCTCTGCCACCATTCTGCTCTGTCCCGCTGCACCGCTGCACTCCACGTCGACCAGAGGTCATTAGGTGAGCCCGTCGCCTCTCGCTCTCTTGTCTGTGGAGCCGGCCATCGCGCCGAGGGAGGAAAGACCCCGCCTTGACCCTGTGTTTGCCTCCGCATGTGTCGCGCCGCCGCCGCAGACCGCCGACGCTTGTGACGCCGGCCATCGAGCCGAGCCTTACGCCTGCAGGTGCCGCTGCCGTCGACAACGAGCGCGCTCACCGCTTGGCCCTGTCCCTTTTGCTCGTTGATCGCCGGCAAACCCCGCCGTCTTGCTCGCAGCACCGCCGCGGCCATGTCCACCGGGTTGCCATCCGTGCACGCTCGGGCAAGAAGGGGGAAAGGCCCCACCTTTAGGGCCTCGCCATGCACAACTCACCGCCGACGCGACCGCGCACCCACGCGCGTCATCGCCTCGCCGCGCATGCTCTGCTCTTCGCTGTCGCGCACGCCGGCTAGAGCGCCGCCCTGGCCGAACCGGCCTTGTGTGCTTAGGCAAGGGGCAAAGCCCCAGCCTTTGGGCTCGTTTAGCCTCACCAGATGCACGCACGCACGCCTCGGCATTTTGGCGCACCCACACGTCAACGTCGGTGACCAAACCACACCGCGCCGCCACGCCCATCGCCGCTTCGATGCCGTCGAGCTCCGCTCTGGCCGAAGGTGTGACTTTTCTTGGCCCTACCGTGTGCGCAAGCACCTCCCGAGTCGATCCCTATCATTTGTTGCCCTGGCCCACACACACCTCGCCGCCGGCGAGCTTAAACCGCGCCGCCGCTCCTCTGTAGGATTGCGCCGAGCACTTGTTAGCCATGGCCTTAAGCCCTGGGGTTTTGGCACACACCGACAACCACACACGCGCGTCGCTAGGGAAAATCCGGCTGGATCTCGTGCGGCTGGCCACTCACGGCCAGGCCACACGTCGGGCCGCACCGCACCGAGCCGCAGCGACGCCGGGCGGGATCCCGTGTGCCCTGTCACGCGGGCTACCGCTGGCTTAAAGCCGCACACGTGGCTGCCGCGTCAGCGCGTGGAGTCAGCCAGCAGCTGGCTTAGAGCCCTATTTGAGTCAGCTGGGGCTGGCCTGTAGCTAGCCTAAAGTTAATGCTATTGTAAATGCGTATTTTATTTTCCGAAATGTATTTTCCTTTAGAAAATTCATAGTAAATCCGTTTTAACTCCGAAAAATACAGAACCTTTTTCTAAAATCTTCTAAAATCTCAAACTCCGTGCTAGGCTAGAGTTTGCCTCCTTTTTGGGTCTGAATTGTTTTTCCTCTTGGAGTTATTGCATTAGCAGCCGTGTTTATTTATTTAATTACGATTATAGGAGCTGCCGGAGCCGGAGAGCTGAACCAGGACTACGACGACGACCTCAGCTACAATGACTACCCGCTCCCAGGTTCACACCCGACCTACTTTGAATGCCCATTAGTCATGGCTATTAGAACTGCTAGCGCTTTACTTATTGCATGATGTTGGATATAATGAAACCTTGCACTGCCCTTTTATATTCCTTGTCCTTGATTGACCTACTACTACTACTACTATATTTATGCGTGATTATACGCTGAGCTTCGTTGTGCTTGTGTTGGGACTATGTGGTAGTATTCTTGGCGTGTGTGGGGAAAAACTGGCAGGAGAAGGTGTTTTGGGTGACTTGGCGGGGTGAGCTCAAGACAACCCGATCCAGGATCGGGGGCCAGGGGTTCATCTTCTCAGGTGAATCCCCATTCCGTACCTATGGCGGGTACACAGTTTTAGGAGCACAGGTGTTGGGGTTTTGTGATGACATGGAGGATAGGAGCTCGCCCCGGTCTGAAACCGAGTGGGTCGCTTTGTTGCACGGGACATTCGTACACACCACCTCGCCGAGAGTGAGGATAGGGTCGGGTCGACCCTAGCAAGTGTGATGCCATACCTGCTGTAGGATAGGAGGATCAGTGTAGGGGAGAGTGGGCTTTGGACCCTTCGGCTCCCCGAGAAGTGTGTCCTCGTGTGGCCACACGGGGGCTATTTAATAGTTCTGGGGTGGTCTTCTACGGGGGACCACATCGAGACCCGGATGCAGGGTGGAATCGTAACTCCTAGGTGTTCGTTCGGTTGGATAGGCTCGGTCGGCCGTACACTGTCCGGGTGCTATTCCGAGCTGGGTACAGGTGTACACACTCTGCAGAGTTTAGATCTATACGTATAGCCGCATCCTCGGATATGGACATGCCCGATGTATACTTCGACTCTTACATTTTGGGATTTCTACCTCCCCCTATAGGATTCGAGTGTATGGTGAGCCGTGGTTGCATTCGTGTAGCGAACATGGCCTCATATGCCATTTGTTCAAGTTTGATTTTGGTGATTAATGACAACATGATCAATGGGACTAACCATATTGTTGAGCATGTCCTTGTAGACATTTCTAGGTCCCATGGATGTGAAAATACAATATGCCAAATTGAGAAGATAGTATATATTTTGAGGCAAAACCGACAAAGAAGAAATAGAAGAAAAGTTCACCGTCGGATGAACCGACGGAACGTAGGAGGCAAGCGTCGGTGCAAGCGCCGGATGAAGCAGTACACTGCGTGAAGACTGGAGTTTACTGGAAGAACACCGGATGAACCGACGCCCCCTGTTTTACATGCGTCGGATGAATTCCCGGAAGAGAAGCAGCGGGGTTGGTAGCACCGGATGAGCCGACGGAGTAGCAATGGTTCATCCGGCGACCGTATGTTTGCTACCAGAGAGGTTCAGGCGCGAAGCTCTTCAGCACCGGATGAACCGATGGATATAAGGGTTTGAGCGACGGTTCATCCGACAGCACCAGAGAAGCTACCAGTAAGGTTTTGGGAAGAAATCCTTCAGCACCGGATGAACCGACGGCATAAGGGAAGAGCCGTCGGTGCAAGCATCGGAGGAAGTGTGTCTGCAGGGATGTAATGGTCATGTGACGTGGAGGGCACCGGATGAACCGACGCCTGGGAAAAGTATAGCGGCGGTTCATCCGACGGTACCAATTTCAACAGCTTTTAGCCAACGGCTCTTTGGACGCCTTGGGCTATTTATACCCCCCTCCACTCACCCATTTGGAGTTGCTGGAGTGTGTGGAAGTGCAGATGAGTTCAAGACTCATAGAAGATCATATTCAAGCCATCCAAGTGCTAAATTGCTCATCCATAGACTTGCACATGCTTTGTGTGTGTGCTTAGTGTTAGGCTTAGCTTAGAGCTGAGTGAGTGCAAGGTGTGCCTACCTTGTGAGGTGATTCTCGAGTGGATAAAGTTGTACGAGGTGTGCCAGAAGCCTTGGAGCCTAGGTGGCTCTCCGGCAAACGTCTTTGACCCTCCGGCTTGGTGTGGAGCGGCGAGGACACTTTGTGCGGGGGACGTGGAGACCCCCTTCCCTTGGTGGAGAAGCTCCTTAGTGGACGCAACATCAAGGTGACCAAGGGAGCTTGGCGAGTGCCTTTGTGGCGAGCCTTTGTGGCAAGTCAAGTGGTGCTCTTGGGAGAGACTTGGTGACCGAGAAGCAATACTCTTGTGTAGAGTGCTTCAACAACGTGGACTAGGGGTGGCTTAGTGCCTACCGATGCCACAGGATAAATCGCGTGTCAAGAGTTTGCTTCCTCTCATCCCCCTTTACGTTTCCGCATTACATTCTTGCAATCCTTGCTTGCCTTTACTTTCCTAGAGTAGTATCTTGCTAGGATTGGCTATAGGTTGCAAAACTTGTTTTGGGATGGGAGTTTCACACTAGAACAACCTTAGTTGCACATCTAGATATCATGTTCTAGTTTATGTTTGATGCAAATAGTGTAAGCCATAGGTTAAGTTTTTAAGTTGCCTAATTCACCCCCTCCCCCTCTTAGGCTACGGGCATCCGATTCCTTACAATTCGGGGAGAGGGGAGTTGCTCCCTCTACCTCGCAGATCCGAGTGCAATCATTGAGGTGCGAGGAGTGGGAGTTCTCGCACTGACCCTAGTTGGAGATAGGTTCTGGTGACGGTGATTTGGGTGACCAGGTGTAACCGATTGTGGTTGAGTGATATGGGAATTGGTGGGAATTGGAGATGTTATTCTTTATATATTGTTGCTGCTGCTTAGGGAAACCAAGCCTCCTCCTTGTACTTTTCTTTACCATTAGAAATATGCCACTTAAAGCTTGCATACGGTTGGTGACGTGGACCTATCCCGATCCTTAGGGATAGCCCCTGAGCTTGCAGGGTATGAGTCAGACTTCGACAACAACGCCGATGGATGGTACGACTGAGGGGCGCATCGCTTCGCTCAAGGATGCCTGTGGGAGAGAAGAATAATGCTGGAGACATCTTCTGGAAGCTAGCTACCGCTGCGTAGGCTCTTATTCATGTTAATCCGCCAAGAGGTGTGCATTGATGTACTCCTTTAATCGGACATGTAATAATTATATTAATACTTTTGATGCTATTTCCGATGTATGGTTGTGCTATTTATCTGTGATGGATGTTTGTACATGATAGCTTCTGATCCAGGGACTATCGCATGTACAAGATGACGGGTTTTCCTCTTTTGAAAACCCGGGTCATTACAGATGGTATCAGAGCCGTACTTGACTGTAGCACGTGCCCTTAGAAATGGTCGATAGAATTTAGGACTCTAAACGATCTCTTTTTGCTATATACAAATTCTTGGCATATATTACAAAACTTATCCTTCTTTGAAAAGTTCTATCTCACCTGCGCTAACTAGAAATTTCTTCCGTGTCACAGGAAATGAGTCGTCAACAGACAGAGATCCTCCCGGAGCACATGGAGGGACTTGCTCGTTGGGTAGACCGGGTCGTCCTCAGGCTGGGGAATCCCCCGATTCACATCACCTACCATGCCGAAGACGTACCGACTCTGTCAGACCCACTGGTGCTTTGCACGGTGGCCATCCTACCCCACCTGGAGCGTCCTGACTTCTCCGGGATGCTGGAGCACAGCATAGGGCTGAACGTGAGGAACGCTATCGACACCGCCTGCAGCCACGTACTTCGCCACTTGTTGGCTAGGTACTGCGACGTGTTCAAGACAGGAGACCTGCGGCTGATCCCACAGGACTACTACAGAGTGGCTCCGATCATGGGAGGACTGCCTGACCCTTTGGCACTCTACGAGGAGGAGGTTCTCCAGGCTCCTCTACGCGAGTTCGATGAGGCGCTCATCACGACAGGGAGCTACCTCGTGGACCTCGACACTCATGCTCGCAGACTGGGCGAGCAGACGAACAGACTCTTCAGAAGACTGGAGCACACTACGACAGAGGTCCGTCAGCTTCTACCCCACTGCCAGAGGTTGGATGTGGAGAACCGTACCTTACGCCAGCGAGTCCAGCAGCTCGAGCGTGGGCTTCACCACTCCAACGCTTTGGTGGTGCAGGCAGAGCCAGAGAGAGTGACAACACATGAGGAGATGCTCTACGCTAAGGAGGACCTTCGCAAGCAGGAGGCCAAGTTCAGCCGCCTCTTCGACAAGCTGAACTAGAAGGATGCACTACTCGCCGCATAGGGACACCGTCTCGCTCGTGAGAAGATCAAGGTTGCCGAGCTTTCAAAGGACAAGGACGTCAACACCGCCAACCTTGCTGCACTCACCAGGACTTCCGTGTACCTGCTGGAGAAGTGCAAGAGGATGCTGAGGACGTGGGAGGACGCTGACTCTCTACGTGTGGACGAGCTTCACGAGCTCAACAGTCAGCTACCGCCAGAGGACCAGCGGGAGGTCTGCCAGGAGACCTTCAAGCTGCACCTGTCCGCTCTCAAGCTACACCTGTGTCCGATGGCTGACATGCCTACTCCGGTTGAGACCGAGGAGGTGAGGGCTGCTCATGGCATGCTGACTAGGATGTTCCCGAGAGACTTCCCCGACGAGGACCGTCGCCCAGTGTCGTACAAGAGGGCTCGCACCGAGTAGGGTGCTGGAGCGAGATCATGCTAATAAAAGTAGAGTTGTAAGATAGGTAGCTACCATGAGTTGTTCCATGTAGTCGAGAGCCTGTTCCGGTGCATGTGGAGTTATGAGTTTAGTCACACCTTAGATGTGCACACCCCTTTTGAGATCATGTAACGCTATATTAGATCGCTGTTGTGTGTGACCTCCAAGGATTGAGTCAGCCTCGAGGAAACTTATGTACTCATAATGGATGCTGATTGTTTGGTTTTAATGTAGTTAATCGTTCTTATTGCTTTTTCCCTTTGAGTGTTGGAATTATATAGTAGAAATATTTTCATGCTTGTATATCAAACTCAATTTGTTGGTGAGTGACATATCTAAAGTTTCCCTTATCCTTGGTCATGTTTTTAGTAAGATGTCTATCAGGAGGTCTGGACATCTGTTGGCCCGCCTCGAGGAGGCAGAAGCCGAAGAAGAACAAGCCTCGCCAGTCCAGGGCCGTGGACGTGGTCACGCTCCCGCACGTGGGCATGGATGCGCTGCCGCTCGTGGTTGCGGACACGCACCTATCCAGGGAGTGGGCCGAGTCCGAGGCCGGGGTGGAGAAGCACCGCCGCCGCCGCCTCCGCCCATCGGTCAAGGCGATGCTGGAGAAGGAGAGGATGAAGCTAAAGGAGAACCTGAGCCGGCACCAGCTCCCCAGGGTCGTGGTCGTGGTCATGGCCGTGGAGAAGCACCGCCACCGCCACCGCCCAACTTGGCTGAGGTGATGGCCGCTCAGACTCAGCTGATGCAGAGGATGGCCGAAGCCGTCAAGAACCAAGTCAACGGTGGGAACCGCAACATCCCGCCGGAGGAGGACTTCGCCAAGAAGATCAAGAGGTTCCTCCGCCTGAAGGCCCCTACCTTCAGTTACTCGGATGATCCTCTCGACGTCGACGACTGGCTCTGCGTGATCGAGACAAAGCTCGACCTCACCGCCTACACTGATGAAGAGTGTGTGGCTCTCGCCGTCCACCAGCTCGAGGGTCCTGCCAAGTCTTGGTGGGACAACTACTCGGACAGCCACCCGAACCCAACTTTCATCACCTAGCTGGAGTTCTGTGAGGTGTTCCGCGAGCAGTACCTGCCGAGGGAGCTCATGAGTCAGAAGGCCCAAGAGTTCCGCACCATGACTCAGAGTGCAATGAGGGTGGAGGAGTACGAGAGGCACTTCATGAAGATGATGCGCTATGCCCCCGATGACACCAACACCGATGACAAGAAGCAGTTCTGGTTTTTACGAGGCCTCCACCATGGTCTCCGCCAGGGCTTGAAGGCCAGTGAGCACAAGTATCTTCACCACCTGGTGAACAGGGTGATCGCGCTCGAGGAAGAAAGGAGGGGTCACGAAGAACGCATGAAGGGCAAGAAGAGGATGGGAGATCAGGACCATGGCGACTGATCCTTCCAGAGGCCGAGGAGTGGGCAGAGCAACCTGCTGAGAGGGAGCTACCGCTCGAGGAACAACCAGCCCGGACGTGGCTTCGGAGGAAGCCGTGCACCGTACCCAGGGGGAAGGAGCTCCAACTACCAGCAGCAGTGTGGTGGCTACAACCACCAGCAGCAGAGCGTGTCGAAGCCGAACACTGGAGGGTTCGTGGTGACGTGCTTCAAGTGTGGCAAGCCAGGCCACAAGTCGTACGACTGCCCTGACAGGAAGAACTTCGCCGCACCAGCCAAGGCACCAGCTCGAGGAGGGAGGCCACCTCAGGCTGCTCCCCAGCAGACCACTGACCGTGGGAGACTCAACGTCCTGACTGAGGAGGAGGCTGCCGACGCTCCTGACGTCATGATCGGTGAGTTTTTAGTTTCTGGTACAAAAGCTTTGATTCTTTTTGATACTAGTGCAACTAGTTCTTATGTATCCTCTAACTTTGTAAACAAAATATCTCTCCCCATGACTCCCCGACCAAAACCTATTGTGACGAGCTCGCCGCTCGGAGATATCAGGTGCACCTTGCTATGCAAAGGTGTGGAAATGTTTATCAAGGGTCACAAGTTCCTCGGAGATCTGACCGTGCTGAAGTCCAATGGGATTGATGTTATTCTGGGCATGGATTGGATCACCACTCACAAAGGAGTTATCTCCTCGTCACCTCGACAAGTGACCTTGATACACCCCAAGGGGACGAAGATCATGTTTGAACCGCTGAAGTCACGAGACGTACCAGTAGTGTACAACCTCACTACGAAGACAGTGGCCAATGTCCCAGTGGTTTGTGAGTACCCCGATGTCTTTCCTGATGACTTACCGGGGTTACCACCAGACCGCGATGTGGAGTTCGTGATCATACTTGTGCTGGGTACAACACCCGTGGCGCAAAGTCCTTACAGAATGGGCAAGCTAGAACTGGCAACACTAAAGGAGGAATTAGAAGCTCTCCGTCAGAAAGGGTACATCCGACCTAGTGCATCACCTTGGGCTTCACCGGTGATGTTTGTACCGAAGAAGGATGGTACGCAACGGCTGTGCGTTGATTACCGCGCTCTTAATGCGGTGACCATCAGGAACAAGTACCCACTGTTGTGCATTGATGACCTGCTCGATCAGTTTAGGAAGGCAAGGTACTTCAGCAAGATAGACCTTCGGTCCGGCTACCATCAGATGAAGATCCGCCCAGAGGACATATACAAGACAACGTTTGTGACCCGATACGGGCAGTATGAGTTCACTGTCGTATCATTCGGTCTTACGAACGCCCCAGCTTACTTCATGAACATGATGAACAAGGTATTCATGAACGAGTTAGACAAGTTTGTCGTGGTCTTCATTGACGACATCTTGGTCTTCTTGGAAACTGTAGAAGAACATGAGGAGCATCTGAGGATAGTGCTGGAAAAACTGAGGCAAAATCAGTTGTATGCCAAATTCAGCAAATGCGAATTCTGGCTAGAAGAAGTCGCATTCCTTGGGCATGTGTTGTCAGGTGAAGGAGTGGCTGTTGATCACTCGAAGATCGAAGCTGTGTCAAAGTGGCAGTCGCCCAAGTCAGTGACAGAAATTAGAAGTTTTCTCGGTATGGCAGGGTACTACCGCCGTTTCATCGAGAATTTCTCCAAGATTGCGAAGCTGATGACCGAGTTGCTTAAGAACAACATGCCATTTGTGTGGTCAGAAAAGTGTGAAGCAAGCTTTCAAGAGCTCAAAACCCGACTCACCACAACTCCTATGTTGACGCTTCCCAATGACAACAAGGATTTTTTGGTGTACTGCAATGCTTCTAGGCAGGGTCTAGGCTGTGTGCTGATGCAAGAGTGCAAGGTAGTCGCATATGCCTCTCGACAACTTCGGAAGCACGAAGAGAACTACCCGACACATGACCTCGAACTGGCAGCTGTTGTGCATGCCTTGAAGATATGGAGGCACTACTTGATGGGCAACAAATGTGATATCTACACGGATCACAAGAGTCTGAAGTATATCTTCACCCAGTCCGAGTTGAACTTGAGGCAGCGAAGATGGCTAGAGTTGATAAAGGACTATGACCTCAACATTCACTACCACCCAGGCAAGGTGAATATTGTGGCCGATGCATTGAGCCGAAGAAGCTATTGCAACAACCTGATGGTGCAGGAGGAGCAGATAGAGCTGTACAAAGAGATGGAAAGGTTGAAGCTCGACATCGTTGAGGAGGGTCAGCTCAATGAGCTGAGGGTGAAGTACGATTTAGAAGACCAAATCTGGCAAGCCCAGAAGGAGTGTCCAGAGATTGAGGAAGTAAAGGATCTTCTGACAAGAGGTAAGGCCCCTGACTACCACATTGATGAGCAAGGCACGTTGTGGTTGAAGGATCGCATATGTGTGCCTAGTGGTGGGGAGATTCGGAAGACGATCCTGAAGGAAGCTCACGACTCTCAGTACTCTATTCACCCTGGGTGCACCAAGATGTTCCAAGACTTGAAGAGTCATTTCTGGTGGGAGAATATGAGGAAGGACATCGCTGAGTATGTTGCTCGATGTGACACATGCCAGAGAGTGAAGGTGGAACATCAAAGACCCGCCGATCTGCTACAGCCACTAGAGATACCTCAATGGAAATGGGATGATATCAGCATGGACTTCGTGGTGGGTTTACCCCGCACTCAGAAGGGAAATGACTCAATTTGGGTGATTGTGGACCGTTTGACCAAGGTAGCACATTTCATCCCAGTGAAGAACATATTCAGTGTGAGCCAGTTGGCCGATCTTTACGTAGAGCACATCCTGAGGTTGCACGGAGCACCACGTAGCATTGTGTCCGATAGTGGCCCTTAGTTCACCACTCAGTTCTTGAAGAGTCTGCATGATTCAATGGGCACACACTTGGACTACAATACGGCTTTTCATCCTCAGACAGATGGACAGACTGAACGGGTAAATCAGGTTCTCGAAGACCTTCTGAGAGCTTGTGTGTTGACATACAGCAATGATTGGGAGAAGAGTCTGCCCTACGCTGAGTTCTCATACAACAACAGCTTTCAGGCACGTCTGCAAATGGCACCGTTTGAAGCTCTTTATGGCAGAAGATGTAGAACACCGTTGATGTGGTCTGAGGTGGGGGAGAGGACTTTCTTTGGTCCTGCTTCCATTGTTGAAGCCGAGGAAAATGTGGCTAAGGTAAGAGAGAACCTAAAGATAGCTCAAAGTAGGCAGAAGAGCTACGCTGATTCGAAACGAAGGGATATCTCCTTTGAAGTGGGTGACTATGTCCTTTTGAGGGTGTCACCGCTTAGAGGCACAAAGATGTTCCATGTGAAGGGGAAGCTAGCCCCGAGGTTTGTGGGACCCTACCTGATTGTGGCAAAAGTGGGGAAACTTGCTTACAAGCTGGAGTTACCACCTGATCTAGCCGGAGTGCATCCTGTGTTTCACATATCGCAACTCCGGGGATGCCTCGACCCTAAGCTTGACAAGCATGTCTCCACCGATGCTATCGACTTGCAAGACAATCTGGAATACTTGGAGTATCCGGTAAAGATACTGGATTGGGCCGAGAAAGCTACAAGGAGTACCACCACTCGCTTCTGCAAGGTGCTTTGGAGCAATCACACCGAGCGAGAAGCGACGTGGGAGAAGGAATCAGTCTTGAGGGAGAAATACCCTCACCTCTTCGAGCTGGAGGTAAGTTCTCAATCTCGGGGATGAGATTCTTTTGAGGGGGGGAGTCTGTAACATCCCGTAAATTTATTACGGAATGTTTAGTTATGAAAATGAGGATTTTAAAATTTTTGGTGATTTATCGGAGTGCTTGATAATTTGAATAAGGATGTCTTCTATTTCTCTCCTAATATTCCTAGATTTATTTTGAGTTAATTAAAAACCCTAGGAAAATATAAAAATGCTAGTGTGAGAACCTTGGAGTTATTTGGCTTTTATTTGGTTTTGTGTTGACTGAGATTCAAATTTGAAATCTAATTCAAATTTGAATCAAATAGGAATTAGGGTTTAGAGATAAGAAATAGGAAAAGATCCAAACCTGAGTTGGGCCTCAAGTCCACCGTGGAAGTCCACCTGAGGCCCCTTAGCTCTCCTTGCCGCGCACCGTTTCACCCTGCACTCCTGCAGCCCATCAACCCCTCGGCCCAGCTAAGCCCGCGCGCCTCCTCTCTCCCTTTTCTCACCGACAGCTGGGGGCCCGCGTGTCATCCGCCACGTCATCGTCTCCCTCTCCCTCAGATTTTTCCCCTTTGCGCGCCGCGCCCAATCCGGCGCACGCCAGCTCGGCGAGCTCGCCGTACTCACCTGTGGCGATGCCGTGGATGCGCGCCACCTCGGCGCCACGCATCCAACCGCCCACACGCCGCGCGCTCGCCCTTATAAGCACAACCGCAGCCGCACCTCCCAACCTAGCCACACTTGGGGTTTTCCCCCTTTCCACTGCCGCCGGAGAAGAAGAAGAAGGGGGAGGAGAAGGAGGCGGGGAAGGCCGTCCGAGGGAGCCCGGCGTGAAGCCGGAGCCGTCCGCGGGAGTATCTGATCAACGTGAAGCCGGTGCTGACCCAGCCGCGCCACGCACCTCTGCTTCCCCTGCTCCAGCTCACTCCGTCGCCGTTCTGCTCCGTCCCGCTCCACCGCCGCACTCCACGTCGACCAGAGGTCATTAGGTGAGCTCGTCGCCTCTCGCTCTCTCGTCTGTGGAGCCGGCCTTCGCGCCGAGGGAGGAAAGGCCCTGCCTTGACCCTGTGTTCATCTCCGCACACGCCGCGCCACCGCCGCAGACCGTCGACGCTTGTGACGCCGGCCATCGAGCCGAGCCTTACGCCTGCAGGTGCCGCTGCCGTCGACAACGCGCGCGCACTCACCGCTTGGCCCAGTCCCTTTTGCTCATTGATCGCCGGCAAACCCCGCCATCTTGCTCGCAGCGCCGCCGCGGCCATGTCCGCCGGGTTGCCATCCGTGCACGCTCGGGCAAGAAAGGGGAAAAGGCCCTGAGTTTAGGGCCTCACCGTGCACACCTCGCCGCCGACGCAACTGCGCACCCACGCACGTCATCGCCTCGCCACGCATGCCCTGCTCTTCGACGTTGCGCACGCCGGCCAGAGCGCCGCCCTAGCCGAACCGGCCTTGTGTGCTTAGGCAAGGGGCAAAGCCTCAGCCTTTGGGCTCGTTTAGCCTCACCAGATGCACGCACGCACACCTCGGCGTTTTGGCGCACCCATGCGCCAACACCGGTGACCAAACCACACCACGCCGCCGCGCCCATCGCCGCTCCGACGCCGTCGAGCTCTGCTCCGGTCGAAGGTGCGACCTTTCTTAGCCCTACCATGTGCGCAAGCACCTCTCGAGTCGATCCCTGCCGTTTGTTGCCCTGGCCCACATACACCTCGCCGCCGACGAGCTTAAACCGCGCTGCCGCTCCTCTGCGGCATTGCACCGAGCACTTGTTAGCCATGGCCTTAAGCCCTGGGGTTTTGGCACACACCAACGACCACACACGCGTGTCGCCAGGGAAAATCCGGCTGGATCTCGTGTGGCCGGCCACTCACGGCCAGGCCACACGCCGGGCCGCACCGCACCGTGTCGCAGCGACGCCGGGCGGGATCCCATGTGCCCTGCCACGCGGGCTACCGCTGGCTTAACCCGCACGCGTGGCTGCCGTGTCAGCGCGTGGAGTCAGCTAGCAGCTGGCTTAGAGCCCTGTTTGAGTCAGCTAGAGCTGGCCTGTAGCTAGCCTAAAGTTAATGCTATTGTAAATGCGTATTTTATTTTCTGAAATGTATTTTCCTTTAGAAAATTCATAATAAATCCGTTTTAACTCCAAAAAATACAAAACCTTTTCCTTTGGTGAAACCTTTGCGGCAAAGAGCTTTCATGCAATTCTAGAGCAAGTGATGGATATTGTGCGATTTTCTTACACAGATTCAAATGCTATACAAACAAGAGATTAGAAGTATCAGGCTCATCTTTCATTTTTCAGGTTGTATCAGTTTTCCTCGACACTGTTTGAAATTTATGGAAGTCCATGTGACCGTAATTGTGAAGCGATAGAGAGTGCACTGATCCATTCTCTAGCATATTTCGATGAAGTTCTCGACTTCAAGATCGGAGACTTCAACTATATGGACTATCTAAGGAAGAAGAATGAAGTATGAAATATGTGTCGTGCATTGATGCACCCCTCTATCTTTGTTAAGACCGTACCTTAAGTATTCATGTATGAACTTTTTATGTTTGTAAGACCTTAATTAAGTATTGATGTATGAACTTTTTTATATTTTTTGTTAAGACCTTAAGTATTGATGTTAGACCAGTGAGTAATTTTTTGGAAGCCTTAATATTAGGGTTCTCACCTCCAAAGTATTGATTAAGCCTTAATATTAGCCTTTATCATAAATATTGGAGACCTTAATATTTATTAAACTAAAAAACAACATGGACATTGGGGGGCGACCCTTTAGTCTCGGTTGGTAAACCAACCCGGGACTAAAGGCCTGCCCTCCACGGCCGCAATGATTGGGGCCGGCCTTTAGTCCCGGGTGGTAAACCAACCCGAGACAAAAGGGTAGGGGGCCGGCCTTCAGAGGCCTTTTGTCCCGGTTGGTAAAACCAACCGAGACAAAATGCTCCCTTTTGTCTCGGTTGGTTTTACCAACCGGGACAAAAGGCCGTCCCTATACATATTCGACAGCACGCACCCTTCTTCCCTGCCTGACCATTTTTCACCGAGAGCTCAAGTAAGCTCCTCTCCCATGGCGCCTCAAACCTAAGGAGGTGCTGCCCAAATTTTTTCTTATCAATTTGTGGAGTTTTCAAACCTCCAAGGTATTGCTAAGGTATTATTCTTCATCCACCATTCATTTGTTGTGATTAAATTTCGTTTTATGATTTAGAGAAGGAGAAAATAGAAATTTTGATTTAAGAGCTAAGAGATGAGGTTTTTAGTATACTTTAGATTTAGTAATAAGTAGTTATCATTTGTTGTGATTATCTTCTTTCATTCATTTGTACTAAGATTTTTTTTGTTTTTTACATAAATTTTACTTTTAGCTAGCTATATTTAATATTAGAGAAAATAGAATTTATTAATTTAGTTATTAGAAAATGAGACCTAGGGATAGTGTATAGTTTTTATACTTAAATGTTATGCCATAATTAAGAAAATGAAGTGTTGTAGAGTTAACATGGATATTTTTTACTTAATATGATGCAGATGAACCGATAATGGATGTACAACACCGACAGACGGTCAGCGGAGTACATTACCGGCATGCATGGTTTTCTCGAAGTGGCGAAAACAAACAAGAATGCGAGTGGATTCATGTGTTCTCCATGCTCCGGTTGCAGAAACGAAAGAGACTACCATGACCCGGGAACACTTCACCTGCACTTGTTGAAATATGGATTCATGCCGAACTATGTGGTTTGGACCAAGCACGATGAAAGAGGGGTTGTGATGGAAGACGATGAAGAAGAGGAGGAGAATGTTCCGGACTGGGCCGCGGGGCAAGCTTTGGCAGATACTTTAATGGAAGATGCTGACGAAGAAGAGTTACCAGCACATGCTGACGGGCCTACTGATGATATCAGCCAGGTTCTATAGGATGCACATAGGGATTGTGAAAACGAAAAAGAAAAGGCAAAGTTGCAGCGTATGATAGAAGATCACAGAAAACCGTTATACCCAGATTGCAAGTCAGGTCACAAAAAGCTTGGTACTACACTAGAAATGCTACAATGGAAGGCAAAACATGGTGTGTCTGATAAGGCATTTGAAGGGATGCTAACAATTGTGAAGGACAAGCTTCCCGAGAACAATGAATTACCGTCCACCACATATGAAGCGGAACAGACTGTGTGCCCTCTTGGGTTGGAGGTACAGAAGTTCCATGCATGCCCTAATGATTGCATCCTATATCAGGGTAAAGATTACGAGAATTTGGATGCTTGTCCTGTGTGCCAAGCACTACGTTATAAGATTCGGCGAGATGAAGACCCTGGTGGTGATGTCCAGGAGCACCGTGACAAGACGAAGAGAGTTCCGGCGAAAGTTATGTGGTATTTTCCTATAATACCACGTTTGAAGTGTTTGTTCTGGAACAAAGCAAATGCTAAGATGATGAGATGGCACAAAGAGGACCGTAAGGAAGACAGCATGCTGAGACATCCGGCTGATGGGTCTCAATGGAGAAAGATTAATAAAGAATTCAAAGAGTTTGATGACGATCCAAGGAACATAAGGATTGGTTTAAGTATGGATGGTTTCAATCCATTCGGCGAGTTTAGCAGTGGTCATAGCACTTGGCTTGTGACCCTATGCATGTTCAACCTTCCTGGTTGGATGTGCATGAAGCGAAAGTTCATTATGATGCCGGTGCTCATCCAAGGTCCAAAACAACCCGGCAACGACATTGATGTGTATCTAAGACCATTGGTCGATGAACTATTACTGCTATGGAAGAAGGAAGGTGTACGTGTGTGGGATGAGCATGAGCAATAGAGCTTCAACCTACGAGCATTGTTGTTTGTTACCATCAATGATTGGCCTGCTCTAGGTAACCTTTCAGGGCAGACAAACAAGGGATATCGGGCATGCACACACTGTTTACATAAAACACAAGGTATTCATCTCAAAAATTATAAGAAGGTCGTGTATATGGGTCACCGTTGTTATCTTCCAACTAATCACCCCTTAAGGAAGAAAGGGATGCATTGGAAAGGGAAGGCTGATCATCGTACGAAGCCACCCCATTATAAAGGAGACACCGTATTTGAGATGGTAAAGGATCTAAGGGTAGTTTTTGGAATGGATGCCGGTAGTGAACCTATTCCAGCTGACGCCAACGGACGTGCACCAATGTGGAAGAAGAAATCTATATTTTGGGAGCTACCTTATTGGCAAATCCTTGAGGTCCGATATGCAATTGACGTGATGCACCTTATGAAGAATCTTTGCATGAATGTGTTAGGTTTCATGGGTTGTTACGGTAACTCGAAGGATACATTGGAAGCACGACAAGACCTGAAAGATTTTCATAAGAATGAGAAAGTTCCGCAAGAGGATGATGATGAAAAAGATTCGGAAGAGGATGATGATGATGATTACTTAGGTCCTGCTAGTTACACTCTCACCAAGAAAGATAAGAAAAGCGTGTTTGATTGCCTGAACAGTTTGAAGGTTCCGTCTGGCTACTCGTCGAATTTAAAGGGGATCATAAATATGAAATACAAGAAGTTCACAAATCTAAAGGCCCACGACTGCCATGTGTTGATGACATAGTTGCTTCCAGTTGCGTTGAGGGGTGTTCTATCAGAGAATGTACGATTATTGGTCCTAAAGCTTTGTGCATTTCTCAATGCAATTTCATAGAAGCCAATCGATCCAGCGAAGCTAGGAAAGCTACAGAATGATGCGGTTCAATGTCTTATCGGCTTTGAGTTGGCATTTCCACCTTCCTTCCTCGATATTATGACGCACCTCCTGGTACACGTTGTCAAAGAAATTACTATTCTCGGTCCAGTATACCTTCACAACATGTGGCCTTTTGAGAGGTTCATGTCAATCCTCAAGAAATATGTTCTTAATCGTGCCCGTCCAGAAGGAAGCATTGCCAAGGGATATGGAACTGAGGAGGTCATTGAGTTTTGTGTTGATTTTGTCGACTCAATTGACTCGATTGGGCTTCTAGTATCACGACACGAGGGGAGGCTACAGGGAAAGGGCACCATTGGAAGGAAATCAATTTTGAGCAATAATATTGATTTGTTCATTAAAGCACACCTAACTGTCCTGCAACAATCATCCATGATGACTCTGTATAGGACGAAACACGAGTAGATTATTGCTTCTCAAAATCCAACCAAATCCGAACTCTGGATTACATGCCGTCACTTGGAAACATTTCCCTCATGATTGAGTGAACAACTCATCGGTAACTCAACGATTCATCCACAACTAGCTTTGTTAGCCAGAGGACCTTGTAGCACAATTACAAAATGGCAAGCTTACGATATAAATGGTTACAATTTTTACACGAGAGCTCAAGATCGCAAAAGCACAAACCAAAATAGTGGTGTCTGTATGGACGCCATCGACAATAATGGGTGCAAGACCTCCTATTATGGTATCATAGAAGAGATATGGGAGCTTGAGTACGGAGCAATGAACATCCCTCTATTTTTTTGCCAATGGGTAAAACTAAATAGCGTAAAGAAAGATGAACATGGAATGACAATAGTGGACCTGACCAAGATTGGGTTCAAAGATGATCCATTCGTCCTTGCCAAAGATGTGCATCAGGTTTTCTATGTCAAGGATATGACTAGCGTACTGAAGAATAAAAATCCACAAGAAGGACCACAAGAGGCAAAGCGTCACATAGTTCTTCCGGGTAAAAGAGTAATCGTGAGAGTCGAGGACAAAACAGATCAATCCGATGATTATGATCAGTTTGATGGCATGCCTCCGTTCGCTATCGAAGTAGACCCAAGCATATTGCTTGGACATGAAGAGACACCGTACTTACGTGATTGAGATTAATGTCGTAATGTAATGATTATTGATCAAATCAATTGTGTAATGCTAATGTGATCAACTCTTTTATGGTCTCCAACAAGTTAACGATTCTGAAGTCTATGCATTTTGCAGTGTTGTATTGGTCTCAAATTTTTTATGAAGCTCGAATATGTCATGTGAGATTGACCCACCAAGTTTGAGATTTTTCTGAATTGATTTAGTGTTTTTTCGGTTTAATTGAATTTCCATGCGACATCACCTAGAAATTAAAAGTTGAGCTGAGAGCACCCCTCAAACGATCCGGAATGGTGCCAAACTTGGCCACAAGTTCTCTTGTGCCTTAGGAGTCTAATTTATCTGAAAACCAAATCATAATTCTTGAGTTATTGATGTGTAATTCACAATATTCTAGCTCCTTTAGCACGAAGAAAAAACCTATAATACATTTAGTCATCAGAAAAATCTAAGATCTTGCGTAAGCTAATATTTTGGGTGTAAATGACAACTAAAAAAATTTCAGACCATTTCGACATAGATGGAGTACACGTGCTTCACAAAGCTATATGAAACCTTTCATCGAACCATGTCTATACACTTAAGTTCTTAACGATTATGAAGTCCATGCACTTTGCAATGTTGCATTGGTCTCAAATTTTTTATGAAGCTTGAATATGTCATGTGAGATTGACCCACTAAGTTTGAGATTTTTCTGAATTGATTTAGTATTTTTTCGGTTTAATTGAATACCCGTGCGACATCACCTAGAAATTAAAAGTTGAGATGAGAGCACCCCTCAAATGATCCGGAATGGTGCCAAATTTGGCCACAAGTTCTCTTGTGCCTTAGGAGTCTAATTTATCTGAAAGCCGATTCATAATTCTTGAGTTATTGATGTGTAATTCACAATATTCTAGCTCCTTTAGCACGAAGAAAAAACCTATAATACATTTAGTCATCAGAAAAATCTAAGATCTTGCATGAGCTAATATTTTGGGTGTAAATGACAACCAAAAAAATTTCAGACCATTTCAACATAGATGGAGTACACGTGCTTCACAAAGCTATATGGAACCTTTCATCGAACCATGTCTATACACTTAAGTTCTTAACGATTCTGAAGTTCATGCACTTTGCAGTGTTGTATTGGTCTCAAATTTTTTATGAAGCTTGAATATGTCATGTGAGATTGACCCACCAAGTTTGAGATTTTTCTGAATTGGTTTAGTATTTTTCGGTTTAATTGAATTTCAGTGCGACATCACCTAGAAATTAAAAGTTGAGCTGAGAGCACCCCTCAAAGGATCCGGAATGGTGCCAAACTTGGCCACAAGTTCTCTTGTGCCTTAGGAGTCTAATTTATCTGAAAGCCGAATCATAATTCTTGAGATATTGATGTGTAATTCACAATATTCTAGCTCCTTTAGCACGAAGAAAAAACCTATAATACATTTAGTCATCCGAAAAATATAAGATCTTGCGTGAGCTAATATTTTAGGTGTAGATGACAACCAAAAAAATTTCAGACCATTTCGACATAGATGGAGTACACGTGCTTCACAAAGCTATATGGAACCTTTCATCGAACTATGTCTATACACTTAAGTTCTTAACGATTATGAAGTCCATGCACTTTGGAGAGTTGTATTGGTCTCAAATTTTTTATGAAGCTTGAATATGTCATGTGAGATTGACCCACCAAGTTTGAGATTTTTCTGAATTGGTTTAGTATTTTTTCGGTTTAATTGAATTTTAGTGGGAATGCACGTCAATGTTGCAAATGAAAATTGAAAGTGAATGTTTACAACTCTAAAATATAATTTTGCATAGCAAAGTACAGTTTATTATAAATATTAAAAGTTACTATTTTTTAAGTTGCAAAGAGAAGGAAAGAGAAAGAGTGGAAAGAAATAGGGGGAAAAACAACTTCCTGCCCAAAATTACCTTTTTGTCCCGGGTGGGATTACGGCCCTAGGCTAAAGGGGGCCTTTTGTCTCGGGTTGTAGTACCACCCGGGACAAAAGGGCTAAATTTTGCTCTTCAGAGGCTCCCGCACGAAAGGGCCCTTTTGTCCCAGGTGACGTTACGACCCGAGACAAAAGGTCTCTCTTCCCTTTCTCCCCTATTTATCCCCCACTGCCGCCGCCGCGTCGCGCCCCTGCCTCCGTCGTCTCCTTGTCGTCGTCGTCGCACCAGCGCGCCGTCGTCGCCCCCGCCGTCGTCGCACACGTCGTCGTCTCCCCTGCCGACGTTTTCTCCCCCGCGCGCCGACATCGTCTCCCCCGCCGTCGTCTCCTGCGCCGCCGCGCTCGTCCACCGCCGCAACGTCCCCCGCCGTCGCGCGGCCTCCTCCGCCGGATCCCTACCGCGCCCGTCGACGCCACGCCGTCCCCGTCGCCGTCTCACGCCGCCGTCCAGCGCCGCCGTCGTCGTCTCCCCCGCGCGCTGTCATCGTCTCCCATGCGCCGTCCCCCTCGCGCCGCCGTCTCCCGCCGCGCCGCCGTCAATCCCCGTCCCGCGTCGACGCTCGTGCCGCCGTCCCCGTCCGGCGCCCCGGCAGTCGTCCGACCATTCTCGAGTTTCGCGTCGCGCCGTGGTAGGCGCCCTCCGACCGGCCTCCTACGCGCGCGGCGCCGGCCACAATCCCCCGCGCGGCCACCGGCGCCGCCGCCTCTGCTTCGGCGTGCGGCCGCAGGGGATTGGGGTTTAGCTGACGTCAGTAATTTTTTTGCTGATGTCATTTTTTTACTTTCTTCATTTATATTGTTTAGAGAATGAAAAAAAATTTATGCAATCGACAGATATCCGAGTCGTGTTGCGTCCGCTGCGTCGGCCGGTCTAACTCCAGCACCGCGCTAGTGACCGGTCTCCCGGCCCCTTGGACGTCTCCGCGCACGACGCCTCCGCCCACGACACCTCCGCCCTTCGACGTCTCCGCCCTTCGACGTCTCCGCCCACGACACCTCCGCCCTTCGACGTCTCCACCCACGACGTCTCCGCCCATGACGCCTCCGCCCACGACGCGCTGTCAATCTCCGACCCTGCCGCCCCTTTGGTAGGCGCCGTCGCAGAAATTCATAGAAATTCTTAGTTATTCACAAAAATTCTTAGTTATTTTCAGAAATGCATAGAAATTCTTAGTTATTCATAAAAATCCTTAGTTATTCTCAGAAATTCATAGATATTTATAGAATTTCTTATTTATTCCCCGAAATTCAGGAAATTCATAGAAATTCTTGTATATTCATAGAAAATCATGTTTACCCTCAGAAATTCAAGAAATTTATAGAAATTTATGAAAATTCTTGTTTGTTCTCAGAAATTCATAGAAATTCTCTGAAATTGTTGTATATTCATAGAAATTATTGTTTACCCTCAGAAATTCAGGAAATTCATAGATATTTATAGAAATTCTTATTTATTCATAGAAAATTCAGGAAATTCATAGACATTTATAGAAATTCTTGTTTATTCTTAGAAATTCATTGAAATTCTCTGGAATCGTTGTATATTCACAGTATTCATGTTTACTCTCGGTAATTCATGAAATTCATAGAAATTTATAGAAATTCTTGTTTATTCTCAGAAATTCATAGAGATTGTTGTTTATTGAAAAAAATATGTGCCTATTTTAGAAATTCGGAGTTATGGATAATACTGAGGAGGATGCGCGGATTATGGAGAACCTTATTGCTGCCGGTTCAAATACCGAGATCCCAACCTTCACCGAGGAGGAGCGAAGCCAGGCGGATGGGTTCCTCAACATAACCGAGGACATCGACACCCACACTGCGGACATCGACACCCGTGCCGAGGACAATAATGAAGACGTTCTCATTGTGAATGCAGAAGGTTCCAACAAGGTATATATATCATGCATTAAGTTCATCACATGCTTTTATTCTCGAACCCCGCATTAATAACGAATCCGCAACTTGTAGGCTTCAACCTCGACAACCAAATAGACAAAGAGAGGCCGTACAAAAGTAATCGTCGATGACGTGACATATCATGGAAGTCAACAAGCTTGGCTAGCCATGGGAACCAAAGAAGGTCAGGGACAAGTACCTGTCCCAATGCGGTGCTATTGTGAGGGACAACGTACCCATATCGTATAGAGAATGGAAGGGAAAGGAAGATAATCCATGGGTGGTTCCGGATGCACTAAAAAATATGTTATGGAATGATATCTTAAAACACTTCACACTTCCACCGGGCATCAACCCAAACTTTGTGAAGAAGTGGACTCTATCGAAGATGGCAAAACAATTGCAGAGTTTCAAGAAGCAGCTGCACAAAAATTATATCAAGAAGAATCGAACTCCAAATTGGGATGATTATACCAAGCTAAAGGATCACTGGGAGTCCTTTGTGGATTACAAGAGAACTGAAGAATTCGCCAAGAAGAGCGCACAAGCTCATATAAGTGCCAGTAAGAGGACCGAATACAACCATCATCTTGGTCGAGGTGGTTACGCGGTTGCAGCACCCAAGTGGCGGAAGATGGAAGAAGAATTGCTCAACAAAGGTATCGTACCAGCGGTCTTTGACTGGTCCGAACGATTGAAGAATTCGTATTATGCTCGCGGTGGAAGATTGAACCCTGATGATGGTTCCCTTGAATTCCCACCCACGTTACGGGAGGCGGCAATTGAGATTATTAGAAAGGTTGAAGATGTCAAAGTGGGAAGATTGACTGTTGACAGAGAGAATGATGAGCTCACTTTAGCGCTCGGGAATCCGGAACACCCAGGACGTTGCAGGGTGTACGGGGTTGTACCGTGGAAGTATGCTTTCAAGGGATACGATGACACCTATAGAAGCCGCAAAAGAAGAAAAGAGTGTGAACTGGCGCAGTGGCGCGGGACGATGGAGGATAAATTTAAACAACATGAAGAACGTATGAATGCAGAGATTGAACGACGAGTGGCCGCCGCGGTAGCTGAGATCACCCATTCTGGAGCACTGCCCCAAGCACTGATGGATCCCATCATTAGCCCTTCCGCCGCAAAAGCAGTTGTGCTTCCACAGAGGCCCCCGAAGAACAAAGGGCAAACTAAGAAGAAGTTCAAGTAGAGGACAACGGACAGTACCCAGTGGATGAACTTTGTCAGCGCACCGCATGTGAGCTGCACAAGTCGATCGGCAACATCACAATGAAGGTATAACTCTGATTATACATGCAATTATATCTCAACCTCTGATGCTTGTCTCAAGCATTTAATAACTTCATCATTTATCTACCTTCGATATATAGGTGGCGTACGGAAGTGCTTTTGCACATCTCCCAGGACGTACAAGCCACGTCATGCAGATTCCACCTGGCTACGCCTCAGTTGTTGTGGAGGAGATTGCTAACCCACAGTTTAACAACATGGAGCTAGACATCCCAAGAGGTGACGGGGAAAGGACACTGCAGGATGCTCTTCACAGTATCATATTGTGGCCCAAACGTTACATCATAATACCTAAGATGCCGCCAACGATACCCGAGAGTGCTGCCGAGCAGCAGCCACTGATACCCGAGACTGATGCCAAGCAACAGCCACCGATACCCGAGAGTGCTGCCGAGCAGCAGCCACCAACTCCCGGCCCGTCACCGAGATCGCAACCGAGTCCTCATCGCTCACCATCTCCACAACCTGTGAATTCTGTTGGTGCGAGCGATAATGACGATGACCTCCCTCGTCATTAATCACCACCGAAGGAACCTTCACCAAAGCAATCTTCCCTGAAGCTAGCTCCCAAGAGGTCCCGGTCACGATCTACCAAGACTATGCCCCCGCCAAATCCGAAGCCCCCGACGAAGAAAGGGAAAAAGCAGCCCGTTAAAAGAAAGCTACCATATGACATGACAGAATCTGAAAATAAGGCGGAGTGCCAAAAACAAGTAAAGGATTATTTTCATAAAGTAACTATGGACTATAGGGAGCAGCAGTTGGAAGAAAAGAATAAAGTAGATCCGGTGAAACTCAAAGCTTTCATAGAGTGGCAGGAAAATGAAAAGAAACGGGTAAAGTTGAAAACTAATTATGACCGCTCCCTGGAGAAGTCCCTACAGAAGAAGAGACGGGGAGGGTCACCAAATAGTTATATCGACCAAGTATCGTGGTCGGCGATGCCACAGGATTATAGGAAGAAGAAGAAGCCAACACAAGCGTCGACGTCGGCGAAAGAGCCTTGAACGAAGAAGGCAACACAAGCGTCGATGTCGGGAGTACAGACTTACATCGCCTCCGGCCTCACTGCACCTGAACGAGCTCTTGCACTTATGGACGCAGAACAAGTAGCGCATGTCATTCAAATGCAAGAAGCAACAGGGCTCCCACTAGAATTTGTTCTCGGCCACGAATCACCTCCTCGGGACAAAAAATTCGTACCTAGATGGCACTACGAGCATGGGAAATCTCTTGTCAGGCCAGAGTTGGTGAAGAAACTGTCTACTCAGATGCGCAGATTTCATGACTTTTACATGAAGTCATCTAAAGAGGGTCTGGAGATGATTGGCATGCTTGTTAGACCAGATGATTTTGCTGGTGAAGGCGAGAAGTTGGTCTGGCTGCGATTCAAGGATATTTATGAAATTTACCATCTTGACTCCCTGAATACCGATCTTATCATGCCTGGTGTTGGTAAGTGACGGTGCAATTCATGTGCTAATTAATAAATTAATGCATTCACTAATTAACTTTGTCTTTCATTTTCTGTAGTCTGGAACTTACTACGTTGAGAAAGTAGGGTTATCACCGAATAGGTTTCATGGACCCATCATTAGTTTGTCAAAACTAAGTAAGGCACCAACCAAAAACAGCATTCGCAACAATCCTTAGGACCTTGAATCGGCTGCATTTCAAGGAAGTGATACTACTACCTTACAACTTCGAGTATGTGTGATTACCATCTTATTAAGGGCTTGCATTTCTAATTATCCTAGTTATTATTATTTAGTTCTCATCTTTTCACCATGCATGTATATACAGCTTCCACTGGATTCTTCGAGTAATTCAAGTCGACAAGTGCAACGTCATGGTCTTTGATTCGTTGAAAAGAAACCCTGACAAATACCAAGACCTTCAAGATATGTTTCAAGAGTAATAATTCTATCCAATACGTTTACTTTTATGCAACAATGTGTTTATATACTAACACTAGCTCTAACTCTCATTATTGTCCGCCAGAGCTTGGGAAAAATTCACTGCTATGAACGCTGGACAATGGAAACCTAAACTTAGATTCTATACCGATTTTCTGGTACGTAAAACAAAAAACAACTTCAGCTTGAGCAAATTATAAAAGGAATAACACTAATATTTTATAATTGTTTTCTCCAATTTAGTGTATGAGATAGGAACAAGGGACCAATTTATGTGCATACTGTGTGTGTGAGTTCATCCACAATTTTTGCACTGCGAACCTGGGAGATTATACTGTAAGTATTATGGTAAACATATTAATAAGACATCATTTTCTAACCGTGTATATATTTAATTCTTGGGTGTTATATATTAACATATTTGCACATTACAGAACTGCATGATTAGAGATGCAATCATTGAGAAGGATCGTCTCTTGGGGATTCAAGAAAGTCTTGTGGGATTCGTGATGGACGAGGTGATTAGCTCAAAGGGAAGACATTTTATGACGGTCATCCAATTCAGAAATATTAATTAGCACCTCCGGTGGAACTTGAGACTAGAATTAGAATGAAACGATATTTTGATGTATACAATCTCTGCTTTCGATGTAATATAATATATATATATATACATATATATATACATATATATATACACACATATATATATAGTGTGTGTATATATTTATTTATAAGTTTATTCTCTTGATATAGTACGTATATATAGTAGACATGTATAATTAGTGCAAACATTTATACGTACATGTAAAATATACCCATATACATGAGAATATACGCGTATAACATTATTAAAACAACTAGAATTGAAAAACAAAAAAAAGACGGCAAAGCTTTTAGTCCCGGGTGGTGTTACCACCCGAGACTAAAGGGTGGGCGCACAGCGCTGGCCTGCCCCCCTTTTGTCCCGGGCGGGGCTACCACCCGAGACTAAAGGGTGGGCGCACAGACGGTGACCTGCCCCCCCCTTTGTCCCAGGCGGGACTACCACCCGGGAATAAAGGCCCCCCTTTATTCCCGGTTGCCTACCTGGGACAAAAGGTGAGGGCCTTTTGTCTCTCACCTTTCGTCCCGGTTGGACCTTAGGGAGATTACGCTCTTCCCAACCAGGACGAAAGGCCGCGTCTCCACCGGTGTTGTCTGCTTAGCTTTTTGGATGCTAAATAAATGCACTCGCATTGGATCCTAGTCTCCGCATGAATGAAATTACATGGTACATTCCTGTAAAACGTGAGTTTACAACTATGTTGCAAAACACAAAATCATTTCTTATAATCCACATACTCCAACCCATACAACTAAAAAGGAAAATTAGGAAGGGTCTATTCTCTGCTTATTTTTGCTCCCTCTACCACACTCTTCTGGAAGTGAGTGACACATCTTGGTAGTCGTCATTTCCACCCAAAAACATCTGTTACAGGAACACTAAATAATATGGTTAGTACTCTCAATTTTGCTATTGCGCTATTGCACATCTCAAAATAATGTGGTTAGTACTCTCAATCTGACTACCTCTCAATTTCGTTTTAATTAGCTGTTCCGCAGGTTGTATTCTGTTATTACTACACACTTGCCACATAAAAGCTTTGATCTTCAATGGTATCTTGGCCTACCAAACTTCCATCATCCATTTATTAATCACCCCGAGCAATGTTAATTCTCTGTATAATAATTTTATTGTGAAGTTACCATATTTTTTTTCCAGCGCCCACCGTAGCAGAATTAGTTTGAGGTTAGACTCGAATCTCCTAATAAAGTAGGATTGGAGTAGATGTCGCAAACTTGCAAACGAAATGAAAGCCTGTGTGTCGGAAACGTTCATCTTTCACGGATCAAAGTCCAGTTATGTATACTCCTGTCAAAAAAAAAATATATATCATTTTAAGTTTGCTTTAAGTCAAATTTTTTCAACTTTGACAAAATTTATAGAGAAAAGTATCAATGTTTATGACATCGAATAGGTCTAATATTAAAAAATAGATCGCATGATAAATTTAATGATACTTATTTCATATCATAAATATATGTAGTTTTTTCTAGCATCTTGATAAAAATTTAAAAAATAGACTTACAATAATTCTAAAACAACATGTATTTTGAAAAAAAGAGTATACGACAAGCTCTACTGGTTCCCAACTTTAATCGCGTGTGTTGGTTGAATCACCGGTCCTACCCTGTGCCTGTCACCATGCAGCCGATGATCGCCTGTATCAACCTCACGGGGTTCCGCACTCCGTGCAGCTGCTCAAGATCAACGACACCACCGACGACGAGAAGCGCAGCGTCGCGTCGACGGCCGCGAGCACCGGCGGGTACGACTGGGTGATGGACTACTACCCGAGAGAGTGGGACTCCGGCGACTGCAATGCGAATTAGAGCAACTCCAATCGTGGTATGTATATAGACTTCTACTATAAAATTTAGAGTTTTAATGTAAAAATTTAACTCCTCTAAATAGATGTGCAATTTTCATATCAGCCCCACCAGCGGCACCTCGTCGGCACCGACGTCTAGCTATGACACCACAATGGTCGAGGCGGCGGCACCCTGAGGCCCGAGGGGCGCCAAGCTACTGTAGATCCTCAACGTGTGGGTGGTGGGCACCTGCGGCCGCGTGGTGGTGCTGTCCCACGGCTTCAGGATGTACCTAAGTCTGCCAATGGTTTGAGAACCACCTCAAAATCAAACCAAACCATATATAAAAGAAAATTAATTTGAAACCACACCAACCTAATCATTTCTCTTATATATCCAAACCAAACTAGCTAAGTGGTGTAAAAGATCACAAATCAAACCAAACCATATCTCAAACCGGTTCTATGTCACATAAAACCTATTTTTTCTATATATCATATGTTTAGCTTTTAAGATGGGCCCACATATGGATCTAGTTGTACCAATTTGCACAAAGTAGCAGACTGCCATTCTAAGATATTTTCAACAAATTTCAGTCAAATTCGTTGAAATTTTAAGGTGTGAATGCGAGCTTTTAGTTTTAGGATCCGGCTCTCGACGTGGGGCCCACATGTGAATCTAGGTATGATAATTTGCACAAACTAGCGGATTGTCATTCTAAAATATTTCCAACAAATTCCAGTCAAATTCGTTGAAATTTTAAGGTGTGAACGCTAGTTTTTAGTTTTAGGGTCCGGCCCTTGACGTGGGGCCCACGTGTGGATCTAGGTATGATAATTTGCACAAAGTAGCATACTGTCATTCTAAGACATTTCCAACAAATTTCATTCAAATTCGTTGAAATATAAAGGTGTGAACGCGAGGTTTTAGTTTTAGGGTCCGGCTCTCGACGTGGGGCCCACGTGTGGATTTAGGTATGATAATTTGCACGAAGTAGCAGAATGTCATTCTAAGACATTTTCAACAAATTTCAGTCAAATTCCTTAAAATTTTAAAGTGTGAACGCGAGTTTTTAATTTTAAGGTCCGACTCTCGACGTGGGACCCACGTGTGGATTTAGGTATGATAATTTGCACGAAGTAGCAGAATGTCATTCTATAATATTTCAAAAAATTTCAGTCAAATTCGCAAAAATTTTAAGGTGTGAACGCGAGTTTTTAGTTTTAGGGTCCAACTTTTGACCTAGGTGACACATACAACCAATTCAGACCATTTCAAACACATCCAAACTATTACATTTGCTAAACCAAACCAAACCAAACCATTATATAAGTCACCATATTATTCACCAAACCAACCAACACCAATTAGAAAACCAAACCATTAAAACCGGTTTCACCACAAACCATTCCCAGCCTTAGATGTACCAGTCAGCGTGGAGTCGCATGCTCCCCTACCTCAACCGCGACAACCACGTCGTGCTCTACGACCTCGTCTGCGCCGGTAGCGTCAACTCGGAGCATTTTGATGGTAGGTCCGCGACGCGCAATGGGAGTCGGGCGGGGCGCCATGGAGGTGTCAACCGTCTCCCGCCGTCGTCCCAAACCTTGGTGAGGAGTCCATGGGGCCAGACCAGTGCCGGCCCTGATCCCAGGCGGGCATGTTCGACCGCCGAGGGCCCAAGCCGAAAGAAGGCCCAAGCCCAGACATGTATGTTGTATATATGTACACGACTTTGTATTAGACACAGAAACAAGAGACATCTCAAAATGTCGGTCGCGCTCGCGCAGCATGAGAAAGGTCACGTGACTCGCGCATCGTGGCGTCGGCTCGCGAGTCATCAAAGCGACGGCGGCACGGAGCGATTGGCCGATTGCTGCTCACGTCACGTTATTGCGTTGGCCGGTGGGCGGCATGTGACGCCCCAGGTTTTTAATTAGCCTCATTAGTGCTAATGACCGAGTCACACGCGTTGACTCTAGTCAAACCTTGGTCAACCTGGGTCATCACCTCGAAAACCTCGCCAACAAACCCTAATGACCCTCTCAAGAAGTCAACACACACTTGTGGTCAACCCTTAGTCAAAGGCACGGTCAAACCCCACTTAAAAACCCTGATGTCTTTGAACGTCTTCCGGAACTTTTGCCGCGTTCTCCAAATTTCACCTAAACACTTCAAAATCTCTCAATATAAAAGTTGTCCAGTTTTTCGAGGGACACAACTTTCATGTTGGATGGCATTTCAAATTTTGAGTGGAAAAGGGTGGAAAACTTGGTCAACTGCCAGCAGCTCCTGTTCACCGAGATCTGGCGGCATTCAAAGTTTGGCAGCAATTTGTGCAAAAACCGTTGAGAAAAACACCATAGAGCCTTTGTAAAAGTTGTAGAGGGTAGTGAGATCTACAACTTTGCTTTTTACCACTTAGTGCACTTCAGTTCAAAAATTGGGAGAAAATCGTGGTCAAAGTGGCCTAAGAGGAAACGGTCGTGCCAGAACGCGAGCGTGCGCCGCGACGTCGCCCGCGCCCGCGCCCGCGTCGCGCCATCCTCGGCGTCCGGGCCCACCCGCGCCTTCCCGAGGCCGTGCGCCTTCCTGAGGCCCCACACCCCGAGGCCGGGAGCACTCCGAGGCGCCTTGAAGTCCCGCATGCCACGCGCCGCGTCGCTGTTCGCGTGCGCCGGACCCTTGCCCGAGCTGCCCGCCGGGCATGCCGCCTGCCGCGGTCAGGACCCCCCACGTCCGCCCATTGCTTCGAGGCTAAGCCCTGCATGCCCAGCTCGCCTATTTAAGGCCGCCGAACGCCCTTGCGCGCGCGCCGCTGTTCCTCCATCTCCCTAAGCGCCACCGTCCGCCATGGACGTCATCACGGTGAGCTCCCCTTTCCAAGTCACCCGCGACCAAGTGACGCACACAAGCCTAGCCTTGACCCCCTAGGACAGCTACTCGTACCCCACTTTGCCCAGTCCGAGCATCTGCCGCACCGAGGCACAGCTCGCGGCGGCCACCGCCGCCGGCCGCCGTCAAGCCCCCTCGCCGGCCCTTTTCCCGACCCGGCCGAGCCCCGAAATCGAACCCTTGGGGAGCGGGGACCCTTTCCCCGTCCCTTCCCGGCCGCGAACGCGGGCGAGTTCGCCGGATTTTCACCGGACCGCCGCCGGCCGCCACCCGAGGACCACATTGCAAGACCTCGAATCTTTCCGAGGGCCAAGCCGCAAACCGAGGGTGCTTCTGTAAGGAATCAAAACCTCTAGGGACTTCATTGCAAATCAGTTTCTTAAATAGTGTTGATGTTTGGCTGAAACTTGTAAAATGCATAGAAAATTGTAGAAAAATCAGAAAAATGCAAACTCAATTTTTTTTGGATTCCTGGTGAAAAGAATTACAACTTTTGTAAAGCATGTCTATGGTTTTGCCTGGTAAATTTTGCATGAAAAATAGAGATATGAAAAACCTAGATCTGTTGTATCTCAAAATCTACATGTGCTCTATGGCTAATTTTTGGATATGTTGTGTGTTTTGTCTTTCCTAGATCCTGTACCAAAAATTGCAAAAATTTATGTTGTAAATCTTTTTATATGAATTGTTTTCTATTTATGCAGCATCTGTCCAAAAGATTTTCGTAGCTAAAAATAATTAAATTTTTGTTCCCAACTTCTGCATGTTGTCTTTTTATGCCAAAATGCACCTCTGGTGAATTAATCACAATTTTATAATTGTCATAAAAATTTATTCTTGAAATATGCTTGTTTTTCTTTGTAATTGCATAGCTCAAGATCTATAATAGTTCTAGGTGTATATGTTGCATCCCTAGCCTAGTTTTGAACCAGAGATCTTGTGTGAGAAAGTGTGAATCAATTTGATGTGTATTTTATTTTGTATGCATTAGTCTTGCTTCATTGGCTAGCTTTTGTTGTTTTCGATATAATTAATTTCCATAGCTCTCCTAGGTGTGCATGTGTGTTCAGTGGCTTTGCATATGGGTTAGTGCTTAATAAACCCTTTCACTGAATTTTATTAATTAATTTTATGAATAAAAGTAATGGAAGTATCTACATTTATGTGCACACCTTTGCTATTGAAAGATTGAATAGTACATCTCACATGAAATAACGATCATGAAAGTAAACATTAATTAATGGTTGGTCAAGGTTTAAACCCTTGTCTATAATAACCTTAACGGAAAGGAATTAATAATTAATTGTTTGTTAAGGTGAATATGTCCAACAAGAGTTGGATGAAATAATTAATCTATCACTCCACTTGAACCCTGCATTGCATTCCGTGTAGAACTCCCTGACGGTAACTACGCGCTCGTGCCGGAAGCCGAGGAAGGAGGAGCTGACGCGGAGCTGCAGTACGTGGAGGTGATCGACGACACCGAGGACCCTCAGGCTAACCCTGCTGACGAAGGCAAGCCCCGGTGCATGAACCAAGTGTTTTTGAAATCTTATGCAACTATCTATGGATGATTGTGCATTTACGTTCAGGAATTGATATGAAACCCTAGATGCATGATCCCTAGGTACCTATGTCTTTACTAGAATAATAGGTCGATAGCTGCTATGCTATAGGACCGTTACAAGTCGAGTGATGCTTGTCACTCGCGAGAATAGGTTCTTATGTTGGAATCATAAGATCTCCTTAATTGGATTGCTCATGTGGTAAGAGCATGGGATGTGGGCTCCGGTCCAATGGCTTTCGTGGGTTAAGTGTTTGAACGTACTAAACACTTGTCGGAAATGGGTACGGTAAGCCTAGTACCTAAATGAGGCGGTGCGGGAACTTTGCGCTACTAATCTTAGGGTTGCGGCCCCGGGCTCGCCACCCGAGTACATGCGTAAGGCTGGGTGACCTTGGTGGCGTAGCCCAGTAAACCTTGTACTTAAGACTGTAACATCTGATCCCAATCCGAAGATTTTTGGGAACCGCCTGGTGGTTGTCCTCGCGGGGGCACCCTACCGTGTGTTTAGGTCTACCTTGCAAGGTTTAAACCAATCGATTGTCGGCCTCTCACCGTTATCTGAGACTACTTACTCCACTGGCCATGAGATCCCTAATGATGGAAGTTGATGAATATTATGCTTGATTAATTGTTTGCACAACTTATGCTTGCACTAGCTTGCTAATTTAGAAAGGAATAATCAACTAGAACTTGTGCTAAAATATTGAAAGTAAGGACATACTCTTTGTTGCTTTTCAGCAAAAGAAACCCCATTGGCCAAAAAACCTTTCATGTCTAGAGTTGGTGATGTAGTTGTCACCGACGGGTAAGTCTTGCTGAGTATTAGTATACTCAGCCTTGCTATAATCTGTTGCTCCAGGTAATGCCTTTGCTGATGTGTGGCCTGGAGAGATCCCGCCTGGCTGGGAGCTGGAGTGGGTTGAAGACGATGAATGAAGGCATCATGGCAGGCCTTCCGTGATGTTTCCCGTGCCGTTTAGTTTAATTCCGCTGTTTTCAAAACTCTGAACTTCGTTATCATGTCCAAAAACTCCGGTTTGTAATAATTAAACCCTTCGGGGTAAATTTGGATGTTAATCATATGCTGTTCTCTGGACTCGCCTTCGCGTGAGTTTTAATGCATATATGTCGATCCTTGTTGCTTTGTAAGTGATTTACCGGGCGTTAACCCGGCAACTAACGACAGGATGATACTTTATTATTGCTTAATGACCAAAGTGGTTTGGTTTAGGTGATAGTACGGTATTTTCCTGGGCGGGTTGTCACACGGCGCAACGTCGGCCGTCGGTAGCGACCGATCACACGCCAACGGCCAGAAGGGTCGGCGCAACGAGTTCGCCAGAGGGCTCTCGAAATCCTAGGGCCGGCACTAGGTCAGACCCGCAAGTGCTCCTCCCCTCCATACTGGCCTGTCGTCATCGTGCCTCCCTAGCAACAGGACGTCTAAAGAACGAGTTCTTTTGGTAGTTAACCGCCCTCCTTTCGTCGTCCTTCCAAAAAATACATCAAGAGACAGCCAAAAATTACATCGAGGGGCAACATGATCTAAGGCAACGTATCTTTGGAAAGAGAAATTGGGAAAGAATAATTATCACCTGGCAGTGTGATCAATTATTTTGGAAAGAAGAAAGCGCTCTCCTAAGCAGTGGTAGCGTGATCAATTATTTTGGAAAAGAATAAGCCGCTGTGCGTGTCTTTGGAAAGAGAAAATTATTTTGGAAAAAAAACCGCCATGCGTGTCTTTGGAAAGAGAAAATAGGAAAGAACAAGCGTGATCAATTATTTAGAAAGAATAAGCCGACGTACTCGTTGGTGCCGGTCGACCGGGCAGGTAAAAAATTTGGGTGAAAAGGAAAGAAAGAAAAGACGTCGCTTTTGAAAAAAATACAAGGAGCGTGACATGTTTTTTAAGGAATTTTGGGAAATAATTGATAACCAAATCACGTTGTGTTCTTTTGGAAAGGCTTAGCAATCGAGGTCGGCTGCGTGACGCAGCTGGGTTTATGGTATTACCAGTCGTATTACCACATGTCAATATCAATGACTATGATCTAGGAATCACGCGACAATATGGGTTTGGACTAATCATGCATCACTACGTTTCATTACTTTCCATCACGCGTCAATGCATGCTGTCGTTAAAGAAGATTGCATGCTGCCGTGAATCATGTTTATCCTATCCGTCAATCACGTTGCTCCCGTACGCCAATCGCAATCCATGCATGCACCACGTTTCCTATTGAGGACGTGGCTTTCTCACTTGTGTTTTTTTATGAGCACCCGACGTCGAGCCAAGGCGCTGCTGTCGACGGGGGCGTTCATTGCACTTCCAACCGGTCGGTCAGCGATTCTATGACACCGTTTTCTCCCCAGCCGCGAGAAGTAGCTACTGAGTTCTCCTCACCCTCACGTTGTTGTTGCAGCCTTGGTTTACTACTAGGGAAACAACCTTTTATACCGGTCGGTAACCCCCTTTAGTACTGGTTTCAAACCGGTATTGTTCTTTCGGTACTAATGTTAAATCACATTAGTACCAGTTTGAGAAACCAGTACTAATGTGCCTCCTCCGTCAACTCCGTCCCGCTCCTCCGTCTCCGTCCCGCTCCTCCATCTCCATCTCCATCTCCTCCTTTTCTTTTTTATTTCTTTATTTCTTGTTATTTTCTTTCTTCTTTCTCAATCAACAGATGCAAAAGATCACAATCTCAGATTTCATATATGAACACATCTGACATTCATATAAACACATCTCACAATCATACACTTTCACAATGACAATCTCACAAAAAAATCACAAGAATTACGTCTCACAATACAATCTTTGTCTCAAATCTCACAAAACATAATCTATTTCAAGAATCATCAAATCAACACAATCTCAAGAATCAAATGAAAGGGGTAGGCCGCCTTCGCGGCGCCGAGGCAGGCCGCGCGCGTCTGCGCCGCCGGGCAGGCCGCCTCCGCGTTGTCGGCCGGCCGCGCCCGCGCAGTCGAGGTAGGTTGCCTCCGCGCCGCCGGCCGACCGCGCCCGCACCGCTTGGGCAGGCCGCACCGTGCCGAGGCCGACCGCGTGCGCCTGCGCCGCCGGGGTAGGCCGCCTCCGCCACGGAAGGACCCTGGAGAAACAAGAAAAAGGAGAGGATGAGATTGAGAAAGGATAAGACGAAAGGACAAGGAGGATGGGTGCATGCGTGTGGAGAGAACAGCCAGAGAGATAAGATAGGGCACAGGGCGGCGTGGCGCGTGGGTGTGGTGGGTGGGTCCCGCGCACGCGGGTGTGGGCTGACGTCGTCGTTTGGGGGTGCGACATTAGCACCGAGGCTATTTTTGACCCTGTACTAATGTCCAATCTTTTTATACCGGGTGGAATTCAACCCCGATACTAATGTGGCGGCTTGACATTAGTACCGGTTTGTAATACACACCGGTATTAATGTGACACATTAATACCAGTGCGTATTAGAAACCGGTACTAATGTGAGTCACGCGAGGCGCGGCGGGGCTCTGTCTTCCCACTCTCACATTAGTATTGGTTTGTGTGTATATTAGTACCTGACGCCAAAAAAACTGGCACTAATGTGAAAATCTGCCTGAAACGAAAAGTTGTTTCCCTAGTAGTGGTTTTTTAGACACGTGCAGTACTATAAAGATGATTTTTTTTATTTTGATTTTTTAGATACGTGCGTGCCGCACGTACATTTTTCTAGTAATGGAAAATAAGTAGTTGTGTGTTTCTTTTTTTTTTAGAATGTAGTTGTGTGTTTCTGAATCATTCATATTTATATGGATATATTCGTATTCACACCTACACCTGTTTCTAAAGTAATAGTACCTCTGTATATTCAAACTGAATCTGTTGTCCTAAACGTCATCTATTAAGAAATAATTTCTCATCAATTTTAGCACATGAATTTATGTTTGTATCGACATAAATAAAAATGTGGATGGATAACATACATTATCCATATTTATAAGAACAAAGTACTCCGTACATGATAAGGCCTTTAGAGTTGACTTTAATATATTGGTTATTGATCTAAGTAGTATTTTGACTCATACACATTATACTTCCTCTGCCCCACAAAGATTAATACTATTCGTTTAGAAATTTTTAGACACTTGTTTTATTTTTCTTCATCTAATAAAATTGCGGCAAAGTTTTTGTTGCCCTTTGCAATAAAAAAACATGTATACGCCCCAAGTCACATCTCCAAGCTTGTGGTAAGTAGTCACAATAAAAGGGACTATTAGCAACGCTAAAACAAATACTCGCAGCAAGCAATCAGAAGTTCATGTGCATGCCGGAGCGAGTATAATTCAAGCAACGCAAGTCACATTGAATAGAGAAATCAAATGCAATCAGCAGTTCATCGTAATATAGATAGATAGATATAGGCATACATCCCATAGTGAATGCTAGTAGGAATCGACGAGAACGACGATCCACCTCAATTCTTCCTTCCGTGCGCAGATTTGAGAAGTTCAGTGAATACCAAGGGGCAGCTCTGATCTCTTTGTGTATTTATATACGAGGCTGCACTTAGAACTGGTGACTGTTCGGGTGAAGAGTCATGCATACGAATCGGTGCTGATGGGCTGCTGGAACTTGGAACGAACAGGCAACTCCTGTCATCACCAAAGTCGCCTGCTGCCTTCTCCAATCGAGCACGAAATTTGTGCGATGCCGAATTCAGAACAGAAGCGTTTGGAATCACTGGGCCGGCAGATTCCCACGACAACGACACAAAATCATCGGCCGTCGTATGATGCCAGTCTAAAAATAAAACTTGGTACATAAATTGTTCAGATTCCAAATGCCTACAATAGTTATGCTAATCGCATGGCCGCTTATTCTTCTGCATTGACTGAATAGCATGCAGTCGCCGGTTTTAAACGCAGACAGTGGTGACGGATGGTATTCTGCTCTGCATATTTGATCTTCCGTTCGTCTCCAAGGACGACAGTGCGTGCCCCTACGATCGAACAGTCGCCAGTCTATGAGTAGTCACAGGAATAATTTGAATCGTCGGTTCATCTGCTTGCGCGCACCTCTGAACTTCTGATAAAACTTTGGAGTTGTTGGTTTGAAAAGGAACAGGCGATCGATCATCAGGATTCAGGATCTGCCCTGTCTTTCAGAAAATCTGAATTCAGCGTAGTTTCAGAATTTAATCTCCGAAATGAAGTGGGAGTAGAATAACCAGGGTCAAAGATCACTACCGGATTCGAAGCCTCTGCCGAGAGCCCCAATCCTCTCGGCAGAGGCCACTCGGCAGACTCCAGCCGGCAAAGGCTCCTTTGCCGAGAGCCATGCCAGACCCTCTCGGCGCACATGTGCCGAGAGCACGAATGGCTCTCAGCAGAGAGAATTTCACAAAACAAAAAAAAAGAAAAGAAAACCCGCCGGGCAGCGGGCCCACCGGCCGGCCACCTTGGCCCCTGCTGCCGCCACCACCACCGCCACCTGCACTGCTGCCACCACCACCGCCGCAACCAGCACCAACCGCCGCCGCCAGCACTCGCTGCCGTCGCTCCACAACCACCACCACCTCAGCCAGCCCGCCGGCGCCACCACCACCACCATAGACAGCCGCCGCCACCACCACCACAGCCAGCCCGCCGCCACCACACACACACACACACACACACACACACACACACAGAGGCCTGCCCTACCTCCTTCCGGATCTCGTCAGCGGCCGCCGGATCCGCCACCACGCCACCGGATCTCGTCACGGCCCGCCGGATCTGCCACCGCGAGGAGGATGCACGCCGCTGCCGGGACGAGGGAGGAGGCCGCGTCCGCCGCCACGCCGGGAGGACGCCGTCGCTGCCTGCCGGATCCGCTCGCCGGATCTGCCGCCCGCCGTCGCTGCCACGCCTCTCTCCCCGCAGATGCTCCCCATTACCAGTGAGGGGCGACCGGAGGGGAAAGGGGAGGGGCAGCAAAGGGCGCAGGGAGAAGGGACGGAGGAGGGAGAGGTGGCCGGAGAGGAGGGGGAGAGGTGGACGGCAGAGGAGGGGGCGGGCGCGCCGGCGTTGGGGGAGAGGAGTGGGGCGCGGGCGGCGGTAGGAGAGGAGGCAGAGGAGGGGTGCGGCAGGGGGAGGTGGAGGAGGGGGCTAGGGTTAGGTTTAGGGGGGCGGCCGGCGGGTTTTTATACACGGGAGAGGGGGAAGGGGCGGTGATGGGCTGGTGGGCCGATTTGGGCTGCCTCTGCCGAGAGCAAATAATCCGGCTCTCGGCAAAGAAATTTCCTTTGCTGAGAGCAACGCTCTCGGCAGAGACAGTTTTACTCAAAATTAATTTTTAAAATAGCAAAAGGTAGTGAAAAATTTCCAAAACTTAACATGATACCAGTTATATTTTATATTACTTATAAAAAAGTTTTTGGAGTCAAACTCAAATTTGAATTTCTCTAAGACTCCAAACCTAGTGGTATTAGTTCAAATTCTTAGAAACTTTCTAAGAGATGTTCCAGTTTCTAAACAGCGTACATGTCCATGTGTTCAAAACATTCTCAATTTTTTTCACAACCTCCTCATATGATATCATGAGGACTTGACAAATTTCGTGATTTTCAAACTTCATTTGAATTTTATATAATTTTTAACCGTTCTACCTCACGATCTTCATCATGATCGGAGAACCAAATGTTGGAAATTTAGCTTCATTTCATGTATATGGTCTTAGAGATGTCTCATGAACATGAATATCATTTTTTCACCAACTTTACTCTATGATTTCATGCACTTGTAGTTCATATCGGATGTATGCGAAAAAATACCTAGAAAGAAGTAAAATTGTTAAATATAGCAAACAAAGTTAAAATTGTGCCAAATTTGAGCATAAGTTTTGTATAAGTGTATGTTGAAGATAAAAAAAATTTGAAGGCAAGAAAGTGATTTTTTAAAATTTCTTTGCCGAGAGCCTAATAAATAGCTCTCGGCAAAGAATTTCTTTGCCGAGAGATTTTTTCTTTACCAAGAACTTTTTTTTCTTTGCCGAGAACTTTTTTTTCTTTGCCGAGAGCTTTTTATATTGCCCTCGGCAAAGATTCTTTGCCGAGAGTTTATTATTTTGGTTCTCGGGTCGGATTCCGAAATCTCAGTCCGAGTCGGATACGTTGTTTATTCATGGAACAAATTCGAGCTCTATAACTCCATACCCACATACAAACGAGCTCTCCTGGTTCCCTACTTAATTCGCGTGTTCGTTTCAAAACAAAATAATAATAATTTATTCACGTGTTGAATCTTGCATAGTCCTCCCCGGTCGATCGTCCGCCACCATGCTGCAGCCGACGATCGCCTGTATCAACCTCACGGGGGTTCCGCGCTCCGTGCAGCTGCTCAAGATCAAAGGCTTCGACACCACCGACTACGACAAGGATCCCAGCGTCGCGTCCACGACCGTGAGCGCCGGCGGGTACGACTGGGTGATCGACTGCCACCCGAGAGAGTGGGACGCCGGCGACCGCTGCTACTGGGTCATGCTTCGCATCACCTTGGCCAGCGACACGGACGGGCACCAGGTGGCGGCGTCGTTCGCCGGCCGCCTCATGGATCAACGGTACGGGCGGCTCGGCCCTAGGCAGGTGCCGCCGCTCGTAGGCGCCAGGCTTGGTAAAGGACAAGCAGTGGATTTCTTCATCGTGTCGAGGCCCGAGCTGTTCAGATCCGGATACGTCCTTGACGACTCGTTTCTCCTCGAGCTCAAGATCACCGTCGGCGGCGAACCAAAGGGAGCGACGACGGCGGCCAGCGGCAAAAACTTTGCTGCGGCGCCTTCCTCCGACCTGCACAGGCACTTGGGCGAGCTGTGGCGGAGCAAGAGGGGGACGGACGTCACGTTCGTCGTCTCCGGCGAGCGCATCGCCGCGCACAGGTGCGTGCTCGCGGCGCGATCGCCGGTCTTCATGGTCGAGCTGTTCGGGGACATGAAGGAGACGGCCTCGCCGAGCGTCGAGATCGAGGACATGGAGCCGGAGGTCTTCAGGGCGCTCATGCATTTCATCTACACCGACACGTCGCCGGAGTTGGACGGGCAGGGTGAAGAAGCCAAGAAGATGGCGCAGCATCTGCTCGCCGCGGCGGATCGGTACGGGATGGAGCGGCTCAAGCTCATCTGCGAGGACAAGGTGTGTGGCGACGTTTGCATAGAGACCGCCGCAACGCACTTGGTTTTAGCAGAGCAGCATGGGTGCCCGAGGCTCAAGGCCAGGTGCATGGAGTTCATAGTGGCTTGCCCGGCGAGTGTCCTTGCGGTCGTTAAAACTGATGGTTACAAGTACCTCATGGCGAGCTGCCCATCGGTCTTGTCTGACCTTCTTGTGGCAGCGGTCCAGAGGACAAGTTCTAAGAACCATCTATCTCCAACCATCCATTTCGCATCGAAAAACCATCTCAAACCATCTCAACCGTCGGATGCATCTCAAACCATCTCCCGTGGGGCGCGTGGATGCCGTTGATTTGTGATTCAACAGTTGGAGATAGATGATTCTCAAAACTTATACTCCAAAAAATCGCTTTAGTACAAGTAACTAGCAAAATTTCCTGCGCAAATAGCGCGGGCAGCTAGCCTTCTATGTCAATATATGTATGTTTTTTCAAAATAAATAGACATAAATAAATGTATATTTGTTGTGTTGTATCTTGTTTAATATGAATTAAAAAGAAAATATAATACCACCTTGGATTTATTTATAATAAAAGTAGGTTGGCGTGTGCTTTGTGCGGGTTGCTAGCATTTTAAGAAAAAAAATTCGACCTGCGAGGGGCAAGCCGCCCCTGGACATTGCATGTAAGAAGAAGGTCTTCTCACGTTGGCCAAGAAAATCCCTGAACCCTAGCCCTGCCCTGACACTGGGAAACGTAACCCGTGAGACTCCTGCCTGGGCCACACACGGTCCTCAGGCTAACCTAGGTTTAAGAGAAAAGATAATACTTTAGGTAATAAATAATTTTAGACTTTTAACATGATTTTATTTTCTTATGTTGGCCAAAAATGTGCATTTTTTCAAAGTATGTGTTATGGTCGAAAATTCCTTGGATGCTTTAAGGAAGATTAAGGTGAGTATTCATTGGAAATAACAATCATAATTTAATTTTGAGTTTTAATTTAATGAGCCTTGGCTTTTATTTTAGTTCTTATCACATCCAAATCACTCTTGTATTTTTTCTTTATTCCCCGAGCTCCAGTTGCTACAGCCTTGTTTGCTTCCCTTGTTTTATTGTTGATGCACCGTAGCGCTAGCAATATATAAACTTTGGCGTTGGTAACTTCATAAAATGGAGGCCACCCCTAATCAATTTTTGTGGTTTAGCATAGCACGAAAATAAGTTATCTAGAAATTGGTGGAGCGACATCAAGGGATGCTTCTTCCTGCAAAATTCAGGATACTTCATTTTTTTTTGCCACAATAATTTTTTGCATCAATGAGTTGCTTAATTTTTTCACTACAATTCTCTATATTATTTATAGTGTACATTTTTTGTAAGTTTTTGTTATGGTTACAAAAATTCTTATATTTAGTATATTTTTAAGCGAACAACCCCTACTGGCATGGACTTTTTCCCTTTTTGTATGTAAGACCATTGAATGTTTATATTTTTGAATATGTTAGTAGAATGTTCAATGTATACTATAAAAGTAATATTTAGAATTTAATTTTAATTTTGACCTTTTAGTTGTTGTTATATCCAAATCACTTTTCCTTTCTTTGTTCTCCAATCACTGATTGCTACATGCTCATACATGTATGATCAATTGGCTGTTGCACCTTCCCCTCATTTTGAACTTTGTCCTCAGGTTAGTAATACATTGTTGTGGCTACCAAGCTATATCCTTAGTCTTTCTGCTCATGATACCTCTCCTTTGTGCTCAATAAATCTCTCTCTCTCTCTCTCTCTCTCTCTCTCTCTCTCTCTCTCTCTCTCTCTCTCTCTCTCTCTGGACGATGACAGCAGCAACGACCCTTCCTCCCTTTCTACCACAGTGGCAACGGCCCTTCCCCCCTTTCCAGCGCCGATCGACGGCAGCGGCCTGACCTCCGGTGATGCAGCAGGGCGGGTGACCTCCAGCGGCAGTGCAAGAGGCCAGGTGGTTGGAAGGGTGTCGCACTCTGCCTCTCTCTCTCTCTCTCATACTTTGAAGGAGAGTCGTCTACTATGTTATGGTCACCAAAGACACATCATTGATGGTGACTATTGTGTCCATATGAAACACCTATTTTCTTCACTATTTAACAATTAATACAATTATGTTGGAATTGTTGCCTGGTGGTTGGGGTTGCGGCTCTCAAATTACTCCACCGGATTATCCATTGTGCTGCTAGATCCAACCACTACACCATCAAAGAGACACCCTCTATGTCTCTTGCTAGTGTTCTTTCAGCCAATCGCGGGCAATAACTACGCAAAATCGGTAAGTTTAGGGCTGGGGGACAGACATGTTCGTCGTCTACTTTAATTTTTTTATCAATAATCTAATTACAATTGTTAAAGGTCAGGAAAAATCAAAAGTGCACTATTGCATACATTGTTCGTCCTCTTGCTCTCTTTGTGGCTCATTAGAACTTCAACCTACTGCAGGGTGATTGTTGTTGTTGTGCCGGTCAAGGTGACCCTTTCTCGATTTGGACACATGTTAATGGAGTTGGCTACGATAATGGTGGTCGTTGATCACTACTATAGAAAAGGGCTATCATGAACGGGTCATTATTGGTGGTTTGAACCAATGATGATATTTCACTATCAATTCGTGAGTAGCTAGGCTTAGTGGAGTTCGAAACATATTGTTAAAAGTGTACACCACTACAGGTTCCATCCACGAATCTATGTTAAAAGTTAGAATAGTTTTTACTACTGGTTCATGGTATACCCATATGTGAACCGTAACGCTTCTGTATCTTATCTACATCCATCCCTTATCTCGTATTGGACAATGACTCTTTAAGTTTTTATAGTTAGTTTGAACCGTCGTTGGATCTTTGTAAAATCCAACGTTCCAAATCATTCTCCTTTTCTGATTAACGTGGAAATTTCTAGACCCTGCCGGTGAACGTGCTGACTACTTTTAACTTGCTTGCACACATGCAGAGCACATGAAAATTAATCTTGGAAGCCCGAAACAATGTTGATGATGCCACCTCTTGAGTCTCAAGAACGTAAGATTGTGCACCATGCACTTGTTTAGCAAGATCGAGAGGCATGGAAACTTGAGTTGACGTTCTTATACACTATACACGCATGTACCACTTCTACAAATGCCAACCACCACCATTGTGATAGTTAATAAGTGAAGGAAATGACCTAATGTTACCGGTGACGTCGCTTGCAGCTTGCCATTTTTGCACCAAGATTTGCTAGCATTTTTATCAAGTCCTAATTTTGATAGGTGCTTCTCACGTCGCGTCATGTTCTAATTTGCCAGTGATCTTCACGTACGTTTTTTTTATTTCCTTAGCATATGAAAGAAAAATCATTAAAAATAATATTCACGTGCAAAGTGATCTCCATGTTCCTTCTCTTTCAGCTCCTCTACGTAGAAAATTTGTTTATTAAGAAATAATATTTATATATAAGATTCAATATTTGCAGTCATAAGATAGAGTTGTGTATATGTACGTGACATAATTATTAGTCTATTTCGGATTGTGTGTTCCATACTCACGGCTCAATTTTTTTCTAATTTTGTTATTATGATTTTTTTCTATTCATTACTTGTATAAGATATGAACTCTTATAATTAATGTGGACTGTAAGATCATCATAAAATCCAACGATCTATATCTTCTCTTTTTTTGATTAATGTGGGAATTTCTACACTCTCTCGGCGAACGTGGTGTCTTCTTTTAACACTGTAGTATTAAGATATGGACCGTTAGATCATCATAAAATCTAACGATCTGTAGCTTCTCTTTTTTAAATTAATGTGGGAATTTCTAGAACCTCTCAGCGAACATGGTAGCTTCTTTTAACACTGTAGTATTAAGATAATAGATAGTACAGAAATAGATCATGACCATGTGATGACTAAGAGTACACATATGCATTTTTATGTGAAGAAAATTGAATTATTCAAAAGGAGTATCTTCTACTTTTTTTCTTTTTTTATTAAAATATGATGTTAGATTAACTTATTTATTAATTGGTTAAAGTTGTCCACTTTTCCAACATAGTATATTTCAAAAACAGGTGATAATGTAAACATTGTGGGTTGAGAAAATTGGGGTATCTAAAAAATATTTTCTCTGTGCCGCAAAGAGTGTTCCTTATCATATCCTGTAAACTTTGTCTCACAAAGAGTGTCATCTTACTCCCTCCATCCATTTATCCAAGGCTCATTTGAACTTGACTCAAAGATCAAGGAAAAGAAATCAAGCCCTCCTGTCATTAATCTCCCAAAAAGCATGTGGAGAAATTTATTTCTCACACGGATGCCGAAGTGAGATTTAGGGTCCGTTCTTTTGAGTGGAAAGGAATAGTGAAGTTGCAAATGAATAGTATTGAAATAGTGATTTTTGTGAGAGAAGATGTGATGGGTAATAGTGCTTTTTCACTGTTCTTTTTGAGCCAAAAGGACATGCCCTTAGTGTTAACAGATGAAAAACACAAATAGACTTTGCATAAATGGATTTTTGAGATTTCGGAGTAGACCTTGGATAAATAGATGGAGAGAGTATATCATAATAAAGCTCATACCAAAAAAAAATGTATAGAGAATCGTGTAGAGCCAATCAAATGGTCGATTATTGCTATTTGTCTAGTTTCAATGAATATGCATTTATTTAGGATTCAGAATATTAAATAAATTTCACGATTTCCCATCACAATTAGTAGTAGTTATTAGGATGATATAGACATTTCTCACCATTATTATTGTGTTCAAAATTTTTCGAAAAGACACTCTTCACGGGACGGGGAGAGTATGTGCGACGAATATGGACAAGTAACAAAGATCAATTACCAACACATCGAAACATTCCTTTTTTGAGTAACAACATCAATATAATTGATGAAAATGGATAAGTAACAACACCAACAGCAAGCAATTGTGACATTTGCGCTTAAGACCTCCTTACGACGTCTGAGAAGCCTGAAGCACCAGTACATCCTTATCCTATTTTTGGGGTAACAAAAAAAACATCATGGAAAAACTAGACAAAGGCAAGGCTTGGCGTAATCCAAGAGGGAAGTGGCCAATTCAACCATGGACAAGGAGGCTTCTGGATATCATGGAAACTCCCGTCTCCCACATTGTAGATGCCAATATCTCTTGGACACTCCGGCGAGTAGAGTGCGTAGTGCTCCTCGTTGTCTGTGTAGTAGACGTGGTTTGGCAGCACGCCTGGACAGTCCGTTGCCGCGAGAGAGAAAGAGTAGTTGCAACCTACGAACAAGGCATGATCGCCGAGGTCGTTGATCTCAACCAGCGTCTGCGTCGCGAGATCCACCCTGTACACCTTGATCCACTCCGTCTTCCACGGCCGATCCTCACCGGGCACCGCGGCCGCAGCAGGGTCGTCGTCGTCGGCGACCGCATCCATGCTCCTCCAGACCTGAAGCCAGCAGCCTAACCAAGGAGCGTGGAGAAGGTAGTTGGTGGTTCTCTGCTTCACCTGCTGGATCTGTGGACGGAGCACGACCTCCCTCTCGAGCGCCGGCCGGCCGTGGAGGTCGAACGCGTGGATGGCGCCGTCGCAGCGCATGGCGTAGAGCGTCCTGCCGTCGCCGTCGAACGCGACGTCGCAGTACCCCGTGTTGCCCGACGGGGTCCTTATCCATGTCCAGTGCGCGTCGCCCGGCCTCGCGAAGCAGAGCTGGTAGTGCGGCCAGTAGAGGAGCACGACGACGCAGTCGCCGCCGCCCGACGGGTCCGACGAGATGAACGTGCGGTGGTAGAGGTAGTCGGCGAGCTCGCGCGCGTCCACCGTGAACCCCGGGTCGTCCTGCGGGTAAACCACCAGCGACCAGTCGTACGGGTAGACCAGGTAGCTGTCGGCGACGGCGGCGCCGCTCTCGTCGTGCACGCGCCGCACCTGCTCGATGGTGGCCACCGAGGGGAGCGTCTCGATGCACTGGCCAGTGACCGGGTTGACGAGGTGGAGCTCCGCGTGCTCGTCGGCGGTGATGAGCCAACCGTGGGAGGCGCCCAGCCAGAATCCTCCGGGGATGGAGGCGCCATTGAGCGGCACAGGGCAGGACCTGCCGTCCGTGATGCTGTAGAGCATCGCGGCGCCGGGGTCGTCGGATGACGACGAGCCGCCACCGCCCGTGTAAAGGAGGCAGGGCGCCGTCCCCGGGCGCGACAGCGCGCGGTGCTGGCCCCGGACGTGCGACGACGCGGCGTTCCACCAGCGGCACACGGCGCCGGCGCGGCAGAGGTCACGGATGGCGAGCTCCTCGAGGACAGTGACGAGCACGTCGGCAGGCAGCTCCGACCAGCTGCTGGGTCCGCGCTCGTGGCTTTCCATGACGACGATTTGATCGGTGGGGCGCTGGCTGTTTTGTTTGGGTTTTTGGAAGCGACCAGGCAGATTCAGGGCACCTCCAGTCCTCCTACTCCTCCACCACGGCAGACGGCACCACGTGCGTAAGTTTTATGGTTGCAGTCTGGTGGTGGTTGAGTCATGAAAGCGAGTCCGATCAGAGTTTTGTTTTTGAGCGGACACGATCAGATTCGGAGCTGTTAATGTTAAGGTCGGGGTTACATAGTATTTTTTTTAGAACATTTCGGTAGATAATGAATATTAACTATGTGTTCAAGTTTTCATCGAGTAATTTCCTGCAGTTCACAATGAGATTCGGAATTGTTAATTTTTTGATTAGTTAATATAATCACAAAACCCGAAAAATGAGATAAGACCGGTCTCAATGGGAGGGTCATATAGACATTAAATGAGGTCCCACATATCCAAAAGAGATGATATGACATGATATTTAATAGGAGATAAAGGAAATCAGGGTCATCCTCGGTCTGCACGGAGTCCTAAGAATGACACCCCCATGACCCTCGCACTGAGACAAATGACACAATTTGTATAGCATAATTGACCAACCAACATGCAGTAATAAAATATTTACAGAAACATATGAAACTGTGCTATAACACTGTGCGTTGAGAGAGTGTGTGTCATCCTGTAAACCAATACAGTAAAGATGATGTGTCATTCTTGGAAACTCCTCTGTGACCCCTTCCACTGAAACTGGCCTAAGAGGTAGTTGCAATCGTGAATTTATGATAGTTCGTATCATAAGGGCACTCCCAACCCAGACTCTACCCATAGAGTCTATATGTCGAAGACTCTATCACAAGAAACTATGTTCTCCAATGCAGATTTTCTATCATGAAGTCTATCTAATATTCCTCTCAGATTTTCTGCTCCCGTTTTATTACATAAGAGGACACGTCTAGTTTCTACGCCGGTGGGACTCAGACCGGCACGAAAGCTCCTCGCGCAGTCCAGGTCCTCGCCGGCCGCCACGTAAGCTTCTCGCACGGCCTAGGTCTTCGCCGGCGAAGCTCGTCATGCTCGCTCGTTCGCGCCGCCTAGGCTGTCCCGCGAGGACCGTGAAAGAATTCGTGGCAATAGGTTAAGCGTGATTGCCTATCTTGGCTCATCACGGTTCCGTGTTAATATAGGTCGAATAGCCAAGAGATATACATCATTTGAATTACAACCTGGAACACAAGGTACTCGATCTATCTCTAACACTATCTAGCCGAGTCCTGGTCCTTGGTGAAGCAGATTGTAACAAACTCAATCTGTATTACATTGCAACGACTAACTTAACAGCCTCCCTCAATCTTAGCCAGGTTGTCTAACAAGGTTAAGATTGTCCTTAAATTCTTCAAACTTACGTACAACTAAAGCTTTTGTAAATCCATCTGCGACCTGATCCTTTGTAGAGATAAACTGAATTTGTAGCTGTCTTCTAGCTACACGTTCTCTTACAAAATGAAAGTCTATTTCAATATGCTTGGCTCGTGAATGAAACACCGAATTAGCAGCCAAGTATGTAGCTCCCAAATTATCACACCAAAGGCATGGTACTTGATCCGTTTTAATACCCAATTCCTTCAGTAATGCTTCAACCCATATCACTTCAGCAGTTGCATTTGCCAGCGACTTATACTCTGCTTCAGTACTTGACCGAGACACCGTAGGTTGTTTTCTAGCACTCCAAGAAATCAGGTTTGGTCCGAAATAAACCGCAAATCCTCCAGTTGACCGCCTATCATCAACGTTTCCTACCCAATCCGCATCAGAGAATGCACTCACCAATTTTGAGCTCGACTTTCTTATATATAGGCCAACATTCATTGATCCTTTAACATACCTCAAGATTCTCTTGACTGCACCCCAATGGACAGTAGTAGGCGCATGAAGGAATTGACATACCTTATTCACAGAGAAAGCCAAATCGGGTCGTGTTAATGTAAGATACTGTAATCCACCAACTATACTCCTATAATGTGTAGCATCTTCAGCACCCAAGAACACTCCATCTTCTCTTGACAATTTTTCGGTTGCTGACAAAGGAGTTGGTGATGGTTTACATTTGGTCATCCCAATTCTTTTTAGCTGATCAGAAGCATATTTTTCTTGGCTGAGAACAATGCCTCCCTGTCTCGAATTTACCTCTATGCCAAGGAAGTAACTCAAGTTTCCTAGATCCTTCAGAGCAAAATCTGTCCTCAAATCTTCGAGCAATGCTGTCACGACTTCTGGAGAAGAGTTGGTCACAATTATATCATCAACATAAATAAGCATAAATATAGTAACTCCACACCTCGAATATATAAACAAGGAAGTATCTGACTTGGACGGTTTGAAACCAAGTTTGACCAGCTTTGTGCTTAACCGAGAATACCATGCTCTTGGGGCTTGTTTTAGCCCATAAAGTTCTTTATCCAATTTACAGACATAATGAGGTATGCTATCATCTTCAAAACCAGGTGGTTGTCTCATATATACCTCCTCTTCAAGAATACCATGTAAAAACACATTCTGAACATCGAGTTGCCTTAAGCTCCATCCTCTAGCTACTGCAATTGATAACACAAGCCGAATTGTTGCAATTTTAACAACTGGGCTAATAGTATCCTCATAGTCAATCCCATAGCGTTGCTTGAAGCCCTTTGCCACTAACCTTGCCTAGTATCGGTCAATTGTACCATCAGCTTTCCTTTTGATTTTATACACCCATTTGCAATCAATCAAATTTTTTCCATATTTTGGAGGAACTAAATGCCAAGTCTTGTTCTTGTGCAAAGCTGAAACCTCATCTTCCATAGCTTGCTTCCACCTTGGATTACTCAATGCTTCTGCTAAATTCTCAGGTTCACCTGTAGCAACGAAATTTGCATATCGTACAGTACCATATGTATAAATTTTGGGCTTAAAAATACCTGATTGGAATCTGGTATTGGGTCGCGCAGGATTGGGCACATGCTCCTGTGCCGCAGTGGATCCTGGTGCGACTGTCGGTCCTGACGCCGCAGAGGGAGCCTCGGCTGTGCCCTGACCGCGACGTGGCGAGTTCTGGCTGGTGCTGGTAGAGGACGTCGTCCCGCCGGTGCGACGTGGAGAGCCCTAGCTGGCACTGGAGGAGGAAGTCACCCCGCTGATGTCAGGAGCAGCTGCAAGGGGCATAGGCAGCGAATCTGCCTCCGAGTTCGCACCGGATCACGTCAGAAAATCCTCCTGGCTTTCAGCGTCGGCTTGTCTTGTAACCGAAAACGGCAGGCCTCCTTCTATCCCACCGTTTGAGCCCATTTATTACTCAAATTTGAAGGATCGATTAGGTGAACCAGAGAGGGGGGGGGGAGTGAATGGGAGCCGATAAAAATTCTTCTCGAAGGAGATGAGGACTCCAACAAGACGAACACGGCTTCCAAATCACGTCTCCGACTCAACTACCCAAGTTGGCCAAGACCACGCAGCCACTGGAGTGCTACTGGTCCTAGGAACCAACAACCACCTTCACGGACTCGAGAACGCAGCGGAACAGCAACTCGAGCACCACTGACCTACACCGGTCAGGCCGGTGAGCACCACCGGTCAGACCGGTCCCTGCTGGCAAAATCTGAGAACTTCCACAGAAGGCCCCTACACCGGTCAGGCCGGTGTAGCTCACCGGTCAGACCGGTCCGAGCCAGGAAATCCCAAATCCTCCGAACAGGCCTACCGTGCTCCAAACTGACCCAAACTCGAAACAGCAGCAACACGGGACAACAACGAGCTCACCCAGACGTTCACCCGAGGCAAAACCCACAGAGCCTCTGCACCGGTCAGACCGGTGAGCAGCACCGGTCAGACCGGTCAGGCTGGACCGCTCGGGGATGAACAGCACCCGCGGGTCAACTCCCCCAAATCCAACTCCCGATCTCCCGAATCGCTCCACGGATTTGTGCAAGACTTTGGGGATAGTAGGAACACCTCATGGGCACTCCATAGCCAAGATTTGGTCCACAAAAACTTGCTAAATCAAGAGGAATTGAAGAAATCCCACCAAGAATGCCTCTAACCCTAGAGCCACGAAAACCCCAAAATCGAGCCCCTTTGCTCACGGATTTAGGAGGGGAGTCAAAGGGAAAAGAACCACGAAGGGTTCATGCATACATCCCCCACCAAATCCCAAAGAGAAAGGCCTCGAAATCGCTCCAAGAAAATCGCCAAGAAAGGGCTCCGAAAATCACCAAAAAGGAGAAACGGGAAAGACACATCCAAGCCTTGAGGAACCACGCCGAATCATCTATACATACCAAAGAGGTTCATACAAGGTCTAGCTTGCCGCCCGATCATCCTTCCCTCTCACAAGATCTCACCATGAAGCTCTCAAGCTAGTCCTAAGAAAATCCTAAGGAAAATAGGAAGGAAAATAGGAAAACCAAATGAGCTAGGGTTCCAAGAGATGGCTGCCATCCTCTCACCACTTGGGTTATATGGAGGCAACCGAAAGACGAAAATACCCTTACTAGCTAACTAGGGATACATGCCCCTCAAGGGTGAATTCGGAAATCTTTGTCTTCGCTCCATCGGACGGATGCCCAGCGACCGCAAACTTGCTTAGCCTCGACGCAAGCCTTGCGATCCCGACGCGTGTCCTCCACTTCGAAGATTCCAGACTGCGTCGTCGCACACCGGTCCGACCGGTGCTCCTCACCGGTCAGACCGGTACCCACCGGTCAGACCGGTCAGACCCACCGGTCAGACCGGTCTGGAGCTGCTGCACCTCCGTCTTCGGTTCTTCGGTCTTGGCTTTGTGGATCAACCAAGGAACCCAGTGGTTTTCTGGTGAACCACCGGAAACCCCGCGAACTCGGTGTAGCCTCCGCCAATCACCACTCATGACTCGGCTCCCAAGTAGTCCCGGCTCGACCTTGGTTTTGAGGCTCAACCAAGAAACCGTCCATGACTTCATCTTGCCGTTCTTGCCACCATGCGGCCCGCACTCGACCCCGCTGGCCACCGGGTACCTCGAACCAAGCCTACTTGTCTTCTCCACACCTGGAGGCCTCACCGGCAACGACCTTTCGCGCTTGTTCTTCACCTGCACCAACACCAGTCAAGCCACAACCTGCACCTGTAATACTTAGCCAAGAATCTGTCCACACCACGTTGTCAATCACTCATCACACCAGGAAGCGACCATCCACCGGTCCTCGAACCACACCTGGCTCTCAATCTCCCCCTTGATGAGTGCATTGACAACACACACGTTTTGGTAACCAAGAGAAAAGAGAAGGAAAAGAAACGACTAAAAGAAACTCCAACAAGCGATCGAAAGCCAAAGAAAAAGCAAAGAGCAAGATCACTTGAAGAAGACAAGTCTCGGACCCCTTAGGCAAGGACAATGGCTCGACACATCCGAGACAAAACATGCTCAAGCAAAGAGCATAAAACACCAATCCAAAGCTCGAAAACCACAAAAAGCTCCCCCTGCACACATGCAAGCTCCCCCTGAACCAATGCAACTCTCCCTGGACGAATGCATGCAAACCACCTCGCAAAAACAGAGTAGCTGCTTCTGCTTTGCTCTGACCGGTCAGACCGGTGTGCTAGATCGCCCGGCACCTGAACCTCACACCGGTCAGACCGGTGTACCTCACCGGTCAGGCCGATGACCACCTGGGAAAAACTGGGAACTGCACGAGCTCAAAACTAGCTCGAAACCACTTGGAAACCTTCTAAAAGCATGCAGCAAAACAAAACATGCTCAAACTTCTCCCCCTTGTTGACAATGCATGAATCAAGCCAAAAATGCGAAAAATGCAACCTAAAGCTTCTCAAATAGACAAAATTCAACAAAGGATGCTACACATGTCCAAATGAGCAAGTTAGATACTCTATAGCTTCGTAATGACATCAACTACATGATCACCAAGTTTCACAACTGTTGGGCGAAGCTAAGATAGAATTGAGCAATTTTGCGAAAAATTTACCCTCTCATGAGCAAAGTCCTAAACATGAGCAAAACATGTCAAAATGGCAAAGCCACACAAACTTCATGCTAGGACAACCATTCTAAGCATAAGACCATCATAAACACCCACAAGCACCTCATGTCATGTCAAAGCCACCGAGCCATGTGCCTACTTCTATATATGAGACTTCTCATTGGTAGGCATCATGCAACGGTTTAGCACCCAAAGCAAATTAAAATTAGCACATATGACATGGGAGCACATTTTTCAAGCAATTTACATTTCATTTTCAGATTTGAAATTGGTACATGAAATGTCTTTGCGACAAAAAGGAACTTATGCCCCTCCACAAGATCAAGCATGGGGGCTAAACATTCATGATGGCAAATGAGCCTTTGGCCCCATATGATCAAAATAAGCTATCCAACCACAAATTAAGCATAGCCAAGCCACAAAAACATGTCAAGATCATATAAAGGTATTTACTCACAAGAGAGCATACATATGAGATTTTTGAAAAACATAGCCATCAACCATGGATATGAATCAAGATCATCAAGAGCTAAGCCACACTAACCATAGCTTACCACACTAGCTCACAAAGACATACATATCATTCCATGGTGAACAATGTATATAGGAGAAGCTTTTCCTAAACAATGCATATGATACAAAATGTATGCAACCTAAGATACAAAGATGCCTATACATCATGTTACATATGTCATGCCAAATGTAAGAAATGCACAAAGGAAAGCTATACATATGCTACAAAGGAGCTCCCACACACCAACTCAAGAAATCAAACACACACCAAGCTCCCCCCGCAAACGAGTGAAAGTTGCTTGATCTAGGGGTTTGGTGAAAATATTGGCTAACTGGTCATGTGTGGGTACATGGATCAAAGCGATTTTTCCTTTCTCTACGTTGTCTCTCAGAAAGTGATACCTCACTTGTATGTGCTTGGTTTTGGAATGGAGCACTGGGTTCTTGGCAACGCTTTTGGCACTGGTGCTATCACATTGAAGTGGAACATGGGTATACTCCTCACCAAAGTCACTCATGGTGTATGTGATCCAAAGGAGCTGAGAGCAACAACTAGCTGCGGCCACATACTCTGCCTCGGTAGTGGATTGAGCAAGACTCGACTGTTTGCGGGAAGACCAAGACACCAAAGAAGAACCCAAGAACTAGCAAGTCCCAGAAGTGGACTTCCTATCCAACTGACACTCGGCAAAATCCACGTTCGAAAATCCATGAAGAGCCAAAGAAGAAGACGCGGAGTACCAAAGGCCAAAGTCGGGAGTATGTCGCAAATACCTGAATATGTGCTTGACTGCTTGCCGATGCGAAGTCCTCGGAGACGCTTGAAAACGAGCGCACAGACATACCGAGAATTGGATGTCCGGCCTCGTCACCGTCAAGTAGAGGAGTGACCCGATCATGCTCCGGTACTCCTTCTGGTCCACGTGTTCACCTTCCTCGTCCGCATCAAGAGCTGTAGTCGTACTCATAGGCGTCGCCATGGCCTTGGAGTCCTCCATCTTGAACTTCCTCACAATGTCCTTGGTGTACTTAGCTTGGTGCACAAATGTTCCTTCCTTTGATTGCTTGATTTGTAGCCCGAGGAAGAACTGCAACTCGCCCATCATGCTCATCTCAAATTCCCTGCTCATGTCTTCTGCAAACCTTGCAACAAGAGAGTTAGACAAGCCACCAAAGACAATATCATCCACGTATACCTGCACAATCAGGATATCTCTGCCCTGCCTGAGGAGAAACAAGGTCTGGTCGACCTTCCCCATCTCAAACCCTCTCTCAAACAGGAACCCCCTCAGCCTACCATACCAAGCTCTAGGCGCCTGCTTCAACCCATACAGCGCCTTCCTCAACTTGTGAGAGCCAGGTGTGGTTCGAGGACCGGTGGATGGTCGCTTCCTGGTGTGATGAGTGATTGACAACGTGGTGTGGACTGATTCTTGGCTAAGTATTGCAGGTGCAGGTTGCGGCTTGACTGATGCAGGTGCAGGTGAAGAACAAGCGTGAAAGGTCGTTGCCGGTGAGGCCTCCAGGTGTAGAGAAGACAAGTAGGCTTGGTTCGAGGGACCCGGTGGCCAGCGGGGTCAAGTGCGGGCCGCATGGTGGCAAGAACGGCAAGATGAAGTCATGGACGGTTTCTTGGTTGAGCCTCAAAACCAAGGTCGAGCCGGGACTACGTGGGAGCCGAGTCATGAGTGGTGATTGGCGGAGGCTACACCGAGTTCGCGGGGTTTCCGGTGGTTCACCAGAAAACTACTAGGTTCCTTGGTTGATCCACAAAGCCAAGACCGAAGAACCGAAGACGGAGGTGCAGCAGCTCCAGACCGGTCTGACCGGGGGGTCTGACCGGTGTGCGACGATGCAGTCCGGAATCTTCGAAGCGGAGGACACGCGTCGGGATTGCAAGGCTTGCGTCGAGGCTAAGCAAGTTTGCGGTCGCTGGGCATCCGTCCGATGGAGCGAAGACAAAGATTTCCGAATTCACCCTTGAGGGGCATGTATCCCTAATTAGCTAGTAAGGGTATTTTCGACTTTCGGTTGCCTCCATATAACCCAAGTGGTGAGAGGATGGCAGCCATCTCTTGGAAACCTAGCTCATTTTGGTTTTCCTATTTTCCTTCCTATTTGCCTTAGGATTTTCTTAGGACTAGCTTGAGAGCTTCATGGTGAGATCTTGTGAGAGGGAAGGATGATCGGGCGGCAAGCTAGACCTTGTATGAACCTCTTTGGTATGTATAGATGATTCGGCGTGGTTCCTCAAGGCTTGGATGTGTCTTTCCCGTTTCTCCTTTTTGGTGATTTTCGGAGCCCTTTCTTGGTGATTTTCTTGGAGCGATTTCGAGGCCTTTCTCTTTGGGATTTGGTGGGGGATGTATGCATGAACCCTTCGTGGTTCTTTTCCCTTTGATTCCCCTCCCAAATCAGTGAGTAAAGGGGCTCGATTTTGGGGTTTTCGTGGCTCTAAGGTTAGAGGCGTTCTTGGTGGGATTTCTTCGATTCCTCTTGTTTTGACGAGTTTTGGTGGACCAAATCTTGGCTATGGAGTGCCCATGAGGTGTTCCTACTATCCCCAAAGTCTTGTGCAAAACCGTGGAGCGATTCGGGAGATCGGGAGTTGGATTTCGGGGAGTTGACCCGCGGGTGCTGTTCATCCCCGAGCGGCCGAGCCTGACTGGTCTGACCGGTGCTGCTCACCAGTCCGACCGGTGCAGAGCCTCTGTGGGTTTTGCCTTGGGTGAACGTTCTGATGAGTTCGTTGTAGGCCCGAGTTGCTGCTATTTCGAGTTTGGGTCAGTTTGGAGCTCAGTAGGCCTGTTTGGTGGATTTGGGATTTCCTAGCTTGAACCGGTCTGACCGGTGAGCTACATCGGCCTGACCGGTGTAGGGCCCTTCTGTGGAAGTTCCCAGGTTTTACCGGCAGGGACCGGTCTGACCGGTGCTACTCACCGGCCTGACCGGTGTAGGTCAGTGGTGCTCGAGTTGGTGTTCCGCTGCGTTCTCGAGTCCGTGAAGGTGGTTGTTGGTTCCTAGGACCATAGCACTCCAGTGGCTGCGTGGTCTTGGCCAACTTGGGTAGTTGAGTCGGAGACGTGATTTGGAAGCCGTGTTCGTCTTGTTGGAGTTCTCATCTCCTTCGAGAAGAATTTTTATCGGCTCCCATTCACTCCCCCCTCTCTGGTTCGCCTAATCGGTCCTTCAATTGGTATCAGAACTGGTTCGGGTCTTTATTGACTCTTACCAGTCTAAGATCCAAAGATGGCGTACTAGGAACGGGGTTCGGGTCCTCCGCACTTCGATGGGAAGAACTACCAGATGTGGCAGAGGCGGATGGCAGCGTTCCTCCGCGGAAAGGGTCAGATCCTTTGGGACTTCACGGTGAACACTGCTTATGTTCATCTGATGAACTTCCTTGCTCCAGGATCGAGGGATATGTTCGAAGCCAACAACAAGGCTGTCGACTACTTGTTTCGTGCTCTGTGTCAGTCCGAATTCGATCGGGTTCAGACAGAGGACTTAGCTTGTAGGATTTGGGAGCAGTTGAAGGATGCTCATGCTGGGAATGCTCAGGTTCAGGCTCGGATGTACGCGACTTACCGGAGAGAGTACGAGAACTTCACTCATCTCCCCGGCGAGTCCGTCGATGCCCTTTTCCAGCTGTTTACGGTCGTTGTGAACAACATGAGATCCAATGTGGCCGTGCTCCCATACGATGATCATGATAGAGTCGTGAAGCTCTTGCTCTCGTTGGATCGTACCGTATGGGACGGGAAGTTTGAGGCTATTGTTGAGTCCGAGAAGTATGACACCTTGACGGTGAACGAGCTGTTCTCGAAGCTCAAGTCGGCTGAGTTGGACCGTGGTATGACAGCCAAGATCGAGAGCCCGACTGATTCTCATAGTCTCGCTCTCGTTGGTGGCAAAGGAGCTAAGTCTAACGCTAACGCATCCTCCAGGATGTACTCTCTATCTTCTTTGATGTCTTTGCCAGACGAGGAGTTCGACGTGCTTGGAGAGGACGAGCTGGCGTTGCTGACCAGGCGGTTCGAGAGGCTGCACGAGAACCGAGTGAAGTCAAGGAGGAACTCGAGGGCATGTTTCAAGTGCGGCAAGACCGGACACTTTTTCGCCGAGTGTCCGAAGGTGAACAACCACGACAAGCACAAGTCCAAGGACAAAGGAAGAAGATCCAAGAAGAAGGAACATGAACATGGGAGGAAGACACGGACCCAGAGAAGATCAAGAGATCGAGCGACATCGACTCTGACTCTGAGGATGTGTCATCAAGCTCGAGTGAAGAAGAAGAAGAAGAAGAAGAAGAAGAGGACAGCAAGAGGAAGCACAGGAAGAAGAAGAAGGACTTTGGCAAGTACTTGAACAGCCTTTGCTGTACCGCAAGCAAGACTTCGAGGGGCTGCAACAAGAAGGATGGTCTTTGCGGCATGGCACGCAGCTCCGGCAGCAAGAGAAGCCAGAAGAACGCCTCGGATTCAGACTCCGACTCCGAGGATGAGGTATGTGATGAGCTCTCTTCTTTGCGCAAGGAGAATGAGGAGTTGGTTGACTTGCTTGATAATCACGATCACATGCTTAGAGAGGCTAAGAAGCTTAGGAAGGAGCTTAGGGCTTTGCTTGAAGATGCTTGGAATAGAGTGGCTGAGCTAGAAACACAGAACCTTGATGCCAAGCTTGAGATAGATTCGCTTAAGGCTAGTCCTGTGGTTTCTGATGAAGTTGATTGTGCTGATTGCTCTATTTTCCTAGCTGATTTGACTGCTCTTAGGGAAAAGTATGCCTCCAAGTGTGAGGAACTAGATGTGCTTAGGGTTGAGTTGGCTGAGCTGCAATCTAGACCCACTTTGCTTGGTGCATGTACTTCTTGCCCTGGTTTGCATGAAAAAATTGCTGAGCTTCGTTCTCGCATTGTTTCGCTTGAGGCTGATTTGAAAGTGCCTATTCCTACTTCTTGCTCTACCTGTGAATTGCATGCTGTAAAGAATTTGGAACTTGCACAATGTGTTGATCATTTGCAGGATGAGAACAGTAAGTTGCGTGAAGTGCTGAGTTGGTTGTCTAGTCAGGAACCTCAGCTTGGCATGATGATTGTCGGTTATAAGCGTTTTGATGGTTGGGCTTTGGGATTTGTTAAGTTTGGTGAGAGCAGTGGTGAGAGAGAAGGGAAATTTGGGAATATTCCAGTTCCACCACAACCCACATCCAAAGACAAGTTTGTACCCGAGCCAAACCAGTTGCTTAAACCGAGAGAAAAACCAAGTGAGAAGGCTAGTAAAAATCCTAGTGAGAAACCTAGTGAGAAGCCTTGTGAAGAGCCTCACCCCAAGCCTAAGCCAAGACCAATCCGTTTCCATTGTGAGTTTTGTGGAAAGGATGGTCACAAGAGAGAGTTTTGCTATAAGAGAAGAAGAGAGGCGAGAATGGCTAAGGAGTGGGCAAACAAGGACAGGTACCACCCTTCTCATGGTGTGCCTGAGCCTCGTATGCCACTACCTAAGGGAAAGGGTGTTGTGCATACGGTTCCAGCATGGAGAGATATGAGAGCTTCAGGTGGAGGCAAGTTTGCTGGCCGAGGACCACCGGCCAGACCGGTCAGAGTGACCGGTCAGACCGGTGCTAGGCAGAGTGCTGAACAGTTTGGTTTCTGGGGCCGTGATGCTAGAGGGTTCAGTCCTTTTGGTCGTGGAACAAATGGTAGGCACTTTGAGTCTGGTGGTGTTGAGTTTGCTGGACGTTCTCCACCTCGTGATCAATACGAGTTTGGGAGAGGTCGCATCTTTGAGTCTCAGAGGGGCTACGGACCACGCTTTCCCTTTTGTGGTACTCGTACTCCTCCAATGAGACGGGAGTGGTTTTCCCATGGTGGTTCTAGGTTTGATAGGTTTGATAGGATGGATCGCAGTTTTGATAGGCGCGGTAGGATGGATGTTGCTAACCCTACTTTTGAGGAGATGGCTCGGCACTGGTTTGACACTTTTGGTACTAACCCCAGTGTTGTGTCATTTGCTCGCTCTCGCTCTTGGTTTTGAGTTGCAGGTGGGAGGCCCGGAGAACATTTGGTTGATATCGGGGGTGGTTCTCCGGCCTCATACCCCAGTGGTGACATGGAGGTACATCACTTTCGGGGATGGTGGACAAGGACGGGTGAATTCTGAAGAAATGATAAAGGTAAGTGAATTTGTGACCTTCAAGTGTGTGGCCTTGGTCAAGCCACTTGATTTGTTTTGCTCCTTGTCCTATCTCATGTGTGTATGGTGAGCTTTGTATGCTCTTTGATCTTAATGCATGAGTTTAGGGGGAGCCTGTGTGCTTAGTGTGCTCTTTGCTCTATCATGTGTACTAAGGGTGAGCTTTGTATGCTCCTTGGCCCTAGTGCATGTGTTTAGGGGGAGCTTGTGAGTTTTGCACTCCTTTGCTCTTTTGCCGGTGGTGTCGAGCCCTTTTTGCCTCCCCTCGAGGAGCCGGTCGTTTGTGAGCTTTGTGTGTGGGAGCTCCTTTGTAGCATATGTATAGCTTTCCTTTGTGCATTTCTTGCATTTGGCATGGCATATGTAACATGATGTATAGGCATCTTTGTATCTTAGGTTGCATGCATTTTGTATCATATGCATTGTTTAGGAAAGGCTTCTCCTATATACATTGTTCACCATGGAATGATATATATATCTTTGTGAGCTAGTGTGGTAAGCTATGGTTAGTTTGGCTTAGCTCTTGATGATCTTGATTTATATCCATGGTTGATGGCTATGTTTTTGAAAAATGTCACTTGTATGCTCTCTTGTGAGTAAATGCCTTTATATGATCTTGACATGTTTTAGTGGCTTGGCTATGCTTAATTTGTGGTTGGATAGCTTATTTTGATCATATGGGGCCAAAGGCTCATTTGCCATCATGAATGTTTAGCCCCCATGCTTGATCTTGTGGAGGGGCATAAGTTCCTTTTTGTCGCAAAGACATTTCATGTACCAACTATAAATCTGAAAATGAAATGTAAATTGCTTGGAAAATGTGCTCCCATGTCATATGGGCTAATTTTAATTTGCTTTGGGTGCTAAATCGCTGCATGATGCCTACCAATGAGAAGTCTCATATATAGAAGTAGGCACATGGCTCGGTGGCTTTGACATGACATGAGGTGCTTGTGGGTGTTTATGATGGTCTTATGCTTAGAATGGTTGTCCTAGCATGAAGTTTGTGTGGCTTTGCCATTTTGACATGTTTTGCTCATGTTTAGGACTTTGCTCATGAGAGGGTGATTTTTCGCAAACTTGCTCAATTCTATCTTAGCTTCGCCCAATGGTTGTGAAACTTGGTGGTCTTGTAGTTGATGTCATTACGAAGCTATAGAATATCTAACTTGCTCATTTGGACATGTGTAGCATCCTTTGTCAACAAGGGGGAGAAGTTTGAGCATGTTTTGGCTTGCTGCATGCATTTAGAAGGTTTCCAAGTGGTTTCGAGCTAGTTTTGAGCTCGGGCAGTCCCCAGGTGGTCATCGGCCTGACCGGTGAGGGACACCGGTCTGACCGGTGTGAGGTCCAGGTGCTGGGCGATCTAGCACACCGGTCTGACCGGTGTGGTTGACCGGTCTGACCGGTCAGAGCAAAGCTGAAGCAGCTGCTCTGTTTTGCGAGGTGGTTTGCATTCATTCGTCCAGGGGGAGTTGCATTGGTTCAGGGGGAGCTTGCATGTGTGCAGGGGGAGCTCTTTGTGGTTTTCGAGCTTTGGATTGTTGGTTTGTGCTCTTTGCTTGAGCATGTTTTGTCTCGGATGTGTCGAGCCGTTGCCCTTGCCTAAGGGGTCCGAGACTTGTCTTCTTCAAGTGATCTTGCTCTTTGCCTTTTCTTTGGCTTTCGATCGCTTGTTGGAGTTTCTTTTAGTCGTTTCTTTTCTTTTCCTTTTCTCTTGATTACCAAAACGTGTGTGTTGTCAATGCACTCATCAAGGGGGAGATTGAGAGCCAGGTGTGGTTCGAGGACCGGTGGATGGTCGCTTCCTGGTGTGATCAGTGATTGACAACGTGGTGTGGACTGATTCTTGGCTAAGTATTGCAGGTGCAGGTTGCGGCTTGACTGGTGCAGGTGCAGGTGAAGAACAAGCGCGAAAGGTCATTGCCGGTGAGGCCTCTAGGTGTGGAGAAGACAAGTAGGCTTGGTTCGAGGGACCCGGTGGCCAGCGGGGTCAAGTGCGGGCCGCATGGTGGCAAGAACGGCAAGATGAAGTCATGGACAGTTTCTTGGTTGAGCCTCAAAACCAAGGTCGAGCCGGGACTACGTGGGAGCCGAGTCATGAGTGGTGATTGGCAGAGGCTACACCGAGTTCGCGGGGTTTCCGGTGGTTCACCAGAAAACCACTGGGATCCTTGGTTGATCCACAAAGCCAAGACCGAAGAACCGAAGATGGAGGTGCAGCAGCTCCAGACCGGTCTGACCGGTGGGTCTGACCGGTCTGACCGGTGAGGAGCACCGGTCTGACCGGTGTGCGACGACGCAGTCCAGAATCTTCGAAGCGGAGGACACGCGTCGGGATCGCAAGGCTTGCGTGTAGGCTAAGCTAGTTTGCGGTCGCTGGGCATCCGTCCGATGGAGCGAAGACAAAGATTTCCGAATTCACCCTTGAGGGGCATGTATCCCTAATTAGCTAGTAAGGGTACTTTCGTCTTTCGGTTGCCTCCATATAACCCAAGTGGTGAGAGGATGGCAGCCATCTCTTGGAACCCTAGCTCATTTGGTTTTCCTATTTTCCTTCCTATTTTCCTTAGGATTTTCTTAGGACTAGCTTGAGAGCTTCATGGTGAGATCTTGTGAGAGGGAAGGATGATTGGGCGGCAAGCTAGACCTTGTATGAACCTCTTTGGTATGTATAGATGATTCGGCGTGGTTCCTCAAGGCTTGGATGTGTCTTTCCCGTTTCTCCTTTTTGGTGATTTTCGGAACCCTTTCTTGGTGATTTTCTTGGAGCGATTTCGAGGCCTTTCTCTTTGGGATTTGGTGGGGGATGTATGCATGAACCCTTCGTGGTTCTTTTCCCTTTGATTCCCCTCCCAAATCTATGAGTAAAGGGGCTCGATTTTGGGGTTTTCGTGGCTCTAGGGTTAGAGGCGTTCTCGGTGGGATTTCTTCGATTCCTCTTGTTTTGACGAGTTTTGGTGGACCAAATCTTGGCTATGGAGTGCCCATGAGGTGTTCCTACTATCCCCAAAGTCTTGTGCAAAACCGTGGAGCGATTCGGGAGATCGGGAGTTGGATTTGGGGGAGTTGACCCGCGGGTGCTGTTCATCCCTGAGCGGCCCTGCCTGACTGGTCTGACCGGTGCTGCTCACCGGTCTGACCGGTGCAGAGCCTCTGTGGGTTTTGCCTCGGGTGAATGTTCTGATGAGTTCGTTGTAGACCCGAGTTGCTGCTGTTTCGAGTTTGGGTCAGTTTGGAGCTCGGTAGGCCTGTTTGGTGGATTTGGGGTTTCCTGGCTTGAACCGGTCTGACTGGTGAGCTACATCGGCTTGACCGGTGTAGGGGCCTTCTGTGGAAGTTCTCAGGTTTTACCAGCAGGGACCGGTCTGACCGGTGCTACTCACCGGCCTGACCGGTGTAGGTCAGTGGTGCTCGAGTTGGTGTTCCGCTGCGTTCTCGAGTCCGTGAAGGTGGTTGTTGGTTCCTAGGACCAGTAGCACTCCAGTGGCTGCGTGGTCTTGGCCAACTTGGGTAGTTGAGTCGGAGATGTGATTTGGAAGCCGTGTTCGTCTTGTTGGAGTTCTCATCTCCTTCAAGAAGAATTTTTATCGGCTCCCATTCACTCCCCCCCTCTCTGGTTCGCCTAATCGGTCCTTCAACTTGTACACCCGGTGGGGGTACTTCTCACTCTCAAACCCCGGTGGTTGCCTCACAAACACCTCTTCCTCCAACACACCGTTCAGGAAAGCACTCTTCACATCCATCTGGTACAACTTGAATCCTTTAGCCACGGAAAAGGCTAGAAGGATCCTGATCGCCTCCAAACGAGCTACAGGAGTGAAAGTCTCCTCGTAGTCGATCCCCTCTTTCTGACTGTACCCCTGAGCAACAAGTCTCGACTTGTTCCTCACCACTTCTCCTTTCTCTCCCTCTTTATTTTTCCACACCCATTTTGTCCCAATCGGCTTACACCCTGGAGGAGGGTCAACCAACATCCAAACTTGGTTCCTCTCAAAATTCTCCAACTCCTCATGCATCGAATTAACCCAATTATGATCAGATAGCACGTGTGCAATGTCTTTGGGCTCAAAGGTGGCCACAAAAGCAGCATGAGCGAAATGAGAATTGTTCTGAACCCTCGACCGTGTAGTACGTTCGCTCATGTCGCAGATGATTCTCGAAGTTGGGTGATCTACTTGCACTCGTCGGGGAGGTTCTCGCCTTGATGCTACCTCCCCCTCAACAGCAGCTTCGCCTTGATCTGGGCTTGTCGTTGTAGGTGTGGAAGAGGGCCTGTTCACGATCGTCGTCGAAGTGGTAGGTACATGTTCAGCTGCGGGCACCACACCACCATCTTCATCATCTCCATGTTCATGCTCCTCCTCCTGAAACATCTCCTCACCAAGTTCGTCGTCACCTGCACACTTAAAAACAAGCTGACTACGTGGCTGTGTCTCGTCGAAGGTTACCTCGCAAGTCTCCATGATTTGGTTAGTTTCAAGATTGAGCACATGAAATGCTCTAGAATGAGATGCATAACCAAAAAAAATGCCATCGACAGACCTAGCCTCGAACTTGTCCAACTTCTTCCCTTTCTTCAGAATGAAGCATTTACAACCAAAGACATGGGAGTGACTCACCTTGGGTGTGCGACCGTGCATCAACTCGTAACAGGTTTTCTTCTTATGAACCCTGAGGTAGATCCTGTTCGACACATGGCACGCGGTATTGACCGCCTCAGCCCAGAACCTTCTCGGAGTCCTATGCTCGTCGAGCATCGTCCGAGCCATCTCGCACAAGGTTCTGTTTTTCCTTTCCACCACGCCATTCTGGGGAGGCGTATACGGACTCGAAAACTGGTGTTCAAGACCCAAGTCATGGCAAAAGGTTTCAAAGCGAGATTTTTGAATTCCGAGCCATTGTCACTGCGGATCGCTCGTATGGCATCTCCGTACCTCTCGTTTCTTAACCTCAAGACAAGATCTCGAACAAAACCAAACGTCTCCCCTTTCTCCTCAAGAAAGAACACCCACGCATACCGAGAGTAGTCGTCCACCACAACAAGGACGTACCACTTCCCACCCGCATATCGCACACGAGCCGGGCCAACAAGGTTCATATGGAGCAGCTCGCATGGACGCTCAGTCATCACATCAGTGAGAGGCGGGTGAGAAGAGGCTACCATCTTGGCATGCCTACACGGCGCACAAACCAACACTTTCTCAAACCTCAACCGTGGCAATCCTCAGACCAAATTGAGTTTACTCAAGCGAGACAAAAGGTCAAAGCTCAAGTGACCCAACTTCCTATGCCACTTCCACAACTCACTCGAAGAACCAGCCAAAAAGCAACGCTCCACACCAGAAGACTGAGAGAAATCAGCTCGGAACACTTGACCCTCGGGAACGACCATGCAAACAAGGTCCCCTCGAGAATCTAAAATCCGAGAACCACCAGGCCGAAACAACACCTCAAAGCCCTCATCCAACAACTCGGACACAGAAAGCAAATTGAACCCCAGCGATTGAACAAGAGCAACACGCCTGAGAGTGACCTTGTCACTTACCTTGATCTCACCTTCTGATAGCACACGCCCTCGCCCATTGTCCCTAAAGGTGATGTATGTCTTGGACACCACCGAGACGAGACTTGAGAACCACCCCTTGTCTCCGGTCATATGCCTCGAGCAACCAGAGTCAATCAACCAAACGTTCCTCAAGTCTCCCACCTGAAATTCAAAAGCGAGCACGTGAGTGAACAAACGACTCAGCACTGGGGTTAGTACCAAAAGAGTAAAACCAGTGCCGAGCTATTTGCTCCAAAGTGGGGTTAGCACAAACCAAATCATCACGCCTATCAAAGCTACCACCACGAAAACCACTACGGTAACCACTACGAGGGAACCAACCCTCTCTAGTTGGAGGAGGATGAAAGCCACGAAAAGAAGACCGTGGACCGTTCCTCCTCTCCATCTCAAAGCTACGACTCCTCCCACCCTCGTATTGAGCACGAGGTGGAGAACGCCTAGCAAACTGACCACCTGCAAACTTTCCAGACCAACCACCAGAACCACGACCACCAAAACCAAACCGAGCATCCTCACGAGCACGAAAACCAACTCGCTGTCTGCCCAGACCTGCACCGGTCTGACCGGTGTAGCTCGGCCAGCAGCACCACCCGCTGCCTTCAGTCTCCCCAAGCTGGAACCGTCCTCACAATCACCTTGGCCCTGGGCATCTGCATACGAGGCTCAGGTACACCATTAGAAGGGTGGTACCTGTCCTTGTTAGCCCACTCTCTAGCCATTCTCTCCTCACGCTTCCTCTTGAAGCAAAACTCATCCTTGTGACCATCTCTCCCACAATACCCACAATGGAACTTCATGGGCTGTGGCTTAGGCTTGGGTTGGGGCTGCCCACTTGGTTTCTCACCCTTCTTCTCTCCTTCCTCACCTCCCTTTGGGCTCAAAAACTTCACCGGTTTCTGGAAATCATTTGTTGGGTGAGGGAATATGGGTGGATCTGGAGTAGTGTCAAGTTTGTTTCTGAGATGGTTAGGCTTGGGCTCAAACTTGTTCTTGTATCTGTTTGGTGGTGGGATAGGAATCTCTCCAACTCTCTCAACTCCCTCACCACTGTTCTCTCCAAGCTTGTCAGCCCCAAGTGCCTGACCATCATAGCGTTTGAAAGCCGCTATCATGATACCAAGCTGAGGCTCCTGACCCGACAACCAGCTCATACATTTCCTCAGCTCATCATTCTCATCCTGCAAGTGATCAACATAATGCGCAAGCTCCAAATTCTTAACCGCATGCAATTCACAAGTAGAGCAAGAAGTGGGAATAGGCTCTTTCAACTTAGCCTCAAGCGAAACAGTGTAAGCATGCATCTCATCAATCTTTCCATGCAAAACAGGGCAAGAAGTGCAAGCACCTAGCAAAGCAGGTCTAGACTTAAGCTCAGCCACTTCAACCCTAAGCATATCTAGTTCATCACAAGTAGAAGCATGCTTATCCTTAAGAGCAGTAAGATCAGCTAAGTACACAGAGCAATCACAGCAATCAATCTCATCAGAAACCACAGGAGAAGCCTTAAGCGAATCAATCTCAAGCTTAGCATCTAGGTTCTGGGTTTCTAGCTCAGCCACACGGTTCCTAGCATCTTCTAGTGAGGCCCTAAGTTCTTTCCTCATCTTCTTGGCCTCTCTAAGCATGTGATCGTGATTATCAAGCAAGTCAACCAACTCATCATTCTCCTTGCGCAAAGAGGAGAGCTCATCACATACCTCATCCTCGGAGTCGGAGTCCGAGTCGCTCTGGTGACTCTTCTTGCTGTCGGAGCTACGAGCCATGCCGTAGAAGCCATCTCCTGCGAAGCAGCTCAACCCGCTCAAGTTCCTGGATGACTTCTTGTTCTTGCGCCGATCACCTTCATCTTCACTGCTACTCGAGCTCGAGGAAGAGTAGGCGGAGCTGGAGTCGACGTCGCTCGCTCCGACCATCGCTCGGGCCTTCCTGCTGCGGCCATCCTTCTTCCTCGACCGTCGCTCGTCCTTGTGCTTGTTCTTGTGCTTGTGATCACGCCTCGATCGGTACTTGCCATCCTTGCTCGACCGGTGCCTGTAGCCATCCTTGTAGCCGTCCTTGTTCTCCGTCTTCTCCGGGCAGTCGGCGACGAAGTGTCCTGGCTTGCCGCACTAAAAGCACGTCTGTGCTATCCTCCTCGTGTTCACCCGGTTCTCGTGCAGCCTCTCGAACCGCCTGGTCAGCAACGCCAGCTCGTCCTCTCCAAGCACGTCGAACTCCTCGTCTGGCAAAGACATCAAAGAAGACAGAGAGTACATCCTGGAGGATGCGTTAGCGTTAGACTTAGCTCCTTTGCCACCAACGAGAGCGAGACTATGAGAATCAGTCGGGCTCTCGATCTTGGCTGTCATACCACGGTCCAACTCAGCCGACTTGAGCTTCGAGAACAGCTCGTTCACCGTTAAGGTGTCATACTTCTCGGACTCAACAATAGCCTCAAACTTCCCGTCCCATACGGTACGATCCAACGAGTGCAAGAGCTTCACGGCTCTATCATGATCATCGTATGGGAGGACGACAACATTGGCTCTCATGTTGTTCACAACGACCGTAAACCGCTGGAAAAGAGCATCGATAGACTCGCCAGGGAGATGAGTGAAGTACATCCGAGCCTGAACCTGAGCATTCCCAGCATGAGCATCCTTCAACTGCTCCCAAATCCTACAAGCTAAGTCCTCTGTCTGAACCCGATCGAATTCGGGCTGACACAGAGCACGAAACAAGTAGTCGACAGCCTTGTTGTTGGCTTCGAACATATCCCTCGATCCTGGAGCAAGGAAGTTCATCGGATGAACATAAATTGTGTTCACCGTAATGTCCCAAAGGATCTGACCCTTTCCACGGAGGAATGCTGCCATCCGCCTCTGCCACATCTGGTAGTTCCTCCCATCAAAGTGTGGAGGACCTGAACCCCGATCCTGGTACGCCATCTTTGGATCTTAGACTAGTAAGAGTCAGTGAAGACCCGAACCGGCTCTGATACCAATTGAAGGACCGATTAGGCGAACCAGAGAGGGGGGGAGTGAATGGGAGCCGATAAAAATTCTTCTCGAAGGAGATGAGGACTCCAACAAGACGAACACGGCTTCCAAATCATGTCTCCGACTCAACTACCCAAGTTGGCCAAGACCACGTAGCCACTGGAGTGCTACTGGTCCTAGGAACCAACAACCACCTTCACGGACTCGAGAACGCAGCGGAACAACAACTCGAGCACCACTGACCTACACCGGTCAGGCCGGTGAGCACCACCGGTCAGACCAGTCCCTACTGGCAAAATCTGAGAACTTCCACAGAAGGCCCCTACACCAGTCAGGCCGGTGTAGCTCACCGGTCAGAACGGTCCGAGCCGGGAAATCCCAAATCCTCCGAACAGGCCTACCGTGCTCCAAACTGACCCAAACTCGAAACAACAGCAACACGGGACAACAACAAGCTCACCCAGATGTTCACCCGAGGCAAAACCCACAGAGCCTCTGCACCGGTCAGACTAGTGAGCAGCACCGGTCAGACTGGTGAGCAGCACCGGTCAGACCGGTTAGGCTGGGCCGCTCGGGGATGAACAGCACCCGCGGGTCAACTCCCCCAAATCCAACTCCCGATCTCCCGAATCGCTCCACGGATTTGTGCAAGACTTTGGGGATAGTAGGAACACCTCATGGGCACTCCATAGCCAAGATTTGGTCCACCAAAACTTGCTAAATCAAGAGGAATCGAAGAAATCCCACCAAGAACGCCTCTAACCCTAGAGCCACGAAAACCCCAAAATCGAGCCCCTTTGCTCACGGATTTAGGAGGGGAGTCAAAAGGAAAAGAACCACGAAGGGTTCATGCATACATCCCCCACCAAATCTCAAAGAGAAAGGCCTCGAAATCGCTCCAAGAAAATCGCCAAGAAAGGGCTCCAAAAATCACCAAAAAGGAGAAACGGGAAAGACACATCCAAGCCTTGAGGAACCACGCCGAATCATCTATACATACCAAAGAGGTTCATACAAGGTCTAGCTTGCCGCCCGATCATCCTTCCCTCTCACAAGATCTCACCATGAAGCTCTCAAGCTAGTCCTAAGAAAATCCTAAGGAAAATAGGAAAACCAAATGAGCTAGGGTTCCAAGAGATGGCTGCCATCCTCTCACTACTTGGGTTATATGGAGGCAACCGAAAGACGAAAATACCCTTACTAGCTAACTAGGGATACATGCCCCTCAAGGGCGAATTCGGAAATCTTTGTCTTCGCTCCATCGGACGGATGCCCAGCGACCGCAAACTTGCTTAGCCTCGACGCAAGCCTTGCGATCCCGACGTGTGTCCTCCGCTTCGAAGATTCCGGACTGCGTCGTCGCACACCGGTCCGACCGGTGCTCCTCACCGGTCAGACCGGTACCCACCGGTCAGACCCACCGGTCAGACCGGTCTGGAGCTGCTACACCTCCGTCTTCGGTTCTTCGGTCTTGGCTTTGTGGATCAACCAAGGAACCCAGTGGTTTTCTGGTGAACCACCGGAAACCCCGCGAACGCGGTGTAGCCTCCGCCAATCACCACTCATGACTCGGCTCCCACGTAGTCCCGGCTCGACCTTGGTTTTGAGGCTCAACCAAGAAACCGTCCATGACTTCACCGGGTCCCTCGAACCAAGCTTATTTGTCTTCTCCACACCTGGAGGCCTCACCGGCAATGACCTTTCGCGCTTGTTCTTCACCTGCACCAACACCAGTCAAGCCGCAACCTGCACCTGCAATACTTAGCCAAGAATCAGTACACACCACGTTGTCAATCACTCATCACACCAGGAAGCGACCATCCACCGGTCCTTGAACCACACCTGGCTCTCAAAATTGATCTATGTCTTCTTCCCTGAGCTCCTGCACACCAGCCACAACTTCAACAATATCATGATCAGCATGTTCATCAGTAAATATTGGATCAATACTAGTTGCTTGCCCTTGGCTGGAATTTTGAAGGTGTTCGGGAAGGAGAAGAATTTCTTTTCGGAGTCTGGCACCAGCATTATCGTGCATGGATTCAAAAGGAAAAATGGTCTCATCAAATACAACGTCTCGTGGGATGTAAACTCATCCAGTGGATGGTTCTAGGCACTTGAAACCTTTGTGGAGATAGTTGTAACCAAGGAAAACACATGTAGTGGATCTGAAAGCAAGCTTTCTAGAGTTGAAGGGCCTGAGATTTGGCCAACATGCACATCCAAAAACACAAACAGAGGTGTAATCAGGCTTGGTGTTATGAAGAAGTTCCATTGGGCTTTTCATGTTTGTAACACGGCTAGGCAACAGATTGATAAGGTAGGTGGGCCTCATCCCAAAATTTTAAAGGCATGGATGCGGTAGCTAGTAGGGCAAGTCCTACTTCGACTATGTGTCGATGTTTTCTCTCTGCCGACCCATTTTGTTGATGGGCATGAGGGCAGGAAACATGATGTGTGATTCCAATTTGCTTAAAGAAGGAGTTTAATCTCTCATACTCACCCCCAATCTGTTTGCATACATAAGATTTTTTTTATCAAATTGCCTCTCAATGAACTTCTGAAAATCATGAAATACGTGGAAAACATCTGATTTCCTACGTAGAAGATAGATCCATGTATACCTACTATAGTCGTCTATGAAGCTAACATAGTAGGTAAGTTTCCCAACCGATGTAGGTGCCGGCCCCCAGACATCAGAGTGAATGAGCTCAAGAGGTGTAGAGGAAATATTATGGGATTTAGAGTATGGAAGCTGGTGACTCTTAGCACGTTGATAAGAATCACAAATAGACTCAATATTCGAATCACTATTACACAAGAGCTCATTATTCTTAAGAACATGGGAAACAATTGAAAAAGAAGGGTGGCCTAATCGACTGTGCCATCTCTCTGTATACGGCTTATTGACTCCAAGCACATGTTTGTGCACACTTGCTTCCGTGGATCTAAGATTTAAAGGGTAAAGACCGCCTTCACATCTTCCTTGATGGAGAGTTCTCCTCGTTGCCTTGTCCTTAATGAGGAAAAAATCAGAATGAAATTCAAGGAAGGCATTATTATCTTTAGCTAGATGATGAACAGAAGCAAGGGATTTTTGTGCAGTTGGGACATGTAGGATATTGTTTAGATGGATATTACGAACTGGAGAGTGCAACATAGTATGGCCAATATTACTGATAAACATACCTGTTCCACTTGCTGTGTGGACTTGATCGCTGAAAGTGCATCTAGGCCCCTAACTTGTTTGTTTAAGAATGTGAGCAAGTTTTTATTTAATTATTCATGAGCTAATATTGCTTTATATTTGAGGATGAATATTGTATGGCTCACATGAAGAAGACAAGCAAGTGTGTGGTCCTTTGATAAGAAGTGATAAATGTCAAGCGATCAAATGAAGATAAATATTGGGGATATTTTGCAAAGACTAATTCCGAGTCTCCAATGATTGTGGTAGCTTGATTAAAAATCAATGGATCACAAGAAGAGAAATGGTGTTCTCTACTAAATAATAAATGCAAGGCTTCATGTGGTGATTGCGAAAGGATACAAGGATGAGTGTATATTTGATGACCCAAAATTGGAAGCTTGCATATATGTTGTCAATCAAGAACAAGCATTTGAAGCTGTATTTCAAATGAAGATCAAATATGGATGAAGCAAAGTCGAACTCAATGTGGTTTGGATAAGTGATGAAGAGATCAACCGAGATGACTAGGGTGAGGGACTAAGCAATCTTTGGGGTCCTAGCTAGGCTGCCATTTGTGTTTTGCTAAGGTGAAGTTCTAGTATCCGTGGGGTCTCCAAGTATCATATCCAAGCCTTAACTGAGGGAAGCAATGCAACTCATCTACATGTTATGTTTGGCAATATGGAGTGACTTAAGGATCTAAGTGTGCATTACTATGCTATATGGAAAGATCTTAAGTTGCTAGCTCAAGTATGGATGTGCTCATGAAGATAACAATTGTTGGAAGCCCTCAAGTTCAAGTTGTTCAAGTATGGCAAGATGAAAGATATACAAGCTCAAGAGGTTGACTAGGTATTTACTTTTGTTCTTAAGTATAGGAATGTCGTACTATCAAGAGGGATGCAACATTAGCTTTATGACAAGTATCAAAAGTGCTCATTAGTTGACCTATGTGAGAAATAGCCTTGAGAGAGTCCCTGAGTGATCTAACAAACCTCTAACCCAACCTTAGCCACTTCAACACATCTTGAAGTGTTTGTGAGAAGAGAAAAAGGGTTTTGGGCTCTCTCTGCCCAGGGCGGTCGGACCGCCCCAGGCAGCCAACAGCTAGTTTTTCAAACTGGCCGGGGGCAGGTGGTCTAACCGCCCTGGGCACTTTTCTAACGGCTAGTTTTCCTTGAGAGGGGTATAAGTACCACACGAGCTCCACTTGTTGGAGCTGCTGATTCTAGGGTTGCTGGTGTGCTTCCCCTACTGTTTTTGCTGAGCCAAAGCCATAGAACCTCTCCCCAACCATCTCTTTGTGAGATTTGTGAGATTCAAGCTCTATCCTTGAGTTGGGTTGAGAGAGTGAGTTTGTGTGAGCTTTGTGAGCTGTCAAGAGCCTTCCATAGCCTGAGCACTTGTGACTCGCGTCTACAAGCCTTGAAGCATTTGTTGCTCTTGGAGGTTTGCCTCCTAGATGGCTAGGCGTCGCCAGCTAGCTCCCAAGTTGTGGTGAGCAGCGGCAAGTTTGTGAGGGCTGTGATCTTGCCTCTTCGTGGAAAAGATCGCCTTAGTGGAATTTAGAAAAGTGGTTGAAAGAGACCCGGCTTGTTGTGGGAAGAGTTAGTTGAGAACTCGAATCCCTTACAAGCTCCTCATCGGAGACGTAGCTTCCTTGGTGGAAGTGAACTTCAGGAAACAAATCTTTGTGTCTCCATTGTGGTTTGCCCCACTTGTGGTTCTCTAGCATATTACTATTTGCTTCCGCTTCGATCTACTTGGGTGTGCTTGTCTTTGTGTGCAGGGATCATTACCCTGCTTGTGACCATCTACCAAGGCCACTCACCAAGTTTGGTTCGTGCTAGAAGTCAAGAGAAGCTTGAGTCATTGGTTGCTGGCTTTCTGCATGGAGGCGGTCTAACCGCGCCAAGGGGGCGGTCAAACCGCCCTCCCTCAGCAGAAAGCAGCGACCGCCCTGTGTAGGCGGTCTGACCGCCTGTGCCTGAGAGCTCAAGTTTTTTGGGGAAAAGTTATATTTGGTTGACTCGCCTATTCACCCCTCTCTAGGCGACATCATGATCCTTTCAATTGGTATCAGAGCCGAGTGCTCCATTTCGAGCTTAACCACTCAGAGTTTGAAGATGTTGACTACATGTGAGGTACCGTTTGAGCCACTAGCTCTAGATGGCTCAAACTACATTTCTTGGTTAGCAAATGTTATGCATTCTCTTAAGGCTATGGGTCCCACTGCGGAGAGCATTGTTGTTGCGAGTATCCTTCCAAAAGATTGAACATATGTCTCTCTTGAGGATTTGGAAAACACGCAACTCAATGCCTCTATTGTTAACTTTTTGCGTAGTTCTCTATGTGAAGATTTTAGGAATTTATGCTAGAGAACAAGAACATTTGTTGAGATGCTCATTGCATTTGGAATTTACTAAAATCCTTTGTGAATTCCAAATTGGATGAAGATGAAAGTGATGATGAAGATGAAGATGAAGATGAGATAGTGGAGTGCTCCACTACCTCTACAAGTTTCACTGAACATCAAGCATCCACTCTCGAGAAGGAAAAAGGTGACAGAAGAGAAGACTCAGCTCCATTGGAGGAGGCAGTCAAACCACCCTCCCAGGGCGGTCTAACCGCTCCTAGCAGAGGAAGTGAGCCCTCGTGTGTCGAGGAGTCTCCTCAAGCCCCAAGCTCATCCTCACCAGTTCTAGAAGCTTCAGAAACATATTATGGTGAAGGTGCTTGCTTGATGGCCAAGAAGAAGAAGAACAAGAAAAAGAGAAGAACCAAAGGAGGAAAAATTGAAAAAGATAAAACCTCAAGCTTAGTGGAAAAGCAACTTGAGATTCTTCAATCTGAGCGTACCTCCTTGGTTTGTGAGTATGAGTCATTGGCTAAACAACTTGATTATGCTAAAGCCAATGACATACTAGTGTAAGGAATCGGATGCCCGTAGCCTAAGAGGGGGAGGAGGTGAATTAGGCAACTTAAAACCTTAACCTATGGCTTATCACTATTTGTATCAAACATAAACTAGAACATACTATCTAGATGTGCAACTAGGTTGTTCTAGTGTGAAACTCCCATCCCAAAACAAGTTTTGCAACCTATAGCCAATCCTAGCAAGATACTACTCTAGGTAAGTAAAGGCAAACAAGGATTGCAAGAATGTAATGCGGAAACGTAAAGGGGGATGAGAGGAAGCAAACTCTTGACACGCGATTTATCCTGTGGTATCGGTAGGCACTAAGCCACCCCTAGTCCACATTGTTGAAGCACTCTACACAAGAGTATTACTCTCTGGTCACCAAGTCTCTCCCAAGAGCACCACTTGACTTGCCACAAAGGCTCGCAACTAAGGCAGTCGCCAAGCTCCCTTGGTCACCTTGATGCCGCCTCCACTAAGGAGCTTCTCCACCAAGGGAAGGGGGTCTCCACGTCCCCCGCACAAAGTGTCCTTGCCGCTCCACACCAAGCCGGAGGCTCGAAGACGTTTTTCGGAGAGCCACCTAGGCTCCAAGGCTTCCGGCGCACCTCGTACAACTTGATCCACTCGAGAATCACCTCACAAGGTAGGCACACCTTGCACTCACTTAGCTCTAAGCTAAACCTAACACTAAGCACACACACAAAGCATGTGCAAGTCTATAGATGAGCAATTTGGTACTTGGATGGCTTGGATATGATCTTCTATGAGTCTTGAACTCCTCTGCACTTCCACACACTCTAGCAACTCCAAGTGGGTGAGTGGAGGGGGTATAAATAGCCCAAGGCATCCAAAGAGCCGTTGGCTAAAAGCTGCTGAAACTAGTACCATCGGATGAACCGCCGCTATAACTTTCCTAGGCGTCGGTTCATCCGGTGCCCTCCACGTCACTTAGCCGTTGCATTTCCACAGACACATATCCTCCGACGCTTGCACCGAAGGTCTTCTTTCCTAGCCGTCGGTTCATCCGGTGCTGATAGGCTCATGGCCAAAACCTCTCTGTTAGCAAACACGCGGCCATCGGATGAACCGCTACTGAAACCCTTATGTCCATCGGTTCATCCGGTGCTTAAGAGCTTCACACCCGGACCTCTCTGTTAGCTTATTTGACACCTTTGGATGAACCGGATGAACCGCTGCTCACCCATCAGTTCATCCTGTGCTACTCATTTCTGTAGGCTTGGTCTTTTGATTCATCCGGCGCAACTAGAGAAGGGGGCGTCGGTTGATCCGGTGATCATCATGTTGACTTGAGTCTTCCCGCAGTGTACTACTTCATCCGGTGATTGCACCAACGCCGCTTCCAAGGGCACCGTCGGTTCATCCGACGGTGGCATTTCTTTTCTTTTTCTTCCATGATTTTTACCCTTGAAAAATATACTATCTTCTCATTTTGGCATATGGTATTTTTGCATCCTTGGGACCTAGAAGTGTCTACAAAGACATGCTAGACAATATGGTTAGTCCCATTGATCATGTTGTCATTAATCACCAAAATTAAGCTTTGAACAAATGGCATATGAGGCCATGTTCACTACAACTAGAAGCTAAACTAGAGAAGCTCACTAGTAAGCATATGGCTCTACAAGCAAAATACAAGGAACTTTGGTGTTCTCATGAGAAGCTTGTAGATTCTTATGCTTCACTAGAAATTGCTCATGAGGTTGTTTTATCTTCGGTAAAATACTTGCAACCTCTCTCACACACATGCACATGCTCACTTGTCAATAATGATTTTTCTTGTACTAAACTTTGTTGTTCTCAAGCAAGCCAATCTAGTATTGAGTATGTATTTTTAGAATCTTGTGATGACCTCATTGCTCAAGAAAATGATGAACTCAAGCAAGAGGTTGAAAAGCTTAAGAAAAACTTGAGTGAGTTGAAAGGGAAGAGCGAAGTGCAACCTTCTCAAGATAACTGTGCTAACATGGTGAATAAGCTTGAGAAGGGGTCAACCGTCACTAGCTCAGCTTCTCAACAACAACTCAAGGACATCAAGATCAAGATTCTAGAGAAGAAGAAATTTAAGCTTAACAGGTGCAATCGATGCTCAAAAATGGGGCACTTTGCTTCACATTGCCCCACCAAGCTCAAGACTCAAGAAACAATCTCCAAGAAGAAAAGAAGCTCCATCAGAAGGAGATTGTGCTATCAATGCAAACAGAAGGGCCACTTTGATGCAGATTGCCCACAAGTCAGCAGTGCTGACCAGGGGTGGTCTGACCACTCCCTCAGGGTGGTTAGACCGCGTCTGGTCACCACAACCAAGATGTACTGCAGCAAAGAGGAGAAAGCTTACTCTTCAAGCAAGAAGCTCACATGCAAGCCAAGCCAAGACAAGCAAATGGCCCCCAAGCCTAGAAGTGACAAAAGCCACATTTGCTACACTTGTCGTGAGAAGGGTCACATGGGCAAGGATTGTCCAAATGGTAACATTCCTAAATCAAACTTTGTCCACTATAATTTCAATAGGGTTAGGAATGATAAGAATGGTACTTGTGCTATGAGGATGATTAGTTCACCTCAAACTAGCACTAGGGCCATTTGGGTTCCTAAGCACCTTGTGACTAACCTACTAGGACCCAACAAGTGTTGGGTACCAAGAAGTGCTTGCTGAGCTTGTAGGTCAATCGAGTTGCATTGAAGTCATGGCGAAAAGAAAAGAATACAATAATCAATGTCTTGCCATGAGAAGAGCTAGAAATTGAAAATTACTCAACCAATGCAATCTCGGTAATAAGTGCTTAATGTTGTGTCTTGGTCACTCTCAGTCCTTTGTGAACACTCATGGATCATTGGTCCTAGGATTGTGAGGCATGAGGAAGTGACCTTGACATTTCCATAATATTTATTCTCTCATACCATTTGATGCTACTAATGGCTCTCTAGTAGAGCAATTATTGTGATAAGCTTTGCAGGAATTTATTTAGGAAATTTAGAAGCTTATCAATGAACAAGAGCTGAGAAATCACCAAATGGACCTCTCTGGGGGAGGGCGGTCTAACCGCCCCCCATAGGCGGTCTGACCGCCTAGCATCCCAGGAGTGCATTCCCGGGTGACCCGACCTCTGTGGGCGGGTGACCCATTTCGTTTCTGGATATGAGCGGGTGACCTGGCCCCTATGACCGGGTGACCCGGGGTAAAAGCTGAAACTCGAAAAATTTGGTGAAAGTGCATCTACGGTAATGAGATACCTAACTTATTTCAATTGTTAAATCCTTTATATGTCATGAGTAAGTTTTGAAGATATCTCCCTTGTTCGTAAATGAATCATGTGCTAAGTTCGAGAAATTCAAGAATCTCTAAGAACTAACTAAGGGGGAGATTACTTCAAAGTTTGTCATTTGTGGGACTAACAATTTCTTCTAGTGCACTTGTAGTCTCACATATTTGTGCAACATAAGCAAGCTCTTATTTGACACAATAATCTTTAAGCAATCAAGTTAAGAGCAAGCTGCTTTTAAAATTAAAATATGCACAAATAAAATGTGGCCTAAGGCAAAGGTATGTTCTCTTGAACTCTTTTTAATATTGTAATGCATCTAGGCCTATATATATCATGCTAGTGTGCCATCCTTAGCATGTAATTGCTACAAGTGAATTTTGTATATGCTTGCACTATGTCTCATTTGTAGCATTTTGTTGTGCTCTTTGTATATCTGAGAAGCTTGGTAGATTATATATGCTTTGACATGCATTTTTCATGAAAACAAGGGGGGAGTTTCATAATACCTTGATTCATGCATTGTCAACAAGGGGGAGAGTTTTGTGAGATTTTGCATGTGGGGAGAAAAATTTGAGAAAAGAGGTTGCATTTGCTCAGGGGGAGTTTGCATATGTGCAGGGGGAGCTCCTTTGGTTTGCCTGAGTTTTGTGCTTTGTGGTGTGCTCCTTGTAGAGCTTTGTTTGTCTCGGCTGTGTTGAGCCGTAGCCCTTGCCTTAGGGGGCCGAGACTTGGTCTAGCAAGTAATCGTGTTTTTCGCTTATTTTTTGGCTTTGGATCACTTGCTTGGAGGTTTGTGTTCGTGGTTGTTTTTCTTTTTCTTTTTCTTTTTCTTTTTCTCTATGTTGGTTACTATGGGTGTTGTCAATGCACTCATCAAGGGAGATTGAGGACCAGGTGTGTCCGAAGACCAGTGGAGGGTCGCTCTTAGTGATGAGTGATTGACAACGTTGTGAGGACTGATGCTTGGCTAAGTGTGCAGGTACAGGTTGCGGTTTGACTCGTGTTGGTGCAGGTGAAGAACAAGCGCGAAAGGCCTTAGCCGTGGCGGCCTCCGGGTGATGGAGAGGCAAGTAGGCTAGGTTCGATGGACCCGGTGGCCGATGGGGTCAAGTGCGAGCCGTGCGGTGCAAGACTAGCAAGTTGAAGTCATGGACATGGGCCAGTGCAAGGTGGCGGTTCGAGGCCGAAGCTTGCACGCGGGGTTTGGTGGTTTGCCCAGAAAACCATCGTGGACGGTTTCTTGGTTTGGGCCACAAAACCAAGTCCGGAGGCCCGATGTGATGGAGACGAGGATCCGGGAGTGTCGGGAAGCTTCGAGGTGGGGGGCACATGGTCCGATCGCGGGGCTTGCGTCGATGCTAAGCATGTCCGCGGTGGAAGCGTGTCCGCTCGATGGGAATATCCGAAGACTTGACCATATTACCCCTGAGGGGTGTGTATCTTCTATTTGAGTTGTAGGGGTAGCGTGGTCATTTGCCTCCTCCGGTGAACTTCGTATAAATAGCGGAGAGGTGGATGACATCTCTCTCTCTCTTGGACTCTAGGGGTTTCCTCCCCCGGTAGATCGCTCTGGACTGCTTCTTTTCTCTGCTATTCCTTAGGCTAGATTCTTGTATGGACTCTGACCTCTGGATGTATGGAAGCATTCGGCGTTGTGATGATCTCCTAGCTCTTTGTGATTTTCATGTCTTTTTCAGAGATTTTTTTGGGGTGTTTTGTTCTTCGCTCGATTCGTTGATTTGAGGGCATTTTCTCTCGGATTTCTTTAAGGGGATCATGGGTGGATGCCTTGTGCATCTTTGTGTGTGATCCTGACCCCTCAAACGCTGGGAAACCCCTTAGATTCGCGAGTTTTTGTTGGAGCCCGAGTTCTTGGTGGTGGTTCATGTGATCTGCGATTCCCGGTGATTTAGTGAGTTAGAGGCCGAAATTTTTGGGGTATCGCTTCATCTTGTGACGCTTCTCATCTCCCCAAAATCTTGTCTCAAGAGCTCAAGCCGTTTGGGAGATCCGGTGATGAGACGGGAGGGTTGACTCCCGCGCGCGAGCTATTTCTGCTCTGTCCGCGTTTGGCGGACGGTCCGCGACCCCTCCGCAGACGGTCCGCGGCCCCTCCGCGGACGGTCTGCGAGGTGCCTGACAGCCCGGCTGTTCGTCGTGTTCGTCTCGTGTTCTTGTGTGCCTTTCATTCGATCCATTGAGTCAGTTGGTTTTTGGTGCAAGAGGTTTGCGGACGGTCCGTACTAGAGTGCCGAACGGTCCGTGACGAGGCGGACAGTCCGCGGGTCCATCACGGAAAGTCTGTTTTTCTCGGTGTGCTACTAGAGGTTTGGGTTGCAGTTTCAGACGGTCCGCCGTGCCCTCGCGGATGGTCCGCGCCCTCCACACGGACAGTCCGCCCGGCTACCTCGGACAGTCCGCCAGGTGCTTCGCAGATTTGGTGAAGTTGTTTGATTCTTGTCTTGTGCTTTCGCTCTTTGCTTCAAGGCTTGTCTCTAGGACTTGTAGGCTTGTGTGTGCCTAGTCTAGAGCTTCTTTGGTGTGTGCGAGTGATTGGAGTGGCAATCGGGGTATAGGCCGAGTTCATCCTTCGGGAAGAATTTTTATCGGCTCCCATTCACTCCCCCCTCTCTGGTCGCCTATTCGGTCATTCAAATGGATAGGGTGAGACAGGGCTGAGACCCTTAGAAAGTGATACAGCGGATGCCAGCTCAGTGGACCCCGACAGCCACTGAGTTTAATAAAACTTTGGGACTGGTAGGGGAGGCTACGTGTTCCCTCTCCAGGACCAACCTACTATTTATACTGGCTTTACTTTCTGCTTTTCTTCGAAATTTACTTCACTTGCATCTATTTACTTTTATAATTATTAAGACCTGTTTCCTTCCTTGGACAATCTTGCATATAGACGTAGGTTAATTTCTTATACGTTGGGATTTTCTGAGTACCTATTTTAGGTGCTCACTCTTGCTTCCCTGTCCCTTCAATTCAAAAGAAAGAGAGGACGAGCTTCGTCGCAGGGGAGGGTCTGCCGGACCCGTTTCCGGACAAGCTGCCTGAGGTTATGGTTCTGCTACATAGATCTTCGCTGCAAGTTTGAGGTTCATCTTTGGTAGAATTCTTCTCTTACCCTCAAACTCCTTTAAAATAATGTCTTGTTTGCTTTACGATATATGGATCTGATACTTCTTGTGAAGTGCCGGTACCATCAGCCGATCCAGGGAATGGCACTATTGGCAACCGGGCACCCAGATATACATATTTAAAGTATATAAGAGGGTGGTCCCCACAGTGGTCATTGGTTCATCTAGCGGTGTTGAAGGCAAATCAATCTCAACGAGTGGAGGTGTCTCTTTGTTACCTTCTTGCATCCCCTCCATCTCATCATGTGGAACATGCTACATTTGCATTTGTCCCTTCTTTGAAGTCTTCATTATCACCCAAATCTTCATCTTCAAAGTCTTGTGTGTTGCTTTCTTTATCCTCCGTGTACCACATGTCATCGAGATTGCTAGTCGCAGAATTACTCTTTTTTTATCCTTGAGCACTTCCATGGCTTGATTTGCTAGTGTGTAAGCTTGAATAGCACACAAGCTATAATCTTGTGGAGAGGGGCCTTCTTGGTGTGTTTGCTTTATGTCATCTACCTCCATTATATCTTCTAGCTTGAATCCTATTTTCTCCAATTTATCCTTCAAGTCACTAGCTCTTTTCTTTATTTCCCTCATCTCCTTAGCAATAAACTCTTCTTCTTGATTTGGTGCACATATTGTTGTGGAGACGAGACTTTTTGGCTCATCATGGTTGTGCTCTTCTCCTCCTTCATCATAAATCTTCAAGATGTCAAGTTGGTCGATCCATCCTTCATCTTCTTCTTCAAATATCTTTTGGATCGATTCTCCACTCATCTCTTGGTCAAAAATATCTTCGATTCTTTTGGCGACGCGTCCGTGTTCCTCCTTCCTTTGGTAGTTTATTAGAGGGGCAAGATCAAATTGAATCCAATCGAATTGATTGAATTCCGCCAATGGTCGAGCATTCCCCATACTTCGGCCTACTTTCATGTTAGTTTCAACATTTTTATTATCTGAAATGACATCTCTTACCTTAGGAAGTGGTTCTTCGATTTCTTGTATGGTCGGTTCATCTTTCTTGACCTCTGGTTCGTCTTTTTCAGAAATTTCAGCAAGCGTTTCCGATGTGCTTTTGTCGTTTTGCTCCTCCCGACATCGTCTTCGCCAATCTCTTAACAAGGCCGCACCATTGCTGAGTTTTTGTAGGAGTTGGGCGGCTTCCGTGAGTGTTTTCTCCATGAGATCCCCTCCTGCACACATTTGAACATATTCCATGCAACTAGGGGTTAGGGAAAAGAAAAAGGTATGCAAGAGCCTATCACCGGAGAATCTGAGTCTTGGTCCTTGTTCAACTAGTTCATTGAAGCGATTCCATGCTTGATCTATCCCTTCCCCTTCTCCTTGCGTAAAAGTAATCACTTACCTCTTTATTTGTTGGATCTTGCTTATTGGGAAGAATTTCTCACAAAATTTTCTCATCAATTGATTCCAATTTCCTCCAACTTCGAAGGACGCAAATGAATGCCACTTCTTTGCTTCGCCGGCAAGTGAGTAGGGAAAGAGATTCCACTTGAACCAATCATCGGGGACTCCTTCTTGTCATACCATATTGCATAACGTCGTGAAGCGCTCGATGTGTCTATGCGGGTTGTCCGTCTCCACCCCTCTAAAAGGATTGGTTGCCGCCATCTCGATGATCCGAGCCTTGATCCCATACTTCGTCGCTTCGAGCCTCAAATCTGACTTTTGTACCTTGATGTCCTCACAACATGGGCTGGCATAATCCCTTAATGATTTCTCCGGTTCCTCCAAAGGATGTCCAATGAACGCCATCTAGACAACAAAAACAAAAACAAAACAAAATAGGGTTTTTCTAGAAAACTAGGGTTAGATGTTAGTAATCAACAAAATTAATACAAGATTAAACATAGCAAACTGGCTTGCTCCCCGGCAACGGCACCAGAAAAAGGGCTTGTTGATAGTTAAATAACGTGTCGAGTTTCGATCCACAAGCATACAGATCACTTGTAGCCTTTTTCTCCAAGGGGGGTTCCAAGGTTCTTGTCAACCCAAGGAGCAAGGGAATTGCTAGCGCTTAACCAAGTACTAATCTAGTTGATTAGAAAACTTTTGTAAGAGAGATTAATCTAAAATAAAGGCAATCTAACTTATGTTAATCTAAGATTGAAACCAAAGGCAAAGGTTGATACAAGAGAGAAATAAAGATAGATAAGTGTTCCCTCCCTAGGGTCTAGGATCACATAGATAAGCATCTACTACATGAAAGAGGTATTGCCTTCGCTAACATCATGGTGGTTATGCGGTCGCTTAAGCCTTTTCCCTGCATCGTACTGTCACTATGCAAGGTAATAAAACACTTTCGCTAACGCATCTATATCTAAGCATCCATAGGGTTTGGCTAATCACCATGATTACCACAAACCCTACTAAGATCACATGTTGCGCAAACATATGTAAACAAAACACTTGCGAAGACATAGACCATGAAGCATCGATAGGCATAGAATTCATGTAGCGATTACATATCCAAGATCCATCTAACCCTAGGGATGAATGGAGACATTACCCTGACATCTTACAAGGATTGAAGCACGTAGGGGTGGTGGAACCTCTGGAGAACGTCGTCGATGAAGATGGCAGTGATGAAGTTCGGGAACACCCCTAGGCCGACGACATGGAGTCCTCCTCTTGCTTCCTTCCTTCCGCCGGTGTTGATCTTTGTGACGAACTCATCTCATATCTACCCTCATCTTGCGACAGCAAGTTTTTGGTGAATGGACGTTGGTAGAATGATTGGATTCGGCGGCCGTCAGAGGCAGGAGCTATAAATAGCCCGGGGAGACCCTAGGTCAAAGGGGATCGCGAACTGAGGTGAAAAGGGGCTGGGCCGGTCGGCTTGGCCTTTTCTAGCCTGGTTCGGGCCCATCTTCATTGACGTGGCGTTTTTTGCAATTTTGTCTTTTTGCCCCTTCATATGTGGCTTTTTGGCGTCATCATCCTTGCGATCAAGATAGGGGGTCTTGTCGTATGAAGTCTGGTCTTTTCGTCTTGGTCCTCAGGAATGTTTCATCGTAGCACCTTGGTTCTTGCCACCTTTAGGAGTAGATTCGGCTTGCACTTGAACACGAACGGAACTCCTTAATTAGCCTTTTGAACTTGATGCAAATCTTTCCTTTAAGCTCATGTTTTCCTGCAAACACATTATACTTCAAAAGGCACATGCACAGACGAACTTGTTATATCATTAGTGTGCCTAGTGGCGAGTTAGTTTCATAATGAAGCTCAAACCAAAGTGTAACGAGTGCTCTAGGTTGACGGAAATCGACCACCAACAAAACACAAGAGAGATTGGGAGCGAGATGGTCTAGCAGGAAGAAGGGGAAAGGAAGGAGGTTTGCCGGAGGAGGGACGGAGGATGGGTACCTGCAGCGGAGGGGACGGCGGTGGCGGCACTCTTCCGTGGTCGCCTTCCGCCCGTCCGCCAGAGGGAGTCGCGGAGGGGGTGCCGGGGAGGAGGTGTCGTTTTTCTTTTTTCGTGACCTAGAGATGAACTGGTACACGGGGGGAGGCGGGGGAATTAAGATGCCGAGGAATACCGAGCGGGAGGGCTCCGAATTATGGGCGGGCACGCGCAAAGGGGCCCAATATTTCGCGGCATTGGAGGCTCGTTTCCGTCTGCGAATGCAGACCGCATCCAAACACTTGAATCGTGCCCTGTCTAATGCCAATTCACGATTCTGCCTCTCAATACGTACTTCCAAATGCAGCCTAATAAACACCTTCACTAAAGTAAAACATGAGAAGTGAAATGATCGGTAACCTAGTAGTTAGAGCAACTGGGTAGCACACAGTAGATCTGAGTTTGACTCCTAACGAATGAAACATATCTGAAATAAAAAATTATAAATGAGTGCAACCCCATCCGTAAGAGTAAGACCACCTATAATTGATGATGCCACTCATGTCTCGCTAATATAAATTTAGAAAAATTAGAGTACTTGTACTGAGTCAAGACTTGAACGTCGGTGGATAGTACTACATCATAAGAAACCTAACTAGGTGAGCCACCTTCAGATCACAAATTCTTTGAATTTCTTAGATTTTTAGATGAGTAAATTGCACCCATCATACAACAACTTGTCAAGTTGGTGCAGGTTGGTCTGACAACTTGTAATATGCTCGATCTAGTACATTAACTTGTCAGATGGGTGCGGATTGGTCCAACAAGTTTTAAAGTGCGCAATTTATTACAATAACTTGTCAGATGGGTGCAAAATTGGTCAAAAATCATATCAAATAATCAATTTAGCACAACAGTTTTATAGGTGGGTGCATATTAGTTCAAAAATTTGTGTAAAATGCTCAATTTAGCGTACTACCTTGGCTAAATGGTGCACCTATAGTCCAAAATACAAATGACAACATATTAAACAATTAGCATTTAAATAATATTTTTGTCAATTAAGTTGCTAATCGTGAATCAACTGTGTATTTTACTATTTGTTCATTAGTTAAAATTGAATCAAAATTTAGATTTACACCATTATATTACCGAAAGACTAAACTAGTACATGAGACTTTAAAAATATTTATTACCAACTTCTAAAAGGTATTAATTGTTAGTACATATTATCATATTTGATTTTTTAGGTGAATAGAAATGCATATAATCAAACTTGAAATCAATATTAAACATGAAATTAAAAATTTCCTAATCAAAATTTAATCTTTGTATAAAAATAGTTAACGAAGACGAGACAATAATTTCTTAAACATAGAAGGTTCTACTCCTTACCACATATGTTACCACCTCGAGTACTTGTCAGTTTCTTGGATCTTCTTTCGTGTCTTGGTCATCCTGTAAGCAGTCCAGTGTAGCCCAGTCCACTACAGAGGCCGAGTATATAGCTGTAGCTAGTTGTTGCTCCAAGCTCCTATGGATCACTGACACTTTGAGCGATTTTGGTGAGGAGTGTACCCATATCCCACTCTTTTCTGATAGCACCAGTACCATAAGTGTAGCCAAGAACCCCGTTCTCCACTCCAAAACTGTTGGCGTTTCATAGCGCTGTCACTTAAGAACAGATCTGAAATCCATCCTTAGTGACCACACCAAGAAATGCCTGTTGGCATCTCTTAACGTCACAACTAATGACGCCGAGTTAGCGTGAACATCAAGACTTGCCAAAGGAACCATTGTAGAATTTCCCCAAGGAAGGAGAATATTCCAAGGGTATCATATCCGTGGAAGGCAATGGCGCATATCTTAGACTTATGCTTTTGCACTGAATGTAAACTAAGAGATAGATATAGGAAACAAAAAACTCAAAGGCAGAGGTAAGATAAAAGATATAAAAGGGTAGTGTGACACACACACTCAAATCTACCTCTACTCTAGCACACTACGGCTTAGGGGAACAAACGAGTTAGCTCTAGGTTCTAATGTACTAAACATACAAAGCTAGAAGATACAGGAGATAGGCATGAGTATTGCATGAGAGGGTAAGGTTCAGCACCCAGGTACAAACAGGGAGCTAGCCCGTGACGACCAGCACTCTACGAAACTAGACTTTAGACTCCTACAGCAGGTACCCCAACGCGGAGGGTTCCAAAGGATCCAACAGCTGTCACCACTGCGGACCTACCTCTATCGTTACGGGGGGTATGCTCATAACTAACATAGCCAGACAACCCAGGCACTATGCCTGCGTTGCTGCTAGACTTCACCCGGCCCGGGCTATTGTGACCCAGGGTGAGAGCCACCAGCAGACTAGTCAACTTAGACCGAGTACCGTAGCTTGAACACAAACCTCATGCAACACTCTCATGCCATCTAACAAGATCAACTAAGGCTAGACATACGAACGGATACGAACTCTCTTATGTCTAGTCAATAAGATCAAAGGGTCGTGTTCGTGAAGAACACGAGCCTCTAACTTATGAACAAACACATAAGGAATGAGTTTATCATCCTTCTAGTGGATCAAAAGGTAGTGTTCATGAAGAACACAAGCCTCTAAATGATGAACAAAGGATGAACTCAAGAACATATCAAGCATATGATCTACCATGACTTTATATGAAATAGCTGAATAACTGAAGTAGATCAAAGTCATATAATGAAATAAAGATAAAAGAGAACTCATACCTAGACTCTAAAGAAGACTTGGAACCTGAAGAAGAGCTACTCTAGCCTACCCCCTAGCCTTGGAAACTAAAAGTGAGAGGAGAATGAGAGAGTGGTGTGTAAGAAATGGGAGCCCCTCCCCTTCTATTTATAGGCGAGGACCAGGCTTGCTCGAAGCACCTAATGGCCTCAAAACACCCGGGAGTGAGGTAAGTGACCAATGAGCAGCTGCCACGTGTAGGGGCGAGATGGGGTGGCACTAAGGCGGTTCGGCCGATCCTAGGATCGGCCGGCCCCCTAGGCCCCCACTCGGGGTGGTTTTCCTCTGGGTGGCTGCCCTGTGGGCCCTCTGATCCATCCCCGGTGCATGGCTTGATTTGGTATCCGAGGTGGGCCCCTTGATCCATGTGAAGTCCACATGGCGCTCTCTGATTCGTCGGTGAGTGCCTCCCTTGGATCAATGATGTGGAATGCCATATGTTTCCTTGGTGGTAGCCACCTCCTCAACTGAGTTGGCATGGTTTCTACATAGAAGGCGGGTTTCCATCTCTTTTAAGGGGTATTTCACCTACATACAAATAATCTCCAAGGACAAGTGGAACTACTTTATTCAAACCAAAATGCAAGTAAATAATGCATATGCCTCCATTTATGTGAGAATATTGAGGGCTGATATTGGTACTTAACAGCCGTCAACAAACTCCCCCAAGCTAACCTCTTGCTCGTCTCTAAGCAAGACATTAGAGGCTTAGCTTGGTTGATCAGGAGTTACTACAATGTTGTATTCTCAACTTATGGCAAACATACAGCAAGGTACTCTACCAAGAGTTGAACAAGTTGGCAATGTTCTTACCTTTCACCTGATGACGTGGGGCATATAGCTTCACCTGCCTTAGGCGGTTCAAAGACAGAATGGTTATATAGCAATGCATAATCACTCATACCTTGATCAGCTATCAATCCAGAGGTTTTGCAAAATTTTCAAAAGAAAATCAGAGTTCCTCAAATGATACTCTCGGATCGCTCAAAGGTGTATGGTTCCTCACCAAGGCATCAATGCTGCATTTCTTCACATCCTACTCCTAATAGGCTTATGTGGAGCTGTAGGTAGGGAAGAAATGTGGCATACTTGTCTCTCATATTTTGCTAAGTCAAAGACCGGATCCTTGGAAGAAACAAACATACATCCTGATCAAGATGTGCATATGTGTGTGATGGATATGAGCATGGCAAGGTGGATACTAGGCCCGGAAATGGGTGCTAGATATTACCATGCTTTATATGAGGGATTGATGGTAAGGTGGACACTAGCCCCGGAGTGGGTACTAGTTATTACCATCTATATGGTGGAACTCTTTCTCTTGCACATATCAATCCCTTTTCTCCTTTTGAAATTTTTCAAAACTTGGGCTAGCTCTCTTTATTTTATTTTTGCCATGCTTTTGAGCATGCTTCTTTTTTTTCTCTCTTTTTTTCAGCTAGCCCTTTGTCTCTATTGGAGATATTTGGAGAGGGATGAATGATACAAAGATACCTAGACTCCATGGGCATACATCTTTCATACCCGTGAACCACCTTTGTCTTTCTTTTAACATAATCTAGGGTTAGTTTGTCTTTACTTTATAGATTAATCTTTACATCATAAAGTCTTTAATCAACTAAGTTAGTGTTAGGTTAAACACAAGCAATTCCCTTGCTCCGTAGATTGAGAAGAACCTAGGGGGTCCCCTCCCTTGGTGAAAAAGGTACCAAGTCACTCCGTGGACTTGCGGTGAAGTTGAACGCGGTTTTGAACCGTCAACATCGGGTCTTATGAAGATAAAAAATAACCTATCGAGGATGAGCAAATTCAAGGTGGGTGATGGGTCACAAACTCGTTTTTGGGAGGATGCTTGGCTAGATAACACCTCTTTCAAAAATTAATACCCATCCTTGTATAACATTCTACGGAAGAAGAGTGCGATAGTGGTAACGGTTCTTAGATCGAATCCTTGAATGTGGCTTTTAAGAGATCCTTAGTTGGCAACAATTTACAAACTTGGCACCATTTGGTAGCTAAAATTGTGAATGTCCAATTAACATGTCAGAGAGATATTTTTCTATGACCTCTAAAACAAAATGGCCAGTTTACTGTTTGATCCATGTATAGGACGCTCATTGCTCAGTTGCCTGCACTGCGCAAAAATATGATATGGAAGTTAAAATTTCTCTTAAAAATAAAGATTTTTATCTGGTACTTGCAAAACAGAGTAGTTCTAACCAAAGATAATTTAGCTCTTCGACAATGGGAGGGAAGTTTAAAGTGTTGTTTCTGTAGTCTGGATGAAACCATTCAACATCTTTTCTTTGATTATCAAATGGATAGATTTATGTGGAGGATCGTACAAGTTTCTTTTAATATAACGCCATCAGTGAGCATCTTTCATATGTTTAATGGGTGGCTTAATGGGATTAACAAAAGCTTATGTACACAATCCTGGTTGGAGCATTTGCTTTATGTTTGGGAATTTGGTTAAGTAGATATGGTATAGTTTTTAACAACACTGGGAGCCCGTCCGGGTGGTAGAATGAAAAGTGCTCGGTTGGTAGAATGAATAGTATTGCATGAGAGAAAATAAACCGAAACAAGCCGTAATATGCCATGGCAGAAGGTGGCTTGCTCCAACCGCCATGGCAGACAGGAGGGCCCCGTGGTGAGGTCCATGGTGGACAGTGTGCAGAAGGTGAGTACTCTCGCCTGGGCGCTGGGCCATCCTTAGCAGCGGGTCATCTCCTCCCCTGGCGTGTTGACCCCGCACCTTCTCCTCTCTGCCCCTCGTCGATTTCACTCTTTTCGCCTCCTCCGATCCCCAATCCTTTGCCCCCGCCGCATCCGCCGCCACATCCACCGCCGCCGTCCGCATCACCGTCGACTCCGCCGGACACATTTTCTCCACCCCCCACCTCCACCGCCTCCGCCACCAGATCCACCAAACCTCCATTCTTCGGTGAACCCTACGCGTTCATTGGGGGAAGAAATGGTGAAAGTTGGGGATTCGGAAGAATTAGGAAGCACTTGGCACACATCTGGATCAACAACAACCGCGGTGGAAAGTGCTCGGAGATACATATTCCGAAGGTGACCAACTCCCCTGATCTTGGATCCGCTCCCCTTCGTGGAGCATCCAGGGAGTGGTCAACTCTAGGAGGGGACAGGAGATATTTCGCGCAAGTGTTGAGAAGCCCTCCAGCCAGATCTCAGAGGATGGAGGGGAGGAAAAGCTTCGAGCACCAGAGGAACCCTAGAGGAGGCCGATCTATAGGAGGTCGGGGAGGGTACTGGAACGATGGGTACCAGACAAACCTGAGGCAGTTTCAGGGGCCTTGCGATGGTAGAAGAGGAAACTATCAAGGAGGAATATATTCTACTCAATTCTGGAAGCAGAGAGAACAAGATGAAACTAGAGCGCATGATCCTGAAAATGAACAGCAGTTTGACTTGAGAGAAAATTTGAATCAAGCCAGAGAGCATGAAAAACAAGAAAAGAATTCAGAGGCAAACTTTGAGAAGGACAAACAGACAAGGGGTATAGGGAAAGCTCCTATTCACAGAGACCGGGCAACTGCAGAGAGTGTGGGTGGCAAAGCAACAGAAAGTAACAAAGGGAACTTCAAGACCTGTGGGAGGTGTGGCAAGTTTGGTCACATTTCTGATGAATGCAATAAACCTCTAGTTTGCCCAAGATGCAAAAAAGAGGGACATGTACCTAGAGCTTGTCCTGAAATTCTACCTTGGGAATGCATTGCCACCTTCTGTGGCCTTGCAGCACCTGATTTGGCGTTCCATGTCATCCAGGATGATGACTATGGGGAAGCTGCCAAGGATATGGCAAGTATTTCAGTGATTACTATCAAGGAAGGAGAGGTGACTGCAAGACAGGTGGAGGGAGAGTTTAAGGCCCAAGCTGGTCAAACATCAACCTGGAGATGGTATGCCAAGAAAATTGCTGACAAAAAATTTCAAATGAAGTTTCCAACAGCCCAAAAAGTTGATGAGTTATCCTTTTTCACTCGGATGGAAATGAGAACTATCCCTGGAGTTAAATTCCGGGTTGACAAGTGGAATCCTTATGTTGGAGCAAAAGCAGAATTGCAAACTGCTTGGTTCAGAATTGCTGGGATTCCATTTGAGAAAAGAACTGAAAAAACGGGGGCCTATGTGGCATCTTTGGTGGGGATTCCCTTGGAAGTTGACAAGATTAACTTGAAAAAATGGGACTATGTGAGAGTTAAAATTGGTTGCAGGGACATCTCTAAAGTGCCTGCTACTGTGGAAGGACTGCTAGATCTTCATTTTTTTTGACTTCATCTTTCAGAGAGAGGTGGTGGTGGAAGGGAGTTCCCAGTCAAAATGGAATACTTAGATTAGAAACACTGACAGGTCCAATGAAGATGGCCCTTCCCCAAAAAAACCCAGATGGTGAGATGGGAAAAATTTCCAGAAAGGGAGCTCCAATCAGAGTCATGGGGGGATGACTCATCTGCCCACCAGTATGGGAAACAGCAAAGTGCAGGAATTGTGGAGGGAGAGCGACTGGACAGAATTCCAGAACTAAATGAGAAAATGCAAGTAGATAAGTCTCCTGTGGGAGAGAACAATCAGCTGGAGATACCACCACCTGAGGGAAAGGATCAGAGACAAAACCAAAAGGGTAAAGAAATTCCTGAGAACCAGATGAGGAAGTGCTCCTAAGATCAAGATCAGACTGAAGGGGGGGGGGGAGGAATCTGGAAGAGGGACAATTGCTAGAAGCTGAGAAAAGGGGACATGGAGACAATGATTTGGACAGTGACAGCTCAGGGCCGTGTTTTGATGATCTTATATCTCCAGGAGGGGAACATCTAAATTTTGGGGATTTCAACCACATTGAGATTCAGAGAATTGCAAGAATGTAGATAAACAACTCAAATTCAGTGGCTTTCAATGAGTATGGTTCAAATCTGATCAAGTACAAGTATGACCCGCTGGCAGTGTTTGAGGCAAAAGCTGCTATGTCTCAAGGCAAAGGTGGTTTGTCAGCTGGAGAATGCTCGCAACCCAGAACTTCGGATGAGTCCACAAAAGTAACAGATGCTGCGGTGGAACCTACACTGCTAACCCAACCAAGCCCAGATTTGGGAACTCAGGAAGCACCTGCAGCTGAGTGGTCAAGCCAAGAGGATAAGAAAAATGAAGAAACAGAAACTGTCAGGGCAGTTGGCAAAGAAAACAGAACTAATGTGGAACCCCCTGACTGGGATGCTCTAGCTGAGGAAGATGATCATGAAACAGCTGAAGAAGAAGATGATGATGACCAAGAAGATAGAGACAAGACTGATGAGGGCTCAAAGGCAATCAGGCAAAGCCAGAGGGTGAAAGATCAAGGATTGGGAGGTCTCAAAATCACAGAAAAAGCCATCTTGGCAGCGCAAAAGAAGAATCTGGAAGGTAATTCCCTAAACTTGAAGAACTCCTTTGCAGTTCTCACTAATGATGAATTAGCTATTAGATCTCATAAAATGGGAATTAACATAAACAATATTGAAATGGAAAATTTTGATATGTTAAAAGATATGGAGCTAGCCAGAACTAACTTGATAGATAAACAGAGTGCAGTAGAAGAGGGGACTGATAAGGAGCACTTAGAAACACTCCCCTTGGAGGAGATGAAATTCATTGAGTGGAAGTCTGATTCTTCAGGTAATGAGAACTTCCAAGAGGTCTTTAGCAGGAAAACTAAGAAAGGAGAAAAAATACAGCAAAAAATACAAAGCAGAAGTGCCAAAGGGAAAGTGGCTCATCCTCTTGATAAGTCCACTAGCTTTGAAGAAGGAGTATCTAGAACTAGTTCTAAATACAACCTTAGGAAAGGGGCTTGTTGGAAAAAATTGACAATGATAGGTGTTATTTGGAATTGTAGAGGAGTATCCAAAAAAGGGAGAGGGACTGCCATAAAAGAATTGATGGCAGACTGCGAAGCTGACTTTGTGGGAATCCAGGAAACTATGAAAAAAACTTATACTGACAAGTTTTTCAGAATTATTGACCCTAACAGATCTTTTGCTTGGCACTGGTTGCCCTCTAAAGGCAGATCTGGTGGGATCCTATGTGGAGTAAAACTAGAAAAACTTGAGGTGATTTCAATTTCTGAACATGACTTTGCTATCTCACCTGAAGTAAAAGATAAGAAAACAAATAAGCTTCTGAAACTGGTAACTGTTTATGGACCAGCTCAGGATGAGCATAAGGAACAATTCCTCTCTAAAATGTCAAATATTTGTGCTCATAATGACCTTCCTATGATTATAGGAGGAAATTTTAACATTTTGAGATATAGTGATGAGAAAAATAAGCCCTTCCTTGGTAATAGATTCTCAGATATGTTTAATTGGATCATCAACTCATATGAAATGAGGGAACTCAGCATGTCTGGGGGAAAATATACTTGGAGTAATAATCAGATAGACCCAACTCTTGAAAAGCTAGACAGAGCTCTGATGAATAGTGAATGGGAAGCCTTATTCCATTTATCAAACCTGAGGAAAATACCAAGGTACATTTCTGATCACAACCATCTGATGTTGTGCACAGAATAGACAAGGATTAAAAAATCAAAGCAATTCTGTTTTGAAACTTCTTGGTAAAGACATGAAGAGTTCATTCCTAACATAAGCTCCATTTGGGGGAATGTGGTGACTGCTAGGAATGCTGCAGAGAGGTGGATTATCAAGATCAATAGAGTCAAAAAATTCCTAAAAGGTTGGGGGGCCAGTCTAAAAGGGCATACTAGAAGATACAAAACAAACTTGCAAAAAGAATTCTTTAGAAAAGAAAGAAGAAGAGAGCAGTCTACCAGCAGGGCTGCTTGAAAGAAAAACTTTTATCAAAACTGAGCTCCTAAGATTAATGGAAGAAGAAGAGCTATGCTGGCATAAAAGATCAAATCAAAGTTGGCTTCTGCAAGGTGACAATAATACTGAGTACTTTCATAGAAAAGCAAATGGCAAGAGGAGGAAGAATATTATTTTTAACCTAGAAAAAGATGGTGTAACCATTGACAGAGAAGATGAGATTTTGAAACATGCTACATTATATTACAAAGATCTTTTTGGACCCTCTGACAGTCCAGCTTTTTCTCTGGACTCAGACTATTAGGGATAGAATGAGAAGGTGACAACAGGTGAAAATGAAGAACTTGTTAGACCTTTTACAGAAGAAGAAATCAAGAAGGTGGTGTTTACAATGAAGAAAAATACTGCACCAGGGCCAGATCATATACCCATTGAATTCTACTAGGCTTGCTGGGACCTCATTAAAGAAGATCTAATGACTATGCTACAAGAGTTCTGGGAGAATAGCTTGGATATTGATAGACTGAACTATGGAGTAATAACCCTGATTCCAAAACAAAAGATGCAAGTAAAATTCAACAGTATAGACCAATTTGCTTACTGAATGTAAGCTACAAAATTATTACCAAAGCCCTGATGTTAAGATTTGAGGGGTGTATGAGCAGACTGATCAACAGAAGTCAAAATGCCTTTATAAAAGGGAGGAATATTATGGATGGTGTGATGTGCTTACATGAAATTCTGCATGATACCAGAGTTAGAAATAAAGATGGTATAATTTTGAAATTGGACTTTGAAAAGGCTTATCACAAAATCAGCTGGGAGTTCCTATTTGAAACAATGAAACAAAGATGTTTCTGTGATATTTGGTGCAATTGGATCAGAAGTGTGATGGTGTGGGGGGGGGGTACTTTGTGTGTAAAAATCAATGATGAGATAGGAAGTTATTTTAAGAGTAGAAAAGGTGTTAGACAAGGGGATCCTATGTCTCCCCTTCTTTTCAATCTAGCTGCAGACTGTCTAGTCAAGATGGTACAGTCTGCTCAGAGTAATGGGCTAATAAAAGGCCTTGTACCTGAATATATTACTAATGGGGTAGCAATTTTGCAATATGTTGATGATACAATCCTGTGTCTAGCAGAAGAAAGGGAGACAGCTCAAAATATGAAACTTCTGTTATACATTTATGAAAAGATGTCAGGTCTGAAAATAAACTTCAATAAAAGTGAAATAATCATGGTATCATCTGATGAGCAGAAAGCAAACTTTTATGCAGACATGTTGGATTGTGCTAGTGGAAGCTGGCCTATTAAATATCTAGGAGTCCCTGTGGCTGGATCCCGACTTCATGTTGCAGATTGGGCTATGCTAGATGAAAAGGTACTGAAAAGGCTTGATGGTTGGCAGTGTGCTGCCCTATCCACTGGAGGGAAATTAATTTTGTTAAATGCTTGCTTAAGCAGCATCCCAACCTATGCCATGTCTATGTACTTATTGCCCAAGACTATTCTGAAAAGAATGGATAGAACAAGAAAAAGATTTTTTTGCAAGGGAGAAGTGTGAAAAAGAAATATTATCTTGTCAAATGGGCTGTGATCACCAGACCCAAGAAGAAAGGTGGGCTGGGAGTTAAAGATTTAAGGAAAATGAATATAAGTCTCTTGTGCAAGTGGTGGTGGAAGCTTGAAACAGGAGAAGGTTTGTGGCAGGAAATAGTGAGGAAAAATACAAGATTGATAGGGGGATAACCCATCTGAAACAAAAACCCACAAATTCCCCTGTGTGGAATGACTTACTTAAAATCAGAGAGGTTTATCTGGAAGGAAGGCAGATAAAGCTTGGGAATGGGAAAACTACAGATTTCTGGAGAGATCTCTGGAGTGGTAGTGTGAGCTTAAAAGATAAGTTTAGTGATCTATTTGAAGTTTGTAATGAGCAAACTGAGACAGTTGCAGAGTTAGCAGAAAGGAGATGGGGATTAACCTTTAGAAGGTGGTTGGGAGAAAGATCTCAGAATCATCTAAGACAGTTCAGAGACATTTTGTGCTCTTGTGCGCTTGGTACTGAAAGTGATGCTCCCATATGGACTTAGGGGAAAAACAAGATCTTTTCTGTTAAAACAATGTATGCTCACCTTTGCAGAGCTGATACTGGGAACCCCAATAATAGAATATGGAAAGCCAAGATTCCTCTAAAAATACAAATTTTTATGTGGCAGAAATCAGGATGCTATTCTGATAAAAGACAACCTAGTTTCTGCAGCTTCAATGAAAATGCCAATCATTTATTTTTTGAATGCTCGCTTACCAGATTTGTGTGGAGTCTGATTGCGTGGGTGATTGGTGCTGATTGTAGACCAACAAACGTTGAACAATATTTGGTGTGGTGTGAACGATTCCTACCAAATCACAAAAATATTCATATGTTAGGGCTTGTGGTAGTGTGCTGGGCTCTGTGGCTAGCTAGAAATAAAGTCTGCTTTGAGAAAAAGTTTGTCAGGTCTCCTGTTGAGATCGTCTGCTCAATATCTTCCCTTTTGCACTATTGGGTAGGTCTTCAGAAGGAAGGGCTCAAGATGGATGTGGAAGCAGGAGCAGAGTCACTAAAGAAGGCGGTGCTAGCGTTCCATCCAACACCAGGAGGTCAAGGGGACTCGGGTACAGGGTTGGTGCTTCTGAACTAATTCCAGAAGACGGATTGGAAGAAGACAGGCATAGTGTCGTGCGACCAGCTGAAGCCAGAACGGAGGATAAAGTCCTCTTCTGCTACTTTTTCTCCTTTGCTGTTGGCGCGTGCATGTCGCGTGTAAAACCTGGCATTTGTGCTGTAACCCCTTTACGTTTCGGTTGCATAGTGTTCGCTTTTTCCCTCCTTCACTGACAAACTGGAGTAACCCTGGGTGTTTCTCCATGCTTGATGGTGCGAGGAGGGGGTAGTTGTTGACGGTAGATACGCGCCAAATTATGATCCGCAAGCGCACGAGTCGGTTGTAGCTTTTCCCTTAGAGTATCCCCAAGGTTTATCAATCTGTGGAACAAGTGGATTGCTATGCTCAACTAAGCACTAAACTTGTTGATTGAAAGCTCTTTATCAAGTGATGATGTATATATAAGAACTAATCTACTCTAGGTTAAAGAGATTAACAAAGAGAGTAAAGGTATGGAGAGTTCAAGAATCTAGAAAGCTTGCCCAAGGGGTCTAGGATCACTTATAGAAGTAACCACCTAACAAGAACGAACCGATCTAAACTATCAAAGGTAAAGATGCACCGAGTTCGACCCTTTCCCTCTCGCGTACTAGTCACTACACGAGGGTAATCCGTGGTCGAACGATAGGTGCACAAGACATTGATGTGATCTAGGTATGCAAAACTAAGGGATGTGAACCAAGTTCGATATGCTTTCCCTCCCGCGTACATGTCACTACACGACAGTAATCAAATAAGAAACAAAAGGAACACGATATGTGAAGCTACGAGCGATGCATACCCAAAGCAAGCCAGCTGTCAATTAAGATTGAAGCACCATCAACATGAATATGATAGCAAAAAGATCCAAACATAGGTTCGGTGATTACAACTCAAGCTCTCCCTTCAACCCCAAGGACAAACAAGGATTTTACCCCATAATGTTTTACATTGTAGCGCGAGACATGGTGTAGAATCCTCCGAAGTAGATGAAGATCGACGAGGAAGATGCTCTCCGCCTTGCTTTCTCCCTTGAAGATCTAATCTCCTCCTTGCTCTTGATCTTGTGGCAGCGCCGGAGGGGCCTTGCTAGGGTTTCCGGGCGTCCTCCTTTCTCCTCTATGTGGCTCTAAAAGTTGAATTGATCCAACACCCCCCCTGGGGCACCTAGGGGGTCGTATTTATGTCCTTGGGGAGCTTTGGGGTGTGCTCCACCTTGCCTTGCATGAGATCTTGCTTGGGAGAGAGGCAAACTTGGTTTCCATAAAATCAGCCTCGTCCAGATTTTCCTGATTCGCAGCCCTTCCTTCCCGATGTCATATCTCCCACGTCCAGACGCCAAATAATGCAAATTCGGCATCTAAATTGTATGGCACGAAATTATGTTCAACTTTGGTATTCATTGCCTTCCTTGGAAACGAAGATAAGATCCCCAAATCGGCCTCGGAAGATAATCTGCCTAATTTCGGACTTGTCTGTGCAGCTGGTATTTCGGGGGCCATATCTCCTAGCTCCTTGATCCGAATTGGGCTTTCCATATGTTCAAATCGAAGCTCTCGACAAGGCGCACAACTTTGGTATTCTACATTTTGTCATTAGAGTCCATTTGTGTCGCCGAATCTGCATTGGAAGATCATGCTGTTCTGGGCTACACGAATATCTCCCAAGTTGAGTTGATCTCGTGGGTAAATCTCCAAATCTCATGATGAACTTTAGAGCATTTGGAGTCATGTTCACTTTGAGTCTTGACTTGTGCCGGACTTCATTATCTTCTCATAAAGTGCTTCATGAACTTTGCCCAGAAGTGTGCTTTAAGCGCTAAAATCCTGCGTAAACAACACACTCCAAAAACACATGCTCGTGTCGAACTTGTTACATCATTAGTATGCCTAGTGGCGAGTTAGTCCCAAATCAAAGCCGAAACCAAAGTGTAACAAGTTCCTTAGGGGTGTCATATTTGACCGCCAACAACTCCCCCACACTTAGATCTTGCTCGTCCTCGAGCAAGTTGCTTGCAAAAGTCATTCATCCATGGAGTTGAAATGTGCTTCGTCTCACCTTTCCTTACAAGTTAGTTAAACCTTCATCTTTAGTATAAGAAATATGAAAACAATGATCATGACATAAACATGGGTATTTAGAAATATTGCCAATTCAAGACTTACCCCACAACTCATTCCTTTTACTAGAGATCCTAAAATCCAACCATACTTACTTTCTTACTTCCATTGGAGGGTTTTCCACGAGTTTAAAATAAAATTCCTGCAACAAGTATTAGACAAAGTCTTTCTCCAAGTCCTTACATGTCGCTCATTTAAAGTGGCTATCCTAGATAGTTCATAAACTCTCACCTCCCACAAGTCTCTCATTTATAATGTAAGGTGGAGCTATGGGTATGGCTAGTGAAGTTAACACAAGTATTATCAAGCTAAGAAAATCCTCTAGTGGTCGTTCACCTTTCGAGTCAATGATCATGAGAATTAAATCATAATGTAAGGGTATTAAGGATGAGAAGATTTAGAATGGTGGACATGTGCAAATGGAAAAAGAATAATGACTTCAAGGCACTAATGATGTCCTCGATGTCGGATTGCACATGGTTGGAATATTGAAGATTCGTTCTCAATATTGACGCATCCTTCCTTGCACTTCTCTTGATCTTCATTTGATTCATCATCCCTCAATATATCTTCCTTGCTTTGCCTTGAATTCCTCCTTTTTCTCCTTTCTTCCTTTTTTTATTTTCTTTCTTCTCTTCTTTTTTTTATGCGCACACACGCATGTTTTTTTTCTATTCTCTTTTCTTGACATCTTGATCTCTTTCTGAAGCCTTTCGCTCGTCTCTTTGATATGAATCACAATCTGAATTTTAAATAAATCCTTGCCTAAAAATGGAACGAATCTTCGGACATGGGTTGTGTTCAAGGAATAAGATGATAAAAAGATGTCTATGGTTTGGGTATGGAATCCGGTGATATACAGGGCATTTAATGTGAAGTTCCCGTTACCGAATGTATGACGAGGCTAGCAATAAAAGATATAATATCAAGGACATGATCATTGCTCGAAATTAGATCTCCCAAGAGAGAAAAGTCCTAACCTAATTCGTCATGCTAACAACACTTATGGTGGAGTATATATAATATAGGCCTTGTATAGGATATGCTTGTCTCTCGACTTGGAAAAAGAAGATGCTAACCTTTATTACAAGGGTTTTTCATAAATTTTCAGAAATAAAAGCCTCCAATTTTAGTCTTACTCATAGCAAAGTCAAAGTGAGGTTCTAGATTAAAGTAGAGTATGGGTACTTTATAGGCAAACTTCCATTAAGCACCACTGTAAACATTAATGCTCATTACTCATGCTCAAATAAAAAAGGTAAAGAACAAACCAACAAGTAGAGGTAAGGAAAAACTTGCTCAAGGATATTGTTTTTATTGACTCTACACTAATTTAAATCACACCATCGAACTCAATAAAAAAACAAGAGATCACACCTTCCCCCCCCCCCCACACTTAAAACTTACGACGTCCTCATCATAAAATAAATAAGGGGCAAAGGTGGGATGCTCATAAAAATAAAAATTATTTACAAACTTACCTTGTTTTCATCACTAGTCTTGACGATCCGGGTCACCATCTAAGGTGTAGACGTCAATGTATTTAATGGGCACAATGTCGGGCTCTAGGAATACCTTGAGTCGCTGTCCATTCACGACATATTGATCTCCCTTGACGTCCATGATTGTTACCGCTCCCGATGGTGACACCGAGTGTACGACGTATGGTCCATCCCATTTGCTTTGCAATTTTCCTTTGCCAAAGACCTTGTATCGAGAATTGTATAGTAGGACCTTGTCTCTTTCCTTGAATTCCTTCTTATGCAATCTTTTGTCGCGCCATCTCTTCATCCTTTCTTTATAGATGCTAGCGCTGTGATATGCCTTCAATCTTAGCTCTTCAATTTCACTTATTTGAATCCTCCTCTTTATTCGTGCCACATCAATATCAAGATTCATCTCCTTTATTGCCCAATAAGCTTTGTGCTCTAGTTCTACCGGCAAATGACATGTTTTTCCATAGACAAATTGATAAGGGGTCATACCTATCGGTGTTTTATGCGCAGTTCGGTATGCCCACAATGCTCCATCTAGCTTCTTTGACCAATGTTTTCCTCCTTTAGTCACCGTCTACTTGAGGATGTCTTTGAGTTGCTTGTTTGATGTTTCCGCTTGGCCATTTGTTTGTGGATGATAGGCCGTGGAGACCCTATGCTCGATTCCCAACTTTGCCAAGCATCTTTTGAAATCCTTGCCAATAAAGTGTGACCCACCATCACTTATTAAAATTCTAGGAACATCATATCAAGGGAATATCACCGTCTTGATCATTTGAATAGCTTCTTCCGTAGATGCTTTCCGACATGGAATTGCTTCAACCCATTTTGATACATAATCAACTATGACCAAGATGTGTTCATATCCATGCGAGTTCACGAAAGGTCCCATAAAGTCGATGCCCCAAACATCAAATAGATCAATTTGCAAATTATAATTCAGCAGCATTGCATTCCTTTGTGATATATTTCCACTCCTTTAGCATTCTGGGCAAGTTGTAACAAACCTTTTTGCATCCTCGTGCATCTCAGGCCAATAGAATCCGCTTGCCCATACCTTTGCTTGCATTCTAAAGTGTCCATAATGACCTCCATACTCCGATGAGTGGCATTTTCTTAGAATTTCTTCTCTTTCTTCCCGCGGTACGCATATTCTTAGCACTCCATCATCTCCCAATCTATATAGGTATGGTGCATCCCAATAAAATTTTCTGCTCTCGGCAATTACCCTTCTTTTAACATTTTTATCCAAGTGATCTAATGGTATCTTCCGTAAGTACCTTATAATATCATTCATCCATCCTCTCCTATCAAGTACCCAATATAGATGGTCATCTCTCATTCTATCTTCAATTAGCTCCATCCCATCGTCTCCATGATGCATCCTTGATAGGTGGTCGGCTACAACATTATCCGACCCTTTCTTGTCCCTAATTTCCATACCAAACTCTTGTAATAGTAGAATCCATCTAATCAATCGTGGCTTGGCATCTTTCTTGGACAAAAGGTACTTGATTGCAGCGTGGTCGGTATACACGATCACCTTTGAGTTCACAATATAGGATCTAAAATTTTCAAACGCGAACACCACGGCGAGCAATTCCTTCTTCGTAGTCGCATAATTCACTTGAGCTTCATTGAGAGTTTTGCTTGCATAATAAATTGCATGTACCTTCCCTTCCTTCCTTTGTCCAAGAACGGCTCCAATGGCATAATCACTTGCGTCGCACATTATCTTAAATGGTAGATTCCAATCGGGTGGTTGCATAATGGGTGCGCTTATGAGAGATTTCTTCAACGTCCGAAAGGCATGCAAGCATTCTTCATCAAAGTCGTATTCCACATCTTTTTGGAGAAGTCGTGTCAATGGCTTGGTGATATTCGAGAAATCCTTTATAGATCTCCTATAAAATCCGGCATGCCCGAGAAATCTTCTTAATGATTTTATATTCGTCGGGGGTGGTAACTTTTCAACCGTTTCAATCTTCACCTTGTCCGCCTCTATTCCTCTCTCGGAGATGACATGTCCCAAGACTATCCCTTGTTTCACCATAAAGTGACACTTCTCCCAATTAAGCACCAAGTCAATTTCTCCACACCTTTTAAGGACTTTTTCCAAATTTTCGAAGCAACTTTCAAAACATGTACCATGCACCGAGAAGTCATCCATGAATACCTCCATAATTTCTTCAATAGAATCTGAGAATATAGCCGTCATACATCTTTGAAAGGTGGCCGGGCATTACATAAACCAAATGGCATCCTTCTATATGCAAAAGTTCCATACGGATATGTGAAGGTTGTCTTGTGTTGATCACCCGGATGGATAGGAATTTGCATGAACCCCGAGTATCCATCAAGGAAACAAAAGTGGGAATGTTTGGCTAACCTTTCAAGCATCTCATCGATAAATGGTAGCGGAAAGTGATCCTTCCTTGTTGCATTGTTCAACTTCCTATAGTCGATGCACATTCTCCACCCGGTCACGATCCGTTGCGGTATCAATTCTTCCTTCTCATTCTTCACAACCATTATTCCTCCCTTCTTTGGTACACAATGCACCGGGCTCACCCATTCACTATATGGCACGGGGTATATTATTCCGGCATCCAACAATTTTATCACCTCCTTCTTCACCACCTTGCTCATGGAATGGCTCAACCTTCTTTGATGCTCAACAACGAGCTTGCATTGTTCTTCAAGTGGTATGCAGTGGGTGCAAAAGGCTGGACTAATACCCTTCAAGTCACTTATTGCATACCCAATCACCTTCTTATGTCTTCTCAATAAATTCAGCAACTTGTCCATCTCTTCCGGACTCAATTCATCACTCACAATGACCGGGTACGTCTTATCATCTCCCAAAAATTCATACTTTAATCCCTTGGGAAGTGGCTTTAACTCAACATCAGGTGCTTCAGGTTCTTGTTGTTGCAAATTTCCAATATCTTCAAAACTTTCTCCTTCCAAGCTTCCTTCTTGTGCCTTTAATTCCTCGGTTGCTTCCGCTAGTTCCTTGTCTTGATCATCATAAATAGCATCATTCTCCATTGCTCGTTGGAGAGGATCCCTGAAAGTATCAACAAAACGAAAGTCTTCTACCTCTTCGTTATCAAGAGGTAGAGGTAAAGCAATATGAGAAGCGGGTAGAAAATCATATGTGAGTTTAGTTCCATCTAGATCAATAGTTACTCTACCCTTTTCGGCATCAAGAACGGCATTGACCAACTTAAGAAAAGGCCTACCAAGAATTATATCATCATGTTCATCATGGCAAGCATCAATTACAAAAAAGTCGGTTGGAATAATTTTACTCGAGATAGCAACATCTAAATCTCTAAGCACACCCAAAGGTCTTGTTGTTCTACCATCTCCCATGATCAATTTTATTTGTGTTGGAGCAAGATTTAAAGTTTTACTAAAAAGCTCATGATAAATCTTGGAAGACATGACACTTACATGGACTCCGATGTCACATAAGGCTTTGCAAATTTTCTCCCCATTAATGGTGCAACTTATGTGAGGTGTTGGTAGAGAAGTACCTTCGACATGATCGGCTCCTATCGCGTACACCTTGGCTAGGTGTGCATATGGCGAGGCCTCAGGCTTCACTCCCATAATCTTCTTTACTTCGGCAATGTGATCCGGATCTACCTCTTCTTCCTCATTGAAAAGTCTTTGAATAATTTCTCCGACCGATTCTTTGTCTAGCTCGTACCCCGAGTGTCTCTCCCTTGGAAAGTTCAACTCTATGGCTCTCGCGGATTCTTTTTGGTTTGGGTATGGTCTCCTCTTGTTGTATATTTCTTTGAAGTCAATCGGGAACCAATCCATTTGTTCGAACTCCTTTAGTGGCCTTGCCTTCACTAAACTTCTTCCTTTTTCCTCTTCTAGCTTGCAAATTTTGTTGCCTTGGATTGGTCTTCCTCCATTGTGGGTTGCTCCTTCAATCTTTTCTTGTTTTGCTTCTTCTTCACTTCCGGGGCTTTTTTTCTAGAAATTCCAGCAAGTACCTCCACACGTGTTTCTTGCTCAACGCTTCCCGGGATATGTTCTCCCCAATCTCTTTGCTCGGCCACCCCTTTGCTTATTTTTTCTAGTAGTTTGGTGGCTTCCGTGAGTGTTTTCTCCATGATATTTCCGCCTGCACACATTTGAACATACCGCATGCATTCGGGGGTTAGAGAAAAATAGAAAGTATGCAAGAGTACATCACCGGAGAACCCAAACTTTGGTCCTTGTTTGATTAGTTCATTGAATCTTTTCCAAGCTTGATCTATTCCTTCCTCTTTTCTTTGCACAAAATTTATCACTTGCCTCCTCACGTTTTGAACTTTGCTTATCGGAAAGAATCTTTGAAAAAATTTCTTCACCAATCGAGTCTAATTTCCTTCCACCTCGAAGGATGCAAATGAGTGCCATCTTTTCGCTTCATCCGCAAGTGAGTATGGAAAAAGATTCCATTTGTACCAATCGGCCGGAACTCCTTCTTGGTGTACCATGTTGCATAGCCTCGTGAAACGCTCAATGTGCCCATATGGATTGTCCGTCTCCGCCCCTCTAAATGGGTTTGATGCTACCATCTTGATCATTCGAGGCTTGATCCTGTACTCAATATCTTTGGGTATCAAATCTGATTTTTGCACTTTAATATCCTCCAATCGCGGGGTAGCATACTCCCTTAGTGTTTTTTCTTCTTCCTCCATGGCATGATTGACAAGAGCCATCTGACAACAAAAACAAAAACAAAGGTTTTTCTAGACGAAAAGTTAGTGTTAGTGATTAACAAAATTAATACCAAGTTAAACGTAGCAAACTAGCTTGTTCCCCGACAACAGCGCCACAAAAGCTTGTTGACGGTAGATAACGCGCCAAATTACAATCCGCAAGTGCACGAGTCAGTTGTAGCTTTTCCCTTAGAGTATCCCCCAAGGTTTATCAATCCATGGAACAAGTGGATTGCTATGCTCAACTAAGCACTAAACTTGTTGATTGAAAGCTCTTTATCAAGTGATGATGTATATATAAGAACTAATCTACTCCAGGTTAAAGAGAATAACAAAGAGAGTAAAGGTATGGAGAGTTCAAGAATCTAGAAAGCTTGCCCAAGGGGTCTAGGATCACTTAGAGAAGTAACCACCTAACAAGAACGAACCGATCTAAACTATCAAAGGTAAAGGTGCACCGAGTTCGACCCTTTCCCTCTCGCGTACTAGTCACTACACAAGGGTAATCCGTGGTCGAACGATAGGTGCACAATACGTTGATGTGATCTAGGTATGCAAAACTAAGGGATGTGAACCAAGTTCGATATGCTTTCCCTCCCGCGTGCATGTCACTACACGACGGTAATCAAATCAGGAACAAAAGGAACACGATATGTGAAGCTACGAGCGATGCATACCCAAAGCAAGCCAGCCGGCAATTAAGATTGAAGCACCATCAACATGAATATGATAGCAAAAAGATCCAAAACATAGGTTCGGTGATTACAACTAAAGCTCTCCCTTCAACCCCAAGGACAAACAAGGATTTTACCCCATAATGTTACACATTGTAGCACGAGACATGGTGTAGAATCCTCCTTAGTAGATGAAGATCGACGAGGAAGATGTTCTCCGCCTTGCTTTCTCCCTTGAAGATCCAATCTCCTCCTCGCTCTTGATGTTGTGGCGGCGCCGGAGGGGCCTTACTAGGGTTTTCGGGCGTCCTCCTTTCTCCTCTATGTGGCTCTGAAAGTTGAATTGATCCAACACCCCCCCTTGGGCGCCTAGGGGGTCGTATTTATATCCTTGGGGAGCCTTGGGGCGTGCTCCACCTTGCCTTGCACGAGATCTTGCTTGGCAGAGAGGCAAACTTGGTTTCCATAAAATCAGCCTCGTCCAGATTTTCCTAATTCGCAGCCCTTCCTTCCCAGTGTCATATCTCCCACGTCCGGACTCCAAATAATGCAAATTCGGTGTCGAAATTGTATGGAACGAAATTATCTTCAACTTTGGTATTTATTGTCTTCCTTGGAAACGAAGATAAGATCCCCAAATCGGCCTTGGAAGATAATCTGTCTAATTTCGGATTTGTCTCCACAGCTGGCATTTCAGGGGCCATATCTCCTAGCTCCTTGATCCGAATTGGGCTTTCCATATGTTCAAATCGAAGCTCTCGACAAGGCGCACGACTTTGGTATTCAATGTTTTGCCATTAGAGTCCGTTTAGGTCGCCGAATCTGCATTGGAAGATCATGCTGTTCTGGGCTGCACGAATATCTCCCAAGTTGAGTTGATCTCGTGGGTAAATCTCCAAATCTCATGATGACCTTTAGAGCATTTGGAGTCATGTTCACTTTGAGTCTTGACTTGTGCCGGACTTCATTATCTTCTCATAAAGTGCTTCATGAACTTTGCCCGGAAATGTCCTTTAAGCGCTAAAATCCTGCGTAAACAACACACTCCAAAAACACATGCTCGTGTCGAACTTGTTACATCATTAGTATGTCTAGTGGCAAGTTAGTTCCAAATCAAAGCTGAAACCAAAGTGTAACACGTTCCTTAGGTGTGTCATATTTGACCGCCAACAGTAGTCTTCTGTTAAACCTGCTGCGGTTCCGTGGGAGACTTAAACTTTGTAATTTCGTTACTCCTTGGTAATGAAATTCGTGCGTGACTCATGTTAGAAAAGCCGTAATATGCCAAACTCAGACCCTTGAACAGCCTCTGAGTTGTTACTCCTATGTAGGTGATCTTACAAGGGATCCATTGGATCTGTTTTTCGGGCGTTGCTACATAAGGAGGACGAATGACCTCACATTATTTGGGGGTGTGGTGTGCTTAAGACCACATCTATGGAGATCTTTGCCTTCAATGAGTGACCGTTTAGTAATAGAATTGCTTTTGGATGATTTTGAGCTTGTTTCAGATACCAGTTATTTTGTCTTTATGTATGTGACATTCTTGAGTGTAATAACAAACAGCTATATGCACAATTTCATGCAGAGAGGTTGAAATATTGAAATATATTCACTTTTCTAAAACAAAATTGGCGAAGCTGAGAAGCCAAAGCATCTGTACATACCTGTCCAGACTACAGTTTTGCGTGGAATCGAGTCTCCCTGACTGACCAAAAATTCATTTATTTTTTCAGTTGCAACCCAAACTGCTTTTTTTTCGGGTAAACCGAAAGTGCTTTGGCATACTGTTGAACATGTGCCACTAAACAGACCGACAAGCAACGGAGAAGTACTAGGGGCAAAAAAAGGAAGGAAATGTTAACCCGATGATCATGGCAGCATTATTTTTGGACACTTAATATTTTGTGAATAAGGAAAGCCTGAAGGAGATTGTATTTTTTGAACACATGAACTTTGTGATGTCTAGCTCGGTGAAACACATAGATAAAGAACTACAATTTGGAATGGAGGAAGTAATATTTTTCCGAGGACCAATGGTGGTCCCCATAGATAACAATTGATTGACAACGTTGTGCAAATTGATGTGTTTCTTTGCTGGTGATGTGCAGACGTTGGGTCCAAATTTGACCGCGCGTCTTATTCTAAAATTGTATCTTAAATGCAAACTGAAGGTTGGGCCACTCAAGCATTTTTCAAAGAAAGAAAAAAAATATAGTTACAAACTTTTCTTATAAATTTTTCAGTTATACCAATGAAATTTCAATCGCTGACCAATGCACATGAATGCACATAAAGTGGCCATTTCCGTTTTCTATGATCAGTTAGGATTACTAAGATAGGAATGGTAATCATCAACTACTCTCAGCTCAGATGGAAGTAGAGAAACTTCTCTTATAGGCATATCCGAATTTGAGCGCGTATTATGATTTCAAAGCTATTTACAAAACTAAAATGTAAACAAGATTGGACCTGCACAACCATGGCAAGCACCGATTTCACGAAACAAACTGAACACAGTTGACATTACGAACATGAGAGTGTACAAATTACACGGGCCATCTCTAAACCCGGACACAACCACAGGACTCAAGAAACAACAATGGTGGAAACACAAATGGAACAACCAACACAGCACCAACTAACACAAAGCTGCTAAACAGACAGACACCACATCACAACTAGTAATAGCACCTCAACCTTCAGATGAGAGAGGCAAGCAAGAGGACACACCTCCAATTAAGTATGTGCATATACCTATGCGTGCATGAATCGATTATGGGTGCCTAGCTCACCCTCACTGTAGAAGACACAACCACAGTCGCCACAAGTGCTCTTGCATCTAGGGTGTTTCTTAGCATTGTGGCTACATAACTTGTCCTTATTGATCTCATTGACATTACTACCATTCGACTGCCAAAAGCAAATCCAACAAATGATCTAGTCATCCCTAGTCACTCTGCTCAAGGCTAGCTTGTAGGAGTCGTGCAGTTCATCATACATGGCTTAATGCTCTGGTGTGAAACACAGCAAGCAAACTGATGAGGAATCAGGCTGTTTTCTTTGTTGCAAGATTTTCATAGAGGCCACTCCTCTATTACTTATAGGGAATTGGCTTGGGAAGACGGTCGATGCTAGGTAGTAGGTACTGTAATCACGAAACTTGTTCTGCATGCCCTGCTTCCTTCGTCCTTCGGGAGAAAAAAAAAACAGTCAGTCACACTTTTTAATGCGTCCTGCAGCTCAGTTGTTGTGACCGAGCTAGACATCACAAAGTTCATGTGTTCAAAAAATACAATCACCGAGCTGCTGCAAGCACCTCCGTGATTTCTACAGCAGAGATGCTGGAGAAGAACAAAGTGGAGTCCACTACTAGCTGGAACCATAAAATCCTAACGGCTCATACATGCAGACAAGATGCTAGCTAGCCGAACGTTGGGCTGAGAAGCATGAACCCTTCCTGTAGCACATCATTATATCCACACTACAGTTTTACGTGAAGTAATGACTATATGTTGGGGGGTGAAAAATGTTGGCCCAACATGTTTTGAAAAATATTGGCCGAGTTTTTGAAAATATTAATTCAACATTTTTATATATTTTTTAAAATGTTGACAACATTTTTCCAATGAACCATTAACCGTCATCAAGTGGGAGGGATTGAGAAGCAAAGATGAGAAACAAGAAGATAATATGACTTTTGGTGGGCTACAGTTTCAACTCCTATCTATCTTGGCGAGTCCGCCTGGGCCTAGGGTTGGCATGCTTCAAATAAAGATGGCAACAACACGAAATGCCCGCGTACCCGCGGGCACGAAACTCGATGGGTGAGTATACGGGTGCCATTCTTTGCCCGCGGGCATAGGCGCGGCCATCTTCCTAAACCCGGAGCATAGTTCTTCGCAGGCAAAGAAAATTGCTATCCGCGCCCGCATACCCGCCAGACCCACTCTAACATGTGGGACCTACATTATTAAACATGTATATATTTACAATCTTTAGGGTTTCTACACACCCAGCCACCCTCCAGCCTCCATCAGTCCACCCCGTCCTCGCCGCCGCCCATTTCTCAGTCCTCTCGTGCACATCACGTCACGCACTTGTCGTCCACGATGATGAAACACCCCCTCCTCTATCCTTCTGTGATGACAACACCCTCGAACAGCACCTTGGACTCATCCCCGTGTTGACGGCAGCCGCTCCTCTATTCCCCGCCCCTCTAATCCCAACGGCAGCTCCTCCTTCCCCGGCTACCTTCTCTCCGACAGCTCCTCCCTTCCCTCCACCCTCTCCGCAGCTCCTCGCCCCAGATCCACTCATCCACGGGCTCCCCTTGCCGGTCGACGTCCTCCTCGCCCGACCAGCGTTCATGGAGCTGCCCTGCCCAAATGCCATCTGGCGGGCACATGAGCATGCCTGCGGGCAACCATTGCCCGCGGATAGCGGGCACGAGCGTAGGATGCCGCCCATGCCGGGTGGTGGGTGCGGGCACGAGATTTTGCTCGCAGGTGCGGGCACGTGATACTGGTATCCGCGGGCGTTGTGCCCGCTGCCACCATCTTTAGCTTTAAATCTTGGGCCTGCCTCGTCTGCCTAGCCCACGTATCTGCTTACTGCTGGTGTAGGCGGTTTAGTTTAGCCTCCTCTCCCAGGTCGAGATGGTGTAGAGTTTGTTGGGTATGTTGTTTGTGTGCGTTGTGGGCTACAGTTTCAGCTCCTATCTATCTTGGAGCCTATGTTAGCCGCCGCTGCTCGCGTGCGAGTCCGCCTGGGCCTAGCGTTGGCATGCTTCAAATATAGATGGTAACAGCACGAAATGCCCGCGTACCTGCGGGCACGAGACTTGATGGGTGAGGATACGGGTGCCATTCTTTGCCCGCGGGCATAGGCGCAGCCATCATCCTAAACTCAGAGAATAGTTCTTCGCGGGCTAAGGACATTGCTATCCGCGCCCGCATACCCGCCAGACCCACTCTGACATGTGGGACCTACATCAAGCATGTATACATATACAATCTTTAGGGTTTGTACACACCCAGCCACCCTCCAGCCTCCATCAGTCCACCTCGTCCTCGCCACCGCCCCTTTCTCAGTCCTCTCGTGCACATCATGTGGGGACCAACCTTCGGGATTCCCGTTAAGCACCTGTGTTAGTCCCTGGACCGGGTAGGCTAACAAAGTTCATATCAGAGTTAAGTATAGAGGCAATAAATAACGTATATTCAGAGAAAATATCTCAACGCAGCGAAGGGAAGCGCAGGTGCCCATCCACTAACTAGATGATTAACAACACGTGGAACCCACGTAGTCTACCTGTAAAAAGTATAATAGAGCCAAGGCTGAGTACACATCAACGTACTCAGCAAATCCCAGCGTAAAAGAAATTAATCCTATAGACTACATGCAAGGTTCCAAGGTAATGAAGCAGGTCTTGATTATTAAAATAAATAAACTAATGCAGGTGAAGTAAATTTCAGAAGAACTGAAAAGTACAGCAGGTATAATATATGTAGGTTGGTCCTGGAGGGGGAACACGTAGCCTCCCTTACCAGTCCCCAAGTTTTAATAAACTCAGCGTCCACCGGGGTCCCACTGAGCCGACATCTGCCATATCACTCTCTTAAGGGCCACTGCCCTGTCTCACCACCAAATCTATCCTCACAAAGCATGTGTACTAATCAATGAGAGCTTTAACCAAAAGGGCTCATAACCGAGAGCCACGGCTATTCGAATAGATTATACTCTATGCAGAGGCGTACACTGTACCCATACGTCCGACCAGCCCATACCTCTGCATCAGGCGGTACTAGCCGCGAGAACCATACCCACCGGCGTCTACATGTGGACTACATTCTCACCCACACCTAGACAACATTCCCTAGCTCCATCCACGTCTACACTAGGGCCTAAGTAGGAGTCATACCACCACCACAACGCCTCGCGGGTCTAGTTCCCCGGGGAAAGATGCAATTGCAAATAAAAATGTGGTATACAATACCACCGCGCCATTCCGAGCGCCATAACAAACCCGATGACCCGTACCAGCCAAACCTGGGACTCTGCGAAGGTCCTGCTCCAGTGTATCCATTGCCCACCATGGCCCCTTGGGATGGTTTACTAGGTTCAGTAGCAGGGTTTGATCCAAGGCTGCACATAAATAGGCATTCCCGACAGGCTATGCCTTTTTGGCTACGTATGGTCGTACTAAGTCACTGGAAAGACTTTCCCGTGAACCGATCCTTATACGACCGGAGTAAGCATGGACAGGATCCTCTACCGAGGCTGCCCCCATACTCCCATGTCTGTCCTTAAGGAATCTAACTCTCTTTAGTAGGTTCCTTTTATTACTCTCACTTTCTACCTCTTATCTCTTGCTATCTCCATAGTTTCTCACATGAATAATTGTGAATAACAAATCTAGAGTTGATACTCGGTCATCGACATAGTCGAGATCGGGATCAACCCGTCCTTATAGAAAATGCAAGTCAAATTATCATCTTAGCACATTTTACCCTAGTCATAAAATAGTAGCAGAAGTATGATCAAGGAGGGGGTGCTGGGACTTTCCTTTATACTTGGAGATCCTTAACGATTCATAGACGACCAGGGTCCTGGGCTTCACACCCTTCGGGATCCTCGACTTCAGGCAGAATCCCGGTCATCCATGTCTGCCGTCTTTATACGCATAAAATAATAACAAAACACAAGCAATCAATAAAATCATTTCACCAATAAATTCCTATGGAACAAGAAAAGGAGTATGACGGTGCTCACCTGGTGAGTGTGTCCTGGGGGAAAGAAAGAAAAATGGAAACCATGGGGTTTCCGATGGACGACATAACATCCGGATATGGATAGAATTATGCCGATGATTGAACAACATGCCGGCTAGGTAGGGTGAATATCTCAGTGTTCCTATTGGGTGGCATGCCGGCATGTTGGGTGACATAACAACTAGGGTGGTGGAGGTGGATCCTAGACTTGGGCAGCACAACGGCGGGGTTTCTGGGAAAGGTCGGCAACTAGATAAAATCCTTAAGGCTCAAAAGAGGTGTAAAAGGTGGCGAAAAGGTTGGAATAGGTTTAGATATACCTAAGATAACTCTAGGAATTTTCCTAGGGTTTTTGAAGCTAAGACAGGGAAAGCGCGGAATCTCGAGTACACTTGTATAGAGTTTCCTATTTACCCGGGGAGGGGCTAAAATGAAAAAGGGTTTTAGGAAGGTCAACTATGGGAACAAGTGCTACCATTAGGCTTAGAATAATTCCTAATATTTTTAGGAAGTTTCTTGGAATTTTTTGAAGTGGCTAAGGGCTAGTACTAAACTTGTGTGTACGATCGGTGGGTGCACCTAGCAATTTCGGCTGGAAAATGAAAAAGAGGATGGACTACATGGGCCGGCCTGCCTTGGCCCAAGTGGCCAGCGACCTCTTTAGGGCCTGCAGTTGTGGGCCGGCCTGCTACGGCCTAATAGGCTGGCGGCCTCATTAGGCCCATTCGGTCAGGGGAAAGAAAGGAGGAGGGAGGAGGCCGATGGGTGGGGCCCACCTATCATGGACAGGGGCGCCTCCCCCTTCTTCCTCCAGACAGCTGCCATGGAAGGTTGAGGGAAAGATGCTAGAGCTCTGGGGGAGGGGGCTAGGTGGCTCTAGGGGCTAAACCATGGGTGCTAGGGCGGAGAGAAGGAAGTGGGCGACCGATTTTGCTACCTAGTTGGGGGAGAGAGAGGCAGCCATGGGAGGCAGGTGAGCTCTTGAGCTCGGTGGTGTGAGGAGCTCCGGAGGAGGGGTGGCCCTCTATTTATAGGCGGTCGGGGGAGCTCCGGAGGGCGTCACGTCGCCGAGGCCGGGGTGGGAGTGGATGAGGTCGTCGTACGGGGATGAGCTCGCCGGCGGAAAAGGTGGCAGCCTTTCTGTCATGGCCTCTAATGGCGGCTGGCGGTGTGGTGGTTGATGGGGAAAAGGCGACGCCTTTTTCCGACGGCCAGGGGAGGGAGTTCGGGACATTGTGTTTGCTCTAAAAAAGTTACAGGCTTTTCCTGCGATTTCCCGGTGGCGGCGCACGGCGGTAGCGTACGGTAGCGGTGGCGGTGACGTGCGGCGGTGGCGCTAGGGCAGCGGCGTGGGCGCAGGAGCGGGCCAAGAGCAGGCCGGCTGGGGCGCGCGCATGGGTTGGCGGCAGGCGCGCTGGGCCGGGTGAAGCGGGAGGTGGAGTGGGCGGCGGTGCTAGGCTGGGCTAGCAGCATGTGCTGCTGCGGTGGCGGTGGACTGCGGGGGAAAAGATCGAGGGAGGCCGTGGGCCTGGCTGGCCGACGGGATGAGAGAGGTGAGAAGGGAAGGGGTGGTGGGTTGGGCTGGTAGGGGAGAAAGGAGAGGGAATGGCCCAAAGACAAATAAATGGTTTGTCATTTATTTAACAAAGGATTTGAGATTCAAATTTGAAATGAATTCAAATTTGAGGAAACAAAATTTAAGGGTGGGTTTGAACGGAAAGGAAAAGATCCCGATCGTGTGTGTGTGCACGATGAAGGAAAAGGAAAAGAGGGTGTGGGCTGGTGCTAAGGGAGAGTAGAAGGGGCAGAACTGGACTTAGGGTTCTTTAGGCCATCTAAAGGGTTTGAAAAGGAATTTGAAATTCTATTTCAAATTCCTTTTCAAACCAACACCTTAATGGTTTATCTAGGGTTTCGAGAGATAAATTTTAAATAAATTTTCAAATTTATTTTCAACCCAAAATTCTTGGGAAAAGAGAGAGGTTTTGGCTATAGTTTGAAAGGTGAATTTGAAATGTGAATTCAAACGAAAATCCTTAGGAGATCACTCAGCAATCAAATGCAACACGATGTATTTTAAATGAAAAGTTTTAATTAAGCATAGAATATCTAGAGAAAAGAAAATTAACCTATAATTAAATAATTTTTTTAATAAGTTTGTGTTTTTAAAATTCCTTAGAAAAGCGGGATGTTACGGAACTACCCCACTTAAGGGGAATCTCGTCTCCGAGATTCTAGGGTTAGAAAGAAAGCAGAGGTATTCGTAGCTTCTACTCATAACGTCCTACGACGTTCCTTTCGATATGTTAAACTATTTGTGGTAACCTACAGATATACTGGGGTTTCCTATGAGTTCCATATTCTTCTTTCTTCTCGGGGTAATACCCCACTTTAAGGAGGTTTTGACCCGGGATCCTAGGGTATAGGGTGCTACCTTACGGGTTATACACCTAGGGGTTGTTTTATCCAAGGTTTCCTTGGATACATCTCATTTCTCCATGGTACATACCAAGTGTACCATCTCCGGGGTATCTATTCTAGCACTACTCTCCTTAGAAAAGCGGGATGTTACACATCACGTCACGCATTCGCGCATCGTGCAAGTCCGCGATGATGAAACACCCCCTCCTCTATCCTTTCGTGATGACAACACCCTCGAACAGCACCTTGGACTCATCCCCAGTGTTGACAGCAGCTGCTCATCTATTCCCCGCCCCTCTAATCCCAACGGCAGCTCCTCCTTCCCGGCTACCTTCTCCCCGGCAGCTCCTCACCTCCCTCCACCCTCTCCGCAGCTCCTCGCCTCAGATCCACTCATCCACGGGCTCCCCTTGCCGTTGCCCCGCCCAAATACCATCTGGCGGGCACATGAGCATGCCTGCGGGCAACCATTGCCCGCAGATAGCAGGCGCGAGCGCAGGATGCCGCCCATGCCGGGTGGTGGGTGCGGGCACGAGATTTTGCTTGCAGGTGCGGGCACGCGACACTAGTATCCACAGGCGTTGTGCCCGCTGCCGCCATCTTTAACTTTAAATCTTGGGCCTGCCTCGTCTGCCTAGCCCACGTATCTGCTTACTGCTGGTGTAGGCGGTTTACTTTAGGCTCCTCTCCCAGGTCGAGATGGTGTAGAGTTTTGTTATGTGTGTTGTTTGTGTGCGTTGTATTTGTGGTGGTGGTGTTCGCTTCGACTTGTGATGCACAATTGAATCTTCTTCTTAAATGATACGGTAGTGCTCCTGTCTTTATTTTTTAATAAAAAAACTCTCTACGTGACACAAGTTCAAGTCGCCAGTTTGGGATGGAATCAAATCGATTTGTACGGATTCAGAATTACTTTTTATTATGGTTTTAATCGAATGCGAATTTAGAGTTGGAAATTGTCAAAAGTGATTTGGATACCTCAAATTTGTATTCCAATTCGGATATCCATTTCATTTAGGTGACAGCAATTATTAAGTATATATTCATATTATCAATAATTTTGGAATAACAAAATCAACGTTAGACATACAACTATATTTATGAACAAGATGTAACACATGGAGACAAAAAAGTCATTAATAATATTATTAAAATATTAGAATATATCACGAACAAACAAAGATAAAAATGTTTTGCATCACCAAAATAAATTATTTGAAAAATTTACACAAACAATTATATACATTTCAAAAGAAATTAAAATGTTATATTTGTTGTATGGTTTAGAGAAGTGTTTATGCTATACGAATGCCGATGTTATCGGATATACATCCACGTACACGTTTATTCAGAATACGAATACAAATCCGGATTATGATAAACAAATTCAAATGTATCCAATTAAGGTACCACATTACAAAAGAATGCATATACAAATATTCATATAACATACTTTAGTGGTTACGAATTCGGATATGTAAATAAAACGTGAATTGGCTTGTAGTCCAATGGTAGGTCGGTCCAGTGGGACGCTACCCACTATAGGGTTCAAATCTAGGTTCTCGCACCTTTTCTTGGGATATTCCCAGGATTTATCGGTGTTATGCGTTAAGTGGTAAGCGGCGTTCTCGTCGACTACGAGACGCCAATGGTGACTTCGAGAATCTCCAGTTTTGTTGGGTGCTCAGTACTTCGGAGGTGCTCATAGAGGTAGGGTTTGCGTATGTGTGTTCATATGGGTGAGTATGTGTGCGTGTTGTGAGCGTCTGCGTTGTACTGTGTAATTCTAAAAAAAAGATACATGCATAAAACTTTCCAACTCTTTATGCCAGTAGGATCAGAAATGAAGGACGAAGAACACCTCCAAACTTCTAACCAAAAGTCCTTCCACAAAGCTCTTAAGAATTCATCGCGGATTTTGAGAAAAATGAAATGTCCTTCAAAAAGAGATTGAAGAAAACTTCAAATTCATGTCGAATTCGTGAGAGATTTGAGAGGGGTCATACCAAAGTTACTCACAATTATCCTAGCACTAAAAGCCCCCAACAAATCTCACATAATTTGGAGACAAACATGAAATACCAAACATCATAATAAATACTTCGAAAATCCCCCAACAATGGGAAGACAAGCCTTGAATCGACCATGAACGATTAGATCATTGAAATCTTAACACGATTTATATGTACCTCCATAATCCTCCTGTAACGACCCGGGTTTTCAGTGAGGAAAACCCGACTATCTGTACCTTTACGATAGTCCATGTATACGATGCTATCATGTACAGAATTCATCACAGAGTAATAACACAACCATACAGCGGAATTAAAGCGTTATAAGTATTAATTTATTACATGTCCATATATAATCGGAGTACATCATTACAAGCCTCTTGGCTGAATATCAAGAATAAAAGCCTACGCAACGGTAGCTAGCTTCCAGAAGATGTCTTCAGCTTATTCTTCTCGCCCACAAGCATCCTTGAGCGTAGCGTCGCGCCCTTCAATCGTACCACCCATCGGCATTGTTCTCGAAGTCGGACTTGTACCCTGCAAGCTCTAGGGCTATCTCCAAGGAATGGGATAGGTCCACATCACCAACCGTATGCAAGCTTTAAGGCGAGGGCTGGTGCGCACGGACAGTGGGATGCGGCGCTGGTTGACGTGGCTCGCATCCAAGGCCGCGGCCACGAGAGTATGACGGAACTCGCTGAGGTGGCGCGTCGGGTGTGGCAGATGCGCTGCGGAAAGGAGGAAAGGGGGGAGGTGAGGCGAGGTGGCGGCTGACAAGGCAGCCCCACATGTCATAGGGACGGCGGCGGTAGCAGTGTCGCAGGCCTACGTGGGCCGAAGGCTGACGGGCCGGCAGGATCTTAGGGGGTGCCAGTGAACTCATCGATGAGCTTAGGGAGGTCTGGCAGACTTCACCGGCAACGTTACGGCCTGACAGAGGATTAAGGTTTTTCCTATTTTCCTTATTTCCTATTCCTTTAAATAAATATGATCAAAATTTGAATTTAGCATTCAAATTTGAATCTCACTCAGATAAATCCAAATAAAATCCAATAAACTCCAAATTAACACACTAGCATTTTGTAATTCCTAAAATTATTATTTAGCTCAAAATAAATCTAAGAATTAAGGGAGGATCAAGGAAGACAGCCTTATAAATTAACCAAGGACTCAATTTCACCCAAAAATTTTGAAATTCACATTTTTGCATAAATTAACATTCCAGAAAAACTCTGGGATGTTACAACTCCCACTTTGGAATAGGAGAACAAACTTAAAGTAATCACTCTCTAAGACTAATCCTCTCTCCTTTAAGCAAACTCTAGCCTTTAGATGGAGATAAACAAGTAGGGCTAGTAGGGAAACGATATCTAGGAGATGCCTGGAAATTTTAGCCCCCTTACCTATATGCACTTGGCCGGGTGACATAAATGCCTCTAAATATATACCTAGATACATATCCACATAGGGGTAAGATGGTCCATATTTTTGTAGACTCGTCGATGGACATGACGCCATCACGACTTTGCTCTGCCTCTATGCAAGCTTCATGATGACACCAGATACCCTCCATCATGGCAACGTGGCCACACCTGATGTGCTCCTCGTTTTGAGGCCCAAATCGGGAATCCAGCCACCATGGTGGTTTTGAGGCCCAAACCGTCCATCTCCACTTGCCCCCCCCCCCCACTCAAAGGCATTGATGTCTACAACTAATCTGCTCCCGCTCCTGGACCGCCTACTTGACTTGACTAATGTCATCTACATCTCGTTCATGTAGTGCTCTTTTGTGCACCTTGTGGGTCACCTCCTGTAGGGCATACACCCCGAGTACTTGCCATGGAAGCAAGATGACGTACTCATACTAGAATTCCCTTGTAATCTTAATATGACTCATACTGTGTAATCCTATTTGGACTCCTACCTTGTAAGTGACTAGGAACCTGCCCCTTGTACTATATAAAGGAGGGTCGGGGTACCTAGGACTCATACCGTGCAATCCTACCCGGATTCCTACCTTGTAACCGACTGGGAACTTGCCCCCTAAACTATATAAAGGAGACCCGAGCGCAGGGTGCCACATATGATGGTTCACAGTTTTATCATTCCAAATGTATACTTTTTAAAATTCAGAACGATACTCTCTTGATTAGCCATTGACATAAAGTTTGTGTTTGAAATAGAAAAAATGTGAATCACCACATTTGGAGCCCACAATATGTAATTTTCTTCACGACCCGCGACTTCGTGAGGTCGATGATTGAGGCAGAGGCAGGGTGACACCCGTCCCTTTTCCTCGGCAGGCGATGATAATCGACCAGCTAGGTGGCGACACGCGACTCCCTCCCTTTTCCTCGGGGGGTGACTGGCTATATCCACAATTTCATGCAGAGAGGTTGAAATATTGAAATATATTCACTTTTCTAAAACAAAACTGGCGAAGCTGAGAAGCCTAAGCATATGTACATACCTGTCCAGACTACAGTTTTGCGTGGAATCGAGTCTCCCTGACTGACCAAAAATTCATTTATTTTTTCAGTTGCAACCGAAAGTGCTTTTTTTCGGGTAAACCGAAAGTGCTTCTTTGGCATACTGGTTGAACATGTGCCACTAAACAGACCGACAAGCAACGGAGAAGTACCAGGGGCAAAAAAATGGAAGGAAATGTTAACCCGATGATCATGGGAGCATTATTTTTGGACACTTAACATTTTGTGAATAAGGAAAGCCTGAAGGAGATTGTATTATTTGAACACATGAACTTTGTGGTGTCTAGCTCGGTGAAACACATAGATAAGTAATATTTTTCCGAGGACCAACGGTGGTCCCCATAGATAACAATTGATTGAGAATGTTGTGTAAATTGATGTGTTTCTTTGCTGGTGATGTGCAGGCGTTGGGTCCAAATTTGACCGTGCGTCTTATTCTAAAATTGTATCTTAAATGCAGACTGAAGGTTGGGCCACTCAAGCATTTTTCAAAGAAAGAAAAAAAATAATTACAAAACTTTTCTTATAAATTTTTTAATTATACCAATGAAATTTCAATCGCTGACCAATGCACATGAATGCACATAAAGTGGCCATTTCCGTTTTCTATGACCAGTTAGGATTACTAAGATTGGAATGTAAATCATCAACTACTCTCAGCTCAGATGGAAGTAGAGAAACTTCTCTTATAGGCATATCCGAATTTGAGAGCGTATTATGATTCCAGAGCTATTTACAAAGCTAAAATGTAAACGAGATTGGACCTGCACAACCATGACAAGCACCGATTTCACGAAACAAACTGAACACAGTTGACATTACGAACATGAGAGTGTACAAATTACACGGGCCACCTCTAAACCCGGACACAACCACAGGACTCAAGAAATTAACAACAATGGTGGAAACACAAATGGAACAACCAACACAGCACCAACTAACACAAAGCTGCTAAACAGACAGACACCACATCACCACTAGTAATAGCACCTCAACCTTCAGATGAGAGAGGCAAGCAAGACGACACACCTCCAATTAAGTATGTGCATATACCTATGCGTGCACGAATCGATTATGGGTGCCTAGCTCACCCTCACTGTAGAAGACACAACCACAGTCGCCACAAGTGCTCTTGCATCTAGGGTGTTTCTTAGCATTGTGGCTACATAACTTGTCCTTATTGATCTCATTGACATTACTACCATCCGACTGCCAAAAGCAAATCCAACAAATGATGTAGTCATCCCTAGTCACTCTGCTCAAGGCTAGCTTGTAGGAGTCGTGCAGTTCATCATACATGGCTTAATGCTCTGGTGTGAAACACAGCAAGCAAACTGATGAGGAATCAGGCTGTTTTCTTTGTTGCAAGATTTTCATAGAGGCTACTGCTCTATTACTTATAGGGAGTTGGCTTGGGAAGACGGTCGATGCTAGGTAGTAGGTACTGTAATCACGAAACTCGTTCTGCATGCCCTGCTTCCTTCGTCCTTCGGTAGAAAAAAAAAACAGTCAGTCACACTTTTTAATGCGTCCTGCAGCTCAGTTGTTGTGACCGAGCTAGACATCACAAAGTTCATGTGTTCAAAAAATACAATCACCGAGCTGCTGCAAGCACCTCCGTGATTTCTACAGCAGAGATGCTGGAGAAGATCAAAGTGGAGTCCACTACTAGCTGGAACCATAAAATCCTAACGGCTCATACATGCAGACAAGATGCTAGCTAGCCGAACGTTGGGCTGAGAAGCATGAACACTGTAGCACATCATTATATCCACACTACAGTTTTACGTGAAGTAATGACTATATGTTGGGGGGTGAAAAATGTTGGCCCAACATGTTTTGAAAAATATTGGCCGAGTTTTTGAAAATATTAATTCAACATTTATATATATTTTTAAAAATGTTAACAACATTTTTCCAATGAACCATTAACCATCATCAAGTGGGAGGGATTGAGAAGCCACTACTAGAAAACCGACCTTCTGTACCGGTGGCTACCCACATTAGTGCCGGGTGGCCACCCGGTACAGCTAAGGCGGCACTAATGTGGGCGGCCACATTGACCCGGCACTAATGTGGCCGCCCACATTAGTGCCGCCTTAGCTGTACCGGGTGGCCACCCGGCACTAATGTGGGTTGCCAACCGGTACAGAAGGTCGGTTTTTGTAACAGCCCAGGTGTTTAAAATCCTATGATGGTCATTAAGTTAATAAGCAAGAGATTTGAAGTCAAAGGAGGTGTTATGAGCTAATTGTCATTTTCAGTGAAATTTCACCAAAAGTCAATATTGGTGTTTTGAATTCAGAAAGATTGGACAAAAATGTGGAAGTACCATTTTGAAACATTTAGAACTTAGTGGCAGCAAGTTTGGAGACAAATATGTGGTTTAGATACCTCAATTAAATAGGCAAAGTTTCAGCCATGTGAGTTACTATGCATTATCTGAAAATCTCCTAAGTCTGAAATTAGTGATGAGATGTTGAATTTGGAACTGTATTCGGGAATATTTCATATAGAAACTTTGGATTCTTTTGAGTTGTGATCAAACATGGATGTTCATGGTACCTGTAAGTCGGTTGTGGATCAATGAAGACCTGAGCAAGTAATTTTAGTCAAGGTGCAAAGATTGAACCTGCTGCTGTCAGAACCTCTCAAGGCTGAAATATTACCACGTCTGAAAACAGCAGTGCTTAGCCATGTTCGAGCTCATTTTCTGGAGAAATTCATATGTAAACTTTGAGAAGTTGTGGAGGAGAAATGAAATTTAGGTTTCAAGAATTACCTTTGTCCAGTGGTTTGTGGTGAATGGTGAAGAATTCGTATTTTTAATGGGGCTTGAAGTTGTAAAACATTACTGTCTCAATCTCAGCTGAATTTATCCAAGTCTGACAACAGTGAGAAATAGCTGTCTTTGAAGTTAATTTCAGAGAGAGTTTTCTTAAGAACTATGGTTCCACAGTAGCAAACTGAGTTCTTTGTACATTGATGAGAATATACTCTCATTTGTTGAGTTAGACATTAGAGATAACTAATTTTTGAGAAGGTTCCAGGACGTGAACTCAAGTCTGTTAAACCTGGGCGCCAGACTTTGAAAACTTCTAAGTCTGGGCTGCCTGACAACAGAAATGTTCATGGAAGTTGGTAATTATTTTGTGAGTGATTTACTATGAAAGACAGCAAGTTTTGTTGATGGTAAATAGTTTGGAAGTCAATGTTTAACATGGTTCAATTGGTTCGAAGAGTAAAGGATAGTTACTATTTTTAATCAAGGCTTCAAATTGGAATGTGGTCACTGGTTCACTAGCTAAAGCTAACTAACTGAAACTGAATCGCCTCAGCTATTCAGTTCGCCCAGAGGAGAAGCCGGCCGCAGGCCAGATTTCGGGGGCCAAATTCTTGATTTGTGATGCTTCATTTGCAAAAGTGTGAATCTATGGAATGAAGCCCTATGTATCATCTACAGCTTTGCTTAAAGAATCTCACAGAGTTTGGATTCAAGTTTTGAGCGAAATCTTTGAATCAAAGTCAGTGGAGAAAACAAGAAACAGAGGAGAAGAAAGCAGAGGCACGGCAGCAGCTTGCTCGTCAGCTTCACCGGCGCCGTCGCTTAAGCCGCCCGGCTGCCACGTCCGTGTCTTCTCGACCTCTCCATGAGCTGCCACGACACCAAGTCGTCTTCTGCTTTGCTACCACCTTCCCCAACCTTTAAAGCCTCAAGCCACCGCCAGCATTCTCTCTCTTTTCCCCATCCGCTCGAGCAGAGCCGCGCCTCGGCCGCCGGCGAAATCAGCCGCCGTCCGGCCATCTCCAGCGTCACCCGTCCGCCCAAACCTCTGCCAGGAAATCCACAACCCATTCCTCATATCCCCATCCATCCCCCACCAACACAGTACACTCTCCGTCGCCTTCTACCTCGAGCCCTGTCTGCCAGCCGCTGCATCCACCCTCACGGTGAAGTTGTGAACCCCTTTGGCGCCACCACTTTTTGCCGGGTTCTTGATCCGAGTCATCAACGTGTGCACCGTAGAGCTTCTAAGCGAGTCAGTGGCCGCTGAGCCGCCACAGTGGCCGCCCGCGCCGGCCATACCACGGCCATGTCCGCCACCGCCGCCGTACACCTCTCCACCGACCTCTTTCCGGAGCAAGAACACCACCAATCGATGCGCCGTGGTCTGGCGAGTCGATCAGGCCAGCCCACGTCGCCGGAGACCTTGCCGCCGGCGAGAACAACCGCCGAGCTTGGCTCTGAGGGTCTGTTTGCTAAGCTTAGGACCTAGTTGCGTGTTTCAGAGACCTGTTTGCGAAACCTAAGGACCTTAGTTGAGAAGAGAGGTTTTTCTGGGTTCTTTCTGAGAAATCTTTTAGGAAGTTTTAGATTTTGATTTATTTCAGTTTTCTTTCATAAATTTTCTATAATTTGTAGCAATGTCCAAAATTAGCAAACCCAATTTCTCTAGACTTGTTTTATTTTTCTTTACGCATCAAAACTCTTGAACCCTAGGAAAAATAATAAAAACTATTAGGTGTTTATTTAGTACCTTTTAATTAAGGTGTTAAATAAATACTTAATAATTACAAAAGGTATAAAAACTTGAACAATGTCTCTTCCAATTACAAATGTTTGTTAACACATAGGAATTATGTTTTGAGATAGCAATTAATCATGAAACCTTTTTATTTAATAAAAGAAAATGCTTAAGGTAGGTTAGTTAAATAAAATAATTTGAGGGTTAATCCTTTTTGGGTAGTGTAGTGTTGGCTTGCAACTTTATCATGAAGATGAAGTTGTGTGGCCTCTCTTTTGAAAAGTTTTGCATTCTAACTATGACTTGCATGCTTCCGTAGACTATGAGCTGCAAAGGTGGAGTACATGGAGGTACCCCAAAGAGCAGCAGGAGTATGAGGAGGTTCTCAAGATGTTTCCCGTGACTGAAGGGTTTTCTGAAGATGCTAACTTAGCAGAGACCCAAGGCAAGCCCCGGAGCATCTATACCTATTAATTTCAGTAAATACTATTCATGACAAAGTTATTAGTTATTTCATGATTGTGCATTAGATCTAGGAGTTGATTGAAACCATTTTCTTATGCATGATCAATCCTTGTTTTAGGACATCCTTGCCCCTGTTTAAAATGTTTAGTAAGTATCCTATGCTTAGCCTTGCTTAGTTGTTACTTAGAAGTAACTCTACCTTGTTTACCTAAGGTTAATTTGGTTCTCTCATTATGCAAGGAAAAGGCTTGATTTTGATAAGTGGGCAGAAGCTAGTGGTAGTAGTTCTGTCCACTGAGATATAATTTGACTAAGGACCGGTCGTGGCTTTAACTGTTGATCAAGTGATCTTTACCTGGTTGCTTACTGGGTATGGGACCAGCAAAGACTGGCATTAATTGTGTCGTGGATTGGAAATGGTCTGTACCTGTGCTTGGCGAGCAGGAGAAGGGCAGAGGCGTAGCCTGAAACTCACATCGGTGATCAGGCCAGACGTGGGGTCCCATGTGGGGGTGCGCCTCTGGGTTCGGGTAATTCCAGTTCCGATCCTCGAATACAATTGATTGCCAGGTTGTTGCGTGCAGTGTCATGAGCTGTGCGTAGCTGGTGATTGGGTATCTCCTGCAGGATGTAAATCGATCTAGATCGCCGCAATTCTCGGTTATGAATGCGCTTGATCACTGTTAGGCATCGTTGTTAATCACACCTGAGCAATGAAGTTTTCCTTGATATAATTGTTGTTTGAGTAGTGCAACTTGTTATGAAAAATATTTTGTCACCTAGATGCTAAGGGAAACTAAATTGAATATAAAATCACAAAAATAAGGATGGACCTTTAGTAAGCTCTTTTGCAAAATGGTGAGTCAGCCAGTACATTAAAAAGCTTATCATACTCCTTGGTCATATCTATTTATACTAGTTAGTCGGGTCAGTCTTGCTGAGTACCTTTGTACTCAGGGTTCTCCCTTTTGTTGTTTTCAGAAGCGCTGAAGAGGAGGTCCTGAAGAACTAAGTATTTGAAGAGTCTCCAGATGCTTAGTGTGAGAACTTAGTCGTTAGTGACCGCTTACTGGCTTATTTGGTTTGAATTCTATAGAATGGTTTAACTTGCATTTAAGTTTATTTCAATCTACTGTTGTAATATTTCGTACCTCTTGTATTTATGTAAAAGTGTGTAAGAGTTGTTGATGCTTTCCCATCGTGAAAGCGATCCTGATGTATGGCTATGATCGTGGATGATTCGGGTTGTCCTGAGGACACTCGACGGACTACCGGATTTGGACTAGTTTAGGTACGTTATTGCATAATTACTGTTCCAACAGTGATTAAGCGCACTTAAGCCAGTTTAAGTCGGACGGTTCCGCCACAGTTTTCTAGTAGTGGCTTCTCAATCCCTCCCACTTGATGATGGTTAATGGTTCATTGGAAAAATGTTGTTAACATTTTAAAAAATATATAAAAATGTTGAATTAATATTTTCAAAAACTTGGCCAATAAATGTGGCCGCCCACATTAGTGCCGATCCCTGTCACCAGCCGGTACGGATGTGGGCTCACATCTGTACCGGTTGCTAACACGGCCCGGTACTAATGTTTTTTTTTATTTTTTTATTTTCTATTCAGTTTCTTTATTTCTAATCCCAATCGTATTTGTTTGGTATACGTATACTAATATGCTTATCGTATGTGTTTGGTATACGTATACTAATCATAATGCGAAGCGTATAAATTGCAAACAACATATAATACATATATATATAAGCATATTGTGCATATGGAAATACGATAAATATTTACAACGAATTAATTGTTAGGGAAGATTAAAGTTTGAATCCTTCTAATCCCGTTTGCTTGAAGATCCTTCTCGTCGTTGCTGACTCCTAGTACTGACCCTAGAAGGAATTTCCTTCGGCTTCTCCTTCACCTTCTCCTTGTCTTTGTCCTTCTCCTTCTCCTTGTCACTGTCGGCTTTCTCCTTGTCCTTCTCCTCCTCCTTCTCATTGTCAGCCTTCTCCTTCTCCTTCTCCTTGTCCTTGTCCTTGTCCTTCTCCTCCTTGTTGTTTTTCTGACCGGTTTCAATGCTAGGACCTGAAGTGGAGTCAGTGGTCCTTGTGAATCTTGATGCACCGGAAAAAAACTCTCCTCCTGGATTGATCACCTCGTCTAGAAGAAATCCGCACAATTGTTCTTGAATTAGCAGGATTTTTTCCATCTCGAGAAATCCTTTCTTTATGCGCTCAATCTAGAGAAGAAGTTATTAATTGCATAAGTATTAATGGTAGAACGAAGTATATAAAAATTAAGAACTAGGGATAAGTACGCACCGATCGCTGGCGGCTTCCACCCAAGTAGTTACTTGCAAAGGTATGCATGAACTCACATACATAGTATGGGCATAGATTGGTACCCTTCGGCTGCTTCATGCAATGCACATATGTGAAAACAAAGTTAATAAATATGTTTTGTTGTATTCAGGGAAGAAGTGACATGAGATCGACGAACAAAAAGATGTACCTCGACGTCATGGAGGTAGGTAAGTTTCTCTTTGAATTTCCCTTTGTACTGTACGAAGAGCATGCTAGGTTCAATTGTTCGAGGAGAGAAATATACCAGTCTTTATATCCGCCAATAGAGTCATAGACCCAGACGTGGCCCGTCTTTGGATAGATAACAAAGAGAATCCAGTGGAAGCTGCCATTACATATACAAGTATATAAGTATATTGTAATATTGAGTGTAATTCAGAAAATAAATAAATAGATATGTGAAACAGATTGCTCACTGGCAGTTGTACGGCAAAAGTATCATAGTCTTGTCCTGTTGCCTGTCCAGAAAATTATACAAATGAACCACTATATCTGTTGCCTGATCATCCACATTTGCCTCATTTATCTGCATAGGATCCATGAAGCCGACGTCCATGATTCCTTGCTTCCGGCAAGATTGCATCTCCATGCTGTATGATACAAATTAGAAGATCAGATATATGGTAGTAAGGCTACAACGATAATTTTAAGCTTATAGTAAAATAAAGACTTACAGCGTCCAGCAAGACATTAATGTGTAGTCGAGTGCATCTTGATTGATTAGCATATGAAACTCTTCTAAAGGCACAAGGAAAGTGCTTGTACCTTGGAAAAAATGTTCCTCTGCAATTCTAACTTCGAGCATATGGGTCCCGTTTCTTGACTCTTCCATGTACCAATTGTGGAACTCATACATTCTAGTTGGAAGATCGACCAACAATCGCTCCCACAGAAGCGGCTCACCATGCACATATCGACGTCTTTGTGCCCCTGGATGAATTTCTAACTCTTCTGTCCCTAGAATTTGACCCGGTGTGAGTCCAGCATCTGCACCAAATACAAGCAATTCCTGGTCCTTGCTTGAAATAATTTTGAGGGGCGAGACAGATTGCTTCGATTGGGTTCCTAGTTGTGTAATAGTTGACCCAACTTTCTGTTTCTTCTTGTTGATCTTGACTGCCTCGCGATCATAGTCAGACAACGGAGGAGGCACTCACTCTCAATTTCTCTTTCTGCTTAAATTTAACCATTTCAGTTTTTTTTCTCAGGTGGAGGCTTCGGGCCATGAAAATGATCATGCACTTGTTTGGTCACTATCTCATATAGTTCCTCCGAAGTCTTCTCGTAAGATTTTTTCTCTGGAGTCTTGACTATCTTCTGCTTCTTTGGACACGGAGGAGGAGGAGAAGGAGGAGGTCTTCGTTTAGAACCCTTACTCTTTGAAGGAGGAGTTGGACTTACACTTGGATCCCTGTCACCGCTGGATGTTCGAGACTGCTGCTGCGTTCCCTTCTACCTGGCGAGTCTTGTGCTCCTGGCACGGCGGATCGTGCAGGAGATGATGCTTCCACGGGCTGTTGTGTTATCCTTATGTGATCCTTGGGCCACAAAATGCAACGGTGCACCGCTTCTCCTAAAGTCTCTTCCCCATCAGGTCCTTCTGGTTCCAGTTCTAAGTCATCTCAAGAGTCAACCACTTGGTCCACAAAGACTTTGGCTAAATCGGTAGTTATACTCGTAAGGGGGTACTCCAGAAATGTTTCCCCTGGTGTCGGTACCTCAGCAATACCGTAAGCCATCACAAGCATCTTGTTTCTTACTTTAGTCAGAAGTTCACATGTGGACCTCACAGTGATGTCATCCACAGGGTAGTGGGGTCGTCGCTCCTCGACAATAGGGGCGCCTGCATCCATGGCCGCTGGGGCTGCTTCCGTGGAAGCGACGCTGCTCTTATGCTTACTAGATGGGCTCATTTCATCATGAGGCCCTGATGCTACAGGTGCTTGCTGACTTGTTGAGTGCTTGCTAAGAGCGAGCGCCACATGTTGATCGATGACTTCCGCCATTTTCGCCTCATGCATACTGATACGCTGTTGCAGATCTCGTATCTCTCGTGCTTGTTGGTCCTTAGTTCTTTTGTGACTTCTATACGAATCAATGTGCTGCAGGAATGCTTCTTTCCATGGTATGACACCCTTTCCTCTGCAACGTCCACCGTGTTCTTTGGTACCTAGTGCCATAGTAAGTGTGACAGAACCGCCCAAAATAATTCCGTATTATCGCCTAAGCCTATCCACGTGGCCATTAAGCGATAATAAAGAACTATTCTGTCGCCTCTGCCGGGTCATGCCCGGTAAATCACTTACACAGGATCGGATTATGCGCTAAGCCCACACGAAGGCGGGACCAGAGTACAACATTACATTACATAAAAGGTCCATAAGTACTTAAAATTACAAACCAGGTTTTGAGTACATAAAAGTAAACATGGTTCAGAGTTTAAACAGCGGAAAGTAAACTAAACTAAACGCATGATACACACAGGAGGCCATCCATGCATATCACTCCTCATCATCGTTCTCCCATTCAAGTTCCCAACCATCTGGGATGGAACCAGGCCAGATGGGATTACCTGAAAACAACAACAAAAGCAAGGCTGAGTATACTAATACTCAGCAAGACTTACCCGACAAAAATAAAAGACACAGCTAGACATGCAAGGCTTTTTGGCTGGTGGGTTTGTTTTGCCAAAAGCAACTAAGAGTTGATCCTTACTTTCAAATTTTAGCTCAAGTTCTAGTATGTTAACCATTCTAGGTAAGCACCTAGCTAAGCAAGCATGGTTGTACAAACAAGATTAATCATCCATCAATATTAATCCAAAATGTTTCATAAATAAACATGGGGTAGCCAGTGGTCAAGCCGACTCAGATAACGGCGAGTGACCGACGATCGATCGATTTATATCCTTGCAAGGTAAACCCAAGATACACGGAGGAAGGTAGACCCCAAGAATCCAAAGAAAAGCAAATGCGGGGTCTACCCCGACCAGGCGGTTCCCGTCACTCCCCAGATTAGGAAAAGATGCCACAGTCCTAAGTACAAGGTTACTGGAACGCCCTCACACGGCACGCCCATACTCACACTTGCACTACCGGAATCAAACCGGGAGACGAATCTCAAGATTAGTAGCGATAAAATTCCCGCACTGGTTCATTAGGTACTAGGCTTACCGGTCCCATTCCCGACAAGCACTTGGTACGTTCAATAGCTTAGACCAGCACCATGCTACTCGGTCGAGACCGAACCCATTGCTCTTACCACATGAGCGAGTCAATTTAACCAACTTATGATTCCAACATAAGCATCCTATATCTCGCGAGCAATGAGTCATTACTCGACTTCTACCGTATCCTTAGAGCATGGCACTAGCGTTCCTAACATACTAGTAAAAGAGCATAGGAGTCCTAAGGATCATGCATCTAGGTTTCAAAGCAACTCCTGAAACTTAAATGCACAAAGTAACATTAATTGCTGAAAAGTAAAAGAGCATGAGTTTTAATCAAAAAGGTTATATGGAACTCCGGTGCTTGCCTTCTTCTACACTAGCAACAGCCTTGGGCTCTTCCGGACTTTGGTCCAGGTCTTGATGAACTCCCAACTCATTCACTTCACCCTCTACAGCCCCGTCTCCCTCCTGGGTCAACGTGTAAGTACCGTCCGGCAAATCTACACGTACACATGCATATGCATTAGGTGACAGTGTGAGAGGTTAATTAAAGATTAACTTTGATGGTGACTGTGTACATATTTAAGCAAACTAAAGTATTTAACTTCACAAAACAGCAAGGAGGTGTTTTGAAAATTCAAAAACAGAAACATAACATGTTTTCAACATTTAACACCTTAATTTCCATTTATTTATTTAATTACATAAAACAAGCCTTACAACCATAAATCCATATTAAATCAAAAACACTTCAAATAAATCTAAGTTTCTGCACACATCATCATATACCCATTCTAAGCTCACACACCAAAATTTACATTAAGAACATTTATAAATTAATTTATACGAAAAAGACAAATTTCAGCCTAGTAAATCACCATTAATTCATATAAAAAGATTTACTAAAATTTTTGATCTCAACTTTCTCCTACAAGTCATACATGTCAAATGTAAGCCTCTGGCCAAAGCATAGGTGCAGATTCAAACTATTTTTCAAAATTTGAATTTAAACTCCTACACAAGATTAATTCCAAAACACATGTCAAAACATATCCTAAAATCACATCCATTCTACCAAAGGTACTACTCATCAAGGCAAAGCCCTAGGGTGCACATGTGCTTAAAGAAAAGTTTACTAAAAGGGGCTATAAAAAGCATCAAGCTTAATCTAGCAAAAAGCTTACATAAATCATAACTGAAAATCTACACATCAAAATCATGCCAACTTTGGTCACAGATCTAGACATTCTATAAATAGCAACATATCCAAAATTCAAGTCCATAGCTTGTGTATATTTTAAACTACACTAAAAACACCTCAAACTGAGTTTGAATTTTCATTCAAAAACTACAAAGAAAAACCCTATACATGCTTTCTAGAAAAGTTAGGTTTCTTCACCAGGAACCCAACAAAATTGGATTTGCATTTTTCTGATTTTTATACGATTTTCTATGAATTTTCTAAGTTCCAGCCGAAAACCCTAACACACATTTACACCGGGACCCTCGGGTATTTTTCTTACTTTACAGTTATGCCCTTACTTCACGGTTTAAACCCTAAACAAACTGCAATCATTACCGAGAGGTCCCTGCCGGAGCAGGGGACCTCGCCGGCGGCGAATTGAGGCCGGGCTTCGCCGGGGAGCCGCCAGTGGGGGGTGTGCGGCTTACATGTAGGGTGGGGGAAGGTGTTCTCCGGTCCCGAGCGGCCTCCGGCGACCTCCCGCGGCGGAGCCGCAATGCTGCTCCCGCCGGAGCTCGCTGTGGCGGCCGGCGGCGGCGCTCGGCAGGCTGGTGGTGGTGCGGAGGAGTAGAGGGGACTCAGGAGAAGGAGAAAAGCAGGTCGGGCGGCTCTGGACTGGTGCAGGCGAGCTCGCTCGGCGGCGGCGCAGCAATGGAGAGCGGCGGCGCTGGAACTCGACGGCGCGCGGAAAAAGAAGAGAGGTCGGCTCAGGCTGTGCTTAAATGGGCGACGACGCTCACGACGAAGTCGAGGTCGAGGCGTCTGGCGCGGGCGCGAGCCAGCTGGAGAGGCGCATGCACGGGTGGGCGCAGATGCTGACGACGCTGCGCGGCGCGTGTCGCACTGCATGGCGCCGGGCTGTCGGCCAACCTCCCTAGGCGCGGCGCACGAGCTTACGGCCTTCGGAGACTTCACGACACGCGCGGGTCCATCACGGAGGCGTCGAAGTCCGTACGCCGGGGCAATGTAGGGTGGACGCGTGGCGCATGGGCTCACGCGCGCGCGCGACGCGACGCGACGACGCCGGCGCTTCGGCCGTTTTTCATTCCATTTAGCCAAGTTCAAAAATGTGTAACTCCCTTTTCTTGAACAGAACTCAAAAATCTCCAAAAACAAAAGTTGTAGAGGAGCTATAGACCTACAACTTTCGCAAAGGGCGACATATTATTTGATCAATGGATTGATGGCAAAAACGCGTTGAACTTCAGCAAAATCTCGGCCAGGAATTACTGTGCACAGAAACTTCCTCTCGAGTTTACGCGGCTTTGCACTCAAAATTGGAATGTCTGCCAATTACGAAAAATGTGTCCCCAGAAATAACGAAGAACTTTTATATTGGCCGATTTTGAACTTCTATAGCAAAATTTGGAGAACGCGGAAGAATTCCAAATCAGCTCTTTAGGATCAAAGGAGTTTGACCAAGAAAGGAGGGTTTGATCGGGAATTTGAATTTCGACCAAGGTCATTTGTGCAAATGTGTGTGAGATCAAGCCAAACACGCTTAGGAGCTAATTAACCTTGATCATCAAGATTAATTAGGGTATTTCGCTTAACCAAACACCTGGGGTGTTACAGTAAGCTCGTCATTCTCTCGATCAGGCACGAAAGATCCTTCCGCTGTACGCCTAATTAAATCAACAAGCCTTCCAGCTGTCTCTCTTAATTGATCGCTCGGCAGTAATGTTCCATGTTCTGGATTCAGTTTGCCACCATGTGCAAAATAGTAATGCTCTACTTGCTCGAGCCAATCTAGAGTTGTCGGTATGATTCCTTTAGCCATTATATCTTGTTCATTCTGATCCCATTTGGGAATGGCCTTCTTGTAACCTCCCGGTCCGAGCTTGTGAAATTCTCTCTTCTTCCTGGTGTTGGCGGTGTTGGTTTCTGTCAACTTCTTGGCCTCTGTCGATTCCTTGTGTTGCACAAAGACATCCCAGTGATCTCTTAACTTGGCCAATCCCTTCTTCGTGAAGTCCGGTGTAAGCTCAGTCTTGATGTACTCTGCGGTCAGACGCTTCTTGTACGACTGAAAGGCATTTGCAGCCTTTTGCATCACCCAATATCTGATGTTAGCCAAGTTTGCTTCATTTGGGAATGTAAAGTGTTCTGTGATCTGCTCCCATATCATGTCCTTGTCTGTGTCCGCAACCACATCTCCCCGCACCTCCGGTGCCTCATCATTCCCATCTTCGTAATCGGGAGCATCAGAAGCTCTCCAATACGGAATGCTTATTTGGATGTTATCCTTGACAATAAAACCAATGTGGTAGACCAATTTCGTCACATTTTCTTCTGGAGCAAGTGGTCTCCCTGATTCAGCGACTTCTGTGATGATGAAACGACCCTCTAGTTTCTTCTTTGGGCCGCGTTTCCTTTGAGACTTTTTCATGCTCTTGCTCGAAGAAGGAAACTAGAAAATGGATAAACTATTATTAATATTTGAGAAGTCGTGAATGATGTCAAATCTTGAAAGTCATCATCCATATTATACCTCCTCTTGTTGCGTCTCGTTGCTTTCATGGGCAACTGGTTGCTGATCTTCTTGCTCTTGTTCCCTATCACCTGCGGGGATGTTGAGGAAGCTATCAGCCTCCCATCGAGCAGCCTTGTCATTGTTTTCATTTTGAGCGATCATATCCATTAAGATTCGCTCCTATTTATTGAACTCATCCTCATTTGGATCCATCTCGTAACTATAATAATTAGACAAGAATAAATATTATTTGAAATAACTATTTGAAATAATGACTACAAATAATTAGAGAAAAATAAATGTTACATGAAATAATGACTACAAATAATGGGAGCGAGTCAATCGCGCGAGCGTGTCGTTCGGGAGCGTGTCGGCAGCGAGTCGGGCGGGAGCGTGTCGGGAGCGAGCGTGTCGGGAGCGAGTCGGGCGGGAGCGTGGCGGGAGCGTGTCGTGCGAGCGAGCGAGTCGGGCGGGAGCGTGTCGGGAGTGAGTCGTGCGAGCGAGCGAGTCGGGCGGGAGCGTGTCGGCTACCTAAATTCAAATCTAAATTCAAATGTCCATAAATACAAATTTAAATATCCATAAATGTCCATAAATACACATTTAAATGTCCATAAATATCCATAAATACACATTTATATATAACATTTACATCCACATATAAATCTAATTACAAATCTAAATTCAATTCTAAATCTAAATTCAATTCTAAATCTAATTATAAATCTAAATTCAATTCTAAATTTAAATATAAATCTAAAACTAATTAGAAATCTATTTATTAATCTAAATCTAATTATAAATCTAAATTCAATTATAAATCTAAATATAGATCTAAAACTAATTAGAAATCTATTTATTAATCTAAATCTATTTGTTAATCTAAATGAAATAATTAATCGAAATCTAAATCTAATTCTTAAAAAAAGGGGGCTGATGTCAGCCACTAGCGGGCTGACGTCAGCCCCCAAAACAGGGGACGACGGCGCGGCACATACACGACGGCACCGCGCGGCCGTGGAGCGCTGCGCGGCGGAGGGCGGGCCGGGATCGACGGCGCCGCGTGGCCGGGGAGCGCTGCGCGGTGGAGGGCGGGCCGGGATCGACAGCGCGCGGCGGAGGGCCGGGGACGGCACGCGAGCGGGGTCAGCGGAGGGCCGGGGACGACGGCGGTGGCGGGGACGACGGCAGTGGTGGGGATGACGGCGGCCGGGGACGACGGCGCGCGCAGTGGTGGCGGGGACGGGCCGGCCGAGGATGATGGCGCGACGGCGGTGGTGGGGACGGGGCGCCGGGGACGACGGCGCAACGGCGGTGGCGGGGACGGCCGGTGGCGACGATGACGACGGCGACGACGGCGCAACGGCGGCGGCTCGGCTGAGGCGGCGCGACGTGTCGTAAGGGAGAAGAAAGGGGGAGGCGGAGAACTGCTAAGTGTTGGGGGAGGGCTGTGGCTATATACCTCCCCACATTGGTACCGGTGCTCAACTAGTCTCGGTACTAATGTGGACATTAGTACTGGGCCTAGATGAGCCCCGGTACTAATATGCCTTTTCATTTCGCGCCAAATGGAGAAGCACATTAGTACCGGGGCCAAACTAGGACCGGTACTAATGTTCTTTTGTTTATTTTCATTTTCCTTTTCCTTTTCTTTTCCTTTTATATTCCCAAATCTATTTGAATTTGCTCTTAAATTTATTATAAATCATATTGAATACGGTGAAATGGCAGATTAAATTCTATTGTGCTTAACTTAGATATATACTGTGGAATGTGAACTTACATCTCAAACTTGTCAAATCTATTAATTTAACTTAGTAATAAGTTATTTTGGTCAAAACTCTTATGTTCACTTTAAAAATCGAACATGAATATTTTTTTGCCATGCAAAATTTTACATTCGTAAGACTTGTCGTGTTATTAACATGTATATCTCGATTTAGTCTTGCTCGTGTATATTTTTACGTTAAATTATTTATTTTATACCTGACGGTGCTTAGGAAATTAAAATAATTAATTTTGATCCAGAGAAATACAAGTTCTTGTTACTGAATCATAGGTACATATTACATTACTTTATTACATGACCATAAATTTTTAAAAAAATTTGTTACACATCATCATCTAACGGAACGTGCGTAACCTTCCTCTTCACGAATGTTCCTTGGTTGTGATCGCAATGTAAGTACGGAGCGTCCTCTTGGGCTAACAGAAGGCTTGTGTCAACCTTGACTGAAAAAGGAGGAAGATCATCATCGAACTGATCATAGTCTTCTGAATTGTCAGTCTTGTCCTCAACTCCAACGATTTTTCTTTTTACTGGTAGAACAATGTGACGCTTCGGCTCATCAGCATTCGACTTATTTTCGGTACCCTTGGTTTGCTTGACATGTCTTTAACGTAGAAAACTTGACTGACATCATTGGCTAAGACGAATGGTTCGGCTTTGTACCCAATCTTGTTGAGATCCACTATTCTCATTCCAAAGTTGTCTGTCGTTAAACCTCCTTTATTGTTGACCCACTGGCACTTGAAAAGAGGGATTTTTAGAGGTTTGTAGTCCAATTATCATGTATCCTCAATGACACCAAAGTATGTTTCTGTGTTCCCTTCGTTGTCTATTATTGCATCTATATGGACACCGTTGTTTTGGTTTGTGCTCTTTTGGTCTTGGGCTCTCGTGTAGAATGTGTACCCATTTATCTGGTATCCTTGGAATGTATCTGCTGAGATAGGTGGGCTCCTAGCCAACCATCGTAGTTGCTCATGAACAGTTTTATCACCCCTTATTTTCTGCCAAAACCAAGATGTGAAAGTATCAATGTGCTTACGTGTCATCCAAGCTTCTGTCTTCCCTATATTTGAGGCCCGAACAATGGACTTGTGCTCCTCCAAGTACGGAGACACAAGGGATGATTGTTTCAGGACAGTGTAATGTGCTTTATCGTATAACTCTACATCCATGTCCATCCGAGATTTCATCCCTAGTGTGCCCTTTCCTCTGAGTCTCCCCTCATGGCGTGATACAGGCAGTTCAATCGGAGATATGTCATCAATAAAGTCGACACAAAACTCTATCACCTCCTCCGTAGCATATCCCTTTGCGATGCTTCCTTCAGGACGGGCGTGATTGTGGACATACTTCTTAAAAACAGACATCAACCTCTCAAAAGGGAACATGTTGTGCATATATACAGGTCCGAGGTTAAAAATCTCTTCAACTAGATGGACCAGAAGGTGGGTCATAATATTAAAGAACGAAGGTGGAAAGATCATCTCAAAGCTGACGAGGCATTCCACGACATCATTCTGTAGCTTCACTAGATTGCGTGGATGGATTGCCTTCTAAGAGATCTGGTTGAGGAATGCACACACCTTAACGATCGCTAGTCTCACATTCTCTGGTAGAATACCCCTTAGTGCAACAGGCAGGAGTTGTGTCATCAACATGTGGCAGTCGTGAGCCTTCAGATTTATGAATTTTTCTATTTAAAATTTATTATTCGTTGTATATTTGAGGAGTAGCCCGTTGGGACCTTCATGCTGTTCAAGCAATCAAACATTCTCTGCTTCTCTTCCTTGCTTAGGGTGTAACTAGTAGGAGGCAAGTAATTTCCTTTATCTCTCTTCTCGGGATGTAGGCTTTCTCGTTGCTTCATATCTTTCAGGTCCCTACGCGCTTCAATTGTATCTTTTGCCTTTCCATATACACCTAGGTGGCCAAGTAAGTTCACGCAAAAATTCTTCATCACGTGCATCACATCAATTGCATTGCGAACCTCAAGTACTTCCCAATAAGGTAGCTTCTAAAATATCGACTTCTTCTTCCACATGGGTGCATGTCCGTCAACGTAGTTTGGTACATGTTGGCTACCAGAACCCTTGCCAAACACTACCTTCAAATCTTTCACCATAGAAAATACAATTTTACCAGCACGGTGCAAGGGCTTCTTACATTTTTCTCCAACACCTTCAAAATGCTTTCCTTCTTCTCTTAACGGGTACTTAGGAGGAAGAAATCGACGATGGCCCAAATACACAATCTTTTTACTGTGTTTTAGATACATGCTGCAAGTATCATCTAAACAGTATGTGCATGCTCGATATCCCTTGTTTGTTTGTCCTTATAGATTACCAAGTGCTGGCCAATCATTGATGGTTACGAACAATAATGCTCATAGATTGAAGACCTCCTTTTTGTCCTCATCCCAAACTGGTACACCTTCTTTCTTCCACAACTTTTGCAGATCTTCAATCAACGGTCTTAGATACACATTGATGTCATTGCGTGGCTGCTTTGGACCTTGGATGATTATTGGCATCATAATGAACTTCCGCTTCAGGCACAACCAACCCGGAAGGTTGAACATGCATAAGGTCACAGACCAAGTGCTATGACCGCTACTAAACTCACCGAATGGATTGAATCCATCCGTACTTAAACCGAACCGAAAGTTCCTTGCTTCCCCTGCAAAGTCTGCAAATTCTCTGTCAATTAATCTCCACTGTGACCCGCCAGCAGGGTGCCTGATCTTTGCATCTACTTTGCATTCTTTTTTGTGCCAACTCATCAACTTTGCATTGGCCGTGCACCTGAATAAACGCTTCAGTCGTGGTATCACTGGTAAATACCACATTACCTTTGCAGGAATTTTCTTCTTCTTACCCCCCTCAACTTCATCACCCTCATTGCGTGGGATCTTATAACGCTTCGCTTCACACACAGGACAAGCCTCCAATTTCTCATAATCGTCACCTCGGTAGAGGATACAATCATTAGGGCATGCATGTATCTTTTGTACCTCCAAACCCAGAGGACAAACAACCCTTTTAGCTTCGTACGTTGATGCTGGCAATTCGTTTCCCTCGGGAAGCATATCCTTTACGATCTGCATCAAATCATCGAAGCCCTTGTCTGAAAGTCCATGTCTGGCCTTCCATTGCAGCATTTCCAGTGTGCTACCCAACTTCTTCTGCCCTTCTTTGCAACCTGGGTACAATGCTACGAAATGCCAACAAGTATTTCTGGTGCTGTTGCCGAGGAAGGCACAAGATTATCATGACTATGCTTTGCATCTGTTTATAAGCTATGAGTAGGTTAGGACAACTCTCAATGCAGGCTAACCTTGATTGTCTTCTTTTATCTTTGGATGATGAAGATAGGTAGTGTATGACAGGTTTCGACTTACCAGAGAATTTTACTGAAGATCCCGAGTCACTTGTGAGGAGAGCTCGAATTCATTTCGACTCACCTCGTCGTACTCGTTCAGAAGGCCAACCAGCTTCCTTTGTACCATCCACGTCAAACGCTATGGCCCAGAAGACACCTCGTGAGTACTCAGCTCCTTCTGCTGACCAGGTGCTGCAAGGCCCTGAGGTGGCAATGGGGACTGAAAATTTAGAGATCAAGACGGGTCTAATCACGATGGTACAGGCTAGCCCATTCTGTGGCAAGACAAATGAGGATGCCAATGCTCATTTGCAGTAATTCCTAGAGCTGTGCAGCACTTTCATCATCAGGGGTGCAAATATGGATGATGTCCGTCTACGGTTGTTTCCATTCTCTCTCCTGGGGAAAGCCAAGCAGTGGTTCTATGCGAATCGCGATGCTATTAACACTTGGAGTAAGTGTTCAGAGGCATTCCTCAAGAAATTCTTCCCATTGGGTAAAACTAATGCTCTTCATGAAAGAATTTCTGGTTTTCAGCAAGCAGCAAGTGAATCCATTCCAGAGGCTTGGGAAAGGCTTCAGGAGTATGTCCTGGCCTGTCCTCACCATGGGATGAAGGATTGGCTTATTCTTCAAAGCTTTTATAATGGGTTGACTCTGACAGCCCGAGGCCATATTGATGCTGCTGCTCAGGGAGCATTCTTCTCACTCACAGTTGATAATGCTAAATTACTCATTGAGAAGATGGTCTCCAACCAAGGGTGGAGTGACGAAAGACTCCAACCACGACCGAGGGGTACTCATACTGTCAAGGAGGCAGACATGATTACTGCCAAGTTGGATCTTCTTATGAAGAGACTGGATGACTACACCAGCGAGAAGGCTGCCATGGCCACCACTACTCTGCCTATGGATTGTCATATGACTTGTGAAGTCTGTGGCAACACTGGGCACTCAGGCAATTACTGTCCGGAGACTCAGGAGGAAGTGATGTACATGAATGGTAACAACAATGGTTATCGTCCACCTCAACAAGGAGGCCAATCGTGGAATCAACAATGCCCTTATTATCAAGGAGTTAACCAAGGTAATTCTTACAATCCTAACCAACCTTCTTTGAGAGATCTCGATTTTGGGCAAGCTAAGATTAATGAAGGTGTTAACAAAAAGCTAGCTGCCCTTGATAAAACTTTGGAAAGTCTCAACGTTAAGCTTGATAGTTTTTCGTCTGCTCAGAAGAGTCAGCTGAGTTTTAACAAAATGTTAGAAACCCAGTTGGCTCAGCTGGCTACTTTTGTCCCCTCTGTTGAAAATGCAAATGCGATGACCACGAGAGGAGGTAAGTCCACTCGGGTTCCACCATATCCTAACCATGCAGGGGCAGATAAGAAAGGCATAACAGAAGTTGAGAATATTCATGAGGATTCATCCGACTCTGAAGAATCCCCTAGGTAAGGAAGGTGCCATCAAAAGATAAAGCACCTCAAGGAGTAACGGTACATCCGGAATTCATAGAAGCCAATGTGATGTCATTCCCTCAAAAGAGCAGGAAGACAATAACAGATGAACAGTTCAATCGCTTCGTGGACATGATTCAGAAAGTTTATACCAACGTCCCATTGCTTGAGGCAATTCGCGTACCTACTTACGCGCATTATCTCAAGGACATCCTAACCAAAAAGCGAGCTCTTCCTACAACCGAAGTTGTACGACTCACAGAGGAGTGTAGTGCTGCTATACTCAACTGCCTTCCTGAGAAGAAGAAGGATCCAGGGTGTCCCACAATCACTTGTATGATTGGGACCCAACGTTTCGACCATGCTCTCTGTGACTTGGGGGCCAGCGTCAGCGTCATGCCTAAGGTAGTCTTTGATCAACTTAACTACACGAATTTATCTCCAACCACTTTGTAGCTATAGCTAGCCGATTCTTCAATCTGATACCCAGCGGGGATAGCTGAGGACATTCTAGTGAAAGTCCGAGATTGCTTTATCCCCGTTGACTTTGTGGTGCTAGACATGGAGATCACCAAGGAGGTGCCGCTCATACTTGGGTGACCATTTCTGAGTACAGCTGATGCACAAATTGATGTGGGGGCTGGTGTGATCCGTCTCTACATCAATGGCAAGGAGGAGAGGTTCGAGTTTCGTCCAAGAAAGAACAATGCTCGATGATCAAGGATTTACCAACTCCCGACACCCCAGCACGAGAGGTCGAAGTGCCACCACGCCAAGCGGACAGCCTCATTGCATTCATGAAGAATTTTATAAGGAAGAACGCCAACTCATGGGCACGGGACAGAAACAGTATTGGAAATCTCAGTCCCAATCCAAGAAATCACCTCCTACACATCACAACCCACACAACACTCAGAAGATGTGGCGGAAGGTTGTTGGCGTTTCTTAATGTCACTGGCGCACTAGCGTGAGCGTGTAAGAAACTCTCGGGTACACTGACGAGTGCGAATGAATCCGCAAGCGCACGGATACACCGTTGTAGCACTTCTCCCTAGGAGAATGAGTATTCTCGTCGGGTTTCGTTCCTAGGACGGAGAGTAACCAGAGGGGGTCTATCCAAGGACACCAGCTTTTGCTGGGATAGGTCCGGATACAAGAAGCACTTCCTTAAGGGACTTAGCTCTCAAGATGGATCTGTCAGGTCTCAGTCATCCCCGTGGGGCGACAGCACATCAATGTGCTGGCAAACGAGCCCTACTCGGTACGTGACGCAGAGGGTTTGCAAAGGGTCCAACAGGCTGTCACCACTGTGGCCTACCTCTACGCTACGATCGTATGAGGCCTTCGCAGGAAAACCAGGGCCCAGACACCATGTCTGTACCCCAGATAAATACTATAATGCGGTTACGTCTGTCGACCCGCTGACTACACTATAGCAACCATATAGATATGGTCCCACGAACAAGAGAAAGATCAGATTCAGATCATCTTATCATTCATTGAACTACAGAGAAGAAAGGAAGCTATGGATGCAGATAAATGAGATACAGAGGACTTACTCAGCTAAACAGGATCAGAGCATGCAAACAGGTATATGAACTACTGCTCTAGCTCTAAAGGATCGAAGCCTTGTGTCATGAAGAACACAAGCCTCTAACTTATGAATGAGCCACGAACACAAGAACAAATCAAGCATGCATGATGTCCACTATAGTCTAAATAAGAAATGCTGAAATACGCACTTTGATCTAAATGAAGAACAAGCATCCACGAGGACATCAACTCACTCCTCACCCCTACTCTACCTCTCAACTAATCCTGATCTAGATCTCTCCTCATCACTATTCTACCACATAGAGGTGAGAATCACCTCACATGGGAAGAATTAGAGAGAGGGAGAGAGAGCTACACAAGAGAGAAGTGGAACTTGAGAGCTTGGTGGTGTGTGTAAAATGGAGCCCCTCCCCTCCTATTTATAGACAAGGGGGTGGCTTGCTTGAGGCTCCAAGTGCTCCAAAAAACCTCAGGATGCAGCCAAGGACCAATGAGCGAGCAACACATGAAGAGGGGAGATCAACTGACCCTAGGTCGGTTCGGCCGATCCTAGAGTCGGCCGAAGCTCCCGGCCAGCCTCCTGGCTTGTGCTTCCTCTGGCTCGCTTCCATGTGGGCCCTAGTGCCTCTCCTCTGTGCATGGCACGTTTCCTGGCGGTTCAGTTGGCAAAGTGGGCCCATGGATCCATGTGATGCTGACGTGGCAGCGTATGATTTGTCGAGAGTCCCTCACATGGATTGGTGATATCATGGATCCAGGAGAATCCATGTGGCAACCCCCGATTGGCCAGCATTTGAGTGCCTTGGATTGGAGTGGAGTGAAAGTGCATGGATTCCTCCCATTTCTTATGCTAAATACATGCATTCGAATAGACAACGACACTGGTGGAAAGTATGAGTTTAAGCTCCTATTCTAGTGTGAATGTGCAATTCATGCTCCAATTTGCAGGAGTTGACGGCCATAAAAATGGCAAATATCAGCTGTCAACAACACCCTCACACTTGACCTTTGCTCGTCCTGAGTGAAGGGGAAACAAAGCCAAGTGGGTCATGAATACCAAAGAGTAAGACAGACATAAGAGATATTCCAAGTCATACCTTGCTCCTGTGAACCTCTGTGTAGTGGCTATCATGTTCCCTTGGGTGATTGAAAAGTAGAACAGCTGTGAATCAAGTCACTTATGCACTTGATGATAAACACCTTGGGGTTTTGCAAGATTTTCATAAACAAAACTCTTGATGGCTTCCTCATTTGATTCTCTCAGATCGCTCAATGTGTATATGTCCTCACCAAAGCATTTTCCTTTCTTCATCCTACTTCTAATGATGGCTATATGTGGAGCTCAGGGTAGGATAAAGAGAAAGCATACTTGCATCACATATTTTGCAGAGTCAAAGACTGGATCCACAGAGAAAATCGAATCATACCATCAGATTGAGATGCGCATCGGTATGGCTATGCTGTGTATGGTAAGGTGGATACTAGGCCTAGAATGGGTGCTAGATATTACCATACATATATATGGTGGGAACTGTGGGTTGATGGTAAGGTGGACACTAGCCCCGGAATGGACACTAGTTATTACCATAAAAAATCATGGAACTCCTTTCTGCATGACCATCCCTCTCTTTTTTTTCTTTATTTTGGATATGGTCTATCCTCTCTCTGTTTTTTCAAAACATGCTTTGGGCATGTGTATCTCTTTTTTTTATAGCCCATATCTCTTCCTTGAAGGATACTTTTAGAGAGAGAGGTCATACCACATATGGAGCTTTTACTTTTGTGGCATGAATGATACAATGCTAACTTCCAGTGTAGAAGCATAGCAAGGGGAAATAGGTGGGGTGCACATAAATCTTGATCATGAAAGTAATGAGAAGAATTCTCACAAGGGTCACAGAATTTGACAAGGCTCAAAGCGATAACAAGCAGCATGTGAATCGAAGGTTTTTACCTACAAAGATCATATGGCTCTAATGGGATGGAGGCATGTCAAAGAGGAGCCTTTCCAAGAGGTTTTGAGTTTTCAAAAATAAATTCTCCAAGAGAGTTAGTCATCAGAGCAATAGATCATATCATCCAGCCATATCATACTTGTCAATTACTTAGGTGAACATGCTTGTCCTTAAAAAGGTTATGGTTCACAAGCATCGGGTAGATAACAAGAAATAAAACATATGTAAGTCTACTCAGGTACAAGCGAGCTGGGTGATCTTTTAGCATCATCATTCGAGTTTTTATTTTAGAGATAGACAGATATAGCTTATAAAACTCAGGAATGAAAGAGAGTGAGTTGTCGAGATGCAAACCGGCGCTATGCATGGGAGATGAACCGTGAGAGGCTCTCCACAGGAGTGAACTCATGCGGGTCCCGTTCATGTTCTCTGCACGTGATCGATCGGCTAGCGCGCAGTGCTCACAGTGGGTACGTATGGAAAACGTCATGCCTGCATTGGGAGAGTCGTGGCTCTTCCCCCACACTATCTCGAACCTAGATGTCCTCTAAATCAAAGAGACCAAAGTAATGACACAATGGGTGGCTAAACCGGGTTACATGACCGATGAGCCACTTTATTCAAATCCAAATGTTTTCAAACAAAATGATTAGGCGCTTACACACATGCAAAAGAGAAATAAATGAAATAAAGGAAAATTAAACCTAGATCTAGACTAGCGCCTAATGGACTAAAGTTGGGGCTAGTCCCCACTACCCGGCACCATAGAGGGTTGCATGCCCCGTGGCTGAGAACAGTCTCCTCATCTTCACACAAAGGCAGCGGCGAAGGTCATGCAGATCGTCTCTCAGCTCGGCCATGTCCAACTTCTGCTCTGAGTAAGTAGTTCTGAGCTTCTTGTTGCTGGCCTCCAATTCCTTCATCAGCGGGGTCAGCTTGGCCACTGAGGAGAGCTTAGGGAGTTGCTCGGTTGCCCGAGTCCTCTCCCTGGACCTCCTAGTGTAGGGCCGCGGTGGCAACCTGTCATCCAGACCAAAGACTTTTTCCTCTTCTGGCAGAACTAGAGCAGGGCGTGCCTCAGGGGCCTTCTCCTTGGGCAGTGCCGGCTTTATGGTCACCAGCGGTTGCGATGAAGGAGCGGACTGTGCTGAGCTCGTCTGCCCTCCAGCTAGCGACGATCCAGGTGTGCTAGGTGGAGCGAGCGGCAACCCCCTGGGCGAAGCTGAGCCGTGGTCGGCCTGCCATAGGGGCTGGCCGCTCGTCTCATGTGCCTCTTCCCAGGCGAGGCGGAGCGCCTTGATGGCGGCGTGCCTGGAATCCTCCCGCCTGGCGGGATGGTGGCGAGCGGAGGAACGTCCAGGACACCGGCCACCATTGCGAGGTCCGCAGCAGGGGCGGCAATGATGGAGGGGTTGCCTCCTGCCCCGGGACCAGTGGACGAGGTGGAGCCGTCGAAGGGGACAACACTCCTTCCGGCCATGGATGCGATGAGGAGTTGGATCATGTGGTGGAGGAGATGCATCTTCACGATGCGAAAACTCGTCGGGCGGCTGAGAGAAGGTTTCTGGAGGAGAATGAGATGCACACGCGAAAGAAGAAGAGGAGAGGCGGCACCAGGGTTTCGGCCGAACCAGGGTTCGGCCGGCCCCAGGTGGGCCCCTCTGGCCCTCCCCTTTTTCGTGTGGGCTCCAGCAAGTCTCAGGATCGACGGCCCAGGTGGATTCCCCGAGATGGAAAGATTAGCTTAGGCTTAAGGCTAGGATAAGGTTGAAGTTGAAAATTCATCCTTCACTATATACCAACCTTGGCCAAGCCATGATATAACCATAGAGAATCTGGGGGAACTCACCTTGGCGACATACTCGGTTCATCAAAAGTGTAGACACCTCTGACGGTAATCATGAAGCGTTCATGTCGCCACAATGGTGCTGCCTTCCTGTGGTCCTTTGCCTACTCCTCTTTATCTTGGCAACTTCTTTCTCTGCATGACCACGGTCCACAAGATACCCGAAGGACAGGATGCGGGTGTCTTGTGATCTCCTGTCTCAGTTATGACCATCTCCTTGCAGACAATGTTGATATGATGATAAACTCTGATCTGCAAGGGTAGTGCATATACGAACTCGAGCCCAACATGGTGTATCGAGGCTAAGGGCAAGCATGATCATCCCAGAGAGGCCGAGGCATTCCCTGGGGTGGTCACGGGACTCGAGGATTATAGCACTGGGGTCGCGGAACTCGGAGGTGAAAAGATCGAGCACTGAGGCTAGTGCTTCACCAAAAGGTACCGATCTCTGAGTGAACTCAAGCTCAGAAAGACACTCGGTGCTCAAAGAGGATGGAGCATGGACTTCCGGAGGCTGGTGTATGATCAGGAACCAGAGTTTGGATGAAGAGCAAGATTTAACTCGCTCTCACCTTAGGCAGAGGGTTCGATGTTCTCATCAGGGTGATGAAAACATTCCGAAGTCTGGCCTAAGCTTCCAATGGGGGGTTATGGATAAACTGGAAAGTGCACCTCCCATTGGGCATCGATCAAGTCAAGCATAAGATACAAAGTGCACGCTTCTCCTGACTGATCGGCATCGATTGATGTGCTCGAGATAAAAAGTGAATGCACTCCATTCGATCGGTAGATGATCGTGTTCCTTCGGTCTAATGGATGAATCCAATGGATTATAAAGTAGAGACCGATGTCTTGGTTTATACGAACCTTCAGTGTAAAGCACTTCAGCTCAAACCTTGATGTAGAAACACGATAAGCCTCTCATACCCTCCTTAGGAGATAGTAGTGAGGATCGAACAAGTCATCCTAGCCGGGAATGGTCGTTCTTTCCGAACTACTCTCTCCTTCCTCCCACGAGACAAAGTCTCAGGGAGAAGGTCTAAGAAGATGCATGAAAGGGGAACCCAAGGGTAGATCTCACGCCACAAAATCTTTCCCTTAGACTCTTGCCATTCAGGAATGACATCTTCAGCCAGAGCTTAGAAAGAATAGATACGAAATCTCGGACTTGGCTGATGATGGATCTAGGCGGCTCAACATTTCCTCTGGTGGGTGCCTCATTGACTGGGATGCAAGGGGAGCTGAAATACCGGAGATTATCCACGATCTCTTTTCTCTCGACAGCATCTAGGTGCACAAAGGATCCTCCGGAGAGAGCATTAAGCCTCATGGCATCATCCTTTCGCAATCCAAACCAGAAGTGCTGAAGCAACATCCAATCGAGAATGTAGAGGACTGGGCAATCTTCCACTGTGGAGGCGAAACGATTCCATGCCATTCCTAGTGATTCCTCCTCACATTGCTTGAAACAGAGAATCTTTGCCTTTAACGAGATGACACGTCGTATTGGGAAGAAGTGGGAGCAAAAAGCTGCTTTCAACCTTTCCCAAGTAAAGTAGTCTCTACCAAAACAACGGTGCCAATCCCGTGCTTCCCCGGAGAGGGATAGCGGGAAAAACTCTCTTTTCCGAGCATCCGGTGATTCTCCGATTTTACCCCGAGTTTCAATCAGACGCTCGTAGTCTCTCACATGATCAAAGGGGTTCTCATGACTTAACCTCGAGAAGGATATGTCTTGAATTTGCTTCATGAGAGAGGGGCGAAGTCTACAGCCAGATGTAAGAGTGGGTCTTGATAAAGATGGCTCTGAGGGTTCACTCCTCGAAGGCGGAAGGTGTTTACAAGGATAACCTTCCATGGGTAGCGGGGGTAGACGTAAAAGTAAAGGAAACAAAAAGGGATTTCTCGAAAAGGGTCACAGGGGTGAAGGTAGAAGAAAAAGGAAAAAAAGATAAATACGAGGATAGACCGGCTCGAAGGTTAACAACTGCCGTTCCCGGCAACGGTGCCAGAAATGCTTGTTGGCGTTTCTTAATGTCATGACCACTGGCGCACTAGTGTGAGCGTGTAAGAAACTCCCGGGTACACTGACGAGTGTGAACGAATCCGCAAGCACACGGATACACCGTTGTAGCACTTCTCCCTAGGAGAATGAGTATCCCCGTCGGGTTTCGTTCCTAGGACGGAGAGTAACCAGAAAGGGTCTATCCAAGGACACCAGCTTTCGCTGGGATAGGTCGGGATACAAGAAGCACTTCCTTAAGGGACTTAGCTCTCAAGATGCATCTGTCAGGTCTCAGTCATCCCCGCGGGGTGACAACACATCAATGTGCTGGCAAACGAGCCCAACTCGGTACGCGACGCAGAGGGTTTGCAAAGGGTCCAACAGGCTGTCACCACTGCGGCCTACCTCTACGCTACGATCGTACGTGGCCTTCGCAGGAAAACCAGGGCCCAGACACCACCTCTGTACCCCAGATAAATACTATAGTGCGGTTAAGTTTGTCGACCCGCTCACTAAACTATAGCAACCGTATAGATACGGTCCCACGAACAAGAGAAAGATCGGATTCATATCATCTTATCATTCATTAAAATACGGAGCAGAAAGGAAGCTATGGATGTAGATAAATGAGATTCAATGGACTTACTCAGCTAAACAGGATCAGAGCATGCAAACATGTATATGAACTACTGCTCTGGCTCTAAAGGATCGAAGCCTTGTGTCACGAAGAACACAAGCCTCTAACTTATGAACGAGCCATGAACACAAGAACAAATCAAGCATGCATGATGTCCACTATAGTCTAAATAAGAAATGTTGAAATACTCACTTTGATCTAAATGAAGAACAAGCATCCATGAGGACATCAACTCACTCCTCACCCCTACTCTACCTCTCAACTAATCCTGATCTAGATCTCTCCTCATCACTATTCTACCATATAGAGGTGAGAATCACCTCACATGGGCAGAATTAGAGAGAGGGAGAGAGAGCTACACAAGAGAGAAGTGGAACCATAGAGCTTGCGGGGTACATGTTCGGGGTTACCCCTGGATATGCACCTGGCTGGGATCAGTCCACCTACCATCCGAGTGCGAGTGGCACGGCTTGGGCAGGTGCGAGTAGTGCTTAGTGGGCTACACCCACTATTTCCAGCTCTGGTGGTCCACCTCCGTCTTCGTCCTTCCGGCGGCACTCCTCAGCCTCTGCATGCAATGCTCAGCTCGCGCAACAGATAGGAGAGCTCACCGGCCAGGTCACAGGATTGGAGGAGACGCTGAACACCCACGTCGAGTCTACCTCAACATGGCAGCGTCAGGCTGGTGAAAGGATCGAAGCCATGCAGCAGAACTAGCAGCAATACATGGAGGAGCAGAGGGCTTACTATGCGAGTCAGGGATTCTTCTTCCCTCCAACGCAGTGAGCCTGAAGCTAGCTTGAGGGAGGACCCCCATCCTGAGGTAACTTGTATCTTCCTTTGTTTTCAGAATATCTTATAAATGAAAATCCAAAAAAATCTGCAAAAATAAAAAGACCATGTCAGTGTTTTAGACACCGAGCCCACGACGGGGTACCCGAAGTAGTAGATTGTGCGGTGGGGCTCGCCGAGATCAGGAACACGATGGTGAGACACGGGGCACGATTTAGACAGGTTCGGGCCGCAATGTGCGTAATACCCTACGTCCTATATGCTGCGTGGCTCTGTATTGATTGCCTCCGTTTTGAGAGGGGTCCCTGCCTCGCCTTATATATCACAGGAGGCAGGGTTACAAGTTGGATAGGTACAAGGGTACTATTCGAGTAGGACCCGGAGTAGCCTATACAAGGTATGGAAAGCTATCCTAGTCTTAGTACAAGTCCTTGTCCGCTTTGTCTTGCCTTGTGGCCCACGGTACCAGCGCCGTGGCCCACTAGTCGAGTAGTCCAGGTGTACAGGAACTCATCTCCCGGGTATGGCCCACAATGTGTTGGTGGGCCTAGGGATGCCCGGTCGACAAGCCCCCGAGTACTTTGTAGTCGAGTGCAATGCTCCAAGTAGTCTTGAAGGTCTCCACGAGTAGTTCCCAAGCGTCCCTGAGTTCTACAAGTTTTGATCTTCAATAGTACTTGAATCATCACGAGGCTGGAAGGTACTCCAGCTAACTCCACGAGTAGTCTTGAAGTCTTCTCGAGTTGTTCCCAAGCGTCCCCGAGTACTTCCCTTGAAGGTCTTCCATAATACCCGCTTCGTTCTTGAAATCTTTGCATCAAAGATCCATATGGAAATGCGATTTCTAAAATCGCATTCCATATGGAATGTAGCCCCTGAGCCTTAGGTCGAATCCAGGATTCAAGCTGAGGGTTAATCTTGAACTCTTTGATCTTGCTCCGAAAAATCTGTAGACAATCCGAAGAAACAATATAGGAATGTGATTTGCAAAAATCGCATCCTATATGGATGTAGCCCCTGAGCCTTAGTTCGAATTGGCAATTCAAGCTGAGGGTCAATCAGTAGTCTTCGTCAAATAATCCCGTAAAATCCTAAGAAAAACTGAAGGACACGTGGCACGGAGCCCCCGAGCCTTGAGTCGAGTACTTTTCTCGAATTGAAGGATCCAATCTGACTGTAGAACAGTGGCTTGAATTCAGTGAACTGTAGCTGAGTGAAATCCAATTCCGTCGAGTAGTCGAGCCCCCAAGATAGAGCCGAGTAGGTCTTGGATTTGAGTCCTTTGACTTAGCCAAATATTTGCCTGTGTGAAACCAATCTTGCTGAATATGAAGGGTCACCAGGTCGAACCGTTTTAGGGTTTTGATTTTATAAATACCCGAAGGGGTATCCCTTAGGGTTTTACTGCTTCCATTCGCCCTTAGATCCAGAACGCCTTAGCATCCATAGCCGCCACAGAGTTCAAGCGCCCATAGTGCCGAGAGTGCGAAATCTTCATCCCTTCGCCGTTCTCTGGTCAATGCCACAGAAGACCCTTGTCACAGGAAGGATGAAGCCATCGCCGTCCAAGGGACAGAAGAAGAAATCCAGCCGAGGCAAGAATGAGTTGCCGGAGCCGAAATACAAGACTGTGGTCATCACCAAGCCCCCGAGTCAGGCTATATCTTGGAAGAAGTCCAAAATGAGGGAGGAAGATGTCCAAGCCCTCGAGGTCGGCGGGTTGCTGCGGGAGAAAGCCATCGCCGGTTGGAGCTCTGCCGCCGGTGATGCGTGGCCGATGGAGAAAAGCCCAGATGAGATCCCGATGTTCGAGCACTTCGTCGAGTGTGGGTTGACGCTCCTGTCTTCAGATTTCTTTCGCGACTTCCTCAGCTTCTTCAAGTTGGAGCATGTACATCTTAACCCCAACAACATTTTTCAGATTGCGGTTTATGTACACTTCTGTGAAGCGTTCCTTGGCATCCGGCCACACTGGGTGTTGTTCAGGAAGATTTTCCGATTGAAGCCGCAGCCCAACGCCAATTTCCCAGTTGTAGTCGGTGGGGCCGGAGTGCAGATGCACCAGAAGGCGCAAGAGTTGTACTTCAAGTACGACTTGATAGACTCCAATCAGGATTGGAAGAACAAGTGGTTCTACATAGAGAACGCACCGCCTTAGCTGCCGAAGCCCAGCATGTTCACACCAGTATATGACCGGCTCTGGAAGGATGAACCAACAATGCAAGAGTGCATCCAGATCCCCGAGTTACTGGCGAAGATTGCGCAGAAGAAAGCGCAAGGCTTGACAGCAGAGCGAGTAGCCTTCAGCTTCATGAAGCGAAGGGTACAACCCTTGATGCAGCAAGAGCATCTTGGGTTTGAGTATACTGGAGCGGATCACGGCTCCAGGCTATCTGCTGAGGAGATCAGTGACGATCTTGTGATGGAGCAGCTGCAGAAGATTTTCAAGAATCTTCACGGAATTCCTGCAGTTGTTCCTGAGTTCAATGCAAACAACCTGAAACGAACCAGATTTCCAAAACTGGAAACCTGATCCTCTGCACATCTGTGATAGTCCCAGGAAGTGGCTATCACGTGCAAACCCAGTCTCATGTGGTACAAATCCATACAACACAGGAAAAAGGGGAAATTACATAATCTTACATCAGAGTACAACATTTTGGCATAAGCCGGGTACAAGTCCAACTGGACTAAACAAGAAAGGTAAAACATCTACGCAGCGGATCTATCGAAGCGAAGCGTCTCCAGCTCCACAGGCAAACTTGAGTGTAGGACCAGCTCTAGTCTTCCCATCCTTCCTCGTCGTTGTCGTAGTCGATCACCAAGTCTGAAAGTATTGCCATCTACCCGATAAGCGGGTAGGTCATGTCAGCTTCCCAACAAAGAGCAAAAGCGGTGGATGCATTCTAGTATGCATGGATAGGCCTATATATGGCTGTAGTAAGTTTATGCAAGCAGCGGTAGCAACATCAAGGTAAGCGGTAATGCAGAGAGGTTACCATCTCTGAGGAGATCCACACCTCCGAGGCCAACGCCTTCGGGGTCAACACCCCAACCAAGGAAAGTACACCAAAACACTAGACCTCAACCGAGTCACAGCATCCCACTCTCATCTGCGATGTGAGGTCACCAACTCCTACCTCACATCTCAACGGCACGAAGCCGGGCTCACACACTCGGGGGAGAGAAGCAGCACAAGAAGAGTCTAGCCAGAGTAACAGACCCGTGGGCTGTCCATACCAGTGGACACAGACTATAGCTATAGGTTTAACACTCTGCAGAGGTTGTACAACTGGACCCGTCGGATAGGGCAGAAACAGATGCCTCCGTTCCACATCCCTACCTAACGACCGGAGACCTAGCAGTGGGTGGCACTCTCCTGCCTCTCCAAGCCTGACTCGTCCTGAACTGGGGCGCGAAACTTGCCAGCAGGGCCTCGGAGCTGTGAGACCATCCCCGGAGGAGCCGGGGCGACGTCTACTCGGGGGGTATAACCCGTCCCCCTCACACGACCACACCGGTCCACCTACAGGCTGGATGCCATCCACCAACTAGTTCTCGGACCGAACCCCGCCCATAACAAGGCGAGCGGTTTGTACGAAAATAGCCCAAAGATCATGGTTAAACTGTCGATCGGTCCTTAATTGCAGGAGCAAGCACTCACCAACTCCATCCGTCCGACACGCCGCTAGGGCGGGAGGCCAGGTCGCATCTCCCCTAGACAAGCGTTCACAAGTAACCAAAGCGGCTCGCTCCCACGGTAACACGTCAAGGATACACACTCACCCAAAACACACGCAAGAGTTCTGAGGTATCCCAACCTCGGTCCAAACCTGAGATCCATCCATAACTAAGGGTAAAATATATGGATGAAATAGTGCCGGGAACTAGCTAGGGGTCTGTATCTAGTTCCAAAAGTAGGTATTCCAAGGACAAGATAAACAATTCCAAGGCACGGCTAATCAATTGTCTATGCAATTTCAAAACATGCATCAAAAGTAATTAAGCACTAGCAACTAAAGCAAGCATAGGATCTATATGGTTGGGAGTGACATGACACCTGCGCGGTAGTCGTCGTAGAGTAGTAGAGGTTGGGCCCTTCCTTCGGGTCGAAGGTCTTTCCAATCGTCATAGCTCGGGACGTCATCGCAGCTCAGGTCTTCAAACAAGGTTACAAGCCTACACGAGATGCGATGCGGAAATAAATAACGACAATCATCTATGCAATAACTCCAAATAACATCAATTTAGAAGAACCAAATAAATCCGATCTAGCTACAAGCAGCACTAGTTTAATTTAAGGAAATCAAAGTAATTAGTTTTATATTAAAATAGTTTTAGGCTACTAGCTTTATATACTAGAAAACAAGTTAGAGAGAAGGGTTAGTTCAAGGTTGGGTTGCCGATCAAAGGCTAAGGGCCTTGGTGATTGCGCCTGCAAGGTATTAGCGCAGCAGATAGGTGCAACAAAGTGGAAGCTCAGAGGATGAAGAGAGAGGAGCAAGGCGAAATGAGCTAGGCAAGGTATTATCAGAACAGGGTGTGCGGTGGCAGCACAGAGAGAAGGAAAGGATCGACTCGTGGTCGATAAAAGGATGGTGATGCGGTAAGGCGTGCTCGGGAGCACGGTGGAGCAAGTGCTAGCAATACGGTGATAACCATGGCGTAGTATCTAGGTTGCAACGCGGGGTTGCCGTGCTTGAAGCAGAGGCCTCTGCTCTCGGCACGGCCGTCCATCACGCGCGGCGTTCTGGGTACTAACACTTGGTACGACGCGTACTACATAGCTCAAAGCAAAGCAGAGAGGAAGTAGGTTTGCGACACAAAGTGGTGGTAGCGGTGCAAGCAAGGAAAGCTTTGAGAACACGACTCGAGGATGTAATTCGTGTCTGCAACACGTCAGTGGCTAGTTGCGGGGCTCCGGCGTCCCAGACCCACAATTGCGCAGTGGCAGTAGCGGCCACGAATCCTACTCCAAGTGCGTGGGGCAAAACTGGGTTTGGTTCAAGGGCAAGAGAGGATAAGGATAGGGTAGCAGCGAGCGTCTTGGAATTATGAAACCAACGCAAGTGGTTTCATAATTTTCGGAGCTCCGGATAATTAGTTATGAATTTTGAAAGAAAAAGGGATTTATAAAACATTTATCAAATCCTTTTATTTAAAACAGAAAATAATTTTATTAAAATAATGCTGACATCAGCGTTCAGCGGTTTAGTGGGCCTTAGGTGGGCTGAAAGTGTTAGTGGCCCATTGGGCTGGCCCAGTTTAGCCCAAAATTCAACAGGTTCAGGAATCCACCCTAAGGTATCCTTTGGTCCGGCCTGGTTAGACTTTTGGGCTCTAAGGACCTTCGTGGGCCAAAGCCCAACAGAGTTCATTTGCAGAAGTCTGGTTTTGCACCCTGAACTCCGCAGAGGATTCGATTGATTTGGCGACCGCGGGATCCTTTGTGTCTCATGCGATCCGGCGTGCATGTGGTCCGGGGTGTGGTTCCACTCAGGCTCAAGAGATGGGTGCCGCGCACCAGGTGTTCGTCCCAATGTCCAAAAGGGTGCAGCGGCGTGGCGAGGGCTGGCCGGTGGTGAGGTTTAGCTACGGCGGCGGCGCGTTCACCTGCACAGAGATCATCACGGCGCGAAGGCCGACCACAGAAACAGTTCGACTCTCTCAGCTTGAAGGCCGGTGCACGATTCGACGACGGCCATGGACCGGATCAGGGCGTGCGCGGCGGAATGAGTAGCGCAGTGCGGCGAGGTAGGGTGGTAAGGTGCGGTGCGGAGCGCTGCGAGGCATAGCGGCTCGGCGAAGAAAAAGTGGCGCAACGCGGGATGTGGCAGCGCATCGCGGGGTGTTGCAGCGCGGCACAGCGCGGAACAAGGTAGAGCGGTAGTGCGCGCGTCGGGCGATGGCGTGCGCGGCGCGACGGAAGGCAGCAGCAGCAGTGCGACACCGGCACGGGGGCGCGGCTCGGCGAGAGCGGCGGCGCGGAAGGCTCCTGCACGGACTTGCGCGGCTCGAGGGCCGGACAGCAGGCAACATTGCGCATGGCACGACGGCACGAAGGCCGACCCAGATTGAGAACAGAGCAAGGGGAGAGATGGCTTAGGCATGCTACTCACCAGGGGCTCGAGCGAGGTCTCGTCGGTGCAGGGCGAGGTCGAGGCCGTGAAGGGTTGGCACGGAGCAGGCAGCTCGGCGACGTGGTTAGGCTGGTGGATCGCGTCGTGGTGCACGGAAACATCGGCTTCATATTCGGCTTCCTCGTGTTCGTGGTAGACGGCGTTGTCGTCGCTCTCGGCGCTCCCGGCACTGGCCCCAGCTCGACGTCGTTGTCCGCGGTATCTTCCCGGCGCGGCGTCGGCGTCGATCTCCAGCTTGGCTTCCTTGGGCTCACGGTCGTCGGCGTCGATCAGGGCGTCGTGGTGCTCTTGGTGATGTCCCGGGTTCGGCTTCTTATCCTCGTGGCTCTCAGTGCTGGCGCGGCGAGCGGCTTGTGGTGCGGCGGTGTCGTCCAGGAGCGGATCAGCTCCTCCTTGGTGTGGCGCAACTCGTCGCGGAGCTTCGGTGCGGCGACGTGGTGGTGCTTATGCGCGCGGGGTTGATGGAGCACAAAGAGCAGCGGCTGAGGATGTGAGGAGAAAAAGAGGGCGGCTGCGGATTGGAAGCATGGGAAAGGGGAAAACAGAGGAGCTGTGGTGGATAGGAGGACAGAGGAAAGGGGAAAACCCAAATGAATTGGGGAACAGAGAGCGGCTGAGGTCCTGGTCCTCACCTAGGTGCTCGGTCCAGGTTGGGCGAGGGCAAACGTTGGCCAAGGGCTCTGATTGGGTGCCGGGGCAATGGTGGCGAAGTGGCCACACCCCTATGGCTGGCGGAGTCCCTTGTGCGTCATGGAGCGGGGTAGAAAAGGGGTTTTCCTCGGGGCGGAGTGCACGAGGCAGGGGCCTAGGCGTGCGTGCGGCTCGGCGTGCGCGCATCACGGGCCGGCCGGCAAGCCTGTCTCATCCTTCCGTGCGCGTGCGCAGCGCGTGAGGCGAATGGGCAGGGGGAAGAAGAAAGAAGCACATGAGCTTTTGGCTGACTTGCGGGACCCACTGATCAGTGAAGGAACGAGGAGAAAGAGCACTGGTGGGCTTGGCTGGGTTAGCGGGCCAAGGAGGTGGGCTCGTGCACAGGAGGCAAGGGAGCCGGTCTGGTTGAGTGCAAAGGTTAAAGGGTGTCGAGCAGACTTTGGCTGCTGTGTTTGAGCCCAAGTTAGATGCTAGCTAATAAATTAGGTTTTGAAATATAATTGAATATAAGTTTGAATTTGATTCACTTTCAAATTCAAACACCCCACAATTTGAACTCCAAATAAAAATCCAAGAAAAATCCAAATCACACTTATAACATAATTTGAAATTAATTTTTATATGGTTTTATTTTATATGGAATTAAGATGAGAGGCTAGCGAATTGGGATCAAATTTGGTAGCACACAAGTTCAAACAAAAAGTTTTAAATTTTTGCAAAAATTCACTCATGGGGAAAACATTCAAAATTCCGGGATGTTACACAACCCTCCTCGTCTGGTAAGTCATCAAGTTGTTAGCCTCCGAGTACTTTTGAAAGTAGTCGAGTAACTAATCATTTGCCTTGTGCTTTGCAGGAGGATGTCGAGAAGTATGTGTCTGTCCCTCCTCCTCATCTTGAGGACCCACTCCAAGCACCAGAAGAAGGCGCAGCAGGGTCGGAGCCTGTAGCCCCCGAGGGTAGTGAGGCTGCCCGAGGAAAAGAAGAGGAAGTCTTGGTGGAGGACGCCTCCTCAAGTGACGACGACGGCTTGACACTTCAACAGCACTTTGAAGTGAAGAGCCGCTACGGATACTCTGCGGCGCCTCTCCCCAGTGGCCTCGCCGCGGGTTCGTTGAAGAGACCAGCGTCATCTCTCGCGGATGATGTGTCATTGCCGCCGCGGAAGAAGAGGACCACCGTGGGGAAACGGACCATGAAGAAGATTGGCGGCCCTCCCCCCATTATAGTAAGTGTTGGAGAGACTTTTGCAAGTAGTCGTTATTGAATGAATACTTGTTCTCTGCTGTGATGCCTTGATTTTTGACTTGTGCAGATTATTGAGAGTGCATCACATGTACCCTCGAGAAGCCCTCCAAGAACAACAGAACCCGAGGTGGTTCCGGCGTCCACCGTAGAGACGGTAGCGCATGAACAACAAGAAGCCGCGGTACCAGAAAATGTGTTGCCAGCGGAAAAAGTACCAGAAGTGCCGGTGGCGCCTTCCTTCTTCGATCTGCTGGGACCCAAAGTCTCAGTGCCTCGTGCTGTCCTGTAAGTACATGAGTACTCGAAAACTTAATAGGATTATGTACTCTGCTTCTGCTGACCAATTTGCTAATGCAGGAAATCCACTGATGTGAAGTGGGGCGCTTCTGGAAGTGCTGCTGAAGGGGAGCGGGCTCCTGAAGATCAACACGAAGATATACTTCCAGAGCGTGAAGAAGTACCCACAGAAGCCGAGGCCGCTCAAGTGTTGCGTACTCTTTGGAGTGACATGACCAAGTCTGCAGTTGAAGCCTCTTCCAGGCCCAGGGCTGAACAATTCGAAGAGATCGAGGCCGTGGTCAATGAAGCCCTGGAGGAGGATCCTGAAGTTGAGCTGCCGCACGAAGAGGTCCCGGCTACATAAGCCCCCGTGCATCATGCTGATGCGCATCTGGTGCTGGGGGATCAGCCAGAAAACTGCTTGGTTCCGCATGAGCCATAGATTGAAGACCCGGCTCCTCTGTGCAGTGTTGCGAGGTACTCAGCGGCCAGCACAAGTACCCAGTCCATGGCGGAGAATTTGATGCCATATGATGACTCTTGCCTGGACGAGGATAACTTGAATGCGCATGCCAAGATGTTCCGTGGTGTGGAGAAGCTCCTTGCGGTAAGCTCGAGTAGTCTCTTGTGGAGTGCTTTATGATCACAGATATCTTGTCTCTGACCCCTATGTTGTTTTTGCTCTTACAGGAGGTAGTCAAGCAGTCGAAGCGCAAGACTCGGCTGCTTGAGGAGCATGCGACTGATATTGAAGAAGTCTCACAGCTCAGAGAGAAATTGAAGCAACAAAAGGCCTTGTCTCTGAAGCTGCAGGAGAGACTTGACTCCAATGCCGCTGCGTATCACAATGAAGTCCAGAAGCTTACGGCGAAAAAGGATGATGTTGTTGGTAAGAACAAGTCCTTGCGCCTGAAGAATAAAGGTAATCTCCCTTCTGAAACTATCTTTGAGTACTTTTGTTCTTGCGCACCGTAACTGATAAGTAGTCTTGATCCTTTGCAGAGCTGACGGAGGAAGTTGATAAGTTCAAAAACAAGGCGCTAGACTGGCAGCTAGCCTTCAACCGTGAGGAAGCAGCTCATATGGATCTCAAAGAAGATTATAAGGTGCGGTGCTTTGAACTTGAGCGCGAGATGAATATCCGCATAGCTGGCTGGACTGACTTGCTGCGCTGCATGCAGTCACTGAAGGAAAAGATTGAAGAAGCCGAGGGCCTACGCTCAGAGCTGAAGGCATTGACAGAAGCGGCCGAGCTAGTGGCGAACTTGTTTGAGCCCAGAGTTGCCGGGGTTCAGCCTCGTCCACTCATAGAGAGGTTGAGGGACACCCCAAAGAAGATCCTGGAGTATGCTCAACGGCTGGCTTGCTCAATTCCCAATCAAGTCCTGAGCTTTATCAAGTCCTTCTACGCTGAAGCGGATTTGACGGTCATCATGAACGACAGGTCTGGAGACTGCACCGACGATTGTCTCAAAGAGCTGATGCAACAAACTTCTCCGATTGCGGAAGCAGTTTCCAAGTTCATCGACCTCCAATAGATGTACCTGTAGAGTAGAAACACTAGGAGAAAACAAGTGTAATCTCAAACAAGTGTTTTATGTAATATAATTGAAAATTTTGAAGAAATCAATTATCCGGATCCCTTTGTTTGCATCTACGTTGGCCGAGTACTTTATGTTAGTACTGAATGTATGGCTGCAAAAAAGAGATACGATACACGAGTAGGAGTACTCAAGTGTACACATGTTCTGAAGAACATTAGCTTAAAACATGACAAGTTGAACACCTTAGCTATAGAAGCGTAATGAAGGCTTTGTCATGAACAAGTAGTAACAAGTTGATATAGAGTAGCAACTTTATTACTGAAATCATTGTACAGAGTTGACAATGACTTGAGTACTTCAGAGTTGAGTACTCGTAAAGAACAGTAAAAAGTCGATATAGAGTAGCAACTTTATTACTGAATACATTGTACAGTGTTGACAATGCCTTAAGTACTCTGAGGCTATGAGCCTAGTGAAAGAGTACTCGAAAGAATGTTCCGAAGAACGAGTAAGACCGTAGGGGACAGTGTGATGAACTACTCCTTGCTGTAGCAGCAACTTGTATGAGAGTTCCACTGAGACCCTACAAGCAGGGTGTTACTCTGAGCCACGGCCCTTGAAAAATAGGAACATGGACAGCATGTGCCACTTACTGCCCTATACGATGCAGGATCACTGGAGAGAGTTATGAATGATCATGACTCCCTACGAGGTTGCAGAATGAGACTGCCTGGAGAGGGTTGACGAAGCCCCCTGCGAATGCTCGTAGCTGAGAGCTACGAGAGGATACAGCCGAAACTGTCTGGAGAGGATTAGATCCCCTACGAGTGGTGACAATCGTAGCTGTCTGTTGAGTGATTGCAACCGAAGTTGCCTGGAAAGGGTTGTTGGAACCCAATACAAGTCGTCATACGGCCGAAGCCATCTGGAGAGGGTTACTGAGACCCCCTATGGGTAGAAGCGACAAAGCTGGTCGATGTTCCAAGAGTTGTCGACTTCTTCACCTTCAAGAGTTTGAAGACGATATGAGCCTGGTCCGGTAACCTTTGCAACAGAGAAAGGACCTTCCCATGGCGAGTTGAGTTTGTGTAGTCCAGCCGTATTCTGGATGCGGCGAAGGACTAAGTGACCAATGTTGAAGGAGCGTTCCTTAACGTTGCGATCATGGTAACGACGAATCCTCTAAGATATTGAGCGGATTGAACAAGTGCGTTGCAGCAAGCTTCCTCGAGACTGTCGACATCTGTCTGCCTTGTTTCTTCAGCTACGCCTTCTTCGTATTGGTCAACTGTCGGAGAGTGCCACATGACATCAGCAGGCAAAACGGCTTTAGAGCCGTAGACCAGGAAGTAAGGTGATTGCCCTGTGGGGGTAGTAGGCTGAGTACATAGCCCCCAGACTGCATTGGGTAGTTCCTTGATCCACTTGCCGCTTTGGTATTTGCAGCATCATACAGTCGCTTTTTGAGAGCATCGAGTATCATCCCATTGGCGCGTTCCACTTGGCCATTGGCACGTGGGTGAGCGACGGAGACGTACCGGATGTCGATTCCACTGTTCTCGCAGTACTCCCAGAACTGGTGATTGTTGAAATTCGAACCCAGGTCCGTGATGATGCGGTTAGGGAAACCATAGCGATGCACGATTTCATCCAAGAAGTCGAGGACACGATCAGCCTTGGGGCAGGTAACAGGCTTGACCTCAATCCACTTGGTAAACTTGTCGATAGCCACCAGAACTCTGTTGAATCCTCCAGGCGCATTTGGGAGAGGACCAATCATATCCAGCCCCCAGCAAGCGAAAGGCCAAGTTGGTGGTATCGTGATGAGTATGTAGGCAGGGAAATGTTGTTGCTTGGCGAAGAATTGGCATCCTTGGCATTTCTTGACTAGTTCCTCTGCATCAGCAAGAGCTGTAGGCTAGTAGAAAGCACGTCTGAAAACTTTTCCCACCAATGTGCGGGAAGAAGCGTGATTGCAACAGATTCCTTTGTGTGTGTCCTCCAAGATTTCCTTGCCTTCTTCTCGAGAAATGCATTTCATGAGGATATCAGAACTTGCGCCTCATTTGTAAAGTTGATCTCCGACTAGAGCATAAGCCTTGACACGGCGTGAGATGCGCTCGGCTTCTGCCTTGTCCTCTGGAATCAACTGATGTTGAATGTAGTCGATGAAGGGAGTTCTCCAGTCCACATCAATCATCAGCACTTCTCGATCAGATTGAACTGAAGTAGTCGTAGGTGTAGATGATTGCTCCATAATTGATGGTTTGTGGAGTTCATGGACGAAGATTCTAGCTGGCACTTGAGCTCGTGTAGATCCCAGCTTCGACAAGACATCCGCAGCAACATTGTTGTCGTAGACCACATGATGGAGCTCGAGACCATGGAATTTGTTCTCAAGTTTGCGTACCTCCTGACAGTACGCATCCATGTTTTCAGCATTACGATCCCATGAATCATTGACTTGATTGATGACTACCAAGGAATCACCATAGACAAGTAGTCGTGTAATGCCAAGAGAGACTGCGAGGCGAAGACCATGCAGTAGAGCTTCATATTTAGCTTCATTGTTTGAGACCTTCCAAAAGATCTGCAAAACATATTTGAGTTGCTCGCCCTTGGAAGAAATCAAAAGTACCCCGGTACCAGCGCCTTCCAATTTGAGGGAACCGTCAAAGTACATGACCCAATGTTCTGGATGCTCAATTGGAGTTGGGACTTGATTTTCTCACCACTCGGCCATGAAATCAACCAAGGCTTGAGACTTGATAGCAGTGCGAGACTTGAACTCGAGTGATAGAGCGCCAAGCTCCACAGCCCATTTAGAAATCCTTCCTGTGGAATCCTGGTTGTGCAATATCTCGCCAAGCAGGTAGCTAGTGACCACAGAAATCTTGTACTCGTCGAAGTAGTGGCGGAGCTTCCGTGAAGTAATCAGAACTGCATAGAGTAGCTTCCGTACCGGAGGGTAGCGAGCCTTGGATTCTGAGAGTACTTCACTGACAAAGTAGACAGGCCTCTGGATAGAGTAGCCATGGGCTTCGTCCTGCCGCTCAACGACAATAGCAGTACTGACGACATTAGTAGTCGCAACAATGTAGAGCAAGAGCTCTTCATTGGGCAAAGGAGCTGTGAGGACTGGAGGTTTGGATAAGAACTCCTTTAGCTGAGAAAGAGCTTGATCAGCTTCAGTTGTCCACATGAACTTCTCTTGCCGCTTAAGTAACTTGAAGAAAGGTAGACCCCGTTCTCCAAGTCGTGAGATGAAGCGATTGAGTGACGCCATGCAATCAGTGAGCTTCTGGACATCCTTGATAGTAGTTGGAGCTTGCATGTTGGAGATGGTGGTAATCTTCTCGGGGTTTGCTTCGATGCTACGATGGCTGATGATGAACCCGAGTAGTTTTCCTGAAGACACGCCAAAAACGCACTTATTGGGATTGAGCTTCCATTGGTACTCGCGTAGCGAGGCGAAAGTTTCCTCAAGATCTGTGATAAGCATGTCTGGATCCCTAGTCTTGACAATGACATCATCCACGTATGCTTCCACGTTCTTGTGAAGCTGCCTCTTGAAGCACACTTGGATAGCCCTTTGATAAGTAGCGCCAGCATTTTTCAACCCGAAGGACATTGTTGTTTAACAATAGGCACCAAACGGGGTGATAAACGCGGTCTTCTCTTGATCAGATTCCTTGATTGCAATTTGATGATAGCCAGAGTAGCAATCCAGGAAACAGAGTAGAGCACAGCCCGCCGTAGAGTCAATGACTTGATCAATCCTTGGCAACCCAAAAGGGTCCTTGGGGTAGTGCTTGTTGAGATCAGTGTAGTCGACACACATCCTCCAGTCATTAGAGTTCTTCTTTCTGACGAGCACAGGGTTAGCGAGCCACTGCGGGTGGAAAACTTCCTTGATGAAGCCAGCCGCGAGTAGTTTAGCGAGCTCTTTCTTGATGGCAGCCCTACGGTCATCAGCAAAGCGACGAAGGTGTTGTCTCTTGGGGGTAGCATTAAGATCGACATTGAGTGAGTGCTCGATCAACCTCCTGGGCACACCTGGCATGTCAGATGGCTTCCACGCAAAGATATCATGGTTGGCCCGAAGGAAGTTGACGAGCGCATCTTCCTATTTAGGATCAAGCTGCGCACTGATCATGGTCGTCTTGCTGCTATCACCAGTACCGAGGTCAATGGCTTTGAGCAGGACATCACCAGATGGTGCCGGCTTGTTGTTGTTGTCAGTCTTCTTAGGAACCTCCAGCTCGCTCGGAGCAAGCTTCTTAGCGGCGGTGAAGACTTCCATCATTGCATTGGGTACTTGAGTAGTCGAGGCAAGTTCCACGACTTCTGTGTCGCAGTCGTAGGAACGCTTCAGATCCCCTTGTAATGAAAGAACACCCTTGGGGCTTGGCATCTTGAGGACCAAGTAGACATAGTGAGGAATAGCCATGAACTTAGCGAGACCGGGCCTGCCGATGATGGCATGGTAAGAAGTCTCGAAGTCAGCAACCTCAAACTTGATGTACTCGGTGTGATAGTGATCCTTAGTCCCAAAGATAACGGGTAGTACAATTGAGCCCAAAGGAACAGCTGTGTTGCCCGGGATGATACCATAGAACGGTGAGTTGGTCTTGGTGAGCATATTGGTGATATCCAGGCCCATCTTCTTCAAAGTCTTGGCAAACAGTACATTGAGTCCGCTGCCACCATCAATGAGAACCTTGGTAAGTCTAGAGCCTGCCACCACTGGATCCAGAACGAGAGGGTATCATCCTGGTTTAGAGAAACTAGTCCATTGATCCACCCTTGAGAAGGTAATGGGAATTTCTGACCACTTAAGATAAGTGGGAGCTGCTGGTTCGATGGACATAATCTCCCTGAGAGCTAGCTTCTGCATGCGCTTGGTTGGAATACCACCAAATATGACATTGACAGTATTGGATGGGTTCTGGAACCTAGTGTCTTTGTTTGTGTTAGCCTTCTTCTTATTTTTGCGATATCGCGAGTTTGGGTGCGTTGGCTTAGGTGTGTTTTCCAACGCACATCGAAGTTGGTAACACTGTTCTGTAGTATGATCACCCTCCGGGTGCCATGGGCATTTCTGCTTAGTCAAAGTTGCCCAGTGAGGATCATCTTCAGACTTGGCGGTAGTTTCCATGGTTGCAACAGTGTTCTCGGGCTTGCGCTTTCGATTGGGATTACTCGAGTAGTTATTCCCTTGGTGGTTGCCCTGCTGTTGCTTGCCGTTGCTGCTTCCACCAGCATTGTTGTTGTTGTTCTGGTTGTTGCGAAGATGCTTGAAATGATTCCGAGCCTTATCTTCCTCGTCCGCCCAGTGAGTGATGATCTCCTTAAGCTTGGTGATGTTGGCTGGACGGGCACGGCCAAAGTCTTGGAATAGCCTATCATCATAGAAACGATCCTGGAAGGTGTCTATGACTTCTTTTTCAGTTACATCCACAACAGTAGCCCTTTTCTCGAAGAAGTGGCGCATGTACTCGCGAAGAGTCTCGCCTTGTTTTTGCTTGATCAGGGCAAGGTCCATCCTGGTGCCATGACGGCCCAAAGAACCCGCGAAGTTGCTAGTGAAGCGATGCTTGAGTTGTCCCCAATTGTCAATGGAGCCACGTTTGAGGGATTCAAATCATGTGAGGGGCTCTTGCTCAAGGACAAAGGGGAAGTAGATACACTTGGTATCATCATTGCCTCCGGCGTTAGAGATGGACAGAGCATAACAGCGCAACCACTACCTTGGATCTTGCTTGCCATCATACTTGGAGATGCCGTAAGGTTTGAGTTTCTCTGGAAGATAGAGAGCTTTAAGTCGAGTGGAGAAAGCAGGAAAAGAATCAGAATCATTATCCTTTTGCTTCTCACGCTCAGCGCGTCTGGCATTGATAGTTGTACGAGCGTCGTAGCGAGAGTCTTCCGACTTGCTGTTGACACTACCATCGTCACCTTTGCCCTTGTTGCTTGCTTCCGGACGTGTGTGATTAGGAGTGGGAGTAGTACGAAGAGCACCCCCACTGCTTCCATGGTGACTAGGAGCACTGGTATTCTGTCGTAGCATGGTATAGGCTAGTTCAGCCAGCTTCGTGACTTCAGCAGTAGCCCTGTCACAAGGCATAGAGCGACCGAGTAGATTGATCGCGTTAATGGCTTCTTCTGGAGTACGGTACTCACGAGTAGTAACTGCATCCAGAGCCTCTTGAAGATTACGGGTAGGTAGAGCTTCCGCGAGTTCCTGACGAAGAGTTGCACGATCAGCATTGCCTTGGCAACGTGCGGCCTTGGCCTCCGTGGTTTCATCAGCAGGAGCATTAGCAGAGAGTTCATCATCAGACACATCATCCGGGTAACGATAGTTGGAGCGGTGCCCTTGTGGAGTAAATGCATCGATGACGAACACTTCTCGATACGATGAGTAAGTACCCGTACTCTGAATGAGCTCAGTATCGGTGTCATAATCAACAAGCTTGATGCCTTCCTGAAAAGGCAAGTTGTCGAGACAGGCGATAAAGCGCTCCTGATCATCCAGTGCGAGATCAGCAGGCACATGCTCAGGCCAGTAGACGAATCTACCCTCAGGTGTCGATGTGATCACCAGTCCGTGAGCAGGGCCAGACAGTTGTTGTACTTCAACAGAATCCGAACCATAGTCGAACTCAAACTCAGAAGAATCCGAAGAGTAGTCGAAGTTGTCGTCCGAGTCTGAAGAGTACTCGAGCACGATCTTCGGGCCAAGGCACATGAGGTGCTTCAATGCGGCTTGGTAAGCAGTACTGACATGGCGATGACCAAAGAGAGGTGGTGCTTGAATGTTGTCCAGGCTGAGTGCAAGCTGTGAAGCTGATGGAGGCACCTTAGGCTGGACGGGAGGCGAAGTCGAGTTGTACTCGGACTCCGACTCGAAGTCTCTGATCGGGTCAGAGATCAAAATTTTGCCGAAATTTTTGACAAAATTCTTCAACGAAGCTTGCGTAAGCGTCGAAGACTTCAGCTTTGACTCCGAAGTTGGCGCTAGGAAACACAGGAACGATCCGACGCCATCAGCAATGCAAACCCAGGAGCCGAAAATGAAGGTGTCGCCTTGCTGGAAAGCGAGAATCGGCTTGATGGTGATGAGAGCCATCGAGTTCGCCAGTGGATCAATGGCGAGAACCCCTACCTGGCGCGCCAGCTGTCAGTGTTTTAGACATCGAGCCCACGATGGGGTACCCGAAGTAGTAGATTGTGCGGTGGGGCTCGCCGAGATCAGGAACATGATGGTGAGACACGGGGCACAATTTAGACAGGTTCGGGCCGCAATGTGCGTAATACCCTACGTCCCGTATGCTGCGTGGCTCTGTATTGATTGCCTCCGTTTTGAGAGGGGTCCCTGCCTCGCCTTATATATCACGGGAGGTAGGGTTACAAGTCAGATAGGTACAAGGGTACTATTCGAGTAGGACCCGGAGTAGCCTATACAAGGTATGGAAAGCTATCCTAGTCTTAGTACAAGTCCTTGTCCGCTTTGTCTTGCCTTGTGGCCCACGGTACCAGCGCCGTGGCCCACTAGTCGAGTAGTCCAGGTGTACAGGAACTCATCTCCCGGGTATGGCCCACAATGTGTTGGTGGGCCTAGGGATGCCCGGTCGACAAACCAAAAACATTTATTTGCTTTCATCATCATCGTTTGCTTAGTTTGCTTTGATATGCTTAGTAAGAATGCTTTGCCTCTATGGTTGAAATGATGAATAGTTGCTCTGTTTATTCTTCTTGTATGTCTTGCTTACAACTTTGTATCCTACCTAAGTTTTGAGTTTGTTGGCTTGCATGTTCAAACCTTAACCTGAAAACTGTGGGTAGCAAAAAGCATGATCCTTGCCTAAGTTGCTGTGAGACATGATATGGTAGAATAGAGTGCTATGATCTTGTGCTTAGTGATGCTTGACATCCGGAGTGTTCCTTTTTGAAAAATCAAAACATGATGAGTTCCTCAATGATGAGAATTTCCCATCCAAGGCCATATGTAGGTTCTAGTTCTTAGCCTCCACATATGCAGCTTGTTCTCTCATTGAGCTTTGTCAAATTGTTGTGACCCTTGTTAGAACTCATACTCCCCTGATCAAGATCACGTACACATTCATGCTAAACTTCTACACTGGAAGTTAGCATTCATCATTTGCTCCATATTGCTTATGCATTCTTCCACAAATAAAACTCTATGTATCTTTGTATCATTCATACCTCTCCAAATATCTCCAATAGAGACAAAGGGCTAGCTAAAAAAAGCATGGCAAAAATAAATAAAGAGAGCTAGCCCAAGTCTCGAAAATTTCAAAAGGAGAAAAAGGGATTGATATGTGCAAGAGAAAGAGTTCCGCCATATAGATGGTAATAACTAGTACCTACTCCGGGGCTAGTGTCCACCTTACCATCAAACCTTCATTCCCTCATATAAAGCATGGCAATATCTAGCACCCATTTCCGGGCCTAGTATCCACCTTGCCATGCTCATATCCATCACACACATATGCACATCTTGATCAGGATGTATGTTTGTTTCTTCCAAGGATCCGGTCTTTGACTTAGCAAAACATGAGAGACAAGTATGCCACATCTTCCCTACCTACAGCTCCACATAAAGCCTATTAGGAGTAGGATGTGAAGAAAGGCAACATTGATGCCTTGGTGAGGAACCATACACTTTTGAGCGATCCGAGAGTATCATTTGAGGAACTCTGATTTTCTTTTGAAAAATTTTGCAAAACCTCCGGATTGTTAGCTGATCAAGGTATGAGTGATTATGCATCTACTATATAACCATTCTGTCTCTCAACCGCCCAAGGAAGGTGAAGCTATATGCCCCACGTTATCAGGTGTAAGGAATCGGATGCCCGTAGCTTAAGAGGGGGAGAGGGTGAATTAGGCAACTTAAAAACTTAGGCTATGGCTTATCACTATTTGCAACAAACATAAACTAGAACATACTATCTAGATGTGCATCTAAGGTTGTTCTAGTGTGAAACTCCCATCCCAAAACAAGTTTTGCAACCTATAGCCAATCCTAGCAAGATACTACTGTAGGTAAGTAAAGGCAAACAAGGATTGCAAGAATGTAATGCGGAAATGTAAAGGGGGATGAGAGGAAGCAAACTCTTGACACGCAATTTATCCCGTGGTATCGGTAGGCACTAAGCCACCCCTAGTTCACGTTGTTGAAGCACTCTACACAAGAGTATTGCTTCCCGGTCACCAAGTCTCTCCCAAGAGCACGACTTGACTTGCCATTAAGGCTTGCCACGAAGGCACTCGCCAAGCTCCCTTGGTCACCTTGATGCCGCCTCCACTAAGGAGCTTCTCCACCAAGGGAAGGGGGTCTCCACGCCCCCCGCACAAATTGTCCTCGCCACTGCACACCAAGCCGGAGGGTCGAAGACGTTTGCCGGAGAGCCACCGAGGCTCCAAGGCTTCTGGCGCACCTTGTACAACTTGATCCACTCGAGAATCACCTCACAAGGTAGGCACACCTTGCTCTCACTTAGCTCTAAGCTAAACCTAACACTAAGCACACACACAAAGCATGTGCAAGTCTATGGATGAGCAATTTGGCACTGGATGGCTTGGATATGATCTTCTATGAGTCTTGAACTCCTCTGCACTTCCACACACTCCAGCAACTCCAAATGGGCGAGTGGAGGGGATATAAATAGCCTAAGGCGTCCAAAGAGCCGTTGGCTAAAAGCTGCTGAAATTGGTACAATCGGATGAACCGTCGCTCCACTTTTTCCAGGCGTCGGTTCATCCGGTGCCCTCCATGTCACATGACCATTGCTTCCCTGTTGACACTTATCCTCTGACACTTGCACCGACGGTCATCTTGCCTAGTCGTCGGTTCATCCGGTGCTGATAGACTCGTGGCCAAAACCTCTCTGTTAGCAAACACGCGGCCATTGGATGAACCGCTGCTGAAACCCTTGTGTCCATCGGTTCATCCGGTGCTGAAGAGCTTCGCTCCCGGACGTCTCTGTTAGCTAATTTGACGCCTTCGGATGAATCGCTACTCACCCATCGGTTCATCCGGTGCTACTGATTTCTGCAGGCTTGGTCTTTTGATTCATCCGGCGCAACTAGAAAAGGGGGCGTCAGATGATCTGGTGATCTTCATGTTGACTTGAGTCTTCCCGCAGTGTACCACTTCATCCGGCGGTTGCACTGACGCTGTCTTCTAGTGTACCGTCGGTTCATCCGGCGCTACTCTTTTCTTTCTTTTTCTTCCACGGTTTTGACCCTTGAAAAATACACTATCTTCTCGTTTTGGCATATAGTATTTTTGCATCCTTGGGACCTAGAATGTCTACAAAGACATGCTAGACAATATGGTTGGTCCCATTGATCATGTTGTCACTAATCACCAAAATTAAGCTATGAACAAATGGCATATGAGGCCATGTTCGCTACAATCTCCCCCTTTTTGGTGATTTATGACAACACAATCAAAGCAAGCACAAATTTGCAAAAATTGACAAAATTGAACCACTTACACTTGCTTGGATGCTTACCATCATCCAACTCCCCCTAGATGTGTTCTCCCTCTTTCATGATCTTCTCTTCACATGTAGCTTGCTACTTCCCCCTTTCAAAACTTTGACTTGCTTTGGTTCCACATTCTCCCCCTTTGGAATAAAATCTCTAAAAAGTGTCCAAAACAAGAGAGTCTCCAAAGGAAACTTAGCAAGTCCACTTGTAGATTTTGAGCATTGCATACCTCCAGGGGATCTTCCTCTATACCTTGTTGGCACCACATTGAGATGAGCCGCTTGAAAATGATATCTCTTGGAGATGACACCATTTTGAAAGAAGCTTGCAAAGAAGACACTTGGGGTACCACAAGGATTAGGAATGTATGAGTTCATTGCCTTTGAACTTATATAGAGACATAAGCTCGCAAGGACATGACTCAATAGCATGAAGCTTATATTGCTATATTCACTCTTTTAGAGATGTTAGATCACATTTAGAGTGAAATAGCATTCTCTTAGAATGAAGTACCACACCGGAATGCGTCACCAAGGGACCACACAAGATAAGCTTAAAATGATGTTAGTCCCATAAACAAACCATAGGATGAGCTCCCCGTAAATGTGTGCATTTAGTGTTTGAATCACCAACCAAATGTATGCACATTGTTTATGACAACAAAAGGGAAGCTAACCCTATAGCTTGCTCATGATGCAAAGAGATATATTTGAAAACATGCATCATGAAAGAAACAAATGTAGCTTTCCTACACACTAATCAAACCATGTAGGTTGCTCATGGGTTAGCACATGACACAAGCAACCTACCATATGTAAACAACTAGGCATAGCAACAAATGCAACCTAAACAAGGCAATGGAGCTACAATGATACTTGAAATGAGTTCTAGTTTCCATTACCTTAACCGGGGAGCTTGGGCAACACATGTCCAATCTTGCAAGCTTGGCTTCTAGACTTGAATCTTCACTTCTTCTTTGTGCCAAGCCTCCCAAGTCCCCGAGCTCATGGCCTTCACGTGGCCTTAGGAACCCAAACCAATTGAGGCCCCTTCATGTTGGTGATGACTTCCTTGGGCACCCAAATGGGTTGGTTCCAACCCCATTCCTTCATCTTCCCAACCTTGTGTGCAACCACCTTGCCATTAGCCTTCTTCTTGATAACATAGGCATTGCTCTTGGTCTTGTTCTTACGGTTGGGCTTGGTGTAGATGAGAGAGCTCTTGATGGTGGTGTTCATCTTCTTCTTCTCACCCTTGTCCATCTTCTTGACGAATTGAGGGCATTTGTAGAACTTGTGCCCTTCTTCATGACACTTGTAGCAAGTCACGATTGATCCCTTCTCAAGCTTCTTCACCATGTCATCACGGTTATCTTGAGGAGGTTGGACGTTGCTCTTCATGTCTTGAGAGGCTTCTACTTTTTCTTCATTGTTCTTGCCCTTGCCCATCAAGCTAACCAACTTCTCTCGGAGTCATTTTACTTCTTGCTTGAGCTCATCATTCTTCATGCTAATAATCTTAACATTCTCATTGCAAGATGGTGAGCAAGATTCATCAATTAAATCAATGCAAGAAGTTGAAGCATCTACCTTGGATATAGGAATTGCACAAGGGATAGATGATTCATTAAGCTCAAAGGAATCACTAGTTTTAATCTCAATGCTCTCTAGCTTAGATTTTAGCTCTTCATTCTCCTCACTAAGCAATTTGAATTTGCACAACAAATGTTCATAATTTGTAACAAGGGTAGCACTAAGATCATTGAGAGCATTAAGTTCTTTAATTTCATTAGTTTGTTTTTCTAGCATTCCTTTTTGCTCATTTACTAGCTCAACAAGATCATCAATTGAGGTGGTGTCGGATTCATCATCACTCACATTGCTTTCCATATCTTGGGCCATAAGGCACATGTGTGATGACGATAGGGGACCTTGCATGAAGCGGGTGGTGAAGTTCTTGCTTGATTCATCACTTGATCTACACGAACTTGATTCTCCACCACTTATCCACTCACGAATGGTGGTGAGTGATTCTTGCTTCGGCTTCCCCTCCTTGACCACCTTCTTCTCGGGCTTGCGCTTGATCTTGGTGAACTTGATATGTTGATGATGACGCCCTTCTCTCAAATGGATGTTCTAGCCGTACATGTTGACTTTCTTCACATACTTGAAGATCTTCTTCACGTACATGGCAACCATCGACTCGACCTCTTCATCACTTGAGGATCCTTCATCATCATCATCGTCATCTTCACTTGAGCTTCCATGGATCGCCATCCTTCTCAACTTCTTCTCTTGATGGCTTGAGAGAGCATGGCTTACGGTTGGAGAAGATGGCTCTTGGGGTGTTGCCTTGAGCTCAACTTTTGGTTCTTCCTTGGTCTTGAGCTCATCTTTGGAAGCCTTCTTGGACTTGGGCATGACTTGAAATTCATGTGCCATGATCTTGCTCAAGATTTGAGAAGGCTTCAACTCTTCAAGCTTCTTCTCATAGATGATAGATTTCACCAAGTCATAATCGGGCTTCCGGAGACTTTAAAGAATCTTGCGGTTCATGTTCATGTCCGTGATGTTCTTCACACCTAAAGCATTAATCTCATTGACAAGAACATTTAGGCATGAGTACATAGATTTGGCATTTTCATTCTCAAGTTGCTTAAAGCTATTGAGTTCCTCAAGGATACAACCATAGCGTTCATTAGCTACTTCTTTTGAACCCTCATTTTGTTCCTTGATGGTATTCCATAGCACATGAGCATTTTCACTAGTAAAAACTCTATTGAAAACACCTACATCTAGAGAGGATAAAATGATACTCTTTGCAATAACATCAAATTGTTTCTCCTTCCTAGTATCATTTCTAACACCCTCATCGGTGGCCCTCCAAACATCAAGATCCTTAGCTTGTAAATAAGCTTCCATGAGGACCTTCCAACGAGAGTAGCCCGTGCCATCGAAATGTGGAGCCAAACCTAAGGTATCCACCCCTTTCATCCTCTAGAAAGAGCAACTCACTAGGCGGTGAAGCCTAACCGATCCAATGAGCCGGTTTTCACAAATTGCCAATCGAATTGGCGAATCCTTGTGAAGGAAGTGAGTCCCGGCTCTGATACCACTTGTAAGGAATTGGATGCCCGTAGCCTAAGAGGGGGAGGGGGTGAATTAGGCAACTTAAAAACTTAGCCTATGGCTTATCACTATTTGCAACAAACATAAACTAGAACATACTATCTAGATGTGCATCTAAGGTTGTTCTAGTGTGAAACTCCCATCCCAAAACAAGTTTTGCAACCTATAGCCAATCCTAGCAAGATACTACTCTAGGTAAGTAAAGGCAAACAAGGATTGCAAGAATGTAATGCGGAAATGTAAAGGGGGATGAGAGGAAGCAAACTCTTGACACGCAATTTATCCCGTGGTATCGATAGGCACTAAGCCACCCCTAGTCCATGTTGTTGAAGCACTCTACACAAGAGTATTACTTCCTGGTCACCAAGTCTCTCCCAAGAGCATGACTTGACTTGCCACTAAGGCTTGCCACGAAGGCACTCGCCAAGCTCCCTTGGTCACCTTGATGCCACCTCCACTAAGGAGCTTCTCCACCAAGGGAAGGGGGTCTCCACGTCCCCCGCACAAAGTGTCCTCGCCGCTCCGCACCAAGCCGGAGGGTCGAAGACGTTTGCCGGAGAGCCACCGAGGCTCCAAGGCTTCCGACGCACCTCGTACAACTTGATCCACTCGAGAATCACCTCACAAGGGAGGCACACCTTGCTCTCACTTAGCTCTAAGCTAAACCTAACACTAAGCACACACACAAAGCATGTGCAAGTCTATGGATGAGCAATTTGGCACTTGGATGGCTTGGATATGATCTTCTATGAGTCTTGAACTCCTCTGCACTTCCACACACTCCAGCAACTCCAAATGGGTGAGTGGAGGGGGTATAAATAGCCCAAGGCGTCCAAAGAGCCGTTGGCTAAAAGCTGCTGAAATTGGTACCATCAGATGAACCGTCGCTCCACTTTTTCCAGGCGTCGGTTCATCTTCTCGTTTTGGCATATAGTATTTTTGCATCCTTGGGACCTAGAAGTGTCTACAAAGACATGCTAGACAATATGATTAGTCCCATTGATCATGTTGTCATTAATCACCAAAATTAAGCTATGAACAAATGGCATATGAGGCCATATTCGCTACAATCAGGTGAAAGGTAAGAACATCGCCAACTTGTTCAACTCTTGGTAGAGTACTCTGCTGTATGTTTGTCATAAGTTGAGAATACAACATCGTAGCAACTCCTGATCAACCAACCTAAGTCTCTAATGTCTTGCTTCGAGACAAGCAAGAGGTTAGCTTAGGGGAGTTTGTTGACGGCTAAAAAGTACCACTTTCAACCATCAATATTCTCACATAAATGGAGGCATATGCATTATTTACTAGCATTTTGGTTTGAATAATGTAGTTCCACTTGTCCTTGGAGATTATTTGTATGTAGGTGATTTACCCCTTAAAAGAGATGAAAACCCACATTCTATGAAGAAACCATGCCAACTCAGCTGAGGAGGTGGCTGCCACCAAGGGAAAACATGGCATTCCACGTCATCGATCCAAGGGAGGCACTCACCGACGAATCAGAGGATGCCACATGGACTTCACATGGATCAAAGGGCCCACCTCGGATACCAAATCAAGCCATGCACCGGGGGTGGATCAGAGGGCCCACAGGGCAGCCACCCAGAGGAAACACACCTCGAAAGGAGGGCGAAGGGGCCGGCCGATCCTAGGATCGGCCAAACCGCCTCTACCTCCTTTCATCGTGTCCCTCCACGTGGTTGCTCCTCATTGGTCACTTGCTGCATCTCGGGGTGTTTTGGAGCACTTTGAGCCTCCGAGCAAGCCTGGTCCTTGCCTATAAATAGAAGGGGAGGGCCTCCCATTTCCCACACACCACTCTCTCATTCTCCTCTCACTTTTAGTTTCCAAGGCTAGGGGGTAGGCTAGAGTAGCTCTTATTCAGGTTCCAAGTCTTCTTTGGAGTCTAGGTATGAGTTCTCTTTTATCTTTATTTCATTGTATGACTTTGATCTACTTCAGTTATTCAGCTATTTCATATAAAGTCATGGTAGATCATATGCTTGATATGTTCTTGAGTTTATCCTTTGTTCATCATTTAGAGGCTTGTGTTCTTCATGAACACTACCTTTTGATCCACTTGAAGGGTGATAAACTCATTCCTTATGTGTTTGTTCATAAGTTAGAGGCTCGTGTTCATCACGAACACGACCCTTTGATCTTATTGACTAGACATAAGAGAGTTCATATCCGTTCGTATGTCTAGCGTTAGTTGATCTTGTTAGATGGCATGAGAGTGTTGCATGAGGTTTGTGTTCAAGCTACGGTACTCGGTGTAAGTTAACCAGTCTTCTGGTGGCTCTCACCCTGGGTCACAATAGCTCAGGCCGGGTGGAGTCTAGCAGCAACACAGGCATGGTGCCTAGGTTATCTGTCTACGTTAGTTATGAGCATACCTCCCATAACGATAGAGGTAGGTCCGCAGTGGTGACAGCTGTTGGATCCTTGTGCAATCCTCCACGCTGGGGTACCTGCTGTAGGAGTCTAAAGTCTAGTTTCGTAGAGTGCTGGTCGTCGCGGGCTAGCTCCCCGTTTGTACCTGGGTGCTAGCTTTGTATGTTTAGTACATTAGAACCTAGAGCTAACTCGTATGTTCCCCCTAAGCTATAGTGTGCTAGAGTAGAGGTAGATTTGAGTGTGTGTGTTGCACTACTCTTATATCTCTTATCTTACCCCTGCCTTTGAGTGTGTTGTTTTCTATATCTATCTCTTAGTTTACATTCAGAGCAAAAGCATAAGTCTAAGATATCCGCCATTGCCTTCCACGGATACGATACCCTTGGAATATTCTTCTTCCTTGGGGAAATGCTACAATGGTTTATCTGTGCGCTTGCGGATTCGTTCATGATCATTTAGATTAACCTTTGGCAAGCCTTGATGTTCATGCTATCCCAACGTTGTTAGTTGTGACATTGAGAGGTGCCTACAAGGAATTTCTTGGTGTTGTCACTAAGGATGGATCCCAGATCTGTTCTTAAGATGACGGCGCTACGAAACGCCAACAGCTGGAGCCGGTACTGATGTGGCCCACATCAATACCGGTCTGCGGCTGGCGCCGGTAGTGATGTGGCAGCTCCACATTAGTGCTGGGGCTGGCCACTGCCCGGCACTGATGCGCCACATCAGTACTGGCTCTAGCCATGGACCGGTACTGATGTGGCTCTCTGGGGGCGCGTCGGGGCCCTCCCTTCCACCCGGTACAGATGTGGACATCAGTATCGGGGGGCGAAAAACCCGGTACTGATGTCCAAGACGGAAGCCCTCTTTTCTAGTAGTGAGCAAAGATGAGAAACAAGAAGATAAGATGACTTTTGGTGGGCTACAGTTTCAACTCCTATCTATCTTGGAGCTTATGTTAGCCGTCGCCGCTCGCGTGTGAGTCCGCCTGGGCCTAGCGTTGGCATGCTTCAAATAAAGATGGCAACGACATGAAATGCCCGCGTACCCGGGGGCACGAGACTCGATGGGTGAGTATATGGGTGCCATTCTTTGCTCGCGGGCATAGGCGCGGCCATCTTCCTAAACCCGGAGAATAGTTCTTCACAGGCAATGAAAATTGCTATCCGCGCCCGCATACCCGCCAAACCCACTCTGACATGTGGGACCTACATTAAGCATGTATATATTTACAATCTTTAGGGTTTATACACACCCAGCCACCCTCCAGCCTCCATCAGTCCACCCCCGTCCTCGCCACTGCCCATTTCTCAGTCCTCTCGTGCACATCACGTCACGCACTTGTCGTCCGGGATGATGAAACACCCCCTCCTCCATCCTTCCGTGATGACAACACCCTCGAACAGCACCTTGGACTCATCCCTAGTGTTGATGGCAGCCGCTCCTCTATTCCCCGTCCCTCTAATCCCAATGGCAGCTCCTCCTACCCCGGCTACCTTCTCCCCGGCAGCTCCTCCCCTCCCTCCACCCTCTCCGCATCTTCTCGCCCCAGATCCACTCATCCACGGGCTCCCCTTGCCGGTCGACGTCGTGTTCGTGGAGCTGCCCTGCCAAAATGCCATCTGGCGGGCACATGAGCATACCTATGGGTAACCATTGCCCGCGGATAGCGGAAGCGAGCGCAGGATGCCACCCATGCCGGGTGGTGGGTGTGGGCACGAGATTTTGCTCGCACGCGACACTGGTATACCGCGGGGGTTGTGCCCGCTGCCACCATCTTTAGCTTTAGGTCTTAGACCTGCCTCGTCTGCCTAGCCCACGTATCTGCTTAATACTGGTGTAGGCAATTTACTTTAGCCTCCTCTCCCAGGTCGAGATGGTGTAGAGTTTTGTTGGGTATGTTGTTTGTGTGTGTTGTATTTGTGGTGGTGGTATTCGCTTCGACTCGTGATGTACAATTGAATCTTCTTCTTAAATGATATGGCAGTGGTCCTGCCTTTACTTTTTTCAAAAAACTCTCTACGTGACACAAGTTGAAGTCACCAGTTAGGGATGGAATCAAATCGATTTGTACGGATTCAGAATGATCTTTTACTATGGTTTTACTAGAATGCGAATTTAGAGTTGGAAGTTGTCAAAAGTGATTTGGATACCTTAAATTTGTATCTCTATTCGGATATCCATTTCATTTAGGTGATAGCAATTATCAAATATATATTCATCTTATCAATAATTTTGGAATAACAAAATCAACGTTAGACATACAACTATATTTACGAACAAGATGTAACACATGGAGACAAAAAAGTCATTAATAATATTTTTAAAAATATTAGAATATATCACGAACAAACAAAGATAAAAATGTTTTACCTCACCAAAATAAATTATTAGAAAATTTAACAAACAGTTACATACATTTCAAAAGAAATTAAAATGTTATATTTGTTGTATGGGTTAGAGAAGTGTTTATGCTATACGAATGCCGATGTTATCAGATATACATCCACATACACGTTTATTCAGAATACGAATACAAATCCGGATTATGATAAACAAATTCAAATGTATCTAATTAAGGTACCACATTACAAAAGAATGCATGTAGAAATATTCATATAACATACTTTAGTGGTTACGAATTCGGATATGTGCATAAAATGTGAATTGGCTTGTAGTCCAATGGTAGATCGGTCTAGTGGGACGCTACCCACTATAGGGTTCAAATCTAGGTGCTCACACCTTTTCTTGGGATTTTCCTAGGTTTTATCGGTGTTATGCGTTAAGTAGTAAGCGGCATTCCCGTCGACTACGAGACCCCAATGGTGACTTCGGGAATCTCCAGATCTATCGGGTGCTCAGTACTTCGGAGGTGCTCATAGAGGTAGGGTTTGCGTATGTGTGTACATAGGTGTCAGGGTTTGTTACCGCCGGCAAGTACATTTCTATGATCGCGTGTGGGAATCCAGATGGTTGGCACGAGAGACACGCGAATTATACTGGTTCGGGTCTGCGAGACCCTACGTCTAGTCTGAAAGAGTGGTGTTCTTATGCCGGATGTCTGTAGTAGGGGTTACAAACTAGTCGGGAGAGGGTTTCGAAGCCCAAGTCCCTGGCGTGAGTGTGGAGTGGTTCTTTTAGCCTGAAGGCGTACGTGCGGTGTTGCTTGTTGTGATCTCCCTGTTCTACTGACCCCTTCCCTCCCTTTTATAGTCACAAGGGGGATGGGAAAGAGGGGTAAAAAAAGGTATGAAAGTTTATGTTACAGTGTCGAATGTCCTTCCCCACGTCGGGTGGCCGCCCAGACGTGGTGAACAGCCATGGACTGCAGCAGAGTTGTTGTTGACCGTATGGGCTTCCGGGAATAGTTGGTTCCGAGTAGTAGGCGCTGGTGACTCCCCGGGCAGTTCTCCGAGTAGTTCGGCACTGTGAGACGTAAACTCCGTGCTCCTGTTCCCGACAGCGTCGTAGATATGTGTCTTTCCGGGGAACTGTGGAGCTCCTGTGGGGATGGGACGGCATGCGCTGTGCTGTTCGAGTTGTCAGGAAGCAATGGGAGCCCACGCCTCCTAACACTGGGTGTTCCCTGCCAGTACGACTCGGTATGGGAAAAGGGTCTTACGTGGTGTTGTGGGAGCGGGCGTGCACGGAGGACTTGTCACGTTAGAGGTGGGCCCCGCCCAAGGCTTGCTTCGGCGTGCAGATTAGCCTAGTCGGGGGTGGAGACTACTCATGCGATTCGAGTTGGCGTGGTCGGGAGGCGGAAACTTGTTGTGCGAGCGGGTAGTCATGGCGGAGGTCGGAAAACGGAGAAGTAGTCGTGCGGTCCCCGGGCTGGTCGGGGACGAAGATTTAGTCGTGCGAACCTCTTAGTACTCGGAGATGGAGGAACTTGTGATATGGACCACCAAGTACTCGGAATGTAGACTGTACTCCCCTTTTTGGTAGTTGTCGCGTGGTGGGCCCCAACTTAGGCCCTCGTCAGTAGCTCCCGAGCCTGGTGAGGGAGTGTTGATGGTCGATTTCCGTCAACTAAAAGTACTTGTTACACTTTGGTTTGAGCTTTGAATTATAGCTAACCCTCCACTAGGCATACTAATGATGTAACAAGTTCGCACTTGCATGTGGTTTTTGGAGTATGTTGTTTACACAGGATTTAAGCACCTAAATGATGACTTCTAGGTAAAGTTCATCGAGCACTTTGTGAGAAGATCATGAAGCCTGACACAAGTCAAGACACGAAGTGAACATGACTTCAAATGACTCAAAAACCGAAGCATGAAGCCGTGAAACTCCAAGGACCCAAACGGAAGATGCGGGAGTTTGCACACCAAGCACCCTTATCTAAACTACGGGGAAAACGATGTCAAGCACCCACATGCAGTTCGGCAAAGAATCAAAAGACATAAGAAGCATCAGGAAGCAAGATGGGCCTGAACCGGGCCGAAAAGGGCTTGGGCCGGCCGGCCCATGCCGACCGACCTACCCTGTTTCAGGCCCGGCTCGACCTCCCCTTTGACCTAGTGCCTCCTCGATGTATTTGTATCCCCTGCCTTCGACGGCCGCCACATCCATTCATCACAACTCGGCGAAATCTAGAAGCAAGCACCGGAGGGAGACGACGACCACCGCAAGTACTCGAAGTTGTCTAGGAGATGGCCTAGTTCTAGAGCTAGTTGAGGTCTTCGATGGTATGTATTCGGTGGCGATGACCTACATGCATCTACTATTTGAGTAAAGTACTTCATGTCATCTGATCTTTAGCGACTCGATTCCTCATTCTATGATCTTGTGATTTGTTGGGTTTTCTTTATTTCAATCTACTATCGATATAGATTTCTTGGGGTGATCTCGTAGCCATGGGGGCTAAGGGTTCATGCCGGATCCACCAATGAGTTCAACACGTTCTTCATGAACGTGCTCTTAGGTTCACCCGTGAAGAAAGGGGGGTTTTGTGACAGGATGTCGATTCCAAGTACGGTGGGTGCCCTTCGAGGGTTTGACCGGAGGGTAGTAGTTTAAAGATAGCTTTGGATGAGATGCATGTTGCACTTGCTCTTTTGGCTAGAACTACAACTAGATGATGATAGGCCCTAGTTACCCTTGCTTGATCCTTTTATGTTGCCTTTGTTATGGATGTGATCAACCTATACACTTCACTCATATCTATTAGGTTTACCTCTTATGCAATCAACGCTTAATGGTAGGTTAGTTTGGTTAGATAAGGTAGAGAACCTTAGCGGTTTGCTTCCAATCCATGGTTCGATATCTTGGGCTACCCCGAGTGAAAAAGGCCACACATGATCCGTATGCTTGCGGATCAAAATGCGACACGTGTTTCAACCGTCAATAGGGAGTCAAGGACTCGCTCCCAGGTTTAATAGCCGTAGTGGTGGAGAGGTAAGTTGCGGTTTTTCAGAGGGGGCACGCGAGCGCACCCGCTGGGTGTAGCCCCAAAGCCCATGGGGGAGTTGGAGACTCACTCGTGGGGTTAAAGATTTTAACACTGTGTAGGTTTTGTCTTGTTGTGTGTTGCTGGGAATGTGCGTCATGGCGGGGCGAGTGGGCGGAGGTCTCGCACCAATTCAGCTCGCGGGCCCACCGGGGGCGATGAAACGGTGCGCACGCGTGTGCGCCAGTTCTGCATGTGGCGCGCTTTTTGAGGGGTGATGTTTCGGCGTCGTGGGGCGTGCGGCCCGGCCGTAGGCCCTGGAATTAAATGTCGTCGCCCGCACCGCTCCTGCCCCTTTATAAGCCAAGGCCGTTGGTTGGGATTCGTCCTTCTTCTTCTTCTTCTTCTTCCCTTCTTCGCAGCAGCCGCTGCCGCTCTTCCTCTCTGCAGTCCCATCTTCCGCACCAGCGCCCCTTTCTCTTCCGAACTAGCCTCGAGCCCCGCTTCCCTCCATCACCATGTCATCCTGGGTGCGCTCCTCCACCACCCACATGCAGCTCGACCGGCTCACCACCATGGGCCTGCTGCTGGTGCTCGCCGGAGCCAAGGAATGGGAGGTTCCTAGGCTCGAGGACTTTCCCCGGCCTCCGTTGGGGTATGTGTTCTCCTTCGTGGCCTTCCACGAGCGTGGCTTCTCCGTCCCCGTTGGGCAGTTCATCCAAGTCGTGCTTCATGAATACGGGTTGCAGCTGCATCTCAACCCCAACAGGATCCAGCAGATGGCGGCATTCGAGGCGCTGTGTGAAGGGTACTTGGGCGTGGAAGCCCACTGGCACTTGTTCCGGTACTTCTTCAAGCTCGTGTGCTTGAAGGACGGCCCGAGCCCGGCAACAATCGGGTGCGCCGCCCTTCGGGCGAAGCAGGGGAGGTCGGGCAATTACATCCCCGGCTCGCTGACGAGCTCCAACAGCGGATGGCACCGGGAGTGGTTCTATCTCAAGAATGACCCCCAGAATCCGCTCCCGGAGTACGACGGCGAGTGGATTGACCGAGCGCCGGAGAAGTGGAGGTACGGGCTGGAGCAGGCAGAGTGGCAAAGGCTCCTCCGAGGCGGTTGGAATGCCCTTGAGGTGCTCCGCTCCTGCAGAGTGGATTTGGTGGCCGTCATTGGTAGCTACCACGCGAGGGGGATCGTTCCGCTCCGACGACGGGCCCTCTACATCTACCAGATGACCCCCAACAAGGCTCCCCCACCACGGCGGCGCCCCCACCTCTGGTGATGTGGACTCCGAGGTGGACTGGAGTGATGTGGAGTCATCTCCCAAGGTGCCATCGTCCAACGCGGCGGCGCACCCACCTCCACCGAAGGCCACGGAGGCCAGCTCGAGCCGGCGGACGTTGCAGTCTGGCCGGGAACAAGGCGGTGGGGTGCGTTCATCACGCCAATCTTCTCGGGGGAGCCAGTACGAAATCCACGCTCGCTCGCCCCCAAGTGACCATCGCGCTTCCGAGGAGGGGAGGGACCCCTCCCGGTGCAGCAACCTTCATCGTCGACCATCGGGACGCGACTCCTCGCCCCGCCCTTCCTCCGGTGACCTGTAGCGTAGGAGGCCGCACTCCCCGATGAGGGACTCATCGCGGGAGGAGAGGGCTGTGCCGAGGGCTTCTCCCCTACTCGGGGCACAAGGAGGGGGACGGGACGTTCCCCCGCGTCGTCTCCGGTCAGATATTGTCAAGGACAGCGGCTCATCTGCCACCCAGGTTCCCATCCTACCCGCGAGGGGCAAGAGACCAGCTCCTCTATCGAGCTTTGCCCCCACGGCCCCTAAGCGAGCCCGCGTCATCTCGTCAAGGTAAGTTCCATCTTGCCAGTTCCCGGCCGGTTCCCGACTAGCCGCCGCGCTGCCCGGGCAGTTCCGTACTTTCTGTATTCTAGTTTAATGTATTTCATTTTTTTTGTTTCAGCTGCGCCCCGGCTGACACGCTTACTCCGGCGCCCAAGAAGTTGCTGCACCGTGATGCACAGGTGGTCCTCAGAGCACCCCCGCTGGCTGCCTCACCGTCGGCTCCCTCATCGGGACAAGTCGACGGGGAGGCAGTCGGGAAGGCTGCAACCCCGGAGGCGACAGCTCCCCCAAGACGTGCTGAGAGCCCTGGGAACAATGAATTTTTGCTGGGCCATTTGGGTGTGGGGGCCGACCCCTCGGAAGAGGAGGTCTCCGCTCGTCAGGCTGAGTTGGAGAAGTGCTTGTCGGGGTCCGAGGCGCTGGCTCCCGCGGCGATTGTTGGCATTTCTTAACGTCCCTACTATGGCACCGGTTAGCGTGAGTGTGTAAGGAACTCCTGGGTACACTGATGAGTGCGAACGAATCCGTAAGCGCACGGATACACCATTGTAGCACTTTCTCCTAGGGGCATGAGTATTCCCGAAGGGTATCGTTCTGAGGAACGGTGTGCACTATCTTCTACTCTGGTATGGACGGTCCAATGACACCAAGCTCAGCTATGGTAAGGGAGAAGGTGAAGGGCTTCCTAAATGTATCGATCAAGGTCGTATCGTCTCATGGTATGCATACGGATATATGGAACTCACTATGGGGTGCCGGCCCATACAGGCGATTATAAGTGTCCAGCTGGGTTCCGACAACGGGGCCCTACTCGGTACCCAGGCGTGGAAGAATACAAAGGGTCCAACAGGCTGTCACCACTGCGGCCTACCTATCACGTGCCAAGTACGTGGTATCCGAAGGATAACCGTAGTCTAGACACCACGTCTACACCACTGATTACTACTATAGCGGGATACGTCTCCTAAGCTGTAGCCCTACTATAGCACTCGTATAAATATGGAGCGACGAACATGCAAGTGTGGACTAGATCGTACCTTATCAGATCAGGAAAGGTTAGGAAGAACAACTATTGACATATTTATGAGTCTCAACTAGATCAAAAGAGTGATCCACAGACAAACAGATAAATGCACTTGCATAAGTATTCAACTAGATCCAAGGGTTGTGTTCATGAAGAACACAAGCCTCTAGTTCAAGAACACATGAAGAACACAAGAACATATCAATCATGCAAGAACACACTTTAGTCTAAATGAGATATATCGCAATACTTACTTTGGTCTAAATGAAGAACAAAGAAGAACTTCTTCATCTCACCTTCACTTCCCTCTCTACCTAGCACTCACATACACACACACACCCTACATGAGGAATGAGAGGAGAGGAGAGCTTGGATGTGCTCCAAAAGGGAGCCCCTCCCGTCCTATTTATAGAGGAGGGGGTGGCTTGCCTTGAGCACCAAAGGCCTCCATCTTGTGCAGCCTCCCATGGCGTGGCCAGTAGCAGGTTGACACGTGGCACTGAAGAACCGGGCGAAATCGGGCCAGAACCAGCGAGAACCGGAGGATCCTATGCGATATGCAGTGAAAACCGGCACTAAAGCTCGGCAATAGGGGCGGACCAGTGGGCGGACCAGGGCGAACTGGGGCGAGCCGGCCGCGGACCGCGGCACCACCTCCCGCGCTGCCCTCCCGTGGCAATGTGTGGCCGGCCCGCGCTGCCTCCCGCGGAAGCCTCCCGCGCTCGGTCAGCAGCCCGCGCCATCCGCTCGGATGCCGCCACGTGGCCGAGCCCTAGCGGTCCCGCACGCCACCAGAACGATCCGAGGCTGCGGCTGGGAACCACTCAGCGGTCGCCACGTCGGCCTGGCGGTCCCGCGCGCCCGCCAGCGGAGGAATCCGTGGCAGGGGTGCGACGCCAATGGCCGCGTGCCACGTGGGCGGCCGTCTGCGTCAGGCGTTGACCCGGTAGGAGGTGGGTCCCATGGTGATGTCAGCACTGCGTAATATTTTGTCTTTTTCCTATCTTCCTCATACGAACTCCGATGTAGGCATATAATATGTCCATTTTGATCATCTCGACGAGCCCGTAGCAATGATGTAGTCTAATTTGGCATTTAAAGTTGTTTGTGATGACATCCTTTAATAGCCATTGGATCACTTGCTCTTAACTGTACCATTTGGCACGCATTTCGGTGCATCCTGCAACAAAAGCTAGAAACACCAACACTTGTGGAAACCATCAGTATCAAGCCATATTCTAGTATTGATCATCCTTTTACATTTATTGTATGCAAGTATTGACAGTGTAAAAGTAGCACTTAACAGCCGTCAACAGCGATTGCCCCGATCGTCGTCATCGTTGCCGATACGGAGGAGGCCGGCGATGCCTCTGAGGAGATTCCGGTCGTGATGCCTACTGTCGTGGTCGAGGGGGCCAAGGCTGCCCCTGAGGGGTCTACGGTTAAGGCTGCTGCCCCGGGGTTCGGTGCCATCTCCCCTTCGAGGGACGTTCTTGTCGCGGCGGCGGACCCGCCAGTCGGATCGCCCACGACTGGCATTGCTCCCCCTCAGGGCCCTGGTGGTCATTGTTATCGAGGAGTCTCCTCCTCCCACTGTGCAAGACACTGCGAGTCCTTCGGCTGCAGCAGACGGTTCGCTACCGGCACCTCTCGGGAGGCTGGCAGTACTCGGGAGGGTCGAGCTCGGTCCCGTCTGAGTCCCTGGGGTGCCTTCCATCGCCCACCCTCGGCTTGCTAGAGACGACACTGGAGGAGCCTCGTCACCTCTGGCTCATGCCAGTCTTGTGGGAAGAGGCCCGTGTCAACTTTGGCATTGACGAGGGTGCGGAGTCCTCAGCCCGCAAGCTCCTCGAGAAGGGCCTGCGACAGACCGAGCAGGCATACAAGGAGACGGTCCTTCCCGCCACGAGGGTAAGTCTTCTATTCCCTACCCCTTCTTCCATTAGTCCTTCGATCTCATTATCCCTGCTGAGCATGGAGTCTTACGTGGCGTAGGAGCTTGTGGGACGTAGCGTCGTGAGGTCGCGCGCCGTCGAGGTGCTTCAGGCCGAGAAGATGCAGCTGGAGGTGCAGCTGGTCGTGACCCGCCTTGTCTCTGCGACGGCTGAGGCCAGCAAGACGACGGAGAGGGCCACCCTTGAGGCGAGGGTGAAGTCCACGGAGGACCATGCTGCTACAGTGCAGTCGGCCGCTGAGGCCGCCTGTTGGCGTTTCTTAACGTCACCACCACTGGCGCACTAGCATGAGCGTGTAAGAAACTCCCGAGTACACTAACGAGTGCGAACGAATCCGCAAGCGTGGAACGAATCCGCAAGCGCACGGATACACTGTTGTAGCACTTCTCCCTCGGAGAATGAGTATTCCCAAAGTGTTTCGTTCCTAGGACGGGAGAGTAACCAGAGAGTGTCTATCTAAGGACACTAGCTACTACTGAGATAGGTAGAGATGTGAGAAGCACTTTCTTAAGGAACTTAACTCTCGAGATGGATCTGTCCGCTATTAGTCCTCTCCATGGAGTGCCAGCCCATCCTAACTTTTTAGGGAGAGGCCAATGTTCTACCAACGGGGCCCAACTCGGTACATAGGCGCGGAGTCTTTCGAAGGGTCCAATAGGCTGTCACCACTGCGGCCTACTGTTGACATTTCTTAACGCAATCACCTAAGAACGGGTTTGGAACCCATCCTGGTAATAGCGCCAGAAATGCTTGTTGGCGTTTCTTAACGTCACCACTAGTTGTGCACCTCGAGGGAGCGTATAAGAGCAACCGGGTATACCGCAAGCGCATAGAAATACCGATGTAGCACTTCTCCCTAGGAGTATTCCAAAGGGTATCGAATCCAAGGAACGATGTGCACTACCTTCTATCCCAGACGAACAGTCCAAGGACACCAGACCCCTGCTAAGGTTGAGAGATGATGAGGCGCTTCCTATGAATACTGATCCCAGAGGAGAAGAGCAGGCAATTATACTCGCTTCGGACACCGTCCCCTCCTGGCTATAACAGTTGGTTCACGACAAATGGTTGCCTACACGCTGTATCCGAATGTGGGGATTTCAAAGGGTCCAACGGCTGTCACTACCGCGGCCTACCCCAAGACAAACCGTGGGATACAGGGCATTCGAAGGATAACCCGTAGTCTAGACACCACGTCTACACCACCGATTACTACTATAGCACGGCTACGTCTGATATCCCGTAGAAACACTAGCACTCCGTATAAATACGAAGTGACAAACCCGCGAGCTTCGAGCTAATCTCACTTACCACAGGATCACACAGATGATAGGAAGAACGAATGCTAGCGTATTAATGTACTCCAACGAGATCGAACGGGATAATTCACACAAACAGAATTCAAACTTATGCACTTGTAACAAAAGATCAAAGGGTCGTGTTCGTGAAGAACACGACCCTCTAACTTATGAACAAACACAAAAGCATGAGTAACTTGTTCGTCAACTAGATCGATTTCACACCCGAATTTAAAGGCAAATTCGAATGCTCATATTATATGTGTGCCAGGATCAAAGTTCACACATATAACAACTCAGTGATAACCAAAACACAGTGTCAAAACATAAAGAGAGTATTAAACTTTATTACAGACCAAAATGTCTCATAAACGAACTAATTAATTAACAAGTAGCAACGCAGCGGATAGGGTCAACACCACAGGCAGCTGACTGGTGGCACGCTCGCCTAGAAATCGTCGAAGTCTCCAGGGAAATCTTCAAATCTCTCCAAGTCTGAACAACATCCGGATTGTGTCGTTGCAATAATGAAAACAAGTGTGAGCACATGCCGTACTCAGCAAGCAGAAACATAGTATAACATGCAAGGCTGTTTAGTGGAGGCTGATGGGTTTAAGCATTCAGCTTTTTAGTTGGTCCAGTTTTATTAGCAGCATAAATACTAGCAAGTGTAAGTTTATACCAAACCCACAATTAACATAAGAGAATAACAACATAAATAAAGATAGATGCATCAAGTTAATCATTGTCTTTCATAGATTAATCATGTGAGGGTCCAGGCCGCTCTTGACCGTGAGCACGGCTAATCGATTAGTTTTACACTTTGCAAAGGTTGTACACTTTCACCACAAGTCGTGTAAAAGTTCTAGGAACTTTAAACCCAACCATGCGATGCCGGCCAAGCATCATACCACACTACCGAGGTGTGATTGCATAGGGATGCTACGAGGCCTTTACAAAGATTCCCTAGTAAGTGATAACCCGCTAAGGTTTCCCCATAAGGGGATGAACTCTCCCCCAAGTGGTACACCAACCACTTGGCTGGACAAGCCATCGCACAACCTATGAGCCCCTTACCCTTTCGGTAAGATTACGCCAAACTAGAGTCTCTAATTAGTTAGCCAAGCCAGAGCCATGTGGAATGTGGTTGTACTATTTTCCTGGGTGGTTCTCCATGTTCCAATTAAACAAGGTGATCTTGTATTAATGAAGGTATAACATAAATAAATTTAGTTTCATAAAGTTTCATTAATACCATCCACCAAGTTAAGCATAGCGAGAGCTACCCAACAATAGAAGTAAATACCCAGGTTGTTCAAGGTAAAGGGATAAAAATAATCTAGTCACGTCCTTAAAAGGGTCCCATTAATTTAATGCAAGCAAAAGTAAGAACAGTGAATTAAATGCATGTTGTATAGGTAAATGGGTATACATCAAGGAAGACTTGCCTTCAACAGATCCTTGTTGCTGTTCAGACACTTGAGCTTCTTGGTCTCCAAATCCTTCAGCCCAAACGTTCTCTACGCATAACATCAAGTACATACAAGCACACAATAGAATAAAATAAGAAACAATCACCAAACAGTATTATCAAAGCAAAACAGGGGCAAAAAGCTAATCTACTCCTCGATACGATCGTTTGGACATAAAGAACGCTAAAAACGGAGCTAAAACGAAGAAGATATGGCTAGAAGAAGGTGCGTGGGCATAACTGTGAAGAATCTAAGGTTCTAGGGGCCTAACTGCAAGAAACCAAGGGCTAAAACATAAAGGAACTAAAAAACAAAAGGGCTTGGTTGAAAAACTAGGCCTTTGGACCTCGGGCGCTAAATCTATAAAGCTCAGGGGCTAGAACAGAAAAAAGGACCCATTTGAAAGGATCTTTGACTGGTGGGAGGGTCGGCTTGCTATTTTGAAAAGAACGGGGTTGTTTTTGCAAAACAACATGGTCAAACGGGGTTTAGATCTGTTGACCGGTACGCTGACCTCGGTCAAATCGATCTGGGCCCTTGGCTTGGGATCGGACGGTCACGGTGAACTGCAAGCGGCGGCCGGCGGCGCAGTCGACGGCGAGCGGCGGCGCAGGGGCAAAACACCGGCGAGCTCAGGCAAATTCGAGCTAGGGTGCTCGATTTAGGTTGCGGTTTGCTCCGAGTTGTGGCTGGTGACGCGGCGAAGCAAGCTAGGGCAACAGGGAGAGCAGACGGCCGGCGACAGCGACGCAGGGCTCTGCGCAGCGGTGGCGGCGGAAAGAGGGACTCTGGCGAGCTCAAACTCGCGGTGCAGGGCGTCTGGGTGTCAACAAGCGGCACCTTTAGGTTCCTTACCCTTGTGCGGTTCTTCTGGTAGTCTTCGCGTCGACGGACCGGCGATGAGGCGGCGGATCTACTACGGCGGCGACCTAGGGTTTCGATCGGTGGCGGCGAAGCTCGAAGGCGGCTGGGGCTCCGGGGCTTGGATTGAGGAGGAGGCGCACTGCGGCGTGACTTATAAAGGGCCGGGTGCGGGACGTGTCGTGCGGGACAGGGCATCTCGGAGATGGCGGCGTCCGGGATTCGAACTCGGCGGCGCGGCGGAACCCAGGGCGGAGCGGGAGGAGGGAGATGACATGGTGGCCCCACGCGTCAGTGGCCACGGGACGATGGGGAAGACGTGGGCCGGCGCTGGGCCAGATCTTGCTGGGCTGGGATGAGCAACGGGCGGAAGGGAAAGAACAGAGGGCAGGGATGGACTTTGGCGAGCTGGGCTCAAAGCAAAGACAGGCCGAAAAGGGAGAGAGGGTAGGGAGATTAAAAGAAAGCTTTTGAATTTTTAAAAGGACATTCAAACATAGAATTCCACCAAACAAAAACAATGCACCAACATGTATGCAACATTAGACTCCTATATTTATTTATTTAATTTTCAAAAATATATTCAAATGCCTAAAAATTCAAATACACCTTATGATCCTTAATGTCAAAGCCTTGTTTCTATTCAAATTTTACTAAAACAAATTTTCGAAAAATTAGGGTGTTACAATCGAGGAAGCGCGTTCATGAAGAACACGAGCCTCTAAATGATGAACGAACGAAGAACTCAAGAACATGTCACTCATGCATGAATAACACTTTAGTCTAATTGGAAAATACAAGAATACTTACTTTACTCTAATTGAAGAACATGACACCCTCACCAACACCACACTCTACCTAGCACCTACTCTCACCTACATGGATCAACTCATTTGATCCATGAGAGATCACATGAGAGAGGAAACAAGTGTTTCTAAAGAGGAGGAGGAGAATGGGATGTGTCTCTATTCTAGCCCCCTCCCATCATATTTATAGGCCAAGGGGGTAGGAGGAGCTCCCTTGGTTGCCTTGGACGCCACCAATAGGGTGGTGACATGTGGCAAAGAGGAGTGAGGGCCAAGTGGATGTATCTTCCTTGAGAAGGAGCTGCAGGATCCCGAGAGAATATTCGGGCAAACACCTGGTACCGCCTATGGTTCGTCACGACAAGCTGACACGTGGAAGGGCGACACGAGGGGGCGCAAAATGGGGTCGGGCGACCTGGGGGGTCGGCCGACCCCCAGGTAGCTCCCCTCGCACCACCTTTCGTCCAGGTGCCTGCTAGGTGGGTCTCAAGGTGGGTATGGGGGTGCATGCGATATTTTTAGCCATTTATCTCGTGGTTGTGGGCCCTTGGATCCGCGTACTGGCTCCTGATTGGTCGAGAGTGTGTTTCTTTGGATCAATGATGTGTCATGGACACGTGGACTCCTGTGTGACAGCACGTCGCCATGTGGCTTGGTGTGGGTCCCACCGGGCCCACATGTTATCTTGTGCATATCTCTTTCATCCGAACTCCAAAGTAGGCAAATGATATATCCATTTCGATCGTCTCGACGAGCCCATCGCAGTGGTCCAGACCAATTTGGCATTTGTGATTGTTTATGATGATGCCATATCTATGCCATTGGTGCACTTGCTCTCAATTGTGTCATTTAACACGTATTTCGGTGCGTCCTGCAACAAAAGCCAGAAACACCAACACTTGTGGAAATTCTTAGTATCAAGCCTATTCTAGTGTTGATGATCCTTTTACATTTGTTTTATGCAGGTATTGACGGTGTAAAAGTAGCACTTAACAGCTGTCAACAACTCCCCCACACTTGACCTTTGCTCGTCCCGAGTGAAGGGAGTCCGGTCAAGGTGGACATGATATCCAAAGGTGTGAAGCGAGCATAAGAGATATTCCAAACCATACCTTGTACTTGTGAACTCTGAAGTGTCTATCATGCTATCTTGGGTAGTTGAAGGATGGAACGGTCATGATTCAAATCACTCCTGCTCATCATGTTAAGTAACTTGGGGTTTTGTAATAAATGTTCAAAACAAACCTTGCTTAGCTCCTCATTTGTTTCTCTCAGATCGCTCAATGTGTATATGTCCTCACCAAGGCATTATATTGCCTTTATTCATCCTACTTCTAAAGATAGCTTATGTGGAGCTCAGGGTAGGTATGAAGGATAAGACATACTTGTATCACATGTATTGCAAAGTCAAAGACTAGATCCACAGAGAAAATCAAATCACAGAATCAGATCAAGATGTGCATGTGTATGGGCATGGCGAGTATGGTAAGGTGTATACTAGGCCCGGAATGGGTTCTAGATATTACCATACTGTGATAAAATGTTGTGGTGATGGTAAGGTGGACACTAGCCCCGGAATAGGTACTAGTTATTACCATCTAAGTTATGGAACTCCTTTTTGCATGATTTTCTCCGCTCTCCTCTTTGAAATTTTCGAGATATGGGCTATCTCTCTTTTCTCTTTTTTTAGATCATGCTTTTTGAGCATGTCTTTCTCTCTCTCTCTCTTTTATATCGCCCAATCTCTTTCAGAGATATTTGGAGAGGGAGAAATCATGGAACAATGCAAGGAGCTTTATTTTGTGGAATGGATGAATGAGACAATGCTAACTTCTAGTGTAGAAGCATAGCAAGGGGAAAATGGTGGAGTGCACATGAATCTTGATCATGAAAGCATAAAAGACTTCTCGCAAGGGTCACAGAATTTGACAAAGCTCAATGAAATGAGAAGCAGCATATGAGTATAAGGTTTTCAACTGGTAGCATCATATGGCTTTGGTAGGACTATGGCATATCAAAGAGGAGCTTTGCAAAGGGGTTTTAAGTTTTTTTAATAAATTCCCAAGAACTCAAACATTTAGAGCGAAGATCATATCATCAAACCATATCACAAACATCAACTACTTAGATAAGCATGAGTTCCCTAATGATATTTGTTCACAAGCATCAAGATAATAAGTAAGGAATAAAACATATGCAAGCCAACCATAGGAATCATGGGGAGCAAACAAAACACCGATATTTGAGTTTGATTTATTAGATAGGAATTGAGGATCATTCGAACTCAAAGGTAGAGAGTGAGGTGAAGGGTGCACATACCATCGCTTCTGAAGGATGAGGGATCAAGGAAGACCAGCGGTGATTCGGTTGACCTGTGGGGTAGCCAGCTCACTCTAGTTTACCTTGTCCTTGTCATGAAGGCATAGTCGATGTCATGCAGCCTTTGTGTGGGAGTTCTCGAGTGGATATGTCGATGATGCGATCGAGAGGACTCCCCCACACTGGTACTTGTACCAGTGTTGTTCTTCAAGCAAAAGTGGAAACAAAAGATGGACTCTACTGGTTCAAGAACCATAGAGCCTTTATTCAAACACAAATATTTTTGTTGTTTTTTTTATTGTCACCATGTCATTTGCTTAGAAGGTTAGATCAAGATTACACTTCATACACAAAGGGGAATATACTTACCTTGGACCTTTGAGAAGTCATATGTACCACCTTTGCATGTTGTGCAACATGAATCTGACACCTCAGCTTACCTTCCCATTTGAATTTAGCTCAATGACTTAACCATTTGAATTTGACAATTTTCTGCAGGGGTTAGTCAACAAATATGCAACCAAGATCTATGAAAAATATAACTCTGAGGTTCATCAATCAAAACTCAACACCATGCCTTGTTTTGACTGAAGAAGACAAATTTTAACCTAAGCACCATGCTTAATTTAAAACAGCCTATGAATGAGCATTCGCGAAACACACATTCAAACCAGAGCATATGAACAAGGATAAAGGAAGCATGAAAGCATGATCAAGCTATCATCAACAAGAGACATAAGCATGAGCATAAGACGGTGAACCTCGGGATCCTCCCGGAAGAGCTTTGTTTAATGTCAAAAGCAAGACTTACCTAGCTAGTGGGCAAGATGCAAGAGCTGACATCATCACACCAGGATAAGATTTGGTAGAGGAGGAACTGTACTCAGGATGCTCACATGCCTCCCCCACACTGGAAGTTTGCATTGCTAGGCAACAAAACTCAAGTGTGTGGTGATCAAGCTTCCTTTGTAAATGTTCCCTCACCAAAGCGTATCTAGGTGTTGTAAATGATGTGGCTCACATGTTCGTAGGCCTCATCTGTCCATCTTTCTTTTCAATCTCCACCTGAAAGATTAGTGACCCAAAATACACGAAGGACGACTTATCCTAAAACCATGTTCTTGCTTTTATTCAAAAAGGGAAATAAAACCTAACCTAATCCAGGCTATCTCCTGGTAGTGCTTTGTTTATTTAAGGTCATAAGCTCGACCATGGGAACTTCATCTTGCAGCTATCATTGGTGGTGCCTATTGACGGCTGTTAAGTACCTAATTTAGGGCTGTCAATCCCTGCATTTTATCACAAGAACTAAGCATCCACACTAGAATAGGGGTTTAAACTGACAATTTCCAACCGTGGCTATGCTAAGTTGAATGCAGGTGTTTAGCATAAGAAATGAAGAGAAAAGACACCCTCATGATCCTAGCAAGTTGGGCTCAGCCAATGAGAGGCTGCATGCAAGCATCCCCTGGATCCATGACATCATCAATCCAAGGAAGGAAGCCTCGGCGAATCAGAAGCCGCCATGCAGACTTCACATGGGTCCTACGGCCCACCAGAGCGTCTAAACCGCCTCCAAACCACGTGGACACCGGGAACTGACCTTAGGACCCACAGAGCAGTCACCACACGAAAGCACACCCCGAGTGGGGCCCACAGGGGGTCAGCCGACCCCACAGGTCGGCCAAACCGACCTTGTGGCGCCCACTCAGGGGCTTCCACGTGGTGCTTGCCCATTGGTCCTACAGGCCATCCCCGGTGTGTTTGGGTGCTTTCACGCCGGTTGCACAAGCCTATAAATAGGAGGAGGGGGGTAAGAAGAGGGGGAAGCACACTTGAAGCCATTTCTCACCTTTGCCTCTTTCTCCCTCTCTCATTTTCTCTTGGTGGAGGTGAAACCTCATCCCACCATGAGTGTGTGTGTGTGAAGGATCTAGACTAGGTGGTGCTAGGTAGAGAGGAGTGTGTGGATGAGTAGAGGTGAGGTGGTGATGATCCGTTCATCATCCATCGTCTCCTTGTACCTCATGAGCGATGTTGTTCTTCATTTAGACTAAAGTGAGTATTTCATTATTTCCTATTTAGACTAAAGTGGTTCTCATGTATGAATGAGTTGTTCTTGAGTTCTTCGTTCGTTCATCATTTAGAGGCTCACGTTCTTCATGAACGTGCCTCCTCGATCTAGTTGACGAACAAGTAATTCATACTTTTGTGTTTGTTCATAAGTTAGAGGCTCGTGTTCTTCACGAACACGACCCTAGATCTTTTGTTATCATCGCATAAGTTTGCATCTCGTTTGTATGATTGCCTGTCTATTAGAATATAGTGAGCTCCTGCATATCTGATTTAGACAAAGTACCAATCATATCTCCTCGTGCGAATCGATTCAGTGATGAGTAAGGTCTAGCTCAACCTCGCGGGTTCGTCGCTTCGTATTTATACAGAGTGCTATAGTGTTTCTACGGGGTGTCAGACGTAGCCGTGCTATAGTAGTAGTTGGCGGTGTAGACGTGGTGTCTAGACTGCTGGTTATCCTTCGAATGCCCTATATCCCACGGTTTGTCTTGGGGTAGGCCGCGGTAGTGACAGCCCTTGGACCCTCTGAAATCCCCCACGTTCGGATACAGCATGTAGACGACCCTTAGCTGTGAACCAACTGTTATAGTCAGGAGGGGCCGGTGTCTGAAGCGAGATCTTATCCGAGCTTGTGCCTCTCTAGAGTCGAGAACCTACAGGAGACTTCACATCACCCACCTACCTCAGCAGGGACTGTGTTCCCTTGGATAGTCACTCGTAGAGTCCCCCTTACTGTTCCTTGGATTCGATACCCTTGGGAATACTCCTGAGGTGAAGTGCTACAACGGAGTATCTGTGCACTTGCGGATTCGTTCGCACCCGTCAGTATACCCGGGTGATTCTTACACGCTCATGCTATCCCGGTGCCATAGTGGTGACGTTAAGAAATACCAACAAGCATTTTTGGCGCTGTTGCCGGGGAACGGTTGTCGAGAATCTACGAACCCGACTATCCTCGTATCTTTTGTTTCTACCTTTACCCCCGCTATCCCAGGAAGGTTATCCTTGTGCACACCTTCCGCCCATTATGAGTGAAACCATGGAATCAACTTTCTGGAGACAACCCGCTCTTCTAACACCTTGTATGGTTCACCCATCTCTCATGAAGCTAGTTGAGGAAAAACCCTTCTCGGGGATGAATCACGAGAATCCCTATGATCATGTAAGAGACTTTGAGCAATTGTGTTCCACCCAGGGTAACACCGGGGCAACACAAGATGTTCTTAAGAGGAACCTGTTTCCGTTCTCCCTCTCCGGGGAAGCGAAATCTTGGTACCATTGTTTTGGTTGCACCCACCTACGCTAGGAGGAATTGCGAGCATCTTTTTACACTCGATTCTTTCTGCTACGGCGAGTTGTTTCCTTAAGAATGGCAATCCTCAAGTTCAAACAAAGAGAGAAGGAAACCTTAGGCATGGCATGGCATCGTTTTGCCTCTTTGGTTGAAACGTGCCCAATCCTTGGTCTACCCGACCCAGTGCTCTTGCAGCATTTCCGGTTTGGTTTACGAAGAGACTGTGGCATGACGCTTGATGCCATTTCGGGAGGCGCCTTTGTGTTCTTAGAGCCAGAACAGGGACTAGAAATTCTAGGAGAAATCCGAGATTTCAGCTCCCCACCTGACTCGAATGATGAGGTAGCCAAACGAGAAAATGTCGAAATGCCTAAGCCAATCCTCGAGAGAGCCCGAGGTAACATGCCAAACTTCTCTGTGCTCTGGTCGAAGATATCACTCCTCACTGGCAGGAATCTATGGGAAAGAGCACTTAGTGCAAATTCTGCCCCTAGATTCCCTTATCGTTTCTTCTCTTAAAACCCGGCCTTCGAGACTTAGTCTCGAGGGAAGGAGTAGAGTAGTGGTCGAGGATGAAGAATTGTTCCTGGCTGGGACGATCACTTCAACCTTGCCTGCAACTCTCCAGGAGAGGTCACGGTAGAAGTTTCTCATGCTTCATGTCAAGGCTCAATCCGAAGTGCCGCCACACTGAGGGTTATGCTAAGACATGAGCCCTGGCGCAGTAAAACTTCCATATATTCGGCTTACGGAAGCACGAACTTATATCCGGTCCAGCTGAGCAATCCATCTCATTATCTTAAGCTCAAGCTAAGACCGATGCCGATCAAGTCAAGTGGATGTAAATGTTACTCTTCATTTCTTGACCTGATTGATGCCCTGCGGGAGTGTGGTTACACATCTATCCTTTACACTCCCGTTGGAAGCCGGGTTAGCTTAGGTGTCATCCCACTTAGGTGAGGGTGAGGTCCTTTGTCAACCTAGGGAGAGGATGAACTAGCAAGTCTGTCACTCTCGACCTTCAGCTCAAATGATCGTTCGACCCATAAACTTTCACTCACTCAATCTGGGGTCCGATCATCATTGAGTTCTAGAGGTGAAAAGCTTCACTCTTAGAGCACTCTAGGCTTTAGGCCCGGATTTTGTGCTCAACTCCAGCACCTCTGTTATCTCTCGTCCATAGTGCTACAGCCTTGCTAGCTGTGCTCCCTTCCTAAGGTTACCCATCATAGTTCCCTTAGGATGGTTGTGAGGTTTATCTCTGCTTTACCATATATACAGCTTGCATCACATATATACACTAACCATGCAGGAAGGAAAATACGTCCTATCATAAAGAAACGTGCAAGGAGAACCACAGAGCAGAGCAGGAGGATATCATCAGAGAAAATGGACGATATGAGCAACAGGGCAACAAAAACTCTTCATCCAGGTATGAGTCCAGGTAAAGTCCCCAAGTTGAGCTATTAAAGTATAAAGAGGTTAAAGTAAAGTTGTTTGGAATAGAAGGCAGTATTATGCCCGAAATTCTATTCTAGCCCTTGCTGAAGCCTCCAACCTTAGATTTGGTGGGCCACCTGACCCAGAGACCCTGAGCCCCGCTAGAGCCCGCACACCGAAGCTGAGGCCCAGCAGAGCCCAGATGGGCTCGGCCGACCCCCTAGGTCGGCCGACCCACTAGGGCCGCCGCCGCCTCTCGTTTTTCGCGTGTGCACTCTTTCGTTCTCCAGAAACCCTTCTCTCGCCGCGTGACGGAATTTTGCGTCACGCAGAATCCTTGCCTCCCCTGCTCGTCCTCCCTCGCTCGCTGTCGCGGTAGTCCTCATGGCCGACAAGAGCCTTGTCCCCTTCGCCGCGGCACCCTCCTCCGTTGAACCCGTTGAGGGGGATGTCCCTACCATTGCTGCATCTCCCACAGGGGTGGCACCTATGGAGGTTGCGTGCATCTTTGAGGTGCCGCCGCTCGCCTCTCGTCCTCCGGTTGCGAACCAAGGACCGAGCGCCACCATCGACGGAACTTCGGAGCTCAAGGGGATGGTTGTGCCGCCCTTCACACCCCCGGTTCCACGCACTTCCGGCCGATCTGCTTCGCCCGGGAAAGCGAGGAAGCCACGGGGGCGTGCCAGCAGCCCCTACCAGAGGAAGGTGGAGGTCCGGCCACGACCCACAGCAACTCCGCTGCCTCTGGTTGTTCCACCACCTCGGCTCAACATTCTGGGAGCCTCCGGAGTGAAAGGCCGTTCGGCCCCTACTGTGCCTTCGTCGCCTCCACCAGTCTCGCAGCCTGGGAAGCCTAGGTTCGCTAGCCCAGACAACACTAGCAGGAAGAGTAGCCGTGCACCTCCGACTTTGAAGGAAACAAATGAAGAATTTGAGTTGGGCAGCAGCTCCACACCGTGGGCATCCAGGAAGTCGAGGGAGAGGACTCGGGCGCCCGAGCGATCTCCTAAGACTCCCACTGCAGCCAGGATGACCCCACTAGTGGAGGAACTAGGCAGGGAGTGCGAGAAGCTGAAGACCATTAGTGCGAAGCAGAAGATGGATCTCGCTGAGATTAGAGATGACCTCCGCGATCTTCGCCGTGGCCTGTGCGCCAAGATGAGGCGCCTCTTCGTGGCCACAGGGCATGAGGACCTCTATGATGCTGAGTAGAGGGTCGTGCCCCGCTTTTATTTCCCCTCATAGGCGCTTAAGTTAGGTTTAATTTATTTCCCTTAATTTATTTCCCTTCCATTTATTTTCTTTATTCCATCATTTGTGTAAGCGCCTATTTCTTTATTATTAGTGAACTTGAATGAATAAATTTTGGCTCCACCGGTCATGTAACCTGGTTGAGTCACTCGTGTGTTAGTTATTTTCGTTTTTGCTTTTTTGTATCGAAGAACTGCACCCAGGTACAAAACAGTGTGGGGGAGAGTTGCACTCTCCAAACGCGAACATGATGGATCATTATTGCTCCCAGACTACGCTCACATAGCGCTTGCGATCGACCACGCTTAGAGAACCTGAACGGAACATGCATTCGAGCGCTTCATAGGAATCCCCGTCTGCTCCACACAGAAACCAGCGCTGGTTTGCATCTCTCCCTCTTCACCATGATTTCTGAGTTTGTGCACCCATGTTTGATAAATCAACTTAAGAAATCTATGGTAATGCTTACTCCATGCCTAGGGTTGACCTGCGTAAGTTTTATTCCTCATTTATAACCTTGAGGCTTGTGAACAATATCATCATAAGGACAACATGCTTATCTAAGTAGTTGGCAAGTGAGATATGACTTGATAACATGATCTTAACTCTGTTGGTTCCGGCCCTTGGGATAATTTTGTTTTAAAAAAAATGCTCTTGCAAAGCTCCTCTTTGATGTACCACAGTCCTACCAAAGCCATATGATGTTTTTAGTTGAAAACCTTATACTCATATGCTGCTTGTTATTGCATTGAGCTTTGTCAAATTCCGTGACCCTTGTGAGAATCCTTTTCATTACTGTCATGGTCAAGATTCATGTGCACGCCACTTTATCCCCCTTGCTATGCTTCTACCCTGGAAGTTAGCATTGTATTATCCATCCATTCCGTGAGAATAAAACTCTATATGTGTTGATCTCTCCCTCCTACTTTTTGCTACATAAAGAGACATGGCTATCGGAAAAAAATAAAATAAAATAAAATAAATATGGACACATGAAGGTCCAGTGTTGGAAAAAAAGAAAAAAAGAGAGAAAAGAGAAAAGTATAGAGATAGCCATACTCTCAAAAGATTTCTTATACAAAAGGGAGAATCATGCAAAAAGGAGTTCCATAATCTAGATGGTGATAACTAGTATCCATCCTGGGGCTAGTGTCCACCTCACCATTAATCAACATTCATCATACATGTATGGTAATAGCTAGCACCCATTCTGGGCCTAGTATCCACCTTACCATACTCATCGTACCCATACATGTGCACATCTTGATCTGATTGTATGATTTGATTTTCTCTGTGGATCTAGTTTTTGGCTTTGCAATATATGTAATACAAGTATGCTTTACCTTTATCCTACCCTGAGCTCCAAATACAGCTATCATTAGAAGTAGGGTGAAGAAAGGCAATCTAATGCCTTGGTGAGGACATATACACATTGAGCGATCCGAGAGAATCAAAGAAGGAGGGCAGAGCGGTTCTTTTTCTTTAAAAATTATCAAGAAAACCCCAAGTGCTTACCAATAGGTGCTTAAGAGACTCGATTCATGGTCATTCCTCTTATCAACTACCCAAGATGGCATTGTAGCTAATTCACAGAGTTCACAAGAGCAAGGTATGACTTGGAATAACTTTTATGCTTGTTTTATACCCTTGGTTCAAACCCATGTGATCTTCCCTTTCGCTCGGGACGAGCAAAGGGCAAGTGTGGGGGAGTTGTTGACGGCTGTTAAGTACCTAATTTAGGGTCGTCAATCCCTGCATTTTATCACAAGAACTAAGCATCCACACAAGAATAGGGGTTTAAACTGACAATTTCCACCAGTGGCTATGCTAAGTTGAATGCAGGTGTTTAGCATAAGAAATGAAGAGAAAAGACACCCTCATGATCCTAGCAAGTTGGGCTCAGCCAATGAGAGGCTGCATGCAAGCATCCCCTGGATCCATGACATCATCAATCCAAGGAAGGAAGCCTCGGCGAATCAAAAGCCGCCATGCAGACTTCACATGGATCCTATGGCCCACCAGAGCGCCTAAACCGCCTCCAAACCACGTGGACACCGGGAACCGACCTCAGGACCCACAGAGCAGTCACCACGCGAAAGCACACCCCGAGTGGGCCCACAGGGGGTCGGCTGACCCCACAGGTCGGCCGAACCGACCTTGTGGCGCCCACTCAGGGGCTTCCACGTGGTGCTTGCCCATTGGTCCTAGAGGCCATCTCCGGGGTGTTTGGGTGCTCTCACGCCGGTTGCACAAGCCTATAAATAGGAGGAGGGGGGTAAGAAGAGGGGGAAGCACACTTGAAGCCATTTCTCACCTTTGCCTCTTTCTCCCTCTCTCATTCTCTCTTGGTGGAGGTGAAACCTCATCCCACCATGAGTGTGTGTGTGGAGGATCTAGACTAGGTGGTGCTAGGTAGAGAGGAGTGTGTGGGTGAGTAGAGGTGAGGTGGTGATGATCCGTTCATCATCCATCGTCTCCTTGTACCTCGTGAGCAATGTTGTTCTTCATTTAGACTAAAGTGAGTATTTCATTATTTCCTATTTAGACTAAAGTGGTTCTCATGTATGAATGAGTTGTTCTTGAGTTTTTCGTTCGTTCATCATTTAGAGGCTCACGTTCTTCGTGAACGTGCCTCCTCGATCTAGTTGACGAACAAGTAATTCATACTTTTGCGTTTGTTAATAAGTTAGAGGCTCGTGTCACGACCCTAGATCTTTTGTTATCATCGCATAAGTTTGCATCTCATTTGTATGATTTCCTATCTATTAGAATATAGTGAGCTCATGCATATCTGATTTAGACCAAGTATCAATCATATCTCCTCGCGCGAATCGATTCAATGACGAGTAAGGTCTAGCTCAACCTCGCGGGTTCGTCGCTTCGTATTTATACGGAGTGCTATAGTGTTTCTACGGGATGTCAGACGTAGCCGTGCTATAGTAGTAGTCGGTGGTGTAGACGTGGTGTCTAGACTGCTGGTTATCCTTCGAATGCCCTGTATCCCATGGTTTGTCTTGGGGTAGGCCGCGGTAGTGACAGTCGTTGGACCCTCTGAAATCCCCCACGTTCGGATACAGCGTGTAGACGACCCTTTGCCGTGAACCAACTGTTATAGTCAGGAGGGGCCGGTGTCCGAAGCGAGATCTTATCCGAGCTTGTGCCTCTCTAGAGTCAAGAACCTACAGGAGACTTCACATCACCCTCCTACCTCAGCAGGGACTGTGTTCCCTTGGATAGTCACTCGTAGAGTCCCCCATACTGTTCCTTGGATTCGATACCCTTGGGAATACTCCTAAGGTGAAGTGCTACAACGGAGTATCCGTGCGCTTGCGGATTCGTTCGCACCTGTCAGTATACTCGTGTGATTCTTACACGCTCACGCTATCCCGACGCCGTAGTGGTGACGTTAAGAAATACCAACAGTGCCATTCTCGTCTCACCACCAATCTTGATGTATCGGTGAAGCTTTAGCTGCGAGGTCAGTGCCACAATGCACACACGAAATCTGATATGCTTATGATAGACATATACATCAACAACCAACCTTCTAAACTTTCTACAAAAGAGGACCATAAGGTGATTGCAGCCCTCGAGCGTGCTCAGCGCACTAAGCAAGTCTGACTCTGGAGGGACATGAGGCAAGCATGGTCTGTATGGTAGATCAAGAATGAAGCTACCATGCTCGTGTGTGGAATCCTTTCCGCCGGACTCCAGAGTCAGTGCCTCGAAAGGTTCCATGGCCCATAAATTCTCCATCTCAAGAGAGTCATCGTGGAGGCTCGATGTTGACTCTCGACCATGATCAAAAGCAACATGATATGGGCCAGCGGGAAGAGGCTGAAACTCGGTCGAGAATGGTGATGATCGTTCGCCTTCACAAAGGTGAAGAGAGTCTCATAAGTCACACTCATGAGGAGTAGAAAATTCTACACCCTCAATGAGAACAAGCTTGGATGACACGAACGGAGATATACACGTCATCTTCTCTAGCGGGTTTTGATGGGGAAGAGGCTTCGCCATAGGATATCCCAGACAAGGGGTAGTAGTGGCGGAAACAGCTTCCCTAAGCTTACCATCTAGGCTCCCTAAGGATGTATCACAGAACTGCAGCAAAGGGGAGCCTAGGAGAAGATCGAGATCAGGGACATCAGAGATGTGAAAGTCTAAGCTAGCCTTCATCCCGTCTATGGTGAGTGGCACGGCACTTGTGATCCCCCGACATTCAAGAACATGTCCAAAGGGACAAGTCTTGATGAGCATGTCGGATGGTGCTAGCGGAACTTTGCCCAAAAGAGTTTCCGCTAAGTGCTATGGCAAAATGTTAACCTCCATGATGGGGTTACGATGGGCCTCTACGATTGCACCTCTACTAGAGCAAGAAACAACCAGAGAACATGAACTATTCCAAGCTGCCTCGGAAGATCGTGTCACTCCCCCTGACCATTCCTCCCTCATGGCCTCCTCAGGATATGCTTTGTTAGGACGATCAGGAGGTAGAGGAGGCACCGCAGGCCTAAGGGAAGGTTCTGTCAAAAGATTTCTAGAATAATCGGTGTCGACAGAATAAGGTTCCTCCCCTGATTGGGCATCAAAAGAATTCGAGGTATCTAAAAGGTTTTCAGAAGGGTCATCCTCGAATTTGTGAGTGAACACCAATGGTTGAATTTCTTCTTCCTTTGGTGTTCGGGGTTCAGGAGAGGGCTCAACAGACAAGTCTTGGGATTCAGAAAATGGAGACTCTGACTTGAATGTTGAGGGACTCTCATGGCTCGACTCAGAATCTTGGTTGGGTTCGTTGTGATCAATAGGGACAGAAGAGTTTTCTAAGAGGGAATATAGGATCTCTCTTCCTTCCATTGGAGTTTTTTCCACAAACAAACCTCCGGCAATAACATCTAGATCGAGGGCAGAATCCATGTCTAGACCCATACAAAAGATGTACAATGACACATCGATGGGTAAAGACGGACCAGGTGTCGACACCAAAAGGTGTAGGAACCTAGCCCATGCCACTCCTAGGGACTCCTCTAATTTCTCGAATTCGAGGATACTTATCGGAAGAGAAGCTACACGAGTGTACCATTGCTACGTCCTTTCCATGAGGGAGAACGAGTGGAAAAAGTTATCTCGGAGTTCTCCCCAATCACCGTTCACACTTTCTACAGTGCGGGCGTACCATTGTTTCGCCTCTCCTATGAGGGAGAAAGGAAACAACTTCCACCTCACGGTGTCCTGTGTCATGTCTAGCATAGCGAAACTAGAACACAGTTCCCCAAATTCCTCCAAATGGAGGTAGGGGTCTTCATTGATTGCTCCAAAGAATGGTCGATCTTGAAACATGGCTAAAAAGCCAGGGGGGAGTGCATAGCCGGATGATGAAGATGATGATGACTCTTTGAACTCACCCCTTGAGGTAGAGAAGCTTTGAAAGGAAGGCATCTCAAAGGGTAACGGGGGTAAAGGTAGAAGAAAAGAAACAAAAAGGATATCTGATCGGTAATGGGGGTGAAGGTAGAAGAAAACGAAAAAAGATAAATACGAGGACCACTGGGTTCGAAGATAGACACAGCAACCGTTCCCCAGCAACGGCGCCAAAAATGCTTGTTGTCATTTCTTAATGCAATCACCTAAGAACGGGTTTGGAACCCATCCTGGTAACAGCGCCAGAAATACTGGTTGGTAATTCTTAACATTACAGGAGTCCGCAAGTGCACGGAAGTACCATTGTAGCATTTCCCCAAAGGAGTATTCCAAAGGGTATCGAATCCAAGGAAGGCATTGGTGGATTGACAAGTTCAACACTATTGCAATGAGTATACATCATAGACGAAAATAAATCAGACACTCAAGTGCAGAGGTAAGAAATGATAATGGGGGTAGTGTGATCACACACACACTCACTCTCTAAGGGGTCCTAGGCATAGGAGGCAACATACGAGTTAGTTCTAGGTTCTTATGTACTATACACATAAAGCTGGTAGGAAAGAGTTAGATACACTAGCGTTGAAGAACATTGACTTAAGCACCCAGATACCACAGCGAGCTAACCTCCCGCGTTGCTTCCGCACAACTCCGGTTGTTAGATTTTAGACTCCTACAGCTTATCTGAACGTGGGGGATTTCAGAGGGACCAACGGCTGTCACTACCGCGGCCTGCCCCAAGACAAACCGTGGGATAAGCTCATAAGTAAGATAGCTATGCAACCCAAGAACCATGCTTACGTTGTTAGCCGAACTTGATCGGCCCGGGCTATTGTGACCTAGGTCAAGCCACCAGATAAACCAGCCAATTACACCGAGTACCGTAGCTTAAGCACAGACTTCATACAACATAGTCATGTCATCTAATTAGATCAAACCAGGTTAGGTACACAAACGTATTCGTGTTTTCCTATGTCTGTTCAACTGGATCAAAGGGTCGTGTTCGTGAAGAACACGAGCCTCTAACTTATGAACAAACACCAGAAACATGTGAAAGTCACCCGTCAAGTGGATCGAAAGGCCTTGTTCATCAAGAACAGGAGTCTCTAAATGATGAACAGGTGAAGAACACATGAACAAATCTCTCATGTATACTAACACAACTTTATATGAAATAGCTGAATAACTGAAGTAGATCAAAATCATACAAATGAAATAAGATACAAGAGAACTCATACCTAGATCCCAAAGTAGACTTGGAACCTGAATTAGAACTACTCTAGCCTATCTCCTAGCCTTGAGACTAAAAGTGAGAGAGGTGTTGCAAGTGTGGATGTCTCGTAAGTGAGCCCCCTCTCCTTCTATTTATAGGCCCGGGCACTGGCGAGGAATGGATGCAAACACCCCAGGAATGGTGCCTAGGACCAATAGGGAAGCACCACGTGGAAGGCCCTGAGTGGCGGCCACAAGGTCGGTTCGGTCGACCTGTGGGGTCGGCCAACCCCCTGTGGGCCCCACTCGGGGTGTGCTTCCTCGTGGTGGCTGTCCTGTGGGTCCTTAGGTCGGTTCTCGGTGTCCACCCTATTTTGGCGCGATTTGCATGCTCTTGTGGGCCCATGGATCCATGTGATGTCCACGTGTCACACTCTGATTCGTCGGGGGTTGCTTTACTTGGATTGCTTGCATGGCATGCATGCATGGCACCCTGGTTGGCAGCTTTGCATGCATGGCATCCTTGTTGGCAGCCTACCTAGGATGAGGTGATGTGGCATAGATCATAGAAGGTGAGTTTGCCACTCTTTTCCTGCTTATTTTCCTGCAATCAAATAATCTCCAAGGACAAGTGGAACTACATTATTCTTAACTAAATACGTGTAAGAAATGCATTATGCTCCTTTATTCATGAGTATATTGATGGCTAAAGTAGGCACTTAACAGCCGTCAACACCTACCTCTATCGTTACACGAATGCACTTGGTCTTCGTAGGATAACCAAAGTCCAGACACCACGTCTGCACTCCTGATAACTACTACAGTGCGGTTACGTCTGTCGACCCGCTAACAACACTATAGCAACCTGTATAAATACGGGACCACGAACTAGAGAGAGAACAGATCAAATCATACTAGTCATCAAGTTACGGAGCAGCAAGAAAGGTTTGGATGCAAACGAGATACAACAAACTTACTCAGCTAAACCGGATCAAAGCATATAAACATATACTTGAACTGATGAACTAGGTCTAAAGGATTGAAGCCTTGTGTTACAAAGAACACAAGCCTCTAACTTATGAACGAGCCAAGAACACAAGAACATATCATTCATGCATGATGTCCACTATAGTCTAAATAAGAAATGTCGAAATACTCACTTTGATCTAAATGAAGAACAAGCATCTACGAGGACATCAACTCACTCCTCACTCCTACTCTATCTATCAACTAATCCTAGTCTAGATCTCTTCTCAACCCCATTCTACCACATAGAGGTGAGAATCACCTCACATGGGCATAATTAGAGAGAGGGAGAGAGAGCTGCACAAGAGAGAAGTGGAACTTGAGAGCTTGGAAGTGTGTGTGAAATTAGGCCCCTCCCCTCTATTTATAGGCAAGGGAGTGGCTTGCTCCAAGGCTCCAAATACTCCAAAACACCCCGGCATGCAGCCAAGGGCCAATAGGAGGAAGACATGTGGAGGGCCAGGATCAACCGACCCTAGGTCGGTTCGGCCGAACCTAGGGTCGGCCGGTCCCTTGTTGGCGTTTCTTAACATCACCACTAGTTGTACACCTAGAGGGAGCGTATAAGAGCGACCGGGTATACCGACGGGTACGAACGAATCCGCAAGCGCGCGGAAATACCGTTGTAGCACTTCACCTCGGAAGGAGAGTATTCCAAGGGTATCGAATCCAAGGAATGATACACACTATCTTCTACTCTAGTATAGACGGTCCAAGGACACCAAGCTCAGCTATGGTAGGAGGAGAAGGTGAAGGGCTTCCTAAATATATCGATCAAGGTCGTATCGTCTCACGGTATATGGAACTCATTGCGGGGCGCTAGCCCATCCTAACTTTTTAGGGCTAGGCCAATATGCTGGTAATGGGGCCCTACTCGGTACCCAAGCGTGGAGAATTACAAAGGGTCCAACATGCTGTCACCATGTGGCCTACCTGTCACGTGCAGAGTACGTGGTATTCGAAGGATAACCGTAGTCTAGACACCACGTCTACACCACTGATTACTACTATAGCGGGATACGTCTCCCAGGACTGTAGCCCTACCATAGCACTCGAATAAATACGGAGCGACGAACCTAAAGCAAGTGTGTACTAGATCGTACCTTATCAGATCAGGATAGGTTAGGAAGAACAACTACTGACATATTTATGAGCCTCAAATAGATCAAAAGAGTGATCCACAGACAAATAGATAAATGCACTTGCGTATATATTCAACTAGATCGAAGGGTTGTGTTCATGAGAAACACAAGCCTCTAATTCAAGAACACATGAAGAACACAAGAACACATCAATCATGCATGAACACACTTTAGTCTAAATGAGATATGTCGAAATACTTACTTTGGTCTAAATGAAGAACAAAGAAGAACACCTTCATCTCACCTTCACTTCCCTCTCTACTTAGCACTCACACACACACACACACCCTACATGAGGAATGAGAGGAGAGGGAGCTTGGGATATGTTCCAAAAGGGAGCCCCTCCTCTCCTATTTATAGAGGAGGGGGTGGCTTGTCAAGAGGCCAAATCCTCTCCAAAGTGTGTAGCCTTCCTTGGGCGCCACCAATAGCAGAGCGACACATGGCGAGGAATCTTGCATTGCACTCTTCTCTAGCTTCCAGGGGAAGGAGCCAAACCGACCATCTACCGGCCAATCAACGGGCGCCATGTCACCAATCCACCCCGAAATGTTGCAAGGGATCAACCAGGAGGCACCACGTGGAAGCAGATGGCGAACGGAGGCAAAAGTGGTTCGGCCGACCCTAGCCCAGCACCTCTTGGCTCGTGCCTTTTCTGGGTGACAGGTATGTGGGCCCTTATGACGATTCTAGGTGCATGCGAAGTTTTGAGGTGGTTTGGGTCCCTGGTGGGCCCTTGGATCCTTGTGCTGCACACGTGGCGGTGTCTGATTCGTCGGTGATTGCTTCACTTGGATTGATGAGGTGTCATGGACACATGGCATCCAATGTGGCAGCACATCGCCATGTGGTCTGGTGTGGGTCCCACCGGGCCCACATGATATCAAGAGGGCGATCTTATCACTACAGCATTTTGTACATATTGCGACCCTTTTCTATAGCAATGGGTGGTTTTGGTCGCTATACACCGGGGTTACTGCGACAGTATACCATAATGGTCGTGATAGGTGGGAATGTTGCGACCAGTTGTGGACCGTTGCATTATTTATTGTGGTGGTCGCTATAGGTATGGGTCTATGGTGACGCATGGACTCGTGTCGCAATTCTGGCTATGGTATTGCCACGGTTTTTCGTAATTGTTGCAATTGTTGCCCATTTTGCAACGATTATGACACGTTTCTATTTGTGGTGCCGTTTGTTGCAAAAGAGTCTTACATATAGCAATGACAGGTGCTGTGTGTTGCAAAAAGTCTTTGGGATAGCAACAAAAATGCACTCGTTGCGACTGAATTCTTTGGTTAGCGACGTGGATCCAAAGTGTTGCAAATTGCTCATAGGTATGGCAACGGTAACATGAATAGTTGTAACAGATTGCATATGTAGCATCGAACCAAAAAAACGTCGCAATAGAGATAATGTTAGTGCGACAAAATAGCGTTGTTGCTATTGAAAGAACTGTCAGTCGCAATTGATGTGTTTGTGGGTGCCACCAGGCTACCGTGGGCCCATTCAATGGCCTGTGGGCCTGGACCATGGCCCGCACAGAACTGTCCATCTTTGTACACGGAGTCCTAACCGAACTCTATATTGTTTGACCGGCCCTAACCCAACTATATATATCGACCTGTAATACGAAGGAAAAAAACCCAAACACATCGTTGTTGCCATTTCGCGATCTGCTAGGGTGACGCTGCCAAGCACCGATCATCTGCATCACGACTTCGAACGACCAAGAAAAAGTCTGTTCGTCGGATCCCATAAGCCAAGGTATAATCGATTATGAGATCCATGTGCATGGAATTTTATTTTGTTAATTAGCTTGTATATACACCTTAGTTTAATACTATATTATCTTATACTGATCCAGCACCCTTTGTATTATCTGCTGTAGTTGGGTTTTTTTCTTTGCAATGGCAAGTGAGGATTGCAGTTGGATGGAATTGGAGCCTTCAGATTCTGCATGGCAACGCGGATTCGACAAGTTTATTGAGGATCTCTTTCATGACAAATTTGATGGAGAGCAAGTGCAATGTCCATGCTCTAGATGTCGGTGCATGACATTTCAAGGAAGAGAAGAGGTTGAACATCACTTGGTTACAAAAGGGTTTGACAGGGCTTACCTAAAAGAGCAACAAGAACGTCATTGTCATGCTTGTGAACCTATGGCTGTGGATGACGACGACGAAGTTGAAGGTGGTGCCGATGATGCTGATGATCGGGAGGCCACCAATAGTTTGTTTTCCTCTCTGATCAGTGGTGCCATACATGGTCGAGTCAGAGCTGATGGTAACGAAGATGAGGAGCCAAATGAGGCAGCAAGCAAGTTTTTCAAATTAATGGAAGAAGCAAGGATAGAGTTGTACCCTGGTTGCAAGGAGGCTTCTAAGATTTCTTTCATTGTCAGGCTATATCAGATCAAGTGCATGTGTGGTTTAAGCAACGCTGCAATGGAGCAAATACTGTTCTTGTTCTCTCTTGTGCTGCCTAAAGGGCATTGTCTCCTAGATAGCCTGGATAAAATTCAAAGGGTGGTTTGAGACCTTGGCTTGGACTACGTAAAGATACATGCTTGTGTCAATGACTGTGTGTTATTCTATGGAGAGTACGGGAGCATGGACAACTGTCCAACATGCGACGAGAGTAGGTGGAAAACTACAGGTTCACAGGGCACTGACGAGGCTGGCACTGATGCAGCAAAGAAGAAGCGGTTTCCTGTTAAAATTCTGAGGTACTTTCCGCTGGGTCCTCGACTGCAGAGATTATATATGAACAAGGAAACATCCACGTATATGGTTGGCATGATAAAGAATTGGTTCAAGATGGCAAAATGCGACACCCAGCTAACTCAAATGCGTGGAGGCACGTGAATGACACGTTTCAAAAAGAATTTGCATATGAACCACGAAATATCAGGCTTGGACTTGCATCAGATGGCTTCAATCTATTCGGGATGTTGAACATCACTTACACTACTTGGCCAGTTATCCTAATTCCTTATAACCTGCCTCCTTGGTTGTGCTTGAAACAATCCTTCTGGATGATGTCCATGCTAATTCCTGGGCCTAAGTCTCTAGGAATTAACATTGATGTGTATTTGCAGCCTCTGATCGATGAACTCAAAACGCTTTGGGAACATGGAGTTGATACTTGGGATGCCAAGGAGAAGCGCAATTTTACCCTGCATGCTATGTTGCTCTGGACAATAAATGACTTTCCTGCTTACGCGATGTTATCTGGCTAGAGCACGAAAGGGAGGTTTGCTTGTCCTTATTGTCACAAGGACACTGATTACATGTGGTTAAAATTTGGTTTAAAGCATTGCTACATGGGGCATCGGCGTTTTCTGCCTAATAACCACAAGTGGCGAAGGCTCAAGGTCAGCTTTAACAACATTATTGAAACGAGGGACCCTCTAGTGCCACTCAGTGGTCAAGAAGTTCGGGATCAGTATGCGAGTTTCCAACAAGTCACTTTTGGAGCCACTACTTCGAAGAAGAGGAAGCAGCATGATGAAGATTCTAGATGGCACAACTGGAGGAAGCAGAGTATTTTCTTTGAGCTTCCATATTGGGATTTGTTGCTTATACGCCACAATATTGATGTGATGCATACTGAGAAGAATATTTGTGAGAGCTTGATTGGGACTTTACTGAATTTAGCAGGTAAAACTAAGGACACTGAGGAGGCTCGACTTGATCTGAGAGAATTGGGTATAAGGAAGGATCAACATCCAGTTCTGAATGAGAAAGGGAAATACGATATGCCACCAGCATTGTACACGTTAGGTGATTCTCAAAAGGAAATCTTGTGTAACTTTCTACAAGGTGTTAAGATGCCCAATGGTTATGCCGCAAATATCAGGAGAAATGTCGATGTCAATGGGCGCAAGGTTTCAAATCTGAAAAGTCATGATTACCATATTATATTACAAAAACTCCTACCCTTTGTGGCACGCGACATATTGCCGGATGCTATAGTGAACCCATTGATCCAGCTCAGCATGTTCTTTAATGCGGTATGTTCAAAGGAGATTGACGAGACCGAGATGCAAGAACTCAGCAGATCGATTGCAGAGACTCTTTGTCGATTTGAGATGATTTTCCCTCCAGCATTTTTTGATATTATGATGCACTTACCAGTTCATATTGCTTGGGAGGCTGAAATTGGAGGCCCTACTTCGTATAGGTGGATGTATCCAGTTGAAAGGTACCTACGTACCCTCAAAGGATACGTGAGGAACAAAGCGTTCCCAGAGGGTTCTATAGCAGAGGGATATATCTCGGAGGAGTGCCTTACTCTCTGTTCTCGGTTCTTTGAAGGTGTTAGTACAAAGCTTAATAGGCCAGAGCGTCAAGAAAATAGCACTGTTAATGAACCACCTGCCGGTCTGAGTGTTTTTGCGAGCATGGACAGTGGGCAAAAGAAAAGTGTTTCTAGGCATAATTCCCATATACTAGAAGACAAAGAATTCTCGATGATGAGACACTACATATTATCAAATTGTGATGAGGCCATTGAATTTGCAAAGTAAGCAACACATGAAAATTATACAAATTTTGTTTCATTGTGTGCACTATATATCTAACTGTGATTATATATATATTTTAAATGTTGCAATGAGCATAAGGCAGAATTGGCGAAAGTCAGCTCGCTGAATGTTGAAAGCAGGCACAAGGAACACTTTGTAGCATGGTTCGAGTGAAAAGTGAGTCATATACATTTCTTTCAAATTTAAATTGTCAAATTTGAATGTGCTCTTAACATATTATCTTTACTTATGTGAGTGTAGATGAGGAATCTAAATTTTGTGGGGAAAGCAGATAAGATGTTGTATGCGCTATCTCGTGGTCCTGAAAGAATTGCTTATTTGAAGAATAAGTGCTCAATCAATGGCTTCTATTTTCGGACATCACATATAGAGAATAATATAACAACACAAAACAGTGGTGTTGTCGTCAGGGGTGTGCAGGGCATGGAATGGTATGGAGTGATTAAAAAAATCTTCGTACTTGATTTTCCTGAATCAAAGCAAGTCATGTTGTTCCAATGTGACTGGTTTGATATGGCTCAACAAGGACAAAGCAAATCAAGAGGGTACAAAAGAGATAAATATGGGATTATCGATATTGATACCTCTCTGCTTCGGTATTCACATGATGAGCCATACATCTTGGCAACACAAGCAGAGCAAGTGTGCTATGTGAAAAGCGGGAAGAAAGGCAGCAAATGGTGCAGCGTCCTCAGAATGAAACCTAGGACTCTGTTTGCCATGCCTGAAGGAGAGGAAGGCATTGATAATAACAATGACATAAATGTTGGTGATACTGAATTGGACTCGGTTGTTTTAGGTGTTGAAAATATTCATGTTGAGGACCACCATGAGGATTTGACAACGTGGATGAGGGCAGATGTGGAAGGGACAAGTGTTGATGCTTCTCTTGTTGATCATGCTAAACCCATGGCTGAACCGGATCACGTAGACATACCTGAAGACGAGGACGATGGTGATGAGACCTACATTGGTGACAGAGTGATTGCTCCAGGATATTCAGAAGAAGGACATGATGAAGATGGCTTGTAATCCTAATTAGGGGTTGCATTGTTTACTTGTATTGAACTATAATACATCCAAAATTTGTGAGCAATAAATAATTTGTGGTGAAGATGTCAGTTATTTGCAAGTTTGGCGTCATTCTGATGTCTTTCTGTGTAGTCAATATTATGATTACAGCATCATTGGGCTTAATTTGTATATCACAGCATTATTCTCATGAAAATGCATAGCTTCAGAAACGCACAAAAGTGAATCAAAGATAATATATATGTAGCATATGTATAAGATAGCATAATTCGAGTATACTCAAGCCACATCTGCTTGTTCTTAACGTAGCATCGTGCTCCCAACACTAGGAAAGCAAAAGCAACAGACAAAAGACAAAGAAGAAGATATCCTATCTACTTCTTTAGTTCAGATCGCTTCATCCTCCGCTTCATTCCTGATCAGATTCTTGAGAGTAGAACTCACCCCTCGCATGCTTCCGTTTGATCTCTTTGCGAAGACCTTCCGCCATTTGAAATATCTGACATTTTACAGGGGGCTCTCAGAAAGCATTTACAGAAGATCATCAACTGCATTTCATGGCAGTTGCTAATTATGTTTTCAGAAAAACTCATATTGATGTTAAACTTAAAGGGTAGGAATATATATCACCTCACGAAGAGACTTAATAGGTCCATTGTATTCTTCTTCGTCGCTGTCATAATTTACCATCATCTTGCATTTTATCTTTGGGAAACACAACTCATACTTCTTTCCTTTTGACTGAATTACATGCAAATCTTGATCAGAACATAAGGCACACACAATAATTATGAACCAAATTTACTCCGTTTCATCTAAACAATTAGTGTTGCACCCTCACCTCATACAAGCTTCCTCGCAGGCCAAAATCATGCCCATTTCCGCGTCCGATTCAGTAGTGGGCTAAGCCTGGGTGTATAAGTGGCGGCTCTTTTGCTACATCAATTTTTTTTCAATTTGTCATTGACAGATTGTATAAATATGCTGGCACGAAAATTACTGCCACTACGTAACATTGCAAACTATCATTCAATGATAAAGACGCAGGATAGGGTTTGCCTCACCTTGTTCTTCCTGCGCGACGATGAGGCTTCGGCGATGATAACTATTCTTCCGTTCTTCCTGGGGGCGGTCATGGCAGATCAGAAACCTGTTGGGATGAAGGGGACTTCTACATTCACAGCGTGGTCCAGGTCGACTTCGACCTGTGCTTCCACGACATGCTGATGGCTCCTTCATGGTCGTGGGGTGGATGAGGAGTGGCGGCGGCTCGATGGAGTCGACGATGTCGATGATGGAGTTCACGAGAAGCGACCAGCAACGTCGCGCGGTTGCTTGCGAGATGTGTGCGTGCGTCGGGCCATCGTTGTGATGTAGGTGGGTGAGACGGTGGAGGCGGAGATGGGAGGGGTGGAAGTTATAGTTGGCGAGGGAGGAAGAAAGGGCGCGAGATTTTTGGGACCTGATGAAATGGCCAGGCGGCAAAATTGCAACTTAGTGGCTTCGAATATCGCAATGGGGATTGGGCCACACTTTTCTTGATTGTGCTCTGATTTTTGTAAACACAAAAAGGATCCTGGTACATGATGAATCAGTTGCTTGACCAAACAGATGTCAAATTGACTAGGGTTTCTCGACAATTTTTTCCTATTGCCTTATAACAAAGTAATGCGCCTTATAACAGATGTCATAACACATGATAGAATTATGCCACTCAAGATCACAAAGTAATGTGTTTATTAATTTATTAATTGCTTTGCTGATTTGTACTAAAAAACAAGAACACAAAAGCCGCATTCATCAAACCTACTTGTTCATCAGTTTCTACTTGTTGATCAGTACCTACTTGTTCATCTCTACCTCCTTTTCTAATATATGGAGGGAGTAGGTCACTACACAAAAGCTAGCATTAGAACTGACCAAACAAAGTCATATAAAATAATTACCAAAAACAGTCATATAGAAATGACCATATCAATAGTGGTAGACGAAGTCATCAAATAAACATGCATCACACACAAAAATTCAGTCACTTAGTGCATTACGGATAGACATTACACACAATATCACACATTACAATAAAGTTCTCAAGTCTAACACATAGATAAGATAGATTATTACAATCCAAGTCTCTCATGATACTTAAGATAAGCCAAAGTTCTCTCTGTACAAAAGTTAAGGTAGCCATTCATCCTTCTTCTTCTTCTTCTTCTTCCTCTAGCCATCACAAAGCTTTAATGCTTCTTCATCATGTCCTGCATGAACTCTTTGGCATCAAGTTGAGTTATGAAGCAATTTGCCTAAAAGCCTACTTTTTTTTACCTAAACAATGTGTGCACGACTAGCATTCAACATTTTCTATTGTTATTGACAGAAAATACCGAAAACAAACGATGTTTCTGTTATAAAAACTACCAACTAAATCAGCATATGAACTAGTTTCTATTTGACCAAAGAACAAGCTAACCATATGAGCTAGTTTATGTTATAACAACCTACGATTAAGTTAACTCGCACTTAAAAATACATCATGCAGAGCTATACAGACCTAAACAAAATATGAGGAATTAACAATACGATGGTTCGAGGGGGGACTAGTTCACCTTCTTCTGCTACTTCCCCTCCTCATTGCACCTTTCTAACTTGAAAGCCTCCTTCCTAGAGTTCGTGGCAATACGAACAACGGGACGGGTCGATCTCATCATCAATGCCAATGCTTCCAGAGCAGGTGCACTTATCCCCTCGCAACCAAGTGGCAAGAAACACTGGAGGTTCGATCTAACAGAAATAGTGCTTGAATCATGTAACCATAACAAGAGATCCAGCACAAGAAACAAGAATCTACCAAAAAAGTACTCACAAATGCATAAATTGAGATTGTTTCATGCTTCAGAAAACTAAGTTATCTAGCATCTGCAATATACCTACCAAAAGTGGATCTTTATCTAGTATCAGGGAACCAAGCAAAAGTGAATCTTTGTCTACCAAAAGTGAATCTTCATATAGATTCAGAGAACCTAGCACACTTACCTCATCGACCCTACTTGGGCCTGGGGTGAATCCTACATTGCTTGGTAGCGCAGTAGGATCCTCGTGCTGCACATCCTCATCGACCACCATGCGGGGTAGCGAGTGGCTGTACTGGCCTTCCACGCGGTCACCTGTAGATGCGCCCAGGGTGGTAGAGCGGCAGCGTATTGGAGAAGCAGCGTCACCGGCCTGCGTGTGGGCGGAGGCACCAAGGTCGCCGGGGACCGCGTGAAGCGCCCTTTTGCGTCGCGCGCTTGCCTCCTAGAGTTGTGCTCCCTCCGCCCAGCCATCGTCATTACTCCGCTCCTCTCCTTGGCTTGCTGCGGCAAGGGATGGGGGAGATGAAGCCGGCGGCGGCGGTTTTGCGCGTCAAGAGTCGACACTTTGGGGAAAGAAGGCGAATTGCTAGGCGGCGAGATCGTTTGCCTTCTATTCTAGAACTAGTATAGTTCACATTCCCATTCAGATGACAAATGGTCCCAGAACAAAGGGCCCACACACCAGGTCCTCCGCGCACGCCCCAGAATCAGATGTGTTTTTGACTTCTTGAAGAACAAGCCCCATTTTTCTTTTTAATCTCTGCATGAACCTTGTATCTAGTATTTCACCCTCATATGAACTGCAAATTAGATCATTGTTTCTTGCTCAAAAAAAAGATCATTGTTTTTCCTAAAAATTCCTAAAATCATGCTGTATCAAGTTATCAACTTATTAAGGCTAATACTTTGAAAAATCTACTCTAGTCGGTCTGTTTGAACAATTTAACAAATTGAGAAAAACAATCAATATTTTTAATACACAAAATTAAGTCAACTAGAAAAGTGATGAATACCAAAGCTTCATAACTCATCAAGATCTACAAACTTTATTTAGGTCTTTCTGTCATTTCCTAAAGTGGAAATAAAATGAAGTACAAAATTGACATGCCTCTTAGATAGAAACTATCTAAGTCAATCTAGGATTAATGACCAATCTATACTACACCTTTATGAATGTTGATGAGTTCTAAACTGACTTTTCCATTTGAAATCTGAAATTTGAGAAGACTAAATTTGAGAATTTCTAAACTGATGAAATCTTGAATTTAAATAGTTGAAGGTAACTCGGATGGGGAAATGCCCAAAACAAAAGTTGTAGATCTCGATAAGTACTAAAACTATTGTATTGACAACTTTCTCGTTTGAACTCTTTTTTATGTCTTAGAATTTAAATACACTTCAAATCATTAAAAGAAATTAAACACTAGTTCACTTCGGTGACTAGTAACACTACAAGGTTTTCCCCCTATTGCAACACATCTCTTAGGCAACACCACTAATTCGGTTGCAATAGGGGGTACTATGGCACCGAAACAGTGATTTGGTTGTAATATGTGTGTCTATTGCTACACAAAATTTGAGTTGCAATATTTATTTTTTGGGTTGGAACAGGTTGACGCTAATGCACCCATTATGAGGATTTGTGTTGCATGGTTGGAAATAATGCCACCCCATTTCTGCGTTGCATTAGCATTTCGTGCGTTGCAATAGAAAGTTGCTATGGCCACCATACTAGGGATGGTTGCATTTGAACGGCTATATCGCAACGTCTAATTTGGGTTGCAAATATGTCGTTGCGTTGTTGTAATACATGGAGGGCTATTGCTTCGTTTGTAGCCTCAAGATGCAATATCGTGTATGTATTGCCACGAAATTTAGTCGTTGCACTATTATTCGTGGTCGTTGCAACTTTATCAGAATTATTGCAACAAGGTATTCCTTGGTTGCACTGTAATTTGTCTATCGTGATGTTTATGCAGGAGATCAATACGACGATCAGATAGGGACTCATCGGGACCATTCCAAAATTCCAAGTCTTCGACAACGTCGGTCTCCATCAAGATCTCCACGACGACGTGTAAGGGTCTCCATCTAGATCGATCTCCACGGCGATCAATCAACATCTGTGCGGTACCACGGCCGGTACTGTTGTCTTGATCTCGTATATATCTTCGTTCCCTGCATATATATGCATATTGTTATATCATGATCTAGGTCGTTTGAAACATGAATGCAGATTAATTAATGGCATCAGACAAAGATCGGAGTTGGATGCGCTTGCCTCGACACTCAGCGGATTGGCAGAACAATTTCCGAACTTTTTTCAAACCTTTACCGCCGCATCAGCGTGAGGTCGATCTATTGCTTGCCCATGTACTTTGTGTCAATGCATGATCAGACATGCCACCGTGTTTCCCATTCAAATTCATTTAGTGACTAGAGGGTTTGCTGATTGTTTCATCGATGATGGTATCATTCAAGGCCAAACTAATACTTCATCAGTTGAGGGTCGTGTGAATCATGATGTCACTCCTGATCTCAATAATCATGATGCACAATCTACAGCTGATGATACAACACCTTATTTTGGAGAAGACGATGAAGAAGACGGTTGTGATGATAACCCTGCTGCCACTAATACTCTGATTAGAAACATTATCAGTGGCACTATACATCATGGACGAACCAGAGATGATGAGGAGGCAGATAAGCAGGCAGAGATTTTTTTGAAACTATTAGACCAGGCAAAGAAGGAATTGTATCCAGGATGCAAAAATGCAACTAAGGTCTCTTTTATCGTGGAGCTTTTTCAGATAAAGTGCATGTACGGCTTAAGTAACGCGGCATTGGAGGCCATACTTAAGCTCTTTGGAAAGGTTCTCCCTGAAGGGCATTGTATTCCTGACTCCTTGGATAAAGTGCAAAGGGTGGTTCGAGACTTGGGCTTGGACTATGTCAAGATACACGCATGTCAAAATGATTGTGTGTTATTTTTTGATAAATACGCAAATCTGGAGACATGTCCCATTTGTAAGGAGTCAAGGTGGAAAGTTGTAGAAAAAACCTGTGGTAATAATGTCAGTGCAGTTGGTGCTACTACTGTTAAGAAGCGGTTACCAGTTAAGATCCTACGCTACTTTCCTCTTATTCCTCAGCTGCAAAGAATGTATATGTCAAAGCAAATGTCAGAGGATATGCAGTGGCACAAGAAAGAATTGGTGAACGATGGGAAAATGTGTCACCCTGCGGACTCAAAGGCATGGAAGCACATGGATTCAGAGTTTAAATGGTTTTCAGAAAAAGGAGGTCGTAATGTTAGGCTGGGTCTTGCTTTTGATAGGTTCAATCCCTTTGGCATGCAAAGTCTTACATACTCCATATGGCCTGTCATCTTGATACCTTACAATTTGTGTCCATGGTTGTGTCAGAAACAATCTAACTGGATCTTGTCAATGTTGATACCTGGTCCAAAATCTCCTGGAATGGATATTGATGTATATTTGAGGCCCCTGATACTGGAGCTCAAGGAGCTTTGGAATAATGGTGTTAAAACAAGAGATGTAGGGACTAAGAAGAATTTTAGATTGCGCGCTATCCTTCTTTGGACAATTAATGACTTCTCAGCCTATGTTATGCTGTCTGGTTGGAGCACTAAAGGAAAGTTTGCATGTCCATACTGCCACAAACATACTGACTATTTGTGGTTGAAACATGGGAAGAAGCACTGCTACATGGCACATCAACGTTTCTTGCCCCCCGACCATCCATGGCGCAACAACGCGGTCAGCTTCAACAACAAGGTCGAAACCAGGGAGGCACCAGAACCACTATCTGGTGCACAGGTACTTGAGCAGTATGATACTTTTGAACAAGTAGAATTTGGAAAGACCTTGTTATCAAAAAAAGGAAGCGTGACGAAGACAACAGATGGCACAACTGGAGGAAGAAGAGTATTTTTTTGAGCTCCCTTACTGGTCTTCTTTGCTCATCAGGCATAATTTGGACGTCATGCACATTGAGAAAAATATATGCGAGAGCATACTAGGCACTCTGCTTAAATTGGATGGCAAATGTAAGGACGGGGAGAATGCCCGGCTTGACATGGAGCATCTACGGATACGACCAGATGAGCACCCTGTGATTAAAGATGATAAGTATACCTTGCCATCAGCCTTGTACGAGTTAGATAAGGATGCCAGGGAAAGTTTGTGTGAATTTCTATATGGAGTGAAGATGCCTGATGGGGTTTCCTCAAATATAAGAAGATGTGTTGACGTAAAGTCACGTAAGGTGTCTGGCTTAAAAACACATGACTACCATCTAATTCTACATTAACTTTTACCCTTAGTGGTGCGTAGGATTTTGCCAGAAGCTGTTGTCATCAGATTGATTCAGCTTAGTAATTTCTTCACTGCACTATGTTCAAAGGAGCTGGTGGAAGCAGAATTGGACTGGCTTAGCTGTTCAATTAGGGAGGCTGTTTGTCGACTTGAGATGATATTCCCACCTGCATTTTTTGATATCATGATCCATTTGCCTGTTCATCTAGCTGAAGAAGCTAAACTTGGGGGGCCAGTGTGTTACAGATGGATGTACCTAGTGGAGCGGTACCTACGCACTGTGAAAGGATATGTGAGGAACAAGGCTCACCCTGAAGGTTCAATTGCTGAGGGATACATACTCGAGGAGTGTCTTACATTCTGCTCAAGATTCTTGGACGTGAACACCAAAGACAATCGTGTTGATCGACATGAAACAGTTACTGTGAATGAGCCACCATCTGGTTTGAGCATTTTTTCTGAAATGGATTACAAGAGGAGAGGACAGACAGTCGAAGAAATTCCACCAGATGAGTTTCAGAAGATGAGGCACTACATAATTTGCAATTGTGATGAAGCTAGACCATATGTCGAGTAAGATACACTACTCAACATCATTTATTGCTTTTAATTTTAAATTTCAAACTAACGGTAATATTCATTTGTTTGCAGGGCGCATTTGGAAGAACTGAAAGAATATGGAACCAGAAATCTTGATCAGCGACATGAGGCTCAACTCGTAAGATGGTTTGAAGGCAAGATCAGAGGTCTACATGCGAGAGGGGAAGTAAGTTCAGAGTTGTTTGCACTTGCTCAAGGACCGGATCCCCGGCCTCGTACATTGAATAGATGTCATATCAACAATTGGCTGTTTCGAACCGTTAACATCGAGAAAACCCTCGTGACACAAAACAGTGGTGTGCTTGTCAAGGGTGAGAAAGAAGGCACGACCTGGTATGGGGTGATTAAAAGAATGATCTCACTGGAATTTCCAGGACAAAAAGAAGTTATTCTGTTCCAGTGTGACTGGTTTGATGTGCCTACTGCCACAAGTACCAACAGAGGCAAAGGATACAGTAAAAATAAATTTGGGGTGATTGACATCAATACTACTCGAAACAGGTATAAGAATGAACCCTATATTCTGGCAACACATGCAGAACTAGTGTTTTATGTGAATCTGGTGAACAAACCTGGTTGGAGCAGTGTTATTTCATTGAAACCAAGGAACTTGTTTGCCATGCCTGAATTAGATCTTGAGGACTTAATTGCTATGGGTATCGAAGGTATTAATTTGCTCGGTGAACACCAGGATTTGACAAATTGGTCAAGATCGGACAAGGAAGGCACAACCGGGGATGTCTCAGTTATTAATCAGGTTCGGGCCGAGGCAGTTGATGAACCAGACGATGACGTATTTGATGTTGATGATGAACATGATGCAGATGACACGTACATTGATGATGGAATTGTTGCAACAATTGTTCAAGATGCCCAAGATGATGAATTTTTCGATTGATACTTGGTCGATTTTGTTTGGCGTGTTAAGAGGCAATTTATTCTTGCCATGACAATTGTTTTCAACATTTTTTACATTATTATGTCGTGCCCCAAAACTAAAGCATAAGGTGTATTTGTGGTCACTTTTCCCAAGCTGTTACATTCTCACTGCATTTGAATAATAAGTACTGTAATTTTGGCAAAGGTAGGTTCCTACCAGTGTAGAAGAATCTCTAGAAAAACATAACTTGTTATTTCTTTATTCTGGTTGGGACACATCATGAGCATGAAGCTTACTAGCAAGTTCTAGCAGATGATACACTTTACACCATTTTAGCCTCTGTAAACATGATTAACACTAAAGAAGAAGGCATCGCATTCGAAACGAAGCCTACATTCATCACTACAGAAATACATGGCAAACCCCCTCCGACACGGCTCCCTACCGTAGAAGGTTCGGCCTACGCTGTGTTGAATATTGCCTCGCGCCACCGCCGGTGGCAGCGTCGGCCGGCGGCGGCCCTGGCGGAGGGCGATACTCCTCATTTGCTTTGCAAGATTAACCCCACGAGTCCGGAAATATTGAGAATGCCTGTTGATGATCATCCGTGGATGCCACTGCCCTTGAGCCTCGCCCTCAACCTGTTTCATGTACGCAAATGCAGTGGCGTCGGCGTTGGCGTCGGCTCCGCTGTAGAACCTGTAGAGGAGGACAGCCGCCGCATAGGCCGCCCCTCTGTTCCCGGCCTGGGCAGCGTGGTGTAGCTCGTCGAGGGGAGGACGCCGGCCGTGGTTCCTGCCGAAGATGTCGTCCATCCCGGCGAGGAGCCGGCCACCGGGTTGCCGGCTGCAACCAGGCTACGAACGAAGACGTCGTAGCCGTCGGGGTCGGCGTTCTGCAACTGCTCAACTGGAACGCGACCTAGTGCCAGGTGCCTACCGACGTCTCTGTCACGGTAGGAGCCGAGCATGCTCTTACAGGTGGCACGTAGGCTCTGGAGGTCCTCCATTTGCCGCTTCGATGTCGCACCGATTCGGCCAGTGATGATTGCTCGCAACTCAATCGGGAGTTCCGCGAACGACCGGCGGTGCTCCCTCGATGCCATGGAAGGGAAGTTGCGCGGTGCAGAGCATGAGATGTGGGCGGAGAGGGCGGCGGTGGAGCGTGAGATGTGGGCGGAGAGGGCGCGGCGGGGGAGCGTGAGATGTGGGCGGAGAGGACTTTCCAAGAACCGACGGCGTCTTTCTATTTTCCAATAACCGGCAGCGGCCTCTCAAGTTATTTCCAAAGAAATTAACAACTGAACATTAGAACTGCCTTGTCGTGGCGTGGGTTCGAACTGGCGTGGCGTGGCGTGGTGTGGGTTCGAACTGGCGTGTCGTGCCGTGGGTTCGAACTGGCATGTCGTGGCGTGGCTGGGTGTCATTTCATGTGGTGTGGCAACTTATAATACCAAAGTTTCCATTTGACATCATAAAAAGACTTGCACATATATACCAAAGTAGTAGCAGTGTACTTGCATTGACTACATTACTGCATTACTAGATATACATACACAGATACTTGTTCTCACAACCCAGAAATGCTACTTGTTACTATGGATTATTACATTACTAGATAATTCTAACTATATATCATCTGGCACAAATCGGTAACCATGCTTGATCTCAAGCTGATTAGCAATCTCAAAAGACAGAAATGCATCCTTGGTGGCGTAATTCACCTACCAGGCTTGCAAATACCTCAAACCCCACAGCTTGTGGTTCACTCTTCTGTCCTTGTACAGAGGTAGCTCTAGTACCACATTTCCAATCTTCTCCAGTGAAGACCTGTAACCATTTTGGTACAGATTGCTGTACTTGTCATCAACCTCAGAAACAAGCAGTTGAAGGTCTTTCGAATTAGAAATCATGATGCCGCAGTCCTGCTCTAGGCGTTCAACATCATTCGAGATATGCGCTCCGACAAAGATGTGGCCTTCCTCGCTGAGAAACTTGCTCAGGACATCAGGTAGCTTGTAGCCGGCATGGAGCACCTGGTAAATAAGGCAACGCGGCCCGATGCACAATTGCAACAATGCGACCTTGAGCTCGCCACTGCGAAGCTCAATGCACTCGGTGTCCAATCCGACGAGCAAACGATCTGGAGGAGGGCTACCTTTGATTTCGTTGATGTACTCCGCCACTACTCCCGCGTCGCAAGTGATTGTGGTCTTGATGCTCGGGTACCGCTCCTTGAAGAATATGACCTCGTGGACCGAAGTTGGGGGCGGTCTCGGATTCGGTGAACGCCGTGGATGGACGATGGCGGGGCGCCATTCGTACCAGCCACTGCCTACTCAAACGTCGACAGCATCGGCAGCGGCGTCCCACACATCCACGGCGCGACGCTTGCGACCCTACAGTACCAATCCAAGAAAACAGAGTTCGGAATCTTAATCAAACAGTTCAATCTCACTACAAAACCATGACTCCCTACACAATGTACATGCTAGCTGTGAAGGGCTGACCTGGAAATTGATGCGCTCTGCTGACGCGGCGGTGATTGCTCCGCCTACAGCACCTTGGTTGGTGTGGGGGCCGGCAGCAGCGGTTCCCCTGACTGCATCCCCCTTCCTTTCAGGGGCGGTGCTGCCTTCCGCTGCCTCGCATCGGGTCATCGCGAGTGCCAATCTTGCTTCACAGCTAGGTGGCGTGGCAATGACGTTCGAGATTGGAAGCTTGGCGGTCGCCGGCGATGGCGGAAGGCAAGAAAACCCCAGTTTTGATGGGACAGTTTGGGGGAACAGGGATGAAGCAATATTCTATGTTATCTGTCCAGCTTCGTCTATAAGGTAAAAGGAAGTGGGGACACAGCTTCATCCACAGCACCAGCGCTCGTGTAGTCGTGCAGCTATCTGGTCCCACGCGTGGGGACGATGACGCAAATTGCTTCTGTTATCAAAAACCTTGTAAAATTGAGAGATTTTGAATATAGTTGTCAAAAGTTGTCAAATGAAAATTTCTTGAATACCAAACCTTTACAACTCGTCAAGGCCTACAATCTTTATTTAAGTCATTAATCCATTTGACAAAGTTTGAATTGGACAAATTTCGAAATTCAAAAAATGATATCTAAAATCGATATTTTTGAACACCAGATGATGTCAAATGGAAAAGTGGTGAATACTAGAGTTTCATATCTCAACAAGATCTATGAACTTTATTTAGGTTGGATTTTCATTTGAGAAAGTGGTACTACACATTGTTCATTAATCCTAGGTTCACTCACATAGTTTAAGCAACTTGGTTGGGGACATGTCAATTTTGTACTACATGATAGTACCACTTCGTCAAATGAAAAACCGTCCAAAATAAACATTGTTCACCTCGATGAGCTATGAAACTTTGGTGTTCATCACATTTCTATTTGACATCATCTAGTGTTTGAAAAAAATCAATTTTACATATCAATCTTTCAATTTTGATAATTTGATGGTTCAAACTTTGTAATTTCGAATTGCACTGGACTCATGAGATAGATTTTTGTTTTCTAAGAATGTGGGAGAAAAAACCACCTGAGTTGGATATCATACGTGTAATATAAACATGTTTTAAGTTTTGATTATGAATCAAAATACAAAAATAAGTTCATCACTTGCCTGTCATGTGGGACCCGCTAGTCAAACGCAATGAAGAAAAAGCAACCGCGAGGTAGTCGTCTCCTCGATCGGTGGGTCGCATCCCTTTGGTGTGGGGTTTCTGTGTGGGCCCTTCGTGGTGGGATCCATTTGTCAGCCGCTTGGGGTGGAAAACAACTGGTGTCAACCGCACCCTGTGTGTGCCTAGACGCCCCCACCTCCCCCGACATTTCGCTTCTTGTCTCGCCCCTTCCCAGGCGCCACGCAACAGTAGAAAACCACCCCACCGCCGCCCAACTCCGATTACTTTGCAAACCTCCCCACTGCCGCCCAACTTCGACTACTTTCCAAACCTCCCCACCGCCCGACCCGCACGCCAAGATGGAGCCGGGCTCGCCCGCAGCGTCGAGGGTTTCTCGTCGCCCTTCCTCGGCGAATGCCGCATTGTAGGCGGCATCCTCGACGAGCCGGGATACGGGGTCCTCGATGGGACCGGCGGCGGAGGTGGCGATGCTGGGGTGGTTTCCTTGCCCCGATGTTCCCCGGGCATCCAAGGAAGTGGAAGCTGAATCCACTAGGATGCCTCGGAAGCGGCATGCCGACGGTGAGGGTTTTCAGCACCCCGACGCCAAGAAGTCGAAGCCGGCGGAGGAGTCCGACGAGGAGTTGTACCCCCGCAAATGGCAGGACTTCAGATGGGAGCGTTCGGTAACTTTTCTTACTTGCCTCAAATTCCTCTGGTTGTTGCTTAGTACATTGAAGTGATTATTTTTGTGTGAGAGCGAAATTGTTTCTGAGAAATAATCAATTCTGGACTTGCAATTTAGGATTTCTTGACGAAATGGTACTAGTGGAACTTTTTGGTAGAGATCATCTAGTTAAGATTTAAGAATCAGTGAGCAAATCCATCTCCACATTTTGTGTAGTAGCATTCTTGGTACACTAGTGTTTATGTGAATTTTATCTTGGACAGTTTGAAACAAATTATTGCTCACCTCAGATTGCAACATGAATAAACTTAAGTTCACACGTGGAATATTGTTGTTCATGTCTTGATTTCTTAATTCAGGATCTTGGTTCAAAGGTGACATATGAGTTCAACTTCGCACGAGTTAGGCTGTTCGTGGATTGCAACGACGACAATGACGAGGAGCTCTGCCTCCCGGGCCCCAACTGGAAACGTCCTACTGATGCCGAGGTATTTCCTTCATTCCCAGTGTTGACTATGTTCAGTTTCATTCAAATTTTGATGTACTTATCAGACTGATAATGCATTGTAAAACCATTTCAGATTGAGGCTAAGGTGGAGGACCTCCGGCTGGCGATCAAGCGCTGGGCACTCCCATAGGCACCCCTGCAATGAAAGATAGATAGCTTTTGTGTAGTGAACTAGTCTCTCATGAACATCTAGATATGATGAATGAGGCTTTTGTTTAATGAACTTGTATGAATGTGAATTACTTTAGTGGAACTATATGGTAGCTAGTGAATGCTACTATTATTATTACCCGTGATCATCCTTCTGTTTTGGCTTGATCCTTGGCTATTTGATAGCCCAATTTGCATAATAGCCCCAGAGCTCTTTGATCTCTGTGAAGACAAGGAGATAACCTTGCATCAATTCAAGATGGCTAACGCCCATCTTCTTTGAACAATGGGTAAATTTGTTGACAAAGCTTTCAGCTTCATATTTCAAAACCAAGGGAACTATAGTCATATATGGAAATCTAAGATTTCATATTTTAAAAATTTGCTCTTATTATTGATGTGTTCATGAACGTTCTATGTGTATTTCTGATTGCCAAGTATAGAGCAAAATAATTATAAAGCATAGAAACAAAAAAAGTTCAAGCAGACCGAGAACATCTCATGGACGAAGAAATGAAATCATCTCACAGAAGCAAGCCTTGCGCACAGAAGCATCATACATCAGTACATCAAGACTCCATAAGTCCATCAACATCAACAAGCTCAAGGCTTCTTAACAAAAGTAATAACTTAACAAGTGCAGGACAACATAACAAGCAGACCACGAAACTAAGTCATACACACTACATTCCATTGTTTATAGCAAGCACATTACTAAACAAGCTTCTATTTTTTTGCTGCCTCAAGCTCAGCAACCTTTGCCTCTAGTTTTGCCACTCTTTCTGCCAGCACTTCGTCAAATGAAAATCCGACCAAAATAAAGATTGTTCGTCTCGACGAGCTATGAAACTTTGGTATTCATCTCTTTTCCAATTAACATCATCTACTATTTGAAAATCTTGATTCTAGTTTTGAATTGTTCTATTTCTTAATTATGATTGCTGAAACACACTCACATGAGATGCAGTGGACACCATGAGCTTGATTATTGTTTCATAAGTATGTAGGAAAAAAATTTCCTGATTTGGACGTCATTTGTGAAATCTAAACAAGTTTGTAGCTATGATTATACGAATCAAAGAATCAAGTTAATTAGGTCCATGAACAACTCAAGAACACATCACAATCTGGGCGCCGACAGGTGGGACCCACAACTCTGTGATTACGTGTCCTCCCTATGAAAGTGCAATTTTCTTAAACCCAATGTACCCTGGGACCCCCCTAATTCAATCAGCAACCTGATCTGGCGGCGGCGGTTCTTTTCCATCTCCCCTCACATCTCGCCTTCATCTTCTACCTCATCCTCGCCGGGGATCACAGCCTCGCACATCCAATCAGCCCCCGCGCGTGACGAACTGCAATCACTCCATGGAAAAGGTCTCCGCAGCACGCTACGAGGCATCGAGGCTGGTGGAACTGCCAACAGAGCTGACGATTGACATCGTCTCCCGAGTCACTGCGCAGTCAGAGGACGCCATTGTGGATCTCCGCAACCTGTGCGCAACCTGCAAGGCAATGTGCATGGTGTGCGGTGTCGCCACGGTCGGACGACGACTAGCCCTGAAACGTGTCCTGTGGCGTCGATTCTACCTCGGCTCGGATTATCGCGCAACGCTCATCACCACACTGGCCAACGTCGGCAACTCGGAGGCCTTGTTCTGCCGCGGGTTGCGCCTCGCATTATTGGCTGTCAGTGTTTTAGACACCGAGCCTACAACGGGGTACCCGAAGTAGTAGATTGTGCGGTGGGGCTCGCCGAGATCAGGAACACGATGGTGAGACACGGGGCACACAATTAGACAGGTTCGGGCCGCAATGTGCGTAATACCCTACGTCCTGTATGCTGCGTGGCATTGTATTGATTGCCTCAGTTTTGAGAGGGGTCCCTGCCTCGCCTTATATATCACGGGAGGCAGGGTTACAAGTTGGATTGGTACAAGGGTACTATTCGAGTAGGACCCGAAGTAGCCTATACAAGGTATGGAAAGCTATCCTAGTCTTAGTACAAGTCATTGTCCGCCTTGTCTTGCCTTGTGGTCCACGGTACCAGCACCGTGGCCCACTAGTTGAGTAGTCCAGGTGTACAGGGACTCATCTCTCGGGTATGGCCCACAGTGTGTTGGTGGGCCCAGGGATGCCCGGTCGACAAGCCCCCGAGTACTTTGTAGTCGAGTGCAATGCTCCAAGTAGTCTTGAAGGTCTCCACGAGTAGTTCCCAAGCATCCCCGAGTTCTACAAGTTTCAATCTTTAATAGTACTTGGATCATCACGAGGCTGGAAGGTACTCCAGCTAACTCCACGAGTAGTCTTGAAGTCTTCTCGAGTTGTTCCCAAGCGTCCCCGAGTACTTCCCTTGAAAGTCTTCAATAATACCCGCTTCGTTCTTGAAATCTTTGCATCAAAGATCCATATGGAAATGCAATTACTTAAAATCGCATTCCACATGGAATGTAGCCCCCGAGCCTTAGGTCGAATCTAGGATTCAAGCTGAGGGTCAATCTTGGACTCTTCGATCTTGCTCTGAAAAATCCGTAGACCATCCGAAGAAATAATATAGCAATGCGATTTGCAAAAATCGCATCCTATATGGATGTAGCCCCCGAGCCTTAGTTCGAATTGACAATTCAAGCTGAGGGTCAATCAGTAGTCTTCGTCAAATAATCCCGCAAAATCCTGAGAAAAACTGAAGGACACGTGGCATGGAGCCCCCGAGCCTTGAGTCGAGTGCTTTCTCGAATTGAAGGATCCAATCTGACTGTTAGAACAGTGGCCTTAATTCAGTGAACTGTACCTGATTGAAATCCAATTCCGTCGAGTTGTCGAGCCCTCGAGATAGAGCCGAGCAGGTCTTGGATTTGAGTCCTCTGACTTAGCCAAATATTTGCCTGTGTGAAACCAATCTGTTGAATACAAAAGGTCACTAGGTTGAACCGTTTGGGGTTTTGATTTTATAAATACCCGAAGGGGTATCCCTTAGGGTTTCATTGCTTCCATTCGTCCTTAGATCCAGAATGCCTTAGCATCATAGTCGCCGCAGAGTTCGAGCGCTCATAGAACCAAGATTGCAAAACCTCCATCCCTTCGCCGTCCTCCGGTCAATGCGAAAGAAAACCCTCATCATAGGAAGAATGAAGCCTGCACCGTCCAAGGGACAGAAAAGGAAATCCGGCCGTGGCAAGAATGAGTTGCCGGAGCCCAAATACAAGACTGTGGTCATCACGAAGCCCCCGAGTCAGGCTATATCTTGGAAGAAGTCCAAGATGAGGGAGGAGGATATCCAAGCCCTCAAAGCCGGCGGGTTGCTGCGGGAGAAAGCCATTGCCGGTTGGAGCTCTACCACCGGTGATGCGTGGCCGATGGAGAAGAGCCCGGATGAGATCCCGATGTTCGGGCACTTCGTCAAGTGTGGGTTGACGCTCCCGTCTTTGGATTTCTTCCGTGGCTTCCTCGACTTCTTCAAGTTGGAGCACGTACATCTCAACCCTAACAGCATCTTTCAGATTGCGGTGTACGTGCACTTCTGCAAGGCTTTCCTCTGCATCCACCCCCACTGGGCCTTATTTAGAAAGATATTCCGGTTGAAGCCGCAGCCCAATGCCAACTTCCCAGTTGTAGTCGGTGGAGCCGGAGTGCAGATGCGTCAGAAGGCACAGGAGTTGTACTTCAAGTACGACTTGATAGACTCCAATCAGGATTGGAAGAATAAGTGGTTCTACATAGAGAACGCCCCACCGCAGCTGTCGAAGCCCAGCATGTTTGCGCCAGTATATGATCGGCTCTGGAAGGATGAACCCACAATGCAAGAGTGCATCTAGATCCCGGAGTTGCTGGCGAAGATTGCGCAGAAGAAGGCGTAAGGCTTGACAGTGGAGCGAGTAGCCTTCAGCTTCATGAAGCAAAGGATACAACCCTTGATGCAGCGGGAGCATCTTGGGTTTGAGTACACTGGAGCGGATGACGGCTCCAGGTTATCTGCTGAGGAGGTCAGTGACGATCTCGTGATGGAACGGTTGCAGAAGATCTTCAAGAATCTTCATGGAATTCCTGTAGCTATTCCTGAGTTCAGCGCGGACAACCCTCCTCGTCTGGTAAGTCTTCAAGTACTTAGCCCCTGAGTACTTTTGTTAAAAAGTAGTCGAGTAACTAATCATTTGCCTTGTGTTCTGTAGGAGGATGTCTTGAAATATGTGTCTGACCCTCCTCCCCGTCCTGAGGATCCACTCCAAGCGCCAGAAGAAGGCGCAGTAGAAGCGGAGCTTGAAGCTCCTGAGGGTAGTCAGGCTGCCCAAGAAGAAGAAGAAGTCTTGGTGGAGGACGCCTCCTCGAGCGACGACGACGGCTTAACACTTCAACAGCGGTACGAAGTGAAAAGTCGGTACGGATACTCTGGGGCGTCCATCCCCAGTGGCCTTGCCGCGGGGTCATCGAAGAGACCAGCATCATCTCTCGCAGATGATGTGACATTGCCGCCGCAGAAGAAAAGGACCACGGTGGGGAAGCGGGTCGTGAAGAAAGTGACGGGCCTCCCCTCCATTATAGTAAGTGTTGGAGAAACTTTTGCAAGTAGTCGTTATGCATTGAGTGCTTATTCTCTGCTGTAATGGCTTGTTTTTTGTCTTGTGCAGATCATCGAGAGTGCATCTAATGTACCCTCGAGAAGCCCTCCGAGAATAACAGAACCAGAGGTGGTTCCAGCGTCAGCCGTAGAGATGGTGGCACATGCGCAACAAGAGACCGCGGCACCAGTGGAAAATGTACCAGAGGTGCAGGCAGCACCTTCTTTCTTCGACCTGCTGGGACCCAAAGTCTCAGTGCCTCGTGCTGCGCTGTAAGTATACGAGTACTCAAGTACTTAATATGATTATGTACTCTGCTTCTGCTAACCAACTTGTAAATGCAGGAAATCCACTGATGTGAAGTGGGGCGCTTCTGGAAGTGCTACTGAAGGAAACCAAATTCCTGAAGAGCAACAAGAAGATGTACTTCCGGAACGTCAAGAAGTACCCGCATATGCTGAGGCCGCAGAAGCGTTGAGGGTTCTCTGGAGTGACGTGACCAAGGCTGAAGTTGAAGCCACTTCCAGGCCCAAGGCTCAACAACTCAAAGAGATTGAAGCCGTGGTGAATGAAGCCTTGGAGGTGGACCCTGAAGCCATGCTACACCACGAGGAAGTCCCGGCTGCGGAAGCCCCTGTGCATCATGTTGATGCACATCTGGTGCTGGAGGATCAGCCAGAGAACCGCCTAGTGCCGCATGAGCCACAAATTGAAGACCCGACTCCTCTGTGCAGTGCTGCAAGGTACTCAGCAGCTAGTACAAGTACCCAGTCCATGGCAGAGAACTTGATGCCATATGATGACTCCTGCCTGGACGAGGACAACTTGAACGCGCACGCTGAGATGTTTCGCAGTGTAGAGAAGCTCCTTGCTGTAAGTTGTGTAGTCTCTTGTAGAGTAGTTATAGTCACAGATGTCTTGTCTCTGACTTATATGTTGTTTTCGCTCTTGCAGGAGGTAGTCAAGCAGTCGAAATGCAAGACTCGGCTGCTTGAGGAGCATGTGGCTGATATTGAGGAAGTCTCGCGGCTCAGAGAGAAATTGAAGTAGCAAAAAGCTTTGTCTCTAAAGCTGCAGGAGAGACTTGATGCCAACGCCGCTGAGTACCACAACGAAATCCAGAAGCTGACGGCGAAGAAAGATGATGTTGTTGGTAAGAACAAATCCTTGCGCTTGAAGAATAAAGGTAATCTCCTTTCTGAAATCATCATTGAGTACTTTTGTTCTCGCGCACCATATCTGATAAGTAGTCTTGATCTTTTGTAGAGCTGACGGAAGAAGTCGATAAGTTCAAGAACAAGGCGCTGGACTGGCAGTTAGCCTTCAACCGTGAAGAAGCAGCTCATATGGATCTGAAAGAAGACTATAAGGTGCGGTGCTTTGAACTTGAGCGCGAGATGAATATCCGCATTGCTGGCTGGACTGACTTGCTGCGCTGCATGCAGTCACTGAAGGAGAAAATTGAAGAAGCCAAGGGCCTACGCTCAGAGCTGAAAGCATTGATAGAAGCAGCTGAGCCAGTGGCGAACTTGTTTGAGCCCAGAGTCGCCGGAGTTCAGCCTCGTCCACTCGTGGATAGGTTGAAAGACACCCCAAAGAAGATCCTGGAGTATGCTCAAAGGCTGGCTTGCTCAATTCCCAATCAAGTCCTGAGCTTCATCAAGTCCTTCTATGCCGAAGCGGATCTTACGGTCATCATGAACGGCAGATCTGGAGACTGTACCAATGATCGTCTCAACGAGCTGATGCAACAGACTTCCCCGATCGCGGAAGCAGTTTCCAAGTTCATCGATATCTGTTAGATGTACCTGTAGAGTAGAAATACTAGAAAGAAAACTAGTGTAACCTCAAACAAGTATTTATGTAATATAATTGATAACTTTAAAGAAATCAATTATCTGGATCTCTTGTTTGCATCTGTGTTGGTCGAGTACTCGAGTTGGTACTGAATGTATGGCTGCAAAAAGAGATACGATACACGAGTAGAAATACTCAAGTGTACCCATGTTCTGAAGAATGTTAGCTTAAAACATGATGAGTTGAACACCTTAGCTGTAGCAGCGTAAAGAAGGCTTTGTCATGAGTTAAGCTAAGAGTAGTAACAAGTCGATATAGAGTAGTGGCTTGTACTAAACACATTGTACAGAGTTGACAATGTCTTGAGTACCTCTGAGGCTAACAAGCCTAGTGAGAGAGTACCCGAAAAGAACTTATTCATAATGAGTTGAACACCTTAGCTGTAGTAGCGTAATGAAGGCTTTGTTATGAATAAGTAGAGTATAGTAACAAGTCGATATAGAGTAGCGGCTTGTACTAAATACATTGTACAGAGTTGACAATGTCTTGAGTACCTCTGAGGCTAACGAGCCTAGTGAGAGAGTACTCGAAAAGAACTTATTCATAACGAGTTGAACACCTTAGCTGTAGCAGCGTAATGAAGGCTTTGTTATGAACAAGTAAAGAACAGTAACAAGTCGATATAGAGTAGCGGCTTGTACTAAATACATTGTACAGAGTTGACAATGTCTTGAGTACCTCTGAGGTTGATCAGGTCTAGTGAGAGAGTACTCAAAGAGAACTTTATTCATAATGAGTTGAACACCTTGCTGTAGCAGCGTAATGAAGGCTTTGTTATGAACAAGTAGAGAACAGTAATAAGTTGGTATAGAGTAGCAACTTTATTACTGAATACATTGTACAGTGTTGACAATGTCTTAAGTACTCTGAGGCTAAGAGCCTAGTGAAAGAGTACTCGCAAGAATGTTTCGAAGAATGTGTAAGACCGTAGGAGACAGTGTGATGAACTACTCCTTGCTATAGCAGCAACTTGTATGAGAGTTCCACTGAGACCCTACAAGTATGGTGTTACTCTAGGCCGTAGCCTTTGAAAAATAGGAACATGGATAGCATGTGCCACTTACTGCCCTATACGATACAGGATCGCTGGAGAGAGTTATCATGACTCCCTACGAGGTCGCAGAATGAGACTGGCTGGAGAGGGTTGACTAAGCCCCCTGCGGGTGCTCGCAGCTGAAAGCCACGAGAAGATACAGCCAAAACTGTCTGGAGAGGATTAGATCCCCTACGAGTGGTGACAACCGTAGCTGTCTGTTGAGTGATTGCAACCGAAGTCACCTGGAAAGGGTTGTTGGAACCCAATACGAGTCATTTTACAGCCGAAGCTGTCTGGAGAGGGTTGTTGAGACCCCCTACGGGTAGAACCGACAAAGCTGGTTGATGTTCCAAGAGTTGTCGACTTCCTCGCCTTCAAGAGTTTGAAGACAATATGAGCCTGGTCTGGTAACCTTTGCAACAGAGAAAGGACCTTCCCATGGAGAGTTGAGCTTGTGTAGTCCTGCCGTATTTTGGATGCGACGAAGGACTAAGTCACCAACGTTGAAGGAGCGTTCCTTAACATTGCGATCATGATAGCGGCGGATCCTCTCAAGATTTCGAGCGAATTGAACAAGTGCATTGCAGCGAGCTTCCTCGAGACTGTCGACATCTGTCTGTCTTGTTTCTTCAGCTACGCCTTCTTCGTACTGATCAACCGTCGGAGAACGCCACATGACATCAGCAGGCAAAACGGCTTCAGAGCCGTAGACCAGGAAGTAAGGTGACTGTCCTGTGGGAGTAGTAGGCTGAGTACGCAGCCCCCAGAGTGCATTGGGTAGTTCCTTGATCCATTTGCCACCCTTGGTATTTGCAGCATCGTACAGTCGCTTCTTGAGAGCGTCGAGTATCATCCTATTGGCGCGTTCCACTTGGCCGTTGGCACGTTGATGAGCAACGGAGACGTACCGAACGTCGATTCCACTGTTCTCGCAATACTCCCAGAACTAGTGATTGTTGAAATTTGAGCCCAGGTCTGTGATAATGCGGTTAGGGAAACCATAGCGGTGCACGATTTCATCCAAGAAGTCGAGGACACGATCAGCCTTGGGGCAGGTTGTAACATCCCTCAAATTTATTGAGGAATGTTAATTAATAAAAATGTGGATTTAAAATTTTCGATGAATTATTTGAGTGATTATCAACTTATTTAAGGATGTCTTCCTTTTCTCTCCTTTAATTCCTAGATTTATTTTGAGCTAAATAAAATTTCTAGGAAATATAAAAATGTTAGTGTGAGAAACTTGGAGTTCTTTTGGTTTTATTTGGAGTTTATTTGAGTGGGATTTCAAATTTGAATTTACATTCAAATTTGAATCTAAAATAGAAAGGGGTTGGAAAGAAATAGAAAAGGTAAAGGGAGGATAGCTTCTGGGCCGCGAGCCCAAAGTCCCGAAGTCCGCTGAACCACCCTCTTCTCTTTTTCTCTGCGCGCCGCGCCACCCTCTCCTTTTCCCCTTTCCAGCCCACAGCGGCCCGTCAAGCGCCAGCCCGCTTATCACCTACCGCACCCGCGCCGAGTCGCCGCCAGGTGGGACCCGCGTGACGTCGCCCCCGACGTCACCTCTTCTTCCTCCCGTCACCCGCTTCTTTTTCCCCTTTACCGTCGGCGCCGCAGCCTTCCGCACCGCCCCTCGCCCGGCAGCCGTCCGAGCTCCGCCGGGGCCATCCGCGCCGTCCACGCGTCCAGCACCCTGCCTTGCCCTATAAGAAGGCCGCCGCCGTGCCTCAGGGAAGCTCCCAACCCTAGCCGCCACGGGGAGTCCTCCCCGTTCCACTTCGCCTCTGCCCGCCGGAGAAGAAGAAGGAGGAGGAGGGAAGGAGAAGACCCGGAGGTCTACCGCCAGCTCGCCGCCTACCTCGCGAAGCCGAAGGACCGCACGTGGGAGCTCGAGGACGCCGCGAAGCCAAGTACCGCGACGCCCCTGCTTCCTCTGCTCCGCGCCGCCGTCTCCTTCCACGCCGATGACCTTGCTCCGCCCCGCTTCACCGCCGCCTGCACGTCGGCCCGTGGCCACCAAGGTGAGGCGAAGCTCCCTCGCCCATCTGTGGTCGACCCGGCCTTCGAGCCGAGGCGCATCGCGATCACCCCGTGCCGCTCTTGCCGCCGCGCCGCCGCTGGTGATGCCGGCCTTCGTGCCAGGCTGGGATGCTTTCTTGTGCAGGTGCCACTGCCGCCGTCGCCGCGAGCACGCACACGCGCCGCCATTTTCCTTTCTGACCCCGCACCATCCTCACCTCGCCGACGTGTGTCACGCCGCCGTCGTGCTCCGGTGCGCCGCGCCGCCGGCCTGCTCGACTCCGTTCCCACACGCACGAGCGCCTGCCACCCACACAAGCACGACGACACGACTGCCACGACACCCCGGTCACCGTGCGCACGCACGCAGAGCCACCCCGTGGCCGGAGCTGCGCTCGCACCACGCGTCGCCACCGGCCAGAGCTCCGCCACGGCGGGCGGGAGCCATTCCTGGCGACCTAGGGGAAAAGCCCCGGTTTTGGGTGTTTTTGCGTCCCTAGGACCCATCCGCAACCAGCCGAGGCTGCTGGGCATCGATTAGCACCGTCGCCGGCGACCCTCACCACACCGCCGCACGCGTCCGCCGCCGCCGCTCCCTGTTTCGCCGTCGGCCGCCCTTCTTTGGCCGAGGCCGTCCCCGATTGGGGCCAGGGACGAGCCTTTGCTGCTCCTCGTCCTTTTCCCGGCCATCTGTTGGCCCGGCCGAGCGCGCCTCGCCGCCGGTGAGCTGCTGCCGTGCCGCCGCCCCTCGCGGGCATTTCACCGAGCACCTTCACGCGGAGGGGGAAAACCCCTGGGGTTTTAGCACGCACACGGGAGCGCACACACGCGCGTGACCGCAGGGAATCCGAGGGGATCCCGTGCGCCCAGCCAACCACGGCTAGGCCACACGGGCGCCGCACGGCCGCGCGCCGCAGGGATCCATCCCAGGATCCGCCGCGCGCCGCGCCACACGAGCGCCGCGTGGCTGGCCACGCGGGCTGCCGCTGGCTTAAAGCCGCCGGCGTGGCCGCCACCTCAGCAGCTGTAGCCGGCCTGCCGCTGGCTTAAAGCCAGGGTTGAGCCAGTTTGAGCTACCCTATAGCTAGCTAAGAGTCTGCAATATTGTATATGCGTATTTTAATTTCAGAAATGTATTTTATCTTTGGAAATTCATAATAAATCCGTTTTAGCTCCGAAAAATATGAAACTTCTTCTGAAAATCTTCTAAAAACCCAAACTCCGTGCTAGACTAGAGTTTGCCTCTTTTTGGATCTTATTTGCTCTTTATCTTGGATTTATTGCTATCTAGTAGCCGAGTATTTATTTTAAATACGCTTCTAGGAGCTGCCGGAGCCGGAGAGCTGAACCAGGACTACGACGACGACCTCAGCTACGACGACCACTCGTACCCAGGTTCACGCCCGACCATCTTTGAATGCCCATTTGGCATGGCTATTCTAGAACTGCTAGTGCTTTATTTAATGCATAGAGATGGATATGATGAACCCATGCATAGCCTCTTTTACATACTTGTCCTTGATTGACCTACTACTGTTTACTTAAGCTAGATGATGTGCTGAGCTTGCTGTGCATGTGTTGGGATTATTATGGTAGTTTCTTGGTGTGTGTTGGGAAAAACCGGCAGGAGAAGGCGTTTTGGGATATTTTGGCGGGGGTGAGCTCGAGACAACCTGATCTGGGATCGGGGGCCAGGGATCGTCTTCTCGGACGTTGCCCGAGTTGGTACCTATGGCGGGTACACCGTTTTAGGAGCACAGGTGTTGGGGATTTTGTGATGACTTGGAGGATATGAGCTCGCCCCGGTCTGAAACCGAGTGGGTCGCCTGTTACACGGGACTTTCGTACACACCACCTCGCCGAGAGTGGGGATAGGGCCGTTCGACCCTAGCAAGTGCGGTACCATACCTGCCAGCAGGATAGCGGGGTATCAGTGGGGGAGAGGTGGGAGTGAGTCCACCCTCTCAGTGCGACTCCCGTGTGGCCACACGGGGGCATTTTCACAGTTCTGGGGTGGTCTTCTGCGGGGGACCGCATCGAGACCCGGATGCAGGATGGAACCGTAACTCCTAGGTGTTCGCCCGGTAGGGTAGGCTCGGTCGGCCGTACACCGTCCGGGTACTATTCCGAGTTGGGTACTGGTGTACACGCTCTGCAGAGTTTAGATCTATACGTATAGCCGCGTCCTCGGTTATGGACATGCCCGTTGTTTCTCCGACTCTTACGTTTTGGGATTTCTACCTCCCCCTTATAGGATGAGTGTGATTGGTGAGCCGTGGTTGTATTCGGGGAGAGGAGAGTTGCTCCCTCTACCTCGCGGATCCGGGTGCAACCATTGAGGTGCGAGGAGTGGGAGTTCTCGCACCGACCCTAGATGGAGATAGGTGATGGTGACGGTGATCTGGGTAACCAGATTTATCCGTATGTGGATGAGAGATATGGGATATGGTGAACTTATGGAGATATTACTCTATTTTTGCTGCTGCTGCATAGGAAACCCTGCTACTACCTTGAGATACTCTTTTCCCCTTAGAAATAGGCCACTTAAAGCTTGCATACGGTTGGTGACGTGGACCTATCCCGATCCTTGGGGATAGCCCCTGAGCTTGCAGGGTACGAGTCCGACTACGACAACAATGCCGACGGATGGTACGACTGAGGGGGCACGACGCTTCGCTCAAGGATGCCTGTGGGAGATGCCTGAAGATGGAGACACCTTTTGAAGACTAGCTACCGCTGCGTAGGCTCTTATTTCTGTTATTCCGCCGAGAGGCGAGTATTGATGTACTCCGAATAATCAGGACATGTAATATTCAGATTATTATTCGTACTCTGATGCTTTATTTCGATGTATGACTGTGTTATTTATCTGTGATGAATGCCTGTGCGTGATAGCGTCTGATCCAGGGACTATCACGAGACAGAATGCTGGGTTTTCCGATTTTGAAAACCCAGGGCGTTACAGATGGTACCAGAGCCATACTTGACCGTAGCACGTGCCCTTAGAAATGGTCGTTAGAAATTAGGACTCTAAACGAAACTCTTTTGCTATATACCATTCTTGACTTATATCACAAAACTTATCCTTCTTTTGAAAAGCTCTATCTCTCCTGCGCTAACTAGAAATTTCTTCCGTGTCACAGGAGATGGCTCGTCAGGAGGTGGAGTTGCTCCCGGAGCACATGGAGGGACTCGCCCGTTGGGTTGACAGGGTCGTCCTCAGGCTGGGGATTCCCCCTACGCACGTCACCTACCGCGCTGAGGACGTCCGCACGCTGTCGGGACCACTAGTGCTTTGCACGGTGGCCGTCCTACCCCACCCGGCACTTCCAGGCTTCCCCGGGATGCTCAAGCACAGCACTGGACTCAACGTCAGGAACGCTGTGGACACCGCCTGCAGCCACGTACTTCGCCACCTGCTGGCTAGGTACCGCGACGTCTACAGGACTGGAGACCTGAGGCTGATCCCTCAGGACTACTACAGAGTGGCTCCGATCGTGAACGGACTGCCAGACCCTTCAGCCCTCTACGAGGAGGAGGTTGTTCAGGGACCTCTACGTGAGACCGACGACACGCTCGTCGCCACTGGGAGCTACCTCGTGGACCTCGACACTCACGCCCGCCGACTGAGCGAGCAGACGAGTGGACTCTTCAGCAGACTGGAGTACACCACTCTGGAGCTGAAGGAGCTTCAGCCCCGCACCCAGAGCCTGCTCGTGGAGAACCTCACCCTTCGCCAGCGAGTTGAGCAGCTCGAGCGAGGACTTCGCCACGCCAACTCTTTGGCAGTTCAGGCTGAGGCTGAGAGGGTGACCGCTCGAGAGGAGAAGATCTACGCTCAGGAGGATCTACGCAAACAGGAGGCTAGGTTCACCCGTCTCTTCGCCAAGCTGGACCAGAAGGATGCCCAGTTCGCTGCCCAGGGGCGCAACTTGGTTCGTGAGAAGGCCAGAGTGACAGAGCTCATGGAGGACCACTACAACAACACCGCCAACATCGCCGCACTCACCAGGACTTCCGTGTTCCTGTTGGACAAGTGCAAGCGGATGCTGAAGACTTGGGAGGACGCTGACTCACTTCGGGTGGACGAGCTTCAGGAGCTCAACAGTCTGCTACCCCCCGAGCGATAGCGGGCGATCCGCAAGGAGACCTTCAGGCTCCACCCGTCCGCCCTCAAGCTTCACCTGTGTCCCCTGGCCGACATGGCCACTCCGGTTGAGACCGACGAGGTGAGGGCCGCTCACTCCAGGCTGTCGCGGATGTTCCCCAAGGACTTCCCCGATGAGGACCGTTACCCAGTGAGGTACAAGAAGTCCCGTTTCGAGTAGCGTGCCGGAGCTTGAGCATGCTAATAAGAGTAGAGTTGTAAGGTAGGTAGTCTTCAAGAGTCATTCCATGCAGCCGAGAGCCTGTTCCGGTGCATGTTGAGTTATGAGTCTTTTCACACCTAGATGTGCACACCCTTTTGAGATCTTGTAACGCTATATTAGATCGTTGATGTGTGTGACCTCCAAGGCTTGAGTCAGCCTCGAGGGAACTTATGTACTCTTAATGGATGCTGGTTGTTTGGTCTTAATGGAGTTGTTTGATCTTATTGCTTCTTCTCATTGAGTGTAGGATTTATATTAGTAGAAATATTTTCGTAATTGTATATCAGACTCAATTTGCTGGTGAGAGACGTATCTGAGGTTTTTCTGTACCCTTGGTCGTGTTTTTCAGCAAGATGTCGATCAGGAGGTCCGGACGTCTGTTGGGACGCTTTGAGGCTGCCGAGGAAGAGCAAGCCCCGCCAGCCCCGCCTGTCCGTGGCCGTGGATGTGGCCGCGCTCCCGTACGTGGACGTGGACGCGCTCGTGGACGTGGACACGCGCCTGTCCTGGGACGTGGTCGAGGCAATATGGTGCCACCACCACCGCCTCCGCCCATCTAACAAGGCGCTGAGGAGGAAGCCGAAGGAGAGCCTGCGCCACACCCGGCTCCCCAGGGGCGTGGCCGTGGGCGTGGTCGTGGCCGTGGAGGAGCACCTCCACCGCCACCGCCTAACCTAGCTGAGGTGATGGCCCTGCAGACACAGCTGATGCAGAGGATGGCTGACGCCGTCGAGAACCGAGTCGGTGGGAACCGCAACGCCCCGGTGGAGGAGGACTTCGCCAAGAAGATCGAGAGGTTCATCCGTCTGAAGGCCCCTACCTTCAGCTACTCGGACGATCCCCTCGATGCCGATGACTGGCTCCGCGTGATCGAGACGAAGCTCGACCTCACCACCTACACCGACGAGGAGTGTGTCGCTCTCGCCGTCCACCAGCTCGAGGGTCCTGCCAAGTCTTGGTGGGACAACTACTCCGAGACTCACCCGAACCCAGCATTCATCACCTGGCTGGAGTTCTGTGAGGTGTTCCGTGAGCAGTACCTGCCGAAGGAACTCATGATCCAGAAGGCTCAGGAGTTCCGCACCATGACTCAGGGTGCGATGAGGGTGGAGGAGTACGAGAGGCACTTCATGAAAATGATGCGCTATGCCCCTGACGACACCACCACTGATGACAAGAAGCAGTTCTGGTTTCTGCGAGGCCTGCACCATGGTCTCCGCCAGAGCTTGAAGGCCAGCGAGCACAAGTCCCTTCGCCACCTGGTGAACAGGGCTATCGCGCTCGAGGAAGAACGCAGGGGGCATGAGGAGCGCATGAAGGGAAAGAAGAGGTTCGGAGATCGGGACCATGGCGACCGATCCTTCCAGAGGCCGAGGAGCGGACAGAGCAACCTGCTCCGCGGGAGCTACCGCCCGGGGAACAACCAACCCGGACGAGGCTTCGGAGGGAACCGTGCACCATACCCAGGAGGAAGGAGCAACTACCAGCAGCAGGGTGGTGGCTACAACCCCCCGCAGCAGAGCGCGTCGAGGCCCAGCACAGGAGGTTTCACCCCGACGTGTTACGCCTGTGGCAAGCAAGGCCACAAGTCGTACGACTGCCCCAGCAAGAAGGCCGCTGCTACACCTGCCAGGGCACCAGCTCCAGCAGGGAGGCCACCTCAGGCTGCTCCCCAGCCGGCCGTAGATCGCGGAAGGCTCAACCTCCTGACTGAGGAGGAGGCTACCGACGCTCCTGACGTCGTGATCGGTGAGTTTTTAGTTTGTGGCACTAAGGCTTTGATTCTGTTTGATACTGGTGCAACTAGTTCTTATGTGTCCTCTAACTTTGTAAACAAACTATCTCTCCCCATGACTCCCCGTCCGAAACCCATCATAACGAGCTCCCCGCTCGGAGATATTAGGTGCACTTTGCTATGCAAGGGAGTGGAGATGTTCATCAAGGGTCACAAGTTCCTCGGAGATCTGACCGTACTGAAGTCCAGCGGGATTGATGTTATTCTGGGCATGGATTGGATCATCGCTCACAAAGGGGTAATCTCCTCGTCACCCCGACAAGTAACCTTGATGCACCCGAAGGGAACGAAGATCACCTTCGAGCCGCTAAAGTCTCGGGAAGTACCAGCTGTGTACAACCTCTCAACCAAGACAGTGGCTGATGTTCCAGTGGTTTGTGAGTACCCCGATGTCTTTCCTAATGATCTGCCGGGGTTACCACCAGACCGCGATGTGGAATTCGTGATTAACCTTGTGCCAGGGACTGCACCCGTGGCACAGAGTCCTTACAGAATGGGCAAGTTAGAGCTAGCAACGCTGAAGGACGAGTTGGAAGCTCTCCGTGAGAAGGGGTACATCCGTCCGAGTGCATCACCTTGGGCTTCACCGGTGATGTTTGTGCCGAAGAAGGATGGGACGCAACGGCTGTGCGTCGATTACCGCGCTCTTAATGCGGTAACCATCAAGAACAAGTACCCGTTGCCTCGCATTGATGACCTGCTTGATCAGTTGAGGAAGGCCAGGTACTTCAGTAAGATTGACCTTCGGTCGGGCTACCATCAGATGAAGATTCGCCCTGAGGACATCTACAAGACCGCGTTTGTGACCCGGTACGGGCAGTATGAGTTCACTGTTGTATCGTTTGGTCTTACGAACGCCCCGGCTTACTTCATGAATACGATGAACAAGGTGTTCATGGACGAGTTGGACAATTTTGTCGTGGTTTTCATTGACGACATCTTGGTATTCTCGGAAACTGCAGAAGAACATGAAGAGCATCTGAGGATTGTGCTGGAGAAGCTGAGGCGGAATCAGTTGTATGCCAAGTTCAGCAAGTGTGAGTTCTGGCTAGAGGAAGTGGCTTTTCTTGGGCATGTGTTGTCCGGAGAGGGAGTTGCTGTGGACCCCTCAAAAATCGAAGCTGTATCAAGGTGGCAGACGCCCAAGACTGTGACAGAAATCAGGAGTTTTCTCGGAATGGCTGGATATTATCGCCGTTTCATCGAGAACTTCTCCAAGATTGTGAAGCCGATGACCGAGTTGCTGAAGAACAACACGCCATTCGTGTGGACAGAGAAGTGTGAAGCAAGTTTCCAAGAGCTCAAGACCCGACTCACCACAACTCCTGTGTTGACGCTTCCTGATGACAACAAGGACTTTGTGGTGTACTGCGATGCTTCGAGGCAAGGTCTTGGCTGCGTGCTGATGCAAGAAGGCAAAGTGATCGCTTATGCTTCAAGGCAGCTCCGAAAACACGAAGAGAACTATCCGACGCATGACCTTGAGTTGGCTGCTGTTGTTCATGCTTTGAAGATATGGAGGCACTACTTGATGGGCAACAAGTGTGATATCTACACTGATCACAAGAGCCTGAAGTATATCTTCACTCAGTCAGAGCTGAACTTGAGACAGCGAAGATGGCTAGAGTTGATAAAGGACTATGACCTCGACATTCACTATCATCCGGGTAAGGCGAATGTCGTGGCTGATGCTTTGAGCTGAAAAAGTTACTGCAACAACCTAATGGTGCAGAAGGAACAGCCAGAGTTGTACCTAGAGATGGAGCGATTGCGGCTTGACATTATCGAGGAAGGTCAGCTCAACGAGTTGAGGGTAAAGTACACCTTGGAAGACCAGATCAGGCAAGCCCAGAAGAAGTGTCCTGAAATTGAGGAAGTGAAAGATCTTCTGATAAGAGGCAAGGCCCCTGACTACCGCATTGATGAGCAAGACACGTTATGGTTGAAGAATCGCATATGTGTGCCCAGTGGAGAGGATATCCGGAAGACGATTCTGAAGGAAGCACATGAATCTCGATATTCCATTCACCCTGGATGCACGAAGATGTACCAAGACCTGAAGTGTCGGTTCTGGTGGGAGAATATGAAGAAAGACATAGCTGAGTATGTTGCCCGATGCGACACTTGCCAGAGAGTGAAGGCAGAACATCAGAGACCCGTCGGACTACTTCAGCCACTTGCGATACCTCAGTGGAAATGGGATGATATCAGTATGGACTTTGTGGTAGGTCTTCCCCGCACTCAGAAGGGGAATGACTCGATTTGGGTGATAGTGGACCGTTTGACCAAGGTAGCGCACTTTCTTCCGGTTAAGAACAAGTACTCTGTGAGTCAGTTGGCTGATCTCTACGTTGAGCATACCCTGAGGTTGCATGGAGCACCTCGCACCATTGTGTCCGACCGTGGTGCCCAGTTCACAGCTCAGTTCTGGAGGAGTCTGCACGATTCGATGGGCACTCACTTGGACTACAGCACAGCTTTCCACCCCCAGACAGATGGACAGACTGAACGAGTGAATCAGGTTCTAGAAGATCTGCTGCGAGCTTGTGTGTTGACTTACAGCTATGATTGGGAGAAGAGTCTGCCCTACGCTGAATTCTCGTACAACAACAGCTATCAGGCAAGTTTGCAAGTGGCACCCTTTGAAGCCCTGTACGGCAGAAAGTGTAGGACCCCGTTGATGTGGTCTGAGGTGGGGGAGAGGATCTTCTTCGGTCCTGCTTCCATTCTTGAGGCTGAGGAGAATGTGGCCAAGGTTAGGGAGAACCTGAAGATAGCTCAGAGCAGACAGAAGAGCTACGCTGACCCAAAGCGGAGGGATGTCTGCTTCGAAGTCGGTGACTACGTCTTCCTGAGAGTGTCACCGCTTAGAGGCACGAAGAGGTTCCACGTGAAGGGGAAGCTAGCCCCGAGATTCGTTGGACCCTTCCTGATCGTGGCAAAGGTGGGGAAACTTGCCTATAGGCTGGAGTTACCGTCTGACCTTGCCAGAGTGCACCCTGTGTTCCACATATCGCAACTCCGGAGGTGTCTAGACCCAAAGCTTGACAAACATGTCTCCACCGATGCTATCGATCTGCAAGACAACTTGGAGTACTTGGAGTACCCCGTGAAGATTCTGGATTGGGCCGAGAAGGCTACCAGGAGCACCACCATACGCCTCTGCAAAGTGTTGTGGAGCAATCACACCGAGCGAGAGGCAACGTGGGAGAAGGAGTCTGTCATGAGAGAGAAGTACCCGCACCTCTTCGAGACAGAGGTATTTTCTTAATCTCGAGGACGAGATTCTTTTGAGGGGGGAGTCTGTAACATCCCTCAAATTTATTGAGGAATGTTAATTAATAAAAATGTGGATTTAAAATTTTCGATGAATTATTTGAGTGATTATCAACTTATTTAAGGATGTCTTCCTTTTCTCTCCTTTAATTCCTAGATTTATTTTGAGCTAAATAAAATTTCTAGGAAATATAAAAATGTTAGTGTGAGAAACTTGGAGTTCTTTTGGTTTTATTTGGAGTTTATTTGAGTGGGATTTCAAATTTGAATTTACATTCAAATTTGAATCTAAAATAGAAAGGGGTTGGAAAGAAATAGAAAAGGTAAAGGGAGGATAGCTTCTGGGCCGCGAGCCCAAAGTCCCGAAGTCCGCTGAACCACCCTCTTCTCTTTTTCTCTGCGCGCCGCGCCACCCTCTCCTTTTCCCCTTTCCAGCCCACAGCGGCCCGTCAAGCGCCAGCCCGCTTATCACCTACCGCACCCGCGCCGAGTCGCCGCCAGGTGGGACCCGCGTGACGTCGCCCCCGACGTCACCTCTTCTTCCTCCCGTCACCCGCTTCTTTTTCCCCTTTACCGTCGGCGCCGCAGCCTTCCGCACCGCCCCTCGCCCGGCAGCCGTCCGAGCTCCGCCGGGGCCATCCGCGCCGTCCACGCGTCCAGCACCCTGCCTTGCCCTATAAGAAGGCCGCCGCCGCGCCTCAGGGAAGCTCCCAACCCTAGCCGCCACGGGGAGTCCTCCCCGTTCCACTTCGCCTCTGCCCGCCGGAGAAGAAGAAGGAGGAGGAGGGAAGGAGAAGACCCGGAGGTCTACCGCCAGCTCGCCGCCTACCTCGCGAAGCCGAAGGACCGCACGTGGGAGCTCGAGGACGCCGCGAAGCCAAGTACCGCGACGCCCCTGCTTCCTCTGCTCCGCGCCGCCGTCTCCTTCCACGCCAACGACCTTGCTCCGCCCCGCTTCACCGCCGCCTGCACGTCGGCCCGTGGCCACCAAGGTGAGGCGAAGCTCCCTCGCCCATCTGTGGTCGACCCGGCCTTCGAGCCGAGGCGCATCGCGATCACCCCGTGCCGCTCTTGCCGCCGCGCCGCCGCTGGTGATGCCGGCCTTCGTGCCAGGCTGGGATGCTTTCTTGTGCAGGTGCCACCGCCGCCGTCGCCGCGAGCACGCACACGCGCCGCCGTTTTCCTTTCTGACCCCGCACCATCCTCACCTCGCCGACGTGTGTCACGCCGCCGTCGTGCTCCGGTGCGCCGCGCCGCCGGCCTGCTCGACTCCGTTCCCACACGCACGAGCGCCTGCCACCCACACAAGCACGACGACACGACCGCCACGACACCCCGGTCACCGTGCGCACGCACGCAGAGCCACCCCGTGGCCGGAGCTGCGCTCGCACCACGCGTCGCCACCGGCCAGAGCTCCGCCACGGCGGGCGGGAGCCATTCCTGGCGACCTAGGGGAAAAGCCACGGTTTTGGGTGTTTTTGCGTCCCTAGGACCCATCCGCAACCAGCCGAGGCTGCTGGGCATCGATTAGCGCCGTCGCCGGCGACCCTCACCACACCGCCGCACGCGTCCGCCGCCGCCGCTCCCTGTTTCGCCGCCGGCCGCCCTTCTTTGGCCGAGGCCGTCCCCGATTGGGGCCAGGGACGAGCCTTTGCTGCTCCTCGTCCTTTTCCCGGCCATCTGTTGGCCCGGCCGAGCGCGCCTCGCCGCCGGTGAGCCGCTGCCGCGCCGCCGCCCCTCGCGGGCATTTCACCGAGCACCTTCACGCGGAGGGGGAAAACCCCTGGGGTTTTAGCACGCACACGGGAGCGCACACACGCGCGTGACCGCAGGGAATCCGAGGGGATCCCGTGCGCCCAGCCAACCACGGCTAGGCCACACGGGCGCCGCACGGCCGCGCGCCGCAGGGATCCATCCCAGGATCCGCCGCGCGCCGCGCCACACGAGCGCCGCGTGGCTGGCCACGCGGGCTGCCGCTGGCTTAAAGCCGCCGGCGTGGCCGCCACCTCAGCAGCTGTAGCCGGCCTGCCGCTGGCTTAAAGCCAAGGTTGAGCCAGTTTGAGCTACCCTATAGCTAGCTAAGAGTCTGCAATATTGTATATGCGTATTTTAATTTCAGAAATGTATTTTATCTTTGGAAATTCATAATAAATCCGTTTTAGCTCCGAAAAATATGAAACTTCTTCTGAAAATCTTCTAAAAACCCAAACTCCGTGCTAGACTAGAGTTTGCCTCTTTTTGGATCTTATTTGCTCTTTATCTTGGATTTATTGCTATCTAGTAGCCGAGTATTTATTTTAAATACGCTTCTAGGAGCTGCCGAAGCCGGAGAGCTGAACCAGGACTACGACGACGACCTCAGCTACGACGACCACTCGTACCCAGGTTCACGCCCGACCATCTTTGAATGCCCATTAGGCATGGCTATTCTAGAACTGCTAGTGCTTTATTTAATGCATAGAGATGGATATGATGAACCCATGCACAGCCTCTTTTACATACTTGTCCTTGATTGACCTACTACTGTTTACTTAAGCTAGATGATGTGCTGAGCTTGCTGTGCATGTGTTGGGATTATTATGGTAGTTTCTTGGCGTGTGTTGGGAAAAACCGGCAGGAGAAGGCGTTTTGGGATATTTTGGCGGGGGTGAGCTCGAGACAACCTGATCTGGGATCGGGGGCCAGGGATCGTCTTCTCGGACGTTGCCCGAGTTGGTACCTATGGCGGGTACACCGTTTTAGGAGCACAGGTGTTGGGGATTTTGTGATGACTTGGAGGATATGAGCTCGCCCCGGTCTGAAACCGAGTGGGTCGCCTGTTACACGGGACTTTCGTACACACCACCTCGCCGAGAGTGGGGATAGGGCCGTTCGACCCTAGCAAGTGCGGTACCATACCTGCCAGCAGGATAGCGGGGTATCAGTGGGGGAGAGGTGGGAGTGAGTCCACCCTCTCAGTGCGACTCCCGTGTGGCCACACGGGGGCATTTTCACAGTTCTGGGGTGGTCTTCTGCGGGGGACCGCATCGAGACCCGGATGCAGGATGGAACCGTAACTCCTAGGTGTTCGCCCGGTAGGGTAGGCTCGGTCGGCCGTACACCATCCGGGTACTATTCCGAGTTGGGTACTGGTGTACACGCTCTGCAGAGTTTAGATCTATACGTATAGCCGCGTCCTCGGTTATGGACATGCCCGTTGTTTCTCCGACTCTTACGTTTTGGGATTTCTACCTCCCCCTTATAGGATGAGTGTGATTGGTGAGCCGTGGTTGTATTCGGGGAGAGGAGAGTTGCTCCCTCTACCTCGCGGATCCGGGTGCAACCATTGAGGTGCGAGGAGTGGGAGTTCTCGCACCGACCCTAGATGGAGATAGGTGATGGTGACGGTGATCTGGGTAACCAGATGTATCCGTATGTGGATGAGAGATATGGGATATGGTGAACTTATGGAGATATTACTCTATTTTTGCTGCTGCTGCATAGGAAACCCTGCTACTACCTTGAGATACTCTTTTCCCCTTAGAAATAGGCCACTTAAAGCTTGCATACGGTTGGTGACGTGGACCTATCCCGATCCTTGGGGATAGCCCCTGAGCTTGCAGGGTACGAGTCCGACTACGACAACAATGCCGACGGATGGTACGACTGAGGGGGCACGACGCTTCGCTCAAGGATGCCTGTGGGAGATGCCTGAAGATGGAGACACCTTTTGAAGACTAGCTACCGCTGCGTAGGCTCTTATTTCTGTTATTCCGCCGAGAGGCGAGTATTGATGTACTCCGAATAATCAGGACATGTAATATTCAGATTATTATTCGTACTCTGATGCTTTATTTCGATGTATGACTATGTTATTTATCTGTGATGAATGCCTGTGCGTGATAGCGTCTGATCCAGGGACTATCACGAGACAGAATGCTGGGTTTTCCGATTTTGAAAACCCAGGGCGTTACACAGGTAACCGGCTTGACCTCAATCCACTTGGTGAACTTGTCAATAGCTACCAGAACTCTATTGAATCCCCCTAGCGCATTTGGGAGAGGACCAATCATATCCAGCCCCCAGCAAGCGAAAGGCCAAGTTGGTGGTATCGTGATAAGCTTATAGGCAGGAACATGTTGTTGCTTGGCGAAGAATTGGCATCCTTGGCACTTCTTGACTAGTTCTTCTACATCAGCGAGAGCTGTAGGCCAGTAGAAAGCACGTCTGAATACTTTTCCCACCAAGGTGCGGGAAGAAGCGTGATTGCCACAGATTCCTTTGTGTGTCTCCTCCAAGATTTCCTTGCCTTCCTCACGAGAAACACATTTCATGAGTATATCAGAACTTGCGTCTCGTTTGTAGAGTTGATCTCCGACTAGAACATAAGCCTTGACATGTCGTGTGATGCGCTCAGCTTTCGCTTTATGTTCTGGAATCAACTGTTGTTTAATGTTGTCGATGAAGGGGGTTCTCCAGTCCACATCAATCATAAGCACTTCTCGATCAGTTTGAACTGAAGTAGTCGCAGGTGCAAATGATTGCTCCAGAATTGATGGTTTATGGAGTTCATGGATGAAGATTCCAGCTGGCACTTGAGCTCGTGTAGATCCCAGCTTCGACAAGATATCCGCAGCAACATTGTTGTCGCGGACCACATGATGGAACTCGAGACCATGGAATTTGTTCTCAAGCTTGCGTACCTCTTGACAGTACGCATCCATGTTCTCAGCATTACGATCCCATGAATCGTTGACTTGATTGATGACCACCAAAGAATCACCATAGACAAGTAGTCGTGTAATGCCAAGAGAGACTGCAAGGCGAAGACCATGCAATAGAGCTTCATATTCAGCTTCATTGTTTGAGACCTTCTAAAAGATCTGCAAAACATATTTGAGTTGCTCGCCCTTGGGAGAAATCAAAAGTACCCCGGCACCAGCGCCTTCCAACTTGAGGGAACCGTCAAATTACATGACCCAATGTTCTGGACGCTCAATTGGAGTTGGGACTTGATTTTCCCGCCACTCAGCCATGAAATCAACCAAGGCTTGAGACTTGATAGCAGTGCGAGACTTAAATTCGAGTGATAGAGCACCAAGCTCTACAGCCCATTTAGAAATCCTTCCTGTGGAATCTCGGTTGTGCAATATCTCGCCAAGCGGGTAGCTAGTGACCACAGAAATCTTGTATTCGTCGAAGTAGTGGCGGAGCTTCCGTGAAGTAATCAGAACTGCATAGAGTAGCTTCTGTACCGGAGGGTAACGAGCCTTGGATTCTGAGAGTACTTCACTGACGAAATAAACAGGCCTCTGAACAGGGTAGCCATGGCCTTCTTCCTGCCGCTCAGCGACAATAGCAGTACTGACGACATTAGTAGTCACAGCAATATAGAGCAAGAGCTCTTCATTGGGCTGAGGAGCTGTGAGGACTGGAGGCTTGGATAAGAACTCCTTGAGCTGAGAAAAAGCTTGATCAGCTTCAGTTGTCCATGTAAACTTCTCCTGCCCTTGAGTAGCGTGAAGAAAGGTAGACCTCGTTCTCCAAGTTGTGAGATGAAGCGATTGAGTGACGCCATGTAACCAGTAAGCTTCTGGACATCGTTGATAGTAGTCAGAGCTTGCATTTTGGAGATGGCGATAATCTTCTCGAGGTTTGCTTTGATGCCTCGATGGCTGATGATGAACCCGAGTAGTTTTCCTGAAGATACACCAAAGACGCACTTATTAGGGTTGAGCTTCCATTGGTACTTACGTAGCGAAGCGAAAGTTTCCTCAAGATCTGTGATAAGCATGTCTGGATCCCTAGTCTTGACAATGACGTCATCCACGTATGCTTCCACGTTCTTGTGAAGCTACTTCTTGAAGCACGCTTGGATAGCCCTTTGATATGTAGCGCCAGCATTTTTCAACCCGAAGGACATTGTTGTGTAACAATAAGCACCAAACGGGGTGATAAACGCGGTCTTCTCTTGATCAGATTCCTTGATTGCAATTTGATGATAGCCAGAGTAGCAATCCAGGAAACAGAGTAGAGCACAGCCCGCCGTAGAGTCAATGACTTGATCAATCCTTGGCAACCCGAAAGGGTCCTTGGGGCAATGCTTGTTGAGATCAGTGTAGTCGACACACATCCTCCAGTCATTAGAGTTCTTCTTTCTGACGAGCACAGGGTTAGCGAGCCACTGCGGGTGGAAAACTTCTTTCATGAAGCCAGCCGCAAGTAGTTTAGCGAGCTCTTTCTTGATGGCTGCCCTGCGGTCATCAGTGAAGTGACGAAGGTGTTGTCTCTTGGGGGTAGCGTTAGGATCAACGTTGAGTGAGTGCTCAATCAACCTCCTGGGTACACCTGGCATGTCAGATGGCTTCCACGCAAAGATATCATGGTTAGCCTGAAGGAAGTTGACGAGCGCATCTTCCTATTTAGGATCAAGCTGTGCACTGATCATGGTTGTCTTGCTACTGTCACCAGTACCGAGGTCAATGACTTTGAGCAGGACGTCACCAGATGGTGCAGGCTTGTTGTTGTTGTCAGTCTTCTCAGGAACTTCGAGCTCGCTCGGAGCAGGCTTCTTAGCAGCAGTGAAGACTTCCATCATTGCGTTGGGTACTTGAGTAGTCGAGGCAAGTTCCACGGCTTCTGTGTCGCAGTCGTAGGAATGCTTCAGATCCCCTTGCAATGAGAGAACTCCTTTGGGGCTCGGCATCTTGAGAACCAAGTAGACATAGTGAGGGATAGCCATGAACTTAGCGAGACCGGGCCTGCCGATGATGGCATGGTAAGAAGTCTCGAAGTCGGCGACCTCAAACTTGATGTACATAGTGCGGTAGTGATCCTTAGTCCCAAAGGTAACGGGTAGTACAACTGAACCCAAAGGAACAGCTGCATTGCCCGGGATGATACCATAGAATGGTGAGTTGGTCTTGGTAAGCATATTGGTGATATCCAGGCCCATCTTCTTCAGAGTTTTGGCAAACAGGACATTGAGTCCGCTGCCTCCATCAATAAGAACCTTGGTAAGTCTGGAACCTACCACCACTGGATCCAGAACGAGAGGATATCGTCCTGGCTCAGAGAAACTAGTCCACTGATCCGCCCTTGAGACGGTAATGGGGATTTCAGACCACTTAAGATAAGTGGGTGCTGCTGGTTTGATGGACATAATCTCCCTGAGAGCTAGCTTCTGCATGCATTTGGTTGGAATTCGACCAAATATGACATTGACAGTATTGGACGGGTTCTGGAACCCAGTGTCTTTATCTGTGTTAGCCTTTTTCCCCTTGTGCTTGCAATATCGCGAATTTGGGTGCGATGGCTCAGGTGTATTCTTCAACGCACGTCGAAGTTGGTAACACTGCTCTGTAGTATGATCACCCTCCGGGTGCCATGGGCATTTCTGCTTGGTCAATGTTGCCTAGTGAGGATCATCTTCAGGCTTGGCAATAGTTTCCATAGCTGCAACAGTGTTCTCGGGCTTGCGCTTGCGATTGGGATTACTCGAGTAGTTATTCCCTTGACGGTTGCCTTGCTGTTGCTTGCCACTGCCGCTTCCACCAGCATTGTTGTTGTTGTTGTTCTTGTTGTTGTGAAGATGCTTGAATCGATTCCGAGCCTTGTCTTCCTCATCTGCCCAGTGTGTGATCATCTCCTTGAGCTTGGTGATGTTGGCTGGGCGAGCACGACCAAAGTCTTGGAATAGCCTGTCATCATAGAAACCATCCTGGAAGGTGTCTATGACTTCTTTTTCTGTGACATCAACGACAGTAGCCCTTTTTTCAAAGAAGTGGCGCATGTACTCGCGAAGAGTCTCGCCTTGTTTTTGCTTGATCAGGGCAAGGTCCATCCTGGTGCCATGACGGCCCAAAGAACCCGCGAAGTTGCTGGTGAAGCGGTGCTTGAGTTGTCCCCAATTGTCGATGGAGCCATGTTTGAGGGACTCAAACCATGTGAGGGGCTCTTGCTCAAGGACAAAGGGGAAATAGATACACTTGGTATCATCATTGCCTCCGGCATTGGAGATGGACAGAGCATAACAGCGTAACCACTGCCTTGGATCTTGCTTACCATCATACTTGGAGATGCCGTAAGGCTTGAATTTCTCCGGAAGATACAGAGCTTGAAGTCGAGCGGAGAAAGCAGGAAAAGAATCAGAGTCATTATCCTTTTGCTTCTCACGTTCAGCACGTCTGGCGTTGATAGTTGTGCGAGCGTCATAGCGAGAGTCTCCCGACTTGCTATTGACACTACCATCGTCACCTTTGCCCTTGTTGCTTGCTTCCGGACGTGTGCGATTAGGAGTAGGAGTAGTACGAATAACACCCCCACTGCTGCCATGGTGACTAGGAGCACTGGTATTCTGTCGGAGCATAGTGTAGGCTAGTTCAGCCAGCTTCGCGACTTCAGCAGTCGCCCTGTCATGAGGCATAGTGTGACCGAGTAGATTGATCGCATTAATGGCTTCTTCTGGAGTACGATATTGACGAGTAGTAACCGCATCCAGAGCCTCTTGAAGATTATGGGTAGGTAAAGCTTCCGCGAGTTCCCGACGAAGAGTTGCACGATCAGCATTGCGTTGGTGACGTGCAGCCTTGACCTTCGCGGTTTCATCAGCAGGAGCATTGGCAGAGAGTTCATCATCAGACACATCATCCGGGTAGCGATAATTGGAGCGGTGCCCTTGCGGAGTAGATGCATCAACGACGAACACTTCTCGATGTGATGAGTAAGTACCCGTACTCTGAATGAGCTCAGTATCGGTGTCATAATCAACAAGCTTGATGCCTTCCTGAAAAGGCAAGTTGTCGAGACAAGCGATAGAGCGCTCCTGATCATCCAGTGTGAGATCAGCAGGCACGTGCTCAGGCCAGTAGACAAATCTACCCTCAGGTGTCAATGTGATCACCAGTCCATGAGTAGAGCCAGACAGTTGTTGTATTTCCACAGAATCCGAACCGTAGTTGAACTCGAACTCAGAAGAATCCGAAGGGTAGTCGAAGTTGTCGTCCGAATCTGAAGAGTACTCGAGCACGATCTTCAGGCCAGGGCACATGAGGCGCTTCAATGCAGCTTGGTAAGCGGCACTGACATGGGGGTGACCGAAGAGAGGTGGTGCTTGAATGTTGTCCAGGTTGAGTGCAAGCTGTGAAGCTGATGGAAGCAACTCAGGCTGGATGGGAGGCGAAGTCGAGTTGTACTCGGACTCCGACTCGAGTTCTCTGATTGGGTCAGAGATCGAAATTTCACCGAAATTTTCGACGAAATTCTCCATCGAAGCTCGTGTAAGCGTCGAGGACTTGAGTTTTGACTCCGGAGTTTGCGCTAGGAAACGCAGGAACGATCCGGCTCCATCAGCAACGCAAACCCAAGAGCCGAAAACGAAGGTGTCGCCTTACTGGAAAGCGACGATCGGCTTGATGGTGACGAGAGCCATCGAGTTCGTCAGTGGATCAACGACAAGATCCCCTACCTAGCGCGCCAGCTATCAGTGTTTTAGACACCGAGCCTACAACGGGGTACCCGAAGTAGTAGATTGTGTGGTGGGGCTCGCCGAGATCAGGAACATGATGGTGAGACACGGGGCACACAATTAGACAGGTTCGGGCCGCAATGTGCGTAATACCCTATGTCCTGTATGCTGCGTGGCTCTGTATTGATTGCCTCTGTTTTGAGAGGGGTCCCTGCCTCGCCTTATATATCACGGGAGGCAGGGTTACAAGTTGGATTGGTACAAGGGTACTATTTGAGTAGGACTCGGAGTAGCCTATACAAGGTATGGAAAGCTATCCTAGTCTTAGTACAAGTCCTTGTCCGCCTTGTCTTGCCTTGTGGTCCACGGTACCAGCACCGTGGCCCACTATTCGAGTAGTCCAGGTGTATAGGGACTCATCTCTCGGGTATGGCCCACAGTGTGTTGGTGGGCCCAGGGATGCCCGGTCGACATTGGGGAACACACACGGCGTAATCATGCCGTGCCTCGACCAGCTACGGCACGACGCGGAGGCAGGCCACAAGGTATCGATGTACGCCCTCACCCTCTACCTCTACAGGCCCAACAGCGGCGAGGCCAACGACGACGAGGCCCGGCGGCTCCTGCACTTGGTCGAGGGACCCGAAGAGGGGGCGACGGCGCTTCCTTGGAAAAACTTGACTTGTACAAAACGCCGCTCCAGGATCATTTCGGCGACGTGGGACTTACGGCTGTCGGAGGTGATTGCCGTGTCGCCGGTGCCGGCGCCCGTACCTCGCCAGGAGGATTTTCAGTGTGCAGGTCGCGGGTGTGGCAACCACGCAGGATGGCATGCTTGGTACTCGTGGCGTAAGTTCTGCAGCGAGGAGTGTAGGATCCGGAACGAGTGTGATTGGTTCTTCTTCACACTCAAGGAAGCGTTAATGATCTGATACAAGGTAAAAAATTTGTGATTGCTAATATTTCTTGATTAATTTGTTCCAGACATGATGCTCCATAAAAGACATTCAAGATTTCAGTTTACATGTTTGCTTTCTTTCTTGTCTACTACTCATCAGGAATTCACTTTACATCTGGAATTCTTGTGTTCTGAAACTTCAGCTAACTGCTAAAATTCTATCAGTTCACAGGATTTCAGTTATCAAGAATTCAATTGTTCTGACAGTTCGTTGAATGCTTTCTTATTTTCAGGAAATTTATCTGGCACTGACGAGGGACCTTGCCGAGAGGCTTTGGCGTCATTTTAGTTAGAACTTTGAAGAAATCCAGCAAATAAACTCAAAGCATGTCTCTGAAGTTGTGTCTTTGGTTGATGTGTCTATCAACTTGTGTCCTTGTAGAGCATGTTTTTGATGATCCTTAGTTGCTGTGGTGTCATCGTGGCTCGGGAAGCCTATGTGTAAACTCAGTCCTCATATATCGTACGCACTGGCTGCCGATCTTTATGTTGGTTACTTAATTTGTGTGATGCATTTTACTCTGGTACGAAATTGATGTGAGGAATGTTATTCTGCTAAAGTTGGTGGAAAGATGATATTCAAAATTTACTTTGAGCACAAAAACTTTTCTGTAAGCAATATACAATAACATGTGTCATCTTGTGCAGTTACATATATAGTAAACAAGAAGTAAACTAGTATAATAAAAATAAAACTATATTTACAAAACTTGATTATGTTCAACGCATCGTCTTTACAAATATATAAAACTTTGTGGGACCCACTCGTCAGCGGGTCAAACGAAAACGCCCCCCTCAAATACGCCAACCGTTCAGAAAATTTGGTAGCCAACAATTTGGAATGTGGCGCCAGTTTTAACATCTGAAATATTTAACAAACGCCCAAACTACCGCGCTACCATGACTGGGGCCACCACGTTGTTGCGACAAATGCCGGGTTATTAGAGTAGTAAGTCGTGCGTCTTTACTTTCCCTCCCTAATCCCCTTGCAAAACCAATCTACATCTTGGTCAGTTAGGGGCCGGGTAGTCGACGACGACCGGCGTCGCCGCCAAGCTGCTTCTCGCCTTACACGAGGATGCCGACGTCCAGCGAGGTGGCAAGGGTGACCCCTTCGTCGTCTGAAGCGCTGCGCACACCGTCATCGGCCATGCTACCTCCAATGTTCACACCAACCTCTGGTACGACGACTGCTGAACCTACCAGCAGCATGGCCACCAGGGCTAGGGCAACGGCTGCGCTCTTTGGGTCATCATCACCTTCATCCCAAAGAGCATCACAAGGTTCGGGTGACGCACAAGCATTCGTCGACAGCCTAGATGCAGACCATGATGTGGTACCTTCGTCTCAGGATGAGACGACCGAGGCCAGGTACGCTGTTTCCGCGTTCCATCTTTCCCCTCGTACGTACTGCCACCTATATTTCATGCATTTGTGCACGCACTGGTACCCTAGATTTCATGCATTTGTTCACGCGATTTGCACACCAAATTTCTTCAAATTATTGAAATGCCATTGATGAATGCGCAGATCAAAAGATGAGGAGATTTGGACCGTGTATATGATTGAAAAGGGTAGAGATGGGGAGGCAGATAAAAAAATACATGTAAACCTCGTGGGAAACAAATCACCCTTGAAAACATAAACAAGTTGAAACAAAAATTGGGGTATCGGAACAGGGACTTGGTTTACTACAAGACTAGAATTCCTGAATCTCCTGCGGAAGCAACACTCACTGAGATCGACTACGATGTCGATGTAGCAAAAATGAAAAAGATTCACGAGGAGGAGACGGTGATCAGCTTAGTTGTATCCAGAGAGCCAATACCTAAAAACCATACCATGCCCATAACACCATTGAAATCCAAAAGTGTTTCCACACATGATGATGATGATGAAGAAGTCGAAGAATCTGACTTAGATGAATACAAACTTTGGCTAGCTGCAATGCATAAAGAGAAGAAAGCCTTGGGTAAGATATGGTACAGCCCAATATTTGTATATATATACTCATGATTTTGCAGTTCAGTCACATGATTGAAATTAATTATGGATCCTATTTCAGAATTAAAAGACATATTCAAGGAGGATACAATCGTCACATACCAAGAATACCTGAATGTTGCAGGACTACTTGATGACATCGGTAATATCCCTCTCCTAATTTGCAAGCAAATTACCATTCTTTGTCAGACTACAAATTATGCTAGCTCATCATGCCACAAAATTGTCTGCAGAACGGTATGTGGACCCCACCTTCATTTTGCAACAAAGGGATGACATGAACCCAACACCTCCAGTGCAGCCTCCATCTCATGCTCGGCGTTGGAAACAACAGGAGCAAGGAGATGGTAACTTGTGTTTCATAGAAATTACCTGTCTATGCATTGTATGTTTTTTTGTGGGTATTATTACATTTTGTTCCCATGGAATAGGCTCACAAAATGTGAAGAAAAGAGGATGTGGTCCCGTAAGAGCCTTGAAGGTAATCACCAAGAGAATCAAGGCGGGCAAACAGCAGTTGGACATTCAATTCTCCAAACATGGAGGACCGGTAGGTGATAACTACCGCTCATTCGTTGATGAAGTGGTCATGTATACAAGGAAAAGGATGCCAATCATTGGAGTGAAATCGTGGAAAAATGTCAAGAAAGATGTCAAAGACGCAATAGCAACTGATGTATTGGTAATAATAAACTTTGCTTTTCAATACAATTCAAATAAAAACTAACATATCAACTCACATAGTATTTGCATGCTATTGTGATTATATAACAGGCAAAGTGGGACATAGAGGATAATGCTGATTCAAGGGAAAAGATATGGGCCATTGCTAAGGAGCGTTACAAAGGATGGCATTCAACTTTCAGTGCTACGGCCAGGACATACGACAGCTACCACCAGAGAATGCTACATAAGCCTAATGAATTCGATATTGTTGAATGGCACTATCTGTTGAAGTATTTCAGTACTGCTAAATTCAAGGTTTGCTACATTTTTGAGCAATACATTTTTCATACAAATGGCAATGTCTGAGTCTTTAAGTTTTTTGTTCATAACTTGACATTGTATAGGAAAGGAGCGCATAAAATTCTGCGATTCGAGGCCAACAAATGACAAGACATTTGTCAGGCTGTAAGCCTTATTCTCAGCGCAGCTATGAGAAGGTAATAACTAGAGAAGCACATCTCCAATCTGTCTTGCAGGATGAATAACTAATTTGTTATGTTCTTGGCTTAACAGAGAGACCCAGAAACTGGTGAAGAGCCCGATGATATGCAACTTTGGTGGATAACTCACACTAAGCATGGGGATTGGACAGACGAACAATCTAAAAATGACTATGTGAGTTCTCAATGAATGAGTACATACATTACTATACATAGTCCATGCAATTATAGAATGCAAGCAATTTCTTGTTCAACTAACTCCTCCATCTGTGCCTTCTAAATGTTAGGACAAAGCAAGCAGCATTATTGCTGAGGCGGAATCAAATGCAGAGAACAACTTCGTTTCCCAAAAGGAAAAAAACGACATGTTCCAGAAGGCATACAAGGAAGTCACAAATTGCAAATCAACCAAGTTGCATGGTAATGGGTACCTGGCAAAAAATCCAACTAGAAGGCAGCTGCTCAATTCGGAGCGCCAGGAACAAATTCGTAGGGAAGAGCTACAGCATCAGGAACACGTCGAGCTCATGGACGCATTTGGGCTGCTACAAGAAAAAAATGTCAACATGGGAAGAAGAAAGGGAAGCAGAAAGAAGAGAACATGCACGACAACTTGAAGAAAGTAACAAAAAAAGGGAGGCTGATCTGCAACAGCTTAGGCAAGAGTTCCTGTCAATGCTGCAAGCAACAAATGGACATGCACAATTTCCACAGGTACTGATCAAGCTAGTTGCATGAATGACTTTCTTTCCTTAGGTTCTATATCTGAATGTCTGTATCCTTTCATAGGTTGTCCTGCCAACATCTGTCCAACCAAACAACAATGTCACTGAATCTGCCGACGTGGCGGCGGCTGCATCAATCACCCAGCAAAACAACATTGTCACTGAATCTGCAGACGTGGCGGCGGCTCCATCAATTACTACAACTGGAAATGTACAGACAGACTCTAGGAATGTGCTCTCTTCTACTCCGGTTGTTCTTGAATTCACAACTTTTTACTACTACATATCATCAGTTACTGATAAAATGACGCCTAATCTTGTCCTTCCAAATGATTGGTTCATAGGAGAAGGAATCTGAAGTCGTTGCTAAACAAGTCTTTCGCAAAACCAGAAGTACTAAAGGTGTTAACATTCCTGAAGCACAATCCGCCGTCCCCCCCGTTAAACAAATTTCATCTCAACAGCTACAGGTACAAGCTGCACAAAGGAGACGACAAAGCACCAAAAAGACATGAGGTGAAATTTTTGCAACTCCTCTACCTGCTGTGAATGTAATTCATGTTACAGCTGCCAAAGTGTGTTTATGGTTGTGAAAATTATTTGATGTCATTCTGATAATTTTATGAATCACAATCAAACTTTGGTTTGCTACATGCTATTGTTGCACAAATTCCAATATTAGAGATTATTTGATGCTAGCTTAAAAATGTTGTTGATTCTTTTCAGGAAGCCATGTCGAATGGAGCAAACAGGTGATGCGAGCTCCTTGCAATGAAGTCACCCTTTGCTGATCAAGTGTTGGGATCCTCTCAAAGTCACCATTTGCTAACCAAGATCTTCATTTCCTATCAAATTAGCCTACTATGTGTTGAAACAATGTCCCGTCCTAAACTTTTCAGTATTTCAGTACTTCGTGTGTCATGTAATAACTCAGTGGAAGGTTGAATGTTGTTTCATGAACTATAAATGCATAATTATATATACCTGATGATGTTATTTAATGTTTCAAATTATTGCTGCTATATAAATGAGCGTGGCAGAATACACCTTTCGTTGCAAAGGATAAATCATCCTATCACAACCCGTTTTTTCGTTGCCAAAAACTTTCGACATGAAGCAACCAAACCATTTTTGACGTTGCAAATGATAAGTCATCCTTTCACAACCATTATTTTTCGTTGCCAAAAAGAAATGTGGCAATAATAAGTTCAACTTGTAGCAACCCTGTATCATGGTGGTAATAGAGACTTGAACTTTTGGCAACCAAACCATTTTCGAAGCAATAATAGAGGACACATCTTACAACCAAGCAAACTACGTGGCAATAGAGTGCCAAACCTATTGCCTCCATCCTAGATATGTTGGTTGTAATAGAATGTTTCACCTATAACAACCGTCCATATGCTACGTGGCAATAGAGGATACCACCTATAGCAACGTAACCAATTTCGTGGCATCAGACAATACTACCTATAGCATCGAATCAAAATTTTGTTGTAATACAGGAAATCACATATTGCACCCAAATACCTTTCGTGGTAATAGAGGGGGTTCCACCTATAGCAACCACAATCAGTGCGTTGCAAAACAATACTTTGCAATGTAAGATTTCACACATTGCAACACGACTGGAACGATGCAATTGCACCTATGGCAACACCAGATACGTCGCAATAGGATAATTTGCAACCAACACGAGCGTGGTCTCAAGTGCTAGTTGCAACGTCACATTGCGTTGCAACAGAAAAACTTTTGCAACCACCAAATGACCACGGTTGCAAAAGTCTAATGCAACGCGGCCTATCGCATCACCTGGCCCACGAAAAAATTTGGTTGCAATTGTGGCTATTGCAACCAAATATGGCATATTGCAACACATTTTGAGCGTTGCATTAGGGGGAAAATCTAGTAGTGTAACTAATAGTAAACGCAAACGAGTTGACTACCTAGTGGGTCCCACTTGTCCGCGGCTTCTTTGTGTCCCCACTACTTTTCCTGGAAGTAGATCCTCTACATTATCTAGTGGGTCCCACCTGTATGCGGCTTCTTCATGGAAACTCTGTCCCCACTTCCTCACAGAGGAAGGCCATGTCTTCGTTGGACTGCGACATCACAATCACTAATTGGACAGACCTTCAATTGACTGTACCTGAAGTTGCTGAGGAGTACAGATGTGAACAACAAGTCACTCAATTCAATTTTCATCTGATTTTTGAAAACACAACAAAAGGACCAGTAAGATATTGAATACGCTGCTTGATCAAAAGTAAAGTAAATTCATCAGAATGTATTCCAACCATGACAGATACAATAGGCCTAGTTACTGGAGTTTAACAAGGACACATAAATCCCAAGCAGTCGATGAGCAGGAGCCACAACTGAATTCCATTACATAAAACACTAAGGTTCACACCTAAACAGAGCATAACAAGCATAGTACTTGACCACATCACTGCATAACAGGCAGAGTACTTGACCACATCACTGCATACAGCCCCATCATACAAACTACACAAAAGCATCTACAGACAAACTACACAAAAGAGCTTCAGCTTCCACTTCAGTCCTCGTCAGAGTCTGAGGAATCTGTTTCCTCATCAGAGTCCAAATAGTAGTGCTCACCCTTCAAGATCTTCCGCTTGACCTCTGTACGGAACGTCGATGCCATGGCTCGAAGCTGACATTTTAGAAGGGACTCAGTTACATCACAATCTGAATTCTCATGATCTTGCATTTACAAATATCAAACTAATGCTAAATTTAACATTGTTAGGACATCACCTCCGTGTTAGACTTAGTTGGTCCATCGTGGTCGTCGTCATCACTCCACAAGTCTATCATCATCGTGACTGAACACTCCTTTGACAGAACTATTTCATACTTTCTACCTTTAGACTGCATTACAGACAAAACAGGAAGATCCAAAGATGAATCAGGTCTAAAATTCATACCACATCGATAACATGTCATTTTTTGCTTATTGTAAAGAATTCAAGTTAACTAGATGAATAAATTTATCTACAAACAAGGAACATACCTCATCCAAGGTTCTTGGAAACTTTTTGCAATCTACAAATGACTTCCCATCTTCATCTGTATAATTGCTCTCGGTGAAGATGTGGCGTGCCTTTTTCTAGAACAAATCAGTATTTAGAACATGCATCGAGTAATTGAAAAACAAAGATTGAACACGAGGGAGGCACGTGTTGGGCTAGAATGTCAGCCTTTTGTTTGTGTCATGTCGATTTAAACAAAATAATGACATGACAACACTTATCTACTTGTACCAGCTATCAAGACAAAACAAAATGTACACTTATCATTCTAAATATGATAAAAACTTTAGAGATGAATGCATCCTCTGCTAGCGCTGCTATCACTTCACATAAAACAAAAACAGTGCTAGTTGAAGCTTCTCGCAATGACTAGACAATAGAACTGAAATAGGTATTGGTCCATGGATTAAATCATGTAGCATGCATTTTTATATATCAGTTGAGAAATATATATATTGCTGACTATAAGTATATGCATGTGACCTATATGAGTTAAGGGTAAAATGGACTTTTCAAATTAGTCTCATACTAAAATATAGCATTACATAAGCATAAGGATGAGTGTGACACTAAAATGAAAGTTAAGGGACTAATTTGACCTATTTGAAAGTTGAGGGGACCAATTTGACCCTTTGTGTAAAGTTCAGGGACTGAATTGCCTATTTTGCCAACTGTCTTTTCTAGAACAAAGCCGTATTTAGAAGATGCATTTTAACCCCAAATTTTAAATCCACTCCAAGAAAACCTGGTGGAATCACCAAAATTCCTACCATTGATCTAACATGGAAACTTCATACATTGATTTATCTACTCACATGCTAAAGTTCATCAAAACATTGCTTTCAGAGTTTTTCAGATGCATTTAGAAAGTAACTATGAAATCCAATCCAAGAAAACCCCCTCAATTAATCAGTACATCCCTCATTACACTTTATCTAGTTGCATGGAATCAGTACTCTCTCTATTTTCTTTATATGACGTTTCAGACAAAATTTTTGACTAGATTCTAGTGCAAATCTGCTGTCTTAAACGTCAAGTATTCAGGAACAAAGGAAGTACATCTGTCATTAATGTAATCCAAAAGAACCCAAATAAATCCACAAACCTGGAGGAATCAACAAAATCCTACATTTTATCTCACATCTCAGAATCTAAGCTAAAAGAAATAGGGGTCTAGATCACCTTGTTCTTGCGGCGCTCCGCTGCTCCAGCGACTACGCCGGGGTGCATTCCTTCCACGGCCACTACCGGGATAGGAATGATGTTGAGGGCGGCGCCGCTGGGGTGCACTGCTCCCTGGGCCATCGCCGCGGTAGGGTTGACATTGATATCGACGCCGCCGGAGTGCACTGCTTGCTGGGCCACCGTAGGGACAGGCTCGACGCCGCCGGAGTGCACTGCTTCCTGCCCCTCCGCCGGGGCAGGGGCAGGGTTCACGTCGATGTCGGCGTGCGCCCACTTCTGGGGGGTGATCTTCGAGCGCGGCATGGGGGAAATGCAGTTGGGCGACGATGCAATCGGCGATGGGCAGCGAGAAATCTAGGCGGTGATGCGTCCAGAGCAAGAGGGAGGAAGAAAACCACAGCGGTTGATGGGACAGTTCCCGCGGAGTAGGCGACTAGGTAGTAGTAGACGGTGAGACTGTTTGCCTTCTATAGTTTTTTAAAGAAATGTAGGGAAGTTGTTTCGACCACCAAGCGGTTGTCAAATGGAGACCACCATGAAGGGCGCACCTGTCCGCAGTGTGGGCCCTTGCTTCCCTGGGCCTACATGTCATTGCCTTTAGGATGGAAACAAGTGCGGTGTATCTAGATTTCCTCAAGAAGCCAAACTGCCCCCTTCACTTTCCTTTTTGCCTCTCCTCCCCCAAAACCACGTCGTCCGCGCTGTTCACAAAGTCTCAGTGGGTCCCACCTATCGGCCCCAGATTCAGAAGTGTGTTTGACTTCTTGAAGAACAAGCACATTTTTTTCTTTTTAATCTCTGCATGAACCTTGTATCTAGTATTTCTTCCTCATATGAAATGCAAATTAGATCATTGTTTTTCCTAAAAATTCCTAAAATCATGTTGTATCAAGTTAAGGCTAATGTTTTGAAAAATCTACTCGTATTGGTCTGTTTCAACAATTTAACAAATTGACAACAACAAGCAAACTTTTGTACACACAAAATGAAGTCAACAAGAAAAGTGATGAATACCAAAGCTTCAAAACTCATCAAGATCTACAAACTTTATTTAGGTCTTTCTGTCATTTTCTAAAGTGGTAATAACATGAAGTACAAAATTGACAGACCTCTTAGATAGTTTCTTCAACTATCTAAGTCAATCTAGGATTAATGACCAATGTATACTACAACTTTCGAAAATGAGAACATGACCTAAACAAAGATTGTAGACCTTTATGAATTATTAAACTTTGGTATTCATCACGTTCCCACTTGTCATCATTTATGTATGAAAAATCTTGCTTGAAGTTGAGAATTATTGAAATTCACAATTAGGATTGTTCAAACTCTATAAAATGGAGTAGTGACTTAAATAAAGTTTGTAGATGTTGATGAGTTCTACAACTTTCGTATTCATGACTTTTTCATTTGAAATCATTTGTTGCCCCAGCTAAATTTGAGAATTTCAAAACTGATGAAATCTAAAATTTAAATAGTTGAAGGTAACTCGGATGGGGAAATGCCCAAAACAAAAGTAGTAGATCTCGATAGGTACTAAAACTATTGTATTGACAACTTTCTCGTTTGAACTCTTTTTTTATGTCTTAGAATTTAAATACACTTCAAATCATTAAAAGAAATTAAACACTAGTTCACTTCGGTGACTAGTAACTAATAGTAAACGCAAAGGAGTTGACTACCTAGTGGGTCCCACTTGTCAGCATCTTCTTTGTGTCCCCACTACTTTTCCTGGAAGTAGATCCTCTACATTGTCAAGTGGGTCCCACCTGTATGCGTCTTCTTCATGGAAACTGTGTCCCCACTTCCTTTTTGTTTATACACGAAGCTACAACATAGAATATTGCCTTTCTGCCTCTTCCCCCAAACTGTCCCATCACAACTAGGGTCTTTATATACCAAAGCTTCATAGCTCATCGAGATGAACAATCTTTATATAGGTCATTTTGTCATTTTCAGAAGTGGTACTATGATGTAGTACAAAATTGACATGTCTCCAACCTAGTTTCTTAAACTATGTGAGTGAACCTAGGATTAATGAACAATGTCTAGTACCACTTTGTCAAATGAAAAACCGACCTAACTAAAGATTGTTGATCTTGACAAGTTATGAAACTTTGGTATTCATCACTTTTCCATTTGACTTCATTTAGTGTTTCAAAATCTTGATTCTTGTTTTGAATTGTTCAATTTCAATATTATGATTGTTTAAACATACTCACATGAGATGCAGTGGACACCATGAGCTTGATTATTGTTTTCTAAGAATGTAGGAAAAAATTTCCTGATTTGGACATCATTTGTGAAATCTAAACAAGTTTATAGTTATAATTACGAATAATAGAATCAAGTGATGTAGGTCCATGAAGATCTCAAGAACACACCAGAATCTGGCCAGCAGTACTTTTCTGTCAGAACAAATCAGCACCAACCACCAGCCGACAGCCAGACGAACAGGGTGGGTGGGACCCACGACTTCGCCCCCTTCCTCTTGACGAGTAAAGACAAACCTAACTGGACTCTCTGACGAGTTGGTCCCATGATGCTTGGGCCCACGAGTCAGTGTTGATCGCAAGATCGTGTCCCTTTACATTCATAAGAGTAGCGGTGCCGGCGGATTCCACCGAACGTCTCTCCCCTTTCCTCCAGATTTCTCCCCAATCTCTGTTCCAGGCTTCGTCCATCGCTCGCGCTCCGCCTCACTCTTGCCGTCGGCTTCCTCCATCGCTGGTGATGGTTCGCTCCACCCGCTCTCGCAGCTACGCTCCCGCCTCCACCCCGGGTGCAGAGGCCCGGATCAACCAGGGTCGCACCCGCATTGCCGCCTCCCCTCCAGTGGGCGCCAATGTTGCGGCGCCCCGAGTGGAGCACCACTCCACCCAGCAGAGGCGTGACTCGCGAGGAAGATTCGCGAGGAGCGCACGCACCAGGAACCCGCTGCCACCCACTAGGTACGTGTTCGTCGTTTCCAATGCTGAGGACGAAGAGGCGGCGCCGGTTGTCATCTCCGAGTCGGGGGACGGATTAAGAGCCTCTCCTCCTCCTCCCGGCCCCCCGGTTAGTATCGATCCTCTGTTTTTAATTTCTGTTAGGATCGATTTGCAATTGAGGTTGTCTATTGTAGACATGGATTTGTGGTAAACCTAGATGAATGTGATCAGTCTAGACTGTACATATTGTTCCTGTCATCAACCTTGACTATATATGTGATTAAAATGATTCTAAATATTTTTAGATTGTTTTAGATAAAATTATTCCACAACTAGATTGTAACTTTTTAGAACATTATTGCGGATGGGCAGCCAAAGATAAACTTGCATGTTAATTTGAAATTGATTGATATAACGATAGTCCTTGCATTCATGATTCTGATATTGATAACTATTTTTGGCAATGAAGACTCCTCAGCACGACCATGTCTACGTGGTCAACGATAAGGTCTCGATTCACTGCACGTTCCCACATGAGAGCGATGAGGAGATTGGAGAAGGGCCACTGGCGTCGAGGAGGGAGGTCAGATATGGTGGTCCGTGCTGTAGTCATTCCTAATTTCCCAGATTATACATGCTAACTTCAGTAATGCCAATTAACAGCACAAGGGAATGGGTGAGCAGCTTCACGTCCTTCTAAAGCGGAAATATTTCAACCCCTGAAGATGGTGCCTAAACATGAACAAGAGCTTCGTGGTTGACTTATGTAGTACTTATGCCTACACATGTTTAGTTTTAGCTTTTGTTAAGAAGCCTTGAGCTTGTTGTGGTTGATGGACTTATGTAGGACTCATGATCTGATGTATGAAGCTTTTGTGCGCAAGCCTTACTTGTGCCTGATGGACAACTAATATATGTATGAAAATTATATACCTTTTATGTATATCTTTGCTGAATGGTTGTGTTCATGAGATGATTTTCTTTTTTCGTCCATGAGATGTTCTCGTCCTCCTTTTAATTTTGTTGTTTCTATGTTTTATAATTATTTTGCTCTATACTTGTCAATTAGAAATCCACATAAAATGTACATGAACACATCAATAATAAGAGCAAATTTCTTGTGAGCAAATGGAGAACACATGTGCAATCACAAGAATGATCAAGGGCAATAATAATACTAGCATTCACTAGCGACCATATATTCCCACTTAAGTAATGTCATTATACAAGGTCATTACACAAAAGCCTCATTCATCAAACCTAATTGTTCATGACATCCTACTTGTTCATTAGTACCTCCATTTCCTAATACATGACATAATGGAGGGAGTAGTTCACTACACAAAAGCTATCAAATTAACATTCCTTGGAGGCGTGCCTACGGGAGTGCCCAGCGCTTGATCGCCAGCCGGAGGTCCTCCACCTTAGCCTCAATCTGAAATGTTTTTACAATGCATTATCAGTGATAAGTACATCAAAATTTGAATAAAACTGAACATAGTGAACATAGGGAATGAAGGTAATACCTCGGCATTAGGAGGACGCCTTCGCCAGGGGCTCGGGAGGAAGAACTCATCGTCGCTGTCGTCATTGCATTCCACGAATATCCTAACTCGTGGGAAGTTGAGCTCATAAGTCACCTTCGGCCCAATATCCTGAATTAAGAAATCGAGACATGAACAGCAAAATTGCACTTGTGAACTTAAGATTAATCATGTTGCAATCAGAGGTGATCAAAAATTTGCATGAAACTGACCAACATAAAATTCATATCCTAATTGTACCAAGAATGCTGTAACACCCTGGGTTTTCCAAAGCGGAAAACCCAGTATTCTATCTTGTGATTGTCCCTGGATCAGACGCTATCACACACAGGCATTCATCACAGATAAATATCATAGTCATACAATGAAATACAGCATCAGAGTACGAACAATAATCTGATTATTACATGTCCTGAATAATCGAAGTACATCAATACACGCCTCTTGGCAGAATAACAAGAATAACAGCCTACGCAGCGGCAGCTAGCTCCCGGAAGGTGTCTCCGTCTTCATTCGTCTCCCACAGGCATCCTTGAGCGAAGCAACGTGCCCCTCAGTCGTACCATTCGTCGGCGTTGTTGTCGAAGTCTGACTCGTACCCTGCAAGCTCAGGGGCTATCCCTAAGGATTGGGATAGGTCCACCTCACCAACTGTATGCAAGCTTTAAGTGGCCTATTTCTAAAGGTAAAGAAAGTATCAAGGTAGTAGCTGGGTTTCCTATGCAGCAGCAGCAACATAAATAGAATAATATCTCCAAAATCCCACCAAATCCCATATCACTCATCCACAAACGGTTACACCTGGTCACCCAGATCACCGTCACCATCACCTATCTCCATCTAGGGTCGGTGCGAGAACTCCCACTCCTCGCACCTCAATGGTTGTACCCGGATCCGCGAGGCAGAGAGAGCAACTCTCCTCTCCCCGAATACAACTACGACTCACCATACACTCTCAACCTATAAGGGGGAAGGTAGAAATCCCAAAATGTAAGAGTCGAAGTATACAATGGGCATGTCCATGACCGAGGACGCGGCTATACGTATAGGTCTAAACTCTGCAGAGCGTGTACACCAGTACCCAACTCGGAATAGCACCCGGACGGTGTACGGCCGACCGAGCCTACCCTAACGAACGAACACCTAGGAGTTACGATCCATCCTGCATCCGGGTCTCGCTGCGGTCCTTCGCAAAGGTCTGCCCCAGAACTGTGAAAATGCTCCCGTGTGGCCACACGGAGAGCGCCCAATAGGGAAGGGGCTTCACACTAACCCTCTCACTGATACCCTCTATCCTACTGGCAGGTATGGTATCACACTTGCTAGGGTCGAAACGGCCCTATCCCCACTCTCGGCGAGGTGGTGTGTACGAAAGTCCCATGTAACAAGGCAACCCACTCGGTTTCAGACCGGGGGAGCTCCTATCCTCCAAGTCATCATAAAAACCCCAACACCTGTGCTCCTAAAATAGTGTACCCACCATAGGCACCAAACTGGGCAACATCCGAGAAGACGATCCCTGGCCCCTGATCCCGGATCGGGTTATCTTGAGGTCACCCCCGCCAAAATATCCCAAAACACCTTCTCCTGCCGGTTTTTCCCCACACACGCCAAGAAACTACCACAATATCCCAACACATGCACAACAAGCTCAGTGTATCATCACGCATAAGTAAAGTAGTAGTAGTAGGTCAATCAAGGATAAGTATGTAAAAGTGGCTATGCACGGGTTCATCACATCCATCACTATGCAGTAAATAAAGCACTAGCAGTTCTAATAGCCATGCCTAACGGGCATTCAAAGAAGGTCGGGTGTGAACCTAGCTGCGAGTAGTCGTCGTAGCCAAGGTCATCGTCGTAGTCCTGGTTCAGCTCTCCGGCTCCGGCGGCTCCTAGAATCGTATTTAAATAAATAAACACGGGTGCTAAAGGCAATAAATCCAAGACGAAGAATAAATAAGACCCAAAAAGAGGCAAACTCTAGCCTAGCGTGGAGTTTGGATTTTTAGAAGATTTTTAGAAGAAGTTTTGTATTTTTCGGAGTTAAAACGGATTTAATATGAATTCCCAAAGATAAAATAGATTTCTGAAAAGCAAATACGTATATACAATATTGCAAACTTTAAGCCAGCTTTTACCTATCTCTAGCTAACTCTAAAAGGGCTTATAGCTAGCGTCAGGCCAGCTCCAGAGCTGACGCGGCAGCCACATGCCCGGCTTAAAGCCAGCGGCTGCACGCGTGGCAGCCCGCATGGCAGCCTGGTGTGGCACGACGTGGCAGATCCAGGGTGATCCACTGCGGTGTGGCGGCATGTAGGGGCGCGTGTGGCTCGGCCGGGGTTGGCCAGCCACACGAGATCCCCGTGGATCTTCTGCGTATAAGCGTGCGTGTGTGCGCGTGTGTGCAACCAAACCCCAGGGTTTTGGGTTGGCGCCGGCGGGTGTTCGGTGGATTGCCCCAAAGGGGGTTCCGGCACGGCGTGGCTCGCCGGCAGCGAGGCGCGGCCGTGGCTGGACAACAAGCGGCACGGCTCCGCTCAGGAGTTGATTGCGCATCGTCCTGGGCCACAAAGTTGGCACCTTGGGCCGGAGCGGAGCTCGACGGTGACGAAGCAAGCATGTGCGCGGCGGTGCTGCGCGGCGACGGCCGACGAGGACGCGCGGGTGCGCCCAGATGCCAGGCGCATACGCGCGTGCATTAGGCGAAATGATTCAGCCCCAAAGGTTGGGTCTTTGCCCCTGGGTTGTGTGTACAAGGCCATATCGGCTCGGGCGGCGCTCTGGCCGACGTGCGCGACGGCGACGAGCAAGGCCCTGCGGCGAGGTGATGGCGCGCATGTGCGTGCTGCCGTGACGGCGGCTTGGTGTGGTCGGCGAAGCCACAAAGGCAGAGCCTTTTTCCCTGCCCCTGCTCGCGCATGCACCAGGGCAAACCGGCACGGCGATGGCCATGGCGGTGCAGCGAACAGGGCGACAGAGGTCGCCGGCGTTCAAGAAGAAAGGGCACAGGGCCAAGCGGTGAGCGTGCGCGCATCGGTGAAGGCAGCGGCACCTGCAGGCGTAAGGCTCAGCACGATTGCCGGCAACACAGGCGACGGTGGTCTGCTGCGGCGGCGCGGCGTGTGCATGGTCGAACACAGGGCCAAAGGCGGTGCCTTTCTCCTCCCCTCAGCGCGAAGGCCGGCTCACACAAGCGAGAGAGAATCGATGGCTCACCTGAGTGACCACGGGTCGACGTGCAGAGCGGCGGTGAAGGGGGATGAAGCGGGACGGCGGCGCGGCGAGCTGGAGCAGAGGAAGCAGAGCGAGGCGCGGCTTCTTGCAGGGGCGGCGTCAGCTTCTCGCCGATCAACCCCCGCGGACGGCTCCGGCTCCTCGACGTGCTCCCACAGATGGCCTTGCCCGCCTCCTTCTCCTCCTCTCCCTCTTCTTCCTCAGGCGCGGCGGCGGAGTCAGGGGAATACCCCAAGGGCAGTTAGGTCAAGGGCGAGGCCGCGGTGGTGCTTATATAGGCGACGCGGCGCGACGTGGACGGCTGGATGAGGAGCGGCTGAGGTGGCGCGCATCCGATCCCTCGCCACGGGCGTGTACGGCGAGCTCGCCGACCTGGCACTCGCCGGATTGGCGCACCACGGTGAAAAGGGGGAAAAGGGGAAAAAGGTGGAGGCGATGTGGCGGATGACAAGCGGCCTCGGCGCGTCAGCGACAGGAAGGAGCAGTGCGCGGGCACGTGTGGGCTGGCGGTGTACCTGAGCTGCGAAGCTAGCTGAGCCGGTGGAGTGCAAGGGCGTCCGCTGGCGAAGAAAAAGAGAAGAGGGGCCTGGAGTAGACTTCGGTTGCGGACTTTGAGGCCCAACCCTGGTTTGGAGTCTTTTCCCTTTTCTTTTATTTCTAAACCTTTCTCTAATTTGATTCAAATTTGAATAAGAATTCAAATTTGAATCCCACACAAATAAATCCAAAACAAAACCAAATAAACTCCAAACTCCTCACACTAACATTTTATATTTCCTAGAAATTTTAATTAGCTCAAAATAAATCTAGGAATTTCAGGAGAGAAATTAGAAGACATCCTTAATTAAATTATCAAGCACTCAATTAATTCACCAAAAATTTTTAAATCCTCATTTTCACTATTAACATTCCGTAATAAAATTGCGGGATGTTACAGACTCCCCCCTCAAAAGAATCTCGTCCTCGAGATTAAGCATTTACCTCCGCCTCGAAGAGGTGCGGGTACTTCTCCCTCATGACCGATTCTTTCTCCCACGTCACTTCTCGCTCGGTGTGATTGCTCCAAAGCACCTTGCAGAAGCGAGTGGTGGTACTTATTGTAGCTTTCTCGGCCCAATCCAGTATCTTTACCGGATACTCCAAGTACTCCAGATTGTCTTGCAAATTGATAGCATTGGTGGAAACATGCTTGTCAAGCTTCGGGTCGAGGCACCTCCGGAGTTGCGAAATGTGAAACACAGGATGCACTCTGGCAAGATCAGGCGGTAGCTCCAGCCTGTATGCAAGTTTCCCCACCTTTGCCACAATCAGATAGGGTCCAACAAACCTCAGGGCTAGCTTCCCCTTCACATGGAACCTCTTCGTGCCTCTAAGTGGTGACACTCTCAGAAGGACGTAGTCACCCACTTCGAAGGAGATATCCCTCCGCTTAGGATCAGCGTAGCTCTTCTGCCTGCTCTGAGCTATCTTCAAGTTCTCTCTAATGTTAACCACATTCTCTTCAGCCTCGACAATGGAAGAAGGACCGAAGAAAGTCCTCTCCCCCACCTTAGACCACATCAACGGGGTCCTACACTTTCTGCCGTACAGAGCTTCAAAGGGTGCCATTTGCAAACTCGCCTGATAGGTGTTGTTGTACGAGAACTCAGCGTAGGGCAGACTCTTCTCCCAATCATTGTTGTAAGTCAAGACACAAGCTCTCAGAAGATCTTCAAGCACCTGATTCACTCGTTCTGTCTGTCTATCAGTCTGAGGGTGGAAAGCTGTACTGTAGTCCAAGCGTGTGCCCATCGAATCATGTAGACTCTTCCAGAACTGAGCTGTGAACTGAGCACCATGATCGAACATGATGCTGCGAGGTGCCCCATGTAACCTTAGGATGTGTTCTACGTAGAGATCGGCCAACTGACTCACGGTGAACTTGTTCTTCACCAGTAGGAAATGTGCTACCTTGGTCAAACGATCAACAATCACCCATATTGAGTCCTACCCCTTCTGAGTGCGGGGCAAACCCACCACGAAGTCCATGCTGATATCATCCCATTTCCACTGAGGTATCGCAAGTGGCTGTAGCAATCCGGTGGGTCTCTGATGTTCTGCCTTCACTCTCTGACATGTGTCACATCGGGCAACATACTCAGCTATGTCCTTCTTCATATTCTCGCACTAGAATCAACACTTCAGGTCTTGGTACATCTTGGTGCAACCGGGGTGAATGGAATACCGAGACTCGTGAGCTTCCTTCAGAATCGTCTTCCGAATTTCCTCACCACTGGGCACACATATGCGATCTTTCAACCACAACGTGCCTTGCTCATCAATACGGTAGTCCGGGGCCTTGCCTCTTGTCAGAAGGTCTTTCACTTCTTCAATCGTAGGACACTTCTTCTGGGCTTGCCTGATTTGGTCTTCCAGACCGTACTTCACTCTCAACTTGTTGAGCTGTCCCTTCTCGACGATGTCAAGCTTCAATCTCTCCATCTCCTTGTACAACTCTGGCTGTTGCTCCTGCACCGTCAGGTTGTTGCAATAACTTCTTCGGCTCAAAGCATCAGCCACGACATTCGCCTTGCCGGGATGGTAGTGAATGTCGAGGTCGTAGTCCTTAATCAGCTCTAGCCATCTTCGCTGTCTCAAGTTCAACTCTGACTGGGTGAAGATATACTTCAGACTCTTGTGATCCGTGTAGATATCACACTTGTTGCACATCAAGTAGTGCATCCATATCTTCAAAGCATGAACAATAGCTGCTAACTCAAGGTCATGTGTCAGGTAGTTCTCTTCGTGCTTCCAAAGCTGCCTTGAAGCATAGGCGATTACCTTGCCTTCCTGCATCAACACACAACCAAGACCCTGCCTTGAAGCATCACAGTACACCACAAAGTCCTTGTTGTCATCAGGGAGCGTCAACACAGGAGTTGTGGTGAGTCGGGTCTTGAGCTCTTGGAAGCTTGCTTCACACTTCTCTGACCACACGAATGGCACGTTGTTCTTCAGCAACTCGGTCATCGGCTTCGCAATCTTGGAGAAGTTCTCAATGAAACAGTGGTAGTATCCTGCCATCCCGAGAAAACTCCTGATCTCTGTCACTGTCTTGGGCGACTGCCACTTTGACTTAGCTTCGATCTTCGAGGGATCAACTGCCCTCCCTCTCCTGACAACACATGCCCAAGGAAAGCCAATTCTTCTAGCTAGAACTCGCACTTGCTGAACTTGGTGTACAACTGATTCTGCCTCAGCTTCTCCAGCACTATCCTCAGGTGCTCTTCATGCTCTTCTGCAGTTTCCGAGAAGACCAAGATGTTGTCAATGAAAACCACGACAAACTTGTCTAACTTGTCCATGAACACCTTGTTCATCATGTTCATGAAGTAGGCTGGGGCATTCGTAAGACCAAACGATACGACAGTGAACTCGTACTGCCCGTACCGGGTCACAAACGTGGTCTTGTAGATGTCCTCAGGGCGAATCTTCATCTGATGATAGCCGGATCGAAGGTCAATCTTGCTGAAGTACTTGGCCTTCCTCAACTGATCAAGCAGGCCATCAATGCGTGGCAACGGGTACTTGTTCTTGATGGTTACCGCATTAAGAGCGTGATAATCGACGCACAGCCATTGCGTCCCATCCTTCTTTAGCACAAACATCACCGGCAAAGCCCAAGGTGATGCACTCGGTCGGATGTACCCCTTCTCACGGAGAGCTTCTAATTCCTCCTTCAGCGTTGCCAGCTCTAACTTGCCCATTCTTTAAGGACTCTGTGCCACGGGTGCTGTACCTGGCACACGGTTGATCACGAACTCCACGTCGCACTCTAGTGGTAACCCCGGCAGATCATCAGGAAAGACATCGGGGTACTCACAAACCACTGGAACATCGGCCACTATCTTCGTACTAAGGTTGTACATAGCTGGTACTTCTCGTGACTTCAGTGGCTCGAATGTGATCTTCGTTCCCTTCGGGTGTATCAGGGTCATTTGTTGGGGTGACGAGGAGATAACCCCTTTGTGAGTGGTGATCCAATCCATGCCCAGAATGACATCAATCCCATTGGACTTCAGCACGGTCAGATCTCCGAGGAACTTGTGACCCTTGATGAACATTTCCACCCCTTTGCAAAGCAGGGTGCACCTAATATCTCCGAGCGGTGAGCTCGTCACAATAGGTTTCGGTCGGGGAGTCATGGGGAGAGACAGTTTGTTTACAAAGTTAGAGGACACATAAGAATTAGTTGCACCAGTGTCAAAAAGAATCAAAGCCTTAGTACCACAAACTAAAAACTCACCGATCACAACGTCAGGAGCGTCGACAGCCTCCTCCTCAGTTAGGAGGTTGAGCCTTCTGCGGTCAGCGGCAGGCTGGGGAGCAGCCTGAGGTGGCCTCCCTCCTGGAGCTGGTGCCCTAGCAGGTGTAGCAGCGGTCTTCTTGCTGGGGTACTCGTACGACTTGTGGCCTTGCTTGCCACAGGTGTAGCACGTCGGGGTGAAACCTCCGGTGCTGGGTCTCGACACGCTCTGCTGCGGGTGGTTGTAGCCACCACCCTGCTGCTGGTAGTTGCTCCTCCCTCCTGGGTACGGTGCACGGTTCCCTCCGAAACCACGTCCGGGCTGGTTGTTCCCCAGGCGGTAGCTTCCTCTCAACAGGTTACTCTGCCCACTCCTCGGCCTTTGGAAGGATCGGTCGCCATGGTCCTGATCTCCAAACCTCTTCTTGCCCTTCATGCACTCCTCATGCCCCCTCCTTTCTTCCTCCAGCGCGATAGCCCTGTTCACCAGGTGGCGAAGGGACTTGTGCTCACTGGCCTTCAAGCCCTGGCAGAGACCATGGTGGAGGCCTCGCAAAAACCAGAACTGTTTCTTGTCGTTGGAGTTGGTGTCATCGGGGGCGTAGCACATCATCTTCATGAAGTGCCTCTCGTACTCCTCCACCCTCATCGCACCCTGAGTCATGGTGCGGAACTCCTGTGCCTTCTGACTCATGAGCTCCCGCGGTAGGTACTACTCGTGGAACACCTCACAGAACTCCAGCAGGTGATGAAGGCTGGGTTTGGGTGGCTGTCAGAGTAGTTGTCCCACCAAGACTTGGCAGGACCCTCGAGCTGGTGGACGGCGAGAGCCACACACTCTTCGTCGGTGTAGGCGGTGAGGTCGAGCTTCGTCTCGATCATGCGGAGCTAGTCATCGGCCTCGAGTGGATCATTCGAGTAACTAAAGGTAGGGGCCTTCAGGCGGAGGAACCTCTCGATCTTCTTGGCGAAGTCCTCCTCTGGTGGAATGTTGCGGTTCCCACTGTTGACTCGGTTCTCGATGGCTTCCACCATCCTCTGCATCAGCGCAGTCTGAGCGGCCATCACCTCGGCCAGGTTAGGCGGTGGCGGTGGCGGTGCCTCTCCACGGCCACGACCACGCCCACGACCCTGGGGAGCTGGTGCCGGCTCAAGTTCTCCTTCGGCTTCTTCCTCTCCTTCAGCATCACCTTCTCCGATGGGCAGAGGTGGTGGTGGTGGCACCACAACGTCTCGGCCTTGCCCTCGGACAGGTGCGTGTCCATGACCACGAGCGCATCCACACCCACGAGCGGGAGCGCGGCCATGTCTATGACCACGGACTGGCGGGGCTTGCTCTTCCTCGGCTTCGGCCTCCTCGAGGCGAGCCAACAGACGTCCTGACCTCCTGATGGACATCTTACTAAAAACTAGACCAAGGGAATAGAAAACCTTAGATACGTCACTCACCAACAAATTGAGTCTGATATACAAGTAATGAAAATATTTCTACTAATATAATCCTAACACCCAAGAGGGAAAAAGCAATAAGAACGATTAACTCCATTAAGACCAAACAATCAGCATCCATTATGAGTACATAAGTTCCCTCGAGGCTGACTCAAGCCTTGGAGGTCACACACAGCAGCGATCTAATATAGCGTTACATGATCTCAAAAGGGTGTGCACATCTAGGTGTGAAAAGACTCATAACTCCTTATGCACCGGAACAGGCTCTCGGCTGCATGGATCAACTCATGAAAACTACCTATCTTACAACTCTACTCTTATTAGCATGGTCATGCTCCAACACGCTACTCGAAGCGGGCCTTCTTGTACCTCACGGGGCAACGGTCCTCCTCGGGGAAGTCTCTGGGGAACATCCTCGTCAGCATGGCATGAGCAGCCCTCACGTCCTGGGTCTCAACCGGAGCGGGCATGTCAGCCATCAGACATAGGTGAAGCTTGAGGGCGGACAGGTGCAGCTTGAAGGTCTCCTTGCGGATTGCCCGCTGGTGCTTGGGAGGTAGCAGACCGTTGAGCTCCTGAAGCTCGTCCACTCGAAGAAAGTCAGCGTCCTCCCAAGTCCTCAGCATCCTCTTGCACTTGTCCAGCAGGAAAACAAAAGTCCTGGTGAGTGCAGCGAGGTTGGCGGTGTTGGAGTACTGGTCCTCCACAAGCTCGGCCACTCTGGCCTTCTCATGAACGAGACTGCGTCCCTGAGTGGCGAACTGCGCATCCTTCTGGTTCAGCTTGGCGATGAGAGGGGTGAACCTGGCCTCCTGCTTGCGCAGATCCTCCTGAGTGTAGAGCTTCTCCTCTCGAGCGGTCACCCTCTCAGCCTCAGCTCGCACCACCATGGAGTTGGCGTGGCACAGTCCACGCTCGAGCTACTCGACTCGCTGGCGTAGGGTGCAGTTCTCCATGATCAGACTCTGGCAGTGGGGCTGAAGCTCCTTTAGCTCCAGGGTAGTGTACTCCAGCCTGCTGAAGAGCGCACTCGTCTGCTCGCTCAGTCGGCAGGCACGAGTGTCGAGGTCCATGAGGTAGCTCCCAGTGGTGATGAGTGTGTCATCGGACTCGCATAGAGGTCCCTGAACAACCTCCTCCTCGTAAAGTGATGTAGGGTCTGGCAGTCCGTTCATGATCGGAGCCACTCTGTAGTAGTCCTGGGGGATCAACCGCAGGTCTCCAGTCCTGTAGATGTCACGGTACCTAGCCAGCAGGTGGCGGAGTATGTGGCTGCAGGTGGTGTCCACAGCGTTCCTGACGTTAAGTCCTGTGCTATGCTCGAGCATCCCGTGGAAGTCTGGACGCACCGGGTGGGGTAGGATGGCCACCGTGCAAAGCACCAGTGGTCCTGACAGCGTGCGGATGTCCTCGACACGGTAGGTGACGTGCGTAGGGGGAATCCCCAGCCTGAGGATGACCCGGTCAACCCAACTGGTGAGTCCCTCCATGTGCTCCGGGAGTAGCTCGATCTCCTGTCGGTCCATTTCCTATGACACGTATGAATTTTCTAGTTAGCGCAGGTGAGATAGAACTTTTCAAAGAAGGATAAGTTTTTGTAACATAAGCCAAGATTTGTATATAACAAAAGAGATCATTTTAGAGTCCTAATTTCTATCGACCATTTCTAAGGGCACGTGCTACGGTCAAGTATGGCTCTGATACCATCTGTAACGCCCTGGGTTTTCAAAAGCGGAAAACCCAGCATTCTGTCTTGTGATAGTCCCTGGATCAGACGCTATCACACACAGGCATTCATCACAGATAAATATTACAGTCATACAACGAAATACAGCATCAGAGTACGAATAATAATCTGATTATTACATGTCCTGAATAATCGAAGTACATCAATACACGCCTCTTGGCGGAATAACAAGAATAACAACCTACGCAGCGGTAGCTAGCTCCCGGAAGGTGTCTCCGTCTTCATTCATCTCCCACAGGCATCCTTGAGCGAAGCAACGTGCCCCTCAGTCGTACCATCCGTCGGCATTGTTGTCGAAGTCTGACTCGTACTCTGCAAGCTCAGGGGCTATCCCCAAGGATTGGGATAGGTCCACGTCACCAACCGTATGCAAGCTTTAAGTGGCCTATTTCTAAAGGTAAAGAAAGTATCAAGGTAGTAGCTGGGTTTCCTATGCAGCAGCAGCAACATAAATAGAATAATATCTCCAAAATCCCACCAAATCCCATATCACTCATCCACAAACGGTTACACCTGGTCACCTAGATCACCGTCACCATCACCTATCTCCATCTAGGGTCGGTGCGAGAACTCCTACTCCTCGCACCTCAATGGTTGTACTCGGATCCGCGAGGCAGAGGGAGCAACTCTCCTCACCCCGAATACAACCACTGCTCACCATACACTCTCATCCTATAAGGGGGAAGGTAGAAATCCCAAAACGTAAGAGTCGAAGTATACAACAGGCATGTCCATGACCGAGGACGTGGCTATACGTATAGGTCTAAACTCTGTAGAGCGTGTACACCAGTACCCAACTCGGAATAGCACTCGGACGGTGTACGGCCGACTGAGCCTACCCTACCGAACGAACACCTAGGAGTTACAATCCATCTTGCATCTGGGTCTCGCTACGGTCCTTCGCAATGGTCCGCCCCAGAACTGTGAAAATGCCCCCGTGTTGCCGCACAGGGAGCACCCAATAGGGAAGGGACTTCACCCTAACCCTCTCACTGATACCTTCTATCCTACTAGCAGGTATGGTATCGCACTTGCTAGGGTTGAAACGGCCCTCTCCCCACTCTCGGCGAGGTGGTGTGTACGAAAGTCCCGTGTAACAAGGCGACCCACTCGGTTTCAGACCGGGGCGAGCTCCTATCCTCAAAGTCATCATAAAAACCCCAACACATGTGCTCCTAAAACAGTGTACCCGCCATAGGCACCAAACTGGGCAACGTTCGAGAAGACGATCCCTGGCCCCCGATCCCGGATCGGGTTATCTTGAGCTCACCCCCGCCAAAATATCCCAAAACACATTCTCCTGCCAGTTTTTCCCCACACACGCCAAGAAACTACCACAATATCCTAACACATGCACAACAAGCTCAGTGTATCATCACGCATAAGTAAAGTAGTAGTAGTAGTTCAATCAAGGACAAGTATGTAAAAGTGGCTATGCACGGGTTCATGACATCCATCACTATGCAGTAAATAAAGCACTTGCAGTTCTAATAGCCATGCCTAATGGGCATTCAAAGAAGGTCGAGCGTGAACCTGGGTGCGAGTAGTCGTTGTAGCCGAGGTCATCGTCGTAGTCCTGGTTCGGCTCTCCGGCTCCGGCGGCTCCTGGAATCGTATTTAAATAAATAAACACAGGTGCTAAAGGCAATATATCCAAGACGAAGAACAAATAAGACCCAAAAAGAGGTAAACTCTAGCCTAGCGCGGAGTTTGGATTTTTAGAAGATTTTCAGAAGAAGTTTTGTATTTTTCGGAGTTAAAACGGATTTAATATGAATTCCCAAAGATAAAATAGATTTATGAAAATCAAATACGTATATACAATATTGCAAACTTTAAGCCAGCTTTTACCTATCTCTATCTAACTCTAAAAGGGCTTATAGCCAGTGTCAGGATAGCTCGAGAGCTGACGCGGCAGCAACGTGCCCGGCTTAAAGCCAGCGGCTGCACACGTGGCAGCCTCGTGTGGCACGGCGCGGCAGATCCAGGGTGATCCGCTGCGGCGTGGCGGTGTGTAGGGGCGTGTGTGGCTCGGCCGGGGTTGGCCAGCCACACGAGATCCCCGTGGATCTTCTGCGTATAAGCGTGCGTGTGTGCGTGTGTGTGCAACTAAACCCCAGGGTTTTGGGTTGGCACCGGCGGGTGTTCGGTGGATTGCCCCAAAGGGGGTTCCGGCGCGGTAGGGCTCGCCGGCGGCGAGGCGCGGCCGGGACTGGACGACAAGCGACACGACTCCACTCAGGAGGTGATTGCGCATCATCCTGGGCCATAAAGTTGGCACCTTGGGCCGGAACGGAGCTCGACGGCGACGACGCAGGCGTGTGCGCGGCGGTGCTGCACGGCGACGGCCGGCGAGGACGCACGGGTGCGCCCAGATGCCAGGCGCGTACGCGTGTGCATTAGGCAAAACGATTCAGCCCCAAAGGTTGGCTCTTTGCTCCTGGGTCATGTGTACAAGGCCATCTCGGCTCGGGCGGCGCTCTGGCCGACGTGCGCGATGGCGACGAGCAAGGCCCTGCGGCGAGGCGATGGCGCACGTGTGCGTGCGGCCGTGACGGCGGCTTGGTGTGCTCGGTGAAGCCACAAAGGCAGAGCCTTTTGCCCTCCCCCTGCTCACGTGTGCACCAGGGCAAACCGGCGCGGCGATGGCCACGGTGGCGCTGCGAACAGGGCGACAAAGGTCGACGGTGTTCAAGAAGAAAGGGCACAGGGCCAAGCGGTGAGAGCGCGCGCGTCGGTGAAGGCAGCGACACCTGTAGGCGTAAGGCTCGGTGTGATGGCCGGCAACACAGGTGACGACGGTCTGCTGCGGCGGCGCGGCGCGTGCATGGTCGAACACAGGGCCAAAGGTGGTGCCTTTCTCCTCTCCTCGGCGCGAAGGCCAGCTCACACAAGCGAGAGAGAATCGACGGCTCACCTGAGTGACCACAGGTCGACGTGCAGAGCGACGGTGAAGGGGGATGAAGCGGGACGGCGGCGCGGCGAGCTGGAGCAGAGGAAGCAGAGCGAGGCGCGGCTTCTTGCAGGGGCGGCGTCGACTTCTCGCCGATCGGGCCCCGCGGACAGCTCCGACTCCTCGACGTGCTCCCACGGACGGCCTTCCCCGCCTCCTTCTCCTCCTCTCCCTCTTCTTCCTCAGGCGTGACGACGGAGTCTGGGGAGTACCCCAAGGGCGGTTAGGTCAAGGGCGAGGCCGCGATGGTGCTTATATAGGCGACGCGGCGCGGCGTGGACGGCTGGATGAGGAGCGGCCGAGGTGGCACGCATCCGAGCCCTCACCACGAGCGTGTACGGTGAGCTCGCCGACCTGGCGCTCACCAGATTGGCGCGCTGCGGTGAAAAGGGGGGAAAGGGGAAAAAGGTGGAGGCGATGTGGCGGATGACAAGCGGGCCCGGCACGTCACCGAGAGGAAGGAGCGGTGCGCGGGCGCGCGTGGGCTGGTGGTGTACCTGGGCCGCGAAGCTAGCTAGGCCGGTGGAGTGCGAGGGTGTCCGCTGGCGAAGAAAAAGAGAAGAGGGGCCTGGAGTAGACTTCGGTTGCGGACTTTGAGGCCCAAACCTGGTTTGGAGTCTTTTCCCTTTTCTTTTATTTCTAAACCTTTCTCTAATTTGATTCAAATTTGAATAAGAATTCAAATTTGAATCCCACACAAATAAATCCAAAACAAAACCAAATAAACTCCAAACTCCTCACACTAACATTTTATATTTCCTAGAAATTTTAATTAGCTCAAAATAAATCTAGGAATTTCAGGAGAGAAATTAGAAGACATCCTTAATTAAATTATCAAGCACTCAATTAATTCACCAAAAAATTTTAAATCCTCATTTTCACTATTAACATTCCGTAATAAAATTGCGGGATGTTACAAATGCTACTGACTAAAATTTGCATCAAACTGAGCAAAACATTGCACAATCAAATTTAGCAAAGGTGAAACCACTCACAAACGAACTCACTGATTCTTAACTGCATGATCTCTACCCAAAATGTTGCATATGTACTCTAGTCTGAGTTGCTGGCCAAATTTGGCAATCTGGCAACGTACCAGTCCCTGAATTCCTGAGATGGTTCCTATCAGTTTTAGAAATTTTTGTTCAGAACTATTTTCGACAAAGTTCTTCACATTTCCATAGTCGGTAGCCATGAATGCCAGAAATGGTATACTAGCCAAGAAATCCTAAATTGCACGTCCTAGAATTGATTACAACTCAGAAACAATTTTGCAATCACACAAAAATAATCACTTCAATGTACTAAGCAAATAGAGGAATTAAAGACAGAGTTTTCGAATACTAAAGAGGGAAATTAAATTTGGTACGAGTAAGATAACTTACCAGACGCTCCCAATCGAAATCCGGAAATTTGTGGGGGTACTCCTCCTCCTCGCTGGACTCCTCCGCCGGCTTGGACTTCTTGGCGTCAGGGTGCTGAAAACCCTCATCATCGTCCTTCCGCTTCCGAGGCATCCTAGCGGATTCAACGTCCGTTTCCTTGGATGCCCGCCGAACATTGGGCTAGGGTAACCACCCCGGCAACACCGCTAATGCCACCACTGCCTCCACCGTCAGTCCCCTCGAGGCCGCCGCTGCCCCCGTCTCCCGACTCCTCGAGGATACTGCCAATGCGGCCTTGGACGAGGAACGGCAACGCGAAACCCTCGACTCCGCTGACGACTCTGGCTCCATCTTGGCGTGCGGGTCCGGCGGTGGGGTGGTTTGGAAAGTGATCGGAGTTGGGCGGCGGTGGGGTGGTTTCCACTGTAGAGAGGCGAATGGGAAGGGGTGAGACAAGAAGCGAGACGAAGGGGCAGGGGTGCGGCGTCTCTATAAGAAGTGCGACACGAAAGGGGGAGGTGGCGGTTCCACAAATTTCAATGACGCGTGGACCCATCAACGTCTAGGCCCACACTGTAACATCCCTGATGTTTGTTTATGCTAATGACCGTAATTAGTAGGGTTAATCATGTTTAATTAGCTTCTAAGCATGTTTGACTTGTTTTGTCACCCTTTTTCACAAAGGCCCTTGGTCAAAGTTCAAGTTCCCGGTCAAACCCCTATAGATCCTAAAGAGCTGATTTGGTTTTCTTGCGCGTTCTCCAAATTTCTCTATAGAAGTTCAAAATCGGCCTATATAAAAGTTGTTCCATATTTCCGGGGACACATTTTTCATAATTGTCGGACATTCTAATTTTGAGTGCAAAGCCGCTTAAATTTGTGTTGAAGCTGCTGCGCACAGTAATTTCAGGGCCGAGATTTTGCTGAAGTTCAACGCGTTTTTGCCACAAATCCGTTGATCAAAACATATGTCGTCCTTTGTAAAAGTTGTAGGTCTATAGCTCCTCTACAACTTTTAGTTTTGAAGATTTCCAACTTAGTTGGCAATTTATGGAGTTACAAAATTTTGAAACTGGTACCGCGAAACGAATTCGGTCGCCGGCGTCGCTGAGCCGCGCCCCAGCGCGTTGTGCGCGCGCGCCCGGACAGCGCCGACCACGTAACGCGCACGCGTAGCTCCGGCGTACGGATGCCTCAGCACCTTCGCTATGGACCCGCTCACGTGCTGTGGACCCTCCGCCTTGCTCAATTGCCGTGCGCCAGGCCTAGGGCCACCGCGCGGCCTGGACGCGGGCTCTGTCGGCCACGCGCTGGCATGTGTGACGCCGCAGGCCGCGTGCTGTGCATGCAGGCCGCCACTTGGTCGGGCAACACGTCCAGGGACTCCGTGTCGTCCTCGTATCCCTCGTGCGCGCCGTCTTCTATTCGAAGCGAGACAGAGCCGGTGCCGCTCCCTTTTCCCCCGGGCATCGCCATCCGCAGGCCGCCGCCATCGTTCGGAGCGCCCACGGCCGCATTGCCTCGCTGCCGTTCCTCCTCGTGTCCGCCCGTCCAGCGCCCTTCCCTGCTCACTCCTCCGGCCAAGTCCGGCGACCTCCGGCCGCCAATCCCACCGCCGGCGAGGTGCCGTTCCGCCTAGCGGCCGCATTGCGAAGCTTTCAATCTTTCCAGGGTTCAATTCGTAAACCAAGGGCGTATGTGCGATTCTGAGTTTTAAGTCGAGGGTCTCTGTGTAAATGTATTTTAGGGTTTTCAGCTGGAAATTCAAAAATCTGTAGAAAATTGTAGAAAAATCATAAAAATGCAAATCCAATTTTTTTGGTTTCCTGATGAAGAACTCTACCTTTTATAGAAAGGTTATATAGGGTTTTTCTGTGCAGTTTTTGAATTAAAAATTCAAACTCAGTTTGAGGTGTTTTTAGTGTAGTTTAAAATATACACATGCTATGGAGTTGAATTTTGGATATGTTTCTCTTTTTGGCATGTTTAGATTTATGACCAAAGTTCGCATGAGTTTGATGTGTAGATCTTTAATTATGATTTATGTAAGATTTATACTAGATTAAGCTTGATGCTTTTTATAGCCCCTTTAATAAACGTTTCTTTGAGTACAAGTGCACCCTAGGGCTTTGTCTTGATGAGTAGTACCTCTAGTAGAGTGGATATGATTTTAGGAAATTGTTTAGTATATGTTTTGGATTTAATCTTGTGTAGGGTGATAAATTAATAACTCAAAATATAAATAGGATCTATACTTGAGATTTGGCCATAAACTTAGTTTTGACCTAGAGGATGGCTAGGAGAATGTTGAGATCAAAAAGTTTAGTAAATCTTTTTATATGAATTAATGGTGATTTACTAGGCTAAAATTTGTCTTTTTCGTATAAATTAATATATAAATGATCTTAACCTAGATTTTGGTTTGTGAGGTTAAAATAGGCATATGTTGCTGTGTGCAAAAGCTTAGACTTATTTGAGGTGTTTTTGATTTAATATGGATTTATGGTTGTAAGGCTTGTTTTAATTAATTAAATAAAGAAAGGGCAATTAAGGTGTTAAATTGTGAAAACATGTCATGTTTCTGTTTTTGAATTTTAATCACACTCCCTTGCTATTTTGTGAAGTTAAATACTTTAGTTTGCTTAAATATGTACACAATCACCATCAAAGTAGTGTTTAGTTCATCACCACACCACCCTAATAATTTTTGTGAGAAAATAATAATGTTTAGTTGAATATGGCCAACAAGAGTTGGGTTGGTGGTAATTCTCACACCCTCACCATAATCTAATGCATATGCATGTGGCGTGTAGATTTACCAGACGGGACATACACGCTCACTCAGGAGGAGGAGGGAGCAGCTAGCGGAGAGGTGAACCAGTCTAGTGTGCAGCAAGACCTGGACCAAAGTCCAGAAGAGCCCAAGGCTAGTGTTGAGTCAGAGGAAGGCAAGCACCAGTTGCATTAACCCAATTTCCTAGCTTGCAATTTATTTTCATATTTATGTAATGTTATGTACATTTAAGTTTCAGGAGTTGTTTTGAAACCTAGATGCATGATCCTTAGGACTCCTATGCTCTTTTACTAGTATGTTAGGAACGCTAGTGCCATGCTCTAAGGATACGGTAGAAGTCGAGTAATGACTCATTGCTCGCGAGATATAGGATGCTTATATTGGAATCATAAGTTGATTAAATTGACTCGCTCATGTGGTAAGACCAATGGGTTCGGTCTCGACCGAGTAGCATGGTGCTGGTCTAAGCTATTGAACGTACCAAGTGCTTGTCGGGAATGGGACCGGTAAGCCTAGTACCTAATGAACCAGTGCGGGAATTTTATCGCTACTACTCTTGAGATGCGTCTCCTGGTTTGATTCCGGTAGTGCAAGTGTGATCCTGGACGTGCCATGTGAGGGCGTTCCAGTAACCTTGTACTTAGGACTGTGGCATCTTTTCCTAATCTGGGGAGTGACGGGAACCGCCTGGTCGGGGTAGACCCCGCATTTGCTTTTCTTTGGATTCTTTGGGGTCTACCTTCCTCCGTGTATCTTGGGTTTACCTTGCAAGGATATAAATCGATCGATCGTCGGTCACTCGCCGTTATCTGAGTCGGCTTGACCACTGGCTACCCCATGTTTATTTATGGAACATTTTGGATTAATATTGTTGGATGATTAATCTTGTTTGTACAACCATGCTTGTTTAGATAGGTGCTTATCTAGAATGGTTAACATACTAGAACTTGAGCTAAAATTTGAAAGTAAGGATCAACTCTTAGATGCTTTTGGCAAAACAAACCCACCAGCCAAAAAGCCTTGCATGTCTAGCTGTGTCTTTTATTTTGACGGGTCAGTCTTGCTGAGTATTAGTATACTCAGCCTTGCTTAATTTGTTGTTTTCAGGTAATCCTATCTGGCCTGGTGTTAATCCAGAGGGATGGGAGATTGAATGGGAGAACGATGATGAGGAGTGATATGCATGGATGGCCTCCTGTGTGTATCATGCGTTTAGTTTAATTTTCCGCTCTTTAAACTCTGAACCATGTTTACTTTTATGTACTCAAAATCTGGTTAGTAATGTTAAGTATTTGAGGACTTGTATGTAATGTTGTACTCTGGTCCCGCCTTCGTGTGGGCTTAGCGCATATCTCGATCCTGTATAAGTGATTTACCGGGCATGACCCGGCAGAGGTGACAAAATACTTCTTTATTATTGCTTAATGACCACGTGGACCGGCTTAGGCGATAATACAGAATTATTTTAGGCGGTTCTATCACAGCTGGTATCAGAGCGAGATTATGCACCAGAGTAATTAAAATACCTTAACAAACCTATTTTTGGAATAAAATTTGCCAAGATTAATAATCTTGCTAAGTGAGTAGGACGTTAAGGTTTTATCTAGTCCGAGAGGCCCTAGAGGGAATTTTTGGGTTCTTTCAGGTGGCTAGTACTCTATGGTGTATTTAATCTGACTTCCAGCACATTTTATTCCTATCAAAACTTACTTTCTTGCACAACCATACTAGTTCATCACGTCTTGCCATACGTGGTGGTACCACAGGGAAGTCCTGTGAGGGACTAGTGGGACCTATTCCAATGGGTGCCACGTCACATCTGCGTCTCGTCACGTTTTGCCATACGTGATGGTACCACGGGAAAGTCCGTGAGGGATGAGTGAGGCCTATTCCAATGGGCACTCACATCGCGTCAGAGTCTTAAATAGGACGCTGTCCATGCAGCGGCTTTATGCATGGATGCCGTTTCTATAGTGAACGGTAATGTATGTGGACGCTTTCGTGAGTGCTGGCACGAAAGGTTCTGAATGTTCTGTGATTTTCTGCAGGTACACTAACCATGGTTGTTAGGTACGGTAATTAAGAAACGATTAGTTTCCGACTAGCTATTATAAGGAGAGACGTATATGTATGCCTTGCCACTGGCACTAACTTCGTTTTTGAGCTTAAAAGCTTTGTGAGGAAGTTTAGGACGCTTTTTGCATCATGTAAAAGCTATCAACCCAAAACTGAATTTAAATCATGTGTTGCTTGGTCTCTATTTAATTTGTGTTTCTTAAGGACCAATCATGCTAGTTTGATGCTTTGAAGTAGTGATAATCAAAGATTGTAACTAGATGCTATCCAAATTTTTCTAAGGATTATATAGAAAATTTCTGGCTAGGTGCTCTTTAGGGAAATTGTTCATCACCTAGTTAAGATTGCTCTCTGAAATTCTCATGGTTTTAGGATGCTTAAAACTAGATGCTTGGCAAGGTCTTGCTGAAATGCTGTTGAAATTTCTGAGTTAGTCTGAAACTCGAATTTTTACACATAGTTCCTAAATGAATTTGACCAGAAAATCTATAGCAAAAATGTTCATTATCTAGCTTAGATCATGCTGTAAAAATTTCATGGTAATTGGGTACTCAGTTTTTGAGTTATGGTCTTTTTAGTGAAGCTCTGCCCTGCTGAAATTTCTGGGCAACAGCACTCTGAAAATGGACCTTTTGCACCCTTTTACAATCCGATTTAATTCAACCATTGAATACCAAAAATGTGAGTTAGAATGTTTCTGAACTGCTCACAAAAATTTGGAATTTTTGGGGTACTGGTTTAACAGTTATGGATTTTTGTTCTAGACTGCCAGTTTTTGCCATATGCATGTTAAACTCATCTTTGTGGGTCTAACGTGCGCTTGTAAATTATTTTTACAGATGGCTGCCCCTGGTTTCATTGCGGTGGGTGCTGATGGCACATTTTCAACCACTGGCTTGCAGTGGGAGGGCTTCACACGCATTGCGTGGAGAGCCTTGTGTGCTGTCGGCTACACCACTCCTCCTTTCTACGAGGGGGTGGAATACGAGGAGATGGGCGTGCCTAGCTACCGAGTACGAGTGACCGTGCTCCCCCACACGGGCCACCCCGAGTGGGCGGACTTGAGCATGGAGCTCCTGTGCTACTGCACCTTTGAGGCAGTGGAGTCGGCAGCCTTGATGGTGCTTCACACCCTCTCCACCCACCGACTGCAGGAGATGCTTCAGACACCGTTGGGGTTGGTTCCAGCTTTGGACCCCAACGATCCTTTGTGGCTGGGTCGGATGGCCAATATAGCCACACTTCTCGAGACTGTGCCACCCTACAACACAGTGCAGACTTTGGGCACGTGCTTGAGGGCCTTGTACGCTCTACAGGACCTTCGCCGAGTTATCACGGATGACTTGGCAGGTCGTCTCACTGGAGCCACGTGGTACGTCCACTGGGTTGTCAGTCTCTTCACAGAGCAGCACGGTGGATACACTCAGGCCATGCAGGCTATTGCTGACCTTCAGGGTCAGCTACAGCAGCTCCAGAGTCAGGCACACCAGTTTCTGATTGAGCGTGGCGACCACCTGCAGCAGATCGTGGACTTCCAGGCTGGGCAGCAGGAGTTGCAGGTTCAGTTGGCTGACAGAGATGCTGAGAGGCTTGTGCACCTCCAACATATTCAGGGCCTGCAGGACTAGGTTGAGGACCTGGAGCTTGCTGTTGACGCTTTGGAGGCTGAGGTGGGCATGCTTCAGCAGGCACACCACCCACCGGGCATTAGGCCCGACGAGCAGATGGAGATCCAGCTGGACCCAGAGGAGGATCAGGACGTTCCCGGACTCGACTAGAGGAGCATGGTGTTCTATTTCTACCTGTTGCGGGGAACTCTCCATAGTTTGTACGTAGGACCTAGATCCTAGATGATGTAGTAGGAGAACTTGACATGTACTCTTTGTAGCCCTTTTGGTTGGTTTTTGTGCTTGGCTAGCTTAGAGTACTCTTTTGTGTAGCTAGATGCTACATAGTGACCCACATGTAATGGTGATCCACCACATTTTGTAATTTGTAAATATGGTGGAAAAACACCTCTCGGCAGCAATCTGCCTAAGAAATGAAAAGAAGAAAGTTATGATCAAATCTGAGTTTTTGGATGAATACTAAAGTTGTTCTAAACTTTATAATGGTTATTCTCACAAAAATTCAGCATATTTGCATGTGTAGTTTAAGAAATATCGAATTTTTAGTAAGCTACTGGCTGCTGTCCAAACTGCTAGATAGAACTTTGGAAATTGAATTTTTCGACCCCTGTAAAAGATGAATCTGATCTGGAGTTGAATACCAAAGTTGAAGCTTATGAAATTCTACACATGCTGACCAAATTTTAGAAATTTTTGACTTCTGTACAAAGAGTTATGAATTATTTACTCAGGACTGTGATGCTGTCTGAATTCTGAAATTTTCATAAGTTTGAATTTTCGTATACATATTCTTCTAGTTATTCTTTTAAGCAAGCTTTGAATATGTATCTAATGAAAGTTCAAAATTTTCAGATGGCTGATAATACTCACAATGTTCCTGGGGGCTCTCATGGTCAGGGTGGTGGTGGTCTTCCTCCGCCTCCACCGATGAGCCCTACAGAAGCGTTCATGGCTGCCCAAACTGAAGTGCTGAGGCAAATCCTTGACACACAGAACCTGATTGCACAGAGGCTTCAGCAACCTTTCAATCATCAAGGGCCAAATCAAGATGGGCCTAATACAGTCATGTCGTATGAAAAATTCAGGGCAATGAGGCCACCCTTGTTCACTAAGGCAGAAGAGCCCCTAGAGGCTGATGCCTTCATCAAGGCCCTAGAGGCCATGTTTTCTATCTTTACACTGCCTTGCTCAGAAGAAAATAAGGCAGGCTTCGCCGCTCAGCAACTAAGGGGTGAAGCATTAATCTGGTGGGAGCATTTCAAATCCATGCAACCACAGGGTCACCAGGTTACTTGGGCAGAATTCAAGAAAGCTTTCAAAGAGCATTATATTCCTAAGGGGCTTATTGATAGAAAAATGAGAGAGCTAATGAATCTCAAGCAAGGCTCTGACTCAGTTTATCAGTATGCCCAGAAGTTTAATAGTCTCTGTCAGTATGGGGACTATCATGTTGATACTAATAAGAAAAAGATGGAGCGATTCCGTGAGGGACTTGATGAAGAGCTCTATGAAAGGTTGAACTTAATCAAAATTGATAGCTATCCTGAGCTGGTGAATTTGGCCATCTCTCAGGAGGACGCCATGAAGAGAGCTCAACAGGATAGGAAGAGGAAGTTCAATCAAACTTCAGGCAGTGGCCAAGGCAAGAAATTTAAGTTTGTGAAGAAGAATGTGCAGGGTGCCACCCAGCCATCTTCATCTGGATGCTGGGTGATGAAGCAATTTCAGTCTAAGCCGTCTGGCAACTTTGGCTATCATGGTACCCAGCAGACTGCTCCTAGGCCTAGTACACCCCCACCTGCCTGCAACAATGAGGATCGTCGTTGCTACAACTGCGGACAGCTAGGGCATTATGCTAACAAGTGCACACGCCCTCGACAGCAACATCAGCAAAGTTAGGGGCAAGGCTCTAAGGCTGGAAATCAGGGAAAGAAACAAACGGTGCAAGTGAAGCAAGGCCGTTTAAACTTCACCACAGTGGTTGATCTGCCAGAGGGAGCACCAGTCTTGACGGGTACATTTTCTATCCGTGGTCGTCCAGTTACTATATTATTTGATTCTGGTGCTACTCATAGCTTTATTAATGTGAAAACCATGAATAATTGGGATTTGAAGTGGTGTCATACTAATCAGGCCTATATGATTGCCACACTGGGTGGAAAGGTTGCTTCAAATCAAGTAGCCTTAAGGGTACCGCTTGAAATAGGTAGCAAGACTTTTCCAACAAATCTTGTCACATTAAGTCTGGATGGGGTAGATGTTATCCTAGGCATGAATTGGATGACTCAGCACAAAGTTGTCCTGGATATTTCAGAGAGAATGTTAGAAATCAACTCACCTTTTGTCGGGAATTCAATTCTTTACCTTCCTCCAAAAGGCCATAAAGGCACATGTGTTTATGCGGCCATAACTACTCAACTTGAGGACATTCCAGTGGTATGCGAGTACATGGATGTCTTTCCTGATGATTTGCCTGGCTTGCCACCAGACAGAGAGGTTGAGTTTGTCATTGAGCTACAGCCTGGCACCGCTCCTATTTCTAAGCGATCTTATAGAATGCCATCCAAAGAACTTGTAGAATTAAAGAAACAACTTCAAGAGTTGCTTGATAAGGGCTATATCCGTCCCAGCTCTTCTCCTTGGGGCTGTCCCGCCCTCTTTGTGAAAAAGAAAGATGGTGGCCTGAGGTTGTGTGTGGACTACTGACCTCTCAATGCGGTGACTATCAAAAATAAATATCCATTGCCCCGCATTGAAGTGCTATTTGATCAATTGGCTGGAGCTAAGGTCTTCTCTAAGATCGATCTTCGGTCTGGGTATCATCAAATAAAAATCCAACCTTGTGATATTCCCAAGACGGCTTTCTCTACTCGTTATGGACTTTATGAATTCTTGGTTATGTCTTTCGGTCTCACAAATGCCCCAGCTTACTTCATGTATCTTATGAATTCCGTATTTATGACAGAGTTGGATAAATTTGTGGTGGTATTCATTGATGACATCCTTATTTATTCCAAGAATGAGGAAGAGCATGCGGAGCATCTTCGCATTGTCCTACAACACTTAAGAGAGCACAAACTTTATGCTAAGCTCTCCAAGTGTGAATTTTGGCTAGATAGTGTTAAATTTCTGGGGCACACTATTTCTAGCGAGGGCATATCTGTCAATCCAAGCAAAGTGCAAGAAGTTATGGATTGGCAACCCCCTAAATCCGCTCATCAAATCCGCAGCTTCCTAGGCTTAGCTGGGTATTATCGCCGCTTTATTCCGGATTTCTCTAGGATTGCCAAGCCTATGACTGAGCTGCTAAAGAAAGGTGTGAAATTTGTGTGGAGTGAGGCTTGTGATAAGGCTTTCTGAAAATTAAGAGAACTTTTAACTTCAGCCCCAGTGCTAGCGTAGCCGGACAATTCAGAGCCATACAAAGTTTATTGTGATGCTTCAAGCACGTGTCTTGGCTGTGTTCTTATGCAAGAAAATCGGGTTATTGCCTATGCCTCACGAGCGCTTCGCCCTCATGAAAAGAATTACCCCACACATGACTTAGAGCTAGCAGCGGTTGTTCATGCTTTGAAAATGTGGAGGTATTACCTTATGGGAACCCGCTGCAATATCTTCACTGACCACAAAAGCCTCAAATACATTTTCACTCAATCTGAGTTAAATATGAGGCAAAGAAGATGGTTAGAGTTGATAAAAGATTATGATCTTGAGGTCCATTATCATCCGGGAAAGGCGAATGTAGTTGCAGATGCTCTTAGCCGCAAGGCTCACTGCAATTGCCTATCAATGGAACCTTATAGTGACACTCTGTGTGAGGATTTGAGAAGGCTAAACTTGGAAATTGTTGAACAAGGAAGCCTAAATGCTATTTCCACGGAGTCTGACCTATTTGATAGAATTGTTAAGGCTCAACTTCAAGATGAGGGTATTCTTTTGATCAAACAAAAATTGTTAGAAAAAGATCCTAAGTATGATTTCTTCAGGAAGGATGAGAAAGACATAGTCTGGTTTGGACAACGCCTTGTTGTTCCAGATAATTGGGAGTTGAAAAAGGAAATCTTTGATGAGGGTCATCTCTCAAAATTCTCTATCCATCCTGGGAGTAGTAAAATGTATCAAGACTTAAAGGAGAATTTTTGGTGGTCCAATATGAAGGTGGACATAGCCAAATATGTGTCGGAATGCGATACTTGTCAAAGAATTAAAGCAAGTCATTTGAAACCTTCCGGTACTCTTCAACCCCTACCTATACCTTCATGGAAGTAGGATGACATAACTATGGACTTTGTGTCCGGATTTCCACTCACATCTAGGAATCATGATTCCGTCTGGGTTATTGTGGATAGGTTGACAAAGACTACTCATTTTATCCCTGTCCACACTAAATATGATGCCAAAGATTATGCAAGTCTTTATATTGAGCACATTGTTCACTTGCATGGTGTTCCTAAGACCATCATTTCTGATAGGGGATCTCTCTTTGTGTCACGTTTCTGGGACCAATTACATAAGTCACTTGGCACCAGGATCATACGAGGTTTAGCTTATCGTCCTCAGACAGATGGACAAACCGAAAGAGTGAACCAAATTCTAGAGGACATGTTGCGAGCCTGTGTTATACACTTTGATAAAAGTTGGGACAAGTGTCTATCGTTGGCGGAATTTTCTTACAATAATAGTTATCAAGCCAGCTTGAAAATGGCACCTTTTGAGGCTCTTTATGGACGGAGATGTCGTACTCCCTTGAACTGGTCACAGACCGGGGAGAGGAAATTCTTTGGTCCAGCCCTAGTTAAGGATGCCGAAGAAAAAGTGAGGGTAATCAAGGAAAATTTGAGAATTGCTAAAAAAAGACAAAAGAGTCTTTATGACAAGGGAAAGGCACCTAGGGAATACAATGTTGGTGACTTTGTGTATTTAAAAGTTTTGCCAACTAAGGGTGTCCAGAGGTTCAGTGTGAAAGGAAAGCTAGCTCCTCGCTACATTGGTCCCTATGAGATTCTTCAAGTCTGTGGGCCAGTGGCATATCGTATTCGACTCCCTGATCGGTTCTCTGCTGTATACAATGTGTTTCATGTCTCCCAATTGAGAAGATGTGCTAATAAACCGGACAGGGAAGTCATTGAAGAAGCTAATGCTTGGATTGAACTGGATCTATCTGTCGTTGAACATCCTATAAGGATTCTTGATATTAAAGAAAGAAAGACTCGAAGACAATCTGTGAAGATGTATAAAATCCAGTGGAGTCATCATCATGTCGATGAAGCCACTTGGGAAACTGAACATTATCTCAATGAGAATTATCCGGGTTTTCTTGAATCGAGACACCGTAAGTTCTTTTCCCTGCTTTCATCTTCTAATTCTTAATCTCGGGACGAGATTTATTTTAAGGGGGGTAGACTGTAACATCCCTAATGTTTGTTTATGCTAATGACCGTAATTAGTAGGGTTAATCATGTTTAATTAGCTTCTAAGCATGTTTGACTTGTTTTGTCACCCTTTTTCACAAAGGCCCTTGGTCAAAGTTCAAGTTCCCGGTCAAACCCCTATAGATCCTAAAGAGCTGATTTGGTTTTCTTGCGCGTTCTCCAAATTTCTCTATAGAAGTTCAAAATCGGCCTATATAAAAGTTGTTCCATATTTCTGGGGACACATTTTTCATAATTGTCGGACATTCTAATTTTGAGTGCAAAGCCGCTTAAATTTGTGTTGAAGCTGCTGCACACAGTAATTTCAGGAACGAGATTTTGCTGAAGTTCAAAGCGTTTTTGCCACAAATCCATTGATCAAAACATATGTCATCCTTTGTAAAAGTTGTAGGTCTATAGCTTGTCTACAACTTTTAGTTTTGAAGATTCCCAACTTAGTTGGCAATTTATGGAGTTACGGAATTTTGAAACCGGTACCGCGAAACGAATTCGGTCACCGGCGTCGCTGAGCCGCGCTCCAGCGCGTCGTGCGCGCGCGCCCGGACAGCGCCGACCACGTGCCGCGCACGCATAGCTCCGGCGTACGGATGCCTCGGCGCCTTCGCTATGGACCCGCTCACGCGCTGTGGACCCTCCGCCTCGCTCAGTTGCCGTGCGCCGCGCCTAGGACCACAGCGCGGCCTGGCCGCGGGCCCTGTAGGAGACGCGCTGGCGTGTGCGACGCCGCAGGCCGCGCGCTGTGCATGCAGGCCGCCACTTGGCCGGGCAACACGTCCAGGGACTCCGTGTCGTCCTCGTATCCCTTGTGCGCGCCGTCTTCTATTCGAAGCGAGTCAGAGCCGGCGCCGCTCCCTTTTCCCCCGGGCATCGCCATCCGCAGGCTGCCGCCATCGTTCGGAGCGCCCACGGCCGCATTGCCTCGCTGTCGTTCCTCCACGCATCCGCCCGTCCAGCGCCCTTCCCTGCTCCTCCCTCCACGTCGCCGCACCGCCACTGGGCCGCTAGACCGAGCCGGTGCTGGCCACAGGCAGCGGCGGCGGGAGTACCAGGGCCGCCACGCCGCCGGCCACCGGCGCCGCTGTTTCCAACCCGGCCGCCACCCTCCAACCCTCTAGCAAGGTTAGACACCGCCCAAACTCACTCCTCCGGCCAAGTCCGACGACCTCCGGCCGCCAATCCCGCCGCCGGCGAGGTGCCGTTCCGCCCAGGGGCCGCATTGCGAAGCTTTCAATCTTTCCAGGGTTCAATTCATAAACCAAGGGCGTATGTGCGATTCTGAGTTTTAAGTCGAGGGTCTGTGTGTAAATGTATTTTAGGGTTTTCGGCTAGAAATTCAAAAATCCGTAGAAAATTGTAGAAAATTCATAAAAATGCAAATCCAATTTTGTTGGTTTCCTGGTGAAGAACTCTACCTTTTCTAGAAAGGTTATATAGGGTTTTTCTGTGTAGTTTTTGAACTAAAAATTCAAACTAAGTTTGAGGTGTTTTTAGTGTAGTTTAAAATATACACATGCTATGGAGTTGAATTTTGGATATGTTGCTCTTTTTGGCATGTTTATGACCAAAGTTGGCATGAGTTTGATGTGTAGATCTTTAATTATGATTTATGTAAGCTTTATACTAGATTAAGCTTGATGCTTTTTATAGCCCCTTTAATAAACATTTCTTTGAGCACAAGTGCACCCTAGGGCTTTGTCTTGATGAGTAGTACCTCTGGTAGAGTGGATATGATTTTAGGAAATTGTTTAATATATGTTTTGGATTTAATCTTGTATAGGGTGATAAATTAATAACTCAAAATATAAATAAGATCTATACTTGAGCTTTGGCTAGAAACTTAGTTTTGACCTAGAGGATGGCTAGAAGAAAGTTGAGATCAAAAAGTTTAGTAAATCTTTTTATATGAATTAATGGTGATTTACTAGGCTAAAATTTGTCTTTTTCGTATAAATTAATATATAAATGATCTTAACCTAGATTTTGGTTTGTGAGCTTAAAATAGGCATATGTTGCTGTGTGCAAAAGCTTAGACTTATTTGAGGTGTTTTTGATTTAATATGAATTTATGGTTGTAAGGCTTGTTTTAATTAATTAAATAAAGAAAGGGCAATTAAGATGTTAAATTGTGAAAACATGTCATGTTTCAGTTTTTGAATTTTAATCACACTCCCTTGCTGTTTTGTGAAGTTAAATACTTTAGTTTGCTTAAATATGTACACAATCACCATCAAAGTAGTGTTTAGTTCATCACCACACCACCCTAATAATTTTTGTGAGAAAATAATAATGTTTAGTTGAATATGGCCAACAAGAGTTGGGTTCGTGGTAATTCTCACACCCTCACTATAATCTAATGCATATGCATGTGGCGTGTAGATTTACCAGACGGGACATACACGCTCACTCAGGAGGAGGAGGGAGCAGCTAGCGGAGAGGTGAACCAGTCTAGTGTGCAGCAAGACCTGGACCAAAGTCCAGAAGAGCCCAAGGCTAGTGTTGAGTCAGGGGAAGGCAAGCACCGGTTGCATTAACCCAATTTCCTAGCTTGCAATTTATTTTCGTATTTATGTTATGTTATGTACATTTAAGTTTCAGGAGTTGTTTTGAAATCTAGATGCATGATCCTTAGGACTCCTATGCTCTTTTACTAGTATGTTAGGAACGCTAGTGCCATGCTCTAAGGATACGGTAGAAGTCGAGTAATGACTCATTGCTCGCGAGATATAGGATGCTTATGTTGGAATCAGAAGTTGATTAAATTAACTCGCTCATGTGGTAAGAGCAATGGGTTCGGTCTCGACCGAGTAGCATGGTGCTGGTCTAAGCTATTGAACGTACCAAGTGCTTGCCGGGAATGGGACCGGTAAGCCTAGTACCTAATGAACCAGTGCGGGAATTTTATCGCTACTACTCTTCAGATGCGTCTCCCGGTTTGATTCCGGTAGTGCAAGTGTGATCCTGGACGTGCTGCGTGAGGGCATTCCAGTAACCTTGTACTTAGGACTGTGGCATCTTTTCCTAATCTGGGGAGTGACGGGAACCGCCTGGTCGGGGTAGACCCCGCATTTGCTTTTCTTTGGATTCTTTGGGGTCTACCTTCCTCCGTGTATCTTGGGTTTACCTTGCAAGGATATAAATCAATCGATTGTCGGTCACTCGCCGTTATCTGAGTCGGCTTGACCACTGGCTACCCCATGTTTATTTATGGAACATTTTGGATTAATATTGTTGGATGATTAATCTTGTTTGTACAACCATGCTTGTTTAGATAGGTGCTTATCTAGAATGGTTAACATACTAGAACTTGAGCTAAAATTTGAAAGTAAGGATCAACTCTTAGATGCTTTTGGCAAAACAAACCCACCAGCCAAAAAGCCATGCATGTCTAGCTGTGTCTTTTATTTTGACGGGTCAGTCTTGCTGAGTATTAGTATACTCAACCTTGCTTAATTTGTTGTTTTCAGGTAATCCTATCTGGCCTGGTGTTAATCCAGAGGGATGGGAGATTGAATGGGAGAACGATGATGAGGAGTGATATGCATGGATGGCCTCCTGTGTGTATCATGCGTTTAGTTTAATTTTCCGTTGTTTAAACTCTGAACCATGTTTACTTTTATGTACTCAAAATCTGGTTTGTAATGTTAAGTATTTGAGGACTTGTATGTAATGTTGTACTCTGGTCCCGCCTTCGTGTGGGCTTAGCGCATATCTCGATCCTGTATAAGTGATTTACCGGGCATGACCCGGCAGAGGCGACAAAATACTTCTTTATTATTGCTTAATGGCCACGTGGACCGGCTTAGGTGATAATACGGAATTATTTTGGGCGGTTCTGTCACACACACAGGGTGCAGCTTCAACACAAATTCGACAGCCTGACCCACATGTCTATGACTCTGATATCATGACCACTTATGATGTTGAAAAAATGACAAACTCAAGCAAGATTTTGTCACACAAAATGAGGTCAAATGGAAAAGTGATGAATATAGTTGTAGATCTCGATAAGTTGTATAACTTCTGTATATACAACTTTGTGATTAGAAATTATTTTTGATATCTTAATGAACAATGTGTACTACCACTTTCTCAAATGAAAAAACGACTTAAACAAAGTTCGTAGATCTCGATGAGTTATTAAACTTTGGTATTCACCACTTTTCCATTTGACATCATCTGGTTTTCAAAAATATCAATTCTAGAAATCATTTTTTGAATTTTGAAATTTGTCCTATTCAAGCTCTGTCAAATGGATTACTGGCTTAAATAAAGATTGTAGGTCTTGACGAGTTCTACAAGTTTGGTATCCACGACTTTTTCGTTTGACAACATTATGACCCTAAAAATGTAGTATCAACTTTTCAAATTTCAAGTTTTTATCTTTCAATCAAATTACTTGCATGGGGAACTTACCAAAATAATAGTTGTACATGTCGATTAGTTCTAAAACTAATCAAGAAATCATGAGTGCAAAAAAATATCTAATTCAAAACAAATGTTCTTTTGATTTTTGAAATCAGTACCAATTTTGTTGTCAAAAAAAATTCAGTAGCAATTTGCGTAATCCCATCATCGTCCCGCGCGTTGGACCAGTAGCACGAGCGCGACGCATAGATTGGTTGCGGGTCTGATGTGTCAGCGGCTACTTCATGGAAACTGTGTCCCCACTTCCTTTTAGCTTATAGACGAAGCGGAACCGACAGTATAGAATATTGCATTTCTGCCTTTTCCCCCAATCCGTCCCATCACAACTGGGGTTTTCTTGCCTCCTCCCATCGCCAGTGGCCGGGTCTTCCATTCCCATCGCCAGAGTGCCGCCATGGGTGTGCCACCTTGCTCTGAAGCAAGAATCCCCGCCGAATCGACCCAAGGTGATGCAGTCGGATGCAGCGCCGCAGCATTCAAAAACCAATGGGACGCCGCACTCGCAGCAAGCCCCGCCGCTCCGTACTTCAAGAACCAAGGAGATGCACTAGGCGCAAGCGTCGCCACGTCAGTAGGACACATCAGTTACCAGGTGAGCCAATCCCAGCCAGCATCTCCATATACATATAGTCATGGATCGGATTAGGTTAAGATTCCTAACTCTGTTTCTTGATTCGGTACTGTAGCGTGGCAAGCGCCGCCCCAGCATGGAGTTGGACGCTAATGAAGGTGCATCCAATGCTGGAGAAGGCAGCAACGTCTGGGATTGCAATGCTGATTCAGTGGCGGTTCGAGGAAGCCACCACGACTGGGATCCATGGTGCCCCGCCGGCAAGGCAAGATTTTCTATTTCAACGCTGGATCTGGTGGTACCGAAAACTTCGGAACACGAGGTCCTCTTCTTCAAGGGGCAGTATCCCACCATCCATACGACGATCACTTGAGATGCGGTTGTGGTGGAGCAGTTCATCCAAGAAATCCGAGGTACCTCTCCTGCTAAACGGTTGATCGTCGGGTTGGACACAGAGTGGATTGAACTTCCCAAGGGCGGCGGGTACAAGACCGCACTGTTGCAATTGTGTGTTGGGCCACGTTGCCTTCTGTTCCAGGTGCTCCATGCTGGTTACAAGCTCCCTGACATCCTAATCGAGTTCCTCACAAAGGAAGACCACGTCTTTGTCGGAGCTCATATAACCAACTATGTTGCACGCTTAAAGAAGGACTGCGGCATCACGATTACTAATCCGAAAGACCTTCAAAAGATAGTACCTCAAGTTAATGAGTATAGAATTCTTGGCATAAATGGAAACATGTCAGCACTGGAGAAGTTGGGTGCTCGGGTTCTTAACCTACCTATTAAAAAGGATTATACATTTGATCACACCCTTTGGGGTCTTAGGTATTTGGAAACGTGGCAAGTTAATTACGCAACCCAGGATGCATTTCTGTCATTTGAGATTGCGAATCAACTTGTGGTCAAGCATGGTTACCAATTTATGTAAACTTATGTTGTAATGAAGTAGCTTAAAATCAAGTCAATGTGTATGTATGAATATATGTAATTACGCTTCGATGTAGTCAAGTACTCTGCTACTTTATAATGTGCTAGTATGTTAACAAATTAGTGCAATGCATGCTAAGATGTTTTATAAATGGCAGTAGACAAAAGATCTCGAGAAATACAAATCAATTGTTTCCATCAAATAGCTAAACCCTTCATAAAAAGATAGAAAAAAGAACCACCAGATTTGGAGAACAATTGAGAAATATATACAAGTTTACATTCTTATCTAAGAATCAAGGTAAAAAACAGAACAAGAACATTTGATCAGGTCCGGGCGCCGACCGGTGGGGCCCACTAGTAAGCCGTACGTGACAAAAAGCAGTGTGGCCCCTTTAGGATGGAAACAACCGGTGTATCTAGCTTTCTTGGAAAAGACGAACTGCCATCCTCTTTCCTTTTTGCCTCCTCCCCCAAAACCAGCCATCAAACCACTAGGGTTTCCTCCCTTCTCATCGCCTGCCGCATCCTTCTTGTCCACCTGCACCGTGATGATGGCGAAACACAACAACTGCATTTTCTGGAGGTAGCTGCGCGACGAACGAGGTCGCTTCACGCGAAGTCCAGTGACCTCTGTGCTGATGACAAGGAGCCGCAGAACAAAATCGACCATGGGATTTGGAGAAATCACCGGTGCGGTGGCCAGGAAGAAAGGACATGAAGTGGGAGCAAGCACTGCCACCCCTAGGAACCAAGGTGATGCAGCGGTTGGTGCAAGCGCCACTGCCGCCATCCCATCACGGATCAATAAGCAGGTGACCGGTCAAGGGAGGAAAAATTATGTTTTTTCCTTTTTTTATATTGGATTTGGTCTGTTGGTGCTAGACTGAACTGAGGCTGTGGTAGGTCCTGATATCTTCATTTAATTAATGCCAGTCACACTATTATGAGTGTAGCATTACATAATACCTTTAAAATGTTAAAACTTGTTATCTCCTCGTAGATCTGGCGAACCCACCACATGTACACTTGTGATCCTGTTACCCTAGAGTCTCTTGAAGTTCAGTATGACTTCCCAGACGTACCTGCTTGCCCTGCAATTGCTTTGGTGAGTGCATTGATTAGCCTACTTAGATATTGCTGGTTTTTTGTGCTAGTTCAATTGGGGTAAGTACTGGTAGTAGTATACCCAATGTAAATGTGCAATGGAAGTTTTTCATCATGCATCATTGTGATCCTATTTTTTTTAAAAATGAAGCATGGAGGAAAGAACTCAAAGAAGTATGAAATTGTGTACCACAAGATAACCTGTCACTTTTCTATGAGTGCTGAGAGTGATGACGAGGTTTCCAATGACCCAGTTCTGTCTGGTGTGCAAGTGATGTTACTAATTAACTCAGTTTGTCAAAGTGTAGCTATTTTTTAGTATTTATTGGCTAATGAAAATTCATTTCTGTTTGTGGAAAAACAAATATATATATAGTCACATAATAACTTGGTGGTGACTTGTTCTCTGGTTTATTATCTAAAAACATATCTCTCAAACCCAAGTAATTAATCATCATTCTATTTTTTGCCTTTCAAATAATGTGCTAAATAATTCTTCTTCTCCAGTTGCTAATGCACCCTTTGTAAAATGTCAAATACAACGGATGGCGGAATAGTTTCGCAGAGCTGTCAAACGAAGGGTGCAGGTTGGTCAGTACCGCACAGAAGATATTGATGATTGAGCTGCTTGTCTAACACGATGACTGTTGCATTGCAAGGGCAGTGGCATATTATTATGCATATCTAGATGCTTGTCTCTTGGTGTTATCCATATGTAGTGGAATCAGTTATATTGGATGCTGCATGTGCTTTCTTATGGTCACAATGGCAACTACCTTTTACTACTTCACAGAATGAGTTAAACTAGTACTTTGTGGGAGGTTGTATCTTTCACGGTCTGCTTGATGGCCGACATGTTTAATACTGTATCAGTAATTATTTCTCAATACAGTTTTAAAAAATTTTCAAATATAGGTTCTATGAGACCACACTACATAAAATGACACCCAGCCACGCCTGGCCGCAGCCCAGCCATAGCCTGCCGCGCCCAGCCATGCCCCCCCAGTGGCAGCCGGCCGCACCCCAGCCATGGCCGTTCGCGCCGTGCCGCGCTATGCCACGCAGACTCTAGGGAAATAAAAAAAATAAAATGCTCGGAGATGGGATTCGAACCCAGGTCTTGGAGGAGACTCCCACGTCTTGGAAAGGTGCCTGTTAATGGAAACTGGAGAGGCGGCCGCCGGTTATTGGAACCTTGAAAGCTGCCGCCGGGTATTGGAAACTCTCACGCTCCTCCGCCACGCCCTCTCCGCCCAACTTTCATGCTCCGCACCACGCGACTTCCCTTCCATGCTAGCACTCATGGCATTGAGGGAGCGCCTGCGGTCCCTCGCGGAACTACCGACTGAGTTGCAGGCAATCATCGCTGGCCGAGTCGGTGCGACGTCGAATCGGCCAATGGAGGACATCAGGAGCCTACGGTCCACCTACAAGAGCATGCTCGGCCCCTGCCACGACAGAGAAGTCGGTAGGTGCCTGGCACTAAATCGGGTTCGAGTCGTGCAGATGCAGAACGACGACCCCGAGGGCTACGACGTCTTCGTTCGTAGCCTGGTTGCAGCCGGCAACCCAGAGGCCTGCTTCCTCACCGGGATGGACGACATCTTCGGCAGGAACCGCAGCCCACAGCCTCCCCTCGACGAGCTACTCCGCGCTGCCGAGGTCGGGAACAGAGGGGCAGCCTATGTTGCGGTTGTCTTCCTCTACAGGGCCAACAGCGGGGCCGACGACAACGCCACTGCAATTGCGTACATGAGACAGGTTGAGGGCGAGCCTTTATGGCAGTGGCGTCCGCGATTGATCGACAACTTGCAATCTCTGTTTTACCGGCGTCGTGGGGTTCACCTGGCTTGGCAAATGAGGGGTATCGCCCTCCGCCTGGGCCTCCGCCGGCCGACGCTGCCACCGGCGGTGGCGCGAGGCAACATTCAACATTGCATAGGCCGAAGATCATGCGGAAAAGATCCGTACCAGAAGGGGTTTGCCATGTATTTCTGTAGTGATGAATGTAGGATTCATTACGAATGCCTTGAATTCTTCTATCATGTAAAGAATCACTACCTACATACGATAGAATGGTGTAAAGTGTATCACTGTATGAAAAGCACCCAAAAAAGTGACCAATTACACCTCATTGCATGATTTAGTTCTGGTTCACAACATAATGTAAATTATTTTCAAAACAATTGTCACGACAGTAAATTGTCTCTTGAGATGCCAAACAAAATTGAGTAAGTATGAAACAAAAAAGTCATCATCTCGGCCTTGTACCACAGAAGCAACTGGTGCAACACAACTCCATCATCAATGTACGTGCCACTTGATCAGAAACAAAAGAATTTTAAATCCAAAATTTGGATTATTCAAACTTTGTGAAATGGATTAATGACTTAAATAAAAGGTTGGTTGTTGAGTTCAACAACTTTGACCGAAATTAACTTTGTCACTTACCACCGAGAAAGACATGCACCTTTACAATGAACCTACACTAGCTTGGTTGTGTTCCTCACGTGTTCTGCTTTTGGCTCGACATGTGGGACCCACACTGGATGTAGCAGGAGGGAAAACTCAGCACGTTTTCGTCCAAAAACATTTCACATCCCGCCAGATTAACCCTCAGATATATCGGCCTCATCCCCACGTCCCCCAAAACCACTCGTGGCAGCTATCCCCCTAAACCACGCGCGGCAGCTATCCGACGACCATAGTTATGAAATCAGGTCTTCGATCGGGAAGGTGATCGATGACCAAAGGAGGGAACGAGAGGAGGCGGCCGAAGGTGGAGGACGGTTGTATTCTTCCCTATCGAGTTCACCATGTCGGGCAATCGACGACCCACCAAAGTAGTAACACGGAATGGGGTCGTAGTCGAGGAAGCCGATGTGTACGACGAAAACAATATCAGGTGCGTATCGGGTGCCTCTTACTGGAGAAAACATGTGTGCAATAGATACGTGGTTCCCTCCATGAAATCGATTTGATATACCTCTTAGCCCATCTAGGTTTCTCGATCATTGAATCAGGGGCGGATCTAGTATCAAAGTTCATGGGGAGCTTATCTTCTTCTTCCTCCTCTCTTATCCCATCTCTCTTTTCCTTCTTCCTTCTATTCATCAATGGATGAATTTTCCATGACGAGCTTCCATTGAATCCATGGGGGTAGGGCCGGGCGGAGCTAGAGGGAAGTGAAAGGGGGTGCGGCACCATCGTAGAATTGGCGGTATAGAGTAAAATTAACATGGACAAATTTTAGGTTTGATAAGAGATTACCGAAATTTTGTGGGTGCGACCGCAACCACAAATTCAAAATGTAGCTCTGCCCCATTAATTGCATTTTTTCCATGAACAATTGATTTCACTAGTACATATATATATATATATATATATGCACATCAATTACTTTAGTTATTTTCAACATCCGTCAATTGTTTCTTCCTTCCCTTAATCAGAAATACGTGTTCATAATTATGTGCACATGCAGGACTATCTCAATCTTAAAATTTGTAACAGAACCTAATTGTTGTTGTTGTTGTAAAAATTACTCTGAATAGGCAGTGTGCTATTTGACCACAACATATTTGTTTTTCACATACTATCTACTACTAGTGTATATATACATATATGCATATACCATTATTAGTACTACAACTGAATTTTTTCATGTTGGGGTATTAATATTTATGTGCACATGTAGAGAAAGCGATTTGATAGGTGAGCTTTAGAATATACTAATCGAATGTCGTGACGAACCTGATGAAGAATTAAGATACATCTCTTGTACAGTGGACAAGGGTGGTATAGACCTTCCCTTCCTGATACACATTAGAGATGCGTGTCGTTATCAACACCGGGACTACATGTACTACATGAACAGAAATAATGAAGAAGATGACAGATCAGCGGTTCTTGAGGAAATTAAGAGTAAAAAAGAAGTAGCGGCCATGCATGATCACATGGAGTCAACCAACGAGAAGATATTAAGGTTGGTTCTATCAAGAGCAGATCGGGATGGTGAAGATGTCCTCGTTTTACCCCTGAAACCACAGAGTAGGGGGTTTTGGCAGAGTGCTGATAGTGATGATGATGACTACGACGACTACTTAGAGTGTGATGCATACAAAGGTTGGCTTGATAAGCAACCCAAAAACTATGGTACGTATGTTGCTTGTTCTACACTGTCCACCTGTACCCTTGACTGCACATTTTACTCACATACCAGTGTTTATAATTTGCAGAACTATACGATGACTTCAGGGAGGCCACCCAAAAGACATACCAAGCATGGTTACAACATGAAGGACTTCTGAAATGAATTCATAAATACTTTTTCCTTGTCGACTGCAGCTTCTCTGTGATGAGAAATGTGAACCTACTAACAAGTATAAGTGATTTCCATTTTTTCAGTGGCTTTTACTAAAGCTCAAGCTAAACCAAAAGAAGTAGTCATACTCCCACGTGATGAGAGCAATGACAGCAACATGACGCCACCACCCGAAATGACGCCGCCACGACAACATCCATCGCATGCTAGGAGAGAAAAGAAGACAAGAGGTTATAGAAGCTTCACACCTCTAGGAACTTCACTTTGTATTATTGTTCATTGATTTCTGAAATGGCTATTGTTCAGTAGTAACTGTTATGTTCTCTGATGTGAATGCAAGTAGGTGGCAACAAAGTTGGCCATGGAAACCTGAAAGGCCTATCTGCAAGTTCCTTGAGAGCAAAATCTGGTGGCAACAAACTAAAAATTCAGTTCTCAGGAAAGTTGGGTGGTGCCGGTGACCAAATAGATGTGCCTTTGTTGATGAGATTGTTTTACAGATAAGGATGAATTATCCAGTAATTGGAGTCAGATTTTGGAAAGATATTAGTAAAGATGTCAAGAAAGACATCGCAGGACATATAATGGTATGTCACTGTCCACCGCACGCATCTATTTTCTTCATACACAATGCTATGATTGAATCATGCATGCATAACAAGTTTCGTTCCCACCAGGAAGGATGGGATTTAGAGGGCATTCAAGATCCAAAGAGCAAGATTTTGAAGATTGCCCATGAACGCTACAAAGGTTGGCAAGGCGACTTGAGTGCTACATACAAGTCATACGAGAGTTATGATGAGAGAATGAAACACAAGCCTGATGAGTTGAACATTGTGGAGTGGTACTATTTGTGCCAGTACTTTGGAACTAACTATTTCAGGGTACATTTTTTTCCTACTTAAGTACAACATTGAGAGTTGTATAGATATGAGTTCAACCTTTCATCACTTAACAACACTCTTTCAATCCTTGCAGGAATGAGCATCAAAAACTCTGGCAATCGCGGCCAAATGGTTAACAACCATTCGGGGGGGGTTTGAAACCTTACTCTCAGTGGAGTTGGGAAAATGTAAATTTTGGTTACAATATTCTCATCTTTCACTATCTGCATTAGACAATCATATATTAATGTTGTGCAATGTTGCAATCATAGCGAGATCCCGAAACTGGTGCTGAGCCACGCCTATTGGAACTCTGGAAGGTTACTCACTCGAAGCAAGGAAAATGGATATCTGACGTGGTTGAGAGTATTTATGTGAGTAGAAATTCCATCGTAACCTTGCTTGCACATAACACTCGTTTAATTCCGCATCAAACCATGGCCACGGTTTTCCATCTTACAATGATTTCCTGTCCTCAGAGTCATAATGCCAGGAAATTATCTCTGCTAGCAAATTCAGATGAAATGGAAGAAGGAACACCAAGTATCACTTCTGAGGCTGTTAGGGAAGAGCAATGCTTCCAGGAAACATACAAGGAAACGACAAGAGTCAAATCCTCCGTGTCACGTGGCCATGGTTACATGGCGAGTCGAATAAGCAACAAAGATATTCAGGAGAGAATGTTACAGGAGAGAATTGAGAAGGTCGAAGGACGAGAACGTGAGTTTGAAGAAAGACTTAAGAAGCATGAAGCTAACAAGGAAGCCGAGCAACAAGAAATTGCCAGAGCAATTGAACAAAAAATGCAGGATAAGTTTTAAAAGATGATTCAGCCTTACAGACGCTTATTATTACAATCTTCTGAGGTAACCAGAACATTGTACATGTTGTGATCATAACTTGACCAATGCACCTAATACCTTACCTTCCCTCTTTTCAAATACGTAGAGTACACCTCAATCCAACAACACCACAACTGACGTTGAAGCTACAGTCAATGAGCATGACACTGCTGCAACAACATTAGTGCAGAGTCAAGAAACAGCGAACAAGGTAACGACTATACCTGGTTGTGATTGACTACATATATATTTATGTCTCTAATCTCTTGCCTGCCCTCTCTTACAATGTGCAGACTCCCTCTGAAACCATCAACAACACTAAAGCAGTAGCGTAGGGTAATGAAGTAGCACAGAGTCAAGCAACGGTGAACAAGGTAACGATGACACTTGGTTGTGATTGGCAAGAAAAACAAATTTATGTCACTGATCTTTTTGCATGGCCTCTTTTGCAATGTGCAGGCTACCCCTGGAACCATCAACAATAATTCAAATGAAATTGTACCTCCGAGGAGTGTCCAAAAGGTTCCCGTAACACGAGTACTGCAGGATCATGTAACAGTGAACCAGGTATTAACGACATCGAACAAGCTATCTAATCATGATGCATGGTGTACTTTGAATTACAGCTGACATTGTTCCATTAACTTCATAATCCAGATTGATCAACAAGCACTGTGACAAAAGATAAGGAAAATGTGGCACCTAACATCAATGATTCAAGTGCCCACATTTCAAAGAGACTGTTTCCTGAGAAACATCAAAAACGTGATGCACCTGCTGCAGCTCCCAGAGTTATTGGTCCACAACACCTGCTGAAGGAGGTTAAAACGCGATCAGGCAAGAAGAGAGCACACGAGGTACGTACTAACTGGAATTGTCCTCTCATAATGCCATTAATATTTTCCACGTCCAGTTCATATGCTGAAATTCTCTAATTCGTTTACATTCAGGATGGCATGGAAGATGGTCTGGCGGTGAAAAGAATCTCAAGAATGGCAAACAGAGTCCCACCTACTAGCAACAACAAACCTACCAATAAGAAACTTCCGCTCCAGCCTAAAAATTGATGATCAATGCAAGTGTAGGAGTGATATCTAGATTGTAGCAGTGCGTAAGAACAATATAGATTCTTTACAAATTTTTTACTGTGATCGATGGACAAGAGTTCTTACTTTGAAATATATGATGAATGTTGGTCATGAATAAAGGATCGATTTCATTATTGATTTGTTTGTACATGGGTTGCATCAGTTTATGTTTTGAAAATTTTGTTGCACGAAATTTGGCGACGCCGGGCATCCAGCATGTAGCCTCTGGTGACCAAAATTTCGTTGCGCTATCCTCTACACAAATAGCGATGAACCATATAGTTCGTTGTGACATACCATATGCATATGGCAACCAAGATTGATCTGATGTGCTATCATTTGAGCATATAGCGTCGACACAAACTTTGTTGGGATACCCCTACGCATATAGCGACATTAAGTAGCGTTGTGCTTTGGGTCAACGACATGGCGACGACCCATCTTTGGTTGCGTGACCCTCTTCTTCTATAGTGATGGCAACTGGCGTTGCGATTTTGTCCCCGAATATGGCGACACCCCACATCTTTGGTTGCGTGACCATCAACGTGTATAGCAACGGTAGTTAGGGTTGCGATTTGGTTCAAGAATATGGCCACAATAAATCTTTGGTTGCATCACCATCAATGTGTATAGCAACTAGTCGTTCGCGTTGCGATTTGGTTCAAGAATATGGTGACGACACATCTTTGGTTGCGTCACCATCAATGTGTATAGCAACTGGTCGTTCGCGTTGCGATTTGGTTCAAGAATATAGCGACAACATGTACTTGGTTGCTTGACCATCAACCTGTCTAGCGACGGTAGTTAGCGTGGTGAATTAGTTCAATTATATGGTGACAAACCATATCTGGTAGCGTGACCCTCTTCGTGTATAGCGACGACACCGCGCGTTGCTATTTTGTTCAGGCATACCACGATGACCCATGGTTCGTTGCGTGACCCTCTTCGTGTATAGTGACGGCATTTAGTGTTGCGATTTGGTTCAAACATATGGCGACGGCTACGCATTCGATGTGATATCCTCCATTGCTATTGCAACAGCACAGGTGTCGTATTGCGACACAATGATTTGATCGTAATAGCACTTGTTTGCAACTGACCAGAGTGGTCGCAAATACCACTATCGCAACGACGCATTGCGTTGCAAAAGCCCATATCACAACGACAAAAGTCGTCGCGACTTGAACCAATTGCTACGCTAGGCACCGTCGCAACAATAGACCATAATAGCGACGTGAATTGTGAGGCGTCGCAAAAACCTATTGCGACCGGTTTTATTGCGAAGCCTAGCGACGGACTCGAATAGTCGCTACACGACCCATATCGTGACCAAAACCCCCGTGTTGCGTCGGTTTGAACGTGTCGTCATATGTTCCAATCGTTGTGGTGTATCTTGCGCATATCTCTTTCATCCGGACTCTGAAGTGCACAAATGATATATCCATTTTGATCGTCTTGACGAGCCCGTCGCAATGGTGCGGTCCAAATTGGTAGTTAAGGATGTTTATGATGACATCCTTTAATAGCCATTGGATCACTTGCTCTCAACTGTACCTTTTGGCACGTATTCCGCTGCATCCTGCAACAAAAGCTAGAAACACTAACACTTGTGGAATCTATCAGTATCAAGCCCTATTCTAGTGTTGATGATCCTTCTACATTTATTTTATGCAGGTATTGACGGTGTAAAAGTAGCACTTAACAGCCGTCAACAACACCCCCACACTTGACCTTTGCTCGTCCCGAGTAAAGGGAGTCAGATCACGGTGAGACATGATATCCTAAGGTACGAAGCAAGCATAAGAGATATTATGCCTTAGGTTGATTTTTCCGAATTATGCGTTGATTCATGCATTGTCAACAAGGGGGAGAAATTTGTTAAGGAAAAATGGTTCTGGATGCATTTAGAGGGTTTTCAGTCAGTTTCGAGCAAATTCTAAGCATTGAAGTGTCACCGGCCCGACCGGTGTAGGGCACCAGTCTGACCAGTCAAGTAGATTGGGCCTGGGAGATTGTTGCTCATCGGCCTGACTGGTGGAGGGCACCGATCTGACCGGTGATGGCCAGAGCCGAGCTGTTGAGCTGCTCTATTTTGCATGGCATGCATTCCATGCATTTGTTCAGGGGAGTTTGCATTTGCTCAGGAGGAGCCTACATGTGTTCAGGGGGAGCTACTTGTGTCGTCTGAGTTCTTGCTTTGGTGGTTTGCTCTTTGTGAGCTTTGGTTTTTATCTCGGTTGTGTTGAGTCGTTGCCCTTGCCTTAGGGGACCGAGACTTTGGCTTTCAGGTGATCAAGTTTTCGCCTTTGTTTGGCTTTTGGATCACTTGATTGGGTTGTTGTTTGTTTATTTTCTTTTTCTTTTCTCTCTTGTGTTGATTACTATGTGTGTGTTGTCAATGCACTCATCAAGGGGGAGATTGAGGACCTGTGTGTGTCCGAAGACCGGTGGATAGTCGCTCCTTAGTGATGAGTGATTGACAATGTTGTGTGGACTGACTCTTGGCTTAGTATTGCAGGTACAGGTTGCGGCTTGGTTCGCGTGGTGCAGGTGAAGAACAAGTGTGAAATGTCTATGTCTGTGTGACCTCCGGGAGTGGAGAGACAAGTAGGCTTCAATCGATGGACCTGGTGGCCAACGGGATCAAGTGCGGGCCGCACGCTGGCAAGAAGAGCAAGACAACTTTGGGAAGATGGAGCCGGTTCAAGGTAGCAGCTAACAACTAAAGCTTGCACGCGGGGTTTGCAATGGTTTGGCCACAAAACCACTGGGTTACTTGGCTGAGCCACAAAGTCAAGGCCGAAGACCGGAGCGTGGCGGTTCTGCACTGGACCGGTCTGACCGGTGGCCTTGACCGGCCTGACCGGTGTGGACCGGTCCTGTGGGCGTCCAGAAGCTTCGAAGAGGAGGACACGCAGCATGATCGCAAGGCTTGCGTGGAGTTGAAGCGGGCTTGCGGTCGACGAGCATTCGTCTGATGGAGTTTTGACCAAGACTTCCCAAAATTCCCTCGGTGGCTTACTATTATGTTGTAGGGGTAGTTTGGTCATTAGGCGCCACCCCTATATACTCACTTGAGTGGGAGATGGCAACCAACTCTTGGAACCCTGGTTCATTTGCTCTTAGACTTTTCTCTTTTTCTCCTAGTTTTCCCAGAGCTTTATGTTTCATCTAGAGAGAGGGAAGGATGTTCGGGTGGCTTGCTAGACCTTGTATGAACCTTTCATGACATGTATAGAAGATTCGACGTGGTTCATCTTGTGTCCCTTTGTCTCCTGATGTTTTTCTTTTTGGTGATTTTCAAAGCCTTTTCTTGGGATTTTCGTGGAGAGGTTTTGCAGGAGTTTCTTTGCGGGATTCTTTGGTGGATTCACACATGAGGTTGTTGTGCCTCTTTTCTTGGTGATTTGTCCCCTCCAAATCCGTGGAAAGGCTTTCGATTTTGGGGTTTTCAGAGTTCCTCATGTTCTTGAGGTAGAGGCACGAGATTTGTGATTCCTCCTTTTCTAGAGTGATTTGGGGCTTGTGCTTTGAGCTAGAGTTCACCCATGAGGTGTTCCTACCTTCCCCAAAGTTTCTCTTGAATCTGTTGAGCGAATCGGAAGATCGGGTGTGGTGAATCTTAGAGTTGACCTGCGGGTGGAGTTCTTCCCGAGTAGCCCAGGTGACACCAGTCTGACCGGTGTAGGCCTTTTGTGGGTTTTAACTCGGGTGAATGATCAGTTCAGTGGGGATTCACTTGTGTTTTCCCAGGGTCAGTTCTTGGTAGGATTCATGTTGGTTTGCCTCTGTTTGGCTTGGTTGGAGTAGCTTCTCGTGGTTGTTAGCTCTTTGCTTTGAGGTGGTTTTTGTTCCAGGGCCTAGAGATCTCACTGAGGCTTTCTGGAGAATTTCTATGTGTTTGTTGTGCACACCAGCCTGACCGGTGCAGCACAACGGCCTGACCGGTGCCATCGGTCTGACCGGTGCACCTAACCGGCCTGACCGGTGTAGCATAGACAGCAGGCGGCACAGTTTTTCTGTTGCAGATTTGTTTGCGTGTTTGGGTAGGAGTACTTGCTCCTAGGATCAGTAGCACCTCCAGTGGCTACGTGATCTTGGCAAGGGGTGCGCGAGATTGCTTGGAAGTAAAATCGGGGTGTAGACTGAAGTTCTCGCCGAAGAATTTTTACCAGCTCCCATTCACTCCCCCCCCCCTCTCTGGTCGCCTAATCGGTCCTTCAAACGACTTCTTTGAAATAAATATGAGACATAAAACCATCACCCAGGTTGAATACATGCCTGGCGATTCTCACTTTTTGCCGGGTCTTATGAAGATAAAAAATAACCTATCGAGGATGAGCAAATTCAAGGTGGGTGATGGGTCACAAACTCGTTTTTGGGAGGATGCTTGGCTAGATAACACCTCTTTCAAAAATCAATACCCATCCTTGTATAACATTCTACAGAAGAAGAGTGCGACAGTGGTAACGGTTCTTAGATCGAATCCTTGAATGTGGCTTTTAGGAGATCCTTAGTTGGCAACAATTTACAAGCTTGGCACCATTTGGTAGCTAAAATTGTGAATGTCCAATTAACATGTCAAAGAGATATTTACTGTTTGATCCATTTTTCTATGATCTCTAAAACAAAATGGCCAGTTTACTGTTTGATCCATGTATAGGACGCTCATTGCTCAGTTGCCTGCATTGTGCAAAAATATGCTATGGAAGTTAAAATTTCTCTTAAAAATAAAGATTTTTATGTGGTACTTGCAAAATAGAGTAGTTCTAACCAAAGATAATTTAGCTCTTTGACGATGGGAGGGAAGTTTAAAGTGTGGTTTCTGTAATCTGGATGAAACCATTCAACATCTTTTCTTTGATTATCAAATGGATAGATTTATGTGGAGGATCGTACAAGTTTCTTTTAATATAACGCCACCAGTGAGCATCTTTCATATGTTTAATGAGTGGCTTAATGGGATTAACAAAACCTTATGTACACAATCCTGGTTGGAGCATTTGCTTTATGTTTGGCAATTTGGTTAAGTAGATATGGTATAGTTTTTAACAACACTGAGAGCCCGTTCGGGTGGTAGAATGAATAGTGCTCAGTTGGTAGAATGAATAGTATTGCGTGAGAGAAAATAAACTGAAACAAGCCGTAATATGCCAAACTCAGACCAGCCGAACAGCCTCTGAGTTGTTACTCCTATGTAGGTGATCTTCCAAGGGATCCATTGGATCTGTTTTTCGGGCGTTGCTACATAAGGAGGACGAATGACCTCACGTTATTTGGGGGTGTGGTGTGCTTAAGACCACATCTATGGAGATCTTTGCCTTCAATGAATGACCGTTTAGTAATAGAATTGCTTTTGGATGATTTTGAGCTTGTTTCAAAGACCAGTTATTTTGTCTTTATGTATGTGACATTCTTGAGTGTAATAACAAACAGCTCTATGCACAATTTCATGTAGAGAGGTTGAAATATTGAAATATATTCACTTTTCTAAAACAAAACTAGCGAAGCTGAGAAGCCTAAGTATCTGTACAAACCTGTCCAGACTACAGTTTTGCGTGGAATCGAGTCTCCCTGACTGACCAAAAATTCATTTATTTTTCAGTTGCAACCGAAAGTGCTTTTTTTCCGGGTAAACCGAAAGTGCTTCTTTGGCATACTGGTTGAACATGTGCCACTAAAAAGACCGACAAGCAACAGAGAAGTACTAGGGGCAAAAAAAAGGAAGGAAATGTTTACCTGATGATCATGGCAGCATTATTTTTGGACACTTAACATTTTGTGAATAAGGAAAGCGTGAAGGAGATTGTATTTTTTGAACACATGAACTTTGTGGTGTCTAGCTCGGTGAAACACATAGATAACGAACTACAATTTGGAACGGAGGAAGTTGATGAGGACATCGCCACGCTGGATACGCGCACGCCACGTCCTTTCCCATGCTACAAGTCGTCTCCAACTCAGCTGCCACATTCGGTTCGGATTCAGCCGACAACCCTGCACGGTTTCGGCGATATCTCTCTCATCCGGCATCGAAATGAGGCGTATAAGGATGCGTTGGAAAGGGGACGACACCGCCGTCATTTTGGTTCTGGTACCAGCTCTAGAAGGTTCGTGGATCATGCTGTGTGACCATGACAAGGTGCTGCGTCACCTTTTTGGGCCATTTGGGCCGTGTATCCTGTCGGGCCTTAAGCCCAGGTTGAGGACGCCCCCCCTGGTCACCCCCTCAACCCTAGGTCGCCCCTTAGGGGTTAAAACTCAGTAGCCGCCGTTGTTTAGACTGGGGTTTTGTTTAATAGGTTTGTGATTTCCGTCGAGGATCAAACTTTCGTCATAGCCACTGTACCGCCGAGGTCTTTTGCTGTGATTCAGGGCCCCCGTTCTTGTTCGTCACCACTGTGTCAATTAGTCCTTTTGTGATCAGAACTTGAACCCCATACTCTTTCGCTTCAATCCATATTTGCAATTGTCAGATTGCGTGCTTAACTTTCTTGCTTGTGTCCTCGATTCGCTTGTAGGGAAAAGCCTTCGTGGCGAGGTCAGTCAAGTTGTTCTTGGTTGATAATCAATGGAGCAGTGGTGTAAAGGTTGCGGGGTCCGAATCATGTGTTGATTCGAAGCCAAGATCGTCAACGTCGAGTCTCCACCAATCGACTTATCCTCTACATCTCGGACGATCGGGCCATCGCCTATCATTTGGTATCGGATTCCTAGGTTTCCCATGAGGTACTTTCGTGTTCCCCTTTAGATTCATTTGTGTTCATCACCTATCGTCCACAAAAACCCCAAAAATATTTACTTTTCTGCTGTCCTACCACCCTGTTTAGCCTTGCAATTTCGTTTTCAGATTGCTTTGTTGAGTTTGTGTTCGTGGTCGAGTCTTGTTGCTGGTTTAGGTTGTGTTCGTCGTCGTAGTTCAACGTGCCTGTTGCTGTTATTTTGTTTCCACCGCTAGCCCATCCACCATTAGCCATACAACAAGTCGAGCCACCACTTTACTCGATTTGCCATCGCTAGTCGCCTTGTGTGAACTCTCGCCGTGCAAGTCCTAGATAGGTTGCAAGCCGCTTTAATCGCTTTTGCATCGCATACTTGATCCTTGAATCATTATCTGGCGAATACCTATTGCTTTGCATCTACTACCAGGGAGGATCGTGCCCCTGTGTTTGTTTGTGCTGCCGCTAGGAGGACATTTTGCCCTAGCCGCCACTGCTTTTCCTGACGAGTTGTGCCTTTCTGAAATCATAGGTTGAGATCAGTGATGCAAATAGTCCGCTATAGCTTTGATATAGCTCCGCTATAGCTTTTTGAGACAGGTGCCGCTACGATATTGCATATTTTACTGCTAATGCCGCTAACTCTGATATATCATGAAATAGCTCCACTAAATTCAATAGTCTAGCACCGCTAACACCGCTATGGTTCAGCTACGAACTTATATACTTGATATTTATGAACTATGAGTTATGATTTATGACTTATCTTCTGAATCATGACTGATTTACTTATGTTTTCACTAATGCCTACACATATATATGAAATATGAGCTGAAATTTATAAATTTAATAATGTTTGGGTCTAAATTTTACTACTTTTTGCATACCGCTAAAGGCTATAGCTTCCGCTATAGCTCTTATAGCTTTTTCGGAAGGACTCCGCTAAATTCTATAGCCCGCGAGTTGCAACATTGGTTGAGATACCTTCCTTCAAACAAGCATAACTTTTCACTCGGTGCTCCGTTTTTGCTCAAATTTTTACAGGAGCTTGGCAACAAAAAGTTGGACAGACATCTACCCACTTTGTCAGTCAGGCCGTTCTCAAAAAATTCAAAAAAATCGGGAAGATAGATATAAAAAATTGTTTAAGTGTTTTGAGGGGTATTCAGAGATCGTTTCTGATTTTCCCTAGGCCACATTACACATCTATTTCAGGTGAAAATTTTGTGTGCTTCCATCTTTAGTGCCCTTTGTTCAGAGGTAAAAATTTCAGAAAAAGTTGAGTTCGTTTGCTAGTACTCCTTTGGAAACGTGATTTTGTGATTTCTACTAGTGCTGAAAAACTGCTCTATTTACAGAACTGTCATTGTGCTGATTTTCAGAGTTTTCTGTCCATCGTTCCTTGTTACTTTTACCTTGTTGTGCTACGACTAGGACACGTCTTAGCCAGCAATTGTGACTTGTGCTTTGGACATTTACTGAACTTTGCTAATCTGCATTCGTTATTTGCTAATCCTTGCTACCATATTGTGCCTACCCGTAGCTCCACAGATACTTCTGTCAGCACAGTTTCACCTTGCAACTTGTTACCCACGCTCGACAACTGATTGTGCCGTCCTGTTGGCTTTGGTAAGAACACTCGTAAGACGGTGGTAAGCCGCTTGAAATATTGCATTCCACTTTCACCAACACCCAGTAGTTGTTAGTTGATAGGGATAACCCTTTTTGTGTTGTCTTTTGCTGTCAACTAATCATGTTAGGTAAAGAGAAAGGAAAGGAGTCTCCCACAGACTTCGATGAGTGTGTATCCAAGGACGAGCTTACGCGGCTTGTTCCTGAGCAGCGTACCTACGTGTAAGGACAGTTTGATGCATTGACTCGACAGATCAACGGTCTGGTGACCCGGATTGAACATGTTGAGCAACGACCTCCACCAGTTCAACTTGAGGATGATGATGAGTTTGCGGATGTTGATCCTGATGAGGAGCGTCTCCGACGTAATCGTTTTCAGATGAGAGGAGGTAATCGCAATCGTGGAGGAGGTAATCAAAATCGTGGTAATAATGATCCTTTTGCTAAAGTTAAGTTTACCATGATTCCTTTTGCTGGTAGTGCTAATCCTGAGGCTTATTTAGATTGGGAACTAGCTGTTGAACAAAAAATTAATTCCCATCAAGTTCCTGATGAGCATAGAGTTAGGCTTGCTACTAGTGAGTTTACTAGTTTCGCTCTCTTTTGGTGGAATGATCTGTACAATGCTTATGCTAATAATAATGCTGCTCCACCTATACCTCAGACTTGGAATGCTTTGAAACAACGTATGAAATATCGCTTTGTTCCTCCATATTATCAACGTGATTTGCGTATGAAACTGCAAACTTTAAAACAATGTGATAAAAGTGTTGAGGCTTATTATCAAGAATTGCTTATTTCTTTGTCACGTTGTGGCATACATGAGGATGATCAGGCTCTTTCTGTTAGATTTTTTGGTGGTTTGAACCGTGATATACAGGATATTCTTGATTACAAAGATTGGACAAGGTTCAGCAATTGTACCATCTTGCTATTAAGGCTGAACGTGAGGTACAGGGATGTTGCCAGCAATTTTCTTTCAGGTCCAACACTGGGAGAACTTTTCAGCAGCGTCCAGATGTTGACAAGTCCAAGGCCGCCACTACTCCTAAGGCGCCATCACCTACACCGTCTACTACACCAACTTCCGAGGTGAGCAATTTGTCTCCTGTGCAGGTCCAGTCGCATAAGAAGCTTTTTACTCCAGGTGTGTCCTCGAGTAGTTCCGCTAGCATCCAGTGCCACCGCTGTAAGGGCATGGGACACGTGTCGAAGGAATGCCCAAGTCGCCGTCCTTTCATCGATGCCCCTGATGGTAATGGTTATATCAGTGCTAGTGATGAGGAAGAAGATTCTTTGGCTCTTGCTACTAATCTTGTTGTAGATTCTTCGGTTGAGCAAGAGGAGGATACCATTGATTCTGATGCTGCAGCCGCGGGCTTCCCTAGCCTTCTTTTGCAGCGTGTATTGGCCGCTCAATTGGCTGATGAGGAGGACACAAAGGTACAACGTAACAATTTGTTCCATATGTTTCTCATTGTCCAGGAGCGCCATGTTCTCACCATAATTGATACCGGGAGCTGCAACAATTTGGTGAGTTCAGATCTGGTCCGAAAGCTTGGTTTGACCACTCGTGAACTACGTCACTCATATCACATACAATGGTTTAACAATAGTGGTAAGGAAAAGGTAACACACTCAGCGTGCATACATTTTTCGGTGGGTTCTTATACCGACTATGCTGATTTTGATGTTGTGCCAATGGAAGCATGTTCACTTTTATTAGGACGACCATGGGAATATGATAGGGATGCTGCACACCATGGTAGAACTAATACTTACACTTTCATGCATAAGAATAAAAACATTACTTTGCTTCCTTTTTCACCGGCTGATGTTAGGAAACATTTTAAAGAGCTTGCTGAAAATAAAATGAAACAACCTGCTATGAGTGATTCTAATGTTGATAAACATGAGGGTATTAAATTAAAAGGAGGTGCTTTTATTGCTACTACATCTGCTACTGCTGAACTTTGTGAAAATCATGATGCACCTTGTTATAATATGCTGTCCCAAGATGTTTGTATTCTCGATGCTACTATGTCTTGTATGCATTCTGCTGTCACTAACCTTTTGCAGGAGGTTGATGATGGGATGGAGTTGTGGATGACTCCAATTCAAGAAGGGGAGGATGATGAGGACATCGCCATGCTGAACACGCGCACGCCACGTCCTTTCCCACGCTACAAGTCGTCTCCAACTCAGCTGCCATGTTCGGTTCGGATTCAGCCGACATCCCTGCACGGTTTCGGTGATATCTCTCTCATCTGGCATCAAAACGAGGCGTATAAGGATGCATTGGAAAGGGGATGATGACGCTGTCGTTTTGGTTCTGGTCCCAGCTCCAGAAGGTTTGTGGATCATGCTGTGTGACCACGACAAGGTGCTGTGTCACCTTTTTGGGCCATTTGGGCCGTGTATCGTGTCGGGCCTTAAGCCCAGGTTGAGGACGCCCCCCCTGGTCACCCCCTCAACCCTAGGTTGCCCCTTAGGGGTTAAAACTCAGTATCTGCTGTCGTTTAGACTGGGGTTTTGTTTAATAGGTTTGTGATTTCCGTCGAGGATCAAACTTTCGTCATAGCCACTGTACCGCCGAGGTCTTTTGCTGTGATTCAGGGCCCCCGTTCTTGTTCGTCACCACTGTGTCGATTAGTCCTTTTGTGATCAGAACTTGAACCCCATACTCTTTCGCTTCAATCCATATTTGCAATTGTCAGATTGCGTGCTTAACTTTCTTGCTTGTGTCCTCGATTCGCTTGCAGGGAAAAGCCTTCGTGGCGAGGTCAATCAAGTTGTTCTTGGTTGATAACCAACGGAGCAGTGGTGTAACAGTTGCGGGGTCCGAATCATGTGTTGATTCGAAGCCAAGATCATCAACGTCGAGTCTCCACCAATCGACTTATCCTCTACCTCTCGGAAGATCGGGCCATCGCCTATCAGAAGTAATATTTTTCCGAGGACCAACGGTGGTTGTTGGCGGTCGATTTCCGTTAACCTAGCCACTTATTTACCTTCTATGTTGGTATTAATTTGATATTCACACTAACATTCCTAACCCCCATTATATATTATGTTCGCACTCGTGCATAGTTTTTGGAGTTTATTATTTACACAGGAATCAAGAGCTTAAATGAGGACTTCCGAGTAAAGTTCATCAAGGTATTTACAAGGTGATCATGGACCTCGGGACTAGTCAAGATACAAGATGAACATGACTCCAAATGAACCAAGGACTAAAGCGTGAAGCCGAGAAGTGCGGAGGACCGAGACAGAAGATGCGGGAGTTCATACGCAAAGCACCCTTATCTAAACCGCGAGGAAAATGATGTCAAGGACCCACATGCAACTCGGCAAAAACTCAGGAAGTCGCGAGAAGCTTCACGAAGAAAACCGGGGACGAACCGGGCCGAGGAGGCCCTGGGCCGGTCAGCCCAAGCTGGCCGACCTGGCCCATCCCCGGGTCGGTTCGCCTCCCCCTTTGACCTACATGATGCTCGGGCTATTTATAGCTCCTGTGCGAAGTTGCAACTATCAAGCCATTCATCATTCGCCGCAGAGGAGCAAAGGAGCTTGAGGGACACCACCCCGGAGAGGAGGGTCATGTTAGTCGTCTAGGGTTTGCCTAGCCGACATGGGAACCTTGCAAGGAAGACCACGTCGGAGTTCCGGAGGCGTGAATCAAGATCAAGGTAGGATCCCGGTTGGATCTTATTCATGTATACATACTTTTGATGGAGTTTTAATGGATCTGATTCCTAGCGATCAAGTACCTTTGTTTGCAATTCTTGTTCTTGCTTGGGTGTTTTCTTCCTCAATCTATTCTCAAGATAGATTGCTTGGGATGTTCTTGTAGCCGCGGTGGCTAGAGGTGCATACCCGATCTACCAAGTAGTTCAACGCACTCCTTGCGAGTGTGCTCTAAGATTCGACCGCGAAGAAAGGGGAACATCGTGACAGGATGTTGACACCGAGTACTGCGGGGCGACTTAGGGGGTTTGACCAAAGGTCAAGGTTTAAAGAAGCTTTCAATGAGATTCGTTTTACTCTCTTTTCTATCTTGCTCGGAACAACGACATAAACACGATCTAGATCCCTCTAGATCGGTACCTCAATGCTTTCTCTTGCTACCTCTTTTGATCTTAGTAGATTAGATGCATTCGAAACCTCTTTAAGATGCAAGTATTTCTCGGTTATTAGATTGAGTCTTGCGTTACACACTGTTCCACAGATTCGATACCTTGGGTGATACTCGAGGGAAAAAGGTACTACATGATCCGTAAGCTTGCGGTGAACCTTGGCGCGTTATTGAACCGTCAACAAGCCGTTTTTCTAGCGCTGTTGCCGGGGAACAAGTAATCAAGATCCAATCTAGTATCTCATTTGTAAGTATTTTCGGTTTTTTTATTTTCTTTTGCATCTACTAAACTTTGATCATCCTCAAAAAACTAATCTAATCTAGTTTTTGACTAACCCTTTTCATAGTTTTCTTTTCTTTTTAGATCTTTTGTATATTTTGTTTATCGCTAACCCTAACAGGAGATGGACAGCTACCTCTCCAACAAACCGAAAAATTTTGTGGATGATCCAGAAAAACATTACAGGCAAAGGATACGTGAAGCACGATCTAGGAAGCTGGAGATTGTAGATCCAAAAGCCGGAGCCGGAGGATCGTCAGAGTATCCAAAGGAATCACCGTCTACAAGTTCGAAGAAGGAATCACCACCTCCAAGTCCAAGGGGAGATCAACCTCAACCGCCACCAATGGCACAACCAGAGAGGAAGATTGGGGAGCTTCGCATCCCGGAACTTGTCGATCTTCCCATCCTCAACCTAGCCGACATCGGAAGGCCGTTCAAGATCAAGACTTCAACCATCCGCATGGTGCAACATACACCTTTCACCGGTAAAGAGGATCCTAACCTTCACATCCAAGCGTTCATTCAACTTTGTCAGACATTCACGATGGATGGGCTGGATCAAAATCAATTGAGGGCAAGACTTTTTCCGTTCTCACTTCTCGGAAAAGCCTTGCAATGGTTCTGCACTCTACCAGTGCTTACGCTGCAAAATTGGGAAGCATTGATCAGAGCTTTCATGAAGGAGTACTATTCACTGGGTAAGACTTAAAGCTTGCGTAATAAGATTGCTACATTTGCTCAATATCCTACGGAGACTATCGCGGAAGCTTTCGAGCGTTTCAATGAGTACACCCGAGCCGTGCCACATCACAAGTTCCCGAAGGAGGACCTTGTTCAAAAGTTCTATCAAGGTCTCAATCTAGCATCGAGGACCGTAATTGACGCATCGGCGGGAGGATCTATTATTGAGCTAACTCCGACGGAGGCATTCACTCTTTTCAAGAAGGTTGCGGATAATGATGCATGGGCGTCATCAGGACGTCTACTTCCGGTTCAACCGACGGGCAATGTTAAAGGTGTTTTGCAGGTTGAAAAGGAGGAACTTTTAGAAGGAAAGATTGACTCGCTCATGAGGAGGTTGGAGAAGATGGAGCTAGAAAAGAAAGCCGCCCAAGACTTGAAGGCCGCCGAAGCAAGATCCACATGTGAAGAGTGTGGGGAGTACGGCCATGTCCAAAAAGATTGTCCGGAGGAAGCAAAGGTGCTCGACTACATGAGGAAAGGAGATTTGCCGAACTTCCGCTATGGGCAAGGTAGACCTCAATTTAATGCAAGTTCGTCTATTCAAAACACGGTGCCTCTTCGTATACAATTGGAGGACTTCATGGACGAGCAAGCAAAGATCTACAAGGACACCATCACTAAGTTCAAGACTATGGATAAAATCTTGGAGAACATTGATGGCAAGGTGACAGAGGTCGGGAGCTCTAACCAACAAGTGCTCAACATAATGAAGATATTGGAGACGCAAGTGGGACAACTTGCCAGGCGCTTATCCGCTAATGAAGGAAGATTGCCGGGGCAGCCCCAAGGTCCCGAGACGGTGAAGGCTATTCAAACTCGCTCGGGAAAGGAGACGGAGGATCCCGAACTTCCAGCCGGTGCAAGGAAGCCTAAGGCAACTGTCGAAGCGGAAGATCACACTAAGGAGAAGGTGACTACTATTCTGGAGATTGCTACCGAAGAGCCAGAATTTGAAATGCCAAGTGATGACACGAAGATGCCTACACTAAAGACACGCTACTTTCGAGGTAAAGTTGATAATCATTTTGAAAAGTTTGTGGAAGTGGTGCGCAGGTTAAGCATCAACATGCCGCTATTGGACGCTCTCCAAGTTCCTACATATTCTCGCTACTTCAAAGACATACTTGCAAACAAGTATGAGATGGCAACACTTGGGGCGGATCACGTCAAGATGTCCGAACAATGTAGTGCCGCCATCGCAAATCAAGGGCCCGAGAAGCAAAGAGACCCTAGATGTCCGACTATCCCATGTTCTATTGGCTCATTCACGTTCGAGAAGGCATTATGCGACCTTGGAGCAAGTGTGAGTGTCATGCCAAGAGATGTGTTCGAGAAGCTATGCTTACCACTTGAGCCTACGGGTATGTGTTTGGAGTTGGGCGACAACTCTATCCGCTATCCCGTGGGAATCGCCGAAGATGTGCCCGTAAAAGTTGGAGATCACTTCATCCCCGTCGACTTCGTGGTACTTGAGATGGGAGAAAGGGAGATGCTGCCCCTCATCCTAGGGAGGCCCTTCCTCAAGACCATCGGGGCAACGATCGACGTTGGCAAGGGAGAGATTAAGTTCGACGTCAATGGCACACGAAGCATATTCATGTTTCGTCCACGTTTCGAGGTATGCAACATGATCAATGCTAAATATGTTCCACCTCATCATCGTTTTAGCAAGGAAGAGTCAAAGAAGAAGGAAGAGCCCAACAAGAAGGAAGCGAAGGTGATCAAAGAAGTCGTTGCATCTGTCAAGACCAAAGAACAAAAGCTACCTGTGAAGACCAAAAAGATGACTAAGCCGGAGAATAAGCCCATGCCCAAGATGGTGCGGAAGTGGGTACCCAAGATTGCAACGCCTGCAAAGAGCGTTGATCCGAAGTGAAGAAGACAAGAAGTCTAGCCATGGACTATAAACGAAGCGCTAGGCGGGAGGCAACCCGTTCGTCGAGTCAAGAATAAGCTACCGGGAGGACAACCAAATGAAGAATAAAGCTGCCGGGAGGGCAACCCAGATTATTTCCGATTTTCAAGTAAGTTGGTCATAGAATTTGCTACGCAAGACTTGGTATAAACTCTTAAGTGGTTGAACTTGTTTTTGAGGCATTTAATTTGCTCAGATGTTTCATTTGGGTTTTATTTGACATAAACCTTTGACATGAGCCATCCTACGATTTATTTGCCTCTTTTCGAGAAACCTACACCAAAAATTCAGAACCTACCCACACCTTTCATCCTCCTCATGATGATAAGGTTGGTTTGTTTTACATCATAAAAACACACGAGTAGAGCCCCGCGTTGTTCCTTAATGATTTTTAATCTTTGACGCATGCTAGGACTCACGTAAACTTAGATTTTTTGTTTATTTCAACTTGATATCTACCGGTTTCCCTAGAATTAGAATTTTTCCAAGCCCCATTTATTTTTGTTTATTCAAAACATCTCTCTCATGTTTGGCCAAAATTAGAACCTAAACTCATACCCCCACGGTCAAGCCGGAGGATCTCGCTATCAATTAATGAAAACAAGTGATCCCGGTGTAACGAAAATCAATGTAGTCGGAAAGTTTCGGCTTACAAATGTTTTTGATGCCTAAAAACTCCTCTAAAAATACATTTGAACTCATTGATATCTCTGAGTTAATTTTTAATTTTCGAAATTAGAGGAGTAATTAGCATCTAAACATGATCAAGGGAAGGTTTTGAGCTTAATTGAACTTCTAATGCTCTATGATGCATCACGAGAAGGCTTCATCATTAAGGCATCTTGAGCACATGCAAGGACAAGCATGGAGGGGCAGCAATGTTTTGTTTTTGCAGGATATGGATGAGATCATGGGAGGAAAGGAAGCATGGAAGTGACACAAAGTAAATGATCAAGATGGGAGACTTGACCATGAAAGAAAAAGGAGTGGCTGAGAAAAATTGGATGGGAGAAAGAAGAGCCAGAAAAGAGGGGCAGGGGCCCTAGGCCGATCGGCCCAGGCCGGCCGGCCTGGCCCATTTATTTGCCCCCCGGTGTTCGTCTTCCTCAGGTAACCCACTTGCTTCGTTGCTAGTTCATGTTCTTGAGTTCCTATTCCAGAACCTCCAGAAACACCTCTGAAAAATTCATTCTCCATTCTTGAGTCCAAAAATTCAGAGCAATATGTCACAATTCTTGCCCTTCCATATACTTCTTTTGTGTATATTTCTACCGGCAAGAAACCCCCGGGAGAGTTTGTTTGTGATTTGTGCAGCAACTACAAGATGAAGAAGGTTTTTGGCAAGGTCCTTGGAAGGAAGACGCAATCGTCATCATCGAAGCCGGCATCAACAAGTTCTTCGCGGAGGCACTCAATCTCCGAGTCACCGCGAAGCATGGAAGAAGACGTGGCGCCATCAAGGAGCGACACCATGCTCCTTAGTGGAAGAAGAGACATGCGAAGCTCGTCCATGCGGTTCACCGAACCGCAAGGGTGAACAGAGGAGCCACCTGTCCAACCTCGTCGCTCGACTCGTTCATCCGCTCCAGCACCGTACACTCTGTGATGTTGCAAGTATGGATTTCTTGTGATGTCGGAGGAGGAGGAGGAGAAGCTTGGGCGCCTGGAGAAGAGGGTTGTGCCCAATGTTGACATTGATGATGATGCCCTCCAAGTGTTGGGATTTTCTCCGGATATCTATCAAATGATGAAACACCTTGGATGGGGGTAATATTCCGATGGAGTAGGGGTGAGCTTTCATTTATAGCTTGCCATGGAGATTCTCATGACCATGGTGCCGGTTATTAATGAGAGGGTGCCATCCCTTTCATTTCGACTGAAGGATGATGAGCAAATAATTCCTTATGAGTGAATTAGAGAGTTGCTCGATTTTCAGAGTGAAGCCCCGGAGCAAGTTGATGTTAATGAAAGTATATTGGAGGGATTTTAAAGTATGATTTTAGGGGAAGATAACCGGTAGAGAAGTAGCATCCGGAATCCCATCATTCGGATATTTCATTCTTGGATGAGCAAAAGGATTTTGGGAAGAATGAAGGAGACCAAGGTCACCGACATGGAAGTCAATTGGCTTTATTCGGCGTTGATTGCAAGGCAAGCCATTGATCCATCATACATCATGATCAATCGGTGGTGTTGTGAGGCAACATCGGGGACTGGACAAATTGGTTCGAGATGCTATCTCTCTATGATAGCAATTTCTGTGAAGCCGGGTATTTCAAGGAACCCAAAATTCCTACTTGCGAGGAATTCACTTGGGATCGACTACATGAAGCAAGGAAAATACATTAGTGGAGATGAAAAGAGAGGGTACAAGGTGGCAAAAGTCAATGTTCCTCTCCCAAATATGAAGCTGAAATTATTTATTGAAGGGAGAGAGAATTGGTTAGAGGAAGGAATTCTCGTACCGGCTAAGAAAAACAAGAGAGAAAGAAATATAGAAGAAGGTTCGTCCTCCGCAGCCCAAGACCAAGGGGGGCCGGCCTACCATCAACCTTATGGCGGGATTCCTATGCCACCACCCTACTACGGAAGTGTGCTAATGCAAGCATGGGGGAGTGGTGCAGCCATGCCGCCACCTCTTCCAACATATTTTCCACCAACTTTTGTTGTGACCAATGAAGCATTTGTGGCACCTTATGAAAGCATGCCCCAGCCCCAACAAAGTGCAGCCATCAGTGGGGCGTATATGCAAAGGAATGAACAAGATGTCGAGAGGATCCGAAACCATGTCAATCATTTGCATGAAGGAACGGCGGGGATCGCCCATCAATTAGGACGCTTTCAACTCGTGCCGCCGCATCAATTTCATGGAGGGGCCATGCAAACGTATTTTGAGCAAGGATTCAATGAAAGTCAACCAATGAAGCAAGAGCAATCGGATGAGGAGTGAAGAAAGAAGGAAGGGACGGAGCTTTTTATGTGGTTTGATTTTTCCTTTTCCTTTTCTTTATTTTCATCTTGTGTGCGTTTATGTTTGCGTAGTATTTTCTTGTTTTTATCTAATTTCAGCATGTGTGATAGTAGTAGTTTTTTATCCATCCTCATGAATAAGTTTCACCGTTGCTTTTATGATCTTAATATGGATGAAGAATTTGTACCATGATGATATGTGATGATCGTTGCCGCTTTGCTCGATCTTATGCTTGATTTATGCATATTTAAGCTAGTGCTCTCTTTTAATATGAATCTGAAATTTAATTCAAATGCTAGCTTAATCTTGTGTGGAGGTTATGATAACTCAAGTCCCATAGTTCTTTTTCGTTGCTCTCAACTTTGAATGAATCAAAGAACCTTTTTATTCTCAAAAAGTTATGCTAACCTTGTCACAAGTACCGCTTGCATTTTGCTCTACCCATCAAAAGCCTAAGTTTACTTGAGTGCAAAACCTTAGTATATACAAGATTTATTTTTGGGTGCATTAATTCAAAGCCTGATTTCTCTAGCCTGAGACTAAGAAGCTGGTCATTCTATTTTTGCGTATCATTCTTTTATGCTAGCCTCTTCTATCCGTGCATTGTGAGTTTCCACATTGGGAATTTCGCAAACCTCACCGGATATCCTACCAAAACCCAGATATATCTCTTTTTGTGTTCATCTCCTTGACCACAACCCAATATATGAGTATGGATGAATATTTCAAGGAAGATTACAAGGAAGGTGCTTCAAGTAAGTAAGGGAGACTTACAAAAGGACCCCTAGAAGATTTTTTGAGTATCTCTCTCTAAGAAAATATGAGAGCTTCAATTTCTACCTTGGAATATTTATCACCTCTTTTGCCCGAGGACGAGCAAATGTCTAAGCATGAGGGGGGGGGGTTGCCAAGGAAGTGCTAGTATAGTCTAGAGTTCAAGGGAGCAAATAAAAAAAGGAGAAAAGAGAAAAAGTGGACAAAGTATGAATAAAAAAATGGTAAAAGAGAAAAAATATGATGAGAAAAAGAAAGAAAGAAAAATAATAATAAAGCTCCTCGGCTCTCTTGCTATGATTAGTGCTTTTTGAGTTTTCAAGAGGATTCAAGATCAAGACCCATACTCATCCTTCCAACCATGTGCAATCCGATAATGAGGACTTCGTTTGTGCCTCGGGATCACTCTTTGCCATTTGCACATGTCCACCTAACTAAAAAGTGTGTGTTCATCTTTCCCCCCTCCTTGATAACATTATTTTTCCAATGACCTTTTTGACGAGTCTCGGTAAGACCATGAGAACCTAGTCTTGTTTTAATAATATCTCAACTATAATATCTTCGTAGAACTAAACTTTCCTATAGCTCTATATAAAGCTTTCCACCATATACTTTGAGAGAGGGAAGGAGTAGAACAAGTAGGCTTGAGAGACAAGATGAGATGAGAGTACATGAGCAAAGTTCAAGATGGTTATTTTTGATCTTGGTAAAGCAATTTTTCTCTTTATCTCATTCTTTATTTTTCAAAATTTCTGAGATTTGTCTAAAAGTTTGAGAGCATGATCAAATACTTGTGGAAAGAGCTTGGATGATATCTACCCTCCATAAAGATAAAAGTTAGTACATTATGGAACTTTAATGAATATAAATCTAGAGAGCATTATGTTCTATAATGTATGATCAAGTGTAGGGTTTGAACATCGAAGGGCAACGCTGATATGCATAGAAGGCTTACTCGAGAACGAGCAAGGTTTAAGCATGGGGGGATGTTGGCGGTCGATTTCCGTCAACCTAGCCACTTGTTTACCTTCTATGTTGGTATTACTTTGATATTCACACTAACGATCCTAACCCCATTATATGTTATGTTCACACTCGTGCATGGTTTTTGGAGTTTATTATTTACACAGGAATCAAGAGCTTAAATGAGGACTTCAGAGTAAAGTTCATCAAGGGATTTACAAGGTGATCACGAACCTCGGGACAAGTCAAGATACATGATGAACATGACTCCAAATGAACCAAGGACTAAAGTGTGAAGCTGAGAAGTGTTGAGGACCTAGACGGAAGATGCGGTAGTTCATACGCAAAGCACCCTCATCTAAACCGCGAGGAAAATGATGTCAAGGACCCACATGCAACTCGGCAAAAACTCAGGAAGTCGCAAGAAGCTTCACGAAGAAAACAAGGGACGAACCGGGCCGAGGAGGCCCTGGGCCGGTCGGCCCAGGCCGACCGGTTTGGCCCATCCCCAGGTCGGTTCGCCTCCCCCTTTGACCTAGATGATACTCGGGCTATTTATAGCCCTCGTGCGAAGTTGCAACTATCAAGCCATTCGTCATTCGCCGTCGAGGAGCAGAGGAGCTTGAGGGACACCACCCCGGAGAGGAGGGTCGTGTTAGTCATCTAGGGTTTGCCTAGCCGGTGTGGGAACCTTGCAAGGAAGACCATGTCGGAGTTCCGGAGGCGTGAATCAAGATCAAGGTAGGATCCCGGTTGGATCTTATTCATGTATACATACTTTTGATGGAGTTTTAATGGATCTGATTCCTAGCGATGGAGTACCTTTGTTTGCAATTCTTGTTCTTGCTTGGGTGTTTTCTTCCTCAATCTATTCTCGAGATAGATTGCTTAGGATGTTCTTGAAGCCGCGGTGGCTAAAGGTGCATACCCGATCTACCAAGTAGTTCAACGCACTCCTTGCGAGTGTGCTCTAAGATTCGACCGTGAAGAAAAGGGAACATCGTGACAGGATGTTGACACCGAGTACGGCGGGGCGACTTAGGGGGTTTTACCGAATGTCAAGGTTTAAAGAAGTTTTCAATGAGATTCGTTTTACTCTCTCTTCTATCTTGCTCGGAACGACAACATAAACACGATCTAGATCCCTCTAGATCAGTACCTCAATGCTTTCTCTTGCTACCTCTTTTGATCTTAGTAGATTAGATGCATTCGAAACCTCTTTAAGATGCAAGTATTTCTCAGTTATTAGATTGAGTCTCGCGTTACGCACTGTTCCACTGATTCGATACCTTGGGTGATACTCGAGGGAAAAAGATACTACATGATCCGTAAGCTTGCGGTCAACCTTGGCACGTTATTGAACCGTCAATAGTGGCCCCCATAGATAACAATTGATTGACAACGTTGTGCAAATTGATGTGTTTCTTTGCTGGTGATGTGCAGGCGTTGGGTCCAAATTTGACCGCGCGTCTTATTCTAAAATTGTATCTTAAATGCAGACTGAAGGTTGGGCCACTCAAGCATTTTTCAAAGAAAGAAAAAAAATATAGTTACAAACTTTTCTTATAAATTTTTTAGTTATACCAATGAAATTTCAATCGCTGACCAATGCACATGAATGCACATAAAGGGGCCATTTCCGTTTTCTATGACCAGTTAGGATTACTTAGATACGAATGGTAATCAACTACTCTCAGTTCAGATGGAAGTAGAGAAACTTCTCGTATAGGCATATCCGAATTTGAGCGCGTATTATGATTCCAAAGCTATTTACAAAGCTAAAATGTAAACGAGATTGGACCTGCACAACCATGACAAGCACCGATTTCACGAAACAAACTGAACACACTTGACATTACGAACATGAGAGTGTACAAATTACACGGGCCACCTCTAAACCCGGACACAACCACAGGTCTCAAGAAAAAACAATGGTGGAAACACAAATGGAACAACCAACACAGCACCAACTAACACAAAGCTGCTAAACAGACAGACACCACACCACAACTAGTAATAGCACCTCAACCTTCAGATGAGAGAGGCAAGCAAGAGGACACACCTCCAATTAAGTATGTGCATATACCTATGCGTGCATGAATCGATTATGGGTGCCTAGCTCACCCTCACTGTAGAAGACACAACCACAGTCGCCACAAGTGCTCTTGCATCTAGGGTGTTTCTTAGCATTGTGGCTACATAACTTGTCCTTATTGATCTCATTGACATTACTACCATCCGACTGCCAAAAGCAAATCCAACAAATGATGTAGTCATCCCTAGTCACTCTGCTCAAGGCTAGCTTGTAGGAGTCGTGCAGTTCATCATACATGGCTTAATGCTCTGGTGTGAAACACAGCAAGCAAACTGATGAGGAATCAGGCTGTTTACTTTGTTGCAAGATTTTCATAGAGGCTACTGCTCTATTACTTATAGGGAGTTGGCTTGGGAAGACGGTCGATGCTAGGTAGTAGGTACTGTAATCACGAAACTTGTTCTGCATGCCCTGCTTCCTTCGTCCTTCGGGAGAAAAAAAAACAGTCAGTCACACTTTTTAATGCGTCCTGCAGCTCAGTTGTTGTGACCGAGCTAGACATCACAAAGTTCATGTGTTCAAAAAATACAATCACCGAGCTGCTGCAAGCACCTCCGTGATTTCTACAGCAGGGATGCTGGAGAAGATCAAAGTGGAGTCCACTACTAGCTGGAACCATAAGATCCTAACGGCTCATACATGCAGACAAGATGCTAGCTAGCCGAACGGTGGGCTGAGAAGCATGAACCCTGCCTGTAGCACATCATTATATCCACACTACAGTTTTACGTGAAGTAATGACTATATGTTGGGGGGTGAAAACTGTAGGCCCAACATGTTTTGAAAAATATTGGTCGAGTTTTTGAAAATATTAATTCAACAATTTTATATATTTTTAAAAATGTTAACAACATTTTTCCAACGAACCATTAACCATCATCAAGTGGGAGGGATTGAGAAGCAAAGATGAGAAACAAGAAGATAAGATGACATTTGGTGGGCTACAGTTTCAACTCCTATCTATCTTGGAGCCTATGTTAGCCGCCGCCGCTTGCATGCGAGTCCGCCTGGGCCTAGCGTTGGCATGCTTCAAATAAAGATGGCAACGACACGAAATGCCTGCGTACCCACGGGCACGAGACTCGATGGGTGAGTATACGGGTGCCATTCTTTGCCCGCGGGCATAGGCGCGGCCATCATCCTAAACCCGGAGAATAGTTCTTCGCAGGCAAAGAAAATTGCTATCCGCGCCCGCATACCCGCCATTAAGCATGTATGTATTTACAATCTTTAGGGTTTCTACACACCCAGCCACCCTCCAGCCTCCATCAGTCCACCCCCGTCCTCGCCGCCGCCCATTTCTCAGTCCTCTCGTGCACATCACGTCACGCACTTGCCGTCCGCGATGATGAAACACCCCCTCCTCTATCATTCTGTGATGACAACACCCTCAAACAGCACCTTGGACTCATCCCCAGTGTTGACGGCAGTCGCTCCTCTATTCCCCGCCCCTCTAATCCCAACGGCAGCTCCTCCTGCCCCGGCTACCTTCTCCCCGGCAGCTCCTCCCCTCCCTCCACCCTCTCCGCAGCTCCTCGCCCCAGATCCACTCAGCCACGGGCTCCCCTTGCCGGTCGACATCCTCCTCGCCCGACCAGAGTTTGTGGAGCTGCCCCGCCCAAATGCCATCTTGCGGGCACATGAGCATGCCTGCGGGCAACCATTGCCTGCGGATAGCGGGCGTGAGCGCAGGATGCCGCCCATGCCGGGTGGCGGGTGCGGGCACGAGATTTTGCTCGCAGGTGCGGGCACGTGACACTGGTATCCGTGGGCATTGTGCCCGCTGCCACCATCTTTAGCTTTAAATCTTGGGCCTGCCTCGTCTGCCTAGCCCACGTATCTGCTTACTGTTGGTGTAGGCAGTTTAATTTAGCCTCCTCTCCCAGGTCTAGATGGTGTAGAGTTTGTTGGGTATGTTGTTTGTGTGCGTTGTGGGCTACAGTTTCAACTCCTATCTATCTTGGAGCCTATGTTAGCCGCCGCCACTCGCGTGCAAGTCCGCCTGGGCCTAGCGTTGGCATGCTTCAAATAAACATGGCAACGGCATGAAATGCCCGCGTACCCGCGAGCACGAGACTCGATGGGTGAGGATACATATGCCATTCTTTACCCACGGGCATAGGTGCGGCCATCATCCTAAACTCATAGAATAGTTCTTCACATGCTAAAAAAATTGCTATCCGCACCCGCATACCCGCCAGACCCACTCTGACATGTGGGACCTACATCAAGCATGTATACATATACAATCTTTAGGGTTTCTACACACCCAGCCACCCTCCAGCCTCCATCAGCCCACCCCCGTCCTCGCCGCCGCCCCTTTCTCAGTCCTCTCGTGCACATCATGTGGGGACCAACCTTCGGGATTCCCGTTAAGCACCTGTGTTAGTCCTTAGACCGGGTAGGCTAACACAGTTCTTATCAGAGTTAAGTATAGAGGCAATAAATAACGTATATTCAGAGAAAATACCTCAACGCGGTGAAGGGAAGCGCAGGTGCCCATCCACTAACTAGATGGTTAACAACACCTGGAACCCACGTAGTCTACCTATAAAAAGTATAATAGAGGCAAGGCTGAGTACACATCAACGTACTCAGCAAATCCCATTGTAAAAGAAATTAATCCTATAGACTACATGCAAGGTTCCAAAGAAATGAAGCATGTCTTGATTATTAAAATAAATAAACTAATGCAGGTGAAGTAAATTTCAGAAGAACTAAAAAGTACAGCAGGTATAATATATGTAGGTTGGTCCTGGAGGGGGAACACGTAGCCTCCCTTACCGGTCCCCAACTTTTAATAAACTCAGCGACCACCGGGGTCCCACTGAGCCGGCATCTGCCATATCACTCTCTAAGGGCCACTGCCCTGTCTCACCACCAAATCTATCCTCACAAAGCATGTGTACTAATCAACGAGATCTTTACCCAAAAGGGCTCATAACCGAGAGCCACGACTATTCGAATAGATTATACTCTGCGCAGAGGCGTACACTGTACCCACACAACCGACCAGCCCATACCTCTGCATCAGGCGGTACTAGCTGTGAGAATGTTGACGACTGTTAAGTACCTAATTTAGGGCCGTCAATCCCTGAATTTTATCATAAGAACTAAGCATCCACACTAGAATAGGGGTTTAAACTAACAATTTCCACAAGTGGCTATGCTAAGTTGAATGCAGGTATTTAGCATAAGAAATGAAAAGAAAAGACACCCTTATGATCCTAACAAGTTAGGCTCAGCCAATGAGGGGCTGCATGCAAGCATCCCCTGGATCCATGATATCACCAATCCAAGGGAGGAAGCCTCAGCGAATCAGAAGCTGCCATGCAGGCATCACATGGATCCCATGACCCACCAGAGCACCTAAACCACCTCCAAACCACGTGGACACTGGGAACCAACCTCAGGACCCACAGAACAGCCACCACACGAAAGCACACCCTGAGTGGGGCCCACAGGGGGTCGGCCGACCCCACGGGTCGGCCGAACCGACCTTGTGGCGCCCACTCATGGGTTTCCACGTGGTGTTCGGTCATTGGTCCTAGAAGCTATTCCCGGGGTGTTTGGGTGCTCTCACGCCGGTTGCTCAAGCCTATAAATAGGAGGAGAGGGGGGTAAGAAGAGGATGAACACACTTGAAGCCATTTCTCACCTTTGCCTCTTTCTCCCTCAATCATTCACTCTTGGTGGAGGTGAAACCTCATCCCACCATGAGTGTGTGTGTGTGTGGAAGATATAGACTAGATGGTGCTAGGTAGAGAGCAGTGTGTGGATGAGTAGAGGTGAGGTGGTGATGATACGTTCATCATCCATCGTCCCATTGTACCTCGTGAGCGATGTTGTTCTTCATTTAGACTAAAGTGAGTATTTTAGTATTTTCTATTTAGACTAAAGTGGCTCTCATGCATGATTGAGTTGTTCTTGAGTTCTTCGTTTGTTCATCATTTAGAGGCTCGCGTTCTTCATGAATGTGCCTCCTCGATCTAGTTGACGAGCAAGTAATTCATACTTTTGCGTTTGTTCATAAGTTAGAGGCTCGTGTTCTTCACGAACACGACCCTAGATCTTCTGTTATCATCGCATAAGTTTGCATCTTGTTTGTGTGATTGCCTGTCTATTAGAATATAGTGAGCTCCTGCATATCTGATTTAGATCAAGTATCAATCATATCTCCTCGCGCGAATTGACCCAATGACGAGTAAGGTCTAGCTCAACCTCGCGGGTTCGTCGCTTCATATTTATACGGAGTGCTATAGTGTTTCTATGGGACGTCAGACGTAGCCGTGATATAGTATTAGTCGGTGGTGTAGACGTGGTGTCTAGACTATTAGTTATCCTTTGAATGCCCTGTATCCCACGGTTTGTCTTGGGGTAGGCCGCGGTAGTGATAGCCGTTGGACCCTCTGAAATCCCCCACGTTCAGATACAGCGTGTAGGCAACCCTTTGCCGTGAACCAACTGTTATAGTCAGGAGGGGCCGGTGTCCGAAGCGAGATCTTATCCGAGCTTGTTCCTCTCTAGAGTCGAGAACCTACATGAGACTTCACATCACTCACCTACCTCAGCAGGTACTGTGTACCCTTGGATAGTCACTCGTAGAGTCCCACATACTGTTCCTTGGATTCAATACCTTTGGGAATACTCCTGAGGGGAAGTGCTACAACGGTGTATCCGTGCGCTTGCGAATTCGTTCGCACCCATCAGTATACCCGGGTGATTCTTACACGCTCACGCTAACCCGGCGCCATAGTGGTGACGTTAAGAAATACCAACAAGCATTTCTCGCGCTGTTGCCGGGGAACGGTTGTCGAGAATCTACAAACCCGACTATCCTCGTATCTTTTGTTTTTCTTTTGTTTCTACCTTTACCCCCACTATCCCAGGAAGGTTATCCTTGTACACACCTTCTGCCCATTATGAGTGAAACCATGGAATCAACTCTATGGAGACAACCCGCTCTTCTAACACCTAGTATGGTTCACCCATCTCTCATGAAGCTAGTTGAGGAAAAATCCTTCTCTAGGATGAGTCATGAGAATCCCTATGATCATGCAAGAGACTTTGAGCAATTGTGTTCTACCCAGGGTAAAACCGGGGCAACGCAAGATGTTCTTAAGAGGAACCTATTTCCGTTCTCTCTCTCTCTCCGGGGAAGCGAGAACTTGGTACCGTTGTTTTGGTTGCAACCACCTACGCTGGGAGGAATTGAGAACATCTTTTTGCACTCGATTCTTTCTGCTACTGCGTGTCATTTCTTAAGAATGGCGATCCTCAGTTTCAAACAAAGAGAGAAGGAAACCTTAGGCATGGCATGGCATCATTTTGCCTCTTTGGTTGAAGTTTGCCCAATCCTTAGTCTGCCTGACCTAGTGTTGTTGCAGCATTTCCGGTTTGGTTTATGAAGAGATTGTGGCATGATGCTTGATGCCATTTCAGGAGGCGCCTTTGTGCTCTTAGAGCTGGAACAGGGACTGGAAATTCTAGGAGAAATCCGAGATTTCAGCTCCCCACCTGACTCGAGTGACGAGGTGGCCAAACGAGAAAACGTCAAGTTGCCTAAGCCAATCCTCGAGAGAGCCCGAGCTTACATGCCAAATTTCTCTGTGCTCTGGTCGAAGATATCACTCCTCACTGGCAGGAATCTATGGGAAAGAGCACTTAGTGCAAATTATGTCCCTAGATTCCCCTATCGTTTCTTCTCTTAAAACCCGGCCTTCGAGACTTAGTCTCGAGGGAAGGAGGAGAGTAGTAGTCGAGGAAGAAGAATCGTTCCTGGCGGGAACGATCACTTCAACCTTGCCCACAACTCTTCAAGGGAGGTCACGATGGATGTTTTTCGTGCTTCATGTCAAGCTCAATCTGAAGTGCCGCCACACTGAGGGTTATGCTAAGACACGAGCCCTGGCGCAGTGAAACTTCCATATCTTTGGCTTGCGGAAGCACGAACTTATATCCGGTCTAGTTGAGCAATCCGTCTCATTATCTTAAATTCAGCTAAGACCGATGCCGATCAAGTCAAGTGGATGTAAATCCTACTCTTCACTTCTTGACCTGATCGATGCCCTGCGGGAGTGTGGTTACATACCTATCTTTTACACTTCCGTTGGAAGCTTGGGTTAACTTATGTGTCATCCCACTTAGGTGAGGATGAGGTCCTACGTCAACCCAAGAAGAGGATGAACTAGCAAGTTCGTCACTCTCGACCTTCAGCTCAAATGATCATTCAACAAATAAACTTTCACTCACTCAATCTGGGGTCGGATCATCATTGAGTTCTAGAGGTGAAAGCTTCACTCTTAGAGCACTCTAGGCTTTAGGCCCAGAATTTGTGCTCAGTGCTAATGCCTTGCTAGCTGCGCTTCCTTCATAAGGTTACGCATCATAGTTCCCTAAGGATGGTTGTGAGGATCACCTCTATTTCGCCATATATACAGCTTGCATCATACATATGCACTAACCATGCATGAAGGAAAATACGTCCTATCATAAAGAAACCTGCAAGGAGGACCACAGGGCAGAGTAGGAGGATATCATCAGGAGAAAATGGACGATATGAGCAAGAGGGCAACAATAACTCTTCATCCAGGTATGAGTTCAGGTAAAGTCCCCAAGTTGAGCTATTAAGGTATAAAGAGGTTTAAGTAAAGTTGTTTGGGGTAGAAGGCAGTATTATGCCCGAAATTCCATTCTAGCCCTTGCTGAAGCCTCCGACCTTAGAATTGTTGGGCCACCTGACCCAGAGACCCTGAGCCCCGCTAGAGCCCACACGCCGAAGCAGAGGCCCAGCGGAGCCCAGATGGGCTCGGCCGACCCACCCACAAGGGCCGCCGCGGCCTCTTGTTTTTCGCGTGCGCACTCTTTCGTCCTCCAGAAACCCTTTCCTCGCCGCGTGACGGAGTTTTGCGTCGCGCAGAACCCCATCTCCTCTGCTCGATCCTCCTCTTAGTCACCGCTCTGCCACTCTGCACACCTTTGCCCGATGGCTCCCTCTGGCTTCGATGGGGAGAAGTCCTTCTGCTTCAGTGACCTTGGAGGCAGCGAGCTTCATCCATGGGACGGAACTCAGGATGATTTGATGACTCCGGAGTGAGGGAGGAAGGGGAGATGCCCTACTGGAGACTCGGTAGAGCCCCCAGCTAGGCGCGGCTCATCCTCACCTCCTACCTTCGCCAGTCATTGCTCCCTATTCAATGTCCTAGGGAAGAAGCCGGCCCCTGGATCGAGCAAGAAGGTGTTGTTTGATGATTGGCCAGGGCCACTACTAAAGGCTGGAGAGCGCTACTTAGGATCTTTGTTTGATGAAGATGGCGACTCCTTTTGCCATAAGTATGAGCAGGATGTGTGGGATGAAGTCCCGCAACCGCAGACCAGGTTTCGCATCTTTGGAGTGAGGACCCCTAAGGACAGCTGCGGGGTGCCCAAGCCATACCCGCCAAATTGGGAGACAGAGCTTGGCGACATCCTAGCTTCATTGCCTAACAGGAAGAACCTCCGTGTGGGCAAGATGGCAGATGATCTGACAGAGGCATACTTTGAGTTTGACCTTTTAATGAAGACTGTGAGAAGGCAGCGGGCAGAATATCGACAGCTCAGGAACCTCCTCCTCAAGACTCATGAGGAGATGAATGCCAAGCTGCAGCGGCTGATTGAGGTCGAGGGTTTGGAAGCCCTCTTTGCTGAGTAGAGGGTCGTGCCCCGCTCTTATTTCCCTTTATAGGCGCTTAGTTAGGTTTAATTTATTTCCCTTCCATTTACTTCCTTTATTTCCATCATTTGTGTAAGTGCCTATTTCTTCATTAGTGAACTTGAATGAATAATTTTGGCTCCACCGGTCATGTAACCCGGTTGAGTCACTCGTGTGTTAGCTATTTTTGTTTTTGCTTTTTGTATCGAAGAACTGCACCTAGGTACAAAACAGTGGGGGGGAGAGCTGCACTCTCCAAACGCGAACACGACGGATCATTGTTGCACCCACACTATGCTCACACAGCGCTTACGATCGACCATGCTTAGAGAACCTGAACGGGACATGCATTCGTGCGCATCACAGGAATCCCCGTCTGGTCCACACAGAACTAGTGCTGGTTTGCATCTCTTCCTCATTTCACCATGATTTTTGAGTTTGTACGCTCATGCTTGATAAATTCTCCATAAATCAACTCAAGAAATCTATGGAAATGCTTACTCCATGCCTAGGGTTGACATGCGTAAGTTTTATTCCTCGTTTATAACCTTGAGGTTTGTGAACAAGATCATCATAAGGACAACATGCTTATCTAAGTAGTTGACAAGTGAGATATGACTTGATGACATGATCTTAACTCTGTTGGTTCTATCCCTTGGGACAATTTTGTTTTAAAAAAATGCTCTTGCAAAGCTCCTCTTTGATGTGCCACCGTCCTACCAAAGCCATATGATGTTTTTAGTTGAAACCCTTATACTCATATGCTGCTTATTATTGCGTTGAGCTTTGTCAAATTCTGTGACCCTTGTGAGAATTCTTTTCATTACTTTTGTGATCAAGATTCATGTGCACACCACCTTATTCCCCTTGCTATGCTTCTACCCTGGAAGTTAGCATTATATTATTCATCCATTCCATGAAAATAAGGCTCCATTTGTGTTGATCTCCCCCTTTTTATTTTGTTACACAAGAGACATGGCTATTGAAAAAAAAATATGGACACATGAAAGTCCACACACAAAAAAAAGTATAGCCATGTTCTCAAAAGATTTCTTATACAAAAAGGAGAATCATGCAAAAAGGAGTTCCATGACCTAGATGGTGATAACTAGTATCCATTCCGGGGCTAGTGTCCACCTCACCATCAACCAACTTTCATCATATATGTATGGTAATATCTAGCACCCATCCCGGGCCTAGTATCCACCTTACCATACTCACCATACCCATACACATGCACATCTTGATCTAATTGTATGATTTAATTTTCTCTGTGGATCTAGTCTTTGACTTTGCAATATATGTGATACAAGTATGCTTTACCTTTATCCTACCCTGAGCTCCAAATACAGCCATTATTAGAAGTAGAATGAAGAAAGGCAATTTAATGCCTTGGTGAGGACATAAACACATTGAGCGATCCGAGAGAATCAAAGAAGGAGGGCAGAGCAGTTCTTTTTCTTTAAAAATTATCAAGAAAACCCCAAGTGCTGACCAACAGGTGCTTAAGAGACTCGATTCATGGTCATTCCTCTTATCAACTACCCAAGATGGCATTGTAGCCAATCCACAGAGTTCACAAGAGCAAGGTATGACCTGGAATAACTCCTATGCTTGTCTTATACCTTTGGTTCAAACCCATGTGATCTTCCCTTTCGCTCGGGATGAGCAAAGGGCAAGTGTGGGGGAGTTGTTGACGGCTGTTAAGTACCTAATTTAGGGCCATCAATCCCTGCATTTTATCATAAGAACTAAGCATCCACACTAGAATAGGGGTTTAAACTAACAATTTCCACAAGTGGCTATGCTAAGTTGAATGCAGGTATTTAGCACAAGAAATGAAGAGAAAAGACACCCTCATGATCCTAACAAGTTAGGCTCAGCCAATGAGGGGCTGCATGCAAGCATCCCCTGGATCCATGACATCACCAATCCAAGGGAGGAAGCCTCGGCGAATCAGAAGCTGTCATACAGGCATCACATGGATCCCATGGCCCACCAGAGCGCCTAAACCGCCTCCAAACCACGTGGACACCGGGAACCGACCTCAGGACCCACAGAACAGCCACCACACGAAAGCACACCCCGAGTGGGGCCCACAGGGGGTCGGTTGACCCCACAGGTCGGCCGAACCGACCTTGTGGCGCCCACTCATGGGCTTCCACGTGGTGTTCGGTCATTGGTCCTAGAAGCTATTCCCAGGGTGTTTGGGTGCTCTCACGCCGGTTGCTCAAGCCTATAAATAGGAGGAGAGGGGCGTAAGAAGAGGATGAACACACTTGAAGCCATTTCTTACCTTTGCCTCTTTCTCCCTCTCTCATTCTCTCTTGGTGGAGGTGAAACCTCATCCCACCATGAGTGTGTGTGTGTGTGGAAGATCTAGACTAGGTGGTGCTAGGTAGAGAGCAGTGTGTGGATGAGTAGAGGTGAGGTGGTGATGATACGTTCATCATCCATCGTCCCCTTGTACCTCATGAGCGATGCTGTTCTTCATTTAGACTAAAGTGAGTATTTCAGTATTTTCTATTTAGACTAAAGTAGCTCTCATGCATGATTGAGTTGTTCTTGAGTTCTTCGTTCGTTCATCATTTAGAGGCTCACGTTCTTCATGAACGTGCCTCCTCGATCTAGTTGACGAGCAAGCAATTCATACTTTTGCGTTTGTTCATAAGTTAGAGGCTCGTGTTCTTCACGAACACGACCCTAGATCTTCTGTTATCATCGCATAAGTTTGCATCTCGTTGGTGTGATTGCATGTCTATTAGAATATAGTGAGCTCATTCATATATGATTTAGATCAAGTATCAATCATATCTCCTCGTGCGAATTGATTCAATGACGAGTAAGGTCTAGCTCAACCTCGCGGGTTCGTCGCTTCGTATTTATACAGAGTGCTATAGTGTTTCTACAGGACATCAGACGTAGCCGTGATATAGTAGTAGTCGGCAGTGTAGACGTGGTGTCTAGACTACTGGTTATCCTTCGAATGCCCTGTATCCCACGGTTTGTCTTGGGGTACGGCGCGGTAGTGACAACCATTGGACCCTCTGAAATCCCCCACATTCGAATACAGCATGTAGGCAACCCTTTGCCATGAACCAATTGTTATAGTCAGGAGGGGCCGTTGTCCGAAGCGAGATCTTATCCGAGCTTGTTCCTCTCTAGAGTCGAGAACCTACAGGAGACTTCACATCACTCACCTACCTCAGCAGGGACTGTGTACCCTTGGATAGTCACTCGTAGAGTCCCCCATATCATTCCTTGGATTCGATACCCTTGGGAATACTCCTGAGGGGAAGTGCTACAATGGTGTATCCGTGCGCTTGCGGATTCGTTCGCACCCGTCAGTATACCCGGGTGATTTTTACACGCTTACGCTAACCCGGCGCCATAGTGGTGACGTTAAGAAATACCAACAGAGAACCATACCCACCGGCGTCTACATGTGGACTACATTCTCACCCACACCTAGACAACATTCCCTAGCTCCATCCATGTCTACTCTAGGGCCTAAGTAGGGGTCATACCACCACCACAACGCCTTGCGGGTCTAGTTCCCCGGGGAAAGATGCAATTGCAAATAAAAATGTGGTATACAATACCACCGGGCCATTTCGGGTGCCATAACAAAGCCGATGACCCATACTGGCCAGACCTGGGACTCTGCGAAGGTCCTACTCCAGCGTATCTGTTGCCCACCATGGCCCCTTGGGATGGTTTACTAGGTTCAGTAGCGGGGTTTGATCCAAGGCCGCACATAAACAAGCATTCCCGACAGGCTATGCCTTTTTGGCTATGTATGGTTGTACTAAGTCACTCGAAAGACTTTCTCGTGAACCGATCCTTAGACGACCAGAGTAAGCATGGACAGGATCCTCTACCGAGGCTGCCCCCATACTCCCATGTCTGTCCTTAAGGAATCTAACTCTCTTTAGTAGGTTCCTTTTATTACTCTCACTTTCTACCTCTATCTCTCCCTATCTCCACAGTTTCTTACATGAATAATTGTGAATAACAAATCTAGAGTTGATACTCGGTCATCGACATAGTCGAGATCGGGATCAACCCGTCCTTATAGCAAATGCAAGTCAAATTATCATCTTAGCACATTTTACCCTAGTCATAAAATAGTGGCGGAACTATGATCAAGGAGGGGGTGCTGGGACTTTCCTTTATACATGGAGATCCTTAACGATTCATAGACGACCACGGTCCTGGGCTTCACACCCTTCGAGATCCTCGACTTCAGGCAGAATCCTGATCATCCATGTCTACCATCTTTATATGCATAAAATAATAACAAAACACAAGCAATCAATAAAATCATCTCACCAATAAATTTCTATGGAACAAGAAAAGGAGTATGACGGTGCTCACCTGATGAGTGTGTCCCTGGGGGAAAGAAAGAATAAGGGAAACCATGGGGTTTTCGATCGACGGCATAACATCCGGATATGGATAGAATTATGCTGGTGATTGAACGACATGCCGGCTAGGTAGGGTGAATATCTCAGGGTTCCTATTGGGCGGCATGCCGACATGTTGGGTGACATAATAGCTAGGGTGGTGGAGGTGGATCCTAGACTTGGGCAGCACAACGGCGAGGTTTCCGAGAAAGGTCGGGAACTAGATAAAATCCTTAAGGCTCAAAAGAGGTGTGAAAGGTGGCAAAAAGGTTGGAATAGGTTTAGATATACCTAAGATAACTCTAGGAATTTTCATAGGGTTTTTGAAGCTAAGACAGGGAAAGCGCGGAATCTCGAGTACACTTGTATAGAGTTTCCTATTTATCCGGGGAGGGGCTAAAATGAAAAAGGGTTTTAGGAAGGTCAATTATGGGAACAAGTGCTACCACTAGGCTTAGAATAATTCCTAATATTTTTAGGAAGTTTCTTGGAATTTTTTGAAGTGGCTAAGGGCTAGTACCGAACTTGTGTGTACGATCGGTGGGTGCACCTAGCAATTTCGGCTGGAAAATGAAAAAGAGGATGGGGGCGGCTGCATGGGCTGTTTCCCTGGCAGCTACATGGGCCGGCCTGCCTTGGCCCAAGTGGCCAGTGACCTCTTTAGGGCCTGCGGCGGCCAAGGGGGAAGGAGAGGGCTGCCATGTGGGCCGGCCTGCTACGGCCTAATAGGCCGGTGGCCTCTTTAGGCCCATGCGGCCAGGGGAAAGAAAGGAGGAGGGAGGAGACCGATGGGTGGGGCCTTCCTATCATGGACAGGAGCGCCTCCCTCTTCTTCTTCCTGCAGACAGCTGCCATGGAAGGACGAGAGAAAGATGCTAGAGCTCTGGGGAGGGGGCTAGGGGGCTCTAGGGGCTAAACCAAGGGTGCTAGGGCGGAGAGGAGGAAGTGGGTTGTTGACGGTTGATAGTCGTAACAAAGTTCATTTGGACTTGCAAGTGGACAAATCCCTTGAGTGGTGAACCCAAGGTATCGAATCTGTGGAACAATGTGTTACACAAGATCCAATCTAATAAGCGGAAAACACTTTGATCTTGAAAATGGTTTTTTGCATCTAATCTATGGAAGAACCATGCATTCACATCTAATCTACTAAACACCGGAGGTAGCAAGAGAAAGAGAGGGAAGGTAAAACCAATCTAGAGATTGGATCGGGTCTTTTGTTGAAGTTCCAAAACCAAGAAGAATAAAGCAAATGAATCTCATTAAAAGCCTCTTTAAATCGTGGCTTCCGTTCCAACCCTCAAAGGCACCTACCGTACACGTGATCAACATCCTGTCACGATGTCCCGCTTATTGTGTAGGTGAACCTAAGAGCACATTCATGAAGAACGTGTTGAAAACGCTCGGTAAGTCAGGTATGCACCTCTAGCCACCATGGCTACAAGAACATCCTATGCAATCTACCCGTGGAATAGATCGGAGAATAAGAAAACCCAAGCGAAGACAAAGTCGTAGAGAAAGCAGCTGATCGCTAGAAATCGGATTCAATCTTGCAAATTCAACATGAAGTATAATACATGGACAAGATCACCACTGGGATCCTACCATGATCTTGATCCTAGCTTCTAGAACTCCGACGTGGTCTTCCATGCAAGGTTCCCACGTCGGCTAGGGAAACCCTAGTCAACCATCTCGACCCTCTCCTCTCCGGAAGGATGTCCCTCTCTTCTCTGCTCCTCGGCGGCGGATGATGAATTGCTTGATGCATGGCTCGAGGCACAGGGACTACAAATAGCCCGAAGGTCGTCTAGGTCAAAGGGGGCGCCGAACCAGGCCCGGAATGGGCTGGGCTAGCCGGCCTGGGCCCATTTCGGCCCAGTTCGGCCCCGGCTTCCTCCCTGTCGCTCCTCGTGTCTTCTAGAACTTTTGCCAAGTTGCATGTGGGTCCTTGACGTCATTTTCCTCACGGTTTAGATAAGGGTGCTTTGCGCATGAACTCCTGCATCTTCCGTCTAGGTCGTCGACACTTCTCAGATTCACGCTTTAGTCCTTGGTTCATTTGGAGTCATGTTCATCTTGTATCTTTACTTGTCCCGGGGTCCATGATCTTCTCGTAAAACCCTTGATGAACTTTACCCGGAAGTCCTCATTTAGGCTCTTATCCCTGTGTAAACAATAAACTCCAAAAACCACATGCGAGTGCGAACTTGACATATAATGAGGGTTAGGATCGTTAGTGTGAATAACAAATTTATACCAACATAGAAGGTAAACATATGGCTAGGTTGACGGAAATCGACTACCAACATCCCCCCATGCTTAAATCTTGCTCGTCCTCGAGTAAGCCTTCAATGGATATCAATGTTGCCTTTCAATGTTCATACCCTACACTTGATCATACATGAGAAAACATAATGCTCTCTAAATTTATATTCATTAAAGTTCCATAATGTACTAACTTTTATCTTTATGGAGTGTAGATATCATTCAAGCTCTTTCCACAAGTACTTGATAATGCTCTCAAACTTTTAAATAAATCTCAGAGATTTTGAAAAATAAAGAATGAGATAAAGAGAAAAATTGCTTTACCAAGATCAAAAATAACCATCTTGCACTTTGCTCATGTACTCTCATCTCATTTTGTCTCTCAAACCTACTTGTTCTACTCTTTTCTTCTCTCAAAGTATAAAGTGGAAGGCTTTATGTCGAGCTATAGGAAAGTTTAGTCCTACCAAGATATTATAGTTGAGATATTATTAAAACAAGACTAGCTTCTCATGGTCTTACCGAGACTCGTCAAAAAGGTCATTGGAAAAATAATGTTATCAAGGAGGGGGGAGAGATGAACACACACTTTTAGATAGGTGGACATGTGCAAATGGCAAAGAGTGATCCCGAGGCACAAACGAAGTCCTTGTTATCGGATTGCACATGGTTGGAAAGATGAGTATGGGTCTTGATCTTGAATCCTCTTGAAAACTCAAAAAGCACTAAACATAGCTAGAGAACCGGGGAGCTTTATTATTATTATTTTTTCTTTCTTCTTTATTTCTTTCTTTTTCTCATCATACTTTTTCTTCTTTATCATTTTTTTCATCATCTTTTTTCTTTCATCATACTTTTTCTCTTCTTTTTTTTATTTGCTCCCCTTGAACTCTATGTCGACCGGGCATCCCTGGGCCCACCAACACATGTGGGCCATACTCAGGAGATAAGTTCCTGTACACCTGGACTACTCGACTAGTAGGCCACGGTACTGGTACCGTGGACCACAAGGCAAGACGAGACGGACAAGGACTTGTACTAAGACTAGGATAGCTTTCCATACACTGTATAGGCTACTCCAAGTCCTACTCGAATAGTACTCTTGTACCAATCCGACTTGTAACCCTGCCTCCCGTGGCATATAAGGCGAGGCAGGGACCCCTCTCAAAACATACGCAATCAATACAGAGCCACGCAGCATACAGGACGTAGGGTATTACGCACATTGCGGCCCGAACCTGTCTAATTGTGTGTCCCATATCTCACCATTGTGTTCCTGATCTCGGCGATCCCCAGCGCACAATCTACTACTTCGGGTACCCCGTCATAGGCTCGGTGTCTAAAACACTGACAGGTGGCGCGCCAGGTAGGGGATCTCGTCGTTGATCCGCTGGCGAACTCGATGGCTCTCGTCATCATCAAGCCGACCGTCGCTTTCCAGCAAGGCGACACCTTCATTTTTGGCTCCTGGGTTTGTGTTGCTGACGGCGTCGGATCATTCCTGCATTTCTTGGTGCCAACTCCGGAGTCAAAGCTCAAGTCCTCGACGCTTACGCAAGCGTCGATGGAAGAACTCATTGAAAATTTCGGTGAAATTTCGTTCTCTGACCCGCTCAGAGAACTCAAGTCGGAGCCCGAGTACAACTCAACTTCGCCTCTTATTCAGCCTGAGTCACTTTCTTCAGCTTCACAGCTTGCGCTTAGCCTGGATAACATTCCAGCACCACCTCTCTTCAGCCATCGCCATGTCAGTGCCACTTACCAAGCCGCATTGAAGCGCCTCATGTGCCCTGGCCTGAAGATCGTGCTCGAGTACTCTTCATATTCGGACGTCAAACTTGACTACTATGACTCGGATTCATCTGACTTCGAGTTCGACTACGGTTCGGATTCTACTAAAGTACAGCAGCCGACTGGCCCTGCTCAAGGACTGCTGATCACATCGACACCTGAGGGTAGATTCGTCTACTGGCCTGAGCATGTGCCTGCTGATCTCACCTTGGATGATCAGGAGCGCTTTATCGCTTGTCTCGACAACTTACCTTTCCAGGAAGGCGTCAAGCTTGTTGATTATGACACTGATACTGAGCTCGTTCAGAGTACGGGTACTTACTCATCGCATCGAGAAATTTACATCATTGATGCAACTACTCCGCAAGGGCATCATGCCAATTATCACTTTCCGGATGATGTATCTGATGATGAACTCTCTGCCAATGATCCTGCTGAGGAAACTGCGGAGGCCAAGACTACACGTCGCCAACGCAATGCTGATCGTGCAACCCTTCGTCGGGAACTCGCGGAAGCTCTACCTACCCGTAATCTTCTAGAGGCTCTGGATGCGGTAGCTACTCGTCAATATCGCACTCCAGAGGAATCTATCAATGTGATCAACCTGCTTGGTCATTCTATGCCTCGTGATAGGGCGGCTGCTGAAGTCGCGAAGCTGGCTGAGCTAGCTTACACTATGCTACGCCAAAATACCAGTACCCCTACTCACCACGGCAGTAGTGGAGGTGCTCATCGTGCTACTCCCACTCCTCAACGTACCTGTCCAGAAGCTAGCAACAAGGGCAAGGGCGATGATGGCAGTGTCAACAGCAAGTCGGGAGACTCTCGCTACGACGCTTGCACAACAATCAACAGACGCGCTGAGCATGAGAAGCAAAAGGACGCTGATTCTGATTCTTTTCCTGCTTTCTCTGCTCTACTTCAAGCTCTATTTCTTTCGGAGAAATTCAAGCCTTACGGTATCTCTAAGTATGATGGCAAGCAAGATCCGAGGCAGTGGTTGTGCTGTTATGCTTTGTCCATCACCAATGCTGGGGGCAATGATGATACCAAGTGTATCTATTTCCCTTTTGTTCTAGAGCAAGAGCCCCTCACATGGTTCGAGTCTCTCAAATGCGGCTCCATCGACAACTGGGGACAATTCAAGCACTGCTTCACCAGCAACTTCGCGGGTTCTCTGGGCCGTCATGGTACTTGGATGGACCTTGCCCTGATCAAGCAAAAACAAGGTGAAACTCTTCGCGAGTACATGCACCGCTTCTTTGAGAAAAGGGCTACTGTTGTTGATGTTACTGAGAAAGAAGTCATCGATACCTTCCAGGATGGTTTTTATGATGACAGGCTTTTCCAAGACTTTGGTCGTGCTCGCCCAGCCAACATCACCAAGCTTAAGGAGATGATCACTCATTGGGCGGACGAGGAAGACAAGGCTCAGAATCGGTTCAAGCATCTTCACAACAATCAAAACAACAACAACAACTCCAATGCTGGTGGAAGCAACAGTGGCAAGCAACAGCAAGGCAATCGCACGGGTAATAACTACTCGAGCAATCCTAATCGCAAGCGCAAGCCCGACAACACTGTTGCTGCCATGGAAACTACTGCCAAGTCTGAAGATGATCCTCACTGGGCAACATTGACCAAGCAGAAATGCCCATGGCACCCAGAGGGCGATCATACTATGGAGTAGTGTTACCAACTTTGTCGTGCGTTGAAGAACACACCCGAACCAACGCACCCAATCCCGCGATTTCGCAAACACAAGGGGAAGAAGGCTAACACAGACAAAGACAATGGGTTTCAAAACCCCTCCAACACTGTCAATGTCATATTCGGCGGTATTTGAACCAAGTGCATGCAGAAGCTCGCACTCAGGGAGATTATGTCCATCCAACCAGCAGCTCCCACTTTTCTAAAGTGGTCTGAAACCCCCATTACCTTCTCAAGGGTGGATCAATGGACTAGTTTCTCTGAGCCAGGACGATATCCTCTCATTCTGGATCCAGTGGTGGCAGGCTCCAGGCTTACCAAGGTTCTTATTGATGGAGGCAGTGGTCACAATGTCCTCTTTGCCAAGACTTTGAAGAAGATTGGCCTAGATATCACCAACATGCTTACCAAGACCAATTCACCATTCTATGGTATCATCCCGGGCAATGCAGCTGTTCCTTTGGGTTCAGTTGTACTACCCGGTACCTTTGGGACTAAGGATCACAACAACACCGAGTACATTAAGTTCTAGGTTGCTGACTTCGAGACTTCTTACCATGCCATCCTCGGCAGACCTGGTCTCGCTAAGTTCATGGCTATTCCACACTATGTGTACCTTGTACTCAAGATGCCAAGCCCCAAAGGAGTTTTCTCGTTGCAAGGGGATTTGAAGTGTTCATACGACTGCGACACAGAAGCCGTAGAACTTGCTTCGACAACTCAAGTACCCAACACGATGATGGAAGTCTTCACTGCTGCTAAAAAGCTTCCTCTGAGCAAGCTGGAGGTTCCTGAGAAGACTGACAACAACAACAAGCCTGCACCATCTGGTGACGTCCTGCTCAAAGCCATTGACCTCGGTACTGGTGACTACAGCAAGACGACCATGATCAGTGCACAGCTTGATCCTAAATAGGAAGATGCGCTCGTCAACTTCCTTCGGGCAAACCGTGATATCTTTGCATGGAAACCATCTGACATGCCAGGTGTGCCCATGAGGTTGATCGAGCACTCACTCAACATCGATCCTAATGCTACCCCCAAGAGACAACATCTTCGTCGCTTTGCTGATGACCGCAGGGCTGCTATCAAGAAAGAGCTCGCTAAACTACTCGCAGCTGGCTTCATCCGGGAAGTCTTTCACCCGCAATGGCTTGCTAATCCTGTGCTCGTTAGAAAGAAGAACTCTAACGATTGGAGGATGTGTGTCGACTACACTGATCTCAACAAGCATTGCCCCAAGGATCCTTTTGGGTTGCCGCGGATTGATTAAGTCATTGACTCTACGGCGGGCTGTGCTCTACTTTGTTTTTTGGATTGCTACTCTGGCTATCATCAAATCACAATCAAGGAATCTGATCAAGAGAAGACTGCATTCATCACCCCGTTTGGTGCTTATTGTTACACAACAATGTCCTTCGGGTTGAAAAATGCTGGTGCTACCTATCAAAGGGCTATCCAAGTGTGCTTCAAGAAGCAGCTTCACAAGAACATGGAAGCATACGTGGATGATGTCATTGTAAAGACTAGGGATCCAGACATGCTTATCACGGATCTTGAGGAAACTTTCGCTTCACTACGCGAGTACCAATGGAAGCTCAACCCCAACAAATGCGTCTTTGGCGTATCATCAGGAAAACAACTCGGGTTCATCATCAGCCATCGTGGCATCGAAGCAAACCCCGAGAAGGTTACTGCCATCTCCAACATGCAAGCTCCGACTACTATCAAAGATGTCCAGAAGCTTACTAGTTGTATGGCGTCACTCAATCGCTTCATCTCATGACTTGGAGAACGGGGTCTACCTTTCTTCAAGCTACTTAAGCGGCAAGAGAAGTTTACGAGGACAACTAAAGCTGATCAAGCTCTTTCTCAGCTCAAGGAGTTCTTATCCAAGCCTCCAGTCCTCACAGCTCCTTTGCCCAATGAAGAGCTCTTGCTCTACATCACTGCAACCACTCATGTCGTCACTACTGCTATTGTTGTTGAATGGCAAGAGGAAGGCCATGGATACCCTGTCCAGAGGCTGGTATATTTCGTCAATGAAGTACTCTCAGAGTCCAAGGCTCGTTACCCTCCGGTGCAGAAGCTACTCTATGCGGTTCTGATCACTTCACGGAAGCTCTGCCACTACTTCAACGAGTACAAGATTTCTGTGGTTACCAGCTACCCACTTGGCGAGATATTGCACAACCAGGATTTCACAGGAAGGATTTCTAAATGGGTTGTAGAGCTTGGTGCTCTATCGCTCGAGTTCAAGTCTCACACTGCTATCAAGTCTCAAGCCTTGGTTGATTTCATGGCTGAGTGGTGGGAAAATCAAGTCCCAACTCCAATTGAGCGTCCAGAACATTGGGTCATGTACTTTGACGGTTCCCTCAAGTTGGAAGGCACTGGTGCCAGGGTACTTTTGATTTCTCCTAAGGGCGAGCAACTCAAATATGTTTTGCAGATCTTCTGGAAGGTCTCAAACCACGAAGCTGAATATGAAGCTCTACTGCATTGTCTTCGCCTTGCAGTCTCTCTTGGCATTACACGACTACTTGTTTATGGTGATTCTTTGGTGGTCATCAATCAAGTCAATGATTCTTGGGATCGTAATGCTGATAATATGGATGCATACAGTCAAGAGGTACGCAAACTTGAGAACAAATTCCATGGTCTCGAGTTCCATCATGTGGTCCGCGACAACAATGTTGCTGCGGATGTCTTGTCGAAGCTGGGATCTACACGAGCTCAAGTGCCAGCTGGAATCTTCGTCCATGAACTCCACAAACCATCTATTCCGAAGTAATCATCTGCACCTGCGACTACTTCAGTTCAACCTGATCGAGAAGTGCTTATGATTGATGTGGACTAGAGAACTCCTTTCATCGACTATATTAAACATCAGTTGATTCCTGAAGACAAGTCAGAAGCCGAGCGCATCTCACGCCGCGTCAAGGCTTATTCTCTAGTCGGAGATCAACTCTACAAGCGAGGCGCAAGTTCTGATGTACTCATGAAGTGCGTTTAGAAAATCTTGGAGGAGACACACAAAGGAATCTATGGCAATCACGCTTCTTCCCGCACCTTGGTGGGAAAAGTGTTCAGACGTGCTTTCTACTGGCCTACAGCTCTTGCTGACGCAGAAGAACTAGTCAAGAAGTGCCAGGGATGCCAATTCTTCGCCAAGCAACAACACGTTCCAGCCTACAAGCTCATCATGATACCACCAACTTGGCCTTTCGCTTGCTGGGGGCTGGATATGATTGGTCCTCTCCCAAATGCGCCAGGGGGATTCAACAGAGTTTTGGTGGCTATCGACAAGTTTACCAAGTGGATTGAGGTCAAGCCTGTTCCCTGCCCCAAGGCTGATTGAGTCCTCGACTTCTTGGATGAAATCGTACATCGCTATGGGTTCCCCAATCACATTATCACAGACCTGGGTTCGAATTTCAACAATCACTAGTTCTGGGAGTATTGCGAGAATAGTGGAATTGACGTTCGGTATGTCTCCATTACTCACCCACGTGCCAACGGCCAAGTGGAACGCACCAATGGGATGATACTCGATGCTCTCAAGAAGCGACTGTATGATGCTGCAAACTCCAAGGGCGGCAAGTGGATCAAGGAACTACCTAATGCACTATGGGGGCTATGCACTCAGCCTACTACCCCCACAGGGCAGTCACCTTACTTCTTGGTCTACGGCTCTGAAGCCGTTTTGCCTGCTAATGTCATGTGGCGTTCTTCGACGGTTGACCAGTACGAAGAAGGCGTAGCTGAAGAAACAAGACAGACAGATGTTGACAGTCTCGAGGAAGCTCGCTACAACGCACTTGTTCAATCCGCTCAATACCTTGAGAAGATTCGCCGTTACCATGACCGCAACGTTAAGGAACGCTCCTTCAACATTGGTGATTTAGTCCTTCGTCACATCCAGAATACGACAGGGCTACACAAACTCAACTCGCCATGGGAAGGTCATTTATCTGTTGCAAAGGTTACCAGCCCAGGCTCTTATCGTCTCCAAACTCTTGAAGGCGAGGAAGTTGACAACTCTTGGAACATCGACCAGCTTTGTCACTTCTACCCGTAGGGGGTATCAACAACCCTCTCCAGACGGCTACGGCTGTAAACAACTCGTAGGGGGCTGCATCAACCCTCTCCAGGCAGCTTCGGTTGCAACCACTCAACAGGCAGCTACGGTTGCCACCACTCGTAGGGGATCAAGACAATCCTCTCCAGACAGTTTCGGCTGTATCTACTCGTGGCTTTCAGCTTCGATTACTCGTAGGGGATCATGATAATCCTCTCCAGGCAGTCTCATTCTGCGACCTCGTAGGGAGTCATGATAACTCTCTCCAGACGACTCCGTGTCATGTAGAACAATAAGTGGCACATGCTATCCATGTCTCTACTTCTTTATAAGAGGCTTTGGCCTAGAGTAACACCCTTCTGGTAGGGTCTTAGTGGAACTCTCATACAAGTTGCTGCTACAGCAAGGATGAGTTCATCACACTGTCCCCTACAGTCTTACTCGTTCTTCGGAACATCCTTGCGAGTACTCTCTCACTAGGCTCATAGCCTCAGAGGTACTTAAGACATTGTAAACTATGTACAATGTACTCAGTAATAAAGTTGTTTATCCTATATATCGACTTGTTACTGTCCTTTACTTATTCACAGCAAAGCCTTCTTTCACGCTGCTACAACTAAGGTGTTCAACTCATTGTGAATAAGTTTTTTTCGAGTACTCTCCACTAGGCTTATAGCCTCAAAGGTACTTAAGACATTGTAAACTCTGTACAATGTGCTACCCTTAGATTATTTCACGACAAAGCCTTCTTTTACGCTGCTACAGCTAAGGTGTTCAACTCATCGTGTTTAAGCTAACGTTCTTCAGAACATATTAATACTCGAGTATCGTATCTCTTTTTGCAGCCACACACTGTCACACCCTGAAATTTTCCAATTTCAGGATGTGAATAGAAGGAAAATTAAACAACGAGTTTCTCATAATTTTAAAATTTTTCCAACATTTATTTTCTTTACAGGAAATATAGTATAAGAAAAATCCATTGTTTGATTTTCTAAATTAAATAAAATGATTGTGTGAGTGTTGCATTCATGCCGATGTATCCTGGTGTTTTTGAGTGCAAAAGCTTTTAAAATGCGCTGAGGTGCTGACCAAATCCTTCCGAGAATTTTCCGGAATTTTCTGGAGTTTATTCTCATTTTCCTTGAGCTATTTCTATTTATTAGAAGGCTCTAAAATCTTTTTCATGAGCTCCAAATATTTTATTTGGGTTGTTCGTGTCTCAGTCTATCTCTGGGAATTTTCCTGGAATTTTTGGGATTTTTGGAATATTTTTCGTGGCTTTAATGAATTATCTAGTTGTTTCTAGATTATTCTTTTCACGAAAATAATTTCTGAAAATAAAAAGAAATTTCTTTTCTTTTCCTTTTTCTTTCTCCTCTTTCGGCCCACAGCCATTTTCGGCCCATCTCCCCGAAGTCTGCTGCCACCCCTCGTTTTCCCGGCCTGCTCATCCTTTGCTCCGTCCAGCCCAGTTTCGGCCCAGCCTTGTATTCCAGCCCAACAATCGAAGTCCGGAAAACCTCCCCAAACTTTTATCCTCCGCGCGAGCCACCCCTCTAGCCCAGTCCAACCCGGTCCAACCTTGGCCCGCTCCAAGCCCTACCGCGGCCCTATGTAAGGAATCGGATGCTCGTAGCCTAAGAGGGGGAGGGGGTGAATTAGGCAACTTAAAAACTTATACTATGACTTATCACTATTTGCATCAAAGATAAACTAGAACATACTATCTAGATGTGCAACTAGGGTTGTTCTAGTGTGTAACTCCCATCCCAAAATAAGTTTTGCAACCTATAGCCAATCCTAGCATAATACTACTCTAGGAAAGTAAAGGCAAACAAAGATTGCAAGAATGTAATGCGGAAACGTAAAGGGGGATGAGAGGAAGCAAACTCTTGACACGCGATTTTACCCCGTGGTATCGTTAGGCACTAAGCCACCCCTAGTCCACGTTGTTGAAGCACTCTACACAAGAGTATTGCTTTCCGGTCACCAAGTCTCTTCCAAGAGCACCACTTGACTTGCCACTAAGGCTCGCCACGAAGGCACTCGCCAAGCTCCCTTGGTCACCTTGATGCCGCCTCCACTAAGGAGCTTCTCCACCAAGGGAAGGGGGTCTCCACATCCCCCGCACAAAGTGTCCTCGCCGCTCCACACCAAGCCGGAGGGTCGAAGACGTTTGCCGGAGAGCCACCTAGGCTCCAAGGCTTTCGGCGCACCTCGTACAACTTGATCCACTCGAGAATCACCTCACAAGGTAGGCACACCTTGCACTCACTTAGCTCTAAGCTAAACCTAACACTAAGCACACACACAAAGCATGTGCAAGTCTACGGATGAGCAATTAAGCACTTGGATGGCTTGGATATGATCTTCTATGAGTCTTGAACTCCTCTGCACTTCCACACACTCTAGCAACTCCAAATGGGTGAGTGGAGGGGGTATAAATAGCCCAAGGTGTCCAAAGAGCCGTTGGCTAAAAGCTGCTAAAATTGGTACCGTCGGATGAACCGCCGCTCCTCTTTTTCCAGGCGTCGGTTCATCTGGTGCCCTCCACGTCACATGACCATTGCTTCCTTGTTGACACTTATCCTCCGACGCTTGCACCGACGGTCATCTTGCCTAGCCGTTGGTTCATCCGGTGCTGATAGACTCGTGGCCAAAACCTCTCTGTTAGCAAACACGCGGCCATCGGATGAACCGCTGCTGAAACCCTTGTGTCCATCGGTTCATCCGGTGCTGAAGAGCTTCGCTCCCAGACATCTCTGTTAGCTAATTTGAAGCCGTCGGATGAACCGCTGCTCACCCATCGGTTCATCCGGTGCTACTGATTTCTGCAGGCTTGGTCTTTTGATTCATCCGGCGCAACTAGAAAAGGGGGCGTCGGATGATCTGGTGATCTTCATGTTGACTTGAGTCTTCCCACAGTGTACCACTTCATCCGGCGGTTGCACTGATGCTGTCTTCTAGTGTACCGTCGGTTCATCCGACGCTACTCTTTTTTTTCTTTTTCTTCCACGGTTTTGACCCTTGAAAAATACACTATCTTCTCGTTTTGGCATATGGTATTTTTGCATCCTTGGGACCTAGAAGTGTCTACAAAGACATGCTAGACAATATGGCTAGTCCCATTGATCATGTTGTCATTTAATCACCAAAATTAAGCTTTGAACAAATGACATAAGAGGCCATGTTCGCTACAATCTCCCCCTTTTTGGTGATTTATGACAACACAATCAAAGCAAGCATAAATTTACAAAAATTGACAAAATTGAACCAATTACACTTGCTTGGATGTTTACCATCATCCAACTCCCCCTAGATGTGTTCTCCCTCTTTCATGATCTTCTCTTCACATGTAGCTTGCTACTTCCCCCTTTAAAAACTTTGACTTGATTTGGTTCCAAATTCTCCCCCTTTGGAATAAAATCTCCAAAAAGTGTCCAAAACAAAAGAGTCTCCAAAGGAAACTTAGCAAGTCCTAGCAATCATAGCTCAAAGAGAAATGTCAAATACATGGGAGAAAGCCGCATGAACCATGATCCATATGTATGATATCAATGAAGATACCACATGTGTGAATGACTATGGTGGATCACAAGCTCATGAGACTAACATGATATAAACTAAGCTCCCCCTAAGTGTCTGCACAAAAAGATAGTGTGAAAATCAAGTGCACAACTACAAACAATTGTAAGACAAGGAAGCTTAGAGCATATCATGCAAGGAGGTAGCTTAAAAGACAAGAGATAAGACCACTTGTAGATTTTGAGCATTGCATACCTCCGAGGGTTCTTCCTCTATACCTTGTTGGCACCACATTGAGATGAGCTGCTTGAAAATGATATCTCTTGGAGATGACACCATTTTGAAAGAAGCTTGCAAAGAAGACACTTGGGGTACCACAAGGATTAGGAATGTATGAGTACATTGTCTTTGAACTTATATAGAGACATAAGCTCATAAGGACATGACTCAATAGCATGAAGTTCATATTCCCATATTCGTTCTCTTAGAGATGTTAGATCACATTTAGAGTGAAATAGCATTCTCTTAGAATGAAATACCGCACCAGAGCGCGTCACCAAGGGACTACACAAGATAAGCTTGAAATGATGTTAGTCCCACAAACAAACCATAGGATGAGCTCTCCCTAAATGTGTGCATTTAGTGTTTGAATCACCAACCAAATGTATGCACATTGTTTATGACAACAAAGAGGGGAGCTAACCCTATAGATTGCTCATGATGCAAGGAGATAAATATGAAAACATGCATCATGAAAGAAACAAGTGTAGCTTTCCTACACACTAATCAAACCAAGTAGATTGCTCATGGGTTAGCACATGACACAAGCAACCTACCATATGTAAACAACTAGGCATAGCAACAAATGCAACCTAAACAAGGCAATAGAGCTACACTGATACATGAGATGAGTTAGTTTCCATTACCTTAACCGGGGAGCTTGGGCAACACATGTCCAATCTTGCAAGCTTGGCTTGTTAGACTTGAATCATCACTTCTTCTTTGTGCCAAGCCTCCCAAGTCCCCGATCTCATGGCCTTCACATGGCCTTAGGAACCCAAACAATTTGAGGCCCCTTCATGTTGGTGGTGACTTCCTTGGGCACCCAAATGGGTTGGTTCCAACCCCACTCCTTCATCTTCATCTTCCCAACCTTGTGTGCAACAACCTTGCCATTAGCCTTCTTCTTAATGACATAGGAGTTGCTCTTAGTCTTGTTATTGCGGTTGGGCTTGGTGTAGATGAGAGAGCTCTTGATGGTGGTGTTCATCTTCTTCTTCTCACCCTTGTCCATCTTCTTGACAAATTGAGGGCATTTGTAGAACTTGTGCCCTTCTTCATGACACTTATAGCAAGTCATGGTTGATCCCTTCTCAAGCTTCTTCACCATGTCATCACGGTTATCTTGAGGAGGTTGGACGTTGCTCTTCATGTCTTGAGAGGCTTCTACTTTTTCTTCATTGTTCTTGCCCTTGCCCATCAAGCTAACCAACTTCTCTCGGAGCCATTTTACTTCTTGCTTGAGCTCATCATTCTTCATGCTAATAATCTTAACATTCTCATTGCAAGATGGTGAGCAAGATTCATCAATTAAATCAATGCAAGAAGTTGAAGCATCTACCTTGGATATAGGAATTGCACAAGGGATAGATGATTCATTAAGCTCAAAGGAATCACTAGTTTTAATTTAATGCTCTCTAGCTTAGATTTTAGCTCTTCATTCTCCTCGCTAAGCAATTTGAATTTGTACAACAAATGTTCATAATTTGTAGCAAGGGTAGCACTAAGATCATTGAGAGCATTAAGTTCTTTAATTTCATTAGCTTGTTTTTCTAGCATTCCTTTTTGCTCATTTACTAGCTCAACAAGATCATCAATTGAGGTGGTGTCGGATTCATCATCACTCACATTACTTTCCATACCTTGGGCCATAAGACACATGTGTGATGAGGATAGGGGACCTTGCATGAAGTGGGTGGTGAAGTTCTTGCTTGATTCATCACTTGAGCTACAAGAACTTGATTCTCCACCACTTATCCACTCATGAATGGCGGTGAGTGATTCTTGCTTCGGCTTCTCCTCCTTGACCACCTTCTTCTTGGGCTTGCGCTTGATCTTGGTGAACTTGATATGTTGATGATGACGTCCTTCTCTCAAGTGGATGTTGTAGCCGTACATGTTGACTTTCTTCACATACTTGAAGATCTTCTTCACGTACATGGCAACCATTGACTTGACCTCTTCATCACTTGAGGATCCTTCATCATCACCATCATCATCTTCACTTGAGCTTCCATGGATCGCCATCCTTCTCAACTTCTTCTCTTGATGGCTTGAGAGAGCATGGCTTGCGGTTGGAGAAGATGGCTCTTGGGGTGTTGGCTTGAGCTCAACTTTTGGTTCTTCCTTTGTCTTGAGCTCATCCTTGGAAGCTTTCTTGGACTTGGGCATGACTTGAAATTCATGTGCCATGATCTTACTCAAGATTTGAGAAGGCTTCAACTCTTCAAGCTTCTTCTCATAGATGATAGCTTTCACCAAGTCATAATCGGGCTTCCAGAGACTTTGTAGGATCTTGCGGTTCATGTTCATGTCCGTGATGTCCTTCACACCTAAAGCATTAATCTCATTGACAAGAAAATTTAGGCATGAGTACATAGATTCGGCATTTTCATTATCAAGTTGCTTAAAGCTATTGAATTCCTCAAGGAGACAACCATAGCGTTCATTAGCTACTTCTTTTGAACCCTCATTTTGTTCCTTGATGGTATTCCATAGCACATGAGCATTTTCACTAGTAAAAACTCTATTGAAAACGCCTACATCTAGAGAGGATAAAATGATACTCTTTGCAATAACATCAAATTGTTTTTCCTTCCTAGTACCATTCCTAACACCCTCATCGGTGACCCTCCAAACATCAAGATCCTTAGCTTGTAAATAAGCTTCCATAAGGACCTTCCAACGAGAGTAGCCCGTGCCATCGAAATGTGGAGCCAAACCTATGGTATCCACCCTTTTCATCCTCTAAAGAGCAACTCACTAGGCGGTGAAGCCTAACTGATCCAACGAGCCGGTTTTCATAAATTGCCAATCGAATTGGCGTATCCTTGTGAAGGAAGTGAGTCTCGGCTCTGATACCACTTGTAAGGAATCGGATGCTCGTAGCCTAAGAGGGGGAGGGGGTGAATTAGGCAACTTAAAAACTTATCCTATGGCTTATCACTATTTGCATCAAAGATAAACTAGAACATACTATCTAGATGTGCAACTAGGGTTGTTCTAGTGTGTAACTCCCATCCCAAAACAAGTTTTGCAACCTATAGCCAATCCTAGCATGATACTACTCTAGGAAAGTAAAGGCAAACAAAGATTGCAAGAATGTGATGCGGAAACGTAAAGGGGGATGAGAGCAAGCAAACTCTTGACACGCGATTTTACCTCGTGGTATCAGTAGGCACTAAACCACCCCTAGTCCACGTTGTTGAAGCACTCTACACAATAGTATTGCTTCCCGGTCACCAAGTCTCTTCCAAGAGCACCACTTGACTTGCCACTAAGGCTCGCCACGAAGGCACTCGCCAAGCTCCCTTGGTCACCTTGATGCCGCCTCCACTAAGGAGCTTCTCCACCAAGGGAAGGGGGTCTCCACGTCCCCCGCACAAAGTGTCCTCGCCGCTCCACACCAAGCCGGAGGGTCGAAGACGTTTGCCGGAGAGCCACCTAGGCTCAAGGCTTCCGACGCACCTCGTACAACTTGATCCACTCAAGAATCACCTCACAAGGTAGGCACACCTTGCACTCACTTAGCTCTAAGCTAAACCTAACACTAAGCACACACACAAATCATGTGCAAGTCTATGGATGAGCAATTAAGCACTTGGATGGCTTGGATATGATCTTCTATGAGTTTTGAACTCCTCTGCACTTCCACGCACTCCAGCAACTCCAAATGGGTGAGTGGAGGGGGTATAAATAGCCCAAGGTGTCCAAAGAGCCGTTGGCTAAAAGCTGCTGAAATTGGTACCGTTGGATGAACTGCCGCTCCTCTTTTTCCAGGCGTCGGTTCATCCGGTGCCCTCCACGTCACATGACCGTTGCTTCCTTGTTGACACTTATCCTCCTACGCTTGCACTGACGGTCATCTTGCCTAGCCGTCGGTTCATCTGGTGCTGATAGACCCATGGCCAAAACCTCTCTGTTAGCAAACACGCAGCCATCGGATGAACCACTGCTGAAACCCTTGTGTCCATCAGTTCATCCGATGCTGAAGAGCTTCGCTCCCGGACGTCTCTGTTAGCTAATTTGACACCGTCGGATGAACCGCTGCTCACCCATCGGTTCATCCGGTGCTACTGATTTCTGCAGGCTTGGTCTTTTGATTCATCCGGCGCAACTAGAAAAGGGGGCGTCGGATGATCTGGTGATCTTCATGTTGACTTGAGTCTTCCCACAGTGTACCACTTCATCCGGTGGTTGCACTGATGCTGTCTTCTAGTGTACCGTCGGTTCATCCGACGCTACTCTTTTTTTTCTTTTTCTTCCACGGTTTTGACCCTTGAAAAATACACTATCTTCTCGTTTTGGCATATGGTATTTTTGCATCCTTGGGACCTAGAAGTGTCTACAAAGACATGCTAGACAATATGGTTAGTCCCATTGATCATGTTGTCATTTAATCAAAAAATTAAGCTTTGAACAAATGGCATAAGAGGCCATGTTCGCTACACCCTACTGAGGCCCATCCGAGCCTGTGCTGCCGTCCGCCTCGTGCTCGGCCAGGACTCGGCCGGCCATTGTCCGGGACGCCGCCGCCGGCCGTCCTTGACGTCCGTGTCGTGTGCGCCACGACCTCCTCTCTGGCCTGCGCCCTTAAAACCGTGCGCGCGCCCGAGCCCCTGTCCTGCACCGCCTCATACCCTCACCATGTGCTACGCAGCACCGCACCGCTGGAGCTCTTACTCGCCGCCGCCGCCAGATATTGCCGCGATGCCGCCCAGCCGGAACAAGCCGCCATCACCAAGAGCTCCGCCGGGACGAGCTGAATCCGAGGAGCGCTTCCCCGTCGACCGGAGCTGCACCGGAGCGCCACCACCCGTCTACACCGCCGCCGGCCACCATGGACCTCCGCCACCGGTCCATTTCCCGTCGCCTTCCATGCCAGTGAGCACCCCTGGAAGCTCCCTTCGATCTCCTCTCCCTTCCCTTCACCTCGCCCGAGCCTCCCGCAGCATAGACCGCCGGCGATTTGGCCGCCGGGGTCCTCCCCTGTCCCCTGTCCGCCCTGCCCCTCTGAACCAGAGGTAGGAGATGATGTTAGGGCCGTTTTGCCCAAAACCCCCTGCAAGATCCAGTAATGAATAGATCCAAAACTTGTGTCTTGTCCCTTTTGCAGAAAACCCCCTGAATCCATTAGATTCTTCAGATCCGGTCCACCTTGAAGCTTTTGTGAGTAAGCCCTCATGTTTATATACATAATTATGTATATGCCCCTGGTTTTTCACAGTTAAGCCCCTGGAAGTTCTTGATCTTTGCCAACAAGTCCCTAGAGCTTCGTTTGTCCATATCTTTCACGTTCTAGCTCCGTTTTCATCTGTTCAAGTTGCGTTAGGTTCATAATGACATGAACTACGCGTTAGTGGTGAGTTTTCATCATGTTTGTTTTCTGAAAAATAAATTTAATATTAATTTTGATTAATGCCTAGTTAAATATGCCTTTTCCAAATAAAAGCTATATAGAGCTATACACCGTTTTTCATAATCAAATTCAATTTGATTAATGTTTCTCTCACATGCTTTTGTAAATAAAATCTAATTAGATCTTTTACTTGGTTTTTCACAAACCAAATGTTAATTTGATTAATGATTAATTAACTTTTCTAATTAAAAATTGATTAGGCTTTTACACCGGCTTTTATAATAATTGGATTAATGCCAATGCCATAATGTTTTTGATAATAATATGATCTACTCGAATCATAAACCTACGTTTAGAGGAATCACATAGTTTAGCTTTTCTAAATTAAATGTTTAATTGGTATAATCAATATATGAATCTTTATAAATAAAACTTGATTAGTTACTTACTCGGTCTTTTACACATAAAATTTAATATTGCATTAATTCCAACATAGGGTATTTTCTTTATGAAATATCCTTTATATACCTTTTTACTAATTAAAATAAACCCAGCTCATAGTTTGATCACTCACATATGCAAATCAATCGGTAGACGTTCTTTATCAAAGCTCTCTGTCTCAGTGTGTCTCTGTCGTAGAGCTAATCTCCTTTCAAGCTCCAGATCTTTTGATCCCAGTTCATGCTCAAACCTAGTACCCTATCTAAAGCTAACCAAGCCTTTCCCTTATCTCAGCACGGTCTGTGTGCTTCAGTGATCCCTAACACCGAGCCTATCCTTTAGTACGTTCTTTTAAAGCTTCTCTTTTGATTGGTGCATTGTTCTTAGCTTGTTTGTATGTTTTGCTTTGGATGATTGATGCGAGTAGAATAAACGTCGTTCAAGAGCATTGAAGAGCTTGGCAGCTTGCAGATGAAGACATTCTGAGCAACATCATTACTCTAGTTAAAGGCAAGTGTGTCCTTGATCTTTTGTCCCAATAACTGTGTTTAATCACCATTGCATATGCTTGCATTAATATTGATGGGTCCTATTAAGGTTTATCCTAGTCTTTATTATCCTTATTCCTTGTCAACCTGGGTTTTACCTTTCTGTTGGGTAGCTTTGCTTAGCTGCTTTACCTTGGGTTATGGTGGTTCTTATGAACAACAACAATGATGAACATGCTTTACTTTATGTTATATCTCTGGTTAATACAAGATCACAATGCTTAATCGGAACATGGAGCGACCACCCAGGAAAATAGTGCAACCACAAGACATGTGGCTCTGTCTTGGCTGATTAATTAGAAACCTTGATGCTGGGGTGGCCTTACCTGATAAGGGCAAGGGGGAGCACCAGTGGGGTATAGACTCACTCTAGTAGGGAGTGGGATTGGCTAAGACACGACGTCTACTAGGGGACTTTATACTCTGCAATGACTCGGAACCTTCGCGGGTTGCTTCGCATTGGGGAATCTTTGTAAAGGCCTCGTAGTGAATCCCTAGCCACTCACCAAAGGAAGTGTTTAAGGGCTTTGCAAACCCGGGCGACATGGGAAACACGACTTGTGGTGAAAGTGTACAACCTCTGCAGAGTGTAAAACTAATCGATTAGCTGTGCTCACGGTCAAGAGCAGCCTGGACCCTCACATGATAATTGAACTTGAAGATGAACTTAAATCGTGGTTATGGTTATGATAGCCATATGCTTATGGCGTATCTCTATATGTTAATGTGGGTTGGTACATACTTATACTTTATTAGTAATCAGGTGCTAATAAAATTTGACCAACTAAAAGTGCTTAATGCAGTCAACCTGTCAGCCTTTCCTTGTTCAGCCTTTGCATTCATACTTTCCCCACACTTGCTGAGTACTACAAGTGCTCACCCTTGCTATAAACAATGTTGCTCAGAAAGAGGAAGCTGCTATGAAGTCGTTGTGAAGATGTTGCTGGTGCTAGGCGTACGCAGCCCCCAATCGTTTGCCTGTGATGTTTGGAGCCTTCGTTTCCAGGATAAAGCGTAAATCTCTGATAATCTTTGTTTTCCTTACGTGATATTGTTTTTGTTATTCACTTATGTCAACTATATGCATGGAACTTGATCCTGGCATGCATATAGATTTGCACTTGGTTTTCTTTGGAAAAACAGGTGTGACACACACTCAATACCAACTCGAGTACTTGGCAAACACACAAGCATACAAGGGATCCAGATAATTGACTTACTCAAGTTTTCAATTATATTATATAAAACACTTGTTTGGGATTACACTTGTTTTTCCCTAGTGTTTTATTCTACAGGTACATCTATGGGAGATCAATAAACTTGGAGACTGCTTCCGCGATTGGAGAAGTCTGTTGCATCAACTCATTGAGCCGATCGTCGGTGCAATCTCCAGATCGTCCGTTCATGATGACTGTCAAATCTGCCTCGGCGTAGAATGACTTGATGAAGCTCAAGACTTGATTGGGAATAGTACAAGCCAGCCTTTGCGCATACTCCAGAATCTTCTTCGGCATATTTTTCAACCCTCCACAAGTGGACGAGGCTGGACTCCAGCAACCCTGGGCTCGAAGAGATTGGCTACTGGCTTGGCTGCTTTCGTCAAGGCTTTCAACTCTGAGCGCAGGCCTTCGGCTTCTTCGATCTTGGTCTTGAGCGACTTCATGCAAGTCAACAAGTCATTCCAGCCCGCTAGGCGAACCTCCATCTCACGCTCAAGTTCGAAGCACCGCACCTTATAATCCGCCTCAAGATCCATGCGCGTTGATTCTTCACGATTAAAGGCCAGCTGCCAGTCCAGCGCCTTGTTCTTGAACTTCTCAACGTCTTCTGTCAGTTCTGCAGAAGATCAAGGCTACTTATTAGATGCAGTGTGCAAGGACAAAAGTACTCTATGAATTCAGAAAGGGGGAATACCTTTATTCTTCTGGCGCAGAGATTTGTTTTTCCCAACAACATCATCCTTCTGAGCCGTCAGCTTCTAGATTTCATTGTGGTACTTGGTGACGTTTCCATCAAATTTTACTTGTAGCTTCAGAGATAAGGCTTTCTGCTGTTTGAGTTCTTCTCTGAGCTGCGAGACTTCTTCGATGTCTTCCGCATATTGCTCAAGCAGGCGAGTCTTGCGCTTTGATTGCTTGACTACTTCCTGCAAGAGCAAGGCAATTCAGGAGTCAGATACAAGATATCTTTGGCTTAAACTACTCTACAAGAGATTACAACTTACCGCGAAGAGCTTCTCAATGCTGTGGAACATCTCGCCGTGCGCTTGCAAGTTGTCCTCATCCAGGCAAGAGTCGTCATACGGCATCAACCCTTCAGTCATGGATTGGGTACTTGTGCTTGCCGCAGAGTACTTCGTAGCACTACGCAGAGGAGTCGGGTCTTCAATAATTGGCTCATGCGGCACTATGCGATCCTCCGGGTTGTCCTCCAGCGTTAGCTGTGCATCAATCTGATGCACAGGGGCTTCAGCAATTGGAACTTCTTCGTGGCGCAGCTCGGCTTCTGGATCAGCCTCCAGGCCCTCAATCACCACAGCTTCAATATCCTCGAGTTGCTGAGCCCTGGGCTTGGAAGCTGCCTCCACCGCTGCCTTAACCACGTCGCTCCAGAGGAAGCGCAGTGTCTGTGCAGCATCAGCTTCAGCGGGTACTTCTTGGCGCTCTGGAAGCACATCTTCTTGTTGCTCTTGAGGATTCTGGTATCCTCCAGAAGCATTACTTCCAGAGGCTCCCCACTTTACATCAGAGGATTTCCTACATCAACAAGTTGGTTAGCAAATTTAGAGTAAACAACATTAATAAGTACTTGAGTACTTACAGAGCAGCTCGAGGCACCGAGACTTTCGGCCCCAGCATGTCGAAAAAAGAAGGTGATGTCGGCACCTCTCGCACACTTTCCATCGGCGGCACACTTCCTGGTACCGCGGCTTCTTGTTGCTCATGTGCCACCATCTCAACGGTTGACGCTGGAACCAACTCGGGTTCTGTTGTTCTTGCGGGGCTACTCGAGAGCACATTGCCTGCACTATCGATAATCTGCGCAAGACAAAATTCAAGGCATCCTCTTCTTTCGTGGCGGTAGCGTCACATCATCTGCGAGAGATGATGCTGGCCTCTTCGATGCTCCTGCGGCGAGGCCACTGGGGATTGGCGCCCCAGAGTACCTGTAGCGGCTTTTCACTTCAAAATGCTGTTGAAGTGTCTGGCCGTCATCATCGCTTGAGGAGGTGTCCTCCACCAAGACTTCTTCTTCTTCCCCTTGAGCAGATCGACTACTCTCGGGGGCTTGAGCCTCAACTCCTGTTGGCTCTCCCTCTGGCGCTTGTAGTGGATCTTGGGGACGAGGAGGGGGCTAGATACAAACTTCAAGACATCCTCCTGCGCAACAAAACAAAATGTTAGCTATTCGACTACTTCTCAAAAGTACTCAGGGGCTAGTTATTGGAAACTCACCATACGCGGAGGGTTGTCAGCACTATACTCCTGGATAGCTGCAGGAATTCCGTGAAGATTCTTGAAGATCTTTTGCAGTCTCTCCATCACAAGATCATCACTGATCTCTTCTGAAGACAGCCTCGAGCCATCATCAGCTCCAGTGTACTCAAACCCAAGATGCTCCCGTTGCATCAAGGGATATACCCATCGCTTCATGAAGCTGAAGGCTACTCTCTCAGTAGTCAAGCCTTGCGCCTTCTTCTGCGCAATCTTCACCAGCAGCTCTGGAATTTGAATGCACTCTTGCATTGTTGGTTTGTCCTTCCAGAGCCTATCATACACAAGAGCGAACATGCTTGGCTTTGGCAGCGGAGGCGGGGCATTGTCGATGTAGAACCACTTGGTTTTCCAATCTTGGTTCAAATCGATCAAGTCATACTTGAAGTACAACTCCTGTGCCTTCTGGTGCATCTGCAGACCAGCACCACCGACTACCACCGGGAAATTGGCATTGGGCTGTGGCTTCAGGCGGAAGATCTTCCTAAATAGAGCCCAATGCGTGCAGATTCCAAGAAAGGCTTCACAAAAGTGCACGTACACTGTGATCTAGAAGATGCTGTTGGGATTGAGGTGTACGTGCTCCAACTTGAAGAAGTCGAGGAAGCCCCTGAAGAAGTCTGATGACGACAGTGTCAACCCACGCTCAACGAAGTGGCCGAACATTGGGATTTCATCAGGGCTCTTCTCCATCGGCCACGCATCTCCAGTGGCTGCACTCCATCCTGCAACCGCCTTCTCACGCAGCAATCCGGCGGCTTCGAGGGCTTTAAGATCATCTTCCCTCATCTTGGATTTCTTCCAAGACACAACTTGGCTTGGTGGCTTCGTGATGACCACCGTCTTATACTTCGGCTCTGGCAATTGATTTTTGCCACGGCCGGACTTCCTCTTTTGACCCTTAGATGGCGCTGGCTTCATCCTTCCGGTCATGAGTCTTCTTTCGCATTTACTCAAGGGCTGCGAGGGGGTGGAGGGGGAAGCACTTGGCAGTGTGGACGCTCGAACTCTGCGGCGGCTACGGATGCTAAGGCTTTCTGGATCTAAGGGCGAATGGAAGCAGTGAAACCCTAAGGGATACCCCTTCGGGTATTTATAAAACCAAAACCCTAACGGTTCGACCTGGTGACCCTTCATATTCAACAGATTGGTTTCACACAGGCAAAATATTTGTCTAAGTCAGAGGACTTAAATTCAAGACCTGCTCGGCTCTATTTCGGGGGCTCGACTACTCGATGGAATTGAATTTCACTCAGTTAAAGTTCACTGAATTCAGGCCACTATTCTACAATCAGATTGGATCCTTCAATTCGAGAAAGTACTCGACTCAAGGCTCGGGGGCTCCGTGCCACATGTCTTTCAGTTTTTCTCAGGATTTTATGGGATTATTTGACGAATACTATTGATTGACCCTCAACTTGAATTGTCAATTCGAACTAAGGCTCGGGGGCTACATCCATATAGGATGCGATTTTTGCAAATCGCATTCCTATATTATTTCTTCGGATTATTCGGAGCAAGATCAAAGAGTAGATGATTGACCCTCAGCTTGAATCCTGGATTCGACCTAAGGCTCGGGGGCTACATTCCATATGGAATGCAATTTCAGTAATCAAATTTCCATATGGATCTTTGATGCAAAGATTTCAAGAACGAAGTGGGTATTATTGAAGACCTTCAAGGGAAGTACTCGGGGACGCTTGGGGACAACTCGAGAAGACTTCAAGACTACTCGTGGAGTTAGCTGGAGTATCTTCCAGTCTCGTGATGATTCAAGTACTATTGAAGATCGAAGCTTGCAGAACTCGGGGATGCTTGGGACCTACTCGCGGAGACCTTCAAGACTACTTGGAACATCGCACTCGACTACAAAGTACTCGGGGGCTTGTCGACCGGGCATCCCTGGGCACACCAACACATGTGGGCCATACCCGGGAGATAAGTTCCTGTACACCTGGACTACTCGACTAGTGGGCCACGGTGTTGGTACCATGGCCACAAGGCAAGACAAGACGAGCAAGGACTTGTACTAAGATTAGGATAGCTTTCCATACCCTGTATAGGCTACTCCGAGTCCTACTCGAATAGTACTCTTGTACCAATCCGACTTGTAACCCTGCCTCCCGTGGCATATAAGGCGAGTCAGGGACCCCTCTCAAAACATACGCAATCAATACAGAGCGACGCAGCATATAGGACGTAGGGTATTACGCACATTGTGGCCCGAACCTATCTAATTGTGTGTCCCGTGTCTCACCATCATGTTCCTGATCTCGGCGAGCCCCACCGCACAATCTACTACTTTGGGTACCCCGTCGTAGGCTCGGTGTCTAAAACACTGACACTCTAGACTATACTAGTACTTCCTTGGCAACCCCCCATGCTTAGACATTTGCTCGTCCTCAGGCAAAAGAGGTGATAAATATGCCAAGGTGGAAATTGAAGCTCTCATATTTTCTTAGAGAGAGATACTCGAAAAATCTTCTAGGGGTCCTTTTGGAAGCCTCCTTTACTCACTTGAAGCACCTTCCTTGTAATCTTCCTCAAAATATTCATCCATACTCATATATTGGGTTGTGGTCAAGGAGGTGAACACAAAAAAAAGATATGTTTGGGTTTTGGTTGGATATCCGGCGAGGTTTGCGAAATTCCCAATGCGGAAACTCACAATGCACGGATAGAAGAGGCTAGCATAAAGAACGATACGCAAAAACGGAATGACCAGCTTCTTAGTCTCGGGCCAGAGAAATCAGGCCTTGAATTAATGCACCCAAAAATAAATCTTGTATATACTAATGTTTTGCACTCAGGTAAGTTTAGGCTTTGGATGGGTAGAGCAAAATGCAAGCGGTACTCATGACAAGGTTAGCATAACTTTTTGAGAATAAAAAGGTTCTTTGATTCATTCAAAGTTGAGAGCAATGAAAAAGAACTTTGGGACTTGAGTTATCATAACCCCCACACAAGATTTAAGCTAGCTTTTAATTAAATTTCAGATTCATATTAAAAGAGAGCACTAGCTTAAACATGCATAAAACAAGCACAAAGATCGAGCAAAGTGGCAACGATCATCATATATCAACATGGCATCAACTTATTATCTTCACTAAAGGTGATTATCAAGGTGGCAAACTTTATACATGTTGATTTAAAGCAAACACTACTACTAACACACATGCTAAAAATAAATAAAAACAGAAAATGCTACACACACAAATTTGCATAAAAGCTGAAAATAAATAAAAGGAAAGAGGGAAAATCGAACCGAAGTTGAAGGCATCATTATTATTTTTCTTCTTCCTCCTTCTCCATTCCTCATCTTACGGTGGTTGATATGTGAAGGCGACCAACTTGATAGGCAATGTTTGCGGTCCCTTCTTCCATTTGACTTGCATTGGTTTGGATGGGGCGCCATGAAAATGTTAGGGACCATGTATGGTGGAGGACGTGATGGCGTGGCTACCCCACTCCCCCATGCTTGCATTGGCATACTTCCTCCATATGGTGGTGGCATTGGAATCCCTCCATGTGGTTGTTCATTATCTTGGACTGCGGAGGATGATCCCTCTCCCACAATTCCTTTTTAATCTCTTTGTCGGTACAAGAAATCCTTCCTCTAACCAATTTTGTCTTCATTCAATCTCGACCTCATGTTGGGAAGAGGAACATTAATCTTTGTCAACTTGTACCTTCTCCTCTCATCTCCACTAATAAATTTTCCTTGCTTCATGTACTCGATCCCAAAGAAATCCCGACAAGGAGAAATTTTGGGTTCCTTGTTATCTTCTCCTGAAATCATTCCCCAAAAATCCTTCTAAAATATTTTCTTGGACATCAACTTGCTCTGGGGCTTCTCTCTTGTAACCAAGTAGTTCTCCAATATATCCATAAGGAACTAGTTGCTCTTTATCTTCAAGGCAGAATGAGAGGCATGACACCCTTTTAATGACCGGTGCCAATATATAAGAATTTCCAAGGCAAGCTCATTGTGAGTAGTCACACCAACTCCATTAAAGAAGTGCACCCATCCAAGGTTGCTCAAGATTTGATATCCGAGTAGAATCCTACACTTGGAGAGCGTCATCGAAGTCAACATTTGGCACAAGCTTCCTCTCAAGACGAACAAGCTTCTCCTCCTCCTCCTCCGTCTTCATGATGAATCCATTAGAATGCCTCGGAGTGTATGGTGGTGGAGTGGATGAATGATGACCTTCGATGATGATGAACGTGTCTTCCTTCCGAGGATGATGTTCATGGCCTATCTGCTGCACAAAGTCACAAACAACTCCCCCCGGGGGTTTCTCGCCGGTGGAAATACTCACAAAGAAAGAATATGGATGGTGGAGTTTATTATTGTTAGGGTGAAGTGTGAGGTGCACAAGATAGGAGTGATGTTTGCCCAAAGGGTTTATGAATACTTGAACATGCAACTGCCTATCATGGTGAAGCTAAACCAATCTATTGAGGTGTGACAAGATATGTTGACATGATCTACGGGAGTAACCCCGAAAGCAAGGTAGCTAACCTTAATTATCAAAGCATCATCAACATGAACAATAGATCGGAAACAAAAGGTTTGGCAATTACATGACAAGATCCTACAACCCTATGGAACTCAAATTTTTTCTAGGTTGTTTCTGGAACTTATAGGCTATGAACTCAAGAACACGAATTAACAAATGGATAAAATACTTACCAGGTGAAGGGGAGCACCGGGGGCCATAAGTGGAGGCTAGGCCGGCCGGCCTAGGCCGATCGGCCTAGGGGGCTTCCTAGTCCTTTCGCCTCCAGTTTTCTTCGAGATCCTTCTTGCTCCCTTCTTGCCTTGTGTCCGCATGACCCATGAGATTCCATCGCCCAAACGTTCACAACCACTCCTTTGCTTGCGTGATTTAGGGTTCCACCTCCATTATTTTGCTTTGTGTCACTTCTTTGCTCCCTTGCCTCATGTGCTTCCACTAATTTCCTGCAAAACAAAGCCCTTGCTTCCCCCATGCTTGTCCTTTCCATGTGCCCAAGATGCCAAATGACTGATGCTTTCCCAAGATGCATCATGGGGCACTATATGTTAATCAAGCTCAAAAACTTCTTCTTGATCTTGTTTAGATGCTAATTACTCCACTAATTTTGAAATTTTAAAAATTAACTCAACGCTAGTGAAGAGTCCAAATATATCATTAGAGGAGATTTTAGGCATCCGAAACAATTGTAAAATTTATTTTGGTTGCACCGGGATCGATTACGTTCATTAGTTGATAGCAAGCTCCTCCGACTTGACCGTGGCGGCATAAGTTTAGGTTCTAATTTTGGCCAAACATGAGAGAGAGAGAGATTTTGAAATAAAAATAAAGTCATTGGGGCTTAGAAAAATTCTAATTCTGGAGAAACCGGTAGATGTGAAGAAAATTAGCCAACCTTAACATCATGGAGAAGATGAAAGGCTTGGATAGGATCTGAATTTTTGGTACGAGTTTCTCAAAAAGAGGCAAATAAAACATAGGATGGCTCATGTCATTGGTTTATGATCGAAAAATCCAAATAAAACGACCGAGCAAATAAAAGGTTCTCTGAAACTTGTTCAACCACTTAAGAGTTAATAAAATGTTTTGCGTAGCAAATTCTAAGACTCACTTACTTGAAATTTAGAAATCTTCCGGGTTGCCCTCCCGGTAGCTTAACTCTTCAACAGGTTGTCCTCCCAGTAGCTTATTCTTGACTCGACGAATGGGTTCCCTCCCGCAAAGCGCTTCGTTTATAGTCTATAGCTAGACTTCTTCTCTTCTTCACTTCGGATCAACACTCTTTGTGGGCGTTGCAATCTTGGGGACTCCACTTCTACACCAGCCTTGGCTTGGGTGTAGGTTTATTTTTCGGCTTAGTCATCTTTTTGGTCTTCACAAGCGGGCGTTGATTCTTGGTCTTGACGGATGCAACAACTTTTGTGTCTTCTTCGCTTCATTCTCCTTTGGCTCCTCTCTTCTGATGCAACGATGAGGTAGAATATATTTTATATGGACCATGTTACATACCTTGAATCGTGGTCAACTTGAATGCACTCCTCTCGCCATCACTTGATCTCCCCCTTGTCGACGTCGATTGTTGTTCTGTCGGTCTTGAGGAACGATCTCCCTAGGATGAGTGGCAGATGAGGTTGATCTCCGTTTGATCTTGGAGGTGGAGTTTCTCTTGGAGATTCCGACGATGTCAGGCCTCCGCTTTTAGATCTTCGTGTTGCACGTCACCTTTGCCTGCAAATTTTTTCTAGACCATCTGCAAAATATATGTTTTTTTGTTGGAGATGTAGCCGTCCACCTCCCATTAGGGTTAGCCAAATATATACAAAAATGAAAAGAAAACTAGGGTTTAGCAAAACCCTAGATTGATTTTTTTTAATTGAGGATGATCAAAATTAAGAGATGCAAAAGAAAATTCAAGAGAAAAACTGAAAATATTCACAAACGCAATACTAGATTGAATCTTGATTACTTGTTCCCCGGCAACAGCATCAGAAAAAGGGGCTTGTTGACGGTTGATAGTCGTATCAAAGTTCGTTTGGACTTGCAAGCAGGCAAATCCCCCGTTGTAGTCAAGGGACCCTTCTTCCCTTGAGTGGTGAACCCAAGGTATCGAATCTGTGGAACAATGTGTAACACAAGATCCAATCTAATAAGCGGAAAACACTTTGATCTTGAAAAGGGTTTTTTGCATCTAATCTATGGAAGAACCATGGATTCACATCTAATCTACTAAACACCGGAGGTAGCAAGAGAAAGAGAGGGGAGGTAAAACCAATCTAGAGATTGGATCGGGTCTTTTCTTGAAGTTCCAAAACCAAGAAGAATAAAGCAAACGAATCTCATTAAAAGCCTCTTTAAATCGTGGCTTTCGTTCCAACCCTCAAAGGCACCTACTGTACACATGATCAACATCCTGTCATGATGTCCCGCTTATTGTGTAGGTGAACCTAAGAGCACGTTCATGAAGAACGTGTTGAAAACACTCGGTAAGTCAGGTATGCACCTCTAGCCACCATGGCTACGAGGACATCCTATGCAATCTATCCGCGGAATAGATCGGAGAATAAGAAAACCCAAGCGAAGACAAAGTCGTAGAGAAAGCACTTGATCGCTAGAAATCGGATTCAATCTTGCAAATTCAATATGAAGTATAATACATCGACAAGATCACCACCGGGATCCTACCTTGATCTTGATCCTAGCTTCTAGAACTCCGACGTGGTCTTCCATGTATGGTTCCCACGTCGGCTAGGGAAACCCTAGTCAACCATCTCGACCCTCTCCTCTCCAGAAGGGTGTCCCTCTCTTCTCTGCTCCTCGGCGGCAGATGACGAATTGCTTGATGCGTGGCTCGAGGCACAGGGACTATAAATAGCCCGAAGGTCGTCTAGGTCAAAGGGGGCACCGAACCGGGCCCGGAATGGGCTAGGCCGGCCGGCCTGGGCCCATTTCGGCCCAGTTCGGCCCCGGCTTCCTCCTCGTCGCTTCTCGTGTCTTCTAGAACTTTTGCCGAGTTGCATGTCGGTCCTTGATGTCATTTTCCTCGCGGTTTAGATAAGGGTGCTTTGCGCATGAACTCCCGCATCTTCCGTCTAGGTCCTCGACACTTCTCGGCTTCACGCTTTAGTCCTTGGTTCATTTGGAGTCATGCTCATCTTGTATCTTGACTTGTCCTGGGGTCCATGATCTTCTCGTAAAACCCTTGATGAACTTTACCCGGAAGTCCTCATTTGGGCTCTTATCCCTGTGTAAACAATAAACTCCAAAAACCACATGCGAGTGCAAACTTGACAGATAATGAGGGTTAGGATCGTTAGTGTGAATAACAAATTAATACTAACATAGAAGGTAAACATATGGCTAGGTTGACGGAAATCGACCGCCAACATGGGCGACCGATTTTGCTACCTAGTTGGGGGAGAGGAGGAGGGAGAGAGAGGCAGCCACGGGAGGCAGGTGAGCTCTTGAGCTCGGTAGTGTGAGGAGCACTGGAGGAGGGGCGCCCCTCTTTTTTATAGGCGGCCGGGGGAGCTCCGGAGTGCGCCACGTCATCGAGGTCGGGGTGGGAGTGGATGAGGTCGTCGTACGGGGATGAGCTCGCTGGCGGAAAAGGTGGCAGCCTTTCCGTCATGGCCTCTAATGGCGGTCGGCGGTGAGGTGGTTGATGGGTGAGGACCAGGTGTGTCCGAGGACCAGTGGAGGGTCACTCCTTAGTGATGAGTGATTGACAACGTTGTGTGGACTGATGCTTGGCTAAGTGTGCAAGTACAGGTTGTGGCTTGACTCGTGTCGGCGCAGGTGAAGAACAAGTGTGAAAGGCCTTAGCCATGGCGGCCTCCAGGTGATGGAGAGGTAAGTAGGCTTGGTTCGATGGACCCGGTGGCTGATGGGGTCAAGTGCGAGCCGTGCGGTGCAAGACTGGCGGGTTGAAGTCGAGAACATGGGCTGGTGCAAGGTAGCGGATCGAGGCCGAAGCTTGCACGCGGGGTTTGTTGGTTTGCCCACAAAACCATCAGGTGGACGGTTTCTTGGTTTGGGCCGCAAAACCAAGCCCAGAGGCCCGAGCCAACGGAGATGGTGATCCGGGAGCTTCGGGAAGCTTCGAGGCGGGGGGCACGTGGCGTGATCGCGGGGCTTGCGTCAATGCTAAGCAAGGCCGTGGTAGAAGTATGTCCGCTCGATGAAGACTTCACCAGAATGCCCCTAAGGGGTTGTATCTTCATTTCAAGCAGTAGGGGTAGCGTGGTCATTTACCTCACTCCGATGGACTTCATATAAATAGCGGAGAGGTGGATGGCATCTCTCTCTCTTGGACTCTAGGGTTTCCTCCCGCGGTAGATTGCTCTGAACTGCTTCTTTTCCCTCTGTATTCCTTAGGCTAGATTCTTGTATAGACTCTGACCTCTGGATGTATGGAAGCATTTGGCATTGCGGTGGTCTCCTAGTCCTCTGTGATTTTTGTGTCATTTTCAGGGCTATTTTTGAGGAGTTTCGTTCTTCGCTCGATTCGGGGAGTTGAGGGCGTTTTCCTTTGGATTTCTTTGAGGAGATCAAGGGTGGATTCCTTGCGCATCTTTGTGTGTGATCTTGACTCCTCAAACACCGTGGAAAGCCTTCGATTCGTGAGTTTTTTGCCGGAGTTCGAGTTCTTGGTGGTGGTTCGTGTGATCCGCGATTCCTGGCGATTTAGTGGCTTAAAGGTCGAGATTTTTGGGGCATAGCTTCCTCTTAGGTTGCTTACCATCTCCCCCGAATCTTGTCTCAAGAGCTTGTGGTGTTTGGGAGATTCGGTGATGGATTTGGAGAGTTGACCTCGCGGGGTCGTGCAGTTTTCTGCTCTGTCCGAACCAGGCGGACCGTCCGCGAGGTGTAGACAGCACAACTGTTCTTCTTGTTCTTCGTTAATTCTTCGCGTGGTTCGTTTCGATCCGTTGGCTTTGGGCTTTTGTTTTGCAGGCAGTTCGTGGACCATCCGCGTGGTCTTGGTGGACTGTCCGCGCGGCCCTAAGTTTTGTCTGGGGTTGCTCGAGGTTTGTCTGGGGTGTCCAGGGGTTTTGGCGGACTGTCCGCGGTGCACGGTCGGACCGTCCGTGTGGAGACGTTTTTCCCCCGAACCTTGTGTTAGCTCCTGGGTCTATTTTGGACTGTCCGCGCCTACCCGTCGGACTGTCCGCCCCTCCCTGGCGGACTGTCCACGGTAGCCTGGCGGACTGTCCGTCCTAGACGCAGGAACTAGACCAGTTTGATCGGTTCCTTTGATTATTCTTTCATGCTTCCGCGTGTGCTTCAAGGAATCGTTCCTAAGACTTGTGGTTGATCCATAACCTTGTTGTCTTGGCAATTGGTGTTTGATTCGATTCATCTTTCGTGTGTGATCAGATTTGAGTGGGGTCTTGGCCGAGTTCTTTCCGAAGAATTTTTGTTGGCTCCCATTCACTCCCCCCCCCTCTTTGGTCGCCTATTCGGTCCTTCAATTGGTATCAGAGCCAGTTACGGATCTTCTTGATTCTAACCAGTCTAAGATCCAAAGATGGGCGATTATGGCAAGGGGTCGGGTCCTCCGCACTTTGATGGCAAGAATTACCTGATGTGGGAAAGGTGCATGGGCGCGTTTTTGTGAGGGAAGGGAACTTTTATCTGGGAGGTCACTCAAAATCCTCAATATATCATTCCAGATAGTTTTCTACTTCCAGGATTGTGGGACATGTTTGGGGCCAACAGCAAGGCCGTTGATTAATTGTTTCGTGCTCTCTGTGCCTCGGAGTTCGAGCGAGTGTATGGAGAGAATGTGGCCGAAAAGATATGGCTCAAGTTGAGAACTGCTCATGTTGGAAATGCCTAAGTGCAAGCCCATATGTTTTCCACTTACCGGAGAGAGTACGAGAACTTCACTCATCTCCCCAGTGAGTCGACCGATGCTATGTTTCAGCGCTTCACTAGCATAGTCAACAACATGAGGGCCAATGTGACAGTGCTCCCATACATGGATCATGATCAAGCTATCAAGCTTTTGCATGCCCTGGACCGATCTGTGTGGAGTGCCAAGGTCGAGGCCATTGAGGAGTCGAGCGTGTATGATACGCTTATGCTTGATGAGCTGTTTTCGAAGCTCAAGTCTTCAGAGGTTGATTGTGGCTTGAGAGCCAAGAGCGAGAGCCCCACTGATCCATATAGTTTGGCTCTTGTCTCCGGGTCAAGGTCTAACGCTAACTCTGGTGGTTTCTCTTTGTCTTGTCTTGTGTCTTTGCCAGATGAGGACTTTGAGGTGCTGGGCGAGGACGATCTCGCTTTGTTGAGCAAGAGGTTTGGGTAGATGTACGAGAACTGCAAGAATGCAAGGCGGAGCTCGGGGATGTGCTATCGGTGCGGGAAGCACGAGCACTTCATCGCCGAATGCCCTGAAGCCATGGAGATCAAGAACGACTACAAGGGCAAGCCCAAGCACAACTACAACAAGCACCGCTCCCGGAACGACTACAAGGACAAACACAAGGACAAGGGCGAGATAAGGCACAAGAAGGGTGGCGGCTACAAGAAGAAGACGGCTCGAGTGATGGTCACTGGAGCGAGCGACATCGACTCCACATCAAGCGATGCTTCTTCCAACTCGAGCAGCGAGGAAGAGCAAGAAAGGCGCAAGGACAAGTGGCACACGGGCAAGAACTTCACCGGCTTGAGCTTCGTCGCACAAGGAGGCTTTTGCGGCATGGCACACTCCAATAAGGGTGGGAAGCACAGCTCGGATTCGAACTCCGACTCCGATGAAGAGGTACAACAAGATCCCAACTTCTTGCTAGAGGAGAATGCTAGGTTCAATGAGTTGCTTGATAACCGTGATGATGTGCTTAGAAAGACCAACAAGGAGAAGAGGGAATTCAGGTCTTTGTTGGGTGATGCTATGGATAAGATAGCCGAGCTTGAATCCTTGTTTGTGGATGCTAGAAATGAGATAGGATCGTTGAAATCTACTCCTGTTGTGTCTGATGAAATTGACTGTGGTGATTGCTCAGTTTTTCTTGCTGATTTGACTGCTCTCAAGGAGAAGCATGCCTCTACTTTGGAGGAACTAGATGTGATTAGGATTGAGTGTGATGAATTGAAGTCTAGGCCAGCTTTGTTGGCGCTTGTACCTCATGTCCTGTTTTGCATGCTAGGCTAGATGAGTCTCACACTAGAATTATTTCTCTTGAGGCGGCATTGAAAGCTCCTCTCCCTACATCATGTTCAACCTGTGAAATGCATGCTTTGAAAAACATGGAACTTGCACACTATGTTGATCGTCTGTAGGATGAAAATGATGAGTTGAGGAAAATAATGGGGTGGTTGTCTGGGCATGAGCCACAATTGAGTTTGATGTTGGCTCTGTTTAAGAGGTTTGATGGTCAGGCATTGGGGGCTGACAAGTGTGGTGAGAAGAGTGGTGAGGGAGAAGAGAAAGCTGGAGAGATTCCTAGTCCACCACATACCACACCAATGAACAACTTTGCACCCAAGCCAAACCACCTCAGAAACAAGATAGACACAACACCAGATCCACCAGTGTTCCCCCACAAAGCTGAGAACTACCAAAACCCATCAAGTTTGTGAGCACCCAGGGGAGTGTCTTTGATGGGAAGTCAGGAGAGAAAGGTGTTGAGAAAACCACAGAAAAGCCACCACCTAAGCCACAGCCGATCCGCTTCCATTGTGAGTATTGTGGGAGGGATGGGCATAAGGATGAGTTCTGTTTCCGGAGAAAGAGGGATGAGAGGTTTTCTAGGGAGATGGCAAACAAGGACAGGTACCACCTTGCTCGTGGTGTGCCTGAGCCTCGTAGAGGGCCTCTACCTAGGGGTGAGGTGTATGTGCGTATAGTTCCCACTCGTGGAGGTGGAGGTGGTTTCCCTCAGAGAGATAGGTGTGTTGGGTTTGGGCGTGGTGAGTTGGCTCGACGTGCTCCTTCTCGTGACCGTTACGAGTTTGGGAGGCACGATCGGAGCTTTGGGTCTCAGATGGACTATGGGCCACATTTTCCCCATCGTGGTGCGCATACTCCTCCAGTGAGACGTGACAGGTCCTTTGGTGGTAGGCGTGAGAGGGCTCCGCCTAGAGGTTTCGGTAGGATGGACTTTGCTAACCCCTCTTTTGAGCAAATGGCTCGACACTGGTTTGACTCTTTTGGTACTAACCCCAGTGTTGAGTTGCTTGCTCATTCTCGTTCTCGTGCAGGTGGGAGGCTTGGAGGACTTTTGGTTGATCGACTCCGGTTAATCACGACACATGACCGAGATTGTGGGTGGTTCTCCAGCCTCACCCCGGTGAGTACGAGGGAGTACATCACTTTCGGGGACAATGGGAGAGGACGAGTGCTTGCTGAAGGTATGGTGAAGGTGAGTAGCAAGGTGACCTTAAGAAGTGTGGCCCCAGTCAAGTCACTTGGTTTTAACCTGTTGTCAGTATCTCAGTTACTGGACGAAGATTTTGAGGTTCGTTTTAAGTCGGGCGCTTCTCGTGTGCTTGATTCTCGAGGCGATCTTGTTTGTACGATCGTCCCCGAGGGTCAAATCTTTCGTGCCAATTTTTCCTAGTCTGTTGGTCCTCCTCGATGCTTTGTTGCTGGCGTTTCGGCCGAGCTTTGGAAATGGCATAGGAGGTTGGGACACTTGAGCTTTGAGTTGCTTTCCCGCTTGAGTGGTGTTGATCTTGTCCGAGGATTGCCTAAGTCGAAATTCGAGAAGGATTTGGTTTGTGCTTCTTGTCAGCATAGAAAGATGGTTACCGCTTCTCATGCCCCTCTGACCGCGGTCATGACCGAGCGACCTTGTGAGCTGTTGCACATGGATTTGGTTGGGCCAGTTCGTGTTCGCTCTGCTAGTGGGAAGTGGTATGTTCTTGTGGTTGTTGAAGATTTTTCGAGGTACTCTTGGGTTTTCTTTTTGGAGGATAAGAGCGAGACATTTGGCTTTGTTCGAGACTTGATCTTAAGGTTGAAGAATGAGAGACATGGTGATGCCATTCGAGCTATACACAGTGACAATGGCACAGAGTTCAAAAACTCTCATTTCGATACCTTTTGCAGTGATCTTGGTCTTGATCATCAGTACTCTTCTCCATACATTGCTTGCCAGAATGGCGTAGTGGAGAGAAAGAACCGGACCCTTTGTGAGATGGCCAGGATGATGCTCGATGAGCATAGGACTCCTAGGCGTTTCTGGGCCGAGGCGGTCAATACCGCTTGCTATGTCTCAAATCGCATCTTCCTTCGTGCTTTCAAGAAGAAGACCTCTTATGAGCTGATGCATGGACGACAACCCAAGGTGAGTCATTTTAGAGCTTTTGGATGCAAGTGTTTCATTCTGAAGAAGGGCAAGTTGGATAAGTTTGAGTCTAGATATTCGGATGGTATCTTTCTCGGTTATTGCGATTCACTCTAGAACATATCGTGTGCTCAACCTTTACACTAATCGAATCATGGAGACTTGCGAGGTAACCTTCGACGAAACACAACCATGTAGCTCTTCTACTTTTGAGTGTGCAGGTGACGAGGAGATTGGAGTGAGGATCTTTGAAGATGAGCAAGATGGAGATGGAGATGAAGACGATGATGGAGGTGATGCTCCCGTGGCTGATTGTGTACGTGCTACTTCCACTACTACGACAACGATCGAGGATGGTCCATCCCCTACACCCACTACGACTGAGGCTGTTCGAGTGGAGGCTGTTGCTGTGGGGGAGATCGTGTCCAGGCGAGAGGCTCCATGGCAGGTACAAGTTGATCACCCACCGACGATGATCATTGGTGACCATCATGAATGCACTACACGGTCGAGGTCAAGGAATTCTTCTCATTTCGCTCACTCCGCTTTTGTTGCTTCTTTCGAGCCCAAAGATATTCGACACGCTTTGTCTGATGAGAATTGGGTGAATTCCTTGCATGAGGAGTTGGAGAACTTTGAGAGAAACCAAGTCTGGGTGTTAGTCGATCCACCTCCAAATTGTCGTCCCATAGGTACCAAGTGGGTGTGGAAAAAAAAAGAAGGTGAGAATGGGATGGTTGTGAGAAACAAGTCGAGGTTGGTGGCTCAGGGGTTTAACCAGAAAGAGGGTATAGATTATGAGGAGACATTTGCTCCTGTGGCCCATTTTGAGGCAATTAGGATCCTTCTAGCCTTTGCCGTGGCTAAAGGGTTCAAGTTGTACCAAATGGATGTCAAGAGTGCTTTCTTGAATGGGGTGATAGAGGAAGAAGTGTATGTGAGGCAACCCCCGGGGTTTGAGAGCGAGAAATACCCACACCGTGTATACAAACTCCAGAAAGCGCTCTATGGGTTGAAACAGGCACCGAGAGCTTGGTATGGCAGGTTGAGAGGGTTTTTGCTGAGTAAGGGGTTTGTGATGGGCATAGTTGATAAGACCCTGTTTCTCCTTAAGCATGGGAATGACCTTTTGATTGTTCAGATATACGTGGATGACATAATCTTTGGTGGCTCTTCTCATGACCTTGTTGCCAGATTTGCAGATGACATGAGCAGGGAATTTGAGATGTCCATGATGGGCGAGCTGCAGTTTTTCTTGGGACTCCAGATCAAGCAGTGCAAGGACGGGACGTTTGTACATCAGGCGAAGTACACCAGGGACATGGTGAAGAAGTTTGGCATGAACGACTCCAAGCCGCTAACTACACCGATGAGTACCACTACGGCTTTGGACGTGGACGAGGATGGTGAACCTGTGGACCAGAAGGAGTACCTGAGCATGATCGGCTCCCTCCTCTACTTGACGGCGATGATGCCGGACATACAGTTCAGTGTGTGTCTGTGCGCTCATTTTCAGGCTTCACCAAGGACTTCACATCGGCAGGCCGTCAAGCAGATTTTCAGGTACTTGAACTACACTCCTGAGTTTGGTCTTTGGTATTCTACCTCCTCGACACTCAGACTTCACGGTTACTCCGATGCTGATTTTGCTGGGTGTCGATTGGACCGCAAGTCTACCTCTGGGTGTTGTCAGTTCCTTGGTTTGTCTTTGGTCTCTTGATCATCTCGCAAGCAATCCAGTGTAGCCCAGTCTACCATAGAGGCCGAGTATGTAGCTGGTGCTAGTTGTTGTTCCCAGCTGCTTTGGATGACCTACACCATGAGTGATTTTGGTGAGGAGTGCTCCCAGGTTCCACTTTTCTGTGATAGCACCAGTGCCATAAGCGTATCCAAAAATCCTATCCTCCACTCCAAAACAAAACACATAGAAGTGAGGTACCACTTTCTGAGGGACAATGTAGAGAAGGGAAATATTTCTTTGTCCTATGTCCCTACCCAAGACCAGCTAGCCGACATATTCACCAAACCGCTTGATCAAGTCACTTTCACTCGCTTGCGGGGTGAACTTGGGGTGTGCTTTCCTTTCTAGCTGGGTCTTGGAGCTTCTCATGTATATATGTGTCATATGTATCATGTTGTTGCATTTTCTTCATGCATTTTACTTTCTGTACAAAACCTGGTAGGATAGCCATCTTTGGATCACTTGTGCTAGGAAAAGCTTCTCTTATATACATTGATCACCGATGAGCTATTTGTGAGATATGTGCATGTTTGGTAAATGGTGGATGTAAATGCTATGCTCTTGATGGTTGTGCCATATACTTATGTTGAGATAGCTTCCTTTTATGAAAATGCTAAAATTGTGCCTCTCATGAGTAGATGCTTGTTGATGCTCAATTTGTGCTTAAATGCTTATATCATGTTTAGTTTATGCTTGAGTATCATATTCTCTTTGCTTGGGGTCAAAGACCTTTTGTCATTGTAAATATTTAGCCCATTTGTTCACTTTGGGAGGAGCATAAGCTTTTTTTTTGCCACAAAGGCATTTCATGTACCATGTTTAAACTTGAAAATGAAATTGGTGTATGAATTGCCTTGTGCTTGAAAAATGAGCTCTAAGTCATGCCTTTATGTTTTGAAATTCATATCTTGGGTGCTAAACCGTAGCATGTTGTCTACCATGAGAAGTCTCATTTTAAGAAGTAGACACATGGCTCGGTGGCTTTAACATGACTTGATTAGCTTGTGGGCGTTTATAATGATCTTGTGATGAGAATTTGTGATCTTGTATAAACTCTGGATGATCTAGTGTATTTGTGCTCAAATTGCCATGGATAGGATCTTGCTCATGAGATAGATGTTTCTTTGTGAAATTTGCTCAAAATTGTTTTTAGCCATGTCACATGCTTGTATGTCTCTACCTTCTTGATGGCAATGTGCTAACTACATCATATCTACTTTGCTTGCTCTATGTCTCATGTGTAGCATTTTCTTGTGCTCTTTGTATATTTGAGAAGCTTGGTAGATTGTATATGCTTTGACATGCATTTTCATGAAAACAAGGGGGAGAGCATCATGTATCTTGATTCATGCATTGTCAATAAGGGGGAGAATGTGTATGATAAGGGGAGTATTTTCATGCATTGGGAGATTTTTGTGGAAAATTGGTATGCATTTGTGAGATGTTGCATGTGAGGAGAAAAATTGAGAAGAAGAGGTTGCATTTGCTCAGGGGGAGTTTGCATATGTGCAGGGGGAGCTCCTTTGTTTTTCCTAAGTTGTATGCTTTGTGATGTGCTCTTTGAGAGCTTTGGTTTGTCTCGGCTGTGTCGAGCCGTTGCCCTTGTCTTAGGGGGACGAGACTTGCTCTGGCGTGTGATCTTGTTTTCACTTGTTCTTTGGCTTTGGATCACTTGTGGGAGGTTGGGGTTCGTGGCTGTTTTTCTTTTCTTTTTCTCTATGTGATTTCTATGGGTGTTGTCAATGCACTCATCAAGGGGGAGATTGAGGACCAGGTGTGTCCGAGGACCAGTGGAGGGTCGCTCCTTAGTGATAAGTGATTGACAACGTTGTGTGGACTAGTGCTTGGCAAAGTGTGCAGGTACAGGTTGTGTCTTGACTCGTGTCGGTGCAGGTGAAGAACAAGGGCGAAAGGCCTTAGCCATGGCGGCCTCCAGGTGATGGAGAGGCAAGTAGGCTTGGTTCGATGGACCCGGTGGCTGTCACACCCGATTTTCCAAAGAAAACCGAATGCATCTCATATGTGTGCCATGATCTCAATTTCACACATACGATAGACATAATGAGTGTAATAATAGAAACAATGCTCAAAAACATACAAGAAGAGGTTTATTATGGATAGACACGGAGGTCTTTACACGAACATCAATAGATAAGACGATCCAGCACCGTCTTCAACTCCACAGGCATCTGACTAGGGGAAACGCATCCTCAGAACTCATCGTAGTCGCTAAAGTATTCTTCTCCGGTGTTCTCTGAACAGTGGGTAAGCAAGGGTGAGCACACTTATGGTTGGAGCTCAGCAAGTGGAGGAAAATGCAATGCTATCAAGGATAGGCTAAGAGTTATGCAGCGGTAAGCATTTTTAATGTTGGTCAAATTTTATTAGCAGCACCTATTTACTAGGTGTAAGTTTATACCATCCCAAAAATTAAGCTTTAGAAAACATTATCTCAAAACCATATAAAACCATGATTTAATTTCATCTTCAAGTTCACTTGTCATGTGAGGGTCCAGGCCGCTCATGACCGTGAGCACGGCTGATCGATCAGTTTTCACTCTGCAGAGATCGTACACTTTACCCACAGCTCATGTTCCCCATGTTGTCCGGGTTGTTCAGACCCTTAAACACTTCCTAGGTGAGTGGCTAGGGGTCCACTACGAAGCCTTTACAAAGATATGCAGAAGACCAACAACCCGCGACAGTTACAGCAGCGGAGCAGACCATAACCCTCCCTAGTGGTCAGCACCTTAGCAAAGGCTGCTACCCCAAAAGAACCGGGCTATACCCCTTCAACTCCGGCCCCCTGTGCTCCTTTCGGATAAGGTTGTCAGATAATTCCACACACCTAATAAATTGGCTAAGCCAGAGCCATATAGACTGTGGTTGCACTGTTTTCCTAGGTGGTTCTCCATGTTCCAATTAAAACATATGATCTTGTATTAACAAAGCATCATCTTTCACCAAAGTTATCATGATCAACATTCATCATTTTGTAAAGTGCTATTTGAACCATCCCAAGGTATAGCAACTAAGCATTTCTACCCAAAACATTTATTTAAAAGGGTTGTTCAAGGTAATGGGGATAAAAATCTAGTCATGTCCTTAAAAAGGTGATTTTCCCATCAATTTATGCATAGCAACATTTAAATGTAAATTTAGTTATCATGCATGTTGTGTGGGACAAAATAGAATATGCAGAGGAGGAAATCCACTTGCCTTCCATGCTTAAACACTGGGGTTCTTCTTCTTCAAAAACTTGTTCTTGATCCGCGATCGGAAGCTCTGCTCCAACTGGCACGATATCTACGCGCACAGCAAAAATCATACAATAAATAAAAACAATACATCAAACATTACAAAAGACTAAAACAAGGTTCTAAAACTGACGGGCTCTGAAAGATGGTCGCATGGACACCAAAAACACCTAAAACGGACGAGAGATGCAAAAGATATGGCTAAAACAAGGTTTAGGGGCTAGATTGTAAGAAAACATGGGCTCTAGGGGCTTATCTGCAAAAAACCAGGGACCAAAACATAATTATGTGTAAGAACTGAAGGGTTTCGATGTAAAACAACAAGGCTTGGACCTCGGCTGGAAAAACTTAAGAAACTAGGGGCTTAACCGAGAAAACCTGGACCTATTTGTAAGGATCTTTGGAGGTGGGAGGGTATTTTTGTGATATTTAAAACTTCAGGGGCTTTTTTGCAAAATGGCAGAGGCCGGCCGGGGTTGACCGGTATGATTTTGTTTGACTCAGGGCGGGGCGCGATCTGGAGCGTCGATTCACGATCGGACGGCCACCGTGCACTGCGAGCGGCGCGCGGCGGCGGACGGGCGGTGCTGCGGCGGCGGACGGTGGCGCATGGCCGGAAGATCGCCGGCGGACGGCCAAAAGGGCCTCCCATACATGAATTTTGACGGGGATAGCACCAAAACAAAGAGGAGGGCGCGAGGAACTCACCAAGGGGCTCGTACAAGAGGGAGGAGCGGCGGAGAGACGGATCGGGGCGGTGCGGCGGCCGGCGGCGGTGAGCTTTGGGGCGGCACCGTGTAGGCGAGGAGGTGAGGGAGAGGAGCGGTGCGAGGAGTAGAGGAGCTCGAGGGGATCCTTTTATAGGGTAGAGGGGGAGAGGAGAGGCCGCAGAGGCGGTGGGGTGGTGGGGCTCCGGCGGGGCCGCCATTAAGGTTAGTGGGAGCTTCGGTGGGGGGGGTTTGGTGGGAGAGGAAGGGGAAGGGCGGGGCCGTGCGTGGTGCCACGCATTAACGCGCACCCGAGGGAGGGGAGGAGGCACCGGGGAGAAGGGAGGGCGCTGGGTGATCGGTGGTGGCCGGAGGCCATTGGGAAGAGGGAGGCGGGAGGTTGAAGAGGAGCCCGACAGGTCGGGCCCGCCTGTCGGTGAGAGGAGAGAGGGGGAGGGGCTGGAGCGGGCCGGTGGTGGTAGATGGGTCGAAAGAGCTGGGCCGCGAGGGGTTAGCAGGCCTGCGGGGGGGAAGAAAAGAAAGATGGGCCGGCGCTGGGTTGGGTTGAGGGAGATAGGGAAAGAGGGAAAGGGTTTGGGGTTTAGGACTTTTGTTTTTTTTTCAACACTCTCAAGCAAAAACAAATGCAAAGGCATGTGTGCATTCAAACACTTGGGTGTTCTAAAATTAATTAAATATTATTTAATACTTTAAAAGCAAGTTTAATTAGTCAAAATTATTTAAAACCCTTAGAAAATAAAAATCTAACATGTTTCTATTTCTTTTAAAGTGATGGAATTTTTAGGGTGTGACAAATCCTACCCCCTTAAAAAGAATCTCGTCCTGAGATTCGGAGATTGGAAAACAACCGGAGGAGATACAAGCTGATCTTGAAAGATATTGGGGTACAACCACAGAGCTTGATTCACTTTTCCTTCTTCTTTGGGCTAGTAGCAGCAAACTCAATCCTATCTCCTTGCGGGCTGGTCAAAAGTACTGACTTCTTGGCACACAGGATAATTCCATCATGTTTGCCTAACCAATCCTTTCCAAGGATCACATCTATTCCACTGGACGTTAGAACTACTAAGTCAGCTTGAAAATCTATGTCTCTGATTTTAAGATTGACTTATGGGCATACATTGGTATATTTCATTTCACCGTTTGGGGAACCAACTAGCAAATGTGTCTTCATAAAACTCATGGGTACATCATGCTTTACCTCGAATTGTTCAGTAATAAACGAATGCGATGCCCCGGAATCAAATAAACCTGTTGCAGGTACAGAGTTGATAAGAAACGTACCAAGCACAACATCTTTGGGCTCTTGAGCTTGCTTGGCTGTCACGTGGTTCACTCTACCACGCATGTAGTTCTGTTGGCCTCTGTTACCTTGAAAATTTGGATTCCCATTGCGTACTTGAGATGATGACTGTCCGAGTCTCTGACCATTGCCTTTCTGAGGTGTGCGCTGGGGACAAATGCTGGCATAGTGTCCCAATTCTCCGCAGTTAAAACAACCACTTGGTCGAACTTGGGTGTTGTTCCTCACTGGTGCATCTGAATGATTCTGAGAAGGATTTGGAGCACGTGGGGTCACTGGGTTGAAATCTTAGGGTTCGTAAAATGATCGCTGAAACTGTTGATTCTCCTGATAACTTCTGCCTTGTTCGAACTTAGAACCTTGTGATGAACTGAAACGAGGGCGAGTGTTGCGACTTGATTTTCCCTGAGACTGAAACTTGCGCTTGCGCTCAACAAGTTCTGCACGTTTGCTTTCCAAGCCTATGGCCTTGTCTAGCAAAGTCTGGAAATTAGGAAAAGTGTGGCTCTGGAGCTGGTAGTTGAGTGGGCCGATCAGACCATCCAAGAAACGTTCTTGTCTCTTCGGGGCTGTGTCTACTTCATCTGGAGCATAGCGAGATAGCTGAGTGAATTTATCCCGATGCTCACTAACAGACATGTTGCCTTGCTTCAAAGCTAGAAACTCCTTCTGCTTGAGCTTGATCACACCAGCTGGGATGTGATGTGTACGAAAACCGTCCTGGAACTCCTGCCAGGTGATGGTGTTAGGAGCAGCATGTGCAACGGTGTACGTATCCCACCAATCAGCTGCTGCACCCTCCAGGCGTCCTTGGCCATCACTCCATAAAGCATTCCAATCATGAAAAGATCCAAATCATACATGTTTTCACCCAACAAACATTATTACATCGTTTACGTCCTCGCAGGAACGGATCTATCGATCATAACTGAAAAAGGTAGGCATCCTATTCAAGAAGACCGGTTGATGCGATGGACGAGCCATAGCGGAGCCTCTTGCGGGGTGGTGACATCGCAGCGCAAGGAAATTCGGCGGGCTGCTCTGGTGGCTCCCTGCCATCACGCTCGGCTTCCAACCGTGCGATCCTTTCATAGGCATCCTTCAGCATCCCGTGGGTCTGGTCCAACTCAGCAGTAGAAATCTCCAAGTCGGTGTTGAGTCCTACAACGACTTGAACATGGATGTTGAAACGATTCTCCCCGGGATATCCAACTTGAACCATTGTATGCTCAGTGCCACTGATGCGTCGAGGAACGTGATGGAAGTCACTGATGTTCAGCTGATGGTGGCATCTGGAACGAAGAGACCACAAAGCTCTTCTTGCAGCATTGCTGATAGAAGCACTGTAGGTGGAATGAGGTGTGGTGGAGTCATGTGCCTTAATAGTTGGATAACCTCTGGTAGTCTCTTAATAAGCTCTGATGTGGACTCGAGTCAAATAGAAGGTACCAAGCGGTGGCTCTGTCTAGCTGTGGGTGACATAGAGGGGCTTCACCATGTTTCCTAACTCCCACAGCATCTGACGAAGCAGGTAGGGAAAGTAGCCTTGCTCATTCTCCGAGGAATGAATGCGACAGGCCGGATCCCCTTCACGAGGACCGACATAGTAGTACCCTTCTGCATCATCGTCGCTGCCATCACTAGGGTTCTCTACGAATGGTTCAGCCAAAGGGGGCAGCTCCATTCCATTGTTGGCGTACAGCTGAAACTCGGCCATCTGATAGAACAAAACTGAACTCAGAGCAGAATAAAACAAAAGGGAACAATTTTAACAAAGAACAAATAAGATAGATTTTTAGGTGGAATTAAGATTTATTTTGAAGAGCTGACACAGCTTTCTAGAAAGTGAGTCCTTATTTCGACCATTTCTATCTAAGGTTGCGTCCTACAGTCAGCATAGCTCTAGTACCACTCTATCACACCCGATTTTCCAAAGAAAACCGAATGCATCTCATATGTGTGCCAGGATCTCAATTTCACACATACGATAGACATAATGAGTGTAATAACAGAAACAATGCTCAAAAACGTACAAGAAGAGGTTTATTAAGTTTTATTACACTCATGGATAGACACGAAGGTCTTTACATGAACATCGATAGCTAATACGATCCAGCACCGTCTTCAACTCCATAGGCATCTGACTGGGGAAACGCATCCTCAGAACTCATTGTAGTCGCTGAAGTATTGTTCTCTGGTGTTCTCCTCTGAACAGCGGGTAAGCAAGGGTGAGCACACTTATGGTTGGAGCTCAGCAAGTGGGGGAAAAATGCAAGGCTATCAAGGATAGGCTAAGAGTTATGCAGCGGTTAGCATTTTTAATGTTGGTCAAATTTTATTAGCAAGCACCTATTTACTAGGTGTAAGTTTATACCATCCCAAAAATTAAGCTTTAGAAAGTATTATCCCAAAACCATATAAAACCATGATTTAATTTCATCTTCAAGTTCACTTATCATGTGAGGGTCCAGGCCGCTCTTGACCGTGACCACGGCTGATCGATCAGTTTTCACTGTATAGAGATTGTACACTTTACCCACAGCTCGTGTTCCCCATGTTGCTCGGGTTGATCAGACCCGTAAACACTTCCGAGGTGAGTGGCTAGGGGTCCACTATGAAGCCTTTACAAAGATATGCAGAAGACCAACAACCCGCGACAGTTACAGCAGCGGAGCGGACCATAACCCTCCCTAGTGGTCAGCACCTTAGCAAAGGCTGCTACCCCAAAAGAACCGGGCTATACCCCATCAACTCCGGCCCCCTGTGCTCCTTTCGGATAAGGTTGTCAGATAATTCCACACACCTAATTAATTGGCTAAGCCAGAGCCATATGGACTGTGGTTGCACTGTTTTCCTGGGTGGTTCTCCATGTTCCAATTAAAACATATGATCTTGTATTAACAAAGCATCATCTTTCACCAAAGTTATCATGATCAACATTCATCATTTTGTAAAGTCCTATTTGAACCATCCCAAGGTATAGCAACTAAGCATTTCTACCCAAAACATTTATTTAAAAGGGTTGTTCAAGGTAATGGGGATAAAAATCTTGTCATGTCCTTAAAAAGGTGATTTTCCCATCAATTTATGCATAGCAACATTTAAATGTAAATTTAGTTATCATGCATGTTGTGTGGGACAAAATAGAATATGCAGGGGAGGAAATCCACTTGCCTTCCTTGCTTAAACACTGGGGTTCTTCTTCTTCAAAAACTTGTTCTTGATCCGTGATCGGAAGCTCTGCTCCAACTGGCACGATATCTACGCGCATAGCAAAAATCATACAATAAATAAAAACAATACATCAAACATTACAAAAGACTAAAACAAGGTTCTAAAACTGACGAGCTTTGAAAGACGGTCGCATGGACACCAAAAATGCCTAAAACGGACGAGAGATGCAAAAAATATGGCTAAAACAAGGTTTAGGGGCTAGACTGTAAGAAAACTTGGGCTCTAGGGGCTTATCTACAAAAAAACCAGGGACCTAAACATAATTATGTGTAAGAACTCAAGGGTTTTGGTGTAAAACAACAAGGCTTGGACCTCGGCTGGAAAAACATAAAAAGCTAGGGGCTTAACCGAGAAAACCTGGACCTATTTATAAGGATCTTTGGAGGTGGGAGGGTATTTTTGCGATATTTAAAACTGCGGCGGCGGACGGCGGCGCACGGCTGGAAGATCACCAGCGGACGGCCAAAAGGGCCTCCCGTGCACGGATTTTGATGGGGATAGCACCAAAACAAAGAGGAGGGCGCGAGGAACTCACCAAGAGGCTTGTACAGGAGGGAGGAGCAGCGGAGAGACGGATCGGGGCGGCGCGATTGCCGGCAGCGGTGAGCTCCGGGGCGGCACCGTGTAGGCGAGGAGGAGAGGGAGAGGAGCGGTGCGAGGAGTAGAGGAGCTCGAGGGAATCCTTTTATAGGGTAGAGGGGGGAGAAGAGAGGCCGCAGAGGCGGTGGGGTGGTGGGGCTCCGGCGGGGCCGCCATTAAGGTTAGTGGGACCTTCGGTGGGGGGGTTTTGGTGGGAGAGGAAGGAGAATGGCGGGGCTGTGCGTGGTGCCGCGCATTAACGCGCACCCGAGGGAGGGGAGGAGGCGCCGGGGAGAAGGGAGGGTGCCGGGGTGACCGGTGGTGGCCGGCGGCCATGAAGAAGAGGGAGGCGGGAGGTTGAAGAGGAGCCCGACCAGTGGGGCCCGCCAGTCGGTGAGAGGAGAGAGGGGGAGGGGCTGGAGCGGGCCGGTGGTGGTAGATGGGACGAAAGAGCTGGGCTGCTAGGGGTTAGCAGGCCGGCCGGTGGGGGAAGAAAAGAAAGATGGGCCGGCGCTGGGTTAGGTTGAGGGAGATAGGGAAAGAGGGAAAGGGTTTGGGGTTTAGGACTTTTGTTTTTTTTCAACACTCAAGCAAAAACAAATGCAAAGGCATGTGTTCATTCAAACACTTGGGTGTTCTAAAATTAATTAAATATTATTTAATACTTTAAACGCTAATTTAATTAGTCAAAATTATTTAAAACCCTTAGAAAATAAAAATCTAACATGTTTCTATTTCTTTTAAAGTGATGGAATTTTTATGGTGTGACAGTGGCTGATGGGGTCAAGTGCGAGCTGTGTGGTGCAAGACTGGTGGGTTGAAGTCGAGAACATGAGCCGGTGCAAGGTAGCGGATCGATGCTGAAGCTTGCACGCGGGGTTTGTTGGTTTGCCCACAAAACCATCAGGTGGACGGTTTCTTGGTTTGGGTCGCAAAACCAAGCCCGAAGGCCCGAGGCGACGGAGACGGTGATCCGGGAACTTCGGGAAGCTTCGAGGCGGGGGGCACGTGGCATGATCGTGGGGCATGTGTCGATGCTAAGCAAGGCCGCGGTGGAAGCGTGTCCGGTCGATGAAGACTTGACCAGAATGCCCTTGAGGGGTTGTATCTTCATTTCAAGCAGTAGGGGTAGCGTGGTCATTTACCTCCCTCCGATGGACTTCGTATAAATAGCGGAGAGGTGGATGGCATCTCTCTCTCTTGGACTCTAGGGTTTCCTGCCCCGGTAGATTGCTCTGAACTGCTTCTTTTCCCTCTGTATTCCTTAGGCTAGATTCTTGTATAGACTCTGACCTCTGGATGTATGGAAGCATTCGGCATTGCGGTGATCTCCTAGTCCTCTGTGATTTTCGTGTTATTTTCAGGGCTATTTTTGAGGAGTTTCATTTTTCGCTCCATTCGGGGAGTTGAGGCCGTTTTCCTTTGGATTTATTTGAGGAGATCATGGGTGGATGCCTTGCGCATCTTTGTGTGTGATCTTGACTCCTCAAACGCCGTGGAAAGCCTTCGATTCGTGAGTTTTTGGCCGGAGTTCGAGTTCTTGGTGGTGGTCCGTGTGATCCGCGATTCCTGGCGATTTAGTGGCTTAGAGGTCGAGATTTTTGGGGCATAGCTTCCTCTTAGGTTGCTTACCATCTCCCCCAAATCTTGTCTCAGGAGCTTGTGGCGTTTGGGAGATCTGGTGATGGATTTGGAGAGTTGACCTCGCGGGGACGTGAAGTTTTCTACTCTATCCGAGCTAGGCGGATCGTCCGCGAGTCCCGTGCGGACCGTTCGCGAGGTGTAGACAGCGCAGTTGTTCTTCTTGTTCTTCGTTTGTTCTTCGCGTGGTTCGTTTCGATCCGTTGGCTTCGGGCTTTTGTTTTACATGCAGTTCGCGAACCGTCCACGTGGTCCTGGCGGACTGTCCACGCGGCCCTAAGTTTTGTCTGGGGTGGCTCGAGGTTTGTCTGGGGGTGTCCAGGGGTTTTGGCGGACTGTCCGCGGTGCACGGTCGGACCGTCCACGTGGAGACGTTTTCCCCCGAACCTTCTGTTAGCTCCTAGGTCTATTTCGGACCGTCCGCGCCTACCCGTCGGACTGTCCACCCCTCCCTGGCGGACTGTCCATCCTAGACGCAGGAACTAGCCCGGTTTGATCGGTTCCTTTGATTCTTCTTTCGTGCTTCCGTGTGTGCTTCAAGGAATCGTTCCTAAGACTTGTGGTTGATCCATAACCTTGTTGTCTTGGCGAATGGTGTTTGGTTCGATCCATCTTTCGTGTGTGATCGGATTTGAGTGGGGTCTTGGCCGAGTACTTTCCGAAGAATTTTGGTTGGCTCCCATTCACTCCCCCCCTCTCTGGTTGCTTATTCGGTCCTTCAATGGGGAAAAGGCGACGCCTTTTTCCTGCTGCTAGGGCAGGGAGTTGGGGACATTGTGTTTGCTAGAAAAAAGTTGCAGGCTTTTCCTGCAATTTCCCAGTGGCGGCGCACGGCGGTAGCGTACGGCAGCGGTGGCGGTGACGCGCAGAGGTAGCGCTAGGGCAGCGGCGTGGGCGCAGGAGCGGGCCAGGAGCAGGCCGGCGGGGCCGCGCGCACGGGTTGGCGACAGGCGTGCTGGGCCGGGTGAAGCGGGAGGTGGAGTGGGCGGTGTTGACATTTCTTAACGCAATCACCTAAGAACAGGTTTGGAACCCATCCTGGTAACAGCGCCAGAAATGCTGGTTGGTAATTCTTAACGCTACCGGAGTCCGCAAGCGCACGGAAGTACCATTGTAGCATTTCCCCAAAGGAGTATTCCAAAGGGTATCGAATCCAAGGAAGGCATTGGTGGATTGACAACCTCAACACTATTCCAATGAGTATAGATCATAGATGGAAATAAATCAGACACTCAAGTGCAGGGGTAAGATAATGATAATAGGGGTAGTGTGATCACACACACACTCATAGGAGGCAACATATGAGTTAGTTCTAGGTTCTTATGTACTATACACATAAAGCTGGTAGGAACGAGTTAGATACACTAGCGTTGAAGAACATTGACTTAAGCACCCAGGTACCACGGGGAGCTAACCTCCCGTGTTGCTTCCGCACAACTCCGGTTGTTAGATTTTAGACTCCTACAACTTATCCGAATGTGGGGGCTTTTAGAGGGACCAACAGCTGTCACTACCGCGGCCTACCCCAAGACAAACTGTGGGATAAGCTTATAAGTAAGGTAGCTACGCAACCCAAGCACCATGCTTACGTTGTTAGCCGGACTTGACCGGCCCGGGCTATTGTGACCCAGGTTAAGCCACCAGATAAACCAGCTAATTACACCGAGTACCGTAGCTTAAGCATAGACTTCATACAACACAGTCATGTCATCTAATTAGATCAAACCAGGTTAGGTACACAAACGTATTTGTGTTTTTCTATGTCTGTTCAACTGGACCAAAGTGTCATGTTCGCGAAGAACACGAGCCTCTAACTTATGAACAAACACCAGAAACATGTGAAAGTCACCCGTCAAGTGGATCGAAAGGCCTTGTTCATCAAGAACAGGAGCCTCTAAATGATAAACAAGTGTAGAACACATGAACAAATCACCCATGTATACTAACACTCCTTTATATGAAATAGCCGAATAACTGAAGTAGATCAAAGTCATACAAATGAAATAAGATACAAGAGAGCTCATACCTAGATCCCAAAGTAGACTTGGAACCTGAATTAGAACTACTCTAGCCTACCTCCTAGCCTTGAGACTAAAAGTGAGAGAGGTGTGGCAAGTGTGGATGTCTCATAAGTGAGCCCCCTCTCCTTCTATTTATAGGCCCGGGCACCGGCGAGGAATGGATGCAAACACCTCGGGAATGGCTCCTAGGACTAGTAGGGAAGCACCACGTGGAAGGCCCTAAGTGGCGGCCTCAAGGTCGGTTCGACCGACCTGTGGGGTCGGCCGACCCCCTGTGGGCCCACTCGGGGTGTGCTTCCTCCTGGAGGCTGTCCTGTGGGTCCTTAGGTCGGTTCCCGGTGTCCAACCTATTTTGGAGTTATTTTCATGCTTTTGTGGGCCCATGGATCCATGTGATGTCCACGTGTCACACTCTGATTCATCAGGGGTTGCTTCACTTGGATTGCTTGCATGGCATGCATGCATGGCGCCCTGGTTGGCAGCTTTGCATGCATGGCATCCTTGTTGGCAGCCCACCTAGGATGAGATGATGTGGCATGGATCAAAGAAGGTGAGTTTGCCACTCTTTTCCTGCTTATTTTCCTGCAATCAAATAATCTCCAAGGACAAGTGGAACTACATTATTCTTAACTAAATACGTGTAAGAAATGTCTTATGCTCCTTTATTCATGAGTATATTCACAGCTAAAGTAGGAACTTAACAGCTCTCAACAACTCCCCCAAGCTAGCCTCTTGCTCGTCCCGAGCGAGAGATTAGGGACTTAGGTTGGTTGATCAGGAGTTGCTACGATGTTGTATTCCTAATTATAACAGGATACAGCTAGGTACTCTATCAAGGATTGAAGAAGTTGGCATTGATCTTACCTTACACTCGATTTATATGGGGCGTGTAGCTTCACCTGCCTTGGGTGGTTCAAAGATAGAATGGTTGTATAAAGATTACCAATCACATGTACCTTGATCAGTTATCAATCCGGAGGTTTTGCAGGTTTTTCAAAAAGAATCAAAGTTCCTCAAATGATACTCTCGGATCGCTCAATGTGTATGATTCCTCACCAAGGCATTGTTTTGCCTTCTTTCACCACCTACTTCTAATAAGCTGATATGTGGGGCTCTAGGTAGGGAAAACATGTGGCATACCTGTTTCTCATGTATTGTTGAGTTGAAAACCGGATCCTTGGGAGAACAAGTCATACACCCTGATCAAGATGTGCAAATGTGTGTGTATGGTGGATGGATGATGAACTCCTTTTTGCATGATTTTACTCTCCTCCTTTTTGAAATTTTTGAGACTTGGGCTATGTCTCTTTATTCTTTCTCTTTCTTCTCTTTTTTTTGAACATAGCTCATAGTCCTTGCTCAATATTTTTGGAGGGAGAGTAATCATGGAACATGCGCGGAGCTTTATTTTGTGGAATGGATGGGGGATAGATGAAATGATAGTTGCTAACTTCCAGAGTAGAAGTTTCGCATATGGTGGTGTGTACGTGATCTTGATCATGGGAGTAATGACAAGTTTTACTCGCCGAGGGTCACAACAATTTGACAAGACTCAATGAAGAAATCAGGTAGCATATGTGGAGGTTAACAGAAGCTAAGATCTACATATGGCCTCGGATAGGAATTTCTTATCATTGAGGAACTTATCATTTTAACATTTTTCAAAAGAAAACTCCGGATATCAAACATCACTTAGTACTAGCTGATAGCAACTCTATTATACCATATCATACCTCACAACAACTTAGGCAAAGATCATGCTTTTGCTACCCACAAATTCCAAGCTCAGGTTCGATCATACTAGCCAACAAACTCAAAACTTAAATAGGGTACTAAGTTGTAAACAAGGCATACAAGAGGAATAAACAGAGCAACTATTCATCATTTCAACCATGGAGAATAAGAACACTCTTACCGCGCATATGAAAACAAACTAATTTAAGAAAGCAAATAAATATTTTTGGTATTTTTAAGTTTTTAGATTTTTATGTGTTTTTAGCATATGGGGTTTTGAAAACAATAAAAGATACAAGTTACCTCAGAATGGGGGGTCCTCCCCCAAGCTAGCTTTAGGCTCCCTGCTGTGGAGGGTGGTATCCCATCCACGCGTAGTAAGCTCTCTGCTCCTCCAGCTGTCGCTGCTGTCTCTGCTGTCTCTGCTCCATGGTGTGAAGTCTCTCGCCAGTCATACGCTGCTAGTCTCGAGTGGACTCAGCCTGCTGGTGCATTGTCTCCTCCATGGTACCGACACGGATGTTGAGCTCGCTCATCTGCTGAGTGAGGGTAGCCCCACGAGATGACGAGCGCAACCCGGACGATGAAGACGAGTCCCCATAGGTAGCACCGGCGGGCCTAACCCACTCGCCACTCCCTACACTAGCCCAAGTCGAGCTACTCGCACCCGGCTGACACATGGGCTGGTTCCAACTGGGGGCATATCCGGGTGTAACTCCGGACATGTACCCGGCCGAGGCCCATGCGCCAGTCGGTGGTGTGGTATGCTGAGGCTATGGCTGAGCCGACGGCTGTGGTGACGGCTATGACGGCAGATGTTGTGGAGGTTGCTGTGCTGTCGCTGCCCTCCTCGATGCACTCCTAGTGACCCTGTCTCCAGAAACACTAGAACAACGAGGTTCCTCACGACGAACGTTCAGTGGCCCTTGGCCGTACAAACGGAAATCCGGGTTAGGTAACCGAATTTGGTTTGCATGGCCAGGATAAAAGAAAACCAAAGAATCATCCGGGCCCTTCTTAAGGGTATGTCCTTGAATCAAATATGCCTCATCTATCACAGCCCGGGGAGAATCAATGTAGGGAACATTAGCCCCTTGAGTAATCCCGAGACTCGAAATGATACGTGTGATCAAAGACGTACACTCAATAGAACCCGTCATCCTAAAATTTGTCAACCACTGTCGAATCATTGCTTGCACTGGGGAGATTCTGATCCGTCTGACCGTGGCATATAATATCCTCATCTTGTCCGTGCGCACGATTCGAAATCATTCCTTGGAAAGAGAGTGACGGCGAGCAACTTGTGCCACAGTCGGAGAGTGGGATGTGTGATATCGTTGCACCGAGGTGCTAACTTGCCACGGACAGGTCGACCAGAAAGCTCTTCCCAAAAACTATCTCGAATAAAATCGCTGCAAGCTTGATCGAGAGAAATAACACAACGACGATGAAAACCCAGAGCGCAACTAATATCTGGCCATGAGACTCGATACGACGTTCCATGGAAACGAAACGTAATACCAGTCTCATCCTCCCGAAGAGTACAGAGAAACTAGATGGTGAGAGGCCTAGAACCGATCTCCCACACTGGAACAAAGTTCTCCCAACCAAGAGCATGCCAGATGGAATCGAACTCGGAGTCCATACCTGTTTTCTCGAGAAGGGCCGAGTCGAACTCCTTGGTGTTGGCAAAGACTCGATCCTTGATGAGAGCGTAGGCTTGTCTCTCCCGGTCGTCCCTCAAGTCGATGAAGGCGGCATTGGCGTCGAACACTCCTTCAGCTTGTGGCGTGGGTAGCTCCTCTTCTTCCTCTTCTTCACGATCGGTTGACATTGGACTCAAGATAGCTCCGGAGTGGTGAGACGAGCCCTCCCCGTCTCTCGAACGGTGTGAGCGGGTCACCTTCCGGTACGCACCGGCGATCCAACTCATCTTGCACAACAATGGGACAACACGAGCAACTCGGTGATGGGTTAGTGAAATCAAAATGAAATCCTTACCGAGCTTGCTCCACCAATATTCAATATTCAGCGACAAATTGGAGAGAGTGCTTGACACTTCCACTTTGAGCAAGAAATTCAAGAAAACCAAAGAGCAAGAGCAAAGACGGAGAGAGGGTGATGGAAATGAGTGAATGGGCGAAGAAACCCCTCAATCCCCCTTCTATTTATAGGCAACTGAGCCAGGCACTGGGGGAGAGGACAAGAGCAACGGCTAGGAGCCGTTGGAGGACGCTGGGCCCACATGATTGTTGGCTAGGGTCGGCTGACCCCTGGGGTCGGCCGAGCCCCTACCGAGCCCGCCTGCCTCCAACTTTTTGCAATGGGTCTCTAACGGCTACCTGATGTCCTGCCCAGATGTCTAGGTCCAGATTCGCACAAAATTTTGCTCGAACAATTTTTCTAGGATTTTCCAACTCAAAAATTTATTTTCAGAATTTTTATTTGAAAAGGGAAATTTGGCTAGAAAAATCTAGCATGCAGATGCAAGGTTGGAAAATTTAAATATGCATTTGGAAAAATCAAATAAAATTTTGAAAGGGAAATATGAGATAACTACCAATTTTACCTTTTGGCAAAAAGGACTCATCTTTTTAAGTCTGAGAGCGAGACTTTTCTCGGCGATCAATTCCACTCATCACCCCATTCCCAAGAAATAGATGGAGATGACCTCTGTATTTCCCGCCACACTTTTCTTGTTTTCTTAGGCTTTGTTGGAGTGGCGGGAAGTCACTGGGGCTGTGGCTCCGTCCATGCCCCTGATTGCTCATTTTTGCCCTACAGTGTATAGCATTCTCTTTTGCTGCCTGAAATCAGAACATCAAGTTCCTCTTCCCAATGCGGAATCAGATCATTCCGACTCCGACATTGATCCTTGCGTTGGCGTCACTTAGGAACGGTCTCCCAAGAATGAGGGGCATTCCCTCATCATCTTGCAAATCAAGGACCACGAAGTCCGCGAAGATGCATGAACCTTGGACGAATACCAATAAGTTCTCTACTATCCCCTCTAGATATCGGATCGATGCATCAGCAAGTTGGACAGTCGTCGCAGTTGGAGTTAGAGCTGGATATCCCAATTGTTCAAACATGGCCTTGGACATAAGATTAACACTTGTGCCAAGGTCGCAGAGAGCATGCTTAATCTTCTAGTAATATATCTTGCAGGTGATAGCCGGATAACCAGGATCTTTCTTGTGTGTGATTGTTGAATATTCCTGTTGGAAATTCAGGAATCTCCAGACAAAAGGTGATAGTAGACTGACAAAAGCTTGCGTATTCTCTCTGAAAAAGCTGATCCCCTTTACACGGAGGTCGAGGGGCTCCTTTTATAGTGCCCGAGGGTCACTTTTACATTCCGAAACTACCCTTTATAAAATAACGAATACAGGGAAACACTGAGGACACATAAGTCCGCGGCAATCATGGAGATCCTTTTCAAATTACATGTATGCCATTTACGTGTTCAAGCCTCCTCCTTCTTGCGTAGCCAAGTTTCTCACGTCTCCTTGAATCTTCATTGTTACGCCTTTGACTTGGTCAGCCTCGGTTCCCAAGAATCCTCAGGTAAACTTCAGGAGATCCACTTCAAGCTGCTTTGATGCGATGCACGATCTTCGGAAGTCTTCCTTGAACAGCTTCGGTGCGATGCACGATCTTCGAAAGTCTTCCTTGAACAGCTTCGGTGCGATGCATGATCTTCGGAAGTCGCCGCAGCGTTCTTTTATTCTTTCCTAGATTCTCCGCTGATAGGAAGAAACCTTGGAACTCTCGGATTCCTGATCACCACAAATCACAGAAGAAAGAATGGAATCGTGTTTTCTCGGGAATTCTGAGGGTCAGCAATATATTTATCTGGGAAACATTGTCTTATCCATCCACTGAGTTCTCCAGAAAATCTTCTTGAACCATAAGAAAATGAGCTTTTCAGGCCCACCCGAGGGTCTGAAATCCTTAGGAACTTCCGGGAAATCCCTGGGACACCGACACGTGATTCCTCAGGGAGCAGCGAGGAAGATGTTTTTAACCCGATCCCCAACAGTAGCCCCTCGGGGAAGCGGGTTGACTCCGACGACTCGTTTCCACGAAAAAACTTTCTAAGGAACGGATAAAAATGTCGCCCTCGGGGCGTCGGAGGGAACACGTGTTGGTACTCTATGGGTTGACGGTTCGTTTATCGAGGCGTCTTCTCGAAGCATCCGGTTGTTCCTATAAATAAGGGGCCTGCCGTGACTTTTGTTTTTCACCGTTTGACTACTTTTGAATCTTCCTGGATTTCTTCCTGAATTCTTCAGAAGGTTCTCTTGGTGGTTTGCATCCTGAGTTCTGCTCTTCTTCTTCTCCGAAGGTAATCTTCTGAACTCTGTACTTCTTTTGCTTTGCCTTCTGGTTTTTTAGGATAAACGTGTTTATACTCTTCTGATATTTCTTGCCTTTTAGGTGGCTCGAGTGAAGCATACTGCTAAGCTGATGACGGAAGAAGAGATTGCCCAGGCTGCCGCTTTGGCTTTCGAAGTTCCGCAGTCTATTGAAACTCCTGCTTCGAGCAGCGCACCTTTGGTTTCGGGCCTTGTGGATACGACTGTTGAGGAAGGAGAGGTGAACTCTGGAGAAGACTCCGGAACTGAAGAAGACATTTCTCAAGTTGAGGTTGAGATGGAAGAGTTGATGCCTCCGAAGGTGGCGTATCCTCCAACTTTCATTTTTGGGAAATCTTCGGTGACTCCCGAGCTGATAAAGGATTTTGAGGACGCGAACTTTTTTCCTTCTGGCTGTGGTTGAGCGCCTACGAATGAGGAAGTTCCCCAGCCTCAAGCTGATGAGGTGGTTATGTTCAGAGATTTTTTTACCGCTGGTCTCAGGTTTCCGTGTGATGAGCGTCTTCCTGCGATCTTGAACCGATTTCAAGTGGAGATACACCAGCTCACGCCTAACTCTTTTCTGGAGTTGTCGAAGTTTTTCTGGATTCAGAAAACTTTCGAAGGTCATATAAGTGCTGATGTTTTTGCTCGGCTGTTCGAGCTTCATATTCAGCGGAAGATTATAAAGCTCGATGACGACAACTTGTATGAAGCTCACTATGGCTGCAGCACTTTCAACACGTGTCGGAAGAATGCCAGTCAGAAAATTGAGAGGATTCAACTAGCTCCTTCCAACAATAAGAAGAGGGCTGATGACTAGCAGAAGTTCTGGTTTTATGTCAAGGTTGACATGTCAAAAGAGATGGGGGTTGTTGGCCCTCTGAATCCTTTCTTTGCGCCCATGGGGCCAATGATTGCTGTTTCCACTGCTTCCTTCAGCAGAAAATCCGAAGGTTTTAAGAAGGGTGAAGACAAGTTCTACTTTGCCTGTACCATTCTTGGAGGAAGAGATGTGATTGAGGAATACGTTGCCGCCAGTGTATGGCCATTGTCGTATGGGTGGCAACCCAAGAAGGTTGTTTACCTTTCAGTGGATTGGTCCCCGAGCCCAGTTCCTTTTCCTATATTTGATCTTCGCCTCTCTGAAGGTCAGACTTTGGATGATTTTATCTATCTTGTTGAAGAATTGGTGGTTGACATGGTCGGGAAATGCTACTTGAGTGAGTATAAACATTTCAAGAATATCGTGAAGCATAAACGACGTGTGAACCGAGTTTTTTCGGAACTTGGTGCGGATCCTGCCCTTCGGCCAAGGCCTCCTGGCCCAAAGAGATTGATGCAGGCGCCTGGCGTTACTGGTTCAGTTGCCATTGGGGCTCCTGCTAAGTCCCGAAAGAGGAAAAGCCCTAAGGTTTTGGCAATTTCTGAGAAATCATCTGTAGTTGGCAAGGCTTCTGAAAAGACAAAAACTGTAGAAGTTTCTAAGAAGAGAAAGATGACTTCTGGGAAAGTTGCGTCACCGCCTCGCAGCTCCGAAGCTGAGAAAGCTGCTGCCGCTGCCTTAGCGGATTTGAAAAAGACGAAAGTGATGAGGAAGGTCATTTCCTCCAAACCTCGCACCCGGGTTGCATCTGCCTTGTCTGATGATGATGATGACGACACCCAGAAATCAGGTGATCCTTTGCTTTGTTGTGAAGTGATTCCGGGCCGCGTGGTAGGTTCTCCTTCATCGGAGAATACTTTTGTTGATATTGAATCTATTTCAGATAAGGAACCCGCGGCTGTCGAGAAGGTTGAGGCGTCGAAAATTTCTGAAGTTTCGTCCTTGGGGAAGGGAATTGTCATCTCAGAAGACAAAACCAATGACGGTGATGCTTCTCTTAAATTCATGGCTGATCTTGACAAAACTGTGTAGCGAGGTCCTCCTTCTCACTATCCTCTTCTTATTCAAGGTCGTCAAGACATTTCCGAGAATGAGGGAGTCTCGGCTGAAACTTATGGATATAACCAGACTTTTGGAACGAACCTGAAGGGTAAGTTAATGTTTGTTGGTGGTGCTGGGATTGGGAGGGACGATGACCCTTATAGCTTTGAAATGCTGTGGAATGCTCCAGGATCACTTGTTTCCTTCGCTAGTTCTTCTGGAGGTGAAGCTTTGAAGAAGCCACCCTTCTCCCTTCAGGATTTGGAGAAACTTCCAGAGTCTCGGATTGAGACGGTTCAGGAAGATGCTCACGCGATTGTAACATCCGCACATGAAGAAGTTGGAAATTATTTTGACCCCGCAGGCATGTTGGTTTTGTCTTGCATTTATTCCTTCTTTATTCTATCTTAGCTTTGCTTACTTTGCCTTTTGTTGCTTGTAGTTTTTGAGGAATCTCTTCGGAAGCTTCCTGCCAGAGATCTGTCAATGATTAGCACCACTCTTGGCCTGAAATCAGTAATAGCTGGGAAGATTTCTTCTAAAAAAGCTCGCACTGACCAGAACCATGCTCTCTTGCTTCAAGGCAAGATTGTTAATCTTGAAAGAGACCTGGCTTCTTCGAAGAAACTCTCCGAGGAATTAGAAATTCATAATAAAACTTTGAAAGAGATGGTGGAACTTGCCCAAGAGGGAAGAAAACATGCTGATAATGCTTATAAAAGCTTGGAAATTGAGCATAAGAAGCTTCGGAAGATTCGTGAGGATGATCTGAAAGTTATTGAAGAACTTCGGAAGACCATTGAGCGTGATGCTAATCAGATTGCAGAGCTCAAGGGTAAAAATGCCGAGGCTGCGAAGCAAAACGCGGATCTTGCCAAAGCCAACAGCGAGAAAAATCATAGGATACTTTCCTTGGAAAAGGATTTTGTCAAGCAGCTGAAAACTATGAAGGAAGGAGAGAAGAAAATTAAGAATAACTTTGATTTTTTGTCTGAAAAATATAGCGAAGCTCTCGGAGAGTATGGTGCTAGACCAAATCCGTTTCCTGACGTTGAAGACCCGGTAGCGATCATCAATTGGCTTGTTGAAGAATTCGAGAGTCTTCCTAAGCTCATTGGTTCTGCTAGTGACTTTGCTGCTACATTTTGTATCGAGAGCCTTTTGAAATTGCTGGAGATAAAGGACTGTGCGGATCTTGGAAAATTCTGTTCTTCGAGTCTTGAGTTTCCTGAGGCGTCCAGTGTTTCCAGGATTCGGGCAAACGATGATGTGAAGAACATCAAGAAGAATTTTGTCAGGAAGTTCTAGATGGCTGGCAGCAAAGAATTTGCCAAGGAAATCGCACGCGCGAAGCTTGCCAAGGTATTTTTCTTCTTCTTGATCTTCTTTGAATGTGACTTGGCCTCTTTGTCTGCCTGTGTTGTTCGTTTATATATAGTTGCCCTCTTGTTTTTCTTTTTAGATTTTGGAGGACGAGGCCCAAGAAGAGCTTCAGGCGGCGTTGGAGCAAAATCTCGGAGATGCTGCTGCTGGAACTGGTGAAGAAAATCATGAAGATGTTAACGTTGTTAATCCTGATGCGGCTTCAACAGAATCAGAGCAGGTCTAGAATTTAGGATGTTCCTGATTTTGAGACAACTTGTAAAAATTTGTGACAAATTGTTCCTGCGCAGGTCCTTGAAGGAGGGCCTGCGCAGGACGTTATTCCCGTTCGTATGTATTATCAACGTTTGATGGCCAGTGGTGCTTCCTGGTGCCTGTATAAAGAAGCTTTTCCTGAAAGATCTTTCCGAGATTTCTGGATGTTCTGCTGCGAGTACTTTTCAATGCATAGCTTTCCTCTTGGCTAGTTTTTTACTTCTCGAGATGATTTTGCTGTGGCAAAGCTTGAAGGAAGTACGTCCGGATTCGTGAAGACGGAGCCCCTCAGCCCCTTAGCCACAGATGACGACTTTGCTTATGTTTGTGATATCGCTGAACAACGAGGGTCGAAACTTGGCCATGTACTAGAACTCCCTTTGTGCTCAGATCTTTTGCATTATGAAAGTTTGTTGTAAAAAAAACGTTATCCCTTGTGATGCGAAGAAGCTACTTAACGAAAAGTTTTTGCAAAAAACGTCGCCCTCCCTACCTTGCGCTTCGTAGCACGAGGGATTGTGTCTTTTTCCGAAAGAGTAAACATTTTGAAGCTTACTTAAGCGTCTTTAGAAAAACAGATTTTCTATAAATAAGTCGATAAAACTTTTGTATATAGTTTTATGGACTTAAGGCGAGAGAATGTGTTGATATGACAAGTCTAGGTTGTGTTCAACACGCTTTGCGAATTCTTTAGAACATGGCCGCGTTCTTCTGCTGCCTTGACTTTGCTGATTTTTCCTGAACGCTCACGGGTTTTCTTGGAGTAAGGCCGCAACTTTTCTGTTGCCTCGGCCCTCGTGATTCTCTTAGATAATCACAGATTTTTTGGAATAAGGCCGCAACTTCTCTGTTGCCTCGGCCCTCGTGATTCTCTTAGATAATCACGGATTTTTTGAAATAAGGCCGCAACTTCTCTGTTGCCTCGGCCCTCATGATTCTCTTGGATAATCACGGATTTTTTGAAATAAGGCCGCAACTTCCCTGTTGCCTCGGCCCTCGTGATTCTCTTGGATAATCACGGATTTTTTGAAATAATGCCGCAACTTCTTTGTTGCCTCGGCCCTCGTGATTCTCTTGGATAATCACGGATTTTTTTGGAATAAGGCCGCAACTTTTCTGTTGCCTCAGCCCTTGTGATTCTCTTGGATAATCACGGATTTTTTAAATGTGGTTCTTGGCCTTTAATTGTTTTTATTTTTGCAATAATAAAGAAATAATATCAACATGAATGTAGAAAATTTAGGGGAAAACTTCTTTCATTATGGATAGAAAGGAAATTTACACGAGACCCGCCTCATTAAAAACCTTGCCTCCATGGTGGAGTTCCCCTTGCAAGGAAAAGAGTACGGTCCCTTTAGGTAAAGTAAAATTGCGAAAAAGTAAACCTATTTTTTCTTCCTCGGTCCGTTTATAGATCCACAGACCGAGGTTTTTTACATTTTCTTAATTTAAATGTGAGCTAAATAAAATTCTAGTGTTTCTCAAGGATAGTACCTTTTCAAGCTTTCTACGTTCCATGAATGTGGCAATTCCATTCCCAGTTCATCAGTTAGGTGGAAAGAACCGGGCCTGTTGCTTTCTTTTACTATGTATGGTCCTTCCCAAGTTTCTTGCAACTTCCCTGGATTTTCCCAATTTTTTTTCTTTTTGATGACCAGGTCTCCGATCCTGATTTCTTTCCTTACAATTTTCTTATCTTTCCACTTTCTGGTTTCCTGCTGATATTTCTCTAAGTTCTGGGATGCTTCCAGTATGTCTAGCTCGATCATATCTTTCTCTAATTTTTCTTTTTCTTGAGAATCTTAAGCATTTTTGCTTGCTCTTATGCTTTCGTTCTTGATTTCTTCTGGTGTCATGGCCTCGGTACCATATAGTAGACGAAATGGTGTGAACCCCATAGCCCTTGAAGTGGTTGTGTTGTGGGACCAGATGACTCTAGGTAATTCATTGACCCATTTGCCTTTCTTTTTTTTGAATAAGCACTTCTTGACACCCGTGAATATGATTCTGTTTGCTCTTTCCACTGCTCCATTTGATTGAGGATGATAGACTAAGGAAAACTTGACATCTGTGCCTATGGTTCTGCAGAATTCCTTGAAAGTGTAGCAGTCAAATTGCTTTCCATTGTCCACCGTGGGTTCTTTTGGAACTCCAAATCTGCAAATTATGTTCTGCCAGAAGAACTTCTGAACAGTTGTAGCAGTGATGTTTGCTAGTGGTTTTGCTTCAATCCACTTTGTGAAATAATCGACAGCTAATGCTGCGAACTTGCAATTGCCTTGAGCTGTGGGTAGTGGTCCCACTAAATCCATTCCCCATCTTTGTAGTGGCCATGATGGTGAAATGAGCTGAATTGGGAGTGAAGGTGCTTTTTGATTCCTTGATGTCTTTTGGCATGCCTCGCACTCTTGAACCAATTTTCTTGCATCTGTAATCATAGACGGCCAAAAGAATCCTTGTTTCACAGCTTTCCCCGCAAGTGCTCTTGCACTGATATGAGCTCCGCAGAATCCGCTATGAATTTCTACTAGAAGTTCCTTTCCTTTTTCTGAGGTTATGCATCTTAGCTAGGGTTCGGAAACTCCAGATTTGTACAACTCTCCATCTACTATTGCATAGCCCCTTGCCCTTTGCTTGAGTCTATTTGACTCATTTTCATCCGAAGGTTCATAGTGATCTCTTAGAAATGCCATGATTTGGGCTCTCCAATCTACACCCTCTATGATATTCATCATTCTTTCTTCTTGCTCTTTTACCGATGGGGAAGTGATGATTTCAAAGAAAACATCTGGGGGTAGGGGTTGATTCTGAGCAGCTGCTTTCGCTAGCCTGTCTACTTCGCCATTTTCTGCCCTTGGGATGTGTTGTACAGTGTATCCTTTGAAGTTTTTTTCATTTTCTCGAACCTTCTTCAGATATTTTACAAGTTCCAGATTTCTTGCCTCGCTTTCTTTTTCCACATGTTCCTCAATCACTTTGGAGTCTGATTTAACGATGAAAGTTTGCTGACCCAAAGCCTTCATCTTTCTCAATGCCAGTAGCAAAGCTTCGTATTCCGTGGTGTTATTAGTGGAAACTGCTTCGTCTGGGAAGTCTAGTCTTGCTGCATACCTGATTTTGATACCCGAGGGTGAAGTTATTATTACTGAGATTCCCACACCTTTTCCACACCAGGCTCCGTCACAGTATATTACCCATGGCACTTGTTCACGGCTGTTGTTTTCCATGATTGGTGAGGTCCAATCTACGACGAAATCAGCCAAGACTTGGGATTTTATGGTGCTTCTTCTTTCGAAGTCTACTACATATCCAGACAATTCCGCGGCCCATTTTGTGATTCTTCCAGTTGCATCTTTGTTTGTGAAGAGGTCATTGAGAGGTTGATTCGTGATGACACGGATCTGATGGCCTTCAAAATAATGTCTGAGTTTTCTTGCTGCCATGATAACCGCGTAGGCGATCTTTTCTAGCTCTGAATAGAATAGTTTTGATCCTGATAGGGCTTCAGAAGCGAAGTAAACCGGCACTTGTCTTAACATCCCGTTCTCTTCTTTTTCTTGAACGAGGACTGCGCTTACAGCGGAGTTTGAAGCTGCGAGGTATAGGAGGAGAGGTGACTTGGGCTCTGGTGGGCACAACTTAGTCATGTTTGTCAGGTATTCTTTGAGTTCCCGGAACGCTTGGCTCTGGGTTTCATTCCACTGAAAGTTCTTGGAGCTTCGGAGAATCTGGAAGAATGGTAAACTTCTTTCCGCTACTCTAGGGATGAATCTGTTTAATGCTGCCACTCTCCCTGTCAATTGTTGCACATCCTTGACCGAGGCTGGTTCTTGCATTTCCATGATTGCTTTGATTTTATCAGGATTGGCTTCAATGCCTTTTGTTGATACCAGGCAACCTAAAACCTTTCCCTTCTGAATTCCAAATACGCATTTTTCTGGGTTCAGCTTGAGGTTGGCTGCTCTTAAGTTTGCGAATGTTTCTGCCAAATCTCTGATGTGATCACTTCTTCTTATGCTCTTGACAATGATGTCGTCAACATATGCTAGAATATTCCTCCGAAGCTGATAGTGCAGCACAATCGCTATCATTCTGGAGAATGTGGATCCTGTGTTCTTTAGGCCTTCTGGCATTCTTACGAAACAGTATGTTCCGAATGGTGTTATGAAACTGGTTTTTCCTCATCTTCTTTTCTTACCCTGACCTAGTGATAGCCAGAGAACATGTCCAGAAGTGACAGCATTTCGTTGTTTGCAGCATCATCTACCACTCTGTCCACTCTTTCTAGAGGATAATCATCTTTCTTGCAAGCCTTGTTTAAGTCTGTGAAATCCACGCACATTCTCCATCTTCCATTTTTTTCTTGACCGGCACTGTGTTGGCTAGCCATACTGGATAGATTACTTCTCGGATAACCTGAGCATCTTGTAATCTTTGGACTTCTGCTTCTACTGCTTTTGCTTTTTCTTCTGACATTTTCCTTAACTTTCGCTTCTTTGGATGAATCTTTTCATCTGTGTCAAGCTTATGTTCAATGATGTCTCTGTCAACACCCTGTAGGTCCTTTGCTGACCATGCGAAGACATCCTTGTTTTGATTCAAGAAATAAATCAGTTCTTCTTCTTCTTGTGGACTTAAATCTGCCCCGATTGTTACTGCTCTGTCTGGCATGCCATCTAGGAATACTCTTTTTGTTTCTCCATCGGCACTTATCTCAATTTTCTCTTTGTCCCTCTTAGCTTCGGAGTATGGCTGTTGTCTTTCCTGATTATCTGCCAGATGATGAATGTTTTATTGCCCAGGAGTGTTTCCTTTTTCTCTTCTCCTTGCTTCACCTTGATCTCCGTAGATGGTGATTACTCTGTGTGGAGCTGGGATTTTCATACATAAGAAGAGTTGCCTGAATGTGGCATCGAATCTATTGATGAATCCTCTCCCGAAGATTGCATTATAGGGATAGTACATATCGACAACATCGAACATGATGTGCTCTGTTCTTGCGTTGTCCAAATCTCCGAATGATACTGGTAGAGATATTTTTCCTCTGGATCTGACAGGTTTCCCACCGAAACCAACTAATGGCTTCTCTAGTGGTGCTAGCATGTGTGGAGCGAGGCCCATGCATTGGAAGGTGCTGGTGAAGATAATATCCACTGAACTTCCGTTGTCTATCAGGACATTTCCTATGACCCAGCCAGCAACATTTGCTTCGACGACCATCGCGTCGTCGTGGGAAACCGATTTTAGCTTGAAATCTTCTTCGGTGAAGGTTATTGGAACCTTCGCCCATTCTGGTCTTGCCACTGGACCATCATCGATGATTACATTGATCTGTCTATAATAATCATTTCTTTGCTTTTTGGTGTCAAATTCCATGGATGAGCCTCCGGTTATTGGCAAGATCATGCCAAAGGATGGCAATGCCCTTGAATTGTTTTGGGAATTATTTTGTTCGGTCTTTGGGACTTGGGCTGGTGGTGGTGGTAGTGTTTCTTTTGCTTGAATCGGTTGTGGTTGTTCAATGACTTGTATGGCTTGGGTTTGAGGAAAAGTTTGTTGTGGGGTTTGGTTTTGTGGGATTGGGTTTTGCTGGAAGAATTGTTGCGAAGGTTGTGGTTGTGGGAAATGGGTTTGTGGGTAAAATTGTGGCGAAGGTTGCCAAACTGTTTGATGTGGCTGGATGAAAGGCTGGGTTTGAGGAAAAGTTTGTTGCTGCCAGTAAGTGTGCTGGACTTGTTTGGGTTGTGCGGCAGTTATCTGGGCTGCGCGGTGTTGATCTTGGATTCTTTGGACGTTCTTCTGAGTTTCTGGGCATGCTTCCGTGCTATGCCCCCTTCCATGATATATGCATTGAAAATGGGGATCTCTGCTATCATGATTTTGGAGTCTTGAAGGTGCTCTTCCTCGACCTCTTCCTCTTCCTCTTCCGGAGTGGCCACCCCGCTGAGAGCTCTGGCCATGGTAATCTTGGGATTGTGGCGGATTGTTTGATGAATTGTCTTGCACATTCATGATGGGTTGGTTCCCGTTCCAGTTATTGCCTCTCTGGGATTGCCTTTGTTGGTATCTTTCGGCCACTCTTCTTCTGCGATCTTCATCAGATTTACAATACTTTTCCAATTCTTCAAATAATTCATCCATGGATTTGGGGTTCAGCCTGTTGAAGTGACCAGCTGTTTGTCCTGGAATCAAGCCACTTATGAGAGCCGAGATGGTTGCTTTGTCATCTGCTTCTGGAGTTTGAGATTTCAGCTGCATGAATCTTCTTACGAATTCTGCTAGTGGCTCCTTGTCTTTCTGTTTGCACTGATATAAGTCTGCTGTTCTTGTAGTTGTGTGGTGGAAAGCTTGGAAGTCTTGTAGGAACTTGGATTTCAGATCAAGCCAACTGTATACCGAGTGTGGAGGTAGAAGTGAATACCAATTAAGCACTGGGCCTTCGCATGCAATAATGAAGGACTTTGCTAAAGCGACATCATCTCCTCCTGCCGAGGCTACTGCAGCTTCATAGTTCATCAGGAACTGTCTGGAATTGCCGAAACCATTGAATTTTGGAAGCGAGACTGGCTTGTACTTGGATGGCCATGGAGCTATTTGGAGGCCTACGGAAAGTGGAGAGTTCAGGTCGTTGAACTGGGCTATCCCATTGTTTGTGTGCTCTGTGTTTTCTGGTATAATGAGGCTTTGCTTGATTCGCTGGTTCTTGGTCGCAGACTCTGGGTCTGGTGTGAATTGCTTGTGGGAATTGTCCTCTTCTTCTGCTAAATCATCGATTTCTTTCTGAAGTTGCATTATTTCCTTCTTTGCTTGCTCTAGTCTTTGTAGCTTATCTGTGGCCTGTTTCTTGGCCGTGAGTTGCATGGCTATTTTGTCCTTCTGTCTTTTCAGAGTTTGGATCTATTTCATGGCCGCTTGTAACTCTTCATCGGGCGTTTCGTGCTCGTTGCGTTCATTGCTGGCTTCGGGGATTTCTTCCGGCTCCTTGCCTTTCTCTTTCTCGTTATGTTGCAAATCCTGGACTTGTTCTGGATCTTGTGCGGTGTTGGTTTTGAGGTGAAGGACGAGGCCTTGTTCTGTGTTCTCTTGGCTATCCTCGCTCTCAAAGTCTTGCGCTGTGGTCTTCTTGGTTTTCTTCGGTGGAGCCATCTCTGGGTTATCGTGGGTTTCTAACGGCTAAGACCATGGTGGGTGCCAATGTTGAAAATTCAGGAAGCTCCAGACAAAAGGTGATAGTAGACTGACAAAAGCTTGCGTATTCTCTCTGAAAAAGTTGATCCCCTTTACACGGAGGTCGAGGGGCTCCTTTTATAGTGCCCGAGGGTCACTTTTACATTCCGAAACTACCCTTTATAAAATCACGAATACAGGGAAACACCGAGGACACATAAGTCCGCGGCAATCACGGAGATCCTTTTCAAACTACATGTATGCCATTTACGTGTTCAAGCCTCCTCCTTCTTGCGTAGCCAAGTTTCTCACGTCTCCTTGAATCTTCATTGTTACGCCTTTGACTTGGTCAACCTCGGTTCCCAAGAATCCTCGGGTAAACTTCTGGAGATCCACTTCAAGCTGCTTTGATGCGATGCACGATCTTCGGAAGTCTTCCTTGAACAGCTTCGGTGTGATGCACGATCTTCGGAAGTCTTCCTTGAACAGCTTCGGTGCGATGCATGATCTTCGGAAGTCGCCGCAACGTTCTTTTGTTCTTTCCTAGATTCTCCGCTGATAGGAAGAAACCTTGGAACTCCCGGATTCCTGATCACCACAAATCATAGAAGAAAGAATGAAATCGTGTTTTCTCGGGAATTCTGAGGGTCAGCAATATATTTATCTGGGAAACATTATCTTATCCATCCACTGAGTTCTCCAGAAAATCTACTTGAACCATAAGAAAACGAGCTTTTCAGGCCCACCCGAGGGTCTGAAATCCTTAGGAACTTCTGAGAAATCCCTGGGACACCGACACGTGATTCCTCAGGGAGCAGCGAGGAAGATGTTTTAACCCGATCCCCAACAATTCCCATGCGTCAGGTACCTGCTGTATAGGCTTCCCTGCATAGTCAGTGGCTCGTACCCGCCCAGATGGCTTACCCCATCTGGTGGACACTACAAAAACATTTTCACAGGAAGATACGGGTTGCCCCGGAATCTTCTCGGCTTCAGCAGGGGGAACCAAAGCAGCTAATTAAGCCAACTGGGTTTCTATCATCTTATTAAAGCTCAACTTGTTTTTAAGAGCAGATGAAAGGCTATCAATTTTAACATTAAGGCTCTCAAAAGCCTTATCATAGGCAGCTATTTTCTTATTAAAGCCTTCATTAATCTTAGCTTGCCCAAAGACTAGATCTTTCAAGGAAGGTTGGTTTGGGTTGAAAGAATTACCTTGATTACCTCCCTGATAATAAGGGCGTGATTGATTCCACGTTTGACCTCCTTGTGGACGATAACCGTTGTTGTTGCCGTTCATGTACATCACATCCTCCTGAGTAGCAGGGCAGTAATTCCCTAAATGCCCAGTATTACCACAGACTTCGCAAGTCATGCGAGCATCCATAGCTTGAGTAGTGGTGGCCATGGCGGCCTTCTCATTGGCTAGATCATCCATTCTTTTCATCATTAGGTCCATCTTGGCGTGCAGCATATCCTCTTCCTTGACGGTACGTGTACCCCTTTGATGTGGCTGGAATCGATCATCACTCCACCCTTGATTGGTAACCATCTTCTCAATCAGTGCAGTAGCTTCACTAATAGTAAGAGAGAAGAAGGCTCCTCCAGCTGCAGCATCAATATGGCCTCGGGCTGTTGGAGTCAGCCCTTTATAGAAACTTTGAAGAATAAGCTAGTTGTCCATCCCATGATGAGGACAAGCCAGGATGTACTCCTGGAGTCTCTCCCAAGCTTCTGGGATAGTCTCATTTGCTGCTTGCTGGAAACTTGAAATTCGCCCCCGAAGGACATTGGTTTTGCCCAACGAAAAGAACTTCGCGAGGAATGCTACGGAGCACTTTGCCCAAGTGTTAATTTCTGCACAGTTAGCGTAGAACCACTGCTTCGCCTTTCCCAGGAGTGAGAAGGGAAACAATCACAGACGAATAGCATCTTCCTCCACTCCTCGTATAGTGAAGGTATTGCACAGTTCCAGGAACTCCTGCAGGTGGGCGCTCGCATCTTCATTAGGCTTGCCACAGAATGGACTAGCCTGTACCATCATGATTAGACCAGTCTTGATCTCGAAGTTTCCATTCCCGGTGTTGATCGCAGGGCCTGTTGGCACCTGGTCAGCAGAGGGAGCGGAGTACTCGCAGAGAGTCTTCTCAACAACAGCGTTGGCCATGGAAGTTGATGCGGATGGCACAAAGGAAGCTGGATCGACTTCCGAACGTTCACGCAAAGGAGAGCCAAAATGAGTCCGTGCCTTCCTTACGAGTGACTCAGGATCTTCAGTAAAATTCGGCGGTAAGTCGAAAAGAGTCATGCACTACCTGTCTTCATCATCAATAGGCAAAGAAGACAATCCAAGTTAGCCTGCATTGAGAACTATTTTATTCCTGTCATGATTATAAACATATGCAAAGTGTTTATATGTCATCCTTAAGCCTTCCCCGGCAACAGCGCCAGAAATGCTTGTTGACATTTCTTAACGCAATCACCTAAGAACAGGTTTGGAACCCATCTTGGTAACAGCGCCAGAAATGCTGGTTGGTAATTCTTAACGTTACAGGAGTCCGCAAGCGCACGGAAGTACCATTGTAGCATTTCCCCAAAGGAGTATTCCAAAGGGTATCGAATCCAAGGAAGGCATTGGTGGATTGACAAGCTCAACACTATTGCAATGAGTATAGATCATAGACGGAAATAAATCAGACACTCAAGTGAAGGGGTAAGATAATGATAATAGGGGTAGTGTGATCACACACACACTCACTCTCTCTCTAAGGGGTCCTAGGCATAGGAGGCAACATACGAGTTAGTTCTAGGTTTTTATGTACTATACACGTAAAGCTGGTAGGAACGAGTCAGATACACTAGCATTGAAGAACATTGACTTAAGCACCCAGGTACCACGGGGAGCTAACCTCCCGCGTTGCTTCCGCACAACTCCGGTTGTTAGATTTTAGACTCCTATAGCTTATCCGAACATGGGGGATTTTAGAGGGACCAACGGCTGTCACTACCGCGGCCTACCCCAAGACAAACCGTGGGATAAGCTCATAAGTAAGGGAGCTACGCAACCCAAGCACCATGCTTACGTTGTTAGCCGGACTTGACCGGCCCGGGCTATTGTGACCCAGGTCAAGCCACCAGATAAACCAGCGAATTACACCGAGTACCGTAGCTTAAGCACAGACTTCATACAACGCAGTCATGTCATCTAATTAGATCAAACCAGGTTAGGTACACAAACGTATTCGTGTTTTCCTATGTCTATTCAACTGGATCAAAGGGTCGTGTTCGCGAAGAACACGAGCCTCTAACTTATGAACAAACAACAAAAACATGTGAAAGTCACCCGTCAAGTGGATCGAAAGGCCTTGTTCATCAAGAACAGGAGCCTCTAAATGATGAACAGGTGAAGAACACATGAACAATCACCCATGTATACTAACACAACTTTATATGAAATAGCTGAATAACTGAAGTAGATCAAAGTCATACAAATGAAATAAGATACAAGAGAGCTCATACCTAGATCCCAAAGTAGACTTGGAACCTGAATTAGAACTACTCTAGCCTACCTCCTAGCCTTGAGACTAAAAGTGAGAGAGGTGTTGCAAGTGTGGATGTCTCATAAGTGAGCCCCCTCTCATTCTATTTATAGGCCCGGGCACCGGCGAGGAATGGATGCAAACACCCCGGGAATAGCTCCTAGGACCAGTAGGGAAGCACCACATGGAAGGACCTGAGTGGTGGCCTCAAGGTTGGTTTGGCCGACCTGTGGGGTCGGCTGACCCCCTGTGGGCCTCACTCGGGGTGTGCTTCCTCCTGGAGGCTGTCCTGTGGGTTCTTAGGTCGGTTCCTGGTGACCACCCTGTTTTGGCGCGATTTGCATGCTTTTGTGGGCCCATGGATCCATGTGACGTCCACGTGTCACACTCTGATTTGTCGGGGGTTGCTTCACTTGGATTGCTTGCATGGCATGCATGCATGGCGCCCTGGTTGGCAGCTTTGCATGCATGGCATCCTTGTTGGCAGCCCACCTAGGATGAGGTGATGTGGCATGGATCATAGAAGGTGAGTTTGCCACTCTTTTCCTGCTTATTTTCCTGCAATCAAATAATCTCCAAGGACAAGTGGAACTACATTATTTTTAAGTAAATACGTGTAAGAAATGCCTTATGCTCCTTTATTCATGAGTATATTGATTGCTAAAGTAGGCACTTAACAGCCGTCAACAACTCCCCCAAGCTAGCCTCTTGCTCGTCCCGAGCGAGAGATTAGGGACTTAGGTTGGTTGATCAAGAGTTGCTACGATGTTGTATTCCTAATGTATAACAGGATACAGCTAGGTACTCTATCAAGGATTGAAGAAGTTCGCATTGATCTTACCTTACACTCGATTGATATGGGGCATGTTGCTTCACCTGCCTTGGGCGGTTGAAAGATAGAATGGTTGTATAAAGATTACCAATCACATGTACCTTGATCAGTTATCAATCCGGAGGTTTTGCAGGTTTTTCAAAAAGAAATCAAAGTTCCTCAAATGATACTCTCGGATCGCTCAATGTGTATGATTCCTCACCAAGGCATTTTTTGCCTTCTTTCACCACCTACTTCTAATAAGCTGATATGTGGAGCTGTAGGTAGGGAAAACATGTGGCATATCTGTTTCTCATGTATTGTCGAGTCGAAAACCAAATCCTTGGGAGAACAAGTCATACACCCTGATCAAGATGTGCAAATGTGTGTGTATGGTGGATGGATGATGAACTCCTTTTTGCATGATTTTACTCTCCTCCTTTTTGAAATTTTTGAGACTTGAACTATGTCTCTTTATTCTTTCTCTTTCTTCTCTTTTTTTTTGAACATAGCCCATAGTCCTTGCTGAATATTTTTGGAGGGAGAGTAATCATGGAACATGCGCAGAGCTTTATTTTGTGGAATGGATGGGGGATGGATGAAATGATGGTTGCTAACTTCCAGTGTAGAAGTTTCGCATATGGTGTGTACGTGATCTTGATCATGGGAGTAATGACAAGTTTTACTCGCCGAGGGTCACAACAATTCGACAAGACTCAATGAAGAAATCAGGTAGCATATGTGGAGGTTAACAGAAGCTAAGATCTACATATGGCCTCGGATAGGAATTTCTTATCATTGAGGAACTTATCATTTTAACATTTTTCAAAAGAAAACTCCGGATATCAAACATCACTTAGTACTAGCTCATAGCAACTCTATTATACCATATCATACCTCACAACAACTTAGGCAAAGATCATGCTTTTGCTTCCCACAAATTTCAAGCTCAGGTTCGATCATACTAGCCAACAAACTCAAAACTTAAATAGAGTACTAAGTTGTAAACAAGGCATACAAGCGGAATAAACAGAGCAACTATTCATCATTTCAACCATGGAGAATAAGAACACTCTTACCGCGCATATGAAAACAAACTAATTTAAGAAAGCAAATAAATATTTTTGGTCTTTTTAACTTTTCAGATTTTTATGTGTTTTTAGCTTATTGGGTTCTTAAAACAATAGAAGATACAAGTTACCTCAGAATGGGGGTCCTCCCCCAAGCTAGCTTCAGGCTCACTGCTGTGGAAGGTGGTATCCCTTCCACGCGTTGTAAGCTCTCTGCTCCTCCAGCTGTCGCTGCTGTCTCTGCTCCATGGTGTGAAGTCTCTCGCCAGTCATACGCTGCCAGTCTCGAGTGGACTCAGCCTGCTGGTGGATTGTCTCCTCCATGGTACCAACACGGATGTTGAGCTCGCTCATCTGCTGAGTGAGGGTAGCCCCACGAGATGACGAGCGCAACCCGGACGATGAAGACGAGTCCCCGTAGGTAGCACCGGTGGGCCTAACCCACTCGCCACTCCTTGCACTAGCCCAAGTCGGGCTACTCGCACCCGGCTGACACATGGGCTGGTTCCAACCGGGGGCATATCCGGGTGCAACTCCGGACATGTACCCTGTCAGTGTTTTAGACACCGAGCCTACGACGGGGTACCCGAAGTAGTAGATTGTGCGGTGGGGCTCGCCGAGATCAGGAACACGATGGTGAGACACGGGGCACACAATTAGACTGGTTCGGGCCGCAATGTGCGTAATACCCTACGTCCTGTATGCTGCGTGGCTCTGTATTGATTGCGTATGTTTTGAGAGGGGTCCCTGCCTCGCCTTATATGCTACGGAAGGCAGGGTTACAAGTCGGATTGGTACAAGGGTACTATTCGAGTAGGACCCAGAGTAGCCTATACAAGGTATGGAAAGCTATCCTAGTCTTAGTACAAGTCCTTGTTCGTCTTGTCTCGCCTTGTGGTCCACGGTACCAGCACCGTAGCCCACTAGTCGAGTAGTCCAGGTGTGTAGGAACTCATCTCCCGGGTAGGGTCCACATGTGTTGGTGGGCCCAGGGATGCCCGGTCGACAAGCCCCCGAGTACTTTGTAGTCGAGTGCGATGCTCCAAGTAGTCTTGAAGGTCTCCACGAGTAGTTCCCAAGCGTCCTCGAGTTCTACAAGCTTCAATCTTCAATAGTACTTGAATCATCACGAGGCTGGAAGGTACTCCAGCTAACTCCACGAGTAGTCTTGAAGTCTTCTCAAGTTGTTCCCAAGCGTCCCCGAGTACTTCCCTTACCTGTTTCGTTCTTGAAATCTTTGCATCAAAGATCCATATGGAAATGTGATTAATGAAATCGCATTCCATATGGAATGTAGCCCCCGAGCCTTAGGTCGAATCCAGGATTCAAGCTGAGGGTCAATCTTCTACTCTTTGATCTTGCTCAGAAAAATTCGCAGAAAATCCGAAGAAATAATATAGGAATGCGATTTGCAAAAATCGCATCCTATATGGATGTAGCCACCGAGCCTTAGTTCGAATTAACAATTCAAGCTGAGGGTCAATCTGTAGTCTTCGTCAAATAATCCCATAAAAACCTGAGAAAAACTGAAGGACACGTGGCACGGAGCCCCCGAGCCTTGAGTCGAGTACTTTCTCGAATTGAAGGGTCCAATCTGACTGTAGAATAGTGGCCTGAATTCAGAGAACTGTAGCTGAGTGAAATCCAATTCCATCGAGTAGTCGAGCCCCCGAGATGGAGCTGAGCAGGTCTTGGATTTTAGTCCTCTGACTTAGCCAAAATTTTGCCTGTGTGAAACCAATCTGTTGAATACAAAGGGTCACCAGGTCGAACCGTTAGGGTTTTTGTTTTATAAATACCCGAAGAGGTATCCCTTAGGGTTTCACTGCTCCCATTCGCCCTTAGATCCAGAAAGCCTTAGCATCCGTAGCCGCCGCAGAGTTCGAGCGTCCACACCACTAAGAGTTTGCACCTCCACCCCCTCGCAATCCTCGAGTCGATGCGAAAGAAGACTCTCGTAACTGACAGGATGAAGCCAGCGCCATCCAAGGGTCAGAAGAGGAACTCCGGCCGCGGCAAAAATCAGTTGCCGGAGCCGAAATAGAAGACAGTGGTCATCACGAAGCCCCCGAGCCAGGCCATCTATTGGAAGAAGTCCAAGATGAGGGAAGAAGATATCAAGGCCCTCGAAGCCAGCGGGTTGCTGTGCTAAAAAGTGATTGCTGGCTGGAGCTCTGCAACCGGAGATGTGTGGCTGATGGAGAAAAGCCCAGATGAAATCCCGATGTTCGGTCACTTCGTCGAGCGTGGGTTGACGCTGCCGTCATCGGATTTCTTCAGGGGCTTCCTTGACTTCTTCAAGCTGGAGCACGTGCACCTCAATCCCAACAGCATCTTCCAAATTGCAGTGTACGTGCACTTCTGCGACGCTTTCCTTGGAATCCGCCCACATTGGGCTCTGTTTAGGAAAATCTTCCGCTTGAAGCCGCGGCCCAACGCCAACTTCCCAGTAGTAGTCGGTGGAGCCGGTGTCTAGATGCGCCAGAAGGCACAGGAGTTGTACTTCAAGTACGACTTGATTGACTCAAATCAAGAATGGAAGAACAAATGGTTCTACATCGACAATGCCCCACCTCAGCTGCCGAAGCCCAGCATGTTCGCGCCGGTGTATGACAGGCTCTGGAAGGATGAAACGACGATGCAAGAGTGCATTCCGATTCCAGAGCTGTTGGCGAAGATTGCGCAGAAGAAGGCGCAAGGCTTGACTGCTGAGAGGGTGGCTTTCAGCTTCATGAAGCGACGGGTACAACCCTTGATCCAGCGGGAGCATCTTGGGTACGAGTACACAAGAGCTGATGATGGCTCGAGGCTATCTGCCGAAGAGATCAGTGATGATCTTGTGATGGAGAGGCTGCAGAAGATCTTCAAGAATCTTCACAAAATTTCTGTAGCTGTCCAGGAATATAGTGCTGACAACCCTCCGCGTATGGTGAGTTTCCGAGAATTAGCCCCCGAGTACTTATTATAAGTAGTCGTGTAGCTAATATTTGTCTTGTTTTCACAGGAGGATGTCTTGAAGTTTGTGTCCGACCCTCCTCCTCATCCCGAGGATCCACTATAAGCGCCGGTGGGCGAGCCAACAGGAGTTGAGGCTCAAGCCCCCGAGAGTAGTCGATCTGCTCAAGGGGAAGAAGAAGAAGCCTTGGTGGAGGACGCCTCCTCAAGCGACGATGATGGCCAAACACTTCAACAGCGTTTTGAAGTGAAAAGCCGCTACGGGTACTCTGGAGCGCCCATCCCCAGTGGCCTCACCACAGGAGCATTGAAGAGGGCAGCATCATCTCTCGCAGATGATGTGACGCTGCCACCGCGAAAGAAGAGAACCACAGTGGGGAAGCGGGCTGTGAAGAAAATCACAAGCCTCCCATCCATTACGGTGAGTGTTCGAGAACTTTTAAGTAGTCAATATCATGTTGAATACTTGTTCTCTGCTGTAATGTCTTGAATTTTGACTTGCACAGGTTATCGAGAGTGTAGCCAATGTACTCTCGAGTAGCCCCCCAAGAATAACAGAACCCGAGGTGGTTCCAGTGTGAACCGTTGAGATGGTGGCGCATGAGCAACAAGAAGCCGCGGTACCAGGAAGTGTGCTGCCGGTGGAAAGTGTGCCAGAGGTGTCGGCGGCGCCTTATTCTTTTGACATGTTGGGCCCGAAAGTCTCGGTGCCTCGAGCTGCTCTGTAAGTACCCAAGTAGTCGAGTACTTATTAATATTGCTCACTTTGAATTTGTTGACCAACTTGTTGATGCAGAAAATCCACTGATGTGAAGTGGGGCGCCTCTGGAAGTAGTGCTGCTGGAGGAGACCAGACTCCTCAAGAGCAATAAGAAGATGTACTTCCAGAGCACCAAGAAATACGCTCTGAAGCTGATGCGGCACAGGCACTGCGCTTCCTCTGGAGCAACGTGGTCAAGGTAGCGGTGGAGGCAGCTTCCAAGCCCAGGGCTGAAGATCCTGATGATATTGAAGCCTTGGTGAATGAAGGCCTGGAGGCTGATCCAGAAGCCAGGCTACGCCACGAAGAAGTTCCGATTGCTGAAGCCCCCGTGCGCCAAATAGATGCACAACTGGCACTTGAAGACGACCCAGAGGACCGCATAGTGCTGCACGAGCCACCCATTGAAGGCACGGCTCCTCTGCGCAGTGCTGCACAATACTCTGCAGCAAGCATAAGTACTCAATCCATGGCTGAAGACTTGATGCCGTACGACGACTCGTGCCTGGATGAGGATAACTTGCAGGCGCATGCTGAGATGTTCCGTAGTGTCGAGAAGCTGTTCGCGGTAAGTGTGTAGTCTCTTGTAGAGTACTTTTTTAGCCAAAGATAACTTGTCTCTGACTCTTGTATTGCTTTGCTTGTTGCAGGAAGTAGTCAAGCAGTCGAAGCACAAGACTCGCCTGCTTGAGCAACATGCGGCGGACATCGAGGAAATCACGTAGCTCAGAGAAGAACTCAAACAGCAGAAAGCTTTGTCTCTGAAGCTGCAAGAGAAACTTGATGGAAATGCCGCCGAGTACCACAACGAAATCCAGAAGCTGACGGCTCAGAAAGATGATGTTGTTGGGAAAAACAAGTCTCTGCGCCAGAAGAATAAAGGTATTCCTCCTTTCTGAATTCATCATAGAGTACTTTGTTGTTGCACCCTGCATGTGATAAGTAGCCTTGATCTCCTACAGAGCTGACTCAAGACGTTGAGAAGTTCAAGAACAAGGTGCTGGACTGGCAGCTGGCCTTTAATCGTGAAGAAGCAACTCACATGGATCTTGAGGCGGATTATAAGGTGTGATGCTTCGAACTTGAGCGTGAGATGGAGATTCGCATTGCCGACTGGAATGACTTGTTGACTTGCATGTAGTCGCTCAAGACCAAGATTGAAGAAGCCGAAGGCCTGCGCTCAGAGTTGAAAGCCTTGACGGAAGCGGCCGAACCAGTGGCCAATCTCTTCGAGCCCGGGGTTGCTGGAGTTCAGCCTCGTCCACTTGTGGAGAGGTTGAAGGACACGCCGAAGAAGATTTTGGAGTACGCTCGAAGGCTGGCTTGTACCATTCCCAATCAAGTCTTGAGCTTCATCAAGTCATTCTATGCCGAGGCGGATCTCACGGTCATCATGAACAGCAGATCTGGAGATTACTCTGATGACAGCTCAACGAGTTGATGCAACAAACTTCTCCAATCGCGGAAGTAGTCTCAAGTTCATCGATCTCCGTTAGATGTACCTGTAGAGTAGAAACACTAGGGAAAAACAAGTGTAATCCCGAACAAGTGTTTATGTAATATAATTGAAAACTTGAGTAAGTCCATTATCTGGATCCCTTGTATGCTTGTGTGTTGGCCAAGTACTCGAGTTGGTATTGAGTGTGTGGCTACAAAAAGAGATACGATACACGAGTAGAAGTACTCAAGTGTAAATATGTTCTGAAGAACGTTAGCTTAAACACGACGAGTTAAACACCTTAGCTGTAGCAGCGTGAATAAAGGCTTTGTCGTGAAATAAGCTAAGAATAGTACATTGTACAGAGCTTACAATGTCTTAAGTACCTCTGAGGCTATAAGCCTAGTGAGAGAGTACTCGAGAAGAACTTATTCACAACGAGTTGAACACCTTAGCTGTAGCAGCGTGAAAGAAGGCTTTGTTGTGAATAAGTAAAGGACAGTAACAAATTGGTATAGAGTAGCAACTTTATTACTGAATACATTGTACAGTGTTTACAATGTCTTAAGTACCTCTGAGGCTATGAGCCTAGTGAGAGAGTACTCACAAAGATGTTCGAAGAACGAGTAGGACCGTAGGGGACAGTGTGATGAACTCATCCTTGCTGTAGCAGCAACTTGTATGAGAGTTCCACTGAGACCCTACCAGAAGGGTGTTACTCTAGGCCAAAGCCTCTTATTAAAAATAGAGACATGGACAGCATGTGCCACTTATTGCCCTATACGATACAGGATCGTCTGGAGAGAGTTATCATGACTCCCTACGAGGTCGCAGAATGAGACTGCCTGGAGAGGGTTGATGAAGCCCCCTACGGGTGCTCGCAGCTGAAAGCCACGAGAAGATACAGTCGAAACTGTCTGGAGAGGATTGTCTTGATCCCCTACGAGTGGTGGCAACCGTAGCTGCCTGTTGAGTGGTTGCAACCGAAGCTACCTGGAGAGGGTTGATGAAGCCCCCTACGAGTTGTTTACAGCCGTAGCCGTCTGGAAAGGGTTGTTGAGACCCCCTACGGGTAGAAGCGACAAAGCTGGTCAATGTTCCAAGAGTTGTCGACTTCCTCGCCTTCAAGAGTTTGAAGACGATAAGAGCCTGGGCCAGTAACCTTTGCAACAGAGAAAGGACCTTCCCATGGCGAGTTGAGTTTGTGTAGTCCTGCCGTATTCTAGATGCGAATGAGGACTAAGTCACCAACGTTGAAGGAGCGTTCCTTAACGTTGCAGTCATGGTAGCGGCGAATCTTCTCAAGGTATCGAGCGGATTGAACAAGTGTGTTGTAGCGAGCTTCCTCGAGACTGTCAACATCTGTCTGTCTAGTTTCTTCAGCTACACCTTCTTTGTACTGGTCAACCGTCGGAGAACGCCACATGACATCAGCAGGCAAAACGGCTTCAGAGCTGTAGACCAGGAAGTAAGCTGACTGCCCTGTGGGGGTAGTAGGCTGAGTGCGCAGCCCCCAGAGTGCATTGCGTAGTTCCTTGATCCACTTGCCGCCCTTGGTATTTGCAGCAACATACAGTCGCTTTTTGAGAGCGTCGAGTACCATCCCATTGGCGCATTCCACTTGGCCGTTGGCACGTGGGTGAGTGACGGAGACGTACCGAACGTCAATTCCACTATTCTCGCAGTACTCCCAGAACTGGTGATTATTGAAATTCAAACCCAGGTCTGTGATAATGCGATTAGGGAACCCATAGCGATGTACGATTTCATCCAAGAAGTCGAGGACTCTATCAACCTTGGGGCAGGTAACAGGCTTGACCTCAATCCACTTGGTAAACTTGTCGATAGCCACCAGAACTCTGTTGAATCCCCCTGGCGCATTTGGGAGACCACCAATCATATCCAGCCCCCAGCAAGCGAAAGGCCAAGTTGGTGGTATCGTGATGAGCTTGTAGGCTGGAACGTGTTGTTGCTTGGCGAAGAATTAGCATCCCTGGCACTTCTTGACTAGTTCCTCTGCATTAGCAAGAGCCGTAGGCCAGTAGAAAGTACGTCGGAACACTTTCCCAGCAAGGTGCGGAAAGAAGCGTGATTGCCACAGATTCATTTGTGTGTCTTCTCCAAAATTTCCTTGCCTTCTTCGCAAGAAACGCACTTCATGAGTACATTAGAGCTTGCGCCTCGCTTGTAGAGTTGATCTCCGACTAGAGCATAAGCCTTGACGCGGCATGAGATGCGCTCGGCTTTTGACTTGTCTTCAGGAATCAACTGATGTTTAATGTAGTCGATGAAAGGAGTTCTCCAGTCCACATCAATCATAAGAACTTCTTGATCAGGTTGAACTGAAGTAGTCGTAGGTGCAGATGATTGCTCCGAAATTGATGGTTTGTGAAGTTCATAGACGAAGATTCTAGCTGGCACTTGAGCTCCTGTAGATCCCAGCTTCGACAAAACATCCGCAGCAACATTGTTGTCGCGGACCACATGATGGAACTCGAGGCCATGAAATTTGTTCTCAAGTTTGCGTACCTCTTGATAGTACGCATCCATATTCTCAGCATTACGATCCCAAGAATCATTGACTTGATTAATGACCACCAAAGAATCACCATAGACGAGTAGTCGTGTAATGCTGAGAGAGACTGCAAGGTGAAGACCATGCAGTAGAACTTCATATTCAGCTTCATTGTTTGAGACCTTCCAGAAGATTTGCAAAACATATTTGAGTTGCTCGTCCTTGGGGGAAATCAGAAGGACCCCGGCACCGCACCTTCCAACTTGAGGGAACCGTCAAAGTACATGACCCAATGTTCTGGACGCTCAAGTGGAGTTGGGACTTTATTTTCCTGCCACTCAGCCATGAAATCAACCAAGGCTTGAGACATGATAGCAGTGCGAGACTTGAACTCGAGTGATAGAGCACCAAGCTCTACATCCCATTTAGAAATCTTTCCTGTGGAATCCCGGTTGTGCAATATCTCGTCGAGTGGGTAGCTAGTGACCACAGAAATCTTGTACTCGTCGAAGTAGTAGTGGAGCTTCCGTGAAGTAATCAGAACCGCATAGAGTAGCTTCTATACCGGAGGGTAGCGAGCCTTGGACTCTGAGAGTACTTCACTAACGAAATAGACAGGCCTCTGGACAGGGTAGCCATGGCCTTCTTCCTGCCACTCAACGACAATAGCAGTACTGATGACATTAGTAGTCACAGCAATGTAGAGCAAGAGCTCTTCATTGGGCAGAGGAGCTGTGAGGACTGGAGGCTTGGATAACAACTCCTTGAGCTGAGAAAGAGCTTGATCAGCTTCAGTTATCCACGTAAACTTCTCTTGCCGTTTGATGTAACACCTTGCCCACCAAAGCCGCTCCGCCCAGCCCTTCCGTAGGGGCGAGCACACGTACACATAGCACCCTGCTTACACTTTCGTCCTCGCTTCGTGTAAAAGGGTTAACCCGAGGGTGGTATGGCTGGTGGACAAAGGCTTATAAGTTGGCTCCACCCTTACTCAACTAGCAATGTGGCACTAAACATGCGCACTTGCGCTCATGGGCCACTCATGGACCATCCAAATTGGGCCGGGTGTGACATTCACCCCCCCTCAAAGAACCCGACGTCCTCGTCGGTCCAACTCACTCGTCCAGTGCCGACCCATACGCCATGTCGTGTACCCCATCCCAGGCCCACACGCGCATGCATATGTCCGCACACTGAACCGAGCAAATGTCCAGGAACCTTTCCTCTTAACGCACGACCGTACGTCCAGTGCCGACCCATATGCCAGGCCGTGTGTCCCATCTCAGGCCCACATGCGCCATGCGCCCTATGTCCGCACACTGACCCGTACGTGCAACCACGAGGGTCGGCTCTGATACCATTTGTAACACCCTTCCCACCAAAGCCGCACCGCCCAGCCCTTCCGTAGGGGTGAGCACACGTACACATAGCACCCTGCTTACACTTTCGTCCTCGCTTTGTGTAAAAGGGTTAACCCGAGGGTGTTATGGCTGGTGGACAAAGCCTTATAAGTTGGCTCCACCCTTGCTCAACTAGCAATGTGGCACAAAACACGCGCACCTGCGCTCATGGGCCACTCATGGGCCATCCAAATTGGGCCGGGTATGACATTCACCCCCCTCAAAGAACCTGACGTCCTCGTCGGTCCAACTCACCCGTCCAGTGCCGACCCATATGCCATGTCGTGTGCCCCATCCCAGGCCCACACGCACATGCATATGTCCGCACACTGACTCGAGCAAATGTCCAGGAACCTTCCCTCTTAGCACACGACCGTACGTCCAGTGTCGACCCATATGCCATGCCGTGTGTCCCATCTCAGGCCCACACGCGCCATGCGCCCTATGTCCGCACACTGACCCATACGCGCAACCGCGAGGGTCGGCTCTGATACCATTTGTAACACCCTGCCCACCAAAGCCGCACCGCCCAGCCCTTTCATAGGGGCGGCACACATACACATAGCACCCTGCTTACACTTTCGTCCTCACTTCGTGTAAAAGGGTTAACCCGAGGGTGGTATGGTTGGTGGACAAAGGTTTATAAGTTGGCTCCACCCTTACTCAACTAGCAATGTGGCACTAAACACGCGCACCTACGCTCATGGGCCACTCATGGGCCATCCAAATTGGGCCGGGTGTGACATTTGAGTAGCTTGAAGAAAGGTAGGCCCCGTTCTCCAAGTCGCGAAATGAAGCGGTTGAGTGACGCCATACAACCAGTAAGCTTCTGGACATCTTTGATAGTAGTCGAAGCTTGCATGTTGGAGATGGCAGTAATCTTCTCGGGGTTTGCTTCGATGCCACGATGGCTGATGATGAACCCGAGTACTTTTCCAGATGATATGCCAAAGACGCATTTATTGGGGTTGAGCTTCCATTGGTACTCGCGTAGCGAAGTGAAAGTTTCCTCAAGATCCGCGATGAGCATGTCTGGATCCCTAGTCTTGACAACGACGTCATCCACGTATGCTTCCACATTCTTGTGAAGCTGCTTCTTGAAGCATGCTTGGACAGCTCTATGATAAGTAGCACCAGCATTTTTCAACCCGAAGGACATTATTGTGTAACAATAAGCACCAAACGGGGTGATGAATGCAGTCTTCTCTTGATCAGATTCCTTGATTGCGATTTGATGATAGCCAGAATAGCAATCCAGGAATCAAAGTAGAGCACAACCCGCCGTAGAGTCAATAACTTGATCAATCCACGGCAACCCAAAAGGATCCTTGGGGCAATGCTTGTTGAGATCAGTGTAGTCAACACACATCCTCCAATCATTAGAGTTCTTCTTTCTGACGAGCACAAGATTAGCAAGCCATTGCGGGTGAAAGACTTCCCGGATGAAGCCAGCCGCGAGTAGTTTGGCGAGCTCTTTCCTGATAGCAGCCCTGCGGTCATCAGCAAAGCGACGAAGATGTTGTCTCTTGGGAGTAGCATTAGGATCGACGTTGAGTGAGTGCTCGATCAACCTCCTGGGCACACCTGACATGTCAGATGGCTTCCATGCAAAGATATCACAGTTAGCCCGAAGGAAGTTGTCGAGCGCGTCTTCCTATTTAGGATCAAGCTATGCACTGATCATGGTCGTCTTGCTGCTGCCACCAGTACCGAGGTCAATGGCTTTGAGCAGGACGTCACCAGACGGTGCAGGCTTGTTGTTGTTCTTAGTCTTCTCAGGAACCTCCAGCTCGCTCGGAGCAAGCTTTTTAGCAGCAGTGAAGACTTCCATCATCGCATTGGGTACTTGGGTTGTCGAAGCAAGTTCTACAGCTTCTGTGTTGCAGTCGTAAGAATGCTTCAAATCCCCTTGCAATGAGAGAACTCCTTCGGGGCTCGGCATCTTGAGTATGAGATACACTGTTATGTAGTATGATCACCCTCTGGGTGCCATGGGCACTTCTGCTTGGTCAATGTTGTCCAGTGAGGATCATCTTCAGGATTGGCGGTAGTCTCCATGGCAGCAATAGTGTTGTCGGGCTTGCGCTTGCGATTAGGATTGATCGAGTAGTTATTACCCTGGCGGTTGCCCTACTGTTGCTTGCCACTGTTGCTTCCACTAGCATTGTTGTTGTTATTGTTCTGGTTGTTGCGAAGATGCTTGAACCGATTCTGAGCCTTGTCTTCCTCGTCCGCCCAGTGAGTGATCATCTCCTTGAGCTTGGTGATATTGGCTGGGCGAGCGCGACCTAAGTCTTGGAAAAGCCTGTCGTCATAAAAACCATCTTGGAAGGTGTCTATGACTTCTTTCTCAGTGACATCAACAACAGTAGCCCTTTTCTCAAAGAAGTGGCACATGTACTCGCGAAGAGTCTCACCTTGTTTTTGCTTGATCAGAGCAAGGTCCATCTGAGTACCATGACGGCCCAGAGAACCCGCGAAGTTGCTGGTGAAGCGATGCTTGAGTTGTCCCCAGTTGTCAATGGAACCGCATTTGAGAGACTCGAACAATGTGAGGGGCTCTTGCTCCAAGACGAAAGGGAAATAGATACACTTAGTATTATCATTGCCCCCCGCATTGGTGATGGACAGAGCATAACAGCACAACCACTCCTTTGGATCCTGCTTGCCATCATATTTAGAGATCCCGTAAGGCTTGAATTTCTACGGAAGAAGCAGAGCTTGAAGTCGAGCAGAGAGAGCAGGAAAGGAATCAGAATCTGCATCCTTTTGCTTCTCACGCTCAGCACGTCTGGCATTGATTGTTGTGCGAGCATCATAGCGAGAGTCTCCCGACTTGCTAGTAACGCTGCCGTCACCACTTTTTCCCCTGTTGCTAGCTTCCGGATAGGTACGTTGAGGAGTGGGTGTGGCACGATGAGCACCTCCACTACTGCCATGGTGACTAGGAGCAATGGTATTCTGGCATAGCATAGTGTAGGCTAGTTCAGCCAGCTTCACGACTTCAGCAGCCGCCCTATCACGAGGCATAGAGCGATCGAGTAGATTGATCGCGTTGATAGCTTCCTCTGGAGTGCGATATTCACGAGTAGCTACCGCATCCAGAGCCTCTTGAAGATTACGGGTAGGTAGAGCTTCCGTGAGTTCCCAACGAAGGGTTGCACGATCAGCATTGTGTTGGTGACGTGCAGTCTTGGCCTCCGCAGTTCCTCAGCAGGAGCATTGGCAGAGAGTTCATCATCAGATACATCATCCGGAAAGCGATAATTGGCACGATGCCCTTGCGGAGTAGTTGCATCAATGACTAAAACTTCTCGATATGATGAATAAGTACCCGTACTCTGGATGAGCTCAGTATCGGTGTCATAATCAACAAGCTTGATGCCTTCCTGGAAAGGTAAGTTGTCGAGACAAGCGATAAAGCACTCCTGATCATCCAAGGTGAGATCAGCAGGCACATTCTCAGGCCAATAGACGAATCTACTCTCGGGTGTCGATGTGATCACCAGGCCCTGAGCAGGGCCGGTTAGTTGTTGTACTTCAGTAGAATCTGAACCATAGTCGAACTCGAACTCAGATGAATCCGAATAGTAGTCGAGGTTGACATCCGAACCCGAAGAGTACTTGAGCACGATCTTCGGGCCAGAGCACATGAGGCGCTTCAGTGCGGCTTGGTAAGCGGCACTGACATGGCGATGGCTGAAGAGAGGTGGTGCTGGAATGTTATCCAGGCTGAGCGCAAGCTGTGAAGCTGAAGAGAGCGACTCAGGCTGAATAGGAGACGAAGTCGAGTTGTACTCGAACTCTGACTCGAGTTCTCTGAGCGGGTCAGAGATCGAAATTTCGCCAAAATTTTCGACGAGTTTCTCCATCGAAGCTTGCGTAAGCGTCGAGGACTTGAGCTTTGACTCCAGAGTTGGCGCTAAGAAACACAGGAATGATCCGGCGCCATCAGCAACGCAAACCCAAGAGCCAAAAATGAAGGTGTTGCCTTGCTGGAAAGCGACGGTCGGCTTGATGATGATGAGGGCCATCAAGTTCGCCAGTGGATCAACGACGAGATCCCCTACCTGGCGCGCCAGCTGTCAGTGTTTTAGACACCGAGCCTACGACAGGGTACCCGAAGTAGTAGATTGTGCGGTGGGGCTCGCCGAGATCAGGAACACGATGGTGAGACACAGGGCACACAATTAGACAGGTTCGGGCCGCAATGTGCGCAATACCCTACGTCATGTATGCTGCGTGGCTCTGTATTGATTGCGTATGTTTTGAGAGGGGTCCCTGCCTCGCCTTATATGCTAGGGGAGGCAGGGTTACAAGTCAGATTGGTACAAGGGTACTATTCGAGTAGGACCCGGAGTAGCCTATACAAGGTATGGAAAGCTATCCTAGTCTTAGTACAAGTCCTTGTCCGTCTTGTCTTGCCTTGTGGTCCACGGTACCAACACCGTGGCCCACTAGTCGAGTAGTCCAGGTGTGTAGGACTCATCTCCCGGGTAGGGTCCACATGTGTTGGTGGGCCTAGGGATGCCCGGTCGACATACCCGGCCGAGGCCCATGAGCCAGTCGGTGGTGTGGTATGCTGAGCCTGTGGCTGAGGCAACGGCTGTGGTGACGGCTGTGACAGCGGATGTTGTGGCAGTTGCTGTGTTGTCGCTGCCCTCCTCGATGCAATCCTAGTGACCCTGTCTCCAGAAACACTAGAACGACGAGGTTCCCCACGAGGAACGTTCAGTGGCCCTTGGTCGTACAAATGGAAATCCGGGTTAGGTAACCAAATCTGGTTTGCATGGCCAGGGTAAAAGAAAACCAAAGAATCATCCGGGCCCTTCTTAAGAGTATGTCCTTGAATCAAATACGCCTCATCTATCACAGCCCGGGGAGAATCAATGTAGGGAACATTAGCCCCTTGAGTAATCCTGAGACTCGAAATCATACGTGTGATCAAAGACGTACACTCAATAGAACCCGTCATCCTAAAATTTGTCAACCACTACCGAATCATTGCTTGCACTGGGGTGATTCTGATCCGTCTGACCGCGGCATATAATATCCTCATCTCGTCCATGCGCACGGTTCGAACATCGTCCCTTGGAAAGAGAGTGACGGCGAGCCACTTGTGCCACAGTCGGAGAGTGGGATGTGTGATATCATTGCACCAAGGTGCTAACTTGCCACGGACAGGTCAACCAGAAAGCTCTTCCCAAAAACTATCTCGAATAAAATCGCTGCAACCTTGATCGAGAGAAATAACAGAATGACGATGAAAACCGAGAGCGCGACTAAGATCTAGCCATGAGACTCGATACGACGTTCCATGTAAACGAAACGTAATACCGGTCTCATCCTCCCGAAGAGTATAGAGAAACTGGATGGTGAGAGGCCTAGAACCGATCTCCTACACTAGAACAAAGTTCTCCCAACCAAGAGCATGCCAAATGGAATCGAACTCGGAGTCCATACCTGTTTTCTCGAGAAGGGCCGAGTCGAACTCCTTGGTATTGGCGAAGACTCGACTTGATGAGAGCGTAGGCTTGTCTCTCCCGGTCGTCCCTCAAGTTGATGAAGGCGGCACCGGCATCGAACACTCCTTCGGCTTGTGGCGTGGGTAGCTCCTCTTCTTCCTCTTCTTCACGATTGGTTGACATTGGACTCGGTGTAGCTCCGGAGTGGTGAGACAAGCCCTCCCCGTCTCTCGAACAGCGTGAGCGGGTCACCTTCCGGTATGCACCATCAGGTGAGGGGAAAGGACTCACCTAGGGCGGCGGCGCAGAGGGACGACGCGACGCAGCGATGCAGGGGAAGCAGAGTAGGGCATCGATGTCCTCGGCTTCAGCTACTCCGGCTCCTGGCGCGGCGGCTCCGGCTTCACGACGTCGATGGCGGCTCCCACGAACGGCCATTCCCGCCTCCTTCTCCTCCACTCTCCCTTCCCCTTCGCGAATGTCGGCGGCGGATGGATTGGGGAAAGAAACCCCAAACTGGGCGGCTAGAGTTAGTGGGCTGTGGTAGCAGCTCTTATAGGTGAGGGCTGGTGGACAGTGGGATGCGGCATTGGCCGACATGGCTCACATCCAAGGCCGCGGCCACGGGAGTACGACAGAGCTCGCCGAGGTGGAGCGCCGGGTGTGGCAGCTGCGCTGCGGAAAGGAGGAAAGGGGGGAGGTGAGGCGAGGTGGCGGCTGACGAGGCAGCCCCACATGTCCCCACATGTCATAGGGACAGCGGCGGTAGCAGTGTCGCAAACCTAGGTAGGCCGAAGGCTGACGGGCCGGTGGGATCTTAGGGGGCGCCAGCGAACTCATCGATGAGCTTAGGGAGGTCTGGCAGACTTGCAGGCAACGTTAAGGCCCGACAGTGGATTAAGGTTTTTCCTATTTTCCTTATTTCCTATTCCTTTAAGTAAATATGTTCCAAATTTGAATTTAGGATTCAAATTTGAATCTCACTCAGATAAATCCAAATAAACTCCAAAATTAACACACTAGCATTTTATAATTCCTAAAAGTATTATTTATCTCAAAATAAATCTAAGAATTAGAGGAGGATCAAGGAAGACAGCCTTATAAATTAACCAAGGACTCAATTTCACCCAAAAATTTTGAAATTCACATTTTTGCATAAATTAACATTCCGGAAAAACTCTGGGATGTTACAACTCCCACTTTGGAATAGGAGAACCAAACTTAAAGTAATCACTCTCTAAGACTAATCCTCTCTCCTTTAAGCAAACTCTAGCCTTTAGATGGAGATAAACAAGAAGGGCTAGTAGGGAAACGATATCTAGGAGATGGCTGGAAATTTTAGCCCCCCTTACCTATATGCACTTGGCCGGGTGACATAAATGCCTCTAAATATATACCTAGATACATATCCACATAGGCGTAAGATGGTCCATATTTTGTAGACTCGTCGATGGACATGACGCCATCACGACTTTGCTCTGCCGCTATGCAAGCTTCATGACGACACCAGATACCCTCCATCATGGCAACGTGGCCACACCTGATGTGCTCCTCGTTGTGAGGCCCAAACCGGGAATCCAGCCAACATGGTAGTTTTGAGGTCCAAACCGTCCATCTCCACTTGCCCCCCCCCAACGATGTCGACGAGTATCCGACATACTCAAAGGCATTGATGTCTACAACTAATCTGCTCCCGCTCCTGGACTGCCTACTTGACTTGACTAATGTCGTCTACATCGCGTTCATGTAGTGCTCTTTTGTGCACCTTGTGGGTCACCTCCTGTAGGGCATACACCCTGAGTACTTGCCATGGAAGCAAGATGACGTACTCCTACTAGAATTCCCTTGTAATCCTAATATGACTCATACTGTGTAATCCTATCTGGAATATCCACATAGGGGTAAGATGGTCCATATTTTTGTAGACTCGTCGATGGACATGACGTCATCACGACTTTGCTCTACCTCTATGCAAGCTTCATGACGACACCAGATACCCTCCATCATGGCAACGTGGGCACACCTGATGTGCTCCTCGTTTTGAGGGCCAAACCGGAAATCCAGCCGACATGGTGGTTTTGAGGTCCAAACCGTCCATCTCCACTTGCCCCCCCCCCCTCCAACGATGTCGACGAGTATCCGACATACTCAAAGGCATTGATGTCTACAACTAATCTGCTCCCGCTCCTAGACTGCCTACTTGACTTGACTAATGTCGTCTACATCTCGTTCATGTAGTGCTCTTTTGTGCACCTTGTGGGTCACCTCCTGTAGGGCATACACCCTGAGTACTTGGCATGGAAGCAAGATGACGTACTCCTATTAGAATTCCCTTGTAATCCTAATATGACTCATACTGTGTAATCCTATCTGGACTCCTACCTTGTAAGCGACTAGGAACCTACCCCTTGGACTATATAAAGGAGGGTCGGGGTACCTAGGACTCATACCGTGCAATCCTACCCGGACTCCTACCTTGTAACCGACTAGGAACTTGCCCCCTAAACTATATAAAGGAGACCCGAGCGCAGGGCGCCACATATGATACTCCAAACAGGACGTAGGCTTCACTACTCTGGTCGCTCGAACCTGTATAAATATGTGACTTGTGTCCACACTTTAACCTTTGAATTCTAGGTCTCACTATCCCCCACCGTACAATCTACTACCTAGGGTACCTCCTTGCTAGGCTGTCGGACATAAAAAAAACCGACTCCTCGCTCCCAGACTCCTCGGGTCTGTTGATCTATGCCTAATATAATTGTGTCAAGTCTTCACTTTTCTTGGCCCATTGGCATATGAACCTTTTGTTTAGCCTTCACTGTGTGCCATCAACAGCCATGTCGCACCCAACACCTGCACATCACGAGCAAAGAAACACATCGATTCGCACAATGTTGTCAATCAATTGTTATCCATGGGGACCACCGTTGGTCCTCAGAAAAATATTCCTTCCTCCGTTCCAAATTGTAGTTAGTTTGAATTTTGTACCCCCAAATTTGACCGCTCATCTTATTGTAAAATTGTAGCTTAAATGATGACTGAAGGTTGGGCCGTTCAAGCATTTTTCAACGAAAGAAAAAATAGTAGTTACAAACTTTTCTTATAAATGTTTTAGTAATACCAATGAAATTTCAATTGCTGACCAATGCACATGAATTCTTATAAAGTGGCCATTTCCGTTTTCCATGACCAGTTAGGATTACTAAGACTGGAATGGTAATCATCAACTACTCTCAGCTCAGATGGAAGTAGAGAAACTTCTCTTATAGGCACATAGGTGGAACCAGTGGATGGCACGGGTATGGTGTGGCATACCCAAAGCCCTACAAGTATACATCTAGTATGTACAAAATTTTCAATTTAACTTTCGATTTGCAGCTAGCCCGCGAGAGAAAATTACATATTGGGACTCAAAATGTGATGGTTCCAGTTTTATAATTCCAAACGTATACTTTTTAAAATTCAGAACGATACTCTCTTGATTAGCCATTGACATAAAGTTTGTGTTTGAAATAGAAAAAATGTGAATCACCACATTTGGAGTCCACAATATGTAATTTTCTTCACGACCCGCGACTTCGTGAGGTCGATGATTGAGGCAGGGAGACACCCGTCCCTTTTCCTTGGCAGGTGATGATAATCGACCAGCTAGGTGGCGACACGCGACTCCCTCCCTTTTCCTCGGGGGTGACTGGCTATATCCACAATTTCATGCAGAGAGGTTGAAATATTGAAATATATTCACTTTTCTAAAACAAAACTGGCGAAGCTGAGAAGCCTAAGCATCTGTACATACCTGTCCAGACTACAGTTTTGCGTGGAATCGAGTCTCCCTAACTGACCAAAAATTCATTTATTTTTTCAGTTGCAACCGAAAGTGCTTTTTTTTCCGGGTAAACCGAAAGTGCTTCTTTGGCATACTGGTTGAACATGTGCCACTAAACAGACCGACAAGCAACGGAGAAGTACTAGTAGGGGCAAAAAAAGGAAGGAAATGTTAACCCGATGATCATGGCAGCATTATTTTTGGACACTTAACATTTTGTGAATAAGGAAAGCCTGAAGGAGATTGTATTTTTTGAACACACGAACTTTGTGGTGTCTAGCTCGGTGAAACACGTAGATAAGTAATATTTTTCCGAGGAGCAACGGTGGTCCCCATAGATAACAATTGATTGACAACATTGTGTAAATTGATGTGTTTCTTTGCTGGTGATGTGCAGATGTTGGGTCCAAATTTGACCGCGCGTCTTATTCTAAAATTGTATCTTAAATGCAGATTGAAGGTTGGGCCACTCAAGCATTTTTCAAAGAAAGAAAAAACATATAGTTACAAACTTTTCTTATAAATTTTTCAGTTATACCAATGAAATTTCAATCGGTGACCAATGCACATGAATGCACATAAAGTGGCCATTTCCGTTTTCTATGACCAGTTAGGGTTACTAAGATAGGAATGGTAATCATCAACTACTCTCAGCTTAGATGGAAGTAGAGAAACTTCTCTTATAGGCATATCCGAATTTGAGCACGTATTATGATTCCAGAGCTATTTACAAAACTAAAATGTAAACAAGATTGGACCTGCACAACCATGACAAGCACCGATTTCACGAAACAAACTGAACACAGTTGACATTACGAACATGAGAGTGTACACATTACACGGGCCACCTCTAAACCCAGACACAACCACAGGACTCAAGAAACAACAATGGTGGAAACACAAATGGAACAACCAACACAGCACCAACTAACACAAAGCTGCTAAACAGACAGACACCACATCACAACTAGTAATAGCACCTCAACCTTCAGATGAGAGAGGCAAGCAAGAGGACACACCTCCAATTAAGTATGTGCATATACCTATGCGTGCATGAATCGATTATGGGCGCCTAGCTCACCCTCACTGTAGAAGACACAACCACAGTCGCCACAAGTGCTCTTGCATCTAGGGTGTTTCTTAGCATTGTGGCTACATAACTTGTCCTTATTGATCTCATTGACATTACTACCATCCGACTGCCAAAAGCAAATCCAACAAATGATGTAGTCATCCCTAGTCACTCTGCTCAAGGCTAGCTTGTAGGAGTCGTGCAGTTCATCATACATGGCTTAATGCTCTGGTGTGAAACACAGCAAGCAAACTGATGAGGAATCAGGCTGTTTTCTTTGTTGCAAGATTTTCATAGAGGCTACTGCTCTATTACTTATAGGGAGTTGGCTTGGGAAGACAGTCGATGCTAGGTAGTAGGTACTGTAATCACGAAACTTGTTATGCATGCCCTGCTTCCTTCGTCCTTCGGGAGAAAAAAAAAAGTCAGTCACACTTTTTAATGCGTCCTGCAGCTCAGTTGTTGTGACCGAGCTAGACACCACAAAGTTCATGTGTTCAAAAAATACAATCACCGAGCTGCTCCAAGCACCTCCATGATTTCTACAGCAGAGATGCTGGAGAAGACGATCAAAGTGGAGTCCACTACTAGCTGGAACCATATATAAAATCCTAACGGCTCATACATGCGGAAGAGATGCTGGCGGAACGTACCCGCATGCAAGCTGATGAGAAGTCTAAACCTCCGTAGCACCAATACATCCTTTTATCTATTATAGTAACGTGCATGCACGTGTTTGTAAAAACAATTATTGAAGTGTTGTGTGATGCAAAAGGAACAAACAAAACATATATCCAAATGCATAAATGAAAGGAAGAACTATTGTATAAAAGCACTAACACATTATCCTAAAGCCAGGCTTCAGCCAGAACTTCTCCAAGTCATGAATCCAATGGAGACAACAGAGATTCATTGTCAGACTGATTTCCATCAACTCTATTACTACCTTTCTCCAGGTTGAAAAGCCTGCAAATTCAAGTTTATTGTTGTCCCCTGGATCTAGCAAGAAAGAACAAACTGTATGATAAGTTGAGCTTACAGACAAAACAATATCGTAGATAACCTGGCCATATCCTCTGCTGCTGTTTTGCCCTTCCGTTTGTCGACGTTCATCACCGACACTCCCAAAGAACGAGGTTGTTGTTGCGCCCTCCAGGCTGCAGCGACAACACTCGTGGTCCAGCCATCTACCGGTGCCACCGCCTCTTCAGGGGTGGCACCACCGCACCACTCGCCGCCGGTCATCGTCAAGCAGGCGCTCGATCCGACTTCGCGCTCACGTATTTCTCGCGCAAACACCGCTGCCGATCTGCTGAAGGAAGATGTCGTCACCACCCCTGTCCTGAGAGCGACATCTTCCTGCAACCTGCGTCGCCGCCACCCCTGTCCTGAGCGTGACATATCGCAAACTGCGTCGTCTACCATCGCCATCCGCTGCTCACCGTCTCGCTGCTGTCCTCGGCAAGAAGCTGCTGACTTCGCGTATCCGAGTGCCTCGGCGACGCTTCGACCTGCACTCCCTCCACGGCTACGACCACGTCCACCTCGACTCCGGCTACTACGGCACTAAGGGGCTACCATCTGCTTGAGCTCCAGTTGCAGCATTCGCATCGGCATTCGGACTGCAGGGGGATATGTCTCCATTGTTCTCCAGTCTGTTTGTTCGTGTTGCTACCGCTACGACTGCGGGGGATGTTAGAGTATAGATGATAGGTTAGGATAGAATCCCGGACTACCATATGTATCTCGGTTGGAGGCTTGCCCTCCAAGCCATGTACTCTCATATATACCGCCCTAGGGGCTCAATGCAATACAATTGACGCAATCTATCCTTCCAACTGTCATCTTCTTTCTATTGATTATTGATCACTAAAACAAAGTAATTCAACCATTCCTACTTAGTACAAATCATGTCCCTTACTTTGTTTCCTTTTCTCCCTTCTCTAGTACAATTGTTCTTGGACGTTTTGGTGTTTCATGAACGGCTTCTGTCATTTGAAGGTCAAAGCAACCATCCTTTGAAAATTTCATTTCCATTTTACACATTTCTCTTTAGGTGGAATCCAGTTCTGAACAACCAACTATAATTATCTGTAAAATGACAGAACTCAACAAGGCATCTTCCTGTTTACTTTTGTTGCTTCTTCTTTCCTTATCTAATTTATGTGTGCAGTGCTAACTTCCACAGATAGCTTCTACAGCCTTGCCCTTGTCAAGTGCTTCGTCCACTGAGACTATGCGAAATAATTACTGATTTAGTAACTCTGTTAGAACTCAAAATTTAGTTTTGCAGACACTGCATTGAAAAGTCATACGCAAGCATTTGTAGAAAGAAATAGACCTACCTCATAATATAATATTATGTCATATGCATACGCTCCTTCTCCTCAGTTTCAAATTAATCGTAGTTATTCAAACAATATTAAGAATCTCTCAAATAGTGAAAAATATGGATAGGAATTCCGGTTGTTGCCTAGGGTACATGTTTTTTTTTAAAAAAAAGTATTCGGTCATCTTCTTTGATGCATCGGCGGCCCAACAGGCCTAAAACAGCCCACGAGATAATGCAGCCACGTTTATGTGAAATTGTGAATATCGGAAGTTTAAACTCCGTGTCTGTGTCGGAAAAGAAACTTCGTTTATATGCAACAAAATCTGACAAATAATTCCACGATAATGCTCCCGTCCGGGAGTCCGGACGCTCCGGACGGTCAGACATCACATTGTTTTTAAATGTTGCGAAATTCTTCTCAATGTTGCACACTACATGATCTAATGTTGCGACGGGTGACTTGATGTTGCAACGAGATTTTTTTTTCTACAGTGCTTAGATCTGACATCTATAGTGTTTTGATCTAACGGCTACATGTTGTAATTGGTCACCTTCATATTGCAATCGTTTCTCGTTCATGTTGCAATCGTTGTGAACATGTTGCATCCGTGTTCTTGACATGTTGCATCAGTAATGCTATAGTTAGGATGTCCGAAGGGAGCAAATATATCGGACGCCGTCACGAGCTTCCCATCCACTCGTTCCACCCGTCCTCATCCACTCGTTTTCTCTCTCCTCTCATTTTCCACGTGACTTCTTTCTCTCTCCTCGCTCCTCGTGCATCTCGCCAGGGAGGAGTCCATGACGCTGGAGCTGCGCGCGGAGCGGACAGAGCGAGCTGCGCCAGGCGCTGCGTGCGGAGCGGACAGGGCGGAGCTCCTGCACCGTCGTGGGCGAGCGCGGCGGAGATCGACCCCGACCGCCGCGGGCGCGTGCGGGAGACCTCAACCCCGGCCGTCGCAAGTACTTTATTTGAATGTTATATTTTTTAACAAGACATTTGAATGTTCCAATCAACACACCGTTGTTGCAAATGTTCCATGTTGCAGACATGTGATGTCGGGTGTTGTGTCGAGAAGGAGGAGGGAGGATGGTTCCTGATGTTGGATGTTGCAAATATTAATTTCAAATATTGCGGATGTTGAGTTTCGATGTTGCAGACATGTGATGTTGGGTGTTATGTCGAGAGGGGGAGGAGGGCTCCTGATGTTGCACGCAATATGAGTCACAACATGGGTCGTTAGGGTATTGTGTCGGATGTTGGATGTTGCAAGCAACATAGCTCGCAACATGCCCCCAACACGCTGATGTTTGGATGTTGGTCGCAACATGATCGCCACAAGCTCGCAACATGATCACCACATGCTCGCAACATCGGCGAATCGCTCGAGCAGGAGGGAGGGGGCTCCAAGGTTGAAATGTTGATCGCAACATGGTTCGCAACATTTCAAAACCGTTCGCAACATACTTCGCAACATCAAAACGTTTCGCAACACGATCCGACGGCTGATATGGTTCACGATCCCGATCGTGTGGCTGCGAACTCGTGCGACGGCTAGCGCTCGGAACGGACGTCCGGGCGCTAGCAGCGCCGATAATTCCACCGCGCATACAGACGAACCCAGATAAAATCCGAATCCTGGTCGAAAACATCCCTTCACGGAGCAAAACCCAGCTCTATATAATTCCATCCCGCACTTACAGCTCTCCTCGTTCCCAGCTTTAACCGAGTGCTCAACCCCCGGTCCTCCCCGATCGGCAGCCACCATGCAGCCGACCGGCTTCATCAACCTCACGCATGCGCCGCGCTCCGTGCAGCTGTTCAAGATCAACGGCTTCACGGCGACCAATGAGACAAAGCCGGAGTGCAGCATCGCCTCGGCGAGGACGGGCGTGGGCGGGCACCGCTGGGAGATCTCCTACCACCCGAAAGCGATCTTCACCGGCGCCGATTACTGTGTCAAGTTCCGCATCACCTTAGTCAGCGATTCCCTAATCGGTCTGGTGGTCGCATCGTTCGCCGGCCGCCTTGTGGATCCTAAAGACGGGCAGCAAGGGCATCAGCTCGCCTCGGCGCAGGTGGTGCCGCCCGTAAGCACGAGCGCCACGCTTCGTAACAAAGGCTAGGCAAAAGATTTGTTCATCGCGCAGAGGAAGACGCTTGCCAAATCCGGCTACCTCCTCGAGGACGACTCGTTTCTCGTCGAGATCGTGATCACCGTCCTGATGCCCGACAAGCCGAATTCGACGGAAGGGGTGGCGGGAGCCGCCTCCGCCGTGTCTAGCAGTGCCACTGCCACTGCCGTCGCGGCCTCCTCTGACCTGCACAAGCACTTCGGCGAGCTGTGGCGGAGCAAGAGGGGAACGGACGTCACGTTCGTGGTCGGCGGCGAGGAGATCGCCGCGCACAGGTGCGTGCTGGCGGCGCGGTCGCCGGTGTTCATGTGTGAGCTCTTCGGGGACATGAAGGAGACAGCCTCACAGAGCGTCGTGGTCGTGGACATGGTGCCGGAGCTGTTCAGGGTGCTCCTGCAGTTCATCTACATCGACACGTCACCGCCGGAGCTGGAGGGCCAGGAGGAAGAAGCCAAGGCGATGGCGCAGCATCTGCTCGCTGCGGCGGATCGGTACGGGATGGAGAGGCTCAAGCTCATGTGCGAGGAGAAAGTGTGCGGTGACAGTAGCGTAGGCACCGCGACGTCGCAGTTGGTTTTAGCGGAGCAGCATGGGTGCCCCAAGCTCAAGGCGATGTGCATGGAGTTCATGGTGGCGACACCCGCGAATCTCCGAGCGGTTGTCGCAACCGACAGTTACAAGCATCTCATGGCGAGCTGCCCGTCGCTCTTGTCTGAACTCCTCGTGGCAGTGGTTCAAACGAACAAGTAACTTTTTTTTTAATCAAAGGAAGAATTGTACTATATCAAAGTTGTATATTTGTCACGTAGGTTGGTTTCGATATATATGCCATAATTTGCTCAACACATAAAGCGCACAAAAATAGATATGTAACAGAAACACGAGATTAGCTTGTTTATTGGAATCCAATAATTGAAGCTCATCAGCGCCGACTCTGACATGCATGAATACCACACAATATTAGCTTGTCGATTGGAATACCCTACGTCCTATTTGTTGGTGTCTTTGTCGATCTAGATACCCCGATCCTCCTTTATATACTCCACGGGGTAGGTTACTAGTCGGTTATAAGGTATGAGTCCTGATGAGATTACATGGTATGAGTTCTAATAGGAATACAAGAGAATTATAGTAGGAGTCCACCTTCTTTCTTTGTAGGTATTCGGGATGTATCTTCGACACCGTGTCGCTATGTGAGTCCTCCCCGACTGGCTCCCTCGTTGTGCTCGTGCCGCCGTGGTTCCTCCCCTGCTCCCACATCACCGTCGCGGGTCCTCCCCCCGGCTTGCTCCTCCTCGACGGATCCTCCCTCCCCGACTCCCCATGCTGCCTCCTTTCTGACGAGGACATGAAAACCATGGATATACTTATGATTATTTGGCTTGGAGGAGTCCAGCAAGGTTGTCCAAGTCAAGGAGGAGGTCTGAGGCTAATTCAGTTCGAGTCCACATAGTGGAGGTCCAAAGGAACTCAAGTTCGAGCCTAGTTCGAAGTTCAGGAGTAGTACGCACTAAAAACAACACCCGGTCGCATACAGAGTCTGTTTTGGACGTTCTTTATATGGGTGGAACCAGAATTTCATAGAGTTTCTAATGACACTGGTCTCAGACCCAAGTTCGTTCAGAGTCAACAGGACTCGTCGAAACAAGTTGACATCCAAAATCTGTCAAGGTGTTGTGTCACCAGTTTGTCGGACCTTTGGCCCAAGTTGTGAGCGTCCTACCCCTGGTCACCCTCAACCCTAGAACGCCCCTCTCTCATGAACTCAGTAGCCTCCGCCTTAGAAACTTCGGTTTTGTTTATTGAGTTTGAGTTTTTCATCGAGGAATAAATTGTCTTCATAACCACTGTAATGTCGAGTTCTTTTGTTGTGAATCAGGACCTCTGTTCTTGTTCGTAACCACTGTGTCGATCAGTCCTTTTGTGATCAGAACTTGAACCCCTTTTTATTTCGATTCAATTCACATCTGCAATCATCAGATTGCGTGCTTTACTTTCTTCCTTGTGTTCTCGATTCGCTTGCAGGAAAAAATCTTCGTAGCAAGGTCAATCAAGTTGTGCTTAGCTGATAACCAATGAAGCAGTGATATAGCGGTTTCATGGTCGAATCGTGTTGATTTGAAACCGGGTCACACTACGTGAAAAACAGACATTGGTAACGGGCGCGGATGGCCATTAGTAACGGGCAACATGCTCATTACCGATCAAGCGTTACAAATAAGCCAACAAAGGTAACGGGTCGATGCCCGTTACTGATGACACGTAATTGTAACGGGCGTCGAACAAAGACCGTTACCACAACTACTTACCAGTCACCTGAAATGGCTGTTTCTCCAGGCCTACCGGAGCCTTTGGTAACGGGTGCAGACACTGAGCCCGTTACTCATAACACGTATTAGTAACGGGTGTCTAACAAAGACCATTACCGAAACTAGTTACCGGTCACCTGAAACGTCTGTTTCTCTGGGCCCACATGGACCTTTGGTAACGGCCGCAGAAACCGAGCCCGTTACATGAACTCGACATCGAAGATGCGGAAAATGACGCGTCTCCTCTGTCTTGACGAAAGGAGACGCGTCGTGTAAGTGCGCGTCTCCTCGGTCTGGATGAAAGGAGACGCGTCTCCTCAGAGCGTGTCTCCTCCGTCTGGACGAAAGGAGACGCGTCTTGTCAGTGCGCGTCTCCTATGTCTCAACGAAAGGAGACGCCTGTTGTGAACCCGCGTCTCTCTTTGTCTCGATCAAAGGAGACGCATCTTGTCAGTACGCGTCTCCCTCTGTCTCCACCAAAGGAGACGCGTACTGTGTACGTGCGTCTCCTCTGTCTGGACTAAAGGAGACGCCTACTGTGTACGTGCGTCTCCTCTAATCGACCAAAGGAGACGAGTACTGTGAACTTGCGTCTCCTCTGTCTCGACTGAAGGAGACGCGTTGTCTACTTTCACAAAAATTAGGTCCAGCATCCACATTCACAAAACTTCACAAACTGAATAGAAATCCACAAGATTCACATACATAATCTGTCAAAATTCAGGCATTTAGTATCCTCTTCTAACAAGCTAAGTAAGGTTCACAATAATATCATCACTGGCCATGAGGATTGGTATCAAATACAATGCGAGCCAGAGTAGCATCATTAATGTGAAATTTTCCTGAGGGTGCGATCACCTGGTCCATGAGGAATGAGGCAGTTCTTTCCCTAATGTGGCGCAGCATCTCTCGGTGCAGCTGACAAGTAGGTATGTGAAATGCCTAAATATAACAATGTCAGCAGTCAGCACATAGGTGGTTACCAAACATGTGTAGTGCTAATAAGCAAGAACTATGCTCAGTTGCAGGTGTTGCAATTGCAGATCCCAAGAAAGTACCTCAGGGTCCTTGAATTTATTTTTCACTGTAAGCATGTGATAGGTACAATAGAAGCCGCAGACTCTGGATTTGTAAGGTTGTTGGTGGCACTGTGATAAATATACATAGACAAACAGTGGTGAGAAGAAATAAATTCAAACTTTAGTACTAGCTTCCACAGGCAGGAAATACTAAGTAATACGTACATCAAAAGCCTTCTCATGGTTCAAGGTGCAGCGGGGCAACTTGTTGTCATCGGAGTAACTATTCCAAGCACTACAACAAAACATGCAACAATGGTTAGGGCACCATTAATAAACTCCATAGAGTTTGTTGACGAAGTTTGTAGGTTAAAAAAGAAAAAGAACTTACTCATCAATGGCAAGTACCAACTCAGAGAATTCAGTGTCTAGCGTCCAATATGAATCAAGATACAAGACCGTCTTCTGCTTTGGAAAGATCGCCACTGCAATCCAGTGCTCCCCAGTGTTATAGCAGGAAATGATGACTCTCTTTTTAGCATATGACTGGTAGGCACGCTTCATATAGGACACAAAAAAATCCCTTTTATTTTCTATATTTGACTTGCTAAAGCATTCAGGATCAAGGAAGGCAACGGGTTCCTTCTTCTGCCGTACTTCTACAGCCATATTCCTAATATTAAAAAAAACAAAGTGTAAGGAGGCAAAATACATAGTAAAGATGAACTGAGGCAGAAAGCACATTTAGATAGAAAATGATTAGTGAGAAGCAGATTAAATTTTCAAGCAACTTACAGGATGAAACAGCGGAGAAGTCCCATATCCAAAGCATCCAAGTTGAAGAGATCGTACAAGTCACTGATGATCACAGGCAACAGCTCCTATTTTTCATCTTCTCTCACAGGCCACCCAACCGTGCTTGGGCCATATTATGCCCTGAATCAAAGACTCATCATTGTCCTTACAACGTTCCATGTAGAAATTGTGGAGATTAGTGACAGAAGGAGCAGTATCCGGATGGTTGAGTTCATTAGCACTGAGCATTGCATCTCCAAATGTGTAGTTTGGGTTAATATGAGTCATAGCAACATTATTGGCTGCCTTCTTCTTAGCGTTTCTCTCAGATGACTTTCTGGTAGGCTTCTTTTCCTCCTGCTTTGAGATGGCTGAAGAAGGCTTTGTGGTAGGCTTCTGAGACCTTTTATTTTCAGCAATTTTCTACTGCTGCTGCTTTGAGATGGCTGGAGAATGTTTCTCAGATCGCTTTCTGGTAGACCTTTTATTTTCAGCGAGTTTCTTTTCCTGCTGCTTTGAGATGGCTGAAGAAGGTTTCTCACGTGGTGTCTGACCAGCAGCTATTGCAGAGATATTGGGCCCAGATGTACCTGCAGCTTTCTTCGAACTGTCATCGATAGATTTCTCGACATCAGCCAACACATGACTCTGGGCTCCTGCTTTGGCATCATTATTTTGAGCACTTTCTTTTGGGGATGGAGGTTTTGTTCTTTCATGAGAAGGTGGGGATGTAATTTGCGTTTCTGGGTCTGGAGGAGGAATGAATCTGTTCTGTAATTTCCGTTTCTGGGTGTGGACGAGGAGAAGGAGGTGGGTTACCAGGTGGGGAATTTTGTTCTGTAGTTTGCGTTTCTGGGTTTGGGTTTTGTCCTGTACTCTGTGAACCAGAAGGAAACTATACCATAGTGTGCGAGCAAGATTTTGCAATTGGTGCTCCCTTGATGTGAATGTGACACCTCTTCCACTGTATCCTCTAGTGTAGAGCTTGTCCAAGTGTCGTCACCTCGTCATTAGGAGGGTGTTCCAGCACGTGATCCCTAAAGACAGAATATACATGCAGCACTTCGACCACAGCACAGTCTTCATGAATCGGGACTGTGTGTAGCGTAGTCTGCTCTGGTTGAACCACACCAATTGCAACTTCACATTCAACACCGTGAAATATGATCCATAGGCCACAGTCTGTGGGTTCAGTCAACGTGCCTATAAGGTCTTCCTGTGTGGGGGAACCAATGTGCAGTACCTTTGTCGACAACTCTGTAGTGCCGTTGATCAAACCTACATTATCTGCGGACGCACAGCTGCTCTTCAGTCCGGCGGGTGAAGGGCTTGTGTGATTGGACACTGGTGCAAACACCACCTGGTACCCTCGTGCCATCATATCAAGCATATCCTTCTCCATCTCAGCCTTGAGTTCTTGCTTGATTTCTTCCTTCATCTGTTGCTTATCAACTGATGAGTCAGTACTGGCCCTCTTCCTCTTCCTATACATGGAAGCGTGCTGAGGCCATGCAAACTTCCAGCCCTGGTAGCTGGAGACACCACGCACGTGACCTGGTTGTTCGGGGCGGCCCAAGCACTGACTTAGCACATCATTCTCCCTCAGCCATGAAGTCATTCCAGAAGATTCTGCATGTGCATTCTTTTCCATGATGTCTGCAGCCACACTTTCATTTGCTACTTTGTTCGTCACTATCTTGGCAACACCGTCTGTCACCACTAGCTTACTCCTTGCTCGCATCCAATTCCTAGAACGATCATCAGTGATGGCATCATATGGGTTGGCGATCCCAGCCGCAGCTAATTTCCTGTCCTCTTCCTCCCACAGTGGTAGTTTTCCACAATAACTAGCTGGACCCTTGCTGTGCTCGTTTGTGTTCAGACTTCGAAGTGACTTGAACTTGCAACTAAGAGATGAGGCTTCCTCGGTTTCTTGTTGTTTCACAAACTCTGTCCACTCTTCCGGCTTGATAAAGTCGTGCTTTCCAAATGGCTTGAGTCCCTTTCTGATAAAATCTCGCCTAAGCTGAAATCTGAATTGTCTCCATGCCTTGGCTGCAATCTTCCACAAAAGCTTAAATGCCTGCTCTTTCATGTCTTCCTGGAACTCCAAGTGTTTCTGCATATAGGTTTCAAACAAGTACCACTTTTGTTCATCGCTTAGTTTTTTTATTTCTGACAAATCCAAAGGTATCTTTTGTCTAGCGATGAGCCCTGCAAGCGCCCTGAACCTGCGCTTTTGTGTTAATGGTACTGGCATCCCCCCTCTCTCAACCTCAGTGACTACCATTTTGTCTCTTGGCCACTTTGTCACTGTTCTTGGCACTCTGGCTCGGCCCATAGCCCCACCCACCTGCTCTTGTTCTTCACTAGCAGTGGCATATCCATCTTCTTCATTATATGCATCTTCTTCAAATTGCTCATGTCGGCAGTCCTCGACAGAGTTATCCTGTGAATTAATTGTCAAGGGATTATGAGAAAGGTCACCTCAGTGTCCAAGAATAGCACAAAAAGCAGACCATATTTCTACCTCTCCCAGGAGACATGCTACAACAGGAGACAAGTAGAGCACATTTTTAGTTAACCATGCATAATAGCTAAGCATTTATCTAATCAACACCCACAGAACTGTGTACAAGACCATACAAATGAGAAAATAATTACAGTAACTAGTTTAGCCCACTATAATCTCATTGGTTCTATGGTAAACCATTAACATAAATGCAATATTCAGAAACCAAAAAATTAGTTCAGGCAATACGACCTTACCATTTAAAAGAGGAAGATGCTCGCTGCCTCTGTTGCTGATGAGGTACTTATTCAACTTGGAGAGAATGTCCAAATGTACATATGGAACAAGAGCAAAACCAAATATAAGAGTGAGTCGAAAGGAAAATGCTAAGTATACGTTTTGAAACTCGAAACCCTAACTGAGCATCAGTGGCGGAGCCAGAAAAAAAATTAGCTGGGGCGACACCTAATGACGGACCAAACCAAAATGAAACACACACCAATTCACACATCTATATGCTGCAGTTGCACAAATTTTAGCGAAAATATTCAAAATGTAGTCTTAAATTTGAAGAACAAAGACACAAATTAGCAAGTACTAAGGTCCTATGAGTCATGGCGCTATCTAGAAATACTACCGAAGCTTAAAAATATCGTCAGAGAAGAAGGAACATAGTCGAGTTAGGGCAGATTAGCTGGGGCGGCTGTCCCAGCTGTCCCCAATGTGGCTACGCTACTGGTGAGCATAGTCAAGAATGTATCTTAATGATGTAGGAGGGATTTCTAGCATGCAGTTCACCTTGTCACTGTCAGAGCGGAGGGATCTCTAGTCGCCACGTCCTCGCGTCGACCTCGTGCGCTGGATCCCTCCTCCTCCTCCTAGTCGTCATCGCTGGAAGGTGAGGGGTGGTGTGGCGCGCGTCTCAGCGAAGGTGTGTAGCGTGCGTCGCGTCGCGGGGGGGGAGGGGTGAGGGGAGGAAGGCGAGGTTGAGGAAGCGGCGGCGGAGGGGGCGAGGGGGAGAAAGCGGCGGCGGCGCGAGGGGAGAGTGAGGAGGCGACTGCGTGAGGGAGGCGTCTTTCCCTACTAACCCTAGCATGAGTGGGCGTGTGTGGGCCTTAATACTGAAAGGCCCAATATTATTAGGAAAACGTGTCAGGCCGGGGCTAGTTCTATTCGAATGAAGAACGGTTCGCATCATTTTCCCCTTTTAATCTGCAATCAAAGATTTGAATCACGTATTTCTCCGTCATTCGTAATCCAAATTTGATGATATTTATTTTTGATTTTTTCTAAAATAAACCTCTATTCATTTATGACATTGTTTCGTATATAACTCCATTTCCTGGATGTTGTTTATACGCTTTTATCTTGTTTCTTACAAGTAACATAGAAATAATATATATTTTACACAACCATTACTAATGAAACTTTGTATTTCGTAATGTTAAGGTGAACAAAAGGTTGTGTTAAAATTTCAAATGTATATGAGTTCGAACATGTTGTGAAGTATGGAAAACTTCAGTGTTGAAGTATAGCATTCTAGGAAACTATGTGAGAGATGTACACATTTGTACACAAGTATAATCTTCCTTTTGAGAAACAATTTGAAATTTTTATGACGAGTTTACGGACCCAAATTATGTTGCCAAGTCAATTTGTAGAATTTTTAGACCAACCTAAGACGTTATTACAATTATTATATCCCAATCATGAGATAAAAAAATCGAATTTTGATAATTTTGGTTACGCAAGTGTGCCTGCTGATATTTTATTCGAATACTAGATGATCAACTACGAATTATTCATATTTTTAATGAATTTTTAGGTGCTATTTAATGGGCTCTAATATTTGAAGGAAGCAAGTTTCATTTCAAAAAAATTACTGTCGGGCCCACGTGTCAGCGTCAGCAGCCTATATAAAAAAGATAACGTTGCCTGGCCGGTCGAACCCACCTGACAACAAATGAGACGCGGGGTCTCGAACCCGCGTTGGAAATGACTCTCGATTTTGGAAATGAATATAACATCCCGAATGGGATAAGCGCAGCACACACGACGCTCTGACCTCTAAGCTCTCTGCTTCTTCTTCCCCGCTCTGAGCTCCACCGCCGCCCGCCCTTCCTTTCCCCACTGTCGCGCACATGTCACACTACGCCGATTCATCTGGAGGTGGACGTGGCAGGAGCAGGTTTCAAGGTGGCCGGGGCAGCCGCATTCACTCCATCGGCTTGGATCCAGTCGGTGAGCTAAGCGGCTTCCCACTGGTCTCTTGCCCGGACTGTGGTATGGCTCGGGTGGTGGAGGGGAGGACGCAGAAGGAAGGTGAAAACCACGGTCGTCTTTATTTCAAGTGTGCGAGGAACGCGGTGAGTAGTCTAAGCTGTGATTTCCCAAATCTGAGTTAGGGTTCTTATGTGCTTTTGATTTGTACAGTTCCCCAAGCTTTGTGGATATTACTATTTCGAGAAGGAGTATCTCCAGATGCTGAAGGATGCTGGCGTCATATCTTTTCGACCATCGAACTGGGCAGACATGATCGATGAAGTAGTTGATTCAGTGGATTGTCAACTTGGGAGCGACAATTAGAGGAAAGCACCGGACGACAAGCAGAGGAAGAAAGCACTGGAGGAGAAGATGGACAATGTGATCTGGAAGATGAACTTGATTATTGTGGGTGCTGTTTGTGTAGTATTTGGATGTTTACTGGGGATGTATGCCGCAAAGAAGTAATGGGGATGTGAAAAGTGGTGCTTTAATTTGTTTCATCTGTGTGAATGAGGAATGAAAAATTTGTCACAGATGACAAACTTAAATGTATGAATGAAGAAAATGGAATGGAATGACAATTGGGTCACGAATCTTAATGTGTCACATATCACAAATTTCATCAATTCATCTGTGTTGACATTTCAGTGTGAAATTAACCAGCCTGCACCAGCATTTCGAAACTCAGAATCTTTTCACTAACAAATACTCCCTCTGTTCTCATTTATAAGGCGCACACGTAAAACGAGATTCAAACTTTATCATCTTTGACCAATAAATTGCCCATCAATTTTTTCGTTTTGTCATATAAATTTGACATGGTTGGTTTTGTAACCAAATGTACTTTCCAATGAGTATAAATTCATAACCATAACTAATATAATATAAAAGAAATGAATAGTCAAAGTATGATTTAGAAGACCGTGCCATGTTAGCTCACGCCTTATAAACAAGAACGGAGGGAGTATAGTAACAAATATTGCAATTCATTGTTGCCCCGCTGCCACTCTGCCCTGCCACTCTGCCATTGTTAGATGTAGTTCATCACAAGTTCAACATATACACAGGAGGAACACATATTAACAAAGGAACATGTTCATGACAAACAAGCAGAGTTCCCAATGTTTGACCAAAAGCCACTCTTCCCTGCCACTTAGATGTAGTTCATCACAAGTTCAACAAACACACAGGAGGAACACATATTAACAAAGGAGGACGAACACACAGAGGAGGAACAAATTAATTAAGCTAAGGTAGGAAGACTTGTCGCCGCCGCCGGAGGAGCCCCACCGTCGAAGTCGGAGTCGGAGCCGCCGAGGCCGCGTTTGTCACCGCCGTCGAAGCCGCCATTGTCGCCGTCGCCGTCGCCGCCGTCGTCGTCGCCGTCGCCGTCGACCAAGACTCTCTCAACAAGGTTCGCAGCCAACCAACAGATCTTGTAGGCGAAATCCTTCACGGACCTCTGCAGCAGATCGTTGGGTCGTGGCAGGCCGAGCATAACGCACACCTATTGAAGCTTCCTGAAAGCTTCGGCCAAGAGTTGGACGGACAAAATGTTGTCCAAAACTAGTTGTGAACTCAGAGAGGAGGGCTGCACGGGCGGCAGCGCCGGTGCCTCCTCGGCCGGCGGCGCCGGCGCCTCCTGGATGAGACGACGACGGCGGCTTTCATCGTTGTCATCCTCCTCCCTTCCCCGCTTCCTCGATGGCTCGCTCGACGACGATGCCATGCGCGCGCTTGAGGAAGAAGAAGCTCTTGGTGATCGGAGACGACGGTGGTGCTGGGGTTTTCTTGGTGGCGCGCTTGAAGCTTATGGAAGAAAGCTCTTGGCCGGCCGGGTATTTATATGACAAGACGGGGAACCGTCAGGCGGTCAGTTTTCCCACAGTGACACGCCACTACGCCTCGGAACGTGGTACGCTGTGCCGACGCATGTCCACTAACCAGCATCGCATTTGACAAAAGACTTTTTTCTCCGTCCCACAGAGACTGTTCGTATACCTTATTTCAATACCTCTTTTCAAGTTCCAATGCATAGACTGTTCATATTGCTTATTTTAATTTATTAATACCTCTATTCGTTGGAAACCGACCACAAAGGAAACAGTTCTCCTTTCTCCTTTTAATCTGGAACCAAATTTTCTGTCATGTATTTCTTGGTCATACGTAATCCAAATTTGATTATTGCTTTTTCTTATTTTTTCTAAAATCGCCATCTTTTCATTAATTTCATTGTTTAGTGTATATTTCCTTTTCGTTAGTAATGTTTTTATGCCTTATCTTGTACTTTATAAGTAGAACATAGAAATAATATTTGTTTTACACAACCATTACTAATGAAACTTTGTATTTCGAATTGTTAAGGTGGACACAAGGTTGTGTTAAATTTTCAAATCTATATGAGTTCGAACATGTTGTAAAGTGTGGAAAACTTCAGTGTCGAAGTAACATTCTAGGAAACTATGTGAGAGATGTACACATTTGTACACAAGTATGATCTTCCTTTTTAGAAACCACTTGAAATTTTTATGACAAATTTAGGGACCCAAATTATGTTGCCAACTGAATTTGTAGAATTTTTAGACGAACCTAATACGTTATTAGAATTATTATATCCCAAACACGAGATAAAAATTTGAATTTTGATAATTTTGGTTACACAAGTGTGCCTGCTGATATTTTATTCGAATACTAAATGACCAACTACTAATTGTTCATATTTTTAATGAATTTATAGGTGTTGTTTTATGGGCTCTAATATTTGAGGGAAGTAAGTTTCATTTCAAAAAAATAGCGTCGGGCCCACGTGTCAGCGTCAGCAGCCTATATAAAAAAGATAACTGCCCGCCCCCACGTGACAACTAATGTGACGTGGGTTCTCGAACCTGCGTCGGCAATGACTCTCCATTTTGGAAAATGAATATAAGATCCCGAATGGATAAGCACAGCACACACGACGCTTTCCTAATTTCTCACTAGGGTATTAGCGGAGGTGAGCGGAGGCGGCGCCGGCGAGGTGAGCGGAGGCGGGGACACGACGATGAGCACCGGCGAGGGGCCAAGCAGCAGACAACCCCGCGCACCGTGTATCGAGAAGGAGAAGCCGAACGTGATGCGGTGCCGCAACTGGATCCGCGCGCGCGCCGTCGAGATTGCGGCGAAGACGGCTCCGACGATGACCGTCGGAGAGGGGCCAAGCGGCGGTGCAGCGAACCCAAAGCCGGAGATGAGCGTCATCGACTGGATCCTCTCGGGTTCCGACGAGGGGCCAAGCAACAGCAGGGAGGAGCGTGCCGGCGAGGGGGCAGCGAAGAGGGCAAGGCGCCTGCCTCACGTCTGCGATGGTAAATGTCTTGCAACGACGGCGAGGGGTCGAGGGAGCGGCGAAGGTGCAGAGGACCTCATATCCGACGCTGGCAACTACCACAACGACGGCGAGGCAAGTTTCTCTGAATCACAGTGCCTTTTACTTGTTCTATAAATGGAGCAGCTTGAGCTTGATGAGCTTGATCTACTTATTCCATAGAGATTTTGTAGGATTTCTAACATGATCAATGTAGCAACTTGTTCCTATGAAATGACTAGCTTGTTCCTTTGTCTATCTTAATCTTCTCATTCCTATGGTTCATCCAAATGATCAATGTAGCAACTTTCCTATGTTTTTCATTCCATAGGAATCAAAATGGCATGACACTGTCTGGGAATATGTGAAACCTAGGGTTGATAATATTAAGGAAGAAATGCACATCCTCCTCACAAAGGCTGCATTCATGAGGCGGTACAAGTTTGTGGCTGAACAAAATCTGCAGCCCATGGAAGATGCGCTCGATGTGTTTCAAGATACCTTGGTTGCATTTGAAGAGGCTGCAAAAAAAGCAAACCTTAGTTGAAGATACCATGCTTTTGTTGATGTTGAAGGGGGCATGCTTTTGTTGATGTGCATGGTCAGATAGCATGACCATTGTAAAAATGTGACGGGCAAGTTAAGGCCTAGCTAGATGGACAAGTTATTAACTGTTTGTAATAATTATGTATATCTTTGTGGACAAGTAATCTTTATCTATATATGTGGACAAGTTATCTTTATCTATATTATGTCTGTTTTGTCTCAAAAGATTTTTTGTTGATTATGCATGTATGTGTCGAAATGGGAGCCCTGAGAGATCGGGCTACCTGTCAATCAAGACAGATACAAAGGAGACTACGCGGGATGGTTATTCCACGTTGCATTTGCCCCTCCAAACCGACGAGGAGGAGCCGGCCCCACACGCCGCCCTCGTGCATTGCAGACGAGGTTTGGCTTATCCACGTATCCTTTGTTCCTAATGTTTGACCAAAAGCCACTCTCCCCTGCCACTCGATCTGCCATTCTGCCTTCCTTCTCAAACCTTCTGCCTTCCTCGTCTCCGTCGCCTTCTCTCTGATCCCCTTCTCCTTCCTCGTCTCCGTCCCAGAGATGGCCGGCGGAAAGCAGTCGTTCCCCCGCCGCGACTCAAGAGGGAGGTTCTGCAGCGAGGAGGAGAAGGCCCCGCCCGCCGCCCCCGCCAAGAGAGTGAGGTTCCGCGGCGAGGAGGAGAAGTCCCCGCCCCCCGCCCCCGCCAAGAGAGTGAGGTTCCGCAGCGAAGAGGTCGGTTCTTTGTCAGCCAGGGGGAGGAGGCTGTACACACGCGCAAGCGCCAAGGGGGTGCACTCCGGCGACGCCCGGCAGGCAGAGGCTGAGCCTTCCTCGAGTTTGGTATGCTTGAAGTTAGATTTATGCTTGAAATTGAATTCCTGGTACTCATCATATGCTGCTCACAAAAATGTTGAACTCATTCTGTATACTGCTTCAATTTCTGAATCTTCATGCTCAGCGACTTTTATTAACTGAACATCCAGTGCCTTCGCTGATCAATGGTTCCAATGCATCAAATTTCCATTGTTTTAGGAAATTGTTGTACCAGCACATGACATTGTCAGGATCTAGACAGAAATCGACAAGCTCAATAAAACCTTAGACTACATCTGCACATTCCTAAACAGGATTGAAAGAATGAAGGATGACATTGGTAAAGAGAAGCAGGCAAGTTCTGAACCTAGTTACAGCAAAACAACTTTCTTGTTTGACCGGTTACAACTTTATGATATTAAACATGGCAATCTAATTGTGAAGCTTTCTTCAATTTGCCCTTGTTTTAGAAATGTGTTGTTACTCGGGAGGAAAATTATTAACCTTTCGAGTAGAAATTTTGTTATGCTTGAAATTTAATGCATGGTACTCATAATATTCTGCTCACAAAATTGTTGAACTTATTCTATATACTATTTCAATTTCTAAATCTCCATGCTACATCAACTTTTATTAACTGAACATCCAGTGTCTTTGTTTTAGGGAGTTGCTGTAACTCGGGAGGACCTTGACATGATCTGGAAAGAAATCCACAGGATCAACGAAGCTCTTGACTACACCCGGAATGACATAAAAAATCTGGAAGTAAGGAGTGATCACTTTGCTGAGGCAAGTTCTGAACCCAGTTACAGCTAAACAACTTTCTTATTTGACCAGTTACATCTTTCATAATATTAAACTTGGCAATCTAATTATGAAACTTGCATCAATTTGCCTTTGTTGTAGAAATATGTTGTTACTCGGGAGGATCTTCACTGCATCTGGAAAGTACTCGACAAGGTGGATAGAAGGATGGATAACAAGGCTGTGGACGACATAAGTCTCCTAGAAAATGATCAGAAAATACTAGAATCTGAGGTGGAGAAGCTTAAAGGCGCACAGAAGATGAAGGATATTGAACTTGCCGAAGCTGCAAAGAAGAATGCTGATGAGCTGCAGGAAAGACTTGTAAAACTAGAGGCAAAGATAGCTGAACTTGAGGCTGTAGCACAAAAGAAGCCATCTAACTAATGCCCCTGCTGATGCACGTCAGATGTGATCATGTGAATCTGTTTGTTCTGAACATTATGCATGTCACATGTATGTGAACATGTGATGCTAGCTATATATGCATCTTAAATATGTAGAATATGCTCTTATGACTACTATCTATGTGTACTTGTGGTTTTGCATCTTATTTAAGAGACATGATTATATGTTTGTGTGAAATCCAATATTTGCTATGATGACATAGTCAAATATTTGACGGCAGTGACAGTGCTAATGGACTTCAATTATTGAGCTCCGAGTCTAGTAACGGGCGTCAAATTGTCATCAGTAACGGACTTAAAAGCACGTTACCGATATGGCAGTGATCGGTAACGGACTTAAAGAGCCCGTTACGGATACGTTTAACTTTCGTAATGGTCACGTTTTAATGTCCATTACAAAGAATAACTGTAACGGGCGTTTAAGAAGCCCGTTACTGCAAGTCGTCATTGGTAACGGGTGCTGTGTTGGCCACGTCGGGGTCGAGCCTGCCACGCTTATGCGTAACGGGCGCCAAACAACAACCGTTACAGATAGGGTCCATGTAACGGGTGTTAAGGGCCCGTTACAAATGCTGCGTGACCTATTTGAGGTTTTCACGTAGTGTCATCAACGTCTAGCCTCTACTAATTGACTTATCTTCTACCTCTCAGAAGATTGGGCTAGCGCCTCTCATCAAGTGGTATCAGAGCTGGGTCCTTGTTAAAAATGAGAGAATGATGAGGACATTCTAGAGCACGATTTGACCAGGCACACAACAATGTAGGCGGCAGTCTGGAGCATGGTTTGGCCAGACGTACGACAGTGTAGGCGGCAGTCATAGCACAACAGGAGCTCTGGACGAAGAGGCTCGGTAGAAGACCAAATTTAGCCAGTGGGAGGGTGGATTTGGAGAGGCAAATGCAGTAGCAATTGGGATAGCAAGTGTGTTAGAATTGAATTTTGGTGTTGACTCTCAAAATCTGAGTTTGAAGAGTGGGTGGAGAGTCTCTTGAAGATGCTCTGACAATTTAAAATTTGAGGATTAATTATGAAAAATGTGAGTTTTTTAATAACGTCCATGACTGCCTGAAGGAACACATGACACTAATATATTAGTTTTTTTTTGAGATCGACACTAATATATTAGTTAGAGATAGAGATACACATGGAGATGGAACTATTGCTAAATTTTTGTAAGAAAAAGGAAAATCATTAACAACATAGTAGACACAATTGATGTATACAGTAACAAATGAACGCTGCGGAGTTCTTTGATTTGTTGGTGCTGGCACGAAGATAGTAAAAGCTAGCCGAACACCGTTTGAAGAGAACGAAACAGAGGAGCAGGATCTGTCACGTGTCGTTAGGAGTGGTTTCAGGCTTCCGTCAGAGACTCGAATTGAATCTCCGGGACGAAGTACCAGTAGGAAATAGGGTAGGTCGTTGGTTGTACACCGCAACGCAACCTCAATCCATGTCGAAACGTTGGTTTAGACTTCATAGCCCGCCGGTCTCCACTGTTTTTTTTTTCCTTTTTAGATCGACAAGCTCCCCTCGTTCCTGACATACTCAGGATCGCCCGGACGAGCCGGCGCCCGACCACCACGGCACCACCATGCCGCCGGCCGCTTCCGTCATCAACCTCACGGAGGCCGCGCGCTCCGTCGAGCTGTTCAAGATCAACGGCCACCTGGCGACCGCGGAGAAGCTGGTCTGCAGAGTGGCGTCGAGGAGGACGACCGTCGGCGGCTACGACTGGGTCATCGACTACTACCCGAACTCGTACTACAACTACTTCGACACCCAGACGAAGTGGATCAAGCTCAATGTCGCCTTGGACAGCGACGCCACCGGCGTGGTGGCGTCGTTCGCCTGCCGCGTGGTCGACCAGACCGGGGAGCTCGCCCCTTCCACAGCAGTGGCCGCGAGCGCCACGCTTAGCAAAGGACAAGGAAAGGATCTCCTGGTCATGCCTAGGTACAAACTGGACTCCTCCGACTACGTCAAGGACGACTCGTTTCTCCTCGAGCTCGTCATCACCGTCCTGCTCGACAACCCGAAAGATGAGGCCGCCGCCGCCGTGGTCAGCGTTGCTCCGCCGACCAGCAGTGCCGCGGCGCCTTTGTCCGACCTGCACAAGCACTTCGGCGAGCTGTGGCGCAGCAAAAGGGGAACGGACATCACGTTCGTGGTCGGCGGCGAGGAGATCGCCGCGCACAGGTGCGTGCTGGCGGCGCGGTCGCCGGTGTTCATGTGTGAGCTCTTCGGGGACATGAAGGAGACGGCCTCACAGAGCGTCGTGATCGAGGACATGGTGCCGGAGGTGTTCAGGGCGCTCGTTGAATTCATCTACACCGACACGTCGCCGCCGGAGCTGGAGGGCCAGGAGGAAGAAGCCAAGGCGATGGCGCAGCATCTGCTCGCTGCGGCGGATCGGTACGGGATGGAGAGGCTTAAGCTCATGTGCGAGGAGAAAGTGTGCGGTGACATTAGCGTAGGCACCGCGGCGACGCAGTTGGTTTTAGCTGAGCAGCATGGGTGCCCGAAGCTCAAGGCGATGTGCATGGAGTTCATGGTGGCGACACCTGCGAATCTCCGAGCGGTCGTTAAAACTGACGGTTACAAGCATCTGATGGAAAGCTGCCCATCGGTATTGTCTGACCTCCTCCTGACAGTGGTTCAGAGGAACAAGTAATATTGTTTCAAGTATAGTACAAAGAGATTATGATCAAGAAATCACTAAGAGCGTGTATGCATTTTTTTTAGCGAAGCAAATTGAATTGCTCCAATATTGTTTCATCCTACTCCCTCAGATCTCGGGTTTTAAGTACAGGATAACTTGATTAGTTCAATTGTTTCCCTCGATCAATTAGAGTCTAAGAGCTCTTGTAAACTTTGGTCGTATATATTTACTTGTGGATATAGAGACCAGATTTATATTGATATCTAAAAAAAATAAAACGGGGGAACAATGTGCACTTTGGGGTTGGGCAAATTATGGCATCTCAAAACAAAACCTGTGTGGCAAAGTGCTTATTGTTTTGTTAAAACTATTTGGACCATGTTATTTGTTATAATTTAATGTCACAAAATGAGGTCCAATATGAACAACTTTTTAATTGTTACAAAATTCAACATATCAAATAAACCATTTCAACATTTGAAATATACACGATTTCAGCATTTTCTATGAAAATATTAAACCAGTGTTTGCAAAATGTCAAAGTAGATTTCAAGAATTGTTGAATATACCTACTGCAAAATATTAATTAACTGTAAAGTTCAACATTTTAAATATACAATATAACATTTTGATTGTACTATTTTAACTTCTTTATATACAATGTTAAAATAGCCTTTTGGAATTTTTTGAATCTGATTTAGAAAATGTTTAATGTACAAAGCCATAAAAGGAACAAATCACAATAGTTTTCTGCGTTATTTTGCTCGCTGGAAAAAATTGGTGTCAAAATATTCACAAAGCCATATAAATAGAGAATGGAACAACGCCGAACTAGTGCCGCACGTAAAAATGCTAGTTCGTCCTGCTGGACCTTAAAGATTATTTGCTCCTACTAGGAATGATGCACGTGCGGCACGCACGTGTTGTAGTACATATATAAAATCACTAATCTAAGTTTAAGATATAAAAAGTTCAATAGTTTGAATTACTAAGAAATTTTAGAATTCAATTACTTTTAGAAAATATTTCTAAATTATTTTTAAGATATATGTTAGTTTTATTTGTTATTAATTGCAATAGCAAGGAATTGTTAATGTCAATTTCACCTAGGTCGACTGGTCATTTTTACAAAGAGTCGCATGATGAAAAACACTTCGAACTGTGTCAACATGTCAGGCTCTCATATGAGCCGATGTACTAAGGCCCTGTTTATTCTAAGCTTGGTTTTTGGGCTTTTGGGTTTTTGGTCTAGTTTTCTGAAAGCCAACATCTTGGTAAGCAAGAGGTCTTTGGCTGCACAGCTTCTTAGCATCATCTTCCTTCTTTCTGGCCGAGCTCTCTCCTCCCCTTCCGACCTCCGACCCTCACGGCCAAGCTCACCCCTGCGCTCCTCCGCCGACGCCTTCTCGGCCTCCATCGACGGAGCTCTCTCCTGTGCCCGCTCTTCCCCAGTGTCGGAGCTCTCCTCTGCTTCCCCATGGCCACATAACCCCACGCGGTGGCCGGTGAGGGAGACCGACATGGGGAGGGTGGCGCTCGACGGTGGCGAAGGAGATGGAGAGAGGGGGCGTGCCGGCAAATTAAAGTCGGTGATGAGGGAGGAGGATGTGAAAATTGATGGGGGCGGCAGCATAGATTGACGGGTCGGCGACGGAGCATGGGTCACACCGTCGCAGGGAGTCTGAGAGAAAAGAAAACGAACGGTTTGCTACTTTAGCAGTGGCGTGGGTAATTTCTGAGGAAGAAGCTACAAGAAGCTCAGTTTCGTGGGCTTTCAAGATTTCCATGCATTTGTGGCTTGTATGGGCTTTCGGCTTTCGGAAAGCTAGCCAGAAAAGTTGGCTGTTTGTTTGGGCTTTCGGCTTTTGGAGGCGAGAAGCTGGCTGGAAGCCCAAACAAACAGGGCCTAAAAATCAAGCATCGAGCAGAATGCAAGTTTTAAGACACCCATATACAACCAAGTAATGGATTAATGACTTTTTGGAGAGTTCAGAAATTATTTAGAAAAGCACATGTTCAAAAAAGTAATGCATAAGCATCAATAATGCATAATAATAGAAGTGAGCACTGTCCAGGCATGAAATGGTGAGATCAGATCCTTACAAACAATTAAAAAAATTGAAACATCATAGCCCTGCATGATGAGATTACCATATTATTGTAAGATCACAAATGCATATCCTCCTATGTGGTACGTCTTCTAAAACGAAGCACGAAGCAATAAAATTATTAATTAGCAATGTATTGGAAAAGTAAATTAAACCAAGTACGAAGCAATAAAGTCTTACACTAATGCTCGCCATTGTGAGAGGAGACCTACCTGCTGTTAATTAGCTCCGGAACTTTACCAGGCAAAATTTAAACCTACATTAGATTGTCTGAAGCAAAAAATTACGATATTATTGTAAGATGACAAAAACATGTCCTCATATGTGGTATGGTTTCTAAAACCAATTAAGCACGAAGCAATAATAAAACTATAAGATTAGCAGTGTTTTGGAAAAGATAATTAAACTAAGCACGAAGCAACAAAATCTTACACTATATATTTCAGATTTATGCCGGCATAAAAGGTATGGATAACTGGAAGATAAAATGTTCTAGTATATTTCATCAGAAAATAGAAGTTCAGAAAAATATCTAGCTCATAAGACTGCACGTATACCTGATGTGACCAATGAGGCCAAGGAGGCGTTGAAGCTATCAACCGTTCTCCTCTCCTCTGGGTTCGATCTGAACTGTTGTACGCAGAGACCGAAACAAGTAAAGAACATGTACAAATCTGTAGTTGGACCCAGGACGCTGCTCGCGGCTGGTAGATCACCCAACTTTGCTCAGCTTGTAGATGAGGTCCTGCAAGTACCCTGTGGTTTGTAGTCAAACTACAGCATTACTGCTATTGCATTCAGGGAATTTTTTTAAAAACAACTGCATGAGAAGTACTGCGGGTAAAGAAATTCGCTGACTGACTGACCAGTCTCTTTGCCTGAGGAGCTGATGATCCCTTCTCCAGGCGCTTCTTTCTGTCCTCCTTCACACGCTCCAACAGCTCGATGACGTCGTCCTCCTCAAGGACAAGGGACCGCGCGGGTCGGTCGATGACGAGCGGGAAGAACGACGCCGCCAGGGCGGCGAGCGAGCACGCATGACGCCAGTGAACTTGGCCCTGCCTTCTGCTGCTGAGGGATGCTGCTGCGCTGGCAGCTCCTGCACCGCCGCTGCCACCTTGGACGTCCTCGTCGTGTGGACTGCTGCTGCCACAACTGTCAAAGACGACATAGATGGAGGGGAGGGACAGAAGCAGGCCACCACGGGGCCGAGGTTGCGAGGGCATGGACGTGTGAGGGCAGAGGTAGGTCACCGGGAGGGAGGTGGTCGCAACCTTGCTGGCTTTGATGCAGGGAAGGGCGGCGCGTAATGATGGCACTACAAGAAATCATTTAATCTGTGATGCAATCATTCTGTCACGGATTAAATAAAATTCGTCGCAAATCAGCATCCGTGACGATTTAAATTTTTGGTGGAATGAGCGTTATTGATTAAATCTGTCGACATTCCTTACTAAACGCCGCAGTCCGTGACGTATCTGGATCGTCACGAAGTAACCCGAGGCCCATGCAGCCCAACCCCTAGCCCACTATCTGTGACAAAATAAATCGTCACGATTGCTGCTGACGTGTCATCCTACGTGGATGATGACGTGGCATCCTACGGGACGATGACATGGCATCCTACAGGGTGATGACGTGGCATCCTACAGGGCGATGATGTGGCATCCTACAGGGCGATGACGTGGCATCCAACATGGACGATGACAATGATGACGTGGCATCCAACATGGACGGTGACGTGGCATCCTACGAGATGATGACATGGCATCCTACATGGATGATGACACAGCATCCTACGTGGATGATGACGTGGCCACAGTTTTAGCCTGGCACATAAAAATTCTGACCCACCACAGCCCAGTTTAGATTCTATTCCAGCCCACAAAGTCCATTTCAGAATTACATTCCACCATAAAATTAGCAAAATTAGCCCATCTTCAACCATTTATCAGAGGATACAGTTTTTCAACACATTTACCAAGATTCAGTGAACAGAACTGATATATCATCAAAGATACAATATCTGGTAAAAAAGACCCAGCAAACACAATCAGGAATTGAAGCAGATAACACATGAACACATGTTTTCAGATGTCTTCCATTCCGAAAACACTACACCTTGTTATTTGTTATTCTGCCACTCTTTTCTCTGATTCCTTGTGAGTTTATAAATCCTGAAATAAAAAAAGGGCATGTCATGCTTGAACTGTAATTACATTTTAACAGAAATAATAAAAGTTAACTAAACAGTATGTTCTAACATATAGACCTAGCCTAGCATCTAACATTGGGTGGATCACAAATTCACATTTGTACATTTGTTAAATTCAAATTAGTAGAGACTTTGCACTAGAGGGAACAATCACAAGCAAATAAGCCAATTAGAAAAGACAATCAAATACAGGATAACTCAATTTTGAATTTTCTGACAAGGTATATATAAAGAGAAACCAAACTAAAACTGGAGTTCCAGATAAAGTGTGCATTGTACAATGAAAGTATCACTATAAGCATACAATTGGCACTATTGTTTGCATAAATCAGCAGAATGGGAATGACACAAAAAGAAGCTTGCTGTGCTAATTTAGCCTATAGTAGAGCATATGAGAGCAATATCTGAGACAACACATGAAATCTACACTTGGAAACATGCTCTACCGACAAACCACATCCAATGATCAATGATGATATGCATGAGCATCAGAAGTTCAGAACAACATAACTTTGTCGACGGCGTACTCAAGCTGCTGCTCGAGGTCGTGGATGTCGTCGAGGATGAGGGAGGAGGGATCGTCACCGCTGTACCTCCTGATGCCCGTCTCCAGCTTGTCCATCTCGTTCTGCATCTGCGTCATCTCCACAAATATTTGCTGCACAAACTCACAGATTGGTCATACAGCGTGTATATATAATTCATCAGTTAAATTACTAGAGTAGTACTCAATTTGTTTGGTGTTCAAGGTACCTGATCCTGGTTCATCTCCTCAAAGTGGGTGTTGGTAGTGTGCTGGTACTGCTCAATCAGCTCCTTCAGGCTGAATTGAATTTAACTTGTCAAACGTCGTCGTAACAAACATGTATATATGTAAGCTAAGTAATTTAATTGTCTGAATGCGATTTACAAACCCAGTTATCTTGGCTAAGCACATCTGTGGCTAATGATGAATCTCAGTTTTACTTCCTAATGAATCAATCAGACTGTATGACAGACTATACAAAGAGACAAGCAGAGGATTCTATATTATTTCAAATTAGCATTGGATATTTTAGCAGAGGACTACACCAACTTGTTTCATGACGGCAGTTCCAATAATATTTCCCACGAATTTCAAAATTTTAGCAGAATGTCAACTCCTAGAATTGACAGGTGACACTTCTAGCTGAAATAATGGGAAGGCAATGCTTGTTTTAACTTTTACAATTCCCCAAATAGAAACAGGGAAAATACAGTTCGATAAACATAATAATGAGCAGCTACAGTAGATGGGAATCAGTCCACCTTATATGCAACTATCCATCCAAACTCATAGAAAAAACTACAAAGACTTTCTGCACCATTGATCATCAGCTGCTTCTACGATACTAGATAGATCAGGTATTGAACAAGAGATCCTTATGTGGAGCTACAAACTGTCATGATTCCAGATATCAATGGACATTGCTAGCATACAGGACAAACTTGAACCATCTAGTTCAAAGTACTGCGACGCACATCAGACCTTCTGGACTTGTTTCAATCAGTACTTAACATTAAAAGTGAAATTGAAGTATTAGAACAAGATCTCCTAAACTATGTTCCATAAAAGCTACTCCACAGTCCTTTTCAATTAAACTAGCCATTTCTGCAAACAGCTGCACGCACTTTTCAAACAATATCAATGAGCTAGTGCTGGAAATTCAAGATGCGGCAAAAAAAAGCAAACATAATTCGTACTACAATAGTTTTGAATCTATAGCACCAGTGCATCCTCCCAAATCTTTTTAGGTGAAATCAGAATCACATCTAGCAAGCACCCACTTGAAATCCGAATCACATCTAGCACATGGCAATATGACATCGCAACAGGATATACAAATTAAGATCCAGGAACGAATAAGCAATATAGAGAGGGAAGGGTACAGGAGGGAAGAGGATCCAGGCCTGAAAGAAAGGGAGGTGCTGACGGCGCCAGTGCAGGAGGTCGACCACCGTGGCACCGTGGAGGATCTAGGCGCCGCCGGCAGCACTCGGACCGGCGACGCCACCACGCATGTCTGCTGCAGACGGCACCCGCGGGCCGCCTCCACACCGGCGCTGGCCGTCACGCCTCCGGATCCGCGCAGCCCCGGCCGCAGATCCATGCCGGCCGTGTAGACCTGTGTAGGCCGTGGTGGAGGGGAGCAACGCGGGTCGCGTGGGCGTGGGTGGCATTGGTGCCGCCTCGGCGGATCTGAGGAGGCGGCGGCGGTGCAGCGGCCGGCGGGATTGGGAAGGAGAGGAGAGGGGAATGGAGGATGGGGCTGCGGCTGGAAGGAAGGGAGAGGAGAGGGGAAGGGAGCGGGTGGTGCGGCGGCCGGCGGGATTGGGCGGCGTGGATCTGCAGAGGAGCAACGAGGAGGGAGAGGAGAGGGGAAGGGTGGAAGGGCAGCGGGTGGGAGAAGAGAGGCGAAGGGCAGGGATTGACGGGCAAGTAGGGTTTCGGGTGGTGATGGTTATTTATACAAAGCACGGAGCATCTGAGCTGTTCAATTTGATCCAATGGCTAAAATTAATATGTCTTTTTGGGCCGTAGTTGTTAAATGGGCCGAAATCAGGATTTAAGACCGAAATCAGACCTTTTGCAATGTACTTCACAGATTAATATTTTTCATTTTCTTTTTTCATTTTAAAGCACCTTGTGAAGTAAATTGCAAAATAATATATCTTGTATACTCAAATATATTTTTAAAAAGTACTATACTGCATCTTATTTGTTTTGTAGTAATCTTAATAGTTATAGAACTGATTTGCTAGTTTTTATAGTTTAAATAAATTTCTATATCATTATTGAAAATAATTCCAAATTGACTTATATGTACCTCTAATAAGATTCAAAAAAATTCAAAAAAATTATACTTAGGCGTTTATGGTCCATTCTAGGCCACATCTAGGAGATTAACGAAAACTTCAATTGACTTGTAGGGAAAACACGAACTTATACTAGTCACCTTGTTATAAAATAATGATAAAAATATTTAAGTTTGTTCAAAACATTCTACAAATTGATATGGAACCATATTTTAAGCATATAATGCTGCTATAAAAAAATCAGATGGTTTTAATAAAGTGAGATTATAGATGTTCACAAATAGTAACATCTCTCACATAGTTTCTTATAACTATACTCAAACCTTTGAAGTCTGAACACCTCATAACATTGTTGAAGTCGTATGCAACTAAAATTTGGTCACAGTCGTATTTTAGTCTTAGTATGGTAAAATATGAAGTTACACTACCACTTGTTGTGCAAAAAAGTTTTTTTCTATTTTTTTAAACATCTAAATAACACACCCTTTCAAATAACTCAAAATATACTTGTCTTAAATACCACCAATCCATTTTTTACATGTAGCAGACAACAAATAAGTTGTAATCTAGGAGTTTTATAATTTTTGGAATAGATTTGCTATTTTCTATCATTTAATTGAATTTATGCGTGCTTACCGAAAGTAATTCGAAGTTGACCTATGTGTACCTCCAATAATACTGAAAAAATTTCAAAAAAAATCATATTTAGACTTCTATGTTCCATTCTAGGCCATATTTTGGAGATTGATGGGAAATGCAATTTGAGTTATAAGGAACATTTAAACTTTTATGTCAAAAGTACAACATAATAATCACAATAATATTTGAATTTGGTCAAAAAAATTCTACAAATTGGCATAATAACATGTTTTTGGTCCACAATCTTGCCATAAAAAATTTAAGTGGTTTCAAGGAAGTGACGACATACACTACTCACAAATGGATACATCTCTGACATAGTTTCTAATAACTTAACACAAACTTTGAGATTTGAGTGGTGATTTACATTTTCAAAGTCGTATGAATCTCAAACTTGGCTACAACCTTATGTGTATCATAACATTAGAAAATATGAACTTATGTTACCATTTGTTATGCAAAAAATATCTTTTATTTATTCTCTTTCAGTACAAGAAAAGAAGTTCTATAAAAAAGATAAATGAAATAGCTATTAATATGCAAACGAACGATATTACATGAAAGATCGTGATTTTACAAAAAAATAGAAAAAAGAATCAATGAATTTGGAGTTACTATGACCGAGAAACACTAGTTTCAAATTTTAATTGTAGATTAAAAAGAAAAAACAACAGGGGAAACTAGCTCACCGTGCGCCACGTGATCCCTGCGAAGCAACTCGACCAACCCAGTGCTGGCACGTGGTCCCAAAGCTCCAGCGGTCGATATATGAAATGTTTATTGCCATTCTAAATCATCAACAGCAGCATAGCACAATGGTAAGACGCTGCAATCTTATCTCCACAACCTGGGTTCGAATCCCACCAACACCACATTTTTTGCATCAGGGTTAATTCTAAAGGCCGCTACAGCTGGGCCAAAATGGTGCTTGCGGCCCATATTAGTGTGGTGTGCACAGGGCCAGTGCTGGGCCAATGTGGCGCGAACGGTCCAGACTGCAGCGTGGTGTGTGGCGGCCCATGGGCTGGCGTGGCGTCCTTGGCCCGGACAAGCAGGTGAGGTGGCTCTCGTGGCCCAGGTGGCAGTGAGGTGGCTGCCAAGTGTACATCAGGGGGCCAGTCATGTTCAAAAGAGTTGAAAACTATAACTAACATATATCAGAAGCATAAATCACAAAACAAAAGGTAGCTCAATGGTAGCTCATCCGCCACCGAACAACAAGGTTGTGGGTTCGAGTCCCTCGCAGCCCTTTTTTTGCGCGCCAATTGAATTCCAGGCGCGACTAGCTGGCTGGGCGCGGCCATGGCCAGGTGCGGCCGGCCGGGGCTAGCTGGACACGGCCGCGGCCAACCGCTGTCGGCCGTGGCCGGCTGGGCGCAGCTAGGGCTGGCCAGGGTGCGGCTGGGCCGTGGCCGGCCAAGGCCAGGATGCGGCCAGCCGGGGCTGGCCTGGGCGCGGTCGTGGCCAACCGCTGCCGGCTGCTGGGGCATGGCCGGGCGCGGCTGCGGCCAACCACTACCACCATTTGCTATTTTTTTTATTTTTTTCAATTTTTCAAATTTTTGCATTTATAACATGGCTATGTGTTATTTTTTTATCTTTTTAGGTTTTTTTTCATTTTTAGATCTTTTTCATTCATAACATGACTATTTGTTATTTGTTGATTTTTTTATTTTTAATTTATCAATTTTTCCATTCCTAAGATGACTATTTGTTATTTGTTGATCGCGACGAATCTGCTAAAATGTCGCAGCGTCCTGGGCCGGATTGCGACAAATTTAACAAATCGTCGCAGTGTTCTGGGCTTCAATATCCATCAGTGCACATCCGTGACGAAAAACAGGAATACGTCGCAGACGCATTGCTCTTCGTGATGTTTTCTGAGAACGTCGCAGAAAGTTCGTCACGGATTAAATAGTTTGTTGTAGTGTGGGAAACGAAACGGCAGCGCATAAATTAAGGAGCCATTACGGAGACGGACGGGTCTCGAAAAAGACGATTAGGTGATCGCGGGTACACAATGTGGGTAAACAAACCGAACGGTGAGAAAAACAATTAGTTTTTGACAGAAACGCTCTCCAAATTACGATTCTATGGGTCTTCCACCCTATCCACTCCTCAATTAATTGACAGGTGGGTCCGGCGTGAGGGGTACAGTGGGCCCGAATTGGGTGAGAAAAGTTTTTCAAATTATTCGATCTTTATAGTATATAGACACGTCTCTTTTTTGTTTTTGTTTTCTTAAGGGAACGTCTTTTTTTTATGTGTGTATCTCTACCTATAGCCGGCTATAGAATAGGTTATTCTATAGCCGGGCTAACCGGTTGTACCAGTATGTGCAGCGCCCCCCCCCCCTAACAAGCTGGTTGTTAATTATCTGAGTAATGAGCACTAATTAGGTTGACTCCAGCCATTTACTAGCCTATGGAGCCGAGAGAGGCAACCGGACTATTGAGCTAACCTTCCTAAAAAAAACAACCAGCATTATTTACTACACAAAACATGCCTGCCAATTCTACACATGTGCATATGCGAGAGCACTGCATGAAGTATACGGATACGAGAGAACATGAGCTGTGCTCTCTACAATATCACGTAGCTGACTCCATTGATAAGTTTGAAGCCAAATAATTGTGGCAACTCACAAAATCTCGTAACTATTTTACGCGAAACTCATGTTTGTCCTTAGTAATTGTTTTACGCTACAATCTTCTCATCGATATGGTAATTAAATTACTTGAAACAGTGTAAGGCCTATTTTGTGATAATTCCGTAACTTACTTGTCATATGGCGTACCTATTTTATGATTATGGGTACACGTAGTAACCGAGTTTCCACTTGTGGTAGATACTTTTGTGGTAAATCAATGACATTATTTTGGTAAATATTTTACGGTAAATCGATGATGCTATGATGGTAACACTACTAGGAAAACAACCTTTTGTACCGGGTGGGAACCCCCATTAGTACCGGGTGGCCACCCGGTACAGCTAAGGCGGTACTAATGTGGGCGGCCACATTAGTACCTGGTCGTGTGACCCGGTATTAATGTGGCCGCCCACATTAGTATCGGGCTATGTCACCGGCCGGTACTAATATATTTCGTCCGTCCGTCCGTCGCCGGTCGCCCCTCTTTTCCTTTTTTTTTATTTCGTCTTTTCTTTTCCTTCTCTCATTCTCAATCAAAGAACATCTCACAAACAAATCTCATTCTCAATCACAGAACATACAACTCATATCCTCAATCACAGAACATACAACTCATATAAATCATATATCTATCAATCACATACAACTCATATATATACATCCCACAATCACATACATCTCATAATTTACAGATCGAAAGTCAAATCGTAAGAACACGAACATCTCAGATCCAGATTATACAAATCAAATCAAAGAACACATGAACACCACAAATTGGGAGTATGAATCCGAGGCAACCCTACCACCTGCCAGTCGCGAGCGTGCCAGGCCGGCCACAAGGCGCCGCTACGCCAGGCTTCCGCGCCGCCGGGCTCCACGGCCTCCGCGCGCCCACCTGCCAGCGCGGCCGGCGGCCTCCAGGCCCCGCGGCCTCTGCACGCCCGCCGGCCCCTGGCAGCGCAGGCCCGCTTGCCGGCCCCTGGCCGCGCGCCTGCCCACCGGGAGGCCGCGCTCCTGGCCGTGCCCCTGGTCGCGCCTCCTGGTCGAGGCCGGAGCCGCCGCCCCTCGCGCTGGCCCGCCCGCCGTGCCAGACCGCCCGCCGTGCCGGACCGCCTGCCTCCGAGCTCGAGCCTGCAGGCCACAGGGGAGAAGAAAATGAGATAAGGGAGATGCATGTGCGGTGGGAGATAGAAAGGAAGAGGTGGGAGCAATTAAATGAGAGAGAGCGAGGTGGGAATAGGAGGGTCTGATGAAATTTTCTAAGTCTGAGCGGATGGAGCGGTGAAGGGCATTAGTACCGGGGGTTCTTTTCACCCGGTACTAATGTACCTCGTTTGGTACCGGGTCTTCTTACACCCTGGTACTAATGTGGCAGCCCCACATTAATACCGGGTCGTGGCTAGCCCCGGTATTAATGTGAACACATTAGTACCGGGGCTAGTTCCCACCCGGTACTAATGTACTTTCACAAGGACGTGTCGGGGTCCTTTCTCTCCACCCGGTACTAATGTGGACACCAGTACCAGAGGGCAAAATACCCGGTACTGATGTCCAGGACGGAAGGTTGGTTTTCTAGTAGTGTAAATATGTTCTGGTAATTTTATTTACTATTGCCGGCTCTTGTAGACAGAATAGTAAAATAGTAGTTTAATCTGGTAATCAGAGAGTGCACTTCCATTCACGTGTAGACAACCCAAGATAATTTGTGCATTCTCGTGGGGATCTGGCATCTGCATGCACGCATATAAAAATGAATAGTGCAGGAATGTTTTGTTTATAGTACTTCTGTGCATGCAGCGGTAATCGCGGACAAGAATAGCTGATGACTCGCTGGGCTCTCGACGGCTTGATGGCTTGCATGCTGGCTCCATCGCCTTAACTGCAGTAATTAAAGCCAAATGCCACCGGGACTGGTTGACGCTTTAGATTAAACATGACCGAAGAAAATGAGGACGCATGAGGCCGGTTGGTGTAGTAAATTGACCGGGCCACAGAATAAGTTATTCTACAGCCGGTCGCAGAGTATACTCTCCGTGTGTGTATATATATATATATACTATTATAGATGCACGTGCGTCGCACATGGTATTTAAAAATTTAGCAACCAAATTAAAAATAGGTAGAACAGAGTTATGCAGATGGGTCTCTCTGGATATTGACCTGAGCCCCACACAAGCTTTATCCGCTTCGCTGCATAAGAAAATGTGAAGAAGTAAAAATGAATAACACGACAGACTCCATAGTTGAATTTTCAAATCTTCATAGGGGATGTGAGAGGGAGTTTGAGGAGGAGAGAGGGAGGACCACGCGGTCTAAGAGCCACGCCCGAAGCACGGCCACGGAGCCCTCCGGCAGGCCCCGGAGCGGCCGCCACGCCTGCTCCGCCCGCGCCGCCGCCGCCGCCAGCTTCATCCGTCGGGCCACCCTCTCCACCATCTCCTCGGGCACCTCCTCCTCGTCATCTTTGTCGCCGCCGCCACCGCGGCGCTCTCCTTCCTCGCCGGCCCGCAGCGTCCGCTTCGCCGCCACGGCGGCGCGGAGCCTCAGCCTCCGCAGGATGGCGCGGCGCAGGTTGCCGAAGTGCCGCGCCATGGCCTGCGCCATCAGGGACGTGTAGGCGGACGCCGTGCCGCCCCTAAGCGCCGGCTCGAACGACGACGCCACGCGGCCCAGCTCGCCGAAGTAGCGCGCCTCCCGGCTCTCCAGCTGCAAGCGATTTGCACATTTTTTTTAAAAAAAACAGCTAAATGCAATGGTAACCTGATATCAAATACTACCACGCAAGAACCGCAACGACATGTTTACCTTGCTGAGCAGGCCGAGGAGCTTGGCCTGGATCCCGTCGCCGTCGTTCTTGGCCGACAATCGTGCCGCGCGGCGACCGCCGGCGTCGAGCCGCTCCTGCATATCTGCGGCCACCTCCTCGCCGGCCGCCAGGTCGGCCATGCGCACCACCTCACCCAGCAGCTCCTGCGCCGGCCTCAGGTACCGGGACCCGCGCAGGACGGCCATCATGGTTGTGGCCTGCGCCGGCGCCGGCGCGACAGCGCACGAGCAGCGGTCGTCGGTGTTGGAGCCGAGAGGGCCGAGGGTCGGTCGTGTACGCACATGACTCCTACGCAGCTACATTGACCAATGCAACAACCTATGTATTTAAGTTCTCTACGAGTACTACAATTCGTGGGTGGGTCCACAAGCGGGTACGGCGGTTGGGTAAGACAGCGCCACGGTAACAAAAGAATTAAGATTTTGGCAGAAACGCTCTCCAAATTGCGATTTTCGGTCCTTCCATAGTCCTTCTACCCTATCCACACCTAAAAACATATGACGGGTAGGTCCGGAGTGAGGGGTACGGCGGACCCAATTTGGGTGAGAATTGTTTTCAATTGTCTTCGTTCCTTATAGTATAGATATATATAATATTAAAGTAAAGATTGCTTCTGCCCAATTTTTGGTCCGTCCTGACAGTTGGGGCTCACCTGTCGGTCTCGGGTCTCTCGCTCCCCCTCCTGTCCGCAATTCCGCAGTCACCGGGTACTGGAACTCTGGGAGTAGTCCATCGACGCAACAAAGAGATGGGGAGGTCGACGCCTCCGCCGCCGCCGTCGGGCTCTTCCTGGCCCAAGCTTGAGCTGCCTCTGCCGGAACATCCATGGATGCCGGCGACCCGAGCCACATGTGGGGGAGCGGAGGAGCAGGCCGAGCTCGAGCAGATCCGGCACCGGAGAGGTCGAGGCTGCCTGCAGCAGCTCCGGTCGCCGTCTTTGCTCCTCGCGCCTGCGTCGTCGCCTCTGCTCCGCGCGCCCGCAACACAATCCCTAGGGAGAAGGAGCTGCTACTCCGGACGGAGAGGGAGGGGGGCGCTGCGACCGTGCAGGGAGCTCCCACGGATCTGCGGCGGAAAGGAAGCTTGCACAGAGCTCACCGGCGTCCGCGCGTCGACGGCGCTCCAGGCCGGAGATAAGAGAGGGGCAGGGAGAGGTGATCCGGCGGGGGTGGGAGAGGAAGATGAGTCGGGTGAAGAGAGAGAGAGGAGACGGGCATGCTCGATGGAGGGTGGGCGCGCTAGCTGCCCCGCAGCTCGGGAGGGAGAGGGGCCCCGAGCGCCACCACTGCCCGTGCTCATCTGCTCCTCCGCCGGCCTGGGATTGACGCGCACGAGAGAGATTGATACGAGTCAACGGGATATAGGATGAAAGGGTCACAGGCTCATGGCACTCTCAAAAATATCTTTGGTATTTAACAAGGTGATCCTTAATAAAGATAGAAATTGCATAGAGTTTTTTTAGGCAGATAATATCATAATAAGGACATAAACTAAATAGAAGTTGTGTTGATCTTGCAAATTGGTCCCTGAAAAAATGATTTCATTTCAAATTAGTCCCCGAATCAAATATAAGTCATTTGAATGAATTTTCAAATGAATATGATAGTTGGAGGTAGATGAATAAAATATATAGTTATTGAATATATAATAGCACGAGTGCGAGAGAAGCTGATGCAGAATAAAAAAAATCTTACTGGCATACTAAGGTGATCTTTGGGAGGCGCGGACGACGGTGAGCGAGATTGGGATGGCACGGGCGCAGCGGGGATGATGGTGAGGCCAGAGAGTTGCAAGGGGCCGTGTTGTGACAGCGCGACCGACGTCAACACTGGCGAGGCAAGTAAATATTTTCTCCCGTTGCAACGCACGGACATAATTGTACAAGGCTAAAAGACGACCCAAACGTACAAAAACTACTGAGCGTCTGCTAAATGGGCCTGACACTGGGCGGCACGAGGCGTGTAGTCTCAGCACGACGGCCCAGCAAGGGCCCGGCACGATAATGAGTCGGCGCGTTAAACTATGCTTTCCTAAGGGCCCATATCCTAGCCCTGTATATAAACTCCCTCCAAAACCCTAAATTCCCGTTCCCCATTTTTTCCTTCCCTACCAGCCGCCGCAACCCTCTGTCTGGCGGCCCTCTGTCTGGCGGCGGCGGCGTGGTGCCACGGCCGGGCGCCGAGCCGGCCGACTCGCCACGAGGCCGCGCCGTCCCCCTCCGCCTCCGCCGCCGTGGGGGGCTGCGCCGGCCTTTGCCGCCGCATAGAGCCTCGACCGGGAGCCCACCAGGCCGACGTCGCTGTTGGGGAAGAGCCGGCCGCCGCCGTCGTAGGCGACGGCCAGGAGTCGAGCTAATTTGCGCTGATGATGGAGTCGAGCTCACTTTGACCGTCATCCGCAGGTGCAATTTCAGAGACTAGCTGAAGCAAAACGTCTCGCGCGTCTCCACTCTCCACCGCTCTTTATTTGCCTCTTTCTGTCCTCCATGGAAACCCTCACCGAGGTTGTTCAGTCGTCGAAACAGATCAAGATCCAGGGATTTTCTGTGACATCTGCCATGTCCCATGGTGAGTCCTTCAAATCGAGGAAATGAACTGTGGGCGGTTATGACTGGGAGATTCGAGTGGTTCCACGACTGTCGTCATTCGTCAAAGGCGACTTGGTTGCGGTTAATCTCGTTTTCCATAGTACAGACAAGAAAGTCTGGGACATATGAGTTCACGCGAGATGCAACTACTACAATGTTCCTCATTGCAAGAGGTGTGTTGCAAACATCAGGTTATCTCAAAGATGATGCTTTCATATTGGAATGCACCATCAAAGTGCTCAGAGAACTCGCCGGCAAGCCACCTAACCATCGCCCAGCAGATGATCTGGTCCCGTCCTCCGGCTTGCACCATCACCTCGGTGAGCTCCTGCAGAAGGGGACAGGATCCGACGTCACGCTCGTCGTGTCTGGAGAGTCCATTACGGCGCACAAGGCCATCCTGGCTTCAAGATCCCCCGTCTTCATGGCTGAGTTCTTTGGGCACATGAAGGAGAAGCGCTCCCATCGCATCGAGATCAAGGACATGGAAGCGGCAGTATTCAGAGCCATGCTCCACTTCATCTACACCGACTCGGCGCCAGAACTCGACCGGCTGGAGGACGGGATGGCCATGGCGCAGCACTTGCTCGTGGCTTCGGACAGGTATGGGATTGACAGGCTCAAGCTGATCTGCGAGGACAAGCTCTACGATGGCATCAACGTTGACACGGCGGCAACGACCCTCGCTTTTGCGGAGCAGCACAGCTGTTCGCATCTCAAGACTAAGTGCATCGAGCTCATCGCTGAGAACCTTGAAGCCGTCATGGCAACAGAGGGGTACAAGGATCTTACGGTGAGCTGCCCGACGGTGATGAACGACATCCTGAAGGCTGTCCACAGGAGGAAGAACTGAAGAAGCTAAGCGGTGCCAAATGTTTCAAGATTCGGTACTACAGTAAGCCTTACTACATGTCACTCCATATGATCACTTGTAGTAACTTGCATTGTATGCTTGACTGCATCCTACTTAAGATGTATGAACAACTTACTGCGTGTCACCTGGAATGGAACTTGTCCGTAATTCTCTCTTATCCGACGTCTAAACATTCAATGTTCCTTCCCCTCTACAAAACCTTGCATCAGTAATAAGCATTTCACTAACAAGATATATAATATAATTGTGTTCAAAACCTATTTATTTATTAGGCTCCATTTGTTAATATAAAGTTCTTACCTCTTCATTTGGAAAAGATAAGAAATTTGATTGGTTACAGACTTTAGCTCTAATCCAAAGGTTGGCTGTAAATTTTACTTCTTACCAAATACTAGTTTTGAATGAGAGCATGTATCATGGAGATGATCAGTAGATGCTCACGTAATGATGTACAGTACTCATCAACAGTGAAGTGAGAACTGAGACGTCTCACCTCCAAATCCTGATTTTCTTTTTCTAGAAAAAAGACGGCTCACCTCCTCCCTCGCGAATGAACTGTTTGACGGCGGCAGATACGCGAGCACTTCGCGGGATGGAGCGAGTAATATGACGGATCGGTACGGGATGGAGAGGCTCAAGCTCATGTGCGAGGAGGTGTGCGGTGACATTAGCGTAGGCACCGCGGCGACGCAGTTGATTTTAGCCGAGAGCAGCGTGGGTGTGCCCCAAGCTCAAGGCGATGTGCATGGAGTTCATGGTGGCGACACCGGCGAATCTTCGTGCGGCCGTTGCACTTAATGCCACAAAATGTGTTCCAATATGAACAACTTTTTAATTGTTATGAAATTCAAATCTCAAATAAGACCATTTCAACATTCTAAATACACGATTCCGGCATCTTCAAAATATTGAACTAGTGTTTGCAAGATGTCCAAGTAGATTTCAAGGATTGTTGAATATACTACTCCAAAATATTAACGGTAAAGTTCAGCATTTTTAATATACGGTATGACATATTGGTTGTACTATTTTAACTTCTTTATATACAATGTTGAAATAGGCTTTTGAAAAATTTGAATCTGATTTATAAAATGTTTAATGCACAAAGCCATAAAAGGAACAAATCACAAAGGTTTGGGGAAAAGAAAAAAAAAACGTACATGACAGTTTATGCATTTTTGGACTAATCAATCTCCTGAACATGTCCGTTACATGGATTCTATGGGTTTTTGGGCCATGGCAACCTGAGATGCTAGGTATTTTTCTGCATTATTTTGCTCTCTGGGAAATTTTGCGGGAATCCTATATATCTTGCGGAAGATTTTTTCCAACATAACTTCCAATGTTAGAGATTCGTGCAACCAACCACAGCTCTTGGCTCCCACCACTAACCCTAGCTCACCCTCTCTCACCCACGCTTAGGGGTGGATATCGAACCGGCTCGGCTCGTTATAGGCTCGGCTCGTTATGGCTTGGCTCGTTACGACTCGGCTCGTTATGGCTCGTTAAGATACCGAGCTGAAAGCCTAGCTCGGCTCGGCTCGTTTAAAAGCTCGAACCAGCTCGTTAGCTCGTGAGCTAGCTCGTTTAAAATTTGACCAAATCATCACATCTTGAAATATACTATAACTTGGTCTATATTATAGAAGTTCCAACAACAAAAATAAAAAGAAACAAAGCACATATAAATATATAATCAATCCGAGCATTACATAAATCATCAACGTTAAGTTCATCCGATTGCAAAACACTCCATGCGATACTTGCTAACACTTGACACTCAAAAATCATTATTTTAGTTCATCTAAGAGCAAATCAAAACACTCTCCATGCAACAACACTTCACTTCATGTGTCCCTATAGAATTCCAAACGGGCCGCCCGGCCCTAGCCCTAAGCGGCCCGGCACTAAGCGGCCCGGCCCTATCAGGCACGACGGCAGCTTCGTGTCGTGTCGTGCACCGTGCCTGCGAGGGGCGCCGAAGCATGACCCTATGGCCTGTTTTCGGGCCGGGCCGGCACGGCGCCGAAGACGGCCCGATGGGCCGCGACCCGACCCGACACTAACCTGCAGAGGCAGAGGCGGAGTTAGCGTCTCACGGCGGACGCGGCGGGGCTAGCGCGGCCGGACCTCCGGCCCCCGCGGCGGAGGCGGCGCAGGCACCGGCGCAGCCAGAGCTCCGACCCCCGCAGCGTAGGCCGGCGCGGCCAGAGCTCCGGCCCCCGCGGCGGAGGCGGCGCTGGAGAATGGGCGAGGCGGCGGAGGTTGGAGGAGCAAGAACGTGGGGGCGTGCGGCGGGATCGGGAGGAGCAGGACGGGGCAAGCCGCGACGGGATAGGGAGGGGCGCGATGGATCGGGCAGGCCGCGACGGGATAGAGGGGGCGGCTGCTGGAGGGTAGGGAGGGGAGAAAAGTTAGGGTTGGTGGTATTTATATGAGATGTGAAGTTTATTATCGGGCCGCCTATCGGGCCGGCAAAAATCGGGCCGTGCCTTGGGCCGGCACTATGGGCCAGATTGGCGGCCCGGGCACTATCAAGCTATCGTGCCGGGCCAGCCCTAGGCACTATCGATCGTGCCTAGTGCCGGGCTAGGGCCGTGCTTTTTAGGGTCGTGCCTCGTGCCGCTCTTCGGGCCTGGCCCATTTGGAATTCTATATGTGTCCCTTTCGAAATGTGAATATGTTTGTGGACTTCTGGCTCTTTTGTGGGTTCTGGGCTGTGGTCGTGGGCCAAGGAGGCGACAATGTATTTTGCTAGGTTGTTAATTGAGGTTGGCTCGTTTTGGCGAGCGAGCCAGCTCGAGCTGGCTCGTTATACAACCGAGCTGAAACCTAAGCTCGGCTCGTTTAAAAATTCTAACGAGTCGAGCCGAGCCACTAATGAGCGAGTTCGAGCGAGTTTGCGAGTTTCGAGTTTTTCGTCCAGCCCTACCCACGCTCCCCTCCCATGAGCCCCCCGCGCCGCCACCACGTAGCAGGCTCCGCTGCCGCCACCGTCCGCCGCGCCGGTCGGCCCCGGTCCTTCGTCGCGCCCCGTGCCGCGCCGGCCGGCGCCGCTGCTGGCTCGTTGTGCCTCCCCGCCGCCACGGCAAGCCCTCTCCGTGCGCCATGGCTGGTGCGCTCGACGGCCTCACGACGCGCCCGGGGCTCCTCGTGCGCGAGCTCCCCGCGGGGGCTCGTTGGCCTGCGTGCCGCTGTGGCCCCGCGCGGCTGCCCGCACGCCTCGCCGGCCGCGCCCGCCCGAGCTCCATGGCCGCGCAGCCGCGCCTGCCCGAGCTCCATGGCCGCGCGGCTACGTGCAGGGGCTTGGGTCGTGGCTGCTGCGCCGCCGCGGGTCGAAGCCCCCTGCCGCCTGAGATGAGGAAGAAGACATGTTAAAAATAAGTCATTGTCTTCAAAATGTGTTGCAACATTGTTTTTAAAAATATAGACGAAAAGATGTTTACGAAACCAATATTTCTGTAAAATGTTGGAATATTTTTTTTTGAAAAATGTTGGAAGTGATGGAATGTTGTCCAATATTTTTTTAAAATGTTAACGAAAATATGTGAAAAAATCAACATTTTTAAAAAATATTGTAATATTTTTGAAAAATGTTGGAACAGAATAATAATGAGGTGGGCTGGTGGGATAATAACTAGCAAGTTACATAGGTTTTTAGTGGGTTGGAAGTTTCAATACTTATCCACCTTCCGACTCTTTTGTACCAGTATGTGTGTGTACATATACCCTTCTGGGCTATAATTTGAAATCGGCCCAAACGTACAAAGACGAAGCTGCTGTGTCGGTCGAAACGTACAAACACAACCACTGAACGATCGTACAGGAAGACAGACCGGTGCATGATAAAAAGTTAAAAACTGACGCTTTGGAAGGCGAAGAAAGCAAAAGCCACGTAGGCAATCAGGAACGTCGAAAGGTCGCACAATGCACGTTGCAGGTGCAGGCTATAATTTGCATTTATACTCGCTAACACTAACCGTCAGCATCCGCCGAGCAGTCATGGGGTTCAACCTCTGAAGAGACGCGGCCATTGTAATATAAATTGCACAGTGCATTTCAGAGTCAAGCTGAAGCGAAACGCCTCGTGCAGTCGTGCTCTGCTCCTCCGCCTCCACCGCTCTGATCTGCCTCCTCTCCCCCTGTACGCGAAACACCTGCCTTTCTACCATGGAAACCCTCACCGAGGTTGTTCAGTCGTCGAAGCAGATCAAGATCCAGGGATTTTCTTTGACATCTTCCATGTCGGTAGACGAGTTCTTCAAATCGACGCGATGGGCCGCCGGTGGTTATGTCTGGGAGGTTCGAGTGCTTCCAAATATGATCAGTAGCAACCGCTACGGTGTTGGAGTTAATCTCCGCTTCCGTAGTGAAGTTCCCACATCAGAAGATAATGTCAAGGCGAATTTCAGCTGTCAGTTTATCCATCCGAGTGGGAAGCTAAAGTCATCTCTAGGGAAGTCCGGGACATACAAGTTCAGGCGAGATATCTATATTACAATTTATCTCATCTCAAGAAGTGAGTTGGAAACATCAGGTTATCTCCAAGACGATGCTTTCACATTGGAATGCACCATCGCGGTGCTCAAAGAACTCGCCGGCAAGGCACCTAATAACCATCGCCCAGCAAATGATCTAGTCTCGTCCTCCGGCTTGCACCATCACCTCGGTGAGCTCCTGCAGAAGGGTACAGGATCCGACGTCACGCTCGTTGTGTCCGGCGAGTCCTTCACGGCGCACAAGGCCATCCTCGCTTCAAGATCCCCGGTCTTCACGGCCGAGTTCTTCGGGCACATGAAGGAGAAGAGCACCCATCGCGTCGAGATCAAGGGCATGGAAGCGGAAGTGTTCAGAGCCATGCTCCACTTCATCTACACTGACTCGGCGCCGGAACTCGACCGGCCGGAGGACGGGACGGCCATGGCGCAGCACCTTCTTGTGGCTGCGGACAGCTATGGGATCGACAGGCTCAAGCTGATCTGCGAGGACAAGCTCTACGATGGCATCAACGTCGACACGGCAGCGACGACCCTGGCTTTAGCTGAGCAGCACGGCTGTTCGTATCGTATCTCAAGGCTAAGTGCATCGATGTCATCGCTGCGAACTTTGAAGCCGTCATGGCGACCGAGGGGTACAAGGATCTCACGGCGAGCTGCCCGTCGGTGATGAACGACATCGTGAAGGCTGTCCACGGGAGGAAGAACTGAAGAAGCTTAAGCGGTGCTAAATGTTTCAAGATCGGTACTACAGTAAGCCTTACTACATGGCACTCCAGATGAGCAGTTGTAATAACTTGTGTGCTTGACTGCATCTAGATCTAGTATACTCCAGATGTATATATGAACAACTTCCTGCGTGCATATTTCCACCTTGAATTACACACGAAGTAGTAGAGCGTGTTTTTTATTAAGAGAAGTTTGAACATGTACAACAAGAACACATGACAACAATAAAAATAAATAAATACAGACACTACCGATAGAGGATACAATGCGATGAGAAGAAGCAACACATATAGTAGAAGCCGCAACCTAAAGAAGCATAAGATGCATCAACGAGCGAAGACCTAGGAACGAAACCACCTCAAATCCTTGGTTCCTCCAACACCATCGGAGCTAGGGCCACTGCTTGCAGCGCCATCCGCTCGTGCACATGCCTGTTCCATCCTTCTAATTAAAACGACCAAGCAATCGATCGACCAACAATAAATCAGTAGTTGAGGATTTTATATAGAAGATCGTGGAATTGAACTTGTTTTGTAATCTTCTCTTATCTACTAGTCTAAACATTGAATATTTCTTCATCTAACCAAAACCTTGCAAAGGTAAGCATTTCACTGATAAGACAAATTGTGTTCAAAATCTTTTAATTTTGTATTCTTCACTAGTAGAATGCACGTGCGGCACACACGTGTTTGAAAAGTTGAACATTTTCTCTACTTCGACTTGATACAATACAAAACTATGACTAAACTAATAGTATGATATATTCTTCTTAAGGCATCTAATAGTATTTCTTGCAATATATATGTGTGTTCTATAGTCTCTTAAGATTTCTTTTGCAAATCTTTAGAAATATTCTATGTAAATTCATTCGATCTGTATTTTGGTATCTCAATCAAAATCACTTTCCGACCACTTAAAACATCAAGAAGCAAACAAGTCCTTCACATCGATCCTTCACGTTAGCAATTGACGTGGGGGGTCAAAAGATGTACAGTACCGAGGAAAAAATGGGCTGGGAGAGAGCTAATGCACTTGAGTTTGATTTTATAATTGTGTAGCATTTATAATTGTACATCTGGTTTCCATCAAAATAATTGTACATCTGCAGCAAGAATTCGAACACATATAACACGATTAAGGGTTGCAAGTAAATAGCAGAGTGATTAGATTGCATCACATGGCAGGGTGGTTCACTCTTCATAGAACCACCATTGATCTGTTAGATTCAGGGAGGTACATTTATACAATCAATTAGTATAATGCTCATCCATGGTCTGAACTGATAATGCTCATCCATTTATACAATCACCATGACGAGCTGAAAAAGCACCATTGGCATATGGCACAAGTGACAGATAAATGTTGCCAAATCACCACTCGGTGCTTCTTACACAAGAAATATTTTGGAGTGAGCAATATTTGATTTCACTAAAAACCATAAAGCAACACTACATAGGCAAAAAAAATCATAATGATGTGGATGAGTAGAATACTTAAAACTCATACAGTTTATATAAACACAAATCATCAACATAACCAGATTTCCTATGATGATAAAATTTAGCTATTTCTTAATTCACTCTCATAAGAGGCACTGAGCTCCTTGATGTCCAAATCAATTCCTCCCAAATCAAACCCATACATAGGCACTGAGCTTTATTTACCCCACCCAATCGAGTTCCTCAATGGCTAATTGAATCCCTCTCAAGCTTGTTTTTTTTACAAAAACCACATATATTATATTAAAGAACATTCTTACAACTAGGCCCTTAACAAAAGAGACAATTACATCAAGGTCCCTAAAAGTCTCGGATCCAGTTTTGCTACCGGACGGCAGATCGCCGGCGGACGGCTGCAGAGGCGTCACAGACGCATGGTGTCGTTGTTGCGGAAGGGCCTTGCAGAGCGTAAGCTTGAAGTGGTTGAGGGCGGCGTCATGGAGTTGCATCACCGGCGAACTGCAGATAATGTTGAAGAAGTCACCGACGGGTAGAAGGCCATCGTCCTCAAAGCCGGTGGGTGGCTTGCTGCCAGACCGGTGACGAAGGAGCTGAAGAGAACTTGATGCGGATCAAAGTTGTGCTGCGTATAGGCAAAAAGCGGCAGAGATGATGGCGAGGTGGGAGCACCTCAGCGCGTTCCACGACGGCGAGCTCGCAATCGGGGCGAGGGCGTCAGAAAAACCACCGAAGTGCTGAGTGGAGTTGGGGACGGCGTCAGCGTCGACGAAGACGGCGACGACGAGGCGGTGGTGGAAGCACATCAGTGCGTTCGACAACAGCGAGCTTGCTACATCCCAGATGGGGGCGAGAGTGTCGGAACAACCGTCGATGTTTTGCTTGGGGTCGGAGGAGGCGGAGCGGATCTGCGACGGTGGCGCGACGGAGAAGAGCGGGGTGGAGACAATTTGCGGTGGCTGCGAGGCATGGGAAAGCGTAGTGGAGCAGATCTGCAGTAGTGCGAGGCTTCGATGAAGGCGGAGGCGAAGACGGGGATCGAAGGGAGAGGAACAGATCAGTGCAGATCTGGCGGGAGGGAGAAGAGGGGCGAAGGAACCGAGCAGGGGAGAGGAGAAAGGGAGAAGAGGAAAGTTTATTTTATTGAACCATACCTTGGCTCCGACGAAGATGGCGGCGGCATCGATGAGGACGGTGTAAGCATCAAGGCCCCACCGCACCTTTGGTAAGGGTGTGTTTCGGTGATAAATGACAACCATATACTTGTGACTAACCTTTGTTTTGTAGCGGATTAATCCTTGGGTTATTGTCATAAGTAATTAATGAAAAGAGACCCCTCAATTTGAATTAATGGATGATCAATGGATAAAGACTACAAGGCTAAGGACATTTCTAGTTCCAAGTGTCACAAGGAGATGAAGGACACTTGGATTTGCTAGTTTGTAGTGTTTGACCGTACTATAAAGAGGGGTTCACACTTGAGTAGCTTGACCATGCCAAATGCTATGCCATAATTATGCATTCTCAAGTTCCTTGGTCACTAAACAGCTCAAGACACTCATGGAAACACTATGGAAGCAAAAGACTTGAAGAAAAACTCAAAGGAGATTGAATTGGATGAGTTGAAACTGAAAAGGGCACGCCGGATTATCCAATGCTATCAAATTTAGTTGCACCGGATGATTGATGTGAAAGACTCAGCAGAATTCAATAGCACCGGATGAACCGATGGTGTATCAGCAGACGCATCGGTTCATCCGATGACCTAGGGTTTGGTAACAGTAACAAATCAAGTCAAGGCCTTCAGCACCGGATGAAGCGACGGTCGAGGCAGCGGTTCATCCGGCGCATGCATATATTTCTAACAGAGACGCACCGAGTGAACCTGCTTCAGCACCAGATGAACCGACGCACATGGACTTCATCAGCGGTTCATCCGGCGACCCTGTTTATTCTACGCAGAGACGTTTTGAGTAAGGAGGCTTCAACACCGGATAAACCGACGCTACAATAGTGTGAGCGTCGGATGAAGTGGTACAGCGTTCGAGTTCAACGGCTATAATTCGAGACACAGAGTGACCAGATGAACCGACGCTGTCGCAGGGGGAACCGCCGGATCATCCGACGGTACTACTTTTCAGAGGACTTTTGTAACGGCTAGCCTCCCTTGCTAGGCCTATAAATTGGACCCCCCTGCGTCTCTTGAGCTGCCTTTGCCACTCTGAAGAACCACAGCAGCCAAGGAGAAGGAGAGTTAGTGCTTTGATCATTTGGATTTCATCTTCCTAGCCAAGAGGGTTTCTTTCTTGGCAATCAAGGGTTTCAAGGTGCTTTCATTGTCATAGCTGAGTGCATTGGTCAAGTGAAAGGTTGTGAGCTTGTTACTCTTGGAGTTTGACGGCTCCTAGACAGTCTCGGTGATTGGGGTTCTTGGTGAGCTCTTGGAGATTGTGGGAGCCCCGGGAAGTTCTTGGTGTAAATGGATTGAGACCCACCATTCCGGAGATGGAGAACGGGTACTCTTAGTGAGCACTCAAGTCTAAGTGGCTTGAGGGGGAGCAAAACTCTTTGTGAGTGCCCCAACGTGGATTAGGGAGAAGAGTCAACTTCTCGATACCACGGGAAAAAATTCGGTTGTCTCGTGTCCTCCCTTTCTACCTTCTTGCACTTAATTCCGCATTTACTTTCAGCTCTTAAGTTCCTTTGCTTTTGCTCCCTCTAGTTTGCTTTGCTTGTTGCTTTATTGACTAGGGTGCCTTTCACATGTTAGTGTGATTCTTGCTAAGGAACATTATTGTTAGTGTGCTTAGTTGGTAGGGAGAAACCCTTTTAGATGGGCAACACTAGAGATCTAGGTTAAGGTTTGTTCCTTGTTCTAGAAATTTGAAGAAGGCCCGTATTCAACCCCCTTTCTATAGGCCATCGATCCTACAAGTGGTATTAGAGCTTAGGCTCTCTTTTTGATGGCTTAACCGCCTAGAGAGATGGGCAAGGGGAGTGGAAATGGCCCTCCCAAGTTGGCAGGGAAACGGTTCACTTTTTGGTCACATAGAATGGCTAGCTTTCTTCAAGCACAACACCATGATGCATGGATCACCACCATGTATCCCTTTCCAAATGTTCCCACCAAAAGTGAAGCTAAGTGGAACTATCGTGCTAGAAACTTTATCTTTGAGACTCTTGAGAAGGATTTGTTTGATAGGGTGTTTGCCTTGGATACCGCTCATGAGGTTTGGATGGAGCTCAAAAGAATCCATGTAGGCAACAAGAAAATCCGTGAGGAGAAGTATGAGTTGCTTAAGGTTGAGCTCAATGAGTTTAAGATGAAGGATGATGAGTGTGTAGAGGAAATGTATTCTAGGATGGGTGTTCTTATTCAAAATATCAATGCTCTCGATGTTGCTAACGTGTCCGAGCAGGAAATTATTCGGAAAATTCTTCAAACGCTTCCCAGGCCCAAGTACAACATCGTGTAGGCACTCATCTTTGAGAAGGACTTCGATACTCTCACCATCACCAAAGTTGTGAACAAGATTTGATCTCATGAGATGTTCTTGATGGGTCAAATTGAAGGATCTTCTTCCACATCAAGCTCCAAGAAGGATCTTGCACTCAAAGCTAGTGACAAGCCCAAGTCAAAGTCAAAAGCGAAGCCTCCTCCCTCTTCAAGTGAAAGTGAAGACAAGAGTGACTCAAGTGATGAAGATGATGGTGAACTTGCTTTCCTCATGAGGAGGACCACCAAATTGCTCTCCAAGATTGGCAAGAAGGGCTATAACTATGATCCCAAGAAGAACAAGTTCCGCTCATGAAGAAGAAGTGGTGAAGGTGGTAAGAGGAAGTGCTACAATTGCCAAAGCTATGATCATCTATCATATGATTGTCCCAAGCCCGACAAGAGAGTGTCAAGCTCTAGCAAGAAGAATGACAATGATGATGATAAAGAGAAAGATGACAAGCACTCCAAGAAGTACTCATACAAGAAGAAGTCCTCTAGCAAGTCCTACAACAAGAAAAAGGTTGGTCATCGTTCTCTCTTGGCAAATGAGTGGATCACGGACGGTGAAACTTCAAGTGAATCAAGCGATGGTGAAGATGAGAAGAACAAGAAGTTTGCTGGTCTTGTGATCATGGATGATGAAGAACCTCCTCTTCCTCCACCACCCATGTGCTTCATGGCTAAACACTCCAAGGTGAGCGATAGTGAAGATAGTGATTCTTCGGATAGTGATAATGAACTTTCACCTCATGCTCTTAAGGGTCTTCTAGATCAATACACCGACATGATCAAGAAACAAAAGAGTAAGCTCAAGGCTCTTGAAGAGACTCATGAGAAGCTTAAGCTATCCAATGATGAGTTGCTTGTGAAACACAATGACCTTAGCAAAGAACATGAAGCTTTGGTAGTGTCTCACAAGTCACTTAGAGATGACCATGACAAGTTACTTGATAAGCACAATGAGCTAATCATCAAACATGATGATATAACCGTGCTTAACAAGTCTCTTGAGTCAAGTCAAAAGATGCTTAAGAAAGATCATGTGGTCTTAGAGATGAAGTATCAAGAGATTGAGCTTGCTTATGAGGCTATTTGTGCTAGTGGGCAAGAAATTGCTAGTGACATCACTAAGACAAATGCTTCTACTTCTTATGATGATTTGATTGAAGAACCTAAGATCTTGCCTAATGATAAGAATGTTGCCTCCTCTTCCAAGACTAACCATGATAGGGTGAAATCACTTGAAGAGGAAGTAAGAAGCCTAAGATCTTGTGTGAAGAAAATGGCCAAGGGTGAAGCATTGCATAAGGAGATCCTCTATCACAATGCAAGAGATTATGGTACTAGGGGACTTGGCTCCTTCCCTCAACCCATCAAAGAGACTCGCAAGTCAAAGGAGCTATATGGATGCTTTGTGAAGGAAGTTGGGTCTTATTGCCAACATTGCAACATCACCGGTCATCACACAAGGGAGTGTCCTTTACCTTCATGTCCTTTGCCTAAATTACCTTGCAACTATCGTTTCATGTTCAACAATAACCATTTCTTGTTGTTGAAGAATAGCAAGGGCAAAGTGGCGGCAAGGTTCATAGGGACCAAGGCTAAAGTGAATCATCCTAGGCAAATTTGGGTTCCCAAAGCTTTAGTAACTCATGTGATTGGACCCAAACTTGCTTGGGTTCCTAAATCTTCAACTTGATCTCTTTGTGTGTAGGTGAACTACAAGACCAGGGGAAGTCATTGGGTCCTTGATAGTGGATGTACTCAACACATGACCGGCCAAAGTAAAATGTTCACCTCTCTAATGGATGATGCGGGGAATCATGAGCAAGTTACCTTTGGTGATAATTCTAAAGGAAGAGTTTTCGGTTTGGGTGACATAACCATAGCAAAAGATCTCTCTCTTTCCAATGTTTTGTTTGTAGACTCTTGTAGTTATAACTTGCTTTCCATTGCACAATTTTGTAATCTTGGCTTATCTTGCTTGTTTGATGATGAGGGAGTTATCATTACTAACAAGAAATCTAATGAAGTTGTGTTCAAAGGTTTTCGCCATGGAAACATCTATCTTGTAGACTTCTCCTCTCATGAAGCAAACTTGACTACTTGTCTTTTCACCAAGACATCCAAGGGTTGGCTATGTCATCGTCGTATTGCACATATAGGCATGCGTCAACTCAAGAAGGCTTTCAAAAGAGGTTTAGTTCTTGGTGTGAAGGATGTCACATTTGAGAAGGACAAGTTGTGTGGAGCATGTCAAGCCGGCAAGCAAGTAGCAAGTCACCATCCTATGAAGGCTTATGTATCTACCTCAAGACCTTTGGAAATCTTGCACATGGACCTCTTCGGCCCTACTACATACAAGAGTCTTGGGGGTAATCTCTATTGTCTTGTCATTATTGATGATTACTCACGCTACACTTGGACATTCTTTATGGAGGACAAGAGCAAAACATTCGGGATCTTCAAGAACTTTGCAAAAAGGGCTCAAAATAAATTTGAGTCATCTATTGTGAAGATCCGGAGTGACAATGGATCAGAATTCCGGAACACTAATGTGGAAGAATATTGTGATGAGCTAGGCGTCAAGCATGAATTCTCTTCAACCTACACACCACAACAAAATGGTGTGGTAGAAAGGAAGAACAAGACTCTCATCACATTGGCTAGAGCTATGTTGGATGACTATGGTATATCTCAAAAATTTTGGGCGGAAGCTATCAACACGGCGTGTCATGCTTCAAATAGGGTGTATCTCCATCGACTACTCATAAAGACACCCTATGAGCTTCTCATTGGGAGGAAGCCCAACATCTCCTACTTCCGAGTCTTTGAGTGTAAGTGTTTCATTTACAAGAAGAGGAAGCACCTAGGGAAGTTTGAGAGTAGGGTAGATGAGAGCATGTTTCTTGGTTATGCATTAAACTCCAAGGCATATAGAGTATTCAACAACACTACACGTGCCGTTGAAGAAACATGTGACGTGGAGTTTGATGAATCTAATGGCTCCCAAGGAGATGGCTATTGTTGTGATGATGTAGGAAAAGAACCTCTACGAGAAGCAATGAAGAAGATGGCTATTGGGTACATCAAGCCCAAAGAGGATGATGATGCACCTTCTACTTCCCACAACCATGAAGACTCATCCTCTTCCGATGATGATAATGATGACCATCAAAGGCATACAAGACAAGAAAGCCCATCTTCCTCAAATGGACCACCTCCTACATCACAAGACACCCAAGATCAAGGAGAAGAAGAACCGGAAGTAGTGCAACCTCAAGACGATTCAACCACACTTGAAAGGCGTACAAGGACTTCAGCAAACCACCCCATCAATCTTATCTTGGGTGATCCCAAGGGTGGTACACGTACTCACCGCAAACAATATGCTTCGTTTTGCAAACATCATGCATTTGTTTCTTTTGTAGAACCCACTACTATAGAGGAAACTCTAGAGGACCCAGATTGGATCTTGGCTATGCAAGAAGAGCTAAACAACTTTACAAGAAATGAAGTTTGGGTCCTAGTAGAGCACCCCAAGAACAAGAACGTGATTGGCACCAAGTGGATCTACCGAAACAAGCAAGATGAACATGGAGTCGTGGTGAAGAACAAGGCAAGGCTTGTCGTCAAGGGCTACTCGCAAGTGGAAGGCTTGGACTATGGGGAGACCTTTGCTCCGGTTGCACGTCTTGAAGCTTTCCGTATCGTTCTTGCTTATGCCTCTTGTCACAAAATGAAATTGTTCCAAATGGATGTCAAAAGTACCTTCTTAAATGGCTTCATCAATGAAGAAGTCTATGTTGAGCAACCTCTCGGTTTTGAAGATACCACACATACTAACCATGTCTATAGGTTGATCAAGACTTTGTATGGACTCAAGCAAGCTCCTAGGGCATGGTATGAGAGGCTCCAGGACTTTCTCATCAAGGAAGGCTTCAAGATTGGAAGAGTGGACAATACTCTATTCACCAAGATCATCAACGGAGAGCTCTTCATATGTCAAATCTATGTTGATGATATCATCTTTGGCTCTACCAATCTTAAAGTGTGCAAGGACTTTAGTGAGCTCATGACAAGGGAATTCGAGATGTCTATGATTGGGGAGCTCAACTTCTTCCTTAGGTTTCAAATCAAGCAATTGAAGGAAGGAACCTTCATCCATCAAGAAAAGTACACCAATGATATTCTCAAGAAGTCCAAGATGGATGATTGCAAGCCAATCAAGACACCAATGCCTACCAATGGACATCTCGACTTAGATGAGGGAGGTAAACCGGTTGACCAAAAGCTTTACCGTTCTATTATCAGCTCTCTTCTTTATCTTACCGCATCTAGGCCCGATATCATGTTTAGTGTTTGCATGTGTGCTAGGTTTCAAGCCAACCCTAAAGAATCTCACCTAAGTGCTTTGAAAAGGATCCTTAGATACTTAAAATACACACCTAGCATTGGCTTGTGGTACCCCCATGGTGCTTGTTTTGAGCTCTTGGGTTATTCAGATTCGGATTTTGCCGGATGTCGAGTAGACCGTAAGAGCACTTCGGGTGGGTGTCATTTTCTAGGTCGATCTTTGGTTGCTTGGTCCTCTAAGAAGCAAAACTCCGTGGCCTTATCCACTGCGGAGGCAGAATACATTTCCGCTGGGGCTTGTTGTGCTCAAATCCTCTATATGAAGCAAAGTCTCTTGGATTATTGTGTGGTTCTAGATAGGGTTCCTCTCCTTTGTGACAATGAAAGTACCGTAAAAATTGCTAACAACCCGGTTCAACACTCGCGCACCAAGCACATTGATATCCGCCATCACTTCTTGCGAGACCATGTGGCTAAAGGTGATATTCTCCTTTGTGGTGTTCGCTCCGAGGAGCAATTGGCGGATATATTCACTAAGCCTCTTGATGAAAACACCTTTTGTAGGCTAAGGAGTGAATTAAATGTGCTTGATGCGTCTAACATCATGTGATGCTTGTCATATAGTTTTCATTTGCATATGTACATGGTGTCGGGGCTTGTCTAACCTCGTTAAGATAGTGGTGAGTATGGGTCTTGCTTGAGCCGGTGGTTCCAAAGTTTCGCTCAAGGCATGTTGAAAGACTCACCATGAGTAAGCTTAACAAGGGCTCAAACTTGACAAGATAGTTTATCTTTCCGCTTTGCATCTTTGCTTGTCATATAGTATGCATTCATGTCTAATTTCATGCATTTGTTCTTGCATAGCATTGCGTGAGAGGTGTCATAAAGGAAAATCACACTATGAGAAAGTTGCTTAGCATTCAATGCAAATCAACATCTCGAAAAGTGTGCTAAGACAAATGATGGTGCTTAATGCCTATTGAGTTATGTCCTAACGAAAAAGTTTCTATCTCTAAGTTCAAAGGCAATGACTCATACATTCCCTTTTTGGATCTTATTCGCCTATTTTTCTAAAAATTTATAAGGTCTATCCCTTGAAGGGAATCTATGGTGTATATATCTCTATTTTGCAAAGGAGTGCTTGAGGGGTGAGGTTATCACTCAGGATTGATCCAAAAATGTGCTTGTGTTGGCTTGTGTGTGGCATTTGTTGGATCAAAAATGAGTTTTAGTTCAACATTCTGTTTTTATCTTCACCGGATAAACCACTGCTATATAGGTTCTAGCGTCGGTTCATCCGGTGGCCGGGTCAGTTTGAATTTTGCCACGCGTGCCTCTGTTAGCTATTGTCGGATGAACCGACGCTCACCTCTGTGGTTGCAGCGGTTCATCCGGTGCTACTAAAATCCAGGGCAAATTCGGACCCGCGTGACATTCATCCGACGCATTTAAAAATCTGGCCATCGTATCATCCGGTGATACGTTTCTCAGTTTTGACCATATCGTCCGACGCATACACCGACGCTGCACGTTTTCTACCGTCGGTTCATCCGGTGCTTCTCTGCAAGGTGGCCCCACATGTCATATCCATCCCGTTCGTTTTTCCTGCCCCAAATCAAATCACGGCCGCCTCCGTTCCTCACCCGTACGCTGCCGATTCGCTCACCGCCGGTCACCACAACCACGCGCGCGACTCGCCGGCCTCCTGTGCTCGCCGCCGGCCACCTCCGCAGCCGCGCCGCCGTCCCCTCCGCACGGAGACTCGTGCGCACCGCCGCGGACCCCTGGTTAGGGTTTCCACCGCCGCTGGCTGCTCCGGCTCGCCAGCGCCGCCGCGACTCGTCGGCCGCCGTCCAGAGGCTCGCAAGAGGCTTCTCTGCCTTCCACTGCCACATCTCGTCGATCTCTTCACAGTGGTGAGCAGGCCACCTCCCTGTTCTTCCTCCTAGTATCACCTCTGCTTGTTTAGAGAGAATTTCAGGGTGATTTTGCTGGAGTTTTGTGATCTGTGACCTTTAAACATCTGCAAACTCTCATTTGTTCAGAGATTAGGTGCTCAATTTCATCAAATTTCTTCTATCCCATGAATTTTGAGCACTGTGGCTACTGTGCTTGCTCTGTTGAGTACTGTTCATGACCTATCATGCTCTGTTCACTCACACACATCCCAATAGCTTGCATCCTGATCATGTGTTCAGTTTTTGTGCTCATTTTCATATAGACCCTGCTTTATCTCCATGTTTGAGCACTGTTCCATGTCCTATTCATGTTTTCTCACACACACACATCTGTTGCACTTAAGGACAGTCCTAGACTCACCCTCCTTTATCTTGAGACATGATCATCTACTAGAACTTCATGTATAGGCTCTATCTTTCATATGCTTTTCTTAAGGACCCCATCTTTAGTTATTCTCGTTTATATTCTTCGCTAGCCATTCTACAATCTTCCACCTTTTTCTCTGACAGATGGCAGGCGACAAAAGGAAGGGCAAGGCAGTGGTTGAGCCGAAGAAGAAGAAGACCAGACAGGAAAAGGAGTGGGATCGTGTGCTCCAAGTGCCCGACTCCGAGGCAGAGGAGGACAGCAGTAGAGCAGCAGGTGGAGCAGGATCAGGAGGATCACTCTAGAGAGGGACCTGAGATCCATATTGGTGCACAGCGTGCTGAGGCCTTCGGGGTCTACCTCCGTGATCTGAGGAGCCTTTCTGGTTCGAAGATCCAGAAGTTGAGGTTTGTTACGGAGGACGAGTGGTTCCCTCCTCAGAGAGAGGACTGTGACCCCCGCTTCTGGACTATTCTTCAGGAGAGCTTCTATGCCTCCTATGTCAGGAAGGGGTCACAGCTGAGCCAGCACAGGATGCTTCAGTGGACAACACTTAGAGCAGCAGCAGCTGGAGTCCCGATTCTCCCTCACTTCGACTACCTCCCGGGACTAGCAGCTTTGGTCAGTGAGAGACCTCGTTACGTGCCAGAGTGGGTCAGAGTCTTCTACTCATCAGTCTACATTGAGGATGCCCGGCTCTCGATCAGATTTATGTTTATGGGGTAGCAGTACAGACTTACTCGAGAGGGGATAGCAGAGCTCCTCGGGGTTCAGGTCGACGATACTTCGATACACTACCTGTCCTACCCCGACGTTGAGGCTCCTCGTCGTGCTCACTCTCCTATTGTACCACCACACGAGGAGATCAGCTTCCTGTTTCAGCAGCCTTTCCTCCCCGGCACCCCTCGGACTCCTGACAGGCTGACACGTGAGGCCTACGTGGTCCATTTTGCACTCAGGAGGTCCCTGCTTTTCAGGATGGGGAATGCAGAGTCGATCACTGGAGTCTAGCAGTGGATACTTCTTTATATCATGACTCACCGGCCGTTCGATATCATGGATATCCTTCTCAGCGAGATTGAGGATGCTATTATGGATGGGATGGGGATGACAGGCAGTTTCCTTTTGCCCACTGGATTAGTTGGATACTCTCGCGGTTGGAGTCTCAGAGATATATCTCTGTCTTGGAGCGTTCTCGGTACGTGTTCAAGACATATCAGCCGTCGATGCCAGGGGATAGGAGGCAGGGACCCAGGGGACGGAGATGAGCAGTAGAGGACCTCCAGGCTCGTGCTGCAGCTGAGGCAGTGATGGACGAGGCCGCTCGACAGGATGAGCTACTTGCTCTAGCTGAGGGGCCTCTGCCCGCGTACCTTGCCACTGACACAGAGGAGGACTCGAGCGAGGATGAGGACTTTGAGCCCGAGACACAGCACGTCTTCCGTACTCATCGTGCTCATGATGACGAGGCTGGGGGCTCCAGTCTGCCAGGACAGAGAGAGGCTGAGTCACCGATTCCACCTATCTCCACCTCTCAGGTCACTTAGCCTGACGCCTTAGCCTCTGTGATTTAGTCCTTGGCCAATCAGTTGAAGGCCACGATGGAGATGCAGCGTGAGATGTAGGCACAGTTTCAGAGGCACCAGGAGGCACATCAGGTTATACTCGACAGTATACGCCAGCAGCAGGAGGCACAGAGGGTGCAGTTCGAGCAGCAGCAGGAGGCTCAGAGGCAGCAGCTACAACAGCATCAGATGATGACTGCTCAGATGTTCTCATTCATGTCCACTTGCTTGGGTCAGCTCTTCCAGCACACGGGGCTTCAGCTTTCGTCTCTCCCGACCCAGCAGCTTCTTCAGCCTGAGCCGGCCATTTCAGTACCTCCTGTCAGTTTGGTGAGCCTCCCGATCCCGACGGTCTCGATCTCAGCTTCACCACTCCTTCCATCCAGGACGTTCACTACTTAGTAGCTCGCGACTCCACAGACGACGACACTACTTGAGCAGCTCAGGGCAGGACAATTTTCTCAGACTCCGTCGACCCAGCTGATGTCTCCTTTCCCGACAGGACCACTGATCTTCGAGACACCAGCACGTCCTTTTTTGGGATTCACCTCGCCCATGCCCTCCATGGCTACTCCTCAGGTAGAGCGACTCGATCAGGAGGATACCACTCTTCGCTCTATCACTCAGCAGATTGAGTCCGAGATGGCAGTTGTGAGCTCTCAGGCGCTTCCCACCTGTACCGGCACTGACACAGCTCGTATCGCTTCACCTGTCAGATCTTCGCCGGTCCGCTCTTCAGAGCTGTCAGGGTTCGAGTCCGATGACGGTGACACCTCTGGGTACCACGTCGCTCCTCACTCCGGCCACCACCAGGACACCTCGACGCCGCCGACTTCTCCTCCGCCTCAGCATGATTAGGACCCTTTTTGGTGCTTGTTGCCAAAGGGGGAGATAGATAGGGGGAGTAGAGATAGGGGGAGCTTGGGAGTTTGTTTTGAGAGTTTTTGTACCCCTTGTATGTTTTATGGAGTTCATGATGAGACATGTATTTCGCTTTTGTGTATGATGATGGTTTACATGTCTACTCATGCTTGTGTGTGTTTGTTTAATTAATGCATGTGTGCTTATGCTTATCTCTTTCATGCTTTAGTTGTTGAGTTTACGCTTTAATTTCAAATTTTCATGTATCTCTACTTGTGTTGTCATCTATCACCAAAAAGGGGGAGATTGTAAGCATCAAGGCCCCACCGCACCTTTGGTAAGGGTGTGTTTCGGTGATAAATGACAACCATATACTTGTGACTAACCTTTGTTTTGTAGCGGATTAATCCTTGGGTTATTGTCATAAGTAATTAATGAAAAGAGACCCCTCAATTTGAATTAATGGATGATCAATGGACAAAGACTACAAGGCTAAGGACATTTCTAGTTCCAAGTGTCACAAGGAGATGAAGGACACTTGGATTTGCTAGTTTGTAGTGTTTGACCATACTATAAAGACGGGTTCACACTTGAGTAGCTTGACCATGCCAAATGCTATGCCATAATTATGCACTCTCAAGTTCCTTGGTCACTAAACAGCTCAAGACACTCATGGAAACACTATGGAAGCAAAAGACTTGAAGAAAAACTCAAAGGAGATTGAATTGGATGAGTTGATTCTGAAAAGGGCGCGCCGGATTATCCGACGCTATCAAATTTAGTTGCACCGGATGATTGATGTGAAAGACTCAGCAGAATTCAATAGCACCGGATGAACCGACGGTGTATCAGCAGACGCATCGGTTCATCCGATGACCTAGGGTTTGGTAACAGTAACAAATCAAGTCAAGGCCTTCAGCACCGGATGAAGCGACGGTCGAGGCAGCGGTTCATCCGGCGCATGCATATATTTCTAACAGAGACGCACCGAGTGAACCTGCTTCAGCACCGGATGAACCGACGCACATGGACTTCATCAGCGGTTCATCCGACGACCCTGTTTATTCTACACAGAGACATTTTGAGTAAGGAGGCTTCAGCACCGGATAAACCGATGCTACAATAGTGTGAGCGTCGGATGAAGTGGTACATCGTTCAAGTTCAACGGCTATAATTCGAGACACAGAGTGACCGGATGAACCGACGCTGTCGCAGGGGGAACCGCCAGATCATCCGACGGTACTACTTTTCAGAGGACTTTTGTAACGGCTAGCCTCCCTTGCTAGGCCTATAAATTGGACCCTCCTGCGTCTCTTGAGCTGCCTTTGCCACTCTGAAGAACCACAGCAGCCAAGGAGAAGGAGAGTTAGTGCTTTGATCATTTGGATTTCATTTTCCTAGCCAAGAGGGTTTCTTTCTTGGTAATCAAGGGTTTCAAGGTGCTTTCATTGGCATAGCTGAGTGCATTGGTCAAGTGAAAGGTTGTGAGCTTGTTACTCTTGGAGTTTGACGGCTCCTAGACGGTCTCGGTGATTGGGGTTCTTGGTGAGCTCTTGGAGATTGTGGGAGCCCCGAGAAGTTCTTGGTGTAAATGGATTGAGACCCACCATTCCGGAGATGGAGAACGGGTACTCTTAGTGAGCACTCAAGTCTAAGTGGCTTGAGGGGGAGCAAAACTCTTTGTGAGTGCTCCAACGTGGATTTGGGAGAAGCGTCAACTTCTCAATACCACGGGAAAAAATTCGGTTGTCTCGTGTCCTCCCTTTCTACCTTCTTGCACTTAATTCCGTATTTACTTTCAGCTCTTAAGTTCCTTTGCTTTTGCTCCCTCTAGTTTGCTTTGCTTGTTGCTTTATTGACTAGGGTGCCTTTCACATGTTAGTGTGATTCTTGCTAAGGAACATTGTTGTTAGTGTGCTTAGTTGTTAGGGAGAAACCCTTTTAGATGGGCAACACTAGAGATCTAGGTTAAGGTTTGTTCCTTGTTCTAGAAATTTGAAGAAGACCCATATTCAACCCCCCCTTCTATAGGCCATCGATCCTACAGACGGCGGCGGCGACGGCACCGATGGCAGCAACGGCGATCGGGCAGGACGAGCCACGTGGGGCGGGGGCCATAAAGGTACTAAAGCTACTACTACTATGAGAAGTACAGGCTAAACGAAGGTGGGCCCCGCTCCCGACACACTCCAGCGAGCTCGCCGGAGGCGGACAGGAGGGGGCCGAGCGAGCGGAAGGAGTAAGCTGCTGGAGAGAGCTTCCTTCGGAAGGAAGCCAGAGAAAGTGCAAGCCAAGGTTCATCCCAAGTAAAGCTTGTTGATTGGGCGTCTAATGCATGTCACCTTCTGAATTGCATTTGAACGACAGGAAGGAGAGCGGATCTACCGATAGCTACGGAGTCGGACCACCCGCACTGAGGCCATTATCCGTCTCCTCCAGGAGACAGATGAAGTTTTTGGCCCCGTGGCGGCCTCCTCCATCCCAGACGTGATTCTGACATCGCCTCCCGTCTCCTCTAGATCCGGAGGAAACGCGGAGTCCCACTAGCGGCCATGGTGGCACGAGGCCCGCGCTGCTCGTCGTCTCCCACGTCATCCCAACCACAGGGGCGGAGCACCTGACGGTCGGTAAGCGGCAGAGAGGTAGTGGCCACAGAGGAGAGGGAGGAGTTGTGACGCCGTCATCGGGACCTTTCGTCGTGGAGCAGGTAGTGCGCGGAGCGGGGAGCGGCAGAGGGCATGCGGGCGCTGCTGCTGGAGAAGCGGGGAGCTGCCGCTGAAGGAGGAGCAGGGGAGCCGCCGCCGCGTGGTCCGCCTCCGAGGAGATCTCCACCGCAGCCTCGGAGGAGGAGGGCGAGGAGGCGGCGGGAGCTCCGTCGGCGGAAGAGAGACAACAAGACCACGGGCGCCGCCGTCCCTTGCGCGCCTTGCTCCTCTGTGGGGGTGAGCTCCGCCGGTGGTCTTCTTCCTCTGCTCTGCGCCCCCACACCCTCGCCATCACCGCCAAGGACCTCCGCGCACCGCGGCTCCTTGCGCCGCCGCTCCTCGTCGTAGTGCGGAGCTCTGGGAGGGAGGGGGAGGGATGACGGACGGCGGAGGGAGAGCTCGCCATCGCCGCCCAAGATCTGGCATCCTCCTCCGCCGGCGCAGGGAGGAGGTCGCCCGCGCCCCCCAAGATCCCGAGTTGTGCGGCCGCCATGGCTCGAGCTCCTACCGCAAGGCCCTGCTTGATCCACTGTCGTTGTCGTCGTCGGAGGAGGAGGAGGAGGAGGAGGAGGAAGGAGGGCGTGCTCGCCGTCGTCGTCCGAGGGCCCTGCTTGATCCACCGCACCTTCGTCCTCTGGGCAGGGCCCCTGCTCCTCCCTCCGAATCTCTCCTCCATGGTAGCCTCCTCGCGTCGCATGCATGCCGTCGCAGAGCTGCTCTGCGCCGCCGCAGCTGCTCAGTGCGCTACCAGAGCCTTGACATCGCCGAGGAGGGCGAATCGATGCCGAATCGAGGTGCCACTGCCGGCCGGAGCCGCGCGCCTCCGGAGCAGGGGAAGGGGAGGGAGAGAGGGAGTGCTGCTGCCATGCTCGCGCAGGGAGCTCGATCACCTGTTGTTGTTTCCTTTGCCGCAGCTGCCTTCTGCGAGCTCCGCCAGAGGACTGCTCGATCCGGGGCGTATGGGTCGTGCTCACGCGGGAAGGAGAGAGACGCTGGGGAAGGTGGGGGAGAGAGCGGAGAGGGAAGGGAGGGTCGGGTATGCGGAGCTCGTGCTCGGGGAGAGAGGCTGCCGGCGCTCGGTGGAGGCCAGCCGGTGAGGGAGGGGGCCGCCGGCGTGGCGAGGAAAGGAGCGAGGAGGGACAGAGGAGAGGGAGAGAGAGAGAGGTGGGGAGGCCGGCTGGTGGGTGGGTGGGGGTGGGGTTAAATAAATCTAACAAGTGGGACCGGATGTGGATAGCTGGGATAGAGTGAAAATATAAAGGATCATAAATACGGGAGATATAGATATAAAAGAGAGAATCTCACTGACTAGGTAGAAATATTCCGTTTTGAAGGAGAATACGAAAGATGACGAATGTGGATGGTCTCAGAGGGAGGCCGTCTGTGCTTTCCTTGCTCAACGGCTCATTAGGCGCGCATTGTCTCATCAATCAACCCGTCATGTGGGCTCCTGCCGCTATTCTAGCTACTTGCCTGCACCCTGGAGGCATCCATGGCTGGCCCAGCCTTGCTGGCAGTAGCCTGTCGGGTCTGCGACCGGGGATAGATGTGGGCGCATTTTGCGGGTTGGGTACGCCAGCCAACGGTCGGGCTCATCATGCGCCAGGAGTGTGAGGCGCACCACACGCGGTCGCTCGGGCTGGGTGGCACTCGGCCATGGCTGCGAGGTGAGGGAGGGAGGCAGGCAGCATGAAGGTAAGGCGTATGTGGTCGACGTCGTGCGCAACATGGGGGAGCGGGAGGGTATGCGGCAGCACGATCAAGATGGACGGAGGATGATCTAGGCTTTGGATAAGAGCTAATCAACTTAGCTGCCAAGTAAAGCTAACAACCGGCAGATATTACGCTAACAAACACGATGTCGCCGGGGCTCCTGGGCCTGCGCACCGCAGCTCCTGCCTATATAAAGCCCCCTGCTCCCTCACGGCGAGGGTTAAGAGCTTTGCCGCCAGAGGAGGCGTGGTGCATGCTGGAGAAGATGTGGCGGCGGCCGTGGTGCCGCGCCACGACGCCGGAAGCTCCGAGAAGATGACGCATGGCACGAACGCCACCGTCGCCACGACGCTGGAAGCTCCGAGAAGATGACGCATGGCACGAAGGATCACAGGTGAAGGAGAGGTGAAGGAGAGCCGCATCAGCAGGGCTGTTTGTCGCCACGACCTTGAAGCCGTCACGCACAATGAAGTGCCGGCCGGAGAGCCTGTTGACGACCACATGCTCTCGGTGCCGACAACATCGGCCACGGCTGCAACACCACCGAAGCGCCGATTTCCAGCAGATGGCGGCTGTCCCCGACTTCCGGGCAGATGTTAAGTTTCTTTTTCAGGGAGAAGGACGGATCTTCATCAAGGGGAGCTAGGCGGCGGCCGCAGGACGCGCGCGACATCCCTGATCGACCGACGAGGGAGCCGGACGGAGGCCCCGGCCAGGAAGCTTGAGGCGACAGCGGCCGCAGCGCCACGCCATCACAGGAGCCGCCGGGATGGTCGAGGTACCGTCAGGAGCAAGACCGAGAGAGCTGCAGTCTTCCCGACGAGCGAGGTCTTTTCGATCGATCGAGAGGCCGTGCTGCAGGTACGCCGCCAGGAGGAAGATATGTGTGTGCATGCAAGTATGTGCACGTGTATGACGAGCAAGAAGCAAGCAAGAGGAGAGATCTCAAGGGGCCATGCACGTACGTGCATATATGCACGTGCTCTACAAGGAGCCAATCGAAGAAGACGGAGGCCACCGCTACGAGACGTTCGTCTTCGCCGTGACGTCCTGCTCAGCTCTAGCTACACTGACTACCACGACCATTGTGGCGACCTCGACCTCGACCGTTACCTCGACTAGGTAGTTCGACCTCTATCACTACTTGACTAGGTGGCTGCGACCGCGACCTCAACGGCGAGGCCTTCTTCTTCAACAACAGCGGCCGTGACCTCGGCCTCGACGGGGCGCTCTGCCCCAACATCTGACTACTACCTCAGCGATGACGACTGCATCGACACCGATGGCCAAGCTGCTGCGACGTCCTCTCCAGTTCCAGCTACACCGACCCATGCATCGACAACCTACCTCTACTACGACTACATCGCCGTTCGCGACCGACGAGGCCGAATGGCACGGGCGGGCGAAGCTGACGTCCTCCCATCCTCGACCCATCCCAACATCCTCAAGCTGTCAGGTGCCCCACCAGGACGACGATGCACCCTCAACGATGTCCTCATCACCAAGACTCATCCTATATTCATCTTTGGTAGTACAGGTCACAAGGCAGCGCACAGAGGTGAGAACGGTGCCAAGACGATGATGACGCCGGGCGGCCGGAGACGAAGGCGCCAACACCACGATGACTGGCGATCAAGTGCAAGCAAGGAAGTCCATGTATGCATCTGCCCTCCGTATTCACAGATGTAGGAGCAAGGGGAGCCAGCGGCCACAGCGTGGCGCGACATCCCTGATCGACTTCCCTGGAGCCACAAGAAGCCGACGAATAGGCGTGCATCAAGGTGATGGCTCCGCTTTTCGTTTTTGGTGGCGCAGGAAGCCCACTCGCCTCGTCTTCCGCTCGTCCTCTCCCAGGCCATGACAAAGGAATAGTGAAGGAGCCGAGCCATAACGACGGAGGTGTGACGTCAGTGGTCGACGACATTGCGGGAAGCCAGAAGCTGAGCGAAGTGCCGGCACTGTCGACGTCACGTTGATGGCCGCGGGCGCTCAGGCGAACAGGCAGAAGACCGGCGTACAGGTTCAAGATGCAAGCAAGGTCATGCGTGTGCTTATGTGCATGTGCATACTTGTGCACTTGTGAGGGGCCAATCAAGACAAGACGCAAGCCGAGCACCCTGTGTGGCGTACAAGTCCAAGGTGCAAGCAAGAAGAGGCTCAAGGAGCAAGCCGTGCACACTCCTGTGTGGCGCATAGGCCCAAGGAACAAGTTCACTAGCGAACAGGGCCGGAGACGCACATCGAGTCGAGCAAGGCGATGGATGTGCCCTTCGTTTTTGGTGGCGCAGGGGGCCAGGAGCCGATGAAGTGCCGGTGCCATGGAGCACAAAGACGATGTCAATGTCATGCTAATGGCCGCAGGCGCTCATGTGAGCAGCCGGAAGATCGGCATCCACAAGAGGCAGGCCAGAAGATCACCGCTCGTGCGCAGCTGTGCGAGCACTTGTGAGTGCATGCCCAAGAAGCAAGCAACCAGAAGAGGTGTTCCTAAAGATCATGTAGCATATACGTGAATGCACATGTACATGTGCCACTAAAGGCCAATCAAGGACATCCAAGACCTGGAGATCGTCGTGCCATAATCGACTCTGCCGGGACGTCTGCTAGCCTCCCACTACTACCTTGATCTTGATGACAAGACAACGCCACGACCGCTGCTGCAGGGCACACCGAAGGCCAACGCTCTTAGAGAGGACGTGTCAAACCCAAACATCCGGCCGTGACGACTTCAACCTCTGCGACCCGTCGACTGCCTCAACCTCGACGGCTACCCTCGACCTCGACGGCCGCACGCTGAAGGGTGGAGCACCTGGAGGGTGGAGCCGCACGCTGCGGCCCACATCCGCATCAAGTTGGCAGAGGCTCGAGCCTCCACCGCCCATATTATTGTTGTTGCAGGGAGTCAGCAACTGCTCCGGAGCTGGGGTTAGGAAGCTAAGGAAAAGCAGTATGATCTCTTTTCTTGTCGGTGGAGAGAGCCATCCACCAAAACAGCAGCCTCAACCAGGGGCGTTGGAGGAGATATCAAGCTTGGAGTTGGCGCCATTCCGACCGGTAGCTGTGCATTGCCAAAGTGACGGAAAACACGAGAAGGAAGACAAGATCGATCCTCGACCCACCGGCGGCTCCCAAACCTCCATCAAGCAACCTTCGTCCACCATTGCCGCTAGCATCCAGAGGCTGCGAAAGTTGAAGAGCAGCCACCAGCGAGCACGTCGAGCAAGCAGGAAGGGAGCCATGGAACCCCTATCCATCTGCGGTGGTTCAGCTGCGTCCTGGACGGGTAGTGAAGGAGTGTGACACCTGCTCACAACGGAGGCGCGACGCTGATGGTGACAGCGACACCACGAGGCACAAGCTACCGAGGATGATAAAGAAGAAGGGAGGCACCAGGCGATGTGTGGTTCACAGATGCTGAGCCGCGATGGTAGTGGCCTTTCACGACCACGTCGTCCAGAGCTTGACGTCGTCAACGGCAAGCTCACGAAGATGAAGCCAAGGAGCGGTGCCGAGAGAACTAAGACGGTGCTGCCTACGACGGCGACACCACTCAGCTGCCATGATGACGAGAATGACACCGATATAATGACGATGCTGAGGTGGCAGTCTGGCTGCAAGACATCACTACTAAGAGGCTCTCATTCATCTACGAAGATGCGTAGCATGCAAGTACATGCACATGTTCTACTCCAAGCATGCATGTGTATACCACGTGCATACGCGGAGCACATCACGGAGGCCCGGCGATCCATAGGGCTTTGATGAGTAGGGCTAGCCAGCCTACGTTTACTCATCCGTGCTCACCGCACCACGAGCTCAAGACGCCCGTCGAAATCGATCAGCTTAACAAGCGGCTGCCGGAGCCTGGGAGTCACGAGCAGAGTAACCAGGCCCTCCCTACAGCCATCCCACATCTACTTGGTAAGGTGCGTTCGGCTCCACTGCGATCTCAAGATGCTCGTCTACACCGGCCAGCTCAACAAGCGGCCATGGGAGCCCAAAGGCGACAAGCAGGATCGACAAGTACCGGGGAGACACCAAATCCATTTGGTAACCCTAATGGTGCTCATCATGCGGCCTAGGGAGGAGCCACGTCAGCATCCGGTGCCATCCACAACTAGGCAAGCACACGGAGAACGAAGCCAGCGAGAGGCGCATCTATCATGTGCCGTCCATCATCATCCCAAGTCTGCACCAAGCCACCAAGACCCGTACCTCCTTGGTCGTCTACATCACTGTCGGCATGCTTCCCCAACCTAGCTACTTCACTGCCGACAGCGTTCTGGCGTGACATTCTACATGACCACCACTGGGGGGCAACAGTGTGCTCCCAAACTACTTCACAGCCGACGACATTCCGGCATGGCCATCCTCATCGACGACGGCATTCTGGCGCATCTCTTGAGACTACGGCAAACCATGTCCCCTCAATCATCTGCACCACCGATGATGTTCCGTGGTGGCCTTCTACACCACCGATGGCGTTCTGGCATGGCCTTCGACATCACCGACGGCATTCCGGAGCATCCATCGACACTGCGGCAACACCGCATCCCCTCGATCATCTGCACGCCGACGACGTTCCGGTGTGCCCTTCTACACCGTCGATGGCATTCCGGCGCATCCTTCAGCACCGGGGGCAATGATGTGCCTCCTCATTATTTTCACTACCGACGGTATTCCGGTTACACCTTTACATCCCTCCATTTTTTTCTCTCCACATAAAACATTTTTTTGCCCTTGGTGGCTAGTGTGCACTTTCCATTGTACTACTTGGCTACCCTTTTTTTTATTCACTTTTTATGGACTACACGAGTCCTACAAAAATGGCTTTCCCCATATCATGTTCAGCTGCAGTGCAAGAGAAGGATTGCCTCAAGACTGCGCTTAGAAGGTTTTGGGCATTAATGCATGGTGGAGTTTCAGCTGACGCCCCTTCATGCACAGCACACCACACGTGCCAAGCGTGCTGCACTGGGGGCAGTGGGGAGACCACTCGACGACTCCTAAGCAGCAAGGTGACCATGCCCCTCGCGCTCCTTGTTGCAGGATGGCACACCCCGGGGAAGACTATAGGAGAAGAGCAAGAAAAGGGCTACCTGGTGCAACACAAGTTTCATTCGGTGTGCAGCCACTTGCCATCCTCGGGAGGTGAAAACAAGGGACCAAAAGAAGATAATGCCAGCGAGGATTCACCTAGATACACAGAGGTGAATGGCTACCCTCCAAATTCCAAGAAGAAGCAAGCTCCAAGTTCCAAGAAGTGTAAAACAAAAGAGGTGATAAAAAAAGAAAAGCTCGAGTTCAAGAGGTCAAAAAAAGAAGACGACTCGATTCAAGTATCAAGCAAGTCTAAAGTTCAAGAAGGCGGAGGGTAGCTATTTGCCATCCTCGGCAAAAGTAATGGCGCAATTTCCGTAGCCGTATCCCAAACCCTGTATACCAACTCAGCCATACCTACGTCCACGTGGCGAGAAGGGCAAGCAGTGCTGTGGTTCAACTCAATGCAAGAGAGTCTCAGAAGATAATTCTCGTTGCTACCCGATGGAGTCGCGGAAGCATGTTGTCCGCACTCACTTACACTTAGGGAGGCAAGGTTCTTCCGCCGCCGCTATGGTCGTCATTCAGCGGTATCCTGACATTTTAGTCTTTTGGCAGTCCCATCTTGAGGACCAGGTGTGTCCGAGGACCAGTGGAGGGTCGCTCCTTAGTGATGAGTGATTGACAATGTTGTGTGGACTGATGCTTGGCTAAGTGTGCAGGTACAGGTTGCGGCTTGACTCGTGTCGATGCAGGTGAAGAACAAGCGCAAAAGGCCTTAGCCGTGGCGGCCTCCGGGTGATGGAGTGACAAGTAGGCTTGGTTCGATGGACCTGCAGTGCAAGACTGGCGGGCTGAAGTCGTGAACATGGGCCGGTGTAAGGTAGCGGTTGAAGCCCGAAGCTTGCACGTGGGGTTTGGTGGTTTGCCCACAAAACCATCAGGTGGACGGTTTCTTAGTTTGGGCCGCAAAACCAAGCCCGAAGGCCCGAAGCGACAGAGACGGTGATCCGGGAGCTTTGGGAAGCTTCGAGGCGGGGGGCACGTGGCGTGATCGCGGGGCTTGCGTCAAAGCTAAGCAAGGCCGCGGTGGAAGCGTGTCCGCTCGATGAAGACTTGACCAAAATACCCCTGAGGGGTTGTATCTTCATTTATGCAGTAGGGGTAGCGTGGTCATTTACCTCACTCTGATGAACTTCATATAAATAGCGGAGAGGTGGATGGCATCTCTCTCTGGCTTCCTAGGGCTTTCTCCCCCGGTAGATTTTCTCTGAACTGCTTCTTTTCCCTCTGGATTCCTTAGGCTAGACTCTTGTACAGAATCTGACCTCTGGATGTATGGAAGCATTCGGCGTCCCGGTGATCTTCTAGTCCTCTGTGATTTTTGTGTCATTTTTTGAACTATTTTTGGGAGTTTTCGTTCTTGGCTCGATTCGTGATTTTGGAGGTGTTTCTTCACGGATTTCTTTGAGGGGATCATGGGTGGATGCCTTGCACATCTTTGTGTGTGATCTTGACCCCTCAAACGCTGTATAGAGCCTTCGATTCGTGAGTTTTTGGCCGAAGTTCGTGTTCTTGGTGGAGTTCGTGTGATCCGCGATTCCCGGCGAGTTAGTGGCTTAGAGGTCGAGATTTTTGGGGTATAGCCTCACCTTGTGTTGCTTATCATCTCCCCCAAATCTTGTCTCAAGAGCCTTTGGCGTTTGGGAGATCCGGTGATGAGTTCTTGGAGTTGACCTTGCGGGTCGAGCGTTTTTCTGCTCTGTTCGTGCCTGGCGGACTATCCGCGGCCTCTGTGCGGACTGTCCGCGAGGTGTCAACAACGCAGCTGTTCTTCATGTTCTTCGTTTGTTCTTTGCGAGGTTCATTTTGATCTGTTGTGTTGGAGCTTTTATTTTGCAGGAAGTTCACGGACCGTCCGCGTGGTCCTGGCGGACTGTCCGCGCGGCCTTGAGGTTTCATCTGGGGTGGCTTGTCTTTTGTCTGGGGTTTCTAGTGGCTTTGGCGGACCGTCCGCGGTGCACGGTCGGACAGTCCGCGAGGAGAAGTTTTCCCCCCGGAGTCTCTGTTAGCTTCTGTGTCAATTTCGGACCGTCCGCGCCTGACCGTCGGACCATCCGTGACTACTTGGCGGACCGTCCGCAGCAGCCTGGCGAACTGTCCGTCCCAGACGCAGGAACTAACTCGAGTTGATCGGTTCCTTTGATTCTTGCTTTGGTGCTTCCGCTCTTTGCTCCTAGGCTTCTCTAGTGATCTTCTTGGCTTGTGTGTGCCTTGTTTGGAGCTTCTTGTGTGTGCATGGATTCGTGGAGTGGCAATCGGGGCATAGGCCGAGTTCGACCTTACGGAAGAATTTTTAATCGGCTCCCATTCACTCCCCCCTCTCTGGTCACCCGAATCGGTCCTTCAATTGGTATCAGAGCAGGTTACGGATCTTTGTGATTCTAACCAGTCTAAGATCCAAAGATGGGTGATTACAGCAAGGGGTCGGGTCCTTCGCACTTCGATGGCAAGAACTACCCGATGTGGGAGAGGCGTATGGCCGCGTTTTTGCGAGGGAAGGGAACTCTTATCTGGGAGGTTACTCAGAATCCTCATTATGTCATCCCAGATAGTTTTCTGCTTCCAGGATCGCGGGACATGTTTGAGGCCAATAGCAAGGCCGTTGATTACTTGTTCCGTGCTCTCTGTGCCTCGGAGTTCGATCGAGTGTACGGAGAGGATGTAGCCGGAAAGATTTGGCTCAAGTTGAAGAACGCTCATGTTGGCAATGCCCAAGTGCAAGCCCGGATGTTTACCACTTACCGGAGAGAGTACGAGAACTTCACTCATCTCCCCGGTGAGTCGACCGATGCTATGTTTCAGTGCTTCACTTGCATCGTCAACAACATGAGGGCCAATGTGACAGTGCTCCCATACACGGATCATGATCAAGCTATCAAGCTTTTGCATGCCCTGGATAGGTCTGTGTGGGAAGCCAAGATCGAGGCCATTGAGGAGTCGAGTGCGTATGATACGCTTTCGCTTGATGAGCTGTTCTCCAAGCTCAGGTCTTCAAAGGTCGATCGTGGCTTGAGAGCCAAGAGCGAGAGCCCCACTGATCTTCATAGTTTGGCTCTCGTCTCAGGATCAAGGACTAACGCTAACTCTGGTGGTTTCTCTTTGTCTTGTCTTGTGTCCTTGCCAGATGAGGACTTTGATGTGCTGAGCGAGGATGATCTTGCCTTGTTGAGCAAGAGGTTTGGGCGGATGTACGAGAACCGCAAGAATGCAAGGCGGAGCTCGGGGATGTGCTATCGGTGCGGGAAGCACGGGCACTTCATCGCCGAATGCCCTGAAGCCATGGAGATCAAGAACGACTACAAGGGCAAGCCCAAGCACGACTACAACAAGCACCACTCCCGGAACGACTACAAGGACAAGCACAAGGACAAGAGCGAGAGAAGGCACAAGAAGAGTGGCGGCCACAAGAGGAAGACCGCTCGAGCGATGGTGGTCGGAGCGAGCGACATCGACTCGACTTCAAGTGATGCTTCTTCCGACTCGAGCAGCGAGGATGAGCAAGAGAAGCGCAAGGACAAGCGGCACACGGGCAAGAACATCACCAGCCTGAGCTTCGTCGCACAAGCCTTCTGCGGCATGGCGCATTCCAAGAAGGGTGGGAAGCACAGCTCGGATACGAAGATGAAGCCAAGGAGTGGTGCCGGGAGAACTAAGACGGTGCTGCCTACGACGGTGACACCACTTAGCTGCCATGATGACGAGAACAACGCCAATATAATGACGACGCTGAGGTGGCAGTCTGGCTGCAAGACGTCACTGCTAAGAGGCTCTCATTCATCTACGAAGACGCGTAGCATGCAAGTACATGCACATGTTCTACTCCAAGCATGCATGTGTATACCACGTGCATACGCGGAGCACGTCACGGAGGCCCGTCAATCCATAGGGCTTTGATGAGTAGGGCTAGCCAGCCTATGTTTACTCGTCCGTGCTCACCGCACCACAAGCTCAAGACACCCGTCGAAATCGATCAGCTTAACAAGCGGCCGCCGGAGCCTGGGAGTCACGAGCAGAGTAACCAGGCCCTCCCTACAGCCATCCCACATCTACTTGCTAAGGTGCGTTCGGCCGCGCTGCGATCTCAAGATGCTCGTCTACACCGGCCAGCTCAACAAGCGACATGGGAGCCCAAAGGCGACAAGCAGGATCGACAAGTACCGGGGAGACACCAAATCCATTTGGTAACCCTAATGGTGCTCTTCATGCGGCCTAGGGAGGAGCCACATCAGCATCCGGTGCCATCCACAACTTGGCAAGCACATGGAGAACGAAGCCAGCGAGAGGCGCATCTATCATGTGCCGTCCATCATCATCCCAAGTCTGCACCAAGCCACCAAGACCCGTACCTCCTTGGTCGTCTACATCGCTGTCGGCATGCTTCCCCAACCTAGCTACTTTACTGCCGATAGCGTTCTGGTGTGACATTCTATGTGACCACCAACTGGGGGCAACAGTGTGCTCCCAACCTACTTCACAGCCGACGACATTCCGGCGTGGCCATCCTCATCGACGACGGCATTCTGGCGCATCCCTTGAGACTGCGGCAACACCATGTCGCCTCAGTCACCTGCACCGCCGATGATGTTCCGAGGTGGCCTTCTACACCGCTGATGGCGTTCTGGCGTGGCCTTCGACATCGCCGACGGCATTCCGGAGCATCCATCGACACTGCGGCAACACCGCATCCCCTCGATCATCTGCACGCCGACGACGTTCCGGTGTGCCCTTCTACACCATCGATGGCATTCCGGCGCATCCTTCAACACCGGGGGCAATGATGTGCCTCCTCATTATTTTCACTACCGACGGTATTCTGGTTACACCTTTACATCCCTCCATTTTTTTCTCTCCACATAAAACTTTTTTTTGCTCTTGGTGTTTTGTGTGCACTCTCCATTGTACTACTTGGCTACCCTTTTTTTATTCACTTTTTATGGACTACACGAGTCCTACAAAAATGTCTTTCCCCATATCTTGTTCAGCTGCAGTGCAAGAGAAGGATTGCCTCAAGACTGCGCTTAGAAGGCTTTGGGCATTAATGCCTGGTGGAGTTTCAGCTGACGCCCCTTCATGCACAACGCACCACACGTGCCAAGCGTGCTCCACTGGGGGCAGTGGGGAGACCACTCGATGACTCCTAAGCAGCGAGGTGACAATGCCCCTTGCGCTCCTTGTTGCAGGACGGCACACCTCGGGGAAAACTATAGGAGAAGAGCAAGAAAAGGGCTACCTGGTGCAACACAAGTTTCATTCGGTGTGCAGCCACTTGCCATCCTCGGGAGGTGAAAACAAGGGACCAACAGAAGATAATGCCAGCGAGGATTCGCCTAGATACACAGAGGTGAATGGCTACCCTCCAAATTCCAAGAAGAAGCATGCTCCAAGTTCCAAGAAGTGTAAAACAAAAGAGGTGATAAAAAAGAAAACCTCAAGTTCAAGAGGTCAGAAAAAGAAGACAACCCGATTCAAGTATCAAGCAAGTCAAAAGTTCAAGAAGGCGGAGGGTAGCTATTCGCCATCCTCGGCAAAAGTAATGGCACAATTTCCGTAGCCGTATCCCAAACCCTGTATACCAACTCAGCCATACCTACGTCCACGTGGCGAGAAGGGCAAGCAGTGCTGTGGTTCAACTCAATGCAAGAAAGTCTCGGAAGATAATTCTCGTGGCTACCCGCTGGAGTCGCGGAAGCATGTTGTCCGCACTCACTTACACTTAGGGAGGCAAGGTTCATCCGCCGCCGCTATGGTCGTCATTCAGCGATATCCCGACATTTCAGTCTTTTGGCAGTCTCATCTTAAGCTGCTCATATGGCTAACATCAGTGGGAAAGCCAACATTTTTTTTCTTCCATGAAAAACCGACATAAAACTGTGTTTTATTGCCTATTTCCCTTGGCTGTTATCTTTACTCTAACAGGTGCACGCAAGACACCTATTATTCATCAAGTGTTGTAGGATGTTCGCTTCCCCTCCACGGGAGCAGTGCGACGCACCAACGCGGGATCGCGTCAAGCTGTGAAACCCTTCGGTTCGGTCAGCTGGGACCACAGCAGCTAGGTGGTCGTGACTGAATTGATAAAGAATTTCTTCAGTGAGTGGTACGTCCCTTCACCACCGATCGAAAACAAGACGTGTTTGTTGGCTGATGCCGCAGCAGCTATACGGCCCCAACACACACATCCGGGAGTCGGCACGAACATTCGCTAAGTACTCTTTCAACTCACCAAATTATGTCTCAGTTGGATTTTATTTGCATCTTTCTTTTTTCTTCTCCCTCGGTCTCTTTTTTGGTGTGTTCATAGCCGCAGGACATTCGCGACATGACACGATCGGAACAGTGACCACATCCACGCCGACTGCCTCAGCAGCGGCCTAGCTAGACGTGGCTACAAAGCTATGTCCCGGTGCATGCACGGGGCAGCAGCTAGACTGCAGCCACGTATGCGGCACCCGACTCCGCAGCGAGTGCAGCAACGACTTGATCAGTACGTAGAGCGGACATGGAGGCGCCGACATACGACCCCGTGACCTCTGCTCTCCCTTGGAGCTTAGCTCGGTGCCCGTGTCATGTGCCACCTCGGCACTAGGTTTGAAGGTTGGCGTCATGGAGGCTGTGGTAATAAACCACGCTGTTTGTAAATGTACTCGATTGAGATATATAAGAATTATACTGATGCTTCGTCACATTTTTGAGAGCTCGTGTGTTATCTGTTCCTTAAAAAAAAGAGCTCCTCTTCAAAGGAAGAGTGCACATATGCATATGGTGCCTCTTGATCAGCAAACACGAGTACTGGGATCAACTCCCGAGTTGCTAAAATGTAGAGGTTTAGAATGATAAAACCTCTACATGCTATGGAAAGTCATGAACCCATCATGGCATACTAGAAGCTGTTTGAGCGGGAGTGGTCCATGTGTGTTCTCCGGCCGAACGCTTGAACAAGTCAGAGCTACATCTACGTATCGCAGCAGGCAACGGCGACGATGTATACAACCCGTGTGCGCGTACGCTGTGACGTTGCTGGGGCCGGGCGTATGTAATATATATGGGTCGCGGTTTTAGTCCAGCGAGACTTGCGAGCAACACGTCTGGACGGTCTGGTTAAAGCCGACAGCTCTGTCGATGGTCATCCAGGTGATCTACTTGTGCGTACGCTGTGATGGCGCCAGGGGCGTGACACACGCCACACGGCCGTAATCAAGAAACAGTTGATCGCGCCCGACTGCACTTAATTCGTTGATGCGCCGGTGGATGTCAAAATTGTTTCTTCACCAAGCCGAGCCCGGATTAGCTACGCATCCGATCTCAACTTGGTGGGGGGCATTTGTTTGACGTATTTTTTAGAGTTCTCTGAGTATGCATGAGAGATTTATAATAAGGCTCATACGTGCTATCTCTAAACATGAAAAGAAAGAAGCTAGGTTGCATGTTTCCATGCGCGTATATGGTCGACGGCCGTAACAAGAGGCGTCCAGGACGCTGTATACGGCAATATACGGCGTACATATTCGCGGTAACTATGTCCGAGTATATGCTTATGTACGCTCGAAGAACTGAAGGATCGACGGGTGAGCCGATATACGGGCACTACTAGGGAATCCTTCATTTGTACCGGTTTATAACCCTCATTAGTACCGGTTTCCAAACCGGTATTGTTCTGCCGGTACTAATGTGAAGTCACATTAGTACCGGTTTCCAAACCGGTATTGTTCTGCCGGTACTAATGTGAAGTCACATTAGTACCGGTTTTGGAAACCGGTACTAATGTGGGTATTAGTACCGGCTGGTATTGAGGGCCGGTACTAATGTGGCCGCCCCCGGCGACGTGGCACGGTCCACATTAGTACCGGTTCTCGTTTCCAACCGGTACTATTTTTTTTGTTTTTTCTTTTTGTTTAATGTTTTCTGGTTTATTAATTCTATTGTATTTACGTATACTAATCCTAATGCTTGATACGCTATAATATATATTCGTGTGCCATATTGTAGCGAACATGGCCTCATATGCCATTAGTTCGAGTTTGATTTTGGTGATTCATGACAACATGATCATTGGGACTAACCTTATTGTTTTAGCATGTCTTTGTAGACACTTCTAGGTCCCAAGGATGCAAGAAAACCATATGCCAAATTGAGAAGACAGTGTATTTTTCAAGGGTCAAAACCGAGCAAGAAAAGGAAAAGAAAAGACACCGTCGGATGAACCGACGGTCCCTCAAATACAAGCGTCGGTGCAATCGTCGGACGAGTTGGTACACAGGGTCAAACCCTAGGTACCGTCGGATGAACCGACGGTCCATTATTTAGTAGCGTCGGACGAGTTGCAGAGGAAGAGCAAGGAAGACAGTAGCACCGGATGATCCGACGGTCTGAGTGGGGACCCCGTCGGTCTATCCGACGCTCAGTTTGAATTCATACAGAGACGCGCCAAGACGAAGCCTTCAGCACCGGATGATCCGACGCCTTGGTCAAGGCATAGCGTCGGTCTATCCGACGGTCTGTTGGAAGCTAACAGTACCGACTTGGACGCGAGGCCTTCAGCACCGGATGATCCGTCGTAGCGTCGGAGCATAGCGTCGGAGCAGTTGTGTCAGAGAACCTCAACGGCTACGTGACGTGGGAGGGGCACCGGATGAACCGACGCCCTGGAAAAGCATAGCGTCGGATCATCCGACGGTACCTTTTTCAGTGGCCGTTAGCCAACGGCTAGTTTGATGCCTTGGGCTATTTATACCCCCTCCACTCACCCATTTGAGTAGGCTGGATTGTGTGGAAGTGCAGAGTAGTTCAAGACACATTGAAGATCATATCCAATCCATCCAAGTGCTTAATTGCTCATCCATAGACTTGCATATGCTTAGTGTATGTGCTTAGTGCTAGGCTTAGCTTAGAGCTGAGTGAGTGCAAGGTTGTGCCAACCTTGTGAGGTGATTCTTGAGTGAATCCAGTTGTACAAGGTTCGCCGGAAGCCTTGGGGCCTAAGTGGCTCACCGGCAATCGTCATCGACCCTCCGGCTTGGTGTGGAGCGGCGAGGACACTTTGTGCGGGGGACGTGGAGACCCCCTTCCTTGGTGGAGAAGCTCCTTAGTGGAGGCGGCATCAAGGTGACCAAGGGAGCTTGACAAGTGCCTAAGTGGCTAGCCTTTGTGGCAAGTCAAGTTGGTGCTCTTGGGAGAGACTTGGTGACCGAGAAGCAATACTCTTGTGTGAGTGCTTCAACAACGTGGACTAGGGGTGGCTTAGTGCCTACCGATACCACGGGATAAATCGCGTGTCAAGAGTTTGCTTCCTCTCATCCCCTTTACGTTTCCGCATTTACTCTATTGCAATCTTTGCTTGCCTTTACTTTCCTAGAGTAGTATCTTGCTAGGAATGGCTATAGGTTGCAAACCTTGTTTTGGGATGGGAGTTTCACACTAGAACAACCGTAGTTGCACATATAGATAGTATGTTCTAGTTTACTTTTGTGTAAAATTTAGTGAGCCATAGGTTAAGGTTTTAAGTTGCCTAATTCACCCCCTCCCCCTCTTAGGCTAACGGGCATCCGATTCCTTACAAGTGGTATCAGAGCCGGGACTCACTTCCTTCACAAGGAAACACCAATTCGATTGGTAAATTGTGAAAACCGGCTCATTGGAACGGTTAGGCTTCACCGCCTAGTGAGTTGCTCTTTAGAGGAATGAAAGGGGTGGATACCTTAGGTTTGGCTCCACATTTCGATGGCACGGGCTATCCTCGGTGGAAGGTTCTCATGGAGGCCTATCTCCAAGCAAGGGACCTCGATGTTTGGAGAGTCACCGATGAGGGCATGAGAAATGGTACTAGAAAAGAAAAGCAATTTGATGTGATTGCTAAGAGTATCATTTTGTCCTCACTAGATGTAGGCGTTTTCAATAGAGTTTTTACTTGTGAAAATGCTCATGAGCTATGGAAAACCATCAAGGAGCAAAATGAGGGTTCAAAAGAAGTTGCTAATGAACGCTATGGTTGTCTCCTTGAGGAATTCAATAGCTTCAAGCAACTTGCAAATGAAAATGCCGAATCTATGTACTCACGCCTAAATGTGCTTGTCAATAGAATCAATGCTTTAGGTGTGAAGAACATCACGGACTTGAACATCAACCGCAAGATCCTTCAAAGTCTCCGGAAGCCCGACTATGACTTGGTGAAGGCTATCATCTATGAGAGAAAGCTCGAAGAATTGAAGCCATCTCAAATCTTGAGCAAGATCATGGCACATGAGCTTCAAATCATGCCCGAGTCCAAGAAGGCGTCCCAAGAAAAGCCTCAAGAACCATCTTCTCCAAGCACAAGCCATGCCCTCTCAAGCCAACAAGAGAAGGTGTTGAGTAGGATGACTACTCATGGAAGCTCAAGTGAAGATGATGGTGATGATGGTGACGATGAAGATTCCTCAAGTGATGAAGAGGTTGAATCCATGGTGGCCGAGTACGTGGAGAAGATCTTCAAGTATGTGAAGAAAGTCAACATGTACGGCTACAACGTCCACTTGAGAGAAGGGCGTTATCATCAACACATCAAGTTCACCAAGATCGAGCACAAGCCCAAGAAGAAGGTGGTCAAGGAGAGGAGGCCAAAGCAAGAAGCAACTATCGCCGTCCGTGAGTGGACAAGTGGTGGAGAATCAAGTTCTTCTAGCTCAAGTGATGAATCAAGAAAGAACTTCACCACTCGCTTCATGCATGGCTCTTCATCATCACCACACATGTGCCTTATGGCCCGAGGTATGGAGAGCAATGTAAGTGATGATGAATCCGACACCACCTCTCTTAATGATCTTCTTGAGCTAGTCCATGAGCAAAAAGGAATGCTTGAAAAACAAGCTAATGAAATTAAAGAACTCAATGCTCTCAATGATCTTAGTGACACCCTTGCTACAAATTATGAACATTTGTTGTGCAAATTCAAATTGCTTAGCAAGGAGTGTGATGAGCTAAAATCTAAGCTTGAGAGCAATGAGACTAAAACAAGTAATTCCTTTGAGCTTGATGAAACATCTATTCCTTGCGCAATTTCTATCTCCAAGGTAGATGCTTCAACTTCTTGCATTGATTTAATCGATGAATCTTGCTCACCATCTTGCCATGAGAATGTTGTTGTAGAAACATGTGATTATCTCATAGGCAAGGAAAATGATGAGCTCAAGCAAGAAGTGAAATGGCTCCGAGAGAGGTTGGCAAACTTGATGGGCAAGGGCAAGAATGATGAAGAACAAGTGGACATCTCTCAAGACATGAAGAGTAAAGTCCAACCTTCTCAAGATAACCGTGATCCCATGGTGAAGAAGCTTGAGAAGGGTGAAACCGTGACTTGCTACAAGTGCCATGGAGAAGGGCACAAGTTCTACAAATGCCCTCAATTTGTCAAGAAGATGGACAAGGGCGAGAAGAAGAAGATGAAGCCTATCATCAAGAGCTCCCTCATCTACACCAAGCCCAACCGCAAGAACAAGACCAAGAGCAACACCTACGTCATCAAGAAGAAGGCTAATGGCAAGGTGGTTGCACACAAGGTTGGGAAGATGAAGGAGGAGCGGGGTTGGAACCAACCCATTTGGGTGCCCAAGGAAGTCATCACCAACATGAAGGGGCCTCAAATGGTCTGGGTTCCAAAGGCCACTTGAAGGCCTTGAGTGCGGGGACTTGGGAGGCTTGGCACAATCAAGATGAGAAGATTCAAGCCTATAAGCCAAGCTTGCAAATTGGACAATGTGTTGCCCAAGTTCCCCGGTTGAGGTAATGGAAACTAGTACCTATCTCTTGCATCATTGTAGCTCCATTGCCTTGTTTAGGTTGCATTTGTTGCAATGTTTACATATGGTAGGTTGCTTGTGTCATGTGCTAACCCATGAGCAATCTACATGGTTTGATTAGTGTGTAGGAAAACTACACTTGTTCTTTCATGGTGCATGTTTTCATATATATCTCTTTGCATCATGAGCAAGCTATAGGGTAAGCTTCCCGTTGTTGTCATAAACAATGTGCATACATTTGGTTGGTGATTCAAACACTAAATGCACACATTTAGGGGGAGCTCATCCCATGGTTTGGTTATGGGACTAACTTTGTTTCAAGCTTATCTTATGTAGTCCCTTAGCGACGCGTTCCGGTGCGGTGTTTCATTCTAAGAGAATGCTATTTCACTCTCAATGTGATCTAACATCTCTAAAAGAGTGAATATAGCAATATGAGCTTCATGCTATTGAGTCATGTCCTTGCGAGCTTATGTCTCTATATAAGTTCAAAGGCAATGTACTCATACATTCCTAATCCTTGTGGTACCCCAAGTGTCTTCTATGCAAGCTTCTTTCAAGTGGTGTCACCTAGTGATATCATTTCCAAGTGGCTCATCTCAATGTGGTGCCAACAAGGTAGAGAGGATCATCCCCTGGAGGTATGCAATGATCAAAAGACTACAAGTGATATCTACAAGTGGTAATGTAACAAGAACCCATTTGTCTTATCTCTTGTCCTTTAAGCTACCTCTTTGCATGATATGCTCTAAGCTTCCTTGTTTTACAAGTTTGTAGTTGTGCACTTGTCTCTCACTACCCTTGTCTTGCAAGTGGTATTCTTTTTATGCACACACTTAGGGGGAGCTTAGTTTGTATCATGCTAGTCTCATGAGCATGTGATCCACCTTAGTTATTCTCACATGTGGTATCTTCATCGATATCATACATATGGATCATGGTTCATGCGGCTTTCTCCCTTGCATTTAACATCTCTCCTTTGAGCTATGGTTGCTAGATCTTGCTAGTTTCCTTGGACCTGTTTGCTTTGGACTTTTTGGAGATTTTATTCCAAAGGGGGAGAATGTGAGACCAAAGCAAGCGTGTGGCTTAAGCTTACAAGTGGGCTCAAGGATGCTTACAAGTGGTTTCAAGGATATGAGACCAAAGGGGGAGAATGTGAACATGAAGATCAAAAAGGGGGAAGTTTGATCTAGGGGAAGTTTGGATGATGGTAAGCATCCAAGCAAGTGTAAGTGGTTCTAATTCTGTCAATTCTTGCAAATTTATGCTTGCTTTGGTTGTGTTGTCATAAATCACCAAAAAGGGGGAGATTGTAGCGAACATGGCCTCATATGCCATTAGTTCGAGTTTGATTTTGGTGATTCATGACAACATGATCATTGGGACTAACCTTATTGTTTTAGCATGTCTTTGTAGACACTTCTAGGTCCCAAGGATGCAAGAAAACCATATGCCAAATTGAGAAGACAGTGTATTTTTCAAGGGTCAAAACCGAGCAAGAAAAGGAAAAGAAAAGACACCGTCGGATGAACCGACGGTCCCTCAAATACAAGCGTCGGTGCAATCGTCGGACGAGTTGGTACACAGGGTCAAACCCTAGGTACCGTCGGATGAACCGACGGTCCATTATTTAGTAGCGTCGGACGAGTTGCAGAGGAAGAGCAAGGAAGACAGTAGCACCGGATGATCTGACGGTCTGAGTGGGGACCCCGTCGGTCTATCCGACGCTCAGTTTGAATTCATACAGAGACGCGCCAAGACGAAGCCTTCAGCACCGGATGATCCGACGCCTTGGTCAAGGCATAGCGTCGGTCTATCCGACGGTCTGTTGGAAGCTAACAGTACCGACTTGGACGCGAGGCCTTCAGCACCGGATGATCCGTCGTAGCGTCGGAGCATAGCGTCGGAGCAGTTGTGTCAGAGAACCTCAACGGCTACGTGACGTGGGAGGGGCACCGGATGAACCGACGCCCTGGAAAAGCATAGCGTCGGATCATCCGACGGTACCTTTTTCAGTGGCCGTTAGCCAACGGCTAGTTTGATGCCTTGGGCTATTTATACCCCCTCCACTCACCCATTTGAGTAGGCTGGATTGTGTGGAAGTGCAGAGTAGTTCAAGACACATTGAAGATCATATCCAATCCATCCAAGTGCTTAATTGCTCATCCATAGACTTGCATATGCTTAGTGTATGTGCTTAGTGCTAGGCTTAGCTTAGAGCTGAGTGAGTGCAAGGTTGTGCCAACCTTGTGAGGTGATTCTTGAGTGAATCCAGTTGTACAAGGTTCGCCGGAAGCCTTGGGGCCTAAGTGGCTCACCGGCAATCGTCATCGACCCTCCGGCTTGGTGTGGAGCGGCGAGGACACTTTGTGCGGGGGACGTGGAGACCCCCTTCCTTGGTGGAGAAGCTCCTTAGTGGAGGCGGCATCAAGGTGACCAAGGGAGCTTGACAAGTGCCTAAGTGGCTAGCCTTTGTGGCAAGTCAAGTTGGTGCTCTTGGGAGAGACTTGGTGACCGAGAAGCAATACTCTTGTGTGAGTGCTTCAACAACGTGGACTAGGGGTGGCTTAGTGCCTACCGATACCACGGGATAAATCGCGTGTCAAGAGTTTGCTTCCTCTCATCCCCTTTACGTTTCCGCATTTACTCTATTGCAATCTTTGCTTGCCTTTACTTTCCTAGAGTAGTATCTTGCTAGGAATGGCTATAGGTTGCAAACCTTGTTTTGGGATGGGAGTTTCACACTAGAACAACCGTAGTTGCACATATAGATAGTATGTTCTAGTTTACTTTTGTGTAAAATTTAGTGAGCCATAGGTTAAGGTTTTAAGTTGCCTAATTCACCCCCTCCCCCTCTTAGGCTAACGGGCATCCGATTCCTTACACATATAAAATATTTGAGATAATACTATACATGCATACATATATATGTACTAGTATAATATCTAATATTATACTAGTACATATATTTGTATGCATGTATTATCTCAAATCCGGTAGTTGATCCAATGCAAAGAACATATATAATATTGTGCATATAGAAATACGAAAAATATATATTAGTGTATATAATACATTGCATCAAAGGTTAGCAAGATTTAATATTAGTTTTTTTTTGCTTCCTGAAGATTGGTCTTTTGCAGAGCTTTTTCCTCTCTTGCTCCCCTGCTTAGTCGACTCTACTTGTTCTGTCGACTTCCCAGTTGCTTTTGCAGTGGACTTCCCCGATGTTTCTTCCGTGGACTTCCCCGTTACAATCACAGATGATAAGCCTGAGTAGAATTCTCCACCTGGCGTAATCACCTCATCTAGAAGAAATCCGCAAAGTTGTTCTTGAATTAACCGGATTCTTTCCGACTCGAGGAACCCCTGCTTGATGTCATCAATCTACGAAAGAACATGAACAAAGAATAAGAACTAGTATAAAAAACAACTGGGACAAATAAGAACTACATGCATGTATCGTTTAGTTTAGTGGACGCACCCTGTCTTCAAGGTTGGTACCTCTTCCGATGCTTGAAAAGGTATGCATGAACTCGCATACATAGTATCCGCACAGATTGGTACCTGAAGGTTGTGTCAAGCACTACACATGTGCGAAAACAAGGTTATGAAATATGTTTAATTATATTGGAAGACATGAGATATGCGGACTAGCAGAATACACATACAGGGAAATCATAGTGGAAATAAAGGTTCTCTTTGTATGTTTCTGGGTGCTCTACACAGAGGCGAGTCCATACAAGTTTGATCATCTCTACGACATCTTGATATGCGCTTTTGTCTGATGTTGCCCTCAAAGAGTCGAAGATGAAGACCTTGCTTAGAGACGGACAGAATGCAAAAAGAATCCAGTGGAAGCTGTGCATACGTGTAGAAGTATTAGTTTCTTGAAATATATATGCAATATCATTTGAAAACCGATAAAATAGATGAGATACACGTTGCTCACCCGAAGTTGTATGGCAGAAGTATGATACCCTTCTTATGGTGTTTTTCTAGATACAAATATATATAGTCTAATGTGTCCAGCTCCCATTTTCTGACACAAGTCTGATTTATCATTAGTGGATCCATGAAGCCGACGTCCTTTATTCCTCTCCTCCGGCACCGCTGCATCTCAAAGCTGCATGATTGAAATTAAATTCAAATTAAACACAAGTTAAGATAAGGTAGAATGGCTAGATCATTGTTTTCGAGACTTACAGAGTCCAGCAAGCGATGAGTCCTGAGTCAATTGCATCTTGATTGAATAAGAACCAAAATTGGTCAAATTCCACACCAAAAGTTTGTCGGCCATGGAAATAATGTTGATCATCTATGGTAATTTCCACATAGGTTACACCGCTTGCTGACGCAGCCATGTACCAATCGTGCAGTTCATGCATTCTCGTTGGAAGATACGACACCAACTGCGGCCACACAAGAGGTTTACCCAACTCATACTTCGGTCTATTTGCCCCTTCATGTATTGGGATTGGTTCGTCCCCTCGGATTTGACCAGGAGTCAGACCTGATTCCTTATTGAATACAAGCATATGCTGCTCTTGCGAAGAAAGCACCTTGATGGGGGAGACAGATTGCTTTGACTGGGTGCCTAGTTGTGGAATAGATTTAGCTTTATTCGCCAACTTCTTCTGTTTGTCAATCTTGAGTGCCTGTCTGTCATAGTCACTCAAAGGAGGTGGCTGAGCATTTATTCATTTCTCCTCCTCCATTTTCTTCATGAAGTGATGAAATTTGACCCGGTCAATTGGTTTCTCAACAGGTGGCTTCTTCGCTTTGAATATTTGTCTATCAAGTTCAGCCCGCACTGAAGCATCTAGCTCCTCCTGAGTCTTCTCGTAAGATAATTTCGGTTGAGGCTTCTTCGGCCTAGGCTTCGTCTGCTTCTTTGGAGGAGGGGGCGGAGGATGATGCGTAGCTCGTCGTTTGGTACCCTTGCCCTGTTGCTGAGGGGGCAGACTCTCGCTTGGGTCCCGATCAACTAGAGGACTCATGCTTCCTGTTGGAGATGACGGTAGCTGATGATCTTCGCCTTCAGGCACGGGGGGTGTAGATGAGGCTTCAAGAAGAGGTGCTTCTGGTGAGGCTAGGGGTGCTTCTTTGACTGGTTCCATAATCTTTATGTGAGCCTTGGCCCACAATACCCAACCGTGCACGGTATCTCCAAGCACCTCTTCCCCATCAGGTCCCGGTAACTCCAGTTTGAGGTCTTCCCAACCGGGGACCACTCGGTCGACGGCAACTTTATGGTAAAATGATTTACTGAATTCCACGCCCATGAATGTTTCCCCAGGTTCCGGGACCTCAGCAACACCATAAGCCACCGGTAACATCTTGTTTCTGAGTTGAGCGTGAAGCTCACACGCTGACCTCACTCTGATGTCATCCACGGGGAACCGTTAGTGGCAGACCTCGGCTGCTTTTGCTAAGGCTTGGGGTGCTTCTGCTGAGGCAACTGGTGCTTCTGGTGAGGCTAGGGGTGCTTCTGTTTCCTTGACCGGTGCTTCCGTGTTTGCTGGTGCTGCATCTGTTGAAGCGACACTACTTTTCCCCTTAGTAGATGGCGGGCTCATTTCATCTATGGGCCCTTGCTGAGATGATTGTTTGTTAAGAGCAAGGGCCACACGCTCGTCAATGATGGCCTCCATTCTTACATCAGTCATTTCTACGCGCTCTTGCAATTGTCTGATTTTCCTATCTTGTTCGTCCTTGTTCCTTTTGCGCTTCTTGTACGAGTCAATGTGCTCATGCCATGCGACTTTCCATGGAATCACACCTTTGCCTCGGCAACGTCCACCATGTTCTCTAGTGCCTATTGCAGCAGAAAGCTCGTCCTTCTCTCGATCAGCTATGAATGATCCTTCGACAGCAGCCCTGATCAAATCAACAAGCCTTGCAGCTGTCTGTCTTAGTTGGTCACCCGGTAATAATGATCCATCTTCGAGATTGAGCGTGCCACCATGTGCATAATAGTAATTCCGCGCTCGGTCAGGCCACTCCAGAGTTGCCGGTACGATTCCAGGTGCCATTATCTCTTGCTCCATCCGATCCCATTTGGGCAGGGCCATTGCGTAACCTCCAGGGCCAAGTGTTGACATTGCTAACGTCATCGACTAGAAACGGATATAAGATCCATCTCTATCGACGACACCAGGAATGCAGAGGTATATCTTAACATGATGCTAAGTGTATATCGGATGTTGCTTTCAGATAAACTAAAAGATGAATTCCGACACGATTCATAGCACAACTCGATATAGGTTGTCAGCCTGACAGGTGTGCCTGAAAATGCATGGATATGGTACTCTTACATATGCCTTGGATCTCTAGAAAAGAAGATATATATACAAACAGGGTATCCGCAAGCGCACAGATATGAATATACCATTGTAGCATTTTAACCAGGAGTAAAACCAGGTATCGTATTTATATTCTACCACAGGGAAAGAAGTCTTTCTAATTCATAATAGCTAATACATGCTCATCTCTCAGTTTTATAATGTAGAGTGGCCAAAATATATCAATTGCTATAAACAGGGGTAAGTCACATAAAATATAGAGAATGATAGCACTGTTCAAGTCATAACTTCATGAGCAGCTAGAAAGTGTCATTATAGCAAGAGAAACTAGCAAAGCCTAGCTAGAGAGGATACTCCTAGGTAATTCTAAACTATATGTCAATGCAAACTATGATTAGTGCAAACATTTAGCAATCACGGAAGAAGAACTATTATATCAATGCATGGGGAGACTATCCAGGAGGATCAAGGCCGAAACTTGAAACAACCCAAACAGTATAAGGCTCCACTAGTCCTATACACGGGGGGTGGACTACGAAGGACTCAATAGTGCTGTCACCACCACGATCTACCACACGACCCGGCATATAGGGTGCAATCGCAGATAAATACAATATAAGCACCACGCTTACACTGTCTTTACCATTCACCCATGTTAACAAATGATCTAGGTGAGGGCTATACGACTCCATACATGAATATAAAGGCAAATCAACTATGCTAAACATGTAATCATAATAAACACCAAAGCATATAATGTCGAATATAATCATTAATAAGAACATATGTCTATATAACAAATGTAAAGAACTAGATAAGAACTTATAAGAGCGAAGCTAGATCAGCCTCTAGACGATCAGGAGCCAAGTAGACGCCTTGCCTCCTCCTAGATCTAAACTAGCTAGCTACTCTGCTATATGGTGTTTCTAGGGCGTAGAGTCTCTGACTTGATGACTTGATCTGATGTATGACAGATTCAGATGCCTCTGCCAGGGGGCAGGGGGGCTGCTTATATAGTCCAGAGGGGTGGACGTGCGCCGTAGGATCAAACCGACCTAAACATGTGGTTTAGATTGATCTTCATAGGCGGTGGAGGAATATTCCAGAAGCCGGGCCCATTTGGCGCCAGGGGGTGGCCGACCGGCCCCACCACTGGGCCGGTCGGTCTGGTATGGGCCCCACTCGTGGTCCACTTCGGCCAGGTGGGTCCTTGATCCTTCTAGATGCTTCTTTTTTAGGTGCTAAGCCACGTTGAGTTCCGGAGCCTTCTGGAGTCTTCTAGAGTGGTTTCTTTGCATAATTTCTGAATAGTCCTTGTAAATTCATAGATTCACCAAAACTCGTGGAAATTGTTAATATAAACCCTAATAAGGTGATCTAATTATATTTTAGTCCTTTTTCCAATGAATGTGAGGGATAAAATGCATAGATAAAATGTGTCAACAAACTCCCCCAAGCTTACCCTTTGCTAGTCCCTAGCAAAGATATGCTTTAGCAGGATCAGGAGTTGCTACAACGCTTTCACACCTCAAAAGTACTATGGTCTTCAAAAACCTATTCTCCTCAACAAGATTACTCTCTTTTACCTTCAACCTTTAAGCACAGCCTTTTCATAAATCTTTAGCAGATAAAAGACAAAACAATCAAGTCAAGCAGTATATCTCAAATTCTTTGATCAGCTATCATCCTGGGGTTTTGCACATTTTTCAGATAAAACTCAGAGATCCTGTGTATGACCTTCTCAAGCATGGAGTCACACTTAACAAGATATGGATGATAGTGTTGAATGGATGAGGGTGAAAGGTGGTAAGCCTTTTAGCCTAGCTCTTGGACTATATCTCTCTTTCTAAGATTTTTTTAAGATCTGGGCTTTCCATTCTTGGAGAGGTGGGCTGTACTCGCCCCCGGACTTTTGTCCATTTTTCTCTCTCCTTAGAGATGTGGGCTCTACTCGCCCCCGGACACGTGTCCATTATTCATCTCTAAAATTTATTTCTTTTAGGGAGGTAGGCCCTTCTCGCCTAGTATGACACTTGTCCTTTTCTCTCCCTCTCTCTTCTCACTTTTCCTCTCTTTCTCTTCTTTTTTTCGAATGTAGCCCCAGAATCTCTCTTTTTTTTAACATTGAGAGAGATATATCCTAGAGTTGCATGAGCTGTATGGCTTGATGGAAAATGCGTACTTCCATATCAGAAGCAGCATAAATGGTGGAATGGAATGATCTTGATGTGTATGACAAGCTCTTAAGGATCATTGACACAGGAACTCATCATATAAGATTTTTCATTTAAGATAAATCCAGGAATCCAGCTTCTCTAAGAAAATGATCAATAGCAACTCAACTTTTCATGAATCATCTTTCAAAGCCTAGACTCAGATTAAGCATATACTTGCACAGGTTTTGGGTTTAGAGCAAATTAAGCATTTAAACTTCAGGAGAATCTAGGTTTGAAAACTAAGTACTTTAAAAGGAATTACGATGGAGCAACTATTCATCATCTCCAAGCATATATCATCAAGATCATTATTAAAGAGAAAAACCAACTAGCAGACTCTAGCATTTTATTCAAACTAAGACTTTTAACTAAAACTCAACTAGCTAAAAACATAGGATAGTGATACTTATCGTGATAACTGGGGGTGCTCTCCCCCAAGCTGGATCTTGAAGTAATTCTTGATTCATCCTTGGAACTTTTTTACCTTCAGGTTCTTATTAAATTCTCCCTGTAAATATTAGTCTCGCACATACCCGAAGGAACAAATTCTAGGATTATGCTGTGAGCCTTCTGTGCCCACTTCTTTTTGAGTTTTTCTGAAATGTGTGGACCTTCATGTGCCCACGTATTTTTGTGAATTTTTATATGCAAAAGGGATGCTAAATGAAAAAACATGTGAATGCAAAAAAATATATTTATTATTTTTTTATGCCGCCACGGTACGGAGTACATGGGGCCTTAAAGAATGCAAAAACAGAAAATATTTTTATGATTTTTTTCAATGCAGGTATAGGGAAATAAACATGCTAATCTAAATATGCAGTGCAGAATATAAAGATAAATACCGAGTTACCTCTCGGCGAGAGCTTAGAGTACTTACTCCCATGGCGTAGACGTAGTGGCCATTGATTGATCAGTTGATGACGCGGGTAGTGATTGGTCTTTCGAAGGTGTACTTTGATCTTTCTTCCTCCAAACATGTTTCTTCGGTGGAGACCTTTCTGGAGTAATGGGTTCAGAATACTGGGCTGGCAGAAGCTGAGCGGACTTTTCCTTAATCTCTTCTTCAATGTTCTTGACATCCGTCAACTTTGTGTTCAGCTTGCGTTGTAATCTCTGAAGGCGTCTCTGCGTCTTGTTCTTCTTGGGCTGCTCAGGATTAGTGTAAGTATTGAAGTAGCAGCGTACCCTTTCAGTTCTGAACTGGAAGTGGATCTCACCAGTCCTGATGTAGATGATTGCTCTTGTTGTGTTCAGGAACGGTCTTCCAAGCACGATGGGAGGATCTTGCTCATCTCCCATGTCTATGACTAAAAAGTCAGTCAGGACATAGTTGTCCTTTATCTTGACAGGTACATCTCGTGCAATTCCTTCCGGGAACCGTTGTGATTGATCCGCCATCTGCAACATTATATATGTGGAATACAAAGGCAGGTCACCATATATTAATTCATAGGTTACCTTAGACATTAGGTTAACGTCCGATCCCATGTCGCAGACAACTCGCTGGAAGTTCCATTGATTGATGGAGCAGTGGATTGATGGAACTCCAGGGTCTTCAAGCTTTCGCAGTAATGGTGAAGGGAACAGGTTCTTATTCTCTGATTGAATCGTGTTGACCATCCAAACTTCCTTCATATGCGATTGAGGTTGATTATTCTTCTTGTTCCTCCTTCTATATCTTCTCTTCTTCTCGACAACTGGCTCGTGTTCTTGAGGGTAAGGATATCGGGGGTGCGCAGGAGCTTCTAGGATTTTGTTCTTGCAATTGAATCTCTCCTTCCTCCCATTGATGGAGAAGATGATCTTAGCGGCGTCGGCGTAGATGATGGCTTTGGCTGTGGCAAGGAAAGGACGTCCCAAAATGATTGGAGCGTTCTCACTTCCCCCAGTCTCGACAACAACGAAGTCGGCAGCCACGTAGGAGCATCCTATCCCCAGACATACGTCGTCTAGGATACCCTCGGGGTGGCATAGTGACAGGTCTGCAAGCTGCAAGCACATGGTTGTATACAATAAAGGTGAACCATTAATTTTCTTATATATTACCTTAGGCATTATGTTGACGCTAGACCCAAAGTCACAAAGTGCATTCTTGAAGGTGTAGGCTCCAATAGTGATGGTGATGACGGGCCTTCCTGGATCTCCTCTTTTGGCGGGCATGCCCCAGTCAGTCCATCTTGGGCCTTCTTCTATCTTATTCGAACACAGATCTGCAGAATAGATATCGACAAGATTTGCAGATTCTAATTCTTCCGGCTGGCCCGGAATCTTACCTGGGTTAGCCGTGGGAACAGATGATGCCAGCTGAGAAATCTGAGATTCTTGCATCTTATTAAAGCTATGTTGGTTCTTGATGGCAGAAGAAAAACTTTCCATTTTATTACTAATAGTTTCAAGCATTTTATCATTGGAAGCTAACTTCTTAGACAGATTATCCATAATTCTACCCTAGTTTTGGACTAAGTCTCTTAATGGTGAGAAATTATTGGAAGAATTATTACCTTGATAATTACCTGAATAGTTACCTGGGTAGTTGGTTCTCTGCTGAGTCTATCCTTGATTCTGCTGGGGACGATATTGGTTGTTGTTGTTGATGTAGTTCACGTCCTCCTCCAGCTGAGGGCATTGACTTCCTGAGTGTCCAGTGTTTCCACATTCTTCACAGGTCATGCGGGATTCGAAGAGTTGCATGACTTCCTTCTTCTCAGGGGCTCTGTCTTCAAGCCTCTTCATCAGTAAATCCATTTTGGCAGACAGCATGTCTACCTCCTTGAGCTGGTGCATTCCTCTTTCTTTCTTGCGGGGTTGACGTTCCTCGTTCCAAGCTTGATTGGACGCCATCTTTTCCACAAGGTTAGTAGCTTGAGTAAGTGTAAGGGACAGGAAAGCACCTCCAGCTGCAGCATCCATCGTTTCACGGGTGTTGGTAGAGAGCCCGTGGTAGAAGGTCTGCAAGAGCAACCAGTTTTCCATTCCATGATGTGGGCAATCTACAATGTACTCTTGAAAGCGCTCCCATGCTTCAGGAACAGATTCCTCGTATTGCTGCTGGAAACTCGAAATTTTCCCCCGTAAGGCATTGGTTTTGCCTATAGGAAAGAACCTTGCCAGAAAGGCAGTAGAACACAATGTTCAAGTTGTAAATTTGTCTTTGTTGGAGTAGAACCATTGCTTCGCTCGCCCCAATAGTGAGAATGGGAATAAACGAAGTAGGACTGCATCACTTGGAATATCTTTGATCGTGAAGGTGCCACATATCTCCAAGAAATTTTGAAGGTGTTTGTTGGCATCTTCATGAGTTTTTCCACAAAATTGGCTAGCTTGTACCATGTTGATCAGCGCAGGCTTGAGCTCAAAAGCAGCATCTCCTACAGCGACTGTTGGACCAGTATGAATGTTGTCCGGGGTCGGTGCAGAGTATTCATGTAGGGACTTGTTTGCCATTACTTCAAACGTGGGTGTTAAGCTTCGCGCTGTTGAATCTCCTAAGGCAAAAGTCGTGGACTGAGAATGAGGAGGCCTAAGCTTTGACCTTGCCTTCTTTAAGATTTTCTCTGGATCTGAAACGAAGTTCTCTGGAAGATTCTTATTCATACATTACCCTGAAATAAGATAGACAAAAGTGGAAAGAACAAGGGTAAGCTTGTTTAAGCAATGATTATTTGGATTCTCGATACATTATATCTGAGAGATGCATGCATGCTATTACTGAAACTTTTTTTTCATCTAGGCTATAGACTTTCTTTCCACGGCAACGGCGCCAAAAAATGCTTGTTGACATTGCTAACGTCATCGACTAGAAACGGATATAAGATCCATCTCTATCGACGACACCAGGAATGCAGAGGTATATCTTAACATGATGCTAAGTGTATATCGGATGTTGCTTTCAGATAAACTAAAAGATGAATTCCGACACGATTCATAGCACAACTCGATATAGGTTGTCAGCCTGACAGGTGTGCCTGAAAACGCATGGATATGGTACTCTTACATATGCCTTGGATCTCTAGAAAAGAAGATATATATATAAACAGGGTATCCGCAAGCGCACAGATATGAATATACCATTATAGCATTTTAACCAGGAGTAAAACCAGGTATCGTATTTATATTCTACCACAGGGAAAGAAGTCTTTCTAATCCATAATAGCTAATACATGCTCATCTCTCAATTTTATAATGTAGAGTGGCCAAAATATATCAATTGCTATAAACAGGGGTAAGTCACATAAAATATAGAGAATGATAGCACTGTTCAAGTCATAACTTCATGAGCAGCTAGAAAGTGTCATTATAGCAAGAGAAACGTAGCAAAGCCTAGCTAGAGAGGATACTCCTAGGTAATTCTAAACTATATGTCAATGCAAACTATGATTAGTGCAAACATTTAGCAATCACGGAAGAAGAACTATTATATCAATGCATGGGGAGACTATCCAGGAGGATCAAGGCCGAAACTTGAAACAACCCAAACAGTATAAGGCTCCACTAGTCCTATACACGGGGGGTGGACTACGAAGGACTCAATAGTGCTGTCACCACCACGATCTACCACACGACCCGGCATATAGGGTGCAATCGCAGATAAATACAATATAAGCACCACTCTTACACTGTCTTTACCGTTCACCCATGTTAACAAATGATCTAGGTGAGGGTATACGACTCCATACATGAATATAAATGCAAATCAACTATGCTAAACATGTAATCATAATAAACACCAAAGCATATAATGTCGAATATAATCATTAATAAGAACATATGTCTATATAACAAATGTAAAGAACTAGATAAGAACTTACAAGAGCGAAGCTAGATCAGCCTCTAGATGATCAGGAGCCAAGTAGACGCCTTGCCTCCTCCTAGACCTAAACTAGCTAGCTACTCTGCTATATGGTGTTTCTAGGGCGTAGAGTCTCTAACTTGATGACTTGATCTGATGTATGACAGATTCAGATGCCTCTGCTAGGGGGCAGGGGGGCTGCTTATATAGTCCAGAGGGGTGGACGTGCGCCGTAGGATCAAACCGACCTAAACATGTGGTTTAGATTGATCTTCATAGGCGGTGGAGGAACATTCCAGAAGCCGGGCCCATTTGGCGCCAGGGGGTGGCCGACCGGCCCCACCACTGGGCCGGTCGGTCTGGTGTGGGCCCCACTCGGGGTCCACTTCGGCCAGGTGGGTCCTTGATCCTTCTAGATGCTTCTTTTTTAGGTGCTAAGCCACGTTGAGTTCCGGAGCCTTCTGGAGTCTTCTAGAGTGGTTTCTTTGCATAATTTCTGAATAGTCCCTGTAAATTCATAGATTCACCAAAACTCGTGGAAATTGTTAATATAAACCCTAATAAGGTGATCTAATTATATTTTAGTCCTTTTTCCAATGAATGTGAGGGATAAAATGCATAGATAAAATGTGTCAACACCAAGATGATGGAATTCTTTCTTTTTACGTGCATTGGCTGTGTTGGTTGCAATCAACTTGGCGGCATCTTCTGATTGCTTGCCCTGCACAAATGCATCCCAATGATCTCTTAACTTGGCATATCCTGGCTTCTTAAAATCGGGTGTAAGCCCCTCCTTGATGAACTCCTTGGTTAGCCGCTTCTTGTACGTCTGAAAGGCAATTGCACCCTTCTGCAGGGCCCAAGTGCGCACAGCTTTCAAATCTATGTTTTCGGGAAATCCGAAGTGTGCTTTCACCTCTGCCTAGATCATGTTCTTCTCTGTGACCGGGACAACATCTGGCCGAACCGGTACCGGGGGTTCATTCTCTTCATGTTGCTCTTCGTCCTGATCTTGATCTTCGTGCTCAGCTTCTGCTTGATCACCTTCTTCGGGTAGCAAGTCAGGTGCGTCAGCCGCTTTCCAAAACCGAAAGCTTATTGGGATGTTGTCCCGAACAAGAGCCCCAATGTGATTTACCAACTTGACAATATTTTCATGTGGAGCTAATGGTCTCCCATCGGGAGATACTTCCGTGATGATGAAACGCCCGTCTAGCTTCTTCTTTGGGCCGCGTTTCCCACCCGGCTTCTTCTTGCTGCTCAATACAGGCTCCTGGAAATTTAAGAACTATTAACTCATTTCTAAAATTAGTAGCTTCCTCGAAAATCATGACGAGGTACTGGTTTTTATTAATTATACCTCAGATGGTTGTCCATCATTGCTTCCTTGAGCAATTGGTTGCTCCCTCTCGTTGCCACCCGCAAACATGTTCAGGTAGCTGTCGGCCTCTCTGTGATCTTGTTCTTGTTCATTCGGTGCATCATTCATAGTATTGCGAGCCTTAAATCCATGATTATTTCCTCCGCTTCTCGGTCCTCTTCGGTTCGCACCATTGTAACTAAAATAATGTAATAAAAAATAATATGAGGACAAACTATTCCAATGATGAGACAATTAATATGAGGACAAAAAATAATAATGTGGCAGAGGGGAGGGGTCGGGAGCGTGGCGGGGGAGAGGTCGGGAGCGTGGCGGGGGAGTCGGGAGCGTGGTGGGATAGTAGGGAGTGTGGCGGGGGAGGGGTCGGGAGCGTGGCGGGGGAGTCGGGAGTGTGGCGGGGGAGTAGGGAGCGTGGCGGGGGAGGGGTCGGGAGCGTGGCGGGGGAGTCGGGAGCGTGGTGGGATAGTAGGGAGCATGGCGGGGGAGGGGTTGGGAGCGTGGCGGGGGGATCGGGAGCGTGGCGGGAGCGTGGAGTGGAGTGAAACATTTACATCCACATATGCATAACATTTACATTTACAACCACATATGCAAAACATTTACAACCACATATGCATAACATTTACATTTCATTCTAAACAACATTTACATCTAATTCTAAATAACATTTACATCTAATTCTAAATAACATTTACATCTAATACTAAATAACTTTTAATCTTAATCTAATTCTAAATTTAAGTTCTAAATAACATCTAATTATAAATTAAATGTAAAACTAATTTCTATTTAAATAATAACTAATTCTAAATCTGTTAAAAAAATGAAAAAAAAGGGGCTGACGTCAGCCACCGTCGGGCTGACGTCAGCCCCCAATTGCACACAGTGGCGCGGCGCGCGCGGCGCCGACAGCGGCAGGGCCGGGGGGCATACCCCGCGTAGACGATGGCGGCGCTCGGCGTGGGGACGGACGGCGGCGAGCGACAGGCCGGACGAGTGTGGACGGCCGGCCGCGGGCCTGGGGACGGCTGGCGAGGCGCGCGGCGCGGCAGGCGGACGGAGGCGGCGCAGTGGCGACGGCCCGACGCAGGGGATGGCGCGCGACAGCGGCGCGCGCGCAGGGGACGTCGACGGCCGGCGCGCGGACGACACAGGCACGGCAGCGCGGGGATGGCAGCGGCGGCGCGGGGATGCGGCGATGGCGTACGTGTGGCGGCTGGCGCGCGCGCGGCGCGACGCGGGCGCGGATGGCGGCGGCGGCTAGGGGACGACGAACGACGGCGCCGGCGAGCGAGGGGGGCGGCGCGGCGGAGCTGACGACGGACGACGGCGCCGGCGGAGCGACGGGGGCGGCGGCGGAGCAGAGGAGGAGGGCGGCGCGGGATCGGGGGCGAGACGAGACGGAGAGGCTAAGTGTTGGGGGAGGAGGGCGCCGCCTCTTATACCTACGAACATTAGTACCGGGGCTCAACAAGCACCGGTACTAATGTGGACATTAGTACCGGGCCTAGTTGAGCACTGGTACTAATGTTGACATTAGTACCGGTGCTATTTGAGCCCCGATATTAATGTCACTTTTCATTTGCCGCCAAATGCAGAAGCACATTAGTACCGGGGCTAGTTTAGCACCGGTACTAATGTTGTTTTCATTTTGTTGCCCACTGTTTACCTTTTATTTTTCGTTTTTATTTTATATATTGTAGTTTATTTCTGGAAAATCATATACAACAAATAAAATGGTAGAACAAGTTTAGTTAATTTTCTTTACATTGATACTATGACATTCTAAATTTAACAATCAAAATTAAAATTTTCTTATCAATAAACTACTAATATCTTCTAAATTGTCTTTTTTTTGTTCTTGACTTTAACAAACGGAAATAATTTTATTTTTTTATGCAAAACCTTTCTTAAATAGTACATCCAGTGTAATTAATATAAAAATCATGATTTAGTCTTGCTCATGTATATTTTGATGTAAATTTATTATTTAATATCTGATAATGCTAAAAAAATGAAATAATTGAAAGTTTTGTTAATAAAGTAGCAAAATACTAGTTCATTCAAATATTACAATACTTTGGTACATATTATACATCATCATCTAATGCAACATAAACAATCTCCTCTTCACGAATGTCCCTTGGTTGTGATCACGACGTAGGTATGGAGTGTCCTCTTCGGCTAACAGGATGCTTGGGTCAATCTTTACTGAAAATGTAGGAAGACCATCGAATTGATCATAATCTTCTGAAATGTCAGTCTTGTCCTCAACTCCAACAATTTTTCTTTTTCCCGGTAGAACTATGTGACGCTTTGGCTCATTATTAACAAACACCCTTATCATCATCTTTCTTTATTATTGGTGGTTTGCTCGACATGTCTTTCACATAGAAAACTTGAGTCACATCATTCGCTAGGACGAACGGTTCATCTTTGTATCCAATCTTATTGAGATCCACTGTTGTCATCCCAAATTTGTCTGTCATTATACCTCCTGTAGGGTTTTTAACCCACTGACACTTAAAAAGAGGGATTTTTAAAGGTCCGTAGTCCAATTCCTATATCTCTTCAATGACACCATAGTATGTTTGTTCATTTCCTTCGTTGTCTATTGCATCTATACGGACACCGCTGTTTTGGTTTGTGCTCTTTTGGTCTTGGGCTCTCGTGTAGAATGTGTATCCGTTTATCTCGTATCCTTGGAACGTAAGTACTGAGATAGATGGACTTCTAGCCAACCATTGTAGTTGCTCTCCAATAGTGTTATCACCCATAAGTTTTCTCCGCAACCATGATGCAAAATTATCATTGTGATGACGTGTAATCCAGGCCTCTGACTTCCCTTTGTTTGAGGCCCGTACAATGGACTTGTGCTCCTTCCTGTATGGAGTCACTAGGGATGATTGTTGCAGGACAAAGGAATGTGCTGTACGAAATAACGTTTCATCCATATCCATCCGAGTTTTCTTCCCTAGTGTGCCCTTTCCCCTGAGTCTCCCCTCATGGCGTGATACAGGGAGTCCAATAGGAGCAAGCTCATCAATAAAGTCGACACAAAACTCAATCACCTCCTCTGTAGCATATCCTTTTGCGATGCTTCCTTCGGGACGAGCACGATTATGGACATACTTCTTGTAAGTAGACATCAACCGCTCAAAAGGGAACATGTTGTGCAAATACACAGGCCCCAGGATAAAAATCTCTTCAACTAGGTGCACTAGGAGGTGGGTCATGATAGTAAAGAAAGAGGGTGGAAAGATCATCTCAAAGCTGACGAGGCATTGCATGACATCTTTCTGCAACTGCACTAGATTCTTTGGATGGATTGCCTTCTGAGAGATCTGGTTGAGGAATGAACAAACCTTGACGACTGCCAATCTCACATTCTCTGGTAGAATACCCCGTAGTGCAATAGGCAGCAATTGTGTCATCAACACGTGGCAGTCATGAGCCTTCAGATTTATGAATTTTTTCTCTTTGTAATTTATTATTCGTTGTATATTTGAGGAGTAGCCAGTCGGGACCTTGATACTGTTCAAACAATCAAACATCATCTTCTTCTCTTCCTTGCTGAGGGTGTAACTAGCAGGGGCCAACCAATTTCCCTTATCTCTTTTTTCGGGATGCAGGCTTTGTCGCTGTTTCATAAATTTAAGATCCCGACGAGCTTCAACTGTATCTTTTGGCTTTCCGTATACACCTAGGTGGCCAAGAAAGTTCACGCAAAAATTCTTCATCACATGCATCACATCAATTGCATTGCGAACCTCAAGGATTTCCCAATAAGGAAGCTCCCAAAATATTGACATCTTCTTCCACATGGGTGCACATCCATCCTTGTCGTTTGGAACAGATTTGGCACCTGAAGCCTTCCCGAACACTACCTTCAAATTGTTCACCATAGAAAATACAAGTTTACTATCACGGTGCACTGGCTTCTTACGTTTTTCTCCAACACCTTCAAAATGCTTTTTTCCTTCTTCTCTTAACGGGTGCTTAGGAGGAAGAAATCGACGATGGCCCAAATACACAATCTTTTTACTGTGTTTTAGATACACACTGCAAGTATCATCTAAACAGTGCGTGCATGCTCGGTATCCCTTGTTTGTTTGTCCTGATAGATTACCAAGTGCCGGCCAATCATTGATGGTGACAAACAGCAACGCTCGTAGATTGAAGGTCTCCTGTTTGTCCTCATCCCACACAGGTACACCTTCTTTCTTCCATAATGTTTTAAGATCCTCAACCAACGGTCTCAGATAAACATCGATGTCATTGCCTGGCTGCTTTGGGCCTTGGATGATTATTGGCATCATGACGAACTTTTTTTCATGCACAGCCATGGCAGAAGGTTGAATATGCATAAGGTCACAGGCCAAGTGCTATGACCACTACTGAACTCACCAAATGGATTGAATCCATCCGTACTTAAACCAAACTGAATGTTCCTTGCGTGTTCTGCAAACTCAGGGAATTCTCTATCAATTAGTCTCCACTGCGACCCATCAGCAGGATGTCTGATCTTGTCATCTGCTTTACGATCTTCTTTGTGCCAACACATCAACTTTGCATTAGCCTTGCACCTGAATAAACGCTTCAGCCGTGGTATCACTGGAAAGTACCACATTACCTTAGCAAGAATTTTCTTCTTCTTCTTCTTTTGCTTCTCCCGCTCAACATCGTAAGGGTCATCTCGTGGGATCTTATAACGCTGTGCTCCGCACACAGGACAAGCCTCCAATTTCTCATATTCTTTTCCTCGGTAAAGGATACAGTCATTAGGGCATGCATGTATCTTTTAAACCTCCAAACCCAGAGGACAAACGATCTTTTTAGCTTCGTACGTTGACTCCGGCAATTCGTTCTCCTCTGGAAGCATGTTCTTTACGATCATCATTAACTCATCGAAGCCCTTGTCAGAAACTCCATGTTTAGCCTTCCACTGCAGCATTTCCAATGTGCTACCCAACTTCTTGTGCCCCTCATTGCAATTTGGGTACAATGGTTTCTTGTGATCTTCTAACATACGGTCAAACTTCTTTGCCTCCTTCACCTTTTCGCAATCTTCCTTCTACTCTCGCAACACCTGACCTAGATCATCAAGCGGCTCATCTTCTCCTTGTTCAGGCTCTCCCTCAATTATTGCAACATCATCGTCACCCATTGGATCATCTCCTATTGCAAAGGCACCTTCTTGAGTCCCGTCAGGAATATTGTTCTTCTTCGTCATCTTCCATTATAACCCCTCTCTCCCCATGTTTTGTCCAAACAAAATAGTTTGGCATGAATCCCCATTTGTATAGGTGATCGTGAAGAGTCTTTGTCGTTGAGAAATCCTTCAAATTCTTGCACTTTCTGCATGGACAAATAATGAAACTGGACGGGGGCTTGTTCGATTCTGCTACTTCTAGAAATCCACGAAGCCCATTAAAGAATTCATTGAATATTCTCTTGTCGGTGTACATCCATTGTCGGTCCATCTACAAATAAAGAATATATAACCGAACAAAATATATTATTATCATGTAACAAGTGCAAGATTATATGTGTTACACTAATTCATAGTGTTCAAATCCATATTCCACATGAAATATAAACTTTTTACAAATTTTCTAATGAGCAAACAATTTTTCTAATGAAGAAAACTATTTTTCTATTGAGAAAATTATTTTTCTAACTAAGAAATAACTATTGTAATAAGAAAACCATTTTTGACTCGGTACTAGTGTTTAAATAATGAATGGAAGACTATGTAATAAGAAAATATTTTTTATAATGAGAAAACTATATTTCAATTTAAATTATTATTCTTATAAGCAAACTATTTTTTTGACTAATAAATTATTTCTCTAATTCTAATATTAATATTCTAGTCGTTTCTCTTAGTAAGTACATTTAAAATATTTATTATATTTATTTCTATAAAAAATAATGCAAAAAAATTAATTTGTATCATCATATAGAATATCTCATCCAACAAACACGGCACATCCATTTCAATCAACTCTATTAGAACATACTCTTATTTCAAAGTGCTAAAATCCTCTATTCTTAGTTCATTTTAAAGTGCTAAAATACTCCTATTTCAACCAATGAAACTCAAGAAAATAAGCATGAATCAAGGGAGGATGAAGTAACTAACCTCTAGACCACTTCAACGAGTGAAATCGTCGAGAAATGGTCGCAAATCCGGCAAAATCTCCTCTAGGGCGCCATGGAGAAGAAGGAGCTCGAAGTGGAGAAAGAAGGTGGGGGCTCAGGCTGGAGGAGGAAGAAGCTGGGATATAGCCGTTGGACATTAGTACCGGGCCTTATTAAGAGCCGGTACTAATGTCCCGCCCACACATTAGTACCGGCCCATATTGAGCACCGGTACTAATGTGGGACATTAGTACTGGTGCTCAATAAGAGCCGGTACTAATGTTCACCACGGGATGGCTCCGCCCGCCTCCTTTTTGGCACGGGACATTAGTACCCGTTCTTGCAACATTAGTACCGATGGGCAAACTGAATCGGTACTAATGTTATTTTTGCCCTGGGACGAAAGCCTCTTTCCCTAGTAGTGGGGTTCCCTTCTCAGCAATAGCCACCAACGAAGGAAGAAAAGTGAACTTTGCAAAGACCCAGATATGCATGCACGTACATGCATGAGGTCTGCGCGAGACCACAAGGCTCTTGCACACCAGCACACGTACATGAATAAATGTTCTCAGCGTCAGAGCTAACTTGCATGTATTCGAACTTGTAACGCTTGACACCGTATCTAAATATGGCCGAGCTCACATGGCAGCCAGCATCTTGTCTAGAAGGACCTAGAAGGTTCCTTGGGCAGAGAGTCCTGAGAGCTCTCGCCGAGCGCCGTGATATCTCCGAGAGAACCCAGGGACCAAACAAGTCACCTGGTGATAACCTCGCGCGCGCGATCAAGATGGATGGAGGATGATCTAGGCTTTGGATAAGAGCTAATCAACTTAGCTGCCAAGTAAAGCTAACAACCGGCAGATATTACGCTAACAAACACGATGTCGCCGGGGCTCCTGGGCCTGCGCACCGCAGCTCCTGCCTATATAAAGCCCCCTGCTCCCTCACGGCGAGGGTTAAGAGCTTTGCCGCCAGAGGAGGCATGGCGCATGCTGGAGAAATGTGGCGGCGGCCGTGGTGCCGCGCCACGACACCGGAAGCTCCGAGAAGATGACGCATGGCACGAACGCCACCGTCGCCATGACGCCGGAAGCTCCGAGAAGATGACGCATGGCACGAAGGATCACAGGTGAAGGAGAGCCGCATCAGCAGGGCTGTTTGTCGCCACGACCTTGAAGCCGTCACGCACGATGAAGTGCCGGCCGGAGAGCCTGTTGACGACCACATGCTCTCGGTGCCGACAACATCGGCCACGGCTACGACACCACCGAAGCGCCGATTTCCAGCAGATGGCGGCTGTCCCCGACTTCTGGGCAGATGTTAAGTTTCTTTTTCAGGGAGGAGGACGGATCTTCATGAAGGGGAGCTAGGCGGCGGCCGCAGGACGCGCGTGACATCCCTGATCGACCGACGAGGGAGCCGGACGGAGGCCCCAGCCAGGAAGCTTGAGGCGGCAGCGGCCGCAGCGCCACGCCATCACAGGAGCCGCTGGGATGGTCGAGGTACCGTCAGGAGCAGGACCGAGAGAGCTGCAGTCTTCCCGACGAGCGAGGTCTTTTCGATCGATCGAGAGGCCGTGCTGCAGGTACGCCGCCAGGAGGAAGAGCTACCCTGCTGAGGTGCTGCCAAAGAAGGAAGGCCACGCCTACTAAGAGAACCTCCGTCGACTATAGGTGCTCCCAGGAGGATGAAGGAGCTGCGGCACCCTTCTGTCCATCGATCGTTTACCTAGTCGACTCTCCGCCGTCCTCGTCGCAGCAAGGCCGGCGACCCCCTTGGAGTCACGTGAAGCCGACGAACAGGTGGGCACGTATGAAGCATCAAGGCGATGGCTCTCCTCTTCGTCTTTAGCAGCGCAGGTACCCCGGGGAAGTACAGGAAGTAGCGCCATGAAGCCGGAAGCACGACGATCGTGACAAACGGTGTCTCAGAAGCAGATGGCCGCAAGCATTCCGGCGAACAGGTAGAAAGCCGAGGTTCACAGGCGAGACGATGCTCATGAGGCCGTGCAGCCATGCACGCCCGTGCCTGTGCACGCACATGCACTTCTACGGCCAGCAAGAAGCAAGATGTCCTAAGAGGGCATGCGCCGTACATGCATGTGTATGCATGTGCTCTACTAGGGCTGATCTTGGCCCTCGAGGAGCCGTTAGCAAGAAGGTCCTGGTGCGAGAAGAGGCGGCGGCCGCCGCCGTGCCGTGGTGGGCTGGTGGCCGGCAGCCGGCAGAGGAAAGGCGGATATTGACATCCACGCGACGCCGCCCGGATCAAGGAGCTCTTCCACGTTCAAGCCTTCAGGGAGCCTAGCAGAGCTGCCGCCAGCCGCCGGGAAACAAGACCACAACTTCGATCATGTGAAGTGCTCGGCGAAGGCCAAAGCTTGCATCAGGTCAACGACGTCCCGGCGACCATCCTCGGCAAGTGCCGTCGTCTCGGCAAGGTTGACGACCACGCCGAAGTCGACACCAAGCAAACTGGCGAGCGCATCGAGCGGCAGGGACAAGATGGCGTACGTCTTCATCTTTGGTGGTGCAGCCTTGCAGGTACGCCGCCAGGAGCAAGATCGAGAGAGCCGCAGCTCCCCTCCATCGACGGCAGGTGTTTTCCAAGCGAAGGAAGGAGTCGCCGCTCTCCGTCCGTTGAGCACCGACGCCTTTGCCATCCGCTGTATCGCCATGAGCCCTCTCCTCGTCTTCACAGGGCCGGCTGATCCTTTTCGGATGATGTGAAGCCGGCGAGGGCGTCTTGGCAGGAGCGTGACGCCGGCAGCAGACGACGTCGCCAGGAACTGAGGCTGAGAGAAGCACCACGCCGTTGTGCTTATGGCCGCAGGCACTCTCGAGCAGCCAGAAGATCGGCGCTCACAAGACGCAGGCAAGAAGATCACTGCAGCCATGCACGATATGTGTGTGCATGCAAGTATGTGCACGTGTATGACGAGCAAGAAGCAAGCAAGAGGAGAGATCTCAAGGGGCCATGCACGTACGTGCATATATGCACGTGCTCTACAAGGAGCCAATCGAAGAAGACGGAGGCCACCGCTACGAGACGTTCGTCTTCGCCGTGACGTCCTGCTCAGCTCTAGCTACACTGACTACCACGACCATTGTGGCGACCTCGACCTCGACCGTTACCTCGACTAGGTAGTTCGACCTCTATCACTACTTGACTAGGTGGCTGCGACCGCGACCTCAACGGCGAGGCCTTCTTCTTCAACAACAGCGGCCGTGACCTCGGCCTCGACGGGGCGCTCTGCCCCAACATCTGACTACTACCTCAGCGATGACGACTGCATCGACACCGATGGCCAAGCTGCTGCGACGTCCTCTCCAGTTCTAGCTACACCGACCCATGCATCGACAACCTACCTCTACTACGACTACATCGCCGTTCGCGACCGACGAGGCCGAATGACACGGGCGGGCGAAGCTGATGTCCCAACTACGCTACACCGGCTCATGAATACCTACAAGGCCATGAATGATGCCGACGCCCGCATCTACACCACCACCATCATCATGCATGGAGAACGTGAAGTGAAGACCGAAGACGACGACCACAGCAGCTTAATCGGAGGTGCTTCGCAAGCTAGACTTACGGAGGTAATTAACCGAGAGCTTTACGAAGCCTGGGGAATCAGAAGACAATGTCGCCTATGTCAGATCTGCCCAACGGCAGGCTATGGAGCACACATGTGTATTAGGGAACCAATATTTGTATTTTTATTAAATATGAATAAAGTTTGTGTTTCCCTAATTTTTATCTTTTAGTGTACTTTAGTACACTGGCACGCCCGCACTTTATTTTTCTCACGCAGAGAGAATGTTTTGTTATTTTTCTCTCCAAACAATCCGTTGGGGGTGGAAGTTTTTCAACCGTTTCAACCTTAGCTTTGTCCACCTCAATCCCTCTCTCGGATATCACATGTCCCAACACTATACCTTGTTTCACCATAAAGTGACACTTCTCCCAATTTAGCACCAAATCAACCTCCGAACATTTAGTGAGAACTTTATCCAAGTTTTCCAAGCAATCCGCAAAAGATTTACCATAAACGGAGAAATCATCCATAAATACCTCAACAATTTTCTCGATGAACTCCGAAAATACCACCATCATACATCGTTGAAAAGAGGCTGGAGCATTGTATAAACCGAAAGGCATTCTTCTATACGCAAATATTCCATAAGGGCATGTGAACGTTGTCTTATGTTGATCATCCGGGTGAATAGGTATTTGCATGAACCCTGAGTACCCATCAAGAAAGCAAAAATATGCATGATTTGCTAACCTCTCAAGCATCTCGTCGATGAACGGTAGGGGGAAATGATCCTTCTTTGTTGCTTTGTTCAATTTCTGATAGTCAATACACATCCTCCATCCGGTCACGGTTCTTTGCGGTATCAATTCATTCTTCTCATTTTTCACCACGGTCAAACCTCCTTTCTTAGGCACACAATGTACGGGGCTCACCCATTCGCTATGCGGCACCGGGTAGATGATTCCGGCGTCCAACAACTTGATAACCTCCTTCTTCACTACCTCTCACATGGCATGGGTTAACCTCCTTTGATGGTCCACTACGGGCTTGCATTGATCCTCCATAGGTATGCGGTGAGTGCAAAATGCTGGGCTAAGTCCTTTAATGTCATTAATCGAATATCCTATCACTTTCTTGTGCTTCTTCAATAAATTCAGCAACATATCATTCTCCTCGGGACTCAATTCATCACTCACAATCACGGGATAAGTCTTGTCCGGTCCCAAAAATTCATATTTCAATCCCTTGGGCAATGGCTTAAGATCCACATCCGGTGCTTGTGGTTCCTCATGTACAATTTCTCCAAGGTCTTCAAATTTATCCTCCTCCAAGTTTCCGCCTTGCGGTTCTAGTCCTTTGGTTGCTTCCGCTAGCTCTTCGTCCAACTCATCATTAGATTGATTCTCCATAGCTCTTTGTAGCGGATCCCTGAAAGTTTCAACAAAACGAAGGCTCCCTACCTCTTCGTCATCAAGAGGTAGGGGTGAGGCAATTCTAGAAGCGGGAAGGAAATTGTATGTGTGATTATTTCCATCAAGATTAATAGTTACTTTTCCTTTTCCGGCATCTAAAACGGCATTAACCAACTTGAGAAAAGGTCTATCAAGAATTACATGATCATTCTTATCATAGTAGACATCAACAATGAAGAAATCGGTTGGAATGCATTTTTCAGAAATTAAGACTTCTAGGTCACGAGCAATTCCTAGAGGTTTAACAATTCTACCATCTCACATAATTAATTTAGTACAGGTTGGAACTAGGTCAATGGTGTGATCATGAATTTTATCAAAAATCTTAGAAGACAAGACACTTACTTGTGCTCCAATGTCGCATAACGCCTTGCAATTAATGTTGTTGACCTTGCAATCTATACGCGGCGATGTCTTCTCTTCTTCATCGGATCCTATGGCAAAAATTTCAGCGAGGTGGGCGAATGGTGATGCCTCGGGCTTGATTCCCATAATTCTTTTAGCTTCGGCCACATGGTCCGGATCAACTTCTTCTTCGCTAAAGAGTTTTTGAAGGACCTCCCCGGTTGTCTCTATGTTGTATGAATGTTCCACTTGTTTTTCCGGTGGGAAGTCTATCTCCAAAGCATTTGCCATCCCTTTTTGATTTAGGAACGGTCTCCTCTTGTCAAATATTTCTCCAAAATCAAGTGGGATCCAATCCATTTGCTCAAACTCCCTTAGTGGCTTCGCGCTTGACATAGTTCTTTCATTTGCTTTGCTTGTCTCGGCGTGATCACTCTCCGGGATAGTTCTAGTTTCCTCATGTTTGGCTTCTTCAACCTTTTTAAGGATTGGTTCCTCTTTCTTCTCTTCCGGAGTCGTATTTGGAAAATTGCAGCAAGGGGTGCCACACTTGTGTCGCATTCCGGCTTTCCCGAAAGTCGTATTTTCCAATCTCTTCGCATGGCTGCCGCTTTACTTATTTTTTGTAGAAGTTTGGCAGCTTCCGTGAGTGTTTTCTCCATGAGATCCCCTCCTGCACACATTTGAACGTATTCCATGCAACTAGGGGTTAGGGAAAAAATAATGTATGCAATAGTACGTCACCCGGGAATCTGAGTCTTGGTCCTTGTTCAACTAGTTCATTGAATCGATTCCACGCTTGATCAATCCCCTCTTCTTCTCCTTGCTTGAAAGTCATCACTTGCATCCTTATATGTTGAACCTTGGTTATAGGGAAGAACTTGGCACAAAATTTCTTTACCAATTGATCCCAATTTCCCTCGGCTTCGAATGACGCAAATGAATACCACTTTGTTGCTTCATCGGCAAGTGAGTAGGGAAAAAGATTCCATTTAAACCAAGTGTCGGGAACTCCCTCTTGTCGCACCGTATTGCACAATGTCGTGAAGCGCTGGATATGTCTATATGGATTGTCCGTCTCCACCCCTCGGAATGGATTAGTTGCTGCCATCTTGATGATTTGAACTCTAATTTCGTACCTTGCCGCCTCGAGAATCGAATCCGACTCTTGTACCTTGATGTCCTCACATCGAGGGCTAGCATAGTCTCTTAGTGATTTTTCCGGTTCCTCCAAAGGATTTTCAACGAGCGCCATCTAGACAATCAAAAACAAAAACAAAAGAGTGTGTTTTTCTAGAACACAAAGGTTAGATGTTAGTAATCAACAAAATTAATGAGAGATTAAATGAAGTAAACTGGCTTGCTCCCCGGCAACGACGCCAGAAAAAGGGGCTTGTTGACGGTTCAAAATTGCGTTCAACTTCACCGCAAGTCCACGGAGTGACTTGGTGTCTTTTTCACCAAGGGAGGGGACCCCGTAGGTTCTTGTCAATCCACAGAGCAAGGGAATTACTTGCGTTTAACATAACACTAACTTAGTTGATTAAGGACTTTATGATATAAAGATTAATCTATAAAGTAAAGACAAACTAACCCTAGATTATGAGAAAGAGAGAGGTGTTCACGAGTATGAAAGACGTATGCCCATAGAGTCTAGGTACTTGAGATGCAATCACCCAAAACATGGTAAAACCCCGATCCAATCTATCTAAGGATGTGAACAAAGAGTTAAGCGTTTCCCTTCCCTCGTACTTGTCACTACGCGAAGGCAATCGTCTCTAACCCTAATGAACACGGTATGTTTATGTGATCTACGGGAGCAACCCCGATGGAAATGGTAGCTAACCTTAAACATTAAGCATCATCAACATGAAGATATGATAGACAAAGATCCAAACAAGAGAGTGGGTGACTACATGTCAAGATCCATTACAACTCCATGGACAAATGATTACTTCACCCCATCAAGACGCTAGGCATGGCACCGTTGAACATGGTGGATGCCTCCGATGGAGTCCGTCTCTCGGTGTCCTTCAACTCCGGCGGCGCCGTGGCAAGGCCCCGGCGTCCTCCTTCCTCGTGGTGGCCTCCGTTGACCTAGATGATGATCCTCCTCGATCTTCACCCTCTCGATCAACCCTCTTCTTTGTGTTTGATCTCCCGAGGCTTCTCTGGTCGTCTTTCGTGAATGGTTCTCCTCCTCAAACAATTAGGGTTTCGTGAATATATCACCGAAGAAAGGTGGTGGCGAACCGAGGCGAAGAGGGGGTGGGCCGGCCGACCTGGCCCACTTTCGGCCCAGTTTGCCTCCGTCTTTTGCCACGTGTTGTTTCTTGCACTTTGGGGTTTTTCGTCCTTCGGATATGGGCTTTGGATGTCGTTATCTCCGCGACCAAGTCAAGGAGTGTTTATGCATGATCTTCCGGTCTTTTCATCTTGGTCCTCGGAGATTCTTCTTCGAAGCACATTGGTCCTTGCCACCTTTGGAGTCAAGTTCACGCACGGTCAGAGCCTCTTGATCATCATGTAAATCGTCCTCCGAACCGAATGTATTTCTCCTCATTTAGTGCATGAATTCCTGCGTAAACATTATACTCCAAAACACACATCCAACGATGAACTTGTTATATCATTAGTATGCCTAGTGGCGGATTATTTCCAAAATGAAATCCAAACTATAACATAACAAGTGTTCTTGGTTGACGGAAATCGACCGCCAACACTATCCTATGGAAGGTCTGGATGGTAGAACAAGGAAATTTTCTCAAGGGAAATTGTTTGACCATCCGTGTTATATCAAATATTCTGTCTTATCTTACCTGTGCCCGCTCATGACAGTTGGACAAAAATTAGCAAACGAAAGTAGCATTTTTTTCAAAACCAAACCTGATGTTATTTCAGCTCTACGCTTTGTGGGTTATTTTGCATGTAGCTTATTGGGTGCCAAATTTAGGCGAAGCTTCTTATGAAAACAAGAAAACAGACTCAAATGGCAAGTTTTCCAATTTACTGAATAAATTCCACAGGGCATCTTGTAGCATAGGCCCTTGATCAATCTAAATAACATGGCATATTATTGGCCATACAAAATCAGGACATGGAATTGGAACCTGTGGTTTTCAAGGTCAAGCCCATGCATCAATGCATGCTTCCACACTTCACTTCGACTACAACCTCCTGATATGTACTCTTACAGGCTCTGTGGCATAAAAAAACTCGACTTGTGGGGGAGTAAGTCCACCCCCACAACATTGTATTAAGCAGAAGACCTCACACAGATTGAGAAAATTCCCGAACCCCTACCCCACTCATACACAGCGGCACCACAACACATGTGAGATGAGGCTGACCTTAGACCTGTGTTTTGACGTGGGACAGACGAGAATTTTTTTACAACACGCATAACGACGCACGCACAACCTCCGGCCACAAATTCGCCCCCCCCCCCCCCCGTTTCGAACTGTGGCCGGCACTGTACCAAGCACGCACCCCGACCAACTGTGGCATGAATGAGTATATGGACTCATTAGATTGTTAGAGTAAATACATTGCATGGTCTATCAAAAGAGTATGCCACCAAAAAGTTAACTTGCCTTCCTATGTAATGACAGGATATGGGGATTTGTTGATTTGTTGCCTTCCAAAAAGGTGCTATGTATTGGGGATTTGTTGATTTGTTGCCTTCCTATGTAATTACATGGTCTACATGTTGCTATGTATTGGAGATCAGCTCACTGCAGCGCTAGCAATGCTCCACCTCTTCTTTGGAGTTGGATTCAGGATTGCTCTTGTATGTTTGCTTCCTCAGCTTGCATGAATTCAAGGTTACGTGCTTGTTAATTGCTCACTGTCCTGGCACCTCTATCCAAAGCATAATCTGAAATATGCAGTGGCATTCACTTCATTTCGTTGCCAGGGAAATTGGCTTTTTTTAAAAGAGTTCCGGGGGTATACCTCGAAACTGATTGCATTGAAAAAGGAATATTCTGGTTCAGTTTATACATCACTCTTCACAGAAGCTTGGCACGCATGCCAGCCTTAGAGGGTGTTTGGATCCTTTCAATTACCTGACTAAAGTTTAGTCAGACTAAAATCTTTTAGTCAGACTCTGTTTGGAAGATGACTAAAATTAGTCAACATTAATTGTTCTCTCTCCCTCCCTTTTCTCTCTCCTCTCCTCTCCCTCCTTTTCTCTTTCCTCTCATGGGCCTCTTCTCTAGGGAGTAATAAATGTGGAGATGGATTTTAGTCAACTTAAGTTGGGTACCCCTCACTAGAGACTAGATTAGTTTTAGTCACCCTTTAGTCAGGGATGTTTGGAGATTTAGTCCCCTAAGGTGACTAAAACTAGTCTCTAGTCAGGTGGGATCCAAACACCCTCTTAGTTCTCAACTGTTAGCGTTAGTAATAGACTGACACCACACACATTACATTCCGGTTAATTCTAGATAGACAACACATCGACATTAGTTGATTTCTCAGGTCAGGTCAGGTCAGTTCAAGACTCCAAGTGCACTCATCCAGCACCTGCCACATCCTCCATTTCTCATTGAGATGAACCTACTGGCTTTTCATCAGCTGAGGCTCTGATCTTGATGCCGCCGTTTTCAGAGAAGAGGTTTCACTACCGTTCAGCCTCTGCATTTGAGTCGTTGTTGTGTGGGCCTCATCACTGAGATGAACCTACAAGCTTTCCATCAGCTCCCAATCTGAGAGTGTTTTTGATTGGACTTTTGGCTATGGCTTCTGCCTCCAAAAGTCAAAAGCTCAACCAAAGAGGTTGGCTGTCATTCAAAGCCACAGACAAAAGCAGTTTTTGTCTAGCACAAATTCAAAATCACCTTCACCTCTGACTTTTGAGGCAAAAAAATTATCCACCTGCCAGGTTGCCACTGGTTATGTAGTAACGTTTCGTTTTTCTTTATTTCTTTTCCCCAACGCCCACCCCTCCCTCTCCCCAACACGACGGCACCACCGCCGGTGCACGAGGTCCGCCGCGCGGGCGTGGCGCCAACGTCGACGTAGTGGTGCAAGCTCCACTGTCAGGCGGGAGCACCATCGTCGGCATGAGCTCCGTTGCGTGGGCGCGGGGGTGCAAGCTCCACTGCCGAGTGGAAGCACTACCGCTGGAGCGACGTTCGCCGCGCGAACAACGTTGGCGTGCGAGCTCCGCCGCGCCCGCAGTCGGCGCGAGGGTGCGAGCGGCTGCCAGGCGCGGGCTCCGCCGCCGGCTATGGGGTCCGCCACACTGGCATAGGCCTCACCGCGTGGGCGCGGCTGCCACAGCCGGCCGCAGGTGTACTCCGCGACGCCTAGGCTGTGGGGTGAGATCCACTAGCCGAGAGGTCCGCCGCGCGGGCACGATACCGCCCCGCGAAGTTCGCCGCGCGGGCGCGAGCACTACCGTCGGCCCCACGTGCGCGCCGCTGCTAGCGGCAGGTGGGAGCTGCCCCAAGCCCTGGTGAGAGAGAAGGGAAATAAGATGACAGGTGAGAGGGGAGAGAGGGGAAGGAGGAAGATGTTGTTTTGTGCCTATGACATGTGGGGTCTGCTCGTAAGTGAGGGAAACTTTTCCAAAAGCCATAGTTGCACCAAAGGGTCTTCTGCTTTCCCCACAACAGGTTTTCCACAGCAGGTTTTGCAACAGCCACAGTTCACAACAGTTTTTGCAAAAGTCACAGTCCAACCAAACACACCCTGAGAGAACCTCTCCTGATCTTGATGCCGCCTTTTTCAGGGAAGAGTTTCATCTACCGTTCAGCCTCTGTAGTTGAGTCACTACTGTGTAGGCTCCATCGTGAGGCTCACATAGTTGTGACTCAATGGTAGAGACGTGAACTGCAGAGGATCTCGTTCTGCAGGGATGCAGTTGCAGATGAAATGGGCATAGTTGCTCCTAATTATTGAGCACTCCCCGCACCTACTAGACTGAAAGCAAAAATTTGTGTCTAGGTCTTCACGGCTGAGCTCATAACACTATGTTTCTCTCACATAGGGGCTGTTTGGATGGCGGCCACAGTCCGCCGCGGCACTGTGCCGCCCGCCACACCCTGCGGCGAGCGAATCGCCCGCCACACCCACAGCACTGTAGCATGGCGAGCTCGCGCGTGGCGTGGCGGACAGTGGCCGGCATCCAAACATCCCCATAATCACTGTCGGCTTCTTTTCATAGCGACATAGTAATAGCTCAATAACGAAAATAGCAAAGAGGGAAGCGGAACTCTTACAATAATGAAGCACACAGAGAACTCAAGTTTTCGAGACGTATGTAGGAGAATTTTCAATGGCACATAAAATTGATACTCCCTCCGTTCGCGTTTATATGACGTTTCCGACCGGCTCGACAAAATTAAGGTATGCGTGAATTCTCTATTTTGCCCTTCTGCTACTTTGGCGAGCAAATCGAGTGAGCTTCCGTCCACCCGCCCCACGGTGACGAGCGCTCATGTCCTCTGTCGGTGCGAGCCCTTCTGCCGCGGTCAGTCGGCCACGCGTGCCAGATGCAATCCTCCCTGCCACCGGAATCCTAATATCGACGGGTCTTTGCTAAGGCAGTGTTTAGTTCTTCAAAAGTTTCTAAAATTTTCGCATTGCAGACCGTGTCACCTCTCACAGAACACGTTTCCCAATGCAAAAATTTCACTACTTTCACCAAAAATTTCACCGACTAAACGGGGCCTAAATCTTTTCTCCCCTGTCGATTCAATTTGATTAGGTTCGTCGTCTTCCGCGGATTAAGCTCCTTTTGCCCCCCATCGATTTGATTCGATTATGCCCATCGTCTTCCGCGGATTAAGATGGTGCAATTGATTGATGTTTTCTGGTGCTATCAATTTGATTTGGGCAATGGATTGACTACCCCTGCGCCTCGTGAGGATGTGCGACGCCTACACTCTCATCCCCAGCAGCTCGCTTGACCTTTGCCTCCACCAAAGTCGCCGCCGCCACCAGCGACCATGTAGAGGGACGAAGATGGCGTGCATCCGAGCTCTCTCAAGGACTAGACGCGTCCGCTGCCGGACGACGCGCGATGTAGTTGACGAAGATTACCAGCAGCTTGCTCGCGCGGTGGAAGTTGGAACAGAGGCGTCGGAGGACAGGGGCAAAAATGGCAGACCATCTTTTCCTTGTACTGGGACGTCAAATATTTTAACACCTTTTGATTTGACTTAGGGCACTCCTAATGGTGCATTAATGGTAGTTTCTATCTCTCTTAAATAGCTTGTCAATTAATTGAAATGGTGATGTGGCAGCCTAGTTAATAAGGAAAGAGATGGAGAATCATAAAAATGGTTTCTTCACGAAGAAACTAAGTCTTCTCTTGAACCAATGCACCAAGACACCATGAAATTGCTATTGGGAAGAAACTACTAGTTTCTAGGGGACTCATGTCACTCTCTCATTGGAGGAAGAAGTTAGAGTTAAGAGAGAAAGAAAATAATTATTACTTGAAAACACTACCACTGTGAAAGATAGTTTCTATAGATGATTCCTTATGCTATGAAAATCGTGTCAGTTTCTTCTATTGGGAATGTCCTTAGCGACGTCAAATAAACGCGGAGGGAGTAATTGTTTGCACATCATTGCTTGGAAAAAGAGAAGCGCTGAAAAAAATAGAAAATTTGAAGGGCTGGAAAAGAAAATTTTTTTGACCAAACGCCTTTGATATTGGAACTTGGAATGCGAAGTAATGAGATGAGTCAGACGACTACTCGCATTCTCCTCGGAAATGAATTTGGTATTGGGACCCACGTGCAACTCTTTGACGTTCCTTTTCACATCCGCCTCCCCACTGAGAGTAACTCCAAGAGCCTCTTTAAAAGTCACTAGTTAAAATTCTGATTTAGTTAGTATGTAAAATGAAATAGCTAGTAAAAAGTTGTTGACATCCAACAGCCTCTCTAAATGGAACTCTCTATATGCTCCATCGCCTGTGGGTCCCGCCTGTCATACTCATGAAAATCAGGATAGCTAGTCACTAGCCACTAGCCAAAGATAGCTAGCGGGGCAACGAATTTAGCTAGTGAGGATAGCTAGTTGGGTAGATAGCTAGTCTGTTGGAAGAGTATTTTTAAGATTTTTTTTCCAAAATTTAGCTAGCCAAATCATTTTAGCTAGTCTCTTGAAGTTGCTCTGACGAGCTACTCCTAGTAGCCAGCCAACTACACGGCCACAGCCCACAGCCAGAAGAAATCACGACTCGCAAGCACCGCCTGCCTCGCCCGCCTACACACCTGCACGCCGGTGAGACCAGCCGGCCAGCCGCTGATCTCATCGCTGGTTCCGTCCTTGCCGCCGCCGGAGACCGACGGTAGAGGTAAACCCTACACCCCAGCTTTGTTTTTTGAGAACTCGAAACGTCTTGCTTTTTAGACCATTTGTTAGGTTGTTCTTAGATATGAACTTACATTTCTAGACCAACGAACGGAGATTTCTTTCGTTTGGATTTGCATTTCAAGTTGAAACAGATCATCTTGAGACTTGTCCTGATCCACATGAACCATTTAATTACAGTTTGTGCTAACTCGCGGCTGACAAGTGACAACTAATCGCCTCGCTCGTGCAGAAATATTTCATCCATGGGGGTGTCCTCCTCCAACCTCACCGACGCCGCAAGCGCCGTCCACCTGTTCAAGATCAACGGCTACTTGGCCACCGTTGCGACGCTGGACTCCCTCCCGTCCAAGCGGCTGGCCGTGGGTGGGTACGAGTGGGAGATCCACTACACCCCGCGCCTCGTCGGCAACGGCAACAACTACAACTGGATCGCTTTCAAGCTCATCCTCGTCGGCACGCCGCCGCGCCGGGGCGACGTGAAGGCGTCGCTCAGATGCCAGCTGCTGTACGCTTCATCCAACAGGAAGGTCACATTCGCAACAGGGTCCTACGTCGAAGGCCAAATGTCGCATGCGTTCAAGCGCAAGGAGGAGAGCTCTGAATGGGTTCCACTCTGCAGAAGGGTCGATCTCGAGGCGCCAGGAAAAGGAATCATCACCAACGATTCTTTCACCGTGGAATGCACCATCACGGTGATCGCAGAACGAGAAGAACTACTGCCTGCTGGCACTGCAACGGCGCCTAAAGTTCTGCCGCCGTACACCGGCGGCTTGCAGTCCTTGCACCATGACCTTGGTGAGCTCTTGCGCAAGGGGACAGGATCGGACGTTACCCTTGTGGTAGCAGGAGAGTCATTTGCAGCTCACAAGGCTATCCTCGCGTCAAGGTCCCCGGTTTTCATGGCCGAGTTCTTCGGGGACATGGCGGAGAGCCACTCGCAGCTCGTCGAGATCAAGGACATGGAGGCGGTGGTGTTCAGAGCCATGCTCGGTTTCATCTACACTGACATGGTGCCTGAACTTGAGCGGCCGGAGGAGGACGGTGGCAACCTGGCACAGCATCTGCTTGCGGCTGCGGACAGGTATGGAATTTACAGGCTCAAATCGATGTGTGAAGATAAGCTCTGTGACGACGCAAGCGTGGAGACAGCGGCGATGGTTCTGGTGCTGGCAGAGCAGCACGGTTGTTTGAAGCTCAAAGCACAGTGTGTGGAGTTCATAGCTGCAAACCTTGATTCGGTCATGGAGACTGAGGGTTAGAAGCATCTGATGGTAAGCTCCCATTGGTTATGAATGACCTCCTCAAGGCTGTGCGTGGAAGAAAGAACTAAAGCACTTTGGCGATCAATAATCGCAATATTTCGTGATACACTGTATATTCAGTTGTATCCGATATGTAAGAATATCTTAGCCAATTTTAGTAAAAAACAGATCGAGCCATGAGTTTCTGCATTGAAAATTCATTTTTTTTCCTGTTGAAGTCTCTCTGTTTTGAATGTTTGTCTTGATACATAGGAGGTTCGGTGTAGTCTGAAACTCATGCATAGTCTGAAACTCTGAATCCTCAGCTTCTGATGATAGATTTATATCTTACTAAAATGGTGTGCCAAATAAACATATACATAAATAGTTATAACTTGGAAAATACAATGAGTTTTTTTTAAAATATATGAATAGTTTTCCAAACTAAAGTTGGTCAAGATTGTTTTACTGAAATTAGGAAGCAATTCTTACCTTTTACCACTCTTGATCGCTTCTATTAGTTCCTTCATGTTTGCGAGGCACTCAGCAGGATCAAGTTGGTCCATGCAGAAATCCACCAACAGTTAGCAAACAAGTCATGATTTTTGGCCAGCAAAGCTTGAAGTACCGTTCACTGCCGTTTGTACATGAACCTAACGGGACACACACTTGAGGTGTTGGAATATTGAAAAGGCTTGCACATACGATTGTCTCTAGCGCAGGTAGAAGACTGTTGGTGATATGCCCAAGAGGCAATCATAACAATTTGGATTAGAGGTCCGAAGGATATTGATCCATTAGGAATCAGGGTACTAATGGGATGTTTTAAAGAGAATAACTGGAAGGGGAGCGTCCATAGCATAAACAAACATGGATAATTCTGAGAAAGGAAAGGCATTAGTCAAAGTCCAGCGAAAGCTTCCATAAGTGAAATGCAGCATGTCACAAAGTCCAGCGAAAGCTTCCATAAGTGAAATGCAGCATGTCACACGGAAGAAGTCAAAGCGCTTGGTAGCTGGTACTGAAGTCACATTACAGCCTAGTGAGAGATAATGTAGGATATGGCAATCCATACTCATGGTAGCCACACATCAGCACTTTCGGTCACCCAAAGCTTCGGAAAGTGAGATGCGGGCAGCATACAACACAACTAAATGACTCTGGCCTCTCAGCACTAACACTACAGCCAACAGAGATATTGCTAGGACTTTACTACTTTGTACATACTGCTGGAAGCCACACATCTGCATTTCAATCATCGCTTGTTTATCTTGCTGAAGAACTTTCATCTTGACCTGGTGCAGTGGTACTGGTGCTCTACATTTGGAGCACCGTTTGCCTAGCAGTGTGCACAAAATAAAGTAAAAAAATTAGCTTATCATTCATAGTTTCAACAGAAAAAGATGATGTCTTGGGGTAGTAAATTATTTTTGTAGTGATATTTTGCAGAGCTGACAACATGTACTCTGTTTTTCCTTCTTGAATGTATCCCACCACAGATCATCATGTATATCCACATATTTGCAATGTTTTAACCATACGAAGACTCATAGTATAAAGTTGTCACTCCAAACTCCCAGTACCATTAGTTAATTATGTTGTCATGACCAGAGGACAGTTACTATAGGCTATAAGGGTGAAAACAGGCTCTACAGCTAGTTAGATGGTTCCCAAGATGATGGTAAAATAGACAGAGGAAGCCTGGCTAAACTCAGACTTCTAGAGATCTAAAAAAAAGAGTCAGACTTCTAGCTAGCAGTACAGAATGACACATCTGAAGCAAAGTATACAGCCGGTGACAACTATGAGAAGGGTGATGCAGACATGCAGTTGTAGATCCTTTCAATGGATCGGCAAAGCAGACACGTGGTTATCGATAGGACATTAATGACTCCTTGTTCTCAAAACAACAGGCGTTAGTTGGCTACATGAGTATCAAACATGTTAGTTGCTAATTTTCTAGAAGCATATCAAACATGTTGCGAGCAAGCTGCCTCAACTTTGAGTTATGTTTATCATCTCTTAACCTTTGAATCTGAACTGTCGTTTTTTCTTATGAAATCCCTAATTTCAGCTGCTATTGGGGGCAAATAAAAAAAAGTAAAGATCAATTCCACATAGGGTAAATCATATAACTATATAACTACTGTAAGAAAGCAACATGGATGATACCATACTGAGCATTAATGATGTTCCTGATCTCTAAAATGTTGCAGTTTTCCTTTCGAATCATATTTCCTAATCCCTAGATATAACAGAAGCAATGCTATAACAAACTGCTGTCTTTTAATCCAATGAATCAAATCTACTTTTTCATTTGAGTTCTAATTTTTGTATCTGACCTATATGTTGAATCAAATCTATCAATTAGCATCTACTTAACTAAGATGTTCAACATGAGTAACAAACTCTCACTTGCAAGGATAGGTCAAGTAAACATGTTTATCATAATCACAGAAAGGAATTTTAGTACTTATAAGTTATGAGTAATGCGTCAATTATTTCCAATTTTCAACAATATATAAGACAAGGCAAATGATCAAACAACATTAACCACGTGAAAGAGTAGCACAGATGCACAATGCATATTGCAAAACATTGTACTCTTGACTACAATGCTGATGAGATCATTGAAAGACAAACCTTGCAGTATCATTCCTCAAGTGCAGGGAAGAACGGAGGCCAGATCATCATACAGGGATGGACATAACACACGTATGTATCCTTTTCTGGCATCTCGTACACTTTCTGCCATGCCCTGCTCTTCACATCCAAGTGCACTAGCCATCCATAAATCTCTAAGAACACAAACTCTGCATTGTCCGCCACCACTTCTATGCTAACATTTCTAGTATACCGCCCATGCTCAGTTGTGGAACTAGAGATCCTAAGACTGGAACACATATCGCGCAAACAAATGACATCGATCAGCAACCAGTCTTCCATTCTGCCTTTGTCATCCTTACCCCTGTGAAGCCAGAACTGAAGCTGGAGCTTGTTCCAATGGACAAGATAGATCCCAGAACCATGGGCTGGCGAGAGCACAATGTTTGTATCATCATCAGCCAATCCGTCTGGCAATCCAACTGTGAAGAAAGTTGAGGATGCCAAATCCAACACAAGAATTTTGTGCCTGGTGATCCCTATATAGATCTTGTTATCAGCACAGAAAATGCTACACGGCGCCATCCAATATCCTGCCAATTTAGGTACCTGTATTGTAGCTGAGGTGTGGATGTGCCAGGCACCAGCTTGGAACATGTATACATGTGCGGTAACTTTGTTCTGCTTGTCATAATAATAATCCAATGTGAAATATAAGTACGAGATCCCATCCCCATCATCTTTAGAAAGGATTTCACCGAACAGTTCGAGCACACCGGGCTCGCGAGGCACAATTGGGAGTGGCGGGAAGAGAAATACACCTCTCCCGGGACGAAGCGGGCTGTGCGCTCCCCGAAACAACCAATCACCTTGGTATAATCCGGTGATAAGACTGCCATTCCGGCAGTCCATAATGCGTGTGGGTAGGCTGTCGTCGGAGGCCCAGCTGGATCTGCGGCGCCCTGCGGCGAGCTCCGTGGGCTGAGGCGGCACCGGAACGAACTCAGCACGCCAATTCCGACTGAGCGACTTGATGCTGATGTAGAAACCGAGGAGGCGGGGCGGGTGGAGTCCGCGGAAGCGGCGGAGGAAGGCGGTGTCGGAGGCGGCGCGGAGCCAGTGCTTGCAGACGAGGGCGGCGCGGACGAGGCTGGAGGGGCACGCGAGGCAGAGGAAGATCTCGCCCAGGAGGTCCCCGTCGCCGAGCACCAACGAGATCACGGCCGCAGACGCCGCCGCGGCGGCGGCCTTCTCCTGGGTGGATTGCCTCCTCTCCCTCTTCGCTTCCATTTCTGATCCGCTACGCAAGCACGGATTGGTGAAGGTGAGCAAACGGATTCGGTGGATTTTGGGGAGATGAGGGTGGCGAGGGTTCCAGCTGCAGGTAGAAGACGATGAATTTCGCCCAATTTGGGGGACGAGACGGAACGCCGGAACGGCCGTTCGTGGCTCGTGGGTAACAAAGAGATGGCACTAGCATTAAGAGGAGTTAAATACACATGCAGTCTTTGAACTTGTCTCGTGGTAACTTAGATCTACAAACTTGTAAAATCGAAATCTAACACCGTGAACTTATTAAGTTCGCCATTTAGATCCATGACATGCCACATGGATGGACATATGGAAAAAAACACTCTATGTTTTATCTTCTTCTATCTCTACACCCTCCTCCTCCTCCTATCTCTCGCCATTAACAATGGAGGTCCAGCGACTCGATCCGTCGCCAACACTCCGCCAGTCTCAACATCTGTTACCTTTTTTGTTACCCCCGTTTATGGCTGCCTGCTTCCATTGGTAGCAATTAACGAGCCTGGGCACGAGCAGGGGGACGCACAATGCTCGCCGGCGACGAGCGCGAGCAGCCGGAGCGAGTGCCGACGCAGCGCCGTCCAGTCGGTGGGCTGCGCGTCGGAGACCATGGCCACAAGAACACCTGCAGCTAGGGATGGATTCGGATGTCTGGATATCCGAATTATCCGAATCCGTATTCGATGTGAATTATAATATGGATATTCGTATTCGTTTTTAATATGAATGTTAGATGGATGTATTCGTATTCGACTTCTAATTTTTTCTCTATCCGGTTCCAGATTCGTATTCGACAAAAATATGGACTATCCGACACTATCCGGTATCCGTGTAGAACAAAGTACTCATGAAATCTTCTAGAACTTATTTTGATGGCAAATTCGTAATTAAAAATGATGTTAATTTTAATATTGTTACCTAAAAATGATGTACATCATCTAAAATATTAAAAAATATCAAATAAAAATTATTTTAGTCTAATATTATTAGTGATATATAATAATAAAATTTAATTATTACAATATGTCTATTCATGTTAATTTAAATATAATATTATGTTTAAAGAAATAATTTATATTTATATGTATGAATGCACTTATTTTAATTTTAAATGAAATATCTATGAAAAATATTTATTTTGATATACTGAATTACTTAAATTTTTATTAATAAATATATATTTTTGATAAGTTGTCTTAATCATAATTTTTTACCAATTATAACATCATCGATTTTTAGAGTTGTTTGGCTTTCTTTCACTTTAATTTGGTATTGTAAGTTTTGTTTTAAACTGGATTTGGTACACTATTTTCTATGTACTTGGCGCTATCTTATTACCTTATTGGTCTTAGCTAAATTTTAAAATATCAATTTGGAGTTGAACTGAGTAAATATCCGAATGCGAATTCGAATTCGAATTATTCGTTTTGCATTCGTATTCGAAAAGATTCGAATTTGTATTCGAATTCGATTTCAAATGTGATAAATAGTGACATTTGGATTCGATTCCATGGATATCCGATCCGAATCCATCCTTACCTGCAGCTTGTCGACATCTAATGGGCTTCACCGGCGGCATCTGAGCTCGGGACCGGCGGCAATGGCGGCCGCGAGGGTTTCAATCCCCGGTGCTAGTAGGCATGGTAGCGGGTAACAAGTGGTGGAGGAGGTAGCTAGGAGGGTCAGGCATATGTGTTAGAATAAATGGGCCTAGAGCTATTTATTTTAATAATTAAAGAATTAAAGCCTATTGTTTTAATGCTAAGGAAAAGTGAGAAATACCGTACGGGTAATTGAGGAGTCTTTTATTCGACTTATGAGGTAGACCTTTGGTACATCTCTTGTGAAATTGAATAAAGGAGAAAGACACCTTTTTGACGTTGGAAGGGAATAATCCTTGGCATATTCCCAACGGTGATTTGGTTTTCTTAACCGCGACCGTCCAGGTTCATCCTCCGCGGCCCAGATCTGATCTGGGCGCACCCCTCCACCTCCGCTCGTCTATATAAGGAGGCCCTCCTGTTTCCTTAACCGCGACCGTCCAGGTTCATCCTCCGCGTCCCAGATCTGGATCTAGGCGCACCCCTCTGCCTCTGCCCGCCTATATAAGGAGGCCCTCCTCCTCCCCCTCAACTCACCAATTCACAATCCAGGTACTCTGTTTTGGAGACCTCTCCCTTCTCCCTCTCTGTCTGCTGCTCTAGCTTTTGCATTCCCATCGCTTGCACCGCGCGCACGGTGTTGGCGAGAGCAGAGCCTCCGGAACCTCGTACTGCTGCGAAGATCCTGCTCGGGGTACACGGGCGATAAGGTTTTTGGGGAGCGTCTTCACGCGACTGCTCGCTACCTGTACGACTACTTCCCGGCTTCACTGCGATCATCTTTCTGCATCGACTTCGTACGACTACATCAAGCAAGGTCTGCCCACGATCATGATTGATCCAGCGGATAACAGCATCAGGTGTCTCCGACACCCGCTCCGCTTCTGGGTACGTCCTTAAACTAATTCGGTTTCTTATTTTCATGTTTAATAGTTGTTTAAACATGAACATATGCACATGCTTTATATCACTCATGATAGTCATATCTATGAAATATCTATTTAATTGCGGAATTAAAATATGCCAAAATATTGCCTATCTTCTAACAATCCAAAAACCTTATAGTGTTGATAGGAATATGTTTGGTGTCACTAGCTTTGCAAATGCAATTAAGCCAAAGCCTTTCGATGGTTCCAACTTGAAGAGGTGTCATGAGTTGGCCACCCTGTGGCTCACCGCCATGAACGTGATGTATGTCATCACCGGAAAAGCTCCCGAGGGTGTCTCGGGGGAAAAGTTTAAGTCTGATGATAATCTGTTCCGGGGTGCCGTCATTAGTGTTCTGGTTGACAACCTGGTGGACACCTATCTCCGTTACAAGACGGGGAAGGACATTTGGGAGGCTCTTGAGGCTCAGTACGGAGCTTCTGACGTCGGCGGTGAGCTGTACGTAATGGAACAGTTCCTAGACTACAGGATGGTTGAAGACCGTCCTGTGGTGGAACAGGCCCATGAAGTACAGGCGCTGGCTAAGGAGCTTGAGAACTACAGCAAAGAGGCCCCATGTGTGTTGCCCGATAAGTTTGTGGCTGGAGCTATTATCGCTAAGCTGCTGCAGTCTTGGAGGGACTTTGCTACCTCTCTAAAACACAAGAGAAAGGAATTCACTTTTGATAACCTTGTTGTGACTCTTGATATTGAAGAGAAGGCGAGAGCAAAGAACACACGTGAAAAGGCAATAGCCGGTCCCTCAAGCTCAAACTTTGTGCAGAGGGGTAATCCCAAGTTCCAGAACAACCAGAACAAGAGGAAGAAGCCTTCACAATACCCGCCCAAGGCTAAGCAAGCCGATGGGCCTGACAAGAAGAAGAGAAAGCCGGGAGGAGCTTGCTATACATGTGGCAGTCCGGATCACTTTGCTGCAAAGTGCCCGGATCGTAAAGATCGTAAGGCCCCCAAGACAGCGAACATGGTTGTTAGCGAGGGTGGAGGAACATCGGCGTACGGTAATTTCTTACTTACAGTTCTTTCAGTATGTTCTTCACCAGAGTGGTGGATAGACACCGGTGCTAATATTCATGTATGTGCTGACATTTCTATGTTTTTTCTTACCAGATGGGGGGACTACATCCTTGTTGATGGGGAACGGTGCCCATGCGCGTGTTCTCAGTGCTGGTACGGTCACTCTGAAGTTCACTTCGGGGAAGACCATACAATTGAAGAATGTGCAGCATGTACCTACCATCAAGAAGAATCTAGTCGGTGGGTCTCTACTATGTAGAGACGGGTTTAAATTAGTCTTCGAGTCGAATAAATGTATCATTTCTAAGTTTGGTACCTTTGTTGGAAAAGGCTATGATAGCGGAGGCTTGTTCCGCTTTTCTTTATCGTTTGATAATAACGTTGTGAACCATGTGATGAATGACGTATCAAGTGTTTGGCATTCGAGGCTTTGTCATGTTAATATTGGTTGTATGATGCGCTTATCTAGTTTGAGTTTAATTCCGAAGTTTACCTCTGTCAAAAATTCTAAGTGCCACGTATGTGTTGAATCAAAACAAACTCGCAAGCCACATAAGGCTGCTGAGGCGAGAAACTTGGCACTTCTAGAATTAGTTCATTCCGATCTGAGCGAAATGAATAGTGTGTTGACAAAGGGTGATAAAAGATATTTCATGGCTTTGATAGACGATAGCACTAGATTTTGTTACATCTACTTGTTAAAATCAAAAGATGAAGCGTTAAATTACTTTAAGATCTATAAAGCTGAAGTAGAAAATCAACTTGAGAGAAAGATTAAACACCTAAGGTCTGATCGAGGTGGCGAATACTTCTCAAATGCTTTTGACTTATTCTGTGAGGAACACGGTATTTTTCATGAAAGGACACCGCCCTATTCACCCCAATCCAATGGGATTGCCGAAAGAAAGAACCGCACGCTGACTGACTTGGTGAATGCCATGTTAGAGACCGCGAGACTATCTAAGGAATGGTGGGGTGAGGCGATATTGACAGTCTATCATGTCTTGAACCGTGTGACTATGAAGAATAAGGAAGTAACACCATTCGAGGAATGGGAGAAGAAGAGGCTAACTCTTTCATACTTACGCACTTGGGGTTGCTTGGCCAAAGTCAGTGTGCCAATTACCAAGAAACATAAACTTGGACTAAAGACGGTGGACTGTGTCTTTCTGGGGTATGTTTTTCACAACGTCGGTTATAGATTCTTGGTAGTGAAATCTGGAGTACCTGACTTGCTTGTCGGCACCATTATGGAGTCCAGAGACGCTACATTCTTTGAGAATATTTTTTCAATGAGAGATGAAACAAGTTCATCTAGGCAAGAGTCTGTCAAGAAGGACAGCTCCACCGAGCTGATGGCACTCAATGAGCCTACACTTATTGAGCATCCTGAGGAGGTTAACGATGAGGCTCCTAGGAGGAGCAAGAGGCAAAGGACAGAGAAAACCTTTGGAGATGACTTCATCGTATACCTCATAGATGACACTCCTAAGACCATTGCAGAGGTCTACTCCTCACCTGATGCTGACTATTGGAATGAAGCAGTGAGGAGTGAGATGGACTCTATCATGTCGAATGGTACTTGGGAGGTCGTTGAGCGTCCCTATGGGTGCAAGCCAGTGGGATGCAAATGGGTGTTCAAAAAGAAGCTTAGGCCCGATGGTACCATTGATAAGTACAAGGCTAGACTTGTGGCTAAGGGTTACACCCAAAAGGAAGGAGAAGACTTCTTTGATACTTAATCACCAGTCGCTCGATTGACTACTATTAGAGTACTACTTTCTCTAGCGGCCTCACATGGTCTTCTCGTCCATCAGATGGACGTCAAGACGGCTTTCCTAAACGGAGAGTTGGAAGAGGAGATCTATATGGATCAACCGGACAGATATGTAGTAAAGGGTTAAGAAGGAATGGTGTGCAAGCTGGTGAAGTCTCTCTATGGCCAAAAGCAAGCACCTAAGCAATGGCATGATAAGTTTGACAGAACTTTGACTTTTGTTGGCTTTGTTGCAAACAAAGCTGACAAATGTGTGTACTATCGCTATGGTGGGGGCGAAGGAGTGATTTTATGTTTGTATGTAGATGACATACTTATTTTTAGCACGAGCCTTGATGTGATCAAGGAAGTCAAAGACTTTATATCTCAAAAGTTTGAGATGAAGGACTTGGGAGAGGCTGATGTTATCCTTAACATAAATCTAATCAAGGGAGAAAATGGTGGGGTGACTCTGTCACAGACTCACTATGTTGAGAAGATGCTGAGTCGGTTTGGCTACAGCAATGCTAAACCCGCCTTGACTCCCTATGATGCCAGCTTGGTTCTTAAAAGTAACTTAAGGATAATGGTAGATCAGCTGAGATACTCCCAGATCATTGGTTCCTTGATGTATCTGGCTAGCGCCACGAGACCCGACATCGCATATGTAGTTAGTAAACTAAGCCGGTTTGTTTCAAACCCGGGTAGTGAACACTGGCGTGCTGTTGAAAGGGTGATGCGCTATCTAGTAGGAACAATGAACTATGGAATTCACTATTCCGGAGATCCCAAAGTCTTGGAGGGATATAGTGATACAAACTGGATCTCTGATGCTGATGAGTTAAAAGCCACAAGTGGGTATGTGTTCACACTTGGAGGTGGCACTGTTTCTTGGAAGTCTTGCAAGCAGACCATCTTAACAAGGTCAACAATGGAAGCAGAACTCGCAGCATTAGATACTACCACTGTAGAGGCCGAATGGCTCCGTGAACTCCTTATGGATTTGCCGGTAGTTGAGAAACCAATACCGGCAATTCTAATGAACTGTGATAATCAAACTGTGATTGTCAAGGTGAACAGTTCAAAGGACAACATGAAGACATCCAGGCATGTCAAGAGGCAGTTGAAATCTGTCAGGAAATTGAGAAACACCGGTGTTATAGCCCTGGACTACATCCATACGGCTAAGAACCTGGCAGATCAATTTACAAAGGGTCTGTCACGTATTGTGATAGATAATGCATCTAGGGAACTGGGCTTGAGACCCACGTGTGTCCTTCCATAGTGGTAACCTGTCCTATGTGATTGGAGATCCCGTAAATTAGGATGGTGAAACAAGCTATGGTCTGACTGAGAGAAGAGAACCTTTGAAGTGGCTCTATCCCTGGAAAGATGCATTTCTCTTCAACACTGTATGGCAGGCTGGTATGCATACCTTAATGTGTTTCAAGTGGCTTCCATGAAACAAGGCAGTTGTTTCTTTGAAGCAAAGACATAGTCCTACAGTATGTCTTGGAGGAGCACACCTATATGAGTCAGACTACTGGTCATAGTCTATGAGATGTGGGTAATCTCTAGAAAACTCATGAAGAGGCACGGAGTATGACCCATAAGCTCCAACCCGCGGGGATGCTATGTGCAGCCTAGTATTAGTAGTGGGCTCAGGCCAAGCTTAGATGCACGAAACTGGCAATTCAAGGCATAGTCCATTGTTCAGTTGCAAATAAGTGTAACCTAAAGTTCCTGGTGGATGTTCAACTTAACAGTCTCCACCGCAGTACTGGTATATCAAAACAGAAAGGGAAAATGAGAGCATTTCCAATGTGACTTGTAATTGTTGGTGGGGATTGTTAGAATAAATAGGCCTAGAGCCATTTATTTTAATAATTAAAGAATTAAAGCCCATTTTTTAATGCTAAGGAAAAGTGAGAAATACCATACGGGTAATTGAGGAGTCTTTTATTCGACTTATGAGGTAGACCTTTGGTACATCTCTTGTGAAGTTGAATAAAGGAGAAAGGTGTGCCACACGCGCTCGCTCGCTCGCCTCGCCGAGCCGGGCCGAGGGCATGGGCGTGACGTGACGAGACGAGCGGGCGGGCGGTGCGGTGCGGAGCGGAGCGGAGCGGATGGACGAGATGAGCTGCGGGGCGGGAGCACGTTTTTGCCGTTAGAAGGAAATAATCCTTGGCATATTCCCAACGGTGATTTGGTTTTCTTAACCGCGACCGTCCAGGTTCATCCTCCGCGTCCCAGATCTGGATCTGGGCGCACCCCTCCGCCTCCGCTCGCCTATATAAGGAGGCCCTCCTCCTCCCCCTCAACTCACCAATTCGCAATCAAGGTACTCCTGTTTAGGAGACCTCTCCCTTCTCCCTCTCTGTCTGCTGCTCTAGTTTTTGCATTCCCATCGCCTGCACCGCGCGCACGGTGTTGGCGAGAGCAGAGCCTCCGGAACCTCGTCCTGCTGCGAAGATCCTGCTCGGGGTACGCGGGCGATAAGGTTTTTGGGGAGCGTCTTCACGTGACTGCTCGCTTCCTATACGACTACTTCCCGGCTTCACTGCGATCATCTTCCTGCATCGACTTCGTACGACTACATCAAGCAAGGTCCACCCACGGTCATGACTGATCCAGCGGATAACAGCGCATCGGGTGTCTCCGACACCCACTCCGCTTCTGGGTACATCCTTAAACTAATTCGGTTTCTTATTTTCATGTTTAATAGTTGTTTAAACATGAACATATGCACATGCTTTATATCACTCACGATAGTCATATCTATGAAATATCTATTTAATTGCGGAATTAAAACATGCTAAAATATTGCCTATCTTCTAACAATATGTGTGTGGCGGCGATTTAAGAATGGTGGTCGGAGGTACGAGTAATTGGCTGGTGTACAGCTCCTTTTGCTCTATCCCGAGGAAAAAGAAGAAAGGAGATAATGAAGAAAAGAGCAGGGGAGGAGGCCGTGCCTTCCAAGTTTGGGCTACCGAATCATCACGAACGCACGAGTCACCTCCGCCTCGGCCTGCCGCCCTGCTCGCATCATCCACACAGCCACGTCTCCCTCTGCTCCAGGAGGAGAGGAGGGGCTCGCATCCAGTGCCCGACTCAGGGAGTGCTCAACGAGTGCCAGCTCGCCGGGAGGCCACCGCCGCTCGCCCCCGGGGCGACGCTCATTGGGTTGAGGCTGCTTGCCCCACTAGTGAGCGGAGCTCGTCGGGCGCCCCCGAGGGCAGAGCTGGCACCAAGGCCGCTTGCCCCACCGGCAAGCGGAGCTCGTCGGGCACCCCCCGAGGGCAGAGCTAGCACTACGGCCGCTTGCCCCACCGGCGAGTGGGGCGCCCCCGAGGACGGAGCTGGCACCACGGCCCCGACAGCCAGAGCTGGTTGAGTCACCGCCGCCGCCTGTCCAGTCGTCCTGGGTGGAGCTCATCGCGGGACGGCAGCAGCTCGCCGGGCTGCTGCCTCTTGACGCCCCCATGGGTGAAGCTCGTCAGGGGCTGGCCGCCGCCGCTTTGGCTCCCCCGTGGTCAATTTAGGATAGGAGAGAAATGATGAGGGGGATAGTGTAAAAATGACTGCCATGCCAGCATGCCACATCAGCAAAAAAATTGGCTGACAAAGGAATATGAACCTAAGTGGCACAACTTAGCAAGTTCAGGGTGCCAGATTTCGATTTTGCGAGTTCGTGAACCTAAGTGACACCTCGGGACAAGTTTAAGGGTTCCTGGTGTATTTAACTCTTTTAAGAGCAACTCCAAACTTGAGAGTTATCATTGTTATTGGGTTTCTTGAAAGTGTCCTTTCCTTTGTGAGAACCCTTACCTTTCTTAAAATTCTGCTTCTTTCCTTTCCTTTTGAAATTCCTTTTGAATTTCTTTCCACCAAACCTTTTATTGTTACTCTGAGCATTGAAATGAACTTCAGGCAGAGAGGCTGCACCCACAGGGCGCATTTGATGGTTCTTTGTTAAGAGCTCATCACAGTTTTTTGCTTGAAGTAAATCATATATTAAGTCAGAATATTTGTTGTAGTTGTGGCAGCGGTATTGCTGTTGCAATATCCTATTAGCAGGAAGGAATGTAGATAGAGTTTTCTCTATCATTTCTGCATCATCCAAAGGTTGATTACAGAAACGAAGCTTGGTGGAAATCCTGTAAACTGCAGAATTGTATTCTGCAACAGACTTGAAATCCATTAGACGGAGTAGAGACCACTCCCGTCTTGCTTCGGGCAGAATCACACTTTGTTGTTGATTGTAGCGTTCTTTGAGAGAATCCCAAAGTTTCTTAGGATCATCTTCCATGATGTACTCAGCTTTGAGATCGTGATGAAGATGATGCCGTAGAAAGTGCAAGGTTGCAAACTTTTGATTAGTCGGGATAGGATTTTGTGGATCAGGTTCATTAAGTGTGTTAATGAAACCTTTGGTTGTAAGCACAATTTTCATATCTATAGCCCAATTCAGATAGTTGCTACCATCTACTACAAATTCAGTGAAGTCTTTGTTTATTATGTAGCCATTTTCCTACATGAAAGAACCATATAGGATTAATTTACGGAGGTAAATTTGTGTTGTAAATTAAGCAAAAATAATGTATGTAAGATGAGTCTTACAAAAATTAAGGTATATAATATTTTAATTCCTGTAGAAATAATTTGACTTGATAGTCATTTAATATTTTGTCCATATATATGAAATTTGGATACACAGATTGAAGGTAATCATCATAAAGATGTAGACCTTTCAGTGATGAGAAAAAACTGCCTAAAAAGCACGGATCTTAGGGCAAATAAGCTCTTATAAAGAACTTATCGCAGCCAGCGCCTAGGTCGCATCACCTTGTGTTATTCCCAAATCATATGTATAGGCCTTAATTTTAATTTTGCTTCATGTTCTACTTGATGTAGAAAAAATGATTAAGAAAATTATGCAAATAAAATAAATTGCATATGTAAGAATTGTTCTAAAACACCTAAAAATGATCCGCGGATCATAAATATGCATAATTACTACGGTAATTATAACATCCAAATTACATAGGTGTAAATACCGGAGGGTACATATCACAATGTGCGTGACAACACATATTTACAGAACAATTCAGGGTCTAAAACGTAAAAATACAGAACTGATAATTCTGAAAACGTAAATAGATAAAAGCCTGAGGGCTAATTTAAAGTTCAGGGGGTTAATCTGGACTTGTCAGAAGTTGGAGGGGTCCGAAGGATTTCTTGAATTTGTGGAGGACGATGGGCTTCATCCGGCATGTGGGCCGGCAGCAGCCCGGCTGCGGCCCGCATGCGTGCGGCCCGGCTGTAGCCTTTGGTGGCGGCCCGCCAGCGGCCCAACGCAGGAGGCCCGCGTATATAAAGGAGGGGTGGCGGTTAGGGTTTCCCTAACCCATAGCCGCCCCTTGGAACCGCCCCCCGCCGCCGCAAGGCACGGCGCTGCCGCTACCCGGTATTGCCGTCGGCGATGGCCGCCGGCCGGAGGGCCATAGTTGCTGATCTGCTCGCCTCCGGTGCATCTCCGCCTCTCCCCCACTTCCTTCTTGCTGTCCACTGACCCCTGTTCGCCGGCTTGTGCCGGCCGCCAGCTGTTGGCCGGCCTTCAGTTGCGGAGGAGGAGATCCCTAGTGCGGCGGGGCTCCAGGTGCCGCGCCGGATCCCCGGGCGGTGGTCGACAGCCGTGACACGGCCAAAAAGTTGCGCCGGTGTGGGTCCCGCCTCCTGGGTCGTCGCCGACGATGCTGATGGAGGTCCGCCGACCGCGTTTATGAAGGGTGGCGTACCCCGGCGAGCCGCCATTGTCCTGGCGGTGAAGCTCGGGTGCACCGCCGTAGAAGGTCCGGCGAGGCCGGTCATCATAGCGGCGGCCGTGAAGGAGCGGATGGCCGCAGGGCCGGCCTGAGGGCTGAAGTCGGCGTTGTCGGCCGCCGCTGCCGTCGGGGATGATCCCGACTCCTTCTGCTTGTGTTGCAGGACGGCGGATGACCAGAGGGAGCCGAGGCTGCTCCACTGGTGGTGTCGGCGTCGGAAGACGCGGTGCCGCCGGGGATGGGCTACGGCGGACCAGCCCGGCGGTGTACGGTGGCGTCGCGGTCCAGGGGTGCTCGGAGGAGCGGTTGGTGCTCGCCGCCGACGAGGCTTGGCGTGGTGAAGGAGAACGGCGTCCTCTGCGTCCACGGCGGCTACAGAAGCGGCAGGGACGACCACGACGGCTACCATGGCGACCAAAAGGACGGCGGCCATGGTGTGCACCGCGGGTGCAGGAGCAGCAGCGGTCCCGGTGAGTGTCGACGGGGATCAACAGGTAGGCAGTAGGCATTTCGACGAGATTGACAGTGTTGGTTGCCATGAACGTACTCTGTCTTGGTGATGTCGAGGCCTTCGCGCCTCTGTACTTTTCTCGGCGAGTTCCGTCGAGGCCTTCCGGCCTCTCTGCGTAGTGCTCAGAAGTAGAGCGTGCGTGATAACGTGTTAAAATGAATGGAATGAATGATTGATTGAGGGGGGGGGGGACCCCACTATTTATGTACAGGGAAGAGGCACGCAGGCACCCTTTCGGGGGATGAATTACATATTAAGTTAATTGATCATTAACTAATATTTCATAACAATATGATCCTTTTTTTATTTAACGCCTCTTTAATTTCTTTGAGAGGTTAAGAACATCTCCAAGAGAATGTGAAAAAATGGATCCCAAAACAATGTATTGGGAGCATGCTAAAAAAAATTATCTCTAAAAAACATATCAACCCACAGCAGAACGCTAATAACTAGTTCCTAATAATATTTCAAAACTCGCCATGTCAGCACGTGTGGGCCCAGCCGCCATATCAATTCCTTTCTTTTTTTTCTTATCTCTTCGTTGGGTTGGATCGCTAGGCCTCACTGACACGAGGCTGAGCGGCGATCCTTGCTTCTAGTGCTAGTGCCGCTGCCACCTGAAACACGCCGGCGTGGCCCTCCATGAGTCTGACCTTGCCACTTTCATGTTCCCTCGTCGCCTGCTCCGATTCGCTGCTATATGCCTCAAGTTCAGGCTGTGCTCCTCGTTGCCGACGGCGGATAGGATAGTAGCGGTGCGACGGTCCCTGAACTAGATCTTCCTCACGCAATACCTTCGCTGGCCGCTGCCTCTCGCGCGGCCGCAGGCGCTGTGGTACTTTGTGCCTCGCGGACGACGACCTGGTGGTCGCCATGGGGCATGGGCCTCGTCGAGACGGACCTCGCCTGTGGCAGCGGCAGCTGCGGCCTCTTCACGTTACACGTCCCGGCCGCGGTCTCCTACACCTCGGCTACCAGAGCTTGACGCAGCCTTGGCAGGCAGGTTCCAACCGTGTCCAAGTAGCCGTGGTGCTTAATACCGGCGGCAAGGTCTCCAGGCAGTCACAACCTTCGCTGCCGCGCTTGAAGCGACGCCAGGGACGAAGAGGAGGAGGCCAGGAGGGTGACGACTGACGACGAGCCCCTCACGGGAAAGGAGGGGTTCGGAGCGATTGGGGAACCGCAGGGACGCGTAAATTTACGGGAAAAGGGAGGATGGATACGGTACCCCAATCTTTTGGGGAAGTTTACGCCACCTGTTGGAGCTCACTTTTTTTACTTTTTTCCCTAAATCTGGTTTTGGGAGTGATTTAAGGGGACTCTTGGAGTTGCTCTAATTGTGATCTTCTTGTTTCCTATAATCAGTGGATATGAACGGGCCACGACCCTCGATTTGCAACTGATCGCTCATAAATGGCGGACGCACGGTTTGGATCATATGCGGCGCCATCCAGAAACCCTCCCGTAGAAACAACCCCGGCCCGCCGCCGTCCTCCACAGTCCACACCTCCGACGATCCGGTCCACCAGTATGGAGAACTACGACGGCTGCATTACCCTCACGGACTCCGCGCGCACCGTGCAGCTGTTCAAGGTCGACGCCTTCGCCGCGTCCGCGCAGAAGACGGATCGTGTCCTCGGGCGGACGAGAACCAGCGTCGGCGGGTACGACTGGGTGATCGACTACTACCCGAACTGGCGGTCCTCCGCCGGCGACTACTGTGTCAAGTTTTACATCACCTTGGTTAGCGACGCGACCGGCGTGGCGGCGTCGTTCGCCTGCCGCCTCGTGAGCAAACCCGGCAAGTCACAGGCGGCGACGCCCGTAAGCGCCACCCTCAGTAAAGGACAAGCAAAGAATGTCTTCTCCATGTCGAGGAAAAATCTGGCCTCCTCCGGCTATCTCAAAGACGACTCCTTCCTCCTTCCTCGTGGAGTTCGTGGTCATCGTACTTCTAGACAAATCAAAGCAACAGACGACGACGGTGGGAGCCAGCGACGTTGCGCCGCCGACGCCGACCACCACCGCGGCGGCGCCTTCCTCGGACCTGAGCAGGCACCTCGGCGAGCTGTGGCGGAGCCAGGTGGGAACGGACGTCACGTTCCTCGTCTCCGGCGAGCCGATCACGGCACACAGGTACGTGCTCGCCGCGCGGTCGCCAGTCTTCATGGCGCAGCTCTTCGGGGACATGAAGGAGACGCCGGCCTCGAAGAGCGTCGTGGTCGAGGACGTGGAGCCGGCGGTCTTCAGGGCGCTGATGCAGTTCATCTACACCGACACGTCGCCGGAGCTCGACAGCCAGGAAGAGGATGCCAAGATGATGGCGCTGCACCTGCTCGCCGCGGCGGATCGGTACGGGATGGAGAGGCTCAAGGTCATGTGCGAGGAAAAGATGTGTGCCGGCCGCATTAGCGTTGGCACCGTCGCCACGGCGTTGGCCCTGGCAGAACAGCATGGGTGCTCGAAGCTCAAGGCCAGGTGCATGGAGTTCATGGTGGCGATCGACACCCGCGAATCTCCGAGAGGTCGTCGCAACCGATGGTTACAAGCATCTCATGGCGAGCTGCCCGTCAGTCTTGTCTGACCTTCTCGTGGCCAAGTACACATAATTGATCGAACTACACCAGCGTGCGGTCGCCCACAGCCACTTCTATTGGCGACCATCACTCTAAGCCCGGTCGTCTCTCCATCTCGTCGGAACATGGATCTTCACGCACCATTGTAAGGGTACACACAATCGTGTGTTCTCAATGACATTATTGTTTTTATGATTATTCCCAAATGAAACATATAGATGGGTTTTGGTGGCATTGTTACCCAATGAGAAATAATTTGAAATTTGGTGGTAGTAGCATGTACCATGTCCCTTGTCTTGCTATGTGCCTATGTCCATCTTAGAATGTTAGCTTAAATCTATCTTATTGTTCTCATCCATATATATTGTACGAGCCGATGTGTTTTTGGGAGACCAATCCTCTGAAGTACTTACAGAGACTCACTCCCAATGACATATGGACCGCATCACATCTGGGCCCACATGTGCAGATGAGAGACTCATCCTTATTTTTTTACCTTTTAATTCCCTCTAGCAATGAGTGCCGCAGGAGATGGGAAGGGTAACGGCGGAGTGGGGTGAGCCTTGAGACAGAACGAAGAGAATGGTGAAGTATCGAGGGAGGGGCAGTGGAGGATGGGCGGGAATGTGGTGGTCGGCATTGAGGCGGAGGGGTCGGATGGATAAGATGGACAAAGCGAGGTGAGAGAAGATAAGACGATGATTGGATCAATCATAGGAGTCATAATGTTTGCTTCTCCATGCCATTACTACATGATGTTTGGTTCCATCACTCATGCATGATTCTCTCTCTCTCTCTGAAAATTAACTTAACAAGCATTTATAGTATCTATGCTAACGCATAAATTGTTGATCTGAACGCTGTTAGTCGCAGATGGGATTTATCGTGGCAGGTGAAGGCGCAAGCAATCACAGTGCTCATAAGGCGACTATCACGTCAAATATAATTCTCGACGGCATGAGTTTTTTTTTATTTTGGTAGTTTACATGTCCGTGAGCTGGCGTGAGAGGCGGCAGCGCAGGAGGCGGGGTGGTTCTGGAGGGGGGCTATGCCCCCCTTCAAAAAAAATATTTTTACTAGTATATATGTATATTTATTAGCCTAACACTAAAAGTATGTTTGCCTTCTCTTTTTACACAGTGTTTTGGCTTCTTTGCGTAGTATTTTTCTCTCATAACAAAACAGTCGTACAAATTAGCAGAAGCCGCTTTAAAATCTAAACCCTAATTCCTAATCCAACTCCCATGTCACTAAATTTCCTTAATTATATGACGTGTATTTTTCAGTGCTATCTACTTGTGTCGATATGACTGAGATTAGACCATCCCTTTGTGTGATATGTGAATCATTATGTTCACAGATGCTTGAAATCATGAATTTTCACCAATTAGACCACCCTCATTGTTTAATTTCTTATGCGCAACGAGCTTGGTTGATCTTTAACCTTCCATTTTCTATCTTCATTGTATTTCTCCTTATTGTCCTTGGGTTCCTCCATCTCTAGCAGTGGATATATGATCAGTGAAAATTGCTCCACACTCTACCGTTGTGCCGCACCTCTTTTGATGCCTATCACTGAGACTTTCTGCTCCTCGCACCACTAGCCGTCCTCTAGCCATTTGCAGTCTTTTAACGGGCAGAGTCAAAAAAAAATCACTCGTGATATACATGAAAAGACTTGTAAAAGAAAGTACTGTATGACGGTACAAATACAAGCACAGTAAGATGATAAAGTTCTCACATGACTATGAACTATGAAGTTTCAGGCGACCATTTCTATTAATCTTCAAGCACAAACGGGACAAAAGAAAAAAAGACATTCTTTCCTCTCCCAACAGCAGAAAGCCCAACAACTTGTTCCCCTTAGCCATGAGGTTCAGAAGTTCAGTCAAAACCGAGGGGCAGCTTGCCTCGAGATGCTTGTACCCTCCAGTTGCAGCGACGGCGTGGAGATTCTCCGCGGTAGCCACGATGAACTTCATGCACCTGGATTTGAGCTCCGAGCATCCGTGCTGCTCCGCCAAAGCCAGTGTGGTCGCAACCGTATCCACGCCGATGTCGGTAGACACCTTCTCCACACAGATCCTCTTGAGCCTCTCCAGTCCATACCGATCAGCGGCTTCAAGAAGATGCTGCGCCATCAGCGTCGCCTGCTCCCCCTTCTGCTCCAGCTCGGGCACCGTGTCGGTGTACACGAAATGCAGTAAGGTCCTGAACACCTCCACCTCCATGTCCTCGATCTCGACGCACGCCGACGCATTCTCCTTCATGTCCCCAAAGAGCTGGGCCATGAAAACCGGCGACCTCGCCGAGAGAACGGACCTGTGCGCCGCGACGGGCTCACCGGCGACGAGGAACGTGACGTCCGCCCCCTTCTGGCTCCGCAACAGCTCACCAAGTTGCTGGTGCAGATCGTCGGATGGAATGCCGGCCACGGCGTCGGACGCCACCGCCGCCGCCGCATCCTTAGCTTCGAGGACGGTGAGTGCACACTCCACAAATATGCAGTCGTCTTTCGGCTTTCGAAATCGTGAGCTCGCCATGTCACTCCACCTGATGAGAAGGATATCCAGGGATTTGTTTTCGTAGAACGTGGCGGCCCTGATCGTTTCGGCCGCCGGAGAATCTCTCGGCGGGCTCGGATCCACGAGGCGGCAGCCGAACGACGCCGCCATCCCGCCGGATCCTCTGCTGATCAGCCGAACACGGAACATGATCCAGTCGTTGCTGCCGTAGAGGCTCAGATCCGAGGCCTTTGGGTGGAATTCGATTCGCCAGTTGAGTCCGCCGACGGCGCACACCCTCGACGCGGTGTACCCTGGTTTCTCCTTGGTCGCCGTGAAGCCGCTGATCTTGAACAGCTGCACGGAGCGCACGGCCCCCGTGAGATTGACGGAGGCGGGAGTCATGGCGGTGGAGAGGGGCTGGATCGATCGCCGCGGTCAATCGCGTGGGAAGGACAAGGAGAGACGGCAGCGGCGGCGGTTTCTACGGACTACGAAATACGAATGGGTTGCTGCAGGTTCGAAACTTACGTGCACCACTTATGCACGTTCAGATCAGCCGTGGAGCCATTTCGATAGGTCTTTTCCATGGCAACAAACTAAAATATGGGATGGTTATGGTTTAATATGTTATAAGATCTCCCAACTGAAAATCTCGATCTCCCAAGTGGGATCTGGGCTGGGCAGGGCAGGCTCTCTCATGCGTGCCGGCACGTTTTTTTAAACTCAACTTGTAGAGGGTAAGACTACCTCTATGGTATTATATTAAGAAGAAGATCTTCTCACACAAATCGAGAACATTTTCGAACCCCTGTCCTACTCATACACAGCGGCACTACACCACTTGTGAGATTAGACTGACCTTAAACATGTGTGCTTTGAAATGAGACTGACGAAAGAATTTTTTTACAACAGCAGACTCTCGAGCGAACCCAGGCTGGGAGGGCCATTTGTACATTGGCCACTCTATCACCCCGCAATGTGCATCTGTTAGGGGAAAATCCCTCATGCAGGGAGGCCGCACCAACCTAGCTACGCTCGGTCTGCAACATTTTTTTTTTACAGAATGTGCATCTCACGTTTTTTAAAAGAGAGTTACAATAAAACTTCTTCAGAAGAAATCTAAATGCGTGAAATTATAGCAGCGACCAAAGACACAAAAACACAAAAAAAAACTTATAATAACACACCACACGACCTGCAAGATAAAGGATATCAAGAAAACCTGCACATTACCAATTGTCTAATAACCTAGAGCCAAAGGAGGCAGAGCGAAAGGGTCATGCAAGACGATGCCTCTAAGAAGCAAGCGACACCGACGCTGCCATCGTCTGAATGTCCATGGAGGAGCAGTGTAAGTCTTTACCTGGCGAAACCAAATGGGATTGGTGGTCTTGACAACGCCTCCACCAAGATAAGCTACGTTAAAAGAGGACGCACACAATAGTTATCAGCACCAAGGAATGCCAGACAAGACTTTCGCCAAAAGGCCTCAAACCCAACTCCACGTAGCAAGCGGCCACCAATTCTTGGATGAGAGCCAATGTGATGGGATGGGATGGCAGCGAGTAATCGAAGTAGACAACGATAGAGAGCCACTACATGCGTGATGCGTCAAACGACCAAGAGCGACCAAGAAACGACTGAGAGTGCTAGAAACACTCGAAAACGTGCTGATGAGAAATGAAGGAGCATGCTACCGTTGGCCGCCAACCAAGCAAGTGGAACATCACTCAGAAAAGGGCGGCGAAAGATACGAGGAACAACCAACAAGCAACAACACATGCTCAAGAACTTCCAATAACAGAACGACCAAAGGGGATGATCGAAAAACAATCTCTCGCACGGGTACTGTATATAAGTTAATAAGCTATGAGACAACCTATATACACCAGCCATTGTAATTGTATTCAGATTTTAGTTTCAAGACAAACGAACTAACTAGTGGGAACAACCAACAAGCAACAACACATGCTCAAGAACTTCCAATAACAGAACGACGAAACGGGATGATCGAAAAGCATGGGTACTGTATATAAGTTAATAAGCTATGACCTTCGCCGGGTTTAGAAAATCCCCGAACTCCGGTTTCACCGGCAAGGGGATTTTTTAGAGTAAATTACACCCACCATACAAGAACTTGTCAAGTGAGTGCAGATTGATCCAACTACTTGTATATGCTTAATATACTACAGTAACTTATCAAGTGGGTGCGAATTGATCCAACAAGTTGTAAAGTGCTCAATTTAGTACAATAACTTATCAGGTGGGTGCAAATTGATTCAAAATCATGTAAAAATAATCAATTTAGTACAACAATTCGAAGATGGCCTCATGTAAAATTTAGTACAACATCATGTCTCTTGCTCCAAGTTTCTTCAAGATGGCCTCATGTAAAATTCGAAGTGGAGTGTCTGTTTCCTTCTGGAATGATCAGTGGGACTTGGGAGTTGTCAAGACTAGATTCCCTCAACTTTTTTCATTTGCAAGGAAGAAATCTAGTTCTGTGAAGCAATTTGTTAACTGGGATGATGGCAGATCTTTTTTCCTGCCGCTTTCACAAATAGCTTGTAATCAACTTCAGCAGTTGAAGCTTGAGATTGCAGCCATACAACCTTCTATGGTGGGAGAGGATGAATGGTCTTATTCTTGGGGCTCCCCTACTTATTTCTGTCACAAAGCATATTTGGTCCTTCAAGGCTCTCATCCAGCTTCTGTTCTTTTCAAGTGGCAATGGAAATCAAGGGCTCAAAATAAACATAAGTTCTTCTTCTGGCTTCTTCTTCGAGATAGATTAAACACCAGAAGTCTGTTACACAGAAAGCACATGTTTCTGCACTCATATCTTTGTGTTCTCTGTGTGGAAAATATCGAAGAGGATTACAAGCATCTGTTTTTCTCATGCCCATTCAGTGATGCCTGTTGGACTTTTTTAGGCGTGCAGTGGGATCTTTCCTTGGATTTTCAGCAGATGGTTCTCATGGCTAGACTAAACTTCAACTCCATTATTTTCAGAGAGGTTTTTATTATTGGCTGCTGGGCTATTTAGTGCCACAGGAATGATATTATTTTTGATGGATGTTCCCAGTCTTTCTCTAAATGGAAGTCAATCTTCCTCAGGGAATTGGTGGCGGTTTCTTTGCGAGTCAAACCGCGGGTGAAGAATAAATTAACTATGTTTATGAGTAGTCTCCCATAGTTTCTTTTGCTTTTTCTTTGGGCCTTTGGCCTTGTAAAATGTAAATATTTTGTTTCTTACATATATAAAAAAAATAGGGGTAGGGGCCTCCCCTGCTGATTCCCGTCAAAAATTTGGTACAACAATTATATAGGTAGGCGCATATTGATCCTAGAACTTGTGTAAAATACTCAATTTAGTGTACTAACTTGGCAAATGGGTGCACCTATAGTTCAAATTTACAAATGAGAACGTATTAAACTAATCAGAGAGCATTAAAAATTTTCATCCAACTAATAATTCTTTTGTTAATTAACGTTGCAAATCGTGAATCAACTGTGTACATTACTTATTTGTTCATTAGTTAAAATTCAATCGAATTTAAGAATTACACCATTAAGTTACCGAGAGACTATTCATAGAAAGAGATCCTATGACCGTAGGTCTTTTTGTACATCTGTTTTCATGTATTCAACATCTTTAGAGAAGCACCATTTTACTTGCTATTAGGTATTACATGCAACTTTACAAATATTTATGTCAAACTTCTAAAGGAATTACTTGCTAAGGTATTACCATATTCTATTATTATCTGAACAAAAATGCAATCAAACTTGAAATCACAATTGAATACGACATTAAAAATATTCCTAATCAAAATTTAATTTTGTACATAAATAGTTAACGAAGACATAAAAATAATTTGCTAAACACCGAAAGTTCTAGTCCTTACTTGCTATGTTACCATCACGACATAAATATCAATTGTCAAATAATGCACACTAACGCGAATATACCCTAGTCTGATATTAGAAAATATATTATTTGTGATAACATTTAAACTGTAGATGCATCGATTTGGACACTAAGTTAAGCATTTTACAAGTTCTTGGACCAGTTTGCACACAACTATCAAGTTATTGTACTAAATTGAGCACTTTAAAACTTGTTGGACCAATCCGCACCCACCTGACAAGTTGTTGTTAAACTGTCTGTGATGGTTATGATGACATATAAACTGCCTGTGATGATTTCAAATGGTTTATTGAATCTGGGGTGTCATATAAAGTTATGAAAAAAACAGAAAAAGGAAACTTTGCCGTGAGCCAAACCCAAAGCTCACGACAAAGTTCCACATTTGCCGTGAGCTGGCCGATAGGCTCACGGCAAAGATGCTGACGCCAGCTGCAATGTCACAACCCCTTTGCAGCCTTTGCCGTGAGCCCGACGTGAGACTCACGGCAAAAAGAGCCGTCAAGTGGGCTCCCGTGACGTTCCGTTACCCTTGGTTACCGTGAGCTAAGTCCCACTCACGGCACACGTTTGCCGAGAGTCAGAAGGCTGGCTCACGGCAAAAAACATGTTTGCCGGCAAAACTTTGCCGTGAGTTCTTTGCCGGCGGCAACTCACGGCAAACCCTTTGCCGTGAGTGGACCGGTCTTTGCCGTGAGGAGCCGGCTCACGGCAAAAATGTTGTTTCCCGTAGTGATTGGAGTAGGAGTACTACTCACTTCAATCGCAATAAACAGGGGGTTTATTTCATATGAATTAATTCTAAGAAAATGACGACAAATCTACTCATATCACTTCGAAGCATTCAAACTGAACAAGTACAAGGTACTTTGTGATCAAAGTTCAGAACGGTTTTCCCAAATGTTACTTATACTATTTGTGAGGAAAACAAATAAAAGAGGTCGAGATTCTGTGTTGAACAACTGAATAATGGCAAAATAATGGCCAACTACTTGCACCCGTCGACCATAAGCTTGAGAAGTTCAGTCAGAACGGAGGGGCAGTTTGCCTCGAGATGTTTGAACCCTTCCGTTGCAGAAACCGCACAGATGTTGTCCAAGGCGAACTTGATGCATCTGGCCTTCAACTTGGAGCATCCATGCTGCTCTGCTAACGCCAATGTCGTCGCGACAGTGTTCACGTTAATGGTCGTGCAGACCTTCTCCACACATATCCTCTTGAGCCTGTTCAACCCGTACCGATCTGCAGCTTGAAGAAGATGCTGCGCCATCGCCGTCGCCTGCTCCCCTTTCAGCAGGTCCAGCTCGGGCACGGTGTCGGTGTAGACGAAATGTAGCATTGCCCGGAACACCTCAACCTCCATGTCCTTGATCTCGACGCACCACGGCGCCTTCTCCCCCGTGTCTCCGAATAGCTCGGCCATGAAAACCGGCGACCTCGCGGCGAGCAGGGACCTGTGTGCCGCCACAGGATTGCCGGCGACGAAGAACGTGATGTCTGTCCCCTTCTGGCTCCGCAGCAGCTCACCAAATTGCCGGTGCAGGTCGGAGGATGGAACGCTGGGCGCGGCATCAGCCGCCGCTGGCACCACCGGCGCCGGATCCTTCGGTTTGCAGGGCAGGACGTTGATTGCACATTCCACAAGTATGGAGTCATCTTTCACATATCGACGTTCCAATCTCTTGACGTCACTCCATCTGATGAGAAAGGCATCCAGGGAATGGTTTTCCAGGAACACGGAGGACGTGACCTCCTTCTCCTTGTCCTCCTCCGGATCCACATAGTAACTGCCCGGTGAGGTCGGATCCATGAGGTGGCAGCTGAAGGAGGCCGCCACGCCGCTCGCTCCTTTGCTGATCAATCGAAGGCGGAACATGATCCATTCATGGCTGGAGTAATTATGGCGGTTCGCGTGCCGCACCGTCGGATGGAATTCGATTCGCCAGTCGAGTCCTCCGACGGTGCAAACCCTCGACGCGGTGTACCCTGGTTTCTCCTTGGTCGCCGAGAAGCCGCCGATCTTGAACAGCTGCACGAAGCGTGCGGCCTCCGTGAGGTCCACGGAGTCGGGAAGCATGGCTCTAGAGACGGGGCGGATCGGAGATCGTGAGAGCAACCGAGAACGGCGCGGGCGCGGTGGCGGCGGTATCCAGGAAATCCACATCAATCGTGGAGGTGGAGTTAGTTTATAGTAGGAGCATTTGTGTTATTGCCCCTGTCTTCAAGTGTATTTAAGTGTAATTGTTATTTTATCTTTATTTTTTAATTTTGTGATTTTGCTCTCGCTATATTCACAAGTCAATGTAATTTAGTCAATGGTCAAAACAGAGACAAACACGCAAAGATCAAGGGCCAAATCGCAATAACTTGTGAATAGTCGAGGGTAAATCACAAAGTTAGAGTAATGAGAGTGAAAACATAATTGCACTTTAAAATAGGGGCAATGTCACCAAAAATCTTTTATAGTATGTATACGTGGAAAGAAAATGTTTTACCTCCATGGATATTGCGCCGACTCCATGATTGCTCTCTGAACTTAAAAACCGTGTGAATCACTTCTCTCTACTTTCAAAACTATTCATTTTACCTCTCTACCTTTGGTTATAAACGGTTTTCAAAAACATTTTGTTTTTTAATTAAAAATAAATCTTGTAAATACTAGTTAAATCGTAAAAATGTCCCAAGCTTTTAAAATTATGAGAAAAATCCTAAAGATGAATTGGGATGTAATGAATCTAAATAAAATATTGAAAACTAACGAACATGTCTATAAAAGTTTCTAAATTTAAATTTAGCTTTATAAAAATGAAAAATATATCCAAAAAATTAAACTATCATAAAATTTTGTAATTTCATCATGAATACTTTTCACAATAAAAACATGAAATGAAGCCAACATGAATACATTCATCGTAAATGCAGTCAACCATCATAAATGTTACATATATTAATGTTGAATGCATTTATGCATTTTCGATGAATGTATTCTTGTTAGCTTCATTTCATGTTTTTATTATGAAAATCTTCAAGATGCAATTATATGTAGATTAAAATATTTTAATATATATTTTAATTTTTTTGGATATATTTTCCATTTTTCTTGAGATAAATCTAAATTTTAGAAAAAATAGACGTTTTCACTAGTCTTAAATGTTTTATTTAGATTTCTTACATCTCAATCCACCTCTAGTTTTTTTTTGAAATTCTTTGAATGTTAGGGATATTTTTCGTGGTTTAATAACCTCATTAAGTATTTATGAGGTCTATATTTAATTGAAAATGACAAAATCGCTTTTGAAAACCACTTATAAGCAAGGTAGAGAGGTAAATAGAACAGTTTTGAATGTTGATGAGGTGAGGAGGTAGTTCATTCGGTTTTAGGGTTTAGGAAGAAATCGTGGACTCGACGCTGTGTCTAGGAAGGTAAAACAAATTTTTTCCTTGTGTACGTTATAGTCTTTTTTTCCTACAGTTTTGGACGAAATGTACCTGAATTTTGGCCCATTTGTTCATTACTACCAATGTGGTGGAGTCTATCTATTTCCAGTCGTCCGGCCCAATGTATGGCATGGTGGGCTGGTGGCCCAGCCATCTAACGAGATCCATCATTAATCAATCAATAAACAGAAGGGACAAAAGGGCTAGATTTAGTGCCTGTGGGTGTAGTACCGTCACTGACGGTGGTGGACTCACCCGCAACAGTCGTCCCAACGGCCACTATCGTCACTGCAGCACCCGCTGCGGTGGCGGCGCTGCTACCATCCTCCTCCTCACCGCCTGTGACACCTGTGGCGTTTGCCGCAACCGCCATCGCGGACACAGAGTCGAAGAAGTTTCCGGTGTCGCACCCCGTCGTCGGCGAGCCGTACAATCCCGCAGTGGAGGTGGCGTCGGTGCTGCTAGTGCCGACGCCCGACGAGCTGTCCAATGCGGTGAGCCTCGGGTTCAATGGCCACGGTCTCAAGTTCAGCGGCTGAGAGACATGGGGGACGTCCGAATCAGCCTGTGATTGAAATGAATCTTAGTCACCAAATTCCCAAAATGACGGAGTCGCGGAACGAGATCGAGAAACGAGGAATGTTATTCTTGAGATGATTTTACATTGTTGAGACGAAAATGGTCTCACGTTCCCTGGATGTGGACGACGTTCCCGAGACGGGAACGTTACCATCGTCCCACGAGACGAATACTACCCGCACATGTGTGATCGAATTAGGGGTGGACGGTAAATGAAATGCCGTCCACCCCCGCTCCCGCAGCTGCAGCAGGCGCCGACCGGAGAGGACCCGCGCTGCTCGCCGCGTCCCGGCCACGCCGCACCTGTGCTCGGCTACTCGCGCCGGCCGGGCATGGTACGAAGTCGACGACCGGTAATAATCGTCTGCAGCTGCAGGGTGCTGATGAACACGCCTCGTCAGTAACTCACGCTCGATGGCAGAGAAGACAAGACAACTAACGGTGGCATCATTTTTCTCGTCATTCTTTCCCTCTGCTTGGTGCCCCGGCTCGCCGGAGCGCCGCCGCGGTCCGGCCGTTCCCGGTGTTCGGCACCCATGGTTTCAGAAGCATTGTACGCAACAATCCGAATTGGTGCTGTTGCTGGCTGCTGCTTTATCAACAATCTGCACCCTCTTCTCCCTAAAGCCACCACCTAGCTCCAGCTCGCCGGAGCCTACCGGTAGGATCTCGCCTATCGAAGATGCCTAGAGGCGGCGTGCTCATGACGGCCCAGACCGTCCTCGCCGCAGAAGTTCGCGTTCGTCGGCAAGGCTCAGCGCAAGGTGGCAGCGGCGACCTTGACCAGCGGGTCGTAGGGGTTCATGGGATCGGGGATGACCGAGTCAGACTGCGACCGAGCCGCATCCGTGCCGTACATGCCCGATCAGAAGGCTCACATGCACTCGTGGGGTGGACGGTGAATGAAATACCGTCCACCCCCGGTCCCCGGACTTGTGTGAGGTTCCTCTGCTTGGTGCCGCGCGGCTTGCCGGAGCGCCGCCGCGTTCCAGCCGCTACACTCCGTATCCTTGCTCCAAGAACGAACTACGACCGCGGTACGCCGCCCGAGAGAGGATTGCGTGGAGCACCCTGATTAGGCTCGGCTTCTCCTCCCCGGCGCTGCCTGGCCTTTGCCGTCATCGCCGTGCTCCGTCCCGGCGGCCGGGGATCGCGAGGCCCCATCTCGATCGCGCTCTCTGTACGACTGGACGCCGGCCGGAGGCGTGCGCCGCTCTCCGTGTCCGGGCCATGCCGCGCTTTGTGCTCGCGCCGGCTGGGCATGGCGGATATGTTACGCGCGCACCTCGCAATGTCTGCAGCTGCAGGATGCTGATGGGAATGGCTCGTCTGTCTATCTTCTTCAGATCTTACCACTACCAGTTTTTGTCAGAAGAAACCTTCCTGCTTCTGTTCCTAGCCGCCGACATGGCGGTCGTGCGTCCTGAGAACGTGACGCGTTCGTCGGCAAGGCTCGGCGCTCAGGGCGGGGGCGGCGTACGACACGGCGGGGATCGCGAGGCCCATCTCCATCGCGCAGCAATCCCTTGCTCAACTAACAAAGGGAGCTGGGGGAGACGACCACGATCGGAATGCCGGCCGGAGGTGCGCACCGGTCGCCGTTTCCGAGCCACGGCGCACCATGTGCTCGCGCCAGTTGGGCATGCTAGCGCGTCGAACTGATCTGTCTCCTCCCAGGCTTCGCCTCAGGTACGAAGGCGAGCGTTGTGGCTGCCCGCTGCCTGGCTGGTAAACGTCTGCAGCTGCAAGATGTTGATGGACATGGCTCGTCAAGGTGCGTCTGCTTCCTATCTCACCACCGGTTTTTGTTCTGAAGATGATAGTCCTGCTTCTTTCCCACTCCCAGCTTGTGTTCATAATCAGCTTCAATTCCTTGTACAGACAAACTGTTCAGAATGTGTCGAATATTCTGTTGGTTCTTTATATGGTAGTATTGTGCACCGTAAAAGATCTTTTCATGAATGGAGCAAACCAAGTAGCAGAATGCCAGAATAGTTACTCCTAATATTCAGGCTGCAGAGTAAAGAGCCAACAAGGAATAGACGGAATACGAATGCGTACAATTTGGAACATTCACTTGCAGTGCGTGCGCCATGCCGGCCTTCGAGGCAACATGGAACAGGACCAGATGGCCACCTTCCTACCCGGAGCATCGAGCCACAACAATGGCGATTCACTGTCGACAACGCGCTCACAACTCACAAGACGTTGGATGAAGTTCTTGAGACCGTCCTCGCCGTAAACATGGCGGTCCCGTATATGTCCCGGGAACGCGTCGTTCGTCGGCAATGCTCGGCTCAAGACGGCGGCGGCAGCGACATGGCTGCACGCAGGTGTGAAGGCAGCTCGGCCTGGCCATCTCGTTTCCCGCATAGCACGGATGCACTGCCGGAGCGAGCGAGCGAGCAGCTAGCTCTTCAGCTTGACCACCGGCTCGAGCAAGCGGCAACGACCAACAGAGACCAAACTGGGAAGGGCGCCTCGAAACCTCGACATGCAGCTTGGTGCCTCGGCTCGCCGGAGCACCACCGCCTTCCAGCCACGACGAGTCGACGACACAGGGGCACGCAGGCTGCCAGCGACTTCGAGCAGCGGGTCCTCGTAGGGGCTCGGGATCGGAGACGACCGAGTCAAACTGCGACAGCGCCATCCGAGCCGCACAAGTGGGATTGAACGGCCCACATGGCCTCAAGTGGTGGACGGTAAATGAAATACCGTCCACCCCAGACTTGGATAAGCAGCCTCCACCGTCCGCCCTCGCTTCCGCTACTTGGGAACTCGGCTCGCCGGAGTGCCGCTGCTCTCCAGCAACTACCCGTGCTCCGTATCCTTGCTCCCCACTCCCCAGTGCTGCTCGCCTCCGCTGGCCCGCTCTCCGCCCTCTGTCCCTGCGGGGATCGCGAGGTCCCATCTTGTTCGCGCACCAACAGGTTGCGCCAGCAATACCTCCGGTCCCGTGGCTACGACCGGACGGCGACCGGAGGCGTGCGCCGGTCGTAGTGTCCGGGCCACACCACGATTGTGCCCGCGACGGCTGGGCATGCGCACCTCGCGTTTCTGCATCTCGAGTACGAACACGAGCGTGGTTGACAGTGATCGTCCGAAGCAGGTTCAATTCCTTGCGCAGAGCTGACAGATCGTGCAAAATGCAAAGTCCACTGGATGCAAAGTGTCGGTCTCATGGTTGGAGCAAATCAATTAGCTAGCAAGCATGGAATATAGGGCAAACGAATGATAACCCTTAGCCTAGGCACTACGTCTATGCTACTTATTACTACCGTAGCCTGACTATGCAATCCCGCGGTGCATAGCAACCTACGGCACTCTATATTAAATATAGAGCGACGAACCCGCAAGGAGGAGAACTGATCTCACTCAACTATAGAAGAACTAGCTTATACTAAAGGCATGCAAGAGAGCACCCAGTCCTGTGCTATGCTGCCAACAATTACGGATGTCATATAATAGACAGACATATAAACAGAAGATCTACGCATTAGCAAAGGAGAAAGACTACTCATGCAACTAAGCAAAAAGCTAGGAGGAATCATGAATGCCACTTTGGTCTAAATAGACATGCATGAATATCCACTTTATTCTAATCGACGAACATGCATACAAACGAATATGAGAGCTTATGAATTCACACGACAAGATCAAAGGGATGTGTTCACAAAGAACACAAACCTCTAAATCAAGAATACATGAAGAACACAAGAACATATCATAAAAATATCAACACACTTTAATCTAATTAGAAAATACAAAGATACTCACTTTAGTCTAAATGAAGAACAATAACATGGAGAAGCGCATGCCTATCTCTCTCCCTCTCTACTCTAACACAACTAGAAGAGAAGAGGAGCCTTGGATGGGTGAAGTGTGTCCAAGAATGAGGTCCCTCCCCTTCTATTTATAGGCAAGAGACATGGTTGTTTCGGACGCCAAATGTCACCAAAACACCCCGGAACGCTGCAAGGGATCAATTAGGAAGAACCACGTGGAAGTAGATGGCAAACCGAGCCAAGGTCGGTTCGGCCGATCCTAAGATCGGCCGACCATCTAGCTCCACATTTTGTGGTGTGCTTTCTCTAAGAGTCTGGTGTTAACGGCTGTTAAGTGCCTACTTTAGTCGTCAATATACTCATGAATAAAGGAGCATAAGACATTTCTTACACGTATTTAGTTAAGAATAATGTAGTTTTACTTGTCCTTGGAGATTATTTGATTGCAGGAAAATAAACAAGAAAAGAGTGGCAAACTCACTTTCTATGATCCATGCCACATCACATCATCCTAGGAGGACTGCCAACAAGTATGCCATGCATGCAAAGTTGCCAACAAGGGCGCCATGCATGCATGCCATGCAAGCAACCCAAGTGAAGCACACTCCGACGAATCAGAGCGTGACACATGGACATCACATGGATCCATTGGCCCACCACCGCATCAAAAGGAAGTGGACACCGAGAACTGACCTCAGGACCCACAAGACAGCCACCAGGAGAAAACACACCCCGAGTGGGGCCCACAGGGGGTCGGCCGAACCAACCTTGAGGCGTCCACTCAGGGGCTTCCATGTGGTGTCTCCCCATTGGTCCTAAGTGCCATTCCCGGGGTGTTTGCCTCCACTCCTCGCCGGTGCCTTGGCCTATAAATAGAAGGGGAGGGTGCTCACTTAGAAACCATCCACACTTGCAACACCTCTCTCACTTTTAGTTTCAAGGTTAGGAGGTAGGCTAGAGTAGTTCTACTTCAGGTTCCAAGTCTACTTGGGGATCTAGGTATGAGTTCTCTTGTATCTTTATTCATTTGTATGACCTTGATCTACTTCAGTTATTCAGCTATTTCATATAAAGTCGTGTTAGTATACATGGGTGATTTGTTCATGTGTTCTTCACCTGTTCATCATTTAGAGGCTCCTGTTCTTGATGAACAAGGCCTTTCGATCCACTTGACGGGTGACTTTCACATGTTTCCGGTGTTTGTTCATAAGTTAGAGGCTCGTGTTCTTCACGAACATGACCCGTTGATCCAGTTGAACAGACATAGAAAAACACGAATACGTTTGTGTAACTAACCTGGTTTGATCTAGTTAGATGACATGACTGCATGGTATGAAGTCTGTGCTTAAGCTACGGTACTTGGTGTAATTGGCTGGTTTATCTGGTGGCTTGACCTAGGTCACAATAGCCCGGGCCGGTCAAGTCCGGCTAACAACGTAAGCATGGTGCTTGGGTTGCGTAGCTACCTTACTTATGAGTTTATCCCACAATTTGTCTTGGGGTAGGCCGCGGTAGTGACAGCCGTTGGTCCCTCTGAAATCCCCCACGTTCGGATAAGCTGTAGGAGTCTAAAGTCTAACAACCGGAGTTGTGCGGAAGCAACGCGGGAGGTTAGCTCCCCGTGGTACCTGGGTGGTTAAGTCAATGTTCTTCAACGCTAATGTATCTAACTCGTTCTTACCAGCTTTATGTGTATAGTACATAAGAACCTAAAACTAACTCGTATGTTGCCTCCTATGCCTAGGACCCCTTAGAGAGAGAGAGAGTGAGTGAGTGTGTGTGATCACACTACCCCATTATCATATCTTACCCCTACACTTGAGTGTCTGATTTATTTCCGCTATGATCTATACTCATTGCAATAGTGTTGAGCTTGTTAATCCACCAAAGCCTTCCTTGGATTCGATACCCTTTGGAATATTCCTTTGGGGAAATGCTACAATGGTACTTCCATGCGCTTGCGGACTCCTGTAACGTTAAGAATTACCAACCACATTTCTGGCGCTGTTACCAGGATGGGTTCCAAACCCGTTCGTTGGTAGTTGTGTTAAGAAATGTCAACAAGTATTTCTGGCACCGTTGCCAGGGAGGGCTTGAGGATGACATATCAACACTTTGCATATGTTTATAATCATGACAGGAATAAAATAGTTCTTAATGCAGGCTAACTTGGATTGTCTTCTTTGTCTATTGATGATGAAGACAGGTAGTGCATGACTGGTTTCGACTTACCTCCGAATTTCACTGAAGATCCTGAGTCACTCATAAGGAAGGCACGAACTCATTTCGGCTCTCCTCTGCGTGAACGTTCAGAAGTCGATCCAGCTTCCTTTGTGCCATCCGCATCAACTTCCATGGTCAACGCTGTTGTCGAGAAGACTCTCCGCGAGTACTCCACTCCCTCTGCTGACCAGGTGCCGACAGGCCCTGAGATCAACACCGGGAATGGAAACTACGAGATCAAGACTGGCTTAATCACGATGGTACAGGCTAGCCCATTCTGTGGCAAGCCTAATGAAGACGCGAGCGCCCACCTGCAGCAGTTCCTGGAACTGTGCAGTACCTTCACTATACGAGGAGTGGAGGAAGATGCTATTCGTCTGTGCCTGTTTCCCTTCTCACTCCTGGGAAAGGTGAAGCAGTGGTTCTACGCGAACCGTGCAAAAATTAACACTTTGGAAAAGTGCTCCGCAGCATTCCTCGCGAAGTTCTTTCCCTTAGGCAAAACCAATGTCCTTCGGGGGCGAATTTCAAGTTTCCAGCAAGCAGCAAGTGAGACTATCCCAGAAGCTTGGGAGAGGCTCCAGGAGTATATCCTGGCTTGTCCTCATCATGGGATGGACAACTGGCTTGTTCTTCAAAGTTTCTATAATGGGCTAACTCCGATAGCCCGAGGCCATATTGATGCTGCAGCTGGAGGAGCCTTCTTCTCTCTTACTATTACTGAAGCTACTACACTGATTGAGAAGATGGCTACCAACGAAGGGTGGAGTGATGATCGACTCCAGCCACGTCAAAGGGGTACACATACCGTCAAGGAAGCGGATATGCTGCACGCCAAGATGGACCTAATGATGAAGAGAATGGATGATCTAACCAATGAGAAGGCCGCCATGGCCACCACTACTCAAGCTATGGATGCTCGCATGACTTGCGAAGTTTGTGGTGATACTGGGCATTCAGGGAATTACTGCCCTGCTACTTAGGAAGATGTGATGTACATGAACGGCAACAACAACAGTTATCGTCCACAAGGAGGTCAAACGTGGAATCAATCACGCCCTTATTATCAAGGAGGTAATCAAGGCAATTCTTTCAACCCAAACCAACCTTCCTTGAAAGATCTAGTCTTTGGGCAAGCTAAGATTAATGAAGGCTTTAATAAGAAAATAGCTGCCTATGATAAGGCTTTTGAGAGCCTTAATGTTAAAATTGATAGCCTTTCATCTGCTCTTAAGAACCAGTTGAGTTTTAACAAGATGATAGAAACCCAGTTGGCTCAATTAGCTGCTTTGGTTCCCTCTGCTGAAGACGGGAAGTGAGAGACATGGGTACCCATGGGTCCCCACCGGCCAGGGTCCCAGAGGTCCCTGATAAGTGGATCTGACCTTCCAGAAGACCCGCCGACCTGCCAAGTGGGCCCAATGACCTTATCCGTGGCTCCGATGACCCTGGGTGACCTCGTCAAGATCCCGGAAGACCCGCGAGGCTTGGCGTGCAAGTCAAGATACTAGGATGTGGCGCGTCACCGCCTGTAGGTCCGAGTATTACGGGATACTCCTTGTAATCCGGGAGATAAGCTCTCCGCAGTTGTAACCGACCCGGACAAGGGTCCACTGACCTTGGATGGAAACCCTAGCCTGTCCTCCCCATATAAGGCGGCCTAGGGCTCCATCCAATGGGACAACTCATCTTCATCCTCTCGCATAATCCACCACAACTGGACGTAGGGTTTTACTCTTCGGAGGCCTGAACTAGTCTAAACCCCCCTGTCTCCCTGTTTTCACCGCCATACTCGCCTAGTTTCGAGTTCCCCACGTGAACTACCACCTACGCTGTTAGGTCCCAATCCTCCATTAACCTGCAAACCTCTAGGGTAATCCCCTAGCGGATCTGTCCAGGTCGCACCCCTTGACAGTTGGCGCGCTAGGTAGGGGCAATCGGGAACTCACTGTGCAGCATGGTGGCCCGATCTGGTGTCGTTTTTCCGGCGAGCATGGCGGCCATCCTCGCCAACCCCGTGGAGATCTGCTTTGGATCCTTCACTTCGACCTCTCCTGCTCCGGCAGCTGCAACTCCTTCAGCGACCCCGGAGCAGGTCACCACGGCGTCTGTCGCCACCCCCGTTTCCGATCTAGTATCGGAGACCCACCCGCCCAGACCCTATGACCTTGTTCAGGGGATGGAGCACGTCATCGTCATGACGAAGGAGACCCTAGAGATCTGCGAACGAGCCCCGCGCTCGACGCAGACGGCGCTACGTCACGATACATTCCCCTTCGGCCTGCAGTCTGCGCCTGGCCTCCGTCTCAGCCAGCTCTCCACGCCCTCCCAGATTCAATCTGGTCGGAGGCCATCTGGCGACCCAAGACCTGCACCTCGCGCCCGACGAGACCCTCTCGACGTGCCTTGCACCTATCACAAGGGTGTGAAGCACACCCTCAGTGGGTGCCGCCTGCGGAAGAAGATCGACCAAGAGCTCCCCCGCCGAGCCAAATGACCTACCCAGTCCCCGGATTGCGGGGAGTTCCAGAAGGTCTGTGTTCGAGTCTCCCCCAACGACTCGGACATCGTCTTTCGCCAAGTGCTCGTGGTCTCCGAGAACGAGCCACCCCGTGTGGGCGCGACCAACTGTGAGGAAGCAGTCCGCATCCAAGCCAACGCCCTACGCACCCAGCAACGTGCGAACGAACAGCAGCGCGCGGTCCTGCCCTGCACTCGGGACCTACATTTGGAGTTCGAGGAAGCCGGGATCCCGACGTTCAACAGCCCCCAGGCCAACCTGGGCGCGGCCATCACCTGACTCCAGCAAGCTTCGATTACGCCCGAAGCCCAGCAGGCCATCGCATACCTCCGAGTCGCCAACACCTTGGTAGAGGAGAAAAGCGCGGCCTCTAAGGCCGCAACGTCTTCATCGACCCGCCATTCGCGCAGTCAGTCTCATCGACCTACGCGCAGCCATCTCTCCCCCATTCGGGAAGAGGTCGCCCAACACAACCCCGAGCAACCTGCCCAGCAGCCTGCTGCTGCCAACGTTGGCGACCTCTGTGTCAACCTCGATGCCAATAGGCGCACTCGCGACGTGCGCCCTTACGTCGACCAGCGCCACCGAGAGCGCGAGGAGCGCGAACTTCGTCATCGCCTGGAGTACGATCGCGAGTACGGCCAACTTGGTGCTGTTCACTGCATCTTGGAGCGCGAGCTGCGCGACCGCCACGACATCGAGAACAAGCGACGTGCCCTCTACGATGCCGAGCACGGCGACCCAGGCCTTCTCCAGAGCAACCGGGATCGGCAGCCGCGCTCCCAGGTCGTCATTCCAGAGCGCAGCGTCCACTCCGCACCCAGAGAGGCCGCCACAGCCAGGGGCACCGGCGACGACCTCGCCGTCACCACCTTCCCAGCCCGGGCTCCCCGTTTCAGGACGGTGGACTACCCCGACAACTTTAAGCCCAACATCAAGCAGTATGATGGGCGCTCGGACCATAATATCTGGCTGTCAACCTACTACGTCACCGTCAAGGCGGCCGGTGGTAACTTTGACCACATGGCGTCCTACTTCCCGCTGGTCATGGGCAAGGCCCCCTCGCTGTGACTCAATAGCCTCGAGCCTGGCAGCATCAAGACTTGGGCCGACCTGTCCCAGGCCTTCACATCCAACTTCCAGGCGACCTACAATCGCCCTGGAAACGCCTTCAACCTTGGGCGGGTCGTGCAGAAGCCCAAGGAGCGGCTCCGCGACTACAACAACCGGTTCTTCGAGAACCAGAACGAATGCATCAGCGTTAGGGAGGATCAGATCGTCGAAAGTTACAAGAAGGGCATCAAAGACCGCAAGCTCTTCGAGAAGATCCACGAGTCTGGCGCCACCACCGTCAAGGAGCTCATGAACGTCGTCAACAAGCTGATGGACACAGAAGAGGCACTCCAGAACCAGTTTGACGCTGATGCCCCTGGCACATCTAGCATCGCAGTAGACAAGCTCTGCAAGTGACCTTCTGAGGTCCTAGCGGCTGAAGGGCGTCGAGGCTCGACCTTCAACCAGGAGGAGTTCGACCTGGTGCTCGACATCATTTTTGGGTTCCATGAGGGAGCTACCCACACTCTCCGCGAGTGCTCCCAGTTCAAGAGGGCCTTCAGCACCCCCACGGATCCGAAGCGACCCAGGAACGATGGTGGTCGCCGCAACAACCGCCCCTACAACAACAACTACCACCGTGAAGACCGGCGCGAGGAGCGACGTGACGATCACCGCGAGACCTCTCGCAGCGACCCACCTCCAGTGCCTTCTCGCGACGAGACCAACCTGCCGCCTCCGCCACCGGCAGGCAACCCCAACGGGCCTTTCCAGGCCGCAACTCGCACGATGTACATGATCGTTGGGGGCATCAAGTCCAGCATCAGTAGGAGGCGCTACTGCAAGGACAAGCGCGAGGTCCACCTCGTCCATACTCAGCCAACTGCGCCTCTGCGTTGGTCTGAGCAAGCAATCACGTTCTCTAGAGCTTATCATTGGGTGTACATCCCAGATCCTGGGTCCTACCCGCTCGTCGTTGAGCCTACGGTGGACGGGGCCTTGCTCTCCCAGACCCTGATCGATGGAGGGAGCGGGCTCAACATCATCTTCGTGGAGACCCTCCAGAAGATGGGCTTCGACTTCGACAAGCTCACGGAGTGCGACGAGCCCTTCTACGGCATCGTCCCCGGGAAGGCGGTCTACCCCTGGGTCGGGTCTCCCTCCCCGTCACCTTCGGTACGAAGGCAAACTTCCACACGGAGTACCTCAGCTTCGAGGTCGCCAACTTCAAGTCCTCCAACCACGCGATCCTAGGTCGCCCGATGCTGGCCAGGTTCATGGCCATCCCGCACTACACCTACTTGGTGTTGAAGATGCCGACTCCAAATGGGGTCCTCTCCGTCCTGGGGGACCTCATCATCTCCTTCAAGTGCAACACAGAGGCCCTAGACCTCGCCGCGACCTCCGCCGCCACCGACACCTCCGCGGTCTTGGTCGCTGAGGCCAAGGCGGTAGACCCGATCGACCTTGCTGTCCCGGAGCGCACCGACACCACCCTGGACGGGGCGCCCTCCACGAAGAAGGTCTGCCTCGGCCTTGCCGACGCAGAGAAGACGGTGGTAATCGGCGACGGCCTCGACCCTAAATAGGGACTCGAGCTCACCAGTTTCCTCCGGGATAACGCGGACATATTCACATGGAGTCCATCGGATATGTCGGGTGTCCCCAGGGAGCTGGCTGAGCACTCCTTGGATGTAAGCAAGACGGCCAAGCCTGTCAAGCAGAAGCTTCGCCGCTTTGCGAAAGATCGCAAGGACGTCATTAGGGTAGAAATAATAAAGCTCCTAGCTGCCGGATTTATCTGCGAGTGTAAAAACCCAGTTTGGCTCGCCAACCCGGTCCTTGTACTCAAGAAAACCGATCAATGGAGAATGTGTATCGACTACACTGACCTCAACAGGCACTGCCCTAAAGACCCCTTCCCTCTTCCGCGCATCGACCAGGTCATGGACTCCACGGCTGGAAGCGTCCTTCTATGCTTTCTCAACTGCTACTCAGGGTATCATCAGATAGCCCTGAAGGTCTCTGACCAAGACAAGACGACGTTCATAACGCCCCATGGCATCTACTGCTACACGGCCATGACCTTTGGCCTCAAGAACGCCGGCGCGACCTACCAGAAGGCCATCCAGAAGTGCCTCGGGCCTCAGATTGGCAAAAACGTAGAAGCCTACTTCGACGACGTGGTCGTCAAGACCACCCACGAGGATAAGCTCATAGCTGACCTCACAGAAACCTTCGCCAACCTCCGCGTCTATCGCTGGAAACTTAATCCAGAGAAGTGCGTCTTCGGTGTCCCGTCCGGCAAGCTCCTGGGGTTCATGGTCAGCAACCGGGGCATCGAGGCCAACCCCACCAAGGTGGATGCCATCCTCAGGATGAAGCGACCTACAGGCAAGAAGGACATCATGAAGCTCACCGGCATGATGGCGGCTCTAGGCCGATTCATTAGCAAACTTGAAGAGAAAGGCCTGCCCTTCTTCAAGCTGATAAAAAAGGCGGACAAGTTCGTCTGGACCGAAGAGGCGGACCAAGACCTGGAGCAACTCAAGACCTTCCTCACGTCACCCCCGGTGATGGTGCCCCCGGCGCCGGAGGAACCATTATTGCTCTACATCTCGGCGACCACCCTGGTGGTCAGTTCGGTTCTGGTGTCTGAGCGACCTGAAGAGGGTAGACCCTACCCTGTCTAGCGACTTATATATTACGTCAGCAAGGTCCTGTTGGATAGCAAGACCAGGTATAGCCAACCTCAGAAGATGCTCTACGCCCTACTCATTACCTCTCGCAAGCTCCGGCACTACTTCTAATCGCACAAGATCAAGGTCGTCTCGGCCTTCCCTCTCGGCGAGATCCTGCGGAGCCGCGACACCACTGGACACATCGTCAAATGGTCCATTGTTGGCGTTTCGTAGCGCCGTCATCTTAAGAACAGATCTAGGACCCATCCTTAGTGACAACACCAAGAATCGCCTTGTAGGCACCTCTCAATGTCACAACTAATGACGCCGGGTTAGCGTGAACATCAAGAATAGCCAAAGGTTAATCTAAACGATCGTGAACGAATCCGCAAGCGCACAGATAAACCATTGTAGCATTTCCCCAAGGAAGGAGAGTATTCCAAGGGTATCGTATCCGTGGAAGGCAATGGCGGATATCTTAGACTTATGCTTTTGCTCTGAATGTAAACCAAGAGATAGATATAGGAAACAACACACTCAAAGACAGGGGTAAGATAAGAGATATAAGGGTAGTGCGACACACACACTCATATCTACCTCTACTCTAGCACACTACGGCTTAGGGGGAACATACGAGTTAGCTCTAGGTTCTAATGTACTAAACATACAAAGCTAGAAGATACAGGAGATGGACATGAGTATTGCATGAGAGGGATAAGGTTCAGCACCCAGGTACAAACGGGGAGCTAGCCCGCGACGACCAGCACTCTACGAAACTAGACTTTAGACTCCTACAGCAGGTACCCCAGCGCAGAGGTTTGCCCAAGGATCCAACAGGGCTGTCACTATGAAGGACCGAGTAGGGCGACCAGAGAGGGGGGAGTGAATGGGAGCCGATAAAAATTCTTCCCGAAGGTCGAACTCGGCCTATACCCCGATTGCCACTCCAAGGGCTCGCGCACGCAAAGGAAGCTCTAAACAAGGCACACACAAGCCTACAAGATCAAGAGACAAGCCTAGGAGCAAAGAGCGGAAGCAACTAGACAAGAATCAAAGGACTTAGGCAACTCTGCGAAGTCCCTGGCGGACCGTCCGGGAGGACCTGGCGGACTGTCCGCGATGACGGCGCGGACCGTCCGTGAGGTCTCGGCGGACCGTCCGAAAATACCACCAGAACCTCCAGTAGCGCACTGAGAAAAACGGACCGTCCGTGATGGACCCGCGGATCGTCCGCCTTGTCACGGACCGTCCGGCACTCTAGTACAGACCGTCCGCAAACTTCGCGCACCAAAAACCAACCGGCTCAACGGATCGAACGAAAGGCCCTCAAGAACACGTGAAGAACACGAAGAACAGCCGGCCTGTCAGGCACCTCGCGGACCGTCCGCACGGAGGCCGCGGACTGTCCGCCAAGCGTTAACAGAGCAGAAAAATGCTCGAGCTCGGGAGTCAACTCCACCTTTCCATCGCCGGATCTCCCAAACGGCTAGAGCTCTTGAGACAAGATTTTGGGGAGATGAGAAGCGTCACACAAGGAAGCTATGCCCCAAAAATCTCGACCTCTAACTCCCTAAATCACCGGGAATCGCGGATCACACGAACCACCACCATGAAGTCGGGCACCAACCAAAAACGCACGAATCGAAGATGTTTCCCGGCGTTTGAGGGGTCAAGATCACACACGAAGATGCGCAAGGCATCCACCCATGATCCCCTCAAAGAAATCCGAGAAGAAAGGCCCTTAAATCCATGAATCGAGCGAAGAACGAAACCCCCCAAAAATAGCCCCGAAAATGACACGAATATCACAAAAGACTAGGAGATCACCGGAACGCCGAATGCTTCCATACATCCAGAGGTCAGAGTCTATACGAGAATCTAGCCTAAGGAATACAGAGGGAAAAGAAGCAGTACAGAAAAATCTACCGGGGAGAAAGTCCTAGAGTCCAAGAGAGAGAGAGATGCCATCCACCTCTCCGTTATTTATACGAAGTCCATCGGAGGGAGGTAAATGACCACGCTACCCCTACAACTTGAAATGAAGATACAACCCCTCAGGGGCATTTTGGTCAAGTCTTCATCGGACGGACACGCTTCTACCGCGGCTTCGCTTCACATCGACGCAAACCCCGCGATTCGCCACGTGCCCTCCGCCTCGAAGCTTCCTGAAGCTCCCGGATCACTGTCTCCGTCGCCTCGGGCCTCCGGGCTTGGTTTTGAGGCCCAAACCAAGAAACCGTCCACCGAAGGTTTTGTGGGCAAACCTGAAGGACCGATTAGGCGAACCAGAGAGGGGGGGGGGAGTGAATGGGAGCCGATAAAAATTCTTCTCGAAGGAGATGAGAACTCCAACAAGACGAACACGGCTTCCAACTCACGTCTCCGACCCAACTACCCAAGTTGGCCAAGACCACGCAGCCACTGGAGTGCTACTGGTCCTAGGAACCAACACTCAACCTTCCGAGTCAAAACTCACCAAACCACACAGCGGAAACTTGCACGGCTTGCTGCCTGTGCTACACCGGTCAGACCGATGGCCTGCGTCGGTCAGACCGGTGACACCGGCCAGACCGGTGGACAGATCCGGTCAGGCCGGTGGCTACAGCGGCCGCACAGCAAACGTTCCAGGAAGCCTCAATGACTCCTCTAGGCCCTGGAACAAAAACCACCACGAAACACAGCCTGTGAGGAAGAAGAACCCCTCACAAAACCTAGCAAAACAACTCCAAACATGCCAAGAACTGATCAGCAGGACCACGGGATAAAACCACACGGACAAGGCTATTCCCCGAGACAAAAACCCACCAAGGGCTAGCACAGGTCAGACCGGTCAGGAGCACCGGTCAGACCGGTCGTGCCTGGGTAGCTCAGGATGAACAGCGCCCGCGAGTCAACTCCCCCAAATCCAACTCCCGATCTCCCGATTCGCTCCACGGTTTTGCACAAGACTTTGGGGATAGTAGGAACACCTCATGGGTACTCCATAGCCAAGATTTGGTCCACCAAAACTTGTCAAATCAAGAGGAATCGAAGAAATCCCACCAAGAACGCCTCTAACCCTAGAGCCACGAAAACCCCAAAATCGAGCCCCTTTGCTCACGGATTTGGAAGGGGAATCAAAGGGAAAAGAACCACGAAGGGTTCATGCATACATCCCCCACCAAATCCCAAAGAGAAAGGCCTCGAAATCGCTCCAAGAAAATCGCCAAGAAAGGGCTCCGAAAATCACCAAAAAGGAGAAACGAGAAAGACACATCCAAGCCTTGAGGAACCACGCCGAATCATCTATACATACCAAAGAGGTTCATACAAGGTCTAGCTTGCCGCCCGATCATCCTTCCCTCTCACAAGATCTCACCATGAAGCTCTCAAGCTAGTCCTACGAAAATCCTAAGAAAATAGAAAGGAAAATAGGAAAACCAAATGAGCTAGGGTTCCAAGAGATGGCTGCCATCCTCTCACCCCTTGGGTTATATGGAGGCAACCGAAAGACTAAAATACCCTTACTAGCTAACTAGGGATACATGCCCCTCGAGGGCGAAATTGGAAGTCTTTGTCTTCGCACCATCGGACGGATGCCCAGCGACCGCAAACTTGCTTAGCCTCGACGCAAGCCTTGCGATCCCGACGTGTGTCCTCCGCTTCGAAGATTCCGGACTGCGTCGTCGCACACCGGTCAGACCGGTGCTCCTCACCGGTCAGACCGGTACCCACCGGTCAGACCGGTCAGACCCACCGGTCAGACCGGTCTGGAGCTGCTGCACCTCCGTCTTCGGTTCTTCAGTCTTGGCTTTGTGGGTCAACCAAGGAACCCAGTGGTTTTCTGGTGAACCACCGGAAACCCCGCGAACTCGGTGTAGCCTCCGCCAATCACCACTCATGACTCGGCTCCCACGTAGTCCCGGCTCGACCTTGGTTTTGAGGATCAACCAAGAAACCGTCCATGACTTCATCTTGCCGTTCTTGCCACCATGCGGCCCGCACTTGACCCCGCTGGCCACCGGGTCTCTCGAACCAAGCCTACTTGTCTTCTCCACACCTGGAGGCCTCACCGGCAACGACCTTTCACGCTTGTTCTTCACCTGCACCTGCACCAGTCAAGCCGCAACCTGCACCTGCAATACTTAGCCAAGAATCAGTCCACGCCACGTTGTCAATCACTCATCACACCAGGAAGCGACCATCCACCGGTCCTCGAACCACACCTGGCTCTCCGCCTCGAAGCTTCCTGAAGCTCCCGGATCACTGTCTCCGTCGCCTCGGGCCTCCGGGCTTGGTTTTGAGGCCCAAACCAAGAAACCGTCCACCGAAGGTTTTGTGGGCAAACCAACAAACCCCGCGTGCAAGCTTCGGGCTCTATCCGCTACCTTGCACCGGCCCATGTTCACGACTTCAGCCCGCCAGTCTTGCACCGCACGGCTCGCACTTGACCACATCGGCCACCAGGTCCATCGAACCAAGCCTACTTGCCTCTCCATCACCCAGAGGCCACCACGGCTAAGGCCTTTCACGCTTGTTCTTCACCTGCACCAACACGAGTCAAGCCGCAACCTGTACCTGCACACTTAGCCAAGCATCAGTCCACACAATGTTGTCAATCACTCATCACTAGGGAGAGACCCTCCACTGGTCCTCGGACACACCTGGTCCTCAATCTCCCCCTTGATGAGTGCATTGACAACACCTATAGTAATCACATAGAGAAAAAGAAAAGAAAACAACCACGAACACAATCCTCCAAAACAAGTGATCCACAGCCAAAGAACAAGCGAAAACAAGATCATCCGCCAATCCAAGTCTCGGCCCCCTAAGACAAGGGCAACGGCTCGACACAGCCGAGACAAACCAAAGGTCCCAAAGAGCACACCACAAAGCACAAAACTCAGGAAAACCAAAGGAGCTCCCCCTGCACATATGCAAACTCCCCCTGAGCAAATGCAACCTCTTTCTTCTCAATTTTTCTCCTCACATGCAAACCAATTTTCCACAAAATCTCCCAATGAATGAAAATTCTCCCCAAATGTGCATAACTTCTCCCAAATCTCTCCCCCTTGTTGACAATGAATGAATCAAGGTATATGAAACTCTCTCCTTGTGTTCATGAAAAATGCATGTCAAAGCATATATACAATCTACCAAGCTTCTCAAATATACAAAGAGCACAACAAAATGCTACACATGAGACATAGAGCAAGCAAAGTAGACATGGTGTAGTTAGCATATTGCCATCAAGAAGGTAGAGACATATAAACATGTGACATGGCTAAAAGCAATTTTCATCAATTTTCACAAAGAAACATTCATCTCATGAGTAAGACCTATCCATAGCCATTTGAGCACAAATACACTAGATCATCCAAAGTTTATGCAAGATCACAAATTCTCATCACTAGATCATTATAAACTCCCACAAGCTACTTAAGTCATGTTAAAGCCACCGAGCCATGTGTCTACTTCTTAAAATGAGACTTCTCATGGTAGACAACATGCTACGGTTTAGCACCCAAGATATGAATTTCAAAGCATAAAAACATGATTAGGAGCTCATTTTTCAAGCATAAGGCAATTCACACACCAATTTCATTTTCAAGTTTAAACATGGTACATGAAGTGCCTTTGCGACAAAAAGAAGCTTATGCTCCTCCCCAAGTAAGCAAATAGGTTAAACATTTACAATGACAAAAGGTCTTTGATCCCAAGCAAAGAGAACATGATTCTCAAGCACAAACTGAGCATGATATAAGCATTTAAGCACAAATTGAGCATAGACAAGCATCTACTCATGAGAGACATCAATTTTAGTATTTTCACAAATATGAAGCTATCTCAACACAAATATATGGCAAAACCATCAAGAGCATAGCATCCACATCCACAATTTACCAAACATGCACATATCACACATATAGCACATCGGTGATCAATGTATATAAGAGAAGCTTTTTCCTAGCACAAGTGATCCAAAGATGGCTATCCTACCAGGTTTTGTACAGACAGTAAAATGCATGAATGCAATGCAACAAAATGAACATATGACACATATATACATGAGAAGCTCCAAGACTCAGCTAGAAAGGAAAGCACACCCCAAGCTCACCCCGCAAGCGAGTGAAAGTGACTTTGTCAAGCGGTTTGGTGAAAATGTCGGCTAGCTAGTCTTGGGTAGGGACATAGGACAAAGATATGTTTCCCTTCTCAACATTGTCCCTCAGAAAGTGGTACCTCACTTCTATGTGTTTCGTTTTGGAGTGGAGGATAGGATTTTTGGCTATGCTTATGGCACTGGTGCTATCACAGAAAAGTGGAACCTGGGAGCACTCCTCTCCAAAATCACTCATGGTATAGGTCTTCCAAAGCAGCTGGGAACAACAACTAGCAGCAGCTACATACTCGGCCTCTGTAGTGGACTGGGCTACACTGGATTGCTTGTGAGATGACCAAGAGACCAAAGAAGAACTAAGGAACTGACAATACCCAGAGATATACTTGCGGTCCAATCGACACCCAGCAAAATCAGCATCGGAGTACCCGTGAAGTCTGAGTGTCGAGGAGGCAGAATACCAAAGACCAAACTCAGGAGTGTAGTTCAAGTACCTGAAAATCCGCTTGACGGCCTGCCGGTGTGAAGTCCCTGGTGAAGCCTGAAAATGAGCGCACAGACACACACTGAACTGTATGTCCAGCCTCGTCGCCGTCAAGTAGAGGAGGGAGCCTATCATGCTCCGGTACTCCTTCTGGTCCACAGGTTTGCCGTCCTCGTCCACGTCCAATGCCGTAGTGGTACTCATCGGTGTAGTCAGCGGCTTAGAGTTGTTCATGCCAAACTTCTTCACCATATCCCTGGTGTACTTCGCCTGATGTACAAACGTCCCGTCCTTGCACTGCTTGATCTGGAGGCCCAAGAAAAACTGTAGCTCGCCCATCATGGACATCTCAAATTCCCTGCTCATGTCATCTGCAAATCTGGCAACAAGATCATGAGAAGAGCCACCAAAGATTATGTCATCCACGTATATCTGAACAATCAAAAGGTCATTCCCATGCTTAAGAAGAAACATGGTCTTATCAACTGTGCCCATCACAAACCCCTTACTCAGCAAAAACCCTCTCAACCTGCCATACCAAGCTCTAGGTGCCTGTTTCAACCCATAGAGCGCCTCTGGAGTTTGTATACACGGTGTGGGTATTTTTCACTCTCAAACCCCGGGGGTTGCCTCACATACACTTCTTCCTCTATCACCCCATTCAAGAAAGCACTCTTGACATCCATTTGGTACAACTTGAACCCATTAGCCACGGCAAAGGCTAGAAGAATCCCAATTGCCTCCAAACGAGCCACAGGAGCAAATGTCTCCTCATAGTCTATCCCCTCCTTCTGGTTGAACCCCTGTGCCACCAACCTCGACTTGTTTCTCACAACCATCCCATTCTCACCCTCTTTGTTCTTGCACACCCACTTGGTACCTATGGGACGACAATTTGGCGGTGGATCGACGAACACCCAGATTTGGTTTCTCTCAAAGTTCTCCAACTCCTCATGCATTGAATTCACCCAATTCTCGTCAGACAAAGCGTGTCGAATATCTTTGGGCTCAAACGACGCAACAAAAGCAGAATGAGCGAAATGAGAAGTATTCCTTGACCTCGACCGTGTAGTGCGTTCATGAAGGTCACCTATGATCGTCGTCGGTGGGTGATTGATCTGTACACACCGGGGAGCCTCTCGCCTTGAGACAACCTCCTCCTCAGCAGCAGCCTCCACTCGAACAGCCTCAGTCGTAGTGGGTGTAGGGGATGGTCCGTCCTCGATCGTCGTCGTAGTAGTGGAAGTAGCGTGTACACGATTAGCCACGGGAGCATCAGCACCATCATTGACATCGTCTCCATCTCCATCCTTCTCATCCTCAAAGATCCTAGCTCCAATCTCCTGATCACCTGCACACTCAAAAGCAGAAGAGCTACATGGCTGTGTCTCGTCGAAGGTAACCTCGCAAGTCTCCATGATTCGGTTAGTGTCAAGGTTGAGCACACGATATGCTCTAGAATGAATCGCATAACCAAGGAAAATCCCATCCGAACATCTAGACTCAAACTTATCCAACTTGCCCTTCTTCAGAATGACACTTGCAACCAAAAGCTCTAAAATGACTCACCTTCGGTTGTCGGCCATGCATCAACTCATAAGAGGTCTTCTTCTTAAAAGCACGAAGGAAGATGCGATTTGAGACATAGCAAGCGGTATTGACCGCCTCGGCCCAGAAACGCCTAGGAGTCCTATGCTCATCGAGCATCGTCCTGGCCATCTCACAAAGGGTCCGGTTCTTCCTCTCCCCAACACCATTCTGGCAAGCGACGTATGGAGAAGAGTACTGATGATCGAGACCAAGATCACTGCAAAAGGCATCAAAATGAGAGTTCTTAAACTCAGTGCCATTGTCACTGCGTATAGCTCGAATGGCATCACCATGTCTCTCATTCTTCAACCTCAAGATCAAGTCCCGAACAAAGCCAAATGTCTCGCTCTTATCCTCCAAAAAGAAAACCCAAGAGTACCTCGAAAAATCATCAACAACCACAAGAATATACCACTTCCCACCAGCAGAGCGAACACGAACTGGCCCAACCAAATCCATGTGCAACAACTCACAAGGTCGCTCGGTCATGACAGAAGTCAGAGGGGCGTGAGAAGCGGCAACCATCTTTTCATGCCGACACGAAGCACAAACCAAATCCTTCTCGAATTTCAACTTAGGCAATCCTCGGACAAGATCAAGACCACTCAAGCGGGAAAGCAACTCAAAGCTCAAGTGTCCCAATCTCCTATGCCATTTCCAAAGCTCGGCCGAAACGCCAGCAACAAAGCATCGAGGAGGACCAACAGACTGGGAAAAGTCGGCACGAAAGATTTGACCCTCGGGGACGATTGAACAGACAAGATCGCTTCGAGAATCAAGCACACGAGAAGCACCCGACTTAAAACGAACCTCAAAACCTTCGTCAAGTAACTGAGATACTGACAACAGGTTAAAACCAAGTGACTTGACCAGGGCCACACTTCTTAAGGTCACCTTGCTACTCACCTTCACCATACCTTCAGCAAGCACTCGTCCTATCCCATTGTCCCCGAAAGTGATGTACTCCCTCGTACTCACCGGGGTGAGGCTGGAGAACCACCCGCGATCTCCGTTCATGTGTCGTGAGCAACCGGAGTCGATCAACCAAAAGTTCTCCAAGCCTCCCACCTGCAATCAAAAACGAGGACGAGAATGAGCAAGCGACTCAACACTGGGGTTAGTACCAAAAGAGTCAAACCAGTGTCGAGCCATTTGCTCAAAAGAAGGGTTAGCAAAATCCATCCTACCAAAACCTCTAGGCGGAGTCCTCTCATGCCTACCACCAAAGGACCTGTCACGTCTCACTGGAGGAGTACGCGCGCCACGAGGGGGAAAACGTGGCCCGTAGTCCATCTGAGACCCAAAGCCCCGATCGTGCCTCCCAAACTCGTAACGGTCACGAGAAGGAGCACGCCGAGCCAACTCACCACGCCCAAACCCAACACGCCTATCTCTCTAAGGAAACACACCTCCACCTCCACGAGTGGGAACTGTATGCACATACACCTCACCCCTAGGTAGAGGCCCTCTACGCGGCTCAGGCACACCACGAGCAAGGTGGTACCTGTCCTTGTTTGCCATCTCCCTAGCAAACCTCTCATCCCTCTTCCTCCAGAAACAGAACTCATCCTTATGCCCATCCCTCCCACAATACTCACAATGGAAGCGGATCGGCTGTGGCTTAGGCGGTGGCTTTTCTGTGGGTTTCTCAACACCTTTCTCTCCTGACTTCCCCTCAAAGACATTACCCAGGTTGCTAACAAACTTGACGGGTTTCTGGTAATTCTCTGTTTTCTGGGGGAACACTGGTGGGTCTGGAGTTGTATCAAGCTTGTTTCTCAGGTGGTTTGGCTTGGGTGCATATTTGTTCATGGGTATGGTGTGTGGTGGTGTTGGGATCTCTCCAACTTTCTCTTCTCCCTCACAAATCTTCTCACCACTCTTCTCACCACTCTTGTCAGCCCCCAACGCCTGACCATCAAACCTCTTGAACTGAGCCAACATCAAACTCAATTGTGGCTCATGCCCAGAAAACCAACTCATCAATTTCCTAAGCTCATCATTTTCATCCTGCAGATGGTCAACATAGTGTGCAAGTTCCATGTTTTTCAAAGCATGCATTTCACAGGTTGAACATGATGTAGGAAGAGGAGCTTTCAATGCCGCCTCGAGAGAAACAATTCTAGTGTGAGATTCATCTAGCCTAGCATGCAAAATAGGACATGAGGTACAAGCTCCTAACAAAGCTGGCCTAGACTTCAACTCATCACATTCAATCCTAATCACATCTAGTTCCTCCAAAGTAGAGACATGCTTCTCCTTGAGAGCAGTCAAATCAGCAAGAAAAACTGAACAGTCACCACAATCAATCTCATCAGACACCACAGGAGCAGATTTCAAAGCACCTATCTCATTTCTAGCATCCACAAGCAAGGATTCAAGCTCAGCAATCTTATCCTTAGCATCACCCAACAAAGACCTAAATTCCCTCTTTTCCTTGTTGGTCTTTCGAAGCACATCATCATGGTTATCAAGAAACTCATTGAGCCTAGCATTCTCCTCTAGCAAGAAGTTGGGATCTTGTCGTACCTCTTCTTCGGAATCGGAGTTCGAATCCGAGCTGTGCCTCCCACCCTTCTTGGAATGCGCCATGCCGCAAAAGCCTCCTTGTGTGACGAAGCTGAGGCCGGTGAAGTTCTTGCCCGTGTGCCGCTTGTCCTTGCATCTTTCTTGCTCTTCCTCACTGCTCGAGTTGGAGGAAGCATCACTTGATGTCGATCGCTCCGGCCACCATCGCTCGAGCGGTCTTCTTCTTGTGGCCGCCACTCTTCTTGTGCCTTCTCTCGCCCTTGTCCTTGTGCTTGTCCTTGTAGTCGTTCCGGGAGCGGTGCTTGTTGTAGTCGTGCTTGGACTTGCCCTTGTAGTCATTCTTGATCTCCATGGCTTCAGGGTATTCGGTGATGAAGTGTCCGTGCTTCCCGCACTGGTAGCACATCCCCGAGCTCCGCCTTGCATTCTTGCGGTTCTCGTACATCCGCACAAACCTCTTGCTCAACAAAACGAGATCGTCCTCGCTCAGCACCTCAAAGTCCTCATCTGGCAAAGACACAAGACAAGACAGAGAGAAACCACCAGAGTTAGCGTTAGACCTTGATCCTGAGACAAGAGCCAAACTATGAGGATCAGTGGGGATCTCGCTCTTGGCTCTCAAGCCACGATCAACCTCTGTAGACCTGATCTTGGAAAATAGCTCATCCAACGTCAGTGTGTCATACACGCTCGACTCCTCAATGGCCTCGACCTTGGCACTCCACACGGACCTATCCAGGGCATGCAAAAGCTTGATAGCTTGATCATGATCCGTGTATGGGAGCACTATCACATTGGCCCTCATGTTGTTGACTATGCTAGTGAAGCGCTGAAACATAGCATCGGTCGACTCACCGGGGAGATGAGTGAAGTTCTCGTACTCTCTCCGGTAAGTGGAAAACAAACGGGCTTGCACTTGGGCATTGCCAACATGAGCATTTCTCAACTTGAGCCAAATCTTTCCGGCCACATTCTCTCCATACACTTGCTCAAACTCCGAGGCACAGAGAGCATGGAACAAGTAATCAACGGCCTTGCTGTTGGCCTCACACATGTCCCGCGATCTGGAAGCAGAAAGCTATCTGGGATGACATAATGAGGATTCTGAGTGACCTCCCAGATAATAGTTACCTTCCCTCGCAAAAACGCGCCCATGCGCCTCTCCCACATCGGGTAATTCTTGCCATCAAAGTGTGGAGGACCCGACCCCTTGCCGTAATCGCCCATCTTTGGATCTTAGACTGGTTAAAATCAAGAAGATCTGTAACCGGCTTTGATACCAATTGAAGGACCGAGTAGGGCGACCAGAGAGGGGGGGGGAGTGAATGGGAGCTGATAAAAATTCTTCCCGAAGGTCGAACTCGGCCTATACCCCGATTGCCACTCCAAGGGCTCACGCACGCAAACGAAGCTCCAAACAAGGCACACACAAGCCTACAAGATCAAGAGACAAGCCTAGGAGCAAAGAGCAGAAGCAACTAGACAAGAATCAAAGGACTTAGGCAACTCTGCGAAGTCCCTGGCAGACCGTCCGAGAGGACCTGGCGGACTGTCCGCGATGACGGCGTGGACCGTCCGTGAGGTCTCGGCGGACCGTCCGAAAATACCACCAGAACCTCCAATAGCACACCGAGAAAAACGGACCATCCGTGATGGACCCGCGGACCGTCCGCCTCGTCATGGACCGTCCGACACTCTAGTACGGACCGTCCGCAAACTTCGCGCCCCAAAAACCAACCGGCTCAACGGATCGAATGAAAGGCCCTCAAGAACACGTGAAGAACACGAAGAACAGCCGACCTATCAGGCACCTCGCGGACCGTCCGCACGGAGGCCGCGGACTGTCCGCCAAGCGCGAACAGAGCAGAAAAATTCTCGAGCTCGGGAGTCAACTCCACCTTTCCATCACCGGATCTCCCAAATGGCTAGAGCTCTTGAGACAAGATTTTGGGGAGATGAGAAGCGTCACACAAGGAAGCTATGCCCCAAAAATCTCGACCTCTAACTCCCTAAATCACCGGGAATCGTGGATCACACGAACCACCACCATGAACTCGGGCACCAACCAAAAACGCACGAATCGAAGGTGTTTCCCGGCGTTTGAGGGGTCAAGATCACACACAAAGATGCGCAAGGCATCCACCCATGATCCCCTCAAAGAAATCTGAGAAGAAACGCCCTCAAATCCACGAATCGAGCGAAGAACGAAACCCCCCAAAAATAGCCCCGAAAATGACACGAAAATCACAAAGGACTAGGAGATCACCGGAACGCAGAATGCTTCTATACATCCAGAGGTCAGAGTCTATACAAGAATCTAGCCTAAGGAATACAGAGGGAAAAGAAGCAGTATAGAGAAATCTACCGGGGAGAAAGCCCTAGAGTCCAAGAGAGAGAGAGATGCCATCCACCTCTCCGCTATTTATACGAAGTCCATCGGAGGGAGGTAAATGACCACGCTACCCCTCCAACTTGAAATGAAGATACAACCCCTCAGGGGCATTTTGGTCAAGTCTTCATCGAACGGACATGCTTTCACCACGGCTTCGCTTCACATCGACGCAAACCCCGCGATCACGCCACGTGCCCTCCGCCTCGAAGCTTCCCGAAGCTCCCGGATCACCGTCTCCGTCGCCTCGGGCCTCTGGGCTTGGTTTTGAGGCCCAAACCAAGAAACCGTCCACCGAAGGTTTTATGGGCAAACCAACAAACCCCGCGTGCAAGCTTCGGGCTCCATCCGCTACCTTGCACCGGCCCATGTTCACGACTTCAGCCCGCCAGTCTTGCACCGCATGGCACACACTTGACCCCATCAGCCACCGGGTCCATCGAACCAAGCCTACTTGCCTCTCCATCACCCGGAGGCCACCACGGCTAAGGCCTTTCGCGCTTGTTCTTCACCTGCACCAGCACGAGTCAAGCCGCAACCTGTACCTGCACACTTAGCCAAGCATCAGTCCACACAACGTTGTCAATCACTTATCACTAAGGAGCGACCCTCCACTAGTCCTCGGACACACCTGGTCCTCACACTACCTGTGGACCGACCTCTATCGTTACGGGGGGTATGCTCATAACTATCGTAGCCAGACAACCAAGGCACCATGCCTACGTTGCTGCTAGACTCCACCAGGCCCGGGCTATTGTGACCCAGGGTGAGAGCCACCAGAAGTCTGGTCAACTAGACCGAGTACCGTAGCTTGAACACAGACCTCATGCAACACTCTCATGCCATCTAACAAGATCAACTAAGGCTAGACATACAAACAGATACGAACTCTCTTATGTCTAATCAATAAGATCAAAGGGTCGTGTTCGTGAAGAACACGAGCCTCTAACTTATGAACAAACACATAAGGAAGGAGTTTATCACCCTTCAAGTGGATCAAAAGGTAGTGTTCACGAAGAACACAAGCCTCTAAATGATGAACAGAGGATGAACTCAAGAACATATCAAGCATATGATCTACCATGACTTTATATGAAATAGCTGAATAACTGAAGTAGATCAAAGTCATACAAAGAAATATAGATAAAAGAGAACTCATACCTAGATTCCCAAGAAGACTTGGAACCTGAATAAGAGCTACTCTAGCCTACCCCCTAGCCTTGGAAACTAAAATTGAGAGGAGAATGAGAGAGTGGTGTGTGGGAAATGGGAGCCCCTCCCCTCCTATTTATAGACAAGGACCAGGCTTGCTTGGAGGCTCAAAGTGCTCCAAAACACCCCGAGATGCAGCAAGTGACCAATGAGCAACTGCCACATGTAGGGACACGATGAAAGGGGGCAAAGGCGGTTCGGTCGATCCTAGGATCGGCCGGCCCCTTCGGCCCTCCTTTCGAGGTGTGTTTCCTCTAGGTGGCTGTCCTATGGGCCCTCTGATCCATCCGCGGTGCATGGCTTGATTTGGTATCCGAGGTGGGCCCTTTGATCCATGTGAAGTCCATGTGGCGTCCTCTGATTCGTCGATGAATGCCTCCCTTGGATCGATGACGTGGAATGCCATGTTTCCCTTAGTGGCAGCCACCTCCTCAGCTGAGTTGGCATGGTTTCTTCATAGAATTTGGGTTTCCATCTCTTTTAAGGGGTAAATCACCTACATACAAATAATCTCCAAGGACAAGTGAAACTACATTATTCAAACCAAAATGCTAGTAAATAATGCATATGCCTCCATTTATGTGAGAATATTGAGGGTTGAAAATGGTGAATTTCAACCGTCAACAAACTCCCCCAAGCTAACCTCTTGCTCGTCTCGAAGCAAGACATTAGAAACTTAGGTTGGTTGATCAGGAGTTGCTACAATGTTGTATTCTCAACTTATGGCAAACATACAACAAAGTACTCTACCAAGGGTTGAACAAGTTGGTAATGTTCTTACATTTCACCTGATACGTGGGGCATATAGCTTCACTTGCCTTGGGCGGTTGAGAGACAGAATGGTTATATAGCATGTGCATAATCACTCATACCTTGATCAGCTTATCAATCCGGAGGTTTTGCAATTTTTTCAAAAGAAAATCAGAGTTCCTCAAATGATACTCTCGGATCGCTCAAAAGGTATATGGTTCCTCACCAAGGCATCAATGTTGCCTTTCTTCACATCCTACTCCTAATAGGCTTTATGTGGAGCTGTAGGTAGGGAAGATGTGGCATACTTGTCTCTCATATTTTGTTAAGTCAAAAACCGGATCCTTGGAAGAAACAAACATACATCCTGATCAAGATGTGCATATGTGTGTAATGGATATGAGCATGGCAAGGTGGATACTAGGCCCGAAAATGGGTGCTAGATATTGCCATGTTTTATATGAGGGAATGAGGGAATGATGGTAAGGTGGATACTAGCCTCGGAGTAGGTACTAGTTATTACCATCTATATGGTGGAACTCTTTCTCTTGCACATATCAATCCCTTTTTCTCCTTTCTGAAATTTTCGAGACTTTGGGCTAGCTCTCTTTATTCTATTTTTTGCCATGCTTTTGAGCATGCTTTTTTTCAAGCTAGCCCTTTGTCTCTATTGGAGATATTTGGAGAGGGATGAATGATACAAAGATACATAGAGTTTTGAGGTTATGGAAGAATGCATAAGCAATATGGAGCAAATGATGAATGCTAACTTCCAGTGTAGAAGTTTTAGCATGAACGTGTGCGTGATCTTGATCAGGGGAGTATGAGTTCTAACAAGGCTCACAACAATTTGACAAAGCTCAATGAGAGAACAAGCTGCATATGTGGAGGCTAAGAACTAGAATCTACATATGGCCTTGGATGGGAAATTCTCATCATTGAGGAACTCATCATGTTTCGATTTTTCAAAAAGGAAAACTCCGGATGTCAAGCATCACTAAGCACAAGATCATAGCACTCTATTCTACCATGTCATGTCTAACAACAACTTAGGCAAGGTTCATGCTTTTTGCTACCCACAGTTTTTCAAGCTAAGATTTGAACATACAAGCCAACAAACTCAAAACTTAGGTAGGATACAAAGTTGTATGCAAGACATACGAGAAGAATAAACAGAGCAACTATTCATCATTTCAACCATAGAGACAAAGCATTCTTACTATGCATATCAAAGCAAACTAAGCAAACGATGATGATGAAAGCAAATAAATATTTTTGGTCTTTTTATTTTTGGAGATTTTTTTTGGATTTTCATTTATAAGATATTCTGAAAATAAAGGAAGATACAAGTTACCTTAGAATGAGGGTCCTCCCCCAAGCTAGCTTCAGGCTCACTGCGGAGGAGGGTAGAAGAAACCCTGACTTGCGTAGTAAGCCCTCTGCGCCTTCATGTATCGCTACTGATCCTGCTGCATGGCTGCTATCCTCTCACCAGCCTGACGCTGCCACGCTGAGGTAGACTCGACATGGGTGTTCAGCGTCTCCTCCAATCCTGTGACCTGGACGGTGAGCTCTCCCATCTGCTGCGCGAGCTGAGCATCACATGCAGAGGCTGAGGAGTGCCGCCGGAAGGACGAAGACGGAGGTGGACCACCGGAGCTGGAACTAGCGGGTGTAGGCCACTGAGCACTGCTCGCACCTGCCCAAGCCGTGCCACTCGTACTGGGGCGGTAGGCGGGCTGGTCCCAACCAGGTGCATATCCAGGGGTAACCCCGGACATGTACACCGCTGAAGGACCGATTAGGCGAACCAGAGAGGGGGGAGTGAATGGGAGCCGATAAAAATTCTTCTTGAAGGAGATGAGAACTCCAACAAGATGAACACGGCTTCCAAAACACGTCTCCGACTCAACTACCCAAGTTGGTCAAGACCACGTAGCCACTGAAGTGCTACTGGTCCTAGGAACCAACAACCACCTTCACGAACTCGAGAACGCAGCGGAACTAGCAACTCGAGCGCTACTGACCCACACCGGTCAGGCCGGTGAGCACCACCGGTCAGATCGGTCCCTGCTGGTACAACCTGGGAACTTCCACAGAAGGCCCCTACACCGGTCAGGCCGGTGTAGCTCACCGGTCAGACCGGTTCAAGCCAGGAAACCCCAAATCCACCAAACAGGCCTACCGAGCTCCAAACTGACCCAAACTCGAAAAAGCAGCAACACGGGACTACAACAAACTCACCAGAACGTTCACCCGAGGCAAAACCCACAAAGCCTCTGCACCGGTCAGACCGGTGAGCAGCACCGGTCAGACCGGTCAGGCTGGGCCGCTCGGGGATGAACAGCACCCGCGGGTCAACTCCCCCAAATCCAACTCCCGATCTCCCGAATCGCTCCACGGATTTGTGCAAGACTTTGGGGATAGTAGGAACACCTCATGGGCACTCCATAGCCAAGATTTGGTCCACCAAAACTTGGTAAATCAAGAGGAATCGAAGAAATCCCACCAAGAACGCCTCTAACCCTAGAGCCACGAAAACCCCAAAATCGAGCCCCTTTACTCACTGATTTGGGAGGGGAATCAAAGGGAAAAGAACCACGAAGGGTTCATGCATACATCCCCCACCAAATCCCAAAGAGAAAGGCCTCGAAATCGCTCCAAGAAAATCGCCAAGAAAGGGCTCCGAAAATCACCAAAAAGGAAAAATGGGAAAGACACATCCAAGCCTTGAGGAGCCACGCCGAATCATCTATACATACCAAAGAGGTTCATACAAGGTCTAGCTTGCCGCCCGATCATCCTTCCCTCTCACAAGATCTCACCATGAAGCTCTCAAGCTAGTCCTAAGAAAATCCTAAGGAAAATAGGAAGAGAAAATAGGAAAGCAAATGAGCTAGGATTCCAAGAGATGGCTACCATCCTCTCACCACTTGGGTTATATGGAGGCAACCGAAAGACGAAAATACCCTTACTAGCTAACTAGGGATACATGCCCCTCAAGGGCGAATTCGGAAATCTTTGTCTTCGCTCCATCGGATGGATGCCCAGCGACCGCAAACTTGCTTAGCCTCGACGCAAGCCTTGCGATCCCGACGCGTGTCCTCCGCTTCGAAGATTCCGGACTGCGTCGTCGCACACCGGTCAGACCGGTGCTCCTCACCGGTCAGACCGGTACCCACCGGTCAGACCGGTCAGACCCACCGGTTAGACCGGTCTGGAGCTGCTGCACCTCCGTCTTCGGTTCTTCGGTCTTGGCTTTGTGGATCAACCAAGGAACCCAGTGGTTTTCTGGTGAACCACCGGAAACCCCGCGAACTCGGTGTAGCCTCCGCCAATCACCACTCATGACTCGGCTCCCACGTAGTCCCGGCTCGACCTTGGTTTTGAGGCTCAACCAAGAAACCGTCCATGACTTCATCTTGCTGTTCTTGCCACCATGCGGCCCGCACTTGACCCCGCTGGCCACCGGGTCCCTCGAACCAAGCCTACTTGTCTTCTCCACACCTGGAGGCCTCACCGGTAACGACCTTTCGCGCTTGTTCTTCACCTGCACCTGCACCAGTCAAGCCGCAACCTGCACCTGCAATACTTAGCCAAGAATCAGTCCACACCACGTTGTCAATCACTCATCACACCAGGAAGCGACCATCCACCGGTCCTCGAACCACACCTGGCTCTCAATCTCCCCCTTGATGAGTGCATTGACAACACACACGTTTTGGTAACCAAGAGAAAAGAAAAAGAAAAGAAACGACTAAAAGAAACTCCAACAAGCGATCGAAAGCCAAAGAAAGGCAAAGAGCAAGATCACTTGAAGAAGACAAGTCTCGGACCCCTTAGGCAAGGGCAACGGCTCGACACATCCGAGACAAAACATGCTCAAGCAAAGAGCACAAACCATCAAACCAAAGCTCTAAAACCACAAAGAGCTCCCCCTGCACACATGCAAGCTCCCCCTGAACCAATGCAACTCCCCCTGGACGAATGCATGCAAACCACCTCGCAAAACAGAGCAGCTGCTTCAGCTTTGCTCTGACCGGTCAGACCGGTCAACCACACCGGTCAGACCGGTGTGCTAGATTGCCCAGCACCTGGACCTCACACCGGTCAGACCGGTGTACCTCACCGGTCAGGCCGATGCCCACCTGGGAAAAACTGGGAACTGCCCGAGCTCAAAACTTGCTCGAAACCACTTGGAAACCTTCTAAATGCATGCAGCAAGCCAAAACATGCTCAAACTTCTCCCCCTTGTTGACAATGCATGAATCAAGCCAAAAATGCAAAAAATGCAACCTAGAGCTTTTCAAATAGACAAAATTCAACAAAGGATGCTACACATGTCCAAATGAGCAAGTTAGATACTCTATAGCTTCGTAATGACATCAACGTCATGATCACCAAGTTTCACAACCATTGGGCGAAGCTAAGATAGAATAGAGCAATTTTGCGAAAAATCACCCTCTCATGAGCAAAGTCCTAAACATGAGCAAAACATGTCAAAATGGCAAAGCCACACAAACTTCATGCTAGGACAACCATTCTAAGCATAAGACCATCATAAACACCCACAAGCACCTCATGTCATGTCAAAGCCACCGAGCCATGTGCCTACTTCTATATATGAGACTTCTCATTGGTAGGCATCATGCAACGGTTTAGCACCCAAAGCAAATTAAAATTAGCACATATGACATGGGAGCACATTTTCCAAGCAATTTACATTTCATTTTCAGATTTATAGTTGGTACATGAAATGTCTTTGCGACAAAAAGGAACTTATGCCCCTCCACAAGATGAAGCATGGGGGCTAAACATTCATGATGGCAAATGAGCCTTTGGCCCCATATGATCAAAATAAGCTATCCAACCACAAATTAAGCATAGCCAAGCCACAAAAACATGTCAAGATCATGTAAAGGCATTTACTCACAAAAGAGCATACATATGAAATTTTTCAAAAACATAGCCATCAACCATGGATATAAACCAAGATTATCAAGAGCTAAGCCAAACTAACCATAGCTTACCAAATTAGCTCACAAAGACATATATATCATTCCATGGTGAATAATGTATATAGGAGAAGCCTTTCCTGAACAATGCATATGATACAAAATGCATGCAACCTAAGATACAAAGATGCCTATACATCATGTTACATATGCCATGCCAAATGCAAGAAATGCACAAAGGAAAGCTATACATATGCTACAAAGGAGCTCCCACACGCCAACTCAAGAAATCAAACAAACACCAAGCTCCCCCCGCAAACGAGTGAAAGTTGCTTGATCTAGGGGTTTGGTGAAAATATCGGCTAGTTGGTCATGTGTGGGTACATGGATCAAAGATATCTTCCCTTCCTCTACGTTGTCTCTCAAGAAATGATACCTCACTTCTATGTGCTTGGTTTTGGAATGGAGCACTAGGTTCTTTGCAACGCTTATGGCACTGGTGCTATCACATTGAAGTGGGACATGGGTATACTCCTCACCAAAGTCACTCATGGTGTATGTGATCCAAAGGAGCTGAGAGCAACAACTAGCTGCGGCCACATACTCCGTCTCGGTAGTGGATTGAGCAACACTCGACTGTTTACGGGAAGACCAAGACACCAAAGAAGAACCCAAGAACTGGCAAGTCCCAGAAGTGGACTTCCTATCCAACCGACACCCGGCAAAATCCACGTCTGAAAATCCATGAAGTGCCAAAGAAGAAGACGCAGAGTACCAAAGGCCGAAGTCGGGAGTGTGTCGCAAATACCTGAAAATGCACTTGACTGCTTGCCGATGCGAAGTCCTCGGAGATGCTTGAAAACGAGCGCACAGACATACCGAGAATTGGATGTCCGGCCTCGTCGCCGTCAAGTAGAGGAGTGACCCGATCATGCTCCGGTACTCCTTCTGGTCCACATGTTCACCTTCCTCGTCCGCATCAAGAGCTGTAGTCGTACTCATAGGCGTCGCCATGGCCTTGGAGTCCTCCATCTTGAACTTCCTCACAATGTCCTTGGTGTACTTAGCTTGGTGCACAAATGTTCCTTCCTTTGATTGCTTGATTTGTAGCCCGAGGAAGAACTGCAACTCGCCCATCATGCTCATCTCAAATTCTCTGCTCATGTCTTCTGCAAACCTTGCAACAAGAGAGTTAGACGAGCCACCAAAGACAATATCATCCACGTATACCTGCACAATCAGGATATCTCTGCCCTGCCTGAGGAGAAACAAGGTCTGATCGACCTTCCCCATCTCAAATCCTCTCTCAAACAGGAACCCCCTCAACCTACCATACCAAGCTCTAGGCGCCTGCTTCAATCCATACAGCGCCTTTCTCAACTTGTACACTCGGTGGGGGTACTTCTCACTCTCAAACCCCGGTGGTTGCCTCACAAACACCTCTTCCTCCAACACACCGTTCAGGAAAGCACTCTTCACATCCATCTGGTACAACTTGAACCCTTTAGCCATGGAAAAGGCTAGAAGGATCCTAATCGCCTCCAAACGAGCTACAGGAGCGAAAGTCTCCTCGTAGTCGATCCCCTCTTTCTGACTGTACCCCTGAGCAACAAGTCTCGACTTGTTCCTCACCACTTCTCCTTTCTCTCCCTCTTTATTTTTCCACACCCATTTTGTCCCGATCGGCTTACACCCTGGAGGAGGGTCAACCAACACCCAAACTTGGTTCCTCTCAAAATTCTCCAACTCCTCATGCATCGAGTTAACCCAATTATGATCGGATAACGCGTGTCCAATGTCTTTGGGCTCAAAGGTGGCAACAAAAGCAGCATGAGCGAAATGAGAATTGTTCCGAACCCTCGACCGTGTAGTACGTTCATTCATGTCGCCGATGATTCTCGAAGCTGGGTGATCCACTTGCACTCGCCGGGGAGGTTCTCGCCTTGATGCTACCTTCCCCTCAACAGCAGCTTCACCTTGATCTGGATTTGTCGTTGTAGGTGTGGGAGAAGGTCCGTTCTCGATCGTCGTCGAAGTAGTAGGTACATGTTCATCCGCGGGCACCACACCGCCATCTTCATCATCTCCATGTTCATGCTCCTCCTCCTGAAAGATCTCCTCGCCAAGTTCGTCGTCACCTGCACACTCAAAAACAAGCTGACTACGTAGCTGTGTCTCGTCGAAGGTTACCTCGCAAGTCTCCACGATTTGGTTAGTTTCAAGATTGAGCACACGAAATGCTCTAGAATGAGATGCATAACCAAAGAAAATGCCATCGACAGACCTAGCCTCAAACTTGTCCAACTTCTTCCCTTTCTTCAGAATGAAGCATTTACAACCAAAGACATGGAAGTGACTCACCTTGGGTGTGCGACCGTGCATCAACTCGTAACAGGTTTTCTTCTTGTGAACCCTGAGATAGATCCTGTTCGACACATAGCACGCGGTATTGACCGCCTCAGCCCAGAACCTTCTCGGAGTCCTATGCTCGTCGAGCATCGTCCGAGCCATCTCGCACAAGGTTCTGTTTTTTCTTTCCACCACGCCATTCTGGGGAGGCGTATACGGACTCGAAAACTGGTGTTCAAGACCCAAGTCATGGCAAAAGGTTTTGAAGCGAGAGTTTTTGAATTCCGAGCCATTGTCACTGCGGATCGCTCGTATGGCATCTCTGTGCCTCTCGTTTCTTAACCTCAAGACAAGATCTCGAACAAAACCAAACGTCTCCCCTTTCTCCTCAAGAAAGAACACCCACGCATACCGAGAGTAGTCGTCCACCACAACAAGGACATACCACTTCCCACCCGCAGATCGCACATGAGCTGGGCCAACAAGGTCCATATGGAGCAGCTTGCATGGACGCTCAGTCATAACATCGGTGAGAGGCGGGTGAGAAGAGGCTACCATCTTGGCATGCCTACACGGCGCACAAACCAACTCTTTCTCAAACCTCAACCGTGGCAATCCTCGGACCAAATTGAGTTTACTCAAGCGAGACAAAAGGTCAAAGCTCAAGTGACCCAACTTCCTATGCCACTTCCACAACTCACTCGAAGAACCAGCCAAGAAGCAACGCTCCACACCAGAAGACTGAGAGAAATCAGCTCGAAACACCTGACCCTCGGGAACGACCATGCAAACAAGGTCCCCTCGAGAATCTAAAATCCGAGAACCACCAGGCCGAAACAACACCTCAAAGCCCTCATCCAACAACTGGGACACAGAAAGCAAATTGAACCCCAGCGATTGAACAAGAGCAACACGCCTGAGAGTGACCTTGTCACTTACCTTGATCTCACCTTCTGAGAGCACACGCCCTCGCCCATTGTCCCCAAAGGTGATGTATGTCCTAGACACCACCGGGACGAGACTTGAGAACCACCCCTTGTCTCCGGTCATATGCCTCGAGCAACCGGAGTCAATCAACCAAATGTTCCTCAAGTCTCCCACCTGAAAATCAAAAGCGAGCACGTGAGTGAACAAACGACTCAGCACTGGGGTTAGTACCAAAAGAGTAAAACCAGTGCCGAGCCATTTGCTCCAAAGTGGGGTTAGCACAAACCAAATCATCACGCCTATCAAAGCTACCACCACGAACACCACCACGGTAACCACTACGAGGGAACCAACCCTCTCTAGCTGGAGGAGGACGAAAGCCACGAAAGGAAAACCGTGGATCGTTCCTCCTCTCCATCTCAAAGCTACGACTCCTCCCACCCCCGTATTGAGCACGAGGTGGAGAACGCCTAACAAACTGACCACCTACAAACTTTCCAGACCAACCACCAGAACCACGACCACCAGAACCAAACCGAGCATCCTCACGAGCACGAAACCCAACTTGCTGTCTGCCCAGACCTGCACCGGTCTGACCGGTGTAGTGCACGGTTTTGACCGGTGTAGCTCGGCCAGCAGCACCACTTGCTACCTTCCGGTCTCCCCAAGCCGGAACCGTCCTCACAATCGCCTTGGCCCTGGGCATCTGCATACGAGGCTCAGGTACACCATTAGAGGGGTGGTACCTGTCCTTGTTAGCCCACTCTCTAGCCATTCTCTCCTCACGCTTCCTCTTGAAGCAAAACTCATCCTTGTGACCATCTCTCCCACAATACCCACAATGGAACTTTATGGGTTGTGGCTTAGGCTTAGGCTTGGGTTGTGGCTGCCCACTCGGTTTCTCACCCTTCTTCTCTCCTTCCTCACCTCCCTTTGGACTCACAAACTTCACCGGTTTCTGGAAATCATTTGCTGGGTGAGGGAATATGGGTGGATCTGGAGTAGTGTCAAGTTTGTTTCTGAGATGGTTAGGCTTGGGCTCAAACTTGTTCTTGTATCTGTTTGGTGGTGGGATAGGAATCTCTCCAACCCTCTCAACTCCCTCACCACTGTTCTTTCCAAGCTTGTCAGCCCCAAGTGCCTGACCATCATAGCGTTTGAAAGCCGCTATCATGATACCAAGCTGAGGCTCCTGACCCGACAACCAGCTCATACATTTCCTCAGCTCATCATTCTCATCCTGCAAGCGATCAACATAATGCGCAAGCTCCAAATTCTTAACCGCATGCAATTCACAAGTAGAGCAAGAAGTGGGAATAGGCTCTTTCAACTTAGCCTCAATCGAAACAGTGTAAGCATGCATCTCATCAATCTTTCCATGCAAAACAGGGCAAGAAGTGCAAGCACCTAGCAAAGCAGGTCTAGACTTAAGCTCAGCCACTTAAACCCTAAGCATATCTAGTTCATCACAAGTAGAAGCATGCTTATCCTTAAGAGCAGTAAGATCAGCTAGGTACACAGAGCAATCACAGCAATCAATCTCATCAGAAACCACAGGTGAAGCCTTAAGCGAATCAATCTCAAGCTTAGCATCTAGGTTCTGGGTTTCTAGCTCAGCCACACGGTTCCTAGCATCTTCTAGTGAGGCCCTACGCTCTTTCCTCATCTTCTTGGGCTCTCTAAGCATGTGATCGTGATTATCAAGCAAGTCAACCAACTCATCATTCTCCTTGCGCAAAGAGGAGAGCTCATCACATACCTCGTCCTCGAAGTCGGAGTCTGAGTCACTCTGGTGACTCTTCTTGCTGCCGGAGCTACGAGCCATGCCGCAGAAGCCATCTCCCGCGAAGCAGCTCAACCCGCTCAAGTTCCTGGATGACTTCTTGTTCTTGCGCCGATCACCTTCATCTTCACTGCTACTGGAGCTCGAGGAAGAGTAGGCGGAGCTGGAGTCGACGTCGCTCGCTCCGACCATCGCTCGGGCCTTCCTACCGCGGCCGTCCTTCTTCCTCGACCGCCGCTCGTCCTTGTGCTTGTTCTTGTGCTTGTGATCGCGCCTCGATCGGTACTTGCCCTCCTTGCTCGACCGGTGTCTGTAGCCGTCCTTGTAGCCGTCCTTGTTCTCCATCTTCTCCGGGCAGTCAGCGACGAAGTGTCCTGGCTTGCCGCACTGAAAGCACGTCCGTGCTGTCCTTCTCGTGTTCACCCGGTTCTCGTGCAGCCTCTCGAACCGCCTGGTCAGCAACGCCAGCTCGTCCTCTCCAAGCACGTTGAACTCCTCGTCTGGCAAAGACATCAAAGAAGACAGAGAGTACATCCTGGAGGATGCGTTAGCGTTAGACTTAGCTCCTTTGCCACCAACGAGAGCGAGACTATGAGAATCAGTCGGGCTCTCGATCTTGGCTGTCATACCACGGTCCAACTCAGCCGACTTGAGCTTCGAGAACAGCTCGTTCACCGTCAAGGTGTCATACTTCTCGGACTCAACAATAGCCTCAAACTTCCCGTCCCATACGGTACGATCCAACGAGTGCAAGAGCTTCATGGCTCTATCATGATCATCGTATGGGAGCACGGCCACATTTGCTCTCATGTTGTTCACAACGACCGTAAACCACTGGAAAAGGGCATCGACGGACTCGCCGGGGAGATGAGTGAAGTTCTCGTACTCTCTCCGGTAAGTCGCGTACATCCGAGCCTGAACCTGAGCATTCCTAGCATGAGCATCCTTCAACTGCTCCCAAATCCTACAAGCTAAGTCCTCTGTCTGAACCCGATCGAATTCAGGCTGACACAGAGCACGAAACAAGTAGTCGACAGCCTTGTTGTTGGCTTCGAACATATCCCTCGATCCTGGAGCAAGGAAGTTCATCGGATGAACATAAGCTGTGTTCACCGTGACGTCCCAAAGGATCTGACCCTTTCCGCGGAGGAATGCTGCCATCCGCCTCTGCCACATCTGGTAGTTCTTCCCATCGAAGTGCGGAGGACCCGAACCCCGTTCCTAGTACGCCATCTTTGGATCTTAGACTGGTAAGAGTCAATAAAGACCCGAACCGGCTCTGATACCAATTGAAGGACCGATTAGGCGAACCAGAGAGGGGGGGAGTGAATGGGAGCCGATAAAAATTCTTCTTGAAGGAGATGAGAACTCCAACAAGACGAACACGACTTCCAAAACACGTCTCCGACTCAACTACCCAAGTTGGTCAAGACCACGTAGCCACTGAAGTGCTACTGGTCCTAGGAACCAACAACCACCTTCACGAACTCGAGAACGCAGCGGAACTAGCAACTTGAGCGCTACTGACCCACACCAGTCAGGCCGGTGAGCACCACCAGTCAGACCGGTCCCTGCTGGTACAACCTGGGAACTTCCACAGAAGGCCCCTACACCGGTCAGGCCAGTGTAGCTCACCGGTCAGACCGGTTCAAGCCAGGAAACCCCAAATCCACCAAACAGGCCTACCGAGCTCCAAACTGACCCAAACTCGAAACAGCAGCAACACAGGACTACAACGAACTCACCAGAACGTTCAGCCGAGGCAAAACCCACAAAGCCTCTGCACCGGTCAGACCGGTGAGCAGCACCGGTCAGACCGGTCAGGCTGGGCCGCTCGTGGATGAACAGCACCCGCGGGTCAACTCCCCCAAATCCAACTCCCGATCTCCCGAATCGCTCCACGGATTTGTGCAAGACTTTGGGGATAGTAGGAACACCTCATGGGCACTCCATAGCCAAGATTTGGTCCACCAAAACTTGGTAAATCAAGAGGAATCGAAGAAATCCCACCAAGAACGCCTCTAACCCTAGAGCCACGAAAACCCCAAAATCGAGCCCCTTTACTCACTGATTTGGGAGGGGAATCAAAGGGAAAAGAACCACGAAGGGTTCATGCATACATCCCCCACCAAATCCCAAAGAGAAAGGCCTCGAAATCGCTCCAAGAAAATCGCCAAGAAAGGGCTCCGAAAATCACCAAAAAGGATAAACGGGAAAGACACATCCAAGCCTTGAGGAACCATGCCGAATCATCTATACATACCAAAGAGGTTCATACAAGGTCTAGCTTGCCGCCCGATCATCCTTCCCTCTCACAAGATCTCACCATGAAGCTCTCAAGCTAGTCCTAAGAAAATCCTAAGGAAAATATGAAGAGAAAATAGGAAAGCAAATGAGCTAGGATTCCAAGAGATGGCTGCCATCCTCTCACCACTTGGGTTATATGGAGGCAACCGAAAGACGAAAATACCCTTAGTAGCTAACTAGGGATACATGCCCCTCAAGGGCGAATTCGGAAATCTTTGACTTCGCTCCATCGGACGGATGCCCAGTGACCGCAAACTTGCTTAGCCTCGACGCAAGCCTTGCGATCCCGACGCGTGTCCTCCGCTTCGAAGATTCCGGACTGCGTCGTCGCACACCGGTCAGACCGGTGCTCCTCACCGGTCAGACCGGTACCCACCGGTCAGATCGGTCAGACCCACCGGTCAGACCGGTCTGGAGCTGCTGCACCTCCGTCTTCGGTTCTTCGGTCTTGGCTTTGTGGATCAACCAAGGAACCCTGTGGTTTTCTGGTGAACCACCGGAAACCCCGCGAACTCGGTGTAGCCTCCGCCAATCACCACTCATGACTCGGCTCCCACGTAGTCCCGGCTCGACCTTGGTTTTGAGGCTCAACCAAGAAACCGTCCATGACTTCATCTTGCCGTTCTTGCCACCATGCGGCCCGCACTTGACCCCGCTGGCCACCGGGTCCCTCGAACCAAGCCTACTTGTCTTCTCCACACCTGGAGGCCTCACCGGCAACGACCTTTCGCGCTTGTTCTTCACCTGCACCTGCACCAGTCAAGCCGCAACCTGCACCTGCAATACTTAGCCAAGAATCAGTCCACACCACGTTGTCAATCACTCATCACACCAGGAAGCGACCATCCACCGGTCCTCGAACCACACCTGGCTCTCAACCGCAGGGGCCCCTCCTGCCACCGGTGGTGTAGCAGGCTGTGGCTGAGGCTGTGGTGGTAGTGGTGGCTGTGACTGCTGCTGCTGCTGCATGTGTGCTCTCTTCGCTGCGCTTCTGGTGGACCTGCCTGAAACACTAGCACGACGGCTTTCCTCTTGTGTAACAAGGGGAAGGGTTAGTGACTCCGAGTTATACAATCCAAACCCTAGGTTAGGTAATGGGATTTGATTTGCATAACCTGGAAAGAAGAAAGTCAAAGAATCATTTGGGCCCCTCTTGAGTATATGCCCTTGGATCAAGTATGCCTCATCAATGAGAACTCGGGGCGTCCCTATGAAGGGTATGGAATTCCCGCTAAGAACCCCGAGTCTGTGAGCAATACGAGTCACCAAAGACGTACATTCAATAGGACCTATCATCTTGAAATTCATCAACCACTGCCAAATCATAGCTTTAACGGGAGAGACCTTGATCTGGTTAATAGCGGCGTATAATAACATCATCTCATCGCTGCGCACGGGCCAAACATCCTCTCGTGGAAAGAGAGTAATGGCGAGCCACTTGTGCCACAGACGGAGAGTGGGATGCACAATATCGTTGCACCGAGGTACAAACTTGCCACTGTAAACAAGACCAGAGATGTCTGACCAGAAAGAGTCTCGAACAAAACCCTCACAAGCCCGCTTCAAAGAAACAGCACAACAAGGACTAAAACCAAGAAGACGACTAAGTTCTTTCCAAGAAACACGATAATCGATCCCAAAAAGACGAAACTGAATGCCATCCGGAATCTCGGTAAGAGAGCAAAAAAACTGGATGGTGAGGGGCCGAGAGCCAAGCTCTGTAACTGGTGCAAACTCCTCCCAACCAAGAGCATGCCAAATGGAAGCGAACTCGAGATTCATACCTGTTTTCTCCATGAGAGCCGGGTCGAAGTCTCGAGTGTGAGCGAAGACTCGGTCCTTTAGGAGAGCGTAGGCTTGCTCCTCTCGAGCGCCCCGCAAGCTGAGGTAGGGGGTGTCGTCGATGACCTCCTCCATGGCTTGTGGCTCGGCTTGCTCTTCTTGCTCTTCTTCATAATCCATCATCGATGGGCTCGGCGTTGGCTCGGCGGGGGTGGATGCACTCGTGCTTGCCCGCGAATGGGAGCGTGAGCGTGTCACCCTCCGGAGAGTGTTCGCCGCCCAATTCATGCTAGCACAACAACAGGGGACAACAAGAGCAACTCGGTGATGGGTTAGTGGAATCGAATGAAGTTCTTACCGAGCTTGCTCCACCAATAACAATACTTTCAGCAACACAATAGAGAGAATACTTGATGATCCAATCTCGAGCAAGAAATCCAAGAAAACCAAGAGAGCAAGGAGTAGAGAGGGGAGTGCGAGCGAAGAGTGTTGAATGGGTGAAGAACACCCCCTCTCCCCCTGCTATTTATAGGAAAATGTGCTGGGCATCCAGACATAGCCGTTGGGCAACGACTAGGAGCCGTTGGAGCAAGGTGGGGCCCAGCAGCCGTTGGGCTGCTTCGGCCGAACCTGGGGTCGGCCGACCCCAGGCTGGGCCCACCTGCCCTCTGCCCTGGCTAGTGGCTCCCCAACAGCTAGCTGGGGGCCTGCCTGAGTGCCTCAGCCCAAATTCCCTCGAAATATTTTTCAAATGATTTTTCTTGATTTTTCAAACTCAGAAATTATTTTTACAAATTTTATTTTGGAAAGGGAAAAGGGCTAGATAAATCTAGCATGCAGATGCAAGGTTTTTGGAAAATCAAATATGCAATTTTGGAAATAAAATTTTGGAAAGGGAAATATGAGATAAGTACCAACTTTAACCTTTTTGGTAGAAAGGACCCATCATTTTTAGTCCGACGAGTTGGACTCTTCTCAGTGATCACTTCCACTCAGCACCCCACTCCTGAGAAGTAGAGGGTGGTGCCATCTCAATCTTCTGCCATTCTTTCCGAATTTTCTTTAACCTTTCCGACAAAGATTTCTTCCTTGGGGGTAATGGCTCCGTCCTTCCCCCAAGCTGCTCAACATTATCTTGCACCAAATAGCATTGCTCCTCTTTGTCCTGAAACTTGAACTTCAAGTTCCTCTTCCCAATGCAAAAACGGATGATTCTGGACCCCACATTGATTCTAGCTCGGACATCACTGAGAAATGGTCGCCCAAGGATGAGTGGCATTCCTCCCTCGTCATCCATACCAAGGACCACGAAATCCGCGAAGACATAAGAACTCTTGATCTTGACCAATATACTCTCAACAATTCCTTCTGGATATCGTATCGTTGAATTGGTGAGTTGGATAGTCCGTGCTGTAGGAGAGAGCTGGATATCCCAGTTGCTCGAACATGGCCTTGGACATGAGATTAACACTTGCACCAAGGTCGCAAAGGGCATGCATTATTTTCTTGTAATAGATTGTGCAAGTAATAGTCGGGTAGCCTGGTGTCGACCATATACCCCTGGGTACCCATACAAGGAAGAATACGAACTCATACCATAAATCCTTATAATCCTACTAGGACTCGTACCATGTAATCCTACTAGGACTCCTATCTTGTAACCGACTAGGAACCCGCCCCCTGGACTATATAAAGGAGAGCCGGGTACCTAGGAGGACAGGCCAACACCTCAAGGTGAATCCCCCAACCCCTCCGGGGAACACCCAAGCGCAGGGCGCCATACATGATACTCCAAACAGGACGTAGGGTCCGCTACTCCGGCGGTCCGAACCTGTATAAATCTGTGTCCAGTGTCCTCGCGCATACTTTCGAGTTCCAAGTCTGGCGATCCTCCACCGCACAAACTACTACCTCGGGTACCCCCTTGGTAGGCTCAGTGGCCAAAACACTGACAGCTAACGCGCCAGGTAGGGGCTAATCGTCGAGATCATCGGGCGAGCTCGAAGGACTACTTCTCAAAAATCAATCTACCTGCGGTTTCGACATCGCCGAATCAATCTACAGGGCATCAGGTCGTCCACAGCGTCCCATGCAAGCACACTATGGGTACTCTATTCTGAAGTAGAGTCAACGTCCCTGATATCTCTACTGGTACCAATTTCAACTCGGCGAATTGGAAAATCAAATTGATCTCCGGCGATCTGCAACATGTGAGTTCACGTCTAGGCGTGGAATTCAAAGTCGCTGCTCCGTCCGCATCCGGCTGCAGCCCTAGTCCAAGATGCAATCAAAAATAGAGTCCTGAACTCTCCATGTGCTCTGTGTACCGGTCCAAGACCGAAGCAGAGGACTACTCGTCCACATCTACGTGCACGGTAGGCTATCAGCGGGCCTGCTAGCGTCTACTGTGTTGCCGCTAGACTCCAAGCTACCACTGTCCGAATCAGGACTAAGGCAGCCAGCCACACGAATTCTACCCAGAATCATACGAAGCCATGGAGTGCAATTGATGATCCTGCTATGCGTGCACACAAAGCTACCAAGGCATCAACTATTGCCTCTGTTTTTTGTGCGAGCAAGCAATTCAATTTGTTGAGTTTGGCTACACGCACACATGGATAGCTACCAGCAAGCTTCAAGAATTTCGCTTGGCTCACACAAGAAACGTACTCGAGTACAACCACAGCTCAGCATTTCACCGTACGACTACTTCAACTACTCGAGTACAAGTTTACCAGCTCTAGTGCGCCTATACCGTGCATCCAGACGCATCGCCTCGCCGCTCGACTTCTCGTCGGTCGATCGCACTGGCTCTCGCCGTGCGCCTGGTCACGCTGTCTCGCGGCTCGACTACTCATCGTCTGGTTGCACCGGCTCTACTGCACCTATGCCGTGCTCCCGGGCGCGTCGCCTTGCCGCCCGATTTCTCGTCGGTCGGTCGCACAGGCTCTCGCCGTGCGCCCGGTCACTCTGTCTCGCGGCTCGACTACTCATCGTCTGGTTGCACCGGCTCTACTGCACCTATGCCGTGCATTTGGGCGCGTCACCTCGCCGCTTGACTTCCCGTCGGTCGGTCGCACTGGCTCTTGCCGTGCGCCCGGTCACTTCGTCTCGTGGCTGCACCGGTTCTACTTCGACTACGCCGTGCACCACCTCGACATCGTCTTGTGGTCACACCAACTCATCATGGACTACTTCGGCTACTCTTCTCGGCTAGTTTCCACTAGAAAACTAGTCAAGAACGGCTTCTACGCCCCCATAACTAGTCGGACCCGCATCCGACTAGTCGACTTCGTCAACACTCGTCCACGAGTTCATTCAAAACTCGCTCCGGCGGTATAAACCGACTTCGGTCGCATCTCCAGACCGCTCCTACGGTATCAGTAAGTCATTTATTTTAATGATTACTTTTCCTTCTTCTTTGGCTTGTTTTGCGCATGCAGGACAACTCGCCAAGGATTACTTATTGGTGTACGCTTCTCAACGGATTTTCCATAAGAGCTACACTATGCCAACTACTCTTGGGACATATCAACAAGTCACCACGAGCTCACTCCATCAACTCAGGGGCTTTCCCAAGGAGGCAAGTCTAAAGTCCGCTCCGCGCGGCAATCTAAAGTCGACTTACTCAAGTCGCATTTACAAAGTCCATTCTAAATGGCATAAAGTCGACTTCTTCAGTCGCAACCTCAAAGTCCGCTCCGCGCGGCACAAAGTCGACTTACTCAAGTCGCATTCTTAAAGTCCACTCCGCGTGGCAATCTAAAGTCGACTCTGGTCGCACTTTCGCCCGCTCCGGCGGCATACTACGTGTGTAAGCTTCGATGGAACCTAGCTGTAAGTGGCCCTCGCGTCCTGGCAACGATGGTACCTAGCTGCACGCGGTCTTCACTCTTCGTACCATGGGTCTGAAACGCATGGCCCTAAGTACTCTTGCTCTGCCCAACTTACCTTGGGTCTCCCTGTTATCATGCCGATCCATACTCTAAGGCCTCCCTGTTACCATCCGATCCTTACTCCGGGTTCCTGCTTCTATGCCGATCCCAGGCTGTAAGTGATTCTCAGGTCCAGGCGATTACCTAGCTGTATCCGGTTTTCTGATCCAGGCGACTACTCAGCTGTAAGCAGCTTTTGGGTTTGAGCTACACTCTCTACAGGCGGCTTTGGCCGCGACTACTCGTAGGGGATCATGACAATCCTCTCCAGGCGGCTTCGGCTGCGACAACTTGTAGGGGGTCACGATAACCCTCTCCAGACGACTCTGTGTCGTATATTTAATCAAGAGGCTGCAGCCTAGAGTAACACCCTTCATAGTAGGGTCTCAGTGGAACTCCAACACATTGAGTTCACCACACTGTCCCCTACGGTCTTACTCGTTCTTCGGAACATCCTTGCGAGTACTCTCTCACTAGGCTCATAGCCTCAGAGGTACTTAAGACATTGTAAACTCTACACAATGTGTTCAGTAATAAGTTGTTATATTGCATATCGACTTGTTACTGTCTTTTGCTTATTCACAACAAAGCCTTCTTTTACGCTGCCACAGCTAAGGTGTTCAACTCGTTGTGAATAAGTTCCTTTCAAGTACTATCTCACTAGGCTTATAGCCTCAATGGTACTTAAGACACTATTACTCAATAGTGTATCCAGACATTGTTCTCGACGCAATGTGTTTTTTCCAGACGGCTCCGAAGGCAAAACAATTCGTTTTTCTGTTTTTTAATTCGCTTTTTTGCCTTCCGGAACGTGCTTTTTTGGCTTTTCAGCTTTGTGTTTCGGGTTTCATTCTTGGCTCGAAGTACTCAAAGTCCGCTCCGCGCGGCACAAAGTCGACTTACTCAAGTCGCATTCTAAAGTCTGCTCCGCGCAGCACAAAGTCGACTTCGGTCGCATTTCAAAGTCCGCTCCGCGCGGCATAAAGTCGACTTACTCAAGTCGCATTCTAAAGTCTGCTCCGCGCAGCACAAAGTCGACTTCGGTCGCATTTCAAAGTCTGCTCCGTGTGGCATAAAGTCAACTTACTCAAGTCGCATTCTAAAGTCTGTTCCGTGCAGCACAAAGTCGACTTACTCAAGTCGCATTCTAAAAGTCTGTTCCGCGCAGCACAAAGTCGACTTACTCAAGTCGCATCTCTAAGTCGACTACTCTAGTCGCATCACAAAGTCGACTACTCTAGTCGCATTCTAAAGTCTGCTTTGACGGCATAAAGTCGACTACGGTCGCATCTAAAGTCCGCTATGACGGCAACATTACCACTCGAAGACGACTCGAGTAGTCTATGCTACTTTTCAAGTACAACGGCTTCACACCAAATTACTACTTAGAGACAACTTCAGCATGCTCCGTTCGTTCTTCAGCTTGAGGGCTCAACTCCAATTACTACTCGACGTGGCTCATATAGCTCACTTGGTTCGTAATCTCGGGGGCTGGACGCTACAAGAGTACTCGGATGATGGCTTTTGCGAACTGAAGACCCTTGGATTGATCATCTAATTACTTCAAGGCTCGGGGGCTACTATGCTACAACCATCAACCTCTTTTTTCAAAGACGGAAGATGCAGATTCAAGATTGACCCTCAGCTTGATTCTTCGACTCAAACTCAGGTTCGGGGGCTACACTCCATATGGAGTGCGATTTTTGCAAATCGTACCTCCATATAGATCAAAACTTCAAGACAAGATGGGTATTTTTTGGAGACTTCCTGGGTTAGAACTCGGGGACGCCTGGGAACTACTCGGGGATGATTCAAAAGTACTCATAGATGAACTAGAGCACATTCCACTCTTTCGGAAATTCAAGTACTATTGAAGACTTCGGCTAGCAGTACTCGAGACGATCAGAAACTACTCGACGAAGCTTCAAGACTACTCGAACTTACTGCTCAAGACTACAAAGTGCTCGGGGGCTTGTCGACCATATACCCCTAGGTACCCATACAAGGAAGAATACGAACTCATACCATAAATCCTTGTAATCCTACTAGGACTCGTACCATGTAATCCTACTAGGACTCCTATCTTGTAACCGACTAGGAACCCGCCCCCTGGACTATATAAAGGAGAGTCGGGTACCTAGGAGGACAGGCCAACACCTCAAGGTGAATCCCCCAACCCCTCCGGGGAACACCCAAGCGCAGGGCGCCATATATGATACTCCAAACAGGACGTAGGGTCCGCTACTCCGGCGGCCCGAACCTGTATAAATCTGTGTCCCGTGTCCTCGCGCATACTTTCGAGTTCCAGGCCTGGCAATCCTCCACCGCACAATCTACTACCTCGGGTACCCCCTTGGTAGGCTCAGTGGCCAAAACACTGACACCTGGGTCTTTCTTGTGCACAACTACTGATTCCTCCCATGGATCCAGAATTTGTTGTATGGGCTTTCCTGCATAGTTAGAAGTATGTGTCTTCCTAGGTGGCTGACCCCACCTGGTTGACACTACACTACATTCTCACAAGAGGATACGGGTTGCCCCGGGATCCTCCCATTATCAGGAGATGGAACCAAAGCAGCCAGCTGAGCAACTGGGTTTCTAACATTTTGTTGAAACTTAGCTGACTCTTCTGAGCAGAAGAAAAACTATCAAGCTTAATGTTGAGACTTTCCAAAGTTTTATCAAGGGCAGATAGCTTCTTGTTAACACCTTCATTAATCTTAGCTTGCCCAAAAACAAGATCTCTCAAGGATGGTTGATTGGGATTGTAAGAATTACCTTGGTTACCTCCTTGATAATAAGAGCGTTGTTGATTCCACGATTGGCCTCCTTGTTGAGGTGGACGATAACTGTTGTTGTTGCCATTCATGTACATCACTTCCTCCTGGGTTTCCGGACAATAATTGCCTGAGTGCCCAGTGTTGCCACAGACTTCACAAGTCATATGAGAGTCCATAGGTAGAGTAGTGGTGGCCATGGCAGCCTTCTCGCTGGTGTAGTCATCCAATCTCTTCATGAGAAGATCCAACTTGGCAGTAATCATATCTGCTTCCTTGACAGTATGAGTACCCCTCGGTCGTGGTTGGAGTCTTTCATCACTCCACCCTTGGTTGGAGACCATCTTCTCAATGAGTACTTTAGCATCATCAACAGTGAGTGAGAAGAATGCTCCTTGAGCAGCAGCATCAATATGGCCTCGGGCTGTCGGAGTCAACCCATTATAAAAGCTTTGAAGAATGAGCCAATCCTCCATCTCATGGTGAGGACAGGCCAGGACGTACTCCTGAAGCCTTTCCCAAGCCTCTGGAATAGATTCACTTGCTGCTTGCTGAAAACCAGAAATCCTTCCACGAAGAGCATTGGTTTTACCCAATGGGAAGAACTTCTTGAGGAATGCCTCTGAACACTTACTCCAAGTGTTAATAGCTTCACAATTCGCATAGAACCATTGCTTAGCTTTCCCGAGGAGAGAGAATGGAAACAGCCGTAGACGAACAACATCCATATTTGCACCCCAGATGACGAAAGTGCTGCATAGCTCTAGGAATTGCTGCAGATGAGCATTGGCATCCTCATTTGGCTTGCCACAGAATGGGTTAGCCTGTACCATCGTGATTAGACCCGTCTTGATCTCAAAATTTTCAGTCCCCATTGCCACCTCAGTGCCTTGCAGCACCTGGTCAGCGGAAGGAGCTGAGTACTCACGAAGTGTCTTCTGGGCCATAGCGTTGGACGTGGATGGTACAAAGGAAGTTGGTTCGCCTTCCGGATGAGTATGATGAGGTGAGTCGAAATGAATTCGAGCTCTCCTCACAAGTGACTCGGGATCTTCAGTAAAATTCTCTGGTAATTCAAAACCAGTCATACACTACATGTCTTCATCATCCAAAGATAAAAGAAGACAATCAAGGTTAGCCTGCATTGAGAGTTGCCCTAACCTACTCACAGCTTATAAATAGATGCAAAGCATAGTCATGATAATCCTGTGCCTTCCCCAGCAACGGTGCCAGAAATGCTTGTTGGCATTTCGTAGCGCCGTCATCTTAAGAACAGATGTGGGACCCATCCTTAGTGACAACACCAAGAATCGCCTTGTAGGCACCTTCAATGTCACAACTAATGACGCCGGGTTAGTGTGAACATCAAGAATAGCCAAAGGTTAATCTGAACGATCGTGAACGAATCCGCAAGCGCACAGATAAACCATTGTAGCATTTCCCCAAGGAAGGAGAGTATTCCAAGGGTATCGTATCCGTGGAAGGTAATGGCGGATATCTTAGACTTATGCTTTTGCTCTGAATGTAAACCAAGAGATAGATATAGGAAACAACACACTCAAAGACAGGGGTAAGATAAGAGATATAAGGGTAGTGCGACACACACACTCAGATCTACCTCTACTCTAGCACACTACGGCTTAGGGGGAACATACGAGTTAGCTCTAGGTTCTAATGTAGTAAACATACAAAGCTAGAAGATACAGGAGATGGACATGAGTATTGCACGAGAGGGATAAGGTTCAGCACCCAGGTACAAACAGGGAGCTAGCCCGCGACGACCAACACTCTGCAAAACGAGACTTTAGACTCCTACAACAGGTACCCCAGCGCGGAGGTTTGCCCAAGGATCCAACAGGGCTTTCACTACCTGCGGACCGACCTCTATCATTACGGGGGGTATGCTCATAACTATCGTAGCCAGACAACCCAGGCACCATGCCTATGTTGCTGCTAGACTCCACCCGGCGCAGGCTATTGTGACCCAGGGTGAGAGCCACCAGAAGTCTGGTCAACTAGACCGAGTACCGTAGCTTGAACACAGACCTCATGCAACACTCTCATGCCATCTAACAAGATCAACTAAGGCTAGACATACAAACAGATACGAACTCTCTTATGTCTAATCAATAAGATCAAAGGGTCATGTTCGTGAAGAACACGAGCCTCTAACTTATGAACAAACACATAAGGAAGGAGTTTATCACCCTTCAAGTGGATCAAAAGGTAGTGTTCACGAAGAACACAAGCCTCTAAATGATGAACAAATGATGAACTCAAGAACATATCAAGCATATGGTCTACCATGACTTTATATGAAATAGCTGAATAACTGAAGTAGATTAAAGTCATACAAAGAAATAAAGATAAAAGAGAACTCATACCTAGATTCCCAAGAAGACTTGAAACCTGAATAAGAGCTACTCTAGCCTACCCCCTAGCCTTGGAAACTAAAAGTGAGAGGAGAATGAGAGAGTGGTGTGTGGGAAATGGGAGCCCCTCCCCTCCTATTTATAGACAAGGACCAGGCTTGCTCGGAGGCTCAAAGTGCTCCAAAACACCCCGAGATGCAGCAAGTGACCAATGAGCAACTGCCACGTGTAGGGACATGATGAAAGGGGGCAAAGGCAGTTCGGCTGATCCTAGGATCGGCCGGCCCCTTCAGCCCTCCTTTCGAGGTGTGTTTCCTCTAGGTGGCTGTCCTGTGGGCCCTCTGATCCATCTCCGGTGTATGACTTGATTTGGTATCCGAGGTGGGCCCTTTGATCCATGTGAAGTCCATGTGGCGTCCTCTGATTCGTCGATGAGTGCCTCCCTTGGATCGATGACGTGGAATGCCATGTTTCCCTTGGTGGCAGCCACCTCCTCAGCTGAGTTGGCATGGTTTCTTCATAGAAGGTGGGTTTCCATCTCTTTTAAGGGGTAAATCACCTACATACAAATAATCTCCAACGACAAGTGGAACTACATTATTCAAACCAAAATGCTAGTAAATAATGAATATGCCTCCATTTATGTGAGAATATTGAGGGTTGGAAATGACGAATTTCAACCATCAACATCCATCGAGCTAGGCGAGTTCGACCTAGAGTTCTGCCCCAGGCAGGCCATCAAGTCCCAAGTCATCACAGACTTCGTCTCGGAGTGGATAGAAATCTAGCAGCCTTTACCCTCGGAGCGACCTGAGCACTGGAAGATGTACTTCGACGGTTCCCTGAACCTCGAAGGCGCCGGCGCGGGTGTCCTGTTCATTTCCTCCCAGGGCGACTACCTCAAGTACGTCCTGCAGATCCACTACAAGGTGTCCAACAACAGCGTTGAGTACGAGGCCCTCATTCATGGGCTACGCATCGCTGTCTCCCTGGGGATCAAGCGCCTTATAGCCTACGGCAATTCCAAGGTCATCATCGACCAAATCAGCAAGGACTCTAAAACTAGGAAGGACACAATGGATGCCTACTGTGCTGAGGTGCGCAAGCTCGAGCATCACTTCGAAGGGCTCGAGTTCCACCACGTCAGCCGCAACAACAACATCGCGGTTGATGTCCTTTCCAAGCTCGGCTCCAAGCGAGTGCTGGTTCCGGCCGGTGTGTTTTTCCAGGACCTACGCAAGCCGTTCATCAAGCTTATCCCTGACCAGAGTCACCAGATGACGAAGCGACTGCACCGGGAGGTCGCGATGTCCTCATGATCGAGGCAGAAGACGACTGTCGCCTTGACTTCATTGCTTTCCTCCTCGAACATCGAGTACCTGAGGACAAGGTGGAGCGCGAAAAGATCACGAGGCGTAGTGCCAACTACGTCGTCGTTGGCAACGAACTCTACTGGAGGTCCGCCTCTACTGGGGTTTTGATGAAGTGCATCCTGCGATCTGAGGGCCTTAGGCTCTTAGACGAGATCCACGGCGGCGAGTGCGGCTACCACGCTGCTTCCTCCAACCTCGTGGGCAAAGTCTTTAGGTCTGGCTTTTACTGGCCTACTGCCATGGCCGATGCACAGGAACTTGTACGTCGATGCAAGGGGTGCCAGTTCTTCGCCAAGCAGCAACACGTCCTGGCTCAGGCCCTACGGACCATCCCTCCGTCCTGGCCCTTCGCAGTATGGGGCCTCAACCCTGTGGGACCCTTCAAGACCGCCCCTAGCGGCTACAAGCACATCATCGTGGCGGTGGACAAATTCACCAAGTGGATCGAAGTCCATCCTGTATCTAGCGTCACGTCGAAAGAGGCGGCTAAGTTCATCGAGGAGATCACCCACCGCTTCGGGGTGCCCAACAGGATCGTCACCGACCTTGGCACGACCTTCACAGGAGCTGACTTCTGGGACTTCTGTCAAGACAACTTGATCGATGTGTTGTCACACCCTGAAATTTCTAATTTCAGGATGTGAATAGAAAGAATAATTAAAACAATGATTTTCTCTCAATTTCAAAATTTGTCCAACATTTATTTTATTTACAGGAAATAAAGAATAGGAAAAAGGCTTTTGTTTGTTTTCTAAATTAAATAAAACAATTGTGTGAGTGTTGCATTCATGCTGATGCATCCTGGTGTTTTTGAGTGCAAAATGTTTTAGAAACACGCTTAGGTGCTGATCAAACCCTTCTGAGAATTTTTCAGATTTTTCAGGGATTTATTCTCATTTTCTCTAAGCATTTTCTATTTATTAGAAGGCTCTAAAATCTTTTTCATGAGCTCCAAATATTTTATTTGGGTTGTTCATGTCTCAATCTATCTCTAGGAATTTTCCTGGAATTTCTGGAATTTTCTAGGTATTTTTCGTGCCTCTAAACAATTTCTAGACTTTTCTGGAATTGTTTTCGCACTAGAAATTATTTTCGGAAAATAAAAATCTTTTCTTTTTAGTTTGGGCCGAGCCCGCTTGTGCGAGCCCGACCCGGTCCGCTTGCCGGCCCAAGCCACCCCGGCCCAGCTGCCAGGCCCGTTCGGAGCCCATCCGGGCCCGGGCAGCAAATCGTCCCGGCCACGGCAGGTACACCGCCGCCGGCCGTCCTCGGCATCCGTGCCGAGCACGATTCCGCGCGCCCCTGCGCTTCATAAAACCCCAGCCCAGCCGCGTGTGCCTACTCCTTCTTGCCTCGTCCAGCGTCGCCGCTCCGTCCTCGTGCGCCGCTCAGGCCGCCATCTGCAGCGCCGCCGCAGACCGGAGCCAAGCACCGCCGCGCTGATTCGTCGTCCCTTCCCTCTTCTGGAACAAGTCGGAGCTACCACAAGGTCCAGGATACCGAGCTACATCTCTTCCGCCGTTTCTCGTCGCCGGTCGGCCACCGGAACCCCGCCGCCGCTTGGAGCTGCCGCCGGCCGGCGCAGGTCCACGTCGCCGGCCGTCTGCCGTCTCTCCTCGTCCAAGGTGAGCCCCTATACGAGTTCCCCTTCCCCTCCTCCTCCATTTCCCCATCTAGCCGAGCCCGTCGCCGTCCCAGGTCACCGGCAACCCCACCGACCGGAGCTCCCTGTTTTTCCCCTGTCCGCCATGGCCAAAGGAGGAAGAAGAAGCCGGTTTTACACATAACCCCCTGAGTTCCCCTGAATCTATTAGATCTTTTCTTTGTGTCTTGCTCCTTTTGCAGAAAACCCCCTGGATCTAATAGATACCCTAGATCCCATCCACCCTAGAACCTTTGCAAGTAAGCCCTTGAGTTTATATACATAATTATGTATATGCCCCTGGTTTTTCGCAGTTAGGTCCTTGGAAGTTTCCAATCTTTGCCAGCAAGTCCCTGGATCTTTATCAAGCCATATCTTTCTTGTTTTAGCTCCGTTTTCATCCGTTCAAGTTACGTTAGGTTCCTAATGACATGAACTACGTGTTAGTGGTGAGTTTTCATCATGTTTTGTTTTCTGAAAATAAATTTAATATGCAAACCTTTACATATTAAGGTATTTTCTTTATGAAATATCCTTTACATGTTTTTGCTAATTAAAATAAACCTAGCTCATAGCTTGCTCTCTCACATATGCAAATCTATCGTTAGCCGTTTTTTATCAAAGCTCTCAGTCTCAATGTGTCTCTGTTATAGAGCTAATCTTCTTTCAAGCTCTAGATCTTGTGATCCTAGTTTTTGCTCAAGCCTAGTGTTCTTCATAAAGTTAACCAAGCCTTTCCTTATCTCAGCACGGTCTGTGTGCTTCAGTGATCCATAGCATCAAGCCTATCCTTTAGCACGCTCTTTTAATGCTTTTTTTTTGTTTGGTGCATTGTTCTTAGTTTGCTTGTATGTTTGCTTTGTATGCTTGTGCCCGATGATTGATGCGAGTAGAATGAACGTTGATCGAGAGCAGTGAAGAGCTTGAAGGTGAAGAATTCTGAGCAACATCATTACTCTGGTTAAAGGCAAGTGTGTCCTTGTTCTTTTGTCCCAATAATTGTGTTTAATCACCATTGCATATGCTTGCATTAATATTGATGGGTCCTATTAAGGTTCATCCTAGTCTTTATTACCTTTATTCCTTGTCAACCTGGGTTTATCTTTCTGTTGGGTAGCTTTGCTTAGCTGCTTTACTTTGGGTTATGGTGGTTCTAATGAACAACAATAATGATGAACATGCTTTACCTTTATGCTATATATCTCTGGTTAATACAAGATCATATGATTAATCGGAACATGGAGCGACCACCCAGGACAACAGTGCAACCACAAGGCTATATGGCTCTGGCTTGGCTAATTAATTAGGGACTCTAGTGTTGGGGTGACCTTACCGAAAGGGTAAGGGGAAGCGTTAGTTGAGGTATAGACTCGCTCTAGTAGGGAGTGTGCTTTGCTAAGACACGGTCCTACTAGGGGACTTTATGCTTTGCAACGACTTGGAACCTTCGCGGGTTGCTTCGCACTGGGGAAACTTTGTAAAGGCCTCGTAGCGTCCCTATGCAATCACACCTCGGTAGTGTGGTATGATGCCTGATCAGCATCGTGTGGCTGGGTTTAATGTTCTTAGAACTTTTACGCGACTTGTGGTGAAAGTGTACAACCTCTGCAGAGTGTAAAACTAATCGATTAGCCGTGCTCACGGTCAAGAGCGGCCTGGACCCTCACATGATAATTGAACTTGAAGATGGACTTAAATTGTGGTTTATGGTTATGTTAGCCATATGCTTATGGCGTATATAATTGTGGGTTGGTATATACTTACACTTTTTTAGTAATCAGGTGCTAATAAAATTTGACCAACTAAAAGTGCTTAATGCAGTCAACCTGTCAGCCTTTCCTTGATAAGCCTTTGCATTCATACTTTCCCCACACTTGCTGAGTACGGCATGTACTCACCCTTGCTATAAACAATGTTGCTCAGAAAGAGGAAGCTGCTATGAAGTTGTTGTGAAGATGTTGCTGGTGCTAGGCATACGCAACCCCCAGTCGATTGCCTGTGATGGTTGGAGCCTTCGTTTCCAGGATAAAGCGTAAATCTCTGATAATCTTTCTTTTTCTTTACTTGATATTGTTTCTGTTATTCACTTATGTCAACTATATGCATGGAACTTGATCCTGGCATGCATATAGATTTGCACTTGGTTTTCTTTGGAAAAACAGGTGTGACATGTGTACTACTCCTCAGTGGCGCACCCACGGTGCAACGGCCAGGTCGAGCGGGCCAATGGCATGGTCCTGCAGGCAATCAAGGACCGCATCTTCGATGGCTCATCGCCTTATGCAACCAGGTGGCTCGCAGAGCTCCCTCACGTCATCTGGGGTCTCAGGACCCAGGTCAGCTCGGCTACGGGGTACTCCCCTTTCTTCCTGGTCTACGGGTCAGAGGCCATCCTCCCCACCGACGTCGCCTTCGGGGCTCCTCGCATCCAGCACTTTGATGAAGGAGAGGTGGAGCAAACACGCAGGCTCGACCTTGACAGCGTCGAAGAGCACCGTGTGGCCGCACTCATGCGCCACACCCGCCATGAGTAGCAGCTACATCGCTACCACGACCGCAACGTGCGGGAACGTTCCTTCAACGTTGGCGACCTAGTCCTGCAACGGATCCAGAACACCAAGGACATGCATAAGCTCTCTGCGCCTTGGGAAGGCCCCTTCATAGTTAAGTAGGTCATTGGACCGGAGACCTATCGCCTCCAATGGGCCGATGGCCAGGGCGTCCCGAACCCCTGGAACATCGAGCACTTACGTCGCTTCTATCCTTAGGAGCCTTGTATCTCAATATCAGCTATGTACTCTATCCTTTGTAATTATATATATATATATTTCCTTTCGACCTACTTTTATGGGTCTCTTTTTACTTTCTGTTCACCCCTCCCCCTCGACACGCTCGAGGGCTTGGATTAAAGCTAGACCCGATGCGCTCGAGGGCTTGGTCTCAAGTCGAGCCCTTCACACTCGGGGGCTTGGCTTCGCCAACCTAAGGGTCGTCTGACCTGGGGGGTTTTACCTTTCTTTCTGCCTGTGTTCCCTTACAACAACTTTTGTGCCCTTTATAAGCATTCTTAAGTCGTGCGGTTGCTCGACCTTGGGTCCAAGACTCCCCTCCGCGCGCCGGCTGTACGTTAGCCTCCATGTCGAGCTGTGTAGTCGGTAAGCCGTTCCTCCACTGAGCTGGGTCAGCGGAGGGACAGGGATTTGTGCAGCCTCATTACTTTTACGTTCTTATAAAAAGTATTTAAGTCAAATAAGGGATCGCAGGCAGTTAATTAAAAACGGCCTTTACATTCATGCAAGGTTTATCTTACATCAAAAGGGTCCACGACCCATTGGCACTAACAGTTTGCTACATCCTAAGATACATTTCAGAGGTCTATCTTCTTCACGATCTCCTCCGCGGCGGCCTGGATGTCTTCAACGCCCACCAGCGGAGCCAGGTCGAGCTCCTCCCTGATCTTCTGAAGGTCGAACGTCGGCACACGGCACACGGTGCCTCACCGTGGCCAGTGCGGCAGCCGCGGCAAGCTTGCCGCTGTCTATCAGCAGGGTCTTCGTACGACCTTCCGCATCCTCCAGCCGCGCAATGAGCTCTTGCGGCCCACCCTCGACCTTGGGGACATAGACGTCCATAAGATACTCAGCGGCCTCCTTGAGGTCGTCCAGCTCCTTCTGAAGATCTGCAGTAATCTCTTGATGATCAATAAGGGTTTGCATTACCCGACCAAGGTCGATTTCCAGATCCCTGCGTACACCAAACTCATATGCAGCCTTCCAGGTATAGTAATACTCACTAGCGATGACCTCCTTGTTCTTCTCCTTGAGGATCTTCACTTGGTCCTTCGAATCCTTGAGGTCCTTCTTCAAGGCGGACTCCTTCTTATTGGCCTCTGCAAAGGACAAGGTCAAGAGTGGCACGCCACGACGTAAACTCCAAGCATCAAGGTTGAGGGCACTCCCAGACATACCCGTAGCGGCGACCTTCAGCTCGTCTTCCGCCTCCTTCGCCTTCAACCTGGCGGATTCGAGCTCCTCCTTCAAGGCCGCCATCGCCTTGTCCTTCAAGGCCGCCTCGTCCTTAAGTCGCTTGATTTCTTCTGCGGCCTCCCGGGCTGCGGTCAGCTCCGCGTGAAGCTTGGCACCCTCCTTCAGCAGGTCTGCCCTGCCCTGCGCCCGCTCGGCGAGAGACTGCATCAATATACCACAAAAGGTCGTCAACTCAGGCTACCCAAGTGAATTGAAGCCCCAGTCCCAAAAGAAATAGAAACTCACCATCAGTGTCCTCCCGATCGTTTGCGACGCTGCCTTGATCATTGTCGCCGGCGCCTTGAAGTCGTCAAGGTCCCGGCCGTCAGCAAGGATGTCCTCTTCCCATGGGGTGCCAGAGTAGAGGCACTGGTGAATGTCGTTGGGCCCGTCCCCTCCTTCGGGCTCCGCCTCCTACGTCTGCGGTAGGCCCGACTCGGGTCGGTCCTCCTGTCGAAGACCTTATCCTTGTTGAGCCTTATCAGCAGCGACCTTGGTCGCCACCGACGATGCCGCCCCCACGGTCTCAGGGACCTGGCTGGTGACATCACCGCCTGACGTTGCCGGTGATTGGCCCACCGATGCCTTCTCGAGCTTGCGCCCAAAGGCCTCTTGGCCAGAGGCGTTCTTGCTGTTGTCTGATGTGGCAGGGTTTCCCCTGTCCAAGGTGCAGAACTTGTCAGCACAACGAACTCAGAAAGCTACAAAGGGTGAGTAAGCACAAAATCAAGTTCAACGACGTACCCGCCGCCAGATTTCAACCGAAGCTTTAGTGGCCTGGGTGGCACTCGCCTCAGTTTCTTCTGCGACCCTTGGTCGCTCACACCTTCAGCACTTGGCTTCGGGTGCTGCTCGTCTATAACCCCGAGCGGGGTTTCATCTCCTCCCGCGGCCGCCGTGTCGCCCGCCCCTGCACCGATGTCACGCGACCGTGCGTCATCGTCCTCGCCAGCATCGGTGATGACCTCAACGCTAACTGTCGCCATCTCCGACGACGCAGTGGTGTCCTTCCTCTTCCTCTTCTTCTTCTGCGCCTCGATGGTGGCGGAGACAATCTTGGCGGCCTTGTGCGCCGGCATCTTCCCAGCAACCCGCCGCGAGCCGCGAGTGACCGGTGCGGAACCTCCCGCGGCGGGATCTTCATCTTCGCTACCTCCCACCGACGAGTAGGAGAGGTAGTTGTCGACGTACTCTTGCGGCGGAGCCTGGATATCCTCTGCTGCTCGGACCTTAAAGCTCCGATCACCCTCGTCAGGGAGGGGAGCCGGGCTCCAATACACGCCCTCGCGACCCTGCATCAGCCGACCTTCGTCTTAGATCACGGGAAAGCCAACACAAGCAAAAGGAATTAAGGTCGATCAGAAACATGCGACTTACCGCTTCGGTGGGCCACTTGAGGGAAAACGCCTTGGGGCACGTCCGATTCCGGATCACCCCGTTGAACAGCTCCTTCACCCGCGCCACCATCTCCTGCTTGGAGACCTTGCGCTGCGCCACATGGGTTGGGTCGGCCTGGCCCCAGTACTCATAGGCCGGATGCACCCGATCTTGGATCGGCTGCAGGAGCCTCCGGCTGAAGCTGATGGCCACTACGCCGCCTGTCAGCCCTCCTGCCTTCAGCACCGCAAGGTCGACCAGCAGCGGCTTGACGGCGTCCATCTCTCGCGATGTTAATTGGTTGCTCCACTCCGGCACCGGGACCGGCGCGAGTCCCAACCTAGTCGCTAGTGTTGGCTTCGGGTTGTCGATGTAGAACCACCCTCGCCTCCAGCCCTGGGTATTGTGCGGTAGCTCCATGTCGATGTACACGGTCTTCATGTGGCGACACAGCATGAAGCCGACGGACCCCACGACGTCCTTCTTCCCCGTCTTCTTCAACTCGAAGAAGTACCTCCACAGGTCGAAGCGTGGCGGTATCCCCAAGTAGGCCTCGCACAGGTGGATGAAGGATGAAATGGTGGTAATGGCATTGGGGACGAGGTGTACCAGGTCAATCCTGTAGAAGTGGAGGAGCCCACAGAAAATGTCACCCACGGGAACTCCAAATCCGCGCTCCACATGCGCGATGAAGGCGACGGTCTCTCTGGTCCCCTCGGAGGGGAAGGCTTCGCCGGCGGCTGCCCTCCAGCCCACCTGCTCCTTGGGCTTCTGCAGCCCGCACTCCACCAGACCTTGGAGCTGCGCTTCGGTCACCGTCGAGGGCTCCCAAACGCTTTTCGGGACCGGCGCAATCTCTGGGGCCATCTCTTCTTCATCGAATCTGGTGGGTCTAGCTCTAAAAACTACCAAAGACATTGTGCGCATGCGGCGGTGCGTGGCATGGCGGATCTAAGCACGGCAGCGCCAGCGAATCTGCGCGGAAAGCTCTTGGCGGCAGCTCTAAAAACCCTAAGGATTGCGTGGAAATGGAAGCGAGTGGTGTCCCCGACCCCTCACTCGGCCTTTTATAACTGGGTCGCATCAGTGCGGTGGGCCGCGGCGTCCCAAACGTCCCTTTGGGTCCGGCGATATTCTCGGCGACCCAACGGATACATCGCCCAACGGCTCTTTCGGCCTAACGGTCATAGGGAGTAATGGCTCGCGCCATGCGGGAATCCATGCCCGTTGGCTCTCTTCTCAACGGCCTGGCATCCATGGACTCATTATGCCCTACTTCAAGCCCCTATACTAACGTTTTCTTCAAGGTCTCTTGACCTCCGATGACCTCCGGGTCCACGACATCCTCTTCGCAAGGTTGACAAAGCACTACTGCTTGATAGGTCGCCTCAGCCTTCAATGGCGGGTTCACACCCTGGCTCCTAGGCCCCACTGCCTACTGGTTTGCCTACGCCTATACGGCTTGTATATACCGACGGCCCCGTGCTTAGTGGCTCTACTGCCCGTCGGTGACCTCCTGGTCATGTAGCACCTCCCTGAGGTCGCTAAGGCCCTACTGCCTTCTAGGTCACATAGACCTAGATTTTTATGGCTGACGACCTGCATTGTGTCACTGCACAACGGCCGTGTCGATCCAGACACGGGCTCTCCATCTCTACTCAAGGCCTCCCGAAGGTCGGCGTGCTATTACAGCCCCGCTGGGACCTTGGTAGCCATACCATTGTCACCCAGGCGCCCCTATAGCAACTTGCAAAAAGACATTTATCATATAAATGCTTATTTACAGCTTCATAAGCTACAAAGCAACTTGGCCCTTGGCTAATTATAGGATGCAAAGAAATTACTGGCCCTGAATTACCTTCCAAAGTGCTTACGACTCAGTCTACACTAATAAGGCTTGTCGCAAGCTTTCTTCTAGCTTCAGGACCTACTCGACGACGTCTACAGCCACTATGGAGGCAGCTACCACACAGCCACCTCTACTCGAGCTCCAACAGGTTTCCTGTGGTACCCAGCAACAAGTCTGAGTTTACCCACAAGATTCCAAATGGAGCAAGCTTCAACACCAGCCTCGCCAGGTGGAGCGTCGTGCTCACCAGCATCACATCCGGCCTTAAAGTGTCAGGGCCGACGATGCAGCTGCTGCTTCATACTCCGCCTGGGTTCCTCGGCGGGATTGGGAGAAGAGGCCAATCGAGTTCTTCGAGCTTCGCAAGCATTCTTCTAGCTTCAAGCATGAACTACATCAACTCTATGCTCTGGCGGACGGACATAACTCCCTGGCATGGAAATATTACTATACAAACTCGCCATGGTTTTCCTTTGAAGATTGGGTGGTTTGCTCCAAGGTATGGGTGCCTATTTATACCCCAAACACCTACCATTTGGTCTTATCTGCAAGCCAGCTTGCGTGGTGTCCTCATCTTCAAAGTCACTGTACCCTCGTGGGACACGAGGTCACTGTTCTCCCGTGGGAGGCCTTGGTGTGCCTGTCCCCTACCTAACCACATTCTGGGGCATTTTTGTCTTTTACGGGTGACAGCGACCTGTGCTTCCCCTGGAAGCCGGCCCATGACCGTACAGTGTGCTCATGATTCAGGCTATGTCAGCCGTGGCGCCTGATGACTTCTGCAAGATTCCGGATCGTTTGTCCTTATTGGATCGATATCGCAAGAGCACAGTGCTGTTCCCTAAGCAGAAGATCGTAGGTTCTCTTTGTCTTCTTCTTTTTTTTGGAGCATCAAACCGACCATTCTTGGTCGCTTTACTGCTCGGGGGCTACTACACTAGTGCATCTTCCGACGCCCTATTTTCTCCTGGTCGCCTCGACCTAACGGAAGCCTGCTTCTGCTACTTCCTCGCTCGACCTACCTGCGGTGGGCGTAGCGGCCTTTCTGAAGGTCGCGACAGTTACTTCTTCATGCCTAACCCAGTCAGGTCGGCTGTTCTTCAAGATCGACGCATTGTCTTCACTTCAACCTTCTGGTTCTTCGTCCCAGGAGCTCGATGTTCAACTTTGTGCGCGCATCGGAGGGGTTTTTTCTTTTGGATCCCCGTGCACCCTTCGCGACCTTGACGGTGTCGCGCCTTCGCTACTCTTCGACACGACCTTGCCTTGGCCGCTACGCGTACACGTCGATCGGGGGCTTGAGAGACATGGGTACCCATGGGTCCCCACCGGCCAGGGTCCCAGAAGTCCCTTACAAGTGGACCCGACCTTCCAGAAGACTCGCCGATCTGCTAAGTGAGCCCAGCGACCTTATCCGTGGCTCCGATGACCCTGGGCGACCTCGTCAAGATCCCGGAAGACCCGCGAGGCTTGGCGTGCAAGTCAAGATACTAGGACGTGGCGCGTCGCCGCCTGTAGCTCTGAGTATCACGGGATACTCCTTGTAATCTGGGAGATAAGCTCCCCGCAGTTGTAACCGACCCGGACAAGGGTCCACTGACCTTGGATGGAAACCCTAGCCCGTCCTCCCCATATAAGGCAGCCTAGGGCTCCATCCAAGGGGACAACTCATCTTCATCCTCTCGCATAATCCACCACAACTTGACGTAGGGTTTTACTCTCCGGAGGCCTGAACCAGTCTAAACCCCCTTGTCTCCCTGTTTTCACCGCCATACTCGCCTAGTTCCGAGTTCACCACGTGAACTACCACCTACGCTCTTAGGTCCTGATCCTCCATTAACCTGCAAACCTCTAGGGTAACGCCCTAGCGGATCTGTCCAGGTCTCACCCCCTGACAGGAAGATTCTGGGGCAACCCGTATCTTCCTGTGAAAATGTTTGTGTAGTGTCCACCAGATGGGGTAAGACATCTGGGCAGGCACGGGCCACTGACTATGCAGGAAAACCTATACAGCAATTACTTGACTCATGGGAATCTTCAACAATCACACACAAGAAAGATCCTGGTTATCCGGCTATCACCTGCAAGATATATTACCAGAAGATTAAGCATGCTCTCTATGACCTTGGTGCAAGTGTTAATCTTATGTCCAAGGCCATGTTCGAACAATTGGGATATCCAGCTCTAACTCCAACTGCGACGACCGTCCAAATTGCTGATGCATCGATCCGATATCCAGAGGGTATAGTAGAGAACTTATTGGTATTCGTCCAAGGTTCATGCATCTTCGCGGACTTCGTGGTCCTTGATATGCAAGATGATGAGGGAATGCCCCTCATTCTTGGGAGACCATTCCTAAGTGACGCCAACGCAAGGATCAATGTCAGAGCCGGAACGATCCGATTCCGCATTGGGAAGAAGAACTTGATGTTCCGATTTCAGGCAGCAGAAGAGAAATGTTATACACTGCAGGGTAAAAATAAGCAGTCAGGGGCATGGGCGGAGCCACAGCCCCAGCGACTTCCCACCACTCCAAATAAGCCTAAGAAAACAAGAAAGGTGTGGCGGGAAGTACAGAAGTCATCTCCATCTATTTCTCGGGAATGTAGTGACGAGTGGAATTGATCGCCGAGAAAAGTAACACTCTCAGACTTAAAATGATGAGTCCTTTTTGCCAAAAGGTAAAAATTGGTAGTTATCTCATATTTCCCTTTCCAAAATTTTATTTGATTTTTCCACATGCATATTTGAATTTTCCAACCTTGCATCTGCATACTAGATTTTTCTAGCCAAATTTCCCTTTTCAAATAAAAATTCTGAAAATAATTTTTTGAGTTGGAAAATCCTTGAAAAATTATTCGAGCAACATTTTGGGTGAATTTGGACCTAGACATCTGGGCAGTACATCAGATAGCCGTTAGAGAGCCGTTGCAAAAAGCTGGAGACAGGCGGGCCCGACAGGGGTTCGTCCGAACCCATGGGACGACCGACCCAGGCCAACGGTCCTGTGGGCCCGGCCTCCTCCAACGGCTCCTAGTCGTTGCTCTTGTCCCGTCCCCCGGTGCCTGGCTCGGTTGCCTATAAATAGAAGGGGGATTGAGGGGTTTCTTCACCCATTCACTCATTTCCATCACCCTCTCTCCCTCTTTGCTCTAGCTCTTTGGTTTTCTTGGATTTCTTGCTCAAGGTTGATGTGTCAAGCACTCTCTCCAATTTGTCGCTGAGTATTGAATGTTGGTGGAGCAAGCTCGGTAAGGATTTCATTTCGATTTCACTAACCCATCACCGAGTTGCTTGTGTTGTCCCATTGTTGTGCAAGATGAGTTGGATCGCCGGTGCGTACCGGAAGGTGACCCGCTCACGCCGTTTGAGAGACGGAGAGGGCTCGTCTCACCACTCCAGAGCTACACCAAGCCCAATGTCAACCGACCGTGAAGAAGAGGAAGAAGAGGAGCTACCCACGCCACAAGCCGAAGGAGTGTACGACGCCAATGCCGCCTTCATCAACTTGAGGGACGACCGGGAGAGACAAGCCTACGCTCTCATCAAGGATCGAGTCTCCACCAACACCAAGGAGTTCGACTCGGCCCTTCTCGAGAAAACATGTATGGACTCCGAGTTTGATTCCATTTGGCACGCTCTTGGTTGGGAGAACTTTGTTCCGGTGTGGGAGATCGGTTCTAGGCCCCTCACCATCCAGTTTCTCTGTACTCTTCGGGAGGATGCGACTGGTATTACGTTTCGTTTCCATGGAACGTCGTATTGAGTCTCATGGCCAGATCTTAGTCACACCCTTGGTTTTCATCGTCATTGTGTTATTTCTCTCGATCAAGCTAGCAAGGATTTTATTCGAGATAGTTTTTGGGAAGAACTTTCTGGTCGGTCCATCCGTGGCAAGTTAGCACCTCGGTGCAACGATATCACACATCCCACTCTCTGACTGTGGCACAAGTGGCTCGCCATCACTCTCTTTCCAAGGGATGACGTTCGACCTGTGCGCACGGACGAGATGAGGATATTATATGCCGCGGTCAAACGGATCAAAATCTCCCCAGTGCAAGCTATGATCCGGCAGTGGTTGACAAATTTTAAGATGACGGGTTCTATTGAGTGTACGTCTTTAATCACACGTATTATTTCGAGTCTCGGGATTACACAAGGGACTGACGTTCCCTACATTGATTCTCCCTGAGCTGTGATAGATGAGGCGTATTTGATTCAAGGACATACTCTTAAGAAGGGCCCGGATGATTCATTGGTTTTCTTTTACCCTGGCCATGCAAACCAGATTCGGTTACCTAACCCGGATTTCCGTTTGTACGGCCAAGGGCCACTGACCGTTCCTCGTGAGGAACCTCATCGTTCTAGTGTTTCTGATGACAGGGTCACTAGTGCATCGAGGAGGGCAGCGACACCACAGCAACTGCCACAACATCCGCCGCCACAGTCATCACCACAGCCGTCGCCTCAGCCACAGCCTCAGCATACCACACCGCTGTCTGGCGCATGGGCCTCAGCCGGGTACATGTCTGGAGTTACACCTGGATATACCCCCGGTTGGGACCAGCCCATGTACCAATAGGGTGCAAGTAGCTCGGCTTGGGCTAGTGCAGAGAGTGGCGATTGGATTAGGCCCACCAATACTACCTACGGAGATGACACATCTTCATCGTCCGGGTTGCGTTCGTCATCTCGTGGGGCCACCCTCACTCAGCAGATGAGCGAGCTCAACATCCGTGTCGGTAGCATGGAGGAGACAATACACCAGCAGGCTGAGTCCACTCGAGACTGGTAGCGTATGACTGGCGAGAGACTTCACGCCATGGAGCAGAGACAGCAGCGATAGCTGGAGGAGCAGAGGGCTTACTACGCGTGGAGGGGATTCCACCCTCCACAGCAGTGAGCCTGAAGCTAGCTTGGGGGAGGACCCCCATTCTGAGGTAACTTGTATCTTCTATTGTTTTCAGAACCCCATATGCTAAAAATACATAAAAATCTGAAAAGTTAAAAAGACCAAAAAAATATTTATTTTCTTTCTTAAATTAGTTTGTTTTCATATGCGTGGTAAGAGTGCTCTTATTCTCCATGGTTGAAATGATGAATAGTTGCTCTGCTTATTCCTCTTGTATGCCTTGTTTACAGCTTAGTACCCTATTTAAGTTTTGAGTTTGTTGGCTAGTATGATCGAACCTGAGCTCGAAAATTTTTGGGTAGCAAAAGCATGATCTTTGCCTAAGTTGTAGTGAGGTATGATATGGTGTAATAGAGTTGCTATGAGCTAGTACTAAGTGATGTTTGATATCCGGAGTTTTCTTTTGACAAATATTAAAATGATAAGTTCCTCAATGATAAGAAATTCCTATCCAAGGCCATATGTAGATCTTAGCTTCTGTTAAATCTCCATATGCTACCTGATTTCTTCATTGAGTCTTGTCGAATTGTTGTGACCCTTGGCGAGTAAACTTGTCATTACTCCCATGATCAAGATCACGTACACACCACCATATGCGAAACTTCTACATTGGAACTTAGCAACCATCATTTCATCCATTCCCCATCCATTCCACAAAATAAAGCTCCGCGCATTGTTCCATGATTACTCTCCCTCCAAAAATATTCAGCAAGGACTATGGGCTATGTAAAAAATAAAATAAAAAATAAATGATAAAGCATGCTCAAGGGCATGCATAAAAGAAAGAAAAAGGAAAGATAGAATAAAGAGACATAGCCCAAGTCTCAAAATTTTCAAAAAGAAGGAGAGCAAAATCATGCAAAAAGGAGTTCATCATCCATCCACCATACACACACATTTGCACATCTTGATCAGGTTGTATGACTTGTTCTCCCAAGGATCCGGTTTTCGACTCGACAATACATGAGAAACAGGTATGCCACATGTTTTCCCTACCTACAGCTCCACATATCAGCTTATTAGAAGTAGGTGGTGAAAGAAGGCAAAACAATGCCTTGGTGAGGAATCATACACATTGAGCGATCTGAGAGTATCATTTGAGGAACTTTGATTTCTTTTTAAAAAAAACCTGCAAAACCTCCAGATTGATAACTGATCAAGGTACATGTGATTGGTAATCTTTATACAACCATTCTATCATTCAACCGCCCAAGGCAGGTGAAGTTACACGCCCCATATCAATCGAGTGTAAGGTAAGATCAATGCCAACTTCTTCAATCCTTGATAGAGTACCTAGTTGTATCTTGTTATACATTAGGAATACAACATCGTAGCAACTCCTGATCAACCAACCTAAGTCCTTAATCTCTTGCTCGGGACGAGCAAGAGGCTAGCTTGGGGGAGTTGTTGACGGCTGTTAAGTGCCTACTTTAGCCGTCAATATACTCATGAATAAATGAGCATAAGGCATTTCTTACACGTATTTAGTTAAGAATAATGTAGTTCCACTTGTCCTTGGAGATTATTTGATTGCAGGAAAATAAGCAAGAAAAGAGTGGCAAACTCACCTTCTATGATCCATGCCACATCACCTCATCCTAGGAGGACTGCCAACAAGGATGCCATGCATGCAAAGCTGCCAACAAGGGCGCCATGCATGCATGCCATGCAAGCAATCCAAGTGAAGCACACTCTGATGAATCAGAGCCTGACACATGGACATCACATGGATCCATGGGCCCACCACCGCATCAAAAGGAAGTGGACACCGGGAACCGACCTCAGGACCCACAGGACAGCCACCAGGAGAAAACACACCCCGAGTGGGGCCCACAGGGGGTCGGCCGACCCATGGGGTCGGCCGAACCGACCTTGAGGCGTCCACTTAGGGGCTTCCACGTGGTGTCTCCCCATTGGTCCTAAGTGCCATTCCCGGGATGTTTGCCTCCACTCCTCGTCGGTGCCTTGGCCTATAAATAGAAGGGGTGGGGGCTCACTTAAAAACCATCCACACTTGCAACATCTCTCTCACTTTTAGTTTCAAGGCTAGGAGGTAGGCTAGAGTAGTTCTACTTCAGGTTCCAAGTCTACTTTGGGATCTAGGTATGAGTTCTCTTGTATCTTTATTCATTTGTATGATCTTGATCTACTTCAGTTATTCAGCTATTTCATATAAAGTCGTGTTAGTATACATGGGTGATTTGTTCATGTGTTCTTCACCTGTTCATCATTTAGAGGCTCCTGTTCTTGATGAACAAGGCCTTTTGATCCACTTGACGGGTGACTTTCACATGTTTCCTGTGTTTGTTCATAAGTTAGAGGCTCGTGTTCTTCGCGAACACGACCTATTGATCCAGTTGAACAGACATAGGAAAACATGAATACGTTTGTGTACCTAACCTGGTTTGATCTAGTTAGATGACATGACTGCGTTGTATGAAGTCTGTGCTTAAGCTACGGTACTCGGTATAATTGGCTGGTTTATCTGGTGGCTTGACCTGGGTCACAATAGCCCGGCCCGGTCAAGTCCGGCTAACAACGTAAGCATGGTGCTTGGGTTGCGTAGCTACCTTACTTATGAGTTTATCCCACGGTTTGTCTTGGGGTAGGCCGCGGTATTGACAGCCGTTGGTCCCTCTGAAATCCCCCACGTTCGGATAAGCTGTAGGAGTCTAAAGTCTAACAACCGGAGTTGTGCGGAAGCAACGCGGGAGGTTAGCTCCCCATGGTACCTGGGTGCTTAAGTCAATGTTCTTCAACGCTAATGTATCTAACTCGTTCTTACCAGCTTTATGTGTATAGTACATAAGAACCTAGAACTAACTCGTATGTTGCCTCTTATGCCTAGGACCCCTTAGAGAGAGAGAGTGAGTGTGTGTGTTATCACACTACCCCATTATCATATCTTACCCCTGCACTTGAGTGTCTGATTTATTTCCATCTATGGTCTATACTCATTGCAATAGTGTTGAGCTTGTTAATCCACCAAAGCCTTCCTTGGATTCGATACCCTTTGGAATACTCCTTTGGGGAAATGCTACAATGGTACTTCCGTGCGCTTGCAGACTCCTGTAATGTTAAGAATTACCATCCAGCATTTCTGGCGCTGTTACCAGGATGGGTTCCAAACCTGTTCGTTGGTAGTTGTGTTATGAAATGTCAACATCTGGTATGTGGGTCCCATGATCTATCCCAGGTGCATGCGGAGTTTGGAGTCGGTTTGGGTCCCTGGTGGGCCCTTGAATCCTTGTGCTGCACACGTGGTGATGTCTGATTCATCGAGAGTTGCTTCACATGGATTGATGATGTGTCATGGACACATGACATATCATGTGGCAGCACGTCGCCACGTGGTCGGATGTGGGTCCCACCGGGCCCACATGATATCGGGAGTATGATCTTGTCTTGTGCATATCTCTTCCATCTGGACTTCGAAGCAGATAAATGATATATCCATTTTGATCGTCTCGACGAGACTGTTGCAATGATGCAGTCCAATTTGGCATTTGAGATTGCTATGGATGATGCCCTATTGGTGCCATTGACTCACTTGCTCTCAAACATATCATTTCACACGCATTTTGGTGTGTCCTGCAACAAAAGCTAGAAACACCAACACTTGTGGAACTTGTCAGTATAAAGCCCTATTCTAGTGTTGATGATCACTTTCCATTTATTTTATGCAGGAGTTGACAGCATAAAAGTGGTACTTAACAACAATCAACACCTCACAAGATAGATAATTTCCAGAAACCGGTGAGATTTGTGAGCAACCTTGGGAATGTGTTTGGGGGGAAACCAAGGGAGAAACCTAGTGAGAAACCCCAGCCAAAGCCAAAACCAGTCCTCTTCCATTGTGAGTATTGTGGTAGGGATGGTCACCTAGGAGAGTTTTGCTATAAGAAGAAGAGGGATGAGAGGATGGCTAAGGAGTGAGCGAACAAGGATAGGTATCACCCTTCTCATGGTGTGCATGAGCCTCGTATGCCACTGCTTAGAGGTCAGGCAGAGGTGCATACAGTTCTGAGTTGGGGAACGAGAGGAGTTCCGACTCGAGGAGGTGGTTCACGTGCTGCTGCCCAGGGGGGCGGTCAGACTGGACTGGGTAGGTGGTAAGACCGCGTCCCAGCTAGGAGCAGGTGGTTTCGGGTTCCGTGGTCGAGGTGTTGATCGGTTTGGTTCCTATGGTCATGGTACAGGTGGTAGGGGTTTTGAGTCTGGTCGTGGTGTGTTTGCTGGACGTTCTCCACCTCGTGATCAATATGAGGGTGGGAGAGGCCATTGCAGTTTTGAGTCACAGAGGGGCTACGGGTCATGCCTTCCTTTTTGTGGTGATCATTCTCCTCCAGCGAGATGTGAGGTGGTTTAGCGTGGTGGTCGTAGCTTTGGACGTGATAGGATGGATGTTGCTAACCCCACTTTTGAGCAAATGGCTCGACACTGGTTTGACTCTTTTTGTGCTAACCCCAGTGTTGAGTTGCTTGCTCATTCTCGTTCTTGTTTTTGATTTGCAGGTGGGAGACATGGAGAATGTTTGGTTGATCGACTCCGGTTGTTCGTGACACATGACCAGAGATCGAGGGTGGTTCTCCAGCCTCACCCCAGTGGTGTCAAAGGTGTACATCACTTTCGGGGATAATGGACGAGGACGTGTGCTTTCAAAAGGTGAGGTTAAGGTGAGTAGCATGGTGGCCTTAAAGCATGTGGCTCTCGTCAAGTCACTTGGGTATAACCTGTTGTCGGTATCTCAGTTACTGGACGAGGGTTATGAGGTTCGGTTTAAGTTGGGGGCTTTTCAGATTCTTGACTCTTGAGGCGATCTTGTTTGTACGATCGTGCCCGAGGGACAGATCTTGCGCACTGATTTTTCTCAGTATTTTGGTCCCCTAAGGTGTTTGGTTGCTGGTCCTTCTTCTGAGTTGTGGAGGTGGCATAGGAGATTGGGGTATTTGAGTTTTGAGTTGCTTTCCGGCTTGAGTGCACTCGATCTTGTTCAAGGATTGCCCAGGTTGCGTTTTGAGAAGGATTTGGTTTGTGCGCCTTGTAGGCATGGCAAGATGGTAGCCACTCCCCATCCACCCTTGACTGTTGTCATGACAGAGCGTCCGACATAGCTATTGCATATGGACCTTCTTGGGCCAGCTCGAGTTCGCTCGGTGGGTGGGAAGTGGTATGTCCTTGTGGTTGTGGACTATTACTCTCGTTATGCCTCGGTGTTTTTCTTGGAGGATAAGAGTGAGTCATTTGATTTTGTTCGAGACCTGATCTTGAGGATGAAGAACGAGACACATGGGGATGCCACTAGAGCTATATGTAGTGATAATGGCACGGAGTTCAGGAACTCTCATTTTGAGACCTTTTGTAGTGATCTTGGTCTTGAGCATCAGGTTTCGACTCCGTACACCCCTCCTCAGAATGGTGTTGTGGAAAGGAAGAATCAGACCCTGTGTGAGATGGCTAGGATGATGTTGGATGAGCACAGGACTCTTAGGAGGTATTGGGATAAGGCAGTGAATACCGCATGCTATGTGTCAAACAGGATCCTTCTCCGGGCTTTCAAGAAGAAAACATGCTATGAGTTGATGCATGGTCGAGTACCTAAGGTAAGTCACTTCATGTCTTTGGCTGCAAGTGTTTCATTCTTAGGAAGGGCAGAAAGTTGGATAAGTTTGAGGCTAGGTCTATTGATGGTATTTTCTTTGGTTATGCTACTCATTCTTGAGCATTTCGTGTGCTCAATCTTGAAACTAAACAAATCGTGGAGACTTGCGAGGTTACCTTCGACGAGACACAGCCGCGTATCTCTTTGATCTTTGAGTGTGCAGGTGGTGATGAATTTGGCGAGGAGATCTTTGAGGAGGAGGTGCAAGAAGATGGAGATGAAGATGATGGTGGTGGTGCTCTCGCAGCTGACCGTGTACCTACTACTTCCACTATGACAACGACTACGATCGAGGATGGCCCATCCCCTACTCTTACGACGATTGAGGGTGTTCGAGTGGAAGCTGCTGCTGAAAGGGAGGTTGTCTCCAAATGTGAGGCTCCCCGGCGTGTACAGGTGGATCATCCACCTTCGACGATCATAGGTGACATTCATGAATGCACTACACGGTCCAGGTCACAAAGGCACTCCCATTTAGCTCATTCTGCATTTGTCGCTTCTTTCGAGCCCAAAGATATTGGACACGCACTTTCTGATCCACATTGGGTGAATGCTATGCATAAGGAGCTTGAAAATTTTGAGAGGCATCAGGTGTGGGAGTTGGTTGAGCCTCCACCAAATTGCAAACCTATTAGGACAAAATGGGTGTGGAAAAACAAAGGAGAAAATGGGGAGATTGTGAGAAACAAGGCGAGGTTGGTAGCTCAAGGGTTTAGCCAGAAAGAGGGGATAGACTATGAGGAGACATTCACTCCGGTGGCCCGTTTGGAGGCAATTCGGATCCTTCTAGCATTCTCTATTGCTAAAGGGTTCAAGTTGTACTAAATGGATGTGAAGAGTGTCTTCCTAAAAGGGTGTTAGAGGAAGAAGTGTATGTGAGGCAACCCCTGGGTTTTGAGAGTGAGAGATTTCCCAACTGTGTGTACAAACTCAGAAAAGCACTATATGGCCTAAAACAAGCACCCAGGGCGTGGTATGGCAAGTTGAGAGGGTTCTTGTTTAGCAAGGGGTTTGTGATGGGGAAGGTTGATCAGACTCTCTTTCTCCTCAGGCAGGGCGATGACATTCTGATCGTGCAGGTGTATGTGGATGACATTATCTTTGGTGGCTCTTCTCACATTTTGGTTGCCAAGTTTGCAAAGGATATGAGCAGGGAATTTGAGATGTCTATGATGGGAGAGTTGCAGTTCTTTCTCGGGCTCCAGATCTAGCAGTGCAAGGATGGGACATTTGTGCATCAAGCAAAGTACACCAAGGACATCGTGAAGAAGTTCAAGATGGATGACTCGAATCCGATGGCGACGCCGATGAGTACGACTATGGCTTTGGATGCGGATGAAGATGGTGAACCCATGGACCAAAAGGAATGCAGGAGCATGATCGGCTCCCTCCTCTACTTGACGGCGACGAGGCCAGACATATAACTCAGCGTGTGTCTGTGTGCTCGTTTTCAGGCTTCACCGAGGACTTCACATCGGTAGGCCGTCAAGAGGATTTTCAGGTACTTGAACTACACTCCTGAGTTTGGCCTTTGGTATTCTGCATCCTCGACACCCAACCTTCACGGGTTTGCGGATGCTGACTTCGCTGGGTGTCATTTGGATCGTAAGTCTACCTCAGGTGGGTGTCAGTTTCTTGGTTCTTCGTTGGTGTCTTGGTCATCCCACAAGCAGTCTAGTCCACTATTGAGGCCGAGTATGTTGCTGCAGCTAGTTGTTGTTCCCAGCTTCTGTTGACGCAAAAAACAGAATTAAGTTCTTCAACAGTAACACGTAACGGATCCCCGGGATGTAACAAGGCGTGCCAGCCGACCTGACCTGTTGATCGGCACGGAAAGAATATGAAACGTTAGATGCGGGTTAGATCGGCTAGAGAACTGATGTGGATCTTCGACAAGGAACAGCCCGATCGGCCGATACTACTGTAGAGCGAATTGGCTAGCTGGAGCAGCCGAAGTGCAAGTATAACCAAAACGGCTAGATCAGCCGATTTGATGACGTAGGCGAAGCACGAGTAAAAGCAGAGCAAACTAAGCACTATGAGACAACACTCGAAACCTGATCTGAATCGGCTGTATCGTAGTGAAACAACATAGGAGCGAGATTTAGCCGATACGATGGGATTACGAGCTGGATAAATTGGTGATAAAAGCTAAATAAACAAGAAAAGACTTGTAAACCTAGTTAATATCGATAAGTTGTGAATAAAACTTAGACGAAACCACAGTGATGCGCCCGGAGGTTAAAGCCTAGTTATTATTCGATAAAACGATAATTACAAGCTTGCCGGAGGTCGATTGATGCAGCCCGACGAGCTAGAAGAACATCGTTTGAAGAAACAAGAAAATAAGAAGAAGTAAAAAAGGGGTGGCGAAGTCGCCAACTTGAATAAGTAAAGGTTTTGTTGACTTGGTGTGTACAAACTTTCTCTGACCACGCAGGGTCGCTATTTATGTCCTGAGGACAATTTGACTCCTAATCGATGACGATAACACTTACTTGAATTCAAAGAAATAAAACTACCAAAACACCTAACGATTCTTATAGGAATCGGACTCTCTAAACTGACTTTGACCCGATGTCAACTTGGTTGTTGACCTGCCTCCGTCTTCTTTCCTTTTGGCATATCCTTCTTCTACCACGTTTCTCTTCCATCAATCGGCCGATCCTAGATCAGCTGGTTGCTTCCTTCTTCTCTTCTTTGAAGTCTTCCTGATGTTGCTTCGGCCATTCTCCGATATGTGTCAAAAAATAGTGTCAACACATGCCCCTTAGTTTCGGAGTAAATATCTTTTGCTCTGAAATTTTCTTGATTTCGGTTTCCTATTCCAGATATACATCCCTTAAATTCCGAATTTCAGGAGGTCATAAATATCACCCCTTTTGGCTGTTCTCTCCGCATACGCTCCTTTTTTTACAGCTGTTTGGTACTTCTCAAACTGTTTAATCCTGTGATTGATCTTCTCACTGCATTCAATGGCTTCTGCTAATGACGATTGTCATAACAATTCTGGTAACTTCTTTATTGACCCTTTTGATCCATCCGACTATTTTTTTTGAAGTTATTCATGATTTAGTTCATGAGATCCTAAAGATTTTCTTGTTGACACCTTAGGCACCACAACTCCTAAAGCTCCTCAGAAGAGAAAGACAATCGCTAGGTAGATCTTGATCAATGATTCGAAGAACATCAAAGTGCCTGCTGATGCCCTTGTTGGTGATGTACTTGTTGGAACTAGATCTGCGATTGTGCGGATCTCTTTCCTTTTTGATATATTCATCATCACCTTGTCCTTCTTTGTTTGTAACTTCTTGATCTGTTTGAGCAAATTTTCTTAGGACCAAGTCAATGTCCTGCCAATGCAAGGTATTGTATCAGAGTCAAAGCAAACCGAAGAAGATCCAACATCGGCTGATTTATTCCAGGGGAACCAAGCCGATGTTGATATAGAATCGGCTTTTCATAATGATTCTGCAGATGTTATCCTGATTGACGAAGATGAACCAGTCACACCGAGACCTGATTCAGCTGTAAGCATCTTCTTTTGTTAATTTCTCCATATATTTTCTCAATAGCCCCCTTTTTTGATCTGCCTTCTTGCCTTTTGTAGATCCAAAATGATCCTTCCATTAGCAGTTCTTCCCATATATTAACTGATAATGTTCGGGCATGTCTTCAAAAGATGTTGCTCCTTCTTGACCAGAATATCAATCAATTGGTTCAAGAAGCGGAACCAATCACACAAATTTATAGGCGAATCAGAGGTCAATTGCCAACTGAAGTGAAGAATTGGCTCCATCCGGTTGCTTTCATAGAAAGCTATCAGCTTCAGGTTGAATATGCACAATATTGTCTGGAGGAAAGGACCCGTCAAGAGCGGTTGATTTTGGATCGAGAAGTTCTTGATTCTCAGGTGGTCGATTTGGATAATAGAATCCAAATTATGTCCTCTTCTCGTCCAGAGATTGCTGCTATTGTTGACCGAATGAAGAACAGGTGAGTAGACCTTCTTGCGGAGTTAAAGCAACTCGAGGAAGATTTATCCTTGGAAGACAAAAAACTGTCGGATCTTCCAAACCTGATTATTAGCATGGAGCATCAAAAAGTCATTATTGTCAATCAGGCTCAAAACATTAGTCGAGAAGAACGTCCAATTTCTAGTTCAGCCGACACCGATCGGCAAAAAATAGAAAAAATTGACCAGCTTCGCCTGGATGCAATTAATGTTATCCACTCGCTTGGTATAGCTTATCCTCCCTTTGTATATGTGATTCTGGAGTCTGTAGCTGTCTTGAATATTTGGCCAACCTCCAACGCTCTTCTTTCAATGCTTTCCTCCTCATTGTATTTTATATTTAAAATTAACCATCCGTATGATCCATGTATTCCTTCTGACAATATGTACTGTTGATCTTTCTGAATCATGACAGATAAATGCCAGTCATGTGACTCTGAACTGTCTTGTTTCTCTCTTCCCCATAAAATGTACTTCTTTGTCCAGGAATCTCCTCAGAAGTCCACTAGAATCATAACAAGTCTTTAGCTGATGGTTTAGATCAGCTATCTCAACTCTTTGGGAATGAGAGGCATTCACTTTAAGAAGAGTTCCCAGGAAGAAAAGGCTTGTACTTAGACTGATTTTGCTCCTTGATGGTGCTATAAAGTTTGCAGCCTTTATCTGCGGCTTTGAGAGCACATGAACACCAAAGCATGCTCTGCAGTCTGTTGACGTGCATAATTTCTAAATCCAATGTATTTGGCCTTATTTTTCGGGAACCGCTTCTCTGAATCAATGTCAGCCTGTTGAACACTGCGTCATTCACGGAGCATCTATTCCCCTTTTGACCGGATTTGGCGTTTCTGTTCCCATCTTCTCCATCCTTCCAAATCCTTATCTCTTTCTAGCGTTTGGGCTATAAATAGACCCTGCATCTGTTGAGGAGAAGCATACCTCTTATTCATGGCTCAAAACATTAGTCTGATAGATTGCCGACTTCTTCTCTTCATCTTTCTTCCTTCTTCTTATTTCTCAATGGCTAGAAGAATTCTTGTGAAGTAGTATGGGGTATGCTTCTCTCCCTGGTCTTATCTCATGAAGCCAAGAGGTTCAACAACTGGAAGGACTCTTGTGACACGTCTTGGGTTCATCAGTTGGTGGAGGAGAGTTTGCATATAGTCCTTTTGGCATCAGGAAGAAGAACACACCTATGTCTTCCTTTTGCTTTTTAGTATCTGCTTCCCTTGTATATTCTCCTTCCTGGCAATCATGGATTGCCCAGTGATGATGAACGTGATCAGCTGATTTGTTGTATTTGTCAGATTTTGTAATATCACCATGTACTGAAATATGAGAGAGAGAAACATATATATATGCTCATATTTTTGTTCTAACGGCGATTGTTACATCGGCCATTATCCGAATCTTGTATCGGCTATAAATGTTTGAACACTCCTTTTATTTTACAATTTTTTCTACTAAAGGCGATAACTTATTATCGGCTATCATCCGAAATCTAAATCGGCTAAAGAGCCAGAAGTAGTAATCGGCTAAGTAATTGATCCGAATTTTTTTTAAAAAACTCATTTTGATCTTGACTAGCATCGGCCTAGTCTTGTTGAGGTCCAGTTTTCTCAATCGGTCGATGTAGTTTTATTCCTTTTATATTTAGGAACCGATCATCTGGATCGGCTGAAGCTCAAAGTCAGACATCTTGAGGAAATCTGTCTCCCACACTTTCCCTGATATGCATACGACTTTATCAAAGTTCCAATGTGTATCGACCGCTGCAATATGGAAGGAAGAATCGGCACTGACTACTTCCACTGAACCTCCAATCCATTGGATCACGCATTGATGCATGGTGGACGGAATGCAACAGTTGGCGTGAATCCAATCTCTTCCAAGTAGTAAATTGTATGATCCCTTCCCCTTGATAACGAAAAAGGTAGTTGGCAGGGTTTTGCTGCCGATTGTCAGATCCACACATATAGCACCCATTGCGGATGACAAGTTTCCTTCGAAGTCGAGTAGCATGATGTCAGTCTTGGTTAAGTCTTGTTCACTTTTCCCAAATCTTCGAAGCATTGAGTAGGGCATGAGATTGACTGATGCACCATCATCTACCAAGAGCCTCATGATTGGCTTTCCATTGACAAGTCCTTTGAGAAACAATGCTTTCATATGTTGACGCTTTTCCTCATCTGGTTTCTCAAAACTAGCTAGCATTGGATCCAAGGTTAACTGAGCCGATCCTAACTCCTCATCTGAATCCTTATCTGAGTTGTCTTCAAGAGTCATAAACTCCTTAGGTAGCATGAAGACCATATTAATATCTGCAGTTGGTTGACCTTCTCCCTTATTATTAAATTTGGGTTTAGGTCGCCATATTTGGGATCAGACCTTCTTCTTGTCAAGTGTTTGACTCTCAATTTCTTCTTGTTGTTCCAATTGTCGCAAGCACTGGATCCTTCTCTTTTGAGACTTGGTTAAACCTTCCGGGCACCATTTAGGTTGATGAACTATGTGTTGGCTTCTGTCGTCGTATGTAGCATTACGCCTTTCTGGATTTCTTGCCAATATGTCTTCATCAGGGACCCTACTATCAGCCATTTCTCTTAGCCAATCAGAGTTTGTCTGATACTCTCTGACTTTGTCTCCTAGCCGATCATACACGCTGATCCTGCCACCCAGCCGATCATGCACTGAGATTCGTTGGTCATGAAATTCTTGGTTGTTGTGCATTGCTGGCCTATTTCCTCTGTCATCGAAGTAGGCCCTTTTGGAAGACTGTCCTTCAGAATAAAAACCACTGCACTCTGGACAATTATCCATTGTTGGGAGCTTAATCCCTTCTTCCCAACAATATCTAAAAAATGGGCACCTCCAGTGATTTGAACTTCACCTTGCCCATTCTTCTCCTTCTCTGATCGTTTGTTGATGGCGTTGATACTTGTTCAGAAGAAACTGAGATTGAGTAACTTTGTTGGGCGCTCCTGGATTATTTTCCTCAAGCAGTCCTTTTCCTTTTACTTCTTCTGTTGTTATCTGAGCCTTGGGATCAATGACCTTTTTATTCTGAGCCGATTCAGATGTCATCACCTTTGTTTGTGAAGTTGATTCCACTACATTGGTAGGGAAAGGATGTTGATCAATCTTCATCGACTTTCCTGACTTGGAGGGTATCTCAAATTTAAGCTTCCCTTGATCTATTGCATTTTGAATTTGTTGACGAAACACCTTGTATTCGTCAGTATTGTGGGATGTGGCATTATGCCACTTGCAGTATTTGATCTTCTTAAGTTCTTCAGCACTTGGGATAGAATGATTCTGAGAGAGTTTAATCTGCCCTGCTAAAGAAGGAGATCAAATATCTTGTCGGCTTTAGTTATATCAAAACCAAATTTCTCAAGTTCTTTCTTGCCAAAGGGACACGCAATTGGCTTCCTGTTTGACACCCATTCAGCTAGATTGACCTCGGCCTCTTCTTCTGAATCAGAATTCTCCACATAAGAGATCTTCTTCTGATAACTCTTTCGAGGTTCGTAAGGCCGAGAAGAACTTTCATGGCTCAACCAGTGCACCAACTGGCTTATATTCTCAAACACCTGTGAAGCATACTTCTCCTTAATTGAAGGCAAGAGTCCTTGAAAAGCCAATTCTGCCAGCTGTTTATCAGTCAAAGATAAGCTGAAGCACTTGTTCCTTGTCTCTCTGAATCTTTGGACGAAATTTACCACTGATTCATCATTCCTCTGCTTTAAGCTAGTCAGATCAGTAATCTTCATTTCATGTATTCCAGAGAAGAAATAACCATGGAACTTCTTCTCAAGATCTTCCCAACTTTGAATAGAATCAGCCGGTAGTGATGTAAACCAAGCGAAGGTCGGTCCTGACAGAGAGGATGAGAACAACCGAACCCTTAGTGCTTCATTTCACCCTGCATCTCCACACTGAGTAATGAATCGATTGATATGCTCGATGGTGGAGGTGTCATCTTGACCAGTAAACTTGGTGAAATTGGGCACCTTATATCTCTAAGGGAATGGAATTTGATCAAAATAAGTAGGGTATGGTGTCCGATACATGTTGGTTTGCTGCTTTGGTTTTAACCCAAACTGCTTTTGTATCAAATCTGAAATCTCAGCCATAAATTTCTTATTTTGATCAACCGGCTGATTACCTGCCGAAGGACTTGGCCGATTTTGCACAATTTCACCTGTCCCTGACTGTTCGCGCAGAATTGGCTGTGAAGCCAAAGGCAACTGAAAAGCCATATATTGAGGAATCCCACCTAAATAAGGCGCTCCATGCCGAGTTCCTTGTTGCGTATGTTGCCTGTTTGGAGTACCTTGTACATGCTGTTCTGGCAACTAATATGTCGAATTCCCTGTTTGAGCCATTTGATCCCATAATGCTGCCTGATACATGGCATTATTGTATTGCTCTTGCAAATTTGCAGCATAGGTTCTAACTGCATAAGCTTGATCCGCTGGGCTCATCTGTTCTGGTGTCATTGGATGACTTATGATAGGTTGACCAGCTGTTGTTCCACCAGAATTTACTTGCGTCGGAGTTTTCTTCATGCTAAAATCCTCTTGAGCCGATTGAATAGGCTTGACCATGTGCATATGTATCGGCTGAATGTCATAATGCTTCGCTTTGAGAGTCTTTGGCTCAATGAAAGAAAATATGATTCCTTTGTCGTGCTGTATTGCAGTTCCAATTAACTCCCCAAACTTTGCAGCATACGGACCAGTAGAGGTTTCTCCTACTTGTTGAATTGCTTCAGTTGCAATTCCCTTCCCATTTGTCTCTTTTTCTGAAGGAATCGACGCATCAGGGATAGTAGGAGTGTTGTGACTTTGAGAACCTGAGGGATCAACAATCCCAGTTGTGGTAGCAGGATGATAATATAATGGTCCTTTGTATCCACTTGTGAGTTCATCTCTGAGCACTTCTTTTACAGAATTTTGCACTGAGCTGTTAAAAACAGAAGATCGATCAATAAAAGATTGGTGCATGGCCTTTGTCATCATATCTTGCAGCTTCCCAGGGTCGGCTTGTATTATCAACTCATGAGGTCTTGGAAGAGGAGCTTTCTTAATAGCTCCTTGCTTGGTTAAGCCGAAACTCCTCATCAAAAGCTGACCATATTCTGCCATGCGTTCATCGAACTCAGCTTTGTCTTCTTCACAAAGTTGATCTAACGTGATAGCTTGGGTCTTGTCTGCACCAGCTTCTTTAGAAGGTTTTGGTCCTAACATTGTTGACTGATTCTTCGTGTCCCACCAGGCGTACCAAGATGTGTTGACGCAAAAAATGGAATTAAGCTCTTCAACGGCAACACGTAACGGATCCTCAGGATGTAACAAGGCGTGCCAGCCGACCTGACTTGTTGATTGGCACGGAAAGAATATGAAACGTTAGATGCGGGTTAGATCGGCTAGAGAACCGATGTGGATCTTCAACAAGTAACAGCCCGATCGGCTGATACTACTGTAGAGCGAATCGGCAAGCTGGAGCAGCCGAAGTGCAAGTATAACCAAAACAGCTAGACCAGCCGATTTGATGACGTAGGCGAAGCGCGAGCAAAAGCAGAGCAAACTAAGCACTACGAGACAACACTCGAAACCTGATCTGAATCGGCTGTATCGTAGTGAAACAACACAAGAGCGAGATTTAGCCGATACGATGGGATTACGAGCTGGATAAATTGGTGATAAAAGCTAAATAAACAAGAAAAGACTTGTAAACCTAGGTAATATCGATAAGTTGTGAATAAAACTTAGACGAAACCACAACGATGTGCCCGGAGGTTAAAGCCCAGTTATTATTCGATAAAACGGTACTTACAACCTTGCCGGAGGTCGATTGATGCAGACCGACGAGCTAGAAGAACGACATTTGAAGAAATAATAAAATAAGAAGAAGTAAAAAAGGGGTGGCGAAGTCGCCGACTTGAATAAGTAAAGGTTTTGTTGATTTGGTGTGTACAAACTTTCTCTGACCACGCAGGGTCGCTATTTATGTCCTGAGGACAACTTGACTCGTAGTCGATGACGATAACGCTTACTTGAATTCAAAGAAATAAAACTACCAAAACACCTAACGATTCTTATAGGAATCGTACTCTCTAAACTGACTTTGACCCGATGTCAACTTGGTTGTTGACCCGCCTCCGTCTTCTTTCCTTTTGGCATATCCTTCTTCTGCCACGTTTCTCTTCCATCAATCGGCCGATCCTAGATCAGCTGGTTGCTTCCTTCTTCTCTTCTTTGAAGTCTTCCCGATGTTGCTTCGGCCATTCTCCGATATGTGTCAAAAAACGGTGTCAACAGCTTCTATGGATTACCTACACTATGAGCGACTTTGGTGAGGAGTGTTCCCATGTCCCACTCTTTTGTGATAGCACCAGTGCCATAAGTGTAGCTAAGAACCCCGTTCTCCACTCTTTTGAGTGACATTGATTGCCATGATATGCTAGTTGTGAGCCTATGAGCATGTTTGATATGACTTGATGGATAGCCATGCTCTTGATAGTTTTATTATATTTGCATGATGTGATGGCTAGTTTTTGAAAAATGCTAGATAGGGTCTCTCTTGTGAGTATAAGGCTTTGCATGATTTTAGTGTGATTTGGTGGTCTATATCATGCTTAATTCGTGTTTGGATATCATATGCTTTTCACTTGGGGTCAAAGACCCATTTGTCATTGTGAATGTTTAGCCCATGTGATACCTTATGGGGGAGTATAAGCTTCTTTTTGCCACAAAGACACTTCATGTACCATTTTGTGCTTAAATGTGAAAAATGAATTTGGTATGAAATTCTTATGCTTGAAGTTATTCTCTCACTTGTTCCATGTCATAAATGCTTTAAAATTACAATAATTTGGGTGCTAAACTATTGCATGATGTCTACCATGACAAGTCTCATTTTAAGAAGTAGACACATGGCTCGGTGGCTTTAACATGACATAAGATGCATATGGGTGTTTACAATGATTTTGTGATGAGGATATGTGACCTAGCATGAAGTTTGTGTGAACTAGATTCACTTTTCCATGTTTTGCTCATGTTTAGGTCTTGTGCTCATGAGAGGGAATTTTTTCGCAAAATTGCTTAACTTGATCATGGCTTGCTCATATGCTCATATAGCTTTACTATCTTGATGGCTATGCTTATACGCAACTTTGGAATGTCTTGCTTGCTCATTTGCTCACTTGTAGCATTTTGTGGTGCTCATTTTCTATTTGAGACCCTCTAGGTTGAATTTTTTGTAGAAATGTCTTGATTCATGCATTGTCAACAAAGGGGAGAAGTTTGTGCATGGAAAATGGATCTGAGCATGTTTAGAATGTTTTCAGCTGGTTTCGGAATTTTTCGGAACAAGTTTGCAGGAGGCGGTCACATAGGGCGGTCAGACCGCCTTGTCTGTAATGAGACCGGCCAGGGCGGTCTGACCGGCCCTGGTCAGTGCAGAGCAAGTTTTGCTCTTTGTCATGCATTTGCAGTAGTTCTTTGCATGCATGTGCTCAGGGGGAGTTGCATTTGCTTAGAGGGAGTCTGCATGTGTTCAGGGGGAGCTCCTTGTGTCGCCTGAGTTCTTGCTTTGGTGGTTTGCTCCGTGTGAGCTTTGGATGTTTGTCTTGGTTGTGTTGAGCCGTTGCCCTTGCCTTAGGGGACCGAGACTTTGGCTTTCAAGTGATCAGGTGTTGGTTTTGTTTGGCTTTGGATCACTTGATTGGTTTGTTGTTAGTTTCTTTTCTTTTCTTTCTTTCGTGTGATGGTTACTATGTGTGTGTTGTCAATGCACTCATCAAAGGGCAGATTGAGGACCTGTGTGGTCCGAGGACCGGTGGATGGTCGCTCCTTAGTGATGAGTTATTGACAACGTTGTGTGGACTGACTCTTGGCCTAGTATTACAGGTGCAGGTTGCGGCTTGATTCGCGTGGTGCAGGTGAAGAATAAGCGCGAAAGGTCTATGTCTGTGTGACCTCCCAGGAGCGGAGAGACAAGTAGCCTTCATTCGAGGTACCCGGTGGCCGATGGGATTAAGTGTGGGCTGCACGCTAGCAAGAAGAGCAAGACGACGTCGAGAGGATGGAGCCGGTGCAACGTAGCAGCTAACAACTGAAGCTTGCACGTGGGGTTTGCAGTGGTTTGGCCACAAAACCACTGGGTCACTAGGCTAAGCCACAAATCCAAGGCTGAAGACTCGACGTGACGAGTCGGTCTGCCCAGGCCAGTCTAACCGCCTGGCCAGGGCGGTTTGACCGCCTGGCCAGGGTGGTGTGACCGGGTGGGGCGGTCTGACTGCCCAGGAGGGGCGGTCTAACCTCCCAGGAGGGGCGGTCTGACCGCGTAAACCGTGGTTCATCGAGAAGCTTCAAAGCGGAGGACACGCGGTGTGATCACAAGGCTTGCGTGGAGTTGAAGCGTCTTGCGGTCGACGAGCGTCCGTCAGATGGAGAAACCGAGCAAGTTTCCCAAAGTGCCCTTAGTGGGCATGTATCTTAATATTAAGTAGTAGGGGTAATTTGGTCACTCAGCGCCCTCCATATAAACTCACTTGAGGGGAGATGTCAGCCAACTCTTGGAACTCTAGTTCATTTGTTCTTTCTCTTTTGTTTTCCCTAGGCTAGCTTGAGAGCTTCATGAGTCATCTTGAGAGAGGGTTGGATGTTCGGGCGGCTTGCTAGACCTTGTATGAACCTTTCATGGCATGTATAGAAGATTCGACGTGGTTCATCTTGTGTCCCTTTGTCTCCCAGTGTTTTCCCTTTTGGTGATTTTCGGAGCTATTTCTTGGGATTTTTGTGGTGGTTTGTTCGTGGTGTTTTTTTTGGATTCTTGTTGGGTATCACACATGAGGTATTTGTGCCACTTTTCTTGGTGATTTTGCCCCACTAAACTCTCGGGAAATCCTTCGATTTGGGTGGTTTTCATGGTTCCTCGAGTTCATGACGTAGAGCCCTTAGATTCGCGATTCCCTTTGATTGAGAGCGTTTCGGTGGATTTCCTTTGGTAGAGAGGTTGTCCAGGAGGTGACCCAGCTATCCCCGAAGTTTCGTTGTGATCTGTGGAGTGAATTGGGAGATCGGGTGATGGGAAGTTGAGGGTTGACCCGCGGCCGAGTTCTGGGAGCCAGGCGGTCTAACCGCGTGGGCTAGGCGGTCTGGCCGCCCAAGGGGTTTCGCCGAGGAAAGTTTGGTTTTTCGAGGATTTCTCTTATAGCCTGATTGCCTTGATCAGAGGAGTCTCCAAGTGAAATCTTGGATTGTTTTGGGGTCGTGAGCTTCGTTTGGTGGTTGAGGAGAATTCCCAGGCTAAGGCGGTCTGACCGCCCCTGCCAGGAGTTTCTCCTCGTGTGGTTTCTGCTGTGTTTTGCGCGTGTTTGAGTTGGTTGGAAGTGTGGTTTGCTCCTAGGGTCAGTAGCACTCCAGTGGCTACGTGATCTTGGCAAACTTGAGGATTGAGTGGCGGAAGTGATTTCGGGACCGAGGCCATGTTCATCTCGCTAGAGGAATCATCTCTTTCGAGAAGAATTTTTATCGGCTCCCATTCACTCCCCCCTCTCTGGTCGCCCAATCTGGTCCTTCACATGTGGGTAGAAGGGGGTGTTCCAGTCCTCTGCATGGAAGGTGATGGGCACCGTGGCGTAGGCGGGGAGCTGCGGTGGCGGGATAGCGAGGACGTGGTGCACCTCTCGGATGTATCCCCGCCTCTGTCGCTTGGGTTTCAGGGGTCGAGAAGATCACCCGGAGATTGGGAGGACCACACTGTGGGATGCCACGACGTGTTGTACGTCTCGCGCCTCAGTCTCCATCTTAGGAGGGTCGGGAATCGTTCCGCCCCCGAGAACCCCTGCGGGGGCCAGGAGATATGCCGGGGGGTGTGCCCATGCCATCGGTGGAGCCTCGGGTGGTGGTACCCATAAGGAGGCAGTATGCATGATGGGGTAGTCCCCCCAGGCCCCCTCTGAGAGGCTGCCGCTGCCTGGGAGGCGGTGATGGCCGAGCATTCCCACGTGTTGTGCCCCCCACATTCCCGGTGAATGATACAGAACAGCTTTGACCCGTTCCGCCCACGGGAGGGGACCGCTTCAACCCTGGACTGACCCTCCGAGGGGGGGGCTTGGGCCCTCCTGATGTTTTCTCCCTTTTCTGGTCCTCCTGGCTGTCCTCCTGTTGTTCCCCTGCTTCTTGGGGGTGTCAACGTTATGGACCCCTCGAGTCGGTCGCGGCGCCGGGTCCCTTCTCTGACGGGGCTCGTCTCGTTCGGAGCACCGCTCCCGCTCTCACGGCTTCATCTTCCGATCTTCTTGGTGGGAGCGGTGCTCTCCGGTATGCTTTCTCTGCCTCTCCGAGCTCAGAGACCGTCTGGGGGCCACCGGGATAGTTGCGACCAGAGTGAGCCATGAAGGAGCCCCTCCTGGGCCGCATCGATGATGGTGCACTCACTCAGCCCGCTGGCCTGGCACTTGACATTCATGAAGCGACGAATGAAACTCCGGAGGGTCTCATTCCTCCCCTGCTTCACTGCAAACAGGTGTCCGGACGTAACCAGATTGTCGTAGTTTCCCTAGAAGTTCTCCAGCATCAGTTCCTGGAGCTGCTCCCAAGAGCGGATCCTCCCGGCCTCCAGGGTGGTGTAGCAGGTGCGTGTGATCCCGGTAACCGCCATTACGAAACTCTTGACCATAGTGGATTCATCTCCCCCTATGGACTGGATGACCACCTCAAAACTCATGAGGAATGCAGCTGGGTCAGTCTTGCCATCGTAGGGGGCTATTTGGGGCATCTTGAAGCCTTTGGGCCAGCTGAGAGACTAGAGAGCTAAAGCCAGAGGCGACTTGGATCGTGGATGCTTCCGCGCTTCGGGGGTGTCTCGGTGCAGTCCGGCTCCGGGGATCGGGGCAGCTCTCGGCTGCTCTTCACGGAGTTCTCCGGGAGTGTCCTCCCAGCCTCGAGCTCTTCAAGGAGCTTCTTCAGCTCCCGCGCCTTCCGGTTCGCGTCCACCCTTCTACGGAGGTAGTCCTCCTCCCTCCTTCTTGCCTCTCGGTCGATCTCCTCCCGGGTTGTAGAGTCTTGTTGTTTAGCCTCCTTCCTCGTCCTCAGGATCTGGTCCTGGAGGTCTTCCACCTCCTTCTCTGCCCGGAGGGCCTCCAACTCGTCCTCGGAGGTTCCGTCACCTTCTTCCTGAATCGGAGGCGGGTCACCGCCCCCTGCCAGGTCTCCCTTGCCTCGTCCCAAAGGACCTCCCGCTCGACCCCGTCGGGGTCCCGGGGTTCCTCCAAGGAACCCGGAAGAGGAGCTCCGGAGGCTGCTCGTCCCGAGTCTCCCCCAGAACTCCCTTGCCCTTCTTCTTCACCGGAGCCATCTTGGCTTTTCTAAGTCACACACGTCCCCACGGACGGCGCCAACTGTTGGTGGTTACGATAGCCCAAACAGTAAAAGGTGGGTCTCTTGAACCATACCGAACAGCTCAGGAGAGCTATTAGGGGACTGATTGACTAGTAGAGTAAATAGGTTGCAACTGAACTCAATACACAGGGCTGGCACCCTCTTTTATAGGCCTCCAAGGACATCTCGGTACAAAGTTTGTTTTACCCCCGGTACGGCTCGCGGTACGGACACACTTCATTTCTACCCCCGCCGGGGCTTTCTGGTCTTTTCCCCTCTCGCTACGCGACACGGGTCCATGTGCCATTACAAAACCCTAACAGAGACCTACCCACTTAGGGCCGGTCCTCCCAGGACCCCCCAGTCTTCGGCGCTTTCTTGAACGCTGGGCGCGGAGACCCTCCGAGGCCTTCTCATGTCATCCTTCGGCTTTTGTCCCTCCGGTTCCGGCCGCTTCCTCTGGGATGATTATCTTCTTCAAGGTGGGCCCATGCAGCAACCCCGGACGGGGGGCCATATTGTCGCATCTGTGGTGGTTCCTCATGGTCGTGGGGGCCCCCTCCCGAGATCCCCAACACCAATTTTGGGTACGAACAACACGTTATTGGTTTGTGGGTTCCATGTCAACCGCATGTTGTTGGTTTCCAGTATTAGAGTTCGGCTTATGATGCCAAATATCCACATAGCTTAACAAGTAGCTTATGATGCCAAATACCCAAATATCTTAACAAGTGGACCTTCAGATATTCCATGTTTCGAAATTGAACCTGAAGCATGCCCATCACCTGCAATACTGTTTTTAACCTGAAGCTTTCCTGGCAAACACGATCTGTAGGAGGCCTTCGATCCTTCCTCACCATGATTCCCTAAATACGATGGAGATTGATCCCAAGTAAAGAGAGTAAGATTAGTTATTGTCTTACGGAAAACGAGTCAGTGGCATCCTTCCTGGTGTGCGCTATCACACACAGATTGGAGAAGAGGGGCGCAACACCTGCAGTTATCAATGAGCCTCATAGCAGGCGCGTGGCGAGGAATGGCAGTGTCGGCTTGCATATCGCAACAGAAAAGGAGCTTTGCAGCCTGCTGTTAGCCTGTTGTGCCTGCAAGACGAGCTGTTGTGACCGCAGGCGCAGGAGCCGAATGGGCAGTCACGCGGGGCGTCAGCGAGAGCGAGCCTGCAAGCCGAGCTGCCCTGTGCTGAAAAGCTCGGCGCCCCTATCAAGCGAGTACACGACCTGCGAGTGAACGGCTCAGCAGCGAATCTTCGTCCATCCACGCGTCGCAATTCTGTAGGCGTCCTGCACTGCATGGGTTTGCAAGACTCGTGCTCCTAATTTTTTCGTCCATGCAGGTGCGGCACGCGACGCAGGTGGGCCCGATGCGGGTACATGGGGTGGGTAAGGTGTGGTGGGTGACAAAAACATTACGATTCTGGCAGAAGTGCTCTCAAAATTGTGATTTTTATGAGTCTTCCACCCTATCTACTCTTCAAATATATGACGAGTAGGTCCGCTGTGAGAGGTACGGTGACCCCAGCTTAGATGAGAAAAGTTTTCAAAAGAACTCGTTCTTTATAGTAAATAGAAAAAGATGGCACGGCCAGTTACATGATCTGAGCTGTCCGTTTTGAGGTAGTGATCCAACTTAACTAGATGAACATATTTTGTGTACATAAGTACATTGGTGCACAGCGTGATCATGACACGGTCCGATTGAATGAATGAATTAGGATTCATGTACTCGCACCATAAAATTTAAGAACTATAGAATAGAAACAACAACGGTTAAGGAGGATTCACAGGAGGTGGCGTGCTCGGCAACGACACGTCAAGATGCCCGGCATTTCCGGCCTTATTTTCTCCTCCGTGCGTGAGTAGCGGATAGTAACCATTGTTTTCCTTTAATTTATGTTTCTTTCTTAAAAAATCAAGGGTTAAGATTTACTTCAAATCTTACCTTAGGAGGTAAGAGAGGTAAGAGAAGGTAAAATGGAGTACCTTAGCATAGCTTATATAGTATGTGTGTGAGTTAACAATGGTCTTGTAGCTCTCATCCCGTTTGGACAGTGTTCCACACCGACATGGTACTTTTTCTTTTACAACCAAGCATCATTCATTTCAACATCAAGAAGCTGATAAGATGAAGGTACAAGGATCAGTTACACTAGCAGGTTACTAGAACAATAGGCACTGAGGAGAATGAGCTCCATAGGAGCAATCTAGAAAAACAAGGCTGATAAACAGAATCAGCATGTAAAAAAAATTCTTTGGCTAAGGAGTCAGCCACTGTGTTGTCATTGCGGCTAATCTTGAACAAAGTGGCTTGAATGCAAGTAACACAGCTCTTGAATTGCTATGTGTAGGTCTTCATTCTCCAATCCGGAGGATTGTCTTGATCCAATGCCGAGAAAAACTGATGTAGTTGGCTACAATCAGTTAAGAAGGATACCTGCATAAGACCCATGTTGGAAGGAATGGTTGCTGCCAATGCAAGTGCTGCTGCCTCTGCCACGGCCACAGAAGAAACATCCTTAACAATTGCTCTGGTGCAAATTGTATTAGCCGGTGTGACCTGCATGTTCACAAAATTTATACCTATGCCTACCCTCCTGAGAAGAGGAGAGGTTGAATCTAGAGCTGTAGAGGCATTTATGTAGCATAAAACACCGGTGGAAGGATGAAATATTTGCTGAGAAATGTTAGAATTGGGTGGTTGGGTATTGGAGGTTGGCTGCTGAGGATGTTGGGACAGTGTTCCATTCGGTGCTTCAGTCTTATTTGGTTACATAATCACATTTTTTATGTTTAATTCCAATTGATGGAGAGGCTCTAATACCACTCATTAGAATAAAAGCATAGAAGCAATAATCTAAATATGCAAAATCAAATCACAATATCACAAATAAAAACGACAATGATGCTCAATTTTTTAATGAGAGTTTCAGCCATATGCCTTTTCTGTCGGCCATGATTATGGATGCTCCTCCCTAGCTCATAACAGTAGCTACACTGACATATGGGCACTACCGCGGCCATTCTGCCACCCACACCAGTCTCCAAAGTCGTATAATAGTTAGTTACGACGACTAAGATTCTATCTGAAACCTATCAATATTTGACACATATCCAGCAAGAGGAAGAGATATAGTGTGGACCACACAGATCGAAGGTGATTGTTCTGGCATTTGTAATTTGTACTTGAGCAGATCTTATACCACAATTCTAGGTCAAGCTGGGGCACAATCCTACTGACATTATTTAAATGAAGTTATGTTTTCATTTGGTTTTAAATCAAGCAATATTGTGGTCTCCAAAATATATTCTGCAATCACTTCTCTGTTTGAAATTATAGGTTGTTTTGGTTAGATTCATAGGTGTTTGTATGCTTTAGACATACATTATACTTAGATACATAAAAAACCTATGAATCTATACAACCAAAACGACCTATTTAGGATGGACGGAGTAGATGTTATTCGGCTTCTTTCTTCTACCGACATTGTTAATTGTATTGTGGAGAGTAATACATTGTTAGATTTTACTTGTTGTGGACACTTTCATTGGCAAGCAGTTCAGCCGCCGCAAGAAGGTCCAGGAGCAGGCACCAGACGCCTAAGTTTGTGAGCAAGGGGATAAGCATTAGGATTTGGTTGTTACCAGATTGTTAGGAGTTTGGTAGACCCGGTCTCTTATAAGCCGGCTTAGAGATTGAGTTAGGGATTAAGTAGAGATTTAGGATCAAAAGATTCAGAGCCTCCCTCGGGAGGGAGAACTCTTCCTATATCTCAGCCATTGTTAATTAACAAAGCTTACCTCCCCTATTCCTATCATCTTTGGTATTTAGAGCCTTGGATTCCCTTGCGCCGCCCGCCCAACCGACTGCTCGTCGATGATGCCGCATCCCACCCACCCAACCCTTGCATCGCCACAGATCTTCATGCGCTGCTGCAATCCGCCCCAAGCCCCCGTGTTGTCGCAACTTTGCGCCGCCTCACAGCCTCCCTGCCACCGCAGTTCACCTTCTGCATCGGCGCACTCCGCCTGTCCATGTGCCGTCGCCTCTCACTGCCATGGGCGACACCACCCTCGACAAGCTCAAGTAGCTCATCACTGCCCTAACCACCAACATCACCACTATCGTCGGAGACGTCACCAACTTGGTTGGAGACGTCACCACCATCCGGGTGGATCAATCTCGCCTCCACGTCGCCCTCAACAAGGTCCAATCTGACGTGATTGGCTCGTCGTCGTCCATGTTGGGCAAGGACAAAGGCATCGCAGGCTCCAGCAGCGACGGCGGCTCCGGCCCGACGACTTCCCACAAGCTACGCTTCCCCAAGTACGATGGTAGCTCAGATTCCCTCGCGTGGCTCCACCGCTATGACCAATTCTTCCAGGCGACGCACACCCCCAAGGAGGAGAAGGTCTAGTACGCTTCCTTCTACCTAGACGGCGACGCCCAACATTGGTACTTCCGGTTGGAGAGCAACCAAGGCGTTCCCACATGGGAGCGCTTCGTCGACCTAGTGTCTCGCCGCTTCGGCCCACCGGCGCGCAACAACCCCCTAGGCGAGCTCATCAAGCCGCAGTGCTCCGGCTCCATCACCGAGTACTAGGATCAGTTCCTCAACCTGCTCGCAAGGTGTGATGGCGTCACCAAGCAGCAGCAGAACGTGATCTACATTGCGGGCCTCGACAGTCACCTGCGCATCAACATCGAGCTCCAGCGTCCGGTGACATTGGAGGATGCCATGGCCCAGTACCGCACGTATGAGCGCTGGAACGTGCCCATCAACCCCCCTGTGGCCAGTAGCTGCGCCACGATGCGACCCGCGGCATGCCCGACTCTAGCTACGTCGACACCCGTCACCCAAGTGCCCACCCCCGCGCCAGCATCAGTCGCGATGCCGGACGCACCGCGGCGGCCATGACCTCCACCTCGTACACGTTTCACTAGGCTCACTGTTGAGGAGATGGCCTAGCTCTGCGACACGGGTCTCTGCTACAACTGCCTAGCCAAGTACTCTAAGGAGCACATCAAGGAGTGCACCATGAAGGGGACCTATCTCCTGGAGATCGCCGACGACGCACCGCGCGACAACATTGACACAGAGGAGCCGCACGTCTCCCTCAACGCCATCACCGGCATCTCCACGTCCACGACCATGCACCTGGGTGTCTGCTTGGCCGACACCGTCGTTCACGCTCTGTTGGACTCAAGCTCCACCCACTGCTTCGTCGTCGACACCACGGTGCAGCGGCTCAGGCTCACACTGCTGCCACGGCCCGGCCTCACGGTCGGAGTAGCCAACGGTGACCGCATCGCATGCACCGACTTCTGCCCCACTGTACCAGTCCAGATCTGCGATGAGCTGTTCCAGATCAACTTCTACGTCAATCCCCTTGGCAGCTACGAGGTCGTTCTAGGGTACTAGTGGCTGTGCACCTCGGGCCCGATCCTATGGGACTTCGATCACATGTCCATGTCCTTCTGGCACACTAATCACAGGGTGTGCTGGCGTGGTTTGGACACCACCACTGGCGCCTCCGTTCGTGCCATCGATAATGGTGCCCTGATGCAGCTCCTCATCGTCGAGTTCGTCGCCATCTTCTCCGAGCCACAAGGCCTACCACCATCACGACGCACCGATCATCGCATCCACCTGTTGCCAGGCACTCGTGCAATGGCTGTGCAGCCATACCGCTACACGCAGCTGCTGAAGGACGAGATTGAGAAGCAGTGCACCGACATGTTGCAGCAAGGCATCATCCGGCCAAGTACCTTGCCCTTCTCTTCGCCGGTGCTCCTCATCTGCAAGAAGGATGACGCCTGGCGGTTCTACGTCGACTACCGTGCCCTCAACGCCAAGACCATCAAGGACAAGTTTCCCATCCCGATCGTCGACGAGTTGCTGGACGAGCTACACGATGCACTCTTCTTCACCAAGCTAGACCTCCACAACGACTACCATCAAGTGCGGATGCATGATGATGACATCACCAAGATGGCGTTCTGCACGCACCGCGACCACTTCGAGTTCGTGGTCATGGCGTTCGGCCTTACCAACACCCTGTCAACATTCCAAGCGCTCGTGAACGACGTTCTGCACAACTTCATGCACCACTTCTTCCTCGTCTTCTTCGATGACATCCTCATCTACAGCTCCACATGGACCGAGCATCTGGAGCATGTTCGCACCGTGTTCCAGGTGCTGCGCGAGAGCAAGCTGGCCCTGAAGCAGAGCAAGTGCTCCTTTGGCGCCCAGAAGGTGTCTTACCTAGGCCACATCATCAGCCACAACGATGTCGCCATGTATCCAGCAAAGATCGACGTTGTCCAGTCATGGGCGACGCTGATGACTATTCATGCGCTTCGGGGCTTCCTCAGCCTCACCAGTTGTTACCGGAAGTTCATCCAAGACTATGGGACGATCGCTCGTCCCCTCATGCAGCTGCTGAAGTACGAGGCATTCATCTGGCCCCCGGTGGCCGACGTCGCGTTCACGACGCTCAAGCAAGCACTCACATCCAGGCCAACACTACAGCTGCCCGATTTCGACGCGCCGTCCATTGTTAATTGTGATGCGTCAGGCAGCGGATTTGGGGTGATGTTGCACCAAGACGGCGGGACGATCGCATTCTACAGTAGACCGGTGGTGCCGCAGCATGCCAAGCTGGCGACTTATGAGCACGAGCTCATCGGGCTCATCAAGGCGGTCTGGCACTAGCGGCCATATCTGTGGGCACGACTGTCTGTCATGCACACGGATCATTACTCGCTCAAGTCCTGCTGGACCAACGTCTCTCCACTATCCCGCAGCACACATGGGTAAGCAAATTGTTTGGATATGATTTCAGTGTGGAGTTCCATCCAGGCAAGAGCAACACCGCTGTCGATGCTCTGTCACGACGCGATGAGGAGACCACATCGGTGTTCGCCCTATCATCACCGACGTTCGAGCTCTTTGATGACTTCTACCGTGAGTCATAGACGCTGCAGGACGTGCTCAATATCAGGGAGGAGATTGCCCAGGGTACGAATGCAGCCGCCTGGTTAGTCGTTGATGGCCTTGTCCTCCATGGGGGCCACGTGTTTGTGCCTGTTGGCATTTCTTAACCTTAACGCTAGGCACCGTAATAGCGCGAGCGTGTAAGAGACTCCCGGGTACACTGACGAGTGCGAACGAATCCGCAAGCACACGGATACACTGTTGTAGCACTTCTCCCTAGGAGAATGAGTATTCCCATAGGGTATCGAATCCAAGGACGGGAGAGTTCTGGCTCGAACCTAGCTGATGGTCTAAGGACACAACACTAATTGATAGGATAGGTAGAAAGGATCTGCCTAACCGAGCGCAGAGTCTAGCACGGTCTCTCAGGTATAACACTCACCTTGGGTGCCAACCCACCCTAGCTGTTTAAGGCTAGGCAATCTGTTCTGGCAACGGGGCCCTACTCGGTACACAGGCGCGGAGGGTTCCAAAGGGTCCAACAGGCTATCACCACTGTGGCCTACCTCTATCGTTACGCGAATGTACTTGGTATTCGCAGGATAACCTATGGTCCAGACACCACGTCTGCACCACTGACTACTACTATAGCCGGACACCGTCTGACGTCCCGATAGCCCGACTATAGCACTCCGTATAAATACAGAACTACGAATCCACGAGGGAGATACTGGCACTAGCTCAAGGTATACTCTATCACTTATGCAAGATCACGAATGCACTTTGATCTAATTAGAGATATGCAGGAGCATCAACTTTATTCTAATAGACAAGCTAGCAAACAAGATGCAAACTTATGATCTAAGTCTACTAGATCGAAAGGGTTGTGCTCGAAGAACACAAACCTCTAAACCAAGAACAAACGAAGAACACAAGAACAAAGCAACTATGCATGCATAAAACTTTAGTCTAAATAGAAAATGTCGAAATACTCACTTTAGTCTAGATGAAGAACAAAGACACCGCTGAGGATCGTTCTTGAGGAAGATGTCATGAACATGACATGGCTCCAAGCCTCCCACCTCACTTCCTATCACTAATCCTATACAAAGAGCTCTCCTCTCCTAAAGAGAGAGGCTCCAAGACCAAAATGAAGAGGAGGAGGAGAAGTGTGTGTCCAAGAATGAGGTCCCTCCCCTTCTATTTATAGGCAAGAGGGGGGCTTGCTCCGGGGCTCAAAGTGCCCCAAAACGCCCGGGATCGCAACAAAGGACCAATCAGGGGCTGCCACGTGGAGGGCCGGGATCAGCCGAACCAAAGTCAGTTCGGCCGATCCACGGTTCGGCCGAAACCCCCGTGCCACGTGGCGCCTCGTGCTTTCTCCTGGTGGCTGACTGGTAGGCCCTGAAGCCACTCCCCCGTGCATGCCAAGTTTCACGACGGTTTTGGGGATAAGTGGGCCCTTGAACCCATGTGATGTCCACGTGGCGATACGTGATTCGTCGGGCTTGCCTCTCGTGGATTGATGACGTCAGTGATCCAGGGGAATCCTATGTGGCATCCCATCATTGGTTGAGCTTGAAGTACTTGGATCAAAGACTTGTGCTTTTACTCCTCTTTCTAGTGCTAATCACCTGTATTTGCATAATCACCAACACTTGTGGAAATGATTAGTTTAAGCCCTATTCTAGTGTTGATGATCATTTCTCATGCCAAAAGGTACATGTTAACGGGTATAAAATGAGTGGATAGCAGCCGTCAACAGTGCCGCCCTCGTCGGCATTGTGGCCTAATATTCTGGCCACGGCGCCGAGCACGAGGGCACCCAGAAGACACTGCAGGGCCTACACGCTTCCTTCTACAGTCCCAACGCCATGCGTCTGGTTAAGGACTACATCAAGAGCTGCACCACCTACCAGAGGAACAAGACAGAGCATCTGCATCCAGCGGGCCTACTCCAGCCGTTGGAAGTTCCTAGCGCCGTGTGGGCAGACATCACCATGGACTTCATCGAGGGGTTTCCGCGCGTAGGCAGGAAGTCGGTGGTGCTCACTGTCGTCGACCGCTTCTCCAAGTATGTGCATTTCATCACCCTCGGCCACCCCTACACTGCCATCTCTGTCGCTCAGGCATTCTTCGACAACATCGTCCGCCTTCATGGGATGTCGTGCTCCATCATCAGCGACTGTGACCCGGTGTTCACGAGCATGTTCTGGACGGAGCTGCTCAGCTTGGCCGGGGTGTCACTCCACCTCAGCACCGCCTTCCACCGCAGATAGATGGGCAATCAAAGGTGTCGAACATGATTCTAGGGTTTTATCTTCGGTGCCTCGCCGGGGATCGTCCCAAGAGGTGGCTGCGCTGGCTGTCCTGGGCTGAGTATTGCTACAACTCCTCGTACCATATGGCCCTACACACGACACCGTTCCGGGTGGTCTATGGCCGGATCCGCCAGCTCTGGTTCCATACCAGCCGAGCACCGCTCGGATTCAGGCATTGGATCGCCAGATGCAAGACCGAAGACGTTCCTAACTGAGATCAGAGAACGGCTCCTCCACGCGCAAGAACTCATGAAGGCGCAGTACGACGCCAAGCATCACGTCATGGAGTTTGTAGTGGGAGACTGGGTATGGCTTCGTTTACACCAGTGCCTCGCTGCGGCCATCACTGACAAGTCTGTTGGGAAGTTGGCGCCTTGCTTCTACGGGCCGTTCAAGGTGCTGGACAGGGTGGGTTCCTTGGCGTATCGTCTGGCTCTGCCGCCGCATTCCAAGATTCACATTGTCTTCCATGTCGTCTTCCTCAAGCCATATGTCGGTCAGCCACCGGTTGACGTTGTTTAGCTGCCCAACATCAAGCATGGTCGTGTGTTGCCTGAGCCAAGCAGCATTGTCAAGGAACAACTCAATCGTGGTCGCTGGGAAATATTGGTGCGTTGGATGGGTCAAGCTCCCGGTGCTGCGACCTAGGAGGTGTTGGAGGACTTCAAGCAGGACTATCCGGAGTTTCTGCTCGAGGAAGAGCTAATTTCCGGGGAGGGTGGAAGTGTTGTGGACGTTTTCATTGGCAAGCAGTTCAGCCGCCGCAAGAAGAAGGTCCAGGAGCAGGCGCCAGGTGCCTGAGTTTGTTAGCAAGGGGATAAGCATTAGGATTTGGTTGTTAGCAGATTGTTAGGAGTTTGTTAGACCCGGTCTCTTATAAGCCGACTTAGAGATTGAGTTAGGGATTAAGCAGAGATTTAGGATCAAAAGATTCAGAGCCTCCCTCCGGAGGGCGAACTCTTCCCGTATCTCTACCATTGTTACTTAATAAAGCTTACCTCCTCTGTTCCTATCATTACTACACTATAATCTTCGATGAGGTCTTTTTCTGTAAATATAAGGATCAATTTTCCTTATGTTGTAGTTAATACATGTACTTCAAATTTAAATCGTTTTAGCTTCATTTTAGATTCATAGATATTATTATACATGTAGACATACAACATGTCTAGATGCATAATAGTATCTATGGATTTAGAAAAACTAAAACGAGTATGAAGGGAGTACGTATAGTATAGTAGAGTAATAAACGAGTACCGTTTTGAACGAGATCCTCTATTTCATTGCCATGTGAGCTCAGATAAGTGGGATTTGTAACTCAAATAACTTACCTAGTACCGGGTCCACAAAAAAGGTACTACCGGGTACTACCTCATTGGTACTACCTAGTACTACCTGGTACTACCACCGTTAGATTTCACCGGATGGATGACTCACATTAATTACAAGCACCCTAAAATTTCCCCTTAAATTTGGGAGACCTCTTCTTTTTTTTCTTTTTTTTTTGTGTTGTCCAGGTTGCAAAGGATTGGGCTACTTATTTAGCGCAGCAGGAGGTGGGCGCGCAGGTGACGCCAATTAGCGGAAGCGGTTTCTCAAGAGCCGACGCCAGGAGAGAAACAGAGCGAGCGGGAGATGAGGAGCCCGGTGTCGGAACGCAGCCTCATCATCGAGAGCTCCGACGACGAGGACACCCACTTCGGCGCCGCCGCAGCCACCAACGGGCGAAGACGCGACGTACATGACGAGGAGGAGCAGGGCTCTGGTTCGGACTCCGACTCCTCGTCGTCGTCCTCGTCATGCGCCACCCCACGCCGCGGCCCCTGCTCGTCCTCCCCCTACGCCCAGCAATGGCCGCAGAGTTACAGGTCACGCCGATTCTTCTCTCCTCTCCTTCCTATGATTTTTAGAGAATCTGCAGTTACCCATCTACTGATCTACTATGCTGGTACCCGTACTACTTATCATCTTATTATCCGTGCTTAATCGCAAGTCCCGACCAGCAGTGTAGTGCTGCTGCATCTTTTTATGCACACGCAGGTTCAGTTCAGATTGAGTAGCTGCACTCGTACGTTATCAGATTTCTGCAAATCCATACATGGCGGCACTAGTCGACCGTAAAAACATGTGTCCCGTGGTGTAGTAGTACTACTACTGATGATGATTCACATCCGTGCAAGAGGAAGAGACTAGATGCGGCGACTAGGGGCCTGTTTAGTTGGCTGCCCGTTTACTTCACCAAATTTTCACCAACAACCCGTCACATCAATCTTCTTTCCACTAATTTGGAGTATTAAATGTGGATTAATGACAAAATCCATTCCACGACCCCTACCCTAATTTTCGAGACGAATCTAACGAGCCTAATTATGTCATGATTAGACAACATCATGCTACAGTAACCAATCTCTAATGACGGATTAATTAGACTTAATGGATTCGTCTCGCAATTTCCGATCCATTCGTGTAATTATTTTTGTAAATAATCTACATTTAATACTCCTAATAGACCTTGAAAGGAGACCCAAAATTTTCAGTTCGCCAACTAAACAGGCCCTTAGCAAAATTTTTGCTACTTTTTCAACTCTCTCTCCATCACATCACATTAAATACACCAAAAGACATATGTTCGGAGCAGTAAATGTAGGTAAAAAAATTAACTAATCACACAGTTCTGTTATACATCACGAGCCGAATCTTTTGAGCCTAGTTAGTTTATGATTGGACAATATTTACCACAAACAAACGAAACGTGCTACAGTGTGCTACAGGAGTTCGAAAAGTTAAAAAAGCTAAATTTCAGGCAACTAAACAGGCCCTAGATGCGGATCCAGTGCGTGTCGCTTTGATTGCGATGTGCTTCAATTAATTGCAGGGTGGACTACTGGACCAGCATTGTCTGTCAAATAGGCACACGCCTATCATCCTTGCTCCGCAATAATCAACTTGCGTCACATCTCTATCTGGATGAACAGCTCATGTGTGCCTACCATACAGTTATTTAGCTAGTGGTGCACAAGTTTGATTTATCTTTCCTAACTCACAGTATCACTGTTTAATATCGAACCATCCTTCCTCATGAGTTATGAAATTCCTTCTACTTAATTTTGCTTGCTTGGGTCTAACAGTCTTCAAAGACAGGTGTGTCAGTACTCACTATTTTAAAAGCAGAAGTTCTTTGCTGTTTGATCGATAGGTAAACAATATACCTGTAGTCTGTAGACAACCAGATAATCTGTGGCTGGTAAACAACTAGCTTGGGTCCATGGACCGATGACAGCTATCACAGTCATAATGTCCTCTTATCTTGTTCTTCTGTCATGTGTCCTCTTTCTGAAAAATAGTTCTGAAAAGATTTCCTGTTCAATTAATTAACATGGAGTTGCCTGGACCTTTGCTTTAAAATGATACGGCCTTGATGAATGTGTTGAGATTAATGGTTTTTTTTTCTAGAAAATTGTCTGTTCAGCATAATGTAATAACTTGTCCTATCACTCTTTATCAGGTATGGTATTCTATTATACTATTTGTTTTCTTTCGTGTGGGGATTTTATAAAAGACCACAGCAAATGGTCTGAATAATTGACATTATTTCATTAATCTGTATAAATTACTTCAATAACATTTCTTTCTCGCTCTCCTTTGACAGGCAATCAATTGACATTCTTAGTAGCGTGCAGTCACCCAATCTGAGTTTCTTGGGGACTCCATCTCTGAGCAGATTGTCCAACTCTTTCCTCGCCGTAACCGATTCTTTTCGAAGCAAAACCCCTGAAATAATCTCAAACTTTGTCAAGCCCCTTCTGAGCCCCACAAGTGATGAGCAGCAGCAACATGAAGATACACGAAAGAGCTCCCAGTACCTTCTGCCCTCAAGAAAACCATCTTTGCAGCAAATCCCTGAGGAGCAGAAGCCATTGGTAGCTGGTCATGAGGTGTCTCCTTATCAAAACTGCTCTTACACCCAGGGAGTGATGAATGGTAAGGATCTACAACTGCTCTATTATTTTTTAGATTCTCAACGTGATAAGGAATGCAAGAGTGAATGTTTGGCTTAAATGATTTATACAAGTAAATCTATCAAGAGATCTAACTGAAGAATGCATAATGTGTTAATGTCCTGAGATAATTGTGTTGGTTTGTGAACCTGGCATGACAAATACAGAGTAGGACCCTCAATCATTGATATTTGAGAATATTCTCGTGATATGCCATTGTTGAACACCAACTCTACTGAACCTAGACGCATTCCCCACGGACAAGAATGTCCAAGTTCAATGTACTGATCTGGATCTAGACTCTAGACATTCATATTCTCTGTAGGATTGTGTTTTGATGACTTCTAATATGTAGGTTTACACAACCAGATTACAATGCCTTCTTGAAGGCTCTAACTGACATCACAGTATTCTAGGTTCATGTTTTCGACTAGTTGCGTCACTTTACATGTCAGTGCCATTCATTTGAAATATTGAACTGAAAGCATGGTACTGTGACCCATTTGTATGATCTCCTACTTATATAGTAGATAGATCATAGATGTCTCTTGCCTTCTGCATCTGAGATCACAACCATTAGCATCAGCTCTATTTGGCTAAGTGGTTACTATGTTTTTAACACAATTCAATTGTCGATTTTGTTTTATTTGCTAGCTCTATTCTCTCTTTGTTGATTCGCCGCATCACAGGTCCACTTGTTTGATTTTTCTTCTTCCTCCCCACATGGGCAGGGACGTCACATGGTTGATGAGTCAGCACAATAGTCTGGTTGTGGTCACAAATAAATAGATGTGTGTTGTACTTATCCTTGAGGACAAACTGTACAACACTGAGAACAAAACCTTTTAGTGTTGATTGATGAACAAGAGCCGCAGACAAAGAGAATAGAATTTTAAAAGGTCTTATTTTGTAGCAATAACAGTAAAACAAAATTGATAGCCTATGCTATGGTTTGGGCATAAGTCTAAGATTCAGTATATTGTCATGGTTTTTGGCCTTTGAACCCAATGAATGAATTGCCATGAACTTTTACTACATGTAATTTGTTACAGTTGTTTTTTACATCAAAGGCTTTTGGCCGTGCTTTATTGAAAGCAAAACATATCACTGGGGTTGCCAGCATACAACTTAACAGCACAAATCACAGAGTAAGCTAACCGACATGATTAGAGATCAAAATTTTATGCTAACTGACATGAGCACAATAAGTCACTCCCCTTAAAGGCGCTACCAGCCTACCAACACTATTTTTACATTGGCTAGTCTAAACGTCATCACACTCGAAAACTCCCTAGAGACCAAAAGCCAAAAGAAAGTTGCACTAACATGAGTACTATATAACATGTAACCAAAAGCAAGTAATTTACTAAAGTTACATCAGTAATGCTATATGTAGCAGAAATTTATTTGGATCTATAGTTTGGAATTTCCATGATAAATCTAACCAGAATGGCTGTAATAAATTTTGCAACTTAGATAAGCTTAAGAATTCTTAGTGAGAAAATTCTCAAACATTGATTATGTAACACGTCTTTTATGCAGGAATAAATGTTCTATGTGGTGTGGGAATCCTGTCAACACCTTATGCCATTAAACAAGGGGGTTGGATTGGACTTGTGATACTCGCTTTATTTGCTTTGCTTGCATGGTACACTGGCGTCCTACTGCGCCATTGCCTGGACAGCAAAGAGGGCCTTGAGACATACCCAGACATTGGCCATGCCGCTTTTGGGAAGACTGGTCGCATAGTTATCTCGGTAAAATCTTCTTCAGAGGATAATAATGTATTCTACTCTGCTTTCATTTTACACACATTTTAGTATGATGTGCAATGGAAGAATGATTTTGTGTTGACTTATTTTGTTCCTTTGGCTTCACTGTTGCAGATAATCCTGTATGTGGAATTGTATGTAAGTTTTCTATTACTAACCAAATACTTTAATAAGAATTAGACAATCAAAGTTGCACAGAAAATTAACATGCTTCAACCATAACTTGTATATCCTATATGAAAATATTTTATTTCTTGCTTTTAAGGAGTAATGGTATCAATCGGTATTGGTCCTAATCTGTTGTGCAGGCCTGTTGCATTGAGTATTTGATACTTGAGAGTGATAATTTAACAAAATTGTTCCCCACTGCTCACCTGACCATTGGGAGCTTGGCACTGAACTCTCACGTATTGTTTGCAATCTTGACTACCATCATAGTAATGCCAACCACCTGGCTACGTGACCTGAGCTGTCTGAGCTATATTTCAGGTCTCCTTTTGCCCGCTTCTCATCCTGTTTGGCCTTGCAATAGATACTGTAACCTATGCATGTACTACCCATTATATTGATGCTCTCAACATTGTTATGTCTGTAGCTGGAGGTGTCATTGCATCAATCCTTGTGGTCATCTGCCTGCTTTGGGTTGGGGTTGTTGATGAGGTCGGTTTTGAGAACAAAGGGACTATACTGAACCTCCCAGGAATTCCCATTGCACTAGGATTGTATGGTTACTGCTACTCAGGGCATGGAGTGTTCCCAAACATCTATTCGTCTCTGAAGAATCGCAATCAGTTCCCTTCTATTCTTTTAACTTGGTAATTATCTTAACTGGGATGATCGATGTTAACCCAAATTCCACAATGTAAATACTATCAAAATGCAGCACTAAGATCTGGTTTACGTTTCGTGTCAGCATTGGGCTGTCTACTGTGTTGTACGCCGGTGCTGCAGTGACGGGCTACAAAATGTTTGGAGCAGACACAAGGTCTCAGTTCACTCTCAACTTACCAGACAATTCAGTGGTTTCAAAGATTGCTGTTTGGACAACGGTAATCGCATCCTGCCTAAACATTGAGCCTCATTGCTTGTACAGTTAATGATGCTAATGGTCTATCTGTTTAATTTTGAAGTAAACCACAAGTTTTTGTTCTGTGCAACCTACAGACTACAGTTATATACCACAATAAAGAATTTTCAAAACTGGTCTTAATTTTATTCATCTGATTTGAATATTTTTTTCTAATTTACCAGTACTATAATAATTAATTAATCACCCCCCATGTTTATTGCAGGTGGCAAATCCAATAACCAAATATCCTTTTTCTGCAAACTATTTCCTTGTAAGTGGTTTAGTTAGTCTCGGAGGATCTTTATTATAATGAAAACAAATTTTGGTTCATGTTTATGTTCTAAAATACAAGCTCATTCTTTTTGTAAGGATACCATACATGCTTTATTACATTTTCATATTATTTCATTATGGTTCACCTGCTTGTCCTTAACATATAATCACATATGCATTAACCATAATCCCACTAGCTATGAGTTTGGAAGAACTGCTGCCAACAAATCAGCAGAAGTACTCGAACATAATCATGCTTAGATCAGCGTTGGTGGTGTCAACCCTCCTGATTGCTCTATCTGTGCCCTTCTTTGGTAAGTGCATAATATTTAATACTAGCAAGTTTAGTGTTAAGTGTTAACACCATCCTCAGCTTCTGTGTTTGACCTTCGAAAGGACTTGTGATGGCCTTGGTGGGTTCCTTGTTCGCCATGCTTGTGGTAAGATTTCCATCTTCACTTGAGATGTCCTTAAATTCGTTTACCGAAATGCTGAGGATAAATTATATGTATTTTTCATTGTAGACCTATATTTTGCCTTGTGCGTGTTTTCTGGCAATTCTTAAGACAAAAGTGGGGTGGCATCAGGTATGCAGGAGTACTCCCAATGTTTATTCTTTCACGATTATGTAACACGGAAACATTGAGGATTACACATCAGTGTAATAAGCATGCATAAAGGTTGAGAAGGCAGGGTCATATATCATATGAATATGATTGCACTCAAACGGGTTCAGAGAATCATGCACCTAACTGATCGAATCTCTTTGATTGACAGATAGCAGCTTGCTCGTTCATCATCGTTGTCGGGGTTTGCTGCGCCTGTGTGGGAACATACTCATCCCTGTCCAGGATAATCCAGAACTACACATAATGCAGTTGTTCCGTTGAGCCAGCAATACTATATGTGCTGTATGAACCAAACATATTCAAGACGGAAATTCAGTCGATTTATAATAAATTTGTGGTATGTTGTACTAAGTGGGTCAACATTTGGGTTTGAGTTTGTATCATTTGTAACAAGTGACAGTATTCTTTATGGTGCAGTAAAGAAACCCTGACTTGTTCTTGTAATTTTTATGATTTAAATATATCAATACGTTTTCTTGTGCATTCATAAGGATGTAGTATGCATGTTTGGGTTCATTTCTTTGTTTTTTTTTAAAAAAAGAGAGAAGACATATAGTCTAAAGAAATTCTCCAGCATCCTAATTTCTTACTATTGTCAATTTGTCATTATGATTAAAGATTTGCTTTCTTTTAGAAAAAAATGGAATATTCATTGGGCCAAATATATATGGTGACTAACCGAACCTCTGCAATTTTTTTAGTACTTCCTAATCATCAGAGCCTCTCTATTGTTCTTAATTTTTATGGCTCTGCTAACTTTTATGGAGCTCAAAGGAATAAGAGGATAACCTTAGAAATTTTTGAAAAATATTTGAATGCTTTCCAAAAAAAAAATTCTATAAGTCCATTAGGAATGAATGGTTTAAACCGTATGGAATTCCTATGGTGTGCAAAAATCAATAATGGAGGGAAACTAATGTGAGATTGTACCTTACGGGAACTAGTTGGGTGTCTCTCTTTAATCAAGTGTTGCATATAAATGCTCCATTTGAAGTTTTCCTGCATTTTGAACTTCTATATAGAATTAAAATTGCTAGGCGCATGCTACGTTTTCATAATAGGCCCTGAGCATCAGTACCCAAATGGCCAAAAGCCTCGAGATATTAGAACCATGGAAGAACCAAAAGAAAACACTTCAATCAAAAAATTGACCAAAGGAGCTGGTAATAACTCCTTGTTGATGATTCTTGCTAACTGTTCCATGCTTGGTAAGCACTTGTTTTTGGTCAATTCAATTAGGCAAAATATTGGCATAGAACCGTTATGCAGGAAGACTCCTTGTCGCCCTTCTTTTTCTTCCTTCATCTCTTCCTCTTCTTCTTTCATTTCTTCTTTCACTCTCATCCATTGCCTCAGTGGCTACATCCTCTACTGCTATGGGTGCCTGCGCGCTCACCACTGGCAGTGACCCTCGCTGCCCACCTCCAGCATTCCTGTTCACTTCAGCCGCGTTTAGTTGGGTGAGAAGTTGGTGAAATTTTTGTATTGGACCGCATGCGCAGAGAGAAGAAATGAATAGACACGGTTCTCTAGGTGAGGACTTTTGGTGAAATTTTGGTAAACTAAACAGGGCCTTCGGATAAATATGGTTTATGATAGTAAAGTTAGAATTTGGTCCTTCCTAGAGCATGACAAATATGTTTCTCAAGTTTTCACGGTATTTGAAGGTCAATTAATATATCTATAGATTTGCATGTCAATGTAAATATGGTGTTTGAGCAATATAGTCTGCATCAGAAGCACAGAAGGATAAGTACTTTGTGCCATTGAGCAAAATGCACAAAGTTTGTGCCCATGTAAGTGAAGGTCAATCTCATGTGGCTGCACTTAATTCGGTGTCTGTTATTGATAATTGATCTTTATGAATTATTTTCAGGCCTTGACAAAGCCCAACCAAACAATTGTGGCAACAAGCCAGGTATACCACGTAACTGTGGCTAGCTATACCGAACCAAACAAATTACCAGTGGTGAATGTCCAATTTTTCGTGAATGTTATGCAATTGATTTTCAATTCTTTTGATCAATCCTGTCATACGATTTGGAGTTTTGAGGTAGGTTCCTGGAGGGTGGATCCTGAACAGTCAGAAACGATGACCGGCAATTAGCAGTTTTGTCTTCCCATCTTGTTCCACATGTGCTAGAACACAACATGGATGTGTTTGTGGGCATGCGTTTGTGTGTACGTGAGTCCATCCAACTTGTGCTCCTAAAAAACCTTAATTTTTTCATAAACATCATAATGTGCAATGATTCGTCTGCCACCACATTTCCAATCAATTACTCTCTATTTTATTAAAATGAACTAATTAGCTTGTTGTAAACGTCGTATACTTATAATGGAGGGAGTATGTGTATTAGCAGGATCAACATTTTTCATCAAAGAAACACATTTGAAGCACGTGAGAGAAAAATACAGCTGGCTGGCTGGTGGTTGATGCTAATTTGTTCTGAGAGAAAAATACCGTTGGCTGGTGGCTGATAAACCAGACGAACAGGGCACATCCACCATGTTCGAGAGGCTGTTCTTGTCCGATGAGCTCATGGAGTTGCTACCGCAGTGCCGTGGGAGTTGTCTGGGCGTTGCAGCGGTATAGTAGCATGATTGCTGGATAGTCTTGCCTGTGAAGCAGTTAAGCATACTCCATTGCAGTAACACATTACCTGAAGAGTGCAGTGCATCGACTTTACAAAGTTTTCTTTTCTGACAATCCTTCCCATTGACACAGAAATTACCAGAATTTTCCTTCGAAAGTGCATACAGACACATGAACTTCAAATCTTACTACAATTTTTGTATTGCCTGGGGCGAAGTGGTTCTGTTGTACAAAGAATCACAAAGTTCATAGAAACTAAAAAGGATCCGTACAACAAGTTCCAATCTTCGTTCTCTGACTAAAGTATTCATTCAGCAATGTCGACAAGAGATTGCAACTCTAGTTACATACCATAATTGATTAATCGTCTTCTTTCAGACACGATACAATGATATAGATTCCATGTGTCAAGAAAAGTGTATATTGAAACCCTTGTCCGTTTTGGTGACGTCCATGCTACCAAACTCATCAATGTCTGAATCCGAGCCACCATCCTTGTAATTCCCCCATTCTTCCATGGAGCTATCATCATCCTCATCCTTTGATGCTGGTACTTGTAATAATCCTATAGGTACAGGCAAGGGTTCTTCCGTGAAGTATGGATTATTCAGCAGGTCAACAACACTGGACCTCTTTGTTGGGTCATAGCAAATCAGTTGCTTTATGATGCTAACCTCAGAAGGAGATTTGTTAGGCAGACATGCTTCAAGGCCCGTTGGCTTCTTAACTTTGTTAAAGAATTTTTTTTATAATCTGGCAAGTTTGAACAGCCTGGAATCTGTGATATCACCAAGAACATTGATGATTCTACTAATCTGACCAATATCTGATATCCCTGGGAATGTAGGCTCTAAGGTCATGAGCTCTGCCAAGATACATCCTAATGACCAGAGGTCAATCTCTAGCCCATAGTTTGTGGACCCATATAAAAGCTCAGGAGCCCTGAACCACCTTGTACCAACACAAGAAGTGAAGGCACCAGCGTCTTCACCAATGCCTTCCACATCATATGAGTAGGATGACCGGAATGGATCATCTTCGATGTCCCCTGTGCTGCATGTGGCAAGACAGGATGCATCACCATCCTGCAGGCTCATTTTGTCAACATCACTGGATTTGGCTCGGAGTTGGTCCAGCTCATGCAGGTAGTCAGCTGCAGTTAGGGTCTCTGGCTCTTAGCAGGAATGTCTGATTCATAACATGGAGATTCCTCTTTTGCTTCTTGTAGCACTGCTGGTGGTTGTGAAACCCAAGGTTCCATTCTTGAGATTTGCTCATGTGGGTGCATATCTTGGTATGTAGGTGCTGTCTGCTGAAGTATCCTCGCCTAGGAGAGAAAGGAGACCAAAAGAAACATTGTTAAAATCCAATCAATGGAAACGGATGACATCAATACAGAGGCACAGTGACATAGAACCATGAATTCCAATAAAACAGAAGGTATGCTTTCAGGTCACACATTAAACTTTTATGCTTCATGTGTCACCTTACATTCAATTTCGAAGTAGTGGAACAAAATGTGTTTTATGAACCAGGATGAAGCTCAGGAACACCTTCACCAAAATCAATTACATGAATTTCCACTAGACCACCACTATGGCCTATGTTGATCAACACATGAAGGATATAGTGTGGGAATGGAATAAAAAATCAATTACATGAACCAGCATGAAGCTCAGGAACACCTTCACCAAAATCAATAAATTTTCCACCACTATAGCCATGTTCACTAAATAATTATAATTTCATAAACAACCAATTTCAAGGTTATAAAATTATTCTTCTTCTATCATACAAGGAAAACAACATCAAACACTTCATTGGACATCAAATCATGATGACCACCCAAAGTGATTCATTTGTTGAACTGCATGTATGTGATGACATTGATTGGAAACTAATCAGATATGATTGTCTAAGTGCTAGCTCAAAATAATGTTATTAAATCCACTGAAGCAATCACAAAAGTTGGTAATGAAATATGAACTTTGCATCAGTCCACTAAACTCAATACAGATAAGTCAAAATTACACCCGCAATTAACTTCAGAATTCAAGATACCACCAGTGAAATGCGCTAGTGCTGTTTGAGTCAAAGCGGATGACTGACACATAGCTCAAATCTACCAATCTTGCTAAGCCTCATAGCCAGAACTCACTAAAGATGAATCGAGTCTAATAAAGGTATTGAAGATGTTTACCTGACCAAAATCGGCTACCTTGAGCACCCCGTCATAGGAGATGAGCAGGTTTGCGGGCTTGAGGTCGCGGTGCACGACGCCGGCGCGGTGGCACGCGGCGACACCCTCGAGCACCTGCAGCATCCACCGCTTGAGCTGCACAGTTGGTATCCCGCCTCCTCTGCCGGTCGCGCGCCTCCGGGCGTCGCGCACGACGGTGGCGAGGTCGAGCGGGAGCCACTCGAGGACGAGGACATCGTCGTCGCATTCGCCGCCTGGGAAGTGGTCGAGGAGCGCGATGACGTGCGGAGAAGGGAAGACGGCGAGGAGGGCCTCCGCCTCGCGGCGGGCGCTGACCGCTGACGGCGTCGTGGACCTCCTTGAGCACGACAGTGGCGCCGTCGAAGCGGCGGCGGCCGCGGTAGACGTCGGCGCAGGCGCCAGAGCCCGCGCGGCTGAGGATCTGGTAGCGGGAGGTAACGTTGGTACGGCCATGGATGCTCCAGCTCCCGCCGCCGCCGATCGCCATAGAGACGGGATTTGGGGGAGGTAATTGACAGAGGGGTTGGGTATACAGCTTCGCTAGTTTGATTAAGAGATATAGATATAAAACACAAGAGACCCATCTATCTACCTTATCTATTTCATCCCAGTATCCCACCAACCTTTCATCGCGTACATCGACCAATATTTTCATAAATTCTGTTCAATAATGCATAATGCTCAAACTTTGATTCAATATTATAGATAAATATTTCATGGTGGTTAGAAAAATTAATAACAGATTGATCTTCCACCTCGCCCAAATTGTTTTCCGACTGATAAATGATTCAATATTTTCTTACAACTGATTCAACAATCAGCGCAACCTAATTCAATAATTCAAATAGTCTAATTCAACATTTTACGAAGATCAGAGATTAATTTATGAGAGAGTGAGATGCAACATATATGTTTCGAGAAGTGGGGTCCGAAAATTATAAATTTGCATAAACTCATGTGAGCTATTATTATAGCACAAATATCAAACACTGAAAACCATAATTGAAAAAAAAATTACGGAATTACGGAAGCTATATAGGATACCTAGTTAGGCTAGGCTTGTATGATTTCCGCAAGTAAGATGAGCTGCGGCTTGGGCAACGCTGATGGGCTTGGTTTGCTGTGGGCTGGTTTGTCAGAAGGGCAACTAAGGGTGAATTCGGATGTCTGGATATCCGAATTATCCGAATTCGTATTCGATAAAAACACCAATATGCATATCTGTATTCATATTCGTTTTTAATAAGCATGTTGAATGGATGTATTCGTATTCGATTTTCCATATTTTCTCTATCCGGTTTCATATTTGTATTCGACAAAAATGTGGACTATCCGACAATATTCGACACTATCCGTATTCGTGTAGAATAAAATAGTGATAAATGTATCTAAAACTTATTTCGATGACTAATTAATAATTACAAAATGATATTAATTCAGTATTGTTACCTAAAAATGATGTACATCATCTAAACTATTAAAAAATATCTAATAAATAATTATGTTAGTCTAATATTACTAGTGATACACAATAATAAACTTTAATATGAATAATATATATTATTTTTAATAAATAAATTATATTTACTCACCATTAGTAACATATTTTTTTACTCATCGATAAAACAAATCTATCAGTTTTGTATTCGTATCCGATAAGATTCATATTCGAATCTATTTGACAAGATTCGTATTCGTATTCGAATTCGAACTAAAAATGTGGTAAATAGTGACACCTGAATCCGAATTTAAAGGTATCCGATCCGAATCGATCCCTACTTCAACCCACCTATAATTTTGTGACTTATCACTTTTTTTAACTACTAGCATAATGCCCGTGCGTTGCTACGGATAATACATACTCTGTACGTATTAAGGCTGAGCTACACACCATCCAGTCCAACCCCACACATGATGATATAATTTTTCTTTGTTTTACCCATACATCGCACTATGTTCATTATCTCGACGTACCTTATATTTTTACTCTTTTCTTATGCACTAAGTTTTTTTAAGGGGTAATGGGGAATACGGGAAGACACCTATAGAGAGGAAATAAGTTCAATCGATTTAGGGGAAAAAGTCAAATTAATCCTCTCAAGTATTTCTTGATTTAGTATGCTCCCTGACTTATATCATCTGATTCAATTTACTCCACTAAAATAATTTGTGTTTTTATTTCTTCATGCACAAGTTGAATTTAAGTTCAAATTTTGCATGATGATAACAACATAATATATGTCAAAAATATATCATCATTTTTTTCATCACTATTTTGATAGGGTAGGATATTTAACAACAATTTGTATCATTTAAATAAAAAATTTATATAAAATGGTAATGACAAATTATAAAATATTTTCAATATAGATTATAATGTCCAATACCACCCTGTAAATGCAGTCACAAATCAAACCAGTAATTGCAGTCTCAAATAAAAAAAATTCAACTTGTATTTGGAGAAACAAAATTGACAAATTACATTATGAGGTAAACTGAACCAAATAGCATAAGTTAGAGAGTAAATTGAATCAAAACATAATTTTAAAATGTTACATATCCTCTACTTATATAACAAAAAGGCCCAAAATATACCAACCCAAAACGGCCCAAGTCGGCCCTGCTTACCTATCTAACCCTACCTAACCCCACCAGCCACCCACCACTCATCTCTCCCCCCAGACGCCGCAGCCACTCCCTCCATCTCTTTCTCTCTCCCACCTGCAAGTGCATCCTCCCCATCTGATTCGACCCGAAGGCCGTGCCCGCGAAGAAGCAGAGCAAATGGCACATTAGCGGCATCCTGCAGGGGGCGACGGCACAGATGGCCCTAGCTTCTACGCGAGCAGGCAGCCGGCAGCCCCGCAACATCAATGCTCCAACCCAACACGCGACAGCCCCTCGCCTGGCAGCGTTGCCTTGATTGTGGGCTCTCTTCGATCTAGTATTAATAGGCATATGAATCTTTTGTTTGGTCGGATTGATGTGCAATCCGTGGTTTGGTTGCTTGAGTCTGTTGAAATTTATTACTCTTGGTTCCGTTGCTTGAGTCTGTTGAAATTTATTACTCTTTCTTGATGGGACAACATGTTGTGTGTTTTTTGTTCGATTTGGATTTTTGCCTCCAAGAAAAAAAATGGTAGGCGACCCTGCATCTTGATTTTTCTGAACTGAACTAAACTTGGATTGATTTTTTTTAATTTCTGTAGTTCATGTTTTCTTATTGATTTGTTCTTAGTCCGGTGCCGGTGAGAATATTGAAGACAGAGGGACAGAGGGAGGGAGAGGGGGGCAGAGGGATCGAAGAAGGGAGGGGCGGAGGCACGCAGGCGGCGGACGGGAGGGAGAGAGGGGGACGCGCAGGCGGCCGACGGGAGGGGACCGGGACCGGGAGAGACGGACCGGAGGGAGAGACAGAGTGGCGCGCAGGCGTCGGGAACTGAGAGAGACGGATACTGACGGGTGGGACCCGCCTGTCAGGACGTACGAAAAAATAGGCAGAAACAGTCCTTGCTTTAATATTAGGTAGAGACTAGCAATGTGCTCGAGCATTGCTATGGTCAAAAAAATCAGTTTTTTTATTTTTGTCACTAAAATTTGTTACACTCGTTGGATGTCTACACGTTTACTAGAAAACCAACAGAATGTTTAGCTTATTATATTTCCTTCAACTAAAATACTAATCAAATTACTAACTTTTTTATTTAAACAAAGAGTTGCAAGAGAAAAATAAATGGATTTAATAAATACTATTCAAATAATAAATACTTCACTCAATTACTATCGTGTTGTCTCACCAAACTCCCGCCTTGCATTTCTAAAAATAAACACTCTTCTCGGCTAGATCTACGGTGGTGATTGATCTCGTCGGTGGAGTACCTCAGTGAGATGGTCACCGGTAGTTTTCGAGAAGTATATCAGTGTATTGCTTGCGTCTGGTGTGCTGGTCAAGCTGAGCAGTTGAGCGAAGATGCTAGTGTTGAAAATGGACGGGTTAAATCCCGACCTGACCTGACCCGTGTTCCACATTTTTTTTTGAAGGAACGGCAAGAGCTTTGCCGTAATTTTTATTAGAAGAGATAAGAGGTACAAAGGACCCAAGGAAACAGCAAAAAGAGAAAAACAACAAACAACAACAACAACTGGGTCGGAAAAAAAACACGACAAAAAAACCACAACACCACAACCGCCAAAGAGGCCAACTAGCTAGAAGAGGGGGTAGGCAAAGGAGGCGTCAATCTATTTGCCAAGCTGAACTGCTGAATATCCTCTCTGACTCAGGGTTCACATTACCGTTGGTAACCGGCCGGTATACCGCGGTAACCGGTCATACCGGTCCGGACCGGTAGCGGTACCGGCCGGTTACCAACGGGTGGAATTCAAATTTTTTAAATTTGAATTCAAAAAATTGAAAAATGAAAGAAAAATCCTAAAAATACTTCAAGGTGCATAAAATCTAATGGTGTCAAATTTTTTTCAAATATTAGTTCATTTAGTATTTTTTGCGGGCATTAGAAGTTCAACCAAAAAAGAAAAAGAACAAAAATTCAGTCGGTTGAACTTCTAATGCCCGCAAAAAATACTAAATGCACTAATATTTGAAAATTTTTGACACTATTAGATTCTACACACCTTGAAATATTTTTAGGATTTTTTCTTTTATTTTTCAATTTTTAATTCAAATTTGAAAAAATGTCAGATTCTTCATTGATTCGGTAATTTGTGTTTACCAACCGGTAACTGTCGCAACCGGACCGGTATACCGATATTACCGACCGGTATACCAGTCTCTACCGAATGAATAGCGTGGTTTGCTTGAGAATTTGAGTTTGAGCGGTAATTAGCGGTATACCGAACGGTATACCGTTACCGGTCCACGGCGGTAGCGCCGGACCGGTCGGTAATTAAAACCCTGCTCTGACTAGATAAGCCACCGCTTCCGTCTCAAGCGACTGTTGATTGAATGTTCTTCTATTTCGCTCCTTTCGGATATTCCACCAAAAGTAGATCATGATACCGTCGAAGTGAGATCTATTTTGCTTTTCCACCCTGCTCCTGCAACGCCTCCACCATTTGTTGATCGAGGCCGTTGAACTACTTGGTGGAAGGTTATTCATGGCCAACCAGCTTACCAGCTGGCTCCACACCTGGCGAGTATATGGGCAATCTTTGCATAAGTGTGTCGGCGTTTCCGGGGCGGCGTTACACAGTCGGCACGAAGGGTTAGTTGGCCAACCCCTTTTCTCCGGATTGTTCACTGTCAGAATCTTCCTATGTAAAAGGATCCAAGCAAACACTTTGCACTTGGGCTCTGTTTTTGCCTTCCAAAGCGGGTCGATGTTGATGGAATTAAAACGCCCTTGGAATTGGATTCGGTACGCGCTCTTGGTCGTGTATTCTCCATTTGTTGTCCATCGCCAAGTAATCTCATCAGGGGTGTTAACGTCCTGTCTATGCTCTGAATCTTTTCCCAAAGGTCCAAATATTCGACTAATTCCTCATCAGGGGTGTTCCACATTTTACCCGACCGTTTTCGCATTCCTGGAAAAATCCAAAAATGGGGCGGTGTACGGGACATGGTTGTTCGTAGGGATGAAATCGGTCGGAAACGATCGAAAATAGTCATTATCATTTCCTATCATATTTTTTTATTCGGAAACGATACGGAAACGATACGCTCGAAAACGATATCGATAACGAAAAATCGATACATCGGAAACGAAACCATGAGGTCGAAAATATGTCGATATCGATCGATAACGGTACCTCAAATCGAGAATAGTGAAACCATGAATGAATATATATACAACATGTTCACAGCCAACTGAGTGACGAACAATCTAACATGAATATTACTATACCATACGCCTATACTATAACTACCTAACAGTTTAAATAATACAGATATAGAGTTGCATCTCACCTAACAGTTTAAATAATAGAGATATAGAGTTGCATCTCACAAGCTGTGAACCACAACTACAAATTCTGCAGCTAACAACGTGTCGGTTTGCCTGTTGGTAACGGTCGTGTCCGCAAGCTGGGGACTGCGAGTGGGAGTGAAGTTGTGTTATTGGGCCGTGTTGGGCCTTGGTGTTACTCAGGCTTATGGGCCATCTGTTGACAATTCGGAATTCCGATGGAATTTTCTGAGAAAAACGGTCGGTACATGTATTCGGTGGAACAAAGCCAATATCGTTTCCATTTCCATTTCCGCCAACATTTTCCCATTTCCGTACCGTTTCCGTTTCGTTGTTTCTCATATTTTTCGGAAATGAAGCTCGGTCGATCGGGAATTTCCGTAACCGTTTTCACCCCTAGTTGTTCGAGATCAGGGCGAAAACGGGAAGCTTCCACCCCGCCCGTATCATTGGGATCTATCCTTGAATTGGCATTGGAATATTGGATCTTCTCGGCAACACCCTCCTCTGATTCACTGCGCTGCTTTGGTGCATCCATCCGCTCCATTGTCGCAGATCGAATTTCAGCGGCGCGTCAAATCTGGATCGCGCACCAATCCACTCCACTCCCTCTACTCCTGGAGCTACGACAGCACGCCGGGTCCCGGCCATGCGCTTGCGCTCGCGCCGGCTGGACATGGCGCACATGGAACGCACGCACTTCGCGTTGGTCTCCCTGCTCGCTGCTCCCAGGTTGCTCCAGAGGCACGTAGCCAAGCATTGTGCCTGCCTGGTAACCCGCAGCTGCAGGATGCTCATAGACATGGCTCGTCAGGGTGTGTCTGTTTCAGATCATCAGATGTTATGTTACAACTAGCTCTTTGTTCTGAAGAAAATCGTCCTGCGTCTATTCCCCCGGATCAGCCGATCGGATGTGTGCATCATACATACGTAGTAATCAGCTTCAGTTCTGTTCGGTCTCATGGACATCAACTGCTCGTGAATGAGCTGATCAATTACCTTCAAGTTGCATCCATATGCACGGCAAGAACCTGCACATTCCCTTTCTGTGTGTCAAAAACCACTGCAATTGCCACTTATTTTATATTCTTTCCTTTTTTTTCTTTTGATAAATGATAAATCCAGCTGCACCATCTGAATTCTTCCTCGTTGTTGCTGCAGATGCATCTTTCTTCAAACATCCGATTTGAGTTCGTGTACCGTTGAGACGTAGTACTGAGCAACGCCCGTTCCCGGACATGGCCCGGCTGGCCAGCATGCAGCTCGAGTTCAATCTCAGAAAAGCAAGCAATGCAAGCTCCGGCGTTCCAGGCAATGCGTCGTCCGTCGTCGCCGCCCTGAACGCCAAGAGCTTCGATGACATGAAGGCGAGCACAAGCAGTGATGGGCTGGTGGTGCTTCGTTCCCTGCAATTTCTGTCGGAGCTCGCCGTCGTTCCGACTGTCAGGATTATAAACTAACAATGCCAGCACCGCAGCTCTTGGCGTTCAGGGCGACGACGACGGACGACACAACATCACAGCGTCAGGCAGGTGTCCGCACGTTGATCGGCCGGCGACCTGGCCGCATATCGTCTCCTCTGAATAGCACGGAAGCATTGCTGGAGCGAGCAGCTCGGGAGGTTGAGGCCTTGAGGGCACCAACGGCGGGACTGCCGGCCGGCGACATCGAGCAGCGGTTGTAGGGGCGCGTCCGGCCTCCCAGGATCGAAGACGACCGAGTCAGACCCGTCAGCGCCACATCCGGGCCGCACATGCCCCATCGAACGGTTCCTAGGGACTAAGGGGTGGACGGTAAATGAAATACCGTCCACCCCCGGACTTGTATAGAGGTCCTCCACGGGCCACCCGCGCTTCCTCTGCTTTGTGCTCTGGCTCGCCGGAGCGCCGCCGCGTTCCACGCGCTACCGAACTCCGCATCCTTGCCTGAGCTTCCTCTGCCTGGGTTCTCGGCTCGCCGGAGCGCCGCCGCGTTCCAGCCGCTACCCGCCTCCGTATCCATGCTCCCAGCAGTCGGTCGTGCTCGACTTCCGTCCAGCGCTAGCCGCCGCCACTAGCCGTTGCCGTCATCGCTGCCCTCTGTCCCGTCGGGAATCGCAAGGTCCCGTCTCGCTCGTCCGCTCCTGTGCTCCTGCGGCTACGACCGGACGGCGGCCGGAGAGTCGGAGACGTACGCCGCTCGCCGTGTCTGGGGCACGCCGCGCTACGCTTGTGAATATGATCGCTCCGGCTGGGCATGGTCGATATGGTAGGCGCCTCTCGTTGGTCTCCCCTCCATCCAGGCTGCGCCTCAGGTACGGAGTCGAGCACTGTGGCGTGGTAATCGTCTGCTGGATGCAGCTACATCATGCTGATGGCACATGGCTCGTCACTGACGAAACTCTTCAGAAGGTCAGAATATGCCTGCATAACCAGCTTCGATTCCTTCCGTTTCAGAATGTAGTGTCAAAGCTGTTAGAATTTATATATGAATAGTTCCTTTAAATAAAATTTATATGAAGAAATTCTAATAAATCTCAAAAGTTTAATATTTGTGTTCCATAATGAGTTTTAATGTTTAAACCTATTAGTAGAGGTGGGAGGTGCAACATCAATTAGTACCATATTGCTAGTTGAGATGAAGATAAGAAGATTTCCTCTCTATATATTTGTACCAATCCTCTTGAGTAAAGACACAACAAAAACTACAATTAGGAGTTTCAATTAGAAAATCCTAAAGTAGTAAAAATAATATTTTGCCTCTTCTCCCTACTGCGCCGTCGTCGCCAAGACTCCAGCCCGATCGTTCGCGTGCACCTGCGACCGGACGAGCAGGTCTCCGGAACCGTCGTCTTTGCGATCCTGTACCGGGAGAAGGCGAATAAGGTTTTTGGGAAGCGCTCTTCGCGTGACTGCTCCTGATCTTCGTCACGGCTCATCTTCCGTCAAGATCCAGGGATATTACGTCCCCGCGTCGTCTTTGTCAGCCTAATCGAAGTCTTCCTCCACCGCTAATCGACGACAGTGACAGCGATCAGAACGACCTCAGCTTCCCTTTGGGAATCTTTCCATCGCGCTGTCATCTACGAATTCCAGCAGCAGGTATTATTCTTGCGATCTGGTCTCATCGTTCTTCTTGATCAACATGTTCAATATGTTTAGTGTACGAGTTGTGCTTACACTAGTTGCCATGATCTGTGATATAAGTTTGAGCCTAGTTAGTATGCAACATATGCTTAATCTAGTTGTTCACTTCGTCATGATTTATATTATGGTTATAATGCGAAGTCAACAAGACACGTTAAAAGACGTTTGAAGACTGTCAGGAAGTTGAGAAACTCCGGAGTAATTACTGTATCTTATATACAAACTGATAAAAACCTGGCAGACCCCTTTACAAAAGAGCTATCACGAAATGTGATAGAAATTGCATCTAGGGAGATGGGTATGAGACCCATATGAGTTTACAGTAGTAGTAACCCAACCTTTTTTATCGGAGATCCCGTGACTAAGGACCTGGGAAGAACAAGCTATTGGTAAACTGAGGAGAGTATAATGATAACCCTCTCTATGTGAAGATGCAATACTCTCAGAGCAATGAGGCACTGTGTGGTAGGTTGGCGAGAATGCCTTAATATGTTCTATTGACTTTAACGAGTGAAGATGCTGTCCTACAGAGCAATCTTGAAAGAACATACCCATAGGAGCTTGACTGTTAAACGTCGCAGTCTATGAGACTTTGATCTCTAGTAAACTCATGAAGAGACAAAGGAGTATGACGTATATGCTCCACCCACGGGGTAAGGCTACTAGCAGCCAAGTATCAGTTTGGCTTTAAGTAAAGCTTATTCGCACAAAACTTGCAATTCAAGGTGTAGTCCATTGTTCAAATTGTGGATAAGTGTAGCTTGAAGTTCTAGGCGGAAGTTCAACTTAACTGTCTCTGTCGAAACACTGGTATGTCAAATAGTAGTGAGAATAGGAAAATCTCTAAATGAGCATTTGAGATCTGGTGGAGGATTGTTAGAATTTATATATATGAATAGTTCCTCTAAATAAAATTCATATGAAGAAATTCTAATAAATCTCAAAGGCCCAATATTTGTGTTCCATAATAGGCTTTAATGTTTAAGCCTATTAGTAGAGGTGGAAGGTGCAACATCAATTAGTACCATATTGCTAGTTGAGATGAAGATAGGGAGTTTTCCTCCCTATATATTTGTAACAATCCTCCTGAGGAAAGACACAACAAAAACTACAATTAGGATTCTCAATTAGAAAATCCTAAAGTAGTAAAAATAATATTTTGCCTCCTCTCCCTACTGCGCCGTCATCGCCAAGACTCCAGCCCGATCGATCGCGTGCACCTGCGACCGGGCGAGCAGGTTTCCGGAACTGTCGTCTTTGCGATCCTACACCGGGAGAAGGCGAATAAGGTTTTTGGAAAGCACTCTTCACGCGACTTCTCCCGATCTTCGTCATGGCTCATCTTCCATCAAGATCCAGGGACACTGCGTCCCGGCGTCGTCTTCGTCGCCCTAATCGAAGTCTTCCGCTGCCGCTAATCGACGACAGTGACAGCGATCAGGACGACCTCAGCTTCGCCTTTGGGAATCTTTCCATCGCGCTGTCATCTACGAATTCCAGCAGCAGGTATTATTCTTGCGATCTGGTCTCATCGTTCTTCTTGATCAACATGTTCAATATGTTTAGTGTACGAGTTGTGCTTACACTAGTTGCCATGATCCGTGATATAAGTTTGAGCCTAGTTAGTATGCAACATATGCTTAATCTAGTTGTTCACTTCGTCATGATTTATATTATGATTTTAATCTGAAAATTGCCTAATATTTCAACAAAAGCTTGTTGGATCTTTAGGAATTGTGTAAATCGACTAATAGCATCTTCAGAAGAGCAGGAAAGTCAGTTTTAGGATTCTGGCCACAGTCTCAGGAGCAAACAAGGAATACGAAGAAATGTGCACAAATTAGATCCATGTCCAGGCAACCTGAACATTCTCTATCTTTTTTGTTTCTTTTTTTGATATTCCTAACGATCACTCGAGTGATTATTGATTTGCTTTGTCAGTCGATTTTTGTTTACGTCGTGTCCGTATCGTTGATTCGGCTTCCGACGTGGACGTCATAATCTATATAAAAATAGTTTACAACATGATTTTTTATAAGATTGTGTATCTCAATGATAATTTTATTATTACTAGTAACACGCACGCACGGGGCTCTCGATTATCCAATTTACCCACTATGATAACATCATCAGGTCAGTACTATTAATAAAATAATTATCTAAATAAAATAAATAAGCATGGTTTCAAACTTAATTTTTTAATTATGACGAGATCCATAGTATGGAGTTCCAAAAAAATAATTAGAAATATCACAATGGGTAAAATATATTTTTTATAAATATACATTAACCATTAAAGTAAGGTACAATAGATGAGTTTTTGAATAAAATTCTCCATATTAATGTTACCATATATTCACTTCACATTTTATCCCATACAATGCATCATGATCCTGAAAATCTAGTAAACAAAAGTTTTTCTTGCCAGGTTGGGCAAAATTAGCTCGCTTGTGAAGAAGAGCAGGAGGAGAGCACAAGGTGCCGCAGATAAGAGTTTGTGTCACACCTGTTTTTTCAAAGAAAACCAAGTACAAATCTATATGTATGTCAGGATCAAGTTTCATGCATATAGTTGACATAAGTGAATAACAGAAATAATATCACGTAAAAGAACATAAACAAACTTACAAATCTATCTGAGTTAACAGCTCAATCTTGGAAACGGAGGCACCAACTCCACAAGCAATCGACTGGGGGCTGTGTACGCCTAACATCATCTTCAACACTTCCACATCTTCTCCTTCTAAGCAGCAGTTTACCAAGGATGAGTACACTTATGGTTGGTACTCAGCAACACCATAAGAAATAACCAAAAATGATTTAAAGTCCATCTTTAAATTTATTAATCATGTGAGGGTCCAGGCTGCTCTTGACCGTGAGCACGGCTAATCGATTAGTTTTACACTTTGCAGAGGTTGTACATCTTTACCCACAAGTCGCGTAAAAATTCCGAAGAACTTTGAACCCAACCATGTGATGCTTGTAAGGCATCATACCACACTACTGAGGTGTGATTGCATAGAGACGTTACGAGGCCTTTACGAAGATTCCTTAGTATGGGCTGCTCGCTAGGTTTCATGACAGCGCAATGCATAAACCTCTCTCAAGACTGCGAAGCTACCATAGAGCAGATCAGTCTGAGGGCCGGGCTATACACCAACTACCGGCACCCCCTAACCCCTTTCAGGTAAAGCATACCACACACTAAGGTTTCTAATTAATTAGCCAAGATAGAACCATATGTCTTGTGGTTGCACTGTTTTCCTGGGTCGTCGCTCCATGTTTTGATTAATGCATAATATTCTTGTAAATAAAGCATAGGTAGAAGGGTGGTTAGGGACACTTGCCTTTCTCCAACAAAAAGCTACTCTTACTGCTCTTCAGCTCTTGCTTTCTTGGAACTCTTTATCTTCAAAGCAAACGAACAACGATCCTTCTTCTACTCGAAGCAAACATCGGGCACAAACATACAAGAGAAACAAATAAGTACAACTAAGAATAAGGCACCAATCAAAAGAAAAACTTTAAAAGAATGCACTAAAGGATTGGCTTGAACCTATGGTTGCACAAAACGTAAGGAACGTTGAAAACGGAACTACGGTCGAAAAGATAAAGCTATCGAGAGATTATTATCAAACAACAAGAGACTAGATGCTGGATTTATTTTAATAAGAAATCATGTGGTAAGAATATTTCAGAGAAATACTCTATGTTAGAATTAAGCAAAGTTATATTTAAGTATAGAAAACATGATAAACCTAATCATATTTTATTGTAGATATTTAAGTACAAGTTACTAACAATTAACATTAGGAAAAAAAGCATGTGCAAGATATCTAACCGAATAACTTTATATCTCGTGTTCAACTAAACATATTAACATTGAAAAGACATTTATAATATCATTAAGCATATTAACTTCATTATGAAAACCGTTGTATAGCTCTAACATCTTTTATTTAACAAAACTAGTTATAAATAAGAATTAACCCATTTACATCATGATTAAAGAAAACCAGAATATAACCTAATCACTTTTATTTAGAAAAGCAATGGAATAATGATTAGTCAAGATTAACATGCAACTTTAGTGTTAAAAACATGTAACATGTGATACACATGCTAACGTACAAGTTAAGGTGAAACGAACGAGAACGGTAGAAACAAACTATAACGCACATGCAAACCTTAGGCTAGGGTTTAGGAGAACCAGTCTACAAAGAGAACTAGGCTGAACGACTAACACACTAACCAAAGATAAACAGATAACAAGGTAAGCTCTAAAGAAAGGTAGCTACGAAAGATTAGGCACAAGAACGCAGCTGATTCATAAAGAGACAACCTAACTGAGATAGGATAGTCATGAACTAGATATTGATAAACGAGATTCTAAGAAAAACATGAAACAATCATGATAGGATTACTTGGCAGAGAAATGCATAACAAAAGCTCTAAGATATCTATTTGGATCACCGAAGCACACAAATCGTGCTTAAAAGGGAAATGCTCGACTAGATGTAGGAAACAACTTGATCTGAGCTAGAACTGGATTTGGAAAGATCTAAAGCTTACACAAGGCTAGATACACAAAAGAAAGATACTGAGATAGAACCGATTAGAGAACGTCTAACAAACAATTTGCATTTATGAGAGAACAAGACTATGAGCTAGATTTATTTTAATTAGCAAAAATATGTAAAGGATATTTCATAAATAAAATACCCTAAGTTGTAATTAATGCAAATTAAACTTTATTTGCAAGAATCGAGATATAGAACCTACTAAAGTTTTATTTATAAAATGTGCAAATATAAATTATACCAATTAAACATTTACTTTAGAAAGGTTAAAACAACTACTCGAATTAAAACATATGTCGTGTTGAGCTAGACAAACTTTATTTAGAAAACACATGCACGTTGACATTAGTCATTTTAGCAAATAATTATGAAAACCAAGTTATAGCTAAACCATATTTTAATTAGAAAGATTAAAGTATAAATTATACCTTTTTAAGCATTTAGCTTTGAAAAGCTAAACTATTTGAGACATCTAAACGCAAATTATGATTCAAGTGGATCATATTAGTATTACTGAAAACAACACTTTATTGGTATTAATCAAATTAACATATATTTATGAAAGCCGGTGTTAAAAGCCTAATCAACTTTTAATTAGAAAAGTTAATTAATTATTAAGAAATTAACATTTGGTTTTTGAAAAACCGAGATGTGACACTAATCATCTTTCATTAAGAAAAGCATATGAAGTGAACATTAATCAAATTAACATTTATTATGAAAAACGGCGTACAACACTATATAACTTTTATTTAGAAAATGCATGCTTAATAGACATTAACAAAATTAATATTAAATAAATTTTCAGAAAAAATGCATGATAAAAACTAACCACTAACATGTACTTTATATCATCATGAACCTAATGCAACTTGAACGGATTAAAACGGAGCTAAAACATGGATTCTATGAACAAAACAAGATCAAAAGGACCTAGATATGATCATCTAAAGATTTCAGGGGCTACCAGACAAGATTCCCGAGACACACCGAAAAGTGCTCGCGAAAAGATCTACAGCAATACACAAGAACTAATCTATTAATTACATCTATCAGCAGGGGTCTAGATGCAAAACATAAGGTCTTCTTCTACCTTCGGTTCAGGGACGGACACGAGGTCCTGCACGTACAGGAACTCTTGGACGTCGGCGGTGCGGTTGGTTTGGGCGACTAGGGGCACGGGTGAGACTAGGAACGAAGAGAGGAGAGGAAGGGGATCTCGGGGAGGTGCTCACCAGCGGCGAGGATGCAGGGAGGCGGCCGAATCTCGACCGGCAGCGGCGGACGGCGGCTCGGTCTCCATGGTGACTGCGAACAGAAACAGAGGGAGGAAGAGAGATGGGGGATTCGATGGGATCGACCTCCAAACGTGCACGGGAACGGCAAAACGGAACGAGATCGACGAGGCGAACGCGATGGTGTGCTCACCTTTGGCCAGGGAGGAACGATGGCGACGGAAGGGCTCGTCGGAGTTGGGGAGGAGTCGTGGGGAAGAACTCGCCGGAGTTGGGGAAGATGACGGAGCCGACATCGAAATCGAGCAATCCACCACACCACGGCATTGAACTCGACGAGACAAACTCCATGGTGGTGTCCTTCTGCACCGGAAGTCCACGGTTTCACCAGAAAAGCTCACGGGAAAGTTCACCAGAATTTAGTAGATGCAAAAGTTCGGTGACAATTTGTGGGAGCTAGGGTTATCGAAATGAGATGAGGTTGGCAGTGTTGGAAAGATGATATCAGGAAGATCACCGGCAACTATTTATTGGCCAAGATAGAGTCTGGTTTTATTTTCTCTTCTTTTTCTAATTTTGGGAATTAATTTCGGATTAGAAAACAATTTCAAAAAATCTTGAAATCGTAACTAAATCACGAAAAATACTCCAAAAGCTCAGAAAAATTCAAGAAAATTACTAGAGATGATTTGAGACATGAGGAACCCAAATAAAATATTTGGACCTCATGAAAAAGGATTTTAGAGCCTTCTAATAAATATTTTTTTTGAAACGAACAGCAGGGGAGGCCCCTACTGGAACTTTTCATTTTAAAAAATATAATATTTACAGTTTACAAAGGCCATAGGCCCAAATAAAGAAAAGTATCATTAACTAAAATTACACAACCAATTCTCTAGCTCCACCCCTAGGGTCGGTTTAGCCCTGTGTAACGGAAGCTTGAATTCTGTCTTGAAGTGATGCTTCCATCGAGCCAGGGAGACAGGAACATTGTCAAAAATAACTTCATTGCGATGGATCCAAATTGCCCAACAACAGATGAGGAAAATTTCTCTATAGATTCGTTGACCAAATCTGCGACGACCATCAACCATCGTGTCAAGGTAGGAGTCCAATTGTGACCAGGAAATATGAAGAAGACGCCAGCACCACTGACTGAAGTTGCATTGGAAGAATAAGTGCTCCAGAGTTTCATCTTGATCTTGTAGGCAGAGTACACAGCTAAAATTATCAAGAGCTCTCCTTTTTCTTCTTAAGATATCCCTTGTGTTAAGCCTGTCACAAAAGAGCAACCAACCAAAGAATTTGTGCTTGCCTCGGCAGCAGGATTTCCACAACCACTTAAAAATAGGATGGGCCAGACAGGAGCCTTGTAACTGTTTATAGGCTAGCTTGGGTGAGAACTGTGGAGTTCCCCAGATGTAGGTCCGGAGGTCTTCATCTGAAGGAGTGAGCTGAAGATTTTGAATCAGTCCATTAAGTTCAGACAGCTGATCTGCAGCTTCCTTAGAAAGGGGTGTGAAGAAATTTGCATAGGCATCCTGTGAGAGATATTTCTGAAGGGATATGGTTTGTTTCCTTGCAAAGGAGAAGAGCTGAGGGTATTTCCATTTGAGCACACCTAAATCCCAAATGTTAGTCCAGAAACAAACAGTGTTTCCTTTGCCTGCTTGACAAGAAGCAATCCTAAGGTAATATTTAGAACAGGACAACACATCCGTCCACCAGAAGGAGCCCACTGGCCTTTTAGCATGAGGGGCCACCTGACTGTTGTAGAGACATTGCCAAGTGAGAGTGACCCAAGGGATTTCATCATGATTATAGAATTTGTGTAAATGCTTTAGCAAAAGAGCTGTGTTCTGAATCCTCAAGTTGATGATGCCAAGACCACCTTGATCTTTAGGGAGACATGCTTTCTTCCATGCTACTAGACAACCCCCTTTTCTGTTGATATCCCCCGTGTCTCAAAGACAATGTTTTCTATACCTGTCAATCTAATGAAGTACAGTGACAGGCGTTTTCAGGGTGCCCAGGTGAAATGTTGGTAATGCTGACAAAACTGAATTTACCATAATGAGTCACCCTGCATAGGTTAAGAGGTTGCTGATGCCCATCATTCTTCTCTCAATTCTGTTAAGTAAAGGCAAGTAATCATCCATAGAAGGTCTAGTGGTACCCAGTGGCAAACCTAGGTAAGTGAAAGGCATACTGCCCACTTGGCAGTCCAATACAGATGCTAGGAAGTCCATTTTTTCAGACTCAACATTTATAGGAATAATGTTTGATTTTGAGAAATTCACTTTGAGGCCAGTGGAAGTAGAGAATGCACCAAGTATGTTCTTCAAATTAATGAGTTGATTTTCCTCAGCAGGCATGATGAGGAGAGTATCATCAGCATATTGCACAATGGGGTAATCACCTCCAAAGAAGCTGCCCGATGGGTGAAGTAAGAGCCCTTCAGAAGTAGCACTGTTGATCACAGATTGAAGTAAGTTTGCAGCAAGCACAAAAAGCAATGGTGATAGTGGATCACCTTGTCTAACCCCTCTTTTACATTTGAAAGACTTGCCGGACACCCCATTTAAAAGGACAGAGGAAGAGGCTGATGAAAGAATGAGCTCAATCCAGTGTAACCACTTATCTGAGAAACCCTTATGCCTCATTATTTCCAGGATAACTTGATGCTCCAATTTGTCAAATGCTTTCTCAAAATCCAGTTTAACAATTACAATCTCCTTCTTACTGTGATGGCAAAGATGAAGAAATTGGAAAGCCCATGCCAGACAATCTTGAATTGTTCTACCCTTGAGGAAACCATACTGATTTGCATAGATGACAGATAGGATTACCTTTTTAACCTATTAGCCAAAAGCTTGGTGAGTAGCTTCAGAGACAAATTCAGCAGTGAAATAGGCCTAAAGTCATTTGCTGTTTGAGGATTATCCTTCTTGGGAATTAGAGCAATAAAAGACCCATTAATGCATTCAAGATTTATATTCCCAGAATGGAAGCACTCACAAAGTCTATAAAAGTCCTCTGAAATCAGATGCCAGCATTTCTTGAAGAAAAACCCATTAAAACCATCAGGGCCTGGAACATGGTCTGGAGGCATCTCTTTCAAAGCTAAATCAATCTCTTCCTTGGAGAAAGGCTCATCCATATCAGGTAGTGGCACAACAGGAATGAGGTCGTTCAGATCAAAAATAATTTCAGAGAATTCAGATACACCCAATCTATCTTTGAAAGAGGACCAGAGAATGCCAGCTTTGAGAGAATGATCAGTGACAGGGACCCCATATGAATTTAAAAGAGAAGTGATAGAATTTCTCCTGAAGGTATATGTTGCCATGGCTTGAAACAGTTTGGTATTTTCATCACCAAACTTGACCCATCTAATTGTTGATCTTTGCTTCCAATAGACCCTCTTAGCCTCTAAGAGCTTCTACAAATAAGTTTTCACAATTTTTCTGAAATTTGATTCTACCAAAGACAAGTGCCTCTGATTTTCCAATCCATCAAACATAGCCATCACCCAAGAACAATTATTAATGAGCTTGTTCAGTTTTGATAGCTCTTTGCTCCATGCTTTCAGGCCCTTTCTAAGCTGTTTGAATTTGCCACTGGTTGTTTTAGCCATGTTACTGTAAAAGGGATTAGAATCCCAGTGAAGTTTGACAGTGTCATAGAAACCTGGGAATTCCACCCAATAATTCTCAAATCTGAAAAGAGAAGCTTTAGGGATATGAGAATCAACCATAACCACATATGGAACATGATCAGAAATAGGCCGTGCCAAACAATTAACAGAGGTTGCTGGGTAAGAATTAGTCCATTATGAGGAGGTAAAAACCCAATCTAGTTTTTCAAGCAAGGGATCAATCTGCATATTACTCCAAGTGTACTGTTTTCCTGAAAAAGGGATATCCACCAGGTCTAAGTGCTGGATGAGATCATTGAAGAGCAACATGTCCCCTACATTACCCGCTGGTATTCCTGTCAGACATTGATCTAATGAGGTTGAAATCACCAAGCAAAATCCAATCCTCCATTAAAGAAAGGTCAAAATTATATAGCCAACTGATGAAAGCAGCTTTTTCTGGAGAGGATGCAGGGCCATAAATGTTTGAAAGGTGAAAAACTGCATCTGAAAGCTTTGATCTGAATTGCATAGTGATAGCATAGCCATTACAATCAATCACTTCCCCAGAGAATAGACCATCATTCCAGCAAATCAGAAGGCCTCCAGAGGCACCAATAGATGGGGAACAGGCAAACTTGTTCAAATGTCTCGGGCATAATTTAGAGATATATGCCTGATCAAAAGTTTCCTTCTTAGTTTCTTGCAGACAAATAATAGAAGCTGCACTCTCATTAATTTTGTCTCTCAAATGATCCCATTTGGCTTGGGAGTTAATACCCCTAACATTCCAAGATAAAAAATTCCAAGATCTGGTGTTATTCATTGAAAACATGAAAGCATCTGGAGGAGCACAAAACAACATCTGTCTCATATAACACCACACAGATTGATGGAATAAAGCACAAGAATAAAGGCATGAAATAAGATCAACCACCAACTGATTCCATAAACTGATTTGGTCTAGTAGCAAACAACTGACAGATTTAGGAAAGAGAGTCTTGTAATGCCACGCAGGGCAAACTAAACAAAATAAACATAGTCCATGAAGGCACTGTGGGATGGGATTACATTGACTAATCATCATTAGACGCACGCTAACAACATAGCATCAGACACATCTTGAGGCTGCATCTTAAGGAACTCTATTCCAATAGCTTGGACAAGTGTGGTGGGCAGATGTGGCGCTGGGGCAACGGCGTCTTTAGCAAAACCTCTGTAAAGCTTGTGCAGCAGATGGTGCCTGACCATCTCCTAGAGCTTGATCACCAGCATCCTCCTGGGAAGAAGCAAGCGGCTCCCCTTCTGCTGCAGCTGAGGCACCAGCCGCATCCTTGAAACCTTGACGGTTCTTCTTGATCCTGAGACTCCGACGCAAGAACTTTGAGTCGAGAGGGCCCTTAAGCTTCTTGGCACGTCTCTTCCGAGGAGAAGTCACTGATGGCCTGGAATCAAGGATCTTGACAGAGTTGTCTTTAGAGACCGGCTCAGGCACTCCCTCAGGTGGTTCCACCAAGGCCTTTGCCAATTTCCAGAGAGCATCACAGTTAGCAAAATAGGAAGGAACGTGCATATCCATATTGATAATAATTCGATTAAGATGAGCAAAAGGGTCGACTAAAGAAGGTGAATGAATGTGATTGGAGTTAGTGATCACCTTCTGAAGAAGATCACGCAGAGGAACAGATTGTGCAGCCACTGGTGTGTCTTGGTCACGGATTAGTCCCCCAGAAGCCTCAAAATCTTGTGCCGCCGGCGACTGAACTTGCTGATCCTCTAGACCATGCTGCTCCTGATTCCGACCTTCTTGCTCGTGCTCCTCCTGATCCATAGGAACATCATTTTCCTCCACTTGGTCAGCATTTGGTGCAGCACCCAACACCACATCAGAATTTGCTGAGTTTGCCTACACCTGCACCGGCATCCAACGAGGAGCAAGGTGCGGGATTGGATGAGCTGGCCCATCTTCAGGCGGCAGCTGCTCATCACCTCCATCCACCACATCAGTAGCAGTCAGAATGAAGACTGGCACAGTGAATGTCCTCACCCTCGGAGCTTCACCAATAGCCACCACAAAATCATATGGAATATCTTGCTCACTATTGACTAGAGCTTTGATAATAATCCGGGCTACAGTCAGGGATTCATGCACATACAACAACTTTGCCCAACCACAAATGGCCTTCGAAATCATGGACAGGGAATGACCATCAACAGGATACATCAACATCAGCCACACGACACGATCCATGGCCAGAGATCTGAAGTTCACCCCCTCATCATGCTTGATGAATCAAAGCTGGTACTGACCGAACTGACGAGGTGGACCTTGAAGAAAACGCTCACGCTCGAGCGGCTTGGTGAAGCGGACGAAGGCGTCCCCGATCGAGCAGGGTTGAATCTCCAGAGCGCGAACACCCTCATCCAGCAGGTACTGATGGAGAGCACAAGCCAAGGGGATGAAATCCTCCTTGGCGACAGGTGGGGTCAGATGGGCGATGGCAAGATCCTCATTGGTGCGCTCAATGTTCAGAGCGAGATGAGCACAGGGACGAGCCGGTGGGACGTAGGGGAGCACACGGGGGACCCAGACAAAGCCTGCCAGGAGGTGAGGTCGGGGATCCATGGCAAAGTTTGCCATGGGATCAGCTAGAGGCGGAGGGAGCTCGGAGGTGGATGGGAAGGCGGCGGCAGCAGGAGTTGTTTCCGAGGAAGATGAAGCGGCATGCTCAGAGGTAGGTGGAGATGAGTTAAAGGCACCTTTCTGTTCCGGGGATGAACACGTAGGATCACGTGGGCCGTTAGATGGGCTCACCTTCTTCTGATAGACAACAGACTTAGCACGAGCAGCTCGGCAGAAACGGGAAATGTGGCAAAATTTTAGGCAAGCACGGCAACGAATCATGGAACGACAATCTAAAATCCTGTGATCACGGGCTAGACACCGGAAACATCGCATAGATTTCCCAACTGTGGCTATCCGTTGGTGGACCACAGGAGTCTGCGACGGCCGAAGAACACGCTGACCATGGGAATAGTTTGTTTGATAATAATCCATAGGATAAGTAATCTGATTGAAAACTGAACGGGATGACTGTTTAACGGCCTGAGCATAGGATTTACGAGGAGATTTAGGAGCAAACCATTTTGCTTCTTCCTCATACGACCAATTAACAAGTTCCCGACGCCAATTTGGGCCACCCTCACCCCAGAGAGCAAAGAAAATATCAAAGGATTTGCATTTGAACGAACGAAGTCTATAGATCATGAAGCCAATCTCCTTAGAGAATACCGAGAAACGGTACATATGATCGGACAAGTGAAGACCTTAAAATCCTTATCAATGCCACTAAGGCATGATTGGAGCATAAGACCAACTGAATCTTCGGAGAGACGAATGGCAAAACGACTGAAGGAGGCGACCAAGTAGAACTCATGGGATCCAAAAGAAGGATTAAAACTGACCGGAGATCCCAAGCGATCAAAAGCAGTGCGCTGGAAATCCAATCCCGGACCGAAGTCCAGGTCAGAAAGGCCTCCCATGGCAGAGATCACCGACATCCATGGCTAGGGACCGTGGTCGCCAGAGGAGTCGACGCCATTCCTCAAACCCTGTGCTTAATTAAAACTTGATCAGCCTTCTAATAAATAGAATTAGCTCTAGGGAAAAGAGAATAAATTCCAGAAAAAGCTGGAAAATTCTTGGAAGGATCTGATCAACATCTAAATGCATTTTAAAAGCTTTTGCACTCAGGAAACACCAAGATGCATCGGCATGAATGCAACACACATCGAATCATTTATTTATTTAATCTAGAAAAACAAACAAAGGCTTCCTATACTATATTTCCTATAAAGAAAATAAATGTGGGAAATTTTTAAAATTGAGTGAAAATCGTTGCTTAATTATTCTTTCTATTAACATCTTGAAATTAGAAATTTCAGGGTGTGACAGTTTGTCGTTGCTGAACCGAGCCCGCTGGCGTCGAAATCAAACTGCTGCCGCCAAATCAGAACCGACATTATGAATCGAACTTAGCAGCTATGAAATCGAGTCCCACTGCTGCCGAATCGAAACCCACTCCCTCTGAACCGAACCCTGCCGCAGTCGAATCACGCTCCTTCGGAGACGACAGAGATCAAGGGGAAGGGGTCGGCATGAGGGTTGTGGCGCTCTGTCGTCAACAGACGAACAAGACTTGGTTGAGGACACTACAAAACATCCCGCGGTCCATGACGGTTGATTTTCGTCACGGATCATCAAAATTTCGTCATAAAACGGCATTTATGACGAAATTTCAAAACGTCATGTATTGAGCGTCACAGATTAAGCGTCGTGACGAACTAACGTTTTCCTCATAGATTAGCGTGATCCATGACGTTCTCAAGTCGTCATAGATTGGTGTAAAGCCCATTGAACCCAGCCCGAAGCCCAAAATCTGTGACGAAGGTGATCATCATGGATTAACTCGTCACGTCACTTGTAGAGATGAGGTGGCTGCTGACGTGGCAGATGACGAGGCGCCACGTGGCACTGCCGTGGCACCCACGTGGCGCTGACGTGTCAGCTACGTGGCGCCCACATGGCGCTGACGTGTCGTTGATGTGGTATCCACGTGTTGCTGACGTGGCATCCATATGTTACTGACATGCCATCCACGTGTCGCTGACGTGGTAGCCACGTGTCGCTTATGTGGCAGATGATGTGACAGTTTGTAACCAGGTCAAATTTCAACCCATATAAATCCATACCAGTCGATATACATTTCAACCCATATACATTTTAGCCCAACAGCAGCTATAAATCTCAAATAAATCGCCAAATCACCAATAAATACACAATCCATGTCATACAATAATAAATACACAATCCATATAAAATTCAACCTAACAAGCCTTAAATCACAAAACAACAGATCAAACATGTCCTTGTAGCATCACTAGCAGTCCAGCATATCAGGTCCATTGCTTACTGATCACTTCTAATGGCTTGCTCCTTGATGCATCTAATCCTCAACCTGAAAGAAGAACATTACCAAACACTTGTCAGTGGCCAGTATCAAATGATCCCTACTCCAGTGAGCAAATTACATGAGAAATATAGCTTTTGAAGCACAGACAGTGAAAAAATAATGAGTTCACATGCTACTCCAAATTAATGAGCAAATCACATTGGCAATAAGCCAACTGGAAATTCTAGTTACAAACAAATTCCTGCCTCCATTAACAAGGTGTAGAAGCATCAGATTCAACACTATAGATATTGCACCCAGGAAAATAAGAGAAGTCTTATTGAGGCAACACAACACACATGAAAATAGAAGTCAAGTACCTACTGGCTTGTGAGCACAATACAATCAATTTACACGCAGGCAACTACTGTACCAGTGAGGCAACACAATACACAGTTCTGCAGTCAACACACACACACACACACACACTAAGTACAGTCAACATTGCAGTAGATAACCACAGGATACACAGACAACAAAGGGGGCCCTAAACCGAACAAATTTGAGCAGACATTCAATCAAACCTACTAGAGAGCACATCAAAACTATACATTTCAAACAGTTCAGGAGTGAGAAAGGAAACTCACAGCATGGGATAGGAACCTCCAGCTGTCGCAGCCAACATTGCCAATCTGCAATTCAGAGACACAAGCATCAGAATTACAACAAGCCATCCCAAGCTCACTTCCTTTCAGCTTCCTTGGTTCTTGTACTTCTCATAGAAAGCACACATTGTTGCTGCTTTGCAATAGGGGAGAAGAACGAGAGGCAAAGGTATACTCCTGACCTTGAAAAAATGCTAACACTTGTAAGATAGTAAGCTGTAAAAGAAGACCTCCAAAATAATTAGAACAGAAAAAGCTACTATAGCCAAGCAAGTTGATAAAACATGTACTCCAAAATAATAGTTAGGACAAATATTCTAGACATAGTAGAAGTCATATATTAAATTTCGTAAGCACAAACGACTAGTTAAAGTTGGATGGATGTACTACACATGATTTGAATTTCATAAGCACAAGCAGATAGTTTTCAAATTGACTTGATTATACTAGTCGGTGATTAAGTCACCATGAGCCATTGCTATATTTAACAATACAAATGATGATACTTCAACTTGGTAGACTATATGCATGAAAATATTACAAGATAATTTCAGACACTACTTCTAGTTGCTAGCACAATAATATACAGGCAAGGATGTGCCTTACCAATTGGGATCAGGATACTGAGAAGGACATAATAATCACCAGCTGCAACAATTACTGAAAAGGACATACAAATCACAAAGAGGGCAGAGGATTTTTTCAGAGGCAATTTCACCTTTTACAACTAAGTTTTTCAGAACTTATTAGAAGGGACAAATGCCTGCAGTAGCCATCACTAACATACTTAACTGGAAGAAAGACAGAATCGTCAGCGGACAGCAGCCCACCACTACCTCTGAATACTACGAGGACTAGCTTGTTTAGTGCTGCATAGGAGCTTTGTGCTTCTCTCGATTGGGAGCCATGGTGTTCGAAAATACTCTAGCTCGCAGATAAGAAAAATCTTGACAGACAAGGTTTTCTTCATTATAGCATCACACGGGACGTCAGATTTAAAGTTGATAGAGGTATTAGAACTTCAGAAATCGTATCCCCACCCATATGTAGACATTTAGACAATAAGGGGGAAATTTAGATACTCCCTTCCTACCGAAATATTTGCTGTCATTGAAGCTTGAAAGCAGCAACTAGGAGCAATTTCCTCAGTCTCAGTCCTGCAAACCATGGCGGCCACATCACTTCATGAATCAAGACTTGGTAACTCAATCATCAACCAACAACTCTAGCACACATGGATAAGCAACACAATTTGACAAAATCTGGACACAAATTACAGAATTTGAAAGCAAATCACCTGCGCTGCAGCCTGCAGGAGGGATTGTTGCTTCAGTGCCTTCATTCAGGTTCCTCTTTGACATCATGAATTGAACCATAAATCCCCTAAATCAGTAGATCGAAGGAAACCTAGGACAGGGGGTCCATAGATCAAACGAATCGAACCAACGCCAGCCACAAATTGAGCAGCCTGATCGAGAAATTACTTCTAGGGTTCGAGGTTGGGAAGGGGAAGGGAGGAACGAACCAAGAGCGGCGCGGAGGAGGACGCCGCACGGGAAAGGAAGAGGACCGAGGCCGAGCTCTGCCCGGAGGGAGCTATCGGTGCGCCGTCGCTCGTGGCCGTGCTGCTCGCACGCGCGCCTAGCGAAGCAGAGTCGCCCGCGCGTGCTGCTCCTGGATCCGTCTGGAGAGGGGCTCCGCCTGCTCATCAGCCACACGTCCCACCGGCATCTGCCACAGGGAAGCCGAATCGGGCCTCCGCACCGCCGGATCCCGCCGCTTGCCACCGGTCAACGCCGCCGCCCGCACGTCGGGGGAGTTGGGCGTGGTGAGCTGCTGTTGAGGTCGAGGGGAGAGGAGGGGCGACGGCCGGCGGAGGAGGCGAGAGAGGCGGAGGGATACGAGAGAGGGGTAGGGATGTGACGAGAGAGAGGGTAGGGATGAGGCGGGCGGAGCTGGGGCTGGAGTGAGTGGTGTGCGGGATGGAGTTAGGGTTTGGTCTGCGGTAGCACATTATATACTAGGGAAACGCGATCGAAGCCTCGCAGGGCGCGATCTGAGCCATCGAATCGAGAATGAACGGCTGCAAATGGTTGGGCCATTTGGGCCGGAACGTGCCCGGATTCATTTACTCAATGTCTAATATTTTTCTTTTTATTTTTCATTTTACTGTACCAATGTGAAGTAACACTTAAAAATAATTGTCTTACATGCAAAACAATATTTTTAATATATAATAGTATGCATATAAGTTGTCACCTAGGAGTTTCTTGAATTTTCAAGTAGATTTGCTATTTTCTATCATTTAAATGAATTTCTATGTGTTTATCAAAAGTAATTCCAAATTGACCTATATGGACCTCTAATAAGATTCACAAAAATTCAAAAAAATTATATTTAGGCTTCTATGGTCTATTATATCCCACATCTAGGAGATTGACGAAAAATTCAATTGACATATAGGGAAATTCAAACTTCTATTAGCCATCTTATTATAAAATAATGATAATAATATCTAAAACTTCTCCAAATATTATATAAGTTGGAATACAATCATTTTTTGGATAAAAAATCTTGCCATAAAAGTTTCATAAGATTTTACGAAAGTTGGAGTATACATTGTTCACAAACTATACACGTCTCTCACATTCTTTCATACAACTCAACTTAAACTTTGAAGTTTGTGTACCATAAAGTATTTTCTTGCTCATGTACACCTCAATTCTGGACATAACCTTAAATTTACTCTTTTATTAACATGTGGGGATTCACATTGTAATTTGTTGTGCAAAAAAGTTATTTTTTATATTTTTAAAATCACTAATGAGTACACCCTTGTGAAGGAAGTTGCAAAGTTGTTATCTTATATGATCCTAATTTATTTTTCACATGTAACATACAACATATAAGTTTTCACCTAGGAGTTTCAAAAAATTTCAAGTAGAATTACTATTTTCTATCATTTAAATGATTTTCTGCGTGTTTATCAAAAGTAATGCCAAACTAACTTATATGTATCTCTAATAAGATTCAAAAAATTCAAAAAAAATATATTTATGCTTATATGGTCCATTATAGCCCACATCTAAGAGATTGACGAAAAATTTAATTGACTTATATGGAAAACTCGAACTTCTACTAGTCACCTTGTTATACAATAATGATAACAATACCTAAAACTTCTTTATTAATTATGTAAATTGGCATAGAAACATTTTATGGATGTACAAGCTTAAAAAAATTCATAAGATTTTGTGAAAATTAGAGTATACATTGTTCACAAACTATATAGATCTCTTACAATGTTTCATACAACTCAACTTAAACTTTGAAGTTTGTATACCCTAAAGTATTTTCTTGGTCATGTACACCTCAATTCTAGACATAACCTTACATTTACTCTTCTATTAACACATGGGGATTCACATTTCCATTTATTATGCAAAAAGATATTTTTCTATTTTAAAATACCTAATTAAGACACCTTTATGCATTAATTGAAAAAATAATTATCTTATATACCCCAAATATATTTTTCACATGTAAAAGAACACATTTAAGTTGTCTTCTAGAAGTTTCAAGATTTTTTGAACAAATTGCTATTTTCTACCGTTTAAATGAATTTCTGCAGGTTTATTGAAAATAATTAATTTTTGAACTCATGGATGTCAAAAAGTCTGCTGGTGGCCCTCCATTTTTGCGGACCTGGGCCGGTCTTTTGGGCTGCGCAACTGGGCCGGCCTGTTGTGCTGCGTGGGCTGGTTTGGGATCTCGGGGTGGTTTCCTGGTCTCGTTAAGGAGTTAGAGGGCCACCAGCAGACTTCGACTCCGGTTAGCAAGCCCAAGTTACTTTGACACCTGTTCAATTTTCGCGATAGTCTAGTTTTCGCCCCTAAACTTCGTAACTACACAAAGCATATCCTTCAACCTTTGAAACCGTCCCGATTACATCCCAAGCTTGGTTAGGTGTGATTTTAAAAACGGTTTTGTCTTTTTCTTTTTTATTTAATTCAGCTGAATATTTAGAAAATAATAGTAAATTATAAAAAACCATAAAACGGAAATCCAATTTTGTTTGCCTTTATATAGGTATATTTATATACTGAATATATAATATTATATGCTTTAGAAAAAAATTTAAATTTAGATTTTTTAAATTTTGACTGTGATTATCTCTAATTCTTTTCACACATTATATGAATTTTTTAAATTTATTGATCATGAGGAAATGTTGTTGAAATGCAATGTGGGTCGGATTATGATGAAATTGGCGCAACGTCATAGTGTTTGGACTTCATATCGGGCTTCATATCCAACACTGCTAATCTATGACGAAATCTGACTGTTGTCATGGATGCAGTGTGATCTGTGACGAAATTGGCACAACGTCATAGTGTTTGGATTTCATATCGGGCTTCATATCCAGCGCTGCGAATCTATGACGAAATCTGACTGTTTGTCATGGATGTAGTGTGATCTGTGACGAAATCAGAAAACGTCATGGGAATTTCGTCATGGATCAAAGGATTTCTTGTAGTGGGAGTGGTTCCACGACAAGGGTCCCTTGCACCAAGCTGGTTAGGAGAACGAGACACGACGTCGACGAGTGATGGATGGTGTATTAAAAACATGGTTTGCTATACTCCGTCCATTTATCTTTATAAAGCTTACACGCTTATCAATATTCAAACTTTACAATCTGTGATCAATAATTTAGCCAATATTTTTTGTTTTTGTAACATAAATTTTGAATGTTTAGATTGATAATCAAATCTACTTTTCGGTAATTATATTGATAACTATAAACAATATAATCTATAATAAATAAACGGTCAAAGTGTAATTTAACAAATCGTGTTGAGTGGTGTCATGAGTTAAAAAAACGGAGGGAGTAGTTGTGGTCACGTCTTATAAAAATAAATGTAGCAAGTAGTTATAAGTGGATTTCACATATCATTTTTGTACTAGTGTGTCATCCTCGAGATCTTTGCTTCATCAAGTGATATTCAAGGAAATGTCCACATATCACTCAGTGTAAAACGGAGGAGCACTTTCTTACCTGAGCAGAACTCGCGCGCTATCTGCTGTCTATGGTGCTCGCCCGCTTGGCTGCACTGCGCCGGCGCCCAAGCCGCTGGCAGCCCCGCCCCTGAGCTAGCTATCCCTTCGATAATCGATTTGTACTGCCGTCGGCTACTCTCCAAATCCCCGAGATATCTTCAATCTAATTCTCTCTCAAGAAGACCAGATGCAAAAGCACCATGGCCGCCCCACCTTTTCGATTTCATCAATCGAGCAAGAAATCACCAGTGATTAGCTTCTTTCTTTTTTCTTCCTCAATCGATCGGCAATCAGCAACTCAATCACCAACACAATAGAAGCATCAATTTCTGTGCGCTGAGCTCATCATCCCAGCCCGCACTGCAGCTTCTTCATTCAAAACCTCGCTGCCGAGTGTGCCCGGGGAAGATCCACTCTCACCTTGCATATGGTTGGCTGCCTAGCAGCCCAGCAGCCTATAAATATGCATCCCCAACCTCTTGGGTTAGTATAGTATTATGTGCGAAATAAACCCAGAAAATTCTCAACTCCTAGTGTCATCCTCACTCTCGATCAGAGTGAAAATTCAGCTACTAACAGTTTCATCCATGCTTCAGCTAGTTTGTACTCCCTCCGTCCAGGTTTGATATGCGTCTAACTGTGTAACACAAAGACCAAGGAGAACTTTAAATTCTCTCTATGATGCATCAACAAACGAGCCAGCCAACTAAGCAACTCATGACACGATTGGTTCCACTTGGGAATACACATATCATTCATGAACACATTTTATTTTGTTATACGTGGATCAAATCAGGACGGAGGGAGTATTGTCTAAAATCATTGTTGAGGTTTTCCACAGGATGTGCTATTGAGGTAGCATCCGCACGATATTTTCTGTCAAGCAGATTTTGATCACCCCTTTGCTTTCAACTTCAATTTAACCTTTCACATGGAGGTTATGATATTGTGGGTCCAGCATTTCAATGCTTTGCAAATTTAGAGCAAACTAAGATATCTTACTTTGATGGCTCCTGGATCAATTCATTTCATTACAATAATAAGTTCTTTGATCCTACTGAACATACTTATTATTGTAGCTATATATTGTTTTGCTTTTACTATTGTTTTTTATTACTTCCTAGGTTTATTATACTTAAGGAATTCCTTTTTGTTATCATTAAAATGTGTATTGTGGAACCACCTTTCCCCGGCCCTAACTTTTTCCATCATATCATTCGTTTGTCAATTGCTTTATCAGTCTATAACTGGTATATGTGAATTGTAGTCTATGATTAGTCTCAGACTTATCAATCTTGATTTGGTCTATGCTTTTTTTCAGTGCATGGTTAGTTGGCTTTGTCATTTCTAACCATGAAACTTGTTGCAGGTGCTTCATCATCAGTTAATCCAGTCTTGCAGAATACATCAGCTACCTTGACAAATCATGCTATAAACCCTATGGTTTCAACGGTGAGAGGAGCAGGTAATTCTATTCAACCATAACACTAATGCACCGAATTTTTTTCTTAAATGCTATGATACTATCAATATATTTTTGCAAAATGTGCAAAATAATGGCCAAATTTATGTGTTGAGTAGCAGCTCTGTGCTAACTTTATGACTTCTCTGAGGAAGTAATTTGTGCGCCAATTAAATATTCTTCCCATATCAACTAAAAATAGTAATATGATGTGCCTTTGTTTTGGCATATACCTCTATAATATTTTGTGAGCTATTCTGTATTGAACTCCAGTTCCTATGCACATTGTTCAATTCACCCCTTATGTAGAAGGTATCACTAAGATTTATGGTGATCAAGTTTTCCGTGCGCAAATCCTCGTCACACAACCAGCGAAGCCTTTGCGCAGATCCTCGTCACAAAACCAGCGAAGCTCGGTGTCACAAAAGTACACACTTGAGTTCAGCTTACACCCACCTCATCTACTTCTAGTGATCCGCAAAATCCATCAATGGTATCAAGAGCTAGGCTAGAGAGCAGATTGAGTTGAGGATAGAAAGAAACAAAGAAATTGATCTTGAATCGAGGAAGGAGATGAACTGTAACCCTAACCCTTGACCTGAGAAAAGGAAAGGGCGCGCCAGAGGGAGTCCTACCAGGGGGCTTACCTCAGCGTGCCACCACCGCCGTCGTGCGGGAAAGAACCCACCGCCGTGCCGGTGACACATCGAGCCGCCGCTTCGATGGTGCGAGGACCGATGCTCGGGGCGCCAAAACGAATCCACTCGATGGCGGCGCGCTCTCCCTCGCGGGGAACACGCTCACCGGTGAGGGGTCCCACGGCGGCACCTCTATCCTCCTTTGGGGCCGCCATGGGTAGGTCTAACTCTCTGGTTCTTGGATCTCACCGAGCTCGAGATGTGAGGGAGGGGAGGGAAAGAAGAAGACAAAGAACATTGATTTCAATCAACGATTGAGATCACACGGCTACAATGTTGGGGTATATGAATGAAAATGCTTTATTTAAGCAAAGTTTAGGCATTTTTTAGACCAAATGAGTTCAATTTTTCTCTCATAAACAACTTCCACTACTAATTAGTTAATTAATGTTTTGATTAAGTTGGAAACAAAGGGAAGATTTAACAGAAAATGAAGTCCAAATGAACATTTTATACGTCATGAACAATTTTATGTTATTGTAAATAGTATGATGTGAATTACAATAAGTAAGATGCATGTCTAATTTCGACCAAAATTAAATTATACATGTGTATTACAGAGTATTAAGAGTTATTGCAAACACTTCCAGAGTCTTGAGAACATATCCCGCATGACGAGAGAAGTTAGGCATAATACTTATACTAGTCGATCTTGCATGGCAGGAGAAGTTTTGAATGTATAATCCTGTATCACCAGGAGAAGTTTATGATGAATCCAAAAAAAAGAAGAAAGAAGGTCATTATATGAGGAACTGTGTCCTCTTTAAAGAATGGTATGACTGAAAGTATTTGTGGACATTGATCCAATAAAGATCAGAATGGCACAATGTAAGACATGTTTAATTGACTATTATCGGTTGAAGCATGTATGTTGCAGAATGTTCAGATTTATTTCTGAATTTAATGAGTATATATGAGTCAATTCTAGGGTTCATATCTTTTCAAGGAATTACTCTGCATGGCAGGAAAAGTTTAAGATAATACCCGCATGTGGGGGTAAAGTTGGAATAGAGTGCCCTAACTGGGCGTCCACTTTTAATAGTTTATTTATGACATTGCCATTTTCTGACCAAAGTTGTTAATAGTAATGTTATAAATTGTTTATCATTAGTTTGTGCATTAATTCTATTTTTGCACAAAGGTGACATAGTACTAATGTAGTAGCAAGACAAACGAGAAGAACCATATGTTCTTTAAGTATATCTTGCATAGTAAGAGAAGTTTGAGGTAGTCCTTAAGCTATCTCAGAATTGATCGTGCATGAAACGAACCGGATTTCCAGGAATGGAAATCCGATCCTTGCACCTCGGTGATAGTCCCAAGAGGCTATCACGTGGAAATCCCTGTCTCAGAAAGTAACGAAAACCGTACAACAGAATGAAATATATAAAGGACCACATAAATAACAATAAAATAATTAAGCATCTGAGTACATCATTACGGCACATGCCGGGTACAAGTCCAACAGGACTGAATCAAACAGAGTAAACATCTACGCAGCGGCTCTCATGTAGCGAAGTAGACTCCATCCCCATAGGCAAGCTCGAGTGTAGAACGGCCTCAGTCATCCCATCCATCGTGCTCAAAATCATAGTCCGGCTCCTGGTCTGAAAACATGTCATCTACTCGACAAGCGAGTAGGTCATGTCAGCTTCCCAACAAAGAGCATAAGCAAAAGAGAATAATTCTAATATGCATGGATATCCCTATTTATGGCTGTAGAAAGTTTTGCAAGCAGCAATAGCAACATCAAGGAATGCAGAAATGCCGAGAGGTCACCATCTCCGAGGAGATCCACACCTCTGAGGCCACCAACCAAGGAAAGAACACCAAACACTGGATCTCAACCGAGTCACAGCATCCCACTCTCATCTGCGATGTGGGGTCACCAACTCCTATCCCCACATCTTAACGGCACGAAGCCGGACTCACACACACAAGGGAGAGAAAGCAGCATAAAAGAATACTAGCCATAGTAACAGATCCAAGGGCTGTCCATACTAGTGGACACAGACTATAGCTATAGGTTTAACACTCTGCAGAGGTTGTACAACTGGATCCGCCGAGTAGGGCAGAACCGGATGCCTCCGATCCACATCCCTACCTAACGGCCGGAGACCTAGCAGTGGGTGGCACTCTCCTGCCTCTCCGAGCCCGACTCATCCTGAACTGGGCGCGAAACTTGCCAGCAGGGCCTCGAAGCAGTGAGACCATCCCCGGAGGAGCCGGGGTGACGTCTACTCAGGGGGTATAACCCGTCCCCCTCACACGATCACACCGATCCGCCTACACGCTGGATGCCATCCACATACTATTTCTCGGACCGAACCCCGCCCATAACAAGGCGAACGGTTTGCACGAAAATAGCCCAAAGATACACGGTTAAACTGTCGATCGGTCCTTAATTGCAAGAGCGAGCACTCACCAACTCCATCTGAACGACACGCCGCTAGGGCGGGAGGCCAGGTCGCATCTCCCCTAGACAGGCATTCACAAGTAACCAAAGCAGCTCGCTCCCGCGGTAACACGTCAAGGATACACACTCACCCAAAACACACGCTAGAATACCGAGATATCCCAATCTCAGTCCAAACCAGAGATCCATCCATAACTAAGGGTAAAATATATGGATAGATATAGCCGGGAACTAGCTAGGGGTCTGTAGCTAGTCCCAAGAGTAGGAAGTTCGAGGAACAGGGTAATACAAACCAAGGTACGGCTAAAAGTTGTCTTATGCAGTTCAAGAACATTCATAAATAATAATTAAGCACTAGCATCTAAAGCATGCATAGGATCTATATGGTTGGGAGTGACATGACACCTGGTTGGCGTCCGTAGTCTTGGTCTGGGTTGAAGTCGGGGTCGTAGGCCTCCTCCGGATCGTAGCTCGGGTCTGTTCAGCACGAGATACGAGACGCTAAATTACCGGCAATCAACTAAGCATAAATCCAAAGAAACCCAATTTTAAAAGATCTAAAAAGATCCAATCTATCTACAAACAGCACCGTCTCATTTTTAGAAAAATAATGAAACTGGTTTCATATTTTTCGGAGTTATAAATAATTAGTTATGATTTTCAAAGATTAAAGGATTTATAAAATAATTATCAAATTTATTTATAAATCAGAAAGGGTTTTTATTTTGAAAATAGGTGATGACGTCAGCATGACGTCAGCGTCACAGGTTAGTGGGTTGTTATTGGGCCAAAACAGTTAGTGGGCCGAATACGGCCCAGTGGACTCAGCCTCATGGGCCAAATGGACTAACTCCATCTTTTAACCCTGAACAAATTTCAGAGTTCACGAAAGAAAAGAAAAAGGGCTGCGCTGGGCCTTAGCAGGCTGGTTGGCCCAGCGTTTCCTCAGACTCGCACCGGAGAAGTCCGGTGGAGGTCCTCGGAGAATTCTGGGGCGCACGGGCGCTCCCTCGCCACGCACGCGCGCGTCGGCGCGCCCCGACGCGCGCCCGGCGGCGACAGCGTACGGCGATCTATGGTTCCAGGGGCTCCGGCACTCAAGCGTGCACACGGGGCTGAGCGCTAGGGTTATATGGTTGGGTTAGCGCGGCCACGGCCCCGGGGTAGGGCATGTGCGGTCGGTGAGCGGCGCGACACGGAGGCATGCATGGCGCGGCACGGTATGTGGTGGCAGCAGCGCATCACGGTGGTCAGCAGCAGCAGGCATGAGCGCACTGGTGCCCGCGCTGGGGTGCACGGGCTTCGGGCGCACGAGTAGCTACTACCAGGCACGAGTTAGCGGGGTTCAGTGCTTGCGCACATTCACGCCCACGGCGCGGTGGCGACCGGCGGCGACATGGCAGCGATGGTGGTGAGGTTAGCGGCCAGAGGCCGAGCTCACTCGTGCGTGGGTGCACGGCGGCTACGCAAGGTTTAGGATCCTGCAAGAAAGACGGCGCGGGGCGAAGCCCGGACACAGATCATGACGAGCACTTGGCTCCGGTGCTCGGCGCGGCAGCCGGCGCGGCGGCCAGCGCGGCGTGGCGCAGGGGCACATTCCCAAGGGGAAAGCAAGGTCAGGAGAAAGGGCGCGGGGTGTCTCACATTGGGGCGGAGGTGAAGACGTAGCAGTGAAGCGGCGCATCGGTGAAGCGGCGACGAGGTACACTGCGGCGCGGTGGTGGCTCTACTCCGGCTCCGTCTTGTCACGGACGGCCTTCTCTTCAGCGTGTTCGGCTCCGACTTCGCGGCTTCTGCTCTGGCGGGATGACGCGGCGGTGACGCACGCCTCCCTTCTCTCCTTCCCCTCCTCCTTCTTCTCCTCCGCTTCACCTCCTCTCTCGGTGGCGAAGCAGGCGAAAGGGGGAAGAGATCCCCAACTGGTGATGGAGTCAATTGGGACTTGGCTATGGGGGCTTTAGGTGCGCGCAGGGTCGAGGGGACCAGGGAGCAGCGTGGGCCTCGACTGTTCCCCCTCTTGCCTTGGCGGCGAAGGCGCAGCGCTGCGGTGAAGGGAGATTGGCTTGGCACGCGGGTAAAAGCGATGGCAAAGAAGTGAATAGGAGAGGGGCGTTGCACGTGGGACCCGCCTAGGTGTGCGTGCCAGCTTCTCGGCGTGCGCACCAGCTTGGCGGGGTAGCGCGGCCTGCGTACGCGTGCGCTGAGCGACGCGGCGCGCGGTGCGGTGGCACCCAGTCAAAGCAGGGCGAGGGAGGAAGATGACCAGTGGCCCGGGTGTTGATGGTTGAAATTCACCATTTCCAACCCTCAATATTCTCACATAAATGGAGGCATATGCATTATTTACTAGCATTTTGGTTTGAATAATGTAGTTCCACTTGTACTTGGAGATTATTTGTATGTAGGTGATTTACCCCTTAAAAGAGATGGAAACCCACCTTCTAAGAAGAAACCATGCCAACTCAGCTGAGGAGGTGGCTGCCACCAAGGGAAACATAGCATTCCACGTCATCGATCCAAGGGAGGCACTCACCGACGAATCAGAGGACGCCACATGGACTTCACATGGATCAAAGGGCCCACCTCGGATACCAAATCAAGCCATGCACTGGGATGGATCAGAGGGCCCACAGGGCAGCCACCCAGAGGAAAACCACCCCGAGTGGGGGACCTAGGGGGCCGGCCGATCCTAGGATCGGCCGAACCGACCTAGTGCCGCCCCATCTCGTCCCTACACGTGACACTCGTTCATTGGTCACTTGCTGCATCCCGTGGTGTTTTGGAGCACTTTGAGCCTCCGAGCAAGCCTGGTCCTTGCCTATAAATAGAAGGGGAGGGGCTCCCATTTCCCACACACCACTCTCTCATTCTCCTCTCACTTTTAGTTTCCAAGGCTAGGGGGTAGGCTAGAGTAGCTCTTATTCTGGTTCCAAGTCTTCTTGGGAATCTAGGTATGAGTTCTCTTTTATCTTTATTTCTTTGTATGACTTTAATCTACTTCAGTTATTCAGCTATTTCATATAAAGTCATATATCATATGCTTGATATGTTCTTGAGTTCATCCTCTGTTCATCATTTAGAGGCTTGTGTTCTTCGTGAACACTAAAATTTGATCCACTTGAAGGGTGATAAACTCCTTCCTTATGTGTTTGTTCATAAGTTAGAGGCTCGTGTTCTTCACGAACACGACCCTTTGATCTTATTGATTAGACATAAGAGAGTTCGTATCTTTTTGTATGTCTAGCCTTAGTTGATCTTGTTAGATGGCATGAGAGTGTTGCATGAGGTCTGTGTTCAAGCTACGGTACTCGGTCTAGTTGACCAGTCTTCTGGTGGCTCTCACCCTGGGTCACAATAGCCCGGCCCGGGTGGAGTCTAGCAGCAACGTAAGCATGGTGCCTGGGTTGTCTGGCTATGATAGTTATGTGCATACCCCCCCGTAATGATAGAGGTCGGTCCGCAGGTAGTGACAGCCCTGTTGGATCCTTGGGCAACCTCCGTGCTGGGGTACCTGCTGTAGGAGTCTAAAGTCTAGTTTCGCAGAGTGCTGGTCGTCGCGGGCTAGCTCCCCGTTTGTACCTGGGTGCTGAACCTTATCCCTCTCATGCAATACTCATGCTTATCTCTTGTATCTTCTAGCTTTATATGTTTAGTACATTAGAACCTAGAGCTAACTCATATGTTCCCCCTAAGCCGTAGTGTGCTAGAGTAGAGGTAGATTTGAGGTGTGTGTGTGTCACACTACCCCTTTTATATCATTTATCTTACCCCTGCCTTTGAGTGTGTTGTTCCCTATATCTATCTCTTGGTTTACATTCAGAGCAAAAGCATAAGTCTATGATATCCGCCATTGCCTTCCACGGATTCGATACCCTTGGAATACTCTCCTTCCTTGGGGAAATGCTACAATGGTTTATCTGTGCGCTTGCGGATTCGTTCATGATCGTTTACATTAACCTTTGGCAAATCTCGATGTTCACGCTAACCCGGCGTCGTTAGTTGTGACATTGAGATGTGCCTACAAGGCGTTTCTTGGTGTTATCACTATGGATGGGTCCCAGATTTGTTCTTAAGATGACGGCGCTACGAAACGCCAACAAGCATTTCTGGCGCCGTTGCCGGGGAAGGCACAGGATTATCAGGACTATGCTTTGCATCTGTTTATAAACTCTGAGTAGGTTAGGACAACTGAAACGAACCCGATTTCCAAAGAAGGGAATCCGATCCCTGCACCTCTGTGATAGTCCCAGGAGGCTATCACGTGCAAATCCCTGTCTCAGAAAGTAAAGCAAATCCGTACAACAAAAGTAAATACATGAAGGTCCACATAATAATATCATAAATAATCATCTGAGTACATCATTTCGGCACATGCCGGGTACAAGTCCAAAGGGACTGAATCAAACAGAGTAAACAACTACGCAGCGGCTCTCATGTAGCGAAGTAGACTCCATATCCTCAGGCAACTCGAGTGTAGAGCGATCCTCAATCCTCCCAACCATCGTGCTCGAAGTCGTAGTCCGGCTCCTGCTCTGAAAACCCATCATCTACTCGATAAGCGAGTAGGTCATGTCAGCTTCCCAACAAAGAGCATAAGCAAGAGAGAATAATTCTAATATGCATGAGTAATCCTATTTATGGCTGTAGAAGGTTATGCAAGCAGCGGTAGCAACATCAAGGTAAGCAGAATAGCCGAGAGGTCTCCATCTCCGAGGACAACACCTCTGGGGTCAACACCCCAACAAGGAAAGAAACACCAAACACTGGATCTCAACCAAGATACAACATCCCACACTCATCTGCGACGTGGGGTCACCTATTCCTATCCCCACGTCTCAACGGCACGAAGCCAGGCTCACAAACAGACAAGGGAGAGAAGCAGCACAAGAAGAATACTAGCCAGGTGAGAGATCGAAAGGGCTATCCATACCAGTGGACACGGACTATAGCTATAGGTTTAACACTCTGCAGAGGTTGTACAACTGGACCCACCGGATAGGGCAGAAACGGATGCCTCCGATCCACATCCCTGCCTAACGGCCGGAGACCTAGCAGTGGGTGGCACTCTCCTGCCTCTCCAAGCCTGACTCGGCCTGAACTGGGGCGCGAAACTTGCCAGCAGGGCCTCGGAGCTGTGAGACCATCCCCGAAGAAGCCGGGGCGACGTCTACTCGGGGGGTAAAACCCGTCCCCCTCACACGACCACACCGGTCCGCCTACAAGCAGAGTGCCAACCACCAACTAGTTCTCGGACCGAACCCCGCCCATACATGAGCGAACGGTTTGTATGAAAATGGCCCAAAGATCAAGGTCACACAGTCGATCGGTCCTTAATTGCAAGAGCGAGCACTCACCAACTCCAACCGTCCGACACGCCGCTAGGGCGAGAGGCCAGGTCGCATCTCCCCTAGTCAGGCATTCACAAGTAACCAAAGCGGCTCGCTCCCGCGGTAACACGTCAAGGATACACACTCACCCAAAACACACGCAAGAGTTCCGAAGTATCCCAACCTCGGTCCAAACCTGAGATCCATCCATAACTAAGGGTAAAATATATGGATGAATAGAGCCGGGAACTAGTTAGGGGTCTGTAGCTAGTTCCAAAAGTAGGTATTCCAAGGACAAGAAAAACAATTCCAAGGCATGGCTAATCAATTGTCTATGCAATTTAAAAACATGCATCGAAAGTAATTAAGCACTAGCAACTAAAGCATGCATGGGAACTATATGGTTGGGAGTGACATGACACCTGGCTGGCGTCCGAAGTCCTCGTCTGGGTTGTAGTCGGGGTCGTAAGCTTCCTCCTGGTCGTAGCTCGGGTCTGTGCAGCACGAGATACGAGACGGTAAATTACTGGCAATCAACTATGCATAAATCCAAAGAAACCCAATTTTAAAAGATCCAAACAGAACCAAACTACCTACAAACAGCACTGTCTCATTTTTAGAAAAATATAGAAACTGGTTTCATATTTTTCGGAGTTATAAATTATTAGTTATGAATTTTCAAAGATTAAAGGGTTTATAAATTAATTTCCAAATTCATTTATAAAACAGAGAAGGATTTTTATTTTGAAAATAACTGATGACGTCAGCATGACGTAGTCATGATGTCAGCATCCGGGTTAGTGGGCCGTTAATGGGCCGAAAGGGTTAGTGGGCCGAATACGGCCCATTGGACCCAGCTCATTGGGCCGAACGAGCTAGTCCAGAAGAGGTCCCTGAACAAAATTCAGAGTCCACCAGGTAACAGGAAAAAGGCCGAGCTGGGCCTTAATGGGTTGCTTGGCCCAAAACTCACTCAGGTTCCCACCAGAGAAGTCCGGCGAGTAACCCTGAAGACTTCTGGGGCGCGTGGGCGCTCCTTCGCCTCGCTCGCACGTGTCGGCGCGCCCCGATGCGTGCCCGGCGGCGACGGCAGGCGGCGATCTGCGGCGGCGTTCATACAGGGGTTCGTGCAAGCTCAAAAGCAGGTGCGCTAGGGTTACGCGGAGTGTTTGGTGCGGCCACTGCCCTGGGGTTGAGCATAGGTGGGCGATGCGCGGTGCGACACGGAAAGATACCCGGCGCGGCAAGGCGTACGACAGCGTCGCGGCGCACGGCGAACAGCAGCTGCAGCGATGGTAGATTCAAACAGGAAGCGATGCGGCGGAGTAGTTCTAGCTGAGGACCAGGTGTGTCCGTGGACCAGTGGAGGGTCGCTCCTTAGTGATGAGTGATTGACAACGTTGTGTGGACTGATGCTTGGCTAAGTGTGCAGGTACAGGTTGCGGCTTGACTCGTGCCGGTGCAGGTGAAGAACAAGCACAAAAGGCCTTAGCCGTGGTGGCCTCCGGGTGATGGAGTGGCGAGTAGGCTTGGTCATTTATGCAGTAGGGGTAGCGTGGTCATTTACCTCCCTCCGATGGACTTCGTATAAATAGCGGAGAGGTGGATGGCATCTCTCTCTCTCTTGGACTCTAGGGCTTTCTCCCCCGGTAGATTTTTCTGGACTGCTTCGTTTTCCTTTGGATTCCTTAGGCTAGACTCTTGTACAGACTCTGATCTCTGGATGTATGGAAGCATTCAGCGTCCCGGTGATCTCCAAGTCCCTTGTGATTTTCGTGTTATTTTCGGGTCTATTTTTGGGAGTTTTCGTTCTTCGTTCGATTCGGGGATTTGAGGGCGTTTTTCTTCGGATTTCTTTGAGGAGATCATGGGTGGATGCCTTACGCATCTTTGTGTGTGATCTTGACTCCTCAAACGTCGTGGAGAGCCTTCGATTCATGAGTTTTTGGCCGGAGTTCGTGTTCTTGGTGGAGTTCATGTGATCCGCGATTCCCGGCGATTTAGTGGCCTAGAGGTCGAGATTTTTGGGGCATAACTTCCTCTTGTGTTGCTTACCATCTACCCCACATCTTGTCTCAAGAGCTTTTGGCGTTTAGGAGATCCGGTGATGGATTTGGAGGGTTGACCTCATGGGGTCGTGAAGTTCTTGGTCTGTCCGAGCTTGGCGGACTGTCCGCAAGTCCCGTGCGGACCGTCCGCGGTGGCTAGTTTTCGTCTGGGGTGCCTGCTCGTTTGTCTGGGGTGTTCCGAGAGCTTTTGCGGACCGTCCGCGAGTCCAGTGCGGACTGTCCGCGCGTCCTTGAGGTTTCGTCTGGGGAGGCTCGATTTGTGTCTGGGGTTTCCAGCAACGTTGGCAGATTGTCCGCGCCTGCCTCCATGGACTGTCTGTGCTACCCGGACTGTCCGTGACAGCCAAGGCGGACTGTCTGGCCTAGACGCTGATTCTTGCCAAGCTTGCTCGGATTCTTTGATTTCTCTCTTGTGCTTCCACGTGTGCTTCAAGGAATCGTTCCTAAGACTTGTGGTTGATCCATAACCTTGTTGTCTTGGCGATTGGTGCGTGATTCGATCCATCTTTTGTGTGTGCTCGGATTTGAGTGGGGTATTAGACGAGTTCTTTCCGAAGAATTTTTATCGGCTCCCATTCACTCCCCCCCTCTCTGGTCGCCCTATTCGGTCCTTCAATTGGTATCAGAGCCGGTTACGGATCTTCGTGATTCTAACCAGTCTATGATCCAAAGATGGGTGATTACGGCAAGGGGTCGGGTCCTCCGCACTTTGATGGCAAGAATTACCCGATGTGGGAGAGACGCATGGGCGCGTTTTTGCGAGGGAAGGGAACTCTTATTTGGGAGGTCACTCAGAATGATCAATATGTCATCCTAGATAGTTTTCTACTTCCAGGATCGCGGGACATGTTTGAGGCCAACAGCAAGGCCGTTGATTACTTGTTCCGTGCTCTCTGTGCCTTGGAGTTCGAGCGAGTGTACAGAGAGAATGTGGCCGGAAAGATATGGCTCAAGTTGAGAACTGCTCATGTTGGCAATGCCCAAGTGCAAGCCCGTTTGTTTTCCACTTACCGGAGAGAGTACGAGAACTTCACTCATGTCCCCGGTGAGTCGACCGATGCTATGTTTCAGCGCTTCACGTGCTTAGTCAACAACATGAGGGCCAATGTGACTGTGCTCCCATACACAGATCATGATCAAGATATCAAGCTTTTGCATGCCCTGGATAGGTCTGTGTGGGAAGCCAAGGTCGAGGCCATTGAGGAGTCGAGCGTGTATGATACACTGACGTTGGATGAGCTGTTTTCCAAGCTCAGGTCTTCTGAGGTTGATCGTGGCTTGAGAGCCAAGAGCGAGAGCCCCACTGATCCTCATAGTTTGGCTCTTATCTCGGGATCACGGTCTAACACTAACCCTGGTGGTTTCTCTTTGTCTTGTCTTATGTCTTTGCCAGATGAGGACTTTGAGGTGCTGAGCGAGGACGATCTCGCATTGTTGAGCAAGAGGTTTGGGCGGATGTACGAGAACCGCAAGAATGCAAGGCAGAGCTCGGGGATGTGCTATCGGTGCGGGAAGCACGGGCACTTCATCGCCGAATGCCCTGAAGCCATGGAGATCAGAGGACGGACCATCCCCTACACCCACTACGACTGAGGCTGTTCGAGTGGAGGCTGCTGCTGAGGGGGAGGTTGTGTCCATGCGTGAGGCTCCCCGTCGAGTACAAGTCGATCACCCACCGTCGACCATCATTGGTGAACTTCATGAACGCACTACACGGTCGAGGTCAAGGAACACTTCTCATTTCGCTCATTCTGCCTTTGTTGCATTGTTTGAGCCCAAAGATATTCGACACGCTTTGTGTGATGAGAATTGGGGAATTCCATGCATGAGGAGTTGGAAAACTTTGAGCGAAACCAAGTCTGGGTGTTAGTCGATCCACCGCCAAATTGCCGTCCCATAGGAACCAAGTGGGTGTGGAAGAACAAAGAGGGTGAGAATGGGATGGTTGTGAGAAACAAGTCTAGGTTGGTTGCTCAAGGGTACAACCAGAAGGAGGGGATAGACTATGAGGAGACATTTGCTCCTGTGGCCCGTTTGGAGGTAATTAGGATCCTTCTAGCCTTTGCCGTGGCTAAAGGGTTCAAGTTGTACCAAATGGATGTCAAGAGTGCTTTCTTGAATGGGGTGATAGAGGAAGAAGTGTATGTGAGGCAACCCCTGGGGTTTGAGAGTGAAAAATACCCACACCATGTATACAAACTCCAGAGAGCGCTCTATGGGTTGAAACAGGCAGCTAGAGCTTGGTATGGTAGGTTGAGAGGTTTTTTGCTGAATAAGGGGTTTGTGATGGGCACAGTTGATAAGACCCTGTTTCTCCTTAAGCATGGGAATGACCTTTTGATTGTTCAGATATACGTGGATGACATAATCTTTGGTGGCTCTTCTCATGATCTTGTTGCCAGATTTGCAGATGACATGAGCAGGGAATTTGAGATGTCCATGATGGGCGAGCTGCAGTTTTTCTTGGGCCTCCAGATCAAGCAGTGCAAGGACGGGACGTTTGTACATCAGGCGAAGTACACCAAGGACATGGTGAAGAAGTTTGGCATGAACGACTCCAAGCCGCTGACCACACCGATGAGTACGACTACGGCTTTGGACACAGACGAGGACGACGAACCCGTGGACCAGAAGGAGTACCGGAGCATGATCGGCTCCCTCCTCTAATTGACGGCGACGAGGCCGGACATACAGTTCAGTGTGTGTCTGTGCGCTCGTTTTCAGGCTTCACCGAGGACTTCACATCGGCAGGCCGTCAAGCGGATTTTCAGGTACTTGAACTACACTCCTGAGTTTGGTCTTTGGTACTCTGCCTCCTCGACACTCAGACTTCACGGTTACTCCGATGCTGATTTTGCTGGGTGTCGATTGGATCGCAAGAGTACTTCTGGGTGTTGTCAGTTCCTTGGTTCTTCTTTGGTCTCTTGGTCATCTCGCAAGCAATCCAGTGTAGCCCAGTCCACTACAGAGGCCGAGTATGTAGCTGCTGCTAGTTGTTGTTCCCAGCTGCTTTGGATGACATATACCATGAGTGATTTTGGAGAGGAGTGCTCCCAGGTTCCACTTTTCTGTGATAGCACCAGTGCCATAAGTGTAGCCAAAAATCCTGTCCTCCACTCCAAAACGAAACACATAGAAGTGAGGTACCACTTCCAGGAGGGACAATGTTGAGAAGGGAAACATATCTTTGTCCTATGTCCCTACCAAGATCAGCTAGCCGACATTTTCACCAAGCCGTTTGATCAAGTCACTTTCACTCGCTTGCAGGGTGAACTTGGTGTTTGCTTTCCTTTCTAGCTGAGTCTTGGAGCTTCTCATGTATATATGTGCCATATGTTCATTTTGTTGCATTGCATTCATACATTTTACTTTCTGTACAAAACCTGGCAGGATAGCCATCTTTGGATCACTTGTGCTAGGAAAAGCTTCTCTTATATACATTGATCACCGATGTGCTATTTGTGAGATATGTGCATGTTTGGTAAATTGTGGATGTGAATGCTATGCTCTGGATGGTTTTGCCTTATATTTGTGTTGAGATAGCTCTCTTTTGATGAAAATGCTAAAATTGTGTCTCTCATGAGTAGATGATTGTCTATGCTCAATTTGTGCTTAAATGCCTTTATCACGTTTAGTTTGTGCTTGAGAATCATGTTCCCTTTGCTTGGGGTCAAAGACCTTTCTGTCATTGTAAATGTTTAGCCCTTTTGCTTGCTTGGGGAGGAGCATAAGCTTCTTTTTACCGCAAAGGCACTTCATGTACCATGTTTAAACTTGAAAATGAAATTGGTGTATGAATTGCCTTATGCTTGAAAAATGAGCTCCTAATCATGTTTTTATGGTTTGATATTCATATCTTGGGTGCTAAACCGTAGCATGCTTGTCTACCATATGAAGTCTTATTTTAAGAAGTAGACACATGGCTCGGTGGCTTTAACATGACTTGAGTAGCTTGTGGGCATTTATAATGATCTTGTGATGAGAATTTGTGATCTTGTATAAACTTTGGATGACCTAGTGCCTTTATGTTCAAATTGGCTTAGAAAGAGTCTTGCTCATGAGATGACTATTTCTTTGTGAAAATTGCTTTTAGCCATGTCACATGCTTATATGTCTCTACCTTCTTGATGGCAATATGCTAGATACACCATGTCTACTTTGCTTGCTCTATGTCTCATATGTAGCATTTTCTTGTGCTCTTTGTATATTTGAGAAGCTTGGTAGACTGTTTATATGGTTTGACATGCATTTTTCATGAAAACAAAGGGAAAAGTTTCATATACCTTGATTCATGCATTGTCAACAAGGGGGAGAACATACATGCATTTGGGGAGAATTTTCATGCATTTGGGAAGATTTGTGGAAAATTGGTATGCTTTTGTGAGATGTGGCATGTGAGAAGAAAAAATGAGAAGAAGAGGCTGCATTTGCTCAGGGGGAGTTTGCATATGTGTAGGGGGAGCTCCTTTGGTTTTGCCTGAGTTTTGTGCTTTGTGATGTGCTCTTTGTGAGTTTTTATTTTGTCTCGACTGTGTCGAGCCGTTGCCCTTGTCTTAGGGGGCCGAGACTTGGTCTGGCGAGTGATCTTGTTTTCGCTAGTTCTTTGGCTTTGGATCACTTGTTGGAAGTTTGTGTTCGTGACTGTTTTTTTCTTTTCTTTTTCTCTATGTGATTTCTATGGGTGTTGTCAATGCACTCATCAAGGGGGAGATTGAGGACCAGGTGTGTCCGAGGACCCGTGGAGGGCCGCTCCTTAGTGATGAGTGATTGACAACGTTGTGTGGACTGATGCTTGGCTAAGTGTGTAGGTACAGGTTGCGGCTTGACTCGTGCCGGTGCAGGTGAAGAACAAGCGCGAAAGGCCTTAGCCGTGGCGGCCTCCGGGTGATGGAATGGCAAGTAGGCTTGGTTCGATGGACCCGGTGGCCGATGGGGTCAAGTGCGAGCCGTGCGGTGCAAGACTGGCGGGCAGAAGTCGTGAACATGGGCCGGTGCAAGGTAGCGGTTGAAGCCCGAAGCTTGCACGCGGGGTTTGGTGATTTGCCCACAAAACCATCAGGTGGACGGTTTCTTGGTTTGGGCCTCAAAACCAAGCCCGGAGGCCCGAGGCGACGGAGACGGTGATCCGGGAGCTTCGGGAAGCTTCGAGGCGGAGGGCACGTGGCGTGATCGCGGGGTTTGTGTCGAAGTGAAGCGAAGCCGCGGTGGAAGCGTGTCCGTCCGATGAAGACTTGACCAAAATGCCCCTGAGGGGTTGTATCTTCATTTATGCAGTAGGGGTAGCGTGATCATTTACCTCCCTCCGATGGACTTCGTATAAATAGCGGAGAGGTGGATGGCATCTCTCTCTCTCTTGGACTCTAGGCCTTTCTCCCCCGGTAGATTTTTCTGGACTGCTTCATTTTCCTCTGGATTCCTTAGGCTAGACTCTTGTACAGACTCTGACCTCTGGATGTATGGAAGCATTCGGCGTCCCGGTGATCTCCTAGTCTCTTGTGATTTTCGTGTTATTTTCGGGTCTATTTTTGGTAGTTTTCGTTCTTCATTCGATTTGGGGATTTGAGGGTGTTTTCCTTCGGATTTCTTTGAGGAGATCATGGGTGGATGCCTTGCGCATCTTTGTGTGTGATCTTGACTCCTCAAACGCCGTGGAGAGCCTTCGATTCATGAGTTTTTGGCCGGAGTTCGTGTTCTTGGTGGAGTTCATGTGATCCGCGATTCCCGGCGATTTAGTGGCCTAGAGGTCGAGATTTTTGGGGCATAGCTTCCTCTTGTGTTGCTTACCATCTACCCCAAATCTTGTCTCAAGAGCTTTTGGCGTTTGGGAGATCTGGTGATGGATTTGGAGGGTTGACCTCGCGGGGTCGTGCAGTTCTTGGTCTGTCCGAGCCCGGCGGACTGTCCGCAAGTCCCGTGCGGACCGTCCGCGGTGGCTAGTTTTCGTCTGGGGTGCCTGCTCGTTTGTCTGGGGTGTTCCGAGAGCTTTTGCGGACCGTTCGCGAGTCCAGTGCGGACTGTCCGCGCGTCCTTGAGGTTTCGTCTGGGGAGGCTCGATTTGTGTCTGGGGTTTCCAGCAATGTTGGCGGACTGTCCGCGCCTGCCTCCACGGACTGTCCGTGCTACCCGAACTGTCCGTGACAGCCAAGGCAGACTGTCCGGCCTAGACGCTGATTCTTGCCAAGCTTGCTCGGATTCTTTGATTTCTCTCTTGTGCTTCCGCGTGTGCTTCAAGGAATCGTTCCTAAGACTTGTGGTTGATCCATAACCTTGTTGTCTTGGCGATTGGTGCGTGATTCGATCCATCTTTCGTGTGTGCTCGGATTTGAGTGGGGTATTGGACGAGTTCTTTCCGAAGAATTTTTATCGGCTCCCATTCACTCCCCCCCCTCTCTGGTCGCCCTATTCGGTCCTTCACTAGCACGCGGCTTCCCAGCTCGACCGGGTTCCCGGCGGGATCCCTAGGGTCGGCTCAGCGCGCGGCGGGGCGTCTGCGCAGCGGCGGAGCACGGCAACGCAGGCGCGACCAAACAAGCAAGCAAGCGTGAGCACTACTGCGACCGTATGCCTGGGTGCACTTGGCCTGGCGATTCGTGCGTGCGCACAGGGCTAGCCCCTGGCCGCGACACGGCCGGCCGACGCCCGGGTTCGGAGTGAACCAGAGACGTGGCACGCGGCGCGACGGCGAACAGCGAAGCGGCGGCGTGGCTCCTGCACACAGGTAAACGGAACGAAGGCCGGCACATGGTCGTGACAACTCGGTGAGGTCGAGCGGTGAGGTCCCGCGCAGCACTGGGGTGTGCCTCAGCGGCGGGCTCGCGAAGACGCACGGTGCGAAGACCGGCGTGGCGTGGCGCAAGGGCACGCTCCCAAGGTGCAGGAAAGAGGAAGAGAGGGGCGGTCCACTAGCTCACCGAGAGGCGATCGTGTAGACGTAGCAGTGTCGACCGCGTCGGAGAAGATCACAGCGGCGACGGCGACGTGTTGCAGCGGCGCGGCTTCTTCCTCTGCTCCGGCTTCGGCTCGCACGCGAACAGCCTCCTCCGGTCCACGGGCGGCTCCGGCTTCCCGATCCTTGGCTTCGTCTTCACGGCGCGGTGGAGAAGCACCTCCAACCTTCCCTCCTTCTCCCTTCTCCCCTTCCTTCTCCTCCTCTACTCCCCCAGCGGTGGAACAGAAACTTGGGGGAGGAATCCCCAAATGTGATTTGGCTTGCTCAAGGGCCTCGCCCGGGGGTTTTGCTGCGTGCGGTGGTCAAGGGAACAGGGCTGTCCCCTCTTCCTTTGCCTTGGCGGCGAAGGAGCAACGCGCGGGAGCAGCTTGCTTGGCGCGCGGGTTGCCCAGGGGTAGAGTTGTGATTCAGGGGTGGCGAGTGCGTGTGGGGCCAACCTTGGCGTGCGCGCGGGCCCTCGGCGTGCGCGCCAGTTCGGCGGGGCAGCGCGGCTGGGCGCGCGGAGCAAGCGCGGCGAAAGGGTGTGGCGGCACCCGGTCGAGACGCCGCGGGGTGAGGATGATTACCAGTATCTGGTCGGTCCCATCTGTCATAGAGACAAAGCGGTGGGGATGCTTCGTGGGCTTGTGTGGGCCGCCCTGGTTTGCTGGGCTAAAGAGAGGGGTGACGCGGTAAGAGCAGGCCGAGAGATGGAGGGGCTTAGCTAGACTATAGGAAATGTTAGTTGGCCCAACAGTTAGTAAGGGTTTTGAATTTATTCAAATTCATAACACAATCAATTAACTCCAAATAAAATCCATAAAATCCAAATCACTAACTTTACCATAATTTGAATCTATGTTTTTATATTTTTGGGTTTTATTTAAGTAAGATTAAGGGAAGGGGCTAGAAAGGGTTTAAATATAGGTGAAACATCATCAATAATTAAAAGTTCAAATTTCCTCACATTTTCATAACTTAATTTTCTGGTATGTTACATTCTCCCACACCACCGGGAATCTCGTCCTCGAGATTTAAGCTCCATCCTCTTCCTCGAACAAGTGAGGGAACTCTCTCCTGAGGTCGGCTTCTTTCTCCTAGGTTGCTTCTCGCTTTGTGTGGTGACTCCACAGCACTTTGCAGGAGGGAATTGTGGTCCTCCTTGTCTCCTTTGTTGCTCTGTCCAAGATCTTCTCGGGGTACTCTGCATACTCCAGGGTGTTCTGCAGGTCGAGTATCTCTACCGGGACTTGCTTTGCTTCCACTTCCTTCTCACTCTTCTTCAACTGTGACACGTGGAACACGGGGTGTACAGCGGACATCTCCTCTGGTAGTGCGAGCCTGTAAGCGAGCTTCCCAACTCTCTGAGTGATCCGGTACAGTCCCACGTACCTCAGGGCAAGCTTCCCCTTCACAGCAAACCTCTTGGTTCCTCTCATCGGTGACACTTTCAAGTAGACGAAGTCACCCACCTCGAACGACAAGTCTCTCCTGTGTCGGTTGGCGTAGCTCTTCTGTCTGCTCTGGGCAATCTTTAGGTTGTCTCGAACCTTCTCCACTTTCTCCTCAGCTTCCTGGATAGCATCTGCTCCAAAGACCATCCTCTCACCTACCTCTGACCACATCAAAGGTGTCCTGCACTTCCTCCTGTAGAGTGCCTCGAAAGGTGCCATCTTGAGACTTGCTTGGAAGCTGTTGTTGTAAGAGAATTCTGCATAGGCCAAACTGCTCTCCCAATCTGTGTCGTAGGTCAAGGCGCAAGCTCTCAGCATATCCTCCAACACTTGGTTTACTCTCTCAGTCTGCCCGTCCGTCTGAGGGTGAAAGGCTATGCTGTAGCTGAGTGTGGTCCCCATTCTGTCGTGGAAACTCTGCCAGAACCTTGCTATGAACTGGGATCCTCTGTCAGACACTATGCTCCTCGGTGCTCCGTGTAGCCTGAGTATGTGGTCCACGTACAAGTCTACCAACTGGTCTGTCGTGTAGTGGTTCTTCACTGGTACAAAGTGAGCAACCTTTGTCAGCCGGTCCACTATGACCCAAACAGAATCGTTGCCTTTCTGTGTCCTAGGTAGTCCCACCACAAAGTTCATGGAAATGTCATCCCACTTCCACTGAGGAATATCCAGTGGTTTCAGCAGTCCTGCCAGTTTCTGGTGCTTGATCTTCACTCTGCTGCAAGTGTCACAACAAGCCACGTAGTAAGCTATGTCCTTCTTCATATCCTTCCACCAGAACCTCTGTTTCAAGTCTTGGTACATCTTTGTGCTCCCTGGGTGAATGGAGTACATTGAATCATGGGCTTTCTTCAGAATTTGTTCCCGAATCTCTTTGCTCTTCGGCACACAGATCCGATCTTTCAGCCACACCGTGCCTTGCTCGTCTACACGGTAATCCTCAGCTCTTCCTTTCTCCATCAGCTCCTTGAGCTCCCAAACCTCGGAGCAACCTTTCTGTGCTTCCCGAATTCTGCCTTCCAAGTCGTAGGTCACTTGCAGTGCGTTGAGTTGTCCCTACTCCACAATCTCAACCTGAAGCTGCTCTAGCTCATCATGAAGTGTTGGCTGCTCCTGCCTCACCATCAAGTTGTTGCAATAGGACTTTCTGCTCAGTGCATCTGCCACAACGTTTGCCTTGCCTGGGTGGTAGTGAATCTCCAGGTCATAGTCCTTGATCAGCTCTAACCACCTCCTTTGCCTCATGTTCAACTCCGACTGAGTAAAGAAGTACTTCAGACTCTTGTGATCGGTGTACAGCTCACACTTGTTGCTAATCAAGTAGTGCCTGCAAATCTTCAGAGTGTGAATGACTACTGCTAGCTCCAAGTCATTAGTGGGGTAGTTCTCTTCGTGCTTCTTGAGCTGCCTCGACGCATAAGCAACAACTTTGCCCTCTTGCATCAACACACATCCCAATCCTTGCTTCGAGGCATCACAGTACACCACGAAATCCTTCTTGATATCTGGTAGGGTAAGAATCGGAGCTGTCGTGAGCCTCTTCTTCAACTCCTGGAAACTCCTCTCATAGGCCTCTGACCACACGAACTTCTTGTCGTTCTTCAACAGCTCTGTCATTGGCTTTGCTATCTTGGAGAAGTTTTCTATGAACCTCCTGTAGTAACTTGCCAACCCGAGAAAGCTCCGAATATCTGTCACTGTGAGTGGCTACTCCCACTTGGTAACTGCTTCTACTTTCGAAGGGTCGACCGCAACTCCCTCAGCTAACAACACGTGTCCCAAGAAAGCAACTTCCTCCATCCAGAACTCACACTTGCTGAACTTTGCATACAACTTCTGCTGTCTCAGCCTCTCCATCACAATCTGGAGGTGCTCCTCGTGCTCTTCTGCTGTCTCAGAGAAGATCAGAATGTCATCTATGAAAACCACCATGAACTTGTCCAGCTCTTCCATGAAGACCTTGTTCATCATGTTCATGAAGTAGGCGGGTGCGTTGGTCAGTCCAAAGGAAACCACTACGAACTCGTACAAGCCGTACCGAGTCGTGAAAGCTGTCTTCGGGATATCCTGGTCCCGAATCTTCGTCTGGTAGTAGCCTGACCTCAAGTCAATCTTGGAAAAGAACTTTGCCTTCCGCAGCTTGTCTAGCAAGTCGTCAATCCTGGGCAAAGGATACCTGTTCTTGATTGTCATCGAGTTGAGAGTCCGGTAATCCACACACATCCTCTTGGCACCATCTTTCTTGTCCACAAACAGAACTGGCGAACCCCAAGGTGAGGCACTTGGTCGAATAAACCCTTGCTCTTGCAGTTTCTTGAGTTGCTTCTTCAGCTCATCGAGTTCATCCGCGGACATCCTGTATGGGCTCTTGGCCACTGGTCCAGCTCCTGGCATCAGCTCAATCACGAACTCAATATCCCTGTCCGGTGGTAGCTCGGTCAACTCCTCAGGGAACACGTCGGGGTACTCCCTCACCACCGGGATCTCCTCCAAACTCTTTCCTTTCATGTTGCACAGCATCGGCCTAGACCTCTGGCTCTGTGGCTTGATCAACACTCTGGCTCCGCTGGGGTGCTCTAACTGCATGTACACTGGGTTGCAGTTCACCAATCCTTTGTGCGGAGCTAACCACTCCATCCCAAGTATCACGTCGATCCCGGTCGACTCCAGAACTGTCAGGTCTGCCACGAACAACTGCTTCTCGAACACCATGTTCACTCCTCTACACTCCAGCGTACTCCGCTTCTCACCTAGCGGAGAACTAGTAACTATAGGCCGTGGTCTGGGCTTAGTTGGTAATGACCTTTCCTTTACGAACTTGGTAGAAATGTACGAAAACTGAGCACCGGTGTCAAACAGAATGGTAGCCATAACTGAATCGACTAAAAACTCACTGAGGGCCACGTCTGGCGCTGCAGCTGCCTCCTCCGCGGTCAGGTGGTTCAGTCTGCCTCGAGTGGGTGGTGGAGCGCTCCTCTGCTGGTTCTGCTGGGGCTGTCCTCCTGGAACGGGTGCCTTCGTCGGTGTCTGGTACTGAGTGTTCCTGCTCTGACCTCCCTGTTGAAGCTTCTGGGGGCACACGTTGGACTTGTGGCCTAGCTGACGGCAGTGGTAGCAGGTGATCTGTGAGCTGTCGTAGGCTGGCGGCTGCTGTGGCCTGGGCTTCCACTGACTCGAACCTCTACTACCTCCGGGGTGACCTCTGCCCTGCTGAGTGAACTGAGTCTGCTGCTGCTGAGGGTAAGGACGCTGTCTCTGCTGTGGGTACTGTGGTGGAGCTGACCTCTGTCGCTGGCGTGAACCTGAGTACCCTGCACGGTCTGCACACTGCCTCTTCTCCCCACGGACCTCCACGTAGTCCAGTCTCGACTTCTCCACTACCAAGGCCTTGCCCACCAGGGCGTGAAGTGTAGCACAGTCGTGAGCTACCAGGTGGTGCGCCATCCGTCTGTGGAGTCCCTTGCGGTACTAGTACATCTTCTTTTTCTCGGTGTTGGAGTCGTCTGGGGCGTACCGCATCAGCTCCTGGAAGCAGTTCGTGTACTCCTGCACCGACATCTGCCCCATCTTCAAGTGCCTGAACTCGTCTGCCTTCCTATCCATCACTGCCTCTGGAATGTGGAACTCCCTGAAAGCCTCCACAAACTCCTCCCACGAGATGCAGGTCGGGTCCGCGTGCGAGTCACAGTAGCTGTCCCACCACGTTCCTACAGTGCCGACTAGCTGGTGCGCGGCAACTGACACACACTCCTCCTCTGAAAGGTCTGTGAGCTCCAACTTCTTCTCGATCTCCCTAACCAGTTGTCTGCCACGAGTGGGTCTGGAGAGTTGTCAAAGGTCGGTGGGTGCAGCTTGGAGATACCCTCCACTCTCTTCTGCAAGCTCTCCGGCTGGTTCCTGACGTTCCTCCGGTAGTTGTTGTTCTGAACCACGACGTCTGCGATCATCTGCATCAGCTGGGTCTGAAGTGCCATCACTGCTGCTAGGTTGGGCGGTGGTGCCGGCTACTCCGGAGCCTGCTCTGGCTCGGGCTCTGCCTCAACCTCCTCCTCGGGCTCCTCCTCTGGGTCAGGGTTAACTGGCACCCGGCCTCCTCGGCCTCCTCGACCTCCTCGCCCGCCGCGGTGTCCACCACGGCGTCCGCCATGTGGGGCACGACCTCCATGGTGGCCACGACCTCGACCTCCAGCGTGGAGAGGGACGTCCTCCTGCTCGGCGTCCTCTCTGGCTGCCTCCTCGAAACGGCGTAGGAGCCGTCCCGACCTCCTTGCCCGCGACATCTGTTCAAGAGTTTGAGATCGTGAGAAATGTGTTGTCGGAAATTAACTTGAAGGTATTTAAACATATAAGGAGTATCTATCTAACAATAAACAATTTCACACAAGCATATAAGAAGCATGAAAACCGGCAAAAGATCGATAACTCCAATCACTCATGCAAGATCACCATACAAAAGGGGTGTATCTCGAGGCCTACTCCACAACCTTCGAGATTACACAGAAGCATGAGAACTACATCGTGATACATAAGGGTGGTCAACTAAACATGAACATCATGAAGAACTCTACCCTAGCTGACTACAGGATCATCCCCTCAAGGTGCCTGCCTTTGAACTGCAGCTGGTGAGTACGGTGGTGACACGGTCTTCGGACTGGGTGGTACGGAGTAGAACGGTGGGTCGTTCACTCCTGGGTAGTCTGGAATCTCAATCTCGGGCAGGTTGAAGTAGGCTGCCAAGCTCCTCAATGCTCTGTTCATCTCTGGGGTGTCCGAACTGCCTCTCGGGTAGGGCGGCTATGCTGGAAGCTGAGTAGGAGGTAGCTCGAACGTCTCTGCCCTCAACTTGGGCCTCTTCTGTGGTGGTAGCAACTCTGCCAACTCCCTGAACTCTGTCACCCGTCTCCGGTCGGAGTCCCTCCAGGCTGAGCTGGTCCGGCTGGCTGTGTGCTGAGCCTCGTACACCCTACCTCCCAAGTGCCAGAGGTGGTTGTAGTTCTGAGTCAGCCTCTCCTCGTGTCCCCACAACCGTAACTGGTAGTCTGTGCAAGCTGCTCCAAGCAACTCTGCTAAGTACTCCTTCTCACACAGTTTCAACCTCTCCTCTCTAGTCGCTGCCTCTGACTCCGCAGGGCGGTCTATGTCTCCTCTAGTCTGGCTTTCAATGTGGCAATCTCAAGTGCATCCCTCTCTGTGCTAGCTCTGGCTGCTGCGAGTCCCCACTCTGTGATCTGGATGTTCCTCCTGTGTGCCTCGTTGAGAAAGAACTCCAAGTGGCTATTCTCTCTCTCCAGCTGGGCGTTCCGTCCCAAGGTGTCGTCCCACTTCTGCCTCAGAAACATGATCTCCGAATCGGCCCAGTAGAGTGTCTGGTCTTGAGCTTGAATGAACTTGCTGGCCAACTGGTCCTTCTCATCCTTGCCCTCTGTGCTCTCCTCGGTGTAAGCTGTCTCCTCTCTGTGCCACCTGCTGTGGTCGTACACAGCTATTGGTAAGACTCCAAAGGGTGTATCCTTCAATCTCTGCTCCAACTGCTGACACACTCTCTTCAGCACGAGTCTGGCACAACACTGGTGAGCCTCCAAGGTAGAGTTGTCGAAACATGTGATCTTGACCTCTGAGAACTCTGGCACACGGGGGTCTGCTGGTATCTTCAGGGTCAACTCTGTCAGTGACTAGTCCACGGCTGCTGTGGTGCGTCCCTCGTAGAACACCTCACTTGTCTCCACCCCAGCTGTCTCCAAGCAGTCCTTCAGGATCTTGCAGAACTCTCCGGCCCACTAGCCGTCGATCTTGAGGGGGATCCAAGTCAACTGGTCCATCTGCACGTTGTTAGGGAAGTTAGTAAGAGTTAGTAATGTTAATCAAGGTATTATATAGTAAGGTGCAAGGTATGTATATAAAATTTCATGGATTGTATATAAAGGACAAGGTGTTTGGCTTTCCTATTCTATCGTCCGTTCCTAGGCTCGTCCTATAGTCAAGTACGGCTCTGATACCAACTGAAACGAACCGGGTTTCCAAAGAAGGGAACCCGATCCCTGCACCTCTGTGATAGTCCCAGGAGGCTATCACGTGCAAATCCGTGTCTCAGAAAGTAAAGCAAATCCGTACAACAAAAGTAAATACATGAAGGTCCACATAATAATATCATAAATAATCATCTGAGTACATCATTTCGGCACATGCCGGGTACAAGTCCAAAGGGACAGAATCAAACAGAGTAAACAACTACGCAGCGGCTCTCATGTAGCGAAGTAGACTCCATATCCTCAGGCAACTCGAGTGTAGAGCGAGCCTCAATCCTCCCAACCATCGTGCTTGAAGTCGTAGTCCGGCTCCTGCTCTGAAAACCCGTCATCTACTCGATAAGCGAGTAGGTCATGTCAGCTTCCCAACAAAGAGCATAAGCAAGAGAGAATAATTCTAATATGCATGAGTAATCCTATTTATGGATGTAGAAGGTTATGCAAGCAGCAGTAGCAACATCAAGGGAAGCAGAATAGCCGAGAGGTCTCCATGTCCGATGAGATCCACACCTCCGAGTACAACACCTCCGGGGTCAACACCCCAACAAGGAAAGAAACACCAAACTAGACCTGAGCATTCCACGGGCCGGGCCGGGTTCGGGAAAAAACCCAGGTTTTTCGGGCTAAGAAAATTCTGCCCATGACCATCCCATGGGACGTGTCGGGCCTCAGTTTTCGGGCTGGGTTCGGGCCGGGCCCGGGCTTGGGCGGGCCGCCCGCGCATTTTATAGTGTAAAGTAACTAAAAACAGCATTTCGGGCCGGGCTCGGGCCAAAAAAAATTTTCGCGGGCTTTAAGATCTCTGCCCACGCCCATCCAGTAAGGTCCGTGGGCGGGCCTAGCGCGGGCCGGGCCCGGGCTGGGCCAGCGGGCCGGGTCGGGCCGGGCCAAAAATGCTCAGGTATACACCAAACACTGGATCTCAACCAAGATACAGCATCCCACACTCATCTGCGACGTGGGGTCACCAACTCCTATCCCCACGTCTCAACGGCACGAAGCCAGGCTCACAAACACACAGGGGAGAGAAGCAGCACAAGAAGAATACTAGCCAGGTGAGAGATCAAAAGGGATGTCTATACCAGTGGACACGGACTATAGCTATAGATTTAACACTCTGCAGAGGTTGTACAACTGGACCCGCCGGATAGGGCAGAAACGGATGCCTCCGATCCACATCTCTACCTAACGGTCGGAGACCTAGCAGTGGGTGGCACTCTCCTGCCTCTCCAAGCCTGACTCGTCCTGAACTGGGGTGCGAAACTTGCCAGCAGGGCCTCAGAGCTGTGAGACCATCCCCGGAGAAGCCGGGGCGACGTCTACTCGGGGGGTAAAACCCGTCCCCCTCACACGACCACACCGGTCCGCCTACAAGCAGAGTGCCAACCACCAACTAGTTCTTAGACCGAACCCCGCCCATACGTGAGCGAACGGTTTGTATGAAAATAGCCCAAAGATCAAGGTCACACAGTCGATCGGTCCTTAATTGCAAGAGCGAGCACTCACCAACTCCAACCGTCCGACACGCCGCTAGGGCGAGAGGCCAGGTCGCATCTCCCCTAGGCAGGCCGCTAGGGCGAGTAACCAAAGTGGCTCACTCCCACAGTAACACGTCAAGGATACACACTCACCCAGAACACACGCAAGAGTTCCGAAGTATCCCAACCTCGGTCCAAACCTGAGATCCATCCATAACTAAGGGTAAAATATATGGATGAATAGAGCCGGGAACTAGCTAGGGGTCTGTAGCTAGTTCGAGAAGTAGGTATTCCAAGGATAGGATAAACAATTCCAAGGCATGGCTAAATCAATTGTCTATGCAATTTAAAAACATGCATCGAAAGTAATTAAGCACTAGCAACTAAAGCATGCATGGGAACTATATGGTTGGGAGTGACATGACACCTGGCTGGCATCCTAAGTCCTGGTCTGGGTTGTAGTCGGGGTCGTAAGCCTCCTCCTGGTCGTAGCTCGGGTCTGTGCAGCACAAGATACGAGACGCTAAATTATTGGCAATCAACTATGCATAAATCCAAAGAAACCCAATTTTTAAAGATCCAAACAGAACCAAACTACCTACAAACAACACTGTCTCATTTTTAGAAAAATATAGAAACTGGTTTCATTTGGAGTTATAAATTATTAGTTCTGAATTTTCAAAGATTAAAGGGTTTATAAATTAATTTCCAAATTCATTTATAAAACAGAAAAGGATTTTTATTTTGAAAATAACTGATGACGTCAGCATGACGTAGTCATGACGTCAGCATCTGGGTTAGTGGGCTGTTAATGGGCTGAAAGGTTTAGTGGGCCGAATACGGCCCATTGAACCCAGCTCATTGGGCCGAACGAGCTAAGTCCAGAAGAGGTCCCTGAACAAAATTCAGAGTCCACCAGGTAAAAGGAAAAAGGCCGAGCTGGGCCTTAATGGGTTGCTTGGCCCAAAACTCACTCTGGTTCCCACCAGAGAAGTCCGGCGAGTAACCCTGAAGACTTCTGGGGTGCGTGGGTGCTCCTTCGCCTCACTCGCACGCGTCGGCGCGCCCCGGTGCGTGCCCGGCGGCGACGGCGGCGGTGATCTGCAGCGGCGTTCATACAGGGGTTCGTGCAAGCTCAAAAGCAGGTGCGCTAGGGTTACGCGGAGTGTTTGGCACGGCCACTGCCCTGGGGTTGAGCATAGGTGGGCGACGCGTGGTGCGACACGGAAAGATACCCGGCGCGGCGAGGCATGCGGCGGCGTCGCGGCACACGGCGAACAGCGGCTGCAGCGATGGTAGATTCAAACAGGAAACGATGCGGCGGAGCAGTGCTAGCACGCGGCTTCCCAGCTCGACCGGGTTCCCGGCGGGATCCCCAGGGTCGGCTCAGCGTGCGGCGGGGCGTCACGGCGAAACGCAGTGCGGCGTCTGCGCGGCGGCGGAGCACGGTGACGCAGGCACGGCCAAACAAGCAAGCAAGCGTGAGCACTACTGCGACCGTATGCCTGGGTGCACTTGGCCTGGCAATTCGTGCGCGCACACAGGGCTAGCCCCTGGCCGCGACACGGCCGGCCGGCGCGCGGGTTCGGAGTGAACCAGAGACGCGGCGCGTGGCGCGACGGTGAACAGCGAAGCGGCGGCGTGGCTCCTGCACACAGGTAAATAGCACGAAGGCCGGCACATGGTCGTGACAACACGGTGAGGTCGAGCGGCGAGGTCCGGCGCAGCACTGGGGTGTGCCACGGCGGCGGGCTCGCGAAGACGCACGGTGCGAAAATCGGCGTGGCGTGGCGCAGAGGCACGCTCCCAAGGTGCAGGAAAGAGGAAGAGAGGGGCGGTCCACTAGCTCACCGGGAGGCGATGGTGTAGACGTAGCAGTGACGACCGCGTCGGAGAAGATCACGGTGGCGACGACGACGTGTTGCGGCGACGTGGCTTCTTCCTCTGCTCCGGCTTCGGCTCGCACGCGAACAGCCTCCTCCGGTCCATGGACGGCTCCGGCTTCCCAATCCTTGGCTTCGTTTTCACGGTACGGTGGAGAAGCGCCTCCAACCTTCCCTCCTTCTCCCTTCTCCGCTTCCTTCTCCTCCTCTACTCCCCCGGCGGCGGAATAGAAACTTGGGGGTGGAATCCCCAAATGTGATTTGGCTTGCTCAAGGGCCTCGCCCGGGGGTTTAGCTGCGCGCGGTGGTCCAGGGAACAGGGGAACCGCGTGAGCCAGGGCTGTCCCCTCTTCCTTTGCCTTGGCGGCGAAGGAGCAACGCGCGGGAGCAGCTTGCTTGGCGCGCGGGTTGCCCAGGGGCAGAGTTGTGATTCAGGGGTGGCGAGTGCATGTGGGGCCAGCCTTGGCGTGCGCGCGGGCCCTCGGCGTGCGCGCCAGTTCGGCGGGGCAGCGCGGTTGGGCGCGCGGAGCAGGCGTGGTGAAAGGGTGCGGCGGCACCCGGTCGAGACAACGTGGGGTGAGGAAGATGACCAGTATCTGGTCAGTCCCATCTGTCATAGAGATAAAGCGGCGGGGATGCTTCGTGGGCTTGTGTGGGTCACCCTGGTTTGCTGGGCTAAAGAGAGGGGTGACGCGGTAAGAGCAGGCCGAGAGATGGAGGGGCTTAGCTAGACTATAGGAAATGTTAGTTGCCCAACAGTTAGTAAGGGTTTTGAATTTAGGTTTTGAATATAACTTTAAAGCATAGATTTGAATTTGAATTTATTCAAATTCATAACACAATCAATTAACTCCAAATAAAATCCATAAAATCCAAATCACTAAATTTACCATAATTTGAATCTATGTTTTTATATTTTTGGGTTTTATTTAAGTAAGATTAAGGGAAGAGGCTAGAAAGGGTTTAAATATAGGTGACACATCATCAATAATTAAAAGTTCAAATTTCCTCACATTTTCATAACTTAATTTTCTGGGATGTTACAACAACTCTCAATGCAGGCTAACCTTGATTGTCTTCTTTTATCTTTGGATGATGAAGACAGGTAGTGTATGACTGGTTTCGACTTACCGGAGAATTTTTCTGAAGATCCCGAGTCACTTGTGAGGAGAGCTCGAATTCATTTCGACTCACCTCGTCGTACTCATCCGGAAGGCGAACCAGCTTCCTTTGTACCATCCACGTCCAACGCTATGGCTCAGAAGACACTTCGTGAGTACTCAGCTCCTTCCGCTGAGCAGGTGTTGACGCTTGTTAACGTTAATATTAAGTAATAAATTAAGCATGGAAAAGGGCATAAATGAATATAAATATAGACTTAGGGGTTTGCTACTAATGATTTCCATGAGTTTTGGTGAAGTTATGATTTGCAGGGACTAAACAGGAAAACAACAAGAATTGTCAAGTCATAGGACTCCAAGACGTGTCCCAATCGTACTCCAATCCAACTCCTACAAAAGAGCAGCATAGAAGCATCCCAAATGAAGAATTAAAGTGCAACATTGCAAAGAGCTCATCGAGATGATCGAAATGGATATATCAATTGCCATATTCGGAGTCCAGAATCAGAAGATATCAGTCGCAGAGCGGGGTTCGGTAAAACAGGCAAAACTTCCTCATCCGGACTCCGTTTGACGCAAATTATAGTTTTTCGGAAACGACATGACGACGCGCACGCACCCACCAAAGATGGGCCTGAAGCACCACAGTAGGAGGCCAACCGGCCTCCTCACAGGGCCGATCGGGCTGGCCCTGCTGCCAAACGGGCCCCGCTTCTGGTATGTTCCAGAAGGTTACTCCACCGACCTATAAAACCACATCTTGGCCATAGATCAAGGTCGGTTGGATCGTATGGTGGCGAGGCACCTCCTCAGGACTATAGAAGCAGCCCCCAGACCCCCTGGTTGGGGACACACCATATAGATTTGAGAGTTGTCCCATGAAAGGATGACCTCTCATCAATATTAGAGAATTAGGACTAGACATTCCAATGTAGTAGATTAGCAACTAGAGAGTTAGAGAGAGCGGAGCTGCGCTCCGGTTTTGGAGAAGTCTTCGGAGTATGGTATGTTTTTGTATCTTCTCTTGTAAGACTTATGCTTTATAATATATTTATCTTCTCCATTACTTTCATGTCATTATTTGGTTAGTATAGTTGTTATACTTTTGCATGGGATCTTCGCTCGCATCGAGTGCTCTCGTTAATCGTATGTGACTAGAGTAGTAATTGGTAGATTAGGCGTGGTGTTTAGCCTACCAGTTACCTGAGATTGCACCCAATCCCACGGATAGTTGTGGTAGCCCCAGGTGGTGACAGCCCTGACGGCCGACGTATTCCGCCACGTTCGGGTTGGTGTTTGTAGGACTTTTGTCGGAGCTTCCTAGTCCCCTTCTCATCCCTTTCTGTGGCTAGTGTTCCAATGTCCCAAAGTGCTTTTGTATGATTGCTTTTATAGAACCCAAGTAATAGAGAAGATCCCAGGAACCTTAGATCTCTCATGTTGTCCTCTCTGTTCGCTAGCTACTCATTTATTATAAAGTTCTCTAGTGTGTTATCCTTTATCATAAATATCATTTACCTTCTCATTAATAGTCTAGTTGGGTGGCTAAGTTAGTAGATACATGATTGTGACTTATCAGACTCTTTAGCCAAAGCTTCCCTGTGGATACGATACTCTAGAATACTCTCCTAGGGAAAAGCTACAATGGTGTTCTGTGCGCTTGCGGAATCTTTCATATTCTAACTGCACTTAACAAATACCAACAAGCTTTTTGGCGCCGTTGCCGGGGAAGCATTCGGTGTAAGGATTCTGATAATGATCTTGATATCTGCTAATTTAGTGTATCACTAGCTTTAGTAGGATTACCCTTTGTTCTGTTGAGTGTGGAATAGACAGAATATTTGATGCCGTCGCGACCTTCCGGCAAGCTTCCACAAGAAAAGGAGAAACCAGGGTGCCTGAACATCAAGATCCATCAACACTGGAGCCCTGCCATCTCACAGGTATAAATACATATATATATTATCCTAACCACGTGTAGATTGAAGAAAAGGTCGCCGTCACAAGAATTCAACGCACATCTCAAGTGACGGATAAAGAAGCTGCACAACTCACAAATTCTATTTGTGAGCGAAGAAAAGTATCAAATCCAATTTGGGGTAAGAGATTAGCTGACGCAAGGTATGTGATGAACTCCAACAACTCTGCGCAAAAGAAGACCCAGCTCTTTCCTCATGGAAGGAAGATCTGTAAGTATTAATTCACTCACTTTGTCTTTTGTTGCAAGTTAACTTTGCCTTGAGCCATGCTAGAGTGCAGCTATGAACATAAATTGCTATAAACATGATAAACAATATCTGTGCTAAAGTAATTAAAGAACTATCTTTTGTTAGCATAGATGAGATTATTTCAACCTATGGACAACAACCCGATCTTCAAATTTGTTGCAATCCTTTGGGTATACGTCCACTAACATTTTGCAGGAAAGGATCTTCGTTGTGAACGTTCATGGTTTAGCATAAACCTACCACACCACCACAGTCTACCTCACTTCTACATCTCTAGAAGACTGTCAAGATCCAGCTTGGGGGAGTGCAACCCCCATTATCCAGGTAAGTACTCTTACCTTTTATCTTATTTACTACTAGTTTGATATGTTTGCTTTGTTAAAAAAATAACCATAGAAAATCAAATAAAAAGTTTATGTTATCTTTATATATTTTTTGTGATATATAAGTTTGCTATAAATAGGGAGTGTGTTTAAAGTTGCTTGCTTGTTAGAATAATTTGAACGCTGAAGATGATCTATGTGCATGGATATGATGAATAGTTGCTCCGCCATAATTCCTCTTAAAACTACTTAGTCTTCAGACTTAGATTCTCCTAAAGCTTTAAATGCTTAATTTGCTCTAAACCCAAAAACCTGTGGGAAGCACATTCTTAATCTGAATCTAGGCGTTGAAGGATAAAGATTCATGAAAAGTTGAGCTGTTGCTTATCATTTTTCCTAGAGATACTTGATTCCTGGCTTTTACCTTTTGAAAATCATAAAAAGTTTACATGATGAGTTCCTGTATTCATGACCCTTGAGAGCTTGTCATACACATCAAGATCATTTCACTCCACCATTTATGCTGCTTCTACCCCGGAAGTACGCATCATCCATACTCCATCTAGCCACAAGCCATGTTACAAAATAGCTCATGCAATTCTTGGATATGTCTCTCTCAATGTCAAAAAGATTCTGGGGCTACATTCGAAAAGAAAAAGAGAAAAAAAGAGAAAGAAAAAGAGAAAAAAAAGGAGAGGAAAAAGTGAGACGGGAGAGGGAGAGAAAAGGACAAGTGTCATACTAGGCGAGTAGGGCCTACCTCCCTGAAAAAAAATAAATAAATTTAGAGATGAATAATGGACGCGTGTCCGAGGGCGAGTAGAGCCCACATCTCTAAGGAGAGAGAAAAATGGACAAAAGTCCGGGGCGAGTAGAGCCCACCTCTCCAAGAATGGAAAGCCCAGATCTCAAAAGTCTTAGAAAGAGAGATATAGTCCAAGATGCATGAGAAGAAAAAGATACGAGAAAAAGGCTAAAGGCTTACCACCTTTCACCCTCATCCATACTATCATCCCGCCATACAGATCTTGCCAAGTGTGACTCCATACTTGAGAGGGTCATGCACAGGATCTCTGAGTTTTATCTTGCAAAAATCCCAGGATGATAGTTGATCAAAGAATTTGATATATACTGCTTGACTTGATTGTTCTGTCTTTTAATTACTTATGATTTATGAAAAGGCTACGCACCATGGTTAAAGGTAAGACAGAGCAATCTTGTTGTGAGGAGAATTTATTTTTGAAAACCATAGTATTTCACTTTTGAGGTGTGAAAGCGTTGTAGCAACTCCTGATCCATTGTTAAGTTTGGCTTTGCTAGGGACTAGCAAAGGGTAAGCTTGGGGGAGCTTGTTGACGCTTGTTAACGTTAATATTAAGTAATCAATTAAGCATGGAAAAGGGCATAAATGAATATCAATATAGACTTAGGGGTTTGCTACTAATGATTTCCATGAGTTTTGGTGAAGTTATGATTTGCAGGGACTAAACAGGAAAACAGCAAGAATTGTCAAGTCATAGGACTCCAAGACGTGTCCCAATCGTACTCCAATCCAACTCCTACAAAAGAGCAGCATAGAAGCATCCCAAATGAAGAATTAAAGTGCAACATTGCAAAGAGCTCATCGAGATGATCGAAACGGATATATCAATTGCCATATTCGGAGTCCAGAATCAGAAGATATCAGTCGCAGAGCGGGGTTCGGTAAAACGGGCAAAACTTCCTCATCCGGACTCTGTTTGACGCAAATTATAGTTTTTCGGAAACGGCACGACGACGCGCACGCACCCACCAAAGATGGGCCTGAAGCACCACAGTAGGAGGCCGACCGGCCTCCTCACAGGGCCGATCGGGCTGGCCCTGCTGCCAAACGGGCCCCGCTTCTGGTATGCTCCAGAAGGTTCCTCCACCGTCCTATAAAACCACATCTTGGCCGTAGATCAAGGTCGGTTGGATCGTATGGTGGCAAGGCACCTCCTCAGGACTATATAAGCAGCCCCCAGACCCCCTGGTTGGGGACACACCATATAGATTTGAGAGTTGTCCCATGAAAGGATGACATCTCATCAATATTAGAGAATTAGGACTAGACATTCCAATGTAGTAGATTAGCAACTAGAGAGTTAGAGAGAGCGGAGCTGCGCTCCGGTTTTGGAGAAGTCTTCGGAGTATGTTATGTTTTTGTATCTTCTCTTGTAAGACTTATGCTTTATAATATATTTATCTTCTCCATTACTTTCATGTCATTATTTGGTTAGTATAGTTGTTATACTTTTGCATGGGATCTTCGCTCACATCGAGTGCTCTCGTTAATCGTATGTGACTAGAGTAGTAATTGGTAGATTAGGCATGGTGTTTAGCCTACCAGTTACCTGAGATTGCACCCAATCCCACGGATAGTTGTGGTAGCCCCAGGTGGTGACTGCCCTGACGGCCAACGTATTCCGCCACGTTCGGGTTGGTGTTTGTAGGACTTTTGTCGGAGCTTCCTAGTCCCCTTCTCATCCCTTTCTGTGGCTAATGTTCCGATGTCCCAAAGTGCTTTTGTATGATTGCTTTTATAGAACCCAAGTAATAGAGAAGAACCCAGGAACCTTAGATCTCTCTCGTTGTCCTCTCTGTTCGCTAGCTACTCATTTATTATAAAGTTCTCTAGTGTGTTATCCTTTATCATAAATATCATTTACCTTCTCATTAATAGTCTAGTTGGGTGGCTAAGTTAGTAGATACATGATTGTGACTTATCAGACTCTTTAGCCAAAGCTTCCCTGTGGATACGATACTCTAGAATACTCTCCTAGGGAAAAGCTACAATGGTGTTCTGTGCGCTTGCAGAATCTTTCATATTCTAACTGCACTTAACAAATACCAACACCAGGTGCTGCAAGGTCTTGAGGTGGCAATGGGGACTGAAAATTTTGAGATCAAGACGGGTCTAATCACAATGGTACAGGCTAGCCCATTCTGTGGCAAGCCAAATGAGGATGCCAATGCTCATCTGCATCAATTCCTAGAGCTATGTAGCACTTTCGTCACCAGGGGTGCAAATATGGATGCTATTCGTCTACGGTTGTTTCCATTCTCTCTCCTGGGGAAAGCTAAGTAATGGTTCTACGCGAATCGTGAGGCTATTAACACTTGGAGTAAGTGTTCAGAGGCATTCCTCAAGAAGTTCTTCCCATTGGGTAAAACTAATGCTCTTCGTGGAAGGATTTCTGGTTTTCAGCAAGCAGCAAGTGAATCTATTCCAGAGGCTTGGGAAAGGCTTCAGGAGTACGTCCTGGCCTATCCTCACCATGGGATGGAGGATTGGCTCATTCTTCAAAACTTTTATAATGGGTTGACTCCGACAGCCCGAGGCCATATTGATGCTGCTACTCAAGGTGCATTCTTCTCACTCACTATTGATGATGCTAAAGTACTCATTGAGAAGATGGTCTCCAACCAAGGGTGGAGTGATGAAAGACTCCAACCAAGACCGAGGGGTACTCATACTGTCAAGGAAGCAGACATGATTACTGCCAAGTTGGATCTTCTTATGAAGAGATTGGATGACTACACCAGCGAGAAGGCTGCCATGGCCACCACTACTCTGCCTATGGACTCTCATATGACTTGAGAAGTCTGTGGCAACACTGGGCACTCAGGCAATTATTGTCTGGAGACTCAGGAGGAAGTGATGTACATGAATGGCAACAACAACGGTTATCGTCCGCCTCAACAAGGTGGCCAATCGTGGAATCAACAACGCCCTTATTATTCAGGAGGTAACCAAGGTAATTCTTACAATCCCAACCAACCTTCCTTGAGAGATCTCGTTTTCGGGCAAGCTAAGATTAATGAAGGTGTTAACAAAAATCTAGCTGCCTTTGATAAAACTTTGGAAAGTCTCAATGTTAAGCTTGATAGTTTTTCTTCTGCCCAGAAGAGTTAACTGAGTTTTAACAAGATGTTAGAAACCCAGTTGGCTCAACTGGCTGCTTTGGTTCCATCTCCTTATAATGGGAGGATCCCGGGGCAACCCGTATGCTCTTGTGAGAATGTTAGTGTAGTGTCAACCAGGTGGGGTAAGCCACCTAGGAAGACACATGCTCCTAACTATGCAGGAAAGCCCATACAACAAATTCTTGATCCATGGGAGGAATCAGCAGTTGTGCACAAGAAAGACCCAGGCTACCCAACTATTACTTGCACAATCTATTACAAGAAAATCAGGCATGCCCTTTGCGACCTTGGTGCAAGTGTTAATCTCATGTCCAAGGCCACGTTCGAGCAACTGGGATATCCAGCTCTCTCTCCTACAGCACGGACTATCTAACTCGCCGATTAAACGATACGATATCCAGAAGGAATTGTTGAGAGCATATTGGTCAAGATCAAGAGTTCTTATGTCTTCGCAGATTTCGTGGTCCTTGATATGGACGACGAGGGAGGAATGCTGCTCATCCTTGGGTGACCATTTCTCAGTGATGTCCGAGCTAGAATCAATGTGGGGTCCAGAATCATCCGTTTCCGCATTGGGAAGAGGAACTTGAAGTTCAAGTTTCAGGACAAAGAGGAGCAATGCTATTTGGTGCAAGATAATGTTGAGCAGCTTGGGGGAAGGACGGAGCCATTACCCCCAAGGAAGAAAATCTCCGTCGAAAAGGTTAAAGAAAATTCGGAAAGAATGGCGGAAGATTGAGATGGCACCACCCTCTACTTCTCAAGAGTGGGGTGCTGAGTGGAATTGATCACTGAGAAGAGTCCAACTCGTCGGACTAAAAATGATGGGTCCTTTCTACCAAAAAGGTTAAAGTTGGTACTTATCTCATATTTCCCTTTCCAAAATTTTATTTCCAAAATTGCATATTTGATTTTCCAAAATCTTGCATCTGCATGCTAGTTTTATCTAGCCCCTTTTTCCTGTTCAAAATAAAAATTTCTAAAAATAATTTCTGAGTTTGAAAAATCAAGAAAAAATCATTTGAAAAATATTTCGAGGGAATTTGGGTCGAGGCACTCAGGCAGGCCCCCAGCTAGCCGTTGGGGAGCCACTGGCCAGGGCAGAGGGTAGGTGGGCCCGGCCTGGGGTCGGCCGACCCCAGGTTCGGCCGAAGCAGCCCAACGGCTGCTGGGTCCCACTTTGCTCCAACGGCTCCTAGCCGTTGCCCAACGGCTATGTCTGGATGCCCGGCGCATTTGCCTATAAATAGCAGGGGGAGAGGGGGTGTTCTTCACCCATTCAACACTCTTCACTCACACTCCCCTCTCTACTCTTTGCTCTCTTGGTTTTCTTGGATTTCTTGCTCAAGATTGGATCATCAAGTATTCTCTCTATTGTGTTGCTGAAAGTATTGCTATTGGTGGAGCAAGCTCGGTAAGAACTTCATTCGATTTCACTAATCTATCACCGAGTTGCTCTTGTTGTCCCTTGTTGTTGTGCTAGCATGAATTGGGCGGCGAACACTCTCCGGAGGGTGGCACGCTCACGCCCCCGTTCACGGGCAAGCACGAGTGCATCCACCCCCGCCGAGCCAACGCCGAGCCCATCGACGATGGATTATGAAGAAGAGCAAGAAGAGCAAGACGAGCCACAAGCCGCGGAGGAGGTCGTCGACGACACCCCCTACCTCAACTTGCGGGGCGCTCGAGAGGAGCAAGCCTACGCTCTCCTAAAGGACCGAGTCTTCGCTCACACCCGAGACTTCGACCCGGCTCTCATGGAGAAAACAGGTATGAATCTCGAGTTCGCTTCCATTTCGCATGCTCTTGGTTGGGAGGAGTTTGTGTCGGTCACAGAGCTTGGCTCTCGGCCCCTCACCATCCAGTTTCTTTGCTCTCTTACCGAGATTCCGGATGGCATTCAGTTTCGCCTTTTTGGGACCGATTATCGTGTTTCGTGGAAGGAACTTAGTCGTCTTCTTGGTTTTAGTCCTCGTTGTGCTGTTTCTTTGAAGCGGAGTTGTGAGGGTTTTGTTCGAGACTCTTTCTAGGCAGACATCTCTGGTCTTGTTTATAGTGGCAAATTTGTACCTCGGTGCAACGATATTGTGCATCCCACTCTCCGCCTGTGGCACAAGTGGCTCGCCATTACTCTCTTTCCACGAGAGGATGTTCGGCCCGTGCACAGCGATGAGATGATGCTTTTATACGCCGCTGTTAACCAGATCAAGGTCTCTCCCGTTAAAGCTATGATTCGGCAGTGGTTGATGAATTTCAAGATGATAGGTCCTATTGAGTGTACGTCTTTGGTGACTCGTATTGCTCTCAGACTCGGGGTTCTTAGCGGGAATTCTGTACCCTTCATCGGGACGCCCCGAGTTCTCATTGATGAGGCACCCTTGATCCAAGGGCATATACTCAAGAGGGGTCCAAATGATTCTTTGACTTTCTCCTTTCCAGGTTATGCAAATCAAATCCCGTTACCTAACCCGGGGTTTGGATTGTATAACTCGGAGTCACTAACCATTCCCCTTGTTACACAAGAGGAAAGCCGTCATGCTAGTGTTTCAGCAGGTCCACCAGAAGCGCAGCGAAGAGAGCACACATGCAGCAGTAGCAGCAGTCGCAGCCACCACAGCCACAGCCTGCTATGCCACCGGTGGCAGGAGGGGCCCCTGCGGGGTACATGTCTAGGGTTACCCTTGGATATGCACTTGGTTGGGACCAGCCCACCTACCACCCGAGTGCGAGTGGCACAGCTTGGGCAGGTGCGAGCAGTGCTCAGTGGGCCACACCCGCTAGTTCTAGCTCCGGTGGTCCACCTCCGTCTTCGTCCTTCCGGCAGCACTCAGCCTCTGCACGCGATGCCCAGCTCGCGCAGCAGATGGGAGAGCTCACCGTCCAGGTTACGGGATTGGTGGAGACGCTGAACACCCACGTTGAGTCTACCTCATCATGGCAGCATCAGGCTGGTGAAAGGATAGCAGCCATGCAGCAGGATCAGCAGGGTTACATGGAGGCGCAGAGGGCTTACTACGCGAGTCAGGGTTTCTTCTACCCTCCTCCGTAGTGAGCCTGAAGCTAGCTTGGGGGAGGACCCCCATCCTGAGGTAACTTGTATCTTCCTATGTTTTCAGAATATCTTATAAAAGAAAATCCAAAAAAATCTGCAAAAATAAAAAAAACCAAAAATATTTATTTGCTTTCATCATTGTTTGCTTAGTTTGCTTTGATATGCTTAGTAAGAATGCTTTGCCTCTATGGTTGAAATGATGAATAGTTGCTCTGTTTATTCTTCTCGTATGTCTTGCATACAACTTTGTATCCTACCTAAGTTTGAGTTTGTTGGCTTGTGTGTTCAAACCTTAGCTTGAAAACTGTGGGTAGCAAAAAGCATGATCTTTGCCTAAGTTGTTGTGAGACATGACATGTTAGAATAGAGTGCTATGATCTTGTGCTTAGTGATGCTTGACATCCGGAGTTTTCCTTTTTGAAAAATCAAAACATGATGAGTTCCTCAATGATGAGAATTTCCCATCCAAGGCCATATGTAGATTCTAGTTCTTAGCCTCCACATATGCTGCTTGTTCTCTCATTGAGCTTTGTCAAATTGTTGTGACCCTTGTTAGAACTCATACTCCCCTGATCAAGATCACGTACACGTTCATGCTAAAACTTCTACACTGGAAGTTAGCATTCATCATTTACTCCATATTGCTTATGCATTCTTCCGCAAAATAAAACTCTATGTATCTTTGTATCATTCATCCCTCTCCAAATATCTCCAATAGAGATAAAGGGCTAGCTTGAAAAAAAAAGAAAAGCATGCTCAAAAGCATGGCAAAAATAGAATAAAGAGAGCCAGCCCAAGGTCTCGGAAATTTGAAAAAGGAGAAAAAGGGATTGATATGTGCAAGAGAAAAAGTTCCACCATACAATGGTAATAACTAGTACCTACTCCGGGGCTAGTGTCCACCTTACCATCAATCCCTCATTCCCTCATATAAAGCATGGTAATATCTAGCACCCATTTCCGGGCCTAGTATCCACCTTACCATGCTCACATCCATCACACACATATGCACATCTTGATCAGGATGTATGTTTGTTTCTTCCAAGGATCCGGTTTTTGACTTAGCAAAACATGAGAGACAAGTATGCCACATCTTCCATACCTACAGCTCCACATAAAGCCTATTAGGAGTAGGATGTGAAGAAAGGCAACATTGATGCCTTGGTGAGGAACCATACACTTTTGAGCGATCCGAGAGTATCATTTGAGGAACTCTGATTTTCTTTTGAAAATTTTGCAAAACCTCCGGATTGATAAGCTGATCAAGGTATGAGTGATTATGCACATGCTATATAACCATTCTGTCTCTCAACCGCCCAAGGCAGGTGAAGCTATATGCCCCACGTTATCAGGTGAAAGGTAAGAATGTTGCCAACTTGTTCAACTCTTGGTAGAGTACTTTGCTGTATGTTTGCCATAAGTTGAGAATACAACATTGTAGCAACTCCTGATCAACCAACCTAAGTCTCTAATGTCTTGCTTCGAGACGAGCAAGAGGTTAGCTTGGGGGAGTTTGTTGACGGATGAAATTCACCATTTCCAACCCTCAATATTCTCACATAAATGGAGGCATATGCATTATTTACTAGCATTTTGGTTTGAATAATGTAGTTCCACTTGTCCTTGGAGATTATTTGTATGTAGGTGATTTACCCCTTAAAAGAGATGGAAACCCACCTTCTATGAAGAAACCATGCCAACTCAGCTGAGGAGGTGGCTGCCACCAAGGGAAACATGGCATTCCACGTCATCAATCCAAGGGAGGCACTCACCGACGAATCAAAGCACGCCACACGGACTTCACATGGATCAAAGGGCCCACCTCGGATACCAAATCAAGCCATGCACCGGGGATGGATCAGAGGGCCCATAGGGCAGCCACCCAGAGGAAAACCACCCCGAGTGGGGGGCCTAGGGGGCCGGCCGATCCTAGGATCGGCCGAACCGACCTAGTGCCGCCCCATCTCGTCCCTACACATGGCACTTGCTCATTGGTCACTTGCTGCATCCCGGGGTGGTTTGGAGCACTTTGAGCCTCCTAGCAAGCCTAGTCCTTGCCTATAAATAGAAGGGGAGGGGCTCCCATTTCCCACACACCACTCTCTCATTCTCCTCTCACTTTTAGTTTCCAAGGCTAGGGGGTAGGCTAGAGTAGCTCTTATTCAGGTTCCAAGTCTTGGGAATCTAGGTATGAGTTCTCTTTTATCTTTATTTCTTTGTATGACTTTGATCTACTTCAGTGATTCAACTATTTCATATAAAGTCATGGTAGATCATATGCTTGATATGTTCTTGAGTTCATCCTCTGTTCATCATTTAGAGGCTTGTGTTCTTCGTGAACACTACCTTTTGATCCACTTGAAGGGTGATAAACTCCTTCCTTATGTGTTTGTTCATAAGTTAGAGGCTCGTGTTCTTCACGAACACGACCCTTTGATCTTATTGATTAGACATAAGAGAGTTCGTATCTGTTTGTATGTCTAGCCTTAGTTGATCTTGTTAGATGGCATGAGAGTGTTGCATGAGGTCTGTGTTCAAGCTACGGTACTCGATCTAGTTGACCAGTCTTCTGGTGGCTCTCACCCTGGGTCACAATAGCCCGGGCCGGGTGGAGTCTAGCAGCAACGTAGGCATGGTGCCTGGGTTGTTTTGCTACGATAGTTATGAGCATACCCCCCCGTAACGATAGAGGTCGGTCCGCAGGTAGTGACAGCCCTGTTGGATCCTTGGGCAACCTCCGCGCTGGGGTACCTGCTGTAGGAGTCTAAAGTCTAGTTTCGCAGAGTGCTGGTCGTCGCGGGCTAGCTCCCCGTTTGTACCTGGGTGCTGAACCTTATCCCTCTCATGCAATACTCATGCCCATCTCCTGTATCTTATAGCTTTGTATGTTTAGTACATTAGAACCTAGAGCTAACTCGTATGTTCCCCCTAAGCCGTAGTGTGCTAGAGTAGAGGTAGATCTGAGTGTGTGTGTCGCACTACCCTATTATCTCTTATCTTACCCCTGTCTTTGAGTGTGTTGTTTCCTATATCTATCTCTTGGTTTACATTCAGAGCAAAAGCATAAGTCTAAGATATCTGCCATTGCCTTCCACGGATATGATACCCTTGGAATACTCTCCTTCCTTGGGGAAATGCTACAATGGTTTATCTGTGCGCTTGCGGATTCGTTCATGATCGTTTAGATGAAACCTATGGCAACTCTCAATGTTCACGCTAATATGCGCCAGTTAGTTGTGACATTGGGAAATACCAACAGACGCTTCTAGCGCTGACACTATGGATGGATCCCAAATCTGTTCTTAAGTGATCGACATTCAGAAGTGTCAACAACAACCCTGCAGTCGTGCACACCGCGGCCCTGGAGAACCAGGTGCCCGTGCGTGCGACACGGACGTGCCGCGGCCATGGGACACCATGTCACCACGCACACGCAACCATGTCCTCACCCTTGTTAGCCTACCAGTTTTGCTGCCAAGCTGCCACCTTTTTTCCTATCTGATGCAGCCAAGAACAGCAAGCATAAGCTTGTTATCCTTCCTTTCTATTCTGTTTGTTCAAGCACAACCACACTTCACCATGTCAGCATGTAGCTCTGGAACACCGGTCTGCAGTGATGTTTGCCATGCCCTTTCTCTTCAGCTGAACCTGCACAAACCATCTAAGAACAGCCATCTTCTGACCTGTTCGCTGTAGCCGTAATACCTTGCAGAGTTGTTGGTACGCTTAAGGCCAATTCATGAATGGCCTGCATGCCTTACCCTTGCTTGTGCACCTCGCCGTCCAAGCCATCTCTCTACCCATCGCCTTGCTGTCAATCTGTCCAGCCCACGCAATCAGCACGCCCAACCATCGTTACCTCACCAATCTGTCTTCTTCCTTCTTGTCGAACTAGTTGTTCGCAAGCAAAATAGCGCACGGGCATGCCCATGCAGCCGCTGAGAATTTTTCCTCTTGCTGATGCTTTAGGCTCGCCTTGTGCTGTGTTCTAAACCCATCCATGGTGTTGCACCCCATGCAAGAAAGCTAGTAAACGTGAGGCCAATTTATGTTGGTCTTATAGTTTTGATGCACCCTAGCTCAAGTGCGTGCTAGCTGAGAAGAATTATGTTGAAGTAATTCTTTGTGCCACAGTTCTATGCAGTAGGGAGACCATCTTGTTCAGCCTAGCTGCTACCTGTTTACCTTGTACAGAACCTAACCAACCTTTGCCGACGCCTTGCTTTCTGCCTACGAACAGGAAGCTCTAATCAGACCTGCACAAGCTAACAGTCCTAGCTTATGCTTAGACCATCAGCCTAACCCTTTTTCCTTTAGCTTGCAATGTCCATCCCACGACTTCAGAGCAGCTTAGTTTACCAACGAGCTGCCTGTAGCCGATCTGATCCTTAATCTTTCTGTCATGTGCATTGCTCGCTATCAAGAAGTGAGCCAAGGCTCTAATCTGCTAAAGTTGTAGTGCTTCCTAGCTGGTGCTCAGGCCACGGTCATGCATGCCTAGCTACTGCATGTTCTGAACAAGGCCATGTTGATGCCCAACCAACCTTCGGTCTTCTTTCTAACTGCTTGCCTGGGCCAGGTACGAGCAAGCCAGTTTTGGTCACTAATCCGTCTTGGGGGTTTGCCTAAGGCCATGGGTTATAAACTCAACCAGCAACGTGCTTGCTTGTGTCCCCTTTTCTGGCCCAACCAAGGAGCTTTGCATCTGTTTATAAACTCTGAGTAGGTTAGGACAACTCTCAATGCAGGCTAACCTTGATTGTCTTCTTTTATCTTTGGATGATGAAGACAGGTAGTGTATGACTGGTTTCGACTTACCGGAGAATTTTACTGAAGATCCCGAGTCACTTGTGAGGAGAGCTCGAATTCATTTCGACTCACCTCGTCGTACTCGTTCGGAAGGCGAACCAGCTTCCTTTGTACCATCCACGTCCAACACTATGGCCCAGAAGACACTTCGTGAGTACTCAGCTCCTTCCGCTGACCAGGTGCTGCAAGGTCCTGAGGTGGCAATAGGGACTGAAAATTTTGAGATCAAGAGGGGTCTAATCACGATGGTACAGGCTAGCCCATTCTGTGGCAAGGCAAATGAGGATGCCAATGCTCATCTGCAGCAATTCCTAAAGCTATGCAGCACTTTCGTCATCAGGGGTTGTTGGCGTTTCTTAACGTCACCACCACTGGCGCACTAGCGTGAGCGTGTAAGAAACTCCCGGGTACACTGACAGGTGCGAACGAATCCGCAAGCGCACAGATACACCGTTGTAGTACTTCTCCATAGGGGAATGAGTATTCCTGTCGGGTTTCGTTCCCTAAAGACGGAGAGTAACCAGAGAGGGTCTATCTAAGGACACCTGCTTTCGCTGGGATAGGTTGGGATACAAGAAGCACTTCCTTAAGGGACTTAGCTCTCAAGATGTATTCCTGTCAGATCTTAGTCATCCCCGCGGGGTAACAACACTCCAAGGTGCTGGCAAGCGAGCCCAACTCGGTACGTGACGTAAGAGGGTTGATAAAGGGTCCAATAGGCTGTCACCACTGCGGCCTACCTCTACGCTACGATCGTACGTGGTCTTCATAGGAAAGCCAAGGTCCAGACACCACGTCTGTACCCCAGATAAATACTATAGTGCAGCGTATGCTAGCCCGCTAACTACACTATAACAACCATATAAATACGGTCCCACGAACAAGGGAAAGATCGGAATCAGGTCATATCATTGAACTGGGAGCAGAAAGGAAGCTATGGATTCAGCTAAACAAGATACAGCAAACTTACTTAACTAAACAGGATCAGAGCATGCAAACATGTAAATGAACTACGGCTCTGGCTCTAAAGGATCGAAGCCTTGTGTCATGAAGAACACAAGCCTCTAACTTATGAACGAGCCACGAACACAAGAACAAATCAATCATGCATGATGTCCACTATAGTCTAAATAAGAAATGCTGAAATACTCACTTTGATCTAAATGGAGAACAAGCATCCACGAGGACATCAACTCACTCCTTACCCCTCCCCTACCTCTCACTAATCCTAATATAGATCTCTCCTCATCACCATTCTACCACATAGAGGTGAGAATCACCTCTCATGGGCAGAATTGGGGAGAGGGAGAGAGAGCTACACAAGAGAGAGTGGAACTTGAGAGCTTGGTGGTGTGTGAGAAATGGAGCCCCTCCCCTCCTATTTATGGACAAGGAGGAGGCTTGCTCCGGGGCTCAAAGTGCCCCTAAACACCCGGGAATGCAGCTAGGAGCCAATGGGAGGACAACACGTGGAGGGCCAGGATGAACCGGTTGGTCCCCTGGCCCGTGCTTCCTCTGGCTCGCTTCCATGTGGGCCCTGATGCCTCTCCTCCGTGCATGGCACGTTTCCTGGCGGTTTAGTTGATAAAGTGGGCCCATGGATCCATGTGATGCTGATGTGGCAGCGTGTGATTCGTCGAGAGTCCCTCACATGGATTGGTGACATTATGGATCCAGGAGAATCCATGTGGCAGCCCCTGATTGGCCAGCATTTGAGTGCCTTGGATTGGAGTGGAGTGAAAGTGCATGAATTCCTCCCATTTCTTATGCTAAATACCTGCATTCAAATAGACATCGACACTGGTGGAAAGTATGAGTTTAAGCACCTATTCTAGTGTGGATGTTCAATTCATGCTCAGATTTGCAGGAGTTGACGGCCTTGAAAATGGCAATTATTGACCGTCAACAGGGGTGCAAATATGGATGCTGTTCGTCTATGGCTGTTTCCATTCTCTCTCCTGGGGAAAGCTAAGCAATGGTTCTATGCAAATCGTGAGGCTATTAACACTTGGAGTAAGTGTTCAGAGGCATTCCTCAAGAAGTTCTTCCCATTGGGTAAAACCAATGCTCTTCGTGGAAGGATTTCTAGTTTTCAGCAAGCAGCAAGTGAATCTATTCCAGAGGCTTGGGAAAGGCTTCAGGAGTATGTCCTGGCCTGTCCTCACCATGGGATGGAGGATTGGCTCATTCTTCAAAGCTTTTATAATGGGTTGACTCCGACAGCCCGAGGCCATATTGATGCTGCTGCTCAAGGAGCATTCTTCTCACTCACTGTTGATGATGCTAAAGTACTCATTGAGAAGATGGTCTCCAACCAAGGGTGGATTGATGAAAGACTCCAACCACGACCGAGGGGTACTCATACTATCAAGGAAGCAGACATGATTACTGCCAAGTTGGATCTTCTTATGAAGAGATTGGATGACTACACCAGCGAGAAGGCTGTCATGGCCACCACTACTCTGCCTATGGACTCTCATATGACTTGTGAAGTCTGTGGCAACACTGGGCACTCAGGCAATTATTGTCCGGAGACTCAAAACACACTCAAATAAATCCAAATAAAGTCCATAAAATCCAAATCACTTATTTATACCATAATTTGAATTTATATTTTTATATTTAGGTTTTATTTAAAAAGGAATTTTAGGTGAGAGGCTAGCACATGGGTTAAATGTGGTGTCACACATCAAACAAATAAAAAGTTTCAAATTTTCAGCAAATTCATACTTGTAAATTTACGGAATGTTACATTCTCCCACACCACCGGGAATCTCGTCCTCGAGATTTAAGCTCTATCCTCTCCCTCGACCAAGTGAGGGAACTCTCTCCTGAGGTCGGCTTCCTTCTCCCATGTTGCTTCTCGCTCAGTGTGGTGGCTCCACAGCACTTTGAAGTAAGGAATGGTGGTCCTCCAGGTTTCCTTTGTGACCCTGTCCAAGATCTTCTCCGGGTACTCTGCATACTCCAAGGTGTTCTGCAGATCCAGTATCTCAATCGGGACTTGCTTTGCCTCAACTTCCTTCTCACTCTTCTTCAACTGTGACACGTGGAACACAGCGTGTACAGCTGACAACTCCTCTGGTAAGGCTAGTTGGTAGGCGAGCTTTCCATCTCTTCCGGTGATCTGGTAAGGTCCCACATACCTCAGGGCAAGCTTCCCTTTCACTGCAAACCTCTTGGTTCCTCTCATGGGTGACACTTTCAGGTAGACGAAGTCTCCTCTGTTGAACGACAAGTCTCTCCGGTGACGATCTGCGTAGCTTTTCTGCCAGCTCTAGGCAATCTTTAAGTTCTCCCGGACTTTCTCCACTTTCTCCTCAGCCTCCTTAATAATATCCGGTCCAAAGATCATCCTCTCTCCAACCTCTGACCACATCAGGGGTGTCCTACACTTCCTCCCGTAAAGGGCCTCAAAAGGTGACATTTGGAGACTTGCTTGGTAGCTGTTGTTGTATGAGAACTCTACGTAGGACAAACTGCTTTCCTAGTCGGTGTCATAGGTGAGAGCACAAGCTCTGAGCATATCCTCCAAGGTTTGGTTGACTCTTTCGGTTTATCCATCTGTCTGAGGGTGGTAAGCTGTGCTGTAGCTGAGTGTGGCTCTCATCCTTGCATGGAAGCTCTTCCAGAACCTGGCGACGAACTGCGGTCCTCTGTCCGACACTATGCTCCTCGGGGCTCTGTGTAATCTGAGTATGTGATCCACGTACAAGTTTGCCAACTGATCTGTTGCGTTTGTAGCTTTAACTGGCACAAAGTGTGACACCTTGGTCAAGCGGTCCACTATGACCGACACCGAGTCGTGTCCTTTGGGTGAACGGGGCAATCCTACTATAAAGTCCATGGAGATATCATCCCACTTCCACTGAGGAATATCCAACGGCTTCAACAACCCTGCAGGCTTCTGGTGCTCAATCTTCACTCTGCTGCACGTGTCACAACAAGCCACATGGTAAGCTATGTCCTTCTTCATATCTTTCCACCAGAACCTCTACCTTAAATTTTGGTACAACTTTGTGCTTCCTGGGTGAATAGAGTACCTTGAATCGTGGGCTTCCTTCAGAATTTGCTCTCGAAGTTCCTTGTCCTGTGGGACACAGATCTTGTCCTTCAACCACACTGTTCCTTGTTCATCTATTCGGTAATCCTCTGCTTTTCCTTCCAACATTTTCTCTCGTATAGCTCCAACCTCCTTGCAAGCTTTCTGAGCCTCCCGAATCCTCTCCTCTAGGTCGTAGGTCACTTGCTGTTCATTGAGTTGTCCCTGCTCCACAATCTCAAGCTGAAACTGCTCTAGGTCTTCGTGAAGTGCTGGCTGCTCCTGCCTCACCATCAAGTTGTTGCAATAGGACTTTCCGCTCAGTGCATCTGCCACAACGTTCGCTTTGCCTGGGTGGTAGTGAATCTCTAGCTCATAGTCCTTGATCAGCTCTAGCCATCTCCTTTGGCTTGGTAAAGAAGTACTTCAGGCTCTTGTGATCGGTATACAGTTCACACTTGTTGCTGATCAAGTAGTGCCTCCAAATCTTGAGAGCGTGAACAACTGCCGCTAGCTCCAAGTCGTGAGTAGGGTAGTTCTCTTCGTGCTTCTTGAGCTACCTCGACGCATAAGCAACAACTTTTCCCTCTTGCATCAACACACATCCCAATTGAAGGACCGATTAGGTGACCAGAGAGGGGAGGGGAGTGAATGGGAGCCAATAAAAATTCTTTCTAAGAACTCGGCCTATGTCCCAATCACAACTCCGAGGATCACACATGATCAAGCAGGAGCACAATCAAACCTCTCTCGAACCTTAGGAACAAAGCACGAAAGGCTAGGAAGTAAAGCGGAAGCAAACACGAAAGAGCTCGAGCAACAAAGGAAAAGGCTGAGTCCTACCCGATCATCCTGTCACTTGGGCCGGATCACCCTGTAGCCTCCAGAGCCGCTCCGGGTCATCCGGTCACAAGTAGTCGGATCATCCGACCCCTCCGGATCATCCTGTCACTTGGGCTAGATCACCCAGGATAGCCTAGAAAACAGCCCGCGAAATCGCCTCAAACTTTCGATCTATGGATCTCCCAAACCACTTGGAGTCTTGAGACGAAATTTTGGGGAGATGATTGTGACAGAACCGTCCAAATTAATTCCTATTTAACACACATAACCTATCCACTTGGTCATTATGCATTAAAGAGGAGTTAACTTGTCGATATCTGCCGGGTCAAGCCCGGTAAATCACTTATAACAAAGGATCGAAGATTATACAATAAGACTCACGCGAAGGCAAGTCCAGAGATACTCAATACACCCTTAATACATCATATTCATCATAATTTCAATATTACAAAACAAGTGCCATACAGGGAAGTAAACTGTTCAGAGTTTGGAAACACAGCGGAAATAAAATACTAAACGTCATAAGCAACATCACAGGAGGCCATCCATGATATCACTAAGCACTGACATCCTCCCACTACCTTCCCAAAGGGTGGGAGAGAACCAGTCCACGAATACCATTCCACACCTGCAAAAGGTATCAACAAAGCAAGGCTGACTATACTAATACTCAGCAAGACTTAACCGTCAGGTGATGGAAAAATCACCAACTCTCTAGACATGTAAGCTTTTTGGCTAGGGGGTTTCTTTTGCTGAAAAGCAACAAAGAGTATGTCCTTACTTTCAAGTTTTAGCTCAAAATTCTAGTTGATTATCCATTACTAGGTAAGCAACTAAGCAAGCAAAGTTGTGCAAACAATTAAGCATACAACAATATTACTTCTCAATTCCATCATTAAGGGACATAGAGTGTATGGATAAGCAATCTCGGATAACTTTGAGAGGCCGACGATCGATCGATTAATAACCTTGCAAGGTGGACCTAAACACACGGGAGAATGCATACCCCAAGAATCACAACTAAAACCAAAGGGGTGGGGTACGCATCAACCAGACGGTTCCCAATCATCCTCAGTTCGGGAACAATGTCCACGGTCCTAGGTACAAGGATTACTGGAATTAAGGCCCAAGGTCCTACCAGTCTCACACATGCACCACCGGTTGCAAGTCGGGGGAACGAATCCCAAGATTAGTGGTAGAGAGTTCCCTCGTTGGATAAAAAGGTACTAGGCTTACCGGTCCTATTCCCGACAAATGTTTAGTACGTTCAAATGCTTAACCACAGACCTATTGGCCAGAGCTGGTCCCATGCTCTTACCACGTGAGCAATCCAGTTTAGCATATCTTATGATTCCAACATAAGAAACCTATAGCTCGCGAGTGACGAACATCACTCGACTTCTACCGGGTCCTTAGAGCATGGCAACTAGCGACTTATCATACTAGTGTTTGAACATAGGAACCTAAGATCATGCATCTAGGGTTTCAATACAACTTCTGAAACTTAAATGCACAAACATAACAAAGATAAATTGCATAAGTTGAAAACATGGGTTATGCTCCTGGGCTTGCCTTCACTTAGCAAAGTTAGTTGGAGATCCTCCGAACTTGGTTCGGGTCTTGTTGCAAAACCAACACGCTCACCTTCTTCTTCAACTAGCTCTCCTTCAGCTTCCAGCACCAACGCGTAGCTCTCATCCGGAAGTTCTACACGACATGCATATGCATAACTTTAAGCATTGGTATTTAAGGAGGGATATCTTGGTTTGTAATTAAAGGATAAACATGGGGTGTATTGTTGGGCACATTCACCTGGATAAGATTATATCCAGCATACTCTTTCTTTATCAAGGAATTATATGTGTGTTATTTATCTTTCTTATTTGATGGTGATTGTGTGCATATCTACACTAATTAACTTATTTTACTTCACCAAAAGAAAAGGTGCTGTTCAGAATGTACTTTGGTGAAGCTTTGTGATTTAAAATTGCATAACATTAAAGGTGATTTCTGATTTCTCTTTTATTCCACTTACTAAGCTTGATGTACTTTGAAAAATTAATTCTAAGTATTCCACACACAAACAAACAGAGAGAAAATTTATACAAGCACATATCATGGCAACAAGGCTACTGCCCAAAATTTAGATCAAACTAAGCTATGAACTGCACATGAAAAATCTAGAAGGAACTAGCTGACTTAAACATGATTTAACTTTACAGCAAGATCTATACATGTCCTAGCATCAAGAAATTACACAGATCATAAACATAGCATCACTGAGCTACTCAAAAAAATTCAGATCAAACTAAGCTATAGATCTAGCATGAAAAATACAACACTTAAACATTGCTGAAAATCTAAATAAATCACATGGCAATGTATAAGCACGCATTGGGTCTGAAACTTTTACCACAGCCATAATAAGGTGAAATACGGCTACTCAAAAATTATCAGGGGCAGAAACATTACACAACATGCTTTATTAAACAGGCTCACATTTAAGGCCTAAATTATTTAGAGCTAAATAAACATGTTAAAAGCTACTCATAAATTTACCATAGCTTCAACTAGGTATATATAGGCTACTGCAAAAAGATCAACTTTATTTGCTTAACCAATCATTTTAAACTAAACAGGAACTTAAAAGCTGCCATATATCAAAATTAAATCATAACTAAAGATATATAACAGGTCTATGTGCAAGTTTTCTACATAAGAACAAACATGACAAGCCTAACAACATATTAAAATTTCACAGGCAGATCAGCTATGGATTTCAAATAATTTCAAATCTACTTAAACTGATCAATTCAAAATTATTCACAATCTAAAAAGGAATTTACAAAATTCCTTTCTAGAAATGTTGAATCTGTTCATGAGGATTACAGATCAATTGAGTTTGTATTTTTCTGATTTTTCTTTGATTTACTACGAATTTTAGAAGACCTCAGCAATTTGAATCTAGTATTTAAGAATCTACTTTCATCCAGACCCTTGGTCAAAAATTTTATTCACAAGCATACCCTCAGTTTTACACCGGGGTCCCTACATTTGCAAAACGAACCCTGGCAAGATCCGAACCTTCACAGATGTACCCTGCCATGGCTGCCGGCGTAGTTGGCTGGATTCCGGCGAAGGGACGGCGAGCTAGTGTGGGGAAAGGGGCGGAGGAGGGCTAGGGCATCACCTTGGGTTGGCTCGGGCGCTTAGACGCGGCGGGGAAGCGGCCGGCGGCGAGGATCGGTGGAGGGGCGGATCTCCGGCCGCTGGGGTGACTGCTCCGGCGAGTTGGGTGGCCGGGCACGTCTACGCGTGGCACGGGAAGCTTCAGGGGGATGAGGTGGTGCTGCCGAGGGGCTTGGACGGGACGGAGGAGCTGCCGGCGGCGCTCTGAATCCGCAGCCGCGGGAATGGCCGCTCCAGCGAGCTAGGCAACGGTACTGGGCAATGCGCGGCCCTGGGAGCTTAGGTTGGGGCATGTGGTCCTGCTAGCGAGCTTAGACGGGGACGGGGCGGCTGGGAAGCAGAGGCTCCGCGGTGGTGCTCTGGCGGCGAGCTGCGACAGCCTGGCGGCGCTGTGCGGAGCTGCGCCGAGGCTCAGGGACTTCCTGCCCATTATAGAGGAGGCCAGGGGGAGTAGCGCAGTGTCACGGGCAATGGCAAGCTGGCCAGCGCGACGCGAAGGGGGCGGCATGGCGTAGCCTGGCGCGACGCATGGCGGCAGAGCGGCGGCGGCGCGGCATGTGGCCTGGACGAGCTGCGGCGCGTGACAAGTGGACGCCTAGGTGTCACGGGGATCCTTGGGCAGCGCGCACGTGATGGCGGTAGGGTCCACCTCGACGTCTGGGCCAGGTGGCACGGTGGGACAGCGCGCGGGCGCGTGCGAAGCACGGGCGCCGAGACGGGGCCGGGACAGGGTCGCGGCGCGACGTCGCGGCCAAAGAGCGCGCACGGGCGACGGTGCAGCAAAACAATTTCGACGTAGGGTACTTTGGATGAGCAGAAAAATTCAAATCCCCATCTAACTCATATTTTTGCCAAAAGCAAAGTTGTAGAGGAGACATTCGTCTACCACTTTCACCAAGGTCGACCGGTGGAAAAATCCACGGATTGAGCAGAAATTCATCCTGAAACTCATGATTTTCTCGGCGTGGTCAAATCAGAGCTCAGGGTGTTGACCACGTTTTTGAGCCTTTTCCACTCAAAATTTGAAAAACCGCCAATTAGATGAAATGTGACCCATGAAATTCTGCACAACTTTTGTATTGGCCAAATTTTCAGTGTTTAGGGAAAATTTGAAGATATGGCCAAAGTTCTGGAGAGAGGTATAGGAACTTAGGGGTTTGACCATGTTGAAGATGTTTGACTCAGGGTTTTGAAGATTTTTCACACAAGATGTCAACTTCCACCTAAAAGAAGATTTGTTCCTCTTGAGCAAACCAACAACTTCTAGATTGGTCGATTCTGGAGTTGCCATAAGAAAATTTGAGATTATGGCTAAGCCATCCAAAAGAACTCAGAATGGCCTATATGGAGTTGATCAAGTTGGATGGGGTTTAACTCCTTTTTCATCTTGGATCTCAAAAAGTACCAATCTCCAAGGTTATGTTCCTGAATCTTGGTGACAACTATCATATTGGCAAAAGTTCAAGCTCTATGTGAAAATTGAACTCAAGTTCAAACCAAACTTTACTCCTAATGGTGTTCTCACCAAACTTGCTTGATTTTTCCTTTAACACCATGAGCTTAGGTTAACATCCTTGATTAAAAAGAGATAAACACCTGGGGTGTTACAATGATGAACACCCTAAGAAGATGCTATGCCCCAAAAATCTCGGCCTCAAACATCCTACAACTCCCGGAATCACGAATCTTGGCCAAGAACACTATGAACTAGGGTTCATCTGAAAATCAACGAATCGAAGCCCAAATCCGACGTTTGAGGGGTCAAGATCATCCACAAAGAGGCACAAGGCACTCACCCATGATCCCCTCAAAGAAATCCAGAGAGAAACGGCCTCAAATCGACGAATCGAGCGACGAACAAAAACACCCAAAAATAGCTCTGAAAATGACACGAAAATCACAAAGAGCTAGGAGAGGGAGATCATCACAACATCGAATTCTTCCATACATCCAGAGGTCAGATTCTATACAAGAAATTGTCTAGCCTATGGATCGAAGAAAATGGAAGCAAATCATCCGGGGAGAGAGAGCTAGAGCTAGAGAGAGAGATGTCATCCACCTCTCCGCTATTTATACGAAGTCCACCGGAGGAGGCAAATGACCACGCTACCCCTACAACTTGAAATGAAGATACAACCCCTCAGGGGCATTTTGGTCAAGTCTTCATCGAGCGGACACGCTTCCACCATAGCCTTGCTTAGCATCGACGCAAGCCCCGCGATCACGCCACGTGTCCCCCACCTCGAAGCTTCCCGAAGCTCCCGGATCACCGTCTCCGTCACCTCGGGCCTCCGGACATGGTTTTGCGGCCCAAACCAAGAAACCGTCCACCTGATGGTTTTGTGGCCTCGATCCGCTACCTTGCACCGGCCCATGTTCACGACTTCAGCCCACTAGTCTTGCACCGCACGGCTCGCACTTGACCCCATCGGCCACTGGGTCCATCGAACCAAGCCTACTTACCTCTCCATCACCCGAAGGCCGCCACGGCTAAGGCCTTTCGCGCTTGTTCTTCACCTGCACCGACACGAGTCAAGCCGCAACCTGTACCTGCACACTTAGCCAAGCATCAGTCCCCACAACATTGTCAATCACTCATCACTAAGGAGCGACCCTCCACTGGCCCTCAGACACACCTGGTCCTCAATCTCCCCCTTGATGAGTGCATTGACAACACCCATAGTAACCATCATAGAGAAAAAGAAAAGAAAACAACCACGAACATAAACCTCCAAGCAAGTGATCCAAAGCCAAAGAACAAGCGAAAACAAGATCACTCGCCAGACCAAGTCTCGGCCCCCTAAGGCAAGGGCAACGGCTCAACACAGCCGAGACAAAGCAAAGCTCACAAAGAGCGCACCACAAAGCACAAAACTCAGGCAGACCAAAGGAGCTCCCCTTGCACATATGCAAACTCCCCCTGAGCAAATGCAAACTCATTCTTCTTATTTTTTTCCCTCACATGCAACATCTCACAAATGCATACCAATTTTCCAGAAAATCTCCCAATGCATGAAAATTCTCCCCCTTTCATGTATATTTCCCAAAACTCTCCCCCTTGTTGACAATGCATGAATCAAGATGTCATGAAGCTCTCCCCCTTGTTTTCATGACAAATGCATGTCAAAGCATATATACAATCTACCAAGCTTCTCAAATATACAAAGACTACAACAAAATGCTACAAATGAGACATAGAGCAAGCAAAGTAGATATGGTGTAGTTAGCACATTGCCATCAAGAAGGTAGAGACATATCAACATGTGACATGGCCAAAAGCAATTTTAAGCAATTTTCACAAAGAAACATTCATCTCATGAGCAAGATCCTATCCATGGCAATTTGAGCACAAAAGCACTGGATCATACAAAGTTTATACAAGATCACAAATTCTCATCACAAGATCATTATAAACGCCCACAAGCTACTCAAGTCATGTTAAAGCCACCGAGCCATGTGTCTACTTCTTAAAATGAGACTTCTCATGGTAGACAGCATGCTATGGTTTAGCACCCAAGATATGAATATCAAAACATAAAAACATGATCAAGGGCTCATTTTTCAAGCATAAGGCAATTCATACACCAATTTCATTTTCAAGTTTAACCATGGTACATGAAATGTCTTTGTGGCAAAAAGAAGCTTATGCTCCTCCCAAAGTGAACAAATGGGCTAAACATTTACAATGACAAATGGGTCTTTGACCCCAAGCAAGGAGAACATGATACTCAAGCACAAACTAAGCAAGATATAGGCATTTGAGCACAAATTGAGCATAGACAAGTATCTACTCATGAGTGAGGCAATTTTATCATTTTCACAAACATAAAGCTATCTCATCATGAATATATGGCAAAACCATCAAGAGCATAGCATTCACATCACCATTTACCAAACATGCACATATCTCACATATAGCACATCAGTGATCAAAGTATATAAGAGAAGCTTTTCCTAGCATAATTGATCCAAAGATGGCTATCCTACCAGGTTTTGTACAGAAAGTAAAATGCATGCATGGAATGCAACAAAATGAAACATATATCACATATATACATGAGAAACTCCAATACCCAGCTAGAAAGAAAAGCATACTCCTAGTTCACCCCGCAAGCGAGTGAAAGTGACTTGGTCAAGTGGTTTGGTGAATATGTTGGCTAGCTGATCTTGGGTAGATACATAGGACAAGGATATGTTTCCCTTCTCAACATTGTCCCTCAGAAAGTGGTATCTCACTTCTATGTGTTTCGTTTTGGAGTGAAGGACTGGGTTTTTGGCTACACTTATGGCACTAGTGCTGTCACAAAAGAGTGGATCCTGGGAGTACTCCTCACCAAAATCGCTCATAGTGTAGGTCATCCATAAAATCTGGGAACAACAACTAGCATCAGCTACGTACTCGGCCTCTGTAGTGGACTGGGCTACACTGGATTGCTTGCGAGATGACCAAGAGACTAAAGAAGAACCAAGGAACTGACAACACCCAGAGGTAGACTTGCGGTCCAATCGACATCCAGCAAAATTAGCATCGGAGTACCCGTGAAGTCTGATTGTCGAGGCGGCAGAGTACCAAAGACCAAACTTTGGAGTGTAGTTCAAGTACCTGAAAATCCGCTTGACGGCCTGCCGATGTGAAGTCCTTGGTGAAGCTTGAAAACGAGCGCACAAACACACACACCGAACTGTATGTCCGGCCTTGTCGCCGTCAAGTAGAGGAGGGAGACGATCATGCTCCGGTACTCCTTCTGGTCCACGGGTTCGCCATCCTCATCCGTGTCCAAAACCGTAGTGGTACCCATTGGTGTAGTCAGCGGCTTGGAGTTGTTCATGCCAAACTTCTTCACCGTACCATGTCCCTGGTGTACTTCGCCTGATGTACAAACGTCCCGTCCTTGCACTGCTTGATCTGAAGTCCTAAGAAAAACTGCAGCTCGCCCATCATGGACATCTCAAATTCCCTGCTCATGTCATCTGCAAATCTGGCAACAAGATCATGAGAAGAGCCACCAAAGATTATGTCATCCACATAAATCTGAACAATCTAAAGGTCATTCCCATGCTTAAGGAGAAACAGGGTCTTATCAACTGTGCCCATCACAAACCCCTTACTCAGCAAAAACCCTCTCAACCTGCCATACCAAGCTCTAGGTGCCTGTTTCAACCCATAGAGCGCTCTCTGGAGTTTGTATACACGGTGTGGGTATTTTTCACTCTCAAACCCCGGGGGTTCCCTCACATACACTTCTTCCTCTATCACCCCATTCAAGAAAGCACTCTTCACGTCCATTTGGTACAACTTGAACCCTTTAGCCACGGCAAAGGCTAGAAGGATCCTAATTGCCTCCAAACGGGCCACAGGAGCAAATGTCTCCTCATAATCTATACCCTCTTTCTGGTTGAACCCCTGAGCCACCAACCTCGACTTGTTTCTCACAACCATCCCATTCTCACCCTCTTTGTTCTTCCACACCCACTTGGTACCTATGGGACAGCAATTTGGTGGTGGATCGACTAACACCCAAACTTGGTTTCTCTCAAAGTTTTCCAACTCCTCATGCATGGAATTCACCCAATTCTCGTTAGACAAACCGTGTCGAATATCTTTGGGCTCAAATGATGCAACAAAAGCAGAGTGAGCGAAATGAGAAGTGTTCCTTGACCTCGACCGTGTAGTGCGTTCATGAAGGTCACCTATGATCGTAGATGGTGGGTGATCCATCTGTACACACCGCGGAGCCTCTCACCTTGACACAACCTCCCCCTCAGCAGTAGCCTCCACTCGAACAGCCTCAGTCGTAGTTTGTGTAGGGGATGGTCCATCCTCGATCGTCGTCGTAGTAGTGGAAGTAGCATGTACACGATCAACCACGGGAGCATCACCACCATCATCGTCGTCGTCTCCATCTCCATCCTTCTCATCCTCAAAGATCCTCGCTCCAATCTCCTCGTCACCTGCACACTCAAAAGCAAAAGAGCTACATGGCTGCGTCTCATCGAAGGTTACCTCGCAAGTCTCCATGATTCGGTTAGTGTCAAGATTGAGCACACGATATGCTCTAGAGTGAATAGCATAACCGAGAAAGTTACCATCTGAACATCTAGATTCAAACTTATCCAACTTGCCCTTCTTCAGAATGAAACACTTGCAACCAAAAGCTCTAAAGTGACTCACCTTGGGTTGTCGTCCATGCATCAGTTCATAAGAGGTCTTCTTCTTAAAGGCACGAAGGAAGATGCGATTTGAGACATAGCAAGCGGTATTGACCGCCTCGGCCCAGAAACGCCTAGGAGTCCTATGCTCATCGAGCATCGTCCTGACCATCTCACAAAGGGTCTGGTTCTTCCTCTCCACTACGCCATTTTGGCAAGCGACTTATGGAGAAGAGTACTGATGATCGAGACCAAGATCACTGCAAAAGGTATCGAAATGAGAGTTTTTAAACTCCGTGCCATTGTCACTGCGTATAGCTTGAATGGCATCACCATGTCTCTCATTCTTCAACCTCAAGATCAAGTCCCGAACAAAGCCAAATGTCTCACTCTTATCCTCCAAAAAGAAAACCCAAGAGTACCTCGAAAAATCATCAACCACAACAAGAACATACCACTTCCCACCCGCAGAGCGAACACGAGCTGGCCCAACCAAATCCATGTGCAACAGCTCATAAGGTTGCTCGGTCGTGACCGCAGTCAGAGGGGCATGAGAAGCAGCAACCATCTTTCCATGCCGACAAGAAGCACAAACCAAATCCTTCTCGGATTTCAACTTAGGCAATCCTCAGACAAGATCAAGACCACTCAAGCAGGAAAGCAACTCAAAGCTCAAGTGTCCCAACCTCCTATGCCATTTCCAAAGCTCAACCGAAGCGCCAGCAACAAAGCATCGAGGAGGACCAACAGACTGAGAAAAATCAGCACGAAAGATTTGACCCTCGGGGACTATCGTACAGACAAAATCGCCTCGAGAATCAAGCACACGAGAAGCGCCCGACTTAAAACGAACCTCAAAACCTTCGTCAAGTAACTGAGATACTGACAACAGGTTAAAACCAAGTGACTTGACCAAAGCCACACTTCTTAAGGTCACCTTGCTACTCACCTTCACCATACCTTCAGCAAGCACTCGTCCTCTCCCATCGTCCCTGAAAGTGATGTACTCCCTCGTACTCACCGGGGTGAGGCTGGAGAACCACCCACGATCTCCGGTCATGTGTCGTGAGCAACCAGAGTCGATCAACCAAAAATCCTCCAAGCCTCCCACCTGTAATAAAAAACGAGAACGAGAATGAGCAAGTGACTCAACACTGGGGTTAGTACTAAAAGAGTCAAACCAGTGTCGAGCCATTTGCTCAAAGGAAGGGTTAGCAAAGTCCATCATACCAAAACCTCTAGGCAGAGCCCTCTCACGCCTACCACCAAAGGACCTGTCATGTCTCACTGGAGGAATACACGCACCACGAGGGGGAAAACATGGCCCATAGTCCATCTGAGACCCAAAGCTCCGATCGTGCCTCCCAAACTCGTAACGGTCACGAGAAGGAGCACGTCTAGCCAAATCACCACGTTCAAACCCAACACTCCTATCTCTCTGAGGAAAACCACCTCCAACTCGACGAGTGGGAACTGTATGCACAAACACCTCACCCCTAGGTAGAGGCCCTCTACGAGGCTCAGGAACACCACGAGAAAGGTGGTACCTGTCCTTGTTTGCCATCTCCCTAGCAAACCTCTCATCTCTCTTCCTCCTGAAACAGAACTCATCCTTATGCCCATCCCTCCCATAATACTCACAATAGAAGCGGATCGGCTGTGGTTTAGGTGGTGGCTTTTCTGTTGGCTTCTCAACAGCTTTCTCTACTGACTTCCCCTCAAAGACATTCCCTTGGGTGCTCACAAACTTGATGGGTTTTTGGTAGTTTTCATATTTGTGGGGGAACACTGGTGGATCTGGTGTTGTGTCTAGCTTGTTTCTGAGATGGTTTGGCTTGGATGCAAATTTGTTCATGGGTGTGGTATGTGGTGGAATAGGAATCTCTCCAGCTTTCTCTTCTCCCTCACCACTCTTCTCACCACACTTGTCAATCCCCAACGCCTGACCATCAAACCTCTTAAACTGAGCCAACATCAAACTTAATTGCGGCTCATGCCCAGACAACCACCCCATCATTTTCCTCAATTCATCATTCTCATCCTGCAGACGATCCACATAGTGTGCAAGTTCCATGTTTTTCAAAGCAAGCAATTCACAGGTAGAGCATGATGTAGGAAGAGGAGCTTTCAATGCCGCCTCAAGAGAAACTATTCTAGTGTGAGATTCATCTAGCCTAGCATGCAACACAGGACATGAAGTGCAAGCACCTAACAAAGAAGGTCTAGATTTCAATTCATCACACTCAACCCTAAGCATATCTAGTTCCTCAAGAGTAGAGGCATGCTTCTCCTTGAGAGCAGTCAAATCAGCAAGAAAAACAGTGCAATCACCATAGTCAATCTCATCAGACACAACAGGAGCAGATGTCAAAGAGCCTATCTCATTTCTAGCATCCATAAGCAAGGACTCAAGCTCAACTATCTTGTCCTTAGCATCACCCAACAAAGACCTAAATTCCCTCTTCTCCTTGTTGGTCTTTCTAAGTACATCATCACGGTTATCAAGCAACTCATTGAGCCTAGCATTCTCCTCTAGCAAGAAGTTGGGATCGTGTCGTACCTCTTCCTCGGAGTCGGAGTTCGAATCCGAGCTGTGCTTCCCACCCTTCTTGGAGTGCGCCATGCCGCAAAATCCACCTTGTGCGACGAAGCTCAGGCCGGTGAAGTTCTTGCCTGTGTGCCGCTTGTCCTTGTGTTGTTCTTGCTCTTCCTCGCTACTCGAGTCAGAAGAAGCATCGCTTGATGTGGAGTCGATGTCGCTTGCTCCGGCAAACATAGCTCAGGCCGTCTTCTTCTTGTACCTGCTACTCTTCTTGTGCCTTCTCTCGCCCTTGTCCTTGTGCTTGTCCTTGTAGTCGTTCCGGGAGCGGTGCTTGTTGTAGTCATGCTTGGGCTTGCCCTTGTAGTCGTTCTTGATCTCCATGGTTTCGGGGCATTCGGCGATGAAGTGCCCGTGCTTCCCGCACCGATAGCACATCCTCGAGCTCCGCCTTGCATTCTCGCGGTTCTCGTACATCCGCCCAAATCTCTTGCTCAACAAGGAGAGATCATCCTCGCTCAGCACCTCAAAGTCCTCATCTGGCAAGGACACAAGACAAGACAAAGAGAAACCAACAGAGTTAGCATTAGTCCTCGATCCTGAGACAAGAGCCAAACTATGAGGATCAGTGGGGCTCTCGCTCTTGGCTCTCAAGCCACGATCAACCTTTGAAGACCTGAGCTTGGAGAATAGCTCATCAAGCGATAGCGTATCATACACGCTCGACTCCTCAATGGCCTCGACCTTGGCACTCCACACAGACCTATCCAGGGCATGCAAAAGCTTGATAGCTTGATCATGATCCGTGTATGGGAGCACTGTCACATTGGCCCTCATGTTGTTGACTATGCTAGTGAAGCGCTGAAACATAGCATCGGTCGACTCACCAGGGAGATGAGTGAAGTTCTCGTACTCTCTCCAGTAAGTGGAAAACAAACGGGCTTGCACTTGGGCATTGCCAACATGAGCATTTTTCAACTTACGCCAAATCTTTCTGGCCACATTCTCTCCGTACACTCGCTTAAACTACGAGGCACAGAGAGCACGGAACAAGTAATCAATGGCCTTGCTGTTGGCCTCACACATGTCCCATGATCCTGGAAGTAGAGAACTGTCTGGGGTGACATAATGAGGATTCTGAGTGACCTCCCAAATCAGAGTTCCCTTCCCACGCAAAAACACGCCCATGCACCTCTCCCACATCGGGTAATTCTTGCCATCAAAGTGCGGAGGACCCGACCCCTTTCCATAGTCACCCATCTTTGGATCTTAGACTGGTTAGAATCACGAAGATCTGTAACCAGCTCTGATACCAATTGAAGGACCGATTAGGCGACCGGAGAGGGGGAGTGAATGGGAGCCAACAAAAATTCTTTCTAAGAACTCGGCCCATGTCCCAATCGCAACTCCGAGGATCACACACAATCAAGCGGGAGCACAATCAAACCTCTCTTGAACCTTAGGAACAAAGCACGGAAGGCTAGGAAGTAAAGCAGAAGCAAACACGAAAGAGCTCGAGCAACAAAGCAAAAGGCGGAGTCCTACCGGATCATCCTGTCACTTGGGCCGGATCACCCTGTAGCCTCCAGAGCTGCTCCGGGTCATCCGGTCACAAGTGGCCGGATCATCCGACCCCTCCGGATCATCCTGTCACTTGGGCCGGATCACCCGGGACAGCCCAGAAAACAGCCTGCGAAATCGCCTCAAAGTTTAGATCGATGGATCTCCCAAACCACTTGGAGTCTTGAGACAAAATTTTGGGGAGATGATGAACACCCTAAGAAGATGCTATGCCCCAAAAATCTCGGCCTCAAACATCCTACAACTCCCGGAATCACGAATCTTGGTCAAGAACACTATGAACTAGGGTTCATCCGAAAATCAACAAATCGAAGCCCAAATCCGGCGTTTGAGGGGTCAAGATCATCCAGAAAGAGGCACAAGGCACTCACCTATGATCCCCTCAAAGAAATCCGGAGAGAAACGGCCTCAAATCGACGAATCGAGCGACGAACAAAAACACCCAAAAATAGCTCTGAAAATGACATGAAAATCACAAAGAGCTAGGAGAGGGAAATCATCACAACACCGAATTCTTCCATACATCCAGAGGTCAGATTCTATACAAGAAATTGTCTAGCCTATGGATCGAAGAAAATGGAAGCAAATCATCCGGGGAGAGAGAGCTAGAGCTAGAGCTAGAGAGATAGATGCCATCCACCTCTCCGCTATTTATACGAAGTCCACCGGAGGAGGCAAATGACCACGCTACCCTTACAACTTGAAATGAAGATACAACCCCTCAGGGGCATTTTGGTCAAGTCTTCATCGAGCGGACATGCTTCCACCGCAGCCTTGCTTAGCATCGACGCAAGCCCCGCGATCACACCACGTGTCCCCCGCATCGAAGCTTCCCAAAGCTCCCGGATCACCATCTCCGTCACCTCGGGCCCCCGAACTTAGTTTTGCGGCCCAAACCAAGAAACCGTCCACCTGATGGTTTTGTGGGCAAACCACCAAACCCCGTGTGCAAGCTTTAGCCTCGATCCGATACCTTGCACCGGCCCATGTTCACGACTTCAGCCCACTAGTCTCGCACCGCACGGCTCGCACTTGACCCCATCAGCCACTGGGTCCATCGAACCAAGCCTACTTGCCTCTCCATCACCCGGAGGCCGCCACGGCTAAGGCCTTTCGCGGTTCTTCTTCACCTATGAGGACCAGGCATGTCCGAGGAGCAGTGGAGGGTCGCTCCTCAGTGATGAGTGATTGACAATGTTGTGTGGACTGATGCTTGGCTAAGTGTGTAGGTACAGGTTGCGGCTTGACTCGTGTCGGTGCAGGTGAAGAACCAGCGCGAAAGGCCTTAGCCGTGGTGGCCTCCGGGTGATGAAGAGGCAAGTAGGCTTGGTTCGATGGACCCGGTGGCCGATGGGGTCAAGTGCGAGCCGTGCGGTGCAAAACTGGCGGGCTGAAGTCGTGAACATGGGCCGGTGCAAGGTAGCGGATGGAGCCCGAAGCTTGCACGCGGGGTTTGTTGGTTTGCCCACAAAACCATCGGTGAACGGTTTCTTGGTTTGGGCCGCAAAACCAAGCCCGGAGGCCCGAGGCGATGGAGACGGTGATCCGGGAGCTTCGGGAAGCTTCGAGGCGGGGGGGGGGGCACGTGGCGTGATCGCGGGGCTTGCGTCGATGCTAAGCAAGGCCGTGGTGGAAGCGTGTCCGCTCGATGAGGACTTGACCAAAATTCCCCTGAGGGGTTGTATCTTCATTTCAAGTTGTAGGGGTAGCGTGATCATTTATCTCCCTCCGATCGACTTCGTATAAATAGCAGAGAGGTGGATGGCATCTCTCTCTCTTGGACTCTAGGGTTTCCTCCCCCGGTAGATTGCTCTGAACTGCTCCTTTCCCTCTGTATTCCTTAGGCTAGATTCTTGTATTGATTCTGACCTCTGGATGTATGGAAGCTTTCGGCGTTCCGGTGATCTCCTAGTCCTTTGTGATTTTCGTGTCATTTTCAGGGCTATTTTTGGGGGGTTTCGTTCTTCGCTCGATTCGTGGATTTGAGGGTGTTTCTTCTCGGATTTCTTTGAGGGGATCATGGGTGGATGCCTTGCGCATCTTTGTGTGTGATCTTGACCCCTCAAACGCCGGGAAACACCTTCGATTCGTGCGTTTTTGGTTGGTGCCCAAGTTCATGGTGGTGCTTCGTGTGATCCGCGATTCCCAGTGATTTAGGGAGTTAGAGGTCGAGATTTTTGGGGCATAGCTTCCTTGTATGACGCTTCTCATCTCACCAAAGTCTTGTCTCAAGAGCTCTAGCCGTTTGGGAGATCCGGTGATGGAAAGGTGGAGTTGACTCACGAGCTCGAGCATTTTTCAGTTCTGTTCGTGCTTGGCGGACGGTCCGCGAGGCTCGTGCGGACGGTCCGCGAGGCCCTGGCAGAGTTGATGTTCTTCGTGTTCTTCGCGTGTTCTTGTGTGCCTCTCTTTCGATCCGTTGAGTAGGTTGGTTTTTGGTGCGCGAAGTTTGCGGACGGTCCGTACTTGAGTGCCGGACGGTCCGTGATGAGGCGGACAGTCTGCGGGTCCATCACCGATGGTCCCTTTTTTCTTGATGTGCTACTGGAGGTTCTGGTGGTGTTTTCGGACGGTCTGCCGAGACCTCACGGACGGTCCGCGCCATCATCGCGGACAGTCCGCCTGGTCCTCTCGGACGGTCTGCCAGGGACTTCGCAGAGTTGCCTAAGTCCTTTGATTCTTGTCTAGTTGCTTCCGCTCTTTGCTCCTAGGCTTGTCTCTTGATCTTGTAGGCTTGTGTGTGCCTTGTTTGGAGCTTCTTTTGTGTGCGGGAGTACTTGGAGTGGCAATCGGGGTATAGGCCGAGTTCGGTCTTCGGGAAGAATTTTTATCGGCTCCCATTCACTCCCCCCTCTCTGGTTGCCCTATTCAGTCCTTCAATTGGTATCAGAGCCGATTACGGATCATCTTGATTCTAACTAGTCTAAGATCCAAAGATGGGCGATTATGGCAAGGGGTCGGGTCCTTCGCACTTTGATGGCAAGAAGTGCCCGATGTGGTAGAGGCGCATGGGCGTGTTTTTGTGAGGGAAGGGAACTCTGATCTGGGAGGTCACTCAGAATCCTCATTATGTCATCCCAGACAGTTTTCTGCTTCCAGGATCGCGGGACATGTGTGAGGCCAACAGCAAGGCTGTTGATTACTTGTTCCGTGCTCTCTGTGCCTCGGAGCTCGAGCGAGTGTACGGAGAGAATGTGGTCGGAAAGATTTGGCTTAAGTTGAGAAATGCTCATGTTGGCAATGCCCAAGTGCAAGCCCGTTTGTTTTCCCCTTACCGGAGAGAGTACGAGAACTTCACTCATCTCCCCGGTGAGTCGATCGATGCTATGTTTCAGCGCTTCACTAGCATAGTCAACAACATGAGGGCCAATGTGACAGTGCTCCCATACACGGATCATGATCAAGCTATCAAGCTTTTGCATGCCCTGGATAGGTCTGTGTGGAGTGCCAAGGTCGAGGCCATTGAGGAGTCGAGCGTGTATGATACACTTACACTTGATGAGTTGTTTTCCAAGCTCAGGTCTTCGGAGGTTGATCGTGTTCTGAGAGCCAAGAGTGAGAGCCCCACTGATCCTCATAGTTTGGCACTTGTCTCAGGATCAAGGTCTAATGCTAACTCTGGTGGTTTCTCTTTGTATTGTCTTGTGTCTTTGCCAGATGAGGACTTTGAGGTGCTGGGCGAGGACGATCTCGCTTTGTTGAGCAAGAGGTTTGGGCGAATGTATGAGAACCGCAAGAATGCAAGGCGGAGCTCGGGGATGTGCTATCGGTGTGGGAAGCACAGGCACTTCATCGTCGAATGCCCTGAAGCCATGGAGATCAAGAACGAATACAAGGGCAAGCCCAAGCACGACTACAACAAGCACCGCTCCCGGAACAACTACAAGGATAAGCACAAGGACAAGGGTGAGAGAAGGCACAAGAAGAGTGGCGGCCATAAGAAGAAGACCGCTCAAGCGATGGTGGCCGGAGCGAGCGACATCAACTCGACATCAAGCGATGCTTCCTCTGACTCAAGCAGCGAGGAAGAGCAAGAAAGGTGCAAGGACAAGCGGCACACGGGCAAGAACTTCACCGGCCTAAGCTTCGTCGCGTAAGGTGGATTTTGCGGCATGGCGCATTCCAAGAAGGGTGGGAGGCACAGCTCGGATTCGAACTCCGATTCCGAAGAAGAGGTACGACAGGATCCCAACTTCTTGCTAGAGGAGAATGCTAGGCTCAATGAGTTGCTTGATAACCGTGATGATGTCCTTAGAAAGACCAACAAGGAGAAGAGGGAATTTAGGTCTTTGTTGGGTGATGCTAAGGACAAGATAGTTGAGCATGAATCCTTGCTTGTGGATGCTAGAAATGAGATAGGATCTTTGAAATCTATAGCTGTGGTGTCTGATGAGATCGACTGTGTTGATTGCTCAGTTTTTCTTGCTGATTTGACTGCCCTCAAGGAGAAACATGCCTCTACTCTTGAGGAACTAGATGTGGTTAAGATTGAGCCAGTTTTGTTAGGAGCTTGTACCTCATGTCCTATTTTGCATGCTAGGCTAGATGAATCTCACACTAGAATTGTTTCTCTTGAGGTAGCATTGAAAGCTCCTCTTCCTACATCATGTTCAACCTGTGAAATGCATGCTTTGAAAAATATGGAACTTGCACACTATGTTGACCGTTTGCAGGATGAAAATGATGAGCTTAGGAAATTGATGAGTTGGTTGTCTGGGCATGAGCCACAATTGAGTTTGATGTTGGCTCAGTTCAAGAGGTTTGATGGTCAGGCGTTAGGGGCTGACAAGAGTGGTGAGAAGAGTTGTGAGGGAGAAGAGAAAGTTGGAGAGATCCCTACACCACCACACACCATACCCAGGAACAAATATGCACCCAAGCCAAACCACCTGAGAAACAAGCTTGATACAACTCCAGACCCACCAATGTTCCTCCAAAAAATAGAGAATTACCAGAAACCCATCAAGTTTGTGAGGAACCTGGGTAATGTCTTTGAGGGGAAGTCAGGAGAGAAAGGTGTTGAGAAGCCCACAAAAAAGCCACCGCCTAAGCCACAGCCGATCCACTTCCATTGTGAGTATTGTGGGAGGGATGAGAGGTTTGCCAGGGAGATGGCAAACAAGGACAGGTACCACCTTGCTCGTGGTGTGCCTGAGCCTCGTAGAGGGCCTCTACCTAGGGGTGAAGTGTATGTGCATACAGTTCCCACTCGTGGAGGTGGAGGTGGTTTTCCTCAGAGAGACAGGCGTGTTGGGTTTAGGCGTGGTGAGTTGGCTCGACGTGCTCCTTCTCGTGACCGTTACGAGTTTGGGAGGCACGATCGGAGCTTTGGGTCTCAGATGGATTACGAGCCACGTTTTCCCCCTCGTGGTGCGCGAACTCATCTAGTGAGACATGACAGGTCCTTTGGTGGTAGGTGTGAGAGGGCTCCGCCTAGAGGTTTTGATAGGATGGATTTTGCTAACCCTTCTTTTGAGCAAATGGCTCAACACTGGTTTGACTTTTTTGGTACTAACCCTAGTGTTGAGTCGCTTGCTCATTCTCGTTCTTGTTTTTGATTGCAGGTGGGAGGCTTGGAGGACTTTTGGTTGATCGACTCCGGTTGCTCACGACACATGACCGGAGATCGTGGGTGGTTCTCCAGCCTCACCCCAGTGAGTACGAGGGAGTACATCACTTTCGGGGACAATGGGAGAGGACGAGTGCTTGCTGAAGGTATGGTGAAGGTGACTAGCAAGGTGACCTTAAGAAGTGTGGCCCTGGTCAAGTCAGTTGGTTTTAACCTGTTGTCAGTATCTCAGTTACTGGACGAAGGTTTTGAGGTTCGTTTTAAGTCGGGTGCTTCTCGTGTGCTTGATTCTCGAGGCGATCTTGTTTGTACGATCGTCCCCGTGGGTCAAATCTTTCATGCCGATTTTTCCCAGTCTGTTGGTCCTCCTCGATGCTTTGTTGCTGGCATTTCGGCCGAGCTTTGGAAATGGCATAGGAGGTTGGGACACTTGAGCTTTGAGTTGCTTTTCTGCTTGAGTGGACTTGATCTTGTCTGAGGATTTCCTAAGTTGAAATTCGAGAAGGATTTGGTTTGTGCTTCTTGTCGGCATGGAAAGATGGTTGCTGCTTCTGTTGACGGTCAATATTTGCCATTTTCAAGGCTGTCAACTCCTGCAAATTTGAGCATGAAGTGAACATCCACACTAGAATAGGTGCTTAAACTCACACTTTCCACCAGTGTCGATGTCTATTTGAATGCAGGTATTTAGCATAGGAAATGAGAAGAATTCATGCACATTCACTCCACTCCAATCCAAGGCACTCAAATACTGGCCAATCAGGGGATGCCACATGGATTCTCCTGGATCCATGATGTCACCAATCCATGTGAAGGACTTTCGACAAATCACACGCTACCAGTCAGCATCACATGGATCCATGGGCCCACATTACGAACTAAACTGCCAGGAAACGTGCCATGCACGGAGGAGAGGCATTAGGGCCCACATGGAAGTGAGCCAGAGGAAGCACAGGCCAGGAAGCCACCCGAGGGGGCCGGCCGACCCTAGGTTCGGCCGAACCGACCTAGGGTCGGTTCATCCTGGCCCTCCACGTGTCACTTGCTCATTAGCTCCCTACTACAGTCCCGGGTGTTTAGGGGCACTTTGAGCCCCGGAGCAAGCCTCCTCCTTGTCTATAAATAGGAGGGGAGGGGCTCCATTTCTCACATACCACCTAGCTCTCAAGTTTCACTTTCTCTTGTGTAGCTCTCTCTCCCTCTCTCCAATTCTGCCCAGGAGAGGTGATTCTCACCTCTTTGTGGTAGAATGGTGATGAGGAGAGATCTAGATTAGGAATAGTGTGAGGTAGAGGAGGGGTGAGGAGTGAGTTGATGTCCTCGTGGATGCTTGTTCTTCATTTAGATCAAAGTGAGTATTTCAGCATTTCTTATTTAGACTATAGTGGACATCATGCATGGTTGCTTTGTTCTTGTGTTCTTGGCTCGTTCATAAGTTAGAGCTTGTGTTCTTCGTGACACAAGGCTCTGATCCTTTAGAGCTAGAACCATAGTTCATTTACTTGTTTAGCATGCTCTGATCCTGTTTAGTTAAGTAAGTTTGCTGCATCTCGTTTAGCTGCATCCATAGCTTCCTTTCTGCTCCCAGTTCAATGATATGATCTGATTCGGATTTTTCCCTTGTTCGTGGGACCGTATTTATACGGTTGCTATAGTGTAGTTAGCGGGCTAGCATACGCCGCACTATAGTGTTTATCTGGGGTACAGACGTGGTGTCTGGGCCTTGGGTTTCCTACGAAGACCACGTACGATCGTAGCGTAGAGGTAGGCCGCAGTGGTGACAGCCTGTTGGACCCTTTGTAACCCTCTGTGTCGCGTACTGAGTTGGGCTCGCAGGACAGCACCTCTGAGTGTAGTCGCCCCGCGGGGCCGACTGAGATCTGCCAGGAATACATCTTGAGAGCTAAGTCCCTTAAGGAAGTGCTTCTTGTATCCCGACCTATCCTAGCGAAAGCTGGTGTCCTTGGATAGACTCTCTCTGGTTACTCTCCGTCCTAGGAACAAAACCCAAAGGGAGTACTCATTCTCCTAGGGAGAAGTGCTGCAGCGATATTTCCATGTGCTTGCGGTATACCCGGTTGTTCTTATACTCTCCCTCTAGGTGTTCAACTAGTGGTGAGGGTAAGAAACGCCAACAAGCATTTCTGGCGCCGTTGCAGGGGACGGCTGTTGTTAACCTTCGAGCCCATCTATCCTCATATTTATCTTTTTCTTTTTTTTCTACCTTTACCCCCGTTACCCTTTTTGTTTTTCTTTCTACCTCTACCCCCGCTACCCATGGAAGGTTATCCTTGTAAACACCTTCCGCCTTCGAGGAGTGAACCCTCAGAGCCATCTTCGTCAAGAACCACTCTTACATCTGGCTTATGGATTCGCCCCTCTCTCATGAAGCTAATTCAGGACCTATCCTTCTCGAGGTTAAGTCATGAGAACCCCTTTGATCATGTGAGAGACTACGAGCGTCCGATTGAAACTCAGGGTAAAACCGGAGAATCACCGGATGCTCGGAAAAGAGAGTTTTTCCCGCTATCCCTCTCTGGGGAAGCTCGGGATTGGAACCATTGTTTTGGTAAGGACTACCTTACTTGGGAAATGTTGAGAGCAGCTTTTTGCTCCCGCTTCTTCCCAATACGACGTGTCATCTCGTTAAGGGAAAAGATTCTTCGTTTCAAGCAATGTGAGGAGGAATCACTAGGAATGACATGGAATCGTTTCGCCTCCGCGGTGGAAGATTGCCCAGTCCTCCGCGTTCCCGATTGGATGCTGCTTCAGCACTTCTGGTTTGGATTACGGAAGGATGATGCCATGAGGCTTAATGCTCTCTCCGGAGGATCCTTTGTGCACCTGAGTGTTGTCAAGGGAAAAGAGATCCTGGATAATCTCCGAGATTTCAGCTCCCTTTGCATCCCGGTCAACGAGGCACTCACCAAAGAAATTGTTGAGCCACCTATATCCATCGTCAGCCGAGTCCGAGACTTCATGTCCACTCTTCCTGAGCTCTGGCTGAAGATGTCATTCCTGAATAGCAGGAGTCTAAGGGAAAGATTTCGTTGCACGAGATCTACCCTTGGGTTCCCCTCTCGTGCATCTTCTTAGACCTTCTCCCCGAGACTTTGTCTCGTGGGAGGACGGAGAAAGTAGTTCGGAGAGAACGACCATTCCCGGCCAGGATGACTTGTTCGATCCTCACTACTATCTTCTGAGAAGGGAATGAGAGGCCCATCGTGTTTCTACGTCGAGGTTTGAGCTGAAGTGCCTTGCACTGAAGTTTCGTATAAACCAAGACATCAGTCTCTGCTTTATAATCCATTGGATTCTTACGTCAGACCGAGGGATCACGATCATTTACCGATCGAATGGAGTGCATTCATTTTTTATCCTGAGCACATCGATCGATGCCGATCAATCAGGAGAAACTTTCACTATGTATCTTATGCCTGATTTGATAGATGCCCAATGGGAGGTGCGCTTTTCAAGTTTATCCAAAATCCCCCATTGGAAGCTTAGGCTAAATTTGGGAATGTTTTCATCACTTTGATGGGAACATCGAACCCTCTGCCTAAGGCAAGAGTGAGTAAATCTTGCTCTTCGTCCGAACTCTAGTTCTTGATCGTACACCGGCCTCTGGAAGTCCACGCTTTATCCTTTAGAGAGCCAGGTGTCCTTCAGAGTTTGAGTTCACTCGGAGATCGGTACCTATTGGTGAAGCACTAGCCTCAGTGCTCGATCTTTTCATCTCCGGGTTCCAAGAACCCAGTGCTATAGTCCTCGAGTCGAGGCTGGGGCCTTTCCTGAGGTGGTCATGGTTGCTCTCAGCCTCGATATACCTTTTTGGGCTCGAGTTCATATACGCACTGCCCTTGCAGAGCAGAGCTTATCATCATATCAACATCATCTGCAAGGAGACAGTCATAAGTTGAGACAGGAGATCACAAGACACCCACACCCTGAGTACTCCTGGGATTCATCTCGTTTCCCCAGGACGAATTATCCTTCGGGTATCTTGTGGACCGTGGTCATGCAGGAGAAAGAAATTGCCAAGATTAAGAGGAGAAGGCAAAGGTCCATAGGAAGGCAGCACCTCTGTGGTGACACAGACACTTCATGACTACCGTCGGAAGTGCTTACACTTCTGACGAACCTAGTGCGTCACCAAGGTGATTTCCCCCAGATTCTTTTGGGACATATCATGGTTTGGCCAAGGTTGGTATAAAGTTGAAGGTGAAATTTCAACCTCAACCTTATCTTAGCCTTAAGCCTAAGCTAATCCTTCCATCTCGGGGAATCCACCTGGGCCGTCGATCCTGAGACCTGCTTGAGCCCACACGAGAAGGGGGAGGACCAGAGGGGCCCACAGGGGGCCGGTCGAACCCTGGTTCGGCCGAAACCCTGGTGCCTCCTCTCCCCTTCTTCTTTCGCGTGTGCACCTCATTCTCCTCCAGAAATCTACTCCCTGCCGCCTGATGAGTTTTCACATCGCGAAACCCATCTCCTCCACCTCACCATCCTCAGCATCGCCGTATCCATGGCCGGCCACGGTTTCGCTCGGCTCCGTAGGGAGGCCTCGCCCCTCACTTCAGGTGGAGGGAGCCCCTCTCGTCTCGTCGACCTCAGCAACCTGGATGAGGTGATGGGGTCGCCGGAGGCCATGACCCCCAAGAGAGGCAGGAGTGTAGAGAGCACTCGCAGGATGCGCACCGACTCTCTGGTGCAGTCGTCCCGGCGAGGCTCCTCCTCCCCGCCTTCGTTCCCGGCTAGGATGACCACCATGGGGGACAAGACCGCTGCCAAGTGCGTCTTGTTTGATGATCCCCCTGGGCCGCCCTTGAAGCCAGGCGAGCGCTACATCGGGTCCGACTTCAATAGCTACGGAGAAGCCTTCTGCCATACTTATGAGCAGGATGTATGGGATGAGTTCCCGCTTCCACAGACCCGGTGCAAGATCTTCGGAGTGAAGACAGCCACTGGAGGCTATGGTACACCCTACCATAAGCCCCCTCAGTGGGAGCGAATCCTCACCAAGATCATTGCAGATATCCGGGCGAATGGCGCTAAGAAGACCCTGGCCCTGGCAAAGCTAGCAGACAGACTAGTTGAACTATTCTTAGAACATGAGAAGCTAGTTGAAGAGCTGGCTAAGCAGAGGGACGAGTACCATGAGCTTAGGCTTGAGTACCGCCAGCTGGAGGAGGACATGACCCAGAAGCTGCAGAGGCTGGCAGTTGCTGAGGGAGAGGAGCAGATCCTCTCTGAGTAGTGGGGATTAGCCCCATCTTTTAGTTCATTAGGCGCTAGTCTAGGTCTAGGTTTGGTTTTCCCTCTATTGCCATTTATTTCATTTATTTCCCTTTGCATGTGTGTGTAAGCGCCTAATCATTTGGTTTAAAACATTTGAATTTGAATAAAGTGGCTCACCGGTCATGTAACCCGGTTTAGCCACCCTTTGTGTCGTTACTTTGGTCTTTGTGATTTAGAAGACATCTAGGTTCGAGACAGTGTGGGGGAAGAGCCACGACTCTCCCAATGCAAGAGCGACGTTTTCGTACGTACCCATTGCGAGCACTCCGCGCTAGCCGATCGATCACCTACCGAGAACCTGTACGGGACCTGCACGAGTTCACTCCTGTGGAGAGCCTCTCACGGTTCATCTTCTATGCATAGCAACGGTTTGCATCTCGACAACTCACTCTCTTTCATTCCTGAGTTTTATAAGCTTTATCTGTCTACCTCTAAACTAAAACTCGAATGATGATGCTAAATATCACCCAGCTCATTTGTACCTGAGTAGACTTACATATGTTTTATTCCTTGTTATCTGCCTGATGCTTGTGAACTAAGATCTTCTTAAGGACAAGCATGTTTACCTAAGTGATTGATTAGTATGATATGGCTGGATGATATGATCTTTTGCTCTGATGACTAACTCTCTTGGGGAATTTATTTTTGAAAACTCAAAACCTCTTGGAAAGGCTCCTTTTTGATATACCTCCGTCCCATTAGAGCCATATGATCTCTGTAGGTAAAACCTTTGATTCATATGCTGCTTGTCAGTACTTTGAGCTTTGTCAAATTCTGTGACCCTTGTGAGAATTTCTTTTGTTACTTTCATGATCAAGACTTATGTGCACCCCACCTATTCTCCCCTTGCTATGCTTCTACCCTGGAAGTTAGCATTGTATCATCTATCCATTCCATAAAAATAAAACTCCATATGTGGTGTGACATCTCTCTCCAGAAGTGTCCTTCAAAAAAAAAGAAGAGAGAGACATGGGCTATTTGAAAAAAAAATACATGCTTAAGGCATGATAAAAAAAAGAGAAGAAAGAATAGCCTATGTCCAAAATAAAGGAGGAATAGGGGAGAGATAGACATGCAAAAAGGAGTTCCATATCATAGATGGTAATAACTAGTGTCCATTCCGGGGCTAGTGTCCACCTTACCATCAACCTACAGTTTCACCTTATATATGTATGGTAATATCTAGCACCCATTCCGGGCCTAGTATCCACCTTACCATACACACCATAGCCATACCGGTGCACATCTTGATCTGATGGTATGATTTGACTTTCTCTGTGGATCCAGTTTTTGACTTTGCAAAATATGTGATGCAAGTATGCTTTCTCTTTATCCAACCCTGAGCTCCACATATAGCCATCATTAGAAGTAGGATGAAGAAAGGCAAAATGCCTTAGTGAGGACATATACACATTGAGTGATCTGAGAGAATCAAACGAGGAAGCCATCAAGAGTTTTGTTTATGAAAATCTTGCAAAACCCCAAGGTGCTAATCATCAGGTGCATAAGTGACTTGATTCACAGCTGTTCTACCTTTCAATCACCCAAGGGAACATGATAGCCACTACACAGAGGTTCACAGGAGCAAGGTATGACTTGGAATATCTCTTATGTCTGTCTTACCTTTTTGGTATTTATGACCCGCTTGGCTTTGTTTCCCCTTCACTAGGGACGAGCAAAAGTCTAGTGTGGGGGTGTTGTTGACGGTCAATATTTGCCATTTTCAAGACCCTCAACTCCTGCAAATTTGAGCATGAAGTGAACATCCACACTAGAATAGGTGCTTAAACTCACACTTTCCACTAGTGTCGATGTCTATTTGAATGCAGGTATTTAGCATAGGAAATGAGAAGAATTCATGCACATTCACTCCACTCCAATCCAAGGCACTCAAATGCTGGCCAATCAGGGGCTGCCACATGGATTCTCCTGGATCCATGATGTCACCAATCCATGTGAAGGACTTTCGATGAATCACACACTGCCACGTCAGCATCACATGGATCCATGGGCCCACATTACCAACTAAACCGCCAGGAAACGTGCCATGCACGGAGGAGAGGCATCAAGGCCCACATGGAAGCGAGCCAGAGGAAGCACAGGCCAGGAAGCCACCCGAGGGGGCCGGCCGACCCTAGGTTCGGCCGAACCGACCTAGGGTCGGTTCATCCTGGCCTCCACGTGTCACTTGCTCATTGGCTCCCTACTGCAGTCCCAGGTGTTTAGGGGCACTTTGAGCCCCGGAGCAAGCCTCCTCCTTGTCTATAAATAGGAGGGGAGGGGCTCCATTTCTCACACACCACCTAGCTCTCAAGTTTCACTTTCTCTTGTGTAGCTCTCTCTCCCTCTCTCCAATTCTGCCCATGAGAGGTGATTCTCACCTCTTTGTGGTAGAATGGTGATGAGGAGAGATCTAGATTAGGAATAGTGTGAGGCAGAGGAGGGGTAAGGAGTGAGTTGATGTCCTCGTGTATGCTTGTTCTTCATTTAGATCAAAGTGAGTATTTCAGCATTTCTTATTTAGACTATAGTGGACATCATGCATGGTTGCTTTGTTCTTGTGTTCTTGGCTCATTCATAAGTTAGAGCTTGTGTTCTTTGTGACACAAGGCTCTGATCCTTTAGAGCTAGAACCATAGTTCATTTACTTGTTTAGCATGCTCTGATCCTGTTTAGTTAAGTAAGTTTGCTGCATCTCGTTCAGCTGCATCCATAGCTTCCTTTCTGCTCCCAGTTCAATGATATGATCTGATTCGGATTTTTCCCTTGTTCATGGGACCGTATTTATATGGTTGCTATAGTGTAGTTAGCGGACTAGCATACGTCGCACTATAGTGTTTATCTGGGGTACAGACGTGGTGTCTGGGCCTTGGGTTTCCTACGAAGACCACGTACGATCGTAGCGTAGAGGTAGGCCGTAGTGGTGACAGCCTGTTGGACCCTTTGTAACCCTCTGCGTCACGTACCGAGTTGGGCTCGCAGGACAGCACCTCTGAGTGTTGTCGCCCCGCGGGGACGACTGAGATCTGCCAGGAATACATCTTGAGAGCTAAGTCCCTTAAGGAAGTGCTTCTTGTATCCCGACCTATCCCAGTGAAAGCTGGTGTCCTTGGATAGACTCTCTCTGGTTACTCTCCGTCCTAGGAACGAAACCCGAAGGGAGTACTCATTCTCCTAGGGAGAAGTGCTGCAGCGGTATTTCCGTGCGCTTGCGATATACCCGGTTGTTCTTATACTCTCCCTCTAGGTGTTCAACTAGGTGAGGGTAAGAAACGCCAACAGCTTCTCACGCCCCTCTAACTGCGGTCATGACCGAGCGACCTTGTGAGCTGTTGCACATGGATTTGGTTGGGCCAGCTCGTGTTCGCTCTGCGGGTGGGAAGTGGTATGTTCTTGTGGTTGTTGATGATTTTTCGAGGTACTTGTTGGCGTTTCTTAACGTCACCACTAGTTGTACACCTAGAGGGAGCGTATAAGAATGACCGGGTATACCGCAAGCGCACGGAAATACCGCTTTAGCACTTCCCCAAGGAAGGAGAGTATTCCAAGGGAATCGAATCCAAGGAATGATGTGTACTATCTCCTACTCTAGTATAGATGATCCAAGGACACAATTCTGATTGATAGTATAGGTAGAAAGGATCTGCTCGGACCGAGCGTAGAGTCTAGTTACGGTCTCTGTATAACACTCACTTCGGGCACTAGGCACACCCTAGACAAATGTGCTGGCACGAGCCCAACTCGGTACGCGATGTAGAGGGTTGACAAAGGGTCCAACAGGCTGTCACCACTGCGGCCTACCTCTATGCTACGATCGTACATGGTCTTCAAAGGATAGCTTATGGTCTAGACACCACGTCTACACCACTTACTATTACTACGAATCCGCGAGGGAGATACTGGCACTAGCTCAGGGTATGCTCTATCACTCATGCAAGATCACGAATGCACTTTGATATAACTAGAAACATGCAGGAGCTTCACTTTACTCTAATAGACAAGCTGGCAAACTAGTTGCAAACTTATGATCTAAGTCTACTGGATCGAAAGGGTTGTGTTCAAAGAACACAAGCCTCTAAACCAAGAACAAACGAAGAACACAAGAACAAAGCAACTAAGCATGCATACGACTTTAGTCTAAATAGGAAATATCGAAATACTCACTTTAGTCTAGTTGAAGAACAAAGGCACCGCTGAGGATCGTTCTTGAGGAAGATGTCATGAAGAACATGACATGTCCTCAAGCCTCCCACCTCACTTCCTAGCCCTAATCCTATACAAAGAGCTCTCCTCTCCTAAAGAGAGAGGCTCCAAGCCAAAATGAAGAGGAGGAGGAGAAGTGTGTGTCACAAATGGGAGCCCCTCCCCTCCTATTTATAGAGGAGGGAGAGGCTTGCTTCGGGGCTCCAAGTGCTCCAAAACGCCCGGGATTGCAACCAGGGACCAATCAGGGGCTGCCACGTGGAAGGCCGGGATCAACCGAACCAAAGGCGGTTCGGCCGATCCACGGTTCGGCCGAAACCACGGGGCCACGTGGCGCCCTGTGCTTCTTCGTGGTGGCTGACTGGTGGGCCCTGATGTTTGTCCTCTGTGCATGCCAAGTTTCCCGACGGTTTTGGGGGATAAGTGGGCCCTTGAATCCATGTGATGTCCGTGTGGCGCTTCGTGATTCGTCGGGCTTGCCTCTCTTGGATTGATGACGTCAGTGATCCAGGGGAATCCTAGGTGGCAACCCCTCATTGGCTGGTCTTGAAGTGCTTGGATCAAAGACTTGTGCTTTTACTCCTCTTTCTAGTGCTATTCACCTGTATTTGCATAATCACCAACACTTGTGGAAATGATTAGTTTAAGCCCTATTCTAGTGTTGATGATCAATTTTCATGCCAAGAGGTACATGTTTGACGGGTAAGAAGTGAGTGAAAATCAGCCGTCAACAGTACTCTTGGGTTTTCTTTTTGGAGGATAAGAGCGAGACATTTGGCTTTGTTCAGGACTTGATCTTGAGGTTGAAGAATGAGAGACATGGTGATGCCATTCGAGCTATACGCAGTGACAATGGCACGGAGTTTAAGAACTCTCATTTTGATGCCTTTTGCAGTGATCTTGGTCTCGATCATCAGTACTCTTCTCCATACGTCGCTTGCCAGAATGGCGTAGTGGAGAGGAAGAACCGGACCCTTTGTGAGATGGCCAGGACGATGCTCGATGAGCATAGGACTCATAAGCATTTTTGGGCCGAGGCGGTCAATACCGCTTGCTATGACTCAAACCGCATCTTCCTTCGTGCCTTTAAGAAGAAGACCTCTTATGAGCTGATGCATGGCCGACAACCCAAGGTGAATCACTTTAGAGCTTTTGGTTGCAAGTGTTTCATTCTGAAGAAGGGCAAGTTGGATAAGTTTGAGTCTAGATGTTCGGATGGTATTTTCCTTGGTTATGCAATTCACTCTAGAGCATATCATGTGCTCAACCTTGACACTAACTGAATAATGGAGACTTGCGAGGTAACCTTTGATGAGACACAGCCATGTGCCTCTTCTGCTTTTGAGTGTGCAGGTGATGAGGAGATTGGAGCGAGGATCTTTAAGGATGAGAAGGATGGAGATGGAGACGACGATGATGATGTTGGTGATGCTCCCGTGGCTGATCGTGTACATGCTACATCCACTACTACGACGACGATCGAGGATGGACCATCCCCTACACCCACTATGACTGAGGCTGTTCGAGTGGAGGCTGCTGCTGAGGGGGAGGTGGTGTCTAGGCGAGAGGCTCCCCGGTGTGTACAGATTGATCACCCACCGACGACGATCATAGGTGACCTTCATGAACGCACTACACGGTCGAGGTCAAGGAACACTTCTCATTTCGCTCACTCTGCTTTTGTCGCTTCTTTTGAGCCCAAAGATATTCAACACGCTTTGTCTGATGAGAATTGGGTGAATTCCATGCATGAGGAGTTGGAGAATTTTGAGAGAAATCAATTCTGGGTGTTAGTCAATCCACCACCAAATTGTCGTCCCATAGGTACCAAGTGGGTGTGGAAGAACAAAGAGGGTGAGAATGGGATGGTTGTGAGAAACAAGTCGAGGTTGGTGGTGCAAGGGTTCAACCAGAAGGAGGGGATAGATTATGAGGAGACATTTACTCCTGTGGCCCGTTTGGAGGAAATTAGGATCCTTTTAGCCTTTGCCGTGGCTAAAGGGTTCAAGTTGTACCAAATGGATGTCAAGAGTGCTTTCTTGAATGGGGTGATAGAGGAAGAAGTTTATGTGAGGCAACCCCCGGGGTTTGAGAGCGAGAAATACCCACACCGTGTATACAAACTCAAGAGAGCGCTCTATGGGTTGAAACAGGCACCTAGAGCTTGGTATGGCAGGTTGAGAGGGTTTTGGCTGAGTAAGGGGTTTGTGATGGGCACAGTTGATAAGACCCTGTTTCTCCTTAAGCATGGGAATGACCTTTTGATTGTTCAGATTTACGTGGATGACATAATCTCTGGTGGCTCTTCTCATGATCTTGTTGCCAGATATGCAGATGACATGAGCAGGGAATTTGAGATGTCCATTATGGGCGAGCTGCAGTTTTTCTTAGGCCTCCAGATCAATCAGTTCAAGGACGGGACGTTTGTACATCAGGCGAAGTACACCAGGGACATGTTGAAGAAGTTTGGCATGAACGACTCCAAGCCACTGACTACACCGATGAGTACCACTACGGCTTTGGACGCGGACGAGGATGGTGAACCCGTGGACTAGAAGGAGTACCGGAGCATGATCGGCTCCCTCCTCTACTTGACGGCGACGAGGCCGGACATACAGTTCAGTGTGTGTCTGTGCGCTCATTTTCAGGCTTCACCGAGGACTTCACATCGGCAGGCCGTCAAGCGGATTTTCAGGTACTTGAACTACACTCCTGAGTTTGGTCTTTGGTATTCTGCCTCCTCGACACTCAGACTTCACGGGTACTCCGATGCTGATTTTGCTGGGTGTCGATTGGATGGCAAGTCTACCTCTGGGTGTTGTTAGTTCCTTGATTCTTCTGTGGTCTCTTGGTCATCTCGCAAGCAATCCAGTGTAGCCCAGTCCACTACAGAGGCCGAGTATGTAGCTGCTGCTAGTTGTTGTTCCCAGCTGCTTTGGATGACCTACACCATGAGTGATTTTGGTGAGGAGTGCTCCCAGGTTCCACTTTTCTGTGACAGTACCAGTGCCATAATTGTAGCCAAAAATCCTGTCCTCCACTCCAAAACGAAACACATAGAAGTGAGGTACCACTTTCTAAGGGACAATGTTAAGAAGGGAAACATATCTTTGTCCTATGTCCCTACCCAAGATCAGCTAGCCGACATTTTCACCAAACCACTTGACCAAGTCACTTTCACTCGCTTGCGGGGTGAACTTGGAGTGTGCTTTCCTTTCTAGCTGGGTCTTGGAGCTTCTCATGTATATATGTGTCATATGTTTCATTTTGTTGCATTTCATACATGCATTTTTTCTTTCTGTACAAAACCTGGTAGGATAGCCATCTTTGGATCACTTGTGCTAGAAAAAGCTTCTCTTATATACTTTGATCACTGATGTGCTGTGTATGAGATATGTGCATGTTTGGTAAATTGTGGATGAGAATGCTATGCTCTTGATGGTTTTGCCATATATTTATGTTGAGATAGCTTTCTTTTTATGAAAATGCTAAATTGATGTCTCTCATGAGTAGATGCTTCTCTATGCTCAATTTGTGCTTAAATGCCTATATCATGTTTAGTTTGTGCTTGAGAATCATATTCTCTTTGCTTGGGGTCAAAGACCTTTTTGTCATTGTAAATGTTTAGCCCTTTTGCTTGCTTGGGGAGGAGCATAAGCTTCTTTTTGCCGCAAAGGCACTTCATGTACCATGTTTAATCTTGAAAATGAAATTGGTGTATGAATTGCCTTGTGCTTGAAAAATGAGCTCCTAATCATGTTTTTATGTCTTGATATTCATATCTTGGGTGCTAAACTATAGCATGTTGTCTACCATGAGAAGTCTCATTTTAAGAAGTAGACACATGACTCGGTGGTTTTAACATGACTTGAGTAGCTTGTGGGCGTTTATAATGATCTTGTGATGAGAATTTGTGATCTTGCATAAACTTTGGATGATCTAGTGTATTTGTGCTCAAATGGCTATGGATAGGATCTTGCTCATGAGATGAATGTTTCTTTGTGAAAATTTTGCTTAAAATTGCTTTTGTCCATGTCACATGTTTATATGTCTCTACCTTCTTGATGGTAATGTGCTAACTACACCATATCTACCTTGCCTGCTCTATGTCTCATTTGTAGCATTTTGTTGTGCTCTTTGTATATTTGAGAAGCTTGGTAGCTTGTATATATGCTTTGACATGCATTTGTCATGAAAACAAGGGGAAGAGTTTCATATACCTTGATTCATGCATTGTCAACAAGGGGGAGATGTTGTATGCATTTTGGGAGATTTGAATGATAGAGGGAGATTTTTTTGGAAAATTGGTATGCTTTTGTGAGATGTTGCATGTGAGGAGAAAAATTGAGAAGAAGAGGTTGCATTTGCTCAGGGGGAGTTTGCATATGTGCAGGGGGAGCTCCTTTGATTTGTGCCTGAGTTTTGTGCTTTGTGGTGTGCTCCTTGTGAGCTTTGTTTTGTCTCGGCTGTGTCGAGCCGTTGCCCTTGTCTTAGGGGGCCGAGACTTGATTTGGCGGGTGATCTTGTTTTCGCTTGTTCTTTGGCTTTGGATCACTTGCTTTGGAGGTTTGTGTTCGTGGTTGTTTTCTTTTCTTTTTCTCTATGTGATTTCTATGGGTGTTGTCAATGCACTCATCAAGGGGGATATTGAGGACCAGGCGTGTCTGAGGACCAGTGGAGGGTCGCTCCTCAGTGATGAGTGATTGACAACGTTGTGTGGACTGATGCTTGGCTAAGTGTGCAGGTACAGGTTGCGGCTTGACTCGTGTCGGTGCAGGTGAAGAACAAGCGCAAAAGGCCTTAGCCGTGGTGGCCTCTGGGTGATGGAGAGGCAAGTAGGCTTGGTTCGATGGACCCGGTGGCTGATGGGGTCAAGTGCGAGCTGTGCGATGCAAGACTGGCGGGCTGAAGTCGTGAACATGGGCCGGTGCATGGTAGCGGATGGAGCCCGAAGCTTGCACGCGGGGTTTGTTGGTTTGCCCAAAAAACCATCGGTGAACGGTTTCTTGGTTTGGGCCGTAAAACCAAGCCCGGAGGCCCGAGGCGACGGAGACGGTGATCCGGGAGCTTCGGGAAGCTTCGAGGCGGGGGGCACGTGGCGTGATCGCGGGGCTTGCGTCGATGCTAAGCAAGGCCGCGGTGGAAGTGTGTCCGCTCGCTGAAGACTTGACCAAAATGCCCCTAAGGGGTTGTATCCTCATTTCAAGTTGTAGGGGTAGTGTGGTCATTTACCTCCCTCCGATGTTCTTCGTATAAATAGCGGAGAGGTGGATGGCATCTCTCTCTCTTGGACTCTAGGGTTTCCTCCCCCGGTAGATTGCTCTGAACTGCTCCTTTCTCTCTGTATTCCTTAGGCTAGATTCTTGTATAGTTTCTGACATCTGGATGTATGGAAGCTCTCGGCGTTCCGGTGATCTCCTAGTCCTTTGTGATTTTCGTGTCATTTTCGGGGCTATTTTTGGGGGGGTTCGTTCTTCACTCGATTCGTGGATTTGTGGGCGTTTCTTCTCAGATTTCTTTGAGGGGATCTTGGGTGGATTCCTTGCGCATCTTTGTGTGTGATCTTGACCCCTCAAACACCGGGAAACACCTTCGATTCGTGCGTTTTTTGTTGGTGCCCGAGTTCATGGTGGTGGTTCGTGTGATCCGCGATTCCCGGTGACTTAGGGAGTTAGAGGTTGAGATTTTTGAGGCATAGCTTCCTTGTATGACGCTTCTCATCTCCCCAAAGTCTTGTCTCAAGAGCTCTAGCCGTTTGGGAGATTCGGTGATGGAAAGGTGGAGTTAACTCCCGAGCTCGAGCATTTTTCAGTTATGTTCGTGCTTGGCAGACGGTCCGTGAGGCCCGTGCGGACGGTCCGCGAGGCCCTGGAGAGTTGATGTTCTTCGTGTTCTTCGCGTGTTCTTGTGTGCCTCTCTTTCGATCCATTGATTAGGTTGGTTTTTGGTGCGTGATGTTTGCGGACGGTCCGTAATAGAGTGTCGGACGGTCCGTGACGAGGCGGACGGTCCGCGGGTCCATCACGGATGGTCCGTTTTTTCTTGGTGTGCTACTGGAGGTTCTGGTGGTGTTTACGGACGGTCCGCCGAGGCCTCACGGACGGTCCGTGCCGTCATCGCGGACAGTCCACCTGGTCCTCCCGGACAGTCCGCCAGGGACTTCCCAGAGTTGCCTAAGTCCTTTGATTCTTGTCTAGTTGCTTCCGCTCTTTGCTCCTAGGCTTGTCTCTTGATCTTGTAGGCTTGTGTGTGCCTTGTTTGGAGCTTCTTTTGTGTGCGGGAGTACTTGGAGTGGCAATCGGGGTATAAGCCGAGTTCGACCTTCGGGAAGAATTTTTATCGGCTCTCATTCACTCCCCCCTCTCTGGTTGCCCTATTCGGTCCTTCAACCTACACTGACACGAGTCAAGCCGCAACCTGTACCTGGACACTCAGCCAAGCATCAGTCCTCACAACGTTGTCAATCACTCATCACTAAGGAGCGACCCTCTACTAGTCCTCGGACACACCTGGTCCTCACCAATCCTTGCTTCAAGGCGTCACAGTACACCACGAAATCCTTCTTGATATCTGGCAGGGTAAGAATCGGAGCTGTCGTGAGTCTCTTCTTCAGTTCCTGGAAACTCTTCTCACAAGCCTCTGACCACTCAAACTTCTTGTCGTTCTTCAACAGCTCTGTCATTGGCTTTGCTATCTTGGAGAAGTTTTCTATGAACCTCCTATAGTAACCTGCCAACCCGAGAAAACTCCTGATATCGGTCACTGTGAGTGGCTGCTCCCACTTGGTAACTGCTTCTACTTGCGAAGGGTCAACTGCAACTCCCTCAGCTGACAGCACGTGACCCAAGAAAGCAACTTCCTCCATCCAGAACTCACACTTGCTGAACTTTGCGTACAACTTCTGCTGTCTCAGCCTCTCCATCACAATCTGAAGGTGCTCTTCATGTTCTTCCGCTGTCTCAGAGAAAATCAGTATGTCATCAATGAACACAACCACGAACTTGTCTAGCTCTTCCATGAAGAACTTGTTCATCATGTTCATGAAGTAGGCCTGGGCGTTGGTCAGCCCAAAAGAAACCACTACGAACTCGTACAAGCCGTACCGAGTCGTGAAAGCTGTTTTTGGAACATCCTGTTCTCAAATCTTCATCTGGTAGTACCCTGACCTCAAGTCAATCTTCGAAAAGAACTTGGCCTTCCGCAGCCTGTCTAGCAAGTCGTCAATCCTGGGCAAAGGGTACCGGTTCTTGATCGTCATCGAGTTGAGAGTCTGGTAGTCCACACACATCCTCTTGGTGCCATCCTTCTTATCCACAAATAGTATAGGTGAACCCCAAGGTGAGGCACTCGGCCTTATAAACCCTTGCTCCAGTAACTTCTTAAGATATTTCTTCAGTTCATCTAGTTCATCCGCGGACATCCTGTACGTGCTCTTGGCCACTGGTCCTGCTCCTGGCATAATCTCAATCACAAACTCGATATCCCTGTCTGGTGGTAGCTTGATCAACTCCTCTGGAAACATGTCAGGGTATGTAAGGAATCGGATGCTCGTAGCCTAAGAGGGGGAGGGGGTGAATTAGGCAACTTAAAAACTTAACTTATGGCTTATCACTATTTGCATCAAACATAAACTAGAACATGCTATCAAGATGTGCAACTAAGGTTGTTCTAGTGTGAAACTCCTATCCCAAAACAAGTTTTGCAACCTATAGCTAATCCTAGCAAGATACTACTCTAGGAAAGTAAAGGCAAACAAGGATAGCAAGAATGTAATGCGGAAACGTAAAGGGGTGAGAGGAAGCAAACTCTTGACACGCGATTTATCTCGTGGTATCGGTAGGCACTAAGCCACCCCTAGTCCACGTTATTGAAGCACTCTACACAAGAGTATTGCTTCCCAGTCACCAAGTCTCTCCCAAGAGCACCACTTGACTTGCCATAAAGGCTTGCCACGAAGGCACTCGCCAAGCTCCCTTGGTCACCTTGATGCCGCCTCCACTAAGGAGCTTCTCCACCAAGGGAAGAGGGTCTCCACATCCCCCGCACAAAGTGTCCTCGCCGCTCCACACCAAGCCGGAGGGTCGAAGACATTTGCCGGAGAGCCACCTAGGCTCCAAGGCTTCTGGCGCACCTCGTACAACTTGATCCACTCGAGAATCACCTCACAAGGTAGGCACACATTGCACTCACTTAGCCCTAAGCTAAGCCTAGCACTAAGCACACACACACAAAGCATGTGCAAGTCTATGGATGAGCAAGTTAGCACTTGGATGACTTGGATATGATCTTCAATGTGTCTTGGACTCCTCTACACTTCCACACACTCCAGCAACTCCAAATGGGCGAGTGGAGGGGGTATAAATAGCCCAAGGCATCAAACTAGCCGTTGGCTAAAAGCTGTAGGAAACTATACCACTGGATGAACCGATGCTATAGAATTCCAGGGCAGCAGTTCATCCGGTGCCCCTCCACGTCACATATTCGTTGAGATATTCTGACACAACTTCTCCGACGCTTGCACCGACGGCTTCCTTCTCCTACCGTCGGTTCATCCGGTGCTGAAGGGTTTCTCGCCAAAACCTTACTATTAGCTTCTTTGTAGCCATCGGATGAACCGTCACTTGAATATTTGGAACCATCAGTTCATCCGGTGCTTAAGGCCTCGTAACTTGTTGCTCTCTGTTAGCTGATTTGGCGCTGTCGGATGAACCACTGCTCACCCATCGGTTCATCCAGTGCTACTGATTTCTGCAGGCCGCCCCTTTCTTCTTCTCTTCAATTATCCGGTGCAACTAAAAACTCCACCGTCGGTTCATCCAGTGGTTCCCATCTGACTCGGTCTTCAACACAGCGTACCAACTCGTCCGTTGCTTGCACCGACACTTGGCTCCTATGTACCGTCGGTTCATCCGACGGTGCTCTTTTCTTCTTTTTCTTCTTGTCAGTTTTGCCTCAAAATATATACTATCTTCTCATTTTGGCATGTAGTATTTTTGCATCCATGGGACCTAGAATTGTCTACAAAGACATGCTCAATAATCTGGTTAGTCTCATTGGTCATGTTGTCATTAATCACCAAAATCAAACTTGAACAAATGGCATATGAGGCCATGTTCGCAACAGGGTACTCCCTCACCACCGGAATTTCCTCCATACTCATTCCTTTCATGTTGCACAACATCGGCGTTGACCTCTGGCTCTGCGGCTTGATCAACACTCTGGCTCCGCTGGGGTGCTCCAACAGTATGTACACCGGGTTGCAGTTCACCAATCCTTTGTGCTGTGCTGGCCAGTCCATCCCAAGTATCACGTCGATTCCGGTTGACTCCAAGACTGTCAGGTCTGCCAGAAACAACTTCTTCTCGAACACCATGTTCACTCCTCTACACTCCAGCGTACTCCTCTTTTCCCCTAGTGGGGAACTAGTCACTATAGGCTGTGGTCTGGGCTTAGTTGGTAATGACCTTTCCTTTACAAACTTGGTGGAAATGTACGAAAACTGAGCTCCGGTGTCAAACAGAACAGTAGCCATAACTGAATCAACTAAAAACTCACTGAGAGCCACGTCTGGCGCTGCGGCTGCATCCTCCGCTGTCAGGTGGTTCAATCTGCCTCGAGTGGGCGGTGGTGCACTCTTCTCCTGGTTCTACGTGGGCTGTCCTCCCGGAGCTGGTCCCTTCGCTGGTGTCTGGTACTGAGTGTTCTTGTTCTGACCTCCCTACTGAAGCTTGTGGCCTAACTGACGGTAGTAGTAGCAGGTGATCTGTGAGCTGTCGTAAGTTGGCAGCTGCTGCGGCCTGGGCTTCCACTGTCCCGAACCTCCACTACATCCGGCATGACCTCTGCCCTGCTGAGAGTACTGAGTCTACTGCTGCTATGAGTAAGGGCGTTGCCTCTGCTGTGGGTACTGAGGCAGAGCTGACCTCTGTCTTTGGTGTGAACCCGGGTGCCCTGCACTGTCTGCACGCTGCCTCTTCTCACCTCGGACCTCCACGTAATCCAGACTTGACTTCTCCACAACCAAAGCCTTGCCCACCAGGGCGTGAAGGGTAGCACAGTCGTGAGCAGCTAGGTGGTGCGCCATACCCCTGTGAAGTCCTTTCCGGTACCAGTACATCTTCTTCTTCTCTGTGTTTGAGTCGTCCGGTGCGTACCGCATCAGCTCCTGAAAGCGGTTGGTGTACTCCTACACTGACATCTGACCCGTCTTTAGGCTCCTGAACTCATCTGCCTTCCTATCCATCACTGCCTCCGGGATGTGGTACTCCCTGAAAGCCTTCACAAACTCCGCCCACCTGATGTGGGTCGGGTCCTCGTGCGAGTCACAGTAGCTGTCCCACCAAACTCCTGCAATACCGATCAGCTAGTGCGCTGCCACTGACACACACTCCTCCTCAGAAAGGTTCATGAGCTCCAGCTTCTTCTCAATCTCCCTCAACCAGTTGTCTGCCACAAGCAGGTCTGCTGAGTTGTCAAAGGTCGGCAGGTGCATCTTGGAGAAACCCTCCACTCTCTTCTGCAAGCTCTCTAGCTGGTGCCTGTAGTTCCTCCTGTTGTTGTTCTGAGTCACTGCGTTGGTGATTGTCTCCATCAGCTGGGTCTGAAGTGCCATCACCGCTGCGAGGTTGGGCGGTGCCAGCTGCTCCTGTTCCTGCTCTAGCTCAGGCTTAGCCTCCTCCTCCTCTGGCTCCTCCTCCTCTGGGGCCTATGGGTCAGGGTTAACTGGCACTCGGCCTCCTCAGCCTCCTCGACCTCCACGCCTGCCGCGATGTCCACCATGACGTCCGCCACGTGGGCCATGGCCTCCATGGCGGCCACGACCTCGCCCTCTTGCGGGGAGAGGGACGTCCTCCTGCCCGGCGTCCTCCCGGGCTGCCTCCTCAAAACGACGTAGAAGCCGTCCTGATCGCCTCACCCCCGACATCTGTTCCAAGAATTGAGATCGTGAGAAATGAGTTGTCGGAAATTAACTTTAAGGTACTTAAGCATATAAGGATTATCTAGCTAACAACAAGTAATTTCACTCAAACAATTAAGAAGCATGAACACCGGCAAAAGATCGATAACTCCAATCACTCATGCAAGATCACCATACAAAAGGTGTGTATCTCGAGGCCTACTCCACAACCTTAGAGATTACACAGAAGCATGAGAACTACTACGCGATACATAAAGGGTGGTCAACTAAACATGATCAATATGAAGAACTCTACTCTAACTGATTACAGGATCATCCCCTCAAGGTGCCTACCTCTGAACGGTAGCTGGTGTGTACGGTGGTGACACTGTCTTCGGATTGGGTGGCACTGAGTAGAACGGTGGGTCATTCACTCCTGGGTAGTCCGGGATCTCAATCTCTGGTAGGTTGAAGTAGTTTGCCAAGCTTCCCAAAGCTCTGTTCATCTCTAGAGAGTCGGTACTACCTCTCGAGTATGGTGGTTGTGCTGGTAGCTGGGTCGGTGGTAGCTCAAACGTCTCAGTCCTCAGCTTCGGCCTCTTCTGTGGTGGCACAAGCTCTGCAACCTCCCTGAACTCTGTCACCCGTCTCTGGTCCGAGTCTCTCCACGCTGAGCTGGTCCTGCTAGCTGTGTCCTGTGCCTCGTACAGTCTGCCTCCCAAGTGCCACAAGTGGTTGTAGTTCTGAGTCAGCCTCTCCTCAAGTCCCCACAACCTCGTCTGGTAATCTGTGCAAGCGGCTCCTATTGACTCAACCAAGTACTCTTTCTCCCGAAGCCTCAACCTGTCCTCTCTTGCTGCTGCTGCTGCTGACTCTCTCAGTGTAGCCTGTGTAGCTTCCAGTCTTGCTTTCAAGGTAGCGATATCCAAGGCATCCCTTTTAGTACTTGCTTTGGAAGCTGTGAGTCCCCACTCGGTGATCTGTATGTTCCTTCTGTGAGCCTCGTTGAGAAAGAACTCTAGGTGGCTGTTCTTTCTCTCCAACTGAGCGTTCCGTCCCAAGGTGTCGTCCCACTTACGCCTCAGAAACACTATCTCTGAATCAGCCCAGTAGAGTGCCTGGTCTTGAGCTTGAATGTACCTGCTAGTCATCTGCTCCTTCTCATCCTTTCCCTCAGGGTTCTCCTCGGTGTACTCTATCTGGTCCTTGTTCCACCTGCTGGGGTCGTAGACCGCGGTCGGTAGGACTCTGAAAGGTGTATCCTTCAGCCTCTGCCCTAACTGCTGGCATACCTTCTTCAGTGCGAGTCTGGCACAACACTGGTGAGCCTCCAAGGTTGAGTTGTCAAAACATGAGACCTTGACTTCCTCGAACTCTGGTACACGTGGGTCCACTGGTATCTTCAAGGTCAGTTCTGTCAGTGCTTGATCAAAAGCTGCGGTAGTGCGTCCCTCGTAGAACACCTCACAGGTCTCCACTCCAACTGTCTCCAAACACTCCTTGAGGATCTTGCAGAACCCTCCAGCCCACTGGCTGTCGGTCTTGAGGGGGATCCACATCAGCTCGTCCATCTGCACGTTGTTAAGGAAGTTAGTAAGAGTTAGTAAAGTTAATCAAGGTATTTATAGTAAAGATCAAGGTGTTTATATAAAATTTCACGGATTGTATATAAAACACAAGGAGTTAGGCTTTCCTATACTATCGTCTGTTCCTAGGCTTGCCCTACGGTCAAGCACAGCTTTGATACCAACTAAAACGAACCGGATTTCCAGGAATGGAAATCCGATCCCTGCGCCTCGGTGATAGTCCCAGGAGGCTATAACATGCAAATCACTGTCTCAGAAAGTAACGAAAACCGTACAACAGAAGGAAATATATAAAGGACCACATAAATAACATTATAATAATTAAGCATCTGAGTATATCATTACGGCACATGCCGGGTACAAGTCCAACAGGACTGAATCAAACAGAGTAAACATCTACGTAGCGGCTCTCATGTAGCGAAGTAGACTCCATCCCCATAGGCAAGCTTGAGTGTAGAACGGCCTCAGTCATCCCATCCATCGTGCTCAAAGTTGTAGTCCGGCTCCTGGTCTGAAAACCCGTCATCTACTCGATAAGCGAGTAGGTCATGTCAGCTTCCCAACAAAGAGCATAAGCAAAAGAGAATAATTCTAATATGCATGGATATCCCTATTTATGGTTGTAGAAGGTTTTGCAAGCAGCGGTAGCAACATCAAGGAATGCAGAAATGCCGAGAGGTCACCATCTCCAAGGAGATCCACACCTCCAAGGCCAACGTCTCTGGGGTCAACACACCAACCAAGGAAAGAACACCAAACACTGGATCTCAACCGAGTCACAGCATCCCACTCTCATCTGCGATGTGGGGTCACCAACTCGGCAACTCCTATCCCCACATATCAACGGCACGAAGCCGGGCTCACACACACAGGGGAGAGAAAGCAGCACAAAAGAATACTAGCCAGAGTAACAGATCCAAGGGTTGTCCATACCAGTGGACACGGACTATAGCTATATGTTTAACACTCTGCAGAGGCTGTACAACTGGATCCACCGAGTAGGGCAGAACCGGATGCCTCCGATCCACATCCCTACCTAACGGCCGGAGACCTAGTAGTGGGTGGTACTCTCCTGCCTCTCCAAGCCTGACTCGTCCTGAACTAGGGCACGAAACTTGCCAACAGGGCCTCAAAGCTGTGAGACCATCCCCGAAGGAGCCGGGGCGACGTCTACTCATGGGGTATAACCCGTCCCCCTCACACGATCACACCGATCCGCCTACAGGCTGGATGCCATCCACATACTAGTTCTCGAATCGAACCCCGCCCATAACAAGGCGAACGGTTTGCACGAAAATAGCCCAAAGATACACAGTTAAACTGTCGATCGGTCCTTAATTGCAAGAGCGAGCACTCACCAACTCCATCCGAACGACACGCCGCTAGGGCAGGAGGCCAGGTCGCATCTCCCCTAGACAGGCATTCACAAGCAACCAAAGCGGCTCGCTCCTGCGGTAACACGTCAAGGATACACACTCACCCAAAACACACGCTAGAATACCGAGATATCCCAATCTCAGTCCAAACTAGAGATCCATCCATAACTAAGGGTAAAATATATGGATAGATATAGCTGGGAACTAGCTAGGGGTCTGTAGCTAGTCCCAAGAGTAGGAAGTTCAAGGAACAGGGTAATACAAACCAAGGTACGGCTAAAATTGTCTTATGCAGTTCAAGAACATTTATAAATAATAATTAAGCACTATCATCTAAAGCATGCATAGGATCTATATGGTTGGGAGTGACATGACACCTGGTTGGCGTCCGTAGTCCTGGTCTGGGTTGAAGTCGGGGTCGTAGGCCTCCTCCGGATCGTAGCTCGGGTCTGTTCAGCACGAGATACGAGACACTAAATTACCAGCAATCAACTAAGCATAAATCTAAAGAAACCCGATTTTAAAAGATCTAAAAAGATCCAATCTATCTACAAGCAGCACCGCCTCATTTTTAGAAAATAATGAAACTGGTTTCATATTTTTCGGAGTTATAGATAATTAGTTATGATTTTTCAAAGGTTAAAGGATTTATAAAATAATTATCAAATTTATTTATAAATCAGAAAAGGGTTTTCATTTTGAAAATAGGTGATGACGTCAGCATGACATCATCATGACGTCAGCATCACAGGTTAGTGGGCCGTTATTGGGCCAAAACAGTTAGTGGGCCGAATACGGCCTAGTGGACTCAGCCTCATGGGCCAAATGGACTAAGTCCATCTTTTACCCCTGAGCAAAATTCAGAGTTCACGAAAGAAAAGAAAAAGGGCTGCACTGGGCCTTAGCAGGCTGGTTGGCCCAGCGTTTCCTCAGACTCGCACCAGAGAAGTCCGGTGGAGGTCCTCGGAGAATTCTGGGGTGCACGACGCTCCCTCGCCACACACGCACACGTCGACGCGCCCCGGCGTGCGCCCGGCGATGACGGCGTACGGCGATCTAGGGTTCCAGGGGCTCCGGCACTCAAGCGTGCACACGGGGCTGAGCGCTAGGGTTAGATGGTTGGGTTAGCGCGGCCATGGCCCCGGGGTAGGACATGTGCGGTTGGTGAGCGGCGCAACACGGAGGCGTGCACGGCGCGGCGCGGCGTGCGGTGGCAGCAGCGCGGCGCGATGGTCAGCAGCAGCAGGCATGAGCGCACTTGTGCTCGCGCTGGGGTGCACAGACTTCAGCCGCACGAGTAGCTGCTACCAGGTGCGAGTTAGCGGGGTTCAGTGCTTGTGCACGTTCACGCGCACGGCGCGGAGGCGACCGACGGCGACATGGCAGCGATGGTGGCGAGGTTAGCGTCCAGAGGCCGGGCTCGCTCGTGCGCGGGTGCACGGCAGCTACGCAAGGTTTAGGATCCTGCAAGAAAGACGGCGCGGGGCGAAGCCCGGACACAGATCATGACGAGCACTTGGCTCCGGCGCTCGGCGCGGCAGCCGGCGCGGCGTGGCGCAGGGGCACGCTCCCAAGGGGAAAGCAAGGTCAGGAGAAAGGGCGCGGGGTGTCTCACGTTGGGGAGAAGGTGAAGACGTAGCAGTGGAGCGGCGCGTCGGTGAAGCGGCGACGAGGTACACGACGGCACGGCGGAGGCTCTACTCCGGCTCCGTCTTGTCGCGGACGGCCTTCTCTTCAGCGCGTTCGGCTCCGGCTTCGCGGCTTCTGCTCCGACGGGACGACGCGGCGGTGACACGCGCCTCCCTTCTCTCCTTCCCCTCCTCATTCTTTCTCCTCTGCTTCACCTTCTCTCTCGGCGGCGAAGCAGGGGAAAGGGGGAAGAGATCCCCAACTGGTGATGGAGCCAATTGGGACTTGGCTGTGGGGGCTTTAGGTGCGTGCGGGGTCAAGGCGACCAGGGAGCAGCGTGGGCCTCGGTTGTTCCCCCTCTTGCCTTGGCGGCGAAGGCGCAACGCAGCGGTGAAGGGAGGTTGGCTTGGCGCGCGGGTAAGAGCGATGGCAAAGAAGTGAATAGGAGAGGGGTGTTGCGAGTGGGACCCGCCTTGGCGTGCGTGCCAGCTTCACGGTGTGCGCGCCAGCTTGGCGGGGCAGCGCGGCCTGGCGTGCGCGTGCGCGTGCGCGGAGCGACGCGGCACGCGATGCGGCGGCACCCGATCAAAGCAGGACGAAGGAGGAAGATGACCAGTGGCTCGGGGCGGTCCCACCTGTCAAAGAGACGAGAACGGCGGGGCATGATGTGGACCTGCACGAGCCGCGTTGATGGGCCGGGCTGAAGCGAGGGGTGACGGGAGAGTGCAGGCCTAGAGATTGAGGGCCAAGGGTAGAAAGCTGGCCCAAGTTAGTAAAGAGTTTTGGAAATTAATTTGAATAAGCGTTTAAACTTTATAATTGAATTTGAATTTATTCAAATTCAAAACACACTCAAATAAATCCAAATAAAGTCCATAAAATCCAAATCACTTATTATACCATAATTTGAATTTATATTTTTATATTTAGGTTTTATTTAAAAAGGAATTTTAGGTGAGAGGCTAGCACATGGGTTAAATGTGGTGTCACACATCAAACAAATAAAAAGTTTCAAATTTTCAGCAAATTCATACTTATAAATTTACGGAATGTTACAGTGCACTTCCATCGTGCCATGGTCATTAAGCAATCAATGAGTTGATGCCATAAGGAGAGAAATCCCAAAATCACACCATTCTTACATATAAAGGCGGAGAATTGATTAACTGACTTTTTACAATACAAACGTATGCAAGCACTCTAATTGAGTTGCTTGTTGCGGAGTTATCAAGTAATGGTGGAAGGCACATATTTTAAATACGTAAAGTGGCAAACAAGGAGTCATTTTGAAATTAAATCAAGTAAAAGGACAAAAGGAAGTTGTATACAAGTCAAAATATAAGAAAATATACGAGTTTAACTTGCATAAGTATTATAGATAATGTACTCTGTTAAGTTCTTGAAGTGAAATGAGGAAAATTGTACTCCCATATGAAATCATGTGAATAAGAAATAACTTTGTTTGCGTGACACAATCATGTGAATGAAGCAAGTTAAGAAAGACTTCTCGTTCACAAGAGTTTTGATTAGGTTTCGAAATTATGGCATTGAAGCTTATGCCATATTTTGAGGGGGAGAGCTGATCAAGTAAGAAAGATACTCTCCATATCCATATACTGAATGCGATGTGTAGATGATCTATTATGTAATTGTGACCGTCAAGAGGAGTACCATGGTCATAAAAATTGATACCCCTAAGAAAAGAAATAGCTAAATTCCTGGATTTTTTTCATATTTCTAATAGGAAGATAGTGTAGTTGGCAGTATTCGTACTGGACAACACAGATTAAACCCAAATACGAAACTTTAATGATATGTCATCTTTACAGAAGATGGGACAATCTGGGGGAGCATGGTACAAGGAGACCTAACTCCGCCTAGAGGATGGAATGATGATGAAGAGTGTGGTAAAAGCGGGCGAGTGTGCCACTCTAATGATTCAAGGAGCCATTTTTCTCAGTACCTGCTATTGCTACACCGATAATGCCTGACATTGTGGTCTCAATGCTTATTGTTATTTCACATGTGGCAAACTATTGTCGCACATATGGGGGAGTATGGCATGTCTAGAACTCCCCATAGAGACAAGAAGCAAAATAAGGCACATGTCCTTCAGGATCCTGTAGTTACCATCGTCACATGTGAGAATGAACAACAACAGTACCAAGTTGAAGAATTCAAGAGAAGTCTTGCAAAATGAAATGAGATCTATGAGTACCAATAATGTTTTGGGACTTAGAAGAAATTCCTAAAGAAGTCAAAATAGTGGACTGTAATGGGTCTACAAAACCATTTGTGACTCCAAAGGCAATAAGATTAATCATGATGCACGACTTATGTCAAAAGGCTTCATGCAAAGTAAAGAAACAAGTTATGATGAGACATTTTCTGATGTAATTATTCTTCATAATCATTATGTAAAGACATCATTCCTTAACAGAGAATATGAGGATTTTTACATGGTATGACCCAAAGGTTTTGTCATGGAAGGAAAAGAACATATGTGATGTCGCCAGAAGTAAGTTTTGGGTTTTAGTGAGAATCACGAGGATAATTGCATTTGTGCAAAATTCAAAAATAGGAATCATGTTTTCCTCATCGTGTATGTAGATATATCCTACTCTCTATTAGTGATGTTAGTCTACTATCGCAGACAAAGAAGTTATTGTCCTCAATGCTTGGTATATCTCGGTGAAACATCATTCATTCAAGGAATTGAAATTTATCAAGATACAAGTAAAGGGGTATTAGGACCATCGCAAGAGATGTGAATAAACCTACACCTGCTATTAAAGTCAAGGGTAATAGTATTGGGAATCTCAGAGTCCCAGGAACCAATATAAGATCGATCGAAAGAAATGGATTCCAAGTGTTTCAGCTGTCGAAGCTTAAAAGAATGCTCAAGTAAAGAACTAACCTTGATATAGCTCAAGTATCCGGGACGTTTTGGCAAAAACCCTGTCCAGAAATAGATCACTGGATTAGAGTAAAGAATGACTTGCATTTTGCAAGAAGTAATAATAGCCTCACGCTAAGTTGGAAGATGAGGTACTCTAAAATAGCTGAGGGTAGCCACATGCTAAGCTAGAAGATCAAGTATTCTCACATAGTTGAGGGTACAAATATCGAACTTCGGTGAGATGTGCAGTAAATACCACATAAGAAGTTAACTCTTGCAGTTTGGAGATTTATTGTGGAAAAAGCTCCAAACAAACAGTTGTGGTATCATCATAGATGCATACCGATAGAAGAACTATATGTATACATATATGAGGCTATAAGCAGGTGATTAAAAGTTGATAAATCCATTTCCAGATTTTACAATGGTTGACAACATCAATAACCATTCAAACTCCTATGGCAACAAGTCAAGTGTGCTGCCAAACACATTGACATTGAGTTATATGTTGTAAAGGAGAAAATCCAAAATCACATTTAAAGAATAGAGCATACAAGTACCAAGCGAGTACTTGTGGGTCCGCTTACCAAAGGTTTACCACACAGTGAGTTGAGAGAGCACACAATCAACATGGGTCTATGGTAAATCCTATAATTTCTGGATTACTAAGGGCCCTAGAATATGATTCGTTCAAATGAAGTAAATGTATTGTAGTTGGTTAATCTGATGGTAATTACTGTTATGATTACCCATGCTCGGTATACTTGTTTGTGATGAAGTGGATGCCAAGCAAAGAGCTGGAGTTTAAGAAACATAAGGTGAGATCGGTCAATGGGGAGAGTGTTAGATTGATCTCCACCGGTTGGCCCAAAAGTCAATTGGACCATTGATCGTGTCTTGATTGGGGAGCCCAGCCCAATAACATGACTAGTGGGCCCCTGTCATCCAGCGTCACAAATAGGAGGTGGGGGCCACAACATAGACTACGAGGTTCGTCACTACCGCCAACCCCCACCAGTCCTAACCCTAGTCTGATCGAGAGGAGGCGCTGCTGCTGATGGGAAGCACCACCAGGACGCAGGAGGTCGCGCGCCACCTCTACAGAAACTGTCGCTGCCTATGCGCAGATCCTCGTCACGGAGCCAGCGAAGCCCGGTGTCACAAAGGTACACAAACGAGTTCAGCTTACACCCGCCTCATCAGCTCCTAGTGATCCACAGAATCCATCAATGCAAGCATCATCACAATGTGTTCTCGGTGACGCGCAATGATGAACTTAATTTCTATGAGGTAATTATCCCAATTATATTGCAATTACAAGGTAGTAACAATAATGCAATTATTTTGATTTAAAGGTTTGTTGGTGACTTGGATTGCCTGGCCTGTCTGCACCTAATAACCTTTTTTCTTTGTATAAATAGTGGGGGAAGAATGTGACGACGCAAGAAAACTAGCTACTCCCCCTGTCCCATTTTAACCGCACTTCTGAAGTTGAAAAAATGTTCTAGAATAAGTGCACCCCACCAATAGATATTTGTCCCCATATGCCAGTATGTGCACAGTATACATGGGCTCATTTGTTAGAGCATGGCTAATAAGACTTGGCTGCAAGCCAAGCCACGTTGTCCCGAGACAAGCATAGCGCCTAATACGTACTCCCTCCGTCCCATAATCATGGTCGCTGGAAAAATTGTGCAACTACCAATGCAAGGAGAAAAAGACCCTAACACCCCTATAAAGCAATGATTTCGAATGACTCGCCTTGGATGGACAGCACACGGTGGTGAATTTTTTACATCAAACAAATAAGCTCTGACATCCACTTCCCATCCACTATTCCAGCACAGTGTTATTTGGCCATAAACAAATGAAAGAGGCCAGCAAACATGCATTTCATTTGGCGGTAAACTCAGCGCCAAAACAAATCACGCACTCCACTTTTACACATGAAAAACGAACTGAAATTTGAAACTACTCCGCCAGGCGCCATTTCTCTGTCTATGGAATAAAGGCTGGGAACCCTTTGTGGCCTTTTCATTTGAACCATTCACTTCTCATCCATTTTCCATGGCAATAGACTTGAACAAACAACCAGAGGAGGAAGGAGAGGAGGTGCCTGATCTCAACAAGAGTCTTGCTGAAGATGAAGAACCTGATCCCTTGGAAGGTGTAGCTGTTGCAGTTCAAGTTGGGGGAGCTGAGCACTTTGGCCTCCATCCTGATCAGAATGATGAAGAACAAATTCATCAAGGTAAACACTTTGGTCTTTCTATCTCCCTCTATGTTTCCCTCTCCCTTTCCCTCTCTCCCCTAAAATTAGAATGCTAGTTTATTTCCCCATCATAAAATCAACTCACGACACAGACAAACTTTGGTCTCTCTCCCTCCTCTCCCTCTCCTAAAATTAGAATGCTAGTTTGTTTCAGCCTCCTAAAATCAGAAGCAAATATTAGAAAACTTAGTTGTTGCTGATATTGTCACCTAAAACTCTTATATACCAGGTGTTGTTCCCTCTCTCTATCTCTCCCTCTGAAATCAGTACATGCTGCTTTGGTGCTTCTCAACTAAAATGTCTAGCAAGATCTGGGAATTTTTAGTGCATATCTCAGTCCTAAAATTAGTATCAACTAGTTTATTCTTCGTCATAAAATTGCAAGTAACATTATAATTTTTTATGCAAGGCATGCAGCTCATATTTTTCCTTCCAGATCTAAATTAAACTAGAGTGAGAGGGGAGAATAACTCACATGTGTGGGTAACAATGCATTCTCATAACCATCATCTTGCTGTACCAGGTGGAAATGTTGGCCATCCGTTTGATTTAAATCATCCACCTGAACAAGATCAACAAAACCTGAATGCAGGTGATTATTTCCCTCATGTCCAAGTACAGTTTGCAACAATAATTCTCCATGTGAAGGTTTCATAATAAATTTACTGACAATCAGCACACAATCTGTAGGAGATGACAACACTGTCTTGGAAGAAGAAGATACCTTAGACGATGTCGTACACGACTTTGGTGTGTACACAGATGATGTCAACATCATATTTGATGAAGAGGAGTTGTCTGACTCGGATGACGAAGATGCTCAGCAAACCCTACAAGAAGCAGCATCAAATAAGAATTTGACACAAAGGCAAAGACAAGACATATACGAAGATTTGCTTGGGTTAAGTACTAATGGTACATTACAAAGGAACAGCACAACAATTATTGCTGCAAAGTACAATGTTCATGTGCGTACAATACAACGGGTATGGAAGAGAGCAAAAAATTGTACCACACAAGGCATTCCGGTAGATGTCAACTCTTTGATACCTAAGAATTGTGGTCGTAAAAAAATCCAAGTAGACCTGACAAGGGTTGTTGATATTCCCTTAAACAGAAGGGGTACCATAAGGTCACTAGCAAATGCTCTTAGTGTCAGTAAAAGCTCTCTACATAGGTTGTTCAAAGAAGGCTTGCTACGACGACACTCCAATTCACTGAAGCCGTATTTGAAGGAAGAAAACAAACTAGCAAGGCTACGGTTTGCTCTCTCCATGCTAGATCCAAGTACTTTGGCAAACAATCCAAAGTTCATTGAAATGAAAAATATTATTCACTCGGATGAGAAGTGGTTCAATGGGACACAAAACACTAAGACTATGTACTTGCATCCAGATGAAGAAGACCCACATAGAACAGTGCAAAACAAGAATAGCGTTCGCAAAGTCATGTTTTATTCTGGTGTAGCACAGCCTAGGTTTGATGATGATGGGAGATGCTATTTTGATGGGAAGATAGGCATATGGCCTTTCGTGCGATAGGTACTAATCTTTCTCTAACTAATACTTGCAAGTCATTTTAAGGCATTTTGACATAACAGATTTTATAATTATAGGAACCAGCACAAAGGAGAAGCGGCAACAGACCGAGGGGCACACCTATCACAAAGACCATGAAGGTTGATAGACAAACAATGAGATCTTATATGATCACAAAACTTATACCAGCTATACAAGCTTGCTGGCCTAGCGAATCAAGGCATGAGACTATATGGATACAACAAGACAATGCTCCTTCTCATGTAAAAGTAGATGATGCAGAATTTGCTGTGGCAGTAGCCCAAACAGGTCTTGATATACGCCTACTTAACCAGCCTCCTAATTCACCTGATATGAACTGCCTTGACCTTGGTTTCTTTGCTTCTCTTCAGTCATTAACAGATAGAACGACATCTAGAACGATGGATGAGCTCATCCAGAATGTTGTGAATGAATATCAAAACTACAATCCCATCATTCTAAATAGGGTATTCCTCACACTACAAGGATGTATGATTGAAGTTATGAAAGATAATGGAGGCAATAAGTACAAGATCCCTCACATGAACAAAGAAAGGCTTGAGGCACTAGGCATGCTCCCTAGAGCACTAAGTTGTGATAGGCAGCTAGTTGAAAGGGTTATTGAGTTGTTGAATAATTAGTGGTTATGTTTATGTAAATATCGTTTATGACGCTTTTGAGTTGTTGAATAATTAATGGTTATGCCTATGTAAATATTGCTTATGACGCTTTTGAGTTGTTGAATAATTAGTGGTTATGCCTATGTAAATATTGCTTATGACGCTTTTGAGTTGTTCAGCAAGTACTATTATAAATATCACTTATGATGCTTTTGAGTTGTTCATCAAGTAATATTATAAATATCGCATGCAATTCACATTGCAAATCAGAAATTAAACAATTCCATAACAGATGCAATTCACATTGCAAATCACAAACTAAACCATACATATCATAGATACGTGCAAGTACTGAAATCAAAAGTAACCTAACCACTCCAACATAAAGCATGAGTGAAATGCAAGCAACCATCAGTGCATATACCCTTCTGCAGGTTGCTGCCATCACGACTAAACAACAAAAGCAACACAATCTATGGCCTTCTAGTCTGTTACCTGTCCATTAAACTCGTCATCTTCCACTTGTGAATAGCCCCTTAGATCCACACTATCCTGCAACCACCATGTCTCATCATCAGTTTCGAGATCAGAGAAGTTGGCCACATGGTCCAGCTCCTCCTTCTCCAACTTCACAATATCCATTGGCACCATGGCACTCTCCTTCTCCAACTTGTTGCTGTCCATCTCCACCTTGACACTCTCCTCCAACTTGTTGCTCTCCATCTCCATCTCCACCTTCACACTCTCCTTCTCCGCATCAGAAATAATTTGGCGCCAGCCATGAAGCATCTGCCTGCACGCAATTTGGACAGAAAATTAGTAAGCAAAGTATCGGTATGACAACCAAATTGCAAGGTAACATTAAGATGGCTGACCCCAAACGTTTAGGTCCTTGGTACGACCACGGCCCTCTGCTGACCGTAACAACATCTTGTGGCTCTGTCTCAGGCACATACTCATCATCATCGCCAAGCAAAGATGAACCCTTAGCAACTCCTTCTTCATCTGAATCAGGTATCAAAACAAATTGATCTGCACCCCCTTCTTGTGTATCTTGAGCAAAATCTTGTCCTTCGATAGCGATACGATTCAGCTTGCAGTCCCACCAAATTCCAGGACGACGATCTCGGCCGCGCATCTGCCTGACAGGCCGCATCCTACTACTCGATCGGATCCCCAAGGCACGGTTCATCCACAAGTGACGGCTGAACTGGCTAGTCCCATGTTCCCCCTTCCCGCCTGTCATCGATGGATCGCCTACAGCACATGAAGACCAGTTCAGTGTTACAAACTAGCAGGACTATTTCGTAGTACAAATCTTAAACTAGCACCAGTACAAATCTTATACTAGTAGTAGTAGTAAATAGCAATCGGGCCACACAAAAATGCATACAGTATCAAGCACCTCTATACGATGCAATCTGGTAGTTATATCTCACTTCTCAGTTTAGTAGTAGTCTGTACACCTGGTGATTGTATCTCTGCTATCCACTATTTATTCAAGATACCGAATCCTGATAACTAGCAACACTAACAATGGCAGAAGCCTTGAAACCTCTTGCATTTGACATTACCCTAATCAAGAACTTCACTTTTGCAAAGTCGCAGGCAGTGGCCGTGAAAACGAAGTGGCAAGCAATGTAGAATACTGAAGAACAATTGGATACTAGCAAGAACGTACAGGTTTGAACTGCAGCTTGCAGTGGACGCCGTGCTTGGATCCTCTGCCGTCGGATGTCCCTCGGTGGTGTCGCGTGGAGGGGCCTGTGCTCCTGAGGGCACAAGATTGTAGAGGTTCGGCCGAAGGATGCGGATGCCGTGCGCCGCCGGGAAGCCCTAGCAGCGGCGCGCGGGGAAGGATCCCGCGCTCGGCTCCCGTGTCCTCGCGCTCGAGGATCTCCGCGCAGAGGAATCCCAAGAGGATCTCGACGGAGTGGGTCTCAAGAGGATCTCGCGTGACCTAGTGCGGGGCAGCGGCGGCACGCCGGCGGCCGGCGTCAGGGGCATCAAGCAGAAGTACCTGCTCCCCTCGGGCCCGTTCCTGCTCCTGCAGGTCCTGCTCGCGCTCGCCAAGGGGCAGCAAGTCAACGCCCTATTCCCGCTCGCGCAGCTCCGCCCGACATTGCTGCTGTTGTTGCAGGTGCGCGACGGCGAGTTGCTTGGAGATGAGGCTGGGTGGGCGCGAGGTTGGGGATGAAGGCTGCACCGGCTCGTGGGCGACGGCGACCGGCCTGCGGCGAGCGCGAGGTTGGGGATGAGATTCAGTTTTTTTTTTTTTGAGTCCGTGTGTGGTGGTGGTGCGAGCTCGCCAGGGAAAGAGATTGGAAGGATAACCACACGGTGCTGTTAGCTGGGCCTACGTGAGCGACGGTGGTACAGGCGTACAGCTAGGTGAGGGCCGTGAGCGGCAATGATTTCGGGACGGCATTCTGTAGCTAGAACGACCGTGATTACGGGACGGAGGGAGTACAGCAATTGATGCCTTGGAAAATAGGAAGGGAGAGTCATGACAGGAACCAGCGGAGTGGTGGCACAGTGAAAACATCTCGGAGTGTGTGTGCAGCTGGTCGACGAATGCATCGAAGTTCGCATTTCTCTTTCATCCAACTAGACATGCAGGGTGACATGTCGGTCGCCACCTACACTTGCTGGACCTGCTCTTAAAAAAATTGGAGCACCAAGGACATCTGAAAGCTTGGAACGTTCACTTTGGAAATGCAAAGCTCGTTTCTCCAATCTTCTGCAAATATATCCTCCCGCACCATTCCACACATCACCAAGACCGCCTGCCGCACGCCCCCACATCCAGCGGCCCGGCTCTAGCCAATGCCTCGGTGCCTCCATCCCCTCTCGTGCTTCGTGTTGTCTGCTATCATTGAACACGTATAGTATTGTCATTTTCCATTTGTACTATGTTTTTTCATTCAAATTAATCATATAAGTGCAATAATATTGGGAGAGAGAGAGCACTACTAGGGAAAAATGCATTCGTCCCAGGGTAAAAATAACATTAGTACCGGTTCAGTTTGCCCACCGGTACTAATGTTGCAAGAACCGGTACTAATGTCCCGTGCCAAAAAGGAGGCGGGCAGAGCCATCCCGTGGCAAACATTAGTACCGACTCTTATTGAGCATTGGTACTAATGTCCCACATTAGTACCGGTGCTCAATATGGGCCGGTACTAATGTGTGGGCGGGACATTAGTACCGGCCCGTATTAAGAGCCGGTACTAATGTGGCTACATTAGTACCGGCTCTTAATAAGGCTCGGTACTAATGTCCAACGGCTATATCTCAGCTTCTTCCTCCTCCAGCCCGAGCCCCCTACCTTCTTTCTCCACTTCGAGCTCCTTTTTCTCCATGGCACCCTAGAGGAGCTTTTGCAGGATTTGTGACCATTTCTCGATGATTTCACTTGTTGAAGTGGTCTAGAGGTTAGTTACTTCATCCTCCCTTGATTCATGCTTATTTTCTTGAGTTTCATTGGTTGAAATAGAAGTATTTTAGCACTTTAAAATGAACTAAGAATAGAGGATTTTAGCACTTTGAAATAGGAGTATGTTCTAATAGAGTTGATTGAAATGGATGTGCCGTATTTGTTGGATGAGATGTTCTATATGATGATACAAATTAATTTTTTTGCATTATTTTTTATAGAAATAAATATAATAAAGGCTTTAAATGTACTTACTAAGAGAAACAACTAGAATATTAATATTAGAATTAGAGAAATAATTTATTAGTCAAAAAAAATAATTTGCTTATAATAATAATAATTTAAATTGAAATATAGTTTTCTCATTATAAAAAATATTTTCTTATAAGAAAAACATTTTCTGAATAAAAAAAGTTTCTTTATTAGGAAAAAGTTTTCTTCAATACCATCAAAATGGTTTTTTCTCATTAGAAAATTAGGAATAAGTTTATACTTGATGTGGAATATGGATTTAAGTAGTTTGAATTTGTGTAACATAGTCTTCCATTCATTATTTAAACACTAGTACCGAGTCAAAAATGGTTTTCTCATTACAATAGTTATTTCTTACTTAGAAAAATAATTTCCTCAATAGAAAAATAGTTTTCTTCATTAGAAAATTTTTTTGCTCATTAGAAAATTAGTAAAAAGTTTATATTTTATGTGGAATATGGATTTGAACACTATGAATTAGTGTAACACATATAATCTTGAACTTGTTACATGATAATAATATATTTTGTTCGGTTATATATTCTTTATTTGTAGATGGACCGGCAATGGATGTACACCGACAAGAGAATATCCAATGAATTCTTTAATGGGCTTCGTGGATTTCTAGAAGTAGCAGAATCGAACAAGCCCCCGTCCAGTTTCATTATTTGTCCATGTAGAAAGTGCAGGAATTTGAAGGATTTCTCAACGACAAAGACTCTTCACGATCACCTATACAAATAGGGATTCATGCCAAACTATTTTGTTTGGACAAACCATGGGGAGAGAGGGGTTATAATGGAAGATGACGAAGAAGGAGACGACAATATTCCTGATTAGACTCAAGAAGTTGCCTTTGCAATGGGTGATGATCCAATGGGTGAGGATGATGTTGCAATAATTGAGGGAGAGCCTGAACAAGGAGAAGATGAGCCGCTTGATGATCTAGGTCAGGTGTTGCGAGAGCAGAAGGAAGATTGCGAAAAGGTGAAGGAGGCAAAGAAGTTTGACCGTATGTTAGAAGATCACAAGAAACCATTGTACCCAAATTGCAAAGAGGGGCACAAGAAGTTGGGTAGCACATTGGAAATGCTGCAGTGGAAGGCTAAACATGGAGTTTCTGACAAGGGCTTCGATGAGTTAATGATGATCGTAAAGGACATGCTTCCAGAGGAGAACGAATTGCAGGAGTCAACGTACGAAGCTAAAAATGTCGTTTGTCCTCTGGGTTTGGAGGTTCAAAAGATACATGCATGCCCTAATGACTGTATCCTTTACCGAGGAAAAGAATATGAGAAATTGGAGGCTTGTCCTGTGTGCGGAGCGCAGCGTTATAAGATCCCACGAGATGACCCTTACGATGTTGAGCGGGAGAAGCAGAAGAAGAAGAAGAAGAAGAAAATTCCTGCTAAGGTAATGTGGTACTTTCCAGTGATACCACGGCTGAAGCGTTTATTCAGGTGCAAGGCTAATGCAAAGTTGATGCGTTGGCACAAAGAAGATCGTAAAGCAGATGACAAGATCAGACATCCGGCTGATGGGTCGCAGTGGAGACTAATTGATAGAGAATTCCCTGAATTTTCAAAATACGTAAGGAACATTCAGTTTGGTTTAAGTACGGATAGATTCAATCCATTCGGTGAGTTCAGTAGCGGTCATAGCACTTGGCCTGTGACCTTATGCATATTCAACCTTCCACCATGGCTGTGCATGAAAAAAAAGTTCATCATGATGCCAATAATCATCCAAGGCCCAAAGCAGCCAGGCAATGACATCGATGTTTATCTGAGACTGTTGGTTGAGGATCTTAAAACATTATGAAAGAAAGAAGGTGTACCTGTGTGGGATGAGGACAAACAGGAGACCTTCAATCTACGAGCGTTGCTGTTTGTCACCATCAATGATTGGCCGACACTTGGTAATCTATCAGGACAAACAAACAAGGGATACCGAGCATGCACACACTGTTTAGATGATACTGGCAGTGTGTATCTAAAACACAGTAAAAAGATTGTGTTTTTGGGCCATCGTCGATTTCTTCCTCCTAAGCACCCGTTAAGAGAAGAAGGAAAAAAGCATTTTGAAGGTGTTGGAGAAAAACGTAAGAAGCCAGTGCACCGTGATGGTAAACTTGTATTTTCTATGGTGAAATATTTGAAGGTAGTGTTCGGGAAGGCTTCTGGTGCCAAATCTGTTCCAAACGACAAGGATGGACATGCACTCATGTGGAAGAAGATGTCAATATTTTGGGAGCTTCCTTATTGGGAAATCCTTGAGGTTCGCAATGCAATTGATGTGATGCATGTGATGAAGAATTTTTGCGTGAACTTTCTTGGCCACCTAGGTGTATACGGAAAGCCAAAAGATACAGTTGAAGCTCGTCGGGATCTTAAATTTATGAAACAGCGAAAAAGCCTACATCCCGAAAAGAGAGATAAGGGAAATTGGTTGGCCCCTGCTAGTTACACCCTCAGCAAGGAAGAGAAGAAGATGATGTTTGATTGTTTGAACAGTATCAAGGTCCCGACTGGCTACTCCTCAAATATACAATGAATAATAAATTACAAAGAGAAAAAATTCATAAATCTGAAGGCTCATAACTGCCACGTGTTGATGACACAATTGCTACCTATTGCAGTAAGGGGTATTCTACCAGAGAATGTGAGATTGGCTGTCGTCAAGGTTTGTTCATTCCTCAACCAGATCTCTCAGAAGGCAATCCATCCAAAGAATCTAGTGCAGTTGCAGAAAGATGTCGTGTAATGCCTCATCAGCTTTGAGATGATCTTCCCACCCTCTTTCTTTACTATCATGACCCACCTTCTAGTGCACCTAGTTGAAGAGATTTTTATCCTCGGGCCTATGTATTTACACAACATGTTCTCTTTTGAGCGGTTGATGTCTACTTACAAGAAGTATGTCCGTAATCGTGCTCGTCCCGAAGGAAGCATCGCAAAATGATATGCTACAGAGGAGGTGATTGAGTTTTGTGTCGACTTTATTGATGAGCTTGCTCCTATTGGACTCCCTGTATCACGCCATGAGGGGAGACTCAGGGGAAAGGGCACACTAGGGAAGAAAACTCGGATGGATATGGATGAAATGTTATTTCGTACAGCACATTCCTTTGTCCTGCAACAATCATCCCTAGTGGCTACATACAGGGAGGAGCACAAGTCCATTGTACGGGCCTCAAACAAAGGGAAGTCAGACGCCTGGATTACACATCATCACAATGATAATTTTGCATCATGGTTGCGGAGAAAACTTATGGGTGATAACACTATTGGAGAGCAACTGCAATGGTTGGCTAGAAGTCCATCTATCTCAGTACTTACGTTCCAAAGATACGAGATAAATGGATACACATTCTACACGAGAGCCCAAGACCAAAAGAGCACAAACCAAAACAGTGGTGTCCGTATAGATGCAATAGACAACGAAGGAAATGAACAAACATACTATGGTGTCATTGAAGAGATATGGGAATTGGACTACGGACCTTTAAAAATCCCTGTTTTTAAGTGTCAGTGGGTTAAAAACCCTACAGGAGGTATAATGACAGACAAATTTGGGATGACAACAGTGGATCTCAACAAGATTGGATACAAAGATGAACCGTTCGTCCTAGCGAATGATGTGACTCAAGTTTTCTATGTGAAAGACATGTCAAGCAAACCACCAATAATAAAGAAAGGTGATGATAAGGGTGTTGTTAATAATGAGCCAAAGTGTCACATAGTTCTACCGGGAAAAAGAAAAATTGTTGGAGTTGAGGACAAGACTGACATTTCAGAAGATTATGATCAATTCGATGGCCTTCCTCCATTTTCAGTAAAGATTGACCCAAGCATCCGTTAGCCGAAGAGGACACTCCATACCTACGTCGTGATCACAACCAAGGGACATTCGTGAAGAGGAAGATTGTTAATGTTGCATTAGATGATGATGTATAATATGTACCAAAGTATTGTAATATTTGAATGAACTAGTATTTTGCTACTTTATTAACAAAACTTTCAATTATTTCACTTTTTTAGCATTATCAGATATTAAATAATAAATTTACGTAAAAACATACATGAGCAAGACTAAATCTTGATTTTTATTAATTACACTGGATGTACTATTTAAGAAAGATTTTGCATGAAAAAAATAAAATTATTTCTGTTTGTTAAAATCAAGAACAAAAAAGACAATTTAGAAGATATTAGTAGCTTATTGATAAGAAAATTTTAATTTTGATTGTTAAATTTAGAATGTTATAGTATATACGAAAGAAAATTAAATAAACTTGTTCCACCATTTTATGCGTTGTATATGATTTACCAAAAATAAACTGCAATATAAAAATAAAAACGAAAAATAAAAGGTGAACAGGGGCAACAAAATGAAGACCACACCGGTACTAATGTGCTTCTCCATTTGGCGGCAAATGAAAAGTCACATTAGTACCGGTGCTCAACTAGCACCGGTACTAATGTGGGGAGGTTATAAGGTGGCACCCCCTTCTTCCCCAACACTTAGCCCCAATTCCCCCGCCACCGTCGTCGTCGCCGCGCTCCTGTCCGTGCATCGTCGGATCCTCCGGCCGCCGTCCGCCGCCGTCCGCGTCGTCGTCCGGCCGCGTGCCGCCGTCCGCTATCCGTCCCCCGCCGTCCGTCCCCCACCGACGTACACGTACGCGTGCGCGCGTCGCGCCGCCGCGCCGCGCGTCGCCGTCCGCCTTACTGTCCGCGTCGTCCGGCGCCGTCGTCGCCCGCCCCGCCCCGCTGTCCGCCGTCACCGACCGCCCCCCGCCGTCTGCCGCCGTCTGCGCGCGTCGTCGTCGGTGCCGTCCCGCGCCCCGCCATCCGCGCTCGCCGTCGCCGCGCCAGCCCCGCCGTCCGTCGTCGCCGACCGCCCCCACCGCCGCGCCGTCGCCGCCGTACGTCTCCATCGGTACGGTCCTGGCCAACCACGCGCGCGCACCGCGCCCCGGCTCGGCCACGCCCCTGCTGTGCGGCGCCAATTGGGGGCTGACGTCAGCCCCCTTTTTTTGTTTTAGAAATTATATATTTAGAAATATAGATTTAGAATTTAGAAATATAGATTTAGAATTTAGAATTTAGAATTTAGAAATATAGATTTAGAATTTAGAAATATAGATTTAGAATTTAGAAATATAGATTTAGAATTTAGAATTTAGAAATATAGATTTAGAAATGGATTTAGAATTTTTGTGTAAATGTTATTTAGAATTCAATTTGGATGTTGATTGAAATGTTATTTATATGTGGATGTTAATGTTATTTAAATGTGGATGTAAATGCTTTTATAATTTCAAATTGACATGTTCGGCTCGACTCTCTCGAGCGAGTCGGGAGCGATTCGAGAGCGAGTCGGGAGTGTCGACCATATACCCCTAGGTACCTATACATGGAAGAATACGAACTCATACCATAAATCCTTGTAATCCTACTAGGACTCGTACCATGTAATCCTTCTAGGACTCCTATCTTATAACCGACTAGGAACTCGCCCCCTGGACTATATAAAGGAGGGCGGGTACCTAGGAGGACAGGCCAACACCTCAAGGTGAATCCCCCAACCCCTCCGGGGAACACCCAAGCGCAGGGCGCCATACATGATACTCCAAACAGGACGTAGGGTCTGCTACTTCGGTGGCCCGAACCTGTATAAATCTGCGTCCCGTGTCCTCGCGCATACCTTCGAGTTCCAGGTCTGGCGATCCTCCACCGCACAATCTACTACCTTGGGTACCCCTTGGTAGGCTCAGTGGCCAAAACACTGACAGCTGGCGCACTAGGTAGGGGATCAAGATAATCCTCTCCAGACAGTTTCGGCTGTATCTTCTCGTGGCTTTTAGCTGCGAGCACCCGCAGGGGGCTTCATCAACCCTCTCCAGGCAGTCTCATTCTGCGACCTCGTAGGGAGTCATGATAACTCTATCCAGACGATCCTATATCGTGTAGAACAATAAGTGGCACATGCTGTCCATGTCTCTACTTTTCAATAAGAGGCTTCGGCCTAGAGTAACACCCTTCTGGTAGGGTCTCAGTGGAACTCCAACACATTGAGTTCATCACACTGTCTTCTACGGTCATACTCGTTCTTCGGAACATCCTTGCGAGTACTCTCTCACTAGGCTCATAGCCTCAGAGGTACTTAAGACATTGTAAACTCTGTACAATGTGTTCAGTAATAAGTTGTTATCTTGCATATCGACTTGTTACTGTCTTTTGCTTATTCACAACAAAGCCTTCTTTTACACTGCCACAGCTAAGGTGTTCAACTCGTTGTGAATAAGTTCCTTTCGAGTACTCTCTCTCACTAGGCTCATATATAGCCTCAGAGGTACTTAAGACACTATTACTCAATAGTGTATCCAGATATTGTTCTCGACGCAATGTGTTTTTTCCAGACGGCTCCGGAGGCAAAACAATTCGTTTTTCTGTTTTTTAATTCGCTTTTTTTGCCTTCTGGAACGTGCTTTTTTGGCTTTTCAGCTTTGTGTTTCGGGTTTCATTCTTGGCTCGAAGTACTCAAAGTCCGCTCCGCGCGGCACAAAGTCGACTTACTCAAGTCGCATTCTAAAGTCTGCTCCGCACAGCACAAAGTCGACTTACTCAAGTCGCATTCTAAAGTCTGCTCCGCGCAGCACAAAGTCGACTTCAGTTGCATTCTAAAGTCCGCTCCGCGCGGCAATTTAAAGTTGACTTACTCAAGTCGCATCCAAAGTCCGCTCCGTGCGGCATAAAGTCGACTTACTCAAGTCGCATTCAAAGTCCACTCCACGTGGCAATTTAAAGTCGACTTACTCAAGTCGCATCACAAAGTCGACTACTCTAGTCGCATTCTAAAGTCCACTCCGTGCGGCAATCTAAAAGTCGACTTCGGTCGCATCTAAAGTCCGCTCTGACGGCATAAAGTCGACTACGGTTGCATCTAAAGTCCGCTCTGACGGCAACATTACCACTCGAAGACGACTCGAGTAGTCTATGCTACTTCTCAAGTACAACGGCTTCACGCCAAATTACTACTCAGAGTCAACTTCAGCATGCTCCGTTCGTTCTTCAGCTCGGGGGTTCAACTCCAATTACTACTCGACGTGGATCATATAGCTCACTTGGTTCGTAATCTCGGGGGGCTAGACGCTACAAGAGTACTAGGATGATGGCTTTTGCGAACTGAAGACCCTTGGATTGATCATCTAATCACTTCAAGGCTCGGTGGCTACTATGCTACAACCATCAACCTCTTTTTTCAAAGACGGAAGATGCAGATTCAAGATTGACCCTCAACTTGATTCTTCGATTCAAACTCAGGCTCGGGGGCTACACTCCATATGGAGTGCGATTTTTGCAAATCGCACCTCCATATAGATCAAAACTTCAAGACACGATGGGTATTTTTTGGAGACTTCCTGGGTTAAAACTCGGGGACGCCTGGGAACTACTCGGGGATAATTCAAAAATACTCATAGATGAAATATAGCACATTCCACTCTTTCAGAAATTCAAGTACTATTGAAGACTTCAGCTAGCAGTACTCGAGACGATCAGAAACTACTCGACGAAGCTTCAAGACTACTCGAATTCGTTGCTCAAGACTACAAAGTGCTCAGGGGCTTGTCGACCATATACCCCTGGGTACCTATACATGGAAGAATACGAACTCATACCATAAATCCCTGTAATCCTACTAGGACTCGTACCATGTAATCCTACTAGGACTCCTATCTTGTAACCAATTAGGAACCCGCCCCCTGGACTATATAAAGGAGGGCCGGGTACCTAGGAGGACAGGCCAACACCTCAAGGTGAATCCCCCAACCCCTCCGGGGAACACCCAAGCGCAGGGCGCCATACATGATACTCCAAACAGGACGTAGGGTCTGCTACTTCAGTGGCCCGAACCTGTATAAATCTGTGTCCCGTGTCCTCGCGCATACCTTCGAGTTCTAGGTCTGGCGATCCTCCACCACACAATCTACTACCTCGGGTACCCCCATGGTAGGCTTAGTGGCCAAAACACTGACAGGGAGCGAGTTGTGTTGCTCGACTCGCTCCCGACTCGCTCCCGACTCGCTCTCGAATCGCTCCCGACTCGCTCGAGCGAGTCGAGTTGCTCGACTCGCTCGACTGGCTCGCTCCCGCCATGCTCCTGACCTGTAACATCTCAGAATTTTGAATGTTTTGCCATCTGTGAATTTTTGCTAAAATTTAAAACTTTTTGTTTGAACTTGTGTGCTACCAAATTTGATCCCAATTTGCTAACCTCTCATCTCAAACTTTCTATAAAATAAAACTATATAAAAATTATTTTCAAATTATGGTTTAGATGTGAGTTTGATTTTTAAAATGGTTCTTATTTGGATCTTGAAGTTGTGTGGAGTTTGAATTTGAACTATATCCAAATTCAAACTAAATATAAAATTATTTTGTTTGAAAGGTAAACCTTGTTTGACTAACTCTAACTTTGCACCCGAGCTAACACTAGCCAATTAGCTCGGCTTGATCTGCTAACCTCTACCTCAGCTCGATCTGCTAATCTCTAAGCCCACAACCTTTTCTGATTCTTCCCAAGTGCTCTGGGAATTCTTAAAGAATTATAGAATTATTTTCCGACTCTTCGGATTAATCCTTTGCAATTAATTCGATTTCGGAGAATAGACTGTAATTCATGTGGAGTTAATTCCCTAAAGTTCTTTTGAATTGTGACAAGGTTTTCCGGCTTCTCGAATTAATAGTTCGCTGCTTAATTCGTTCCCGGAAAAATTAGTCTAAATTCATTTGTTCTAATTCTACAAAAATAAATTGTTACTTTGCGGAATTAATTTGTCTGGCCCAAATATCCGGGCCCACCTGTCTAACCCTAACCACTTCCTATAAATACCTCGCCCTCTCTCTCTTCTCTCCTTTCCCTACGGCCGCCGCCTGGCTCTCTCCCTGATCTTTCTTGTTGCCGCCGCCTGCTACTCTCTCCTCTCTCTTCTTTCTTCCACTCCAAGCAAGCCACCATCTCATTCTTTTTCCCTTTCTCTTTCTCCAAATTAGCAACCACGAGCTCCCAATTTGCAAGCCGATGCTTGCAAATCCTTTCCTTCTCCACCGTACAGCACCACCTCTCCTCTCATCCAGTCGAGCAAGCAGTTTCTTTTCCCCCAATTCGAAACTCCATGGCCACCGCACCACCAGCAGCACCCCATCATCAACCTGCCTTCTTGTATCATCAGAGCAGCATCGCTAGCACAGGCCACCCTTTCCTCTGCTCTTTCCTCTCTGGAACACACGCAGCCGCTGGAGAGAAAGAGAGCTAGGGGAGTGGAAGAAGCAAGCAGAAGAACACCAGGCGGATGAAGACCCATGTGCCATGCCGCGCTGCGCCTTGCTGCGGTGGGCGGCCACGTGAACCACGACACATAGGAGGGGGAGCTGAGGCCACTGCCATCCAGGAGCTGTGGCTGCCGACCACCAACGAGGGGATCGGCCGCACGCATCGCCGTACGAAGCTTCATGCCCCTGAACTTCCACCTCGCCCCCGCCGTGTTCGATGGAATGCCCATCCGCATCACGAGACCTTGGTGAGCACGACCTAGCAGTCTCTCTTGCCTTGTGATCATGCCTGAGTCGCCAGCCGTCGAGTTGTGCGTTATCTCTGTTTTCTCTGGAACACAAGTGATCAAGGGCACCTTTGTCTGTAGCTGCACCTCTGCACGTCCACCACCTGTTCGGTGTGATGCCCGAACCACCAGCTGATGCTATTGTGCTTCCCCTTCACCAAGTGCTGCATCACGAAGACCTCAAGATGAACCAGAGCATCTACCGCGAGCCCGCGGAGTCGAAGTGGACATTGACACCGTTCCCTCTCATCTCACCCACGACGTGCTCGACGAACTGCTAGTACCACGACAGCAAGCCGTAGGTGAGCCATCAGTCTTGTCTTGCTGTCCCATGTGTGTGCCGGCCTTCGTGCCGAGGATCCGTGCTTCATCTGTCGTACACCGCCGCGCCGCCGCTGATGCGCTCTATCCGGCCTTCGTGCCGCGCTTCTTCTGCAGGTGACCACGCCGCTCGCCGTCGCCGCGCCATGCCGCGGCTCCGGGGCACCGGATGCCCGCGCGCCGGCCGGCCGTGTCGCGGCCAGGGACTAGCCCTGTGCGCGCGCACGCGCAGCCCGGCCAAGCGCACCCTGCGCGAGGCCATGTTCGGTCCTCTGGCCGACCAAACTGCCGCCGCGCAGCTGCTCCGCCGTTTTCCGCCGCGCCGCGCCGCTTTGCTGCTCCGCGTTGTAGCCCCAAGCCAAGCAGCGGCCGGGAAACTTTTCCCCGCGCATGCGCCGCTCGCCGTCGCTGTCTACCGCGACGCGCGCCTTGCCCTTGCTGCGCTGCGCCGCCCTGCGCCGCTGTCTCGGCTGCACTGCTCTAAAGCCCTGCTCTGCGCCGCTGCAGCACCGCCGCGTAGCAAACTCTCGCAGCTCCGCACCGCCGCTGGGAAAGCCTTCGGTATAGTGTCGAACACCTGGTGTGCGAACAGTCGAACATGAGGATCTTCTGCGAACCCCAGAATAGTTGAGGGACCTTTCTTAGACTTCTGCGAGGAAGGCATAGTTGGACCCTAGCGTGGGCCTTGGCCCATCAATGCCGCTGAGCCCAAGAGCTAACCAGGTCGGACCGGAGTGAAGATAAGGGAGGTTTCTAGACTTTGGGAACCATGGGCCAGACTGAGCCGACCAATGGGCTATTAACACTTTGGGCCCAACGTCGGCCCACTAAACCTGCTGACCGCTGATGTCATGCTGACGTCAGCAATATTTTAATAAAATTATTTTCTGATTTAATAAAAGGATTTAATAAATGTTTTATAAATCCCTTTTTCCTTCAAAAATTCTTAACTAATTATCCGGAGCTCCGAATATTATGAAACCACTTGCGTTGGTTTCATAATTCCGAGACGCTCGCTGCTACCCTATCCTTATCCTCTCTTGCCCTTGAACCAAACCCCGTTTTGCCCCTCGTACTTGGAGTAGGACTCGTGGCCGCTGCCGCCACTGCGCTATTGTGGGTCTGGGACGCCGGAGCCCCGCAACTAGCCGCTGGCCTGCCGCGGACAGGAATAACTTCTCCAAGTTGTGTTCACACCGCCCCCTTGCTTGCACTTCTTCCACCGCTTTATACCGCAAACCCGCTCTCGCTCTGCTTTGCTTCGAGCCGCGTAGCACGCGTCGTACCAAGTGTTAGTACCCGGAAGGCCGCGCGTGATGGACGGCCGTGCCTTGAGCAGAGGCCTCTGCTTCAAGCACGGTAACCCCGCGTTGCAACCTGGCTACTACACCAGGGTTATCATCACATCGCTAGCGCTTGTTCCATCGTGCTCTCGAGCACGCTTTACCGCATCACCACCCTTTTTCCGGCCACAAGTTGAATATTTCCTCTCCTTGTGCTGCCGCTGCAGACCTTGTTCTGATAATGCCTTGCCTAGCTCGTTTCTCCTTTCTCATCTCTCTTCATCCTCTGAGCTTCCGCCTTGTTGCACCTATCTCTTGCGCTAATGCTCTGCCGGCGCAATCACCAAACCCTTAGCCTTTGATCGGCAACCCAACCTTGAACTAACCCTTCTCTCTAACTTGTTTCCTAGTATATAAAGCTAGTAGCTTAAAACTATTTTAATATAAAACTAATTACTTTGATTTCCCTAAATTAATTAGTGCTGCTTGTAGCTAGTTCGGATTTATTTTGATTCTTCTAAATTGATGTTATTTGGAGTTAATGCTTAGATGTTGCCGTTATTTATTTCTGCGTCGCATCTCGTGTAGGCTTGTGATCATGTTTGAAGACCCGAGCTGCGACGACGACCCGAGCTGTGACGATTGGGAAGACCTTTGATCCGAAGGAAGGGCCCAACCTCTACTACTCTACGACGACTACCGCGCAGGTGTCATGTCACTCCCGACCACGTAGATCCCATGCATGCTATTTAGTTGCTAGTGCTTTACTTATGATGCTTTGGATGATTGAAATGCATAAACAATCTTTTAGCCATGCCTTGGATTTGATATACACTGTTCCTTGAACTTCCTACCTTTGGGACTAGCTACAGACCCCTAGCTAGTCCCTGATATTTACTATCCATACAATTTACCTATTCCGTGATATGGATGGATCTCTGGTTTGGACCGAGATTGGGATATCTCGGTATTCTAGCGTGTGTTTTGGGTGAGTGTGTTACCTTGACGTGTTACCGCGGGAGCGAGTCACTTTGGTTACTTGTGAACGCCTGTCTAGGGGAGATGCGACCTGGCCTCCCGCCCTAGCGGCGTGTCGGACGGTGGGAGTTGGTGAGTGCTCGCTCTTGCAATTAAGGACCGATCGACAGTTTAACCATGATCTTTGGGCTATTTTCGTACAAACCGTTCGCCTTGTTATGGGCGGGGTTTGGTCCGAGAACTAGTTGGTGGTTGGCGCTCAGCTTGTAGGCGGACCGGTGTGGTCGTGTGAGGGGGACGGGTTATACCCCCGAGTAGACGTCGCCCCGGCTCCTCCGGGGATGGTTTCACAGCTCCGAGGCCCTGCTGGCAAGTTTCGCGTCCCAGTTCAGGACGAGTCAGGCTCGGAGAGGCAGGAGAGTGCCACCCACTGCTAGGTCTCTGGTCGTTAGGTAGGGATGTGGAACGGCGGCCACCGTTTCTGCCCTATCCGGCGGGTCCAGTTGTACAACCTCTGCAGAGTGTTAAACCTATAGCTATAGTCCGTGTCCACTGGTATGGACAGCCCACGGGTCTGTTACTCTGGCTAGACTTTTCTTGTGCTGCTTCTCTCCCCTGAGTGTGTGAGCCCGGCTTGGTGCCGTTGAGATGTGTGGTAGGAGTTGGTGACCTCACATCGCAGATGAGAGTGGGATGCTGAGTCTTGGTTGAGATTCGGTGCTTTGGTGTACTTTCCTTGGTTGGGGTGTTGACCCCAGAGGCGTTGGCCTCGGAGGTGTGGATCTCCTCGGAGATGGTGACCTCTCTGCAATACCGCTTACCTTGATGTTGCTACCGCTGCTTGCATAAACTTACTACAGCCAGATATAGGTTTATCCATGCATACTAGAATTCATCCACCGCTTTTGCTCTTTGTTGGGAAGCTGACATGACCTACCCGCTTATCAGGTAGATGGCAATGCTTTCAGACTTGGTGATCGACTACGACAACGACGAGGAAGGATGGGAAGACTAGAGCTGGTCTACACTCAAGTTTGCCTGTGGAGCTGGAGACGCTTCGCTTCGATAGATCCGCTGCGTAGATGATTTACCTTTCTTGTTTAGTCCATTTGGACTTGTACCCGGCTTATGCCGAAATGTTGTACTCTGATGTATTAATAAAATTATGTAATTTTCCCTCTAGACCTGTGTTGTATGGATTTGTACCACTTGAGACAGGGTTTGCACGTGATAGCCACTTCCTGGGACTATCACAGATGTGTAGAGGATCGGGTTTCAAGTTTTGGGAATCTGGTTCGTTTCACGACCCCCCACCACGCTCCCCACTCCCCACCACGCTCCCCACTTCTCCGCCACGCCATGCCCCCGACTCCCCCGCCACGCTCCCGACCCTCCCGCCACGCTCCCGACTCCCCCGCCACGCTTCCCACTCCCCACCACGCTCCCCACTCCCCACCACGCTCCCGACTCCCCCGCCACGCTCCCGACCCCCCCCCCCCCCGCCATGCTCCCGATTCCCCCGCCATGCTCCCCACTCCCCACCACGCTTCCCACGCCCCCGCCACGCCACGCTCCCCACTCCCCCCGCCACGTCCCCGCCACATTATTATTTTTTGTCCACATATTATTTTTTGTCATGTTTTAATTGTCTCATCATTGGAATAGATGGTCCTCATATTATTTTTTGTTACATTATTTTAGTTACAATGGTGCGAACCGAAGATGACCGAGAAGCGGAGCAAATGATCATGGATTTAATTGCTCGTAATACTATGAATGATGCACCGAATGAACAAGAATAGGATCACAGAGAGGCCGACAGCTACCTGAACATGTTTGCTGATGGCAACGAGAGGGAGCAACCAATTGCTCAAGGAAGCAATGATGGAGAACCATCTGAGGTATAATTAATAAAAACCAGTACCTCGTCATGATTTTCGAGGAACCTACTAATTATAGAAAATGAGTTAATAGTTCTTAAATTTCCAGGAGCCTGCATCGAGCAGCAAGAAGAAGCCGGGTGGGAAACGCGGCCCAAAGAAGAAGCTAGATGGGCGTTTCATCATCACGAAAGTATCTCCCGATGGGAGACCGTTAGCTCCACATGAAAATGTTGTCAAGTTGGTAAATCACATTGGGGCTCTTGTTCGGGACAACATCCCAATAAGCTTTCGGTTTTGGAAAGCGGCTGACGCACCTGACTTGCTACTCGAAGAAGGTGATCAAGCAGAAGCTGAGCACGAAGATCAAGATCAGGACGAAGAGCAACATGAAGAGAATGAACCATCGGTACCGGTTCGGCCAGATGTTGTCCCGGTCACAGAGAGGAACATGATTTGGGTCGAGGTGAAAGCACACTTCGGATTTCCCCAAGGCACAAGTTTGAAAGATGTGCGCACTTGGGCCCTGCAGAAGGGTGCAATTGCCTTTCAGACGTACAAGAAGCGGCTGACCAAGGAGTTCATCAAGGAGGGGCTTACACCCGATTTTAAGAAGCCGGGATATGCCAAGTTAAGAGATCATTGGGATGCATTTGTGCAGGGCAAGCAATCGGAAGATGCCACCAAGTTGATTGCAACCAACACAGCCAATGCACGTAAAAAGAAAGAATTCCATCATCTTGGCCCTGGAGGTTACGCGATGGCCCTGCCCAAATGGGATCGGATGGAGCAAGAGATAATGGCACGTGGAATCGTACCGGCAACTCTGGAGTGGCCTGACCGAGCACGGAATTACTATTACGCACATGGTGGCACGCTTAATCCCGAAGATGGGTCATTAAAACCGGGTGAGCAACTAAGACAGACAGCTGCAAGGCTTGTTGATTTGATCAGGGCTGCTGCCGAAGGAACATTCATAGCTGATCGAGAGAAGGACGAGCTTTCTGCTGCAATAAGCACTAGAGAACATGGTGGACGTTGCCGAGGCAAAGGTGTGATTCCATGGAAATTTGCATGGCATGAGCACATTGACTCGTATAAGAAGCGCAAAAGGAACAAGGACGAACAAGATAGGAAAATCATACAATTGCAAGAGCGTGTAGAAATGACTGAGGCAAGAATGGAGGCCATCATTGACGAGCGTGTGGCCCTTGCTCTTCACAAAAAATCATCTCAGCAAGGGCCCATAGATGAAATGAGCCCGCCATCTACTAAGGGGAAAAGTAGTGTCGCTTCAACGGATGCAGCACCAGCAAACACGGAAGCACCGGTCAAGGAAGTAGAAGCACCCCTAACCTCACATGAAGAACCGGTTGCCTCACCAGAAGCACCCCAAGCCTTAGCAAAAGCAGCCGAGGTCTGCCACGAACGGTTCCCCGTGGATGACATCACAGTGAGGTCGGCGTGTGAGCTTCACGCTCAACTCAGAAACAAGATGTTACCAGTGGCTTATGGTGTTGCTGAGGTCCCGGAACCGGGGGAAACATTCATGGGCGTGGAATTCAGTAAATCATTTTACCATAAAGTTGCCGTCGACCGAGTGGTCCCCGGTTGGGAAGACCTCGAACTGGAGTTACCGGGACCTGATGGGGAAGATGTGCTTGGAGATACCGTGCACGATTGGGTATTGTGGGCCAAGGCTCACATAAAGATTACGGAACCGGTCAAAGAAGCACCCCTAGCCTCACCAGAAGCACCTATTCCTGAAGCCTCATCTACACCCCCCGTGCCTGAAGGCGAAGATCATCAGCTACCGTCATCTCCAACAGGAAGCATGAGTCCTCTAGTTGATCGGGACCCAAGCGAGAGTCCGCCCCCTCAGCAACAGGGCAAGGGTACCAAACGACGAGCTACGCATCATCCTCTGCCCCCTCCTCCAAAGAAGCAGACGAAGCCAAGGCCGAAGAAGCCTCAACCGAAATTATCTTACGAGAAGACTCAGGAGGAGCTAGATGCTTCAGTGCGGGCTGAACTTGATAGACAAATATTCAAAGCGAAGAAGCCACATGTTGAGAAACCAATTGACCGGGTCAAATTTCATCGCTTCATGAAGAAAATGGAAGAGGAGAAACGAATAAATGCCCAGCCACCTCCTTTGAGTGACTATGACAGACAGGCACTCAAGATTGACAAACAGAAGAAGTTGGTGAATAAAGCTAAATCTACAATTCCACAACTAGGCACCCAGTCAAAGCAATCTGTCTCCCCCATCAAGGTGCTTTCTTCGCTTGAGCAGCATATGCTTGTATTAAATAAGGATTCAGGTCTGACTCCTAGTCAAATCCGAGGGGACGAACCAATCCCAATGCATGAAGGGGCAAATAGACCGAAGTATGAGTTGGGTAAACCTCTTGTGTGGCCGCAGTTGGTGCCGTTTCTTCCAACGAGAATGCATGAACTGCACGATTGGTACATGGCTGCGTCAGCCAGCGGTGTAACCTATGTGGAAATTACCATAGATGATCAACATTATTTCCGTGGCCGACAAACTTTTGGTGTGGAATTTGACCAATTTTGGTACTTATTCAATCAAGATGCAATTGACTCAGGACTCATCGCTTGCTGGACTCTGTAAGTCTCGAAAACAATGATCTAGACATTCTACATTATCTTAACTTGTGTTTAATTTGAATTTAATTTCAATCATGCAGCTTTGAGATGCAGCGGTGCAAGAGGAGAGGAATAATGGACATCGGCTTCATGGATCCACTAATGATAAATCAGACTTGTGTCAGAAAATGGGAGCTGGACACATTGGACTATATATATTTGTATCTAGAAAAACACCATAAGAAGGGTATCATACTTCTGCCATACAACTTCGGGTGAGCAACGTGTATCTCATCTATTTTATCTGTTTCAAATGATATTGCATATATATTTCAAGAAACTAATACTTCTACACGTATGCACAGCTTCCACTGGATTCTTTTTGCATTCTGTCTGTCTCTAAACAAGGTCTTCATCTTCGACTCTTTGAGGGCAACATCAGACAAAAGCGCATATCAAGATGTCGTAGAGATGATCAAACTTGCATGGACTCGCCTCTGTGTAGAGCACCCGGGAAGGTACAAAGAGAACCTTTATTTCCATTATGATTTCCCTGTATGTGTATTCTGCTAGTCCGCATATCTCATGTCTTCCAATATAATTAAACATATTTCATAACCTTGTTTTTGCACATGTGTAGTGTTTGACACAACCTTCAGGTACCAATCTGTGCGGATACTATGTATGCGAGTTCATGCATACCTTTTCAAGCATCGGAAGAGGTACCAACCTTGAAGACAGGGTGCGTCCACTAAACTAAACGACACATGCATGTAGTTCTTATTTGTCCATGTTCTTTTTTGTACTAGTTCTTATTCTTTGTTCATATTCTTTCATAGATTGATGACATCAAGCAGGGGTTCCTCGAGTCGAAAAGAATCCGGTTAATTCAAGAACAACTTTGCGGATTTCTTCTAGATGAGGTGATTACGCCAGGTGGAGAATTCTACTCAGGCTTATTATCTGTGATTGTAACGGGCAAGTCCACGGAAGAAACATCGGGGAAGTCCACTGCAAAAGCAACTGGGAAGTCAACGGAACAAGCAGAGTCGACTAAGCAGGGGAGCAAGAGAGGAAAAAGCTCTGCAAAAGACCAATCGTCAGGAAGCAAAAAAAAACTAATATTAAATCTTGCTAACCTTTGATGCAATGTATTATATACACTAATATATATTTTTCGTATTTCTGTATGCACAATATTATATATGTTCTTTGCATTGGATCAACTACCGGATTTGAGATAATACATGCATACAAATATATGTACTAGTATAATATTAGATATTATACTAGTACATATATACGTATGCATGTATAGTATTATCTCAAATATTTTATATGGCACACGAATATATATTATAGCGTATCAAGCATTAGGATTAGTATACGTAAATACGATAGAATTAATAAACCAGAAAACAATAAAGAAAAAGAAAAAACAAAAAAAATAGTACCGGTTGGAAACAAGAACCTGTACTAATGTGGACCGTGCCACGTCGCCGGGGGCGGGCACATTAGTACCGGCCCTCAATACCAGCCGGTACTAATGCCCACAACCGGTACTAATGTGACTTCACATTAGTACCGATTGAACAATACCGGTTTGGAAACCGGTACTAATGAGGGTTATAAACCGGTACAAATGAAGGTTTCCCTAGTAGTGGAGAGTAGGATAGACTAGGGGTGCAAATTGGTTATAATGTGGTGCACCTCCGAACCTCTTCACCAAGACCGCCTGCCGCACACCCCACATCCAGCGGCCCGCCTCCAGCCAATGCCTCAGTGCCTCCATCCCCTCTCGTGCTTCGTGTTGTCTGCTATCATTGAACATGTATAGTATTGTCATTTTCCATTTGTACTAAGTTTTTTCATTCAAATTAATCATATAAGCGCAATTGTATTGGGAGAGAGAGTAGGATAGACTAGGGGTGTAAATTGGTTATAATGTGGTGCACCTCCGAACCTCTTTAGTTCAATTATTTGTACTACTTCTTCAAAATTGAACTAAAGAGGTACACATAATTGAACTAAAGAGATTCGGAGGTGCACCTATCGGTTACCTTTTTGCACCCTTAGGATAACCCTTAGGATAGACCATGTTGGATGGAGACCTAACAAAGATACAATAATTGAAATTTTGAGTGTAGGAAAAAGGTGAAATGTCCAAACGACCCCTGGGCTTATACAAATGCAAAATGCACTATCAAAGCTCTACTGCAAACACATAATAATACGTAGAAGTGGGAAAAGGAAAATCTCAGCTGCTCTGATAGATGATGTGCAAGTGGAATGCAGCTTCCACACGGTGATCAAGCAAACACGCCTCTCAATATGGATGCTATATTTACAAGATGTACTTGTGGCCCTGTACTTGCAACTCTGCAGCTAGCTAGCTAGGCGACATTGCATGTTACTTGAATAATAAAAACTGGCTTTTACAGTCTCCGTGTGATCCCACCACGCGTTTCACGTGGTAACATTCAAGTACTGATCTGACGCAGATTACTGTATACGCCATGTGATCACGTCTCATCAGACGCACCATATTCCACAAGCATGCTGATGCTGATGTGTGTGTCGTCGGCACCCATGAATTATTTGTAGGTCGACCCCATGCGTGCCGCGCGTGTATAAACACCGCCCTCCGGCCGGCTCCTCCGTCCATCACCACAGCCACCAACCTCCTCGATCTCCTCATCCTCCACTCCACTCTCCTCTTCCATCGCTCATAGTTCGTTGTAGTGTTCGATCGTCTGCGTGCAAGTAGCAATGGGGGTCGGGAGGAAGGTTGCTGAGGGCGGGGCCAGCAGGTTGCTCCTACTGCTCGCCGGGCTGCTGCTGGTGGTGGCCGCGACGGCGATGGCCGGTGTTGCTGAGGAGGAGGGAGTCACCGCCGGTGAGGACAGCCTCCACGGTACTCTGCGTATATGTGAGATCAAGTGCCGGAGCATGCATTATCTACTTTACTTTTGAAAAAGAAAAAACTCCCCCGCGTCGTCTCCAGGTGAGGCGGCTCGGGGGTGACTGCGCCCGCCGCCCGAAGCCCTCGCCGTCCAGCCTGCCAGCCGCCGCCGCCGCCGGCGGCGGCGGCGGCCTCCCCCTCCTTTCTCCCTCTCCTATCCTCTCGGCTCCTCTCCTTCTCTCCCCTCCCCCTCTCTCCCCACCGCAACACCACCCGGTCGCTGCTGGTCTTGCACCGCCTCCTCCTCCCCCACCTTCGGCGTGCGTCGGCGGCGCGCTCGGCGCCGGGGGCCTCCTCCGTCCGCCATGCCAGCCCTCGTCTCGCCCCACCCGTTCCTCCTCTTTGCGGCCGGGCAACCTAGATCTGGGTTTGCCCGCCGCCGGGCTGGGTGCCGCGGGGGTGGCCGCCGGGGGCCGTCGCAGCGCCGCCGTCGCCTCCTTCGGCCTTCGCGCGGGTGTGGCGGGCATGGGGCGTCGGCCTTCGGCCTCCCGCTGCCTCGAGGCCGGGCCTTCGCGGGTGACGCGCTCCTGACACTGGCGTTCATGCACGACGCCCGCGGGTGCGCGGCAGCCGGCGTCCCCGCCGACCGGGCCCTCCGCGCTATCGTGGAGCTGGGCAGCGCGGCGGGCGTGGGCGGAGTCGCCGCGGGGCAGTCCGCCGACTTGGAGGGCGTGGGTCGTCGTCCACCGTGGGCTTCGCCGCGCTGGTGCTTCCCGTGCACGGGCGAGCTGCTCGCGAAGGCCGAGGCCATGCTTGACAGATTTGACGCCGCGCGTGCCGCGCCGCTGCGGCACCTCACCCGGCCGCTGACCTGGTTCGCTGGCCTCCTCCGGCCACCTGTGCGCCGGCCGGCGGCCGCTCCGTCCCCCGCGCGAGGCGGACCGCCGCGGACCCGTGGCGTGGTGCTCGGAGGTGAGGACGTGCATGCGCAGCTTGTGCTCCTCCATGCGCGGCACTGCGACCGAGGCTGAGGGCCCCCAGCGCTCCTCCCCTGACGCCCGAGGCCAGAGCCCCCCCCTTCGGTCATCCTCCTCCGTCCCAGCCTCCGTCGGCGCCGGCTCCCCACAGCCGCGCGCCGTGGGTTCCTCAACGTCGACAGTGCGCGGCGGGCACGGCGCCGGCGCGCCAAGATTCTGCCTTTGCGGTCTCGCCTGCTCCGGCGCTCCTCTGCCGGTTTGGTCCACCCATGTGACTACTCCGTTCCGGCCTCCTCGGCGGCCTCGGCTCCTCCTCGCCATCGTCGGCCGTCTGCGCCCCTTCCTGCCGACCTAGTTGACTGTGCCTGCTGTTTGTTCCTCGCCGTCGCCTGCGGCCCCTCCCGGGCGGTCGGCTCCCCCCTGCCGGCGTCCTCTCTGGGCTGGCGGCCGCGGTCCCTCCCCCTGTGCCGGCGGTCATTGTGCCCCCCTCCTGCTGGTGGCCGCTACCCTTCCTCCTGTCGGCGGTCACGGCTCCTCCCTCTTCTCGGGGCCCGCAGTCTGGCGGTTTGGACCCTTCTTCAGGTTGCAGTCGGCAATTAGGCGGCGAGGTGGTTCGGACGACTACGTTTGGTCCAGGGGGAGTTGTTGCCGTCGTTGTGGTTGCGACGGCTCCCTGCACCTGCACCTGTTCTTCTCGCCTACATCGAGGCTTCCTGCTGCGTTCTCCACCGCTTTGCCCTCTTCTTGTTTGCATTGGCCAGTCGTGGATTGGCATCCGAGGCTGGGGCGAAAGCCTTGTCTAGCTTCTGCTAGGCTGACAATGGACTTACCCTGTTGGGGGCATTGTCGCGGCCTACAAATGCCTTGGTTTGCCGGGTGAAGACCTGGCCTGCCCCTTCGTGGGTAGGCGGACGATGGCGGCGTCGTCGTCGCTCCCTTCCTGGAGGCATCGTCTTGCGGAACCTCCACTTCGGTCCACGCTGTTGCAAGTTGTTTGGCGAGCGGTGATGTGCGGGTCTCCTCGGTGTTCGTCTGTGCAGGTCCTGGGCTGTCCTTGGGGGCCTCTCCGTTGTACCCTTCTCTGCCTCCTTGTGGTAGTTTAGCTTGTGTTGGTGGTGTGGGATCTCTTCTCTTTTTCCTTTGTTCGTTTCAGGCTTAATCTTGTTGTTCCATCGCTCTTTGGGGGTTCTCCCATCGTGGCGCGTTGTAAAACTTTCTCTTCTCTTAATGAAAAACGTGCTTTACACGTCTTAAAAAAAATGAGATCAAGTGCCAACACCATCATGATCCGGTGAACACGAAGCGGTGCGTCGACTTCTGCATACGGTACCAGCTCACACTGGATGCTGTCAAGAAGCAGGATGGAGCCACCGCTACCGTCGCCACAAGTGATGACATCCTTTGTGGCAGCCGGCGTATATGCGAGATCAAGTGCCAGCACCATCACGATCCGGTGAACAAGAAGCGGTGCGTCGACTTCTGCATACGGTACCAGCTGGCGCTAGATGACGTCATGGAGGAGGACGGAGCTACAGCTACTGTCACCGCTAGTGAGGCCACCTTTCGCGGCTACAGACGTGATTGTGAGCTCAAGTGCCAGCACCATCATGACCCGGCGAACAGGAAGCGGTGCGTCGACTTCTGCATACGGTACCAGCTTACGCTGGATGCCGTCGTGGAGGAGGACGGAGCTACAACCACCATCACCGCTAGTGAGGCCATCTTCCGTGGCTACAGGCGTGATTGCGAGCTCAAGTGCCAGCACCATCACGACCCGGTGAACAGGAAGCGATGCGTCGACTTCTGCATACGGTACCAACTGACGCTGGGTTCCGTCAAGGAGCAGGATGGAGCCACCGCCACCATCACCGCTAGTGAGGACGTCCTCCGTGGCAGCCGGCGTATATGCGAGATCAAGTGTCAGCACCATCGCGACCCGGTGAAAAAGAAGCGGTGTGTCGACTTCTGCATACGGTACCAGCTCGCGCTGGATGCCGCCAAGGAGGATGGAGCTGCTCCCACCACCACGACAATCACAGCTGGTAAGGACATCCTTCGCGGCAGCCAACGTATATGTGAGATCAAGTGCCAGCACCATCACGACCCGATGAACAAGAAGCGTTGCGTCGACTTCTGCATTAGGTATCAGCTGTCACTGGATGCCATAATGGAGGAGGACGGAGCCACCGCCACCGCTAGTGAGGCCACCGCCATCCCCACCGCCGGTGGTGTGACGCTGCCGGCGAATGCATGGACGGCATGAATAATGGTCTAAGTATGTATTTTGTCCCGACCTCTCGTGTGCGTTTGTCTTGCACGTTGATGTGGTAGTATGAATAAAGAGCGGGAGTCGTGTGCTCTATGAAAAAAGTGTGATGTGTGAGAGGCCATGTCCGGTTCTACTGCATTTTTCAGAGCATGTACAAAGTGAGTTGTCTGTTGTGATGAATGCTTTCTCGTTAGTGGATTTGTAAAATAACTGGCCAATTTGGTTTATTTTGAACAAGAACTCTCCTCTCGTATTCTCATTTAACACCAGTCATCTCGAGAATGATTAAATTCTCAACTCATAAATGGACAAAATTGTTGGTATAGGTGGACAATGGTTCATCTGTGTGTTGGCGGGTGTCTTATGTCGCCCGCTAGTAGAGATGACACAGTGCTGACGGATGCAACCCGGCGCCCCCGTACACCACTGTGCTGACGGGTGCTAATTACACCCGCTAGCACACTATTTTTCTTGTGTCAGTAGAAATTGATTCTGACCTAGTGGAACCAATGATATATCATTATAACACTTTTATTTTTGTTCACATACATACACGCTCCCACCCATATAAACACATATCCTACATGCACTCAAACTCAGTGCGCGATGCCCAGAAGGCGTGCCCGTAATCGAGGTTGTTCATTTCCCGTGGATCAAGTTTATGTTCACTGTCCTCGAAAAAAAGGTTTATGTTCAGTGGAATTCACGACAACCTGAGCATCCAAAATGGAAAGAAGACCATAGGCCACACAAATACAAGCCTAAGAATGCATCCCACGTAACCATTCTTGCTATTTACAAAAACACTTGCATGAAAAAAAAACAGTATTAAAATGCCCCGCATTAAGTAGCAAATGGGGAAAAAAAGTTAAAGGGGTGTTTTATGGGAAACAACTTTCAGTACCAGTTCACAAATCCCTTTAGGCCAATCTCAGTGGCAGTGTCATGCGCACAGTTACCAAGTTTGTCACATCAACTTTTTAGCATGATGACCTTGTCACTCTCAATGCACAGCATTTAAATCTTGCATGTATCATCATCATGACTATATGATCTTCTCTCAATACAGGGTCATGAGTATTAGTAACTGTACCCACCTAGGGTCATCACCATTGTTGTGAAACATAGTAATTAGTGATCAATTACTCTAATTACGTAATTAAGATAATCATTTAATTAAGAGAATCGACGTTCTCTCCCCGAAGGGGTGCGTGCGGCCTGTGTCCGCACCTTTTCCTCCCTGTATAAAGTGTGGAACCCTCTCAACAATCAATCCATCAATCATTTCATTCACACTTCAACACGTTATCTGCACGCTCTCCTCTGTGCACTTGCCGGCGACGCAAGACAGAGGCCACAGGACCTCGCCGGCGACGCTGCCGGCCTCCATCCCTGGGTGAGAATGGATCCCCTTTTCCGTTTCATTGAGACTCCAATGGCAACCTACCTGGTGATCCCCGTCGGCACTCGTCGGGGACGCTGCTTCTTCTGCACCCGCGGTGCACGCCATGGCCGTCGCCGTGGTGGCCGTGGTGGTCGTGGCCGCCGCTTCCGTGGTCGCCGTGGACGTCGTTCTCCTCCACCACGCCATGCCTCGCCGACGGCGAGCAGCAACCGCTCCTCCGAGCACACCATAACTGTCACACCACCGTACACCGCCAGGCTGGTCCGCCGTGCGCGAAGCCCTTCCCCGGCGGCGCAGCGTCTTCCGACGCCCATGCCACTAGTGGAGCAGCCTCACCGCCCTCTCAACATCCGCATCCGTCGTCCTGGAACACAAGCAGAAGGAGTCGAGGTCATCCCCGATCTAAACATACCTGGGTCGACGACGGCACCGGCGGCGGCAACGCCGGCTTCGGCCCTCAGGCCGGCCCTGCAGCAATCCACTCCTTCATTGTTGCTGCCATGTCGACCGGCATCGCCGGACCCTCCGCGGCGGTACACCCAAGCTTCAGCGTCGGGACCATGGCGGCTCATCGCGGCGCTCCGCCGTTCTTCACCAACACCGGCGAACTGCCATCCCCGTCCTCGGCAACGACGACCCAGGAGGCCGCACCAACCCCAGCGGAGCTCTTCGGTAGGGTCGCCGCCGTCGATCGCCGCCCGAGGGTCCGGCGCGGCACATGGAGCCCAACCGTGCTGGGGCTCCCCTCCTCCGAGCTCTGAACGCCGGCAATGGCCGGCGGACGGCGCAACAGGGGGGCAGACGGGACAGAGAAGAGAAGGGAAGAGGAGGAAAAGCAGATCTGCGGCTGCCGGAGGAAAGAACGAGCGCCGGCCATACGGCCGGCCACTCCACCGGCGGCGGTTACAGGGAAAGGAGACAAATGGTTAGGAAACCCTAACCGCCCCTCTCCTCCCTTTCTTAAACCGACAGGCCGCATGGGCTAGCAGGCCTCAGCCGCGTGGGCCGGCTGGCCTTGCAGGCCTCCGCCGCGGGCTGGCCGCGGGCCGCTGCCGGGCCACAGGCCGGATGAAGCCTGCATTCCTCCTCCAGGCTCAAGAAGTCCTTCGGACCCCCTCCAATTTCAGAAAAGACCAAATTACCTCCCTGAATTTACAAATTAGCCATCAGGCTTTTATCTATTTATGTTTTCAGAATTATCAATTCTGTAAATTTATGTTTTAGACCCTGAATTGTTTTGTAATTATGTGTTATCTATTTACGAAGTAATTAGCTCGATAAGTGTGCGAGATCTCAATGGTTATGAGAGTCAGCCTTGAGATAGCACTATCTATAATGCTTTGAATGCCTGAGTGCTCGATTCTTGTGGATCTTATTGGATCTTATGGTTCTTACTATTGAGTGTAGGATTATATATTAGTAATATTTTCATGCTTGTACTTGACTCCTAGAATAGGTAACCCCAGTGTTTTCCAAGTTAGAAAAGACCACCACTACGAAATGCTTTGAAGACTATTAGCCTAGGGAACCCTGAGGTAACCCACAGAAGGAGGACAAGTTATCACTATAAGCCAGGAATAAGGAGTATCGGAGTCATGCCTATTCAGCCGAAGTTGAAGAAGAGTATGACACTGCAGTCTATGAGACTAAGGTTTTGGTTAAGCTATCTTGTACGTGTTGGAAACAAGCTTACTGACTTGAGGTTGAGATTATGGAAAGTTGGAGCCACCCACTACCTCTAAGTTGCCAGTATTTGAAGAAGCATACAAGGAGTAGAGAATCTATGATCAGAGTCCCTCAGGTATACTCAGGAAGAAAGATGAAGGATCAATATGCTATGGATCGAGAGATTGAGATCAAGATCAACCTCACCTCAGAACTTTTTCAATTGCAAACAATTTGATGCATACACGCTATTGGAATTGACAAGTGAGCAACTACAAAGGAACTGAAGATACTTGAAGCATGCATACACCTTGAAGAAGCGGGTACCCCAATGTACCTAGTGGAGCTTTAATCTCGAGGACGAGATTCTTGTAAGGGGGAGTCTGTAACATCCCGGATTTTTCCGGATTGTTAATGTTTGCAAAAATGTGGATTTCAAAAAAAAATTTGTGCTTGATGTGATTGCTTGGAATCATAAGAGTGTCTTCTTGTGCTCTCTCCAAATTCTTAGTAATAAAATTTATTTATTTGCTTTGTGTGCTAAGGATAAATTTCATGCTAGTGTGCTTTGAGTCTTAATTGGGATTTTCTTGAATCTTTGAGTGTGGTTTATATTTGAAATCTAATTTCAAATAAAAATTAAAATCTAATTGAACTAACTATCCTCTCTAACCTTCAGACCCGCCTAAACCAACTCTCGGGTCTTAACTTGCTAACTCAGTGGACCCGCTAATCTTTCCTGGTCTAATCTTTCCGAAGTGCTCTGGAATTTCTTAAATGGATTATAGAATTATTTTCCGACTCTTTGAATTAATCTTTTGCAATTGGTTCGATTTCAGGGGATAGACTATAAATCCTTGAATTAAATTTCCGAGAGCTCATTTGAATTACGATGATGTTTTTCGGCTTCTTGAATAAATACTTTACTATTTAAGTCATTTCCGGAAAAATAGTTTAAATTCATTTGTACCAAATTTACGAAATAAATTGTCATTAATTTATTTCGCGGGCTTAATTAGTTTCGGCCCAACCCACCGGGCTGATCTCAAAGCCCATCTTCTAACCCTAATACCGTCACCCCTCTTCACTCATCTCCACTTCTTCTCCCTTCTTTCCCTGCCGCCGCCACTCCTTTTCTTTTCTCTCTGTTTTTCTTCCTCACGCAAGAACACACAGCCACAAAGTCTTTTCTCCACCGAATAGCACCTTTCCCTTTCCTAGTGCTCCACCGAGCAAATCTTCAAGAGGACCAGCAAATCACCAGCGCCATCTCCTACCTTGTCTCTCCCATCTTCTCTCCTTTTTGCCGCCGCCACTCTATCTGTTCCACTGTTCTTCCTTCCTCCGCCGAGCAATGCAGCAACAAATCCTTTTCTCCCTTTTGTTCTTCTGTCCATTGATCCCAGCCACCAATCAGGGCAGCACGCCTTCTGCTCCTTTTTGCCTTGCTTCTTTTTTCCAATCGCAAGATGCAGATCCACAAGCAACAGCTGCAGCATGAGCCCCTCCTGCCTGATCCTGTTTCTCTGTTCCTCTGGCTCTCCAATCGATAGCCAGCAGCAGCAACAGCCGTTGCTTCCCCTCTCCAAGCCACCTCGCACACCATCATCACCTCCCTGCTCTCCTGACCGCATCAAGCAGCAAAGCCACCACGTCAAACCACCCTTTTGGGGGTTTTCTCCACCACCGCTGCCCCCGAACTACATAGAGGAGCCGAGCCCGACGAGCGCCGCCAGCAGCGAGGCCAACATTGCCTGCGTCGTCCGGCCGCTGCGACGTCGAGCACTGCGACGTTGTCCGGGAGGAGCTGAAGTTGCCGCCGGGAGCGACGACGACAACCACGCCAACACCGCCGCCGCCGCAGACGACAATGCTGGCACCGCCGTCGGGAGGAACGCCAAGAGATGTACGACGACTGTGTCAGCCTTTGTACCGCGACACCGCTGCTGTACCGCGAGCCGAACCAGGACCCGAAGCTGAACCGCAAAGCCGCTGCCTTGGCCCGCCTCGACCACAACGTGTTCGACGGAATGCCCGACTAACGACAGTATGCCCCTAGGTGAGCTTTCCCAATTCCTGTCTTGCCGTCCTCAAGTGTGCCGGCCTTCGTGCCGTGGTGATGCATCGTGGTCGGAAATCGGCCCTTGAACTCTCGTGCCCATGTCGCTCTGCTTGCCTGCTCTGCGCCGCCGCGCAAACGCCGCCGCTTGTGTGCCGACCATCGAGTCGAGCCTTACGCTTGCAGGTGTTGTTGCCTTCATCAACGCGCGCGCAACCCCCGCCTGGTCTTGTACCAGTTGCCCGACGCCGACGAACGCGCTGCCCTGTCCGCTGTGCCGACGCGGCCAAGCCGCCGGTTTGCTCACCCGTGCACGCACGCGCAGGGAGGCGGAAGGCCTTGCCTTTGGTTCGTCGCGCACCAACCACCTGCCGAGCACCCGTGCACCCACGTGCACTCGCCGGCGGCCAAGTCGTGATCTTCCGTGCCTCGCCGTCGCGCACGCCAGGCAAGGCGCCGCCTTGGCCCAAGCCCTGGCCGGAGCGCGCACGAATAGGGGGACAAAGCCCCTCCTTTGGGGTCGATTTTCCGCACCACATCGAACCCGTGCACGCCCAGGCGCACACGCGCACTCGTGCGCACACGCCGGCGACCCGACCGCAGCCTCGCGCCGCCGTCCTGCTTTTCGTCGCCGCTGTGCGAACAATCGGCCAAAGCTCCAACCTTTAACCGCCTTAGGAGGAACCCTAGCTCCTCCTGAGCCTCGCCGGAGCTGCGTGCGCCATAGCCTTGCAGTCTACCCTGCTACACAACTATTGACGGTGAAAATTCACCATTTCCAACCATCAATATTCTCACATAAATGGAGGCATATGCATTATTTACTAGCATTTAGGTATGAATAATGTAGTTCTACTTGTCCTTGGAGATTATTTGTATGTAGGTGATTTACCCTTTAAAAGAGATGGAAACTCCACTCCTATGAAGCAACCATGCCAACTCAGCTGAGGAGGTGGCTGCCACCAAGGGAAAACATGGCAAGACACGTCATCGATCCAGGGGAGGCACTCACCGACGAATCAGAGGACGCCACATGGACTTCACATGGATCAAAGGGCCCACCTCGGATACCAAATCAAGCCATGCACCGGGGATGGATCATAGGGCCCACAGGGCAGCCACCCAGAAGAAACACACCAGGTGGGGCCACCCTAAGGGGTCGGCCGATCCTAGGATCGGCCGAACCGCCTTAGTGGCGCCCCATCTGGTCCTTACACGTGGTGGTTGCTCATTGGTCACTTGCTTCACTCCTGGGTGTTTAGAGGCCATTTGGGCGTCCGAGCAAGCCTTGTCTCCCTCTATAAATAGGAGGGGAGGGGCTCCCATTTCACACACACCACTCTCTCAGTTTTCTCTCACTTTTAGTTTCCAAGGCTAGGGGGTAGGCTAGAGTAGCTCTTCTTCAGGTTCCAAGTCCTCTTGGAAGTTTAGGTATGAGTTCTCTTTTATCTTTATTTCTTTTTATGACTTTGATCTACTTCAGTTATTCAGCTATTTCATATAAAGTCATGGTAGATCATATTCTTGATGTGTTCTTGAGTTCATCCTCTGTTCATCATTTAGAGGCTCGTGTTCTTCATGAACACTACCTTTTGATCCACTTGAAGGATGATAAACTCCTTCCTTATGTGTTTGTTCATAAGTTAGAGGCTCGTGTTCTTCACAAACACAACCCTTTGATCTTGTTGATTAGACATAAGAGAGTTCACATCTGTTCGTATGTCTAGCCTTAGTAGATCTTGTTAGATGGCATGAGAGTGTTGCATGGGGTCTGTGTTCAAGCTACGGTACTCGGTCTAGTTGACCAGTCTTCTGGTGGCTCTCACCCTGTTTCACAATAGCCCGGGCCGGGTGAAGTCTAGCAGCAACGTAGGCATGGTGCCTGGGTTGTCTGGCTACGATAGTTATGAGCATACCCCCCGTAACGACAGGTCGGTCCTCAGGTGGTGATAGCCCTGTTGGATCCTAGGGCAACCTCCGCATTGGGGTACCTGCTGTAGGAGTCTAAAGTCTAGTTTCGCAGAGTGCTGGTCGTCGCGGGCTAGCTCCCCTTTTGTACCTGGGTGCTGAACCATGTTTCCCTCATGCAATACTCATGCCTATCTCTTGTATCTTCTAACTTTATATGTTTAGTACATTAGAACCTAGAGCTAACTCGTATGTTCCCCCTAAGCCGTAGTGTGCTAGAGTAGAGGTAGATTTGAGGTGTGTGTGTGTCACACTACCTCTTTTATATCATTTATCTTACCCCTGCCTTTGAGTGTGTTGTTCCCTATATCTATCTCTTGGTTTACATTCAGAGCAAAAGCATAAGTCTATGATATCCGCCATTGCCTTCCACGGATTCGATACCCTTGGAATACTCTCCTTCCTTGGGGAAATGCTACAATGGTTTATCTGTGCGCTTGCGGATTCGTTCATGATCGTTTAGATTAAACATATGGCAACTCTCAATGTTCACGCTAATATGCGCCAGTTAGTTGTGACATTGGGAAATGCCAACAGACGCTTCTAGCGCTGACACTAAGGATGGATCCCAAATCTGTTCGTAAGTGATCGACGTTCAGAAGTGTCAACAAGCATTTCTGGTGTCGTTACCGGGGAAGGCACATGATTATCTTGACTATGCTTTGCATCTGTTTATAAACTCTGAGTAGGATAGGACAACCCTCAATGCAGGCTAACCTTGATTGTCTTCTTTTATCTTTGGATGATGAAGACAGGTAGTGTATGACTGGTTTTGACCTACAGGGAAATTTTACTGAAGATCCCGAGTCTCTTGTGAGGAAAGCTCGAATTCATTTCGGCTCACCTCGTCGTACTCGTCCGGAGGACGAACCAGCTTCCTTTGTACCATCCACGTCCAACGCTATGGCCCAGAAGACACTTCGTGAGTACTCAGCTCCTTCTGCTGACCAGGTGCTGCAAGGCCCTGAGGTGGAAATGGGGACTGAAAACTTTGAAATCAAGACGGGTCTAATCACGATGGTACAGGCTAGCCTATTCTGTGGCAAGCCAAATGAGGATGCCAATGCTCATCTGCAGCAATTCCTAGAGCTGTGTAGCACTTTCGTCATCATGGGTGCAAATATGAATGTTGTTCGTCTACGGCTATTTCCATTCTCCCTCTTGGGAAAGGCTAAGCAATGGTTCTACGCGAACCGGGAATCTATTGACACTTGGAGCAAGTGTTCACAGGCATTTCTCAAGAAGTTCTTCCCATTGGGTAAAACCAATGCTCTTCGTGGAAGGATTTCTGGTTTTTAGCAAGCAGCAAGTGAATCTATCCCAGAGGCTTGGGAGAGGCTTCAGGAATATGTCCTGGCCTGTCCTCATCATGAGATGGAAGATTGGCTCATTCTTCAAAGTTTTTATAATGGGTTGACTCCGACAGCCCGAGGTCATATTGATGCTGCTGCTCAAGGAGCATTCTTCTCACTTACTGTTGACAATGCTAAATTACTCATGGAGAAGATGGTCTCCAACCAAGGGTGGAGTGATGAAAGACTCCAACCACGACCGAGGGGTACTCATACTGTCAAGGAAGCAGACATGATTACTGCCAAGATGGATCTTCTTATGAAGAGACTGGATGACTACACCAGCGAGAAGGCTGCCATGGCCACTACTTCTTTGCCTATGGACTCTCACATGACTTGTGAAGTCTGTGGCAACACTGGGCATTCAGGCAACTATTGTCTGGAAACTCAGGAGGAAGTGATGTACATGAATGGCAATAACAACGGTTATCGTCCACCTCAACAAGGAGGCCAATCGTGGAATCAACAACGCCCTTATTATCAAGGAGGTAACCAAGGTAATTCTTACAATCCTAACCAACCTTCCTTGAGAGATCTTGTGTTTGGGCAAGCTAAGATTAATGAAGGTATTAACAAAAAGCTAGCTGCCCTTGATAAAACTGTGAAAAGTCTCAATGTTAAGCTTGATAGTTTTTCTTCTGCTCAGAAGAGTCAGCTGAGTTTCAACAAAATGTTAGAAACCCAGTTGGCTCAACTGGCTGCTTTGGTTCCATCTCCTGATAACGGGAGGATCCCGGGGCAACCAGTATCCTCTTGTGAAAATGTTAGTGTAGTGTCAACCAGGTGGGGTAAGCCACCTAGGAGGACACGTGCTTCTGACTATGTAGGAAAGCCCATTCAACAAATCCTTGATCCATGGGAGGAATCATCAGTATTGCACAAGAAAGACCCAGGCTACCCAACTATCACATGCACAATCTATTACAAGAAGATCAGGCATGCTCTCTGCGACCTTGGTGCAAGTGTTAATCTCATGTCCAAGGCCATGTTCGAACAACTGGGATATCCAGCTCTCTCTCCAACAGCACGGACTATCCAACTCGCCGATTCAACGATCCGATATCCAGAAGGAGTTGCTGAGAGTTTATTGGTTAAGGTCAAGAACTCTTATGTCTTCGCGGATTTTGTGGTCTTGGATATGGATGATGAAGGAGGAATGCCGCTCATCCTTGGGCGACCGTTCCTCAGTGATGTCCGAGCTCGAATCAATGTGGGATCCGGCATCATCCGTTTCCGCATTGGGGAGAGGAACCTGAAGTTCAAGTTTCAGGACAAGGAAGAGCAATGCTATTTGGTGCAAGATAATGTTGAGCAGCTTGGGGGAAGGACGGAGCCTTCACCCCCAAGGAAGAAATCTCCATCAAGAAGGGTAAAGAAAATTCGGAAAGAATGGCGGAAGATTGAGATGGCACCAACCTCTACTTCTCAGGAGTGGGGTGCTGAATAGAATTGATCGCTGAGAAGAGTCCCACTCGTCGGACTAAAAATGATGGGTCCTTTCTACCAAAAAGGTTAAAGCTGGTATTTATCTCATATTTCCCTTTCCAAAATTTTCATTTCCAAAATTGCATATTTGATTTTCCAAAACCTTGCATTTGCATGCTACATTTATCTAGCCCTTTTTCCCTTTTCAAAATAAAATTTCTGAAAATCATTTCTGAGTTTGAAAACCATAGAAAATTTATTTGGGCAATTTCTGGAGTAAACTTTGGCCGGTGAAACTTGGCATATCTTCATATAGCCGTTGGTGACACACCTGCCAAAGGGGGCCAGCACCGGGCCCACCAGTGGGCCGACCGAACCAGGGTTCGGCCGAACCCTGGCAACGGTCAAGTGGGCCCAGCCTTGGCCAACGGCTCCTAGCCGTTGCCCAATGGCTATCCCGTGGTGTGCTGCCCCTTTGCTCTATAAATTGGACCCGAGAGGGGGTGTCCTTCATCCATTCACTCACACTCCCCTCTCTACTCCTTGCTCTCTTGGTTTTCTTGATTTTCTTGCTCAAGATTGGATCATCAAGTGGTCTCTCTATTGTGTTGATGAAAATATTGCTATTGGTGGAGCAAGCTCGGTAAGAGCTTCGCTCGATTTCACTAACCCATCACCGAGTTGCTCTTGTTGTTTCTTGTTGTTGTGCTAGCATGAATTGGGCGGCGAACACTCTCCGGAGGGTGACACGCTCACGCTCCCGTTCGCGGGCAAGCACGAGTGCATCCACCCCCGCCGAGCCGACGCCGAGCCCATCAACGATGGACTATGAAGAAGAGCCAGAGGAGCAAGCCGAGCCACAAGCCACGGAGGAGGTCGTCAACGACACCCCCTACCTCAGCTTGCGGGGCGATCGAGAGCAGCAAGCCTATGCTCTCCTGAAGGACCGAGTCTTCGCCCACACCAGGGACTTCGACCCGGCTCTCATGGAGAAAACAGGTATGAATCTCGAGTTCGCTTCTATTTGGAATGCTCTTGGTTGGGAGGAGTTTGTGCCGGTCACAGAGCTTGGCTCTCGGCCCCTCACCATCCAGTTGCTTTGCTTTCTTGCCGAGACCCCGGATGGCGTTGAGTTTTGTCTTTTCGGGACCGATTATCGTCTTTCTTGGAAGGATCTTAGTCGTCTTCTTGGTTTTAGTCCTCGTTGTGCTGTCTCTTTGAAGCGAGCTTGTGAGGGTTTTGTTCGGGAATCTTTTTGGGCAGATATCTCTGGTCTTGTTTACAGTGGCAAGTTTGTACCTCGGTGCAACGATATCGTGCATCCCACTCTCCGCCTGTGGCACAAGTGTCTCACCATCACTCTCTTTCCACGAGAGGATGTTCGGCCTGTGCGCAGCGATGAGATGATGCTTTTATACGCCGTTGTCAACCAGATCAAGGTCTCTCCCATTAAAGCAATGATTCGGCAGTGGATGACGAATTTCAAGATGATAGGCCCTATTGAGTGTACGGCTTTGGTGACTCATATTGCTCTCAGACTTGGGGTTCTTAGCGGGAATCCCGTACCCTTCATCGGGACGCCCCGAGTCCTCATTGATGAGGCATACTTGATCCAAGGGTATATACTCAAGAGGGGCCCAAATGATTCTTTGACTTTCTTCTTTCCGGGCTATGCAAACCAAATCCCGTTACCTAACCCGGGGTTTGGATTGTATAACTCGGAGTCACTCACCATTCCCCTTGTTACACAAGAGGAGAGCCATCGTGCTAGTGTTTCAGGCAGATCCACCAGGAGCGCAGCGAAGAGAGCGCACATGCAGCAGCAGCAGCAGTCACAGCCGACACCACCACCACAGCCTCAGCCACAGCCTGTTACACCACCGGTGGCAGGAGGGGCCCCTGCGGGGTACATGTCCGGGGTTACCCCTGGTTATGCACCTGGTTGGGACCAGACCACCTACCAGCCGAGTGCGAGTGGCACGGCTTGGGCGAGCGCGAGCGGAGCTCAGTGGGCCACACCCGCTAGTTCCAGCTCAGGTGGTCCACCTCTGTCTTCGTCCTTCCGACGGCACTCCTCCGCCTCTGCACGCGATGCTCAGCTCGCACAGCAGATGGGAGAGCTCACTGTCCAGGTCACGGGATTGGAGGAGACGCTGAACACCCACGTCGAGTCTACCTCTGCGTGGCAGCGTCAGGCTGGTGAGAGGATAGCAGCCATGCAGCAAGATCAGCGGCAGTACATGGAGGTGCAGAGGGTCTACTACGCGAGTCAGGGTTTCTTCTACCCTCCTCCGCAGTGAGCCTGAAGCTAGCTTGGGGGAGGACCCCCATCCTGAGGTAACTTGTATCTTCCTTCATTTTCAGAATATCTTATAAATGAAAATCCAAAAAAAATCTGCAAAATAAAAAAGACCAAAAAATATTTATTTGCTTTCATCATCATCGTTTGCTTAGTTTGCTTTGATATGCTTAGTAAGAATGCTTTGCCTCTATGGTTGAAATGATGAATAGTTGCTCTGTTTATTCTCCTCGTATGTCTTGCTTACAACTTTGTATCCGACCTAAGTTTTGAGTTTGTTGGCTTGTATGTTCAAACCTTAGCTTGAAAACTATGGGTAGCGGAAAGCATGATCCTTGCCTAAGTTGTTGTGAGACATGATATGGTATAATAGAGTGCTATGATCTTGTGCTTAGTGATGCTTGACATCCGGAGTTTTCCTTTTTGAAAAATCAAAACATGATGAGTTCCTCAATGATGAGAATTTCCCAACCAAGGCCATATGTAGATTCTAGTTCTTAGCCTCCACATATGTAGCTTGTTCTCTCATTGAGCTTTGTCAAATTGTTGTGACCCTTGTTAGAACTCATACTCCCCTGATCAAGATCACGTACACGTTCATGCTAAACTTCTACACTGGAAGTTGAGCATTCATCATTTACTCCATACTGCTTTTGCATTCTTCCATAAATAAAACTCTATGTATCTTTGCATCATTCATCCCTCTCCAAATATCTCCGATAGAGACAAAGGGCTTGCTAAAAAAAAGAGAAAAAAAAGAGAGAAAAAGAAAAGCATGCTCAAAAGCATGGCAAAAATAAATAAAGAGAGCTAGCCCAAGTCTCGAAAAAATTGCAAAAGGAGAAAAAGGGATTGATATGTGCAAGAGAAAGAGTTCCACCATATAGATGGTAATAACTAGTACCTACTCCGGGGCTAGTGTCCACCTTACCATCAATCCCTCATTTCCTCATATAAAACATGGCAATATCTAGCACCCATTTCCGGGCCTAGTATCCACCTTGCCATGTTCATATCCATCACACACATATGCACATCTTGATCAGGATGCATGTTTGTTTCTTCCAAGGATCCGGTTTTTGACTTAGCAATATATGAGAGACAAGTATGCCACATCTTCCCTACCTACAGCTCCACATAAAGCCTATTAGGAGTAGGATGTGAAGAAAGGCAACATTGATGCCTTGGTGAGGAATCATACACCTTTGAGCGATCCGAGAGTATCATTTGAGGAACTCTGATTTTCTTTTGAAAAATTTGCAAAACCTCCGGATTGCTAAGCTGATCAAGGTATGAGTGATTATGCACATGCTATATAACCATTCTGTCTCTCAACTGCCCAAAGCAGGTGAAGCTATATGCCCCACGTATCAGGCGAAAGGTAAGAACATTGCCAACTTGTTCAACTCTTGGTAGAGTACTTTGTTGTATGTTTGCCATAAGTTGAGAATACAATATTGTAGCAACTCCTGATCAACCAACCTAAGTCTCTAATGTCTTGCTTCGAGACGAGCAAGAGGTTAGCTTGGGGGAGTTTGTTGACGGTGGAAATTCACTATTTCCAACCATCAATATTCTCACATAAATGGAGGCATATGCATTATTTACTAGCATTTAGGTATGAATAATGTAGTTCCACTTGTCCTTGGAGATTATTTGTATGTAGGTGATTTACCCTTTAAAAGAGATGGAAACTCCACTCATATGAAGCAACCATGCCAACTCAGCTGAGGAGGTGGCTGCCACCAAGGGAAAACATGGCAAGACACGTCATCGATCCAGGGGAGGCACTCACCGACGAATCAGAGGACGCCACATGGACTTCACATGGATCAAAGGGCCCACCTCGGATACCAAATCAAGCCATGCACCGGGGATGGATCATAGGGCCCACAGGCTAGCCACCCAGAAGAAACACACCAGGTGGGGCCACCCTAAGGGGTCGGCCGATCCTAGGATCGGCCGAACCGCCTTAGTGGTGCCCCATCTGGTCCTTACACGTGGTGGTTGCTCATTGATCACTTGCTTCACTCCCGGGTGTTTAGGGGCCATTTGGGCGTCTGAGCAAGCCTTGTCTCCCTCTATAAATAGGAGGGGAGGGGCTCCCATTTCACACACATTACTCTCTCATTCTCCTCTCACTTTTAGTTTCCAAGGCTAGGGGGTAGGCTAGAGTAGCTCTTCTTTAGGTTCCAAGTCCTCTTGGAAGTTTAGGTATGAGTTCTCTTTTATCTTTATTTCTTTGTATGACTTTGATCTACTTCAGTTATTCAGCTATTTCATATAAAGTCATGGTAGATCATATTCTTGATGTGTTCTTGAGTTCATCCTCTGTTCATCATTTAGAGGCTCGTGTTCTTCGTGAACACTACCTTTTGATCCACTTGAAGGATGATAAACTCCTTCCTTATGTGTTTATTCATAAGTTAGAGGCTCGTGTTCTTCATGAACACGACCCTTTGATCTTGTTGATTAGACATAAGCGAGTTCACATCTGTTCGTATGTCTAGCCTTAGTAGATCTTGTTAGATGGCATGAGAGTGTTGCATGGGGTCTGTGTTCAAGCTACGGTACTCGGTCTAGTTGACCAGTCTTCTGGTGGCTCTCACCCATTTTCACAATAGCCCGGGCCGGGTGAAGTCTAGCAGCAACGTAGGCATGGTGCCTGGGTTGTTTGGCTACAATAGTTATGAGCATACCCCCCGTAACGAGAGGTCGGTCGTCAGGTGGTGACAGCCTTGTTGGATCCTAGGGCAACCTCCGCGTTGGGGTACCTGCTGTAGGAGTCTAAAGTCTAGTTTCGCAGAGTGCTGGTCGTCGCGGGCTAGCTCCCCGTTTGTACCTGGGTGCTGAACCATGTTTCCCTCATGCAATACTCATGCCTATCTCTTGTATCTTCTAGCTTTATATGTTTAGTACATTAGAACCTAGAGCTAACTCGTATGTTCCCCCTAAGCCGTAGTGTGCTAGAGTAGAGGTAGATTTGAGGTGTGTGTGTCACACTACCCCTTTTATATCATTTATCTTACCCCTGCCTTTGAGTGTGTTGTTCCCTATATCTATCTCTTGGTTTACATTCAGAGCAAAAGCATAAGTCTATGATATCCGCCATTGCCTTCCATGGATTCGATACCCTTGGAATACTCTCCTTCCTTGGGGAAATGCTACATTGGTTTATCTGTGCGCTTGCGGATTCGTTCATGATCGTTTAGATTAAACCTATGGCAACTCTCAATGTTCACGCTAATATGCGCCAGTTAGTTGTGACATTGGGAAATACCAACAGACGCTTCTAGCGCTGACACTATGGATGGATCCCAAATCTGTTCTTAAGTGATCGATGTTCAGAAGTGTCAACAACAACCCTGCAGTCGTGCACACCGCGGCCCTGGAGAACCAGGTGCCCGTGCGTGCGACACGGACGTGCCGCGGCCATGGGACACCATGTCACCACGCACACGCAGCCATGTCCTCACCCTTGTTAGCCTACCAGTTTTGCTGCCAAGCTGCCACCTTTTTTCCTATCTGATGCAGCCAAGAACAGCAAGCATAAGCTTGTTATCCTTCCTTTCTATTCTGTTTGTTCAAGCACAACCACACTTCACCATGTCAGCATGTAGCTCTGGAACACCGGTCTGCAGTGATGTTTGCCATGCCCTTTCTCTTCAGCTGAACCTGCACAAACCATCTAAGAACAGCCATCTTCTGACCTGTTCGCTGTAGTCGTAATACCTTGCAGAGTTGTTGGTACGCTTAAGGCCAATTCATGAATGGCCTGCATGCCTTACCCTTGCTTGTGCACCTCGCCGTCCAAGCCATCTCTCTACCCATCGCCTTGCTGTCAATCTGTCCAGCCCACGCAATCAGCACGCCCAACCATCGTTACCTCACCAATCTGTCTTCTTCCTTCTTGTCGAACTAGTTGTTCGCAAGCAAAATAGCGCACGGGCATGCCCATGCAGCCGCTGAGAATTTTTCCTCTTGCTGATGCTTTAGGCTCGCCTTGTGCTGTGTTCTAAACCCATCCATGGTGTTGCACCCCATGCAAGAAAGCTAGTAAATGTGAGGCCAATTTATGTTGGTCTTATAGTTTTGATGCACCCTAGCTCAAGTGCGTGCTAGCTGAGAAGAATTATGTTGAAGTAATTCTTTGTGCCACAGTTCTATGCAGTAGGGAGACCATCTTGTTCAGCCTAGTTGCTACCTGTTTACCTTGTACAGAACCTAACCAACCTTTGCCGACACCTTGCTTTCTGCCTACGAACAGGAAGCTCTAATCAGACCTGCACAAGCTAACAGTCCTAGCTTATGCTTAGACCATCAGCCTAACCCTTTTTCCTTTAGCTTGCAATGTCCATCCCACGACTTCAGAGCAGCTTAGTTTACCAACGAGCTGCCTGTAGCCGATCTGATCCTTAATCTTTCTGTCATGTGCATTGCTCGCTATCAAGAAGTGAGCCAAGGCTCTAATCTGCTAAAGTTGTAGTGCTTCCTAGCTGGTGCTCAGGCCACGGTCATGCATGCCTAGCTACTGCATGTTCTGAACAAGGCCATGTTGATGCCCAACCAACCTTCGGTCTTCTTTCTAACTGCTTGCCTGGGCCAGGTACGAGCAAGCCAGTTTTGGTCACTAATCCGTCTTGGGGGTTTGCCTAAGGCCATGGGTTATAAACTCAACCAGCAACGTGCTTGCTTGTGTCCCCTTTTCTGGCCCAACCAAGGAGCTGCATCCTGTGCCGGAAAATAGCAAGTTTGGTCAGATCCTGTTATGCTTCCAACCTTAGCCCTTTATCTATCTTGTTTGGGTGTTGCTTGCTAGTAGCATCGCTCGCCATTTCTACTGAGCTTTATTCCTTGTGCATGGTGCATGCTCTAAATCTTTCAAGTCCCGGCCATGCTTTTCACCGCGGTCGTGGCACGCCTTCGTCGTGCACGAAACGTGTGCCATGGATAAATCCATCCTTGCCACATCCTTGTTGTGTTTCAGCTCGAGACGAGTTGCTCAACCACACCACCTCGCTTCTAGCTGATCATTTCTGCACAATCTCGCTAATCTGACCAAAGGGAGTCCGTGGACTTACCGTCGGCACCCACTAACATGTGAGACCGCTAACTATCCAGCCTGGTCCCATCTGGCATACAGGGCCCACAAGATGACTTGTGGGGTCCGGTGGACCTTTTGACCTTTGCCCTTTGACTTGGTCAACAATGGTCGTTGACTAGTCAAATAAGCCTTGCTGACCACCCAAAATCTAGCATATGATCCCTAACCTGCTGACTTATGTTTTGTATGTGCTTTATCACAATTAAATAAATTCATAAAATATTTCCTTATTTGAAAATCAATAATAAATTGATTCTAGCTTAGAAAAATATGAAATCAATTTCTTTATTCTTCTAAAATCATGAAGCACATGTTAGACTAGCATTTGGAGTTATTTGGTTCTTTATTGTGTCTCTTTGGAGTTTATTTGCATTTAGCTCTGGTATTTATTTTATTTCCGAATCTAGGATTTCCCGGAGCTGAGGAGACGAGCCAAAAGATCAAGTACGGCTACGGAAACTACGACGACTACTTGCACAAATGTGTTCATGCCCATCCGATTTTGAATACCTATTAGGCATTGCTATGTAGAATTGCTAGCACTTTACTTTATGCATGATGATGGATATGATGAACCTTGCACAACCTTCTTTATTTATCCTATGCTTGATTGCCCGATCACTACTATATATATATAGGGAAAATCCATTCTACACGCACGTGTAACTACTCCTACCTCCATATCTCATGATATACATTGAATCTGACCGAACGAAAAGTATGTACGCGTAGTATGCGATGATACTAGACTATCTATGGTGGTATATAGTTGAGTATGTGATCGTACATATAATATATGGACATACTAATTTGTATATACTAATAGTAAGGTATAATAGAAATATATTAAAAACTAGAGAGGGTTTTGAAATTTTTCGTATATATCCATTTGGGTTATCCTAGAATTAGTATGTAAACATACTCAAAGTGATAAATAGGTATGTAGACATACCCACGGTGATATTTTCATGATGAGAGTAGTTACACGTGCGTGTAGTTACACAATGTTTTTCAGAGCACAAGTGTTGGGGTTTTGTGATACTTTGGAGGACAGGAGCTCGCCCCGGTCCGAAACCGAGTGGGTCGCTTTGTTTCACGGGACTTACGTACAGACCACCTCGCCGAGAGTGGGGATAGGGCCGGGTCGACCCTGGCAAGTGCGATACCATACCTGTTGTAGGATAGGTGGATCAGTGTAGGGGAGAGTGGGCTTGGACCCTTCGGCTCCCCGAGAGGTGCGTCCCCGTGTGGCCACACGTGGGCTATTTCACAGTTCCGGGGGCGGTCTTCTGCGGGGGACTGCATCGAGACCCGGATGCAGGGTGGGATCGTAACTCCTAGGTGTTCGTCCGGTAGGGTGGGTTTAGTAGGATCGCTACCGGCTGAGCTCCATCCCGAGTTGGGTACAGGTGTACACGCTCTGCAGAGTTTAGATCTATACGTATGACCGCGTCCTCGGTTATGGACATGCCCGATGTTTACTTCGACTCTCATGTTTTGGGATTTCTACCTCCCCTTATAGGATTGAGTGTGGTGAGCCATGGTTGCATTTGGGGAGAGGAGAGTTGCTCCCTCTGTCTTGCGGATCCGGGTGCAATTATTGATGTGCGAGGAGTGGGAGTTCTCGCACCGACCCTAGATGGAGATAGGGCTTGGTGACGGAGATCTAGGTAACCAGGTGTATCCGATTTTGGATGAGAGACTTGGGATTGGTTGGATATGGAGATTTATTCTTTATGCTTTGCTGCTGCTGCATAGGAAAACCTGAGCCTACTCCTTGACTACTTTTTATACCTTTAGCTTTAGGCCACTTAAAGCTCGCATACGGTTGGTGACGTGAACCTATCCCATTCCTTGGGGATAGTTTGTGAGTGTGCAGGATTAGACTTGGAGCGAAAGTCCATTTATGAAGAATCCATGGAGGAAGGGTTGTGTTGCTTCACTCAAGGATGCCTGTGGTGAAGATCGAGGATGAAGACTTGAAGCCTTAGCTACCGCTGCGTAGAGTTTCTACTTGTCGCTTAGCCCAAGGGGCTTGTACTTAAATCGTATTCCGAGCTGTATTCGGATGTAAATACTCTGTTTTGTACTCTGATTTCATTATGTGGAAATGATGTTATTCTGTAATGAGTTCTGTACGTGATAGCTACTGATCCAGGGCCTATCACAAGAGTATAGGGAGTCGGGTTTTCCTCACCGACAACTACAACAAATATTCTGACTTAATATATGATTTACTTCAAGCGGAAAGGCATGATGAGCTCTTAACAAAGAACCATCAAATGCGCCCTGTGGGTGCAGCCCCTCTGCCTGAAGTTCATTTCAATGCTCAGAGTAACAATAAAAGATTTGGTGGTAAGAAGTTCAAAAGGAATTTCAAGAGAAAAGGAAAGAAGCAGAATTTCAAGAAAGGCAAGGGTTCTCACAAAGGAAAGGACACTTTCAAGAAGCCTAGTAACAATGACAACTCTCATGTTTGTCAAAGGTGTGGTTGTCACCACCATACAACTAGAAAGTGCTACACCGCTATGCATTTGGTTGATCTCTACCAAAAGTATGCTGGAAAGCAAGTTCATGGAGACAAGTTTGAAGCACACTTCACTACTCTTACTCCGGGCACCAGTAGCTCCAAGGATGTTCCCGCGGAACACAACAAGGAGAAGGATCTAATGCAAGTGGATGAATTCTTCAGCACTGACGACATGATGATCGATAGCATCGACAACACTAACAACATGCTTATGGATGGACCATCCAATGACATGTTTGGAGACATGTCTTAGTCTCAATGCTCTCGAAAAAGAACTTCGTTCTATAGTCTAAAAGAACTTCATTCTATAGTCTAAAAGAACTTCATTCTATAGCCATATTTATGTAATAATTATGTTGTAAATATTTGTTGTCACAAAGTATTGTAAGACATATGCTACTTATGATACCTATTGAATAAAGTATGTATTATATAATCTATGAGTTACAATCTTATAATTTAATTACTCATTCTAGATTATCCTACGAGGACAATCCAAATGGAGGAAGAAGTTTGTTAGGTGGATAGTTGCACAACTAACACCATACTCAGAGAACTTAAATATTTCCAAACTCTCAAAAAGAGTAAAGGAAATGTCACAACCATCGCAGGCCGTGATGCTATAATTGTTGGTTTCGGACGGGCCACAATTGTTCTCCCTATGGGTACTCAAATAGTAATTGAGGATGCACTTTTGTATCCTCATTCAACTCGTACCCTACTGAGTTACAAAGACATCTGTCGCAATGGTTTCCATGTGGAAACAAATAGTGACAACAAAGATGAATATCTATTCATCACTAAAAATGACGGATATAACAAGCGACTGCTCGAGAAAATTCCTTCACTATCATTGCTCAAATTATCAAATTACAAGCACATCACCCTGAATATGCTATTAAGACTATCAGGATGGACAATGCCACTGAATTTTCTTCACATGCCTTCAATGACTATTGCATGGCTCTAGGCATAAATGCGGAACATTCTGTTCCTTATGTACATACACAAAATGGATTAGCCGAATCTCTTATCAAGAGAATAAAGTTAATTGCTAGACCATTACTACAGAATTGCAATCTACCAACATCATGTTGGGGTCATGCGGTTTTACACGCCGCTGATTTGATTCAAATAAGACCTACTGCATACAATACAGTTTCCCCGTTGTAGTTAGTATGTGGAAATCAACCAAGTATTTCCCTTCTGTGAAAATTCGGTTGCGTTGTATACGTACCGATTTCACCACCGCAGTGTACATCAATGGGCCCCCATAGGAAATTGGGGATATATATTGGGTACAACTCACCGTTAATCATCAAGTACCTCCCTCTTATAGGGGATCTATTCACTGCCCGGTATGCTGATTGCATCTTCGACGACGACAATTTCCCGACATTAAGGGGAGACAAGTACCAAACAGAATGCTGGGAAAAATTGGAATACCATGGGTATTCAGTCCTATAATCCACGTACTATAGAATTTGAACGTGAAGTTCAGAAGATCATCAATTTGCAAAACATTGCAAATAATCTGCCAGAAGCATTTACTGACTACAAAGGTGTCACTAAATCACATAATCCTGTTGTAATTGTACCAGAAAGAGTAGCGATTCCTACTCGAGAACTCCCAAATCAAAATAAGAGGGGGAGAGGTACTATTACAAAGGATAAGGATATACCAAAGCCTCTGCGGAAAACAAGGAAGGTCACTTCCAAAGCAGTAAATGCTGATCAACATCAAGTTGATAGACACCAATTGGATAATGAAAATTCAAATAATATGGATGTTCAACAGATACAACACATACCTAGCACAAGTGCACAAAATAATATAAGTGCCAGGACATCGGAAGACCCAGACTCAATCATTGTGGGAAATCAAGATGAGTCACAAGGGGTACAAGAAATTTCCATTAATTATATTGATTCTGGAGAATCATACAATAGAAAGACTACAAATGTCGACATTTACTTTGCCACAAAGATTGCAAATGACCTTCGCATTGATCCAGAACCTAAGTCCATGGCAGAGTGCATCAAGCGCTCCAACTGGGTCAAATGGAAGGAAGCAATCAAGGCGGAATTAGACTCGCTCAAGAAACGAGAGGTATTCTCCGTAGTGATGCCTACTTGTTGACGGTTCAATAACGCGCCAAGGTTCACCGCAAGCTTACGGATCATGTAGTACCTTTTTCCCTCGAGTATCACCCAAGGTATCGAATCTGTGGAACATGTGCAACGCAAGACTCAATCTAATAACCTAGAAACACTTGCATCTTGAAGAAGTTTCGAATGCATCTAATCTACTAAGATCACAAGAGGTAGCAAGAGAAAGCATAGAGATAACGAATCTAGAGAGCCTAGATCGTGCTTATGTTGTAGTTCCGAGCAAGATAGACGAAGAAAGCAAAACAAATCTCATAAAAAGCGTCTTTAAACCTTGACCTTCGGTCAAACCCCCTAAGCCGCCCCGCCATACTCGGTGTCAACATCCTGTCACGATGTTCCCCTTTCTTCGCGGTCGAATCTTAAGCACGCTCACAAGGAGCGCGTTGAACTACTTGGTAGATCGGGTATGCACCTCTAGCCACCGCGGCTACAAGAACATCCCATGCAATCTATGTCGAGAATAGATTGAGGAAGAAAAACCCAAGCAAGAACAAGAATCATATACGAAGGTACTCGATCGCTAGAAATCGGATCCATTTAGACTTCATCATAAGTGTTTACATGAATAAGATCACAACCGGGATCCTACCTTGATCTTGATTCAAGCTTCCAGAACTCCGATGTGGTCTTCCTTGCAAGTTTCCCACGCCGGCTAGGGTAACCCTAGACAACTAGCACGACCCTCCTCTCTGAGATGGTGTCCCTCTAGCTCCTCTGCTCCTCGGCGGTGAATGACGAATGGCTTGATTGCGTGGCACTTCGCACGGGGACTATAAATAGCCCGAAGGGGTGCTAGGTCAAAGGGGGTGGTGAACCAACCCAGAAGAGGGCCAGGGGCCGACCGGCCCAGGCTCTCCTCGGCTCGGTTCGCCCCCGGTTTTCTTCCCGAAGCTTCTCACGTCTTCCTATGTTTTTGCCGAGCTGCATATGGGTCCTTGACGTCATTTTCCTCGCGGTTTAGATAAGGGTGCTTGGTGCATGAACTCCCGCATCTTCCGTCTAGGTCCTCGATACTTCTCGGCTTCACGCTTTAGTCCTTGGTTCATTTGGAGTCATGTTCATCTTGTATCTTGACTTGTACCGGGCTCCATGATCTTCTTGTAAAACCCTTGATGAACTTTACCCGGAAATCCTCATTTAAGCTCTTAATTCCTGTGTAAACAATCAACTCCAAAAACCATGCGTTAGTGCGAACTTAACATATAATAGGGGTTAGGATCATTAGTGTGAATATCAAATTAATACCAACATTGAAGGTAAACTCATGGCTAGGTTGACAGAAATCGACCGTCAACATCCCCCCATGCTTAAACCTTGCTCGTCCTCGAGTAAGCCTTCAATGGATATCAGAATTGCCCTTCGATGTTCATACCCTATACTTGATCATACATGAGAAAACATAATGCTCTCTATATTTATATTCATTAAAGTTTCATAATGTACTAACTTTTATCTTTATGGAGGGTAGATATCATTCAAGCTCTTTTCCACAAGTACTTGATCATGCTCTCAAATTTTTAAATAAATCTCAGAAATTTTGAAAAGAGTGAGGTAAAGAAAAATTGCTTTACCAAGATCAAAAATATCCATCTTGCATCTTTGCTCATGTACTCTCATCTCATCTTGTTTCTCAAGCCTACTTGTTCTACTCCTTTCCTCTCTCAAAGTATATAGTGGAAGGCTTTATATGGAGCTATAGGAAAGTTTAGTCCTACCAAGATATTATAGTTGAGATATTATCAAAACAAGACTAGCTTCTCATGGTCTTACCGAGACTCGTCAAAAAGGTCATTGGAAAAATAATGTTATCAAGGAGGGGGGAGAGATGAACACACACTTTTAGATACGTGGACATGTGCAAATGGCAAAGAGTGATCCCGAGGCACAAACGAAGTCCTCATTATTGGATTGCACATGGTTGGAAAGATGAGTATGGGTCTTGATCTTGAATCCTCTTGAAAAACTCATAAAGCACTAAACATAGCTAGAGAACCGGGGAGCTTTATTATATATATATATATAGGGAAAATATACATATATATTTATATATATATTTCTTCTCTTTTTTCTCATCATACTTTTTCTTCTTTATCATTTTTTTCTTTCATCATACTTCTTCTTCTCCTTCTTTTTGTTTGCTCCCCTTGAACTCTAGACTATACTAGCACTTCCTTGGCAACCCCCCCTGCTTAGACGTTTGCTCGTCCTCGGGCAAAAGAGGTGATAAATATGCCATGGTAGGAATGGAAGCTCTCATATTTTTCTTAGAGAGAGATACTAAAAAATCTTCTAAGGATCCTTTTGGAAGTCTCCCAAAGTCTTGCTCACTTGATGCACCTTCCTTGTAATCTTCCTCGAAATATTCATCCATACTCATATATTGGGTTGTGGTCAAGGAGGTGAACACAAAAAAAAGATGTTTTTGGGTTTTGTGGGTGGATATCCGGCGAGGTTCACTACAAGAAACCATTTATTCCGTGACGCTATCATTCTGTCGCGGATTACATAAAATTCGTCGCAAATCAGCATCCGCGACGATTTAAGTTTTCGTGGTGGAATGAGCGTCATTGATTAAATCTGTCGACGTTCCTTACTAAACGTCGCAGTTCGTGACGTATCTGGATCGTCACGGAGTAGCCCGAAGCCCATGCAGCCCAACCCATAGCCCACTATCCGTGACAAAATAAATTGTCGCGGATTGCTACACACATGGCAGCTGTGGCATCCTACGTGGACGATGACGTGGCATCCTACGTGGATGATGACGTGGCATCCTACGTGGACGATGATGTGGCATCCTACGTGGACGATGACGAGGCATCCTACGTGGATGATGACGTGGCATCCTGTGTGGACAATGACGTGGCCACTGACATGGACGTTGACTTTTCTGTCATGGGCCATTTATTAATGGGGCCGATTTTAGAATAAAACTAAATTTTAGTACAAATTCATCTGTAAAATTTAAGCCCATAAACATTTTAGAATCCGCTCACAAAAATTCTGGGCCCGAATCATTACAGCCCACCAAAAATTCAACACACCAAATTAGGGCTGATTTTCAGCCCATTTTTCATAAATTGCATTACAGCAAACAATAAAGTTTTACATATTAAATCACATACATGTTTTAGTAAAATACAATATGGCAAATAGGCCACCAGAAACAAAAGATAGGTCAGCACCAGCATAAGCTTTTCATCTCTTCATGCTCTTTGATCCTTGCCAGTTTTCCTGCACCTAATTTTCAACAAATTGAGGAAATTTAGTTTTTCTGGTAAGCATAACAGGAAAATAAAAAACAGAAATAAGTAAGCATTTACCAAGGATAGAAAATAAGATTGTACTATTGTCATGCCTCAGTTAAAATGCTACTACTAGTACATAAATATTCCAAGCTGGACCAAACTGCAATAATATTCACATTCAGTCACATGACAGAATAGTGCGCATGAGTAAATAATATTTCTCAAACAGTGAAACTAGGCAACATCAAAATTCATGGTACTGCCTGCGCTAAACAAGTTCAGTCAGAGTGTCATGGAGAAAAGAACTGAGTTATGTAGCTAATCTCTACAAGGAGTCTTCTGGTACTATCTAAGCAACAAAAAAGATCACTTGCATATCAGTTCAGAGCTGCATACATAGAGCAGCATATAAACTGAACCTATAGACATTCTACAAAAAATAAACATTGATTTTTCACCACTACAAGAAATTACCTGATCAGTATGCAGTTTTGCAACACTGAAGGTACCAACAAGTTACACAATCAAACATTTTGTTCACATCAGAGAGTGCATGTTGGTAAATACTACTTACTACTTACGGAGAATCATCTGATAGTTTGATCCATTAGCCTTCCATTTCAAAAGCTGAAACCTACACAAAAATGAATGGCAGGTTCAAACTGATTGTTATCTTAAGTAGAAATTTGGTAACTTGACAGAAACCAAAAGAAGCTATTAGAATGTACAGGTTACTATTTTTTTACTAGACAAGAATCAGAGATAGCTACTGAAGGCTCTGCATGTAGAAATAAACACCAAGTTCAGTAAGAGAAGGCACTGTAAGCAGACATTATTTGACATAGCATCTGACAGCTTCTAAATTCCACATGTTTTAGGAACATTAATAATAGAAATGAGCAATCACATTTTCAGGTGTACTGCATTCATAATTAACATGGATAAAAAACATGAGGAGAAAATGAACAGAAAAGGTCTGCTACAATCCAGAAAACACCAATCACAAGATATTTCTAAGTTACTGACAATGTATGTACTCATACAAACAAGAATATTTCTAAGTTAGCAAGATGAATCAAATTGCTTTAAGTAATAAATGAGTATGGCAGTTAGCAATGTTACAACAGTTACTAACAATGTACGTACTCACACAAACAAGAACAGTTACTGACAATGTATATAGGCATGCAATGTATGTAGAAAAAGATGCAAGTCAGGCAAAGTGAGGCTACTGAATTACCTGTTGCCTTTTAGCTCTCAGCAGAAACTTCAGCTAGGCTCTGCACCTCTACATATAGAAATAAACACCGATATTCATGAGTGTAGATAAAAGAAGGCACTAGGAGCTTATATGCAAGAAACTAAGACCTTTTCCTTACACACCATATTGAAATGAGTATGGGTTTGCATTTATGTATGGAATGACAGTTCGAACTAAGTCACAAATAGGTGAACTGCGACTAACTCAAACTATACAATATCAATGGGAATAGACAAGCAGAGTCAGACAACAAGAGGATAAAGAAGACATATCGAAGAAAATATCAAATTAACATTTTATCCATACCCACTTATAGAATCTCATCAAGTATGCACTCTCCAGGATTTCAGATCTATGAAACTTATGAGTGCAGAAACTGCAACATTAAACAAACAGACTTTGTGACACTTGTGTAGCATTTGTACACCATTAGTTTGCTAATGAACTGAGACATGACATTGCTAATTAACAGGCACACGCTGAGCAGACTCCCTCCCACAGTTGACTATCACAAGTAGTTACGGTTAAAATAACTTGTGCACTAAACAGTATGAACAAATATGGTATTGTGTAGGACTAGCTAATACTAGTGAGACACCAAATGATAACTCAACACGTGATAATCGGAGGACATACATACAAGCACAGAATTGAAGTAAAGGGGATCAGAAAGCAAGCATACCTGCGAGCAGGTATGAGAAGCAGATGCTCACCCCGGAGCGGATGAGCTCAATACCGTGCCATACCTGCGAGCAGGATGCCAAGCAGGAACGCGGATTTGCGAACCTGATCCGGCGGCTTTCGCGTCCTCCGGGCCCTCTTCTTCTTCGATCCGGAGCCACCGCCGGCCATCATCCGCAATCGCCATCTCCACCTTGTAGTTGCAAACGGAGCCAGGGAGGAGGAGAGAGAGGTTAGATGCCAGCGCCGCCGGGAGGGGAAGGGGGCGGAGGAGGAAGAAGGGGATCCGTGCCGTGCCGGATCCGGGCAGCGTCGACAACACCCCGAACTGCGATGCCGTGGATCTGAGCCAAACCGGATCCGCGCAACCCTGACCACCAGCCCTGACGTGCAGCCCTGATGCGCCTCCGGATCCGCACAGCCCTGAGCACCTGGAGAGAAGAGCCAGGGGTTGTGTTGACGGGCGCGGCGAGCAAGCGACGGCGGAGGTGGGAGGCGAGGGGCACGAGTGGGAGAGCCGAGCGACGGCGGAGGAGGGAGGCGAGGAGACGAGGGAGGGCGGCAGGCGTGGAGGGTTTGAGCGGGGGCGACGAGAGAGAGAGAGGCTGAGAAGGGGGAGGGAGGCGGCGGATCTGAGAGGTTGAGAGGGAGGGAGGCGGCAGATGGACAGGTAGGGTTTGAGGGAGGTAGGTTAAATACATCTGAGTGGTGATATCAACCGTTGATTTGGAATGTGGACGGATAGGATGCGTCGGGCTTCCACTAGAAACGGCCCAGACTAAATTTTGAGCCCATTTAACCAATTGGGCCGACACAGGCTTTGTTTCAATCCTGCTCTACTTAGCATTTTTTTCTTTTTTCGTTTTATGCACCATTGTAAAGTAGCACACACAAATAATAATCTTATATGTATTATTATATTTTTTAAATACAATATACTACACATAAGTTGTTATTAAGAAGTTCTAGTAATTTACTCACTCATCTACCATTTTCTACAGTTTAAATGAATTTCTACAAGTTTATTGAAAATAATAAAAATTTGAACTACATGTATATCAAATAAATTTTATAAAATTCCTAAAAAGTATATTTAGAGTACATTTGCTCTAGTGTAGCTCATATCCTGAAAATAGATCAAAATTTCAAGTGTATACTAAGGATAATTTAAAATTGTACTAGTCACCTTGTTATAAAATAATGATAATAATATCTAAAACTTCTCCGAAAATTCTAAAAATTGACATGAAATCTTTTTATGGATGTTTAAACTTTACATAAAATTTTCAAATGATTTCGATAAAGGCGGAACCTACATTGTTTACAAATGGATACATCTCTCTTATAGTTTTCTAAAACTCAAAGTCAAACTTTGAGATTTCAATACCTCATAATTATTTTTGACTCGTATGCATCTAAATTTTGGACACAACCTTATGTTGACCATAACATTAGCAAATATGAAGTTACATTACCATTTTTTTCTTAAAAAAAGTTGATTTTCTATTTTTAAATACCTAATTAAGACACCTTTATGAAGTAACTTGAAAATTAATTACCTTATATACCCCCAATACATTTTTCATATGTATCAGACAACATTTAAGTTTCGTTCTAGGTGTTTCAAGATTTTTTGAATAGATTTTCTATTTTCTATCATTTAATTGAATTTCTAGATGTTTACCGAAAGTAATTCCAAATTGACTTATATGTACCTATAATAAGATTCAAAAAAATTATATTTAAGTGTTTATGGTCCATTCTAGGTCACATCTAGGAGATTGACAAAAAATTCAATTTACTTATATGAAAAACTCAAACTTGTACTAGTCACCTCGTTATAAAATAATGATAATAATATCTAAAACTTCTCCGAAAATTCTAAAAATTGACATGGAATCTTTTTATGGATGTTTAAACTTTACATAAAATTTTCAAATGATTTCGATAAAGGCGGAACCTACATTGTTTACAAATGGATACATCTCTCTTATAGTTTTCTAAAACTCAAAGTCAAACTTTGAGATTTCAATACCTCATAATTATTTTGGACTCGTATGCATCTAAATTTTGGACACAACCTTATGTTGACCATAACATTAGCAAATATGAAGTTACATTACCATTTTTTCTTAAAAAAAGTTGGTTTTCTATTTTTAAATACCTAATTAAGACACCTTTATGAAGTAACTTGAAAATTAATTACCTTATATACCCCCAATACATTTTTCACATGTAGCAGACAACATTTAAGTTTCCTTCTAGGTGTTTCAAGTTTTTTCGAATAGATTTGCTATTTTCTATCATTTAATTGAATTTCTGCGTGCGTATCGAGAGTAATTCCTAGTTGACATATGTGTACCACCAATAAAACTAGAAAATTTTCACAAAAATCATATTTAAGCTTCCATGTTCCATTCTAGTCCATGTTTTGCAGATTGATGACAAATTCAATTCGAGTTAAAAGGAACATTCAAACTTTTATCTCAAAAGTACAAAATAATAATTACAATAATATCTAAATTTGGCCAGAAAATTCTACAAATTGGCATAACTGCATGTTTCTAGCCCACAATCTTTTCATAAAAAATTCAAGTGATTTCATAAAAGTAGGATCATACATTGTTCACAAAGGATACATCCCTCTTATAATTTCCTAAAACTCAAAGTCAAACTTTGAGATTTGAATACCTCATAACAATTTTTGACTCGTATGCATCTAAAATTTGGACACAACCTTATGTTGACCATAACATTAGCAATTATAATGTTAAATTAGTAATTTTTATTCAAAAACATGTATTTATATTCTCTACATAAATGCATGAAAAGAAGCCATGTGAATAAGATTAAAGAAACAATAACCGACCTACAAAACAACACAACAAAATGAAAGAACGGGATTTTAGAAAAAATTGGAAAAAAGAAACACCAAATTTGGAGTTCATATGAAAGAGAAAAACCAAATGCAACTTTTAATTCAGGATTAAAAAGAGAAAGATGAACCATTTCGGCTATAAAATGCAACCTTAACCAAGGAGTTTTTAAGCTATATATAACTAAACGTCTGCAAACAAACACAACTCCCACTTGTAGCGCAGTGGTAACACACCTTCCTTCTATCTCGCAGGTCGTGGGTTCGAACCCCCCCTTCCGCGGCTCCACCCCTTTCTTTTGGCGGTAGGTTTTATTCCTGCCAAGAAATATACTATAAATAAATTAAAATGTTAACCAAAGACACAAAACAGCGAGTAGCTCAGTGGTAACGCATGCATATGCGAACCTGGAGGTGGTGGGTTCGAGTCTCATCAGGCCCCCATTTTTTTGTGTGGGATTAAATTAAAATCGGAAAATTCATTGAATAAATAGGCCACACAGACATAGAAATCACAAACCGATTGGTAGCTCAATGGTAAGTCTCCTTGTTCTCTCCGAGGAGGTCACGGTTCGAATCTTGCCGCCCGCTGCCTCTTTTTCCTTTTTTTTTTGTTCTTTTTTCAATTTTTCAATTTTTTCCATTCATAACATGACTATTTATTATTAGTTGATCTTTTTTAGATTTTTCCATTTTCAAATTTTTTCATTCATAACATGACTATATTTGTTATTTGTTGACTTTTTTAGATTTTTTTAAATTTATCATTTTTAGATTCTTTAAATTTATCATTTTTTTCATTCCTAACATGACTATTTGTTATTTGTTGATCGCGACGAATCTGCTAAAATGTCACAGCATTGTGGGCCGAATTGCGACGAATTTAACAAATCGTCGCAATGTTCTGGGCTTTAATATCCATCAGTGCACATCTCTGATGAAAAACAGGAATACGTCGTAGAATCGCGACGAATTTAACAAATCGTCGCAGTGTAATGGGCTTCAATGCACATCTGTGACGAAAAAAGGAATACGTCGTAAACGCAGTGCTCTTCGTGATGTTTTCTGAAAACGTCGTGGAGAATGCGTCACAGATTAAATAGTTTCTTGTAGTGGTTTGCGAAATTCCTAATGTGGAAACTCACAATGCACGGATAGAAGAGGCTAGCATAAAGAAAGATACGCAAAAACGGAATGACCAGCTTCTTAGTCTCGGGCCAGAGAAATCAGGTCATGAATTAATGCACCCAAGAATAAATCTTGTATATACTAATGTTTTGCACTCAAATAAATTTAGGTTTTGGATGGGTATAGCAAAATGCAAGGGGTACTTGTGACAAGGTTAGCATAACTTTTTAAGAATAAAAGTGGATCTTTGATTCATTCAAAATTGAGAGCAACAAAAAAGAACTATGGGACTTAAGTTATCATAACCTCCACACAAGATTAGGCTAGCATTTAATTAAATTTCAGATTCATATTTAAAGATATCACTAGCTTAAACATGCATAAATCAAGCATAGGATCGAGCAAAGCGGAAATGATCATCACATATCAATATGGTACAATTTTCCATCTATATTAAAGATCATAAAAACGGTGGTGAAACTTATTCGTGGTGATGGAAAACAAAACTACTACTACCACACACATTCTGAAAATAAATAAAACAAGAAAATACTACGCATACATAAACGCACACAAGCTGAAAAATAAAGAAAAAAGAAAAGGAAAAATCAAACCACACTTAAAAAGCTTCATCCCTTCCTTCTTTCTTCACTCCTCATCCGATTGCTCTTGCTCCGTCGATTGACTTTCATTGAATCCTTGCTCATAGTATGTTTGCATGGCCCCTCCACGAAATTGATCCGGTGGCACAATTTGAATGCGTCCTAGTTATTGGGCGATCCCCGCCGTTCCTTCTTGCCATTGGTCGCCATGAGTCTGGATCCTCTCGACGTCTTGCACATTCCTTTGCATATACGCCCCAATGATGGTTGCATTTTGTTGGGGCTGAGGCATGCTTGCATAAGGTGCCACGAATGCTTCATTTGGCACTACAAAAGTTGGTGGATAATATGTTAGAGGAGGTGGCGTCATGGCTGCACCACTCCCCCATGCTTGCATTGGCACACTTCCGTAGTAGGGTGGCGGCATAGGAATCCCTCCATATGGTTGATGCTATGCAGCCCCCCTTGATCTTGGGCTGCGGAAGACGATCCCTCCTCTATAATTCTTCCTCTTTTGTTCTTCTTGGCCGGCACAAGAACTCCTTCTTCTAACCAATTCTCTCTCCCTTCAATAAATAATTTTAGTCACATATTTGGGAGAGGAACATTGACTTTTGCCACCTTGTAACCTCTCTTTTCATCTCCACTTATATATTTTTCTTGCTTCATATAGTCAATTCCAAGGGAATTCCCCGCAAGTAAGAATTTTGGGTTTCTTGAAATTCCCAGCTTCACAGAAATTGCTATCATAGAGAGATAGCATCCCGAACCAATATCTCCGGTTCCCAAAATTGTCTCACAACACCATCGATTGATCATGATATACGAAGGATCAATGGCTTGCTGATGAGGACATGGAACCCATGCATATGTCCATGCGTGGTTCATGGAGTGGAGAAGAGAGAGTCCAACAAGGGTTTCCAAGCCAAGAAGGGGGCTAGAGGCTAATTCGGTTCGAGTCCTCAAGGTGGAGGCCCAAAGCAATTCAAGTTCGAGCATGTCTCGGAGTCCAGGAGCAGCCTTCAGTAAAACGGACGCCCAAGTCGCATACGGACTCGGTTTTGGGTGTTCTTTATACGGTTGGAAAGATAATTTTAATACGCTTCCAATGGCACCAGTCCCAAGCCCAAATTCATCTAGAGGCGTCGGGAATAACCGAAACATGTAGACGTCCAGAATCTGCCACTGTGCTGTGCGACACCTTCTTTTGGTCTTTGGGCCGTGTATCGTGTTAGGGCCCATTAGGGGCGCGTCCAGGGGGTCTTGCACGACCCTAGAGACCTTATTAGCAGCCGCCACACCCTCGTTAGGGTTTGGGTTTTGCTTAGATTATTCTGCTTGGTCAGTTTCGCTGTTTATCGGTTTGTAGAACCCCATCTTCATGTGATTCAATCATTCATCTGCAGATCGTCACTATAATTTGAGAGTTGCGTTCTTTTCGAGTTCTTGCTTGTGTTCTTCGTTTCGCAGGCAGGGATTAGCCTTTGCGACGAGGTCAACCGGATTGTGACACAGTTGATAACCAGAGGAGTTGTGGTGCTAAGGTTGCAGGAGTTCGGGTCTTTGGATCTGAAGCCGGATCGGTGTGTTGCACTCCACCAAAACGAGTTATCCTTCTCCTGACGGAAGATCGGGCACCCCCGTTCCCATCAAGTGGTAATCAGAGACTCAGGTACTACCGTCAGGCTTACCCTAGTTTAGTTTGTTTCATTATCCTAAAACTCCAGAAAATAGCCCCACAAAAATATTTGATACTCGTGTTTCCGCTGTCCTATAACCCATTTGTGCCCCACAATTTTTCTATTCAGATTGCTTTTCTGAATTTTGGTCCCTAGAGAGTCGTTGTGTTCATCGTGTCTAGGTCTTGTTCTCAGATTCAGTTTGAGTCAAGTCCCATCTCTATGTTGTCGCGTGCAATAGTTCGGCTCTTTGGCTTGAGTTAGATCATCGTGTTTTTTTTTTTGCGGAGCGTAATGGTCCTGTTCTGTTGGTAACTAGAAGCATGAAAGAAATCCTATAGTTTGTTTTCATCTCCACGACCACATCTGTACACTATCGATCTGTTAGAGGGCCCTTCTGAGTATTGCTACATGAAGGTGCATGTGTTGCACGCAGCTTAGTCACACAGAGAGAGATTTGTTTTCTGTACACCAGATTTGGTTGCTACGTGAATTGGAGAATTGATTGGAAGGAAAGTTTAAAATATTATCTATTTTAGTTTGGTTTCTATTTTTTAATCATAGACGAGAAAGAGACAGTTCCTAGCAAGGCTACATTTTTTTTAGCTTGGACTCCGTCTGAGTTAAGTATTCTTGTGACCTGATCATCCTGCGGCACTTCCTGAAAATTAAAAAAAAACACAAAGAGTAAAAGGCAAAAAGGTGCTGAAAAAAAAAGAAAGAAAGGAAAAGCCGCACCGAAAAAAAAGAGAAAGCAACAAACGAAGAAAAAAAATTCAGAAGTACTTGCATCCTTTGTGTCCTTGGCTGGTTGTATCTTTTGCTTGCTTGAACTAGGTCTGAGACGAGTTTAGGCTGACGACATAGACTAGCTTGGGACTAATTTTCAGATTTGCAATTTCTGAATTGAATTATTGTTTTTCCTTGCTACCATATTTTAAGCCTTCCAAAGCTCCATATATATACTTCAGCTCGGTACAGAAAAGGACCCCTGCAATCTTGGTGCTACGCCCTCACAGGTATCACGAACCAGCCACCGGTTGTACCGTCCACTGCTTTGTGTTGGTAAGAACCTTGCAAGAGCTTGGTAAGAACCTTGCAAGAGCTTGGTAAGATGTGTGAGAGTGTGCATCCGCCAACATATATAATAGTTCATAGGGACTTATTTTGATTTCTAACAAAACCAAACAACAACTTTTGTTTAAAGTGTGAATTGTAGGAAATCATGGCACAGATGTTTGCAGGGATGGACCAAAAGAACAAACAAGAACTAGCTGTTGATGACAACCATCAAGGTATGAGATATAAACTTACCATACCATCCTACTCTGGATCTTATGATGGAGACATATATCTTGACTGGGAGATAACTGTAGAACAAATGTTTAATTCCCACCTAGTTCCTAAGATACATAGAGTTCCACAAGCTACTAGGGTGTTTAAAGATTTTGCCATTATTTGGTGGAATGAGCTAGTTGCAATGAATGCTTTACCTAGTACATGGGAACAATTTAAAGAAGCAATGCGTGATCGTTTTATTCCTTTTTCTTACAAATGTGATTTGCTTAGAAAAAATGCAACGCTTATTGCAGGGAAATAAATCTGTCCAGGAATATTATAAAGAGTTTCAAAAGTGTAGCATATGTCATGAAATAAATGAATATGTAGAAGCAACTGAGAATATATTTTTGCATGGTCTTCGACCTGAAATTCAGAATATTCTTATTTACCACTCTTATTGCTCTCTTTCACAATTATTTGAACTTTCTTGTGTGGCTGAAAAACAACTTCTTTTAGGTGATGATTATGTGTCAAAATTACATGCACCTATTTGCCAAAGTGAGATACAATATTTGGAAGAGGACACCACCTCTTTTCTTGTTCCTAACGTTTTGCAGATACCTATGAAGCGTGCTTCTTCCACAGCCATGGCACAGACTTCTAGAGCTCAGTGCCGTCGTTGCCATGGATTTGGACACGTACAAGATGTTTGTACTAGTCCACGAGCATACATTCTTCAAGATGATGGTGGGTACATTAGTGCTTCGGATGTCGAGGACATTGATGATGGTGTTGTCATTGGTGATCCATTCGAGGACAATGAAGTGGACTATGTGCTAGCAAATGAGGAGGATCTTCCCCATATGAGATTTCAGAACTAGCAACTAGAAGTGCACCTACAATTTCTGAAAATGAGAGCAAAGGTAATGATACACATGCTTTGGAGCCATACATTAGCGTTGAAAATAAAGTGTTCATTCCAATTCCTAGTGCACCTGATGAACAAAAATTGATGTCTTCTTTCAATACTTTGGGTTATATTGAATTTTTTGTTCTCTGTAATCTAAATTGTTTGAAGGAGCAACTTTCTGAATTGTCATGCTTGTCTAAGTATACATATCACTTTATTGGTAAATATAATTATAATGGGGAATATATGGTGCACCGAGTTTACATTTGTTCACATTGGAATTCTTCTTTTGCTGTGCGAGATTGTGATGGACTAGAGAACAACTATAAAACTAATATTTTCACATGTTCCTCTAGTAGTTTTGTTTTCAAGAAACAGATTTACTCCCAAGAAGGGGAGCATTGTTGGTTGACATCATCTATTCCTGCATTGTCTCTTGTTAGTACTAATTCTTTGCAAGATAGTGTTGACATACATCGTGTTTGTTGGTATTTATTAACGCAAACAGAAAAATCCGCAAGCGCACGGATACCGATGTAGCCTTCACCCGGGAGTATTCCAGAGTATCGATTTCCACGGGGAACGTGAAGTGTACTAGAAAGAGTTTAGAACGTCCTACGAAAAGTTTGATGATGTTGGAAGAGAGAGAGATTGTTTCTAAAGCCTCTAATCGATCTAAAAATCTGAGATACTCTTGGGTTTATTTATATTGGGACATCAGAACACTAGCCGCGGAAAGGGATGAGAAGGGGGCTAGGAAGCTCCAACTACGGTCCTACAAACACCAATCCGAACGTGGTGGAATACGTCGGCCGTCAGGACTGTCACCACCTGGGGCTACCACTAACTATCCGTGGGATTGGGTGCAATTCCAAGTAACCACTAGACTAAGCACCACGCCTAATCTAAAGATTACTACTCTAGCGTTGCAAAGACTAGAGCACTTGATGCAAGCGGGAATCTAATAAATAAACTTAAAGTAAATACTGAATGAAAATAAATAAATAGAGAACTTAGAATTAATAAATAAAGAACCTGGAGATTGCTGAAGAACGAACTAGTTGCTGTAGATGTACAATGTTGATGAAGATCCGACAGGTCCGGATCTCCAGCTTTCTCCTCACCTCTCTCCTTGATCTTACAACTAGATGAACTAGAAGAACTAGATCTAGAACTAGAACTAGAACTAGTTGAACTAGACAACTAGAGGGATCTCTCTCTTCTAATATGAAACCCTAACTTTTGCTCTATAGATAGCTAATGAGAAGATGATTGAACTAGGGGGTCTGGAGTCTGTTTATATAGTTCTGAGGAGGTGCCTCGCCACCATACGATCCAACCGACCTTGATCTATGGCCAACATGTGGTTTTATAGGTTGGTGGAGGAACCTTCTGGAACATACCAGAAGCGGGGCCCGTTTGGCAGCAGGGCCAGACCGATCGGCCCTGTAAGGAGGCCAGTCGGTCTCCCACTGTGGAGCTTCAGGCCCATCTTTGGTGGGTGTGTGCGCGTCGTCGTGCCGTTTCCGAAAAACTATAATTTGCGTCAAACGGAGTCCGGATGATGAAGTTATGCCCGTTTTACCGAACCCCGCTCTGCGACGAATATCTTCTGATTCTGGACTCCGAATATGGCAAATGATATATCCGTTTCGATCATCTCGACGAGCTCTTCGCAATGTTGTACTTTGATTCTTCCTTTGAAGTACTTCTAGGTTGCTCTTTTGTAGGAGTTGATTGGGACACGTCTTTGGAGTCGTATGTCTCGCTAATTCTGCTGTTTTCCTGTTTAGTCCCTGCAAATCACAACTTCACCAAAACTCATGGAAATATGTTAGTGTAAACCCTAACAAGGTGATCTAATTAATTTTTAGTCCTTTTCCATGTTTAGTTGACATATAAAAGTATACGTTAACAGGCGTCAACAAGTTCCCCCAAGCTTACCCTTTGCTAGTCCCTAGCAAAGCTATGCTATTGTAGGATCAGGAGTTGCTACTACGCTTTCATGCCTCAAAAGTACTATAGTTATCAGAAATAAATTCTCCTCTCAACAAGATTGCTCTGTCTTACCTTTAACCATGGTGCGTAGCCTTTTCATAAATCATAAGCAATTAGACAGAACAATCAAGTCAAGCAGTATATATCAAATTCTTTGATCAACTATCATCCTGGGATTTTTGCAAAATAAAACTCAGAGATCCTGTGCATGACCCTCTCAAGTATGGAGTCACACTTGGCAAGATCTGTATGGCGGGATGATAGTGTGGATGAGGGTGAAAGGTGGTAAGCCTTTAGCTTTTTTCTCGTATCTTTTTCTTCTCATGCATCTTGGACTATATCTCTCTTTCTAAGACTTTTGAGATCTGGGCTTTCCATTCTTGGAGAGGTGGGCTCTACTCACCCTGGACTTTTGTCCATTTTTCTCTCTCCTTAGAGATGTGGCCTCTACTCACCCTCGGACACGCGTCCATTTTTCATCTCTAAATTTATTTATTTATTTTTTCAGGGAGGTAGGCCCTACTCGCCTAGTATGACACTTGTCATTTTCTCTCCCTCTCTCGTCTCACTTTTCCTCTCTTTTTTTTCTTTTTCTTTCTCTTTTTTTTCGAATGTAGCCCTAGAATCTTTTTGACATTGAGAGAGATATATCCTAGAGTTGCATGAGCTATATGGCTTGATGGAAAATGCGTACTTCCATGTCAGAAGCAGCATAAATGGTGGAGTGGGATGACCTTGATGTGTATGACAAACTCTTGAGGGTCATAAATACAGGAACTCATCATGTAGCATTTCATGATTTTCGAAAGATAAAACCAGGAATCAAGTATCTCTAGGAAAATGATAAACAACAGCTCAACTCTTCATGAATCTTTATCCTTCAATGCTAAGACTCAGATAAAGCACGTGCTTCCCACAGGTGTTGGGTTTAGAGCCAATTAAGTATTTAAAGCCTCAGGAGAATCTAAGTCCGAAATGTAAGTACTTTTAAGAGGAATTATGGCGGAGCAACTATTCATCATTTCCAAGCATATATCATCGAGATCAATCAAAGCCATCTAGCAGAAACATACTCTCTTTTATTTATTTTGACTCTAACAGACAAGGACTGTAATTAAGACTCACTATATCTAGCAAAGCAAAAATATATATAAAACTAGCTAATAAGACAAAAAGAATAAGAATACTTACCTGGATAAATGGGGGATGCCCTCCCCCAAGCTGAATGTTGACATAGTCGATTGGTAATGGTGAAGTAAGGTAGACAGTAGTGGTGGTGTTGACCTTCCTTGATGGGGCATTGATGATGATGACGGTTAAGATTGTGCTCTATCAAGTGGTCGTACGCCTCCAAACTATCGTGTCTTATGCTCCAAATCCTGCTAAACTCAAATAGACAACAAAACTTGTGGAACAGGTTAAGCGTTAGCGGTTGGCCACTTAAGCCTTTGTTGCCTAGTAGGCTTAGCATCTTTCTTAGTGAGGAGGTACTTAAGAGCAGCATGATCGGTATAAACAATTACCTTTGCCCCCACTAAGTAAGATCTAAACTTGTCTATAGCAAAGACAACAGCCAATAGCTCTTTTTCAGTTGTGGCATAATTGAGTTGTGGTCCAGACAAGGTTTTGCTAGCATAGGATATGGCATAATGCTTCTTATCCTTGGTTTGGCCTAAAACAGCACCAACCGCAAAGTCGCTAGCATCACACATGATCTCAAAAGGAATATTCCAATCAGGTGGTTGAATGGTTGGGGCTGAAATGAGTGCCTTCTTAAGGATTTGAAAAGATTCATGGCACTCATCAGTAAAGATGAAAGGTGCATCTTTAGCTAAGAGACTAGTCAGGGGTCTAGCGATTTGAGAGAAGTCTTTAATAAAGCGCCTATAGAACCCTGCATGTCCCAAAAAGCTACGGATTTTTTTCACATTCGTGGGAGGTGGAAGTTGTTCAATAACTTCAATCTTTGCTCTATCCACTTCTATACCACATTCGGACACCTTGTGTCCTAGCACTATTCCTTCCCGAACCATAAAATGACATTTCTCCCGGTTCAGGACTAAGGAATTTTCTTCACACCGTTGTAAGACTTTATCTAAATTCTTCAAACAATCGTCGAAGGTTTTTCCATAGATGGTGAAATCGTCCATGAATACCTCCACGATTTTCTCGATCATATCAGAGAAAATAGACATCATGCACCATTGGAAGGAAGCCGGAGCATTGCATAACCCGAACGACATTCGTCGGTATGCGTAAGTTCCATACGGGCATGTAAAAGTGGTCTTACTTTGGTCATCAGGGTGGATTGGGATTTGATGATACCCAGAATAACCATCAAGGAAACACAAGAAAGAGTGCTTTGCAAGCCGTTCCAACATTTCATCAATGAAGGGTAACGGGAAGTGATCTTTCTTTGTAGCCTTATTGAGTTTTCTATAATCAATGCACATACGCCACCCAGTGATAACTCGTTGAGGGATGAGTTTGTTCTTCTCATTCCTAACAACCGTCATTCCTCCCTTCTTTGGCACTACTTGGACAGGACTAACCCACTCGCTATGTGGCACAGGGTAAATAATCCCAGCATGTAGGAGCTTAAGGACCTCTTTCTTGACAACGTCTCGCATAACGTTGTTAAGTCTGCGTTGTGGCTCCCTTGAAGGTGTGCAATTAGGATCGATAGGGATGCGGTGAGTGCAGAGAGCAGGACTAATGCCCTTGAGGTCTTCGAGTGAGTAGCCTATGGCTGATCTATGTCTTTCAAGAACAGTGACGAGTTTTTGTGTTTCTTCTTTTGAAAGTTTGTCACTGATGATCACTGGGGTTTGTCAATTATTGTGTAGGAAGACATATTTCAAACCAGGAGGAAGAGGTTTCAACTCTATTGAAGGAGGTGGAGGTCTCTCATTTTGGTCTAGCTCAATGGGTTCTGCAAACTCGTCCTCTTCTTCAATGAAGTGTTCGACGTCGAAGGATGGTTGGGCCATTTTTTCTAAAGACGCCATTAAGGCCTCCTCAATAAGGTCTTGCTTCGGTTTGGGTTCCACTATTGTGTTTGTAGATCGGACAAGAGGAATAGTCATAGTGGAATTCCCAACATTGAAGTCTAAATGACCTCGTAGTGGTTTTTCCTATAGAAGCCTCATGATTGGTTGCTAATCAAGAGAGGAATCTCTGAGATGTCATAAATATGAAAATCTAGATATATCTCAGAGTTGTTGATTCTCACAGGAAATGTCCTTAGAACTCCATGGCTTTCAAGAATAAATCCTGTTGGACCATGTTAAAGTTTTTGAGATGGAGTTAAGGACGTGTCGGGATAAAGAGTATCAGCTAACTCCTTTGAAATTATGTTTATCCCGACTGAAGGATTGTAGTGGACTTCTCTAGCAGACCCTCTAATTTGGCATAAGAGAATGGTTGAAGGGGAGGTGATTCGAGCTACCTCAGGTGATAACTCCGCTTCGGTCAACCATTCATAACTCATAATTGCAGAAAGACTTTTGATATGTTCTATGCTAACCGTTTCTTCCTGCGGATCAGATGGAGTGGTCTTTTCTAGAGGTCTCGCTTGAATAGGATAATTTGAGGTGTTTCCATAATCTTCAAAGATATCTTCCTCAAATGCAAAGGGAAGCTCTAGAGGAGATGATTCATCATCCTCTAGTTGGGTTTGCGTTCCCTTTTCGAGAGGTTCCTTGACAACCAAATTACTAGATGAGTTAATTGGAATTTCTAATTCGGTTGCATGTTCCTCCTCTAATGGTTCGGGGCTTGGCTCAACTTCTTCTTCGGGGAATTCATCGTAGATGCCAGTGTATGGGGTGTTTTCAAGAATTTTGTCAAGGATAACTTTTCCCTCACTAACGGTCATATGTGAAAATGATCCTCCAGAAGATGTATTGAGGAATAGGGCAGCTTCTTTGCTAAGGCCATAATGGAAGTGTTGTAAAAGGACTTGGTCAGGCAAAGACAAATCTGGGCCAGATGAGATTAAATTTGAAAATCTTGCCCAAGCTGCTCCTACGGTTTCTTTCTCTTTTTGTTTAAAATTCAGAATTTCAAGACGAAGAGTGATAATATGAGAAGTAGGGAAGAAAGCAAGACAAAATTTGTCTCGAAGTTCCTCCCAATTTCCGTTCACACTTCTAGAATTATGAGCATACCATTCTTTCGCTCTCTCAGAAAGAGAGAACGAAAATAGTTTCCATTTTAGGGTCTCATGTTTCATGCCAGGAATATTCAAGCATGAACACAATTGCTCAAATTCTCGAAGGTGGACATATGGATTTTCGCCTTCTTTTCCCGAGAAAGTTTGTTCCCGAACCATTGCTATAAAAGCAGGGCGAATCTCGTAGCCATCTGTAAGAATTGGATGTGATGATTTTGGTGGCTCTAGTAGTTCGCCCTTTGGAGCGGAAAGTTTATAAATAAGAGTGGAATCCATGATGGTGGTATGAGAAAGGTGGTAAAAAGAAAAAGGATAAACGGACGAACTTGGTTCTAAACTAGCACAGCTACCGTTCCCCGGCAACGGCGCCAGAAAGCTTGTTGGTATTTATTAACGCAAACAGAAAAATCCGCAAGCACACGGATACCGATGTAGCCTTCACCCGGGAGTATTCCAGAGTATCGATTCCCACGAGGAACGTGAAGTGTACTAGAAAGAGTTTAGAACGTCCTACGAAAAGTTTGATGATGTTGGGAGAGAGAGAGATTGTTTCTAAAGCCTCTAATCGATCTAAAAATCTGAGATACTCTTGGGTTTATTTATATTGGGACATCAGAACACTAGCCGCGGAAAGGGATGAGAAGGGGGCTAGGAAGCTCCAACTACGGTCCTACAAACACCAATCCGAACGTGGTGGAATACGTCGGCCGTCAGGGCTGTCACCACCTGGGGCTACCACTAACTATCCGTGGGATTGGGTGCAATTCCAGGTAACCACTAGACTAAGCACCACGCCTAATCTAAAGATTACTACTCTAGCGTTGCAAAGACTAGAGCACTTGATGCAAGCGGGAATCTAATAAATAAACTTAAAGTAAATACTGAATGAAAATAAATAAATAGAGAACTTAGAATTAATAAATAAAGAACCTGGAGATTGCTGAAGAACGAACTAGTTGCTGTAGATGTACAATGTTGATGAAGATCCGACAGGTCCGGATCTCCAGCTTTCTCCTCACCTCTCTCCTTGATCTTACAACTAGATGAACTAGAAGAACTAGATCTAGAACTAGAACTAGAACTAGAAGTAGTTGAACTAGACAACTAGAGGGATCTCTCTCTTCTAATATGAAACCCTAACTTTTGCTCTATAGATAGCTAATGAGAAGATGATTGAACTAGGGGGTCTGGGGTCTGTTTATATAGTCCTGAGGAGGTGCCTCGCCACCATACGATCCAACCGACCTTGATCTACGGCCAAGATGTGGTTTTATAGGTCGGTGGAGGAACCTTCTGGAACATACCAGAAGCAGGGCCCGTTTGGCAGCAGGGCCAGACCGATCGGCCCTGTAAGGAGGCCGGTCGGTCTCCCACTGTGGAGCTTCAGGCCCATCTTTGGTGGGTGCGTGCGCGTCGTCGTGCTGTTTCCGAAAAACTATAATTTGCGTCAAACGGAGTCCGGATGATGAAGTTATGCCCGTTTTACCGAACCCTGCTCTGTGACGAATATCTTCTGATTCTGGACTCCGAATATGGCAAATGATATATCCGTTTCGATCATCTCGACGAGCTCTTCGCAATGTTGTACTTTGATTCTTCCTTTGAAGTACTTCTAGGTTGCTCTTTTGTAGGAGTTGATTGGGACACGTCTTTGGAGTCGTATGTCTCGCTAATTCTGCTGTTTTCCTGTTTAGTCCCTGCAAATCACAACTTCACCAAAACTCATGGAAATATGTTAGTGTAAACCCTAACAAGGTGATCTAATTAATTTTTAGTCCTTTTCCATGTTTAGTTGACATATAAAAGTATACATTAACAGGCGTCAACAGTGTTCCTTTCGTTCAAGAGGCTTGCATGCTTGCTGATTTTTTTTATTCGAAAAGACACACATGACAATTGGAAGAAAGGTTCAATACTTCCTCATAATTATATCGGCTCCTTTTTTTCTCGCAACCCTGTTCTCCTTTGTGTTGTGCAGGATCAGTTTAGAGCACAATTGACGTCGAGGACGGCTTTTCGTCAAGAAGGGGAGGATGATGAGGACATGGAACCCATGCATATGTCCATGCGTGCTTCATGGAGTGGAGAAGAGAGAGCCCAACAAGGGTTTCCAAGTCAAGAAGGGGGCCCGAGGCTAATTCGGTTCGAGTCCCCAAGGTGGAGGCCCAAAGCAATTCAAGTTCGAGCATGTCTCGGAGTCCAGGAGCAGCCTTCAGTAAAACGGACGCCCAAGTCGCATACGGGCTCGGTTTTGGGTGTTCTTTATACGGTTTGAAAGACAATTTCAATACGCTTCCAATGGCACCAGTCCCAAGCCCAAATTCATTCGGAGGTGTCGGGAATAACCGAAATATGTAGACGTCCAGAATCTGCCACGGTGCTGCGACACCTTCTTTTGGTCTTTGGGCCGTGTATCGTGTTAGAGCAACTCCAGCAGACCCCCTACTTGAGCCCAAACTCAAAAAGTAGGGGCCGAGAACGAAAAAACAAGCTCCAGCAGACCCCCTACTCGGGCACCAATTCTAGGGGGCACCCAAATCCCCCTCTCTGGCCCCTTCTCCCACGGGAGGAGAGAGAAGGCCCCTATCCACTGTTGGGGCCGTTTCTCCCCCCGCGCGCGCACGGAAGCGAGCACCGGAGCCCCTCCTCCACCGCAGCGCTATCCTTGCTCCATAGTCTCACCCGGAGCCCCGCCGCTCGAGCTTCCCTGCCCCTGCCCGGAGCGGCGGCGCCGCCCCAAGGTCCACCGGCCCGGAACGACGGCAGAGCAAATCGAGCCGTGGCCGCCAAGATCCACGGTGGGGAGCTCGTCCTCCAGCAAATTGAGCTTGTCCTCTAGTGAATCGAGCGCCGCGTGGCCGGTCTTGTGCTCCGCACCTGCAAGAACTACAAGCAGCAGTACGACCCGGCGGCGGACCACCCCTCCACCGCTGTCACCTCTGCGTCCGGCCGGTGGCCGAGCTCCCTCCGCCGCTGCCGCCTCCGTGGCCAGCCGGAGGTCGAGCTCCCTCTGTCGCCGCCACCCCTGGCCGGATCGAGCTCCCTCCACGCGTGGCTCACCGGATCAAGCTCCCTCCGCGCGCGGTCGGCGGGAGGCCGGGCTCCCTCCGCTGCTGCCGCCTCCGCGGCCGGCCGGAGGTCGAGCTCCCTCCGCCGCCGCCGTGCCAGGGCGGATCGAGCTGCCTCTGCGCCTGGCACGGGGAGACAGAGAAGTAGAGATGCGGCCAGGAAGGAGATGAGGACATGAGCCACCGACGAGTAGGTCCCACATGTCAGTGCAAGAGTAGGGGCTTCGAAGTTGGGGCTGTTGCTGGAGTTGGACACAAAATTAGGTCCCCAAAAAGTTAGGAGCAGCCCCTACTCACCAAAGTAGGGGCTCCAAATAGGGGCCATTGTTGGAGTTGCTCTTAGGGCCCATTAGGGGCGCGTCCAGGGGGTCTTGCACGACCCTAGAGACCTTATTAGCAGCCGCCACACCCTCGTTAGGGTTTGGGTTTTGCTTAGATTATTCTGCTTGGTCAGTTTCGCCGTTTATCGGTTTGTAGAACCCCATCTTCATGTGATTCAATCATTCATCTGCAGATCGTCACTATAATTTGAGAGCTGTGTTCTTTTCGAGTTCTTGCTTGTGTTCTTTGTTTCGCAGGTAGGGATTAGCCTTCGCGGCGAGGTCAACCGGATTGTGACACGGTTGATAACCAGAGGAGTTGTGGTGCTAAGGTTGCAGGAGTTCGGGTCTTTGGATCTGAAGCCGGATCGGTGTGTTGCACTCCACCAAAACGAGTTATCCTTCTCCTGATGGAAGATCGGGCACCCCCGTTCCCATCACTTGCCTAGCGATCATTGCCGAATAAAGCCAATTAAGTTCCATGTTGGTGATCTTGGACTCCTTCATTCTTCCCAAAATCCTTTTGCTCATCCAAGAGTGAAATATCCGGATGAGAGGATTTTGGATGCTACTTCTTTGCCGGTTATCTTCTCCCGAAATCATACTCCAAAATCCTTCCAATAACTTTCATTAACATCCACTTGCTCCGGGGCCTCCTTCTTGAATTCGAGCAATTCTCTAATTTGCTCATAACGAATTATTTGCTCATCATCCTTAAGTCAAAATGAGAGGGATGGCACCTCACCATTAATAACCGGTGCCATCGTCATGAGATTTTCCAAGGCAAGCTCCAAATGAATGTTCACCCCTACTCCATCTAAAAATTGCCCCCAACCAAGGTGATTCATCATTGGATAAATATTTGGATGAAATCCCAACACTTGGAGAGCATCATCGTCGAAGTCAATGTTGGGCACAATCCTCTTCTCGAGGCAAACAAGCCTCTCCTCCTCCTCCTCCGTCATCATGAAAAATCCATACTTGGAACACCACGGAGTGTATGGTGGTGGAGCGGATGAACGAGTCGAGCGACGAGGTTGGACGGGTGGCTCCTCCGTCTGCCCTTGCGGTTCGGTGTACCGCATGGACGAGCTTCGCGTGTCCCTTCTACCACTAAGGAGCATGGTGTCGCTCCTTGATGGTGCCACGTCCTCCTCCATGCTTCGCAGTGACTCGGAGATAGAATGCCTCCGCGAAGAACTTGTTGATGGCGGCTTCGACGATGACGATTGTGTCTTCTTCCCAAAGGCCTTGTTGAAAGCCTTTCTCATTTTTTTCTAGCTGCACAAAGTCACAAACAAACTCTCCCGGGGGTTTCTTGCCGGTAGAAATATGCACAAAAGAAGTATATGGAAGGGCAAGAATTATGACGAATTTTTCTGGATTTTTGGACTTAAGATTGGAGAACGAATTTTTTGAAGGTGTTTCTGGAGATTCTGGACTGGAAGCTCAAGAACATGAACTAGCAATGGGACGAGTGACTTACCTGAGGAAGACGAGTGCCGGGGGGCAAAAATATAGGCCAGGCCGGCCGGCCTGGCCCGGCCGGTCTAGGGTCCCTGCCCCCTGCCTTGGCTCCTGTTTTCTCCCACTTGCTGTTGGATGCATCATTGTCCTGTGTACTCGTGCTCCACGTCGTTCACCATCAAAATTCTCCCTGCCACTCCTTTTTCTTGCATGATGAAGTCCTCCATCTTGATCATTTGCTTTGTGTCACTTCCATGCTTCCTTGCCTCCCATGCTCTCATTCATATCCTGCAAAAACAAAACATTGCTGCCCCCCCCCCATGCTTGTCCTTGCATGTGCTAAAGATGCCTTAATGATGAGGCCTTCCCGTGATGCATCATGGAGCACTAGAAGTTCAATTAAGCTCAAAACCTTCCCTTGATCATGTTTAGATGCTAATTACTCCTCTAATTTCGAAAATTAAAAATTAACTCAGAGATATCAATGAGTTCAAATGTATTTTTAGAGGAGTTTTTAGGCATAAAAAACATTTGTAAGTCGAAATTTTCTGACTACATTGATTTTGGTTACACCGGGATCACTTGCTTTCATTTATTAATAGCGAGCTCCTCCGGCTTGACCGTGGGGGTATGGGTTTAGGTTCTAATTTTTGCCAAACATGAGAGAGATGTTTTTAATAAACAAAAATAAAAGGGGCTTGGAAAAATTCTAACTCTAGAGAAACCGGTAGAAATCAAGTTAAATAAAACCAAAAATCAAATTTTCTAGGTTCACGCGAGTCCTAGCATGCGTCAAAAATTAAAAATCATTAAAGAACAACACGGGGCTCTACTCGTGTGTTTTTATGATGTAAAACAAACCAACCTTGTCATCATGAAGAGGATGAAAGGTGTGGGTAGGTTCTGAATTTTTGGTGTTGGTTTCTCGATAAGAGGCAAATAAATCGTAGGATGGCTCATGTCATAGGTTTGTGGTCAAATAAAATCCAAATGAAACATCCGAGTGAATTAAATGTCTCAAAAATAAGTTCAACCACTTAAGAGTTTATACCAAGTCTTGCCTGGCAAATTCTAAGACCAACTTACTTCAAATCAGAAATAATTTGGGTTGCCCTCCCGGTAGCTTTATTCTTGATCGTATTGTCCTCCCAGTAGCTTATTCTTGACTCAACGAATGCGTTGCCTCCCGCCTAGCACTTCGTTTATAGTCCATGGCTAGACTTCTTCTCTTCTTCACTTTGGATCAACACTCTTTGCGGGTGTTGCAATCTTGGGTACCCACTTCTGCACCATCTTGGGCGCGGGCTTATTCTCCGGCTTAACCATCTTTTTGGTCTTCACAGGCGGCTTTTGTTCTTTGGTCTTGACAGATGCAATGACTTTTTTTATCACCTTCGCTTCCTTCTTCTTGGGCTCTTCCTTCTTTGGCTCTTCCTTGCTAAAGAGACGATGAGGTGGAACATATTTAACATTGATCATGTTGCATACCACGAAATGTGGACGAAACTTTAATATGCTCCTTGTGCCATTGACGTCGAACTTGATCTCTCCCTTGCCAACGTCGATCATTGCCCCGACAGTCTTGAGGAAAGGTCTCCCTAGAATGAGAGCCGGCTTCTCCCTTTCTCCCATCTCGAGCACCACGAAATCAACAGGGATGAAGTGATCTCCAACTTTCACGGGAACATCTTCAGCGATTCCCACGGGATAGCGAATAGAGTTGTCGCCCAATTCCAAGCACATACCCGTAGGCTCTAGTGGTAGGCGTAGCTTCTCGAACACATCTCTTGGCATGACACTCACACTTGCTCCAAGGTCGCATAATGCCTTCTCGAATGTGAATGAGCCAATAGAACATGGGATGGTCGGACATCCGGGGTCTCTTTGCTTCTCAGGCCCTTGATTTGCAATGGCGGCACTACATTGTTCGGACATCTTGATGTGATCTGCCCCGAGTGTTGCCATCTCATACTTGTTCGCAAGTATGTCTTTGAAGTAACGAGAATATGTAGGAACATGGAGAGCGTCCAATAGCGGCATGTTGATGCTTAACTTGCGCACCACTTCGACAAACTTTTCAAAATGACTATCAACTTTACCTCGAAAGCAACGTGTCTTTAGTGTAGGCATCTTCGTGTCATCACTTGGCATCTCGAATTCTGGCTCTTCGATTGCAATCACCGGAATAGTAGTCACCTTCTCCTTAGTGTGATCATCTGCTTCGATGGTTGGCTTAGGCTTCCTTGCTCCGACTGGAAGTTCGGGATCCTCCGTCTCCTTTCTCGAGCGAGTTTGAATAGCCTTCGCCATCTCGGGACCTTGGGGCTGCCCCGACAATCTTCCTTCATTAGCGGTTAGGCGCCCGACAAGTTGTCCCACTTGCGTCTCCAACATCTTCATCATGTTGAGCACTTGATGGTTGGAGCTCCCAACCTCCGTCACCTTGCCATCGATGTTCTCTAATATTTTATCCATAGCCTTGAACTTAGTGACAGTGTCCTTGTTGATCTTTGCTTGCTCGTCCATGAAATCCTTCAATTGTATACGAAGAGGCACCGTATTTTGAATGGACGAACTTGCATTAAATTTAGGTCTACCTTGCCCGTAGTGGAAGTTTGGCAAATCCCCTTTCCTCATGTAGTTGAGCACCTTTGCTTCCTCTGGACAATCTTTTTGGACATGGTCGTACTCCCCACACTCTTCACACATGGATCTTGCTTTCGTGGCCTTTAGGTATTAGGTTGCTTTCTTTTCTAGCTCCATCTTTTCCAACCTCCTCATGAGTGAGTCAATTTTTCCTTCTAGGAGTTCCTCCTTTTCAACCTGCAAAACACCTTTAACATTGCCCGTGGGTTGAACCGGAAGTAAGCGTCCGTATGACGCCCATGTATCATTATCTGCAACCTTCTTGAAAAGAGTGAATGCTTCTGTCGGAGTAAGCTCGATGATAGATCCTCCCGCTGATGCGTCAATTACGGTCCTCGATGCTAGATTGAGCCCTTGATAGAACTTTTGAACGAGGTCCTTCTTCGGGAACTTGTGATGTGGCACGGCTCGGGTGTACTCATTGAAACGCTTGAAAGCTTCCGTGATAGTCACCATTGGATATTGAGCAAATGTAGCAATCTTGTTACGCAAGCTTTGAGTCTTACCCGGCAAATAGTACTCCTTCATGAAAGCTCTCATCAATGCTTCCCAATTTTGCACCGTCTCCACCGGTAGAGTGTAGAACCATTGCAAGGCTTTTCCGAGTAGTGAGAATGGAAAAAGCCTTGCCCTCAATTGATTTTGATCTAGCCCTTCCATCGTGAATGTCTGACAAAGTTGAATGAATGCTTGAATGTGAAGGTTAGGATCCTCTTTACCGGTGAAAGGTGTATGTTGCACCATGCGGATGGTTGAAGTCTTGATCTCGAACGGTCTTCTGATGTCGGCTAGGTTGAGGATGGGTAGATCAACGAGCTCCGGGATGCAAAGCTCCCCAATCTTCCTCTCTTGTGCCATTGGTGGCAGTTAAGGTTGATCTCCCTTCGGACTTGGAGGTGGTGATTCCTTCCTCGGACTTGGAGGTGGTGATTCCTTTGGAGATCCTGACGATCCTTCGACCCGGCTTTTGGATCTACAATCTCCAGCTTCCTAGCTCGTGCTTCAAGTGTCCTTTGCCTGTAAAGTTTTTCTGGATCATCCACAAAATTTTTCAGTTTGTTGGAGAGGTAGCCGTCCATCTCCTATTAGGGTTAGCGATAAACAAAATATACAAAAGATCTAAAAAGAGAAAACTATAAACAAAAAGTTAGTCAAAAACTATATTAGATTGGTTTTTGAGGATGATCAAAGTTTAATAGATGCAAAAGAAAATCAAAAGAAAACTGAAAATACTTACAAATGAGATACTAGATTGGATCTTGATTACTTGTTCCCCGGCAACGGCGCTAGAAAAAGGGCTTGTTGACAGTTCAATAACGTGCCAAGGTTCACCGCAAGCTTACGGATCATGTAGTACCTTTTTCCCTTGAGTATCACCCAAGGTATCGAATCTGTGGAACATGTGCAACGCAAGAGTCAATCTAATAACTGAGAAACACTTGCATCTTGAAGAAGTTTTGAATGCATCTAATCTACTAAGATCACAAGAGGTAGCAAGAGAAAGCATAGAGATAACCGATCTAGAGAGCCTAGATCACGCTTATGTTGTAGTTCCGAGCAAGATAGACGAAGAAAGCAAAACGAATCTCATAATAAGTGTCTTTAAACCTTGACCTTCGGTCAAACCCCCTAAGTCGCCCCGCCGTACTCGGTGTCAACATCCTGTCATAATGTTCCCCTTTCTTCACGGTCGAATCTTAGAGCATGCTCACAAGGAGCGTGTTGAACTACTTGGTAGATCGGGTATGCACCTCTAGCCACCGTGGCTACAAGAACACCCCATGCAATCTATCTCGAGAATAGATTGAGGAAGAAAAACCCAAGCAAGAACAAGAATCATAAACGAAGGTACTCGATCGCTAGAAATCGGATCCATTAAGACTTCATCATAAGTGTTTACATGAATAAGATCACAACCGGGATCCTACCTTGATCTTGATTCAAGCTTTCGGAACTCCAACATGGTCTTCCTTGCAAGGTTCCCACGCTGGCTAGGGTAACCCTAGACAACTAGCATGACCCTCCTCTCCGAGATGGTGTCCCTCTAGCTCCTCTGCTCCTCGGCGGCGAATGACGAATGGCTTGATTGCGTTGCACTTCGCACGGGGACTATAAATAGCCCGAAGGGATGCTAGGTCAAAGGGGGTGGCGAACCGACCCAGAAGAGGGCCAGGCCGGCCGGTCAGGCCGGCCCAGGCTCTCCTCGGCCCGGTTCGCCCCTGGTTTTCTTCCCGAAGCTTCTCGCGTCTTCCTAAGTTTTTGCCGAGCTGCATGTGGGTCCTTGACGTCATTTTCCTCGCGGTTTAGATAAGGATGCTTGGCGCATGAACTCCTGCATCTTCTGTCTAGGTCCTCGATACTTCTCAGCTTCAGGCTTTAGTCCTTGGTTCATTTGGAGTCATGTTCATCTTGTATCTTGACTTGTACCGGGCTCCATGATCTTCTTGTAAAACCCTTGATGAACTTTACTCGAAAGTCCTCATTTAAGCTCTTAATTCATGTGTAAACAATAAACTCCAAAAACCATGCGCGAGTGCGAACTTAACATATAATGGGGGTTAGGATCGTTAGTGTGAATATCAAATTAATACCAACATTGAAGGTAAACTCATGGCTAGGTTGACGAAAATCGACCGCCAACACTACTCCTTGTCACATTTTTCCTGTGGGATCAAAATGGATTTTCGTCCGTAAAAGGAATAAAAATAATGAGGTGGTGAGATACAAAGCGAGACTTGTAGCACAAGGGTTCACGCAGAAACCCGACATCGATTTCGATGAAACATATTCTGCAGTTATGAGTGGTATAACATTCCGATATCTAATATCATTGGCAACACAAAAAGGTCTATCCATGAATCTCATGGACATAGTGACGACATATCTTTATGGGTCACTAGATTCGGATATCTACATGAAAGTTCTGGAAGGAATTGATATCCCGAACAAGAATCATTCACGCAACATGTATTGTGTAAAACTTCAAAAGTCATTATATGGCGTAAAGCAGTCGGGAAGAATGTGGTACAACCGACTAAAAGAATTCCTTCTTCGGAATGGTTTTTCCAACAATGATGATTGCCCATGTGTATTCATCAAGAAATCCTCAACTGGATTTTGCATTATATCTGTGTATGTTGATGATCTCAATATCATTGTGACTCGACAAGATATAGATGAAGCACGCAATCATCTTAAGATGGAATTTGAAATGAAAGATTTGGGTCAGACCAAATTTTGCTTAGGTTTACAACTTGAGCACCTCCCAATAGGGATTTTAGTACATAGGTCTGCTTATATCCAAAAAGTTTTGCAGAAATTCAATATGGATAAATCATATCCATCTAAAACTCATATGGTTGTTCGCTCTCTTGAAGTTGATAAAGATCAATTCAGACCTAAAGGTGAAGATGAAGAGGTATTGGGAACAGAGGTTCCATATCTTAGTGCCATTGGAGTGCTAATGTATATTGCAAATTGCACAAGGCCTGACATTGCATTTGCAGTAAACTTGCTAGCTCGATACAGCGCTGCTCCAACACAACACCATTGGGCAGGAGTTAAGAATATCTTCAGATATCTCATTGGCATTATAGATCTTATTTTACAAATTTAACCAAGATAAAATATTGATTGGATATTCTGATGCTGGCTATTTATCTGATCCCCATGAAGCCAGATCTCAAACAAGCTTTGTATTTTTACATGGTGGAACAGCTATATCATGGAAGTCATCAAAACAGACTTTAGTAGCCACATGCACAAATCATTCTGAAATAATTGCATTATTTGAAGCATCACGTGAATGTGTGTTGGCGTTTCATAGCGCCGTCATCTTAAGAACAGATCTGGGACCCATCCCTAGTGACAACACCAGGAAACGCCCTTTTAGGCACCTCTCAATGTCACAACTAATGGCACCGGGTTAGCGTGAACATCGAGACTTGCCAAAGGTTAATCTAAACGATCATGAACGAATCCGCAAGCGCACAGATAAACCATTGTAGCATTTCCCCAAGGAAGGAGAGTATTCCAAGGGTATCGTATCCGTGGAAGGCAATGGCGGATATCTTTGACTTATGCTTTTGCTCTGAATGTAAACCAAGAGATAGATATAGGGAACAATACACTCAAAGACAGGGGTAAGATAAAAGATATAAGGGTAGCGTGACACACACACACTCAGATCTACCTCTACTCTAGCACACTACAGCTTAGGGGGAACATACGAGTTAGCTCTAGGTTCTAATATACTAAACATACAAAGCTAGAAGATACAAGAGATGGGCATGAGTATTACATGAGAGAGATAAGGTTCAGCACCCAGGTATAAACGGGGAGCTAGCCCGCGACGACCAGCACTCTGCGAAATTAGACTTTAGACTCCTACAGCAGGTACCCCAGCGCGGAGGTTGCCCAAGGATCCAACAGGGCTGTCACTACCTGCGGACCAACTTCTATCGTTACGGGGGGGTGCTCATAACTATCGTAGCCAGACAACCCAGGCACCATGCCTACATTGCTGCTAGACTCCACCCGACCCGGGCTATTGTGACCCAGAGTGAGAGCCACCAGAAGACTGGTCAACTAGACCGAGTACCGTAGCTTGAACACAGACCTCATGCAACACTCTCATGCCATCTAACAAGATCAACTAAGGCTAGACATACAAACAAATACGAACTCTCTTATGTCTAATCAATAAGATCAAAGGGTCGTGTTCGTGAAGAACACGAGCCTCTAACTTATGAACAAACACATAAGGAAGGAGTTTATCACCCTTCAAGTGGATCAAAAGGTAGTGTTCACGAAGAACACAAGCCTCTAAATGATGAACAGAGGATGAACTCAAGAACATATCAAGCATATGATCTACCATGACTTTATATGAAATAGCTGAATAACTGAAGTAGATCAAAGTCATACAAAGAAATAAAGATAAAAGAGAATTCATACCTAGATTCCCAAGAAGACTTGGAACCTGAATAAGAGTTACTCTAGCCTACCTCCTAGCCTTGGAAACTAAAAGTGAGAGGAGAATGAGAGAGTGGTGTGTGGGAAATGGGAGCCCCTCCCCTTCTATTTATAGGCAAGGACCAGGCTTGCTCGGAGGCTCAAAGTGTTCCAAAACACCCTGGGATACAGCAAGTGACCAATGAGCGAGTGCCACGTGTAGGGGCCAGATGGGCCGGCACTAGGTCGGTTCGGTCGATCCTAGGATCGGCCGGCCCCCTAGGGCGGTCCCACCTGGTGTGCTTCCTCTGGTTGGCTACCCTGTGGGCCCTCTGATGCATCCCCGGTGCATGGCTTGATTTGGTATCCGAGGTGGGCCCTTTGATCCATGTGAAGTCCATGTGGCGTCCTCTGATTCGTCGGTGAGTGCCTCCCCTGGATCGATGACGTGGAATGCCATATTTCCCTTGGTGGAAGCCACCTCCTCAACTGAGTTGGCATGGTTTCTTCATAGAAGGTGGATTTCCATCTCTTTTAAGGGGTAAATCACCTACATACAAATAATCTCCAAGGACAAGTGGAACTACATTATTCAAACCAAAATGCTAGTAAATAATGCATATGCCTCCATTTATGTGAGAATATTGAGGGTTGGAAATGGTGAATTTCAACCGTCAACAATGTGTATGGCTTCGTAGAATGATTAAGCACATACAACAATCATGTGGTATAGGTTCAATCATGAATCCTACCATAATGTATGAAGATAATGCTGCTTGTATTGCACAAATGAGAGCAGGTTATATAAAAAACAACCTATCAAATCATATGGGTCCTAAACTATTCTATCCTCATGAATTACAAAAGAAAGGAGAGTTGGAAATCTTGCAAACTAAATCATGTGATAATCTTGCAGATTTATTCACAAAGTCACTACCAACATCATTGTTCTAGAAATATGTTTCTGAAATTGGTATGTGACAACTTAGGGATTTGCAAGAATCAGGAGGAGATTCCCTTTAATATAACCTATACATAATCTTATGATTATGAATATTGTACTCTTTTTCCTATATGAGTTTTTCCTTATAAAGGTTTCTCATAAAGGTTTTAATGAGGTAATATCAATACAAGATCACATATCTTATCACCTTATTTTTTCTCTAAAGGTTTTAAAGGTAATATATAATACCTTCTTATATTTTTGCCATGGAGTTTTTGGAGAAGGATATTCAAATATGATCCTCATATCATAATGACATTGTTCTCTAAACTTATTTATGAGTTTTCCTTCTCAAAGGTTTTTCTCATATAAGTATCTAATGAGACAATAATCCAATATGCCATATCATTTTCTCCTTATATTTTCTCACTGGGTTTTAAAAGAGTTTTAGTGGCATATACACACAGATTGATTTCTCCTCAAGATTTTTCCCAAAGAGTTTTTGAAGGAGTTTTACAAGATAATATTCAAAGATGATTGAAGAAGAATTACATCAAGATCAAATGGAGCAATTGATCAAGGGGGGTGTTGTGAAACACAGTAATTAGTGATCAATTACTCTAATTACGTAATTAAGATAATCATGTGATTAAGAGAACCGACGTTCTCTCCCCGAAGGGGTGCGTGCGGCCTGTGTCCGCACCCTTTCATCCCTATATAAAGTGTGGGGTCCACCCCTCTCAACAATCAATCCATCAATCATTTCATTCACACTTCAACAACCATGACCCTGTGATCTTATCTCCCTTCATTAATTTGGTGTCATGTCATCAAAAAATCTTATGTGGCAGTCTATTAATTGTTGATGACCCTGCCACTGAGACTAGCCTAGTATCGATTATACAACCCGTATAGCTACCGGATCAAATAACTAGCACTAAAGAGGTCCTTTAATAACCAATCAGTACTAAATTGTCCACCACGTCGTTGCGTGACCGAGGCCAATTTAGTCAATTCATTCTTCTTTTTCTATTATTTTCCTTATTTTCTTTTCTGTTTCTTTATATTAGTATTACATATTTTTCCTTTATCTATACTAGTTCTAATATGCAATATATATAGTCGTATGTACTTGACCTATAATATTGCATTTGAGAAAATATTATACAACATATTGTGCATATATACATACATATGTCCTATTCTGCACAGGTGGTCACTCATCAGCTACGGCAGTCTGGCCAGCGCCATGACATGGAAGAAGAGCAACGCAGGTGTGTTCGTTGATGCCTTGATGGTGGCATGACTACATTTCGGTCTCTCCTGTAGTGAATCATGCATTCAATTCTTGTCTGTAAGAGCAAGTATTATAATAAGCTAAGAGCGGGCTGAGATCCTACATGAAAGAGAAAGAAAACAGAACAAAGAACCAGCGGGCGACTTAGCAAACGCCCGCTCGAGCGGGTGAAGAGGCTGAGCGGCGCGTGCTATTGGCGGCTACCCTCTACGTACATTAAATACAAGTGGGTCCACCACCACCGCATGGTCTTGCAGCCCGCAGCGGGAGTTGGTTATTAACCTTGCTCTAAGACTCCGTTCACAACACGACCTCTATTACCGTTAGTTTCTGTTTGACCGGACCGGCCTTTTATCGATTGCGCTGGCATCGGATACTAGCACGTGCAAGGTTGATACCGCTCCTCTTCGGGTGTTATCCGATACGGCTCCACTCCGGACCTGATTACGCATGTTTGGATTTGCCGAACCAAACGTCACCCAAATCAATGGGAGAGGGGTTTCAAGTAACATTTAGTGAACCAAACGTCACCCAAATCAATGAGAGAGGTTTCAAGTAACATTTAGTATTTTGTATGTATGCGTCCTACATTTGGAGAGGAATGATGCGCATGTTTTGGGGAGAGAGACGCAGCGTGGAAACTTGCGTTGGTTGCAGGGTGCTAGATAGATTGATGTCAATTTTTTTGAACGAACGAGCACAAGAGTGTGCTCATTTCATTGATATAGAAGAGAGTTACAACCAGAGCCAGCTAACTGAAAAAAAAACTAAAGATTTACCAGCAAAACTATGCACGCACGATGAGCACGCGCGCCGAGCTCTTTTGCCCCGCCGTTACCCATGTGGCCGCCTCGTCCTTGATGTGCAGATTGATGTCAATAGAAAATGGGTAATTTGATGACGGAGTAAATAGTCATTTGAGTGTGTAGTCATTGAAAAGTAGTAATTCAGCATAAAAAGGAATACTTTTTGTGTACCCCGATCATAATAAAGAAATTGAACATCTGATTATTATCAAACTTGTGCTTATATTACGGGGTAGTATGTGTTACATGCAAGGCTTTTTTTTTCTTTTTTCGCAAAGAGTATGTTACATGCAAGTTGATGAAACATCAAACGAAATAGATCACAATGATCTGCCGATTCTCATATGCTACATATTTGGCTTGCCAGTTCTGGCCATACACCTTGCACTGAAATATTATAGGCTCGAAGTTGTATGAACTAGCAATGTATTTTTACTTCCAAACATGTTTAGCTAAGGTGTATTTTGGCTTGCCTGTTCTGGCCATACACCTAAGTATATTTTTATGTATTATACTAAACATCAAAATTACTTCAAAACATGCTAAGTTGAGAATTACTTCTCAGAGCATTAGAGAAGTACTCCTAAACATGCTAATAATAATTCTCTGGTTCTTTGCGATTAATTTATGAGATGTCATAAAAGCAGGGGTGTAGCCAGGATTTCACCATAGAAGGGGGCTATCAACTAGGAGGGGGGCAAATAGAGTGATTTTTACTGTTTTGTACTCATCTTTTTTAGATTTGAACATTGAAAATAGAGAGGGGGCCTTTGATTTTGAGCGTTGGGGGGGGGGGGGGGGCAGGTCCGTGCCCCTCCTGTAACATCCCGAATTTTCTAGGTTTTAAAATTGGGTCCTTGAAAATTTCTTTAAAATCTATAGGACTTAAATGCAATAGTTTTGCATTTTTCAATTAGTCTCTCTTTTTCCTCACACATTCATGTGTATTTGATTGAGCTAACATCCTTTCTCATCTCAAATTCTCACTAATTTTTTCCTTGAGAAATTTCTAGATGAAGCTCTAGTTCAAAAACCATTCAAGTTTGAATTCAAATCCATGCCAAAATAAGTTAGAAAGGCTTTTAAACCTTAGATGGGCTCCCTCCCCACCTCGGGCCAACCAGAAGTCCATCCCACACCCCCCCCTTCTCTCCTTTCCTGCATAGCCCATCACATCCTTCTCTTCCTCCCCCGCGCGGCCCAACAGCACACAGCCCACTCAGCCTAGGGGAGAGACAAGGCCAACGTCATGCTGGCGTCAGCCCGTCGTCCTCCCCGGTTCACCCCCCTTCTCCCCCTTTCCCAGCCACGACGCCCCGTCGCGCCGTACTCCGCCATACCCTACCGCTCCCCTCCACTCCAGCATGCGCGTCGCAATCCGCCATACTTCCTCGCCATACTTCCCTAGCTGCCCAGCAGTTTTCCTCCTCACCCCGGCACCAGACCGCCTCGCCGCGGCTCGGCCACGCCAAACCGCCGCATCGCTACACCGCCTGTATCCCCGGCTTCCCCTCGCTCGACCACCACGGTATGGAGCACCCCAGGATCGCCATCATCTCCTGCACCTTCCGGAGCCGCTTGATCAGCACCTCGCCCACCCCCGGCCGCACATCACCCTCGCCACCACACCACCTTCCCCCGAGCTCTGGAGCGCCGCCGTACGACAAACCGTCAGATCTCCCTCTCCGCCTCCCAAACCAGCTCACCGGCACAAGCACCGTACAGCCCGAGGCCATTTTGATTTTCTCCCGCCCATTCCCCTTCCTCCTTGGCCTCTTCGGCCTCATCCGCAAGGAACACGCGTCGCCACACTGAACACCGGCTCCGCCACCTCACCGCGGCCACAGCCCTCCCCTCCGGCCTATAAATAGAGCCCGAGGCTCTCTTTGAGCTCCTCATCCACCTCCACACCTCACCACGCCACCACCACCCCTTCTACTCCTCCCTCGGCGAAGTCCTGCTCCGCCGACGAGAGACCTCCGCCGTCGAGCCTCACTGATGCTCCTCCCATCTCTGACGACCTTCTGCCACACTATGACCTTCCACCGAAATTGCTCCTTTCCCCCAGCCGTAGCCCGTAGGAGCCCCTGCCCCGCAATCGGCCGCCCTCTGCTGCCCCGCCATGCTGCCCAACCGCCGCTCTGCACTCACGACACTCCCGCACGCCCACACACACCATCACTTAGGCACATTCTTGTCCCTAGGCATGTTTCCGTCCGCGGTCGCGCCATCACGTCCCTCCGGCGAGCTGCTGCGCCGCCGCCGGCGATCCCCGTCGACCACAAGCCCCGGTCCTAGCTCCGCTCCGCCCTGCTGCACCACCACGGTGAAGTTTTGCCCCGACCGAGGGACCACAGCCACCGGAAACCCCAACTCCGGCGAGCCCTCCCCTGTTCCATAGCGGTCCGGCGTCCCGACCCAGACGGCGATGCCCCCTCACCCCCTTCCTTCACCCGGTGCACGTGCACCGCAGGCACACGTGGGCCACACGGGTGGCCACGTAGGCGCCGACACACCACACGGCCGCCACGTGCACTCTCACGCCAGCCCCACACGCCGTGTTTGCCTGGCCTGCCTGTCAGTCTCTCTCCCCCCTGATTTCTGCTAAGAACACCTGGCTTTTGCACACAAAATCTTGGTTAGCTATCTTAAAAATTCCCAAACATTCCCAAAAATTCACCATAAATATTAGAGCCTATTTTAAGCCTTGTTGGAAATTCAGGAATCTCCAGACAAAAGGTGGAAGCGAACTGACAAAAGCCTCTGATTATACTCTGAAAAAGCTCATCCCTTTACACGGAGGCCGAGGGGCTCCTTTTATAGTGCCCGAGGGTCACTTTTACATTCCGAAACTACCCTTCATAAAGTTGCGTATACATGGAAATAGTGGGGGTACATAAGTCCGCGGCAATCACGGAGATTCTATTATATTTACAAATGTGCCATTACGTGTTCGAGCTTCTTTCTTCTTCCGTAGCCAAGCTTCTCATGTCTCTCTGAATCTTCATTGATACGCCTTTGACCAGGTCAGCTTCGGTTCTCAAGAATCCTCTTGTGATCTTCGGAAATCTCCAGTGAGCAGCTCTGGTCTTGTTCTTTCCTTATACGTTGTCCCTTCCTTTGTTCCTGGAGTTTCCGCCACAATGAAGAAATCCCTGAACTTTCGGATTCATGAATACCACAAAACACAGGAAAGAGAGGAACTGTAGTTCCTTCGGAACTCTGAGGGTCAGCAATATGTTTATACATAAAATAATATCTTATCCGTCCATTTATTTCTCCAGAAAACTTTCTCTAATCATAAGAAAATGACTTCCTTAGACTCGTTCATGGATCTGAAAAACTTAAGAACCTTCGGAAGATTCCCGAAATAGCCGACGCGTGTTTCCTTGGAACTTTCCGAGGACGATGTTTTTAATCCGATCCCCAACAGTAGCCCCTCGGGGAAGCGGGTTGACTCCGACGACTCGTTTCCACTGAAAAAGTTTCTAAGGATTGGATAAGAACGTCACCCTCAGGCGTCGGAGAGACACGCGTCGGCTCACTATAGGGTGACGGTTCGCTTATCGAGGCGTCTTCTCGATGCGTTTGCTCGTTCCTATAAATAGGGGGCCTGTGGTGACTTTCGCTTTCACCGTTTGGCTGCTTTTGAATCTTCTTGGATTTCTTCTTGAATTCTTTTGAAGGCTCTCTTGGCGGTTTGCATCCTGAATTCTGTTCTTCTTCTTCTCCAAAGGTAATTTTTCGATCTTCTTATTTCCGTAGTTCTGTTCTTTGATTTTTGGAGAAAAAAATTTATGTACTTTTCTGATATCTCTGGTCTTTAGGTGCCTCGAGTGAGGCATACTGCCAAGCTGATGATGGAGGAAGAAATTGCCCAGGCTGCCGCCCTGGGTTCCGAAGTTCCGCAATCTACTGAAGCTCTTGCTTCAAGCAGCGCTCCTTTGGTTCCGGGCCCTGGGGATACGACTCTTGAGGAAGGAGAAGTGAACTCGGGTGAGGATTCCGGAACTGAAGAAGATATTTCTCAGGTTGAGGTTGAGATGGAAGAGTTGATGCCCCCGAAGGTGGCGTATCCTCCAACTTTTGTTTTCGGAAAATCTCTAGTGACCCCTGAGCTGATCAAGGATTTCGAGGATGCGAAATTTTTTCCTCCTGGTTGTGGTCGGCCGCCAACAAATGAAGAAGTTCCTCAACCTCAACCTGATGAGATAGTTGTTTTTAGAGACTTCTTTACTGCTAGTCTCAGATTTCCATGCGATGAACGTCTTCCAGCAATCCTGAATCGATTTCAAGTGAAGATGCACCAGCTTACTCCTAACTCTTTTCTGGAGTTATCGAAATTTTTCTGGATCCAGAAAACTTTCGAAGGTCATATAAGTGCAGATGTTTTCGCTCGGCTTTTTGAGCTTCACATTCAGTGGAAAATCATCAAACTCGATGATGGCAACTTGTACGAAGCTCACTATGGCTGCAGCACTTTCAACACTCGTCGAAAGAATGCTAGTAAGAAGATTGAGAGAATTCAACTAGCTCCTTGCAGCAATGAGAAATGGGCAGATAATTGGCAAAGGTTTTGGTTTTATGTCAAGGTTGACATGTCAAAAGAGATGGGTCTTGCTGGCCCTCTGAACCCTTTCTTTATGCCCATTGGACCTATGACGGCTGTTTCCACCGCTTCTTTCAACAGAAAATCTCAAGATTTTAAGAAGGGTGAAGACATGTTCTACTTTGCTTGTACTATCCTTGGAGGAAGAGACGTGATTGAGGAATATGTTGCTGCTAGTGTTTGGCCATTGTCCTACGGGTGGCAACCCAAGAAGATTGTTTACCTTTCTGTGGATTGGGCGCCGTGCCCAGTTCCCTTTCCGAGATTTGATCTTCGCCTCTCTGAAGGTCAAACTTTGGATGATTTTATCTTCCTTGTTGAAGAACTGGTGGTTGATATGGTTGGGAAGTGCTATTTGAGTGAATACAAACAGTTCAAGAATATTGTGAAGCATAAACGTCGTGTGAATCGCGTTTTTTTGGAACTTGGCGCAGATCCGGCTCTTCGGCCAAGGCCTCCTAGCCCAAAAAGGTTGATGCAGGTGCCTGGTGTTACTGGATCGATTACTATTGGAGCTCCTGCTAAGTCCCGGAAGAGAAAGAGCCCTAAAGTTTTGGTAACTTCTGATAAATCTTCTGCGGCCAGCAAGGCTTCCGAGAAGACGAAAACTCTGGAAATTTACAAGAAGAGAAAGCTGACTTCCGGGAGCACGTCTTCACCGCCTCGCAGTTCCGAAGCTGAGAAAACTGCCGCAGCTGCCTTGGCCAATTTGAAGAAGAAGAAGGGAAACAAGAAGGTTATTTCCTCCAAGCCTCGCGCTCGTGTCGCGCCTACTTTGTCTGATGAGGACGATGACGATAACCAGAAATCAGGTGATTCTTTGCTTTGCTGTGAGGTGGTTCCGGGCCGTGTGGTGTGTTCTCCTTCCTCAGAGAGTACTTTTGTTGATATTGAATCTCTTTCAGATAAGGAACCCGCGGTTGCCGAAAAGCTTGAGGCGTCCAAGGTCTCCGAAGGTTTATCCTTGGAGAAGGGAATTATTATCTTGGGAGACAAGACAAATGACGGTGATGCTTCTCTTAAGTTCATGGCTGATCTTGACAAAACCGTGCAGCGAGGCCCTCCTTTTCACTTTCCACTTTTTATTCAAGGTCGTCAAGATATTCCCGAAGATGGGGGAGTTTCGGCCAAGACTTATGGATATAATCAGACCTTTGGAACGAACTTGAAGGGTAAGTTAATGTTCGTTGGTGGTGCTGGGATTGGGAGCGATGATGATCCTTATAGCTTTGAAATGCTGTGGAATGCCCCAGGAATGCTTGCTTCCTTCGCGAGCTCATCTGGAGGTGAAACATTGAAGAAGCCTTCTTTTTCCCTTCAAGACTTAGAGAAAATTCCGGAGTCTCGGATTGAGACGGTTCAAGATGATGCTCATGTAATTGTGACGTCCGCGCATGAAGAAGTTGGTAATTATTTTGACCCCACAGGTATGTTGGTTCTGACTTTTGTTCATTCTTTCTTCATTCTTCTTTGGTTTTGCTTATTTTTCCTTTTGTTGCTTGCAGTTTTTGAAGATGCTCTGCGGAAACTTCCTGCTAGAGATTTGTCAATGATCAGTACCACTCTCGGCCTAAAATCTGTGATCGCTGGCAAGATTTCTTCTGAGAAGACTCGTGCTGATCAGAACCATGCCCTTTCACTACAAGGCAAGATTCTCAATCTTGAAAGGGATCTGGCCTCCTCAAAGAAACTTTCTGAGGAATAAGAGATTCACAACAAGACTTTAAAGGAGATGGTAGAACTTGCTAAGGAGGGGAGAAAACATTCTGATGATGCTTATAAAAGTTTGGAAATTGAACATGCGAAGCTTCAGAAGTCTCGAGAGGATGACTTGAAAATTATTGAAGAATTGCGGAACACGATTGAACGTGATGCTAACCAGATTTCAGAGCTTAAGGCTAAACATGCCGAGGCTGCGAAGCAAAATGCAGAACTTGCCCAAGCCAACAGCGAGAAAGATCTGAGGATTATTTCTCTGGAAAAGGATCTTGCCGAGCAGTTGAAAATTATGAAGGATGGAGAGAAGAAGATTAAGAATAACTTTGAGTTTTTGTTTGAAAAATATAGCGAAGCTCTCGGAGAGTATGGTGCTAGACCAAATCCATTTCCTGTCGTTGAAGACCCAGTGGCAATCATTAACTGGCTTGTTGAAGAATTCGAAAGTCTTCCCGAGCTTATTGGTTCTGCCAGTGATTTTGCTGCTACATTTTGCTCCGAGAGTCTTCTGAAGCTATTGGAGATTAAAGACTGTGCAGATCTTGGGAAATTTTGCTCTTCAGGTCTTGAATTTCCTTCAGCATCCAGTGTTTCTATGATTCGAGCAAACGAGGATGTGAAGAACATTAAGAACAATTTTGTTAAGAAGTTCTGGATGGTTGGCGGCAAAGAATTTGCCAAAGAAATTGCACGTGCGAAACTTGCTAAGGTATTCTCCTTCCTCTGGATATTCTCGAGAATGACTTGGCTTCTTTGTCTGCTTGTGCCATTGTTTGCTTATAATCATCTTTTGTTTATCTTTCAGATTTTGGAGGATGAGGCCCAGGAGGAGCTTCGAGCAGCGTTGGAGCTGAATTCCGACGATGTTGTTGCCGCCGAAACTGGTGAAAAAAGTGTCGAAGATGTAAACGCTTCTGATCCTAACGCGGCTCCTGCTGAAACAGGGCAGGTTTAGGATGTAGGATTTTCCTGCTTTTGAAGACTTTTGAAATGGTTGTAAAAGATTTGTAACATACTATTCCTGCGCAGGTCCTTGAAGGGGGGCCTGTGCAGGACGTTATCCCCATTCGTATGTATCATCAACGTGTGATGGCCAGCGGTGCTTCCTGGCGTCTGAACAAAGAAGCTTTCCCTGAAAAATCTTTCAGAGATTTTTGGATGTTTTGTTGTGAATACTTCTCAATGCATAGCTTTCCTCTGGGCTGGTTTTTTACTTCTCGGGATGATTTTGCTGTCGCGACGCTTGAAGAAAACACATCATGCTTCGTGAAGACGGAGCCCCTCAGCCCCTTAGCCGCGGATGATGATTTTGCTTATGTTTGTGATATCGCTGAACAGCGAGGGTCGAAACCTAGCCATGTACTAGAACTCCCTTTGTGCTCTGATCTTTTGCATTCTAAAAGTTTGTTGTAATGAGACGTTGTCCCTTGTGATGCGAAAAAGCAATTTATGAAACGTTTTTGCAAAAAACGTCGCCCTCCCTACCTTGCGTTTCGTAGCACGAGGGAGTGTCATCTTTTTCCAGGAGGGGATACATTTTGAAGTTTACTTAGATAGCTTTATAAAAGATTTTCTAAATATAAGTCGATAAAACTTTGTATATAGTTTTATGGACTTAAGGTGGAAAAATGTGTTGATATGACAACTCTAGGTTGTGTTCAACACGTCTTGCGAACCTTGTTTCTAATGAAAATGAACTTGTGCGAATTTATCCAATTGGCGTTATGCCTTTGTATACTTGTGCGAACACTTTTTGGAACATGGTCGCAACCTTCCGTTACCTTGGTTTAAGTGACTTTCTTGGATAATCACGATTTTTTAGAATAAGGTTGCAACTTTCTTGTTGCTCCGGCCCTCGTGATTTTCTTGGATAATCACGGGCTTTTTGGAATGAGGCCGCAACTTTCCTGTCGCCCTGGCCCTCACGATTTTCTTGGATAATCACGGGCTCTTTGGAATAAGGCCGCAACTTTCCTGTTGCCCCGGCCCTCGTGATTTTCTTGGATAATCACGCGCTCTTTGGAATAAGGCCGCAACTTTCCTGTTGCCTCGACCCTCGTGATTTTCTTGGATAATCACGGGTTTTTTGGAATGAGGACGCAACTTTCCTGTTGCCCTGGCCCTCGCGATTTTCTTGGATAATCACGGGTTTTTTAAACATGGCCCTCGGCCTTCATTTGTTTGGATTTTGTAATAATAAAGAAGTGATATCAACATGAATGCAGAAAATTTAGGGGAAAACTTCTTTCATTATGGACAGAAAGGAAATTTACACGAGACCCGCCTCATTAAAAACCTTGCCTCCATGGTGGAGTTCCCCTTGCAAGGAAAAGAGTACGGTCCCTTTAGGTAAAGTAAAATTGCGGAAAAGTAAATCTATTTTTCTCCCTCGGCCTGTTTATAGATCCACATACTGAGGTTTTTTACATTTTTTCTTAATTTAAATGCGAGCTAACTAAAATTCTATCATTTCTTTAAGGATAATACCTTTTTAAGCTTTCCACATTCCATGAATGTGGTAATTCCATTCCCAGTTCATCAGTTAGGCAGAAGGAACCGGGCCTGTTGCTGTATGGTCCTTCCCAAGTTTCTTGCAGCTTCCCCGGATTCTCCCAATTCTTTTTCTTTTTGATGACCAAGTCTCCGACTCTTATTTCCTTCCTTACAATTTTCTTGTCTTTCCACTTTCTGGTTTCCTGCTGGTATTTCTCTAAGTTCTGGGCTGCTTCCAGGATGTCTAGTTCGATCATGTCCTTCTCTAATTTTTCTTTTTCTTGAGAATCTTCAGCTTTTCTGCTTGCTCTTATGCTTCCATTCTTGATTTCTTCTGGTGTCATGGCCTCGGTACCGTACAGTAGGCGAAAAGGTGTGAACCCCGTAGCTCTTGAAGTAGTTGTATTATGAGACCAGATGACTCTAGGTAGCTCATCGACCCATTTGCCCTTCTTCTGATCGAATAAGCACTTCTTGACACCCGTGAATATGATTCTATTTGCTCTTTCCACTGCTCCGTTTGATTGAGGATGATAGACTGAGGAAAACTTGACATCCGTGCCTATGGTTCTGCAGAATTCCTTGAAAGTGTAGCAGACAAATTGCTTTCCATTGTCCACCGTGAGTTCCCTTGGAACTCCAAATCTGCAAACTATGTTCTGCCAGAAGAACTTCTGAACAGTTGCAGCAGTGATGTTTGCTAGTGGCTTTGTCTCAAACCACTTTGTGAAATAATCAACAGCTACTGCTGCGAATTTGCAATTGCCTTGAGCTGTGGGTAGTGGTCCTACTAAGTCCATTCCCCATCTTTGCAGTGGCCACGATGGTGAAATGAGCTGAATTGGGAGCGAAGGTGCTTTTTGATGTCTTGCTGTTTTTTGGCATGCCTCGCATTCTTGAACTAATTTTCTCGCATCAATAATCATGGACGGCCAAAAGAATCCTTGTTTACTGCCTTCCCTGCAAGTGCTCTTGCACCAATGTGAGCTCCGCAGAATCCGCTATGAATTTCTGCCAGAAGTTCCTTTCCTTTTTCGGAGGTTATGCACCTTAGCCAGGGCTCGAAAACTCCAGATTTGTACAACTCTCCATCTACTATGGCATAGCCCCTTGCCCTTTGCTTGAGTCTATTTAACTCATTTTCGTCCGTAGGTTCATAATGGTCTCTTAAAAATGCCATGATTTGAGCTCTCCAATCTGCGCTTTCTATGACATTCACCATTCTGTCTTCTTGCTCTTTTACCGATGGAGAAGTGATGATTTCAAAGAAAACATCTGGGGGTAGAGGTTGATTCTGGGCAGCTGCTTTCGCTAGCTTGTCTGCTTCACTATTTTCAGCCCTTGGGATATGTTGCACAGTATAGCCCCTGAAATATTTTTCCATTTCTCGAACTTTCTTCAGATACTTGATAAGTTCCGGATTTCTTGCCTCGCTTTCTTTCTCAACGTGTTCTTGAATCACTTTGGAGTCTGATTTGATGATGAAAGTTTGCTGGCCTAGGGTCTTCATCTTTCTTAGTGCTAGTAGCAGAGCTTCATATTCTGTGGTATTGTTGGTGGAGACTGCTTCATCTGGGAAGTCTAGTCTTGCTACGTACCTTATTTTGATACCCGAGGGTGATGTTACTATTGCTGAAATTCCCACACCTTTTCCGCACCAGGCTCCGTCACAATAGATTACCCATGGCACTTGTTTGCAGCTATTGTTTTCCATGATTGGTGAAGTCTAGTCCATGACGAAGTCAGCCAAGACTTGGGATTTTATAGCGTTTCTTCTTTCGAAGTCTACCACGTATCCAGACAATTCCGCAGCCCATTTTGCAATTCTTCCAGTTGCATCTTTGTTTGTGAAGAGGTCGTTAAGAGGCTGGTTCGTGATGACACGAATCTGGTGTCCTTCAAAATAATGTCTGAGTTTTCTTGCTGCCATGATAACTGCATAGGCGATCTTCTCTAGCTCTGAATAAAATAGTTTTGATCCTGATAGAGCTTCAGAAGCGAAGTAGACTGGTACTTGCCTTAATTTCTCGTTTTCTTCTTTCTCTTGAACAAGGACTACACTTATGGCTGAGTTGGAAGCTACGAGGTATAGGAGGAGAGGTGACTTTGGCTCTGGTGGGCACAGCTTTGTCATGTTTGTCAAATATTCTTTGAGCTCTTGGAATGCTTGGCTTTGGGTTTCGCTCCACTGAAAGTTCTTGGAGCTTCGGAGAAGCTGGAAGAATGGTAAGCTTCTTTCCGCTGCTCTGGGAATGAATCTGTTTAGTGCTGCCACTCTTCCTGTTAACTTTTATACATCCTTGACCGAAGCTGGTTCTTGCATTTCTACAATTGCTTTGATCTTGTCAGGATTAGCTTCAATGCCTTTTGTTGACACTAGGCATCCCAAAACCTTTCCCTTCTGAATGCCAAATACGTATTTTTCTGGGTTCAATTTAAGGTTCGCTACCCTTAGATTTGCGAATGTTTCTGCCAAATCTCTGATGTGATCGCATCTTCAAATGCTTTTGACAATGATGTCGTCAACATATGCTAGAATGTTTCTTCGAAGCTGATAATGTAGCACAATTGCTATCATTCTTGAGAATGTGGATCCTGCGTTCTTCAGGCCCTCTGGCATTCTCACGAAACAGTATGTTCCGAATGAAGTTATGAAACTAGTTTTCTCCTCATCTTCTTTTCTTAACCTGACCTGATGATATCCGGAGAACATGTCCAGAAGTGACAACATTTCACTGTTTGCAGCATCGTCTACCACTCTGTCCACACTTTCTAGTGGGTAGTCATCTTTTTTGCAAGCCTTGTTCAAATCCGTGAAATCCACACACATTCTCCATCTTCCGTTCTTTTTCTTGACCGGTACCGTATTGGCCAGCCATACTGGATAGATTACTTCTCGGATGACCTGAGCATCTTGTAATCTTTGGACTTCTGCTTCCACCGCCTTTGCTTTTTCTTCTGACATTTTCCTGAGTTTTTGCTTTTTCGGATGAATCTTTTCATCTGTGTCAAGCTTGTGTTCAATGATGTCCCGGTCAACACCCTGCAGATCCTTTGCTGACCAAGCAAAGACATCCTTGTTTTGATTTAGGAAATAGATTAGTTCTTCTTCTTCTTGAGGGCTTAAGTCTGCCCCGATTGTTACTGCTCTGTCTGGCATGCCATCTAGGAATACCTTCTTTGTTTCTCCATCAGCACTTATTTCAATTTTCTCTTTGTCTCTTTTTGCTTCGGAGTATGGCTGTTGCCTTTCCTGATCATCTGCCAGATGATGGATGTTTTGTTGCCCAGGAGTATTTCCTTTTTCTATTCTTCTTGCTTCATTCTGATCTCCGAAGATAGTGATTACTCCGTGAGGAGCAGGGATTTTCATACATAGGAAAAGTTGTCTGAATACAGCATCGAATCTGTTGATGAATCCTCTTCTGAAGATTGCATTGTATGGATAATACATATCAACAACATCGAACATGATGTGTTCCGTTCTTGCGTTGTCCAAATCTCCGATAGATACTGGTAGGGAGATTTTTCCTCTGGATCTGATTGGTTTTTCTCCGAAACCAACTAATGGCTTCTCTGGTGGTGCTAACATGTGAGGAGCGAGGCCCATGTGTTGAAAGGTGTTGGTGAAGATGATATCTGCTGAACTTCCATTGTCTATCATGACATTTCCTATGACCCAGCCAGCGACATTAACTTCGACGACCATCGCGTCATTGTGGGAAACTAATTTCAGCCTGAAATCTTCTTCAGTGAAACTTATTGGAACCTTCGCCCATTCTGGCCTTGCTGCTGGATCGTCATCAATGATTACATTGATCTGTCTGTAATAATCATTTCTTTGCTTCTTGGTGTCAAATTCCATAGATGAGCCTCCGGTTATTGGCAAGATCATGCCGAAGGATGGCAATGCCCTTGAAGTGTTATGGGAATTGTTTTGTTCGGTCTTTGGGACTTGGGCTGGTGGTGGCGGCAATGTTTCTTTTGCTTGGATTGGCTGAGGTTGTTCAATGACTTGTATGGCTTGGGTTTGAGGAAAAATTTGTTGTGGAGTTTGGTTTTGTGGAATTGGGGTTTGTTGGAAAAATTGTTGCGAAGGTTGCGGTTGTGAAAAGTGAGTTTGTGGGTAGAATTGTGGCGAAGGTTGCCAAACCGTTTGATGTGGTTGGATGAAAGGCTGAGTTTGAGGAAAGGATTGTGGTTGCCAGTAAGTGTGTTGGACTTGTTTGGGTGGTGCCGCTGTTATCTGGGCTACGCGTTGTTGATCTTGAATTCTTTGGAAGTTCTTCTGAGTTTCTGGGCATGCTTCCGTGTCGTGCCCTCTACCATGATATATGCATTGAAAGTGTGGATCTCTGCTATCATGATTTTGGAGTCTTCAAGGTGTTCTTCCTCGACCTCTTCCTCTTCCGGAATGGCCACCCTGCTGAGAGCTCTGGCTGTGGTAATCTTGAGCTTGTGATGGATTGTTTGATGAACTGTCTTGCACATTCATGATGGTTGATTCCCGTTCCAGTTGTTGCTTCTCTGGGATTGCCTTTGTTGGTATCTTTCCGCCACTCTTCTTCTGTGGTCTTCATCAGATTTACATACTTTTCCAATTCTTCGAACAGTTCATCCATTGATTTGGGGTTCAATCTGTTGAAATGACCGGCTGTTTGTCCCGGAATCAGACCACTTATGAGAGCTGAGATGGTTGCTTTGTCATCTGCTTCTGGAGTTTGAGATTTTAGCTGCATGAATCTTCTCACGAATTCTGCTAGCGGCTCTTTGTCTTTTTGCTTGCACTGATATAAATCTGCTGTTCTTGTAGTTGTATGGTGGAAAGCTTGGAAGACTTGTAGGAACTTAGATTTCAGATCAAGCCAACTGTATACCGAGTGTGGAGGTAAAAGTGAGTACCAATTAAGCACTGGGCCTTCGCATGCAATAATGAAGGATTTTGCTTAAGCGACATCATCTCCTCCTGCCGAAGCTACTGCGGCTTCATAACTCATCAGGAACTGTCTGGAATTGCCGAAGCCATTGAACTTTGGAAGTGAAACTGGCTTGTATTTGGATGGCCATGGAGCTGTTTGGAGGTCTACAGAAAGTGGAGAGTTGAGGTCATTGAACTGGGCAATTCCATTGTTTAGGTGCTCTGTGTTTTCTGGAGAGATGAGACTCTGCTTGATTCGCTAGTTCTTGGTTGCAGATTCTGGATCTGGTGTGAATTGCTTGTAGGAATTGTCCTCTCCCTCAGCCAAATCATCAATTTCTTTCTGAAGTTGCATTATTTCCATCTTCGCCTGCTCTAGTCTTTGCAGCTTATCTGTGGCCTGTTTCTTAGCCTTGAGTTGCATGGCTATCTTGTCTTTCTGTCTTTTCAGATTTTGGATTTGTTTTAGGGCTGCTTGTAACTCTTCATCGGGCATTTCATGCTCATTGCGTTCATTGCTGGCTTCGGGGATTTCTTCTGGCTCCTTGCCTTTCTCGTTTCCGTTGTTTTGTGGATCCTGGATTTGTTCTGGATCTTGTGCGGTGTTGGTTTTGGGGTGAAGGACGAGGCCTTGCTTTGTGTTTTCTTGGTTGTCCTCGCTCTCAAAGTCTTGCGCTGTGGGCTTCTTGGTTTTCTTCGGTGGAGCCATCGTGGGTTTCTAACGGCTAAGAACACGGTGGGCGCCAATGTTGGAAATTCAGGAATCTCCAGACAAAAGGTGGAAGCGAACTGACAAAAGCCTCTGATTATACTCTGAAAAAGCTCATCCCTTTACACGGAGGCCGAGGGGCTCCTTTTATAGTGCCCGAGGGTCACTTTTACATTCCGAAACTACCCTTCATAAAGTTGCGTATACATGGAAATAGTGGGGGTACATAAGTCCGCGGCAATCACGGAGATTCTATTATATTTACAAATGTGCCATTACGTGTTCGAGCTTCTTTCTTCTTCCGTAGCCAAGCTTCTCACGTCTCTCTGAATCTTCATTGATACGCCTTTGACCAAGTCAGCTTCGGTTCTCAAGAATCCTCTTGTGATCTTCAGAAATCTCCTGTGAGCAGCTCTGGTCTTGTTCTTTCCCTATACGTCGTTCCTTCCTTTGTTCCTGGAGTTTCCGCCACAATGAAGAAATCCCTAAACTTTCGGATTCATGAATACCACAAAACACAGGAAAGAGAGGAACTGTAGTTCCTTCGGAACTCCGAGGGTCAGCAATATGTTTATACATAAAATAATATCTTATCCATCCATTTATTTCTCCAGAAAACTTTCTCTAATCATAAGAAAACGACTTCCTTAGACTCGTTCACGGATCTGAAAAACTTAAGAACCTTCGGAAGATTCCCGAAATAGCCGACGCGTGTTTCCTTGGAACTTTCCGAGGATGATGTTTTTAATCCGATCCCCAACAAGGCTATTTATGCTCTTTTCACCCAAATCTCATATGTCTAGCCCCTAGAATAATTTCCGGTATCTTTTCCTTATTACCGGGTCCATATTCTATGTACGTGGGTATAAGGGCTCTCCGTTTCAACCACGAAACCCTAGGAAACCCTACCCTCACTTCTTTAACCCATGTTTGGTGAATTGCTATGCTTGATTTGTGTGAATTACATTTTCCGTATAGTTATGCTTTATAGAAAACGATGCTGATTTCGAGAACCCAATCAATGACCCGGATTACGAGGAAGTAGCTCTGAATGACCAGGACTACGAGGAAGGTAAGTTCCACAACACTCCTTGACTTCTACCATCCAGATAACTTCTCATCTTTACTTCATGCTTTTCTGCTTAAATACTACTGAATTCTACGTTCTGTATTTACCTTTTGATCAAATATACTTTCAGAAAGAATATGGTAGTTGCATGAATTAGACTAAACTAATAGAACCTTTAAGGAAAGGCTTGGGAGTATGGGGGCAACCTCAGTGGAGGGTATTGTCTATGCTTACTCCGATCATATAAGGTCCGGTTCATGGGAAAGTATTTCTAGTGTTTTGTACGGCCGCACGGGCCAAAAAGGCATAGCTTCTGGGAATGCCTACTAATGTGAGGACTTGATCCACACCCCACCACTGCACCTAGTAAACCACCCCAAGAGGCTACGGTGGGCAACGGATACGCTGGAGTAGGACCTTCGCATAGTCCCAAGTCTGGTCGGCACGGGTCATCGGGTATGTTATGGCGTCAGGGTGACACAGTGGTATTGTATACCACGTTTATATTAATGCATCTTTTCCCGAGAAACTAGATCCGCGTAGAGGATGGTGGTGGAATAACCCCTGCTTAGACCCTAATATAGAAGTGGGTGGAACTAGGGAATGTAGTCTAAGATTGGACGAGAATGTAGTCCATGAATAGACGCTGGTGGGTACGAGTTTCGTAGGTCAGTTGTGCCCCGTACAGGGTATGGGCTGATCGACCGTGCGGGTAAAGCGTACCCCTCTGGCCAGAGTTGTGAATCTATTCGAATAGCCGAGGCTCACGATCATGAGCCCACTTGGTAAAAGCTCCAAATGATTAGCATACACCTTAGGATACTAGAGATACTTTTGGTTAAGAATAACTTGAACTTGAGTCAGGTTTGTCCTTAAATGGAGCCCGAGTATGGCATAAGGTTGGATCGGGATATCCCTGACAGAACCCGGATAGATTTTTATATAATCAGGGGACTAGTAGGGAAGTGAATGCCCTCCAGGACCAAAACTACTTTATACTACTGCATTACATACCTCTCTCTTTCGCACTTAAATTCCGTACTTTACATTCAGTACCATGGATGTGTGCTTAGGCCCACTAGAGCCGAATCCCCTCCGTATTGGTCTTGTCCGCTGTGGAATTTGTTGAGTACCCTACCCGGTACTCACTCTTGCTTCCCCTATCCCTTCTACCAGACGAGGAACCAGAAGTTTATGACGAAGAGGATCCCCTGGGTCCGAGCTAGGAGTCAAGATGCCTGAGGTGTGAGTCCGCTACGTAGATCGACGCTGGTCACTTTGCCAACAATTGTCCTCAGAGAAGTATCCATAATACCCCAGTACAGAGTCAACAGATGAGAAATGGGAGCCAAACCCCAGAGAGCGCCAAGGGACGACATAGCCACATGCGAGGAAAGCTGAACCACATGAATGCTGAGATCACACAGGGAGTTTCCAATCAGCTTGGTATGTCCATCAATAGCTCAATCCCCTTATCTTTTTCCTTGGATTTTGGAGCCCAGCATTCCCAATCTTTCTTAATCCATCCGAATCTCGAGGACGAGATTCATTTTAAGGGGATAGGATTTGTAACACCCTAATTTTGCAAAAAATTGTTTTAATAAAATTTGAATAGAAAACAAGAGTATGTGTTTAAGGAATATAAGGTGTATTTGAATTTTTAGGCATTTAATATATTTTTAAAAATTAAATAAATAAATATAGGAGTTTATTGTTGCATTTCATGATGGTGCATTATTTATGTTTGCTGGAATTCAAATTCAAATTTGAATTCTATGGTTTGAACCCCTTTTCAAAAATTCAAAAGCTTTTCTTTTAATTCCTAAACCCTTCTATCCTTTCTGGCCCAGTTTCATGTTTCAGCCCAGCAGCAAAAGTCTGTTTGCGCCCCTCCTTTTCTTTCCGTCGTCTGCTGTTTGTCCCGGCCCAGCTAGCAATCGGCCCAGCGCAGGCCCGCCCGTTCTTCTCCGCTTGCAGCCGCTGACAGGTGGGGCCGGGGAGTCATCCTAGACCTCCAGCCGTGTCTGTGCGGGACTCTGGCCGGAGTCCGCGCCGACCCCGCAGCCGCACGCGTCCCCGCCCTGGACTCATGGCCTGCGCGTCAAGGCATGGTACCAGCCATCTTAAAGACGCCGCCACCCCCGGCCTTCGAACCCTAGCCGCCCGTGCACCGAGCCGCCGCCGCCGAAACCCTAATCGGCCGCCGCCGTTGACTCGCTGGTCCGCCACCGCCCTGTCATCATGAAGTGCCCCAGGAGCTTCGCAAGGACGTGAGGAGCACCCCGGTATCACATGTGGATGCTCTCGCGCTTCGTGTAGGCCGCGCCGCCTCGCCGGAGTTCCGGTTCCGCCCCGCCAAGCCGCGAGCTCTCTTCGCTGGCCGAAGCTTCACCCCGAGCCTCTGATTGTGTTCGCCACCTTGCTAGTTGTAGCCTGGTGCGATCCGCGTCAGAATTGGAGCACCCCAGTCCCAGATCGACTCAGCTTGCCAGAGCCCTGTCGTGCGCCGCTGCTCGCCGGCGTGTTCATCGCCGTCTGCACGTCCCCGGCCATCCACAGCCATTGGATCTGAGATCAAGGGCCCAGATCGGGTTTTGACCGGAGACCATACCGGTCAACCAGTCTGTTCTCCCGCCGCGCCCAGGCAATCTTGCAAAAACGCCCTTGTTCTTTTAAATATAGCAAGCCGGTCCTCCCACCAGTCAAAGATCTTTACAGATCAGTCCTTTTTCTTTTGTTTTAACCCCTGGCCTTTATAGATTTAGTAGTCGAGGTCCAAATCTTTAAGTTTTCAACCAAACCCCTCTGTTTTTAAGTTTCTTTACGTTTTAGCCCTCGGTTTCTTGCAGTTAGGCCCCTGGAACCTTAGAATCTTCACAGTTATGCCTCTGTACTTTCTTCTAGCCATATCTTCTTCGTTTTAGCTCCGTTTTTTGCGTTCTTTATGTCCAAACGATCGTATCGAAGAGTAGAATAGTTTTTTTGACCCTGTTTTGCTTTGATAATACTGTTTGGTTATTGTTTCTTATTTTATTCCATTGTTTGCTTGTATGTACTTGATGTGATGCGTAGAGAACGTTTGGGCTGAAGGATTTGAAGACCAAGAAGCTCAAGTGTCTGAATAGCAACAGGGATCTGTTGAAGGCAAGTCTACCTTGATGCATACCCGTTTACCTATACAACATGCATTTAATCCACTGTTCTTACTTTTGCTTGCATTAAATTGATGGGACCCTATTAAGGACATGACTAGAATATTTTTATCCCCATACCTTGAACAACCTGGGTATTTAATTTATTGTTGGGTAGCTCTCACTATGCTTAACTTGGTGGATGGTATTAATGAACTTTATGAAACTTGATTTATTTATGATATATCTTCATTAATACAAGATCACCTTGTTTAATCGGAACATGGAGAACCACCCAGGAAAACAGTACAACCACATTCCACATGGCTCTGGCTTGGCTAACTAATTAGAGACTCTAGTTTGGGGTAATCTTACCGAAAGGGCAAGGGGCTCATAGGTTGTGTGATGGCTTGTCCAGCCAAGTGGTCGGCGTACCATTTGGGGGAGGGTTCATCCCCTTATGGTGAAACCTTAGCGGGTTACCACTTACTAGGGAAACTTTGTAAACGCCTCGTAGCGTCCCTATGCAATCACACCTCGGTAGTGTGGTATGATGCCTAGCTAGCATCACGTGGTTGGGTTTAAAGTTCCTAGAACTATTACACGACTTGTGGTGAAAGTGTACAACCTCTGCAGAGTGTAAAACTAATCGATTAGCCGTGCTCACGGTCAAGAGCGGCCTGGACCCTCACATGATTAATCTATGGAAGTTAATGATTAATTTGATGCATCTATCTTTATTTATGTTGTTTATTCTCTTATGTTAATTGTGGGTTTGGTATAAACTTACACTTGCTAGTAATTATGTTGCTAATAAAATTTGACCAACTAAAAAGCTGAATGCTTAAACCCATCAGCCTCCACTATAAAGCCTTGCATGTTATATGATGTTTCCGCTTGCTGAGTACGGCATGTGCTCACGCTTGTTTTCATTATTGCAACGACACAATCCGAATGCTATTCAGACTTGGAGAGATTTGAAGATTTCCCTAGAGACTTCGACGAATTCTAAGCGGGCGTGCCACCAGTCAACTGCCTGTGGTGTTGACCCTATCCGCTGCGTTGCTACTCGTTAATAATTAGTTCGTTTATGAGACATTTTGGTCTGTAATAAAGTTTAATGCTCTCTTTACGTTTTGGCACTGTGTTTTGGTTATCATTGAGTCGTTATATGTGTGAACTTTGATCCTGGCACACATATAATATGAGCATTCGAATTTGTCCTTAAATTCGGGTGTGACAAAGTGGTACCAGAGCCGTGTTGAGTGTAGGACGTTAGCCTAGTTAGAAAATGGTCGTATTTAAGGATTATAATATCTTAGAAGCCATTCTCACTTCATGCTATGCTTTAAATTCTATTTATATATACTTATTCTTGCTTTTATCCCATCCTTGATGTTCTACTTTTTCCTCCACCTTTCCTTGGCTAATCTATTCACTCTATGTTTTCTTGTTCTTGCTATAAGGAATCTTTAGCGTTTGCTCTACTCCCTTTAATCTTTCTCTGTCTTCACTTTACCCCGTTTATAATCATTCTCAGTAATCTAGTGACTCCATCATGTTCAATCCAAAGATCTTTCTCAATAGGATATAGGATCTCTAAGTTCATTCCTAGTATAATCGATAGATGCGAATGTCTTAACATATGCTTAGTATAAAAGTGTGCTTGAATGCTTGATCTTGTGATAAATGCTTGATTTGGATCTTTGTTTGAGTGCAATGTGTTGTGGAGTGATAACCACAATGACATTGGTTCTTTAGTAAAATGTTAGTGGGGTTATCTCTGTCTCAATCCATATCTTTCTTGTCCTAATCTCTTAATCTCTATGTTCTACCCCTAATACAATCTAGTAAATCTCAATCTGCTCGCGGAGTTTTCTGAGTCAGTAGTACTGTTCTATTTTTATCTTGAGCTACAGAACTCCAAATACAGTAAAACTAATTGGAAAAGTTCAGCAACTATATGAGGGTTCATCTGTAAAAATTTCAGAAATTTAGGAGTTATATACAGAGAGTTATATACAAAACTTTGGAGCTATCAGAATCTGTAAACTCAGCTGACCCAGACGTCTTGTTTATTTCATAACTAAATCTACAGAGCTTGGATTGAGGTGATTCCAGTTGGAATGGTTCCGTAACTTCAATATACTTCTCTGGTTAAAATTTCATAATTTTTGGATCCCCGTACTGAGAGTTACATCTGATTGTTTGGAGTCAACAGAATCTGTCCAGAATCGAAAGTCTTTTCTGCCTTGTCTTTCAGAGTTTTACCCTTAGTGCAAACATCTAAAGTAATGTTCCTAACACTCAGATGGTGAAAACCAGGTCAGGATCCGGAGTCGATCAAACCCTAGTGATTCACCAAAGGAGAAGCAGTAACTCCAGAAGTGCATCTCAGCAACCACAAATGGATCTAGTCATGCGCCAGTTTCTGGAAGCCCAGACTCAGCTACTGCAGAACTTGACCAACACTGTGGCCAACATACAGGTTCCAGGCAATAACCAACCCCAGCAGCAGGCCCCAGTGAACAGGCATAGAGTGTTCATGAGCCATCAGCCACCAGTGTTCTCTCATGCTACTGATCCGCTAGAAGCTGAAGACTGGCTGAAGACCATTGAGAAGATGCTTACCATTGCTCAATGTGATGATAGGGAGAAAGTCCTATATGCTTCAGGACGACTCCAAGGATCTGCATCGGCATGGTGGGATGCTTTTGTTGCCGCACATGCCAATCCAGATGCTATCACCTGGCAAGAGTTCACCACTAACTTCAGAAGCCATCATATTCCTGCTGGATTGATGAAGTTGAAAAAGAAAGAGTTTCTTGCTCTTAAGCAAGAAGGGATGTCCGTGGCTGAATTCAGGGAGAGCTTCATAGAGCTGTCACGCTATGCTCCTGAAGATGTTGACACAGACAGGAAGAAGCAAGAGTTGTTCCTGGAAGGACTAGCTGGACCACTTCAATATCAGCTTATGTCCCATACCTTCCCGACCTTTCAAGAGCTTATTGACAGGGCTATAGGCTTGGAGGCCAAGCGCAGGGAATTGGGTGATCAGAAGAGGAAGGCCACTAGCTCTGGACAGTTTGGGAGCATCACTCGACCTCGCTATAATCCACAACAGGGAGCACCACTCCGTTCTGGAGGTCCAAGTGGTAATCCTGGACAGAATCAGTTCCGACGCAATACACAACCATTCTCGCACCCTATTTAGCAGCTACAACAATCCACTCCACATACTCCATGCCCCAATGATCAGCAGCCTAGTCAGAACATCTCTGCAGAAGCCCCAGTGAGACCTAATGTACCCAACACACCTGTTGGTAACACTTGCTTTAAGTGTGGAGAGGCTGGTCACTTTGCCAACAATTGTCCTCAGAGAAGTATCCATAATACCCCAGTACAGAGTCAACAGATAAGGAATGGGAGCCAAACCCCAGAGAGCGCCAAGGGACGACATAGCCACATGCGAGGAAAGCTGAACCACATGAATGCTGAGATCACACAGGGAGTTTCCAATCAGCTTGGTATGTCCATCAATAGCTCAATCCCCTTATCTTTTTCCTTGGATTTTGGAGCCCAGCATTCCCAATCTTTTATAATCCATCCGAATCTCGAGGACGAGATTCATTTTAAGGGGGTAGGATTTGTAACACCCTAATTTTGCAAAAAATTGTTTTAATAAAATTTGAATAGAAAACAAGAGTATGTGTTTAAGGAATATAAGGTGTATTTGAATTTTTAGGCATTTAATATATTTTTAAAAATTAAATAAATAAATATAGGAGTTTATTGTTGCATTTCATGCTGGTGCATTATTTATGTTTGGTGGAATACAAATTCAAATTTGAATTCTATGGTTTGAACCCCTTTTCAAAAATTCAAAAGCTTTTCTTTTAATTCCTAAACCCTTCTATCCTTTCTGGCCCAGTTTCATGTTTCAGCCCAGCAGCAAAAGTCCGTTTGCGCCCCTCCTTTTCTTTCCGTCATCTGCTGTTTGTCCCGGCCCAGCTAGCAATCGGCCCAGCGCCGGCCCGCCCGTTCTTCTCCGCTTGCAGCCGCTGACAGGTGGGGCCGGGGAGTCATCCCAGACCTCCAGCCGTGTCTGTACGGGACTCCAGCCGGAGTCCGCACCGACCCCGCAGCCGCACGCGTCCCCGCCCTGGACTCAAGGCCTGCGCGTCAAGGCACGGTACCAGCCTTCTTAAAGACGCCGCCACCACCAGCCTTCGAACCCTAGCCGCCCGTGCACCAAGCCGCCGCGGCCGAAACCCTAATCGGCCGCCGCCGTTGACTCGCTGGTCCGCCACCGCCCTGTCATCGTGAAGTGCCCCAGGAGCTTCGCAAAGAGGTGAGGAGCACCCCGGTGTCACGTGTGGACGCTCTCGCGCTTCGTGTAGGCCGCGCCACCTCGCCGGAGTTCCGGTTCCGCCCCACCGAGCCGCGAGCTCTATTCGCCGGCCGAAGCTTCACCCCGAGCCTCTGGTTGTGTTCGCCACCTTGCTAGCTGCAGCCTGGTGCGATCTGCGTCGGAATTGGAGCACCCCAGCCCCAGATCGACTCAGGTCGCCAGAGCCCTGTCGCGCGCCGCCGCTCGCCGGCGTGTTCACCGCCGTCTGCACGTCCCCGGCCATCCACAGCCATTGGATCTGAGATCAAGGGCCCAGATCGGGTTTTGACAGGAGACCATACCGTTCAACCAATCTGTTCTCCCCCCGCGCCCAGGCAATCTTGTAAAAACGCCCTTGTTCTTTTAAATATAGCAAGCCGGTCCTCCCACCAGTCAAAGATCTTTACAGATCAGTCCTTTTTCTTTTGTTTTAACCCTTAGCCTTTATAGATTTAGTAGTCGAGGTCCAAATCTTTAAGTTTTCAACCAAGCCCCTCTGTTTTTAAGTTTCTTTATGTTTTAGCCCTCGGTTTCTTGCAGTTAGGCCCCTGGAACCTTAGAATCTTCACAGTTATGCCCCTGTACCTTCTTCTAGCCATATCTTCTTCGTTTTAGCTCCGTTTTTCACGTTCTTTATGTCCAAACGATCATATCAAAGAGTAGAATAGTTTTTTGACCCTGTTTTGCTTTGATAATATTATTTGGTGATTGTTTCTTATTTTATTCCATTATTTGCTTGTATGTACTTGATGTGATGCGTAGAGAACGTTTGGGCTGAAGGGTTTGAAGACCAAGAAGCTCAAGTGTCTGAACAGCAACAGGGATCTGTTGATGGTAAGTCTACCTTGATGCATACCCATTTACCTATACAACATGCATTTAATCCACTGTTCTTACTTTTGCTTGTATTAAATTGATGGGACCCTATTAAGGACATGACTAGAATATTTTTATCCCCATACCTTGAACAACCTGGGTATTTAATTTATTGTTGGGTAGCTCTCGCTATGCTTAACTTGGTGGATGGTATTAATGAACTTTATAAAACTTGATTTATTTATGATATATCTTCATTAATACAAGATCACCTTGTTTAATCGGAACATGGAGAACCACCCAGGAAAACAGTACAACCACATTCCACATGGCTCTGGCTTGGCTAACTAATTAGAGACTCTAATTTGGGGTAATCTTACCGAAAGGGCAAGGGGCTCATAGGTTGTGTGATGGCTTGTCCAGCCAAGTGGTCGGCATACCATTTGGGGGAGGGTTCATCCCCTTATGGGGAAACCTTAGCGGGTTACCACTTACTACGGAAACTTTGTAAAGGCCTCGTAGCGTCCCTATGCAATCACACCTCGGTAGTGTGGTATGATGCCTAGCTAGCATCGCGTTGTTGGGTTTAAAGTTCCTAGAACTATTACGCGACTTGTGGTGAAAGTGTACAACCTCTGCAGAGTGTAAAACTAATCGATTAGCCGTGCTCACGGTCAAGAGCGGCCTGGACCCTCACGTGATTAATCTATGGAAGTCAATGATTAACTTGATGCATCTATCTTTATTTATGTTGTTTATTCTCTTATGTTAATTGTGGGTTTGGTATAAACTTACACTTGCTAGTAATTATGTTGCTAATAAAATTTGACCAACTAAAAAGTTGAATGCTTAAACCCATCAGCCTCCACTATAAAGCCTTGCATGTTATATGATGTTTCCGCTTGCTGAGTATGGCATGTGCTCACGCTTGTTTTCATTATTGCAACGACACAATCCGGATGCTGTTCAGACTTGGAGAGATTTGAAGATTTCCCTAGAGACTTCGACGAATTCTAGGCGGGCGTGCCACCAGTCAGCTGCCTGTGGTGTTGACCCTATCCGCTGCGTTGCTACTCGTTAATAATTAGTTCATTTATGAGACATTTTGGTCTGTAATAAAGTTCAATACTCTCTTTATGTTTTGGCACTGTGTTTTGGTTATCACTGTGTCGTTATGTGTGTGAACTTTGATCTTGGCGCACATATAATATGAGCATTCGAATTTGTCCTTAAATTCGGGTGTGACACGCCTCCTCCACAGGAGGGGCGTCGTCGCCCCCCTCCGGCGGCCCGTGACGCCCCGCCGCCACCACCGTAGGGGGCCCGCGGGTGTGCCCCCCCTCCGTGGCGCGCCATGACGCGGTGCCTCGGGACGACGCGCCGCCGCTGCCTCGTCGTGCCGCGGCCAGGGTGGGTGAGGTGGCCTGGGGGGCGCCACCCCCTCCTCCGCTTCCCGCGGGGGCCTCCGCTGCGGTCCCCGCTCTCGGGGCCATGGACGGCCGCCCACCGCCTCCGCCCCTCCCCCCCCCCCCGCCCCTAGGGCACCCCTCGCGTCGCCCGCAGCTGGAGTCGTGCATTGTCCCACGCATTCCTGAGGTCGAGGCTAACGAGGTCGCTATGGTCGCGGGCACTCGTCCCTCCGCCACTACGACGGACGTGGTTGCCTACCTTACCGGTCGCTTGGGCGTCCAGCCGGGGACGTCCATGCCCTACCCTTACCACCCCGAGGACTTCCTCATTCCTTCCAGGACGGCCCTGAGATGCTGCGGGTTCTTCAGGCGCCCACCCCGGATGGCCCCTTTCGCCTCACCTTCCGCCGGTGGTGGCGGGAGAACTGGGCGGTCGACGTGGTGCTGCGCTACCAGGTGCAGGTGGGCATCAAGGGCGTGCCTCCACACCTGTGGCTGCGTACCACGGCGCAGGATGTCCTCGGCTCCTCCTGCGCGGTCATCAACCTAGCTCCAGAGTTAGAGTCGAAGGCCAACCTCAAGGAGCTCGTCGTCCTGGCCGGCTGCATCGACCCGGACTTGATCCCGGTGCAGAAGGACATGCTGGCACCGATCAAGTTCCCCGGATTGGGCGCCACCCAGCCCTGCCTGCGCTACCGGGCGACGATTGACATCGTCCAGATCATCAACACTATGGCTCCCCCGGCTGATGGGGCTTCCCAGTCGGGGGGGTCGGATGGTGGCCCTTCTGGTACTCCTGGTCGCTCTTTTGCTCCTCCACAGCCGGGGCCCACGGTCGTCGGGGGCGCTGCCGCGCCGTCACGGGCCCCGAGGGGGGGCCTCCACCCGCGTCTGACGGGCAGTCAGGTCGTGTTGCAGGGGGGGTAGGGACCCGCCTGCTGGGGTGCCCCCACCTCTGCCCCTCCGCCGGTCCTTCCGGCTCCCTCCTACCCCTACTGGGCGCTGCAGGGTATCCACCGCCCGCCTGCCGTCCTGCCTCGGTCGTCTCGTCTCTCCGCCGCTGCTACGCCGTTTGGCGCTCCTGCTGCCCCTCCTCTTCGCGGGCAGCCGAGGTACGTGCGTCGCCGGTAGCGGCCCCGCTCACCCGGGCTTCCTCTGCCTCCTCTTCGGCTCCGGTCACGCGGTGCTTCTGCTGCGACGAGCGACCGCGGCCGGAATACCTTCCTCCCCTTCGCGTGTCAATGCCGCCCAGGAGCTTCACCGACGTTGAGGCGGCGCTTTTGGTCACATCTCCTGCTTCGCCTGTTCGCGCCATGGACGCCGCCGACGCTGTCGGCCGCGGTCGGGACGCCACCGGTCTCGACCGGGCCGCCGCCTGCCAGGCTCCGGCCACCGCCTGCCAGGGGCCGGCGGCTGCCAGCCTGGGCCCGGACGCTGCCGGCCCTGGCCTGGCCGCTGTGGGCCGTCGCCCGGCCGTGGCTGGCCGCAGCCTGGCCGTTGCTGGCCGCAGCTTGGCCGCGGCCAGCCCCAGCCTGGTCGCAGCGCGCCGCAGCCGGGCCAGGGCTGGCCGCTGCCCGGTCGCCGCCGGCCGCCGCCGGCCGTAGCCTGGCTGCTGCCGGCTGCAGCCTGGCCGCTGCCAGCCGTAGCCTGGTCGCTGTGCGGGGCAGCCTGGCCGCTGCTGGACGCGGCCCGGCCACGCCCACCACGCCACCCGCGACGCCCACCGCCTGCTGCGGTTCGGTCGGGGGCGTTGTGGCTACCGCCGCGCGTACGGGAGAGAACTCTGCCTCCCCTCGTGTGGTTCTGGTGGCGGACGTCTTCCGCGGGCTGCTCTCCCCTCTGGCGGCCCGCCAGCTGACGCTGCTCGCGGACCCCTTGCCCGGCCCTTCCCTCGTGGTCGCCCCGCCTCTGCTCCGGTCGCCTTCCGCTTCTCCGGCCCCCGCCGAGTCGTGTCACTCGCCGGACGTCTCTCCGGTGGCCGCGGAGCTGTGTCCTCCCTCCCAGGCTCTCAGGTCGCGCTCCTCACCACCATCTGTGACTGAGGAACCTTCTTAGGGAGACCTCCAGTCGCTCGTGGCGGACTTCTGCGCCTCTCTGCAGCGGCCATCTCCGCCCCCGGTTCTGGAGGCTCTGCGTCGTCACCGCGCGAAGGCCTGCCCGCCACTCGCCACGCTCCGCCGCACCAGTTATCTCGCGGCAGTTTCCAGGGCCCGGGGCCCGAACCCGGTCACCGCGGGCTAGAACCTGCTGATGCGGAAGCTGGGAGTTGTTGGGCCACGCGAGGCACCTGATGCTGCCACGTTCCAGCGCTACACCAGGCTCTTCGCTGTGGGCCTGTCGGAGGAGCACTGCAGAGCTATCCAAGAGCTCTTCGGTGCCCAGGTCGAGGGGTCCTTCCAGTGCTCCGTCCTGGAGGACGACGAGTTCCAGGCGGCTATTCGTGAGCTCTTCCCCGAGGAGCAGCTGGTCGTCGACGCGCAGGCCTGAGCCTGTGCTAGTCGCGAGGTCATTTCTTTTTGTGTTTAAATGGATGTAAACCTAGCTATTTGGAATGTCCGTGGACTTAACCAGCGTGCTAGACGCTCGGCGGTCCGCAAGTTGGTTGCTTCCGAGCGTGTCTCTCTTCTTTGTCTGCAAGAGACTAAGCTCGCGGTTGTATCCCCTTCCTTCATGCTTGATATGTTAGGGCTCGACTTTGATTATGTTGCGTTGCCGGCTGCGGGCTCCCGCGGTGGCATTCTGGTCGCTTGGCACAAAGACACCTGGCTTGTCTCCTCCCCCTCCACTGGCACTCACCATGTTACGGTGAAGGTCGCGCTGCTCTCCGCACCCTCTCAGTCCTGGTGGCTCTCCTCCGTTTACGGCCCGCAGTCCGATGCGGATAAAGTCTCCTTTCTCGCTGAGATTCGTACCCTCCGTCCGACGCTCTCCGGACCATGGGTTCTTTGCGGGGACTTCAACCTCATCTATCAGGCGGCCGACAAGAATAATGGCCGCCTCTCGCGCAGAATGATGGGTCGCTTCCGTCGTTTTCTTAACGACCTTGAGCTTCTTGAGCTACATCTCCAGGGCCGTCTCTTCACCTGGAGCAACGAGAGGTCGCATCCCACCCTGGAGCGTATCGATAGAGTTTTTGTCTCCCAGGACTGGGAGTTTCTTTTCCCCTCCTCCGCTCTACATGCTATCTCATCTAGGTGTTCCGATCATGCTCCCCTCCTCCTCCTTCTCGACAGTGGGGTGCACTCTAAGAGATGCTTCACCTTCCAAGCCTTTTGGCCTAAGGTCGAAGGCTTCTTAGACACAGTCAAGGCGGCCTGGTCGGGGCCGCGCCCTGATGCTGACCCGCTCCGTATGATCGACCACCTCCTTCGTGAGACAACGAAGGCGCTTGTAAAGTGGAGCTCCAAGGCGATCGGTAGCATTCGCTTGCAGATCCAGATTGCCAAGGAGGTCATTTTCCGCCTTGAGGTCGCACAGGATTCACGGTCGCTCTCTCCTGAGGAGATTTCCTTGCGGTGTTTCCTCAAACTACGCTACTTAGGCCTGACCTCGCTGCAGCGAACGATCGCTCGGCAAAAGTCCAGCCTCAGGTGGCTGTGTGAGGGGGACGCCAACACAAAACTTTTCCACCTCCATGCCAACCACTATAGAAGGAAAATTTTCATCCCCTCCCTTCTGGTCGATGGTCGTTCAGTTTTTCGGGAAGAGGACAAGGCTTCTGCAGCCTTTGACTACTTCGACCGAATTCTGGGTGCCCACCATGAGCGTTCCTGCGCCCTCGAATTTGAGGAACTGGGACTCCCACGGATGGACCTGGAGGACCTTGGTCTTCCCTTCTCGGAGGCCAAGGTCTGGGAGGTGATCAAAGACCTCCCACTGGACAAGGCCCCCGTCCCGGATGGTTTCACGGGTCGCTTCTACCGATCTTGCTGGTCGATCATCAGGGGTGATGTGCTGCGGGCGTTCAACACCCTCTCTGACATGGACTTCCGCAGCTTTCACCACCTGAACGGTGCCCTACTCACGCTCTTGCCCAAAAAACAGACCCGGTCGCTCTTTCGGATTACCGACCCATCAGTCTAATCCATAGCTTTGGGAAACTTTTCTCCAAAGCAGCTGCCAACCGCTTCGCCCCGCACCTCTCTTCTCTAATCTCGCCCAACCAAAGTGCCTTCATCAAAGGTCGCCTCATCCATGACAACTTCCGCTACGTCCTTGGCACGGCGAGAGCGCTTTCTAGTCGAAAGCTCCCTATGATCATGTTCAAAATTGATCTAGCCAAAGCTTTCGACTCGGTCGGCTGGGTTTTTCTTCTTGAGCTCCTTTCGGCTGTCGGCTGCCCTCGCAGATGGACCGACTGGATCTCAGTCATGTTGTCTACCGCCAGCACCAGGGTGTTGCTTAATGGTGCCCCCGGGCAGCGGATCTACCACGGTCGAGGCCTGCGTCAGGGCGACTCCCTATCCCCCATGCTCTTCGTGCTGGTCATGGAATGCTTCCATGCCCTCTTCCGCAAGGCGGAATCCCGTGGCCTCCTTCTAGATCTAGGGAGGAGTATCCGCTTTCGTGCCTCTCTCTATGCTGACGATGTGGTCGCCTTCTTCTCTCCGGTCGAGCTAGATCTGCGGGTTGTCAAGGCGGTCTTGTCGCTCTTCGAGAGCGCGGCCGGCTTGGCAGCAAACTACACCAAGAGCCAGGTCTACCCCATCAACTGCTCCGAGGGTCACCTGTCTCTGGTCCGATCCATTCTCTCCTGCACGATCACCGACTTCCCTTGCACCTACCTTGGGGTACCCCTTTCTATCAAAAGGCTACCCAAAGTGGTTATGCAGCCACTGGTCGATAAGGTCGCTAGGCGCCTGCCCCCTTGGCAGGGCAGACTGCTGAGCCGTAGTGGCCGCCTCGTTCTTGCCAAATCCACTCTCTCTGCCATCCCGGTTCACATTTCGATGGCGATTTCCATCTCCCCCTGGGCACTGCGCGTGGTCGAAACCATCATCCGTGGCTTCCTCTGGTCCGGCACAGAGGTGGCCTCGGGCGGTTGCTGTTTGGTCGCTTGGGTGAACGTCACCTGCCCCACTCGCTGCGGTGGACTCGGCCTGCCCAACCTTCGTGTCTTTGGTACCGCGCTGCGCCTCCGTTGGCTGTGGCTGGCCAGGACTGACCCGGACAGGACTTGGGCGGCGTTCTGCTTCCCCGTTGACCAGGCCACCCAGGCTTTCTTCAACGCCTCCATTTCCGTGGAGGTGGGGGACGGTACCCGTGTGCTTTTCTGTGAGGACAGCTGGATCCCCGGGTGCTCCGTCAAATCCCTGGCACCTAACCTCTGGGCCGCGATCTCGCCAAGGGTGCGTCGATCCCGCACTGTTGCTGAGGCCTTGCAAACCGGGGCGGCCGGGATCCGTTGGGTCGCGGACGTAACCCACGCCCAGACTGTGCATGTGGTCTTGCAATACCTTGTGCATGTGGTCTTGCAATACCTACTACAGGAGGTCAGGCTCACGTCCGAACCTGACCGATTCATCTGGAAATGGTCGCCTAGCGGAGTCTACTCCTCGGCTTCGGCCTACTCCGCCCTCTTTCTTGGTCGCGTCGACATCCTCGGTGCACGACAGATCTAGAAGGTTCACATACCGGGGAAGTGCAAGTTCTTTGCTTGGCTGGTCTTGCACGGCCGTTGCTGGACGTCGGACCGGCTACACCGTCACGAGCTTAGGGACTCGGACACTTGCGCACTCTGCGCCCAGGAATCCGAAACGCTGGACCACCTGACGGTGGACTGTGTCTTCTCTAGAGAGACCTGGCTAATGGCTCTCAGGCACATTCTCCTTCAGAACCTAGCTCCGGATCGCCCGGTGCGGTTCGCGGAGTGGTGGTGCTCCGCCAGGAAGCAGGTCGCTAAAGCACGGAGGAAAGGCTTCGACTACTTCGTTTGGCTGGTCGCTTGGTCGCTGTGGAGAGAGCGGAACCGGCGCGTTCATGACAAGGAGGCTCTCATGCCGGTGGCGCTCGTTCCGGCGATCCTAGATGAGGCTAGGCGCGTGCGGGCTTCCTCCCGCTCGCTAGGTTGTTAGGTGTTCGCCCGGTGAGGGCGGTGTAATGCTATGCTTTCGTCGTCTTCTGCTTTTCGTTAGGTCCCGTGCCTGTTGTAATCTAAACCGGATGTTTTTTCTCCTCTCTTAATGAAAAATGTGTTTTGCACGTCTTAAAAAAAAAGCACCAATCAGCTCTGACTCTTGAAGCATTCTGGAAAGAGGTTCTACTGAAGCAGTACAGAGCATGCAAAGTCATGCAAAAAAACGGCTGCCACTTTTTTCTTTTTCTTTTTTCTTTTGGGAAAACGGCTGCCACTTCAAAAGTCCAACTTAACGCATCATAATCATAAATAAAAACTTAAAAGAATGGAAGAAAAGAAAAAGGAATATCACTTTTGTATCCAATCAATCTGGACCGTCCATGTGCCTCCCAGGCTTCCAGCTCCAGGGCACCACGTGTTAATCCGCGTGTACAAACCCGCGGCGCCGCACGCATATAAAACCCTCGTGCGCTGGCCACCTCAAAACCGTTACGGCCACTGACCCCCGGGACCCACTTGTCCAAAGCGGGACACCTGGGCCCATTTGGCGGCGAGCCTCTTCCCCCACCTCTATAAAGAAAGTTCAGCATCTTCCCGTGCCTTCTTCCTCGTATCCAAAGCTCTGCTTCAGTTCTTCCCGACCTCTCGAATCCGCACAAATCACCCCCAACAATCCGATCGGCTTTTTCCTGGTAGGCTTCTCCTTCCTCCCGATCACTGCAATTCAGTTGATGCCTGGCGTCGCGCGGCAATCCTTTCCGTGACTCATGGGATCGGATTTGGTGCAGGGTTTTGGGAGGAAGAATGGCGACCAAGAGGAGCGTGGGCACCCTGTCGGAGGCGGATCTGAAGGGGAAGAAGGTGTTCCTCCGCGCCGACCTCAACGTGCCGCTGGACGACAACCAGAAGATCACCGACGACAACCGCATCCGGGCTTCCGTGCCCACCATCAAGTTCTTGATGGAGAAGGGCGCCAAGGTCATCCTGGCCAGCCATCTGGTGAGCAGGCGGTTTTTTTTTAAAATTTATGTATCCTGAAGGTTGTTTTTTGTCGGATTTGTGTTCGAGTTTGTGAGATTTGATGCTCCCTTTGGGCGATTGGGTGTACTGTAGCATTGCTGGTATAGTTCTCTGCAAGATGTTATTACTCTATTTATGTGTCAAATCTATCCTTGCTTAGCAGTGATAATCAAGGTGATTATATGTCAGTTTGGTTGTCATAGTCAGGGTGATGAGTTCACTAAAAATAAAAGGGGAAACTTGAGCTGATAGTGGTGCATGGTGCAATACTGCATCTTTTAAAATTGGACATGCACAGTTGATTAATCATATATTTGTTGTAATAAATTGTTTTGTAGTTGTCTTGGCTAATCAAAATCCAAAGAATCTCACTCACCAGTGATATGGTGATTACTTGAAATCTCTCTCACTTTGGTTCAGTAGCAGACATGGTGATGACCCAAATAAGGGGGAACTGCATCTTTTCTTTTTAAGATGGATATGTCCATTTGATTAATCATGCATTCATCTTGTAATTGTTAACTAATCAAAATTCAAAGCCGTCTCTGTAACATTCTGCTCGTGGTCTTTAGTTTGATTAGTGTCAGACTGTCAGCTATAAAACCTTCAAAACTGAAAGTTTTCATTATGAACTAAAAAGTAGCAGCTAAAAAGTCTTTATGCTCTGGAAAATTCTTTGCTCCTCCATATTGGTTTTTAAGCTTAACTGCTCAGTTATCTCTTTCTAATCACCGATCCAATGCTATTTTTTCAGGGACGTCCAAAAGGTGTCACTCCCAAGTACAGCTTGAAGCCTCTTGTTCCGCGCTTGTCTGAACTCCTTGGAGTTAATGTATGTCTTATGAAAAGATAAATCCATGTTTGTTTTTATACAAAGTGTGAAAAATTGGAACGATAACCCATCTTATATTCCCTTTATTTGCATATAAACATTGATAAAGGTTGTTATGGCCAATGACTGCATCGGTGAGGAAGTTCATAAGTTGGCTGCTTCTTTACCAGATGGAGGTGTTCTGCTTTTAGAAAATGTTAGGTTCTACAAGGAGGAAGAGAAGAATGACCCTGAGTTTGCCAAGAAGCTGGCATCTGTTGCTGATCTCTATGTAAATGATGCCTTTGGTACGGCACACAGAGCCCATGCTTCAACAGAGGGAGTTACCAAGTATTTGAAGCCTTCTGTTGCTGGCTTCCTCATGCAGAAGGTATTTGTTAAACTTAAATTAGTTCATTTCTTGTTGCTCTTAATCTCAGTATACTACATTAAAGAATCGGTATTCTTTTCCTTTTTCAAGTTCCAAGCTCCTGGCTGACTGAGAATCAATGTCCTGTAATCTGCAAAAAAAAATTCTTGAAAGGTTTTGCCAATATAGTTTTCAGCTTTTAACTAAGAACTCTCACATTCTAGGAACTTGACTATCTTGTTGGCGCTGTTGCCAACCCGAAGAAGCCGTTTGCTGCAATTGTTGGTGGATCAAAGGTGTCAACAAAGATTGGGGTGATTGAGTCTCTTTTGGCGAAGGTTGACATCCTCATCCTTGGTGGTGGTATGATCTTCACATTTTACAAGGCTCAGGGGTACGCTGTAGGAAAATCCCTTGTTGAGGAAGACAAGCTTGAACTGGCAACCTCACTTATTGAGAAGGCAAAGTCAAAAGGTGTCTCTCTCTTGCTTCCCACTGATGTTGTAGTGGCTGACAAGTTTGATGCAAATGCTGATAGCAAGGTATGCTCCTTAAAATATGTATGCTGATCTGTAGAATTTCACCTGAACTGTCCTATGTAGTAACTGAACTAAATAATGTATAACCTGCACCAACAAAAATGTACACTCCTTTGCAACGCTACATAGGCATGATTCTCGAGTTCAAGTGTCTCTCAAGTTGCCTGTTAGGTGCAAAAATTACAACACATCATGCACATTGCTTAAAGTGGTAAGAGTCTCCACTCTCCAGCCATCGATATCAATGTTTGATACATTACATCATCATCTGCAGATTGTTCCTGCATCTTCTATCCCTGATGGTTGGATGGGCCTAGATATTGGCCCTGACTCCATCAAGAGTTTCAGCCAGACATTGGACACCACCAAGACTGTAATCTGGAATGGTCCTATGGGAGTTTTTGAGTTTGAGAAGTTTGCTGCTGGCACTGATGTGAGTAAATTACCTTGCACATGTAGTTATCCGTCTCAGAATTTTCGTTCCATTTTAGCTAAATGCACTGCTCCTTGCGCAGGCGATTGCCAAGAAGTTGGCTGAACTCACTGCCAAAGGCGTGACAACCATCATTGGAGGTGGGGACTCTGTAGCTGCCGTTGAGAAAGCCGGTTTGGCGGACAAGATGAGCCACATTTCTACCGGCGGTGGTGCGAGTCTGGAGCTGTTGGAAGGCAAGACCCTCCCAGGTGTCCTTGCTCTTGACGACGCCTAGGCTGATACTGCAGTAGTGTAAATGCAAGTCCTTGTCTGCCGTCAGCACTTGATATAGGCTTCTCTTTTGAGTTTTTGCTGGATGAGCAGTGAATAAATTTTGACTTATGTGGACAAGAGAGTTGTGCCCAGAACAAATGTAAAATGCTATGGATGTGCTCTATTTTGCCGTATGCTGAAGCTATCATGCTATTGTTCTGAGAGACTGAAACCTTTCTTGAAGGAATTCGATGGCCAAAATGCAGTTGGACCTGACACAGGCAATCGAATCTAAGTGGCTTGCATGTGATAGTCGTTTTTCACCAAATCATATCAAGTGCTTTGGTTAGATTGATGACTTGTTCACCATCTTCCATTTGGTATGACTGGTGGACATACCCATGCTTCCAACACATGTTGCTACAAGTTCACCCTCTTGCATTTGGTAAGAGTAGCGGAAATGAGGGACTTGTGCTCCCCTTTCAAGCTCCAACGTGAAATGAACTATTGTGCGCAAATGACTTAACCCAAGAGGCCAAGACTTGTGTTCCCCTTTCAAGCTCCAACGTGAAATGAACTATTGTGCGCAAAGGACTTAGCCCAAGACTTCATTGTCTTGCGAATATGATTTGCTTGTTTGACTGCATAAAAGTTGATGAAATGTAATCCCAACTGTGTAAGAAATCTACTTCATTTGAATTCCATGCCCGCCATCATATTCAGCTAATGTTTCCTTTTTTAGTAAAATAACGGCAGGTTTAGTTTCTTTTGTGGTGTTTATAGGTTGGCCTTTTAAAGAAACATCTCGATTGTTGCTGTATAATAATGTAGGCTGAATCAGAATCCTTCAGGATTGTTGTACACATGAACGCATGTTTCTTCTCTGAAGATTGAAATTGTACATCCTTGGTGATCAGAATGCCAGTGTAAGCATCAAGACCCCACCGCACCTTTGGTAAGGGTGTGTTTCGGTGATAAATGACAATCATATACTTGTGACTAACCTTTGTTTTGTAGCGGATTTATTCTTGGGTTATTGTCATAAGTGATAAGTGAAATGGGACCCTTCAATTTGAAATTATTGATGATCAATGGACAAAGACTACAAGGCTCAGGACATTCTTAGTTCCAAGTGTCACAAGGAGATGAAGGACACTTGGATTTGCTAGTTTGTAGTGTTTGACCGTACTATTAAAAGGGGTTCACACTTTAGTAGCTTGACCATGACAATGCTATACTATATTTATGCACTATCAAGCTCCTTGGTTACTAAACAGCTCAAAATACTCATGGAAACACATTAGAAGCAAAAGACTTGAAGAAAAACTCAAAGGCAATTGAATTGGATGAGTTGAAATGAAAAAGGGCCCGTCGGATGATCCGACGGCATCATTTCTAGTTGCACCGGATGATCAATGTGGAAGTTTCAGAAGAAAACAGCACCGCCGGATGAACCGACGGTGTATCAGCAGTTCATCCGGTGACCTAGGGTTTGGTAACAGTGATGATTCAAGTCAAGAGCCTTCAGCACCGGATGAAGCGACGCACCGAGTGAACTTGCTTCAGCACCGGATGAACCGACGCTCATGAAGACTACCAGCGGTTCATCCGGCGCCTATGGTTATTTCATACAGAGATGCACTGAGTAGAGTTGCTTCAGCACCGGATAAACCGACGCATCGTCGGTGCATGCCTCAGATGAAGTGGTACAACGTTTGAGTTCAACGGCTATATTTCGAGACACAGAGACACCGGATGAACCGACGCTGTCGTAGGGGGGACCATCGGTTCATCCGACGGTACTACTTTTTAGAGGACTTTTCTAACAGCTAGCCTCCCTTTTTAGGCCTATAAATTGGACCCCCCTACGTCTCTTGAGCTGCCTTTGCCACTATGAAGAACTACTGCAGTCAAGGAGAAGGAGAGTTAGTGCTTTGATCATTTGGATTTCATCTTCCTAGCCAAGAGGGATTCTTTCTTGGTGATCAAGAGTTTCAAGGTGCTTTCAATGGCATAGCCGAGTTCATTGGTCAAGAGAAAGTGTGTGAGCTTGTTACTCTTGGAGTTTGACGGCTCCTAGACAGTCTCGATGATTGGGGGTTCTTGGTGAGCTCTTGGAGATTGTGGGAGCCCCGGGAAGTTCTTGGTGTAAATGGATTGAGACCCACCATTCCGTAGATGGAGAACGGGTACTCTTAGTGAGCACTCAAGTCTAAGTGGCTTGAGGGGGAGCAAAACTCTTTGTGAGTGCTCCAACGTGGATTAGGGAGAAGCGTCAACTTCTCGATACCACGGGAAACAGTTGTCTCGTGTCCTCTCTTTCTACCTTCTTGCACTTAATTCCGCACTTACTCTCAGCTCTTAAGTTCCTTTGCTCTGGTTTTCCTCTAGTTTGCTTTGCTTGTTGCATATCTTGACTAGGGTGCTTTTCTCATGTTAGTGTGAATCTTGCTAAGAAACTTTGTTGCTAGTGTGCTTAGTTGGTAGGAAGAAACCTTTTTAGATGGGCAACACTAGAGATATAGGTTAAGATTTGCTTTATGTTCTAGAAATTTGAAGAAGGCCCATATTCAACCCCCCCTTCTATAGGCCATCGATCCTACAAGTGGTATCAAAGCTTAGGCTCCCTTTTTGGTGGCTTAACCACCTAGAGAGATGGGCAAGGGGAGTGGCAATGGCCCTCCCAAGTTGGCGGGGAAACGGTTCACTTTTTGGGCACATAGAATGGCTAGCTTTCATCAAGCACAACACCATGATGCATGGACCACTACTATGTATCTCATGCCAAATGAACCCACCGAAAGTGAAGTCAAGTGGAACTATCGTGCTAGAAACTTTATCTTTGAGACTCTTGAGGAGGATTTGTTTGATAGGGTGTTTGCCTTGGATACCGCTCATGAGGTTTGGATGGAGCTCAAAACAATCCATGTTGGCAACAAGAAAATCCGTGAGGAGAAGTATGAGTTGCTTAATGTTGGTAGAGGAAATGTATTCTAGGATGGGTGTTCTTATTCAAAATATCAATGCTCTCGATGTTGCTAACGTGTCTGAGCAGGAAATTATTCGGAAAATTCTTCAAACGCTTCCCAAGCCTAAGTACAACATCGTGAAAGCACTCATCTTTGAGAAGGACTTCGAAACTCTCACCATCACCGAAGTTGTGAATAAGATTCGGTCTCATGAGATGTTCTTGATGGGTAAAATTGAATCATTTACTTTCACATCAAGCTCCAAGAAGGATCTTGCACTCAAGGCTAGCGACAAGACCAAGCCCAAGTCAAAGTCAAAAGCAAAGCCTCCTCCCTCTTCAAGTGAAAGTGAAGACAAGAGTGACTCAAGTGATGAAGATGATGGTGAACTTGCTTTCCTCATGAGGAGGACTACCAAATTGCTCTCCAAGATTGGCAAGAAAGGCTATAACTATGATCCTAAGAAGAACAAGTTTCGTTCATCAAGAAGAAGTGGTGAAGGTGGAAAGAGGAAGTGCTACAATTGCTAAAGCTATGATCATCTATCATATGATTGCCCCAAGCCCGACAAGCGAGTGTCAAGCTCAAGCAAGAAGAACGACAATGATGATGATAATGAGAAAGATGACAAGCACTCCAAAAGGACTCATACAAGAAGAAGTCTTCTAGCAAGCCTTACAACAAGAAGAAGGGTGGTCATCGTTCTCTCTTGGCAAATGAGTGGATCATAGATGGTGAAACTTCAAGTGAATCAAGCGGTAGTGAAGATGAGAAGAACAAGAAGTTTGCCGGTCTTGTGATCATAGATGATGAAGAACCTCCTCTTCCTCCACCACCTATGTGCTTCATGGCTAAACACTCCAAGGTGAGCGATAGTGAAGATAGTGACTCCTCGGATAGTGATAATGAACTTTCACCTCAAGCTCTTAAGGGACTTCTAGATCAATACACCAACATGATCAAGAAACAAAAGAGTAAGCTCAAGGCTTTTGAAGAGACCCATGAGAAGCTTAAGCTATCCAATGATGAGTTGCTTGTGAAACACAATGACCTTAGCAAAGAGCATGAAGCTTTGGTAGTGTCTAACAAGTCACTTAGAGATGAACACAACAAGTTACTTGATAAGCATAATGAGCTAATTGTCAAACATGATGATATAACCGTGCTTAACAAGTCTCTTGAGTCAAGTCAAAAGATGCTTAAGAAAGATCATGTGGTCTTAGAGATGAAGTATCAAGAAATTGAGCTTGCTTATGAGGCTATTTGTTCTAGTGGGCAAGAAATTGCTAGAGACATCACTAAGACAAATGTTTCTACTTCTTGTGATGATTTGATTGAAGAACCTAAGATCTTACTAAATGATGAGAATATTGCCTCCTCTTCCAAGACTAACCATGATAGGGTGAAAGCACTTGAAGAGGAAGTAAGAAGCCTAAGATCTTGTGTGAAGAATATGGCCAAGGGTGAAGCATTGCATAAGGAGATCCTCTGTCACAATGCAAGAGATTATGGCTCTAGGGGACTTGGCTCCTTCCCTCAACCCATCAAAGAGACTCGCAAGTCAAAGGAACTTTATGGGTGCTTTGTGAAGGAAGTTGGGTCTTATTGCCAACATTGCAAGATCACCGGTCATCACACAAGGGAGTGTCCTTTACCTTCACGTCCATTGCCTATCTTACCTTGCAACTATCGTTCCATGTTCAACAATAACCATTTCTTGTTGTTGAAGAATAGCAAGGGCAAGGTGGCGGCAAGGTTTATAGGGACCAAGGCTAAAGTGAATCATCCTAGGCAAATTTGGGTTCCCAAAGCTTTAGTAACTCATGTGATTGGACCCAAACTTGCTTGGGTTCCTAAATCTTCAACTTGATCTCTTTATGTGTAGGTGAACTACAAGGCCGGGGGAAGTCATTGGGTTCTTGATAGTGGATGTACTCAACACATGACCGGCCAAGTTAAAATATTCACCTCTCTAGTGGATGATGCGGGGAATCATGAGCAAGTCACCTTTGGTGATAATTCTAAATGAAGGGTTTCCGGTTTGGGTGACATAACCATTGCAAAAGATCTCTCTCTTTCCAATGTTTTGTTTGTAAACTCTTGTAGTTATAACTTGCTTTCCATTGCTCAATTTTATGATCTTGGCTTATCTTGCTTATTTGATGATGAGGGGGTTATCATTACTAACAAGAAATCTAATGAAGTTGTGTTCAAAGGTTTTCGCCATGGGAACATCTATCTTGTAGACTTCTCCTCTCATGAAGCGAACTTGACTACTTGTCTATTCACCAAGACATCCAAGGGTTGGCTATGACATCGTTGTATTGCACATATAGGCATGAGTCAACTCAAGAAGGCTTTCAAAAGGGGTTTAGTTCTTGGTGTGAAGGATGCCACATTTGAGAATGACAAGTTATGTGGAGCGTGTCAAGCCGGCAAGCAAGTAGCAAGTCACCATCCTATGAAGGCTTATGTATCTACCTCAAGACCTTTGGAAATCTTACACATGGACCTCTTCGGCCCTACTATATACAAAAGTCTTGGGGGTAATCTCTATTGTCTTGTCATTGTTGATGATTACTCACGCTACACTTGGACATTCTTTTTGGAGGACAAGAGCAAGACGTTCGGGATCTTCAAGAACTTTGCTAAAAGGGCTCAAAATGAATTTGAGTCATCTATTGTGAAGATCCGGAGTGACAATGGATCGGAATTCTGGAACACTCAAGTGGAAGAGTATTGTGATGAGCTAGGCATCAAGCATGAATTCTCTTCAACCTACACACCACAACAAAATGGTGTGGTAGAAAGGAAGAACAAGACTCTCATCACATTGGCTAGAGCTATGTTGGATGATTATGGCATCTCTCAAAGATTTTGGGCGGAAGCTATCAACACGGTGTGTCATGCTTCAAATAGGGTGTATCTCCACCGACTATTAATGAAGACACCCTATGAGCTTCTCATTGGGAGGAAGCCCAACATCTCATACTTCCGAGTCTTTGAGTGTAAGTGTTTCATTTATAAGAAGAGGAAGCACCTAGGGAAGTTTGAGAGTAGGGTAGATGAGGACATGTTTCTTGGTTATGCATCCAACTCCAAGGCATATAGAGTATTCAACAACACTACACGTGCCGTTGAAGAAACATGTGACGTGGATTTTGATGAATCTAATGACTCCCAAGAAGATGACTTTTGTTGTGATGATGTAGGAAAATAACCTCTCCGAGATGCAATGAAGAATATGGCTATTGGGGACATCATGCCCAAAGAGGATGATGATGCACCTTCTACTTCCCACAACCATGAAGACTCATCCTTTTTCGATGATGATAATGATGACCATCAAAGGCGCACAAGACAAGAAAGCACATCTTCCTCACATGGACCACCTCCTACATCACAAGACACCCAAGATCAAGAAGAGGAAGAATCGGAAGTAGTGCAACCTCAAGATGATCCAACTTCTACCACACTTGAAAGGCGTACAAGGACTTCATCAAACCATCCCATCGATCTTGTCTTGGGTGATCCCAAGGGTGGTACATGTACTCCCTGCAAACAATATGCTTCTTTTAGCAAACATCATGCATTTGTTTCTTTTGTAGAACCCACTACTATAGAGGAAGCTCTTGAGGACCCGGATTGGATCTTGGCTATGCAAGATGAGCTCAACAACTTCACAAGAAATGAAGTTTGGGTCCTAGTAGAGCGCCCCAAGAACAAGAATGTGATTGGCACCAAGTGGGTCTACCAAAACAAGCAAGATGAACATGGAGTTGTGGTGAAGAACAAGGCAAGACTTGTCACCAAGGGCTACTCTCAAGTAGAAGGCTTGGACTATGGAGAGACCTTTGCTCCGGTTGCACGTCTTGAAGCAATCTGTATCCTTCTTGCTTATGCTTCTTGTCACAAAATGAAATTGTTCCAAATGGATGTCAAGAGTACCTTCTTAAATGGCTTCATCAATGAAGAAGTCTATGTTGAGCAACCTCCCAGTTTTGAAGATATCACACATACTAACCATGTCTATAGGTTGATCAAGGCTTTGTATGGACTCAAGCAAGCTCCTAGGGCATGGTATGAGAGGCTTCGGGACTTTCTCATCAAGGAAGGCTTCAAGATTGGGAGAGTGGACAATACTCTATTCACCAAGATCATCAATGGGGGACTCTTCATTTGTCAAATTTATGTTGATGATATCATCTTTGGCTCTACCAATCTCAAAGTGTGCAAGAACTTTAGTGATCTCATGACTAGGGAATTCGAGATGTCTATGATTGGGGAGCTCAACTTCTTCCTTGGGTTTCAAATCAAGCAATTGAAGGAAGGGACCTTCATCCATCAAGAAAAGTACACTAATGATATTCTCAAGAAGTTCAAGATGGATGATTGCAAGCTAATCAAGACTCCAATGCCTACCAATAGACATCTCGACTTAGATGAGGGAGGTAAACCGGTTGACCAAAAGCTTTACCGTTCTATGATCGGCTCTCTTCTTTACCTTACCGCATCTAGGGCCGATATCATGTTTAGTGTTTGCATGTGTACTCGGTTTCAAGCCAACCCTAAAGAATCTCACCTAAGTGCTCTGAAAAGGATCCTTAGATACTTAAAATACACACCTAGCATTGGCTTGTGGTACCCCCATGGTGCTTGTTTTGAGCTCTTGGGTTATTCGGATTTGGATTTTGCCGGATGTCGTGTAGACCGCAAGAGCACTTCGGGTGGGTGCCATTTGCTAGGTCGATCTTTGGTTGCTTGGTCCTCTAAGAAGCAAAACTCTATGGCCTTATCCACCGCGGAGGCGGAATACATTTCCGCCGGGGCTTGTTGTGCTCAAATCCTCTATATGAAGCAAAGCCTCTTGGATTATGGTGTGGTTCTAGATAGGGTTCCTCTCCTTTGTGACAATGAAAGTGCTGTAAAAATTGCTAACAACCCAGTTCAACATTCGCGCACCAAGCACATTGATATCCGCCATCACTTCTTGCGAGACCATGTGGCTAAATGTGATATTCTCCTTTGTGGTGTTCGCTCCGAGGAGCAATTGGCGGATATATTCACTAAGCCTCTTGATGAAAACACCTTTTGTAGGCTAAGGAGTGAATTAAATATGCTTGATGCGTCAAACATCATGTGATGCTTGTCATATAGTTTGCCTTTGCATATGTACATGATGTAGGGGCTTGTCTAACCTTGTTAAGATAGTGGTGAGTATGGGTCTTGCTTGAGCCAGTGGTTTCCAAGTTTCGCTCAAGGCATGTTGAAAGGCTCACCATGAGTAAGCTTAACAAGGGCTCAAACTTGACAAGATAGTTTATCTTTCCGCTTTGCATCTTTGCTTGTCATATAGAATGCATTCATGTTTAATTTCATGCATTTGGTCTTGCATTGCATCGCGTGAGAGGTGTCACAAAGGAAAATCACACTATGAGAAAGTTGCTTAGCTTTCAATGCAAATCAACAACTCCAAAAGTGTGATAAGACAAATGATTGTGCTTAATGCCTATTGAGTTATGTCCTAACGAGCTTAAAGTTTCCATCTCTAAGTTCAGAGGTAATAACTCATACATTCCCTTTTTGGATCTTATTTCGCCTATTTTTCTAAAAATTTATAAGGCCTATCCCTTGTAGGGAATCTATGGTTTATATACTTGTATTTTGCAAAGGAGTGCTTGAGGGGTGAGGTTGTCACTCAGGATTGGTCCAAAAATGTACTTGTGTTGGCTTGTGTGTGACATTTGTTGGATCAAAAATGAGATTTAGATCAGCATTCTGTTTTTGTCACCGTCAGATGAACCGTTGCTATGTAGGTTCCAGCATCGGTTCATCTGGTGGGCGGGTCAGTTTGAATTTTGCTCAGCACGCCTCTGGTACCTATCGTCGGATGAACCGATGCTCACCTCTGGGGAAGCAGCAGTTCATCCGGTGCTACTGAGTTTTAAGGCAAATTCAGACCTGCGCAGGAATCATCCGACAAATCTAAAAACAAGGCCATCGGTTCATCTGGTGATGTGTTTCACTGATCTGCTCATATCATCCGGCGATTCAACTGATGCTGCACCCTTTTCTACCGTCGGTTCATCCGGTGCTTCTCTGCAGCGTGGTCCCACTTGTCATAACGGTTCGTTCTCCCTTCTTTCCCCAAATCAAAATCGAACCGCCGCCCGTACTCTCTCTCACGTCGCCGCGATTCCGCCGTCTCCGGTCTGCTCCGACCGCGCACCGCCTCCCGCACCCTCCGCCGGCCTCCAGCCTCGCCGCCGGCCATCTCCGCCGCCACGCCGCCGCCCATCTCCGCCGCCGCGCCGCCGCCCCATCCGCGTGAAATTTCACGCGCGGCCCACTGCAGCCCTAGCTAGGGTTTCGGGCGCCGCCGCCGATTCCGGCTAGCCAGCGACGCCGCAGCTCGTCGGCCGGTGTCTGAAGGTGCGCAAGGATGTCCTCAGTGCTCCCCTGTCATTTCCCGTCGTCCATCCCTGCAGTGGTGAGCACCGCCACTTTTCCCCCTGTTTCAGTTCCTTCTGTTCATACCTTAGGAGGGAAATTGGTTGATGTTTGAATGAACCTTGCCTATGATTATGAGCTCTCTTCATCCATGCCATATATATCTTGCTCATTTAATCATAGATGTTGCTCTGTTCCTACAAAATCCTGCTATATCTCATGTTTCTGCAGCACTGTTGCTACTGTCTGTCACTGTTCTTGCTCTGTTCTCTCATATATTAGCTTGTATCCTGCTCTAGCACACACACATCTTGTGCACATAAGGACATACCTAGACTTCATCTTTTCTTTATCTTGAGACATGCTTATCTCCTAGAATTCATGTTTAGGCTCCATCTATTCATATGCTTTGCTTAAGGACCCCTTACCCTTAGATATTTATCTTGTTTATACTCTCCGCTCGCCATTTTATAATCTTGTTTACCCTTAGAGGAAGGGCAAGACAGTTCTTGAGCCAAAGAAGAAGAAGAGCAAGCACGACAAGGAGTGGGAGCATGTGATGAGCATACCAGACATTCAGGGACAGCCACAGAGAGGCATTCGGATTGGTGATCGTGCACAGAGTCAGGGGGAGCAGTCCCATGAGCAGCAGTCGTTACGGCGTTCAGACCGTACTAGTACCCGTCTGACAGAGATAGAGACACCTCCTTCTGCACCACGTACCGATCCTCGGACTCGTGGAGGACACACACAGCTGACTCCGAGGCAGAGGAGGACAGCAGCAGAGCAGCAGGTTGAGCAGGAGCAGCAGGACCAGTCATTAGAGGGCCTTGAGATACGGATAGGAGCACAGCGAGCAGAGGCCTTTGGGGTCTATATCCGTGATCTGAGGAGCCTTTCTAGTCCGAAAATCCGGAAGTTGAGGTTCATTGAGGAGGATGAGTAGTTCCCTCCTCACAGAGAGGATTGTGACCCCCGGTTCTGGACTATCCTTCAGGAGAGCTTCTATGCCTCCTATGTCAGGAAGGGGTCACAGCTGAGCCAGCACAGGATGCTATAGTGGACATTACTCAGAGCAGTAGCAGCTGGAGTTCTGATTCTTCCACAGTTCGACTACTTACCGGGACTCGCAACTTTGGTCAGTGAGAGGCCATGTTACGTACCAGAGTGGGTTCGAGTTTTCTACGCCACTGTCTACGTTGAGGACACCCGGCTCTCTATCAGATTCATGTTTATGGGGCAACAGTTCAGACTCACTCGAGAGGGGATAGCAGAGTTTCTTGGGGTGCAGGTCGACGACGCTTCGATTCACTACCAAGCCTACCTCGACGTTGAGGCTCCTCGTCGTGCTCACACTCCTATAGTTCCGTCAGACGAGGAGATCAGTTTCTTGTTCCAGTAGCCGTTCCTCCCCGACACCCCTTGGACACCTGACCATTTGACACGAGAGGCCTACGTGGTCCATTTTGCACTCAGGCGGTCCCTACTCTTCAGGATGGGGAATGCAGAGTCGATCACTGGAGTCCAGCAGTGGCTACTTCTCTATATCATGACTCACCGGCCGTTCGACATCGTGGACATACTACTCAGTGAGATCGAGGACGTGATTATGGATGGTATGGGGATGACCCGACAGTTTCCTTTTGCCCACTGGATCAGTTGGATGCTCTCTCGGCTGGAGTCTCAGCGGTATATCTCAGTCTTGGAGCGATCCAAGTACGTGTTCAAGACTTACCAGCCGCCGATGCCAGGGGACAGGAGGCAGGGACCCAGGGGACGGAGACGAGCAGTTGAGGACCTCCAGGCTCGTGCTGCAGCTGAGGCAGCTATGGACGAGGCCGCACATCAGGACGAGCTTCTTGCTCTAGCTGAGGGGCCTCTACCTGCGTACCTTACCACCGACACAGATGAGGACTCGAGCGAGGACGAGGACTTTGAGCCCGAGCCACAGCCCATCTTCCGTGTCTGTCATATTCATGATGACGAGGCTGGGGGCTCCAGTTTGCCAGGATAGAGAGAGGCTGAGTTGCCGATACCTCCGATCTCCACTTCTCAGGTTACTCAGCCTGACTCCTTGACCTCAGTGATCCAGTCCTTGGCCGACCAGTCCAAGGCCACTATGGAGATTTAGCGCCAGATGCAGGCACAGTTCCAGAGGCAGCAGGAGGCTCAACAGGTCATACTCGACAGTATACGCCAGCAGCAGGAGGCACAGAGGCAGTAGATCCAGCAGCAGCAGATGATGACCGCTCAGATGTTCTTGTTCATGTCCACCTGCTTGGGTCAGCTTTTCCAGCACACGGGGCTTCAGCTTCCGACTCTACCTACCCAGCAGCTACTTCTGCTTGAGCCGGCAGTCTCTCTTCCTCCAGCTACTGTTGTGAGCCTCCCCATCCCGACTGTCTCGATCTCACCGCTCTTTCCGTTAGGAACGTTTGCCACTCAGCCGCTCTCGACTCCACAGACGACCACCTTACTTGAGCAGCTTAGGGCAGGGCAGTTCTCACAGACCCCTTCGACTCAGCTGATGTCTCCGTTCCCGACTGGACCGCTTCTCTTTGAGACACCGGCACGACCTTCTCTGGGGTTCACCTCGCCCATGCCTACTACGGCTACTCCTCAGGCAGAGCGACTCGATCAGGAGGATACCACACTTCGTACGATCACTTAGCAGATCGAGTCCGAGATGGCAGCAGTGAGCTCTCAGGCGCTTCCTACCTCTACCGGCACCGACACAGCTCTCATCTCTTCGCCAGTCCGATCTTCAGAGCTGTCCGGGTTCGAGTCCGACGACAGTGACGTCTCCGAGTACCACGTCAAGGTTCGCGTCGCTCCTTCAGAGGGTGTTACTTCTTTGACACCACCGGTTTCTCCTTCACCTCAGCAGGGTTAGGTCCCTTTTTGGTGCTTGTTGCCAAAAGGGGAGATAGATAGGGGGAGTAGAGATAGGGGGAGCTTGGGAGTGTGCTTTGAGAGCTTTTGTGCCCCTTGATTGTTTTGTGGAGTTCATGATGAGACATGAATTTGGATCTTATTTTTGTTGATGGTTTATATGTCTACTCATGCTTGTGTGTTTGTTTAATTAATGCATGTGTGCTTGTGTTTATCCTTTTCATGCATTAGTTGTAGAGTTTATGCTTTAATTTCAAATTCTCATATATCTCTACTTGTGTTGTCATCTATCACCAAAAAGGGGGAGATTGTAAGCATCAAGGCCCCACCGCACCTTTGGTAAGAGTGTGTTTCGGTGATAAATGACAACCATATACTTGTGACTAACTTTTGTTTTGTAGCGGATTTATTCTTGGGTTATTATTTATTCTTGGGTTATTATCATAAGTGATAAGTGAAATGGGACCCCTCAATTTGAAATTATGGATGATCAATGGACAAAGACTACAATGCTAAGGACATTCTTAGTTCCAAGTGTCACAAGGAGATGAAGGACACTTGGATTTGCTAGTTTGTAGTGTTTGACCGTACTATTAAGAGGGGTTCACACTTTAGTAGCTTAATCATGCCAAATGCTATGCTATATTTATGTACTATCAAGCTCCTTGGTTACTAAACAGCTCAAAATACTCATGGAAACACATTGGAAGCAAAAGACTTGAAGAAAAACTCAAAGGCAATTGAATTAGATGAGTTGAAATGAAAAAGGGCCCGTCGGATGATCCGACGACATCATTTCTAGTTGCACCGGATGATCAATGTGGAAGTTTCAGAAGAAAACAGCACCGCCGGATGAACCGACGGTGTATCAGCAGTATCAGCGGTTCATCCGGTGACCTAGGGTTTGGTAACAGTGATGATTCAAGTCAAGAGCCTTCAGCACCGGATGAAGCGACGATCCAAGCAACAGTTATTCCGGCGCACGCATATAATTCATACAGAGACGCACCGAGTGAACTTGCTTTAGCACCGAATGAACCGATGCTCATGAAGACTACCTGCGGTTCATCCGGCGCCTATGGTTATTTCATACAGAGACGCACTGAGTAGAGTTGCTTCAGCACCGGATAAACCGATGCATCGTCGGTGCATGTGTCAGATGAAGTGGTACAGCGTTTGAGTTCAACGGCTATATTTCGAGACACAGAGACACCGGATGAACCAACGCTGTCGTAGGGGGAACCGTCGGTTCATCCGATGGTACTACTTTTCAGAGGATTTTTCTAACGACTTTCCTCCCTTGCTAGTCCTATAAATTGGACCTCCCTATGTCTCTTGAGCTGCCTTTGCCACTCTGAAGAACTACTGCAGCCAAGGAGAAGGAGAGTTAGTGCTTTGATCATTTGGATTTCATCTTCCTAGCCAAGAGGGATTCTTTCTTGGTGATCAAGAGTTTCAAGGTGCTTTCAATGGCATAGCTGAGTGCATTGGTCAAGTGAAAGTGTGTGAGCTTGTTACTCTTGGAGTTTGACGGCTCCTATACGGTCTCAGTGATTGGGGGTTCTTGGTGAGCTCTTGGAGATTGTGGGAGCCCCGAGAAGTTCTTGGTGTAAATGGATTGAGACCCACCATTCCGGAGATGGAGAACGGGTACTCTTAGTGAGCACTCAAGTCTAAGTGGCTTGAGGGGGAGCAAAACTTTTTGTGAGTGCTTCAACGTGGATTAGGGAGAAGCGTCAACTTCTCGATACCACGGGAAAAATTCGGTTGTCTCGTGTCCTCTCTTTCTACCTTCTTGTACTTAATTTCGCACTTACTCTCAGCTCTTAATTTCCTTTGCTCTGGTTTCCCTCTAGTTTGCTTTGCTTGTTGCATATCTTGACTAGGGTGCTTTTATCATGTTAGTGTGAATCTTGCTAAGGAACTTTGTTGCTTGTGTGATTTTGGTAGGAAGAAACCTTTTTAGATGGGCAACACTAGAGATATAGGTTAAGGTTTGCTTTATGTTCTAGAAATTTGAAGAAGGCCCATATTCAACCCCCCTTCTATAGGCCATCGATCCTACAGCCAGGATGACAATACCCTGTTTCTCTTCCACTAATTTGAACCGAGATCTTGAAATTTCCGATATTTGCTTACATCCACACACGCTTCTCTCTGAAAATACAAATCTCTCACACTTCTATGATTTTTTTTAGTTTTTTTAATTTATAAAAATAAATGTCGGATCCAAAAATTTTCAAAACTAGACATCCACCGCCATGTACAGGGACCTACTGCCACCTGAAATGGCGGTTGGTAGCCTACCGCCGTTTACAACATCAGTTGCTACAGTAACTTGCGTAGCGGTTCCGGCTGCCGTTCCCGCTGGCGGCAGAACAACTTCTTTTCGAAAAATCATAACTTTTTGGTATGAACTCGGATGGAGATGAAATTTATATGAAAATTGTAACTTTCGACGAGATCTACAATTTTGTAGTCCAAACATTTTTCATTTGAAGTCATTTTCGAACTCAAAAAATCAATATACTATCCAGATCTGGATATCGTAAACTGAGATCTGGACTGTATATCGATTTTTTGAGTCCGAAGATGACTTTAAATGAAGAAAGTTTGAAATACAAAGTTGTAAATCTCGTCGAAAGCTACAATTTTCATATAAATTTTATCTTCATCCGAGTTCATACCAAAAAGTTATGATTTTTTTGAAAAGAAATTGTCCCTATCGCCACCGCGAACGGCGGTTGGAACCGCTACGCGTCTACCAACCGTTGTTTCAGCTGGCGGTAGCCGGTAGGTCCCTACCGCTAGTTACAACGGCGGTGGATGTCTAGTTTTAAAAAATTTTGAATCCGATATTTATTTTTGCAAATTAAATAAAAAAACTAAAAATATCCACTTCTAGTTCTCTACCACAAATCAAAACCTGATGTGTCCGGTAGCAGGGAAGAATGACCGGCCGTTAGTTGGGTACTCGTCGCTTCCCTGCCAACCATTCAGGCTCTGTTTGGCATGGCTTCTCCGGCGACTCTGGGAGCTGTTTTGGCCGGAGTCCTGCCAAAGAGCGCAAAAAAACGGATCCCGCACCGGAGCCTTCTGGAATCGTGCTCTTTGGAGCCTTTTTGGCGACACGAAGCCGGAAATCGTAGCTTCACCCGGCTCCGCCCGCACTCCTGATTTGCGGTTACCAAATTGTCCTTCAAAGAGCATCACATCGACCTCTTTCTTCCCCAGCCCGTGCGAATAGGAGGAGGAGGCAGCGGCGGCCGCATGGAGCACCAGGAGGCGGCAGCGGCCGGAAAAGGAACGGATGTGGCATTGCTTACAGATTTGGCTCGTCCATGCTAGAGGTGGAGGAGGAGACGGACGGTGGAGAGCGAGCCGCCTCCATGGCCGCCGGGGGAGCTGGAGGTCGGGGAGCTCCCGACGTAGACGAGGTCGGCGACGTAGAGAAGATCCCGGCGCAGAGGAGCCCGCTGCCGGGGAAGCTGGTGGTGCGGCGTGGTCCCACAGTGGCGCCAGCGGCCCGCGGTGGGTAGGCGTGTGGCGAGCGCGGTGTGGTCTCGCGATGGCGCCGACGGCCTGCGGTAGGTGGGCGCGCATGTTGTTGCCGGCCGCAGAGTGGATAAGGCAACGTTGGAGATAGGAAGGGATAAGGGGGAAATAAAAAAATGAGAAGGGAAAAAAACTAAAGAAATAAAAGGAAAAGAAAAATAGGAGGGAAAAATAGAAAATAGAAACGATAATGCTCCTCTCCGACCGTCCAGAGGGAGGGAGAAAATTCGGACGCGCCCCCGACCCATGGGTCCCGCCACGACCTCTTATCAATCCTCCGCCACCACTCATTTTTTCACGGTCCTTTCTCTCTCCTCTATCCTAGTCGCCACCGCGCAGCCCCATCCCCTACAAGGTCGCAACCGCATCGACGATTGCATCCACGCCGGTGACCGGCGACCCTGCTCCGCCGGCGAGCGGTAGTGCGCGCCCGACCTCCTCCCCTGCTTGCCGGAGCGCGCGGGCGGCCTCCTCCCCTGCTCCGCCGGGAGCGCGCGGCGGCTCCTCCCTTGCTCCGTCCGGAGCGCGCGGCCGCCAGCGCCCTGCTCCGCCCGCCTGCGAGCCGTGCGGCCGACCCCCGCGCGCGGCTCTAGCGGCGGAGCTCGCGGCGGCGCCCACGCGCTGCTCCTGCGACGGCGCGCACCGGGGCGGAGATCGCCGGCGTCGCGTTCCACCGCTCCCGACGGCCAGGGACGCGGCCCGAGTCCCCCCGGCGGTGAGGAGGCAGGGGCGCCGGCGATGGTGAGGACGGCGGCGGGCCCTGACGCGGTTACGGGGGCCTTGACGATGCGGCGGCGGTGAACGGGACAGGTGCGCGCACAGGCGGCGGCAGGGGACGAGCTCTCTCTCCCGCGCTTGCAGACACCGAGGCCGACCTCCCCCGCGGCGGCCGGGGCTAAGCTTCCTCGTGATGCCGAGGCCGAGGTGTCGGGGCACGGACGGGAGCAGTTTTCGATGTATGTTGCAAGAGTATGTTTTGGGTGTTCCAAAGGTTTTGAGGGAATGTTGTAATTATTTTATGTTGATGTTGCAAAAGCAGATCTCGATGTTGTAATGTTGTAAAAGTAGATCTCGATGTTGCAATGTTGCAAAAGTAGATCGCGATGTTGCGGATGTTGTTTTCGAATGTTGCGGATGCTGTTTTTGAATATTGCGGAATTCTTCTTCATGTTGCACGTAACATGGTGGATGTTGGATGTTACAAGCAACATAGCTCGCAACATGGCCCCAACACGCTGATGTTTGGATGTTGGTCGCAACATGCTCGCCACAAGCTCGCAACATGATCACCAAATGCTCACAACATCGCTGAATCGCTCGGGCAGGAGGAAGGGGAGCTCCGAGGTTGAATGTTGGTCGCAACATGGTTCGCAACATTTCAAAATCGTTCGCAACATGCTTCGCAACATCAAAACGTTTCGCAACACAATCCGACGGCGGATATGTTTGATGATCCCGATCGTGTGGCTGCGAACCCGTCCGACGCTAGCGCCCGGAACGGACGTCCGGGCGCTAGCAGTCCCGAAATAGAAAAAGAAAAGGGAAGGGCATTGTGGACATTTCACCATCTTATCCACCTCACACAGCCTGAAGAAGCTGTTTTGCCAAACGTTTTTCTAAAACGCATTCAGCTCTTCCACAGAATCCGCTCGACCAGCACAGCTACAGCCGGAGCCGGATCCCTGTTAAATGCACCCTCACTGAAGAAATCGATGCGCCATTCCCGGTGACAACCATCTGAAGTTGTGCTGCTACAGCTCACATTTGAAGACAAAAGGAGTTGCGTTTTGACAAGCATGCTTACAGGAAGAACCGGCGGCCCCAACGCGGCGACGCTCCGGCGAGCGGCGGCTGGATGCACAGGGTGCGTCTCTACTCCTCGCAGGGAGGGGGGCCGTGGGGGCTTTTATTGGACGTAGGCTCGCCTGGGCGGTCGCCGGCGGCGGCGTGGGCTCGCCGGCTGGCTCGCGGACGGGCCAGACAATTTGCAGGAGGATACCTTGGAACTTTGCAAAACACCCCTCAGTTTGGATCGTTGTTAATAATCACGATCCTCCTAAATTGGATCCCAGTTAATAATCACGATCCGATTATTTACACAAAACCTCCTGTTTCGGGTCTCCTTATTTCCCTGTCAGAACCGCCTCTTCCTCCCGCAGTCCGGTCGGTGCCGCGCGCCCGCCGCCGCCGCCGCCGTCCTCCCTGCCGGCACGAAGCTCCATCTTCTCCCTCTTCCAATCTTACAAGCCCTGTCTCTGATTCCTAGAGACAGCGACGCGCCGGCCGGCATTGGAGGACTCGCGTCTGGATGTTTCCAGTACGGTTTACTTTTTGTAGCCGCCGGCGGCGATTCGGGACCTGCGCCCCCTCATCTTCCAGCGTTGGATTATTCGACATCTCCTTTCCCCCTTCACTGACTGGGGTAATCACGCTTCGTTCACATGTCTTTGCGTTTGCGTTTAATTCAATCATGCAGTATTTATGCAGAACACTGAAAACAACGGCTGAAATGCAAGTCCAACTCAGAATATGTTAACACCTGGGATATCTCATATCTGTTGCTACTACTCAAGAATGCATGTGAAGAGAAGCAGAGTGTGTGGAGATACTGACAAACATCTTGAAGATAAGAAGATTGCATAATTCTGACTAAAGAATAAATGTACAGATTTTAAGAGTGAGATTGTTCATCAATGGGTATTCACAAACGCAGGAAAAGAAATTGACATAAAGACGTGTCTGCCATCTCGGGTTGTTGTTACCTCTGCAATAATAATTTTGGTCAGGTCTGCAGTTCGTCGATCCTTTTGAAGTTTTCGTTGTTCAGTCCTTCTCATGTGGATCGAAGAGGAAAGAATCCAACAGCAACACCAGTAGACACTTTAAGGTTATCTTAATTTCTCTTTCTGACGACACATTTCATCCCGATCTTACCCTAGTAACTCATATGAGTGTTAGTGTATCTCAAAAAATTCTGAAGATGAACAAGAAGATGGTATTATTGCAGTCCTATCTATTTTTAAATTTCCATATTTATTGGGTTCTCGACTTTTGCTCTAGTTTTGACCATGTAATTTATAATCCGCTACCTAGCTCAGGGGCCAAATTAAAGTGGAATTCACAGTTGGAGATCTCAAAATTAAACAATATTGGAGTTTGAGGTTGAAAGTAGACAGCTGCATGCATGAGTTCAGGGAAATAATATACTTATTACTACAGGTTTTTACCATCTTTTAACAATGTAACTCTCAGTTAGCAAAGTTAAGTATCAATTGCTCATCCCGTCTTGTGTGGTACGCATTTGTATTACAGTTTTGTCTTTCTTCATAACAATTTGTGTATAAACATTACTTACTTGGAGAAAAGCTAATTTTTCATGTATGATTACCCATGCTCACTACTTTATTTAGAGATCTGTCAATGTTTACCACCTTTCTCCTTGAAAATAATCATTTTAACTACAAAATTAATTTGTGTATGGGCAAGATACTAAACTACATTATTACATTGTTTCCATATCAGCCATCAGAGAGCTCAAGTGGTCTGAGTTGAAACTTGAAAGCCGCTACAAATAGCTTATCAGATGATTGCCACATCATTGGCCAAAAGGTGGCTCTTTCATTATCTACAAGGTATTTCATATATATGATTTGGTTTAGTAACTTTGTTCAGGATAATTTAGTGGTTGATAAAAAAATACCATGTTTTGAATCCATATTGTTACTTGGGGGGGCAGGTGTAAGTTTTTTTCACCTTGCAATTGATATAGTTCAAGAATTATCGCTTCATGCCACCTGTTTTAGCTTTGAGCAACCATGGACCTACATGTAAGCCACACTTGTAGCTTGAATGTTCCACAGGGTTGCCACAAAGAGAGTAACTAACATGGCAGTTGGCAGGGGTTCTCGGCCATTGATGTGAATTAGCAGAAGCAGGTTTTGATTCAAGAAACAATGTCTGTCGAGGGTTGAGCATTCAATATAAATTTTGAATTTATTGTACTGAGACATTAGCCCTATTTAAAAACGTACCTATTGTAGCAAAATTTGATAGAAGTATAAATAATCAATTGAACAAAAGAATCATGGTGCAAACAAAACGAACACAAGTGTGCATGCTTTTTTGTTCCCTTTTCTTGTAGTTTTGACCATACTAAAAATATGAAAGCAAATATATGGCTTTGTTTAATTGATAGGAAGAGGGCCGAAGAAGCTTGCATATAGAAGTATGAATCATAAAGCTTATCATCTTACTCTGATATCTGTCTGAAAAAGCAACGATAATACTAATCTAATATCAATATACACTTACAAATAGCTAATATCAAAGAAAAACTGTATGAGCAAACAGGAACATACCAGCATCCTACTCCTATATAGTATGCATTATGTTCACCCAGCAAAAACCAGTGAAAAACCTTAACAGGCAGCTTGCACGAGATGCTGGCTGCGAGGGAGTGAAGCTACCACATGATCTGGTGAAGCTTCTGCAGCCACTTCATAGCCCGGCGTTTGAGCAACCAGATCATGCTGGCAGCTTCAACCTCTCACACCAGCAAAAGTGTTCTTCATTCCCCCACCCTGATTCCGGACGCCGCCCAAACGAGGAGGAGACCAAGGAAAAGAGAGGAGCCAGCAGCGAAAGTTTTGGCATGTGCGAGGGCGAAAGGGGACGGCGAGAGGGGGCGAGCGAGACGAAAACAAAACCAGAGCTCGACTGCGCGAGCCCATGCACGGAGGTTGTTGAGCTGATGAGCGCTCTGGCTGCCCACCCGCATGGTCCCTCGGCGCGCCCACCACTCACTCCTCGTGACGCTGCCGTTTTGCCCCCGAGCGCTGTCGTGCTCGCTGCAATTCGTATGCGTCTCTGTAGCGTAGCCTGTCCTGAACCCGTAGCCAGACGTATCCTGCCATGGCCGTTTCGGCACCATCTGTTACTGTGACCTCTCATTGCAACTAACCATCGATCTGTTCTGATTGCAACGTCTCCTGTCTTCTAAGGAACTCGATCTTTCAACGATCCTGTGTCCAGACGATGGCAGAGGAGCGTGTTCTGGGTAAAGGTAGCATCATGCAGCATTCCCAATTGCTGGTAGAGTGACATGGAATGGGCAGGGAAGGAGCACCTTAAATTGACACCGGAAATGAGCTGTGCTTGACCTGAAGATTTGGTTTCTAGTACGCAATGATTCCATTAGGGTGATGATGATGATGGGCTAACTACCTGATAACACATTTGTTTTGCTTATTGTAATAAGCGCTGTCAAGAGTTATGACCAGTCACTGTTCTTGCCGGGTCGTTTGAAGTTCTTCTATTTCATACCAATCAATATTGTCACATCATAAGCACCCCGTGAAGTGTACATATGTGACGTTTGTGAATCATAGTTAAGTTTTCTAGCATTGTAAAATCTTGGGATCAACTACCAGGGACACGTCGACTACGACCATGCATCTTGTAAAATGTCACCAGACTGCAGTTAAATTTTTTCAAAAAAAAGAGTTAAATACGATGCTCTGAATGTGCAGATATATGTGCTTCAGTTTGTAGCACTTAGTTCAGTTGTGTAAAATGGAAAGCAAGCACCTTCGTTTGGATTTTGGATCCAGTTCCTTTTATTTCAACTCCAAGACAGAAGAACGAACAATCTCGCTCCACACTTAGCTGGTTCAAACATTCTTGGGCAAATTGCGTCCTACACTTATTACTATAGAAATATGTGCAACTGAGAACAATTGCCAGGATAATCCTAAACCAGTTTAATGTTCTCACAGAATCTGCTGCTAAAGTTCAGTAATCACAGAGATGAGTGCTCAAAGGGGGTCTTCAGTCAGGGGCAGATAGTAATACATCACTCGTTCTCCTTTTGGAACAACAGTCAGACAACCAGCAAATTCAGAAAGAGGGATACAAAACAAAGCAAATATGTCCCGCCCTCTGTAATTTAACCAGCTGGCCACGTCATCTGCCTTCCACCGAGTACATGCAAGTGCAAGTGATAGACAGATTGGCCTGTGGATAGATAAATGATACATCATTAGCAAAACTAAATGGTAACATTTCAAGAGAAGAAACAGACATTATATGGGACAAAGGTTGCACATGAGTTCCTTACATCCTTCAGGCCCATTGTTTATGACAACACGGTACCCCTTTGCCAAACCTTCCTTCTCTGCTACTACTTTCACTGCGCAAAGAAGATGGCCCAGAATTTCAACATGCCTTGGTTCGGCCTAAGAACAGGGGATACTGCCATCAGATTCATGTTGCAATGTTTTACAGATTGAACCCCTCTTTTGTTTCAACAAGATTACATACCTTGTCCAGTCCAGTTAGTCCATCTCTCACTTTTGGTATAACCAGAATGTGCACAGGGGCTTGTGGATTAATATCTCTAAATGCTAAGACTTTGTCATCTTCATAGACAATGCTTGAAGGAATCTCCTTTGCAATAATCTTGTCAAAACTGAGAAAAGTAAACAAAGTGAATATTCAGTACCACGAAACAGAATACTCCAGTATCAGCAAGGGTATGGTATTTACATGGTTGGTCCTCCGGTATCAGCAGTGGCAGCTGCTGCTCTAGCAGCAGCTTCCTCATTCGTTGATGAAACAATGTGGCGCACAAATCTAGAGTAGCAGGGAGAAATATATCAGAATTCAACAATGGGCTGAAATTGATGGTTCCGTGATATAAAAGTAGATGAAATCGGTAGAAACTCATATGACTAGGGACTGAAGCTATAGAAGTTCCCAGACATGCCAGGGACCTGGTTGAATTTTGAAACTGAATAAATTTGCACACACGAATTCATAGACCCTTATAACAAACTAGTATTCCACATTGACCATTTTGTGAAAGTTTATCTGGACTGGTAAGATAGGTTTGAGCCCTTCCCCACTATTGACTACCAACTGATAGAAATAAAGAATACTTGCAGAAGACTAACCAGTTGAGGTACTTGTTGTGTACCCCATAATGAATCTTAACTCGTACTTGTTGATTTCTAGCAAAACTGGATGTTTGCCTAAGGCAAAAGTTTATGTCAGGAATCCATTCAAATATTGCATTTTGAATCGCATAAATTTTAGTTGAATCTTCATTGCTTGCTAAACCTAAATGTTTGAGCGTGTATATGCCAATGTTCACCTTGCACCGTCCATGTCTAAGTATGAAGGAGTGTGTCTAGACCCAAAGTGCCTAAATGACAAATACTAGAACAACTCCAACCATGGTTGTCCTACAAACTATTGTAGAACCAATCACATCTTTCATGGGCAACCAAGAAGTGAAGAGATATTATTATGCAGAGCCAATAGGATGTTATATCAGCAAGCAGGTAAATGCAAGAAACGGTAGGCCACGACCACGCAAATCCAAAAAGAGCAATCTCGCAGATACACATATCAAGCAATTAGATCGGGCACGAAACAGAATAAAATAGCAAACTGAACAAATTTAACACCTCTGGGGAGGCACGCGGCAGGGGACCCAGAGACCGTGCGGCCGCAGCGAGGCAGAGCGCCTGTAACAGGAGTGAGGGAACGCGTTAGATCGGGCAGGATTGGATGCGATTACTGCTCGAAATCATTGTTTGAGGTTCGAATCGAAGAGATTACCTGAGGAGAGAGGACGTCGCTGCCGTGAGCGTGGCTGCCGCCGCCCTCGTCGTCGTCGCCATTGGAGTTGGAGGCGAAGCTGGGGAGTGGAGTGGTGGGGCGCCCCGCGCCCGTGCGTGGGGATGACGCTGCCTCCGTGCGGAATGAGTTGTGCGGGCCTAGTGGGCTTGAATTCATGACAAAACGAACCCAAACGGCAGATGACAATTTGTTAGCCCATTAAACTGAGCCCAAAAGCCCAAATCACTTTGCAGCCCACCGATCTCCCCTGGCCCGCCATTCCCTTCTCCTTTTCCCCGGCATTACCGCTTGTTGATTGCGTCGCCGCCGCCGTGGCGGTTGCCCTCGTTGGCATTTAGCTCGCAGGCTTGATTTTGCACTCAATCTTCTTATTATATTAATTGTTGGAAGTTCCTGCCAGTATTATCTACAGTACAACAATTGAACATCCTCCTGTGCAGATGTCATGGTATTAGTTGATCAGTGCCAAGTTGCTGGCCATTAGTGACTCTGGGTGTCGGGGGGGGGGGGGGGGGGGGGGGGGGGCGCTGTGTTGCTCGGCGCTGGATGTGGCGCTGCGGCGAAGCGGAAATGGGTAGTTGTAGATGGGGACGGCGGCGGAGTAGGTGGCGAGTGGCGACACCGGAGCTGGTGAAGCCGCCGGCAGTTGACCCCAGCACGTGATTTCCCTCGTTTTGAGATCGATTTGCCCTAGCTTTGACCGTATGGCTGGTATGTGCTCCCCTGGACAAGGTGCATAATTTGATTTCGATATTGGGATATGATTTTATTTCGAAAAAATATTGGGATATGATGTCTGTGGTAGATGATTTTTTTTTTCAAAATTGCTTCATGTTCAGTTTCTCGTGGGGACACTGCATGCTTCTGGACAGATCAGTGGGATTTAGGAGTCTTGAGATGGTTTTTTTCTCATCTCTTCTCATTTTCAAGGAAAGATTCAGTCTTTGTTCGACAGTTCTTTCTCCCGGATGGTTTCACAAATTTTGCCACCCCCTTGTCAACTGAAGCATCTGACCAATTGCAACAGCTTCAGACCCTTACTAGTGCCATTACCTTGGATGATGCCGCCAATGATAGATGAGCTTACATTTGGGGATCTGAGAGCTTTACTGCACATAAGGCCTATGAATCTCTCAGAGGGTTTTGTTCGTTCAAAAAATGAATCTCTCAGAGGGTTTTCAGATGCTCACCTAGTCTATTCTTGGTTGTGGAAGTCTTGCTGCCGAGGACGACGCAAATTCACTTTTTGGCTCCTTCTTTGTGACAGATTGAGCACCAGAAACATCCTGAGGAGGAAAAACAGGATGTTGGATGACTATAGTTGCCCAATGTGCAACTTGAATGTGGAGGAGACCTCAGACCATCTTCTCTTCTCGTGCCCATTTTCTGCATGGTGCTGGCGTTTCATTCAGATCTCTTGGGATCTGACTTTGGACATTCATGATAGAGTGGTGGAGGGCCGAAGACAGTTTGGGAGAAAAAATTTCAGAGAATTAATCATGGTAGCATGTTGGGCCATTTAGAGACATAGAAACGAGATTATCTTTGATGGGGTGCCACTGTCGATTCGTAGGTGGCGCCACCTCTTTAAAGAAGAGGTCTCCCTAGTTTTGCTTAGGGCAAAACCAGCGCTAAAATTGGAGTTAGAGAATTGGATATGTATTTTCAGATAGTTTATCTTTTTGCTTTTCTTTTCTTCTTTGAGATTTGAAATCCCTGTATGTACATATGTTCTTTTTCTTTATAATATAACAAAGAGTCAGTAGGGGCCTCTCCTGCTGTTTTGCTAAAAAATAGTCGTGCTTCAAGCCTTCAATTCAAAGCAAACCAAGAGCTACAGGAAATTGGTGCTTGAGAGCTAGCTGTAAGGAACTCAATTCAAAGCAAACTGAGAGCTACAAGGAAATTAAGTTAGCACAAATGGCAAAAAAAAAAATGATCCAACAATGATCTCTACACGATGGCCAAGTGTGTTGCAAAGATACAGGAGTAGGATGTTCTATCAGCACCAAATTTTATGAAAGACAGGCAACTATCTCAAGACAAATAAAATAAACTGGGAGATATTAATGACATTCAATGTAATCTTCATTTTGTAGAGTTCTTCAAATCAATTCTGTTTCCTATGTTATTTAGGTGAAATTTGCTATAAAATAGTTCGGTTTGGTATTCAAAAAGAGTAAATTGCACATACTATACAACAACTTGTCAAGTAAGTGCTAATTGGTCCAATAACTTGCAAAATACTCAATTTAGTAAAATAATTTGACATGGAGGTGCAAATTGGTCTAACAACTCGTGAAATGCATAATTTACTGCAAGTTGGTAAATTAGTGCATATATAGTCCAACTTTACAGTGGCAACATATTTACAAATGTTAGGTCGCAAATTGAGGGTATATTCATATCAGAATAAATTATTGAGCATTATTTCATTATTGATATTCACGTCGCAATTGCAATGTATTTGGAGATATGAGAACTTCGATGTTAAAGAAATTAATGTCGCAATCACAGTGATTTAATTTGATTGAGAATATCTAATTTCGTTCAATATTGGTAAGTATGTCCTTGATTTATCTACATGTTTAGTTGTATGCATTTTTAAGCAAAAAAATGTTGATACATATTAACAATACATTTTAGGAGCTTGGCATAAATATTTTTGAAGCCTCAGTACTTGTCTACAAAGGGAAGAGGAGCTAAAAGAACATACACAAATATGCATGTCTACAGTTGTTGAACACATAATAAGCAAAAGCATAGAACAAATATAAGGTGAGCTTCAATCTTTTGGTAATGCCGCGTCAATGGCATAATTCTAGAATTTGATTAAATTTGAACTAATGAACAAATGAACTCTATACACAAGTGAGAAATAACACTTGATCATGATCGACAACTTTAATTTGATCGACAAAAAAAACAAGAAAGAAAATGCAGAGTTTGGTATTTTGCTTAGTGCATTGCCATTTTTTATTGAAGATGCACTAATTTGCCAAGTTATGACACTAAATTCATCATTTTACAAGTTGTTGGACCAATCCACACCCAAATATCAAGTTAATACAATAAATTTACCATTTTACAAGTTGTTGGATCAATTTTCACCACCGAACTGCAAACATATTATATGGCGGGTGCAATTAACTCATCAAAAAAATCATTTACCACTTGTGCACTTATTAGCATCTTGCTAGTGGACAATTGTTTTGGTTATTCATTTATCGGAATTTATTTATTATTGTATTGATTGTTTCCTCATATAGCATATTCAGACCCCGCCGACCAAGCCAAAGCATCGACTGCGGCCGAAATTTGGCCGACAAATCGGCCGCCCGGATTTGGCAGACAAGACCCCAAAAAATGAACTGCTGGCGGGGCTTGCGGTCTTTGGCAGGCCAAATCTTGGCTGCTGTTCAAACACGCTTCTCTCCTCCAGTCAACAGCCAAAATTTGGCCTGGCAGCTACGAGCATCAATCCAAACACGCCCTCAGTGCCATGCCCAGCTAGGGCGGGGCAGGCGCGCAAGACCAATGCCATGGCTGCGGGAGCAATAGTGAGGTGGCGAACGGCAATGTGTAGGTGTTGGTGTCAGATATTGTGTCGAATATTTGTACAGTCTAGTTACGATAGGACTTTTGTATTAGCAGTATAGGGTAGAGTTCGTGTCATACTTTGTAATTCGAGTCTCCTCATAAATATGAGAGGGAGGCTGCTGTTGTAACCATAACGACATAGCGACAGACTCACAAGGAGAAGGCGGCACGATGTCAGGATCCTAAAGCGGTCGGTGTTGCTGTATCGGGGAGGAACGCCCGTAGTCATGCCCCGGAGATAGGTTTCGGCTGAACCTCGTTGACAAAGATCGTGTCTATATTGTCGTCTGTGATCGTGCAAGATCGTCTCGATAGATTCAATCATCGTTCCGCTACGTGGAGATTAGCAGGCGGCTCGTCGCCGCGAAAGACTAATTTCTTACAGTTGGGAGCTACTACGGTTGGGAAAGGATGGGACATGCACCGAACAGTCTACATTACATGCATGAATTTCAACCAATGAAGTTAAACAAAAAAAAACTTCCATAAGTTATACGGGTTCTCGAGCAAATATCTCACTTTTAGACCCTTTAAAGTAAAAAAGTCAATGGTTCGAGATTCTGAGTCGAGCGTAAAAGTGATGAGCTAGAGGCAAAGTCAGGATTTGATATTACGAGAGCCAAGAAGAGTTATATGGATTGTATATAGTAAACTTCAGCATAGAAATCATTAACTCACATATTTTAAATTAATTCATTTACCTTGAGGTCATCCATTTCATTACAGCTACTCATATTTTTGCTAAAATGTAATACTAGTCCATAAGTTAATTGATGTTAGAATAAATGGACCTAGAGCCATTTATTTTAATAATTAAAGAATTAAAGTCTATTATTTTAATGTTAAGAAAAAGTGAAAAATAACGTATGGGTAATTGAGGAGTCTTTTATTCGACTTATGAGGTAGACCTTTGGTACATCTCTTGTGAAGTTGAATATAAAGGAGAAAGACGTGCCACACGCGCGCGCGCTCGCTCGCCGCGCCGGGCCGAGGCCGTGTCTAGACGAGACGAGACGAGTTGCGGCGCGAGAGCACCTTTTTGCCGTTGGAAGAGAATAATCTTTTGGCATATTCCCAATGGTGATTTGGTTTCCTTAAACGCGACTGTCCAGGTTCATCCCACCGCGTCCTCTCCGCGTCCCACATCTGGATCTGGGCGCACCCCCTCCGCCTCCGCCCGCCTATATAAGGAGGCCCTCCTCCTCCCTCTCCGCCTCCGCCCGCCTATATAAGGAGGCCCTCCTCCTCCCTCTCAACTCATCAATTCACAACTCATGTACTCCCGTTTAGGAGACCTCTTCCTTCTCCCTCTCTGTCTGCTGCTCTTGCTTTTGCATTCCTATCGCTTGCACCGCACGCATGGTGTTGGCGAGAGCAGAGTCTCCGGAACCTCGTCCTGCTGTTGAAGATATTTCTCGGGGTACGCGGGCGATAAGGTTTTTGAGGAGCATCTTCACGCGACTGCTCGCTCCCTGTACGTCTACTTCCCGGCTTCACTGCGATCATCTTCCTGCATCGACTTCTGTACGACTACTTCAAGCAAGGTCCGCCCACGATCATGACTGATCCAGCGGATAACAGCGCATCGGGTGTCTCCGACACCCGCTCCGCTTCTGGGTACACCCTCAAACTAATACGGTTTCTTATATTCATGTTTAATAGTTGTTTAAACATGAACACATGCACATGCTTTATATCACTCACGATAGTCGTATCTATTAAATATCTATTTAATTATGAAATTAAAATATACCAAAATATTGTGTATCATCTAACAATCCAAAAACCTTATTATGTTGATAGGAATATGTTTGGAGTCACTAGCTTTGTGAATGCAATTAAGCCAAAATCTTTCGATGGTTCCAACTTTAAGAGGTGGCGTGAGTTGGCTACCCTGTGGCTCACCGCCATGAATGTGATGTATGTCATCACCGAAAAAGCTCCCGAGGGTGTCTCGGGGGATAAATTTAATTCAGATGATAATCTGTTCCGGGTGCCATCATCAGCGTTCTGGTTGACAACCTGGTGGACACCTATCTCCGTTACAAGACGGGGAAGGATATTTGGGAGGCTCTTGAGGCTCAATACGGAGCCTCTGACGCCGACGGTGAGCTATACGTAATGGAATAGTTCCTAGACTACGGGATGGTTGAAGACCGTCATGTGGTGGAACAGGCCCATGAAGTACAGGCGCTGGCTAAGGAGCTCAAGAACTACAGCAAAGAGGCCCCATGTGTGTTGCCCGACAAATTTGTGGCTGGAGCCATTATCGCTAAGCTGCCACAGTCTTGGAGGGACTTTGCTACCTCTCTAAAACACAAGAGAAAGGAATTCACTTTTGATGACCTTGTTGCGACTCTTGATGTTGAAGAGAAGGCGAGAGCAAAGGACACACGTGGAAAGGCAATAGCCGGTCCCTCAAGTGCAAACTTTGTGCAGAGGGGTAATCCCAAGTTCCAGAACAACCAGAACAAGAGGAAGAAGCCTTCACAATACCCGCCCAAGGCTAAGCAAGCCGATGGGCCTGATAAGAAGAAGAGAAAGCCGGGGGAGTTTGCTATACATGTGGCAGTCCGGATCACTTTGCTGCAAAGTGCCTGGATCGCAAAGATCGTAAGGCCACCAAAACAGCGAACATGGTTGTTAGCGAGGGTGGCGGAACATCGGGGTACGATAATTTCTTACCTACAGTTCTTTCAGTATGTTCTTCACCAGAGTGGTGGATAGACACCGGTGCTAATATTCATGTATGCGCTGATATTTCTATGTTTTCTTCTTATCAGGTCGGGGGACTACATCCTTGTTGATGGGGAACGGTGCCCATGCGCGTGTTCTTGGTGCTGGTACGGTCACTCTGAAGTTCACTTCGGGGAAGACCATACAATTGAAGAATGTGTAGCATGTACCTACCATCAAGAAGAATCTAGTTAGCGGCTCCCTACTATGTAGAGACGGGTTTACATTAGTCTTTGAGTCGAATAAATGTATCATTTCTAAGTTTGGTACCTTTGTTGGAAAAGGTTATGATAGCGGAGGCTTGTTCCGCTTTTCTTTGTCGAATGATAATAATGTTGTGAACCATGTGGTGAATGATGAATCAAATGTTTGGCATTCGAGGTTTTATCATGTTAATGTTGGTTGTATGATGCGCTTAGCTAGTTTGAGTTTAATTCCGAAATTTACTTCTGTCAAAAATTCTAAGTGTCACGTGTGTGTTGAATCAAAACAAACTCGCAAGCCACATAAAACTGTTGAGGCGAGAAACTTGGCACTTCTAGAATTAGTTCATTCCGATCTGAGCGAAATGAACGGTGTGTTGACAAAAGGCGGTAAAAGATATTTCATGACTTTGATAGACGATAGCACTAGATTTTGTTACATCTACTTGTTAAAATCAAAAGATGAAGCGTTACATTACTTTAAGATCTATAAAGCTGAAGTAGAAAATCAACTTGAGAGAAAGATTAAACACCTAAGGTCTGATCGAGGTGGCGAATACTTCTCTAATGCTTTTGACTCATTCTGTGAGGAACACGGTATCGTTCATGAGAGGACACCGCCTTATTCACCCCAATCCAATAGGATTGCCGAAAGAAAGAACCGCACGCTGACTGACTTGGTGAATGCCATGTTAGAAACCACGGGACTATCTAAGGAATGGTGGGGTGAGGCGATATTGACGGCCTGTCATCTCCCCAACCGTGTGCCTATGAAGAATAAGGAAGTAACACCATTCGAGGAATGGGAGAAGAAGAGGGTAACTCTTTCATATTTACGTACTTAGGGTTGCTTGGCCAAAGTCAGTGTGCCAATTACCAAGAAACGTAAACTTGGACCAAAGATGGTGGACTGTGTCTTTCTAGGTTATGCTTTTCACAGCGTCGGATATAGATTCTTGGTAGTGAGATCTGGAGTGCCCGACTTGCTTGTTTGCACAATTATGGAGTCCAGAGACGCTACATTCTTTGAAAACATTTTTCCAATGAGAGATGAAACAAATTCATCTAGGCAAGAGTCTGTCGAGAAGGACAACTCCATCAAGTCGATGGAACTCGATGAGCCTACACTTATTGAACATCCCGAGGTTGACGATGAGGCTCCTAGGAGGAGCAAGAGACAAAGGACAGAAAAATCCTTTGGAGATGACTTCATCGTATACCTCATAGATGACACTCCTAAGACCATTGCAAAGGCCTACTCCTCACCTGATGCTGACTATTGGAAGGAAGCAGTGAGGAGTGAAATGGACTCTATCATGTCGAATGGTACTTGGGAGGTCATTGAGCGTCCCTATGGGTGCAAGCCAGTGGGATGCAAATGGGTGTTCAAAAAGAAGCTTAGGCCCGATGGTACTATTGATAAGTACAAGGCTAGACTTGTGGCTAAGGGTTACACCTAGAAAGAAGGAGAAGACTTCTTCGATACTTACTCACCAGTCGCTCGATTGACTACTATTAGAGTACTACTCTCTTTGGCAGCCTCACACGGTCTTCTCGTCCATCAGATGGATGTTAAGACAGCTTTCCTAAATGGAGAGTTGGAAGAGGAGATCTATATGGATCAGCCGGACGGATATGTAGTAAAGGGTCAAGAAGGAATGGTGTGTAAGATGGTGAAGTCTCTCTATGGCCTCAAGTAAGCACCTAAGAAATGACATAATAAGTTCGATAGAACTTTGACTTCTGTTGGTTTTGTTGCAAATGAAGCTGATAAATGTGTGTACTATCGCTATGGTGGGGGCGAAGGAGTGATTTTGTGTTTGTATGTAGATGACATACTTATCTTTGGCACGAGCCTTGATGTGATCAAGGAAGTCAAAGACTTTCCATCTCAAAAGTTTGAGATGAAGGACCTGGGAGAGGCTGATGTTATCCTTAACATAAAACTAATCAAGGAAGTAAATAGTGGGGTGACTCTATCACAGACTCACTATGTTGAGAAGATGCTGAGTCGATTTGGCTACAGCAATGCTAAACCCACCTCGACTCCCTATGACGCCAGCTTGGTTCTTAAGAAGAACTTAAGGATAATGGTAGATCCGCTGAGATACTCCCAGATCATTGGTTTCTTGATGTATCTGGCTAACGCCACGAGACCTGACATCGCATATGCAGTTAGTAAACTGAGTCGATTTGTTTCAAACCCGGGCAGTGAACACTGGCGTGCTGTTGAAAGGGTGATGCGCTATCTAGTAGGAACAATGAACTATGGAATTCACTATTCCGGAGATCCCAAAGTCTTGGAGGGATATAGTGATGCAAACTGAATTTCTGATGCTGATGAGTTAAAGGCCACAAGTGGGTATGTGTTCACACTTGGAGGTGACGTTGTTTCCTGGAAGTCTTGCAAGCAGACCATCTTAACGAGGTCAACAATGGAAGGAGAACTCGCAGCATTAGATACTGCCACTATTGAGGCCGAATGGCTCCGTGAACTCTTTATGGACTTGCCGGTAGTTGAGAAACTGATACCGGCAATTCTAATGAACTGTGATAATCAAACTGTGATTGTCAAGGTGAACAGTTCAAAGGACAACATGAAGTCATCCAGGCTTGTCAAGAGGCGGTTGAAATCTGTCAGGAAATTGAGAAACACCGGTGTTATAGCCCTGGACTACATCCATACGGCAAAGAACTCGGCAGATCAATTTACAAAGGGTCTGTCATGTATTGTGATAGATAATGCATCTAGGGAACTGGGCTTGAGACCCACGTGTGTCCTTCCATAGTGGTAACCTGTCCTATGTGATCGGAGATCCCGTGAATTAAAATGGTGAAACAAGGTATAATTTGACTGAGAGAAGAGAACTTTTGAAGTGGCTCTATCACTGGAAAGATGCATTTCTCTTCAACACTGTATGGCATGCTGGTATGCATACCTTAATGTGTTCCAAGTGGCTTCCATGAAACAAGACAGTTGTTTTTTTGAAGCAAAGACATAGTCCTACAGTATGTCTTGGAGGAGCACATCTATATGAGTCAGACTACTGGTCATAGTCTATGAGATGTGGGTAATCTTTAGAAAACTCATGAAGAGGCACAGAGTATGACCCATAAGCTCCAACCCGCGGGGATGCTATGTGCAGCTTAGTATCAGTAATGGGCTCGGGCCAAGGTTAGATGCACAAAATTGGCAATTCAAGGCATAGTCCATTGTTTAGTTGCAAATAAGTGTAACCTGAGTTCCTGGTGGATGTTCAACTTAACAGTCTCCGCCGCAGTACTGGTATATTAAAAGTTCAAAACAGAAAGGGAAAAATGAGAGCATTTCCAACGTGACTTGTAATTCTTGGTGGGATTGTTAGAATAAATGGGCTAGAGCCATTTATTTTAATAATTAAAGAATTAAAGCTCATTGTTTTAATGCTAAGGAAAAGTGAGAAATACCGTACGGGTAATTGAGGAGTCTTTTATTCGACTTATGAGGTAGACCTTTGGTACATCTCTTGTGAAGTTGAATAAAGGAGAAAGGCGTGCCACACGCGCGCGCGCTCGCTCGCCTCACCGAGCCGGGCCGAGGCCGTGTCGTGTCGTGTCGAGACGAGACGAGATGAGACGAGTTGCGGACGGATGGACGGACGTGATGAGTTGCGGGGCGGGAGCACCTTTTTGCCGTTGAAAGGGAATAATCCTTTGGTATATTCCCAACGGTGATTTGGTTTCCTTAAACGCGACCGTCCATGTTCATCCCACAGCGTCCCAGATCTCCCTTCTCCCTCTCTGTCTGCTGCTCTTGCTTTTGCATTCCCATCGCTTGCACCGCGCGCACGGTGTTGGCAAGAGCAGAGCCTCCGGAACCTCGTCCTGCTGCTGAAGATCCTGCTCGGGGTACGCGGACGATAAGGTTTTTGGGAAGTGTCTTCACGCGACTGCTCGCTCCCTGTACGTCTACTTCCCGGCTTCACTGCGATCATCTTCCTGCATCGACTTCCGTACGACTACTTCAAGAAAGGTCCGCCCACGATCATGACTGATCCAGCGGATAACAGCGCATCGGGTGTCTCCGACACCCGCTCCGCTTCTGGGTACACCCTCAAGCTAATACGGTTTCTTATATTCCTGTTTAATAGTTGTTTAAACATGAACACATGCACATGCTTTATATCACTCACGATAGTCATATCTATAAAATACTCCCTCCGTCCCAAAAAGAATGTCATTCTAGAAATTTTAAGACAGATTATTAAGGACGTGAAATGACCTTGATTGCCCATATTTATTTACTATATTTGGTGCTAATTGATTATTGCATGCCCACATGCACATGCACACATGCCAAATTAAGTAAAACGTCCTTCTTTTTTGAACAAATTTTGAATCCTAAAACGTCATTCTTTTTAGGACGGAGGGAGTATCTATTTAATTATGAAATTAAAATATGTCAAAATATTGTCTATCATCTAACAATTGAAATGTCCGTAATTTAGTTTACTACATGTGTAAAATATACTGTCTAGTCTACTGTTAGCATTGGGCATAGGGGAGGGGGGCATGGCCCCTGCCAGCCCCACCTTGGCAAAACTCGCCCTGTTCGTTTGGCTTATCAGCCATCAGCCAGCGGTACTATTCTCTCAGAACAAATCAGTCACCAGCTAACAGCCAGCAGCCATCAGCCAGCTGAACAGGTGCCTAGCCAGGCAAAGCAAAAGGGATTCCAAATTAAACGTGCCTAAATCCTTTGTGCGCTACACCGGGTGTTGCTTCTGATAGCTTCCACCGTTGCGTTAGGGAACCATCAAAATACCAAAATTGACTCTACCGTCCCACTACCAAATCGGCCATTGACAGATTCCTGAGCTAGCTGGTGCCGGTGCAGGCCCAGATTTCCTCTTCGCATCCCAGGACACGCGTGCGCCGCGCTAAGCTATGCATAGTTCTCCGCATCACCGAGTAGTTTTACGGACATCCAGGAGGATGTGCTCAATGCTCCAGTGCTATCCAGGAGTACGTGGCTGCGCTGCTTGAATTTGAAAAAGGCCAAGCAATGTCGTTTGCTCTTCCTCGTGGCCAACCAGTGAAATTGTGCCCAACTAAGAGCAAGGAAAAATGCACCGGAGAGAAGCTCACCTGGGCCGGCGCGGCGGCGGGGATGGACTGGTTGATCTTAGCGGGCGCCGATGCGGCAGCGGCGACCTCGGCCGCAGCGAGCGGCAGGATCAGAGTCGTCATCAGCAAGATGTTGAATGATGATACAAATTATGTCAAGAGAGAAGGCCGCCTACTTCTGACGGAGCGGAGCGGAAGTCCGTCGCCGGAGGCTTGGGCCGGAGCGAAGCGGAGGCAGAAGTAGGCCCATAGGGTTGTGCCCCTTTTTTTGCCAGATCGCGACTGGGGAGTGGGGAGCGAAGCCCCCCGTGGTACGGTACTGGTCATATAACCCCGTAGCGTTTTTCCATTAGAGATTGATTCTTTCATCTTTTTGTAAGCCGTCGCCGTTGGCGTTTGTAACCAGACTCCGATCGTAGTGAAGTTCTTGCTGGCTGACGCCTGTGGTTTTTCCCTCTCGTGTTGGGAGGGTTTTCCACGTTAAATCTCGTGTCTCTTGCGGTTTGATTTCCTTACTCTCGTCGATTACTTGTCATCATTTTATAACACAAGAGAGCGAGAACGGCTCTGGTCCGTCCTCCTGCGGCCATCTGCGGGCAAAACTGCCGTAGCATCATGCTCGCCGCCGACTTCTTCACGTTCAGGAGGTACGGCGGCGGCAGCGGCGGCGGCGGCGGCGGCAGCTCCGCCATGTCCTCCTCCGTCCCCTCCTCGCCCATGGCAGCTGCGTCGTCATGGCGCCCGTTGATCTGCGGCGAATGCCGTCATCGCCGAGGACAAAGCCCACAGAAAACTTCATCAGCAATCAAAGCAAAACGAGATGGATTCATCGCCCATTCACACGCCTGCTACCTTGAGCTGCAGTTCCTCCGTCAGGTTCATCTGCTGCCGATCTCCGCGATCATCTGCTGCTGCTGGTGCCAACGTCGGCGTCGTCTTCGTCGGTCTGCGGCCACAGCTGCAGCATCGTGCTCGCCGCCGACTTCTCATTCACGTTCTGGAGGTACGCAAACGACGGCGAGGGCTCCGGCGCCGGCTACGGCTCCGGCTCCGCCATCTCCTCCATCACGTTGATCTGAGACGAGCAACGTCGTCGCCGGCACAAAAAAAACCTCCATCAGCAATTAAAAGCAAAACGAGATGGATCGCACATTCACACGTTCAGCTAGTACCTTGAGCTGCAGTTCGTCCTTCAGGTTGATCAGCAGCTCATCCTGCCATGCCATGAACAACGAACACGACGGTTAAAGATTCGGAGCCACGCAGCACGATTCAGAGATGCAGTGTTCATCAGGGAACTGCAAGTACCTTCCTTGCACGGACTTTGCTGAGGGCCGTCTCGAGCTGCCGCTCGAGCTCGTCGAGTTCATCCACCGAAGCCAGAGACGACAGGTCTGCTTCCCCCGTGTGCGCCATCAGGTTGGCCTCGAGCTGCTCGTACTCGCGCCGCAGCCTGCCGATCTCTGCGATCATCTGCTGCTGCAACGAAAGGAAAGGGGTCAGATTGGAGAGATAGAGATACTGAAGCCGCGGCATTGGGTATTTGGGTTGGGTACGCACCACCTGCTGATCGTCGGTGCGGTGGGTCTCCTGAAGTGCAGCTCCTTCAGCCTGAAGGAGCTGCGAGTTGCTGACGGCCTCGTACCGGCGAATCACATCAGCCAAGCTTAAAACAAATGAATTTTGAAACATGTCATTACATTGGAACATGTCTGAATGAATGAATGAGGTGTATCACTTGAATTACACTATACTGTGTGCCTGCAGAGTGATCGCTAGCTTCTACAATCATTCTACTCTTGTTAATCCAGAGATTCAATAAACTATGGCATGTTTGTTTACTAATCGGTGAATTTTCCACATCACGAATTCAATCCAAAGCATGTCGGAAAACCGAAATCGAGCCTTTAGTTCATTCAATCCTTCCAGACAGTAGAGACTTTTCCGATCACCACCAATCCAAGCCACGCGATTACCAAAACCACAGCGACATGGCAGCAAAATTGCTGAAGAAGCGCAAGAGAAAAGAAAGAACAAGGCCAAGGCAACGGATTGACTAGACCTGACCGGCGGGTCGGGGTACTGGAACAGCTTGCCGCGCTCGAAGAAGATGACGACGCCGACATCGACGTCGCAGAGCACGGCGAGCTCGTGGGCCTTCTTGAGGAGGCCTTGGCGGCACTCGGAGAAGGTCACCTGCCGGCTCACGCGGTTCTCGAATCTCGATCCTCTTCAGCTCCACCTTCCCGCACCCCAATCGGCAAGGGGACTGGAGCACGAAAGCACTGGGTCTGGATTGGAAGGAGTAGTTCCCAAATTGCTTCCTGCAAGCCCTATCCTCGGAAGCATCTGACCACTGCCAGTACGCTCATTTCGTTGAGGTGTTCTGGCCGAAGATTGATGGCTTCCTGGAGGCAGTACACGCTGGGTGGAACTGCCCTGATCACATCCACGACCCATTCAGGCGTTTGGATTGCCTATTCCGCAACACCACCAAGGAACTCCAAAACTGATCAGCAAAACACATTGGTAACATAAAGACACAACTACTCGTGGCAAGGGATTGCGAGGCAGCGTTCCAGAATATTGCAGGTAAGTGAAGGTGAAGCTAATACCCGCTTCTGTCATGCCACGCATGGCCAGAGGGCACCCGCACAGAAAGTATATCTCCAGCATCAAATTGGGAGATCGCACTGCTGTCTTACACGAGGACAAACAGGATCTCTTGCAGCAGTACTTTGAGGAGCCGTTCGGCCAATCCATTGCAAAAGAGCACAAGATCAACCCCAAGCCCTCGGCTACGCCAGTGTTGATCTCACACACCTGGACGTACGATCTCTTCACTGTAGAGGAGGTTTGGGCTGCAATCAGGAGTATGCCGAAGGATAAATCACAAGGTTTTTTCGGTACACAATACCACCAGCAGTAGTACGGTGGTATTATAGGTTTTTTTGCTATGGGTAAAATGATAATTTGCTCGATGTATATTATTTGGAAAAAAATTTCTCCTCCCTCCATTCACCTTGTCACCCGTGACGCACATTTCATTTCATATATTACAACAATATCACTTTGCATTTCCGATAATACCCGTATACTACCCGTATCACCTATGAATACCACTCATACCACACAAAAAAACCCGGTGGTACAGAATTAATCTCAACCGTCGGATTCTTACACATAGATTTTTTTATATTACATACGAGTCCTTTTCAACCGGTGGTACAGGGTCTCAGTGTTTTAGACACCAAGCCTATGACGGGGTACCCGAAGTAGTAGATTGTGCGGTGGGGCTCGCCGAGATTAGGAACACGATGATGAGACACGGGGCACACAATTAGATAGATTCGGGCTGTAATGTGTGTAATACCATATGTCCTGTATGCTGCGTAGCTCTGTATTGATTGCGTATGTTTTTGAGAGGGGTCCCTGCCTCGCCTTATATGCCACGGGAGGCAGGGTTACAAGTCGGATTGGTACAAGAGTACTATTCGAGTAGGACTCGGAGTAGGCTATACGAGGTATGAAAAGCTATCCTAGTCTTAGTACAAGTCCTTGTCCGTCTTGTCTTACCTTGTGGTCCACGGTACCAGCACCGTGGCCCACTAGTCGAATAGTCCAGGTGTGTAGGAACTTATCTCCCGGGTATGGCCCACATGTGTGGTGGGCCCAGGGATGCCCGGTCGACAAGCCCCCGAGTACTTTGTAGTCGAGTATGATGCTTCCAAGTAGTCTTGAAGGTCTCCACGAGTAGTTCCCAAGCGTCCCCGAGTTCTGGAAGCATCGATCTTCAATAGTACTTGAATCATCACGAGGTTGGAAGGTACTCCAGCTAATTCCACGAGTAGTCTTGAAGTCTTCTCGAGTTGTTCCCAAGCGTCCTCGAGTACTTCCCTTGAAGGTCTTCAATAATACCCGCTTCGTTCTTGAATCTTTGCACCAAAGATGCATATGGAAATGCGATTACTAAAATCGCATTCCATATGGAATGTAGCCCCCGAGCCTTAGGTCGAATTCAGGATTCAAGCTGAGGATCAATCTTCTGCTCTTTGATCTTGCTCCAAAAAATCTGTAGACAATCCGAAGAAACTATATAGGAATGCGATTTGCAAAAATCGCATCCTATATGGATGTAGCCTCCGAGCCTTAGTTCGAATTGACAATTCAAGCTGAGGGTCAATCAGTAGTCTTCGTCAAATAATCCCGTAAAATTCAGAAAAACTGAAAGACACGTGGCACGGAGCCCCCGAGCCTTGAGTCGAGTACTTTCTCGAATTGAAGGATCCAATCTGACTGTAAAATAGTGGCCTGAATTCAGTGAACTGTAGCTGAGTGAAATCCAATTCCATCGAGTAGTCGAGCCCTCGAGATGGAGCCGAGTAGGTCTTGGATTTAAGTCCTCTGACTTAGCCAAATAGTTTGCCTGTGTGAAACCGATCTGTTGAATACGAACGGTCACCAGGTCGAACCGTTAGGGTTTTGGTTTTATAAATACCCGAAGGTGTATCCCTTAGGGTTTCACTGTTTCCATTTGCCATTAGATCCAGAAAGAAAGCCTTAGCATCCGTAGCCACCACAGAGTTCGAGCATCCACGCCGCCAAGTGCCTCCCTCTCCACACCCTCACAGCCCTCGAGTCAATGCGAAAGAAGACTCTCGTGACTGGAAGGATGAAGCCAGCACCGTCCAAGAGTCAGAAGAGGAAATCCGGCCGTGGCAAAAATCAGTTGCCGGAGCCAAAGTACAAGACCGTGGTGATCACGAAGCCACAAAGCCAAGCCGTTTCTTGGAAGAAATCCAAGATGAGGGAAGATGATATCAAGGCTCTCGAAGCCGCCGGGTTGCTGCGCGAGAAAGCAATCGCAGGATGGAGCTCGACCACTGGAGATACGTGGCCAATGGAGAAGACCCTAGATGAAATCCCAATGTTCGGCCACTTCGTTGAGCGTGGGTTGACTCTGCCGTCATCAGATTTCTTCAGGGGCTTCCTCAACTTCTTTAAGCTGGAACACGTGCATCTGAATCCCAACAACATCTTCCAGATCGCAGTGTACGTGCACTTCTGCGAAGCCTTCCTTGGAATTCGCCAACATTGGGCTCTGTTTAGGAAGATTTTCCGTCTGAAGCCTCAGCCCAACGCCAACTTCCCGGTAGTAGTCGGTGGAGCCGGTCTCCAGATGAGTCAAAAGGCACAGGAGTTGTACTTTAAGTACGACTTGATTGATTCGAACCAGGACTGGAAGACCAAGTGGTTCTATATCGACAACGCCCCACCTCAGCTGCCGAAGCCAATCATGTTCGTGCCAGTGTTTGATAGGCTCTGGAAGGACGAACCAACAATGCAAGAGTGCATACAAATTCCAGAGCTACTGGCGAAGATTGCGCAGAAAAAGGCGCAAGGCTTGACTGCTGAGAGAGTAGCCTTCAGCTTCATGAAGCGACGGGTACAACCCTTGATGCAGCGGGAGCATCTTGGGTACGAGTACACTGGAGCTGATGATGGCTCGAGGCTGTCTGCTGAGGAGATCAGTGATGATCTCATAATGGAGAGACTGCAGAATATCTCCAAGAATCTTCACGGAATTCCTGCAGCTGTCCAAGAATATAGTGCTAACAATCCTCCGCGTTTGGTGAGTAACTGAGAACTAGCCCCCGAGTACTTATTAGAAGTAGTCGTGTAGCTAACATTTGCTCTGTTTCGCAGGAGGATGTCTTGAAGTTTGTTTCCAACCCTCCTCCTCGTCCCCAGGATCCACTACAAGCGCCAGAGGGAGAGCCAATAGATGTTGAGGCTCAAGCCCCCGAGAGTAGCCGATCTGCTCAAGGGGAAGAAGAAGAAGAAGTCTTGGTGGAGAACGCCTCCTCAAGCGACGATGACGGCCAGACACTTCAACAACGCTTTGAGGTGAAAAGCCGTTACGGGTACTCTGGGGCGCCAATCCCCAGTGGTCTCTCCGCGGGGGCAATGAAGAGGCCGACTTCATCTCTCACAGATGATGTGACGCTGCCACCGCGGAATAAGAGGACCACAGTGGGGAAGCGTGCTGTGAAGAAGGTCACAGGTTTGCCATCCATTACGGTGAGTGTCGAGAACTTAAGTAGTCAATATCATGTTGAAAACTTGCTCTCTGTTGTAATGTCCTGAATTTTGACTTGTGCAGGTTATCGAGAGTGCAGCCAATGTACCCTCGAGTAGCCCAACAAGAACAACAGAACCCGAGGTGGTTCCAGCGTCAACTATTGAGACAGTGGCGCGTGAGCAACAAGAAGTCGTGGTACCAGGAAGTGTACCGCCAGTGGAAAGTGTGCCAGTGGTGCCGGCGGCACCTTCATTTTTTGATATGCTGGGGCCAAAAGTCGCGGTGCCTCGAGCTGCTCTGTAAGTACTCAAGTACTTGAGTACTTATTGATATTATTTACTTTGAATTGACTGAACAACTTGTTGATGCAGTAAATCCACTGATGTGAAGTGGGGAGCCTCTGGAAGTAGTCTTGCTGGAGGAGACTAGAATCCTCAAAAGCAACAAGAAGATGTGCTTCCAGAGCCCCAAAAAGTAGCTGCTGAAGCCGATGCTGCACAAGCAATGCGCTTCCTCTGGAGCGACGTAGTCAAAGTAGCGGTGGAAGCGGCTTCCAAGCCCAGAGCTCAACAACCGGAAGATATTGAAGCCGTGGTGAACGAAGGCCTGGAGGTTGATCCAGATGTCAGACTACTCCACGAAGAAATCCCAGTTGCTGAAGCCCCCGTGCGTCAGATTGATGCACAGCTGGCGCTTGAAGACAACCCAGAGGACCGCATAGTATCGCATGAGGCAATAATTGAAGACCCGGCTCCTCTGCGCAGCGCTGCGGTGTACTCAGAGGCAAGTGCAAGTACTCAGTCCAGGGCTGAAGACCTGATGCCGTACGACGACTCATGCCTGGATGAGGATAACTTGTAGGCTCATGCCGAGATGTTCCGCAGTGTTGAGAAGCTCTTCGCGGTAAGTTGTAGTCTTTTGTAGAATACTTGTAGCCAAATATATCTTGTCTTCAACCCTTTAAATTGTTTTTCCTTGCAGGAAGTAGTCAAGCAGTCGAAGCGCAAGACTCGCCTGCTCGAGCAACACGCGGCGGATATCGAAGAAGTCTCGCAGCTCAGAGAACAACTCAAGGAGCAAAAAGCTTTGTCTCTGAAGCTGCAAGAAAAGCTTGATCGAAATGCCGTAGAGTACCACAATGAAATCCAGTAGCTGACGGCTCAGAAGGATGACATTGTTGGGAAGAACAAGTCTCTGCGCCAGAAGAACAAAGGTAGTCTCCCTTTCTGAATTCATCGTAGAGTACTTTTTCCATGCACACTGTCTTCTGATAAGTAGTCTTGATCTTCTGCAGAGCTGTCTGAAGAAGTTGATAAGTTCAAGAACAAGGCGTTGGACTGGCAGCTGGCCTATAATCGTGAGGAATCAGCTCGCATGGATCTTGAAGCCGATTATAAGGTGTGGTGCCTGGAACTTGAGCATGAAATGGAGATTCGCCTTGCCGGCTGGAATGACTTGTTGACTTGTATGCAGTCGCTCAAGACCAAGATTGAAGAAGCCGAAGGCCTGCGTGTTGAGTTGAAAGCCTTGACAGAAGCAGCCGAGCCAGTGGCGAATCTCTTCGAGCCCAGGGTTGCTGGAGTTCAGCCGCGTCCACTTGTGGAGCGGTTGAAAGATACGCCGAAGAAAATCTAGAGTATGCATAGAGGCTGGCTTGCACAATTCCAAATCAAGTCTTGAGCTTCATCAAGTCTTTCTACGCAGAGGCGGATCTCACGGTCATCATGAACGGAAGATCTGGAGATTGCACTGACGAGAGGCTGAATGAGTTGATGCAACAAACATCTCCAATCGCGGAAGCAGTCTCCAAGTTCATAGATCTCCAGTACATGTACCTGTAGGATAAACACTAGGGAAAAACAAGTGTAATTCCAAACAAGTGTTTATGTAATATAATTGAAAACTTGAGTAAGTCAATTATCTGGATCCCTTGTATGCTTGTGTGATTGCCAAGTACTCGAGTTGGTATTGAGTGTGTGGCTGCAAAAAGAGATACAGTACTCGAGTAGCAGTACTCAAGTCTGAAAATGTTCCGAAGAACGTTAGCTTAATCACAACGAGTTGAACACCTTAGCTGTAGCAGCGTAAAAGAAGGCTTTGTTGTGAAATAAGCTAAGGGTAGTAACAAGTCGATAGCAACTTTTTACTAAACACATTGTACAGAGTTTACAATGTCTTAAGTACCTCTGAGGCTATGAGCCTAGTGAGAGAGTACTCAAAAGGAACTTATTGACAACAAGTTGAACACCTTAGCTGTAGCAGCGTAAAAGAAGGCTTTGTTGTGAATAAGCAAAGGACAGTAAGAAGTCGATATATTAGGATAAGAACTTTATTACTGAATACATTGTACAGAGTTTACAATGTCTTAAGTACCTCTGAGGCTATGAGCCTAGTGAGAGAGTACTCGCAAGGATGTTCCGAAGAACGAGTAAGACCGTAGGGGACAGTGTGGTGAACTCATCCTTGCTGTAGCAGCAACTTGTATGAGAGTTCCACTGAGACCATAACATGATGGGTGTTACTCTAGGCCGAAGCCTCTTATTATAAATAGAGACATGGACAGCATGTGCCACTTATTGCTCTATACGACGCGGAGTCGTCTGGAGAGAGTTATCATGACTCTCTACGAGGTCGCAGAATGAGACTGCCTGGAGAGGATTATCATGATCCCCTACGAGTGATCGCAGCTGAAACCACAAGTAGATACAGCCGAAACTGTCTGGAGAGGATTTGTCTTGATCCCCTACGAGTAGTGGCAACCGTAGCTGCCTGTTGAGTGGTTGCAACCGAAGCTACCTGGAGAGGGTTGTTGAGACCCCCTACGGGTAGAAGCGACAAAGTTGGTTCATGTTCCAAGAGTTGTCGACTTCCTCGCCTTCAAGAGTTTGAAAACGATAGGAGCCTGGACCAGTAACCTTTGCAATAGAGAAAGGACCTTCCCATGGCGAGTTGAGTTTTTGTAGCCCTGTCGTATTCTGGATGCGATGAAGGACTAAGTCACCAACGTTGAAGGAGCGTTCCTTAACGTTGTGGTCATGGTAGCGGCGAATCTTCTCAAGATATCATGCTGATTGAACGAGTGCGTTGCAGCGAGCTTCCTCGAGACTGTCGACATCTGTCTGTCTTGTTTCTTCAGCTATGCCTTCTTCGTACTGGTCAACCGCCGGAGAACGCCACATAACATCAGCAGGCAAAACAGCTTCAGAGCCATAGACCAGGAAGTATGGTGATTGCCCTGTGGGAGTAGTAGGCTGAGTACGTAGCCCCCAGAGTGCATTGGGTAGTTCCTTGATCCACTTGCCGCCCTTGGTATTTGCTGCATCATACAGTCGCTTTTTGAGAGCATCGAGTACCATCCCATTGGCGCGTTCCACTTGGCCGTTGGTGCGTGGATGAGCGACGGGGACGTACCAGACGTCAATTCCACTATTCTCACAGTACTCCCAGAACTGGTGATCGTTGAAATTTGAACCCAGGTCTGTGATGATGCGATTAGGGAATCCATAGTGATGTACGATTTCATCCAAGAAGTCGAGGACTCTATCAGCCTTGGGGCAGGTAACAGGCTTGACCTCAATCCACTTGGTAAACTTATCGATAGCCACCAGAACTCTGTTGAATCCTCCTGACGCATTTGGGAGAGGACCAATCATATCCAGCCCCCGGCAAGCGAAAGGCCAAGTTGGTGGTATCGTGATGAGCTTGTAGGCTGGAATGTGTTGTTGCTTGGCGAAGAATTGGCATCCATGGCATTTCTTGACTAGTTCCTCTGCATTAGCAAGAGCTGTAGGCCAGTAGAAAGCACGTCAGAACACTTTTCCCACCAAGGTGCGGGAAGAAGCGTGATTGCCACAGATTCCTTTGTGTGTCTCCTACAAGATTTCCTTGCCTTCTTCGCGAGAAACACACTGATGAGTACCTCAGAGCTTGCGCCTCTCTTGTAGAGTTGATCTCCGACTAGAGCATAAGCCTTGACGTGGTGTGAGATGCGTTCGGCTTCTGACTTGTCTTCAGGAATCAACTGATGTTTAATGTAGTCGATGAAAGGAGTTCTTCGGTCCGTGTCAATCATAAGCACTTCTCGATCAGGTTGAACTGAAGTAGTCGTAGGTGCAGATGATTGCTCCGGAATTGATGGCTTGTGGAGTTCAGAGACAAAGATTCCAGCTGACACTTGAGCTCGTGTAGATCCCAGCTTCGACAAGACGTCCGCAGCAACATTGTTGTCGCGAACCACATGATGAAACTCGAGACCATGAAATTTGTTCTCAAGTTTGCGTACCTCCTGACAGTACGCATCCATGTTCTCAGCATTACGATCCCAAGAATCGTTGACTTGATTGATGACCACCAAAGAATCACCATAGACAAGTAGTCGTGTAATGCCAAGAGAGACTGCAAGGCGAAGACCATGCAGTAGAGCTTCATATTCAGCTTCATTGTTTGAGACCTTCCAGAAGATCTGCAAAACATATTTGAGTTGCTCGCCCTTGGGGGGAATCAAAAGTACCCCAGCACCAGCGCCTTCCAACTTGAGGGAACCATCAAAGTACATGACCCAATGTTCTGGACGCTCAATTGGAGTTGGGACTTGATTTTCCCGCCACTCAGCCATGAAATCAACCAAGGCTTGAGACTTGATAGCAGTGCGAGACTTGAACTCGAGCGATAGAGAGCCAAGCTCTATAGCCCATTTAGAAATCCTTCCTGTGGAATCCCGGTTGTGCAATATCTCTCCAAGCGGGTAGCTAGTAACCACAGAAATCTTGTACTCGTCGAAGAAATGGCGGAGCTTCTGTGAAGTAATCAGAACTGCATAGAGTAGCTTCTGTACCGGAGGGTAGAGAGCCTTGGATTCTGAGAGTACTTCACTGACGAAATAAACCGGCCTCTGGATAGGGTAACCATGGCCTTCCTCCTGCCGTTCAACGACAATAGCAGTGCTAACAACATGAGTAGTTGCAGCGATGTAGAGCAAGAGCACTTCATTAGGCAAAGGAGCTATAAGGACTGGAGGCTTGGATAAGAACTCCTTGAGCCGAGAAAGAGCTTGATCAACTTCAATTGTCCACGTAAACTTCTCTTGCCGCTTGAGTAGCTTGAAGAAAGGTAGACCCCGTTCTCCAAGTCGCGAGATGAAGCGATTGAGTGACGCCATACAACCAATAAGCTTATGGACATCTTTGATAGTAGTCGGAGCTTGCATGTTGGAGATGGCGGCAATCTTCTCGGGGTTTGCTTCGATGCCACGATGGCTGATGATGAACCCGAGTAGTTTTCCTAATGATACGCCAAAGACGCATTTGTTGGGGTTGAGCTTCCATTGGTACTCCCGTAGCGAAGCAAAAGTGTCCTCAAGATCCGTGATAAGCATGTCTGGATCCCTAGTCTTTATAACGACGTCATCCACGTATGCTTCCACGTTCTTGTGAAGCTGCCTCTTGAAGCACGCTTGGATAGCTCTTTGATAAGTAGCACCAGCATTTTTCAACCTGAAGGACATTGTTGTGTAACAATAAGCACCAAACGAGGTGATGAATGCGGTCTTCTCTTGATCAGATTCCTTGATTGCGATTTGATGATAGCCGGAGTAGCAATCCAGGAAACAGAGTAGAGCACAGCCCGCCGTAGAGTCAATGGCTTGATCAATCCGCGGCAACCCGAAAGGATCCTTGGGGCAATGCTTGTTAAGATCAGTGTAGTCGACACACATCCTCCAATCATTAGAGTTCTTCTTTCTGATGAGCACAGGGTTAGCAAGCCATTGCGGGTGAAAAACTTCCCGGATGAAGCCAGCCGCGAGTAGTTTGGCGAGCTCTTTTTTGATAGCAGCCCTGCGGTCATCAGCAAAACGACAAAGGTGTTGTCTCTTGGGAGTAGCATTAGGATCGATGTTAAGTGAGTGCTCGATCAACCTCCTGGGCACACCTGGCATGTCAGATGGTTCCCACGCAAAGATATCATGGTTAGCCCAAAGGAAATTGACGAGCACGTCTTCCTATTTAGGATCAAGCACTGATCATGGTCGTCTTGCTGTTGTCACCAGTACCAAGGTCAATGGCTTTGAGCAGACATCACCAGTCAGTGCAGTCTTGTTGTTGTTATCCGTCTTCTCAGGAACCTCCAGCTCGCTCGGGGCAAGCTTTTTAGCTGCAGTGAAGACTTCCATCATAGCATTGGGTACTTGAGTTGTCGAAGCAAGTTCTACGGCCTCAGTTTCACAGTCGTAAGAACGCATCAAATCCCCTTGCAATGAGAGAACTCCCTTGGGGCTCGGCATCTTGAGTACAAGGTACACATAGTGTGGAATAGCCATGAACTTAGCGAGACCAGGTCTGCTGAGGATGGCATAGTAAGAAGTCTCGAAGTCAGCAACCTCGAACTTAATGTACTCGGTGCGGTAGTGATGCTTAGTCCCAAAAGTAACAGGTAGTACAACTGAACCCAAAGGAACAGCTGCGTTGCCCGGAATGATACCATAGAACGGTGAGTTGGTCTTGGTAAGCATATTGGTGATATCCAGGCCCATCTTCTTCAAAGTCTTAGCAAACATGACATTGAGACCGCTGCCACCATCAATAAGAACCTTGGTAAGCCTGGAGCCTGCCACCACTAGATCCAGAACGAGAGGATATCGTCCTGGCTCAGAGAAACTAGTCCATTGATCCGCCCTCGAGAAGGTAATGGGGGTTTCAGACCACTTTAGAAAAGTTCGAGCTGCTGGTTGGATGGACATAATCTCCCTGAGTGCAAGTTTCTGCATGCGCTTGGTTGGAATCCCGCCAAATATGACATTGACAGTGTTGGAGGGGTTTTGAAACCCAATGTCTTTGTCTGTGTTAGCCTTCTTCCCCTTGTGTTTGCGAAACCTTGGGTTTGGGTGCGTTGGTTCGGGTGTATTCTTCAACGCACAACAAAGTTGGTAACACTGCTCTGTAGTATGATCACCCTCTGGGTGCCATGGGTATTTCTGCTTGGTCAATGTTGCCCAGTGGGAATCATCTTCAGGCTTGGCGGTAGTTTCCATGGCTGCAACAGTGTTGTCGGGCTTGCGCTTGCGATTAGGATTGCTCGAGTAGTTACTACCCGTGCGATTGCCCTGCTGTTGCTTGCCACTGTTGCTTCCACCAGCATTTTGTTGTTGTTGTTGTTCTGGTTGTTGTGAAGGTGCTTGAACCATGTGAGGGGCTCTTGCTCCAGAACAAAAGGGAAATAGATACATTTAGCATCATCATAGCCCCCGACATTAGTGATGGACAGAACATAACAGCGCAACCATTGCCTTAGATCTTACTTGCCATCATACTTAGAAATACCATAGGGCTTGAATTTCTTCGGAAGAAGCAGAGCTTGAAGTCGAGCAGAGAAAGCAGGAAAAGAATCAGAATCAGCATCCTTCTGCTTCTCACGCTCAGCGCGTCTGGCATTGATCGTTGTGCGAGCATCGTAGCGAGAGTCTCTCAACTTGCTATTGACGCTGCCTTCACCACCTTTGCCTCTGTTGCTAGCTTCCGGATGCGTGCGTTGAGGAGTGGGCATGGTGTGATGAGCACCTCCACTATTGCCATGGTGATTAGGAGTACTGGTGTTTTGACGTAGCATAGTGTAAGCTAGTTCGGCCAGCTTCGCGACTTCAGCAGCCGCCCTGTAACGAGGCATAGAGCGACCAAGCAGGTTGATCGCATTAATAGCTTCCTCTGGAGTGCGATATTGACGAGTAGCTACCGCATCTAGAGGCTCCTGAAGATTACGGGTAGGTAGAGCTTTCGTGAGTTCCTGACGAAGGGTTGCACGATCAGCATTGCGTTGGTGACGTGCAGTCTTGGCCTCCGCAGTTTCATCAGCAGGAGCATTGGCAGAGAGTTCATCATCAGATACATCATCCGGAAATCGATAATTGGCACGATGCCCTTGCGAAGTAGTTGCATCGACGACGAAGACTTCTCTGTAAGATGAATGAGAACCCGTACTCTGAATGAGCTCAGTATCAGTGTCATAATCAACAAGCTTGGCACCTTCCTGGAAGGGTAAGTTGTCGAGACAAGCGATAAAGTGCTCCTGATCATCCAAGGTGAGATCAGCAGGCACATGCTCTGGCCAGTAGACGAATCTACCCTTAGGTGTCGATGTGATCACCAGTCCTTGAGCAGAGCCAGTCAGTTGTTGTGCTTCAGTAGAATCCGAACCGTAGTCGAACTCGAAATCAGATGAATCTAAATCATAGTAGTCGAGGTTGACTTCCGAATCCGAAGAGTACTCGAGCACGATCTTCGGACCAGGGCACATGAGGCGCTTTAATGCGGTTTGGTAAGCAGCACTGACATGGCGATAGCCAAAGAGAGGTGGTGCTGGAATGTTATCCAGGCTGAGTGCAAGTTGTGAAGCTGAAGAGAGCAACTCAGGCTGAATAGGAGATAAAGTCGAGTTGTACTCGGACTCCAACTCGAGTTCTCTGAGCGGGTCAGAGATCGAAATTTTCGACGAGTTCCTCCATCGAAGCTTGCGTAAGCGTCGAGGACTTGAGCTTCGACTCCGGAGTTGGCACCAAGAAACGTAGGAACGATCCGGCGCCGTCAGCAATGCAAACCCAGGAGCCAAAAACAAAGGTGTCGCCTTGCTTGAAAGCGACGTTCGGCTTGATGATGACGAAAGCCATTGAGTTTGCCAGCGGATCAACGACGAGATCCCCTACCTGGCATGTCAGCTGTCAGTGTTTTAGACACCGAGCCTAAGACGGGGTACCCGAAGTAGTAGATTGTGTGGTGGGGCTCGCCGAGATCAGGAACACGATGGTGAGACACGGGGCACACAATTAAACAGGTTCGGGCCGCAATGTGCGTAATACCCTACGTCCTGTATGCTGTGTGGCTCTGTATTGATTACGTATGTTTTTAAGAGGGGTCCCTGCCTCGCCTTATATGCCACGAGAGGCAGGGTTACAAGTCGGATTGGTACAAGAGTACTATTCGAGTAGGACTCGGAGTAGCCTATACGAGGTATGGAAAGCTATCCTAGTCTTAGTACAGTCCTTGTCCGTCTTGTCTTGCCTTGTGGTCCACGGTACCAGCACCGTGGCCCACTAGTCGAATAGTCCAGGTGTGTAGGAACTTATCTCCCGGGTATGACCCACATGTGTGGTGGGCCCAGAGATGCCCGGTCGACACAGAGTGGTATTGTGTAAAAAAACCTCATCTAAATCACCTAGACCAGATGGATATACGGGAGTGTTCTATACTTCTATCAGCCTGCTTGGCCATTGATCAGAAATGATGTCATGTTCGCCATCAATGCCTTCTTCGCAGCGGATAGACACAGCTTTCAGCGCCTCAACAACGCCCTGGTAGTACTGATTGCCAAGAAGCTGGATGCTGTGGAAGCAAAGGACTATTGCTGTGATTTGAATGTTTTCTCACGAATGAATTTTTGCTAAAATTTAAAACTTTTTTTACCCTGCAGGGTTCAGCTTTGTTTGGATTTTCTGAGCCTGTAGCAATATCGGTTGTTTACCTGCAGCATACTGTGCAGCTCTTCGAGCCATTGTTTTCTTACAAAGTGTATATGGATTACTATTTTTTTATTAGACTACGGCAGAATGGCTAAATTATTGAATAAGCTTGTGTTTAGCCGTTTATTTCTGTTTCAGTTAGGGGTACATGGCGATCTGTTAGGCCGTGTATCCAGGGTGAGCTCTGACCCGCGCTTCATCCGCGGGGTGAGCACGTCGTGCGGCGTGGCTGAAGTGCTTGGGATGACATGCACTGAGGAGGACGCGCCGCCATAGCCGGAGGTCATGGCCACGGCTCTCTCTCTGTAAATCGTTTACTTATGAGCAATAGAGTCCATGGAAAATGCTGTTAGTTGCAGCACCAATTCGAGATCGTGTTCATCTGTGATCGCGTGAGTTTGTGTGTGTTTGCAGTGCAGGGGAGTTCGCCGGCGACGTGCAAGACCGTTGCTGCTCCGGTGTACTCCAACACGTGGTATCAGAGCCGGTTACGATCCTGGGACCTGTGACTGCGCGAGCCAACCATGGTGGGGACCCCGCCGTCATCGCCGAAGAAGGGAGTGAAGAAGCCCGACGCCAGTGCCGGCGGGAGAGGAGGCGGCGACACCAGGGGAGTCGCGGTGCTCCAGAAGCTCGTTCGTGAGGTGGGGTTCGGGAGTAGCTACCCCGTCCTCACCAAAACGAACTACTCCGACTGGGCGCGCCTGATGAAGGTGAAGCTCAAAGCTCGCGGTCTGTGGGAAACGATCGACGCCGGCGCCGTCGACGATCAGGAAGACATGATGGCGCTCGACGTGCTCTACACTGCCACACCGCCCAAGCTGGCGAGAGCGATCGCCGAGAAGGAGACGGCCAAGGAGGAGTGGGAGTCAAGGAGGAAGAAGCGCGGCGAAGGGGAATCCTCTGCCGGCGCCGGAGCGGCAGCTCTGGCGGGCGCGGCGGGGGGCGAACGCGCGGGCGAGGACGAGGTCGCGGCGGAGGCGGGCCGTCATCTCACGGGCCGACGAACAGGGACGGCAAGCCCATAGGCCGCGACGAGTGTCGGCGCTGTGGGAAGAATGGCCATTGGGCCCGCGAGTGCCCGACGAAGCCCAAGAACCAGAAGGCCCATCTGATCCAGGATGAGGAGGAGGAAGGGGCCCTGCTTCTTCTCCAGTCAACGCCTACCATCCACCTCGCTGTCACGGAGGAGCAGCGATCCACACCGCCGCCGCCCGTTGCTCCGCCGGCGACGAGGGGTGCTGCGCCTGCACGGCTACTCACTGCGGCGCGGGCAGTCGCCGGTGTCCTTGGAGGGAGCATCGAGGCGAAGGAAGAAGATCCGGAGCGCGGAGATGGCGGATCGAGATCTGCTGCGGTGGGGGCGGCTGTGTCGGTGCGTGCGCCGGTGCATCTCCATGAGCAGAAGGTGGTGGCGCAGCTGGGCGAAGAGCAGGATCACGACGCCAAGTCGTGGGTGCTGGATACCGGGGCCACGAATCATATGTCGGGGTCCCGGGTGGCGTTCGCAGAGCTCGACCCGACGGTGCGTGGCTCGGTGCGTTTCGGTGATGACTCCGTCGTGCGAATCATGGGCTGTGGCACAGTCCTCTTCACGTGCAAGTACGGCAAGCATCGATCCCTCTCCAGCGTCTACTACATCCCCAGGCTCACCACAAACATCGTGAGCATTGGGTAGCTCAACGAGCTGAAATACAAGATCCTCATTGAAGACGGCGTGATGCGGATCAGGGAGCCAAGCAAGCAGCTCCTAGCGAAGGTACAGCGCTCGTCAAACCGACTGTACGTGCTCGACCTCAACATAGCACAAGCAATCTGTTTGGTGGGGCGCGGGAAGGAAGACGCCTGGCGCTGGCATGCCCGGCTCGGGCACGTCAACATGGCGGTGCTGCGCAAGATGGCTCGGGAGAAGCTTGTGCGTGGGCTGCCGGCGGTGGAGAAGGTGGACCAGCTGTGCGAGGCATGTCAAGCCGGGAAGCAGCGGCGTTCCTCGTTCCCGGAGAAGACAGAGTACCATGCGCAGCGGATTCTCGAGCTGGTGCACGGCGACCTATGTGGCCCCATCTCGCCGGCGACACTGAGCGGGAACTTCTACTTCCTTCTGATGGTGGACGACAAGAGCCGGTGCATGTGGGTGACACCTCTGCCGTCCAAGGATCGAGCAGCTGCGGCGATCAAGGAGATCAAGGTGTAGGCTGAGGGTGAGTCCGGACTGAAATTGGGCATGCTCCGGACTGACAGAGGCGGTGAATTCAACTCAATTGAGTTCGGGCAGTACTGCGCAGCTGAAGGAGTTGGGCGCCAGCGCACTACCCCCTACAGCCCACAGCAGAACGGCGTTGTGGAGCATTGGAACGGGACGGTGGTGGCCATGGCGCGCAGCATGCTCAAGGCGAAGAAGCTGCCGGGCTGGTTCTGGGGTGAAGCAGTTTGCACTACGGTGTACATCCTGAACCGGTGCCCGACGAAAGGGGTGGACGGCATGACACCATTCGAGGCTTGGCATGGGAAGAAGCCGGCGGTCCATCACCTGAAGACGTTCGGCTGCATCGTCTATGTGCGGAACACGAAGCCGCACCTGCAGAAGCTGGAAGACCATGGGCGCAAGATGATCTTCGTCGGCTACGAGCGCGGCACCAAGGTGTTCAGGGCGTACAATCCTGAGACGCTCCGCGTTCATGTGTCCAGGGACGTGGTGTTCGACGAGGAGGCCCAGTGGAGCTGGGATGATGGCGAGGAGACGTCTGCAACGAGCGACGGCGACGACACCTTCACCATCGAGTACACCATGGCGCCTGGCAACGTCGATCATGACGGCGCTCTGGAGGATCCTGGAACGCCGGCGATGCCGCCTGTCTCTACACCAGCATGGCAGGTGGGCACTGAAGTGGAAACACCTGAAGGCATTCAGTTCGTGTCCCCACCCCAGGATGCTGATGGGGTGCTGGATGCGGATCATGACGAGGATGCTCCACTGCGCTTCCGGCCACTGGAGGATGTCATCGGTCCAGGTACGACACCAGGCCCCGCTGAGCGTGTCTTTGTGTCTGGGGTGTTGCTGTCTGTGAGTGCTGAGGAACCAGCATCAGTAAAGCAAGCCATGGAGGAGAATTGCTGGCGCAAGGCAATGGAGGAGGAATTGAAGTCCATTGAAGACAACAAGACCTGGGTCCTCACTGATCTTCCTCAGGACAGAGGGGCTATTGGACTCAAATGGGTGTTCAAGGTGAAAAGAGATGAGCATGGCAACATTGTCAGGTACAAGGCTCGTCTGGTGGTGAAAGGGTATGCACAGAGAGAAGGCATTGACTATACAGAAGTGTTTGCACCTGTAGCAAGAATGGAGACAGTGAGATTGCTGCTGGCTCTAGCTGCTGCAGAAGGTTGGGAGGTGCATCACATGGATGTGAAAACTGCTTTTCCGAATGGCGATCTCCAGGAGGAGGTGTATGTGCAGCAGGCCCCTGGATTTGAAGTAACAGGTCAAGAACACAAGGTACTGAAGCTTCACAAAGTTTTGTATGGGTTACATCAAGCACCTAGAGCTTGGAATCAGAAGCTAGATGAGAAGTTAGTAGCACTTGGTTTTGTGAAGTGTCCTTCAGAACATGCCATCTACTGCAGAGGATCTGGTGCAGATAGGTTGGTTGTGGGAGTTTATGTAGATGATTTGGTGATCACAGGAGCCAACAGCAACAGCATCAAGAAATTCAAGGTGCAGATGGCAAGTGTGTTCAAGATGAGTGACCTTGGGCTACTCACATATTATCTGGGAATTGAAGTGAAGCAGGAACAGGAAGGGATCACACTGTCTCAAGGGAGCTATGCTAGGAAGATACTGGAGAAGGGAGGGATGCTGGGATGCAATCCAGTCCAGGTGCCCATGCAAGCAAAACTGAAGTTGAGCAGCAAAGGAGACAGTCCTTATGTGGATGCAACTGAGTATAGAAGCCTCATTGGCAGTCTGAGGTATCTGGTTAACACTAGGCCAGATTTGGCATTATCAGTTGGTTATGTAAGCAGGTTCATGGAGAAACCTCAGGAGGAGCATCTGATGGTTGTCAAGCACATTTTGAGATATATTGCTAGGACAGTTGATTCAGGTGTGTTTTATCCAAGGAGGAGAGGAGGGAAGGCAGAGCTAAAAGGATTCAGTGACAGTGACTTGGCAGGATGCTTGGACAGCAGGAAGAGCACCTCTGGAGTTCTTTTCTTCCTTGGAGAAAGTCCAATCAGCTGGCAATCCTCTAAGCAGAAAGTGGTGGCTATGTCTAGTTGTGAAGCTGAGTACATTGCAGCTGCTATTGCTGCCTGTCAGGCTGTTTGGTTGGCTAGAGTGTTGGCTGAGATTCTGGGAACAAAGATTAGCAAGCCAGTGCTCAGGGTAGACAATAAGTCTGCTATATCATTGATCAAGAATCCTATGCATCATGACCGGAGCAAGCACATTGAGTTGAAGTATCATGCAATCCGGGATTATGTGAAGAAGGGGCAGGTTGAGGTGAATTTCATCAGAACTAATGAGCAGCTTGGTGATGTGTAAACAAAACCACTTTGCAAGACGAAGTTTGAAGAACTCTGCTCTCAAATCGGTCTTTGTATCTGTAAGTAGCTTGCACACAAGCCTTAGGAGGAGAATTGTTGAATAAGCTTGTGTTTAGCCGTTTATTTCTGTTAGAGTTTCAGTTAGGGGTACATGGCGATCTGTTAGGCTGTGTATCCAGGGTGAGCTCTGACCCGCGCTTCGTCCGCGGGGTGAGCGCGTCGTGCGGCGTGGCTGAAGTGCTTGGGATGGCATGCACTGAGGAGGACGCGCCGCCATAGCCGGAGGTCATGACCACGGCTCTCTCTCTCTGTAAATCGTTTACTTTATAAGCAATAGAGTCCATGGAAAACGCTGTCAGTTGCAGCACCAATTCGAGATCGTGTTCATCTGTGATCGCGTGAGTTTGTGTGTGTTTGCAGTGCAGGGGAGTTCGCCGGCGACGTGCAAGACCGTCGCTGCTCCGGCGTACTCCAACATAAATATAGGTCCGCCTTATTGCTCTCTGCTGTGCGTGCTACTTCCATTGTTGTTCGCTCATGTCGATGCTTGATAGATCAAGGTCTCTATTTTTACCTGAGCCTAGGTTTGTTCTAATTTATACAAAGAATCCATGTCTTCCTTTTCTCTTCTTCCTCTGCACTTCAGGCTGAGGGATGGACACCTTCAGTGTGCATCATCCCTTTGTCCGCTGTCAGCGTTCATGGAATCATCATTGTCCCCTTCCTGTGTTCAGTTTATGAACGTCCATTTGCTTCTGCAGAGGAAGCTAATTGAAAGAATACGTGCTGCGAAAAGAGCAATAAGCTTTTTTTATTTTGTCCTGATTACTTCTTAAAAATCAGTTGTAATGCTAATGCACCATCCCAAGTATTATATAGGAGATCAGTTTTGTCCTGTTTGGTACCAGTGCAAAGCACGGGGTACTACTAGATTTTTCAAGTATGTGTAGCGCGCATATGTTCTCAGCACAAGTTATCTCCAACCATTCATTTCGCCTCGAAAAACCATCTCAACCGTCGAATGCATCTCAGTCTATCTCAAAACATCTCAATCCATCTCCGGCTGGGGCGCGCGGATGCTGTTGATTTGTGATTCAACGGTTGGAGATAGATGGTTTTGAAAACATACACTCAGAAAAGTCGCTTTCGGTGTTTGACACACTGTCCTGGCAATTTTTGCTGGAGGTCCTGGGAGCAATGGGGTTTAGCGACCGATGGCGTAGCTGGATTGCGACACTGCTCTCTACAGCCACCCCCAATGTCCTACTGATAGTGTTTTTCTAAACGAGCTAAATGGTCTGTCTAAATGGATTTAAACGGTAAACGGTAGACAACCGCACAGTTTAGGGCCTAGACGGGTTCCTAAACATCCGTTTAGACAGTCCTAAACAGGAAAAAACGGGCTAAACGTCCTAAACGAGACGGTTTTGAAATGGCATTAGACAGCCTACACGGCCCGTTTAGGAGATAGAGCATCTGAGCAGTTTTGAATTTTGAAGTTCTGATAATTAATCTTTCATCAAAATGGTTTGTTTAATTGTGATTGTTTATGTCATTGGTTACTATGTTAATTTCTAGAATAGTTTTGAGTTTTGAAGTTTTGATCATTAATCCTGCCCTCTGCACTCATCGTATCCCCGTTGATCCTTCCAGTACGCCTACTAAGGAACCCCCAGCGTAGGCTTAACAACGAGATGAGGGAGGTCGTTAAGAAAGAAGTTCTCAACCAAAGGTCCTCTAGCCTAGTTGGTTAGAGGGGGCTGAGGTATGGTCGCAACCAGGAGACCCAAGTTTCATTCCTCGTTGGACGGATTATGGGGCTGGTTTTTTAAAAAATCCCCTCACCGGTGAAACCGGGGTTCGGTGATTTTCTAAACCGGGATTAGGTTCACTTCTCTTAATGAAAATCGTGGGATGGTCTTAACCCCACCAGCTTAGTTTTAGAAAGAAGTACTCAAACGTCTTCACGTCGGGATAATCTATCATGTGCCACATAGTAAGTGGGTAAGCCCCATCCAAGTCGCGCCAAAGAAGGGAGGCATGACCATCGTTGAGAATAAGGACAACGAGCTTATCCCACAACACATCAAAACAGGGTGGAGAGTGTGTATCGACTATCGGAAACTTAACTCGGCAACTAGGAAAGATCACTTCCCGCTGCCCTTCATTGATAAAATGTTGGAGCGTTTAGAAAAGCACTCTTTCTTTTGTTTCCTTGGTGGGCATTCCGGTTTTCACCAAATCCCCATCCACCCTGATGACCAAAGTAAGACCACTTTTACATACCCTACGCATATCGTAGAATGCTGTTTGGACTATGTAACACACCAACTTCTTTCCAAAGGTGCATGATGTCCATCTTCTCAGATATGATTGAAGAGATTGTTGAAGTCTTCATGGACGATTTTTCTATCTATGGAAAGACTTTCGATCAATGCCTCGAAAACTTGGATAAAGTCTTGCAAAGATGCCAAGAAAAGTACATGGTACTGAATTGGGAAAAGTGCCACTTCATGGTCCGCGAAGGCATCGTTCTCAGACACCGCATGTCCGAAAGAGGGATTGAGGTGGATAGAGCCAAAATAGAGGTCATAGAACATCTCCCACCTCCCGTGAACGTTAAAGGCATCCGAAGCTTTCTAGGCCATGCAGGGTTTTACTGACGTTTCATTAAGGACTTCTCTAAAATCGCTAGACCCCTCACGAGCCTTCTTGCTAAGGATGTGCCCTTCGAGTTCACGGATGAGTGTTTGAAATGTTTTAACATCCTCAAGGAAGCACTCATCTCAGCTCCAATCATTCAACCCCCTAATTGGGAGCTCCCCTTTGAAATAAAGTGTGATGCTAGTGACTATGCTGTTAGGGTGGTCTTAGGACAAACCAAGGATAAGAAGCATCATGCAATTGTTTACGCTAGCAAGACTTTGAACGGAGCTCAATTGAATTACACTACGACCGAAAACGAGCTCCTAGCTGTTGTGTTTGCTATTGACAAGTTTAGATCTTATCTTGTTGGATCTAAAGTTATTGTTTATACCAATCATGTTGCTTTAAAATATTTGCTCACCAAGAAAGATGCTAAACCCCATATCTTGAGATGGATTCTCTTGCTCCAAGAATTTGATTTAGAAATAAAAGATAAAAAAGGAGTAGAGAATACAGTTGCAGATCACCTTTCTCGTATGCCTGCCAATAACATGCAGGATCTGCCCATCAACAATTTCCTACGAGACGACATGCTTCTAAAGGTAACAAACTCCGACCCATGGTATGCAAATATCGTGAACTACATGGTCGCAGGTTATCTGCCTCTAGGAGAAAAGAAAAAAGGAGGCTTATCTATGAAAGTTGATGTGTTCTAGGAATGCAAGATTAAGGGATGTGAACCAAGTTTAATATACTTTCCCTCCCGCGTACTGTCACTACACGACGGTAATCAAATAAAGAACCAAAGGAACACAATACATGAAGCTACGAGCGATGCATCCCAAATTAAGCAAGGCCAACCAGCCATCAAGATTAAAGCACCATCAACATGCATATGATAGCAAATTGATCCAAAATATAGGTTCGGTGATTACAACTCAAGATCTCCTCTCAACCCCAAGGACAAACAAGGACTCTACCCCATAATGTTACACATTGTAGCAATGAACGTGGTGTAGAATCCTTCGAAGTAGATGTAGCCCGACGAGGAAGATGATTCCTCTGTTGGTGGTCGATTTCCTGTCAACCAAGAACACTTGTTACACTTTGGTTTGAGGTTTGATTTGTAACTAACCCGCCACTAGGCATACTAATGATGTAACAAGTTCACCTTTGCATGTGTCTTTTGAAGTATAATGTTTATGCAGGAAATCATGCGCTTAATGGATAAATCTATATCAAGTTCGGAGGGTGTTATGCAAGAGAATCAAGGAGCTCCGTTCGTGTATGAACTTACTTCCAAATGTGGCAAGGACCAAGGAGCAATGATGAAATATTCTCGAGGACCAAGACGAAAGACCGAAAAGTTCAAGCGACAAGACCCCTTATCTTGATCACAGAGATAATGACGTCTAAAGCCCGCATGCAAAGGAGCAAAAAAGTCAAAATGTTGAGAAAAGCCGATCAGAAGAGAATTGATACGGAGTACTCAAGGGAGATATTCGTGCAGCCCGGAACAACATGATCTTTCAATGCAGATTCGGATACTTAAACGGCCTCTAATGGCAAAACATTGAATACCAAAGTTGTGAGCCTTGTTGAGAGCTTCGATTTGGACACATGGAAGACCCAATTCGGATTAGGGAGCTAGGAGATATGGCCCCCGAAATACATGCTTCACAAACAAGTTTGAAATTAGACAGATTGTCTTCCGAGGCCATTTTGGGGATCTTATCTTGGTTTCCAAGGAAAGAAATGAATACCAAAGTTGGAGATAATTTTGTGCCACACAATCTAGACACTGATTTTATGGAAACCAAGTTTGCTTTGCTCCCAAGGAAGATCTCGTGTAAGGCAAGGTGGAGCACGCCCCCAAGGCTCCCCAAGGGCATAAATACAACCCCCTGGACTTCCAAGGAGGGAGATCCATCCATCAAAGAGCCGCCGACTTGAGGGAGAAGCACCGGAGGGAGACGACGGCCGTCGTGAGTCCTCGAAGTTGTCTAGGGCATGGCTTAGGCCAACCCTAGCCGCCATGGCCTCCCTGTGAGGTTGTGCTATGGCGGAGCTCTAGAGCTAGGAATCACAAGTAGGTATGGCCACGGTTGATATCTTGTGATGAACAATCATTCATGGTGAAGTGATATATGTGTTCTGATTCATTAGTGATCCTTGTTCCTCCTTTTATGATTTCATACTTTCTCGAGTTTGCTTATTCCAATCTATGACTAGAATAGATTGCAAGGGGTGTTCTTGTAGTCATGGTGACTAGAATTGCATACCGAACCTATCGAGTAGTATGACGTGTTCTTTATGTTCATGCCCTTAGACTACCTATGCCGATAGGATGCATCGTGACAGGGTGTAGCTCCGTATAAGGTGGATGTCTTCGGGAGTCGGACCGGAGGATGGAGGTTTAAAGATGCTTTGAATGAGAACCATGTTTTGCTTGCCAATCTAGCTAGAGCTACAACTTGGATATGATAGGCCCTTCTTACTCTCGCTTGTGTTTGTTATCTTTTTGTCTAAGTCCTTGGATGAGATCAACCTACATTCTATATAACTCTTCATGTTAGGTTTACCTTCATATGCAATCCACACCTCATGTTAGGTCAGATCGATTAGATTAGATGGAAAACCCTAGGTAGTTTTCTTCCGATCCACGGTTCGATACCTTGGGTCCATACTCGAGGGAAAAAGGTACTACGATAATCCGTAAGCTTGCGATGAACCTTGGCGCGTTATTGAACCATCAACATCCTCCCTTGTAGATCCAATCTCCTTCTTGCTCTTCGTCTTGTGGCGGTGCCGGGAAGACCTTGCTAGGGCTTTCGGGCGTCACTCCCCTCTCCTCTATGTGGATCTCTCCCTTGGTTGAATCTCTAGAAATCTGAATGGTCCCCCTCCTTGGGCACTTAGGGGGTTTTATTTATACCCTTAGGGAGCCTTGGGGCGTTCTCCACCTTACCTTGCACGAGATCTTGCTTGGGAGTTAAGCAAACTTTGTTTTTCATAAAATCAGCCTCGCCCAGAGTTTCTTGTCACGTAGCCCTTCCTTGCTGAGGTCATATCTCCCACATCCGGTCTCCAAATAATGCAAATTCAGTATCCAAATTCTGTGGTATGAAATTATCTCAAACTTTGGTATTCATTGCTTTCCTTGGAAACGAAGATAAGTTCCCCAAAACGGCCTCGGAAGATAATCTGTCTAATTTCAGACTTGTCTGTGCAGCAGGTATCTCGAGGGCCATATCTCCTAACTCCTTGATCCGAATTAGGCTTTACATATGTTCAAATTGAAGTTCTCAACAATGCCCACAACTTTGGTATTCAATGTTTTGTCATTAGAGGTTGTTTAAGTCTCCGAATCTGCATCGAAAGATCATGATGTTCTGGGTTACGCGAATATCTCTCAAGTCGAGTTGATCTCGTGGGTAAATCTTCAAATCTCCAGACGACCTTTGAATCTTCTAGTGTCATGTTTATCTTGGAGTTATGCTTGCATTGGGCTTCTTTATTCTGTCGAGACATGCCTTATGAACTTCACCCAAGAGTGCTCGTTTAACATCAAAAATCTGTGTAGACACAAATACTCCAAAAACACACGCATATGTGAACTTTTACCGTCATGAGGTTAGGATAATTAGTTATGATATCATATTCGTGCCAACATTGAAGGTAAACTAGGGGGCTAGGGTGCCATTATTGAGTGTCAACAATCCCCCCACACTCAGCTCTTGCTCGTCCTCGAGCAAGTCGAAATACCATATTCTTCTTCTAGGGTCAAACCAAGATATTGTAAAACAACATACCTAAACAAGCAAGTCAAATGCCGAGTCCTTCAAGCAAATATCAGAGGAGCAGCAAAGATTATCAAAGCATGGACGTTCAAAGATTTATCCAAGCAGAACTTACCTCACAACTTCTCATCTTTAACTAGGAACCTCAGGGTTCAACCATACTTACTTTCCTGCTTTCCTTGGAGGGTTTTTTCTAGTGAAAACAATCTCCATGCAACAAGAATTCAACCAAGTTCTCTTCCAAGCATTCACATATCTCTCAATATAAGGTGGCTATCCTATTTGTTTTTGCAAGCCCTCATGTCTCAAAAATAATCACTCAAGTATGTAGTGGAGCTTTGGGAAGGGCTAGCAAAAGTAGTGCAAGTATTTTCAAGTTAAGAAATCTCTCTAATAGTTGCTTACCTTTCGAGTCAATGATGATGAGAATTTCCCGATAATGTGAGGGTTTCAAGGATGAGAAGATATTGAATGGTGGACATGTGCAAGGGCAAATAAAATTTGACTTCAAAGCACTAATGATGTCCTCGTTGTCGGATTGCACATGGTAGGAATATAGAAGATTCATTCTCAATAATGTCACATCCTTCCTTGGACTTCTTTTGATCTTCACTTGATTCATCATCCCTCTTTATACCTTTCTTGCTTTTTCATAGATCTTTCCTCTTCATTTTTTTCTCCCTTCTCTTTTTTTCTCTGTCCTTTTTTCTTTTTCTTTTTCTCTTTTCTTTTTCTCTCCTCGTCATTTTAATCTCTTCTCCGAAGCACCTCTGTCTTGCGTCGGATGTGGCTCGTCTTCCGCACGTCTCCTTTACGCATTTTCCAAACTGAAATTCTATTCAAACCTTACTCAGAAACGGAACGAATCTTCAGGTATAGGTTGTGTTCAAGGAACAAGATAAATCCGCCTGCTACCTTGAGCTGCAGTTCCTCCGTCAGGTTCATCAGCAGCTCATCTTGCCATGTGCAAGGAATCAAACAACGAACGCAACGGTTAAAGATTCAGAGCCACATCAGACAGAGATGCAGTACCATGTACCATGTGTTCATTCAGAATTTCGGAAGGGGACTTGGAGTACCTTTCTTGCACGGACTTTGCTGAGGGCCGTCTCGAGCTACCGCTCGAGCTCGTCGGGCTCATCCATCAAAGCCAGAGACGACAGGTCTGCTTCCCCGTGTACGCCATCAGGTTGGCCTCAAGCTGCATACCAAATCGAGCATTCAGTTCATCCTTTCCCCAGATAGTAGAGAATTCTCCAATCACCACCAATCCAAGCAACCCCAACACGATTACCAAAACCACAGCGACCCGGCAGAAAAATTGATGAAGAAGTGCAAGAGAAAAAAGAAATTCAAACAACACCACAACTAAATGATGAGCACACTCGGCCGGTGCGACGGGGTACTTGAACAGCTTGCACCCTCGGAGAAGACGTCGGTGTCGAAGTCGTAGAAAAATTGCTTCTTGAGCAGGCCCTTGTCGATCCTACTCAATAAATCAACTCATCCATCTCCCAACTAACGCCCCCATTGTTGAGAGAGTGGCCTGAACCCGATTGTCTGTCCAGAAAAAGCTCCAGTCGAGATTGGCAAAGTGGTAAGGGAGGACGGCAGCTTACAGAAGGAAAGCCCGAGAATGGACCTGGGCCAGTTCATGAGTTCGATCCAAAGTGTGCGTCCCGGATCGAAAAATGTTGTATGTGCTGGAAGAGCAGCAACACCCATTGCGGCAGCTTGAGGTTGAGATGATGGTTCCATTGACATATTAATTTACCGAAACTATTTGGCATAATCTAAATTCACTGTTCAGCATGTTAGTTCACAAAGGGTGACTTTGGAAATGAGTCGTACTCCCTCTGTTCTGAAATATAAGGCTATTTCGTTTGTCCTAAATCAAACCAATCTTTTTTTTAGCGAACACCGTGGGGCAAAGCCTCCCGTCAACAAATAAATATTTTGCAACAGAAAGGGTTTAGGGAAACTTACAAAAGCCTAACCAGAAGTTGGGCAAGCAGGGAGCAAGAGCAAAAGCACATAAAAAACAAAAAAACAGGAACAGGACGACTAAAAGACGGAGTATCAACAAGGGAACCTAACTAGCTGGGGGGCTACAGAGACTGAAGCCATGATATGATTGATCGGTGAAATTCTCCTTTGATTATGATAAGATGCTCCAATACTTCAGCTCTGAAGGAGGCTTTCCAGGCCGCCGAGCTTGAGGGCTTGTGATTGAAAATGAAATCATTTCTTTCCTTCCAAAGGCACCAAGCACCAGGCATCAATCATGAAGACCTCCTTGAAGTAAGGCTGTGATAAATGATGCTTTGCAATGTAGAGCTTGTGGTGGACATTAGAGTTTTCATTCCAGGAGATGCCAAGGGAGAACCACCTACTGATAGCCGAGGGACACTCAAAGAAAAAAATGCTCCATGGTTTCCTCAATAACCAAATGGCAAAGAGCACAATTGTATCCTTCCTCCAGAACTTTATTTCTCCTTTTTTAAGATGTTTATTGTGTTAAGCATGTCATTAAGGAGCAGCCAAGCAAAGAACTTGATTTTTGGAACACATTTGGTATCTCAGATCCATGTGATAGATCTTTCTGGATGAAGCTCTCTGTAATGATATTGATACTATTTGCTTGAGGAGTAACACTGAGTACCCCAAATAAAAGACCAGGAGTTATTGTCATAAGGATTGATATGTGGGAGATTGTTCAGCTCATCTTGCAATGTGAGGAATTCATTATATGCAGCTCTAGTCATGAGAATTCTAAAGCAGCCAAGAAGATCATTAGACTGTCTAAGTTTCCACAAGGAAATGCAAGGATCTTTGGCAAACTCCAACAAATTTGGAAAGACTGAAGAGTGGATAGACCAGAAATAAAGTCATCCCATAAGCCAACAGTGTCCCCTTTGACTGAATCACAAATGTCTAATTTTGACTAACTATATAGAAAAGAGAAATAACATTCACGGTGTGAGATGAATATCATTACATCCACTATGAAGTATATTTTCATAATTTACTTATTTGATATAGTAATTTTTAATACTTTTCACTATAAAATTGATCAAACTTAGACTAGTTTGACTTATGACAAATCAAAGTGCCTTATATTTCAGGACGGAGGGAGTAAGTGATATACATGTATCGATATTTTTCCCACTCTAGTACACTCAACAAATATAACAAACAAGAAAAACAATATGTCTTACAGATCATTTAGTTTGTGATATCATTCCAAATGATCAATCAAGAATAACTAATTTGGTTATTAACACAAGATCAAGTTGAGAAGAAATCCTGCATTGTGCCTTCCTTTTGTTATTTGGGATACCTAGCATGTTCATTGATACTAAAGATGGACCTTACTAAAAGTCCAACAGATGGGTATCCCAAATAAACAAGTGCATGTATCCCTTCTGAATAGTAACCCAGAATTGAAACATGTTGAGAAGGAATAAAAGATGGGCCTTACTAAGAATGACAATATAAGATTAGATAGGTTGGGTTTTTCTAAACTAAGAAATTTGAAGTATAAACGTTTTGCTTCAAGTATAAAGCAATTTATCATTTTATTTTTATTTGCCATTTTTCTAAACAAACGTAGGCATGCAAAATTAGCCTTGTACTAAAGAAGCATGACATCATCAACAGATAGTTCAATGTGTTGCACGAGCCCAAGAACTACATCGTCAACTTTAAGCTGAGTGGGAAGATTCCTCCATTTTTTATCTTAATTATAAGTGTATACATCACCTGTGCAAAAACAGTTTACCGCTTCGATGCAACTAGCAACAAATCTAGACACCACTCAGCCACTAAACCAACCCAAACTTATATCGCATTAGAAAAACACACGACCTAGATAAGATATTCACGCAAACGTCCATAACCAAGAACATGACCCACAACCTCTGGCTCGTGTGCCCCTGTGCTAGAGCTTCCATTGGTTTGGGTGTTGAGTGTTGGCCAATGCTATCACTGACAAATGGTTCCACTGTGAGAATGAACAATATTTACATCTTTCTCTCCTTGATTAATCTGGGAGCTACCCACAAATGCAATTCAACATATATCTTAATGAGAAAAACAAGTGTAACTCAAAACGACCAAACTGTGAACAGTAGTGATTAATAGATCCATTTCTTAACTCTGATCAACATTAATAGAAGGAAATGAAAACTTGAATCTATCCTGCATATGCTAAGGTCTTTATCCTTGTTACATGATTAGATCGAAGGCAAAGGGTGAAAGTTAAATTTAAGACCCAATGCAACCACCATTAGATGTGAACTGTATCACAAAACTATTCTGGTCACATCAAGATTAGATGACCTAGTGGCTAGTACTAGTTTACTGATATTTTCCATCTTTATTTTCGTCATTTCAGAGGCCTGCTATGACTATTTCAGAAAAAATTAGTCAATCTGTTATGTCCAATCCATCAGTTCGACATGTCCAGAATCCTATGATCTTTCCAGCACTGCAAAAGAAGATCACATTAATGCATGAGCACAAATGTAACTACCAGGTTTGACATACCTATACTTCTATGTTATTTTGCACTCAGGAAAAGGAGGTTGTTTCGTCTAAATGAACAAGATTCTCCCAATCAAGCAATTTGGATAAGTTAAACGGTATAAAATTAAAAAAATAAGCATATACAAGAAAGTGTGTATCAGGTTAAAGAAGAGAGCTTGTAATTCATGAATCTAAAAACTCACAACCTAAATGTTTTTTTATCTCAAAGAAATATAAAACTCAGCAAACAGAGCACGGTGAGCCCATGTGCCTCCTTGAGCAGGCCCTTGCGCCCAGGGGCAGAGCCAGGATTTAAGTATAGGGGGTAATGAACAAAATAACTTGCTATTTCCAATTTCTTCTCTAATTGATTTTTGCACTTTTCGAGCATATATGCTTAGAATTTGCTTTTTGACATCAGGTGAAGTGCATTTTACATTTTTTAGAGCATTTTCTAGCACAACCTCGTTATACAAAGCCAAAAGCCAAGTACTTCAACACAACTAATGATTTATTTGGGCTAAATTAGGAGGGGGTATTAGTGACTTTAGTGGAGTATTGGGGGTGCCAGCCCCCTCCCTCCGCCCCTAAGTTGCTACGCTCCACTCACCAGGTTCTCGATCCTCTTAAACTCCACCTTCCCGCCTCATTGGTCGCGAGCGGCTTGAACCCGATCACTTACCCTTCCTAGTTGAGATTGGCAACAATGGCAAGGGAACGGGAGCACGCTAGCTTACAAAGTAAAGCTCACGAATGGAGGAAGGTGCTGGTCATGGGTAGCGTGAGGAATCATTTCCTAAATGGACAGTTAAAATTCTGAGTTCACATCTTGGTAACTGCCTGCGGAATGATTCAGAAGGTAACCATAAATATCACCTAGTGAATTGGGATAGTGTCAGTATGATGAAGGAGTTTGGTGGCCGCGGGGTGCCAAACATTAGAGAGTTAAACATGTGCTTGTCAGGTTCTTGGATTCGAAGGTACCAGATGGGTGAGGACAAGCTCTGGAAAGAGCTAATGGCCTATAAGTATAACACAAGTAATTCAAATATCTCTTGTACTAGGGATACCAATAGTTCTTAGTTTTTCAATGGTTTTATGTGGGCTGCCAAAGGTGAATCCAATGTGGGGGTTGGAGCCCCCCCCCTACTACAATTTTCATCCATTGTTTGATGTCTTTTCAAAATACCAAAAGCCTTTCTTTTTCCCCCTCCTCCTTTTTCTCTTTTGGCCCGTTTCTGCTTTTGGCCCTGCAAGCAAGTCTGAAGTTGCCCCTTGTTTTTTTCCCTTGCCCGGCTCATGTTTCGGCCCAACAGCAGCCCCGCGGCCCGCTCGATCTCTTTCCGCCCTGAGCCGCTGCCAGGTGGACCCCGGAGGTCATCACCTTCCTCCCGCTGAACCCAGCCTGCGCCCGACCCCCGGTTCGAACTCAAACCCGACCGCGCCGCCTTGTGCCGTGTCACGCGCCCCTCCTGGACTTGAGCCGCACGCCAAGGCGCAAGATCCCGCACCTATAAAGCTTGCACCGCCCCTCCCGCTTGGCTTTTTACCCTAACCCTAAGCACCAGAGGCGCCGCCCTAGCTTCAACCCTAACCGCAAGGGCGCCGCCGTCGATCTCCGTGTCCGTCGCTTCTCCGTCAGTGCAAAGCAGCTCGGGAGGTCCGCGTGGACGACAGGGAGCTAACCGTGCCGCTTGTGCATCTCCTCATGGCCGGTGTCGTGCGCACGAGCTCGCCGGAGTGAGTAGCTCCGCCGCCGTCCGCCCCTCTTCGCGGTGAGCCGTCGTCGTCGCTCGAACTGCCGCGCAAAGCCCCTCGTCGAGTTCGCCGCGCCACTAGCTCGCTCTAGGAGCAAACCGCATGCCAATTCGTGCACGGGAACTCAAAATCGAGCCAACTCCGGCGAGAGTTCCGCCGTGCGCCGCCTGCTTCCGCCGCTGAGTCCGCCGGAGACGCCGCCAGCCGTAGATCCAACGGCGAACGGCCCAGATCTGTTCAGTCCCTGCCGGCGTACCGGTCAACGGGGTCAAAACCGCTGCGCCCTGCCACTTTTGCAAAAGAGACCCCAAGTTTTCTGGTTTTACGATTAGGTCCTTCCACCGTTTAAAAAGCCTTACAAGTTAGTCCTGTTTTTATCGTTTTAGTCCCTGAGCGTTCTAGATTTCACGCCTGAGATCCAGCCCTGTAGTTTTACGCCTTAGACCCTAGGTTTATAAGCATAATTATATTTTAGGCCCTAGTTTCTTGCAGTTAGACCCCTAGAAGTTTAGTTCTCCTGCAGTTAAGCCCCTGAACCTTGTATAGCTCATATCTTTTGTGTTTTAACTCCGTTTTCAGCGTTCTTTATATCCACGGGTTCGTATCGACGAGTAGAATAGTTTAGTGCAGCTTTTGTTCCTGTTTACAATGATTGGTGAATTGTTTCTTATTTTATTGTATTGCTCTCTTGCATGTGAATGTGTGATGCGTAGAGAACGAGCTATTCGTGGAATTTTCTGAAGGAGAAGACTTTGAAGACTCTGAGCAGTTCCCGAATATTGTGGAAGGCAAGTGTCCTTGATCATTCCCGCTATGTCCTATTTAAACATGCATTTAATCACTGTATTTACTTTATTGCTTTGCATTAATTTTGATGGGATCCTATTAAGGACGATGACTAGAATCTTTTGACCATTGCCTTGTAACCGGGTTGAACAATTAATTTTGATGGTAGATGCTGCTTAGTTTGCTCAACTGGGATGGTAATGAACAACATGGATACTACTTTTATTCTCTATGTTCCTTTATGATAATTAAATTGAAAGACCATATTTATTAATTGGAACATGGAGCGACCACCCAGGACAACAGTGCAACCACAAGGCTATATGGCTCTGGCTTGGCTGAATAATTAGAAACCTTGATGTTGGGGTGACCTTACCTGATAAGGGCAAGGGGGAGCGCCAGTGGGGTATAGACTCGCTCTAGTAGGGAGTTGGGCTTTGCTAAGACACGGTACCTACTAGGGGACTTTATACTCTGCAATGACTTGGAACCTTCGCGGGTTGCTTCGCATTGAGGAATCTTTGTAAAGGCCTCGTAGCGTCCCTATGCAATCACACCTCAGTAGTGTGGTATGATGCCTGATCAGCATCGCGTGGTTGGGTTTAAAGTTCCTAGAACTTTTACGCGACTTGTGGTGAAAGTGTACAACCTCTGCAGAGTGTAAAACTAATCGATTAGCCGTGCTCACGGTCAAGAGCGGCCTGGACCCTCACATGGTTAATTTATGGAAGTTGAAATTAATTTGATGCTTTTACTTTAAGATGATAATGCTTTACATTAACTGTGAGATGGTGTACACTTACACTTTCTATTAAATAGTTGCTTAATAAAATTTGACCAACTAAAATGCTAAAATGCTAAAACCCTTTGGCCATCCACATATACAGCCTTGCATGTTTATTATGTTATTCTCCCCTTGCTGAGTACGGCATGTGCTCACGCTTGTTTTTATTATTGCAACTACACAACCTGGATTGCTGCTCAGACCTGAAGATTGATGAGAAATACTAGGCGTACGTGCCACCAGTCAGTTGCCTGTGGAGTTTCCTCCTGAAGATTCGCTGCTAGTTGTTCGCTCTGATGACATGTTTATGAGACATTCGGTCATGTAATGGTTATAATACTCTCTTTTACGCTTTGGCACTGTATTTGGTATTCACTGAGTCATTACGTGTGTGTAACTTGATCCTGGCACACATGTAATTTAAGCATCTGGTTTTGGCTTTAAAACTGGGTGTGACAAAGTGGTACCAGAGCCGTGTTGACTATAGGACGTTAGCCTAGTTAGAAAATGGTCGGATTTAAGGATTATAATATCTTAGAAGCCCTTCTCACTTCATGCTATGCTTTAATTCTATTTATATATACTTATCCTTGCTTTTACCCCGACCTTGATGTTCTACTTTTCCTCCATCTTACCTTGGCTAATCTAGACACTCTATGTTTTCTTGTTCTTGCTATAAGGAGTCTTTAGCGTTGCTCTTCTCCCTCTAATCTTTCTCCATCTTCACTTTACCCCCGTTTATAATCGTTCTCAATAATCCAGTGACCCCATCATGTTCAATCCAAAGATCTTCCTCAATAGGATATAGGATCTTTAAGTTCATTCTTAGTATAATCGATAGATACGAATGTCTTAGCTTGTGCTTAGTTTAGAAGTGTGCTTGAATGCTTGATCTTGTGATAAATGCTTGATTTGGATCTTTGTTTTGAGTGCGATGTGTTGTGGAAGTAATGACCACAGCGACATCGGTTTCTAGTAGCTAGTTTGTTTAGTTGGGGTTTATATCCTTCTCAACCAACTCTAATCTTATAATCCCAGTCCTTTATCCATCTTTTCTATATCTATCAAACAAATCTTGTTAGCACAAAATCTGTTCACACAGCTCTCTGATACAGCAGCAGTATTTTAATTTTATCTTGAGCTACAGAACTCCGATGGACATGAAACCAGTTGCGTTAGTTCCAGAATTTTGTGGGTTAATTTCTATCAAAAACTCAGCAATATTAGATATGTATTCTGGGATACACATACAAATTAGTGAAGCATTCAGAATCTGTCAGCACTACCTGATACAGTTGTCTTGCTTATTTTATATCTCGAGTTGTCGACCCCTGATTGAGGTGATTCCAGTGGGATTAGTTTCATAATTTCAAACCCCCTGTTTTGGTAAAGTTTCATAATTTATGGATATAAGCACAAAGAGTTACACCTGATTTGTTAGGGCCAACATAACCTGTCTTAATCTGGAAGTTCACATTGTTGCATATCTCGGAGTTATCTCTTTGTTCTAGTATCTAAATCCTATGATCCTAACACTTGCATGGTGAACACCAGGTCTGGATCAGGAGTTAATCAGCCCGTAGTGACCCATCAAAGAAGGAGTGGTAGTTCTGATCACATTCAACAGCACGGTCAGATGGATCCTGCGATGCAGCAGTTCCTGGCAGCACAGATGCAGCTTCTCCAAAACATGTCCACCAACATGGCAAACATGCAGGTCCAACTAAACCAGAACCTAAACCAGAATCAACCATCTCGGGACAAGCATCGAGAGTTTATGAGCCATGATCTCCCGGTATTCTCTCATGCAGCTGACCCCTTGAAGGCAGAGGATTGGCTGAAGATAGTGGAGAAGATGCTCACCATCACGCAGTGCACTGATAGGGAGAAGGTCTTGTATGCTTCAGGCCGACTTCGTGGGACAGTGTCAGCTTGGTGGGATGCCTACATTGCTGCTCATGCCACCCCTGATGCTATCACTTGGCAGGAGTTCACCGCCAGCTTCAAGAACCACCATATACCTGCCAGTCTTATGAAGTTAAAGAAGAAGGAGTTCCTAGCTCTCAAGCAGGAAGAGATGTCAGTGACAGAGTACATGGACAAGTTCGTTGAGTTGTCTCGCTATGCTCCTGAGGATGTTGCTGATGATGAGAAGAAGCAGGAGCTGTTTTTGGAGGGGTTAGCTGGACCACTCCAGTACCAGCTTATGTCTCACACCTTTCCGTCCTTCCAGGATCTGATAGACAAGGCCATTGGCTTGGAGCATAAGCGCAGAGAGTTGGTAAAGCTGAAGAGGAAGGCCGTCACCTCTGGACCATCTGGGAGTAACACTCGCCTCCGTTTTACTCCACCACGAGAGACACCACTCTATTCTGAAGGTCTGAGTGAGAATTTTGGGCAGCAACAACAGTTTCAGCAGCCAGTGCAGCAGACTCCACATTGTGGTTTTCATCAGGACCGTCAAATAGTACCACTTGGCACCCCAATGAGGAGCAGTGCATTAGAAGGTACCGCTTGCTTTAAGTGTGGAGAGGTTGGGCATTATGCAACTGCGTGTCCCAAGAGGAATGCTCCCAACACTCCAATGCAGAGTCAGCAGATACAGCAGATGAGCAATGGGAACTAGATCCCGCAGAGCAACAAGGGAAAACAGAGCTATGCACGTGGCAAGGTGAATCACATGAGTGTTGAGACCGCTCAGGAGAATACACGAGTAGTTCTCGGCATGTGTCTTGTCAACTCCACCCCCGCCTCAGTTTTATTCAATTCAGGAGCATCTCATTCTTTCATTACTTCTCAGTATGTGGCTAAACATAATATCTCCCTGAGCACCATGCCTCGACCCATGATAGTTAGTTCAGCAAAAGGGGACATGAAGGCGCTATACATGTGTAATAATGTCGACCTTCAGATTTTGGAGAAGGATTTTTTGGGCTAATCTCATAGTGTTGGATTCTAATGGCATTGATGTGATACTCGAAAGGGGATGGTTAAGCAAGTTTGATGGAGTAATTCAGTGTGCCAAGAAGTCAGTTCTTCTCACGAGTTCAGATGGGGAAAAGATTGAATTTCCGGGTGATCTACCTTCAAAGACAGATGTTACAGTAAACCAGTTGAGTGGTAAATCTTTGGAGGATATCAAGGTGGTGTGTGAATATCCAGATGTATTCCCAGATGATCTACCGGGTATGCCACCTGATCGGGATGTCGAGTGTGTTATTGATCTTTTACCTGGCACTGCCCCTATTTCTAAGCGTCCATATAGGATGTCTAGTGATCAATTGCTGGAGCTTAAGAAGCAGATTAAGGAGTTATTGGAAAAGGGATTCATTCGTCCTAGTTCATCACCTTGGGGGGCACCGGTCATATTTGTGGAGAAGAAAGATGGTACTCAGAGGATGTGTGTGGACTACAGATCGCTTAATGATGTCACCATTAAGAATAAGTATCCATTGGCCCATATTGAGGATTTGTTTGATCAGATGAGAGGTGCTAAGGTATTCTCAAAGATTGATTTGCATTCTGGTTATCATCAGATGAAGATCAGATTATCAGATATTCCTAAGACTGCATTTACCACTAGGTATGGACTCTATGAGTACACAATCATGTCTTTTGGATTGACTAATGCACCTGCCTACTTTATGTATCTGATGAACAAAGTCTTTATGGAGTATCTGGATAAGTTCGTTGTGGTGTTCATTGATGATATTTTGATATACTCCAAGAATGAGGAGGAGCATGAGGAACACCTAAGGCTTGTGTTGCAGAAGCTTAGAGAGCATCAGTTGTATGCTAAATTCAGCAAGTGTGATTTTTGGTTGAAGGAAGTCTCTTTCCTTGGTCACATCATCACCGATGGAGGCAGTGCAGTCGATCCTAGCAAAGTTAGTGATGTGTTGAAGTGGGAACCGCCTCGATCAGTCAAGGAGATCAGGAGTTTTCTTGGCCTTGCAGGATATTATCGTCGATTCATTGAGGGATTTTCTAAGATAGCGAAACCTCTCACATCATTATTGGAGAAGGATAGGGAATTCAAATGGACCGATGCATGTCAGGCTAGTTTTGAGGAGTTGAAGAAGAGGTTGACCACAGCCCTAGTGCTAGTGATGCCAGACCTGCAGAAGAGCTTTGATATCTATTGTGATGCATCTCGACATGGTCTTGGTTGTGTTCTTATGCAGGAGGGACATGTTATAGCCTATGCATCTAGGCAGTTGAGGAAGCATGAGTTGAATTATCCTACACATGATCTCGAGTTAGCAGCAGTGGTTCATGCTTTGAAGATTTGGAGGCATTACGTTATGGGAACCAAGTGCCAGATTTATACTGATCATAAGAGTTTGAAGTACATTTTCACTCAGAAGGACTTGAATCTGAGACAACGTCATTGGTTAGAGCTGATCAAGGATTATGATTTGGAGATACACTATCATCCTGGGAAGGTAAACTTGGTTGCAGATGCGTTGAGTCGGAAGGGACAAGCTAACATGGCATTAGCATTCCAGTTGCCTGATGAGTTAATGAAGGAGTTTGAGAAGCTCAATTTGGGGATGGTTGCTCATACTCAGGGAGTTACCTTAGAGGTACAATCTACCTTAGAGCAGGAGATACGTAAAGGACAATTGGAGGATACAGAGATTAAGGAAATCAAGGAAACTATGGAGAAAGGTAAAGCTCCGGATTTCACAGAGGATGATCAGGGAACTGTATGGTTTAGAAATCGGATTTGTGTGCCAGATGTGGGAGATATTAGGGATACTATCCTGAGAGAAGCTCATGATTCTGCTTATTCCATTCACCCCGCTAGTACCAAGATGTACCAGGATCTCAAGCAGAGGTATTGGTGGTATGGGATGAAGAGAGATGTTGCCGCTCATGTAGCTTTGTGTGACACCTGTCATCAAGTTAAAGCTGAGCATCAAAGACCTGCTAGATTACTTCAACCATTGAAGGTGCCTGAATGGAAGTGGGAAGAGATTAGTATGGATTTCATAGTAGGATTGTCACGAACACTAGCTGGGTATGACTCTATATGGGTAATAGTGGACCGATTGACGAAAGTAGCTCACTTCATTCCAGTGAAGACTACACACTCAGGTGCTACATTGGCAGAACTATATATGTCTAGGATTGTGTGTTTGCATGGTGTACCTAAGAAGATAGTGTCTTATAGAGGTACACAGTTCACATCTCGTTTTTGGGAAAAGCTTCACGAGTCCATGGATACTAAGTTGAATTTCAGCTCAGCTTATCACCCACAGACAGATGGACAAACTGAGAGGACTAATCAGATTCTAGAGGATATGTTGAGAGCATGTGCTCTGAAGCATGAAGGAAGTTGGGATAAGAGTCTGTCATATGCTGAGTTCTCCTACAACAATAGCTATCAGGCTAGTCTTAAGATGGCACCTTTCGAGGCACTATATGGGAGAAAGTGTAGAACTCCATTGTATTAGAGTGAGACAGGAGAGAGTCGGTTGTTTGAAACTGACATCATTAAGGAGGCAGAGAAGCAAGTTCAGATCATCAGGGATAACTTGAGAGCTGCTCAGTCTAGGCAGAAGAAGTATGCTGACACAAAGAGAAGAGACGTGGTTTTTCACGAAGGTGACTATGTGTACCTCAAAGTATCACCGATTAGAGGTTTACGCAGGTTCAAGGTTAAAGGGAAGTTGTCACCTCACTTTATCGGACCCTTTAGGATTTCTGAGAGAGTGGGGGAGGTAGCTTACAGATTGGAGTTGCCAAATCAGCTCTCGGATGTGCATGATGTGTTCCATATCTCTCAGTTGAAGAAGGGATTTCAACCGCATGATAAAGAGTCATTGCCTATGGATGGATTGGAAGTTAAGGAAGACCTCACCTATACTGAACATCCTATCAAGATATTGGATACTTTAACACGGGTCACAAGGAATCGGGTGATTAAGATGTGCAAGGTGTAGTGGAGTAATCATACAGAGGATGAGGCAACATGGGAAAGAGAGGATGAATTGAAGGAAGACTATCCCCATCTCTTCGATGATCCATCTGAATCTCGAGGATGAGATTCTTCTTAAGGGGGGTAGGATTTGTAACACCCTAAATTTACTATTTTGCAATTTACTAAAATTTATTAGAATTTGTAGAATTTATTTTGAGCTTGTTAAGGATTTAAGGATTTTCTAAGGTTTAATGTGAATTATAAGCATTTAAATGTTTTTCACAATTTAATTAATGAATTATAGGAGTTTATTGTGGCATTCATGCTGATGCATCATTTTTTATTGTTGGAATTCAAATTTGAATTTGAATTCAATTGTTTGATGTCTTTTCAAAATACCAAAAGCCTTTCTTTTTCCCCTTCTCCTTTTTCTCTTTTGGCCCGTTTCTGCTTTTGGCCCAGCAAGCAAGTCTGAAGTTGCCCCTTGTTTTTTTCCCTTGCCCGGCTCATGTTTCGGCCCAACAGCAGCCCCGCGGCCCGCTCGATCTCTTTCCGCCCTGAGCCGCTGCCAGGTGGACCCCGGAGGTCATCACCTTCCTCCGGCCGAACCCAGCATGCGCCCGACCCCCGGTTCGAACTCGAACCCGACCGCGCCGCCTTGTGCCGCGTCCCGCACCCCTCCTGGACTTGAGCCACACGCCAATGCGCAAGATCCCGCACCTATAAAGCTTGCACCACCCCTCCCACTCGGCTTTTTGTCCTAACCCTAAGCAATAGAGGCACCGCCCTAGCTTCAACCCTAACTGCAAGGGCGCCGCCGTCGATCTCCGTGTCCGCCGCTTCTCCGTCAGCGCAAAGCAGCTCGGGAGGTCCGCGTGGACGACAGGGAGCTAACCGTGCCGCTTGTGCATCTCCTCGTGGCCGGTGTCGTGCGCACGAGCTCGCCAGAGTGAGTAGCTCTGCCACCGTCCGCCCCCCTCCGCGGTGAGCCGTCGTCGTCGCTCGAACCACCGCGCAAAGCCCCTCGTTGAGTTCGCTGCACTGCTAGCTTGCTCTAGGAGCAAACCGCATGCCAATTCATGCACGGGAACTCGAAATCGAGCCAACTCCGGCGAGAGTTCCGTCGTGCGCCGCCTGCTTCCGCCGCTGAGTCTGCCGGAGACGCCGCCAGCCGTAGATCCAACGGCGAACGGCCCAGATCTGTTCAGTCCCCGCCGGCGTACCGGTCAACTGGGTCAAAACCGTCGCACCCTGCCACTTTTGCAAAAGAGACCCCAAGTTTTCTGGTTTTACGATTAGGTCCTTCCACCGTTTAAAAAGCCTTACAAGTTAGTCCTGTTTTTCTTGTTTTAGTCCCTAAGCTTTCTAGATTTCACACCCGAGATCCAGCCCTATAGTTTTACACCTTAGACCCTAGGTTTATAAGCATAATTATGTTTTAGGCCCTAGTTTCTTACAGTTAGACCCCTAGAAGTTTAGTTCTCCTGCAGTTAAGCCCCTGAACCTTGTATAGCTCATATCTTTTGCGTTTTAACTCTGTTTTCAGCGTTCATTATATCCACGGGTTCGTATCGACAAGTAGAATAGTTTAGTGCAGCTTTTGTTCCTGTTTGCAATGATTGGTGAATTGTTTCTTATTTTATTGTATTGCTCTCTTGCATGTGAATGTGTGATGCGTAGAGAACGAGCTATTCGTGGAATTTTCTGAAGGAGAAGACTTTGAAGACTCTGAGCAGTTCCCGGATATTGTGAAAGGCAAGTGTCCTTGATCATTCCCGCTATGTCCTATTTAAACATGCATTTAATCATTGTATTTACTTTATTGCTTTGCATTAATTTTGATGGGATCCTATTAAGGACGATGACTAGAATCTTTTGACCATTGCCTTATAACCGGGTTGAATGATTAATTTTGATGGTAGATGCTGCTTAGTTTACTCAACTGGGATGGTAATGAACAACATGGATACTACTTTTATTCTCTATGTTCCTTTATGATAATTAAATTGAAAGACCATATTTATTAATTGGAACATGGAGCGACCACCCAGGACAACAGTGCAACCACAAGGCTATATGGCTCTGGCTTGGCTGAATAATTAGAAACCTTGATGTTGGGGTGACCTTACCTGATAAGGGCAAGGGGCAGCGCCAGTGGGGTATAGACTCGCTCTAGTAGGGAGTTGGGCTTTGCTAAGACACGGTACCTACTAGGGGACTTTATACTCTGCAATGACTCGGAACCTTCGCGGATTGCTTCGCATTGGGGAATCTTTGTAAAGGCCTCGTAGCGTCTCTATGCAATCACACCTCGGCAGTGTGGTATGATGCCTGATCAGCATCGCGTGGTTGGGTTTAAAGTTCCTAGAACTTTTACGCGACTTATGGTGAAAGTGTACAACCTCTGCAGAGTGTAAAACTAATCGATTAGCCGTGCTCACGGTCAAGAGCGGCCTGGACCCTCACATGGTTAATTTATGGAAGTTGAAATTAATTTGATGCTTTTACTTTATGATGATAATGCTGTACATTAACTGTGGGATGGTGTACACTTACACTTTCTTGTAAATAGTTGCTTAATAAAAATTGACCAACTAAAATGCTAAAATGCTAAAACCCTTTGGTCATCCACATATACAGCCTTGCATGTTTATTATGTTATTCTCCCCTTACTGAGTACGGTATGTGCTCATGCTTATTTTTATTATTGCAACTACACAACCCGGATTGCTGCTCAGACCTAAAGATTGATGAGAAGTACTAGGCGTACGTGCCACCAGTCAGCTGCCTGTGGAGTTTCCTCCTGAAGATCCGCTGCTAGTTGCTCGCTCTGATGACATGTTTATGAGACATTCGGTCATGTAATGGTTATAATACTCTCTTTTACGCTTTGGTACTGTATTTGGTATTCACTGAGTCATTACGTGTGTGTAACTTGATCCTGGCGCACATGTAATTTAAGCATCTGGTTTTGGCTTTAAAACTGGGTGTGACAGGAGAGGAGGAGGAAAAAAAGATGAGCCCCCTAGACTCTGGGCTCTTTTATAGTGGACCATACCACCACGTAGTGGTATGAAGTATATGGCTAATTTTTGTAAGGGTAAATATGTAATTTTTCCAAATTTTAATAAATTTGGCAACCTCCTAATTCCACACCGCCCCCACCCCCTTTCCCCGTGTCCCTGTCGTTTCCTCATCCACTATTTCCCGATCCAGCAGCCCCCTACGCCATTTCATGGCCGCCGCCGTCGTCGAGATAAAACTTCTAATAATACCCCTATGCCACCTATACCACTTATGTATACCACTCTGTACCACAGGTGCAAGTTGTGATGGTATATAATTAATCTCAACTGTCAGATCCTTTCATGTTGGTCCTTTTGAAACAGTGGTATAGGGTGGAATGGTCCACCGTAAAAGAGCCCTGGACTTTGATCCTGGATCCGCCGTTGTGGGCTACCAGAGGAGCCAAATCTAACTTAATGTGGAAGATAGGTGATGGAAGACAAGTTTTAGGAAGACAATTGGTTAGGGTCCTCTAATTTAGCTATTAAGTATTGAGATCTATATGTCATTGTTAATGAGAAGGCATGCACTATCTCAGACCTATGGGACGGTCAGAACCTGTGGTGCACTTTTAGGAGAATGGTAGAAGATATGCTAGGTAGGTTGTGGCTGGAGATAGTCCAGCTGGCATCGAGAATTATGTTTAGTAATGAGAAAGATGCTTTGATTTGGAAATTCTCTTCTAATGGAGTATATTCCTCACAATCCCTATATAAAATTATTAATTTCAGAGGTATTTTACTTGTGTATGTACCTACTATCTGGTCCCTTAAGATACTAAAGGCCTGTTTAGTTCACGAACTGAAAATTTTGGGTTCCCTTTCAAGGTCTATTAGGTGTATTAAACGTAGACTATTTACAAAACTAATTACATGAATGGACTGGAAATTGCGAGACGAATCCATTAAGTCTAATTAATCCGTCATTAGAGACTGTTTACTGTAGCACGACATTGTCTAACCATGTCATAATTAGACTCCTTAGATTCGTCTCGAAAATTAGGGTAGGGGTCGTGGAATGGGTTTTGTCATTAATCTGCATTTAATACTCCAAATTAGTGGAAAGAAGATTGATGTGACGGGTTGTTGGTGAAAATTTTGGGAAGTAAACAGGCCTTAAGGCTCCAGTTTTTTCTTATGGCTTCTGTTTAAAAATAAGGTAAGACAATCTAGCTAAAAGACAAGAGGTGCAAGATAAGACTTGCTTGTTTTGTGTTGAGATGGAAACCAGCCAATCTAGTTAAAAGACAAGAGGTGCAAGATAAGATTTGCATGTTTTGTGTTGAGATGGAAACCGGCCAACACCTTTTCTTTGACAGTGTTGTAGCAAAACTGATGTGGCATAGTATCTCTTTTGATTTGGAAACCAGCCAACATCATTTCTCAGTTGTAGGATGTGATTTGGGTATATCTTTTAATTCTATTGGAACTTGTTGCCTAGATAGTAGAAGATTCCTAGTTATTAATATTCTTAGTTCTGCTGCCCTTTGGGGGATTTGCAAACTGAGAAATGATTTATGCTTTCAAAATGTCTATTGACAGAATATGGAGCAACTAATGATGAGAATTATTGGGCTGGCACAAAATTGGCAAATTCAACATCCATCTTGATGAGAAAACAAGTGTAACTCAAAACAACCAAATTGCAAATTGTAGTGATTTTTTAAAAGAAATTGTAGTGATCGATAGATCCATTTCTTAACCCTGATCAACATTAACAGAAGGAAATGAAAACTTGAATTTATCCTGCCTATGGTATGGTCTTTATCCTTTGTTACATGAATAGATCGAAGGCAATCGTGAAAGTTAAATTTAAGACCCAATGCAACTGCAATTAGATGTGAACACATCACAAAACTATTATGACCACATCAACATTACATGACCTAGTACTACCTCTGTTCTTAAATATATGATGTTAAGGACAAGAAATTTAGTTTGTTTTGAACTAAATTTCTTGTCCTACACGTCATATATTTGAGCACGGATGGAGTACTAGTTAAGCGAGATATTTTTCCATCTTTATTTTTCTCGTTTCAGAAAAATTAGTCAATCTGTTATGTCCAGTCCATCAGTTCGACACGTCCAGTCCGTCAACCAGTGCAACCACCTTCCAGCAGCAGCACCATGCATTGAAGGTTGAGGTTGAGACGATGGGTTCCATATCAGCTTTGCTTCTCCAAAATCCTACGATCTTTCCAGCACTGCAAAAGAAGATCAAATTAATTCATGAGCACAAATGTAATTGACAGGTTAAAGAGATTCCTGGACTTTTATGCTATCGAGGAGCACAAAGGAAAAGGAGGTTGTTTCATGATTCTCCCAATCATGCAATATTGCATAAGTTAAACAGTATAAAAATTTAAAAATAAGTATATACAAGAAAGTATGAATTAGGATACTAAAGAAGAGAGCTTGTAGTTCACAAATCTAAAAAAGTCACAACCTAAATGTTTTTTTGGATCTCAGAAAGAAATAGAAAACTCCGCAAACTTCATTTGTGATTGAATCCAAGAATAACAACTTTTACTATTTTCCATCTTACATCTTTGTGCAATAATCTAATATGAGCAACTTCCTGACTACATATCAAGAAAACATGTGCATGCATCCCATCTGAATAGTAAAAATTGAAACATGCTGAGAAGGAATTATCTTGGCTATCTCAAAGCTATCCATGATATAGTATATAAACTACTTAAATTATCATCCGTACTAGCAGCTATTGACGGCTTGACTCTAAGACCATATTTATGCTTGCAAACAGGTCATCCCCATGGTCCATATCCATACCAGCTCACATGATTTCACATGCAAATGAGCTCTCAACACATGCAGAAGGACAACAAAATGCAGTAAGATAGTCACAAACCATATATCTAAGCATGATCATGTATGAACAAGGAACATATTTAAATAGATTACAGATGTGAGAAAAAGGTAGCACTATTTGACCTGCAGATATTCACATAGGAAGTGTGGTACATCAATCTTGTACATGGAGACAATGAAACCAGTCTTTAGCACAAGTTTGTCAAGACGCTAATGGTCTAGTGGGACCAGGAGATTGGATCTAGCCATAAGAGGAATGGTTGGTATAAATAAGCCACTTCTTGGTCGTGTCCCATGTTTGATCTGTGTTGCTGGTGCAGTCTAAATTTTATTGTGATTCATATGTTAAGATTGTGATCTTTGTTCCTATGGACAGATCACTGTCAACAGAAAAACTGACATATCTAAGATCACAATCCCGATAAAGCTTCCTTTAGGAAATTAAAAAACAAAGAAGATTGGAACACTGGAAGATGGGATGCAATCTACAACCAATTCAACCCTAGTGGCAAGACCAGCACAATTACAAGTATGCCCTATTTCTCAGAAAAAGGAATGACAACAAAATGCATGCCGAGATTTGTATCCAATCAAAGCAAATCATGAAAGACATAACCAAAGATCAGGTTTTAATAATTTGTACTAGACGAATATACTTACACCAATTTGAAATAAAATATTGCATTGAAACCTAACAAAAAAAGAAAGGCTTATAATAACCCTGTGCTCACCAATGCAAAATATGGTTCCTTTCGCCATAGACAACTTTTTTTCTTTATTTGCTCAAGTGCATGTGTTGAATAGGCATATATACCATTACAATAAGAAGTAGACAGCTATTGGTTAAGCATGATGGGCTACTAATACAGCAAGCAGTAAAGGCCATGAAATCACCCACTCTTTTATGCACTGTTTAAAAATTCTAAATAATGAAGTTATTATGTACTAACACCAAGGAAGTATTAGTGGGCCTACTACCTCTTTCGCTGTAAGAAAATGCATTGATTTCAAACTTAGGGTTGAATCCAATTGCCAATTTGCCATGATGAAAGAAAGCATCCTGACACCATATTTCTATGAACCAATCACACTTGCAGGGTTGTGAGATTGAATCAATGGGCGAATGTGAACTAAGGATAAATTGGACTAACCAAAACTATGTGTCGGTATTACTTAGGGAATAATAGTTGTCTTGTGTCAGGTATGGCTTTTTAAAATGAATATTGTAACAGACATTTTTTAGAAAGAATACTGCCATGAATATATGGTTAAACTTGGACCTTTTGCGTAATCTGTTCAGCATGTTAGTTTACAAAAAAGTTACTTTGAAAATGAGTATTAACTGGTATGATAAAAAGAACAGAGATTGATACATTCTTCGACTCTGCTATGCTCGACGAATATAACAAACATGAAAAACAATATGTATTACAGTTATGGCTCAATTACGAACAGTTCGTAACACCTTTCGAAATAATCAATGAAGACTAACTTATTTTGGTTATGACTTATGAAACTAAGCAATTTGAGAGAACGAGCCTAGCTCGGGTGGTCGGGAGTACAGCTGTGTACTCCGCCGGCCAGGGTTCGAACCCCAAATCGACCCTGGTTTCTCACGCAAAAAAATCCCCTTGCCTGTGTACCGGGGTTCGGGGATTTTCAAGGTCACAGAAGGTTACTTCTTCTTAATGAAAAACCGGTGGGTCTTGTCACCCCCGGCCTAGTTTTTTTTTTAACTAAGCAATTTGAAGATAACATAGATGTGCAGGCACACAATTTGCCCACTAAAAAAATATGACAGCAATGTATCATAGTCGAATGTGTTGCATGAGCCTTACAGATTGTCAAAATTTTGCTGAATAGATAGATTCCTGCATTCTTAATTATATAAGTGTACACCACCTATGCAAAATGGTTACCACACCCATAAACCACTGATTTATTTTAAGGCGGGTCACACATAAACCACATGAATCGTCACCATCACAATATATAACCCTAAATCATATCACAGAGAGTAAATGGAAAATACGAACTCACATCGCGCCCGAATTCCTCGCAAATCAGGGGAAGAAAAGGCTCTCAATTTTGCATAGTCCTCACCTTTGGATCACCGCGCGCGGCCGTCTCGGAGGAGGCGCTCAACAAGGTTCTGGTGGTAGGCGCGCGGACGGTTCGTCGCGATCAAGAGTTCCAGCGCCCCCACGCGCCATCAGTCCATCACCATCGCCAAGCCCTAATCCAGAAACCGCGGCGGCGGCGGCCGTCGCGATGGCACGAGCCACACCCAATTCCGCGCCTACAATTGGGAGGCGTTAGACGAACGCCGCCGGTTACCGCATTAGTGTGCGAGGAAGCGAAGGAGCGCGAGACGTACACGGTTGGGGGAAGCCGCGGAAGATCGGCGAGGTGCGGCGGAGGAGGAGCCGCGCGGCCGTGGGGAGACGCCGCCCCGCCGGCCGCCATTCGGTTCGACCGCCTCGCGGGGGCTAGGGTTTGCAGCGCGGGAAAAGGTGAGGCAACCGCCATGGCGGATTGGCGGCGCCCGGGGGATCGATCGAGAGGCGTGCGTGGTTGAAGGGAAAGCTTCTCGTCGAAGGGAACGCGGCACGGGGCATGCGGCGGCGGAGGAGAGCAGCTGAGCTGGAGAGGCCGAGCCGGCCGTCGCGTGGTCTGGTTCGATCGCTTCGGCAGCCGGCCGCGTCTACTAGTCTCCTGTTCACGTGCCGTGCCCGTGTGCCGCTGCTAGTCTAGTTCGTGTGCCGGCGCGGGCGCGCCGCTGTGCTAGAGCGCTTCCGCTTCCAGTGGGTTGGGTTGGTGTGTTTGGACCAACCTATGTTACGGTCTGACAGATTAATGTATTGTCATTTTCCATGTTTACTCTCCTTGATTAATCTGGGAGTTATTACCACAAATGCAATTCAAATTCCATCTGGAAAAGAAAAGAATTGAACTTCAAATTTCAAAACACAAAACGACCAAACTAAAAATTATTGATGATCCATATAGATTCAATGTTTAACTCTGATCAACATTAGTAGAGGAAATAAATGATAGCTTGAATTTATCCAGCCTATGTTACGGTCTTTATCCTTCGTTACATAAACTTCTCGAAGGCAACGTTCAAAGTTGAACTAAGACCCAATGCAGCCGCCGTTAGATGTGACCAGGAACATCACAAAACTTATGGCCACATGAACATTAGATGACCTACTATTACTGCTACGTACTATACTGCTATTTCAGCCAAATTAGTAATAAACCTAATATGTCCAGAACATCTGCTCGACACGTCCGGCCGGCCAACCAGTTACCAGTCTGCTACCTTCCATTGCATCTGCGAAGAAGAAATTACCGTGCAACTCATCAGCACAGCACAAGAGGGTAAACAAAAAGAAAGGTAGATGAACAGTACTAGCAGTAATTGGTAATCAGGTAACTTTTGAGTTCTGACGTACGCGCTTTCTTGTTCACCACAGCTGCAGACCGCGTCGTGGTGGGGGTGGGCTACTGGAACCGCCACCGCCGCCGCCGCTGCCGCTGGTGCCAACGTCGTCGTCGGCGTCGTCCGTCTGCGGCCACAGCTGCAGCATCGTGCTCGCCGCCGACCTCTCGTTCACGTTCAGGAGGTACGCGAACGACGGCGACGGCGCCGGCGCCGGCTCCGGCTCCGGCTCCGGCTCCGCCATCTCCTCCTCCATCCCGTTGATCTGAGACGCGAGCAACATCGTCGCCGCCACAAAAAATTCCATCAGCAATTAAAGCAAAACGATATGGATCGCACATTCACACGTTCAGCTAGTACCTTGAGCTGCAGTTCGTCCTTCAGGTTGATCAGCAGCTCATCCTGCCATGCCATGAATCAACACAACGAACGCGACGGTTAAAGATTCGGAGCCACAGCACGATTCAGAGATGCAGTCAGTGTTCATCAGGGAACTGCAAGTACCTTCCTTGCACGGACTTTGCTGAGGGCCGTCTCGAGCTGCCGCTCGAGCTCGTCGAGCTCATCCACCGAAGCCAGAGACGACAGGTCTGCTTCCCCCGTGTACGCCATCAGGTTGGCCTCGAGCTGCTCGTACTCGCGCCGCAGCCTGCCGATCTCCGCGATCATCTGCTGCTGCAACGAAAGGAAAGGGGTCAGACACTCAGACTGGAGAGATAGAGATACTGAAGCTGCGGCATTGGGGGGTACGCACCACCTGCTGATTGTCGGTGCGGTGGGTCTCCTGAAGCTGCGAGTTGCTGACGGCCTCGTACCGGCGAATCACATCAGCCAAGCTTAAAACAAATGAATTTTGAAACATGTCATTACATTGGAACATGTCTGAATGAATGAATGAGGTGTATCACTTGAATTACACTATACTGTGTGCCTGCAGAGTGATCGCTAGCTTCTACAATCATTCTACTCTTGTTAATCCAGAGATTCAACAAACTATGGCATGTTTGTTTACTAATCGGTGAATTTTCCACATCACGAATTCATCTGAAGCATGTCGGAAAACCGAAATCGACTTATTCTGAATCGAGCCTTTGATTCATTCAATCCTTCCCAGACAGTAGAGACTTTTCCGATCACCACCGATCCAAGCCACGCGATTACCAAAACCACAGCGACATGGCAGCAAAATTGCTGAAAAAGCGCAAGAGAAAAGAAAGAACAAGGTCAAGGCAACGGATTGACCAGACCTGGCCGGCGGGTCGGGGTACTGGAACAGCTTGCCGCGCTCGGAGATGACGATGACGCCGACGTCGACGTCGCAGAGCACGGCGAGCTCGTGGGCCTTCTTGAGGAGGCCCTGGCGGCGCTTGGAGAAGGTCACCTGCCGGCTCACGCGGTTCTCGATCCTCTTCAGCTCCACCTTCCCGCGCCCCATTGCTCGCGGAGCGGCCCTGAACCCGATCGATCACCTGCACATCAAGAAACCACAATTGAGGGAGGAGGTCAGTCAGATTCCCTTCGCCTTTTGCTTTTCTACTAGTCGAGATTGGGCAACAGAACGGGATCACGGCAGCTTACAAAAGGAGGAGAGATCGAGAACGAAGGACGCCGCCGGCCAAGGGAGTTTCCTTGGAGGAGAAGGGTCCGGCGAGCCGAGAGAAGCTGAAGCTTTCAAGCGAAACAGAGGGGGCGAGAGCAGAGCAGCGATAGGGGCTTTATATAGGCAGAGAGATGTGCTTGTAGGTGCTGAACTGAAGAAGGCAATGCAAGCAAGTTAACTGAACGCACCTGGAGACCGACCTGTTCGATTGGAAATGGGCGTCGCCGTCGCCGATCAAAAATGCATGACGAACCCATTTGCAAGCCAGAGATGCCGTGATTTAATTTCAAAATAATAATTCATACTACAATTTATAAACACTAGAAAGTCTGACTTTAGTTCAATTTAGAATAGCATGTTTAGTTTCATTTTCAAAAAGGATTTGAAGGTTCTTTTTTGTTTCATAATTGTAAAGAATTGCTGGAAAATAAAGGATTTAGTTGTAGTCCTAAAATGAAGTATTTACTTTATTTTTAAGTACTTGCCAATGTAGTTGTTCACATTTATTTTATCAAACATCTAACTTGCAAAATTATAAAATGTTTTGCTAATTATATAAAAATTGTCACCGTCACATGCCTCTTTCAAAAGGTACTTTCTCCTTTACGAGTAAAGATTAAAGTAGTAGAATCTATTGGAACACGCTAGTCAAAAGTGTAAATGGTAGAGCCCAAGTTGAAGGTGCTTGGTGCCACGGCGACGAGCATCATCCTAGAAATTTCAAAAGCCACGCACGCCCTCATGACAACTTGACTTAGACTTTGGTGACCGACCCCACCTCACATGTGAATGATTGCGATACCCTTCCACTTATTTTGGTGACCTCTTCACTTCCAACCCTATGTGTAAATGACTATAATACCCTTTTACCCTTTTGCTCGTTTTACCCATAGTAAATGTATATGTTTCTCGTTTCCATAGAAAGAGTGCAGAGAGGCACATCGGCAGTGCATTGAACCATCCGTGCATCCGGCCTTGGTTACCATCACGAAATTCAGAGGAACGGGCCATGGAAAATTACTCGCTTGCTGTCCGTTCCGTTCAGCCCCGCTGACCGCGTGGACTGGAGCACTGTTGAAGCGTTGACTGATAGATGGTGCGTGTCCAATTACATGCGGCCTTTCATGACCGGGGGAGACGAGAGTGGAAAGAAAACCCCAGCGGCAAGCAACAACCGCTAACGGGAAGGATCATCGCCTACCCCTGCAGTCAAATTTGGGTGACGATGTGACACAACAGGGCATCAGAGCAGTTACCGGTTGCATTCAGGCATGCTGCTAATGGTACTGGTATGCTCAACAAATGTGACCAAGGAGCACCGACTTCTTGAGGAAAAGCAGTGGCAATGACTGACGAATTAGTTTGGACCAAACGAGCAGGGGTCAGTGGGTCACATCTTGAAAAGGAATCGACAGGGCCTTTCAAGCAACAGGAAAGCAAAAGGTAAAAAGATCAGCATGAATGACATAACCAAAGGATAGAAGCATTAACACCCAGCATTTTCATGTCAAAGGCCTCATGGAGGCAAACTTTTGGAATTAAGGAAACGGTATGGTAACTTTAACCCACTAGTCTCTAACCATAATACTTTCTACTGACAAACACAGCAGCAACAAGACTACCATGATGCTGAACGCTACTTTAGAATCACCTGTTTCAATTTGGATAAGCGACGATATTAGTTAAACGAAACCCCGACCTAAACCTGATTCAGGTGATAGCTTCAGGGCAACATTCTCAGCCACTTCCATGCAGAGGTTGCTGATCTTCCGGGGGCTGCTCCTGTTGTTCCTGAGGCTCTTGCCACAAGTAGGTCACAGGGTGACCCTGCTGGGCGCCATACACCATTCCTGCACCTGGCACCTGCTGCTGTGGCATGTAGTAGTATGGATATGCAGCATCACCTGGGGCTCCCATGGGTGGAAGCCCAGCCCTAGGAAGCCCAACTCCCTCCTCCTTCAACTCATCCCTGGGAACAATGTCAACCAAGAAGTCGTAAATATCAGTCCTGGTGATGGCTGCCGCAATGTCATTCTTCTGCAAGGTCCGGCGCTTGTTCTCCTCAGTGTGCATCCATGACCTCAGTGTCAGCTCCAGAATGAATATCTCGCACGCTTTCGCGAAGACCACTGGAGCTTCTGCAGAGATCATGCGGACATCCTCGTCGGCCTTCATGATCTTCTTTATCCTCGCAAGTGGCAAGGTGTGGTTCTTGAAGTCAGTGGTCTGTTCGATATCAGCCAGGCGCTCAGCCCAGAACTGCTGGAGTCGACGCTGCTGCTGCTGCTGGAGCTGTTGGTGGAATTGCTGGGCTTGCTGGTAGACAATCTGGTGCTGTGCACTCATTTGAGCGGGGTTGGCTGGAAATGGTTGCCCTGGTTGTAAACCAGCAGGTGCGACTGCGGCAGGAGCGGCTATTGTTGCTGCAGGAGGATAGGCTGGGGCAGGGTACTCTTGCGATCCACCAGCAGCAACACCCACTGTAGGCTGAGGCTGAGATGATGGTTCCATGTCAGCTCTTGCTTGTCCAAAATCCTATGATCTTTCCAGCACTGCAAAAGAAGAATCAAATCGATTCATAAGTTCAATGTAACTAGAGAAGTTTGCGACAATCCTAAACTTCTTTGTTTTTAGGACAAATTTATGTATTGTTGATATAAGTAAAATATGATTGTTTAACAGGAAAATAAAAAGGTTGTTTCATTGCACGAACATGATTCTTTTGGATATATGAACCCAATCTCCTAAAATTCTATTTAAAATTATTGTAAACCTTGGATAAATTTCCTTGGTTCAGACACAAACAAAAGTAACAATGCTAACATAAATAATTACACGAGTGAAGTCTTCCAATCAAGCAATATAGCATAAATTAAACAGTATTAAAAATATGCATGAACATAGAAGTATGTATTAGGGTAGGGTATTAAAAACAAGAATTTGCAGTTCATGGATCTGAAGGTAACTAAGAACCGCAATGTTTTGTCAGATCTCAGAAAACAATAGAATGCTCGGCAAACTTCATGTTTCAAAGAACAACACCTTCTTTTACTATTTTTCATCTTTCATTTTTATGCAATAACCAATGTGAGCAACTTACTGATATTATATATCAAACAAAAATGTGCATGCATAACTTTTGTTTGAATAGTGAAAATGTGTCCACATCCCTACCCAACTGTTTGTGACTGTCCATCCAAACAAGCACTCATTTAAACATCTCCAACAGCTTTTAGCACAAGTTTGTCAAGATCTTAATTGTCTAGTAACCCGTGTTTGATCTGTGTTGCTTGTGCAAACAAAATTTGATTGCGATTCATATGTTAGGATCACAATCTTGTTCATATGGTCAGATCACTGTCAACTAAAAAAACAGACCTGTCTAAGATTACAATCCTGATAAACCTTCCTTTGGCATTAAAAAAAACAGATATAAACACTGGAAGATGGGATGCAATCCACAAACTAGTTCAACCCCAGTGGGCAGACCAGCACAACTGTTCACTCCTTACTTCCTTAGGGAGGGGATGACAACAAAACACCTGCTGAGATTTGTATCCAAATCAAAGCAAATCATGAATCACATGACACAAAAATAAGATCTTAAATAGTTTGTGCTAGACCAAATCAACAGACTTGCGTAAATTTGAAATATTGTGACTGAGACGTGACAAAAAAAGATGGCTAATAACCCTGTGTTCACCAGTGCAAAAATCGACTCCTTGCAGCATTGGAGAACTTATCTTTTCAATTTGTACAGTTGTGATGCAATGAAAGGGCGTGTATACCGTTACAAACAAAAGGACACATATATTGGTTAAGCATGACGTGCTTCTAAAATGACAAGCAATAAAAGTCATGAAATCACCTTCTCGGCTTCTCTTTTTGCACTTTTTAGAGATTCTGGAATGATGACGTTTTTGTGTGACGCCAAGGATAAATTAAGTGGGGCCTACTACCTCTTTTGTTGCGAAATAAAGCATTGGTTCGTGGTTTCAAAATTTCAAGTCGTCATCCCTTTGGCATTTTGGCATGACGAAAGAAAGAATCCCGACTCCAGGTTTCTATGAACTAACCACATTTGTCGGGTTGTGTGAGATTGAAACAATTGGTCCAATGTAAGCTTAGGTATAAAATTATAGTAACCAAAATGATGTCAGTTCAAGCGTCATGTGGGCATTGGGTATAGGGTGGAGCCAACAATGGAAAGCCTCCCAAGTCCCAAGTCCGAGGTTGGGCTATTGGTAGTCGTAATTCCATTGGCAATTGTCCTCTTTGGCCTACCCCTAGCCACCTTCAAGTGAAACAAAGACAACAAGAAATTGTGCGGTTGGACTGAGGATCTACTAGATCAGGGGATCGATGATAGTTGTAGTAGTACAGATTTTTGTACCTCCTATAAACTGTTTTTGCATGCTACTTCCATATAGGCCATTCGAGTAATTCAATTATATAGATTTAAATTATCTTCAATGCAATTGTACTGTATATATCAAGGCTGACACATTCCGGATCTTGAATACAATCAGCGATGCTCAGATCGATAATCCAATATGTTACATAATGAAGGACCATACATTTGATTGTAATCTATGAACAAATGTGAAAGTTTATAATAGAACATAATGTGTCAAGAAGTTAATTGCAATCAATCAAGACAAGGTAGGTTGCATGTAAATCGTGATCATGGTCCTACTCCTACAAAGTGTTTTTGACTACAATTCTAGCCATATCTAGATACCGTGCCCAGGACCAATATTCCAGGCAGCCTAGGACCATAGGAGCTTTAAGAATATATAAGGCTCACGAGGAGACCAGGAAACCTTTCTGTACATCAAAACTTTTCTCTGATTGATTTATGCAAATAATGACAGGACTTGTGGATGGAATTGCTATAGACAGAACAGTTGAACCATAGCATCACAGAACTTATTCTCGAAAAAATAGCATCACAGAACCACACAGATAAGCACAAAACTGAGCACAAGTACACGCTTGTACTAAAAGAAGATCAACACGATTTCCCAGAAATGGTACCGTACGTTCTGTTGGCAAAGTGGACAAAAGTGCTAAAAAACAGATCTAGAATGGTGTTAATTTTCTGGCATTTTTTTTTCAAAACCAAAGCAGAAACACTTCTTTTGAAGAGAATCTGACAACACAGTTTTCTTTTCCTAGTGCTCTTTGTATGTAGGGCCGTGAACCTTTTGTGTCTTCTCTCACCCGTTTGTAAGCAAAAAAAGATAAGCAAATTCTAGTTTGAGGTAGGTAGAGAAGGGGGAAGATAGAGATCTCGAGAGGCTCCCCACCGCGCCGCCAGAAGGCTTCCCTCCAACCTCGCCGGCCGGGCCGCCGCTGCCACCATCGCCGGCGGCGGCGGCCCCCGCTCTCCTTCCCGTCCCTCTCACTCTTTCCTCCCACCCCTCTCTCCACCTCCTCTCCCGTGAACAAAAGTCAGGGCGCCTGAAGATGACGATGGCAGGCGACGAGCAGCGGGCTTGGGAGCGTGGATCCATGCCCTCCGCCACTGGATCCGGTGATTTCCGGCCTTGATCCAGCGGTGGGAGGGCGCCGCGGCGCGAGGAGCCTCAGCTCCTACCGACCACCGGCCCTGGTGACGACCGGCTGCTTCTAGGCCGGCCACCGGCGGTGGCGGCGTGCTAGCTGGGGGTCTAGGAGCGCGAATCCACGCCCCCTGCCCCCCGGATCCGGCCACGGAACGGCGACGCCGGTACGGCGGGCTTGTCGCGGATTTCCACCTCGCGAGGCCCCTCCACCGGCCGTCGGCGCCTACCCTAATGCGTTGGCCAGAGGGACCTTTTGCAACAGCGAATGGCGGCGTTTGGGGGTCACATTTAGATCCCTGAGCATCTGCCACGCTGCTCCCAGGCAGCCGCAAGCTGGCTTCGACGTCCACTTCAAAAGGACACCGTGCTCGGATCACATGCCGTCCACATCAAAGGTTGCCTCGCTGCAGCTGTTGATGACTCTGCTGATCATTTCCGGCATATCGTCGTCTGCAGGTTCGGCTTGAATGTGCTTTTGCAGGAACTTGGATTACGGGTGAAAACCCTGCCTGGCTGGCTCTGGGCCGGCGGCGATGACGAATTCGGCGTCATATTCCCCCTTGGAGGCGTCGCTGTAATTTCCTTCCTTGCGAAAGCCTTCCTGAGCTCCTGCAGTACGGCATTCGAGACTCAGCTGCGGCGTGAAGAGAAAGCCAAGGACGTTCTCTTGTTAATCAAATAGAGGATCGAAGAATTTTTTTCGTTTTGCTATTTTGTCCTGGTCGATGTTTAAGACTGTGGCTTTTCTCTCTTTTGTTTTTTCTCTCCTTTTTGTAACTTTTGGCTGTGTACATCTCTGGATGTAGAGGCCGGATTTGATATCCATTATCTAAAAAAAAAAGTTTGAGGTAGGTATCCCGAAGACAAGCAGATTATCCAAGGCAGCAAAATGGAGAACAAGCGACTCAACTGTGAAATTCCTAACGATAAGGATTGAAACGAGATGATTCAGATTCGCCTTAACCTATTTTGTCCTGAAGTCGCACAGTTTTCAGAAGGAACACTATTTTTAGTAGTAAATCCATCCCCAGACTTAATAAAACGTGCTTTTGGGTTGCAAATGCGGAAAGTAATATACGCACCAGTATAAGCACCCGCAAAAAAAAATTATGCTAGAGCTACTCGCCCCAACCAAACAGGTGAGGAAACCAGATCGAGCAGGGGGCAGGAAGAAATTCCGAACAGCTTCGCAGAGCTGAAATCTCTACCGCAGCACAGCAAGAGCGAGACTCTGGTGCGTGTTTACGTCAGCCCAATTCTGCAGCCAGCCGGCGATCACGGCCGGGGTCCAAAATCCCCAATTCCACGCCGAGAACCCCCAACCGGCGAGGGAAATCTCACAGCCCACAGGAAACCCCGGATCATAGAAATCAAGAGCAGGAATTCGGACACTCACTTGGAAGTCGGAGCAGCACGCGTCGGAAGTTCCACGGCCGGACGGTTCCCCGCTTGCGGTTGGATTGGGATGGCTGGGCTAGGAGCACGGATTGGAGAATGGGGAGAGAGGGCGCCGCGCCTCCTGGCCTTCTCGGCGGCTTCTCTCTACTCTCTACTCTCTCTCCTTCTCCCCTCTCTCTGCCCTGCCCTGTCTCTCCTCGGTTCTTAAATTCTCTTGGGAGCGGAGAGCTCGCAGCCCATTGGCAGCACCACCTGGCGCTCGCTGCCGGGTCGGGTCCAGAGAGTCCAGACCCGCACCCACTCCCGCCCGCTCGCTACGCGCCGTGGTCCCTTCTCATTCCTCCCTCCGCCGTCGCCGCTCTCACGCCCCGGCCCACACGCCGCCCAGGTGGCCTTCTGGCCCACGTGTCGGCGGCGGCGGCCCGCCGTGCTGGACAAATTTGACCTCGTGTCCTCATCACCACCACCATGGCACCATCCATCCATCAAGCTCGGGGGGTCCTCGGCGGCATGGCACGGAAGGGAAACGGGCGGGGGGTTCGTGACGGCGACGATGATGAGGTGGGTTAGTTGGGGGCAGATGGTGTCCGCACGGCTGGGATTAAGCGTCGTACTCTGCGGGTGTTGGCATCGAAAGCTCCAATTATTGTCACCTACGGAAAGGGCAGCGGGTTTTCGATGGTTAAACTAGTGTCAGCGCCAGCGACAGCCTGACAGCTGCGTGTCTCTCTCTCTCCCTCCGTGTGTTCCGGTCTGGTCTGGTCTTTTTTTCGAGCAAGATTAGATTCCGGTCTGGTCTTTAGCGCACGCGCCCGTTGACGGCTAGATTCCTCGGTGAATCTTGCTGAATCTTTTACCGGACTGGAGATGCCAATTTTGACAGTGGCGCCGCAGTTGAAAATGGTGACGGAACGCGCTGGGTGTTGGGCTTGGGAGGATAAGGACGGACGGACAAGCTCGAAATGCTCCTCCGAGTAATCGAGCACATCGACCGAACCCCGCGTGAGCCGTGAGGCTGGTTTTTTTACCTTTCGGCCGTGGACAAATCCCGTAACAAGATCTTTGAGCCGTGAGGCTGGGTTTTTTTTTTTTTTACCTAATGTAGCGAAACGGATTACGTGTGCATGGCCTGCTTACGCTGGCACTGAGTCACAGACCGACCCAGCGGTTGGCGTGATGCATAATACGTGCTGCTGTCATTTGTGTTCGGAGCCTGTTTAGTTGTCAAAATTTCTGGCAAAAAAATTTTGACAGCCCCTTCGAAGTGTATTAGAGGTAAAAAATGTAAATTAATTACAAAACTAATTACACTAATGGACGGGAAATCGCGAGACGAATCCATTAAACCTAATAAATTCATCATTAGAGATTGTTTACTGTACCACGACGTTGTCTAATCATGGCATAATTAGGCTCGTTAGATTCGTATCGAAAAATTAGGTAGGAGTTGTGAAATGGATTTTGTCATTAATTCACATTTAATACTCCTAATCAGTATCCGAAGATTGATGTGACGGGTAGTTGGAAAAAATTTTGAGAACTAAACAAGACCTACAAAAAGGTGGTGACTTTTCGCTCAACGAGATAACGGTTGGGTGAAAAGTCAAAAGCTACCTAGCAGTCTAGCACTAGCAGCCTAGCCCTGGTACACGAGCCACGTAGGAAACTGCAACAACCGCGAATTATTTTTTCCCCCTGCACTGCAAACAAGGGGTGAAGGAGAAGTGCGGAAGGGCAGGGAGATATACAGGCCACATAGCTTTTCCGTCGCATGAAAATTACGGTGGCCTTGCTGGTGGTGCTCTGGTGTGGAACTGCGGTCGGTGGACCGTGGACGCATGCTACCTAGACCAGCAGGGCACCAGGCAAATATACACGATGGTGCCTTGTGTGCTCAAGTTCAACTGTTAGCTTGTGTGCGATGTGCGTCAGTAACCATGACAGTGGCACAAAGCGACCATGGTTTTTCTTTTTCTTTTCTTCTTTTGGAGACATGTATCCAAGGGTTCGAGGGGAGAAAAGAGACAGGTAGAAAGAAATTCCGTTGAGAAAAAAGAAGATACATCAACTAGGCTGAATGTGTCTAAAAACATCAGGCCTAATAGGTGGTTTGTCCTGGTGGCGGCCCAGTAAGTAATGGGCCTTTTCCTGGTAACAACCAACCAGGAAAGGCCTTGGTCCAGTTTGCGGCATCAAAATTTTCTCCCAGAATATCCGCGGGAGCTGAAAACAGATCGGTAAAGGAGACGGGCCCAGCTGCAGATCGATTTTACAGATCGGTAAAACCAAAGAGCTGCAGTCGGCGGCCCTCCATCCGTATCTCCATCTGTGTCCATTTCCTTCTCTCGGTGGTCTCCTCCCGGCGCGCAGCCACGCGGCGGGCAGATTGACGCGAGCGGGCCCACCACAGCGGATGGCGTTCCTCCTCTGCGCCTTTAGGCTGGTCGCACCGCGCGTCGGTAAAGCGCCCGGAACTGCATATTTGCCGATCACGAGTCTGCACCATAAGGCACGCCATCGTTCAGGTCGGGTTTCGCGAGCTGGACAGACAACGCTCGAGCGCCCCCGCCTGTATTAGTCTGGCCGTGGGTCCCGCGCATGCCCGCAGCCACATCCCGCCTGACGCGTGTGGATGGAGATGAGGATACCGTCTGCAGCGGTGCGGATGGAAGGGATTCAGATCACTGTAAAGCTGCCCTGACAAGCGGGACCAGTGTGTTTGGCGTGCCTGTTGGCGTCCGACAAGTGCGACTAGCCTGTCCAGTTTCTCTGTAGCAATCTGTTGCATACCGGTGTATATACAGTTCCGCGGTGCAGCACGATAAGCGCCATATTTACCGTAGCGACTCATTTGCCGTGCAGCGGTGCAACCAGCCTAAGACTGACTCCAGCGGGTGCCGCAACACCCGCTGCATCCGCAAAATGAGGAAAGGAGCGACACTGTGCTTGCTCCAGCAGATGCCGCAACGCCTGCTGGAAAATGCGGTGCTCTCTCCGCACGTGCGCATATCTCGGACTTCTCTCTCTTCTCTTCATCTCTCTATTCCAACTGCCGCCACTCCTCCCCACCTCGGTGACCTCCTCCCCACCTCCTCCCTCGATTCGCGGCGGCGGAAGCCTCCTCCGCCTTTCTCCTCTGCCTCTGGGGGCGCCTCGACCACAACTCGAGCTCGGAGCCCAAGCCGCACACGACGACGCCCCTCGGTCCCGGCAGAGATCCGGCTGGGGGCGGACCTCTCTTTCCCCTTCCCAGGCCCGGACGGCGGGGCCCGAATCGAGCTGGTGGTGCGGCGGTCCGTGTCCTCCGTCCCGTCCGCATCGACGGGGACACAGGGCCGACGACGGCATGAATCAAGCTGTCGGTGCCTCAATCCGGCGTGAGATGGACGGCGGCGTGCGGGAGGCCAAATCGAGGCCCATCGGCGTAGCAGCGTGGCGGTGTTGGTGCTCGTGGACGGAGAGGAGCAACGTGGGGGAGGGGAAGGAGCCCCGCCGCCGAGACCCGGCCTCGCGGTGGAGGCATGGCCGTCGGATTTGGCCACTTGACCCCGCACCTCCGATTCGCCGCCGTTGTGGAGGGAGAGGACGCGGGCGGCGGCGCGTCTGCCCGAAGCGGAGACGGAGCAGGCCGGCGACGACGGGTCCCCTTCCTCACCTCTCCTCGAGCGGCCACGAGGGCGGAGCTCGCCGGCGGCCTCCCCGGATCCGGCGGAGCTGCGGCGGCCTCCCCGGCGAGGGCCGGCGGCGGAGGCGCGCCGTCGAGCCTCACTCTCCGGCGGCGACCTACCTCTCGTCTTCTCCACCCTCGCTCGACGGTGGACGAGGCCCCGCTCCGCCTCGCTCCTCGGCGGGCGGCCTACTTCTCCTCTCCTCCACCCCCGGTCGATTCTCACCACCCGCGGGAGCCAACTGCTCCAGGAGATGCGCGACGGATTTGCGCACACCGCTGGAATCCTTCCGTTTTGCGGGTGCCCTCAGTGTCTCTCCTGTGCCGCAAACCTGGCTATATGCAGATGGGGATGCGATTCTTTGTTGGAGTCAGTCTAATTCCTCCATACCAAATTGCAAGTCATTTTAACTTTTCATAATTTTTATGCATCAGACAATAGATGTCTAAATGCATAATATTGTTTATAAATTAAAAAAAACTAAAACGATCTAAAAACGGACTGAACACCATTTGCTTATGCTTGTAGGCCGGGCAATAAGAAAATTTACATGAAGGGTATCTCAAAGCTATCAAACTAGGTGAATTCCCCGCGCGTTGCTGCGAGATATTTTGCATAAATTTATATTATTATTTGATACATTTGTGAAGTGTTGAGCTTTTGACATAAAGGTAAATTATTTTTTAAATTCTGTTTTGTTTAATAGATAATTGAGGATATTACCTATGCAGTGTGGTGTTAATATGAAATGGAAAACAATGCACTGATCCATCTATCCATCAATGTACAAACACAAACAGGTCAAAATTGGAATGTTTGGGGAACCATTTGTCAAATTATGCATGCGTTCAGTGTACAAATGTTGCACCAATAGAATTATATTCGAATGAAATTTATGACTATGCATAAGTGAAATTAAAGGCTAGAATCTACCTATGAAGACTGTCCTAAAAAATACAGCCTTGATTGATGAACAGAGAGAGCATATAGCAATCGATGCATTTGGAACTGAACACAGATGATTTTATTTCTAGATTCACCTTGATGGTCTGAACATTCCTAGCAGAATGCATTATTGTGCTCTTCTCATCATTTCTGACTCTAGAGAGAGTGAGGCAGAAGGAAGTTTATTACACTGGCACTGGTTGTGGAGCTGGACAATGACATCTTGGATCTTCTAAAATGCTGCATGATACTATGGTAGATATTTTTGCAGTGCAGTTGTATGTAGCACCTCCTTTTTTTGTGTGCAGGAAACAAAACCATCAGAAGGTTTTTGTAGTATATGTTGGCTTGTAGATTGCAAAAAGTTCATTTTTTTACAGAATGTAAGAGGTTTGTTACCTGAAAAGAGGATGATGATAGTTCAAATATTTGATTGAGTTTATAAATTTTGCCAGCTGCTTCAATTGGAGATAACTGAAGTAGTTGAGGTACATGCTGTTGCAGAGTTGAAGCCTCCCATTTGTAGCTAAAATTGATTAGCTATGAATGGCTTGTTGCAAAAGTAGATCAAAAGCAAATGTGATATGTTAGTTAAGGTTCTATTAGAAAATGATAAGTCCCATCGTTGCTATTCAGAGAGCACAACTATTGTTTTTATTGACCTTTAAAGGTTCCTGCAGCTAAGCCATCAAATATTGTTATGACGGTCCACTGCTTAGTTTTTTCAAGGACAGCACATGTTTGCTTCGGAGCTGTACTTCTTGAGTTCGTTCCCTGGACCTTTAACTTGTTATGAATCTCTTATAGGAAAAAACTTTATGAAGCATAAGTAAATTGCATGATTGCTGGTAATGCTGTACAATGCACGTTGCAATCAATCTAGCAAAACTAGAGCAAAGCTGTGATCAGGGATACTAAGGATGACGTACCTGAAGCATCCTTGCGAGCTCCTTGTTGGACGGATGACACTGTTGTTGCCGCATCCTCCCTCCTAAGAAAGCAAAACAGCAATGCATAACAATGACTAAATTAATCCTTGTTTAAAATTTGAAGGTCTAATTATCTAAAGCTTCTCTGCATTCCCCAATTTGGTGACTTCTGCGAGCACCCATTTTAGCAGACCTGAATGTGTTATTGCTCTTAGATCGAATTGGCAGCACTCAAATCTAATTTCTGATACTATCAGAGAAGAGAAGCAAAATAGGCAAATATTCACCTCCAATTGGGAGTACCAGCATCGACCTTTGCTGCTCGACAACTCCAAGAAACGACCCATCTCCTCTGACAGAACTAAATATAATTACACACAATTCCAACAATGAATATGCCCACAAAAAGATCTTGAGAAAATCTAGTTCACGAATGACCCATCGTACCTAGCCAGCTTTATCTACCTGCGGGACAACAACCGCCACTGTCGTGGCGAGCATGGCGGAGAAAGGAGCTTCGGTGGAAAAGGGTTGCCCCCCATCGTGGTCTTTCTCCCGCGCTCATCTCATCAACAGTTCAAGGACGACCTGCAGATCTAGAAGGGGAGGTTGCCGGCGGGGAGAACAGGAAGGGGAAGGTGGCCGGCTTGCAAATCGAGAAGCGGAGGTTGCTGTGGGCAAATCCGGAAGGGGAACGTGGTCGTGCAGATCGAGAAGGAACGATTACCGGTGTGCAGATCGGGAAGAGGAAGGTAGCCGGCGTGCAGAGGAGGTGGAGTAGGTGCGCCGCTGGCCGCAGGACCGAGGGGAGGTGGAGGAAGGGCATTGCCGCGCGTGAGTCGTAGGCGGAGCAGGCCGCAAGCTCGCGGGGATGCTGAGGACGAACGCCGCCGCCTCGAGGGGGCACAGAAGGGGCGTCGCCGGCAGCTTGAGGCGGGGTAGGCACGCGTGGAGGTGAGGCACGGGCCTAGTGCATTTTTATGGAGGCAGACGTTGTGGCGACGGTGGAGATGCGAGGTGTCGTTGGTGGTAGGGGAGGGGGCGGCGACGGGAGGCGAGGGAGCTGGCGACGCGGGCTGCGGGTGAAGGCAGGGAGGCGGGGGGTGAGTTGGGGGCGCCGGGGTTGGACGGGGATGGCGCGCTCCGGGGGTGGGGGATTTACTGCGGATGACATCAGCGGATGACGTGGCGAGCTGAGGATGTAGAGAAATAGGTGTGGGACTTTTAGTGGGTACCAAAAACATAGTTGTCTGTGATGCTTATCCTCCAAGACCAGACTAACCGCCACAGTAGCATCCGTTTGGACTAGGATATTTGCCATATATCCCAGCTTCCAAAGCTGCTTGGATACCCATATCCGATTTCCCCTGATCACACCATGCCTGCAAGTTCATCTCCCATGTGATCTCCAGCACAAAAATACCCATCATCTGAGCCTCTTTAGTTCCCAAATTTTTTCCCAACTACCCGTCACATCAATCTTCGGACACTGATTAGGAGTATTAAATGTGGATTAATGACAAAATTCATTTCATAATCCCTACCTAATTTTTCGATACGAATCTAACGAGCCTAATTATGCCATGATTAGACAACGTCGTGCTACAGTAAACAATTTCTAATGCCGGATTAATTAGACTTAATGGATTCGTCTCGCGATTTTCCGTCCATTCATGTAATTAGTTTTGTAATTAGTCTATATTTAATCCTCCTAATAAGCCTTCAAAGAGATCCCAAATTTTTTTATTTGGAAACTAAACAGTCTCCGAGTCAGCGGCAGTAAGCCGCCTTAACAAAACGAAACGAATGTACATCAGCGTGCAATTATTGCAACTTGCAAGCCAAAACATTCTAGGGGATTCGGCCTCCACAGGAGGGGACATTCTTTCTGCTTGCAGTTTCAGAACGTGCAAACAAATTCACAATACTGGTATAAGAGCAACTTCAGTGGGGGTTTTCATATGAGTCTCTACTTCAAAATTTGAAGGTTTGGTGTAAAAAATCAACTCCAGCAGAACTTCCAAATGGATCTCCATTTTGCATGTCCCTCCAAATTTCCCCGATCAACCTCCATTTCTGGAGGCCCTCTACTCCCCCCTCCAAAACGTGGGCCCCATCGATTTTTCGTCCCCCCTCCCTCTTGCATCTCACCGTTGTGTCCAGCGTCCTCTCGAGCCGCAGGTGTCCGGCGCGTGCTCGCCAAGAAGGGCAAGTTGGGCCGCGCCGCCGCCGAGAATTGCGTCCTCCGGTGGCTCGCCGATGCTGAGGACGCGAGGAGCGGCGACAGGCGGGACGAGGGCACGCCGTGGCCTATGTGCCTTCCCCTCCCGATCCCAGAGCTGCAGCTCCTCCGGCTGCGGCGGTGGAAGTGTTGGTCATCCACGGCGCCCCAACCACGAAGTTGGTTGATTTCCGACTCCGTTGCGGCTGTTGATTCAAATTGGGCGGGCCAGTTGCTGCGTGCTGTGCTTGCCATTGGAGAGAAGAAGAGTAGCTGCTGCCCTGCTGGTGCCGTGAGGAACAGAGAGAGAAGTTGCAGGTCTGCTGGTTTGCTTGTTCATTGCTGACAGAAGCGCAGAAGGAGATGCTGTGCTACTGATTGGTTCCGCAAAGAAGATGGGTGGTGCTTGGATCGGCTTGCCTGCCAGCCTGTGGAGGAGTGGGGATCGCATCTGCTACTTGGCGGTGGGAGATCGATGGGGCTTCTGCTAATTGGTGTCGTGAAGAAAGAGCAGAGGAGGGAGATCGATGGGGCTTCTGCTAATTGGTACCGGTTCCGGGGCTGCCGCGCAGCCAGCGCCCGCCGGACGACGTAGTCGCCGCCGCTCAGCCCGAGCTCCTCCGCCTCGTCAACTCCGCACTCGCCCACGGCGCCCGAGCACTGGCGGGGTGTCCCCGTCGCGGGAGTCTCGCTCTCGCAATCCGAGAAATCAGACTCGGCGAGGCGGACGCGGTGCTTGGGCTTCTCCCGCAGCGCGTGCCCGTCATTGAAGCTGCCCACCACCTACATCACCACCGACCCCGCCAGCAGGCCGCCGCCCAGCCCGTGTCCTGGCGCACTGGAACACGGGGAGCGGAAAGAAGCACCTGCTGCTCGCCGCCCGAGCCGCCGCGGCGTCCTCGTCCTCGGGTCCGGTGCCGCTGTACGGCGCGCGACCCGGGGCGCGATGTCGAGGAACGCCGTGGGGCGGTTCGGCGGGCTCGGGGGAGCGCGGCAGGGACAGAGCCTCGCCGCCGCGCGTGCCGTCGCGAGGCCCGCCGGCGGGGACGGGAAAAGGGGAGGCCCCATGGCCATGGCCGCGCGAGGCGGAGCTCGCCCATGGCCGTGAGGCGGACCTCGCCCATGGGAGCGCAAGGCGGTTGCCGGAGGCGGAGGAAGATGAGGGAGGGGCGGAGCGTGTCGGGCGCGGAGGAGCGGCGGCAGCTGGGAGCAGAGCGCCGGCGGCCGGAGGCAGAAAAGGTGGAGCAGAACGCCGGCTGCGGTCTTGGACGAGAGGGAGTTGGATGCGTGCGGCGTGCTGACGACAGACGGGGTCCACCTCAAAATAGAGGCCTGAATTGATATTCTTGCTGGAGTTGAGTGCCAATTTTGAGACTCTATTTTTTGCAGTTGGGCCTGCAAATGAGTTTTGAAGGTCTCAATTTGCAGGTCCTTGCTGGAGTTGCTCTAATTAAAAAAAATGGAAGTCACCAATTAAAGCAAATTTTCAGTGATCACTGTAGAATTTTAAAAATTAATTAAATTTGTGCTAAAAAATAATGGCATACCGGTTTTTACTCACTGATAAAAGCAGATTTTCGACAATTTCGCCATTTTTTTCCCTACGCCGAACAGGGGAAAAACGATTAGCTAGTTTATTTATTAAGACGATGCTGGTCTCAACATGATAATGTCAAACACCGTGTCACTGCAATAAACAAGCTTAGCTAGTTTTGTTTCACCCATTAGACGCCGTCGATGCTGCTACGAGGCTTCTCGAGAAAAAGTCAGCCCAAAGAACAAACGAGCCAGAAAAGAGATTTCTTTTAAGTAAAATTCACTCGCGGTACACGAACTTGGTATGGGGTATCATCCAGGTTCCCGAACTCTCAAAATGCACATCCAAATACCTAAATTTGCTAATCAGTTCATGTGACATTCAAATCTTCACTAACCTAGTTAAATTGCATACATGGCAGGGTGATTAGGACGATGACGTGTTGTGACATGTAGGACCCGCGTGTAAACCTCTCTCTTCTCCGATACACCTTTGCTATTAAAAAAAATCCACCGACACCGTCCGCTCATCCAAGTCGCCGGTCGGCCGCCGGACGTACTCAACGGGTAGGTCGTCGTCGGGTGTCTTGACGCTTGCCCCACTTCTCTTTTAATGGGCCAGCAGGCTCAAAGGCCAGCACCGCTAGACAGGCCCCAAGGTCAGTGTCGCTGGCCATCCACTCATGCCAGCCTCCCATGCCTGAATGTGTATGCTATGGAGGAGAGAGGGAAGCTTACACGCAGGCCCCACGTGTCACGACCCGTCAGCGTCCCAATCACCCTGCCACGCAAGTAATTTAGCTAGGTTTGTAGAGATTTGGACATCACAGGAAGCGATTAGCAAGTTTAAGGATTTGGATGTGCACTTTGAGAGTTTGGGGACCTGTACGACACCTCATGTCAAGTTCGTGTACCGCTAGTGAATTTTACTTTTTTTTCAATCCACCTCTAGGTTTCAATCAAGTGCCAGATTGCGACGTGTCTGAAATTCTGAATCTCCTATTCTCCTGGTTCGGTCGCCTTTGCAGCAGTGCTAAACAAACGACGACGCTGTCCTGTACTCCTGTCCATCTTCCGAAATCTGAATGGACGACCAGGCGACCATCCGAATGGACGACCAGCGGACCAGGCGACCAGCTCTGAGCTCTACTACTCCGTCCCTTATTGATAGTCGTCCGGGAAGCGTGTCTGTGAGGGGAATCACTGTTTTTTGGTGACCAACAAAAAGGGACGGAGGGTGTACTATATAAGTGGAAGCTTCACAAGCTTTGGAAGCTGCAAGCTACAGCCTCCAGCCAGTCGCACAGCCCAGAGCGGCGATACAACCACAGAGCAAGAATTTATGGCGCTGCTACTGCTGCTCTTGCAACTGGGCGCATTGGCGGTGGCGGCAGCGGCAAGCACCGACCGGGACGCGCTGCTTGCGTTCAAGGCCGCCGTGACCGATCCGTCCGGCTCCGGCAAGCTCCGGTCGTGGAACGACACGGCGCACTTCTGCCGGTGGCCGGGCGTGGCCTGCGCCACGGGGCGCGTCACGTCGCTGGGCGTGTCCGGACACGACCTCACCGGGACGCTGTCCCCGACCGTCGGCGACCTGGAGCGCCTCGAGGTGCTCAACCTCACCGACAACGCCGTCTCGGGAAGGATCCCGGCGAGCCTCGGCCGGCTCCGGCGCCTCTCGTTCCTCAGCCTCTGCAACAACGAGTTCGAGGGCGGGATACCCGACGCGCTCCGCAACTGCAGCACCCTCGCCGTCACGTTCCTCGACAGAAACAACCTCACCGGCGGCGTTCCCGAGTGGCTCGGCTCGCTGCGCAACCTCGCCATCTTCGGGCTCACCCACAACGCGCTCTCCGGCCGCATCCCGCCGTCAAACGGGAACATCACCACGCTCCAGACGCTCCGGCTCGACGAGAACCTTGGCTTCTCCAAGGCGGCATCCCCGACGCGGGCGCGATTATGCGTCGCAGGGCAGCGGCGGCAGCGGGGCGAGCGGGCAGGAGGCGGGAGGCTACGCAAATCTAGAATTTTAAAAAGTTATAACTCCTAAATCGTAGGTCTAAATTAAATTTCGATTTCAAAAATAGATTTCTTCTGTCGAGATCTTCAAAATAAGATCCCACTTGACTATATTTTGATAAAATTTTAAAAACATTTTTTAAATACCAAAAATTAATTAGGTTATTCCTTAGAACAATCATGTGTTTGTAAAAATAAGTTAGGTTGTTCATCAAAACAAGCGTATATGTTTATACAAACAAGATTAACATTGTTTAAGACAAAGTGAATTTTCATGAAACAAAATGATGAAGTTGAAGAACAAGTAGAGTTGTTCAATAGAACAAACATATATGTTTGTACGAACAAGTTAATTTGTTCATCAGAACAAGCGTATATGTTTGTAGGAACAAGTTAACTTGTTCATCAGAACAAGCGTATATGTTTGTAGGAACAAAATAGGTTGTTCATCAGAATAAGCGTATATGTTTATATGCACAAGATTAACATTATTTAAGACAAAGTGAATTTTCATGAAACAAAATGATGAAGCTGAAGAACAAGTAGAGTTGTTCAATAGAACAAGCATATACGTTTGTACGAACAAGTTAATTTGTTCATCAGAACAAGCGTATATGTTTGTAGGAATAAGTTAACTTGTTCATCAGAACAAGCGTATATGTTTGTAGGAACAAAATAAAAAATAGAAAACAAAAATAGAAATAAGAAAGGAAGAAATAAAAGAGAAACAAGAAAAATAAAAAGATAATAAAATAAAAATAAAAGGAAAGAATTAGAAAAATAAAACAAACAAAAAAAATAAAAATGATATAAAAAATAAGAAATAAAAAAATGAAAATGGAAATCAAAAAATAAAATAGAAAATATGAATAATAAAAAGTAAGAAAAGAAGAAACAAAAAAGAAACAAAAAAATAAAAATAAAAAAGGAAAAAGAAAGTAAAAAAGAATAAAATTGAAAAATAAAAAGAATCAAAAAATAAGAAATAAAAAAGAAACAAGAAATAGAAAGTAAAAGAATAAATATATAAAGAATAAATAAAGAAATAAAAACAAACAAAAAAGAAAAGAAAAAATAAAAAGAAAAAGAAACAAAAACAACCGTCACATCCCCATCCCCATCCCCCATCCCCACGTGCGGTTACCCCCCGCAGCCCTCGCGACCAATCACGCGCCTGCGATGGATTGCTATCCATCGCAGGCGCGATGTATAGTCGTCACGTCCTGACGCCATCTCACGCCTCCCCGACCTCCGGGTCTTCACAGTCTATTAGAACCGCCTCACCGGCGAGATCCCACCGGGCTTCTTCAACATGTCGTTGCTGCAAGAATTCTCCCTCGCCAAAAACTGCTTCCACGGGAGCTCCCCGCCGACGCCGGCGCGCGCTGGCCGAACCTCCAGTACCTCTACCTCGGCGGGAACAACCTAGGCGGGCCTATCCCGGCGTCCCTCGCCATGGCGTCGAGCTTGCAGGCCCTTAGCCTCGCCAGCAACAGCTTCACCGGGCACGTCCGCACGTGCCACCCGGGATCGGCAGGCTCACAGCCATGGTCTATGGAGTAGCTCGAGCTGTCCGACAACAAGCTCACAGCCACCGACGCCGGCGGCTGGGAGTTCTTGTTGAAATTTTAATTGGACCTGACCTATTTAAAATTAAAATCAACTCTATGGTACATAATATTTGCATGAGAATAACAATAATACTGGATGGAATTCCCAGAGTCCTTTATTCAGTTTAATAGTTAGATTTTATCTAATTAATTGGACAAGTGGAGGAATCTAATTAATTCGATAAGTGGAGGAAGAGCATGCAAGTATTGTTTGCAGGCGAGCAGTCCCTGGCGTGCATGCGAGTAGGCATTTATGCTTGCATGCGAGTAGCCTGGTGTGCATGCAGGTAGCGAGGGGACGCTGCATGCGAGCGGATGGATGCATGCAGGCAACGAGCGGACGGCCGGCTTTTCGTTTCGTCATCCACTATGAATAATTACTGAACCTCTTCGTTTGCTGGCCGGGGCTGGCTCTATAAAACTTGTTTGCTGGCCGGGGCTGGCTCTATAAAACTTGGAGCTCTCTGCTTCCTCCGGTTGACGTGAAAAATATTCTTCAGAAACAAACTACAAACTCTGTTGCTACTCGGGTATATTCGTCCGGTACTCCTGCGCGCACAGGGATTGTTGGACCGGGGCTGGCTCTATAAAACTTGGAGCTCTCTGCTTCCTCCGGTTGACGTGAAAAACATTCTTCAGAAACAAACCACAAACTCTGTTGCTACTCAGGTATCTTCGTCCGGTACTCCTGCGCGCACAGGGATTGTTGGAGGGCAGGTGACTCCAGAACTGACGCCGCTTGTGAACTCTGCTCGGGGTGTACGGCGATTTGGTTTTTGGGGAACGGTCGTGTGACTGCCTGCATCGACTACGACGACACCAGATTGTCTTCAGCGACTTCTCTGCTACGACGACGATACGGGTGAAAACTCTAACGCTGCTGGAAATATTGGGTATCTACTTCTGTCTCTCCTATTTATTTATGCACTTTTTTTCCTGTCTTTCTTTTATGTTTCCTTTATATTCACATGCATAGAAGTTGTTCTATTCATCATGATCAATTTTATATATGTCATCATCTTTATGCCGTTTATGTCGTCTTTTGTCTGGATTAAAATAATATGGAAATTACTTAATATTCTAACAATCCAAAAACCGAATTTTAGGCAATTTTCTGTTACTGGTTTTGCTGCTGTTTTGAAGTCGAGTGTTTTTTATGGGAAAAATTTCATGACGTGGCGTGCTAAGATGGAGTTGTGGTTGACTGCTATGAATTGCTATCATGTCGCAGAGGGGAAGCTCGATAACTTGACTGCCGATGAGGAGTCTAAATTTCGGGCTGCCGATAACCTCTTCAGAGGCACCGTGATTTGTGCACTTCATAGCAAGTATGAGAAAAACTACATATCTTACGCATCTGGCAAGCAGTTATGGGATGCACTGAATGAGAAATTTGAAGTTTCCGATGCCGGAAGTGAGCTCTATCTCATGGAACAACTCTATGAGTACAAAATGGTTGAGAACAGTTCTGTTGTATAGCAAGCTCATGAGATTCAGGCTTTGGCTAAGGAACTTGAACATTTTCCATGTGTACTTCCTGACAAGTTTGTGGCTGGCGGTATCATCGTCAAGTTACCATCTTCTTGAAAGGATTTTGCTACCTCCCTAAAACACAAGAGATAAGAGTTCAATGTGGCAGATCTCATTGGTACTCTTGATGTGGAAGAGAGGGCAAGGGGGAAAAGACAACCGTGGAAAAGATCCTAAGTCCTCTGCTGCCAACATGGTACAAAAAAGGAATTTTCATGCATATCGTAATTTCAAGAAGAAGAACAAAGGAAAACAAGATCACAACCCTAAGCCTAAGCACACCACTGAGTTCAAGAAGAAAAATAACAAGAAAAAGAATGAAGGATGCTTTGTTTGCGGGAGTGATGAGCACTGGGCTAGTGCATGCCCTGACCGCAAATTTGGCAAGGAGAAGAAATCTGCTAACATGGTGATTAATGAAACTGGAGGAGGAACATCTGGGTATGGTAATTCTTTACCATATGTTCTTTCAGTTTGTAATTCACCTGAATGGTGGATGGATAGTGGAGCTAATATCCATGTGTGTGCTGATATCTCTTTGTTTGCATCTTTTCAGGTCGGCAGGACTGGAGCCTTGCTGATGGGGAACAGATCACGTGCGCATGTTCATGGTGTTGGTTCCGTCAATCTGAAGTTTACTTCGCGAAAGACGGTGCTATTGAAGCACGTGCAGCATGTTCCCTCAATAAAGAAAAATCTTGTTAGCGTTTCTTTGATGTGTCGTGAGGGCTATAAAGTTGTTTTTGAGTCCAATAAGTGTATCGTGTCGAGACATAGAACATTTGTTGGTAAGGGTTATGACGGGACCCAATATTATGGGTACCCAAAGACAGCGATTATAAGCGACTATCACAGCCACGATGGCCCCCGGCGTATTTTTCATGGTTTTCTGGATTTATTTTCATAAAGGAAAACGGCTCCAAATCAACTGGTATTCCGGGAATTATTCTTGTGAAGGAAAACGGTCAAAAAACCACCTCCATCACCTCACGTGCTCACCAACAAGCCGCTTCCGACTAGCTGGCATCCCTTCCGAACAGCTTTGAGTCCTCACAGCCCACGTATGTATTAGGTGTCAGAGGCATTCATTGCTCCTACCACTTGCTTGGGAAGGCACGACACCGGGACATGCAATCACACATGACAACAGCAGCCAGCAGAGGCCAAGGGCGACGGGACCCGCTGCATGAGGAGAAAGCTCCCTCCCGTACACTTGTTGAGCATGCACGCTCTCTCTCTCTTTCTCTCTCCACTCATGTAACCTGCTCCCCTTGAACATATAAAAGAGAGAGCAGGGGTCCTTCCCAAGGAAGGAGGCTGGCTTTTTGCTTTTTACTTCCTCTTTCTCCTCCCCGAAGGAGCTCTCTCTCTTTCTTCTTCTACCTCCAGCCATCCATGGCTCTCTCACTACAGAGACTTGGGACCGTGCTCCCTCTCTCGCCCATTTGTACCCCCTACTACAAATCAGCGGAAATAACACAACAACACAAACTGGACGTAGGGTGTTACTCTCCGGAGACCCGAACCAGTATAAATAATTGTGTACCCCTATTTGCGCAACCATCCGAGACCCGGCACGCAATCCGAAAAATTTACTGGCCGGCGGTTACGGAACCCCGACAGTTGGCACGCCAGGTAGGGACCTTTTGCGTGTCTCGACGTTTTTACAGGTCTCAGATGGCCAACTACATCAGGAGTTGAGCGCTGGAGATGCGCGTGCGCTCCGGCAGCCTAAGGTTTATCGTTGCCGTGGACGAGAAGCTGGCCGGGATCGACCCACAGCTTATTCGCACCACACCACCAGGACCCCATCGAAGGTTCTCGATCCCGACACGGCGTCCCAGTGACGCTCTGCGCCGACCTCCTCACCATCGCGGCATTTCGACCACGCTCCGAACCAGCCTCGTGGCCGCCACGGCGCCCGGTGGTGCTCGGAACTGGCCTCGTAGCCGCCACGGTGTCCTGGCCGTGCTCTTCATCGTTTTCAAAGCCGTAACGACGTCCCGGACGCTCTGTTTTCCAACCATGCGGCGGCGCCGACCCACAGGCTTCGGCCGTCCGCCTGCCGACTCGCGCCGTTGCCGCTGGCCGACCGTCTCGCTGGGCCCGGAAGGCTACCCGACGTACAGCGAACTGGGCGCTCGTATGCCGCCGCTGCCCCTGAGGGTTGGCTGCAGCTGCTGCCCGGACGTCGTGCCGACCAGGTCTGTGAGTACGAGCCGCGCGCTTCGCTTGTCACGCGCCCATGAAAAGCTGAATGGCTTGGTTTTTCTCATGCGCGTGAGAACTAACGAAAGCTAGCTAGCACATGGTCCGTCTCATGTTCCTTGCACGTAGCACATGTTGCTGCCGTGTGTGGATGAGGATCAGGCTTGAACAGGCCGTGCCCATACGCGTGCGTCGGCGTGTGCGGGAGAGGACAGGCCCTCTTCCGACTGCTCGAGATCCGCCACCAGGCGAGACAAAAACAAGTCGTGAAGTCTACTTGGGAAACTACTCGAAAAGGCTAAACAAACTACTACTAGGAGACGGAGAAGCAACTCGTGCGAATCGAGTTCGCTACCCGGGAAACTAGTCGGAAGACTAGTATTCGGAGACGGAAAAAACTACTCGTGCGAACGTACTCCGGAGGGCGGCGCGGCGCCCGACGCCGAGTACCCTGACCGACGGCGCGGCGTCCGACATCCTCCACGACGACCGGCGACCCGCGCCTGCTCCGCCTCCTTCACGACCGAGCGGCGCGACGCCCGCCTCCGGGCACCCTGACCGGCAGCGCGGCGTCCGGCATCTTCCTCGACGGCCGGCGACACAGGTTCCTTCGCATCCTCCCGCGTCGACCGACAGCGCCACACTCCTTCCTCGACGGCGACTCCACCGGCGACGACGACGGCGACCTCGGCACCGACAGCCGCAACGAAGCCAACGGCGATCGCGACTCCGCCGGCAACGACAGCAGCGGCTGCGACGCCGCCGGCCGCGGCGACACCAACAACAATCGCGACTTCACTGGCAACGACGGCGGCGGCCGTGACGCCGCCGGCCGCGACGACGCCCACATCAACCGCGACGACGTCGGCGACCTTGGCACCGTCAGCCGCAACGACGCCCATGGCAACCACGACTCCGCCGGCAACGACGGCGGCGGCCGCGGCGCTAACTGCGGCAGCGACGACAACGGCAACCGCGACTCCGGCTGGCCTCGCCTCCAACACGGCCGGCAACGCGACCTCCTCCACCTACGACGCCGCTCCTGTTGTCGCACCCTCCTCGTCAAGCAAGTCGGAAGTGCCAACCGGAGGTTGAGAAGCGACTCGAGCGAGTCGAGTTTGCTACCTGGAGCCGGACAAGTACTCGTGCGAATCGCTAAAGCAAGAAACCACTCGGAGGTCTCCTAGTCGAAAACTTGGGGCTGGGGTCCTACTCGGAGCAACAACTTTAGAAAAAAATATTATACGTGCTTATTAGGTCTTCATGCCCACACGAGCTAATGTGGGAGTTTTTATTTATTTTATTTTATTTCCTTGTCTCATGCATGTGCGAGCTCCGGACCACACCTTGTGGGAATCGAGTTCGCCACACGCGAAAGCTACTCGGAAACGGGAAAAGTGCTCGTACGAGTAGAGTTCCGGCCAACTACTCAGAGACGGACAGGTACTCGTGCGAACCACCTACTCGGAGGGCCTACTCGGGAAGCTACTCGAGGATGGACAAAACAAGTCGTACGAGGCGAGCCTAATCGGAGACGGAAACAACTCGTACGAATGAAGCAGCTCCTCGGAAAATTACCACTCGGCCTCCGCTTCCTCGACGCATGGCGGCCCGGCGACGCCCAACTCCGCTTCCTCGACGCATGGCGGCCCGGCGGTGCCCAGCTCCGCGTCCTCGAGACCTCGACGCATGGCGGCCCGGCGACGCCCAGCTCTACTTCCTCGATGCATGGCGGCCCGGCGGCGTCTAGCTCCGTCTCCTCGACACACGGCGGCCCGGCGGCGCCCAGCTCCGCTTCCTCGACGCATGGCGGCCCGGCGACGCCCAGCTCTATTTCCTCGACGCATGGCGGCCCGGCGGTGCCCAGCTCCGCTTCCTCGACGCATGGCGGCCCAGCGGCGTCCAGCTCCGCTTCCTCGACGCACGGCGGCCCGGTGGCACCCAGCTCCGCCTCCTCGACGTCCGTCGGCACCTCTGCTCTGTATACTCCAGACCATTGACGCAACGACTTTCTCGACTATCCGCCAATCTTGTCGGCAACCACCGCTTGGCCACGACGGGCAACACGAAGCTCGGGGGCTCGACAGTCCAGGCCCGGGGACGACACGCCGGCTTCTCCGACGTGAACATAAATCGAGCTAAGTATTATTTTAATACCACCATTTTCCGGTTACTACGTACCTCGGAACGTGTCCCCGGGTAAACGCCGGCTACTCTTGGCATGACCCCGACTGCATATACAGCTCGAGCACTACACGAGCAGTCGGGCCACTGCCAACGGGCGTAGCACGCGCGTACTTTTCCCTCGCCGACTTGCTTTCTTTTTCCTCTCCCGCACAAGTCACTAAAGTACTCGGGTAGCACACGCCTTAAACCGTGAAACCGCGACCCTACGCATACACTTCCTATGCGTGCACGCGGCCAGCTCCCTACGCTACGGATGCGGCTATCATGGGCCAGGAGTATAAACGTAACAGGATAAATACCCGAGGAAATTAATAGACTTAAAGGAGTTGGAATTAGAATTCACGTTGGGCGTTGTCAAATGCGTTTTCTTCTAAATTAGTACTTGTCGCACCACATGCTGCTGTCCTCCTATCTTCTTTTCTTTTGCAGGAACAGGTCAGTAGACTCGGCCCTTGTACTCGGGGGCTGGGAGACGACGACTACACGGCCCCCATGCTCGGGGGCTACACGACGACTACTCGGCCCTCGCGCCCGGGGGCTGGGCGACGACTAATCAACCGTCACAACGACCACGCGACATTCCTCTGGCCCCATCGGCTCCTCGCGGCTCTGCACCCGAGGGCCGGCGCCACACACCGACGACCGGGAGTTCGAAGGCTGGCCCGTCGAAGGGTTCGACAGCCGCTCCTGGGTACCCGAGCAAGGGGCAGCGAAGGATGGGCCCCAGCGGCCGGAACTCAGGCGCACGAGCGCTCTGGGCATCCTGAACTGCGTTCGAGTCTTGATGGAAAATGAGGTCATGGTTTTTCCCCGACGGAAAGGCGACGAGCCGCTGGGTCCAACCGAACGGGCTCGGTAACTAGATAACTTCACCATCAGGAATTTGAGGTCGATCACCAGCTGATCCGTTCGGAACTTGGCGAATGGGACTCCGAGGCTTCACTCGAGCTCACCCGCATGCAGCTCACAGGGTGCCGAGGCTCGGCCAGCGAGGCAAGCTTCGACGTCACCCAGCCCCTCCTTCCTAACGAAAAGGATGCGCCAGGGAGACGCGACAAAAAGGGAAACCGACCCCCCGACTAGGGCCTCGCGCCGTGCGAGGTCACAAAAAATTCATCTTCCTCCCGCAAGCTCGGGTGCGACGACACCTTCGACGAAATGATGTTCAGCTCCAAAATCACTAACCCCACAAGCGAGTCTGCAACTCCCTAGTGGGCTCAGGGGCTATATCCAGCGGATGCGCTCGCGCGCACCCACCAAGGAAATCATAAGGGAAAACTACCACGACACTTCTTCGTCACTGAACCTGTGAGTGAGTCCTTGACTCCCACCCCAGGTTCGGGGGCTATTGACGGGACCCAATATTATGGGTACCCAAAGACAGCGATTACAAGCGACTATCACAGCCACGATGGCCCCCGGCATATTTTTCATGGTTTTCTGGATTTGTTTTCATAAAGGAAAACGACTCCAAATCAACTGGTATTCCGGGAATTATTCTTGTGAAGGAAAACGGCCAAAAAACCACCTCCATCACCTCAAGTGCTCACCAACAAGCCGCTTCCGACAAGCTGGCATCCCTCCCGAACAGCTTTGAGTCCTCACAGCCCACGTATGTATTAGGTGTCAGAGGCATTCATTGCTCCTACCACTTGCTTGGGAAGGCACTGAAAGGACCTTGATGTCGCCTAGAGGGGGGGTGAATAGGCGAGACGACCGAATGAAACTTTTCTTCCCCAAAAACTTGAGCTGACGGTGCCCACCGGTCAGACCGGTGGTGGTGACCGGTCAGACCGGTCGCTCACTGGACTTCACAGGAGGCACCGGTCAGACCGGTGCGTGTCACCGGTCAGACCGGTGAAGCCCAGAGCACCTGCAAAAACAACTTCAAGCTCCTCTTGACTTCTAGCACGAACCAAACTTGGTGAGTGGCCTTTGTAGATGATCACAAGCAGGGTAATGAGCCCTGCACATACAAGTAGCACACCCGAGTAGATCGAAGCGGAAGCAAATCAAATATGCTAGAAAAACAACTTAGAGAGGCGAACCACACAAAGAAGCAAGGATTTGTTTCCCGAAGTTCACCGCCCACTAAGGAACGGCTACGTCTCCGTTGAGGAGCTTGTAAGGGACAATTCTCACAACAAGCCGGGTCTCTTTCAACCACTTTCCTCCTTTTCACTAAGGCGATCTTTTCCACGAAGAGGCAAGATCACAGCCCTCACAAACTTCCCGCTGCTCACCACAACCTTGGGAGCTAGCCGGCGACGCCTAGCCGTCTAGGAGGCAAACCTCCAAGAGTAATAAACGCTTCAAAGCTTGTAGACGCGAAACCAAAGTGCTTAAGCTATGGAAATGCTCTTGTTAGCTCACAAAGACGCTCTTGAGCTCACTCTCTCAACTCAACACAAAGGATGCGGCTTGAATCCACAAATCTCACAAAGAGATGGTTGGGGAGAGCCACTAAGGCTTAGGGCTTGCAAGAAAATGGCTTAGAACCTCAGCAACACCACTAGAAACAGCAGCCTTCAACTGAAGAAGGCTTGGGGTATTTATACCCCTCAAGGAGAAAACTAGCCGTTAGCCCTCGGGCGGCACCGGTCAAACCGGTGCCCCACACCGGTCAGACCGGTGTTTGAAAAACTAGCCGTTGGGGCTAGCGGCACCGGTCAGACCGGTGCCCCTGACCGATCAGGCCCGAGACACCCCCAAAACCCTTTCTATGATTCTAACACTTCACCAAAGAGATGAAGTGGCTCAGGTTAGGTTAGGAGGGTTTGTTAGCACACTCTAAGGCTCTCAAGGCTAGATCTCACTTAGGTCAACTAATGAGCACTTTGACTTGGTCAACTCGCTAATGTTGCATCCCTCTTGATAGTACGGCATACCTATACTCAAGAATAAATAAAAACACCTTGTTGACTTCTTGAGCTTGAATGTCTTCAATCTTGCCATACTTGATCAATATCCACTTGAGGGCTTTCAACATAGCCTTTGACTTGAGCACGTCCATACTTGAGCTAATGACTTAGGATCTTTCCATCTAGCATAGGAAAGCACACTTGGATCAATAAGTCACTCCATATTGTCAATCATAACATGTTGATGACTTGCATTGCTTCCCTCGGTTAAGGTTTGGATATGATACTTGGAGACCCCACGGATGCTAGAACTTCACCCTAGCAAATCACTAATGGCGGCTTAGCTACGGCCCCAAAGATTGCTTAGTCCCTCACCCTAAACATCTCGGTTGATCTCTTCATCACTTATCCAATCCACTTTTGAGTTCCACTTTGCTTCATACAAGATTAACCTTCATTTGAAAACCCACTTCAAATGCTTGATCTTGATTGACAACGAATGTGCAAGCTTCCAAATTAGAACCATAACGTGTACACTCATCTTTGTGTCCTCTTTCAATAAACACATGAAGCCTTGTACTTGACTTAGAGAATTACCATCTTCTCTTTCGTGATCCTTGTAATTTTAATCAAGCTATGTCTAGTTATGGGAGAACATGAATTGACCTTCTCAATCTATCCCAATATTTATCTTCTTTATTGCTTCATATTTGTCATTTATACATTAGGATCATCCATATATTTGTCTTCTCCAATGTGAGCCATATAATATTCATCCACAAATAAATACTCCAATAAATACTCATGAATATATTAATAAAACCTGCTCACAATCTTAGACAAATACATTAGTCCTTTAATCGGTTTGTCATTCAATTCACCAAAATCCACTTTAGGGGCCTAGATGCACTTTCAATCTCCCCCTTTTTGGTGATTGATGACAACTCGATTAAAGCTTACAAATAAAACATTAAAGCGCAAATAGATTCTTAGATATAGCTAGAGCTCCCCCTTAATTTGTGCTTTGAGTTGAATTTCAAAAGTTTGGCCTCAAATGCCAATTGCACAAATTTGGGAGAAAGCGCGTGAGAGCTCCCCTATATCTCAGAATCGGTGGAGTGCAACATGTGTAAGCGACAAATGAAAATCCGTGATGCATATGATAGGTTATGCACAAAGCAAAGAACAAGTGTACTGACTAGGTAGCACCGGTCAGACCGGTTTCCCCGACCGGTCAGACCGGTCAGGTCTAGCCAGCACACCTGACTGGGCGGCACCGGTCAGACCGGTCAGGTCCAGCCAGAGCACAAAGCAAAAAGTGTGCGTGCTATTTGGTCCAGAGTGATCAGGCCGGGGTTGCAAGGCGGCTTAGATCACTTTGCTCCATTTAGCCAACACAAACAATACATCATACAATACATGCATCACAATCTAGCAATAAGGTCGCTTAATTATTACAATAAAGGTTCAAACACACAGTAGCACTCACACAAATGTTCTCAAGTCCACTAAGATAAAGTTCTAGCTTATTACACAGCTGCTCTCATCAGCCAGCCAGCACCGGTCAGACCGGTGCAGGGCACCAGTCAGACCGGTGTAACACAGACAGCAACACTGAGTTTAAGTCTTTAATCCAAATCTTCTCCCCCTTTGTCATCAAGCACCCAAGAAGGGCCTGGAGAAGAAGTGGCTGTCGATCACTGTCCCTGAGATCCGTCTCCTGGGTGAGAGCTCCCTCCTATTTGAGAAATGTCAAAAATCCAATGCATAGGAGAGTTTAGATAAATGGAATCAGAGATAGTGATTTCAGAGGGATGAGTTATAGGAGCGCTGTCCGTACCATAGTAATATGGATTATAGCCAAATATCTCCGCGGAGAAGCGAGCGCCCCAATCTTGTCCTTGCTCGGGAGGTGGAGGTGGTGGAGGAGCATGTTCTTGTTCCATGGAGTGAGAAGAACCAGGCACATCCGGGTGAGGGGGTACAAACGGTGGAGGTGAAGGAGGAGCTGATGATGAAGACCCTTGTTCTTGCCCGGACTCAAAGAACATAGGCCCATATTGATTAAGCATGTCGGAGTTGGCCCAACCTCTCATCCTATCCTCAAAGGAGGGTATCTCAACCTGTGGAGACTCGGGAGATGGAGGAGAGCGAGGCGGTTGAAACCCTTGAGCATTGTGCATCAACTTCATCGTGTCCCTCATTTGCTTATTTTCCCTTCTAGACCTTTGTTGCTCCACCTGGATATCATGGTGACTCCTACACATGCCAAAGATTAAATTGAGGAACTTCCTTAATGGAGAAGTGGATCTGTGGGGCCTGTGCTGCTCCCAGCCTCCCCACCGGTCAGACCGGTGCTCAGCACCGGTCAGACCGGTGACAGCCTGAGGGCCTGTCTGTGGCTGATCTGACTGAGTAGCTCCCTCCTCAAAAATTCCTTCCTCATGGCCAGGTGCTTGCTCTGCTCTAGGGGATGGAAACCTTGGATTCTTGCTAGGATTGAGCTTCAATGGCTTGTGTGTCACATTTTTGGGAAACTCCGTCTTTGCAACCTTTTCAATCATGTACATGATATAGGGACTGTAGCTGCAAATCTTTTTGGGGTCTTCGGATAAATGCTTGATTTCTTGCCAAATGAAATCCCCAACACTAAATTCCGGAGCTCCCGGCCTTAAAGCAACCATCAAGTTTTTCTGAAATTTTGTGATCTCAGAGGGATTCCCATCTCTAGGTGTGATAGACACCCTAAGGAGTCTATTAAGTGCAGCATAGTAGGTATAGAGATTCTTCACCTTTCCATAATAAGCATGGTCACCTCTCGGGTACATAAGGTGCAAGGCATTCTTCTCGAGCTCCCCTTCATCATGGAGCTGCCTTAAGTCCTTGTCACCCGCTATGATCCCAAAGCACCTCAAGAACCTAGGGAAAGTGATGGAATACCTCTGGGCATTGGTCATCCAAATCATAGCCCTCTCAGTACCAATGTGTCCAAAGTGTACGGTGGCGTAAAACTGGGCTATTATCTCCTTGTTCCAATCTTGTCGGAAACCCATAAACTCCTTGACCCTTTGCCTCTCATAGTTGCTTATGACTTCATTAAAAATGGGGTCATTCTTCCTAGCCATATGCTCCCAATCCACATATTGTGCCTTATGAGTGATTTTGGGCTTTTTGATGATCACCGTAGCATAGTAATCCTGCTGAAACTTAGCCCAAAACCTTGGATCGGATGCGGTCCTTGCCTCCTTATAAGGGTTCTTGTCCCTCAACTTCTTTAGGGCTTTAGTCATGCCCGAACCATGGTACTTCACTGGCCTGTCAGGATAGATATAAGTAGGTGGCATGATTCTCAACCTACCCTGATCATCATCATCCTCATCCATGGCATCCACATCCTCTTCTTCTTCCTCTTCCTCCTCATCCTCATCCTCTGCCTCGTCGGACTCACCATCATCAGAACCAACCTCCTGGTGCCTCCTCAGCTCATACTGACCCTGATAGGTGTCATCCTCAACATTGTCATCGCTGCTAGTACCGGTGTCACCTCCAAGGTCAGGTGCCTCTGCACTCCCTCGAGCTGAACGACGTTTCAACCTCTTGCCGCTGACATTGATGGTGCTGCCCCCTTCCCCAAAGTCACCGGGAGCAGTCTCTCTGCGAGCATACACCTCTTCTCTTCTCTTCTTAGCACCCTCCTTTTCCCTGACCATAGCTGCTGTCCTGAGTCACAAAAAGGATGACAAGAGTGTATAAGACTCTAGGAACCAGATTGAAATGATATGGAAAAAGATTTTTTGAAAGTTCAGAACAATTGGGTCTGCTCTGGGCTACACCGGTCAGACCGGTGAGAGGCACCGGTCAGACCGGTGCCACCCAGAACAGAGCCAATGGCCCTAATCTTCAATCTGAGTAGCTATGAATCTAAGATTTGATCTAGATGTTCATGAGACAATCCTACACAGATATGTGTTGAAAAAGATGAAGAAAACAAAATTTGGGGCTAGACATGCGCCACCGGTCAGACCGGTGATGGCCACCGGTCAGACCGGTGAAGGCCGTCCGACCCCAAATCTTGGGTTCTCACAATGTGTCCAACGAAACTCTATGGATCTATAGGTATGTCTTCTAGGGGTTCTCAGGAGATGATACACCAAAGGAAATTCAAATCTTTGCACGGAGTAAAGAGATCGGGCAAAACGAAGATTTGAATACCTTTGGAGAGAAGAACTTAAAAGGAATCCAAAGAACTCGAAGGGGAAACAAAGGAGGAGCCTTGGGAGATCCTTTTACGTCCAATTTTGAGGCTTTTTCTTGGTTGAATCCTTAGTTCTCCATATGGGGTGCTTATGGTGTTCTTGAGAGGGGAAAGAGATAGGCTCGGTATGGAGAGAGGTGAAACTGGGTGAATGAAGGAAGAGAGAGAAAGGGGAGGGGTAAAAGATAGATTCTTTTTACTGTTGGCCCACGGGTTGCAGCCGGGCACCACCGGTCAGACCGGTGCGAGCCACCGGTCAGACCGGTGACTGCACTTGGTTGAGCCAGTGAGCCTTTAGCGGTAGTTCCGACCCGTGCTCGGTAGTACCGAAGATTTTGATAATTTCAACAGAGAATCCATAGCGGTAGAACCGACCTAGCCTCGGAAGTTCCGATCCTTCTTTCCCTTTTTGAGATTTTGCTTCTGAAAACATCTTCTGGTATTTTATAAAACATTTTGCTTCCACTTAGGCCTCAGAAGAAGGAAGATGTGACTTCAGGGGCACCACCGGTCAGACCGGTGGTGGGCACCGGTCAGACCGGTGCTCCCCTGAGAAAATGACTTTGAGCCAAAAAGAGAGATTTTGATCCTAACTCTTTCAGATGTTTTGGATAGGAGATAAAGAGTTGATATTGATCCAAAATTCATCAAGTCTTGAAAGAATGGAGGATAATCCAATTTATTTGATAATTCTTGATTCTTCCAAGAGAGAGAGAGATAAAGATAGATTTTATGGACTTGAGAGAATCTTCTTAATTGTGACTAGCCATCAATCAAACAAGGGGAACTATAGTCACAACTAAGTTGATTGGGTCACAAAGACCAAGAATCAAATATTTTCAAAATGTGCACACTTCCTATACATGCTAGTTGATTTTTGAAAAGACTGTCCTATGTCACAAAGTGCATGCATCCACTTCAAATGAATAGCTTTTCAAGTATATTTGGCTTATACCCTCAACCACGAGATACAAAGTCGAGTGAACGCAAAGGTATCAACCAAATATCTAGAGAGGCACACAAAAATTCACTCAAAGCAATTACATGCAAAGGATGGCACACTAGCATGATATAATGTCCTAGATGCATTACGGTATTCAATGAGATTCATGAAAACATACCTTTGCCTTAAGACCATTTCATTTGTGCATATATTAAATTTTGAAAAGTGCTAGCTCTTACTTGTTCTTTGATAATGCTACTTATTTAGAGCTTGCTTAGTGGTGCACAAACAAATGAGACTACAAGATCACTAGAAGAAATTGTTAGTCCCATAAGTGACACAAGTGTTGCAATGAACTCCCCCTTAAGTAGTGCTAGAGATATTTGAATTTCTCAAACAAAGCACTTTATTCAATTAAGAATATGGTGAGGCTCATTCCAAACTTGGTCAAGACACATAAATAGTTTGTCAATTGAAATGTGTCGAGTCTCTCATTACCTTTGACGCTAAATCACCCTTTTTCATGAAAGGCGGTTTACAGAGGCGTACCGAGTCACCCGAGCATAGGGGCCGGGTCACCCGCCCATCTGTCTCACTGGGCCGGCACCGGTCAGACCGGTGCTTGTCACCGGTCAGACCGGTGACCCCCAGTGGTCACTCCTTTGGTGATTTTCAATTTCTTGTCCCTTGATTGAGTGAACACATCACTAATTTGAGACCTGCAACAGAGACAAGGCAATGCTCTTCTAGAGAGCCATTAAAAGCATCGAATGGCATGAGAGAGTATATTTTCATAAAGATGTCAAAGTCACTGCCTCATGTTTTACTCGTACAAGATAAGTGTCACATGAGTGTTCACGAAGAACTAAGAGTGACTAAGACTCAACAAAGAGCACTAGTTACCGAGATGTCATTGAATTCAAGATTTATATGAATTTGCCCTTCACATGGCCAATTGATCAAACGTGAATTCCATGCCTTCTAGCCATGTGTTCAATGCATCTCTTTCAACCTGCAAGCTCAGCAAGCATTTCTTGGTACCCAACACTTGTTGGGTCCTATGGGGTTAGCCACAAGGTGCTTAGGAACCCAAATGGCTCTCATACTAGTTTGAGGTGAACTAATCTCCCTTATAGCACAAGTCCCACTCTTATTGTTCCTAAGCTTACGGAAATCATAATGGACTAGGTTTGATTTAGGAATGTTACCATTTGGGCAATCTTTGCCCATGTGACCCTTCTGATGGCATTCATAGCAAATGCGGCTTTTGTTCTTGTTGGTCACATCATTCCTTATAATTTCTTGTCCATGCTTACTTCTGAGCCTTGTTCTTGGTGAAGGAGTCTTCTTTGCCTTGTTTCCTTGAGGTGGGGCTGCCCTGGCCGGCACCGGTCTGACCGGTGGCATGCACCGGTCTGACCGGTCACGGTCAGTGGCACCGCCCGTTGTAGTACTTGGGCAAGAGTCGGCAAAGTGACCCTTCTCTCTGCACTTGTAGCACACTCTCCACTTGTTTGAGCTTCTAGGCTTCTTGGAGAGCGATTCTTGTGCCTTGTGCTTGGTTGGGCGATATTGGGACTTGACTTGCCCAACCTTGCTCTTTTCATGAATCTTGTGCTTGTGGGTCCTTGTATGTTGTTGAGGGGTTGAGCTAGTGACGGTTGATCCCTTCTCAAGCTTCTTCACCATGTCTTCACGGTTATCTTGAGAAGGTTGCACTTTGCTCTTCTCCTTCAACACATACAAGTCTTTTTGAAGCTTTTCAACCTCTTGCTTGAGTTCATCATTTTCTTTAGCAATGAGGTCATCACAAGATTCTACAAGTACATGCTCAATGCTAGATTGGCTTGCTTGAGACAAACAATCATTAGCGCAAGATAAATCGATTTGAACTAGTGAGCATGTGCATGTGTGAGATAGAGGTTGCATAAATTTTACCGATGAAAGCACAACCTCATGGGCTATCTCTAGTGTTGCATAAGAATCGACAAGCTTCTCATAGGAACACTCAAGTCCCTTGTGATCGGCTTGTAGAGCCATATGCTCACTAGTGAGCTTTCCTAGCTTTTCTTCAAGCCTTTCATTTTCTTGATCCACTGCAGCTACACACGCAAAGGATTTGATAACCTTATCATATTGTCTAGCGAGTGAATCATACTTACAAACCAAGGAGGCATTCTCTGATTTGAGAGCCTCAAGTTCCTTGGCCAAGGAGCTTGAAGCTTCATTCTTCTCAATCTTTCCTCCTTTGGTTCTTCTCTTCTTTTCCTTCTTGGCCATCAAGCAGATGGTTGTACCTCTGCCGGCACCGGTCTGACCGGTGGGTGCCACCGGTCTGACCGGTCCCTGCAGAGGGACATGGTCTTTGCTTCTTTGGCCTTTTCCTTGCTTGGGAAGCGACACTTGAGGCTCAGTGATGTTGGATGGAGACATAGAGCTCTCCTCAAGTGCCTTCGACATGGTTTGCTCTTGATCAATCCATTTGGGCTTTTCATATTCTTCACGAAGGATTTCCCAAATGATGTGTGCATCAATCTCAAGTTTATCAAGAATGAATTCCTCTACATCATTACTCAAAGCACCACAAATGTAGTTAAATACTCGAGAGTTGCATCGCCAACACTCTAAGTCCTCTAGGGATGATTTTGATAAGTCAATTTTGGTTTCCCTAAGGTGAGGAGGTAGAATGCTAGCAACAACAATCTTCTCGGCAAGTGGACCCATGGTCCTAATGCGATTGAGTACATGAATTGACCAAGATGCATAGTTTGAGCCATCTAGAGCTAGAGGCTCAAACGTTACCTCACGAGTTGTCGACATCGAAGAACTCCAAGCGGTTAAGCTCGAATCGGAGAACCTTGCTCTGATTCCAATTGAAAGGACCTTGATGTCGCCTAGAGGGGGGTGAATAGGCGAGACGACCGAATTAAACTTTTCTTCCCCAAAAACTTCAGCTGACAGTGCCCACCGGTCAGACCGGTGGTGGTGACCGGTCAGACCGGTCGCTCACTGGACTTCACAGGAGGCACCGGTCAGATCGGTGCACCTCACCGGTCAGACCGGTGTAGCACAGAGCACCTGCAAAAACAACTTCAAGCACCTCTTGACTTCTAGCACGAACCAAACTTGGTGAGTGGCCTTTGTAGATGATCACAAGTAAGGTAATGAGCCCTGCACACACAAGTAGCACACCCAAGTAGATCGAAGCTGAAGCAAAACAAATATGCTAGAAAAACAACTTAGAGAGTCGAACCACACGAAGAAGCAAAGGATTTGTTTCCCGAAGTTCACCACCCACTAAGGAATGGCTACGTCTCCGTTGAGGAGCTTGTAAGGGACAATTCCCACAACAAGCCGGGTCTCTTTCAACCACTTTCCTCCTTTCCACTAAGGTGATCTTTTCCACGAAGCGGCAAGATCATAGCCCTCACAAACTTCCCGCTGCTCACCACAACCTTGGGAGCTAGCCGGTGACGCCTAGCCGTCTAGGAGGCAAACATCCGAGAGTAATAAATGCTTCAAAGTTTGTAGACGCGAAACCATAGTGCTCAAGCTATGGAAATGCTCTTGTTAGCTCACAAAGACGCTCTTGAGCTCACTCTCTCAACCCAACACAAAGGATGTGGCTTGAATCCACAAATCTCACAAAGAGATGGTTGGGGAGAGCCACTAAGGCTTAGGGCTTGCAGGAAAATGGCTTAGAACCTCAGCAACACCACTAGAAACAGCAGCCTTCAACTGAAGAAGGCTTGGGGTATTTATACCCCTCAAGGAGAAAACTAGCCGTTAGCCCTCGGGCGGCACCGGTCAGACCGGTGCCCCACACCGGTCAGACCGGTGTTTGAAAAACTAGCCGTTGGGGCTAGCGGCACCGGTCAGACCGGTGCCCCTGACCGGTCAGACCGGTCAGGCCCGAGACACCCCCAAAACCCTTTCTATGATTCTAACACTTCACCAAAGAGATGAAGTGGCTCAGGTTAGGTTAGGAGGGTTTGTTAGCACACTCTAAGGCTCTCAAGGCTAGATCTCACTTAGGTCAACTAATGAGCACTTTGACTTGGTCAACTCGCTAATGTTGCATCCCTCTTGATAGTACGGCATACCTATACTCAAGAATAAATAAAAACACCTTGTTGACTTCTTGAGCTTGAATGTCTTCAATCTTGCCATACTTGATCAATATCCACTTGAGGGCTTTCAACATAGCCTTTGACTTGAGCACGTCCATACTTGAGCTAATGACTTAGGATCTTTCCATCTAGCATAGGAAAGCACACTTGGATCAATAAGTCACTCCATATTGTCAATCATAACATGTTGATGACTTGCATTGCTTCCCTCGGTTAAGGTTTGGATATGATACTTAGAGACCCCACGGATGCTAGAACTTCACCCTAGCAAAACACTAATGGCGGCTTAGCTACGGCCCCAAAGATTGCTTAGTCCCTCACCCTAAACATCTCGGTTGATCTCTTCATCACTTATTCAATCCACTTTTGAGTTCCACTTTACTTCATACAAGATTAACCTTCATTTGAAAACCCGCTTCAAATGCTTGATCTTGATTGACAACGAATGTGCAAGCTTCCAAATTAGAACCATAACGTGTACACTCATCTTTGTGTCCTCTTTCAATAAACACATGAAGCCTTGCACTTGACTTAGAGAATTACCATCTTCTCTTTCGTGATCCTTGTAATTTTAATCAAGCTATGTCTAGTTATGGGAGAACATGAATTGACCTTCTCAATCTATCCCAATATTTATCTTCTTTATTGCTTCATATTTGTCATTTATACATTAGGATCATCCATATATTTGTCTTCTCCAATGTGAGCCATATAATATTCATCCACAAATAAATACTCCAATAAATACTCATGAATATATAAATAAAACCTGCTCACAATCTTAGACAAATACATTAGTCCTTTAATCACTTTATCATTCAATTCAACCAAATCCACTTTAGGGGCCTAGATGCACTTTCAGGCACGACACCGGGACATGCAATCACACATGGCAACAGCAGCCAGCAGGGGCCAAGGGCGACAGGACCCGCTGCAGGAGGAGAAAGCTCCCTCCCGTACACCTGTTGAGCATGCACGCTCTCTTTCTCTTTCTCTCTCCACTCATGTAACCTGCTCCCCTTGAACATATAAAAGAGAGAGCAGGGGTCCTTCCCAAGAAGGAGGCTGGCTTTTTGCTTTTTACTTCCTCTTTCTCCTCCCCGGAGGAGCTCTCTCTCTCTTTCTTCTTCTACCTCCAGCCATCCATGGCTCTCTCACTACAGAGACTTGGGACCGTGCTCCCTCTCTCGCCCATTTGTACCCCCTACTACAAATCAGCGCAAATAACACAACAACACAAACTGGACGTAGGGTGTTACTCTCCGGAGGCCCGAACCAGTATAAATAATTGTGTACCCCCATTTGCGCAACCATCCGAGGCTCGGCACGCAATCCGAGAAATTTACTGGCCAGCGGTTACGGAACCCCGATAGTTTATGATTGCGGAGGTTTGTTCCGCTTGCTTTGCTAGATGTGTGTAATAATGTCGTGAACTCTGTTAGTGCTTGTGAAGAGACAGAGATAGATTTATGGCATTCACGTTTATGTCATGTTAATTATGGATGTTTGACGCGGCTAGCTAATATGAGTTTAATCCCGAAATTTAATCATGTCAAAGGCTCTAAGTGTCATGCATGTGTGCAATCTAAACAAACTCGCAAGCCTCACAAGGTTGCCGAGCTAAGAAATTTGACACCTCTAGAGCTAGTTCATTCCGATCTTTGTGAGATGAATGGCGTTTTGAGAAAAAGCGGAAAAAGATACTTTATGACTTTTATAGATGATTGTACTAGATTCTGCTATGTGTATCTCTTGAAAACTAAAGATGAAGCATTAAATTTTTTCAAGGCCTATAAAGCTGAAGCAGAAAACCAACTTGAGAGGAAAATTTAACGTTTAAGGTCTGATAGAGATGGAGAATATTTCTCTAATGCTTTTGATGAATTCTGCGTTGAACATGGGATTGTTCATGAGAGAACACCGCCATACTCACCACAATCCAATGGGATTGCCGAGAGGAAAAACCGCACTCTAACAGAGTTGGTGAATGCCATGTTAGACACTGCGGGATTACCTAAGGAATGGTGGGGCGAGGCGATTTTGACAGCTTGTCATGTTCTGAACAAAGTTCCTATGAAAGACAAAGAAATCACACCATTCGAGGAATGGGAAAAGAAAAGATTAAATCTTTCTTATTTGCGCACTTGGGGTTGTTTGGCTAAAGTGAATGTGCCAATCAATAAGAAGCACAAACTTGGACCTCAAACCGTTGACTGTGTGTTCCTTGGTTATGCTTTTCACAGTGTGGGATATCGGTTCTTGATTATAAAATCTGAGGTACCTGACATGCATGTTGGTACAATAATGGAATCAAGAGACGCTACATTTTTTGAAAATGATTTTCCAATGAAATCAACACATAGTAGTTCTAATCATGAATCTATAAGTTCACATGAGCATGATAATCTCATTTCAGATGAACAATTTGAGGAAACCCATGTGCAAAATCCAGAGGAGAATGACACTATAGTATCTTGAAAGAGTAAGAGACAAAAGGTTGCAAAATCCTTTGGTGATGACTACATTATGTATCTTGTGGATAATACTCCAACAACTATTGAAGAGGCATTTTCCTCTCCTGATGCTGACTTGTGGAAGGAAGCAGTTAGGAGTGAGATGGAATCAATAATGTCTAATGGAACTTGGGAGGTTGTTGATCGTCTGTATGGGTGCAAACCTTTTGGATATAAATGGGTGTTCAAGAAAAAGCTTAGGCCTGATGGTACGATCGAGAGGTACAAGGCAAGGCTTGTGGCTAAAGGTTACACTCAAAAGGAGGGTGAAGACCTTTTTGATACTTATTCACCTGTTGCTCGATTGACGACCATTCGAACCTTGCTTTTCATGGCAGCCTCTTATGGTCTTATAGTCCATCAAATGGATGTTAAGACCGCTTTCCTAAATGGAGAGTTGGAGGAGGAGATCTATGACGCCCCAGGTTTTCAATTAGTGTTGATTAACGCTAATGACTGGTCAACCAAGTCAAACACGTTGACTTTGGTCAAACCTTGGTCAACCCAGGTCATCACCTCGAAAACTGAGCCAACCAACCCTAAGGATCAACACTTGAGCAAGAATGGTCAACACTTGGTCAAAACACCCTTTAAACCCTAGTTAACCCTTTAACCCTAGATCCTTGCTAGAACTTTTGACACGTTCTCCAAATTTCATCTAAACACTTCAAAATTAGCCAAAATAAAAGTTGTTCATCTTTTCAAGGGACACAACTTTGCTTTTGGGTGGCATTGCTAGTTTTGAGTGGATAATGGTGAAAAACTCGGTCAAAGTCTGCAAACACTATTCACAGGTGCTGAGAAAATTCTGGATTTTGCTTGATGAATCTGCTCGATCCTTTGATCAAAACACCTATCGGTCTTTGAGAAAGTTGTAGAGGGATACATGATCTCCAACTTTGCTTATTACCCCTTGGTGCACGTCAGTGTCGAAATCGGGAGAAAAGTTGAGTCAAACGATGCTACCCCGAGCTGTTTCTGCGCCGGAGCACCCTCGCGCACGACGCCGTCGCGCCCTCACCACGTCAGCCGCTGAGTGCGTGCACGCCGAGGCTCCCGTCCGCCCGCTGGTCCATGCACCACGCCCCTGCCGCGTGCGAGCACTGGGACCCACGCTGCACCGACGTCCGCGCCCAGTCACTCTCCGCCACGCGCCGAGCCGCTACGGGCAGCACCGCACCGACCATCGCCGCCCCTCCTATCCCGTCGCCACTGTACACAGGCGCCATGCCGCGACCGACCGTCCTCGTGGACGCGGTGCACCACCGAGTCGTCGTCATCCGCCTATAAAAGCAGACAGAGTGCATGCACGCGTACATGATGCGCTCCTCCGCCTTGCTCTGCTTTCCGCCGTGCTGCCATTGTCGCTGCCACGGAGCTCTCGCTCTGCCACTCTACCCCACTGTCGCCCGTGCACTCTAGTACCTCACCCACATCACACTCGAGCTTCCACCACCACATGTTGCCCTGCATCGCCTCGAGCTTCGCTGGGATTCAGGTCGCGGCGGCCGCTTCACCGCTGCCTCGACACTGGTGATCACCGGAGCCACCTCCGAACCCGCCGCCGCCGGCAATCGAACCCTGGTGAGCATCAATAACCCCCTGAGCCGCTTGTGGACCAAGTCCGGCCGGCTATCACCGCCGGCGAGCTCCCCTGCGCCGCCGAGGGCGTGGTTATGAAGATCAAACTCTTTCCAGGGAGTTTTGTGCAAACCGAGGGCATAGATGTGAACCTCCAAATCTTTCTGAGGGCCCTTTAGCAAAAAGATTCTACCCCTTTTCTTGTTTGGTCCAGTTTCTTTGAAAATCGTATAAAATCACAGAAAATCGTAAAAATGTAAAACCAATTTTGCTGGTCTCCTTATGAGCAGAACTACATCTTTTACAAAGGCTGTATATACTTTTGTTGAATGGTTTTTGTATGATAAATCAAAACCAGTTTGTGTGTGTGTGTTCATAACTTGAGTTCTACTCATGAGCTAGGCTTGATCTTTGGATATGTTGGTAGTCAGTACTTGAATAGGCTATGCCTAAGTTTTTGCACAAAGTTACTAAGTAAATCTCTAGATATGATTTATTTTGCTTTTATGCTAGATCTGTATATTTATTTTGTGCAGCCTCATATATAGGTTTTCTGTGGCTAATCTTGTGGGTACCCTCTTGTCATGCTTAGATATACTCCTAGTAAAATTATCATGTATTTTGAACTGTTTATATATCTGTTTCTGAATGATACTTGTTTTTAAAGTAAAATCCATATCTCAGTTTCTGTTGGTCAAATGATGTCTTTCCTTGGTCCAGTGCATGTTTATACCATGTTTGTGCTATGGTAGAAAGTTGGGCTGCTTTTGAGTCATGTAATTCTTTGTGTAAATATTTTGTGAATAAATAGGCTGAAAATGGTTATTTTTTGTGTAGCATGATTAAAATAGGTTCTGAAGCTAAATTTTTGGTGTGTAAGCTAGATTTAGTCCTTAGAGGCTCTATGTAATTTTTGAGCTCCATTGCATGAGTAGTTTTCTCTGTATTTAATAGTCTTGTTTTTGCTATGAATAAATTGTCGTATTTTTCATGCTCTGTATATGGCTCTGAATGTTATGAAAATTTAACAGTGGTTCTGTTGTAGTGCTATGTGCTTGTGCAAAAAGTTTCACTATGTTGTAGTGCATGGTTTTAGAAAAAATGATTTTTGGAATGAAACAAGAATATATAAAAAAGATAAATGAAGAAATCATTCTTTAAAAGCTTGTGTGTGTGCTTTACCCCTAAGGAATGCTACCTTGGACCTCTGAAATGTAACTCAAATGTTTGTGTGGTAATTTTAACTTGTTTCCACAAAAATGCACACAATCACCTGTGGAAATAAGTACTTAAATGGTTGCTTGGATAATCTTTATGGAAGAGTATGCTGAATATATTCTATTTTAATGAATATGGAAAACTCAACACCTTACATTGTCATGTAATATTTTGTAAATGAATAAACTCACTCCACCAATTAACTTTTGCATATGCATTCTACGTGTAGAACCTTCTGACGTTAGCCCCGAGTTCGTCCTGGATCGAGGTGACGGATCGTACGAGGGAACGAATCGACTACGTGGACGTGCAACAAGACCCAAACTAAGTTCGGAAGTTTTCCTACTAACTTGCTAGTGAAGGCAAGCCTCGGTTTAACATATACCTATGTGTTTCCTTTTTAATTTCTGAATTTATGCTTGATTATATATGTGCATTTACGTTCAGGAGTTGAATGGGAACCCTAAATGCATGATCCATAAGTACCTATGATCTTTTACTAGTATGCTAGGTCGATAGTTGCTTTGCACTAAGGACCCGGTACAAGTCGAGTGATGTATTTCACTCGCACTGATAGGTTCTTATGTTGGAATCATAAGACTTGTTAAATTGAATTGCTCACGTGGTAAGAGCATGTGATTTGGGCTCCGGTCCAATGGTTAAGAGATTAAGCGTTTGAAAGTACTAGACATTTGTCGGACATGGGTACGGTAAACCTAGTACCTGAATGACACGGTGCGGGAACTTTAGGCTACTAATCTTGGGCTGCTGCCCCAGGCTAGCTACCTGGTGGTGCATGGTGACGTTGGATGCTAGTGTGAGGCATGCCAGCTAGCTATGTACCTAGGACTGTGGCATCTGATCCCAATCCGAAGAATGACGGGAACCGTTTGGTTGAAATCACTCTTTGTGAGAGTTTTCTCCCGTATGTTTAGGTTCACCTTGCAAGGTTATTAATCGATCGATCGTCGGCCTCTCACCGTTATCCGGGAATAGCTTAACCCTCTAACCATGATAATCCCTCTATGATGAAATGTTGATAAATTTGATATTTGATTAATTATTTGCACAAGTATGCTTGAAGTAGTTGCTTATCTAGTAATAATTGATCTACTAGAACTTGAGCTAAAATATTGAAAGTAAGGATTAACTCCTTAGTCGCTTTTTGGCAAAACAAACTCAATAGCCAAAAGCCAAGCATGATTAGAAGGATACGTCTTTTATTTTAAGACGGGTAAGCCTTGCTGAGTATTAGTATACTCAGCCTTGCTATAAATGTGGTTTTCAGGTGATAATATTTGGCCTGGTGAAATCCCACCCGGCTGGAAGTTGGAACGGGTGGATGACGAAGCATTATGGCGTTATGGGTGGCCTCCCATGATGCCAAGTTACCGTAGTTTATTTCCGCTGTTATTTAAAACTCTGAACCATAGTTATTATTTTATGAACTGTGATTTGTAATAGTTGACCCTACGGGGAAGATTAGTATTAAATTGTAAGGCACTCTGGACTCTCCTTCGTGGGGGTTTTAATGTATGCGTTTCGATTCTCTGTGTGGTTTACAAGTGATTTACCGGGCTATGACCCGGCAACACTCAACGGGATAATTCTTTATTATTGCCTAATGACCAAAGTGGATCGGTCTAAGTGATAGTACGGACTTATCTCGGATGGGGTTGTCACAAGATCTATATGGATCAGCCTGATGGATTCGTTGCAAATGGTCAAGAGAGCAAGGTGTGTAAGTTATTGAAGTCGTTATATGGCCTTAAACAAGCCCCTAAGCAATGGCATGAGAAATTCGATAACACATTGACGTCTGCGGGCTTTATTGTCAATGAAGCTGACAAATGTGTATACTACCGACATGGTGGGGGTGAAAGTGTCATATTGTGTTTATATGTTGATGACATATTGATCTTCGGATCTAATCTCAAAGTTGTTGAGGAAGTGAAGCAATTCATGTCAAATAATTTTGAGATGAAAGATTTGGGAGAAGCTGATGTTATTCTTAATATCAAGCTGTCAAGAGATAGTGATGGTGGGGTAACTTTGTTACAATCTCACTATGTGGAAAAAGTTTTAAGTCGCTTTGGATATAGTGACTGTATTCCTTCTCCCACACCTTATGATCCAAGTGTTCCTTTGAGAAAGAATCGCAGAATTGCAAGGGATCAATTGAGGTACTCCCAGATCATTGGTTCTCTCATGTATCTTGCAAATGCTACACGACCTGATATCTCCTATGTTGTGAGTAAGCTGAGCCGATTTGTGGAAAACCCTGGAGATGTGCATTGGGTTGCTCTCGAGATAGTGATGCGCTACTTAAAGGGTACCATGAGCTATGGTATTCATTATTCAGGACACCCAAAAGTGTTAGAAGGCTACAGTGATGCCAACTGGATATCTGATGCTGATGAGCTCTATGCCACAAGCAGATATGTGTTTCTGTTTGGAGGTGGTGCTGTTTCCTAGAAGTCTTGCAAGCAGACTATCTTAACGAAGTCTACAATAGAAGCAGAGCTCACTGCATTGGACACTGCTGGGACTGAGGCCGAGTGGCTTCGTGAACTCCTTTTGGATTTACCGGTGGTTGAAAAGCCAATTCCGGTTATATCCATGAACTGTGATAACCAAACTGTGATTATAAAGGTTAACAGTTCCAATGATAACATGAAGTCTTCAAGGCATGTTAAGAGACGACTTAAATCTGTCAGAAAGTTGAGAAACTCCGGAGTTATAGCGTTGGACTATGTTCATACGTCGAAAAATCTGGCAGATCAATTCACCAAGGGCTTATCACGTAATGTGATAGAAAGTGCATCGAGAGAGATGGGTATGAGACCCATTTGAATTCTACTTTAGTGGTAACCTGTCCCATGTGATCGGAGATCCCGTGAATTAGGACGGTGAAACAAGCTAGTAGTAGATTGTGAGGAAAGAGCCCTTCTGAACTCATCTCTGGTGTACATCTTTCCTTTCTGTAAGGCGAGATGATTTTTATCTTAATGTATTTCAAATGAGATGTTGTCCTACAGAACATATGTTGAGAAATACACCTGTATGAGACAGACTGGTGGTCACAGTCTATGAGACTTGGTAATCTCTAAATTCTCATGAAGAGGTATAGAAGTGTGACTTATATGCTTCAAACAGAGGGGATGCCTTTTTGCAGCTTAGTACCAGTAAAGGACTTGAATGGACCTCATTTCACACAAAACTGTCAATTCAAAGCTTAGTCCATTGTATAGTTGTGATTGAGTAAAATTCAGGTTCTAGATGGATGTTCAACTTAACAGTCTCCATCGAAACACTGGTATATCAAGTAGTTGTGGTTTTGTCATGCTTTATTACTTACCCTAGAGTTTGGTGGGAATTGTTAAAAATTTAATTGGACCTGACCCATTTAAAATTAAAATCAACTCTATGGTACGTAATATTTGCATGATAATGACAATAATACCGGATAGAATTCCTAGAGTCCTTTATTCAGTTTAATAGTTAGATTTTATCTGATTAATTGGATAAGTGGAGGAATCTAATTAATTCGATAAGTGGAGGAAGAGCATGCAAGCATTGTTTGCAGACGAGCAGTCCCTAGCGTGCATGCGAGTAGGCATTTATGCTTGCATGCGAGTAGCCTGGCGTGCATGCGAGTAGGCATGCATGCTTGCATGTGTGCATGCAGGCAGCGAGGGGACGCTGCATGCAGGCAGTGAGCGGATGCATGCATGCAGGCAACGAGCGGACGACCGACTTTTCGTTTCGTCATCCACTATGAATAATTACCGAACCTCTTCGTTTGCTGGCCGGGACTAGCTCTATAAAACTGGAGCTCTCTGCTTCCTCCAGTTGACGTGAAAAACATTCTCCAGAATGGCTCTATAAAACTTGGAGCTCTCTGCTTCCTCCAGTTGACGTGAAAAACATTCTCCAGAAACAAACCACAAACTCTGTTGCTACTCGGGTATCTTCGTCTGGTACTCTTGCGCGCACAGGATTGCTGGAGGGCAGGTGCCTCCAGAACCGACGCTGCTTGTGAACTCTGCTCGGGGTGTACGGCGATTTGGTTTTTGAGGACATTCGCGTGACTGCTTGCATCGACTACGACGACACCAAATTGTCTTCAGCGACTTCTCTGCTACGACGACGACATGGGTGAAAACTCTAACGCTGCTGGAAATGTTGGGTATCTACTTCTGTCTCTCCTATTTATTTATGCGCTTTTCTTCCTGTCTTTCTTTTATGTTTCCTTTATATTCACATGCATAGAAGTTGTTCTATTCATCATGATCAATTTTACATATGTCATCATCTTTATGCCGTTTATGCCGTCTTTTATCTGGATTAAAATAATATGAAAATTGCTTAATATTCTAACAGTTCTTGGAGGGTTTAACCAACTGCAGTGCGCTGATCGAAATCTACCTCGACGGCAACAAGTTCGGCGGCGTGATTCCGGGCTCCGTCGTCCGCCTCTCTCCGGAGCTCCAGACGCTGAGCCTCGGTGGCAACCGCATATCCGGCGTGATACCCTCGGGCATTGGGAACGTAGTCGGGCTGGCGAGCTTCAAACCTTGGATCTCAGCTCGAATCTCCTCACCGGCATCATCCCAGAAGCCATCGGGAAGCTCAAAAATCTCAAAGAATTGAGGTTGCAGGAGAACAAGCTGACCGGACCGGTGCCGTCCTCCATTGGCTACCTCTCGCAGCTTCTAAGCCTTGACTTGAGCAGCAACTCTCTGAACGGATCGATCCCTTCCAGCATCGGCAACCTGAAGCGGCTCACACTGAGTAACCTCTCCGGCAACAAGCTCACCGGCCGCGTCCCCCGGCAACTGTTCCTCCTGCCATCGTTGTCGTGGGCGATGGACCTGTCGGACAACCAGCTCGACGGTCAGCTCCCCCACGAAGTCGGCCAGCTCGTGAAGCTCGCAATTCATGGTGCTCTCCAGGAACCGCTTCTCGGGCGAGGTGCCGGCGGAACTTGGGGGCTGCCAGAGCCTGGATTTCCTCGGTCTGGACACCAATTTCTTCAACGGGAGCATCCCGTCGTCTCTAAGCAGGCTGAAGGGGCTCAGAAAGCTGAACCTGACGAGCAACAAACTGACAGGAAGCATCCCACCGGAGCTCGGCCAGATGACCGGACTACAGGAGCTGTACCTGTCACAGAACAGCCTGTCCGGCGGCATTCCGGCGGGATTGGAGAAGGTGAGATTCTTGATCGAGCTCGACGTGTCTGACAACCGCCTCGAGGGCCGGGTCCCAACGCTCGGCGTGTTTGCGAACACGACCGGGTTTAAGATGGCCGGCAACGGGGCGCTCTGCGGCGGAGCGGCGCCACTCCGTCTGCCGCCTTGCCGGCGAAGCAAATCCACCCGACCGGATCACCTGCTCATTAAGATCGCGTTGCCCATCGTTGGGTTAGCTCTCTGCCTCGCCATGCTATTCGCTCTGCTCCGGTGCCTCAGGAGGAGAAAAAGGTCATCAAGAATTGCCGCCGACACCACGACTCGAAGCATCCTCAACGGCAACAATTATCCAAGAGTGTCTTACGCTGAGCTCGCGAAAGCGACCGAAGACTTCTCCAATGGCAACCAAATCGGCGCCGGGAAGTACGGGTCCGTGTACCAAGGGATCCTGCCATTGAAGACGAAGGGGAGCTTCGAGCTCCAGGACGTTGTTGTGGCAGTGAAGGTGTTCCATCTCCAGCAACTCGGTGCTTCCAAGACCTTCCTGTCGGAATGCGAGGCTCTGCGAAGGGTGAAGCACCGCAACCTGATCAGCATCGTCACCTGCTGCTCCAGCATCGACGCCGAGGGGAACGATTTCAGAGCTCTCGTGTTCGATTTCAAGCCCAATTGCAGCCTGGACAGGTGGCTGCACCCGAGCTTGCTTGACGTCACGGAAGGGCGTGTCCTGACTCCTGAGCATAATCCAGAGGTTCAACATCTCCGTCGACATCGCCGACGCTCTCAACTACCTCCACAACAGCTGTGAACCGCCGATCATCCACTGCGATCTCAAGCCGGGGAATGTTCTCCTTGGTGAAGACATGACGGCCTGCATCGGCGACTTTTATCGGCATTAAAAAAAACGCGGCGCCTAGAACACGATGCCAATTTTCACTTGAGAGCAAGGTTAATAACCCAGCCTGCTGCTGGCTGTATGCCAATGCCAAGTCATATACAGCCATCACAATAGCCAGCTCATATAATGGATTGGCTATTAGGTGGGCTAAGAGAAACGCTACATTAATTAGCAAGTACTCAATGCTTGCATGTGCACAACATCAGCTGTGGTCTACATCTTTGTGGCCATTTATCAAACAACACAATACATGGCGCACAGCACCATGACAGACACATGAAATTGATCAAATCTAGGCAACATGGTTCATTTCAGCATCACATAGATAACTTCATGGCGCACAGCACCATGACAGACACATAACACCATGACAAACATCAGAAAAGTCTTGAAAAAACATTAACCAAAAGTAGGTCCGGCATGAAACCGTTAATTATTGATCTAAACGACGATAGATAAAGGCATGGAGCCACATCTGCATCTTCACTGAAAAGGACTAGCCAGCACATTCGAATCAACAACCTTCTGTCACTGTATGAAAAAAGAAACAAAAGCATGGATAAATATTTAGTCAATACAAACTGACACAATTATCAGATAAGAGCATATAACCCCATGCATTCTGGTGCATTACAACAACAACAGATCAAATATGCTGGCAGGTTGAGGTTCAACAAAAACATACAAGTTACAGGTCCAAGTACAGACATAGCAGATCAAACTTGTAGGCAGGTTGAGTTTTAGCAAAAATCCAATATTACAAATAATAAATAGAATCTAATTTAATGTTACAATAAAAAAACACAACCAGAATGCATACCTGTAGTAGAACCACAGCAATCATAGACACAGCAAGGTCCTGAAATAAAATACATATATATATATATATAAGATACCATGCTAATGGAAAATTAATATAAACATATGCATATATAAGTGTCCTACCATGATTAGTTCCGAGGTCTATTTCTGAACCTATGCCAGATATGTTCAACCAAATCATTTTTAAGTTGGGTATGTTGTGGATAATCACGGATACTGGCTTTTCTACGCAGCACATCAGCAAAACACAGATTACCACCAACATTCACTTCAGGGGGTAGAGCCAAAGATGCCCCTGGATTCTCATTCAAGTCAATGTGAATGGTAGCCTCCTCTCTCTCATCTTCAACTATCATATTGTGGAGAATCACACAAGCTAGCATGATCCTCCCAACACTCTTTCGATTCCAAAGTCGTGCAGGGCGGCGAATAATGGTAAACCGGGACTGCAGCACACCAAAAGCACGCTCCACATCCTTCCTTGCCCCTTCTTGGTACGTGGCAAACAACTTATGCTTCTCTGTTTGAGGAAGTGATATAGTCTTCATGAAGGCAGCCCACTCTGGGTATATACCATCAGCAAGGTAGTAACCCGTGCTATACTCATTCCCATTGACTGAAAACTGAACCTGAGGGGCTTCTCCTTTCAGTGCATCAAAAAACAATTGAGAGTTGTTGAGCACATTAAGGTCATTGTTTGACCCAGCAATTCCAAAGAAAGCATACCAAATACGAAGGTCCTGGGAAGCAACAGCTTCCAGGATCATAGTTGGCACTCCATAATCACCACGTGTGAACTGCCCCCTCCATGCTAAAGGACACTTCTCCCATCGCCAGTGCATGCAATCTATGCTTCCTACCATTCCAGGAAAACCACGAGACTCATTAACCTGAAGTATATGCTCAACATCCTCACGTGTGGGGCGTCGCAAGTACTCCCCACCAAACATCTCAATCACTCCTCATGCAAACTTATCCAAGCAGTTTAATGCAGTGCTCTTCCCTATCTTCAAGTATTCATCAAGGGCATCTGCAGGGGTGCCATATGCTAGCATACGCATTGCGGCCGTACACTTTTGCAGTGGTGAAAGCCCTATGCGGCCAGCACAATCTGCCCTATAAGTAAAATAGGTAGACCACTATCCAAGGGCATTCACAATGCGCAGAAACAGACGCCTATTCATACGGAATCTAGTACGAAACATACTGTTGGGGTATAGGGGTTCTTCAGCGAAGTAGTCCTCCACGAGACGCTGATAAGCACCTCCATGATCCCTCTTGATGCTCTTCCTTGGACCATACTGACGCTGAGATCCTCTTCTTGCTGAGAATGCATCCTTGATCTTCACTGCAAGTCTCTTAGCAAGGGAGTCTGCATGTGTACATTTTCCAAAGACCGAATGGATGGGCCGTTAAATAACCTGTATGGCTGTCTGTATTCCACGGGGCCCAATCGATAGTACTTTGGGTTAGTGACTTGGGCTTCAATTTCCCAAAACCGTTCCTTTTTTTTATTTTCAAAAATATACACTTCATTTCAAAATTTTCAAAACTATACCATAACCGTCGTAGCATATGGTAGCATATGGGTCTAACCGCCATATGCTACGGTGGTTGCGGACAATACCCTTCACGGGTACTGTAGGACCGCCACCCGTCGTATCACACGGCGGTAAGGGCCAGTTTGTTTTCAAAAAATTATAACTTTTATACGAACTCGGATGAAGGTAAAGTTTATATAAAAATTGTAGATTTTGATGAGATATACAATTTTGTAGTTCAAATTCTTTTCATTTGAAGTCATCTTTAGACTCAAATAATCGATATACTATCCAGATCTGGATACGGAAAACTGAGATCTAAATAGTATATTGATTATTTGAGTCTGAAGATGAATTCAAATGAAAAAGGTTTGAACTACAAAGTTGTAGATCTCGTCGAAAGCTACAATTTTATATAAAGTTATCGCCATCCGAATTTATAAAAAAAATTACAATTTTTTGAAAACAGACTCACTCCTACCACCGTTTGATACAGCGGTTGGAGATGATACGACGGTTGGAACACTGTAGCACCATATGATATGTCGGTTGTGGAATAGTTGTAGCACCATATGATATGGTGGTTGTGGAATAGTTTTGCAAAATTTGAAGTTGGTTGTATATTTTTGAAAAATCGTAAATAAAATAATAAAAAATCATTTTTTCGTGAGGAGAAAAACTTAGGCAGCCTCTCCACTGGTTTCTTTCCCAGCGGCGGCGACGACTGGGCGAGTGCCGCCGCGCCCTTGGCCAGGTCTTGCCGTCTTGGTCGGGCGCTTAGCCGGCGACGAGCATCCGACAGGTATGGTCGCCCATTACCTTCCCTTCGCTTCCTCCTGTGCGAAATCGACCACCCCAAACCCTAACGTATGCAATTTGTCTTCGAATCTGACCACGTACATACCTGTAACTTCAATTTTTTTGCAAAAGCTATCGTGTGTACTTGTGTACGCGGTACGCCCATGTCCTATACTGTGACCCATCCAGTGAAAATGTGAAATTGCTACAAAGCTTATGGGTTTCATTAGGTCTTATCTTGCCTGTAGCCAATAGTCTTGCTGCCTGTTTGTTGTTGCCAATCATATTACCGCAAGTTGTTGCCAATCATTAGGCACAGTAAGTTTTTCTTATTTCATTTTTAGTTTGTTTCTGCCCCATCTTCCGTTGTGCAAATCAGAGGTGTGGTTCTCATCTTCATGGAATGGTGTAAGTGTGGACCTTTGGCTGGGATTGTTCCTAAAATAGTAAAGCTCCTCTTCTGTATATCTTTCACTTTCCAACGAAATCAAATGTGGTTTTTCATCATCCTTGTTTAGGAAAAAAAGGGGGGATATTAGCAAAGCTATTATCATAGATTAGTGTGCAATACTGTTTGTTTTAGTGATGATGCTCATGCCACCATTTTGTGGATTTTTCACATGATTTCTTTAGTAGAGTCTATTCATCAGAATTCAGAACTACTGGGTTTTGCTGTCTTTGACATATTCCTTTCATTTGATAAGCTTCCTTTTCTTGATCTTTGGTTTTGGAATGCGAAATTAGATCCCAATAAATGTAATCTTGCTTTCATGCTGTGTAGAGCTATTTGTGTTTGGTCATATGAACTCATACAGTCATAGCATTTCTGTGGCTGCTTTACAAACCAAATTTGATGCCTACAGGCATGCCTGCATTTTTCTGCCCTGATTTCATCACCAACTGAGTTGTTCTGATTCCGATTGTAGAATTTACTTGTTTCTAGTACTGGGTTTGCTGCAGAGTTAATATCTATGTCATAGTCTGATTCTTCCATTTTACTTATTTTGGAACAGCAAATTGTTCTGGTGCCAAGGTCTTTTTTTTATGCCAAGGTATTATAGCAGAGGTATTTCTTCTGAAAGTAGAGGCCACATGTGTGCAGGTTTATCTTCCATATCAAAATAGTATTGATATAATATAATGTCCTCCAAAGTTACAAGTGCCTAATCATAACAAGTGGATTATTTTTCTGTTTTTCTTTGAAATATCCGTTCTTCGAAAAAAACTTATAATGTTCTCATTAGCTTAGTTCTGGAATTTTAGCATATCGAGGCTGAGCTACTTACTGGAATGCAATGTGTTTTCTTTTGTTCAGTTCCAGAATTCTGTGGCATTGTGATGTGAAAAGAATGCAATGAGAGAAATAGTACATGGATAACCAGTCTTCATAGTTAAGTTTGCATTTGAACAAATGGAAAATATTAAGTCTTGGAAGAAACAAATTTCTGGCATGTAGGCAGGGCATCAAAACTAAAAAAGCAACACTGCATTTCTGCAATACTTGTATAACTAATACTTTGTATACTCTGGTTCCTTGTCTCTTGTACTATTTCTTACAATCAGATGCTCATTATTGTTGATGAAAACCTTCATATGCCTGACAAAGCTACCCCGTTTTGGGTTTCCTTATTTCTGGGTGCTAGATGGCATCTGCTGGCCCAAAACCAGGGGTGCTTGTTATGCTGCGGGAGTTGGGACCTTCCTCAGAGATATTCAAGCAAGGAGCATCACTTCGAGTCACAGGAAAGTAGGTGAAGCCTCCTGTAAGCTTACCTGTTAACAACCTATGCTTCAGCTGAGTTGAGCCTCTTGTTTTTCTTCAGTCTTCAGTCATACGATGTGAACTCTGCAACTGCTGTCATTCAAGATGGCAGCGTGAGTTTGAAGGTTGACACCCAACTTCTGAGGGACATCAGTTTCCGCACGAATTCAGTGTACCAGTTCATCGGCGAACTGCTGGTCTGCCAAGAGAACAATGTTTGTTGGAACTCCTTCCTCCTCAAGCTTTGATCAGCGTGTTTGATGCTAGCTGAAATAACAATAATGCACATTCTTGTTTGTTTACATGGCATCTTTGCAGGCGATTCTACAAGCACGCATTGGAAGGAATGTTGATGGCCTCGACCTGAACCTCTACCAGCAGTCTCTACTCATTCGACGGCAACACGAAGCCAAGCTACAGAGCTTTAGGAGAGCATGATCTGTTGCCAACTTGCCACGGAGCCAAGCACATAATCTGCTGCTGAAATTTTTAATGCTTATCTTATTGAACAGAGGCACGAATACAAGCATCTCTAATCAGGCGCAGCTCTGATGCTGCATCCTTCATACCCGGTATTTGGTGTTGTGCTTGGATGCAACAATTGAGTGCCACCCTATGGCAGAAACCAAACAGGCAAACAGTCATGCACTGTAACACACATGACGCTTTTTTTCTGAATGTGACATTACTCCATCGAATTAAATCCTCTATTGGCAGCAGAGTAGGATCAAGAATCTGCCCAATCTTCTCTGGTAATGCCCTGCCAACAAACTCTGGCAATGTCAGGCCATATCCGAACACTGTCAGTCGGCAGCTTCCCAATAAAGATCTCAAGAAGCGTCATCCCAAAGCTATATACATCACCATGGGTAGAAACCTTCCCAGACGTGCCATATTCTGAACAGTGCAAAAGGAGAAGTCCTAGTTAGAGAACGTGGCTTGGCTTGCAGTGGATGATCGGCGGTTCGCAGCTATTGTGGAGATGGTTCAGAGCGCCTGCAATGTCCACTGCAATATCGGACCTCTGGACCATGCCTAGTACATGCCCTTTTTTTTTATGTCCACAGAACTTGGGTGCAGCCACCAGTTTAGACTGTAATTAGGCATGAAATCGAACACTAGGGCTCTGAACTGGTTACCCTCATGGTGATGATGTTGATCAAGTTGCGGTGTCTGACACTTCGAAGAGATTCACACTCAGGCAAGAAGATCTTTGAAGCACCAACTTGCTGAAGATCAAACACCTTCACGGCTACAACGACATCCTCATGGACAAAACTCCCCTTTGTCTTCAGTGACAGGATACCTTGGTATACAGATCCATCCTTCCCAGCACCAATGAGGTTTGCTTTTGCAAAGTCATCGGTGGCTTTAGCCAATTTGGCATAAGAGACTCTCGTGAAATTCTTGCCATTGAGCACGCTGCGAGACGTAGTGTCTGCAGTTCTTGGCCTCCTCTTGCGGCTTTTGGACATGAGTACATATCGATGATATCATGGCAAAGCAGAGGACCAATCCGCCAATGATGGGCAACACGATCTTGACAAGGCGGCAAATGGAGCTGGGCAGCACACTAGCACCACCACACAATGCGCCGTTTCCGGCCATCTTAAACCCAGTCGTGTTCTTGAACCTGCCAATCTGCCATGATATAACAGCCTCCATTTACCTGCTGATCAGCTGATCTTTTTGTGTGAACTGACGCTCCTAAATTCAGATTAGGAACAGCTCCTTGCGGGATCTTACCATAGTCCTTTGAGTTGCTAGAGAAAAATGTAACATGGAAACATGATCGAGAGTTCTACTTTAAAGTTTAAACGTAATTTTCTCTCCAGGGAAATGCTTCTGCATAGCTTGCCACCACGTGCACAGAATTTTATCGAGTGTTCAGATCAAAATAGTGCTATCTGTAAGCTGTGTGACTTTCTTGTTTCTGGAGTCCTTGAAACCGGCTTGAACTGGATATGCTAGAATTTATGCATCTGTTGAACATACCATTTTGGATGATGGTGTGTTGACTATTGATCAATTTAGGATGAGACATGAAGTTGTGCAGTAGTACAAAATTTAAAACTGTTACTCCTGTACCAGTTCCGATGTTTGTCTTGTGCCCATGTTTATCATTGTACTTTGTACATTCCTTAGGTATTGGATGAATTATCTGGGCAAGAGACATGTTCCTCTAGAATTTGAGTTCCATCTCGTGCAATTAACTGTTAACTTTTGGAGCTATGGATAATAATTTAGTGTTGTTTGGTTAGACATTGATGGAAGCTTACAGATCATTTTGGTTGGTGAGAAACATAATATATATTGATGGGAAATAGATCCTAAAGTGTCTGATACTACTTTCATGATCTGTGTTCCTGCAGCACTGGGAGCAGCCTCTGACCAGGTGCTAGTGCTTCAAGCGCATGAAAAGACTTAAGTTGCTATGGAAAGGTCCTTAACATGAAGGAAATGTGTACTGGCAGCGGAGATGGCGTATGTGGCTTGTGACTTGCACTTTTCAGTGAAATCTGCAGATTTCTGCTTGCCGTCATGCTTTCTGAATCTCTGTCTATTGGTTTAATGATACTTAGTAGTGTGTCTTAGCTGTGATGTTTTTAGCTTTCTAGTCAATTTGAAGTGCCTGTTGGACTTGTCTGTAAGATGTTTATGGCAGCATGATCTTGCTTTATATATGCAATGAAATTAAAGCTTTGTATGACTGAAATCAAATCTTCGCAGTGAGATCTTGGAATGGATATGCTTCCCTTGTCTTCGGATACTGGTGCTCAGGTTCTTGCGGTTGAAATTCCTTTTGTGTCCACTTGAAATTTATTTACTGAACTGGTGCATCGTGAAATCTTCGGCCGGCTCTGATGGCTTGCTTTGACAGGTGCAGAGAAGAGCTTAGGTCTGGAACTTTTATGTCCTGATAGTGATGCATCTGATGCCAGCATGTGACATTCCCTCTGTACGCTTTTTCAGTTCACTATACCATCACAAACTCATCACAATGTGTTGGTCTTAAAATGCACAGTTTGTGGAAGTATGGATTGTGCTGTGCTAACCTGAGTTCATGTTCAAATTGTAACAAAGAACAGTGACGTGAATGAAATGTCAACCTGGGAACAACATTTTGCTGGTGTGAACCTGAACCTGAACTTCAGACTCGGTGGAGCAGGAGATTGGAGTTTGTGATGTCATAGACTAACGGTTGATTGAAATTCAAACACTGGTAACTTTCGCGTATTTTTCGCCAACTGCAAATCTTGCAAAAATTAGTACTATGTCATTGGAACAGTGTTTACGTTGCCGAAAACTGAACAAACTGTAAAAACTCGCAAATCGGCAGCCAGAACGTTGCCGACTGAGCCTCGTGCGGCCCACCAGCCCATCCTGCTGCCGCTGACCCCACCCGGCAGAGGCTCCTCCTCCTCCTGGCCCCCTACCTGACCGGAATAAATGGGGGATTCCGGATTCGGACCCCGACCCGTCGTCTTCTCCATCACGCTTTTCATTTCACCTCCCCGCCGCATCGTATCGCACCAAGCACACGCAAGCAGCAAGCATGGCGGCGCCGCCCCGCCACCCGCCGCGGCTGCACGACATGATCGTCGTGGAGATCCTCGTGCGCCTCCCGGCGGACGACCCCGCGAGCCTCCTCCGCGCGGCAATCGCCTGCAAGCGGTTCGCCCGCCTCGTCTCCGGCCCGGGCTTCCGCGCCCGGTTCCTCGAGTTCCACCGCGCGGCCGGCGGGCCACCCATGCTGGGCTTCTTCTGCGACCACCGTGGCCCCGCCGACGGCGTTGTCTCCCGCTTCGTCCCCACGTCCACCATCCGCCCGCGCGCCATGGTCCGCTACGGCTGGCGCGCCGCCGACTCCCGCCACGGCCGCGTCCTCCTCTACCCGCTGACCAAGAGGTTCGAGACCTTCCGGAAGGACCGGAACATCCTCGTGGTGCGGGTCCTCGTCACGAACGAGGAGCGGGAGCTCCCCGAGCTGCCGCGGCGCGCGCAGAGCTGGAGCGCCGTGGTGCTCTGCGGCGGCGACGGGGCATGCGGCCACCACCCCGGCTGCCACCGCGGACCGTTCCGCGTCGTCTTCGTGGGCACCGACAGGAACGGCATCTTCTCCTGCGTCTACTCGTCCGTCGAAGATGCGTGGAGCCAGCCGGCCTCCGTCGAGCACCCTCTGAACCCCCCCGCGTGCATCGAATCCGTGCCCGGTGTCCTCATCGGGAACGCGCTCCACTTCCTGTTCCAAGGGAGCGCCAGCATCCTCAGGTATGATTTGGGTACGCGAGAAGTGACCGTGTTCCAGAGGCCGCCGACATGCGCCGATTTCCAGGGGCGCCCTCTGCTCATGAACATGGAGGACGGTAGGCTGGGATTCGTCTCCGTGCTCAAGTCCAAGCTGTGCCTGTGGCCGAGGGAGGTCGGCTCCGACGGAGAAGCACGATGGGTGCAGAGCAGAGAGATTGAGCTCGAGACGCTGCTCCCTGCTAATGCCCTTTTGACCTATCCTTATTTGCTTGGCTTTGCTGATGGTGTTCGGGTGCTCTTCGTGTGGACGATTGTTGGTGGGGTGATGCTCGTTAATCTGAAATCAAGCCAGGTGACGCAAGTGAAGATTGACATGGACATCTACGGCGTTGTTCCTTACGTGACCTACTACACTCCAGGTACAGCAACTCGTCTGCTTGTAGTTTTTAATTTGCCAGTATTTAGGATGAGTATGTTTTTCACCTTTTAACATGAAAATATGAACAATGGTGTTTGTGCTCAATAAATAATAGTGAGTATATGGAAGTGGATGTGTGGAACTGTTACAATCTTGTGTAAAACTGAGTTACCTCTACTTGAAACTGCAGAGATGTGCATTTCTTGTATATAGGAAGCCTAGCTGTCTGTTACTCTGTTATGAATGCTACTTGGTCCTTGCTATTAGTGGGAAACAAGAGTGTTCATAAGGGGAAACTGATTCTTCACTTTGCTGTGTTATTTTCGTATTTCTATGTTTCTGCAGCACTGAAAATGGTGAGTTTATGGAATGCCACAATCTTGTGTAAAACAGAGTTATACCACCTATTTGAAACTGGGTATCTATATGTGCATAAGTGCATTGCTTGTATGTAGGAAGCTGTCTGCCTGTCTGTTATTATACATCATACATGCTATGCTATGGATCTGATGTATGCCAAGAAATGATAAATGAAAAAAAAATCATACACTTACTGCAATTATTCACTCCATAGAGATTGGGGCCATGCCCATTGCCTTGTACACTTCCATAGCTCTGTTTTGTCAGTGCCACTAATTGATTTATAAAAAATTGGGTTTAACTGTTTGGTTAGCCATTTGCTGCAATTTGTTGGTCTTTACCCTTGAGAAACAAGGGTATGTTAACTGCAATTCAATTCCTCAATTTGCTGATGTTATTTTCATATTTCTATGTTCTGGCAGTACTGAGAATAGCCGCTGAAGGTGATGGAGATGGACCAGGTGTGGATGCATGAGAGCCTCAAGTGCTGTTCAATAAGGTCTTCAACTTCATATGTGGGTTTTGTGATATGATAGGATAACTCAAGGATCTCTGATAGTGTGTGCTGCTTAGCTTTCGAGCTTTCTGAATCTGAAGTGAGTCATTAGTAGCTTTTGAGTTGGTGCAAAACTTAATGGGGCTTATCTGTGTGCTCCGGAGTTTTATGTTTCTGTCAGGCTGGGAATGGATAGTTCATTTTGTCTGAATGTCCAGGTACTCAGGAAAAATGAGTGCATGAGACATTTTGTATGTTTCAATTCAAGGTTAATATGAAATCAAAATCCTGCAATTGCATACATGCCATTTTACTGAAATGGTTTGGTTTCAACTTTTTGTGGCTTGAATTTTGATTGATGACCTGAAAGTGTTGTTACAGAACCCACATCTCTGCCTTTACTTTACCATGATCAGCACATTTTTGTGTTGACAACTTGAGCAAGATATGATTCGTCAGTTTGCCTTCTTCAGTGTAGTATTGGGGATTGGGGTCGGCGACGCCCATGACCTGGATGCCTGCACACGTACTACACACCTGGTCATCGTTTTTTCTCAACGAAACATCTTTCACTCTTCGCATTCTAGGTCGTGAGAGTGAGTTCTTTTTTTTTTTTGTTACTTTATTGTTTTCTTTTCTTTTTCTTCAATTTTTCCTTCAATTTTTCCGTGCACATTCGAAAGCAAGATTTTTATTTAATTTATTTAAATGAAGCAATAAAAAAAAACTGCACATTCAACAAGCAAGGCTTGTTGCTTTGGGTCCTAGCAAAGCTGCTTGACGCAGGCAGCATCTCCAGCGCAGCCTGGGATGGGATGAAAATCGCTGCTTGGAGGAAAATTTAGAGTTGCATACTTAATAGAGGTGGCTGTTTAACCAAGATGTATTAGTACATTACACCTAAATATTGTAGCATTTGGTGGAGAAATTAAAACACAAATGCAGAAAGGTCATGGCCCATTGAACCCATTGAAGCAGGCAACCCCAAAATTCGACATACTCCATACAATAGGACAATGAGATAAGTAATGATCCAGTACATGCTCCCTCTATTCCAAATTTTGTGGCTAAAATAGTTACAATAAATTAACCTTAAAATATATATCATATTTGGTTTTATGGAATCAACAGATATGTGTATAAGTATTATTACCAAAGTTAGAATGGTTTGAATTATTATTTTTAAAGTAATAAATAATTTGAAATTTGAAGCGGAATATGAATGTTTCTATTCTGAAAAAAGTTTGAACTACAAAGTTGTAGATCTCGTCGAAAACTACAATTTTCATATAAATTTTATCTCCATCCGAAATTTTATCGCGAGACGAATCCATTAAGCCTAATTAATCCGTCATTAGAGATTGTTTACTGTAGCACGGCGTTGTCTAATCATGGTATAATTAGGCTCGTTAGATTCGTATCAAAAAATTAGGTAGGGGTTATGGAATGGGTTTTGTCATTAATTCACATTTAATACTCCTAATCAGTTTCCGAAGATTGATGTGACGGGTAGTTGGGAAAAAATTTGGGAACTAAACAGGGCCCCGAGTCTTCTCTAGGAATGGCCCGCCAACAAACTCCGGTAATGTCAGGCCATCTGTGAACACTTTGTCAGTCGGCAGCTTCCCAATAAAGATCTCAAGAAGGGTCATCCCAAAGCTATATACATCACCATGGGTAGAAACCTTCCCAGACGTGACGCTCCTAAATTCAGATTAGGAACAGCTCCTTGCGGGATATTACCATAGTCCTTGCTAGAGAAAAATGTAACACGGAAACATGATTGAGAGTGCTACTTTAAAGTTTGAACATAATTTTTTCTCCAGGGAAATGCTTCTGCATAGCTTGCCACCACGTGCACAGAATTTCATCAAGTGTTCAGATCAAAATAGGGGAGTAAATGGAATCCTGGTCATTGTTTTACCATTGCCAAACAATCAAGATATATGCCACGGGTAAGAGATAGCCTTATCCTAACCTGAATGGCACGGCAATGTAGTTTGAAAGATTTCTGCTGGTGGAGATAACATATTGGATGAACCAGGCCTTCACATATAAGTGGCACTAATACTAAACTAAGATTAATGCCTACTAAACACTATCACCGTGAAATGTCTGTCCCATCATTTCCTTTTCACAGGCCAATGTTTTCATACAGCTTTTATCTGCAACTCGTGGGTATGGAGAGCAAATATAAGCTTGTTGGTTCTACTGCAAAGGCACCAACTCTAGCTTTGGAACAAACAGAAGGGAGAAAACATATGCAACAGCATTTGACAGACATATGCAACAGCATTTGGATCAATTCTGCAGGCACCTCAATCAGCAGATCTACTCTTTTCCAGCAAATCAACACATCAATCACAACAAAAGATGGCATGGAACAGACATCATATCTCACAAGAACAAAGCCATTCAGAAACTAGCAATCACGTTCCATTCAAGTGACACCAACACATTCAGAACATTACTACGTACAAGATAGCACGGCAAGAAACGAAGCACCCATCCAGTTCCAGCACTACAACGAAGACGCAGCGTGGCGCACTCGCGCTCAAGCCCTCTCGCCTCTGATGCGGCGGGCGAGCTGGATGTCCTTGGGCATGATGGTGACCCTCTTAGCGTGGATGGCGCAGAGGTTGGTGTCCTCGAAGAGCCCCACCAGGTACGCCTCCGCGGCCTCCTGCAGCGCCGCCACGGCCGACGACTGGAACCTGAGGTCGGTCTTGAAGTCCTGCGCGATCTCGCGGACGAGGCGCTGGAAGGGGAGCTTGCGGATGAGCAGCTCCGTGCTCTTCTGATACTTGCGGATCTCACGGAGCGCGACGGTGCCGGGGCGGAAGCGGTGCGGCTTCTTCACGCCGCCGGTGGCCGGCGCAGACTTGCGGGCGGCCTTGGTGGCCAGCTGCTTCCTCGGAGCCTTGCCGCCGGTGGACTTGCGCGCCGTCTGCTTGGTGCGGGCCATCGGAGCGGAGCGGGGGAGTGGCGGCGCGAGGAGATGGGAAGGATTCGGTGGATTCGAGGACGGCTTGTTGCGGTGAGGATTGGGGTTCCGGGGCGGGGTTTTTGAAGCGAGCGGTGGGCGGAGGGATCGCGTAAATTTTGGAGCGGGCGCGGGCGGGAAGGGAGATGGCCAGACTGGCCTGGGTGGGTTTTCTTTTTCTTTTTTTTTTAAGGGAAAGCAGGAGCACTGCTATGTCATATAAGAAGGGGAAGCAAACGGTCTTTTACATAGTTTTGATTACAAAAGGAGATATGAAACTCTAGGCTCTTTGCAAGAAACAACATTAAGAAACAGTAATGAGCTCCTCTCTACCACAAGCCTCAGCTGTAATGGCCATCTCATCTTTAATCAGTTGCAGCACTCTTGCTGGCGATGCAGATGCCCCTTAAAAACCCTTCGATTCCTTTCTTTCCAAATGTTCCAGGTTGTGTAGATTAAAATTGATGCTCTCTTTTGCTTTTGCTTGCCTGCTAGCTGCGACATCTCCATGTTCCACCACTCCTCCATAGAGATATTTCGCACTGGTACCTGAACTAGGCCATTAGTCCACCTGTGAACCTGTAGCCACACTTCTTGCGCAAACACACATTGCAGGCAGAGGTGCTCTGCAGTTTCCAACTCCTGATCGCAGAGCATGCATACCGGCTGACAGGGCCAATTCCGCGCAATAAGCTTATCGGCAGTCAGTATCTTGCGCTGTACTAGCAACCAACCAAAGAATCGGTGCTTCCCCTCAGCTTTAGCATTCCAGATGGCCATGCTGTCAAAAGAACAGAAAGAACCTGCAAACTGAGCTTTGTAAGCCAATTTGGCTGTGTACATACCATGTGTAGTCCATTTCCACTTGATTGAATCGTCATCATCATTTAGATGCACATCAATGATCAGGAACCATAAAAGCACTAATTCCGCCATCTCTGTTGCAGTAGTCATGCGCCACAGACCCCTTGTCCAATTCTCATTATGTAGGTCATCCTTAACACTTTGATGCTTTCTCCATGCCAGCTTAAAGAGGTTGGGGGCCAAATCACGAGGGGCTTTACCATCCAGCCAGGATGATTCCCAGAACTGTGCCCGCGCTCCATTACCTACCTTAACTTCGGTGCATGCTCGAAATAGTTGTTTGTCCACTTCGTTGCAAGGTACTTCAGTGCCTATCCATGGTCGGTCTGGCTCAGTCCACTGGTACCACAACCATCTGAGGCGCAAAGCCCTACTGTAACACTTCAAATCAAGGATACCCAGGCCCCCCGGCTACTTTGGCCGTTGCACTTTGGCCCATCTCACTAGGCAGTGTCCTCCCTTGGCCTCCTCTGATCCTTTCCACAGGAAACTCCTTCTGAATTTATCAAGTTTCTTGATTGTCCACTTTTTTGGTGCAAATGCTGTCAAGAAGTATGTTGGGATTGAGGTGAGCACACTATTGACCAGTTTAAGCCGGCCAGCCTTATTGAGGAATTTTCCTTTCCATGAAGCTAATCTGGTAGACATCTTATCGATGATAGGCTGGATTTCAACTCTGTGCAAGGCTCTGAAATGTAGAGGAAGACCTAGATAGCTGCAAGGGAAGCTTTTGATAGGGCAATTAAACCCTTCCATCACTTGGTTGTTGTCGAGATCTTCACACCTTATTGGATAGGCTGCACATTTGCCTCTATTTATGACAAGACCAGAAACTTCACCAAAGGTGTCCAGGATTTGAGACACAGTCTGTAATTCTTCTTTGATTGGGTTAAGAAATATGGCTGCATCATCTACATACAAACTCATTCTCATTTTTGCTGCTCTATTATTTATAGGTGATAACAACAGTTGTGTGGTAGCTAGATCCAATAATCGCTGAAGCAGCTCCATGGCCAAAATGAAAAGCATAGGTGACAGTGGGTCACCCTGCCTAAGCCCTGCAAAATGCTTAAACCATCTGCCTCTGGTTCCATTTTGTAACACTGCAGTGGAGGCCGTGGAGAGTAAAGCTGATACCCAGTTCCTCCATTTAGGTCCAAAACCAAATTGTGCCAGCACTTCCATCAAGTAGTCCCATCTAACAGTGTCAAAGGCTTTTGCAATGTCAAGTTTTAAGAAAATCCCAGGTTGCTTCGATCTGTGTAAAGCCTTAATCAGGTTTTGAGTATAGAGAAAGTTGTCTTGGATACTTCTACGCTTGATAAAAGCACTCTGGGCTCGGGAAACCAAAGAATTCAGCTCAGGGGCGAGCCTGTTGGCCATCAGCTTAGACAAGATTTTTGCAAAGGAGTGAGTGAGACTGATAGGCCTGAAGTCCATAACCGATGTAGCATCTGCCTTTTTGGGTATAAGAACCACATGGGCAGTATTTAAGTGAGACAGGTGTTGACTATGCTGCTGGAAGAAAAAGTGAGCCGCATGGAGCAAATCTCCCTTGATAATATGCCACGCTGTCTTGAAGAAGACTCCAATGTACCCATCAGGCCCGGGGCTTTGTCCCCTGCTAGGTCTCTGATCGTTGCAGCCAACTCTTCTTCGGTAAACTCATCTTCTAGATGTGACAGATCCCTTCTTCCCAGCTGCACAACATCCCAATCCAGAGTGATGTTCCACTGGCTTGGTGGGCCGAAATGTGTGCTGAAATGGTTGAAGAGTTCCTGAGCTTTGCCTTGGTGTGAATAGCAGATCCCCTCAGAAGTTTGCAGTGAGTGAATAAGATTTTTTCTTCTTCTTCCATTTGCTTGCAAGTAAAAAAGCTTTTCATTTGCTTCCTCAGCTCTGATGGAAGTTAACCTTGATTTTTGTTTTGCTCTCAGTTTCTCCACAGCTGTCATACCCAGGAATCTGGCTTTAAGGTCTCGGTGCAAACTTATTTCAGGTTCACTCAACTGCCTGTATTCCTGCACCACATCCAGGATAGCAATAAGCTGGCTGGCAGCTCTCAAGAGTAATTTATTGTGCCCAATGAGCCCTCTGGCCCATGCTCTCAGTGCTTTACTTGTTCTTCGCATTTTAATATGCACCCTGAGGAATGGATTAGTGACAACTGTGCTCTTTCCCCATGCTTCAGCCACTACCTCTAGAAAACCAGGCAATTTTGGCCAGAAAGCTTCAAATCGAAATCCCTTGAATTTCCTAGCGGAGGAATCTCTAGCAATGAGTAGGGGACAGTGATCAGACACACGTGAGGATAAGGCCTGAAGAAAAATATCCGGCATCATCAAATCCCATGCTACAGAGCAAAAGGCTCTATCAATTCTTGTTTGTGTTCTGTCATTTGACCATGTGAATTTTCTTCCCCTTAAGTTTAGCTCTTTCAGATCCAGATCATGCACTACACTTCTAAATTCCCCCATCAGACGTCTGTTTAAGTTGCAGTTACTTTTATCACTGGCCTGAAGGATCATATTAAAGTCTCCTATGAGTAGCCACTTGTCTGTCACTGTTTGTTTAATCCACCTCAATTCACCTAGGAATTGTAGCTTGTCATTGTCCCTTTGAGGCCCATACACAGTTGTGAGGCACCAATCCACAGGCCCAGCATTTGCTAGCAATTTCACTGTCACACTGAACATTCCCAATTCAGAGTTTGTGATTCTATAATGATCTTCATCCACAGCCAAAATAATACCTCCTCTTGTAGATGTTGCTGGCAATGCAACATAGTTGTTTGCAAATCTGGTGCCCAAAGTCTCAATTATCACCTGCCTGTCCACAAAATCAAGCTTTGTTTCTTGTAGAGTCACAATAGTTGCTCTGTACTCCCCGACCATGTCTCTGACTACTTTTCGACGCGCTGTATTATTTAACCCCCTCACGTTCCAGTTGAAAATGGTGCAGTTTTGGCCTGGGTGGGTTTTCAGTTGTCGGATGGGGTAGGACGCGGCGTTTGGTGGTGGCCGATCCGCGTGACGGGTGATGCTGCTTCCCCATTGGCTGAGGTGGCTGCAGAGTGGATCGTCGAGCCCACATGGTGGCCTCGCCCTCTTTCTCCCATAGCCTCGCGCGCGAGCCAAGCGCGAGCGAGGAATTTTTTTTAATATTTTTTCCCTATTTTGCAAAAATAAATGGTCCGCTTGAAATTTTGCAAAACTATACATCTGCCGCCGTGGGTCACGACGGCAGGGGTCATACCGTCGTGCGGCACGGTGGTAGGGGCCGTGGCCCACTGGCAAGGGCACATACCGCCGTGGGCCACGCCGTAGGAGCCTAGCGCCAGGCGGCAGCGTGGTCTCCAGGTAGCGCCGTAGGCCACGACGGTAAGTATGGACCTACAGCCGTGCCCTACGGCGGTAGGATTTTTTTTTGTAAATTTTAATTTTTGAAGCATTGATACTTAACGACGAACAATTAATACTTAATGACAAATTACAGAAACAAGCAATGGAACGTACGACACAAGTACCCTAACTTTGTGCCGCTGCTAGTCCTAACGTGCCTTAGGGAATTTAGATAAACGATTACAACATTTGTAGTCTAGTTGTACGAATAGTACCCGGAGAACCCGGACATCATAGACCCGCCGGAGTGCTGGGAGGGCATGTAGTACCCCGACGGGGGTGGAGTTGGATCAGACGGTGGCGGGGGTGGAGTTGCTGGTGGAGTGTTGTCCTTCTTCTCGTGGCACGGACAACAGCAGAACTCGTCCTCATACCCGGTGTTCGTCTTCACCACCATTGGTCCGGTCACCGGTCCGTCGTCGTCGTTGGTAGATGTCGGATCTGGAGAAGCCAATGCCGACGCGAGTTCTTGCCTCAGGTTGAAGATGACAACATCCTCGAAGTAGTTGATGTACTATTGATACGGGTCAATAGCTGGGGGATCCACCCATTGCACGAAACCGCAGTTATCTGGTTGTTCGGAGTACTGCAGAAATCGTGATTACATTAGTAAATCATAAAATGATGAAGGACAGAGGTCAAGGAGTTTTGCTTACCCATGCTCGTGAGCAATGCCAGAAGCGTCGACCAGATTGGTCCCATCCCTGGTAAACCTGCATCACACAGAACTCACCGTGTGCACACCTTGGCCAGTTCACCGTTTGATTTGGTGCGTACTTTCTAACATCACGCATGGATTTTAAATCTCTCTTATCTAAGACTGGAAAATTGCTGTTGAACTCTGGATCTTGCTGGCTCCACAGTGCTGGACCGAGGGAGTCATCATCATCCCCAGTCCAGGAACTCATTGGTGCTTGTTGTATTGTGAAGTGACACTGGAGAAGAGTGCTCACATATATGTAGGCAATAAAGCAGACTGGACGGTGGGCCATTCGATCTGGGGCAAGAAAAACGGGCAGTGACTCGGAGGAAACACACCCTAGTACTAGGTACACTGTTTGGTGCAGTGACTCACAGAAAACACACCCTATGTGTTCACTATTTGGTGCAGTGACTCACAGAAACCCTACTACGAGTTTTACTGTTTGCATCTGAAATGCATCTGAAATCAAATTCTTAAAGATACAACCCGACTCTAGAGAATGATGAAATGAAATCATAATTTTTTATGGATACAGTAGCACTCGGCGTCTAGTACTCTACGTCTACTGGGTACAACGGGGGTATTTCCCCTTCCTCATTTAAAATTAGAGAACAATACATAACAGGATATGATAATAAATTTGACGGCAAGAAGAAAAACAACAAGCAAATGAAAAGGTAGTTCAATTATTACAACACGATAACATGCATAAGTTCAAATATTACAAGACCTTGCCAAATGAAATGGTTCAAATATTACAAGACGATAACATGCATAAGTATTTCAAATATTACAACACGGTAACACAAACAAGTACGATCACTGCATTCCTTCGGTGTAGCGACGGGAACGACGTCCACGTGCAGTTGCTGAAGGTGCTGGAGAAGTGACAGTGGAAAAGTAAGATGCTTCGGTGCATTTCTTGTAGGAGTGTCCTGGATTGTTGCACTTAGAGCATATCTGCACCGGAGGTCCAGCTTCAGCCTCATCAGAGCTACACTAAAACTATAATTTTACTAATCCATCTACACTAAAACTATAATTTTACTATGCAGATCTACACTAAAACTATATTTTTACTAAGCAGATCTACACTAAAACTATATTTTTACTATTATCACAGTTCAAACTATTAAGTACCAGAGTATTACCTCTAACGAGACGAAAAACCGGCAGAGCTTCGCACCTTCACCACCTCCTCCTCACTCCCTTCTCCTCTTCCCCCTCTCTTTCTCTTTTTTCGAATTATTATGACATTTTCGGCTGAATTTCGGCCTTATATAGGCAGCAGTTCCTAGCGCCGTGGGGCACAGCGGTACCAGGCCTGCTGCCGCCGTGGCCCACGGCGCTAGGACCTGCCGCCGTAGCCCACGGTGTTATGTCCCTACCGCCGTGGGCTACGGCGCTATGTCCGTCGCACGCTACGGGCCCACGTCTGGCCGTGGGCCACGGCTGCTACCGCCGTGCCGCACGGCGGTACGTCCCTGCCGCCGTGGGCCACGGCGGCAGATGTATAGTTTTGCAAAATTTCGAGCGGACAATTTATTTTTGCAAAATAGAGAAAAAAATAATATAAAAAAAATTCCCGATTCGCCGTCCACCGGCCCGGCCAAACCAACAGCGGCAAAGGAGGCCACCGCGCGTCGCAGGCCCATTCTCGAAGATTTTATTGTTTAATTAAAGAAGGAAAAAGTCTTTTTTTGCCGTGATTTCTCCCTAAACTCATAAACCATGTCAACCACCTTTCTCAACTTTCAAAACCATTCACTTTACCTCCCTGCTCAGATTAGAAGCGATTTGTAAATACGGTTTGTCTTTTTAATTAAAAATTAATCTTGTAAATACTTATTAAACCACGAAAAATATCTCTAAACTTTTAAAATTTATGAGAAAAACCCTAGAGATGGATTGGGATGTAAGAAATTTAAATTAAAATTTTAAAACTAGTAAAAAATCTATAATTTTTTTTCTAAGATTGAAATTTAGCTGTAGCAAAATGAAAAGTGAAGCGTCCCCTCATCAGAGGTGACTAAATGTGATACAAATACCAGTCCCAGGAGGCTGGCAACACATTTATTACAACAGGTGGTTCAGTCCCTTACATCACGGCGGCATAGTGGGCACGGGAGCGCCACTGCCACGAGAAACAACACCAAAGCTAAAGACCAAACTATAACAGCGAAGGCTTCTAAGGCCTCATCAGAGTACCACGCCATGGAAGCTCTCTGTGGCGACCCTGAGTCCACAGGCACGGTTGGGTGTAGGGCAACGACCTACTCGACGTCTTCGGGAACGAAGTCGGGATCCTCCTCTGAAAAACAGTTAATTAAGCAAGGGTGAGTACATGCGTACTCAACAAGTTCAACCCCACCCACGGAGGGGTTAATAAGCAGATCATGCACAGGATATATCAAGGATCAGGATAAGGTTTATTTTACAAACACATTTACTCATGCAGGGGTTTGCTTTCGAAAAGGTTTTCGCAAACAATTTTTATAACTCAGTTGTTTTGTGAAAACCAAATGAAGACTACCGGACTCCCCGTCCGCAGTAGCCCAGGCACACAGCCACACACTTTGCCAGAAAACAACTCACGCCATGAAAACATCCCAAACCCAAACACTAGTTTTGTGACCCCACCGTGACTCGTCCAATACCGTGGACACGGCTATTCGAATAGGTTTTACACTCTGCAGAGGTTGTACATCTTTACCCACAAGTAGGGTACCGCTACACGATCACCTTAGTGCCGGTGCGGATCCTATCAAAGCCATTACCCACCTTAGCTAACCCTACGAGCCACCACGGGAGCAACCAAGGGGTTATCTCACATAACCAGGGCGTACCTCACACAGATCGTACCCCTATTCCTTGATCTCCCGCTGCTCACCCGCACTCCTGATGGCAAGTAGATTAACTAGTGGGATTTATGCTAAGCCGTTGCCACATACAACGGTCGAGTGGTAGTACGATAATTGGGTCAGGTGAGATGTCACGCAACCCGGTCCTTAACGACAAGATGGACATCTCCAACACGCTCAACCACAAAGGTACGAGCTCACCCATACTCCTGACACACGCGTCCATCCCGTCTACCCAGTTCTTTACTCATTTTCCAAACATATCCCCTTTCCATTTTTAAAGCACTCACACATTTTGAAAGCACTCACACATTTTTAAAGCAATCATTTAGGCCAAAACAAGGTTCAATCATAGCAATCAAGGGTGGCTATCCTACCATGTTTTTGCAGAAAAACAATATGCAGTTTATAAAACGGGTATAGGGTTGTGTTTATAAAACTAGGATCAAAGCATGCATCAAAGGATGAGATTGAACTTGCCGTCTTCGAAGTCTTCGGGGAGTGCCGGCTCGGCGTTCGGGATCTCGGGCTCCTGCTCGCAGTAGTCGGCTCCGATCTCCGGCTCGGGGTACCTTCCTTCGTCTACTCCGTCGGCTATTGCGCACACACAGGCAAGCAAGCAATCAATAAAAGCATACACAATTTCTCCGGCTGAGCTCGCGGAAGATAAAATAGAGAAATAAATATTATGCAGGGGTTTTGGGTGACGGATGGGTGGTGGTATATCCGGCACGGGTGTGAGGAAGGTTGGGCACGATTTGGATTAAAATCGCGCATGAAATGACGGGTTAAAAGAGGTGTTTAGGGTTAATTAGGGGCCTGTTAGTATTTTATTTTAAAAGAAAAGGACCTAATTATAATATTTAAACCTAGCGGGGGTTTAATTATAATAGTCTAGGGGTTTAATTAAAAAGGACAGGGTTGTTTTGGTGAAATATCCTAAGGGCTAGGGTCTGATTTGAAAGAAAGAGAGAGAGGAAAAGAGGGGGGGTCGGTTTTGGAGAAGTGGGAAAAGGGCAGGGGGGTATGGGTAAAACAACCATCTTCTACCTCCCTCCCTCACGATACAGAACAGAGGAGACAGGAGGCCGACCGGTGGAAGGGGGGAGGGGCGCCGGCGACCCGGTGCGCGGCGACGGCCGGGAAGTGGGGCGAAACGAAGAGGAGGTCGAGGGCAACTCATTCCGCTCCTCACCTTGGTCGGGGACGGACTGTGGAGGGAGATCGACGGCGGCGGGCGGTCTGCAACCCGGAACGGCACGGGCGGCGCTGGTGGTGGTGATGGAGAGCTCGGGGAGGAGGGGGGATTGGTCGTGGAGGTGCGGGACGAGGTGGGGAGCCGGTCCGGCCCTTTTATAGGCGCGGGAAGGTCGGTTCGGTGGAGATATTTGAGCTCCAGGAGCTTCGATGGCCGTCAATGGTGGTGGGGGAAAAATATCATGGTATTGACCTCGGGCTGGCGAGTTCCCGTGCGGCGAGGCGCTGTGGGAAGTGACTCTTCGTGCAGGCGGCCGCTGTGGCCTCGGAGGGGAAAGGCAGCGACGCCGCGCTGTGGTGGAGGTGACCGGTCGGAGTAATGGCGGTCTTCGTTTGTCAGGGAAAAAAAAAGGGGGGGCGCTGCGGCCTGGCGAGCTGCGGGGCCGGCCTTGGCGTGCCGCGCCCGCGAGGCTGCTGGCCAGGCTCGGCAGAGGAGAGGGGGGGCGCCGGTCAGGACCAGCCGCGCGAGGGGGGAGGTCGCGGCCCCCTGGGGTCGCGCGCGGGGGGGGGCCTCGGCCTGGAGGCCGAAGGAAGAAGAACGGTGGGAAAAGGAAGGGAAAAAGAAAAAAAAGAGAAAAGGGAAAAGAAAAAGAAGAAAAGAAAAGGAAAATAGAAAAAAGGAAAATAAGGGAAGAAAAAAAAATAGAAAAGGGATTTAGAAAATTAGGAGAAGGGGTTTTGCGGATTTTTCTGGGTTTCTCGGATACCGGCGTCAATTCCGGGACGGCGGTGATGGCGAGGCGGACCGGCCGGCAGGACCGCGGCGTGCGCGGGATTCCCGGCGTGGTGGCCGACCGCGGTGCTGGGGCGACACGCGACGGGCGACGGCCCGAGCGCAGGCGGTGCCGGCGGGATTCACGGCACGCGCGCCGAAGGGAAAAGAATTGACCGGGGTTTCGGAAGGGGGGTAAAGTGAGCTCAGCGGGAAAGTTTTGAAAACACGTGTGATTTAGCAGGTGATTTATTAGGGCTAAAAACGCGGGTGTTACAAACCTACCCCACTTAAAATGAATCTGGTCCTCGAGATTCAGCTAGTTCTTAAACAAGTGGGGGAACTCTTTCCTCAGCGTGTCTTCTCGCTCCGACGTGGCTTCTTCTACTCTGCCAACTCGGGGGCTGCCATCCTATAGGGTCTCTTGGCTATGGGAGAGGTTCCGGGGATGAGGTCGATAACAAACTCTATATCCCTATCTGGTGGCATTCCGGGAAGTTCTTCGGGAAATACATCTGGATACTCCCGTACTACTGGGATTTCTTCTAGGGACTTGGCCTCCATGCTAAAAACCATTATGTCCGGTCTACTTCCTCGGGTACAGCAGGTTACTTGCACTCCATCTGGGTTGGTTAGGTGTACTACCTTATCGGCACAACTTATAAGGCCGTGGTGAAGGCTTAACCAATCCATCCCAAGAATCACATCTATCCCTCTGGACTTCAGTACTACCAGGTCCGCTAGGAACTCTACCCCACTTAAAATGATTCTCACCCGGGAGCAACCCAATTGACACTTGATGTCACCTCCGGGTGTTCGGGTTAATAGGGGTGCTTTTAGTAGTACTGTAGGTATATTATGCTTTTCCACAAAACTTGAAGATATGAACGAATGTGATGCTCCTGAATCAAATAATATAGTTGCCAAGACTGAGCTGACCAGGAACTCACCGAGCACTACGCCTTGTGCTTCTTGAGCCTCCTGTGCGTTGATGTGGTTGACGCGGGCTCGTCCATAAGACTGCTGGGGCTACCTCATCTGCTGGTTGTTATTGCCAAAGTTGTTGTTGCTGCGAACTAGCACGCGGTTGGCTCCAGATACAACCGGTCTCGGCCCATTCACGGAGTTGGAGAAGGCTGAAACTGTTGGCTTTTTGGCATATGGGCAGTTGGCGATGAAGTGTCCGGTCTCACGGCAGTTGAAACACACCCTGGAGTTGTTGTTGTTGTTGTTGTTGTTGGCAGTGACCTGGCTAGTGTTGCTCTGTGGAGGCTTCATGGTGTTCTGGTTGTTGTACGGTTTGAACTGGGTTCTGGGGCCTTGAGAGCCCGTGGCTTGGGACTGGGTTCTGTACTGCATGGGGGCTTGGAATCTGGACATGGGGTGTCCGAAGCTTCTCTGCCTCTGGGAACGTTCCTGCTGTTGAGCCTTGTGCTCCATGAACTTGCGCTTGTTTTCTTTCTTCTCCTCTGCTTTGGCTCTTTCTGTGAGGATGGCCATGTTCATAAGTGTGTTGAAATCAGGGTAGATCTGAGGGGTAAGCAGAGTCCTCAGTTCCGGAGTCAAGCCCTTCTTGAACATCTCCTGCTTCTTGGAGTCCTTATCCACCTCCTCAGGGGCGTAACGAGCCAACTCTATGAACTGATAAGTGTATTCCTCCACGGACTTGTTGCCCTGGCGGAGTTCACGGAACTCATCTGCCTTGCGCTTCAGTGTGGCTTCTGGGATGTGGTAGCGACGAAACTCTTCCACGAACTCATCCCAAGTGATGGCGGAGGGATCTTTGGCCGCTGCACAGTAGTTTTCCCACCAGGCTAAGGCTGTTCCAGTGAGCTGGTGGGTGGCCAAAAGAACTTTGTCTCGATCCTCACAGTTGAATGGCTCTAGTTCCCTTAGGATGGCCCTCAGCCAGTCATCTGCATCCAAGGGATTCACGGACCCGCCAAACGTGGGTGGCTTTGTCCGGAGAAATTCTATCAGTTTCTCATTCATGCCCAGAACACGGGGCTTTGGGCGGGTGATGGCATTGGCTATGGCTTCTAGCAACAGGGTCTGGTTAGCCAATACTTGCGCCAGGTCTACGGCAGGTGGTGGCGGAACCATGTTTTCTCCTCCATTTTCGTCCTGATACACTTCTTGGTCGTTAGGGCGCTCCCTTCGTTCTGCATGCGATCCTTCCGCATTTGGGTCCATACGACCGGAGCCTTGGAAACTCCCGGCGGGACGCCTTGAGACCATCTGTAGGGGAGCGGGTTTCTATGAGAGTTTATGTGACGTTTAAGTTGATTAAGACGGGCTTTTGAAAAGACAGGATCTGACTCCTGCCGTCAAGCACACAACAAGCACACATGACAAACAAGCACCACAACTTTATTTCAACCATGAGAGGAGGATACATCCCGATCTACTCGACTGGTACAACGCTGGTACACTACACGACTTGGTACCATGACAAAAGCTAAGGGGGCGACTCTAAGCTTGGACCAGCACGGCTTCAATCCTTGGCAAGGGCCTCTGGGGCATGCTACTCGCGGGGCGAGCCATCTTCTGGGGCGGAGTGTGCTTCCAGTGGAATGAGCAGCTCATCGCCGTCATCATCCTGGGGGTTCCCGTCTTCTTGGGGCTGGGCGGAAGTTCCTCCTTCGACGGTTGATGTTGGTTGCTCGGCGGCTACAGTCGGTGTTGGAGTCTCAGGAACTCCTCCCCATCCTATGAGGGGTGTCCCAATTAGGACTTGTGCTTCTCCCACAGCCGGAACGGGTGTTCCACTGTTGGTCCATTCCTGTATGCGCTGATCCTGGATCCGCCTGAGGCTCTCATGAGCAACAGCTTCACTGCTTATGGCGGCCGCGGTCCTTGCTTCAGCCTGGGCTACTCGAACTTGGTGCATCCTTACTGTGACTTCCGCTTGCTCAGCCCGACCAATTTGCTCCCTCAGGAACTTGGCCTGATCATCAAAGAGTTTATCCAGGGAGACGAGGTAAGCAACTACATGGTACAAAAGATCTTCTTGGTGACGGCGCCGTTCCAGGTTTCTCATGCGGGCCTGCCAGACTGGGGTTCGGATGGCGGGAGGGTAAAGTCTCATCGGTGTGGAGACAAGGTGTTCCTCGTAGATCCTGCACAGGTAACGGAGAGTTTTCCGGAGGGCCAAGGGATAGGTATCCCGATGTCGAAAACCTGTGGCGGTCACGCGCCACGGCTCGACGTTGGGGTAGCGGGTGCTTCTGGCGATGGAGAGGACCACCCTACAGCGAAGAGTGCCGAGTTGCTCGTACTCTCTACTGTAGTACCTTGGGCGCTCAGTGATACCGAGGCGCTCCAGGGAGTTGATAAGAAGGCGAGCAAAACCAGGCTCCTCCTGGCACACGCCTTGGGTCCATCCATCTTCGGCCATCTGAAAACAAGGGTAGAGTTGAACAAGCTATGCAAAGGGTAGGGTACAAAAGATAGATAGTTTTATTTATTCACAAAGGTTGGGTACACTCCTCAGGGGTACACTTATTATTATGACGATAGTTCTAGCCTAGGCACTCCATACTCTTCTTATGGGGATTCTTCCTCAGGCTGAATGCGACGCTTCTTCGGTGGAAGATCTTGTTCCAACATCACATCCTCGGTCTGGGTGCCTTTATCCCAATGGGTTTCCATGGGTTCTTCTTCTTCTTCTTCTGATATCCACCCATTTTTGGTTCCACTTGAGTTAATTAGGCTCCGTAGATCTGCTCGAGCTCGTGCAGCTCGCTCCTCGGCTTGACGTGCTTCCTCACGAGCTTTAGCAAAGGCCTGCCATAAACCTTCGTAGGCTCTTTGGTCGATCTCTGCTTTTTCTTCGGCTTTTACCACCTTCTCTGTTTGCGCTATTAATGCTTTTTCTGCTCCTTCTGCTCTGCGAGTTTGCTCCTTCAGTTGTGCTGCTGTTTCACGGTAAAGCTTATCTAGGCCGATGAGGTAGATGGATAGGTGAGAAACTGTGTCCTCTAGCTCTTCTTCTTCGCGTCCAAGTCTCCTCATCCGGGCGATCCATGAGTGACCTCTTCCTCCAGCAGGCGAAAAGAATCCCATTGGGGTCTGATGGAGGTGGTGCTTATAGATCACTCGCAGATGGCGAAGGGTTTTTCGGGCGGCCTTGTGGTAGGTGTCGGCGAAGCGATACCCGGTGGTTTTGGTGTACCAGGGGCTCACATCGGGGTACAACGTGCTCCTAGACACGAAAATCATCACCTCACACCGAAAGGTGCTTCTGAGTTCATACTCCCGATAGAGGTACTCCGGTGGGTCCCTTACTCCGATGCGCTCTAGGCTGAGTAGCAGTAACTTAGGGAGGCCAGGCTCTGCGGGGCAGACGCCTCCACTCCATTCCAAGTTGGCCATCTGGAACCAGGCAAGGGTTAAGGTAAGAGATTTGTGGAAAGGTGAGCTAAGCAGGGAAAAGATTTAGAGAAAGGCTTAGAAGAAGATCTCGGGTCCTAGGGGTCGCGTCCTACGGCCAACCTACGGCTCTGATACCACCTGAAGCGTCCCCTCATCAGAGGTGACTAAATGTGATACAAATACCAGTCCCAGGAGGCTGGCAACACATTTATTACAACAGGTGGTTCAGTCCCTTACATCACGGCGGCATAGTGGGCACGGGAGCGCCACTGCCACGAGAAACAACACCAAAGCTAAAGACCAAACTATAACAGCGAAGGCTTCTAAGGCCTCATCAGAGTACCACGCCATGGAAGCTCTCTGTGGCGACCCTGAGTCCACAGGCACGGTTGGGTGTAGGGCAACGACCTACTCGACGTCTTCGGGAACGAAGTCGGGATCCTCCTCTGAAAAACAGTTAATTAAGCAAGGGTGAGTACATGCGTACTCAACAAGTTCAACCCCACCCACGGAGGGGTTAATAAGCAGATCATGCACAGGATATATCAAGGATCAGGATAAGGTTTATTTTACAAACACATTTACTCATGCAGGGGTTTGCTTTCGAAAAGGTTTTCGCAAACAATTTTTATAACTCAGTTGTTTTGTGAAAACCAAATGAAGACTACCGGACTCCCCGTCCGCAGTAGCCCAGGCACACAGCCACACACTTTGCCAGAAAACAACTCACGCCATGAAAACATCCCAAACCCAAACACTAGTTTTGTGACCCCACCGTGACTCGTCCAATACCGTGGACACGGCTATTCGAATAGGTTTTACACTCTGCAGAGGTTGTACATCTTTACCCACAAGTAGGGTACCGCTACACGATCACCTTAGTGCCGGTGCGGATCCTATCAAAGCCATTACCCACCTTAGCTAACCCTACGAGCCACCACGGGAGCAACCAAGGGGTTATCTCACATAACCAGGGCGTACCTCACACAGATCGTACCCCTATTCCTTGATCTCCCGCTGCTCACCCGCACTCCTGATGGCAAGTAGATTAACTAGTGGGATTTATGCTAAGCCGTTGCCACATACAACGGTCGAGTGGTAGTACGATAATTGGGTCAGGTGAGATGTCACGCAACCCGGTCCTTAACGACAAGATGGACATCTCCAACACGCTCAACCACAAAGGTACGAGCTCACCCATACTCCTGACACACGCGTCCATCCCGTCTACCCAGTTCTTTACTCATTTTCCAAACATATCCCCTTTCCATTTTTAAAGCACTCACACATTTTGAAAGCACTCACACATTTTTAAAGCAATCATTTAGGCCAAAACAAGGTTCAATCATAGCAATCAAGGGTGGCTATCCTACCATGTTTTTGCAGAAAAACAATATGCAGTTTATAAAACGGGTATAGGGTTGTGTTTATAAAACTAGGATCAAAGCATGCATCAAAGGATGAGATTGAACTTGCCGTCTTCGAAGTCTTCGGGGAGTGCCGGCTCAGCGTTCGGGATCTCGGGCTCCTGCTCGCAGTAGTCGGCTCCGATCTCCGGCTCGGGGTACCTTCCTTCGTCTACTCCGTCGGCTATTGCGCACACACAGGCAAGCAAGCAATCAATAAAAGCATACACAATTTCTCCGGCTGAGCTCGCGGAAGATAAAATAGAGAAATAAATATTATGCAGGGGTTTTGGGTGATGGATGGGTGGTGGTATATCCGGCACGGGTGTGAGGAAGGTTGGGCACGATTTGGATTAAAATCGCGCATGAAATGACGGGTTAAAAGAGGTGTTTAGGGTTAATTAGGGGCCTGTTAGTATTTTATTTTAAAAGAAAAGGACCTAATTATAATATTTAAACCTAGCGGGGGTTTAATTATAATAGTCTAGGGGTTTAATTAAAAAGGACAGGGTTGTTTTGGTGAAATATCCTAAGGGCTAGGGTCTGATTTGAAAGAAAGAGAGAGAGGAAAAGAGGGGGGGTCGGTTTTGGAGAAGTGGGAAAAGGGCAGGGGGGTATGGGTAAAACAACCATCTTCTACCTCCCTCCCTCACGATACAGAACAGAGGAGACAGGAGGCCGACCGGTGGAAGGGGGGAGGGGCGCCGGCGACCCGGTGCGCGGCGACGGCCGGGAAGTGGGGCGAAACGAAGAGGAGGTCGAGGGCAACTCATTCCGCTCCTCACCTTGGTCGGGGACGGACTGTGGAGGGAGATCGACGGCGGCGGGCGGTCTGCAACCCGGAACGGCACGGGCGGCGCTGGTGGTGGTGATGGAGAGCTCGGGGAGGAGGGGGGATTGGTCGTGGAGGTGCGGGACGAGGTGGGGAGCCGGTCCGGCCCTTTTATAGGCGCGGGAAGGTCGGTTCGGTGGAGATATTTGAGCTCCAGGAGCTTCGATGGCCGTCAATGGTGGTGGGGGAAAAATATCATGGTATTGACCTCGGGCTGGCGAGTTCCCGTGCGGCGAGGCGCTGTGGGAAGTGACTCTTCGTGCAGGCGGCCGCTGTGGCCTCGGAGGGGAAAGGCAGCGACGCCGCGCTGTGGTGGAGGTGACCGGTCGGAGTAATGGCGGTCTTCGTTTGTCAGGGAAAAAAAAAGGGGGGGCGCTGCGGCCTGGCGAGCTGCGGGGCCGGCCTTGGCGTGCCGCGCCCGCGAGGCTGCTGGCCAGGCTCGGCAGAGGAGAGGGGGGCGCCGGTCAGGACCAGCCGCGCGAGGGGGGAGGTCGCGGCCCCCTGGGGTCGCGCGCGGGGGGGGGCCTCGGCCTGGAGGCCGAAGGAAGAAGAACGGTGGGAAAAGGAAGGGAAAAAGAAAAAAAAAGAGAAAAGGGAAAAGAAAAAGAAGAAAAGAAAAGGAAAATAGAAAAAAGGAAAATAAGGGAAGAAAAAATAGAAAAGGGATTTAGAAAATTAAGAGAAGGGGTTTTGCGGATTTTTCTGGGTTTCTCGGATACCGGCGTCAATTCCGGGACGACGGTGATGGCGAGGCGGACCGGCCGGCAGGACCGCGGCGTGCGCGGGATTCCCGGCGTGGTGGCCGACCGCGGTGCTGGGGCGACACGCGACGGGCGACGGCCCGAGCGCAGGCGGTGCCGGCGGGATTCGCGGCACGCGCGCCGAAGGGAAAAGAATTGACCGGGGTTTCGGAAGGGGGGTAAAGTGAGCTCAGCGGGAAAGTTTTGAAAACACGTGTGATTTAGCAGGTGATTTATTAGGGCTAAAAACGCGGGTGTTACAAAAAGTATATCAAAAAATTAAACCATCATAAAGTTTATAGACATTTCACTAGTTTAAAATGTTTATTTTAGATTTCTTGCATCCCAGTCCATCTCTAGAATTTTTCTCATAATTTTAAGAAGGTTAGGGATATTTTTCGTGGTTTAATAACCTCATTAAGTATTTACAAGATTTATTTCTAATTTAAAATGATGAAATAGCCTATGGAAACCACTTGTAACCAGAGTCGGAAGATAAATTGAACGATTTTGAAAGTTGTGGGAGGTAGTTTACTAGGTTTTTGAGTTTAGGGAGAAATCGTGGACTCGTTGATGTCTCCAGGGAAGTAAAACAAATTTTTCCTTAAGAAAATTGTGGTTATTCTTGAAGCTTGGATGGACATGGAATTGGGCTGGCCGTTGAAACTGTTGTCAGCTGACATCGATGTTTTTGCGGTAACCTCTTATATCCATATGTTAATTTTTTTTAGAAACCTACCCATATGTTAATTAGGTGCATGACATCAGTTAAAAACACTTTGACATTGGCAGCCCGGCCCAGCAAGGTAGCAAACAAGCTCGGTGACTCGGTGAGGAGGTTACTGCTTACAGCTGAAGAAGAGATACTGAGCCTATTCGGCTGACTGGTGGCTGATGACTGATGAATGATGTTGATTTGTTCTGCGAGAAAAATACCGTTGGTTGACTTGTGGCTGATGTCTGATGTTGATTTGTTCGAGAAAAGTAACGCCGGGTGACGGCTAATAAGCCAGACGAACAGGGTGATGACCAGTGCGCGCTGGCGTGGACAGGGAGCTCCCTGTAGAAATCATTGTTGGCAATGCAGATGCCTCGCAGCAACATGTTGAAGAGACCCGGTGGGATCTGCCCAGCAAGGCGGTTCGTGTAGACAGTGAAGAACTAGAGGTCGGGAAGGCGCCAAATATCGTCGGGGTCTCAGGGATGATGCCTTCTAGAAGGTTTTGATCGATCTGGAGCATCTGGATCTTCGTAAGCTTCGCGATCGACGGCAGGGTGCGGCCGGAGAGCGAGTTCTGGCCGATCTGGTGGACGGTGAGGTTCTGCAGCGCGTCAAGCCAGCCCGGTACTTCGACGGTAAGGTGGTTGTCGTTTAGACCATCCACACTCGTGTTACTTTATTTCCTCCTTCAAAACAGAATATGCTATCCTAATCATCGAGATTCTCTCCTTTATATTTACTTCTCCTGCATCCGTCATCCTTTATATCTCCACTTCATCCCAACTACCCTCCGGCGGGACCCACTCGTCAGCCTTATCTCCCTCCCTCCCCACCCACCCACCCCGTCCTCTGCTACTCCGGCCGCCCCCCTCTCTCTCTTCTCGCGCGCACACCGGCAGCGGGCGGACGGCTCCCTGCTCCAGCGCCGGCGAGCAGGACGAGCAGCAGCACGGCGGACCCCCCTCTTTCTCCCTCCCTCTCTCTGCTTTGGCGGCGATGGCGATGTCCCAGAGCCCAGGCGTGGCCGTCCTCTGCGGGATGTCCAGGCCAAGACGGCTGTGGCGGCGGCGACCCTGCGACGGTGGAGGAGTCGGCGGGCCAAGCCAGGCGCCGCGGCGGAAGGTCAGCCTCAGCACGCCGGGCCAAGCCAGGCACGACGGACCAAGCCAGGCGCTGGGGCTCCCCGAGTCGGATCCGCCCTCGCGCTCGCCGAGATCCGCGAGCAGGGCGAGCTCCCCACGGTGGAGGTGGCGGAGGCGAGTTCCCCTATTCTTCCCTTGCTCGAGGTGGATCCGGCGCGCCGTCGGCGGCTCTTCTTCCTCTGCTCTGGGTGTGCCTGCTCGTGGTGGCGTCCTCTGCTCTGCGGCGCACCACGGCAGCCTCGACCTCGCGCTTCCCTCTGCCGGCGGCGCGTGCTCCCCTGCTTCCCCTCGACGCCGGCGCTGGGAGAAGCAGGACGGCGTGCCTCCGGAGGCTTCCCTCTGCGACGCCGGAGTGATTCGAGCTCCTGGCCGCACCAGCTCGCTTCCCGGCTCCTGGCGCGATTCGAGCTCCCCGACGGCAGGATGAGCAGGGATGGGATGGGGTGGCGGAGCTCCTCTGCGATGCCGGAGCGGAGGGCTACGCACGTCGAGGCGGCCTCCTCCGGCTCTCCTTCCCCCGCTCCCTCCCCTCCGGTGGCCACACGGATCTGCGAGGAGGTGCAGGACGACGACCGCCGTCTGCCGGGTCCGCGGGCGGCGCCGCCTCCTCGGCAAGCGCAGACGCGCGACGGAGCTCCATGGGCCGGCGCGGAGCTCCATTGGCTGGCGCGGAGCTCCTGGCCATGAAGACCAGCAAGGGGGCGGCGTGCTGGGAGGCAGCCACGGCGGAGGGCCCGACGCGGGGGAGAGCCCCTCTGCGGCGGGCGGTGGCGCGGAGCAGAGGCCGGCTTCCGGCGACGGCATCCTCCTCCTCCGGTCCTCCCTCCCCCTTCCCTGCGCCGGCGAGCTCTGCTTCCATCTCCTTGGCCTCCTCTGCTTCCATCTCCCGGCGCGCAGTTGTTGGGACGGCGGGCCCCACGTTGATGTGACAAGAAGCGGAGGCTCCTCGATCCCTCTGAATCTAGAGGAGAGGGAGGCCGACGGGATTTTGGCGTCCTCCTCCAGGACGCCCGCTGCAGAGCCAAAAACTGGATCCGTCTCCTCCAGGAGACGGATCCAGGCACCGGTGCGGGTGGTCTTAGACCATCCACACTCGTCATCCTTTATCCTCTCCTTCAAAACAGAATATTCCGTTCTGGTCATCAAAATTCTCTCCTTCATATTCTATTCTCCTACACTTATCATCCTTTATATTTCTCCTTCATCTCAACAAACCAACTGCGGGATCCATTCGTCATTCTCTCTCTCTTCTTTTACAATTCCCACCGCCCCCTCCCACCCCATTCCCCCCTTCTCTCTCCTGCCTTCTCCTCTGCTTCTCCGCCGCCTGCTCCACCGCAGCACCCTGCCACGCCCACGGTGCCGCCACCGGGAGCTCGAGGCGGCGGCGTCCGCGCTTCGTCGTCCGTCCTCCCCGCTCCGCCCGCACAAGGCCGCCTTCCCCCGCCGCGCCCCGCTCGCGGTCTCCTCCGTCCGGCGAGCGCGTCACGGTGTTGGCGCGGCCGCGGCCAGCGCGGGATCTCGAGGCACGAGCGGCGGCGCCCCTCGAGCTCCGCCGCACCGGGGAGAGGACGGGGCGCGCGGAGCAGAGGGCTCCTCCCTCACCGACGGCGCGCATGGAGATGGTCGGCGGCGGAGCTCGATTCGGAGCTCGGCGGGGCGTCGGCGCATGGCGACGAGATCCACCGGCTCCGCTCCCTCGCCGCACGCTCCTCCTCCTCGCGCTCCTCCTCCGGCGCCCCACCCTCCCTCCCCACGCCGGTGGAGATCCCGGCGGCCGTGGCGCCCGTGGAGGTCCCGGCGAGTGGCGGTGAGGGGAGACGCACGGCGGACGGCCTCGGCTCCGCGACGGCGGCGGCGAGGGACAGGGGGCCGCGGAGCTCCTCCCTCCGGCGGTGAGGTGTGGGGGCGACGGCCAGCTCGAGGAGGAGCGGCGCTGCGGGGCGACGGCGGCTCTCCTCTGCTTCCATCTGCCGGCGCGCGGTGGTTGGGAAGGCGGGCCCCCGCTTTGATGTGACAGCTAGAGGAGGCCCTCGACCCCCCATATCTGAAGGAATCTGGGGCCGACGCCATTTTCCCGTGAGCGATGGCGTCGCCCGCTGCAGGGGAAAAAACGTCATCCGTCTCCTGCAGGAGACGGATGGCGTTGCCGGTGCGGATGGTCTTAGGTACGCAACGGACAGACCACTGCGGTTCAGGTACCTACCTCGCCGATGAAGACATTATCGCGGAGGCTTCCGCAACGGTGTCCTGTATAAATCATCCTGTAAAACAATATTTAGAAGGCCCTTTATAGAATTTTACCCTGTAAATATCATTTGCCTGCAACGGTATCTCCTAAGGGTGCGTTTGGCAGGGCTCCGGCTGTGGCTGTGACAGCTCTGGCTGTGGCTGTGCTGGTAGAGCGGATTCCGTGGAGGAGCTGAAGCCGTTTTATAAAAACGTTTGGCAAAACAGCTTCTCCTGACTGCGAAACGTGGATAAGAAGGTGAAATGTCCATGATGCCCTCCTCTTTTCTTTTTATTTATTTTTTCTTATTTTTTTTCTAGCGCTCCTTATCCGCTGGTCTTCTAGGACCTTCTCGGGAGCCCCAGCACTCGCCAGAGCTCCCCGTCCACACGCATCCACCGCCCTCCCACCTCCGCCTCGCCCTGCACGGTTGCACCGCCGTCGACCTCCGGCAGGGGGATCGAGCACTCGCGCTCGCCCGCGCTCGCCGGAGCTTGGCTTGCCCTCCAGCTCCCCCGTCCCGGCGCTGCCAGCACCTGCGCGGCTGCCATCCACAAGGTGCCGGCGGGGACCTGGACAAGGCGGAGACGCAGGAGCTCGACCTCCCCCGCGCCCGAGCCGCCGGCCGCCGGCCTCTAGCCCCGGATCGAGCTCCCGCCGGCGCTCCCCTCTCTTGCTCCCCCTCTCCTGCTACCCGGCGCTCCCCCTCTCCTCCGACCCGCACCGCCCCGGTCGAGCTCCTGCAGCGGCGGATCCCCGATCGGCGAGGGGAGTGGCAGGGCGGTCGAGCTCCCCGGCGAGCCGCCGTCCGCGGGAGCTTCCCTCCCCGGCGAGCCGCGGCGACGGCAGGCCCTCGACCCGGGTGAGGAGGCGACCACCACGGGGACCTGCCTCGACCTCGCCGGCGCCGCCGTCCTCGAGCCACCCCGCGAACACGCCGCTGCCGTCCTCGAGCCTCGCCCCTCCGCCGGCCTCCTCCTCCTCTGTCGCACGGCTGGGGGAAGAAAGATGCCGATGCGATTCGATTCGATGCAATGGCATTTTGGTGGTAATTACGGCGAAATCCATGGGTAATTTGGTAACCAGAAACGTGGGGTCCAGGCGGAGCCGGGGGGAAGCTAGTATTTCCGGCTCCCTCGCGCAGAAACGGCGCTAGAGAGCGCGTTTCCCGGGCGCTCCCGGACAGAATCTGTTTCCTCGAGGCCTTTGGTAGGGCTCCGGCAAAAAACGGCTCCGGCTCCGGAGCCGGAGCCCTACCAAACGGACCCTAAATCAACCTGAAAGATTTCATCCCACCCGTCGCAGCCCCATCTTTCCCCGGCCGGCGTGCGACGCGCACCACTCCTCGCCGGCGCGCAAGGTCGCGGACTCGCGGCCGCTCCCTATCTTCGCCGGCGCGCGAGGTCGCGGCCGAGGAGCGTGCGCGGTGAGCAGCTCGGCAGCGTCGCGGTCAAGGTGCACGACGCGGGCCCGCAGCGCAGTGGCGGCGGCGGCGGCGGCCTCCGCCTCGCCTCATCGAACCGCGCACGAAGTGAGACTGCCTCGTCCCCTGCGGTGGCGGCAACAGCTACCTCCGCGGCAGCAGCTACCTCGCGGCCGCGCTCGCTCTGGTACCTCTCGTAGCCGTGCTCACGCTGGCACCTCACGCGTCAGCGGGTGAGAGCAGCATCGCCCCCAACTGGCACGTCGTCCTGCAGATCGAGAAGAACTCCATGTCCTCCTCCGGCCACACATGAGCAGCCATGGAATGGAATCTTGGCGTTGAGGCAACGTTGTGCCCACGGGAAGCTCGAGCTTTCAATAAGGATCTCGATGGATATGGAGGAACTTCGATTTGCACAGCAGCGACCTCAGTCTCGGATGCACAAGCACTTCGATTTTGCTACGGACATGGGAGAGGCTAGTGCCGGACACGGCGACGGGGACGGCGCCCAGCCGGACCATCTCGGCCCAGGCGCGTCGCGTCTCTGCGCGCCGGCAAGGTTGTTCTCGCCGTCTTTTTCCTGTCCAAGAACAGAGTTGCGCCTCGTTTCCGATTTCTCGAGCATCACTGTCTCTCTTTCCAATTCCTCTCGTCCACAGCTGCACTAACCTCCCATCCACGCGCTTGAGATCTAGACGGGGCCGACGGCCGCATCAACCGTGCGGGGTCGTCGCCGCGCCACCCTCTCGTGTCCCAATGGATGCGCCACTGGTTCGCGGCCCCGACGGCGGTGGCGATGCGCCCCAACTGGGTCGGCGCCCCCGGCGCTCCTCTTCCCCCAGACCGTGACGTCGGCTCCCTCCCCCGGCGGTCGAAGCCGCCGGCGAACCCCTGGGGCGCCGCTGCATCCTCCACCGGGGCTCGGCTCGCGTGCCATGCTTGGGTGGGTGGACCGTGGGGCCTGCTTCTTCGTGGCGCCTTACTGCGGCGGCAGGAAACGGAGGGACGGAGGATGAAGCCGAGTCCTCGGGCGTCGACGAGCTCTACGGGGCGAGCCGCGGCATGGGTCGGAACACGACGACGAGCCTCGGAGAGTAGCGGGAGCCGAGGAGCATCAAGGGCGGCGAGGTCAAGAAGGGCGCGACGAGGTCAAGAAGGGTGTGCGCGAGCAACCAAGCCGGACGCGAGGCTCCTACCTCTCATCGCCCCGGTCGCTGTGCACGGTGCGAGGACAAGGCCGCCGTCGCGCTGAGACTCGTCGCGCTCCCCGTCGGCGACGCCGCCACCCACGCCGCGCGGCCGCGCTCCAGCGCCCCGCGCAGCGCAAGTTTTCCCCTGCGGCCGACGTAGGTGTCGACGTCAAGAACGCATCCTCCTCCACAACTTCCTACGGCTCCGGCGAGGAGTATGACGCGGCGGCGGCGTCCCCGACCTCCCCCGCAGTTTGGCGGCGCCAGCCTCCGCCTTGGCGAGTCGCGCGCAGAACGTGGCGGTCTCGTCCCCTGTGACGGCGGAGCAGACCAGGAGGCAGCGAGACAAGGCGATTCGGAGGACGGGAAACCCTGGAGATTTCCAGGATCGACTCCGGATCCTGGACTTTGGCGGTTCCTACCGGCTACCGCTGCAGGCCATCCAAGAGGTCCGATCCGCTTAATGCCATGTTCGCTTGGCTGGTTGCTGGTGGCTGATGCTGGTTTGTTTTGAGAGAAAAGTACTGCTGGTTGGTTGCTGGTGGCTGGTTTTTTTTAGAGAAAAGTACTGGTGGCTGATAAGCGAGACGAACAGGACATAAATTAGCGGTCCAGGATGCTATGCAGGGCACCGCTGCGGTCAGCTTAAGGTACGAGAGGCTGTGAGCCAGTCGAGGCTCACCGGCAGGGGTGAAGCCAAGGGGGGCGCCAGGGGCTTCCCCCCTAATGCTCCCGTGTAAAAAAACCTATTTTATTGTACTAATTACCTTGATTAGCTTCACAAATTGACAATAGGTAAATATTAGTCTAACTGATTGTTCTTGCTGCTCTGATCTCGTGGGGAGAGGCTCGTAGGGCTTAAGAGCAACTCCAGCAATGGCTCCTATTTGGAGCTCCTACTTTGTTGAGTAGGGGCTCCCCCTAACTTTCTGGGGTTTCAATTTTAAGCTCAACTCCAGCAACAGTCTCAATTATCAAGCCCCTACTTTCACCTGGCATGCGGGACCCATCTGTCATTGGGTTTTCTCCTCCCTTCCGGAAACTTCTTTCTCCCACATCTCTCTGTTCCTTCGATGCTCTGCTTCTTCTTTCTCCCACATCCAGCACGACGCGGTGGAGTCGGAGTCCATGGCGCGCGAGTTCGGGAGCGGCGCGGGGAACAAGATCCGGCGCGACTCCATGGCGCGCGAGCTCGAGAGCGACACGGGGAGCAAGATTCGGCGCGGCTCCATGGCGCGCGAGCTCGGGGGCGGCGCAGGGGGGCACAAGATCCGGCGCGTCTCCAGCCCCAAGCGCCGAGCCCAAGCTCCAGCGGGGTCGCGGCCATGGAGGAGCTGAGGAGCCGCTGCGCCGAGCCCCTGCTCCGACGGCGCCAAGCGCCGAGCCCCTGCTCCGACGGCGGAGGAGGGAGCAGAGGAGGCCGGTGCCGGCCTCCCCATGGTGCTTGCTCGCCCACCGGAGGAACGATGGAGAGAAGGGGAGGAGGCGGCCGCAAGGAGCCCCGCGCGAATGGAGGGATGGGGAGGAGAAGGGAGGGAGACACGGGCTCCGGCGGCGGCGCTCCTTCTCCGACCTTGGTCCTCCGCCTGCGCGAGGAGGGAGCTCGACCTCCGGCGCAAGATCCAGGCGGCGGGCGCGCATCCCCCGGCGACGGGCACCGCAGCCCCGGGCGGCGGGCATCCGGCGCATCCCAGGCGGCGGGTGGGCGGCGCATCCCAGGCGGTAGGATCCCGAGCTCCGACGGGGAAGAGCGGGCTCCGCTCGGTGGCGCGTGGGGCCAAACCGCCAACCACCGAGTAGGGGTTCCCTTCTCCACCCGCAGGAGAAGGGGCCGGAGGGGGGATCTAGGGGGTGTGAACAGTGTTGGGGCTGGGATTGGGGTTCTGCTGGAGTGCGTTTTTTTGCTGTGAGCCTCTACTTCTTGAATAGAGACCCAAGTAGGGGGACTGCTGGAGTTGCTCTAATTAAATGTTCAAGTTGTCAAGGCAGGTTGAAACACAAGCTCCAAATAGAACAAATTACATTTACACCGTCACAAAACGGAACACACTAGAATTACTAGGAAAAAATTCTATTTATCCACGTGGCGTCTTAGCTCCCTCTACGGTGAAATTGTGGCTACGCCCCTGCTCGCTGGAATGCTTTCGGAGATACCGTTGTTGGTGAGGTTGAAACTCTTCAGGTATACGTGAGGTGGCCGACGGCCTGGGAGGGCGGGTGACGGAGTTACCGATGTCCCGTCATCACTTGGACAAGTCATGCGACTTTTGTCGATGTAGTCGTACGAGGTCGGTGCAGGAAGTTTTGATCGCAGTGGAGTCGAACGGTCACCGGAAAGTAGACAAAATAGTTGTACAGGAAGTGAGCAGTCGCGTCAAGACGCTCCCCAAAAAATCTTATCGCCCGCCTACCCCGTGCAGGATCTCAGCAGCAAGACGAGGTTCCGGAGACTCTGCTCTTGCCGGTACCGTGCGCGCGGTGCGGCGGTGGAAATGTGAAAAAAAGTCCAGACGTGCCCGCCGCGGCGCAGCTCACGCAGTCACACCCGTCCACCGGGAGAAGCGCGCTGTGCCGTTCCACGACCGGAGCGCGCCGGTCGGAAGTCGGATCCAACACGGCGGCGCCGGGCAGGTGGTAAGCTAGACTGATCTAGCTCATGGTAATGATCGACAGGGTATCTGACTTGATTCATGCACGAAGCTTGGAAGACGTACTTTTCCTTGGAAAGTTTTGGCCTGCGACTATTGCGCGCGGATTCATTCATTTGGCCTGTTTATTGAGGTGGCACGTAACCAAGTCCAGAGGTATATGGGCCTGGTTGCATTCAACTATGTGGGTGGTCTACTTAAGCCCAAGTGGCGGCCTTTTAGGCTAAAAATGGATACGTCCCATTGAAGAAAGGAAAAAGTCCGTATTACCTCCCTCAACTTCTGTGAAAATCACCATTTCCTCCCTAAACTAAAGACCTGGACATTTGTGGTCCTCGAACTCTTGAAACCGGTCGATTTACCACGGTTTTCAAAGCAGTTTTTCTTGATGGGGCGCCATGTCCGCCATGGGGGAGATAAAATGAACTTTCATGATAGTTCATGGAGGTCCATTAGACTTTTAAAAAATAAAAAATATTTTTATTCTTTTATTTATTGAATTTTTTGTTAGATTTCACCCACGGCTGGGAACTACTATTTCGTCGGTCTATAACAATTTTGAATCGGCTCTAACGAGCTAATTTTCACTATTTTTATTTGTAGTTTTTCTGTTGTTCTAGACACGTGTTATTCTTTATATTTCTATCAGCTCAAGGTATTCATCATTCTAGTAGAATGACAACAGACTCGTGCATAGAGAACTAAATTAGCTTACCTACCTATCTAATTTGTTGTAGAAATTTCAGGAACCCCGATTGGACACAGAACATAGACTTTTTATTAGTTAATGGAACAGTCGATTCAATGATTTCCGTATCGATTATGAAAACCCACGAGAAGCAACTGGATGAATTGTTCGCGATTGGACACGAAAAATAGCAATACTTTTGATAGTATGACGCCTCTCTTTTGAGAGAGGTGAAGCCGGAATATTTTTCATTATCTAAAAAACAAGAAAGGAAGAAAAGAATAGAACGGAATAACTATGATATTTTTGACTTAAAACAAACTTTCTATGATTTGTATAACATTAAATATCATTTTACTATTTGTAAATGTACATTTATTCTAGAAAAAATATTTGGATTTTTTGAAAAGAAACATTTCTATATTCTTTTATAAAATCTAATGAACCTCTCTGAACTATCATGAAGTTCAACTTACCTCCCTCATGGTTGATGTGGCGTCACGTAAGTCAGCTGACGCAGCGCCACGTCAGCAAAACCGCTTAAGGAGGTAAATCGGTCGGTTTCAATAGTTCGAGAAGCACAAACATCTAGTGTTCTAGCTGAGGGAAGAAAAGCTGACTATCACAGAAGTTGAGGGAGGTAATATGAACTTTTTCAAAGAAATCATAAGAAACTGTACCGAAGCCCAAGTTTCGGCCTTTTAGGCCCAAAATGGATACGTCCCATTGAAATCATCAGAAAGAAAGCCAGCTTTCTACGTTACAAGGCCCAATCATTGAAGGCCAGTCAGGCCCAGCCTCTACGTCATTTTTTTAACCATAATTTATCTCAAAAAGAAAATCAAAGTGTTTCTAACATATACCCGCTTCAAAACTTGCGTCAAAGGTGGTGTATCAAACTGGAGAATGTTTTTACAACAACAAAAAATAGTAGCATTTTCTTTTTACCGAAGAAGAAAATCTAGCACGGCAGAGCGGCAGCAATGAATGGCGTCGCCGGTGATCGGTGCATGCACCCCCCTCACCAATTCGTCATCTCGTGGGGGCAGCAGAGCCTGCATGGATGCGAATAATCACTGTGGCGCGGCGGTGGTGTCCGTGACTTTTGCAGTCAGCCCAGCAATCCTCTGCAGCGGCCAGCAATAATTCTAGTACTCCAACCACTACCATCACGCACCAACCACTTCACTGGATGTGCAATCAAACCTTGCCAGCCTCGCCCCCATCTCGCAGCTTCCCCTCCAGGGAGTGTAAGACTGTCTCTAGCAACGTTACTCATCTGCATCCCGTATGAAGATAGGAAAGAGAACAACTCCATCTCGCAAAGAAAGATGGACTCCAGCGGACAAGGCAATCCCGTCACCCATCGGCCAAGCAGTTGGCTCCCGCCCCCCGCTGTATCTCCCCGCCTTCAGCTCCGCGGGCGGAGGTTCCCTGCGCCGGGGTGGTGCAGGCTCCCCGCCACCGTCCGCACCTCCCCGCCATCAGCTCCGCGAGCGGAGGCAGTGCGGGCGTGCTTCCTTCGGCCTGGAGCAAGGCGGCGGCGGGAACGAGGCGGGGAGCAGGGGAGGGCCACGGCGGCGGCTCTGGCCTGCCCGCGCCGGCAGGGAGCAGAGGAGAGGCGCGGCAGCGGCTCTGGCCTGCCCGCGCCGGCGGGGAGCAGAGGAGGAGCGCGGCGGCGTCGGTAGGCCTCGCTGCGGCACGCGGATCCACCACGGCGTCCTCACCTCGAACCTCTCCCATCTCCTCGGGTCGAGAGCTCCTCCCACTTCAGCATGGCGGCCGACGCGATTCAGAGGCGGGGCTACACGGATGGGGATGGGGCTCCGGATTCGGCCATGCCGCGCCGATTCGGCCATGCCGGCGCCGGATCCGGCCACCGTGGGGCCTGCCTCGCATCGCCGTGGAGGTGCTGCCGCGCCTCCGCTCTCCGCCTCGTCGCAGCGCTGTTCTCCGCCACGCCTCGGCTCTCAGCTCTCCGCCGCACCTCCGCTCTCTGCCTCGCCGGCGTAGGGAGGGAAGAAGGGGCCGTGGAGCTCCTCCGCCTCCGCGCGGGCGTGGAAGCCGGCGGAGGGTCGCGGCCATGGCGGTGTGCTAGAGGCAGGGTGTGACGGTTGGCCGGGAGGAGGATGCAGCAAGGAAAGAGAAATCCCAGGGATGCGCGTCGTCGAGGGAGCAACTGCAAAATGCAGCACGCGAAGCCACAGCCGCTGGAGCCCAAACACTAGCGATGCCTTGCTCATTTTCCAGATGCAGCGGCATTTGCAGAGATTGCTGGAGACAGTCTCATGCCGCCTTGCCCATCACTGGAAGCACGCTTGATTCTGCTACTGTGCTCCGTACTAGAGTAAACGAGTCACTGACAAGTAGTCAAGCAGTTGTCTGACCAGGCAGCTAATCTGGAAAATGGCCAAGGATCTGCCCCGTGGAGCACGCTCGATGCTGCCTGGTAGAACTGCCCATGTGTCCTTGTTCTTGCTCTCCATGAACTAATTTTCCTTCGCGTGAGGTAGTGAAGAACAAGATCTCAAGAACATTAGGCTGAGAGAACGTGTAGATGAACCTTAATCAAATCTTGTTCACTGTGATCTTTAGAACATTTTCTCCTCTGACTCCCTCCCCCAACCGAGGTGAAAGGGAGGAGCCAAGGATGCCTGCCGGGGGAACTCTTACAGCCACCACCACATCTCGTCGTATTAAACACATCCACCAGCTACAAAGAGACAGTACAAAAACCACTGCACCTAACGAACTGATCGACCTCTAGCTACCAGCTGCTGCCTGCTGCTAACGCCAATGGCAGCCGCCTCTGGCCTCGTCGGCTTCTTTAATTCCTACTGCGGCCGCCGCGCCGCCGGTGCGGCGAGCACGAAGCGTGAGGCGAAGGAGTAGCCGCCGTCGCTGCCGTCCAGGGCCGTGCCGAAGTCGAAGTTGCGCGCGTAGCTCAGCGCGTCGTACTGGAGGCACCGCGCGGACGACGACGACGCGTGGCCGTGGCGCGCCCCGGCCGTCGCCGTGCACACCAGCATCCGGCTCTGCCGCCGCAGCTTCCGCACCAGCCGTCCCAGCGCCAGCCCGCACCCGCGCCCCCCGCGGCACCCCGACGTCGTCGTCGTCGTCGACGACGACGGGCCGCCCCTCGCTGCCGAAGCCCCGGCGCTGCTGCTGGCCTCTGCTGCCATCACGATCGTCTTGTCGTCGTCCCCGCCGAATCGTCGTCGCGGCCTCGAAGCTCACTTGGCTGCTGGAGATGTGTGCGGGTGCCGGGTGGTGGTCTTGGTGGAACGGAACGGAACGGAATGGAATGGGAATGGAGTGGTGGTGGCGTGACCGGGCGGGTGATTTTATAGGGAGCCGAGCAGCGGAGTTGGGGGTGATGCGATGTGAAACGGGGAGCGCGCGGAGTGGTTCGTGGTTTCCCGTCTCCGCCATGTGATCCGCGGATAAAAATACGAGTACGGCGAGCGTAGAGTAGGTGTGGTGGTGTCTCTGGCCTTTTCCGTATTCTATTTCACGATAAAGTTACGGAGAATTGGCTTGAAACCTTGAACTGAGGATAAGCTACGAACCACTCTACTCGACCTTTTGCCTACAAAGGCGGGGATGAGCTCATGATTAGGGCCGGGAGCAAGCGAGCAGTCAGAGCTCTCAGCCTTGGGCACCGTTTAATTCGGTGAAATTTTGAGAAAAGTAGTGAAAATTTTGCATTAGAAAATATGTTCTGTGAGAGGTGACATGGTCTGCTATGCGAAAATTTTTGAGACTTTTGGGAACTATAAACGGTGCCTAAGCTCGATCGCCGGTGAGGAACAGGATGCTCGAGCTCCAGGAATCAAGGACGCTTGTGAGCTACTCATGCTTCCTCTGATTGATTGAGAGAGCTAGGAAAAACAAAGATTATCGTGTGGGGAGCAGGAACAAACCGTGGTTTTTAACAGTTGACACTGTTCCATTTTTCTTTCGTTGGGTTGTTGGCTTTGTTGCTAGAGCCTGTTTAAAAAAAAATTTAGAGTTCCTTTGGAGGCCTATTAGGAGGATTAAATATAGATTAATTACAAAATTAATTACATGAATGGACTGGAAATCGCGAGACGGATCCATTAAGCCTAATTAATCCGTCATTAGAGATTGTTTACTGCAGCACGGCGTTGTCTAATCATGACATAATTAGGCTCGTTAGATTCGTATTGAAAAATTAGGTAGGAGTTATGGAATGAGTTTTGTCATTAATCCACATTTAATACTCTTAATCAGTGTTCGAAGATTAATGTGATGGGTAGTTGGGAAAAAATTTGGGAACGGCTCGTACTGTATGTGTCACTGTCACCATGTGAGCTGGCGGATCGGGCAGCGTGGGACGCGGCGAGCCTCCCGACGAGGAGGACAGCGCGGCACCGAGCGAGGTTTTTGGAGTACCGAGGCCGGAGAGGGGGTGGGAACCTCGGCAGCCGCCAGTGGGCGGTGCACGCCCGCCGCCCACCTCGGAGCAAGAGAGATGAACGCGCCGGCGTCCCCCGTGTTCCGCGGGCCGCTGCGTCCGAGCAGAGCAGCAGTAGGCGCTACTGGCTACAGAGATCAAAGTCACGGCGGCGTGCCGGCCGGCCGGCCGGCGCGCGGTGCAAGCGCAATCCCAGGCAGGGGAGGTCTGGAGGAGGATCATGTGCTCTGTGTCCTTCGTACTCCGACTAGCGACGCAGCTTTCACTGCGGCGCCGAGGTGATGTCAGGCACTCTCCATTCTCAAGTGTCAAGTCAAACAGTTCCCTGCTTGACTGCATGAGCTGATGGCACTCCTCCTCGTCGCTTCTGTCGTGACAGGACACCGGTCGATTCTGCTGCTGAAACGGTACAATTTTTTTTAAAAAATTATACTGGAGTTCGACAGTATGATTTTCTTTTTAGTACGTATATATTTATTTCGCTCAAGAAGAATAATTTTTTTTTTGAAAAATAAGAAGAATAATTTCCTATTTGAAAGTTTATTCCATTCCGTGCCCCCCACAGAGAATAAAACGCCACAACGGTCGGAAAACAGCATAGCATACGGATTAGGGAGAGATGCTTGCATTGCGTCACTTTTTACCTTGTCTGCTGGTTCTGTGTTCCGCCCCCCCACCCCCCCCCCCCCACCCCCACAACATGGAGAATCAAGCATCGCTAGTTTAAGAGCGAGAAAGGAGCACACTCTTACCTGTAAAGCCAATCTCTCATAATTCAAAAGTACTTACTCCCTCTGTCCCATAAAAGACCGCAATTCTAGTTTTTTTTAAGACAAATTAGTGGTGACATTAAAAGACTCTAATACCCTCATTTACTTGCCAAATGCAGTAAGTTTTGACATGCAAATCAGATCTGACAACTTAATTAAGAAGTTAATTAGATCTATTTTCTAGAATTACATTCTTTGTGAGATTTTTTTCAAAATTAGGATTGCACTCTTCATGAAACGGAGGGAGTAGTATTCACGGGCGTCTCGGAATAATTTTCCCCACAGTATTTTCAAATGGTTTGTTCTCTTTCAAATTTTCTTATGAAATGGCCAAGAGTTTTCAAGCCTAAAGCTTTTTTTTACAGGAAGAATAAATTAGCAACCAAGAATCCCAACCAATTTTATTTTTCCAACAAAAAATTTGTCCGCCATTCTTTAAATAAACTTTAGATAAGGGATCATTCGGTTAGCTTGGAATGAACCTAGGAAGTAGGAACGATTCCGGTTGATGCAAACTTATACAAATTGGCTAACCATTCCTGCTGGGAATTGTTCTAAAGCTTCATTCCAAGGGAACCGAACGAGCCCTAACTAAGTGTAGTGAGAATGCGCGCCAACATCAGTCACTATTCCGTGAGGGAAAGACTGAAGAAGCTCACCATACCCCAAATTGCAACGTCAGTAATCACTGATCCATGGGTTGAGCCGCAAAGACCGAGATTCCAGCCCGACACTGGCCGCAGTCAGCCAGCGAGTTACACGATTTAAACAAGAGCGTTTCGCAGCGTGCAAGCACGAGGCACACCCCACGCAGCCACCACCGGGGAATCCTAGAAGTTCGTCGTCGACGAAATTTGACCGGTCAGAACGACGACATGCTGGAATCCGCCAGCCATGACCATGAGCCCCATGAGAGGTGTATCTCTCGCCCTGTTCGTCTGGCTTACTGTTGGTGGCTGGTGCTGATTTATTTTGAGAGAAAAGTACCACTGGCTGGTAGCTAGTAGCAAATTTGTTCTGAGAGAAAAGTACTGCTGACTGGTGGTTGGTGACTAGCTCTACACCAACACATTCTCATGATCCAGAGGCTTTCAACTTGGTGCTCGCCATGTGGAAGCACAGGATCCACACATGGTTTTGGAGATTCCAAAAGTTTTTGCCACATGCGCCTACAGGCTACAGCTGATGACTGCTGACTCTAGTCAACATTCTCTCATCCGCTTCTGCACCCAAATCCCATTTTCCTTTTCAGTTTTTTTTATTATACATTGTTCTCATTTGGTTCCGGTGTACATGGCGTGAGAACATAATGCTAGCGCTGGTTTGGAACTCAGGATGGGAATGGGTCCGGTACCTATTGGGTAGTTGGTCCGACCCAAAAGTCCAAGGCTACTGGGTCATATGGGTCGGTCTCAGAAAAATAGGTCATTAGAGCCGGAGCCTACGGACCCAATGTGTAAGATGAGTTGACCCAATGCCAACTCAAAAATTACAAATTTGCTTTTTAAATCATGCATGTATCAGTTTCAAAGCCTCTGAACTTCCACAAAAGTTTCTCAACAACCGAAAAAGTTGCTTGCAGTCCTAACAACTAGAGTTGAGCATGGGCATCTAACTGCATGTAGTGAAAATCGACGTCTAGCTTGGGTTAACTACCTGGCAGCAAGCAAACAAGTGCTGCAGTCAGTCCGCTTTAGACAGGAAAGAACATTCTCTATGCTCCGGTATTTCCTTGAGTTTTGTTGTGCGTATAAGTAGATCTTGCTCAACGTATCTGTGCCACTACTAGCTCCAGTTTTACCACTCCAAATTGGTCATGAAATCATGTTTGTGATGACGAGACACATATTTTTTTGATGGCGTCATCATTTTCAATTTTTTTAAAACTCGTACAGATGATTAGTGACGCAATACAATCCACATAATGAAAAACTTATATGGAAGTTCATAGACTTTAAAACTGTTCTTAAGTATTTGATGCCGCAGCTGACACATGATGCTTCTGCCCCAGACCCTTTATGTTATTTGTATGTAACAATGCTTGTAATGACATAATTTTTAGTAACAGTTAGTGAAGGACCGATTAGGCGAACCAGAGAGGGGGGAGTTAATAGGAGTCGATAAAAATTCTTCTTGAAGGAGATGAGAACTCCAGCAAGTCGAACACGGCTTCCAAAACACGTCTCCGACCCCACTACCCAAGTTGGCCAAGACCACGCAGCCACTGGAGTGCTACTGGTCCTAGGAACCAACAACCACCTACACCTACTCGAGAACGCAGCGGAACAAGCAACTCGAGCACCACTGGACTACACCGGTCAGGCCGGTGAGCAGCACCGGTCAGACCGGTCTCTGCTGGTAAAATCTGAGAACTTCCACAGAAGGCCTCTACACCGGTCAGGCCGGTGTAGCTCGCTGGTCAGACCGGTCCAAGCCAGGAAATCCCAAATCCACCAAACAGACCTATCGAGCTCCAAACTGAACCAAACTCGAAGCAGCAGCAACACGGGACAACAGGGAACTCACCAAGATGTTCACCCGAGCAAAACTCAACCAAGAGTCTGCACCGGTCAGACCGGTGTGAGGCACCGGTCAGGCCGGTGTGACCTGAGCTCTCGGGATGAACAACACCCGCGGGTCAACTCCCCCAAATCCAACTCCCGATCTCTCAAATCGCTCCACGGTTTTGCACAAGACTTTGGGGATAGTAGGAACACCTCATGGGCACTCCATAGCCAAGATTTGGTCCACCAAAACTTGCTAAACCGAGAGGAATCGAAGAAATCCCACCAAGAACGCCTCTAACCCTAGAGCCAAGAAAACCCCAAAATCGAGTCCCTTTGCTCACGGATTTGGGAGGGGAATCAAAGTGAAAAGAACCACGAAGTGTTCAAGCATACATCCCCCACCAAATCCCAAAGAGAAAGGCCTCGAAATCGCTCCAAGAAAAACGCCAAGAAAGGGCTCCGAAAATCACCAAAAAGAAGAAACGGGAAAGACACATCCAAGCCTTGATGAACCACGCCGAATCATCTATACATACCAAAGAGGTTCATACAAGGTCTAGCTTGCCGTCCGATCATCCTTCCCTTTCATTAGATCTCACCATGAAGCTCTCAAGCTAGTCCTATGGAAATCCTAAGGAAAATAGGAAGAGAAAATAGGAAAACAAATGAGCTAGAGTTCCAAGAGGTGGCTGCCATCCTCTCACCACTTAGGTTATATGGAGACAACCGAAAGACGAAAATACCCTTACTAGCTAACTAGGGATACATGCCCCTTAAGGGCGAATTCGGAAATCTTTGTCTCCGCTCCATCGGACGGATGCCCAGCGACCGCAAACTTGCTTAGCCTCGACGCAAGCCTTGCGATCTCGACGCGTGTCCTCCGCTTCGAAGATTCCGTACTGCGTCGTCGCACACCGGTCAGACCGATGTACCTCACCGGTCAAACCGGTACCCACCGGTCAGACCGGTCAGACCCACCGGTCAGGCCGGTCCGATGCTGCTGCACCTCCGTCTTCGGTTCTTCGGTCTTGACTTTGTGGATCAACCAAGGAACCCAGTGGTTTTCTGGTGAACCACCGGAAACCCCGCAAACTCGGTGTAGCCTCCGCTAATCACCACTCATGACTCGGCTCCCACGTAGTCCCGGCTCGACCTTGGTTTTGAGGCTTAACCAAGAAACCGTCCATGACTTCATCTTGCTGTTCTTGCCACTATGCGGCCCGCACTTGACCCCGTTGGCCACCGGGTCCCTCGAACCAAGCCCGCTTGTCTTCTCCACACCTGGAGGCCTCACCGGCAACGACCTTTCGCGCTTGTTCTTCACCTGCACCAACACCAGTCAAGCCGCAACCTGCACCTGCAATACTTAGCTAAGAATCAGTCCACACCACGTTGTCAATCACTCATCACACCAGGAAGCGACCATCCACCGGCCCTCGAACCACACCTGGCTCTCAATCTCTCCCTTGATGAGTGCATTGACAACACACACGTTTTGGTAAACAAAGAGAATAGGAAAAGAAAAGAAACGACTAAAAGAAACTCCAACAAGCGTTCGAAAGCCAAATAAAGGCAAAGAGCAAGATCACTTGAAGAAGATAAATCTCGTACCCCTTAGGCAAGGGCAACGGCTCGACACATCCGAGACAAAAACATGCTCAAGCAAAGAGCACAAGCCAACGATCCAAAGCTCGAAAACCACAAAGAGCTCCCCCTGCACACTTGCAAGCTCCCCCTGAACCAATACAACCCCCCCTGGACGAATGCATGCAAACCACCTCGCAAAACAGAGCAGCTGCTTCAGCTTTGCTCTAACCAGTCAGACCGGTCAACCACACCGGTCAGACCGGTGTGCTAGATCGCCCAGCACCTGAACCTCACACCGGTCAGACCGGTGTACCTCACCGGTCAGGCCGATGACCACCTGGGAAAAACTGGGAACTGCCCGACCTCAAAACTAGCTCGAAACCACTTGGAAACCTTCTAAATGCATGCAGCAAGCCAAAACATGCTCAAACTTCTCCCCCTTGTTGACAATGCATGAATCAAGCCAAAAATGCAAAAAATGCAACCTAGAGCTTCTCAAATAGACAAAATTCAACATAGGATGCTACACATGTCCAAATGAGCAAGTTAGATACTCTATAGCTTCGTAATGACATCAACTACAAGATCACCAAGTTTCAAAACCATTTGGCGAAGCTAAGATATAATTGAGCAATTTTGCGAAAATTTACCCTCTCATGAGCAAAGTCCTAAACATGAGCAAAACATGTCAAAATGGCAAGGCCACACAAACTTCATGCTAGGACAACCATTCTAATCATAAGACCATCATAAACACCCACAAGCACCTCATGTCATGTCAAAGCCACCGAGCCATGTGCCTACTTCTATATATGAGACTTCTCATTGGTAGGCATCATGCAACGGTTTAGCACACAAAACAAATTAAAATTAGCACATATGACATGGGAGCACATTTTCCAAGCAATTTACATTTCATTTTCAGATTTGAAATTGGTACATGAAATGTCTTTGCGACAAAAAGGAACTTATGGCCCTCCACAAGATTAAGCATGGGGGGCTAAACATTCATGATGGAAAATGAGCCTTTGGCCCCATATGATCAAAATAAACTATCCAACCACAAATTAAGCATAGCCAAGCCACTAAAACATGTCAAGATCATATAAAGACATTTACTCACAAGAGAGCATACATGTGATATTTTTCAAAAACATAGCCATCAACCATGGATATAAATTAAGATCATCAAGAGCTAAGCCAAACTAACCATAGCTTACCGAACTAGCTCACAAGGACATATATATCATACCATGGTGAACAATGTATATAGGAGAAGCTTTTCCTAAACAATGCATATGATACAAAATGCATGCAACCTAAGATACAAAGATGCCTATACATCATGTTACATATGCCATGCCAAATGCAAGAAATGCACAAAGGAAAGCTATACATGCTACAAAGGAGCTCCCACACACAAAGCTCACAAATGACCGGCTCCTCGAGGGGAGGCAAAAAGGGCTTGACACCACCGGCAAAAGAGCAAAGGAGCGCAAAACTCACAAGCTCCCCCTAAACACATGCACTAGGGCCAAGGACATACAAAGCTCACCCTAAGCACACATGATAGAGCAAAGAGCACACTAAGCACACAGGCTCCCCCTAAACTCATGCATTAAGGTCAAAGAGCATACAAAGCTCACCTTACACACATGAGATAGGGCGGAAGCGAAACGAACCAAGTGGCTTGACCAAGGCCACACACTTGAAGGTCACAAAATCACTTATCTTGATCATTTCTTCATAATTCACCCGTCCTTGTCCACCATCCCCGAAAGTGATGTACCTCCATGTCACCACCGGGGTATGAGGCCGGAGAACCACCCCCGATATCAACCAAATGTTCCCCGGGCCTCCCACCTGTAACTCAAAACCAAGAGCGAGAGCGAGCAAATGACTCAACACTGGGGTTAGTACCAAAGGTGTCAAACTAGTGCCGGGTCATTTCCTCAAAAGTAGGATTAGCAACATCCATCCTACCACGCCTATCAAAACTGCGATCCATCCTGTCAAACCTATCAAACCTGGAACCACCATGGGAAAACCACTCCCGTCTCACTGGAGGAGTACGAGTACCACGAAAAGGAAAACGTGGTCCGTAGCCCCTCTGAGACTCAAAACTGCGACCTCTCCCAAACTCGTATTGATCACGAGGTGGAGAACGTCCAGCAAACTCAACACCACCAGACTCAAAGCGCCTACCATCTGTTCCACGACCAAAAGGGGTGAACTCTCTAGCATCACGGCCCCGGAAACCAAACTATCCAGCACTCTGCCTAGCACCGGTCTGACCGGTCACTCTGACCGGTCTGGCCAGTGGTCCTCGGCCAGCAAACTTGCCTCCACCTGAAGCTCTCCTATCTCTCCATGCTGGAACCGTATGCACAACACCCTTTCCCTTAGGTAGTGGCATACGAGGCTCAGGCACACCATGAGAAGGGTAGTACCTGTCCTTGTTTGCCCACTCCTTAGCCATTCTCGCCTCTCTTCTTCTCTTATAGCAAAACTCTCTCTTGTGACCATCCTTTCCACAAAACTCACAATGGAAACGGATTGGTCTTGGCTTAGGCTTGGGGTGAGGCTCTTCACAAGGCTTCTCACTAGGTTTCTCACTAGGCTTTTCACTAGCCTTCTCACTTGGTTTTTCTCTCGGTTTAAGCAACTGGTTTGGCTTGGGTACAAACTTGTCTTTGGGTGTGGGTTGTGGTGGAACTAGAATATTCCCAAATTTTCCTTCTCTCTCACCACTGCTCTCACCAAACTTATCAGATCCCAAAGCCCAACCATCAAAGCGCTTATAACTAGCAATCATCATACCAAGCTGAGGTTCCTGACTAGACAACCAACTCAGCACTTCACGCAACTTATTGTTCTCATCCTGCAAATGGTCAACACATTGTGTAAGTTCCAAATTCTTCACAGCATGCAACTCACAAGTAGAACAAGAAGTAGGAATAGGCACTTTCAAATCAGCCTCAAGCGAAACAATGCGAGATCGAAGCTTAACAATTTTTTCATGCAAACCAGGGCAAGAAGTACATGCACCAAGCAAAGTGGGTCTAGATTGCAGCTCAACCAACTCAACCCTAAGCACATCTAGTTCCTCACACTTGGAGGCATGCTTTTCCCTAAGAGCAGTCAAATCAGCTAGGAAAACAGAGTAATCAGCACAATCAACCTCATCAGAAACCACAGGGCTAGCCTTAAGCGAATCAATTTCAAGCTTGCTATCAAGAACCTGTGTTTCTAGCTCAGCCACTCTAGTCCTAGCATCTTCAAGCAAAGCTCTAAGCTCCTTCCTAAGCTTCTTAGCCTCTCTAAGCTTGTGATCGCGATTATCAAGCAAGTCAACCAACTCCTCATTCTCCTTGCGCAAAGAAGAGAGCTCATCACATACCTCATCCTCGGAGTCGGAGTCTGAATCCGAGGCGTTCTTCTGGCTTCTCTTGCTGCCGAAGCTGCGTGCCATGCCGCAAAGACCATCCTTCTTGTTGCAGCTTCTCGAAGTCTTGCTTGCGGTACAGCAAAGGCCGTTCAAGTACTTGCCGAAGTCCTTCTTCTTCTTCTTCTTCTTCTTCTTCTTCTTGTGTTTCCTCTTGCTGTCCTCTTCTTCTTCACTCGAGCTTGATGACATGTCCTCAGAGTCAGAGTCGATGTCGCTCGATCTCTTGATCTTCTCTCGGGTCCGTGTCTTCCTCCCATGTTCATGTTCCTTCTTCTTGGATCTTCTTCCTTTGTCCTTGGACTTGTGCTTGTCATGGTTGTTCACCTTCGGACACTCGGCGAAAAAATGTCCGGTCTTGCCACACTTGAAGCACGTCCTCGAGTTCCTTCTTGAGTTCACCCGGTTCTCGTGCATCCTCTCGAATCTCCGTGTCAGCAACGCCAACTCGTCCTCTCCAAGTACATCAAACTCCTCGTCTGGCAAAGACATCAAAGAGGACAAAGAGTACATCCTGGAGGATGGGTTAGCGTTAGACTTAGCTCCTTTACCACCGACGAGAGCAAGACTACGAGAATCAGTCGGGCTCTCGATCTTGGCTGTCATACCACAGTCCAACTCAGCCGACTTGAGCTTCAAGAACAGCTCATTCACAGTCAAGGTGTCATACTTTTTGGACTCAAGGATAGCCTCGACCTTCCCGTCCCATACGGTACGATCCAATGAGTGCAAGAGCTTCACGGCTCTATCATGATCATCGTATGGGAGCACGGCCACATTGACTCTCATGTTGTTCACCACGACCGTAAACCGCTGGAAAAGGGCATCGACGGACTCGCCGGGGAGATGAGTGAAGTTCTCGTACTCTCTCCGGTAAGTCGCGTACATCCGAGCCTGAACCTGAGCATTCCCAGCATGTGCATCCTTCAACTGCTCCCAAATCCTACAAGCTAAGTCCTCTGTCTGAACCCGATCGAATTCGGACTGACACAGAGCACGAAACAAGTAGTCGACCGCCTAGTTGTTGGCGTCGAACATATCCCTCGATCCTGGAGCAAGGAAGTTAATCGAATGAACATAAGCTGTGTTCACCGTAACGTCCCAAAGAATCTGACCCTTTCCGCGGAGGAACGCCGCCATCCGCCTCTGCCACATCTGGTAGTTCTTCCCATCGAAGTGCGGAGGACCCGAACCCCGTTCCTGGTACGCCATCTTTGGATCTTACACTGGTAAGAGTCAACGAAGACCCGAACCGGCTCTGATACCAATTGAAGGACCGATTAGGCGAACCAGAGAGGGGGGAGTGAATGGGAGCCGATAAAAATTCTTCTTGAAGGAGATGAGAACTCCAGCAAGTCGAACACGGCTTCCAAAACACGTCTCCGACTCCACTACCCAAGTTGGCCAAGACCACGCAGCCACTGGAGTGCTACTGGTCCTAGGAACCAACAACCACCTACACCTACTCGAGAACGCAGCGGAACAAGCAACTCGAGCACCACTGGACTACACCGGTCAGGCCGGTGAGCAGCACCGGTCAGACCGGTCCCTGCTGGCAAAATCTGAGAACTTCCACAAAAGGCCTCTACACCGGTCAGGCCGGTGTAGCTCGCCGGTCAGACCGGTCCAAGCCAGGAAATCCCAAATCCACCAAACAGACCTACCGAGCTCCAAACTAAACCAAACTCGAAGCAGCAGCAACACGGGACAACAGAGAACTCGCCAAGACGTTCACCCGAGCAAAACTCAACCAAGAGTCTGCACCGGTCAGACCGGTGTGAGGCACCGGTCAGGCCGGTGTGACCTGAGCTCTCGGGATGAACAACACCCGCGGGTCAACTCCCCCAAATCCAACTCCCGATCTCCCAAATCGCTCCACGGTTTTGCACAAAACTTTGAGGATAGTAGGAACACCTCATGGGCACTCCATAGCCAAGATTTGGTCCACCAAAACTTGCTAAACCGAGAGGAATCGAAGAAATCCCACCAAGAACGCATCTAACCCTAGAGCCAAGAAAACCCCAAAATCGAGTCCCTTTGCTCACGGATTTGGGAGGGGAATCAAAGGGAAAAGAACCACGAAGGGTTCAAGCATACATCCCCCACCAAATCCCAAAGAGAAAGGCCTCGAAATCGCTCTAAGAAAAACGCCAAGAAAGGGCTCCGAAAATCACCAAAAAGGAGAAACGGGAAAGACACATCCAAGCCTTGAGGAACCACGCTGAATCATCTATACATACCAAAGAGGTTCATACAAGGTCTAGCTTGCCGCCCGATCATCCTTCCCTCTCACAAGATCTCACCATGAAGCTCTCAAGCTAGTCCTATGGAAATCCTAAGGAAAATAGGAAGAGAAAATAGGAAAACAAATGAACTAGAGTTCCAAGAGGTGGCTGCCATCCTCTCACCACTTAGGTTATATGGAGGCAACCGAAAGATGAAAATACCCTTACTAGCTAACTAGGGATACATGCCCCTCAAGGGCGAATTCGGAAATCTTTGTCTTCGCTCCATCGGACGGATGCCCAGCGACCGCAAACTTGCTTAGCCTCGACGCAAGCCTTACGATCCCGACGCGTGTCCTCCGCTTCGAAGATTCCGGACTGCGTCATCGCACACCGGTCAGACCGGTGTACCTCACCGGTCAGACCGGTCAGACACACCGGTCAGGCCGGTCCGATGCTGCTGCACCTCCGTCTTCGGTTCTTCGGTCTTGGCTTTGTGGATCAACCAAGGAACCCAGTGGTTTTCTGGTGAACCACCGGAAACCCCGCAAACTCGGTGTAGCCTCCGCCAATCACCACTCATGACTCGGCTCCCACGTAGTCCCGGCTCGACCTTGGTTTTGAGGCTCAACCAAGAAACCGTTCATGACTTCATCTTGCCGTTCTTGCCACTATGCGGCCCGCACTTGACCCCGCTGGCCACCGGGTCCCTCGAACCAAGCCTACTTGTCTTCTCCACACCTGGAGGCCTTACCGGCAACGACCTTTCGCGCTTGTTCTTCACCTGCACCAACACCAGTCTAGCCGCAACCTGCACCTGCAATACTTAGCTAAGAATCTGTCCACACCACGTTGTCAATCACTCATCACACCAGGAAGCGACCATCCACCGGCCCTCGAACCACACCTGGCTCTCAGTTAGTAACGACATTTGCTTTCATATCTTATATGTCTCGAACTATGCTTGCTTTAGCTTATTCTGCTTATATCAAGAACTGACTAGGCCGACTTGTGCTACCCATTGGGCCATCGAGACCACAAATAAGTCCGAAAGTGGGTCGACCCGTGGCCCCTAAAATTGACCTTGAGGCCACGAGGGCCATGTCCAAGGCCGGGTCCGGGACCACCCATTCCCATCCTGATTTGGAACCTGAGAGCGTTTGTTTGGTCTGGATTGAGGTTAGGAACTATTCTTACTGATCAATCTTACTAATAAAAATTTGACACACAAAAAAATCTTACTAGTACAAATAAGCTTATCATTCCAACTGTAACATTTTCAAAATAACCGTTCCAGAGTGAACGAACGGGCCTCATTTCGATAAAACTTTTTTTAATACACAAATATTGAATGAAAAATGAACTAATTCCCATGTCAATCACTCCCAGCACTTACGGATCGGTGTCGACCATTCTCCAAGTATAATCTAAGTGAAAAAAACTGTAAAACTACTAGAAGAATGCAGTACCAAACAGATCAGGAGCTTGTAACAAAGGAAAGTACAGGGTAAATCTCTTCTCAAGGTTATCATTTTTTTCTTGACAATGCTGTAAGGTCAGATCAGATCTATCCTGGGAAAAGGGAAACGACTCATGTCCTAGCAGTTAGCAGAGATACCCCACGCCACATCACGCTTTTGCTCGATTCCATCGGCCCTGCATTGATCTGGTTGCCGCGGGGTGGCGCCCCCGTTGCTCCCTCAGATCCTACACCATCGATAGCGACCTGATCGCTAGCTAACCGGTCTTTTTCGGTACACAATACCATCCTGTACCACTATTTTAAAAGGACTCGTATGTAATAGGAAATGATCTATTTGTAAAGATCGGACGGTTGTGATTAATTCTGTCCCACCGGTTTTTTTGTGTGTTACGAGTGGTATTCATAGGTGGTACCTATTGATAGCATACGGGTATTATTGGAAATGGAAAATTTTTTTGTTGTAATATATGAAATTGGATATATGAAATGATTTAGGTATTGTACTCGTCAGCGGTATATTTTTTTCAAATAATATTCATTCACCAAATTACCATTTTACCCACAGCAAAAACCGACAATACCACCGTACTACCAAAGAGTGGTATTGTGTACCGAAAAAATCTCTATTTATCTCTGATCATTGATCTCTCCATACCTACATGTCTGAACCAGTGTTCAGTGGAATCAGTGGTTGAGATCAGCTTGTTTGCTCAGTAACCGGTCAATGCCCAGTAACTGATGAAGAAGTTGCACAGGCTTGCAGCAAAGTCTCTCTGAAAAGTGATAGGTGACGGCAACGCAGAAAGGGCAGCGGCAATTTGCTCACTGCTGCGCCACATGGATGCGGACACGGCGCATGTGAGACGTACCAAGTGGCCAAAAAGCTTAAACGAGTAAAAAAAACTCGTAGACGCCTACAAGGTTAAAGATAAAATATTGCTCAAAGGTAAAGACGCCTGTACGATTAGCACTGTAAATGATTAGTGAAAGCCCATCATTAGTATACACTAGCTGATGGATCTGTGAAACCAACGGATTCACACATGAGGAATTGTACAAAAAGAAAAGTTACTGCTAAATTTGTGTGTCAATTTGTTATCTGCTTGTCTATTGCATGCTAAATTGCTACACATGTGGAAGCCAGTGTGCTTTTCTACCTTTAGTTCCCTTGTAATCTCCGGGTCAGTGGCCATCACGCTACGCTTGCATTGCATGTGCAGCAGTGGCGCCCAAATGCTCTCAGTCTCACTTGGGCTAGCTTCACAAAGAACAAAAGTGTCAGTACTAGCCGATGGTAATTTAATTTGAGCCGTCTTGTACTTATGCGAGTACCGAGTAGAGTACCATTATATTCTTGTCATCTCGAGTAGAGTAATTTAAAGGATTCATTAGCTGATCAGCAGCAGCGTCTCCAACTGTGACGCACTAACGCAAGAGATGCTCTGCTACGTTGGTTACTTTACGGTCTGATGATTGATCAGGTCAAACGGCTGGCTACAGGATACCCTTTTGGTTTTGGACTTGTATCAGCAGCGTCGTCAGTTAGGGTTCCGAATTGGTTGGTATCTTTGGCTTTGAACTCATTTGTAACTTTGGAGGTCACAACACAACATGCCGAGTTGCCGATCGACATGGCGACACGGCTATGATCATAATTCGTAGTCGTACAGTTACTTACTACTCGCGTATAGAATGACAGTTTTTGCCTTTCAGACCGCAGCATGTTGTGATTTTCGCAAGGTAGAGCCGTAGAGTTGGAAGTTGTCACCGAAAGTTCAGTCTGTCAGAGTGTCCGGTATCGTTGTTGTTGCTTGAGCAAACAAAAACAGCAGCAGAGCAACGACGGCTGGTGGCGGGCTTCCGTGATTTTCGTGCGGTGCTCTGGTGGCTGTGAAATCATCGTAGCGGCGTAGCCCCGGATGGATGCTTTTTTGTTGGCATACTACTCGCAAGATCCATTATGGATGGAGCACTGCTTTCATGTTTCTAAGCCCACATATTTTTTTGAGGCTTTCCTTCCATCTCGGACCCATCGCGTTTTCGATGATCTACTTAGGCCTTATTTGGAAGGAAGGAATGAAAAACACAAGAATCGTAGGAATTGTAGGAATGAAGGAATCATGAACGAGGAAAACTGAGGAACGAAAAACACAGGAACTGAATAGAAATCTGTGTTTGGAATGCAGGAATCAAAAGCATACAGTTGCCGCAGGCTTCAGCAGCAGAAAGAGAAAACAAGAGGTGGGAGTGGAGTTTCTAGTTCCCGTGAAATCTCATAGTTGCTACAGTATTCCAGAGGATTGAGATAGTTCGGTTCCTCTGTTCCAGACGTAGTCCCAGAGGAATGGATTCCTCCAAAATTCCTGTGAACTTCCTGCAATCCAGACGGGGCCTTAGAGAGCATGTTGGCTTGGTTTTTTTTACAACTGCAAATTTCTATATATATATATATCTCTACTCCTAAAAAAAGTGAAAAGGAGAACAAACGTGGTCATCCATTTTCCTCCCCACCCCGCGCCTCCGCCCTCCCCCGCACGCCTCCGCTCCGCACGTCGCCGCCCACTCCGCACACTACAGCCGGTCCCACAAGCAGTCCGCCGATCCAACCGCGTGAGAAAAAGAAAAAAAACACGTCGCCCTCCCATTCGCACCGCGTGAGAAAGCCGCACCGCGTCCGCCGCTCCCTCCTGCGCCGGCGCCGCCGCTCCCCAAACCCTACCACACCCCTTCTCTGCTCCAAGAACAAAACCGACGGACATCCTCCCATCGCCGCCGCACCTCGCCCCAGGTCGCCGCGACCTCACCTCACCGCGCCGCCACGGCCCACGACCTCTCCTCCGATCTGCAAGCCGCATCCGCCTCCTCCTCCCCTTCCGCAAATCGCATCCGCCTCCGCCACCCCCCCTCTGCGTCGGGCCCCCTCTGCACGCCGCCACCTCCTTCGCATCCCGGTCAGCCTTGGAAACTCCGGTCGGTGCGCCAAGGGGCGGGCACCGAAGGGAGCTCCGGCGGGCAGCGGGCGGGCACCGAGGGCGAGCTCCTGCGGGCGGGCGCTGAGGACGACCTCCGACGGGCAGGCACCGAGGGCGAGCACCGGGCCTCCGGCAGCGCGGACGCCGTGGGCAAGCTCCGGCGACACTGCAAGGACGTGCGGCGTCGTTTGGCCTTCCTCTGCTTGATTCAGCCATTGGCCGGCCAAGGGTGATCACACCTTCACCACACACAGTTGCATTAGTTTCTTTAATTTCCTTTTTATAGGACCAAAATTTATCTTCCTGATGCTGCATGAGCGATTCCAGTCTTGCAGTAACCCTAGACTGATTGCTATCTGATGTGGCTATTGCAGTTTCTGATTGAGTTGCTACATTTAATTTCTTTCAACTCTCAGTATAGAGTAGGACATCCCTTTGCGTCTTTGCAGTTGTATTTTCCATATTTTGGCTTAGTTCACCTTGGGTATTTTATATATACAGCAAGTTGTTATAAAATTAAACAGTGAGCTATGGTTTGAAGCACTTAACTTATTATCTTGATTTGTATGTATGTAGCTAGCTTTGTGCATCTGGGATGATGAATTTTTTATCTTTCCAATGGAGATACATATCTGTTGCATGTAGGAAACGGTCATAAGACAAATTAAGTTATTCCAGGCTATTTAAACCGTGTGACTCCCATCATGCAAATTGATTCAGCAGCTTCAGATGAAGCAATAGTGATAAATCTACTAACATGTTCTTTTTTTATCCCCGTTCTTGTGGCTGGTTGATCAGGTTGCTGGGAAAGCAAATCTTCATCAGTGCCAGATCAGAAGGTTATCCAATATTCCAGTCCATTTCTTGCAGTTATCTCTATCTTGTGCTACATGCTAGGTCTATAATGCCTCCAAGTTTCATGAACAGCTTTATTTCTTGATTGTGGGAGGATGGGACATGTCAATGCTTCCTATGGTAGTGGAATGATGATATGATCTCCACACAGTTTTATTTTATTTGGTTTTTCTACGTCCTCTATGCTGATAGTAGGGTTGCTTCTGTCAGGGTCCTGAAGACTTTAGTGAGAGTGGGCTGCCGATCAGGAAATGCATCGAATCATTTTATTTTCTGGAAACCTCCACTTTGCCCTGGTTTAAGCTTGAGTTGTCTTGCATTACATTATAAAAAGAACCATGAGCTTTGGTGGGGGAAATTTCAGGTATGCTAATCACTATTTCATTATATTTGAGTTCCAATTTTCCATATGTCTGCATATCCCATTATATGAGTTTGCAATTTTTTTTTGCAAAGCTGTCATAGCACAAGGACAATAGCATCGAAGAAATTGCATGTTGTGCAAGTTAGTCCCCATATTGGTACCCCTAAATCACAATCTAAATTTGCTTTCGCGACTCAATCTTCAGATATGTGCCTCATCCATGAGGCAGGGCCATGGCTTCTTCCTCTCGCATCCGTACCATGAGTGGAGCCACTGCCGAAGCACATTAGCCCAACAATCACAGGAGCAAATAAGGCTAGCTGTCCACTACCAAAGGTGAAAATACTTTTCTTTGGAAGTTGTGTGTAGAACTTGGGCCGTTTGGTTGTACTAAAATAATCTGAATCCAGCTAAAAATAATCAGAATCTATTCCAAATGGATTGGATTGTGCTATATCTTTCAAGAATCCCAGGTCATAATCTACTGTCTCCTCTCTGCTACCTTCTGGGCGATTTTGGTTCACAAAAATATAATGCTATCTCCTCAGTTATATTGTAAGTAGAGTCTCAGTTATGTTGTAAGTAGAGTGCAACTTATAACTTGTTTTGTGTAACACTTTCAAGTTAGGCCATGTTGTGAACACTGTTAGAGATGTCACTTCTTCTATCTTGAGGTCAAATGTTATGATCTATTTCATCTCGCTCCATTCTATTAAAGTTATACTGGTCAACGAATGGAAAGCTTCATCTGTATCAAGGCAAAGTGCTCTCACTGCTCAGGTGCATGTGCATAGATGTTGTAGAGTCCTATTTTTTTATCTAATTGATTTCGTTGAAGCTCATGTGTAATGGAGCGATCATGTTTTCCTGTATGGTATAGGATTTTTCCCATTTGGCGTAATGTCAGCTAATTCTATCTGAAATCTGATCTGTATTTTCTTTGCAGATAGCCTTCTTCACATCAACCAGACCGCTGTATCTTTGGGCATGTAGCGGTCATTGTTTGGACATTTGTAGAAAAAATCAGGAGTACATACAGCATAGAAACTTTAGATGGTAGTACATTGGTGTAGGAAAGTCTTTAATACCATGGGAGTTTATCAGCTTCGTTATCCCATTTTTCCCTTCTGACTATAGTAAGTATTCAGTGAGTTCAGAAGCAGTCCTTTATATGCTAAACTGTTGTTCCCTCGGAGAGGCTACATCAAAACTGTCAACACCAGCACAATGTAATGCTTATTAGTTCCCATAGCTGTTTTTCATGAAGATTTGGTATCTACTTTGACTTCCCTTAATCAATTTGCATGCCAATGTACACCATTGTTTCATGGTTTCAATAGCTGTCCCATCTTTAGTGTAGAAAAATAATAGTATACGTGATGGCAATTTCATATTTCCATGTCGTGATGTGATTCTACAACTTATTTGCGTGTACAAATAATTTGTTTTGTCTGTAGCAACGTACGGACACAACTTATTATAATAAAACTTATTGCAACGTTATTTGTCTTTCACCATCAAAATATTGGGTCACTTAATTTTACTTTGTTCAAAGATATTGCCCGTAGCAACGCACGGGCACCTTTCCTAGTACTCCTAAAAAAATGAAATGGAGAAAAAATATGGTCGTAAAAAAATCCCTCGCGGTGAGTCTGCCGCTCGCGTGCCTCTGCCGCCCCTACCGCGCGGTGTGATCGATTTCTACCGTAGGATCCCCACCCGATCAGTTCCACCGTCGGCTTCCTCGCGGCGCCTCTGCCCATCCCACGATTCCTACGGCCTCCCCTCTTCACCCAAACCCTAAACCCGATCCTCCGATCCTCCCTCTCCTCCTCACCAATGCGGCGACGGCCGTCCGCTCCACTCCTCAACGGCCCATGCCACCAGATCCGGCGCTCCACGGCAGGGCGACGGGACGGCGCGCCATGGCCACCGCAGGGAACTCTGCCAAGCAGTCGCTCCTCCCGCGCGTGTACCTGCCCCAAGTCGCGTCGGCGTCGCCGTCGGCGCCCTCTGACCGCCGCTTGCCGGGGGAGCTCGACGTCCCCAACCTGAAGAAGCACGGCAGCGGGACGGCCTCCGTCCAGACGCTGGAGGTCGACAAAGCCACCATGCGGCGCTGCAAGCTCCACGCGAGGGACTTCCGCCTGCTTGACTTGCTCTTCGTTTACCTGTCTACGAGTAATCATTTTTATTCTATTGCATCTGCACAAGTGTCATCCATCTTCCCATTGAAAATTGATGCAGTTGAGATGCAATGGCAGCGTCTACAACATCGATCATACCGGGTCATTGATATATCCTTTTGGTATAATTTGTTGAACATGTGCTACTCGCATGCCTGCCTTGCAAATGGAGATTAGTGCTATTCCAATAAGATTTGGAGAGGCTATTCAGAGTAGGGGCAATGGAGTTAATATTGTCCGGTTGATTTACATTGATAAGCATGCTGCCATGCTTCAACCTAAATCAGTTGTTTCTGCGGCTTTCCATGCTGATAGCAGCAGGATCGAATAATTTCAGTTTAGATGTTTGGTAACCTGTTCTCTTCTGGAGTTAACTAATGCTTTTATTTTCGTTAATTCAAGGTGGGAATAACATGATACTTTGTTTCAATTAAATAGATTCCACTTCGTTTCACACTTTTACTAGATTAAGAAAATAGTAGTTATTTACTTTTCTTCACATTACATGACCGTTGAAGCATCGAATTGGATGAGCTGTATGCCTGTATAGATAGTCTCAGGATACAAAATTTGGCTGCTACGTTGATGTGAATGTGACCAACTGAACATTTTGTTTGCCCAATTGTAATGGATATGGACTAACTTTCTCTTTTTAAATGAATGCTACAGAGCTTCTGTCCCTTCGGTTAACAAAATGAGGTGTCCCTTAACTTGGTTCTGTTCAAATCAGAGCTCATTTGACTTGCAAGCTGCAGCCGTGAAATGCTTATGAAGGAAATTTCTCATGGTGATGAGTCATATTTGTTGTAATTGAAAATTCAAGTGTTGCAATTGTTAAATGAAATAAGCTTTTGATCTTGTGCAATGCTATCGATCGGTTCTTACTGGAATGGCATTATAAGTTCATGACCATAATGTTTGCCATTATAATTTGCGTTCCCTTGTTTATGAGCATCATGTGCTTTAAATTTTTTTATAATAATTATTACTTTGTACAAATTAGTATGCCGTAGCAACGCACGGGCATGTTCCTAGTATATTAATAGTTAAGCAACTATTTTATAGCAAGATTCTCAAAGAAGACCGGAATTACAAGGAGATCCACATACTGGATAAGAAAAACAAGTACAACGAACGTATCGGTGCCGACGAGCTCGCCGGTGGGGGCCGTAGAGGCGTCGATGACGCTTACACCCAGATGGAAGACCGCGTGATGCGTCGATTGAAGGAGGGTCGACAGAGCCGAGAAAGAACACACCGGGCGACTGAAAAGTAGATGGATACTCGTCGCACGAGGTAAAAGATGGAGCTCGAGGTCGAATCCCAGATAGAGGTGAAGACGTCGTGCCAACACCAGATGTACTATTGCCTGGTTGTACTGAATCTGCTGTAGAGGTGGTTGCAAGGTGGAGGTGGAGATGGAGGCGAGCTGTGGAGGCGGGGCAGCACAGATCTGGCGAGATGGAGGGGGAGGACGGGAGATTTGCGCGGCGGGGGAGGGGCGAGAGGGGTGAGGAAGCGGATTTATTATATTCATACTAACCTGAGCGGCGACGTCGACAGCGACGAGGAGACCAGTGAGGACAGCGACGACGACGGCGGCACAACCCGAGCAGCACGTACCACGAGGGGCGAAAGCTATATAGGTACCAAAAGAAGAAAAACTACTAGAAGGTAAATAGTACTGGATCTATCGATGAGGGGGCTTCCTACCCCTCTCGCCACCGGCAAGGTCACCGGAGGGGAGGAAAGGAGAGTCCGAGGTGAAGCGGCGCGGGGGTTGGGAGCGAGAGAAGGAGGCTTCCGCATGCTGGCTGGGTTGGGGCTGCGGCTGACTTCCGGCGGCTGCTCTAATTCACGCACGTGCTGTGGCCTATGGCGTATGTGAACCCCTCATAGTATGGGAGAAGTTATGATACTACTATATTGTTTTGCCAAATTCACTGGTAGAGTATTAAGGCACTCCCAACCCAGACTTTATGGTAGAGTCCATAGTCATTAAATACACTGCCATGTAGGTAATTTGTTGATGTGGCAAGAAATTTAATGAAGAAAGAGAGGTGGAAACATAAAAACTAAGTCTAAGTTAGACCCCAAGTCTACGCACAAAACGAGGCCTGTGCGGATCCAAGTCTAAGTATCAGGGTCTTAACTTGTTATATAAGTGTATTTCTATCAGATTTTGCTAAGGTACTCTCAAATGAATGTGGATCGTCGATCAGGGGCGAAACTACACTCTCATTAGGGGTGCTAATGCACCCTCCAAATTTGACAAAAATAATGATTATACTTAAATTTTCACCATATATGCACCCTTCTAAGCTCAACATTATGCACCTACAAAACAATTGCACCTCCTCCAATTTGCTCTAGTTTCGCCACTATGTCAATCTAATGACATATTACCTCCTAGAAGGTAATAGATTAATATTTATTGTATATAATTTAAGTTTGAAAATAGTAAAAATATTTTACTATTAGATCTATCTTCCCCACATGTTTCTCTATCATATCTAAGTTTCTTTTCCCCCTCTTATCTGAACATGGATGCCCATTTCAATTCATAAAAAAGAACATGGCACCTTTTTATTTTGACATGCATGGATCAGTTCAAAAAGAAAAAAAGAACGTGACAAATATTCAAGTAAATGTGTTGCACAGAGAAATGTGTCATGTTGATGCAAATGTTTCTTTTTTTAAAAAATGCACATGCAGAGAGTTTTCGCTTCAAAGAGGAAATGCAAATGTTGGTATCAAACTGAATGTGAGATGTTCATGACTTCCAGTAAACGTGCAGATGTTGAAGTAATGTTTTTCTATATCCTAATGGAGATGTTTTCTCTTAAATTGTATTTTTAATGTGAACTGTGGGGTAGGTCTGTTGACGGTAGATAACGCGCCAATTTACGATCCGCATGCGCACGGGTCGGTTGTAGCTTTTCCCTTAGAGTATCCCCCAAGGTTTATCAATCCGTGGAACAAGTGGATTGCTACGCTCAACTAAGCACTAAACTTGTTGGTGATTCAAAGTTCTTTTTCAAGTGATGATGTATATATAAGAACTAATCTAATCTAGGTTAAAGAGATTAACAAAGAGAGTAAAGGTATGAAGAGTTCAAGAATCTAGAAAGCTTGCCCAAGGGGTCTAGGATCACTTAGAGATGTAACCACCTAGCAAGAATGAACTGATCTAATCCATCAAGGTAAAGGTGCACCAAGTCCAACCTTTTCCCTCTCGCGTATTAGCCACTACACGAGGGTAATATGTGATTGGACAACAAGAGCACAAGACGTTGATGTGATCTAGGTATGCAAAACTAAGGGATGTGAACCAAGTTCGATATGCTTTCCCTCCCGCATACTGTCACTACACAACGGTAATCAAATAAGGAACAAAAGGAACACGATATGTGAAGCTATGAGCGATGCATACCCAAAGCAAGCCAGCCGACAATTAAGATTGAAGCACCATCAACATGAATATGATAGCAAAAAGATCCAAAACATAGGTTCAATGATTAGAACTCAAGCTCTCCCTTCAACCCCAAGGACAAACAAGGATTTTACCCCATAATGTTACACATCGTAGCGCGAGACATGATGTAGAATCCTTTGGAGTAGATGAAGATCGACGAGGAAGATGCTCTCCGCCTTGCTTTCTCCCTTGAAGATCCAATCTCCTCCTTGCTCTTGATCTTGTGGCGGCGCCGGAGGGACCTTGCTAGGGCATCTGGGCATCCTCCTCTCTCCTCTATGTGTCTCTCTCCCTTGGTTGAATCTCTGAAAGTTGAATGCTTTGATGTGGTCGACCTCGGGGGCTTTTATCGGTCTTTCTGGTGAATGGTGGCGGAGGCATAGACTTAGGGTTCAATCAACATCGCGCACAAGAAAGGGGGGCTGAACCGCCACGAAAATGCCCTAGGCCGGTCGGCATGGGCCGGCCGGCCCAGGCCCATTTTGGCCCGGTTCGGCTCCGTATTTCTTGTGCAGACTTCTCTCGACCCTTGAATCTTGTCACACCTGTTTTTCCAAAGAAAACCAAGTACAGTTCTATATGCATGCCAGGATCAAGTTTCATGCATATAGTTGACATAAGTGAATAACCGAAATAATATCACGTAAGGAAAAGAGAGATCATCAGAGTATTACGCTAGATCCTGGAAACGAAGGCACCAAACATCACAGGCAGTCGACTGGGGGTTGCGTACGCCTAGCACCAGCAACGTCTACACAACGACTTCATAGCAGCTTCCTCTTTCTGAGCAACATTGTTTATAGCAAGGGTGAACACATGTCGTACCCAGCAAGTGTGGGGAAAGTATGAATGCAAAGACTTATCAAGGAAAGGCTGACAGGTTGACTGCATTAAGCACTTTTAGTTGGTCAAATTTTATTAGCACCTGATTACTATGATATAAGTATATACCGACCCACATTAACATAAAGAGATACACCATAAGCATATGGCTAACATAACCATAAACCACAGTTTAAGTCTATCTTCAAGTTCAATTATCATGTGAGGGTCCAGACCGCTCGTGACCGTGAGCACGACTAATCGATTAGTTTTACACTCTGCAGAGGTTGTACACTTTCACCACAAGTTGTGTTTCCCATGTCGCCCGGGTTTGCAAAGCCCTTAAACACTTCCTTTGGTGAGTGGCTAGGGATTCACTACGAGGCCTTTACAAAATTTCCCCAGTGTGAAGCAACCCGCTAGGGTTCCGAGCCGCCGCAAGGTATAAAGTCCCCTAGTAGGTACCGTGTCTTAGCCAAGCCCAACTCCCTACTAGAGCGAGTCTATAACCCCAACTAACGCTCCCCCTTGCCCTTATCAGGTAAGGTCACCCCAATACTAGAGTCCCTAATTAATTAGCAAAGGCAGAGCCATATGCCTTGTGGTTGCACTGTTGTCATGGGTGGTCGCTCCATGTTCCGATTAGGCATGGTGATCTTGTATTAACCAGAGATATATAGCATAAAAGTAAAGCATATTCATCATTGTTGTTGTTCATTAGAACCATCATAACCCAAGTAGAGAAACTAAGCATAGCTACCCAACAGAAAGGTAAACCCAGGTTCACAAGGATTGATAATAAAGACTAGGATAATCCTTAATAGGACCCATCAATATTAATGCAAGCATATGCAATGGTGATTAAACACAGTTATTGGGACAAAAGAACAAGGACACACTTGCCTTTAACCAGAGTAGTGATGTTGCTCAGAATATCTTCATCTTCAAGCTCTTCAAAGCTCTCGAACCGCGTTCATTCTACTCGCATCAATCATCAACACAATCATGCAAAGCAACAGACAAGCAACTAAGAACAATGCACCAATGAAAACAAAACTTTAAAAGAATGTGCTAAAGGATAGGATCGAGTCTAAGGATCACTAAAGCACACGAACCGGGCTTAGAAGAGAAAGATTTGATGAAACTGCTTGATCTGAGCTAGAGCTGAAAAGATCTAGAAAGAGACACTAAGACATAGCTTTACAAAGAGCGTCTAACGAACGATTTGCATATATAAACATGAAAGACTATAAGCTTAGGTTCGTTTTCATTAGCAAAACATACTCTAAGTTGAAATTAAAGCAAGTTAAATTTTATTTATAAAACCGATGTAAAGAACTAGTCAACTTTTATTTATAAAGGTTCATATATAAATTATACCAATTACACATTTAATTTAGAAAAGCTAAACTATATGAATCCTCTAAACGTAACTTTATGATTCGAGTGGATCATATTATTATTGAAAACATTATGATATTGTTATTTGTCAAATTAATATTTATTTATAAAACCGATGTAAAAAGCCTAATCAACTTTTAATTAGAAAAGTTAATTAATTATTAAGCAATTAACATTTGGTTTATGAAAAACCGAGATGTGGCACACTAATCATCTTTTATTAATAAAAAGCATGTGAAGTGAACATTAATCAAATTAGCCTTGATATGAAAAACGAGGTATAACACTATATAGCTTTTATTTAGAAAAGGCATGCTTAACTAAGTATTAATCAAAATTAATATTAAATTAATTTTCAGAAAACATGTATAAAGAAAACTCACCACTAATGCGTACTTTATCTCATTATGAACCTAACACAACTTGAACGGATAAAAACGGAGCTAAAACATGGATTCTACGGAGAAAACAAGATGGAAAGGACCTAGTTGTGAAAACTGTAGATTTCTGGGGCTAACAGTGAAGATTCCCGAGACACAATGAATAGTGCTCATGAAAAGAATAAAGGACAGGGTTAGATCTATAAAAATCTCGGGTGGGCTTTATGTGTGAAAGGTGGGATCTTATTAGAGGGTTTTCCACAAAAGGTACAAGACACATATCTTTGGTGAGGATTTTCTTTTTCTCCAGGGATCTAAACGAAAAGATGCCATCTCATCTTCTTCCTCTGGACTGTGACGAACAGGGACGGACAGGAAGCGGACCAGAGCTCCTGGTGTCGTCGTCGCCGGTGCTTCGGGCGGTTAGGGGCACGGGTGAGGCCAAGAACGGAGAGAGGAGAGGAAGGGGATCTCGTACATGTGCTCACCGGCGTTAGAGACGGAGGGAGGCGACCGGAATCGGCGGCGAATTGAAACGAACCAGATTTCTGAGAATCGAAACCCTATCCCTGCACCTCAGTGATAGTCCCAGGAGGCTATCACGTGCAAATCCCTGTCTCAGATAGTAATCAAAACCATACAACACAGGAGTAATATATGAAGGTCCACATAAATTATATTATAATAATTAATCATCTGAGTACACCATTTCGGCACATGCCGGGTACAAGTCCGACTGGACTGAATCAAATAGAGTAAACATCTACGCAGCGGCTCTCATGTAGCAAAGTAGACTCCATCCCCAAAGGCAAGCTCGAGTGTAGAACGGCCTCAGTCATCCCATCCGTCGTGCTCAAAGTCGTAGTTCAGCTCCTGGTCTGAAAACCCGTCATGTACTCGATAAGCGAGTAGGTCATGTCAGCTTCCCAACAAAGATCATAAGCAAAAGAGAATAATTCTAGTATGCATGGATATTCCTATATATGGCTGTAGTAGGTTATGCAAGCAGCGGTAGCAACATCAAGGAATGCAGAAATGCCGAGAGGTCACCATCTCCAAGGAGATCCACACCTCCGAGGACAACACCTCTGGGGTCAACACCCCAACCAAGGAAAGAACACCAAACACTAGATCTCAACCGAGACACAGCATCCCACTCTCATCTGTGATGTGGGGTCACCAACTCCTATCCCCACATCTCAACGGCACGAAGCCGGGCTCACACACAGGGGAGAGAAAGCAGCACAAGAAGAGACTAGCCAGAGTAACAGACCCAAGGGCTGTCCATATCAGTGGACACAGACCATAGCTATAGGTTTAACACTCTACAAAGGTTGTACAACTGGACCCGCCGGATAGGGCAGAATTGGATGCCTCCGATCCACATCCCTACCGAACGACCGGAGACCTAGCAGTGGGTGGCACTCTCCTGCCTCTCTGAGCCTGACTCGTCCTGAACTGGGGCGCGAAACTTGCCAGCAGGGCCTCAGAGCTGTGAAACCATCCCCGGAGGAGCCGGAGTGACGTCTACTCGGGGGGTATAACCCGTCCCCCTCACACGATCACACCGATCCGCCTACAAGCTGAGTGCCAACCACCAACTAGTTCTCGGACCGAACCCCGCCCATACGTGAGCGAACGGTTTGTACGAAAATAGCCCAAAGATCACGGTTAAACTGTCGATCGGTCCTTAATTGCAAGAGCGAGCACTCACCAACTCCATCCGAACGACACGCCGCTAGGGCGGGAGGCCAGGTCGCATCTCCCCTAGACAGGCGTTCACAAGTAACCAAAGCGGCTCTCTCCCGCGGTAACACGTCAAGTATACACACTCACCCAAAACACATGCTAGAATACCGAGATATCCCAATCTCAGTCGAAACCAGAGATCCATCCATAACTAAGGGTAAAATATATGGATAGATATAGCCGGGAACTAGCTAGGGGTCTGTAACTAGTTCCAAAAGTAGGTAGTTCAAGGATCGGGGTAATCAATTCCAAGGCATGGCTAACAGTTGTCTATGCAATTCAATAAACATGCATAAAAATAATTAAGCACTAGCAACTAAAGCATGCATAGGATCTATATGGTCGGGAGTGACATGACACTTGGCTGGCGTCCGTAGTCCTGGTCTGGGTTGAAGTCGGGGTCGTAGGCCTCCTCCGGATCGTAGCTTGGGTCTGTGCAACACGAGATACGAGACGCTAAATTTACCGGCAATCAACTAAGCATAAATCCAAAGAAACCCAATTTTAAAAGATCCAAAAAGATCCAAACTATCTACAAACAGCACCGTCTCATTTTTAGAAAAAAATAATGAAACTGGTTTCATATTTTTCGGAGTTATAAATAATTAGTTAAGATTTTTCAAGGGCTAAAGGATTTATAAATTAATTTTCAAATTCATTTATAAATCAGAAAAGGATTTTAATTTTGAAAATAGGCGATGACGTCAGCATGTCATAAGCATGACGTCAGCGACAGGGTTAGTGGGCCGTTATTGGGCCGAAAGTGTTAGTGGGTCGAATTCGGCCCATTGGACTCAGCCCAGTGGGCCAACTGAGCCAAGTCCATTGGTCCACCCTGAACTAAATTCAAAGTCCGCAGAAGAAAAAGGAAAGGGCCGGCGCATGGGCTAAGGCCCATGGCGGAGCCTCCTTCACGTTTACAGCGGAGAAGTCCGCATCTGCCCCCTGAGCTTCGCTAGGGTTCATCGGGGCTCCTTGCCACGCTTGCGCGCGTCAGTGCGCCCCAGCTCGCGTCCAGCGGCGATGACGAACGGCGGCGGCGGTGGTTCTGGGGCTCGTGCAAGCGAGAGTTAGTGACCAGAAGGGCCTGGCGGTTACTCCGGCGCAGCCATGGCCCTAGGGTCGGGCTCCTGGGTGTGCGCGGTGCCCACGGGTCCGTGTGGCTTCTAGCCTTACGCTGGGGTGTGCAAGGTCCAGATGCACGCACGCGTGCGCACATATAGATGCGGCGATGAGTCTTGGCTTGCGCGCACGAACGCGCCCGCAGCAGTGCTCCGACGCGTCGCGGTGGAGACAGCGGCGGAGCGTGCGCGAAGGAAAGCACCAGCGGTGCGGCACGCGCATCAGCAGAAACCTCAGCGCGGCACGGCTAGCACGTGGGTGTGCTCGCCAGGGCACAAGCGCGTGCACAGGCAAGGCCTGGCCGCGACATGGCCGAGTCGGCGCGCGGTCCCGCGGCGAATCGAGGCCGCGGTGCGGCGCAGACGGCGACGGCGAAGCAAGCAACCTGCACAAACTCCTCAGCACGAAGGCCGGTCACAGGCATGCGACGTCACAGCGGAAGAAGGGCGGCGAAGTCCGGCGTGGTGTTGAGGTACACCACGGCGGCGCACGCGCGGCATAGCACGGCTCGAAGGCCGACGAAACATCACAGGCAACTCAAGGGTGAGGGAAGAAGCAAGGGCGCTGGGGCGGCGGCTCACATCGGGGCGAAGATGTAGACGTTGCAGTGACAAACGCGTCGATGAAGTGGCGGCGATGTACTCGGCGGCGCGTCCTGCTCTGCTCCGACGGTGGCTCGACGCGGACGGCCTTCCCCTTCACGCGAGCGGCTCCGGTCTGGGTGGCTTCAGCTTCGGCGAGTTAGCGAGGTGGCGAGGCGCGCTCCTCTTCTTCCTCTCCCCCCTTCTCCCTTCACACAGCGGCGGAACAGAGGATGGGGAAAAGATCCCCCAAATGGCGATGGGGCCAAAAGGGACTTGGCTGTTGGGGTTTTGAGTGCGCGCGGGTCAAGGGAACCGGGGAACAGCGTGGGGCATGGCTGTCCCCGCTTGCCTTGGCGTCAAAGGCGCGATGCGGCACGGCTCTGGCTGGCTTGGCTTGGCGCGCGGGCAAGGATTAGGGGCAAAGTAGTGAATAAGCGAGGGAGAGAAGCGCGTAGGTCCCGCCTTGGCGTGCGTGCAGCCTCTCGGCGTGCGCGCCAGCGAGGCGGGGCAGTGTGGCCTGGCACGTAGGCGCGCGGTGCGGTGGAGGGGTGCGTCGCGCCTGGTCAAAACAGAGCGAGTGAGGGGAGAAGATGACCAGTTCTCCGGGTGGTCCCACCTGTCAGCGAGTCATGAACGATGGGGTGCGGAGCGAAGCGGAGCTGGGCCGGAAGATGGGCCACGCTGAAGACTGGGGTGATGCAGCGATCGCGGGCCAAGAGTAGGAGGTGCACCGGTAGACTTAGCTTTAAGTTAGCAGGCCCAAGGTTAGATAGGGTTTTGAATATAGTTTGAATATAAGTTTAAACCTTATATTTGAATTTGAATTTATTCAAATTCAAAACACACTCAAATAAATCCAAATAAAATCCATAAAATCCAACCCACATTTTTATACCATAATTTGAATTTATATTTTTATATTTTGGTTTTATTTATATAGAATTTAGGTGAGAGGCTAGAAAAGGGTTTAAATATGGTGACACTTCATCAAATAAATAAAAGTTCAATATTTTCAGCATTTTCATACATTCAAAATTTCTGGGATGTTACACAAACCGTGGCGGCTAGGGTTCGGCTCGGGAGCGGTCAGTCATGGAGAGAACAGAGAGAGGAAGAGAGATTGGGATTCGATGGGGACGACCTTAAAACGTGCACAGGAACGGCAAAACGGAACGAGAACGACGAGGCGAACGCGATGGTGTGCTCACCTTTGACCAAGAAGGAATGATGGTGACGGAAGGGCTCGCCGGAGTTGGAGAGGACTCGCCAGCGTTGGGGAAGAACTCACCGGAGTTGGGGAAGATGACGGAGCCGACATCGGAATCGAGCAATCCACCACACCATGACGTAGAGCTCGACGAGAGAAACTCCATGGTGGTGCCCGTTCGCACCGAAAGTCCATGATTTCGCCGGAAAAGCTCACCGGAAAGTTCGCCGGAATTTAGTAGATGCGAAAGTTCGGCGACGCTTTGTGGAAGCTAGGGTTCTCGAAAGAGGACATCAAAGAGATAACCGGCAACTATTTATTGGCCGAGATAGAGTCCGGTTTTATTTTCTCTTCTTTTTTTAATTTTGGGAATTAATTTCGTATTAGAAAACAATTTCAAAAAATCCTGAAATCGTAATTAAATCACGAAAAATACTCCGAAAATTTCAAAAATTATAGGAAAATTCCTAGAGATAGATTGAGACACGAACAATCCAAATAAAATATTTAGAGCCCATGAAAAAGATTTTAGAGCCTTATAATAAATAGAATAATCTCAAGGAAAATGAGAATAAATTTCAGAAAAAGCTGAAAAATTCTCGGAAGGTCTTGGTCAGCACCTAAACACATTTTAAAAGCTTTTGCACTCAGGAAACACCAAGATGCATCGACATAAATGCAACACATACTGAATCATGTATTTGTTTAATCTAGAAAAACAAACAAATGCTTTTTTTCCTATACTATATTTCCGGTAAAGAAAATAAATGTTGGGAAAATTTTAAAATTGAGTGAAAATCGTTGCTTAATTATTCTTTCTATTCACATCCTGAAATTAGAAATTTCAGGGTGTGACAAATCTACCCCTTTAAACGGAATCTCGTCCCGAGATTCGAAAAAAAACAAGGCGTAGGTAGACAAACAAGAATATTGCTGTTGAGGTAGGCAGGCGGTCATCCTCTTTTGTCTTCAGGGTGTAGGATCTTCAGTATTCACGTTTCTTGGTCGTCGGGATCTTCATGAGAGTGAGCTAGATGGGATAGTAGCAAGTACAAGGTGGGAGAGAAAGTAGATTGAGGTCCTCTTTTCTTCAACTTGCTCACTTCTAAATGGCGACGATGGCAGTAGCATTTACTTTGGCATTGTTGTAGGCTTCCATTTCTTCTTCTGAAGTCCTTCATTCGATCAGATAGGGAGAAAGAGAGATAACAAGGATGTGGGAGGTACAACAGAAAAACCCAACTAGGCAACTGATGTCATTGCAGATATAAGACCCACAATACACCAACACTCACTACAAAGAAGCAAATCAATCAAGGTCATAAAACCAAGCATCATCATGCAAACACTGAATTCCACCAAATAACACACAGTCAAAGGAACGATACTACACGTTGTTAATAAAGTCAAAGAGAACCCTCCTCAACATGGGTAGAGCTTCTTCGGTTATTGAGGCTTGACTTCATGGGATGAACTAGTAGCTCCATTACTTGGACAGGCATCCTTCAGAGCACGTGGCACAGATCATCTAGGGATGTTGAATTAGAAAGGACACTTTGGAATCAAAAGTCAAGAAAAGAGTCCAAAGCAGCATTGTTTGAAAAGCAAGGAGAGGTAGGATGGGCAAGATTACACAACTGAAAAAAATTCAAAGAACAGATTGGTTATTAAAGAGTAAGAAGAAATATCAAGGGTATAAAAGAATAAAGGATGAGAGAATAACAATAGCACCCGATAAATCAAGGAGGTGTATTGCATGAAACAGGTAAGATTATTCAACGGAAAATAAATGCAAGATCAAGATCAAGGGGGAGAAAATAAATAGACAAGGGTAGAGAGTTTAACATTTGCAAAGCAATGAAGTGCAAATGAAAAGAAGTCAAGCGGGAAGAGTTAAGATATCAAGGAGGATTAGCAAAAGAAAATGGTCAAGGAGTGAGAATATTCATCACAGAGCTCAAGGGAAAGGTAGTGATGAATTTTAGATCAAAAGGAACCTTAAGGGACGACCATTTCTATCTAGGCTTACGTCCTACAGTCGATACAGCTCTGATACCACTCTGTCACACCTGTTTTTCCAAAGAAAACTGTTGACATTGCTAACGTCATCGACTAGAAACAGATATAAAATCCATCTCTATCGACGGCGCCAGAAATGCAAAGGTATATCTTAACATGGTGCTAAGTGTATATCAGATGTTGCTTTCAGATAAACTAAAAGATAAATCCGCTACAGGTCATAGCACAACTCGATCTAGGTTGTCATCCCTGACAGAAGTGCCACTAAAACGCATGGATTGGTACTCTTACATATGCCTTGGATCGCTAGATAAGAAAATATATATAAATGGGTATCCGCAAGCGCACAGATATGAATATACCATTGTAGCATTTTAACCAGGAGTAAAACCAGGTATCGTATTTATATTCTACCACAGGGAAAGAAGTCTTCTATCTATAATAACAAATACATGTACATCTCTCAGTTGTGTAATGTAGAGTGACCAAAATATATCAATTACTATAAACATGTGTAAGTCACATAAAGATAAAGATAATGATAGCATTGATCAAGTCATAACATAGTGAACCACCAAAAAGTGTCAATATAGAAAGAGAAGCGTATTCACAGCCTAGTTAGCGAGGATACTCCTCGGTAACCCTAAACTATACGTCAATGCATACTATGATTAGTGCAATACATTTAACAATCATGGAAGAAGAACTATTATACTTATGCATGGGGAGACTACCCAGGAGGATCAAGGCCGAAACTTGAAACAACCCAAATAGTATAAGGCTCCACTAGTCCTACACACGGGGGGTGGATTGCAAAGGACTCAATAGTGCTGTCACCACCATGATCTTCCACACGACCCGGCATGTAGGGTGCAATCGCAGGTAAATACAGTATAAGCACCACGCTTACACTATCTTTACCACTCACTCATGTTAACATATGATCTAGGTGAGGGCTATACGACTCCATACATGAATATAAAGGTAAATCAACTATGCTAAACATGTAATCATAATAAACACCAAAGCATATAATCTCGAATATAATCATTGATAAGAACATATGTCTCTACAGCAAATGTAAAAGAACTTATAAAGAACTTACAAGAGAGAAGCTAGATCAGTATCTCGACCAGCTTCTAGACGATCAGGAGCCAAGTAGATGCCTTGCCTCCCCCCTAGATCTAGACTAGTTAGCTACTCTCGCTATATGGTGTTTCTAGGGCGTAGTATCTCTGACTTGATGACTTGATCTGGTGTATGAAATGAAGCCAGACTCTTCCTTCTGCCAGGGGGGTCAGGGGGCTGCTTATATAGTCCTGAGGAGGTACCATGCACTGTACGATCAAACCGACCTAACCTTCGGTTTAGATTGATCCTCATAGGCGGTGGAAGAACATTCCAGAAGTAGGGCTGACGTGGCGCCCGGGGGAGGCCGACCGGCCCCACCACCAGGCCGACCGGCCTGGGGTGGGTCCCCCTCGGGGTCCGCTTCGGTCTGGTCGGTTCTTGCCCCTTCCAGATGCTTCTTTCTTGGATGCCAAGTCACGCTGAGTTCCGGAGTCCTCTGGAGTCTTCTAGAAGTGTTCTTTTCCTATTTTTCTGATTAATCCCTGCAAGACATAGAATTCTCCAAAACTCCAGGAAAACTGTTAGTGACACCGTATTCTAAGTTGTTATTAACAATTATACCCTTTTCTCATGTTTGGTTGACTTATAAATATATAAGATAAAATGTGTCAACAAAAACCAAGTGCAGTTCTATATGCATGCCAGGATCAAGTTTCATGCATATAGTTGACATAAGTGAATAACAGAAACAATATCACGTAAGGAAAAGAGAGATCATATGTCAATAACAGAAACAATATCACGTAAGGAAAAGAGAGATCATCAGAGTATTACGCTAGATCCTAGAAACGAAGGCACCAAACATCACAGGAAGTCGACTGGGGGTTGCGTATGCCTAGCACCAGCAACGTCTTCACAACGACTTCATAGCAGCTTCCTCTTTCTAAGCAACATTATTTATAGCAAGGGTGAGTACATGTCGTACTCAGCAAGTGTGGGGAAAGTATGAATGCAAAGGCTTATCAAGGAAAGGCTGACAGGTTGACTGCATTAAGTACTTTTAGTTGGTCAAATTTTATTAGCACCTGATTACTATGATATAAGTATATACCAACCCACATTAACATAAAGAGATACGCCATAAGCATATGGCTAACATAACCATAAACCACAGTTTAAGTCTATCTTCAAGTTCAATTATCATGTGAGGGTCCAGGCCGCTCGTGACCGTGAGCACGGCTAATCGATTAGTTTTACACTCTGCAGAGGTTGTACACTTTCACCACAAGTCGTGTTTCCCATGTCGCCCGGGTTTGCAAAGCCCTTAAACACTTCCTTTGGTGAGTGGCTAGGGATTCACTACGAGGCCTTTACAAAGTTTCCCCAGTGTGAAGCAACCCGCGAAGGTTCCGAGTCGTCGCGTGGTATAAAGTCCCCTAGTAGGTACCGTGTCTTAGCCAAGCCCAACTCCCTACTAGAGCGAGTCTATAACCCCAACTAATGCTCCCCCTTACCCTTATCAGGTAAGGTCACCCCAACACTAGAGTCCCTAATTAATTAGCCAAGGCAGAGCCATATGCCTTGTGGTTGCACTGTTGTCCTGGGTGGTCGCTCCAAGTTCTGATTAGGCATGGTGATCTTGTATTAACCAGAGATATATAGCATAAAAGTAAAGTATATTCATCATTGTTGTTGTTCATTAGAACCATCATAACCCAAGTAGAGAAACTAAGCATAGCTACCCAAAAGAAAGGTAAACCCAGGTTCACAAGGATTGATAAGAAAGACTAGGATAATCCTTAATAGGACCCATCAATATTAATGCAAGCATATGCAATGGTGATTAAACACAGTTATTGGGACAAAAGAACAAGGACACACTTGCCTTTAACCAAAGTAGTGATGTTGCTCAGAATATCTTCATCTTCAAGCTCTTCAAAGCTCTCGAACCACGTTCATTCTACTCGTATCAATCATCAGCACAATCATGCAAAGCAAAAAACAAGCAACTAAGAACAATGCACCAATCAAAACAAAACTTTAAAAGAACGTGCTAAAGGATAGGATCGAGTCTTAGGATCACTAAAGCACACAAACCAGGCTTAGAAGAGAAAGATAATGAAACTGCTTGATCTGAGCTAGAGCTGAAAAGATCTAGAAAGAGACACACTAAGACAGAGCTTTACAGAGAGCGTCTAACGAACGATTTGCATATATAAACATTAAAGACTATAAGCTTAGGTTTGTTTTAGTTAGCAAAACATACTCAAAGTTGAAATTAAAGCAAGTTAAATTTTATTTATAAAACTGATGTAAAGAATTAGTCAACTTTTATTTATAAAGGTTCATATATAAATTATACCAATTAAACATTTAATTTAGAAAAGCTAAACTATATGAATCCTCTAAACGTAACTTTATGATTCGAGTGGATCATATTATTATTGAAAACATTATGATATTGTTATTAATCAAATTAGTATTTATTTATAAAACCGATGTAAAAAGCCTAATCAACTTTTAATTAGGAAAGTTAATTAATTATTAAGCAATTAACATTTGGTTTATGAAAACGGAGATGTGGCACACTAATCATCTTTTATTAATAAAAACATGTGAAGTGAACATTAATCAAATTAGCCTTGATATGAAAAATGAGGTATAACACTATATAGCTTTTATTTAGAAAAGGCATGCTTAACTAAGTATTAATCAAAATTAATATTAAATCAATTTTCAGAAAACATGTAGAAAGAAAACTCACCACTAACGCGTACTTTATCTCATTATGAACCTAACACAACTTGAACGGATAAAAACTGAGCTAAAACATGGATTCTATGGAGAAAACAACATTGAAAGGACCTAGTTGTGAAAACTGTAGATTTCAGGGGCTAACAGTGAAGATTCCCGAGATACAATGAATAGTGCTCGTGAAAAGAATAAAGGACAGGGTTAGATCTATAAAAATCTCGGGTGGGCTTTATGTGTGAAAGGTGGGATCTTATTAGAGGGTTTTCCACAAAAGGTACAAGACACATATCTTTGGTGAGGATTTTCTTTTTCTCCAGGGATCTAAACGAAAAGATACTATCTCATCTTCTTCCTCTGGACCCTGACGAACAGGGACGGACAGGAAGCGGACCGGAGCTCCTGGCGTCGTCGTCGCCGGTGCTTCGGGCGGCGAGGGGCACGGGGTCCATGGTTTCGCCGGAAAAACTCACCGGAAAGTTCGCCAGAATTTAGTAGATGCGAAAGTTCGGCAACGCTTCGTGGAAGCTCGGTTTCTCAAATTGAGATGAGGTTTGCGACGTTGGAAAGAGGACGTCAAGTAGATAACTGGCAACTATTTATTGGCCGAGATAGAGTCCGGTTTTATTTTCCCTTTTTTTTTCTAATTTCGGGAATTAATTTCGTATTAGAAAACAATTTCAGAAAATCATGAAATCGTAATTAAATCACAAAAAATACTCCAAAAATTTCAAAAATTACAGGAAAATTCCTAGAGATAGATTGAGACACGAACAATCCAAATAAAATATTTGGAGCTCATGAAAAAGATTTTAGAGCTTTATAATAAGTAGAATAAGCTCAAGGAAAATGAGAATAAATTCCAGAAAAAGCTGGAAAATTCTCGGAAGGTCTTGGTCAGCACCTAAACACATTTTAAAATCTTTGGCACTCAGGAAACACCAAGATGCATCGACATGAATGCAACACATATTGAATCATGTATTTGTTTAATCTAGAAAAACAAACAAATGCTTTTTTTCCTATACTATATTTCCGGTAAAGAAAATAAATGTTGGGAAAATTTTAAAATTGAGTGAAAATCGTTGCTTAATTATTCTTTCTATTCACATCGTGAAATTAGAAATTTCAGGGTGTGACAAATCTTTTGCTCCTTCGCATGTGGGCTTTGGACGCCGTTATCCCCGCGATCTAGATAGAGGGTCTTGTCGCATGAACTCCGGTCTTTTGTCTTAGTCCTCGAGAATATCTTGCAGTTGTATCTTGGTCCTTACTACCTTTGGAAGTAAGTTCATCTTGTGTTCGCACACGAATGGAGCTCCTTGATCCTCTTGCTTAACACCTTCCGAACTTGATGCGAACTTATCCATTAAGCTTCTTATTTCTTGCGTAAACATACAACTCCAAAAACACATGCTCGTGTCGAACTTGTCACATCAGTAGTTTGCCTAGTGGCGAGTTAATTCCAAATCAAAGCCGAAACCAAAGTGTAACAAGTTCCTTAGGGGTGTCATATTTGACCGCCAACAACTCCCCCACACTTAGATCTTGCTTGTCCTCGAGCAAGTTGCTTGCAAAAGTCATTCATCCATGGAGTTCAAATGGGCTTCGTCTCACCTTTCCTTACAAGTTAGTTAAACCTTCATTTTTAGTATAAGAAACATGAAAGCAATGATCAAGTCATAAACATGGGCATTTAGAAATATTGCCAATTGAAGACTTACCCCACAACTCATTCCTTTCACTAGAGATCCTCAAATCCAACCATACTTACTTTCTTACTTTCATTGGAGGGTTTTCCACGAGTTTAAAATAAAATTCCTGCAACAAGTATTAGACAAAGTCTTTCTCCAAGTTCTCACATGTCGCTCATTTAAAGTGGCTATCCTAGATAGTTCATAAACTCTCACCTCCCACAAGTCTCTCATTTATAATGTAAGGTGGAGCTATGGGTATGGCTAGTGAAGTTAACATAAGTATTATCAAGTTAAGAAAATCCTCTAGTGGTCGTTCACCTTCCGAGCCAATGATCATGAGAATTAAACCATAATGCAAGGGTATCAAGGATGAGAAGATTTAGAATGGTGGACATGTGCAAAGGGAAAAAGAATAATGACTTCAAGGCACTAATGATGTCCTCGATGTCGGATTGCACATGGTTGGAATATTGAAGATTCGTTCTCAACATTGACGCATCCTTCCTTGCACTTCTCTTGATCTTCATTTGATTCATCATCCCTCAATATATCTTCCTTGCTTTGCCTTGAATTCCTCCTTTTTCTCCTTTCTTCCCCCTTTTTATTTTCTTTCTTCTATTTTTTATGTGCACACATGCATGTTATTTTTTCTGTTCTCTTTTCTTGACATCTTGATCTCTTTCCGAAGCCTTTCGCTCGTCTCTTTGACATGAATCACAATCTGAATTTTAAATAAATCCTTACCTAAAAATGGAACGAATCTTCGGACATGGGTTGTGTTCAAGGAATAATATGATAAAAAGATGTCTATGGTTTGGGTATGAAATCCGGCGATATATGGGGCATTCAATGTGAAGTTCTGTTACCAAATGTATGATGAGGCTAGCAATAAAAGATATAATATCAAGGATATGATCATTGCTCGAAATTAGATCTCCCAAGAGAGAAAAGTCCTAACCCAATTCATCATGCTAACAACACTTATGGTGGAGTATATATAATATAGGCCTTGTATATGATATGCTTGTCTCTCGACTTGGAAAAAGAAGATGCTAACCTTTATTGCAAGGGTTTTTCATAAATTTTCAGAAATAAAAAGCCTCCAATTTTAGTCTTACTCATAGCAAAGTCAAAGTGAGGTTCTAGATTAAAGTAGAGTATGGATATTTTATAGGCAAACTTCCACTAAGCACCACGGTAAACATTAATGCTCATTACTCATGCTCAAATAATAAAGGTAAAGAACATACCAACAAGTAGAGGAAAGGAAAAACTTGCACAAGGATGTTGTTTTTATTGACTCCACACTAATTTAAATCACACCATCGAACTAATTTTGCTTTAAAGAAAACAACTCAACTAAAAAAACAAGAGATCACACCTTCCCCCCCTACACTTAAAACATACGACGTCCTCGTCATAAAATAAATAAGGGGCAAAGGTGGGATGCTCATAAAAAATAAAAATTATTTACAAACTTACCTTGTTTTCATCGCTAGTCTTGACGATCCGGGTCACCATCCAAGGTGTAGACGTCAATGTATTTAATGGGCACAATGTCAGGCTCTAGGAATACCTTGAGTCGCTGTCCATTCACAACATATTGATCTCCCTTGACGTCCATGATTGTTACCGCTCCCGACGGTGACACCGAGTGTACGACGTATGGTCCATCCCATTTGCTTTGCAATTTTCCTTTGCCGAAGACCTTGTATCGAGAATTGTATAGTAAGACCTTGTCTCCTTCCTTGAATTCCTTCTTATGCAATCTTTTGTCGTGCCATCTCTTCATCCTTTCTTTATAGATACTAGCGTTGTGATATGCCTTCAATCTTAGCTCTTCAATTTCACTTATTTGAATCCTCCTCTTTATTCGTGCCGCATCAATATCAAGATTCGTCTCCTTTATTGCCCAATAAGCTTTGTGCTCTAGTTCTACCGGCAAATGACATGTTTTTCCATAGACAAATTGATAAGGGGTCATACCTATCAGTGTTTTATGCGCAGTCCGGTATGCCCACAATGCTCCGTCTAGCTTCTTTGACCAATCTTTTCCTCCTTTAGTCATCGTCTTCTTGAGGATGTCTTTGAGTTGCTTGTTCGATGTTTCCGCTTGGCCATTTGTTTGTGGACGATAGGCTGTGGAGACCCTATGCTCGATTCCCAACTTTGCCAAGCATCTTTTGAAATCCTTGCCAATAAAGTGTGATCCACCATCACTTATCAAAATTCTAGGAACACCATATCGAGGAAATATCACCGTCTTGGTCATTTGAATAGCTTCTTCCGTAGATGCTTTCCTACATGGAATCGCTTCAACCCATTTTGATACATAATCAACTATGACCAAGATGTGTTCATATCCATGCGAGTTCATGAAAGGACCATAAATTCGATGTCCCAAACATCAAATAGATCAATTTGCAAATTATAATTCAGCGGCATTGCATTCCTTTGTGATTTATTTCCACTCCTTTGGCATTCCGGGCAAGTTGTAACAAACCTTTTAGCATCCTCGTGCATCTCAGGCCAATAGAATCCACTTGTCCATACCTTTGCTTGCGTTCTAAAGTGTCCATAATGTCTGAGGACCGGAGTGTCCGATGGCTAGTGGTTGGCCACTCCTTAGTGATGAGTGATTGACAACGTTGTGTGGACTGACGCTATGCTCTATCTTGTGGATGTAGGCTGCGGCTTGATTTGTGTTGGTGCATGTGAAGAACAAGCGCGAAAGGTCTTAGCCTTGTGGGGCCTCCGAAAGACTGGAGGGACAAGTAGGCTTGGTTCGATGGACCCGGTGACCAGACGAGATCGAGTGCGAGTCGCATGGCACGAGAAGAGCAAGTCGAAGTCGGATAGCGGGTTTGTTGGTTGATCCGAAAGTCAACATGGAGCCGGAGCAGACGTGGCGGCCAAGTCGAGGAGCTCGGCGTGGAGGCTGCACCAAGCTCACGGGGTTTGCAGCGGTTCGCCAAAAGATCGCTGGGTTCGTCGGTTGCTCAAGAAAGCCGACCTGAGGTTCCGGTACGGCCAAGGCACCAGAACCGGTCTGACCGATTTGGGAAACCGGTCTGACCAATTTGGTCGTGGTGTGGCCAGAAGTCATCGAAGCGGAGGACACGCGTCGGGATCGCATGCTTGGTGTCGAGGCTATGCGAGGTGTGATCGCTGGGCGTCCGTCCGATGGAAAGGCTGTCAAATTTCCAAATATGCCCTTCGAGGGTTTGTATCACCTAGAGGGCATTCTAGTCATTAACCCCCACCGGAGGACCTCATATATAAACCGAGTGGAAGGGTTGTGGCATCCATCTCTTGGGCTTTAGGGTTTTCATTTGCTCTAGACAATTTCTCTTTTTAGCTTCCAATTTTCTCCTTAGGCTAGCATGAGAGCTTCATGGTGAGATCTTGTGAGAGGGATGGATGTACGAGCGGATGCTAGACCTTGTATGAACCTTTCATGGTATGTATAGAAGATTCGGCGTGGTTCCTCAAGTGTTCTTGGTGTCTCCCTGTTTTCCTTTTTGGTGATTTTCGGAGCCTTTTCTTTGGATTTTCGTGGAGAGGATTTGAGGGTGTTTCCTTTGGGTTTTGTTTGTGGGGATCACGTATGAGTACCTTGGGTACCTTTGCTTGGTGATCTTTGCCCCACAAACTCCCCGGAATCCCTTGGATTTGGTGGTTTTTGGATGAACTCGGGAAAAGGTGTTCTTGGCGGTTGACTTTCGATTCCTCCCTTTTGGATGCATTCCGGGATGGATCCTTTGAGATAGAGGTTGCCCAAGAGGTAATCCACCTTCCCCCGAAGTTTGGTTGCAATCCGTTGGGTGAATCAGGAGATCGGTTGGTTGGAAGAAGAGGTGGTTTTCGCGGGCTGCGTTTTTCCCGTCTGTCTGGGCGAAACCGGTCTGACCGGTTTTGGTCACAGTGGCCGTTTGGGAAGATTTTTGGTAGGCGCAGTGTTCTCTGTCTAAGAAGTCCTCTGGTCCAAGTTTCGTCGCGTTTGGGGTTCGTTTGCTTGGTTTTTGGCCTTGTTGATCTTTGGGGGTTTTCTGGGCAAAACCGGTCTGACCGGATTGCCAAACCGGTTTGACCGGTTTCACCCTGTGTGTGAGAGGCTAAGTGTTGGAGAACCAGTTTGACCGGTTTGAGTATCCAGTCTGACCGGTTTGTGGCTGGGGTTTTGCTCGAGTTGTTTTCCGCTGCGTTCTCAAGTGTTTTCGGTGGTGTGCTAGTTCCTAGGTCCAGCAGCACTGAAGTGGCTGTGTGGATTTGGCTTGCGTGGTGTTGAGGACTCCGGAGTTGCGTTTGGGACCATAGGCCGAGTTCTTCTTTGGAAGAATTTTTTATCGACTCCCATTCACTCCCCCCTCTCTGGTCGCCATTCTGGTCCTTCAATGTCCTCCATATTCCGACGAGTGGCATTTTCTTAGAATTTCTTGTCTTTCTTCCTGCGGTATGCATCTTCTTAGCACTCCATCATCTCCCAATCTATATAGGTATGGCACATCCCAATAAAATTTTCTGCTCTCGGCAATTATCCTTCTTTTAGCATTTTTATCCAAGTGATCTAATGGCATCTTCCGTAAGCACCTTATAATATCATTCATCCACCCTCTCCTATCAAGTACCCAATATAGATGGTCATCTCTCATTCCATCTTCAATTAGCTCCATCCCATCATCTCCATGATGCATCCTTGATAGGTGGTCGGCCACAACATTATCCGACCCTTTCTTGTCTCTAATTTCCATATCAAACTCTTGTAATAGTAGGATCCATCTAATCAAACGTGGTTTGGCATCTTTCTTAGACAAAAGGTACTTGATTGCAGCATGGTTGGTATGCACGATCACCTTTGAGTTCACAATATAGGATCTGAATTTTTCAAACGCGAACACCACGACGAGCAATTCCTTCTCCGTAGTCGCATAATTCACTTGAGCTTCATTAAGAGTTTTGCTTGCATAATAAATTGCATGTACCTTCGCTTCCTTCAATTGGTATCAGAGCCGGATATAGATCATTGAGACCTTGACCGGTTGAGATCCAAAGATGGCGGACTATGGGAAGGGTTCGGGTCCTCCCCACTTCGATGGGAAGAACTACCATATGTGGGAAGCCCGGATGGGCGCGTTCATGCGTGGAAAGTCTCAGCTGATTTGGGATGTCACGGTTGATGAGAACTATGTCATACCGGAGACGTTCTTGTTGCCCGGGAGTAGGGATATGTTCGAAGCCAACAAAAAGGCAGTGGACTATCTCTATTGTGCTCTTTGTGCATCCGAGTTCAGTAGGGTGTATGGAGAGAAGTTGGCAAATTAGATATGGACACAACTGAGAAATGCCCATGGAGGAAATAGTCAGGTGAAGGCGCGTCGCTTTATGACCTACCGGAGAGAGTACGAGAACTTCACTCATCTCCCCGGAGAGTCTGTGGATGCCATGTTCGAGCGCTTCACGCTGATTGTGAACAACATGATAGCCAACATCATCGAGCTTCCATACGATGATCATGATAGAGCTATCAAGCTCTTACACGCGTTGGATCTTGATGTATGGGGAGCGAAGGTTGAGGCTATTCAGGAGTCCAGTGTGTATGAGACCCTGACGGTGGACGAGCTGTTCTCTAAGCTCAAGTCATTCGAGGTGGACTGAGACCTGAGAGCCAAGAAGGGCAAGGGTCCTGCTGATGATAGTCTTGCGCTTGTGACTGGATCGAGAACTAACTCTAATCAATCCTCTAGGATGTTCTCCCTGTCTGCTCTTGTGTCTTTTCCAGATGAGGAGTTCGAGGCCTTGGATGATGAGGATCTTGCTTCGCTGACCAAGCGGTTCGGGCGCCTGAACGAGAACAGGAAGAACTTCAGGAGGAACTCTGGGACGTGCTACAAGTGTGGAAAGCATCGACACTTCTTCGCCGAGTGTGCCGAGGGAGACGAGAACAAGATTGAGCACAAGAAGCCTGAGTACAAGCAAGAGTACAAGCATCACCCGAGGAACGAGTACAAGCAGGCCGAGCACAAGCATCGATCTCGGAACCACAACTCCAAGTACAAGAGTCGGGATGAGTACAAGGGCAAGAAGAAGGGCGGCTACCACAAGAAGAAATCGAGAGCAATGGTTGCCGGTGCGAGCGACGTGGACACCTCTTCCTCCTGCTACACCACGTCAAGCTCGAGTAGTGAAGATGAAGACCGTGGAAGACACAAGAACAAGAAGCATTCAAGCAAGAACTTCACCGGGTTGAGCTTCATGGCGACGAGCGGATTCTGCGGCATGGCACATAGTTTAGGGAGCAAGAAGAGTGGCAAAGAGGACTCGTATTCCAACTCCGAGGATGAGGTATCACCACCCACCATTAACTCTTTGCTCGAGGAAAATGCCACTCTGAATGAATTACTTGACAATAGGGATAGTGTGCTTAGGGATGCTAAGAAAATGAGAAAGGAGCTTAGGGCCTCGCTTGAGGAAGCTAGAGAGAAAGTAGCTGAGCTAGAGGCTAGGCATTTGGATGACATGCTTGCTATGGATGCTTTGAAATCTGCTCCTGTTGTTACCGATGAAGTTGATTGCAATGATTGTTCAGTTTTCCTGTCTGACTTGACTGCTCTGAAAGAGAAGCATGCCCTCACTGTTGAGGAACTAGATGTGCCTAGGGTTGAATTGATTGAGTTGAAAGCTAGATCAAGTTTGCTTGGTGCGTGTAAATCTTGCCCTGTGTTGCATGCTAAATTGGATGACTCACATGCTAGAATTGTTTCCTTAGAGGCTGAGTTAAAAGCTCCTGTTCCTACCTCTTGTTCTACATGTGAAATGCATGTTTTGAAAAATATGGAACTTGCGCACTATGTTGATCGCTTGCAGGATGAAAATGATGAGCTGAGAAAGCTAATGAGTTGGTTGTCTGGGCATGAGCCACAATTGAGCTTAATGATGGCTGAGTTTAAGAGATTTGATGGTCAGGCGCTGGGATCTGACAAGGTTGGTGAGAGCAGTGGTGAGAAGGGAGAGAAAATTGGAGAGATCCCCATTCCACCACAAACTACCCCCACGAACAAATTTGCTCCCAAGCCTAACCACTTGAGAAACAAGCTTGACACCACTCCCGATCCACCCATTTTCCCCCACAAAACTGAAAACTATCAAAAACCCATCAAGTTTGTGAGCGACAAGGGAAACATGTTTGAGGGGAAGGGTGAGAAGAAAGAGGAAGAGAAACCCATTGAGAACCCACAGCCAAAGCCAAAACAGGTCCAATTCCGTTGTGAGTATTATGGCAAGGAGGGTCATGTTGGTGAGTTTTGCTACAAGAGGAAGAGGGATGAGAGGTTGGCAAAGGAGTGGGCAAACAAGGACAGGTACCACCCTTCTCATGGTGTGCCTGAGCCTCGTATGCCACAACCTAGGGGAGAGGCTGTGGTGAGATCTATACCAGCTTGGGGAAGTCAGAGAGTAGCTGCTCGAGACCGTGTTGCTGACAGGAGGAAACCGGTTAGACCGGTTATGGAAACCGGTCATGCCGGTTCTGCCCAAAGAGGTGCTGGTGTTGAGTTTCGTGGCCGTGGAGTTAGTTCAGTTGGTCGTGGTGTAGGTGGCAGACAGTTTGAGTCTGGTCGTGGGTTGTTCGCTGGACGTTCTCCATCTCATGGTCGATATGAGGATGGGAGAGGTCATCACAACTTTGAGTCTCAGAGGAGGTACGGGCCACGCTCTTCCTTTTGTGGTGATCGTGCTCCTCCAGCGAGACGTGAGGTGGTTCAGTTTGGTAGAGGTCGTAGCTTTGGTGGATATGGTAGAATGGATGTTGCTAACCCCTCTTTTGAGCAAATGGCTCGACACTGGTTTGACTCATTTTGCACTAACCCCAGTGTTGAGTCGTCTGCTCACTTTCGTTCCTGTTTTTGAGGTGCAGGTGGGAGGCTTGAGGAACGTTTGGATGTTGGACTCCGGTTGTTCATGACACATGACCGGAGACAGGAGGTGGTTCACAAGCCTCAACCCAGTGAGTACCAGGGAGTACATCACTTTTGGGGATAATGGTAAGGGACGAGTTCTTGGTGAAGGAATGGTGAAGGTAAGCAAGAAGGTGTCTCTGAGGTGTGTTGCTCTTGTCAAGTCGCTGGGGTTCAATTTGCTTTCTGTGTCTCAGCTACTTGATGAGGGGTTTGAGGTTCGGTTTAAGTTGGGTGCGTCTGAGGTGCTTGATTCTCGAGGTGACCATGTTTGTATGGTTGTCCCCGAGGGTCAGATCTTTCGAGCTGATTTCTCTCAGTCTGATGGTCCTGCACGGTGTTTGGTGGCTGGTTCTTCTGATTTGTGGAAGTGGCATAGGCGGTTGGGACACTTGAGCTTTGATCTGCTTTCCCGCTTGAGTGGTCTCGATTTGGTCCGAGGATTGCCGAGGTTGAGGTTTGAGAAGGAGTTGGTTTGTGCACCTTATAGGCATGGTAAAATGGTCGCTGCTTCTCATCCACCCCTGACTGCTGTCATGACAGAGCGTCCGACAGAGCTGTTGCATATGGACCTTGTTGGGCCAGCTCGAGTTCGCTCAGTGGGTGGGAAGTGGTATGTCCTGGTTGTGGTGGACGACTACTCTCGCTATGCCTGGGTGTTTTTCTTGGAGGATAAGAGTGAGACTTTCGGTTTTGTTCGAGACTTGATCGTGAGGTTGAAAAATGAGAGGCATGGGAACACCATTCGAGCAATCCGTAGTGATAATGGCTCTGAGTTCAGAAACTCTCGTTTTGATGCCTTTTGCTGTGATCTTGGTCTTGAGCATCAGTACTCGACTCCTTATGTGCCCCCTCAAAATGGAGTTGTGGAAAGGAAGAACCGGACGTTGTGTGAGTGGCTAGGACGATGCTCGATGAGCACAGGACTCCTAGGAGGTATTGGGCTGAGGCGGTAAGCACCGTGTGCTATGTGTCGAACAGGATCTTTCTCCGAGCTTTCAAGAAAAAGACGTGCTATGAGCTTATGCATGGTAGAGCTCCTAAGGTGAGTCACTTCCGAGTCTTTGGTTGCAAGTGTTTTATTCTCAAGAAGGGAAAGCTTGATAAGTTTGAGGCTAGATCTAGTGATGGTATTTTCTTTGGATATGCAAACCATTCTAGAGCTTATAGGGTGCTTAATCTTGAGACTAACAAAATCATGGAGACTTGCGAGGTGACCTTCGACGAGACAGTGCCATGTAGCTCTCTTGGCTTTGATTGTGCAGGTGACGAGGAGATGGCCGAGACGCTCTTTGAGGAGGAAGAAGAAGATGGTGATAGTGATGGCGAGGATCGTGTACCTGCTGCGGATCGTGTACATACTACTTCCACGACGACGACTACAGTTGATGGCGGGCCTTCTACTTCGACCACGACGCATCAACATGTACCACAAGCAAGGGTGGAAGAAGCTGTGGAGGGGGAGGTAGTCTCCAGGCGAGAGGCTCCTAGGCGTGTACAAGTGGATCACCCTCCTTCGAAGATCATTGGAGACATGAACGAGAGGACTACACGGTCGAGGTCACGAAATACTTCTCACTTCGCTCACTCTGCTTTTGTTGCCTCTTTCGAGCCCAAAGATATTGGACATGCTCTTTCTGATGCAAACTGGGTGAATTCCTTGCATGAGGAGTTGGAGAACTTTGAGAGAAACCAAGTCTGGGTGTTAGTCGATCCACCACCAAATTGCCGTCCCATAGGTACCAAGTGGGTGTGGAAAAACAAAGAAGGTGAGAATGGGATGGTTGTGAGAAACAATTCGAGGTTGGTGGCTCAGGGGTTTAACCAGAAAGAGGGTATAGATTATGAGGAGACATTTGCTCCGGTGGCCCGTCTGGAGGCGATTCGGATCCTTCTAGCCTTTGCCATGGCTAAAGGGTTCAAGTTGTTCCAGATGGATGTGAAGAGTGTGTTCTTGAACGGGGTGATAGAGGAAGAAGTGTATGTGAAGCAACCACCGGGGTTCGAGAGTGAGAGATACCCACACCATGTGTATAAACTCCAGAGGGCGCTCTATGGGTTGAAACAGGCGCCGAGGGCTTGGTATGACAGGTTGAGAGGGTTCTTGCTGAGTAAGGGGTTTGTGATGGGCACAGTTGATAAGACCCTGTTTCTCCTTAAGCATGGGAATGACCTTTTGATTGTACAGATTTACGTGGATGATATAATCTTTGGTGGCTCCTCTCACGATCTTGTTGCCAAGTTTGCAGATGACATGAGCAGGGAATTTGAAATGTCTATGATGGGCGAGCTGCAGTTTTTCTTGGGGCTACAGATCAAGCAGGTCAAGGACGGGACCTTCGTGCACCAGAGCAAGTACACCAAGGACATGCTGAGGAAATTCAACATGAACGATGCGAAGCCCATGTCAACACCAATGAGTACGACTACAGCTTTGGATGCGGACGAGGATGGTGAACCAGTGGACCAGAAGGAGTACCGGAGCATGATCGGCTCCCTCCTCTACTTGACGGCGACTAGGCCGGACATATAGTTCAGTGTATGTCTGTGCGCTCATTTTCAGGCTTCCCCGAGGACTTCACATCGACAGGCCGTCAAGAGGATTTTCAAGTATTTGCAGTATGCTCCTGAGTTTGGTCTTTGGTATTCTGCCTCCTCGACACTCACACTTCACGGATTCTCCAATGCTGACTTTGCTGGGTGTCGTGTAGAGCGCAAGTCTACCTCTGGTTCTTGTCAGTTTCTTGGTTCCTCTTTGGTCTCTTGGTCTTCCCGTAAACAGCCGAGTGTAGCTCAGTCTACCACTGAAGCCGAGTATGTTGCAGCCGCTAGTTGTTGTTCCCAACTGCTTTGGATTTCCTATACCATGAGAGACTTTGGTGAGGAGTGCACTCAGATCCCACTTCTTTGTGATAGCACCAGTGCCATAAGCGTTGCCAAAAACCTAGTGCTCCATTCCAGAACAAAACACATAGAAGTGAGGTACCACTTCCCGAGGGATAATGTTGAGAAGGGCACCATAGTGTTGAGCTATGTACCTACCCAAGACCAAAAAGCTGACATATTCACAAAACCTCTTGACCAAGCTACCTTTGCTCGTTTACGGGGAGAGCTTGGTGTGTGTTGTCCTTTTTGAGTTGGTCTTTGGGAGCTCACCTTGTAGCATATGTATCATACATGTTTACTTTGATGTATAGCATGCATGTTTAATTTCATCGAGTAGCCATCTTTGTATCTTGATGTATAGCTTTGCATCTTTGTAAGATAAGCTTGTTGCATTTGTATCATATGCATTTGGTTAGGAATGTCTTCTCCTATGTACATTGATCCCTATGATATGCTATGGTTGAGCCTGTGGATATGCTTGTTTGATATTTGGGATGATAAGCTATGCTCTTGATAGTTTGGTTGTATATCCATAACGAGATAGCTTGCCTTTATCAAAATGCTAGATAGGCTCTCTCTTGTGAGTTTAAGGCTTTGCGTGATCTTAGTGTGCTTTGGTGGTTTATATCATGCCTAATTCATGAATGGATATCATGTGCTTTTCACTTGGGGTCAAAGACCCATGTGTCATTATGAATGTTTAGCCCATGTGTTACCTTGTGGGGGAGCATAAGCTTCTTTTTGCCGCAAAGGCACTTCACGTACCATTTTGTGCTTAAATATGAAAAATGAAATTGGTATGAAATGCTTGTGCTTGAAGTTATGCTCTCACTTGTTCCATGTCATAAATGCTTTAAATCTGAATTTTATATGGGTGCTAAACCGTTGCATGATGTCTACCATGAGAAGTCTCATTTTAAGAAGTAGACACATGGCTCAGTGGCTTTAACATGACATGAGATGCTTATGGGTGTTTGTAATGAACTTGTGTCAAGGATATGTGACCTAGCATTAAGTTTGTGTGATTTAGATTCACTTTGGCATGTTTTGCTCATGTTTAGGTCTTTGCTCATGAGAGGGAAAATTTTCACAAAAATGCTAAATTTTACCATGGCTTGAGCTTGTGTGTATGCAACTGAACATTCTTGATGGTTGTGCTATTTCGGACCTTTGTCAACTCTAAGTAGTCCATTTGCTTGCTCCTAGCAAATTTTATGGCTCTATGTCCATTTGAGAAGCCTTTAGTTGAAATTTTCGTAGAAATGCCTTGATTCATGCATTGTCAACAAGGGGGAGAAGTTTGTGCATGGAAAAGTTTTCTGGAAGCATTTAGAAGGTTTTCATGCATTTTCGGGCTGCATTGGAGCATTTTTTCTGACAGGAAAACCGGTCTGGAGACCGGTCAGACCGGTTTGGAAGTTGGTCAGAAACCGGTCTGACCGGTTTGGGAATCCGGTCTGACCGGTTTGGTTGCTGCTGTTCAGTAAGTTTGCACGCATTGGTTCAGGGGAGTTGCATTTGCTCCATGTGAGCTTTGGTTTGCTCCTTGAGAGCTTTGGTGGTTTGTCTCGGTTGTGTTGAGCCGTTGCCCTTACCATAGGGGACCGAGACTTTGGATTGCAAGTGATCGAGGGTTTGTGTTGTTTGGCTTTTGGATCACTTGTTTGGAGGTTTTCGTTTCTCTTTTTGTTTTTACTTTTCTTTATGTTATGATTATGTGGTGTGTTGTCAATGCACTCATCAAGAGGGAGATTGAGGACCGGAGTGTCCGATGGCTAGTGGTTGGCCACTCCTTATTGATGAGTGATTGACAACGTTGTGTGGACTGACGCTATGCTCTATCTTGTGGATGTAGGCTGCGGCTTGATTTGTGTTGGTGCAGGTGAAGAACAAGCGCGAAAGGTCTTAGCCTTGTGGGGCCTCCGAAGGACTGGAGGGACAAGTAGGCTTGGTTCGATGGACTCGGTGGCCAGACGAGATCGAGTGCGAGTCACATGGCACGAGAAGAGCAAGTCGAAGTCGGATAGCGGGTTCGTTGGTTGATCTGAAAGCCAACATGGAGCCGGAGCGGACGTGGCGGCCAAGTCGAGGAGCTCGGCGTGGAGGCTACACCAAGCTCGCGGGGTTTGCAGCGGTCCACAAAAAGATCGCTGGGTTCGTCAGTTGCTCCAGAAAGCCGACCCGAGGTTCCGGTGTGGCCAAGGCACCAGAACCGGTCTGACCGGTTTGGTCGTGGCGCGGCCGGAAGTCGTCGAAGCGGAGGACACGCGTCGGGATCGCATGCTTGGCGTCGAGGGTACACGAGGTGTGATCGCTGGGCGTCCGTCCGATGGAAAGGCTGTCAAATTTCCAAATATGCCTTTCGAGGGGTTGTATCACCTAAAGGGCATTCTAGTCATTAACCCCCACCGGAGGACCTCATATATAAACCGAGTGGAAGAGTTGTGGCATCCATCTCTTGGGCTTTAGGGTTTTCATTTGCTCTAGACAATTTCTCTTTTTAGCTTCCTATTTTCTCCTTAGGCTAGCATGAGAGCTTCATGGTGAGATCTTGTGAGAGGGATGGATGTACGGGCGGATGCTAGACCTTGTATGAACCTTTCATGGTATGTATAGAAGATTCGGCGTGGTTCCTCAAGTGTTCTTGGTGTCTCCCCTGTTTTCCTTTTTGGTGATTTTCGGAGCCTTTTCTTTGGATTTTCGTGGAGAGGATTTGAGGGTGTTTCCTTTGGGTTTTGTTTGTGGGGATCACGTATGAGTACCTTGGGTACCTTTGCTTGGTGATCTTTGCCCCACAAACTCCCCGGAATCCCTTGGATTTGGTGGTTTTTGGATGAACTCGGGAAAAGGTGTTCTTGGCGGTTGACTTTCGATTCCTCCCTTTTGGATGCATTCTGGGATGGATCCTTTGAGATAGAGGTTGCCCAAGAGGTAATCCACCTTCCCCCGAAGTTTGGTTGCAATCTGTTGGGTGAATCGGGAGATTGGTTGGTTGGAAGAAGAGGTGGTTTCCGCGGGCTGCGTTTTTCCCGTCTGTCTGGGCGAAACCGGTCTGACCGGTTTTGGTCACAGTGGCCGTTTGGGAAGATTTTTGGCAGGCGCAGTGTTCTCTGTCTAAGAAGTCCTCTGGTCCAAGTTTCGTCGCGTTTGGGGTTCGTTTGCTTGGTTTTTGGCCTTGTTGATCTTTGGGGGTTTTCTGGGCAAAACCGGTCTGACCGGATTGCCAAACCGGTCTGACCGGTTTCACCCTGTGTGTGAGAGGCTAAGTGTTGGACAACCGGTTTGACCGGTTTGAGTATCCGATCTGACCGGTTTGTGGCTGGGGTTTTGCTCGAGTTGTTTTCCGCTGCGTTCTCGAGTGTTTTCGGTGGTGTGCTAGTTCCTAGGTCCAGCAGCACTTCAGTGGCTGTGTGGATTTGGCTTGCGTGGTGTTGAGGACTCCGGAGTTGCGTTTGGGACCATAGGCCGAGTTCTTCTTTGGAAGAATTTTTTATCGGCTCCCATTCACTCCCCCCTCTCTGGTCGCCATTGTGGTCCTTCAATGTCCTCCATATTCTGACGAGTGGCATTTTCTTAGAATTTCTTCTCTTTCTTCCCGTGGTATGCATCTTCTTAGCACTCCATCATCTCCCAATCTATATAGGTATGGCACATCCCAATAAAATTTTCTGCTCTCGGCAATTATCCTTCTTTTAGCATTTTTATCCAAGTGATCTAATGGCATCTTCCGTAAGCACCTTATAATATCATTCATCCACCCTCTCCTATCAAGTACCCGATATAGATGGTCATCTCTCATTCCATCTTCAATTAGCTCCATCCCATCATCTCCATGATGCATCTTTGATAGGTGGTCGGCCACAACATTATCCGACCCTTTCTTGTCTCTAATTTCCATATCAAACTCTTGTAATAGTAGGATCCATCTAATCAAATGTGGCTTGGCATCTTTCTTGGACAAAGGTACTTGATTGCAGCATGGTCGGTATATACGATCACCTTTGAGTTCACAATATAGGATCTGAATTTTTCAAACGCGAACACCACGATGAGCAATTCCTTCTCCGTAGTCGCATAATTCACTTGAGCTTCATTAAGAGTTTTGCTTGCATAATAAATTGCGTGTACCTTCCCTTCCTTCCTTTGTCCGAGAACGGCTCCAACGACATAATCACTTGCGTCGCACATTATCTCAAATGGTAGATTCCAATCGGGTGGCTGCATAATTGGTACGCTTATGAGAGATTGCTTCAACGTCCGAAAGGCATGCAAGCATTCTTCATTAAAGTCGTATTCCACATCTTTTTGGAGAAGTCGTGTCAATGACTTGGTGATCTTCGAGAAATCCTTTATAAATCTCCTATAAAATCCAGCATGCCCGAGAAGGCTTCTTAACGATTTTATATTCGTCAGGGGTGGTAACTTTTCAACCGTTTCAATCTTCGCCTTGTCCACCTCTATTCCTCTCTTGGAGATGACATGTCCCAAGACTATCCCTTGTTTCACCATAAAGTGACACTTATCCCAATTAAGCACCAAGTCAATTTCTCCACACCTTTTGAGGACTTTTTCCAAATTTTCCAAGCAACTTTCAAAACACGTACCATGCACCGAGAAGTCATCCATGAATACCTCCATAATTTCTTCAATAAAATCCGAGAATATAGCCGTCATACATCTTTGAAAGGTAGCTGGTGCATTACATAAACCAAATGGCATCCTTCTATAAGCAAAAGTTACATACAGACATGTGAAGGTTGTCTTGTGTTGATCATCCGGATGGATAGGAATTTGCATGAACCCCGAGTATCCATCAAGGAAGCAAAAGTAGGAATGTTTGGCTAACCTTTCAAGCATCTCATCGATAAATGATAACAGAAAGTGATCCTTCCTTGTTGCCTTGTTCAACTTCCTATAGTCGATGCACATTCTCTATCCGGTCACGATCCATTGCGGTATCAATTCTTCCTTCTTTTTCTTCACAACCGTTATTCCTCCCTTCTTTGGTACACAATGCACCGGGCTCACCCATTCACTATGTGGCACGGGGTATATTATTCCGGCATCCAACAATTTGATCACCTCCTTCTTCACCACTTCGCGCATAGCATGGCTCAACCTTCTTTGATGCTCAACAACGGGCTTGCATTGTTCTTCAAGTGGTATGTAGTGGGTGCAAAAGGCTGGACTAATACCCTTCAAGTCACTTATTGCATACCCAATCACCTTCTTATGTCTTCTCAATAAATTCAGCAACTTGTCCATCTCTTCCGGACTCAATTCATCACTCACAATGACCGGGTACGTCTTATCAGCTCCCAAAAATTCATACTTTAATCCCTTGGGAAGTGGCTTTAACTCAATATCGGGTGCTTCGGGTTCTTGTTGTTGCAAATTTCCAATATCTTCAAAACTTTCTTCCTCCAAGCTTCCTTCTTGTGCCTTCAATTCCTCGGTTGCTTCCGCTAGTTCCTTGTCTTGATCATCATAAATAGCATAATTCTCCATTGATTCTTGGAGAGGATCCCTGGAAGTATCAACAAAACGAAGGTCCTCTACCTCTTCGTTATCAAGAGGTAGAGGTAGAGCAATACGAGAAGCGGGTAGAAAATCATATGTGAGTTTAGTTCCATCTAGATGAATAGTAACTCTACCCTTTCCGTCATCAAGAACCGTATTGACCAACTTAAGAAAAGGCCTACCAAGAATTATATCATCACGTTCATCATAGTAAGCATAAATTACGAAAAAGTCGGTTGGAATAATTTTTCCCGAGATAGCAACATCTAAATCTCAAAGCACACCCAAAGGTCTTGTTGTTCTACCATCTCCCATGATCAATTTTATTTGTGTTGGGGCTAGATTTGAAGTTTTACTAAAAAGCTCATATTAAATCTTGGAAGACATGACACTTACATGGGCTCTGATGTCACATAAAGCTTTGCAAATTTTCTCCCCATTAATGGTGCAACTTATGTGAGGTGTTGGTAGAGAAGTACCTTCGACATGATCGGCTCCTATTGTCGGCTAGGTGTGCATTTGGCGAGGCCTCCGGCTTCACTCCCATAATCTTCTTTACTTCGGCAATGTGATCCGGATCTACCTCTTCTTCCTCGTTGAAAAGTCTTTGAATAATTTCTCCGGTCGATTCTTTGTCTAGCTCGTACCCTGAGTGTCTCTACTTTGGAAAGTTCAACTCTATGGCTCTCGCAGATTCTTTTTGGTTCGGGTATGGTCTCCTCTTGTTGTATATTTCTTCGAAGTCAGTCGGGATCCAATCCATTTGTTCGAACTCCTTTAGCGGCTTTGCATTCGCTGAACTTCTTCTCTTTTCCTCTTCTAGCTTGCAAATTTTGTTGCCTTGGATTGGTCTTCCTCCATTGTGGGTTGCTCCTTCAATCTTTTCTTGTTTTGCTTCTTCTTTATTCACTTCCGGGGTTTCTTTTCTAGAAATTCCAGCAAGTACCTCCACACGAATTTCTTGCTCAACGCTACCCGGAATATGTTCTCCCCAATCTCTTTGCATGGCCAGCCCTTTGCTTATTTTTTAGTAGTTTGGTGGCTTCTGTGAGTGTTTTCTCCATGATATTTCCACCTGCACACATTTGAATATACCGCATGCATTCGGGGGTTAGAGAAAAATAGAAAGTATGCAAGAGTACATCACCGGAGAACCCAAGCCTTGGCCCTTGTTTGATTAATTCATTGAATCTTTCCCAAGCTTGATCTATTCCTTACTCTTTTCCTTGCGCAAAATTTATCGCTTGCCTCCTCACGTTTTGAACTCTGGTTATCAGAAAGAATCTTTGAAAAAATTTCTTCACGAATCGATTCCAATTTCCTTCCACCTCGAAGGATGCAAATGAGTGCCATCTTTTCGCTTCATCCGCAAATGAGTATGGAAAAAGATTCCATTTGCACCAATCGGCCGGAACTCTTTTTTGTTGTACCATGTCGCATAGCCTCGTGAAACGCCAAATGTGCTCATATGGATTGTCCGTCTCAGCCCCTCCAAATGGGTTTGATGCTACCATCTTGATCATTCGAGGCTTGATCTTGTACTCGATAGCCTTGGGTATCAAATCTGATTTTTGCACTTTAATATCCTCTAATCGCGGGATAGCATACTCCATTAGTGTTTTTTCTTCTTCCTCCATGGCGTGATCAACAAGAGCCATCTAGACAACGAAAACAAAAACAAAAACAAAGGTTTTTCTAGACAAAAAGTTAGTGTTAGTGATCAACAAAATTAATACCAAGTTAAACGTAGCAATCTAGCTTGTTCCCTGGCAACGGTGCCAGAGAAGCTTTTTGATGGTAGATAACGCGCCAATGTACGATGCGCAAGCGCACGGGTCGGTTGTAGCTTTTCCCTTAGAGTATCCCCCAAGGTTTATCAATCCGTGGAACAAGTGGATTATTACGCTCAACTAAGCACTAAACTTGTTGATTCAAAGTTCTTTATCAAGTGATGATGTATATATAAGAACTAATCTAATCTAGGTTAAAGAGATTAACGAAGAGAGTAAAGGTGTGGAGAGTTCAAGAATCTAGAAAGCTTGCCCAAGGGCTCTAGGATCACTTAGAGATGTAACCCCCTAGCAAGAACGAACCGGTCTAATCTATCAAGGTAAAGGTGCACCAAGTCCAACCTTTTCCCTCTCGCGTACTAGCCACTACGCGAGGGTAATCTGTGATTGGACAACAAGAGCACAAGACGTTTATGTGATCTAGGTATGCAAAACTAAGGGATGTGAACCAAGTTCGATATGCTTTCCCTCCCGCGTACTGTCACTACACGACGGTAATCAAATAAGGAACAAAAGGATCATGATATGTGAAGCTACGAGCGATGCATACCCAAAGCAAGCCAGCCGGCAATTAAGATTGAAGCACCATCAACATGAATATGATAGCAAAAAGATCCAAAACATAGGTTCGGTGATTACAACTCAAGCTCTCCCTTCAACCCCAAGGACAAACAAGGATTTTACCCCATAATGTTACACATCGTAGCACGAGACATGGTGTAGAATCCTCCGGAGTAGATGAAGATCGATGAGGAAGATGCTCTAAGCCTTGCCTTCTCCCTTGAAGATCCAATCTCCTCCTTGCTCTTGATCTTGTGGCAGCGCCGGAGGGACCTTGCTAGGGCTTCCGGGCGTCCTCCTCTCTCCTCTATGTGGCTCTCTCCCTTGGTTGAATCTCTGAAAGTTGAATGCTTTGATGTGGTCGACCTCAGGGGCTTTTATCGGTCTTTCTGGCGAATGGCGGCGGAGGCATAGACTTAGGGTTCAATATAATCAACATCGCGCACAAGAAAGAGGGGGCCGAACCGCCATGAAAATGCCCTAGGCCGGTCGGCATGGGCCGGCCGGCCTAGGCCCATTTTGGCCCGGTTCGGCTCCGTCTTTCACGTCCAGGCTTCTCTCGACCCTTGAATCTTTTGCTCCTTCGCATGTGGGCTTTGGACGTCGTTATCCCCGCGATCAAGATAGAGGGTCTTGTCGCATGAACTCCGGTCTTTTGTCTTGGTCCTCGGGAATATCTTGCAGTTGTATCTTGGTCCTTGCCACCTTTGGAAGTAAGTTCATCTTGTGTTCGCACACGAACGGAGCTCCTTAATCCTCTTGCTTAACACCTTCCGAACTTGATGCGAACTTATCCATTAAGCTTGTTATTTTCTGCGTAAACATACAACTCCAAAAACACATGCTCGTGTCAAACTCGTCACATCATTAGTATGCCTAGTGGCTAGTTAGTTCCAAATCAAATCCGAAACCAAAGTGTAACAAGTTCCTTAGGGGTGTCATATTTGACCGCCAACAAGGTCCCCACAACATAGTTAAATTAAAAGACTAAGAAATAGTTGTACAGAGTTTGCGAGATACTTACAATAGAGAGGGAGGAAGGAAGCAAAAAAACAAGAGATTACATAGTATTCTCCAACCATGGAACTACAATTGGCCTAAAGTCCTCCGTGACTCTATGAAGCTGACGAAGGACTTGATCTTTGAACCTTACGGTCCAAAGATGAACTGATGTTGTTTTACCATCAAATATTTTTTCGTTCCGTTGATTCCATATTTCCCAAGCAGTAATAATAAAAATCTCGATGAAGTAAGGAAGTTGCAAATTATGTTTTGTGCGGGCAATCTTTGTGTGAATATCCTTTGAATTATCCCAAACAAGACCAAGCTTATGCCAGCACATCGCTGCAAAGGGTCAGTCAAAGAATAGATGAGCAACGTCTTCCTCCACGTGTTCATTGCAAAGGACACAAAGGCTATTCCGCTGCACTGCAAAGTTTCTGTAGAGAATCATAGTATTCGTATTTAATCTGTACCACTAGGATGAGTCAGGCAAAGAATTTCAGCCTTGGCATGCACTTAGATTTCCAAACTCAAGAAAAAGTAGTTGGTACTTGCAGGTGTCTGGACGCCAATTGATATAATTTAGTTGATGTATATTTGTCATTTCCCCATATATAGATCCATTTATCAGGCATTGATGGGTTATGTGTGACCTCTGTCAGTTTGATTTGGAACTGCTGAAACTCCTCATGCCTGCACTGTCAATGGAAGGGTGAATAGCTCCTCTAGATATTGCGCTTCCATGGTGTTTTGCACTGAGATGTTTGTGTTATTTGCAAAAGAGTACAATTGAGGGAATTGTTCTCTTAAGGGGCTTTCTAACCAAATATCCTACTTGAACATTACAGTAGACCCATCACTAATGTTGCAATGAGCAATTCTTCTGAAAATAACGTTTAATCTTAGGACATCCTTTGTGACAACCCCACCCGAGATAAGTTCGTACTATCACCTAAACCAATCCTCTTTGGTCATTAAGTGATAATAAGGAATCATCCCGTTGAGTATTGCCGGCCGGTAAATCACTTGTAAACACACAGAGGATCGAACACGCATACATTAAAACTCCCACGAAGGAGAGTCCACAGTACCTTACCAATTTAATCCTAATTTCCCCGTAGGGTCAAATTATTACAACCATTGTTCTCACATGAAAGGTAAATGGTTCAGAGTTTCAAAGACAGCGGAATTAACTAAACGATAACTTGGCATCATGGGAGGCCACCCATAACACCATTACTCCTCGTCATCCACCCATTCCAGCTCCCAGCCAGGTGGGATTTCACCAGGCCAAACATTATCACCTGAAAACAACATTTAAAGCAAGACTGAGTATACTAATACTCAGCAAGGCTTACCCGTCTAAAAAAAGACCTAACCTCTAATCATGCTTGGCTTTTGGCTAGTGGGTTTGTTTTGCCAAAAAGCGACTAAGGAGTTCATCCTTACTTTCAATATTTTAGCTCAAGTTCTAGTAGATCAAGTTATTACTAGATAAGCGACTAATTCCAAACATAAGTTGTGCAAACATTTAATCAAACATCAAGTTTATCAACATTTCATCATAGAGGTATTATCATGGCCAGATAATTAAGCACTCCTGGATAACGGTGAGAGACCGACGATCGATCGATTAATAACCTTGCAAGGTGGACCTAAACATACGAGAGAAAGTACTCACAATGAGTGCATTCAACCAAACGGTTCCCGTCATTCCTCGGCTTGGGATCGGATGCCACAGACCTAAGTACAAGGCTACCTGGCACACCTCACACTAGCGTCCAGCGTCACACATGCACTACAGGTCTCCAGCCTGGGGCCGCAACCCAAGATTAGTAGCGCAAAGTTCCTGCACCGCATCATTCAGGTACTAGGCTTTCCGTACCCATTTCTGACAAATATTTAGTACGTTCAAACGCTTAATTTCTTAACCACTGGACCGGAGCCCAAAATCCCATGCTCTTACCACGTGAGCAATCCAATTCATCAAATCTTATGATTCCAACATAAGAACCTATTCTTGCGAGCGAAGTACATCACTCGACTTGTACTGCGTCCTTATTGCATAGCAACTAGCGACCTAGCATACTAGTAAAAGGCTATAGGTGCTTAGGGATCATGCAACTAGGGTTTCAATTCAACTCCTGAACGTAAATGCACATAGATATTCAAACATAAATTCAGAAGTTAAAAAGTAAATGCTTAGGTGAATGATAAACTGGGGCTTGCCTTCACTAGCAAGTTAGTAGGAAAGTCTTCCGAACTTTGGTTCGGGTCTTGCTGCTCTTCCACGTAATTCACTTCTCCCTCGACCGGTCCGTCACCTTGTTTCGGGACGAACTCGTAGCTACCGTCAGAAGGTTCTACTCGTATGATGCATATGCAAGAGTTATTTGGTGAAGTTAAGTTTTTTAATTACAAACATCACATTATAAACATAGGGTGCACGGTGTTGACGCAAAAATAGGACGTCACCCTTGCGCGCGACACATGTGACTCCCCGGTCTGTAGCGAGGCGTGCCAGCCAATCTGACCTGTTGATTGACGATGGAAAATATTAGGGATCGGCTAGAGAACCAATGGCCTTTCAGCGACACGTGTACCAGCCAATCGGCCGATACAAAGTAAAGCGGGATCGGCCGGCTCGAGAGCGACCGAAGCGCGGGTACGATCGGCTGGATCGGCCGATCATGACGTCAGCGCTCGAGTAGGTCGGAATCGGCTGCGGTGTTGGAAGCCGATAGGATCTAGATCGAGCGGGAGGTAAAGATAATAGCTAAAACTACAAGAATTTGGTACGAAAACTTGTAGATCTAGCTAATATCGGTAAGGGGTGAATAAAGAACTAGACGAAACCTCAGAGATGCGCCCGGAGGTTAAAGCCTAGGATTATTCGGTAAAACGGTACTCACAAGCTTGCCGGAGATCAGATGATGCAGCCCGACAAACTCGAAGCACAACGTTGTAGAAAAGAGAAAAAACGCAATGGCGAAGTCGCCGAAAAGTAGATGCTGTAAAGGTAGATGCTGTAAAGTAGATGCAGTAAAGGTAAAGGGTTTGCCCGGAGGCGGTTTGTTTGATATTGGTGTGTACACATTTTCCGACCACGCAGGGTCGCTATTTATGTCCTGGGGACAAACCCGACTCCTAGCCGATCACGGCACTGCTTACTTGCATCTAAAGACAAAAAACTACTAAAAATAGAAAAGGACTCTCGCAGGAGTCAAAATCTTCCTAAAATTGACTCTTTGACCCATCGCCAATCGTAGACTGACCCGCCTCCACCATGCTTTCCATGTGGCGTATCCCTGAGTACCGCCTTCTCTTTTCCCTATTGGCCGATTTCCTGGCTGACCATCGGCCGATCGTTTTGACCAACTGGCCCACTGTCAGGGCCGAACCCTTCTGATCATCGGCAAATCTTGTTGACCGTTCTCTTCTTCCTTCAATCGGCCGATTGTACTCTGCTTTCCATCGGCTGCTTCCCCTTATCCTTTTTGACCTGTTTTTCCAAAAAACGGTGTCAACACATGCCCCCCAGTTTCGGAGTAAATAATCTTTTGCTCCAAAATTTCCTCGAATCCGTTATCTCCCTTGATTCGAAGTTGGCCACAGAATCTCAACAAATCTTCAAGGTCATAAATACAACTGCCCTGGTTCTTTTTTCTCCTCAAAATCTTGTTGTTCTAGCAGCTCGAGCTTTCAAGCGACGAACCCTAAGCCCCAAAGCTCTTGCTGATCCATGGCGTCCTCAAGCTCCGCTAGAGGTTCTGGCTCTACTTCCGCACCTTCGAAGGCATCTTTTTCTTCAGTTCCTCCGGTATTTTCTTCAATCTTTTGCTTTTATTTGTCTTTAAATACCGCCATCTTTCTTTACCTGAAGCCCAGATTCATTTATTTCTCCAGGAACTTAGATCCCATCTCACTATCCCTGTTGATGATAAACCCAGACTTACTTTCCTTGGACCGATGGGTGATACTAACCCCATAGAGATGATTAACTTTGAAACCGGCCGAATTCCCTTTAAGCACGCTTCCTTAAATCTGGCCGATTGGGACAGCTGTTTCAGGTCTTGGACCGGCTATGTTAAAGGATGGAGAGATTGGTATCTCAGAGTCTCTGCGAAGAACAAGGGATCTTGGGAGCAGTATAAAATTAGTCAATGCATCACCTTATCCCCATCTGAGATGTCCCGGAATGAATCTCTTCTGATAGCTGCCTCTTACTTTTGGTCTGATGCACTCAATGCTTTTCTGTTTGGCCATGGGCCGATGGCTCCAACCTTGGCCGATGTCCTTGTGCTGACTGGTCTAGATATTTCCTCCCCTGATACCCTTTTCAGCCATCGTAATGACAAACTTTCTTATCAGTTGAAAACCAAGGGCATAGGCGGATGGTCTGGCTATATCACCGAGCACAAGAAAGAAGGAACCGTGGGTCAGAGGGAACATGTTGCTTTCTTGAACATGTGGCTTGAGAAGTTTGTTTTCTGTGGCAAAACTTTTGGCCCCACTGCTAATTACCAGGTAGTGGCTGAGCGGTTGGCTGCTGGCAATCATATCCCTCTCGAAAAATACCTTTTAGGTGCAGTTTACCACCTTCTTCATCAAGTAGCAGTCAGCCTGTCAACCAATTCTCCCATAGGTACTCCGGGAGGTCCTTGGTGGTTCATAAATATGTGGCTGAACCTTCATCTCTGAGATAGGTTGGAGCAGAACATTTTTACCAAGACTTTCCCCGGAGATCAACCAGATGGTGTCCAAATCGTGAGGCGCCGATGTATGAATTTTGGAGAAGCTGTCTCTGCTTTCCCAGGACATAAAAGAACCCCTTCTCGTATAGCAGAGTACTTTAAAAGTTTTTACCTTGGCTTCAACTCAAATTCTATCATCTGGTTTGCATATAAAGATGATGAGCCCCACTTCGAGACCACATTCAACTTTGATGATATCCATAAGGATGATGAAGACAGGATTGCTTTTGTAGAAATCATCAAACCGGGGCTTCTTCCCTCTTGTGTCTTTGGAAAGGATCAATCGGCCACCTACGAATTTTATAACCCCTCAGTATGTGCACGTCAGCTGGGTTTTGGCCAATTGCCGATTGGCCTTTACTTTTCTGATTTGATCAAACCACGGGAGATTATTCCTTGTGGCACTTGTTATCAGTGCCTTTTGGACAAGGTTCCTGACTCTGCTACTATTAATCTTGATTCCTGGAGATTTTCTGGCTTCTCTTCCCCTCTTTTTAATGTTTGGTGGGCAGAATGGTGTGATCACCTTTTCTGCGTCTCTCCAAGAATCTATTGTGAGCAATTGGATCCTGATTATGTGGCGTCGGCTCTTCTTTCATCTGTTTACTTTATGCATTGCTTGACTATACCCAGATTTGTTATATCCTCTTTTTCTTTTTCAGCCTGAAACTTCAGAGCCTCCTGTTGTCAGCAAAAGTGGCAAGCTGATTCAATATTGGCCACCAAGACGGTTACCATATATCGGCCATAAAGCTCCTTCGATCTCTTCAATTATGCAGGGTCCTAGGATTAATCCCGCTCCAGATACTCTACCTCTGTCAACGCTTAAGAGGAAGGGCATGACTAACAAGGTTCTTGCTCATAGAACAAAGAAGAGGATTGCCACTAAGGTTATCAATGTCTCGGACATGGCAGGAGTATTGGCAAGTGCTTTCCAGGTACTGACTTTCAGCCTTTTCTCTTCTTTTCTGCATTTTTGATTGATCATCCTTTTTTGTGCAGTCTTCGGGATTAATTGGTCAATCAGAACAAGCCATGACTACTGATCTTGGTCAAGACAAGGCTTTGGGAGAAACCTCAGTTGATGATGTTGATCAATCTGGAACTCATCAGAGGGTTGATGCTTCTGCTGACCAACTTCAAAGTTCTCCTGCACGAGCTGACCCTCATACTGAAGACCCAATCGAGGTAGGATTCTTATTAATGTTTTCTCCTATTTTCCCTATGTTCAATCCTTGTCTCTGTTCAGGGTGTGGTTGAAGCGCTAATTGAGATTCAAGACAAGCCTTTGGATGATTCCCAGCAGAATATCGGCGACCAACCACAGCTGCCGATTATTGAGGTCCCTGAATCATCATTGGTTGAAAATTCAATCGCCCAGACTCGAGCAACGTCTTCTGCTGTAGAGGTAAACCTCCTGGTTTCCTTAAACTTCTTTTTCAGCTTTCTTTTGCTTATTCACACTTTCTCTGCAGGTTCCAACAACCTCATCTCTTATCGCTCAGAGTGGATTAGTAACCGTTCTTCCTGATGACGTGAAAGCCAAGCTGATAGAAGTGCTTCCACTGCTAAACCGGGATATCGGTCAACTTGTACATGATGCCGAGCCGATCAGGATCATCTTTAAGCAAATTCAGGGCCAGTTGCCTAGAGACCTTAAGGCGAAGATGCTCCAAGTTGCTTTCATTGAGAATCGGCAGCTCGTAGTCCAGGAAGCCCAAGATCGGCTGGAAGAAAGAAGACATCAAGAGCAACTTACTCAGGATAGGGAGAAGTTGGACCATAGTATGGCCGATCTTGACAATAGGATTGAATTCCTATCTTCCTCTCGCCCTGATATCGTCGGCAGTATTGATCGCTTGAAGAAACGTCGTGCTAAGTTGATGAAAGAACTCAGTCAAGTTGATCAGGACTTAAAAGCTGAAGAGCAGAAGCTTGCAGATCTTCCAGGCACCATTGCTACCATGCAGGAACAGAGGGAGTCCGTTGCACGCCAAGCCCAAGTTCTACGTGAACAGGAGCAGCCGATTCCTGGTTCGGCCGATGTCGATCGTCAGGAGATAGAAGCGGTTGACCAGCTGTGCCTGGATCTCATCGATGCCATCCATTCTTTAGGCTTGGTTTAAACTTTATTTGTAATTTTGTGAATTGTGATTGGCCTTTTCTTGGCCAACTTCCAACGCTCCACATTGAATGCTTTGACCGAACGTTTCAATCGGCCTTTATATATCGCAAGCTTTCTTTAGTTCTCTAGAACTGTTATCTTTCTTTTGCAATGGCTTCCTCTTCTTCCTCCTCTATGAACCAGGTTGGTTTCTTCTTTCTTCTCTTATTTTCACGATTTCCTTTTCCTAACATCTTTTCTTCCTCTTAGTCTCCAAACCGTGACACCGTGGAGAAGATCGTTTCGAACATCAACGCCTTTGGTGCAAATCGGCCAAACCATCCATCTAGGCAAGAACGTGGTCTCCGCCTGGTGATTGCCAACAAGGAGGAGAAGCTGGAGGTTCTTGAAGCTGGGAGGACAGCTCTTCTTCAAGAACTAGATCGTATAGGTGAAGAGATAGCCCAAACTAGGGTAGAGCTAGATAAGGCCAAGAGCCTCCTTTAAACTCTGATGTACTACTAGCCGATGCAATCGGCCTTTTATGAATGAGAATTTCCTCCTCTTGATTGATTTAATGTACCACTCTCTGGTAATGAATTCTCATCCATATTTGTGGGTGCTGTTTTTTATGACTTGGTCCGGCTTCTTTGTTATAAAAACTCATCTTGTTCTTCGTGTAGCATCACCACTCTCACACATGAACCAAATCATCCTTCTGTTAGGAATGAGAGGCATGTTCCTTCGAGAGAATCCTCAGGAAAACACAATTATTTCCACTCCTTGACAAGTTTCTTCTCAAAGATTTCTTGTATCCTAATGATGCATCGAAGCTTGTCGTTGTTGCTGGAAATGTTGAGGGATAGATATCCGGACAGCCTCCCCTTCTGGAGTACAGAGTAGGACCACACATTATTATTTAATCCTCTTTCAAAGCCAGCCCCTGAATTTTGGGAAACGCATCACTGTATGCCTGCCCATTGTCCAGCCTGAGACTTTCACAGGGAAACTGTTCTAGCTTTGACTGCATCGGATGCTCTTCATTTCCTCTTTTTCAATTCCCTCTTGTAGTTATCCCTTCTGTATCTTGAGGCTATAAATAGGCCAGAAGCTCGATAGAGGAAACTCACTCTCATCGGCCATGTCTCAATCAACCCAGATAGGTTACAGGCTCTTGCTGTATGACTGTTTTTCTCTTCCTTTTCTTCCTCATAGCTAGAAGAATTCTTGTGAAGTTGTGTAGTACCCCCTCTTCTTCTTCGTCTCCTTTTGAAAATCCAGGAGGCATTATAGCCAGAAGAATCCTTGTGAGGACTTGGCTTTGGGAGAAGGAGAAAGGTAGGGTGTCTTGCTACACATTTATCAGAGGAAGAGCGTGCCAAAGGAACGGCCATCTTGGTCATCAACTCGGGCTCCTTCTGGCGGAAGATTGCAGAATCGGGTGAAGATCTTAATCTTTCGTTTCCTCTTCGCGTGTGTCTCTCTCCCGTTCATCGATTCAATATCCTCATCACACTGGGAGTTAGAACAATGCCCTTCTTGCCATCTCTTGAGAACATATGTAATTTGTAGATCTGAGTTGTAATATCATTGTAATCCAAAGTAGAAGAGATAAACATGTATTTTTATTCTGAAGGCGATATATGTATCAGCTATAACCGAATATATTGATTTTGTACATCGGTTTTTACATTTTTTGCACTAAAGGCGATTCTTTACAGATATCGGCTATTCTACGATTACATTAGCAATCGGCTGTAGCTCGAACACTCAATCGGCCGATAGGCACGATAAGACAATCGGTTTGTACAATTGTTGATATACTTGGGCGACCAATCCATCAGCTGTTATGACTCTGAACCCAAGCTTCCTGTTGTCTTTAATGAATTGCTCCATTAAATCTCGTTATCAGAGCCGACTGCTTGAACCGGCTTTAGTCCAAAATCGGACACTCTGAGATATTTGGTATCCCAGGCTTTTCCAGATATGCAGCTCACTCGATCATAAGTCCATCCTTGTGCTTCTGTAGCTGCTACCGTCAAGGAGGTTTCTCCTTGCACCACCTCCACTGAATCTCCGATCCATTGGACGATGCATTGATGCATTGTAGATGGTATGCAACAATTGGCATGTATCCAATCCCGACCCAGTAGTAGATTATAAGATCCCCTCCCTTTAATGACAAAGAAAGCAGTCGGAAGGGTCTTACTGCCGATGGTGAGCTCCACGCAGATTGCTCCTTGAGCCGGAGAGACGTTGCCTTCGAAGTCCACCAACATCATGTCGGTTTGGGTCAAATCTTCATCAGATTTCCCAATCTTGCGCAGCATGGTGTATGGCATCACGTTAACTGCAGCTCCTCCATCCACGAGCATCCTGGTGACTAGTTTGCCATTGACAAAACCTTTGAGAAACAGAGCCTTCAAATGTTGCCTTTTCCCATCTTCTGGCTTCTCAAAGATAGCTTGTTTAGGTTCCAGTGTCAATTGAGCCATGCCAAGCTCTTCATCGGACACATCCGAATCAGCCGGAGCCATGAACTCTTTTGGTAGGAAGACAACCATATTTATATTAGCTCGGAGCTTGTTATCTTCCTCGCCATCGGCCTTAAGCTTTAGGCGCCAAACTTTAGACCGAACCTTCTTCTTGTCCAGCACAAGTCTCTCTGTTTCTTCATGCTGTTCTAGCTGACGTAGGCGCTGGACTCTTCTCTTCTGGGACTTAGTCAAGCCATCTGGACACCATTGTGGATTAGGCTTCTTACGTGTTTGGCTTGACCCTTCATCATCCAGTTGCAATGTGCGTCGACGTTCAGGAGCTCAGCACATGATGTCCTCATCAGGGACCAGAGAATCGGCCATCTCTTCCAGCTGATTGTTTGACTCCTCATCGACTCGGCCTCCCAGCCGATCATGAACGCTGGCCTTGCCCCCCAGCCGATCGTGGATGCTGGCTTTGCCCCCCAGCCGATCGTGAACCGAGATCCGTTGATTGTCGAATCCACGATGATCCTTGGCTGTAGGTCTTCTGTCATCAAAGCAAACCCTTTCGGATGAGTTGCCATTATTGTAAGCCCCGTTGCACTCTGGACAGTTTTCTGTCGTCGACAGTTTGATCCCTTCTTCCCAACAGTACTTGAAGAACGGACACCTCCAATGTCCTTCATTACGCCGTGCCCACTCTTCTCTTTCCTTTGCCTTCTCTTGTCGGTGCTGGAACTTGTTGATCAGCATTTGTGATGTGACAGGTCGGTGTGGCTTCAAATCTCCTTCTTCAAGTAGTAACCCTTTTCCTTTGACATCGGCAGCGGTTACTTGTACTTTGGGATCAACGGCTCCTTTATTTTGAGCCGAATCAGATGTCAGCAACTTAACTCGTGACGTGTCTTTGCTAGAAATCTCAACCATGTTAGCTGGGAAGGGGTGCTGATCAATCTTCATCAGCTTTTCAGCTTTGGTAGGAATTTCAAATTTAAGCCTCCCTTGCTCAATAGCTAATTGGATCTGTTGTCTGAAGATCTTGCAATCATTGGTGTCATGCGATGTTGCATTGTGCCACTTGCAATACTTCATCCTCTTCAGTTCTTCTGCAGATGGTATGGTATGGAACTGAGAGAGTTTAATTTGCCCTTGCTGAAGCAACAGATCAAATATCTTATCGGCCTTAGTGATATCAAAGCCGAATTTCTCTGGCTCTTTCTTGCCAAAGGGACAGGACACTGTCTTCTTGCCTTTGACCCACTCTGCGAGCCCTATCATATTATCTTTATCTTCTGAGTCAAAGTAATCCACATACGACACCTTCTTTTGAAAGTTCCTTCTAGGCTCATAGGACTTTGCAGTTTCCTGACTCATCCGACTGACCAACTGGCTGAGGCTTTCAAACTCATGTGATGCATATTTCTCCCTCAAGGTCGGCAAGAGACCTTGGAAAGCTAGTTCAGCCAATTGCTTGTCTCCCAAGTTTAGACTATAGCATTTATTTCTGACCTCTCTGAATCTTTGAACGAATCCAGCTACTGTTTCATCATTCCTTTGCTTGAGCCCGGTCAAATTAGTGATCTTCATCTCGTTGATGCTAGAGAAGAAGTAGTTATGGAACTGCTGTTCCAAATCAGACCACTTGATGATGGAGTTAGCCAGCAGTGATGTAAACCATGAGAATGCTGGCCCTGACAGAGATGAAGAGAACAAACGTATCCTGAGTGCATCAACATTCCCTGCTTCTCCACACTGGATGATGAATCGAGTGATATGCTCCATAGTGGATGTTTCATCTTGCCCAGAGAACTTGGTGAAGTCTGGCACTTTGAACCTTGGAGGGAACGGTATCTGATCGTAGCTAGAGGGATATGGTATCCTGTACATACAGGACTGCTGCTTGGGTTTTATCCCATATTGCTTCAGTAGCATCTCTGAAAAGTGGTCGATTAACTCCTGCTTCATATGAGATTTCAACTCTGTAGCCACTTGCTCAATTGCTTGTATCTCAGCTGGAGTTTCTGGAGGTTGTTCTTCTAAGATTCTTGTCTTTGGATCCGGAGCTGTCCTTGCCTCAGTAGAACCTTGAGTGTTTGAATGACCTGTAACAGATGTAGCTTGTTCAATCGGCTGACTAGCCGATAGGGCTGGTTGCTGCGTATTCAACTGGCTCGAAATAGCCAATTGACTTAGAAGTGTTTGCAGCAATTGCGCTGAATCCACTTGTGGAACCACTGGCTGCCCTGTTGCTCCTTGGTTGATCAGTTGTTGAGGTGAAGATCTTGTATGAGCCAACGTATTAGCTGGGGTTAAGATAGCCTGCATTGTCGTTGACTGTTGAGGTGGGGCTGTCTGTATGGACATCCCGAGCGTTGGTTACTGTAGTGGAGCAGTTGGCATGGGCATCCCGAGTATCAGCTGCTGAGCCGATCTCTGAGGTGGAGTGGGGTTTGGCCTCTGAGGTGGAATAGGAGGTCTTTTCTCTATTGGTATGACCATGTGAGCATGAGCTAGACTAATCTTGACTCTTTCAAAGTTCTTGCTCCCATGATTGAAGTAAACGAACACCACTCCTTCCCCATTCATGTGCACAGTCCCTGGAGTGCCTCTAAATGTAGCTTGGTAAGACTGTGGGTATTTCACTTCTGGGACTTCCTCAGGCACAGGCTCAAAGAAATTTGAGATGTTAGTCTCAAAGTGATCACGAGGTAAATCCCATCCTGCCAGCTTCCCATCTTGATCTCTCATCGCAGGATATATTTGCTGATTCTGCACTGGAAGCACCTGGTCCTGGACGACAGATTGTACTGGTGTTGTGACGGCAGGATCTTTAGCTTTACCATCACCACTTTGGTTCTGAGTCGGCTGAGCGTCTGGTGAAGAACTAGCAGTAGCTTGTGGAGATGGTGTAGCTTTTGCTGTTGGATCGTCAATCGGCGGGTTGGCCGATTGGTTTTGCTGGAACACTAGAGGATTTTGTTTCAGTTGGTAATATGCAGGCCCCAGATATCCTCCTTCTGCTACTTTCTTGAGTGCATCAATTATGGCATTCCGAATAGTATTTGTGAATACCTTGGATTGATCAATCATTGTTTGATGCATAGCTTTGGTCATCATGTCTTGAAGCCCTTCAGGATCGGCTGAAAAGGTGACTTGTTTAGGTGTTGGCAGCGGACTTTTCTTGAAGACTCCACTTTTAGTCTGACCGTACGATGCCAGACAAAGCTCTTCATAATGCTTCATGTGAGCCTCTAACTCAGCTTTGTCTGAATCTTTCAGCTGATCCTTGGTGATTGGTTGAACGTTCTCTGGATCGACTTCATGAGGACCAGTCTTCGTAGGCTTCGTCATTGTTGACTTTTTCGTGTCCCACCGAGCGTGCCAAAAGTGTGTTGACGCAAAAATAGGACGTCACCCTTGCGCGTGACACACGTGACTCCCTGGTCTGTAGCGAGGCGTGCTAGCCAATCTAACCTGTTGATTGATGATGGAAAATATTAGGGATCGGCTAGAGAACCGATGGCCTTTCAGCGACACGTGTACCAGCCAATCGGCCGATACAAAGTAAAGCGGGATCGGCCGGCTCGAGAGCGATTGAAGCGCGGGTACGATCGGCTGGATCAGCCGATCGTGACGTCAGTGCTCGAGTAGGTCGGAATTGGCTACGGTGTTGGAAGCCGATAGGATCTAGATCGAGCGGGAGGTAAAGATAATAGCTAAAACTACAAGAATTTAGTACGAAAACTTGTAGATCTAGCTAATATCGGTAAGGGATGAATAAAGAACTAGACGAAACCTCAGCGATGTGCCCGGAGGTTAAAGCCTAGGATTATTCGGTAAAACGGTACTCACAAGCTTGCCGGAGATCAGATGATGCAGCCCGACGAACTCGAAGCACGACGTTGTAGAAAAGAGAAAAAACGCAATGGCGAAGTCGCCGAAAAGTAGATGCTGTAAAGTAGATGCAGTAAAGGTAAAGGGTTTGCCCGGAGGCGGTTTGTTTGATATTGGTGTGTACACATTTTCCGACCACGCAGGGTCGCTATTTATGTCCTGGGGACAAACCCAACTCCTAGCCGATCACGGCACTGCTTACTTGCATCTAAAGACAAAAAACTACTAAAAATAGAAAAGGACTCTCGCAGGAGTCAAAATCTTCTTAAAACTGACTCTTTGACCCATCGCCAATCGTAGACTGACCCGCCTCCACCATGCTTTCCATTTGGCGTATCCCTGAGTACCGCCTTGTGTTTTCCCTATCGGCCGATTTCCTGGCTGACCATCGGCCGATCGTTTTGACCAACTGGCCCACTGTCAGGGCTGAACCCTTCTGACCATCGACAAATCTTGTTGACCGTTCTCTTCTTCCTTCAATCGGCCGATTGTACTCTGCTTTCCATCGGCTGCTTCCCCTTATCCTTTTTGACCTGTTTTTCCAAAAAACGGTGTCAACACACGGATGATTACATTTACCTAGACAAGAATATATTCAGCATACTCTTCCATAAAGATAAATCAAGCAACTATTTATTAATGATTATTTTGAGGGTGATTGTGTGTATATCTATATAAACAACTTAGAATTACTTCACCAAAACAACAACCTGGTTTTTAGTGTTCCACAGGGGTTTATTCTAAAGCAAAACACTCCTAAGTCCTTAAAAGATTAATTTCTTTATTTCTCTTTTTATAACACTTAGTTTCTTCCAAAAATCATTATGGTTTAACCATGAAGATATCATAGTAAGGATTTTTGTACAAGCACACAGTGCTACAACAGTGCTACGGCCAAAAATTCATAGCAAACAGAGCCATATTCTAAGCATGAAAAATACGACAAGTTATTACTAGCAAAAGCAAGAATATTTAATTTAGAGAAAACTACTCATGAACTGGAGCTCAAAATTTAGACAGAGCCTCTAGGGACTGTAACTAGGCTACACATCAAAAATTAGCTCCAGAGGCTAATTCTATCAAGCTACACAAAAATAACCATTTTCAGCCTAGTTATTCCCAAAGTGTTTATACAGAGAATTTCATAACTAAATTGTAGCCCAACTTTCTCCTACAGCACAAACATGGCACAACCATCATCTAGCCCAAAGATAAGCATCACTGAATTAACAGAAACTGAGCTATAGATTTAACTTTATAAACAAACCTCATTTAGAAATAGATATGTAGACAGTTCATAAATACAAGATAAAATCACCAGGAGCACATCTAATCCTAACAAGATGATATCCACAAGGTGAGCCACAGAAAGAATTGACATGGAGCTATACAAAATATATACACAGATCTAGCATAAATACAAAATAAATCATATCTAGAGATTCATTCAGTAACTTTGTGCACAAACTTAGATATAGCCTATGCTAGTCATGACTAACAACATATCCAAAGATCAAGCCTAGAACAGGAGTACAACTCAAGTTATGAACAAACCTATTCAAACTGTGTTTGAATTTTCATTCAAAATCTACTCATCAAAAATGGTCAACCTTTCTAAAAGGTGTAGATCTACTCATAAGGCAACCAGCAAAATTGGTTTCACATTTTTATGATTTTTCTATGATTTTCTGTGATTTTTCAAAGACATTGGATCTAAACAAAAAGAGAGTAAGAATCTATTTGCAGTCGAAACCCTGGAAAGATTTCTGTCTTCACAAACATACCCTTATCTTTACAAACCAGTCCAGGATTTAACACTTCAACCCTTAGCAAGAAATGGAACCTCGCAATTGGGTCCAACGGGGGAAAAGGGCGGCACGGCCGGCCGGATTCCGGCGAGGTCGGCGGTGGAGGTGGCCGGGGAAGGAGTGGAGCGTGACCAGATGCTCACCCTGGGCCTGCTGGTGACCGGAGAGGTAGCGGGAGCGGCACCGGTGAGCACGCACGGTGGCGCAACGGCTCGGCGGCTGCTGGAGCTTTGCTCCGGCGAAGGGGACGGCTCGGGCTCAAACCACAAGCAGCACAGAGAGGTTGAGGGAGGTCATGCGGAGGAATTTGGAGAGCTCGGGATGTTGCAGAGTGGTCCGGAAGAGGAGGTTCACCGTGGGGGTGCCAATGGCAGCCGCGGCTGCGACGTGCAGGGCAACGGCGGAGGTGTGCGCGTGCATGGGAGCTCGGGGTCTTTAAAGGGTGGCACGAAGACGACTTGGCGACCACAACTTGACCACAAGAGCGAGGCGGTATGGCGTGCTACGTGGGGGCATGTACGGCGGCGACGCGACTGGTGGGTCGGCAATGGTCGGCGTGGCGCGGCCGTTGGGCGCTCGACGTGTGGCGGTGAAGCATTGGGCGCGGACGTCGGTGCGACGTGGGACCCAACGCACGCGCGTGGAGAGACACAACGCATGGACCGGCGGGCGTAGGGGAGCCTCGGCGTGCGCGTACCCGGCGCCTGACGTGGCGCGCGGCGACGTCGTGCGCGAGGGCGCGTTCTCGGTGCAGACACAATTCAAGGTACCCCTGTTTGACCGCCTAGAACTTAAGATTTTAACACTAAAGTGCACCTTAAGGCAAAAAGCAAAGTTGGAGAACTCCTGACCCTCAACAACTTTTGGAAAGGCACATAGGTGTTTTAGTCTACAAGTTTTGCACAAAAGGCCTGCCAACATTGGGTTTTTCTCGGCGCTAGTGACTAGTGACTGCAGCCGTTGACCAAGGTTTTTCCCTATTTTCCACTTGGAATTGGACATGCTACCCAAAAGCAAAGTTGTGTGCCTTGAAAAACTGAACAACTTTTGTATTGGTAGAATTTGAAGTGTTTAGGTGAAATTTGGAGAACGCGGCAAAAGTTCTAGGCAGAGCAAGGTGCCAAAGGGGTTAACTAGGGATTTTGACCAAGTTTTGACCAAACTTTGACCATTAGGGTTTGTTGGCTAGGTTTTCGAGGTGATGACCCAGGTTGACCAAGGTTTGACCAAAGTCAATGTGTTTGACTTGGTTGACCAGTCATTAGCGTTAAATTAACCCTAATTGAAAACCTGGGGCGTCACATCCTTCCACCAGATAGAACCAACCTCTCTAGATCCATGTGGAACCTTGTTGGTATAATATCTAGACTAAATGAGACGAACCCAAGGGATACTCGCTTTGGCATAGAATTTACTGAGTTGTTTTTAGAAGTAGAGCATCATTCTGTAATCTCAGATTCAGCACACCCAATCTTCCTTTGACTTTAGATTTTTGCACCATTGACCAAGCAACAAGGTTGCTTCCCTTTTTTGTCTGATCATTACCTCACCAAATGCATTGCCTTCTTGCCCTGTCAATATTTCCAATGACTCCAACTGGTATCTTAATTGAACACATAGCATAGGTAGCTGATGGGGTTATCACTGTGTTCAACATTTTGCAGTTTACCTATATAGGATAGCAAGGACGAACATGTCGAGAGCCTCCTCTCAATTATGTCCATGATTGGGGTAAGATCCTGAATCTTGGCTTGGTGGTGCCCATATGTAATCCAAGATAAGTAAAGGGCATAGTGCCTACTTGACAGCCAAGGATTGTAGCTAGAGAATTCATCTTGCTATTCAAAACATTGGTTGGGGTGATGAGAGACTTGCTGAAATTCACTTTCAAACCAGTGGAGGTGACAAAGTCATTTAACAAATTCTTCAAGTGTTGGAGTTGGGTAGCATCAGCTTGCATTATCAGATGTGTGTCATCAGCATATTGGACTATGGGGAAATCAATATCTTGTTGCTGAATGGGCATCACTAGGTGTCCAGAGTTACAAGCATCATTTATGATATATTACAGCAACTCTGCCGCCAGCACAAAAAAGCAGAGGGGCCAAAGGATCACCTTGTCGAACCCCACTTTTACATTCGAAATGCTTTCCAGTCACTCCATTTAGAAGGATGGAGGAGATTCCTGATGAAAAGATCATGGAGATCCAAGTTATCCATTTTTCTGGAAAGCCCATATGTTTCATGATGTCTAGGATAGCACTATGCTCAATTGTATCAAAGGCTTTGGCAAAATCCAGCTTAACTAGTATAATCTCTCTCTTACTCTGATGGCACTGATGAAAAAATTCAAAACACCAAGCAAGACAATCTTGAATTGTCCTATACTTGATAAAGCCATATTGATTTTGATGGAGCAGTTTAAGAATGAGCAGCTGCAATCTCTCAGCCAGGATTTTTGTTAAAAGCTTCATGCAGCAATTTAGCAAAGATATAGGCCGAAAATCATTAACACTCTCAGGGTTATTGATTTTTGGGACTAGTGTGATGAAAGAGGAGTTTATACTCTCTAAGTCCAACTTGACATCAAAGAAATTAGAGCACAATATGTAGAAATCTTCTTTAATAAAGGGCCAGGATTTTTTAGGAAGAGACCATTAAATCCATCAGGTCCTGGGGCTTTGTCATGTGGCATGATTTTTACTATCCTGTCAATCTCTTCTCTTGTGATGGGAGCCACCAAACTAGAGAGATCAAGGTTTATTGATGAGTTGCTGTAAATTAAACTGCATATGTGACTGCTGAGAAATACCCATTCTATCTTTTAGACCTGAGCATTTCACGGGCCGGGCCGGGTTCGGGCCGGGCCGAAAAAAAATTCGGTTTTTTCGGGTCGAGAAAATCCTGCCCATGACCGTCCCATGGGACGTGTCGGGCCTCAGTTTTCGGGCCGGGCTCGGGCCGGGCCCGGGCTTGGGCGGGCCGCCCGCGTATTTTACACTGTAAAATAGCTAAAAACAGCATGTCGGGCCGGGCTCGGGCCAAGATTTTTTTTCACGGGCTTCAAGATCTCTACCCACGCCCGTCCAGTAAGGTCCGTGGGCGGGCCTGGCGCGGGCCGGGCCGGGCCGGGCCAAAAATGCTCAGGTATACTATCTTTGTATGCTGCCCATAAAAGAGCTGCTTTACCCTCATGATCTGTTATAATCTGCCCAGAGTCATTGGTCAATTGAGAAATGGAATTTCTCCTATAAGAAACAGTGGCTATTGCATGAAAAAATTTGGTACATTCATCTCCAAATTTGATCTTGTTCACTATATATCTCTTTCTCTAATAAATATTCTTGTATCTTAAGAGCTAGGCCAAATACAACTCACTAGGAGCTTCACCACATTCAATCCTTTAGGCTTGCAATGTTTCCACTAGTATAGGTCCCTATGCATCCTCCAGCTCTGGTGTTAAACTTGGTTCTTCAGGCTTGTGGAGTCTCGACTGTGTTAATCCTTTAGGCTTGCGAGCCTTCAAGACGACAATGCTTGTAACTCTCATTATTCTTCTAAAACCTTGGGTTTCGACGTAACTGCGATATATCCACATGCATTTTCTTCCTAAACTGTAGCAGGAAAACACATCTTCTTTCGTGGAGGCTTAGGTGCCAGATTAGAGGCAACCGCTTTGTCAGCACACAAGAGATTCTTTTTTGGAACAACAGGCTGATCATGAGGCAAATCAAGTAGATGTTCATTGCCAGAAAGAGATTTTTATGTAATGATTTAGTTTAATAGTTATAGTATATTAGAATGATTTCCAATATAATGGCTACATGAAAGTATAATATATTAGGTTAAAAGTCAAATTTAGAGAATTTGAATGAAATTAGTTGGAGATATCTTATATTGAAAATTTGTTGCTCTGTGCAAATCGATGGAGCCAAATCTATATATGAGACCCACGTCCAAAGCTGGATCCTAGAATTTAAAGTTCGTGTCACACTCTAAAATTTTAACGGATTTGACCAACATTTATTGGAGATGTATCATAACAATATTCCGTTACTATGTGCAAATTGGTGAAGCCAAATCTATATATTTAGGGTCTACATCCAAAATCAGATCCTAAAATTTGAAGCCCGCGTTCACACACTGGTGTTTTAGCGGATTTGACTGAAATTTATTGGAGATGTATCATAAGTACAGTCCGTTACTTCATGAAAATTGGTGCAGCTAGATCTATGTGTGGGCCCTACGTCTGAAGCAGGACCTAAAATTAGAGCATTGAACTGATCTGGTTTGTTTTGAGAAAAAAAACTTAGTGATTTGGATTGGTTTGGACAAATGAGTAATGGATTGGGTTAGATTGGTTTTTGAAGTGTAGTATAGTGTAAATAGATTGGTGGGGATTTAGTTTGATTTTTGAACCATTACCACCTTTACATTTGCCATAGTCTGAAACATGACCGAGCATCAATATCTCCCAAAAGTATTCCAATCCTGATGATGGTATGATAATGATAGTGATTTTCTCCTTTCTTATCCTTCCTCTCTCCGGTAGGGCAACGTCTAGTAGACATAAGTGGTTCGTCTAGTGGAGGGGCATAACGTTTATGCTTCCCAAGATAACCCTGGAATCCCCTCCAAATTTGCCATCCCTTTTGGGCGCCATCTATCTCTTACGGGAGGGACTTGCATTGTTGCTAGCGTCCATCAATTATTGTTTGTCTCAAGAGAATTTCATTATTAAAAGATTTAAAACCTGCATTCACTGTATTGTCATACATTCATGCATGGGTAAGCATGAAAGAAAGATACATAATCATGCTCACCAAAAGGTTAGCCTAGTTAGTTAGAGGGCTGAGGTATGGTAGCAATTAGGAGATTTAGATTCGATTCTTCATTGGAGCAAATTTATGAGATTGGTTTAAAGAAAATTCACTTATCGGTGAAGTCAGGGTTCGAAGATTTTCTAAACCGGAATTATGTTTATTTTCTCTTAATCAAACCGTGGGACGGTCTTAACCAAAGCTCATGCCAACACTTATATGTTCCGTTTCTTAGGTTCGTGACTCAACATATGTTTTTTCAACAATTTATTTAGGAACTTTGTCAATCTCATATCGCACATCGCATGTGGTGCCCAGATTTTCCGCACCATGCTCCACAAAATATAAACATAGCCATATTTTCAGTATTCTGGACTGAGACAGGATGTACAGAAATTGGCTCCACCATACACAGACAAACTTTTGCTGTCATCAATGGCTTTATTTGCATTGTAGGGTGTGTTTAGTTCCCTGAATTGGGATGCAAAATTCTGGATTTTGCACGGATTTTGGGATGAAAAGCACTGTTCCGAACTGAAAAGCACTGTAGCACTTTTCGTTTGTTTGTGATAAATATTGTCCTACCATGGCCTAACTAGGCTCAAAAGATTCGTCTCGCAAAGTACATCCAAACTGTGTAATTAGTTTTTGATTTCATCTACATTTAGTACTCCATGCATGTGTCGGCATTTTTGATGTGATGTTTGATGTGATGGGGAATCTTCTTTTTGCATAGTGAATTTTGGGGAAGTTGGGTTTCTAAACACACCCGTACACTCTTGAGAAATAGTTCCACAGTATCATAATAACTTTGCCATTTATTTTTATGCACATTTTCGCAAATGGTGCTATACAAGTTTTTTTTTAAAAAAAACTTCATGCGGGATGGCAATGGAACCATCAAACAAGCTATACAGGATGAGCATGCAGCAGTCACGCTCGATCAGGATAAGATACGTTACATACACGCATATAAGCCGGAAAGCAATGATCTCGAGAACGAGAAAGCAACAAAAAAAACAGTATAGCTTTCCGAGATCCGTTCGATCGATCATACAGCCGTCGTCAAAACTTGCAGGTGGTGGTGATCTCCGACGACGGACACCGAGGAGAGGCGCCGCCGGCACGTCGGGCAGGAGCAGTGCGAGACGAGCCACCTGTCGATGCACGCGACGTGGAACCGGTGCCCGCACACGGGGAGCACCCGGATCCTCTCCCCGTCGGCGAACTCCGACAGGCAGATGGCGCACCCCGCCGCCCCGGACGCCTGCTGCTGCGCCGCCGGCGCCGTCGACGGCGAGGCGAAGTAGGTGGACACGGGCAGCGCGACGACGTCCTCGCGCTTGAGCCCGGCGCTGGCGCGTCGGCGCGCGGCCCAGCCCACGGGGTCGGACACCGCCCGGCGGGCGCACCGCACCACGCACTCGAGCATCGAGTTGAGCCCCAGCGCGCACACCAGCGCGCACAGCATCGCCGCCAGGATCACCACCACGTCGTAGTCCAGCGACGGCGACGGCGGCGCGAGCGGCGCCTCGGGCGCGGGCGCGGGCGCGGCCGTGACGTTGCTGCAGCTGGACATGTGGGACACCGCAAGCAATTGAGGCCGAGGGTGCTCAGTGATGAGAACGGCAGCGAGCAGCTCTGGAAAAAGAGAAGCGGGGCGAGGCCACTGCGTTAAAGCCTTGGACGACGCGACGGCAAGGACACAAAGCGCTTTCAAGCAAGTGATGAAGCTCTAGAAGAGCACCACTAACTAAAGAGAGAAAAGCATCAGTGCTAGCTTTCTCTCCTGATCACGACCTTCCAGTACAAGAAGAAACTTGTAGTCAGTACTCAGTACTAAACTGACACTAGCATTCCATACGTACAAGATAAGAATTTGTACATGCTGTACACACAATTTAGGCCATGTAATTTCCAACTGAAAATGCATGAGGGACTGACTACAGCCTACAGGTCGTGGTTCAGAAGCAAAGGAAGAGAAAAGAATCCAAGCAGCAGAGCAGCTTGCACGACATGAATTTGTTCGTTCATGCTATCAGAAAAGGGGGAAACTGATTGATAAGGAGGTAACACCGGTGTTCATGCGCAGGCTCCTTCAAGTTGAGCACGGAACATATGCAGACCTGGAACACATATGGAGATAATGCAGACCTTCGAAAATGCTACGGCTAGAGGAAGAGGATGACAAGCAGAAAAACAACATGGACCAAAGTGCTAGGGACCGAAAAGGGCACTGGCTTTCCATCATTAGTTAATCAAAGCAACTAAAAAACTGCAGTAAGAAGCTTAAGTAAATCGGATGTCGAAATTGACTCCCTCAAGTGTAGCAAAAGAGGACCAATAGCAGAACTGGTGTCGCCGCCCGGATCCCTGTCGTTGGTGGCTTCACCGGCTCACCGCTGTCCAACTCCTCATCCTGAGCGCTCTCTTTCTTGAAAGTAAGGCAGAAGCACTGCCTGTTAGATTGATCCTCCTCTCAGATATCTAAGTCCAGCAACCATGAATACTACTCAAAGGAAAAATTCACCTGCTGATACTGAAATTCCAAAAATTTGAAGCGGTTTGAGCATAGCAGGCGTGCCTGCAAGCATGAACGCCCTGTCCCCATACTAAAAATATGAACTCTTTTTCTAAAACATTTCATATAATTTACTCGCGTATCTTAGGTAGGTAATACGACCCCGAATATGACCCCTGTCGTTTCATTCTAGAATCGCTAGGTCATATTTCGTAGGTAGAAATGGCCAAGCCCGAAAGTAGAACGTGTTCTCTCCGTCTGACTGAAACTCTGCTTCTGTCTCAATGCATGTGCTCTCTTTTCTCTCTTTCTTTTCAAGCCTGGAATTAACAGGAACGTTTGGCTTAATCGGTGCCCACTGTTCATCTACTCCCACCTCTCCCCAGTCTCCGTCCTCCATGAAACAAGTAACAAGTTGTTTCGTTGCTTCCCAGGTCATGTGCACGAACCGAATTTCAGATGCCTAGCAACGTGAAAAATGTCACCGGCGTTCACGGTATCAAACTAAATGTGGTAGGGCCGATGGTGCACGATCCGGCAGGAATAGGTTCGTATCCTGTTCCTGCCGGGATTCCATTTCAGATGACCTTCCTTCATCGTTCATCGGAAATTCAGAAACCTTCAAGAATGTCTGTCAGTTAAATTATGCTTTACTGCAGAGGTTCATGTGCAGCATAACCTTAGCTTGTAGGAGTACGGTGTAATGCTTCTGAAATACCTCAAAGCCCTAACTCTAGTCTAGACTCTAGAGTCTAGACTGTCTAGTGCAGGTGTTGTTGATCTTGTTCCTGTTACACTACTTTTGTTTGTCCTCCTCCCAATTAAGCCTGGATCAAACCGTGCTCCTATCACAGGAGCTCATCAGACTCTAGGCAGAAGCAGTGTACAAAAATCTCAGCATGACAACTCTGACCTTGACCTCGCTCATGTCACTGCCACGTCACGCCTGCGAGGTGCATGCACCTCCACCCCCAGGGGCCCCACGCCGGGCACCACGTTTAAACCCGGCGAAAACAACATGTGATCGGCGTGGCCACCTGGCCGGCCGGCCGCCGGCCGCCGGCACGCCACGACGCGACCTTTGCTTCCAGAACCAGGCAACCCCGAACCCAACGCAATCAGGATCAAGATATGCTCGTCGCCGCCACCGAATCGATATCGCAAGAAGCCACGCACGAAAGGGTAATCTCGGATGAGAAGTGATTAATCTCTCCATGAGAGTGACCTGGGGTACAGACGGCTACTTTACATCATCATCAAAATTAACAAAAGATATTTACATCCTCTGCAGCCGGAGAAACGGAGCTGCATGAACTAATTAAAACAAGCGGAAGAACAAAGCTAAATTAACACACATGCCAGGAGAAACTTAATCGACTCTGACTGAACTTTTTTTGTTGTTGTTGTTGTTGGTGTTAATCCTTCGCTAGCTTCAACTTTTCCGGCGATGATCTGATCTCTCTGATCTTCCTTCCATGCATGTCCAATCGCATGGAGGAGGCACGTTACCTTGATCGGTTACTTATTCAGGCGAAGAAGCCAGTAGCGCCGGCGGCGGACGCCGGCGGCATGTGGGGCATCTGGTGGTGGGCGGCGGCCTGCTGGATGCTCTGCAGGAGCATCCGGTCCTCGGCTGACGCGAGCCCGTGGGAGGCGAACACGTCGCCGCCGCCGCCGTGCAGGAGGTTCCCGTTGTAGCTGCCGAACGCCCCGCCGGTGTACTGCTGCTGCTGCTGCCTGCGGAGCAGCTGGTCGTGGAGCTGCGCCGCCGCCGGGGGAGCAGCGTGGTGGCTCCGGTGGAGGTTGTGGTGGTCGAAGGACATGACGCCCGAGGATGGCGGGAAGCCGTAGTCGCCGGCGAAGTTGATGACGGGTCCCCCGAACGCGCCCGCGGGTGGGGCCGGGATGCCCGTGAACTGCTGCACCATGGCGCGGAAGTTGGCCGTGTCTGTGTTCAGCAGCGTCACCGGCGCGCGCCGCGACGCGCGGGACCGACGCCGCGCCGGCTTCCCGACGCGGGGCCCGTCGACGCCGAGCTGCTGCTGGTGGTGGTGGGCCGCGGCCGCAGACTTGGTCGGGCTCCCGCCGGACCCGCCCGACGTCGGCGGGCTCGCCGTCGCCGCGGTGGCGGCCGCGAACATGTCGGGTGAACCCACCGCGACGGCGTCGTCGGCGGTGGGCAGGTCCGGGCTGGGTTCGTGGTTGTAGAAGTCGGCCCATTGCGCGAAGCTCGAGCCGGTGTCACTCATCGCCATGGCCGCCGGCTGGTCGGAGCTAACGCGAGCTACTACTCGTGTGGTCGTGTCGTGACGGAAGAGGAGATGGGAACGGCCGCGGGCACGGGGATTTATAGTGACCCGGCGAGGGGTCAACCAGACGTCGCCGTCCGTCGGATCGCCGTGCTCGTCGGCTCAACGTCCGGGATCCGCCGCCACGTCGCGGTCGTGGAGAGCTTGATGGCGGCCTCACCTCGTGGGAGGTTTCCCACCTTCCTAGAAGCGTCGTCGCTGATCCGCCCGCCCGCCCTACCTGCGGAACAGGTGGCGGCCCACCCACCAGCGGCACGTGGCGTTGCAGCGGGGCCCACGCCACCGTGCCGCGGCCTCCCGGTGCCGCCGCGTCGCCGTCGCTGGCAGCCGGGCAGCCGGCTGCCTGCCCCGGCTTGGAGGCAGCGGTCACGTCGCTGCCGCACGGCGATGCGTCTTGATTGCGGATGGGGATCTCGGCTGCCGCATACCACACGATACGGCCGCCGTCCACTTCACTGGAGGGCGTGCGTTCGTGCACAGCGGCGGCAGCCGGTCGACCACCGAGCATTAGCTCGCCAATGCAAGCTGGCTCGCTGCAGGGAAGGAAGCTGCGGAGAAGACGGAGTCATCGTGGATGGATGGATGAGGGGCGGCGGCGATTCGATCATTCGATGGGTGTGAGCGTGAGTGGATGGAAGAATCCACGACGACGGTGAATTCAGCACATGCTATTTTTGGGCCGGATAGGCCGATCGACATGTGTCATGTCACGCTCAGAATCCACCTCGAAGATCGTGTTTATATTGCCCCTGTCGCCTGTCGGTAGACGAGTTTTCCCGGCTCGGATCTTTTTCTCAGTTCTGCTTTTGCTGCCGTGCTCGGGAGAGTGTAGGTGTTCCCTTTGATGAGTTTGATCCATGGATGCTTCGACTCGTGGCGGAACTGGAGAGAAAAGTAAGAGGGCAGACGAAAATTTGTCGGTTCAATAATTTGCTAAGTCATTCATGTTTTTCAAGCATATAATGGCTAGTCAAGACTATATAGTAGTTAATCATGCAACATTGTTTCACTGCATGTTTTTTCACCATATTGAAATCATCAATAATCGAGTCCGTCGTGACCTTCAATATCGAAATAAAATTGAGATGTTTTGAATTGCTGATATGAATACATATTATAGAATTGTCGAAATCACGGGACCAAATATAAAATAATTACAAAACCAATTACATGGATGGACGAAAATCGCGAGACAAATCCATTAATCCTAATTACTCTGTTATTAGAGATTGTTCACTATAGCATAATATTGTTTAATGGTGACATAATTAGGTCTATTAGATCCGTCTCGCGATTTGAGCTAGGAGTTGTGGAATGAGTTTTGTCATTAATCCATGTTTGTTAATTAGTGTCGCTAGATTCGATGTGATCGGTGACAATTTATGAAAGGGAATTAAACATGACCTTTGCAAATTGGCTGCGGGCTGCATGCTGCTGTGCTATACACCTGTGGGCTTTTTTTAGACTTACACATGTAGGCTTTAGTTTTGAACTCTTGAGCTAAAAAATATAGATACATATTAGAGGAAAAAAATTGTTGAGGGGGGCCATGGTCCCCTCCCCCCTCAGTTCCGCCACTAGGCGTTGAACATTCTAATTGGTGGTTTGGGGGTGGCGCTTTGATTATTGGATGGAGTATTGCACATATCTGTGCTATGATGTTCTTTTCAATAAGAAAAAAGTTGGTAACACCAGGAGTCCAGGACAATGAAAAACCCCTATCATATTTCTCCATGGTGCCTTGATAGATAAGGATCCAAGAAGTATATCTTATGCTGAATTTTTGGATTTAGTGCATCACCATTTATGCATAGGTAACCTTTTTTTGGATAACTTGTACATAAATCACTTGACAGTAATACTCTTCATGTACCACTCCAAAGTGCAATTCTGGGTCTGCGGTAGTTGAAGTTGCGCTCTAGCATCAACGGCCATGCCTTTAATCTTTTTTACCTCTATTTTGTTTCTAAAAGATAATGGGGTCTCAAGGGAGGCTCCGTGAACTATAATGAACTATCTATATCCTAAACAAGTATTCTACTAGCTTTCATATTTTCTTCTTTAATTAAATATATAGAAATACTGTTGTACACTCAATGTAATCTATATACATACATATATAGAACCTCCTCTCATGTCCCTTGAATCGTACCTTTGTTTCCTTGCTCCAAACGCTTCCATATCCTAGGATCCGATTTAATAGGGTTGGCTCCATTTGTGGGGCCATGGTAGGGGGCTCAAGCCCCCCACCCACACCAGTCTCTACCCATCTGAAGGACATCTTTAGTAATATCATTTACTCCTTTGAAGAACTAATCATGAAGTTGTCCTTCTTCTGACGTCTTATGGATCCACTACCGAATTGGTTATAAAAATGGACGAACTGTATAGTTAGCCTGTTTACCTGATGATTAGGATAATTCTAGTGCTTTCTATCAAGATGTTGTATTCAAAGATTGCTATGTCACTGCTTGTGTAAGATAGTCGCTAGAAAAAAAGGCCGCCCGTCCCCCGCGTCGCCCCCGAGGGGCGACACAGGTGGAGCCGCCGCCGCCCGGCCTTGCGCCGCCACCGCCATCCGCCTTCGGCCCCCATTCTCCCTCGTCCCCGGCCTCCTAGCCGGTGGTAAGGGGGGCGGGGGTCCATCCTTTTAGTTGATCGAGTCTTCATCGAGTCCATCTAGGTATAGGGTTTGCTCGTCGCCGATGCTCGGCGGCGGAATTAGGTTTTGCCGGTGGAGCGTGGCTCCACTGTGGCTTGGTTTTCCTGGCGGCGCTGGCGATGCGGAAGCGACGGCGTTGAAGAGGAATAATTTCTCTTAGTTTCTTTCGTTCTCCGATGGCGATCTACTCCGACGTCAACGGAGAGGCTGGGGAGACCTGTCCAGGAGTCGAGGGCCGGCACATCGTCGTCTTCTTCAGATGATGATGTTGTTGACCCTGTTAATCTCAAAGAAGATGATCTTTGAAGGAAATCTGAGCATTGCTCGGGTTGTCAGCGATGGAAACGAAGGATGCGTCGTGGGTATTGGAGTTGGCCGATGCGCCTGGGAGGCAGCGTACTCGACTGATTCGCCTAGCAGTAAGCCCTCCTCTGCGGCCTCCACTTTGTGGAGTTTGGCTCTGGTGCCCGGCGACGATTGGAAAGCGGCTTCGACGGTGGTGACGAACGGATCGCTGAAGGCTTCGAGGAAGATGAACAAGAGTTTTGAACTTCTTTGTAATTTTCCTTTTCTTTCAGATCCTGTTTGTAAACGGGCCGGTGTAATGCGCTAAGATCAATACATGTTCCTTCTAAAAAAATGTCACTGCTTGTGTTTGTTTGTGTGTGTAGAAATCGATATGTAGAAATGAACCCTACACTACTTCATGTTATTATTTCAACAATAAGAAAATTAAATTCGTTACATGCTTGTGTGCATGTGAGAGTATATGTCAGGGTTCTCAACCGTCGGCAGTAGATTTGTATCGAATCGTGTGTCGGATCCGGATGGTTGACACGGGAGACACAAGGGTTTTATACTGGTTCGGGCCTCCAGAGAGTAATACCCTACGTCCAGTTCCGAGTACTCGTGTTCCTATGCCGGGGGTGTCTGTAGTAGGGGTTACAAACTTGGTCGTCCGTCCTCCCTATGTACGTTGCACCCCTCCCCTTTTTATAGTCACAAGGGCGAGGGGCAAAGAAGGAAAATGAAAACAAGCTACAGTGCTATGGTGTTGTGAAGTCTTTTCCGTCACTGATGTCCGTCAGGCGTAGTGGGAGGGCGCTGAGCTGTGGTGTCGTCGGAGGCCGCCGCGTGGGCTGCTGCCACTGTTCGTCCCGGGCACTTGGCACCTCCTTCGAGTAGTTCACACGGTGACTCAGCCCTCTTGAGTACGTTTTAGGCCTGCCACGTTATGGCCTAAGAGCTGGTAGATGGTAATCGAGTGCCTGTTCTGACGGGGTGGCGTGCAGCTGGCGTTGGATGTGATGGCATGTCGGAGGTCGTGGGGGTGTACTGTGCGCCATTACAGCCCCTGCCAGACCCAGCCGTCCTCCCGTTGCGCCAGCTGTAATCTTTGCATGGCGTGGAAAATAGCGTCACGCGTGTCGTCGCGGAGAAGCTTGGGGGGGCTGGGGTGGCGCCACGTTCGTGTGGGGCCCATGCCCCACGCTCCAGCTCCTCCGTGGGGACTCTGCCTTAGTCGGAGACGGAGATTACTCATGCGAATGAGTAGTCGGAGGCGGGGTGGCGTGTTACTCGGAGACGGAGCGTTCTCGTGCGAGGTGGAGAGTACTCGTGCGAAGCGGAGGGTACTCGGAGCCGAGGCGAACTCGTGCGAGGCGGGAGATACTCGGAAGTGGGGAAGTCTTGTCAGTGAGGGTCTTGACGAAGATCTGCATCCCTCCCTGTCCTGGATCTTAGCCTTCACATTGTCAATGGTGTCAGAGGACTCCATCTTCGAGGTAATTATCTCGTTGCTTAGGGGGCCCTAATCCAGGCCCTCGTCAGTAGCCCCCGAGCCTGTGGTGGGAGTCAAGGACTCGCTTGCAGGCTCTGCGTCGGGGAAATGTTGTCGTTGTTGTTCCTTGATTTACTCGGTGGGTGCGCGCGAGCGCATCCGCCGGATGTAGCCCCCGAGCCCACGAAGGAGTTGTAGACTCGTTTATGGGGTTTTCAATTTTGAAATGTTGTCGTTGCTTCGAGATCTCCGGTGGTGGCGGTTGTGACAGTATCGGTAGCTGCGTCCACTCCGCCGGTCGTGGCTGACGTGGCGATGGTGACGGTTGGAGGAGACGGCGCGTGGCTGGTTCAGACCTGCGAGCCCACTCGGTATCGAACCATCACGCGGGCGTGCCTCTGTCGCCTCGGGGGATGCGTTCACCAAACATGCGGTTTTACGATGTAGTGGGGCCGACATTAAATGCCGGCGGCCACGTTAGCCCCTTATAAACCGCGCGCCGGTTGAACTCCGTACTTTTTCCCCGATTCCTTGCATTTGCCAGCGCCGCTCGCTCATCTGCTCCTAACCCTTGCGCCGCCGCCACCGCTGCTTCATCCTTCTTCTCGCCCCCGAGCTCGACAGGCGCCATGTCGAACTGGACGCGCTCCAATGTCTCCCGCTCGATGCTCCAGCGCCTTGTCGCCGCCGGCCAGCTGCCGGTCCTTACCGCCGCTGAGGAGTGGAGGGTCCCAAGCAACGAGTCGGTGCCGCACCCACCGGAAGGCTACGTCGTCTCGTTCGTGACATTCCACGAGCGGGGCTTCACTATACCGGCCGGCCGGTTCATCCGCGCCGTCCTCTCCGAGTACCGGCTGCAACTCTACCACCTCAACCCCAACAGCATCTAGCAAATGGCGGCGTTCGAGGCGTTGTGCGAGGGGTACTTGGGAGTGGGCGCCCATTGGCACCTCTTCCGGTACTTCTTCAAGTTCGTGTGCCTGAAGGACAGGTCGCTCCCGGCCACCCTTGGGTGTGCCAACCTTCGGATGAAGACGAAGAGGAGCGAGGAGTACATCTCCGGCACGTTGACGAGCTCCAACAGTGGCTGGCGCAAGGGGTGGTTCTACCTCAAGGACTGCCCCGAGTTCCCGCTGCCGAAGTATACCGGCTCCTCAATAGCCGAGGCGTCGGCGAACTGGAGCTACGGGCCAATGGGGATGGAGCAGGACAGGTGTCGGTGTCCGGATTAGCACCGGCACCAACTAGTGATTTGCGCTGAGATCAGCTCCTCGATGGTCGGTGCTAGCTAAGATGACACGGGGGTTTATCCTGGTTCTGACCACGCGGCTGTATGTCCAGCAGATGTGCTTTTGCACTTGTATTAGCTTGCACCGGTGGTGCCTGTAGAGGGGGGCTACAAGCACGGTGGGAGAGGAGGAAATTCCCCCTAGTCCCGACTAAGTGATTGAGGCAAGTGCCAATATCTAGAACAAGATGGCGAGTCGTGCGCGGTGAGCGTGTTGTGTCTTCGTCCCCGCGCAGGGGGCTCTGCCTCTCCCTTTTATAGGCCAAGGGAGGGCAGTTACAACGATGGCAGTCGACACAGTGCCTGCGTACTAGCAGGTATGGCGCTGGCGGTCTTGTCCTGCACGTCATGGTTCCTGGCACGAGTTGGCGCCCTCCGGCTTTCGCGGGTGGCGCGGCGGTCACTGTGACCTGTGCTGCTTTGACTTCGAGGGGCTGCCCCTGCTGAATCGAGGGCCTGACCGTCGGGGGAAGGACCAGAGTTGGTGGTGCAGGACTGTGGCGCATCACCGGCCTGTCCGCACAGTGCTGCTCAGCTCATTGCACAGCGCCGGGGATGGCGGTACAGCACCCGGGATGGCGGTGCAGCGCTCGGGATGGCCGCGCTGCGCCGGAGTTGGCGGAAGGGACGCGGCACACGCCACCCATTCGGTGGCGCCGGTCGAGGTGTGCGCCCACACGTCGCCCGTACACCTTTCGAGGGTGCCCCCATACCCTTTCGAGGGTCTCGCCGCAGGGGGAGGACGGGAGAAGGTAGCACAGCGCCGCGGAAGTGACGCCGGCCTGTCCGCATAGGGCCAGGCATGGTTGCACAGTGGCGGGTTAGGCCGTACTGTGGCGGTGTCAGGCGCCCTGGCTGTGTCAGTCGCGCGGTGTGGGGGAAGATTCACCCTTGACTTCGGCGTCCCGCTGTGGGGCTAGGCATTAAATGCCGCTGCCGGGCGGAATGGGGACGACTGCCCGCTCGAGGGGGGCCGAACCCCTCGAGCGAAGCGGAAACCTGCTCGAGGGACCGAAGCCCCCAAGCGAGGCCGGAACCTACTCGAGGGACCGAAGCCCTCGAGCGAGGCGGAAGTTCGCTCGAGGGACCGGAGCCCTCGAGCGAGACGGGAGTTCGCCCGAGGGACCGGAGCCCTTGAGCGAGACGGAAATTCGCTTGAGGAGCTGGAGCCCTCGAGCGAGGCAGTCGAGCAGGCCTTCTCGGCGCGACTGCTGCCGGGCCGAAGCAGGCCGTGGGCCCGTGATGTCCTGTGACCGGGGCTCTAGGAACGGTCCTTGGGCGGATTGCGTTTAACGAGGGGGTTACCCCCTTAGTTAGGGGACCCCTAATGACCGTCCCCGACAGTAGCTTCCGAGCCTTTACCGGAAAAGGGACCGTTCCGGCAAAGGATGTCGTTCTCGGCCGCTATGTGCTAGTTCGTCCTCTTGTGATCGTGCACGTTTTTCCTGTGGGGGCGCGCTAGCGCACCCGCGGGTGTAAGCCCCCGAAGCCCTGTAGGAGTGCGTGCGCTCGTGTAGGGGTTGAACACGTAGGGTGATGCGGCTCGCCTTGCGTTTGTTTCAGCTGGCCTCGACGGTATTTCAGCCGGCATCGACAATCTATGCAGGTGGGGGGGCATCGTGTTGACCCTAGATGTTTCGAGTAGGCTGACCATTTTCGGGGGCGCAACCCTAGGTAGGTTGATGCAGCGATCGTCGAGGTGGTCGTGGTGCGAGGAGCCCCCGAGCCCTGGCCCAATCAGGGACGATCAGATGAAGACTCTCAGCTTTATTACGACCCTCGTTGCCCTTCCGCAGGGCAGAGGGGTGAGGCAAACCGTGCTACCCTCGAGCGGGTGATGAGCAATGATTGCCTCGGCGATTTGTTAACGGATAGTTCAAGTGGGCGTCCATGCCCCGTTCGATAGGGGTCGGCTCGTGGTCCGGAGACACGTCCATGTAAGCGCTTGCAGAGGTTTGCCAAGCAGGGCTCGGCCCCGTTCGCTAGGGGCCGAGGGCGCGGAAGCACTCTCTCGATGGGATCCCTCGATTGGCTGCCTCTGTCTTGGCCTTGAACACGATATGTGGGGCACCCCCGAGCTTCGCGTTCGGGGTCAGGCTTGATTGCGCGCACCCCGATCATTCCTAACTCTGTCGATCTGAGGCGCCTGTTCGAACCCGTCGAGGGTCAGGCTCCGTACCTCTGATCAGTAGGGCAGTTGCGGGGGTGCCGGGCGCTCCCGTCTTGGCGGACCTGTGGCGCTTGCCGATCCGTCATCGAGCCGAGCTTCGAACCACTGATCAGTATATCCTCGGGTCGACGGGCATCTGCGGCACCTATCGTACCCTCAGCGGGCCGGGCCTCGAGCCGCTGATCAGTAGAGCCCTGCGGGCCTGAACCCCGGGCTTCCTCGAGTTCGTCATTGAGGGTATGCTGACAGGCCGTGGTCCTGTGGCCTCAACCTATTTCGGATCGGGGTGCCAGCCGCATCCCTTCGAGGGATCAGACCTCGAATCCCTGGCTCGGGGTTTCCTGGTGCTTTCCTTATACGATAAGGGATTCCCGGTGTGCGAGAATCTGTCCGCGGGATGGTTGGCTGCCGCGCCCACTCTATCGTGGCTGACGTGGCACGAGGCGGGCAAGGCGGGCGCGCCTTTTAAGGTGACACGACGCGGGCGATGTGCGACGGCGATAAGACAGGACGAGGCGTCCCTTGGATTACCGTGCGGTAATCATGGCGCACGCGTGTGCGTGTGGTAGTTTCGGCACGGTGGGGCCCTACCGTCAGCGACGAGCGGTACCCACCGCATTAACTGCCGCCGCCCGCTGCGTTTCCGGGGGCTCCGCCCCTTCCTACTCTAGAAAAGCAGGGGAGTGCGGGGCGAGCGCCTCACCTTTGCCATTCGCGTCCGCCTCTTGCTCCTTGTCTTTCTCATCGCCGCACATCCCGCCGCTTCGGGTTCGCTCGCGCTCCACCGCTCCGCATTCGCTCACACCCCGCCACTCCCATCATGTCTGCGGTTCGAGTGCAGGATGCTCATCTGTGGCCCCGGTCGTCGGTGGACCTGCGATCCATGGAGGGGCTTGTCACCGGTGGTCAGTTGGCGCCAGCCGGCGACGAAGCGAACTCGGCGTGGATCATCCCGCCGGCGTCGCACCGGGAGCCGTCCCCTCCGCCGGGCTACGTCGTGAGTTTCGTGCGGCTGCACGAGCAAGGATTCAACACCCCCGCGAGCAAGTTCATGCGGGGGTTGTGCCACCACTACGGGGTGGGGCTTCACAACTTCGCCCCCAACACCATTTCGCATACGGCTTCCTTCGTCGCCGTCTGTGAGGGGTTCCTGGGGATCCCGGCGCACTGGGACCTGTGGATCCACCTCTTCCGATGAGAGCTCCACACACTCGCCGCCGGGGAGAGGAGGACGCGCTGGGTCGTACGCGCCGGCGGCCTTACATTTGCAGCGCGCGACTCCCGGAAGGAGCTGTACCTGCTCTGCATGATGACGACGAACAACGCCGACTGGGAGAAGGGTTGGTTTTATCTTCGCAACGACGGCGCCGGGCTCCCGTCGTACACCGAGAAGGTGGTAAAGGAGAGACCGGTGTCTTGGGCGCATGGGGTGTCGCCCACGTCGAGGCAGGCGAGGCTCGAGCCTCTCACCAACGCCCTGCGCCAGTTGGCAAACGTTGGGGTGACCGTGGCGGCCGTCATCACCAACTTTCATCTCCGGCGGGTGATCCCTCTCATGGAGAGGGCACTTCTCATCTTCGAGATGAGGAGCGACGCCGACCCCGTGGCACTGGCGTGCTCGCGGTTGCTGGAGGAGCCGCTCCCTCAGGCGTACGCGGCTACGAGGGCGAGGCGCGCGGTGAACCTCAAGGTGATTCCGCACAGCGACGACGACTTGTGGTCGTTCGCGATGCTCCCGGATGCCGACCTGGTGAGACTTGATTTTTGTTTTTGTATGTCTTATTCCGGTGTTGAATCTAACCGTGGTCACCGGTGACAGGGGTGCGCGTCAACATCCCCACCTCAGATCCGCCGATGCCCAGGTCGCACGCTGCCAACCGCGCCAGACAGCAAAGGGAGAAGGGCCTGGCGGACCAGGCGAAGGAGAAGAAGGTCCGGAGGCAGGAGCGCCTCGATAGGTACAATGAGGAGTACCTGTTGAGGGAGCAACAGGGTCTCTCCCCCCCGCCGGAGCCGGTGGACACGTCTTCGGACGAGGAGGAGAGCGAGGGGGAGCGGACCATCTCCGACAGGTGGGCGGCCGCACCGCCCCCATCGTCGAGGGACGAAGAGGTCCTTGCGGAGCCCGTTCAAGGGGCGGATACGGTGCCCCTCGATGAGAGAGCACCGTCGGAGGTGCCGACCGGGTCTGGGGTGGCGCCTCCAGAGTCCTCGAGGAAGCATAAGCGGGGCCTCTCCGGCATAAGGTGAGTCACATTTTGCTCTCTGTGTTGTTGATATCATGTATCAGACTGCCCATTCTTCTTCTCTTCCGTTGTTAGGACGGTACCTGCTGTCCCTGGCCTTGCGCCTGTCAAGGTGTTCAAGGTGGGGGCGCAAGACGCACCGCACACGACGAGGCCCCACTCGGCGAGGACCTCGCGGGCGATGGCGGGTACGGTGACGGCGGGCGAGGCGTCGCGTGTCGCTGCCGCGGCCACAGGGCCGCAACGGCGGGAGGAGGCAACGGCAGATGCCCCGCGGACGGCGGTGGCCGGCGATACCCGGCGGGGGCGAGAGCAGGCCCGTGCCACAAGTCGGGGACCAGAGGGCCATGGACCGGCCGGGGCTCCTGCTGATGGTGGTTCGGCCCCCGGTGAGGGTCGAGCGGCGGTGGCGGTCGCGCCAGCCCCTAGGCCCACGGCTGTGTGATGCCGCAGGCACTGACAACCGGTGCTGGGGCGTCGACGTCCGGCGTCGTGGCCCCGACGTACAGCGCCAGCGCGCCGCAGTGGGAGCAGAGGCTCCAGCTTCCCGGAGTTCCACCACGTCTGGTGGAAGAGGCGAGGTCGGAGGGGGAGCTGTGGCGGGAGTTCAGCGGCCTCGGCGCCTCCCTTCAGAACGCCCTCGTCGACGTCCTCCAACTTCACAGGGGCAGGTCGCTCCAAGTCTTTCGAGTAAGTGTGTTTGCCCATGGGCCGCTTGGTTCGCTTTCCTCGTTTGCGTGCCTTTCGTCTGACTTTCTTTCTTCTTTCTCTCCTTCTGCATCCACAGGAGTTGGAGGGGCAGGCGGGCGAGAGGTTCGCCCACATTGCTGAGCTGAGCTCGGACCTCGACTGGTACCGGGCACAGTACGACACCCTGGACGCGATGGTGGAGGCCCTGCGGACGGACAACGGCTGGCTCGAGTACAACCTCCTCCGCATGGAGGAGGAGCGTGACTCCCAGCGGGCCGTGGTAGCGCAGAGGACCAGGGAGGCCGAGGGGTTGAAGGTCGCGCTCCAGAGGAAAGAGGAGGCGCTGACGGCGGCGAATGAGGAGCTGCGGAAGGCACACGCGGCGCACGCCAAGGTCCAGGGTGCATTGGCGCAGAAGGAGACGGCCCTCACCGAGGCGCAGGCCCAACTCCAGCAGGATCGTGCCACCCTCGAGGGAGCGAGGTCTTGGCAGACCCAGGCCGAGCAGAAGACCTAGGAGGTCGAGAAGCTGGGCGCCGCTCTGCAGGAGAAGACCGAGGCGCTCACCGTGGTGGAGAACCAGCTCCAGCAGGAATGCGCCGCGCGCGTAGAGGCGCTGACCCAGCTTCAGCAGGAGCGTGCCGCACTCGAGGATGCCCGGTCTGCCTTCCAGCGCGAGCGCTTAGTGCGAGAGGAGGCATAGTCCCAGCTCCAGCAGGAGCGTGCCGCACTCGCGGAGGCCAGGACCGCGCTCCAGCTTCGAGACGTGGAAGCCGAGCGGCTTACCGGGGCCCTGGTTCAGGAGAGCGTCACCGTCGAGGCCCTGAGGTCCGCCGTCGGGGAGAAGGATGCCTCGATTCTGCAGCTACAGCAAGAGACTGGAGCCGCGCGTACGGAGCTCGAGACGGAGAGGAAGCAGGTCGAGGGTAATTTGCGGCCCCCGAGCCCTTATTTATCGTTCAGGCTCGTCGAGATTCGGTCTCGACTCACCTTTTCTCATCCTAGGACTACGGTAGGCTCTGGGGGAGTCGGCGACGCAGGTGGAAGCACTCCAGGCGGCCTACATCTCGTCGCAGTAGGAATTCGTGACCTTGGAGCGGGTGACCCTCGAAGCGTGTCAAAGCATCGACCAGGGTACCGGCTTGTCAGGGAGCTCGCTGGCGAGTCGCCTTCGGGCTCTAAGCGGCCGCGCCGTCGAGCACATGAAGGGCGCTCTCCGTCTCGGTGTTCAGAAGACCCTCGGCGTGGTGTCAATGCACTATATCGTCGACTTCGCAGCGCTGGCCACGGGGTACGTCGTCGCGGATGGCCTCGACGATGATGGAGTGCAGGACGCCCTGGAGCAGGCCGATGCTGCCGCCGCCGATCTCGCCGACGTGTTCGAGGAGGACCTCTTCCCGAACGCTGCTCCTATGGGTCCCCTCGAGCCCTGAAAGTAGCTAGGCGCCGAAGCCCTTAGGTTGTGGTCGAGATTTGAGCCAGGTGGCTCATGTAATTAAACAAACCATCTTTTGAAGTTTGTGACTTTAAGTGTGGCTCGTTTTATGTATGCCGTTGAGTCTTTCCCCATCGCCTAGGCAGATTTCAGCTGGGATCGATCATTTTCGTGAGTAACTCGAAGGTAAAGTGGTGAGAAGGAGGCCGTATCCTGCTGGAGGCGTGGGCTGTCCCTAGCTCGTCCGGCTTTACCTTTTAGCTACTCGCGCCCTGCCTTTGTCTGCCTAAGCTTTCGAGGCGCGAGACGCTTAGCATTTTCAGAAAAAAGGTTCTTTTGCGAAAAAATGGGACCGTTTAGGGGGGGGTGCCCCCCATAGTGGCCCCCGAGGGGGACTTAGTTTTCAGAGGAAAGCCGAGTCTCCCTTGTCTTTATTCACAACCTTAACGTATATACAACCGACTTGGTTGTCGGATATGCACAAAACGACTTAGAACTTAAGGGTAGAAGCGACGTAGCTGTTGGATGTTCCAAGCGTTGGCGAAGACTTCGCCCTTCTCGTTCGCGAGCTTGTACGTGCCGGGCTTGAGGATCTCGGCAATGATGTACGACCCTTCCCACGGCGGCGTGAGTTTGTGGCGTCCCTCATTCTTCTGTCAGAGTCGGAGCACCAAATCCCCCTTGTTGAGGTTTCGAGGCTGGACTTTGTTCGTTTGGTAGCGTTGCAGGGATTATTGGTACTTCTCGGAGTGTAGGACTGCCACGTCTCGGGCCTCGTCGATGCAGTCCAACACGTCTTCGCGATCTTGTTAGTTCTGCCCCTCCTGGTATGCTCTGACCCTCGGGGACCCATAGTCCAAGTCCGTGGGGAGCACAGCTTCCGCGCCGTAGACCAGGAAGAACGGGGTGAGACCCGTGGCCCTGCTCAGGGTGTTCCTGAGGCTTCAAACGACTGACGGCAACTCCTGAATCCACTTCCGGCCAAACTGGTTGAGCTTGTTGAAGATCCTTGGTTTTAAGCCTTGTAAAATCATGTCGTTGGCACGCTCTACTTGGCCATTAGTCTGTGGGTGTGCCACGGTAGACCAATCCACGTGGATGTGGTAGCTGTCGCAGAACTCTAAGAACTTCTTGCCGGTGAATTGGGTGCTGTTGTCCGTTATGATGGAGTTGGGTACCCCGAAGCGGTGCATGATGTCCGTGAAGAACAACACTGCCTACTCGGACCTGAGGCTGCTGATGGGGCAGACCTCGATCCACTTTGAGAACTTGTCGATGGCCACCAGTATGTGGGTGAAGCCCCCGGGCGCCTTTCGCAAGGGCCCGACCATATCCAGTCCCCATACGGCAAACGACCATGTGATGGGGATGGTTTGCAGCGTGTGAGCCAGGAGGTGGGTCTTCCACGCGTAGTACTGGCATCCTTCGCAGGTGTGTATTACCTCGTTGGCGTCGGTGACCGCCGTCGGCCAATAAAAACACTGGCGGAACGCTTTGCCCACGAGGGTACGCGGGGCAGCATGGTGACCGCATTCGCCTGTGTGGACGTCCTGGATCAACTCCCGTCCCTCGGGGATGGAAATGCAACGCTGCATGATCCCCGAGGCACTGCGCTTGTAGAGCTCGCCGTCGATGACGACGAAGGACTTGGTCTTCCTGGCAATACGCCTTGCCTCGGTTCGGTCTGGGGGGAGTTCGCCTCGGTCCAACCAGGCGAGGTACTCGTCGCGCCAGTCCCGCGGAAGGGGCAGGAGGTTGTCGATCTCCATCGTCTCGGCCTCGTCCGCCTGGGACCCTTCCAGGTTCGAGTTCTCGAGTTCCTCGTTCGAGGGGTCCTTGTCCATGGGCTCGGCGCCCGTGGCCTCCGAGAGGCCAGCCCCCGAGGCTTTTCCGGAAGCTTCAGCAGATTTGTCGAGATCGATGGAGGGCTTGGCAAGGTCGCGGGAGAAAACATTTGGGGGAACGGTGATCCGCCCCGAAGCAATCTTGGCCAGCTCATCCGCCTCTTCGTTGTACTTGCGCGTGATGTGGTTGAGCTCGAAGCCAAAGAACTTGTCTTCGAGTTTACGCACTGCGGCGCAGTACGCCTCCATCTTCTCGTCGTGGCAGCTCGCGTTCTTCATCACCTGGTCGATGACCGGCTGAGAATCTCCCCGGATGTCAAGGTGCTTGATGCCGAGTTCGATGGCGATGCGAAGGCCGCCGAGGAGGGCCTCGTACTCCACCATGTTGTTTGACGCAAGGAAATGCAAGCGCACCAAGTACCGCATGTGCTCCCCGAGGGGTGAAACAAACAGCAGGCCCGCGCCTGCGCCCATTTTCATTACTAAACCATCGAAGTACATGGTCCAGCACTCGGCTTGAATCTGAGGGGTGGGCAGCTGAATGTCGGTCCACTCAGCCACGAAGTCCGCCAAGACCTGCGATTTGATCACCTTTCGTGGTGCATAGGTGAGTGCCTCACCCATGAGCTCCACGGACCACTTTGCTATCCTACCCGAGACGTCCTGGTTGTGGACAATCTCCCCCAGAGGGGAAGAGGACACCACGGTGACAGGATGGGCCTCGAAGTAGTGCCGCAGCTTGCGCCACGCAAGCACTACCGCGTAGAGCAGCTTCTGGATCTGGGGGTATCGTATCTTGGTATCTGACAACACCTCTCTGATGCAGTAGACCGGCCTCTGGACTGGCAGGGCGTGGCCTTCTTACGTCCTTTCTACCACGATGGCCGCGCTAACCACTTGGGTTGTGGCGGCAACGTAGAGATACAACGGCTCGCCTTCCTGGAGCAGGGTCACAATAGGTGCATGGGCGAGTGTCGCCTTTAGCTTGTCGAGGGCATCTTGGGCCTCGGTGGTCCATGAAAAGCGCTCACTTTTCCGCAGCAGTCGGTACAGGGGCAACCCCTTTTCGCCGAGGTGCGAGATGAATCAGCTCAGAGCTACAAGGCAGCCCAGGACCCTTTGTACCCCTTTCAGGTTGCGTATCGGCCCCATCCGTTCGAGGGCCGACACCTTCTCCGGGTTGGGCTCTATGCCTCGCTGGGAGACAATGTAGCCTAAAAGCATGCCGCGTGGCACCCCGAAGACGCATTTTTCGGGATTTAACTTAACCCCGTTTGCCCGAAGGCACTCGAACGCAATGCGCAAATCGTTCACCAGGTCGCCCGCCTTTCTGGATTTAACTACGATGTCGTCGACGTATGCCTCAACAGTCCGCCTGATGTGATCCCTAAGACGTGGAGCATACATCGCTGGTATGTCGCCCCGGCGTTTCGGAGACCGAACGGCATCGTCACATAGCAAAACATCCCGAACGGTGTGATAAAGGAGGTTGCGAGCTGGTCGGACTCCTTCATCTTGATCTGGTGGTAACCGGAGTACACATCAAGGAAACATAGCAACTCGCACCCCGTGGTGGAATCAACTATTTGGTCAATCCGTGGCAAAGGAAAAGGAACTTTAGAACATGCTTTATTCAAACCAGTATAGTCAATGCACATCCGCCACTTCCCATTCTTTTTCTTAACTAGTACAGGATTAGCGAGCCACAATGGATGAAACACTTCCTTGATGAACCCAGCCTCTAAGAGCTTTCGCAGCTCTTCTCCAATCGCCCGGTGTTTCTCCTCGTCAAATCGTCGCAGACGCTGAGAGACCGGCTTGGAGTTGGGCAGGATATCAAGTGAGTGCTCGGCGACTTCCCTCGGAATGCCCGGCATGTCCGCAGGACTCCACGCAAAGATGTCAGTGTCGGCTCAGAGAAAGTCGACGAGCACCACTTCCTATTTCGGGTCGAGGGTGGAGCTGACCCTCAACGTCTTGCCTTCGGGGGCGCTGGGGTCGAGGGGCACGGCCTTGGTGTGCTCCGTGGCCTCGAAGCTGCCGGCGTGCTTGTTGGTGGAGTCGAGGGCCTCGTTGGCTAGCTTCTCTAGGTCCGCCACGAGGGCCTCGTCATGCGCAAGCGCCTCAGCACGCTCAACGCACTCGACGTCACACTCGAACGCGTGTTCGAATGAAGGGCCCACCGTGATGATGCCTTTGGGCCCCGGCATCTTGAGCTTCAGGTAAGTGTAGTTCGGGATCGCCATGAACTTGGCGTAGTAGGGCCGGCCAAGGATGGCATGGTACGCTCCCCGAAACCCCACCACCTCGAAGGTGAGGACTTCCTTGCAGAAGTTGCTCGGTGTGCCGAAGCAGACGGGCAGGTCGATCTGCCGAGAGGCTGGACTCGCTTGCCCGACGCAACGCCGTGAAATGGCGACTTGCTGGGCCGCAGGTTGTCCAAGCCGATCCCCATGAGCTCCAAGGTGGAGGAGTACATGATGTTGAGGCTGTTGCCTCCATCTATCAACACCTTGGAAAACCGTGTGTTGCCGATGATGGGGTCGACAACAAGCGGGTACTGCCCCGGATTGGGGATGTGATCCAGGTGGTCTTCTCGGCCGAAGGAGATCGTCTCCTCTAACCAGTTGAGGTACGACGGCATGGCCGGGTGAACGGAGTAGACCTCTCGACGTTCACACCTGCGCTGCCGCGACGTCATATCGATAGTGGCCCCCCCGAAGATGAAGAACACGTTCTCCACCTCCGGGAAACCATCCTTGCCCCCGTCACTCGCATCCTTCTTGGCGTTGTCCTCCTTCGCGGTGATGCGGCTGTAGTATTTCTTGAGCATGTCGCACTGCTCGAGGGTATGAGCGACGGGGGTCTTGTGGTACGGGCAGGGCTTCTTCAGCATGTCGTCGAAGACCCCCCCTCGAGGGGGACCTCGAGCCCCCTTGTTGGCGGCGTCGATCGCGTTGACCTCCTCGGGGCCCTCATCTTGTTCCATGGGCTTCTTGCCCTGGTTCTTCTTGCCCTTCTTGCCCTGTTTCTGCTTCTTCGAGGGCTCCTTGGGCTTGCTGCCCTCCGCAGGCGCATCTTCGGCTCGCTTGCCTTTCTTGCCATCGAAGATCGCCCCCACCGCCTCCTCGCTGGAAGCGTAGCTGGTGGCGATATCGAATAGCTCGTTGACGCTGGTGGGAGGGTTCCACCCCAACTCGCGCACGAGGTCCCGGCAAGTCGTGCCCTCCAAGAAGGCATGCACGACCTCGGACTCGCCGACGCTCGGAAGCTCGGTGCAGCGCTTGGAGAAGCGGCGGATGAAGTCCCTCAAGGACTCGCCAGCCTTCTGGGAGCAACCTCGGAGGTCTCGGGAGTTCCCAGGGCGCACATACGTGCCCTGGAAGTTGCCCACGAACGTCCTGACCAGGTCGTCCCAGTCGTGGATCTGGTTCGCGGGCAAGTGCTCGAGCCACGTCCGCGCGGAGTCTGCCAGGTGCAGTGGCAAGTTGCGGATGATCATGGCGTCTTCGGTGGTGCCGCCCAGCTGACATGCCAGGCGGTAGTCGTTGAGCCACACCCGGGGGTTCGTCTCCCCCGAGTACTTGTTCACAGTCGTCGGCTGGCGAAAGCGCGGGGGGATTGAGGCCGTGCGGATCGCTCGGCCGAACACACGCGTGCCCGGCGGCTCCGGCAACAGGCTCTTGTCCTCCCGGCAGTCGTATCGCCCGCCACGCCGTGGGTTGTAGCCGTGTGACGGAGTGGTGTCCTGCCTCTTCTTGTTCAGGATATTACGGGCGTCGCCGTCGTTGAGCGCGCCGCGCGTATCCCGAATCCGCTCTTTGGCAGGGGTCCTCTAGTTGCCTTCGTGGACGGTAGGCGCCTAGTGCGGAGTGTGGACCGATGCCTCCTGGTCCTGTCCGCCCCCACCAGCCTTCGTGGCAGACTGATGGCGCATGCGGGACGTGGAGCTTTCGGCTTGTTGCACCGCTGCCTGCTCGATGAGGGCCTGCGCCTCGCGGCGCAGGTTACGTCCCTCGGGCGTTGATGGCTCAGGCATGGCCCGAATCAATGTTGCCGCGGCCACGAGCGTCTGGCTGGCCCTTGCTAGATTTGGCATCTTGTCCACGTCGGCATCGGCGTTGATGCGCTCGCGGGCCACGCGACCCGCAGCGCGCGCTCCCTGGGTCGAGGGGCCGACTCTGTCCCTCTCGAGCGTGGCCTTCAGCTGCCACAGCTACTCGCGCTCCGCGTTCAGCTTCGCCTCCAGCTCGCGGAGCTGGGCCATCTGCGCGGCACGCGCAGCGTCAGACGGCGGTGGCGTCGCCCCCACCGACGGGGTGACTACCACATTGTTGCGGACCGCAGTGCCAGCTACTCCGCCTCCCTCGCCTTCGCCCTCGCCGAGGATGACGACGAAACATTCATGAGTGGGATCGTAATCCCCCTCGCTGGAATCGTCGGAGCAGGTGAGGCAGTAAGTTGCTGCAGACTGGAACCGCCTGAAAGCGTCGGGGTCCCATAATCCAGAGTAGTCCCACTCCGGCGCCCTACGCCCGTACCCGTACTCTTCGCCGTCGGTGTTGCGGTAGGACTCGTCAGGCGACGTGATGACAAGGTTCCGGACGGACATGTAGTGGTGGTCCGGAAGGTCCTCGTACACAGTCAGGTTGGTGCCAGCCAACGAAGAATACGCCAAGGCGGCGCTGCGCATCCCGTGGGGGTATCGCGGCTGCGCAGCCACGGCCCTTTCCACGGGGCGCGCCATGGAGTTGCCGGTGGAAGTGCGCCGCCTTGGTCTGCCCTGACAGGTGGGAGCTCGCCGGCTTCGACCCCCTGGGGGAGCCGGCGTTCGCCGCTTGGCGTCGCGCCGTGCGTGCTCGCCGTGAGCGCTTCCCCGAACGCTTGCGGCGTCGAGGTGGCGGTGGGAACACTGCTGGCATTAGGGCTGCCGACGTCCCGGGCGGCGCCGCCCTGAGCGCGTATTTGTTGAGGATACGCATGTGGTACCCGTTGCCTGTCGCCTGGTAGTGGATGCTCTCGAACCAGATCTCGAATCCGGCCAGGAACGAGTCGGATTCACCCCAGGCGGGCCTCTCCGACATCTGCTCGGTGACGGTCACCATCGAGAGAGCGGGTTGGATGATCACAGCGCACCCCCCTACCTGGCGCGCCAACTGTCGGTGTCCGGATTAGCACCGGCACCAACTAGTGATTTGCACTGAGATCAGCTCCTCGATGGTCGGTGCTAGCTAAGATGACACGGGGGTTTATCCTGGTTCCGACCATGCGGCCGTACGTCTAGCAGATGTGCTTTCGCACTTGTATTAGCTTGCACTGGTGATGCCTGTAGAAGGGGCTACAAGCACGGTGGGAGAGGAGGAAATTCCCCCTAGTCCCGACTAAGTGATTGAGGCAAGTGCCAATATCTAGAACAAGATGGTGAGTTGTGCACGGTGAGCGTGTTGCGTCTTCGTCCCCGCGCAGGGGGCTCTGCCTCTCCCTTTTATAGGCCAAGGGAGGGCAGTTACAACGATGGCAGTCGGCACAGTGGCTGCGTACTAGCAGGTATGGCGCCGGCGGTCTTGTCCTGCACGTCATGGTTCCTGGCGCGAGTTGGCGCCCTCCGGCTTTCGCGGGCGGCGCGGCGGTCACTGTGACCTGTCCTGCTTTGACTTTGACGGGCTGCCCCTGCTGAATCGAGGGCCTGACCACCGGGGGAAGGACCGGAGTTGGTGGTGCGGGACTGTGGCGCGTCACCGGCCTGTCCGCACAGTGCTGCTCAGCTCATTACACAACGTCGGGGATGGCGGTACAGCGCCCGGGATGGCGGTGCAGCGCCCGAGATGGCCGTGCTGCGCCGGAGTTGGCAGAAGGGACGCGGCGCACGCCGCCCGTTCGGCAGCGCCGGTCGTGGTGTGCGCCCGCACGTCGCCCGTACACCTTTCGAGGGTGCCCCCATACCCTTTCGAGGGTCTCGCCGCAGGGGGAGGACGGGAGAAGGTAGCACAGCGCCGCGGAAGTGACGCCGGCCTGTCCGCACAGGGCTAGGCATGGCTGCACAGTGGCGGGTTTGGCCGTACTATGGCGGTGTCAGGCGCCCTGGCTGTGTCAGTCGCGCGGTGTGGGGGAAGATTCACCCTTGACTTCGGCGTCCCGCTGTGGGGCTGGGCATTAAATGCCGCTGCCAGGCGGAATGGGGACGGTTGCCCGCTCGAGGGGTGCCGAACCCCTCGAGCGAAGCGGAAACCTGCTCGAGGGACCGAAGCCCCCGAGCGAGGCCGGAACCTGCTCGAGGGACCGAAGCCCTCGAGCGAGGCGGAAGTTCGCTCGAGGGACCGGAGCCCTCGACCGAGACGGGAGTTCGCCCGAGGGACCGGAGCCCTCGAGCGAGACGGAAATTCGCTTGAGGAGCCGGAGCCCTCGAGCGAGGCGCTCGAGCGGGCCTTCTCGGCGCGGCTGCTGCCGGGCTGAAGCAGGCCGTGGGCCCGTGATGTCCTGTGACCGGGGCTCGAGGAACGGTCCTTGGGCGGATTGCGTTTAACGAGGGGGTTACCCCCTTAGTTAGGGGACCCCTAATGACCGTCCCCGACAACAGGCTTCTCGGGGACTGCTGGACGGTGCTGGCCAAGCTGCATGGCATCGGGGTTGACTTGGCGACCGTCATCGGCCAATATCACGCGCTGGGGGTCATCCCGCTCCAGCGACGCCGCCTGCGCATCTGCCAGATGACGCCAGACAGGGCTCCCTTCGTCGGGACTGTGTCAGCGCCTCGGCTTCCTTCGCTGGACGAGATCCAGCGCCGCGTGGGGCAGGCAATCGGGAAGGCCAACTTCTCGTGGCCGCCGCCCCAAATCCTACCCATGCCCCCCACGAGGGGACCAAAAATTTTGTAAGTCTTTCTTCCCTCCGACTAACACTCCGACTATACCGCAGCCTTTGTGTTGATTCTTGTCTCCTTCCTTGCTTTCAGTTGGGGCCTACGACCCCTCTCCCTGCGAAGCCGCCTCTTCCTGAGGACGCGATACCGAATCGTGCCCAGGCAGTCGCGGATAGGAGGAGGGCCGCCCGTAAAGCCCAGCACAAAGACAAGGAGATCACGAAGCGCGAGCGGAATGACCGCCGTGCTAAGCGCAGGAAAATGAGAGAGGGCCCCGTCTCCTCGGATGAGGACCCCTCGTCGTCGCCGCCCTGGTCTGGTGATGACGGTGGCGCCAGTGTTGACTGGAGCGCGCTGTCGTCTCTACCGCCTCCTCCCCAGCGGCAGGCCGCGGCGTCCAGCTTGAGGCAGCGGCAGGAGCCTGCTGCTCGTGAACAGGGAACGAGCTCCGGCTCGCGCCCATCCCCATGCCCGGACCAGGAGGATCGGAGGGTGACTCGCTGCCGATCGGGCCCTGGCGGCCAAAAGCAGCAGAGGGAGAGGAGGAGGTCCCCGCGGCGAGATGACTCGTCTGGGCGTCCGGCGGAACGTGATCCGTCCGTTCACCATCCCCCCGGTAACTCATCGCGGCGGGGGTCGCGCTCGACCCCCAAGGCGAGATCAACATCGTCGGCGCCTGCTCTGACCGCGTCACACGGGGAGAGCGCGGACGCTCCTCCGCGGTGTCTTCAGTCGTTGGTCATCCGCGGCGGCGGAGCCCCGCCCGTGCAGGTCCCACTCACCCAGAGTGATAGTCGAGGGCCGCCCTCCGTCCAGCTGGGAGGTAAGAGGCCAGCCCCCGAGTCGTCGGGCGCCGCCCCCAGGCCTGTTAAGCGAGCCTGTATCACTTCCTTCGTGTAAGTGTCATCTCGTGCTATCTTGTTATTTTATTCTTCGATTCTCATTCGCCTTGTTGATTTGCTCTTTCCTTGTCAGCCGCTCCAACATTGGTGCGCTCAGCCTTGCACCATGAAAGCGCGCGGCTCTGAGCGCGTGCACCCCCTCGTTCGCTTCCCGCTCTTCAACTCCTCCGTCTGCGCCGGAGACAGCCCCCGAGCCGGCAGCGGTGGCGCCGGAGACTCGTGATGCGGCGGCACCGGAGACTCATCGGAGGACGTAGGCATGGTGGGGGGCAAACAGCCCCCGAGCGATCCGAGCCCTCGGTGGCGCCTGTCGTTGATCAGGGTGCTGTCGCATAGGCGGCTCCAGAGGCGGTCCAGCTCCCGGCGTCGGGCGCTGATGACAGCGAGACTGTGGAAGTGGCGACCCCCTTGTTGTCTTCGCGGCTCCCGGAGGCCATGGATATGGGGGGACCGACCCTCCCAGGTGGTGACGCAGCCGCCTATGCGGTCGAACTGGAGTAGTGCTTGATGGCACCGGAGGAGTTGCTAGTCGAGGCGTCCGTGCTGCCCGCCCCAGAGGTCGTCGTGGCGGTCGAGGAGCACGTGGCGGCCAAGGGGGTCGCAGCGGGCCCTGAGGCATCCAGGACCCAGGCGGAAGAAGTGGCGCCAGACTCCATCGCGCCGTCGGAGCCGCTATGCCAGCCCGCCGCTGTCGTCGCGGAGGTGGTCGAGATTGCGGACTCGCCTCTTCCCGACATGCAGACGCCTGCCTCCCTCGAGGACGCGACGGGACGCGCTTCTCCAACCATCGTCCGAGAAGCTGGCGAAAGCTCAGGCGCCCATTCCTCCTCAGCCCCCGAGGGAAGTGGACATGGCCTGGGCCTCGGGCGCGCCGCGTGGGCCGGATCCCATGACGCCGAGGCGCACGACGGCGAGGATGAAGAAGCCACGACGCGCCGCTGCTTCGTGTGGGGTCTGCGGTGGGCGGAGCGGGCGATCAACGAGCTTGTCGTCCCGGCTTCGTCGGTGAGCTGGTCGAGCCCTACTCCTTGATCTTGTGTTTCGATTTCCGAGTTGTTGCTGCAATTGACCCTTTTCTTGATCCAGGTGCTCGCCAGGTGCAGTGCCGAGAAGACGCGCACCATCGAGGAGCTCCAGGCTGAGAAGGTCTTGCTGGAGATGCAGTTGGCCGCCGCTCGACTGGCTGCTGTTGGAGCAGTGGCGGGCGAGGCATCGGTGAGGACTGCTCTCGAAGCTGCAGCAAAGTCGATGGAGGACCGTGCAGTCGCCGCGCAGTCTGCCGCGGACGCCGCCGTGTCGGAGAAGGCTGCCCTCGAGGCCAAGCTTGCCCAGGTGGAGGCCACCGCCGCGGAGCTGCGAACTACAGCCGCCACAACCGCCGAAACAGCTCGGAATGCTGCTGCCGCTGCTGCTGCCACCGAGGCCGCGTCCCGGGCCGCCACCGAAGAGAAGGCCGACGCTTGAGAAGAAGGTGGCGGACCTGCAACAAGACCTTGCGGAACATGTGGCAGACCTGAAGACGGCGAACAATCAGGTCTGCAACCTTTCCACAAAGCTGCAGGAGGTCACCGACGAGGGGACATGGCTCCGCGAGGAGAATAGCCAGATGGCGCGGGAGATTCAGGGTGAGTATCTTTGCGTTCTTCGACTTTCATGATGTCTCATTCCCTGCGTTAATCGCTGCTGAGACTGCTTCACTTTTCGGTTTTCACAGGGATTCGCATAGCTCATACTGCACAGGCGGCCAAGCTGGCGGAAAAGGCTCAAGAGGTCGTGGCTGCGGAGCTCAAAATCCACGAGATGTCCGAGACGGCCAAGAATTTGGCGGACCAACTCTCGAGTACATTCTTCTTATCTTGTCCCCTTCTTACTCGTGCTTGCGTCTCCCTTGGCTCAATGTTGATTCGTTCTCTGTTCCCAGAGGTCAAAGCCGAGCTGGAGGATTCTTGGAAGGCCCAGCACAAGGTGGAGGAGGTGCTCAAAAAAAACATACTGGAACGCGCCAAGCTTGGCCGTCACGTTGACACGATCTTGACGGAGAGCGGTGTCCCACTAGTACAAATACCTCCCCATGTGCTTGGCGACCGGCTTAATCTTCTACCAGGCTTCGTCCGGGAGAAGGAGCTGTCAACGTCTCGGCAGGTGGTGCACAGGGTCCTCTCCATGTTCAGATCGCACTACCAGGGGCTGGATTTCAAGGCGCTGAGTGGTGGTTGGGCCCCTGGCTACTCGAGCGAGGAGCTCGACAAGATCGAAGAGGATTACGCCGCCCCTGCCCGCGCCATGGCCGACACCGTGATGAAGGACCTGGAGCTGATTCCAAAAGACACACCAGAAGATGGCTCTGGGCCTTCGCATTAGATGTATCAAGTTGTATAACAATTAAACAAAACTTGTATTCGTGCCATGTTGAACAACTTTTTATTTTGTTTTGAAACCGTCGCCTCCTGAAGCATTCCCCGAGTACCTGCGGATGACTGCAGAATGGAATGGCGGCACTTAGACGCTCAAGCCGATCGAACTTTTCTCTAGAGCCACGGAGGCGTAAGAGTCAGAAAGCTCGACCTGAGCCACGAAGTGACGCCATGCATTCGTAGCCCCCAAGAACTTAGAAACGCTCCAGAAAAGACTTTACATGCTTTTTGTAAAAGATGTTTTGAGCCGGAGCTCAAGCAGTTACCCATGTTCCCTCTGAAAGTAGTCAGACGTCGACCTGTAGGTCCGAGCTGTGCTTGCAAGTTTTCGTGCCGTAGCCGTAGGGGCGTAGGTGCTAAAAGACTTGAACAAGCAACAACATCGAAATGCTTACAGATCAACATCCTTTCCCCTCGCGAGGTAAAAGGTGTTCCGCCAAAAAGAACCGTTCGCTCGTGCGATTGGTCGCGACAAACTTATCGGAGTGTTTTTGTTTTGAAAACGGAAAACGAAAAAAGGGGGGCATCGTGGCCCGGGTAGCCCCCGAGTGGCAGATGTTCTTGCATGGGCGCAAGGACACTTGCCACTCAGCCTTTGGAAAGTGTTGAAACGTACGAAAGATGTCAACACGAGTATAATGAGAAGCTTATGAAATGAGAACAAAGACAGATGACATTATTCATTGATCATAAACTGAAACAAAGAACGTTACTCAAGGGTAAAAACGTCGTAGATGTTCTATGTTCCATGCGTTGGCGATGATCGTGCCGTCGTCATGCCGAAACTTGAATGTTCCTGGTCGGAGCACCTGGTCGACGATGTACGGCCCTTCCCATGGGGGCGCGAGCTTGTGTCTATCCTTATTGCTCATGACACGTCGGAGTACCAGGTCTCTTGACCATGTAAGAGTGACCGGCGTTGGTAAGGACCGGCAGCTGGCCGGCGGCGACAAGGTGGTAAGAGTGACGGACTCCGCTGGCCCGGTGAAGACGAAGCTGAGGGAGCCGAAATGCACGGTCGTGCCGGGAGTCAGCGAGACCCCGCGGCCCTCCATCTGGATCGCTGGTGAAGTTCGGCGAGACACACGATGTGCCCCTACCTGGCGCGCCAACTGTCGGGGTTCTCAACCACCGGCAGTAGATTTGTATCGAATCGTGTGTCGGATCCGGATGGTTGACACGAGAGACACAAGGGTTTTATACTGGTTCGGGCCTCCAGAGACTAATACCCTACGTCTAGTTCCGAGTACTCGTGTTCCTATGCCGGAGATGTCTGTAGTAGGGGTTACAAACTTGGTCGTCCGTCCTCCCTATGTACGTTGCACCCCTCCCCCTTTTATAGTCACAAGGGCGAGGGGCAAAGAAGGAAAACGAAAACAAGCTACAGTGCTATGGCGTTGTGAAGTCTTTTCCTTCATTGATGTCCGTCAGGCGTAGTGGGAGGGCGCTGAGCTGTGGTGTCGTCGGAGGCCGCCGCGTGGGCTGCTGCCACTGTTCGTCCCGGGCACTTGGCACCTCCTCCGAGTAGTTCACACGGTGACTCAGCCCTATTAAGTACGTTTTAGGCCTGCCATGTTATGGCCTAAGAGCTGGTAGATGGTAATCGAGTGCCTGTTCTGACGGGGTGGCGTGCAGTTGGCGTTGGATGTGACGGCATGTCGGAGGTCGTGGGGGGTGTACTGTGCGCCATTACAACCCCTGCCAGACCCTGCCGTCCTCCCGTCGCGCTAGCTATAATCTTTGCATGGCGTGGAAAACGGCGTCACGCGTGTCGTCGCGGAGAAGCTTGGGGGGGCTGGGGCGGCGCCATGTTCGTGTGGGCCCCCTGCCCCACGCTCCAGCTCCTCCGTGGGGACTCCGCCTTAGTCGGAGACGGAGATTACTCGTGCGAACGAGTAGTTGGAGGCGGGGTGGCATGTTACTCGGAGACGGAGCGTTCTTGTGCGAGGCGGAGAGTACTCGTGCGAAGCGGAGGGTACTTGGAGCCGAGGCGAACTCGTGCGAGGCGGGAGATACTCGGAAGTGGGGAAGTCTTGTCAGTGAGGATCTTGACGGAGATCTGCATCCCTCCCTGTCCTGGATCTTAGCCTTTACATTGTCAATGGTGTCAGAGGACTCCATCTTCGAGGTAATTATCTCGTTGCTTAGGAGGCCCTAATCCAGACCCTCGTCAGTATACACAAAACATACACACAGATTTCTAGCTAGTCTTAGATATTGATCCCAATCTGTACCTTTCTAGAGGTACACCCTTTCCCTTTGTCACTGTCTTCTTTAATTAAATGTCACATGAGCAAAACATCCTATATTCCTATGTGGTATCTATAAATGAATATGATAAAATGCACTAGTGTGGGCCTTATGGAGAGACTGTCTATTCTTTGTGTAAAGTTGTCTCAAAATAGTGACATACAAACACTCATTCTATCTGATCCACATCGCATAACGTTTAGATTACCCTAAACAAATGACTTATTTTAGGCCAGTCTCAGTGTACATATTCATTAATTACACTGTTACTGAGATTGAAACTAGATTAAAGTCAAAAAGATTGGAAACTAGATAATTGTACTTATTGAATATCATGGAGATGAAACTCCTCTCACCTAGTATGATAAAACTCCACATTCTCTCTCCATAACACTAGGTCATAAACGATTTGTGCTGACACAAGGAAAATAGAGTGTTGACGGGCACAATTGGCACCCGCCAGCACTGTGGTGTTGAGACAGTGCTGACGGGCGCAATTGTCACCCGCCAGCACAAATGACACAGTGCTGACGGGTGCCTTATGTCGCCCGCGAGCATTGTGCCTTTGCAAAAGCAACAATCCATTTTTAAAGTAGTAAACTTTTGTCAAATTAAAAAGTTGTAAACTACAAAGTTTCATAACTTCTCAAGATGTACAACTTTTATTTGAGTTGTTTCTACGTTTGACAAAGTGGTGGCAATTTTGTTCACAAAATCTCTCTCTTATATAGTTTCAAGAAACTATGTGAGAGGTGTATAAGATTTGTGAAGAATGTTACTAACACTATTCCGGATGAGCAAATGACCAAAATAAAAGTGGTACATCTTCAAAAGTTAGAGAACTTTGTAGTTGAACTATTTTTAATTTGAATTACTTTTGGCAACGAAAAGTACGTCTGAATATCTAGTCACTTGAAAATTTGAATTTTTCAAACTATCTAAAATGGAGAAACATTCAAAATAAAAGTTGTAGATCCTGAGAAGTTATGAAACTTTATAGTTTACAATTTTATATTTAAAATCATATTATCAACGAAAAAGTAGGTTTGAATCTCTCAAATTTGAAATTCAAATTTTGTAAATGACCTCAAATGAAGTTTTGCTCAAAATGAAAGTTATAGATCTCAGAAAGTTACGAAACTTTGTAGTTGACAACTTTTTAATTTGAAGCCTTTTAGAGCCTTAAAAAACAATTTACACTTAATGAAGTATAATATGAGTAGAATGAAGAAAAGGATATGGACGCATATGAGTGTGTGGTGTCGTGGTAGAGGAGACTTCACGCGATGTGGAGGTCACATGTTCGAATCTCGCCGGCCGGGTAGCACCGCGACTTTGTGCGAAAAATGACGCGATTTGCGACTTGGTGACGGGTGGGTGGCTGGCCGGTGGGGTTCCTCCCCTAAATAAAATTGTTTTGCTATTTATTTCGAGCCGTTTTGTAAAATTCACAGTGCTGACGGGTGTCTAAGTCGCCCGCTAGCACAGAGAGCCATTTCTGCTGACTCAAGACCGCTGACAGTTGCTCCACCCGCCAGCAGAAACCACTTTTAGCCGTCAGCACAAATCGTTTGTGGCCTAATGTGAAACTCCTAGTGATATTTGTCTAGAAACATTTTGCGATCAAGAGGCCAAATAATTGGTGAAGAACGGTCCTAAGCTAGCCGGGAGCTGAGCTAGCCTAGCTAGCTAGGGTCTTGTATTGTGGATGTTCCACTCCCACCTACAACGCTACATGCATTTTGCTTCAAGAAGCACGCCTCCTCGCTTGACCAGTTACATGTCAAGCTGACATCGACTTGATTGGCCGATGGAAGATATGGGGGGCCAGCCGGGCTCGATGGCGATGACCAGCTCGATGCTCGAGCAAACAAACTGATCGAGACTAATTACCCCGCATGATTTGCTTTCGAATTTTCTTAAGCACGGAACAATCAACACGATGACACTGGCTTAGATAGCCAGCTAAAACAACTGCGCGCGTGAGAAGATCATCCTATCGACGCAGTGACGCACATCATCACATTGGCGAGAAGTTTCCACACACGTGTCCAAGATCGACCAATTAAGAGTATAACCTGCCTGCACGATGCAATATGCAATCTGATTACCAGAATGAAGCTCATTCCGCACAAGCTCAGAACACATTGTTTCTGAAGACATCCATCTCGGATCTCGCTTTGGCCCCGGCTGCGTTCAGTCCCTGTCGAGTGAGAGGAAGCAGTAGTGTTAGCGTCGTCGACGACCCGGAGCTTCAGAGCTAAACGCCTGAACCTAACCACTGCATGCCCTCCTCTGTATCTTGGATGCACGTTCCTTGGGAATCGAATTTGATGCACTTCACTGATTCGCTCAACCGTGGAAGTGGGCCCCACGTCCAGGAGCAGACGGATCGGATCAGTTATCAGTGACGTCCGGGCTGACGCATGAGTCGTCGGTCAAGCCATTGACTGAACCATCAACCATCCATACATCTTCGTCTTTCTCTCACGTGCTCTGTTGCTACAGTCCCCAGCAGGTTCTTTTTAGCTGTGTTGTGTGCATCCAAATTTGGGCTAGAGTTTTGTATGGTTGGGTTAGGGAGACTGGGAGTGTTCACCCTAGATTTTGGCAAATTTCAGGGAATTAATCCAGTTCAGTTTCACTTCCATTCAAACATGCCTGCGACTTATCACTCAAACCATCTTAACAAGCCCTTAACAGGGTTGAACAATAATAATAGCATCTGAACGCTCCTTGTTCTATCTTGTCATAGATGGATGCGCACGCGCATATGCTTTTGCGATGGATTAATTTGAACCGGTACTTTGCTGCTAAGAAAATTGCTTTTGACTGACACATAATACAGATTATACAGCGACGACAAAAAAGATGATGTCTCTCTTCTATCTAAGTACGACACGTTTGGAGACGTTGATTAATTACTCTGCTAATTTACTACCTAACCTACTACTAGCTCATAAGAAAGTGTAATGCTGTTGACTCCATTTACAACACATGGCATGTAATTGATCACTGGTTGGTTCCCGGCATGGTAAGATTAGCAAGCCAAAGAAGGATAAAAGCTCGCCGCCGTTGAATTCAACAACGGCGTGGACGGACATATGGGGGGACCCGCGCGCCGAGCCCTTGATTGGTGGCGAGGGAGCAGGGAATTAGTCAACCCATCAAACAACTAACTCCATCCTCAGCTAGCCCAGCAGGCTTGGCGCCGAAGGCACAAGATCGAGCTCGCGATCGAGCCGGTCGCCGTACGTGACAACATCTACCGGCATATGGATGGGTTAGAGTAGAGCAGATGGTTACCATTTGTTGACGTTGACCGTTGTTGATTTGCTACTTATGCTACTCCATTACGAGGAGTGTGCAATTTTAATCCTCCGAGAGTTGTCGATCGATCGATCGGAATAAGTCTGGTAGATCGAGCACCGAACTGATCTGTGATGATCATCCCATTGGCCGTGGGTTCAGATAGGAAAGACCCGAGCAATTCCGGCGCTGCTGCTTCTCTTAGCTTCTTCCTATTGGCGTTTCATGATGCCAGCAGGTAAATGAAGTCGCTACTGTACATTATCAGCCATGCATGACGCACATATACTATGGGCCCTTTTGGCAGGGCTTTGACTGTAGCTGAAACGGCTGCGGCTGTGGCTGTTCTGGTGAAGTGACTTCTCTGATATAGTTGAAGTTATTTTAGAAAGTGTTTGGCAAAACGGCTTCTTATCTATTTTTAGAATAGATGTGAGAGATCAAATGTCATATATGCTCTTAACTTTATCGATTGTTTGAATGGATGAATTCTTTATAAATTTGAGTTAATTATAATTTTTTTAATATGATTAGAGCAATGAATTTGAATTAATTATGATTTTTCCTCATTTTTAATATTTTCTTCCACTATTTTTTCCTTTTTCTTTTATTATTTTTCTTTCCTTCCCCGGCTCCCACGTTAGCTGATTCCTTTGATCCTTATCCGAATATATCCGATCCACTTGATACGTCTGTGAGTCCCGTCCCTGTTGACCTCTCCCTCCCGCTGGCTCATCCCAACGCCATCGTTCCGCCCCTCACCGGTTCGCCATATGTTGTCGCCCTCTCGCGCCGCCGGTCGAGCTCCACCCGACGTCGACGATCCTGCTCGTCCGCCACACGCTGGCTCACCCCAACGTCGTCGTCCTCCTCCCACGCCGCCGGCCGATCTCCACTGCTGCGCCGCCGGTCAGGCTCTCTCTGCCACAGGTAAGTTCACTGTGAGGGTAGCATCGGTCTTCTGCATCTAGACCAGAGGAGAAGCCGTGGGGAGCTAGTATTTTTGGCTCCTCCTCCCTCAAATGGCTCCAGTAAGCGGATTTTGTGGGGCTTCTTCCCCGAAGTCAATTTTGTAGGTGAGCGTTTGGCAGAACTTCGGCTTCTGATGGTGGAGAAGCCGTAGCCGAAGCCCTGCCAAAGAAGGCCTATATATGGTACGTTAGCCGTTTTAATTTGTCGACGTGTCGAAAGCTGGCACGACTAGTCAGTGTAGGAACAATTCAGAGACCTGGCTTTTAATTGCAGGGATCGCCGCATGGCACGGACGCAGTCGATCGTCCAGCTTTTAATTGCGCTAGCTAGCTGCACACTGTTGCACGGGCGCACGGCATTGACGACCGTGCCAAACTAATAACACGGCTGCTGCAGGCCCCGGCCGCACCGCCTGGCTGCCTGGCTGTGACTCTCGGCGCCGGGCCGCCAGCCGCTACGGCTCGAGGCGACGACGACCAACATGTGGATGTGGATCGGAGGAGGAGCGTACTGCGCGGGCGCGCAGCCGGGGTTGACGTGCCGACGATTTCCGTTTCGGCTGCTATTTCGCTGTCCATTTTAGCGCAGATAGCTAGAGCGGGTCGGGCGGGCGGGCAGCAAGACGTGTCGGTGTCGGCCTCGGCGTGCGTGCGGGATTGACCAGGCCGGCGGCGATGGAGCGGAGGACCGGCGGCAGGCAGGTGGCGCCGCCCGCAGGGTTTACCTTACCGTTGGTAACCGACCCGGTTACCGCGGTAACCGGCCTTACCGGCCTGGACCGGTTACGGTACCGGCCGGTTACCAACCGGTGGTATTCAAAATTTTTGGATTTGAATTCAAAAAATTGAAAATTGAGGAAAAAATTTCTAAAAATACTTCATGATTTATTGAGTCTAATGATGTCAAATTTTTTGCAAACTTTGTTCGTTTAGTATAATTTCCGGCCAATACAAGTTAAATCAAAAAAAAGAAAAAAAAAACAGGCGGCCCAGCGAGGCTCACTTAGGCCCAACCATTGGGGGGGGGTTCAAAATATCCCCATCCGATCCTCCCCACCCCGTGACTCGCATCCGCCCCAGCTCTCCCAGACGCGTCCGCCCCTGTCCGCCGCCCCTGGGGTGCCGTCCGGCTGCCGGCGCCGCCTAACCGGCCACTGGGCGCAGTTTACCGCTCGGAGGGCGCGGTAAGCCGGCCGGCCGGCGGATCTGCGGGCTGGCCGCGGTTTACCGCCCCGGCCGCGCGGTTTGCCGCGGTTAGGGCGCGGTTAATCACCCCGGCGCAGGTATGTCTTCTCCCCTTCATAAATGTAGGATTTATCTAGGTTTTAAGTATGTTTTGATATAGAAGCGTAGAAAATTTTGATTTAGGATGTAGATATGATTTGATTCAGGTGTTTACATGATTTAGGTTCGTAAATGTAGATATTTAGAACATAAATGTAGGATTTTGGTAGAGCATATTTAGTTGTATATATGATTTCATTTAGGATGTAGATATTTAGAGCATATTTAGGTATATGATTCAGATGATTGATTTGTGGATGTTGTCCATTTATGCAGATACACAATGTCATCTAGAGATGTTGTATGGGAACATGGTGAAAATCACCACCCCGGATGGCGATGCAAGTATTGTCATATGCACAAAGGTGGAGGTGGTGCGACTAGGTTCAAACAACATTTGGCTGGAAAAGGGACGCAGGTGCTCCATTGCAGGAATGTGCCACCAGAGGTGCGGGACTACTTTCAGCGTGAGATTGAGAGGACTAAGAAGGCAACTCTTGACCGGAATCGAGAGAGGTTGAGAAAGGAGGCGGTGGCAGCCGAGGGAAACTATCCCAATGCACAAGATGATGAGGAGGCTCAATTGCAGCGTGCCATCCACCTATCGAGAGCTGAAGAAGAGTACCGTCGGGGGGTGGAACAGAGAGGTGGTGCATATGAGCATGGAGGGGGTAGTGGTTCCACGAGGGAGAATCGTTTGCAGAGGATGTTGCGGAGAGGTGGTTCGCGCAGGGAGACTCCTGTGGTGGTGGAAGACTATAACTTGGTTGCAGGTGGGAGAAGAGGAATGACGCAACCAAGGATTGATACAGGCTCCTGGACGCAGAAGGGTAAGAATGCAAAGGAAGCTATTGGTAAAGCTTGGTCAAAATTCTTCCATATTGCGGGAGTACCTGGGAGACAGGCTGATAATCCTTACTTTGTTAGTGCGGTCAGAGAGACACAGAAGTGGGGTAAGGTTTCTTTCATTGGTATGACAACCATGAGATTACATTTTTGTACCTAATCTTCTGATTTCCATATGGTTGCAGGTGGAGGTATCGTGTCACCCACTGTAAAGGACATTGATGGCAAGTACCTTGATCAAAACGAGAAAGACTTGATGGATCGGTACACACAGTTTTAGAGAGAGTGGTCCATCTGCTTGCTTACATCCAAGGTATGCATATATGATGGAACCAACTCCAGAAATGTTTCGTTCGCTAAAGGATACATTTCAGAGCATGACGGATCTCCAGACCGTCGTGCAGGCATTGCAGGAGGCTGAGGTGTTTCGCCAGAAGCATGGCGAGTTTGGCACAGAGATGGCAAGGAGGGTGGCGATTGACCCAAAGACAAGCCCATGTAAGAGTAACTCCGTACGCCACTGTTGTTTCTCTATTGCAAATTTCAAATATATTGGTCAGTAATTCGGTTACACTTGCACATGCAGCATCCTGGTGGATGATGTTCGGCTCGAGCACCCCGGCGCTACAGAAGCTTGCTTTGCGGCTTGTTTCACAATGTGTTTCATCAAGTGGATGCGAGCGTAACTGGAGTACTTTTGCCTTGCTGCATACGAAGGTTCGCAACCGCTTGACGCACAAGAAACTTAACAAGCTTGTCTATGTGAACTACAACCTTCGCCTGAGACTTAAGGAGGTCTCCACCCCAAGTCGTGATGAAGGTGATTTTATTGACCACCTGGCCCATCTTTCATTTTATGACGAGCATCATCCGGTTCGGGAATGGTTTGAATATGGTAGATCTAACCAAGCTCCAGTTTTGGATGAGGATGATGATGACGGAGACGTCCCTCTCCCGTCTCATATTGTCAGTGATCACGTAGACCCCTCTTCTCTACGTGACACTACGGGGGATGATTGCATCAGTGATTGGGCACGTAGAGTGGTGGGAAACACTCACATTGGGAAGAGGAAGTTTCAGAAGGGGCCTACCAAGGGTGACCCGAAGCGTCAACGAGGACAGGTACAAACAAAAGGAAAAGGCAAAACAACTACAAAACCAGTGAACAGCGACACCTCCACTGATGATGGTGATGGTCAGCGTAGTCCACCGTATCAGGAGTCTAAGGATAGCAGCTCGGCTCATGATGGTGATGGTGATGATAGTGACAGTGACGGTGGTGGTGGTGGTGGTGGTGGTGGTGGTGGTGGTGGTGGTGGTGCTAGTGGTGGTGCTGGTGCTAGTGATGGGGGTGGTGGTGTTCATTTCACAGGTATACCTTGCAACTTAATATGCAAACATGTTTCTGACTATGAGTATTAATTATGATATATGTTTGAATGCAGGGGAGACTAATTTTACACATGCTACTCAGGACCGCGACCATGGAGCACCGCGATCGCAGAGGAGAACGGTTGGACCCACAGACTACGACACTCCTCAGTACTCTTCTTCCTCGTACAACGATACCTCACAGTCTTTTCAGTATCCCAGGCCTGACATTAGCATGCAGCCACCGACAAGATGGGTGTACGAATGGGAAGATCCACAATTTTACACTATGTTACTTCAGTAGTGGGAGACAACAGCGGCGTGGACGGGTCAAACTTGGCAAGACTACAAGGCTAAGTTGCTTAGAGTGCAAGGTTTGAATGTGATGTCCACCGCCGAATACCAGATGGCGACCCAAATGGGGGTCTTCCCATTTCTACAACACCGTTGATCTTTTATTGGTGTACGATTATTGTCATGGGATTGTGTGCACGATTATCACTATCACTATGGTATTGTATGAACGATTATTACTATGACATTATTTGTATGCAAAACTATGATATTATTCCTTTGGTGAGGTTTTGTGAGGTCCTTTACATTAATATACGCATAGGTCATGCTAAAATTTCCATTAATTTACCACCGGGGAACCACAAAAATGTTTTCGATTTTTAAGTCTGTTTGACCGGTTTACCGAAGAAACCGAGCGGTAACCGGTCCTTACCGATCGGTAAACCGTTTCAAACCGATTGCACTGCCCTTTTGGTTTGGTTTTTTGAATTTGTTCGGTTTCTACCTGTAACCGCGGCTTACCGACCGGTTTATCGAAACCGACGACCGGCGGTTCAGGCGTCCGGTTCGGTAAGGTTAACCCTGGCCGCCCGTGCTGGATGGGGGAACGCCCATCACCAGACGATCCTCGACACAGTTTAGAAGTAGACGGGCTGCAACTGCTACAGTACCCTGTGGCAGGGTTAATGTAGCAACCACCATTTGAAATGGCAGTTGGGTCCAACCGACACGGCAGTTAGGACCCAACTGCCCTTTTAAATGGCAGTTAGAAGCTAGTTTTGATAATTTTTGGATCCGACAATTATTTTTGAAAAATCATGCAAAAATATATTAAAAAAGATTCATGTGTTTGGTTGGAGCCTTGGAGGTGCGGAGCCAACCTAGTTAGAGCCTACCCACTTTTGGGTTGTTTGGATGAGAGACGTAGGGAGCGGAGCGGCTCCAGGAGAGAATATCCGCTCAAGATGCGGGTTCGCTCCGCTCGTCAAATTTCGAGAGACGGAGCGAACACGTTCGGGTTCCGTCCTCGCTGTCTGTCGTCCTCGTCGTCTTGACCCGCGCTGTCCGTCCTCGTCGTCCTCGGAGCTCGCCCGCGGCGCCCACGGCGGAGGTTGCCCGCGGCGGCTCGTGCTTGCGGCGGAGCTCGCCCGACAACGCCTGCGAAGCTCGCGGCAGACATCGTCCCCTACTCCGTCTCGTGAGGACGAAGGATGAAGAAGAGGTGAGATGCAAATAAAAATATTTTGCGTGTTCACTTTGTAAAACTGCCAGAGAGAAGGATTTACGTATATGGGCCCAGTTAGTTTCTGAGATCTGCAAGGTTCCTGATGCAAAATACGTGTCTCATATGGAGATAGAGGAGAATGACATGTGGGATCCACTAACGGAGTGAATCTGCCATCCATTCATATTCCAAATCCTCCAACCAAACACAGATAAGGGTTGGAGCCAACCCGTCCTAACAAACTCAACCAAACATGAGAGGAGGTTGGACTCATCCATGGGTTCGAGTGGCTCCGACCTACCCAACCCGCAATCAAACACACCGTAAGAAAATAGACTGTTTTACTTCCCTAGACACATGACCGAGTCCACGATTCCTTCCTAAATTCAAAAACTAGATGCTCTACCTTCTTCATCGGTCAAAATCATTTATTACCTCTCTACCATGGTTATAAGTGGTTTTTAAAGGTGATTTTATTATATTTAATTAAAAATAAATCATGTAAATACTTAATGAGGTTATTAAACTACGAAAATTATCTTTAATAAGCTAATAATAATTCTGAGAAAAATTCTAGAGATGGATTGAGATGTAAGAAATTTAAATAAAATATTTAAAACTAATAAAAATGTCTATAAAAGTTTAATTTCAACCTGTAATATTGCATTCAAATCTTTTGTTCTAGAAAAGGTGAGTAAATTTTGTTATGTGTAATGTTTATAACTGAAACGTCAATTCAAATACTTTGGATCAGCAGAAAATGGATACTAGGATCAACTTAATAGCAGTTCCTGCTTCTAGTTTATTTCAAAGAGGGAAAAATCGGATGGGCGTTTTCAACATGATATATCTGATGACGATCCTTATCATTGCTTATGTTCAATACTCCCTCCGTTCTTAAATAAATGACGTTTGGGATAAATAATTTAGTTCATTTTGAACTAAATTTCTTGTGTTAAACGTCATATATTTAAGAACGGAGTTAGTATTTGATTTCTCTGTATATGGTGCTGGAGATTTGAGTTCACCGTTCTTCAATCCTAGCTAGCATGTGGTGTCCTTTTGCAAAGATCACATATAGCACTGGTTCTGGTTGATAGATAGTTCGAACAACACAGCATACAAGATATAAATATCCAAAATAAATAGATTACTACTACTCTTTCCAACGATAATATAGACTGCATCTGCATCCAATTACTAATGATCTTTCCACCGATACATTGAATTTCCACCTGATGCCACTATCACTTCTAAAAGCTAGCTGTCCACGACCTGAACCTCCACCATGGCGTACCCATGCTTGAAGAACTGCGCCAAGATGTCCTCCTCCCTCTCAAGGGTGTACAGGACCGAGACGGCTGCAGCACCCATACCCTCTTGGTAATCGGGGCTGTTCTCGAAGTAATCTTCAGGGAGAGGAAACAGTGGCTTAGGCGGACGGCTCATCAGATTCTTTATGTAAGAATCCGGCAGCCTCACCGTCACGAACTTGTTGCCCTCGCCGTCGTCCTCCTTTACGGCAACGATGTTGACTCCCACCTCCTCCATCTTCCTCAAGTACGAAGATTTCACGACAGAAAACGGCCGCTTGGCCTTGTTGCCCGCCTCGTTTGCTGACGACGGCATCATCGTCCCCGCGGCCTTGATCCAGTTCAAGGCGGACGCCTTGGCGACGCAGTAGTGGCAACCGCCGCTCGACGCCGGCGCCGAGTCGTCACCCTTGGCGACGCAGATCTTGCAGGCGACGCGCGACGACACCGAGTCCTCTAAGGGCTCCATCACGACCGACGCTGTGCCTTGGCCTTGCTCGCCGAGTCGCCGTCTTCAGCCTCCTATTCTGCATATATACGGCCCTGCAAACCTAGGCGCTATATATCGGGTCTCTTCTCAGCTCCGCCGTCGTCGCGCGTATTTGGGAACCGGGGACCTAGTTGGGCTAACTGGGCTGGACCAACTCATTGGCCCAACTACGTGTATCTACATCAGTAGGTGCTGGAATTTATTTGTTCGGTGGGCTGACCGTTTTCTGGCCCGTGCTGAGTAACTAACTGCGTTTATAGTGGGCTGTGTTTATAGCGGGCCGAAATTACAGAAATTATACATGGACTTACTTCGACTGCGCTTTTGCTTTTTTATTGGGAAATCCTATCTAGCTTCCGGTAGCTATTTGTTATTTGACTTCTAGTATTTGAGATTCGTTCACATGATAACGCCTGTTGGATCTCTCCCTCAACCCTAACTTCTCCTCCTCCTTCTGTCACGTCGCCGGCCCACACAGGCGCGTCTAGGCGTCGCAAACCATCACTGAAGCACCCGTCCGCCCTGTCCATAATCGATCTCCCACTCAACAACGGCGTGCCCCTTGTTGAAATACTGGTTCACAACATTCTCTTTATGCTCAATACCCTTCAACACAGCCAACGTCAGAGCCAGAACCGGCTCCCGGAGACTGGGATACTCTTGGGAGTTTTGGTCAGATTGAGAGGCGATCAAGATTCAAGCTGCACGTGGAATAGGCCCCCCTGATCGGAGCACCGAGCCGGGGACCTCTCTCATCGTCTCATCCACGCACGTCACGTACAGCAATGGTTGTAAAAATTGCATGGTTTCAACCATGCTGCATTGCTGCGTGCATCTCTTCACTCCTCTGAGCCAACAACACCCACTGCAGAAACAATTCAACGTCACCCAAAGATCATGAAGCTGCATCAGAGCTTCAGATTTACCAGCACTACAGCTTGCAAATGTAGTAGCAGTTCTCTTGAAATAATTGACCTCTTCTAGTTAACGTACGTTTTCTTGATTTACCAATTACCATGGGAACATTTTCGCCGGCCGTTAAATACCGGCAAGTCCTGAACGGAAGGAACAGAATTTCGAATAGTTCGGTCGATCGATGATTGAGCTGAAGCAGTGTGGCTGCAGTAAGAGACGAGCGTGCATGTTTACGCATGCCTGGTTGGTTTGGTTAGGTTTGCATGTGGTAATAAAGCTGACAGGGGTTGTAGCCTGTAGGGAAGGATAAGCCGGACGAGACCATCGGCAGAGGGGGCCGGCGCGGGACGGTCATTGCAGAGTCCGGGGGTGGTGTTTGCGATGGACATGGATGGATGGATTCTGCAGGTTTCAGGTAAGGACTCAGGACGAGGCGTCGTCGCGAGTGCGCGCGCGGCAGCAGCAACGGCGTCAATCATCGGTGAAAGGGAGAAAACGTTGTACACTAAAAAATGAGAGACTATCAGACCAATTTCAGGTTCTGGTTGCAGAGAGAAGTAATCTCGCAATCGTAGGCCAGCGCAAAAACAGTTGCAAAGTAACGTCGCCGGCTTGGAGTCGCCCTCCCCTTCTGGCTTTGCAGCCGCCGTCCTTGAGGGCACCGCTTTGATGACGAGGACGTCGCGGCGGGCACGCGACGCCGAGTCCTTCGCGGCCTTGATGCTGTCGCCCCCCGCCGCCTTGATCCTGGCCAAGGCCGCCGCCTTGGCGACGCAGATATCGCAGGACCCGGAGTCCAGACCCTTGTAGACGCAGATCTTGCAGGCGTCACCCATCGCCACCTTGCCAGCGCGCGACGCCGAGTCCAGCCTCTTGGCGGCGAAGACCTTGCTTGCGGCGCGCGACGATGAGTCCTCCTCCACGAGCTTGTCGAGCGAACCGTCAAACTTCATCTCGTTCATCGCCCTCCTCTCCATCGCCATGAGCTATATGCCCCCGCAACCCCAGGCGCTACCGTACCGCCAACTTTGCCCGACTCCGACTCCGACTCCGACTCATCCCTCTCCGATCTGGCGGTCTCCGCCTCGCACTGGTGATCGATGCGGATGTCGGTGATCGCTGTCACGTTTGGTGGAACCGAATCGGGGACCTAGTTGGGCCAAATGGGCCGGCCCAAGTCAATGGCCTAGCTTGGGCCACGCACGTATTCTCTCCAGCTATACCACGAGCGCTGTCCCACCCACATCGCGGTATGGCTCGCCGTCTCTCTCGCCTCTTTCCCCTCGTCTCCCCCGCATCCGCCGCCGCCGCCCCGAAACTCCGCCACCTCCCCTTCGCCGTAAACCCTAGCCCGGCGCCCCTGCCAACCCCCTCCTCCTCGGCGTCGCCGTCTCCCGCGTCGTTCCCCGCGCTCTCTCGCCTCTTCTGCTCCGCCGCGGGTATTCCTCTCGTTTCGCCCCCCATGCCCCCACCTCCTTTTCGCGTATCTCGTGTGGATTGACGGCCTTTTCCGGTTCGCTCCTGCAGACGGTTCCAGCTCCAGCATGGTGATCGTGGGCTCCGCGGACTCCTTCGCCAGCATCCTCTCCAAGGTTCAAGGTACGCCGCCGATTTCCACCTGGCCCCTGTCCAAACTCCAAACCCTACTAGATTCCTCGTCCTTGGCATGTTTTGTGTTGAATTTGGTCTTTCTGTGATGGCTGTGTTCTCATATTATGCCTGTGATGACTGTCTATTCTGCAGATGAGCAGCGGCCGGCTGTGTTCTACTACACGGCGGCGTGGTGCGGGCCCTGTGAGTACTGGCTTGCTCTGACTGATCCCTGTGTTGCCAATACCAAATATGGGGCTTACTGATTAGGTCTCACGACTTTGTTTTGTGTGTGGCTGTGCTGTATTGTAGGCAGGGCGATTGCGCCTTTCATATCAAAGCTGAGTGGGCAATATCCCAACATACCAGTGTATAAAGTTGACATTGACATGGTAAGTGTGCAAATTTCAGGTTTTTCTGCTATGGTGACATGCTAGAAACTGCTTGTTAACTGTTAAGTATGCCCTGTTTTCGTTAATACTAGAATCAATGTGCTCGGGCGTTTGCTAGGCCAGTGTGGAATACTGTGAGCCTGTATATTATCTTTCTATCAGTGGTAGTCATGGAGAATATTAGAACATGGCTTGCTAGGAAACACCGAAAAACAACCAGATCGATGGCTCGGCCGTGGCTCCCCCGGTGGCGCTGCCGCCGCCAACATCTTCACCCGCTTTGATTGTGCCCTGCTGTTCTTTTCTTTTGTCCTCCTTTTCTTTTCTTTTCTTTTCTTTTCTTTTCTTTTCTTTTCTTTTGAGCTCAGTGTTTTTTCTTCTTCTTTTGCAATCTGAATCTGTGACTGGTTCTGTGAACGATTTCGTGTGGGGTTCAATTCTAGGCGACGTTGCCTTTGAGAGAACCGGATGTCTTCTTGCCTATGCTGTCTCGGTTCCGTTGCGGGCGTAGAGAAACCAGTTGGTTTACATCCTTTCCTCATCGTCCCATTCTTCGCGCATCTGTCGTGGGATGGCAGATTGGTTCTTGAACAGATCCCTCCTTTTAGCCGTTCTCTTCATTCCGCTCTTGACTGAGTGGGTCAACAGAGCTGCGATGTTTATTTCTGTGCGATTTGGTGTGGCCATCGACAATCCCAGACGACATTGATCCATTGGTTGTCTGATACACACGAGGCCTAGAGTCGTTCTGGAGCTGTTTGCAGAATTGCTGATCCGCCTATTTCATCTGTTTTGAGGTGGCTGTGTGCAGCTCTCCGCATATTGTTTGATTGCACAATTACTGCTCATACAGCTAGTTTGACAGATCTGTTTTGCATTAAACAAAGTTGGTTGATTTGCGTTCATGGCCTTCAAAATCCCGGATTAACTTGCTTAGCTGTTCTTCTGATTCATGGGAGGCCAAGATCGATGTTTTTGGGAGTTTCGCTGATAGCGCCTTCTTACTCGTGGAGATGCTTCATTAGTAACTCACCACACAAACACATTTCAAAGTTGTTTGTTTTTTCAATTCAAAAGTGTCTGCATGACACTTTCAGTATAACAAAAGATTTATTGAACTTAAGGACATACAACTTAGAATAACTTACCGGTCGTAAGCTTGTAAACAATATTAACATAATTTCTAAATGATTTGTTTGGAAAACTGAATCTGGCAAAGGAACCTGAGTTAATCTAATGAAATGCTTTCAAAGGTGATGATGAATGACCAGTGGCTAGTGCAGTGTTTTATTATATTACTACTTGCATGTTTTGAATGCATGCATGCCATTTATTTGCATGTATAGCAGTAATATATGTGGATCTGAAAATTTATCTGTTATAATTGTATATGTAACAGCATATCTGTATATTGCATCAGGCTAGCGCTGTGTTTAGTAGTAGTGCACCACTGTCTTGTTGGCTCCATTTGCACGATGGTGTGGTTATTGCTTTGACAAATATATTTTACTGCTGATGCTTTCTTCTATGCTGGCTTTCCAGGAAGGACTTGGAAGCAAGCTTGGTGATCTCAAAGTATACTCAGTGGTAAGTTCGTCGAAATATATGATCTTGATGATGCAATTTTTGGCAGCATATTTGTGTATCTTATGTGGAGCTGTTTTAGTCCTCAATCTAAATCCATGTTGCGAATATTTATTTCTCGTTGTGTCATTTTGTACTCTTTCCACAGCCTACGTTTCACTTTTATCATAAAGGGGAGAAGACTGGTGAAATTGTGGGTGCCGATGCCAAAAAGCTCGAAGTGGCTATGGAGAGTCTTCACAAGTAAGTTTTCTTACTCCGTACCCTCATTTTACCTAAACAATCTGGTGTGCTGTTAACATTGAAGCAATGACTTGGGCAAGCTAAGTTGAGTTCTGTAGCTGCAAACAAATAAAACACCCGGCTGTACTCCACATCTTAAGATTGTTTTCAACAACTCTACACTTGTAAAACACCTGGCTGTACTCCACATCTTAAGATTGTTTTCAACAACTCTACACTTGTAAAACACCTGGCTGTACTCCAAATATTAAGATTGTGATCAACATTTCTACACTTGTGCCCAGCTCTTGCTTGTTCCCATTTTTCAATGCTCCTGAAACCGTTTCCATTTTGTGATGTTCTTGAAATTTAAATCATACATTGGTTCTGCAGGCAACAGTAGAAGCTAAGCTCCAGAGAAGAGCCTCGCACCAGGGGAGGCTGTTTCCTTCATCCTCCTATCATGAGGAAGCACTGCACACCTTTTTGCCTAGCATTTTTCTTATGTTGTATGGTGTTATTAAGCTAGTGTTTCATGCGAAAGGTTATTACTGTGTTTGGATCTCGAACTTAGGCAAATCTGTCCAGAATGCCAAATTGGTAGTGGGATGGAGTAAAAATAAGTAATGTCTCAATTTGTGCTCGTCCCAGGCTTCTCTGTTGCTATACTTTTGCCAATTTGTATATCTTTCTTATCTAGCTGGCAGCTTTACATTTCTTTTCGAAAATGTTGCATGTTAATATGTGCTAGAATATGCATCTAACATTACCTTTCCTAAAAACAGGTTTACTGTCGACATTTTCACACTTTTTATACGGATGGTTGTACACATCAACTTTGAAGAGAAGAATATTTTATACGTATCATCGATAAAGAGTTGAGGCTTGAAAATATAAATGGATTGCGATTCGAGCAGCTTAAGCTTGTTATTCTTGCTTTTTTTTCATGCGTCTCTTTTGGAAATGGAAGAAAGGCACGTACTATGATTCTGGAATTCTCTAATCTGATCCATTAGTTGATTCATCCTGGACATCTTAAGCGCATATAAACTTTTTTTTCCTTAAATTGATTCATACCAAATATATATGTTTTCTCATTTTTCTTTTAAACTTCTGCAGCCAACTCAAAGTTCGTAGATCAGCATACATCTCCAGCCAGTAGTTATAGAAAGGCGGAATAGCTAATTCAGTGCCTGAACTATCACTCAAAGCTCAATTTCGTTTCTGAACTACGAAAATGATCGTTTTGGTCCTCAAATTTTCGCATCCGGCTCAGTTGCGTCTCTATACTACGAAAACGGTCGTTTTGGTCCTCAAACTTTCGCATCCTGTTCAAATTCGTCCCTGACCGATAGCCAAATACCCTTTTTACCCTTCTACCCCTACTCGTTGCTAGCTGTTGGCGAACCCGCTGCTGCTTCTGCTCCTACTGCCGTCGGCCACCACAAGCAGGAGAGGGCGAGTTGCAGAAAGAGGACGAAGGCGACCGGGACATGGAGGCGGCGGTGCACGTGCTCTACCTGCGCGTGCTGCGAGCCACGGGGTCCTCGCTGCTGCAGTTCTCCAACGTCGAGCCGGAGAACTCGCACTCGTCCGTGGCGCACCACCACCACCGCCTCGTCCTCTTCTACCGCCATCGTCGCAGCTCAGCCCGACCCCGACTGCCAGGTCCTGGACCACCAACTCCTCCTCGATCTTCGCATCCGCGATCTTGCTCCCTCTGCCGCCCTGGCTGCTGGCCGCGGGCACGCCGGCCTGGACCATTGGGGCGCCGACCGCCCGCTGCCGCATCGACCTGGGAAAGGATACACGGGGCGGGGACGGGCGGAGGAGAGGGATGGGATATATGGGAAGTGCACTATGGATCCAATATTCAGATCTCTGTTTTTCAATTTCGTTGGGTGAAACACCCAAAAGGTGTTCAAGTGGACAACTATGGCTCACAATTGTTGATCTCAAGAATGTTGGTTACAAAGATGACCCATGAGTACATGCTTCACAGGTCGGACAAGTCATGTATATTGCTGACCCTGCAAAAAAATCATGTTGTAGTGCCCGGAAAACAAGAAACAATAGGGGTTGATGGAGACATTGAAGAATACAATCAGTGCAATGAAATGAATCTATTCACAGATCTACCTCAGAAGATGTTGAATCTAGAAGCAACCATAAAGAAAGATGAAACACCTTGGGCAAGGAAAGGACCGAGAATCAAGAATTGTTACCGTATAATAATATGTTGATAGTGTTCACTTAATTCAATGTTGTAATTTGCATTTGTAATTTGAATTAATGTAATTGTACTTTTAATTCAATTATCTCATGTCATGCATGGATGTTGTACCTTCTTTTATTAAACAAAATTCTTCAAAAATATCATATTTATTTTTGTTGTAGCTTCCTTTATTAAACAAAATTCTTCAAAAATTTTAGCATATGTCATATTTTTGTTGTAGCTTCCTTTACTAAACATAATTATTCAAAAATAACTTAAATTTGACTATTTTAACTTGAGGTTAAAAAATGCAATTGAATTATTAGATATATTTTCTAGAAAGATTGATTGGACATGGGTATATATAAACTAATTGAATTAGTGGATTTTTTAAGAATCATATATAAATTAACTACATAGAATGAAATTAGTGGATTTTTGAAGAATCATATATAAATTGATTGAATTAGATATATATGTGTGTGTAAAAGCAAACATGTATACTCAAGTGTTACTACATGGAATTGAATTAGTGGATGTAGTATTTGAAAAAAAAATTTAGCATGCATCTTAGATGAATAAAAACTATATACCAAACTTGTAGATGTCAAGAAGACATAAAACTTTGTAGTTGACAAAATTTTCATTTGAGATCATTTAATATGTTAAAATTAAATTTAACTATAAATTAAGAAAATAAGAAAATCTTTTCAGGTGCGACTGATGCCACCACCCGCACCTGGAAACCTTTTACCTATATAAGGGGTGTGTCCCGGGAACTTGGTCAAAATTTTCCCAGTTCCTCACGGACGCCGTCAGGCTGCCGAAATTTTTCACCCCCGCCGCACCCTCTCCGCCGCTGAGCATCTCTGGGCCACCGTTGCGCCTCCTTGCCGTGCCGGGCCGCCGCCGCAGCGCCTCCTCTCCTTCCGGGCCGCCGCCACAGCGCCTCCTCTCTGCCGCGTAGGGCCTCCTCACCACTGCGTAGAGCCTCTCCCTCTATGCCACACCTTCTTCCCCTTCCGCGGGGCCGGTCACTGCGCAGGGCCTCCTCGCCACCGCACTCGAGATCGCAATCTCCTTCCCGTTGTCTGTCGTCGCCGAGCGGGTCTCCTCCCCTTCCGTGGGCCACCGCCGCCGCAGTCGCCGCTACCCCTTCAACCGCCGGCAGCCGGTTTATCTTAAACCGTATTTTACTTTTGCGAATTATTTGTGAGTTATGAAATTGTAGATATGTGAATCATATGTGAATTATGAAATTGTGAATCATATGTGAATTATGAAGTTGAGAATCATATGTGAATTAAGAAAATGTAGATTTGTGAATTTTTACTTAGTGAATTGTGAAATTGTTGATTTTTAATTAGTGAATTGTGACAAATTGTGGATATAAGAATTTGTGATGCACCGGGTCTCTCTCTTACCCCACATTTTGTTTTATTTGTGACTTATGAAATTGTGAATTGTAATAGAAATTCTTTTAGATTTATGAATTATGAAAATGTGAAGTATGAAATGTAGATATGTGAATCATATGTGAATTATGAAAATGTAGATTTGTGAATTTTTACTTAGTGAATTGTGAAATTGTCGATTTTTACTTAGTGAATTGTGAAATTGTCGATTTTTAATGGTTGTTATATTTTTCTTGTATTATAGATTGACGTCGGACCTAGTAACAGAAGACTCCAAGAGCGACACCTTCTCAACGTAGGTGCAGAGTTATGCCGTTACATTTTGTACGAAGTGATAAATCCTAGGGACACATATTATCACCCTAAACATTTATTGGCAAACCGGAGACAAATTTGCTAGCATATGTGCACCCCATGATATCGCTACACGTTGTTAGTAGAAAAGCCTTGTTGTCAATAGGATGTAATGATGTATATATATGACACCGCCGCACTCGAGATCGCGATCTCCCTCCCGTTGTCTGTCGTCGCTGAGCGGGTCTCCTCCCCTTCCGTGGGCCACCACCGCCGCAGTCGCCGCTACCCCTTCAACAGCCGACAGCCGGTTAATCTTAAACCGTATTTCACTTTTGTGAATTATGAAAATGTAGATATGTGCGAATTATGAAATTGTGAATCATATGAGTGGGAGAGTCAACAATACCGCACGCCATGATATGATGGCTACATGTTGTCAATGGGATATATATATATATATATATATATATATATTGTTTGTATGCTTAATTTAATTTATGTGTCGCTCACATAAAATCAATTTTCAAAATATGTGTTGTTTCACACTAACAGGAAACAGGTTCGACAAATTTGAATTTCAAACGTTCAAAATTATGGTGGGAAGCATATTTCTAATTGCGGGTGACATCATCATCTGCACCTGCAAAAACTTTTTTAGGTACGGGTGATAGCGTCACTCACTCCTGGAAAAACCTTTTCTGAAGCAGGTGACACCATCACCCGCACCTGGAAAATGCTTTCCAGGTGCGGGTGTTGTACCCGCTTCTGGAAACAGCTATTTGTGAAAGCGATAGTTAGGAGCGGGTCTGCCGCCCGCACCTGGAAGTGTCATTCTGATTGCACCTACAAATAGTTTATGTAGTAGTGACTCTTCCTCCGATCCATTGGTTCTTATTAGAACCTTATCAACACGTGCCTACTACGTCAGTATCTAAATGACCACCGCATCAAACTAACAGTCTATGTTTAAAAACTCATGATCTCAACAGGAAAAGGCATGTAAATGACTAAGAACTTGTGACTTGAACACTCCGAGAGTCAGTTTTTTTTAGGAGTCTGGACAACTGAGTTTATATTACCTGCTTTTCAAATAATTTCAGAGAGTCACCTGTCTTTTTTAGGAGTCATATGACAACTGAGTTTACCTGCTTTCTTCAAATAATTTCGATCCAGACGCGCCGTTTGTTGTAGTTCTGACCGGGCCAGACTATGCGGTCCGTGTTCACTCAAGGTCAAGTCAGTCTCGCTCGTAGCTTTCCTTCCCACTAGTGAGTGACCCACTGACGCGTGATCTATTAACAAATTGAAGAACTGTCTTGGTTTGGTGGGCGGCAACTTATTTGTTGGTCTAGCTTCTTCACATGAAAGTTCCATGAAATGAATTAAACCATCTACCGGCCATTTTCATGGTCGTTTCGAACTTTCGATTGATTTCCTCATCATAGTTTTCTTATTCCGTAGTACTAGTCAGTCAAGCATGTTCCTAGTTGTGAAAAAACTGCTCGTTTTGTTCGAGGAAATCACCATATTCTTCCAAGGCAATTCACTAATTCTCCACATTTATGTGAATCGTGACACATACAGCATGTGGAGACTCCCGGTAAGAACGACATAGTGCGCGTGAAATGCGTGGACAGATGACGCGGCGAAACAGTTTAGTAATCGGAACGCATCGTGTGGCCAGTTTTGTAGCCGAAAACGACAGATGGGTCGTGTCCTCTTCTTTTCGATTAGTTCACACTGATCCTAGTGGCTGCAGTTTTTTTATATGTGCAAACAATATTTGTTTTGTTTGCAGTTGTTTCCTTGAGATTTGTGTGACCAGTTTTTTAATTTCATTGGTTTGAGAGAAACTACCGACTCTACATGTCTACATCTACTATGCGGCAGCTATTTTGCATCCATTTGAGTCTATTGGTACTCGTAATTAACTTGGAGGCGGAATACAAATAAATGTACGAGACTTGACAAAAAATCGTTGGTTTAATTTTTCCTCGGATTCAACATGATCCCCACCAGTTTGGTACCATCAGTTTGTTCTGTTCCATGGATGCAAAATGCAACCAAGCTAGTGGAATATTCCCTCCAGGCCAAGGCAAGCAACAACCAAATCGAGGGTCACTTGTTCAATTGCATATCTTTAAAGGCATGCCTATGTTTTCCTTTTTGTTCTGTATTTCTGTAATTGATATCAGTGTATTTCAATGTGACCTGGCGTATCTTTACTATAATATTAATTCGGTTAGCTTTTACACATCTATAATTTAGAAAAATATATCTTGCACATGTTTTTTTTTTAATTTTACGAGCTTTGTTTCAGTTTTGAATAGTACCGGATAGTGCTATGTAAGTATCTTGTACTATCCTATTGGTACTGATACTACCTAAATTATTCATAACAAGAATGATATGATACAGCATACAACCATGTGTCAGACTGTTAGTGGCTATATGTTTCGAAATATGAAGAACCATTTTCATATCCACCAGACGAAATGGCACGGGAATGACATGGAAATTTCAACTGCTGTACGTTATGTAATGTCCCATTTCATCTGGTGTACGTTCAGATAGATTATTATGCCATAAAATTAAAGGAATTTAGGCCTTGAGAAAGCAATGCAACCAGATGACTCGTCATTCGTCAACGGCGCGTCGTTCTGTCCTTAAATAGCCCGTGGCTACTGAAGATTTAGCCACAACCATCTGTACACTAAGAATCTCTCTCTCTCTCTCTCTCTGGCCATCTCCCTCTCCTTCCAGATCAGAACGCACGCACGAAGAGCAGAGTCATGGAGGTGACACCAAACCACACCCAGACCGTGGCTGGGTGGGCGGCCATGAACGAGTCTGGCAAGGTCGAGCCCTTCATCTTCAAGCGAAGGTACACGCAGCAGATTTAATACAATCAATTCAACCAGAACATCGGATCAGAGTAACGAAACTCACCAAATTATACATGTTCACTCCTTGATTTGTCTGTCAGGGAAAATGGCGTGGACGACGTGACGATCAAGGTGCAGTACTGCGGCATGTGCCACACTGACCTCCACTTCATCCAAAACGACTGGGGCATCACCATGTACCCTGTCGTCCCCGGCCACGAGATCACCGGCGTCGTCACCAAGGTTGGCACCAACGTCTCCGGCTTCAAGGTCGGCGACCGTGTCGGCGTGGGCTGCATCTCCGCGTCGTGCCTCGACTGCGACCACTGCCGCCGCTCCGAGGAGAACTACTGCGACAAGGTCACGCTCACCTACAACGGCATCTTCTGGGACGGCAGCGTCACGTACGGCGGCTACTCCAAAATGCTCGTGGCGAACAAGAGGTTCGTGGTGCGGATCCCGGAGAACCTGCCACTGGACGCGGCGGCGCCGCTGCTGTGCGCGGGCATCACGGTGTACAGCCCGATGAAGCAGCACGGCATGCTGCAGTCCGGTGCGAGGCTCGGCGTCGTGGGGCTCGGCGGGCTCGGCCACGTTGCCGTCAAATTCGGCAAGGCATTCGGCCTCCGCGTCACTGTAATCAGCACGTCGCCGGCCAAGGAGCGTGAGGCCAGGGAGCGCCTCAAGGCCGACGACTTCATCGTCAGCACCGACCAGAAACAGATGCAGGTACGTGCGTAAGTAATTAGAGTAGCTCTGATGAACTAAGAACTGGCCTAAATGCATGTGCAGTCAAATTTTTAAAAAGGCGTTTAACGTGATTGTTAATTTGCTATTTGTAGGCCATGACCAGAAGCCTCGATTACATCATTGACACTGTCTCAGCGAAGCATTCGCTGGGTCCGATATTGGAGCTGCTCAAGGTGAATGGCAAGCTAGTGCTCGTTGCAGCGCCAGACAAGCCCGTCGAGCTTCCTTCTTTCCCTCTCATCTTTGGTGAGCATTTCTTTTTTTTTTCGAATTACACAGTACATCGGAGACACTCACAACGCACGCACGCTCATTTCATTCATCTATCTTATTTTGTTTCGCTTCTTATTCTTCAGCACGGTAGCGATTATTGCCTAAAAAATATTGTTATTACTTACCCCCAGTCGTCCATGGATTTCTAGGATTTAGATTTAATCCCAACTTCATTCCTTCGATGTGTACAAAACTGGCCCCTGGTTAAATTGAAACTGTGAGAGATTTTGAGATCACAAGCTCGGTAGGTGTGACACAACTAAACTTGGTGGCTTCTCACGATGCCTGCAGGGAAGAGAACGGTGAGTGGGAGCATGACGGGAGGGCTGAAGGAGACGCAGGAGATGCTGGACCTCTGCGGCGAGCACAACATCACCTGCGACATCGAGCTCGTTTCGACAGACGGAATCAACGAGGCGCTGGCACGGCTGGCGCGCAACGATGTCCGCTACCGCTTCGTGATCGACATCGGGGGCAACTCAAAGCTCTAGTGGGTGATTGCTATGATGTGTCATCAAGCATGCAGTAGTGAAGGTCACTAGAGGAGAGCAAATGGTTGGTCTAGCTGTTTGGTGATGTGCACGGCCACGTTCGACGACTTCCTTGTTGTTTAAGGCAATTTTTCAGTGGACACTCGTTTAATGCAGTGATACATAAGTAATTTGATGATATAGCAAAATTTCAAAGAAGGAATGGAACAAGTTTCATCTAGATGAAACTGTCACACCCTGAATTTGTGGATTTCAGAATGTGAGTAGAAAGAATACAATATTTGTATCACAGTCCACTACAAGAAATCATGTGATCTATGACGAAATTGTCATGACGAAATTAGAAATCGTCACGGATCAGCGAATAGCCCATTCAGGCTCAAACTGGGCCCGATTTCTGTGACGAAAGTTTGGTGTCCGTCATAAATTGAAAAATGAACCCGATTTCTGTGACGAAATTTGGTGTCCGTCATAGATTGAAAAACGAAAACATCATGGAGTTGAAGCTGATAAAATAAGAGGTTTTTTCCGGTACACAATACCACCTAGCGGTAGTACGGTGGTATTATCGGTTTTTTGCTATGGGTAAAATGGTAATTTGCTCGATGTATATTATTTGGAAAAATTTTCCTCCTCCCTCCATTCACCCTGTCACCCGTGACGCACATTTCATTTCATATATTACAACAATATCACTTTTGCATTTCCGATAATACCCGTATACTACTCATACTACCTATGAATACCACCCATACTACACACAAAAAACCGGTGGTACAGAATTAATCTCAGCCCTCGGATTCTTACACATAGATCCTTTTCTATTACATACGAGTCATTTTCAACTGGTGGTACAGGGTGGTATTGTGTACCGAAAAAACTCTAAAATAAATGTGTCACTTACTTGAAGTAACTAAGATGAGTTAAGACGTCTTAAATTTTTATAACATTTATTTTTTAACAGAAATTGATTAGAAGACTTTATAATTTTTTTCATGAGCTCCAAGTAGTTTATTTGGATTCATCGTCTCTCAATATAGCTCTGGGATCTATATGGAATTTTTGGTATTGTCGGGGAATTTTTCGTCCATCAAAAACATTATATAGAAATTTTTGGATTTGTTTTCGCACGGAAAAATATATTTCGAAAAATAGAAACACTAATCCTTAACGGATCAGACTGGATCCATCTGAACCCGACCTAACCCGGTTCCACCCAAACCCGACATTTACCTCTCCCTGGCCGTGGAGCCCACCCCCTCCTTTAGGGTTGGACCCCACGAGGCTCGGTTCGTTCCCAACCCTCTTGTTCAGTTGCGCACAGGCACACGAGACTGCTGCCACCTTCTCTCTTTGGCATGCGCACCATACCGCCTAAGGCTCCATGCCCTTATAAATAGTGCACATCGTAGCCCGTGTGTCCTTTTTGGACAACCTCGTCACCTCGCACCCTCTCCTCCACAAGCGCCACCGCAATCCGTGGTGATGGAGCCAAGGGCCGTCGCTAGTTCCTCCACGGCTCTTCCAGTTTGCCATCCACGAGCACAGTGGGAGCAAGCCGATGACACTCTAAGCTTTGCCTCACTAGGCTGCACACCTGCTACCTCTTCTCGTCGCCATCCAACCACCAATACAAAGCGTCGCCAATCGAAGCAAATTGAAGCTGACTGGTTCATCGCAACCGCCGCGTTCTAGCCACTCGTGAGCACAAGGAGGAGGAAGGTAGAGAAAGAGGTTTAAGGTTTCAACTCTCTTTCGATGATGTGTCTCCATTCATGGGTTACACCTTTAACCCATGCCACAGGCCAAGGTGGTGGATCAATGGGCTGAGTCTAGCTGGTTACATGCCTTGGTCCCAAGCAATTTGTTATGGTAGTGGGACCGGCTCTAGGCCTAGGCCCACTACTGTAGCGTGTGAACAATAGCTTGGGAACATGATTAGGATTAGCAGATAAGATTAGTTAGATTTAGATTAGATCTGTTAGCAGTTTGTTAGGGGCCTTGTGTCTATAAAAGGTCGTCATGGGTCCTAGGGTTAGACAAGCAGAAAATAGATCAAGAAGTGCATCTCAGAGCTGCCTTCGGGAGGGTGAGTAGTCGATCTATCCTACCTAGTCCAATCCAATAATCAGTACACAACATATGGTATTCAGAGCCAATATTTCTTCCCCTGCGCCACCACAATTCTGCCAATTTCTTCCCCTGCGCACACCACAAATCCCACCCGACCCACCCAAGATCACATATGTTCTCAACTTCCATTATCCATGGAATCCATCATGGAGACCATGGATGATCGTTGGTGTAACATCTCTTCCTTGCTGAAGAAGATACAGAAGAAGCTTGATGAGATGGACTCACCAGCGCCTGCGGTGCCGCCGCCGTCATCAACATTGGCATCTGCTGCATCACCACATGCATCTCCTATCACCATGCCCTGTGCGCCAGCGACTACAGCAACAACCTCTCCATCTACAAAATCTTCACCACCAATTACAGCTACTGCTGCACCAGCGCTGGCGGCCTGGGTGGCATCCCTGGGCGATGAACAAGCTGACGCAGTTTCGACAGGAGAAACGGAAGTGGGGGTGCTAGCGACACCTTCTATCGCCGAGATATCTGCAAAGATTGACTCGTCGGCAGCCCCCAAACTCCGCATCCCGGCCTTCGATGGGAGTATTGATCCATTAAGGTGGTTGTACTACTGCAACCAGTGCTTCCGTGCATGGGAGACAAAGGAGGAGAATATCTGGATTGCTTCTTGCAAATTGAAGGCTCTACCTATCAATGATATTGCTGGGTGGAGCACAGCCATGGCGTACCTACATGGACAGGATTTGTGGATGCCATGACTAGCAAGTTTGCACCAGTCAAGCCCTCGTCACCAAGAGCATCTTCTCCATCAGTGGCACCTCCTACACCGCCGCCAAAACCTGCATCCCCACCGGCTATCCTTGCATCTGCATCTACTGCGTCGTCAACAACTCCATCACCATCGCCTCCTTCGGGAGGGTGAGTAGCCCATCTATCATGCCTAGTCCAGTCCAATAACCAGTCCACAACACAAATACTCTAGATAGCTACTGAAGGACTATAGTCCTCACATTCCCCCCTCCTTAACAACCAGCTTGAGCTGGTGCTTGTGGAAATCTTATCTGGATATCATTCCATTTCTTGCAGGTAACCCCTTCAACTGGATCAAAACAAATAGTGATAGAAAAAGCTAATTATGTATTTAGTAGTATTGTGCAGGTAAAACAATTGTATCAGTATAAACGCATGCTGACAGAATTGCTTTGTTGAGTTGAGACACATGAATGATAGGGTAGATTCTGTTGTATGCTGGCAACCGAAGCTTACCGACAACCATTCCCCTCACCTTGCAATACTACATCAAGCCCAAAGTATTTGTAAGACAACTTCTGATTTGTTCTGTTAGCCACTGGCACCATTATATTTGAGCATACGGTTGGAGCTTCAAATAAATCCACTCCCTCACTATAAATTCTCTTTCCTGCATGTGTCTACTTGTTGCTTCACTATTTTTTTGTGCACGGTGCAAATAATCTTGAATAACCATTGTCATATCTGACCTTCCTTCGAACCATTGGTTGAGATCAGTAATAGTACGAGCATAAGTTAGTTGTTGCCCAAATTTCCTAGATGGGTGTGCATATAATGCTAAGGTAGAACGTTACATAGTAACAAATATTCAGCTAGGGACAACAATTTGTACCACTTAGAAAGACAAGACTGCACAATACATCATATAGATATGTTTAGACGCATTGATTCAGGTTTTTAGTTTGCCCATTAGTTTGTGTATGTATGAGCTACTCATATTCAATGTAGTCTTTGTCAACTTAAATAATTCTTACAAAATGTTCTTGTAAAGATCTTGTCCCTATCAGCTATATGATAACCTTGAGAAGACCATGCAACTTATAGACATTGTTTAGGAACTGTTGGGTAACAATTGATTGTGTATCAGGTTGTGTCAATGGCAAAAAAATGGGCATATTTCAAGAATTTCTCAATCACCACTAAGATAGTATTATAGTGCTGCTAAGAATGCTCTAAAAATCCATGGTAATGATGGGGATCAGGAGTAGGTAAGGGTTGCAATTGTGACGACCCAAGGCTTAATAGGATTGATAAGAATGCTCATACTAATAAGTTGCAACTTCTTTTCCGGAAGCCCACCTCCAAAGAATTCCGAGGTTAAGCGTGCTTGGCCTGGCGGGATGGGTGACCGACCGGGAAGTTCTTCTCGGGTGCGCATTAGTGAGGACAAAGTGCATAGAAAAGACATGTGTTGGTCCATAATGATATTCTTGAGGTCCTAGAGAGCTGACAGGCGTAAGCGGGCCCGGCCTCGGGGAGACGGGATGTTACAATTGGTACCAGAGCTGATTCTGACAGTTTCATGGGCACATGCGATCGTAGTTGCACAGGCATGGCACGCATGGCTAGTGTGGACCCAACGTGGTCACACAACATGGTACATGCACTGGCACTGGACACACAGACGTGACCAAGAAGGGACGTTCCTGGCTTGGGGTTGATCGACAAGGACATCGTCAGTCCTCTAAGAGGGTGAGTATGTACGACCCCAGGCTTGATAAGATTGATAAGAATACTCATACCAATAAGTTACAACTTCTTTTCTGGAAGCCCATCACCAAAGAACTCTAAGGTTAAGCATGCTTAGCCTTGAGCGATGGGTGACCATTCGGGAAGTTCTTCTCAGGTGCACATGAGTGAGGACAAAGTGCGTAGAAAAGACATGTGTTGGTCTATAAGGATATTCTTGAGGTTCTAGAGAGTTGCCAGAAATAAGCGGGCCCGACCTCGAGGAGGCAGGACGTTACAATTGGTACCATAGCCGATCCTCACGGTTTCACAGGCACATGCAATCGCAGTTGCACAAGCATGGTACGCATGTCTAGTGTGGGCCCAACGTGGCCATACAGCATAGTACATGCGCTAGCATTAGACACACAGACGTGGCCATGAAGGGACGTTCATGGTTTGGGGTTGAGCGACGAGGGCGTCATCAGTCCTCTAAGGGGGTGAGTATGTGACGACCCAAAACTTAATAAGATTGGTAAGAATACTCGTACCAATAAGTTGCAACTTTTTTTCCGGAAGCCCATCTCCAAAGAACTCTGAGGTTAAGCATGCTTGGCCTGGAGCGATGGGTGACCATTTGGGAAGTTCTTCTCGAGTGCACATGAGTAAAGACAAAGTGCGTAGAAAAGACATGTGTTGGTTTGTGAGGATATTCTTGAGGTCTAGAGAGCTGTCAGGTGTAAGCATTCCCGACCTCGGAGATGCGGGACGTTATAGCAATGTACCTGTAATCTTGGGGGTGTTTTATACAGTGATTCTCTGACAATCTAGATTCCATATCAAGCTGATTGCCACATAATCTATTGGTAAAAGAATCAAGAGTTTGGCATCCTAATTTTGTGGCAATTTTCCATAGGATGAATCTGTGGGTAGGCGGTCGAATCTGGAGCGAAGGCGCGTCGGCCGGATTCAGGGCGGAGGCGCGTCGGCCGAATTCGGGGCGGAGGCGCGTCGAGGGTTGGGGCGGTCGGGCATTGGTTTCCCAATGTTGAGGCGTCGGGGCGAGTCGACCAGGTGGATCCAGCGCAGGAGGGGCCGACGAGGCAACTCCAGGGAGGTTAGGGAGGCGGTGGGAGGATGGAGGCGAGGTTAGGACGCAACACAGAGGGGGTTCGAGTGTGGAGGTAGGTGGTGGAGGAGGGAGCCATGCAGAATCGGCGAGATTTTTCTCATAGCGACGTCTTTGCCCAATTATTGAGTCGCATTGTTTTCTTGCTGCCAAGGGAATTAATTCCCATGGAAGACATGCGGAATTGCCGCATTTGATACCGTTTTCTCGATTATTTCAGAAGGAATCCTCTAGAACTGGTATGGAACATCCCCTTTAATGTAAAAATTTCTATGGCCTTCATTGTTGAGCTCTGTGTAAAAGTCAAAAGCCAACCAAAGGGGTAAAAAGCCAATGAGAGAGAGAGAGAGAGTTGAGGGGGAGGGTGTTTGCGGATGACATGTGAATCTACTTATAAGTGGTAGTATATTGTAACACAAAATTGGAAGGTGCAAAAGGTGTCCTATCGTCATATCCTATATTAACCTAAAATAATGTTACAGTTAAAGTGGTATTAGACAATATTGTTGGAGTCTGCTACCAAAAGTGTGTGTGTGAGAGAGAGAGGGAGAGAGATGTGGTAGTGCACCCAACGGAAAGAGGAGCTGCCCCAGCGCCATCGGATGAGGACTGTCGTCGGACGAGAGGGGAGATGTGAACATATGAGGAGTAGGGCATCGGGCTGCCGGGACTCGGGAGCTGATGGACATGAGGTCGAGTGAATTGTACTATTTGACAAAAAGTTTAGGGTCTAGACGCGGCATATGCGAGACACGAAACAACGAGCTGCGTCATCATCATTAAATGTCCCTATCATACATGACATGTTTTTAAGCCTTTTCTTCTTCTCCCTCCATTCATCTATGCAAAAGCCTATTATGAAATCTCGAAAATTCACTTTTGCAAGGTCTATTCTCATTTTTCCTTGGGAGTGATGTTTCGGGAACCGTTGCAACAGTAATTCATCGCATGCACGCCTCGGGAGTGAAGCACATGCGGAGAGTAATCGAATCAGCAATAAACGCCGATTGTTTCCCCGAGAAAAAACTAATGAGGGAATTGCTTCTCTTAGTCTTTGAGCCAAGCAAAAGTAGATGTTGCATAGATGAATGGAGACATGTTTTATTTAATTTGGGCTGGCACATTTTAGATGTGGGTTATTTAGGGTATGTACGGTTTAAACAGTTTTTATCTATTTGATGTGCTATATCAAACACAGACAACTAAAAAGACAGCTTGTACAATGATCCGTCTATTTAGTTGTCTGCAAACTATTTAACTCATTCATAAAAATAATGATCAAGTGGGAAATTGATCTATTTGTAGCTATTTTGCTACTCAATCAAAAGAATATATTAAACCTAGAATCACTATATGTTGTTCCCAACCCAAACCGAGTTCCAACTTCCAACCATTTTACTCTGTAGAAAAACTTTTCCCGTCGGGCCCTTCTCGCAATCTCCTGTGAAAATAGAGGGGGAAGTATTAGAACATCTCCAAAAGTTTGCTATTTTTAACTTGGCAAATCTTATGATTTGCCAAGTCCTAAAAGATTTGCCAAGCTAAAAAAAGAATGTATCTCCAAGAGTTTACTATTTTTAATTTGCCAAATTTTTCTTTCTCTCCTATACATTTGGATCAGGAACCATTCTCTATTCTCTATTTCTTTTTCACTATCCCACCTGGTTTCCCACCGTGAGAAACACCGATGCCAAGCGTAAGCACGCGGCATGTTTTCCCAAGTTACCAAAAATTGTAAGTTCTTCGCTAAACTGTTGGAGGAGTGTTTTCAACATTTTTACAAAAATAAAAAAATACCAATCAGATTTGGCAAACAGTTGAAGATGTCCTTAAAAAATAATAAAAAAAGACAGAATTGTCCCTTATCTCTTCCTCTCTCGTGAGGCCCTTCTCTTTCATCAGATTGTTTCTCTATGTCTCTCTCACAGGGGCGAATCCAGCGTGGGGGCTGCGGGGCTGGAGCCCCCTACCCCCACGCAGCCCATGGAAGACCCCCCCCCCCAAGAATTTTCAGCCATGAAGGAAGAAGAAAAGGAGAAGGAAGAAGAAGGGAAATAGAGGAGGAAAAAGGAAGAAGGAAAAATAAGCCTCCCTTAGGTCAAATTCTAGATTCGCCTCTGCTCTCTCATCACCTCCCTGTGACCCTGTCACGATGGCAGGCCATTACAGGTTGTAGCACTGCCGGGTGCTGGTGAGGACCAACGAGAAGCTCGTCCTGGCATAGCACGGCGAGGGACGGCGCTTTGGCCCCGCACGGTGACCAATGGAGTGACGCTCGACAGGCGATGCTCGGCTGCATATACGACAGCGCGTCGACAGCGAGCTAGGCGGGCGGACGGATGGCGGCGAGTGGTGTTGCTAGCTCAGCAATGCAGAAGAGCTTCCCCTTCCGCGAGGCCGTCACTAAATCCTCGGCGCCGCACGGGATCTAGCTCCGTCGTCGCGGGGGCGTACAAAGGTGCTGGCGTTGGTGATGTGTGCTTGGGCAGGGGCGTAGCCAGAATTTCACCAAGGGGGGCAAAACGACATGTGGATAAGTAGAATTTTTTCTCTATTAATTCTAATTTGTTTCGTTTGTGACGGTGCTTAAGGGTTGCTATCCTATTCATCTTAGCTAAATAACCAGATATAGCTCAAAGATTGAAAAAAATTGCCATGCAAAACAAAAAGAACATAGCAGCTATAGTAGGGCAATTGTCAATTTTAGTTAACCCTACTAACCTTTCCCATAAGATCAAAGCAGCAGGAACAATTAGTCATGTTGTTATAGGCTAATATTGACCTATTTGTGAGCTTCTGCAGCTAATCAAAGTAATTAGTAGAATAAAATAAGAAATTATTTGTGGTGTCCCGGGAGCACATATAATTTCTCCTCAAGACTTAAGTTGTCTGCCCCATCTTCTTCTTCTCGAAACTGCAAGAGCTCCTTTCCCCATCTCTCTCTCTCTCTCTTGCTCTTGGTCAAGAAAGAACCCCCTCCTTGGGTATTTTGATTGGAGCACTCCCCGGACGGTCCGAGCACATCCACGGACTCTCCACGAGATTCTCCACCATGTCATCCAGTCTTCGCAAGGTGGTTTCCATAGTCACCGGGAAAGTTGTAAAGAAAGGTGCATCAAAGAAAAAGGAGAAAGATGTGGGGACTTCTAAAAGACGCCGTAGAAAACTAGAAATGTCAGTCTTGAGGAGGAAGAAGAACCTGATGATCCAAATGACAGTGACTATGTAGGAGAAACTGAAGAAGAATCCAACATGGTTGAAGAGGCAGAGCTTTGCATCATGGGGGCAGTGGTGGTCATGGTGATATCATTGATGTATTATGTTACACTCCACCTAAGAAAGTTTGGACACAAAGAGAGTATGCATAGGTGAGTGATGTCATAATCTTTATTTCTATACCTTGGTGCAAGAGAATGCTTTCTTTGGTCACATGGTGGATTGCACTGTCTTTGTTCACCGAAGAGTTGATTTTAATTATCTTGCATCTAAGGGAGTCCTAGCAGGAGTGGCAACAAAATTTAAGAACGTAGGTCTTAGACCCTTCCTTGAGCATAGATGTGATTGGAATGAGATAGTAATCATACAATTCTATGCCACATATGAGATTGACTTTGATAATGAAAACATAGCATGGATGATAGGCAGAAGACAGTTGTCAGCAACTTTTGCTGAGTTTGCTGCTGCAAATCAACTCAATTATGCTTATTTTACTGATGTTGAGCACAATAGTGATGTTTATCAGGAGTATTTATTTGAAAATTCTCAGATTTTCTATGAGCCTCCTAATGTTCAGATTACTAGAGTGTTTGGGCAGCCAATAGGGCTTAGGCATCATCATGTTGCTATCAACAATATTCTCAGACACACTTTCATGACTAAGAGTGGGAATAAAGATAAGATTTGTGAGCATTATTAGAATGTCATCAATCATACCATGAATGGGACACGCTTTAATATTGTGAAGTTGATTTGAGCAAATGATTGTGAAAAATTGAGTCCTCAGAGACAACATATACTTTGCTCCCTGTCAATGATCAAGGCAAAATCTAGGTTCAATGGTCTTGTGAGGTTCAGCATGAACTTTATCGACCATTCTATAATATGAAAGATTTTCTGAACAGGCCATTGACCCCGTTTATTGCAGAAGGTGAACCTGCAGCTACAGAGGCCCAAGTTGATAATGAGAATGTCAATGTTGATGAGAATGACAATGTTGATGAGGATGTCAATGAAAATGTGAATGAGGATGATGATGCTCATGCTATGCCCCCTCCTCCTCCAGTTCCTCCTATGCAGCCACAACCATATTGGACCCCCAGAGGGCTATTTCACTTCCTATTTTCAGAGTATGGGTCAGGACATTAGTCAGTCACTTGGGACACAGATGGCTACTGGATTTCAGACCATGCAGCAGGGCTTTCAAGAGTAGTTTGATAGTCGTTTTTAGGCTATGAGTCACCAGATGAACACTCAGTACTATCAGCGTATCATGACTCAGCTTCAGGGGATGCAGTAGACCTTTCACACTGACATGAACACATTGAGTGCCTGCTTTGATGTTCTTTCTACTTCTGAGCAGCACCAACAGCTTGTTGACCGTCAGACCCAGCTTAAGACTAATTTCAACACTCTCAGCACAGCTTTCACAGGCTTCAATGATCACTTCTACAACATTTTTCCAGCTCCTGTTCCACGACAAAGAATTATCCACATCAGCCATATTATTCTCCTCTGCCGCCACCACAGGATGACTAGCTTTTTTGGTATTTATGCCAAATGGGGAGAGATATTTTGAGTGATGTTATCTTTAGGGGGAGCTCATCTCATTGCATGCATTAACTTTGAACTCTTGCATTAGCATGTTTATTTATGTTGTGCATGAACTTGGCTTGGCTTGTAATAATTTGTGACTTTCGTGTGGCTTGAGAACTAGAACTTGTGCTTCAATGTGTGATGAACTTTGTTTGTAAGCATAAATTCTTATCTTGTGGCTTGCTCTAGTTCTTGTGGAGATTTGAGGCTAACCCATAATATTATTGTTTGGAATATATGTGTTGTTGTTGCCTTGATCTCTATTTTATAGGGGAAACTCTGTCAAAAATTCTATATCTATGCATATGTGAGAAATTGAGATGCAAAAGTATATGCACATATGTAGGGGGAGTTCATCTCTATTTTTGAATTTTGAGGTTGTTTACTCTATCTCACTCTAGGGAACTATTGCCATGAGTAAGTGACTTCAAAATTCACTCTCAAGTCTATCTTATTTCTTGTACATAATTTTGGCTTGAGCTTTTTTAAAAAAACACTCCTTGATATGGTTGTCATCAATTACCAAAAAGGGGGAGACTGAAGGCATCTAGGCCCCTAATTTATGTTTTGGTATTTAATGACAAGCTTGTGTGGACTAACAATTTCATTGAGACTATGAGTATAGGTTAGTCCCGGAGTTGAATTGAGCTTCATAAGTCTTCATGGTGATGGCGTGGATATTTCATATGAGGAAAGCTCAAGGAAAAGGTAAAAGATAGGGTTTTTCATTTTACCAGTCATGAGGTGATTAGAGGATGTAAAATGACCGAATCGATAGGCTAGATAGTCGTACTATCAAGAGGGATCAATACCATTTGCTTGACGCTCCTATAGTGCCACTTTGATCAATGACTTGCATGTTTGCATTTAGATAAGTGGCGATTTGAAAGTTCAAAGAAGCTTCGTTGAAAATATTGAGAAAAGATGTTTTCTGCCTTTGGGACGGACGGTCCGTGCCCCTCGAACGGACGGTTCGTGTGCCTTATTTTTTGAGAAAAATCTTTGCGGCATTTTTGAGTTAACAAAAAAAATCATTTTTGGATGGACGGTCCGTGAGCTTTGGACGTACGGTCCGTTAATCCCTGTTTTTACATAGAGAAGTTTTTGGGGCACAGGTGGCGGACAGACGGTCCGTCGGTCACGTACGGACAGTCCGTCGGGCTGACGGACAGTCCGTGGTGCCTGGTGGACGGTCCGTCGGACACCAACGGTCAACTCTGACAACATGTTGACTTTAGTTTTTACCATTGGAATTCAAACATGGACGGTCTGTGAAAGCCATGTTTTGAACTGTTTGAACATAACGACTAGACCGTGGGAAGGAGTTATAAATACCCCATGCCCGGGGTGGGAGAGCCTCTCTTGGCACTTTGAAAGGCTTACTTGTTATTCTTGAGCTCTCCCTCTCCTCTCCTCTCTCTCACTCACTTTGCTTTGAGGTTACATTCTTGTGAGATTGAGAGCATCTAGTGCATTGCATCAAGGTGTTGATCATTTTGGCACTAAGGGATCATCAAGCGAGCGGGTTGATTTGTTACTCTTGGAGGTTGCCGCCTCCTAGACGGCTTGGAGCTCGTGATTCCATTGAGCACTTCAGGAAGATTGTGAAGTTGCCTTGGAAGATTGGTGTGAGAGGTCTTGTGCTCACCTCGCCGGAGTGGTGAAGAGCAACTCTAGTGGAATCGAGGTGTGGAGTGGTTCTTTGGTTCTAACCGGATCAAGATCAAGCAGTGCCTTGATAAAGAAGAGGATGAACATTGAATCCACCTCAACGTGGATTAGGGGTGACCGGCAAGTCATCAATAATACGGGATAAAATTTGTCTCTTGTGTTCGGTTATTTCTTTGCTCAATTTCCTTTCAATCGATTTACTTTGAGCATCTACATTCTAGAGATTGAATTATATCTTGTCACCCCAGGTTGCAAACCCTCAACATAGGCATATAGGAGATAGAAATTTAATCCTCTTTGTGGTTCTAATTAAATTTCTCTAGTGTTGTGCTTTTAGATTTTAAATCGTCTATTCAACCCCCCTCTAGTCGGTATCCTAGATCCTACAAGCCATGACACCTCCCTGCTGCAGATCCAGCACCGACGCCCTCCCTTCCCCATCCTTCAGCGAGCGCGGGCAGGCCAACGACCCACCGCGATTGGGCGACAAGGCCACGGCTCAGTGGGCAAGGCCAGTGCGGTAGTCGGGTGACCTCCGTGCTCAAGCTCACTGATGCCAGGGCGGGAGCAGCCACTGGAAGGCGTAGCTGGCAGCAGCAAGGGCCGCGTGCTGCCACCCGCAGACGCCCAGCGACCCACCGCGGTCGGGCGATGCGACCATGGCTAGCCGCAGCGCGTCGGCTCGATGAACTCCCGCTCTTAGCGATCCGCCTGCTTCCGCTTCCAGCTCAGCCCATAGCTCCCACCGTCGTCGTCGATTCAGCTCCGTTGCCTCCTCCTGCGCCGTCAACGAAGAAGAAGAGGCGCTCCGGAGTGACGCGGGAGGTCTGAGATGGGGCGCTCCTTTGCCCCTTCTTCCCACGCATTTCCACACACACACTCCCACCAACGGCCCCTGCTCCTGGAGCTGCTTGCCCCCAGCGGCTGCCCCGACGGCGCTGCCCTCGGCGATGCCCGACCCAGCTCCCCGACGACCCTGCGCACCCCCGCGGCCGGCGCAGCTCCCCAGCAGCTGGTGCAACTCCTCGAGGCCTGCCCCCAACGGTGCCCGGCGTAGCTCCCGACCGGCACAGCCCCCAACAGTCGGCCCTGATCCCAGGCGGCGCTGCAACCGGCAGCCCGCACAGCTCCCGGCCGGCCATGCCCCAAGCTGTTGTCCCGCCCTACGCGTCGAGCCCACGGTTGGCGGAGGGATTTGCTGAGCGATTCGGCTCGACAAAGATGACGAGCAGGTGGGGGGCACTCGATTGCGAGGGGGATAGCGAGCATTGGATGATACCGATTCTGTTGGAAGCAGTTTTTTATGCCATTTTACTTTTTTTACCGATGCAAAATGTTTTGACGAGACTGTCCGAGTTGCTCTTAGGTTGAACTTTGTCCGGTATTTTTTGTTTGGATTCTAGTTTTCTAGTAGTGCCATCTGAACGTTAACATATATAGTACCACAACTTTTAATGGTATATGGACCTTAATTTGTGACCTTAATTCTAGTCTTCCACAGAGTTTTGCGCAAACATAGTCAAATTTAAGTTACTTTTGAAGAACTTTCATTAATAAAGCAAACCACCACAAAAAATATAATATTTTGCATAATTTTTTGAGAGACAAATTGTCAAACTTGGAGACAATAAAGTCAAACCAACTATAATTTGTAAGAGAGGGAGTATAACATAACTAGCACGTAGCAGTCTTTAAACCAAGGTAGCCCCCTACTAGAACGGAAACCTCACGGGACATAAATGTTGAGTGTTGGCATAAAACTAAGTCGGTGGGGGTTATGATCATCCAACGGTTTTCATTAAGAGAAAGGAATCTAATCCCGACTTAGAAAATTCCTGAACCCTTCACGGATGAGGAGGTTTTTTTAAACAAATTTCGTAAATTCGCTCTAATGAGAAATCGAACACGGATCTACTGTTTACAATCATACCTCAGTCTCTCTAACCAACTAAACTAGAGGACCTTTGGTATGTTGAGTGCTGACATGGAAGCTTCCTTCCCAACCCCTCCCATTTCTAGCATTTGTCATAACAAATAAGAATCTTGATGTGCTCGATTGCTGAGGGCATATCCTGTACTCCCACCGTTTCATATGCTCCCGTGCGCCCGCACAAAAAATACTAACGAGAATATACATGTAAAATTCAAATAAAAATATAGATGGATATATGATGCAAGTATCTAAGTTCATACAAAATTTGAGGTGCAACAAAAATATGTGCAAGAAAATACAAAAAAGTGAAATCAGCACTTCAATAGTGTGGGTTGCACCTGTTCATCTCTAGACCCGCACCCGTTACTGTTGATATGCTGATTTCTCTTTTTTGTTTCTTATTGCACATATTTTTGTTCATCTTTATTTTTTTATGATGTTAGAAGATAATAAGATGCATCCATTTGTATTTTTGAATGAATTTTTGATGCACTTTTAGAGGTGCATTTGCAGGTTGGGAGTACGGGAGTACCCCAACCTGCGGGAGCACAAGATACGTTCTCATCGATTGCTGCACCGATGCACTATAGTAACTAGAGTAATTTCTAGTACTTCTCAACCGGCGTCCATACTAATGGGTTCTTGAATCCGAAAGCTGGTCAAGAGAACTGTCTTCCAATCTGGTTCCTAAGCATTCGCGAATGGGTTGCCCCTGTCTCTGACAGTCTGACCATAGCTGCTAACCTTATCCGTTGAGATTTGGAATAGTAAAGTTGTAAATAAATAGTGCTGGAATAATATTTTTTTTGAGAGAAGATGTGAAGAACATGATAGGTAATAGTGCTTTTTCACTGTTCCTTTTGAGCCAAAAGAACAAACCCTTAGCTTAAGCTTTTTTGAGTTTATGAAATTTGATCACTAATTGTCTAATATTAATAAAAATGAAATTTGGTCACAATTCTTACTATGATACGCTAGGTACCCGATGAAACTCATATTTGCTTGACACAGAAGTTGCTGATAACACTACAGAAACTTATATGAAGTTTTTATTTCGATAACACTAATGAAACATGTTAAAGCTTTGGAAATTGTAATATGTGCCCGGCAAGTTTCATCAGACTGAACACCATATCCCGAGCTCAATAAAAAATATACAACTGAAAACCTTTAAAAAAAATTTCACCCAGTTACACATGAAAAGTAACTTCAATCACTCATATACATTCAAGTACTTGCAGCTAGAACCGTTAATATAGTGCATGCAATTATATTTTTCCGATGTTAATAACTTCTAATTGTAAATAATAAAATACAAAAGTTTGCACTGGCCCGGAAGAAAAGAAAACCTATCAGGCAGTGTCCCAGTGTCTAAACTGAAGTAAAAGAAACGGGAATGGTACAAACCGAACATGTATACAGATGAACTTTTGGTTCAATGGTTCCATTGCATCAGCTTTTGCACAATACAGATTCGGACCCAAGATTAGCAGGTAGCGACACAGCAGAACATGTATAGCAACATCGTTGACACCTTCATAGTTCCTTCTATTCAGGCCATAAGTTGCACCTTCAATGTTAAACACTGGCCCAATTTGCCATTTCATACTTTTCTTTCATCTAAGGACCAGATATTAGCTCTCTAGTCCTCTAATTTTCTCAAAGCAGCACTGTATGGACTGGATGATCTCTGGTGTGATACGGTCACCAGAAGCCACCTTGTATTGTTCAAATTTCGCTTCATCACACTCAAGTGCAGCTTTCTTGCAAGCCCTGATACTTCCTAGAAAAAGTGAATGCGATGATAGTTAATGAGCTTACCTTTGGCAGTTTGGTCATAGAAAATAGCAATCCTTTCCTTAAGGAGTACAAATTAGTACTACAATAACGCAAAACTCTGGGCTGACCATTCAAATTGACATGTAGAAATACTTAAAGCAGGAGAAGAACTGACATAACTATATTCCGCGTTCTGGATGAGGAAATTCAATTTCAACTAGGTCTATAAAATAGGTGTATGTGAACAACAGAATGAATTCGTGAATTCATTATAAAACAAATACTAGAGCTAAAATACACCAATGAAATGGCAACACAGGTTGACAGTAATGCAAGATGGGCATATCACATCGGATCTAAATGACAAAACTATCTACCAATTTCTATTGTAGCAAGAAAAGAAAATCCACTACATAAATGAACTACCCATTACTACTATCAATTATTGAAAGGTTCAGGTTGCACTAAATGAAGTGTCAGACCATCCACAGAGTAAGTCACTCACCACTCATGTCGAGCAGGTTGAATGATACAGGTATCTTCCCAATGTACCTCACCATTGTAATTGCCGCCCAAACTTTCTGGTGGTCTTCACGTGACACACGAATAATGCAAAGCTTTGTTATAGGATTAACATACTTCACTGAAATTATCAGAGCTCATAAGATTAAGAAGCCAGTACTAAACTCAATACAGCTAAACTGCTGTAAAATCAAGAAAACATTAAAGAGTAATCACTACTAGTACCTTGCAATGATCCAAGAGATGCAGCTAGGCCGCACTCCCCAAAGTTCAGATGAATGTTGTCCCTTATAACTTTGGTTATATTAAACTGGGTGAGGATGACAGGGTCTTGTTCACCTCTACCTGCATCTATAAAGACCTCCATCACCATGTACCTATTTTTGAAGTGAACCATAGCAACTATACACTTCTTTTCCCGCAGCGCTCCTGCACCCAGACGGAGGACCAGTGGTCATCATAAATTTAAGAGAACCAAAGCAGATTTTGTCTATGTCACATTGCCTAAGATAAGACAGAAAGAGGTAATGACAGTAATGTAAAAGATAATCATCTTGGAGGTATGCTGGATAAAATGAGAATACACACCACGAGAAGGGCCAAGGAGGGGAGAGGTGACAAGTGAAGCTGTTAAGTCAAGAAGCAATGATTGGTGGTTGTCATCTAAGCAGCACGGATACGGATACGTGTATCGGTATCGGAAGGATATGGATACATGGATACTGCAATTTCCCAAACAACCCGATAGGCGGATACGTTTCAACATTTTTTAATAAATAAAAAACAGTGCATATTAAATTGTAAAATAGATTTTCCTGCTCAACATAGAGACATTTAAGGTCTATTATACTCAAAATAATATGATAGCAGGTTCTAATTTAGGAAAAAATAAAAGGTAATAGCAAACTAACAATATGCTCTAATCAGTAACCAGTAGTTGCAGTTGCAGCTCTAGATCTCTAATGTGGTGAACAGGGAAGGGGATATCGAAACTCACCTAAGCAGTACCAAGCTAGCAGCCTAGCAGGTAGCAAGGGTTACGTTCTTTGCAGACTTGCAGGAGGCCGGATGGGCGCAGTTGTGTTGCAGGCGGCCTAGGGCGGTCTCGGGTGGTCGGTGGCGGCGATGGCGGAGGCTGATCTCGCAGGAGCTCCTCGTCGCGGGGAGGCCGGCGCACCTGTTCGTTTCACGAGGGCTCGCGGCAGGCACGGCTCCTCGTCGCCGGCGCGGGCGGCGGCCACGGGCGGCGCGTGGTGGAGGCACCAGACGGGAGGCGGAAGGGGCGGCGGCTGTGTCGGACTGAATGGGATGCGGAGGTAGGGTAGGGGCGCAGATTGTTAGATGGGCTGGGCTGTACAGATACGTGGGCCGAGACGTATCTAATTCAGAGTTTTTGCCCATTTAAAACAGGATAGTGGACACGGCGTGCGTATCCGCGAAGTATCGGATACGTATCCGAAACGTGATACGCTATCAAATTGAAGTATCCGTGTTTCTGACTTGTCATCACACTTAATTCCAAATTAATGTGGAATTTAGAATTCACAATCTACACAGCTAGTGCACATCAGTTCAAATTGTGGAAAACAATTCTGCTAAAAGAAGCTATGGCAAAGGAAGCAATGTCTAACTGAGCTGCATGCCTCCATCTTGCGAAGCAAAGCTATTTTCCCCTAAATAGTGTTCAGTAGCTTTTCTCTTTTTTATTTCCTCTTTAATGTGTTTATACTTTTTTATAGTTATTTTTTAATTTAATATAATAAGTAGGGTTCCGCCCCTCCTTTTTTTCAGAAAAAGGAGTTGCAAGCCAGTCATAACACATTCCTGTAAGGTTCTCCTTTGAGAATAAGGATGGACCAGAACACAGTGCCATGGTTAAGAGTTTTCACCAGTGTTTCAAAGGCGATGCCTAGGCATCCGGGTGGACCCAGTTGGCTTTGGGAAACCGATCCACCCTGTCACCTAGGCGATAAGGCGTGCACAGGTTGCCAAGATCACCTTGTCGCCTTTAAACACTGGTTTTGACTGTTGCAAAAAACATACTACCTCCGTCCTTAAATATATGACGTTTAGGACAAAAAATTCAGTTCATTTTGAACTAGTTTTCTTGTCCTAAACGTCATATATTTAAGAACGGAGGGAGTAGCAAATTAGAAGAATGGTCAACCAAGTCTTAAGATGTCATTTCACTGATGCTATTGGATCTAAGAACTGTAAAAATCAAATGGATCAAATCACTAAAAGCCTTATAGAACGATTTGACCCATGGGAACAACAAAGAAGAAACATAAGACATTGAGCTTTCTTAGCAGCAGTAGACTTCAAATGTGGGGGACGGCAATCAAATCTGCAACCCGAAAAAACCTGGGGAATATGTGAAATTTCATATACCACTCAAGTCAGTGTCTATTTTTTCTTTTTTCCGAAAGGAGATTGGTTCTTTCAAAAAGAAAGGAGATTTATTAAATAATAACGAGTAGATTCAATAGGCATATTGAACTGAACCATCGTGGAGCTAATTCATAAGCTTCACTGTGGTTTATACTGTTCAATTTAAATACTTCAGTTTCTGCTCCTAGTAGTTACAATTGGATCTAGCAGCTCCTAGTAGAGGTTTAGCTGAAATATTTTTGACCGAGTTCTCTAGTCCTTCAGTCCAGCAGCTTCCCACCAGACTCTCTAGTCCTTGAAATGCATCAGGTCAGTCAAACTTCCAGAACAAATGTCATGTTGTTTATGCAATCAAGCATGCAGCAATGCAGTACCAAGAACATAGGCTACAAAGCATGCTATAGTGGGGCAAGGTGTTCCACTGCAATTGCATCACAGATCGATATGATTCCACCGGACTTTTAGAATGCTATAGTAGGCACCAACCAATACAAACATCAGTCAGAGCACATAGCAAATTTATGGGTAAAATGCATGACTTTTTTTACCTTAGTTGGAGTACCAATACAAACAGCAGTCGGCGTCACGAGCTCCTCCAGATCTAACGTGTCAGGGGCGTCACAGGCACCACCGTCACGGACTCCCCTCCAGATTCTTGATTTGAGGGCGGCTGTACTCCAGGTTTTGCCGGCCAGGACCAAGGACGGCTGCTGCGGCTTCGATTCGGGGCGACCCTAGAACTACCGGCGGGCGAGGGGAGCGGCAGCCGGCAGGGAAGAGGAGAGGCGGCCGGTGGCGGAGGGGAGGCGGCGGCCGGTGGCGCAAGGCGGCCGAGGGGAGGGTGAGGGGCGGTGACGGCGCGTGCGCTACGTCGCGCCAGCTCGCGTCGGCCCGCGGAGCGTGGGAGACGTGGGAGGCTGGGCTGCTTTTTTTTCTTTTCCTTTTTTTTCTTTTTGGGTTGGGCTGCACTGTCTACGTGCGGGCTTTTTCCTTCTTTGTTTAACGGGCTGGGCTAGACGCGCGGGGGGCGTCGGTTCTTTTTTTCTTTTTTTTTTCTTTTCTAGTTTTTATTTTTTTTCTGTTTCTTTTATTTTTTTTATTTCTTTCCTTTTATTCTTCTTTTCTGTTCTATTTCCTTTTTTTATTTTTCTTATTTATCTTTTATTTCTTCTTTTCTTATTTATTTATTTATTTCTATTTTTGTTTCTATTTTATTTATTTTTGTTTTTTTATTTTTTATTTTATTTTTTATTTTTATATGTTTATTTATGTTTTCTATACATTTATGTTGAGTCTCAGTGAATATAAAATTTTATTTTTATATTTTTATTTCTTCTGTTCGGCTCAAGTGAATTTTTGTTCGGCTCTAGTGAATATGTTTGTTTGGTCTCAGTGATTTTTTGTTTGGCCCGAGTGAATTTTTGTTCAGCCTAGTGAATATGTTTGCTCTGCCTCAGTTAATTTTTGTTCGGTCTAAGTAAATTTTTGTTCGGCCCGAGTGAATATGTTTGATTGGCCCAAGTGAATTTTTATTCGGCCCTAGTGAATATGTTGTTTGGCCTCAGTAAATTTTTGTTTGGCACAAGTGAATTTTTGTTCAGCCTAGTGAATATGTTTATTCCGGCCTAGTTAATTTTTGTTCAGCTCTAATGAATTTTTGTTCGGTCCAAGTGAATCTTTGTTCGGTCCAAGTGAATTTTTGTTCGACTCCAGTAAATTTTTGTTCGGCCCTAGTGAATATGTTGTTCGGCCCAAGTGAATTTTAGTTCGGCCCAACTAAATTTTTGTTCGGTCTGGTAAATTTTTTTTCAGACCCGGTAAGTATTTGTTCGGCCCAAGTGAAATTGTGTTCAGCCTAAGTGAATTTTTGTTCGGCCCAAGTGAATTTTTGTTCGGCCCGGTAAATTTTTGTTCGACCCATAAAAGTATAATAATAGAAAGATAATTAAAAAATAATATTCACTAGGCAGAACAAATATTCACTGGGATGAACAAAAATATGTGAGGCCGAACAAATCTATTTGTTCTAGCTAGTAAAATAATTAATATTTGGTATTTAAAAAATGTTTTTAAAAATATTTCATCAAAACATAGTCAAGTGAGATCTTATTTTGATGATCTGGGTACAAAAAATCTATTTTTGAAATCGAAATTTAATTTAGATGCACGGTTTAAGATTTATAACTCTTTTAGTTTTGGAATAAATTAATTCCTCTTTCTTCGGTGTGGGCCCTCCGCCCCACGCCTCCCCGCGAGGCCCGCGCGCCCGGCGCGATAGGGTGGAATCCATCGCGTCGGCGATGTATAATCGCCCCCAGGGTGGCGCCGACTCAGTACCTCGGGGGGAAACCGAGAGGAGAACCGAACCGAAAGAAAGGAACCAAAACCAAAAGAATCGGTTCCTGATGATTCTCTGATTCTAACCGATAGCCGGTTCCTTCGGCTCGGTTCTCGGTCAACCGAGGAACCAAGAAACAGTCCATCAACACACTGCAGTCCATCATTGAGCCTAATTATCCTACAACCCAACTGATCAAAAGCTCAACTAGAAACAAACAAACCCTACCTCCCAACCTCGACCGACGCCCGCTCGCGCTGCTGCCCCTTCCCTGTCTCCCCCACGCGGCTGCGCGCAGCGCGCCTGCGCCCAACCTCCGTCGCTGTCGGGTCGTCCGGCCGACCGGCACCTGCAGCACAGGGTGCAGCCCGGTGGCTGGCATCCCCAAGGAATCGACCCCGGCCGGACATTCACCCCGCCGCCACCGGCCATCCCCTACGGCCGCCTCCTCTCTCGTCCATCCTCCCAAATCTCGGCGGGCCTTGCAGGCAGAGCTCGGTTGGGACAGCAGCGCCGGCGGCGGTCGCCTCCTCCGGATCGATGGGCACCGCAGGTACCCACACCGACGTCATCGAGGTCGCGAACGAGCACTTCCTCTGCCTCGTCGTGTACCACTGCTCATGGAGCACGACGCGCACCGGTACTACTACCTCGTCTACGATGTCGTGTCCCCGTCGCTGTTGATGATCCCCTTCCCCCCGGAGCATCAGCTCGACTTCAAAGGCTGCAGCCCTCCTCGTGCCCCTCAAACGCGGTCTCTACGACCTGGCCCTCCTGGCACGCGCCCCCGACGCGTCTCTCTTTTGTTATCTCAGTTAGAACCGAAACCAGACCGAAAGAACAGAACCGAACGGTTCTCTCTTCGGTTCTGATTTTCCGAGAACCGAATTTTCGAGATAACAGAAGAACCGAACGCCCAAGGCTACGAATCAGGATGGAGGAATAGTGACTTTTTTAACTATAAACTTTTTTAAGAAATATTTTAACAATAACACCACCCAAAAATTATTTGCATCATATGACCCTTTTGATCGCGCCGGCCCACGTGGCGTGGCAGGACCACACTTTGTCGCGCCACATGCACCGGCACGTCAAGCCCATCGTGCTGGAATGGTGGGCTCACGAGACCCCCTCCTGCCACGCCACATGCATTGGCGAGGGTGTCGTGCCATCTTGGGTGGCGTGGCACGAGGTACTCCAATTCAATTTATCAATTTTGAATGATATAAATACAATAGTATTTGAACTTCAGTATTACAAAACTTGACAGACATGATATATAAGGTCTGAACTTTTCATTTTAGTAATATGTATAAGGCGAAGCGTTACATATTTTAAAAAAATTAATTCCAAAATATGCTATATATTATCCTTATATCCTACTTAGGGCTCTTGTTTAATGGTTATCCACTTAGGATGATCTCAATTATATATCATTTAAATATTGAATGTCACGAAACTTGGCATGCACATTATAGAAGATGTAAAGATATTATTTTACTAACATGTACAAAGTCAAGTATTACATATTTTGAAATACATAATTTCAAAGTAAGATGTGTATTATCCTTCTAGCAACCTTAGATAACTTCTAAGTGTTAAATAAATTAAAATTCGACGTTTACTTTATTTTAATTTAGTAACTTAGTGAACCTTAAATATTTTTAAACTTTAATAAGTCGAGAATCTTCTTGATCACATTATACACTACTTTACTATTCAACTAATTTGGGATCATGTCTAGTACGTTCAGGGTGATGAGTGGGAACCACCATATTCTCATAGGGAGAGAGATCAATGTCATCATCATTGGGTCCCCCTTCATCACCGGTGCTTGCTCTCTTTGTCCTTGCACCAATTGCAATACCACCGGTGGTTTTCTGCTTAAGAATGGGGTTGCCAAAAGGACCACCACCACGGCCTTGAGCACAGGCAGGAGCAACTTGAGGCTTGTTCCTCTTGGAATGAACATGAATTCCATAATCTTCATCGAATGCCTGTTCTTCCTCCTAACTAGATGATTGTGAACGAATCTCCTTGTCCTTGTCTTCAACCCTCTCTCTACCCATCTGAGCAAAAGATATAACATATAAGGAATGATTTAGCTAGATGTAAGAAACAAGCACCATTGGGTCGTCACCACCCCAGTCGGGTCATCCGGCCAAAGAGGTTCGGATGACCCGGCCAGGTTGTGATGAACCCTAGCGGGTTGGACTGAGATATTGAGTCCACCATTTGCAACAAGATCATAGACAAGTGTTCTAGGGTACTAGATGAAGCTATTGACCAAACAGAATCGCCTAGAACAACCCACATTGAGAGATCGAAATTTTGGGATTTTGAATGAGATTATTGTTGGATTTCCCGCGAAGTTTCTGGGTGATCCGAAGGGGAAGGAGTACTTGAAGATGAGGGCAATCCAATAAGCCCAAGCACGAGCAAAACCAACGGAGGAGCGCGAAAATCGTCTAGGGGCGATAACAGCAGCTTGGAGAGGAGAGAAATAAAATTTAGGGTTCTAAGCCGTCGGCCGCGGGCCTTTTATAGCCCCGACCCCATGTTCGGATGATCCGGCCTGGGTTGTCGGATGATCCGACGGTACGTAGAGACGCCTCAGGTGGAGAGGAGGGGGAGGACGGCGCCGCGGTAGGTGGGGAAGGAGAGAGAGAAAGAGAGAGAGAGAGAGGAGGGAGAGAGAAGGAAGAAAATGAGTATGATGTGTGGGTCCCATAGAAGGTAGTTGGTATGGAATATGAGATATAGGGAATGACGGGTGCGAGAAAACTGGTACTGGACTAGAGAATCTCGTTGACCAGGCAGAATATTCTCTTTTAGGGTATGAAAATAGAGTACGACGAGTGCGGATAGCCTTAGACTATCCACACTAGGTACTGGGAGGGGAACGCAAAGGCCCCTTCCAGTACGCCTTTCACGTAAAAAGGGCTGCAACGGCGTACTGGGAGGGAACTGCAACCTCCCAGTTTCGTCCCGTCTACGGGAAACCTAGCAGAGGTCCAGGACGCCCTCTACACGGCCATGGCACGAGGCCCGCGGGAGGGGTGTTGGTCCGCACCCTGGCCAAGAGGAGGAGAGAAGATGGTCGTGGCGGCCCCGAGCAAAAGCAATCACCGCCAGAGCTCGAGCAGTAGCAAGATCCGCGCAAAGAGGAGGAGCTGACGGGGGAAGCAGCACGCCGCTGCCGCTGCTCGTCGCGACGACCGCCACCTGGTGGATGGAGGTCGACTCAGTGACGCCTGCTCCCCTGCTTCTGCTTGCGCTCCGCCCCTGCTGCAACGCGCGCCCCGCCGTAGGGGAGCTACAACTGCAGCCGCCGACCGAGTTCTTACACCTTCGCGAAGCAAGCCGCCCGCCGTTGCAGCTTGGCCATGGCGCTCGAGCTCCTACTCCTCCGCGAAGCCATGGCGGCCACCCCTGATCGAGTAGCGATGGATCCGCCGTCGGAGAGGTGAGGGAGGGAGGGAGGCAGGGCTCCGCACTGGATGTGAGTTCGTCGAGGACTTTCTCCCCTCGCGCTGAAGCCACGCTGCCGGAGACGCTGACGAGTTCGTTGAGGCCATCGAAGCCGCGCCGCCCAAGATCCATCACCGCCCGAGACCTCGGAGAAGCCCGCCGTCGCAGGCGGTCACCGCCGGAGAGGGAGGGGCGATGGAGCGGAGGCGGCTATGGCGAGGCCCGTGTCGGAGCCCGCCATGGCCGAGGACGAGGACGGCGCCATGACCCCTCATCGGCGAGATCCAATAAGAGGGAGGGGCCTCCGCCGCCGTCCCTAAGGCACTCCGCCGGCCCCCACCTCGTGAGCAGCCTTTCCTCTGTTGTTGCTCAAGCTCGGCGAGGCGGCCGAAGTGAGGTAGTGAAGGGGAGGGAGCGGGGATCCCCGTCGGCGAGCGCACCTCGAATGTGTCGACCTGGGCGTCGCGCCTCGGATGTCTGGCCTCCGCGCCGCCGCCTCGCCTCCTCCTCACCTCGCCCGCTTCTCCTGCCACCGTCCGCCCCTCCCATGCTTCTCTGCCAGCTGGGAGGATGGGGCCCTGCTCTGCCCCCGTGTCGGCGTGCCCCTGAATCTCCGCCGCTGCGGCCTTCACCGGGGAGCACGGGCGCCGGAGGACGGGTCGGCGGGGGAAGTTGGACCCGCCGGCCGGCGCGCGGCGGAGAGGGAAGAGGAGGAAGGGGAAGAGGAAGCAGAGTAAAAAGGAGAGGGAGAATGACGAGTGGGCCCCACCGGAGGGGTAGTTGGTATGAAGTAGAGATATAAAGGATGACGAGTGCAGAAAAAATTGTATAAAGGAGAGAATCTCAATAAACAGACAAGAATATTTCATTTTAAAGAAGGATATGAAGTATGACGAGTACGGATGGTCTTAAATCTCTACATGTGCTGTAGTGCCGTCGGCTATACGGGATCCTCCTGTAGGACTTCCCGTTCCGCACTGCTGCGGAGAATTTTACTGTAAATCCATCCTCCATGATGGAATTTTACGGAGGAAAGGTTTCCACTACTTGCATGGATCGACGAGCAGGGAGGAACATGATGAAAGTAGCGCGCAGCTGTAATCCCCCTACTACTGTTCATTCGTACCGATCGATACACGTAGCGGTACGAGGCTTGTACGTGCAAAAAGAGGCCTAGGTGAGTCTAGTCGTGCAGTACAGTAGACAGAGGCAAAGGAAGGTCCGGTAGAGTCCAAGCGTCTGGGGACAGTGGAAAGGTGCTTTGAGTTGAGACTAGTATAGCTAGCAGCAGGAGATGGATCGATCGATCGATCGTCCAACGGCGCGGTGGCGACGGGGGCCGAGACCCGGCGACACTTGGAGCGCGACGGCCCCCCTGGCTTTGACCAGAGCGCGCCCCACTCTCAGATGGCTGGCCCTGGCCGTCGCCCCCCACGAGTACCCGGCGCCACTCCCCACGGCCGTGATGTTCTGGATCGATCACTTGTAGGAGGAGGAGGAGGAGGAGGAGTCGTAGCTCACCTCACTACGAACACTCCCCGTCCAGGTCCACCCCAGCCCGCCACCACCAGCCTCTCTCCCTATATATAGCCGCGTGCTGCGGGGAACAGCCGGCCGCGTGCTGCGGGGAACAGCCGGCCGCGCGTTCGCCTGCAACCGCTGCTCCTCTTCTCTGTAATCCCCCTCCCAAGTAATAAGCTTAACTGCTGGGCCGTTTCCGCAGAGAATTGGCGAGGCCGGTGAGGATCGGAGGAGGGGAATCGTGCCGTGCCTAGCTAGCCGAGCGCGACTGCGCGAAGAAGGAGATCGATCGTTTTCGAGGAGCTCCGGCCGATCTCGGGGCGCCGGCGGCGGCATGGGGATGAGGCCCGGGTGGGTTGGCGGCCTGGTGGAGGAGAGCTTCTTCGTGGCGTGCGCGGCGCACGAGGACCGCAAGAAGAACGAGAAGAACATCTTCTGCTTGGGATGCGTCGCCAGCATCTGCCCCCACTGCGCCCCCGCGCACCGCCACCACCCGCTCATCCAGGTACGGTGATGACCTTCTTCCCCTCCGTCGCGTCCCCCACCTCGGCCGTGCAATCCTTCGTTCCATTCCCTTCTCTCTCGCCGAGGACGATAGATGCTCCATGTGTGCAATTCACCTGGTCGCCGTCGTCAATTCGCCGGCGGCGTGCTGTGTCATTGTTCCTGCTCAATTCGATTTTGGACTTGAAGCAGCTAGCAGTGCTAGACGAAGCACTAGTACAGTAGTACACTGTAGCCGAGCTATAGCTAAGCTCCTACAGTATTTTTAATTTTTTTTCTCTTTAAACAATTACGAGGTGGTGGCTTCGGTTGGGCTTAATTGCGGCGGGGGCTGGAGTTAGCGCAGTCCCAAGGCCATTAACTCCCGCAACCCTCTCTTAGAACCTCGTGCGTGCTGCTCTCATCTTTCAATTCGGCCGCTTCATTCCCTACCCCCTGTCGTTTTCTGTGCTAGTAATTCTACTCCCTCATGCTAGTGCTAGTAATTAATGCCCTAATTACCGTAAGTTAATTTGGCCCAATTATTCAGTGATGAATCAATCCTGAGCAAAATCCACTGCATGTCTGCGTTCCTTCATCACTGATCACTGGATTGGGAGACGGGGATGGAGCCGGCCGGAAGGAGGAAATGGCCGAGCCCTGAGCTCCTGATGCAACATGGCCCATGGCCAAACGCCCCCCGAAGAAGCGTGGTCTCACGATTAGCAAGAATTCCCCCATCCGTCCCCGTCCGCCCCCGGCCGCTGCATCACGCTGCGCTGCCCTGGCCTCCTGCACTGCACGGTGCACGCTCTATCACCAGTCAGTGATACCTGCAAAAAGCCTGCCGCCATCGTCGGCGCCTCGCTTGACCTTTCCACCACGCGCAAAGCCTGCCTCCGATCCCATCCCTAACGGTGCTAACAGTGACCCCACTGTAGCTGCTACGCACACTTACCAGTTACCATAGCTTGCATACATGTCCTCGATCTCTCTTCTCCGAGAGGAGGAGAGGATTTCCAGGTGAGGTGATGCAAATTAAGCAAAAAATCAATGGAATTGTGGCCGTTTTGGTTTGAGTGGTGGCACAAATGAGCATGAGCTACTACTCATTTTGGACGACGCTGGCCGGCACGGCAGGCCCCCCTGCGTAGACGACGCACGCTGTGGTTGGCTAGCTGCTGGTAAATTGATGGGCACCCTGTACGTCCTTGGGGCTACCCAGCAGTCTGCCACGTAAAAAAAAAGATTTACCGAGTGGATGCACGGTGAAAAAGTCCAGGAAACAAAACCATGGCCGCCTCCCGATACTGTTGCTCGCCTTCTCCCTGCTCGATCGGCTACCGTCCAAGGCGTATGACACTGTTCATCCATTCAGGCCCCAGTTTAGGTCGCCGTGGCTGCTTGCGCCAACCCAATGCAACGCGAACCTTTCACTTTTCACCGCGGGGTTAAAATTTTGTTTATCCGGGGGAGAGGGAAGGACCTGATGACCGTTGTGCCCTCCGAGGGGTCGCTTGGATTTTCCCTGGCGACATGCATGGGCGGTCTGGTCCGTCCGTCGTTTCCACGCTGCGCGCCTACGAAGGACCGAAGCGCCATTGGTCTCCCGCGATAAGGATGGCGACGAGCCGCCGGTCAAAGCGCTCGCAATTATTACCGGCGACGAGCCAGGCCTACTAGTATTTTTTTTCGCTCGCTGGAATTATTGAGCACGCAGTCACGTTCGTTCGTTCACACGCGGAACTTGTGGGCTTTGCATGCATGAATGCATGGGCTGTGGATGGATACAAAATTTACGTGCAACGAGCCAACGACTACGTACTAGTGAAATACTCCTACTAATGTTGGTGTGTTGTTAATTACTTGTGTTTTTGGCTTGGGGCAGGTCCGGAGGTACGTGTACAATGACGTGGTGCGGCTCGACGACCTGGAGAGGCTCATCGACTGCTCCTTCGTCCAGGTGACCGACCGACCGATCACTGACACACGACACGTTGCAGATCTATCCATCCCTGCATGCGTGCCTGAGTCCTCCTGACCGATTCGTTCGTCTCATGCATGCATGCGATGCCATGCACATGCAGCCTTACACGATCAACAGTGCCAAGGTGATCTTCCTCAAGCCGCGGCCGCAGTCCAGGCCTTTCAAGGGCTCCGGCAACGTCTGCCTCACCTGCGACAGGATCCTCCAGGAGCCCTTCCACTTCTGCTGCCTCTCCTGCAAGGTACGTATCGTATGCCGTAGCTCGTAGGTGTACAAGAATACACGATACGTACGTGCATGCATGCAAAAATACTTGTTTGTACATGACGTGGTGTTTATTTATATACACTAATAATTAATTAACCTGTGTGGTCTGGTCTGTGGAGAGCTAGTAGCTAAGCTAATAATGGGTGCACACGCGCGGGAGCATGCAGGTGGACCACGTGATGGTGCAGGGCGGGGACCTGTCCAACATCCTCTACGTGCCGGGCGGCGGGACGCCGGACCTGGCGAGCTGCGGCTTCCCGCGCTTCGAGAACCTCCGCGTCGACGGCGGCGGTTACGACGACGACCCCGGCCAGGTCACGCCCAACTCCATCCTCGAGCACCCCGGGCAGCAGGGCAGCAGCTACGGATACAGTGGCAGCGCCTACAGCGGCGGCTCCAGCAGCAACGGCAGCGGCAGCGTCCCGGCGAGGAGGAAGAAGAGCGGCGGCGGCGGCGGCGGGTTCTTCCCTCAGATCGTCCTGTCGCTCGGCAACCGGCGGAAGGGCGCGCCCCATAGGGCGCCGCTCGCCTGACCGACGGCGGCGACAAGCAGTACAGAGATCCAAATTATGATGTTCATTAAGATAGCTAGTAGCTAGCCGTGTTTAGTAGCAGTGCTTAATTAGTAAGTGTAATCCTATGATTAGCCATGTAGAGAGGGAGGGAGATGAGAGTGGCTGAGAGGGATGGATAGCCTCTTGTGTCTTAAGCTTGTAGGGCCCCCATGCATCTAGAGGTGCAGTGTTTTGACGAGACTCCTCGAGAGGCCAGAAGAGGAGCTATGGAGCAAGGCAAAAATCTCTGCCGGTGTAGCAGCAACCGCCCCTGTTGCAAGCCCAGGTAGGCCCTTCTAGGCGACGGCCGGCGGCGATGGCCGTCGTCGTCGTCGCCGGTGGGCTACCAATTTTGTACTTGATGCAACGGGGGTCGTCGCGTTTGCTCGGAAAGTTGGCACGTACGCATGCATGCATGCGTACACCACTGTTAAGTCCATGACCAATATATATATATAATTAAATTAATACTAGATGTTGTCCATCTAATTGTACTTGCGATGGTGTGCTGGGTCTGCATCGGTTTCATACTCGTTGTCTGTACCCAGTCCGTGCCCTTGACCGCTCGTCGATCGTGTGGCCGGCATGGAGACGTGCATGCTAGGCAGCTCGCCCCCGCCATTCATGCATGCTCTGATGGAATCGGAATGGATCTAGGTCGAGCCAGATCACAGAAAGAAATCGTGTCTCCACACTTCATTGTCCATGTAGATCGAGTAGTATTTGGAGCCGAGCTTTGTTCAAGCTCTGCTGCTATCGAAAGTCAGAGCATGCACGTACTACGCGAGTGCATGCAATGCAGCACGGCAGCACCTCCAAGGCAAGCTGCATGCATGCGCCCCATTTCGCTCGACAACCTTTTTTTTTTTTGAGTGGCCGAAAGCAGCGTTTTTCGGGACTAGGGAAGTGTCGGCTTCTTCTCATCAGCAGCAAGGCCAGCTCAGATCCGTACTGTTGTTGCTTCACTACCACAGTACCACTAGTGCTCGCTCCAAACGACAAGAGATCGCGGACACGAACGACCAGCTTATTATGTAACCTCGTGGACCTAATAAGTTAATTAGTAGTTCTAGAGGAGGTTCAGTGGATTTTTCCACGTCAAGCGGATGGAATTACACTGCGTGCGCCGTACGGTGGCTGGGTAAACCAATTTCCGAATTGCCGAGCCGAGCCGCTGACCGTAGTGCTTTGACGCGCCGGCTCTGTACCGTGCAGCCCTGATTTTAAACCTAGCACTACGGCTTGTTCACCTCGAACGATCTGCCTGCCTGCCCGTCCCGAGATAACATCGCCACCAGCTAGCTGGACACAAAGCAGCTAGCTCAGCTCGAAGTCCAAGGAGGGATTCGACAAGTCGGTGTTCTCCACGACACCACGTGATCACCCATGACTTCCACAGGCAAGATTTTGTTTTAGAAGCCCAACTTCCCCAAAAATTTACTATGCAAAAAGAAGATTCACCATCACATCAAACATGACATCAAAAATGTCGACACATGCATGAAGGACTCCGACGGGCGGTGAGGCACCAGATCCGACGGCCTCCTCTGTGCTCTATCCCTCTCCCTCTTCTCCTGTGCCAAGCTCGTCGTCCCGCCCGGAGCTTCCTCCGGGAGCTCCGCCCCTCCCTCCGTATGTCCCTCTCCTCCCCTACTCCCTGACCGCGGCGGAGGAGGGGTAGCGGCGCGGCGCCCGTGTGGGGGGCAGGCGGCTGGCGGCGGGGCGCCTGTGCGGGGTCCGGAGGTACGGGGGAGTGGAGCTGGTCGAGACGGGGAATGGGTCGGCGGGGGAATGGGCAGACGGGGGAGGAAGATGGTCGAGAGGATAATGAACGGGAGGGTATTTTCGTAATTTCGCACCCTGCTTTGGTTTCCGTGCCTGGTCCTCAAAGTGCAGTTATTGTGGGACGGAGGGAGTACACAGTTTGGATGTACTTTGCTAGACGAATCTTTTGAACCTAGTTAGGCCAAGGTAGGACAATATTTACCACAAACAAACGAAAAGTGCTACAGTTTTTTTCAGTTCGGAACAGTGCTTTTCAGCCCAAAATTCATGTAAAATCCAGAATTTTGCATCCCAATTCAGAGAACTAAACACAGTAGACCACCGTACCCTAAACCCTAAATAAACATCCAGAACATTGAAATTTTATTTTAGCATTCTATAGTCCGTAATCCCTCCGTTTCGACGAAAAAGTATTCGTTTAGCTTCTGAATTTTGTCCCACCAGATTTTTAGTGAAACTAATCTAATGTGACATTAATTTGATTGGTTGTGGAATTTATTGAAGTTTCATCCTTAAAACACACACACCCGCCACTCAAAGAAATTGTAACACAACTGATTATATTACAACTTAGAAAAGACATGTTTTAATTTTATGATATTATATTTTTCAGGACGGAAGAGTAGACCGTAAAACCTAAAAGTAAGGGACAGCTTTTGAGGCTCAAATCACTTGGGTTTGCGAGATTTTAGAGTGTCATGCATGGTATTTTTATCAGTGTTTGTCTACAACTCCCTTCTATGCATGTTAAATAAACTAATATAGATAGGGCTCCATGCACTGTGTGCTACTGCCCATACATTAGCACTGCGGTATAATATAATGCGACCTCGATCTCGTCTTTCATTTGGTCTTACCCTAGAAACTTTTATCTTGTCAAAGCTTAATTAATCTGGATTGTATATTTTGTGTGTAATTGGCAAAGGGATAGAAAATGGAGGAGCGGCTGAACAGCACATGGCCCATATATCTCCATGTTTCAAATACAATACTTGCCGTTTCTTAGCTTGGTCCTGCTCATGATGTCCTGCTTATAGCAAACAAAGCAAACGTGTATGGCAAAGAATCATTTATATTCTGACAGAGTCAGTCCGTGAAATGGGACCTCTATTATAGTATATCAACATAATCTTAACGGAACGGGCAAGATAGTGAAGCGAAGAAAGAATGTTAGCTAGATTGTAAAATGTTAAACAAGAAACATGTGCTATCTCTTTAGCTGAATAATTGTGGAAATAAGAAACCCTAGAAACAAAATAAGTTTGCTGACAAGGGTAAGGTCTAATCAAGCTATACAATTGTTTCATTTGATTACTAGCAAATTGGAGCAGATAAGATCACAGCATGCCACTAAAAGCCATGTAGTAGAATGCAAGAGAAATATCAGCAACAACTGCATTTTTTTTCTTCATAAGCTTTCACACTTCAATCACTCCAAATTGATAAAATGCTTCTGTCAGTGGATTGGCTGTTGCCACGGCACCGATAGTGTTATTCCCGTGTCTCGGTATTTGATAATGTTTAGGTCTAAGTTTTTTTTATAATGTTTAGGTCTAAGTTTTGCTGACCTTTTTCATACCGCTAAAGATCATAGCTAGCGCTTATAGTTTTTTCAGGAACACTCCGTTAAATCTTATATATAGCTCGAGATTTTGCAATATTGGTTGAACCCGTTAAGGAGTTATTTTCAAAAAGGCGGAATAGCCGAATCCGTCCCTGAACTATCGGCGAAAGCTCAGTTTCGTCCCTGGACTACCAAAACGGCCAATTTAGTCCCTGAACTATGCGAATCGGTCCGATTTCGTCCCCCATGCTCACGCCGTTCGTCGTCCGTCACTCCCCGTGCGCACACGCCGTTGGTCGCCGTCCGGGTCAAGACGAGGCACTGGTAGCCGATTGAACCACGCCGTCCTTGCATACCGTGGCGCAGCCGCCAGAGGAAGCCGAGGTCGTGGTGCGCGGCTGTCGCTTGGCGCGACCGCCGGAGTTGGCGAGGAGCAGCGCGGCAGGCGACACAGGGGAGGAGGTGAGGATCGGTGGAAGGGGCGGAGTGCGCCCCTGGTGCGGGCAGGACGAGCGCCGGCGTGGCGTGCGGCCGCGGAGGCGTTGGATGGGCGCGGTCGTGGAGCTATCGTAGGTGTGCGGCCGCGACGGTCCTGGACCGGCGCACACGACGAGGAGGCCGGCGAGCACCTCCTACTCTGTTGGGGCTAGAGCTTGGCCTCGGGGCAGCATCTTGCTGTGGCGCGCGGCGCGACGACCGCGGGAACGGCCGCACACGGGGCGACGGTGAGAACTCCACCGGCGCCAGCGGCAGCTCCATCTCGCCGTCCAGGATCTTGACAATGTAAATGCTGTCCGACCAAAGCTCCGGCTGCTGCTGCAGGCAGAGCAGCGCGGCCTGGTCCTTGTCGTATCCGCCGTCCAGCCTCTCGTCCATGAGCTCAAGCACGTTCCCGGCGCGCGCCAGCTGCCGGCACCAACTCACCAGGCTGGCCTTCTCCAGCTTCATCAGCGACGACAGGATGTGCAGCGGCCGCCGGCCGGACAGGATCACGAGCACGAGCACGCCGAAGCTGTACACGCCGGCCTTCTCCAACAGCTCACAGCCGTGCTCGCATGGCCCACCGCCGCACTCCGGCGCCACGTAGCACAGCGTGCCGCGCATGCTCGTCGTGCTACTCAGCTCCCCGCTGAGGAAGTCCCCACCGCAGCCGTTGTGGATGTCGCTGCCTGGAGCTTCCTCGTCCTGCTCTGTCGCGGCCGACGCGAGTAGCCGAGCCGGCGCAGGGGACCTCGGAGAGGGAGGTCCTCCTCTACCGCCGCCGCCGGCCCGGGCCACGCTGGGAGGGAGAGGGATCCGCTGGCACCACGCCTCCGTCGGGGAGGAGAGGAGAGGAGCAGGGCGACGTTGGAGAAGCAAGCGCCTTGCACAGGCGCGCTGGTCGGTGGCGGCACATCAACCGGAGACGCCAAGTGCGACGTCCGGCGGCCCCCTTCTTCCTCTGCTTGCTCTTCAACCTCGCGCGTGGAAGACGGGGAGTGACGGACGGCGAACGGCGTGAGCACAGGGGACGAAATCGGACCGATTCGCATAATTCATGGACTGAATCGGCCGTTTTGATAGTTCAGGGACGAAACTGAGCTTTCGCCGATAGTTCAGGACGGATTCGGCTATTTCGCCTTTCAAAAACCGAACCTAGGCACTGCAGTATGCATGATGCACGTCAATACTGTATCTGAATGTCATACTGGTCCTCCCTCCGATCCGTCGTCGTCGAGTCTCTGAAAGACGACGAGAGAAGAAAGCAGCGAATGGGGTGATGAGAAGATAAGGAATCCGACACGTCCGTACCGCAAGGTTCAGTGTGCGCCGTACACTTATCTGTCTACCACCCATCGATCGCTGCATTGAACCGGCCGGCCTGCCTCGCTCCGTGTGTTGTGTTTTGTGTGCTAGCCCGCCCATGTGCCGTGCCACTGCTACCTGCTGGTCCTCTCCTCTCTGAAGACTCTGACGAAAACAACAACGCTACTGCAGAAAACAGCGAGGGGGCGGGCATCATCACTGCTAATTTCAGGTACTATTTCGCGCATATCCGTCAAGCCTCACTCTCTCCCAAATTTATCACAAACGAGAATTCTACAATATGAAAGCTAAGATTCCATGCCTCTGTGAACCAACTGAGAGTCGATCGGACCCGTTGCAGATTTGCAGGAACACGTACTGAAAACGCTAAGATTCTAGATCGCTGAACAATTGAATTCTATGATCAGGAACTCGAGACTGCCGAACACATGGTGCTACGTTGCGTCTTCGCTCAGGAGGTTTGGCTCCTGGTAGCGGATTGGACGCAGGGCCTTGTCAACGTGCCGCAAAGGAACGTTTCACTGGAGGATTGGTGGAATTCGGCTCTGGTGGGTAAGACGAAGAAAGTGAAGCAAACCTTGGCGTCGCTTATGATCTACACTGCTTGGAATGTTTGGAAGGAGCGGAATAGGAGGGTGTTCGATGGAGTGGCGGCAAGATCAACAAGAGTGCTGGCGCTAATCAAAGAAGAGGTTCGGCTGCGCGCGGTGGCGTGTGGGGGTGATGAGTTGCTGAGTGTAGGTTAATGGATAGCTTTTTGAGTCCCTCGAGTTTCATAGTTTCCTATGTAATACAACCATGTAAAACTTCGTTTGCTTCCTCTTCTTATATGATATAGCAGTGCTCTTGCTAAGTTTTTCAAAAAATAATAGACCTAGCGGTGTCTCAAAGTTCAGACTTTCAGAGACACCTCGTGCCAAAAGCTTCACGATGCGATCGAGCTACAGTTTTCCACCCACCACCACTCTGAACTCTGCGCAGGAGGAAATGAAACTAGCGACATGGCCCACCCGCTCGGCCATGCTGGATCGATCGAGCATGAGCATCTATCATCGATCCCGGCCGGCATCCAGGCATGGAGGAGACGGCATAAACCCTGAAGTTCCAACGAGGAGGGACTGTTCCCACTGCGGCTAGCGGCGACCGACCGCCCTAACGAACGAACTGGGTGGTGGTGGCCTGCGGCGGCTGCGGCTGCGACCTGCAGGGATCAGGGACACGGAACCGCGCGCGCGCCGGCCGCCGAGGTTGCTGGCGCAGGCCAGGGCCTCCGCGCCGCGTTCCTGACATGGCATATGGCAAGCAGGCATGGATGGGGCGCGAGCCGGCCGGCGGCGAGGCTCCACCACCGTTGCAGGTGGTGGTGTGGCGGACGCCTGCAAACAAGCTGGTAGCGTGCTACGTAGGGCGGGCTCAGGCCTCAGGATTTAAGGTTTGGGTATTCAAAATTTTTAAAAGGTAAATTTTTTTTGGCAGCCTAAAGTTCAAATTGTAGCACATAATTAAGTATCTATCGGAATTTGAAATTGTTTGACAAGAAGATAATAGATGTACTAGACGATAAATATATCCAAATTGCCACATGTGAAATAACTAGAGGACAAAAGAGCAAAATGATAACAAAGCTTACAAAATGCAGCATACATATTGGAACCAGAAGTTTGGAAGAGGGAGGGCCCGAGGCCGCTGCGGCTGTGTGCGGCGCTCCGCCTGCGCCATTGCGACGCTACCCTCATGGTTGGTCGCCGGCGCTACCTGCCTCTCAGTCTTCCGTCGTGCCGTCGTGGCACTGTCCGCAAACTAGGCCATGCCGCCCTAGAGATATGCGCCCAGCCGTCGTCGGTGTTGCGCCGTGCCGCTAGGGTTGGTGTGTTGTTGGTGCCGGCGTCGTCATTGCGCGAGTTGGGACGAATCGGGGGATGGCGGCCTGGGGGGCTGGGCCGCCGGCTGAGGGGAAGGAAGGACCGAAGGGGTGGTGGGGTGGGCTGTGAGGAATTTTGGGCCGACAAGAGGAGGCCGGATGGGAGTAATGTACCATATGAGCCCAATGTGCAATATGAGATTGTCAAACTTGTTTTGAAGTTATTTCTTCTATTTCTTGATACATATATATGTAATATACTATGTGTATGATTTTTTTTTCAAAAATTTTAGGTATTCAATTGAATACCCATGAATACATATGAGGCCCGCCCATGCGTACCTACCAGCAGGATGACGAGGGGGTTCAATGGATCGATTGGGAGCTGACAAAAGCGATCGGAGGGGTTTGTCCGGGCGGGAGGAGCAGGCAGGGTTGTGCGGTGCAAATGCAACAGCTGCAAGTCTGCAACGGGGTTATGGGACGACAGGGCCCTCCACATGCTCTTTGTCAATGCTGCCTAGCTCTAGCTTGTCCCGGGAAAAAGGCTCCTGCTGCACCATGCATACAAGGATGTCGATCGTCTGCACTCTACACTGCTCGATCTGCTAGTATGCTACCACAGCCCACTACTGATGATTAACTAAGATAACGAAGCTGAAGTGACGGGTTGACGAGACTAATGCATGCTGTGAGATGTGAGCTCTGACCTCCCCCATCACGCACCCAGCAGCAAGAGCATAAAAACCGATCCATCGACGACGTGGTCGTCCATGCAGCCCATGTACCGCTGCTACTACTGATGCTACGAGGAAGAGACGTACGGTGCTCATGCTCGATTGCTCGTAGATCGATCAGACGATTCAGGCCACCACCTGCCCGTCGACGATCGACGGGATCAGCAACAGTGTGCGCGGCGCCGGGTGCAGAGTACAGAGTGCATGCATGCATGGATGGCACGCCGCGCGGCCGCGGCATCCCGCCACTGTTCCGGAGCATGTCCAGTCTTGTCACGGCGGCTGGCTCGCTGCGATCCACCCCCAAAAAACGACGGCGGGGGGCCCCACCGGTCTGGCTGCTGGCCGGGTAGTTATTGGCATGCATGAGGCATACTGGTGGTGGTCGTAGCGCCCTGTGCGCGAAATCTCAAATCTGGACGGAGGAGCTGAGGGAAGTCGTAGGTGCGCGGCGCGGGCCGTCTTTTGACGTGGGGGCAGGGTAGGCAGGGGCAGCTGCTGCGGCTAGCTACCACGATTCGTCACGTCGGTGAGTCGCCCGGTGGTGGTAGCTGCTTGTGGTCATTGCGGCGAGGAGAGGATTCAGACGATCGCGTAGTAGTACGTACCTGGAACGGATCCAGCCGATCCATCATCCATCTGTCTCGTCTCCTCCTGCAATTGTTTTGTTTGATCTGTGGTAACTTCGTTCTTGCGTTGCTGGGGGAACAGGTACGAAGTTTTACAGCTGGCACCACCATCGTCAGAAACTTCATATAATCCGTCTCCGTTTGAATTGAAACCCGACAAGATCGACAAGCAAGGCTACAGGGAGGGACTAGTACAAAATACTCGTAGCCGGTTGATTACGGCATGTTACGCGCGCGTCAGGCGGAAGGACCGCGCGACGCGATCAGCAGCAGCAGCGCACGAATAATTGGTGTGCCTCGGCAGATCGCCCCCGAGCCACCGCTGGTGCTCGCCATGGCGGGGCACGAGGGGGACAGCGGAGCCCGGCCGTTAGTTGCTGCTGTCGCGCCAAACCTCATCGAAGTGATCGATCGATCCGAGGTGGGTCGTGCGGCCGCCGGCCGGGGTCCGGATGGACCACGGGCGCACGAACACGGTGGTACCGCACCGCGCACACGTACGAGTCATGCGGTCAATTCAACGAGGGGGATCGTCGGGAGTCTCGAGCCGGGACCGTACGCCGCCGATGGTCCCCAACGTGTCGCCGATCACCTGCCCCACGTACGCGAGCGCGCACGCTCGCGCTGGTCCGCTACACGCGCTAGCTGCTGGTGATCACAACTTGCATTGCTGCTACACCCCATGGCACCCACCGGTCGCGCATGTGATCTATCTGGTGAAGCTGCTGGAGCTACCACTGCTGGGTGTTCTGCTGAGAGCGCTATCTGAAGAAGCTAAGAAAATCCAGGGATCAAACTGGCTCGCCTCTGTTCCTGCGGGCAGAGTTTACTATTGGCACCCGTGTCAATCTTCTCACTTTTTTCCCTTTTTCCCCCTCCGCCCTCTCGTGAGTGATCGAGACCGATCGAGCTTCAGCTGTTGCTGTTGTTCGTTCCAGTTGTAGCGATGGCCCATTGGCCCCGTTTGGTTGGGGCGCAGCATGCATGATGCCCGTTTCACTGTCACACGTGTGGTACCGTACGGAGGTTTACGTCAGGGAGCATGCACCGTCTGTCAGATCACGAATTAGGACGGCACAGCGACGGCATCAAGGACCCGCCCGTGAGCAATGTACAAGCTCGGTTGATAGGCTTTCCAAATGGGCACGCCGCCTGTCTGGGTTCGAATCCCATCGAACGCAGGTTCATCTCAGCGGAGATTTATTCTCCGAAAAAAATCCCCTCGCCGGTGAAACCGGGGTTCGATGGTTTTCTAAGTCGGGAGGAGGCTTTCTTCTCTTAATGGAAACCGTGGGGGCGGTCTTACCCCCACCGGCTTAGTTTTTGTTATCTGCAGCGCTGAACGGCATCCACTACGGCTTGCAGGTAGCGCAAACATTTGCAGTAAATTTTGCTGCACCGCTGTGGGGTAAAGCTTACGACACATAGGCGTAAATCAAGATTTACGGCACTCCGGGCGCAAATGAAACCTTACGGCACAACTGCTGCAGTCCAACTGCTCCTCTCCTCGCGCGTAAGGATGGAAGAAACAAGGAAAAGGGAGGGAGGCCCAGCCGCGGTGGGGGAGGGAGGAGATGCGGAAGACGAGTGGCGCTGAAGATGCGGAGAACGAGCGGCGGCCGTCGGCCTCCGCTGGACGACCCGCGCCGCCGGCGCTCGATCCGCTGGCTCCCCCTGCAACGCGAGGCCGCCACCGTCGGGAGCCGTCCGCGTCCCGCCTCGCCAGAGAGAGCAGGGGATGGGCAGCACGAAGGGTGCAAGAGGGAGCCGTCCCGTTCTCTTCCGCCGCCACAGGCTTCTCCGCGGCCGCCGTCCTTCGTTGACGCCTGTCCCACCCCGCGCCGCCGCTGACACGCCATGGCCGCCGCCTCCCTCTTCAAGCTGGCGTGACCTTCCTCTGTTCGCGCCCGATCCGTGCTCGGTGAGAGTAGAGGAGGGATGCTGGCTGCCGGATCTTACCGGAGAGGGCCGCCGACTGCCGGCGAGTGGGAGCGGCCGACCAGGGTGGGATGGCGCCGCCGGCAGAGAGAGGAGAGATCGGGAGAGATCGAGAGGGGGGGGGGTTGGGGAGAAATAAGGGTGGTTTTTTTTTTGCCCCCTTTACTTTTCTTTAGTAACTAGCAAGATGCCCGTGCGTTGCTACGGTGTAATACTAATTGTATGTATTGAATTTATAGTTTTTTCTATTTATGTATCTATAATAATTTTATTGTACTCGGTGCATTTATACCCATTTTCTAGGAAATTGATAGAATTTCCAATTCACTTTTTTAATACTCAAATAATCATTCATTTATATATTTTATTTAAGAAAGGGAATTGTTAGAGATAAAAAATAAGTATGACAACAGTGCACCATACAATACGACATCATCTCTAATTGTACTCTCTTGTCTGAGTTGATGATAATTATTTTTCATATATGGTCCAATTTAGGAAGCACCGCTGCTAGCTAAGTGTGGCGTGGATTCTCTAAAAAAAAGGTGTAGCACGGATTTGGCATCTAAAGGATGCAAGCACTCCGGTGCATGGGAGCATCCCAATCAACAATCATCGGGTCGATACAACTTAATTAGCGTGTGACATTGTCTTGTACTCCTTCCATCTCAAATTGTGAATCATTTTGGCTTTTGTAGAGGCATAGATGTTTATATGCACCTAAATATGGAGTATGTCGTCTAGATGTATACAAGCATTTATAAACCTTGAAAAACTAAAATGACCTAAAACAGAAGAGTATAACTTTGTACTTTAGTATATTAGTATAACCATTATGCTCATTTCAAACTGACAAATGATCTTTAAATTTGAAAACTAAACATCTAGATAAATATTTTTATAGTAAAATTTAAATCATGTGTGAATGCATGTGCACCTTGTTAGGCGGGGATTTTTTTTTATCCGAGTGACAAAAAGGAATACGGTTATAGTTATTGCCACACCTCACGTGAGAAAAATTATAGTGCTTGTCTGGCTGGCGGATTTTGATCCTATTTGTACATCTACAAATAAAATGAAATACGACAAAATATTAGGTTGACTGGGTGCCGTTTTCTCCCTATATATTTCAAATACAATTAGATAGTATGAAATGAGTTTGGCTTAGATGGTAGAGACCCATTCCTAGCGATTGGGGGCCTTGAGTTCGAGTCCCCTTGATCCTTCTTTTTTTTATTGATGAATTTGTGCAGCATGTGTGCGGTGGGGGTGTGACGCTCCGGTTCGCTAGCGGGGCCGCAGATTTTCCGGGTAAGACTCGGTTTCCGCGTAGGTTTTCGGTGCGGTCGGCGGCGGGTTTGTTTCTAGTTCGGCCCTATGTGCAGTCGGTTCACTGGTTTTTCCTGGTTCCGGACCCTGTTTGCCGGTTCACGCGGTTTTTTCACCGGTTCTTGTGACGTACGAAATTTAGGGGCAGAAGCAATCCTTGTTTTAATATTATATATATAGGTAGAGATTATATGTTAGTCTCTATAACTACTATTTTCTCACATTCTAACCCCTAAAACTTATAGTTCCTCACATTTTAGTCCCTACAGAGGTAACAAATGAATTTTTAATTGGAGATGGTAGTTGAAGATGGATGAATAAAATATATGGCTATTTGGTATAGAGTAAATATATAGAGTAACAGAAGTGCGGACAAAGTTGATGTAGAGTAAAAATTCTTATTGCGTAGCTAGAATATTCCTTTTGAAGTAAAGATATAGAGCAATAGCAGTGTGGATGGTCTAAGCACACTATATGGATGTTGCTGCCTACGTGCCGGTAACTAGCTATATGGATTTAAGGTTCTGTTTTTTCGTTACAACGGAACAGTGAAAAGTACTATTTACTCATCACATCTATCACATTTTCTCAAAAAAAATACTATTTCAGTACTATTCATTTGCAATTTCATTAATCCTTTTCACCCAAGTGAACGGGCATCTCTCCCGTGATTGCCCTCCCAAATCTCTCTCTCAATGTCCTATCTCTCAGCCGTGTCTACTCTCTACGTGAGAAATTCATTTTGGCAACCGTGTGCCCCGGCGGTGGTCACGCGGATGGTTGTAAGTGGATAGCACAGAATTTAAGAATAGATGATTATTTATATTCAAATGTTAATATCTTCTTAGTGATTTAATTAAATTAGAATCCGATTGCATATTAATATTCCTTGCAATTAAATCTACGAAACAAGATGTCACTTGATCATGTATGTTTCGTCACAAAAATAAAAATAATATATAAATTTCAAATGTTAAAATCGAATTTCACGTGTCAAACTCGACATACTCCCTGAATATATCTACGACAAGTTACGAGATGGAGGGAATACACATTTTTATTTTGTGGCGAAATATGGTCAAGTGACATCTTGTTTCGTAGATTTAATTGCAAGGAATACTAATATGCAATCGGATTCTAATTTAATTGAGCTACTAAGAAGATATTACTATTTGATACAAATAATCATCTATTCTTAAATTTCGCGCCCTCCACTTTGAGCCGTCCACGTGACCACCGCCCGGGAACACGTTTGCCAAAACTTCGCGTCCCTCTCTCCGTCTAAGGGCCTGTTTGGCAAGGCTCCGGCTCCTCTAAAATGGCTCCGGCTCCGGCTCTTCTGGTGGAGTGGCATCTCTGGTAGACTTGGAGCCGTTTTGAAAAACATTTGGCAAAACGGCTTCACCAGTTGGATTGAGATTGTAAAAAGTTGAAATTTCCCTTGCCTACACTTTTTTCCTTTTTCTCCTCTCGTTTTCTTTTTTCCTTTTTTTCTCCTCTCCCTTTCCTCATCTCCTTTCTTTTTTTCCCTTTCCTTTTCTCTTTTTCTCCTCTCCTCCTTATCTATTCACCCCGCGCCTCCTCACGCCGGCCACCGCCGCCGACCCTAGCCGGTCCCTGTACCCGCGGCCCCGCCCCCGCTGGTGCTTCGGGCCGCCTTTGATTCGGTGGCTTCGATGGCGCGAATCGATGGACGGCGGTGCAAATCGATGGACGACAGCGCGATTCGACGGCGCGTATCGACGGAGCAGAGGCGAATCGGCAGCGCTCCGCCGGATCCCAGGTGCTGCCGCCGCCCTCTTCTCTTCCCCTCTCTTCTCTCTTGCCCTCCCCACCACCCTTTTTCCCCGCGTGCGCAGTCGCTTTTCATGCCGTGCGGAAGCTGACAGACGCGAAGGCGACGCCATAGCCAAGGGCAAGCCTGGGAAGGGGAGGCGGAGCCGGGCGGAGCCACGAAACCGTTTGGGCTTCATGTGCGGCTTCAGGGATGAACCTACTCCATTTGCACTCGTTTGGCTACTGAGTGCTGCTGAGAGACGAGATGAAGAGAAGGCCCGGTGTGAAGTGGGAACTGACACGCCGCACCAAAACTCGCCTGGCGCTGCGACTAGGCCTTGTTTAGTCAGGTGAAAAGAGGTGAAAACTTTTATATTAGATCGCGTGCATAGAGAAAAAAAATTGAACTGACGCGATTCTCGTCGGGTGTGTTTAGTTCACCAAAATTTTGGGAGCAAAATTTTGGGAGCCCCTTTCAAGGTTTATTAGAGGTAGTAAATATAGACTAATTATAAAACTAATTACACGAATGGACGGGAAATTCCGAGACGAATCCATTAAGTCTAATTAATCTGTCATTAGAGATTGTTTACTGTAGTACGACATTGTCTAATCATGACATAATTAGGCTCGTTAGATTCGTCTCGAAAATTAAGGTAGGGGTTGTGAAATGAGTTTTGCCGCTAATCTACATTTAATACTTCTAATTAGTGTCCGAAGTTTGATGTGACGTGTAGTTAGTGAAATTTTGAGGAAGTAAACAGGCCTATCAGAAATTTTAGTGAAACTTTTGGAAAATAGGACCCTGTCCCGGCCGGCCGGGTTTAGCTCCCACATGCTAATCTCCACCTTTTCTCCCTTCCCGACTTCTTCCCGTCGATCCCGATCGTTTCTGCTTGGCCCAGCAGGATCTGCGAGCTCCGAGCTGCTGCATGCGCGGTCTGCCGGTCTGTCACATCACGAATTAGGACGGCACAGCGCCGGCATCAAGGACCCTGTGCTGCTGGTAATATACTAAGTGGTAACCGGCACATGTTACTCGCAACTGCTTTTCAGAGCCGAGCTTGATGAACCTGAAATAGCCCTACTTCTCTACAACCAGCACCGCATGGTTCTTCTAGGCAACGTTTTCTCCTTCTTTTTAAATAGAAACAAAAAAGGGAAAAGGGCTTGGCTCATATCTAGTAGTTTCCACTACACAAGAAAATGGGCTGAAACGCCTTGTGCGAAGTTTCTTTTTACGCCTTGCTTGGGCGATGTCTGACTTGGGAATCCGCGGTTTTTGCCACTCGTGGACGAGCAGGCATAACGGTCAGTAATAACCAACCCCTGCAACGCGCTACTCTCTCTACAGTAGTATAGCGAGAGCACCGTTTCCTTTGGCCAATGATTGACGACGTTGCTGCTGCCGCGCGCGCACTCGCGACGCTTGCCTGATCCAGTGATCCTGACCTGAAACCTGCGGAATCCATCCATCCATCCATGTCCATCGCAAACACCACCCCTGCAGTGACCGTCCTGCGACGGCCCCCCTCTGCCGATGGTCTCGTCCGGCTTTTGCCTTCCCTACAGCCCCTGTCAGCTTTATTACCACATGCAAACCTAACCGAACCAACTAGGCATAAACATGCACGCTCGTTTCTTTACTGCAGCCACAACACTTCACCCTCAATCATCCATCGACTGTTCGCATCTCTGTTCCTTCCGTTCAGGACTTGCCGGTATTTTTACCGGCCGCGGCGAAAATGTTTAAATGTCCCATGGTAGTAGTTGGTAAATCAAGAAAACGTACACGTTATCTACAAGAGGTCAAGTTCAAGAGAAGCTAAGTACATTTGCAAGCTGTCTTGCTGGTAAATCTGAAGCTCTGATGCAGCTTCATTAATTGATATTGGACGTTGAATTGTTTCTTCAGAGGGGGAGAAGTTACGGCGCTATCATACCAGAGGTGATGCCGCATGCAGCAGCATGGTTCAAACCATGCAATTTTTACAGTCGTTTCGATGTGCGTTTGGTAATGAGGTCCCCGGCTCGGTGCTCCTCCGATAGGTGATCGATCAGGACCCAGACCCTATCCCACGTGCAGCTTGAATCTAACCAAACTGCCAAGAACCCGAACAGCTGCTTCACTGCAGCGGACCAAAAGATCTCTCTTCTCGATCGAGAATGCTATATGTTGGACTGCTCCCCTCGCTTGTTTCGTTGCATGGTGGTCTACTGGTCCTTGGTGGTGGCGGGGTCCGGCGGGCGCAGGCTTTGCCGTTGCCGGGCTCGCCGGCAGATAGCGCCGAGGACCGTACCACGGGGCGCCAGTGCCGCGGCGTACGTGCGTGGGAGGGATGGATCTGCCGGTCGAGGAGACGGGAGGGGCAGCATGGCCTGGACTGTGGGTGGTGGTGGTTTCTGGTTCTGGAGCACGGCCGCCGTGTCTCCCCTGCCGCGCGCACGCAGTCGCTGGGGGGCTCGTCCTGCCGCTGCCGCTGCCGCTGCCTCCCGGACCAATTGACCGCGCCTCATTGGCCGGGCAGCCGCGCGCATTGGAGTAGGTGTCACTGCGTGCAGACTTGGTTGAGAGCTCATGTTCACTTCTTCATGCAAGAAGAAGCTCATGTGGAAAATCATCCGCTGCATCAACCGTCGTCAGTGACGAGCGAGTTCAATTCCCCAGATCGGCTACAATCCTACAATATGTATGATCATGGATTCATGGGTTGATACCATTTGAGCAAATAACGCCACAAGGAAACACAGAGACAAACACATAAACGCTGCCATCGTCCGTCGAGACCGATCCATCGAGAGGAGGTCCCAACTCCCAAGCTCACACGACCTCAATAATGGCAAGGACGCAATCATGCAAGCAAGGTGAAAGAGGCGGCAGAAGTTGGTGGTCCAGCTGAGCGAATCGATCGCGAGTGGGCATTTGCGATTGCTGCTGCGTTGTGCCCCCAGCCCACGGGTTGCTTGGTCTTTCTTGCGGGGGGAAGGGAGGCAGGCGCCCCCTGTCAACCACTCACATCTCCATCTCCCCCCACCCGTTTGACCGTTGGTCCCTCTCCTGAGTCTCCTCTGCTCTCCTTTCCTCCTCTGCAGGCAGCGCATCTTTCTTCGATTCTCTCTCGCTCGCATGCCCCAGGATCGAGCTCCACGACGTCGCACGCACGCGCACCACCGGGCTACGGCTGGATCATGGGCACATCACGATCCCCATTTGAACGTGTTGTGTTGATGCGGTGGAAGTTTTGGTTCACCTTGGATTTTGATTCATCGACGCACTATTTGTTTTTTGAGAGCATCCGTGCACTAAGACCGTGTTTAGATAAGTGAGATTGGTGAAATTTTGGTGTTTGGTCAAGCACGCGCAGAGTGAAGAAATGAACTGACACGATCCTCTATGTAAGAATTTTAATGAAACTTTAGCGAACTAAACAGGGTCTAATTTAATTGATACAGTGCGAACTTTACATGCTCGAACCAAAAGTTCATAAGTATTTCGCGTGTTGGTAAGTGGATAGCGAATTAGACCCACTAGTGGAATGCATATGGGTTTACAGAACTCAGCCCATATGTAGTTTCACTAATTTTGGCCCATACCATGGGCCAAAGGGTGGGAGAAATTTGAACGCCAACTTTTGCATCGTTGGAGTTCTATTGCCTAATTTTTATGATGCATGATGAGTATCTGGTTTGTAAGGTTGTTTTTGAAAATAAAAGTAGTTATGAGGACTGACTTTGTTGGGCACTAATAAAAAGATCAAGAAGCACCAAAGCTGATCGCTAAAAAGGATCAAGAAGAACCATATTCGACATGGAAATTGAGCAGCTCCAAGCAAACGTTAACCAGTTGTTACCATTGTACTTGTACCGACGTATCCAACTTTGACACTCATAAATTAAGAGGATTGCAGCCTTGTTCAAAAGAGAGATGAAAAAGTAGAGTTGCCGGCATAGCAGTGTATCTGTGTATGTGTATCGTCAATCGCCAGGTTAAGTGTTCAATATTGCAGCTTCTTCATGACTTATGAGCGGGTTTCTGAGATATGTATATTATCCTCCTTTTGTGATATTGTTAAAGATAATCTATAGGAACGAACCACCAAATCTGAATGTTACCTACACATGTCATTAGAAAATATCTCAAAGTTCATATTTTTTTATTCATTAACATAGAGAAAAAAAATACTAACTTAAGGTATCACATGCACGACATATGTCACCATATATATAGGTCAAATCACTATGCTTCAAACGATTTGTGCTGACGGCTAAAACAGATCTTTGCTGGCGAGCGGAGCAACGCCAGCAACTCAGAGCCAGTAGAAATGGCTCTTTGTGCTGGTGGGTGCCCGCCCGCTAGCACAGAGGCCCTTTGTGCTGGCGGGCGCTTATGCCGCCCGCCAGCACAGAGATTTTCTGTGCTGGCAGATGCTTATGCCACCCGCCAGCACACATGTTTTTTGTGCTGGCGGGTGCTTATGCCGCCCGCCAGCGAAAGATTTTTTTCATTTCGCTATAATTCGTCATATTCATTTATTATTTGTGTATAGTTCGCCATTTTCGTTTATTATTTGTATTTGCCGCTAAATTCACACGTATTTACTATTATTTGTATTTGTAGGCTAAATTCACCTGAATTTATTATTATTTGTATTTGATCATCAAATTCAAATATGTCAATCAACCACATAATCCAAACCAATACATAATAATACATATGTCACATAATAAAAAATAGTACATAATAGAAAAATCACATACTTGATATCCAACATTTCTAATAGATAATCCTAGGACACCCATTTACGTAACCTTTCGCACTCATCCACAATTAACACTCCATCTTTATCGAAGAATTCTCCATCCTCATGGCAAATCTCATGTTGGATGAACCTCGTCATGTCCGCACAAATGTTGGTGATTTGCTTCTCACCCATCTTCCCTCACGATCCCTCGATGGTAGGCATCTACACGTACACACAATAAAATGAAGATTATTATGCATTGTCATTAGGAAGATAATTAACACATAACAAGAGGCTTACGTCTTCAGAATTCGTCCTGTACCTCCCATTATTTCTCAAGAACTCACAGACGAAATACCCACATAGCACACTGCAGGGAGGTTGCTTGTAGCACTACAAACAAATAAAAAATAGGAAGATAATTAGCACACGGGTGTGTACAAACAAGAGGCTTACGTCTTCAGGATTCGTCCGGTACCTCCCATTATTTCTCAGGAACTCACAGACGAAATATCCACAGAGCACACTGCCGGGAGGTTGCTTGTAGCACTGCAAACAAATAAAAAATGATCAGTAGTTATTAACAAAAGTGTACAATTCGGATAAAAAAAACTAAGTTGTTATGTGTTTGGCATATCGTACAAACAATTTTTCCCTATTTGGAGGGTGCTCCCCACCATTGATTATGTATAACCGATACACACTTTAAGGATACAAAGACAAAAGTTAGTAATACAATTTAAAGTATAGCCGATACACACATTATTAATAATTATAATGGGTTGTTTTACTTTTTTAGAATGTTCATGAATGGCTTTAAGAATCCTCTTTTATAGTGTAATGAGTCGTAGACCCCTACCTCTCCTAGCTTCGGACAGATACAGAAGCAAATGAAATAGTCTCTGCATTATATCAAAATAATTAATGATTTCAGTGTATTCCTCCGCGCGGTGACGAGGGTCGAAGGGGGAGGAGGAGGGCTCCGAGCAGGAGCACAGGAGAAAGGCGGCGGCGGCCGGTGGAGCTAGGAGAGAGGGAGGAGAGAACCTAAGGCAACTAATACTATGTAGGAGAAATAATTTCAGTGTATTCCTCCAACCCTAGAAGGGTGAGCTATATAGTAACAGTATATGAGCCTCTATATAGACCTACATATCTATACACCAACAATCCGGTCATGTGCTCGCCAATGTTACACGCCTGAGTTGCCCCTCATTCCTTCACTTACAGCATGTTGTTGCTCGACTTTTCTTATCACCTTGGCACCTCAGGGTAGGGGTGACTACTGCTCTGATTATCGAATTTTACATTCCGAGCATTCTGCTGATTATTACTGATAAGTTGTTTTGACCGCCCCATGTCTCTGTGACTCATCTTAAGATATGGGGCTGTTGTAGCTTTCTGCTCCTCATTGAAGAGTGCAGAGACTCAGAGAGGATGAACTGTACATCTTCCATTAATCACAGGTTACAGTATTTGTACATGCTTGGGGCAATGCCGGAGCGAGTCAGGAGGAGAGGAGCTGTGGCGAGTGGACGACGTGCGAGCTGCGGCGCGGAGTTGGCGGAGAGCACGTCGTGCAGGCGTTTTGGTGCGCGAAGGATGCGCGGGGACGCCCGTTGTGGCACGCGCTCTGGCGTGCAGAGCACGACCGCGGAACGCGGCTGAACCGCCAGGCCGTTGGCCAAGGACGCGAGTCGTCCAACACCCCCCTTAGTCACGCTGGTGGTGTGCCGACGACGAGACTATCCCTGAACTCGGTGAACAAAAACCGTGGTAGCCCCTTGGTGAAGATATCCGCCAGTTGCTGCGAGCTGGGAACGTGTAGAACGCGCAGTTCGCCGAGAGCCACCTTCTCTCGCACGAAGTGAACATCAAGTTCGATGTGCTTTGTGCGGCGATGATGGACGGGATTCTTCGACATGTAGACGGACGAGACGTTGTCGCAGTACGCAATTGTTGCCTTGGGAACGTTGATGAACAGCTCGCCGAGGAGATGCCGCAGCCAGGTATCACTCGGCGACGGCGTTCGCGATGCCTCGGTACTCAGCTTCCGCGCTCGACCGTGAGACCGTCGGTTGGCGGTTGGAGGACCAGGAAAAGTGAGCATCACCGAAGAACACACAGAAACCGAACGTGGATCGCCGAGTGTCGGGGCATCCGGCCCAATCTGCGTCTGTGTACACCGTGAGCATCGGGGTGGTGAAGGCGTGGAGCTGCATCCCGAGCGACGATGTTCCCTTGACGTAGCGGAGTATGCGCTTGAGCATCGTGGAGTGGCAATTGCGCGGCGCGTGCATATGCAAGCATACCTGCTGCACGACGTACGCGATGTCGGGCCTCGTGATCGTCAAGTATTGGAGTGCGCCGGCGAGACTGCGGTAGGAGGAGCCGTCGTCGAGCAGCTTGCCGTCGTGACTTGAGACCTTCGCCTTCGTGTCCGCGGGCTTGCAGTCACGCATGCCGGCACGTTCCAAGATCTCCACAGCGTACTGAGATTGCGAGAGGAAGAAACCTTCTTTGTTGCGCGTGACATCGATGCCGAGGAAGTACCGCACGGGACCCGTGTCCTTGACGGCGAAGGCGGAGCAGAGTTGGTGGATGAGGTGGTGAAGCAGTTCCGGTGTGGATGCGGTGAGCACCATGTTGTCCACGTACAGTAGTAGATACGTCGTCTGGCCGCCATTCCGGTACACGAAGAGGGAAGGATCCGAGCGAGTCTGCTTGAAGCCAACGGAAGTAACGAAGGAGACGAAGCTCTGGAACCAGGCCCTGGGAGCTTGGCGCAGGCCGTAGAGGGAACGCGTGAGAAGGCAGACAGCGTCCGGTTGCTCGGTGTCAACGAAGCCGGTGGGCTGCTGATAGAACACTTTTTCATCGAGGTGGCCGTGAAGAAACGCGTTCGTCACGTCCAATTGATGAGCGGGCCATTGCTTGGAAGCGATGATCGACAGGATGGTGCGAATCATGGCGAGCTTGACGACTGGCGAGAATGTTTCCCCAAAGTCCACGCCTGGCCGTTGGCTGTCACCGTGCACCACCCACCGAGCCTTGTACCGTTCCAAGCTGCCATCGGAGTTGGTCTTGACTTTGAACACCCATTTGCCCGAGATGATTCGAGCGCCAGGCGGTCGAGGCACGAGACGCCATGTACAGTTGGCTAGGAGAGCGTCGTACTCGAGCTGCATTGCCGCACGCCAATTTGGATCCTTTAGCGCGCTCCGGACGGACGTCGGCACCGGAGAGATGTCGATCGAGGTCGTGATGGCGTATTTGGGGTTGGGTTTGAAGATACCTGCTTGACCGCGCGTTGTCATGGGATGAGAGGGCGCTGGTGGAGCTGTACTGGCGGCGGCCTGCTCAGCTTGAGGTGGAGTCGAGGAGTGAACTGGATCGGCCTGCTCAGCTGAAGGTGGCGTCGAAGAAGGAGCTGGATCTTGTGTGGCGGAGGACAGAGGCGACGTAGGAGCAGGTGGCGACGATGTGGTTGTCGCGGGGGAGGTAGAAGTGGGCGTCGGGCGCGCGGTCGGTGAAGACATCACGGGTGAACGTGGCGGGTAAGGAGAGGTGCGCGCGGACGTGCACGTGTCGGCGGAGGATGACGACGAGGCAGGACTGGAGGCCGAGGGTGTCGTTGTTGTCGAGGCGGTCAGAGCAGCCTGCGGCGGGACCATAGGAGCGTGGCGCACGAGCTGGGTGTTGTCGTCGTCGTCGCAATGTTCAGGCGCTGATGGTGGAGGTGGAGTGCCAGCGAGAGTGCAGAACGGGAACATCGTCTCATCAAAGACGACATGGCGCGAGGTGAACACGCGGCGTGTTGACGGCTCGTAGCAGTGATAGCCGCGGTGGTCCACCGGGTAGCCGAGGAAGATGCAGGTGGCCTAACGCGGGCTGAGCTTGTGCGGCGTCGTGGCTGACATGTTGGGGAAACAGAGTGATCCGAAGACGCGAAGAATGCTGTAGTCCAGTGCGACGCCGAGGAGAAGCTCGTGGGGAGTTGTTGTCCCGGTGGCGCGGCAAGGACGCTTGTTGACGAGGTACGTTGCCGTCGAAAGAGCCTCGGCCCAGAACTGCATCGGAGCTGCACTATGGAGAAGCAATGTGCGCATACAGTCGTTAAGTGTGCGAAGAATGCGTTCGTCCTTTCCATTTTGTTGTGAAGTATACGGGCAGGACAAACGCAAGTGAACGCCATGCTCAAGAAAGAACCGTGGTGAGGCATAGTTATCAAATTCACGACCATTATCAGTCTGCAAAGTGAGCCAGGGAAGGCCAAATTGTGTATGCACATAAGCGTGAAAGGACTGGAGCAGAGGGAGAACATCAGATTTATTTCGGATTGGGAAAGACCAGACATAGTGTGTGAAATCATCCAAAAGAACAAGGTAATACTTGTATCTGGAATTGCTATACACAGGGGAGGTCCAAACATCTGAATGCACTAGTTGGAAAGGGAAATATGTAACTGTGTTGGAAGAAGAAAATGGCTGCCTGACATGTTTCCCCAATTGACATGAAGAACACACATGAACAACAGTTTTATTACAATGGAAATCAAAGGAATGCAAGACTTGAGACAATTGGTGTTGCCCAGGGTGACAGAGACGAGCATGCCAGAGAGTTGTGGTGGCGGATGACGCAGTGAGGGCGAGTGGCTCCGGTGGGCACAGTGGATAGAGCTCGCCGGAGCTGTCACATCGGAGCATCACCGTTCCCATGGGGAGATCCTTAATGAAGAAACCAAGAGGGTCAAATTCAACAGAAATGTTATTGTCTCGAGTTAGTTTGCGCACAGAAACAAGGTTCTTAACGATTGATGGAGAAACAAGAACATTGTTGAGAAAGACCGGAGAAGAATTTGTGGGAATGGTGGTGGCCGCCGAGTGTGTGACTGGCAGCTCGTCACCGTTTCCGACGATAATGGAGGTGGGAAGTTGTAGAGGGTGAAGAGAATGGAGGTTACCAGAGTTGGACGCAATGTGACCGGATGCACCAGTGTCAAAGAACCATTAAGAGGAGCTCGACGGTGATGACTGGTTCGCGGGGACGCCGGCGGAGGAGAGCACGACAAGGAGCGCACCATTATCCTAGGCATTTGAATGCTGAGGCTGGTGCTGGGCCGTCAATGCGGCGTTGGGCTGGTAGGGCGGTCGGCCCAATACCCCAGATCCAGGAGCACGAAATGGCATGGACCATGCCTGTACCAGCCTAGTCCAGGGGTTGTATCCTGGGGACTAGGTGGGAGGGCGCGGTGGTGGTGCGGCGGCGCCGGAGCCGGATGCCGGCGAGGAGTTACCGCCGGAGCCGGAGTTCGAACCACCACGCGGGCGCTACTTCGACTTCTTGGAGCTGTTGGCGGAGTTGAATCCGCCGCCGGAGCCGGATCGAGATCCGGAATCCCTGGAGGTAGCAGAGGAGCCCGAGGAAGATCCGTCGCGGCCGACGTAGAGGGCGAGACCGGCTTGCGCCTTGGCGTCGTGGTCGTCGTTGGGTTCTTCAAGCAGAAGGTACGATCTCGCACTCATGAAGGTGTGCGGAGGGTACTTGCCCTTGATGACCGGCTTGACGTGGCGGTACCGGGGATTGAGGTCGCGGAGGAGGTTGAGAACCTGACTAGGTTCAGAGATAGGGTGGCCGACGTCGCGGAGATTGTCGGCGAGGCGCTTGAGCTTGGTGCAGTAGTCGTTGACGCTCAAGTCACCTTGCTGGATGCTGCGGAATTCCGCCTCGAGGTAGACGGCACGCTGGAGCTCGTTGTCGCAGAACAGCGCCTCGATGTCGCCCTAGAGCGTGAACGCCGAGGTGTGTGGCTTGTGGACGATAGAAGACAGGCTTCTTGACGGTGTTGTAGAGCCAGTTGATGATGCAATGATCGACCTGGCGCCACTCCGGCGTGCGCTGCGCCAGCGGCGGTGGGGAACGAACATGTTCGGTGATCCCAAACTTGCCGAGCACAGATTCAAAGAAGTAGCGCCACTGGCTGTAATTGGATTCGTCGAACTCGAGGAGGACGGAGACGTGGGAGCGAATGTTGACAGTCTGAAGAACAGAAGCAGAGATGGGCTGAGGAGGATCGAGCTCCCCGTCGAAATCAGAAGAGGCGTCGGAGGAAGCCATGGAAGCAGGGGATGCGGAAGCAGAGGCAGTGGCGAACGGATTGATCAAGGATGATTCACCGGTCACTGATACCATGAAGAGTGTAGAGACTCAGAGAGGATGAACTGCACATCTTCCATTAATCACAGGTTACAGTATTTGTACATGCTCGGGGCAATGCCGGAGCGAGTCAGGAGGAGAGGAGCTATGGCGAGTGGACGACGTGCGAGCTGCGGCGCGGAGTTGGCGGAGAGAGCGTCGTGCGGGCGTTCTGGTGCGCGGAGGATGCACGGGGACGGCCGTTGTGGCACGCGCTCTGGCGTGCAGAGCACGACCGCGGAACGCGGAGCGCGGCTGAACCGCCAGGCCGTTGGCCAAGGACGCGAGTCGTCCAACACTCATCTACTGCCCTAGTCGTCATCTGGGTCCTTTCCAAAGGAATTTTGATGGGATTTCTGCAAGCCAATTTCACTCTCACCACCTCATAGAAATATTTGAAGATAGTAGGCCGGTCCACTTCCCTCGGAATCCCGAAGCCTGAGGTAATCTGGGCAAAAAAAACTTTCCAATAGCACCATATATGGTTGGAATGCTTCTCATTTGAACCCACACCTCTTGCAGTTCCTCAAAAGGGATAGCTTCACCTACCCATTCCAACACCTAAATAATTACTCCAGGTTTCCTCAAATCGAAGGATGGATGGTTTTTATATCATCTGCTTTCATGTGGAGAGGGAAGGAAACCTCATCAGATATTTCCCTGATTCAATCTGTCTAATCTGTCACGGCCATTCCTTGCAGTATATGTCAGAAAGCTCCTTTTCCAACTCTAACAGTTAGTAACTCACTACTCCCTCCGTCCCAGAAATTTTGCACTCCTACGGTTTAAAATTTGTCCCGAAATGAACGCCCTCCTTTGCTCTTGCGCATGAGTGCACGACACGTGCTGTGACCGTGAGACCGAGCAGTAAATAAAATTTTCGGTAATGCTGTCTAGACGGACACGTGGAACATTTCCTACCACATCTTTTTCCCCTGCCGCATCGTTTCGTCCACGTTCTGCCTAGTGCCTACCAGAAGCATCGAGGCATCCAGCCATTCGAGGGACGACCAGCATCGAGGCCAGCAGCACCTAGCCCCGTACGAACCCCGGCGAGGCGCGCTTATCAGCAGGGTGACGCAGCGGCCGGCGAGACGCGCGCGCACGCGGGGGGTTTCCAACCGGAGCCGATGCACCGGCGAGGCGGCGAAGGCCATCGCGAGCAGGGGCGGCCGGCAGCCTCCCTCTCCGGCCAACCTCGCTGTCTCCACGACGCTCGATTCGACGCATCGCGCAGATCCGGCGGTCCCCGCCCCAGAGAGGTCCTTCCCGCGCCCATCTATGGCGGCGGAGCTCCTCCTCCCTGCGCTGGATCCAGCGGCGCGGAGCAGAGGCGGGCGCCGACAGCGACGGCCTCCTCTTCTCTCTCCACGCGTGGCCAGCTCAACAACCGGCGAGCTCCAGCTCGTCCGCGCGTCGAGGCGCAGTGCGGCCAGGCCGTCGCCGGCGCAGGCGCAGCACATCGCAACTAGGGTTACGACCAGGCGAGAACGTAGCTGAGCAGGAAGGGCGGAAGGCTACAGCGGTGTGCGGAAAAGTTAGATATATACAGGGGTATTTTCGTAATTTCACATTGACATTGGTTCCCGTGCCCAGTCCTACAAGTGCAATTATTTTGGGACGGAGGGAGTAGATTTATAACCTTTTTTAAAACGAATATAACCTTGACCACTCCACAGTTTGTCAAATAGTACCTCAACATGATAGAACCCCAACGCATTCGAGCACTACCAAGATAATAGCAGGTTTAATAAGCTTGCCAAGCCAACTCATCAATAGATAAGTTCAAGAGACCAAACGTACATCAACTCGTCTACTCAATAGACAAGTTAAGAGTGCGTTCAGCTGGCTTATTGCACAGTGTTTTCGACTTCTTTCCTCTCACAATTAATCTGCCGACTTCTTCTTGCGCAGTATTTTTCTCTCACAGAAAATCTGTCGACTTCTACCAAAAGAGCCAGCCGAACGCACTCTAAGTTAAAAAAAATAGTACTTCCTGAGAGAGATAAAGCATTGAGTGGAGGCATTTACCTGGGCGGGACCCAGCTCAACTTGGAGAATGTGCTCCGCTTGGCGCTGCAGGCAGCGACCAACTCACTCTCTTTCCTCTCTTCTCTCTCCGCCACATCAGATTTCACTGTACAAATTGGTTGTTACGACCGCTGACATGTCTTTATTGGACGTGCTCTAAGTGGCTCCTGGGCAAGTCATATTCCACCTTAGGCAAACATCCATATGGGGCGTGTTTGATATGAGCCATAATTCACCGGCCAGGCTCCTGGGCTGCAAAGTCTTGTGTTTGATTTGCACTTCTCTTCTCTGGGCCAGGCTCCACAGCTATAAAAAAAACTTCTCTCTCATGGCTCCCGACCAACGCTCCCGGAGGAGCGTTTTTCTGGAGCCAGGCTCGTTCCGGCAGTTGTGGTGGTCTTCGGTTACCTCCCCCACAGGCCACACTCACCTCCCTCTTTCCCTCCTCCACCTCCACAGTGCGCCGTCACGCCGCATTGGAAGCCGTGATAGAGGCACCGGGATCTGACGCCAGCGGAGATGGAACGCGCTGGCATGGCGGCGGCCGGGGGCGGAGCTCCCCTGCGCATGTGTTGCGCTCGCGGCGGTGGCCGGGGCGAGATCCACCGAGCCTGCGCTCACGACGACGGCGGCCGGGGGCGGAGCTCCCCTGCGCATGCGTTGTGCTCGCGGCGGTGGCCGAGGTGGAGATCCATCGCGCCCGCGGTCACACCCGCGCGTGACGGCGGTGGCCGGGGCAGAGCTCCCTCGCGGTGGCCAGAGATGAAGAGCACCAGATAGGAGAGGCGCGATGAGGAGGAGCAGCAGCCATGGCGCGAGGAGGAGGAGCAGCAGCCATGGCTAGCAGCATGCCGTGTTTGATGAAATGCCAAAGAGAAAGGAGAGGGGTAAGGTCACCATAATCCAGATGCAGGGTCATCCTATTCAAACATGACTCAAATTAAACACAATCTTCATCTGATCTGGCTCATTAGATACATGTGAATCAAACAAGCGAAGTTGCCCAAGAGGACCTGGCCATGGCTGGCCACAGCCAGGCCCGCCGGCCAAGCCGCCATGGGGAAGAAATCAAACACGCCCATGGTGTCCATGGATAGCACAAATCCCCACAAAGTGGCCAGGTTCACCGCAATTGAAGCATGTGAGGGATCGGTACCTTTCAATCTTTCATTAATCACCGGTGGACCATCATCCTATTGTCCTGCTGCTGAGGTCTGTTCTTCTGTTGTTGCCCTCTCTGCTGAGCCTGTTGCTGGACCTGTGGACTGTGGTGGACGTGGGGGAGCTCCTTCACCTCCTTGTGGTGGCCGATTCATCATTCCATTATCATCAAAAAGCAATACACAAGGAGCAACTTGGACAAGAATCGATAGGTACTGGAACATTCAGCGCCCTACAAATAAAGCACCCTACCATTTCAACAATCAAATAAAGCAGAAAGTACCAAAAGGCTACAAATGAATGCTATGCATGACATAGGACAAATTCACCAAGAAATCACAACATATGCTAAACCTGGGTAGTTTAAAAGGTTAAGCAAAAAAAACACAAATAATTATAGGTCATCAAAATAATTATGAGTTTGACAATACTAAAACCACAACAGCAATGCAGCAGTATCATGTCCGCAGAATGATTCTAAACTCCAATCTTGCTTGTGAACTGTAAAGAGAACAACTGTCACAAGCTCTACTTGGTACTGAGGTCAACTATTTGGCATTCATACTCGATTATGATAATAACTCTTCCTAAGGACTCTTCTGTACTTTGGTTGTAGAGAAACCACCAGCTACATCAATTGGGGAAAAAAACGGGAATCACTTATAAGATAGTATCTAGCAGGGTGATGCTTCCAACCAGGGAATGGATATAGGAAGGCCATGAACTCATCTGTGACATAGGAACACCGAACCGAAGAATGCATCTAGTTTTAATAACTTCATTTGTCCATTAGCTTGGTGTACGAGCTCAAGCCATCACCTGTTAGAGAAAAGTATATAATTGAGTAATCCATATGTATTAAAAGAGTGTTTAATCTTCAGATAAAATATTTTCAGTAAACTGTCATTTAAAGTATACACTTTCTAGCAAGCATTCCATTTAAAAAGAAATACATTCTAGTTACGAATAAGTAAAATCAGCATATGCAGACTAAATAATACTCCCTCCGTTCCTTTATGCAAGGCCTATTATGAAATCTGAAAAATTCTCTTTTGTAAGGCCTATTCTCATTTTTTCTTGGGAGTGGTACTTCGGGAATTGTTGCAGCAGTAATTCATCACATGCACACCTCGGGAGTGAAGTACATGTAGAGAGTAATCGAATCAGCAATAAATGTTGATTGTTGTTTTCCAAGAAAAAACTAATGACATGAGTGCTTTCCTTGGTCTTTGAGCCAAGCAAAAATAGGCCTTGCATATAGGAACAGAGGGAGTATGTTCTCTAATCATTAACAACTTGCCAGTTATACGGTAATTCACTAATATGCAGACCAAGTGGTAACTATTCTCTAATCATCAACTGGAATAACAATTGACTAAAACACCTAGGTATTCATGAAGAACTTACCAATGATAGTGATGGTGTACCGCAAGCTATAAGGTCACTGCAGATGGCCACGCCCTGTTCGTTTGGCTTATCAGCTACCAGCCAACAATACTATTATCTCAGAACAAATCAGCCACCAGTTACCAGCCAGCGGTACTTTTATCTCAGAACAAATCAGCGCCAGCCATCAGCCACCAGCCAGCCGAACAGGCCGCGAATGCACAGATTCAACCATGTAGTTTGACATCAGCAAAAAAAAATACTGCCTTGCTCCTGCGCCACCCACTACCCTGCTCCTGTGCAGCAAGGAAATGTCATCAAACTGATATGAGAAATCAGTAACAGCTGCTAAATCTAAAGAAATGTGCTATTCGGTGAGTAGCATACTTTGGCAACATTTCTTCGAGCAGCTGCTGGGTGCCGTCTATGTCGACGGACAGTACGGCTGCTGAGGCTCCGGCCGGCGCACTCTGCAGCGTGGGAGATACATGTAGACGAATGCTCGGGAACGTCAAGAAAGCAGCTAGCATGGACTTCACGAGCCACTGACAGCGGGCGTCGCAACGGGCAGAGGAGCAGGCAAAAGCTAACATTCACTACGGTGCTGCCAGCCGGCCCAGTGCCCCAGCCTCTTCCGTCTGTCGCGCCGTGGCCTCGTGCGGCCTCTGTGCCGTCACCATCTCCTATTACTTTGTCGCGCCATCGTCACCCCACCGTCGCTTCGCTCAACCCGGAGCTGAGAGCAAACAAAGAAATAGGAGAGAGGATATGAGATATGAGTGGATGAGAACGGCAGAGAGGAAGGGGAAATGTTACCTAGGCTGGCAATGGGCTGCAACACAAGCCGGAAGATGGGCCTCGTAGAAGCACTCAGCCCACGAGGAGGAACGTGCGCGTGACCGGCCCAGAGTGGGAGTAGCATCGACGACTACTTGAACTGCGTTGGCGTGCGTGTGTGGCTCATACTGAGTTGTAACAGAATTAAGCTGTTCTTCCCTTTCTCTCTTCCTCTCTTCCGATCCCTTCATCTAGAACTCAAACCTGTGCTTCCCTACTTGAATTCTAGTATCCGAGAGTTATCTGATCAGTTGCTAACATAGTGGTATCAGAGATCACCGGTTGTTGGGTACGATTCGACTCGGGATTCTACTTTTCGTTGAATTGTTCGCTGGGTTGCTTAGTGATCGCGATTCGTCGTGGCTAAGTGATTCTCGAGTAGTGATTCTCGATATGTATTGTTCCTCGAGTCTGGATCCTTACTCAATCGACCACGAGCACTTCACTAGGTTTCGGAAGAGGTTGGGGGCCATGGATCCGGTGTTGAAGCAGATCCTGGATGAGATCAAGACCATGAAGGCGTCAGTGGATGACCTCAAGCCCTTAAGGAATCTATCGAGGAGCTCAAGACGTCTGTGATGGCTCGCATCGAGGGCGTGGAGAAGGACCTGGACACCCGTTTCTCGGTGATGGAGGAGGCGGCCGGGGTGTTTGATGAGTGGAAGCCCAAGGTCGATGCAAGCATGGAAAATCTGCGTGTGGAAATTGGTGCTCTTCGCAAGACGGTGAATCGTGTGGTTCTCGAGTCGAATCCCGCTTCATCGGCAAGAATTTTTTCCAAGCCCCTATCAGCTGCGGCGACTTCACCTGCCTGGAACAAGGCTGACGGCCCTATTGGGCACCGCTCTTCATTTGGGAATCGGGAGAATGTGATGGGGTTGGTTTTCACCCATACACATTCACCGGAGATGGGTATGTTTCTGATGCTTCTAAGAATTTGCATAAGTCCAATTCTCTACCTCAGTTCAATTATCAGCAGGCTAAGATGGATAAGCAGCCTATTCTGAATGGTAGCCATAGTTTTCCCAGTAGTTCTAGCACGGGTAGGATGCCTAAGCTTAATTTCCCAGAATTTGATGGTGATAACCCTAAATTGTGGATCAAACATAGTAAGGATTACTTTAAGCTCTGTCATGTAGATCCTGATGCTTGGATTCGTGTTGCTTCCATGTCCTTTACAAAGTCTGCAGCTAGGTGGTTGCAGTCAGTAGAGAGGAAACTTAAATATGTGTCTTGGCATGAGTTTTGTCAGATGGTCTTAGATAGATTTGGTAAAGAGCATCATGAGTTGTTGATCAGGCAACTGTTTCATATTAAGCAGACCACTTCTGTGTCAGAATACATAGAGAGGTTTCCTGAGCTAATTGATCAGTTGACAGCTTATGAAACCCATACTGATCCTCTGTACTACACTATGAGATTTGTAGATGGTTTAAAAAATGAATTTAGATCTGCTATGCTTGTTCAACGTCCCCAGGATTGGATACTGCTTGTGTTCTTGCCTTACTGCAGGAAGAAGTGTTTGATGGTGATAAAAGGAGAGATACCCGAAGATCTGATGCATTTCAAGCAAACAAAGCTGTGGGGCAAAATGCTTATCCTCTGCCTCCCCCACCCAAGCCAGACGCTATGACAAACACCTTTGTGTCTGATGTGGCAAAAGGACGACAGAATGATGATAAGTGGTCAGCATTGAGGGCTTATAGGCGTGCTACGGGCCTTTTTTATCAAGTGTGCTGAGAAGTGGAGCAGAGATCATAAATGTCTGGAAAATGCTCAGTTGCATGCTATTCAGGAGCTCTGGGAGATATTTCAGTTGCAGGATGATGAAGAAAATGGTGGCAGTCAAGCTACTCCACAGGGCGATCAGGGGGAATTGCTCATGGTATTATCTGAAGCTGCCCTGTCTACTTGTGAGGGTACTAAGACAATGAAATTCCAAGGCTTATTGCAAGGCAGGAAGGTGTTGATTTTGGTAGATTCTGGTAGCACCCATACCTTTGTGAGTCAGTCTCTGGCGGGGTGTTGTTCTGGAGTTTCAGGATTACTAAAGCCTATGTGGGTTAAGGTAGCTAATTGTCGACCATATACCCCTGGGTACCCATACATGGAAGACTACGAACTCATACTATAAATCTTTGTAATCCTACTAGGACTCGTACCATGTAATCCTACTAGGACTCCTATCTTGTAACCGACTAGAAACCCGCCCCCTGGACTATATAAAGGAGGGCTGGGTACCTAGGAGGACAAGGTGAATCCCTCAACCCCTCCGGGGAACACCCAAGCGCAGGACGCCATACATGATACTCTAAACAGGATGTAGGGTCCGCTACTCTGGCAGCCCGAACCTGTATAAATTTGTGTCCCGTGTCCTCACGCGTACCTTCGAGTTCCAGGTCTGGCGATCCTCCACCGCACAATCTACTACCTCGGGTACCCCTTGGTAGGTTCAGTGACCAAAAGATTGACAGCTGACGCGCCAGGTAAGGGTGATCGTCGAGATCATCGAGCGAGCTTGAAGGACTTCATCATAAATCAGATCAAACTACTCGGTGTTGGTATTTGTTAAGCCTACAGAAATATTATGATGGATAATCCGCAAGCGCACGGATACCGGTGAGCATTCCACCCGGGAGAGGGTTTTAAATATCGAATCCACAAGGAGAAAGGTAGAAAGAATGGTCTGAGTAAAAGACTAATCCCTGAGAAGCTATCAAGGACTTGACAGAAAGAAGAGATAAGGAGAACTTAAGGATGTCTGGTTCTTATTCTCACAAGCTATGTCTATATTGTTCTTATGGGGTGATTTTCTGAAGGCACACTTAGGAAAGGGAACCTCCCGAGAATCTATGGGGGGAGTCCTACGGTTTCTATAGATGTGAGGTGGACTACGAAGGACTCAATGGTGCTATCACCACCACGATCTACCACACGATCCGGAATATAGAAGGCATTCATAGGCTAGCTAGTCTAAGCACCACGCTTACACTAAACATGCAACTTTAATTCAAGAGCTACAGGAATTAAAGTACTCAAAGAGTTATGAACCGTAAGAACAATAAAGACAATGTTGCTCACTTGAATAAGAAGTCGATCTTTCCCGCAAGGTCTCAGGATCGGGCTCCAATGGAGTCTGATCCCAGAGGTAGAAGATGAAGAGGAGACACCGACATGTCCGGGCCTTCCTTCAGCTTCGCCTCTACCGCTCTCTAATCCTCTCGAACAAGATTGGCTAGATCTAATTAGACCATGGCTCCAATCTCTCAACTTGATACAACTCTCTCCAACTCTAATTCTAATCTAGAGCTTCTATCTCAGGTAGGCATTGGTGATCAGAATGAATTGGATTGCCTACCCTGGGGTCAGAGGGGCTGCTTATATAGTCCTGAGGGGGTACCGTGTGCTGTAGGATCAAACCAACCTAAACAAGTGGTTTAGATTGATCCTAGGAGGCGGTGGAGGAAGCTTCCAGAAGATGGGCCTGATCGGGGCCAGGGGGGCCCGATCGGCCTCCCCACAGGGCCGGTCGGCCTGGGCTGGGCCCAGGCCGGGCTCCGCCTTCGCGTGTGGGCCTTTTGTCCCTTCTAGATGCATATTTTCTTGGGGCCCACTTCGGATGAGTTCGGGAGTCTTCTGGAGCCTTCTAGAATTCATTCTTTTAGCATTTTCCTGAATAGTCCCTGAAAATATATAATTCACCAAAACTCGTGGAATTCATTAGTAGCAAACCCCTAAGTCTATATTGATATTCATTTTATGCCCTTTTCTTTATTTAGTTGACAAGTAAAAGTATACGTTAAGATGTGTCAACAAACTCCCCCAAGCTTACCCTTTGCTAGTCCCTAGCAAAGATATGTTTTAGCAGGATCAGGAGTTGCTGCAACGCTTTCACACCTCAAAAGTACTATGGTTTTCAAAAACCAATTCTCCTCAACAAGATTGCTCTCTCTTACCTTCAACCTTAAAGCATAGCCTTTTCATAAATCGTGAGCAAATAAAAGACAAAACAATCAAGTCAAGCAGTATATCTCAAATTCTTTGATCAGCTATCATCCTGGGGTTTTGCACATTTTTCAGATAAAACTCAGAGATCCTGTGTATGACCTTCTCAAGCATGGAGTCACACTTGGCAAGATATGTATGGATGATAGTGTTGGATGGATGAGGGTGAAAGGTGGTAAGCCTTTTAGCCTAGCTCTTGGACTATATCTCTCTTTCTAAGATTTTTAAGATCTGGGCTTTCCATTCTTGGAGAGGTGGGCTCTGCTCGCCCCGGACTTTTGTCCATTTTTCTCTCTCCTTAGAGATGTGGGCTCTACTCGCCCTTGGACACGTGTCCATTATTCATCTCTAAATTTATTTTTTTCAGGGAGGTAGGCCCTACTCGCCTAGTATGACACTTGTCCTTTTCTCTCCCTCTCTCGTCTCACTTTTTCCTCTCTTTTTTTTCTCTTTTTTTTTCGAATGTAGCCCCAGAATCTTTTTGACATTGAGAGAGATATATCCTAGAGTTGCATGAGCTATATGGCTTGATGAAAAATGCGTACTTCCATGTCAGAAGCAGCATAAATGGTGGAATGGAATGATCTTGATGTGTATGACAAGCTCTCAAGGATCAAACACAGGAACTCATCATGTAGGATTTTTTCAAAATTTTTGAGATATATCCAGGAATCAAGCATCTCTAGGAAATTGATAAACAACAGCTCAACTTTTCATGAATCATCTTTCAAAGCCTAGACTCAGATTAAGCATGTACTTGCACAGGTTTGGGTTTAGAGCGAATTAAGCATTTAAGCTTCAGGAGAATCTAGGTTGGAAAAGTAAGCACTTAAAAGGAATAACAGCGGAGCAACTATTCATCATCTCCAAGCATATATCATCAAGATCGTTATTTAAGAGAAAAGCCAACTAGCAGACTCTAGCATTTTATTCAAACTAAGACTTTTAACTAACACTCAAATAACTAGCTAATATTAAACACCTAGGATAGTGATACTTATCGTGATAACTGGGGGTGCTCTCCCCCAAGCTGGATCTTGAAGTAGTCCTTGATTTATCCTTGGAACTCGCTGGCCTTCGTGTCCTTATTAATTTCCCTGTAAATATTAGTCTCGCACATACCCGAAGGAGCAAATTCTAGGATTATGTTGTGAGCCTTTATGTGCCCACTTCTTTTTGGGTTTTTCTGAAATGTGTGGACCTTCATGTGCCCACGTATTTTTGTGAATTTTTTTATATACAAAAGGGATGCTAAAACAAAAACATGTGAATGCAATTTTATTATTATTATTATTTTTTTATGCCGCCACGGTACAGAGTACATGGGGCCTTAAAGAATGCAAAAGCAGAAAATATTTTTATGATCTTTTTCAATACAGGTATAGGGAAATAAACATGCTAATCTAAATATGCAGTACAGAATATAAAGATAAATACCGAGTTACCTCTCGGCGAGAGTTTAGACTACTTACTCCCATGGCGTAGATGTAGTGGCCATTGATTGATCAGTTGATGACGCGGGTAGTGATTGGTCTTTCGAAGGTGTACTTTGACGTCCTCCTCAACATGGACTGAGTGTTCGGTTGGTTAGGGTTGAGTGGACTTCTTTTCAATCTTGTTAATTTCTTCCTTGTCTGTCAACTCCGTTCCAACTGGGCTTGTGAATTCCGGAAACGTCTCCGCGTCTAGTTCTTCTTGGGTCTTGTGGTGTTCAGGAACAGTCTTGAATCTTGATGGGGATGTTTTGCACAAAATTGTCCCAGAGTTAGTGGTCTTGGTCCGCCATCTTTGACATTGAGTAATGCCTGTTCCCGTGTTGTGGACAACTTCTCTGGAAGCTTCTTTGGTTGATGGAGCGGTGTATGGTCGGCATTCCAGGGTCGTCCATCTTAGGCAGTAGTGGTGAAGGGAGTAGGTGCTCATAGTCTGATTTGATCAGGTTGATCATCCAGACTCCCTCCACGTCTCACTGTTCTTCTTATTTTATCAGCTCGGTCATCCTTGAGTACATCATCTGATCTTGATAGCCACTTGGTGATGGCGTCGCCCATGTCCTTTGCTGATTCAACTGCTTGAAGGAGGGTTGGATAGTGGTAGCTGGCAGCGTCTTGTTTAGTGTGCATGTTTGTAGGTCGTGGACTTGTAGGATTTGGGGAAGTAAGACTTCTCCTTTTTTTTTATGTAAAGTGAGTCCTGCTTGTAAAGACAAGGTAGAGATCAAGTGCATGGGTTTTGTTGGTGGAAAAACACCAATAGAACCATAATTTTATTTATTCTACTCTAACCTTGGGCACATTGAACAAGATAATGATAAAGCATAGATTTATTTTATGACAAGGTAGCAAGATCAGAAGATGAATCTAGCACGTAAATCTTTTTTTTAGCAAAATAAAGAGTGATCAAGAAAGTGATGCTAGAAACAAATATGTTGAGCTAACAAGATTTGATCATGTGAAACTGTAACTCTAGCATGTTTGACTTTTCATTTATTAGGATGCCAGAGAAAAGGGAAATGACAATTTACCTCAGGGTGTTACCTTTATTATGATGTTACTATGACATCTTGTGGTGGTCTCTCCCTTGAATATATACAGCTTGTGGAGTGGCAGGTGCATGTGAGGAGGCATGGCTTGATCATCTTCAATGGAATTAGCCTCCTTCCTTTATGCATCCAAGAATTCCTACTTGAGTAAGTGCTTCTGATTGTGGATCTTGTTTGCGTCACTCTTCTTCTTCTTAGTTCATAAGGAATTCTTCTCACGTGTCTTGCTCCATCTCTAGTGAGTTTATCTTGACCTCCCCCAAGCTTGTCTCAGAGTTTGTTCTTTTTCTGCAGGGGTTAGTCCAACAAAACATACCAGCATCTACTATAGTGTACTATTGGTTCAAAAGTCAACCTAGACACCACGTCTAATTTGATTTAGGAAGGCATTCTAACCTAAGCACCACGCTTAAATCAAAAGCCTTTAGAAGAAAGATCACCTACTCCTAAACAAGGCACCATGCTTCATTTAAGAGATGCATGAACTCATTCTAAACCTTAGCATACTAAGCAGACAAAAGGTAACATGGAAGCATATAGAGATTTACTCAAACAGAGACGGTAGAGCATGATCAGTTTTTTTAACAGAGTGAGCATGTCATACAGGTAGAGATAACCAAGCCAGTGTAGCAACATGATAGGAGATGTTCCTATGCATGTGATTCAATGTCGCGTAACGACTGGTTGGACATACCTTGTATTGTCATCCTTCGTTCTCTTTGCTCCAAACCTGGAATGGTTAGTGACAAGAATACCCGAAGGAATATTTTTATAATTATACCTCTATGCTCACTACGCAGGGGTATATGCAAGTCTTAGAATTTCCCCCTAGCGTGCTTGTTTTTGGACAAAAAGCTCGTCCTTGGGGAACCTTCAAAATATGGTTCAAGATGGTGAAGTGGTTCCCCTTAAATTGCTAATCTCAAGATTTCAAGCCATTGGGACAACCACCCTTTCTAAATTTGTAGAGAAACATAAGGGGGTTGGAGATCTTATTGTGCGGCAAGATTTGAGATGACAATTGAATTCAGGAGTTTTCTTAAATGAGCATGGACTAGGTGGAAAAGTTCCATTTGTGAAGTAGCTTTCATGCTCATTGATGTTCTCCAAGTAATGTGCTCCTTCTGGTCTTCCTTAGATCCTTCATAAAATTTTAGGATCGTGAGGGGACGCAGGAAAAGGGCACAAGAGAATTCATTGGGCTCAAGGATGAGGTTAAAGATGGGTTCGAAAAGTTATCTAATCCGAACATTGAAAGAGAGAGACAGAAATGGCTTCTTGATGGCTTTGCTCTCTTCCTATGGCATGATTAGATATGCTATCCTTGAGGTTTCTCCAATGTCCTTATGTAGCAAAAATGATGCTTTCTAAGAGACTATCTCCTTAGGGAAATTGCATGCTCAGAAGTCTCTTGTGAAGCTTGAAGTTTCACGATCTTCCCAAACTCATCATCTACAAGGGTTGAATTTCTTCTTCCCTTTAAGGTTTTCAGGACATTGATGGTTTGGGTTTGATAGCTAAGCCTTGGGATTGGAATGATGATGATATAGCTATCAGAACTTCTCCTTTGTGGCTAGAGGATGATTTCTTTTCTTCCTTTGGGTGGTCATAAAAAAGTGCTAGTGTAAGGGTTCCACCCGCTGAGTTCGTCAAAGACAAACCTTGCCTTAGAAAAGGAAAGAAAAGCTCCTCTAGATACTGCATGATGGTCATGCTCACAACATTCGTAGGATGGGGCCAAAGATTCACTACCCTTAGAGGTAACGATACAAAGATTCCTTACCCTATTAAGGATATGATCCTGGCTCCTGCGGTGAACTATGGGGTAAAGGTCTACACTAAGGTAGAACATATGGTTTCCTAGGCTCTTTGCTTGCTTCATCTCTTCAGTACCGGTCCATCCAAGATGAAGACTAGAGTTTTCGTCTGTCGCTCCTAAGAAGGATTGTTTCATGATCATTTCGACCAACCGTAGGCGTAGCTCATGGCCAGATGTAAGGATAAGATCTAAAGTTTCTAGTGGCCAGAGTTTCCGCTTTAGGGTGCAGCTTAAGATAGATAAAAGTGGAACCAAGTGATCCCACAAAGATAGCAACAGGTGAGAAGATAGGAAAAAGATAAAATCTAAACTAAAGTATGGTACAAGATTAGCTATACTCAAGAGTTCTCTCTTAACCGTTTCTCCCCGGCAACGGCGCCAGAAATGCTTGTTGGTATTTGTTAAGCCTACAGAAATATTATGATGGATAATCCGCAAGCGCACGGATACCGGCGAGCATTCCACCCGGGAGAGGGTTTTAAATATCGAATCCACAGGGAGAAAGGTAGAAAGAATGATCTGAGTAAAAGACTAATCCCTGAGAAGCTATCAAGGACTTGACAGAAAGAAGAGATAAGGAGAACTTAAGGATGTCTGGTTCTTATTCTCACAAGCTATGTCTATATTGTTCTTATGGGGTGATTGTCTGAAGGCACACTTAGGAAAGGGAACCTCCTGAGAATCTATGGGGGGAGTCCTACGGTTTCTATAGATGGGAGGTGGACTACGAAGGACTCAATGGTGCTGTCACCACCACGATCTACCACACGATCCGGAATATAGAAGGCATTCATAGGCTAGCTAGTCTAAGCACCACGCTTACACTAAACATGCAACTTTAATTCAAGAGCTACAGGAATTAAAGTACTCAAAGAGTTATGAACCGTAAGAACAATAAAGACAATGTTGCTCACTTGAATAAGAAATCGATCTTTCCCGCAAGGTCTCAGGATCGGGCTCCAATGGAGTCTGATCCCAGAGGTAGAAGATGAAGAGGAGACATCGACATGTCCGGGCCTTCCTTCAGCTTCGCCTCTACCGCTCTCTAATCCTCTCGAACAAGATTGGCTAGATCTAATTAGACCATGGCTCCAATCTCTCAACTTGATACAACTCTCTCCAACTCTAATTCTAATCTAGAGCTTCTATCTCAGGTAGGCATTGGTGATCAGAATGAATTGGATTGCCTACCCTGGGGTCAGAGGGGCTGCTTATATAGTCCTGAGGGGGTACCGTGCGCCGTAGGATCAAACCGACCTAAACAAGTGGTTTAGATTGATCCTAGGAGGCGGTGGAGGAAGCTTCCAGAAGATGGGCCTGATCGGGGCCAGGGGGGCCCGATCGGCCTCCCCACAGGGCCGGTCGGCCTGGGCTGGGCCCAGGCCGGGCTCCGCCTTCGCGTGTGGGCCTCTTGTCCCTTCTAGATGCATATTTTCTTGGGGCCCACTTTGGTTGAGTTCGGGAGTCTTCTGGAGCCTTCTAGAATTCATTCTTTTAGCATTTTCCTGAATAGTCCCTGAAAATATATAATTCACCAAAACTCGTGGAATTCATTAGTAGCAAACCCCTAAGTCTATATTGATATTCATTTTATGCCCTTTTCTTTATTTAGTTGACAAGTAAAAGTATACGTTAAGATGTGTCAACACTCGGCGAGCAAGTCCCCGAGTCGGCAACTCCAGATGAGTCAAAATTTTCGCCGCAGCCTGCCGGACACGGCTCGTCGATCAAAATTCAAAGCTGATCCGATTCCTATCCGCGAGGAGAATTCGTCGAGTTGGATTCCTGAGCGGAGCATCGGGTGCGAGGCGGACACTCGATTCTTTTCCGTCTCAGAGTCGAAGACTACCCGTTCGGTGCTGCACCCACGTGACCCTGTCCGTATGCTGTGTATTTTGGCCAGCAAGGAAAAACTATCGGGCTTGCTGTCACACGAAGATCAACCGGCGAAATTCATCTACGCAGAGCGCATCAACTCGAAGTCAGAATCCTACCGGGAATCAAATTCCGTACTCCAGTCCGTAACAGAGCAGAGCATACTTCGAGCTCCTGCCTTTGTCTTCCATACGGACGAAAAGCTCAATTTCCACACTAACTGCACCGTCTAAATGCTCCCTGACCAAGTTAGCGTACTCGCCAGGGTTGAGTTGAGGGGGCAGCCCGTGCGCTAATTGGGCTTCGAGGTTGGCTATACGCGAAAAAGCTCGCTTTCTACTGAGGCCTGTTCTGTCCTAAACAGTTCCAGAATGTTATTTGTTTCATAGGAAGATTCCAAAAATTGATGCCGAAAGAATCTTCGGAACCGGTGGAGAGGCTATTCTGATTGAAGGCTAGACAAATAACATGACTGAGGAAATTACCATGTGCACACGCAAGGCTACTGGGAATCTTTCCTAGTTCAACGTATGCAAGCAACAAGTCAACCGTTGCCCCTGCATGTGCGGTTCAAAATTCAGCATATTCGAAAATTGCTACACGCACACTAGCTACTCGGGAAGCTTCAAGTTCTTTGCTTGCTGCACATGGGAAGATGTACGCGAGTACAATTACTTCAACTATGCTATGCATCCGGACGCGTCGCCTCGCCGCTCGACTTCTCGTCGCTCGGTCGCACTGGCTCTCGTCGTGCGCCCGGTCACTCCGTCTCGCGGTTCGACAACTCATCGTCTGGTTGCACCGGCTCTACCTCGACTACCCCATGCACCGCTTTGACATCGTCTTGCGGCCACACCAACTCATCATGGATTACTTCGGCTATTCTTCTCGGCTAGTTTCTACTAGAAAACTAGTCGAGAACGGCTTCTACGCCCCCCACAACTAGTCGGACCCGCCTCCGACTAGTCGACTTCGTCAACACTCATCCACGAGTTCATTCAAAACCCGCTCCGGCGGTACAAGCCGACTTCGGTCGCATCTCCAGACCGCTCCTGCGGTATCAGTAAGTCATTTATTTTAAATGATTTTTTTTCTTCTTTGGCTTGTTTTGCGTATGCAGGACAACACGCCAAGGACCACTCATTTGTGTACGCTTCTCAACGGATTTTTTTTCACGAGAGCAGCACTCTGCCGACTACTCTTGGGACATATCAACAAGTCACCACGAGCTTCACTCCATCTCGGGGGCTATCCCAAGGAGGCAACTTCTAAAGTCCACTCCGCGTGGCAATTTAAAGTCGACTTACTCAAGTCGCATCTTCAAGTCGACTACTCTAGTCGCATCTTCAAGTCGACTTACTCAAGTCGCATTCTTAAAGTCCACTCTGCGTGGCAATCTAAAGTTGACTCTGGTCGCACCTTCGCCCGCTTCGGCGGCATACTGCGTGTGTAAGCTTTGATGGAACCTAGCTATAAGTGGCCCTCGCGTCCTGGCAATGATGGTACCTAGCTGCATGCGGTCTTCACTCTTCGTACCATGGGTCTGAAACGCATGGCCCTAAGTACTCTCGCTCTGCCCAACTTACCCTGGGTCTCCCTGTTATCATGCCGATCCATACTCTAAAGCCTCTCTGTTACCATCCGATCCTTACTCCGGGTTCCTGCTTCTATGCCGATTCCAGGTTGTAAGTGATTCTCAAGTCCAGGCGATTACCTAGCTGTATCCGGTTTTCTGATCCAGGCGACTACTCAGCTGTAAGCAGCTTTTGGGTTTGAGCTACAGGCGGCTTCGGCTGCGACAACTCGTAGGGGGTCATGATAACCCTCTCCAGATGACTTCGTGTCGTATAGAGCAATAAGTGGCACATGTTGTCCTTGTTCTATTTAATCAAGAGACTGCAGCCTAGAGTAACACCCTTCATAGTAGGGTCTTAGTGGAACTCCAACACATTGAGTTCACCACACTGTCCCCTTCGGTCTTACTCGTTCTTCGGAACATCCTTGTGAGTACTCTCTCACTAGGCTCATAGCCTCAGAGGTACTTAAGACATTGTAAACTCTGTACAATGTGTTCAGTAATAAGTTGTTATCTTGCATATCGACTTGTTACTGTCCTTTGCTTATTCACAACAAAGCCTTCTTTTACGCTGGCACAGCTAAGGTGTTCAACTCGTTGTGAATAAGTTCCTTTCGAGTACTCTCTCACTAGGCTCATAGCTTCAGAGGTACTTAAGACACTATTACTCAATAGTGTATCCAGACATTGTTCTCGACACAATGTGTTTTTTCCAGACGGCTCCGGAGGCAAAACTTTTCATTTTTCTGTTTTTTAATTCGCTTTTTTGCCTTCCAGAACGTGCTTTTTTTGGCTTTTCAACTTTGTGTTTCGGGTTTCATTCTGGCTCGAAGTACTCAAAGTCCGCTCCGCGCGGCACAAAGTCGACTTATTCAAGTCGCATTCTAAAGTCTGCTCCACGCAGCACAAAGTCAACTTCGGTCGCATTTCAAAGTCCGCTCCGCGCGGCATAAAGTCGACTTATTCAAGCCGCATTCTAAAGTCCTCTCCGCGCGGCATAAAGTCGACTTATTCAAATCGCATTCTAAAGTCTGCTCCGCGCAGCACAAAGTCGATTTACTCAAATCGCATCTCTAAGTCGACTACTCTAGTCGCATCACAAAGTCGACTACTCTAATCGCATTCTAAAGTCCGCTCCGTGCGGCAATCTAAAAGTCGACTACGGTCGCATCTAAAGTCCGCTCTGACCGCAACATTACCACTCGAAGACGACTCGAGTAGTCTATGCTACTTCTCAAAGTACAACGGCTTCACACCAAATTACTACTCAAAGACAACTTCAGCATGCTCCGTTCGTTCTTCAGCTCGGAGGCTCAACTCCAATTACTACTTGACGTGGCTTATATAGCTCACTTGGCTCATAATCTCGGGGGCTGGATGCTACAAGAGTACTCGGATGATGGCTTTTGCGAACTGAAGACCCTTGGATTGATCATCTAATCACTTCAAGGCTCGGGGGCTATTATGCTACAACCATCAACCTCTTTTTTCAAGACGGAAGATGCAGATTCTTGATTGACCCTCAGCTTGATTCTTCGATTCAAACTCAGGCTCGGGGGCTACACTCCATATGGAGTGCGATTTTTGCAAATCGCACCTCCATATAGATCAAGACTTCAAGACAAGATGGGTATTTTTTGGAGACTTACCGGGTTAGAACTCAGGGACGCCTGGGAACTACTCGGGGATAATTCAAAAGTACTCATAGATGAACTAAGAGCACATTCCACTCTTTCGGAAATTCAAGTACTATTGAAGACTTCAGCTAGCAGTACTCGAGACGATCAGAAACTACTCGACGAAGCTTCAAGACTACTCGAATTCGCTGCTCAAGACTACAAAGTGCTCGGGGGCTTGTCGACCATACACCCCAAGGTACCCATACATGGAAGACTACGAACTCATACCATAAATCCTTGTAATCCTACTAGGATTCGTACCATGTAATCGTACTAGGACTCCTATCTTGTAACCGACTAGGAACCTGCCCCCTGGACTATATAAAGGAGGGTCGGGTACCTAGGAGGACAAGGTGAATCCCTCAACCCCTCCGGGGAACACCCAAGCGCAGGACGCCATACATGATACTCCAAACAGGACGTAGAGTCTGCTGCTCTGGCAGCCCGAACCTGTATAAATTTGTGTTCCGTGTCCTCGCGCGTACCTTCGAGTTCCAGGTCTGGCGATCCTCCACCGCACAATCTACTACCTCGGGTACCCCCTTGGTAGGCTCAGTGGCCAAAACACTGACACTAATGGAGAGAAAATTGAATGTAATCTCCAGTTGGCTGGTGTGGAGTGGTCTGTGCAGGGATGCAAGTTTACCTCTGATATGAAGATCATTCCATTAGCTCACTATGATGTTGTAGTGGGAATGGACTGGTTGGAACAATTCAGCCCTATGAAAATCCATTAGAGACAGAAGTGGATGGCTATTCCTTATTTGGGTACTAATGTTATTCTGCAAGGTTGTGCTCTTGAATTACCTGACGGGTCAGTGGTAGAGGTGTGTGCTATCCTGGCTACTGATAAGGACACTATCAAACTAGAAGTGCCACAAGAATTGGCTGATTTGCTTCAAGAGTATGGAGAGGTGTTTGATAAACCTACTGGTCTTCCTCCTGCTAGAAATTGTGACCATTCTATTCCTCTTATAGAAGGTGCTACTCCTGTATCAGTGAGACCTTACAGATACCCACCTGCTATTAAGGATGAAATTGAAAGACAAATTATCCAGATGTTGAAGGAGGGAATCATTCAGCACAGCATTAGCCATTTTCACCATCTGTGTTGTTGGTTAAAAAGAAGGATCAAACCTGGAGGTTTTGTGTTGATTTTAGGCATCTCAATGCAATTACTTTGAAATGCAAGTACCATGTTCCCCTTATTGATGATTTTCTGGATGAGTTGGGGCAGGCAGATTGGTTTACCAGTCTGGATTTGACAGCTGGGTATCATCATATTCGGCTGAAGAGTGGAGAAACCTTCAAAACTGCATTTCAAACTCACACTAGCCATTATGAATTTAGGGTGATGGCATTTGGGTTGTCTGGGGCTCCAGCCACCTTTCAAAAAGCTATGAACACTACTCTGGCACCCTTGTTGAGAAAATGTGTCTTAGTGTTTTTTGATGACATTCTTATTTATAGCAAGACATATCAGGAGCACTTACTGCACATTAGGATGGTCTTGGAACTGTTGGCTAAGGAGCAGTGGAAAGTTAAGTTGTCTAAATGTGCTTTTGCTTAAAGACAAGTGTCTTATTTGGGACATGTGATTAGCAGTCAAGGGGTGTCTACTGATCCAAGTAAGGTGGAGGCAGTGGTGAATTGGCCTCAACCAGCCAATGCCAAGGATTTAAGGGGATTTCTTGGTCTTGCTGGATATTATAGGAAATTTGTTAAGCACTTTGGCATTATTTCTAAACCCTTGACAGAGCTTCTCAAAAAAGGGGTGGTGTTTGTGTGGACAAGTGAGCATGCCTTGGCTTTCCAAACACTTAAGAAAGCTTTGAGTTCAGCTCCTGTGCTGGCTTTGCCCAATTTCAATCTGCCTTTTGCTATTGAGACTGATGCTTGTGGAGTGGGAATTGGGGCAGTGTTATTGCAGAATGGTCATCCTTTGGCTTATCTGAGCAAGGCCTTGGGCCCTAGATCTCAAGGTTTGTCTACATATGAGAAGGAATACATGGCAATTTTGGCAGTAGTTAGTCAATGGAGACACTATCTACAGTTTGGGGAATTCCAAATTTTTACTGATCAGAAAAGCTTGATCCAATTGTCTGAGCAGAGGTTGCACACTCACTGGCAACAGAAAGTGTTCACAAAATTGCTTGGTCTCCAGTATCAGATCATTTATAAAAAAGGCATTGATAATAGGGTTGCTGATGCCCTGTCTAGAAGACCTATGGACAAAGCTGAATGTTCAGTGATATCTTCTAGTGTTCCATTGTGGTTGGAAATGGTGGTTAAGTCTTATGATGATGATAAGCAAGCACAAGACATGATTGCTGTGACAACCCCATCCGAGATAAGTCCATACTATCACTTAGACCGATCCACTTTGGTCATTAAGCGATAATAAAGAATTATCCTATTGAGTGTTGCCGGGTCATAGCCCGGTAAATCACTTGTAAACCACACAGAGGATCGAAATACATACATTAAACCCCCACGAAGGAGAGTCCAGAGTAACCATACAAATTAATCCAAATTCCCCGTAGGGTCAATTATTACAAACATTGTCCTTGCATTAAAGGTAATGGTTCGGAGTTTTGAAACAGCGGAAATTATAACTAAACGATAACTTGGCATCATGGGAGGCCACCCATAATGCCATTACTCTTCGTCATCCACCCATTCCAGCTCCCAGCCGGGTGAGATTTCACCAGGCCAAACATTATCACCTGAAAGCAACATTTATAGCAAGGCTAAGTATACTAATACTCAGCAAGGCTTACCTGTCTGAAATAAAAGACTTATCCTGCTATTATGCATGGCTTTTGGCTGTTGGGTTTGTTTTGCCAAGAAGCGACTAAGGAGTTAATCCTTACTTTCAATATTTTAGCTCAAGTTCCAGTAGATCCATTATTACTAGATGAGCAACTACATCAAGCATACTTGTGCAAACAATTAATCAAAAATCAAGTTTTTCAACATTCCATCATAGAGGGATTATCATGATTAGAGGGTTAAGCTATTCCCGGATAACGGTGAGAGGCCGACAATCGATTGATTTATAACCTTGCAAGGTGAACCTAAACATACGGAAGAAAATCCCTCACAAAGAGTGATTTCAACCAAACGGTTCCCGTCATTCGTCGGATTAGGAACTAATGCCACAGTCCTAGGTACACAGCTAGCTGGCATGCCTCACACTAGCATCCAGCATCACCATGCACCACAGTTTGCAAGACTGGGGCAGCAGCCCAAGAGTAGTAGCCTAAAGTTCCCGCACCGCGTCATTCAGGTACTAGGTTTACCGTACCTATGTCCGACAAATGTTTAGTACTTTCAAATGCTTAATCTCTTAATCATTGGACCGGAGCCTAAAATCCCATGCTCTTACCACGTGAGCAATTCAATTTAACAAGTCTTATGATTCCAACATAAGAACCTATTCTCGCGAGCGAAGTACATCACTCGACTTGTACCGGGTCCTTAGTGCATAGCAATTATCGACCTAGCACACTAGTAAAAGATCATAGGTACTTATGGATCATGCATCTAGGGTTTCCATTCAACTCCTGAACGTAAATGCACATACATAACAAGCATAAACTCAGAAATTGTAAAAAGGAAACACATAGGTAAATGTTAAACCGGGGCTTGCCTTCGGCAGCTCTAGCAGTCAGACAGTCTTCCGGACTTTGGTCCGGGTCTTGATCAACCGTCACGAAGTGTACGTCTCCTCCTGCTCCCTCGTTCTCGTCAGCCGGCACGAGCGCGTAGCTACCGTCGGGAACTTCTATACGGAGGGATGCAATGCAGGAGTTAAGGTTGATGATGGTGTAAACCAACAGCATGTATTAAGTCTAGGGTGTTATGTCGAGCACATATACTTTGGTAAGTATATATATCCAGCATACTCTTCCTTAAGATTTATTATTCATCCATTTATTTAATTATTATTATTTTAAAAGTGATTGTGTGCACATCTATTAATTAAGTTAAAATTATCACACAAAGGATCAACTTAGGTTTCAGGGTTCATTAGAAATGTTTCTCAAGGGTTATAACACACATATGTTTATAAAGAGGACTTTTCTTTATTTCTCTTTTTAATCTACTTAGTTTCTTCAAAAATTTATTCTGGTTAAACCATGTAACATTTTGTGTTGAAAATTTTTGTGTGAGCTCAAGGCACTGTAGCAGAGTTACTGGTAAAATTTCATGGCAAACAAGACTATATACTGAGCATGAAAAATCAGACAAGATATTCATAGCAAAAGCAAGAATATTAAATACAAGGAAAACTACCCATGAACTGGTGCTCAAATTTTACTCAGAGCTACTACAAATTAAAACTAGGTTACACACCAAACATTAGCTTCAGAACTTATCTCATTCATGCTACACAAAAATAACCATTTTTAGCCTATTTATTCACAAAGTATTTATTCAGAGAAATATATGACTCAAAAGTAGCCTAACTTTCTACCATAGCCTAAGCATGACATACACATCACTTGTGCCAAAGATAAGCATCACTGGAGCAAAGGAAACTGAGCTATTGATTTACTTTTATAAACAAGCATCATTCAGAAACAGACATAAGGACAGCTCCTAAACTCATGATAAAATTACTAGCATCACTTTTTAGCATAACAAGATGATATACAAAAGACGGACCACAGAAAACATATATATGAAGCTACAAGAAAAAGATACACAGATCTAGCCATAAAGCAAAATAAATCATAACCAAACATCCACTCAGTAACTTTGTGCAAAAACTTAGGTATAGCCTAAACTAGTACTGTCTACCAACATATCCAAAGATCAAGCCTAGCTCATGTGTACAACTCAAGTTATGAACATCTTCATACCAACTGATTTGGATTTTTCATTCAAAAACAGTGCACCAAAAGTATATACAGGTTTTGTAAAAGATGTAGATCTATTCACAAAGAGACCAACAAAATTGGTTTTGCATTTTTAGGATTTTTCTGTGAGTTTCTACTATTTTTACAAGGTTCAGGACTTATGAGCAAAAGAAGAAGAATCTTCTTTCACTGCGACCCTTGAAAAGATTTGAATCCTTACAGATCAGTCCCTGGTTTTAACACAGAGTACCCTACAAAGATTTTGATCACACAGGTGTACCCTCCCGCGGCAGAGCAAGTTTGCCGGTGGCGAACTGGGACTGGAGCAGGCAAACAAATGAGGGGGATCGACGATTTAGCTCACCAAGAGTAGATTGGTGGCGGCGGTGTGGCCGGGGATGTCTCCGGTGAGTGGCGGCGGCGAGACCGTGGCGGCGCGACCGCCTTGACCCGGATTCCGGCGAGGAGAGGAGTGGGGCTGATGAATGCGTGTGTGGGAAAGCTCTCTGGGACTCTAAGGATGAGCTTCAAGCACTCACACTGATGCAGTGACTAGAGGAGTGGCGAGCTCGTCACGGTGGCGGCAATGGCGTCGGTGGAGAGCTCTGGCGGGGCTGAGGAGGAGCGGGGGCTTTAAATAGGCGGTCGTGGCGTGGAGAGGAGGTCATGACGTGACCACAGTGCAGCGTAGTGACGACGGGCTAGCCGAGAAAGTGCGGCGACGTGCGCGGGCTCGACCGGCCAATGGCGGCCTCGGTGTGCGCGCTCCGGTGGCTGGCGGCGCGGCACGTGGCACCGGCCTAGGGGTCTAGGCGTGTTACCGCCTCGCTCGCCAATGCGGTGCGGCGACCTCGACAGACCGGTGGGTCCCCGTGTGCCTCGGCGTTTGCGCCCGGTCACACGGTGGCGCCCTGACGCGGCGGGCGCGCGCGCGACGACGTCGTGCGGCGGCGTTCCGGCGTCCAAACCAATTCGCTGAGCCCCTGTTTGACCAGCTTGAACTCGTGTTTTTGCTATAGAAGTGATCCAAGCGCCAATTGACAAACTTGTAGATCAAGTATCCCTCTACAACATTTACAAAGGCCGATGGGTGTTTAGTTCAACGGATCGAGCGTAATTAGCTCTTGAACTCGCCTGTTTTCTCGGCGCTAGTGAACAGGAACTGGCTGCGTTGACCACTGTTTTTCACACATTTCCACTTCGAATTTCAAATGCCACTCAACATCAAAGTTGCAGGCCTTGAAAAACTGCACAAGTTTGGTATTGGCCGATTTTGAAGTGCTATGGTGAAAAATGGAGAACGTGCCAAAAGTTCTAGATTGAGATCATGGCCTATGGGGTTTTACTAGGGGTTTGACCTCTAAGATGATTAAGGGCTTAAGCACAAATGATCATAGGGTGATTAGGGATGTGATTAGCCTCTAGTGACACTTGATTAAAAACACGGGGTGTTACAGCCTACCCTCCTTAAAAAGGAATCTCGTCACGAGATTCGAACTTAAAAGGTAGCTGGGACATGTTACGTACGCTGTTGGCTTTGAAGGAAGCCCGGGTACTTGGTGTTGAGAAATTGTTCCGTTTCCCAGGTGGCTTCTTCTTCCGTGTGGTGACTCCACTATATCTTGTACATCTTAACTATTTGCCTTCTGGTCTGCCTTTCCTTCTGATCTAACACTCTCATTGGGTATTCCGCCAGTGTTAGGTCAGGTTCTACCTATGCATTAGTCTTGTCTATTATTCTTGCTTCCGGTATTTGATCACACTTTTTCAGTTGTGAGACGTGAAATACATCATGTACTGCGGAGAGTCGGTCGGGGAGTCGGATACGATATGGAACTGTACTGAACTTCTCAGTGACTTCATAAGGACCAATATAGCGTGGTGCTAATTTTCCTTTTACTCCGAATCTTTGTACACCTTTGGTTGGTGATACCTTTAGGTATACAAAATCACAAACTTCAAACTGTGTGTATGGTTACTAAACCCATTGTCATATGTGTAGGTTCAGCAAGCATGTGTGTTGTATAAGGATAACGACCAATATAAGAGGTCATTCACTTTACTTCATTGTTGGAACCTGCTACAACATGCCCAGAAGTGGAAGGACCTTCCTTGTAACAACAGCAACAACAACAAGAAACAGAAGACATCATCTAAAGCAAACCCAAGATCAGCTACTCCTGGAACAAATGAAAGTTGCCATGGTGATGAAGAGGATGGTCCAAGTCATACTTCACCAACAAAAGGTAGCAGACCAGATGGTCAGAAGAAGGAGAAACAAAGGCGAGGTAAAAATCCTATACCTAATGGTGAAACTCTCTAACTAGAAGCAGTAGAATATAGTTGGTCTAAGAGAGAAAAGGCTGATGAGATAAAAGAGCTTAGGAAAAAAGAGCGCAATGATGAGAGACTTGCTCTAGAAAATAAAAGGATTGAAATGAAGCTAGAAGTAGCGACAAAGAAACTTGCTATCAAGGAACAAGTAGAGAATAGACGCCTTGATCTACAACAATAAGAAATGCATCTGAAACAAAGGATGGGTGATGAGAAAATAATTAACATGGATCTAAGTGCACTAAGTGAGGTGCAACAGATTTTCTACCGTGGGCTGCAACAAGAGATCATTGCTCGACGTTTGGGCAACGACAATATTTGAGATTGTGGATCTTGTGTTAAATTGTAGTATCTAGTGGACAATTTGTGTTAATTTATGGTATCCAATGGACAATTTGTATTAATTTGCGGTATCCAGTGAACAGTTTGTGTTGCATGAACTATTTGTGGCCGTGTATGAGCTATTTGTATTTTGTGGTATGCATGTGAACATTTTGTATTAATTGTAGTTTGTAGTGAATAATTTGCATGAATTACAAATACACAAATAATGGTTAGCTTGTTAGTTACATGATATGCATAAAGAAATAGGTGAATGAAGAGTAAGGAGGTATATGAGAGTTGGGTTGGAGTTAGACTCAAAAGAGGACCCTTAAATCTAGATAAGAGGCCCTTATATGAGTGGATAAGAGTTCAATTATAAGGGTTTCATTGGAGTTGCCCTAATGTCTTTTTTTGGCTGGGACAAAAGGTTCATTCCCTAGTAGTGAGCGGTTTTCGCGAAAACCGACAGGTAGCCACCGGTATTTAAAACCATGGTGCTGATACGGCGGCGCATGCCCTGCATTCAACGCAACGCACGTGAGCTTCCACCAAGGCCAGCCGTCCGCCTGCCCCATCGTTGGTTGCAGCTTCTGCTTGCTGCAGCTGCCTCACATTGCACATTGTTGCTACACCTTTCAGCCATGTGTGTAGCCGTGTAGTGTAGGTAATGGGTTCGAAGCTTCGATTGTTCTTTGACAAAAACCTAAACCTGGTTACGCTATGTGGTTGTTTGTTGTTTCATTGTTTGGATTTCACGGTGGAGAAAAACATTTCATTTGTTTTATGTTTTCTCTTCTTCAGTTCTTCCGCATATAGAGACACACGGATCAACCATCCACGGAGATAGTAAGCATGCAGGTCTTGTGCTTGTGGCTCGATGCTTGCTGCCCACGGAGTGTCTGGCTCGGGGTAGATCAAATACCTTGATCATACCAGATGAATCGAGAGTGGTTCATTGCCTCATAGTTTAATTTGTGGTTTGATTCCCTCCGCCTACCTCAACAATACTACCAGTCTTTGCCTGCTAGGCTGCTGCTGAATACTTATTTTCCAGCCTCCTGATGACCCATGTCTTTATTCCTGCTTATGCCAGGCAGTGGTGAAGTTAGAGATCTTATGATGAGGGATTATGGTGATTATTATAAGCAACAAAAATTGCAATACGCATCAAGTTGGGAGGGAGGTGGTGACCTGAATGCAGTGCCATTGACATTTGACCTTCAGAAATTTGGAGGAAACACATCAACAAAGTAGGCTCTTGAGCTAACAGTGATTTTTTTTTTGAGGTCGTCATCACAGTGAAATTATGCATAAGTACTTAATTACTGATGCTAACATGAATGGTGGTATAAGAAGCTTCAGTGCTGCATTCCATAATGCAATGTTCTTTGATTGGAGTAGATTGACAGTTTGGGATAAATAGCATGGCTTGCTCAAGTCTGTGTATGATTGTCTCATACCATATAATGGAGTGCCTAAATGGATGCAGGGAATAACTTCAGCTAGAATCTTAAATTCTGAAGAATTTGTTTGATGCTATATACTCAGTTTTGGAAGTCAGCCTATAGGGATGTAGAGAAAAACTTTAGAAGTCTTCAGAATTGATGTTCTGCACTGCTGTGTTTCGTACATTTTAGGCGGTTTTATGCAGGACGAGGGATAAAATTTCTCTGTGTAAGAGTAGTTCAATTTTTCCCTCTCTTGTGTTTATATTTCTAAATGAAAATAAGCTTATATGATATTCCAATAGGTCACTTTGGCTTACCCTTTAGCGTGGAGAACTGTGTATGTTGGGCTTGTGCTCCAGTAGTGATACTAAACTTTGATTTGACCCATTATTGGTAACTATTTTTTATTAGAGATTTCCCACGCTGTATAAAACCTATGCACATTTTTTTTATCTCTTATCGCTTATTGTACCAGACAGGTAGCTTCTTTTGCTCTACGTATTCCTTTGATTATAAAGACATACATGTGAATAACTAGCATGGTCAGAGACTCATAGAAATCTAGGTACTTTACCAATTTGAAGTTACTGTCTGCATTATTTTTTTGGTGCGGAACGGCGTGAGGTTGTGTTGACGCTTTTTCTGACCGAACACACGAGTGCGCTAGTTCGCGCGGACGTCGGAAATCAACTCGTCGAAACACCCGGCACGGGCCGGTCTGACCGCCTGGGGTACGCGTTCTGACCGCCTTGGACAGGCGTGTCGCCGAAAGCCTAAGTTCGTCGCTCCGGGAGGGACCCCGTCGGGAGAAACGCGCCTAGGGTTGTTCTGAGGTCGGCAAGGCCACTCAGAACTTCCTCAACTGCCGTGGAGACGAAGGAGGAGAGCAAGGGGGTTGGAAAAGCTAGGGTTTGGAGAAAATAAAGTGTAAATTGATAATTCGATTGGATGATAGCTCTCAATCGGCCACGCCCCTTTATATTTATAGGGGGGAGGTCTTGCCCTGCAAGGAACTCTTTACAACTCGGGAATAGCTAAAAATCCCTAATTCGGGTCGGACTCGGGGAGACCCGGTCAGACCGCCCGGGGGAGGCGGTCAGACCGCCTGGCGGCCTCTGTGCCGGACCGGCTACAGGGCACGCGGTCAGACCGCCTGGGTGACCCGGTCTGACCGCCTGGTCCAGCCTGATCCGGCTTCTGCCAATTTTGAGTGTCAACATATGCCCCCTTGTTTTTTAGTAAAGCTTGCGTGCTAAAAAATAAATCTAAGGACGATGTGACACCTCATCGGCCATTTTTTGAACTTAGGGCGTTTCTTACTTAGAAATCGGCCACATCACCTTCAAGCGTCTTGCCATACACTTGGGTGGAATTTCTTCAAGTATCTTCCATTAAGAACCCGTGGTAGCTGCTGTCCTTGCAAAGTTTCCACCATATAAGAATTCCCAGAGCAAACTCTCACAATCCTATATGGTCCTTCTCAACTTGGAGACCACTTGCCGAACTTGTTACTCTTAGATCCTATAGGTAGAATAGTCTTCCAAATCAAATCACCTATCTGAAAAGATTTGGCTTTTACCTTCTTGTTGTATGCTCTAGCAACTCACCTCTTATCTTTCTCAATTTCTTCCAACGCCTCCAATCGCTTGTCGGTCACTTCATCAACATTGTTCATCATCAAAGCATAATATGTATCAAAATCAAGATTATTTTGCTTTGCAAGTCTATATGCGCCTAAATTCACCTCAACAGGTAAAACGGCCTCTTGACCATACACAATCTCATATGGAGTAACTTTAGTAGCACCATGTCTAGAAATACGATGAGCCCATAAAGCCTCAGATAATACCTCATGTCATCTCCTAGGATTATCTTCTATCTTCTTCTTAATGAGCTTAATCAAAGTTTTGTTACTAGACTCGGCTTGACCATTAGCTTGAGCATAATATGGGGATGAATTGAGCAACTTAATACCATAAGAATTGACAAAATCACGCACCTCTTTAGCAATAAACGAAGTACCTTGATCCGTAGTCAAAGTTTGTGGAATGCCAAATCTATGAATAATATGCTCTGTAATAAACTCAATTACCTCTCGATGTGTCATATTCTTGAGAGGTATAGCTTCAGTCCACTTGGTAAAATAATCAGTAGCCACGATCACAAAACAATGCCCTTTTGACGAAGGTGGATGAATCTTGCCAATGAAATCCAAACTCCATCCTCTGAAAGGCCAAGGCTTAATAATCGGATGCATCAACGCAACAGGCACCAACTGAATATCCCCATGTTCTTGACACTCTTTGCATCCTTTGTAATACTGAAAACAATCAGCTATCATAGTAGGCTAATAAAAGCAAGCTCTCCTGAGGAGCCACTTCATCTTAGGAGCCGATTGATGAGTACCACAAATCCCTTCATGAACTTCCGCCATAGCTAGCCTTGCTTGATCAGGACCTAAACACTTTAAAAGCAAATCATCTGCGGTCCGACGATACAACTCACCATCATCTAAAACAAACTTCAGAGCCCACCGTCGGATTTTTCGGTCACTTGTACCTTTAGGATCCTGCAAATATATAATTAAAGGCTTTCTCCAATCATCCACTTCGTCCTCAACAGTTTTGGAAGAAACAATGGCCGAAGTGATTTTTTCCTCTGGCAGGGCGGTCAGACCGGCCTGGCAGGGCGGTCAGACCGGGTAGGCCGGTCTGACTGGGTGGAGGATGTGGTCTGACCGCCTCCTCCAGGGCATAACCCTCGGCTTTGCTAAATATCGGTTTTCGTTCTTGAAAATTTCTTTTCTGAACATCATAACCAGATACTTGCTGAGCCAGAGCATTTGCCCTTAGATTCTCTTCCCGTGGTACATGATTAATCACAAATTCATCCATACAAGATATGATGTCTAAACATTTATCAAGATAAGCATTTAAAGCACCATTTAAATATTGACATACCTTAGATACTTGTTGTACCACTAACAAAGAATCACTATATGCTTCTACATATTTTACTCCCATATCATGTAAAATTTGCAAACCGAATAAGAGAGCCTCATACTCGGTTTGATTCTTAGTGCAATCTTGATCTAATCGGTTAAGAGCTTCAAAAACAGCCCCATTGGGTGAAATAATAATAACTCCAACACCACAACCACTTCTACAAACCGATCCATCAAAATGCAACTTCCATGGAGTAAAAGTTAAATAACCGACATCTAAATTAGGTTGCTCATTAATTCTATGTTCTACAATAAAGTTGGCCATAATTTGACCTCTCATTGATTTGATTGGTTCACAATGTAAATCATATTCAACAAGAGCATAAGCCCATTTGCTGACTCTACCACTTAGAATAGGTTTTTGCAACATATAATTAATTATGTCGGTTTGGCAAGCTACATAGCAAGTGCTTGATAATAAATAATGCCTTAACTTGGTACAAGCATAATATAAAGATAAGCATAACTTTTCAATAAAAGTGTACCTCGTCTCGGCGTCCAATAGTCTCCTGCTTTCATAAGCAACAACATACTCCTTATCATCGGTCTCTTGAGTCAAAACAGCCCCAATAACACTTTCCTCAGCTGCCACATATAGTCTGAAAGGAACACCACTCTTGGGTGTTTGAAGGACAGGCGGCGTAGTCAAATAATCCTTGATCTCATCAAAAGCCTCTTGCTGTTTTACCCCCCAAGTAAATTCTGATCCAGCTTTCAACCGACGTAAAGGAGTAAAAGCAATCACCTTCCCAGACAAGTTACAAATGAATCGCCTTAAATAATTTACCTTGCCCAAGAACTTCTACAAATCATTTTTACAAGTAGGAGCTTGAACCTTTTTAATCGACTCAATCTTTTTAGGATCAATCTCCACACCTTTCTCATGCATAATAAAACCCAGAAACTTGCCAGCCGACACACCAAAAGCACATTTGAGTGGGTTCATCTTTAAGTTATATCGACGCATTTTTTCAAATGCTAATCTTAAATCGGCTAAATGAGAAATTAAACCAGCCGATTTGACAACAATATCATCGATATAGACTTCTATTATTATACCAAGCAAGTCATGAAAAATTAAATTCATAGCCCTTTGATAAGTAGCACCAGCATTTTTCAAACCAAAAGTCATGACTACCCACTCAAACAAGCCTACAAATCCTGGACATATGAAAACCGTTTTGGAGATATCCTCTTCGGCCATAAAGATTTGATTATACCCAGCATTACCATCAAGAAAGCTAAGAATCTTATGTCCAGATGCAGAATTAATAAGAAAGTCGGCTGTAGGCATAGGATATTCATCTTTTGGAGTAGCTTTATTAAGATCTCTAAAGTCTATGCAAACACGAAGCTTTTTAGTTCCTTTTTTCTCAACAGGCACAATATTAGAGATCCAATCAGCATATCGACAAGGCCTTATCAAATTAACAACAAGCAACTGATTGATTTCTTCTTTCACTCGGTCATATATATCAGGGAGGTTGCTTATAAGGCTTAAAACCAGGTTTAATAGGCAAATTATGCTCAACTAAATCACGACTTAAACCAGGCATTTCAGTGTAATTCCATGCAAAGCAGTCGATATACTCTTTCAACAACTTTATTAATTCTGATTTAAAAACAGGATCAAGATTCTTGTTTACAAATGTCGGCCTAGGTACAGTCCCATCACCAATGTCTACCTCCTCAAGAGGATCAGCCGACGTAAACCCTTGTCCTAACTTTCCCAAATCATCCAAGTCATCAATAGCTTCACACGTATCGTTCTTATGCGCCCGATAGTGATCAATCCTTTGCTGCAACCACTCTTTAGTTGAACTCATTGATTCACATGATGTGGTTTAGCCGATTTTCGATCAGCTTTATGACAGCAGGGATGAAGCCATCCTTGGAACAGCTTTCAAACTCATAATCAGTTTAATCTAAGCCAGATAGACATTTTACATCATCATGCACATTTATAGAATGACTATCAGCTACAACTACACAAGCAGAATTATCTTCATGTACAACTTCTACCTCATCGCCTACCCATTGTATTAAAAACTGATGCAAGGTAGAAGGCACACATCTATTTGCATGAATCCAATCACAACCAATGATTAAGCTGAAGTTACCTTGTGTCTTAGCGACGAAGAAGGTCGTAGCTAGCGTCTTGCTTCCAATGGTGAGCTCCATAGAGATAACACCTTTGGCACCTATCAGCTCGTCTCCTCCCACACCGCTGATGGTCATGTTGGTCTTGATCAACTCATCATCTGGTCCTCCAAGCTTCTTGAATAGAGAATACGGCATCAGGTTGACAATCGCACCTCCATCTACCAGCATCCGAGAGATAGGCTTCCCATTGATGTGATCTCTCATGTACAAAGCCTTCAGATGATTATCAGTGTCTTTAGGCTTCTGGAATACAGCATCCTTTGGCCCAAAATCAAGATGAGCGAAATCCTCCTCCGAAGGTGCAGAGCCATCCACAAATAAATGAACCACATTAATGTCGAGGTTCATGCGCTCTGGAGAAGAACTGTAATCAATGAGCTGCTCGTCGTCTTCTGATGCAGGCACCGACAGCAACCCACCATTGCAAACCATGGCAGCCGAAGAAGTGAAACCGGGCGGCGTCTCTGGAGAACCCGGTCTGACCGCCTCCAGGGTCAGTCTGACCGCGGGGGCCGGTCTGACCGCCTGGTCAGCCGGTCCGACCGCCTGTGCTGGTGGCAGAACCTCCACATGCGGTCTGACCGCATCCTCTGGCGGTTTGACCGCCTCGGCCTGTGATGTAGCTTTAGCTCTCCACTCTTTCCCTTGTGGCACCATGGGTCTGTAGTTGTTGAACATCTCATCTCTTTTCGTTTCCATCTCCTTCTCCTTCTTTTCCCGGAACCTTAGTCTTTGAAGCTTCCTCCTTTGAGTATAAGTCAATCCGGGAGGACACCACCTTGGCAAGAAGTTATTGGAGTTGGAACTACTCCCACTGGCCTCATGATCATTAGCAGCACATCCTTTCTGAACAGGTGTCATAACCTGATTGTTTAGCACAATCGGTCTTTTGCCACTTTTCTCAATAGGAACATCCATTGTCCCAATCTGTATGATGTCTTGGCCAGTAGTCCTTTCTGGATCAATATCCATCTTCTGAACCTCCTCCTCTCTGATCTTGGGCTTGTACACTTGTCGCGGAGGAGATTGCACATTTTTCCTGGGCAGGACGGTCTGACCGCGTGTAGGGGGCGGTCTGACCGCACTGGCCTGCTGGGCGGTCTGACCGCTTGTAGGAGGCGGTCTGACCGCGTTGGCCTGCTGACACTGCCCTGACCAACGTGGAGCCCAACGATCTTGTGTAGGTTGTGAAATCCGATCCAGTGCTGGTCTTCTTACCCTCCCCATCCAGGATGGAAGGACTGCTGATAAGGCACCCACATCACTCCATTATCATCATAAACCAGGCGAGGTTGATTTGAAGGCGCCCATTGCGGAGTAAAGTGTTGCCTCTGCTACGATGATTCACCTCTGAATCTTGTAGCTGCTCTTGGAGGCGATGACGACCTCTCTTGATGTGGAGGTGATCTCATCCTTTTTTTTAACGACCGATCACTTGTAACGGCCTTTTGTTTAGAGTACTTGTCAAATAACATATCAAATGTGACCTTTGACTTTGAAATGCTCCCCTGATTCTTGGTAACATTAAGCTTCCAGTTTCCAATCTCCGGCCGCTTCGGAATAATCATTTTTGGCCGACCAAAGGGAGGGGCGGTCGGACCGCCCTGGGGCACCGGTCTAACTGCCCTGGGCTGACTAGGCTCGGTTGTTTGTTGACCAGACGACGTGGACGATCCTTGCCCCCCATGTCCAGAAGCTTTGATGGTGATCTTGAATGTCTCTCTGCCATAAGGGGTCTTTTCACATGAAACTTCTCTTACCAACTCTTTTCTCCTCAAGTCGGGCTTAGCTTCCCCGACTACCACGTTCTTGCCTTTAGTTGCTTCGACTTGATGCGGCCGAATCAATACTTTAGGTTGCTGCAGATCCATGGTATTGATAGGAAAAGGCTGCTTGTCCACTTGCATCTCATGAAGCATCAAATGACCTTCATTTATGGCCGATTGAATCTGATGACGAAACACATTACAATCGTTAGTAGCATGAGAATAAGAGTTATGAAATTTTCAATATGCATGTCGTTTAATTTCATCAAGTGGAGGCATGGTATGAGAAATTTTAATGTTTTCAAGTTTAAGCAATTCATCAAAAATACGATCACACTTAGAAACATCAAAGGTAAATTTCAATTCTTCTTGCCGACCTTTAGTAGCCGGCTTAAGTGATGCACAAGAACTAGGTTTAGCTTTAGAAGACCACACAAATTCAGCAACATAAACCTCACCCTCGTCGTTCGAGCTATCAGAATCATATTCAACCAAATGCATGTTAGACCGACGAGGTTTGTAGTTTTCTTTTTCTTTATTCAGTTTTAATTCTTGTGCCATACCTCTTACAAGAACAGTAGCAAGAGAATAAAATTCTACACTTTCTAACCTTTTTCTAAGAGCAGATCTTAAACCTTTAGCAACAAGGTCAGCAAGGTCAGAATCAGAAAGTGCAAGATTAAAACAACGGTTTTTAACTTCTTTAAAGCGCTTAAGATAATCAGAAACTGACTCATCTTTTGAAAAAAGATTGATCCCCCGATGAATTGATTCAGAAATCGATCCAAAGAAAACGTCTCCCCCCTAGGTTACTTTGAGATGGTTGCTGCAAATCCTTGAGAATAAGAAATTGACAACGGGGAGAATCGATTTCGGTCTCGCCGGGATCCAATTTATTTAAATGACGAGGTATTACCAAATGCGATACGCTTTGCTGTCTCGCAAAATCTAAATGGAAACATCGAAGGTGAAAGGATGAATAGTTTTGTCTCCAGAACAAGGAAAATGACGGTGTCGATGGTATAAAATGATTGCAGCTCGCAGCTTTTGGTGTGCCTCGATATAGAGGTGACCAGCTGTAAAGCTTAAGGCATATGTTTACGTGAAACCCAAACCCACCTGTTCCAAATACTACTACGTACTTTAGATGGAAAGCCAATGATTTCCGTAGTGACCTTTGCAATTTGCTCTAACTTTTTGAGGCCAAAAGAGATAGACTACCAATGAGACAATTGCTTTCGTCGTTCACCTTGACCTTTTCCGGAGTTTGCTTCGCCATGATTTATTCAACTTCTCCCGAGGTGAAATTCATGACGACGAAAAGTACCATTCAAAATCAATTGGGAAGAATAATACAGGCTCAGGAGACCTTCGCACCTGGAGAATCAAATCGACATCGATGCGAATTGGAGCGTAAGTCATACGGGAGAAAAAGAAAGCGAAGGTGCCTGACATTTTTGTGGAAACAAATGGGTGTGGTTTCCTAAAACGTGAAGATATTCCAGCCCCTAGCAAGCCTGTTGAACTTGCATGAAAGTTCTTCCTCCGAAAGTTTTGAATCAGAACTATTGCTTTGCGAATAATAGCTTTGATTCATCTATGGGGACCAACAGAATTGGATGTTCGGATAGAACTCCCTTTTCTCGTGATTTAAGTAATATCTTGAGCCTGTAGCACTTTCAAGACTTTTTGCTGTCAAAGAAAACGTCTCCCCCCTTTTGAAAGTGGTGGAGGCGAAAGAAAATTGAAATGTGTTGACCTGTGTACCTTGTCTTGTATCCAGCGACTCTGTTTCATGTTGTAAGCTGTTGAACCCCTTTGGGCTTAGCTATCTAGTTTTTCGTTTGCTCGGCCAGTTTTTTTTTACTTTGCATGCCTATGCTCTCTTTTCTCAACGAGAAACTGCAGCCCCTCCAACGTTTGACGGCCTGATGATTTATTTCTGGTGGAACATATGGAAAGAAAGGAATCGGCGCACATTCAACCAAGAAATCAAAACAGTGGACGACGTGGCGTACCTCATCCGAGAAGAAATTCAACAATTCAAGCTGGCCACACAAGAACAACGTCAACATTTGGCACGCCACTCCAACTAGAGCTTTTTTCCTCCGGTTTTGGTTGTTTCTCGCTGTCGAGGCTAGCTTTTCCGTGCCTAGTCGCTTTCTTTGGGTTTTTGTTACAAGTCGGGGCGATGCCTTTGGCACGCCGTTAGTTGTGTTTGTTTTGTACTTTGTACTTTGTTTTTTCCCCTTCTAATAAAAATTCGGCAAATCTCTTGCCGTCCTTTCAAAAAAAAAACTGCAGCCCCTCTGACTGCTTTACGACGTGTTTGGTTCTTGATGGTCTAAATCCCTCACGGTGGCTGTAGAACGCCCAACATTTTGGAGAGGCGTGTTTCTTTTCCCAAATTGTTGGAAAAGGTTTTTATATGAACCTTCGTCTTCAGAAATCGTTTGACGCAGTGCGACTTTTATGGTAGCAAAATTTAACATGCTGGTAAGTGATTCGTTAGGCGAAGGTGCCTCGCAATTGAATAAAATTGTTTGAGGTAACAAAACAATTTGCATTTGACTAGTTAAGTTATCCGGCAACTGGATTGGGCGATACGTGGTGTCAAAATCATTGAGAATCAGATTGCACGTTTTACAATATCCGAGCGATAAAATTTGAAAGTGAAAAGTAATTGAGCACGTGAGCTTGTTTTACCATGGGAAACTTAAGGGAAAGAAAAAAAAAACTTTTTGGTTCTGGGCGGATTCAATTCATACGGCATATGAAAGGGTTTCGCAGAACACTCTCGCTGCCAAAACTTAACTGATGCTACTCCGCAGATTGTATGCGTAAGGTTTGATCTATAGGGGAAAAAAAATTCACTGAGCAAAGGTACTCCCTTCGGTTCCCTATTAGAAGTCGTTTTGGACAAGATTTGAGTCAAATATTGGGAATATAAATCATGAATAACTTTTAAGTCGTTGAGTTTGAAAATGTGAAAATCATATAAATAGATTTGTCTTGAAAATTACTTTCATAAGAATATACATATATAACTTTCCAATAAAGATTTTTATAGAAAAGAGAAGTCAAAGTTGTGCTTTGGTGACCGTGTCGCTGTCCTAAACGACTTCTAATATGGAACCGGAGGGAGTATGTGGCAATGGGATTGCCCGGTTCGCGCAAGTGGTTGATTTGCATGCAAAAGTAGTGTGGCATCAACTTTTGAGTTGACGAGAGCCCTCATGGGATGTAATGACCAACCTCATCATTGCCTAGGCTCTCTGGCTAGCGACGGCGAGCGGTCAATTAGCTTGAACACCTGACGAGACGTCATGACGTTTGACGTAGCCAAGCGAAAGTGCCTGGGCAATCGGATTGTGTAGTCCGACACCCGCGCGGTCAATCGTTTTTATTTTGACGCCGAACGTTCCGATGGCCGCCGTCGAAAATCACAACAAATTTTGGCAAAGGGCAAGCAACATTTTTTTCTCTTTATTAGATTGAATCAGATTGAAAAGTTTATTTTCTAGATTGAAAAGTTTTTTTTTGGATGTGAGTACACATCGTCTCCCCCTTTATTAAACGTTGAGTGATTACATAGGGAAAAGTCTCCTTTCTTTACAATTTGGGGTGAAACTATTGAAAATCCTCAAAAGTATAAAAGATCATCCCTACTTTTGCTTTTGATTCGAAAACTTTTTCTTTGGTTTACTTATTTAGCCTTCGATGGAAAGCATTGGCAATCCTCGCAAGGCTAAGCGATTGTTTGTCTGTCGAATATTGCAGCTCCTTGCAGCTGCTTTTCGACGTGATTGAAACTGATCTCTCACCTTCGGAATTCGAGAAGGCGAAAGGTCTTTCGTCTCTCGTTTTTGTGCCTCGAGAAACGAATGTTTTTTTTTTCCAAAATATTTCACGCAGGATCGAGGGTGTGGTCCTCTTCCAATCCAATGCAGTTCGGATTTTGGAATCAACACCTTTGCTTGCGGAGTTGAACTGCTGGTTGAGGGATGTGAATCAGATTGGCCAACGTCTCTCCTATTGGAAAATGTTGAAATATAAAAAAGATTCTCTTCTAAGCCTTCACCGGATTGGAAATTGAGAAATATAAAATGATGATGATTTTTTTTCTAAGCCTTGGAAGGAGCGAAAGCTCTTTCTTCCTTATTTCTGATAGTCAAAACTTTGTAGTATAGAATAACAGTTAATATATTTTTGTCGGGTCGTCATTTTGGCCAGACGAAAGATGATAACCAATCGCTTTGGTCAAACTGAAATCACCAATCAGACTGAGGATCAAAGCAGAGCAAAACCAAAGGAGGTGAAAAAGGCTCTATATTTTTTACAAAGAAAATTATCATGACGAAACCTCTTGTTGTGTCCAACTTTTTTCTAATTATTTGAATTTTAGCCTGCGAAGCAATGCATTAGCATTTTAAGGCTTCGCAGGTCTAAGTCTTTGAGAATTGTCGAATATTGCAGCCCCTTTGAGGCTGCTTTTCGACGTGATTTGCAATCTATTTAGCTTCTGAATTAAAATGGATTTATTTTCGATGCACCTTTTCTCATAAGGACCGCTCATTTGAGCATCTCTTTGAGTTTTGATTCATGTGGATCGCTTTCAAAGCACATTTTTACAGGTGGGCTGCGCTCTGAGCAGCTCTTGAATTTCGATTCATGTGAATCGCTTTCAAAGCACCTTTTTGCAGGTGGACTGCGCTTTGAGCAGCTCTTAAATTTCGATTCATGTGAATCGCTTTCAAAGCACCTTTTTGCAGGTGGGCTGCGCTTTGAGCAGCTCTTAAATTTCGATTCATGTGAATCGCTTTCAAAGCACCTTTTTGCAGGTGGGCTGCGCTTTGAGCAGCTCTTAAATTTTGATTCATGTGAATCACTTTCAAAGCACCTTTTTGCAGGTAGGCTGCACTCTGAGCAGCTCTTAAATTTCGATTCAATCTTTTTGCCAAGGACCTTGTATGTTCATGCGCATGAAAATAGTTGGATGAAATGCTTTGATGCATGCTTATGATGCGTGTGAATGAAACAGATGATTATATAGATATACCCATAGGTGATGAGGTATCGAAAAAAAGAAGGAAAAAAAAAACCACTAGAATTTTTCAAGTGTTGGATCATGCACATAGTTAAATATATTTTTATAGCCCGCGGAAGGTGAAAGTTGTTGTTCTTGTCCGCACTGTTCCTTTAGCTATGGAATTGACAATCTACTAAGTGGTTGCATTCGAAACATCATAGCCATCACATTTTAATAATATCTTGCCGGAAAACATTGTTAAGGCTTTAGCATTCAAGAATCCGAATAATTGGTGAGAAAAGAATTACCTTTTGGCCAAGGTTGAAACCATTTTATGAATAACAATAGAAATGAATGCTAGTAGAATAAGATAACCCAATGGCAACAAGAAATATCCACTGAAGAAATTGCTCGGGCCAGCCCCGAGCGACGAAAGCTACTCGGGCAATCCCCGAGCGAAGAAAGCTGCTCGGGCAATCCCCGGGCGACGAAAGCTGCTCGGGCAATCCCCGAGCGAAGAAAGGTACTCGGGCAATCCCGAGCGGCAAAAAAAAGGTGCTCGGACAATTCCTTTTATCCGGCAAAATGATTCGACATGCGACGATGATTATGAATGCAATTGCCATCGCATTATTCGAGCTTTGATGCCGCATGCAGAGGTGATGCATGCAGGCATGTACATTTGCTTCTCTTCTTTTTTTATACGCATGCACTGCACCAGGAGTCAAAACTGAAAAATGATGCTGCGAAAGGTGATAGCCCAATACATGCGCTCATCCATGCCGCCATGCGAATGACGCATTTATTAAATACACTAATTAAAGTTCAATAATCGATGGTGACCCTATGGCAATGATGATGACTACGCTCTTGTCTAGCACTTTCGATCCTTAATAGTGGTAACTGTGAGCTTTAGTTTCGAGCCTATCACAAACGGTGGGCGCCAGTTGTTGCTGACTGGTGAAACCAATCACTAACAATGAAGGAACGAAACCCTTAGAAGTAAAGTGAAATGAAAAACTCTTCCTCTGATCCTTCTTCAAAATTCCGAACCCCTTTACAAGTGCGGGTCCGCTTTCTTTATAGAGAGCCGTACCGACTTTTACATTCCGAAAATGACCTAATGTGAAAAGAATTACTCTAGAATATGTTGGCCGCCGAACGCGCCGCATTTCCCGGATGAGCGCCGCATTTCCCGGATGAGTCACGTGCTGCTGTCGGCCTTCATTCAACTGCGAAAATTTTCCAGTGTTGCCTGTCGATCTATCAATCAGGCTACCTGTTCACGATTGAAAAAAAGAAAGCATGGTGGTTAATCCCAAGTCCTTTTATCTAGGATCGAAACCTGCATGGCCAATCTCTATACGTGTGCGTTTCACTTGTGGCTTTCGATTGGTGAAAACAAGGAAAAAAGAAATCACGTGATGTCAAAACGAAGCCCAAGGCATCAATAGTTTAGGCGACAGGGTCACTGTCAATCCCTTCGCTCAAAGGCTTGGGTGTGAAAACGTTGAGAGAAATAATTGTTAAGCAGGGTTATGGAAACAAAAATTGACTGTACTACCGTCGCTAGGAAACGGTACTCGAAACGGAAAAGACCTTTTCGCAAGATCGATTTTGGATTCCAACACCTGCTGGGCGGTCTGACCGCGTTGGTCTGCTGACACTGCCCTAACCAACATGGAGCCCAACGATTTTGTGTAGGTTGTGAAATCCGATCCAGTGCTGGTCTTCTTACCCTCCCCATCCAGGATGGAAGGACTGCTGATAAGACACCCACATCACTCCATTATCATCATAAACCAGGCGAGGTTGATTTGAAGGCGCCCATTGCGGAGTAAAGTGTTGTCTCTGCTACGATGATTCACCTCTGAATCTTGTAGCTGCTCTTGGAGGCGACGACGACCTCTCTTGATGTGGAGGTGATCTCATCTTTTTTTTTACGACCGATCACTTGTAACGGCCTTTTGTTTAGAGTACTTGTCAAATAACATATCAAATGTGACCTTTGACTTTGAAATGCTCCCCTGATTCTTGGTAACATTAAGCTTCCAGTTTCCAATCTCCGGCCGCTTCGGAATAATCATTTTTGGCCGACCAAAGGGAGGGGCGGTCTGACCGCCCTGGGGCACCGGTCTAACTGCCCTGGGCTGACTAGGCTCGGTTGTTTGTTGACCAGACGACGTGGACGATCCTTGCCCCCTATGTCCAGAAGCTTTGATGGTGATCTTGAATGTCTCTCTGCCATCAGGGGTCTTTTCACATGAAACTTCTCTTACCAACTCTTTTCTCCTCAAGTCGGGCTTAGCTTCCCCGACTACCACGTTCTTGCCTTTAGTTGCTTCGACTTGATGCGGCCGAATCAATACTTTAGGTTGCTGCAGATCCATGGTATTGATAGGAAAAGGCTGCTTGTCCACTTGCATCTCATGAAGCATCAAATGACCTTCATTTATGACCGATTGAATCTGATGACGAAACACATTACAATCGTTAGTAGCATGAGAATAAGAGTTATGAAATTTTTAATATGCATGTCGTTTAATTTCATCAAGTGGAGGCATGGTATGAGAAATTTTAATGTTTTCAAGTTTAAGCAATTCATCAAAAATACGATCGCATTTAGAAACATCAAAGGTAAATTTCAATTCTTCTTGCCGACCTTTAGTAGCCGGCTTAAGTGATGCACAAGAACTAGGTTTAGCTTTAGAAGACCACACAAATTCAGCAACATAAACCTCACCCTCGTCGTTCGAGCTATCAGAATCATATTCAACCAAATGCATGTTAGACCGACGAGGTTTGTAGTTTTCTTTTTCTTTATTCAGTTTTAATTCTTGTGCCATACCTCTTACAAGAACAATAGCAAGAGAATAAAATTCTACACCTTCTAACCTTTTTCTAAGAGCAGATCTTAAACCTTTAGCAGCAAGGTCAGCAAGGTCAGAATCAGAAAGTGCAAGATTAAAACAACGATTTTTAACTTCTTTAAAGCGCTTAAGATAATCAGAAACTGACTCATCTTTGCCTTGTCGAACCGATGTTAAATCTGTTAACTTTAATTGATAGCTCCCACTAAAGAAGTGATAATGAAACTTTTGTTCTAATTGATCCCATGAATCAATAGAATTGGGAGCTAATGAAGAAAACTAAGCAAAAGCAGTACCCGTTAATGACAAGGAAAATAAACGTACTTTCAAAGAATTATAGGTACCAGTTTCACCTAGTTGAGCAGTATATTGACTAATGTGTTCCCAGGTTGTGCGGTTATCATCACTACTAAATTTAACAAAATCAAGCATACGCCAACCAGAAGGAAAATTTACATAATCAAACTCGGCTCTATAGGGTTTTTGATGGAGCTTAGAATTACCAAAGTCAATGCCGAGATTATTTTTCATCATATTAGCTACTTCCTCTTTAAATTGAGCAAATTCATTCCTAGCAGCTAATTGAGATTGCATTGGAGCTGACATATTAAATCTACTCACATGGGGTTGATTAGGATTTTGAACACGATGCATGTCAGAAAATACATCATTAGGCACACCATAAGATGGAGCAACATTAGGTATAGGTGATGATGTGTGAGCAATAGTACTGAAAGCATAAGGTGCAATACTAACATTACTACGCCCAGGAATCTGAGTATTAGGCACAACTGACAAAGCCACCGGCTGTTCTGACTGCAACACCATCTGGCCGGACTGGGCGGTTAGACCGCCTACAGGGGGCGGTCTGACTGTGGTCGGCTGTGTGAATGGTGTTTGCTCTGGATAAAACCCTGTCGGCATACCGTACATAAATGTATCACCTGAAGAATTAGGTGCTGCCGACATGGTCTGGTGCAAAACCCCATGTGTGTCAACTTCAGGGATTGAGTCATCATTAATATCAGAATTAACATGTTTACCCTCTACTTTTTCAAGGCGAGTAATAACACTAGCCACAAGATTATTCTGATCACTAAACGCACGATCAAATTTTTCGGATATAGAAGATAACTGCGTAGATAGATCAGTTGGAGTTTGGCTTACAGTGGGTATTACCTCAACCTTATTGTTGTTTAGCTTGATCGCCGGCATCTCAAAGTCTTGAGCTAAAGTCACCTTGCCTGCACGATCTTTCTTGGTGCCAGAGAGAAACTGCTTCTTGATGTACTCTTGAAGCTCTGTGTACTTCCTCTGGTCCTCTTCGCTGAGTTCTTCGATATTCACCATGATGAGGTTCTTGGGATCGAGTTCACAACGCGCTCCCATACAACGATCGACAAAACGGTTATAAAAACCAGATCTGTCCCCAGCGGAGTCGCCAAAAGGGTGTTGACGCTTTTTCTGGCCGAACACACGAGTGCGCTAGTTCGCGCGGACGTCAGAAATCAACTCGTCGAAACACCCGGCACGGGCCGGTCTGACCGTCTGGGGTACGCGGTCTGACCGCCTTGGACAGGCGTGTCGCCGAAAGCCTAAGTTCGTCGCTCCGGGAGGGACCCCGTCGGGAGAAACGCGCCTAGGGTTGTTCTGAGGTCGGCAAGGCCACTCAGAACTTCCTCAACCGCCGTGGAGACGAAGGAAGAGAGCAAGGGGGTTGGAAAAGCTAGGGTTTAGAGAAAATAAAGTGTAAATTGATAATTCGATTGGATGATAGCTCTCAATCGGCCACGCCCCTTTATATTTATAGGGGGGAGGTCTTGCTCTGCAAGGAACTCTTTACATCTCGGGAATAGCTAAAAATCCCTAATTCGGGTCGGACTCGGGGAGACCCGGTCAGACCGCCCGGGGGAGGCGGTCAGACCGCCTGGCGGCCTCTGTGCCGGACCGGCTACAGGGCACGTGGTCAGACCGCCTGGGTGACCCGGTCTGACCGCCTGGCCCAGCCTGATCCGACTTTTGCCAATTTTGAGTGTCAACAGGTTGGTTGGCCGTCAGGCGCGGGGAATCCGTTCCGTTACGCTAGCTGCCTGCCGAGTCATCGTCGATCGGTCGTCAGCACGGGACAAGTACGCAACAAGCTCATGCTCTTCGCGCAAGATCGAGGAGTACATATATACGCAAGATCGAGGCCGGTCAGATCAAGGCCATGCACGCTGTATGCCACATACCAACTCGAGGAATAATGGAGCACGGTTTTTTTTGTTTTTGAGGACATAAGGGCACTCCCAACCCAGACTCTATGGTAGAGTCCATAGTTATTAAATACACTGTCATGTAGGCAATTTACTGATGTGGCAAGCAATTTAATGAAGAAAGAGAGGTGAAAACATAGAAACCAAGTCTAAATAAGACTCCAAGTCTACACACAAAACGAGGCACGTGCGGATCCCGTGTGGCTGCCCACATGTTCGATGTGTCTGCTTATTTAATAAAACGGGAGCAGAAGATCCGAGTGAAATATTATGAAGACTCCATAATACAAAATCTGCATTGGAGACTATAATTTCTTGTGATGGAGTCTTCGACATATAGACTCTATGGGTAGAGTCTGGGTTGTGAGTGTCCTAATGGAGCACGGTTAGGAAAGGACGAACGATACTGCACGGTGCACCACTAGTCCACCACTTGTCGACCATACCCGAATCTCCCCTATCGTGGACGCCGATCTTGAGGTGGTCCATCACGTGTGTTATTAAAGGCAGACCGGACGGCGGGTGGCCAGGCATCTTTAATTCCCACCCGACACGGAGTACCACAGGTAAAAAAACAACAGTGAAAATTAAACTGGCTTTTTTTTTATCTCTCCATTTTGTACTAATCCAAATCTTGGTACTCGCACCTTTTCCTGGATTTATTCCAGAATTTTTCGGCGTTATCCATTAAGTGGTAAGCGACGTTCCCGTCGACGACGAGGCGCCAGTGGTGACTCCGACAATCTCCAGATCTGCCGGTGCTCAGTCCTTCGGAGGTGCTCATAGGGGTATGGTTCGCGTACGTGTGTTCATAGAGGTGAGTGTGCGTGCGTGTTGTGAACGTCTACGTTGTACTATGTAATTTTTTTAAAAAAAAGCCAGAAGAAAAATATTTTTCTTGGCCTCTCCTCTTCTCCACCTGGCATTCCAATATATCAAGTATTATTTCTGGAGCCAGTAGAAGAAACCATTTTATCAAAAAAAAATCACAAAGTTACCAAGCTAAAGCAAGAACCAGTTACCTCTCTGCTTTTACTAGCTAGCCGCTCCTTGTGCATGGAGCTTGGGCTGGGGAGCATCTCAAGATGTGGCTCGGCGTGCAGCACATGGTTGGTGCGGTGCCGGTGTGTGTGCAGATGGTCAAACAAGGAAGAGGTGTGTGTACTCGTGGTTGGGCAACATCGTAGACGACGGCACGACGCCGTGGATATGCAAATGGGTACTGAGAGCGTGTTTAGTTGCTAAAATTTTTGGCAAAAAATTTTGGTAGCTCCTTCGAAGGTCTATTAGAGGTAAAAAATGTAGACTAATTACAAAACTAATTACACGAATGGACGGGAAATCGCGAGACGAATCCATTAAACCTAATTAATCCATCATTAGAGGTTGTTTACTGTAGCATAACGTTGTCTAATCATGGCATAATTAGACTCGTTAGATTCGTATCGAAAAATTATATAGGGGTTATGGAATGGGTTTTGTCATTAATTCACATTTAATACTCCTAATCAGTGTCCGAAGATTGATGTGATGGGTAGTTGGGAAAATTTTTAGGAACTAAACAGGACCTGAGTACAACTTTGAAAGGGGTTATCATATCTTTCAAATCATCGGGGTTCTTATTGTTTGTTTTTTGGCTCTGCCGGATCTAAAATGGATGTCTCTGATGAGATCTCCTTCCAAAACCGTCTTCTCATGTACTCCTAAGAGCAAGTTTTATAATCTCGCCGGCGAGAAGAGGTCCAGCTCAACAGCATACCGCTTTTTTTACTCATAACTTGCGGCATACCCTGCCTTTGAAAGCGACGACAACCAATGAGCAGTGTAGAAAACGCATGCGTCCGCTTTCAACTAGCGGCTCTCCCGTTTTCTTCTCCCTCCACTTTTCTCTTTCTTCCACATCAGACTTCACCGGCTACTCGTCAGTTATAATACTTGCTCTAAGTCGCCTCTTATCCATGACACACACGAGGAAAAGTCCGAGCCTCTGCCGCCTTCCCATCTCCAACTCCCTCCATGCCTCTGGCGTTGTCGTCATTGCTGCGTCATCCTCACCTCCCACCCTACCCCTCAAATTTAACCTCCTTTTGACACTGCTCATTTCCCGATATCTTCTTCTCCAAGTCCGTTGAGCTCCTCTGTGGCCATCGACGACCCGCTCAACTCCGGCCGACGCTAACCCATTGGTCTTCTATGCCCCCTCTGCCCACCAAAGGTCTTCCACCGTCCAACTCTGGCGGAGCCTAGCTGTCTTCGCTCACCAATCCTCAAACCATAAAAACTCACCATTACCGTTGAAGAAGAAGCAACCGTGTCATTCATCGATTGGTTGAAAAAATCGAGTGTTCAAGCGCGGTTTAGCATTTCCCTTGAAGTAGTCGAACGAAATATTTTGGTCAATGAATATGTGGATTGTGTTTTGTCGCTACTTCAACCAAAGATACTGGGGGTAGTTTTCTAGTTCAGCATAGGACTGTACTCCAACAAGTTGTATGTTAATTCGTTGGAGGAGTTTTTAAGTTCAGGTAAAGCCAGGATGCTCCAACGGATGGAGCGTGCTGCAAGGGTTTTAATTACCGTTAGTAACCGGTCGGTTTACCGCGGTAATCGGTGATACCACTCCGGCTCGGTAGCAAAACCGACCGGTAACCGCTACCTAACCGAACCTATCTAACCGGTCCGACCGGTATACCGATCCGGTTTTCTCGATTCAAAAAACTGCTACTGTAGCAGTAATTAAAACCCTACCTGCACTGCTGCGCGCGCGAGGTTGTTTGAATGATTGAATCCATACTTGTACGTGCTCATTGCTACTCCTCCGACTGATTATCTCGCTTACAGTGGGGCATTGGAGCGCCGGGGCCTACCTGTCTTTGGCTGCAGGATTGGAATTCCTCGGGTTTTAACCTCCGCAGCGATCCAGCGAGGCGTCCGCGGGGAGCACCGTGGCGCTGCGAGTGCAGCCGAGCGTTGCGTTTTGTTGACTTCGCCAGCAGCCTACGAGTACTCCTTATTGCATATTTACATGCAACTGACAGGTCAGCATTTATGGGAGAGAGTTATTATAGCTGCTGGCGTCTACAGCAGGGGAAAAATTCAATGCGGCCGTGCCGCACGGTAGGATGAAAATATGGAAATAGAATCCGAATTATCTGATATCTGTATCCGTTAAAATATAAATATGGATATCCGTATTCGAATTCAAATGTGGTAGTAACGTGGATACATCCGAAGTTGTTTTTTGTCGATTTTCTCTATCCGATTTCACATCCGTATTCGGTAATATCCGGCACTATTCGTATTCGACTATATAAAATTGTCAGTTATTTCTATAACTAATGGCAAATTATGTTTAATAGAATACTAATAATGATAGTGTATAATTGAAAAACAATATATCCATAACAGACCATTATGACATTAATTTTAATATTAAAAATATTGCATTCATAAAACAATTTAAAAGTTATATTTAAATTTAATGACCAATATCATTAATTTTAATAATAAAAATACATTAATATAAAGTTTAATTTTAATTACTCTAGTTTATTTATGTATTGATGAAAATATATTTTTATGTATTTTTATTATCTGTCTGATAAATGTATATATATTAAAAATATGTATTTATTAATAGTTTTATTTATTATATGATTAATTATTAAAATAAATATGGTTGAATGTGATATTATTAATGAGCTATCTATGTCTAGACTTGTTATGTACTAATACTTTAGTCTTTACATGATTTTCTGAAAAAGTTGAAAAAATATTCTTCCAACATTTCTGAGAAAAATGTTTGTCTAACATTTTCTGAAAAAGTCGAATAAATGTTGGTACAACATTCAACATCTTCTGAAAAATGTTGAAAATGATAGTCCAACATTTCCTGAAAAATGTTGGTTCATGAAAAAAGTTGAAACTGAAAAGTGAAAAAATGTTGCTCCAACATTCAACATTTTCTAAAAAATGTTGAAAAATGCTGCTCCAACATTTCCTTAAAAAGTTGAAAGAAGTTGAAAAAATGTTCGGTCAACATTTTTAAAAAAAAATTTGGTTAAACGAAAATGTTGGTCCAATATTTACCGAAATGTTGAAAAATATTAGTCCAGAAAATGTTGATAATATTTTTTTTAAATGTTGGTCAACATTTTGTATCGATTGAAAATTTGAATTCCATTCAACTTAGTTTTTCGTTTATAATATTTTCGTTGACATTCAAAAGTTGTAAACAACAAAGTTTCATACTTTGTCAAGATCTACAACTTTTATTTACAATGTTTCTCCATTTGAGATCGTTTCAAAAATTCAAAATTTTAAATTCGAGAAATTCATATGTACTTTTCGTTGACGAAAATAATTCAAATTAGAAATGGTTCAACTACGAAGTTTCATAAATTCTCAATACTGACAACTTTTATTTAGGTCATTTGATCATCCGGTATTATGGTAGTAACAATCTTCACAAATCCTACACATCTCTCATATAGTTTCATGAAACTATATAAGAGATATAGGTTTTGCAAACAAAATTATTACAACTTTGTCAAATGAAGAAATTATCCTAATAAAAATTGTACATCTTGAGAAGTAATGAAACTTTGTTATTGAAATTTTTTTTTATTCGAATTAATTTACTGCTTCAAAATTTAATTATAATTTACGGCAAAGATTATTTTCCCCGTCGGCTAGAGAAAAGGCTCACGGCAAAAAGACTCTGCCGCTATCGGCAACATAGCATTTTGCCGTCGGCCACAAAAGGCTCACGGCAAATTCCTTTTGCGGTGAGCCGTTCTATTTGCCGTTAGTTTTGCTGTTGGCTGTCGGGAAAAAGGTATTTTGCCGTGAGTCCGACTTTTGGCTCACGACAAAATACCTAGCTCACGGCAAAATACCTGGCTCACGGCAACAATCAGATTTTGGGTAGTGTAATTAACCTCACCTCCGGTGTGATGTGTTCTGAAGTTGATGGAGTAATTGTGCTCTGGATATTTGATAGGAACTTGTAATTGTCTTTTGTTTTCAGGTGTTGGTGTGGTTTAATTTGCATGCCTTTCTGGAGTTTGTGGTTTTTGTTCATATCTGTCGTTAAGTTTGCCGGTAGTTTAGAGTTTGGGGTTCAAGTAACAAGTGACCCCAAAGGAAAGATGATGACCGAGATCACCAGCAGTAATACTACCCTACATAGCTGCATGCATATGCATGCAAGCGACCGCCGACCAGAAGATCAGGCACAGTTTCGCTGCAGGCCTGCACAGCTAGCGCATCAGTCAGTGTGCCTGTGACAGCAAGACAGTTTTCGGATCGATCGAGCTCAACCAAAAGTAGCATCACTAGCATGGTCAATTCATGTCAAGATAGCACTCTAGACTGAAACATGCAGCTATTTGAGCCATTGCTCATCAAGAAAATGAAAATTAGACGCATTTAGCACATGGGCTTGCTAATGGGTTGGTCCGGCCCAATTGGCCTAACGAGGTCTCGTTTCACACCACAAAAAACCAACGCGACGGCGACAGTCCCAGATCGTCTTGCAAGTTCTCAAAAAAAAAAAGATCGTCTTGCAAGTTGCCATCTTTCCCTCGCTCGCAGTCCACCAGATATCCGGCGGGGGTTCTAGAGAGAAGTTAGGGTTCCAAGAGGGAGGGGGAGAGCGCGGCCATGTCGACGAGGGAGGGTGAGGTGACGGATCTGCCACAGACCAGATAGACCCTGATGGCGATGGAGGCTTTGATTGAAGAGCTGGCGAGTATTACGGCTGCCTCGTCGACGGATCAGGGTGCTGCGATTGAGAAGAAGCTGGCGAGTGCGAGCGCTGCCTTGGCTACGGAGCGGGAGAAGACGAACCCGAGACTTGCCGGGGTGGATCACATGCCGTGCCGGCACCACCTCCGGGAAGGGCCAGTCGAGGATCCGACCAAGGTGGCGGCCCTGCACAGGATCAAGGCGTTGTTGAAGGAGGGTTCGGCGTCGTGCTACATCTGCATAGCCAGGGCGGCAGCCTTGGACCGGATCGAGGCGGCTGGTGGGGACAGCGTCAAGGCAGCGGCGGACTCGGAGTTGCGCGCCAACAGCGAGATGTTCGTCCTGAAAAGGGTCGGGGCGAAGGCGAGCACAGCTGCGAAGGAGGAGGTCAAGCCCATGAAGCAGAAGAAGAAGGTACGAAGCACATATTTGAGGCACCTGTTGACTGATGCTCCACTTAAGCCCCTCCGTCCTCTCCGTGAGTGTTACTCCTGTCCTCCGACACTCCATTGTAGCGCACGCACTTGCCGTTCTGTCTCAAATCGATCAGACCGATAATATCTTGCGCCAGTTTATGGAGAAGGGGTATGCCATGATGGAATTCCAGGCTTGATTACGTCAAATAGCAGTAGCAGTGACGGTTGCCAGGGTGGAGATGCTATTCCAGGGTATAGATGCATTTGCTAAATGTTGTCTTCTGCTGTGTCGGATATGAACCACTTATCGCCTGAAGCTTTAATCTTTTTGTGTAATGTACCTATGGGTTGGAAACTCCAGGCAATTTATTGTCCTATTATGATCCTGTTTAGTTCCCAAAAATTTTCCCAATAACCCGTCACATCAATCTTCGGACACTGATTAGAAGTATTAAATGTGAATTAATGACAAAACCCATTCCATAACCCCTACCTAATTTTTCGATACGAATCTAACAAGCCTAATTATGCCATGATTAGACAACATCATGCTACAGTAAACAATCTCTAATGATGGATTAATTAGGCTTAATGGATTCGCCTCGTGATTTCCCGTCCATTCGTGTAATTAGTTTTGTAATTAGTCTACATTTTTACCTCTAATAGACCTTCAAAGGGGCTGCCAAAAATTTTTGCCAAAATTTTTGGCAACTAAACAGGCTCCAAGTTATCAGATGTTTCAGTTAATCTGCCTGTTTGTTCTTTGTGTATGTTTCTGTGTTTGCAATATCTTCTCTGTTTTAAAGGCGTTGCTATTTGACTAGAAATCAGAATTTGCTGGTTTAGCTAAGGTGCTCCATCTATGCTTTGTTAAATGGTTAGTTGCAATCTCTATTGAAATTTATATGTTCTATATACCCAATTCCATATGGACTGCTTGGTAATACTTCACTGCTTTGATTGTCATTCATGACCGTAAGGTATGAGTTGTATTAGGATCCTTGCCGTTCTGTCTCAAATCGATCAGACCAACAATATTTTTTATGGAGAAGGGGTATGCCATGATGGAATTCCAGGCTTAATTCCATGATGAAACTTTCCTTTCTTCTCTTCTCATCATAATAAATAACTTAAAAAGTCATTAGTTTTGCTGATGTGGTATGTGATTAAATGCTCTTAAAAGTTTCATCACCATGAAATCCACTTGGCACAGTTACCAAGGCCCATAAAACCCGATGAACTTGCATTGAGCATTGTTTCATGGCATGACACATTTGGTCACAAGACAATGCAAAAATTAAATGATTTAGGCCATCTATGAATTGTGTCTAATACGACACTCTATGCACTGAGACTGGCCTAATGTTACCTATGGGGTTGGAATCATATGTTATTGTTATCGATGTGAAGTAGCACGTTAGGTCCATATTTAATTATTTTTCTTTCTCCCTCTCCCACTGTCATAAATGAAACTTTTAGCTGGTCTCCTCTGACTAGATCACTAAACTAGCTTTAGTTCTCTTTTAGTCACATCTGTTTGGAAATTTAATCTCTAGAAGTGATTGAATTTAGCATGACTACTTCTAGTCATAGTGATCCAAACACCCTCTAAAACATACAGCTATTGAAACCGTAGCTCCACGTTCATGCATATATGCACTATAGGAGCCCTTGAAGACCGTGCACTATATAATCTGAGAGCACCATCCATATTTTCGTGAGAGTACGAGGATTTTCGTGGGAGTTTGAAGTACATCTTCACGAAATCCGCACCTCTTTCATGAGAGTTTCGCTAAGTACCTTCACGAAAATGTTCATTTTCATGAAGGTTCGGTGAGTAACTTCAGGAAAACATGTTTTCGTGAGAGTTTTTCTAACACCTTCACGAAAATAAACATTTTCATGGGGGTTTATTAAATCCTCTCACGAAAATTATGCTCCTCTCACGAAATCTCGGTTTTGTGGTAGTGATAGCAGGAGGACACAGCACAACAGCAACCAGACACACCTTTCCACCAGACGCCAGCCGAGTTGAGCTTGATAATGGGTTGGTCAAGCGCAAAAAAAATTTTGACTCGTCGTGCTCAAGCGCAATTGGCCCAACTAGGTCTGCTTTTGACGCTAAAAAAACCAAGCGACGGCGGCGACAGTACGTACGTCCAGCGCAAATGCACAATCGTTCCGATCTCAAAAAAAAAGTGCAATCGTTCCCTCTTGATCGCAGTCCCACCAGATATCGGGGGAGAACAAAGTTAGGGTTCCAGAGAGCGAGGGAGAGCACGACGCCGCGGCCATTGCGACGGAGGAGGAGACGAATAAGACGTTGGAGCATATGCTGTGCCGGCGCCACCTCCGGGAGGGTCCGGTCCGGGAGGAGGATCCGGCCAAGGCGGCAACCATACACGGGATCAGGGCATTACTGAAGAAGGACGTCAAGGCGGCGGAGGACTCAGAGTCACGCGTCCACAACGAGGTCTACAACTAGGAAATCGACCTTTGGTCGTGTGGAGGTTTTGACATTAGTACCGATTTTTTTTGCACCCGATACTAATGTGCATATTAATACCGGGTGGGAAGAATGGTCCCGTCGAGCCCCTTTTTGGCACATATTAGTACCGGGTTGGGGCTAGACCCAGTACTGATGCCCCGGATGGTGTCTAGACCCGGTACTAATGTGGTACTAATGTACCACATCAGTACCAGGTAAATCTTGCCCTGGTACTAAAATCCAACACCGCCAGCTCCGTCTCGATTCCGCATCTACCCGCTGCGCCCCATCCTTATCTCTCTCTCTCTCTTTCGACTGCCTGTGTAGCGCCCCCCTCTTCTCTTCTCCTGTTTTTCTCTCTTCCTACCTTATCTCACGTACCTTATCTCTCTCCAGGGGTAGGTGCATCCGGATCTGGGCGGAGCGCGACACCGACCGCAACGTCGGCCAGGGTCTGGACGGAGGTGGAGGCCTCCGGCCCTCCCGGCTCACGGCGGCGCCGCCCATGGCGCGGGCACGGCGGCGACCCGGCGCGGAGGCAGGCCAGCGGCGCGCGGAGGTCGGGGGCACGAGGCGCTGTCTAGATCTTGTTCTTCTTCTTGTGAATCTCGTTCTTCTTGTTGTGAATCTTGTTCTTCTTGTGACACGGGTTCCCGTGAATCTGTGAAAATGTATGATTATGCTTGTGAAAGTGTATGATTGTGAGATGAGTTCCTGTGAATCTTGTTCTTCGTGTGAAAATGTATGATTGTGCTTGTGAAAATGTATGATACTGCTTGTGCTTGTTGATGCTTGTTGATTGAGAAAGAAATAAAAAAGAAAGAAGAAAGAAACAGAAAAGAAAAAGGAGAAAATGGCCACGGACGGGAGGGAGAGCGTGACGGACGGCGACGGTAGAAACACATTAGTACAGGGTCGGAAACTGCCGGTACTAATGTGGGCTTCACATTAGTACCGGCTGGCTAGTACCGGTTCCAAAACCGGTACTAATAGCCCTTTGGACCCGGTACTAAACGTTGATTTTCTAGTAGTGCTGCGTCGTGAAAAGGGTCCAGTCGACGGCGAACGCAGTAGCGGAGGCGGAGGGTAAGGCCAGGCCGGTGAGGGTCGTGAAGAAGACGATGAAGGTACGGAGCACCTACTTGAGAAGACGATGAAGGTATGGAGCACCTACTTGAGGCACCTGCTGACTGCTACCCCACTTAAGCCCCTCCGTCCTCTCGGTGAGTGTTACTTCAAGTACGAGAGTCCTGGCCTCCGACAGTCCATTGTAGCCCTCGCACTCGCCGTTCTGTCGAACATCGATAAGGCTGATAACATCTTGCGTCAATTCCTCGAGAAGGGATACGCCATGATGGAGCTGCAGATTGATTATGGCAATTAGCATGGTAATTAGCGGTGGTCAGCTGGGTAGCTAGGGAAAGTTGTGCAGGTTTGGAAAAGGCGATGTTCAACTATCACCTATAATTGCTTTGTTGCGCTTATACACCGTGCACAATAATGGACGTTCTTTAATTTTTCTCTACGCCTGTCAAGTGTTGTTTGACTGCTTCATGCTTGTGAACGGCTTCATCAGCGTGGAAGATGAATAGATGGCCGGTAGCTGCTCTAGCTCCGCGCGAGCTGCAGACCAAGGCCCGATCTTTGCATGCAAAGAATCATATTGTTTAATGTAGAGTATATTTTAAAGACCAATCTATTTTCATCGTTTCCAATAGCGGATACCATGAAGCGCATCTTGGAGTGTCCTTTCCCCGTCACCTCCTGGGATGTTTAGCTCTATGTTGTTAAATTGCGGGTCAACAACCTCCTCCACACCTATTGAGGCGTAGCCAGGTGGAATCTGCATGCTGTGGCTTGTACGTCCTAGGAGATGTGCAAAAGCACTTCTGTACGCCACCTATATATATATGTACAGAAATGATGAAGTTATTAAATGTCTGAGACATGCATCAAAGGTTGAGATAATAAATTGCATGCATTAATCATATTTATACCTTCAATGTGATGTTGCCAGAGTCCATCCACATGGACCATTCGTTGTCCTCCAGTTGAACATCTTCAGGGATTGCCCTTTGTTCTTCGGGGGCCTCTGTGGAAGCACAACTACTTTTACGAGCGGAAGGGCTAACGATGGGATCCACCGGTACTTGGGGTAGTGCTCCAGACTTGGCAATCTCAGCTACCGCGGTGGTCACTCGTCGTTCAATCTTTTCATTCATACGTTCTTCATGTTGTTTAAGTTTTTCCTCCATCATCTCGCGCCACTGCGCCTGTTCACGCTCTTTTCTTCTTTTGCAGCTTCTATAGGTGTCTTCGTATCCTTTGAAAGCAAACTTTCACGGTACAACCCCGTAGCCCCTGCAACGTCCTGAGTGTTCCGGATTTCCGAGCGCATAAGTTAGCTCATCATTCTCTCTGTCAACAATCAGTCGGCCCGCTTTGATATCTTCAACTTTTTTCATAATCTCAAGTGCTGCCTCCCTTAACGTAGGTGGGAATTCAAGGGAACCATCATCAGGGTTCAATCTTCCACCGCGGCCATAATACCAATTCTTCGGTTGATCGCACCAGTCAAAGACCGCTGGTACGATACCTTTGTTGAGCAGCTCTTCTTCCATCTTCCGCCACCTGAGTATTGCAACCGCGTAACCACCTCGACCAAGACGATGGTTGTATTCCGTCTTCTTACTGGCACATTCCTTCGCTCGTGCACTCTTCTTGGCGAAATCTTCAAAATTCGTGTAATCCACAAAGGACTGCTAGTGATCCTTGTGCTTCGGATAATCATCCCAATTTGGAGTTTGATTCTTCTTTATATAATCTTTATGCAGTTGCTTCTTGAAACTCTGCAATTGAGATGCCATCTTCTGGAGAGTCCACTGCTTCACGAAGTCTGGTTGGACACCCGGTGGAAGTGTGAAGTGTGTTAGGATATCATTCCATAACATATTTTTAGTGCATCCGGAACTACCCATGGATTGTCTTCTTTTCCCTTCCATTCTCTATACTTGAGGGGCACGTTGTCCCTTATAAGAGCCCCGCATTAGGACATGTACTTGTCCCTGATCTTCTTTGTCTCCTGTTGACGCAAAAAAGGAATAAAGTTCTTCAACGGCAACACGTAACGGATCCCTGGGATGTGACAAGGCGTGCCAGCCGACCTGACCTATTGATCGGCACAGAAAGATAGGAAACGTTAGATATGAGTTAGATCGGCTAGAGAACCGATGTGGGTCTTCAATAAGTAATAGCCCGATCAGCCGATATGACTGTAGAGCGAATCGGCTAGCTGACGTAGCGGGCGAAGTGCAAGTATGTTCAAAACGGCTAGATCAGCCGATTTGATGACGTAGGCAAAGCGCAAGCAAAAGCAGAGCAAACTAAGCACTACGAGACAACACTCAAACCAATCTAGATCGGTTGTATCGTTGTGAAACAATGCAGGAGCGAGGATAGCCGATACGATATGATCACGAGCTGGATAAATTGGTGATAAAAGCTAAATAAACAAGAAAAGACTTGCAAACCTAGCTGATATCGATAAATTGTGAATAAAACTAGACGAAACCACAGCGATGCACCCGGAGGTTAAAGCCTAGTGAATATTCGATAAAACGGTACTTACAAGCTTGCCGGAGGTCGATTGATGCAGCCCGACGAACTAGAAGAACGACGTTTGAAGAAATAAGAAAACAAGAAGAAATAAAACTTTTGGCGAAGTCGCCGACTTGTTGAAAAGTAAAGGGTTTTATGTATATTGGTGTGTACAAACTTTCTCCGTCCACGCAGGGTCGCTATTTATGCCCTGAGGACAACTTGACTCCTAGTCGATGACGACAATGTTTTACTTAAATCTAAAGAAATAAAACTACCAAAAACTCACCGATTCTCATAGGAATCGGATTCTCTAAACTAACTTTAACCCGATGTCAACTCGATTGTTGACCTGCCTCCGTCTTCTTTCCTTTGGCGTATTCTTTTTCTGCTACATTTCTCTTCCATCGATCGGCCGATCCTAGATTGGCTGGTCGCTTCTTCCCTTTCTTTATCGGCTTTGAAGTCTTCCTGATGTCTCTTTGGCTTCTTTCTGACACGTGTCAAAAAACGGTGTCAACAGCTCCCATGGCTGGCCAAGCTCGTTCACTGCCGTGATATGATACATCACGTCATCGCGGATTACTTTTGTACACCCTCTCTTCGTCTTTTTTGTGCTCGAGCATGAAGCCTACAAGTAGCAGATTTGTTATTTACGCGGGGTTCGTTGAGAACGAATGCATCATGAACTTAATGCATGATATATATACCTCGGTGGAACCTTCTGCATTAACCATGCGAAGGTCCTCATTGCTATCGTGCTCGGCTTGGGTGTCGATTTGCTCGGCGTGGGTGTTGTCGTGCTCGGCTTTGGCGTCGGCTTCCTCGGTTATGTTCAGGAACCCATCCGCCTGGCTACGCTTCTCGTCGGTGTAAGTTGGAAAATTGGTATTTGAACCGCCAACAATAAGGTTCTCCATAATCCGCTCATGGTCCTCAATGTTATCCATAACACGAATTTCTATGAATAAACAACAATTGCTCAGACTTTATATGAATTTTTATGAATAACATGATTTCTACTAATTTCTATGAATAAACAACAATTGTTGAGAATTTCTATGAATAATATGATTTACTATGAATTTCTATGAATATACAAACAATTGATGATAATTTCTATGAATAACATGATTTTCTACGAATTCCTATGAATAAACAACAATTAATGATAATTTCTATGAATAACATGATTTTCTACGAATTTTTATGAATAACATGATTTTCTACGAATTTCTATGAATAAACAACAATTGCTGAGAATTTCTATGAATAACATGATTTTCTACGAATTTCTATGAATAACATGATTTTCTACAAATTTCTGTGAATAAACAACAATTGCTGAGAATTTCTATAAATAACATGATAATCTATGAATTTCTATGAATAAACAACAATTGCTAAGAATTTCTATGAATTTCGCGACGGGGCCTACGAAGATGGCTGTAGGCGGCGCCGGCAGGGGTCGGAGGACGGCGAAGCGGAGGGGTCGGAGGACGGCGGGGCGCAGTGGTCGGAGGACGGCGGGGCAGAGGGGTCGGAGGATGGTGGGGCGCAGTGGTCGGAGGACGATGGAGCGGAGGGGTCGGAGGACGGCAGGGCGGAGGGGTCGGAGGACGGTGTTGCAATAAAATAAAGTAATACAATAAATTAGATAACAAATAAAAAATACACTAAAATGTACTAAATACACTAAATACATTAAACAATGTAATAAATTAATGGAATTTATATCCATTAAAAAATTAAAAAAAACTTGCTGACGCAAGCCATCCATGGGCTTGCGTTAGCAAGAAACCCCCTCCCCTGCCCCGGCCCACGCACCGAAGCAGAGGACGGCGGCGCCGGTGGCCGGCGCGGTGGAGGATTGGGGGCCGGCAGCCGGCCGGCCGGGAAGAGGCGGTGACGGGCGAGCGGGAAGAGCCGGCCACCGGTCGGGAAGAGGGGCTGTCCGGGCGGCGGAGGACAGGACGTACGGCGTGCGGCAACGGTGCCGCAGGACGGATCGACGGTGCCGCGGGCCGGATCGACGGGGACGAAGAGTCCGGACGGTGATGGCGGGGGATACTGACGACGATGATGACGCCGGAATCGGGCGCGGCGGGTCGACGGAGGCGGCGAGGACGGCGGCGGCGCGCGTCGGTCGAGGAGGCAGGGGCCGGCGCGGGTGGTCGAGGATGCAAGGGCCGACGCGGGAGGTCGAGGAGGAAGGGCGCGACGCCGAGACGACGGCGGGGGACCGCCCGGCCGCGGAGATGCGACGACGACAGAGGAGGGGGCGGTGGTCCGGGGCGGCGCGGTGGAGTGCCCCGCGCTGAGAGATGGCGCGCGCGGGAGGTCGAGGAGGCAGCGGTGGCGCGGCAGGGCGCGGCGCCGACAGCGGGGGACCCGGCCACGGAGATCGACGACGACGACGAGGACGGATCGGAGGAGGAGGGGGCGGGGCGGCGCGGTGGAGTGGCAAGTGTGGGGAGCAGGGGGAAGGGGACGGTACATATATACCCCCACCCTTTCTTCTCGGGTGGGATTACGAACCGAGACTAAAGGCCCTTTAGTCTCGGGTGGCATTACGACCCGAGACAAAAGGGGGGGCCTTTAGTCTCGGGTCGTAAGACCACCCGGGACTAAAGGCTCTTTTCGCACGGGAGCCCCCCAAAGGGGAAAATTTTGCCCTTTAGTCTCGGGTGGTCTTATGACCCGAGACTAAAGGCCCCCCTTTAGTCTCAGGTTGTAATACCACCCGAGACTAAAGGGTGTTTTTGGGCGAGAAGTTAATTTTCCCCATTTGTTTCATCATTTTCTCATTCTTTCTCTTTACAACTTTAAAAAAATAGTCATTTTCAATAATTCAGTCATGCAAAATTATATTTAGTTGAAATATATTAAACTCTTCTTTGCTATGCAAAGTTATATTTTAGAGTTGTAAACATTCACTTTCAATTTTCATTTGCAACATTCATGTGCATTTGCACTAAAAATCAATTAAACCGCAAAAAATACTAAAATAATTCAGAAAAATCTCAAACTTGGTGGTTTAATCTCACATGATATATTCAAGCTTCATAAAAAATTTGAGACCAATACAACACTGCAAAGTGCATGGACTTCAGAGTCGTTAAGAACTTAAGTGTATAGACATGGTTCGATGAAAGGTTCCGTATAGGTTTGTGAAGCACGTGTACTCCATCTATGTCGAAATGATCTGAAATTTTTTTATTGTCATTTACACCCAAAATATTAGCTCACGCAAGATCTTAGATTTTTCTGATGACTAAATGTATTATAGGTTTTTTCTTTGTGCTAAAGGAGCTAAAATATTGTGAATTACACATCAATAACTCAAGAATTATGATTCGGCTTCCAGATAAATTGGACTCCTAAGGCACAAGAGATCTTGTGGCCAAGTTTGGCACCATTCCGGATCGTTTCAGAGGTGCTCTCAGCTCAACATTTAATTTCTAGGTGATGTCGCACGGAAATTCAATTAAACTGAAAAAATACTAAACCAATTCAGAAATCTCAAACTTGGTGGTTCAATCTCACATGACATATTCAAGCTTCATAAAAAATTTGAGACCAATACAACACTGCATAGTGCATAGACTTCAGAATCGTTAACTTGTTGGAGACCAATAAAAGAGTTGATCACATTAGCATTACACAATCGATTTGATCATTAATCATTACAGTACGACATTAATCTCAAGCACGTAAGTACGGTGTCTCTTCATGTCCAAGCAATATGCTTGGGTCCACTTTGACAGCGAACAGAGGCATGCCATCAAACTGATCATAATCATCAGACTGATCTGTTTAGTCCTCGACTCCTACGATTACTTTTTTACCCGGAAGAACTATGTGATGCTTTGGCTCTTGTGGTCCTTCTTGGGTATTTTTATTCTTCGGTATGCTAGTCATATCCTTGACATAAAAAAACCGGATGCACATCTTTGGCAAGGACGAATGGATCATCTTTCTATGATACCATAATAGGAGGTCTTGCACCCAGCATTGTCGATCACATCCATACGGACACCACTATTTTGGTTCGTGTTTTTTCGATCTTGAGCTCTTGTGTAAAAACTATAACCATTTATATCGTAAGCTTAAAATTTTACAATTGTGCTACAAGGTCCCCTTGCTAACAAAGCGAGTTGTGGATGAACCGTTGAGTTACTGACAAGTTGTTCACTCAACCATGAGGGAAATGTTTGAAAGTGAAGATGTGTAATCCAGAGTTCGGATTTGATTGGATTTTGAGAAGCAATAATCTGCTCGTGTTGCATCCTATAAGGAGTCACCATAGATGATTATTGTAGAACAGTTAGGTGCGCTTTATGGAACAAATCAGTATTATTGCTCAAACTTTATTTCCTTCCGATGGTGCCCTTTTCCTGTAGCCTCCCCTCGTGTCGTGATACTGGAAGCCCAATCGAGTCAATTGAGTCGACAAAATCAATGCAAAACTCAATGACCTCCTCAGTTCCATATCCCTTGGCAATGCTTCCTTCCGGACGGGCACGGTTAAGAACATATTTCTTGAGGATTGACACGAACCTCTCAAAAGGCAACATGTTGTGAAGGTATACTGGACCGAGAATAGTAATTTCTTTCACAATGTGTACCAGGAGGTGCGTCATAACATCGAGGAAGGAAGGTGGAAATGCCAATGCCAACTCAAAGCCGACAAGACATTGAACCGCATCATTCTGTAGCTTTCCTAGCTTGGTTGGATCAACTGCCTTCTGTGAAATTGCATTAAAAAATGCACAAACCTTTATGAGAAATAATCGTACATTCTCTGATAGAACACCCCTCAACGCAACTGGAAGCAACTGTGTCATCAACATGTGCCGGTCGTGGGCCTTTAGATTTGTGAACTTCTTGTCTTTTGTATTTATGATCCCCTTTAAATTCGACGAGTAGCCAGACGGAACCTTCAAACTATTCAGGCAATCAAACATGCTTTCCTTCTCTTTCTTGGTGAGAGTGTAACTAGCAGGACCTAAGTAATCATCATCATCATCCTCTTCCAGATCTTTTTCATCATCATCCTCTTGCGGAACTTTCTCATTCTTATGAAAATCTTTCAGGTCCCGTCGTGCTTCCAATGTATCCTTCTAGTTACCGTAACAACCCATGAAACCTAACACATTCACGCAAAGATTCTTCGTAAGGTGCATCACGTCAATTGTGTGTCGGACCTCAAGGATTTTCCAATAAGGTAGCTCCCAAAATATAGATTTCTTCTTTCATATTGGTGCACGTCCGTTGGCGTCAGTTGGAACAGGTTCACTACCGGCACCCTTTCCAAAAACTACCCTTAGATCCTTTACCATCTCAAATACGGTGTCTCCATTATAATGGGGTGGCTTCGTACGATGATCAGCCTTCCCTTTCCAATGCATCCCTTTCTTCCTTAAGGGGTGATTAGTTGGAAGATAACAACGGTGACCCATATACACGACCTTCTTACAATTTTTGAGATGAATACCTTGTGTTTTATGTGAACAGTGCGTGCATGCCTGATATCCCTTGTTTGTCTGCCCTGAAAGGTTACCTAGAGCTGGCCAATCGTTGATGGTAACAAACAACAATGCTCGTAGGTTGAAGCTCTCTTGCTTATTCGCATTCCACACACGTACACCTTCCTTCTTCCATAGCAGTAATAGTTCATCGACCAATGGTCTTAGATACACGTCAATGTTGTTGCTGGATTGTTTTGGACCTTGGATGAGCACCGACATCATAATGAACTTTCACTTCATGCACATCCAACCAGGAAGGTTGAACATGCATAGGGTCACAGGCCAAGTGCTATGACCACTGCTAAACTCGCCGAATGGATTGAAAACATCCGTACTTAAACCAAACCTTATGTTCCTTGGATCTTAAGTCTTTGAATTCTCTATTAATCTTTCTCCACTGAGACCCATCAGCCGGATGTCTCAGCATGTTGTCTTCCTTACGTTCCTCTTTGTGCCATCTCATCATCTTAGCATTTGCTTTGTTCCTGAACAAACGCTTCAAACGTGGTATTATAGGAAAAAATACCACATAACCTTTGCCAGAACTCTCTTCGTCTTGTCATGATGCCCCTGTACATCACCACCAGGATCTTCATCTCGCCGAATCTTATAACATAGCACTTCGCACACAGGACAAGCATCCAAATTCTCGTAATCCTTGCCCCGATATAGGATGCAATCATTAGGACATGCATGGAACTTCTGTACCTCCAACCCAAGAGGGCACACAGTTTGTTTCGCTTCATATGTGGTGGACGGTAATTCATTGTTCTCGGAAAGTTTGTCCTTCACAATTTTTAGCATCCCTTCAAATGCCTTATCAGACACACCATGTTTTGCCTTCCATTGCAGTATTTCTAGTGTAGTACCAAGCTTTTTGTGACCTGGCTTGCAATCTGGGTATAACAGTTTTCTGTGATCTTCTATCATACGCTGCAACTTTGTCTTTTCTTTTTCATTTTCGCAATTCCTATGTGCATCCTGTAGAACATGACCAAGATCATCAGCAGGGCCGTTAGTATCTGCTGGTAACTCTTCTTCGTCAGCATCTTCCATCAAAGTATCTGCAAAAGCTTGCCCTGTGGCCCAGTCTGGAATATCCTCCTCCTCTTCTTCGTCGTCTTCCATCACAACCCCTCTTTCACCGTGCTTGGTCCAAATCACATAGTTCGGCATGAATCTGTATTTCAACAAGTGGAGGTGAAGTGTTCTCGAGTCACAGTAGTCTTTTTCGTTTCTGCAATCAGAGCATGGACAACAAATGAATCCCCTCGCATTCTTGTTCGTTTTCGCCACTTCGAGAAAAGCATGCATGCCGGTAATGTACTCCTTTGACCGTCTTTCGGCGTTGTACATCCATTGCCGGTTCATCTGCATCATATAAAGTGAAAAATATAACTGCGGCAGATTTTTGAGTATTTAATATCCATGTTAATTCTACACCACTTCATTTTCTTAATTGTGGCATAACATTTAAGTATAAAAACTATACACTATCCCTAGATCTCATTTTCTAATAACTAAATTAATAAATTCTATTTTCTCTAATAATAAATAAAGCTAGCTAAAAGTAAAATTTGTATAAAAACAAAAAAATTTCTTAGTACAAATGAATGAAAGAAGATAATCATAACAAATGATAACTACTTATTACTAAATCTAAAGTATACTAAAAACATCATATCTTAGCTCTTAAATCAAAATTTCTATTTTCTCCTTCTCTAAATCATAAAATGAAATTTAATCACAACAAATGAATGGAGGATGAAGAATAATACCTTAGAAACACTTTGGAGGTGAGAAAACTCCACAAATTGATGAGGAAAAATTTGGGCAGCACCTCCCTAGGTTTGAGGCGCCATGGGAGAGGAGCTAGTTTGAGCTCTCGGGTAAAGAATGGTCAGGCAGGGAAGAAGGAAGAAGGAGCTCGCGATTTTATATAGGCACGGCCTTTTGTCCCGGTTGGTAAAACCAACCGAGACAAAAGAGTGCCCTTTGTCCCGGTTGGCACTCTTTTGTCTCGGTTGGTTTTACCAACCGGGACACAAGGGTACTAAAGGCCGGCCCCCCACCCTTTTGTCTCGGGTTGGTTTACCACCCGGGACTAAAGGCCGGCCCCAATCATTGTTGCCGGGAGCCGTTGGAGGGCAGACCTTTAGTCCCGGGTGGGTTTACCAACCGAGACTAAAGGGTCGCCCCCCAAACTGTTTTGTTTTTATATTTTAATAAATATTAATGTCTCCAAAATTTATGATTCGGCTTCCAAAAAATTAGTTTCTGGCCTAACATCAATACTTAAGGTCTTAACAAAAAATATAAAAAAGTTCATACATCAATACTTAATTAAGGTCTTAACAAACATAAAAAGTTCAAAATATATAAAAATTGTTCATACATCAATACTTAAGGTCTTAACAAAGACAGAGGGGTGCATCCATGCACAACACATATTTCATACTCCATTTTTCTTCCTTAGATAGTCCATATAGTTGAAGTCTCCGATCTTGAAGTCGAGAACTTCATCGAAATATGCTAGAGAATGGATTAGTGCACTCTCTATCACTTCACAATTACGGTCACATGGACTTCCATAAATTTCAAACAGTGGCGAGGAAAACTGATATGGCATGCAAAATGAAAGATGAGCCTGATACTTCTAATCTCTTGTGTGTGTAGCATTTGAATCTCTATAAGAAAATCCCACAACATCCATCACTTACTCTAGAATTGCATGAAAGCTCATTGCTGCAATGGTTTGACCAAAGATATCCTATAGTTAAGAATAATGTTATTACGGCTCATAAAAACTTGTTAAATAAGAAGATTAAAAACATTAAATGATGCTGCACACCATATCATATTCATTCAGCCGACAAAGTCTCTCTGCGGTCGTGATCACACTTTCTCCCTCCTCGAGTGCCTTGATTAGAAAATAAGAGTAATCCGGCACAAAGTACCCATTAGTGTTAAGTTGTTCTAAGCATGCCTGCACGACAGTCCTTTCAAAAGTCCTCCTAACCAGTGCAGGGGTACCCCACCCAACAATTGATACCATTTGGATGGGTTCTGAAGACAACGAGGAGAGAAGTTGTCCCCGAACAGGTATGTCAAACGAGATTTTTAATTATATGTAATTGTTTGGACCGACAACCGTGCATTGTGTAACAGGAGGGGTACCACCTAAATTTTGAACAACATGTGTGAGCCACTTCAAATGATTGAAAACCTGCATTGTATGAAAATAATATTATTATCCGTGTGTAGTACGTAAACATCAAATTCATACAAGGAAAGAATATTACTATGTTAGAACGAGGACCCTGGCTTCGATCACCAGTAGGTAAGTCAATCACACCATGGGTAAAGTGTATGCCTGGAGGACGAGCCAAAGGTGGCCGGTCATCAAAAATGATTCCACGACCGCCTCCACGACGACCTCCACGGCGACCAGAATAACTTGCCATAGTTATTCTGGACTACTACAATCTCTGCAATATATATAAAACAATCCATTTGTATCAACTATTTTTAATTACTAATCTAGCTATACTTTAACAAAAAAATTTATTCACAATTTCTACAACATTTATATAAAACAAAAATTGTATTCACAAATTCCACAACATGTATACTAAAATTTATTCTATGTCTCATTCTACATAAAAAAATAATTCAATTAGGATCTACAGCCTCACCTTACCATAAATTTATTCTATGTCTCAGTAACTACAGCCTCACCTCGACATCATATACACGCACCTCGCTCTCCCACTTACAGTTCTACATCACCAAGCTATAACCCTACATCTCCTACCTAGCTACAGCCCTACATCACCGAGCTATGTCTCGTGTACAACAACAGCCCGCCGGTGATGTAGTGCTGTAGCTAGCTAGGATGTAAGGCCACTGGTAGAGAACGATGCTAGCTAGGATGTAAGGCCACTGGTAGAGAACGATGCCGGCTGTAAATAAAAAAAGAAAAATAAGATAATGTTTAAATTTATTCTATATAAAAACAAAATAAGACACTACCCCTAAGTCTCATTTTCTAATAACTAAAAAGATAAATTCTATTTTCTCTAATAATAAATAAATCTATCTAAAATTAAAATTTATTCTATGTCTCATTCCACATAAAAAATAAAATTCAATTTTTTATATAAAAACAAAAAAAGTCTTAGTAAAAATGAATGAAAGAAGATACAATGTTAGTAGCTATATAACTACTTGTTACTAAATCTAAAGTATATTAAAACCTCATCTCTTAGCTCCTCCAACTTATAAATCAAAATTTCTATTTTCTCCATCTCTAAATCATAAAACGAAATTTAATCACAACAAATGAATGGAGGATGAAGAAGCAAACCTTGAGCAGAGAAGAATCTAATAGAGGCTTGAGGAAAATTTTGGGCAGCACCTCCCTAGGCTTGAGGCGCCATGGGAGAGGAGCTTGAGCTCACGGATGGTGAAGAATGGCTCGGGCAGAGGAGAATGAAGAAGGAGTTAGCGATTTTATAGAGGCAACCCCTTTTGTCCCGGTTGGTAAAACCACCCGAGACTAAAGAGAACCCTTTTGTCTCGGGTGGTAAGCCTACCCGAGACAAAAGCTTTTGTCTCGGATGGTGTTACCACCCGAGACAAAAGGGGTGCCTTTTGTCTCGGGTGGTAACACCACCCGGGACAAAAGGCCGACACCAATAATTGCGGCCAGAGAGCCGTTGGAGGCCAGGCCTTTAGTCCCGAGTCGTTTTACTACCTGAGACTAAAGGGGGGCGACGCAAACAGTCTTTTAGAGGCTACGTCGCCCCAAACTTTTTTGTCCCGACTCCAAAGTTCAACCGGGACAAAAGAGATGGACAAAAGGTCGCCTCTCTGCCAGTAAGTCTTGACCTCAAGACAGTCGTCATGGTTGTTGCTTTTGTCTTTTGACTTTTGCCTTCCGCCCTGATATGATGGTTGGCATTTGGCAAGAACGCTCTCATATGCATGACCCTTTTGTGCATTATCACGGACCACCAAACGACAACGCCCTCCCCTGCCGGCCACATCAAAGATAGCAAGATCTAGACTAGGCATGGCCAATACAAACCATCATATATCCATATGCCTAGTGCCTAGCTGGTGGCCAGTGCTGACCAGATCAAGGCATCAAGCTAGTACTTACTACTGCGAAGCTCATGGTTGTACTGCTGGATCGCCTATGACCATTGGATTGCAAAGGTCTGAAGAGTCTTCACCAACCTTTTGGGTGATGAACAGGCATACGTTCTTACACATGAACTTGCCATGTTACTCCAGTTGGCTTACTCTTGTGGCCTTGTGGGTTAAAACAGTGCATAAACAAATCACATTGTTATACTGAACACTGAGAGTATTAAGCACCCTCGGTTGCTCTCTTTAATTTCTTTTCTTGTTTAGGGCCTGTTTGCTTCCGCTCATCCCGCGTTCGTGGTGGCCCAATGCGGATAATCCCGCTGAACGCCGCGTGGTGGACGCGCGTTGTAGAAAAATGAACTGCAACGCCGCTTATTCGTGAAGCGACGAAATCCTGACCTCTCTCCATCGCGATTTTGGACAACGTGCAACCGGTGGCCACGGAAACAAACAGGGCCTTAGGTTCTTTTGTTATTGGCCGTTGCCTTTTCCACTTTCTAGTTGTGGACTCTTTAGCCAAGGACAGCAGGACATGTTCAGTTCAGACTCTACCTGCCAGAACTGGCTACCTACCGTGATGAGTGTGTGCACACTTCATTAGTACTAGTAATATGCAGCAATTGGACTTGTCTTAAAATCCAAAAGAAGCAGTAGCGAGATAGATGATTAATTGATGCAGCATTAGCACCAACCAACCAAAGTAACCCTGATCTAGCATATCAAAGGATTCTGATTTTAAGAAAGACAATGCTGATTGCATTTAGAAGGGAAAAAGGCTGCATGATTCATGTGGCATACACACCAACTCCAAAATTATTCGGATGTCGACAAATAACTGGATTATATTGCACGAAAGCTTTCTTCTATGTTCTAACAATTATTGAGAGTCAGAGATTCATATTTTTGTGAAAACAGAAAATGTGCCTCTCTCTTCTCAGAATGGCTGGTTAATTGCCGCCCGAATTCATCAGCCGATCAGCGAGAAGTCCTCACTCAGCCGCAGCAGAAACCGGGTTCAGTGATGCAGCATTACTGTTCCTTATCTTCTCCTTGCTACTGAGATCAACGACCCAATGATCATGCCCACTGAACTCTCTGAAATTGGCGGCCTCCTCCAGGTTCTTCACTTCCTCGATCACCAGCTCGAGCCGCACCACCATCTCCACCATCAGCGACGCGAACGCGGCGAACGGGAGCGCCTGGGAGAACTCGAGGCTCGTGATGGCGATCTTGCTCAGCGTCGGCCGCAACATGCCCCTCTCGTTGCGGCGCTCCGGCGGTTGCTCTGTTCCTCCCGTGTTCCTCCTTTCTGACAGCGCTGTCGCGTCAGTCTTGAATGAATGAAGGGTGGCTCTCGATGCCGTGTGATTCCCAGAGTTTAGTTCCATGAGCATATGCTTATTGGCGGCGCAGGCGCGTTTGGAGCCGAGGAAGAGCCGCGGCTGTGATCTGATTGCAGAGTTCAGATCCTGCAACGCTTCGTGGAGATGATCGGAGAGCACGTCAGGGGCGCAACGCCTGTGACGTTTGATGCTCACTGCGAGCTCCTGGAGAACCTTGACGACTTCTTGAGTGACTCTTGTGCATGGATCTCGGAACATTAATCTCACTGATGGAGGAGTCTTGAAACATCAATGAATAACCAATGTGATGAGCACGGTTTATTCAGAGAGAAATTATGTATCTTGTATATGCTATTAACGGAATGGATATGCAGCAAACTAATTTAAAACGGTTCACAAGAAAAGTTGGGGTTTTGCAGTACCTGAATCTCAGATTCCAAACATCCATGAAGTGAAGCAACTGTGTATGCAAAGTGCCTAAGCACTGATCCGAGCTTCACATACTTTTGCCATGGGTAACTGTAACAGTGCATTGAGTGTCTTGGCTCCCAGCTTGCATAGTGTGCCTGGACATTTTGTTAACAATGTCCAGCTATCAGTATACATTTGATTTATCGAATAGCAGATAGATGTGCATACCATCAATCTTGATTGAGAAAAAATTGCAATATATATCAAGAAGCTCAGTAAAAAGAAAAAGTTGCTTACTAGTGTCTCATCACTGGATTTTGAGTCCAGAACCGCCCTGTAGCCAATTTGAATTGAAGCTCTTGCTTCCTGCCTATCAAGAACGTTATCGTCTTTATCCTGGTCCCGGAAATACTCATTCACAGAGGCTGCAACCCATCTTTTGTCAGACTTTTTTGGTGAATTTTAATAATTGTTACAAGCTTCAATATGGAGTATATGGCAGTAGTATTGGGTACCCACCTTCAATTGATGTTGCCAATCCTTCAAATTTGTGAACTGTGCTATTGTGGAGGTCTTCTCCGGACCAGTTTGGCAAAATCAAGAGACTCATTAATAGACATATTGCGCAACCAATGGCAATAGTACTTAAACGATCTCTGGTTAATGGGAGCACATCGTTTTGGCGGTAGCTTGACACCATTATCAGATTGAAGGTTAAGAGAAAAATCAGCACACCATAATCGTAACTCTTCTTGATTGTTGGGAAGAATCTAACATATGTGGCAGCAAATCCTAGAAATAAAATCAATAGTGAGCATTATATATCATCGATTGAGTTTGCTTATATATGAACAACTAGTTTTAGGTGCACACCTATTATGAACACCGAAGCTCCCACAATGAAAGCGCGGAAAACCTTCCCGGTTCCAGAAGCTACAAGCTCAATGAGAAGTGCAAGAGAACCTGCTAACACTGTTCCCAACCCTCTATTCAGCCCTTTGCATATGGTTGCTCCTGTTGATCAGTGCAAACTTATTGTTAGGTTCAAGAAGATCGACTACGTATACACGGAAAAGAAATAAAGTGTTTCCATATAGATACATACTTTTATATGTTCAAAAAAATCTAGATATATACTGCAACCGATCGATGTGAGTTACCTGCAGTGAATTCAAGCACGACAACTACGGTCATGACAGCCCACATTGCATTCTTCCCGATTCCTTTGAAGAAAGGTTCGGGAATGTACAAGAGCGAGACCAGCGTGAGAGCTGTCCCAGCCTTGAGAGCATGAATGGCTCTCCTAGGATCTTCTCTCCCAATGCTCCATGCATGTCTCCCCCAGGAAGCTGGAATCCTGCCTACTGTCTTCACCGGTGCAGTAAGCATCAGCAAAGTGTTCTTCTTGTTGATGGAATTCAGAGCACAAGCCATTGCCACGGCCTGAAGCTCAATGAAGACGAAGATGAAGATGCCAGCGCAACAAATGTGGCACCAAATAAGGCTGTGAAACAAATGATGCCTCTCCATGTACACAAGGTACTTCTTTTATATGAAATCTGGTCTGCAACATTTCAGATAATAATATCATGCTTTGTTAATTCAATGGTGTTGCAAGAGACGGCTCGTGTACTTTCTGGAACGTTGCAATCGTGTATCCCTTTTGAAGTCATAGTTGCTCCTTTGCATGTGATTTTCTCATTGAGTTCAGCAGCTCGCAACCGGCCGAAAGACCACACATTTCCACTTCTTTCTGACCATAATATGTGGTGATGGCAAGGTGGCCTTGACCTTTGTGCTGGACAATTGCATGGGCTCACGTGGTGAGGAAGTTGGCAAAAGGACCTGAAATTGGCAAGCCACCCGTGTGCTACGATGGAGACAAGTGTTGGTTGCTCACTATTTCTTCCTTGGCTTGAAGATGACTTGTGCGGAGGCTGAGCTCATGAAGGTTGCAGAACGTGTGGTTCCTTTGCGAGCTGGAGTAGCTTGTAGCTGTGGACATTGGAACAATCGTCAGATTTTTTTCGACACTAGTTGGTTGTTGTCTAATCAAATTACACAAAGCAACCACACATTTGGGAATTACTGCCGAAGTTCCCGTTCTCGTTCACATAATGGAAAAGAACATATATAACTATTCACGTGTTACAAGCAAAATGTTGTTTGAAAGCAAATTAAAGGGTGAGTGTGCGAAAGGTTAGACTTCGCAAATGGTGCATAGTATTGGCCATACCAACATAACTCACGAGAAGAAAATAATCACAAGACACATCTCAACAACATAAGATTTAAGCATCATGCATGCATGACCTTAAGAGCTTCCTAACTCTGGATTGACAATAGCAAAAATTTCATGCTTTTTTCCCGAACAACTCTACCGTAGGCTAGCTTATGCCGACCTGAACATTGGTATTGATAATTTCACATGATTTTATACTCAATAGTAGGGTACTATAACATCAACAACCTCCGCTAGAGCAATACTCCCTCCGTCCCAGAAAGATTGTCGTTATTGGTTTTCGTGCCACAAGTTTGACCGAGTTTGTAAAAAATATGTGCAACATTTAAATTATTAAAAAAATTTATAAAAAAACTAGATTCAAATATCTATCTAATAATATTAATTTTGTACCATAAATATTAATATATTTTTATATATATTCAGTCAAAGTTGTTTCTCGAGAAGCGAAAATGACGATAATTTTGGGACGGAGGGAGTATGTTCTAAAAGAGTGGAACTCTTTAACCTCAATGATCCTATCTATCTCTTGCCTGCTGATACAGGTCACACCTATGTATCCATCATACCATGACACTAGACTCTGTCGAACAAGACAGAATGCCAACAAAAATTATTCTATTTTCCCTTGAAAAATATAAACAAAATATATTGTAGATATAAAATACACACATAACCAAATAGCATAAATATACAATGCAAGAAAAAATGGCATATGCAGATAAAATGTAAGCATGCCTAATAAGGTCAGTCTCAGTGGAGTTTCATAGAGAGTTTCATGACATTAAATTTGCTGACGTGACGAAGAGAGAGAATGGGAGATTTCATGGGATGTGAGGAGAATTTCATCCTCATGAAACTCAACTGGCACAGTACTTAGTTTTCAGTCTAGGTAACTGTGTTCATGAAATTTGCACTGAGACTAACCTAATGCTGAATTTATTAATAGCTATTTTGAATACCAACAAGTTTGGATTGTCATTATTAATAGCTGATTTTATTTGTCTATTGCCTTCTTTCACTTCTATATACTACTTCCATTCCAAATTATAAGTCACTTTGACTTTTTTTGTTCATTCATTTTGCTTTGTACCTAGACATATTATTATACTAAATGCATAGTAAAATGTATTTTTTTTAGATTAAGGGATAAATGTTCCGCTCTCAACAGCAACAGCTTGCTGTTTACAACCTAAAGCACACACGAAACTAGCCGGACACAGCGTCACAGCCTACGTAGCCTATTACAGACAAGTTTGAAACCAACATAGTTTGAGGAAAAGAAAAGAGTAATAGTAAAATGGATGTTCCAAAAAAAAGTAAAAAATGACTTATAATTTGTAACAGAGGGGGTACTTCAGAGCGAATGAGCCACGACGAAGCTCCATCTGCTCCATCTCTGCATCGAACGAATTCCTGACACTAATGGGGAAACAAAGTTTAGTACAGGCAGGCAGGGTCGGTCCTAACGGATCCAAGATTGAAATAATAATAATCACTATTATTACAAAATTACTCCCTCCTTTCAAATTTCCAAGATTCAAACTCTGTGATCTTTGACCACTAATTTGACTATTAATTTTATATTTTTATGATGTAAATTTATATGGTTGGATTCGTCATTGTAACACCCTAAAATTCTATCACTAAATTTATCTTAAGCAACATAGTGTTTTAGGATTAGTCTTAAGGACTTAATTAAATTGCTAATTAATTTGGGCTCTAAAGTAATTTAATTTAATTTAAATAATCTAGAATCAACAAGTGCATGTGCATCATCATTTGGCTTTGCATGGTGTTTATGAATGATGGTGTGAAGTTTTAAAAGTTTATAAAATAATTTGAAAACTTGGAACAATTTGAAAAGAGTTTGAGTTTGAAAAAGTTTGAATAAAAGGTTTGAAAAAGAAAAAAACAAACCAACCTCAACTCCCTTCCCTTCCTCCCTTTCAGCCCACCCCGGCCCACCAACCTCTCTTCCGGCCCAGCGCCCCCGCGGCCCGCTTCTCCCTTCCTCCTCTCCCTCTCTCGCGCTCGCTGACCGCCCGAACCCACCTGTCGGCTTCGTCCCCTCCCCCAGCTCCTTCCCCTGTTTCGCCGCCATGAGACCGCCGCTCTGCCCCGCGCCTTCTTGCCTCCCCCTTCCATCCTTGAGCCACAATTAAGGGCTGTTAAGCCCGGAGACCACGCCGCCATCACTTCTCCCCCTTCCGTTTCTCCTCCCACTTGCCGCCACAGCACCTGGAGAGCCGCCGGCCATTGATGGCATTTCCGTCGCCGCCGGAGCTCCTTTCGTTTCCCCTTCCCCCTCTCTTGCTCTATATAAGCCGGGCACGAGCTCCTGCTTCACCCTTTGCTCAGACGCGCCCCCCCCTCACACCTACACCCCTCCTCCGCTCTTGTGCAGCGCCGCCGCCTCTGCTCTTCGCCGCCGCCGGAGTAATCGTCGACGGTGGAGTACCCGGCCCCTCTCTTCTTCTTCTTTGTGGCTCAAGCTCACCGAGCTCTCTCTCTCTCTCTCTCTCTGCTCCAGGAGCACATCTTCGTCGCCGGACCGAGTCGCGCCCCGCCTCTTTCCGCCGGAGCGCCGCCCGAGCTCGCCACCGTCGCCGTCGATCTTCTTCACCGTCGCTCCTCCCTCGCCCGTGTACTCGCCCGACACTTCCTCGCGTGGTGAGCATCGTTTCCCCACCATCTCTCCCCCTGCACGCGTACCGCAGCACCGGCGCCCGCGCTCCGGCGAGGGCCGCGCCGCCCCCTTCCGGCGCACGCCGTCGTGGTCGCCGGAACCGCCGCCTTGTTGGCTCGGTTGCGTGCGTGTGTGCCTCAGCTACGCGTAGAGCCTGCCCACGCATGTTTTGGCGCCCTGTGCAGCGATCTAGGGCCACGCCGGAGAGCCTGCCGCCGCACGCCGCTGTCTCCGGCGAACTCCGCCGCCGCCCCTCGCTCACACGTCACCGCAGCCGTCCGATCCAGGATCGGCGGTCGAGATCTGCCGCAGCCCCGGGTCAAAACAGCGCCCAGAGCTTTTGTTAAGAGCCCCTGGACTTTTACCTATTCACAATCATACCCTTCCACCATCAAAAACCCTTACAATCAGGTCCTTCTTTTTATGGATTAGCCCCTGGCTTCTTAAGTTTTTATCTCCCGCAGTCCATCTTCACTTTTTTGCACGTTGGCCCTCCTGTTTCTATGTATAATTATGTTTTAGGTCCCTGGTTTCTTTCAAATAACCCCACAAAGCCTAGTTTTCTTACAGAAAAGCCCCTGACTTTTGTTTTAATCATAACTTTAATGTTTTAACTCCGTTTTTCGCGTATAATATATCAAAATGATCGTATCAGTGAGTAGAACCTTTTTATAATTGTGTTGTTAGCATATAGCAATGTTTGGTGTACTGTTTTATTTATTTATTGTATACTCATGATTGTGCGTAGATATCGTGTCTGTTTCAACTGAGCAACTTGATTGTGCGTAGATAAAGACTTTCATGCTTAAGTGATGATGATTTTGTTTAACACAAGAACACTATGATTTAATTGGAACATGGAGAACCACCCAAGAAAATAGTACAATCACAGTTCATATGGCTCTGGCTTAGCCAATTAATTACGTGTGTGAATGAACTGATGACCTTATCCGAAAGGGGCAGAGGGGGGTCGGGGTTGCAGGGGTATAGCCCGGTCCTTTTGGGGTAGCAGCCTTTGCTAAGGTGCCGACCACTAGGGAGGGTTATGGTCCGCCCTGATCTGTAACTATGCGGGTTGTTGGTCTTTTGCATGCCTTTGTAAAGGCTTCGTAGTGGACCCCTAGCCACTCACCTCGGAAAGTGTTTAAGGGTCTAGCTAACCCGGGCAACATAGGGAACACGAGTTGTGGTGAAAGTGTACAACCTCTGCAGAGTTAAAACTGATCGATCAGCCGTGCTCACGGTTAAGAGCGGCTTGGACCCTCACATGATAATTAAATTTGAAGATGAATTCAATTTGTGGTTTCTTTATGGTTTTGGGATAATGTTTCAAATGCTTAATTTTGAGGTTGGTATAAACCTACATTTAGTAAATAGGCTTGCTAATAAAATTTGACCAACATTAAAATGCTAACCGCTGCAAACCTTTAGCCTATCCTTGACAGCCTTGCATACTTTCCCCCACTTGCTGAGCTCCAACCATAAGTGTGCTCACCCTTACTTACCGCTGTTCAGAGGAGAACAACAGTGAGGAGTACTTCAGCGACTTTGAGGAATTCTGAGGCATGCGATCCCCCGGTCATGTGCCTGTGGAAGCAGAAGATGAAGTTGTCCGTCTAGTTATCGTTTGTTCTATTGGACCTTTGTGTCCACTGCCTGAGTGTAATAAAAAGATAATGTAATGGTTTAACTCTTGTATGTTTTGATTATTGTTCATGATATTACACTCTTTTGTCTATCATATGTGTGTAACTTGATCCTGGCGCACATATGAGATGCATTTGGTTTCTCTTCGGAAATCATGTGTGACAAAGTGGTATCAGAGCAGTAATGACTGTAGGACGCAGCCTTAAGTTAGAAATGGTCGAAAATTAAGGATTCATGATCTAGAGAACCATGAAATCTTTCAAAATTTACTTATTTATGCATAAAAACTAATTTATTCAGTTTTCCTTTATTTGAATGCTATCATTTTGTTTTTGTCTATACTGAGTTTCCTTTTTGCTTATCAGATGGCTAGGACCAAGAATACAGCACGCAAGAGCACTGGAGGCCGTGTTCCCACTGGTCAGCTGGCACCTCGCTACCCACTCGTTGAGCCAGTGGAGCAGCCTGAGATTCAGATGGAAGATCAGGTTGAGGAAGATCCAGAAGAAAGGATTTTCGAGGATGATGCTGAAGATCACCGTGGGCTGCCACAGCTGTATGATGGCACCTACTTGGTTGTGGATGCCGATGGTGACATGGTAATACCTCCAGCTACCCCTGCTCCTGACGCTCCTCCGTCACCGCCAGCAGATCTTGTGCAGGATGCCCCCGCACAGGAGGCTGCTGGAGGGGACCCAGATGATTCCGGGGATGACAGCAGCAATGACAACGGTGGAGATAGTAGCAGTGGCGAAGACGGTGATGATGATGATGATGATGATGATGATGGCAGTAATGGCAACAATGAGAATGAAGATGAGGAGGTTGACGTCGATGGGCACGAGGATGACAACAGTGCTGTGAATGATAATCAGATGGATAATGACCCTCGCTTTCATGGAGCGACATACCACTACCACCACACTGTTGAGGATAAGCGACAGTTCGTTGTCCTACTGGAGGAGACCCTACAGCACCTTGACTTCACAGCGAGGCCCCTCTATGTTACCAAGCACTACTCGGAGCCCGGGTTGGAGGATTACTACACCACTGAGGTTCACATCCGTGTGCCTCTTCGTGGAGGCATCAGGCACAGTATTCACTCTTCACACTTCAGCTCAGCTCCTACGTCAGTGCAGGCTGCTTCAGTGAACGATGCAGCAAGGAGGGCCCTGTGGTCCATCAGTCACAGATATCGTGAGCGGCTGCACGACTCCGACTTCCGCCACGTCCTCAGCCGTCCTAGAGGCAGCGCGAACACCGTTGTTCCCGTGGGGAATAACAGGGATGGTTGCGTGGACATCTTGGCCCGTGTTGCTTCTGTGCTCAACACGGACTTGGAGGGCACGTACGACGAGGTGGATCGTCTCCACGATCAGCTTCAGAGGGCTTAGGCTCAGATTGCTCAGCTTGAGGCGCAGGTTGCTGGGCGACGTCCTCCAGAGGAGGAAGCACCCTTCTGTCCTCCGGAGTTTCCGCCTCGCAAGATGACTTGCTACAGTACCGACGAGGCCACTACCAGCATGCAGTAGGATTAGGAGATTAGGAGACCCACCTTTACTTTTGTTATCGATAGAGCGTTCCTGCGAGAACGATTCTTGTAATAATGGTTGTTGCATGCAAACATGTTTGATTTGGTTTTTTTGTTTGAGTGTGTTGTATTGTGGAGTGATGGCCACAATGCGACGAGAACAAAAATCATTTAGTTAATGAAGGGTTGGGTTATCCTTATCTATGATGTTTCTTTATCAAGTTTGGTTGATACAAAATCTGTTCACGCAACTCTCTAACACAGCGGTCAAGTTTGAATTTTATCTTGAGCTACAGAACTCCGTTTGATGCAAAACCAGTTGGGTTAGTTCACAAATTTTATGAGTAAATTTCTGGTAAAAATTCAGTAGTAACAAATAAGTATTCACGGAGTTATGAATGAAACTTTGGAGATATCAGAAACTGTAAAACTCTGCTGACACAGTGATCTTCTTTAAATTATATCTCAAGTTATAGACCTCCAATTGAGATGAAACCAGTTAGGTTGGCTTTGGAATTTCATACTACATATTCTGATAAATTTTCGTAATTTTTGGACAACATCACTGGGAGTTACACATGATTTATTGAGACTAGCAGAATCTGTTCAAATTAAAAGTTCATGCATCCTTATCCTTTGAGTTTACTCTTCATGCATCACTTGTGCTTATCTGAAATATATTTCTCTAACAATCAGATGGTACAAACCAGGTCAGGAGGAGGTCAAGACATTCCGCCAGTGATTCGTGCTCACATAGCCAATCAACAAGCTCAAGCATCACCACCTCCACCCCCACCACTTAACCAAATGGATCCGGCTATGCTGCAATTCCTTACCGCCCAAACCCAGCTGCTGCAGAACCTTATTGCTACAGTCCAGAACTTACAAGCTCAACAAAACCAACCAGTACCACCTCCCCCACCTCACCCACAACCGAGGGACAAACATAAGGAGTTTATGAGCCACAACCCTCCCACCTACTCCCACTCTACTGATCTGTTGGATGCCGATGACTGGTTGAAGATGGTTACTAAGAAGCTTGAGATTGTTCAATGCACTGACCGAGAAATGGTCCTGTATGCTGTGGGCAGATTGACAGGGCAAGCTGGTGATTGGTGGGATGCATATTCGACTGCACATCCTAATAGAAACAATATCACTTGGCAGGAGTTCCGGGATAACTTCCGTACATATCACATTCCTTCAGGAGTGATAAAACTTAAGCAGAAGGAATTTCTTGCACTGAAGCAAGGGAATATGTCTGTCATAGAGTATCTCGACAAGTTCACTCACTTGTCCCGTTATGCTCCTGATGAAGTCAACACTGATCCAAAGAGGCAGGAAGGGTTCCTGGATGGCTTGATTGGGCCACTTAACTATCAGCTACAGAGCCATACATTCCCTGATTTCCAGACATTGCTCAATAAAGCTATTAGACTGGAGAGTAAGAGGAAGGAACTGGGCGAGCAAATACGCAAGTTCCAATCTCATGGGCATTCCAGCAGTAACACTCATCCTCTCTACAGTTCACAGCAAGGCTCTTCCCAGTATCATTCTGGTGGTCAAGGAGGGAAATATCCTCAGAACTTGCAGTTGCAGCGCTCATTTCAACCACAGCGCTTCAACCCTCAGACACCACGAACTCCCACTCCTCAGCAGAATCGCTCTAACAATGGTTCTGGGGCACCTGTCAGAAACACCACTCCTGTCCAGCCCAGTGGATGTTTCAAGTGTGGTGAGCTGGGACATTATGCAAACAATTGTCCCAAAAGAGGGACGCAAACTCCTCAGAAGGACAATGGCCAGAGGCCTGGACAGTCATCATCTCAGCCTCGCACTCCACAAGCTCCAAACAAGAGAGTCCAGCAGAACTATATGCGTGGCCGAGTGAATCATGTATCAGTGGAGCAAGCCCAGAATGACTCCGACGTTGTACTGGGTACATTTCCCGTCAATTCTATACCTGCTACAGTTTTATTTGATTCAGGAGCATCACATTCATTTGTAACTGATCAATTTGTGGCAAAACATAACATATCTATGAGTCCTATGAAGACACCATTGATTGTTAGTTCCCCGGGAGGTGAAATGAGAACTGGTCATATATGCCCACAAGTGAATATTAATATCATGGGAGTAGACTTTCTGGCTAACCTGGTAGTCTTAAATTCATGGGGAATAGATGTGATTTTAGGTATGGATTGGTTACAGAAAAATGATGGAATTATACAGTGTCGTAAGAAGTCAGTATTATTAACCAGTCCGCAAGGAGAGAGAATTGAGTATGTGGGTACCCCCTCATCCAATAGTGGCACCGTGAATTCAGCTGAAGGCAAAGCCTTGGAAGACATAAAAGTAGTAAATGAGTATCCTGATGTGTTTCCGGATGATTTACCAGGTATGCCACCTGATCGTGACATTGAATTCAGTATTGAACTTATACCTGGTACTGCTCCTATATCAAAAAGACCATATAGAATGGATGTTAAAGACTTAGCTGAACTAAAGAAATTAATAGAAGAATTACTCAGTAAAGGGTTTATCCGTCCTAGTTCTTCACCATGGGGAGCCCCCACTCTCTTCGTGGATAAAAAGGATGGATCTAGGAGGCTGTGTATAGATTATCGATCTCTTAATGAAGTCACTATCAAGAATAAATACCCTTTACCCCGGATCGAGGATTTGTTTGATCAAATGAGAGGAGCAAAAGTTTTCTCTAAGATAGATCTCCGATCGGGTTACCATCAGTTGAAAATTCGAATGGAGGATATTCCAAAGACGGCATTCACGTCTAGGTATGGGTTGTATGAGTTCACCGTGATGTCGTTCGGCTTGACCAATGCTCCTGCATATTTCATGTACTTGATGAACAAACTGTTTATGGAGTATCTTGACAAGTTCGTCGTGGTATTTATTGATGATATTCTGGTATTTTCTCAGAGTGAAGAAGAACATGAAGAACACTTGAGACTCGTGTTGCAGAAGCTTCAGGAACATCAACTTTATGCCAAGTTTAGCAAGTGTGATTTCTAGTTAAAGAAGGTCTCTTTTCTCAGACACATTATCACTGACGGCGGGATTGCAGTGGATCCAAGTAAAGTCCGGGATGTGTTGAACTGGAGTCCGCCTAAGAATGTACCAGAGATCAGAAGTTTCCTTGGACTTGCAAGGTACTATCACAGATTTATCGAGGGATTCTCGAAGATTGTGAAACCTCTTACAACTTTACTAGAGAAGGGTAAAAGTTTAAGTGGGATGACAAGTGTCAAGCCATCTTTGAAGAATTGAAGAAGAGATTGACCACAGCTCCTGTGCTGATAATGTCGGATATCCACAAAGGATTTGATGTGTATTGTGATGCTTCTTGGCAAGGACTAGGTTGTGTGTTGATGTAGGAAGGAAAGGTTGTAGCATATGCTTCAAGACAGTTAAGGAAACATGAGCAGAACTATCCTACCCATGATCTCGAACTGGCTGCAGTTGTGCATGCTCTCAAAATCTGGAGGCATTATATGATTGGAAATAAGTTTCAGATTTTCACCGACCATAAGAGTCTGAAGTATATCTTTACACAGAAGGATCTTAATCTAAGGCAACGTAGATGGTTAGAATTAATCAAGGATTATGATCTGGATATTCAGTATCACCCTGGAAAAGCAAACGTTGTAGCAGACGCATTGAGTCGGAAGAGTCAGGCCAATATGCTGATAGGTCGTTTGATGCCTCAGGAGTTATGTTGGGAAATGGCACAACTTAATTTGGGAATTGTTACTCAGAATGAGACCTTAACATTAGAAATTGAGTCGACACTTGAGCAGGAAATTAGGAAAGGGCAATTGACAGATGAGAAGATTAAGGAGTACAAGAAACTGATAAAGTTGGGTAAAGTTTCAGAATTCAGGGAAGATGAACAAGGAACAGTGTGGTTCAAAAATAGAATTTGTGTGCCCGAGATTAAAGAATTGTGTGAGACTATATTGAAGGAAGCACACGATTCAGCTTATTCTATTCATCCCGGAAGTACTAAGATGTACCAAGATTTAAAACAAAGGTATTGGTGGTACAGAATGAAAAAGGATGTAGCAGCTCACGTAGATTTGTGTGACACATGCCAGAGAGTAAAAGCCGAGTATCAAAGACCAGCAGGGTTGCTTCAACCTTTGAAAATACCTGAGTGGAAATGGGAAGAGATTAGCATGGATTTCATTGTGGGTTTACCTCGTACACGTGATGGGTATGACTCTATATGGGTTATTGTGGATAGGCTAACCAAGGTTGCACATTTTATACCAGTGAAGACGACATACACTGGGGTCAAGTTGGCAGAGCTATATAATTCAAAAATAGTGTGTTTACATGGAGTTCCAAAGAAGATAGTATCAGATCGAGGCACTCAATTCACTTCACGGTTTTGGCAGAAGTTACATGAATCAATGGACACAAAGCTAAATTTCAGTTCAGCATATCACCCTCAAATAGATGGACAAACGGAAAGAAAAAATCAGATCCTTGAGGATATGTTAAGAGCTTGTGCTTTGAAGCATGGAGGTAGTTGGGACAAGAGCTTGCCATATGCAAAGTTTGCTTATAATAACAGCTATCAGTCTAGCATTAAAATGGCACATTTTGAAGCTTTGTACGGGAGAAAATGTAGAACACCTTTGTTCTGGAATCAGACTGGAGAAAGTCAACTCTTTGGACCAGATAGTATAAGAGAAGCAGAAAAGCAGGTTGAGATAATTCGGGAAAATCTCAAAGCTGCACAATCACGACAGAAGAGTTATGCTGATCCTCGTAGAAGAGAAGTGGTATTGGAAGTGGGTGATTATGCATATCTTAGAGTGTCACCTATCCGAGGTCTGCGAAGGTTTAATGTCAGAGGGAAGTTGTCACCTCGTTTTATTGGACCTTTTCGGATCTTGGAAAGGAGAGGTGAGGTAGCTTATCAGCTGGAACTGCCAGCACAGTTGTCAGGAGTTCATGATGTATTTCACGTATCACAGTTAAAGAAGTGCACAAGTGAGGTCAGAATAGAACCAGTACAATTGGAAGATATTGAGATGGAAAAAGATCTGACTTATAAAGAATATCCTATCAAAATCTTGGATACCTCAGAAAGGGTTACTCAGAGCCTAGTTTTCTTACAGAAAAGCCCCTGACTTTTGTTTTAATCATAACTTTCATGTTTTAACTCCGTTTTTCACGTATAATATATCAAAATGATCGTATCAGTGAGTAGAACCTTTTTATCAGTGCGTTGTTAGCATATAGCAATGTTTGGTGTACTGTTTCATTTATTTATTGTATGCTTATGATTGTGCGTAGATATCGTGCCTGTTTCAACTGAGCAACCTGTCGGAGAAGATCAAGAAGAACCTTTCTTTGAAGAAGAGGATTCCCAGTTTGTAGAGGAAGGCAAGTGGACTTCCCCCTCTGCATTTTTCTCTTTGTCCTAAATAAATTGCATATTAAATAATATTTACTTTTATTTGTTGCTATGCATAAATTGATGGGGAAACCACCTTTTTAAGGACATGACTAGAGCTTTACCCCTATCACCTTGATCAACCCTTTTTAATAAATGTTTTGGGTAGATAATTGCTTAGCTGCTTTACATGGGTTGGTTGAAAGTGGTTTTATGATAAAGACTTTCATGCTTAAGTGATGATGGTTTTGTTTAACACAAGAACACTATGATTTAATTGGAACATGGAGAACCACCCAAGAAAACAGTACAACCACACAGTCCATATGGCTCTGGCTTAGCCAATTAATTAGGTGTGTGAATGAACTGATGACCTTATCCGAAAGGGGCAGAGGGGGGTCGGGGTTGCAGGGGTATAGCCCGGTCCTTTTGGGGTAGCAGCCTTTGCTAAGGTGTCGACCACTAGGGAGGGTTATGGTCCGCCCTGATCTGTAACTATACGGGTTGTTGGTCTTTTGCATGCCTTTGTAAAGGCTTCGTAGTGGACCCGTAGCCACTCATCTCGGAAGTGTTTAAGGGTCTAGCTAACCCGGGCAACATGGGGAACACGAGCTGTGGTGAAAGTGTACAACCTCTGCAGAGTTAAAACTGATCGATCAGCCGTGCTCATGGTTAAGAGCGTCTTGGACCCTCACATGATAATTAAACTTGAAGATGAATTCATTTTGTGGTTTCTTTATGGTTTTGGGATAATGTTTCAAATGCTTAATTTTGGGGTTGGTATAAACCTACATTTAGTAAATAGGCTTACTAATAAAATTTGACCAACATTAAAATGCTAACCGCTGCAAACCTTTAGCCTATCCTTGACAGCCTTGCATACTTTCCCCCACTTGCTGAGCTCCAACCATAAGTGTGCTCACCCTTACTTACCGCTGTTCAGAGGAGAACAACGGTGATGAGTACTTCAGCGACTTTGAGGAGTTCTGAGGCATGCGATCCCCCAGTCATGTGCTTGTGGAAGCTGAAGATGAAGTCGTCCGTCTAGTTATCGTTTGTTCTATTGGACCTTCGTGTCCACTGCCTGAGTGTAATAAAGAGATAATGTAATGGTTTAACTCTTGTACGTTTTGATTATTGTTCATGATATTACACTATTTTGTCTATCATATGTGTGTAACTTGATCCTGGCGCACATATGAGATGCATTTGGTTTCTCTTCGGAAATCAGGTGTGACAATCATCAAATATACTTTACCATGATTATAAGTTTATAATCATAAGAGATATAATATATGATAAATGAATGGTCAAAATGTTATATTGAAGACTGTGTCATCTTCTATTATGCTTTATAAAAGTGAAAGGAGGGAGTAACAACATGTAGGCTTGAAGATTCGTGCTAATTTTTCAAAAGGATTTACCCAAGAAATTCTCTTTTATTAATGCTAGACTTTGGGCTATTATGGCACAATCAGTTATCGTGGGCCGTACTTCGGCCGGCCTAGCTACAAACTTTTCGGGTGACGAGGCAAATTTCCATCTAATTAAGGACGATAAATGGTATTGCACCCAAAATTGGTAGGACTGAGCATGCTCCATGTCCCACCTCTATTATTTGTGCACTAACATAAAAAAAAATATGTGTATGGCATTAGCAATGACCCGATGCGGAGTTGAGAAAGTCGGGAAAAATAAAATAAAGCGCAATACTATTAAAGAAGAAGAATCTATATTTAGTGGTAAAGATGTTTTTATATGACATTTGCACATCAGTACTGTGTCCTACACTTTTTTTCCCCGAAAACGATACTACTGTGTCCTAACACTTGAACAGCTGAAGCTAGCTGCATATGACTATATGACGGGCTTACCTCGACTTGTTTTGTTTTATTTTCTCTCACAGAATATTATTTAATCTACCAGTCAAGCATTATTCATTCTACCAGCCAAACGGTCTTCAAGTGCCCACATTGGATGCTATTGCAATCTTTCTTTGTCAGGCTTACCAAGAACCTGATGATCTGATCTGTGCTCTATCTTCAATCCCTCATCGTTCGTGGATCAGCAGCAAGTGTCATGTCATGGCTGTCCGCATCTTTGAAGGCAGACGAGCTTCTTCTTTGGTAAAGCAGCGTTAGCATATCAGTGCACACGGACATGTTCCTTCAGTTTAATGCACGCTGAGAAGTTGCACATAATAATCTTATCGGCTCATCGATCGTTTTGTGATAGTGGGAATTGAGTTGCAAGAAAAGCAGGAGGCAGGAGCTACTTTGTTCATGGGAAAAGGCAGAGACGACAGGCATGAAAGGAAGTTGTTGCTTGTCCTTATAATTAGCAGGCGACAAACCAAAGCAAGCCAAAGATCTTCTTTAAAAAAAATGACAGCAAACCAAAGAATCTAGTGTCTGAATCACTGAAACTAGCTGGTGGCTATATTTTTCCCTTTGCTCTGCGTCTATTCGGCAGTGCTTATTGTTGCCGAGTCATGTCCACCTTCCTTCAGAATGAGTATAGCGCTTCACATTGACATGCAACCACGTACCTAAAACCGGACTGCTCTGTCGTCCTTGAGGAAGAATCATCTGAGAGATCATGTGGGCAAGAACACAAATAAAGTGCAAAAGGTTCTCCAATTCGTTCACCGGCTCTTTCAAGGTTCGGTTCTGACCTAATTGTTTCAGAACTTCGTTCTCAAGTGCGACGCGAAAGATGGCCAAAATACGATAGTTTTCAACGCCCCAATTTGAAAAGAGATCCGCCTCTCATCAGTTGACCAACGAAGAGATCCACCGCTAGACATTTGTGCGCGCCTCTTGTTGACGACAGGCGGCATGATGGTTGCTCGAGAACGCCGCTTCAAGTCGTAGCCTCTTTCCCCACCACGGAGTCACGGACCACCGAAAAGGCAACGCCCGTGCCCGCCGGCTGCCTCGAGCACCCGGCAGCTGGTGGTCTGTGCAAATGTGGAATGGCCATCCAGGCAGTACAAAAACGTCATGGGTTCCGTGAGATGCAGTACAGATAGCTGCTGCTGCCTGCTGGCCATTGTACTAGTGCACGTACTAGCAGGCACGCTTTGCGTCCATTTGGAGCTCTGACCGGTGTGGCCTCTGCCTTGCTCGGTCGCCTCGTTTCCTCATTGCTTTGCTTGGTCTGAACAGTTCAAACTCCCGGGAACAACAAATACAACTGCCTTTTTATTAGGTGGACGACGGACACACCAACACCACCACCGTCAGCCAGCGACAACGAACGAACCCCGGCGGTCGGGGGCCCACCACCGTTTGTTCCACCCGAGCCTTTCACGGCACGTCGACATGCATGCAGAGTTTTTTAAGTCGTGGTTGGAGCGGTTGCATCGAGCGAAAAAAGCCGAGCGGTAAACCGCAAAAATCGAACGGTAAGCCGTTGGCTTCGGTTTTGTAGGTTCGGTTAGATACTTTTTACCGTGATTTTTTTAAACCGGACCGCAGCGGTTTTAGCGATTACCGCGGTATAAATTGCGGTTTGCAACGATAAAAAAAACCATGCATGCATGTAGCCGTCCTAGCTGCTGATCTATCACTCTCGGGAGTCTCTTCGATCAGAGTTACTTCCCGCAACGCAAGCAGAAGGGCCTGAACTGTTGAATCAAGAAGGCAACAACGCACGGAATTGGTGATACGGATATGTGGTGACGCGCGCCGATGGATGCGCATGCAGATCGAGAGAGAGAGAGAGAGAGATGCAGAGATAGACGCATCCAAGTCACCCGTCACTCTCGGGCGCCTAGCGAACTCTTCGATCTTCTCCCCGAACCTCCCGCGCCACACGTGACATAGTGCAAGTCGCCGGGGCTCTCGCTCGCCTCTCGGCCGCGGTCGGGTCGTCGGTCCAGATCTCCTCCGCTTTCACGTACGCCGGGGGTCGCGACACAGTGCGTTTGTGCTGTTCTACAGTGGTAGTGACAGTGTGGTGGTGCGCGCTGAGGCGCCGCCGCGCCCCGGTGGTCCGGTGACGGGTGCGGCGCGACGCGGACGGCACCTCGGCGCCCCGGTGCAGGGATCCTTGTGGCTCGGTTTTTGCCTTTCCGCGGCCGTTGGCACTGGCGGATCCCCAAAAGCATCGGCGTTCCCCCGCTGCGGCTGCGGGTTGCGGGGTGATCAGGATTACCAAGAAAAATCGATGGATCACCTTTTTTCTCTGAGGCCGGCAGGATGCGTGACGGAATCTATCCATCCGACTCTACCACCAGTGGACGTGGACGTGGACGTGGACGTGGACGGGTGGTGCGTGACGCTGGTAAAAGAAAATCAGAAACGGTTGGTTGTTACCTGTCTCCGCGGCTGATCTGATCGAGCTAGCGCAACGGCCAGAGATTATCACCAGTAAACTACTGTATTTCTTCAACGAATCGTTACCAGTAAACTAATACGCACCATCAGGTAGCCGTCGCCCATGTTCATTGGAGAGTATAATACGTGTATGTACTACCTTCTCTGCTTTCTGCCGGATAGCAGCCGCGCGGCGCGGCCGCCGGCTTTTAGCTTTGCCGGACGCGACGACGCCCGACGAGGCGACGACGGGTCAGCGTCGGACTCGGACGATCGACGCCGGCCGGCTGGCCCCGTTTCCCTATGCATCGACGCGAGCGCCGAGACCAAACACACACACACGTGCTCCACGCGTGAACCGCCGTTGGTGACTTGGGGGTGGGTACGAAGGACTGCCGGCCGGGGCCACGCACCGGCAAGCGTGAACCGCGTGGCGGCGGTCCTGCCTGCCTGGCCGGCGGCGTCCCACCCCGCGGAGCCGCACGTGCCGTTCCTCGCTCGATCATCCATTCATCCCAATGTATCATCCATCGATCCGCGCCGGAGGCGTTTCGCTACCGCAAACGAACTCCATTTGCGAGCGAGACAGGTGGTGGATAAACGACAGCTCAAGGATTTTACGTTGTTTTGTACTGTACTAGTAACGCTGAAGCTGAGATCCTATGCCTCGTGCACGCTACAAAACGCACCTGTTCATCCGATGGATTCTGCTGGTCGAAGCAGTATTCTAGTTTAGCTCAACTTCCCCCCCTGGCCCCCTCCACATGCATATATGACCACCACCCTACCGAAACAAAATCTAAAATTAAGCATTAGTTTTTTCTTAACCACCACATCTGACATCCCACTCACTAAACTGCTCCTTTTTGTTTACAAAAGATAATCCTTTTTACACCTCAGTCCTCATGTGACCTCCAATTTTCTTAACCGTTACATGTGCAATTACACACATTTTTCCTTAACACATTTTTCATGTGAAAAGGATGAAATTAAAACACACACACATTTTCCCTTAACCTTTACATGTGCAATTACATCAACAATTCTACTGTCTATATAGGCTGACTTCAACACATCACGGTGCTGACGTAAGATTTCACAAGGCCCGTCAGAGATGAAACCAAGTCAAGGGAGAGAGTGTCAAGCCGCCGTCTAGATATCTGAAAACGTCAAAAGGTGAGAGATCAACTGGCAAATTTGCCAACTCCCAGCTACTAAACCAAACCAAACCCGCCAAAAGAAAGAAGAAGGAAATTAAATTAAACATTTCCAAAAACACCCCCGGTACTCGGCAAAACCACCCCGATCTGCCCCACCGCCGCCGCCTGATTTGCCCCCAGTTTATAAACTAACCCCCACCTCCTCCCCATCCCCGTTCGCTCTCCCTCCCTCCCTCCCTCCCACCAAATTATTCCCACCACGCCACCACCCGCCGAGTCAGTCAGTCCCCTGACGCCGCGCCTGACAGGCATGGCCCACCTGCAGCTCTCGGCCGTCGCCGGCGCTCGGCCGGCGGCGGCGGGAGGGCGCGGCGACGAGATGGAGGACGTGGCGCTGCTGGACTCGTACGACGTGGAGATGGGGGTGCCCCCGCCGGAGGAGGCGGAGGCGCACGTGCGCGTCACGGGCATGACGTGCTCCGCCTGCACAAGCGCCGTCGAGGCCGCCGTCTCCGCGCGCACCGGCGTGCGGCGGGTCGCCGTGTCGCTGCTCCAGAACCGCGCACACGTCGTGTTCGACCCCGCGCTCGCCAAGGTGACCCATGCTGCTCTGCTCTGCTCTCTCTCCTCCCACCGCGCTGGTGTTGCGTGACGATGCGATCCTTGCGCGCGCACCTGCGGCTCCCGGGGGTGGTTGGGAGCTCGCGGACGGTCGCGGGGGGTGGTGATCCTTTTTGAATTGTCTGCGGTTTTTCCGGGTAACTTGCTGCGTTTGGCGACGGTCGGACTGCGTTTTCGCGTGTCAGAACAGGAAACTGTGGTCGGGGAGTTCGCGGGCTTTTCCTGTAGCGCTTGGGGAGTTGGTGCATTTGCATCGTCACAGTATTTTCTTCGTGTGATCAAGTTAATTGTGTACGCGCTCGGAATTTCTGCCTTGAGTTGTAGGGTGCGGAATTTTGAGCTTGACACCTTCGGCGGTACTGTTTCAGTGACTTCTGATTTGGTTGGTGGAGTAAATGCTGTATCATCAACTCTGAAATCTAGAGTTGTAAAGATTTGGCTGTTCAGGTGCTCAAAGTTGTTGCTCCTTTTGCTTTCGTGGTTGGGTGAGCTGTAACTTCGTTGGAAGCTCGTGATTGCTGATCAGCTGTGCGTGCATTGTGGGATTCGGGAGCTCAAGGCTGGCACACAGCTGCAACCGGTTGATGCTACTGCAGGAAATGAGTTGGTGGTGTATGCAATAGCTTTTGATCAGTAGTTGAGCTGCTGAATGTTTTCAGGGGAAAACAAGCACTGGACTCAACTTTAGGTTCAGGAAAGTTACCGAACCATGTGATGGGATTTTACTTTCATGGTAACAGTGGAGCTGGGTGTGTTCCATGCATCACACTTTAGTCGCACTCTAGATATGGTGTGGAGAGTACCTATTGTGCCATGGACCTGGCAATTTGTTTATCCTTGAACTAACCTGACATAGTCACTAATTTCTTAAAAGCATGCCATTACTTAGGAAATGGAAGCTGATGTATAAGCATGTAATCTTCTATTCAGTCCAATTACATACAGTAGCTTGCACATTCTTACTTACTCTTTCTTTTTCACAATGTCAACTGTATACCCACATTTTTTATTTTTATATATTTGTTTACTGAGAAGCCATTTTATCAGTGGAGTTCATTATTCAGGTATAAAATTGGACACATTGTGCATTATCTGTTAAACTATGCTTGCTATTCTAGTTTTATTTTAATCATGATGGTCAACACAGCTTTGGACTTTTGAGTCCTGTTGCATCACATTTGAGCTAAAATGCCAAGGCACCTAACTATGCATGTGCTGTGATCTGCACGCATGTGGTTTCTCGATTCTGTCCATCCACATATGCTAAGCCTGCTCCAGTTTAGATGACTGATTCCTGAGGGGTTTTTGATTTCCTACCCAATTAGTTGGTTTATTTGGGTCATTTCAATAGCTTCATCTTTATTTTGGTAACTTATCTTTTCAGGTCGAAGATATAATTGAAGCTATAGAAGATGCTGGGTTCGATGCAGAAATTATCCCTGATTCTGCTGTCTCTCAGCCTAAATCACAGAAAACTTTGTCAGCACAGTTCAGGATAGGAGGAATGACATGTGCAAATTGTGTGAACTCGGTTGAGGGTATCTTAAAAAAGCTACCTGGTGTTAAAGGAGCGGTCGTTGCCTTGGCAACCTCGTTGGGAGAAGTTGAGTATGTTCCTTCTGCCATTAGCAAGGATGAAATTGTTCAGGCCATCGAGGATGCCGGTTTTGAAGCAGCATTCTTGCAGAGTAGCGAGCAAGATAAGATTTTGCTGGGACTGATTGGCTTGCACACAGAGAGGGATGTAGAAGTATTGCATGACATTCTTAAGAAAATGGATGGTTTGCGACAGTTTGATGTAAATACTGTCCTCTCAGAAGTTGAGATTGTATTTGATCCAGAGGCTGTTGGTCTGAGATCAATTGTGGATACAATTGAGATGGGAAGCAATGGGAGGTTGAAAGCACATGTTCAGAATCCATACACTCGAGGGGCTTCAAATGATGCACAGGAGGCCTCCAAAATGCTTAATCTTCTCCGCTCTAGCTTGTTCCTTAGTGTAAGTTTTTCTCTCACCACTTTATTTTTTCCCCACCTAAGATAACTAGCAGAATGCATGTTTAGTGATTGTGCCTCTGCCATCGATATCGCTAGGAAGACATGCATGGCATCTAATGTGTCCACAGCAGGCAGCATAAGATTAGGGCCTTAAAAATTATATTCATATTTTTAATCATGAACAAATGGCCCTCCTGTAACATTCAACTCAGACCTTTGGCATTTTAAATAATATCCCACTGCTTCCTTTTACTTGCATGTGAGGCCCAGCAAAACAAGATGCCTTATGGAAATAAAATGGTACTCTTATTCGATATTTGGGGTGTGTTTAGATCCAGATGAATTGGCTGAATTGGGGAAGAATTGGTGTAAATGCAGATGAATAGTGAGAGGTGATGTGAGGTAATGTGATAGATGATGAGATGTTTTTTGCAAACTTTTTGGGATCTAAACACACCCTTGGGCAAGTAGCAAGGGGGACACATTTAATTTGACAATCAACTAGGAACTGAAGGGAAATGCAAAAGGTAGGGGAAAGTGCAGGGTCCATTTTGTAAAAGGAGAAAGTGTTGGGTGTTAGAGATAAGGTTAAAATGCACAGCTGTCAGATATTTTGCTATTTATTTTGAAGTTTTTTCTCACACAATGCTTGTGGTATGATGCTGCTTGGCCCTGACTGACTCATGTCTAATTGATTTTTTGCACCAGATTCCTGTATTTTTCATACGTATGGTTTGCCCCAGTATACCCTTCCTTAGTACATTGCTAAGCATGCATTGTGGACCATTTCTTATGGGGGATTTGCTGAAGTGGATATTGGTAAGCATTGTACAATTTGTTGTTGGCAAAAGGTTCTATGTTGCGGCTTATAGGGCCTTGAGGCATGGCTCTACAAACATGGATGTGCTAGTGGTTCTTGGCACCACTGCATCATATGTGTATTCTGTTTGCGCACTATTATATGGAGCATTTACTGGATATCGGCCTCCAGTATATTTTGAGACAAGTGCAATGATAATTACATTCGTATTGTTCGGGAAGTATCTTGAGGTGCTTGCAAAAGGGAAGACATCAGATGCGATTAAGAAGCTTGTAGAACTGGTCCCTTCTACTGCTCTTTTGGTTCTGAAGGACAAAGGTCTGTAGTAATATTGTTCTACAAAATGTATCTTATATTATATCTATACACAAACTCACACTTATGTTTTAAAAAATACAGAAGGAAAACATGTTGGGGAGAGGGAGATTGATGCATTATTGGTCCAACCTGGTGATGTCTTAAAAGTGCTTCCTGGGTCAAATGTTCCAGCTGATGGTGTTGTCGTTTGGGGAACAAGTCATGTGAATGAAAGTATGATAACTGGTGAATCAGCACCCGTCCCTAAAGAAGTATCTAGTGTTGTAATTGGGGGGACAATAAACTTACACGGCGTCCTTCATATACAAGCTACAAAAGTGGGATCCGGGACAGTTTTGAGTCAGATAATTTCTCTGGTTGAAACTGCTCAGATGTCCAAAGCACCTATTCAGAAATTTGCCGATTATGTGAGTATGCTCTTTTTTTGTATATGATATTCTGACCATGTAGTTTCCTAGTGTAACTTGAAATCCCAAAGCATTGTTTATGATCTATTTGTTGTTTCCTGCAGTTGACATAATGTGAATGTGTCACTGTTTGTATGCCCATTTGTGTATTTATTGCCTTTTTAGGGGACCTTTAATTGCCATTAGAGGGTGATAATTTACTCCATCACAACTTATGTAGCACATGTTCATTTCATATATGCTTTCTACTTCTATTGCTACTTGTTGTAACATGATTAATTTTAAATCTAGCCTACAATGGAAAGATGGTACCAATCTTTCAGCCATATATTTATCCTAAGAGCTAAGCCTAGTGATTCAGCTCAAGCTAAGTCGTGGTCATGGCTAGACAATTTTGTGTAATCTTCTATGTTTTCTCTTTTTGTTCTTTCCTCTGTATTGATCTTATCTTAGTATATGTGCAGCACAAGCCTCTCCTGCTATTTTTGCCTTAAAGAAAACATATTTAATTTTATTGGATGTCCTTGTAGACTACTTTAGTTGCTAAAAAGGCCTATATATCTACTGAAAGTGTCACATCATATTTTAGATGCCTACTATGGTTATTGCTGACATTAATTATCTCCGTTTTTTCAGGTGGCTAGCATTTTTGTTCCAATTGTCATCACATTGTCTGTAGTAACATTTTCTGTGTGGTATGTTCAATAACTATCGTAAGCTTTGGAGTGATGCTATGTTCAAGTTTCTCACTGTGCATTGGCTACTTCTGCAGGTTCTTGTGTGGATGGTTGGGTGCATATCCGAATTCATGGGTCGCTGAAAATAGCAATTGCTTTGTTTTCTCTCTCATGTTTGCCATATCTGTTGTGGTGATTGCTTGTCCTTGTGCCCTTGGTTTGGCAACACCAACTGCTGTGATGGTAGCAACTGGAATTGGGGCTAATCATGGAGTACTTGTAAAAGGTGGAGATGCTTTGGAGAGGGCTCAGAATGTGAATTATGTGGTTTTTGATAAAACAGGGACTCTAACTCAAGGAAAGGCTGTTGTAACAACTGCAAAGGTTTTCTCAGGAATGGACCTTGGAGATTTCCTCACACTAGTTGCATCCGCAGAGGTGAGGCAGACTTGACATTAAACTATTTTGATTAATATCAATGTGTTTTAAAAACACCTTGCTTTGGATTATTTGTACTGTCATCTGGAGTCAATATATTGTGAGGACATGCTTTATATTCCTCATGTTTTTGGCTTCTTTGTGTTGATGTGCGGCTATTTGCGTTTGCTCTGTACTCAGGCAAGCAGTGAGCATCCTCTTGCCAAAGCTGTTTTGGACTATGCATTTCATTTCCATTTCTTTGGCAAGCTTCCTTCATCAAAAGATGGCATTGAGCAACGAAAGGATGAAGTATTGTCCAAGTGGTTGCTTGAAGCTGAAGACTTCTCTGCAGTACCTGGCAAAGGGGTTCAATGCTCAATCAATGGGAAGCGTGTTTTGGTGAGTCATAAGCTATAACATCATACTTCCACCACGTTCTTTTTAACATACAATTAATGGGAAGCATGTTCTATAGGGCATATTACCTTTCAATTTTCCTTCAAAATATACAATGCATGCAGAGCTAATGTTAAGTATCTTTTTGCTAATACATCCCTTCTGCCGTTATACCACATTCTATCCTAAGCATTTCTGCACGACTACCCTCTCAAAATATCTTCTTGTACCTCCAAAACACTTATATACTCATATATAGTGCTTTTTGAATTCATTCCCAGTCAAATGTGGCTTATAAAATGGGGGGGGGGGGGGGCCTGACAGCAGCGTTATATATTGATATGTGGGCTGTGGCACTGAATAAAGCCTTGCTTATCTTTCAAATGAATGTTTTTCCAGGTCGGAAACCGTACTTTGATTACTGAAAATGGTGTAACCATTCCCCCAGAAGCCGAAAATTTCTTGGTAGACCTGGAATCGAATGCAAAAACAGGCATTCTTGTGGCATATGATGGCGATTTTGTGGGGTTGATGGGCATTACCGATCCACTGAAGAGGGAGGCTGCTGTTGTAGTGGAAGGACTAAAAAAGTTGGGTGTTCATCCGGTGATGCTCACAGGGGATAACTGGAGAACCGCCCAAGCTGTAGCAAAAGAGGTGAGACTCATCATCTTCTCGTGTTTCTCTTTTGGCTTCAATTCATTCAAGAGGTTCGCTTGTTAACTCATCTTCTTATTGACTTACTGTCCTTTGGCAGGTTGGCATTGAGGACGTGAGAGCAGAGGTCATGCCAGCCGGAAAAGCCGACGTTGTTCGCTCTCTCCAGAAAGATGGGAGCATTGTCGCCATGGTCGGGGACGGCATCAACGACTCCCCAGCCCTGGCGGCAGCCGACGTCGGGATGGCCATCGGCAGCGGCACAGACATCGCCATCGAGGCGGCGGACTACGTGCTGGTGCGGAACAACCTGGAGGACGTGATCACCGCGATCGACCTCTCCCGGAAGACGTTCAGCCGGATCCGGTGGAACTACTTCTTCGCGATGGCCTACAACGTTGTGGCCATCCCCGTCGCCGCGGGCGCGCTGTTCCCGTTCACGGGGCTCCAGATGCCGCCGTGGCTGGCCGGCGCCTGCATGGCCTTCTCGTCCGTGAGCGTGGTGTGCTCGTCGCTGCTGTTGAGGAGGTACAGAAAACCCAGGCTGACCACCGTGTTGCAGATAACTGTAGAGTGATTGCTGTGAATGTGAATACCGTAGCTCCCCTGACCGTTTTACGTGAATGAAATGGAAATTACAGCGTAAATGGCGCCCTTTTGTAAATTGTAAGTTTTTGGTGGTGGTGAAGGTTCTGCTGATTTTCGCAGCCTTCTCAAGTTTTTTTTATCTCCCTTTTACCATCTTTTGGTAATTTTTGGGCTATTACAGTTAGATGCGCCGTGGTAAAATCCCATTCAGTAATTGTAAATTAGTCTGCCCCCATTTTTTACTATAGTAATATGGAATTCGGTAAAAAAAAGATGATTGATAAAGATTGGCTTATTGTGCCGAAATGATTCGTGAAACCTTGAATTGTTAATTTTAGCGAATGATTATGCATTTCTCTTGGTTGTTGGTGAGTTTGGTGTTTGGCGTTCTGCCAAAGTGCCAATGATACCAACTCGTTCACGCAGGCAGATTTTTGGACGTGCGCCTGGCATTTTTTTATTTTTATTTTATTTACAAAAAATAATTGTGTGACGAAATTTTGCAAAAATAGCCAGTTATGAACCGGCGGTAGTGGTAACAACTTATACCGCTAGTTCATCCAGCGGTTGAGTTTTTTTTTTCAAAAGTTTCGTTAGGCACAATTGTTTTTGTAAAATCGTAAAATACTAAAAAAACCGTGCCCCTGTAAGTTGTTTTGTTCTTCGTTTTGCTCATCTGAGAATTCCAGGGAGGAAGAAAATTGGGTGTAGGAATGGTAGTCGGATCCGTGGGTGCGGGTGCTCACGGTTTTCACACCCAATAGGTGCGAGCGTGGGTGCAAAATTTCACCCATGTGTCTACACCTGACCCGACCCGTATTAAGCGGGTAGGTGCAGGTGTAGATTTTAGCCTGTGGGTGACTCATGGGGGCCAAAAAAATAATTCATCTTTTTATTTTTTAAGTCCTAAAACTTTTGCACTATGAATTTGGTTCAATACATCTTAAACTCTAGTCGCACCATGCACTTACCTAATCTACAGATCACAACCACCCTCTCAGCTGCTATTTTATAGATTTATGATAATTGATGTTGTAACCTATGCTTGATGTTTTTTTTATCTTAAAGCTAGGCTTGAGTCTTTATTCTATACTCCCTCCGTCCCATAAAAAGTGCAATCCTAACTTTTTAAAAAAATCTCACAAAGAATGCAATCCTAGAAAATAGATCTAATTACCTTCCTAATTAAGTGGTCAGATCTGATTTGCATCACAAAACTTACTGCATTTAGCAAACAAATGGGGGTATTAGAGTCTTTTCATTCCTCTGCTAATTTGTCTAAAAAAACTAAAATTGTACTCTTTTATAGGACAGAGGGAGTATTTGCTTATGTGATGTACTGAGTACGGGTGACTATTTACTTTCTTGGTGGAATTATGAATGTTTATGTGATGTGGTGTGATTATAAGTTGGAAGTTTGGCTTGTTAAAACTATTTATTTGTGGCTTTAACAATTGTATCATACTATATTGATTGATATGATATCATCATGTTTATATATGTCATATACTGTGGTAGACCCAGTAGGTACCCGAGACCCAGCGGGTGCCCAACGAGTGTGGGTGCGGGTGTGAAGAGGCTGTTCAGCTGGTAGATTGAATAGTGTTCGGCTGATAGATTGAATAGTATTGTGTGAGAGGAAATAAGTTAAAATAAGCCGAAATAAACCGAGAAACAGCCAGTCGAACAGCCCCGAAATTTCACCCATAGGTGTGATAATGAGTGGGTTTTGCTCCACCCCTCCCTTAGTTGGGTGGGGACGAGCGTGGCCTCATGGGCCGTAACATATTGGGCCAAACGGCCCACTGGCCATTCGAAATAAAGAGGGGCAAATTTTGGTGATCTCCCTTTCTCCTCTTCCTCTGCCATTCTTTGCTTGCAATCGATCACAAACACATACGCTGCCTTTTCTAAATAAATTGTTTTTAAAAATATAAATAAATACCACTAGTCCAGATTCTCACGCAAAGAATTCTGTTCGTACATCATGCGGGTCGTGCGTGTTCTCTGTGTATGAAACCCATCCGAGTCGATCAGGTGAGTGAGGTGTGTCGAGTCAGGTGGCCGGGTACGGTGCACTGCGCCCCCGTCGCCACCGCGCGTTCCACGCTGTTCCCGTATAATAATACATCACCCGTCGTTGTGTTTCGCGTGCCACGTGGGAAGAAAAAAAGAAAAAAGAGGGGGCATATGCCTGATTCGGCTCTCTCTCTTCCTGCCTGGTTCAGCGGGATCCAGATTGAAGGCAAGTCACTGAGCACTGTAGCGGTGTCTTACTCTCCTCCAAAGACGACCATCGCAAGATTAATGGGCAGATCATCGTGAACAGTACGTGTGCCACAGTATCAAATAGTATTCCCGAAACAGTGTTTTTGCTACAGTATTAAGTGGCAAAATTTGCTGATCTCCTCCTGCACTACTACCCACGGCAAAAGGCAGCCACGAACCATGCATGCATCTGGAACAATCTTTGATGACGCACGTACAAAGCTCCCGGTTAGCCTGACGCAGACACGCATATGATCATATATACTACTTACAGGCTAGGATGCCGAGTCGGACGCCATGATGTCGCATTCCGACGACAGAGAAAGAACTGGAGTCGAGCGAAGGGAAACGACGACAACTTTGAGAAAGAACCGGTGCAGTGCAGCCGTGCTGCTCCCTCTTTGAGTTGAGATCGAGATGGGCGGCTGCCGCACCGGGGTGCGCACCATTCCTCCTCCAACCTCCATGCATGCCAGTGCCATTCCTATGTGGAATCATATACCCCGCCCGGCCGCCCCCTGCGAATATAAGGGGCTCTTTTGGCAGGGCTTTTTCAAGTGCTTCTCCACTGGTTTTTACAGAAGCTCTGCCAAATACCTAACCAAAAAACGGCTTCCAACCTGAAGTCATAGAGAAGCCATTTTACAATTTGTACTAAGGAGGTGAAGTCAAAAATAGTGGCTCCCCGCGGTTTCTTTCTCACATGTGACATTAAAAATACAGAGAAGCTACAACCACAACCATTTTGCCAAACACTTTACAAAATAGCTTCAACTTCACTAAAGAAGTCATTTTACCATAACAGCCACAGCCACAGCTGTTTCAGCCACATCCACACCTCTGTCAAAGGACCATAAATATATACTACATATATCGCTCCTAGGAGTCCAGATTCTCACGCAAAGAATGTTGGTCGTATCAGAACCGAGAAGAATGGATTCAACAAGAAGCTGACGTACGTGTGCCCACAGAACAATATCCGGAGAAGGGCCCAGTGATCAGTACTGTACTACGTACTGATTGAATTGGGTAATAGTATATTTACATACGCTAATTAGTGATGTGCAGACGCGAGCAGCGCCCCGATTATTAGTGCGTGTTTTGTGTGTAATCCATTCCATCGAGTCGATCAGGTGAGTTTAGGTGTGTGTGTCAGCTGGCCATGGCCAGGTGCGCCCCTGTCGCCGCCGCCGCGCGTTCCACGCTGTCCCATATAATACACACGTAATATCGTCCGCACATGTTTTGCCTGCCACGTCTCGTCGGGGAGGGGGAAAAGAGGGAGTTTGTTTTTTTAAATTAAAAAGAAGAAGAAAAAATAAGAAAATGTCAGGGAAAAAACACGTGGCCTGGTTCGGCCCTCTCGTCCTGGTTCGGCGCGGCGGCTTTCTTGTACGTGACGCGCGAGCTGCGAGCCGCATGTAGTATCCGGCTAGGAAGACCCGAGGTAGCTAGGGCCTGTTTGTTACACGCGCCCGGCGTTGGGCCAGGCCGGCGCGGTGCAGTGGGCCTCGTTTGGTGGCCTGCATGCGTGACCGGGCCAGGCCCCCGCGGTGCAAAATTGGCCCGCCAGGCTGCACGTGCAGAAACACCCGGGGGGTCGTTTCTCGCGGTGCTGGCCCGCGCGGCACACACGGGCTGCACGCGGAGGGAATGGCGGGAGGCTCCCGCGGCCTGGCGCCAGTTTTTTGGGCCGGCTAGGGTTACCTCCTCGCCTCCCCTGGCGGTATAAAGCGGAAGGCCGTCGGGGACGCGCTCGCTCCTCCCCCCATTTCCGCCGCCTCCACCGACCGCTCCCCTCCCGCATCCATTTCACACTCTCCACCTCGACCCCCTCTTCCTCGAGATCCCGGCGAGTTGAAGGCGACGGCGAGGCTGGTGCTGCTGCGGCTGATCCGGAGGCGTGCGTGGTCGCCTGTGGAGGGCAGCGGTGGTGCTGCGGGTGCGTCTTCTTCGTTGAGCTCGAGGTCTTCGTCGACTTCCAACGCTGGACCCGTCCATCGTGTTCGTCTGCAACCGGATCTGCTACCTCTACGTCACCGGCTACTCGAGGAGCTTCTTCGTCCCCGGCGTCACCTGCTTCTTCCCCTGTTCCGAGCACGCGTTCCTCGTCTTCTTCCTGTTCGAGTCGTCACGCCGCACCTCCCCCGGCACACGGTACCACATCTTCATCCCCAGGACCGTCTACTTTGTTTTCGCGCAGGTATGGACCGCATCCTCACTTGTCGTGCATCTAGATGTTGTTTGCGATGGGTTAGGGTCTCCTACGATGGAGTTTTTTGTGCATTTGCTCGGTGTTTCCTCGGATCTGGGTGGAATCCCTCTTGTATGTGTTTGTTGTCACCCGTAGATCTATTCTATACATCTATTTTGGTTTCATTCTATTGATTCTAGTTGAGTTGGGTGGAGTTTTGGGGTTAAGATTGTCGATCTAATATCTTTGTAGTTCATGCGGTTAGTGGGTATCCTCGCCGGATCTGCATGTGTTGTATATCTGTGGTTAGTGGACATCCTCAGCGGATCTGCATGTGTTCTATGTGTTGCGGTTAGTGGGTATGATTTATACATCTGCTTTGGTCTGAATCTTCAGATGATTCTAGTATTACTTGGGGTGGATCTTTGTGGGGTAGGGTTCTTGGTGCAATTTCTGGGTTAGTTTCTGGGTGTTATCGGCGGATGTGCATGTCTTGTATGTGTTGCGAGTGGGTTTGCTGTACACCTCTCATTTGGTCTCAACCTTCGGTTGATTCTACTTTAGTTCGGTTCATCTTTGGGGGGTAAGGTTCCTGGTGCATGTTCTGGGTTAGTTAGTGGGGTATCCTCGCCGGATCTGCATGTCTTTTATGAGTTGCGGTTAGTAGGTATGCTTTACACGTCTGTTTTGTTATGAACCAGCGGCTGATTCTAGTTTAGTTGGGTGGATCTTTGTGGGGTATTGTTCCTGGTGCAATTTCTGGGTTAGATACTGGGGTATCCGCGCCAGATCTGCATGTCTTGTACAAGATGCCATTTTTTTCTTAAGTCAAACATGGTAATGTAGTTTTCTTTTGCTTTTCCTCTATTCTTATTAAGGAGGAGCCTTTGGGAGGCTACTGTTGTAGCAGCCAAGGCCGTGATCCCTCTTTGTGCGGTGGCAGAGGGCAATTAGTTTATTATTTTGGTCGATGATGTGTACAGGAGGAGTCTTTGGGAGGCCCTTTGGCAGCCAAGGCAATGATCCCTAGTTCTTCTGTTTTGACATGCCTCACCATAGGATGCCTTGCAGTTGAAAACTAATGCACAAGTTGTTGTATGTTGTAGATGGATTTGCATAAACTTCGTTGCAGGATGGCTGCTCAGGCTGTTGCTCTTGTTGCTGTGTGCATTGCGTTCATGTACCCTAGGCTTAGGAACAACACCTATGAGTCGGATGATGAGGAAGATGTGAACCAGCTTTGCATTGCTAGGGCTCTGGTTGGTACTGACAGGCAGGCAAACCTAGAGCGAATTTACAACTGCAGAGATGTGGAGTCTGTTAGCCTGCTTAGGATGCGCAAAGTTCCTTTCTTCCAGTTAGTAAACCTGTTTAGGGAAAGACACCGTCTAGAGGACAGCTTCCACTGCACTGTTAAGGAGCAGGTTGCGATGTTCCTCCACATTATAGGCCACAACCAGAGGTTCAGAGTCATCAGGCACACATTTAGGAGATCCATAGAGACTGTCAGTAGGTACTTTGCACTGGTGCTTCATGCAATTGGGGAGCTTAGGACTGAGATGATAAGAGACCCTGATGGTAACACACATCCTAAAATCCTAGGGAGCCAGAGGTGGTACCCATACTTCAAGGTAGTACCTTGATATCTGCATTGCCTTTTTACTTGTTGGTTGCCTAAATAATGTGTACTGATGCACTTTTATGTGCTATCCTAGGACTGCATTGGAGCTATAGATGGAACTCATATCCCAGTTAGAGTTCCATACAACATGCAGGCAGCTTTTAGAGGGCGCAAGGGGTTCACCACACAGAATGTTTTAGCTGCTGTGGATTTTGACACGAGGTTTATCTGTGTGCTATGCTTGGATTTGATGAACTGCAGCTAGAAGGTTTGTGAATGATGAATGTAGAACTGCTATGATGGTGATAGTGATGAGCATGACCTTGATCATATGTGATGCCTGGCTAGATATATCTGCTTTGTTTTGTGCTTTTGACTTTGCCATGCATGTTTATATTTGCCTTGCCTTTGTTTCTTCTGCCATGCCTGTTCTTATGCCCTGCCTGTCCATATTTTACTTTTTCTGTGCTTCTTACTTTGCCATGCATGTTTATATTTGCCTTGCCATTCTTTCATATGCTCTGCCTGTTCTTATGCCCTGCCTGTCTATATTTTACTTGTTCTGTGCTTCTTACTTTGCCATTCATGTTTACATTTGCCTTGTCTTTGTTACTTCTGCTCTGTCTGATCTTGTGTTATGCCTTATCATATTGTTGATATTTGACTTGGGTTTCTTCTTCCCTGTCTGTCTATATTTTACTTGTTTTCTGGTTGGCACTTTGTGGTCTGTCTGTTTATACTTGTGTTTCTATTGTTCTTTTGCTTCTTTGGCCGATGAGGATAACCAAATTGATGGCAATGATGAAGTGGCTAAGTCTTTTACCTTCGCCTTTGCCTTGTTTTTCCTTTTTTTGTCTGTTCTCGTCTTTCCGCCTCTGTTGGAAGCCACTTTTGAGCCAGCCCTCCTTCATTTGACTGACTTGTGGCTGATATGTATGCTTATGATATGAGGCCACAAACATATATTCTTATGCCTGTGATGCTCATGTTCTGAGGCTCTTTACTGCACTTGTATTTGCCTACCTTACTTGATTTTGTTTCTTGTTCCTTCTTTGGGGATGACGAGCATCAGCATGCATTCTTGCTCTGACCCTAGTGCTGCTGATCTGACCATTTTTCTTGCTTGTTATGCACTGCAGTTTGATCCACACTTGCTGTTTCTTCCACCACAATGTTGCCTTATGTTGCACCTTCACAAATATGGTGAGTCTCTTTCTGTGCAACATTGAAGTGAACTGACGCAATACATTGTTTTTCTGCTGGCGATGATGTGAAGGTGTTGAGGATGCATATTCCAAGAAGGTTCCTTCATACTGAGGCAATCACACCTACTCAGGTTGTGATTGCCTCACTATGAGGCATCTTTTTGGCATGTGTATCTGCACTTTAGCTGAGCCTTGGACCAATTTCATGTGTTCTTGCCTTTGGTTTCAGTATTTATCCTTGTGCATGGCGATGATGAACATCACGACGATAGCTACCAACAGAACAACGAGAGGATCGAAGTAGGTGTCGCCGGCTCGTGAGGCAGTCAGGGTGCCCTGACTGCCTCACCAGTAGGCGACTCCTGCTTTCACCCTAGTTTCATAGGCAAGTGCAAATACTAACTGAGCCATGCAATGGTTTTAAACCAATGATGGCAAAGGTCATCGGCGCATTGCCTGAGGTTTTCAATGCCTTTTACTCACTTTCTCTAACTTGGTTCTGTTTTTATTCCTCATGTACCACTGATGGTTGGAGGTTGGAGGTTTTTTTGAACATCCTTGGAGCAACTGCTGCAGCTTTCCCAGTACAAAAACATGCGTTTTACACACTGTTCACACGAGAATTTGATGTAATTCTCTTTATATGTAATTTTGTTGTGTTTTTGAGGTGTTGACCTCCTTAATTACGTTATTAAATTTGTTGCATTCCAAGTACACTTGTGTTGCATGCATTTCTGGAAGGGATTCCGGGGTGGTATCCATCACCCACGACTGCGTGCGGTGATGGTAGCACACCCCTGTGCAACGTTGCCAAACACCTTCTCCTGAAGGTAGTTTGAATCAGTTACGTGGGACCCACCGTTGGTGCAGCCCAACAAACAAATTCCCGGCCCAGCCAGCACAATGGGGTGCAAATCCTCCTAACAAGATCTCTGCACCTCTTGGGCCAGGCCCGTATCGCTGCGGCCTGGCTCATGAACCTGGCTGTGCCGGGCGCGTTTAACAAACACGGCCCTAGAGAAAAAGAGGGGCACGGGCCGGGGGCATGCTACACCAAGCGGGGGGCGGGATCGAGCGAGGTTGATGCGTCCTTCTCACTTTGCAGATTGCATGGCCGAGGCACCCCAGCAGCTGGCCAGGCCAGATCCCACAAGATACGCCAAGGGATCGGGTCGTGCGCGGTCGCGGTCGCTGCCCGTGCGCGCGCGGCCGCCGTTTGGCATCGTCGTTGGGCGGCAGCGAGCGGCTGGCTGGCTGGCGGCCGCGAAGTTGTGGACGCCGTATGCCCCGGCGGAGGTGATGGGGTTGCGTGTGATTGGATTGCACCGAGTTCAAAAAAAGTTAATTTATTGTATTCAAATATTAATATTTTTTATATCTTAACTAAATTAAAATTCGATTGCATATTAATATTCCTTACAATTAAATCTACGAAATAAGATGTCACTTGATCATGTTTCGTCACAAAATAAAAATAACATATACATTTAATGTGTCAAACTCGAAGTAAAAATAACAAGATATCACTTTACCATGGTTCAACACAAAAATAAGGGCCCTTTGGCAAGGTTGAAGCTGTAAAAATATCTTCGGTTGTGGTTGTGCTGCTGAAGCAGCTTTTTCTGGTTGTGGCTGTGTCAGTTAGAAAAATATTTGACAAAACAGCTTCTCAAGGCTTCTCTACATATTTTTTTAATTTTATTATTTTTCATTTTTTTCTTTTCTCATATTCTTCCGTTGGCATATCCTTATCCATTCGATCTGTTCTTCCCCCTTATCCATTCGATCTGTTCTTCCCCACAACACCATCTCCTCTACGTCCTACGCACGACCTCTGGCAGGATGCACAGCCGGACGGCGCCGCCGGCGACGCGCTGCCGGTGCTCGCACTCTCGCCGCCGGTGCCGCTCCATCCTCTTCCACTCTGTCATCTCGTCGCCGGGGTGGCCGTCCTCGGCAGCATCATGGGGCGGCGCCGGCGTGCTCCCTACCCCGACGTTGACGCGGCAGAATTGGTCGACAGGGATGGCAACTACGTACCTCGTCGCCGTGGATGCGCTCCCGGGAGCAGCGCCGGTGTGCTGGTGGCGGCAGGTGTCCCGCCAGCCGTCCACCTCCCCCGCGCCCCGTCGGCCATATCCCGCGCCCGTTCGTCCCCGAGGTGTCCTCCCGTGGGAGCTCATCGCCGCCAGGGAGGGGGTTGGAGGCCACCGTCACGCCCTCGCCGCCTTCCTCTACTTCGTGCCCCCAGGTTCCGACGCTGTCGGCCAGATGCTCCCGCGACCGAGGGTGAAGCCGCGGGGAGCCAATTTTTTTTGGCTTCCGTGGCGTCGACTTGATGTGAGAGCGCGTTCCGCGGGGCTTTTTCCCGGCTTCACCATCAAAGCATTCCTGGCTGTGCCGTTTGGCAGGACTTCGACTTTTCTGCAGGTAGAGAAGCCACTGTCGTAACCCTGCCAAAGGGGCTCTAAGAATAACGTACAAATTTCATGTGTCAAACTCGACATACAAATAACAAGATATCACTTGATCATGTTTCGTCACAAAAATAAAAAAATTGTATAAATTTTGTGTGTCAAACTCGACAATACAAATCTATCGAAATTGATAGTGTGACACGTGAAATTTATATGTTACTTTTATTTTTGTGACGAAACATGGTCAAGTGCTATCTTCTTTCATAGATTTAATTGTAAAACATATTAATATGCAATCGAATTTTAATTTAGTTGAACCACTAAATGATATTAGTGTTTGAATACAACTAATCAATTAGTTTTGTAGTCTGTGCAAACTAATACCTATTAGCCAAGTGACCTCCGTCCCGGTGCCAAATTGAATTTCCGCTGGCTGGCTGGCTGCACAATCCAACTCCAACACGGCGCGCGGCACCAACCCTCACGTCAGCCGCCGAGTTGCGCGGACTAGTTGGCGACTGGCGCTGGATTCCGGATTCCGCATCGGCGAGCACCCAGCACCAGCAGAGGACTTGACTGCTACTACTAGCTGCGGCCCCGGCGTTTTTTAAAGAGAACCACCAGGATTCCCTGCGCCACTCCTTTTCCGCTCACAAGTCACAACTCTCCGACGACCCACTTGCCTCTTCCTTTTCTCGTCTTCGTCTCGTGCACGCACCTGCCAGTGCCTGCTGCTAGTGACGAAGACGAAGACGAATAATCAGGAGGATGCTAGTGGCAGAGAATCATATATCTTAATTTGGCGCCATTTACCAAGAAAGGAAGAAGATCAGCGGAAGCAGAGGAATAATCAGGTGTGTTTGAAGGTTCTTGGAGATGTTTAACCCCTCCTGTTTTCATAAAAAAAAAATTGGACAGTTTATGGAGATGCTTTAAAAAAAGACTTCGACGTCACTACATATATAATAACCGAAATGTGTTTCTTTTCAAGCTCGCGGTAGTAATCATGTTCAAAATTACGACATTTTATTAGAGGATGGTTTAACAATAATGTGATCTGATTACTTCGATCCCGTGTTATCCCACCCTGAACGCACGCGACGGGCACGAGAGCCAAAGCCCGACCAGCGCGCTTATAAAAGCAGCCAGCTTGCGCCCTCGTCCACACCCGCCGAGCAGTGGGAAGGGAGGAGCCAGAGCCAGCCAGCCACCAGACAGCGGCCGCACATCCTCGGCGGCTCGATGGCTCCTTCCTCCTCCCGCTCCCGTCCCCCGCGCCACCACCTGTACCTCCTCGTCGTCTCCATCTCCGTCCTCCTCACCACGGTCCCAGCCTCATCCGCCCGTGGGTGACGTGCTTCATCTCGCCGCGCCCACCGCGCTTTATTTGTCCGTTTCCTTTCGCGATCTTTCTGGAGCGCTTGATTTTCCTGACCATTGGTTTTGCCGGGAATGGATCAGATGGGCTGCCGGAGCTGGGAGGAGACGGCCTGCGCAGGGAGATTCTCAGGGACGAGACCGTGCTGAGGCTCAAGGAGCTGGGCAAGGTCAGGCCGTCCATCGACTCCTGAATATTCAGTTATCGATCCGCTTTTGCAGCTCGAGATGCGCGTATCTCGTTAGATTGTTTGGGACCTAGTTTGTTGGTTTGCCAAATCGGATGAGATGCAGTTCAGCACTGTGCTGTTTCGCAGTTGCATGGTCTCACAGTTGCAACTTGCGAGTAGTAAGATTTGTGGGGTCAGAACCAAAAAGATACTGAAGATTTGGGGTGCTCTGCTGCATACAGTAGACTGCAATGCTCTCTGCTTTTTTCTCGGAATCCTAAGATTCTGCACCTCTCACTTTACATGAACATGAAATTAGCTGATACCAACACTTTTACTCTCAACAGAAGATCGATATTGTTTCATCTGGTAATTAAAAACTTATGTTCCAGGGCACATCGTGCATATACTGTTCAGGCTTTCCTTCTTCTTTCTTTTTAGGAAACCATTAGCTGATGGGTGGAAACACCACACCTTTTTCCCCTTTTTGTTGGATTTGGACTTCCTAGTCATTCCATGATAATACCCCTGCCTTGTTTTCTGGGTGAGATAACCTTCGTGCCTCACGCTATAGAGCTTGCTCCATTTTCACGTTCTTTACCTGAATTTTTAATTAATCGACTCGAGCGATTCCTGTTTTCAAAGATTTGGACCGTTTTCTTCCAAGATTCTCCTTTGGTTACCAGGCCTAACATTTCAGCTGCGCAGCTACAAGTTTTTGACACGGCGTTGATTTGTATGGATCAGATATCTGATGGCGAAGGTTACCTCGAAAGGACGTTCCTGAGTCCGGCTTCTATGAGAGCCACTGCTGTCATCATCAGCTGGATGAAAGATGCCGGACTTACGACGTACGTGTGTTTACACTTTCAATCGTTTTCTCACACTTTGATCCTGACTCACCTATCTCTGTTCAACGTGAAGGTGGGTTGATCAAATGGGTAATATTCATGGTCGGTTTGAGCCAGATAATTCTACCAAAGAGGCCTTATTGATTGGATCTCATATGGTGAGGCCATTTTTCTTTTATTATGTGATTTCATCAGTATTAATTTAAATGGCAATCCAATATTTCAATGACTGATAGCTTTTTTCCTTTGCTAAAGGACACTGTCATTGATGCTGGAATGTACGACGGATCACTGGGTATTATTTCTGCAATCTCTGCTTTGAAGGTTTTGAAAGTTACCGGGAAACTGCAGAGGCTAATTAGACCAGTGGAGGTTAGAGAACTCTCTAGTGTTTCCAGTACAATAGTGTTGTTACTATTGTATCATATCATAATATGTTATATGTGTGCTTGCTCCACTACAGCTTGTGAGCCGCTTTATAGTATACTCATTCTCAACAAGTGGCATTATGATCCACATGTGTCCTGTAGATACGACACTTATCTGCATTGATCTTGTTTTTGTATTTTGTATATTTACTCTTTTAATGTTTCATACGAATATTTTGCATTGTTTTCTAGTCACTAGCAGACATGGGGTTAGTACTGTCTTTTATTTATATTATACTTTGAGATGCTTATTGGATAGCCAAGTTGCAAGGTACTTAAGCAGTTGCCGTACCTCCACTGTTCTTGGAAAGATTCTATGCACGGCTCATCTTTTGTAACAGTCTGGATAATAAAAAATGGGCTGGGTGTCAGGTGTCATGTATATGTTAGTATGCATAACAGATGCTTAAGCATCATCTATAGATCAAGGCCTTCTGTTTTGATGTGAATCACAGTGTCAATTGTTCTTGACTGCCTGACTATAATGCCAAAGTGGCTGCTGTAGTTTCATTTAAAAATGGTCCAAGTGGTTTATCAAATTATGAAACAGCATTATTTGGCTTGCACTATCATCATCTGAAAAATATCACCACTACAGAGCCTAGCACTCACTTCTTGCAAATGCTCAGGTCATTGCATTCAGTGACGAGGAGGGTGTTAGATTCCAGACAACTTTTCTGGGAAGCGCTGCTGTAGCTGGTACACTACCTGAATCAATTTTACAAGTATCAGACAAGAGGTTGTCTTTTTTGCGTAAACCAACCGAACAGTTTTATGAGTGGACTACTGATGCAATCTATATGTTGTATTTGATTTCCTCAGCGGCACTACAGTGCAAGATGTTCTAAAAATGAATTCTTTTGAGGCTACTGCTGCTTCCATTAGTGAAGCCAGGTACAACCCGGAGTCAGTGGGGAGTTATGTTGAGGTATGAAGCATTTGAATGCCTTCCATGTGTTGCCTGGTAAATAGAAAATACAGAACTCATTTTGTTTTACTTGTAGGTACACATCGAGCAAGGCCCTGTCCTGGAAGCGCTCCATTATCCACTTGGTGTTGTGAAAGGAATTGCAGGACAGACGCGATTAAAGGTGCTGTGGAGTTCTCTGATATTCTCATGAAAGTAACACTACCAAAGCACTACATCAACCAGAACTAAAATATGACCTAGCTGATTTACATGGTATCCTATCTTGAGGTCAACTTTCTTAGCAAATATATAAAGTAAATACAGGCCCTTGCTGAACTATCAGGTAGTCTTTTCTTAAACGACTGTGTACTAGGGAGTCTTTTTCTTAGCAAATAGTACTCCCTCCGTCCCAGAATATAAGGATTTGTTGACTTTTGTTGATCACGTTTGACCACTCGTCTTATTCAAAAAATTTATGAAAATGTAAAATCAATTATGATATCCTTAAAATATACATGGTGATAAAATATGTCATAACAAAATAAATAATATTTTCATAAATTTTTTGAATAAGACAAGTGGTCAAACGTGATCAGCAAAAGTCAATAAAACCTTATATTTTGGGACGAAGGGAGTATTAGTAAACAACATGAATCAAGAAGCATCTGGGGGGATAGCAACAGCAGTCAACATCCATCTCATTAAGTAAATGGATGCCATGAGTAATCTTTGACGCAATAATATCCAGGTTTCTCTTTGATTAACGTTGACATTCAGACATTCAAGTTGTCAGCGTCAAATGTGATTGCTAATTCCAGTTTCACTTTCAAGTCGCTATATTGAGCCTTCAAATGAATGAGACGTAGATACAATGCTTAGTCTTTTTTTGTTTGTTTATTTGTATTAGGTCATAGTAGATGGTTCACAAGGGCATGCTGGCACGGTTCCAATGAAATTGCGGCGTGATCCGATGGTTGCAGCTGCAGAGCTGGTTGTGACTCTGGAGCGCCTCTGCAAAGAGCCCAACAAGTTGCTGACCTACGACGAGGAGTGCGGCTGCTTCACGGAGGAGTCCCTCGCCGGGCTGGTGTGCACCGTCGGCGAGCTGCTGACGTGGCCCAGCGCCAGCAACGTGATACCAGGGCAGGTAAGCTTGCCGAGCGTAACTCTCTTCTGGCCGTGCTGATCAACACTGGAGCTTCAGTAAACTGAATCTTGTGGGGATCCTTGGCTGCCTGTCACACAGGTGAACTTCACGGTGGACATCCGCGCCATGGACGACAAGGTCAGGAATACTATCGTGACCAGCTTCTCGAGGCTGGTTCTCCAGAGATGCGACGACAGACTGGTCGACTGCAGGGTCGAGCATAAGGTGAGCAGAGCTACTGAATCTGCATTCATCTTTGCCATTGCCAGTACCGTGCAGAACTTTGTGACAACTAACTGAGTTGATCCTTGATGATTTCTCTTTGCAGCACTCGGCGCCGGCGACGCCCTGTGATCCGGAGCTGACCGCCCAGCTGAAGCACGCGGCGCGGTCGACAGTGTCGGCCATGTCGGGCCGCGCCGCCACCGCCGCCGCCGTGGAGACGCCCGTGCTGATGAGCGGCGCGGGGCACGACGCGATGGCGATGGCCAAGCTCACCAAGGTAAGAGCAAGACGTGAGAAAACAGTTGGTATTAGCTTTGTGCTTGGTACAGCAGCGAAAGCTCACACACTCCATGGGGGTGCCGCTTCTTGTGGCCGCAGATCGGGATGCTGTTCGTGCGGTGCCGCGGCGGCGTGAGCCACTCGCCGGAGGAGTCGGTGACGGACGACGACGTGTGGGCCGCGGGGCTGGCGCTGGCCAACTTCGTCGAGCGGGCCGCGGTGGCGTCGTCGGAGCCGGAGACGCAGCCGCTGGAGGTCGAGCAGAGCGCGGTGGCCGCGTCGTGAACTCGTTGGTGGCCGGCGATCGATGCGATCGATGGTGACGATTCTTTCGGTGGGGGTAGGCCTTGTAGCCTGCAACTGTACATAAGACTGTTTGTTGTTGCAATAAAAACACTTCTCTTCGTTGAGACGTGCACGGGTTTCGTTGAGACGTGGATGGCTGGATGCTTTTTGCGCTCGTGCGTGATGGACAACAAACAGGAAGGTGTCAGTCTGGCGGAACTCCTGCTGGTGGCGCACTGGCGCGTCGGAGAGAGGGAGAGAAGCAGCGAGCAGCGATCATAGCCGAGATTGATAAATCGATTGATTTGGCCGCGTGGCGCATTCGCAAAGCTACAGCAGGCCGCCGGTGCTCACCGGACCGGCCCGCGTGCCTCTCTCGCTCAACCGACAAGATCCTGCAGCCTGCCTACTCGTGGGCTGGGCCGCGCCAGCTCGGCGGCGTGCAAGCACAGGATTTTTTTTAAATATTTTTTCTGCTCTGATTTTCGAAAAATAAATGGATGAACCAAAAATTTCGAGAAATATACATCTGCCGCCAAACCCCACGGCGGCAGGAGTTCCTACCGCCATGGGGCACGACGTTAGGGGTGGCACCAACGGTCGGCTCTACTGCCAGGTGGGGCCAGATTCCTGCCGCCGTGGGGCACGGCGGCAGGAATCCTAGCGCTGTGGCCCACGACGTCAGGAGCCTAGCGCCGTGCTCCACGGCGGCAGGGTTCTGGCGCCGTGGGGTTTGGCGGCAGCGTCACCCCTATAAAAGGGGGCGACCGCTGCCGCCGCCGGCCCCCTCCCTCCCTTCCCCCCTCCTCTAAACCTTCGGCTTTCAACCCTTCGGAGCACTTCTGACTGAGGTATGTTTCTAAATTTAGTCCAGTGTAGTTAGTATAGTTAGTTAGTTTAGTTAACTTAGTTTAGTTTAGAAATTTAGTTTAGTTAACTTAGTTTAGTTTAGAAATTTAGTTTAGTTAACTTAGGTTAGTTAAATTTAGTTTAGTTAACTTAGTTTAGTTTAGTTTAGAAATTTAGTTTAGTTAACTTAGGTTAGTTAAATTGATATAAAATTCTTAGAAAATTATTTAAATTCATAGAAAATTATTTAAATTCACATAATTCGTTTAAATTGATATAAAATTCGTAGAAAATTATTTAAATTGATATAAAATTCGTAGAAAATTATTTAAATTCACATAATTCGTTTAAATTGGTTTAAAACTTGTAGGAAATGGTTATAATTTACATAATTAGACTAAATTGATATAAAATTCGTAGAAAATAGTTTAAATTCACATAATTCGTTTAAATTGGTTTTAAACTTGTAGGAAATGGTTATAATTCACATAATTAGATTAAATTGATGTAAAATTCGTAGAAAATGATTTAAATTCACATAATTTGTTTAAATTGGTTTTAAACTTGTAGGAAATGGTTATAATTCACATAATTAGATTAAATTGATGTAAAATTCGTAGAAAATGGTTTATATTCACAAAATTCGTTTTAATTAGTATAATTCGAATAATTGATTCAATTATGTTATTTTTTGCAGTTATGGCTGCACCACTGGAGAACGTACGGCCAGAGTTGTTCGACGAGGCGGTGGACCGGCACCACCGCTCGTACGTGTCGGCTGTTCTCGGACGTTCGCCCGGTAACATACGTTGCCGGACGACCCACACGTTGATGCTGATACACCAGCGGTGGATTCCGAAGTACGTAATTCATATTTATTATTTATTTCTGTTTCTTTACAATAGTAGTTGCGTTAACTAAATTAATATTTTTTTTTCAGGCTACGCGCTGCAGGACTTCTCCTTGTTGCGCGGTTGGTCGAGGGGGACAGGCTACGAGCTGAGGTTCCCCGGGCGGAGCGGTTGACGCGGTTCAGCTACGACGCCCCGCTGATCGCCGCGTTCATGGACCGGTGGCGACCAGAGACACACATTCCACTTCCCCGTCGGCGAGATGACGCTCAGTCTGGAGGACGCCGCGATGTTGGGAGGACTACCGTGTGCTGGCGAGGCGATGGGGCCGATCGACATCCGCGCGACGTGGCACGCTGACTTCCTTGCTCGGTTCGCGAACGTTCCCTGGAACGATCGCGCGCCAGCGCCGTACGTGCCCTTCACCGACACCCACGGGCCCACCTGGACTTGGATCCAGCAGTTCAGCGTACGTGATTCTAACTCTTATTTTCAACATTTGTATGCATTTTAAATGAATGTGACGATGGACCTTTGTGTGTGTGCAGGCTGACTACATGGCGGACGATGCCGACGACCCGACGTCAGACAGGTTTTTGGAGGTCTACCTGCTCTGGCTGTTCGGGTGGGTGCTGTTCTGCGAGTCAGCGGGAGACTCGGTGTCGCGGTACCTGCTCCCCTGGGCTCAGAGGATCGCCGACGCACCCCTCGAGCAGATGCCCCAGATCAGCTGGGGCAGCGCTGTTCTGGCAGCTACCTACAGGGGGCTGTGTTCGGTAGTGTCGAGGCCGGTGAGTAGGGAGGGGATCCTCCTGGGGTGCCCTCTCCTGCTGCAGATGTGGATCCACGAGCGGTTCGACATCGGTCGGTCCAAGGCCGACCTCTCGGAGTACGAGACGCTGTCCGAAGACACCGAGCCAGCGGACCTCCCCACCATGGGTTCTCTGTGGTGCCTCCGGAAGGTAATGACCTCCCTTATCGTTTTCTTCGCATTATGAGTTCTTTAGTTCGATTCACTTAACTTTTCATGTTCTTTGCAGCACGTTTGGGCTGGGGAGCAGCCGAGGAAGGCGTACAGGGACTTCGTAGGTCAGATCGACCGGATGGTCGATGCCCAGGTCCGGTGGACGCCGTACGCTCCTGCCATGGTCGCTGCCCGCGCACCACAGGGGCTCTCATCCCTGTGCTCCTGAGACCAGGCGTACTGGATGACGCGGCGACGACTGGTCTTCGACGTCTACGTCGAGGAGTACGCCGTCCACCGGGTGATGAGGCAGTTCGGCCTCTTCCAGGAGGCGCCAGTACCCGCTGCGCCACGTCTGCCGCCTACAGCGCACAGGTGAGCTACCATTTGCCAGTTATAATTATTTTCCGTTACAAATATTCAGTTGCCAATAATTTTATGTTTCATCTATGCTAGGTGGACGCGTAAGGGCGTGGCTGCGGCGACGTCGTTCGTCGACAAGCTGCAGCCGTACGTGGCCGACTGGGCGTCCGCGGCGCACGAGGAGGACATCGTCACTGAGCACCGCCTTCACGACGGCGCGGCCTGGGTAGCGTACCTTCAGTGGTACCTCCCGAGGACGCGGACGCGGGTGACGTACGTGCCTGCTACCCCGCCACCACCACCGGTCCCGGACCACGACAGGATCCTGCCGGACACCATGTACCCGGTGCGCCGAGACCAGACCGTCGACACAGCGGTAAGCTACGATACTGCAAACATATTACATTCATATGACTTTTCATTATAACATGTGTTTCTAATTTTGTGAGCAGCACGACGTGCTTGCTGAGATCGTGCGGCTCGCAGCGTTCGCGAGGGAGTAGTGTTTTACATGGGGGCCTCACCAGCACCAGGGCACGTACGACGGGATCCTCCAGGCTGCCACGAGGTACTCCGCCGTCGTGAACTACGCCGGGGCCGCAGAGATTCCTCTCCTTCCGCGCCACCCAGCGTCGTCCTCGAGCTCCGCCTCGACAGCGGCTTCGCAGCAGGCGCCTTCCACCTTTGCCGGCGGCTTCTCGGCTCCGACGGCACAGCAGCAGCCACAGGCGCAGGGCCCGCACACCTACGTGCAGCGGCCGTTTGTTCCCCCCGGTGCAGGTACTTTTAGTGGACCTTATTTTCAACTAATGCACGCAATTATTGTGTGTTTGTGGTTATACTATATTCTAATCGTACAGGGCGACCGCCGCTCTTTCTGACAGCCGGGCCTCGACAGCCGGAGACGACAGCACCTACAGCGCCGCCGATCTTTCCGAGGAGTTCGGCCTCGACAGCCGGGCTGGGATCAGATGGAGTTCGGCGACGTTCTCGCGACCCTAGATGCCCCGCAGCAGGCCGAGGAGGTTGGCCCGTCACAGTTGACACAGACGCCGGTTTGGACTCAGCCGACACAGCCACAGGGCGGAGCGACCCCGGCGGCCGGCGGAGCGACACCGGCCGGCGGAGGGACACCGGCGGGCGGAGGGACACCGGATGCTGCAGGCTCGTCGAAGGCGGCCATGGCGACACCGTCTCCCGACCAGCTAGGACCACGGGTGGTCAGGGCACCTGACCCCTGGACGTACGACCGGGACCACACCTGGGCTGGCGCTAGAGCTGTTAGGCCGAAGAGGCACCGGCGCATTTAGATGTAGTAGTACTTTTACCATGATTTTGTATAAACTATTTACATCTACTCGTTGATTATGATATTCCCTTGTGATTATGCTTACACTTATCAGTTTGTTGTTTTTAAGAAGGTTAAAAGTGTTTTAAAAATGAAAAAGTAAAAAAAAATAAAAAAAGGTCCTAACGCCACGTGGCACGGCGGTAGGGGCCTGCCGCCGTGGCGCTGGGCGGCAGGGTCCTGGCGCCGTGCCGCGCGGCCCTGCCGCCAGAAGTGCTCTCCTGCCGCCGTGCCCCATGGCGGCAGGGACTTAACGCCGTGGGGCATGGCGGCAGGTACCTGCCGCCGTGGGGTTTGGCGGCAGATGTATATTTCTCGAAATTTTTGGTTCGACCATTTATTTTTCGAAAATCAAAGCAAAAAAAATATAAAAAAAAAATTCGCAAGCACAAACAACAAACGAAGAAGAAAGATGTTGGAAAAAGTCCTTTTGACATCTCTCAACTATTGTCAAAGTCAAGTGTGAGTTTGCTCCAAAAAAAAAACTATTGTCAAAGTCTGATTCTTATCCCTCGTTCGGATATCTTCCATCCCTCATCTATCCAATCCGTTTACATTTGTTCATCCGGTTGTTTTGACGTGGTCCACCTCTAGTAGAACTGATCTCTTCATTCTAAATTTAGTCCATTTAGTTCTGTTCTAGATACAATTTGTTCAATTTAACTAATTTTTATTAAGAATATAAATACCAACAACATTGTACTAGTCTCACTAGATTCGCCATGCAATATATTTTGGTAGTATAACTGTTAATGTATTTTTAAAAATTTTAGTCAAAGTTAGACAAGTTTAACTTAAGACAAAATCAAAATACCTTATATTTTAAAGCGGAGTGAGCAGTGCTAGATAAGGAGATTTGAGCTTTAGAATTGAATGAACGATCAGGGCATTTACTTGTGCCAAAAAAATATTCATCACCAGCAGCTGGGAATCCGATAGTTTCCTTCTCTCATTATTTTTCTTCTTTGACATTTTCCATTGTTTTAGTAGGAAAAACACCTCCAACTCGATTGTGCCCGCTTCCTCACCTCCTACCGTCCTACGTATGGGACGACTATATATGGGTGCAGTGGCGAAGCCAGGATCGAGCCCTAGGGGGGCTCTCCTGTGCTTCTTCCACCTCCGGCTCCTCCTTTCTTCATTCTTTTGCTCAAAATCTGTAAGAGGGGCTCAGGGGGGGGCTTCACAACATTTCCGGCGGTAGTCGGGGCTCGAGCCCCGGCCGCCCCGGTGCTAGATCCGCCACTGTATGGGTGTCATCTCAACATCCACACCATTAGAAAAAGGTTCATTTAGTAAGATTGTGGATGTGGCTGAAACAACTTCAGCAGCTGGTGAAATAGCTTTTTCTTGCTCGCTTGTCCAATTAAAAAAGACTTCACCTCGTTTGGTTTTTCTAGCTCTCACTTATCCAATTTATGAAGACCTCACCTCTTCGTTTGGCAAAATGACTTCACCTGTTGGATAAAAGTGTAAAATGTCCATACTACTCTTAGCATTTCTTCTTTTTTCCCTATGTTCTTCCTGTATTTCATTTTGTTCCTCTTTTATTTTTCTTCGCTCCCCCTTATCCAATCGCTCCCCCGGCTCGTCTTCGTCCCGTCTACCTCGTTCCTCCTACGTAGTTGGTCCAGTTCCTACACCGCATCTCCGGTCCGCCCCTCCGCCCTTGTCCCCAGTAGCACCGCCGGTCAGATCCATTGGCCACCTCCATAGCTTTCCCCCGTCATTGGCACGTTGTCTCTTCCGTCAATCGCCGTCTCGTCCAGTCTCCGGATGCTCTCTCTGCTCCCGTGCCATCAGCCATCTCTGCCTCCACCTCCAACCTCCGGATGTCTCCACCCTTCCAAGCCGTCGATCGCCTGGTTGCCGGCGGTCGTCACCGCCTCCACTCATGGGCCCTCCCAGGCATTTAGCAGGGAGAAGCCGTAGGGAGCTTTTTTTTGCTCTTCCTCCCTCAAATGGCTCCAATCACTAGGTTTCGTCGTCGGAGTCGTTCCAAAATGGAGTGTTTGGTAGGGCTATTCATCTTCGGCAGGGGGAAAAGCCGAAGTTAGAGGCCTACCAAAAGAACCCCTAGATCTACCAACACAACCCCTACCGATATTTGCCGTAGACACCATTAGCACCATCATTGTTGGTTGTTGCTGCCTCGGTGCCTTTCTCCTAATGAAAATGTTGATGCTTTTTACGGTCGAACACACAAGTGTGTTGGATCACGCGGTAGTCGAAATCGCATCTCGTCAAAATCCCGTGCACGGGGCGGTCTAACCACCTATGGTCTGACCACCTTGGTCAAAGACGTCATCGAAAACCTAAGATTGCTGCCTCGAGAGGGACCCCGTCAGGGACAACATGCCTTAGGTGTAACATCCCTGATGTTTGATTATGCTAATGACCTTAATTAAAGGTGCTAATCATGGTTAATTAGTTTCTAAGCATGTTTAACATGATTTGGCACATATTTGCACAAAGGCCCTTGGTCAAAGTCAAAATTTCCGGTCAAACCCCTATAGATTCAAAAGGCTGATTTGGTTTTCTTGTGCGTTCTCCAAATTCCACTATAAAAGTTCAAAATCGGCCAATATAAAAGTTGTTCCTTATTTCCAGGAACACATTTTTTATAATTGGCAGACATTCAAATTTTGAGTGCAATGCCCCTTAAATTTGAGACGAAGTTCCTGCGCACAGTAATTGGGGGCCGAGATTTTCTGGATTTTCATCACGTTTTTCCCACAAATTTATGCACCAAAACATATGATGCCCTTTGTGAAAGTTGTAGGTCTATAGCTCCTCTACAACTTTTATTTTTGGAGATTTCCAACTTAGTTGGCAATTTGTGGAGTTACGGAATTTTGAAAACTGGTATGCGGAATTGAATCAGAGCTGGGCGACGTCGTTGCCGCGCCGAGAGCGCGCGCGCGCCAGCACCCCGCCCGGACACGTGTCGAGTCGCGCAAGCACCGGTGTATGGATGCCGTGGAGACGTCGCTGTGGACCCGCTCGACGCTGTGGGTGCTCCGCCCTCACGCAGGGTCGTACGCCGCGCGCAGGAGGCACGTCGGGGCCTACCCGCGGGCCCGAGCGGCCACGCGCTGACGCGAGCGGCGTCACGGTGCGCCCCTGGCGCATGCAAAACGGCCAGCTGGCTGGCGAGGCCTTAAGGCCGGCCGCTGTACCCTCGTCCGTGTCGTCCGTCGCGCGCGCGGCAGAAAACGCAGCCGCAGCAGGGCCGCCGCTCCTCTGTTCCTGCGTCGCCGCCGCTCCATTGCCACTCCACCGCGCGTCCTCCCCCTCCGGCCAGACTCGCGCCACCTCTCCTCGTCCGCGGCTCCGCCTCAGCTCCATCAACACGGCCAAGCCACCGCCGGACCGCCAGGCCGCGCCGTCGCCGGCCTGCGGCGTGCTGCTGCGGGCACGCAGGGGCATCCCGCCGCGGGACACCGGTGTCGACCGGGCATCCCTGGGCCCACCAACACATGTGGGCCATACCCGGGAGATGAGTTCCTACACACCTGGACTACTCGACTAGTGGGCCATGGTGCTGGTACCGTGGACCACAAGGCAAGACAAGACGGACAAGAACTTGTACTAAGACTAGGATAGCTTTCCATACCCTGTATAGGCTACTCCGAGTCCTACTCGAATAGTACCCTTGTACCAATCTGACTTGTAACCCTGCCTCCCGTGGCATATAAGGTGAGGCACGGACTCCTCTCAAAACATACACAATCAATACAGAGCCACGCAACATACAGGACATAGGGTATTACGCACATTGCGGCCCGAACCTGTCTAATTGTGTGCCCCGTGTCTCACCATCGTGTTCCTGATCTCGGCGAGCCCCACCGCACAATCTACTACTTCGGGTACCCCGTCATAGGCTCGGTGTCTAAAACACTGACAGCTGGCGCGCCAGGTAGGGGATCTCGTCGTTGATCCATGTTGGTATTTCTTAACATCACCACTAGTTGCGCACCTAGCATGAGCGTAAGAATCCACCTGAGTATAGCGACGGGTACGAAAGATTCCGCAAGCGCACAGAGATACCGCTGTAGCACTTCCCCAAAGGAGTATTCCTAAGGGTATCGAATCCAAGGAACGATGTGTACCACCTTCTATCCTAGATGAACGGTCCAAGGACACAACTCTATAGGATGAGATGAAGATGGAAAGGATCTTGCTGGTAGCGTGAGAGTTGAGACCAGTCTCTCGATTAGGAACTTCTCGTTTCGGACACCGGCCCCTCCTGACTATAACAGTTGGTTCACGGCAAATGGTTGCCTACACGCTGTATCCGGACATGGGGGATTTCAGAGGGTCCAACGGCTGTCACTACCGCGGCCTACCCCAAGACAAACCGTGGGATACAGGGCAAACGAAGGATAACCCAAAGTCTAGACACCACGTCTACACCACTGATTACTACTATAGCACGGTTACGTTTGTTGACCCGTAACAACACTATAGCACTCCGTACGAAGACGGAGCGACGAACCCACGAGAGAGAGAGACCTGAACTCACTCAGATATACGCTAACCTATGCAAGGAATCACGGATGAACTTGGTCTAAATTAGGATAAAGGAGCATCCACTAACTCTGATTAGACTAGCAGGCATACAAACAGGTTACAAACTTATATGTTTATAACAGAAGATCAAGGGTCGTGTCGTGAAGAACACGAGCCTCTAACTTATAAACAAACACAAAAGTATGAGAAACTCGATCGTCAACTAGATCGAGGAAGCGTGTTCGTGAAGAACACGAGCCTCTAAATGATGAACGAATGAAGAACACAGGAACACAGTATGAATGCCACTTTAGTCTAACTGAGAATGTCGAAATACTCACTTTATTCTAAATGAAGAATAGAAGCATCCGTAGAGGATCGTTCTTGAGGAAATGTGCCAAACACCATGGCACAACCCCAAGACACCACCCCACCTTCCTTCTAATCTCTAAAGCACTAGCAAGCCAGCACTAATCCTATGCAAGAGCTCTCCTCTCCTAATGAGAGAAGCCAAAAGGCAAAAGTGAGAAGGAGGAGAAAGAAGTGTGTGTCCTATTCTCTACCCCATCTCCTTCTATTTATAGGTCTGAGCACCAGCGTGGAAGCACCCCAAACACCCCAGGAATGAAGTGAGGAGCCAACCAGGAACCACCACGTGGAAGGCCAGGATTGGGCGTCCCAAGGTCGGTTCGACCGACCTGTGGGGTCGGCCGACCCCTTGTGGGCCCCACCTGCCCTCTGCTTTCTCCTGGTGACTGATGTGTGGGTCCTTATAGTGGTTCTAGGTGTCCACGTGTTTTGGAGGTGGTTTAGGCGCTCTGGTGGGCCATGGGATCCATGTGATACACGTGTGGCGACTTCTGATTCGCCGAGGCTTTCTCCCTTGGATTGGTTACATCATGGATCCAGGGGGTGTTCGCATGGCAGCCCCTTATTGGCTGAGCCTGGATTGCTTGGATTGGTGAGGTGGATGGATAAGGTGTGCTTTTGCTCTCTTTCCTGTGCTTATTACCTGCAATTGAATATACATCGCAACTTGTGGAAATTGTCAGTATAAGACCCTATTCTATGGTGGATGTATATTTCTTATGTCAAAAATGCAGGCGTTGACGGCCACAAATATGACACTTAACAACCGTCATCAATCCACTAGCGAACTCAATGGCTCTCATCATCATCAAGCCGACCGTCGCTTTCCAGCAAGGCGACACCTTCGTTTTCGGCTCTTGGGTTTGCGTTGCTGATGGCGCCGGATCGTTCCTGCGTTTCTTAGCGCCAACTCCGGAGTCAAAGCTCAAGTCCTCGACGCTTACGCAAGCTTCAATGGAATAATTCGTCGAAAATTTTGGCGAAATTTCGATCTCTGACCCGCTCAGAGAACTCGAGTCAGAGTCCGAGTACAACTCGACTTCGCCTCGTATCCAGCCTGAGTTGCTTTCTTCAGCTTCACAGCTTGCGCTCAGCCTGGATAACATTCCAGCACCACCTCTCTTCGGCCATCGTCATGTCAGTACTGCTTACCAAGCCGCATTGAAGCGCCTCATGTGCCCTGGCCCGAAGATCGTGCTCGAGTTCTCTTCGGATCCGGACGTCAACCTCGACTACTATTCAGATTCATCTGAGTTCGAGTTTGACTACGGTTCGGATTCTACTGAAGTACAACAACTGTCTGGCCCTGCTCATGGACTGGTGATCACATCGACACCTGAGGGTAGATTCGTCTACTGGCCTGAGCATGTGCCTGCTGATCTCACCCTGAATGATCAGGAGCGCTTTATCGCTTGTCTCGACAACTTACCTTTCCAGGAAGGCGTCAAACTTGTTGATTATGACACCGATACTGAGCTCATTCAGAGTACGGGTACTTACTCATCATATCGAGAAGTTTTCGTCGTTGATGCAACTACTCCGCAAGGGCATCGTGCCAATTATCGCTTTCCGGATGATGTATCTGATGATGAACTCTCTGCCAATGCCCTTGTTGAGGAAACTGCGGAGGCCAAGACAGCACGTCGCCAACGCAATGCTGATCGTGCAACCCTTCGTCGGGAACTCGCGGAAGCTCTACCTACCCGTAATCTTCAAGAAGCTCTGGATGCGGTAGCTACTCGTGAATATCGCACTCCCGAGGAAGCTATCAACGCGATCAATCTACTCGGTCGCTCTATGCCTCGTGATAGGGCGGCTGCTGAAGTCGCGAAGCTGGCTTAACTAGCCTACACTATGCTACGTCAAAATACCAATGCTCCTAGTCACCATGGTAGCAGTGGGGGTGCTCATCGTGCCACACCTACTCCTCAACGCACACGTCCGGAAGCTAGCAACAAGGGCAAAGGTGATGATGGCAGTGTCAACAGCAAGTCGGGAGATTCTCGCTACGACGCTGTTGACACATTTTATCTATGAATTTTATCCCTCGCATTTACTAGAAAAAGGACTAAAATATGATTAGATCACCTTATTAGGGTTTATATTAACAATTTCCACGAGTTTTGGTGAATTTATGAATTTGCAGGGACTATTCAGAAAATATGCAAGAAAACCTCTCTAGAAGACTCCAGAAGGCTCCGGAACTCAATGTGACTTAGCACCTAAAAAAGAAGCATCTAGAAGGATCAAGGACCCACCTGGCCAAAGTGGACCCCAAATGGGGCCCACACCAGACCGACCGGCCCAGTGGTGGGGCCGGTCGGCCACCCCCTGGCGCCAAATGGGCCCGGCTTCTGGAATGTTCCTCCACCGCCTATGAAGATCAATCTAAACCACATGTTTAGGTCGGTTTGATCCTACGGTGCACGTCATCTCCTCTGGACTATATAAGCAGACCCCCTGACCCCAGGGCAGAGGGCAACTCATTCTATCAGATCCTCCATGCCTACCTGAGATTAGAGCTCTAGATTAGAATTAGAGTTGGAGAGTTAGTATCAAGTTGAGAGATTAGATCCACGGTCTAATTAGACCTAGCTAATCTTGTTCGAGAGGATTAGAGAGCGGTTGAGGCAAAGCTGAAGGAAGGCCCGGACCTGTCGGTGTCTCCTCTTCATCTTCTACCTCTGGGATCACTCCATTGGAGCCCGATCCTGAGACCTTATGGGAAAGATCGACTTCTTATTCAAGTGAGCACCATTGTTTTTATTGTTCTTACGGTTCATAACTCTTTGAGTACTTTAATTCCTGTCGCTCTTGAATTAAAGTTGCATGTTTAGTGTAAGCGTGGTGCTTAGACTAGCTAGCTTATGAATGCCTTCTATATTCCGGATCGTGTGGTAGATCGTGGTGGTGACAGCACCATTGAGTCCTTCGTAGTCCACCTCCCATCTATAGAAACCGTAGGACTCCCCCATAGATTCTCGGGAGGTTCCCTTTACTAAGTGTGCCTTCAGACAGTCACCCCATAAGAGCAATAAAGACATAGCTTGTGAGGATAAGAACCAGACATCCTTAAGTTTTCCTTATCTCTTTCTGTCCAGTCCTTGATAGCTACTCAGTTGATTAGTTATATACCTCAGATACTCTCTTTACCATTCTCCCTGTGGATTCGATATTTAAAACCCTGTCCCGGGTGGAATGCTCACCGGTATCCGTGCGCTTGCGGATTATCCATCATAATATTTCTGTAGGCTTAACAGATGCTCGCACCACAATCAACGCCAGATGCGCTGAGCGTGAGAAGCAAAAGGATGCTGATTCTGATTCTTTTCCTACTTTCTCTACTCGACTACAAGCTCTGTTTCTTCCGGAGAAATTCAAGCCTTACGGCATTTCTAAGTATGATGGCAAGCAAGATCCGAGGCAGCGGTTGCGCTGTTATGCTCTGTCCATCACCAATGCCGGAGGCAATGATGATACCAAGTGTATCTATTTCCCTTTCGTCTTGGAGCAAGAGCCCCTCGCATGGTTCGAGTCTCTCAAGTGCGGCTTCATTGACAACTGGGGACAACTCAAGCATCACTTCACCAGCAACTTCGCGGGTTCTCTGGGCCGTCATGGTACTCGGATGGACCTTGCCCTGAACAAGCAAAAACAAGGCGAGACTCTTCGCGAGTACATGTGCCGCTTCTTCGAGAAAAGGGCCACTGTTGTTGATGTTTCTGAGAAAGAAGTCATTGATACCTTCCAGGATGGTTTTTATGACGATAGGCTTTTCCAAGACTTCGGTCGCGCTCGCCCAGCAAACATCACCAAGCTCAAGGAGATGATCACCCACTAGGCGGACGAGAAAGACAAGGCTCGGAATCGGTTCAAGCATCTTCGCAACAACCAGAACAACAACAACAACAACAATGCTGGAGGAAGCAGCAGTGGCAAGCAACAGCAGGGCAATCGCCAGGGTAATAACTACTCAAGCAATCCCAATCGCAAGCGCAAGCCCGACAACACTGTTGCAGCCATGGAAACTATCTCCAAGCCTGAAGATGATCCTCACTGGGCAACATTGACCAAGCAGAAATGCCCATGGCACCCAGAGGGCGATCATACTACAGAGCAGTGTTACCAACTTCGTCGTGCGTTGAAGAACACACCTAAACCAATGCACCCAAACCCGCAATTTCGCAAACACAAGGGGAAGAAGGCTAACATAGACAAAGACACAAGGTTTCAAAACCCCTCCAATACTATCAATGTCATATTTGGTGGGACCAAGCGCATGCAGAAACTAGCACTTAGGGAGATTATGTCAATCCAACCAGTAGCTCCCACTTTTCTCAAGTGGCCTGAAACCCCCATTACCTTCTCGAGGGTGGATCAATAGACTAGTTTCTCTGAGCCAGGACGATATCCTCTCGTTCTGGATCAAGTGGTGGCAGGCTCTAGGCTTACCAAGGTTCTCATTGATGGTGGCAGCGGTCTCAATGTCCTGTTTGCCAAGACTTTGAAGAAGATGGGCCTAGATATCACCAATATGCTTACCAAGACCAACTCACCGTTTTATGGTATCATCCCGGGTAATGCAGCTGTACCTTTGGGTTCAGTTGTACTACCTGTTACCTTTGGGACTAAGGATCACTACCGCACCGAGTACATCAAGTTTGAGGTTGCTGACTTTGAGACTTCTTACCATGCCATCCTTGGCAGGCCTGTTCTCGCTAAGTTCATGGCTATCCCACACTATGTGTATCTCGTACTCAAGATGCCGAGCCCCAAAGGAGTTCTCTCATTGCAAGGGGATTTGAAGCATTCTTACGACTGCGACACAGAAGCCGTAGAACTTGCCTCGACTACTCAAGTACCCAATGCTATGATGGAAGTTTTCGCTCCTGCTAAAAAGCTTGCTCCGAGCGAGCTGGAGGTTCCTGAGAAGACAAACAACAATAACAAGCCTGCACCGTCTGGTGATGTCCTGCTCAAAGCCATTGACCTTGGTACTGGTGATAGCAGCAATACGACCATGATTAGTGCACAGCTTGATCCTAAATAGGAAGACGCGCTCGTCAACTTCCTTCGGGCTAACCGTGATATCTTTGCGTGGAAGCCATCTGACATGCCAGGTGTACCCAGGAGGTTGATCGAGCATTCACTCAACGTCGATCCAAACGCTACCCCCAAGAGACAACACCTTCGGCGCTTTGCTGATGACCGCAGGGCTGCTATCAAGAAAGAGCTCGCCAAACTACTCGCGGCTGGCTTCATCCGAGAAATTTTTCACCTACAATGGCTTGCTAACCCTGTGCTTGTCAGAAAGAAGAACTCTAATGATTGGAGGATGTGTGTCGACTACACTGATCTCAACAAGCATTGCCCCAAGGATCCTTTCAGGTTGCCGCGGATTGATCAAGTCATTGACTCCACGGCAGGTTGTGCTCTACTCTGTTTCCTGGATTGCTACTCTGGCTATCATCAAATTGCAATCAAGGAATCTGATCAAGAGAAGACCGCATTCATCACCCCATTTGGTGCTTATTGTTACACAACAATGTCCTTCGGATTGAAAAATGCTGGTGCTACATATCAAAGGGCTATCCAGGCGTGCTTCAAGAAGCAGCTTCACAAGAACGTGGAAGCATACGTGGATGACGTCGTTGTTAAGACTAGGGATCCAGACATGCTTATCACAGATCTTGAGGAAACTTTTGCTTCGCTGCGTGAGTACCAATGGAAGCTCAATCCCAACAAATGCGTCTTTGGCGTATCATCTGGAAAACTACTCGGGTTCATCATTAGCCATTGTGGCATCGAAGCAAACCCCGAGAAGATTACTGCCATCTCCAACATGCAAGCTCCGACTACTATCAAAGATGCCCAGAAGCTTACTGGTTGTATGGCATCACTCAATCGCTTCATCTCACGACTTGGAGAACGGGGTCTACCTTTCTTCAAGCTACTCAAGCGGCAAGAGAAGTTTACATGGATAACTGAAGCTGATCAAGCTCTTTCTCAGCTCAAGGAGTTCTTATCCAAGCCTCCAGTCCTTACAGCTCCTCTACCCAATGAAGAGCTCTTGCTCTACATTGCTGCGACTACTAATGGCGTCAGCACTGCTATTGTCGTTGAATGGCAGGAGGAAGGCCATGGCTACCCTGTCCAGAGGCCGGTCTATTTCGTCAGTGAAGTACTCTCAGAGTCCAAGGCTCGCTACCCTCCGGTGCAGAAGCTAACTCAATGCGGTTCTGATTACTTCACGGAAGCTCCGCCACTACTTCGACGAATACGAGATTTCTGTAGTCACTAGCTACCCGCTTGGTAAGATATTGCACAACCATGATTCCACAGGACGGATTTCTAAATGGGCTGTAGAGCTTGGCGCTCTATCGCTCGAGTTCAAGTCTCGCACTGCTATCAAGTCTCAAGCCTTGGTTGATTTCATGGCTGAGTGGCGGGAAAATCAAGTCCCAACTCCAATTGAGCGTCCAGAACATTAGGTCATGTACTTTGACGGTTCCCTCAAGTTGGAAGGCGCTGGTGCCGGGGTACTTCTGATTTCCCCCAAGGGCGAGCAACTCAAATATGTTTTGCAAATCTTCTGGAAGGTCTCAAACAACGAAGCTGAATATGAAGCTCTACTGCACGGTCTTCGCCTTGCAGTCTCTCTTGGCATTACACGACTACTTGTCTATGGTGACTCTTTGGTGATCATCAACCAAGTCAATGATTTCTTGGGATCGTAATGCTGAGAATATGGATGCGTACTGAAATTCCATGGTCTCGAGTTCCATCATGTGGTCCGCGACAACAATGTTGCTGCTGATGTCTTGTCGAAGGTGGGATGTACACGAGCTCAAGTGCCAGCTGGAATCTTTGTCCATGAACTCCATAAACCATCCATTCCGGAGCAATCCTCTGCACCTGCGACTACTTCAGTTCAACCTGATCGAGAAGTGCTTATTATTGATGTGGACTGGAGAATTCCTTTCATCGACTACATTACACATTAGTTGATTCCTGAAGACAAGTCAGAAGCCGAGCGCATCTCATGCCGCATCAAGGCTTATGCTCTAGTCGGAGATCAACTCTACAAGCGAGGCGCAAGCTCTGATGTACTCATGAAGTGCGTTTCTCGCGAAGAAGGCAAGGAAATCTTGGAGGAGACACACAAAGGAATCTGTGACAATCACGCTTCTTCCCGCACCTTGGTGGGAAAAGTGTTCAGACGTGCTTTCTACTGGTCTAAAGCTCTTGTTGATGCAGAAGAACTAGTCAAAAAGTGCCATGGATGCCAATTCTTCACCAAGTGACAACACGTTCCAACCTACAAGCTCATCACGATACCACCAACTTGGCCTTTCGCTTGCTGGGGGCTGGATATGATTGGTCCTCTCCCAAATGCGCCAGGGGGATTCAACAGTGTTATGGTGGCTATCGACAAGTTTACCAAGTGGATTGAGGTCAAGCCTGTTACCTACCCCAAGGCTGATAGAGTCCTCGACTTCTTGGACGAAGTCATACATCGCTATGGGTTCCCTAATCGCATTATCACAAACCTGAGCTCGAATTTCAACAATCACCAGTTCTGGGAGTACTGTGAGAATAGTGGAATTGACGTCCAGTACGTCTTCGTCGCTCATCCACGTGCCAATGGCCAGGTGGAATGCGCCAATGGGATGGTACTCGACGCTCTCAAAAAGCGACTGTACGATGCTGCAAATACCAAGGGCGGCAAGTGTTGACACATTTTATCTATGAATTTTATCCCTCACATTTACTGGAAAAAGGACTAAAATATGATTAGATCACCTTATTAGGGTTTATATTAACAATTTCCACGAGTTTTGGTGAATCTATGAATTTGCAGGGACTATTCAGAAAATATGCAAGAAAACCTCTCTAGAAGACTCCAGAAGGCTCCGGAACTCAACGTGACTTAGCACCTAAAAAAGAAGCATCTAGAAGGATCAAGGACCCACCTGGCCGAAGTGGACCCCGAATGGGGCCCACACCAGACTGACCGGCCCAGTGGTGGGGCCGGTCGGCCACCCCCTGGTGCCAAATGGGCCCGGCTTCTGGAATGTTCCTCCACCGCCTATGAAGATCAATCTAAACCACATGTTTAGGTCGGTTTGATCCTACGGTGCACGTCATCTCCTCTGGACTATATAAGCAGACCCCCTGACCCCAGGGCAGAGGGCAACTCATTCTATCAGATCCTCCATGCCTACCTGAGATTAGAGCTCTAGATTAGAATTAGAGTTGGAGAGTTAGTATCAAGTTGAGAGATTAGATCCACGGTCTAATTAGACCTAGCTAATCTTGTTCGAGAGGATTAGAGAGCGGTTGAGGCGAAGCTGAAGGAAGGCCCGGACCTGTCGGTGTCTCCTCTTCATCTTCTACCTCTGGGATCAACTCCATTGGAGCCCGATCCTGAGACCTTACGGGAAAGATCGACTTCTTATTCAAGTGAGCACCATTGTTTTTACTGTTCTTACGGTTCATAACTCTTTGAGTACTTTAATTCCTATCGCTCTTGAATTAAAGTTGCATGTTTAGTGTAAGCGTGGTGCTTAGACTAGCTAGCTTATGAATGCCTTCTATATTCCGGATCGTGTGGTAGATCGTGGTGGTGACAGCACCATTGAGTCCTTCGTAGTCCACCTCCCGTCTATAGAAACTGTAGGACTCCCCCATAGATTCTCGGGAGGTTCCCTTTACTAAGTGTGCCTTCAGACAATCACCCCATAAGAGCAATAAAGACATAGCTTGTGAGGATAAGAACCAGACATCCTTAAGTTTTCCTTATCTCTCTTTCTGTCCAGTCCTTGATAGCTACTCAGTTGATTAGTTATATACCTCAGATACTCTCTTTACCATTCTCCCTGTGGATTCGATATTTAAAATCCTCTCCCGGGTGGAATGCTCACCGGTATCCGTGCGCTTGCGGATTATCCATCATAATATTTCTGTAGGCTTAACAAATACCAACAAGCATTTCTGGCGCCGTTGCCGGGGAGAACGGTTAAGAGAAAACTCTTCGAGTATAACTAATCTTGTATCTTTCTTTTTTCTTTTTAGTTTAGATTACCTACTGTCCTTATGGACACCACCCTTATCAAAGATTTTTCGGCACCCTCAGAGCTCAGCCTTAGGCCTATGCCATCATCGAAACCAATCCTAGCTGATGCCTATGAGCTACGCCCACGGTTAATAGAGATGGTCCAAACCAACACTTTCTTAGGAATAGAAGACGAAGACCCTTATCATCATCTCCAACAGTTTGAGCAAACTTGTGACTGCCTGCACATTGAGGGTATGTCAGACGAGACTATCCGTTGGAAGCTTTTTCCATTCACTCTGAAAGGAAAAGCTCGCCAATGGTACGACCGAACCAAAGAGAAGATGAAAGGCGATTGGGGAACTCTCCGTGCAGATTTCTGCATGGATTTTTATCCCTTATCCAAAGTAGTCGACCTTAGAATCAAGATCATATCCTTCAAACAGGGGGATAATGAGTCTATGAGTTCATCCTAGGAACGTTTTGAACTTCTTTGCAAATCCGGACCAGATCTAAGCCTTCAAGACCATATTCTCCTTCAACACTTCTATATTGGTCTTAATAAGGAATCTAGAGCCTATTTGAATACCTCCTCTCATGGATCATTCATACACCTTACATCTAGTGGAGCTAGAACTGTCCTAGACAACATTCTAGCTAGCACTAATGATGGTCCTTTAGAAGAGAAAACTTTAGAAGAGATTCCAGAGATAGCTACACCAGAACCTATGCCAGAAACATCTCAACCTATAGCTATCCAACATATAGAATCACCACGAGAAGAAATTCCTCTACCTGATTTTATAAATGATATCGAGGATGATTTATTTTCCGATTATGGAAACACCTCGAAATATCATAAAGAGAAGATGCCTCGAAAGCATACATCTTCTTCACATGAGAAGATAGACTCTTTTGAGCAAACCTTCTCAAGAGAACGCACTGTGGAGCTTGCATCCATCATGAGTGGGGAATGGTTGGAAGAGTCAGAGCTTTCCTCTGATATAGTCCATTTGGATTCACCTTCTATACCAATTCAATGTACAATCAATGGAACCCCCTTTGATGCCCTTTATAATCCAGTTGTGGGAATCAATATAATGGCCTTATCCTTTTTCTATCAGTTTATCAAAAACAAGCCATTATCTCCCACAACGAAATTATTAAAGTGCTCCTCAGGACAGATTATTCAAAGTTCGGGAATTCTCTATGTCTTACCTGTTTCAGTTTACGACATGACAATTCACCTGAGCTTTCACATTTGTGATATTAAGGAGTTTGATCTTTTAATAGGCTATCCTTTAGAAAAACTCCTTAAAGAAGGACACACAGGGAAACTTGATGTTTGCCTAGGCAAAACCATTAAAGGTCCCTTACACTTCTCACATTCGATCCATACTAAGACCGAACCCAGTCCTGAACCTGACCCAATGGAAGAGGTGAATGAAGCATCTTTAGAACATTTCATAGAATCCAATCAAGAAGATGTCACTGAATTCTTCATCGAGGAGGAAGAAGAAAATCCTACAGAATCTGAGTCCCTCGATGAAACCGAGGAACCCTCGAGACCTCCCATTGAGCTTAAACCTTTACCACCTGGTCTTAGATATGCCTTTTTGCATAATGATTCTGAGTCTCCTGTGATCATTAATGACCAACTCACTCAGGAAGAGACTCATAGGCTGATAACCATCTTAGAAAAACATCGCTCAGCCTTTGGCTACTCGCTCCAAGACCTTAAGGGCATCAGTCCTGCCCTTTGCACTCATCGCATTCCTACAGACCCTGATGTTCTACCATCTAGAGAGCCACAACGAAGACTTAACAATGCGAGGAGAGAGGTAGTGAAGAAAGAAGTTCTGAAACTCTTACACGCCGGGATTATATATCCTGTGCCACATAGTGAGTGGGTGAGCCCCGTGCAAGTTGTGCCTAAAAAGGGAGGCATGACAGTTGTGAAAAATGAGAAGAATGAATTAATTCCTCAGAGAACCGTCACTGGTTGGCGTATGTGCATAGATTATAGAAAACTCAACAAAGCCACAAGGAAAGATCACTTTCCACTGCCATTCATTGATGAAATGTTAGAGCGGTTGGCAAATCACTCTTTCTTTTGCTTTCTTGATGGATATTCTGGATATCACCAAATCCCAATCCATCCCAGTGACTAGAGCAAAACCACTTTTACATGCCCTTATGGAACTTATGCTTATCGTAGAATGTCTTTTGGGCTATGTAATGCTCCAGCTTCTTTTCAAAGATGCATGATGTCTATATTCTCTGATATGATTGAAGAGATCATGGAAGTTTTCATGGATGATTTTTCTATTTATGGAAAAACTTTTGATAATTGTCTAGAAAACTTGGATAAGGTTTTGCAAAGATGTGAAGAAAAGCACTTAGTCCTTAATTGGGAAAAATGTCATTTCATGGTTAGAGAAGGAATAGTGCTAGGCCATCTAATTTCTGAAAGAAGAATTGAGGTAGATAGAGCTAAAATAGAAGTAATTGAACAGCTACCTCCACCTGTTAATGTCAAGGGAATCAGAAGTTTTCTTGGCCATGCTGGTTTCTATAGATGGTTTATAAAAGATTTTTCTCATATTACTAGACCTCTTACAAACTTGCTTGCCAAAGATGTTCCTTTTGACTTTGATGATGCTTGTCTTAAATCTTTTGAAACTCTGAAAAATGCTCTTATTTCTGCACCCATTATACAACCACCTGATTGGTCTTTACCTTTTGAAATTATGTGTGATGCAAGTGATTATGCTGTGGGGGCTGTTTTGGGGCAAACAAAAGACAAGAAACATCATGCCATTGCTTATGCTAGTAAAACTTTGACAGGACCTCAACTCAATTATGCCACAACTGAAAAAGAACTGCTAGCTGTTGTTTATGCCATTGACAAGTTTAGATCTTACTTAGTAGGAACAAAAGTTATTGTTTACACTGATCATGCTGCTTTAAAATATTTGCTCACTAAGAAAGATGCTAAACCTAGATTAATAAGATGGATTCTGCTTCTCCAAGAATTTGACTTAGAAATAAAAGATAAGAAGGGAGTAGAAAATTTGGTTGCCGATCATTTGTCTTGAATGTATTTTGAGAAACCACAGGAACTACCCATCAATGACGCAATGAGGGACGACATGCTCTATCGGATCGCCCGGTCAGACCCCTGGTACGCAGATATTGTTAATTTTATGGTTGCAGGGTATGTACGACCAGGAGCCGACAAGAAAAAGCTTATTTACGAGAGTCGCCATCACCTGTGGGATGAACCATACCTTTTTCGTGTATGCTCTGACGGGTTACTCAGGAGGTGTGTACCGGCAGAAGAAGGAATAAAGATCATTGAGAGGTGCCACTCATCACCATTTGGAGGTCATTATGGAGCTTTCCGCACACATGCAAAGATCTGGCAAAGCGGATTTTTCTGGCCAACCATGTATCAAGACACAAAAGATTTCGTACGAAGGTGCTACTCTTGTCAGAGGCACGAGAACATCAATTCCAGAAATGCCATGCCACTGACAACCAACCTTCAGATCGAGCTCTTTGATGTCTGGGGAATTGACTACATGGGACCATTCCCAAAATCCGAAAAATTTGAGTACATCTTAGTGGCAGTTGACTATGTCTCCAAATGGGTTGAAGCCCTGCCATGCAGAACTGCTGACCACAAAAGCTCAATAAGAATGTTTGAAGAGACAATATTTCCAAGATTCGGTACGCCAAGGTTAGTGATAAGTGATGGAGGGTCTCATTTCATCGACAAGCGCTTTGAGAAATACCTCATGAACCATGGGATCCAGCACAATGTCGCTACTCCTTACCACCCACAAACAAGTGGTCAAGCAGAGACGTCCAATAAGCAGATCAAAAACATTCTACAGAAGACGGTGGACCAAATGGGGATAAAATGGAAAGACAAGCTACCCGAAGCACTTTGGGCTTATCGGACAGCTTATAAAACCCCCATTGGAATGTCTCCTTACCAACTGATCTACGGGAAGACATGTCATTTGCCGGTTGAGCTAGAATTCAAGGCTCATTGGGCAATAAAGAGATGGAACATGGACTTTGAAGCAGCCGGAACAAAACGGAAAATGCAACTATCCGAGCTAGAAGAATGGAGAGAGAAGGCGTATCACAGTGCCAAGATTTACAAGGAAAGAACCAAGAGGTGGCACGATAAGAGAATCATAAAAAAAGAATTCAACCCAGGCGATCAGGTATTACTTTTTAACTCCAGGGTACGACTCTTTGGGCACGGAAAGCTACGAAGCAAGTGGGAAGGACCATACAAGGTAGTGAATTCATCGTCACACGGAGCCGTCACTCTTCAAGACGACGAAGGTACGTTATTCAAGGTAAATGGTCAACGCCTTAAAATATTTTTAGAGCCCAATAAGGAGTCTGAGGATTTGGATGAGATAGATTTCCTTTGCTTACCAACGAATATTAATTTTAGGCCGTAATGGGCCATCTTAAGGTTTTTAGGGATCAGCACACGGTTAGAGCACCCCGCGCCGAAGATCTCCGCGAGGCGCCCTGGTAGGGGACCGATCGGCCCCCTCACTGGGCCGATCGGGCCCTGCCCGCCGCCATTCGCCGTCAGCTTTCGCCCACGCTATCTCTAAGGTGTTAGGGTTTTGAAAAACTGGTTCGGGGATCTTTTACAAGATTTTCCGCAGCTTTTCCAAGCCTGGTCAACCCCCTCTGCAAGTCCGTGACCGATATATAAGCAGGGGCAGACCCCCACCTTTTCCTCATCCCAAAGCCTCCAAGTAGCAGCAATGGCCGACAAGCAGCTTGTCCCCTTTAGCTTTGAAGCCAAGGCGGTTGTTCCTTTCGAGAAGGAAGCAAAGCCGCTAGCCTCCTTGCCTCCTGATCACCTCCCTCTCTCGCTGTTGTCGCCTAGCCGTCCACGTTCGCCGCCACCGCCTACAGAAAGCAGGCAGGCGATGTACGCTCAGCCGTACGATCGCCGTCGCGAAGCAGCTCAGAAGAAGCCGATCTGTGTTCCTAGCTACATGGATCTGAAGAAACCAAGGGATGGAGAACGACTCGTTGATGTGTGCATGGACAAGTTTGGCAACACAAGGGTGCACAAGTACACCACCTCCTCAAGCCGTGTCACCATCGACGGAGTTCGTGCCAAGGAACCTCAGATCAAGAGAATCCCAGTCCTCGAAGCCAGCCAGCGGATGCCGCAGAAACAGAAGACCCGGAAGACCGTAGCTGAGCTAGCGCAGGAAGTGGCAAGCCTGGCTGAAACTTGCAAAGAGATCCATCGCGTCAACGCTTCCCTCACCAAGACTGTCCTTAAGCTGTTAGAGTCAAAGAAACGTAGGGACGATGAGGAAGATCATAGCCGCGACCTTAAGAAGGGCAAGCGTCCTGTGTAAAAACCTTAGTTAGAGAGCACATTAGTGATAGTTAGTTCGAGTTAGTTAGTTTGCTTTAGTTTGCTTTAGAGTTGTTTAATAAAGTGCTCTCTCTTTTAATAAAGAAGTATTCCACAAGTTGAGCAATCTTTGCCTATATATATTTTCTGGATATGTTTTTGTCTCCACCATACTGTGCATGGAAGATAACAGAAAACAAGTGTGGGGGAGAAGAATAGATGACCAAACGGCATCAAGAACAACAGAAAAAGCATGATCAAACGACTCGCACGACGAACCACGGCAGAACCCAGTTCGGCCACATCTCGTCCACCGCTCGGTTTGCTTCCCGAACTTTTTAAATTTTTACAAATTGCTTTCCGTTTCAATTTGAACAAAGATGCCCTGCTAAAATGTCCTGATAACCTAAAAGATAAAGTTTCACATGTTTATGCTCTTAAAAATATTTATTACTTTTGGGATGATCAGAATAAAGTTAGAATAATGAGAACCATCTTTCTTTTATCTTGTCTATGGAGAGTACTCCAAAAAAAATCATTAGATAAGTTTCTCCTTTGTGATCAATAATATATCTCAGCAGAGCTTTCATTGAAAATAAATTTGATTAAATGTTGTTTACTTGTATTGAGCTTTGTCAAATCGAGAGCTATGTTGAAGTTTTGTCTAAGTCTATGATCAAGATCACGTACACTGCTTTCACTAAAGTATCTATGCTCTAAGATTTTTGATCTCTGTCTCCCATATCATGAAAGGGTACAGCTAAAAGAAGAGAAGAGAGAAAAAGCCAAAGAAAGAAAAGAAAAAAAAATTTATTATTATGAGTGGAGAGAAAAGTGAGGGAGAGGAGAAAATGGACAAGTGTTCTACGGGTCAAAAGAACCCCCCTCTCAGAAAAGAAAAAGGCATAAAAAAGAGAAGAATAATGGACATGTGTCCGAGGGTGAGTAGGGCCCATTTCTCTTAAAAAAATAAGTGAGAGAGTAATAATGGACGCGTGTCCGAGGGTGAGTAGAACCCAACTCTCCACAAAATAGCTGGATACCTTGTTCTAAAAAAGATGGGAAAAGACAGAAGATTCTAAAGTCAGAGCAGTGGTTTTTAAAATTTGACACACGCACATATCTTGATCTACGACCTATGACAGGCCTCTTCATGGATACAGATTTTGACCCAGCAATATATGCAAGGTAAGTCTGCTATATCTTTACATTCTAAAATTTGAGAGTATCACAAAGGAGTAAGCAAGGCTGCATTTTCTTTCCAAAACTTATTCAGAAACTCTCCATTGACTAGATTTGAGAAATAAAGGTGATCTGTTTCTAGCTATATTCAGATGTTCCCTAAGTACAGATATGACTAAGGAGTATAATTATGTTGATTCTTGTCTCTACGGTTGTAAACCATCCTTTTATCGAGGACGAGTAAAAGCCTAAGTGTGGGGGAGTTTGTTGACACATTTTATCTATGAATTTTATCCCTCACATTTACTGGAAAAAGGACTAAAATATGATTAGATCACCTTATTAGGGTTTATATTAACAATTTCCACTAGTTTTGGTGAATCTATGAATTTGCAGGGACTATTCAGAAAATATGCAAGAAAACCTCTCTAGAAGACTCCAGAAGGCTTCGGAACTCAACGTGACTTAGCACCTAAAAAAGAAGCATCTAGAAGGATCAAGGACCCACCTGGCCGAAGTGGACCCCGAATGGGGCCCACACCAGACCGACCGGCCCAGTGGTGGGGCCGGTCGGCCACCCCCTGGTGCCAAATGGGCCCGGCTTCGGGAATGTTCCTCCACCGCCTATGAAGATCAATCTAAACCACATGTTTAGGTCGGTTTGATCCTACGGTGCACGTCATCTCCTCTGGACTATATAAGCAGACCCCCTGACCCCAGGGCAGAGGGCAACTCATTCTATCAGATCCTCCATGCCTACCTGAGATTAGAGCTCTAGATTAGAATTAGAGTTGGAGAGTTAGTATCAAGTTGAGATATTAGATCCACGATCTAATTAGACCTAGCTAATCTTGTTCGAGAGGATTAGAGAGCGGTTGAGGCGAAGCTGAAGGAAGGCTCAGACCTGTCGGTGTCTCCTCTTCATCTTCTACCTCTGGGATCAACTCCATTGGAGCCCGATCCTGAGACCTTACGGGAAAGATCGACTTCTTATTCAAATGATCACCATTGTTTTTATTATTCTTACGGTTCATAACTCTTTGAGTACTTTAATTCCTATCGCTCTTGAATTAAAGTTGCATGTTTAGTGTAAGCGTGGTGCTTAGACTAGCTAGCTTATGAATGCCTTCTATATTCCAGATCGTGTGGTAGATCGTGGTGGTGAGAGCACCATTGAGTCCTTCGTAGTCCACCTCCCGTCTATAGAAACCGTAGGACTCCCCCATAGGTTCTCAGGAGGTTCCCTTTACTAAGTGTGCCTTCAGACAATCACCCCATAAGAGCAATAAAGACATAGCTTGTGAGGATAAGAACCAGACATCCTTAAGTTTTCCTTATCTCTCTTTCTGTCCAGTCCTTGATAGCTACTCAGTTGATTAGTTATATACCTCAGATACTCTCTTTACCATTCTCCCTGTGGATTCGATATTTGAAACCCTCTCCCGGGTGGAATGCTCACCGGTATCCGTGCGCTTGCGGATTATCCATCATAATATTTCTGTAGGCTTAACAAATACCAACAGCAAGTGGATCAAGGAACTACCCAATGCACTCTAGGGGCTGCGCACTCAGCCTACTACCCCCACAGGGCAGTTACCTTACTTCCTGGTCTACGGCTCTGAAGCTGTTTTGCCCGCTGATGTCATGTGGCGTTCTCCGACGGTTGATCAGTACGAAGAAGGCTTAGCTGAAGAAACAAGACAAACAGATGTCGACAGTCTCGAGGAAGCTCGCTGCAATGCACTTGTTCAATCTGCACAATACCTTGAGAAGATTCGCCGTTACCATGACCACAATGTTAAGGAACGCTCCTTCAACGTTGGTAACTTAGTCCTTCATCGCATCTAGAATACGACAGGGCTACACAAACTCAACTTGCCATGGGAAGGTCCTTTCTCTATTGTAAAGGTTACTGGCCCAGGGTCATATCGTCTTCAAACTCTTGAAGGCGAGGAAGTCAACAACTCTTGGAACATCGACCAGCTTTGTCGCTTCTACCCGTAGGGGGTCTCAACAACCCTCTCCAGACAGCTGCGGCTGTAAACAACTCGTAGGGGGTTTCATCAACCCTCTCCAGGTAGCTTCGGTTGCAACCACTCAACAGGCAGCTATGGTTGCCACCACTCGTAGGGGATCAAGACAATCCTCTCCAGACAGTTTCGGCTGTATCTACTCGTGGCTTTCAGCTGCAATCACTCGTAGGGGATCACGATAATCCTCTCCAGGCAGTCTTATTCTGCGACCTCGTAGGGAGTCATGATAACTCTCTCCAGACGACCTCGTGTCGTGTAGAACAATAAGTGGCACATGCTGTCCATGTCTCTACTTCTTAATAAGAGGCTTCGGCCTAGAGTAACACCCTTCTGGTAGGGTCTCAGTGGAACTCTCATACAAGTTGCTGCTATAGCAAGGATGAGTTCATCACACTGTTCCCTACGGTCTTACTCGTTCTTCGGAACATCCTTGCGAGTACTCTCTCACTAGGCTCCTAGCCTCAGAGGTACTTAAGACATTGTAAACTCTGTACAATGTATTCAGTAATAAAGTTGTTTATCCTATATATCGACTTGTTATTGTCCTTTACTTATTCACAACAAAGCCTTTTTTCACGCTGCTACAGCTAATGTGTTCAACTCATTGTGAATAAGTTCTTTTCGAGTACTCTCTCACTAGGCTAATAAGCCTCAGAGGTACTTAAGACATTGTAAACTCTGTACAATGTGTTTAGTACAAGTCGCTACCCTACATCGACTTGTTACTACTCTTACCTTATTTCATGACAAAGCCTTCTTTTACGCTGCTACAACTAAGGTGTTCAACTCATCATGATTAAAGCTAACATTCTTTGGAACATATATACATTTGAGTACTTCTACTCGTGTATCGTATCTCTTTTTGCAGCCACACACTCAATACCAACTCGAGTACTTGGCAAACACACAAGCATACAAGGGATCTAGATAATTGACTTACTCAAGTTTTCAATTATATTACATAAACACTTGTTCGGGATTACACCTGTTTTTTCCCTAGTGTTTTTCTTCTACAGGTACATCTAACGGAGATCGATGAACTTGGAGACTGCTTCCGCAATTGGAGAAGTCTGTTGGATCAACTCATTGAGCCTATCGTCGGTGCAATCTCCAGATCTACCGTTCATGATGACTGTCAAATCTGCCTCGGCGTATTATGACTTGATGAAGCTCAAGACTTGATTGGGAATAGTACAAGCCAGCCTTTGAGCATACTCCAGAATCTTCTTCGGCGTGTCCTTCAACCTCTCCACGAGTGGACGAGGCTGAACTCCAGCAATTCTGGGCTCGAAAAGATTGGCCACTAGCTCGGTTGCTTCCGTCAAGGCTTTCAACTCTAAGCGCAGGCCTTCGGCTTCTTCGATCTTGGTCTTGAGCGACTGCATGCAAGTCAACAAGTCATTCCAGCCCGCAAGACGAATCTCCATCTCACACTCATGTTCGAAGTACCGCACCTTATAATCCGCCTCAAGATCCATGCGAGCTGATTCTTCACGGTTATAGGCCAGCTGCCAGTCCAGCGCCTTGTTCTTGAACTTATCAACCTCTTCAGTCAGCTCTGCAGAAGATCACGACTACTTATCAGATGCAGTGCTCAACGAAAAAGTACTCAATAATGAATTCAGAAAGGGAGATTACCTTTATTCTTCTGGCACAGAGACTTGTTCTTCCCAACAACATTATCCTTCTGAGCCGTCAGCTTCTGGATCTCGTTGTGGTACTCGGCGGTGTTTCCATCAAGTTTTTCTTGCAGCTTCAGAGATAAGGCTTTCTGTTATTTGAGTTTTTCTCTGAGCTGCGAGACTTCTTCGATGTCTGCCGCATATTGCTCAAGTAGGCGAGTCTTGCGCTTCGATTGCTTGACTACTTCCTGCAAGAGCAAGGTAATTCAAGAGTCAGAGACAAGATATCTGTGACTACAACTACTCTACAAGAGATTACAACTTACCGCAAAGAGCTTCTCAACGCTGTGGAACATCTCGCCGTGCGCTTGCAAGTTGTCCTCATCCAGGCAGGAGTCGTCATACGGCATCAACCCTTCAGCCATGGATTGGGTACTTGTGCTTGCCGCAGAATACTTCGCAGCGCTGCGCAGAGGAGGCGGGTATTCAATGAGTGGCTCATGCGGCACTATACGATCCTCCGGGTTATCTTCCAGTGCCAGCTGTGCATCAATATGATGCACGGGGGTTTCAGCAACTGAAACTTCTTCGTGGCGCAGCTCGGCTTCTGGATCAGCTTCCAGGCCCTCATTCACCACGGATTCAATATCCTCGAGTTGCTGAGTCTTGGGCTTGGAAGCTGCCTCCACCGCTGCCTTGACCACGTCGCTCCAGAGGAAGCGCAGTGCTTGTGCAGCATCAGCTTCAGCGGGTATTTCTTAGCGCTCTGGAAGCACATCTTCTTGTTGCTCTTGAGGATTCTGCTCTTCCTCAGCAAGACTACTTCCAGAGGCACCCCACTTCACATCAGTAGATTTTCAGCATCAACAAGTTGGTCAGCAAATTCAAAATAAACAACATTAATAAGTACTCGAGTACTTGAGTACTTGCAGAGCAGCTCGAGGTACTGAGACTTTCGGCCCCAGCATGTCGAAAAATGAAGGTGCCGCCGGCACCTCTGGCACACTTTCCACCGGTGGCACACTCCTTGGTACTGCGGCTTCTTGTTGTTCATGCGTGTTGACACTTCTTAACGCAATCACCTAAGAACGGATTTGGAATCCAGTCCCCGGCAACGGTACCAGAAATACTTGTTGGTATTTCTTAACCTCACCACTAGTGGCGCGTCTAGTGTGAGCGCGTAAGGAACACCCGGGTATACTGACAGGTGCAAACGAATCCGCAAGCGCACGGATACACCGTTGTAGCACTTCTCTCTAGGAGTATTCCAAAGGGTATCGAATCCAAGGAACGATGTGCACTACCTTCTATCCTAGATGAACAGTCCAAGGACACCAAGCCCCAACTATGGTAGGGAGATGATGGGGTGCTTCCTGTAGGTTCTCGATTCTAGAGGGGAACAAGCTCGGATAGAAATCTCGCTTCGGACACCGGCCCCTCCTGGCTATAACAGTTGGTTCACGGCAAAGGGTTGCCTACACGCTGTATCCGAATGTGGGGGATTTCAGAGGGTCCAAAGGCTGTCACTACCGCGGCCTACCCCAAGACAAACTGTGGGATACAGGGCATTCGAAGGATAACCCGTAGTCTAGACACCACGTCTACACCACCGATTACTACTATAGCACGGCTACGTCTGGCACCCCGTAGAAACACTATAGCACTCCGTATAAATACGGAGCGACGAACCCGCGAGGTTGAGCTAGACCTTACTCATCATTGAATCGATTGGCATGAGGAAGAACGACTAGTCACCGATTCATGTATCCCAACAAGATCTAACGGGATAATTCACACAAACGGAATGCAAATTTATACGCTTATAACAAAAGATCAAGGGTCGTGTTCGTGAAGAACACGAGCCTCTAACTTATGAACAAACGCAAAAGCATGAGTAACTCATTCGTCAACTAGATCGAAGAAGTGTGTTCATGAAGAACATGAGCCTCTAAATGATGAACGAACGAAGACTCAAGAACATATCAGTCATGCATGAACATCACTTTAGTCTAATTGGAAAATACAAGAATACTCACTTTGCTCTAAATGAAGAACAAGTTGGGATCTCACCCACACCACCATCTACATAGCCATCCCCTCAACTCATTTGATCCATGAGAGATCAAATGAAAGGAGAAACAAGTGTTTCTAAAGAGAGAGGGAGGAATGGGATGTGTCTCTATTCTAGCCCCCTCTCCTCATATTTATAGGCCAAGGGGGTAGGAGGAGATCCCTTGGCTGCCTTGGGTGCCACCAATAGGGTGGTGACATGTGGCAAAGAGGAGTGGATGCCAAGTAGCTTGCAAGAGAAAGAGCTTTCCGGCAGGATCCTGAAGGAATATTCGGGCACACACCTAGAACTGCCTTTGCCTCTTCACGACAAGCCGACACATGGAAGGGCGACACGAGAGGCCGGAAAATGGGGTCAGGTGACCTGGGGGGTCGGCCGACCCCCGGGTGGGTCCTCTCGCGCCGCCTTTCGTCCAGGTGACTGCTAGGTGGGTCCCAAGGTGGGTATGGGGGTGTATGCAGTATTTTTAGCCATTTATCTCGTGGTTGTGGGCCCTTAGATCCGCGTACTGGCTCCTGATTGGTCGAGAGTGTGTTTATTTGGATCGATGATGTGTCATGGATACGTGGACTCCTGTGTGACAGCACGTCGCCATGTGGCTTGGTGTGGGTCCCACCAGGCCCACATGTTATCTTGTGCGTATCTCTTTCATCCGAACTCCAAAGTAGACAAATGATATATCCATTTCGATCATCTCGACGAGCCCATCGCATTGGTGCACACCAATTTGGCATTTATGATTGTTTATGATGATGCCATATCTATGCCATTGGTGCACTTGCTCTCAACTGTGTCATTTAACACGTATTTCGGTGCGTCCTGCAACAAAAGCCAGAAACACCAACACTTGTGGAAATTGTTAGTATCAAGCCCTATTCTAGTGTCGATGATACTTTTACATTTATTTTATGCAGGTATTGACGGTGTAAAAGTAGCACTTAACAGCCGTCAACAACTCCCCCACACTTGACCTTTGCTCGTCCCGAGTGAAGGGAGTCAGATCAAGGTGACACATGATATCCAAAGGTATGAAGCAAGTATAAGAGATATTCCAAACCATACCTTGTACTCATGAACTTATGAAGTGTCTATCATGCTATCTTGGGTAGTTGAAGAATGGAACGGTCATGAATCAAATCACTCCTGCTCATCATGTCAAGTAACTTGGGGTTTTGCAATAAATTTCCAAAACAAACCTTGCTTAGCTCCTCATTTGATTCTCTCAATATCGCTCAATGTGTATATGTCCTCACCAAGGTATTAGATTGCCTTTCTTTACCCTACTTCTAATGACGGCTATATGTGGAGCTCAGGGTAGGATAAAGGATAAGGCATACTTGTATCACATATATTGCAAAGTCAAAGACTGGATCCACAGAGAAAATCAAATCATACAATCAGATCAAGATGTGCACGTGTATGGATATGGTGAGTATGGTAAGGTGGATACTAGGCCCGGAATAGGTACTAATTATTACCATCTAAGTTATGGAACTCCTTTTTGCTTGATTTTCTCCGCTCTCTTTTTTTGAAATTTTCGAGATATGGGCTATCTCTCTTTTCTTTTTTTCATTTTTTTTGTAGATCATGCCTTTTTGAGCATGTCTTTCTCTCTCTTTTTATATATATATAGCCCAATCTCTTTTAGAGATATTTGGAGAGAGATAAATCATGAAACAATGCATGGAGCTTTATTTTGTGGAATGGATGGATGAGACAATGCTAACTTCCAGTGTAGAAGCATAGCAAGGGGAAAATGGTGGAGTGCACATGAATCTTGATCATGAAAGCATAAAAAGACTTCTCGCAAGGGTCACAAAATTTGACAAAGCTCAATGCAATGACAAGCAGCATATGAGTAAAAGGTTTTCAACTATGGACATCATATGGCTTTGGTAGGACGGTGGCATATCAAAGAGGAGTTTTGCAAAGGGTTTTATGATTTTTCAAATAAAATTCCCAAGCACTCAGACATTTAGAGTGAAGATCATATCATCAAACCATATCACAAACATCAACTACTTAGATAAGCATGAGTTCCCTAATGATATTTGTTCACAAGCATCAAGAGGATAGGTAAGGAGTAAAACATATGCAAGCCAACCACAGGAATCATGGAGAGCAAATAAAACACCGATATTTGAGTTTGATTTATTGGATAAGAATTGAGGATCATTCAAACTCATAGGTGGAGAGTGAGATGAAGGGTGCACGTACCATTGCTCCTGAAGGATATGAGGAACAAGGAAGACTAGTGGTGATTCGGCTGACCCGTGGGGTAGCTAGCTCACTCTAGTTTACCTTGTCCTTGTCATGAAGGCATAGTCGATGTCATGCAGCCCTTTGTGTGGGAGTTCTCAAGTGGATATGTCGATGATGAGCTTGAGAGAGCTCCCCCACACTGGTGCTTGTACTGGTGCTGTTCTTCAAGCAAAAGTGGAAACAAAAGATGGACTCTACTGGTTCGAGAACCATAGAGCCTTTATTCAAAATCAAATATTTTTGTTGTTTTTTTATTGTCACCATGTCATTTACTCAAGCAGGGTTAGATCAATACTGCACTTCATAAACAAAGGATAATATACTTACCTTGGACCTTTTGTGAGGTCATATGTTCCTCCTGTGCAACATAAATCTGACACCTTAGCTTACCTTCCCATTTGAATTTAGCTCAATGACTTACCCATTTGAATTTAACAATTTTCTGTAGTGGTTAGTCAACAAATATGCAACCAAGATCTATGAGAAATATAACTCTGAGGTTCATCAATCAAAACTCGACACCATGCCTTATTTTGACTGAAGAAGACAAATTTTAACCTAAGCACCATGCTTAATTTAAAACAGTCTATGAATGTACATCTAGAACAATAACATTCAAACCAGAGCATATGAGCAAAGATAAAGGAAGCGTGAAAGCATGATCAAGCTATCATCAACATGGGACATAAGCATGAACATAAGATGGTGAACCTCGGGAACCTCCCGGAAGGGCTTTGTTTAATGTCAAAAGCAGGACTTACCTAGCTAGTGGGCAAGATGCAAGAGCTGACATCATTGCCATACCCGGATAAGATTTGGTAGAGGAGGAACTTTACTTAGGATGCTCACATACCTCCCCCACACTTGAAGTTTGCATTGCTAAGCAATAAAACTCAAGTGTGTGGTGATCAAGCTTCCTTTTGTAAATGTTCCCTCACCAAAGCTTTTTTAGGTGTTGCAGTTGATGTGGCTCACATGTTCGTAGGCATCACCTGTCCATCTTTCTTTTCAATCTCCACCTGGAAGGTTTGTTACCAAAAATACCCGAAGGACAACTTATCCTAAAAACATGTTCTTGCCTTTATTCGAAAGGGAAATGAAACCTATGCTAATCCAGGCTATCTCTTGGTAGTGCTTTGTTTATTTATTGGTCATAAGCTCGACCATGGGAACTTCATCTTGCAGCTATCGTTGGTGGTGTCATTCCCGTCTCACCACCAATCCTTGATGTATCGGTGAAGCTTTAGCTGCAAGGTTAGTGCCACAATGCACACACGAAATCTGATATGTTTATGATAGACATATGCATCCACAATCTACCTTCTAAACATTTTGCAAAAGAGGACCAGAAGGTGGTTGCAACCCTCGTATGTGCAGAGTGCACTCAGCATAGCCGGCTCTGGATAGGCATGATGTAGGTATGGTTCATGTGGTGTATCAAGAATGAAACTACCATGCCTATCTGTGTAACCTTTGCCCATGAATTCCAGAGTCGGTGCCTCACAAGATTCCATGGCCCATGAGTTCTCTATCTCAAGAGATGCATCGTGGAGGCAAGATGTTGACTCTCGATCATAATCAAAATCAACATAATACGGGCCAGCGGGAAGAGGCTGAAACTCGGTCGAGATAGATGATGATCGTTCGCCTCCACAGAGGTGAAGAGAATCTCCCGAGTCATTCCCTTGAGGCGTAGAGAAGTCTACAACCTCAATCCGAACAGGCTCGGATGATGCGAACGGAGATACGTGCATTATCATCTCGAGCGGGTTTTGCTCGGGAAGGGGCTCTACCATGGAATGTTCATGACAAGAGATGGATGTGGTAGAAGCGGCTTCCCTAAGCTTTACATCTAGGCTTACTCGAGATTTATCGAGAAGTTCATCCAATGGGAAGCCCAGAAGAAGATTGAAATCCATGATGTCATAGATGTGAAAATCTAAGTGCACCTCGATCTTGTCTATGATGATTGGCACGTTCCTAGCAATCCCTCAACATGGGAAAATATATTTTTTCCACCTAGGACTTTGGAAATATCTATCAGTCGGGGTGAGGGGCATGTCACCTGCCAGAGTGTCCAAAAGGCACTCTGATATGATGCAAGCTCCAGCAGCAGGGTCATGAACAACATCTACAGTGTTTCCCCTCATGGAGCAATGGATGGTTGTGGAAGTCGAGCTGACCTGAATTATTTCGGAAGCAGGCTTTGATGACCAATCCACTTTTGCCCCATGATTCCAAACTTCATCGAGAATCTCATCAAAGTCCAACGATGCCGTAGGCTCCTCGTGCCAAGTACGATCTGAGGTATTTATGATGTTCCGAGAAGGATCACCCTCAAATTGAGAAGAGAACTCCAAAGGTTGAATTTCTTCTCCCTTTGGTGTTCGTGGTTCGGGAGAAGGCTCTCTAGACGAATCATTGGATGTGCAAGGTGAAAGCTCAAATTCGTCTAGGAGACTCTCTTGGATCGACTCTGATTCTCGATGGAGATCATTGTATTTGGGATGGGAAGAAGAGGTTTTTAAGAAGTATTCTAGGGTCTCCCTTCTTTTCGTTGGAGTTTGGGTTCTGAATGAACCTCCAGCTACAAGGTCGAGCTCAAATGCAGATTCCATGTCTATCATCCCGTGAAAGATGGTCAAAGACACATTATCAGGTATAGACAAGTCTGAGTTAAGCTCCAACAGGTGTGAGACCCTAACCCAAGCTGCACCAATAGACTCGCACTCTAGTTGCTCAAATTCACGGAATTCACACGGTAGCGAATCTAAGTGTTCAAAAGGGGAGAACGAGTGACAAAAGTCATCTCGTAGTTCTTCCCAATTGTCTACACTCTCTATCGTGTGGGTGTACCACTGTTCCGCTCTGTCTACAAGAGAAAAAGGGAACAACTTCCACCTCAAAGTTTCCTGTGTCATGCCTGGGATTACCAAGCACGAACACAGTTCTTCGAACTCCTTTAAATGATCATGGGGATCATCACTAATGGCACCACAGAAAAGTCGATTCCGAACCATGGCTATAAAGCCGGGACGAAGCTCACAGCTAGATGTAGAAGTGGATGGTTTCTCTAAAACGAACTTGCCCCTAGGGGTAGAGATGCTATTGCAGGAAAGCTTCTCCATGGGTAACGAGGGGGGGGGGGGAAGATAGAAGGAAAGAAACAAAAAGGATATCTCAATGGGTAACGGGGGTAAAGGTAGAACAAAAGATACAAGGACCACTAGGTTCGAAGATAGATACAACAACCGTTCCCCGGCAACGGCGCCAGAAATGCTTGTTGACACTTCTTAACGCAATCACCTAAGAACAGATTTGGAATCCAGTCCCCGGCAACGGCGCCAGAAATGCTTGTTAGTATTTCTTAACCTCACCACTAGTGGCGCGTCTAGCGTGAGTGTGTAAGGAACACCCGGGTATACTGACGGGTGGGAACGAATCCGCAAGCACACGGATACACTATTGTAGCACTTCTCCCTAGGAGTATTCCAAAGGGTATCGAATCCAAGGAACGATGTGCACTACCTTCTATCCTAGATGAACAGTCCAAGGACACCAAGCCCCAGCTATGGTAGGGAGATGATGGGGTGCTTCCTGTAGGTTCTCGATTCTAGAGGGGAACAAGCTCGGATAGAAATCTAGCTTCGGACATCGGCCCCTCCTGGCTATAACAGTTGGTTCACGGCAAAGGGTTGCCTACACGCTGTATCCGAATGTGGGGGATTTCAGAGGGTCCAATGGCTGTCACTACCGCGGTCTACCCCAAGACAAACCGTGGGATACAGGGCATTCGAAGGATAACCCGTAGTCTAGACACCACGTCTACACCACTGATTACTACTATAGCACAGCTACGTCTGCCACCCCGTAGAAACACTATAGCACTCCGTATAAATACGGAGCGACGAACCCGCGAGGTTGAGCTAGACCTTACTCATCATTGAATCGATTGGCATGAGGAAGAACGACTAGTCACCGATTCATGTATCCCAACAAGATCTAACGGGATAATTCACACAAACAGAATGTAAACTTATGCGCTTATAGCAAAAGATCAAGGGTCGTGTTCATGAAGAACACGAGCCTCTAACTTATGAACAAACGCAAAAGCGTGAGTAAGTCGTTCGTCAACTAGATTGAAGAAGCGTGTTCATGAAGAACACGAGCCTCTAAATGATGAACGAACGAAGAACTCAAGAACATATCAGTCATGCATGAACATCACTTTAGTCTAATTGGAAAATACAAGAATACTCACTTTGCTCTAAATGAAGAACAAGTTGGGATCTCACCCACACCACCATCTACATAGCTATCCCCTCAACTCATTTGATCCATGAGAGATCAAATGAAAGGAGAAACAAGTGTTTCTAAAGAGAGAGAGGGAGGAATGGGATGTGTCTCTATTCTAGCCCCCTCTCCTCATATTTATAGGCCAAGGGGGTAGGAGGAGCTCCCTTGGCTGCCTTGGGTGCCACCAATAGGGTGGTGACATGTGGCAAAGAGGAGTGGAGGCCAAGTAGCTTGCAAGAGAAGGAGCTTTCCGGCAGGATCCTGAAGGAATATTCGGGCACACACCTAGAACCGCCTTTGCCTCTTCACGACAAGCCGACACATGGAAGGGTGACACGAGAGGCCGCAAAATGGGGTCGAGAGACCTGGGTGGTCAGCCGACCCCCGGGTGGGTCCTCTCGCACCGCCTTTCGTCCAGGTGACTACTAGGTGGGTCCCAAGGTGGGTATGGGGGTGTATGCGGTATTTTTAGCCATTTATCTCGTGGTTGTTGGCCCTTAGATCCGCGTACTGGCTCCTGATTGGTCGAGAGTGTGTTTCTTTGGATCGATGATGTGTCATGGACACGTGGACTCCTGTGTGACAGTACGTCGCCATGTGGTTTGGTGTGGGTCCCACCGGGCCCACATGTTATCTTGTGTGTATCTCTTTCATCCGAACTCCAAAGTAGACAAATGATATATCCATTTCGATCGTCTCGACGAGCCCATCGCATTGGTGCATACCAATTTGGCATTTGTGATTGTTTATGATGATGCCATATCTATGCCATTGGTGCACTTGCTCTCAACTGTGTCATTTAACACGTATTTCGGTGCGTCCTGCAACAAAAGCCAGAAACACCAACACTTGTGGAAATTATTAGTATCAAGCCCTATTCTAGTGTCGATGATCCTTTTACATTTATTTTATGTTGGTATTGACGGTGTAAAAGTAGCACTTAACAGTCGTCAGTAATGCGCCACCGTCTCGACGGTTGACGCTGGAATCAACTCGGGTTCCATTGTTCTTGTGGGGCTACTCGAGAGCACATTGCCTGCACTCTCGATTATCTACGCAAGACAAAATTCAAGACATTACAGCAAGCAAATAAGTATTCAACATGGTATTGGCTACTTAAAGTTCTCAGAACTTACTGTTATGGATGGGAGGCCTGTGATCTTCTTCACAGCTCGCTTCCCCACCGTGGTCCTCTTCTTCTGTGGCTGCAGCGTCACATCATCTGCGAGAGATGATGCTAGCCTCTTCAATGCTCCTGCAGTGAGGCCACTGGGGATTGACACCCCAGAGTACCCGTAGCGGCTTTTCACTTCAAAACACTGTTGAAGTGTCTGGCCGTCATCGTCGCTTGAGGAGGCGTCCTCCACCAAGACTTCTTCTTCTTCCCCTTGAGCAGATCAACTACTCTCGGGGGCTTGAGCCTCACCAATTGGCTCTCCTTCGGGCGCTTGTAGCGGATCCTCGGGGCGAGGAGGAGGGTTGGACACAAATTTCAAGACATCCTCCTGCGAAGCAAGGCAAATATTAGTTACACAACTACTTATAATAAGTACTCGGGGGTTAGTTCTTGGAAACTTACCAGATGCGGAGGGTTGTCAGCACTATATTCCTAGACGGCTGTAGGAATTCCGTGAAGATTCTTGAAGATCTTCTGCAGCCTCTCCATCACAAGATCATCGCTGATCTCTTCTGAAGACAGCCTCGAGCCATCATCAGCTCCAGTGTACTCGAACCCGAGATGCTCCCGCTGCATCAAGGGTTGTACCCGTCGCTTCATGAAGCTGAAGGCTACCCTTTCAGCTGTCAAGCCTTGCGCCTTCATCTGCGCAATCTTCGCCAGCAACTTTGGAATCTGAATGCACTCTTGCATTGTTGGTTCGTCCTTCCAGAGCCTGTCATACACTGGCGCGAACATGTTGGGCTTCGGCAGCTGAGGCGGGGTGTTCTCGATGTAGAACCACTTGTTCTTCCAGTCTTGATTTGAATCAATCAAGTCGTACTTAAAGTACAACTCCTGAGCCTTCTGGCGCATCTAGACACCGGCTCCACCGACTACTACTAGAAAGTTGGCGTTGGGTTGCGGCTTCAAGCAGAAGATCTTCCTAAACAGAGCCCAATGTGGGCGGATTCCAAGGAAAGCTTCACAGAAGTGCACATACACTGCAATCTGGAAGATGTTGTTTGGATTGAGGTGTACGTGCTCCAACTTGAAGAAGTCGAGGAAGCCCCTGAAGAAGTCAGATGACAGCAGCGTCAACCCACGCTCGACGAAGTGGTCGAACATCGGGATTTCATCCGGGCTTTTCTCCATTGGCCATGCATCTCCAGCGGCAGAGCTCCAGCCGGCAATCGCTTTCTCGCGCAGCAACCCGTCAGCTTCGAGGGCCTTGATGTCGTCTTCCCTCATCTTGGACTTCTTCCAAGAGACGGCCTGGCTTGGTGGCTTCGTGATGCCCACTGTCTTATACTTCGGCTCCGGCAACTGATTTTTGCCGCGGCCGGACTTCCTCTTCTGACCCTTGGACGGCACTGGCTTCATTCTTCCAGTAATGAGAGTCTTCTTTCGCATTGACTCGAGGGCTGCGAGGGGGTGGAGACGCTAACTCTTGGTGGCGTGGACGCTCGAACTCTGCGGCAGCTATGGATGCTAAGGCTTTCTGGATCTAAGGGAGAATGGGAGCAGTGAAACCCTAAGGGATACCCCTTCGGGTATTTATAAAACCAAAACCCTAACGGTTCGACCTGGTGACCCTTCGTATTCAACAGATTGGTTTCACACAGGCAAATTTTTTTGGCTAAGTCAGAGGACTAAAATCCAAGACCTGCTCGGCTCCATCTCGAGGGCTCGACTACTCGATGGAATTGGATTTCACCCAGCTACAGTTCACTAAATTCAGGCCACTATTCTACAGTCAAATTGGACCCTTCAATTCGAGAAAGTACTCGACTCAAGGCTCGGGGGCTCCGTGCCACGTGTCCTTCGGTTTTTCTCAGGATTTTACGGGATTATTTGACGAAGACTACTGATCGACCCTCAGCTTGAATTGTCAATTCGAACTAAGGCTCGGGGGCTACATCCATATAGGATGCGATTTTTGCAAATCACATTCCTATATTATTTCTTCGGATTATCTACGGATTTTTCGGAGCAAGATCAAAGAGTAGAAGATTGACCCTCAGCTTGAATCCTGGATTCGACCTAAGGCTCGGGGGCTACATTCCATATGGAATGTAATTTCAGTAATCGCATTTCCATATGGATCTTTGATGCAAAGATTTCAATGATGTAGCGGGTATTTTTGAAGACCTTCAAGGGAAGTACTCGGGGACGCTTGGGAACAACTCGAGAAGACTTCAAGACTACTCATGGAGTTAGCTGGAGTACCTTCCAACCTCGTGATAATTCAAGTACTATTGAAGATTGAAGCTTGTAGAACTCGGGGACGCTTGGGAACCACTCGTGGAGACCTTCAAGACTACTTGGAGCATCGCACTCGACTACAAAGTACTCGGGGGCTTGTCGACCGGGCATCCCTGGGCCCACCAACACATGTGGGCCATACCCGGGAGATGAGTTTCTACACACCTGGACTACTCGACTAGTGGGCCACGGTGCTGGTACCGTGGACCACAAGGCAAGACAAGATGGACAAGGACTTGTACTAAGACTAGGATAGCTTTCCATACCCTGTATAGGCTACTCGGAGTCCTACTCGAATAGTACCCTTGTACCAATCTGACTTGTAACCCTGCCTCCCGTGGTATATAAGGCGAGGCAGGGACCCCTCTCAAAACATACGCAATCAATACAGAGCCACGCAGCATACAGGACGTAGGGTATTACGCACATTACGACCCGAACCTGTCTAATTGTGTGCCCCGTGTCTCACCACCGTGTTCCTGATCTCGGCAAGCCCCACCGCACAATCTACTACCTCAGGTACCCCGTCGTAGGCTCGGTGTCTAAAACACTGACAACCGACGCCGCCCTCCCCAGCTCGGTCGATGCCACCTCTCACCCTAGCAAGGTCAGTAGCAGCCTCGGGCCACCTCCTCCGGCCAAGTCCGACCGTCGCCGGCCGTAAATCCCGCCGCCGGTGCGGCCTCCCGGCCGCAGGACCCAATTGCGAGGATTCATTTCTTCCTAGGGTCTTTTATGTAAAGTAAGGGTCTTTTTGTAATTCTGAAAGTTAATGCAAGGGCCCGGTTGTAAATGCATTTTAAGGTTTCAGCTGTAACTTCAAAAATCCCTGAAAAATTGTAGAAAAATTGGAAAAATGTAAATCCAACTGTTCTGGAATCCTTGTGAACAGATCTACAACTTTTACAAAAGTTGTATAGGGTTTTTCTGAGTAGTTTTTAAATGTAAATTCAAACTCAGTTTGAGATTTTTTTATGGTAATTCAAAATATACTCATGCAAATGAAATGAAATTTGGATATGCTGTTGTGAACCCCATGTTCAGATCTGTGACCAAGTTTCATACATTTTTGTTGTGTAGAACTCTAGTTATGATTTTTGGAAGATTTAGGTTAGTTTAAGATTGATGCTTTTTATAGTTCCCTCAAAATATAAATTGCTTAAGCACCAATGCACCCTAGGCTTTTGTTATGATGTTAAGCATCTCTGGAAAAATAATAGTGATTTTAGGAGCTAGTTTGAATAGGGTTTGGTATTTATGTTTGTGACGGATGTCAAATTCATAACTTAAAAAATATGATGAATCCACTTGAATGTGTTGAGTTGGAACTTAGTTTTGGCATATTGTAACTGTAGGAAAAATTTGGGGTCAAAAGGACTAGTGAATCTTTTTGTATGAATTAATGAAGTTTATCTAGGCTGTCTTTTGTCTTTTTCATTTAAATTAATGTATAAATTATCTTGAGCTGAAAATTTATATTTAAGTTTAGTTTGGTCATATGCTACTGTGGTAAAATTTTCATGCCAGTTGGAGTTTTATTTTAATTATTATGAATTAGGGATGAATGGCTAGTTATAATGGAATAAATAAATTTAGTTTATATTTTAATTTGAGTAGGAGGTGTTTAAGTTCAGTTGCTGTTTAAAATGAATTTAAGCACACCCCCATGCTAATGGTGAAGTTTATTAGTTTAACTTTCTTAGATATGCACACAATCACCATCAAAGGCATAGTTAGTCCATCATCATCCACCTCTTAATTTTAATGAAGTTTAATAATTTAATTTGCTTAGATGTGCACACAATCACCATCAAAATAGATGTTAGTTCACCCTCACCACACCCCAATACTTTTGTGAGTTTTATTGTTGTTTTGATGAATGTGGCCCACAAGAGTTGGGTTAATGATAAAATCTCTCACCTTCACCCTGTAACTAATGCATGTGCATAAACGTGTAGACTTACCCGAGGGACGTACACGCTCACCCAGGAGGAGGAGGGATCCGCTAGTGGGGAGCTGAATCAAGTTAGTGGGCAGCAAGAACTGGACCAAAGTCCAGAAGAGCCCAAGGCTTGTGTTGAGTCAGAGGAAGGCAAGCACCGGATGCATATAACCTTTTTGGATAAAACTTCACTCTGCCTTTACTTTTCAGTATTTATTGTTTACTTTGTGCATTTAAGTTTCAGTAGTTGTTTTGAAACCTAGATGCATGATCCTTAGGACTCCTATGCTCTTTTACTAGTATGTTAGGAACGCTAGTGCCATGCTCTAAGGATACAGTACAAGTCGAGTAATGACTCATTGCTCGCGATATATAGGATGCTTATGTTGGAATCATAAGTTAGTTAAACTGACTGGCTCATGTGGTAAGAGCAATGGGTTCGGTCTCGACCGAGTAGCATGGTGCTGGTCTAAGCTATTGAACGTACCAAGTGCTTGTCGGGAATGGGACCGGTAAGCCTAGTACCTAATGAACCAGTGCGGGGACTTTATCGCTACTAATCTTGAGATGCGTCTCCCGGTTTGATTCCGGTAGTGCAAGTGTAAGTCTGGGTGTGCCGTGTGAGGGTGTCCCAGTAACCTTGTACTTAGGACTGTGGCATCTGTCCCTAATCTGGGGAGTGACGGGAACCGCCTGGTCGGGGTAGACCCCGCATTTGTTTTTCTCTAGATTCTTTGGGGTCTACCTTCTTCCGTGTATCTTGGGTTTACCTTGCAAGGATATAAATCGATCGATCGTCGGTCACTCGCCGTTATCTGAGTCGGCTTGACCACTGGCTACCCCATGTTTATTTATGAAACATTTTGGATTAATATTGTTGATTGATTAATCTTGTTTGCACAACCATGCTTGTTTAGCTAGGTGCTTACCTAGAATGGTTAACATACTAGAACTTGAGCTAAAATTTGAAAGTAAGGATCAACTCTTAGTTGCTTTTGGCAAAACAAACCCACTAGCCAAAAAGCCTTGCATGTCTAGCTGTGTCTTTTATGTTGACGGGTCAGTCTTGCTGAGTATTAGCATACTCAGCCTTGCCTAATTTGTTGTTTTCAGGTAACCCCATCTGACCTGGTACTATTCCAGATGGATGGGAGATTGAATGGGAGAACGATGATGAGGAGTGATATATTGTGGATGGCCTCCCATGTGTATCACGCGCTTAGTTTAATTTTCGCTATTTAAACTCTGAACCATGTTTACTTTCATGTACTAAAAACCTGGTTTGTAATATTAAGTACTTGAGGACTTTTATGTAATGTAATGATGTACTCTGGTCCCGCCTTCATGTGGGCTTAGCGCTATGCTCGATCTTGTATTAGTGATTCACCGGGCATGACCCGGCAGAGGCGACAAAATAGCTCCTGGTTATCGCTTATGAGCCACGTGAACTGGCTTAGGTGATAATCCGAATTTATTTTGGGTGGTTCTGTCACATTAGGTTACTCCGAAATCGACAGGCCACTCAGAATGCCCTAAATCGTCGTAGAGACGAAGAAGGAAGCAAAGGGTGTTGAAAAAGTAGGGATTGGAGATAAAAAGTAAGATAATTATTTGTTCGATTGGGTTATAGTCCCTCAACCGGCTGTGCCCCTTCATAAATATAGGGTGGGGAGGTCTTGCCCCACAAGGAATCCGTTTACAACTTGAAATCTACCAGGACTCACCAATTCTACTCAGACTTGGGGGGAGGCGGTCTAACCACCCTGGGCACGCGGTTAGACCGCCTGGCACTTTGCCAGCCCGGCTACAGGGATAGGCGGTCTAACCTCCTAAGGGAGCGGTCTAACTGCCTATGTGACGTGCAGATCTTCCAGAAGCTATATCTCTCTCATTCGGATTCCGTATTGGACGTTTCATATATGAATCTTGTCGGGGTTTGTCACCACCGGCAAGTAAATTATACGATTGCGCGTCAGGATCCGCACGGTGGCACGAGAGACACTAGGGTTTATACTGGTTCGGGCCTCCAGAGAGTAATACCCTACGTCCAGTCTGAGGGGAAGTGTTCTTTATGCTCAAAGTTCGTAGTAGGGGTTACAAACTGGTCGGGAGAGGGTTTTGGAGCCCAAGTCCCTGGTGTGTGTGTGTGTGTGTGTGTACGGGATGATATGAGATGAGATATCAATCGGGCTTGTGATGGCGTGATCGTCATGCGTGAATGTGACCCCTCCTCCCCCTTTTATAGTTGCAAGGGAGAGGGCCACAGGGGGTAAAACGGGAATAGAAACAAGGTTACAGTATAGGGTGTCCTCCCCCACGTCAGCTTGGGACTGTAGCAGAGTGGTTGTCGGCGATATGGTCTTCCCGGAATTGCGGGGTCCGAGTAGTTGGTGTTGGGGACTCCTCGAGCTCGTCTCCTAGTAGTCTGGTCGTCATGTGTCGTCAACTTCGTACTATGCTCCAGTTAGCGGAGTGGGTGTGCGTCTTTCCGGGGCACTGTGTGGTTCCTGTGCGGACGGGGCGGCCCGCACTATGCCGTTCGTGGCGTAGTGGGTGGCACGCACTGTGCCGTTCGTGGCACAGTGAGCGGACATGCCTCCTCACACCGGACACCCCTGTCAGTACGACCCGGCATGGAGAGGGTTGCACGTGGCAGCGCAGGAGCGGGCGTGCGCAGAGGACCCGTCCCATCAAGAGTGGGCCCCGCCTGCGGTTGCCTTCATCGTGAAGGCTAGGCCGGCGGAGGACGGAGACTACTCGTGCGAACGAGTAGTTGGAGGCGAGACGGAAACTACTCGTGCGAACGAGTAGTCAGGGTGGGGGTAGAAACTTGTCGTTCGAGCCACCAGGTGGACAGAAACTTGTCGGACGGGCCTCCAAGTACCCCGAAACTTGTTGGCTAAGCCACCAAGTGCTCGGAGGCGGGTGGTGCTTGTCCGTACGGGCTGCCAAGTACACGGACTTGTTGGAAAATGGTCGTACGGGCTGCCAAGTCCTCGGGGACAGAGTACTCGTCGTACATGCCGCCAACTACACAAACTGTAGCCTGTATTTCTCCCTTCGGTGGTGGCGGTGGGCCCTGGTCTAGGGCCTCGTCAGTAGCCCCCGAGCCTGGTGAGGGAGTCAAGGACTCGCTCCCAGGCTCAGTGGCCGCGGCGATGAAGAGGTGAGTTGTGTTTTTCTGGCGGGGGCGCGCGAGCGCACCCGCCGGGTATAGCCCCCGAGCCCATGGGGAAGTCAGAGACTTGCTCGTGGGGTTAAGTAACGATTTGAAGTTGTGGAGATTTTGTGCCATTGCACGTTGCGGGAAATGCATGTCATGGGGTAAATGGGCGGAGATCTCGTGCCGGTTTTTGGATTCGTGGGCCCATTATGGGTGACGTGGCGGCACTTTCGTGCGCCAGTGGGGCCAGGGGCCGCACCTTTTGAGGGGCGACGCTTCAGTTCGTGGGGCGTGCGGCAAGAGGTGGGCCCCGGCATTAACGGCTGCGCGCACAGTTACCGTCCTTTTATATGCGGTGACCGCTGGTTGGGATTTGTCCCCTTTCTTCTTTCTCGCCCTCCTTGCTGCCGCCGCCACTTCTTCCCCGTCCTCCGCGCCCGCGCCTTCTCTCTTTCTTCGATTCCGTCCTCGAGTCCGCTCCCCGCTGCCGCCGCCATGTCGAACTGGGCACGCTCCAACGTGGCCTTCTCGCAGCTTGACCGCCTCGTCTCCATGGGCATGCTCCCAGCGCGCACCGAAGCCGAGGAGTGGAAGCTTCCTGGGCTTGAGGTCTCCCCCAATCCTCTGGCGGGGTACGTCGTCTCCTTTGTGGCATTCCACGAGCGCAGCTGCTCCGTCCCCGTCGGACGGTTCATCCGCGCTGTGCTCGAGGAGTATGAGCTGCAGCTCCAGCACCTCAACCCCAACAACATCCAGCAGATGGCGGCGTTCGAGACGTTGTACGAGGGGTACTTGAGCATATATGCCCACTGGCACTTGTTCAGGTACTTCTTCTTGTTCGTGTGCCTGAAGGACGATGGTCGTCCGGTGGTGATCGGGTGCGCCAGACTTCGGGCGAAACAGGGGAGGTCGGATGCGTACATCCGTACCGCGCTGACGAGCTCCAACAGCGGGTGGCACGAGGATTGGTTCTATCTTAAGGACGGTCCTCGGCACCCGCTCCCGGCGTACAACGGCGATTGGTTCGAGCGCGCGCCGGAGAAGTGGAAGTACGGACCGGAGAAGAAGGACCAGAAGAAGCTACTTCAAAGCAGCTGGGACGCGCTCCAGGTGCTCCATGCTCACGGCGTGGATAGGGTGGCCGTTATCGGCGGCTACCATGCGAGGGGGATCGTGCCACTCCAGCGGCGGCCCCTTCATATTTTCGAGATGACAGAAGACCGGGCCCCCTTCGCGGGGACAGTGACGGCTGACCCCCTGCCCTCGGAGAACGAGGTTCAGCACCGCGTGGTGCAGGCGACCGGGATCGCACATGTGTTCTGGCCACTGCTAGATTTGCTGCCAATGCTCCCCCACGAGGTCACCGCGGCCATGGTAAGTTTTCTTTTCAATTTCCGATCTATTTGGCACTTAGTGTTGGTCTCCGACCCTTTCATGTCTACTGAGATGGCGGACAAGGATGTCGTCCCCTCACAGGCTCCGCTCAGGGAAGACCTGGCACGCCACCGTGTGGCAGCCGCGGCGGAGAAGAGGCGGGCTGATTGCCGGAAGGCGCACCAGTAGAAGGAGATCGTGAAAAGGTCTCAGAACGATCGTCGTGCGGCGCGTCGACATGCTCAGGAGGCGAACGTGTCCTTGGATGAGGATCCCTCGCCGTTGCCCCCGTGGACTGGTGACGAGAGCTCCGATTTCGATTGGAGCAACGACGGATCGCCCCCGCCTGCGCAACCGCGTGCTGGGTCGACGCCCGCATCGCATGGCGCGGAGGCCAGCTCGAGCCAACGGACGTCGCAGCGATCTACTCGGGGGAGTCAGTTCGAGATTCGTCCTCGCTCCCATCCGCGTGACCGCCGCGCCCCCACGGAGAGGAGGGACTCCCCCAGGCGTGGAGATCCTGCTTGTTGGTCATTAGGGTGTGACGCCCCGTCTCACCCCCCTTCGGTGATAAGCCGCGCCGGAGGTCGCATTCCCCATCGAGGCGCTCGTCGTGGGAGGAAAGGACCATGTCGGGGGCTTCTCCCCCACACAGGGTGCAGGGCGGAGGATCGAACATCCCCCGCGGCGCCTTCAGTCAGTGATCGTCGCGGGGGCCCGCTCGACGGCCGTCCAGACTTCCACCCTGCTTGCGAGGAGCAAGAGGTCGGCGCCTACCCCGAGCTCGACATCTACAAGCTCGAAGTGACCCTGCCTCATCACGTCGGGGTAAGTTCTGACTTGTTGGTTCCCGACTAGTTGCTGGATTGCTCGGGGATGTATTTTTCCTGTTGAACTTGCTTCGATGCTTTTATGTTCCAGCCACCCTACGCCCAACATGATGAAACAGTCGGCCAAGAAGACGCTGCGCCGCCAGGAGTAGGTGACCCGCGGTGCATCCCCACCGGTCGTCCCGCCACCGATCCCTCCGTCGGGACAGACCAGCGGGGAGGCGGGAGAGGGGACCGCGACCCAGGAAATGGTGCCCTCCCGAGCGGCAACGAGAGCCCCGTGCGCAGCGACCTATCGCTGGGCAGATAGGTGTGGGGGGCGCCGCCCCCACATAAGAGGAGGTCTCGGCCTGTCAGGCCGAGCTAGAGAGGTGCCTGTCAGGGCCTCAGGTGCCAGCCCCCGAGGCGGCCGTGCAGGCGAGCGACGTCATCGCAGATGTGGAGCAGGTCGTCCCCGTCACCGAGGAGAACCCGGTCGCGGTAAATGTCATCATGATTGAGGACGCCGTTCCCATTGTGTCGGCGGTTCTGTCGACCGCGTCGCTGACGGCCGGCGTTGCTCCTCCGCCGGCGGTCCCGGAGATCTTTGATGTCCCGGAGTCCCCCTCTCCCACTGCTCTTCCCCTTGTGGTGGCAGAAGAGTTACTATCGCCCCCGACTCGGGAGGTCGGAGAGAGTTCGAGGGGTTCGGGCTCGGTCCCATCTGCGTCCGAGGAGTCGGAGGAGTCGCGGCTCCTTTGGATGGTGCCAGCCTCGCGGCTTGAGGCCTCCACCGACTTCGACGTCGACGAAGGCGCGGAATCCTTGGCCCGCGTCAGACTGAGCGGGCGCAGCTCCAATCCGAGCGGGCGTTCAGGGAGCTCATTCTTCCCACCACGAGGGTGAGTCATCGATTATTTTGCTTTCTTTCTTCGTTAGTCTTGTGATCCCGTCGCCCTTGCTGAGCGTGGAGTTTTTCCACAGCGCAGGAACTCGTCGGGCGCGGCGTCGATAGGTCCCGTGTCATCGAGGCACTCCAGGCGGTGAAGCAATAGCTGGAGGCACAGCTGGCCGCGACCCACTTCGTCGCAGCCGTTGCCGAGGTCGACAGGGCTGCCGAGCGGTCCGCCCTCGAGGCGAAGGTGAAAACCGCGGAGGACAATGCGGTCGCCGCGCAGTCGGAGAAAACCACCCTGGAGGCAAAGCTGGCCGAGGTGGAGAAGGCAGTGGCGGAGCTGCGATCAAACACCGAGGCCGCCGCCCGAGCTGCCAGCCAAGAAAAGGCGGAGCTCGAGACGAAGGTGGGCCGGGCCGAGTCCGACCTCCAGGTGGCCCGTGAGAGAGTGACAGCCCTGGAGGCCCAAGTCAGCAGCGCCGCGATCGAGGGGACCAGGCTCCGCGAGGTCGCCCGGAAATGCGAGGAGGAGATTCTCAGTGAGTGCTTCGTGGCCTTCACATTTATCCATCCTGCGTAGTTGGTGGTTTTGTAATGTCCTTTTGTTTTTGGGTGCACAGGTCTCCGCGTGGCCCGCGAAGACTTGTTGAAACAGGTCGCGGAGAAGGAGAGCCTCATGACCTCACACTTTGTCAAGAACCAGGAGCTGGTGAAGCTCACCAATGATCTCTCCGACAAGATGAAAGGTACAGGGCGCACCCTCACTATCTCTTGCCCTTTCTTGACGAAAACTTTTAACTGAAGTTCATTCTTTTTCCGTTCCCTAGAGCTTGTCGCGGAACTCGAGCAGTCCAGGAGGTCCTGCGAGACGGCCCAGAAGTCCCTCAAGGAGGTGCAGAAGATTGGTGATTCCATGTCCCGAGCTGTACTAAAGGTGCTGACGGATCTTGGAGTCGGCCCTGCTCCTACTTTGGCAGACTGCCTTGCACTTGCCGTCGGGACGTCTCGGTAGCACACGCTGAACGTGGCACGTGACGTGGTGCGCAAGGTGGTCGCCATGTTCTTGTCGCACTACCCGGAGCTGGACCGCAAGTTGCTGAGCGAGGGGTGGGCTCCTGGCTATGAGAATGAGGAGTATGACGCATTCGAGAGGGACACCATCGAGTTTGCAGACGCTGTGACCGCCAATGCCCTGCATGACCTTGGGCTGTAGAGAAAAAACAAGATAGCCTCGCAGGGGCTTTTGATTATATTTTGTCATGCCTGTAAAGAATTATAAACCATGTGTGAATGTTCTCCCGACTTAGGTTTACCAACTTGCTCGTTGTTCTGTTACATGTTGTTCCCTTTCCGAGTAGGTAGGAACTTACGAGTCCGAGCGGTATGACCTAGGACCTTGTCGGCGGCGCCTTGCTCCGTAACCGCAGGGGTGTAGGAACTTGATAGCTTAGCCGGACTTAGCCTTTTAGTAACACTACTCGGACGTGTAGCCCCCGGGCACTTTTGGGAGAACGAGTAAGCACACGTCTTTTCGCAAAGAAGAAAACTGCTCGGGGCAGTCGCTTAGACGGTTGCCCGGCTACTTCCGAGGGAGGGAGAGAAAACAACCCGGAGTCCCGGGTTATGCTTGTAGGTCCTCGCACCGTAGCCGCAGGGGCGTATGTACTCGAAGCCCGGACAAGCACAGGCCCGAAACCGCACGAGTTGTCATCCATCTCCCTAGCAAGAGCGAGTGTACCGTGATGATCACTCACTAGTGCGATGAACCATAGATGGTTTTTAATCGAAAAAGTTTTCAAAAACGCGTGGGGGAGGGACGTCGTGTTCCGGTGTAGCACCCGAGCCCACAGGGAAGTCGGAGACTTGCTTGTGGGATAAAAAGCCTTAAAGTGTTTTACTCAGGCAAAAAACGTAAGCCAAAACAGAGAAAGCATACTTATGAAATATGAACATAGCTCGAGGCTTTTGCATTATCATAAGATGAAACAAAGAACTTTGCTTAAGGATAAAAGCGGTGTAACTGTTCTATGTTCCATGCGTTGGAGATGACCCTGCCGTCTTCATACTTGAGCTTGAAAGTTCCCAGACGGAGCACCTGGTCGACGATGAACGGTCCTTCCCACGGTGGTGAGAGCTTGTGTCGGCCTTCGTTGCTTTGAACTCGTCGGAGCACGAGGTCGCCGACTTGGAATTCTCGGCTTCATATGTTGCGCTCGTGGTAGCGTCACAGGGCCTGCTGGTACTGTGCTGAGTGGAGGAGGGTGACGCTATGCGCTTCGTCCAGCTGGTCGATGGCCTCTTCGAGAGCGACTTGGTTTCCTTCTTCTGTGTACGCTTGGACCCTCGGGCTGCCGTAGTCGATGTCCGTCGGGAGAACCGCCTCTGACCCGTGCACCAGGAAGAAAGTCGTGCAGCCAATGGCCCGACTAGGCGTGGTGCGCTGGTTCCACAAGACGGACGGGAGCTCCACCGCCCACGTTGCTCAGAACTTCTCGAGGCGCTTGAAAACTCATGGCTTCAGGCCTTGCAAGATCATGCCGTTCACCATCTCCACCTGCCCGTTGGTCCTCGGATGGCTGACGGCGGCCCAGTCCACACGGATGTTGTTGTGATCGCAGAACTTGAGGAACTTCTTGCCGGTGAACTGGCTACCATTGTTGGTGATGATGGAGTTCGAGATCCCGAAGTGGTAGATAATGTCGGTGAAGAAGGCGACAGCCTCCTCAGAGCGGACACTTGTTATTGGCTTGGCCTCGATCCCCTTGGAGAACTTGTCGACCGCCACGAGCAGATGTGTGTAGCCCCCGGGCACTTTCCTCAACGGTCCGACCAGATCCAGCCCCCAGACCGCAAAGGGCCAAGTGATGGGGATGGTCTGGAGTGCTTGCGCCAGGAGATGGATTTGTCGCGCGTAGAATTGGCAGCCTTCGCAGCTGCGTACGATGCGGTTGGCATCGGCGACGGCGGTTGGCCAGTAGAAACCTTGTCAGAAGGCTTTTTCGACAATAGTCTTCGGGGTGGCGTGGTGTCCACACGTCCCAGCGTGAATGTCCCGCAGCAGCTCTTTTCCTTGGTCGGCCAGGATGCAGTGCATGAAAAGCCCTTTAGCGCCCTTTCGTCGGAGCTTGCCGTCGACAAGTTTGTACGACTTGGCCATTCGTGCGATCCGCCTGGCTTCCTCTTTGTCGGGTGGTAGCTTGCCTTCCACGATCCACTAGAGGAGTGGGATCCTCCAGTTCGGGTCGTCAAGGTTGGGCTCTCGCACCTCGTCGATCTCCATGACCTCTTGCGTTGAGGGTTCCGGCGGCTTGTCATCTTCGGAGCGGACGGACGGCTCGTACTGGTCGCTAGCAAAGACCCTGTGTGGAATAGGTTTCCGATTAGATGCTGCCGTCGCGAGGGTGTCCGCCGCTTCATTGTACTTGCACAGCACGTGGTTGATCTCGAGCCTGTGGAACTTGTCTTCCAGCTCGCGCACCGCTTGGCAGTATGCTGCCATCTTCGGGCTTAAGCAGTTCTTCTCCTTCATCACCTGCCCCACGACTTGGTCGGAATCTCCTCGGATCTCAAGATGGCAGATCCCGAGCTCGAGGGCGATCCGGAGATCATTGAGGAGGGCTTCGTACTCTGTGACATTATTGGAGGCTGAGAAATGTAGTCGGACCATGTAGTCCATACGCATGGCCAGGGGCGAGATGAAGACAAGTCCGACCCTAACTCCTTCCTTCATGAGTGAGCTGTCAAAGTACATGAGCCACATCTCGTGTTCCATTGGTGCCAGAGGGGTCTGGACCTCTATCCAATCGGCGACAAAGTCAACCAGTGCCTGCGACTTGATAGCGTTGTGAGGCACATACGTGATGTTCTGCCCCATCAACTCGAGGGCCCACTTAGCTATTCTTCCTTCGGCTTCGGGGCTCTGTATGACCTCGCCAAGCGGGTATTTTGACACCACCGTGATGGGGTGTGAATCGAAATAATGCCGGAGCTTCCGCTTGGTGATGAGGATAGCATAGATCAGCTTTTGGATTTGCGGGTAGCACATTTTCGTGTCGGAGAGGACTTCGCTGACGAAATATACTGGGCGTTGTACTTTTTGTGTCCTTCCGGGCTCTTCTCGCTCGATGACCAGTGCCGCGCTCATGACCTGAGTCATTGCGACAATGTACAGGAGCATGGGCTCTTCCTCCGTCGGTGTTGTGAGCACTGGCGGGCTCCTAAGCAGGTTTTTGAGCGAGTCGAGTGCTTCTTGTGCTTCGGGCGTCCATGCGAAATGGTCCGACTTCTTCATGAGGCGGTACAGTGGCAGGCTACGCCCACCGAGTCGAGCGATGGAACGGCTGAGCACTGCGAGGTAGCCAGTGACGCGTTGTACCCCCTTCAAGTTCTGGATCGGCCCCATGTTCGTGATGGCCGAGATCTTCTCGGGATTTGCCTCGATGCTGCGTTCCGACACGACAAACCCGAGGAGCATGCCTCTGGGGACCCCGAAGACGCACTTCTCGGGGTTAAGCTTTACGTCGTGCTCCCTCAGTTTCTCAAAAACTGCCGTGAGGTCAGGGATCAGATCGCCCACCTTTTTCGAGTTTACCACTATGTCGTCAACTTAGGCCTCGATCAGCCGGCCGATGAGGTCGCCAAAGACACGTCGCATGCATCTTTGGAATGTGGCGCCCGTGTTTTTCAACCTAAATGGCATGGATGCGTAACAGAACCCACCGAAGGGGGTGATGAACGAGGTGGCGAGCTGGTCGGCCAGGCGCATCGCAATCTGGTGGTACCCAGAATAAGTGTCAAGAAAACAGAGGTTTCGCGCCCAGTTGTCGAATCGACCACTTGATCTATGCGCGGTAATGGAAATGGATCTTTTGGACATGCCTTGTTCAGACTCGAGTAGTCAATGCACATTCTCCATTTGTCATTCTTCTTTTTTACAAATACAGAATTTGCTAACCACTCGGGGTGGTACACTTCTCGAATGAACCCTGCACTAAGGAGTTTCTTGATTTCTTCGCTGATGGCCTTGCTCTTGTCGGAGTTGAAGCGGTGAAGATGTTGCTTTATTGGCTTCGAGCCGGGCTTAATGTTAAGCTTGTGCTCGGCGACCTCCCTTGGAATTCCCAGCATGTCGGAGGGTTTCCATGCAAACACGTCCAGGTTCGCTCGGAGGAAGTCGACGAGCGCGCTTTCCTATTCAGGATCGAGCACCCTCCCGATGCGGATCGTGCGACCGTCGTCGGTAATGGCCACCTCCTTGGCGTCCTTGGCAGGCTCGAAGGAGCATGCCGCGTGCTTGGCGACTCAGGGATGTTGGGTGTCCTCGGAGAGGGGCTCTGCGGCGAGCTTCTTGGAAAACACTCAGTATCGCATTCGTATGCGTACTAGAATGACGTGCCTACTGTGATGATGCCCTTCGGGACGGGCATCTTCAGCTTGAGGTACGTATAGCTGGGGATGGCCATAAACTTCGCGTATGCTGGCCTTCTGAGTATCGCGTGATACGTACCCGAGAACCCGACCACTTCGAAGTTGAGGGTTTCCTTTCGGAAGTTGCGTGGTGTTCCGAAAGTGACGGGCAGATCGATTTGTCCGAGGGGAACCGCCTTCATCCCGGGTACGACCCCGTGGAATGGTGTCGTAGACGGCCACAGTCGGGACCGCGAGATCCCCATGTCGTCGAGAGTCGAGGCGTAAATGACATTGAGGTTGCTGCCTCCGTCCATCAGCACCTTGTGTACATGCTTGGTACCAAACAAGGGCGCCACGACAAGCGGGTAGCTACCCGGCTGTGGGACGTGGTCGGGATGGTCACTGCGGTCGAACGTGACCAGCGCCTCCGACCACTTCAGGTACGTAGGCATCGCAGGCTCGATGTTGTAGACTTCTTGTCGGATCAACTTCTCCAGGCACCTGGGCGGGCACGCCGATGAGCCCCCGAAGATCATCATGACCGCACTATCTTCTCCAGGGTACTCGGCGCCATCGTTGTCTTTGTCCTTGGCCCCTTTGCCAGCTGGAGCGGAGTCCCTCTTCTTTAGCGTGCCGGCGTGGTAGGCCTTCATCAGATTGCAGTCCTTGAGCATGTGGTTGACCGGGCCCTCGTGGTTTGTGCACAGAGCTTCCAACAACTTCTCGAAGTGGTCCTTGGGCGGATTGTTCTTGGGCCTTGTCGTCTTCCGATCGACTGCGGCCACGAGGTTGTCGTCACGGTGCTGCTTGTCCTTGTTCTTCTTCTTCTTGTCGGACCGAACTGATGGACCTTCATCGGCCTCCGCTGGTTGCTTTCCTTTGTCGAGGCTAAGTGTAGCGGCTACCGCCTCCTCCCTGTTGGCGTGATCTGTGGCGATGTCGAGGAGCTCCCGAGTAGATCGCGGCTTTTGGCGCCCGATCCTATGGATCAGGGTGGCGCACGTGGTCCCGTTCTGGAACGCTGATACGATGTCTGTGTCAGTGGTGTTGGGCAACTCGGTGCACCACTTGGAGAAGCACCGGATGTAGTCGCGTAGGCTTTCCCCCTTCATCTGCTTGCAGTTGCGCAGATCCCACGGGTTGCCGGGCCGGGCGTACGTGCCCTGGAAGTTGCCGATGAAGGCATCCCACGACTGCGACCAGCTGACGATCCTGCCTCGGGGCAGGTGCTCCAGCCACATGCGGGCCGAGTCAACAAGATGCAGCGGGAGGTTCTTGATGATGAACAAGTCGTCCCGCGCCCCTCCGTTGCACGCCAGCCGGTAGTCCTCCAGCCAGACGCTGGGGTTGGTCTCTCTGTCGTACTTGGGTACGGTTGTCGGAGCTCGGATGTGTGGTGGGAAACGAGCGCTGCGGACGCTCTTCTCGAAGGCCTGTGGCCCCTGGGTGTCAGGCGATGCGCTCCGGCTCCGGTCCTCGTCGTTGTCGTAGCGGCCACCACGCCGCTTGTTGTAATCCTTGTGGGGCTGGTGCTCGCTGTCATTGTCCCGACCTACGGCCACCTTCTGTCGAGCTTTGATGGTGTCGCAGGCATCGCGGTCGGGGCCGAGGCGGCTCTTGATGGGGACGTTGACTTCCACAGATCGGTGTGGATGTTGTAATGGGGCGGCCGATTGTCAGTGCTCGGAGTGCACGTGCCCCTGCGAGCCCCGCTGACGTGACGCGGAGCTTTCCACCTGCTGCACGACAGCTGTCTCAAGAAGTGTCTTGAGCTGCTGGTGCATTTCTTTCTCCTGGGGCGTGGCTGGCTCTGGGATCTTCCGGAGAAGAACAGCTGCCGCGGCCAGGTTTCGTGACGCCTGCTTGAAGATGGGCGTGCCGTTGACGACCCGGTCGTCATTGATGATGTGCTGTTGGACGTCATGTGTGTGCACACGAGCGGGAGTCATGTTTACAGCCTCTCCGAGCTGCTGATGGAGCTGGGCCCGCTCGTCGTCGAGCTGGCGCTGAGCTTCCTCGAGCTCGTCCAGGCGCGCTCGCCGCGCGTCGTCGTCAGGCTGGCCTTGTGCGCGACGTTCGTTGTCCGCCGTCGAGTTGTGGGCGGATTGGACGGCCCCATCCGGAGTCTGGCACATGAAGCACTCTTGGGTGGGTCGCATGGCGCTGGCGCTTGGGTGTTGCAGACGATGGAACACTCGCACGTGGGGTCGTAACCCCTGCGTTGGAGTCATTAGAGTAGTCGAAACAGTAGTCTGCCACTGCCTAAAACCGCCTGAGCGCGACGGCGTCCTGGAGCCCGGGGTAGTCCCACTCCGGGTCCCCATACCCTGACGTGTACTCCTCGATGTCGGAGTCGGGGTACCGCTCGTCAGGCGAGGTCGCGATGAGGTTCCAAACCGCCATGAAATGATGACCCGGGAGGTCCTCGTACGCGCCCAGGTCCGTGCTGGCTGACGAGGAGTAGACCGCGGTCGTGTTGCACATCCCGTAGGGAAATCGCGACGGCGCGGTCGCAGCCTCCCTGACGGGATGTGACATCAGGTTTGCTGGTGGAGGACTCCTTCCGCTGCAACGTCAGGCTGCTGCTCGCTAGCTTCGACCCGCTGGGGGGAGCCGGCGCGCGCCGTCCTACGTCACTCCGCGCGCGCTTGTCGCGAGCGCTGGCCCGAGCGCCTCCGGGTGTGTGTACGTCGTGCGTGAACGTGACCTATCGTCGTCCGTGAACGTGACCCCCTCCTCCCCCTTTTATAGTTGCAAGGGAGAGGGCTACGGGGGTAAAACATGAATAGAAACTAGGTTACAGTATAGGGTGTCCTTCCCCACGTCGGGCAGCCGCCCGGACATGGTGATGCAGCTTGGGACTGTAGCGGAGTGGTTGTCGGTGGTATGGTCTTCCCAGAATTGTGGGGTCCGAGTAGTTGGTGCTGGGGACTCCTCGAGCTCGTCTCTGAGTAGTCTGGTCGTCGTGTGTCGTCAGCTTAGTACTATGCTCAAGTCGGCGGAGTGGGTATGTGTCTTTTTCGGGGCACTATGTGGTTCTTGTGCGGACGGGGCGGCCCGCACTGTGCCATTCGTGGCACAATGGGCGGACAAACCTCCTGACACCAGACACCCCGTGTCAGTACGACCCGACATGGAGAGGGTTGCACGTGGTAGCGCGGGAGCGGGTGTGCGCGGTGGGCCCCACCTGCGGTTGCCTTCGCAGCGAAGGCTAGGCCAGCGAGGACGGAGACTACTCGTGCAAACGAGTAGTTGGAGGCGAGACGAAAACTACTCGTGCGAACGAGTAGTCAGGGTGGGGGCGGAAACTTGTCGTTCAAGCCGCCAGGTGGATGGAAACTTATCGGATGGGCCTCCAAGGACCCGGAAACTTGTCGGCTAAGCCGCCAAGTACTTGGAGGCAGGTGGTGCTTGTCCGTACGGGCCGCCAAGTACACGGACTTGTCGGAAACTGGTCGTACGAGCTGCGAAGTGCTCAGAGACGGAGTACTCGTCGTACAAGCTGCCAAGTACACGGACTGTAGCCGTACTTCTCCTTTCGATGGTGGCGGTGGACCCTGGTCTAGGGCCTCTTCAAATCTTGATCTACTCGACGAGAGCTATCCAATGGAGAAGTCCAAATTACCTTTTAAGGACTTTGACCAGGGCGGTCTAACCGCGTTGGTATGGCGGTCTAACCGGTTTCGCCCAAGCCTGCCAATTTTAGGTGTCAACATATGCCCCCTATTTTTTAGTAAAGCTTGCGTACTAAAAACAAATCTAAGGTCGATGTAACACTTTCCACCGGCCATTTTATCCTAAGGGCGATTCTCCTAGAAATCGGCTATATTTTCTCAATTGTCTTCAAAACTCATGTGCTCTTGAGAAGAACTGTAATCAATGAGTTGCTCATCGTCTTCTAAATTAGGCACCGATGACACCTCATTGTCACAAACCATTCGAATCGAAGAAGCAGCACTAGGCGATATCTCTGGACTAGTCGGTCTAACCGGCTCATCACTCAGTTTGACCGCCTCGGTCGGTCTGACCGTCTCCTCCTCCAGTTTGACCGATTTTGCTTGGTCGCTGGTCTTGATTCTCCACTCCTTCCCTTGCGGCACCATGGGTCTGTAGTTATTGAACATCTCATCCCTTTGTTGCTTTAGCTCTTTTTCTTTCTTCTCTCTAAACCTCAATCATTGAAGCTTCCTCGTTTGAGTATGAGTCAATCCGGGAGGACACCATCTTGGCAAAAAGTATTTAGAGTTAGAACCACTTCCATTAGCCTCATGGTCATTAGCAACAACAAATCCTATTTTAGCAGATGTCCCAACCTGATCGTTTAAAACAACCGGTCGTTTGCCATCTCTCTCAACAAAAATTTCCATCGTCCTAATTTGGATGATATCTTGACTAGTAGTCCTCTTTGGGTCAACATCCATCTTTTCAACCTCCTCCTCACTGATCTTGGGCTTGTAAACTTGCTTCGGAGAAGATTGAGCAATTTTTCTTGGCAGGGTGGTCTGACCTCCTACATGGGAAGGTCTAACCGCGTCAGCCTGATGATTCTGACCAGATTGACGTCCAGGTGTCAAACGGTCTCGAGTCAATCGTGAAATCTTGTCCATAGCTGATTTTGTTGGTCTTCCTCATCTAGGATGGAAACATTGTTGATACGGCACCCACATTACTCCATTGTCATCATAAATTGGACGAAGCGGATTTGAACTTGAAAGAGACCATGATGGAGCAAAGTGTCTTCCTTGCTGAGATGATCCACCCCTGAATCTTGTAGCTACTCTAGGAGGCGAGGATGACCTCTCTTGATGTGTGGGTGACCTCATCCATTTTTTAATGGCTGATCACTTGTAAAAGCTTTTTGTTTGGAATATTTGTCAACATGTCAAATGTGACCTGTTGCTTTGGAGCACTCCCCTGATTTTTTGCAACATTGAGCTTCCAGTTTCCAATCTCCGGTCGCTTCGGTTTAGCATCTTTGGGCGACCATGGCCAGGGGCGGTCTGACCTCCCTCCCCAGGCAGTCTAACCTCCTCAGCCTGTGCAGGATCAAGTGGTTGCCAACTGACAGGCGCGGACGACCCTTGCCCCCCATATCCAGAAGCTTTGACGGTGATCTTGAATGTTTCTCTACCATCAGAGGTTTTCTCATAAGCAACTTCTCTTGTTAACAATTTTCCTCTCAAATCGGGTCGCTCTTCCCCGACCGCCACATTTTTCCTTTGGTTGTTTCTACTTGATGTGGCCGAACCACAACCTCAGGCTGTTGCAACTCCATGGTGTTAATAGGAAAAGGATGCTTGTCCACTCGTTTCTCATGAAGCATCAAACGACCTTCGTTTATGGCCGATTGAATCTAACAATCACTAGTAGCATGAGAATAAGAATGATGATATTTACAATATGCACGTCGTTTTATCTCACCAAGTGGAGGCATGGTATGAGATATCTTAATATTTCCAAATTTAAGCAATTCATCAAAAATGCAATCACACTTAGAAACATCAAAAGTAAATTTTAATTCTTCTTGCCGACCTTTGCTAGCCGGTTTAAGTGATGCACAAGAACAAGATGTATCTTCAGAAGGCCATACAAATTTAGCACTATAAACTTCATTCTCATCGTTCAAATTATTAGAAACATAATCAATTACATGAACATCGAACCAATGGGACACAAGTTTTTCATTTTCTTTATTCAATTTTAATTCTTGTGCCATGCCCCTCACAAGAACAGAATCAAGCGAATAAAAATCCACACCTTCTAATCTTTCTCTAAGATCAAATTTTGAACTTTTAGCAGCGAGATTAGCTAGGTCGGAATCAGAAAGCGACAAAATGAAACAATGGTTTTTAACCTCTTTAAAACGCTTAATGTAATTAGAGACTGTTTCATCTCTACCTTGTTTAACCGATGTCAAATTTGTCAATTTTAGTTAATAGTCCCCACTAAAGAAGTGATCGTGAAATTTTTGTTCTAATTGATTCCAAGAATCAATAGAGTTAGAGGCTAAAGATGAAAACCAAGCAAAAGCAGTACCCGTTAAGGACAAAGAGAATAAACTCACTTTCAAAGCATCAAAGGTACCTACCTCACCTAGTTGAGCAATGTACTGGCTTATGTGCTCCCAAGTTGTACGATTATCCTCATCACTAAATTTTACAAAATCGGGTACATGCCAACCAGAGGGATAATCCATAAGATCAAACTCGGCTTTATAAGGTTTTTGATATAATATAAGAATTACCCATATCAACACCGAGTTTGTTTTCCACCATGCTAGCTACTTCTTCCTTAAATTTAGCAAATTCATTCATAGCATCTAGCTGGGATTGCATTGTAGCTGACATATCAACTCTATTCACAGGGAGTAGAATATAATTTGGAACAGTCATCATCTGGCCAGACAGGGCGGTCTGACCGGCTATAGGGAGCGGTCTGACCAAGGTTGGCTTTGGCAATGATGATTGTCCCGGATAAAAACTAACTGGCATGCCATACACAGGTGTCTCAATTGAGGTTCATGACGCTGCCGACAAGTTTAGTTGTGACACCCCTTGTGAATCCAATTGGGAGATAGAATCATTAATAATATCAAAACTATTACTTTTACCCTCAATTTTTTCTAAACGAGTAATCATACTAGCAACCTGACTATGCTGATTACTAAAAGCACACTCGAATTTATCAGATAATGCAGCAAGCTCTGTAGATAGATCAGATTCAGGTTTGCTTACAGTGGTGATTACCTCAATCTTGTCGTTGTTCAGTTTGATCGCCGGCAACTCGAAGTCCTTAGCTAATGTTGCCTTGCCTTGACGATCCTTCTTGGCACCAGAGAGAAATTGCTGCTTGACGTACTCCTAAAGTGCCGCATACTTCCTCTGGTCTTCTTCGCTGAGTTCTTCAATAATTGACATGATGACGTTTGACAAAAAGGTTGTAAAATCAGATCTTTCCCCAGTGGAGTCACCAAAAGTGTGTTGACACTTATTATGGTCGAACACACAAGTGCGCTGGATCGCGCAGTAGTTGAAATCGCACCTCGTCAAAATCTCAAGCACGGGCCGGTCTAACAAACTATGGAGGGCGGTCTGACCGCCTTGGTCAGAGACGTCGCCGAAAACCTAAGATCGCTGCCCCAGGAGGGACCCGTCAGGGACAACGCGTCTAGGGTTGCTCTGAGATCAGCAGGCTACTCAGAATGCTCTAAATCGTCGTAGAGATGAAGAAGGAAGCAAAGAGGATTGGAAAAGTAGAGATTGGAGATAAAAAGTAAGATAATTGTTTGTTCGATTGGGTGATAGTCCCTCAACCGGCCGCGGCCCTTCAAAAGTCATATCTCTCTCATCTGGACTCCGTATTGGACGTTCCATATATGAATCTTGATCTACTCGATGAGAGCTATCCAATGGAGAAGTCCAAATTCCTATAAGTAATAGTTGTTGTGATAACTCATTCCGTTGTAACAAAATATCTAAGAATTTTTTAGTGAGAATAGTATTTAAAACGGTACCATTATACTTCTAATCAGAATTCTTAAAAGCTCAGCCCCTTTGCTTGCACGCCCGTGTTTCCAGGGGTACGTGGCGCGCAGCCGTGCGTTTGGCTCCTTTGCGCAAAAGCCCCTCAGTTTTCTAGAAATCGCGAAAAGGTCCATCAAGTCCAGATCGTACAGAACCACGTTCGTTTATTTTTCACCCAAACCCTCGATCTAAACTTTAATTCTAGACGAAGAAGAGAAAATCGTGTTTTTACAAATACCCCTGAGACATTTTGCGATCATACCCCCCCCCACCACCCCAACCCCAACCCAACACCCCCACCGCCACTACCCTGCTCGAACCCTAACCCCACAGTGGCTCAGTCCCCTCCCCCACCACCCTCTCCTCCTCCCCCGCCGTCGCCCTCTCCTGCCCCCCCCCGCCCCTCTCCTGCTCCACACTGCCGCCCTCTCCTGCTCCGCGGTGCTGCCCTCTCTCTCCCTCCCCACGGAAGAGCAGCACGACAGCGGCCTCATCGAGCGCGCCCAGATCTGGCGCGAGGGCACGACTACGAGTGGGAGCAGCGGCGGTGCACCCATGCTCTGGGGGCGTTCCCTTCCTCTAGCCCCGAGCAGCGGCGCCCCCTTCCTGGACGCGGCGACGGCGTCCTGGAGCGACGCGGAGCCGCGGTGGGGGTGGGACGAGACGGGGCCCCCAACTTCGGAGAAGCGGCGACGGCGTCCTGGAGCGACGCGAAGCCGCGGTGGGGGTGGGACGAGACGGCGGCCCCCAACTTCGGAGAAGCACCCTCTCCGAGGGCTAGGGTCTCGAGTGTGGGGCGCGGGTCGGCGAGCACGCAGTGCCACCACTCCGGCGGGCAGACAAGGGAGGCTTCGCGGGAGCGGTGGTCACCGGCGGTGACATCCCGGAAGAGGTCGACGCCCCAACCGCGGAGCAGCCTAGGTAAACCACACACGGTCCCATTTGTTCCTCTCTTCATCTTTTCTTCTCTCCTTCCCAGATCTAGCATCGCACAATGCTTCTACCTCTCGCGGATCCAGCATGGAACTACAAAATAACTATTCTTGCAGAGTTAGAGAACCTATTTTGCCTCAGATACCAATGAGCTACTTAAGAATCAAGTAATTTTTTTCTCTTGTTTCGTTGACCATATATTGGATGTGTGTGTATATATATATATTTATTTATTTACTTGCTGATTGATTGGATGCTAATCAATTAGAAAAAATTGGAACTTAATAATCAAATAGAAAAAACTGGAACTTAAGTTATACAAAAAGCAATTCTGATGATGTTCCCAAATATTAAATGCTTAACAATGTCATACTATGTGCGTATTTGCAATGATGTAGCTACCATTGCTTTGTTATTGTCACAAAGACCAATCTAGGCAGTAGCTAGCCTTTTAGTTTCTAGACTGATCAGGAAGATCTGTTAATTATTTTTCAGATGATGCATTTAAGATTTAAGATGTCCTGTGTTTACTTAATTTTGAGTGGGGGAGAAGGCTAAATATGAACCTATAGATTACTTTTAGATTGGATCACTTTTGACATGCATTTTGGAGTTAACAAAAAGAAGTAACAAAAGGTCTGTTATGATTGCTCAATTATTGTTGCTTCTTTGTAATTACTGTTTTTAATTCTCCAAGACACTTCTTTGTGAATTCCTGATGAAAGAACATGATACACAATCAAAGATCCTTACATCTACATAAAACTCTGAATTCAGTTTTACCTTCCGAATTAGACAACCATATATTATATCTTGTTAGAGAACCACTGATTTTTGAAAAGATAAGTTCTTTTGTTCGGCTAACAAAGAGGCCCATGTCTTGACAGTTGAGCGTGGTAAAGAAGGCATCAGTCCATTCAAGTAGAGAAAGCGAGCATACATGACTTCATGTTGCAATTTACTAAGATTTTATCACATTGTGCAATTTACTTGATGTTGGCGTTCATGATGTTCTTTGGCTGAAAATTTTGTAGAGGAGAAAGGATAGGATCAATGAGAAGTTGAAGGTACTACAGGAGCTACTTCCAAATTGCACCAAGGTACCTCTGATGTCACCATTTATCTTGTGAATGTTTTCGCTCCGCTGTAAGAAAAAAATAGAATGTTTTCGGTCTGATCTCAGAACAACTTGTTCAGACTGACAAGGTGTCCATGCTACTGAAACCTTTTGGTATTACATCAGTACTTGTTTGCTGTAGATATAACTTGTGTTGCTATATCTACCTTATTTAGATGACTCATTAATTAATTGGCTAATACAATTTTGACTAAACTTTGTAGAAAAAATAAAGAGGCTGTTGGGTACAAGCGCAAGACTGTTTTGTAAGACCATGGTACTGGTGATGCGGCAAAGACTGCAGCTGAGAGGTATGCCAATCTTCCTCTCTGAACTTTCTGGCTTGCTTCAACCTTTCAACTTTCCATGAGTTTGGAATCTAGGATTAGTGCGATAACCAGTTAATCGATGGGTGAATTGCTATATGTGTCCTATATGTTCGGTTGCTCTTTCATTTAGATCGTTTAGGTGAATGTTCTACGAGTTTGGAGGATTGTAGCAAGCTAATTTTCTGCTAGACATTGTCTTACTAAAAATCAGTTTATTTGGTGTTGGCAGTTGACTTGAGTGAAAATGTGAAACCATGCTCTAATGCCAGATGGATCAGTGATACCTCCAATTTGTTATTCCAACAGTGGCTGAGTCTGATGATGGCTGACATTGTTTTGAGTCCGATGATGCCTTGCATTGTTTTGTTATTCAGATAAATCTATCTTATGATGGACGAATGAGAAAATGTTGCTAGAATTTTGAATGTTATGCAAAAGTGTACCACTCGCTATTATTGCTTCAACTTTAGCAGCAGCACTCTGATGTTCTTTGTGTCTGAGAAATGTATGCATCAAACTAGAATTTCTAATTTAGAAATACAGAAAGCAATGAAAAGTTACGTTTTTCCATTTCTGAATCCTAGCTGATCACTTATCTAATGTACTTTGTGCAGGCCCAAAGAGCAGTCTACAACCATCGCATAAGGAAAGGTAAATAAGCCCATTTCACTGTACCTCTCCCTAAATTGTACCTCTAGAGGTAGTAATCTCTTACTGGGCATATGATGAGATAAGCAATGTTATCCTGTTCTTACTTTTGTATCCAGTCAGTAGGGGTACTACTCATTTAGTCTGTTAATTTTTTTAGTTCTAAGTACGTGTTTGGTTTTATGAATTAAGATCTTTTGTATGTCTAAATTTAAGGAGGTTAGGGTCGCTAGGCAATATAAAGCCAGTAATGGATCTTAATTATTAAAAGAGTATCAATATGACAACACTGAAATTTGTCCACTGTCCTACAATATGGATGATTATAAATCGCAGAACCTATCCTATATTCATATCAGTTCTTATGGAACAAAGTTTTGCACTGCAGCACACTTTTTTCAGTTGTGCACAACGATCAATACAAAAGCATGCAAGAAAGGTCATTATCTTCTCAAAATCAATTTATCTGATTCTGAAAGACTATAACTGTGTATGCTATACATAGAAAAATAGTTACAGAAGTACAATTGAATAAGCTACATGATTATTTAGTTTGCTTCAGTATTCCTATCATTTTGCTATACCTTGCATAGAAAAGATGATGTCTCATTGTCACAAAGCTCTGTTTGTTCCTCTATTTTTCATTGTTTATTATACATTTACACCTATTGTTTATGTTGCAGATATCAAGTGATGAAGCTTTTAAGACTGCAAAACAGTTGGTTGTTCACAAAGAAATGTTGCATAATGTATGTACCTCGCAACAGAGCATATTGTTTCTCCATATTTTTTCCTTCGCTCCTTTTCCATATGCAGTATAGAAGACTCTTACCAGTAAGATAAGGATACTTGGAAGCTCTTGAGATTGTAAAACAAGAATCTCTGCCAATAGTGTTTGAATATGAATGAGTTTTAATGATCCCGTGGTTACTTACATATTTGTCTCTGGTATTGCTTCACAAGTTGACTCAACTTACAAAGTATCCTTTCGGATGCTTTGTATAGTTATATTTTCATGTCTTTGATGGTCATGGTTTTGTTTAGGATAGGGCGTGCAACGCACGCTGAATGTTCTAGTAAAATGAAACCACTGAGCCCAAACCAGCCAAGAATAGGTCATACTCCATCCGTTCCTAAAAGATTGTCGTTTTCGCTTTTCGAGAAATAACTTTGACTAGATATATAAATATATATATTAATATTTATAGTACAAAATTAATATAGTTAGATAGGTATTTGAATCTAATTTTTTAACAAATTTATTTGAAAGTACAAATGTTGTAAGTATTTTCTACCAATCCAGTCAAATATGTGTCACGGAAGCCAACGACGACAGTTTTTTTGGACGGATGTACATACGGTTTCACCTTCGCGGGAGGCACGCACAAGCCGTCATCTCTCCAAAGAAGTGCAGGCTACAGCTGGGAACCACAGGGGAGAATGGTCATGGGTTGAAGGATTGCCTGCAGGACTTGCACAACACCACTGCACGGTCCAAATCATAGGGCTGTGTGACCAAAAATGCCCTGCCAAGATTCTCCCTCTTTTGTAGCAAAATAAAAAGGTTCGTTCCATCTTGTCTCTCCCAGCTCTCTGATCGTGCATGAAATGCTGCGAGAAACAAGGCCAAGCAAAAGATATCCAGCTCTATCATGCGTGCGTGGCGGTATCCAGGGATCCGGATGAGAGCAAGCACATGCTCGTACGTGAGTGTGTCAGCTAGCGTCCGTATAGTATGTCGTCTCACACGAGCCAGAAGAGATTAGTAGAGAGTAGTAGTAGGCATGCAGCAGCTAGGGCAACACGCACGCGTACGTATACGTACAGCAACCTCCTGCATCTTCAATTCGTGTAACGTATACGTTGCGGTGCTATACTGTCGCAGCTATAGAGGTAGAGGCTACATCGTAGACTCGTAGTGTACAATGCAAGTGCAGCTGCATGCGACGATGGCACGGATGCTTGTACGTCTAAACTAGTGCTGAATTGAATGCCTTGTTGGGCGTTGGCAATTTTAACTGCCCATGACGAAAACTGATCGTATATTGGTATATGATCGAAATAGAGCATATAACGATAGAGCCTTTTTTTAAGTACTGATGAACATAACGAATGCAATTAAGTGTATGTCCTCTTTTTCATTCTTCCGTCGATGAAATGATCAAGTCATGTTCCTACTCAATTAGAATTTGTGGTTTAATATATCGCAATACACTAGCGGAGCTGTAGAGAAAATTAAAGAGTGTCGGATAAACATTTACTAGTTCAAGAATTTGACAATTTATCCTAATTTTTTATTATCCACACAAGCATACACTAAGAGGATGTGAGCTGAAAAAAGTAGTTTTGTCTGATTTCGTGAAGTGATTACCATCCTAATTTTAAAAGTCCACGTTAGGGAGCCAAAGAGAATCACTTTCAGGCCCAGGGTCACTTCTCTCCGGGAATCAACTCCCATAAAGAATCAGAATCAGATGGAGCTCTACCAAACATGTACTAAATTTCACTACGTGATTCTTTACCGTATTGAAATCATTTGTAATTAAATATGTCGTGGTATAAAAATAGTTAATACGAAGGTATAACAATAATTTTAATAAATATAGAAGGTTTGTTTAGTCCTGACTGAATATGTTACCATGGCAAGACAAATATCGATTGTCAAATAATGCTGAATAATTTATTTCAACACGAATATACTCTAGTCGTGTATTAGAAAATATGTTGTTTGTGATAACATGTGGAATGTAAATGCACCCATTTGTGCACTAAGTTAAACATTTTACAAGTTCTTGGACCACTTTGCACCCACTTATCAAGTTACTATAGTAGATTGAGCATTTCACATCATGTTGGACCAATATGCACACGCCTGACAAGTTAATGTACTAGATCGAGTATTTTACAAGTTATTAGACTAATATACAACCACCCGACAAGTTGTTATAGAGCATGTGCAATTTACTCTTTAAGGAAATAAGGTTTGCTTATGGTTTGAGTTGGCGGAAGAGGAACATTACATGTTGTTGGACCAATATGCACCCACCTTACAAGTTATACAGCATGTGCAATTTACCCTTAAGGAAATAAGGCTTGCTTATGGTTTTAGTTGGCGGAACAATATAGTACTAAATTTGTACGATACTCTCTTAATTCCAAATTGTAATTTGTTGTTTTGACTATTCTATATAGATTCATTTTATTGTATATCAAGACATAAATATATATCTAAATGCATAACAAAAGAAATGTATCTAGAAAAGTCAAAATGACAAGTAATTTGGGATGGAGGGAGTATTCTATAAATTATTGAGCCTCTTCTTGTTTGTGAGGAATAGACTAAGAAACTCAAATATTAGGAAGCGATTGCGAGCACGTCTAACAAAAGAAAGCAAGAGCTTGAGGAATCGAAGATCGTTAGAAACTCGTCTCAAAAAAGAAGATCATTAGAAATCGTCCCCTACTGTCATTCCTACTCAGCACTCCTTTCCTAGCTCACGCACACCTGACAACAAGCACCAAACTGTACCCACCACGCACGCATCCATTCATGACGATTCATCCATCTATCGATGAGCTTGCTATCGTGTCAAAGTTCAGGCCCGCAAGACCTGGAACAGATGACTGAATAACTTGAATGAACCGTGTGCAGGAGTGCCTCGTTGTGTTCAGAAGTCTTCGTGATGAGAGCATTGAGAGCAGCGGGCCGTGTCGAAGCGGCATTTCAGGGAGGGCGGCCGGCACTGTGCAAAAATGGAAACGGGGTGTCGGGGCGCAATCAAGCAAGAGCACGGGGACGCAACGCCGCGACAGCGACGCGAGAGTGGGAATGGCAACGGACAAAACGCATGGCGACATGTCAAGATCGACAGGCCGGCCGGTTGGCTACTGGCATCATGTTGTGTGTGCCCCTGTCAAGTGTCAACTCCCTCCTGGCTTTTTGACACAATGACACACACAGTCACATACCACCACCACCTTCTCCAATCGACCACAGACCTAGCTCGAACAGCCTTTTGGAAGGGAAAAGCCCCTAGCTCCTGCATGGGCTCCTGCACACAGCACAAATGCACACTGCATAGACGCAACCAAATTCACAAGCAAGCGCCTCTCAAGACATATTGATCAGCTGAGCATTTAGGCCATCAATGTAAACATTTGGAGGATGATACATTTCTTATCTATACTATAAGAGAGGAGTAAATTGAAAACAATTCTCACCAAAGGTAAAACATACCCACCCCTCACAGAGTGACCCACATGTAAGGCCAGTCCACCCCCAAACACACGACGAAACCGCGTGAGGACGATAGAATCGCGAGTTAGAAATTGTTTCCACCGAAAACGAGTGTTTTTTCTCACGGTGCCTCTTCTACCCGCTGCATACCCGCCTCTTCTCACCGAAAACGAGTTAGAATTCCATCCGCGAATCACACGCTCGGCCTTCCCTTTCCTTCTCCCCGTCCGCCGCCCACCCTCCCTTCCATCAAAATCCCTCCTCCCCGCGACATCCCTCCCTCCCTCTCTACCCCCTCCATCTCCTCTCCTTCCTAGCTCCCTCCGGCACAACGCGGTCTCCCCTGCTCCCTCCACTCGTGTGCGCGGCGGAGCTCCTCTCGCGCGCCACGGCTGCCGGTGGTGGATCATGTCAGTGTTTTAGACACCGAGCCTACGACGGGGTACCCGAAGTAGTAGATTGTGCGGTGGGGCTCGCCGAGATCAGGAACACGATGGTGAGACACGAGGCACACAATTAGACAGGTTCGGGCCGCAATGTGCGTAATACCCTACGTCCTGTATGCTGCGTGGCTCTGTATTGATTACGTATGTTTTGAGAGGGGTCCCTGCCTCGCCTTATATGCCACGGGAGGCAGGGTTACAAGTCGGATTGCTACAAAGGTACTAGTCGAGTAGAACCCGGAGTAGCCTATACAAGGTATGAAAAACTATCCTAGTCTTAGTACAAGTCCTTGTCCGTCTTGTCTTGTCTTGTGGTCCACGGTACCAGCACCGTGGCCCACTAGTCGAGTAGTCCAGGTGTACAGGAACTCATCTCCCGGGTATGGCCCACAATGTGTTGGTGGGCCCAGGGATGCCCGGTCAACAAGCCCCCGAGTACTTTGTAGTCGAGTGCGATGCTCCAAGTAGTCTTGAAGGTCTCCACGAGTAGTTCCCAAGCGTCCCTGAGTTCTACAACCTTCAATCTTCAATAGTACTTGAATCATTACGAGGCTGGAATGTACTCCAGCTAACTCCACGAGTAGTCTTGAAGTCTTCTCGAGTTGTTCCCAAGCGTCCCCGAGTACTTTTCTTGAAGGTCTTCGATAATACCCACTTTGTTCTTGAAATCTTTGCATCAAAGATCCATATGGAAATGCGATTACTGAATCGCATTCCATATGGAATGTAGCCCCCGAGCCTTAGGTCGAATACAGGATTCAAGCTGAGGGTCAATCTTCTACTCTTTGATCTTGCTCCGAAAAATCCATAAATAACCCGAAGAAAAAAATATAAGAATGCGATTTGCAAAAATCGCATCCTATATGGATGTAGCCCCCGAGCCTTAGTTCGAATTGACAATTCAAGCTGAGGGTCAATCAGTAGTCTTCATCAAATAATCCCGCAAAATCCTGAGAAAAACTGAAGGACACGTGGCACGGAGCTCCCGAGCCTTGAGTCGAGTACTTTCTCGAATTGAAGGATCCAATCTGAATGTAGAATAGTGGCCTGAATTCATTGAACTGTAGCTGAGTGAAATCCAATTCCATCGAGTAGTCGAGCCCCCGAGATAGAGCCGAGCAGGTCTTGGATTTTAGTCCTTTGACTTAGTCGAAAATTTCGCCTGTGTGAAACCAATCTGTTGAATTCGAAGGGTCACCAGGTTGAACCGTTTTAGGGTTTTGGTTTTATAAATACCTGAAAGGGTATCCCTTAGGGTTTCATTGCTTCCATTCGCCCTTAGATCCAGAAAGCCTTAGCATCCGTAGCCGCCGCAGAGTTCGAGCGTCCACATTGCCAAGAGTTTGCGCCTCCACCCCTTCGCAGCCCTTGAGCCGATGCGAAAGAAGACTCTCATTACTGACAGGATGAAGCCAGCACCGTCTAAAGGTCAGAAGAGGAAGTCTGGCCGCGGCAAAAATCAGTTGCCGGAGCCAAAGTACAAGACAGTGGTCATCACGAAGCCCCCGAGCCAGGCCGTCTCTTGGAAGAAGTCCAAGATGAGGGAAGAAGATATCAAGGCCCTCGAAGCCGGCAGGTTGCTGCGTGAGAAGGCGATTGCCGGCTGGAGCTCTACCGCCGGAGATGCGTGGCCGATGGAGAAGAGCCCGGATGAGATCCCGATGTTCGGCCACTTCGTCGAGCGTGGGTTGACACTGCCGTCATCAGATTTCTTTCGCGGCTTCCTCGACTTCTTCAAGCTGGAGCACGTACACCTCAACACTAACAGTATCTTCCAGATTGCAGTGTACGTGCACTTCTGCGAAGCCTTCCTTGGAATCCGCCCACATTGGGCTCTGTTCAGGAAGATCTTCCGCTTGAAGCCGCAGCCTAACGCCAACTTCCCAGTTGTAGTCGGTGGAGCCGGTGTCCAGATGCGCCAGAAGGCACAAGAGTTGTACTTCAAGTAGGACTTGATTGACTCAAATCAAGACTGGAAGAACAAATGGTTCTACATCGAGAACGCCCCGCCTCAGCTGCCAAAGCCCAGCATGTTCGCACCAGTATATGATAGGCTCTGGAAGGATGAACCGACGATGCAGGAGTGCATTTAGATCCCAGAGCTGCTGGCGAAGATTGCGCAGAAGAAGGCTCAAGGCTTGACTGCTGAGAGAGTAGCTTTCAGCTTCATGAAGCGACGAGTACAATCCTTGATGCAGCGGGAGCATCTTGGGTTCGAGTACACTGGAGCAGATGATGGCTCCAGACTATCTGCTGAGGAGATCAGTGATGATCTCGTGATGGAAAGGCTACAGAAGATCTTCAAGAATCTTCACGGAATTCCTGCAGCTGTCCGAGAATATAGTGCCGACAATCCTCCGCGTATGGTAAGTTTCCGAGAACTAGCCCCTGAGTACTTATTGTAAGTAGTCGTGTAGCTAACAATTACCTTGTTTCGCAGGAGGATGTCTTGAAGTTTGTGTCCATTCCCCCTCCTCGTCCCCAGGATCCACTACAAGCGCCGGAGGGAGAGCCAACAGGAGTGGAGGCTCAAGCCCCCGAGAGTAGTGAATCTGCTCAAGGGAAAGAAGAAGAAGTCTTGGTGGAGGACGCCTCCTCAAGCGATGAAGACAGCCAAACACTTCAACAGCTTTTGAAGTGAAGAGCCGCTACGGGTACTCTGGGGCGTCCATCCCCAGTGGCCTCGCCGCAGGAGCATCGAAGAGGCCGACATCATCTCTTGCAGATGATGTGACGCTACCGTCGCGGAAGAAGAGGACCACAGTAGGGAAGCGGGCTGTGAAGAAAATCTCAGGCCTCCCCTGCATTACAGTAAGTGTTGGAGAATCTTTAAGTAGTCGATGTCGTATTGAGTACTTTTTCTCTGCTGTAATGCCTTGATTTTTGACTTGTGCAGGTTATCGAGAGTGCAGCCAATGTACCCTCGAGTAGCCCCCCAAGAATAACAGAACCCGAGGTGGTTCCAGCGTCAACCATCGAGACGGTGGCGCATGAGCAACAAGAAGCCGCGGTACCGGGAAGTGTGCCACCGGTGGAAAGTGTGCCAGAGGTGCCGGTGATGCCTTCTTTTTTCGACATGCTGGGGCCGAGAGTGTCGGTGCCTCGAGCTGCTCTGTAAGTACCCGAGTACTCGAGTACTTATTAATATTGCTTGTTTTGAATTTGCTAACTAACTTGTTGATGCAGAAAATCCACTGATGTAAAGTGGGGCGCCTCTGGAAGTGGTGCTGCTGGAGGAGACCAAACTCCTCAAGAGCAACAAGAAGATGTACTTCCAGAGGGCCAAGAAATACCCACTAAAGCCGATGCTGCAGAGGCACTATGCTTTCTTTGGAGCGACGTAGTCAAGGCAGCGGTGGAGGCAGCTTCCAAGCCCAGGGCTGAAGATCCTGATGATATTGAAGCTGTGGTGAATGAAGGCTTGGAGGCTGACCCAGAAGCCGGACTACACCGTGAAGAAGTCCCGGTTGCCGAAGCCCCCGTGCGTCAAGTAGATGCACAACTGGCACTTGAAGACAACCCAGAGGACCGTATAGTACCGCACAAGCCACTCATTGAAGACCCGGCTCCTCTGCGCAGTGCTGCGAAGTACTCTGCGGCGAGCACAAGTACTCAGTCCATGGCAGAAGGTTTGATGCCTTATGACGACTCATGCCTGGACAAGGATAACTTGCAGGCTCACGGTGAGATGTTTCGTAGCGTCGAGAAGCTGTTCGCGGTAAGTGTGTAGTCTCTTGTAGAGTACTTTTCAGTTAAAGATATCCTGCCTCTGACTCTTGACTTGTTGTTGTCTTTGCAGGAAGTATTCAAGCAGTCGAAGCACAAGACTTGTCTACTTGAGCAACACGCGGCTGACATTGAAGAAGTCACGCGGCTCAGAGAAGAACTTAAACAGGAGAAAGCTTTGTCTCTGAAGCTGCAAGAGAAACTTGATGCCAACGCCGCTGAGTACCACAACGAGATCCAGAAGCTGACGGCGGAGAAGGATGACATTGTCGGGAAGAACAAGTCTCTGCGCCAGAAGAATAAAGGTAGTCTCCCTTTCTGAATTCATCATTGAGTACTTTTTTGTTGAACACTGCATCTGATTGGTAGTCACAATCCCCTGCAGAGCTGACTGAAGAGGTGAACAAGTTCAAGAACAAGGCGCTGGACTGGCAGCTGGCCTTTAACCACGAAGAATCAGCTCACATGGATCTTAAGGAGGACTATAAGGTGCGGTGCTTTGAACTTGAGCGTGAAATGGAGATCCGCCTAGCGGGCTGGAATGATTTGTTGACTTGCATGCAGTCGCTGAAGTTCAAGATTGAAGAAGCCAAAGGCCTGCGCTCAGAGTTGAAGGCCTTGATTGAAGCAGCCGAGCCAGTGGCAAATCTCTTCGAGCCCAGGGTTGCTGGAGTCCAGCCTCATCCACTTGTGGAGAGACTGAAAGACATGCCGAAGAAGATTCTGGAGTACGCCCAAAGGCTGGCTTGCACAATTCCGAATCAAGTCTTGAGCTTCATCAAGTCCTTCTATGCCGAGGCGGATCTCACGGTCATCATGAACAGCAGATCTGGAGATTGCTCTGACGACAGGCTCAACGAGTTGATGCAACAGACTTCTCCAATCGCGGAAGCAGTCTCCAAGTTCATCGATCTCCGTTAGATGTACCTGTAGAGTAGAAACACTAGGGAAAAACCAGTGTAATCCCGAACAAGTGTTTATGTAATATAATTGAAAACTTGAGTAAGTCAATTATCTGGATCCCTTATATGCTTTATGAGTTTGCCAAGTACTCGAGTTGGTATTGAGTGTGAGGCTGCAAAAAGAGATACGATACACGAGTAGAAGTACTCAAATGTATATATGTTCCGAAGAACGTTAGCTTAATCATGACGAGTTGAACACCTTAGCTGTAGTAGCGTAAAAAAAAGGCTTTTGTCATGAAATAAGCGAACAGTAGTAACAAGTCGGTGTAGAGTAGCGACTTGAACTAAACACATTGTACAGAGTTTACAATGTCTTAAGTACCTCTGAGGCTTATTAGCCTAGTGAGAGAGTACTCGAAAAGAACTTATTCATAACGAGTTGAACACCTTAGCTGTAGTAGCGTAAAGAAGGCTTTGCTATGAACAAGTAAATGACAGTAACAAGTCGGTATAGAGTAGCAACTTTATTACTGAATACATTGTACAGTGTTTACAATGTCTTAAGTACCTCTGAGGCTATGAGCCTAGTGAGAGAGTACTCGCAAGGATGTTTCGAAGAACGAGTAAGACCGTAGGGGACAGTGTGATGAACTCATCCTTACTGTAGCAGCAACTTGTATGAGAGTTCCACTGAGACCCTACCAGAAGGGTGTTACTCTAGGCCGAAGCCTCTTATTGAAAAGTAGAAACATGGACAGCATGTGCCACTTATTGTTCTACACGATACAGGATCGTCTGGAGAGAGTTATCATGACTCCCTACGAGGTCGCAGAATGAGACTGCCTGGAGAGGGTTGATGAAGCCCCCTGCGGGTGCTCGCAGCTGAAAGCCACGAGAAGATACAACCGAAACTGACTGGAGAGGATTATCTTGATCCCCTACGAGTGGTGACAACCGTAGCTGTCTGTTGAGTGGTTGCAACCGAAATTGCCTGGAAAGGGTTGATGAAACCCAATACGAGTTGTCTACAGTCGAAGACGTCTGGAGAGGGTTGTTGAGACCCCCGACGGGTAGAAGCGACAAAGCTGGTCGATGTTCCAAGAGTTGTCGACTTCCTCGCCTTCTAGAGTTTGAAGACGATATGAGCCTGGGCCGGTAACCTTTGTGACAGAGAAAGGACCTTCCCAGTGCGAGTTGAGTTTGTGTAGCCCTGCCGTATTCTGGATGCGACGAAGGACTAAATCACCAACGTTGAAGAAGCGTTCCTTAACGTTGTGGTCATGGTAGCGGCGAATCTTCTCAAGATATCGAGCGGATTGAACGAGTGCATTGCAGCGAGCTTCCTCGAGACTATCGACATCTGTCTGTCTTGTTTCTTCAGCTACGCCTTCTTCGTACTGGTCAACCGTCGGAGAACGCCACATGACATCAGCAGGCAAAACGACTTCAGAGCCATAGACCAGGAAGTAAGGTGACTGCCCTATGGGAGTAGTAGGCTGAGTGCGTAGCCCCCAGAGTGCATTGGGTAGTTCCTTGATCCATTTGCCGCCCTTGTTATTTGCTGCATCAAACAGTTGCTTCTTGAGAGCATCAAGTATCATCCCATTGGCGCGTTCCACTTGGCCATTGGCACGTGGGTGAGCAACGGAGATGTACCGGACGTCAATTCCACTATTCTTGTAGTATTCCCAGAACTGGTGATTGTTGAAATTCGAACCCAGGTCTGTGATGATGCGATTAGGGAAGCCATAGCGATGTACGATTTCATCCAAGAAGTCGAGGACTCTATCAGCCTTAGGACAGGTAACAGGCTTGACCTCAATCCACTTAGTAAACTTGTCGATAGCCACCAGAACTCTGTTGAATCCCCCTGGTGCATTTGGGAGAGGACCAATCATATCCAGCCCCCAGCAAGCGAAAGGCCAAGTTGGTGGTATCGTGATGAGCTTGTAGGCAGGAACGTGTTGTTGCTTGGCGAAGAATTGGCATCCTTGGCACTTTTTGACTAGTTCCTCTGCATCAGCAAGACTTGTGGGCTAGTAGAAAGCACGTCTGAACACTTTTCCCACCAAGGTGCGGGAAGAAGCGTGATTGCCACAGATTTCTTTGTGTGTCTCCTCCAAAATTCCCTTGCCTTCTTCGCGAGAAACGCACTTCATGAGTACATCAGAGCTTGCGCCTCGCTTGTAGAGTTGATCTCCGACTAGAGCATAAGCCTTGACACGGCGTGAGATGCGCTCGGCTTCTGACTTGTCTTCAGGAATCAACTGGTGTTTAATGTAGTCGATAAAGGGAGTTCTCCAGTCCACGTCAATCATAAGCACTTCTCGATCAGGTTGAACTGAAGTAGTCGTGGGTGCCGATGATTGCTCCGGGATTAATGGTTTGTGGAGTTCATGGACGAAGATTCCAGCTGGCACTTGAGCTCGTGTAGATCCCAGCTTCGACAAGACATCCGTAGCAACATTGTTGTCGCGGACCACATGATGGAACTCGAGACCATGGAATTTGTTCTCAAGTTTGCGGACCTCCTGACAGTACGCATCCATGTTTTCAGCATTACGATCCCAAGAATCGTTGACTTGATTGATGACCACCAAAGAATCACCATAAACAAGTAGTCGTGTAATGCCAAGAGAGACTGCAAGGCGAAGACCATGCAGTATAGCTTCATATTCAGCTTCATTATTTGAGACCTTCCAGAAGATCTGCAAAACATATTTGAGTTGCTCGCCCTTGGGGGAAATCAGAAGTACCCCGGCACCGGTGCCTTCCAACTTGAGGGAACCGCCAAAGTACATGACCCAATGTTCTGGACACTCAATTGGAATTGGGACTTGATTTTCCCGCCACTCAACCATGAAATCAACCAAGGCTTGAGACTTGATAGCAGTGCGAGACTTGAACTCGAGCGATAGAGCACCAAGCTCTACAGCCCATTTAGAAATCTTTCCCGTGGAGTCCCGGTTGTGCAATATCTCGCCAAGCGGGTAGCTAGTGACCACAGAAATCTTGTACTCGTCGAAGTAGTGACGGAGCTTCCGTGAAGTAATCAGAACTGCATAGAGTAGCTTCTGTACTGGAGGGTAGCGAGCCTTGGATTCTGAGAGTACTTCACTGACGAAATAGACAGGCCTCTGGATAGGGTAGCCATGGCCTTCTTCCTGCCGCTCAACGACAATAGCAATACTGACGACATTAGTAGTTGCAGCAATATAGAGCAAGAGCTCTTCATTGGGCAGAGGAGCTGTGAGGACTGGAGGCTTGGATAAGAACTCCTTGAGCTGAGAAAGAGCTTGATCAGCTTCAGTTGTTCATATAAACTTCTCTTGCCACTTGAGTAACTTGAAGAAAGGTAGACCCCATTCTCCAAGTCGTGAGATGAAGCGATTAAGTGACGCCATGCAACCAGTAAGCTTTTGGACATCTTTGATAGTAGTCGGAGCTTGCATGTTGGAGATGGTAGTAATCTTCTCGGGGTTTGCTTCGATGCCACGATGGCAGATGATGAACCCGAGTAGTTTTCCAGATGATATGCCAAAGACGCATTTGTTAGGATTGAGCTTCCATTGGTACTCGCGTAGTGAAGTGAAAGTTTCCTCAAGATCCGTGATAAGTATGTCTGGATCCCTAGTCTTTACAATGATGTCATCCACGTATGCTTCCACGTTCTTGTGAAGCTGCTTCTTGAAGCATGCTTGGATAGCCCTTTGATATGTAGCACCAGCATTTTTCAACCCGAAGGACATTGTTGTGTAACAATAAGCACCAAATGGGGTAATGAATGCAGTCTTCTCTTGATCAGATTCCTTGATTGCAATTTGATGATAACCAGAGTAGCACTCTAGGAAACAGAGTAGAGCACAGCCCGCCGTGGAGTCAATGACTTGATCAATCCGCGGCAACCCAAAAGGATCCTTGGGGCAATGCTTGTTGAGATCAGTGTAGTCGACGCACATCCTCCAATCGTTAGAGTTCTTCTTCCTGACGAGCACAGGGTTAGCAAGCCATTGCGGGTGAAAGACTTCCCGGATGAAGCCAGCCGCGAGTAGTTTGGCAAGCTCTTTCTTGATAGCAGCCCTGCGATCATCAGCAAAGCGACGAAGGTGTTGTCTCTTGAGGGTAGCGTTAGGATCGACGTTGATTGAGTGCTCGATCAACCTCCTGGGCACACCTGCATGTCAGATGGCTTCCACGCAAAGATATCACGATTAGCCCGAAGGAAGTTGACGAGCGCGTCTTCCTATTTAGGATCAAGCTGTGTACTGATCATGGTCGTCTTGCTGCTATCACCCGTACCGAGGTCAATGGCTTTGAGCAGGACGTCACCAGACGGTGCCGGCTTGCTGTTATTGTCAGTCTTCTCAGGAACCTCCAGCTCGCTCGGAGCAAGCTTTTTAGCGGCAGTGAAGACTTCCATCATTGCATTGGGTACTTGAGTAGTCGAGGCAAGTTCTACGGCTTCTGTATCGCAGTCGTAAGAACGCTTCAGATCCCCTTGCAATGAAAGAACTCCTTTGGGGCTCGGCATCTTGAGAACCAAGTACACATAGTGCGGGATAGCCATGAACTTAGCGAGACCAGGCCTGCCGAGAATGGCATGGTAAGAAGTCTCGAAATCAGCAACCTCAAACTTGATGTACTCGGTGCGGTAGTGATCCTTGGTCCCAAAGGTGATGGGTAGTACGACTGAACCCAAAGGAACAGCTGCGTTGCCCGGGATGATACCATAGAACGGTAAGTTGGTCTTGGTAAGCATATTGGTGATATCCAGGCCCATCTTCTTCAAAGTCTTGGCAAACAGGATATTGAGACCGCTGCCACCATCAATGAGAACCTTGGTAAGCCTGGAGCCTGCCACCACTGGATCCAGAACGAGAGGATATTGTCCTGGCTCAGAGAAACTAGTCCATTGATCTGCCCTTGAAAAGGTAATGGGTGTTTCAGACCACTTGAGAAAAGTGGGAGCTGCTGGTTGAATGAACATGATCTCCCTGAGTGCTAGCTTCTGCATGTGCTTGGTTGGAATTCCACCAAATATGACATTGATAGTGTTGGAGGGGTGCTGAAACCCAGTGTCTTTGTCGGTGTTAGCCTTCTTCCCCTTGTGTTTGCAAAATCACGGGTTTGGGTGCGTTGGTTCGGGTGTGTTCTTCAACGCACGTCGAAGTTGGTAACACTGCTCTGTAGTATGATCGCCCTCTGGGTGCCATGGGTATTTCTGCTTGGTCAAAGTTGCCCAATGAGGATCATCTTCAGGCTTGGCGGTAGTTTCCATGGCAGCAACGGTATTGTCAGGCTTGCGCTTGCGATTAGGATTGCTCGAGTAGTTATTACCCTGGCGGTTGCCCTGTTGTTGCTTGCCACTACTGCTTCCTCCAGCATTGTTGTTGTTCTGGTTGTTGCGAAGATGCTTGAACCGATTCTGAGCCTTGTCTTCCTCGTCCGCCCAGTGAGTGATCATCTCCTTGAGCTTGGTGATGTTGGCTGGGCGAGCGTGACCGAAGTCTTGGAAAAGCCTATCGTCATAGAAACCATCTTGGAAGGTATCAATGACTTCTTTCTCGGTGACATCAACAACAGTAGCCCTTTTCTCAAAGAAGCGGCGCATGTACTCGCGAAGAGTCTCCCCTTGTTTTTGCTTGATCAGAGCAAGGTCCATCCGAGTACCATGACGGCCCAATGAACTCGCAAAGTTGTTGGTGAAGCGATGCTTGAGTTGTCCCCAGTTGTCAATGGAACCATGTTTGAGAGACTCAAACCATGTGAGGGGTTCTTGCTCCAAGACAAAAGGGAAATAGATACACTTGGTATCATCATTGCCCCCGGCATTGGAGATGGACAGAGCATAACAGCGCAACCACTGCCTTGGATCTTGCTTGTCATCATACTTAGAAATGTCGTAAGGCTTGAATTTCTCCAGAAGAAACAGAGCTTGAAGTCGAGGTGAGAAAGCAGGGAAGGAATCAGAATCAGCATCCTTTTGCTTCTCACGCTCAGCGCGTTTGGCGTTGATTGTTGTGCGAGCGTCGTAGCGAGAGTCTCCCAACTTGCTGTTGACACTACCATCATCACCTTTGCCTTTGTTGCTAGCCTCCGGACGTGTTCGTTGAGGAGAGGGGGTGGTACGATGAGCACCGCCACTGCTGCCATGGTGGCTACGAGCACTGGTATTCCGATGTAGCATAGTGTAAGCTAGCTCAGCCAGTTTTGCGACTTCAGCAGCTGCCCTATCACGAGGCATAGAGCGACTAAGTAGATTGATCGCTTTGATAGCTTCCTCTGGAGTACGATATTCACGAGTAGCAACCGCCTCCAGAGCCTCTTGTAGATTACGGGTAGATAGAGCTTCCGCGAGTTCCCGACGAAGAGTTGCACGATCAGCATTGTGTTGGCGACGTGCAGTCTTGGCCTCCGCGGTTTCATCAGCAGGAGCATTGGCGGAGAGTTCGTCATCAGGTACATCATCCGGATAGCGATAGTTGGCACAATGCCCTTGCGGAGTAGTTGCATCAACGACGAACACTTCTCGATGCGATGAATAAGTACCCGTACTCTGAATGAGCTCAGTATCAGTGTCATAATCAACAAGCTTGGCACCTTCCTGGAAGGGTAAGTTGTCGAGACAAGCGATAAAACGCTCCTGATCATCCAGTGTGAGATCAACAGGCACATGCTCATGCCAGTAGACAAATCTACCCTCAGGTGTCGATGTGATCACCAGTCCTTGAGCAAGGCTAGACAGTTGTTGTACTTCAGCAGAATCCGAACCGTAGTCGAACTCGAACTCAGATGAATCCGAATAGTAGTCGAGGTTGACATCCGAATCCGAAGAGTACTCGAGCACGATCTTCGAGCCAGGGCACATGAGGCGCTTCAATGCGGCTTGGTAAGCAGCACTGACATGGCGATGACCGAAGAGAGGTGGTGCTGGAATGTTATCCAGGCTGAGCGCAAGCTGGGAAGCTGAAGAAAGCAACTCAGGCTGGATAGGAGACGAAGTCGAGTTGTACTCGGACTCCGACTCGAGTTCTCTGAGCGGGTCAGAGATCAAAATTTCACCGAAATTTTCGACAAAATCCTCCATCGAAGCTTGCGTAAGCGTCAAGAACTTGAGCTTTGACTCCGGAGTTGGCGCTAAAAAACGCAGGAACGATCCGGCGCCATCAGCAACGCAAACCCAAGAGCCGAAAACGAAGGTGTCGCCTTGCCGGAAAGCGACGATCAGCTTGATGATGACGAGAGCCATCGAGTTCGCCAGCGGATCAACGGCGAGATCCCCTACCTGGCGCGCCAGCTGTCAGTGTTTTAGACACCGAGCCTACGATGGGGTACCCGAAGTAGTAGATTGTGCGGTGGGGCTCGCCGAGATCAGGAACACAATGGTGAGACACGGGGCACACAATTAGACAGGTTCGGGCCACAATGTGCGTAATACCCTACGTCCTGTATGCTGCGTAGCTCTGTATTGATTGCGTATGTTTTTAAAGGGGTCCCTGCCTCGCCTTATATGCCACGAGAGGCAAGGTTACAAGTCGGATTGGTACAAAGGTACTATTCGAGTAGGACCCGGAGTAGCCTATACAAGGTATGGAAAGCTATCCTAGTCATAGTACAAGTCCTTGTCCGTCTTGTCTTGTCTTGTGGTCCACGGTACCAGCACCGTGGCCCACTAGTCGAGTAGTCTAGGTGTACAGGAACTCATCTCCCGGGTATGGCCCACAATGTGTTGGTGGGCCCAGGGATGCCCGGTCGACATGCGGGGCGGCAGCACGCTCACCCAACCGCGGAGGAAAGGGGACAGTGGTGATGGGCCATCTCCTCCACCCATCTCCTCTCCCTCCCCGACCTCCTCCTCACTCCGGCGTGGTGGGCCGGCCTTCGCGGCTCCCTCTTCCTCCGTGGTGGGGGGTCAACAGCGACCCCAGCGAGCCTCCATGGAACGGCGCGGCCTCCGGGGGCGGGGCGGCATTCGGGAGCGGCGGGGCTCCCTCGATCCAGAGGCGGTGGACCTCCCTTGATCCGGCGGCGCCGGCCCTCCCTCGATCTGACGCGCTATGTAGAGAAAAGGGCCCCTCCTGGCAAGGCGGCCTTCATGCGGGGGTGAGGCCTCCTCCCCGAGCCGGTGGAGCCAATGCCGCAGGAAGTAATCTGCGAGGGCTCTTCATGTATGACTAAAAGTTACTTCCTGTTGTGTGCTTCTTTCTGTTGAGAAAAGTAATTTTGTGTCGCAGGAAGTAACATAGAAGAGCTCTCCATATATGACTAGATGGAGAGGCCTCTCCATGTAGTCGCCTCCAAATACATAATCGACATTATCAACTTAAGAAAATTCTGCATGAAAAAGAATGGTTTGTATAACTTATTATGGTGGTATTGATACCTACGAAATTAATAAACATAGGTGGTGGGTCTCTATCAAACCACTGAAATAATCCATAGATCGAAGCAATTGACAATTAACACATCCTTAAAATTTTCTTTTTAACAAATTTAAAACATCTAGGTCATCTTATATAGTTATATCTCATATATATGAAGAAAAACCACCGTAGCTAACATTTTGCAGATAAGACCCCCATTAAAAATAATTGCAATAAAAATCTACAGGGTCTTTTCCTGAACCACACCACAAGTCATTATCCATGGCTACTCCTTGCTAGTTAGGGTATGGTGACCTAGGTGGCGATGATCAACTGATATCCTATATTTTGTTAAATTACATGTAAGAAGGTTATCTGTTATTTATCATGTCAAAATAGCCCTGCAGTGCAGCATCATGGTTCCAACAGAAACAGCCCATGGGCTGAGTTCGTTCGATTAAAGGGCCAGCCCAACGGAATCCAAACTATAATTACACAGGACAATGATGGATTCTTCAAAAGGGCATGATGGATTACAGCAGAATGTTTAGAAGAGACTAAGAGAGCGGATTACAAGGATTAGAGGGTCATATCTGCGTATAAAACTGTACTCCTATGTTAATGTATAATGAACAGTTCACCAATAACACCCACCACGTCTGATTGGTGGGTTACTGATCTTGAGATCACCAAAATTCACAAAGATTCGCTGAGAAACACCGGCATGGCTGTTCCGTTCTCGCAACCGTTTCTTGGATTTCAGCAACACATGAATCGATTCGACATCCATGCCGGTGTGTATTATGTCCCTGCCCTGCTACTGCTGCCAAAATTATGTGTATTCCGTACATGTCTGCGTAGAATGACAGGACAACAAAAGCTAGCAAAGCCTGCGACTGTCTACATACCCGGCCAAGCCTATGACACCACCCCAAAACACTTTCCACATAATTTACCGGCAGAGAATAATGTGCAGGCTCCAATCACTAGGGAAATATGTACAGTAGGGCACTCGATAAAGTCAAAAACACTCGACAAAGTGTAACACACGGTAAAAATTTACTCGACAATTTGTCTAAATGCTTTTGTCAAGCACTCAGCAAATATTTTCTCTGAGTGTTGGATTGGATCGACTCTCGACAAAAAAAAATACAAAAATGCCGAGTAGTGTCCTTGCCGAGTGTTAGAACGAATAAACAATCAGTAAAATTTGAGGCTTTACAGAATGTCTGAGTAAAAACACTCGGCAAAAGCCTGCAACTTCATCGAGTGTTTTGATCTTGACATTACTGAGTGTTTTGATCTTGACACTCGGCAAAATGTTGACACTCGAAAGAGGTGCGCTCGGAATGAGCAGAATCTGTCACTTTGCCGAGTGATTTGCATTATTGTAAGAATTCCGATGCTTGTGAGCTAAGAAGAGGAGGGGTGAATTAGACAACTTAAAAACTTAACTTATGACTTTCACTACTTTGCATAAAACATAAACTAGAACATGCTATCTAGATGTGCAACTATGATTGTTCTAGTGTGAAACTCCCATCCCAAAACAAGTTTTGCAACCTATAGTCAATCCTAGCAAGATACTACTCTAGGAAAGTAAAGGCAAGCAAGGATTGCAAGAGAGTAATGCGGAAACGTAAAGGGGGTGAGAGGAAGCAAACTCTTGACACCTGATTTATCCCGTGGTATCGGTAGGCACTAAGCCACTCCTAGTCCATGTTGTTGAAGCACTCCACACAAGAGTATTGCTTCCCGGTCACCAAGTCTCTCCCAAGAGTACCACTTGACTTGCCACAAAGGCTCGCCACAAAGACACTCGTCAAGCTCCCTTGGTCACCTTGATGCTGCCTCCACTAAGGAGCTTCTCCACCAAGGGAAGGGGGTCTCCACGTCCCCCGCACAAAGTGTCATCGCCGCTCCACACCAAACCGGAGGGTCGACAATGTTTACCGGAGAGCCACCTAGGCTTCAAGGCTTCCGGCGCACCTTGTACAGCTTGATCCACTCAAGAATCACCTCACAAGGTAGGCACACCTTGCACTCACTCAGCTCTAAACTAAGCCTAGTACTAAGCACACACACAAAGAATGTTCAAGTCTATGGATGAGCAATTTAGCACTTGGATGGCTTGAATATGATCTTCAATATGTCTTAGACTCCTCTGCACTTCCACACACTCCAGCCACTTCAAATGGACGAGTGGAGGGGGTATAAATAGCCCATGGCGACCAACTAGCCGTTGCTCAACGGCTAGCAGAAAACACACCATCGGATGAACCGACACTATATTTTTCCAAGACAGCGGTTCATCCGGTGCCCCTCCACGTCATCATAGCCGTTGCATCCTGCTGACATAATTCATCTGACGATTCGACCGACACTCCTCTACTATCTGTCGATTCATCCGGTGCTGAAGGGTTCCGGGGAAAAACCTTACTGTTAGCTATAACGAGGCCGTCAGATGAACCGATGCTTAGCCCGCTGGTTCATCCGGTGCAACTGCCTCCTGCGCCAGCTCCTCTCTGTCTTGATCTCACGAACCATCGAATAGACCGACGGTGCCCACTGATGGATCGTCGGTTCATCCGACGCCTTTGACTCTTCTGCTTCGCCTCTGGTCAATCATCTGGTGCAACTAAAAAACTCATCGTCGGTTCATCTGACGGTCCCCTTTTGACTTAGTCTTCAACACAGTGTACCATTTCATCCGTTGCTTGCACCGACGCTTGCTTCCTATGTACCGTCGGTTCATCCGACGGTGCTCTGTTCTTCTTTTTTTCTTCTTCTCGTTTTTGACCCATGAAATATATACTATCTTCTCATTTTGGCATGTGATATTTTTGCATTCATGGAACCTAGAAATGTCTACAAAGACGTGCTCAACAATATGGTTAGTCCTGTTGATCATGTTGTCATTTATCACCAAAATCAAACTTGAACAAATGGCATATGAGCCCATATTCGCTACAATTATATTGGCACTCGGCAAAGGACCTTCTTGCCGAGTGTAATACATGCAAAGTGATCGAATCCTTTTTGTTTTTATTGTTCGGTCGCATATAACGTACTTCACTCAAATAAACATCACAAGCATCATATATATATCACAATAAGAATTACAGATAGTTCATATAGGTATCGACGGCACATAAATTAAATACAAATAAACTTTAGTATCACAAATAGGTTCATTCACAAACACAAATAGTCACAAGTAATCTACAAATGCAAGCAAACTGGTAAATTACTGTGGTGGGAACCAATACGACCAATCTATCACGAAGTCCATCATTAGATGATGTTGCCAATTGATTCTGCGTAAAGGTGAAGACATTGCATGTGTGCTGTGTAAAGGTGAAGACTTTGCCTGTGTGAGACAAGATTTACGAGAGAAATAAGTTCTATACATTCAAAATCTCATCTCATAGTATCATACTTGACAAAATAATACTATAAGTTTAAAATTATAAGATTATTGTCAAGTGACTCACAAGAGTAGTTGTAGGAGCTGGAGAGAATAGCATGAGTGGTGCATGTTGACCCATCCTCTTAAAATGAATTAGCGTGTACTGAAACATTTGTTGCATCCTCTTCTGCTCAGCCTCCACCTTGTGTTGAAACGTCTGCTTCATCCTCTGCCGAACGACCTCCATCCTCGACTCCAACTTCTCCCATTTTCTGCTCTCTTCTTTCAGATGGGTCTACAATATTTCATCATAATGTTACAATGCAAAAACACATGTAAAAATTAACAAATGATGCATAAAACAGAAATAACCTGGAGTGCCTCCATCCAGAAGTGTGTGGTGTCAATGACGGATACTCAGCAAAATTCTAACGAATTAGTGGCGGCATTTTGCCAAATGTTTTTTGTTTGGTGAGTGTTGTGTTGTTCTTTGCTGAGTGTTTTCTTTTCTGCACTCGACAAATTAGTTTTTTAGGAGTGCTATTATTCTGCTGAGTGTTTTTCTGATAGCACTTGTGGCAAAGATGCTATTTGCCGAGTGATTGATGGAATGCACTCCGGCGAAACACACTCGGTAAATAGCCGGTTTCTAGTAGTGTGAACAATGTAAAATAATCTCCGTTTGCTGTTTGCTAGGTTGTGATCTCTCAGTCATGTGCGTTTCCGTTCCAAACTACAGCTTCCGTGTCTGTTTGGCTGCAAAGCTGGACCTTTGTAGTTTGCTGGCGTCCGAACATAGAAACAATTGGTAAAGTTTGAGGCTTTACCAAGTGTCTGAGTAATTAAAAACACTCGACAAAAAGCTTGCGGCTTTACCGAGTCTTTTGACTTTGACACTCGGCAAAATGTTGACACTCGAAAGAGCTGCTCAGAATGGGCATAATCTGCCTCTTTGCTAAGTGTTTTTGCGTTGGCAAAATGATAGAGCCCTATTTGTTTTTATTGCTCGGCCTCGTATAATGTACACCACTTAAATAAACATCATATCACATATATATCACAATAAGCATCATAGGTAGTTCATATAGATATGGACGATCATAAATACAAATAAACTTTAGTATCACAAGTAGGTTCATTCACAAACACAAATAGTCACAAAGTAATCTACAAATGCAAGCAAACTGATAAATCACTGAGGTGGGAACCATTACGACCAATCTATCACGAAGTCCATCATTAGATGATGTTGCCGATTGATTCTGCGTAAATGTGAAGACATTGCATGTGTGTTGTGTAAAGGTGAAGACTTTGCATGTGTGATTTATGATAGAAACAAGTTCTATACATTCAAAATCTCATCTCATAGTATATACTTGACAAAATAATACTATAAAAATAAAATTACAAGGTTGTCAAGTGACTCACAAGAGTAGTTGTAGGAGGTGGAGAGAATAGCATGGGTGGTAAATGTTGACCCATCCTCTTAAAAAGAATTTGCATGTACTGAAACATGTGGTGCATCCTCTTCTGCTCAGCCTCCAGCTTTGTGTTGAAATGTCTCCTTCATCCTCTACCGAACGACCTCCATCCTCGACTCCAACTCCTCCAATTTTCTCCTCTATTCTTTCAGATGGGTCTACAATATTTCATTCTAATGTTACAATGCAAAGCAACACATGTAAGTGTGCGGTGTCAATGACGGATACTCGGCAAAATTCTAAGAGCAACTCCAACAGATTGCTATCTTAGTTTGACATTCATCTAATTTTGGTAAAATATGAAAAAATAGTCTCCAACAGTTTGACAAAACAACTTGGCATCAATAGCAACTTGGCATCCCTCCCCTCGCCGCGCGTATATATGCGTGCAGCTATCCGTGACGCGTCCTTCCGTAACAGAAGAGGTGTATAAAAATAATTTTATTTTTTTCTCGGGTTCCTGATTTAAGTTTTAAGAGGTGGAATGGTAGAAACATATTTTTGTTTCTCTCTCAGGGTTCCTGATGTAAGTTAAATCAAGATTTGGCAAGTGAATTATGCCAAACTGTTGTAGATGAACTCTTTTTTTACTTAGCATATCTTTTTAGAAGTTGGCAAAACACCATATTTGTCAAGTAAAATTTGGCAAACTCTTGGAGATGCTCTAACAACCGCTCGGCGCTGCGCTTGATGACCATCACACGTGGCGGACGTGTGGCGGCATTTTGCCAAATGTTTTTTGTTTGCTAAGTGTCGTGTTGTTCTTTGCTGAGTGTTTTCTTTTCTGCACTCGGCAAATTAATTTTTTATCGAGTGCTATTATTTCGCTAAGTGTTTCTCTGATGGCACTTGGCAAAGATGCTATTTGCTGAGTGCTCGATGGAATACACTCCGTTTGCTGTTTGCTATAGGTTCTGATCTCTCATGTGCGTTTCCGTTCCAAACCACAGCTTCCGTGTCCGTTTGGCTGCAAAGCTGGACCTTTGCAGTTTGCAGGGCTCACATGAAATCCCTCAGCTAGCATATCCCTGCTGCATACGGAGTATCATTTTCCGCAGTGCCCACTCCAACTCCAGCTACTTCACGGCTTCGCGCACCTGCAGCTAGCTCTCACACTCCCCAGCTCGATCCCCCACGTACATACTGCGATCTGATCCGATCACCCAGCACAAGATTGTGTAGAGCGTGTAGGGCAGCAGGTCAGCATGATGCAGCAGCCTCCTCACCACCTGCCGCGCCTCCACCCGTCGTCGTCGTCCTCGTCGGAGCCGGAGGAGATGGACCCCCGCGTGTGGCGCCGGCTGCCGCAGCCGCTGGTGGACCGCGTGCTGGCGTGCCTCCCGACGCCGTCCTTCCTCCGCCTCCGCGCCGCCTGCCGCCGCTTCTACGGCCTCCTCTACTCCTCGCCGTTCCTCCACTCCCACCTCCTCCTCTCCCCGCACCTCCCCTTCTTCGCCTTCGCCGTCCCATCCGCGCCGGGGCACCTCCTGCTGCTCGACCCCACCAGGCCGGCGCCCTCCTGGTCCCGCCTCCCGCTGCCGCTGCCGGCGCCGGTCGCCGGGCAGGCGGCCTTCACCCCGGCGGCCGCGTCGGCGGGCCTGCTCGCGTTCCTGTCCGACGCGTCCGGACACAAGACGCTGCTCCTCGCCAACCCCATCACGCGTCTCCTCGCGCCGCTGCCGCTATGCCCCAACGCGCGACTCTCCCCCACCGTAGGCCTCGCCGCCGGTCCCACCTCCTTCATCGCCGTCGTGGCTGGGGACGACCTCGTGTCCCCCTTCGCCGTCAAGAACATCTCCGCCGACACCTTCGTCGCCGACGCCGCCTCCGTTCCTCCCTCCGGCTTCTGGGCCCCGAGCTCCCTCCTCCCCCGCCTCTCCTCCCTCGATCCCCGCGCCGGCATGGCGTTCGCCTCCGGAAGGTAAATCCCGAAGAAAAGCGCGCGCACGTGCTCACAATTTCTTGCACACGACATGAACTGATTGCATGCAAGTTCTACTGGATGTTCCTGCAGGTTCTACTGCATGAGCTCGTCGCCGTTTGCGGTGCTTGTGTTCGACGTGGCGGCCAACTTCTGGAGCAAGGTGCAGCCGCCGATGAGGAGGTTCCTGCGGTCGCCGGCGCTCGTGGAGCTCGGCGGCGGGAGGGAGCGCGAGGCAAGGGTGGCGTTGGTCGCGGCCGTCGAGAAGAGCCGCCTCAGCGTGCCGCGGAGCGTGCGCATCTGGACGCTGCGGGGCGGTCATCACGGAGGCGGTGGCGTCGGCGGCGCGTGGACTGAGGTAGCGCGGATGCCGCCCGACGTGCACGCGCAGTTCGCGACGGCCGAGGCCGGGCGCGGGTTCGAGTGCGCCGCGCACGGTGACTTCGTGGTGCTGGCGCCCCGCGCGCCGGCGAGCCCCGTGCTCGTGTTCGACTCGCGCCACGACGAGTGGCGGTGGGCTCCGCCGTGCCCGTACCCGTACGTCGGGGGGATCGGCGCCGGCGCCGGCGGCGCGGGGTTCAGGGTGTTCGCCTACGAGCCCCGCCTGGCGACGCCGGCCATCGGCCTCCTGGACGCCACGGCTCCGGCGGCCTTGCATGGAATGCAGGGCTAGTTTTGTGCTCCTGCGCGCGTATGTGGCCGCATGTCTTGATCAATGGCGCGCACCATCATACGGAGTATGCATTATGCATTTTCTAGATAATTGAAAATCATGAAGCCGGCCTCTGCATCCTCAGATGGACGCCATGGATTAGGGTGTTTCTTTCAAGATTCAAGGGCATGCTAGCAACTGGTAAGCTTAGTTAGTAGAGAGGTGTGATGTTCCTTTGTTAGTGGTAAATGTGTGGTATTGCATAATTTATGTATGAGAATTAGTATTTTTTATATATTTGCAACTTGCTTTCTGCACAAGTGTTTGGAATCTGCTAAAATGGACCTTGCAATCGAGTGAAGTATTGTCTGCAGATTCTGGCTTGCAAGTTTTTTTTTCTTTGTGACCAATTAATGAAACTAGCTTGTGGTCACTCCGTATGTGCCAATTAATTTGCTGGAGCTACACTCCATTCTTATTTTCTGCGTCTTGTCATGAGATCATCTGACGAAGGTTATACGAGATGTGAAGGTTCATTCGTAGATATGCAGACTGGAAGCTATGCTAGGCTGTTCTCTTGAAATGCACTTCCCACTAATGCCATGCGTGGCATGTGTGCAAGATACTGAGATTAGTGTAAATCACATCTCAGAATTCAGTAACCATGCACTTCTATTTTGTGTTTTATCTAGAATAATTTTGGAGACAAACACGTACTTATCTTCTTATTTCAATCATTAAAAACATTTGCTTTCAGTAGATTGTAAATCTTCTGGGATTGGCTATAAAATTGAAGAACGAAAAGTCATAAAGAGATTGGGAACGAATTGAGCTGGACAGGTTAACTCATGTGAGCTAAGTTCAAATAAGATAATTCTTATGAGTTTTGGTTTGGTTGCGAACCTAACACGGTGTAACACATTTCATTGATATAGCCGCAAATACATGACTACGATCCTGAGAGATCATAGTAGGTAGGAAAAAGAAAGAAAATGAAAAAACAACAAACTATATCATTGATATAGCTGCAAAGTTAATTAGTTTATTGCATCTTCATGTCTTCTGTTGCATACCATTGTTGCATGACCCTTCTGAAAACAGCTTCCACATCGCAGGTCGATTCTTCTCCTGGTTCCTCATTCACCGCTCTAGTTTTTTTCAGTTGCATCAGGATGTTCACAACTTCCCCCAAAATCATTCGGTCTCTCTGCTAGTTCTGTAATAAAATCTAAAAATCAATACATTCCATGTGTCCCAATTAACACACACACCCACCTTAGGCTCTGTTTAGTTCCCAAAAATTTTCCCAACTACCCGTCACATCAATCTTCCGACACTGATTAGGAGTATTAAATGTGGATTAATGACAAAACCCATTTCATAACCCTTACCTAATTTTTCGATACGAATCTAACGAGCCTAATTATGTCATGATTAGACAACGTCGTGCTACAGTAACCAATCTCTAATGATGAATTAATTAAGCTTAATGGATTCGTCTCGCGGTTTCCCGTCCATTCGTGTAATTAGTTTTGTAATTAGTCTACATTTTTACCTCTAATAGACCTTCGAAGGAGCTGCCAAAAATTTTTTGCCCAAAAATTTTGGCAACTAAACAGACTCTAAGAGTACCAATAATGTAGCAAAGATTATGGATGATACATGGAAGACATGGAACTGCATGTGTACAGTGAACTATTTTTGGCAATGTACAGTAGAACGGAGGAATCTCTTATGGGGAATGCACATGAGTTAAGTACTGTAGCGTATGCAGGTGGAACAGTGCTTGTTGGTTGGATCACGCAGCCTGCCAATGCCCACGGAAAATCCCTAGACGGCCAGCCCGGTTTGCTGCTAGATTCCTTCCTGCTTCGGCCGGGCGAGCGCACAAAAGAGATCAGAGATTTCAGAGAGAGATGGATGGAGCAGTACTTGTCTTTGCAGGCCTCAAGGCTGAGGAGCCCTAGCATGGCTAGGAGACTAGCACTGCTGCGTAGCTAGAGTTTTCTTTTCACTTCACTTCAAGTAGACTTGTACCCTTCGAAATTACTCGAGAATATTCGACCCTCAAAAACTTCTCCATCTCTTTCTTGGCTCTGGAAAACTTTTCGTTCCGTATTTGGCCCTGGCTACAACTTTCGTTCCTTCCTTGGCCTTCCGTTGGGTTTTCCATCTTGGAACAGTTAACTGGCGTATGAAAAGATGACTTTGCCCCTGTGGGGCCCACCGCCCTTCTCCCTCCCCTGCTACCAACCCCGGCGAGCCGCGTGCACCTCCTTAGCGGCGTCGACCTCGGGCAGAAGCAGAGGAGTGCGGATCGGGCCAGCTGCGGAGGAGCTCCCCGCGGCGCGCCCTATCACCCCCCTCTCCCCCCATCCGAGCTCGGGCGCACGTGGAGACGACGACGGAGCTCGATTCGGAGCTGGCGGCGCAGGAACAGCGATGGGGCGGCAGCGAGGCGGGGACGGTGGCCTCGACCTCAAGCAGGGCGGCGTGGCAGGGACGGCGGATCAGCTGCTCCGCCGACGCCTCCTCTCCGGCGGATCCCACCTGCGCGGCCATGGCGGCCACGGCATGGAGGAGCAGGGGCGGCTCTCCTTCTCCCTCCCTGAGAGCCATGTGTGGTTCGAGGACCGGTGGATGGTCGCTTCCTGGTGTGATGAGTGATTGACAACGTGGTGTGGACTGATTCTTGGCTAAGTATTGCAGGTGTAGGTTGCGACTTGACTGGTGTTGGTGCAGGTGAAGAACAAGCGCGAAAGGTCGTTGCCGGTGAGGCCTCCAGGTGTGGAGAAGACAAGTAGGCTTGATTCGAGGGACCCAGTGGCCAGCGGGGTCAAGTACGGGCCGCATGGTGGCAAGAACGGCAAGATGAAGTCATGGACGGTTTCTTGGTTGAGCCTCAAAACCAAGATCGAGCCGGGACTACGTGGGAGCCGAGTCATGAGTGGTGATTGGCGGAGGCTACACCGAGTTCGCGGGGTTTCCAGTGGTTCACCAGAAAACCACTGGGTTCCTTGGTTGATCCACAAAGCCAAGACCGAAGAACCGAAGACGGAGGTGCAGCAGCTCCAGACCGGTCTGACCGGTGGGTCTGACCGGTCTGACCGGTGGGTACCGGTCTGACCGGTGAGGAGCACCGGTCTGACCGGTGTGCGACGACGCAGTCCGGAATCTTCGAAGCGGAGGACACGCGTCGGGATCGCAGGGCTTGCGTCGAGGCTAAGCAAGTTTGCGGTCGCTGGGCATCCGTCCGATAGTGCGAAGACAAAGACTTCCAAATTTGCCCTTGAGGGGCATGTATCCCTAGTTAGCTAGTAAGGGTATTTTCATCTTTCGGTTGCCTCCATATAACCCAAGTGGTGAGAGGATGGCAGCCATCTCTTGGAACCCTAGCTCATTTGGTTTTTCTATTTTCTCTTCCTATTTTCCTTAGGATTTTCGTAGGACTAGCTTGAGAGCTTCATGGTGAGATCTTGTGAGAGAGAAGGATGATCGGGCGGCAAGCTAGACCTTGTATGAACCACTTTGGTATGTATAGATGATTCGGCGTGGTTCCTCAAGGCTTGGATGTGTCTTTCCCGTTTCTCCTTTTTGGTGATTTTCAGAGGTTTTTCTTGGCGAATTTCTTGTGGTGGTTTTGAGACCTTTCTCTTTGGGATTTGGCGGGGGATGTATGCATGAACCCCTCGTGGTTCTTTTCTCTTTGATTCCCTTCCCAAATCTGTGAGTAAAGGGGCTCAATTTTGGGGTTTTCGTGGTTCTAGGATTCGTGGTGTTCTTGGCGGAAATCCTTCGATTCCTCTTGATTCAACAAGTTTTGGTGGACCAAATCTTGGCTATGGAGTGCCAATGAGGTGTTCCTACTGTCCCCAAAGTCTTGTGCGAATCCGTGGAGCGAATCGGGAGATCGGGAGTTGGATTTGGGGGAGTTGACCCGCGGGCGCTGTTCATCCCGAGCTGCCCAGGCGTGACCGGTCTGACCGGTGCTCTTGACCGGTCTGACCGGTGCGAGCTCCTAGTGGGTTTTGTCTCGGGGAACTGCCGTGTTCGTGTGGTTTTGTCCCGTGGTCCTGCTGTCCAGTTCTTGACCCGTTTGGAGTTGTCTTGCTAGGCTTTGTGAGGGGTTTTCCTTCTTGGCAGGTTGTGTTTCGGAGGTGGTTTTTGTTCCAGGGCCTAGAGGAGTCACTGAGGCTTCCTGGAACGTTTGCTATGCGGCTGCTGTAGCCACCGGCCTGACCGGCGCTGTCCACCGGTCTGACCGGTGTCACCGGTCTGACCGGCGCAGGCCATCGGTCTGACCGGTGTAGCACAAGCAGCAAGCCGTGCAAGTTTTCGCTGTGTGTGTTGGTGGGTTTTGGCTCGGAAGGTTGTGTGTTGGTTCCTACGACCAGTAGCACTCCAGTGGCTGCGTGGTCTTGACCAACTTGGGTAGTTGAGTCGGAGAAGTGTTTCGGAAGCCGTGTTCGTCTTGTTGGAGTTCCCATCTCCTTCGAGAAGAAATTTTATCGGCTCCCATCCACTCCCCCCCTCTCTGGTTCGCCTAATCGGTCCTTCAATTGGTATCAGAGCCGGTTCGGGATCTCGCCCTACCGAGATAACATTAGCGGGTAAGAGGAGCTCAATGACCATTCCTAAAGGGGTGGAGGTGCCCATGTGCTACTGTGGTGATCGATGCAAGTTTGTGAAGTCGGAGTTATTGGGTAGGTGCTACGGCATGAGGTGGTTCATGTGTGCCAACTACGAATATGACCCACCAAGGGCTGTCGGATATGAGATACACGAGGTTGTGCATGAATCCATGTCGAGATTGTTTTTGTTGTGTTTGTTAACATTATTTCTGACTCCGAGGGTTGCAAACTCCTCCTCCTCTATGCGATTTTGCGCAATGGCTTGACACGGAGCAGTCCGAGACGGACAAGTGGTGGGTCGAGAAACATTTTGAATGGAGGGAGCAAAGTAGGAGGCAGTTGCAGCATGAGAAAGAACAGGAGGAGAAGCGCAAGAAGTTTCAAGAGGAGTTTCGCGAAAGGTGCGAGCGCATTGACCGTGAGGCGAAGGAGGAAAAGGAGGCCGAAAGGGAGCGCAAGAGAGCATGTGCACGCCGTGCAAAGGAAGTAGTGGAGCAGAATCCAGATGCATTGAGGAAGGGGAAGTGGTCTCGCTACACTCAGTAGTTTGGTCTTGGTAGTGGCACTAGTGTGTTGGTGAAGAGGATTTTTGTATGTTGTGTGATGTTGCATGTTATGGACTTGTATCGATTGTTATGGCAGAACTAATGTCGACTTTGTTTTTATCGTGAAATTTGAAACAAACACTGATTCTGTGTGAATTGTCTGTTTTTTCTGTTATGAACATGTTGTGTGAAGGGGAAGTTGTTTCTGTACAGGCAACATGGCTCGTCGCTAAAGGCATTAGCGCCGAGGTACCATGGCTCGGCGCTAAGGGCTTTAGCATCGAGGTGCATGGCTTCCAACTGAGTCCAGGGGCCTCGGCGCTAAAGGCTTTAGCGCCGAGCTATGGTACCTCGGCGCTAATGCCATTAGCGTCGAGCCCTGTTGCCTGTCCTGAAAAAGAAATTTCATAAGTCATTTCATCCATCTATAACAAATAATCATCACATCCATAACAGAAACAGATAATCAACACATCCATACCAAGTCCACATACATAGAGATAAGTCATCCAAGTCCATAACATACAGATAGTTCACAAATGTCCACACACAGTCGAGTACGAAGTCGACACATAACATGAGGTCCATACATAGAGATAGTGCACAAATTACTACTTCTTCGCCTTAGCCTTGCTCTTGCCCAATGCATCCGTACCTGGTGTGAGGGGGTCCCGAGCTCTCTTGGGGTGGCTGCTGCGACGAGGCTGAGTGGGTTGCGTGACCGGCGGTGCATCGGCCATCTGGGACATGCCCATCCTCCTGCTCGTGCTCCGCCTCGTCCTGCTCCTCATCCTCCTCCTGCTGCTCCTCCTCGTCCTCGGACCCGTTCTAGCTGCTCCATGTGGACGCTCGGGAAGAAGAAGCCCCAGGCACAGACGCAGAAGCTGTGGCGGCTCCACGGGACACCTGTGAACTCCTGGACGCAGACCTGGAGGCGGGGGCCACGTCAACCGCCCCTCGTGCGCGACAACTGAAGCGAGCAACTAGTTTTCGCAGTTGAGTGTTGCAACATTGCGTGCAAAGAGGAGGAATGTTAGCTGCCAGGTGCACTAATGCAAGATATAAGATCGTTAGCACAAGAAGTAGTACCTCAATGCAACGCCTGAGGATGCTGCTCTCATCCGCGTGGCCAACCGGTGTCATCAGAGCAACATTCTGCTCGTTGACCGTCCTCATGAGCTCGTCAACCTAATGAAAGAGTGGATTAATGATTTTCAACAAACTTGTACTGCAATAAATGAGTTTGTGAATCGAATGTACCGCACGAGCGAAGACTGGAGCAGGTTGCACCTAGTGCCCCTCACGGGTCTGCCAGTCGTAGTACTTGTTGTCGCCCTCGTCGGAGGAAACAACCCTGGCGTAGTCCTGCTGCGTCCACACCGGCCGAGCCGAGCACGCTCCTGGAACAAGCGAAGAAGAAGCGTGCTCCAATGGGGGCGGGCTGCCTGCCCGCCTTGCCGCGAGCCCTAGCCGTCGGGCAGGGGCACGAGCGCCCCCGTCCCCGCCGCGCCTAGCCGCCGGGCTGCCGCCCCCACCTCACGACCGACGCAACAGCGCCTCCCTACCTACCGCCGCACGAGCCCCGCCGCCGCTAGGGTTTCGCTAGGGTTTAAGTGTTGAGGAAGAAATGCGAGGGAGGAGGAAGAAGAAGGGCTCGGCGGGTCTTAAGTGTTGAGACCTCGGCGCTAGAGGCGGCCGCGCCGAGATCTTTGGCTCGGCGCTAAAGGCCCTAGCGCCGAGGTCGCTGCCACGCAGGCACGAGGCGCCAGCTCGGCTCTGACGTGGTAGGGGCTCGGCGCTAGAGCCCTTAGCACCGAGCCACTGACCTCGGCGCTCTTCCCCCTCACGCCGAGGTTAGGCTCCATTTTTGGAAATAGTTTCCCAGGGATCTATTTGCAGAAATAGTTTTCGGGAAGGGTCATTTTGAAATTTTTTTACAAATTAGGATACACACATTTGATGTTTTCTTTCAGACAGACAGTTCTTGCATTGGATATTGCATTGGATAAGCAATAAACAAGAACAATATGGAATTATGGATAGAATTAACAACCTCAGAGAAAGTGAAACATGTATATCCAGCAGTTCCCAACTTACTGCACATGAACAATATGGTATATTGGTATGCATGCATGTTAAGCATAAACAAGGCACCGATCAGCTAGCTGTCTCTGCTGGAGTGGAACGAAAGCAACGGAAAAGACCGGTACAGCTCATACAAGATCATCTTTCTTTTTCCCTTTTTCTCAATTTCCTATATTTCTTCAATTTCTCTTTGACCACGCAAGCACAGGTGCCAAAACTTCACCTGGAGAAAAGGCCGGGAATCCAAGTCCTGACGGCTGGCCGCGCCGAAATAAACAGTAGAAAGAACTGCTAAACATTTTTTGATGTCTCTCTCTTTTTTTTATACCAACTGCTAAACATTTGCAAATGGTGAAGCGAATCCAAATAAATAATGTTAACAAATCGGTGGCATGCAGCTTTGCAGCTGGTGAATTCTTGCTGCCTCCCCTTTGCCTGCTCAAAGCCATACTGTTCTTCTGTTCCCCCATCTCACTTTCCAGCACCCTATAAACACTCCCATGCATTGTCTTCAGGAGCCAACATTTTCTGGTAAACTCCTCATGGAGCTAACCATGATCAAGAGCTACTTCATTTTCATCCTAGCAATCGTCATCTTTATGCATCATGGTAATAGCAAACTGCTCCATTCCACAAGTGCGCATTGCATCCTCATACATGTTTGCTGTTTGGTGAAATTAATTAATTCCCGCATTTCAAACGACAATCTTTTTAATTATATGTAGCATTTCACAAGCGAAAGCTTGTTAAATTGGTTTGTGATTTTCTTTGTCATGTCATGCAAGCTTGGGCAACAGATTGGGCAGATGGCGCGTCAAGGACAAGCAGGGAGTACTCGTTCCCCAACCTCGTGAACTCGCCGTCGTTGCCACCGTACAAAGACGTCATCGGCGGCGCCGCCCTATCACCAATTCCTGCAGCCGACGGCGTCTCGCCACCGCCACCACCCTACTGCATGTACCCTCCCCCCGCAAAGCCTGCAATGCCAGCCCCGTTGCCGCCGGTGGCGAGCCCACCCGGCGCGCTCCCATCAGCCGGCTCGCCGTCCATCGCGCCGGGCATCAGCCCGCCCGGCGAGCTCCCATCAGCCGGCTCGCCGTCCATCGCGCCGGGCATCAGCCCGCCCGGCGAGCTCCCATCAGCCGGCTTGCCTTCCATCGCGCCGGGCATCAGCCCGCCTGGCGAGCTCCCATCAGCCGGCTTGCCGTCCATCGCGCCGGGCATCAGCCCGCCTGGCGAGCTCCCATCAGCCGGCTCGCCGTCCATCGCCGTGCCGGGCAGCAGCGCTCCGCCGTCGCCGGTGGCGTTCCCGGCGCCCCCGGCGGGGCAGCAGGCGCGGCGGGGGATGTGGTGCGTGGCGAACCCGAAGGTGGCGAGCGCCGTTGTGCAGACGGCGATGGACTACGCGTGCGGGTCGGGCGTGGACTGCGGCGTGGCGGCGCCCGGCGGGCCGTGCTACCTGCCGGACACGCTGACAGCGCACGCCTCCTACGCCTTCAACAGCTACTGGCAGCGCACCAAGGCCGCCGGAGGGACCTGCGACTTCGCCGGCGCCGCCATGCTCGTCACCAATGACCCCAGTAAGCCTCGCCGCGCACGTTCACATCGCGTCGTGCCTCGTGCGTGTGCACGCACGTTGCGCTGTTGCAAGTTTGATAATTTTTTGTTTGGGAAAAATATGGGTGGGAGTTATTTGGGCCCAAGAACAGCAAGGCCCATTAAAGTGGGCTGAACTGAACTTACCCACGCCTCACGGGCCCTTGGTCGTGTCTTTTACTCTCTTTTTTTTCCGTTCGCATTTTTTTTAAAAATTACTTTTCAATCGTTCGTTTCTGAAGAAATTTATGTGGGCTCTGTTCCGTTTCTGCAGGTTATGAAGGTTGCAAATACGTCTCCATGTGAATGTGCGGGTCGTCAGAGACATTTTTTTTTATATACTACATTCTTCTTGCAAATACGTTTCTATGTGAATCTAACAGTAATGTCCACGTTCGTATCTCATGAGAGGAAATAGCAAAAAAAAAAAAGTAGTACATATTCAAGAGATGGTTTTGTGCTCTTCCGCTCTTCTGGACTTGTTAGTGCCATGCAGAAGCAAATATCAAATTCCTGTTCTTCAGAGTGTAGTGACTACAATATGACGCAAGAAGCGTCCTAATCTTCGAGTTTACATCAGACTTCAACGGGTAAACCTGCATCCCACGGACATAAGAAACTCCCAAGAACCACAATAAGATTTAAATATGAAAAAAAATCAACCCATTCCTTAGTTTGGAGGAACGGGGCATCCTTGAAAATAATCCGGAAAGCAGCCCATGCTCTCAGCAGTTTGCTTGTTACTCGTGAATGAAAACTGCATTGTTAAATCTGCCACTAGAAAATAATCCGGCTCAACCCAAATGCTTAAACTGATGAGAAAAGGTGGACGGTTCATGTAAACTTCAACAAGGCAGCGGTTTAAGTTACATCTGGTCCTGATACCATATTGCTAGTTCAACTCAAAAGTTTCAACTAATGAGGAAAGGTGGCAATTCACTTATATTTGAACAACACCGCCATACAAGTTTGAGGACCACTGTGTTAGCTGTGATGTAGTCATGCAGGAAAGGCAACATTTGACAGGTTACAAGTCCTCATGAACAAGTTTAAGAACAGGCAATCAAGCACGCGAGTTATTGGGGTTTATTGATTTGCCCCCATATAAATAAGATAGAAAGAAACATACCAGTGATATACTCATCGAGCTCCCATTTCGCAGGAACTCAAAGCAGATCAACCTTTGTCGTACATCTGCCATAACCATGTTCTCCTCATAGATCCACATTTTCCCTTGTGTGTCAGCACAATATCCCAGGAATCGTACTATATTTTTGTGCTTTAACCTCATCAGGCAACAAATCTCTTGGTTAAATTTCTCCTCATGCATATCAATTGTTTGGTATAACTTCTTCACAGCAACTGTTCCATTTTGAAGTAGTCCCTGCCGTTACAACAAGGCCTTTTCAGCATGAACACAAGTTTTAGATCAGTTGGGACCAAGTTTGAGGGCAGTTGAGAGTTGACCATACCTTATAAACAACTGCAGAGCCACCTCTGCCAATTACCAGACCATCAGAGAAATTATTAGTGATGGATTTTAGAAGTGATATTGGCAGATCTGTTGGCTCTACATCTTCATCAAGGAGCATGCACTCCAAGAGATTATGCGTACTAGCTTCATGATCCATATGTAATCACGTATGACTGCACCCTTCAAACAAGCACTAGAATCCATTACAAGGTTTCATGGATATTAAGTGATCAGAACAGACAAAATTAGCAAACTATAATAAGAAATGTGGAAAGTGATTTGCAGAGCCGGTCTAATGTTGAGATGATTGAGGCCAGGAGTGAATTGAGCTCTAACAAGTGGAGCAGAAAAAATCCAAGATGACATAGGCTCGCTGAAGTTCAGAAACAAAAACAAGTTTACCATCTTGGAAAGAAAAAACAATGAGTTCAGAAACACAACCTAGATCCGGTCTAAGTCCAGTGGAAGTTTCAAACTTTCAACAGAACCGGACAAGACCAAACCAGAATGGCTCACACCCAAGCTTCTCCATCAGCATAAGAAAACTGCCCTCTACTCCATGTTCCTCAACTTAAGTCGTTTGCTCCAGATAACACCCCCTGTGTATGCTGATGTTTCAAGGTTGGTTGATCTCAGTGCTACATCTTTGCAAACTAGTGCTTCTGCGGTAGCATGGTCAAGAAGGGTACAACAAACGCCAAAGCCGCCAATTCATAGTTGACTAAGGGTACGTTTGGCACAGCTTCCGGCTGTGGGTGTGCTGGTGAAGCGGATTCTCTGGTTGTGTTGTGTGTAGGGTGTAGTCTAGTTATTGGGCATGTCTCATAAGGAGAGGACAGGGAGTGTAGCCCATTGGGCAGTGTCTGCATCGGAATGGTTAAAAACCCAGACCTGTGACTGATGGCTCGAGAGGTTCAGACTTTGTTTTGCTATAAGAATTCAGAAACTATTCCTTCTTCCTGAATCCAATCTATTTGCTCGACTTGTTCTTCTCACGTCTCGGCAGATCGCCGTCGACGAGGCGTTGTGAGTTGTGACACTGACACAACATAAACCCATATACAGATCGAGGGTGCCACATACCAATATCATTTCCATGACATCTCAGACCAAAATAAAAATAGGAGAGAACGGTGCTTACCTAGAAGGCTGGAGGCAGAGGAGCTACAGGCGCCGAGTGCTCCTGGACCCACACAGATCGACTTGCAGCTCCTGCTCCTTCCTGTTCCTGCGCCGGAGGGGCTGAGAGCTTCGGCGAATCGGCGGACGAGGCAGAGATCAGGGGTTGCGGAGTGGGCGGAGAGTCGGCGGAACCGGCGATGCGCGACAGAGTGGAGGGCAGGGTTATTTTATGCGACCGAAACCGGGATTTATACCGCGGTTACCGTAAAAACCGCCGCGGCACGGTTTCGGTTTGGAGCGGTTTGAACCGCTAGGATTTTTAAATGTTCAAATTTAAAAAAAAAGAAAAATTCCCCAAAAAATCCTTCAAGTTGCGACGATGCTAATGGTGTCAAATTTGTTCAAAAATTCTTTCATTTAGCATTTGTTTCGATAATTAGAAGTTAAATCAGAAAAAGAAAAAGAAAAAAATCGGCCGGTTCATTAAGGCCCACGTCGGCCCAACGCTTGTGTAGGTCAAAATATCTGCAGAGGCACCCCGTCGGCAGCCCTATCCGCTTCTCTCAAACCTCCTCTCTCCCGTCCACAGGCACGTCGCGCCCGTCCGCCGCCGAGCGCTCGCCGCCGCCACGGAACCGCTCACCAGGAGCGGTTTACCGCTCGGTTTGAACGGCTTACCGCGCGGCCGCCGGATTTCTTTCAAGCCGGAGACCTTTTTTCATTGGAACGGTTTTAATGCAATCCGTAGCGGTTTTAATCCAAACCGGTGCGGTATAAATTATTTATACCGCGGTAAGCCGCGGGAAACCGTTTGTATTGTCCATTTTCATTTGGAATTTGAATTCGAACGGTACCGAGCGGTAAACCGCTTAAACCGCTGGGTAAACCGCTACCGCTAGCGAGCGGTTTATTTAAACCGGTTGGTAAAAAAAACCCTGGTGAGGGTACTGGAGGAGAGGCGCAGAAGAGCGGAGTGTGGATGGCGAAGCTTGAGGGCGGCTGGGCGCAGCGATGCAAGCGGGAGCCGGAAGGGGAGCAGCCGAGGCCGGAGGCGAGCGAGAACAGGTACAGTGGCGGCAAAGCGGGTAAAGCAGGTTTTTTTTTCATCAGTCTCTGGCTCATGATGCTATCAGAATATATGATGAACACCTTTTTAGCTGATTTCCTCTCGTAGTGTTAAAATAAGAGGTGATTCAGGCCGAAGCATTTCTCATTTTCACCGTTTTGGTGCAGATTTTTCTGAATCCAGCAATAAAAGTTGCAACATTTTTAGCTTATTTGGCTAGCTGCTAGGTGGCTGATGCTAATTTACTTTGGGAGAAAAAAATTATTGTTTGGTTGATGGTTGGTGCGTAATATAGATTTATTATAAGAGAAAAATATCTCTATCTAGTGGCTAATAATTCAGACGAATTTTGTTTTTGTCAGGCTTCTTGGATAGAAAGATTCTCTACAAACGGCCAAAAGTGTGCTTAAAAAAAAGAGCTACTCCATCCAAATAGTATTAGTGACAGTCTGACATGGCATACTAGCCCTTGCATGGGCGGGCAAATAAAAAAAAGCTGGAGACTCGCCAGCGGGCTCGCGGCTTAAACCTCGTGGCTCGCAAGCTTGGCTCCATCTTGATTTGGGGTGTGTTTAGATCCAGATGAATTAGTTGAATTGGGGAAGAATTAAGAAAAAATTAGTGTAAATGCAGATGAATAGTGAGAGATGATGTGATAGATGATGGGATGTATTTTGCAAACTTTTTGAATGTAAACACACCCTTGAGATCGACTTATTTGAAATCAAGCGGACATGCAGCTTGCTTCCAAGCTCGTGAGACGAGCCAATCTCCGAGCGAGCCAATCAATCTCCAGCCGTCGCAAGCTCGAAAAGTCGAAACCCCTTGACCCGGCAGATCTCTCTCTCTTCTCTCCCTCGGATTGTGTTTACCAAAAAAATATATTAAATGCAATTTTGAAGACTAAATTAGTTTAGTCTCGGTGCATGATTTCATCGCACTATTAAATATTGTCATATCATCTTTTGAAGTGAATAAACTCCCACTCTCAATGCACAGTTTCATTACACAATTTCATAAATAACTTGTAGTATTTAATTTTTACATAGAATTAATGATCATATGTGTCATGTGATGAAACTGTAACACCCTCAATGCAAGTTTCATTGAGTTTCATAAGATTAGGTAAGTATGTCATGTGAGTTTCATAGTGATGAAACTCTTATCATCTATCTTCATAATTAAAGTGCAAAATCATCAAATCTGCTTATGTGACATAGGATTTAATGCACATAAAATCTCTCAGACTGACCTCAAGGATATTAAATAAAAACAGTTTACAAAAATACATTCACACTCTGGAATTTTTCGAAAAAAATCTAATAAGAATTTTGACCATGTGATTAAAAGATGATTACTATAATATTATTATAATAAATAATTAAATTAATTATGCTCGTTCATCATCACGTAAAGATGCACTTATGTATTCTAAACATGTTCTCGGTGGTCGCCGACCAGACGGACAGACGGGGTGATCTGGGCCGTGTTTGTTTTGAGAGGCTAAAAATTAGTCTTCTACTGTTTATGTGTTTGACAGTTAATTAGAGGTAGTAAATGAAGGTAGTTTACAAAATTACCTTCACAACCCCTAGGCTAATTCGCGAGACGAATCTAATGAGATCTTTAACCGCATGATTAGAGAATAATTACTGTAGCAAATCTAGATTAAGTAACATCATTAGATTTGTCGCGCAAAACTGTACTCATTTGTGAAAATATTTTTCAAATAAATTTTATTTAACACTATATGCGTACAAGATTCCTTAGGGCTAAAAATTAGCCCCTAGGAAACAAACACGGCCCTGCCTTCTGCACGGATCTCAGGCTCGGCTCCACTTTCTCTTCAGGCTGGCTGGAGCTCAGCTCGTTGGCCGGCAGCCCATCACCTAGTACAACAGGACACGTAGCTCTCTGCTTTCTGTCCAAGTCCTAATAAATTATGCTTAAAATCCGAAGAACCAAAACCGTGGACCATCACCGCCGGTATCCCGTCCCAATTCCACAGATTTGAAGGCTTCCACTCCCCACTCCCAGTACTTATACCACCCGAAAATCCAAGCGAAATCCCACCTCCCAGACCTTCGAAGCCTGGAGCTCACAGGCGACGGACGCGAAGATTCGATTTCTGCGATTCTTTCGAGCCCTCTGGTGCCTCCGGGTTCTTGATTTTGTTTCCTCCCCCTTTCCGGTTGGACGGCTGCCGTGGCTGGGAGGTTAGTCGATCTCTGGCGTACCCGTTTGTTGGTTCTTGCGCACAAAGATAGGATCTTGCGTGGGTGAACCGCTGCTGATTGCCTGACCGGATCTTTGTTTCTTTGGTCCCTGCAGGCATTGCTGACGACCGGGGGTGCAACCGTCGATCCTTCGCTTGAGGTAATGGAGCATTTAGGATCTGTTCCTGGCAATTTCTGGTGGATATTCACTTTCAGTATTTGCTTGGTTTTCTTGCGAAACAAAATGAATGTGGATCTAAAGCAGGGTTTGCTTAGAATTTAGATGGCCTGGAGGTGTTAGTAATAATTGAGGAAAGGGATATGTTGCTCGAATTAGTTACAACCGGACAGGGTGGTTGGAGGGTTTCTTGGTAGAGATGCCACATTCATTCTTGCTAACTTCCTGCCTGGTTGCTGAGATCAGTGTTGCTGTGCTCAGCATTCACTACTGAATTTGATGCACTGCAATATTTCCAAACAAGGGGGAAATGTACCACGAGTGTTGAACTTCACCATGCAAGTAGGAACATTCATCCTAGATGCCACATCGCTAACTGTTGTGACAATATGTGCCCAGCATGGCTCCTTTTCATTCAACTCCCCATTTGTCATGTTTTCCAGATGTTTCTCTTTTATAGTGAGATATAGTTCCTTGTCATTTCAGCTGGTAAATCTGTGTCGTTACCTCAGTCTTCAGTAACGCTCTTTTTTTTTGTATTATAGCAGATTGCCCCCTTTTTTACTTCAATTCTGTGTTTTATCTGTTGCATAAAGCATTAGTTGAATATTGATAAAATATGTCATGTATTAGTTGGGAGGGCGGGAGGAGCATCTCATTGCAAAGTTAATTTCCAAGTGCAAAAGATTTAGCTTATTGTGCTGTTGCCTTTCATGCCTATGATATATAAGCTCAGGCATCCAGTTATATGTATAGGTAATTTTGTAAATACTGAAAGCATGCCTTATGCTCCTGTTTTGCTGGTTCTGTAAAAATGGGTGGTTTGGTCCTAATTTTCACTGTGACTTTGCAGATAGATTGTATATAAAGACAGCTCATATCATTATCAAGCATGTCTCTCCTCTCGAAGTTACGCTTGATCACTGTGGATGTGACTGGTACACTGATCGCTTACAAAGGACATCTTGGGGATTACTACTGTATGGCAGCTAAGTCAGCTGGGATGCCATGTCCTGATTATAACCGCATGCATGAGGGATTCAAGCTTGCATACACTGAGATGGCAAGACAATATCCATGCTTTGGATTTGCAGCAAAGATGCCGAACATTGAATGGTGGAGGACTTGTGTTAAGAACTCATTTGTTAAGGTAAGACCACTATAAATATGGAGCCTGTCAGGACAAGTGATGCCTCGTTTTCATGTTGAGAGGGCTTAGTGACTCAGTTGCTCTAAAATCTGTTTTTTCCCCTGCAGGCTGGCTATGATTATGACGAGGAAACCTTTGAGAAAATCTTTAGGCGCATTTATTCTGCTTTTGGCTCCTCTGCGCCATACTCTGCATTTTCTGATGCACAGCCCTTCCTGAGGTGGGCGCGGGAGAAGGGACTCACAGTTGGGATTGTCAGCAATGCAGAGTACCGCTACAAAGATGTAATCTTACCAGCTTTAGGGTTGAATAAGGTGCGATAACCCCTAAGTTATGTTAGATATTTACATGCTTCTGTAATAATTGTTCTCTCATTGTTCACAAATGGAGTGGCCTAACACTCTGAATCTCTGATCCATGTCTTGGTATTGCAACTAGGGCTCGGAATGGGACTTCGGGGTGTTTTCAGGCGTTGTTGGCGTTGAGAAACCAGATCCAAGAATTTACAAGTTAGCGCTGGAGATGGCAGGAAACGTTGCGCCAGAAGAAGCACTCCACATAGGTGACAGCATGCGGAAGGACTACATCCCTGCAAGGAGCATTGGGATGCAAGCGCTGCTCCTGGACCGGTTCAAGACCGCCGACGCTGAGAGCTGGAGGCAGTCTGGCGCGACGGTGCTACCTGACCTGGTTGCCACTCAGGAGTGGCTCACCAAGGACCAGAATGAGGAGCCAAAGCATGAGACAGTAGCAGGTCAAGTGCTGAACAGAATGTCAGAAAAGCTCAAGATGGGGGCTTAAGCCCAGAGCTCCTTTTCCATGGGCTAGTTGTGAACTGATCCTACAGGTGGAAGGAGACATGTTCTTGACTGCTGGCTAATGTAATTAGCTTGAACTGCTGGGTTAGCGGTTTCTGGGGCTTGTGCTGATTGCTGAATATGATTAGCAAATCATTGTGTCATGAATCGAAGATTTCAGTCTCTGTTTTCCATTCTTCACCTGTGTGGATGAATAAAAAAGAGGAAATGTATTTCGCATTCTTAACATGTGTAGGGTATTTTGATTCGTGCAGCTTGTACTTTCAATATAAATTACTGTAGATAACAGCAAGTATATATAATAATAGCTGACATACAAATCGGTTGAAACCATTCGCTCATCACATAGTTATCAATTTGTACATTACTTGGTGCCTATCCATTGAGAATATTAAGGTTCTTCGGCTGGTCGTTTCTTGACTTATTTCGGCTTATCTCCTCTCACATAACACTATTCAATCTACCAGCTAAATACTATTCATCGTACCATCCGAACAACCTCATTACAATCAGCATGCATCAAGAAGCTGAATACCACAAACGGTTAACATTTGGCAGCCGAATCATGCAGCATTGGAACATCACGCAGTATATATAATATTACACAGGGAATCGTTTCAAGCTCTCGTACCATGAAACAAGGCATTAGGGATCAATAGGTATTCTCATCACACTACATGCAGCCCTAAGAACAAAGAACCAAAGAAACAAAACAACGTAGGTCCCTTTGCAAACAATGTACATGAAGTTCTAGCCTCAAGAGACTCGCTTATGCTCAGCAGCGATTTCTAGTTTTGGGTATTCCGTTTCATACAAGTTACATTTCTAGTAGTTGGGCCACTTTCTGCCCTGTGGGGTTCCAAGACATCTTAGCGGCCTCCAGGGTGCCTGTTCCAGGACAAGTAGTTGTGGTCTCCCAGTTTCCTGCAGAAGGCCACAAATTGAATTAACAACTTACAGAGAAATTCGGCCAGCATATCAGTGAAAACTAATGCTGGATGCTTTAGCAGGCGTAGAGAAGTATTTTCTACCACAGAACCAAAGTCATATGGCATGAAATGTACTCATACAATCCAACACCTCAGGGTCACGTCAACCTTGCTTGGGCTAGGCGATGCTAGGATGGGTTAGGCACTTAGGCTGCACAAAACATAATCAGAATACCTGCCTACACGTTTTCTACAACTTTGATAGGCTAAACCGAGATTATTTCACCGCACATTCACAATATGGCTATCAGCCTATCACAGTGCATAGCATATGCATATAAATATAAGGGACTCATGGGCTAAATCTAGAAGCTTACAATATCCAGCACACAGTGACCAATTTCCAAGCGATTGCAGGATACATGAGTTAAGTTACTAACCTTGGTTTTATGAAGTACAGCAAGGTGAATGCGAATGCCAGGAAAATGCAGAGCCCGCCAACTATAAGGTATGCAAACCCAAGAAAATCGTTCTTCCCTCCAAGCCAAGTTGCAGTGGATAGAACCAGCTTTTTCTTGCCACCGAAGCTATATGTATTGTAGTTGTTACTCAACCTCACTGTTATTGTGTCATTCTCCTTGAGGTCAAAGTATATCCTCCCATATAACTTTCTGAAAGTAGGAAGTGCTGCAGTCCTCATCCAAACAATGAGGTCCTCTTGCTCGCTCAACTGCCACATAAAACACAATTGACATGAATAACGTGCGTGGATATTCCATACCGAGGTAGCTTTACTATATATATAAGTGAAAGAAATCAATCAAAACATACACTATGATGCTGCAAATTTATAGTAGTAATTAGTAAATGAACAAGAGTCCTCCTATGACCAATATATTCAACAATGATTTAGTGTCGAACAAGGGTTCACGTACCGGGACTTTTGGGTCAAGAGTTGCTCCACCTTTAAGTGCGCCATTCTGGAAGTTGCTCGGAAATACATCTTTGCCGAATTTGTGCTCCCTATCACTCTTCCAGGAGATGTCTTTCTTGTCCACCGTCAAGTTATCATTACCACGAGTGAAACTATATGTATCATTAAACAAGCTCCAAGCAATAAGACCACAAGGAACAATTGGTTGTCCATTAGCCGTGGTCTTCTCAGGTTCACAGGCGGTTGTCTGGTTAGCTTTACGCTTATCTCTTAGCTGTGCATCATTTCGGCTCTTTACATACCTGAATCGGGAAAACATTATGCACAGTAAATCTCCATTTCGAAGCTATTCTCTTCTTTTCTTTGGCAGTATGATATTGAGGGTAGCAGTTAATTTGCAATGCATCATGCTTTTCAATTTCAGTAGCGCCACATAAAATTTCAACATCAGGAAACTGAATAGCTGCCGATTTATGCAAAAAATCTAAGATTCAGTCTGACAATCTCAAAAGAACATCATACCTCCTATGGTTCTGGTAGAAGTTATCGAGTTCGTAATACACAAATATTGGCTGCTTCATATCCTTCGTAACCTGGAGACAAACAAATAAATAAATTTTTCCAAGAAAATTGTGTTTAAAGATTTATGTTTACAGCTGCATGTTTGTTCCAACTTTATAAGCATTTCAAAGATCTGTTTAACTGCACTTTTGCTCCTACTATGCCCCCAATATTTTAAACTGCAAATCAATACCCAGGAGAGTCTAATATTACCGTTAGATTCCTTATGCAGTCTTTGGATATGGTTTCATTCTGGATGTAAGCAAGCTTGTTATCAGTCATGTTGCCTGGCACACATGCCTCATCATACCGATCAATAATCTCAACAACCTGCAACCAGTGAGCACAAATAAATAAATAAAACAGAAACAATCATAAAACCTATCTTAACATAACTACATAAGGCCAAGATAAAGGAAGCATACATCTCGCGCAGCTAGCAGCGAAACAATACCGATGGGAACAAAAATGACACCAACGATGAAGAACACCGAGACAACCTACACAGCACAAGTCAAGCATCGAAATGTCTGTGAGCTACTAAAAAATATTAGTTTTTCTTATCCTCCAAAACCTAGAGTGGTGTAATCTCTACAACGAGAAAAACTTACCCATTTTGGAGTAAGAATTGGCTTACAAGCTGGTAGCTCCTGCTGTGTGAACTTGGAATCTGTAAATAAGAATTTAGGAGTAAGAATGGGGTTGCAATCCGCAAATGCAAGTCACATCCCAAGCTTGGCATTCTTCTAACAGATCATACCATTTCTGACTTCATAGTTTCATTTATACCCAGTATCCATAGTTCCGTACACATGCAATCTATAGTCTATACTCTATACCGTCATTCCTGAACTAGTTTGAAGCTTTTTCTTCTAAATTCGAGCTATGTGTATCTTTTAAGGAACTAGAACTAACACCACCACGTACCGACCAGATTGGCAGGTTTTCTTAGTAGAATATCACTAACGACCAATACAATCAAGTACAATCTAGATTGACGGTTTGTCTTCTTAGATTGAGCTTGCTACAATCACACTAAGCAAATTACACTATCATGGACTGAAGCAACTATATACTGTTCTTTTGCTGAACTGAACTAGACATAATCACTAAGCAAATAAACCGTCACGCACCAACTATTCTAATGCTTTTTTTCTCTTCTGGATTGAACTAGCTACAATCAATGAGAAGCAAGCTCCCGCGCTTTGAAATATAGCAGATAAAACGGATCAATCGTATAAACGCCAAAGTATACCACAAGCCAGCAGAATCTCGAAACCCAAAGGGGGCCAAAATTAACACCGTTACCACTAGCCCCAGCCTATATCCTCGGCGACAACTCGCCGCCCGCCGTCTTATCCTAGACGAAACGAGGGAACCACGAAGAAGATCGCAAGCGTACGGCGTACGCTAAAGAGATTCGGCGCGAGATCTCACACTTGGGCATCCGGGTGTTCCTCCTGGCCGCGCCCGCGGCGGCCGCATCCACGGATCCGCCGTTGCTGGTCCCGGCCGCGTGGCTGCTCATCTCGCCTCCCGCTACGTACCCCGCCGCCCGAGCGGGGGGACCCCGCGGAAGCCGCCGCCGCCCGGTCTGGCGGCGCGGACTGTGGGGGCGTCGTCCGGGCCGGACGCCGCGAGAGGACGCTCCTCCCCCGCCGGAGCGGGCCGATGAGGGAGGCGAGGAGCTTCCCCCCACGCGATCTAGCTCGGTGCTGCCGACTTGCTTGCTGGCGAAGGTAAAGGGAGCTGGGTGGGGGGCAGTGGTGATTTGATTCGGGGGAGTTCTGACCGGCAGTGCGACTACTCGGGCAGGAGCCGAGGAGGACGAAAGGGAGGGCGCTGGGCGAGGTGGTTGGGCTGGGTTGGGTTCGTGTCGAGCCGGCGGCGACAACAGTGGGGGCGGCGGGGCCCAGCCGTGAACCGCCCAGTGGCGTGCTCTATTCTTCTTCTAGAAGACTACTAGAATGTCATGTTTTTTCAGTATTTGGGTTTACTCCCATGTGTATTTTCAGAATGGAAACTAAACTTCCGTAGAAAATATTATGAAATTCCAAATAATATTTTATTATGAACATTACGTTTTAAAATTACAAAGATGGCATATGCTACCACACATCTAGCTCATGTGAAGATGAATGCGGCTCCCAACCTAAAGTATAGCTTTCTTTCGAAAACTTGCATGCGTAAAGATTCTTATAAGATCCTAAAATGAATAAAGTTATAAACAAACATATAGAAACACTTTAGAATCATAAAATTCATGCAGTTAGGGGCGGCAATGTTTTTTATTAATATAACCTAAAAGTAACTAATGAAGAACAATTAAGACTAATCTCACTGCATTCTGCATTGTATGTACCACAGCCCACATAGGATTATTTTTTAAAAAAACTAGCAAACAATTAAGGAAGAGACAAGAAAGCTACTAAGCTAGTATGTTTTTCATGAAGATACACACTCTGTCTGTCTGGCTTATCAGCCACCAGCTAGTTGTACTTTTCTCTCAAAATAAATCAACTACCAGCTACCAGCCAGCGGTACGTTTCTCTCAGAACAAATCAACATCAGCGGCCAACCAGACAAATAAGGTAACAACTTTAGCATATTCAAAACTAGTAAACCGTGTAGAACAGTAGATGCTTTGAAAAATTGTCCTAGCTCTAACAACTAATTGAGTTACGTTCTTTAGAAATAACACAGATATATTATATGAGTTGTATATCATACTTATATTTATACATGATGAGCTTTGTTGCAATAGTTTTAAAGTACCAGCGGTACTTGCATCCTTCTTACATTAAAAAATCATTAAATAAATTTATAATAACTAAAAACGATATTATAATAATTATTCATTATTTTTTTATACTTCTTAATACTTCTCTGTAGGGACGGTACTTCTTTTGTTTCGATTTCTCGAGATTAACTACTTACTTTATTTCGATTACTCTAAAATCTCTCTTATATATTTTTTTTGAGAATTACACAGTACAACGGAAACGCTCACAACATGCACGCACACTCACCCATATGAATACACGTACGCAAACCCTACCTCTATGAGCACCTCCGAAGGACTGAGCGCCGGCAGATCTGAAGATTCTCGAAGTCACCACTGGCACCTCGTCGTCGACAGGAACGTCGCTTACCACTTCATGCATAACGCCGGAAAATCCCGGAATAAATCTAGAAAAAAGTGCGAGCACCAGGATTTGAACTCTGGTGGGTAGCGTCCCACTAGACCGTCCTACCATTAGACTACAAGTCAATTCGCCTAAAATCTCTCTTATATGATATGACAGAAAAAAAATAAAACGTAATAGTGTAGTATACTCTCCAATGTCTTCGTTTAAATCAGTCACGTGGCGCGCTGTTTTGTTGGATTCGGGAGAACTGGCAGGGATGGATAGTGGGAACTAGGGCTGGACGCCAAGCTTGCTCGGCTCGGCTCGACTTGGCTTAGTCTGACTTGTTAGTCAAACGAGCCAGCTTGACTCGGCTCATTAACAAAATAAGCAAAATATCAACTCGGTTCGACTCGTTAACAACTCAAGCTAGCTTGTTTGGCTCGCGAGCCAGAATAAATATTTATAAGATTTATGTCTTAGTATTTTTGAAACACAAAAAATATAAATATAGTTACTAGCATTAAAAAGATAGTTGCATGATAAAAAATTGTACTAGAACTACAAGTAATCAACTGCTAGCTGCACGGTCTGCGAATGATCTCATTTCTCATCCATTGTGTGACGTTAGGAAGATCAAAGGATGGGAAGGGAAGCCTTTCCCCACCCCCACCCCCCTAGGTGATCGTGAGCAATTTAACAAATAGAATTAAAGCATATGAACTGAGCTGATATAACTTTATGGAGAACATAGCAGGTGAATGGATGAGCTTCTTCTGGTTTATTTCGTTGAACTTTTGACCTTCTAGATTAGTTGGCTCATGAGCAGCTCGCGAGCTGTCTCGAGCTAGCTTATTAGTAAAACAAGCAAAAATTGTTGCTCAGCTCGTTCAAAAATGCACCGAGCCAAGTTGAGTCGAGCCGAGCTGTGATCGAGCTGAGCTGGCTCGCGAGTTCTTGGCTTGGCATCCAGCCGGAACTGTGGGATACGTTGCTGCCACAAAAAATAACTACGTCCTTGGTGGGCCGTGTCTTTGCCCTAAACTGGGTTGGGCTATTCTGTGGGCCGACGTTCCTTGTGCAAGCAAAATCCACCACCACCCACGGTTGCAGGACAAATACGAGCAGGCCCAGCCCACATTACGGGGATGATCGCCTCGCGCAGTCGGCGGCGCCCTACCGGCTCCCGCTGTACCACACGCAGTTGCACAGCCACGAACTGGCACCGGATCCGGCGGCGGCGAACGAGCCCAGCCGCGAACTGCGTGCACGCCACGCTCGCCGTCGCCGATCGACGACGATCCCAGCCGGCGCGGTGGGCACGCACGGTCCCTTCTCGATACGGCACGTACACCAGATCACCACCACGGTCCACCGCCTCGCGCGCGCGAGCCGCCGGGGGGCGTGCAAGCGCCGCCCGCCATTCCTCGCCGCGCCTCGCCGGTGAGTTCAACCCTGCTGCTGCTGGTACGAACTCGATCGCGGCTTCATCTTTTTTTTCATGTCCTTTCACTTAATTACATCTTGCTGTGTATGTAGAGTGCATATGCATGCCACCCAAATTTAAACTATCAGGAACACTTGTAGCACAGAAGGCAGTTTCAGGCCTCACCTGATTTGCATACTCCCATTGGATGTTCTTTGGATGAATAAAATCAAATCAAAACACTACACATGTAGCTTTGCAGCATTTGCTGATCAGGTCGTGTGCGTGTGTACATCTCTACAACGCCATTTTTACTTGGCAACATATCCTATGCAAATCAGATTCGTGTGCAACTTATGCAAACTTCAACCACAATCGTTGGATCTCCATCCGATGACCAGATTGAGAGGTGAGAAATTGTATCACTTTTTTTGAAAGTAAAAATTGTATCACTTAAACCCTCTCACCATTACATTTGCTAATAAAAAAACCCCCTAATCCCACCCCTGGAAGCCGTCACATTGACGGTGTTAGTCCGTCGCCCCGTCTCGTCTAGTGAGGACAGCCCGCCCCGTCTCGTCGAGCGAGAAACGAATCGGTACCGCCCGTGCAGACGGCCGCCGCCGCCGCCCATCGGGCTGTTCCGCGCTGCGCTGGAGGACGGCACACTGGCCGCCGATGCCGTGCTTGAGGACGCCGGACTGGCCGCCAACGCCGCGCTGGAGGACGTCGACCCTCCGGCTGGACGGCGCCGCACCCTAGCGCCCTCAGCCGTGCTGGACGACTGCACCGGAGGACGCTGCCACCGCCATGGATTGGTGCTCGGGCTGCTCCGCGGGCTCCTCGGATGGAGGACGACGCCTACACACAGGTGTGTGAGCTGCAGGAAGGAGGGTGTGCCGGCGTCATTGGAGCTGAACCTGAACCTGAAATTGTGTTGCTGTGCCGAGTTGCAGGAAGTGTGTAATGCATTTCCCTTGTATCCTTTTACTTGATGCTGGTAGTAGAAATAAGAACGAGTCAAAATATTTGTTGTCGGTAGTACATGGAGCAGACATTTTTTCTCTTTTACCCCTGGTTTAGCATCGGATCCCATTGGCTTCCTCCACGGCTCCATCGCCCGCCCGTGCTCTTCCCGCGACCTTTGTGGCTCCGCCGCCCGTCCTCTTCCCTCGGCCTCCGCCCGCCGCCGCCCATGCCTCTCGCCACTCACGCGGTGCCCTGTCATCCATCTCTCCCGGCCATGCATCGCGGTCCATGCGGCGGCGGGAGCAACGGCGTCGCCTCCGTGCAATTGGCCAGGCGGTTCCTCCGTCCATGAAGCCCTTGCCGCCGAGGATATTTAACTATTTACCACTTTTAGCTATAGTCAAATAATCCCTCTCACGTTCACTCATCTCTCATGAGTGGCAAATCTGTTGCCACTCACCCCAACATAATGGCAATTGATTAATTATCCCTTGCCGCCGCCCCTCTCGAGCTCCTCCCCGTGGCTGCCCCATCTAATCCCTACCCAAACGCTGCTCCTTCCGGTGCCCCCTTCGAGTCCCTCATCGACGGGCGGCGGCGATCCCACCTCCTTCCAGATGCCCCACCCCACCCTGCCAATGCTCCCACGCTGCCGATATCATGCCGTGGCTGCGATCGTTGTGGTCTACCCATCGAGTACCGCCTTGCTCGTCTCTGCCTTGGCCGCACGGACCAGCACTACATCTACAAATGTGTGAGAAATGCGTGAAGAAGACATCTACAAATGTGTGAGAAGCTCCAGCAGCCATTTGGCAAAAGTGGAGTACTCCCATATGGACAAAATGGAATGCTCATCTGAATATTTTGCTCATCTTGTACTCCTGTATTTCCTGTTGTTCCTGTAGAGAGACATTGATGTGCAGAGTTGTGACAACTTGTGGTTAAAATTGTGGCAATTGTATCCAATTGAATGTTCAGACTGGGAGAGTTTGCAAGAGTTGCTTGCTTGACAGTCTTCAAGAGTTGCCTGACACTGGCAGGTTGATAAATTTTGTTGTTTGATGATGCCCTTCTCTGACAGACAGACTTGGAACTTGGTTTGTGAAGCATTATCAGATTTCTCTTTATGAAATCCTGTCAGATCTCTATGTAAGAAAAGAAAGTGAAGGAGATAGAGAGAGAAAAAAATTTGCCTTTTGAAAAAAAAATCTATCAGAAAGAAATAAAATCCTATCAGTTTGCTTTTTGGATGAACCTCAGTTTCTAATTTGACAGTTTGGTTGTCTTACTATTAGACCTACCATCTACTGTTTTTTTTACAAAAAAAAATACAGTACACATTCTGAATTGCAACAGTTTCTGAACTGAAACTGTTGTGATAGTACAGTACTCTAAAAAAATTCACTAATGGAGTTCAAGCAGTACAGTACTACTCATTGAGCAGCCTTGCGGTTGATGCAACCCAGAAAGAAAGCAACAAAAAAGAAAGAAAGAGGAGTACAAAAGCACCTTATTTATTTATTTGAGGACAAAAATGTTTACAAGTACTCCTGAGATCATAGACAAAACAAAACGAATAAATTATCAATTCCTCATCACTTTGATCCGAGATTATCAATTCCCCATCTCTTTGATCACAAGACCATAGACCAAACAAACAATACATCACAAATTACACGTTTGTTTGTGCCATAGCGTCTTGCATCAAACAGTAGAATAAATTACAAAATTGATGAATAATAAATTACATCATGAATTGCTTCGAGAACTGAGTAACCCTCAAAAGCATGATGAATGGCATTCACAAGTTCTTCTGTTGTTTTGGGTAGATGTAAAGAGACCTAAATCCAAGGCACTAAAATTAGGTGAATTTTCTGGTTAGCATATAAGTGTCATATCAAACCCATCTTCCTTAGCAGCCTCACAAAACAATGGATCATTAGGCGCCAAATGGGGTTCAGCATTGTCTTGTTGTATGATGATAGGCTTGTTGGCGCCTTCAGTTGGCCATTTACCACGCATATTTGGCAAAAAAAATTCGATCATTTAATCTCGAAAGATTTCCTCTTTTACCGGATCAATGGGTTTCATCACTATCCTCTCTGCGGGTCCGTTCACATTTGATCTCTTGGCTACTTCGTATGTCACGAAAGGGAAACAACCAATCTTCCCATCAAATGAGCAATTGCCATAAGAGTCAAATCTCAGTTGAGCAATGACAGTCAAAATCATGATCTTCAGAGTGTATTTCTTGCCCCTTTGGGTAATGTAGTACCACTGTTTGTCGACAAACACACGATCAGACAGTCCTGGGATGAACACAGGATCATGATGTATGTTGCGCACATACAATACTCTTTGTTGATGAGGACGGTTTCTTTCCTTTATCCTCTGCACTACTTCTTGAATATTTATCCCAGCATGCCCAACCCTGCACAAGCATCAATTGAACATTTAGCCCACTATTTCAGAATGGATCAACCACAACCCATGAATAAAATAAGTGTAGATGGTCACTTTAAGTTACAAAGTCGACTTACATAGACAATACTGAAAAGGATAGCTTATTCTTTGTTCTTTTGTTCTTATTCAAAAATAATTTGTCATTTTCAGTTTTCCATATTGACCATGTAAGACCTTTCATTTAAGATCACTGATGTTTCGACAATATATATCTCGAGTATTTAGGGTCAGGAAAATCTTGGTAAGGTGGCTCTCAAACCCAATTCTAGATGATGGCAGCTCTTGCCTTGCAGTAAAGGTTATAAGCACATTTTCTGCTTGCATCTCTGGCTACCTTAAAAAAGTAGAGAGGGAAGGAAAAACTAAGGTGCTATCTTACTGAAATTGATGAAAAAACAACCACTATACATTTCACATCCAAATATGGAACACACAGATTCACTTTGCAATTTGTATGTACCATAGTCTGCAATGAGAAGAATATTAAAGCTTACAGTTAGTAAATGACAACTTATGTTGAAATGATAGTTTCAAGTGTTTGATAACAACTTGTGGATGCTGGAAAAACAATCTGAAAAGTGCAATATAAGCAAAAAGACCTCTATGAAAAGCAAGGATCCTCTGCTCTACCAATCACTGCTTTGAGGTAACGAGGAAAAGCAGAGCATCCTCTTGCTCAGCTACAAACTGATCTACCAAAACAGTGATATGAATTGAAGCAGAGCAACTACAAAGGGATTAGGAGGAGACAAGAGAGGGAGGCTTCACTTACGGTTGAACCAGATGTTGGATGCGAGCTCGACCTTGCGGCTCCAGGTGTTGAAGAAGTCGAGGATGTGCTCCATGGGGCTATCCCCTTTCCCACTCTGCTGCTGCTGCGCCGGTACTGCCACAACTCCCCCATGATGACGTACGGCGGCAGATCCTGGTCCCTGCGCGTCGCCTCCTGGTTCTTCGGGTGCGCCCGGGCGCCGCCGGCGGGCCCATCTACAGCGTGTCCCACCAGACCGCCTCCAGTGGCTGCAGCTGCTGCTAACCCACTGCCGAAGGTGCCGCCGACTGCGGTGCGCCGGCCAGTGCTGCGGGATCGAGCGGCCGCAGCGGAGGGAGCAGTGCTGGGGAGGAGTTGGGATGGAGCGTAGGAGGAGGATCCTGGGACGGGGAAGCACGACGGGCGCACTAGCAGCGCCATTGTTGGGAGGAATCGCGGCTGCGGCGCTAGCAGATCTTGCAGAGCGGAGGGGCAGCGGCGGAGGTGCTAGCGAAATCGCGGATCTGCTGCAGAATAGTGGAATTAGGATGGGAAAAAATAATTTCACATGATCCTTAATTTTTGCAAACCGGTCGGAAGTGTCAAATAAAATGATCCAGAGGGAGTACATTGCAGCCAAGGCAAAGTAGAGTAAAGAAAAATGCAATTGTGTATCATTGGGAATGTAAAGAAAAATTAATATGGGATGCATATATGCAGCACATGATGATTTATAGATTTACTTCTACACTGATGCATGGTCAGCAGTACGGAAACAAGTGGCAGCAACAACAATTCATGCATGGCTCAATTCTGATGCATTATCAAAAATTAAAAAAGACTACCACAGAGCTGCAATTATGGGAAGCGTAAACCTATAATGAAGAGAACCATGATGTTAAACTTGTGCAGTTCACCAATGAGACACAAATGACCATGAATGTCATAAAATTCAGTGACACAAATTTTATCCAGCAACATCTGGTGGCACATAAAAATTCACTAACACACTGAAAATCATATCTAATACAAAATAAGTGTTTACAATCAGCCATCAACATTATGTGGGTAATTTCATGCATCATGATCCGTAACTACTTGCTTGCATTTTTCACACTTTCGTGGTCTGGGTACCTTCTTCTCCTTGCTCTTCGGGATTCTTTTGCATCGATCTTTGGACACGATATCAGTTGGTGGATGTATCTGGACTTCTTGTGGAATTTTGCCACCAAGGAATGTTTCAAACTCATCCTGTTTACTAACTAACTGTAGCAGTGGGAACGATCTTTTTGGAGAGGTTATATTAGGTTTGATAAACTAGAACACAAAAAGTCAATTGTTGGTTCAGAGTTCTTGGCCATTTGTACTAGATCTTCAAACTTGTTGCGTGAATCTGAAAAAAAAAATTCCGCATTGCCACCTCCATAGGATATTTAGCCTTTTCGTCCAGAAGGTTGCCTTCATCATCAAAGAACACTTCTCTACAAAATCAAATATTTGATCAATACTATAACCGTACAAGTCAAAATAGTCATAAAAACAGGGGTACAAATTCACCTTTTACATTTTTTTCTTTTATCGCTTCATAATATAAGTCGATGGTATCTCATTTTGCTTCTCAACTCTAAGCACTTGTATGACATGACGACATGGGATGCCATAGGACTCATATAATTTACAGGAGCACATACCAAACATGTTTGACTTGTTCATCTGCAGAAATCGCTCTTTTCCAGATTTGCTGCAGATTGTGAAACATTTTATATCTTCACACTTTGAAATACTGAAATGGTCTTTTGCTGCTATGATTTATTCCTGAAAGTTGAAGAAAACTTCATGTGTGTAAATCACACTACATTACTTCTCAATGCCCCATGGTGTCATCAATTTAGGAGTGTTGTGAAGACTTTTATTATCGGCTAGCAACTCCTCTTGACGTTGGCACTCCAAAGCTGTGTCAAACCTTAGCCAAAACTCAACAAAAGTCAACTTTCTATGAATGAAACGATTAAAAAAAGATATTGCACTCTCTGATCGTGATGTAGTCCTAAGCATTCATGCTAGAGGCATGTCCAAAAAAGTAGACCGGAATCCATGATTCGCGAATGGCAAGTGACTCAAAATCATCTAAATTCTCGGTCCCCTAGACAAACTTTTTTAGTCTTTCCCAAAATTTTTGATCTTCTCTTATAGATGGTCCTACCTTCTCAGGTACCTTATCCATGATATGCCACATGCACAATCTATGAGCTGGTAGAATCTCAGCAATAGCAGCCTTCATGCTCGCAACTTCATCTATTGTGATTAGATGAGGTGATACTCCACCCATAGCCTTAAGAAAGGTCTTAAACAACCATACATATGACTCGATCCTTTCATTTTCTAAGAACCCTGACCCATGGAAAACACTTTGCAAGTGATGATTGACTCTTGTAAATGGCACAAATTTCATATTATACTGGTTGGTAGTATATGTTGCATCTACTAAAATCACATCACCAAAAACACTATAGTTTTTCATGCATAAAACATCTGCCTAGAATACACGAACAAGTCATCCTTGTTCATCCACCAGAAAGTCATAAAAGAAGGTAGGATTTACTTCCTTCTTTTGCTCAAGTTGTGCCACAAACATTTGTGCATCTGCATCCTTGATTTTGGTTCAGAGGTCACGGTAATAATTTTGCAAATCTCTCTTTGTGCACCCAACATTCTCAAACCCACCCTCACTAACATGGAGAAGTCGATATGCCTATGAGGTGCCAATGGTAGCCTTATGAGAATTGAACAAAGTACTCTTAGCCCTCTCATTGACTTTATGATTGGATCTTAGCAAATGCCTCTTATCTGGCGACACAAAACCATGGATGTGCTCCTCAACCGTTGAAGCTATTCGATATTTCTTGTCACTGTCAAGCTTGATAACAATATGTGTCGGACAACCACATTTGGTTTCCATCAGTTTCGGTGCCTTTCTTTTTTCTTAGATTCATCACTAGCATCAGGCACCTTCTCTTTAGTGAACCCTTCTCTTGAACAATAATACCTTTTGAATAATACCTCCTCATTTCCCTTCTTCTGTTGGCCGACACGAACAGAGAAACCAGCGTCATGTGCACACACCTTGTAGAATTCCTCCACATCTTTGAGACTATCAAAGATCATTTCAACCACTGGCTTCAAATGTTCTTTGGAATTTATGTTGACTGTGTCACTTGTTGCCTATATAAGTGTAAAATTTGTATGAGCAATAGACCAAGTAGAACTAGTATTGTGTCCAAACCTTCTTTGCAACTTACTGCTACACTCGGAGAAGATTCTGTCTGTGGTGTGCCTAGATGTTCAAGATAGGCTCCATGTCCTATGTCGATGGCCTCAATGGAGACAGAATCAATGGTGATATCCATGGCGGTGACGTCGTCGATCTCCATGGCCGCGCCTACAGTAGAGTCCATGGATGCGCTTATATGCATATCCTATGAACGACATGTTGGGGAAGGAGATCACCGGACACGAAGTTGTTTGCGTCATTACGCGCATATCCTACGGCGAAAGGACAATGGCGAGCGGTGAGTCCCACCAGAGGGCGCATCAAATCCGTATCCACATAGGATATGCGTATAGGCACAGCCATGGACTCTGTTGTCGGCGCGGCCATGGAGATCGACGTCACCACCGCCATGGATATCACCATTGATTCTATATCCATTGAGGCCATCAACATAGGACATGGAGCCTACCTTGAACCTCTAGGCACACCACAGACAGAATCTTCTCTGAGTGTAGCAGAAAGTTGCAAAGAAGGTTTGGAAATAATACTAATTCTACTTGGTTTGTTGCTCATACAAATTTTACACTTATATAGGCAACAAGTGACACAGTCAACATAAATTCCAAAGAACATTTGAAGCCAGTGGTTGGAATGATCTTTGATAGTCTCAAAGATGTGGAGGAATTCTACAAGGCGTATGCACATGCTGCTAGTTTCTATGTTCGTGTCGGCCAGCAGAAGAAGGGAAATGAGGAAGTATTATTCAAGAGGTATTATTGTTCAAGAGAAGGGTTCACTAAGGAGAAGGTAATTGATACTAGTGATGAATCTGAGAAAAAATAAAGGCACCGAAACTGATGGAAACCAGATGTGGTTGTTCGGCACATATTGTTGTCAAGCTTGACAGTGACAAGAAGTATCGAATAGCGAATAACTTCAATGGTTGAGGAGCACATCCATGGTTTTGTGCGCCAGATAAGAGGCATTTGCTAAGATCCAATTGTAAAGTCAATGAGAGGGCTAAGAGTACTTTGTTCAATTGTCATAAGGCTACCATTGGCACCTCACAGGCATATCGACTTCTCCATGTCAGTGAGGGTGGGTTTGAGAATGTTGGGTGCACAAAGAGAGATTTGCAAAATTATTACCGTGACCTCTGAACCAAAATCAAGGATGCAGATGCACAAATGTTTGTGGCACAACTTGAGCGAAAGAAGGAAGTAAATCCTACCTTCTTTTATGACTTTCTAGTGGATGAACAAGGACGACTTGTTCGTGTATTCTGTGCAGATGCTTTATGCAGGAAAAACTATAGTGTTTTTGGTGATGTGATTTGAGTAGATGCAACATATACTACCAACAGGTATAATATGAAATTTGTGCCATTTACAGGAGTCATTCATCACTTGTAAAGTGTTTTCCTTGGGGCTAGAGTTCTTAAGAAATGAAAAAATCGAGTCATATGTATGGTTGTTTAAGACTTTTCTTAAGGTTATGGGTGGAGTAGCACCTCATCTAATCACAACAGATGAAGATGCGATCATGAAGACTGTTATTGCTGAGATTCTACCAGATACAACTCATAGATTGTGCATGTGGCATATCATGGATAAGGTACCTGAGAAGGTAGGACCCTCTGTAACAGAAGATCAAAATTTTTTGGGAAAGACTAAACAAGTGTGTCTGGGGGACCGAGAATTCAGATGATTTTAAGTCAGAACGGAATTCTATCATGACAGATTATGGACTCATGGGAAATGAGTGGTTTTCCAATAGGTTTGCCATTCGCGAATCATGGATTCCGGTATACTTTTTGGACATACCTCCAGCAGGAATGCTTAGGACTACATCACGATCAAAGATTGCAAATTCTTTTTTTAATCATTTCATTCATAAAAAGTTGACTTTTGTTGAGTTTTGGCTAAGGTTTGACACAACTTTGAAGTGCCAATGTCAAGAGGAGTTGCTAGCCGATAATAAAAGTCTTCACAACACTCCTAAATTGATGACACCATGGTGCATTGAGAAGCAATGTAGTGTGATTTACACACATGAAGTTTTCTTCAAATTTCAGGAACAAATCGTAGCTGCAAGAGACCATTGCATCATTCAAAGTATTTCAAAGTGTGAAGATATAAAATGTTTCACAATCAGCAGCTGGATTCAAGGTATTTCAGAATGTGAAGATATAAAATGTTTCACAATCAGCAGCCAATCTGGAAAGAGTGATTTGTGCAGATGAACAAGTCAAACATGTTTGGTATGTGCTCCTGTAAATTATATGAGTCCTATGGCATCACATGTCGTCATATCATACAAGTGCTTAGTACCGAGAAGAAAAATGAGATACCATCGACTTATATTATAAAGCGATGGGAGAAAAATGTAAAAGGTGAGTTTGTACCTCTGTTTTTTATGACTATTTTGATTTGTATGGTGATAGTGTTGATCAGATATTTGATTTTGCAGAGAAGTGTTCTTTGATGATGAAGGCAACCTTCTGGACGAAAAGGCTAAAGATCCTATGGAGGTGGCAATGCGGAAAAAGATAGGAGAAAAATGTAAAAGGTGAGTTTGTACCTTTGTTTTTTTATGACTGTTTTGATTTATATGGTTCTAGTGTTCATCAGATATTTGATTTTGCAGAGAAGTGTTTTTAATGATGAAGGCAACCTTCTGGACGAAAAGGCTAAAGATCCTATGGAGGTGGCAATGCGGAAAAAATTTCGGATTCACTCAAGAAGTTTGATGATCTAGTACAAATGGCCAAGAACTCTGAACCAGCGATTGACTTTTTGTGTTCTAGTTTATCAAACCTAATAGAACATTGGAACCTCTCCAAATGATCATTCCTGCTGCTACAGTTAGTAAACAGGATGAGTTTGAAACATTCCTTGGTGGAAAAATTCCACACGATGTCCAGATACATCCACCAACTGATATCGTGTACAAAGAGCGATGCAAAAGAATTCCGAAGAGCAATGAGAAGAATGTACCCAGTAACCTAGACCACGGAAGTGTGGAAAATGCAAGCAAGTAGTAACGAATCATGATGCACGGAATTGCCCACATAATGTTGATGGTTGATTGTAAACACTTATTTTGTACTTAGATATGATTTTTACTGTGTTAGTGAATTTTTATGTGGCACAGATGTACTATTGTTGGATAAAATTTGTGTCACTAAATTTTATGACATTCATGGTCATTTGTGTCTCATTGGTGAACTGCACAGTTTAACATCATGGTTCTGTTCATTATAGGTTTACGCTTCCCATAATTGCAGTTCTTTGGTAGTCTGTTTATTTATTTTTTATAATGCATCAGAATTGAGTCATGCATGAATTGTTGCTGCTGCCACTTGTTTCTGTACTGCTGACCATGCATCAGTGTAGGAGTAAATCTATGAATCATCATGTGCTGCATATATGCATCTCATATTAATTTTTCTTTACATTCCCAAAGATACACAATTTCATTTTTCTTTACTCTACTTTGCCTTGGCTGCAATGTACACACAAGTGCATTACACACTTCTTGCAACTCGGCACAGCAACACAGTTTCAGGTTCAGCTACAATGACGCCGGCACACCCTCCTTCCTGCAGCTCACGCACCTACGCCTCGGCGTCGTCCTCCGTCCGAGGAGCCTGCGGAGCAGCCCGAGCGCCGATCCATGGTGGCGGCGGTGTGCTCCGGTGCGGTCGTCCAGCACGGCTGAGGGCGCGGGGGCGTGGTGCCGTCCAGCCCGAGGCTCGGCGTCCTCCAGCGTGGCGTCGGCGGCTAGTCCGGCGTCTTCCAGCGTGGCGTCGGCGGCCAGTCTGCCGTCGTCTAGCGGCGCAGAGCAGCCCGAGGGGCGGCGGCAGCAGCGTTCGTCCGAGCGAGCGGCAATGATTCATTTCTCGCTCGACGAGACGGGGCGGGCCATCCTCGCTAGATGGGACGGGGCGACGGACTAACACCGTCAACGTGACGGCTTCCAGGGGTGGGATTAGCGGGTTTTTTATTAGCAAATGTAATGGTGGGAGGGTTTAAGTGATAAAATTTCTCACCTCTCAATCTGGCCATCAGATGGAGATCCAGCGATTGTGGTTGGAGTTTGCATAGGTTGCACACGAATCTGGTTTGCATAGGGTACGTTGCCATATATGTAAGCGCAATGTGTGGATAGTTGGCTAGATCATATTGTCATATCACATTCATTTCACAAAGCAGCTATAAGGCAGGGATGAATAATATACCCAGATAAATAAAGATAGACATAGTACGAAAACTTTTTGCTGATTATATTGCTTCTTAAACGAAACGACCTATTTGCACGGTGCAATCCTTCTTTCAAAAGATTACACCAATGCAAAGTAAGCCTATGCTGGAGTCATTGGAGTACTACACATGCCGTAACAAAGCTAAAAGAAGCCGATCAATCGAGTAGGAACCAACACAGTGGCCGTTGTTCGAAAGTCAACCGTACCGTTGTTGGAAAGAATCGAAGCCAAGGACTCTACTACCAGGAACTCACTATGATTCAACCAAAGGCTTTGTTAGAGGAGCCATTGGATACAACCCGCAAGCAATTGGACAAGCTCAATAAGTGGATTTAGAATCTGGTGTGCGAGCTGGGGGCGCAAAAAGGGAATCCTCCAAAGGAACAAATATTACCACTTTTTGTGTGGTCTGTTCTAGTGAGTGACAGCATGCAGCGGAAACACAGCAGACAATAAATCTTAGTGTGGGAGTATATATGAACACAAGACTCTATGGTCTAAGGGCACTCTCAGTGCAGACTCTATGTAGAGTCTAAGACTATTTATTACCTCGAAAGAATCATAGACTTGGAGTCTAAATAAGACTTGCGAGTCTTGGTTTTTCTCCCTCTTTCTTCCATAAATATACTGCCACATAAACACCACATGAGCAAAGTACAACAAACATGAAGGCAATAAAAAGGTTTAGACTCTACGGTAGAGTCTGCATTGTGAGTACCCTAAATGCACATACTCCCTCCAATTTGGTAAATGAAGTCGTTTTGGACAAAATTTGAGTCAAACATTATTAGGAATATAAATCATGAATAACTTTGAAGTCGTTGAGTTTGGAAATGTGAAAACCATATCAATAGATTTAAAAAAATATTTTCATAAAAATATACATATATAACTTTCCAATAAATATGTTTAAATAAATGAGAGTCAATGTTGTGCTTTGGAGACAGTATCGCTGTCCTAAACGACTTCATTTACCAAACCGGAGGGAGTATGTAAACAGATAAGAAATAATGTGCACCACAGTAATAATGATTTGTTCGTTGATCTTAGGATGTCTAAGTCATAAACTAAAGAAAGTATACTCTAGCTGAATTGCTCTCACTTAATGCAGAAACAACACTGTTGACACATTATCGTATGCATAATACACAAAAACAAAATCACCATTGTCAAACAACAGTGTTACACAAATTCAATATAAACGTGTTTCACTTAAAATGCACTGTATGTCACTAGCTTGAACTCAAGCCATGCTAAAAATGCTAAACTAAATTACCTAAGCCATCCTCATCAGAATAGCAGGGGTAGTAATATCTTAATTAGAGCTCAATCAAACAACCATATATATAATGAATTGGTCCTCTTAAGATCTTGTATCTAATAATAATACTAATTACCGAAAATGCATTGCACTCAGCTCATATGCGTCGTCAGTCTAAACCTTCACAACAAAATTGACACAATACTTTTTTCCCCTTTTTACCCATATATTGGACAAATTCTTTGCGTGATCAGCTCCAAACCATTGGACTATATATATACGAACCCTCTGACTTCCTACAGGTGCTTGTTGTGTGGAGGTGACTTCATCTCGAGCTTGGAGCTTGAACCCTCGAAACCCTTGCTGCCCATGGAGTCGCCTGACATGGCACCCTCGTAAAGACCGGCGATCGGGTCCATTACACTGATGCCACCCTCCATTGTTGTCGATGAACCCATCTGGAGCAGGTCGGTGCTGCTCTTAACCTGCTGGTCCTCCTCACCGGCCCAGATCATCGAGATCTTGCCACTGGAGGTGCAATGGTTAGGGATGACCTTCTTGTCTGCTGACGACCCAATGAAGCTCTCGCCCAACGTCAAGAAGCTATCCATTGGCCTCTCCATCTGATGCAGAAGCTGATCCATGTGGCTGCTGCTTCCTCCATAGAAGTGCAGGTCCTGGAGGGAAGAGAAGCCCGTGGAGCTGCCAATGTCAAGGACGGCCTGGTTGCCTGCTAGAGATCTGTACCCTGAAGGCCACGTGGCGAAGTCGCTTGTCCCTAGGGCTTGGTGTGCTTTCTCCAGGATGGACTGCATGTACTTCCCTTGGGCTTCAACTCTCATCTGGAGGTGCTTCTGCACCTGCATGATGTCGTGCATGGAAAGTTCACTACTACTTTTACTTTTGTTGAAAGAAAATGCATATGCATATATGCCTATCTAGTTCATGAGTACCACACAATATATGAGAAGGATAGAAAAGTTGTGTCAAGTAAACTTCCCAAGAATGTTCCTGCGAAAGCGAAGAGATTGGAACATGCCACTATGCCAGCCACAAAAAATGCCGTACCAGGTAACAAGTGTATGTAAACTTCCCAAGAACGTTCATATGCGTGTATGCAAAGTTCATGAGCAACATGCAAGGGCAGAAGAGAGAAACCAACGTTGCAGCACAAGTAAACTTCCTAAAGCATGCATGTTACTAACTTAGAAAAGTCCGATTTACAACCTTGAACTAGCACACAAGTCTGGTTTTCAACCTTAAACGACAAAACCAGACATAAAAGGCCATCCAACTATCAAAATCGTGCAAGTTTCAACCTTTGAGCGGTATTGGAGGTGGTTTTCCATTTTGTGAAAATGTTAAAAAAATGGTTTCATCTAAAAAATCATAACTAATTCATTTTAAATCAGAAAAATATGGAACTTATACCCAAAGTTTTATAAAAATGTCACCTATCTATTGCTGCACTATTTGGAGTTTTTAAAAATATTATATGTTCAAGTTTCTAGTTTTTATTGCTTTTTCTAAAAATACTAGGAATATGAATAATAAGATGCAGATGACTCCAAATAGTTCACCAATAGATAGGTGACATTTTTATAAAACTTTGGGTATAAGTTCCATATTTTTCTGATTTAAAATGAATTAGTTATGATTTTTTAGATGAAATCATTTTTTTTAACATTTTCACAAAATGGAAAACCACCTCCAAAACCGCTCAAAGGTTGAAACTTGCACGGTTTTGATAGTTGGATGGCCTTTTATGTCTGGTTTTGTCGTTTAAGGTTGAAAACCAGACTTGTGTGCTAGTTCAAGGTTGTAAATCGGACTTTTCCCTACTATATATATGCGAAATCTGTACATACCTCTAGTTCCCCATGGAGCCTTCTCTGGACTTCCATCTGGATCCTTAGCGCCTCGTTCACGGTCACACTCCGGCTGAATGATCAACAAACAAGAGAAATGATCAGCATCAGAAGCTTTAATTATAACTGAAGACATATTGCATTATTAAGGGGTATTTTTAGCATAATGGTATGAACAAATCAACTCACTCGTTCATGGTTCTTCCCATCACGCCTGAAGAAGAGGCCACATTACGTTGCATCTCCATTGCTGAATGTGGTTCATTATTGGATAGTGTTAGTTTACTTATTATGAAAAAAATTATACACTAGAATTATGTATATATCCTTATGAGCAACTGAAAGTACGTACTGGACAGGTACATGACTCTAAGAATCTTCGATATCAGGTTTACAAGTAGTTGTTTGAAATTAAAAAATAACGTGGCTACCTTATGATGAACAACTGAAAGTACTGGGTCACATGATATAATATCATCTTCGCTGCTAGCTAGGTTTGAGCAAATGAATGTACGTAAAGCTACTGCACATGAAAATCTAGAAATGAAACAGGTTTGCGAATAGCATATCTAGCTAGAAATGAAAAAGGCACACAGTCACACAGATAAGCACTGCATAGAGGTAGTACAGAAGGCAAGGAGTCAAGGACACAAAAAAAAAAGATCCTACAAGTTTTTTCTGATGAAGATAACAAGCATATATATATAGTAATCTAAGTAGTAGTGTACATCTTATCTTTACAATACTAACCTGTATGATCTCCAAACTCCTTGTGCTGCTTCCCTAGCCTGAATTTCTGACAGAGAGAAAAGCAGCAAGAATCAGAGAAACTTAAAGCCTAATCATTTCAATCTTTGCATGCATGGGATCCAGCAGCTGTAGGTACGTGTACGTACTTGCAGGTGACTCTTGAGATGGTAGAGGGTGAGGCCCTTGACTCCCATAACCCTCATGATAGTCTTTGGAGTTGCCTCTACATATAACATACGGAAGAGAGGAGAACAGAAGCAAATCAAAACAAACCAAATACCCATAAAAATCGCCTGTAAATAAACTGAAGCATCGTCTATATATGTTACGTACTGTCCGGGCCTCCGAGCTGGGCGACGGCGTCGACGAAGCGGTCATGGAGCTCGGCGGTCCACCGGAGGCGGGGCTTGGGGTCGGTGGTGAGGACGAGGCCGCCGGAGTCACCTTGCACGCACATGGACCGATCATTCGAGCTCCCCGCGCCAGTGCTGGGCTGCTTCTTGGAGGACGGGAACATGCTATCCTCTCAGCTCCTTGATGCTCTCCCCCCTCTTAAACCTTTCTCTCTCTCTCTCTAGATCTCGGATCCTGGGGCAATCGATCCTCTCTCTTTTCGCTCTCTGATCGATCAGCTACAAGGACTGCCGGATGCAGAGATTCAGGGACATGGAATAGGGTTCGCTTCGCACGCAGAACGAGGAGTGCACAGTAGAAGCTCTACTACTGTTACGTTCCTCTCTTCATCTTCTTGATCTTCCTCCTTGATGATATGCTCTCTTTTCTCCCTCTCTCCTCTCTCGCTTTCTCTCTCTCTCCTTTAGACTTTAGTTCGTTGCTTTGTTTCTTTCTCTTTCCCCTCTGCGTGTAGTAGTGTGTAGGTCTCATAGCAGAAAGCTCCCCCGGTCGGGTATTATTCTACGCGAGAGAAAAGCCACCACCGCCAACTACTCGCGAAGCCCTCGCCAGGCCAGTAGTCTCCCCGCGTGGCCCCCCAGCCCCTCTTGCACAAGATTTGAACGATTTAACAAGCAATAATTTAACATCGTTTCATGCATCATGTATCTCTTTAATTACTGCCAATTACTATGATCTGATATCAGGTATATATAGATTGCTTGTTAGGATTATATAAATAGCACTATCTTAGCACACTGTTAGTTTACTTATTTTCCAGGAGATGCAAATTCATCTGAATTTTGCACAAGAAAAAAGGATTCAGTTCTGCGTTAGTGGTATGTATATTAAGCCACTGCAGCGTCAAGGAAGAGAGTTTAAAAGCACTTATTATTCTTGATCAAATCATCAGTGCAACGAATCATCATGATCAATGCATGGAAAAGGGGAATAAATTAAACTGGTCACACCATCATGTCCAAATGATGGCTTTCAGATTGTGATGGAATTTAAAACATGCGCATTTGCATTGAGCCCCGGGACTTATTAGCCAAGTAGACATCACAATATAACCCAACAAAAATCTAAAGGGAAACCTAAATAAAGCCACCATATACTCATACATCATAGTGGAGCCATTGATGGCATGTAGTGTGGGTCTGTGGGAGACCTATAGTTGGTAGAAGTCATATTTCCTTTTTGTTTGTGACCCGGACCCAACTATATATCATTATCTTGAGATACAGATGTGAGCAGGTGGCATAGCATAGTAGCACAAAACATGATTGATCCATGCGTTGTGATAATTTTCATCTTTTTACGATTTTAATTAAGAACAACACACAATTATGCACATCACCATGTACGAACATGTGTCTACTATCACATACTCCCTCCGTCCCACGAATAGTTCAATTCTAGTTTTTTTATAACATATTAGCGGTGGCATGAAAAGACTTTAATACCCTTATTTGTTAGCTAAATACAGTAAGTTTTGACATGCAGATCAGATTTGGTTGTTTAATTAGATAACTAATTAGATCTATTTTCTATAATTGCACTCTTTGTGGAATTTTTTTCAAAAGCTAGAATTGCATTTTTTTTATGAGACGGAGGGAGTACCTATAAATGTACCCGAATTTGAACCTTGGTGGATGGAATGGAATTGCACTGTTGTGTCTCCTCCACCGGAAGTGGATCCTCCAAAGTGTTGAACCCTGTAGTTGAGTCACTGACACGTGGGTTCGGGATCACACCAAACTGCTCTGCCATAACCGCAGAGGAGCCTCGTCCCCTCCACCACCATATAGTATCGATCTCCCCTTTTACATGCCGTTTGTTTCAAATTTGTGATGAAGTGGAATATATGAGCTCATAATCTTTAGGAATTAGTTCGAACTGATGTAGCGCCCAAGAGATCGGAGGCTTTGTCACTGTAATTGAAGAATTATGTGTTCGTGCATACACACACATGCTTCGTCACTAAAAATGTCATAATATTTCCCAAAAAATATAATATATGCCACAAGGTAAAAATTGACTCCAGTTAGGATATATATGAATGAAGGTAGAGAAGATAGGTAGAACACTGCTAGTATAAAGCTAGCCAGCTACACCAGCCGCCGCTCCCTACACATTCTGCCACAAGAGGGCCGGGGGGCCGGGGAGGAGGCATGACATGCATGGCATTTTCTTTACCACACCTAGGGAATATATGCTTCCTTCTTTGACAATTAAGCAAAGATTCCTCATTCCTCTCAAGAATACACCAGATTTTTGTTTGAATTGTAGTAACTATAAAATTACAAGTCTACCATCTTTTGTAAAATTCCATTCTGCCACATCACAAGCATGATGCATGATAACACCACCGCATCGCCAAACTAATTAAGAGGCTGTTCGGCTGGTAGGAAGCATAGTGTTCGGCTGGTAGATTGAATAGTGTTATGTGAGAGAAAAATAAGTCGAGATAAGCTGTAACAAGCCGAAAACAGCCAGCCGAACAGCCTATAAGGTTCTAATACACTCTGGTAATTATATAGTAGTATATGCTCATAAAGTCAGATGTTTTAATTAATAGGCCAAACATGCATGCAGGCTCACATATGTCAGTTGCAAAGAAAAAAACCGTAGATGTAGGCAGTGGCGTCTGTAGTACGGTGTAATCCGAGTCTGTATGGAACTCTGCTTCATCCATAGGACAGATTCGCTACGAAAGTGTACGTTCACGTGCAAAAGCTCTGGAAACGTAGACGGCGTATGCATGACTAAATATGCCTTGCAAAGTTGTGTTTTACTTTTCAGCTCTCTCTCATCGAGTCATCGATCAAGCTCGATCGGAAATCATACTGTCCACTATAGGTGGTAGCTTGCATTTCAAGTACAGCTCTGTGTCGAGATGCTCTTTCAGATAAGATAAGACACATGCGAAATATGTGTTTGCAAGCATAGTAATAAACCTTATAAGAGCTATATATCCATGTAACAATGAATACATGTAAGAGCTATTTCCTATTTGCCTACATGCTTTAATTTCGCTCGCGCAAATGAAAATAATGATTCTGACCGGTTTCACAAGTCTATTTTTTGAACTAAATTATTGATTTTTATTTTTTCAATGAGAGAAATTTGATTAATTTCACGGGATAGACGGCTCTCATTTTTTAGACTGTTCTAAAAATTTACTCATAATTATTATTCATCCTATGTGATGCACATATAAAAATTTATGATTCAGAACCAGTCCTATACAGTTTTTTTGTTCATCCTCGAAGAAACTCGTTTCTACCATGCATGGATAAGTTTTCTCTTAGGTTTTGAAAAAAAAAACATACTCCATCCGTTTCAAATTGTAAATCGCTTTGGCAAACTTAGATTCATATACAGTTGTTATTATGTATCTAGACGCAAATATATATCTATATATGCATAACAAAATTGTAAACCTTGAAATGCCAAAACGATCTACAATTTAGAACGGAGGAATTATCAGTTTTTTCTCCCCGTGCGTTTAACCGCATGGATGGATGATCAGACTGAGACATCCTCTTTTTACATGAAAATATGAAATGATTCAGATCACAAAGTTCATCTCATCATCAGCCAACCTTTACTAGCCAGCCAGTGAGCCAGGCATGCATGGCCCATTTGGCTCCTCTAATATGCATAATTATGCATCATGTAATCATGGCGCAGCCACATCTCAGAGATTTGATATGCGTCTGCGGCGTCCAGATTAATTGTGTGAACGCGCTCGAGCTGTTTGTCAATGTCTCCCCTCTCCCTTTGCTAAAGCAAAATATCTCTAGCTAGCTAGCTTTAATTTTGTGCCAAATTAGGACAGGCATGAGGGCAAGGCGCAAAGCGCAGTTCATACGATGTGATCATGGTTAATTAGTTCAATGCAAAAGCTGAACATGTACGCGTATGGCAGATGACACACAGTACAGTGCCAGGTTTTTTTCGCTGTCTCTGCTTGCACACTGCTTCGTCAGCTTTTAACCCCGAGATGTGAGGAAGAGAGATCAGCATCGGGAAAAGCTCCGGCGGCCGTCGGCGGAGTCAGAGAGAAGGCGTTGTGTGCTTTATTTTCTTTTCGTCGGAGCACGTCATCACGCGGCCTTCGATCGCTTTCAGCGTGGGATAGAGTCAGGCCTGGGCTCCGGCCAGTTCGATGTGTGTGCGCTCGGCGCCGACGGCTGGCTGCCGCGCACGGGATCCGCCACCGCTTTTGGCGACGGCGGCGTGCAGACCACGGCTGGAATGTCTCGCGACGGCGCCGACGGCATGGCGGCGGGGTGTCGGCGGCGCGGCGCCGACCGCAACCGCGCGCGCGGCGTCTCGGCCTGCACCTGGGCTGCCGACCTGCCTGTCTTGTGCCTCACTGGGCGGGCTTGCAACTTCTTGCAGGCAGCTTGATGGGCTATATGGTAGAGTTAGCCGCGCCAAACTGGGCCGGACCACCGCAGGAGCAAGTTCGATTTCTCACTGCGTGGAAGAGAGAGAAAAATCATGTGCATCCTTCGGGGGAAAAAAAGTGGCGTAACGAATGAGCTTGTATTTCAATGGTAGAACGGTCTGGTGAGATGCTATTCACCAGAGTTCAAATCTTGGTGCTCGTATCTTTTTCTGGATTTATTCTGGAATTTTTCGGTGTTATGCATTAAGTAGTAAGCGACGTTCCTCTCGACGACGAGGTGTCAGTGGTGATTTCGGGAATCTCCAGATCTGTCGGTGCTCAGTCCTTCAGAGGTGCTCATAAAGGTAGGTTTGCGTACGTGTGTTTATAGGAGTGAGTGTGCGTTCGTGTTGTGAACGTTTGTGTTGTACTGTGTCATTTTAAAAAAAGTGACGTAGCATTTTGTTATAAACATATTGGCACTGCACTAACTTACTCTAGGAAAAAAAATGACTTACTACTAAGAGAAAAATTATAAAAGCGTGCTGGAAAAATGGTATCAATAGATGGAATGGCATCCTATGGAGGAAATTTCAAAAACAATCCCAAATTTCACTTTAATTATGAGGTTACCCTTTTAATACATTTTTGGGCTCACTATCCCTAATTTCACTTTAATCATCTCACCATGCACGTGCTCAATCGATATTATTCCACGTGTTTTTAATGTGCAACCTCTAAATCAACATGCTTCCGCAAATTAAAACTGTTAATCCCAGTACTTTTTATATTTTTAAATTTCCATCAAAATAGTCACCAATTTAAAACTTTAACGTGATCACCCCGTCCTTTTATAGTTGCAGAACGTCTTTCGGCGTAATATGAATATATGATGAATAAATCATCTATATGACGTTCTGTTGGTAAAATTGTATATGATCCACGATTGATTGCTTGCACGTAAGCATGCAAAGTGGGTTCTATTGGGTCAATCACTGGCTGACCAAGACGACCTATTAATACCTTTTTGGTGTTTTGAGTTACAATAATTCCATAACAACAACACTTACTCATGGGTCAACAAAATCCACACCAATCCATTTACACTATACTATACTTCAAAAACCAAATCAATCCAAACCATTTATTTATTTTTCTTTTATCTCAAAACTAATAAAATCAGTTCAATTATCTAATTTTAAGGTCCAACTTTGGGTGTGGACTCCACATAAGGATTTGGCTTCATCAAGTTACACGGAGTAGCGGACTGTCGTATTAAGCATCTCCAACAAATTTCAATCAAATTTGTTGAAATTTTATAGTGTGAACACGAGATTTTATTTGTAAAGGCCGGCTCTAGACGGAATTTTTTTATATTTTAACTCTTTTTAATCTAAAATTTTAAAAATAATCTCTCTCAAACTAAATTTTCAAAAACTAGCCCGCCAGACGATTTGGCGCGACTCCCTGTATAATCCCGCCACATGTCTTGGTGTGACCAAAATTACACGCTGGCAGTAGAGCTGATCTGGTACACTGAGTCACGGCACATGCATTGGCGTGACTGAGTCGCGCCAGACTTCCTGACGTCATCGAACGAATCTCAAGTGCGAGCACCCGCTCTTCCTCTTTCCTTCTTTGGGTTAATTGGAAATATGCCATTACAACTTTTGTCGTTTTGAGATATGCCATTACAATTCGTGAAATTGGATATATGCCATTGCAGTTCAACCAGATGCCGAAATTGAATGACAAATTTCCAATATCGCTCCGAATTGCAATGGCAAGTTTCCAATATCACTCTGAATTGCAATGGCAAGTTTCGACGTGTGGTTGAATTGCAATAGCAAATTTCCAATTAGACGATTTTTAATGACAGATCTCCAATTCTTGAAAATTGTAATGGCATATTTCCAATTCACCCTTCTTTCTTGCTCTTCTTTCTTTTCCTCGTTACTCAGATCCAGTTCGACGGGGAGGGCGGACCTCAGGCGCACGCCCCGGCCAGCGGCGGGCGAGCTCCGCGCGCCGCGTCCTGCCGGTGCGGCTGCCCGGCTCAGGCGGCGCCGCACGCGAGACCACGCAACCCAGCTCCGGGCAGCGAGGTTCACGCGCAGCGGCCCCGCAGAAACGGCTGCCTGGCGGGCGGCGGGATCTCCACAAGGTGCGAGTGCGAGGGCCATCCCTGGCGAGAGCTCGCCGCGACCCTAAGCAACAGCGAGCGTGCCGCGCGCCGGTTGACGATCCGTGTGGGGATGGAGGCTACGGATCCGTGCTCCCTGGAGCTCGCGCGACGAATCCCTCGATCTGGTCTCCAATCCGCGTAGCTAACCTATCGTCATGTGCTGCTAAATAATAGAATCACTGGATCTTTCTGTTACATGTGCTTCTGGATGCCATTGTTCCTTGAAACTGCCCATGTAGTTGGTGCGTCTTGTCAGAAGGTCAGGATTATATTTCTAGAAGGATTATTTCATCATTGGTATAAACTTTTCTCAGCAAAGCTTGCTAATTTATCACAATAGTGCTTAACATGCGTTCCTTCGTCCTCTGGTTGTTATTTTCTTGTGTACCAAAGCACCTGAATACTACTATGTCTAATTTTCTTGTGTGCCGCCCCTGAACATTTTGGTATAAACTTTTTCAGCAATGGATTTGGACGTTAAAAATATAACTGGTCGTTCTGAAAATCTTATGACTTGATGCTAAGTCTGTCCTTGAATATTACTATGTCTAATTTTCAGCTAACATTAAATTTCAACCTGAAAAAAGGTAATGATAAACACCATTCCAGTTTCTTGTATACAATCAGCACAATTTTCTACTCAAAATGCCATTTATATCAGATCTGTGTTACTTAGCATCCCATTATTTCCTGAGTTGATGAGCTTTCGTAATTTGGATTCTGGTGTTCATCTCAAATGCATTCACTTGCTAGCACCGCCAGTATGGTTTGTCTGACGCTATCTTTTGTAAAGTAAATTGAGAGAGTTGGGAATTCGGGCAAGTTTATTTTCTCAGTGTTGTCAAAGCAATTCGTACTGTATAGGTATTGGAGAGGTTCTTGAAAGATTCTTTGGCCTTCTTGTTACAAATGGCTGCTTACTGTTTGCCATTAGTGACTCCACATCAATGGTTCTATTATCTTGTTTCCTACTCCCTCCGTTCTTAAATATATGTCGTTTATGACAAGCTATTTAGTTCAAAAATGAACTAATTTGGTTGTCCTAAACGTCATATATTTAAGGACGGAGGTAGTAGATGTTTGCAAGACAGTATAGTAAACAAGATCAACGTGCAAAGAGAGAATGAGTTATTCATAGAAATACAAAAATTCTAAATTGAAAATTTTATATACTGTAATAAAAACAAATGCACTTGTACATATAAAATAACATTTTAGAGCTCTTAAAGGTATGCAATCGTGATTTCATATGGTCTTATATATTCTAGTACAAACCAAGCTATTAGTATGAGTCCAATACCACTTAGCCCATTTTGAAATTAGATTTTTTCATTTTTTTACACCGTATTTTAGAGTGCAGACACTTAAAATGGAACATGTACACTATATATTACACTTGCCAAGTTTTAAGAATTTTTAAGCTCATTAGCTAATTTAAACAAAGAGCTGAATGAGACTAAATGAATTGAATTTCTGTGCACTTACAAGAAGCTAGGAAGGCAGCAAGCTGCTATTTTGTCACGCCAGAACCCACGGCGTGACTCCTTTGTGAGTCACGCTAAGGAGCTCGGCGCGACTAGCGCCATGTTGCTCGGACACGTCCGCACCACGTGTAAATCGATTTTATGGTGGACCAACGTGGCATTTTGGTCACGCCATTACATGTGGCGCGACTTAGTTACGAGTCACGCCATGCTGCTCGACGCGATCAAAAGGGCTAGTTCTTAAAAATATAGATCAGGTTGGGTTATTTATAAAATTTTAAATTAAAAAGGGTTAAAATATAAAAAAATTCCTCTAGACGTAGGTCCCACATATAGCTTTGACTTCACCGATTTGCACGGAGTAACGGACTATCATATTAAGCATCTTCAGCAAAATTCGGTCAAATCCGCTCAAATTTTAGTGTGAACGAGAGTTTTAAATTTCAAGATTCGACTCTGGACGTGAGTCCCACATAGAGGGGAGGAGGTTGGAATGAGATGAGACCTTTATGTAGCAATTGGGTTACCCAAATAATTCTCAACACTACTTAACAACAAAGTCTTAGTGGGTTGACATAATGAGTGCATCCTTACTTGCACGTTTTGGTTGGTTTTACACCAAAGATGAGTAAGGACCAGACCGTCGCAACTATACACGTTGTGACATTTACACCTAGTCTAATATGCAGAGTAATATACTAGAGAAACTATAATAATAAACACTTTCCTGTGACTTTTAAATTCGAGCCAAAAATTCCCAAACTTAGATCATGAGGCTTTTTTTTTGAACTCATCGTGAGGTTTTTTTTAAAAAAACTAACGTAGATCATGAGTTTAAATTCCCAAACGTAGATCATGAGTTTTTTTTTGAGAGGAAGATCATCATGAGCCGATCCGACGGTCGGGACAGCCGCTGGCGGCAGGCCGCATCTCACCAGCCCACCATTCCTTTCGCTGGACGAGAGAGCTGTGCGGCCCAACCCTAAGCAGCAGCATCCCCGCGCTAAACCCATCACCGCCACCATGCGAGGGATCGGCGCCGCCGCCGCCGCCGCGAGGCGGCACACCACCCTCCCCTCCTCCTACGCCCCCGCCTTCTCCTCCTTCTCCAGCATCGGCGGCGGTGACGGAGGCTTCGGACGCGGTCGCGGGCGCGGCCTGCCGCCCTCCGGCCCGCCGCGCGCTCCCGGTAGGCCCATTTCCGACGACGACGGATCGGATGCCTTCTCCGCCGCGGCACCCGTCGGCCACGGCCGCGGCCGCGGCCGCGGGGAGCCCGCGGCTCCCTCCTCCGCCACCATCCCGTCCTTCGCCGCGTTCTCTGGCGTCGGTCGCGGCCGCGGATCGCCGCTGCCCCCGCCGCCGCCGCCTCCCGAGGACGCCCCCAAGCAACCGACCTTCACCAAGCGCTTCGACGACGACGCCCCTCCGCGCCGCGATCCGGAGCCGCCGAGCCCCGAGGCCTCGTCATCCTCCGCCCCGCCGCTGCCGCGCGCGCTCCCGTTCACCGGCGCCGGCCGCGGCGTGCCGCGGATGCAGCAGCCGCCGGTGGATAAGCCTCCGGAGGAGAACCGCTTCATCCGGCGCCGCGAGGCCGCGAAGCAGGCTGCCGCCGGGCCAGCCTCGGCTCCCGGCCCGAAGCAACCAAAGTTGTCGGGGGAGGACGCTGTGAAGCGCGCAATGGAGCTCCTGGGAGGAGGAAGAGGAGGCGGAGGCCGCGGCGACGAAGATGGCGGAGGGCGCGGTGGCAGGGGTCGCGGCTTCCGTGGTCGCGGTCGTAACAGGGGGGGTCGCACGCGTGACGACGGCCAGTCTGTTGATCTGGATGCTGGGCAAGAGATGTACTTGGGGGACAACGCCGATGGTGAGAAGCTGGAGAAGAAGCTTGGCGAGGACAAGATGAAGATTCTGGAGGAAGCATTTATGGAGGCGGCAGATAATACGCTGCCACATCCAATGCAGGACGCGTACGAAGATGCTTGTCACACAAACAATATGGTGTGTGCGGCACTGCATTGGATTTTGCTGAGTTTTCCAATCTGGACGTGCTTGCGTGGTTCCTGATTGTTTTTGTTGCTGTGGTTTTGTGTGTGCAGATTGAGTTTGAACCACAGTACCATGTGAATTTTGCTAATCCTGATATTGATGAGAAACCACCAATGTCATTGGAGGAGATGCTTCAGAAGGTGAAGCCCTTCATAGTTGCGTTTGAGGGTATCCAGAACCAGGAAGAATGGGAGGTAATTTCTTGAATTGGCCTTGCAAAGTGTTATGCTTTCCCTTGAAAATGTTTGTGCTGGTAGATAGTCGATTTTTTCCTACTCAAAAGTAAGGGTGCCGTAGATAGTTTTATGGTCTTCATCATGAGGTCATATAGCACATCTTCACTGCCGGTACAGGAACACTTTCTATTAGGGCAATGAAAACAATCGACACCATGATGCTATGTTTCTGCAGTAGTACAAAACCGGGGTTGTGGTTGATAATATTTCATGATAGTTACCTGCTTGAAGTTTGATAAAGGACAGATATAGACATAGGCTACACCCACATTACTGCTCTCAGTTTACAAATGGTCATGGTTACGGTATATGTCTAGTTTTACTCAAGTAACTTGGCAACTATTATTATATTAGCACACATATAGTTATCCAGATTAGTTTCATTTCTCTAGATGGTATTAGGAGTTTTCCATTCATATATATTCACATAACTCAATTTCTCAAGCGGATACTACAGATTAATCTTAATCTGTGTATCACTAATACTTCAGATAGGCTGCCATACCTGTATCACCTCTGCAGCATGGCCCTCTGATGTGAGTCACTGACATATGCGTGCCATTAACCCAACATCAGAGGGCAGTACGTCAGTGGGAGTGTGGAACTGGTTCCATATTGGATATGACAGGCTAAGTCAAATACGCAGCAGCATGTGTATCAGAACTCAGAAGTATCATGAAATTGCGATCTGAAAAATTTCCTGATACGCCTTCCAATGCTTGCTGATACCTTGATCCGATACGCTTCCTGTCCATCTGATACGCTTCCTGTCCATGAGATGAGTAACAGAGATGGAAAATTTGGGAGAGCCTGGAGAGGTGGGCAGGGTCTGAGCAGAGCACAAACCGAGTGTACTAGTACTAGAGATATGAGGGCATGGGAATGGGATGCACATTTTGCTAGTCGGTGGTGTGAAATAGTGGCTGGTGGTGAGCGATATATGCCAGTGGTGAAGCCATGTTGTGGTAAAAAGAGGGAGCACATCCAAGAAGGGCAGTTGTGTGCGTAGAGGACCATAAGAGCGGTTAGGGTATCCTTAAATGGTCTGTGTGGGCCAGCAGCCCAGCACATGGAAGCGCATCTCATATTTTCTCTTCTTTTCCTTTCTATATCATGTACTGGACATGATTCAGTGTCAGTATTTCAATATTTTAATTGCTGTGGTGTTCATTAGCTGCTTGCTTAGTAGCGGCAACCTTCAATTTTCTATTTTTCGTATATTTAACAGTTACTACTTTAATTATATCTTAGTGATATTTATATATGCTTGCCCTATCGGTGTATCCTTGTTTGTGGCTGATGTTGATTTGTTGTGAGAGAAAAGTACCGCTGGCTGATGGCTGATAATCCAGACGAATAGGGTGATGTTGTATCACTGTACATATAAATTAGATTAATATGCCAACCAGCACATATAAATTAGTGGTTGAGTTTTTTAATTACCATTTAACTGTTCTAATATAATCTACTGTGTCACTATCAGGAAGCTGTGAAAGATGTAAAGGCTAAAGCACCCCATATGAAAGAGCTCATGGACATGTACAGTGGACCTGATGTTGTTACTGCAAAACAACAAGAAGGGGAGCTGCAAAGAGTTGCAAATACTCTCCCTGAAAACATCCCTTCTTCAGTAAAGCGGTTTACTGACAAAACTCTACTCTCTCTTAAGGTTTGTGTTATTGATAACTTATTCTCTGAACAATATATCTGTGGTAGTGGTGTTTCAGTTTTATGTGTTTCCATTTTGAGCAATCTCACTCCTGAATCTCTTCTGTTGATGAGACGAACACAATTCATGTCTAACTTGGCATTATAAGATGTTAGCATCTTTAGTCAGGTTTCTTTCTGAAATAGAGCTTCCACCTGTTGCCATATCAAACTTGGTGTTTAACTAAAAGGAAAAAAATCTCTATTTTTATACATATTTCATAATATCTGAAATGTTTCCCTGTTTGAGTATCATCTGGTCGAGTGGTCTTGTCACTTGTGCACTGGTTATGGAACATGTTTCTTGTAGCCATGTCATGACATGCTGTCACAGAGATATGCATTCAACAGGTAACACAATAGTAGATGTTCGTTTATATCTTCAACTGTTGATGCATTGTGTTTACCTCTTACTGATTGCTACTCTCCTTGTCTTTGTTAACAAGATAATTGACATAGTGTTGTGATGAGTTTCTTAATTCCTTTACTCTTTCTGTGTGTTGCAGAACAACCCCGGCTGGGGTTTTGACAAGAAATGCCAATTCATGGACAAGTTCACTCGCATTGTTTCAGAGCAATACAAATAGAAATGTCTCTTATACTCTGTTGTAGTAGTAACCATCTTATTTAGCCCGCAAGGAGATTTGAAGGGTGTTTTTTTTCCCGAGGGAAGACATGATGTCCATCTTTATGCAATGTTTTCTCTCTTTTGCTGGGATGCTAGTTTGATAAATAAAATTGCTGATACACGTGGTTATTTCTTTTGGGGGATTTTCCTCCCTGTCAATTTGGTTCTGCACAAGTGTAAGCATCGCCGCCATATGAAACAATGATTCCTTATCTGGGATACTTTGAGTGCTAATCAAACTGTTATTTTGGGAATTGCAAGTTAGTAGTTTTTGTTGTACAAGGCAGGACATTTCTGGACACACTGCTTGTCCCCATGGAGCGCTCTGTCCTGGGAGCGCAAGCAAGAACACCAGAATCATATGGTGAAACTCACATATACAGGTATACAAGTATCGAATTCTCAGTACAGTCTGTCTACTGTACAGTATACATGTATAGCAAATTGTACATTCTTCTCTAAATGTCCGTGTGTAAATGTCTCTTATCCACAAGACCAGAACAGAGACGAGATGCCTACCTATCTAAACCCCTAGAGCTCTCTGTGCTCGGTACAAACTGTTATCTTTCTTCTATTCTATACAAAAGCAAAGCAAAACCTGTGGACATTGCAGCAAATTATGTCGAATATGATTCAAATTGTGTGCTGCCCGCAGCACCTCCTTGCCCGTCTTGGGAGGAAACCTAGGATTTCACTGCCCAAACTTCTCCATTCAGGTGCTTGGAGCGACCACTCCATTTTCAGCGCCTGGAAATGCATCTCTGAATCAGAATTCATGTCTGTCTGTGGGACTAGTGTTCGTCCAAAACTTGGTTGGGGGAGTGAAAATTTACCTCAGAGCTTCTGAATCGTGCTGCCGGAGCGGCTGGTTCTCGTTGTTCTGGCTGTCCAGCGGCATGTACTGGGACATGATGGACATGATCTCCGAGTCCATGTACGACTGCAATCACAAGAATTGCCAATGAATCTTCATCTGTACACATTTTATGTTTCTTGCTGAACCATCAAATATATCTGCTTCTACGAAACGAGAGGACTCACCCTGAGCCTGTACTTGTAGAAGACGTAGCCGGCGATCCCGACGCCGGCGACGCACGCGACGGCGACGAGGGTGATGAACCAGCCGAGCTTGGACATGCCGTTGGGTACGCAGATGTCCTCGCCCCGGATGTAGAGCTGGTTGCCGCTGCACGTGCACTCGTAGTTGCCCCAGGTGTTCTTGCAGTGGCAGTCCGGGCAGGTGCACGCCAGCTTCTCCCTGCACTCGTCCAGGTCTGGTGGAGATGGTGGAGGAGCAGAGCAGACATGGATGGATCAGATACAGTCTTCGATCGATAAGTTGAGAGTGATTCAGGTTCAGTATGGTGAATCAACGACCAAGGAACCAACCTTCGCATTTGTGGCCGTCGCCGTGGAATCCCGACGGGCACCGGCACCCCGTCAGCGCGGTCTCCTTCGCAATCACCGGCGAGCGTGAGGTCAGCGGCGGCCATCGCCGGAGAAAATTCATGCAGAAAATGGGAGAGGAGGAGGTGCTAGTGCTACTGCGTGCGTACCGAGCAGGCGGAGAAGGTGTGGCTCCCTCTCGTCTCCGACCAGCAGCCGCCGTTGTTGAGTGCGCACCGGCCGGGCCCGACCGCCTGGCAGTCGGTGTAGCCGTCGCCCTCGTAGCGGACGCCGTTCACCACGGGGCACTCGCAGACGCGGCCCCGGTACGTGTCCCGGCACGCCGTCACGTTCGTCGCGTCGTCGCGCCAGCACCCGCCGTTCCGCCGCAGGCACTCGTTCGTCTCGATGTCTGCAGCAAGCAGATTCAGAGGAAAGGTTCTTCAGATTCGAGGGGAACATCCACGTTCCTGTCATCTGTCTCGCATTTCATCAGTCGACAGTTTCAGAAAGAGATCGGAGATGTGTGTACCAGGGCTGAGGCAGACGCGGGGCTCCGTCCCCTCCTTGTACCCGGCGCACACGGCCTTGAGCACCGCCGTCCTCTCCAGCTTCCCTGCAAACGAAAACTCGTGTCATCTCACTGCAAAAACCCCTCCTTGAACGCAGCAGGCTCAGCAGCCGAGCACCAACCTCTGTACTGAACATTGTTGATGACGAGAGTGGGGAGGATGGTCACGTCGCCGCGCGACCCGCTACCGATCTGAAACATTTTGCAGCATCATGTTATCATGAGTAGTTCTGTCAGATTCAGATTCAGAGTTCATTTCAAGGAATTGCAAACGTGAAAGATCGCTGAACCTGGTCTTCCTGCTCCTTGGAGAGGACGGCGTTCTCGGCGTCGGCGTCGGGGTCGCCCATGCACTCGAGCACCTTTTTGAGGTCCAACCCGAGCGCGGTGACCACGTCCTCGGCGCAGGTCTTGCTGTACTTCTTCTCCTTCATGGAGCACCGGATCTTGTAGTCCATCACGTAGTCCCACCACGCCCACGGCCGGCCGGTCTCGTTCGCCACCCGGTGCACGCACAGCTGCCGCAGGTTCTCCACCACCACGTCCTTCCCGTCGTACCCTGACCCAAAGTCCTGCTCCGGGTCCGGCGCACAATACCTGCCATGCCATCATCACCACCGCCACAGATCAGTCACCGGCTCACCGCCGCCGGCGCAACCGATGCAAGCTCGCCGTCGCCGGAGATGCACGCACGTACCTGCCGTGGTTGATGCACTGGGACTTGCACTGCTGCGTGAGGCGGAAGGCCTCGGGGCAGTACCAGGTGATGTAGTGCGGCGTGAAGCGGGCGTAGCCGCCGCGCTCGAGGAGCTGGGCGTGCCCCCGGAACCCGCGGACGAACTCGACCTGCTCGTCGCACCGGGCGCCGCACTCGTCGTTGCTGTTGGTCCAGAGCTCGTACTCGACGCGCTCGTCGGGGTGGGGCATCGACTCGCGCCAGTCCAGCTTCACCACCACCTCCTCGCCGGCGGCCACCTCCCGCGCCATCTTCTTCAGGGACTCGCCGAACGCGCGGTTCACCAGCGCCGACGGGATGTTGATCTTGTCGATGTACTCTGTGTCCGGGGACGCCTCCGGGCTGTCCATCGTCAGCAGCTGCTCGTCCACGTTGTCGGCGATCAGCACCGCCGCCGCGCCCGCGCGCTGCGCGTTCCACGCCTTGAGCGCGAAGAAGCACCCTGCATGTGTTCCATTGGAATAGCGACTCAGACGACGGCGGCCGGATAAAATTCGCGGACATCTGGACTGGTTCACCGCATAATCGTGCAAAATTTGAGATCCTAGAACTATCTGTATAAAAGTTGAATTGAAAATTTCAAAAGGAAAATCTTGGGGTGAACAGCTGATGCAGGTCTTCATTCAGATGCGCAGACTGCATAGATCTTCTTGCTGCTGTGATGGCTACTTCATACAGATGCTCTAGTTCTGATTCTTTTAAAAAATATATAAAAATTTATGCGTTCAGGTGAAGTGATCTCTTTATTTGAAATTCCTGATGATGAAAGAAGTGGGCTTTGTGCATCTGACGAAAGCTTCAGCTTTAGGAGGCTTTGCTTTGAAAGCAAGGCTGGAGCAGATTGGCCTCTGAACCTGCTGTCTTTCACTTCAAGGGATCACGACACGCCGACCAAACTGCAACTGGGTTGGTGGAAAGGTCTCGGATCGAGGAAGTTGAGATAGTCGGATCAAATGATATAAGATGTGAGCTTCAGACATTCTTGGTTCAGAGTTGTCAGTTAAGGGACAGGCACTCGTGTGCTGAAACTTTGATGCAAAGAAAAGAGCAATCTGATGCCAAATCGTTCTTAAAACAACCCTTGCCCAAATTCCAATTCAAACAAAACAAAAATGGTTTTCAGGAAACAAATTGAGATTCAGAATAATTGACAGCACGTTGCGAGATGATGGCTCTGAACTAGGATTCTGTTCCGATCGATGCTGCTCATAGAGCCATAGTTCAAAAATAGGCAGCAGCGAGTTTTGTGACAATTTTAATACTATCCAATGCTTTTCTTAAAAAGAACTGTAACTGTTTAGTGCTTGGGTAGTGGGATTACATCTATTCAAAACAAACTGAATGGAGCAAGAGTATTGGACTGCGCCCCATTCATGTAGCCCCTGCTTGCTGGTCTCAAATAGAAAAATCTGATGGCAATATTTGTGACGCCTTAGTTGGAGATCAATCGGCATCAAATGATTAGAATACTCTGTCACACTTAGATGCCCTGATACTCACTGACCAACCATTCTAAATCATGATCATATCTAGAACATTGCTTTCCGACAGAAGCCGGGCACCACTGACAATAACTCAACAGCAAAGAAACTACTGACAGCTGACACAAATCAAATCATGATATTGACATGAACAAATCAGCAAACAAAGCTTTGTCAAACAGAAAACGTCAGGAGAAACGTAACTTCAAAACATGCCGCTTCTTCATATTTGTCATCAGAACTGAATTTCGTTTTTTTTTTAATGTTTTTCAGAATTGAGATATGTTTTATCAGCTTTTCAAGAGGATTTTAAGAAAAGTATTTAGAAATATGTGGTGAAAGTACCTCCACGATCAAGGAGGAGGATGACCGGGCGGCGGGACTTGGACTTGAACTTGGTGTCGAACTCGGAGCAGCCGGTGGACTTCTTGTCCGGGTAGATGACGACGCCGGTGAGCGTGCCGCCGTAGTCGGGCACGCCGAAGTTGCCGATGGCCGCGTCGTGGTGTCCCCGGATGTGCTCCGGCGCCAGCACCCGCACGCTGCTCTTCTCCACCACGAACCGTCCGGTCACCGCCACGATCAGCAACAGCAGCTCCGCCGCCACGACGACGCCGACGGCGACCCACGGCGCGCGCCTCGCCATCATTGCCGGGCGCGCGATCAAGCAATCGATCGCTCAATCGCCACCGGCCACTCCCCCTCCTCTCCCCGGCAACGATCAAGAGGAGGGAGGAGGAAGAAGAAGAGTTGGAGGAGGAGGAAGAAGCAGACTTGAAGCAAGGAATTGTGGCCAATGAGTCGAGTTTGGTGGCAAGTACAGGCAGCAACAATCGGGGTTAGGTGGTTTTGAGAGAGAGGGGCAGCAGAGAAATATATTGCAACTGATCGTCGCAAGAGAGGAAGACGAGGGGAGATGACACGGAGGAGGAGGTTGCTTGGATCGTAGAGAAGGGTGGGGGCATTTGGTGTCAACATGTGACGTACAAGGAAGGTGACAGGGAGAGAGGAAGGTGCTTGCGAGAGGGAGTAGCCAACTGCTAGCGGGTGTGAGGCTATCAGGGTATGCAAGGAGAGGCCACTTCAGAGTAGGAGAGTGACAGTGACAATTTTTTTTGGGGGAAACAAGAGGTGGTGAGGAAGAGATCAAATCGAATCAGGTGTGGAAGAATAATCACAAAAGGAGAGGGAGAGGAGGGCTGTGGCTCGGAGTCTCTTGGACACTTTTGGTCCTGATATTTTTCACCGTTGGTTTTGATGAGACCAGTCCTGATTTTTTTACCGTACCCCTGAAATTCTTCATTGCTCTCTTATGAATAGCAAAAAAATACCTTAGTTTCTGGACCGGTTTTTCTCTCTCTCTATTATGCGTGCATCGTTAGATAATCTGCTAGTGGCTGAAAGTGCAAACTTGAATGCAACTTTTTTTATGTGTTTTAAATAATGCAATTGCATATTCCAGCTGGCTGACATCCAAGGATATACAAATCCATAACTTATTACAAGTTGCACGCTATATATTTTTTGTTAATTAATTTGTAAGCGATACTTATTTATTTTTCAAATTTCGACATGGGACACTTGACCTTTTCCCACAAAGAATAACCTACGCGTACGGGCGGTGACATGTTAAGACTTTCTTGCAAATGTCATGACGTTCCATCATCTCCTATTTGTAGAACATATTTTCCAAGATATTTTAGGCGTGATGACGTTAGCGCTCACATATAAATTCTCTATAAACCAAAATTAGCAGCACGGTGTGTGTGTGTACGTCGATCCTGCGACATGACGCAAGCAACAAACGGTTCGGTCGTTGTGTTCCCGCGCTAGCTGCAATCGTTCTATAACACACACACACACACATGTTGCTTGCAAGAAAGATCTCACCAATGACCAATCCATCTAGAATTTTCAGGCGGAAGAGGCTGGTAGTAGTACCACACCACTGCCCGGCATCCAAGGGAAAAGACCACCAAAACCGAATGATTCCTTTAATTTTTTCCAAAGACAAAACTAAACGATATTTACTTCTGAGCTGACAAATTGGAGTCAGTTCGGCTTCTCCTATTCAGTCTTTTCTGCAGTATTTTCTTCACATAACAAATCTATTCTAAAAATCTACGCAATATTATTCTTTCAGAACAAATTTATCGTACAAATTTGCTGAAGATCTGCCAAACGAAACGTTGGATGGGAAGTTTTGTAACGAGGAGATAAGATAACCATGTTCGTGGTCGTTATGGTAAGTTGAGTTGAGGCCGGCGGGGTCGGTGAAGTCTTTGGTCAGTCAGTCGTCGGACTTGTCGTGTGGTGTAGAGAGAGCATAGCAGGGGCCAGGGGCTCTGCAAAGCCTGCAAGTCTCGGCCGACCGCGTGTCCGGCCGGTTTGTGCAGTCGTGAGTTTGATCGAGTCGGTCTCGGTGGACCTGGTCGGGGAAGGAGTCGACGGTTAGAAGTTTAGAACGTGCTCCTTGGGCCATGCCAACCTCTCCCGGGTGACTGGTCGATCGGCGGCTCTGGAACGTTTTGGCGGAGCTGAAATGACGGACAAGCGTGCAGTGAGAGTGAAAGATCAGATCAAATGTGTTACTGCAGTGATGCCATGCGTCCATCTGCACTGTGAAGGCTAGTGCTAGCTTCTTAGACTGTCTCCAGCAATGTGCAAAGAGGAGGTATCCACATAAGAGAGAGAAGAGTTGAACACTCCAAAAGATGGAGTGCACCAGCAATACACCCACAACCTCACACGCATCCCGCCGGCAGTTGGGTTCCCGCGCAGGCACGGAGGCAGCGAGGGGGGAGAGAGGGAGCTCCTCGCGCCGACGAGCTCTTGGGCGCCGCTCGTGGAGCTCCTCGCGCCGGCGAGCTCCACCCCGAGCCGCTCGAGGAGAGGGGAGGAGCCACCGCCGGAGACCGGAGCGCCACGGCCGCCGCCGGAGCTCACTCCTTGACGGCTCCTCCGCGACCTCAAGGACCTCCTCCACTCCATGACAGCTTCCGCCGCTTCTCCTCTTGCTGTTGCTGGAGACGGTCTTAGGAATGACAAGGTGTGACACTGTACTGCCCAGCAATTTGACCATTCGAAACATTGAAGTATAGTACTGAGCCAAAGAGGTGATGAGCTGACTGAGGCACACAGCAGCTTCATATCTGCTCCCTGTTTAGCAGATTTATACTGATTTGTACGACTGATTTGTTTCGAGTGAAAAGTATTGTTTGCTGATTTGTACGACAAATTAGTTTTGAGAAAAAATATTGTGAAAAAATAGAAAGAAGAAAAGTCAAACAGAGCTACTCCATTTTAAAAAGCCTAGATCATTTTCGTTTTTGTCCTTAAATCAAATTTCTCTGATTTTAATAAATTTATAGAATAATATACTATCTTCTACTAGTTCTACAAACACGTCTCCTTTGAAGCAGCTAAGGAGACGCAGTTTGTAAAGATTGTGTCTCTTTTGAAACAAGCAAGAGAGACACGGATTGAAAACATGTGTCTCCTTTAGCTTACACATGAGACATTGAATGAAACACTTCGTAGACGTGGCTAAGACACGTTTCTTGTGTCTTCAGCACAGGAGACACGAATTTTTCACGTCTCTGATTACTTATCATCAAAGACAAAAAAATTAGGGACGTAAAAAAAAATGTGTCTTTTTTTACTCTTAACCCACTTCTTCTTTGACTTTTAACTCGCGTCTTCTTAGATGACTTCTTACATACTCCATCCGTCCCGAATTAAGAGTCGCGAAAGATACAGGCGTCTGTCCCAGATTAAGTGTCGCCGCCAGGATTTTTTTTACCAACCGTTTAATTTAAACCGTTTGCCCTCGGTAGCGGCTAACCGCTATGGTTTGAGCGGTTTTCGCTCAAAACCGCTCGAATTCAAATTTCAAACCAAAACGGTGTATACAAACGGTTTGCGGCGGCTAACCGAGCGGTTTGAACGGTTTACCGCTCCGGTTTCGATTTATACCGTTGCGGTTTGAATTAAAATCGGTGACTGAAAAAACAGGGTTTTCGGTATGAAATAAATGAAAATTTTGGCATGAGGTAGGCACATATTAGTGTAAAATACCACAGCAAAGCAACAATTTATAATTATGCATAAAAGTACCACACCAAACACAATAGTATTAAGCGTGCATACAAATACCATAGGTCCATAAGTGACTTGATAGTTCAAATACAAATAAAGCGATACAACTCAATAAAAGTTCAACCGTAGTAAGGGAAGACCCCCGATTGGGACACCATTTGGTACTCGGCGGTGGACATGACATTCAAACCTCTCACCCTAAGCAGTTCAACCTTGTAGTCTTGCCAAGTTTGGCCCGTCCACGCCGATGTTGTCTCCCATTCATTAACTAACATAGTGTAAAAATTGGGATCTTCCCATTCATACACCTATTTCGTCGGTGGCTGCACGCTTATGTCAGGAATGACATACGGAAAAGACTGCGACTGGGAGGTATCGCTGTAGGGGGAAGAAGAGTATTGTGGGTCGTATTGCGACGATCCAACCGTTCTCCTCTGCGAAACCGGTGCTCCATGGTCGCGATCCTGAGTAGCATGTGTGAACGCAGTCTCCCCTACAAGGAACCATGAATCGTAATTAGTACTCAATACTCATAGTCAGAAACATCGTACATGTGTGTATACGTACGTGTGTATACCTGTGAAACGAATATGATAATCACCACCACCACCACCATCACCACAATCACTATCATCACCCGCACCATCACCCGCACCCTCACCATCACCACCACTTCCACCACCACCACCACTGCCACCACCACCATCACCACCAGCACCATCCGAGCTGCTATCACCAGACTCCTAGTATGGTGGGCTATGCTGACCATCGCCATCATCAGTGTCGGTGTCGCTGGTCACTGGTTTTTTCTTCCCTTTTTGACGCTTTGGGTCACCCTGCACAGGTCCACTCTGCAACTTCCTCTTCCCTAGGTGAGTGTCACCCACATTTGTACGTGCCCAATCACTAATGCAATCAGCTCCTGTAGCATCACGTAGATCTTTAGGGTCAATTTGATCCCTCACAAGCGGGGACGGGAGAGGAACATCACCGTCATCATCATCCTCATCAAGAACTGGAGCCCGGTTTGATCTACCATATTCCATCCATTCTCGCACCGGATTATGCTCATCATAGAATGAAAGATGGGCTAGCTGCTCAATAATATCACCTTCATCACGATGATCAGAGACCTCCTCAAGTCGCAGCGGTTGTAGTTGACATACACAAGCTTGTTAAGTTTCTTGTGTGTCAACCGATTGCGAACATTTATGTGGAGCAACGCAAAAGTACTCCAGTTCCGCTCACATCCACTTGAGGAAACACGTTGTGCAACAAGCCGCAATGCAAGGCGTTGCAGCTGTGGAGTGGATCCACCGAACATCATCCACCATTGTGCTGCATGTGCAACGGATTGTGTAAGCAATATGTTCGAGTAGCGGAAAGAACAAGGTCATGGAAACAACTCTTACATGGGGATGTCTTTGGGTCCGTCGCCATTCGCATGGTCATTTCCGAGCCAAACTCCCCAAGCTTTTGGCGAAACACCTCAGCCTCCTGCAATGCCTGCACGGTGGTCTGGACATTCGTCATGCGCTCAAATGCACCCTTGAGCATACGAAACATTTCAGCACTTGGATCCATCGTATATGAAAGAGCTGGATTGAGGACACCGGCTGCAAAATATGAAGCACTTCAAATAAGCATAAGTTCAAATAAGCATAAGTGCAATACATAGAGTTCAAATAAGCATAAGTTTTACCTGCACCAACATACGTGTCAATGTACACATCACGAATCCTACGATCGAGAATCTTCTGATACTCATTCCATGTCGACACATTTGTTCCAAAGAAAGACTCCATCTCATTTTTGCACATCTGGAATTGGTACACAACCTCACACAAGTTTGGCTTCTTCTCCCGATCAGCAAAGTGAAGCAACTTGTATACTGGTTGCACTAAGTCAATGATGTACTTCAATCCTTGCCACCACTGCAAGTTAGACAACCTGGCGTGAGCAAATCGACCTTCCTCGGTATTCGCCCACTTGCTGTGTAGAAATTCAGGAGATGCCATCCACTGCATGAAACCCTCACGTTTCCGATATAAGCTATCTAAGAACATGTAGTTGGTCCCAAATCGAGTGACATTCCACTTGACCAACTCACCACCGATTACCTTCCTCATCATTGCATTCAACTGACCATGATTGTGTAACCAAGCTGAAATTCGCTTGCATGTCGAGATCGCACCTACATGTTCGTACCTTTCACAGATATCCTTCAACATCAAATTGACGGTGTGTGCTAGACATGGTGTCCAAGCAATGTGTTCAAACTCCCGTCCTATTGCCTTGCATGCTTTCTTGTAGTTGGAGCCGTTGTCGGTGACTATATACATGATATGCTCCACGCCAATCTCGTTCACCACCTTACGAATCTCCTGCAAAAAATAGGCACAACATTTAGTAACCTGCAACAAATAGGCACAACATTTTGTCAATGGCTCATGTTTAGAGGTTACCGTCTTCAGATACTTAGAATCCTGCGATTTTCCAGTTGCATCAATAGACTTGTGAAACCACGTGACCCCATTGCAATATATCAAAAAATTGATGACACTCATCCGCGTCGGGTCAGTCCAAGAATCACACATCAACGAGACGCCAAAGAGGGGCCAATCATTCTGAAACTTTGCGTACCGATCCTTCAAGTATTTCTCGTTCTGATCAAGGTACTTGCCATCAATATCTCGTCCAGTGGGGGACGCGATTCCTTCACCTGCAACCATATACAAATCATGAGAATAGTTACAGAAATGCAAGGGCAAAGAAAACTTCTGTGTAATTCCAATGAAAGAAAAACTTACCCCACTTTTGTGTCTCTCTGACCGCACTAACAAAGTAAGGATTATCAGCCTGTCTCCCAGGTACTCCCGCAATATGAAAGAATTTTGACCAAGCTTTACCAATAGATTCCTTTGCATTCTTACCCTTCTGCGTCCAGGAACCTGTATCAATCCTTGCTTGTGTCATTCCTCTTCTCCCACCTGCTGCCAAGTGATAGTCATCCACCACCACAGGAGTCTCTGTCGACCGGGCATCCATGGGTCCACCAACACATGTGGGCCATACCCGGGAGATGAGTTCCTACACACCTGGACTACTCGACTAGTGGGCCACGGTGCTGGTACCGTGGACCACAAGGCAAGATAAGACGGATAAGGACTTGTACTAAGACTAGGATAGCTTCACATACCCTGTATAGGCTACTCCGAGTCCTACTCGAATAGTACCCTTGTACCAATCCGACTTGTAACCCTGCCTCCCGTGGCATATAAGGCGAGGCAGGGACCCCTCCCAAAACATACGCAATCAATAAAGAGCCACGCAGCATACAGGACGTAGGGTATTATGCACATTGCGCCCCGAACCTGTCTAATTGTGTGCCCTGTGTCTCACCATCGTGTTCCTGATCTCAGCGAGCCCCACCGCACAATCTACTACTTCGGGTACTCCGTCGTAGGCTCGGTGTCTAAAACACTGACAGCTAGCGCGCCAGGTAGGGGCTCTCGTCGTTGATCCGCTGGCGAACTCGATGGCTCTCGTCATCATCAAACCGACCGTCGCTTTCCAGCAAGGCGACACCTTCATCTTTGGCTCCTGGGTTTGCGTTGCTGACGACGTCGGATCGTTCCTGCGTTTCTTGGCATCAACTTTGAGGTCAAAACTCAAGTCCTCGACGCTTACGCAAGCTTCGATGGAAGAACTCGTCAAAAATTTTGGCAAAATTTTGATCTCTGACCCGCTCAGAGAACCCGATTCGGAGTCCGAGTACAACTTGCCTTCATCTCCTATTCAGCCTGAGTTGCTCCCTTTGGCTTCACAGCTTGCATTCAGCCTGTATAACATTCCAGCACCACCTCTCTTCGGTCATCGCCATGTCAGTGCCGCTTACCAAGCTGCGCTGAAGCACCTCATGTGCTCTGGCTCGAAGATCGTGCTCGAGTACTCTTCGGATTCGGACGTCAACCTCGACTATTATGATTCGGATTCATCTGAGTTCGAGTTCGACTACGGTTCGGATTCTACTGAAGTACAACAATTGACTGGTCCTGCTCAAGGACTGGTGATCACATCGACACCTGAGGGTAGATTCATCTACTGGCCTGAGCATGTGCCTGCTGATCTCACCTTGGATGATCATGAGTGCTTTATCGCTTGTCTTGACAACTTACCTTTCCAGGAAGGTGCCAAGCTTGTTGATTATGACACCGATACTGAGCTCATTGAGAGTACGGGTACTCATTCACCTTATCGGGAAGTTTTCGTCGTTGATGCATCTACTCCGCAAGGACATCGTGCCAATTATCGTTTTCCAGATGATGTGTCTGATGATGAACTCTCCGCCAATGCTCCTACTGATGAAACTGCGGAGGCCAATACAGCACGTCACCAACGCAATACTGATCGTGCAACCCTTCGTCGGGAACTCGCGGAAGCTCTACCTACTCGTAATCTTCAAGAGGCTCTGGATGCGGTAGCCACTCGTCAATATTGCACTCCAGAGGAAGCTATCAACGCGATTAATCTACTTGGTCGCTCTATGCCTCGTGACAGAGCGGCTGCTGAAGTGGCGAAGCTAGCTGAGCTAGCCTACACTATGCTACGCCAGAATACCAGTACTCCTAGTCACCATGGCAGTAGTGGAGGTGCTCATCGTGCCACACCCACTCCTCAACGTACCCGTCCGGAAGCTAGCAATAGGGCTAAAGATGGTGAAGGCAGCGTTACTAGCAAGTCGGGAGACTCTCGCTATGATGCTCGCACAACAATCAACGCCAGATGCGATGAGCGTGAGAAGCAAAAGGATGCAGATTCTGATTCTTTTCCTGCTTTCTCCGCTCGACTTCAAGCTCTGCTTCTTCCGGAGAAATTCAAGCCTTATGGCATCTCTAAATATGATGGAAAGCAAGATCCAAGGCAGTGGTTGCGCTGTTATGCTCTGTCTATCACTAATGCCGGGGGTAATGATGATACTAAGTGTATCTATATCCCTTTTGTCCTGGAGCAAGAGCCCCTCACATGGTTCGAGTCTCTCAAACGTGGCTCCATTGACAACTAGGGACAACTGAAGCACCGCTTCACCAGCAACTTCGCGGGTTCTCTGGGTCGTCATGGTACTCGGATGAACCTTGCCCTGAACAAGCAAAAACAAGGCGAAACTCTTCGTGAGTACATGCGCCGCTTCTTTGAGAAAAGGGCCACCGTTGTTGATGTTACCGAGAAAGAAGTCATTGATACCTTCCAGGATGGTTTTTATGACGATAGGCTTTTCCAAGACTTCGGTCGCGCTCGCCCAGCAAACATCACCAAGCTCAAGGAGATGATCACTCACTGGGCGGACGAGGAAGATAAGGCTCGGAATCGGTTCAAGCATCTTCGCAACAACCAGAACAACGACAACAATGCTGGAGGAAGCAGTAGTGGCAAGCAATAGCAGGGCAATCGCCAGGGTAATAACTACTCGAGCAATCCCAATCGCAAGCGCAAGCCCGACAACACTGTTGCAGCCATGGAAACTACCGCCAAGCTTGAAGATGATCCTCACTGGGCAACATTGACCAAGCAGAAATGCCCATGGCACCCAAAGGGCGATCATACTACAGAGCAGTGTTACCAACTTCGTCGTGCGTTGAAGAACACACCTGAACCAACGCACCCAAACCCGTGATTTCGCAAACACAAGGGGAAGAAGGCTAATACAGACAAAGACACTGGGTTTCAACACCCCTCCAACACTGTCAATGTCATATTTGGTGGGATTCCAATCAAGCGCATGCAGAAACTTGCACTCAAGGAGATTATGTCCATCCAACCAGCAGCTCCCACTTTTCTGAAGTGGTCTAAAACTCCAATTACCTTCTCAAGGGTGGATCAATGGACTAGTTTCTCTGAGCCAGGACGATACCCTCTCGTTCTGGATCCAGTGGTGGCAGGTTCCAGACTCACTAAGGTTCTTATTGATGGTGGCAGCGGTCTCAATGTCCTGTTTGCCAAGACCTTGAAGAAGATGGGCCTGGATATCACCAATATGCTTACCAAGACTAACTCACCATTCTATGGTATTATCCCGGGCAATGCAGCTGTTCCTTTGGGTTCAGTTGTACTATCCGTCACCTTTGGGACTAAGGATCATTATCGCACCGAGTACATCAAGTTCGAGGTTGCTGACTTCGAGACTTCTTACCATGTCATCCTCGGCAGACCTGCTCTAGCCAAGTTCATGGCTATTCCACACTACGTGTACCTCATACTCAAGATGCCAAGCCCCAAAGGAGTTCTTTCATTACAAGGGGATTTCAAGCGTTCTTACGACTGCGACACTGAAGCCGTAGAACTTGCTTCGACAACTCAAGTACCCAATGCTATGATGGAAGTCTTCACTGCAGCTAAAAGGCTTGCTCTGAGCGAGCTAGAGGTTCCTGAGAAGACAGACAACAATAACAAGCCTGCATCGTCTGGTGATGTCCTGCTCAAAGCCATTGACCTTGGTACTGGTGATAGCAGCAAGACGACCATGATTAGTGCACAGCTTGATCCTAAATAGGAAGACGCGCTCGTCAACTTCCTTCGGGCTAACCGTGATATCTTTGCGTGGAAGCCATCTGACATGCCAGGTGTGCCCAGGAGGTTGATTGAGCATTCACTCAATGTCGATCCTAACGCTACCCCCAAGAGACAACACCTTCGTCGCTTTGCTGATGACCGCATGGCTGCTATCAAGAAAGAGCTTGCCAAACTACTCGCGGCTGGCTTCATCCGAGAAGTTTTTCACCCGCAATGGCTCGCTAACCCTGTGCTCGTCAGAAAGAAGAACTCTAACGATTGGAGGATGTGTGTCGACTACACTGATCTCAACAAGCATTGCCCCAAGGATCCTTTCGGGTTGCCGCGGATTGATCAAGTCAATTGTTGTCCATTCCGGAGCAATCCTCTGCACCTACGACTACTTCAGTTCGACCTGATCGAGAAGTGCTTATGATTGATGTGGACTGGAGAATTCCTTTCATCGACTACATTAAACATCAGTTGATTCCTGAAGACAAGTCAGAAGCCGAGCGCATCTCACACCGCGTCAAGGCTTATGCTCTAGTCGGAGATCAACTCTACAAGCGAGGCGCAAGCTCTGATGTACTCATGAAGTGCGTTTCTCGCGAAGAAGGCAAGGAAATCTTGGAGGAGACACACAAAGGAATCTGTGGCAATCATGCTTCTTCCCGCACCTTGGTGGGAAAAGTGTTCAGACGTGCTTTCTACTGGCCTACAGCTCTTGCTGATGCAGAAGAACTAGTCAAAAAATGTCATGGATGCCAATTCTTCGCCAAGCAACAACACGTTCCAGCCTACAAGCTCATCACGATACCACCAACTTGGCCTTTCGCTTGCTGGGGGCTGGATATGATTGGTCCTCTCCCAAATGCGCCAGGAGGATTCAACAGAGTTCTGGTGGCTATCGACATGTTTACCAAGTGGATTGAGGTCAAGCCTGTTACCTGCCCCAAGGCTGATAGAGTCCTCGACTTCTTGGATGAAATCGTACATCGCTATGGGTTCCCCAATCGCATTATTACAGACCTGGGTTTGAATTTCAACAATCACAGTTCTAGAAGTACTACGATAACAATGGAATTGATGTCCGGTATGTCTCCGTCGCTCATCCACGTGCCAATGGCCAAGTGGAACGAGCCAATGGGATGATACTCGATGCTCTCAAGAAGCGATTGTATGATGCTGCAAACTCCAAGGGCGGTAAGTGGATCAAGGAACTACCCAATGCACTCTGGGGGCTACGTACTCAGCCTACTACTCCCACAGGGAAATCACCTTACTTCCTGGTCTATGGCTCTGAAGCCGTCTTGCCTGCTGATGTCATGTGGTGTTCTCCGGCGGTTGATCAGTACGAAGAAGGCGTAGCTGAAGAAACAAGACAGACAGATGTCGACAGTCTCGAAGAAGCTCGCTACAATGCACGCATTCAATCAGCTCAATATCTTGAGAAGATTCGTCACTATCATGACCGCAACGTTAAGGAACGCTCCTTCAACATTGGTGACTTAGTCCTCCGTCGTATCCAGAACACGGCAGGGCTACACAAACTCAACTCGCCATGGGAAGGTCCTTTCTCTATTGCAAAGGTTACCGGTCCAGGCTCGTATCGTTTCCAAACTCTTGAAGGCGAGGAAGTCGACAACTCTTGGAACATTGACCAGCTTTGTCGCTTCTACCCGTAGGGGGTCTCAACAACCCTCTCCAGACAGCTGCGGCTGTAAACAACTCGTAGAGGGCTTCATCAACCCTCTCCAGGCAGCTTCGATTGCAACCACTCAACAGGCAGCTACGGTTGCCACCACTCGTAGGGGATCAAGACAATCCTCTCCAGACAGTTTCGGCTATATCTACTCGTGGCTTTCAGCCGCAATCACTCGTAGGGGATCATGATAATCCTCTCCAGGCAGTCTCATTCTGCGACCTCGTAGGGAGTCATGATAACTCTCTCCAGACGACCCCGTGTCATGCAGAACAATAAGTGGCACATGCTGTCCATGTCTCTACTTCTTAATAAGAGGCTTCGGTCTAGAGTAACACCCTTCTGGTAGGGTCTCAGTGGAACTCTCATACAAGTTGCTGCTACAGCAAGGATGAGTTCATCACACTGTCCCCTACGGTCTTACTCGTTCTTCGGAACATCCTTACGAGTACTCTCTCACTAGGCTCCTAGCCTCAGAGGTACTTAAGACATTGTAAACTCTGTACAATGTATTCAGTAATAAAGTTGTTTATCCTATATATCGACTTGTTACTGTCCTTTACTTATTCACAACAAAGCCTTTTTTCACGCTGCTACAGCTAAGGTGTTCAACTCGTTGTGAATAAGTTCTTTTCGAGTACACTCTCACTAGGCTAATAAGCCTCAGAGGTACTTAAGACATTGTAAACTCTGTACAATGTGTTTAGTACAAGTCGCTACCCTACATCGACTTGTTACTACTCTTAGCTTATTTCATGACAAAGCCTTCTTTTACGCTGCTACAGCTAAGGTGTTCAACTCATCATGATTAAAGCTAACGTTCTTCGGAACATATATACATTTGAGTACTTCTACTCGAGTATCGTATCTCTTTTTGCAGCCACACACTCAATACCAACTCGAGTACTTGGCAAACACATAAGCATACAAGGGATCCAGATAATTGACTGACTCAAAGTTTTTCAATTATATTACATAAACACTTGCTTGGGATTACACTTGTTTTTTCCCTAGTGTTCTACTATACAGGTACATCTAACGGAGATCGATGAACTTGGAGACTGCTTCCGCGATTGGGGAAGTTTGTTGCATCAACTCATTGAGCCTGTCATCAGAGCAATCTCCAGATCTGCCGTTCATGATGACTGTCAAATCTGCCTCGGCATAGAATGACTTGATGAAGCTCAAGACTTGATTGGGAATAGTACAAGCCAGCCTTTGTGCATACTCCAGAATCTTCTTCGGCGTATCCTTCAACCTCTCAACAAGTGGACGAGGCTGGACTCCAGCAACCCTGGGCTCGAAGAGATTGGCTACTGGCTCGGCTGCTTCTGTCAAGGCCTTCAACTCTGAGCGCAGGCCTTCGGCTTCTTCGATCTTGGTCTTGAGCGACTGCATGCAAGTCAACAAGTCATTCCAGCCCGCTAGGCGAATCTCCATCTCACGCTCAAGTTCGAAGCATCGCACCTTATAATCGGCCTCAAGATCCATGCGAGTTGCTTCTTCACGATTAAAGGCCAGCTGCCAGTCCAGCGCCTTGTTCTTGAATTTCTCAACATCTTGAGTCAACTCTGCAGGACATCAAGGCTACTTATCAGATGCAGGGTGCAAGAATAAAGTACTCTATGACGAATTCAGACAGGGGAAATACCTTTATTCTTTTGGCGCAGAGACTTGCTCTTACCGACAACGTCATCCTTCTGGGCCGTCAGCTTCTGGATTTCATTGTGGTACTCGGCGGCATTTCCATCAAGTCTTTCTTGTAGCTTCAGAGATAAGGCTTTCTACTGTTTGAGTTCTTCTCTGAGCTGCGAGACTTCTTCGATGTCTGCCGCATATTGCTCAAGCAGGCGAGTCTTGCGCATCGATTGCTTGACTACTTCCTGCAAGAACAAGGTAATTCAAGAGTCAGAGACAAGATATTTGTGACTACAACTACTCTACAAGAGATTACAACTTACCGCGAAGAGCTTCTCAACGCTGCGGAACATCTCGTCGTGCGCTTGCAAGTTGTCCTCATCCAGGCAGGAGTCGTCATACGGCATCAACCCTTCAGCCATGGATTGGTTACTTGTGCTTGCCGTAGAGTACTTTGCAGCCCTGCATAAAGGAGTCGGGTCTTCAATGATTGGCTCATGCGGCACTATGCGATCCTCCGGGTTGTCTTCCAGCGCCAGCTGTGCATCAACCTGATGCATGGGGGCTTCGGCAACTCGAACTTCTTCAGGGCGCAGCCCGACTTCTGGATCAGCTTCCAGGCCCTCATTTACCACGGCTTCAATATCTTTGAGTTGTTGAGCCCTGGGCTTGGAAGCTGCCTTCACCGCTCCCTTGACCACGTCGCTCCAGAGGAAGCGCAGTGCTTCTGCAGCATCAGCTTCGGCGGGTACTTCTTGGTGCTCTGGAAGTACATCCTCTTGTTGCTCTTAAAGATTCTGCTCTGCCTCAGCAAGATTACTTCCAGAGGCTCCCCACTTCACATCAGTGGATTTTCTGCGTCAACAAGTTGGTCAGCAAATTCAGAGTAAACAATATTAATAAGTACTCGAGTACTTGAGTACTTACAGAGCAGCTCGAGGCACGGAGACTTTCGGCCCCAGCATGTCGAAAAAAGAAGGCATCGTCGGCACCTCTGGCACACTTCCCACCGGCGGCACACTTCCTGGTACCGCGGCTTCTTGTTGCTCATGCGCCACCGTCTCGACGGTTGACGCTGGAACCTATTCGGGTTATGTTGTCCTTGCGGGACTACTCGAGAGCACATTGCATGCACTCTCGATTATCTGCGCAAGACAAAATTCAAGACATTACAGCAAGCAAACAAGTATTCAACATGATATTGGTTACTTAAAGTTCTCAGAACTTACTGTAATGGATGGGAGGCCTGTGATCTTCTTCACAGCTCGTTTCCCCACCGTGGTCCTCTTCTTCTGCGGCGGCAGTGTCACATCATCTGCGAGAGATGATGCTGGCCTCTTCAAAGCTCCTGCGGCGAGGCCACTGGGGATTGGCACCCCAGAGTACCCGTAGCGGCTTTTCACTTCAAAACGCTGTTGAAGTGTCTGGCCGTCATCGTCGCTTGAGGAGGCGTCCTCCACCAAGACTTCTTCTTCTTCCCCTTGAGCAGATCGACTACTCTCGGGGGCTTGAGCCTCAACTCCAGTTGGCTCTCCTTCGGGTGCTTGTAGCAGATCCTCGGGGCGAGGAGGAGGGTCGGACACAAATTTGAAGACATCTTCCTACGAAGCAAGGCAAATATTAGTTACACGACTACTTATAAAAAGTACTCGGGGGCTAGTTCTTGGAAACTTACCAGACGCGGAGGATTGTCAGCACTATATTCGTGGACGGCTACAGGAATTCTGTGAAGATTCTTGAAGATCTTCTGCAGCCTCTCCATCACAAGATCATCGCTGATCTCTTCTCAAGACAGCCTCGAGCCATCATCAGCTCCAGTGTACTCGAACCCGAGATGCTCCCCCTGCATCAAGGGTTGTACCCGTCACTTCATGAAGCTGAAGGCTACCCTTTCAGCTGTCAAGCCTTGCACCTTCTTCTGCGCAATCTTCGCCAGCAACTCTGGAACCTGAATGCACTCTTGCATTGTTGGTTCGTCCTTCCAGAGCTTGTCATACACTAGCGCGAACATGCTGGGCTTCGGCAACTGAGGTGGGGCGTTCTCGATGTAGAACCACTTGTTCTTCCAGTCTTGATTTGAATCAATCAAGTCGTACTTAAAGTACAACTCCTGAGCCTTCTGGCGCATCTGGACACCGGCTCCACCGACTACTACTGAGAAGTTGGCGTTGGGCTGCGGTTTCAAGCGGAAGATCTTCCTAAATAGAGCCCAATGTTGGCGGATTCCAAGGAAAGCTTTGCAGAAGTGCACATACACTGCAATCTGGAAGATGCTGTTTGGATTGAGGTGTACGTGCTCCAACTTGAAGAAGTCGAGAAAGCCCCTGAAGAAGTCATATAACGGCAGTGTCAACCCACACTCGACGAAGTGGCCGAACATCGGGATTTCATCCGGGCTTTTCTCCATTGGCCATGCATCTCCGGCGGCAGAGCTCCAGCCGGCAATCACTTTCTCACGTAGCAATCCGCCGGCTTCGAGGGCCTTGATGTCGTTTTCCCTCATCTTGGACTTCTTCCAAGAGACAGCCTGGCTTGGTGGCTTCGTGATGACCACCGTCTTATACTTCAGCTCCGGTAACTGATTTTTGCCGCGGCCGGACTTCCTCTTCTGACCCTTGGACGGCGCTGGCTTCATTCTTCCAGTCATGAGAGTCTTCTTTCGCATTGACTCGAGGGCTGTGAGGGGGTGGAGACGCAAACTCTTAGCGGTGTGGACGCTCGAACTCTGCGGCGGCTACGGATGCTAAGGCTTTCTGGATCTAAGGGCGAATGAGAGCAGTGAAACCCTAAGGGATACCCCTTAGGGTATTTATAAATCCAAAACCCTAACGGTTCGACCTGATGACCCTTCGTATTCAACAGATTGGTTTCACACAGGCAAACTTTTTGGCTAAGTCAGAGGACTAAAATCCAAGACCTGCTCAGCTCCATCTCGGGGGCTCGACTACTCGATGGAATTGGACTTCACCTAGCTACAGCTCACTGAATTCAGGCCACTATTCTACAGTCAGATTGGACCCTTCAATTCGAGAAAGTACTCGACTCAAGGCTCGGGGGCTCCGTGCCACGTGTCCTTCAGTTTTTCTCAGGATTTTACGGGATTATTTGACAAAGACTACTGATCAACCCTCAGCTTAAATTGTCAATTCGAACTAAGGCTCGGGGGTTACATCCATATAGGATGCGATTTTTGCAAATCGCATTCCTATATTATTTCTTCGGATTGTCTATGGATTTTTCGGAGCAAGATCAAAGAGTAGAAGATTGACCCTCAGCTTGAATCCTGGATTCGACCTAAGGCTCGGGGGCTACATTCCATATGGAATGCGATTTCAGTAATTGCATTTCCATATGGATCTTTGATGCAAAGATTTCAATAACGAAGCGGGTATTATTGAAGACCTTCAAGGGAAGTACTCGAGGACGCTTGGGAACAACTCGAGAAGACTTCAAGACTACTCGTGGAGTTAGCTGGAGTACCTTCCAGCCTCGTGATGATTCAAGTACTATTGAAGATTGAAGCTTGTAGAACTCGGGGACGCTTGGGAACCACTCGTGGAGACCTTCAAGACTACTTGGAGCATCGCACTCGACTACAAAGTACTCGGGGGCTTGTCGACCGGGCATCCCTGGGCCCACCAACACATGTGGGCCATACCCGGGAGATGAGTTTCTACACACCTGGACTACTCGACTAGTGGGCCACGGTGCTGGTACCGTGGACCACAAGGCAAGACAAGACGGACAAGGACTTGTACTAAGACTAGGATAGCTTTCCATACCCTGTATAGGCTACTCCGAGTCCTACTTGAATAGTACCCTTGTACCAATCTGACTTGTAACCCTGCCTCCCGTGGCATATAAGGCGAGGCAGGGACCCCTCTCAAAACATACGCAATCAATACAGAGTCACATTGCGGCCCGAACCTGTCTAATTGTGTGCCTCGTGTCTCACCATCGTGTTCCTGATCTCGGCGAGCCCCACCGCATAATCTACTACTTCGGGTATCCCGTCGTAGGCTCGGTGTCTAAAACACTGACAGTCTCCCTTCGCGAACCAGCTCTTCTAAGCATCCTCTGGAAAGGATTTCCTCTCGCCGAACCACTACCACCAGCACCACTACCCCCTCCATGCTCGTATGCACCTCCTCTCTGTGACACCCTCTGACGGTACTCTTCCTCCGCCCTCGATTGGTTGATGGCACGTTGCAGCTCTTCATCCTCATCATATTGACCACTGGGATTGTTTCCCTCTGCTGCAGCCTCCTCCCTTCTCAACCTCTCTCGAGTCCGGTCAGCAGTTGCCTTCTTAGCCCTATCCAAGTCACACTGAAAATACTCTCGCACATCTGGCGGCACATTCCTGCAATGGACAACCGACGACCCCCTCCCAGCCAAATGTTGTTTCAATCTAGTTGCACCACCTCCTCCTTTCACAGCATTACAATAGTTGCATCGGAATCCGGGATAAAGATTTTCACCATGTTCCCATACAGCATCTTGCGGTCTGCCTGACATTGTTTATCTACAAAAATCGACAACAAAAACATATCAATCCCGTAAATAAAATCTGCGTAAATAAAACCTCCCTAAAATACAATGTCCCATAGTACACCTAACTCATATATACACTACACCTAAGTCAAAGTACCTACCTAAGTCATATAATCACCTAAATCAAACCTACCTAAGTCATATAATCACCTATATCAAATCTACCAGAATCATTTATACATATGAACAATATTTTACCTAAATCCTACATCCAATCATTCATATCTACATTAAAAAGTACCTAAAAAAGGATTAGGATCTTACTCTGGAAACCGTAGCAACTGGCCGGTTAGCCGCCGCTACCGCGCGGTCGCGCGCGCTAACCGCGTGAGGACGATAGATCCAGCTACCGGGCGGCTAGCCGGCCAAGCCGCGCGGCTTACCGCGGCTGGGGAACGGTTGCGCGGCGGCGGTTCCGCCCCAGCGACCTGCAGACGGGGGCGAGAGGGAGGAGAGAGTGATTGCGGATAGGAGGATTTTTTACCCTGCGCTATATTTTGACACCCCCCCATCCTTTGGGCCGAACTGGGCCATAATGGGCCGACGGGTTTTTTTTTCTTTTCTGATTTAACTTCTAATGCTCGTAAAATATGCTAAATCAATAAAATTTTGAATAATTTTGACACCATTAGAATCTACGCAACTCGAAGTATTTTAAAGATTTTTTGGGAATTTTTTTATTTTTAAAATTCAAAATTCAAATTTTGAAACCCTAGCGGTTTCAAACCGCACGAAACCGAAACCGCACCACGGCGGTTTGAGCGGTTACCGCGGTATAAATTGCGGTTTTGGTTGGTAAAAAAACCCTGGTCGCCGCTAGTCCTGCTGCAGCTACTGCATCGCATCACCGATTCCCGAGCCTGTCTTGACTTTATCCCCTCACTGCCAGATGCTCAGGTGGCCTCACACCGTCCACGCAATGGCACGAGCTGAGCTTTACCAAAAAAAAAAAGAAATTTGCAAGTGGGAGTGACTAATTTCTCTCTCCAGTCGCTTTCGTCTGTCAGTGTTGTACATGGGCAACAGGGTGTTTTGTCAAGTGCCTTGGTCATCTAAATTTTTGTGCGGCGACCGTTATTTCGGGGCGGAGGAAGTAGTGGTGATCGATTTCATAAAATATATTTATTGTTTATAGTTGACCTTCGTATTAGGGACGGAGCCACTAGGGGTCTGGCGGGGGCGTCCCCCCCCCCCCCCCTCGTGGCCTCAAATTTTCTACTATAAATCTTTATATTAAGGGAAAAGGCTACAAGTTTTAATGTTTAGCGCATGAATCGATTTAGTTGGCCCTCTAATCTTCCAATGCTATCTCCTTGGTACGTTTTTTGCAAAAGTTAAACAAAAAGATTGACTTACAATGGAAGGGGATCAGTACATATGTAACACACATTCTCTGCCATTAACAAATATCTTGGCAAAGTTGGAGTTGGCCAACGTCAATGCACGTGTGCGCTGTGTGGAGCACACATGAATTCACAATACCTGTATTCAAAAGAAAAGGGTGATAGCGTTGTTGCTATCACGTGCAACAACTAGGTCTGTTCTTAATCGCGATTTTTGGCCACGGGAATCACGACTTGGAGGAACTTATTATAACAAAGTGATCATTGCGTCATCGATTATATATTAAAGAGATATTCTTGAATGTTTTAGAACTTTAGATTAGGACATGAAACAAATGGACTTATCTTGAAAGAGTAATTTCATAATGATATTATTCTATACTCTATATAAATATGGTTGAATAAAAAAATTCAAAACTACACTATAAAATGATCAATTGGTCCGGTACACCGTCATTGTACTATTTTAGAGAGATCGGGACTCGGGAGTATTTTATCTTTTGATGCGTGTTAGCATGAGACACATTATAAATTATAGAAATTCAAAAAAAAAATCATTGCTGACAGCGACTGGCTGGGTCTCTTGTAGACATTCGTGTGGGAGTGGGGGTTGGCGGGTTGCATACATGTGTTTCTCAACGAAAAAATAAATAAATTTACATATAACTTACACTGCTATACTATTTTGAAAAATTTCCTTTATATCAACCAATGAAAATTAAGGTATGTATGATTTGGAGTCCAAGTGTAAAGGATGTGAGTCTGCCGGTACGCATTACTGGGATTGTAACAAATGAAGTTATTTTGTTTGAGTAGTAAAAGCCATGTATTTATTCCAATAACAAAAGAAGTTCAACCAAAAGTATCCCTTACACAACTTATAGTTTTATGCTCCAAGACAAGAATTTTTGCGATGCTACTTTGGACAAATTCATTATGTTTTGAAGGAAACATTATAACAGATCTACATTAATTTTAAGCACTCTATTTTCAGAAGAAATAAATGAGTACTCATTATGCTTTATATAAGAAAATCAACATCTTACGCCATTGCAGTAACTAAAATGCACTATAGGGCTGAGTGTGCAAGCTATGCGAGCATCTGCGTTGGTATCGTGTTTCAAAAATATATACAAATGCTAGTAGGTTTCAATGGACCATGAGGAGGTAAAAAAAAAACCTTTCTTCTGAATTAAAGTAGATAATAAAGACTAAGATCTTGTTTAGTTCCTAAACTTTTTTCCTACTACTCATCACATAAATATTTGGATACTAATTAGAAGTATTAAACATAGATTAATGACAAATTTCATTCCATAAATCCCTTAATTTTTGAGTCTAACGAGCTTAATTATATCATAATTAGACAACATTGTGCTACAGTAAACAAACTCTAATGATAAATTAATTAGACCTAATAATTTATCTCAAAATTTCTCGTCCATCCATGTAATTAGTCTACGTTTATTACCTCTAATAAACCTTGAAAGAGGTCCTCTCCCAAATTTTCCCCGACTGAACAGACCCTAAATGGGAAAGAAAAACGTGGATCGATGAAGTTAGGACAGGTAACATGAGATAGATGGTGTAGTTCAAGTTAAGATTTCAATTAAACACATGTAGCAACACACATATATGGAAATGAAACTGGGAAGTAAATTTTAATATGAACTATGATGGAAAGACATACAGTAATATCGTTTGGGAAATGAATAAATGATTCTAGATTTGTTAGGCTTGTAGATACAAAATTTCAAACACAACCAGTCAACCACTACCCTTTCGCTGTACTTTTCTCCTATCAATATACTGTAGCACGCACGCATCTTTCCCTCCGATCCTTCTCTCCCTCTCCCTGTACTGTTCCTTTTCAAAAAAAAAACCTCAAGACTATTAAAAAAACTCAAGACCTGGAAATGATGCAGTGAAGAAAATTATAATTCCAAATTCCAAAACTTTATTGCAATGTCATTTTCCTGCTTTGCATAATTGGATATGCGGTTGAACAAGATTATTGATGCCACTTTTTCCAATCCTAGCTATACACGCCTGACGCCTTGGTCGATCAACACGAGCCATCCAACCGTGGTCTGAACTATGCTGCCGTCATCGTCTCTCTCCTCCCTCCTCGTCCTCCGCCACCACCCGCCGCGCGGCTCGCTCCCGCCAACTTCAAATCGCTCCCCGCCGCCGCCACACCTCCGCTTCCTCCTCCCTCCGTTGCTGGCGCCGCGCCGCGCCTTCGTCTGCCAGCCGCTCGCCGCGGCGGCGGCAACGGACGACATGGCTGCTGCTGCTGCGCCCGCGGCGGCGGCGGCGGCGTCGCCCCCCACGCTGCTCGAGTACATGGGCCAGGCCGGCGCGGCCGCGGACCTCACCGTCCTCGTGGCCCACATCCAGAGCGCGTGCAAGCGCATCGCGGCACTCGTGGCGTCCCCCGGCAACGCCGAGCTGTCGAGGGCGAAGGCGGCCGGCGGGGGAAGCGTGGCGGCCGACCGTGACGCGCCAAAGCCGCTTGACGAATTGTCGGTGCGTACTGGATTCGCATGTTCTTGAGTTGAGTTGGTAGTCTCGCTCTCGCATTCAACTGCGTGATTTTCACGCGATGTGAACAAAAAGGTGTTGCATTGTTGCGACTTGTGAGATCGATCTTTAAGTGCTTGATATGGCAGTATGGTACATAACAACATAGAATCCATCTGACATTTTATTAACTTGAACATCATAATTTTAGGATATGAAAGGGTAAAGACTGGGATACCTGAATCATTGCTGAATTCACTTGTATAGAGTTTCGGTTGCGGAAGCACATATGCGCAGTCAGTGTTTCCATTACCGGATTGTTTTGCTTCAACTCATTACTCTACGTACCAAAATAGCTAGCTTTAAATATTCTACTTTCATATCTCTTGCACTCATGGCAAAATAATGTTAATTCTTTGCTTGAATTCAGAATGATATCATCTTGTCATCGCTCAAAAGTTCTGGAAAGGTTGCAGTCCTCGCGTCTGAAGAAAACGATCTTCCTATTTGGATATCTGATGATGGTCCATATGTTGTTGTTACTGATCCGCTTGATGGCTCTCGCAACATTGAGGTCTCCATACCTACTGGAACAATATTCGGAATATATAACAGGCTAGTGGAGCTCGACCATCTCCCTTTGGAGGAGAGAGCTCAGCTCAATTCGCTGCAAAGTGGAACTCGCCTTGTTGCTGCTGGGTATGTTCTGTATTCATCTGCCACCATCTTGTGTATCAGCTTCGGTGCAGGTACACATGCCTTCACATTGGATTGGTCCACTGGAGAATTCATTCTTACACATCCTTCACTCCAGATACCACCTAGAGGTAACCAAGTGTAGCAGTCTAAAGTAATTTGCTGCTTTCCAAATTCTTCACTGAACCTTGCAGTCTAAAGTAGCTTGTGAAGGTGTCACTGAAGCTTTCTGTGGCTCAAATACTAAACTGAACTTTATTAAGTCTGCAACAGTGCATGAAAACCCAGATCCGACCTGCATCTTTTAGAGGGTTCTTTTATCTTTGCTCAAAATTATAACTGCATGCCAGGGCAAATATATTCGGTGAATGATGCTCGGTATTTTGATTGGCCTGAGGGCCTAAGGAAGTACATTGACACAATCAGACAAGGCAAAGGACAGCACCCGAAGAAGTACTCAGCTCGCTATGTTTGCTCACTGGTTGCTGATTTCCACCGGACACTCATATATGGTGGAGTTGCTATGAACCCAAGGGATCATCTGCGGTTGGTTTATGAGGCGAATCCTCTCAGTTTCCTTGCTGAGCAGGCTGGTGGTATAGGGTCCGATGGCAAGAACAGAATCCTCTCGATTCAGCCTGTGAAGCTGCACCAGAGGTTGCCATTGTTCTTGGGGAGCATGGAGGACATGCTTGAGTTGGAAAGTTACGGAGATGTCCAGCAGAAGGTTAATCCTGGATACGAAGTTTAACAATATGTAAAAATACTCAGGTTTTCTGGTGTTCTAGCAATACAGTAAGCTAAAAGTAAAACACTTACGGCAATCCTGTCTTTGTGTGACCAGAATTTGTCGTACATCGCTGTGAATGTAAGTATTATGAATTTTTTTTTGTCAGATTGCACAACCCTACACCCTATTTGAAACAGGATGCCTGTTCGTGAATAATATATAGCTTCCAAATAGCAAAGTATTGAAGTGTTTTATCTCTGAACACCACAGTTCCATGTAGCGCTCTGTAGTAGCAGTCGTCCTTTGCAAATGTTGAATATAAGCAGCAGAGTGAAGTCACAAAAATGCTGCATCCTGCATATTTGAGCACCGGTAAAATACATGCCTTTTAAAATCTTTGCAACTCGTAGGCCCATGATGAGCATATTTGAGTCATATGTAAGCACTGAAACTAGTATCACGTGATTCTGTAAGACTCGTGATGGTTAATACCAGGAAACGTTGCATATGAGAAATCCTGCAAATGATCAGAGCACAAGGATTCTTCCAATCAGCATTTCAGGAATAATAGCACACTGGTCGCTAGTGGCTGCATCACCTGACATTACAATCCTGGTGATACAGATCACATGGCCGCAATATGCGCTAAAACTCTATGCAAAATTACAGCATAGATCAGCAACCAAGGAGTGAATGATAACTGATCCCTCACATCAATCCATACAATCTTTAAAACCTATGTGGAAAGCGGGAGGATCACAGTGTAGCTAGACAGTGAATGATGTACAAAATTACGGTGAATCTGTCCGAACTCAATTCAAAGTTCACTGCTCCAAGGCAAGTTGCTTGTGCCTGTTGAGATCGTTGAGGTAGCTTGAGCGTGTGTAATCTTCTGAATCACATGAGTCAAACATCAGGGGCTTTACGATTTTAGGCCTTCTCACCAGCTCAAGTGATTCCCGGTCTCCCTTCAAGAAACAGACCACCTGCAGGCAACAAATCAGGGGTCAATTTACTGACTTTCCACTTCGATTGGCAGATAAGATCCACTCACTCACCGATTTCATACTAGGCCGTGAGGTTGAGCTGTGGTGAATGCACAAGGATGCCACTGCTAGGATGTACACCATCTCTTCGGGGTCATATTCGTTGCCGAGGGAAGGATCCACCAGCTCTTTGATGTTGTTTGCATCAAGCAACGGCTTTGCCTAAGCAGACAATGAACAATTTGAGTTCCAGGGGGTTCAGAAGCATGTAATGCCAGTTCATGTTTTCTGTTCATTTCATTGTATCCTACTCCTAAATTGTCAATTTATTTTTTGACAATGTCAAAGTACACAATTTGATGAACTGGTTTTAATATGTAAAGTATATAGTAATAGTTTGCTAAATGTGTACCCATATCACTAGGCTCTGTCTGGAGGAGTCCACCGCTTTCCGCCCTGTAACTAGCTCAAGAAGTAGAACACCGTATGCAAACACATCTGTCTTCTCATTTATGATCCCATGCATGAAGTATTCTGGGGCCATATACCTAAAAGACAGCGCAAAATCAAAGTTGAAACAACAGTTACAACACTATTTTCAGTATTCTGGATAATAAGAAAGCACGATCAAGAGCCAAAGAGGCTTACCCGAATGTGCCTTCAATGGGATATACAACAAGATGAGTCAATTGGTCAGGAAGCCACTTGGCAAGACCAAAATCTGATATCTGCAAAAGAAGGGAGCAAAACTGTAACTCTTGACATCCCTAGGTTTTATAAGTAACATGATAGTGTAATCTAGCAGTAGAAACATACCTGAGGTTGGTAGTCTTCAGTTAAAAGGATATTAGAAGCCTTGATGTCTCTGTGAATTATACGACGATGGCATCCTTCATGTAGGTACAGCAACCCTTCAGCAATTCCAAGTGCAATGTTGAACCTGACTTTCCACTTCAGGGTTTCCTTTGTACCTGATCAGCTAAAGTCCATTTTAGCGCTAGACTAAGAGCATCTCAGTACAGTCTAACAGCTAATGAACTTTTTATATTGAAAAGGTGATGCTTGAGATCTCAGACCATGCTTGAAATGTAGGGGACTTAACAAAGTGAGTGTAAGATGTATAAAATAGCATATATAAATGGACGCATGAACCTCTTTCAGATATTATTTGAACAATTATGTTGTACTGGCATAAAAGTTAAAGATCTGCTCTCATAAAATTCTTGGGAAATTTGGATATGTACCATTAAAAGTGTACCTCGCCTTTTGGAAATGTTTGCATAAAATGTGCCCCCCATATCACACAAAATCTCTTAGCTATTTCATTCGTTAGCTAACAAAAGTGCTACTCTTAGATAGGAATATACCATGCAGAACAGAAGCCAGGCTTCCATGAGGTGAGAACTGCAGAACCAGGTGCAAGCCCCCTTCCACACTGAACCCCAAGAGCTGTGCTGCGTTTGGGTGGTTAACATGGGCTATTATTCCAAGCTCAGCTAAGAAGTCGCTAACTCGGTCCTCTTTGTTACCACCTTTTGTTAATCTCTTAACTGCCACAAATTGTCCATCAGCAAGCTGTCCTTTGTACACCTCAGCATGCCCTCCCTTGCCGATCAATTTTTCTAGTAAAATCAGGCATAAAACAAAGTCAGTATGGCAACTAAGATGATAAAATTCCAGCCAAAAATTGTATTTGCATTACACAAAAAATGAAAGTTATCACCTTAAAAGATGGAAATAAGAAAAGGAGCTCAAGGAATTGCATTTCCATATTGTACTGTCATGATTAAAAAAAACTAAAAAAAGCTAGCTTAGATTAACAGGTGGTCAGGACTCAGGTGCATGATCTTAAACTTTTCCAGCTAAAGAGCATGTGCAGGCTAGAAGGATAGTAACAGGTCATCATCATTAACCTAAAGAACCATTCATGATTAGGACCTCAGACCCTCACGATAATATCATTTCTCAGTGAAATCATAGCATTGCAACTGTAAATATATATCTTAATGTTAAAGGTACATCCCACCTCACGAGCTTTGCAATGATAGTAGCATAACCTAATCATCAAATCACTCACAGCAACGATGAAGTAAGTGTGCATGACTGCATGTTACCTGAACTAAATCTGTCAGTTGCAGTACAAAGCTCTTCGTAGTCAAAGCTTCGCCATGATGGTCTCCACTTCCCAATCTCAGGAAGGATCTCAGGAGCAATGGCACTGCAGTCCATTTGGTTCTTACCACTCCGCATTCTCTCCAGATACCCTCTAAGCCCTCTGCTCTTGGATCTCTGAGGGAATGTCACTGCTCGACCCATGGACTTCTTTCTTCTAAGTATTAGCCCGCTGATCAGGTTCCTCCACTGCAAATTATGGTTTGATTCTGCTGACTGCTCCACCGAGGTGCTGTCATCGGAGTCCACACTACCAGATAATGAGATATCTAGCACGGCACGGGGAGAGCTCCGATCAGCACACTCACTGTTGTCGTCGCTACTGCGCTTGGTACCAATTCTGGGCATTTCTTCGGAGCTCCCACGGCTGTCATCATTACTGCTCTTGGATCCAATTTCAGGCACTTCACCGGGGCACTCACCATTGATGCTCTTGGAGTCCATTCCTGGCACTGGTTTACAAGCACCATCAGATTCAGCACACAGGCTGTTGCTGTCATTGCCATTCCTATCATTCTGATCTTCACTCGATAGAGTGGCTTCGATTACGGACCCACCGTTATCACATTCCTCCTTGGTTGTTTCATCGGAGCCTCTCTTAGTGTTCTCTTGATCCTCTACTGCAGAGGTATGGGCTATACCAAAAAAGTCTGTTAGTACGCCATGACACTGATTTTGCATTCATGGAAAACAGCTACCTAACAACAACAATCAAGAACGGGACAAAGTGCAAAGCAAGTCACAGCAAGAAACAAAAACACAATGATACGCAGATTGTCTGGCTTGCCATTGAAAGGCACGTGCTGCCAGACGAGAGTACGTGAGTGAGGCACTCTATTGCAGAATTTTTATCCCCATTCAAAAGAAAACATATATGAAATACCCCAAAAATTGACATCCGCACCACCCCCCTTTTGCCCCCTTCCAAAATTGAAGTTTTGTTCCTTTCTACCACAGCCACACGCGCTGAAACAGCAAAAATGTCCATTTCAGAGGCTTTGGTGGAGTTGGAAATTCGGCAGAATTTGACCATCTACCACCATAATAAATGGAAACGAGAGACCCGCACGCCCTGGTATGTATTTTACTGTTTCGAATTAGACCAGGAATCTCAAACCTGACACCAACCAACTCTGTTCCCAAAAATAAAATAAAAATTACTGTTCAAACTTGAAAGAGGCGTCATCAGACTCCAAAGAACTCATAAATCAAATCCATCATCATTGAAACGAGAAACTACTGATTTGCTTCTACGAGCAAACCATCATAAATAAACATTTCCATACAAGGAAGAACAAATAAAAAAGGAGAAGGCAAAATCGAGAAGGAAAAGATACAGAAGAGCTTCTACGCCACAGAAATGGAGGAAAGATGAGCCATCAAGGATGGAGCGCAGCTCACCTTCCTTCTCTGAAGAACCGGGAAGATCCTTGAGCAGCCGCCGCCCCTCCTCCCCTGCCTCTGCCGGTCCACGCAAGAAAAACTCCATCAGTTTCACCATCGCCGCCGGCGACCACCCTTCCCTCCACACCCAGTGAAATCGACGGACGAATGTATAGAGAGGGAAAGAGAATAAAAAAGGAGCAAGCTTTGTATCGGCGCTGCAGAATCTCTCAGGGAGAGGGAGAAGCAGAGAGGAGAGGAGAGAGACGAAGAATACCTTCCGTGGTAGCCATATTAACCTCCTTCCTCCTCCTTCTTCCTCCCGGCACCAACAACTTCGCTTTCAAGGGCAATCAAGCTCGTCGAGGACAGCAGCTCCTCCCGGCGCCGTCTCGCATTGAAACAACAACACCACACCAACTGGAGCCGGAAACGAGCAGGCAGGCGAGATGGGAGGGAGACAGGGGTACTTGGAGCTCGCACGGCACCCAAGAAAAATGGAGGACGGTGCAGGGCAGAGAGGTGGCGGGTTCTTTTGAAAACGGCAGGTCCGCAGCTTGCTGTGCTGCTGTGCTTTCCTTTGCGCTGCAGGCTTGCGGCTATTCCTCCCTTCTCTCAAAAGAAGAGAACATATAGGCAGCACAGCACTGCAGCAGGTCTAGAGAGAGGAGTCGGAGGAGAGAGAGGGACTGGGCGGGCAATGGGCACTGATGTCTGGTGGTAGTCCACAACCTTTTGTAGTGACCTCTCTAGACCTCCAGTGGACCTACTCCTCCTACACACACAAGGCAAGAGGAGGGAGAAAAATATTTGCAAAACCTCTTGTGATGGAATGGGTTCAGAATTTGGAGATTTGAGAGTTGGTGGTGGGGAAAGCTTAGATTTTGATATGTGCTTTTGTAGTGTTGTGTCTTGTGCCTACTACTCCTCTCAGTAAATCTTGGAGCTTGTTGGAGGACTGGGAAAAAATATGTACTCTTCAAGGTGAAAAGATTAGATGTTGATGTCTGCCTTTGCACAATTAGGAATGGGGATATATCCATGATGGATAGTTGACGGGTAATTTATCTCCCGTTTCCAACTGCAGCCCATTCTTTCGGATTTTCTCCTCCACTTTTGCAAATAGGGGCTTGGAGTATTGGCTGTTTTGAAAAAACCTCCTAGTACTAGAGGGCCTAGAGGCTAGAGCTAATAAGCGTTGGGGGGCACGTGCATTGAAATGAGCAGTGTGGAATGCGGTGGCCTTGCTTGTGGTACCAGAAGGCATGTCTGGTCTACAAATTTTGTTGGATCAGAAATCAGATCATGCTTTTGCTTCAAAATGTTGCGGCATTTAAGGTTGGGTTGAAAAGGCTGCCTTCCTTTTTTTCCGAAAAGATAAGTGGTAATGCCACATCGGTACTTGTTAAACCTCAAGGCTCCTTGGTCTCTGAGTGGGATCGTTAAACGCTGATCAAAAATCGGACGGAGGAAGTATTTATTAGGAAGTTATATATATGCATATTTTTATGAAAATAATTTTCAAGACAAATCTATTTATAAGACTTTCACATTTCCAAACTGTAGCGAACATGGCCTCATATGCCATTTGTTCAAAGCTTAATTTTGGTGATTAATGACAACATGATCAATGGGACTAACCATATCGTTTAGCATGTCTTTGTAGACACTTCTAGGTCTCAAGGATGCAAAAATACCACATGCCAAAATGAGAAGATAGTATTGTCGGGGACAGCCACGGGGTCCCCTAATGATGGGGGAAATCACCCCTTTTTCGAAAAATAACGAAAGCAAACGAGCAAACCACACCACGCACGACAGCGGCCCAGGGCAGGGCCCACGGCCCAAAAAGCCTCACCGGCCCAACGAACAGTCGACCCCCGGCGCTCCTCGAGCAAACCTCCGACCCGCTCGAGGGCCGGGCGCTGCGTCGCGAATCTTCCGCCTCGCTCGAGGGCCTGACGCCCCCTCGGGCGAGTGTCCGCCTCGCTCGAGGGCTTAATCCCCCTCGAGCGTGTTTACGCCTCGCTCGAGGCCTCCTCTGATCCGCGACACCGTGCCTGCTCCCACGACCGGAGCATTAAATGCTCTGGCGCGTCGCGGGAGCCCGGGTCAAAGGCAAATCCACGCCACGCCGGCCCTCTGACACCGCCTGGGAATCAGATCCCGGCGCTGTTCGGCTAACCCGCACTGTGCAGCCATCCCCGGCGCTGTGCGGGTGCCGCGCGGGATGGCCGGTGTCATTCCGAGATACGGTGCCGCCTACTCCCGTACCTCCTCCACGTCGCGCCCCTCGAAAGAGGACGGCGGCACCCTCGAGAGGGGTACGGCCCCCAATTCCCCGCCCGCCTGGGGCGACACCGTGGCGCAAGGCCGGCGAGGCGCGTCACCTCCGTCACCTCCCAGCGCTGTGCAGCCATCCCCAGCGCTGTGCAGCCATCCCCGGCGCTGTGGAGCCCTGTTACGATGGGACGCCACCACGCCGGCCCCTGTACGGCATGGGCGCTCCCGCCATCGAGACCTTCGAAAGAGCATGGATCATCCTCGAAGGGTGTACGGGCAGCGACTTGGTGCGCACACCGACCGGCGCCGCCGTACGAGCGACGTGCGCCGCGTCCCCTCCGCTAGCTGCGGCGCCGCCCGGCCATCCCGGGCGCTGTGCGACTCGCCCAGAGTCCGTGCGATCAGCACCAGCGCTGTGCGGACATCCCTGACCCTGTGGCACCATCCCGGGCGCTATGCTGCCATCCCCCGGTGCTGTGCGGCCATGCTTCGATGGGATGCCGCCACGCCGGGCCCTGTACAGCACCGGGCGCCCCCGTCAGCAAGACCCTCGAACGGGTGCACAAACGGCAGTTGGACGCGCACGCCGAGCAAGCTACCCTCGAAGCTATTCCCCGACCATCGGATAGCCACCACGACACCGGCAAGTGTTGAGACGCCAGGACACCATCAAATCGCGAACACTGTGCACCAGTACCACGATACTGTGTAAAACCCCGTGCGGCACATTTGTAAGCCGCCTCCCCTTGGTCTATAAAAGGAGGAGGCGGTCACCCGGCCGCCGGGGGGGAGGACGACATCATCGCTTCACACTCACTCTCACTCGCATTCTCGTTCCCATCGATATTGGCATTTTGCCTCAATCACTTAGCAGGGACTTGGAGGCCTCTCCTCCTCTCCCGCCTTGCTTGTAGCCCCCCTCTACAGGCACCACCGGTGCGAGTCAATACAGCGCGCACGCGCCAATCTGCTGGACGTACGACCCCACGGTCGGAACCAGGATAAACTCGTGTCCCCTGTGTTGTCATTTGCACCGACCATCGAGAAGCTGATCACAGCGTAACTTACTAGTTAGTGTCGGGACTAATCCTAACACCGACAAGTATATTTTTCAAAGGTCAAAACCGCGGAAGAAGAAGAAAAGAAATGCTACCGTCGGATGAACCGACGGCACCTTGGAAACAAGCGTCGGTGCAATGGCCGGATGAAGTAGTACACTGCGGAAGAAGACGCAAGTTAGCTTGCACCACCGGATGAACCGACACCCCCAGTTTTACATACGCCGGATGAATTCAAGAGACCAAGCAACAGTCAGCTCGCAGGAATCAGTAGCACCGGATGAACCGACGGTGTAGCAGCGGTTCATCCGATGGCCATGTGTTTACTAACAGAGAGATTCTGGCGCGAAGGTCTTCAGCACCGGATGAACCGATGGATACAAGGATTAAGCAACGGTTCATCCGATGGCTTCAAAGATGCTACCAAAGAGGTTTTGGAAGCAAACCTATCAGCACCGGATGAACCGACGGCATGAAAGAAGGACCGTCGGTGCAAGTGTCGGAGGATATGTGTCAGTGGAAATGCAACGGCTAAGTGACGTGGAGGGCACCGGATGAACCGACGCCTGGGAAAGTTATAGCGGCGGTTCATCCGACGGTACCAAATTCAGCAGCTTTTAGCCAACGGCTATTTGGACGCCTTGGGCTATTTATACCCCCTCCACTCACCCATTTGGAGTTGCTGGATTGTGTGGAAGTGCAGAGGAGTTCAAGACATATTGAAGATCATATCCAAGCCATCCAATTGCTAAATTGCTCATCCATAGACTTGCATATGCTTTGTGTGTGTGCTTAGTGCTAGGCTTAGCTTAGAATTGAGTGAGTGCAAGGTGTGCCTACCTTGTGAGGTGATTCTCGAGTGGATCAAGTTGTACGAGGTGCGCCGGAAGCCTTGGAGCCTAGGTGGCTCTCCGGCAAACGTCTTCGACCCTCCGGCTTAGTGTGGAGCGGCGAGGACACTTTGTGCGGGGGACGTGGAGACCCCCTTCCCTTGGTGGAGAAGCTCCTTTGTGGAGGCGGCATCAAGGTGACCAAGGGAGCTTGGCGAGTGCCTCCGTGGCGAGCCTTTGTGGCAAGTCAAGTGGTGCTCTTGTGAGAGACTTGGTAACGGGGAAGTAATACTCTTGTGTAGAGTGCTTCAACGTGGACTAGGGGTGGCTTAGTGCCTACCGATACCACGGGATAAATCGTGTGTCAAGAGTTTGCTTCCTCTCACCCCCTTTACGTTTCCGCATTACATCCTTACAATCCTTGTGTGTCTTTACTTTCCTAGAGTAGTATCTTGTTAGGATTGGCTGTAGGTTGCAAAACTTGTTTTGGGATGAGAGTTTCACACTAGAACAACCCTAGTTGCACATTTAGATAGTATGTTCTAGTTTATGTTTCATGCAAGTAGTGAAAGCCATAGGTTAAGTTTTTAAGTTGCCTAATTCACCCCCTTCCCCTCTTAGGCTACGAGCATCCGATTCCTTACACAAACTCAACGACTTAAAACTTACTTATGATTTATATTTTTAATGTTTGACTCAAACTTTGTCACTCTTTACCAAACTGGAGGGAGTACTTCCTACAACACAAACTTGTTTATCCTGAAAACTAGGCGTTCTTTTAGCTCAGGATAAATTGAACCCCAACAAATACATCCTTTCTTCAGTTTGGTCACCACATGAAAGCCATTTTGTACCATCATTGTCCTCAACACGAATTTAGCCAACTTTTTTCTTTTGCAAAATCTTCTATAAACATATGTCCATATTTAGATGCAAAATTTTTCACCTAGAGAACCGTGTCAGTTCATTTCTTCTTTCTACGCACGCGACCCGATGCAAAATTTTCACCGCTTTTGCCAAAACTTTATATAGGAACATCATAAATAACTTCTCGAGAAAAACGGGCATGTGCCATAATTTGACGCGTAATTGTCCGTCAAATTTGGTGGATGGTCCGCTACCGAAACAAAACAAAATCAACCATTCCAATACGCGAAATGACTCTTGTTGTTGAGTCATGATCCAAAATTTTGTCTCCCAAGTCCCAAGAGAAAGGTTGACTTTTGACGGAGTGAAGCGGAGGCCCGTCGACGGGAGGTATGGCCGGAGCGACAAGGGGTGGGGTGGGGTGGGGCAACGCTCCCCGTGGTACGGTACGAGTTATATATCTTCGTTAGGGTTTCCCATTGGAGATTGGTTCCATCATATTCTCGTAAGCCGCCGTCTTGACGTTGTAACCGGACACCCGACATAGTGAAGTTCTTGCTGGCTGACGCCCGTAGTTTCTCCCGCTCGTGTTGAGAGGGTTTTCCACGATAAATCTCCAGTCTTTTTTTGCGATTTGATTCTTTTATTTTCGTCAATTATTCGCCATCTTATATAACACTTGTCAAGTTGAATTTGTTAATGTTTGTGTTAATGGGGAAAATCCATTTTAATGAATAGAAAAAGAACTTTTGTAGATGGATTGTTAGAAGAATTTATTAATTCTCACAGTGTCAACCTCAAAGGCTCACGCACTGACACGCAACGGCCAAGTGGCCTTCGCTACTAGTGCTGCGTGCATGGGCTCCCTGCTGCTAGTCTATCCACGACGGAACAAAAAAAAAAGCGCATGGAAATTGGAAGTTTGGAACGGCCGCATTTAACCCCCAACGACTCGTTGGGTAGGCGATCACCACCGGACACGAAGCCGCCGCCTGCGCCAGCGCGCGTATCCTACGGCGGCAAGGACAACGGTGAGCGAGCGGTGTGCCGGGGCAAGAGGGCGCGGCAAGGCGGCATCAATCCGTATCCACATAGGATACGCCGATACGCGCAGGGATCAGAGCAGAGGAACCATCCATCCATCCACTCGTCGTCTCTCTGCCCTGGGCAGAGCGCCAACGTTAAGCTCGCGGATCCATTCACTGCGCCGTACCGTTGGTCCGTTGGTCACCAGTGGGCAGTGGCTCGGTGCAGGTGCCCTGGCTTCCAAGTTTGAAATCGCTGGCCACGAACTCGCTCGCTGCCGTCGCTCATGCGAAAATGCGATCTCGACACTCGACGAGCGGAGCGCCCGAGCGCAGTCGCCGGCCGCACGAATTTTACGTGGCTGGGAGCGATCGATGCGGGAGGGTTTCGCGAGAGAGAAATCCATCCAAAGCCATGCCATTACCACGGCGATAGTGAAGTGCATGTGTGTTTAGTTTTTTGAATTGGATGCAAAGTTCTGTATTTTGCACGGAATTTGGGCTGAAAAGCACTGTTCCGAACTGAAAAACACTGTAGTACTTTTCGTTTGTTTGTGGTAAATATTGTCCTACCATGGCCTAACTAGGTTCAAAAGATTCATCTCGCAAAGTACATCCAAACTGTGTAATTAATTTTTGATTTCATCTACATTTAGTACTACATGCATGTGCTGGCATTTTTGATGTGATGTTTGATGTGATGGGAAATCTTCTTTTTGCATAGTGAATTTTGGAGGAAGTTGGACTTCTAAACACACCCCTACTCCTACTCCTGCTACATACACTCACAATCACAGTGTGCTCCTCCAGTATTCATTTGGTCCCTCCCCCGGTGTAGTGTAGTGTAGGGCCGTGCCGAGGAGGAACACGGCCGCCGCTGAAAAGGACCGGCCGGTCGCCGGGCTCGATCGGAAGCATGCACACGCAGACACGGCGGGGAGCGAGCGGCTGCGCGACGGCCACCGCCCACCAGTGCGGCGGCTTCTTGGGTTTCTACCGTGAACGTGAAGACAATTGTTTAAGGTGTCACACGTGCGCAGCGGCCGTTATAGGATTCCAAACGGGCGGCCCGACCCGAGCCCGATCTGGCCCGGCCCTATGCGGCCCGGCACTATGCAGCCCGATGTCGTTTCGTGCCGGGTCGTGTCGGGCGTCGGGCCGGACTGCCGGCCCAGGCCCGGCCCTATGGCCTATTTTTCGGGCCGGGCACGGCGCCGAGGACGGCCCGATGGGCCGCGAACCGACCCGGCACTATCACCTGGTGCCTGCCGCGGACGCGAGGAGGAGGCCGGCATCCTGCCGCGGCGGAGGGCGGCAGCCTTGGATCTCCAGCCCCCGCGGTAGAGGCGTCGCAGGCCGGCGTCCGGCGGCGGCGAAGGGCGGTGCGGCTAGAGCTCCAGCCCCCGCGGTAGAAGCGGCGCAGGCCGGCGCGACCTGAGCTCCGGCCCCCGCCGCGGCACTAGAGGGAGCCATGGAGGGGTGGCGTGGAAGGCGGAGCAGAGGAGATCGGGAGGAGAAGAGCAGAGGAAGGAGGGGCGGCCGGAGCTCCGGCAGTCCGGCCCCTGCCGCGGCGCTAGAGGGAGGAGCGGCGTGGGAGGCGGAGCAGAGGAGATCGGGAGCCGGGAGGAGAGGAGCAGAGGCAGGTGGCGGCTGCAGTGGAGGAAATTGGGAGGAAAATTAGGGTTTGTTGCTATTTATATGAGATGGAAAGTTTGCTATCGGGCCATCTATCGGGCCGGCAAAAATCGGGCCGTGCTTCGGGCCGGCACTATGGGCTGAAGTGGCGGCCCAGGCACTATCAGCCTATCGTGCCGGACCTGCCCTAGGCACTATCAATCGTGCCTAGTGCCGGGCTAGAGCCGTGCTTTTTAGGGCCGTGCCTCGTGCCGCTCTTCAGGCCTGGCCTATGTGGAATACTATAGCGGCCGTGACACTAGAATTTTGTTGGAGCCTTACCCTGACGGAATCCAAGTGCACCACTACCGCTAGGCGCTTAGCGTCCACCGCGTGAGTGACGCTGCACTGAGGCAAGATGGATGGATTAGGGAGCGGTCCATTTATTTTAATTTTTTAACAACAACGGCGGGAACTGTACCATTACCTCCAACTCAAAAAGCTCTGACGTGTGGAGTTCGGAGTTGCTCCGCTGCACTGCAACCGCAACTGCAAGCGTGCGTGCTCCTGCGTGGCACGCGACGACGACCCTCGTACTCGGATATCCTCGGGGAATTCGGGAGGAGCAGGTGGACCGAACCCTCTCCCGCCGCCGTTGATCCCGTTGCGACTTGCGAGGGCACACTGGCTGCACACGCACACAACACTCACTCCACATCGCTCGTCAGCCCGGCCGAAACCCCCAACCAACCAACCCAACAGAACTGGCAAGAATCTCCCCCTCCACCTGCGTCATCCACTGATCCACCGATCCCGCCAGCACGCCAGGGGATTTGCCGATTTTTGGAGTGTGGCCACCCACGGCTGGTAGGTACGTACGGTCGCCGGGGCACCACAGCAGGTTCGCGAAAGTGCTCGACACTTGTGTTGTGTTGTCGCGACCGAGCAATGTCTGTCTGTCTCGTGTTTTATGGCATTCAATTTTTCCAAACTACTCGTGCAAAATGTTACTGGAGTGCAAAATCACCGTGCGATCGATCGAGCGCGCGGATTCAATACGGTGCCAGCACGATACACGCGTGTACTACGAGCTCGCCGGACGCCGGGTCCCCCTGCGTCGACGTGACGGCCGACGGTGGCGTCCGCCCGTACCAGAGGAAGGAGGAATGCCAAATCCATGCATGGGATCATTGGGATGGTTCAACCGAGGTCGATCGGATCGGTTCGGATCGGCGGAGATGCCATGCCGGCAGACCAATCACCAAAGGGGAGAAGAAGAGAAAGTGGCTCCCCGCCGGCCACGATGGATCCAAGTGGCTGTCATCGTCGGGCGAGATGATCGGATGATGGATAAATTCCGAGGTGATCTCGCTAGAGCCATCTATATTTCTAATCATCTTAAGGATATCAGCTAGCTTGTATGAGACAATGTAATGAACATATTATGCTTATTATTATTATTATTATTATTATTAATTAACATAAATTAACTTGCATTATGACATTAGCTTCAATTTGTAATACATGATATTACAACGTTAGCTCAACAACCCACATGACCAAGGACATCTAGATCATTTCACCTCTTTATTCTAACAAATAACGATATCCAAAACGGTTTCAGCTTCACCATATAATCCGCTCCACCAGCAGACACAGCGGGAGCTACCACAACCACAACCGGAGCCGTACCAAACGCACCCGTAGTACCCTGCACACTCACACTGTGCTCCTCCAGTATTCATCATCAGGGCCGGCTCAGAGGGGGGAGTGCAGGCAGGGCGACCGCCAGGGGCCTATGGAGCTGAGGGGCCCAATAATAAGTACGTAGGTAATTAGTATACATAATTTTATATTTGTCAAAATAAGTCTTTGAAACCATGACGTACAGGCGTACAGACCTGCCATAGGGAAGTCAAATATCATTGAGGGGAGCTAGCGCAAGCACTATTCGACATTTCGTTTTGATTTTCTGCCGCCGCCGCAACCTTGGTACCCTGCCTGCCTATGGACGCACGACGTCGATGCCAATCTAGGTTCCGGACGATGCCTGTCTATCGACGCACGACCCCGATCTGATCGGTTTCCTTGACGCCTGGCGACCAACAACTGCAAGGTCGACAGACAACAGACGCGCACGCGGTCACATTAAGCAAGACACCAACACCCGGCCTATGATCCTTGATATTTTCCTAATTTTCTTCTTCTTTGTTTTGTGTATGTTGTATACGCTGTTTACGGTGTTAGGGTTATAAATTTATAATTCAACGTACTTATTTGTATATATCAGATGTTGCTTAAAAAGTATTTGTCGTGTGCTCAGAAAAACAAGTATTTTAATCTAAAAAAAAGAAAAAACAAGTATTTGTACTTATTTGCTTATTATCCTATTGTTATGATTTATGAGATATGCATATGAAAAATAGTTTTTATTATCCACTATAATTTTGATATTAAAAATTAGTTCAACAGGCTCTTATCTTCTTGCTTGCCCAAGGGACTTTAAAATTATAGAGTCGGCCCTGTTCATCTTTTGGTACCCCAGTGGAGCGCCGACGAACACGTCCGCCGCTAAGGCTCCGTTTAGTTTCATAGGTGAAAATTTTAGATTCTCTTACAAAGTCTATTAAGAGTATTAAACGTAGACTAGTTACAAAACTAATTACACGAATAGACCGAAAATCACGAGATGAATCCATTAAACCTAATTAATCTGTCATTAGAGATTAGTTACTGCAGCACGACGTTCTCTAATCATGACATAATTATACTCGTTAGATTCGTCTCAAAAATTAAGGTAGAAGTTATGAAATGAGTTTTGTCATTAATCCATATTTATTAGTCCTAATTGTGACAGGTAGTGGCAGGTAGTTGGTAAACCACCCGCCGGCCGCCATGCTCGTCGAGAGCCGCCGCCGGCGCGGAAGCACTCGCGGACAAGGGGGCGCTAGGCGACGCCACCGCTCACCAGTGCGGCGGCCGGCTTGGCTTGGCTTGGCTTGCGGATATTCAATTGTGCGATGGAGTGCCCGGGCGGTGGTGTGGCGGGGTGCTGAGATTGGGTGCACGAAATCCAAAAAATAGTTGATTTGTTGTATTCAAACACTAATATTTTTTAATAGTTTAATTAAATTGGAATCCGATCGCAAATTAATATTCTTTACAATTAAACCTACGAAACAAGATATCACTTGACCGTGTTTCGTCACAAAATAAAAATAACATATAACAAAAAATTCTTAAATGTTTGATATGAGGCTCACTCAACTACGTCAAATTTTGATCATGATCAAATCATGAGCACGATGTTTCGTCACAAAATAAAAATAACATATAACAAAAAAATCTTAAATATTTGATATGAGGCTCACTCAACTATGTCAAATTTTGATGATGATCAAATCATGAGCACGTTGAAATCATGAGTAATTTATATTTTAATTTTAACCTCATCAAACCTTGTCAAATACTCCCTAAAAACCTCAAAATTATATCGAACTTGTTAGTATGAAAAGTGGAGTTTCCATATTATTTTTTATTTTGTGACGAACATGGTCAAATGATATCTTGTTTTGTAGATCTATATAAAAAATATAAATATGCAACTAGATTCTAATTTAATTAAGTCATTAGAAAGATATTAGTGTTTGAATATAATTAATCAACTAGCCTTAAATTCTGTGCACCACCACCGGGCACACCTCATCCAAAACGACCCGTCCCTTGGCTTGCTACCGCGAAGACACCTGTTCAAGGTGCCACGTGCGCAGCGAACGCGACAAAGGTGACGACGGGGATTTGGTCGGAGCCTTCCTGGCGGAAGTGCGCCACTGTCGTGCCGACTCCCGTGCGAGTGACGCTGCACTGCTCTGCACTGAGGCAATCAGGGATGATGGGTATGGATTAGGAGGCGGTCCACTTCCTTTAACGACGGGCAACTGTGCCATTACCCGAACTCGAAAACCCTGACCGGGAGTATGCTTTGGCGGAGTTGATGATGTCGCGACTGGCAACTCCGCTGCACTTGCAAGTGCGCGCCCTGTACGTACGGGAGCAGGTGCACCGAAACCTCTGTTCCGTTGAGACTTGCGAGAGCACACTCCATCTCACACTCCATCGCTCGTCATCAGCAGCAGCCCGGTTGAACCCAACCAACCGAACTGGTGTTGTCAAAAAAAAAAAAAAACCGGAACTGGCAGGAATCTCCCCACTCCACCTGCGTCATCCCTCCTCCCTCCTGCACGCCAGGGGATTTATATTCATTTATTTCCCGATTTCAAGTCCTCGCCGGGGACCCCAGGCGGGAACAGCACACGATCACTTGCCAAGGTTCCGCGCTCATCCAGCTCGTTCCCCGAACGTGCTCGACACTTCTGCTGTGTCGTCGCCACCGACCGAGCATGCCTGTCCCGTGTTTATGGCATTAAATTTTTTTCCCAAATCCTGTTGGAAAAATTCAAAAGTTTCAGTTTTTTTTTAACAAAGGGAAAAAGAATTCAGGCTCGTTCGCGCTAACGTTGCAGTAGACGTGCAATCACCGTGCGATCGAGCGCGCGGATTAAATACACGATACACGCGTGTAAATCTAGCGTGTTCTCTGTACGTCGTACGGAGTACATACAGTAGCCCTGGGACCGTACGTGGCGACAAGGGAGCAATCGCCCGACGCCGTAATCTCTTGGGAGGCGCAGTCAGGTTGGACGGCGCCATAATGCCTTGCACCGTGGCGCTGACGAGTGACGACGACGAGCGAGCTCGGGGTCCCCCCTGCCTGTGCCTGTCTGCTGGCGACGGCCGACGGCGCCCGTGCTGTACACCAGAGCAAATGGGAAATCATGGCGGCTGCGGCTGCGGCTGCGTCTGCGTGAGACGGATCAACCGAGGTCGATCGGCCGTCGCACAAGTTTCACGGGCTCATGGGCCAAGACACTAAAAAGTTTGTGCAATTATATTATATAATACTATTGATAAGAGATAACCTGTAGTATATATTTAATTCTTCTTGTAAAACTAACAGTACATCAAAGAAGATAAAAATAGTAAAATAACTATGATGATTGCCTGAAATAAAAACACAGTGCTTTAGTGTTTTTTAAAAAGACATCTTTGAGAATTTTTATATGCAAAATCTTTAAAACAACATACTTGTGTCTCTTTCCTAACATCTAACATGATAAAAAAAATTAAATTAGGAATCAATCTCAACCTCTATGCTCTATTCCCATAAGCACGATCGATCTGTACACTACTACTAAACTGCAAGTCAGCAATCAAATCCATACATATCATACCTTTGCCGTGGAGAATTAGAGGAGGCCGTCCTCGTCGTCTGCGATCGAGAAACAATTAAACAAACGATCACCTCTTGAGTCCTGACCTCGACCTGAAACAAACGATCCCGATTTCCAAATCCAATCAGCAAACTTGATGTCTTGATGGCCTCCTGCTTGAACGCCGGCATGGCGGCACAATCCGAACAGAGAGGGAGACACCCAGACGGAAGACAAATCGGGCGTAGAGTCGTCGAGGATACCCTAGTCCCCGGCTCGTCGTGACGCCGTCGGTCTGCCCGTCGCCCTCGGGGCCTCGCCGGCTCGGCTTTCCTCGTCTTCTCGATCTCGTCCGTCGTGCGTACGAACAGAATGCGATACGTCACGTCGTCCGGACGTCGCTGTGTATACGATATACCGTATGATACGCAGGAAACATCTATACCTCATAAGCCCCAGCCTCATGAGGCCCATGAGCTGCAGCGCACTGTTCGCCCTCCCCAGGGACGGCCCTGGGTCGATCGGCACGGAGGCTAGAGACAACAGACCACAGACCGACCGCAACCGCAAGAGGGGAAGAAAGAAAGTGGCTCGCCGCCGGCCACGATGCGGATCAAAGTGGTGGCCGTCACCGTCGTCGGGCGAGCGAGGCCGCCGGTCAAACGCCGCCGAGCATGCACTGCAACCGAGCCGCCCGCCGTTGGGCTAGACTTTCTCGGCACTGGATAATGGTTGGTTCGGTAGGTTCCCGTCACGCTCCCCGTGCTCCACTGCTTGGAGTTTGACCTGACGCACGTAGCATTTCTTTCTTTAAAAAAATAATTCCCAGCCTTCTTCCCTACGCTCGGGGAGTCGTCGAGTTGAGGTCACTGTACTGTTCGTTGATACGTGCTTCGTGGATTGGTTGGAGTAGAATGGATGGATGGATCGAGTCATGGAGCACGACACGGACGAAATGGTACTGTAGCCCCAGCAGCGGCAACAGTGACGATCCAAGCTTGTTTTTTTTCTGCCAAAGATCGTTCGAAAACTGCAAAGGCCACCAAAAGCGCTGCCCGCAGAGAAGATTGAGCCTGTTGAGCAGGTGAACGACTCCATGTTCAGATACTGTATTACTGTTACTACTCCACATGTGTCAATGGACACACAGGAATTTTACACAACACAATCATGAGCGTGCAAAACTTCCAGCAACATCTTTTTTTTTCTCAGAGCCTTTGAAATCTGACGAGGAATCGAGGATAGATGTTCCCGCAAAAAGAAAGAAAGAAATCTGACGAGGATGGAGGTGAAGGTGAGGGAATTGACTTCGGACTTGGGTGACGATTTTTCTTACGAAGAAAAAATATCGTCTGTGCTCGTCATGAGGCCTAACCGTACGTTGAATAACTGCTGCCGTGACGCGTCCATGTGTCTCCTCCCGCCGCGATCACCGGAGCGCGATTGGCGTCGCCGTCGCGCCCCGCCGTTCCGGGCCGGAGAGGAAAACGTGGGCGTCCTCGTCGCCGGTCGTCGGCTTGGATCCGGGCATATGCGCGCGCGGCAGCAGCAGCGCACGCGCGCGCACATGCGGCTGGGCGGTGGCGCCGCGCGTGAGACCGACCGGAACCTACCCACTTTTACTCCCGGCCCGCCCGGCCGGCCACGCGAGGCGTCGCGACCCCGTGATCTCAGGGAAGGAGGGAGCGCACCGGCGGCTCACTGGCTCCGGCGCGCCGCACCCGGCGGCGGCGGATCCTATTCCTCCTCGTGCCGCTCCGCGTGCGTGTCACGGACTCACGGTGCTATGGCCGGAGATCGCGTGACGTCACTACAAACGTTGGTGGGCTGGGATTTGTTTGGCGTTTGTGTGTGGGCCTTGAAGTAGCGCAAGCCGAGCGAGAGAGAGAGAGAGAGAAGAAGAAGAGGGGAGGGACCTGGCCCAATCCAATGATCATGCCAAAATGGCAGTGCTCGAGCCCAGAAGAACACGAGGATTTGCATGCAGATCATCCATCGCAGATCTTGATGCCAATGTGGTTTTGTTTCTCCCGGTGAACAAATCAGAAGAACACGAGGATTTGCAGCGAGGAGAATGCTTGCAAGTTCCTGAACCGAACACAGACTGCCACTGAATGACTGAACCCAACTGAAACTTTCATTCGTGCTGAAGTGACTGAACCTGGAATTTCAGATGCAAACTCTGATTTCGACCCCGTGGGAAGTTATCCCGACGAATTCGCGGAATCGGTTTCCACTTTCCAGTTCCGTGATTCCTGCCCCAATCGAAGGGATCTCTCGTCAACGAAGTTCGTTCGTTCCCTCCAACATCCCCCAAAACCCCATCCTGACTCGTCGCGAATAGCCAGCCATCAGCCTCAGATGCAGAGCATTTCACGCTCGGCTCTTCGATTCTGCAGCCATCGCTGCGTCGCCGGCTGCGTCGCTTGGTATCCTGCAGGGCTTGCGCGACGAGCTCCAGCGGCGGCGGCGGCGTCAGGCCTACCAGAAAAGCCACGGCGTTGGCTTCGACGGTGAGTTCTGAAACATCCAATCCGCCTTCCGTTTCTCACTTCGAGCATTTCCTTTGAAGATCGTGATATAGATCTTATTTCGTTTCAATATATCTCGGACACAATCTTTCCTTTTTTATGTTCTTTGTGTGTGATCGACAGATTCGTTTACGATCCGTTGGTTCTTTATCACGGCATTGGCATTCTGAGGGGGGAGGAGATCAATGACGCCCTTGGCAAGAAAAGCACGGCCACTGACTGATCCTATATGGCACGCTCGTAACTTTAAAAACAGCACCCACCGTGATGGTGCTATATACAAGAAAGACTGGTCAGGTTATCTTATGGATATGGATGATCGAAACGAAAGTAAGTGCTGATCTGATTCTCTTTCCTAATTCTTAGTGCATGGCAAGACAAAGTGATTAATAGATACAGCTTTTTGCTAAAACCTTGAAGTAAAAAGATGAACGACTGAACGGCCGGTATGGTCTTGTACTCTAATGTACCTTATTATGGTATGAATTAGAATTACTTATGTGTTTCCATGCCACTAACAACTTTTATGTCTTTGGTGTAGCTGTGTCTGAGCTGGAGACGAACTCAAAGAACCCTTGCTATCCTGACAAGGGGCGTTGCGCAGAACATCTGCCATTTCCAATGATTCAGATTTTCTCATTGAGGTTGGCTAAAACTCCTGTCAACAGTGGCTCCATAGAGTTATATGGATACATGGCGGCGCGGGATGATGCGGATGGACTGCTTAACTACGTTTTCAATCGTAGCAGGGATAATCCGATCATCGTGCAGCAGGTGCACATCTACTACTTATGTGGAATCATTGTAGATTATGCTCAATAGTAGCGATGAGATGAAACTGTACAATTTCTCATGGTTCTGTACAAAACATCCTGATAAATCGTGATGTAAGACATGTAACACAATAAAAAATTCGTTTTTTTCTGTAGAAATAAACCAAGCTCTATGGAACCAGACATGTGTGACACATCAGTTCTAAAAATTAGAAAAAATATGATGATTAACATAACAAGTTTGGCCGTCTTGGAAGTGAAGGAATTGGTGTAGAAAAACTCAAGTTCTTTTTTGTTCTTTTTTTGTAGAATTTATAATTCCTTCTACTATTTGAGGTCTACTGCCATAGTGCCATGTAGCTTGTAAGGATAGCATTTAACTGTAGATATTTGATAAATATTTTGTTATGCTGAGCTACTAAACAATTATAATCCTGCAGGGTTCCCTCATTGAGATGACTGGCCCTAGGAGAGGCATTTTGATGTTGTCTGACGTTTTAATGGAGTTCGACATGAGGATCAAGACAGGAGAAAAGGAGGAAGACGACCTTCAGCTGATCGATGGAGTAGAACACCTAAGCCAACGCATACCAACGAGACCATTCACACTTCGCTACAATGGCAGTTGCGGCGCAGTCGACATGTGTTTAACATTTGTGGGGTGTGGAATGGGGGCCGCAATAGAAGTGGCCATATCGGAAGTCCAAAGACCTTTTGATTTATCGCTCAGCTCCATTGTTTTTACAGAGGAGCTCAAAGAATTCCAACTTTTTCATGGCGAGGTCGGTGAGATGGGCACAAAGAGGAGGTGTGTGGTTGCTGTTCCGGCGGGGAGTGTGATGCATTTGAAGTTCAAGGTAGGCGAGAAGGGCTCTGGGGAATCTGTGCACTGCTGCTCCTTCGATTCCAAGCAGCACGGATGCGTCCATCGACAGATTAAGCTTGCCATGGCTTCCCTGTCGGTGAAGGTGACTGTGTCGCCTCCTTGGTTTTGAATTACCTGGTCGAGAGCTAGATGAAGCCGTCCCTCTTGGGCAACATGGTAGTCAGGTGGTTTAGGTGTGTGTTCGTTTGATCATGCACTAGATGGGTGTGTACTTGACTACATTTTGCATTTGTGCTGGAACATGTTTAAGTTTTGATTTCCATTTGTGCTGGAACATGGTTCAATCTTGATTTGTTATGGGCGGTCGGAGGGCCGGCACCTCTATCTGTCCCATCTAGAGATAGGGTTCGTTAGTTTGATAAGATCAGTTAGAGATAAGATTAGAATTAGATCTTTACTTAAGGGTCAAGTCATCCCCTCTATATAAGAGAGGCCGTGTATTCAGATTGGGTAATCAATGAAGAATCAATCAATCCCAAATCCCCCCAATTCTCCTAAGCCGCCGAGCAGCAAGGTCTACCCTGTCCTCTGTCGCGTTCCTACCCGCCGGATCATTCAACTATTACATTGGTATCGGACGACCAGCGATCCTCAGCACCATAGCTTTTGCGGCCTATGAATCTATGTCGGTGTCCTCTTTAAAAGCAGAATTGAAGGCTGGCTCCTGCGCGATTATCCAGACCTCAGGCTGGTCAAGGCTGACGACGAGGCGAAGGCTGCAGCCGTGGTGCCCGTGGCGGCGCCAACCTCGTCCTCATCTGCTTCCGTCTCCGAGCCGGCGGTGGAGGCGCAAGCAAAGCAAATCGAGGAACTCAACCTCGCCCCACCGAAGGACGACGCTGCTGACGTTGAGGTCCTGCCTCTGCTTTTGGCGGCTTCACTCGATGTTGAGGTCGGGCTGCAGGGCATCCTTACGAGGCTGACGAGAAGGGCGCCACATCAGCGGGCACCAGCACCAGACACGCGAGTCGTCGTCGATGCATGCATCCGGCACCACGATTCACCTCCTCGGCTTCGGATGGCCCGTCTCTGCTGCAGCTGGCGGGCGGCGCAATCTTCGCCATGTGAGTGCCTCCAGCGGCATCCGTGGAAGCACAAGTGGGTGCAGCAGCCAATTGCGGCGGTGCGCAGCACCCTCACAAGGACGACGGCAGGGCCACTACGCAAATCGCGGGGCATCTTCCATCTTCCTCTGCTAGCGGTGCAAGGCGCAGCGCAATCTCCGGCGGCGCAAGATTTGCTTGCGGCGGACGGCTCCTCTGTTTTGCGGAAGGGGCTTGGCCTGTGGGCTACTGTGGTTTCGAAGGGAAAAACAGGTGGACTGGGCCGTTTGTTTCCAGCCCACGTGCAGCCACTTGCTGGGCTATTTCCATGGGACCCAGGGGGTGGTGACCGGGTGCTTCTGTCTTCATGCGTATCGGATGAGAGTCCTCCTGCAGTCGAAGATGGGCGACCACATCTGTTTCATTTTTAGTCCATGCTAATAAACATAAGCCGAGATGTAAAAAGCTTACGGGTTTGTCGTGTCCTCCTCCAATAGGTTTGCTGCAGCTCGAGGATGAGCTACTCATAAGGAGGGAGAAATGTTATGGGCGGCCGGAGGGTCGGTCCCTCTATATGTCCCGTCTAGAGATAGAGTTAGTTGGTTCGATAATATCAGATAGAGATAAGATTATAATTAGATCTTTACTTAAGGATCAAGTCATCCCCTTTGTATAAGGGAGGTCGTGTATTCAGATTAGGTAATCAATGAAGAATCAATCAATCCTAAATCCTCCCAATTCTCCTAAACAGCCCGAGCAGCAGGGTCTGCCCTGTCCTGTGTCGTATTACATGATTTCATTTGTGTTAAGTATTTTTTTTCGAATTACACAGAACATCGGAGACACTCACAACGCACGCACACTCATCCCTATGAACACACGCGCGCAAACCCTACCCCTAGGAGCATCTTCGAAGACTGGGCCGGCAAATCCTCAAGATTGACGAAGTCACCACAGGCGCCTCGCTGTCGACGGGAACGTCGCCTACCACTGAAAGCACAAATGCCGTTAAATCCTGAGAAATTCGTTCTCACGGGGAGTGAAACCCAAGACCTGAGGTGCTACCGGAGCTCTTGTCGCGTGTTAAGCATTTTTTTTGAGAAAATGTTTACCCTGATTTCCAACAGAACATAACAAAATCAAAACAAAACAAACTATTTAGACAAGGCCGGCGGAGCCCAGTTATGGAGCAGCCCAAGTGTACTATGGCTATGGGCGTCTACACGCCACAATTCAGAAGCGGCGAGCCAGCGACCCCACCCGCCTTATCCACCGGAGCAACGTTCTCTGTGCCTCCAGGGAGCCGAGCCAGAACAGCAGGCGGCCATGGCTCCGTCCACCTCCACCACGTCGGCGACGTCGCCGCTGTCCCGCCTCCTCCTCAGCCTCCCGAAGCCCTGCGCCGCGAGGCACCCCCGCCCGGACACCGCGTGCGGCGCCACCAAGAGCCCCGGCGCCGGCTCCGGCCTCGTGCTCCGCCGGCGCGAGGCCGCGGCGGTCGTTCTGTCCGCCACCGTGCTCTCCCGCTTCCTCCTCCTCCCCGAGGCGGCGGAGGCCGCCGTGGAGAGCGTCGGGGAGTGCCCGCTGGAGGTGGCGCCGTCGGGGCTCGCCTTCTGCGACCGCGTCGTCGGCACCGGCGCCGCCGCCCAAGAGGGCCAGCTCATCAAGGTCAGTGCCGTCACGTGCTGACGAGTTGGTGATGCGATGACCAACAAAAGTAGCTGATAATCTCTGTTGTCCGATTGTGCCGTGTGCATTGCAGGCGCACTACACGGGGAGGCTGGAGGACGGCACGGTGTTCGACAGCAGCTACAAGCGCGGGAAGCCGCTCACCTTCCGCGTCGGCGTCGGAGAGGTACTGATCGTCACGCTGCTCCGTCAGGATTTACAATATCTCTTTTTTTCCTGAACAATCCTGATGAGAATGTTTCTTATTTCTTCAGGTGATTAAAGGGTGGGATCAGGGCATAGTAGGAGGCGAGGGGATCCCGCCAATGCTCGCAGGTTCCTGAACCGAACAAAACTGAATCTAGCTGAAGCATTCGTTTTTCTGAACAAACTGAGAATCCTAGCGATGAACAATGAGTCCATGACTGTACATCTATCTGTTCAGGGGGGAAGCGGACGCTGAAGCTGCCGCCGGCGCTGGCCTACGGCGAGAAGGGGGCGGGGTGCAGAGGCTGGGAGCCCACTTCCTGCGTCATCCCGCCCAACTCCACCCTCCTCTTCGATGTCGAGTACGTCGGCAGAGCCATCAGCTGACCTCTCTCAATTCATAAAGCTCAGGAAGGCCTGGTTTGTCAGAAGTCGAGAGTGATCAACCTGGCACTCGTGGCTGATGCCTTCCTTGGCGTCGTGAGGGGTTCATTTCTTTCTCGGTGTGGTTTTACTGTCTGTACTGTATGAGAGTGTCAAGAGAGCCACGGATACGATTGTCTGTATTTTTGCCCCTTGTGTGTGATTGGTGTACATTAGTAGATGCTCATGTCACACTGGTAGAATGAAGGGGAATAATTAACTATTTGTCATCCTTACGAGGTGAATGACAGGCCATTTGCCATTCTGATCCACGTGCAGTGACTCAGATGGTCCCACTTGTCAGTAAGAGAGTTTTTTTTTGACACCACTTAAGAGTGATAAATAGTTAAATATCTCGAATGAAGGAGATGATGATCAAATGTGAGTATTTGACATCAAATGCATGTGCAAATGCGAAAGAGCCTGTAGGCTAGTGGTTACAAGAGCCCTGGTAGCAAGGTCCTGAGTTCGACTCCTCGTGGGAGCGAATTTCTCAGAATTTAACGACGTTTGTGCTTTCAGTGGTAGATGACGTTCCCGTCGACAGCGAGGCGCTTTTGGTGACTTTGTCAATCTTGAGGATTTGCCGGCTCAGTCTTCGATGATGCTCCTAAAGGTAGAATTTGCACGCGTGTGTTCATAGCGATGAGTGTGCGTGGGTTGTGAGTGTCTCCGATGTAATGTGTAATTCGAAAAAAAAAGCATGTGCAAATGTGAAAATCGTAGGCCTCACATTAGTCACATTTGTCTTCAAGTTTTTCTCGGGCGGGCGGCGGCGGGCGGGATTGATTGGGTGGGGAGGTGTGCAATTTGAGCCCACAAAAGCCCATACGTAGAGTACTGTGGGCCAGATCGTGAATAACCCATGTCGCGCACCGTACTCTCTATGGCTTGTCAATGTTACTTCCAGCCCAGCCCAGTAACTAAGTCGTCTCGTTCCCTTAAAAGCGCCGACGCCGGGCGAACGGGAGAGTCGTCGACTCGTCGTCGCTCGCCACGGGCTCCGAGCCTCCGACGACAAGGGGAAGCTCGGCTGCCGACGCCGCATGCCCGCGTCAGGTACGAATGTCTATATTAACCCGCTGCCTTCGTTTCTGAATTACGCCGCCTCGCGATGTCGCCTCATGAACCTAATAACCTCCATGGACGAGCCTCCGGGAGTTAGTACAGCTCGCTTCTGTTCGAGGCCCTGGGGCGAACAAGTAAAGGCCTGAGCTTTATGTTCTTCGTGGGGTCATAAATCCGGCCTCCGGGGGGGATTGTTAAGGAAAAGAAAGTTTTTTCGTTTTTTCACATTTGGGGGCGGCCGCTGTTGTGTCAAAACCGGCGCATGATTCTTTTCTGATGGCTGCAGACAGCCCCCTAATTACTGCATTGGGAACCCACCACAATGCAATTGGTTCTTTGAACTTCAACCCGCAAGCTTGCTGAATATTTCAATTCCACAATTTTGTTAATTTCATGCAGCACAGCAGCAGACGACTAGATTTGTTGTGTTCGACTGTTGGTCATCCTTCCTGGAAGGTACAGATACAGAACCACCGTACAAGAATTTTCAGTATTCTTAGGAGTAAGATAGGAATGGATGATGGACAAGGATACAAAGAAGGAGATGACCATGATTTGGTGCTGCAGAAACAAGAATGGATCAAGTATGTCTTTCATCCCCTTTTTTTCATCAGCTTTACAATCTGTCAGGAGCAGTTGACTAAAACTTCTTTTTGGTTATTGCTCTCTTAGAACACAGGACATGCTCAAGAGCAAGCTTATTCTTGAAGATGATTTTGTTTGGAGTTTACCTTTGGTAGGCTCAAGTTCAGGTGAAGATGCAAGGGGCAAAATGAAGTATATTGGTGGGACTGACATTAGCTTCTTAAAGGAAGATCCATCCACAGCATGCGCCGCAGTGGTGATCCTTGATGCTGTGACTTTGGAAGTTGTCCATGAAGAGTTTGTTATTGTTCAACTGCAAGTGCCGTATATTCCTGGTTTCCTTGCATTCAGAGAGGTATCCTGGACTACTTTTAGGGTGTGCTGTTGTTTTCAACTAGTTGTTCCTCTTTTTTTTTTGGCACACTTCAATCAATACACAAAGTGTTCTCATTGCTGCCATAAGTGCAGCATGCCCTGTGTAATCGTTCATTCTTCTTGCTTCAAGAACCAGGGTATTGTAGTCTTGAGATAATTTCTTGTCTTTTGTAACTTCTATATTTTGTGATCACTAATAAAGATGTACTTTTTTTAAAAAATGTACCAATCTGTATCTTGAACAAATAAACAAGGTCTATCTTTACAGGCTCCAATTCTTCTTGGACTCTTGGAGAAGGTGAAGAACAATGCACATGATTTCTACCCCCAGGTAATTTTTTTTGTTACATGCGGCTAAAAATTTAGAGGAAGGAAATTTCCTGTGTACTTCCATTGGAAGTGATGTCATCACTTTCCAGTTTCCAGAATGTTTAGGTTTCAGAAGGAAATTGTCCATATGTTTCTTTTACCTGTAATTGTAAATAGGATTATTGACTACTGAGGGTATGCATTTTGATTAACCACTAGGTGATACCCCGCGCGTTGCTGCGGAAATTTTTTAAACAAAATTTAAGATGAAATGTGAAAGTAGAAACACCAAAGTGATTACATGACAACATTCATTTGTAAATAACATTATATATGAAAGCATGTTATTTTATTGAGAGTGAACCATTCTTAAATGATTGATCCTACATGTATTTCAACTACAAGAATTTTGTGGTGTGCTACTCACAATACATGCTATTAGTCACAGAAAATTGCTTGAAGACATAAATAGATGCTTTGGTGGATGATGACATGATGTATAGTTGTTATGGGCGGCCGGAGGGCCGGCCCCTCTATCTGTCCTAGAGATGGTAACGGGTAGAAACCCGTCGGGTAGTACCATTCCATACCCGCACCCGTCAATTCTAACTCTACCCGTTAAAAAACCCATACCCGCATGCGGGTACAAGTTCTTAACCATACTCACACCCGCACGGGTTTTTTTACCCGTCGGATAACCCGTACCCGATAGCATACCCATTATAATCTAATGTAATTGGAAACATACACATGGGAAAATGCATATATCAACAAATTGGAATAAGTAAAAAAAGATAAATTATAATTCTAAACCAATTAATAGTCTAATAAAGCATAAGATTATTAGTTAGTTATCAATATTAAGCTATCATTCACTAACAATGTACAAATTTACAAGTTTATCACATATTGTAGACGGGTATATTTTACCCGCAGGTATGCGGGTATGGGTAGTATGCACCCGTACCCGTACCCGCTTACCCGATGGGTACATGATATTGCCCATTTGTATACCCGCGGGTAGAGATATGCTTCCATACCCGGCTTCTTATCGGGTAAAACCCGTCGGGTACTCAGGTTTCGGGTACCCATTGCCATCTCTAATCTGTCCCGTTTAGAGATAGGATTAGTTAGTTGGATAAGATCAATTAAAGATAAGATTAGAGTTAGTTTGGATATTTACTTAAGGGTCAAGCCATCCCCTCTATATAAAGGGAGGTAGTGTGTATTCAGATAATCAATCAATGAAGAAGAATTAAACCCTAATCTCCCCCCAACTCCCAACAAGCGATGAGCAGCCGAGGCAAATAGACCTCGACCCTCCTCTGCCCTATCGGCCGGATCACCCGGTCATTACATTGGTATCAGACGGTCAGCGATCTTCGGTTCCATGGCTTCTGCTGCCAATTTATCATGGTCCCTATTGAGTTCGCCATGGTCAGCGCCGCCGATGCCGGTGGAGGCGCAATCACCATCATGGTCCGAATTGGCGGCCAGAATTCGGTGGTCAGTCCAGTCCACGAAAGAGACGGCGACGCAGGCAGACCCATCTGCCCCAAAGCCCATCGAGGACTAGTTCTATCCAGAGCTCGGTTCCCTGGCGCACAAGATTTGGAGGCTGGCCGGTGTTGAGAAGAATCCCAAGGCTGCAGTGACGCCCGCGGTGGCGGCGACCTCATCCTCCTCCACTTTCGTCTCCGAACCGGTGGTGGAGGCGCAAGCAAGGCAGATGCCATCAACGGAACGGGCAGCCGTGCGGCTTCAGGCTGCAGCACGCGGCTTCCTCGCAAGGCGCGTTGCTCGGGCGGCGCAGCGGCAGTCACGCCCCACGGCGCGGGCAAGGTCAGGCCGGCGGCGCGACACGCAGAGGGAGGCGGGCGCAGTCAAGACGACGACGCGAGGCCAGCCAGGAGTGCGAATCGCGGGGCATCCCGAATTTTCCTCCGCAGGCGGCGCAATCTTCGGCACCGATGGCGCAAGCCCTGGCTGCAGCGTGCGGCTCCTTTGTTCTGTAGAAGGGGCTCGGCCTGTGGGCTGCTCTGGCTTCGAGGGGGGAAACAGGTGGACTGGTGGGCTTCTACTGCCGTTTGTGTCCAGCCCACGTGCATCCAGTTATTGGGCTATTTCCCTGGACCCAGGTGGTGAGAAGGTGCTTTTGTCTTCGTGTGCTTGGCGTCCTCTCATTTTTTAGTCCATGCTAATAAACTTAAGCCGAGATGTAAAAGGCTTACGGGTTTGTCGTGTCCTCCTCCAATAGGTTTGCTGCAGCTCGAGGACGAGCTGCTCATAAGGGGGGAGAAATGTTATGGGCGGCCGGAGGGCCGGCCCCTCTATATGTCTCGTCTAGAGATAGGATTAGTTAGTTGGATAAGATCAATTAAAGATAAGATTAGAGTTAGTTTGGATATTTACTTAAGGGTCAAGCCATCCCCTCTATATAAAGCGTGGTAGTGTGTATTCAGATAATCAATCAATGAAGAAGAATTAAACCCTAATCTGCCCCCAACTCCCAATAAGCGATGAGCAGCCAAGGCAAATAGACCTCGACCCTCCTCTGCCCTATCGGCCGGATCACCCGGTCATTACAATAGTGGATGATGACGTGGAATGCTTGCATGTTGAGAGAAATCTATACATGATTTGTAGTGGGTCTCACCTATATAATTGTTATAGATTTCAGTCTATGACATGTCTTGTTTAATTACCCTAAGATAGTCTAGCATCTTTTAATTTAACATATTGAGATTGCTATATTATCCATCTGTGTTTGCCAGCTCCTTTTCTAAGGTTTACCATTCTGTCCTGGCAGGTTCTCATGGTTGATGGAAATGGATTACTCCATCCGCGAGGTAAAACACATTAAGCACTTGTTGATGCTGACAATCTTATTTCCAAGACTTGTTGCATATATCTAGTTTGACATTTGAGTTCATCATGTGGCCATTTTGTACATGTGGAATTAGATTGTAGGTTGTAAATGCATCTATGCTGTGTCCACCATGTTACTGGATTTTGTAAGAGCCTCAGTTGATTACAGTAAAATTATCATGTTCTGTTATGGAATAATTCTTGGGCTAGAACACCAACAGCAGGTAGATAAACACCCAGTTCGCCCTCCCTTGGAGGCTCTGAACTCTTTGGGAATTATCTTCTGCTTGCTTAATCTCTTAGGCGCCAAGGCCTTTAAGTACAGACTCAATCTCCTAAATCTCCTAACAACTCAATCTTCTAGCTAACAAACTCTTATTTAGGCTAGCGGCCAACTAACTAAGGATAACTAATAATCCTAACAAACTCTAGCCACTTTCCTTTGCCTTCCTGCGCCTGAACTGCTTGCCGAACATAGAGTCCATAACACTTCCACCCGCCTGACTAAAAAGCTCGTCCTCGAGCTTGAATTGTGGATACTTTGTCTTGAAATCCTCCAACGGCTCCCAGGATGCATCAGCAGCGTTGAGGCCTTCCCAGCGGACCAGCAGCTCCCACAAAGATGGTGTAGGGCGAGCACGTAGGACCTTGACTGGCACCGGTAGGACGCGTCCATGAGCAATTGGAGGCAAGCCGGCCGGAGCTGTTGGTGGAGTGCCTTCAAACTTCTTGAGGAACACCACATGGAACACATCGTGTATCCGAGCCTTGGGTGGAAGCTTCAGGCGGTACGCCAGCGGCGGAAGCAGATGTGATCACAAGAAAGCTGACTCTGATACCAGAGATGTTATGGAATAATTCTTGGGCTAGAACACCAACAGCAGGTAGATAAACACCCAGTTCGCCCTCCCTTGGAGGCTCTGAACTCTTTGGGAATTATCTTCTGCTTGCTTAATCTCTTAGGCGCCAAGGCCTTTAAGTACAGACTCAATCTCCTAAATCTCCTAACAACTCAATCTTCTAGCTAACAAACTCTTATTTAGGTCAGCGGCCAACTAACTAAGGATAACTAATAATCCTAACAAACTCTAGCCACTTTCCTTTGCCTTCCTGCGCCTGAACTGCTTGCCGAACATAGAGTCCGTAACATGTTCTTACAAGACGCTGTACACTATGTGATCCCATTTTCTATTTCTAGAATTAAGCACCTTACCAAAATTGACTCGGTCAATGTACCCATAGAAGATGGAGCCTCTTTTTTTCTTGTGCATAGAAGGCTATTAGTACCCTTAAATAATGGAGCATTTACAGTTTCTTTTTTATGCATTTTTGAGAAAAGAAAGGCTCACTGCCATATGAACTATTTGCAAAAAGACTTGGTTTCTGATTATGCATATAACCCCAAAAGCTTCATGAATGTAAAATCAAGCATTGTTCTTTTATATTCTTCATGACAGTAGTTGTTTTATGTATGCCATATGTTCAACAGGTTTTGGTTTAGCTTGTCATCTTGGCGTCCTTGCAGACCTTCCTACCATCGGAGTTGGAAAAAATGTAGGTCATTTACTGAATTGCTGTAGTTACATATCGCAAGTACAGCGGTTGATTTTCTACTGTGAAGTCACTCACTGCATTTCCGTTCTTCACACAATTCAACTTCTCAGTGTTCCTTTCCTCCAGAGAAGACTAATTCCAATGTTTGCATCGTGTAGCTGCATCATGTAGATGGCCTTAATCAATCTGAAGTCAGAAGACAGCTCGAAGGAAAAGAAAACTGTGATAAGGGCTTCATTTCATTAACTGGACAGTCCGGGACGACATGGGGCGTGGTAAGATAGAGATTAGATCATGCTACTAGATGTGTGCTGCAATTTTAATCTAAATATTTGAATGCTACTGGAACTGAACTTTGAGTTTGTGCCAGGCAATGCGTTCCTGCCCTGGTTCATCGAAACCAGTCTACATCTCAGTTGGGCATCGCATTTCGCTTGATTCGGCAGCTGCGATAGTGAAGCTGTGTTGCAAGTACCGTGTTCCTGAGCCAACTCGGCAGGTAGGAAGGCTTCTGCTCATGCCTGAGAACATGTGAATGCTTATGTTGTATCTGGGGCTATTACTGACAGTTTGAGCTCCCCCTTTTGCCCCCGGTTAGGCTGATATAAGATCAAAGGTGTTCCTGCAGAAGTTCCAAAGACCAGAGCAGTATAACAACTAACAAGACTCGGCGGGCTGCGCATCTGGACTCTGGAGTCTGCTCATTGTGTTGGCTGAGTTGGATTTTCCGAATGAAAAAATGTGTTTGTGACAGCAACATGGAATGACTAATCCAGTCTGTCTGTAGAGAGGTAGAGCTGCTTGGTAGAGGTAGTCCTGATCATATATGTTGAGAGTTAAAATGGGAGATGTAGCACCACCTTGCTTTGTAAACTGGCAACCCCAGTTAAAAACCGACCACCTTGTAATCCTGCTGTTTAAGCTTTGAATAAAGCTGGGCAAGATTGCCTTTGGTCGAAAACATGGAATGACTTGTGTACAGCTTCCTCCAACCAGCATAATTCACATGATGTACGCGAAACTGTGGGGGCAACAAATCGTGCAAAAAAGGCTCCTGAAAAGCAGTAACAAACTCCCGGAGACTACAAAAGGTGTGTCTGTTTCCATTCTTTCCTGAGCCCAGAACACAAAAATTCGGGCACCGTGCCTTGTGTGCCACGCCAATGAACACATTCACGAAAAAAAAACTTCCATCAGATATCTAGGCAGCCGTAGTAACGGACGCTACATATAATCACATCGACGGACGCTACATATAATCACATCAGAGATCTGCTCACCAAATTGCAGAAACACAGCTGCTAGCGCTGTCCGCCATGGCCGCGCCATCTTCTTTGGCCATCTGCAGGATCCTTGTCGTTGCAGTTCTCATCTCTGCTACCCTGTCGTCCTACGGTACGCTCAAACTGTATCCAAAGCTATACTGTATGCATGATTCTATACACAGACATTAGTACAATTTACAAACGTTGTTAGAAATCCAAAATTTACATATGCAAAAGTGGTCTCTGTCCTCCAAACTTTCAACTGGGTTCATTGTTGGGTGTGTTTGGTCCAGGGGCGGCGAGGTACGTCTGCCGGGGCAAGTGCGGGGACTTCCGGCCGGACTGCGACAGCTGGTGCCGGACCGCCGGCGGGTACCCCAAGGGCGACCAGTACTGCTGCTGCATCGATTAGTTACTCGGCTAGTGTGAGGAATGAAATCATTCGTTAGCTTCTGATGAAAACATCCAGCCGATTATGCCTAGATTCTTGGAATAACGACTGAAAACTTGTGTGTGTGGACTTGCAAACCATTGGATTCAGCAGTTTTTTTTTTTTGAGAGTATGTAGTTTCAGCAGATAGATTTTTTTTTGAGGTAGATTTTTTTTAGAATTACACAGTACAACGCAGACGCTCACAACACGCACGCACACTCACCTCTATGAACACACGTACGCAAACTCTACCCTTATGAGCACCTCTGAAAGACTGAGCACCGACAGACCTAGAGATTCCCGGTGTCACCACTGACGTCTCGTCGTCGACAGAAACATCGCTTATCACTTAATGCATAAGTGTCGAAAAATTCCGGAATAAATCTAGAAAAAAGTACGAGTAACGGGATTTGAAGTCTAGTGGGTAGCGTTCCACTAGACCGCCCGCTACAACAAAGCTATTTGCTTTTTTTTTTTTGAAAGGCAAAGCTATTTGCTTTTGGGGCGGAACCTCAGGAACCAGAGGTTCCCCTGTTTTTTTTAACGGAACCCGCACAGGGGTAGTATCGTAACAGCATGGTAGAGTCAATGCAAAATAGATCGGCAAAAAAAAAAAAAACCACCGCCCACACACACCCGCCTCGTCGACGCAGGCCGCCGGGTGGGAGCTCCTTGTAGCAGTAGGCCACGTCCGGGATGCTCTGCAGCAGCTCGTCGATGAAGAGCGGCGGCGTCTTGCCGTTGCCGTTGCCGCCTCGTCCTCGCCGCCGCCTGTTGGAGAAGCAGGCACGAAGGTATCTGATGGCGTGGTGGGCGCCGATGGCGAGGAGCGCGATGGTCACCGCCACCGTGGAGAGGAAAGCAAAGGCGAGGACGCCCCAGACGATCCAATCGCCCAAATCGTCCCAATCCATGGTGGATTTGATTCGTTTCGTGATGCGGCGGCAGGACTCTATCGCTGTAAGCATCGATCCTCTGATCGGGTTGTATACGTTTTTGTGGTGGGGGGGAAGAGACGCCGGCGGCGTTCTCTTCTTGTGGTAGCCATTGCGGTGTTCGATCCCAATTCCCATGGTGGCTGGTGGACAGGTGCGGCGGCGCCAGGTCAACGACGACGAGAGAGGGATTCAGACAGTTCACTCGCTTCGGCCGGCGTTTGGACCCATCGAGCATATGGGCCGGTGAATGGGCCAGCACCAGCTAAATGGCCTACGAGCGAAAATACCGATATACCCTTTCCTTCATTTTAGAATTAGTTCCTACTCACAATTATTTAGTTCCTGGCCTACAATTATTTGGTTCCGGTCCACAAGATTGGTTCCTTGTAATAGGTTCCTCCTATTTTACAACCACCCGATCTGATGGACGGCTCCTAAAATCCTCAGGTATCGGAGAAAGAGTCAGATAGATAAGCAGCAGCGGCGGCGGGAACCCTTTTTTTGTTGGGAGGAAATTGGGTTGTTGGGTTGGGCCCGAGTATGTGGCCGTCCGTCCGTGGGCCACGTGCTGATCTGCTGAACTTTTAGACGATGCTGGGCCTCCAACACACAAGGGTCGCCGGCGACGTTCCTCGGGCACCCGCGCACCTCCGCCCGCCGGGGACGCCGCGTCGCCGTCGCATCCCCACCCACCTCCGGCACCTCGGTCCCGGCCCCGCCGCCGTCGACCGCCGTGGGAACCGACGGACACGGCCGCGCCTGACCTGACGACTCTCGTAGTCTCATCAACGTGATCCCTGACACGACACATCGGATGGCTACTCCGCCAGATCGCTGGGCGCCATGTTCAGATCCCAGAGGGATGTCGCTGACCGCTCCAGCGCGCTTTCCCACCGTCACCGTACGCCGCCATGTCCTCACTCCGATACGCTGAGTGAGGACACACAGCGTATACACACGACCGAGTCAACCGTACACTACAGGACGGGGGAAGAATAATAAAAAACGCACAGGACGTTGACGCTGACAACCGGAGGAGCGTGGCACTGACAGGCTGGCACGACGGGCACCACCACCACCACCAGCCTCTCCATTGTTGCGCAGGACCGCCGGTTGGTTGCGTCCACGCCTCCACGGCGACCGCACGTACGTACACGGTGCCACGCTGTAGTACACCCTGCGCTGATTTCGTCGTCTTGCGCCGTCTACGTGCAGGCACCGGCAGTAGCACGACGTTGACGAGAGCGCCGTCTACGTGTATATTAAGTTTAATAAATCTGTTACTAGATATTAGTTACTGTAGCATAACATCGTCTAATCATAACATGATTAGTCTCGTTAAGTTCATCTCGAAAATTAAGGTATGAGCAGTGGAATAGATTTTGTCACTAGTACACGTTTAATTAGTACACAGAGATTGATGTGACGAGTAGTTTGTAAAATTTTAGCGAACTACGGTCAAAATACCGAGCACTGAAAGCAACGAGGTGACCGACCAAACTCACCGCGGGGAGCCGGGGAGACATTTTGCTAATCGCGGCACAGCGAGCTGCCCCGTCGTTTTCATTTATTCCCCCGCCGCCACCGGGACGCGCACGCCGAGGCCGGCGGCGACAGGGGTGGAAGAGATGGGGCGGCGCCGGGGGTCGGACGCGAGATGCTGGCCGGACGGGGACAAGCGAAACCGCGTGAGAATTTCTCGCGTTTCCCCGTCATCGTCGTCGTCGTCCGGGCCTCGGCCAGCATCTGTCTACTCTCTAGAGTCAAATACAAACAAACAAAAGAGCGATCAAGATTCGGCGCAGAAAACTTGTTCTTGCATTGCCAGCCCAACCCAAGAGAGTGACGACGAGCGAGCGAGATCAGTAGCTGTCAGTAGTCAGCCCGGAGGAGCTCTCGACATCGACGTCGACATACGGCAACAGGATCTCTCCGAACGTCAATCCGGCGCCCGGTTCTTCAGGACGCGATCCAAAAAAACAAAGGAAAAAAAAGCCGAGACGTGATTATTGGCGAGAGGGCACCTGGGATTCAGGGACATCGCCGGGGGCCTGCCCCTTGTTTCCGCGACCTGATGAACTGGCCGGCGTTGAACCTTTGTGTCGTCCCCCAGTTGCGATAGATGTTTGATCGGTTGGGTTTATAGCCCGGATTAGGTCCAACAACTAGGAGACAAGACAACCAGAGCTAAACCTACCCGGGGCTAGCTGCAGGTGCCAAGCGATGCATGCTAGTTGCTGCTGCTAGCCCCCGGCCGATTGGCCGGCGTGTACCTTCTCTTCGCCGACGATTCTTTCACCAACTCGATCGGTTTGGGTTCTTCTTCCTTGCTAATCAGCTACACAAGGAACCCAACAAACTTTATTCCTTTCCTTTCCTTTGGGTAAAACGTACTAGCCGTACATTATTTTCAACTCGATTTTTGCCCGTCTGCTGTTTCAGCTACCTGTTGGGCGGCTGGCTTTTAATTTTGCTTTCCCCACACTACGAAACTGAAAGGAAAAAAAAAAAACAGAGGTTTCGAAATCGGCTTCTAAGAGGTTCATGCTTATTCTGCATGGATTGAAAGTATGTTCTCAATGGTTTTAATTATTTTTCAGAAATCGTATTTTTAGGGACACTTGTGTGATACAATGCATTGCCACACATGTGTACACTGAATTTACAACCATATGCTTCGAAGGTTCTCTAGAAGTTGCGTCACTCCCATTCTGTCCCTTAATTAGAAATACACTACGCTTTACCATGAAAATACACTACATTTTATTTCTCCCAGAGGTCTAGGCGTGCATTTCTTTCAAAAAAAAAGGGTCAAAATGCAAAAAGTACGGCAGAGCCGATGCGTAATTGAGGAGATGATATGCAAAAAGAAGTTGGATCGTTTTTAAGGGAAATTTTAGGGTGCTTGTAATTAATATGAGCCATTCATCCGGTGAAATCTAGGGGTGGTAGTACGAGGTAGTACTAGGTAGTACTAATGAGGTAGTACCCGGTAGTATCATTTTGGTGGACCCGGTACTAGGTACTATCTGGTACTACCTAATTAAATTAGCTGGTGAAAAAAATATTAGTACAAGGTACTACCTGGTACTACACAGTACTACTCCTCAAGTACCAGAACAAAGCTCCGTTTTTAAATATCATTACATTTTTGCAGAATCATAAAAAGACCAACATACAGTAAAAGTTTTAAATCATTCCTAATCCCCGTCAGCCATGTGCTCATATTGTCATATTTACTGCTTTGATATTTACACTTTAGCTAGATTGTCTTTTGTTAAAAAGAATTCCTCCGAACCTCAATTATACAAATATTTTTTTTGTTTAACCTATACTGAATGTTATCTACACAACCGAACCTCATTCAGTTCCCTCCAAAAGATAACCCTGCCTAATTCCTGTTGAGTCCACTGTCATAATCTAATCGCGCTCTAATCATGTTCATCAACCAAAAGTCCCAACAACAAAGCATCACAAAAAACATCACAAAAAAGATGAAAAGAAAAAGAAAAAAACCCGCCTCAACCTCAACCCCCGGTTGCTCCGCCGCGTTGTCGTTGGACGCGGCGTTTATTTAATCCAAAGCAGCTTCCTTTTACTCATTCCAAACCTCTGGCACAGCTAATCCGCCTCCTCGCCTTTTTCTCCTCCATCTCCTCGCCTTCGCTGCTCCATTCGAGCGACCCCCACACGGAAAATAAAGGCCAAGAAGTGGTGCCAGTGGAGTAAAACCACGCGCTCGAGAGGAGAGGGACAGGTTGGTGGAAGACGCGCATCCGGAAGGCGCGCCAGCAGGAGCTGCGGCGGCGAATTCGGGCGGCGAGCGCGCGCGCGCCGGTTCAGGCTGCCGTCGGCGGCTTCGGAATTGTTGCGGACGAAGCGGCCGGTTGGTGCGGCGGGAGTTTGCGGGTACGGCGGTCCCGGCTGGTGAAGGGGCGAAGGTGCTGCTTGGGGCGTGGATCTGGCCGGAGGCGGGCGATGTGGAGTAGGGAGTAGGGCCGGATTGGAGGGAAAGGCGCGATCTTGTGGGTTCCCATGGGCACATGCTTCTCGCAGGAGGAGCACCGGCTCCAGAGCAGGCCAGGTTTGTGTGCTTCTGCTGCTGTCTCTGATACAGTTCACTATGTTTGGGAGGTGTATGCAGCTCATGGTGTGAGGTTGGGTGTTGTTGCCTTTGTAATTTGGTTGTGAATTAAGCATTTAGTTATCGAACTTATAAAATCAGATGAAGAAGAGGCGCAGGAATGAATTTCGATAAGGTTTTGATTGATTTTAGTGTTTGGAAGATGGGTTGACTGCTTTGATGCCATCTTGTGCTTGTGAGCTCATGTTCCGGGTGATGGGAAATGCCGCATATAGTCTTTTACTGTACTCCTATTTTGTTTGCATGGTACAATTTTGACTGTTGGTGTCCTGTTGAAAACATGATACTGTAATAGGCTCATACTTTGCTTACAAAATTGCATTCTGAGTCAAGGTTCTTGGCAACTTGGCCAGCTGTAGTATAGCCGTATAGGGGACGAATAAGTCAAATTTAGAACATATTTTGGGTGTAAGACTCAAGTAGGTAAAGTTCATAGATAAATTGGGCACCTGCGAAATTTGTACTTGAACAGTCTGGTTAACTGAACTTCAATCGATTCTTGAGAAGTTAGTCAGCCCAAATTAATCAATTATTGTATAGAGTGAGAGATTGATAGTGGACAGCTGTGCTGATATCTTTAGAAAGTTTAGTAGAAGTTGGTTTATCCAGAAATGGAAGGGAAGATATGACAAATATATTCTGTCCTGCTGATGCCAACTTGTGACCACAGATGCTCCCTAAGACCATTTTGACTAGCCAGACCATTCTGGCTGCCTGTTAGAATGGTCTTAAGGGAGCATTCACACAGCAATGCTTATGACTGCACAGTGGTTTAGATGTGGTGTCTTCTTTGCATAATGTGCAACACACTAAAGTAGCCATTAACATTCACTTCATGGGATCAATACATCATCATGATTCTCTATTTCTTACTTAAGATGTGCACTGATTATATGTACCTGATTCTCTCCTGATGAAGTTGTTTCTTAAAATTTCTATCAGCTGAAGCTGCTGGACCAGATGGCCTGAGAAAGTCTAAATCGGATTCTAAAGCTATAGCAAGTGTTCTTGCTCCTCCAAAAGATGTCGTGGACTTGCAAGTAGAAGGATATGGGAATGTTAATATTTTCACATACAATGAACTGAGGGCAGCCACAAAAAACTTCCGACCAGACCAAATTCTTGGAGAGGGTGGATTTGGAGTTGTTTACAAAGGTGTAATTGATGAAAATGTTAGAGCAGGTTTTCCATCTAGACAGGTTGCTGTTAAAGAACTAAACCCAGAGGGCTTTCAGGGAGACAAGGAATGGCTGGTAAGTTCCATAGCTTTCTTCCTGTTTCTATACGTTGCTTTGGTCATGTACATCAGTAATTCATATTAATTTTATGGTCATTAGAAACCTTCAGGAGACTTAGATGATTGAATTTTGAAGATTCGAACTAGTGATAATCACATTTTTCTTTATATTTTTATTGGAAAGTCATTGCCCTTGCCTATGTTTTAATAAATATTATTTGCATAACACTACATGTAGATGAATGCATTTCTATGCTGATTATTAGGTTGACATTAACAATATACTGCTTGCAATAACTGCACTAATGTTTTTTCTAATGTGTTTGCAGGCTGAAGTCAACTATCTTGGGCAACTAAGTCATCCAAATCTAGTTGAACTGATTGGCTATTGCTGTGAGGGTTCACATAGACTTCTTGTCTATGAGTACATGGCTTGTGGGAGCCTTGAAAAGCACCTTTTTCGGCGTAAGTTCGAACTGTCTATTTTCACTGCCCTCTTTAGCAGTCATTGTTCTTAGTAGCTTAACCTGCATGGGGTGCATCATTTTTGCCTTTAGACAAATCAGCAGATAAGATATTTGTATTAGTTCCGTTTAAATCTAGTTAGTAATAGCTAGTATGTAGGATTCAGCTCAACCTAGATATCCCAGAGTACAAATATAATCTTCAAATTTCAGGATGCAAGATGCTAGCCACATGCCAAACCTAATTTTGTCCATCATCGATTGATCTATCGAAACAACATACTTACTGTGATGTGATCCTCATAAGAGATATTTCTTATTCAAGTGGTCGCAGGAAAATATGCCAAGCAAGCTTAACACACCTTTTAATTGTCTGGAAGATCAATTATACATATATTTCCATTTTTAATTGGGGTTCTCATTTATTTCCCCTTTTGCTTGTAACATAACAGGGGTTTGCCTTAATATGCCATGGTCAACACGCATGAAGATCGCGCTGGGTGCCGCAAGGGGGCTTGAGTACCTTCATGGAGCCGAGAGATCCATCATCTATCGGGATTTCAAGACGTCAAACATCTTGTTAGATGCGGTTAGTCTCATCTGTTATGTTTGGATGTGTTGATACCCCTGATACCCCCCCCCCCCCCCCCCCTATTTCAAATACTAGTTTTAAGATTGTTTATAAAATTGAACTTCCCATGTGTCCAACCAACCAAAATATATGGACAAAGATATTCTACTGATGAACATGCATTTGTGTTGCTGTGACATATTATGTCTGTATATCCGCCTTTATCTCAACATATTAAGGAAGTACCCTCTATAAATTGTACTATGTCTTTTGTGACCTGAAAGTTCTATTGCATTTGCTGTGTCTCCAAAATCTGTCCCGTGCTTTAAGGCCATTAAAAAATACTTAAATCATTTCTGCCTAGTACATCTTTAGAAGCACAGAACTGCATACTAAATTTGTTACTGCGATGTTAAGATATTAATATATTGCCTCGGATAGCATCTCAATGCCACTCTTTACCACTGTTGCAGGACTACAATGCTAAGCTTTCAGACTTTGGTCTCGCAAGAACAGGACCTAGTGGAGACCAAACCCATGTGTCAACTCGGGTCATGGGAACTTATGGATATGCAGCTCCAGAATATGTCATGACTGGTAAGGATGGAATTCCCTATTATAAGAAAGCAAATCGTTTGTTATAAATAGAAAAAATGAACATGTTCTCAAGAATGAACAGACACTACATTTTACTTGACTTAGTTCAAATATATTAATCCTTAATCACCTAACTTGCTGCAGGCCATCTGACCGCACGAAGTGATGTTTACGGCTTTGGTGTCGTGCTTCTAGAGATGATTATTGGAAGGAGGGCTGTGGACAAGAGTCGGCCAACCCGTGAGCATAACCTAGTTGATTGGGCACGCCCCCTCCTCGTCCACAACCGGAAGCTGTTCAGGATCATTGATCCAAGAATGGAAGGGCAGTATTCAACCAAGGCCGCCATAGAGGTGGCAAGCCTCGCATACCGTTGTCTGAGTCAGAACCCCAAAGGGCGACCAACCATGAGCCAAGTTGTTGAGACATTTGAGGCAGTGCAGAACATGCCTGAATGCCAAGACATACTCCTCCAGGACAGTATCACTGGTGCTGTGACACTCTATGAGGTCCCGAAGGAGCCTGCAGAGAGTGTTGAGAAGGACAAGCCCAAAGAGGAACCAGCAGTTAAGACCGCCGCTGTGCCGCCTGTGAATGGAAAACCAGTCCCCCAGAGCAGGCGAACACGGCCTGGGAACGGGCGGAGCAAGAGTGAGCCGAAGTTGGAGTGCAAGATGTACATTCCGTCACCAGACTCTGACGGACAGCAGCTTGGCCTGGATGCGCTTGCATCCCCTTCCAGAAACGGAAGTATGCAGGACCCTCCTGACGAGGATTTGTACAAGATTTAACATCAGAGAAGTTTTTTTCCCCAACGACTTGAGCCGTCGTTGGTCACCTTTTGCGCCACCATCCATGTTCTTAAGAACAGTCAGCCAGTGTTAATTTTTTCGATGGTGGCCATGCTAGGGTTCTTGTTCTTCCGATTAGCAATTGTATGTAGATGAGAGTTGTGATGGAAAGCATGTAATGTGAGTGCCTGCCATGACGACGCTGTAAAAACCTGAGACGGTTCTTTCCGGGAGAATTTCCACGCCAAAAATGGAAGTGGAGAGATGTGTCCTGATAGTCTGTGCCGTTGCCAGTGTATTCGAGTTACTTGTAAAGATGCTTGTTCTACATTGTAAACCTGAATAGTTCTACGGCAAATCAACACCACCATGGAAATTGAGAGATTATAGTAATTAGTCTCTGCATCCTGTCAGCTTTCTTAATTGTCCAGTTATTTCTATGAATATATGCTCGCTGCCTTTTAACATGTTAATACTCTCAAACTTTTGATTCTGGATACGAGCCGCGATTTGATTTGGACCATTTTCGAAAAGTCTTATTTTGACATGGGGTTAAATTTTGGTCGGCTTGGACAAGTGAAAACACACTTACATGTGGGCCTTCTTGTGCGAGAGGGAAACACAGCACATGCTCGCCAAGTTCCGACCCCTCATGGCAACGGCGGCGAAGGCGAGGGCGCCGCCGGCGGTAGCGGCTTCCACATCCGCGGCGGCGGCAGCGGAGCGGGACGAACACGTCCACTACAAGCACGCCGACGCGTGCCACCACCTCCGGTGGACAGCGAAGTAACCGCCCCTCCCTTTCACCTCCATGCTCGCTTCACTTTCCCATCTAGCGTTTAGGGCTTTGAGGCTGAGCCCTGGAGATTTGTTGGATGCTTGGTTGGGCAGGGAGAGCTACGAGTACATGTACGCGCGGCCGTGGAGCAGGGTGGTCGACTTCTATGCTGAGCTCGTGGGCGCCGGTGCCGGCGCGGCGGGGCTAGCCAAGCTGTTTAGGAAAGATGAGGTGAGAAAGAACAAACATTTGGCTCCGCTGTGGTATCCTGGTGGCGATTTTTCCGTTTCGGTGGGTTGCAAGAGGAAGAATGTTGATTTCTTCCGACTTTTAATTACGTTATATGCCGAATTGTAGTATTGCCGAATATATAGATCTCCCTTTTTTGGTAATCTGAGGATTGAATCAGGCCAGAAAATTATTGGACAATTAAATTTGAATACATGGCCTGCTACAGTGCTACTCGAGATGTGCCTAGATGGAATAGCTAAAAAGGTCTCCAGGATCAATTATTATTTGCATTGATGCAAATGCTGGATTTAAAAATACAAATTGAAATTAAAATGTTGGTAGAGCAATCATTCACATATTTTGATTTGAAGAGACTCATTTAGATTTTACATCCACAGAAAGATTGCATTCTTGATACCACTGGAGAGAATTACCTAGCACCATCAGAAAAACAAATGAAACCAATTTCCTCCAAAGGTCGTGGAGGAAGGTGGGAAAGAGTAACATTTAAAGTTGTTCTTTCATACCATGGGGATTCGTTCGATGGCTGGCAAAAGCAGCCTGGCCTCAATACTGTTCAGGGGTAATTTTTTCAACCTATCACTCTTCACTTCATTCACATGTAATGTAATAGAATTTACTCACTGGTAATATATTTTTTATTTACTTTTTATTGATTGCAGGTTAGTGGAGAAACATCTTGGACAATTTGTTGATGAGAGAAAAGCTAAACAGCTCGAAGCAAGATCTTTGCCAATAGAAGGCTGCGCCGTTGTTGCTGGGCGCACTGACAAAGGGGTGACTGCTCTTCAGCAAGTTTGCTCATTTTGTTAGTTAACCTGAGAATAAACACACTGTTGCTTTCATTGTTTTTTCCTAATTTAGTCACACTCTTTAATTTTATTAAACAGCATATCAACATCGCTTGACTGACATTTCATTATTTGCCCCTTCTGAATTCTGATTACTGACATCTTATATGTACTGTATGTTGCTATAGATACATGGAGAAAGGATGTGAAATCTGAAGATATAAAAGATGCTATAAACCAGGCTGCTCCAGATAAACTTAAACCTTTGCATGTGTCAGAGGTACCTTTTCATCCTTTTGCCAAAAATTCTGCTTAATGATGTCTACATTCCATATTGAAGTGTTGTTTAATCATACGACAGTTTATTCTTGTCGGTGGAAGTTCTGAGATTTCTAGGGCCTCAACAATAAATGATGTTATGCTGGGTATTAACTGATGGTGCAATTTGCAGGTTGCACGTGAGTTTCATCCTAATTTTGCAGCCAAATGGAGGAGATACATGTATATTTTTCCTCTTGATGAGGATGCTAAATCGATCATTGGGGAAGGACACTCTGAAGTGTTAGAGAATTCTGAGCACATCATAAAACCTCAGAGCTTTGATGTGGCCAATGTTGACGAAATTCTTAGAAAACTTGCTGGAAAGACGTTATCCTACAAGATGTTTGCACGTGACACACAAGCTTCAAGAAGTGTGTAAGTTTCATCCAACCATAAGTTTATAAGATGTAGTGCATTTAAAGTACAAAAATAGTTTCTGGCAGATTAACATCTAGCACCTAAATCTTTCTTAATGTATATCTTGGAGTTTTATGACCTGATCCTGAGATGTTCATCAGAACTGTCTGGAAATTCTCTACCAAGCTCATCACCACTTTTATATGGAGTCCATGTCATAATGTTGTCACTTGCTCTGAAGCTCTCTATAAACTCATCACTTCCACCAATATTCTATTGTTTTTTCAGTGGCCCTCCTACAGAATGTTTCATGTTCCATTCTCGAGCTGCAGCAGCCAAACTATATCGCGCTGATGAGGTTAGCAGCATAGATGGTTTTGTCTCTAATTGTTGAATTTATTGCAGCTATCAACTTTAAGACTTATGTAGCTTTTGGTTTTGTGAGTACTGCACATGTGTGTCAGGAAAGTGTGTTTCCGTGTAGTACTGCTGTGGTGAGCCTGTGACATGTATATTTTTGCTGACCCCAGAACAAATGAGTATCTGAAGTTCTGAACTAAACATGGACTGTTAGTTACAATTGTTGAATATACTTTTTTCTCGAACCAATTCTTGAATACTTTCTTTTTGACCGAAGGTTGTTGAATACTTTGATCTAATATTTTCCATATCTACATTTTTGTATTCTTCTTTCAACTGAAACAACTATGTTTGGTCTTTGTTCCTCCTACAGGATTACAAAGAAGGCTTGAGTGTCATGTGCGTTGAGTTAGTTGCAAACAGGTTTCTACGCAAGGTAATACAACAAGCTGTGATGCGTACACTCAGTCATTCATATGACTGCTGGTTCTCACTGCATCTCACTGTACAGATGGTTAGGGTTCTTGTTGCAACTGCCATACGGGAGGCTGCTGCTGGTGCCGGAGAGGATGCTCTGTTGAACCTGATGGAAGCTACCGACAGGCGTGCCACAGTACCTCCGGCACCGCCGGAGGGCCTCTGCCTCGTCGACGTTGGTTACGAGGATTTCAGTAAGCAGAGGTGCTTTATAGTTGATTAAAAGAAGTGTTATCTTTTTGCTGGAGAAAAGCACAAGGATGCTCCATTGAACAATTGAGGATTTAGTTACTCCAGGGTTCTGAGAAGATGCCTAAACCCTTTTGGTTTTGATTTTGGGCCCTACATGCTGTACTTGTTCAATAGTGCACAAAAGGCGCAGGATGCGGAGAATTTAGGGGAGGTGTGCTGCATCTTTAGGATGCTTATTACTGCGCCACATGAACAAGAGAGACTAGAGCTTTCCCTATTCAAAATTACAGTGTATCGATTTCTCAATTCAGAATTACAGTATATCAATTTCCCTATTCAAAATCAGTCTTACCACCTTTGGTGCAACAGAACTGACGAACTTCTCCTATACTCCTATGCACCGGGATAACGCACGATGCAATCCAGTAGTAGACCGAAGTGTCATTTCCCAATGCTATTGTTAATTGTAAGTTTGATCGATGAAATCAAAATAACGACTTCCAGAAACTGAAACTGAAAACATCAGCAAAAACCGAGCACATGATAGAATATAGATTGAGATGTGAAAAAAATGCGGGTAAATTTACTTGCATTAATCCCTGAACCCTGATAAACCTGACACTAACAAACACATTTAACTAGTAATATCAAAGAAGTAACCAACAACCCAACGATTTTTTTTTTTTGGAAAAGGTAGCAGGAGCAATGCTCTGTCATTTAAGAAGAAGAAACAATAATACATAACGAGCCGAAGCTGACACCACCACACGAACACACCCTGAACAAAACAAACACACTCACAAGCATACACCACCATCCCCAACCAACCGGGAGAGAAGACTGAAACAAACCGCCGTCACCAACGTTGTGCCACGCTGAAGCGCAACCCGCTGCAGGCACCGACAGCCCCCCAAGCTCCTCCACCATGGGACTATCAACCTCAAACTGCACGTGCACGACCGTCGATCCCTCAGATCCATAGAAGCGTCAGCACACACACCCAACGCAGCACCAGGGACGCCCACTGATCCAGGCCACTCTGCGTGGGGGTCTCGCCTCACCCACCGCCTCACTCTCTCTGCCAAGGACTCAGGTAACAAACGCCACAAAGAGAGCATCTCCTCCACCCCGCCGTTACCGAGATCACCACCGCATCAAGCACAGCAGCTCAAGTCTTCCAGAACCCATGGGCCCTCAGCGCCCAGACAGCAACTCGAACCAAACGCGCCACCTGCAGCACCCCCGGCAAGCTCCGCCACTAGCGGCGGGGCTCCAGAACACGACGCCTTCAAGAAGGTTACGGCGCCAAGACGCCGCCGTCGCACGTCCAGCAGGACGAGGTTTTCACCCTGGGAGCCCCCCCTGCAGCGAGAGCGTAGTGCCTCGTCATGATGCCCTCAGCAGGGAGACCGACGCCGCAAGAGCGCCGCCATCATGGCCGCCGTCAACCGGCGAGGACTTACGCCCGACTGCACTACGCCCGCCGCCCGCACATGGCCCAGCGCGAAGCCACAACCCGCCACCTCCGCAACACCACCACCTGGAGAGTCTCGGCGCGTCCCGAAGCACCACCACAGCGCCGCGAGAAGCTCGAGCCAGCCCCTGGCCCCACCGCCATGGTGACGCCAAGCAGCAGCATAGAAGTGAAGGGGGTGGCACTGGCCAGCACACCCGACCGCACACCCGAACGCCGCCAGCATGCCGGCCCGCGCCGGCACGCCCGGCCGCCCGCTAGTGCGCCGGGCCGCGCCAGCATGCCAGACGCCGGACCGCGCCAACGCGCCAACACGCACGCCAGCACGCCAACACGCACGCCAGCACGTCACCCTCCAGCACGCGGACCCGCGCCGCCAGCCCCCGAAGGCATGACCCGCCGCCGCCTCGCGCCAGCAGACGCCCGGACGCAAGCCAGGACGCCGCCTGCACGCGCCGGCCGCAAGCCAGGGCGCCGCCGTGGACCCGCCGCCGCGCCGCTGTCGTCCAACCATGGCCACCGCAGTCGCCGCCCGACAACGGTCGCCGTCCCGCTCGGAAAGAGCCGCACCCGCCTCGCAGGCCCCAGAGCCGGCCGAAGTGCTGCCGGATCTGGAGGCTGCGCCTCCGCCGCCGCGGGAGGCGGCCCGCGCCGACGAACCACGCCGTCGGGCCCGAGCGGCCGCGTCCGCCCGAACACGCCGGAGAGAGGCGAGACGAGGCCACGCCGCCGCCTTCCTCGCGGCCGCGCGGGATCCCGGCGGCCCGCTCGGGCGGCGGCGCGGCGGAGGATGGGGGCGGCGGCTTGCGGCGACTAGGGTTTGGAGGCCGCGGGTCGCCTACGCGGGGCGACGCGCGACCCTCTCTCAAATGATCTTCTCGAGCGTGGCTGAACAATCTAAGCGACCCACTAAAGCTCCAAGCAAGTCTATCCATGGCGCGCGCCGCCCCAGGCCCGCGGCGGCCTCTGATCTACTACTGCTCGAAGGCCCATTGGTTCTCCTTGCGGATCTCCTCCTCCTCCTCGGGCGTGAAGTCGTTCTCGATCCCGAACGTCTGCCTGATCTGCTCCGGCGTCTTGCCCTTGATCATGTCGGCGACCTTCTGGCATGTGAGGTCCAGCAACCCCTTGACCTCGAGGTAGTTGGAGGCGAGCATGAGGTTGTACAGCGTGTTCTGGTCGACGTCGATGAACGCCTTGTCGAAGCTCGCCAGATCGTCGGCGTCCTTGCCCGCGGAGGCGTTCGACGAGGAGCTCCCGGCCTCCGAGCTCGCGGCGGCGGCAGCGTGCTTGTTGCAGTACTCGAGCACCATGGCGAGGGTCTTGGCGTCGACGTTGGGGAGCGGGACACCGCCGTCGACGCAACCGTCCTCGATCATGTGGCGGATAGTCTGCGACATGTTGGCCGCCGCCTCCGTCACCTCGAACCGTTCGTCGTCGCAGCTGATGAGCGTGTACATCGTCGGGGAAGCCATCGATCGATTCAGTGGCGCGGTTCTCGCCGGAACGCTAGCTGAACTTTTGCGATCGGAGTGCTCTCTCCGCCTTCAGATCAGATTGATTTGAAGGATCGGTTAGCGATTGGAACTTGAAAGTTGCGTGGCCATGGATTGGATTTATTTATAGGATGAGATACCACAGATCTTGGACATCATCGTCATCGTCCTCGAGTCGGAGTGGAACAACGAGTAAGAAACGGTTCCGTGTGCACCGGCGGGGCAGGCGGCACGTCGCGCGCAAGGCACGACGCGTCGCTACGTATCCGAATCCGAACAGAGATCGGAGACGAACTCGAGCGCTCTCGGCGTGGAGCTCGTCGGCCCCAGGTCCCCCGTAGCCCCCTTCTCGAGGACGAGGCGCGCGGTTCCATGAGGCAGCTCCGGCCTGCTGGCGGCCGAGGATCGGAGCTCCACGCCGCCGGGACGATCGTCAATCGACGGTGACATAAACTGCGATACCATCCTCGTCGGGTCTGACGGCGGCGGCGCGCTAAGATTCGTGGCTTCGTGCGCGACGCCGTTGAGGCCCGTCGGGAAGATGCACCCGGAGAATCCCGCGGGCGCAGCGCGATGCCGCTCACCGGAGCAGCTGAAACGGTGCTCGGTGTTGACGAGGTGTTAGATGATAGGGAATATTCCGGTATATTTTAATTTCATAATTAAATAGACATTTCAATATTACGGTGAGTGAAACAATCCATGTGCAAATATTTATGTTTAAATAACAATTAAACATAAACCTATTCATGATTATAAAACTAATAAGCATGAATACCAGTTTAAGAATGTACCCCGTGGAAGGTCGGGTGACGGGGTCACCCGAAGTTCCGATATCACTCGGATCAGTCATACTAATCGTAGAGTGATCTCAGTCGATGTAGCTGTATGAATTTGGTGCAGGAAGATGATCGCAATGAAGACCCGACTGTAGAGGAAGTAGTCGTTCGGAGTCAATGTAGAGGAAGTAGTCGTACGGGAGCGAGCAGTCGCGTGAAGACGCTTCCCAAAACCCTTATCGCCCGCCTATCCCGAGCAGGATCTCAGCAACAGGACGAGGTTTCAGAGGCTCTGCTCTCGCCGATACCGTGCGCGCGGTGCAGGCGATGGGAATGCAAAAGAAGCAACAAACAGAGAGAGATGTCTCCTGAACAGGAGTACCTGAGTGTGAATTGGTAATCCGAGCAGGAGGAGGAGGGGTGTCTTATATAGGCGAGCAGACGCGGGGGGATGAACCTGGACGTCGCGGTTAAGGCGCCTCTGGTAGTAACGGTCGCGGTTAAGGCACTATAGTTAAGGCTCAGTAACGGTCGCAGTTAAGGCGCCATTATTTCTTTCCAACAGCCAACAGCAAAAAGATGCTTCCGCACCTCACGCTCGTCTCGTCTCGACACGTCACGGGCTCGGCCTCGGCCCGGCGAGGCGAGCGAGAGCGCGCGCGCGTGTGGCACGCCTATCTCCTTTATTCAACTTTACAAGAGGTGTAACGAAAGGCTACCTCATAAGTTGGATGGGAGACTCCTCAAATACCCATGTGGTATTTCTCTCTTTTCCCTAGCATTAAATAAATAAGCTTTAATTCTTTCATTATTGTAATAAATGGCTGTAGGCCCATTTATTCTAACAATCCCCACCAAGAATTATAAGCCACATTGGAAATGCTCTCATCTTCTCTTTTGTTTTCGATATACCAGTACTGCGATGGAGACTGTTAAGTTGAATATCCACCAGGAACTCAAGTTACACTTATTTGCAACTGAACAGTGGACTATGCCTTGAATTGCCAGTTTTGTGCATCTAAGCTTGACTAGAGCCCTTTACTGATACTTGGCTGCACATAGCATCCCCGCGGGTTGGAGCTTATGGGTCACACTCCGTGCCTCTTCATGAGTTTTCTAGAGATCACCCAAATCTCATAGACTATGACCAGTAGTCGATACTCATATAGGTGTGTTCCTTCAAGACATACTGTAGAACTATGTCTTTGCTTCAGAGAGACAACTACCTTGTTTCATGAAAGCCACTTGGAGCACATTAAGGTATACATACCAGCCTGCCATACAGTTTTGAAGAGAAATGCATCTTTCCATGGACCGAGCCTTCTCAAAGGTTCTCTTCTCTCAGTCAAACCATAGCTTGTTTCACCATCTTAATTCACGAGATCTCCGATCACATAAGACAGGTTTCCACTATGGAAAAACTCACGTGGGTCTCAAGCCCAGTTCCATAGATGCATTATCTATCACAATACGTGATAAACCTTTTGTAAATTGATCTGCCAGGTTCTTAGACGTATAGATGTAATCCAAAGCTATGACACCGGTGTTTCTCAATTTCCTGACAGACTTCAACCGCCTCTTGACATGCCTGGATGACTTCATGTTGTCTTTTGAACTGTTCACCTTGACAATCACAGTTTGATTATCACAGTTCATTAGAATTGCCGGTATCGGTTTTTCAACTATCGGCAAGTCCATTAGGAGTTCACGAAGCCACTCGGCCTCGACAGTGGCAGTATCCAATGCTGCGAGTTCTGCTTCCATTGTTGACCTGGTTAGAATGGTCTGCTTGCAAGACTTTCAGGAAACAGCGCCACCTCCAAGTGTGAACACATATCCACTTGTGCCCTTTAACTCATCAGCATCAGAAATCCAGTTTGCATCACTATATCCCTCCAAGACTTTGGGGTCTCAGAAATAGTGAATGCCATAGTTCATTGTGCCCACTAGATAGCGCATAACCCTCTCGAGAGCACGCCAGTGTTCACTGCCCGGGTTTGAAACAAACCGGCTCAGTTTACTAACTGCATATGCAATGTCAGGTCTCGTGGCGCTAGCCAGATACATCAACGAACCAATGATCTGGGAGTATCTTAGCTGATCTACCATTATCCTCAGGTTCTTCCTTAGAACCAAGCTGGCGTCGTAAGGAGTTGGTGCGAGTTTAGAGTTGCTGTAGCCAAACCGACTTAGCATCTTCTCAACATAGTGAGTCTGTGATAGAGTCACCCCACCATTTTCTCCCTTTATCAGCTTTATGTTAAGGATAACATCAGCCTCTCCCAAATCCTTCATCTCAAACTTTTGAGATAGAAAGTTTTTGACCTCCTTGATCACTTCAAGGCTCGTGCCAAAGATAAGTATGTCATCTACATACAGACACAAAATCACTCCTTCGCCCCCACCATAGCGATAGTACACACATTTGTCAGCTTCGTTTGTAACAAAACCAACAGATGTCAAAGTTCTGTCGAACTTATCATGCCATTGCTTAGGTGCTTGCTTGAGGCCATAGAGAGACTTCACCAGCTTACACACCATTCTTTCTTGACCCTTTACTACAAATCCTTCCGGCTGATCCATATAGATCTCCTCTTCCAACTCTCCATTTAGGAAAGCTGTCTTAACGTCCATCTGATGAACGAGAAGACCATGAGAGGCTGCCAGAGAAAGTAGTACTCTTATGGTAGTCAATCGAGCGACTGGTGAGTAAGTATCAAAGAAGTCTTCTCCTTCCTTTTGGGTGTAACCCTTGGCCACAAGTCTAGCCTTGTACTTATCAATAGTACCATCAGGCCTAAGCTTCTTTTTGAGCACCTATTTGCATCCCACGGGTTTGCACCCGTAAGGACGCTCAACAACCTCCCAAGTTCCATTTGACATGATAGAGTCCATTTCACTCCTCACTACTTCCTTCCAATAGTCAGCATCAGGTGAAGAGTAGGCCTCTGCAATGGTCTTGGGAGTGTCATCCACGAGGTATACGATGAAATCATCTCCAAAGGATTTCTCTGTCCTTTGTCTCTTGCTCCTCCTAGGAGGCTCATCATTATCCTCCTCAGGATGCTCAATAAGTGTAGGCTCATTGAGTTCCATCGGCTTGGTGGAGTCGTTCTTCTCGACAGACTCTTGCCTAGATGAACTTGTTTCATCTCTCATTGGAAAAATATTCTCAAAGAATGTAGCGTCTCTGGACTCCATAATTGTGCCGACAAGCAAGTCAGGCACTCCAGATCTTACTACCAATAATCTATATCCGACGCTGTGAAAAGCATACCCCAGAAAGACACAGTCCACCGTCTTTGGTCCAAATTTACGTTTCTTGGTGATTGGCACACTGACTTTGACCAAGCAACCCCAAGTGCGTAAATATGAAAGAGTTAGCCTCTTCTTCTCCCATTCCTCGAATGGTGTTACTTCCTTATTCTTCATAGGCACACGGTTCAGGACATGACATGCCGTCAGTATCGCCTCACCCCACCATTCCTTAGATAGTCCCACGGTTTCTAACATGGCATTCACCAAGTCAGTCAACGTGCGGTTCTTTCTTTCGGCAATCCCATTGGATTGGGGTGAATAAGGCGGTGTCCTCTCATGAACGATACCGTGTTCCTCACAGAATGAATCAAAAGTATTAGAGAAGTATTCGCCACCTCGATCAGACCTTAGGTGTTTAATCTTTCTCTCAAGTTGATTTTCTACTTCAGCTTTATAGATCTTAAAGTAATGTAACGCTTCATCTTTTGATTTTAACAAGTAGATGTAACAAAATCTAGTGCTATCATCTATCAAAGTTATGAAATATCTTTTACCACCCTTTGTCAACACACTGTTCATTTCGCTCAGATCGGAATGAACTAATTCTAGAGGTGTCAAGTTTCTCGCGTCAGCAGCCTTATGTGGCTTGCGAGTTTGTTTTGATTCAACACATACGTGGCACTTAGAATTTTTGACAGAGGTAAACTTTAGAATTAAACTCAAACTAGCTAAGCGCATCATACAACCAAAATTAACATGACAAAACCTAGAATGCCAAACATCTGATTCATCATTCATCACATGGTTCACGACATTATCATCAAACAATAAAGAAAAGCGGAACAAGCCTACGCTATCATAGCTTTTTCCAACAATGGTACCAAACTTAGAAATGATACATTTATTCGACTCAAAGACTAACTTAAAACCGTCTCTACACAGTAGAGACCCTCTGACTAGATTCTTCTTGATGGTAGGTACATGCTGCACATTCTTCAATTGTATGGTCTTCCCCGAAGTGAACTTCAGAGTGACCGTACCAGCACCAAGAACACGCGCATGGGCACCGTTCCCCATCAACAAGGATGTAGTCCCCCCGACCTGGTAACAAGAAAACATAGAAATGTCAGCACATACATGAATATTAGCACCGGTGTCTATCCACCACTCTGGTGAAGAACATACTGAAAGAACTGTAGGTAAGAAATTTCCGTACCCCGATGTTTCTCCACCCTCGCTAACAACCATGTTCACTGTCTTGGGGGCCTTGCGATCTTTGCGATCCGGACACTTTGCAGCAAAGTGATCCGGACTGCCACATGTGTAGCAAGCACCCCCCGGCTTTCTCTTCTTCTTATCAGGCCCGTCGGCTTGCTTAGCCTTGGGCGGGTTCTGTGAAGGCTTCTTCCTCTTGTTCTGGTTGTTATGGAACTTGGGATTGCCCCTCTGCACAAAGTTTGCGCTTGAGGAGCCGGCTATTACCTTTCCACGTGTATCCTTTGCTCTCGCCTTCTCTTCAACATCAAGAGTCGCAACAAGGTCGTCAAAAGTGAATTCCTTTCTCTTGTGTTTTAGAGAGGTAGCAAAGTCCCTCTAAGAATGTGGCAGCTTAGCGATAATAGCTCCAGCCACAAACTTGTCGGGCAACACACATAGGGCCTCTTTGCTGTAGTTCTCAAGCTCCTTAGCCAGCGCCTGTACTTCATGGGCCTGTTCCACCACAGGACGGTCTTCAACCATCCTGTAGTCTAGGAACTGTTCTATTATGTACAGCTCACCGCCGGCGTCAGAAGCTTCGTACTGAGCCTCAAGAGCCTCCCAAATGTCCTTCCCCGTCTTGTAACGGAGATAGGTGTCCACCAGGTTATCAACCAGAACGCTGATGACGGCACCCCGGAACAGATTATCATCTGAATTGAACTTTTCCCTCGAGACACCCTCGGGAGCTTTTCCGGTGATGACGTACATCACGTTCATGGCGGTGGGCCACAGGGTGGCCAACTCACGCCACCTCTTAAAGTTGGAACCATCAAAAGGCTTTGGCTTAATTGCATTTGCAAAGCTAGTGACACCAAACATATTCTAGATTGTTAGATGATAGGCAATATTCCGGTATATTTTAATTCCATAATTAAATAGACATTTCAATATTACGGTGAGTGAAACAATCCATGTGCAAATGTTCATGTTTAAACAACAATTAAACATAAACCTATTCATGATTATAAAACTAATAAGCATGAATACCAGTTTAAGAATGTACCTCGTGGAAGGTCGGGTGACGGGGTCACCCGAAGTTCCGATATCACTCGGATCAGTCATACTAATTGTAGAGTGACCTCAGTCGATGTAGCCGTACGAATTCGGTGCAGGAAGATGATCGCAGTGAAGACCTGGCTGTAGAGGAAGTAGTCGTTCGGAGTCGATGTAGAGGAAGTAGTCGTACGGGAGCGAGCAGTCGCGTGAAGACGCTCCCCAAAAACCTTATCGCCCGCCTATCCCGAGCAGGATCTCAGCAGCAGGACGAGGTTTCGGAGGCTCTGCTCTCGCCGGTACCGTACGCGCGGTGCAGGCGATGGGAATGCAAAAGAAGCAGCAAACAGAGGGAGAGGTCTCCTGAACAGGAGTACCTGAGTGTGAATTGGTAATCCGAGCAGGAGGAGGGGCGTCTTATATAGGCGAGCAGGCGCGGGGGGATGAACCTAGACGTCGCGGTTAAGGCGCATCTGGTAGTAACGGTCGCGGTTAAGGCACCATGGTTAAGGCTCAGTAACGGTCGCAGTTTAGACGCCATTATTCCTTTCCAACAGCCAACAGCAAAAAGATGTTTCCGCCCCGCAACACATCACGTCCGTCCGTCCGTCCGTCCGACCGCACCGCACCGCACGCTCGTCTCGACACGTCACGGCCTCGGCGCTGCGAGGCGAGCGAGAGCGTGCGCATGTGGCACGCCTATCTCCTTTATTCAACTTCACAAGAGGTGTATCGAAAGGCTACCTCATAAGTTGGATGGAAGACTCCTCAAATACCCACGTGGCATTTCTCTCTTTTCCCTAGCATTAAATAAATGGGCTTTAATTCTTTCATTATTGTAATAAATAGGTCTAGGCCCATTTATTCTAACAGGAGGTAGACGTCTGGGCGCTGGGGTGCGTGGTGGCCGAGCTCCTCGCCGGCGAGCCCCTGTTCGCGGAGGCCGCGGATCGGAGCGGGACGTGCTCACGTGTTAGGATCACGGATTGGGGAAGGGAAGAACTAGGATATGAGGGTAAGAGCAACTCCAAAAGAATGTGAAAAAATTACTTCTAAATACTATGTATTGGAGGTTTGCTAAAAAATAAGTTATCCCAAAATCTTATCTTCCCACAGCAGTTCTTCAATAATTACCTCCCCAATACTTTAAAACTTGCCACATCAGCACACATTGGCCCCACAGATCATCTCCCACCTCGAGCCACACAGCGTTGCAGCATAACCAAACCGCGGGCAGCCACACTGGCGGACCTCAGGTAATATCTATCTCTCTCTACCCCTGTGCATTTCTCTGCATTTCAGTTGGGTGCTGAATGCTAATTGTGCCTGACGACGGGTTGCTGACAGAGCACGCGTCGGCAACTGAACTCGATCTAAACATCCCTGCTCTTTTGTTAAATCAGTTTGTTGGAGATGCGTCCATTCAACAACGCTGCCGCGTGCGAGGTCGAGGACCTGCAGTCCTGCACGTCCGCCTGGACAGCGGCGTAGGGAGGGGATCGCGCGGGGGCGGCGCGGGGACTAGAAGCCACCGCCTCCATCCTCCGATTCGTCGTTGCCTCGCTACACGTCGGCAGCCCTCGACTGCGCTACGACCTCACCTCGTCCAGACCCGAACCCAGCGCACCCATAGGAAAATATAGCGCAGGAACGAATCAGCACCACGGGAAGAAGCACATCGAGCGATTGGGGAAGGAGCATGCTCACACATATTTACGCAGCGACAGAGTTTTTTTTCGCGCCCACGTATCTTTTCGGGAGGTTTAGGGGAGCTATTGGAGTGCAGTTTTCTTGTTTTTTCCCCTAAATAAGATTTTGGGGTAATTTTAAGAGATCTCTTGAAGTTGCTCTAAGAGTAGGAATTCAGAGAGAAGGGAAGAGAAGCAGAGGAGAGGAACGACGAAGGCTTCGTCAGTTCATGATGTTGTTCAATTACAAGTTGCCTTTCTCCAGGCTGCACACACACGCTTTAACCACGCACTCCTTCGCACCATCATGCGCACACAGACAGCTAATCCTTCTAGGCCCAGTCCGACCCAGTTACACACGAGTTGGGCCTGCGCTCCCTTGATGATCGTCGCGGCCCACGAGCTCCTTCATCTTCAGGTTCGTCAGCCACATGGTTGCTGACACTCCCCCCTCCATAAGAACCTGCTAGTGCCAAGGCAGGTGCTTGAGGAAACCTTCTCTTGAGATCATCATAATTCTCCCAAGTGGCGAGACTCTCAGGAAGTTTGGACCACTTGACTAGTGCTTCATATCTTGAACCAGACCCTCCCGGTATGAGCCGTTTCTGCAGAATCTTCTCAGGTATTTGGTGATGATTATCCAAGTCTGGTAAGTGAGCAGTGACTGTTTGGTCCAATGGTGAAGACGCTTTGAGCTGGGACACATGAAAAACAGGGTGGATAGCAGACGATAGTGGTAACTGCAACTTATATGCCACTGAACCAATGCATTCCAGGATCTTGTATGGCCCGAAGAACTTGGAGGACAACTTCTGATTAGCACGAGGAGCCACTGAAGTTTGAACATATGGTTGTAGCTTCAAGAATACCATATCTCCCACATTAAACACCCTCTCAGAACGATTTTTATCAGCCTGTTTCTTCATGCGCTCCTGAGCCCTTGCTAAATGCTGCTGAATCAGATGCTTCATGAGCTCACGTTCCTGAAGCCATTCACCCAGATCACCCGCTGGCATTGCATCATCAGCTTTGATGCCAAACATGCGAGGAGAATGACCATAAAGGACCTGGAAAGGAGTGGCTCCCAGAGCTGAATGCCGACTCGTGTTATACCAATACTCAGCCAAATGGAGCCACTGGAACCACTGCTTGGGACAAGCATGGACAAAGCATCTCAAAAATGTTTCCATACACTGATTTACCCGCTCGGTCTGCCCATCAGTTTGTGGGTGGTATGCCGAACTCATTTGCAAAGCTACGCCAGCAAGCCTGAATAACTCCTGCCAGAGCTGACTGATGAAAATCTTGTCTCTGTCAGAGATAATTGTAGATGGCATACCATGGAGTTTGTAAATGTGGTTCATAAACAGCTTAGCAATGCTGAAAGCGGTGAAAGGATGGGAAATGGCCAAGAAATGACTGTATTTGGAAAATTTATCCACAATCACTAGGATTGCATTCATGCCTAAGGACTTGGGTAAACCCTCTACAAAGTCCATTGAGATCACTTGCCAAGCGCCTTCAGGGATAGGTAGTGGCTGTAGAAGACCAGGATATTTGGCCCTATCTGGTTTGGCTTGCTTGCAAATAGTACAGTTTGCTACAAACTTCTGGACTGTAGTCTTCATGCCTGTCCAAGCAAAATATTGCTTCAACTTCCTTAATGTAACAGGAAAGCCAGAATGTCCTCCAATGGGTGAATCATGTAATGCTGCAATGATCTTGTTGTGTAGAGGATGAACATTCCCCACCCAAACTCTGTTTTTATACTTGAGCAGACCATCCTTAATTGTAAACTCTGGAACTGAATTTGGATCAACAGACAATTTGTTCATCTTGAGGATGGTCACTGGGTCTTGAGCATAACTTGCTTTGACATCTTGTACCCATTGTGGAGTGAGTACTGAAATGGCCAGTAATTGATCACCTTGATGTGGTCTTCTGGACAGAGCGTCAGCTACACTATTGTCAGTGCCTTTCTTGTAGATAATTTTATACTGCAACCCTATCAACTTAGTAAACACTCTCTGCTGCTATGGAGTGTTCAACCTCTGTTCATTCAAGTGAACCAAGCTTTTCTGATCTGTATATATGATGAACTCCCCATGTTCCAAGTAAGATCTCCACTGCTCAATGGCTATCAGGATTGCCATATATTCCTTTTCATAAGTGGATAAGCCTTGAGTTTTAGGGCCCAAAGGCTTGCTGATAAAGGCCAGAGGATGTCCTTGCTGTAGCAACACAGCTCCTACTCCAAGATTGGAAGCATCTGTCTCTAGACAAAATGGAAGGGAAAAATCAGGCATGGCCAAGACAGGAGCATGTATGAGAGCAGACTTTAATGTGTCAAAAGCTTCAGAGTGCTCATTGGTCCAAAGAAACAGTTCTTGCTTTTTTAAGAGGTTGGTTAAAGGTTTAGCAATGACAGCAAAATTCCTGACAAACTTCCTATAATAACCAGCAAGTCCTAGGAAGCTCTTGAGCTCCTTCACATTAACAGGTTGAGGCCAGGACTGTACTGCTTGCACTTTGGCTGGGTATGTAGCAATGCCTTCTGAACTGATGATATGCCCCAAATAAGACAGTTTCTGCTGAGCAAAGGTGCATTTAGACAGTTTGACTTGCCATTTGTCAGTAGCTAATAACTGCAGAACTTGCCTTAGGTGCTCCAAATGTTCAGACAGAGTAGCACTGTAAATCAATATGTCATCAAAGAACACCAATACACATTTCCTGAGTAAGGGAGCCAAGGTGGTGTTCATAGCTCCTTGGAAGGTTCCAGGTGCTCCACATAAACCAAATGGCATGACCTTGAACTCAAATAACCCAGTGAGTCTGGAAGGCAGTTTTGAATTCCTCACCCAATTTCAATCTGACTTGGTGATACCCATAATTGAGATCCAAAGTAGTAAACCATTTTGCATGTGCTAATTCATCCATCAGTTCATCAAAAACAGGTATAGGGTATTTGCTTTTCAGAGTCAAAGCATTGAGGTATCTGTAGTCGACACAGAACCTCCAAGTGCCATCGTTCTTCCTAACCAACAGGATTGGTGATGCAAAAGAGCTAAAACTGAGTTGAAGTATTCCTTTGTTTAACATTTCCAGAACTTGTTTCTCCACTTCATCTTTAAGAGCAGGGGAATATCTATATGGCCTAATCTGAACAGGCTTAGCTCCAGGAATCAGAGGTATAGCATGATCACAGGACCTCTCTGGGGGTAATGATGTTAGTGGCTCAAAAACTGCAGCAAACTCCTCAAGGATGACAGAAACCTCTGGCCTGACATGCTGATCTTCCACTGGAGTATGATTAAGGATACTACAAACATGCATCACCACTTCTTCAGGAATAACAAGTGAAAGGCCTTGAAGTACAACAGTAGAACCATTGTATGGAATAGCCATCCATTTGTGTTTCTAGTGAACTTGCATAGGACTGAAGGCTTCCAACCAATCCATTCCCAATATCATATCAAAATGTCCAAGGGGAAGTACTTTGAGGTGAGAAGCAAATGTGTGTCCTTCTACAGACCATTCCATATCAGGCAGAATACTGGAGCAAGTAAGAACACCACCATTAGCTATCTGCACCATGACATCAGACATCAACCTTTGGGTACAGTCAATAGAAGATGCCAACTCTTCACTGATGAAGGTGTGAGTGCTTTCAGAATCCACTAATATTTGTATAGATTTGCCTTGTAAAGAGCCCACAAAACGCATGGTTCTAGGACCTTCCTGTCCAGACATTGCTTCCTTGGAAATGGCAACATACAACTGATCAGAGTGGTCAGATGTAACAGAGAGCTGCTCAATATCTTCTAACTGAAAGAGCTCCAGAAGTTCTTGCACTGCATGGAGCTGTACTGCTGGAGAACACTTGTGTTCCTTATGCCACTTTTCAGCACATCTGATACAGAGACCTTTTGCTTTGCGATAGGTGCGTAATGCAGCCATCCGTTCTTCTGGAGTTTTGCCATCACACAGCTTCTTTTCTTCAGGTAACACAGGTGATGGAGCTTTATCAATACGAGGGGGAGGTGGCAAAGGAAGAAGACCTCGAGGCGCCTGTCTTGATCCATAGAATGAATCATACTTCTTTGCTGTCTTGGTTTGGCTTCCCACATCATCCTGTAATAGAGCAAGAGTAGCAGCAGAATCGAAAGTCGAAGGTCTATGTAATGCTACCACAACCCGAATATCAGGACGCAACCCATCAATAAACCTCATAGCATAATACACTGGGTCGACTACATGACCATAAGCAGACAATTGATCAACTAACTCAGCAAAACGCTCCACATACTCAGCAACTGTACTAGTCTGTTGCACATGAAACAACTGACGAATCAGCAACTCTTTCTGCTCACGCCCAAAACGTTCCAACAGTAAGACCGCAAAATCACTCCACGAAGCATGGTACAGCTTAGGTTCTACCGACTGAAACCAACGGGCAGCAGCATCATTCATGTACATGGAAGCTATCTGTATCCATCTATAATCCTCTACTTCGTACATATCAAAGTATTTCTCACACCTAGACAACCAGAGTTTAGGATTTTCACCACTGAAACCAGGAAAATTCAGTTTAGGCAATTTCCCAGTAGAATTTCCCCCAAAACTACCCCCATTGTCATGCATCTTAGTAAACGAAGATTTGGGAATTGGATTTGGGAACGTACCCTTGTCCGGGATCTGAGTGAAGGTCACTGACCCATACCCGAGATCCCGGTTCCTGTTATCGACGCGGTGCCCAATTGGGCCGTCGGCTTGGCCTCCAGCAGATGGGCGCGGAGGCACCAACTGGAACGGGAGTGGTGGTGGTGGAGGCGGTGGAGGCGGAACAGATCCACTTGGCAAGGTTGTGATCAACGGCGAAGGGAACAATCCTAAATCCGTCTTCTCTTTCATAGCTCGATCCTAATGCTTGGAGAGCTTTTGGACCTCAGTCTTCACAGATTGAACCGACGACTCGATTGTGGGCTTCCACTCTTCGAACTCCTTGGCCGCCTGCTCAAGAGCATCCACTCGCTCATCCTTCCTCGATTCCAGTACCGTGAGGCGATTCTCCCACTTGACGTCCTGATCCGCGAACTCCTTGCGCATCTCCCGCTTGTGATCCGCGAACTCCTTCCTCATCTCCTCCAAAAGGAGCTTGGTGTCAGGATTCATAGCTCCCAACTGTCGTTGCAGCCGCGTATAATGGGGATTTGTGGATGAATCCAGGGTCCGAGATCGTATTACACCACTACAACACAGGACGAGACCACAAACTAAATCCAGCCACGACGAATCGCGCTCACTGAATTCAGCAGAAAGGATCTCGAACCGGAGGAGTGGCGAATCGAATAAGGCACCCGAAATGGATCTCGAACCGAAATTCCCAGACCAAGTACTGGATCAGAATTACAGGTTTGATTCAGAATCACACGGACTCCAAATCGAGAGCCCGACCAAATCCGTTTGCACTCGATCGATGGAAACTAGGTAATCCCAAGGATGTTGTCTCTGATACCAGGTGTTAGGATCACGGATTGGGGAAGGGAAGAACTAGGATATGAGGGTAAGAGCAGGAATTCAGAGAGAAGGGAAGAGAAGCAGAGGAGAGGAGAGGAACGACGAAGGCTTCGTCAGTTCATGATGTTGTTCAATTACAAGTTGCCTTTCTCCAGGCTGCACGCACACGCTTTAACCACGCACTCCTTTGCACCATCGTGCGCACACACACACAGCTAATCCTTCTAGGCCCAGTCCGACCCAGTTACACGCGAGTTGGGCCTGCGCTCCCTTGATGATCGTCGCGGCCCACGAGCTCCTTCATCTTCAGGTTCGTCAGCCACAGGGTTGCTGACATCACGCAGGCGGTGGACCTGCACGACGATATTGTCACGATGAGGATGGAAATAATTTAAGCGTTCGACGGGATGCTGGAGCAGTCGTTGGCCGGGCGTGAGGTCCTCGCCGGCCTCGTGAGCTTCCACTCTGAGGAGATCTAGGCTCACGAGGCAGGACGTGGAGACGAAGCCCCTTGCTGCCGTGTGCAGTGTGCTCAGCTTAGTGTGGTGCGGTGTCTGCGTTGCAAACTTGCAAATTTTCTTGGTTGCTTCGTGTTATCAGTAAAGTTGGCAATGTATTTTTTTCGAATGACACGGTACGGACGCGCTTTGTGTTATCATACAAAACTATATAATCGGTACCATTCTCTCAAACCACAGCCAGCCACGTCATCCGCCTACTTCATCCACTCACAGGTAATTTACTCTCCCGCCGCGTCACCACCTAGCAGATCAAAAGTCTTCACTCTCGGTACGGCATTTCAAGAGGCTCACTAATGGTGGCAAATGAAGAGCCTCCTCTCTTTTTTACTGAACATGGCCTCTCAACTCTCTGGCCGTCCAGTCCAAAGGACATCGAAACATCCCTCGCCATCCAGGTCTCCAGCCTACCTCTTCATTTACCCAACACAATCATTGATAGCATTAAGGTCTAAAATTGTCACCACTATACCATCCATTAGCAGCGGTTGAAATTCTTTTAATTTGGGAACCATTAAAGCGTGTATTGATCTAACCCAGAGAGAGATTGCGTCTCTTCATTTGCCTCAAGGTTATATAAGGCGCTTGCATCATTGTGTGCTTACTCATCTCCACGCCACATCGCCTCCAGGAAGTAGCGCTCACAGTCACAGTTAAGCATGATGATGCTGCCTCAGACCTGCAGCGGCAAGGTAGCCTCCATCGATCTCCAACGCCATGGCGCCCTACATGCATGCTCTGCGGCCTTCCCTTCCACAATAGCGTTGCTCGCTCCCGACAGGCTCGTAGGTGGTGACAGAGTCGGAAAGGAGCAAAATCCAGCAGAAAAAGATGCTCCATGGTCAAAGCAATGGAGCTAGCAAACCGACTTGCTTTTTTTTTCTGCCTAGCACTGCAGGTTAGCTAGCAGATTGTCAGAATTTCATGGGTCATGTAGAGAATTATTCTATATTATTTATTCTATTCTACTACTAAACACTAGCTTAGTATTATATTTATTAATATAAATTGTTCTGATGCATGTTGTCCATGGTTATCTCAAACTATTCATATAGGTGACAAACTGGCGATCATTTTTTCTTGCAGATTATATATTTGTTACTATTTTCAACATATCAATATACATGGCATATGGACATCAAAAAATGGTGTCGTGTAATCATTTTAGTGTTTACTTTCAAATTCATTTTAAAATTGTTTAAAAAATTCCCGCAGCAATGCGCGGGGTGTCACCTAGTTAGTAAAGTTGGCAATGTATTTTTTTCGAATGACACGATACGGATGCGGACGTTCACATACATGTATGTACACACTCCTCTACAAATACATGCACGAAATTCTACTCTCTACAAGCACATTCGAAAGATTGAGTCGGCGAATTCTCGAGATTGACATCACCACTAGCTCTTCGCTGTTGATGGACGTGCCACTTACCTCTAAAATAATAGCATTGTTTAAATCTTGGAGTAGTTGGCAATGTACTTTGTTGCTCTGTATTCTCAATAATTTGGTATGAAGGAATAAATTGTCGGTATATGAAGGAATAAATTATCGTTGGTTCCCATATCTCATCTACTAAAAACTGAAATACTCTCCATTGTTCAAACGATTAAAGATCATTTTCATTGTTTCTGGTGCCAAGCAGGCTTTTGTTCTTGCTGAGAAGATTAAGAGAAGTGAAGTATCTGCAAGCTAGTATAGCTAGCTACAATTTTGCTATTAGGTCTTTGCAAAAAAAAAAAATCGCAAATAGATTAAGCTGAAAAATTGATTTACAACTAAACCAATTACGGGCTGATTATGTAACAGGAGCGCTGACTCCCTACTGATTGTACAATGGATCTCAGCCATTTAACAATTTCTGGACCTCTAATATTTCTTGGATCGCCTTATCCATGTAGGGCGAGGAATCGTCCTCGGCACCAAACATCTCCAAGATCTCGTCCACCGTTTTGCCCCTCATCATGCCGGCGACCTTCTGGCAGGCGAGGTCATGCAGCCCCTGGATCTCGAGGTCACTGTCACTGGAGGCGATCACGAGGTCGATCAGCGTGTCCGTGTCGAACCCGTCGATGAACGTCCTGTCGAAGCTCGCCAGGTCCTCCTTGTTCTTCGTGGAGCTTCCGGCGGCGGCCGCCCCGGAAGAGCTCGCGGCGGCGGCGGCGTGCTTGTTGCAGTACTCGAGCACTATGGTGAGGGTCTCGGAGGTGACGTCGTCGAGCAGGAGGCTGCCGCCGCCGTCGAAGCAGCCGGCCATGATCAAGAGGCGGAGGACCTTGGACAGTTGGACATGTTGGCCGCCGCCTCCGTCACCTCGAAGCTCTCGTTGTCCGAGCTGATGAGCGTTAACGTCGTCGTCGTGGAGGCCATCGATTCCGTCGCGCGTACGACGAAGGGAAGATTACCGATTGATTTATATAGGACAGATGAGGAGGAAGGAGTCCATAAAAAGAAACTTTGACGTGGAACGGAACTGTTTTGGACTTGCCCAGCCCGTCCACCTCAGCAAAAAAAAAAAATGACAGTCAGTTTGGTCTCTTCCTTATTAGGTCTAGAATATGCCCATAAAACTGCAACATGTCATTTATATGTATTCTCTTATCTTGTTAAGATCATTTTTTTAAAAAAAAAGTATGGCTTCAATTGTGTTCAAATTAAGTAATTTCGATCAAAATAATGTAACTTTATCATGTTTTATAAACATTTTTTATCATACCTACGACTATGAGATAGTGTCATAATAAGTTAAGGCATAACATGACCCAAAGTCTCAACAAAATGTATAGGTCGTTTTGGATTTTTTTAAAAATCCAAAGTCCCTCCAAAATCCCAACAAATATGGTATACTCCGTTGGTAATTACTGGTAATATTGCTAAACATTACTATTGTATATAATTGACGATAACAGTAAATTAGGACAATAATTTACTCCTTTATCCCCGATCATTCAGAGACCAGTACTCCTTCAAATCTAAACTGTGTGTTATTTTAGTTTTTTAGGTATATATATTACTATGCATCTAGATTTACTGTATGTTTAGGTACATAATAATATATATTAATATAGAAAAAAATAATCTACAATTTGTAACAATCCCTTTGGCTAGAAAGTGAAACTTCCCTCACCGTTTTCACACTTTTTTATGTCATCTTGCGATTTCTTTAAAGAAATGGTGAGCTACCATAGGTGATGGTCCGATCTTCCGAGAGATAGATGATAGGTCGATTGGTGGAGACTCGACGTTAGCGATTTTGGTTTCGAATCAACACGATTCGGACCCTGCGACCGTTACACCACTACTCCGCTGGTTATCAACCAAGCACAACTTGTTTGACCTTCCCTGCAAGCGAATCGAGAACACAAGCAAGAAAGTGAAAACACGTAATCAGATATATTGCAGATATGGATTGAAGCAAAAATATGAATATGCTGATCACAAAAGGACTAATCGACACAGCGATGACGAACAAGAACGGGGACTCTGACTCAGCAAAAGAACTCGACGTTACAGTGACTATGAAGATAGTTTGTTCCTCGAATCGAAGGAAAACAAAACCCAAGTTTCTAAAGCTGCGGCTACTGAGTTTATTAGAGGAGGGGCATCCTAGAGTTGGGGGCGACTAGGGGTGGGGCGCTCACAACTTGGGCTTAAGGTCCGACAAACTGATGACGTAGCACCTTGGCAAATTCTAAACGTCAACTTGTTTCGACGATTTTCGTTGACTCCGAACGTATTTGGGCCTGAGACCGGTGGTATTGGAAGCTCTATGAAATTCTGATTCCACTGATATAAAAAACGTCCAAAATGAACTTTGTATGGGACCGGGGAGTCTGCGTGCTGCTCCTGGACTCCGAACTAGGCCCAAACTTGAGTTCTTCTGAGCCTCCACCTTGGGGACTCGAACCGAATTAATCCCAAGCCTCCTTTTTGACTTGGACACTCTTGTTGAACTCTTCCTGTACCATGTCATACGCCAATCATGAACGTATGCATGTCATGTCCTCGTCACCATTCTTCGTGTAACTATAAATCGACAGGCAATGGGATGCAGATGTGCAAATGGCACTATCTAAAAGGATTTACAATAATGGTGCTTCACAAAGCCTTTTTTTTCCCAATAAAGTCGTAGGTCCAAACATCCCTTCAAGAAGGCACCCAAATTTGGATGAAATTCCTTGACTACAAATCAGATAGAGCTAAAAATTGACGACTTTGGAAGCTTACACACACGAACTAGAACCTTCATCATCGGAGAAATGGGTCAACTATGAACAAACAAACAAAAGCATGAAGGGTCGATCGTCCAAAGCACCCATCTCTCATCTCGCTGCACTATTCGAAGACCCAGGCATGCTCGCTTCTCAACTGCTCCTCCTCGGGCGTGAAGTCGTTCTCGATCCCGAACAGCTGCCTGATCTCGGCCGGCGTCTTGCCCTTAATCATGTCGGCGACCGTCTGGGAGGTGAGGTCCAGCAGCCCCTCGACCTTGAGGTAGTCGGCGGCCCTGATGAGGGAGTAGAGCGTGGCCAGGTCCACGTGCATCATCTCCTTGTCGAACCACTCCAGGTCCGCGGCGTCCCCGGCTGCGGCGGCGGCGACCTTCGCGGAGGAGCTCTCTGGGGCGGGGTCGGCCTTCGCGGAGGAGCTCTCCGGTGCGGGGTCGGCGGCCGCGGGGGCGTGCTTGTTGCAGTACTGGAGCACCGCGGAGAGGGTCCTGGCGTCGACCATGGGGAGCGGGATGCAACCGCCGGCGGCACCGGCTTCGTCGATCATGCGGCGCACGGTCTGCGACAGCGACGCCGCCGCCTCCCGCACCTCGAATCGCGCGTCGTCGGAGCTGACGAGCGTGACCGTCCTCTCCCCACCGCTGCTGCCGCATGAATCCGCGGCCGCCATCGCCGCTGCCTTTGCCTCCGCTCGGTCGCCGGAAAAGCGGCCCGGTGGTCGAGGGGCTTGATCTCTCCTCCTCGGATTGGATTGTGGGCGCTGCGAGGTTGGGGACTTTGGGGCGGCGGCGATGGGATGGAAGAAGTGGAACCGCGCACCCTGTGCTGTGCAGCTGGAAAGGAGGAAGTGTGTGAGCCTGGGCCTCGGTGGATCAGGCCACCAGGTAGTGACGATCCAGCCCATGGGCTCTCGTTTGCACTTTATCAGCCCACCCACCAGGCCACCTCTCACACTCTCTCGGTGTTCGATCAGCTGGGCTTGAGGCCCTGGACATATTAATGGGCCGGTTGCAAAATCCTAACATCCGCCCGGCGTCCTTCTGCTTTGGCTCCCTCCGGTTTGCGCTAACCTCAAGTCGGTGAGGATTAGTAGTTTAGTACCATACCGTAAGGAGAAGGAAGTAATTATTGAGCAAAGCAAATAAAACAAGGGTCACGGCGAGCTAGCAACTCATACCTTTCTCGGCCTTTTGGCTAAGATCAAGTGTAGTATCTGTTCTTATCAGTTTAATATCTGATATGTGGGTCACGTGCCCACAATGATATTAAATTTATTTTTATGGGGGAGGACCAATAATGGTAGCATGCTACTATGGTCCTCGTGTGTTGCCTTGGCGTTGCACTATTGCTTAGGCTTGGCACACCCCAACCAAAACTAAATTCAAAGTTATTCAAAACGAAATTGCAAAATAGAAAATGAAAGGTAAGTCTTCTTAATTGATATTTTGAGGACTAATCTCTACCATATATACTCCCTCCGTCCAATAAAAAAAATACAATTTTGACTTTCTAGGACAGATTAATTGTGGTGTAAAAAGACTTTAATACCCTCATTTGTTGGTCACATGTAATAAGTTTTGACATGCAAATCAGATCTGAGCACTTAATTAGGAAGAAAATTAGATCTGTTTTAATTAGGAAGGAAATTAGATCTGTTTTAATTAGGAAGGAAATTAGATCTGTTTTTCTAAAATTGAACTCTTTGTGAGATTTTTTTTTCAAAAGTTAGGATTGCACTTTTTATGAGACGGAGTGTATATTATATTATATACTCCCTCCGTCTCAAAAAGAATGACGTTTTAGGATTCAAAATTTGTCCCAAAAAGAATGACGTTTTACTTAATTTGGCATGTGTGCATGTGCATGTTGGCATGCAACAATCAATTAGCACCTAATATGGCAAATAAATAGGGGCAATCGAGGTCATTTGACCTCCTTAATAATCTGTCCTAAAATTCCTAGAATGACATTCTTTTTTGGACAGAGGGAGTATATATAATATTAAATCAAGGATTGCTTCTGACTATTTTTTTATATTGTACGAAATTGAGTAGCATACAGTAGGAAACCGGACGGGAACAACTCATTTAACAAAAAACCGGAGAAGAACCGCTTTTTACCAGCTGAACCGGCGTGAACGTATCTGAACCGGCAACAAACCGAGTCAACCCAAGCCCCTCGCGGCCCACCGCCCACATCCCTCCGAATCGTGCGACCGAGGGCGAGGAGTCCCACTTCTTCGCCGTTCGCTCCGTCTTCCTCCATCCAGCGCAACGACGTGCTTGCTCCTCCGCGCGAGCTTCGGCCGCGGGCGCGCCTGCTCCTCCGCGCGAGCTCCGACCACAGGACTATGGGCGACGAGTGCGTAGGGGCAACCTTGGGCGGCGACTGGCGAGGGCGACCTCATGTGGCAAGCAGTAGGGCCACTGGCGAGGACGAGCTCGGGCGGCCAGCAGCAGGGACGAGCAGCGACGATCTCGGAGTGGCGAGGACATGGTCGGGCGAGGTCAGCTGGCGGCGCGTCCATGGTCTCTCTTCGCAGTTCGCTCGTTCTTTGCCGAGCTCGTGGTGGTCAAGATCCAGGCGGGCAACCTCCGTGCAGGGTCCGGGAGGAGGTCGCAGCGGCGAGGACGAGCGGGACCTGGTCGAGCTCCCGGCGGTCAAGGCGAGCGGGGCCTCGGAGGAACTCACGGCGGTTGGTGCTACTAGGCCCCGACGGAGGAGGCAAGAAATTCTTGATTTGGTCCGTGAAACAACAATGTAGCTATGATTGTAAGTGATTGAGATGATACTTAATATAGATGATGAATTTCATCCAAGATTGATAAGCAGTTTTGACAGAGGAAGGGGAAACAAAAAAAGAACATAGGAAGGAGAACCGGAAAAGAACAGAGGAAGAAGAAGAACAAGAACAGAGGAAGGAGAAGATTGGAAAATGAGTCTGACATGCAGGTCCCGCAGTAAGAGGCAACTAACGGTGTTAGAACTCTGTCTGATTGGGGACCACTCGGACTGCTAACATGTTCGTCTGGCTTATCAGCCACCAGTCAGCGATACTTTTTTCTCACAATAAATCAGTACAAATCATCAGCCAAACAACAGTATTTTTCTCTCAGAACAAATCAGCACTAGCCACCAGAGTCACCAGCCTAGAGAACAACCTCTGCACTTCTTTTGTGATGAAAGTGCACATTGTACACTGTTTGAAAGTTGCATGAAGAATCTAATAAGATGGAGAATCCAATAAGATGGTGTATAATAAGTAAAAAATATTACATGCTAAGCTACTATGTTATTACGGACTGGTAAGCGTCACTCACATGCGTTGAGAAATATAGTAGGTACACGCCTACTAATTCATGCAATTGCTACGTTAGATCATATACAAAGGTTGCTTTGGTAGGACTCCGGCTTTAGCTTTTCCGTTGGTCGGAGCCGAATATCTACCAAACACTCCAAGATGAAACGGGCTTTGGCGACGAAGTTCCGAAAATCCGTGACTGGACCATCCGAGGGAGGGGGAGCCAAAAAAAAATGGTTCTCCACTGCTTCTTCATGCCAGATACCACCTTTGCCCTCGAGTTGGGAGGGCCCGCGGGCGAAGGCAGCAACAGTCAGCAGGCAGGCGAAGATAGAGATGACCGATTATGGGGGAGAAGTTGTCGACAGTTGGAGGCGGCAGCAGAGACGGCTAACGGATGGGGGCGGTGGTGGAGCGGAGGTGCCGAGCATGGTTGGGGGCCGACGGTGCGGGCGCGGAGGAGATGGAGGCCAATGGCACAGGCTGAAGAATTACCATTTTATCATAGCAACGCAAGCATGACCCTGTTTAGTTGGCTAAAAATTTGCCAAAAAATTGCTACTTTTTCAACTCTCTCTCCATCACATCACATTAAATACACCAAAAGACATATATTCGGAGCAGTAAATGTAGGTAATAACTAATCACACAGTTCTGTTGTACATCACGAGACGAATCTTTTGAGCCTAGTTAGTCCATGATTGAACAATATTTACCACAAACAAACGAAACGTGCTACAGTGTGCTACAGGAGTTCCAAAAGTTAAAAAGTCAAAATTTTCCACCAACTAAACAGGGCCCATTTTGAAAAACCGGTGTTCCGACGTGAAAACCCCGATGTCCGAGCGTTCTGCGAGAAAAATCAGAGTCCAGAGAGACCGACCATCCGGCTCGCCAGCGAATTGAAAACCGGTTGGAGGAAACCTCTGCTGCTGGGAAAAAAAGGCAAGTCCCGCGCGTGCGCTGAACCGTACGGAGGGGGGGGGGGGGGGGGGCGGGCGGTGCACCCAGACCGCCGCGGGAAAAAAAATCAAGCAGGAGCTTTTCTGCCGTGTTTTTTTCCGTGTTTTTTTCGTCCGTTCACGGTGGCAACTTCTCCGCTTCGCAGCCGGTTTCTGCCGGGAACCGCCAAAATCAATACAAAAAATTTGGATGCCATCTGAGCCGTGCGCTTCCTATAAAAAAATTATATAAAAAACCATAAAAACAGACTATTCTAGAAATTGAACACAGACGGCATACTTCAAAATTGGCTAGCAGACCACTGAATTGTGCGGAACCTTTCTGGCACGTATAAAACATAAGTTATACTTAACTGTTTGAATTGAATTTCAACGATGTGCCTAAAAAACTATGATGTAGTCATACCAAAATAAAGTACCATAATTCATGTAAGACGTCATGTAACGATAGTCCTGTTTAGTTCCTCAAAATTTCACTAGCTATCCGTTACATCAATCTCCGGACATTAATTAGAAGTATCAAATTAAGATAATGACAAAACTTATTCCACAACCTCTATCTTAATTTTCGAGACGAATCTAACGAGCCTGATTGGTTTTGCATTTTTAGGATTTTTCTACGATTTCTATGATTTTTACAGTTCTCTGGACTTAAAGGAAAAATGTGAAGAATCTTATTTCACAGTGAACCCTAGAAAGATTTGAATCCTTACGGATAGGTCCCTGCATCTCACGAATCGAACCCTACCAGAAACTTTCTCTCACACATGTACCCTCGGCAGCAGGGGAGAGTTTGCTGGCGGCGAACTACGGCCGGGGCAGGCACACAAATGGCGGGGATGTTTGATTGGGCTCACCAGGAGTCGATTGGTGGCGGCGGTGTGACCGGGGATGACTCTGACGAGCGGCGGCGGCGAGGCAGTGGCGGTGCGGCCGCCTCTGCTCGGATTCTGGCGAGGAGTAGGGTCGAGTTGATGAATGTGTGTGCGTGGAAGCTCACTGGGGTTCTAGAGGAGCTTAGAGTGCTCCGACGACTACGGGGATGAGTGGGGAGGCGAGCTCGTCACGGCGGCAGTAATGGCGTCGGCGGGGAGCTCTGGTTCGCGAAGAGGAGGAGCGGGGGCTCTATATAGGCGGTTGTGGCGTGGAGAGGAGGTCATGACGCGACCACAGTGCAGCACAGGAACCACGGCATTGCCGGGAAAGTGGTGGCGACGTGGGGTGGCACCGCCGGCCAATGGCGGCCTCGGCGTGCGCGCCCCGGCGGGTGCTGGCCCGACGCGTGGCACCGGCCTAGCGGCCTAGCCTGACACCGACCATCCCGTCCAATGCGTTGCGGCGACGTCTAGGGACCGGCGGATCCCCAGGTGTCTCGGCGTTTGCGCCTGGTCACTCGGCGGCGTGCCGACGTGGCGTGCGCGTGCGCGCGACGGCGGCGTGCGGCGGCTGCGTTCTGGCGCCAAACAATTCCGAGTACCCCTGTTTGACCAACAAAATCTCCAGATTTCGCTATAGAAGTGGACTGAACTCCAATTGACAAAGTTGTAGACCAAGCATCCCTCTACAACTTCTACAAAGGCCGATTGGGGTTTTATCCAAGGAATCGAGCATAATCAGCTCGTGAACTTGATGATTTTCTCGGCGTGCTGGAACAGTGATTTCCTGCATTGACCAAGACTTTACACCAATTTACACTTCGAATTTCAATTGCCACTCAACAGCAAAGTTGTAGGCCTTGAAAAATTGCACAACTTTGGTATTGGTCGATTTTGAAGTGTTTAAGTGAAATTTGGAGAACGTGCCAAAAGTTCTAGATAGAGTTCATGACTTAAGGAGTTTGACTAGGGTTTTGACCTCCAAGGTGATTAAGGGTTTAAGTACTAATGATCACAAAGTGATTAAAGATGTGATTAACACCTAGTGACACTTGATTAAAAACACGGGGTGTTACAAGGGTCCACAATGATGGTAGGCCCATGGCTCAAAAATCTAATCAAAATTGAAAATTAGATCACATGCGGAGAAATTTTAGTCCGTCGTTGGAGGAATTGAACAACAGAGTCCATAAACTACACACTGGGAAAAAGGAGCAAAGAGTAACATAGTAGAGGACTACACGTGCAAATTGGAGCCGAAAAAGGAAGAAAAAGAACAATCAAGAATCTAAATGTTGCGTATATTTACAATAGCCCCGACTCATCTCGATGGCGAAGGGCACCACAATGGACTCTACAACCAACAGCAGTGGAGCCAGCCACCAGAGCCAATGATATCAGCTCAACTAAACATTGATGTTAGCTCCTTAAAATAAGAGTGCATAAGAGGGATTTCCTATTGATTTGTTGTAAAGAAACCTAGCTCCACCCCTGTCTACATGCTACTTATGGCACTCTCGATCCGTTTATGCTAGGGAGGCGCGCAGGTAGTGGAGATGACGACATGATTGGGACGAACAACGACGGATGAGGTCAGCGTGGTGTGACCGTGATAGTGAGATCGAGAGGCGGGATGATGGTGCGGCCGGGCAAGATGACAGTAAGGGTTCAGAGGCACGACCAACGGCGGGTGAGGTCGAGTGGCGCGTGCACGATGAGAATGATGGTGTGACCGGTTAAGGTGAGGTCAGGCGTACAATAATGATGAGACTAGGGTAGACGAAGGTGGACAAGGCTAGAGTGACGCGAGCGTGACAGTGTGGCCAAGGATGACGGTATGGCGGTGGCAAATGATGACGAGTCTGGATGGCACAGACGATGGCGGAAGAGGTTAGGGTGGCGCGAGCGAGACGGGAACAACGGCGAGGTCGGGGAGATGTGGGGGTGGCGAGATGATGGCACGGTTGGGGTGAAGGATGCTGAGGCGAGTAATATTTTCTCCTGTTGTAATGCACGAGCATAGTTACTTTTTTTTCACACGTCATTATCTGAAAATGTGATCTGATTTGCATATAAAACAACAAAAATTCAGATCTCCAGGATGCATCACAAGCCATAAGGTGAAGCATTAGAAGCCAGTTCATGTTGGAGTCTTTTGTGTTGGTAGAGAAGACGCTGTCATAAAGAACAGCTGAAGAACTTGTGCCAGTTCAGGTTTTACGAAATTGAACTCCTAAGACTTGGTTTCTAATAATAGAAATCAGAAGAGTCCTTCCCTTGCCTTGTCGAAAATATAATGCATACACACACTGTAGAAAAGACAGTAGTTTACCCGCAAAAAAGAAAAGAGAAGAAAGACAGTAGCTATGGACCGAATCGTTTATTGATCGTGTCTGCAGAATAATTTTAATTGGGTTTATCTTCCTTAATCAAGTCGAAAAGTTGCCCTATCAATTATAGGGAGAATTGAAACTTTTGCTGAAGATCGCAAGGTTATATACAGAAAATCTGTGCATATTGATTAACAAAATGTGGATTAATATGGTATTTGTATAGATGGCCGTATGGACGGCCTAGCACGACGCCTCCATGCGTGGGGAGGCAGAGGTGGGACCACCGTCGCCGCTTGGGAGGCGACAGGCGAGGGAGAAGAGGGGCTGAGGAAGAGGGGTGGCGGCGGGGCTAAGAGGCGGCGGAGGAAGAGGAAGGGGCAGGGGGCTAGGGTTTGGGGAGGGGAAAGGGACGTCAACTTTTATATGACGGCGGCGTCGGGCCAGATGGGCAGTGGGTCGTGTGCCAACCCACCGTGCCGCATCAGGTCGGCTGAATTCGTGCTGTGCTAGGTCGACATGATAGGCTGGCAACGTCGTCCGGCACTAGCACGAGGTGTAGGCCGAGCCGACACGAGTCCGTAGCTAGTCATGTTGAGCCGTGGTGCTCTCGTGTCAGGCCAAATCCTCGTGCTATGGGCTGGCCCATGGGCCTCGGGCCAAACGGCCAACTATAGGTATTGATGTATTGTGGTTCTATAATACTTACATACTTATTTTATTCTACCTTATTTAGTGGACAATAGCAAATAAGTTTATTTCACATGTTTATTCAGACAAAGAAATAACTGTTAAGTTCAAATGCAGAGGTACTATGTTCTCAGCAGTCATACATGTAGGATCGATGGCCTATAGAAGGAGGTTGAATATGGGCCTTCCTCAAATTTCTAGAACATAAAGCAAATCTTAACCTATATCTCTAATGTTGCCCATCTAAAAAGATTTCTTTCTACAAACTAAGCTCACTAGCAACAAAGTTCCTTAGCAAGATTCACACTAATATGAGAAAAGCACCCTAGTCAAGAAATGCAACAAGCAAAGCACACTAGAAGAAAACTAGAGCAAAGGAACTTAAGAGCTGAAAGTAAATGCGAAAATACGTGCAAGAAGGTAGAGCAAGTGGACAAGAGACAATCAAATTTTTTCCCGTGGTATCGAGAAGTTAATGCTTCTCCCTAATTCACGTTGGAGCACTCACAAAGAGTTTTGCTCCCCCTCAAGCCACTTAGACTTGAGTGCTCACTAAGAGGACCCGTCCTCCATCTCCGGAATGGAGGGTCTCAATCCATTTACACCAAGAACTTCTCGGGGCTCCCACAATCTCCAAGAGCTCACCAAGAACCCCAAATCACCGAGACCGTCTAGGAGCCGTCAAACTCCAAGAGTAACAAGCTCACACACTTTCACTTGACCAATGCACTCAGCTATGCCATTGAAAGCACCTTGAAACTCTTGATCACCAAGAAAGAATCCCTCTTGGCTAGGAAGATGAAATCCAAATGATCAAAGCACTAACTCTTCTTCTCCTTGGCTGCTGTGGTTCTTCAGAGTGGCAAAGGCAGCTCAAGAGACGCAGGGGGTCCAATTTATAGGCCTAGTAAGGGTGGCTAGCCGTTAGAAAAGTCCTCTGAAAAGTAGTACCGTCGAATGAACCGACGGTTCCCCCTGCGACAGCGTCGGATCATCCGGTCACTCTGTCTGAAGAAATATAGCTGTTGAACCCAAACACTGTACCACTTCATCTGACGCATGCACCGATGCTGCGTCGGTTTATCCGATGCTGAAGCAACTTCACTCAGTTCGTCTCTGCGTAGAATAACCATAGGCGCCGGATGAACCGCTGGGTGTCTTCATGAGCGTCGTTTCATCCGGTGCTGAAGCAAGTTCACTCGGTGCGTCTCTGTATGAATTATATGCATGCGCCGGATGAACCGATGCTTGGACCGTCGCTTCATCCGGTGTTGAAGGCACTTGACTCCAATCCTTACTATTACCAAACCCTAGGTCACCGGATGAACCGCTAATGTACCGTCGGTTCATCCAACGATGTTGTTTTCTCAGCAACTGTCACATAGATCATCCGGTGCAACTAGAAATGATGGCGTCGGATCATCCGATGGGCCCTTTTTCATTTCAACTCATCCAATTCAATCACCTTTGAGTTTTCCTTCAATTCTTTTGCTTCCAATGTGTTTCCATGAGTACTTTGAGCTGTTTAGTAACCAAGGAGCTTGATAGTGCATGAATATAGCATAGCATTTGGCATGGTCAAGCTACTAAAGTGTGAACCCCTCTTAATAAGACGGTCAAACACTACAAACTAGCAAATCCAAATGTCCTTCATCTCCTTGTGACACTTGGAACTAAGAATGTCCTTAGTCTTGTAGGCTTTGTCCATTGATCATCCATAGTTTCAATTGAGGGGTCTCATTTCACTTATATCTCATGACAATAACCCAGGAATAAATCCGCTACAAAACAAAGGTTAGTCACAAGTATATGGTTGTCATTTATCACCGAAACACACCCTTAGACTACCCACACTCACAGAATATTTATGTTCAGCCAGCGAGATTCTCTTCTTCATATCTACTTCTCCCGCACTCATCATCCTTTATACATCTCCTTCATCCCAACTACCCGCACCCGGGCCCACATGTCACTCTCCCTCTTTTCTTTTTATGTCCGGCGGTCTCTCTCCTCCCCTCGCATCCTCCGCCGGCAGCCCGGCACCCTGCCACAACCTCGCTCCCTTCATCGGCCGGCGGCGGCGGAGCTCCCGTGCGGGACTCAGTGAGGCCGGGCTGCCGCTGACGGATCCCGGCGGCCAGCGCGAGGCGAGCAGCAGCCATGGCGGTAGTGCCCGCGGCACAGGACGGCCATGGCGAGGAGAGCACCGACGCTTGAGTCCCTCCCTCGTCGTGCACTCCTCCTCCCTCCCCTGCAGCTCCAATTCGCGTGTGCCGCGGTGCCGCCCTTCTGATCCGGCCGGCGACAGGGATGCGGCGGCACTCCTGCTCGCCCTCTACCTCTCCAATGGCGGTGCGGGGTGGACGAGGATCCCGAAGACCCGGCTACAAAAGGCGACGACGGCAACGGCGCTGCCCTCTTCATGTGGCAGCCACAGCGGAGGAGTGCGGGTGCGGCGGCGGCAGCAGCAGCGGAGGAGCAGCGACGACTTCCGCGCACGGGCGCGAGAGATGACAGCGAAGGAGGGCCCGTCCCTGGCGGCAAATCGACGTCGGCCCTTCCCTCCACGCGCTCATGCACCGACAGCGACTCAGAGCCGGCTCCTTCTCCTCGCGCTCGCCGAGATCCACGATGCGGCGGTGACCTCAAGCATGGGGCGACCTCGAGCAGGGGAGAGGCGAGCTCCCGGCGGCCTCCGTCCTCCTCCATCGCGTCTGCCTCCGCCTGCAGGGGCAGCGGAGGACAACGGGGCCCGCAACGGCCCCTTCCTCCACCGGCGCAGCGCAGATCGAGGCCGGGAGCCCGGGCCTCCATGGCCGGTGGTAGCGGTCCTCCTCCTCTCCCTCGCTCAAGGTGCCACCGGCTGCTTGTTCGCGGCGCCAGGTTGCTCGGCACCGGTGGCCAGCTTTCCCTGCGGCGCGACGCTGGTCCGGATCCTCTGCTCTCTCTCTCCCTCCTTCCTGCCCTCCTGGCCATGGCGCGGACGACCTGCCCTCGTGCGGGCCCCACGCCACCTCGTCTTTCCCGGAAGCGCACTACTCCGCCAGATCTCCAGGAAACGGGAGCCTCCGCCTTTTTCCCGTTCGTTTCCCAGTGACCCGCTGCAGACCGTTCACTACTAGAAAAGGGGGCTTCCGTCCCGGACATCAGTACCGGGTAGCAGGGGAGGATCCCGCCGCACCCCCAGAGAGCCACATCAGTACCGGTCTGTGGCTTAAGAAAACTTGTTCCTACATACCACCCTAAAGGCAACTCCAATGGAGCTCTCATATTCAAGCCCCTATTCCCTCAAGTAGGAGTCTCTTATCCATGTTTTGGTCTCCCATATTTCCCTCCACTCTTCCTCTTATGTTTCATTCATCTTTTTTATTTAGTATCTTTGTGGGCCTTTTGCCTATGGGCTGAGGTTGGTTTGGACTTTAGATATTGGGCTATCAGCCTAATTGCGAGACGGAGGAAAATCGAAGACCGAGATATTGCGGCCTCGTCATGGCCGAGCTTTGGAGCTCGATCTGGTGGCACGATAATGGCCGGGAACGACCGAGATAGAGCTGAGTCGGTCACGCATGACACGAGGATCCCATTCTCCACTATGTTGGTGGAAGGGAGGTAGCGAAAAGGTAGTGATGACGCATAGATTCAAGGGCACAGAAGCAGCGGAAGCGGCGGCGGCGTGAGCCCTGACGACGTGGCAGCGCAGGCAGGGGATGAGGCTCCCGTAGGAACTCCTACATGTGAGAGTTTGAGCACCAAGGATGAGAGTCTCTCATCATGCGGGAGATGAGACCGACACAGGTGCGGTGTGGGTGGGCCTGACGCGGGTATGCAGGGTGTGTAAAGCGAGGTTGGGTGAGAAAAACAATTCGTTTTTGGCAGAAACGCTCTCCAAATTGCGATTTTTTGGTCCTTCCATAGTCCTTCCACCCTATCCACTTCTAAAAACATATGATGGGTGGGTCCGGCGTGATGGGTACCGCGGACTCGAATTAAGTGAGAATTGTTGTCAATTATTTTCGCTCCTTATAGTATATAAATTAGACCAATAGGACTTGGTTAAAGTACAGCCACCCCTAATTAGGAAAACATATCCATACCAGTAGGAGCTTTCCTATTATAGTAAGTTTGCTTTTTTGTATTTCTTTTCTCCCCACGTAACTATGCTCTGTCTCTTCCCAATCAGGCCCCGTATGTTTTCCTGCCCAACACCACGTGATTCACGGAAACATCATTCAATTCAGTGCACAACAAATTTGACGTCTTCACCCAAACAATTCAGAATCAAAACACGAGACATTCATTGAACATCATTCAACACCAAGTAAATTAAAACTTTAATAGGCTAAATTATACAAACAAATTTGCCACGCCATCCTGCCCTGAACCCAAAATATACATCATGAGCGAAATGAATGTCATGATTCATGGTCTACAATTAGGGGGGAAAGCACCAAATAGGCTATTTACACAACAAATTTGGCTCCCCTCCTCTCATAAATGTAAATAAATCTAGACAACTACACACCATGATTCATGGTGCACAACAAAGGATTCTGATAAAATGCATAATATCGTACTTTAGCTTGCTTAATTGATGAGGTCCTTCCATGAAAAGCTACTACAATGAGAAATGACCAAAATTAGTTACTGTACAACACGTACTAAAAATAGAAAACAAACAAGTTGTTTGAGGTGAAGAACTAGCTTGTGTATCCTAATAATTAACAAAGGCACTCCAAACACAGAACATATCATAAATTGCTTAGGTAATTACATTGTTTGTTCCTCCCTAACAAAAAATTGCATGGTACGTGAAATATAATTGCCTATTGAACTTGTTCTTTTTGCACAACACAAACAATTTTCTTGCATCAGTCCATTTTATTAATCACCACATGATCATTAATTGCATACCTAATGAACTTGAGAAATTAAACACATGAAACCATTTAAGCTGCATGCATGTAGGGAATAACAATGCAAGATTTAAGTTGCCCCTCCAACCCATACCATTCTTAGGTGCATAATCTATTTTTAGGTGAGCATCTTATCAGCAGTGAGGTAGTGAGAAACATCTAATTCTATCGTGTGTTTCATAAGCACCAAACTAGAGGCTGCCATAATGTAACATGGATAGTGTTAACCTGACACCATGAGCCCCATCATTTGAAGAACATCATGGACGTCATGGTCTTCATGCTCTGTCATCCAACCACCACAAGCTAGTTGAATAGATGAATGGGTGCAATGTGTAGGAAAAAAATTGGAATGCTCAATACTAATCAAGTAAAAAAATATGAATTGGAATGCTCGGTGAGATTGAGCCTGATTCTCATTACTAATCAAGTAAAAGCATATGAATTGGAATGCTCAGGAACATAGTCTAATAAAGTACAATGTGTTGCCAAATTCAGAACTCTATCATTGCCTATAGCATACCAGTAGTATTAACTAATCAAGTACAGTGTTATTGCTTAACTGAAAAAGTAGAATTGTCTAGTAAAATACAAATTATTACTTGACTAAGTACAAATTATTGCTTAATTAAGTACATTTTTTTGAGATGGACACAAACACCAAGGCCATATGTATTGAACTGAACATATAGGAAATGGAAGATAAAAGCAGTGCACAGACCGCATGACCTCTGCGTACCACACAACGAAAATATCCAATCACAAGTGGGCATGATGCTTCAATCATATTTTAAAAACATCCAATCAATGCAACTATATTTGGGATGGAATCAGAAATAGTATTATGATTACCTTAACTCAAAAGTAAATGAAAATATTGATAGTAATATGCATCTGTCTATTAGAGATAAAACATGTTAATGCAAAGTATCTAGTGACAAGAGAGAGATTGTTACGGTGTGGGGTGGTGAAAATATTGTGACAAGGTCAATCAGCAGGGCGGCAAAACGCAAAAGCATTAAGGTAATAATATATATGCATACATACATACTTTTGAACTAATATACAATAAAAAAAGGAGGTTGTGTTAACATAAACAACATAGGGCCCAACTGCTGCTAAAGAGATAGTACTTTGCCTACTAAATTAAACTAAAGAAGAGTAGTTTGCTTATCTAAAAATATGATTAGCGTAACTAATAGTAGTATTTTCCTAACCAATAACAATATTTTGCTATCTAAATTACAGAACTTTGCCTAATTAGCATGCCAAAGGATAAGAATAAGGTTCCTATCTATGTGGAAATAATACTACAATAGAGTGATGTCTTGATGCTACTTTATTTGCTTCTGGTATACATGTTGCTATATGCAAGTATTTCGTACATAAGTAAATGTTGGGAGCAATAATATGCTGCTTGAAATTGCCTATATATGCTGACATATTTATGTACCTAGTTGATTGAATTGCTTTTTGCAACCAGCAAATATACTGGGTAAAATGCTTCTAAGTTGAGTAACAGGTAATGCAAAGTTGCTATTTAAGGAAGATCGTAGCCTATTTTCTGCTTCCAATTTACAATTTCACAACAGATAGAGAAAAGTTCGAGACTTGATAGTATTATAGCCTGATTACAAGAACATAACAGATAGATCAAAAAAGCTACTGATCAAAATGTGAATAAAATATACATAAGTAATTTGAATTAGCTGCATAAATTCCCTTGTTCTATAGTAATTAAAATGCCTAATACTGCAAGGCAATCAAAATGATAAATGAAAAAAAAGAATCCCATCTAAGCATTGCCTAGCGGGGTGCACTATTTTACCTACATATAAACAGATTAATGCCTAATAAGAATCATATTTTCACCTAATAAGAATTGAACACTCAGTTTAAGCAATGTAGTTTAAATTCCCATCTTGTTAACTATCGTCATGCAAACCACAAGTCGTATAAATGCTCAACATGCAATGTTCTAAAATGTTGATAGGCTTATACTGCATAAGAAAAAAATAATTTTACTATGCCCCACCTACGCATCCATATTCCGATAAGCCCTCTGAACTCTAGTATTGGATGAAAATTCAAAGTTGCAAAAACGAACTGACTCCTTAGTGATAATGTTGAATTAAACTAACTGGTAACTTATCATATTAAGTATGTAGAACCATATTAAATATACTTGTGATCATATGTTGAACCATATTAAAAATGAGCAATGCTCATTGATGATTGCCTAATGGAGTACACTATTTTCCCTGCACATAAACATAATATTGCCTAAATAGAATCATATTTGTACCTAGCCTATTATTCTCGACAATCCATGACCACAATATTCCTTAGTTTGTGGGCACATTACTTCAAATTTAGGAACCACAAATTTTGCTAAGTCTTACTTATATTATGCCCACACCTACCCATGCAACTGAACCATTCCAACTTCACAGCCCACACCTATCCATGACAAAAAAACATTATGCCCCAGGCACAACTAATTCAGAAAAAGAAAAATGCAGCAAAGTGATATACAATATTCTACTACTGCAGTCATCCCTTGTGTTCCAAATCAAAACAATCAAATGATGCAGACCATTGTGCAAAGGAAGAACTAACTGTGGCAGTAGAAAACTGATTCTAAAACATCGGCTGATATATGTGAGCACTTGAAATGCGCAAGGCAGGCAAGAATTTTCAACTACAAAACAAAAAATTAGTTCAGTTTAGACAGAATAGCTTTTCTTAGGCCCAAAAGAAGCTAGATTGGCTAATATGTGAAATTTTGGGATCATCTAAGGACAAACAAAGTAGTTTATATAGAAAAGATTTAAATTCAATTTGAGCAAATGCAGTTCGATTGGCAAGTTCAATTGCTGAAAAAGGTAGCATACTACTATGTTGTTGCTGAACAAGTAATCTAATGTGACAATAATTTAAAAAGTCAGAAATGCTCCACTATATATTCTGAATAACAATGACAACTGCACCTGATGAACCAACCTGAGCATGTGTTCCTACTCCACTATTCTGAATGTTGCTACTGAACAAGGATTAAAATCTTCTTTTGGCTAGTGTTCTGCTCTGGATTTCAGCAATGCATCATGACTTTCAGGAAGTGTCTGAAGTAAAAAAAAGTCCCCCTCCCCTCCACCTTCTCCGCTCGTGCGGTGTTCTACTGCGAATCGAAAACCATGAGGCGAACGCCTAAAATCCCCCAAATCGTCAGTTTATGGGGAAAAAGTGCAACATAAGAACACAGATACAACACCCCCCTCAACCTATGGTGGATTTAAAAGTACACAGATGTGCCAAGTGACTCACCTGTGTGAGTACCCTTTGAGCCTCCTCTACAACTGTGTATCCTACAAAAAAATCGCACTAAAATGAGTCATGCCCCACGCGAACCCCAAATCCCTCTAATCGTCGAGAATCTCTGGACAGGGAGGAAGAAGAGAAGTAGGAGCAGGGGAAGTGGGTGGAGAAGGAGCCGATGAGGCCTCACCTTTGCCGGCGCAGTGGCTGCGGGGGAGTCAGCGCCGTCGGGGCGCTGTCGACCATATACCCCTGGGTACCCATACAAGGAAGAATACGAACTCATACCATAAATCCATGTAATCCTACTAGGACTCGTATCATGTAATCCTACTAGGACTCCTATATTGTAACTGACTAGGAACCCGCCCCCTGGACTATATAAAGGATGGCCGGGTACCTAGGAGGGGAGGCCAACACCTTAATCCCCAACCCCTCCGGGGAACACCCAAGCGCAGGGCGCCATACATGATACTCCAAACAAGACGTAGGGTCCGCTACTCCAGCGGCCCGAACCTGTATAAATCTGTGTCCCGTGTCCTCGCGCATACCTTCGACTTCCAGGTCTGACGATCCTCCACCGCACAATCTACTACCTCGGGTACCCCCTTGATAGGCTCAGTGGCCAAAACACTGACAGCTGGCGCGCCAGGTAGGGGTGATCGTCAAGATCATCGTGCGAGCTCGAAGGACCTCAAGATCAATCAACTCATCGGCGCGACGTGGACAACTCGTTGTCTCGTCGTGTTCAAATTCAGGACGGAATCAAATCCGTAATCAGCAGATTACTACTCGGCGACTTGACGATGTATATCTCCTCCGGTCTAATCAGCACCAGCAACCCGTGGATGTCCGCAGTTGGTGGAATGCGACACGGCTTCGGGCACGTCACCGGGCTTCGGACACGTCACCGGGTTGAAGTATTCCCGAGCTCCTAGCAGTATGTAATTCCGAATCAATCTCGATCAACTCCACCCGCACGTACATCGAGACAGAACAAAGCGTCCAGCTGCAGCCCCTGCTCGCATGACCAAAAACTCAAATTGGTTTTATGCTACGACTATTCCATGGGAAATTCAATTTCATAGAAATCAGCTACATGCACACCAAAAGCTACTAGGAGGCTCACTAAGATTTGTGCTACACGCACACAAGAGTGTACACGAGTACGACTACGTCAACATCCGGCTCAGTAACTCACCATCGACTACTTCGACTACTCGAGTACAACTACATGATCGTGCGTCCGGGTGCCTCGGCTCCTCACGCGGCTCGTCGTCTTCGCCTACACCGTGCGTCTCGCACTGGCTTAACCTCGACTTCTTGTCGATCGGTTGCACTGGCTCTCACCGTGTGCCCAATCACTTCGGCTCGCGGCTCGACTACTCGTTGTCTGGTTGCACCGGCTCTACTGTGCCTATGCCGTGCATCCAGACGCGTCGCCTCGCCGCTCGACTTCTCGTCGATCGGTCGCACTGGCTCTCACCGTGCGCCCGATCACTTCGGCTCGCGGCTCGACTACTCGTCGTCTGGTTACACCGGCTCTACTGCGCCTATGCCGTGCATCCGGACGCGTCGCCTCGCCGCTCGACTTCTCATCGGTCGGTCGCACTGGCTCTCGCCGTGCGCCCGGTCACTCCGTCTCGCCGCTCGACTTCCCGTCGGTCGGTCGCACTGGCTCTTGTCGTGCGTCCGGTCACTTCGACTCGTGGCTGCACCGGTTCTACCTCGACAATGCCATGCGCCGCTACGACATCGTCTCGTGGCCAAACCGGCTCTACTTCGACTACATCGTGCACCTCCTCGACATCGTCTTGCGGCCAATTCATCGTGGACTACTTCGACTACTCTTCTCGGCTAGTTTCTACTAGAAAACTAGTCTAGAACAGTTTCTACGCCTCACACAACTAGTCGGATCCGCCTCCGATTAGTCAACTTCGTCAACACTCGTCCACGAGTTCATTCAAAACCCGCTCCGGCGGTACAAGCCGACTTCAGTCGCATCTCCAGACCGCTCCTGCGGTATCAGTAAGTCATTTATTTCAATGATTACTTTTTCTTCTTCTTTGGCTTGTTTTGCGCATGCAGGACAACACGCCAAGGACCACTCATTTGTGTACGTTTCTCAACGGATTTTTTTTCACGAGAGCTGCACTATGCCGACTACTCTTGCGGTTCATATCGACAAGTCACCACGAGCTTACTCCATCAACTCGGGGGCTATTCCCAAGGAGGCAACTTCTAAAGTCCATTCTAAATGGCATAAAGTTGACTTTTTCAGTCGCAATCTCAAAGTCCGCTCTGTGTGGCACAAAGTTGACTTACTCAAGTCGCATCTTCAAGTCGACTACTCTAGTCGCATCATAAAGTCGATTTCTAAAATCGCATTCTCAAAGTCCGCCCCATGTGGCACAAAGTCGACTTACTCAAGTCGCATTCTTAAAGTTCACTCCGCGTGGCAATCTAAAGTCGACTCTGGTCGCACCTTCGCCCGCTCCGGCGGCATACTGCGTGTGTAAGCTTCGATGGAACCTAGCTGTAAGTGGCCCTTGCGTCCTGGCAACGATGGTACCTAGCTGCACGCGGTCTTCACTCTTCGTACCATGGGTCTGAAACGCATGGCCCTAAGTACTCTCGCTCTGCCCACTTACCCTGGGTCTTCCTGTTACCGTACCGATCCATACTCTAGGCCTCCCTGTTACCATCCAATCCTTACTCCGGGTTCCTGCTTCTATGCCGATCCCAGGCTGTAAGTGATTCTCAGGTCCAGGCGACTACCTAGCTGTAAATGGTTTTCGGATCCAGGTGACTACTCAGCTGTAAGCAGCTTTTGGGCCTGAGCTACACCCTCTCCAGGCAGCTTCAGCTGCGACTACTCGTAGGGGATCACGACAATCCTCTCCAGACGGCTTCGGCTGCGACTACTCGTAGGGGATCACGATAATCCTCTCCAGGCAGTCTCATTCTGCGACAATTCGTAGAGAGTCATGACAACTCTCTCCAGACGACTCCGTGTCGTATAGAGCAATAAGTGGCACATGTTGTCCTTGTTCTATTTCTTTAAGAGGCTGCGGCCTAGAGTAACACCCTTCATAGTAGGGTCTCAGTGGAACTCTAACACAAGTTGCTACTACAGCAAGATGAGTTCATCACACTGTCTCTTACGGCCTTACTCGTTCTTCAGAACATTCTTACGAGTACTTCTCACTAGGCTCATAGTCTCAGAGGTACTTAAGGCACTATTACTCAATAGTGTATCCAGACATTGTAAATCAATACAATGTGCTTGCAAGTACTCTCTCACTAGGCTCGTAACCTCAGAGGTACTTAAGACACTATTACTCAATAGTGTATCTAGACATTGTACTCGATGCAATGTATTTTTTTCCAGACGTCTCCGGAGGCAAAACAATTCATTTTTCTGTTTTTTAATTCGCTTTTTTGCCTTCCGGAACGTGTTCTTTGGCTTTTCAGCTTTGTGTTTCGGGTTTCTTTATTGGCTCGAAGTACTCAAATTCGACTTCGGTCGCATTTCAAAGTCCGCGCCGCGTGGCATAAAGTCGACTTACTCAAGTCGCATTTAAAGTCCACTCCACACGGTAATCTAAAGTCGACTTACTCAAGTCGCATCTCTAAGTCGACTACTCTAGTCGCATCACAAAGTCGACTACTCTAGTCGCATTCTAAAGTTCACTCCGCGTGGCAATCTAAACGTCGACCCTGGTCGCGTCTAAAGTTCACTCTGATGGCAACATTACTACTCGAAGACGACTCAAGTAGTCTATGCTACTTCTCAAGTTCAACGGCTTCACGCCAATTTACTACTCAGAGACAACTTCAGCATGCTCTGTTCGTTCTTCAGCTCGGGGGCTCAACTCCAATTACTACTCGACGTGGCTCATATAGCTCACTTGGTTCATAATCTCGGGGGCTGGACGCCATAAGAGTACTCGGATGATGGCTTTTGCGAACTGAAGACCCTTGGATTGATCATCTAATCACTTCAAGGCTCGGGGGCTACTATGCTACAACCATCAACCTCTTTTTTCAAGACGGAAGATGCAGATTTCAAGATTGACCCTCAGCTTGATTCTTCAATTCAAACTCAGGCTCGGGGGCTACACTCCATATGGAGTGCGATTTTTGCAAATCTCACCTTCATATAGATCAAGACTTCAAGACAAGATGGGTATTTTTTAGAGACTTCCTAGGTTAGAACTCGGGGACGCCTAGGAACTACTCGGGGATGATTCAAAAGTACTCATAGATAAACTAGAGCACATTCCACTCTTTCAGAAATTCAAGTACTATTGAAGACTTCGGCTAGCTGTACTCGAGACGATCAGAAACTACTCGACGAAGCTTCAAGACTACTCGAACTCGTTGCTCAAGACTACAAAGTGCTCGGGGGCTTGTCGACCATATACCCCTGGGTACCCATACAAGAAAGAATACGAACTCATACCATAAATCCTTGTAATCCTACTAGGACTCGTATCATGTAATCCTACTAGGACTCCTATATTGTAACCGACTAGGAACCCACCCCCTGGACTATATAAAGGAGGGCCGGGTACCTAGGAGGGGAGGCCAACACCTTAATCCCCAACCCCTCCGGGGAACACCCAAGCGCAGGGCGACATACATGATACTCCAAACAGGACGTAGGGTCCGCTACTCCGGCAGCCCGAACCTGTATAAATCTATGTCCCGTGTCCTCGCGCATACCTTCGAGTTCCAGGTATGACGATCCTCCACCACACAATCTACTACCTCGGGTACCCCCTTGGTAGGCGCAGTGGCCAAAACACTAACAGGCGCTTCCTCGCCGGGGGGGGTGCTTCTGGGGAACGCCGGGCCGGGGACCGCCGCTGCCGCGCACCCTCGCCGGGGGATGTCGTGCTGGGGGTTGCCACTGTCGTGCACCCTCATGGGGGCAGCCGCGTCCCTCGTCGGGGTCCGTTGCAGGGAGTGCCGTGATGGGGCCGCCGCTGCCGAGTGCCCTCACGGGAGCAATCACGCCCCTCGGAGGTGGCGTGCACGCCGCCTCGCGTCTGCGAAATCCTAGGCGAGAGAGGGGGAGGCAGGCGAGGGAGGAGAGAAAAATGAAATGCGAGGCCGCGAGGGAGAGTGCTGGGCTGCTTGCTAGAGAGTGGAGGAAACGAGATGGCAGGGGGAGGGGCCCACCATGGGACCTAGCTGCTCCAAAACTGAGAATTTACAATCAACTGGAAACAAGTCATTGCCTAATTTACAACAAGAAAATAATCCTTCATAAATTATGTCCCCAAAAATTTGTGTGTCGGTGCGTGTTGAGCAATGAAGGTGTGGAACTAGCGCAAAACCCTTCGCTACACGTTGCAAAACCACACCAAACTGGACGAACAGAACGCAAACCAATAGGAACTGGAAAAATGGGCGTCCTGGAGGGGGACGATCGGACGGGAGTTTGGACCTACGACGTGACACGTGAGGTCTATAGAGGTCTCGGGTGATAGACGTAACTAGGTGAACTTTGAGCATTGCTGAGAAAATTTTGGTGAAATGTAAAATTAGAAACATCAAAGTGATTACATGGCAACAATTGTCTGTAAACAACATTATATATGAAAGCATATTATTTTGTTGAGAGTGAAACATTCTAAAATGATTGATCCTACATGTATTTCAATTGCGGGAATTTTGTGACGTGCTACTCACAAATACATGCTATTAGTCACACAAAATCGGTTGAAGATATACATAGATGGTCTGGTGGATGATGACATAGCGTATAGTGGGTTATGACGTGGAGTGCTTCCATGTTGAGAGAAATAGAGTTATGACCCTCAGTGGGTTGTTTCTATATAGTTGTACTAGGTGATACCCCGCGCGATGCTACGGAAATTTTTTAAACAAAATTTTAAGATGCAATGTGAAAGAAGGAACACCAAAGTGGTTTCATGACAATATTCTTTTGTAAACAACATTATACATGGAAGCATGATAATTTTGTTGAGATAGAACTATTGTAAATTATTAATTCTATATTTTTCTCTACTACGGGAATTTTATAGCATACTACTCACAAAGATATGATATTAACCACAGAAAATTGGTTGAAGACATAAATATATGATCTAGTGGATGGTGACATGTCGTATAGTGGACGGTGATATAGAATACTTGCATGTTGAGAGAAATCTATCCATGACTTGTAGTGGGTCTCACCTATATAGTTATTATTACTAGGGGATACCCCGCGCGATGCTGCAAAAATTTTTAAACAAAATTTTAAGGTGCAATATGAAAGTAGAAACACCAAAATGATTTCATGACAACATTCTTTTGTAAACAACATTATACATAAAAGCATGATAATTTTGTTGAGAGAGAACCATTCTAAATAATTGATCCTACAATTTTCTCTACTACGAGAATTTTATAGCATGCTACACACAAAAGCATGATATTAACCACAGAAAATCAGTTGAACACATAAATATATGATCTAGTGGATGGTGACATGGCGTATAGTGGATGGTGACATGTCGTATAGTGGATGGTGACGTGAAATGCTTGCATGTTGAGACAAATCTATCCATGACTTGTAGTGGGTCTAACCTATATAGTTGTTATAGATAGATTATAGATACCATCATGACGTGCACATGTTTTTTTCCTTGAGCACTTTCTTTTATTTGCTCGTTCTGAACTACGGTACCATGTTTTTGAACCAATAGGGTTCAATAACCGGCAAATCTATACTATGAAGAACGAGTTTTTTGAAAACTTTCCTTACCTAAATCAGGGTTACTGTGCCCCTCACGCCGGATCCACCTGTCATATATTTGGAGAGTGGATAGAGTGGAAGGCTCATAAAAATCGTAATTTGGAGAGTGTTTTTGTCAAAATCTTAATGTTCTTCTCACCCGTCCCCGGCCTTACCCGCCTGTGGACCCACCCCGCGAATCACTTCCCCAAGACGCGGTGCCCGCTACCGTCGTGCGCGTCATCCCGAGGCCCTACCTCGAGCTTCCCCCGTCAGTGCCGCAGAAGCCGCCAGCCACCAACGTCTTTGGACAAAACTTCCCTCCTCACGAGCAAACAAAGGAGGGGTATTCAGGGGGCGGCCGACGACGGCGGCGGTGCTCGCCGGCGCGCCAGACCACGGCGGTGGCCGGGAGGTGGCGGGGAACGGAGAGGGGAGTAAGAGGGATCGATTCCCCTCCTCACCTTGGGCAGGGCACGACGCGTGGGCGTGCGCCCATGGCGGCGGCCGGAAGACAATAGCGGCGGCTATTGGCGACGACGCTGGGAAGCTCTGGAGAGAGAGGGAGATGGTCGTGGAGGTGTGCAGTGGAATGGGAGTGGCACGGGCCCTTTTATAGGCCGGAGGCGAGGGGGAGGGGGGCGGAGCTGTGGCCGCATCGGTGGAGGTCTTGGAGATGGTGCGCAGCACGGAGCAGGGCATCATGCGCGGTGGTGGTGCGAGGATACGGGCGTCGAGGCGGTGGTGGTACGATGGCGTCGTTGTGCAGTGGTGGTGGAGATGGTGCGTGGTAGTGCGCGGTGTAGTACCGACGCGACGTGCGCGGCGAGGACCCGAGTCGTTCTCGCGACGCAGGCGTGTGGCAATGAGCAAGAGGAGAAGCCGGCGCTGCAGTGCAGGTGGGGGGTCGGGACGGCGAGCTGGCATGGGGTGGAGTGCGAGCGTGCGGCAGGTAGGGGCACGGCGTGCGGTGGCGAGCTGGAAGAGGCGGAGGGGTGCCGGGGAAGACAGGAGGGAGGAAAGGGAAAAGAAAAGAGAAAAGGAAAAGAGAAAAAGAAGAGGAAATTAAGAAAAAGATAAGGGGGCAAGGCTGTGATGATCGAATTTTGATGAGCTCGGGATTTTGAAAATATTTTAATGAGTGATTCAGATTGGTGAATTTTACGGATGTCACACAACCCATGCTCTTCAACCCCTTCTCGACGAGAAGTCCACAAAGATTTAGATACTGAATAACATAAGTGCACACCACGAGGTTGCGCATGGCGGGAGTGGGAGCTCGAGCGTTGTCAGCCGATGCAGGTGAGATATAGATGGCCATTTGGCTCGCCCAGCACAACACGAGCACGAAGTGGCATGTGCATGACAGCCACGAGCACGACACGGCACGACGGGCGTCGTGCTCGTGCCGTGCCGGCACTACGTGCCGCGCTCAAGGCACAACACGAGCACGAGGTGCTTTTTTTGTGCCGAACCGGCACGATGGCACGACCACATCCCAGCGTGCTGCCCGTGCCAGCCCGTAACACCGCTCGTCGTCACCACTGCCAATCCGCCACCAACGAGGTCGGGGAGAAGGTAGAAGGGGACAAGGGAGCCACGGCGGCCTGCCGCGCCAGAGGAGGGGAAGAGGAGGAGGTCGGACTTGGAGAAGGAGAGGTGCGGTCGCTGCCTCCACGCGCGGGGAGGGGTTGCCGCCTCGGATCCGGCCGCCTTGGAGAGTTCGCCGCCTCGGCTCCGGCCGCACCACCTCCTCGCCCCGGCGCGCGCCGCCTCCATGCGCGAGAGGGAGATGTGTGGCCGCCACTGCCGCCAGGGAGGTGCGTAAAAGAGAGGGCGGCGGCGGTGGGTGGTAGAGGAGTAGGGGTCAACCGGCGGCGGTAGCGACGGAGGCGGTGGTGGAGGAGCAGGGGTCGGGAGGGGGACGGCTGCGATGGAGAAGGGGGCGGCGGCAGAGCAAAGGGCTGCCGTGGGAAGGAGCTGCGGCTTTATATGCCGAGCTAGGTGGGCCATGGGCCATCGTGACAGCCCATCATGGTGCTCGTGTCGGACAAAAAAATCGTGCTTTGGGTCGGTCCATAAGCCTCATGCCATTTGGCCATCTATAAAGTGAGAGACAATGACCTTGGAGCAGAGCAGCTGCAGGCGACGTTGGAGCGCCACGGACAAGGGTGGGGGCAGCGCAGATGACGGCGGCGCTTGGCTTCCCTCACCATCTCCGGTGAGCTGCTGCGGAAGAAGGTCAAGAAACGACTGTAGCCGAGTTTCAGCGGCGGCCATGACCTTTGAGGCTTTGACCTCTCTGTTTCTTTTTCTTGGCACGAAGCTCCTGCGTGGCTTCGTTAACTGGTGGTGCCCGAGCTTGCTGGATTTACTGGGTGCTTGGGAGCGGCTGGTGGAGTTCGCAAGGAGAACGGAAAGAAGATAGGTACAGACAGACCACATAGCTATGGTCCACGGGAAGAAGAGCGGCTGGTGGTGCTAATCAGTAATGATACGGTGATTTTTTATTTCACCAAAGGAAATTAGAGAAACATTGATTATGTGACTGATGTGTCATATCCTAACGGCTCAAGTAGTTTCATCCGTGGATATGCACGGATTGAAAAAGAAGTCAGAATTTCCATGAGCACCTTCTATTCATCATGTGTTAGTCATATCCGTCTTCTTATGAAAAATGTTCACAAATACTTGATCTGTCTCGCAAAGAGTGTCTACTTTGACTTCTGTTCAATTAAACTATTTAAAATTTGACCAAATTTATAATGAAAAATATTAATATTTACCACACTAAATATGTATATGCTATGAAAATATATGGCATAATGAAATAATGATATTTATTAGATATCAAAAATTTTAATAAATTTTTATATAAATTTGATCAAACATAAAACGGCTTGACTTAGAACAAGATCAAAAAGACACTCATTGCGAGGCAAGAGAGAGTACACTTTCGAGGAAAAGTTTTCAAAAATAGACCCTGAGCTTAGCATCATGGGTTACACGTCTCTACGTCAGGATCCATGGCGTCGAGATAGCTTAGTTCAAAAAAATGGATCAGAGCTCATGACCTCAGCGCCATTGGCATACCGAGGTTTGAAAAAAACACCACCACGTCCGCACCTCAAAACTTGTGGTGCCAAGACTTGTAAACTCGGTGCCATGGACTATGACATAGATCGGGGTTCATTTTTTGAAAAATTTCCTTCATCGGTGTATTTTTTTAATCATAGTGAACATCTTTCATTGTTATAAAAAAAACATCTTTCACGAAAGGATCGAAAAAAAGATGACAGCCATATGAGCGTATAGCACGCGCGACAAGTTGTTACTAGTATTACAAACATGCTACTTTTACGTACATAATGTGCAGATCGGTAGGATTTTTTTCATCTTAAAAAAGGAACTAATCGATTTATACGATTGTATTCTTGGGCCCTAAGATGTGCAAAGGCCCATTAGCTTTTGTTTGGGCTTTATACTTGGCACCGTTAGTTAGTGGAAAAAGTTCATATTACCTCCCTCAACTTCTGCGAAAGTCAGTTTTTCCTCCCCTAAACCAGAAAACTGGATGTTTGTGCTTCTCCAACTATTGAAACCGGTCAATTTACCTCCCTAGATGATTTTTAAATCTGTTTTTCTGATGTGGCACCGTGTTAACTGACTTACGTGGCGCCACGTCAGCCCTGAGGGAGGTAAATTGAACTTTCATGATAGTTCAGGGAGCTCCATTAGACTTTATAAAAAATATAATAACATTTTTTATTCTTTTATTCTTGATTTTTTTGTTCGATTTCACTCGACCTATGATTGGACATGGAAAATACAAATACTTTTTTCTTGGTTAAAGGAACAGACGATTCGATCAATTTCCGTATCGATTATGAAAACGCACGGGAAGCAATTGACGAATTGTCCGCGATTGAACATGATAAATAGAAATACTTTTTGGTGGTCTGATGCCTCTCTTTTGAGAGATGTGAAGCCCGAATATTTTTTCATTATCTAAAAAACAAGAAAGGAATAGAAAGGAATAACTATGATATTTTTGACTTAAAACAAACTTTCTATAATTTTTATATTAAATATCATTTTACTATTTGTAAATGTATATTTATTTCAAAAAAATATGGAATTTTTAAAAATATTTTTATATAGTCTAACGAGAACCTCTCTGATCTCTATTATGAAAGTTCAATTTACCTCCCCTATGACTCACGTGGCGGCGCGTCAGCCACATCAGCGAAACCATTTAGGGAGTTAAATCGATTAGTTTCAATAATTCGAGAGGCACAAACATTTAATTTTCTAATCGAGGGAGGAAAAGCTGACTACGACATAAGTTCATATAGGTAATATGGACTTTTTTTTCCTTGGTTAGTTGCTGCCTCCTTAGCACGACCACGAAAAATTAGCTGTGGACCCACAAAATTTCACCCAACATGTCAATTGGCGTAGGCGGCGAGGAGGCTGGACTTAGCTGAGTTCGTGCGGGCAATCGATGGAGAGGATATTGTTTACTGATCTACTACTGGCATTGTTTTACTCGAACGAATCGCAATTATAGTTCCGGTGCTACTATTGAATATGTCTAACAAAACAGGACTAAACAACAGAGCTCCACCGTACCATAACATTTGCGCACGCCCGTACATCCAGTGCGACAAAACACATGCATGTTCACCAGTTTTTTAGAGGCTGCAGGTCACCTTCTTGTGGCCTAGACGATGTGATGAACATATCCGAACATTATTGTTTCATTATTTGCCAGAGTGTCAGTACTCGCGCATATATAGCTCATCGCCTTTGATGATGGAAATGAGGGAACAAAGCATTTCACCCGCGGCATATCCCCAGCAACAACATATACATCACCCCTCGTTCTCGTCGTGCAATTTTTTTTTTTTGGTAACATTACAACCGGAAAAGGCAAATAATTAAATAACAACTCCAATGGCCTTTAAGAAAATACTCCAGGGGCCACATGGTGGCGTCTTCGCCGAAAACAGTGGCCGCGACTCGGGCGCACGAAGCCACGAACCGGGGACGTGCGAGGCAGGCAGGCCCAGCTGTCGCGCGCCTGCTCGTCGTCGTATCCTGCAGCACACACTAAAAAATAGTGGCCCTGCGCCTTACCTGCTCCTCGTCCTCGTTTACCTGCAGCTGCCTCTGCACGTCGGTTGCCGGTTGGGTCGGTGGCCGCTGCGCCTGCGCGTGTTTCCCGTTGAAGAAACCTTGGTTGGGCAAAGGACAGGAAGTAAAACGTCCTCGATCTGCCAGGATGAACCGGAACTGAAAAACTTGCCACGTTCACTTCAGTGAAAATAGAATGAAAAGTGGTGTATGAATAATGCTGACATAGTATTTGTTATGAGAGAAGATATGATAGATGCGACGAGATGAATAAGGGTGTGTTTGGTTGGACTGTGGCTTTTGAAAAAGCTACTGTGGACTGTGGGCTGTGGAAAAGCAGCGGTGAGAAATTAGCTATGGGAAAAGCATAAGCCCGTTTGGTGCAGCGACTGTGGCTTTTGGTAAGATTTCTCTCCCTTACATGTGGACCCCACAGGTCATACACACAAACATCTTCTTCCTCCCCAGTCTCTCTCGGTCGACATCTCCCTCTCACCGATGCCGGGGAGTCCCGCCGTCGGTGTGTCGTCGCCGGCCGCCGAGGCAGGGGCTACTCCCGTCGCCGCACATCGAGGCAGGGCTCCCGTCGTCGACACCGGTGGCCGATCCCGCCCCTGCTTTTCGGAGAGGGATGACGCGAGGCAGAGATTTGGCAGGGGAGCGGTGCGGCCGTCGGTACGAGTTGGGGGCGAGGACGAAGGGAGGGAGGACGCATACGGAGGGAGCTCGCCGGCCGAGGTCGCGACGGCCCGAGCGCGGTGGCCAGGAGGGCGCCAGACGGGGCGCGGCGGCCAGATCTCGCCGGCCCGGGGCGCGGCTTGTGGAGCTCGCGCGGCCTGGGCGAACCACCAGAGCTCGCCAGCCGGGGTCGCGGCTGCCCGAGCGCGGTGGCCAGAAGGGCGCCGGCGGGGGCGCGGCGGTCGAATCTCGCCGGCCAGGGCGTATGCGGAGGGAGGGCGCCGGATCTCCAGCAGCGCGTCGGCCGCGAGCAGCCATGGGAGGGCGGGGTCACCGGAGCCAGGCCTCCGGTCGCTGCCCACTCCGGCGGACCAAGAGATAGGAGTGGAGATGGTGCAGCTCGTGCGCCGGTGAGGGGCGGCGGACGGGGCGAGTCGCGATGCGGAAGGAAGGGAGGGAAAAGAACGAAACGGTATGTGTGTAAACAATGGCAGGTGGGTAATTTTGTGACCCAAAAGCCACTAAAAGCAGAGTCCAGGCTATTTTCGTATTTGTACCGGACAAAATCTGCTTTTGACTTTGACTTTAGATGGCAGCCAACCCCTTTGTTTGGCTTTTGGCTTTTGCCAAAAGCAAAAGCAGTTAAAAACCCCAACCAAAGGCACCAAACTTTGAACCGAAGAGAACAAACCCTTAACGAATGTGTCGCCGCGGAAGGCCACACAGAGCTCGTGTGATGTTTCACCCCAACTGTCGGTTCTTGCTGTTGCAGTGCTTTCAAAGTCCAAACGGAGAGTGTATCCAATGAACTAACTTAGAGCTAGCCGAACTAGTAATTATTTACCTTTTGATGTAGCTTTATCTCACAAACTATCGCAGAGTGTAGAGCTCTCTCGTTTTTTTATGTAGCTTTCTCTCACAGCACAAATTTCAAAGTTGTCTTATACAGTACATCAACTTTGAGATACTAGCTCACTTGTACCATTGGAGATGCACTAAGCACAGGGGGAAAACTTGTAAAAAAAATGTGAAAGAGAACTTGGTTTGGGTTCTGAGCTGGTTTGCCTGGCTCACACCAATCGGACGGAGCCAGAGAAGCTTCGAATACCATTGTTTTCTGCGGCAGCATTATCTAATCGTATCATCGCGGCTTGACAGCCTGCGCGGTGGGAACCAACGAACGAGCGAACGGCGGCAACAAGAAAGACGTTGCGGTCGCAGCGGCCGGCCTCGGTAACGCAGCCCGCCCCCGCGCGCCTATTCTTAGCTCGCCACGAGGCCCCGCCGCGGGCGCGCTCTCTCGCTTGCTCGCTGCGGCCATGCCCACGCGCTCCCCCACCTCCCGTGCACGTCGCCGCCGCCACCACCACCACGGCTAGTACTGCGCCGCACGTACGTACGCGTTCACGAGGACGTACACCTCGCCTTCCGATCCGTCAATCCATGGCCGCCGCCGGGGAGCTCCTCCTCCTCCTGGCCGCGGCTGCGCTCGTCCTCGCGGCGGCGACGACGGCAGCCGCTCAGCAGACGTCGGAGGCCAACGTGCTGCGGAAGTTCCTCGGCACGCTGCGGGGTCCGGACGGCGGGCCGCCGCGGGAGCTGAGCCAGTGGGCGACGACGACGCACCCCGGCGAGCCCTGCGACGCGCCGCAGTGGGTCAACGTGAGGTGCGACGGCGGCGGCCGCGTGCTGGTGCTGCAGCTGGAGAACCTCCGCCTGCAGGGCGCGGCGCCGGACCTGTCCCTGCTCGCGCCGCTCCGGGGCCTGCGCTCGCTCAGCCTCGCCGCCAACAACCTCACGGGCGCGTTCCCGGACGTGTCCCCGCTGCCGGCGCTCAAGTTCTTGTTCATGTCACGGAACGGGCTCTCCGGGGAGATCCCCGACGGCGCGTTCGCCGCGCTCAGGGCGCTGCTGAAGCTCGACCTGTCCAACAACACCTTCTCGGGGCAGATACCGAGCTCCATCGCGACGTCCGGCAAGCTGATCGACGTCAACCTCGCCTACAACAACTTCTCTGGGCCCGTGCCGTATGGGCTCCAGAGCTTGGGCGCCGACAAACTCCACGTCCAAGGTGAGTTCCTCAAGGCGTTAAGTATTTTTCTTTTTGCTGCCATGGAGTTTCGCGTGCAGCGTGCTCCTTGTGATCGTACAAGCGTGAATAATGCATTAGTTGTATTTTATCCGTGTCCCTTCTACTGTTTGGCAAATCTTGTGCAAAATTGAAAAAAGAACCATGTTAATCGGAGGTGTGAAGTTAACACTATTGGTAATTAGTCTTTGGGGTTAAAATGACTTTACTTGAAGAACGTATATCCATATATCACCATATGTACTATACAACTTTTTCATAACTATCCTAGTAATTCAAAGACTTCTTTAAAACACTTGTGTTTTTTTTTTCTTTAAAACACTTGTGGTTGGGTAGTCATCAATTAAAAAGGACACAAAATCATCTACTAATAACAATGCAAGGTTGTATAAACAAGGTTTCTATAAAATAATAGCTTTACCATGCATCTCCTATGGTTCATATATAGCCAACTCCATTTTGTTTTATTAAACTTAGCTTATATCTCCTAACCCAAGAACAAAGTAAGAAGAAACAATGAAGTTGAGAGAAACAAAGTTGCCTCTAAGGTCAAGGTTCATCATCCAAAGTTGAAATGAATATAGTAAAGTTTGTATTCTTGCCGCCATGGAGTTTCGTGTCCTACATGATCGTTCAAGCATGAATAATGCATTAGTTGTATTTTGTTCGTGTCCCTTCTATATATTGTTTGGCAAATCTTGTGCAATTTTGAAAGAAAAACCTGTTAATCAGAGGTGTGAAGTTAATACTATTGGTAATTAGCACTTTGGGGTTAAAATGACTTTACATGAAGAATGTATATCCATATCACCATATGTACCATACAACTTTTTCATATAACTATCCTAGTAATTCGTAGACTTCTTTAAAACACTTGTGGTTGGGTAATCACCAATTAAAGATGATATAAAATCATCTACTAATAACAATGCAAGGTTGTATAAACAAGGCTTCTGTAAAATAAATGCTTTACCATGCATATCCTATCATTCACATATAGCCAACTCCATTTTGTTTTATTAAACTTAGCTTATATTTCCTAACCCAAGAACAAAGTAAGGAGAAACAATGAAGTTGAGAGAAACAAAGTTGCCTCTAAGGTCAAGGTTTATCGTCAAAAGTTGAAATGAATATAGTAAAGTTTGTATTCTTGCCGCCATGGAGTTTCGTGTCCTACTTGATCGTTCAAGCATGAATAATGCATTAGTTGTATTTTCTCTGTGTCCCTTCTAGTGTTTGGCAAATCTTGTGCAATTTTGAATAAAGAAACCCAGTTAATCGGAGGTGTGAAGTTAATACTATTGGTAATTAGCACTTTGGGGGGTAAAATGACTTTACTTGAAGAATTTATATCCATATCACCATATGTACTATACAACTTTTCAAAACTATCCTAGTAATTCAAAACCTTCTTCAAAACACTTGTGGTTGGGTAGTCATCAATTAAAAAGGATATCAAATCATCTACCAATAACAATGCAAGGTTGTATAAACAAAGGCTTCAAAATAAAAGCGGAAAAAGTTCAAAGTACTACCGTCAAGTATAACAAAAGTCCAGATAGTCCCCCTAAACTATGTTTTGATTCAATTTCCCCCTAAACTTAGCTACTTGGTTCAACTTATCCCATAATGTAATTTGTTTATTTTGTTTCTCCATACACAAGTTGAATTTTAATTTGAGACTATGCACTATGGTAGTGGACATCATGATCTATATAAGAAAAATATTCTATGAATTTTCATCATTAGTTTTTATATAATTTTATATTGCAATGATAAATCTTATCATTAAATATACTACCCTACCAAAATGGTGATGAAAATTTCATGATATATTTTTTAACATTTATCATCTTACCAAATTCGAACTAAAAACTCCACTTGTACATAGAGAAACAAAAACACAAATTGTGTTAAGGGGTAAATTGAACCAAATGTATAGTTTAGAGGGAGTGAGCTGAACCAAAAAAAAATTTAGGAGGTTATCCAGACTTTGGTTATAAAAGGAAGTAATTTGGACTTTTTTCCAAATAAAAGCTTTGCCCTGCATCTCTCATCGTTATTTTTTTATTAAACTTAACTTATGTATCCTAACCCAAGAACAAAGTAAGGAGAAACGGTGAATTCTAGAGAAACAAAGTTGCCACTAAGGTCAAGGTTGAACATCCAAAGTTGAATATAGTAAAGTACAGCTTTGAGGTTAACAAATTCAATAAGTCAATATGTATATGAAAACAACACATGGACCATAACAACATATTTCTAAAACAGATATTAAAAGATCAACAATTTTAAAAAAATATATTTAAAAGCCCATGCTTTATCATTCAAGCGTGGATGCCTTGGTGTGTTTTTTTCATAGTTAACACTCTTTTGGCAAATTTTGCGCATTTTTTAAGCCATTGAAATTTTGAGCATTTGTAAGAAATCTATTTACTACTAAAGTGCATAGTTAATAGTAGAAATTAGTCCCTCTATTTAAAATTACTTTAGCTTTGTCTTAAGTTACACATCTCTAACTTGCTCAAGCGTATAAAAATGTGTAAATTTCACAATACCAAGTATATATATTATCAATTTATATTATGGTGGATTTAAAGAAACCAATTTGATATTGTACTTTTTCTATAAACTCCGTCAAAATTAAATAAGTTGGACTGAGGCAAAGTCAAAGTGATAAATCATTTAGAATGAAGGGAGTAGAGCATAGAAATGCTATAGGTAGTCATGACTTCGGGTTTAAGTGACTTTACTACTCCATATGTACAATTCTTTTACAACTAAAGCTAAATAACTCATTTTTTTATAGAAACTAAACCACTTTTTGACTTTTGTGTAGAAAACACCTCAAAACTCATTTCACATATATTGTCGTATGGGACACTTTTTCCTTTTTATATTTCTTAGGGTAGTCACACCTATATTTTAACTTTTAAGGAATATGTGGCACCTTTGCTTTTTCCCAAATGTTTTTCCCAACAACCTTAATATTTTGGGAACATGATGTGACCCTAGTCATTTGGCTCCAGTACTTGGTACTCAACTACTACACAATTCGTATCTTTGCTTCAAAAGTCGAACAAGTAATACTTTAGTTTTGAATCACTTATAATTTCTCATCTATTTTAAAAGATATTTAAACCATAAAGATGTAAAGGTCAACTCTAAATTAAATAACAAATAAAATAAAAAGTAGAAAAATAATTTGAGAAAAACATAGTTGTCTCTATATTCTAGCATGTTGCAAAATTATGTTGGTTAACAAAAGTGATTATAAAGATATTAAAGTGAATAACTCAAGATGAAAATGAGTATATCATATCTTTTCTAAATGGAATCTATTATGCACAACATTATCATAATATCAAGAATTTTAAATATATATTACAGGACCACAAGTTACAAGATTTATAAGGACATCATTTCATGCAAAATATTTTTATACAAATTGTTTACAACTCTGAACACAATAACTGAAATAACACATATTAATCTTCGGAATTGTATGCTCAACTCGAGCTGACAACAACAATAGAGTTGGAGCTGGACCAAAGTAACTAGACACAAATCTTTTTTGGGGCTATTGCATTTATGCCCTTGTTTTGAAGGGAAATAGTGATTTTACCCTCATTTTTTTGACTTTGTGATTTTGCCCTTGCTTTCTCAAACCGAAGAGAAAGTTTACCCCTGTTCCGTGAGGAGTACTTAACGGTGTCAAAATTGATATCAAAAGACAAGTTTACCCATACAAATTTAACCCTACTTTCAGAGATCTTTGCGACTTTTTTACTCATACAAATTTGACCCTACTTGCAGAGATCTTTGTGAGGAGCACATAGCATTTTACATGTTTAGAAAAGATTATGTCCACTAAGCACTGATAAGAACACTCCTTTGACGCATCTTTACCGATGAGCGGTAAAGACAAGCATCTTGCTGTCCACAGCCGATATCAGCGTGTCCTCAAGGGCGTGCTGGGCGACGCCGCGCTCAGTCTCGAGGAAGACGAGGAACAGGTTGTCTTTGTCCAGCAAGTACATGGCTGCACACACAGGTGGCCGCAGCGCCGCGCCACGAAGCTGTGCATGTTCTTGCTTGCCTAGACGGCAAAGACGTTGAGCGCTCCGAGAACGCCCAAAGCATGCCAGAGGGAGTTGTTCCCCTTGCGACCGGGGAGGTTGTGGATGGAAGGCATCGGGGGCTGACTACCGTGGCGCGAACCGCGACGAGCTCGGCCGCCGCTATGGCCAACGCAGCGAAGGGCCGAAGGCCAGGGCCGCGATGGAACCTCACCAGGCCCACGCCTCGCACCCGCACTGGGAGCGCCTCCCGCCGCCGCCGGTGTGCACCCGGAGCCCTGGCGACCGCTGCAGTGCCCCTCGCCTCCCGTCGCGGGTTGGAGAGAACGAATGAAAGAGAGACCAGAGTACCAGACATAGAGACGGATAAGGTCGGGGTAGCTATGTCTTTTCCCATAGCTTTCAGCATTTTTCTCATTTCTTTTATTTTCTCAAAGGGGTCTCCACTTAACAGAGTTAAAAACAGGGGCAAACGGAAGCTTCGTTCTCAGAAAGCAGGGGCAAAATCACAAAGTCCAAAAAACGAGGGCAAAATCACAATTAGACTTCACAGTAGGGGTAATATCACCAATCTCCCAATCTTTTTTAATTAACCTAACTATTTGATTCAACATTTTTCCTATTGAAAAAAGCTTGAAGTAATAGTCCAACACATGACGTCCAAAGGTTCATATGAGTTAAACATTAATACATATGTTAATCACTAAGTGTGTTGGCCCTTTTTCCATTTACTCGAGAAATTCTTAGGTCTATACTGTATTATTATTCTTTTTTATTATGAGATTATAATTTAGAATGGAATAAGTAATAATAAATATTCTTATTATATTCTTAGTTAATGTGTAATAATATATATAGTATTTATGTACTAATAATAAAAATAATTCTAAATAGTTTAGGTGGTATTTTTTGACATAACATGATTTCCTATTAATATATTTAGAAAAGTACAATTACTATTCTATAAAATGCAAATAAGCTATTGTAGATTTTTATTTCATCATGCAAAAACTACAATATTTGAAACTAATGTTGCACAATTAAGAAAAAAAGCAATTATTGATATAATTTGTTATAGCAGCACATGGTATAACACATGTGGAGACTGCAAAGGGCCCTCTTATTCGTAGAAGAGCCGACACTTCTAGGACAATTGTGAGGAGAAGAGAGATGAAATGTTCCATGCAAAATGAATTGTCGTGCTTCTCTTGCTCTTTGGGGCTCTCTTTATTCAATGGCCCCATGAGGAAATGGCAATATTTGCCCTCAGATTTTTACAAGATTATACTTTGTTACACACCCTAGGGGGGTATTTTTGCCATGTATATACACATACATCAAACATCCAGATTTCAGTACAAATCGTGCCTTGCTCTTTATTTGACACATTAGGGATCAGGTCCTTTACCTGATAGTACCAAATTTATCGTCAACATATACAATGCATTTGTCGTTTCTGTAGGTATAGTTACTAGTATATAGCATTAGTGTTTCTACTGCACTGCATACTGCAACACAACTGAAATTGTCAATTTTGCACACAACGTATATTAGGAATGATGGCCTAGGGTTAGTCATATGGATAGCTATATATTGTCACCTTTGACTTTTTCTTACAATTTGACCATTCATTTTATTCAAAAATTTATAGCTTAAAATACCTATAATAGTAAGCATATCACAAACAAAGTAGATGATACATAAATTTCTAAATAAGACGAATAGTCAAAGTTGTAAAAAAATTAACTACGATAAATGTTTTGATTCGGATGAAGTATTAAATAAAAGAGATTAATTAAGATATATGAGCACCTGAGTGTAGGTCTTGTATATTAACATCCTCACTGCAGCGATCTTGAATGACACAATTGTACCACCAAATATGGGCATAGAGTAGTGTCAACCATTTCTTGAATTGCCTATCTCTGATCATTGGTGTATATACCCTGTGAACTGTGATCCAAACTTGTCATGGAAATCCTCAGGGAACAATCTCAGCTGCGGGGCACCGGACGGACCCTCATGCCCTTCCTCGTCCCCGTCGTCGTCGTCATCCGGCAGCATGAAGGTACTGATGACCATCGCCATCGTGGTGGTCGCGATCGGCGCGATCCTGGCTGCTGCCGGCATCTTCGCCGCGGTCCAGGCCCGCCGCAACGAGCCACGCTACGCCGGCCGCTCCGAAACACTCGGCGGCAACCCCGACGCCGCCAAGATCAAGGTCATCTCCGCTCCGGCCGTCAAGATCGAACAGGTAAGCACACGGTGCCAGCAGGTCGGTTCAAAGCGCTCTCCGCGTCAACGATCGATGCGACGACTAACGTTTGTGGCAGCAGGGCGGCATGGACCACGCGGTGACGCCGGCGGCGGGGAAGCGCGGCGGCGGGCGGCGCGACGAGCACGGGAAGCTTGTGTTCGTCCAGGAGGGGCGGGCGCGGTTCGAGCTGGAGGACCTGCTCCGCGCCTCCGCCGAGGTGCTGGGCAGCGGCAACTTCGGCGCGTCGTACAAGGCGACCCTCCTCGACGGCCCGTCCCTGGTGGTGAAGCGCTTCAAGGAGATGAACGGCGTCGGGCGGGAGGACTTCGCGGAGCACATGCGCCGGCTGGGGCGCCTCGTCCACCCCAACCTTCTCCCCGTCGTCGCCTACCTCTACAAGAAGGAGGAGAAGCTGCTCGTCACCGACTACATGGTGAACGGCAGCCTTGCTCACGTCCTCCACGGCGGTATGTATGATGCGCAGAGCAAGAATTTAATTTGTTGCAACCATGTCAGCTAAATCATAATCTGATGCCATGATTTGCTTGCAAATGCAGGGGCGAGGTCGACCCTGCCGCCGCTGGACTGGCCGAAGCGGCTGAAGATCATCAAGGGCGTGGCGCGCGGTCTGGCGCACCTGTACGAGGAGCTGCCGATGCTGATGATCCCGCACGGGCACCTCAAGTCCTCCAACGTCCTGCTCGACGCCGTCTTCGAGCCGGTGCTGAGCGACTACGCGCTGGCGCCGGTGGTGACGCCGCAGCACGCGGCGCAGGTGATGGTGGCGTACAAGTCCCCCGAGTGCGGCGGCGCAGCGGGCGGCGGCCGGCCCGGGCGGAAGAGCGACGTGTGGAGCCTGGGCATCCTCATCCTCGAGGTGCTGACGGGCAAGTTCCCGGCCAACTACCTCCGGCAGGGCCGCGCCGGCACCGACCTCGCCGGGTGGGTGCACTCGGTGGTGCGGGAGGAATGGACGGGGGAGGTGTTCGACAAGGACATGCGCGGGACGCGGAACGGCGAGGGCGAGATGGTGAAGCTGCTCAAGGTCGGCCTCGGGTGCTGCGAGCCCGACGTGTCCCGGCGCTGGGGCCTCGAGGAGGCGCTCGCGCGCATCGAGGAGCTCAGGGAGCGCGACGCCGGAGACGACAGCATCAGCACCGGCTCGTCGTTCGTCAGCGACGCCGAGCCGACGCCGCCACCGGCGGCGGCGTCGCGGCCCGGCGAGACGCCGTCGTCACACTCCGCGTAGTAGGGACGACGAACCGTGTCGTGTCGTGTCTATCGTTCGATGCGAACCTGGTGTGTGCGTGTGTGATGTTCGTGCACCGTGGCGGCATATGTTGGTGAGGGCCGCCGGAGGCCGGCGTTGGTTGATCTCTTCGGAAGCGTCGGTGGCGGCCGGAGATCGTCGGAGTTGCGTGTAAGCGTGTGGGAACATTTTCGGCGCGTGTAAATTCACTGTTAGATTTTCTCATCAAAGGAGGGGGAAGGAGGGTTGTCGTGGTAGGAGAATAAGGCCGTTTGATTTTAATTTGTTTTGCGTACAAAGCATTATTTGATTTTAATAAAGGAGTGCAGTAAAATACGTAGAAGAGAAGGTCAAATACAAAAAGGGTTCTCCATGAATAAAGGTCACTCTTCTTGTGCCAGTTTGCCACTTTTCATTTCGGTCGATTTGTTGCTGTTTTTGTTCGAGTTTTTCTTCATCTGTGACCACTGATGGTGAGGCATCGACTAAATAGTTTCTAGATGGCTTTGTTGGTTAGGTTATTTGTGGTTAGAAACTTTGGTCGAATCTATGGTGAAGTTAAGAGATGAAGAAGTATGTAGCTCCGACTCATTTTTATGTGTACAGTACTTGTCACCAGACCAATTATGTTAACTTCGTCAATTGAAATTTGCTAGCTGAATCTTTCATAAACATTCATAAGGGCAGAATGTGCGTGCACACATTTATAGGGACGAGTTTATGTGAACATTTTTATCTGTACTCTGTTTGAAAAAAATACATTTATAGATGAGTTCAAGCGAGTTCGAGGCTTCTGCTTCCCAACTTGTAGCCTCTCCCTCTACTACACGTGCCAATCACGATTTTTCCCGCGGAAGGATGCGCGTAGATAATAGTTGAAACTTCCAGCACACAGAAACCGAGCAACTCCAACAGTTTGCTATCTTAGTTAGACATCCATCTAATTTTGACAAAATATGAAAAATTAGCCTTCAATAGTTTGGCAAAACAACTTGGCATCCCTCCTCTCCACACGCGCATATATGCGCGCAACTATCCGCGGCGCATCCTTCCGTAACAGAAGATGTGGAAGGGTACAAAAATAATTTTATTTTTTTCTCAGGGTTCCTGATTTAAGTTTTAAAAGGTGGAAGGGTAGAAATATATTTTTTTTCTCTCTCAGGGTTCCTGATGTAAATTAAATCTAGATTTGGCAAGTGAATTATGCCAAATTGTTGAAGATAAACTCTTTTTTTACTTGACATATCTTTTTAGAAGTTGGCAAAACACCAGATTTGCCAAGTAAAATTTGGCAAACTCTTGAAGATGCTCTAGTAAAAAAAGATATGTCAAGTAAAAAAAATATGTCAAGTAAAATTTGCCAACTTCTAAAAAGATATGTAACTCCAACAGTTTGCTATCTTAGTTTGACATCATCTAATTTTGGTAAAATATGAAAAATTAGCCTCCAACAATTTGGCAAAACAACTTGACATCAATAGCAACTTGGCATCCTTCCCCTCACCGCGCGCATATATGTGCGCAGCTATCCGCGGCGCATCCTTCCGTAACAGAAGAGGTGGAAGGTTATAAAAATAATTTTGTTTTTTCTTAAGGTTCCTGATTTAAGTTTTAAGAGGTGAAAGGGTAGAAACATATTTTTGTTTCTCTCAGGATTCCTGATGTAAGTTAAATCTAGATTTGACAAGTGAATTGTGCCAAACTGTTGGAGATGAACTCTTTTTTTACTTGGCATATCTTTTTAGAATTTGGCAAAACACCACATTTGCCAAGTAAAATTTGGCAAACTCTTGGAGGTGCTCTAAAAAAAGAGTTTATCTTCAACAGTTTGGCATAATTCACTTGCCAAATCTAGATTTAACTTACATCAGGAACCCTGAGAGACAAACAAAAATATGTTTCTACCCTTCCATCTCTTGAAACTTAAATCAGGAACCTTGAGGAAAAAAACAAAATTATTTTATACCCTTCCACCTCTTCTGTTACGGGAGGGGAGGGATGTCAAATTGCTATTGATGTCAAGTTGTTTTGCCAAACTGTTGGAGGTTAATTTTTCATGTTTTGTCAAAATTAAATGGATGTCAAACTAAGATAGCAAACTGTTGGAGTTGTTCATCTTTTTCTTCCCAAAAACTCCCACTGATCATTTTAATAAAAAAAACATTTTCGAAAAGAGTCGCACCAACATTTCTTTAGATAAAGAGTTGGATTCAACATTTTTTATAATAATAATTGCACTCACATTTTTTATGAAAATGTTAATCAACAATTTCTAAAATGTCTCAACATTTACTTTTAAAAAATCTTCAACATTTTTTCCTTCCCCTTCGCCTCCGGCAATCACGCGCTAGCCGCCCACGACGGCGTGCCGGCCAGCCGCAACAACGCTAGCACCCGTCGCAGCGGAGGGGCCGGCCGACCACAGCGGTGTGGGAGGAGCAGCGGGAGGGAGCTGCACAGGGCAACGATGCGCAGGAAGAATGGGAGGAGCAGCAAAGTTATTTTGCACAAATCTTATACATTAGAAGATGAAGAGGAAAAAATCTTCCGCAAGATGTATGTATGGGTGAATCTAGCGGAAAGTTTCAACTTCAACTCTTTCTTAAGCCCCTCCCGGCCCAACCAAAATGATAGGCATCTCGCGACCTTTTTTCTTTGGAAAAAATCATTTTGACGTCCCTCATCTATTTCTCAAGTTTGATTTTCATCCCTCATCCGCAAAACCAGATACTCAGCATCCCTCATTTATATATAAACTGTTCATTTTTGTCTCTCACTGGTTTTGACGGTGTTTTTACATGACATGGCAGTGGGCCCCACGTGTCAGGGGTGGCTTCTTCTTTCAATCTTTCCCCTTTGTCTGCCTCCCCATGGACGGGGACGACACCGGTGCCCATCTCATCGCGGCCTCGCCTCCCAGGGCGCTGAGGAGTTCGAGGCCCTGCGCGCTACGCTTCTCAATCCGTGCCGCCGCACCGACACAGGGCCGCCGTAGAGTTACTCCGCGCGGTCAGCGCTGCGGAGGCCGCGTCTCGAGCCTGCTCAGGGTCCGCGCCCCCGCCTGCCCGTCCCCATCCCACTTCATCTGGATCGTTGATCTTGAGCTCGCTGTCCTCCTCTCCACCTCCACCCTGCGCTCAACGATGAGTCTCAGCGGCGCTTGAACTTTTTTTGCGGCGGTACTGGCGGGCGCAGGGGCTTGAATCCCTACTGTTAGAAGCCAAAGCGGCGAACAAGAGGTGGCACAAGAGGGAGCTAGGGAGGTGAGGCAATAATAGGTGGTAGTGATTAGGAATCATATGAGGGAGACGAGTGGATTTGGCCGGTGGACGGTTGAAGATCGGCACAGCTCTGCTTGGGCCTAGGGAAGAAGAACGGAAAGGAAAGAGGGAGGGAAAGATAAGGCCGAGAAGCTTGCGTATGTGAGCTGCCAGACGGTGGGCGCGGCGAGGTGGCGCTCGGCGTGCGAGGAGGCAGGGGCCACGACGAGATGGCCTCCACGCCGGCGTTACGGGGAGGCGGCCATTCTCGAGAGAAAGGGAGAGGGGGAGAAGAAGCCAACCGGAACGTGGGACCCATCCCTGACATGTGGGGCCCGTTGGCACGTCATGCAAAACCGCAGTTAAAACCAGTGAAGGACCAAAATGAACAGATTGGATAGATGAGGTATGTCAAATATCCGGTTTTGCGGATGAGGGATGAAACCCAAACTTCAGCAATAGATGAGAGACTTGAAAAGGACTTTTTCCTTTTTCTTTCACGCTCGCAGAGAGGAGGCCCGGCCGGCGAGCAGCTCTGTCAGACCAGCCCAGCTTGGAGATACGTGGTTGCCGAAACAAAACGAGGAAAGTGCCACCGCAGTCCGCAGAAAATACTGTATTTTAGTTCAAAGACACATAACATATAAAAATGTTGTAGCTCACAAAAACCTGAACATATGAAATTACACAACACCTATTCCACGTCAAACCGAGAAATATTCTTCTTAGATTGCTTTTACGTACAAATTTCTTCCATTCCCACTGAAAACCGAGATCCTAAAATCTTGTGTTGGGACCCATTTCTATTATTCTATACCCCACATGACTCATCTGATTTGTACTATCACAACACCTTATAAAAAATAAACAGCCGAACGTTGTTACCAACCGACCTCCGTCCAACGTTGTGTGTCACCCGTGTGTCACATGCAACGTTTTATCTCGTTCCCAGTGGCCACGACTTCACTGCCAGTGAACGCACACATCAAGTAGGTAGGTAACCCCACGATCTCCCCCTCCGGATAACGAAAACAATCCAACCTTTCGGAAAAGAACTCGCGTGATATCTGAAGATCACAACTACACATATGGATGCAGACGATCACAAGCACCTTTTCGCCTGGTTGCTGTGCCTTGCCGTTGCCGACCACTTCGAGAAGAGCAGCAGCAGGCAGCAGCCACTGTCCCGTCCGACGCAGCTCCACGCGCGCCGAGCACGGGGAGTCTCGGGTCAACCCCCGCCACATCATCGCCCACTCACCGGATCTCGGATCTTGTGGCCTTCCGGCCGCGGCGCCGGGCCGGCGGGACCCAACGGGGGGAGGATCCCGATGCTGACTCGGACGCGCCTCGCTTTCACCGCACGGGGGCACCTCCGATGATGACGCCACCCCACCCCGCCGTGACGGGCTGACGGCCATGGCCCACCGGACGCGGGGCCCGGCTGTCGGCCGTACTGGGGCGCGCGGCATCGTCGTCGCTGCCGCGCCAACGCGGATCCGAGTCAGCCCGCGTCACCATCCATCCGACGAGGTGGTTATCGCCCAACACAACATCCCCCCCAACCAACAACCTTTCCACGTACAAAGATTTGCGCCCGCGGCAGGACAGCAGGACTCCCTTCAAAAGCCGTCGGACTGCTCGCCGGCGACGCGAGCGGTAGACGACGGGGCGCCACCACATCCGCCGGAACCGGGAAGGCAGAGCAGGAAGGCAGGAGGAAAGGTAGGGCACCAGCAGCCAGTGTCCACCGCCGGCAGACGGAGATGAAGAAGTGCCCGTCGGAGCTGCAGCTGGAGGCGTTCATCCGGGAAAGCGGCGAGAGCGAGCCCACCGGAAGCGGACCGAGCGAGCCCGGCGGGAGCGGCGTGTTCTCGCCCGGCGGCTTCGGCTTCGGCGACACGGTGAGCACTGCCAAGCCAACTGCTAATGGCAGCGCTAGCTTGTAACTGAGACAACATCTTTGCTTTGGATTTGATATGCTTACCTGCGATTTGGTTAACCGCTTGTGCAGAGCGCCATGGATGGAAACACTTGGTGGTTCGGGACCATCCGCCCGGCGAACCCAGTCGTGTCGCAGACGGCGTCCATCTCCGGTAAGGGGCTAGCACATGCAGCCCTGCAATCTGTAAAAAGTTGAAATTTAGTTTTAGTCGTAAGGAAAATAGTGATCATCAACTGTTAATTGGATATGTGAACTGCAACCATTTACAGTTTACACATGAAATTTTATAAAAGTTGGATATTTTCATTTCTCCAAAATTCTAGGAAAATTCCTACCTTCCAAACAAGCTTAATTGCTACTATTTGAACATTTAATTGAACTGAAATTGGAGTATTATCACAACCAAAGTATTCTAAGGCAAGTATTGCTCACCTGCTGCATTTGTTCTGCCACAGCTAGTCCCAGGGCAACCACTTCGGCGAATCATGCTCTTGAGAGCGAGTCAGACTCTGACATCGAATCGTTGTATGAAGTAGAGGGAGGTTCCCGTGAGAGAGGCACCAAATCTATGGAAACAAAGCGAATAAGAAGGTATGATGAGATCAAGCTTGTCAGAAAATTATGCAAGATTTGTAACGAATCCTGAACAGCAAGCTTACATTATTTCCCCCTTCTATATTGATGTGTCGCTCTTGTGATTTCAGGATGGTGTCCAACAGGGAGTCTGCTCGACGATCCAGGCGTAGAAAGCAGGCACAATTGTCTGAACTCGAGTCACAGGTAATGAAACCACTTAGCCTAGCAAGGACTTCCAATTAAACATATAATGATGCAACTTTATGGAAAGGTTGTGACCATTAATGTGTTACCTTATAATCAGGTCGAACAACTAAAAGGTGAAAATGCAACTCTGTTCAGTCAACTTTCAGAGGCAAACCAACAGTTCACGACTGCAGTCACAGACAACAGAATCCTCAAATCAGATGTAGAAGCCTTAAGAGTCAAGGTAAGTAGTTCGCTTCTAACTGAAACAGTTGCCACAACAGCGGAATGATCACACAGGTCTTGCAATTCCCTAACCAACCGTTTGAATTGCAGGTAAAGATGGCAGAGGATATGGTAGCAAGAAGCGCAATGTCCTGCGGCTTAGGTGACCTTGGTCTGGCACCATATATGAATTCAAGAAAGATGTGCCAAGCTTTGAATATGCTCACAGTCACAGGGTTGGATTTGCTAGGGAATGATGCATTCAGAGGTCCAACCGCACCTCGACAAGTTCAGAACTCACCAGTACAAAGCACTGCAAGCCTAGAGAGTCTGGATAACCGGAAGTCTAGTGAGGTAACCAGCTGTGCGGCAGACATGTGGCCTTGAGATTCAGGACTTTGATCAGATTCAAAGCTTGCTAGGCAGAAAAAAGCACCAGTTCAACACCTCAAATTGTGCCTTTGGAGCATAGCTTCTGTCAAATTTCCTTGAACCATACTTCTACAGAAGGCTTTACACTATGCATTGCTGGTTTGATGTAGCATGTGGGTACTTCTCTGGTGGGAAAGGTACCATTTACCGGCAGTTGTCATGGCAACCAGGAAATGCGGCAAACCTCAGAGTATAGTTTCATGTAGAAAATGAACTTGTCATTGTACAAATCTGCAAAAGCAAAAAAATAGATGTAACTTTTCTTCAAACGTATAGAAGTATATGAAATATCCTGGATAAATGTGTGAAGTAGGGATTAGGGAATGATGCTTAGGATCCAAATGCAGGCCACAGGTGAGACAATTATGTTTACAACAAAAATAAAGTGATACGATTTTTAGAAACTATTACAATCCACAGGAATGTTTGTTGCAGTACTGGTACAAGTCATCTAGTGGGTTTGCAGCACTAGCCCTAGTGGATTCAGGCATGTTTTCATCACTCTATGCAAGTATCACAATTCACAATTGTATAAGGTGATGGTAAACACTAGTGTGGTTCTTTTGTGATATGAAACCTTCAGGTGATCAATGCTACTTGCATTTCATAAAGGTTCAAAGCATCTAGAAAGCCGAAAGGCGAGGAGGATTCCATACACGTTACAGAGTTTTATAGAAAAGGAACATTTCTAGATCGAGCATCTTTTCTCCATATTCAAATCATATCCTGAGACGTATAATAATCCAAGAGTAATAACAAAGAATAGGGGAAAGAAATCATATAAAAAGGGTTGACCGGATTCTCCAAGTGAATTTGCCTCTAGAGAAACCAAGGGCCACACCAGCCAGGCAGCCACAACACCTTTTCGCCCACCAAAAGGACATGATATTATTCTCCCTCTCCTTATAGAGAAAGTACAGCATTGCTGAGACATGACACATGTCAAACTATCATTTGAGGCCGCAGAATTTCATCTGATCCTGTGGTCCACGACAATCTAATGGGCCATCTTGAAAGTACCATACCTTCCACTATTTGACAACCCTTAAAGATGCAAGTCAATGTTATGCCTTCTATTGTCTGAAGTAGGTCAAAGACTCAAAGGCATCTTGTATATTGTTTCCTCTAAAGCCATACACATGCAAATTTAGTAAACTAAAAAATAAAATCAATGATCAGCACCAAATATTAAGGAGCAAGTGTAAAGGCTATCTGCAACCCCCCCCCCCCCCTCCCCCACCAAATCATGAATGGTGAATCCACGGACGAAGGAAAGTAAGTTAATTCAAGTTGGAAAGGGAAATGAATATGAAATCTCATAGCCGCTCAACCAATCACTTGGCGACACAAAAACTCGCTGATGAATCATAAATTCCTGACAAAAAAAAATAGGGATAACTATCGGAAACTATTGACCAATCACGACAAGACACGCATTGGAAGGAGCAGCACATCAAATCTTAATATATTCTGCCTATTCTTTTGGTTTGGTAATGATGAGAGGTAGACATTCTGATAACATTCGCTTCCAATTATATTGTAAAAAATTTCAATGATATCTCTTTGATTGAATTGGCTCCCTTCTTCCTACTGTCTAAATAAACTTTTTGTGGTGAATCTTTTGACCTTTCTTGCAATTCCAAATTTCTATTAACTTTAGGAAATCATTACAAAAAAATCTCCATTAGCTTTGAAATTCTCTTAAGCTTTCTTGTACCTGCAGATATGATTACATGATACAACCTCATAACCTCGGCAAATACTGATCAGGTGAAATTAACTTGTGATGTTGAGTATACCTAAAGCATGACACCAGTACAAGTACAACTTCACTAATCTGTGTGCAAGGGGTCAAAGATCTATCCATATCAGACCTAACGAATCAATCCAAAAGAATCAAGCATCTACTTTGACAAAGTTTCATGACAAAAGAGGCAAGCCAGACTCCATTGGATACTTTCGGATGTCTATATATACCAAGCTAGAAGGCTCAAGAAGTCATACAGAAAACATAGAGTATTACAGTCATATAGATGACTGAACCTCATATAGGGCAAGTAGAAGCCAATGACTAGGCACACATACATATGTGCATCATCTCTCTAGTGGTGCACACCCTAGAGCAGTTTAGTTTGGTGCTTGTTGTTACTGATGACTGTCTATGGCCTTACGTGAAACGAGATAGAGAGCGGAATGCAGCCAAGGATGACTTGCCGGGTACGTGCATGCATGTTACAAGGGAGATATGCAACCTGTTTTGAGTCCATGCTCTGGTGTCTTCCGGCAAGTTGTCCTTGGCTACATCTTGTTCTTTTTCTCTCACGTGAGGCTGTTGCAGGGTTTAATTTACATGGTTTACCTTTAGTTTATAGGCCATGCGCATATACCGTTATGTACTTATATCATCATATTGTTATTTTACTCTACATGATGTACTTATGTTGGCTCATACATAGCCATCTAGAGTTGATTCTACTTATTATCATTTTTTTTACTGATGCTGGACGTGTTGAGAGGTAGATGTGCTCTTGAGGTGGTGAGGTCCTGCACTTAACAACACATCTTCCTCTTTACGCATATAGTCACATCTTGAGCTAGTTCAACGTAAATGAAAGAATGCTGGCCACAAGAGTAGCAAGGGCACCATGAAACTATATACTAACTAACTAGCCAGCACATAAAATAATTTACACGGAATTGTTCGAGCAAACTAATTTTGAGGAACAACATAACAATACATTCACTGTTGTGTGTTTTGTGCCCTTAATTTTAGTAAATGCACAAAGCAAATAATTCATTTTTGTTTCCCAGATGCATACTAGATCGCCAAGCCTTCTAGTTACCCAAACTGCAAAGTAGCACTGCCAAAGATACATCAATAACATTAACATATATTTGTTGTTGTCTGATATCATGTTATAATGTCATTCTTCTAACCTCTAAGTTAGAAAAAAGAAGTCAGCTGAACATCAAGAGTTTACTGAGAGGAAAAGGTTGGTTGTTCTCAGCCAGTCAATCTACTGGAGGACTCACAATGCCACGAAACAGATGGAAAGATGGAGCAGAGACATGGGAGGCAGAATAAGCAAGAAACTCAGAAGTGAAAGAAGTGCAGCAAGAGCGTGGCAAAATCTAGAAATATATAGTAGTGAAAGCTCTCTATATTGCCAAAGTCTCCATTTAATCATGAGCCCTGATTAGTGGGAAACAAATTAATTGTCAATACAGGGCTATAACGTCTAAAGGGCCTGAACTTTGCGGACTTTGCTGAAAATAAGCACTAGAGACTTTTATTGTTTGAGTGCAGATTGAGCAAAGTTTCGCCTTTCGGTGAAATTGCTGCTCAATGATACCTTTCCAGTGTATGAGGTCCGACAGTTGTATCCGCAGGGTCAATCACAAATTGACAGGAAAAAAGTAAAAAGAAGCACCATGTTTACGCTTACAAACAGCCAAATCATATCATGGTGGTTCCAGTAGTTAGCTGTACAAATCTATCCTGTCTTGACCAAACGGAGTATCATTTAAAAAAAATCCAGTTATCTAGGCCATCCCTGGCTGTCAAAGATTTCTTCTGTAGTAACTTCGACCAAATCTATTTTGTATTAGCTGGAGTTAGCAGCCTCTCCTAAAACTGGTCTTGCTGCGACAAATTAGTTCACCGGAAACAGACCCCGCCCAAGCCGTAGACCACTACCAGGAATTTTCTATTATAGAATAGCAAAACCGAAGCAACAGAACCCAAATGCGGGGATGCCATGATTGATGGAGTTCCATCAACAACAAAGTTGGTTCAATAGCACTAGCAAAATTGAGTTGGGGACTAAGAAGCATGGAGTAGCGTACCTCGGTACCCGCCTACCCGGTTCCTCCATTGGCCGCTTGTGGCACCCCCATTCCTGCAACGTACCGGCGCGCGCTCGTCCTCCCCGCCGCGGACGCGGAGTGCCCTCCGAGCCCGACCGGGGCCACGGCGCCGCCGTGCGCAAGGCTCGCTGGAGCCTGGAGCGGTGGTGTGCTTCATCTCTGTCTGTTCGGCTGTTCGGCGAAGTGGCCTCCACTCTGGTCGCCTCTTCGTGGGGGCTCCTATATACTCCCTCCGTCCCGTAAAGACTGCAATCCTAGCATTTGAAAAAGATCCCACAAAGAATACAATTCTAGAAAATAAATCTAATTACCTGCCTAATTAAGTAATCAGATCCGATCTGCATGCCAAAATTTACTGCAAGTGGCTAAAAAATAGGGGTACTAGAGTCTTTTCGTGCCACTACTAACCTGTCCGGAAAAAACTAGAATTGCACTTTTTATGAGACGGAGGGAGTACATACCAGAAGGTGGATAACGATGCGAACTTCCAGCCCACCAAAGCCCATCTAAACTACCTTCTTTTTATTTTTCCATCAGCCCGTGCATTAGAAAATGTTGTAACATTTTTCAACGAAAATGTTGAACCAACATTTTTCAACCAACATTTTTTGGGAAGAGTTGTATCAACATTTTTCGAGAGAAAACGTTAGATTCAACATTTTCACGGAACGTTTCATCTACATTTTTCAATATTTTTCATAAAAATGTTGATCCACATTTTCTCAAAATGTTACAACATTTTTCATGGAAAAAAATCAACATTTTTTTTGCCCCCTTTCTTCCACCTTCGGACCGCCGCCGGTGGGCGGGGGGCGCGTCGGCCGGCCGGCCACGGCGCCGCGCGGGCGTGGCGGAGTCGCGCGGGGCCAGCCACGCACCAGCGCACGGGGCCGCCGGCGAGCTCCCGCGGCGGCCCGACGAGCTCCGGCGCGGTGGCCCGACGAGCTCCCGGCGCGGCGGCCGTGGCTTGCCGCGGCGGCTCGGGGCGCGGCGGCCGGCACAGGAGCGCGCGCGGCCATGGAGGCGGGCGGCCGGGGCAGCAGCACGCGCGCCGTCGCGCGGGTCCACGCGGCCCCTGTGGGTGGCGGCGGTGGAGGGGAAGAGAGAGAGGAAAAGACTAGGGTTCGGTGATGAAATCCAAAGGCTATGGTTCGCTGCACGAATCTCAAACATTGGAAGGTAGGTTGAAAAAAAACTTCCGGAAGGTATATAGGATTGGCGCCTCTTCGTGGGCTTTCACAGCGCGTCCCAATGGGTTTTCCCCTGTCGTATGTAGCTGGGCCACGCTATACCAAAGCCGCGCGGGTGCACGAAAGAACTTTTTGAATTAAAAGGAAAAAGTGTATTTTTCATTTCTTAAATCTCTCCTAATATTAAAGTAAGGAATAGGCTTATAGTTCAATGGTAGGACGGTCCAGTACTCTAGTGGGAAGCTACCCACCAGGGTTCAAATCCTGGTGCTCACACATTTTTCTGGATTTATTCCGGGATTTTCCGGCGTTATGACGTTCCCGTCGACGACGAGGCGCCAGTGGTGACTTTGTGCTATATTTTTCATCTCTACCATATAACAAAATATATGTGCAGAAACTTAACCTTCCAATCGGACTAAGGGAATAATATAATTGCGACAAGTAAAATTATTACTCTCATGATTTTGCTAATTGCAACCTCTAAAACAATATAACAAAGGTCAAATGTCCATTATAGATTTTCTATAATTCTTCAGGATCACCAATCAACGAACATAGGCGCCAGTGGTGACTTTGTGCTATATTTTTCATCTCTACCATATAACAAAATATATGTGCAGAAACTTATCCTTCCAATCAGACTAAGAGAATAATATAATTGCGACAAGTAAAATTATTACTCCCATGATTTTGCTAAATGCAACCTCTAAAACAATATAACAAAGGTCAAATGTCCATTATAGATTTTCTATAATTCTTCAGGATCACCAATCAACGAACATATTGTTACAGTCTTTTATTCTCGCACAATGGGGATATAATTGCCAGTAACACCATATCTTCTGGGTCGATCCTATTTACCAAGGCGCTAGTAGTGACTTCGGGAATCTCCAGATCTGTCGGTGCTCAGTCCTTCGGAGGTGCTCATAGGGGTAGGGTTTGCGTACGTATGTTCATAGGGGTGAGTGTGCGTGCGTGTTGTGAGCGTCTGCGTTGTACTGTGTCATTCAAAAGGACTGTTTCTGCTTTTTTTCGTCCGCCCTGACAGGTGGGACCCACCTGACATGTCCTCTGTCTCTATCTCTCTCACTTCCCCGCCGCAGCGTGCCTCCCGTCCGCCCGTTTCTCCCCGTTCGCGTCTCCTGCTCGACACCACCGCCGCGTCGCTACGTCGACTCCTTCCGTCGCCCCCGTCACCCTATCCCGCAGCACCACCGCCGCCCGCTCTCCTGGCACGCCTCTCTGCTCCGCCGCGCTGGAGAGCCGTTCCTCGCCGGCCAAGCCCCTCCGATCTCGCCGGATAAGGGCGCAAGGACACCTGGCACGGCTGTCGGCGAGGCGGCGGGAGCGAGTCTAGCTCCAGGACGTTGTCTCCTGCGGCACCCTGACAGCGTGGAGTCCCTCCTGAACACCGGTGTGCTCAGCACGTTCACGTGCGCGCTCCGCTGCATCGAGTTCCTCGGCTTCGAGGTTACGCCGGTGCTCCACCTCCGTGTCGCCCCGACGAGCACCAACTGCACCATCGAGATGTCCTGCAGGGTACACGCGCGTGATCACTGTCTAATCCATCGATTTGGTCTCGCTGTGCAAAACCTCTTTGACTCATGCTCTTCCTTTCCTCATGTGTTTGCAGTTTGAGGGTTCAGAATCAATTGAGCTGCAGAATGAACACATTACACATCTCAAGTAAAGTTCAGACCCTGCTTGCCCAACGGTTCTTCATAGATTCCTTTGCGATTTGCAAACATCTCATGCATCTGTGAAACAATGCCATCAGTTAGCAATCCTATGAAATGTATGATGTGTTGTTTCTGAATCTACTGAATTCTGACAGCATTTATGAGTAACCATATAACTTGGAGAGATAATGACAAGGAGCCCTGCTTAGACATCTATGTCAATTTGGAGGTCTCTCTGGAGGTGAGCTTACTGCACTCAGAATTTCAGCACTAAATTGTGTAGCATATAACACCTATGTTCTTTTATCAACTTCAGAGAATGGTAAAAGCTCATCTCTGTTGATTATGAAGTTATGATTGTGAGGTCTACACTAAGCCACTCAGCTTGTTTCCATTGTCAGCAGTGGAGAAGCCAGGCAACCTGTATGTAGACGTCTGCTACATTCTTCCGATTCTTGAAAGTTCACAAAGAATAAAATCTGAAAGCGAACACCAGTTCCCACCTGAATCATATCTTATTAAAAACTATCTCTGAAAGACCCTGTCCTTTTTACACATCTCAGATTATGCGGGCTAATGTTACTGCTAGGAGATCGAGTTTTAGTCGTCACAGGTGGTCCTTCGATTTGACATTTGCACTGAATTTTCATTGCCTGTTGATGCATGGCCTGTTGGACAGGCTTGTTCCCATGCTGGGAGAGCAGCTGCTGAGAGACTACCATTCCTGGGTTCAGCAGCAGCCTGAAGCTTCTTCATGATCATGAAGTAGAGGGAGACCGCTCACAATCCTCCAATGCCTTGAGCTCTGGAAACCTCATAGACCCTCCGCCACCAGACCATACATCGCAATGATTAAAAACAATATATTCTTATTAATTTACAAAGAACATGCATGTATCGGTCCACAATATTTTTTCTAAAAAAATAGAATCTATTTCGTTTCAAAATTGAAGAACCATTTTGTTGCTTAAAAAGAATATGGTATTTATGAGGAATCCAATACATGCTAGAGTACAAGAATTACACATCCAACACAGTATAGCATCGGTGTAGGCTGGTTGTATGCTATACTGAAACGGATCCAATTGTACCAACATGTGTGCTATGTTTATACAATAACAGTGTTTCCTAAGTCAAACTATACATGAAATGTGTTCGCTTTTTATGGTAAAATATGGTTACATTTGCATTTTTTTCTCTAGCAAACTCTCCTGGTTCAGATAAAATGGTACAAATTTAATGAGTATTGTAATTAAACCATTTTTTTGCTTTCTAGCAAATGTGTAGCTATCCAAAATTTAGTGCTAGAAAAAATTTCATGAGCTTTAAAAACACAATTGATATTTACTGTGGCAACGCACGGGTATTTTGCTAGTATTTCAAAAGTGTGACATTCATCTCTCATATTTTATTTGGTGCAAATCAATCTTTTAACTTAGTGAATCGGTGCATTTATCATCCCACTAATTTAACAGTGATTTAGTGACATCTAATGATGTTTATGCCATGTAATCATCTAACTAATCCATACTTAGCGTGTATATGCTGAGTCAAAGATATAAAGCTCAAAAAAGCGATAAATAAATCTTCTAAATTGCTTATTCCACAAAAAAATTAGTGGAATTTAATCTCACCGAATTATTATAGTGATTGATTCAACATGAGATGTTGATAAGCAGTTTTTAGCAGGATGATTGACCTAAACTAATGTTATATGATACTCCCTCCGTCCCCAAAATAAGTGTCATTCTCACTTCCCGAGAAGTCAAATGAGTTCAACTTTGACCAATTATAGATAAGAAAATATTAGTACTTATAGTACATAATTAGTATTATTAGATAGATTCTTGAATCTATTTTCATAATAAACTTATTTAGAGATACAAATATTACTAATATTTTCTACAAATGTAGTCAAAGTTGAGAATATTTGACTGACGCGAATACCATAGTGACACTTATTTTGGGACGGATGGAGTACTAAATTATTATTAAACTAACATGGGATGATAAATGCACTGGTTTAATTAGTTATAAGAGGTTGATTTGCATTAAATAAAAGTTGAAGGATGAATATCACACTTTTGTAGTAACTTTGACCAAATCTATTTTGTATTAGCTGGAGTTAGCAGCACTGCTGCTAACCTCTCCTAAAACTGCACCCTGTTCGTATGTGTTCGCACCCAAAATTGGCACAAGGCCGATCAGGCTGACGCCACCAGTCAAACCGGTGTCCCTCAACGGTCTGACCGGTGGAGCGTCCTGTAGCCGATCCGACAACGGCCACACCGGTCTGACCGGTGGGCCTGACCAGCCTGACCGGTGGACCCCGAGTCCGAGTAGAATTGAGAAGTCCTTGCGAGTTTCGAGTTGTAAAAGGATTCCTTGCGGGGCAAGACCTCCCCACCCTATAAATATAAAGGGCCATGGCCGTTTGAGGTGGAAGAACCCAATCGTACATTACTTTCTACAACTTTTATCTCTCAAACCCTAGCTTTTCCAACCTTGTGCTTTCCTTGTTTGTCTCGGCGACGATCAAGGACGTTCTGAGTGGCCTTGCCGACCTCAGAGCAACCCTAGGCGCGCCACCTCTGATGGGGTCCCTCCCGAGGCGGCGAACTTAGGTTTTCACCGTGCGTCTGCAGCCACCGGTCAGACCGATGCCCCTGACCGGTCAGACCGGTCCGGGCAGGAGCTCGACGAGTTCAGCGTTTCGACGTTCCGCGCAATCTAGCGCTCGCGTGTGTTGACCAGAAAAAGCGTCAACACACTTTTGGTGACTCCGCTGGGGAAGAAAGATCAGGTTGCTAAAACCGTTCAATCTAACCTCAGCCAGATGGGTGCTCGGTGTGAACTTGACATGAACAACATTGTCACCGCGTCGCTGGAAGATCTCTCTCCAGAGGAGCAGCAGAAGTTCAAGGCGCTACAAGAGTACATGCAAGTACAATTCCTAGCTGGCGTCAAGAAGGATCGATCCGGCAAGGTGGCAAGATTGAAAGAGTTCGAGCTGCCGGCGATCAGGCTAAACGACAGCAATGTTGAGGTAATTACCACTGTAAGTAAGAAACCCCTGCCTGAAGCTTCTCCTATGAAATCTACAGTGGAAAGTGATGAATTACTTGCTTCTTACATTGCTCGTTTAGAATGGTTAGAAGATCTTGAAAAGGATAGGGCTTTAGGTTTTAATAATAATGAAACTAATAGTAGTACTCCTAAAGCAAATCCTCAGGGGTCTCATCCTAGCTTAGCACCTTTGCCTGTAAATAATGGTAATTTTGCATATGGTTTGACACCAAATCCAGCATCTGGTCAGTACCCTCAGTTCCAACCGCACAGGCCAAACATGGCCGCACCGGTCGAACCGATGCAGGGTACCGGTCAGACCGGTGCTATGGAGTTGGTGCCCGATCAGCCTTTGCCAATTTCTGTCGTGCCAAATCAGATGGTCCCTACTTTTTCTAATACAATCAGTAATGTTGGACCTCATTATAGTACGACAATAAATGCATCGGCCTCCAAAAACATTATTCCGGACGACGTGTTTGAAAGTTACAGGCTAGCTCAAGCTAAGATAGCTCCCTATTTAAATAAGATGAATTTGGAGAATCCTCAACCACAACAGCCAAATAATCCTAATTGGGCGGAATTTAATAGATTTAAGGAAGATTTGGCTAATGTGGTAAAAACCAAACTTGGTGTCGATATTGGTAACACAAATTTGTATCAAAAGCCATATGATCCCGAGTTTGATAGATTTCCTCTCCCACGTGGTTGGCGTATGCCTGACTTGATTAAATTTAGTGGTGATGATGACCGAACCACATGGGAGCATATTAGTCAATACATTGCACAACTAGGTGAAGTTGGTGTCTATAATGCTTTGAAAGTACGCTTATTTTCTTTATCTTTGACTGGCACCGCTTTTGCTTGGTTTTCCTCGCTTGCTCCCGGTTCTATTATATCTTGGGATATGTTAGAACGTAAGTTTCATGATCACTTTTATAGTGGGAGCATACAATTAAAATTGACAGACTTAACATCGGTTAGACAAGGAAGAGATGAGACTGTCTCTGCCTACATTAAAAGGTTTAAAGAAACTAAAAACCGGTGCTTTAATTTGTCAATCACGGATATGGACCTTGCAGACATTTGTCTGAAAGGTTTAAGGTCATCCATTAGGGATAAGATAGAGGGCTCTGACTTTCTTTCGGTTGCACAAGTTCAAATTAGAGTTTTAGTTGTTGAAAACCGAATGAATAAAGAGAAAGATAATTTTAAATCACGTCGTTCTAATGTTCATGTTATTGATTATGATTCTGATAGCTCGGACGATAGTGATAAAGAAATTTATGCTGCTGAATTTAATTGGCCCTCTAAAGAAAAATCTTATTCTTGCTCATCTCTTAAGCCGGCTAGTAAAGGTCGGCAAGAAGAAATTAAATTTACTTTTGATGTTTCCAAGTGTGATCGCATATTTGATGAATTACTTAAATCTGGAAATATCAAGTTAACTCATACTATTCCTCCACTTGAAGAATTGAAAAGACGTGCATATTGCAAGTTTCATAATTCATTTTCTCATGCTATTAATGATTGCAATGTGTTTCGTCGACAGGTTCAATCGGCCATAAACGAAGGTCGTTTGACTTTCCATAAGATGCAAGTGGACAAAGCTCCTTTTCCAATCAACACCATGGATTACAATAGCCTAAGGTACTGGTTCGGCCACATCAAGCTGAAGCAACTAAAGGCAAGAACGTGGTAATCGAGGAGGCTAAGCCCGATTTGAGAGGAAAAGAGTTAGTTCGCAAGGTTGAGTATGAGAAGACTCCTGATGGCAAAGAGACCTTCAAGGTTACAGTGAGTGCCTCTGGACATGGGGAGCAAGGGTCGTCCACACCCGCCGATCAGCGACCGTCTGAGCCGTCTCTGGCCAGACCGGTCAGACCGGTGGAGGTGACCGGTCAGACCGGTGCGCTCCTAGGCCGTCCGAGGATGATCAAGCCAAGCCGTCCGGAGATTGGAAACTGGAAACTTAATGTAGCAAAAAATCAGGGGAGTGGTCCTAAGCCAAAGGTCACTTTCGACATGCTATTTGATAAGTATTCCAAGCAAAAGGCCGTTACAAGTGATCGGCCGTTAAAAAAGGATGAGATCACCTACACACCAAGGAGGGTCATCTTCACCTCCAAGGGCTGCTACAAGACTCAAGGGTGAATCATCACAGCAAGGGCAACGCTTTACTCCACCATGGGTGTCAAGTTCAAATGCACCACGCCCGGTATATGATGACAATGGAGTGATGTGGGTGCCATACCAACAAGCTTTTCATCCTGGATGGGGTGGACAGAAATCAGCTTTTGACAGGATCTCCAGACCTATCCAAGACCGATTGGCTCCTCGCCGTTCTGGTCAGGGTCACCAGACCCGACCGGTCAGACCGGTCGCTATCACCGGTCAGACCGGTGCGACCAGAAAAGTCGTGTCACCTCCTGTGAAGCAAGTTTACAAGCCGAAGCAAAGAGAGGAGGTGCAGAAGATGGAAGTTGATCCAGAGAGGACTACGAGCCAAGATATTATTCAGATTGGATCAATGGATGTTCCTATTAGAGAGGGTGGCAAAGGACCGATTGTTCCAAACAATAAGGTTGTGACATCAACTCCTGGGGTGTTTGCTGCTGCTAATGACCATGAGGCCAGTGGGAGTGGTTCCAACTCCAAATACTTCTTACCAAGGTGGTGTCCTCCCGGATTGACTCGTACACAAAGGAGGAAGCTTCAACGCCTGAGATTTCAAGAGAAGAGGGAGAAGGAGCTAGAGAAGCAAAGGGATGAAGCTTTCAACCAGTACAGGCCCATGGTACCTCAAGGGAAAGAGTGGAGAGTCAAGGCCAGCTCCCAGCCAGCACCGGTCAGACTGGTGGAGGGGTCGGTCAGACCGGTCACACGGTCTGACCGGTGACCCAGAGACGCCGCCCGGTTTCTCTTCTTCAGTTCCCATGGTTTGTGATGGCAAGTTCGCACCGGATCCTGCACTAGAAGACGATGAGGAGCTTGTTGACTATAGTTCTTCGCCCGAGCGCATGAATTTGGACATCAACGTGATCCATATGTCTATGGATGGTTATGTGCTCTCAGAGGAGGACGTCGCGCATCTCAACTTTGGGCCAAAGGAAGCTATTTTCCAGAAGCCTAAAGCTACTGAAAATCATCTGAAGGCTTTGTACATGAAGGGACACATCAATGGGAAGCCTATCTCTCGCATGCTGGTGGACGGAGGAGCGATCGTCAACTTGATGCCGTATTCTTTGTTCAAGAAGCTGGGAGGTTCAGATGATGAGCTGATCAAGACCAACATGACCGTCAGTGATGTGGGAGGAGGCGAGCCGATGGGAGCTAAAGGCGTCGTCTCTACGGAGCTCACCGTTGGGAGCAAGACGTTGGCTACGGCATTCTTCGTCGCTGAGACACAAGGTAACTTCAGTCTCATCCTTGGTCGTGATTGGATTCATGCAAATCAGTGTGTGCCTTCTACTTTGCATCAATTCTTAATCCAATGGGTAGGCGACGAGGTAGAGATTGTTCATGGTGATACATCGGCTTGTGTTGCAGTGGCCGATAGTCCTACTATGGATAATCATGAGAATCTTAAGTGCTTAACTGGTTTAGATTTATCTAATTTGAGGCTTATTGATTCTACCAAATATGGCTTTGCTACTGTTGTCATGAAGCCGATCGTTGATCAGGCTAGAACTTCTCTGTCGATTTGATGGATGCAAATCTGGAGTGGTTGCAACAGAGGCGAGAGCACTATCGGGCGCATAAGAACGATATGTGTGAGACCATCAAAGACTTTGATGATTTGAGCAAGTTAGGACAAGGGTTTACGTCGGCTGATCCTTTAGAGGAGGTTGATATTGGTGATGGCACTTTACCTAGGCCGACATTTGTAAACAAGAATCTTGATCCGTTGTTTAAATCTGAGTTAATAAAGTTGTTAAAGGAGTATGTTGATTGCTTTGCATGGAATTATAATGAAATGCCTGGTTTAAGTCGTGATTTAGTTGAGCATCGTTTACCTATTAAACCTGGTTTTAGGCCTTATAAACAACCTCGTAGAAACTTTAATCCTGATATTTATGATCGAGTGAAAGAGGAAGTCAATCGGTTACTTGATGCAAAGTTTATTAGGCCTTGTCGTTATGCTGATTGGATCTCTAATATTGTGCCTGTTGAGAAAAAATGAACAAAAAAGGTTCGTGTTTGCATTGATTTTAGAGATCTTAATAGAGCTACTCCTAAAGATGAATATCCTATGCCTATAGCCGATTTTCTTGTTAATGCTGCATCCGGACATAGAATTCTTAGTTTTCTTGATGGTAATGCTGGTTACAATCAAATCTTTATGGCCGAAGAGGATATATCCAAAACGGCTTTCATATGTCCGGGTTTTGTTGACTTATTTGAGTGGGTTGTTATGACTTTTGGATTGAAAAATGCGGGTGCTACTTATCAAAGGGCTATGAATTTAATCTTTCATGATTTGCTTGGCATCATAGTAGAGGTTTATATCGATGATATTGTTGTCAAATCGGCTGGAGATGATTCTCATTTAGCTGATTTAAGACTTGCATTTGAAAAAATGTGTCGGTATAAATTAAAAATGAATCCACTCAAATATGCTTTTGGTGTATCGGCTGGGAAGTTTTTGGGCTTCATTGTGCATGAGAAAGGTATAGAGGTAGATCCTAAAAAGATTGAGGCAATCCGGAATGTTAAAGCACCTACTTGTAAAAAGGATTTGCAAAAGTTCTTGGGCAAGGTAAATTACTTAAGTAGGTTCATTTGTAATTTGTCCGGGAAGGTGAATGCTTTTACTCCTTTACTTCGGTTAAAAAATGATGTTGACTTCACTTGGGGGGCAAAGCAACAAGAAGCATTTAATGAGATTAAGAGCTATTTGATTTCGCCACCTGTTCTTCAAGCGCCCAAGAGTGGTATTCCTTTCAAGTTATATGTAGCGGCTGAGAAGGAAGTCATTGGAGGTATTTTGACTCAAGAGACCAAAGGCAAGGAGTACATTATTGCATATGAGAGTAGAAGATTATTAGACGCCGAAACAAGGTACACTTTTATTGAAAAGTTGTGTTTGTCGCTATATCATACTTGTACCAAGTCGAGGCATTATTTACTACCTAGTACTTGCATGGTAGCATGTCAAACCGACATAATCAAATACATGTTGCATAAACCAATTTTAAGTGGTAGAGTCGGCAAATGGGCTTATGCTCTAGTTGAATATGATTTACATTGTGAGCCATTAAGTTCTATGAAAGGTCAAATTGTTGCCGACTTTATTGTTGGACATAGAGTAGATAAGCAACTTGATTTGAATGTCGGTTATGCTACTTTTACTCCATGGAAGTTGCAGTTTGATGGATCGGTTTGCAAAGATGGTTGTGGTGTTGGAATTGTCATTATTTCGCCAAGTGGGGCTGTTTTTGAAGCTCTTAACCGATTGGATCATGATTGTACTAACAACCAAACCGAATATGAGGCTCTTCTATTTGGATTGGAAATTTTACATGACATGGGAGTAAAACATGTGGAAGCATATGGAGATTCTTTATTGGTGGTGCAGCAAGTATCCAAGGTATGTCAATGTTTAAATGGTTTTTTAAATGCTTATCTTGATAAATGTTTAGACATCATATCTTGTATGGATGAATTTGTTATCTACCATGTGCCACGAGAGGAAAATCCTAGAGCTAATGCTCTGGCCCAGCAAGCATCTGGTTATAATGTTCGAAAAAGAATTTTTCAAGAACACAAACCGTTGCTTACAGCTGAGTGTTTTGCTCTGGAGGCACCGGTCAGGCCGACACAGCCGACCGGTCTAACCGGTGACACCGGTCTGACCGATGTCACTAACCGGTCTGACCGGTCCCCTGGTTCTGGGTCGGCTAACGGCACCGGTCTGACCGATGCCCATGACTGGTCTGACCGGTCCCCTGGTAAAAGTTTCTCCTCAGTTTTTCGTGACAAAGATGAGGTGGAGGATTGGAGAAAGCCTCTGGTTGATTATTTGCAAAATCCTAGCAGTTCAGTTGATAGAAAAGTCCGACGATGGGCTCTTAAGTTTGTTGTTGATAATGGTGAATTGTATCGTCGGACTGCGGATGATTTGCTTTTAAAGTGCTTGGGTCCTGATCAAGCTAGGTTGGCTATGGCAGAGGTTCATGAAGGTATTTGTGGTACTCATCAATCGGCTCACAAGATGAAGTGGCTCCTCAGACGAGCTTGCTTTTATTGGCCTACCATGATAGCTGATTATTTTAAGTACTACAAAGGGTGTGAAGAGTGTCAAAAACATGGAGATGTTCAGTTGGTGCCTGCTGCGTTGATGCATCCGATTATCAAGCCTTGGCCCTTTAGAGGATGGGGTTTGGATTTTATTGGCAAGATTACTTCACCAAGTGGACTGAAGCTATTCCTTTGAAGAACATGACACATAGAGAGGTGATTGAGTTTATTACTGGGCATATCATACATAGGTTTGGCATTCCACAAACTTTGACTACAGATCAAGGGACTTCATTCATATCCAAAGAGGTGCGTGAATTTGTTGATTCCTATGGTATTAAATTGCTCAATTCATCTCCATATTATGCTCAAGCCAATGGTCAAGCCGAGTCTAGCAACAAGACATTAGTGAAGCTCATAAAGAAGAAGATAGAGGACAATCCTAGAAGATGGCATGAGGTATTATCTGAAGCTTTATGGGCTCATCGTATTTCTAGACATGGTGCTACTAAGGTTACTCCTTTTGAGCTTGTGTATGGTCAAGAGGCCGTTTTGCCCGTTGAGGTGAATCTAGGCGCATATAGACTTGCAAAGCAAAATAATCTTGATGTTGAGTCATGTTATGCTTTGATGATGGACAATATTGATGAAGTGACCGACAAGCGTATGGAAGCTTTGGAGGAAATTGAAAAGGACAAGAGGAGAGTTGCTAGAACATACAACAAGAAGGTAAAAGCCAAATCTTTTCAGGTAGGTGACTTGGTTTGGAAGACAATTTTACCTATTGGATCTAAGAGTAACAAGTTCGGCAAGTGGTCTCCAAGTTGGGAAGGTCCATACAAGGTTGTCAAGATTTGTTCTGGGAATTCTTACATGATGGAGACTTTGCAAGGACAGCGACTTCCAAGGGCTCTCAACGGGAGGTACTTGAAGAAATTTCATCCAAGTGTCTGGCAAGATGCTTGATAGGACATGGCCGATTTAAAGCAAAAATCGCCCTTAGACCAAAAAATGACCGGTGAAGTGTCACATCGACCTTAGAATTATTTTTTAGACAGCAAGCTTTACTAAAAAACAGGGGGCATATGTTCGCACCCAAAATTGGCACAAGGCCGATCAGGCTGACGCCACCGGTCAAACCGGTGTCCCTCAACGGTCTGACCGGTGGAGCGTCCTGTAGCCGATCCGGCAACGGCCACACCGGTCTGACCGGTGGGCCTGACCGGTCTGACCGGTGGACCCCGAGTCCGAGTAGAATTGAGGAGTCCTTGCGAGTTTCGAGTTATAAAAAGATTCCTTGCGGGGCAAGACCTCCCCACCCTATAAATATAAAGGGCCACGGCCGTTTGAGGTGGAAGAACCTAATCGTACATTACTTTCTACAATTTTTATCTCTCAAACCCTAACTTTTCCAACCTTGTGCTTTCCTTGTTTGTCTCGACGATGATCAAGGACGTTCTGAGTGGCCTTGCCGACCTCAGAGCAACCCTAGGCGCGCCACCTCCGACGGGGTCCCTCCCGAGGTGGCGATCTTAGGTTTTCACCGTGCGTCTGCAGCCACCGGTCAGACCGGTGCCCCTGACCGGTCAGACCGGTCCGGGCAGGAGCTCGGCGAGTTCAGCGTTTCGACGTTCCGCGCGATCTAGCGCTCGCGTGTGTTGACCAGAAAAAGCGTCAACAGTATGGCTTATTAGCCACCGGCCAACGGTACTTTTCTCTCAGAACAAATTAGCTATCAGCTACAAGCCAGCAATATTTTTCTCTTAGAACAAATCAGCACCAGCCACCAGCCGTCAGCCAGACGAACAGTCTTGCTGCGACAAATTAGTTCACCGGAAAACCCCGCCCAAGCCGTAGACCACTACCAGAAATTTTCTATTATAGAATTGCAAAACCGAAGCAGCAGAACTCAAATGCGGGGATGCCATGATTGATGGTGTTCCATCGACAACAAAGTTCGTTCAATAGCACTAGCAAAATCGAGTTGGGGACTAAGAAGCATGGCGTAGTGTACGACCTCGGCACCTGGTACCTCCATTGGTCGCTTGTGGCACCCCACATTCCCGCGGCGGATCGGCGAGCGCTCGTCCTCCCCGCCGCGGAGCTGCCCCCAAGGCCCGGCCGGGGCCACGACGCCGCCGTGCGCAGGGCTCGCTGGAGCCTGGTGCAGACCGTTCTGCTTCATCTCTGGTTTGGCGAAGTGGTCTCCACTCCACCACAGCGCACGCACACTTGGCCTGTCTAATCTGTCTAATCTTCTGGTTCTGAAGTAGCCGTCCCAACAACTTGTATGAAAATCGTTAAAAAAATCTTGCATCTGTTATTTCTTCTGACCAAAGTCTATTCCTAAAATATCAGTTTTTCTTCTGATTCATTCCTCGTGTGGTCATATTTCGTAGGGTCTGTTCGGTGAAAAGAATAGTGAAACTACAAATGAATAGTGTTGGAATAGTGTTTTTTTTTATAGAAGATGTGATGAATGTGATAGATGAATAATGATATTCACTATTCCTTTTGAAGGAAAAGAACAGACCCTTAAAATAGGGGGATCCAGATCTCGTGTGGTCATATTCAAATTCAATTGCAAAAGGTTAGCTGAATTGGACATGAAGGAAGGTACTTGTCATCTGATCTGTCAGCATAGGACATGAAAGAAAGCTACTGTCCATCAGTTCATCTTATTATCATCTTTACCAGAAAATCACACTCAGGGCGTCCACAATGTGTGAAAAAGTAGTCCTTATAAGGGCATGTACAACCCGTCAGTTTGCCCCGTCTATGTGACGGTCTTTTTGAAAAAGGCCCCCGCTTGAGCGGAGCGACGGGGGCAGCGTCGCCCGGCGAGGCGACGGGGTTGGCCTGTTCTCCCAGGTGGAGCAGACGGCCGCCTACCCGCTGTACGACGGCGTCGTCCCCAGGCGACGGGTAGCGCAGATCCCGCGCGCCTGCTTGCTGCTGTGCGCTCGCCCGTGGACGGGGAGAGCTCCTGCGTCCGCGGGCAGGTGAAGAAGGCCAGTCGCCAACGTAGAGCTCGAGCCTCAGCGGAGAAGGCTGCCGCCGTCATAGCGAGGTCGCACGTGCGGCTGCCAGATCCGTGCGGCGGCGGCGGCTCCGATGGAGGAGCTCGGCCCGCGTGCTCGCTGCTACTTCTGTCTGTATCCAGTTCGAGATTCTGCAGACGACCCGTGTCTAAGGGCTGTACATGCCCTAAGTACTAGACTAGAGTCTGGGGCACACCGTTGGCTCGCCAATTTTACATGTCTGCTGAGAATTCATATTACTAATGACATAATTTGTAACTAATCAATGTTAATACAAATGCTTATGTCCCTCCTGTTTGAGATGACAATTGGAATTAAAAAATTATGGCGTCGGTTTTGCTCGCTCGCTTAAGAGAAACACGGTGGCGACATTAGATCGTCTTCATTTCATATAATTTGCATCAAAACCTTGTAACTGGTGGAACACTGCAGGTGCAATTGTCGTGGAAACAGCCATCAACCAAGTCCTGATCAATGTAGCCATCATGTGTGGAGATCGACAATCTCTTTTGGTCACTTAAAACCATCGTGCATATCAGGTGCACGTACAAGTGAGGATCACTTTTACTTGTAACATGTATCTACTGCATAGACCAAACTGGAGCATATCTACTTCAAAAAAAGATGTCACTACGTCATAGATTACCTTATGTTGGTTCATGATCAAAAGCCCTAATGGGCAATAAAATATGCCTTCTCCTCACTGATTGAACTGCATGTCATCTAAAAGACCAAAACATTATTAGGTTTGGATGCAAAATCAGCTGTCACTTCAATACATAATTCACAAAAAAATGTTGCTTCTTCAACCTTATTGAGCTGCAACTTCCTTGTTCGAGTCGTTTGCCAAAACGTGAGCAAACATTCTAGGTAGCTATCATTGTGGCTAAAGTTGACCAATCACTGACTAAAGTATGTTTTAGCATTTCTGCAAGGTCTATAAGTAAAACCGAGGATACAAACTTTCAACATACAGTACAGTTAACCATTTAGCCCCAATAAAAAAAATCAAAGATTAGTTTCTGAAGGGGCACAATGCCTTTCGATTGTGCTTGTGCTGCAGCCTTGAGATTGATATGTAATCCCACATTTTTGTCTGCTTGGTTGCATCCAATCATCAAGAATAAGCAGCACAAACTGTAACTATACAGTTTTGTCAGTCACTTTACAATAAGAAAAACAAACACTATCAAACATTAAGCAACTGGATTACCTAAACGATTTCTGAACTGTGAAGCAGCTAACTACAAATGAAAACAATGTATTCAAACAGTGCCTGGAGATTGAGACTTGTAGAAATTCAAATAACATAATTATAATACCATAGCATCAAAGGAGCAGTGAAGTATATTGCCATAAATGAAAGCAAGATAAAATTAAAGGTGTTCATTTTTCCTATATCCGAAGCAAATGTGATTGCCAATATGATTCTAAAATAGGAAGAAATTGATTATGTAACTTAAACACATATCTCACTTAACTTGAACTAAGAATATTCTCTTGTAATGTACTATGAAATGATGAAAGCAACCCATGATCTATATTGGCTGAAAAAACTACATCCCTTTCGAAAAAAGGGGAAATAGTACCATACTGCAATGCTGATGTTAACAAATGATCCTTCTGTCCAACAGCACCTCTATAATAGTATGCTTGTCTAGTTCAGCTTCACATATCAAATTGGATAAAGTGTAAGATCGGAGAAAGTGTAAGAACTATAGAAGAGTAGATGAGTTAATCATGAAACAAATTCCAGGTGTGATATCCATAGCATTCACATAATAATAGGCACACCTTGATAGAGCAATTACATTGAAGTAGTTAAACAAATTCTTTCTAATATCATCTCTTGGTGCCTGGACATCCCAATTTGAATATGCAAATTGGAACCGAAGATGTTCCAAAATAATTATCTTGTGCCTGCACATCCAAATTACTAAAATGGTGATCCCGAACAGCAAAATGATGTGGCTGATCGTCTTCATTTAAAAACATGAGTTTTAAATGCCATCAAAATAGAAGACCTTCAGTTCATCAAAACTATTTAAAAACACGTTTTGAATACAAAACCATCATAAAAACTTGAAATAGAGGACATCAAATCTGAGAAGGCCGGATTGAGAAAAAATATATTGAGAGTCTGAAAGGCCATTCTAGTTGTTCTTTGCCTATTCTATACTAAGAATATTCATCATGAAAGGTGATTCCATGAGACTCAAAATAAGCTCTATGGCTTTTAACTTCAAAATAGTAAACTGGAAGGAAGTCTAAATATAATGGATGCAACCCTATTCTATTGGTATAGAAGTATAGTATAGTGTGCAGTGCATATATAAATAAGCACATGCCTTCCCTATAATCAGAGGTATTGGAAAGCCAGTGATCAAACTTCTCAGAGTAAAATAATTCCCAGATCACGGAGAAGAACAAGCAGATTGCACAATATAAGAATGGTTTTGCCTTTCAAAAAGTTGGTGTACGCAGAGTTGACTTATCACTATTATTTAACTAACACAGGAACTAAGAGAATTAATACTGCTAATCAGTCCGAACTGGTATGAATACAAACTAAGCACCAAACTAAAGACAGCCCAAGCCAAAATTAATAAATAGACTCATTGCATTTTATAATATGTATTTTAGTCTAGCAATTTATCCTCACGCTTGAGGACTGATGGATTATATATTTGAGTAAGCATCATGCCCATGCATATTAGACTCAACTGTCAATACAAAGACAAGTTAGAGGTACTGCCAACGAGCTGCATAGTAGCAAAGTAAGTTATATCATGTTAAAAGGTCCAGTCTGTATAACACAAATGGCTTGTTAAACTGAATTCAAAGTCCATATAGGAAAGTCCAATTTGCAATGTGTAAAAAACAAGGTCCATCTTTTGGCCAATAGCTACAGTTTTTCCTTCAGTCACTTTAAGCTGCTCCAGGGCCTTTTCTTGAAATTTAGAATATTCATGTAAGCCAAGGATGTTTGGAACACATAAAAAGAATCCTAATAAAAGGAAAAAAGAAAGCAGATATACATACCTTCTCCCCAACCCTTATGAAATACAAGGATTTGGCAAGATGGGCCTCATGCACTTCACTGTCACCCAAATTCTCCTCAGCGTCAGCTTTTAAGATTCTTCATAAACAAGAAGAAAAATTAACCAAGAGAATATCTAACTGAATATTGATACTCAAGCATAACGGCTAGATAGAGTCTCAGATGCACCAAAGAGGAGGATAGTACACTTCAGAGCCTATATGTCATTATTAAAATTAAGCTAATGAAACAACAGCCTTCCATGGGAGTAGAACATTGATTTGGTTGCCACACAACAATGTTATGTATCATCATTTATCATTCATTGTGAATTTGTGATCTTAAAAGTTGGATGTAAAAACCTATGCAGCACGGATACGGATACGGATACGTGTATCGGTATCGGAAGGATACGGATACGCAGATACGGCAATTTCTCAAACAATCCGATACGTGGATACGTTTAAACAATTTTTATTAAATAAATAAATAACATTGCGCATTAAATATTTAAATTGCAAAATAGATGTTCAGATTCAACAAGAGACATTAAGGTCTATTACATTCAATAAAATGATAGCAGCAGCCAGCAGGCAGCAGGTTCCAAACTTCCAATTGAAGAAATTAATAAAAGGTAGTAGCAAAGTAGCAAACTAGCAACATAGTACTATAGTAGCAGTAGGATATAGCTTCAAGCCATCAACAATCAAGCTTCTCCCTCGACTTCCTCATTGTTCTCAATGTCCAGATCATCCAATCCAAATGATATAGCCTGCAACTCAGGCTCATCAATGGAAAGGTCAGCATTTTCAAGAAGACCTACACCACTAAGGGAATCAAAATAATCTCCTCCAACATCCCACATCCTTGTCTCCCCGGTCTTGTATGCATCAGTTCTTCTTGACAAATGTCTCAAATTTGAGTGCACAAAGACCAAATCTTCAGCCCGCTCAGGAGTTAATGCATTTCTCTTGACACTATGGATAGAGCTATATGTGCTCCAATGTCTTTCACAGCAAGAAGAGGAGGCTGGTTGGCTCAGCAATTTCATAGCCAAACTCATCAACAGAGGGGCAGATTGTCCATGATTTGTCCACCAAGTCATTGGAGAAAGAGCCCATCTATCATAGATAGATTCAGGATCATTGAATTCTTCTGAACAACTAGAAAACCTTGAGTATTCTTCCTTTACTTTAGCCAACTGTTCTGTGTTGCCAAAGTACTTTTTGAAGCAGACCATTCTCATTTGTGATACCTCCTTATCCTTATGGGGGGGTTGTCGGCCAGCACCTTCTTCAAGCCACTTGTTGCTGTAAAATCTGCAATGTAGCATTACAATTTAGAGCATGAGCAAGTAAAAAAATAAAGGGCAAATAATTCAGCAGCAAAGAATCTGAATTCTGAATTGTATACCTTGGATTGAGTGAATGAGCCAAACAATGCAGTGGATTATTGCCTTTTGTCCATCTAGCAATCAATATATCATAAATGACAGAGTATAGGTCTGATTCCTCATTTAGTTCCTTCCCTTCATGCACATATATCTCTTTCTTCACTTTCTCAATCATTGAATCCCACATCTCATAGATTAAGTGAAGGCACGGGGTGTCGGTGTCTGCAAAGCGTATCATATCATAGATAGGAGTAGTGATCCTAAGAATGTAATCTATTTTGCCCCACCAAGGATCACTTAGTATTAAATCCTTTACACGTTGGGCAGCTGGCGCATCTTCTTTGTAAATGCTCCATTTGTCACTAATCACCATGTGTTGGAGAGCTGCTTTTACCTCAACAAACCGGTTCAGCATACACACAAGTGACGCAAATCTTGTTTCAGCAATAGAAAGTAACTTCAAATGGCTGAACTCATTGAATATGGAAAGACGCATGCCATGATTCATTATGAAATTCTTGATCATACTAGCCTCAACTCTAACATTGTCTATAAATTCAAGTTGTCCCCAAACATGTAAATCCTCAGGAGTAGGTGTTCTGCCAAGTTTAGGTTCACATATATTTTTCATAGCAAGGTTGAGAGTATGCACTACACAAGGTGTCCAAAATATGTGAGGATTTTCAGCTTCAATTAAAAGACCCGCACCTTTACAGTTTGAAGCATTATCTGTGATGATTTGCACCACATTTTTTCGACCTACTTCATCAAGAATACCCCTCAACTTATCAGCAATATATTCTTTTGACTTGTACTCTCCTTCACAATTGTCAGCCCTCAAACACATTGGAGCTTTCTCAGAAACAACAATGAAATTAATGATTGGCCTCCTCTGAGGATCTGACCAGCCATCAGAGCAGATTGTGACCCCTTTCTCTGGCCATGTGCTTTTTGAACTCTCCAACAGAGTCTCTATGTGCCTTCTTTCTTACTTGAGGAGTGATTCCCTAGCTCTGTTATACCCAGGGATTGTGTAACCTTGCAAGTTGTGGCTGCAAGCAAATGCAAAAGCTTCTCTAAGATATGGATTTCTCAGAAAGTTGAAAGATATCCCTCCAGAATACATTGCTCTAACAATTAAAGCATCCAGGTGCTTGCGGTCTTGCAATGCCCAAGATTTTTCCAATTGAGAAACAGGTCCCCTCTTCTTCTTGTTGCTATTGGATGAAGAAGGAGGTACTGGCAAAGAAACAATGCGTGTCTTTGATCTTTCCACCAGATCCTTGCACCTTTCCACTTCACTCCTCATGTCAGACAGCATTTCATATGTAACCTTACGACAATAGTTGCATCTCCACAAAGCATTTCCTCCACCAGTTTTAGGCCTCTCCAGAATGGTGACATGATCCCACAAAGGAGCTTTGATATCAGTTGTTCTGGCCCCAGATCCCGCACTTTGACTAGCACTAGCACTTGCTGCACTACTCAAATTTGGAGATGCCATAAAGCTGGACAATGGACATTGGACAAAATTAATTGGTGCTATGCTCAGTTCTAGGTTCGATTGGGGAATGGGGAGGGAGGGGATCACTGGATCAGGGCCTTCAGGGGGACTCACCTCAAGGCCGCAGCTCGCAGGAGGCAGGGGCGTAGGGCAGGGCAACCGTCGCCGGAGCCAGGAGGTAGGGGCAGGGGCCAGCCGTCGCCGTCGCAGGAGGTAGGGGCAGCCGGGCAGGGGCAGCCGTCACCGTCGCAGGAGGTAGGGCGAGCACGGCGGCTCGTCTCCGGCCGGACTCCGGCGATGCGGGTTGCAGAGGCTCGCCGGGCAGCCGCCTATGCCGTGCGGGACGCCCGTGCGGCGCGAGGTGGAGGCGGACGGAAGAACGGAAGGGGCGGCGCGGGTCGGGAGTGAATCGCACGCAGGGGGTGGATGGTAGGGCATAAGGCTCTTAGGTGGGCTGGGCCGTATCAAAATTGGGCCGATACGTATCCAATGTTGAGTTTCTGGCCCATTAATTCAAGGATACGTCGATACGGCCGCCGATACGTATCCTGGCCGTATCCGTGTCGGATACATCTCCGAAATGGGATACGCTACCAGGGTGGTGTATCTGTGCAACATAGGTAAAAACATGAATTCTCAATCTACTGTCTACATTAAAAAGCACAATTTGCTATGTCTCTTGATGCTGATCATCTAATTTGAGTTGGGTCATACGGTCGAGAGCACAAAGATGTTAGTAATTGCAATGTTTAGAGACAACCAGAACAACTACCCTGCTAGAGCTAATCAAACCTAGCAATGATGCAGTAATAACTACTTATAAATCACAAACCCAGTGGCTCAATTATCAGTGAACTGGACAATAACAATGTTCAGATTACTAACAGTAGGGTCACAGACCTACATGCATAAACACTCACATTAGAAAACCCTAGACCCAGCCTAGAAATCGAGCAAGAAAAAGGCCACAAGTGACGAGATCTACTCACTTCTCGTCGAGCTTCCGGATCTCCTCGTCGATCCTGGCGTGCATCTCGGCCAACAGCGCCGCGTGCATCTCGACGCCATCCGCCGTTAGCAACTCATACAGTGCTGCCATGTCTGCACCGAACATGCCAGTCAGATCAAATCCAAAATCTCGCTTGCAGTTAGAAGCAGACTTGAGGAAAAGATGGGGGACGCTGGCACTACCATCCGATTTGACTGCCGCGAGAACGTCGGCGCGGAGGTCGACCTTGGCGAGGTCATCCACGTCGGGGTGTGACAGCAGGAACAGCTTGGGCGCCAGCACCAGGTGCGACTGCTGCTTCCCGTCATCTCCAGCCATGTCCATCTCCCCGCCGCTGAGCCGCGCTCGCTTTGCTTCTCGGCCGGAGCCGCGCGTGACCTTCGCTTGCTCGGCACCACGTGTGACCTCCGCTTGCTCGAGGCCGTTCTCAACCGACAACCGTGCGCGCGAAGCCCCCTCTTGCATTTCTGGAAGCGGGAGGGCCGAGGGCGGGCAGACGTAGGGAGGCGACCGTTCCCGGCACCCCCATTCCCCCCTCCCGCCGGCGTGGGAGCACTAGTTGCCGGCCGGTTCGCCGCCGCTGTTGTCGCCGTCGCCGCCTGACGAACCCTAGTAAAAAAAGACGGGGACCGGGGAGGAGATGAGGTGGAGATGGACGGCGGGACGTCGCGGCGGCGACACACGGCCGCGGCGGGGAGGAGGGAGAGGATGGGGGATATTTAACTTTTTACCATCATAACGGGTGGCACCTCTCTGATTCTCATCTTCCCGGTTGTCACAACATTTTTAGCACATGAGAGAGAAAATGCATACAGAATTACCACATTTGCTCACGTGGCGTGCCAACTCAGCAGTCCACGTCGGATCCGTCCTCATAATAGCTGGCAAATGACTTCCAATACCCATGCTCCCATCCTCTTTCTTCTTCTCCGGCGTCTCCGATCCTCTCCCAGTCTTGCCGCCCCAGGAAGAAGAGGAGGCCGCCTACGCTTGCCTCGCCGCCGCCCTGCGGCCGCTGCGCGCAGGGACGACGAGCTGCGAGCAAGGAAGGGAGGGAGGAGTCGTGCGGGAAGAGAGAGGACGAGCCGCGCTGCTCCGGCGGTCTCTCTCATCTCTTACCGGCCGGACTCGCCCAATCCCCAGCGACGACGGGCGAGACGGAGGGAGGAAGGGAGCACGCACTAGGTGAGAGTGACCGGGGGAGACAAACGGAGGGAGAGAGGAAGCACGCGCCGGGAGATATTGGCCGGCGGCGCCGGTGTCCCCGGGCGAGACGGGCGGAGAGAGGGAGCACGCGTTGGGCGAGATTGGTCGGCGACGCCGGCATCTGAAGGGCAAGATCGATGGCGTCGCGCTCCTCCACACCTCCGCCGCCCATGGCGTGCTCCTTGGCCCCCGCGCTCCTCCGTGCCGGCAGGGAGCCGCAGCGCCGTGTCTGTCCGGCCGGCAAGGCGGCCGGGCTTGCTGCACACCACCGGCGGAGCAGCAACAAGGGCGACGGAGGCGTATGACAGAGATGGCCGAATAGAGCAGAGAAGAAAGCACGGCTGGAGGTTGAAGACAACCTTATATGTGGGTCCCACATGTAAGTGACGGTAGAGAGATGAGAAGGAAGAGGACAAAGGGGCAAAAGGGACATTTTACATGTGCTTGCTGACTTGGATGCACTCTAAAATGAGAGCTGGCGTGCCACGTATGCAAATGTGGTATTTTTGTATCTTGTTTCTTCGTTGCGTGGTAAAATTGTATCCTCATCCGGTATGATGCTATACGGAGAGGCGCCACCCGTTATAATTGTAAAAAGTTAAATATCCCGAGGATAGGGGTGGCGGCACGGCGCGACGCAGCGCGAGAGAGGGGGAGGAAGAGGATAAGGACGCGCGGGGGCGGTGGGGTGGTGTGGGGCTTCTTTGCAAAGCGACAGCGGACGGATAAATGCAAAATGACCGCAAAATCGGAATTTCGTCTTCTTGGTAGTGGAATATTTTGGAACACAGAGAGTTTTGTGAAAGAAAAACGAACAGTGTTACTGTAGCGAAAGGACCTCCCGGGACGCGAAATGGAATAATGAACGAACCGAAGGGCTTTTTAGCAAAAAAAACACGCAGTGCTGGCGGGTTGCTGGCCGCCGGATCGAGACGATCGAACGGCCGCGGAAGGCAGGCGACGTAGCAGCACTGAGAGGCCGCGAAAGTCGGACGGAATAAGGGGCGGAATAGGGTGGGGTGGGGCCCACCACCGGTGGTGTGCCAGGGGTGGCGGTGGAGCCGAGGGCAGTTTGGGAAAGCACACTACTCCAGTACAGTACATTTTCCGTCTCTGCATTTTTCCCTTCGTAATTAATTGATGTTTATTGTGTTTTGTCAAATCATTTCAAAAGGCATCAAATTGATATTCAAATTGCTCGGAGATTTTGTTTTTTACAACAAACTGTCGGGCGCACGGCAAAGGTCCGTTTACCGGTAGTGACACTAGGATAACTGTTTTTTTCTTTGTAAAACACTAGGCCACTAGGGTAATGGTTGTTGTGGAAGATTATCCATTCGTACATGTCAATGTCATGAGACAAAATTCATGATGTTGCGGTGTATCAGAGAGCGAATGAATGCTACGATCATTCTCTCTTGCTAAATAAATTATCTCGTGCAAGTGCAACTAATAACGATTTTTTTAAAAAAGAGTAAATGATATCTGTTTAAACTTTTGAGTTGAACTGTTTCGTACATTGAGTTATTGCAAAGAAAATAATGAGTCGGAAGGACACACATCCATCCTACTTCCTACCGATCGCAGACCGCCAGAGTTTTCATGCTCCGTCAAAATATGATCATTCCCGGCCATCCTTTAAGCATCCATGCATCGGCACAAGCACGAGGCCGGGCTACCCTACGCACCTACCCTACGGGTGCACAAGACGCCAAAAACGTGCGTAGCTCCAGCCCGCATAGGGCGAAGAAATTAAAGGCGTGACGCGTCATCACTCGCTGATACATCATCGACGGCTCACTGCCATCACCCGTCAACCTTGCTTGCACCCTGTAGAGCCATGCACGTCAGGACATGCATCACCACCCTTGAGAGCCTCGACATCACACAACGGGAAAGAGGCTTTTTGCTAGAAAACGCACGGTAAAATCTCTCCCGGCAGCTTTTGGCACGGTAAAGGTTTTTTGCCGTGCGTTATTTTCGAGCACGCACGGCAAAGAATTATTACCGTGCGTCACAGGAGGCGCACGGCAAAAAAAATGGTACTGACAGCGCCAACGGAGTAGACGACGTGGAACGACTTTGCCGTGCGCCTGCGCCAATACGCACGACAAAAAATGCAGCCATTGCCGTGCGCCTGCGCCAATACGCACGACAAAGTAAATCACAAATTTTTTTAAAAAGATACAAGGGGCTCCCGCCGCCGCCCCATGTTGCTCCCCCACCACCACCACACCGGCCGCCGCCACGCCATCCGCCGCCGTCTGGAGAGGAGGCCGCTACGCGCGTCGTTTCGCCGAGGAGACAGAGGAGGGAGGAGGGGCTCGCCTTGGGGAGAAGGGCAACCGCACGTGTGGAGGCGGCTACGCCGACGGCGTGGCCTCCTGCGCCAGACCACCACCGCGCCGGCCACGCGCCGGCCGCAGCGGAGCGGATCCGGGCGGGCCGCACCGTGCCGGGTGGGGGAGGAGGAGGCGCCGGGCGAGGAGGATGATGAGGACCTCGGGCTATGCGCGCGCCGCCGTCTGCGCGCGCCGCCGTCCGCGTGCTCCGCCGGCACCGCCGGATACCGCGCCGCCGGGAGGGAGAGAGGGAGGCGCGCTGGGTGGGGATCCCGCGCCGGTGAGGGAGAGGAAGGCCGCACCGCGCCGGATCCCGCGCCGGTGAGGGAGGGGAAGGCCGCACCGCACTGGGTGGGGGAGGAGGAGGCGCCGGGCGAGGAGGAGGAGGACCTTGGGCTCCGCGCGTGCCGGATTCGGCGCCGCCGGATACCGCACCGCCGGATCCCGCGCCGCCGGGAGGGAGAGAGGGAGGTGCGCCGACCGGAGATGAGGGAGGGGTGGCGGAGATGAGTAGGGAGAGAGGGAGGCGCGCCGACTGGAGGAGAGGGAGGGGGCTGCGGGCACAGGAGAAGGGGAGGAGGGTGGACTAGGGTTGGAGAGGATTTATATAGAAATTTCACGTCGAATTTAGACCGTCCGATCGCGAGATCGACGGCTGCCAGCGACCCAGGTGTTGGTGGGGCGACGTGTAAGTGGGCCGCTTGATGGTGGATGGGCCGGTGGACCTTTGCCGTGCGTTTCTAAAGAGGTGCACGGCAAAGATTTTTCTTTGACGTGCGCCAGGTGTAAACCGCACGGCAAAGTAGTTTTCTACAATTTTGTAAAATTCATAAAAATTATCAAATGAATTTTAAAAATTCATAAAATTAATACAAATTAAGTTATGTTGTCTATTACTTATAGAAACAAGATTTGAAGTCAAAACTCAATTTGAATGTCTCTTTACCTACAAATTATACCATATCTTTTTTAATAAATTCTAAATTTTACATAAAAATACTAAAATTATCAAATGACTTCGGAAAAAACATCAAACTTTTACATAGAACAACTTATATTGTCTGTTGCTTATAGAAAAAAATTTGAATTCAAATTCAAATTTGATTGTCGCTTTTCATTCAAACCTAACCATCTACTTCTAAACTCTCTGAAACTTGTTCGGAGATGTTTCGATTTGTGCATCAATAATAAAGCGCGGTGATTTCATCAACCTCAAGGATTGGCTAATTTAGTCTCTCGAAGGTGCTCATAATGGTAGAAATGCATGCGCGTATTCGTAGGGTTGAGCTAGTATCCATGTGTATATGTGAATATATGCATGTATTTCGAAAACTATAACCATATGAAAATATCTACATGTATTTTTCAAAACAAACTCGTCTAGTAAGATATTTGTGGAAATGATTTTTTTTAACAAAAAACCCTAAAGAATCCTATAACTCATTTATATCAAGGAAAACAGTATATCACGTTAAAAGGGGGGAAACACAATTAAATTTGGCATCCTGAACACAACAGCATGGACGCCAGGCAATGCGTGCAGCCGTACTCGTCAGATCGGTAGCCCCTTGGTAAAATCCAAGGAGGATTTATTTGAGATGCTGGCGGTTAGCACGACACAATGTACTGTGACAGTTCAGGCTTTTGTCAAAGGTATGTCATGTGCTCGATCTGACACGGAGAGAAAGCTAGCAGAAAAGATCATTGATATTTGCTCATCAATTATTTTTACCTGACATGTTGGAAAACGTATCCACATGTATGTCAGGCAGACTGATGAGTTGCTGCATCGCATGTGTCAACTGGCCGTAGCCGAAAGTTCAGACTGGCAAAACAAATCAGCTCTTATAGCCTGTCGACTTTGAATGAAAGAACGAACACTTGCGTTTGCTGAGCCTTGTTTAGTTTGGGTATCACATAATAGATGTTGAGACGACTGTTCAAATACTAATAAAAAACTAATTTCAGAACTCACATAAAAATTACGAGACGAATGTTTAAGGACTAATTAATTCATCATTAGCAAATGTTTATTGTAGCACGACACTGTAAAATCATGAACTAATTAGATTTAATAAATTCGTCTCGCAAAGGTATTGCAATTTGTGCAATTAGTTATTTTTCGTTTAGATTTAATACTTCACGTATGTGTCTAAATGTCTGTTGTGTGATGGATGAATAGTATTGTCGGTGTCCGGATTAGCACCGGCACCAACTAATAAATAGCGCTGGGATCTGTCTCTCGATGGTCGGTGCTAAGCTAATGAAGACGGGATTTATCCTGTTTCCAGCCACGCGGCCGTACGTCCAGCAGGGTGTGCTCACGCACTGTATTAACTTGCACTGGGGGTGCCTGTAGAGGGGGGCTACAAGCAAGGCGGGAGAGGAGGAAATTCCTCCAAGTCCCAACTAGATGATTGAGGTGAGTGCCAATATCGGAAACGGGGTGATGTGCTGTGAGCGAGTGAGTGTCCGAATGGGCGTGTCCGCCTCTCCCTTTTATAGACCAAGGGAGGGCGGTTACAGTAGGGCCGCACAGTGTTATGCACAGTGATCGTGTACTACAGGCATGGCGCCGGCGGTCTTGTCCCCGCACGTCTCGGTCTCCTGACGCGAGTTGGTGGCGAGCTCCGGTTCCCGCGGGCGGCATGGCGGCTTCTATTGCCTGTCCTGCTTTGACTTCGAGGGGGATGCTGCGGCTAATTCGAGGGTCCGGCCGCTGGGAGAAGGACGGGAGTTGGCGGCACAGGGTTGCGGGACATCACTGGCCTGTCCGCACAGCGCCGCGCAGTCTGTCGCACAGCGCCAGGGATGGCCGCACAGCGCCAGGGATGGCCGCGTGACGCCGGAGTTGGCGGAGGGGACGCAACGCATGCCGCCCGTACAGCAGCGCCGGTCATCACGCGTCCTAGCGCGCGGTCCGTACGCGTTTCGAGGGTGCCCCCATGCCTTTTCGAGGGTCTCTCCACCGGGAGAGGACGGGAGCAGGTAGCACGGCCGCACAGACTGACACCGGCCTGTCCTCACAGTGTCGCACAGCGCTCGTACAAGGCCTGGAGTGTTTACACAGTGGTGGTGTCAGATGTCCAGGCCCCGTCGGCCGTGCGACGTGGAGGGGGATTCGTTCTTGACTGGGATGTCCCGTCACAGGCCCGGCATTTAATGCCATCGTCAGAGGAGAAGCGGGGCGGGGCGCCTCAGATCGAGAGGTGGCCTCGAGCGAGACGGAGCCGGTCGCTCGCTCGAGGGGGGTTGAGCCCCTCGAGCGAGGCGGAGACCTGCTCGAGGGGTCGATACCCTCGAGCGAGGCGGAAACCCGCTCGAGGGGCCGATGCCCTCGAGCGAGGCGGAAGATCGGGGGCGCCGGTGGATCTTCTTGATGAAGAGCATTGGGCTGTTGTTGGGCCGTGGCATGCCGTGGGCCCGCCTCGTACCCTGAGGCGTTTTGTGGGGACTTAGCCCGTACGCGGTTGCATTTAACAAGGGTGATTATCCCCGTCATTAGGGGACTCTAATGACCGTCCCGGACAAGTACTTTTAATGAATTCTAAGTTTACACAGACTGAATTTTATTCCACATATAGCTGACTTTCTGAATGCCTCTAGTGGTTTCAGAAAGGTAAGCACGAGTAGTCAACAGGGGTACTCCCTCATACTCAAAAAAAATTTGACTTTTAGGGCAGCGACACGATCTTCAAAGTATAACTTTGACTTCTTATTTTTATAAAAATATTTATCAAAAATTGAAATATGTATACTTCTATAAAAAAGTATTTTTCAAGACAATCTACTCATATAGTTTTCATATTTTTAAAGTCAACAACTTAAAAATTATTTATGATTTATGTTCCTAATGTTTGATCAAAATCTTGTCCAAAATGTCAAGTTTTTTAGTATGGAAGGAGTATAGTGTCAACGAAGAAAAAAAAGGAAATTGCTAATATAATCTTATTATTATACCCTGTATGTTTGTAGTTCACGACGATTTTAGGTGGATAGATTTTCATACATCCGAAAGTCGGGAAGCTCTGAAAGTGAAAAATTGAAAAACTCGTGAGAATAGGCTTTACTTTCCACTTTTCGAGTTTTCCGACTTTCAAGTATATGGAAAACTATCTATTCAAAATCCCTCCAATATGCAAATAAACAAACAGGACCTAAATTCATCCATGATTTCTCGCTGGGATTCTCACTCGAAATCTGTACCTGCCCAAGTATTATTTGACCTTTCCCTAAGCTCTTTTTGTTGGCGGTGATGGGGCCAACGCCTGATCCTCACGCGCTTTGTAGATGAACAACACACCTTTTCACACCCTATCTACTTACTCCACGCAAACAAATCAATTGCTTTGCACTGCACCTTCCTCTTCTTTACCAACTTTTCCTCCCCTTTCGAACTGCCAATATTGATGCCCTGCCTTTGGCACACTTGTCACACAGTAGCCATCCATGCATTGGCAGCTGGCTGGATCTTTGCCAGCTTAATCCCAATTCCTTGTACCACCTATCATTGTTGTTCTACTCTTGTGTGTGACATGCTAGGTTATGGTACAGCAAATCATTAACTTGGTCGCATAATTTGGTGGAGCTAGCAGCTATAGGTATAGTAGCACTAATTCACAATCCAACCCACAATTTCTTTTTTCTTTGAACAAATAATCATTTGATCAATGGTACTAGCTAGTAGCACACACAATAGTCATTCATTCCCTTTATGATTTATAACAAAACTGGAGGATGTGCTATATTCATATATACATGCATGTATCTGATCCTAGCTACCATTGCAAGAATCATTGCACTATGCTTGGGATCTACTTAATGGCCAAATCATACAGTAGGACCCAAATAAAGGGGAGGGAGGAATTTATAAGAAATGTGAGCTTATGATTGCGGAGACTGATAGAGGGGTTGTTGGAGTTGTACCTATTGTTTTCCAGGGATGTATTATTGTACAGGGCTCCCATCATTGGCATACTTTTGGTGAGATGGATGTTTGGGTGCCTGGTCCCCTCCAAGAATTAATACATTTGTTTAACAAGACTTTGTTAATTAGGTAAGGCTGGCCTTTGATTTCTTGACAGAGTGGAAGAATGCCCAAGGATCGATGGAACAAATAAAGGTTGATAACGTGTGTAAACTACTCCATACAAGTACAGGTTGTGTGATAGAGCAATTATCATAATTTTCTTTCCATCCACACAAGCTTGTCACTGCAAAAATTGTTCAATCCACCATCTTCCTAACTTCACATGTTGGATGTGAACTGTCAAAAAATAGGCATCGCACTGATTTGATTTTGGGTCCTCCGATGTCGGTTAAATTAAAACTATATGTTTTTCGATATTAAACCTTTTTTTTTTGCGTTTGGCCTTTGAGGGCAACAGCAATGTTTATGGATCAAGGGTGTGTTTAGATCTCAAAAAGTTTGCAAAAAACATCTCATCATCTATCACATCACCTCACATCACCTCTCACTATTCATCTGCATTTATACCAATTCTTCCCAAATTCTTCCTCAATTCAACCAATTCATTTGGATCTAAACACACCCTAAGTAGTCTTTATAGGTGGGTCCCATAGAAGAAGTAGTCTTTAGTTGTTTTTTTACCTCCACAATGTGCTAATCTAAATAGACTATTACGTGAGGCCCATTAGAAAAAAAAAATCAAAGCCCAACCGTTTACCCTCTCTTCCGTCGTTCCCCCACGCGGCTCTCTCTCTCTCTCTCCGCTTCCTTCGTCCGTGCCGCCGCCGTTCTCTCTCGCTGCCGTCGTTTCCCTGTCCCTCCAACCAAGATCGAGCTCTCTCCAACCGGATCGAGCCCAAGCATCACAAATCGACCTTCTTCCGCTCCGGATTAATCTCGAAGCACCTCCCATCTGACCATCTCCATGGCTGCCGCCTACAGGAAAAGTGGAGAAATCGAAAGGGTGTAGATGAGCGGGTGAAAGTTGGCGCTTGCATCGAGCTTGGGGAGTGCTGAATCGAGCCCGAGGCCATGGCTACCAGCACACGGGCGAGCTGCGCATGTGTCAGAATTGGGAGGGCGTGCGCGGGTCCCACCTCCCCATGTGCTCCCCTCTTAATGGCCTCCTCCCTCCTCCTGCCTCGCCCGCCAACCATACAACCGCGCTGCTCGCCACCTCCCCAGTCCCCACCTTCCTCTCCCTTCTCCACCGAAGCAAGAGAGAGAGAGAGAGAGAGCGCTCGTGCTCGGATCCTTCCCGGCAGCCATGGATGCCGCCGAGGTGAGGAGGAGCAGCGCGTCCTCCTCCCCAGAGTTCGAGTTCTGGCCGCTCCACCCCGACCCCTCCGCCTCCCCGTCCTGCGCCGACGAGCTCTTCGCCGGCGGCGTCCTCCTCCCGCTACCCGTACTTCCACCGAAGCCGGCATCGTCCCACGTGGGAAGGAGCAGTGGCAGCAGCCAGGGTGCGCCGCCCGCTCTGGAGTCGGATACGATGGAGGCCGAGCCAGGGGAGGCGTCCCTTCTCGCAGCCGTCGCTCCGCCCACGGCCTCCATTACTTCGGTGAAGGCGCTCACCGCTGCCTCCACCGGAGGGTCTAAGCGCTGGACGGACATCTTCTCCAAGAAACCCGCGGAGGAGAAGGAGAGGGAGAAGCGCAAGGACGGCGCCGGCGGCCGGAAGCAGGCGGCGCACCCCGGCAGCAGCGGAGGCGGCGTGGGCTCGGAGCTCAACATCAACATCTGGCCCTTCTCCCGGAGCCGCTCGGCCGGCGGCGGGTCCGGGTCGTCGAAGCCGCGGCCGCCCGCGCGGAAGGTCAGCAGCGCGCCGTGCTCGCGCAGCAACTCCCGCGGAGAGGCCGGCGGTCCACCCCGGCGGTGGGCGGCGAGCCCCGGGCGCCCCGGCGGCGGCGTGCCGGTGGGTCGTTCCAGCCCGGTCTGGCAGATCCGAAGACCCGCGGCCAGGCCCGCGCCCGCGCCATTGGCTTCGGAGCTGGCGTTCGCCGACAGGAGGGCCTCGCCGCCGCAGACGCACAAGGACAGCAAGCCCGCCGGCGCTGCCGGCGGCGTCAGGAAGGCCGGCCTGGGCGGCGGCGTCCGGGGCCTGAACCTGAGCGTGAACTCGTGCATCGGCTACCGGCACCAGGTGAGCTGCCGGCGCGCGGACGTTGGCGCCGCCCGCGGCCCCGGCAGCGGCGGGCTGTTCGGCATCAAGGGGTTCTTCTCCAAGAAGGTGGTGCATTGAGCGAGCCTGATTGTTCACCCCGGAGGCTCTCTCTCTATAATGACTCATGTAGTAACTTATTATTATTTTTAACTTTTCTTTTTACTTTGTTGGTGAATTGGGTGGATGGAGAGCGGTACGGTGTGTCTGTAATGGAGGCTGGTAAATTACGTGTAAAAAGATGGCTAGCCAATAACCGGTTTTTTGTAACTAATGCTTGGTGATATGTAAAGTTTAGCAGTGGTAACCAATGCAGCTTTATTTGTTTATTGTTGATGAGCAATGGGGGGATTTGTTGGTGCTCCTGCAGACTGGCTGCTGCACAGATGAGAACGAGAGAGAGATGATGGATGGTGATGATTCTATATGAACAATATTCCTTTGCATATGAGCATGTGGATATGATTGTGCCCCCACTGTACCTTTCAATTCTTTGGCCGGGCGCATTTTTATTTTTCGACTGTAAAAACAAATTTTTATTTTTCGACTGTAAAAACAATTCTTAAATATTTCTTTATAGAAAATAAATACAAAGATCTCACATCCATGTTGGCCAAGTAAGCATGTTTAGTTCCAAAAAAAAAATTGAGGTCTTTTTGGAAGCCTATTAGGAGGATTAAATATAGACTAATTACAAAACTAATTACATGAATGGACGGGAAATCGCGAGACGAATCCATTAAGCCTAATTAATCCATCATTAGAGATTGTTTACTGTAGCATGGCGTTGTCTAATCATGACATAATTAGGCTCGTTAGATAATCCGCATTTAATACTCCTAATCAGTGTCCGAAGATTGATGTGACGGGTAGTTGGGAAAAATTTTGAGAACTAAACAAACCCTAAGGTGATGTACTCGTTTGACATGCCCCTTTCAACACTTACTAGAGCCTGAGGCGCGCGCGCCAATTTTTCGGCTCAGTTCAGAATCTTTGAGGTCAACATCTTAGGATGCAAGGTCCAATCAAACGGCTTAAGCACAATAGGTGCTGTTTTGCTCTTCACCCTTTGGTACAGCTTTGGCATAAGCTGTCCACGGAGCTTCTTGTTGTTGATATCTTGGTTTTTCATTTGTTGCAGTGACTGAGTTGATCTCCAAAGATGTCATCAACATCTGCATCCATCAATAATGGTCCTGCTTATTGTTGCATCGCCTCGTGGACGAATTGGTACCGAAAATAAGGAAATGTTCAAATTCTACAAGTTGGTATTTATATATGTATGCTTCTGTCTCCAATATAGTACTAAAATACATTTAAAGAACCTGCCATTTCTGAGCTGGTTGTTTTGTTTTCATGTGTTATTTGATTATTTCTGATCCATCCATAATCGCTTATCAAACACAAAGCAACATCATTCTGAACATTTACACATAGCGTGATGCATATTTCCTATATTATTTGACGTGAACACTACAATTTTTGTGTCCAGAATTCCAGATGATCCAAAACCATTTCTTTTCTAACAGTAATCTTTGTCATCTCATCCTTGAAACCCTGGCGAGCCTACAGAATGGATCCATAGCTCTGAACTACCAACCAAAATATAACCTGCAATACTAATCTGAAAAAATCAGCAAGAATTCAAAAAATGTCAGGTAAAGAGACAACCAAAAAGCATACCATACCTATAAGCAGCAGAGTAACCATCAAGAAAGCAACTAAGCCAATGAAGCAAACACCTCAGGATAGACAATATTTTTTGTATATCTGCCGCATCCATTCTCACCGTCTTCAATTAAGATTTTCAGACCTTTCTTGGAAGTTACTCTGGAGACTGCAACATACAGTTGCCCATGAGAAAACACTGGATTTCTGAGGTACAGTCCTACAACTGACAAAGTTTGACCCTGGCTCTTATTAATACTCATAGCATAGCACACTCGAATAGGAAATTGACGTTCGCTGCAAAGTAAATGGCCATTTCTTGTTTCCAGCATACAAAACTATCCGAGGAATGTATGCTGTATCACCAATGTTGGAACCAGTAATAATACGTGCCTCCAAAATTCTATCAGCCAAATTAGTGATGACAAGACGCGTACCGTTACACAAGCCGGCCGTCTGGTTAAGATTTCTGAGAAACATTACTGGAACTCCAACTTTAAGAACTAGACAATGATCAGGAAAATTGTTAATTTTCAGGGAGTTCAAGAACTCAACCGGGTATAACAGGTCTACATCGCCAATTCTGTCTGAGCACTTAGAAATACTATCAGAACTAAGATATTCCTTCCCTTCTTCTGGGACCATCTCTATCATTGCAGAATTAATCTCATCAGCAACGTCAGTATGATTTATTTCAAGTCATGAACCGAAAAGGTGTTTAGAAACAGCAATGCCACCCAAAAGGTCCTCATCAATTACATACATTGATGGCATTGTTGGTTATTACTGACTGAATAAGAGTTGGGACAAATAACATTGAATTACATCTCAGATAAAAATGAAAACCTAAGAAATTTCTAACCAAAAGAAACTGAAAACAAATTTTGCAAGGCGACAGAAAGGTAGGAAGGAAGGAGGAATGCCAAACAAAGTTTTTAATTTAGCAATTGACTAATACACACAGATGCCTTAGAATCAAGGAATATGATATCATTTTTTATTACATGAGTCATAAGTTCTGTCATATTTTCCCCCTCCCTTTACATATACTTTGTAGAAGATCATTTATCTAGCACTATGCATCTCCAGAACATACCTTGTGGAATTTATGTGTTAACATTCCAGTTGCCAGGATAGGTTTTTATCACAAGAAACAAAAGCTATACGCCAAGCAGATATGATGAGATGCAGAATATACAAAATTAGGAAGAAAAATTAGAAGGAAAAAAAAATCCATCCCTTATGCCGGCAATGAGAAGAACATGGGAGAAGGAAGGAGCAAGGAAAACATGATGCTGGTGAACCAGCAACTGGATGTGGTGCGCTGTCATTTTAAGGTAGAAAAAGAAAGACTATTCCTGTTAATTTGAGAAGAATGAGAAGAAATACCTGCAGCATCGCATTGATATTGTTGCTTCCTGCTCTGTGAATTGGGGAGATAAACTGAAATGTCGCATGAGCAGAGAAGAGTTGAGGCCTGGAACTGCAAAAGATTAGATTAGCAACAGAGGACACTGTCGAAGCAAAGTGGAATACTGGAATCTCACTGGCCCAATCTGCAACCGGCTAGGAAGGAGCAAACAAAACCTGTAAAGCTCACCTTGGCAGCGCCGCTGCCACCTCCGCGCGGCAACCGCAAAAGATTGGATTGTCATGCACTTCGACAGGAACAAAGAAGATGATTGGAATTGATGGATCCTGATTGGAATTGATGGAGCCGTTCTTGCAACAGAGGAAACAAGCAAAAGAGGACCGAGCGCTCGAGGCACACCGTCCGCGGGCGCCGCACCCCTGGCGCTGGCCGAGTGCCCTCCCGCGCCGGACTCCCGCGAAGGCGCGGAGGGAAGTGTGACGGGGCAGACCGCCGGCCGCATGTATCGACGTCAGCGCCGCCGCCGGGAGACCAAGGGGAAAGAAAAAGAGAAACAGAAGGGAAAAGGAGACAAGGGAAGCGGGGATTCGAACCGGCGCCGCACACCGCCGAACAGCAGCATGGAGGGGTTCTTTTGCAAAAGGGCAGGCAGGTGGTTTTCTGCAAAACTGGCACGATCTCCAAATTTTCTCTTCTTGGTGTACAATTATTTTAGAACACAAGAGGTTTTGTGCAAGAAAAATGAGTGTGCGTTTTGTAGCCGAGGGGCCTCTGTATACCTGGAAGGAAATAAAGGAATAATGGAGAGCTTCCTTGCAACTTTCCGTGCGGCGCTGGGCACCCTCAGAACCGTGGGATTGACCGCGATCGTACAACCGCGAATTTCGGACGACGTAGCACACAACAGAGGGCGCGACAGATGTGCCCAAATAAAGGATTCGATTTGGAGGACCAAACACACATGCCTCTTTCGTAGGGATAGAAATATGGAAATGAAATCCGAATTATCCGATATCCGTATCTGCTAAAATATAAATATGGATATCCGTATTCGAATTCAAATATGGTGGTAAAGTGAATACATCCGAATTCGTTTTTGTCGATTTTTTCTCTATCCGATTCCATCCGTATTCGGCAATATCCGGTAATATTCGTATTCGACTATATAAAACTGTAAGTTATCTTTATAACTAATGACAAATTATGTTTAATAGAATACTAGTAATGATAGTGTATAATTAAAAAAATATGTCCATAACTAATTATTATGACATTAATTTTAATATTAAAAATGTTGGAATATAAAACAATTTAAAATTAATATTTAAATTTAATGACCAATATCATTAATTTTAATATTAAAAATACATTATTATAAAGTTTAATTTTAATTATTCTAGTTTATTTATGTATTAATGAAAATATTTTCATGTATTTTTTATTATTTGTTTGATATATATATAATATGTATTTATTAATAGTTTTATTTACTATAGGATTAATTATTAAAATAAATATGGATGAATGTGATATTCTTAATGAGCAATCTCTGTTATGTACTAATACTTTAGTCTTTATATGATTTTGTAATTGTAAATTATCAATAAAGAAAATTGGTAAATGTTGTCTTCCAAATCGAGTAAATATCCGAATGCATTTCCGAATGCGAGACATCCGTTTTGTATTCGTATTCGAGAACATTCGAATCCGTATTCGTATTCGAGTAAAAATATGATAAAAGGTGTTATCCGAATCTGATTCTATGCGAATCCGATCCATTTCTATCCTTACTCTTCCAACACTTATTTGGAGGACCAAACACAGATGAATTAAAAAATTAATTACACAGATCGACCGGAAATCACGAGACAAATCAATTAAGCCTAATTAATTTATCATTAGAGATTGTTTACTGTAACATAACATTATCTAATAATGATATAATTAGGCTCATTACATTTGTCTCGAGTTTTAAGATAGGAGTTATGGAATGTGTTTTGTTATTAATTCACGTTTAATGTTCTTAATTAGTATTCGTTCGTTCGATGTGATGGATGGATGGAGAAATTTTGTGGAACAAAACGGGGATAACGTGTGTACTCCATGAACAATCCAATCAGTATGGGATTAGAGTGTGGCTGGTAATTTTGTAGTAAACCACAATCAGAGGATCAAGAACAGACGAACATTTTTTTTGAAAAAAATAAAGATAAAAGGGTTTACCGCTGCTCTTATTGCCACCATCACAAAGTAGACGTCGAAATGCCGACAAATAATGCAGCTCTTGCCGCCATGAAGAGCCTCGTTTGGAGGGCTTCAGCTCCGGCTCAACGAGTGGCTCCGGGCGGAGCCCTGCCAAAGGGTTGTTTCGGCCCCGGCTCCGGAGCCCTGCGAATCGCGCTCACTGGAGCCCTTTTGGCCGCGCAGAGCCACAAAAGAGTGGCTCCGTCCAGCTCCACGCCACTTTTGCCAGCCCTGCCCTCAGACGGGCACGGGTGGGAGGCCGAGCGGCGGCGGGGCGGGGCGGAGGCGCCGGCGGCGCGGAGCAGAGGTGGAGGCGCCGGCGGGGAGGAGCCAGTGTGGTAACGCCTCCTTCTCCAGTCGCGGTGGTCGCCGGCGGCACCCCCTCCTCTCCCAGTACCACCATCGCAGCCCGTAGAGGGCTGTCGTCGCCGCCTTCTCCCCCAGCGCAGCGGCCTCCGTCGCCTCCCTCCTGCACCTCCTTAGATCCGCAAGGGGGAGCTGGGAGGCTTTGGGGTCGGGAGCATCACGAGGAGGTGGCCGCCGGCAGGCTCCAACATGCAGAGGAGGCGACTATCGGGGAGCTTTGGGGGGCGCGGGTGGAGGTGGCGGGGGGGAGCTCTGGGGGCGCCGGTGGACGGCAGAGAAGATAAGGAAGATGATGCCGGAAACAAATAAGAAAAAGGTAAAGAAGAAAAAAGGAAGGGCATTATGGACATTTCACCTTCTTATCCACTTACACAGCCCGGAGAAGCCGTTTTGCCAAACATTTTCTTAAGGCTGTGTTTGGTGCGACTCCGTGGTGCTCCGGCTCCTCCTGACGCTTTACTATCATGACATTGTAGCATGGAGTCTTTTTCTCTCTCCTTCCTCTCCCTCTCACACAGACGACGGAGCTGGAGAAGCTTGTTTTTGCAGCTCCGACAGCTCCTTCACCCCAGCACTTCATTTCGGCAGGGGAGAGAAGAATAGCTTCGTGGTACAATGCTGTTGCAGTACTTGTGTTAGGAGGAGCCGGAGCACCACAAAGCTGCACCAAACAAGCTCTAAAACGGCTCCAGCTCCACTAGAAGTGCCCCCCACCAGAGGAGCCAGAGCGAGAGCAAGAGCCGTTTTGAGTGGAGCCGAAGCCTTCCCAAACACGCCCGAACTGTGTGACTCTCGAGAATTGAAGACGACGACGTTGTTGCACACCGTACCTGTTGTCCTGTTCCCTCTATAACAGTGAGACTAGCTCCAACTGTTTTCCTAGCTAGTTATTGCTAGCTTGTGAACCCAACTGTTGTTGGTGGTTTAGGCTATCCGTACTTGTCGTATTTCATTTTCATACTTAAAAAAGAATATGATGCATGATTATCAAGATTCTTAAGTACAACATCAATTATATCTCATCCCAACACCAACAACCAACTGTGGGTCCCACACTTTTTTATCTCCACCCGACCGGCTCCCCTCCCTCCATTCTCTCTCTTCTCTCCCTCCCACCTCGCTCCCTCTGCCCACCCCGAGCGACGACTTCTCTGAGCCCGCCGGCGGTGCCAGGTGAGGAGCGACGCACTCATCCTCCCTCCCCAAGCTTATGTCGCCCTCCTCCTCCTCCCCCAAGCTCCTGCCGCCCTCCTCCTCTTTACCCTGCCTCCACACCGCGGCGCTCCATCCTTCTTCTGTGCCGCCGCAAGCTCCGTCCTCCCTCTTGCGGTGGCGGCCCGAGCTCAAGGCTCCCTGTGCGCGGATCTGCAAGGATGACGGAGGATCGAGCTCCAGGCGCTCAGGAAAATCGAGCTCAGGTGGATCCCCTCCCCCACCAGGCGCTCAGGCAGACCGAGCTACAGACCGGCGGAGGAGCAGAGGTGGAGATCTGCGGCGGCGTGACCCCTGAGGACAGTAAGGTGGAACTCAGAGGCGAGGCTCACCGGCCGGCGCCGAGCACAAGGCGGCTCTGCCGGCGGCTGGTCCCGGCCAGAGCTCTCTCTCCCTGCTGGTGGCGCCGCCCCTGCCCTCAGCGGCGGAGGCCTCTCCCTCCCGCAGAGGTTGAGCTGGGTGGCTGTGGTGTAGTGGAGATCTTGGATGGTCGGGATGGCGTGGAGATGAATCTCGATTGCGGTAGCGTGGCAGAACTCGGTGGCGTGGCGGAGATATCGGTGGGCAGCGCGGAGGCTAGTGTAGTGGCAGCGGCTCCCTTTCCCCTTCTCAGCGTTTCACTACCACCGGCCCTGCTCATGGCAGCCTGCTCCCCTCCTCGCGGTAAGGTCTCCATGGCGGGCACAGCGGGGGACGGCGGCCTCGACCTCGCGTGTTCATCCTTCATGGCAGAGGGAGCCGGATCTTGGGCAACCTCAACCTCGGGTGTGGCGACTGTCCCACGACCCGTCTTCCTCCGTCTGCTCCTCTCCATCCACTTCGTCGGCGTCATTTTCCTCTCCTCTTTGCTCCGCTCAGCGTCATCTCTCTCCTCTCTCTCTCCCTCTGTGATGGCGCGGAGTACCAACGACCGGACACGAGGTGGGGCCAACGCGGGGTGTAACACACACCCCGTACTACGCTTGATTTTGCAAATGCCGGGTGCGAACAGGACGTCTCGTATGGGGTACCGCCCCCGGTGCGGGAAAAATGGTAAACTCATACGGGAGTGCCTCGGTACGTGCACCCGGTGCGGATAGCCTTACGGAGAGGGAAGCCTGCACTGCAGAATCGCCATGCATGCACAACAATGTTCAGCTTTCATAAGGTTTTGGGAGCCATCATCTACGCGTGTTTGTCTTGCTGCCAAACTGAAGTTCTTGGAGTGCGTGAGGGATAGAAAATTGGAGAGATTCTTATCCCACCACAAACTATACCCATGAACAAATTTGCTCCAAAACCAAACCACTTGAGAAACAAGCTAGATACCACTCCAGATCCACCAGTGTTCGCCCACAAAATAGATAACTTTCAGAAACCGGTGAAGTTTGTGAGCACCCTTGGGAATGTCTTTTGGGGGAAGTCAGGAGGAAAGGGGTAGAGAAACCGACAGAAGCTCCACAGCCAAAGCCAAAACTAGTTCGCTTCCATTGTGAGTATTGTGGAAGGGATGGTCACCTCGGAGAGTTTTGCTACAAAAAGAAGAGGGATGAGAGGATGGCAAAGGAGTGACTGCCTAGGGGTCAGGCGGAGGTGCGTATAGTTCCGGATTGGGGAACGAGAGGAGTTCCCACCCGAGGTGGTTCGCGTGCTGCTGCCCATGGGAGGGCGGTCAGACCGGCCTGGGCAGGCGGTCTGACCGCGTCCCAGCTGGGAGTAGGGGGTTTTGATGCCCGTGGTCGTGGTGGTTCCTATGGTCGTGGTACAGGCAGTAGAGGGTTTGTTTCTGGTGGTTGTGTGTTTGCTGGATGTTCTCCTCCTCGTGATCAATATGAGGATAGTAGAGATCGTCGCAGCTTTGAGTTTCAGAGGGGCTACGAGCCACGCTTTCCTTTTCGTGGTAGTCGTTCTCCTCCAGCGAGGCGTGAGGTGGTTCAGCGTGGTGGTCGTAGCTTTGGACGTGATAGGATGGATGTTACTAACCCCACTTTTGAGCAAATGGCTCGACACTGGTTTGATTCCTTTTGTGCTAACCCCAGTGTTGAGTCGCTTTCTCACTCTCATTTTCGTTTTGATTTGCAGGTGGGAGGCATGGAGAACATTTGGTTGATTGACTCTGGTTGTTTGCGACAGATGACCAGAGACAAGGGGTGGTTCTCCAGCCTCACCCCGGTGGTGTCAAAGGTGTACATCACTTTCGGGGATAATGGACGAGGACGGGTGATTTCAGAAGGTGAGGTTAAGGTGAGCAGATTGGTGACCTTAAAGCGTGTGGCTCTGGTCAAGTCACTTGGGTATAACCTATTGTCAGTATCTTAGTTGCTGGACGAGTGTTATGAGGTTCGTTTTAAGTTGGGGGCTTCTCGTGTTCTTGACTCTCGAGGCGATCTTGTTTGTACGATCGTGCCCGAGGCACAGATCTTTCGCGCTGATTTTTCTCAGTCTTTTGGTCCCCCGAGGTGTTTGTGTAAGGAATCAGATGCTCGTAGCCTAAGAGGGGGAGGGGTGAATTAGGCAACTTAAAACCTTAAGCCTAGGGTTATCACTATTTGCTCAAAACATAAACTAGAACATGCTATCTAGATGTGCAACTATGGTTGTTCTAGTGTGAAACTCCCATCCCAAAATAAGTTTTGTAACCTATAGCCAATCCTAGCAAGATACTACTCTAGGAAAGTAAAGGCAAACAAGGATTGCAAGAAAGTAATGCGGAAACGTAAAGGGGGATGAGAGGAAGCAAACTCTTGACACGCGATTTATCCTGTGGTATCGGTAGGCACTAAGCCACCCTTAGTCCACGTTGTTGAAGCACTCCACACAAGAGTATTGCTTCCCGGTCACCAAGTCTCTCCCAAGAGCACCACTTGACTTGCCACAAAGGCACTCGCCAAGATCCCTTGGTCACCTTGATGCCGCCTCCACTAAGGAGCTTCTCCACCAAGGGAAGGGGGGTCTCCACGTCCCCCGCACAAAGTGTCCTCGCCGCTCCACACCAAGCCGAAGGGTTGAAGACGTTTACCGGAGAGCCCCTTAGGCTCCAAGGCTTTCGGCGCACCTTGTACAACTTGATCCACTCAAGAATCACCTCACGAGGTAGGCACACCTTGCACTCACTCAGCTCTAAGCTAACCTAGCACTAAGCACACACACCAAGCATGTGCAAAGCCTTTGGATGTTCACTTAAGCACTAGCATGGCATGGATATGATCTCCAATGTGTCTTGGACTCCCCTGCACTTCCACATACTCCAACAAACACAAATAGGTGAGTAGAGGGGGTATAAATAGCCCAAGGCATCCAAAGAGCCATTGGCTAACGGCCACTGAAAAGTGTAGCGTCGGAAGAACCGATGCTAGTATTTCAGGGCCATCGGTTCATCCGGTGCCCCATCCACGTCACTTAGTCGTTGCAGCTCTGCTCACGCAAATCATCTGACGCTTCTACCGACGCACCGTCGGTTCATCCGGTGTTGAAAGGTTCTTCGCCAAAACCTTACTGTTAGCTTCTTCGTAGCCATCAGATGAACCGTTGCTTGTATCCTTGTGACCATCGGTTAATCTGGTGCTTAAGTTCTCGCAACTGGCTGCTCTCTGTTAGTTGTTTTCATACCGCCGGATGAACCGTTGCTGACCCATCGGTTCATCCGGTGCTACTGATTCCTGCAGGCTGGCCCTTTCTTCTTCTCTTCAATTCATCTGACGAATGTAGAATTCAGACCATCGGTTCATCCGACGCTCTTCAAGTTAACTCAAGTCTTCACGCAGTGTACCATTTCATCTGTTGCTTGCACCGACGCTGTCTTCTAATGTACCGTCAGTTCATCTGACGGTGTCATTTCTTTTCTTCCTCTTCCACGGTTTAGACCCTCAAAACCGTGGGACCTAGAAATGTCTACAAAGACATGCTAGACAATATGGTTAGTCCCATTGCTTGTTTTATCATGAATCACCAAAATCATCTTGAACAAATGGCATATGAGGCCATGTTTGCTACAGTTTGGTTGCTGGTCCTTCTTCTGAGTTGTGGAGGTGGCATAGGAGGTTGGGGCACTTGAGCTTTGAGCTCCTTACCCGTTTGAGCGCGCTCGATCTTGTTTGAGGATTGCCCAGGTTGCATTTTGAGAAGGATTTGGTTTGTGTGCCTTGTAGGCACGACAAGATGGTAGCCATTCCCCATCCACCCCTGACTGCTGTCATGACAGAGCGTCCGACAGAGCTGTTGCATATGGACCTTGTTGGGCCAGCTCGAGTTCGCTCGGTGGGTGGGAAGTGGTATGTCCTAGTGGTTGTGGACGATTACTCTCGCTATGTCTGGGTGTTTTTCTTAGAGGATAAGGGTGAGACGTTTGATTTTGTTCGAGACCTGATCTTGAGGTTACAGAACGAGAGACATAGGGATGCCATTAGAGCTATACGCAGTGATAATGGCACTAAATTCAGAAACTCTCATTTTGAGACCTTTTGCCGTGATCTTGGTCTTGAGCATCAGGTTTCGACTCCGTACACCCCTCCTCAGAATGGTGTTGTGGAAAGGAAGAATCGGACCCTGTGTGAGATGGCTAGGACGATGCTCGATGAGCACATGACTCCTAGGAGGTATTGGGCTGATGTGGTGAATACCGCATGCTATGTGTCAAACCAGATCCTCCTCCGAGCTTTCAAGAAGAAAACCTGCTATGAGCTGATGCATGGTCGAGTACCCAAGGTGAGTCACTTTCATGTATTTGGTTGCAAGTGTTTCATTCTTAAGAAGGGTAGAAAGTTGGATAAGTTTGAGGCTAGGTCGGTTGATGGTATTTTCTTTGGTTATGCTACTCACTCTATAGCATTTCGTGTGCTCAACTTGGAAACTAACCAAATCGTGGAGACTTGCGAAGTTACCTTCGACAAGACACAGCCGCGTAGCTCTTTGGTCTTTGATTGTGCAGGTGATGAGGAGTTTGACGAGGAGATCTTTGAGGAGGAGGTGCAGGAAGATGGTGAGAAGATGATGGTGGTGGTGCTCCCGCAGCTGGCCGTGTACCTACTACTTCCACGGCTACGACGACGATCGAGGACGGTCATTCACCTACACCGACGACGATTGAGGCTGTTCGAGAGGTTGCTGCTACTGAGGGGGAGGTGGTCTCCAGACGTGAGGCACCCCGGCGTGTTAAGGTTGATCACCCACCTTCGTCGATCATAGGTGATGTTCATGAACGTACTACACGGTCCAGGTCACAAAGGCATTCTCATTTTGCTCATTCTGCATTTGTCGCTTCTTTTGAGCCCAAAGATATTGGACACGCACTTTTCGATCCAGATTGGGTGAATGCTATGCATGAGGAGCTTGAGAATTTTGAGAGGAATCAGGTGTAGGAGTTGGTTGAGCCTCCACCAAATTGCAAACCTATCGGGACAAAATGGGTGTGGAAGAACAAAGAGGGAGAAAATGGGGAGATTGTGAGAAACAAGTCGAGGTTGGTTGCTCAGGGGTATAGCCAGAAAGAGGGCATAGAATATGAGGAGACATTTGCTCCTGTGGCTCGTTTGGAGGCAATTAGGATCCTTCTAGCATTTTCAGTTGCTAAAGGGTTCAAGTTGTACCAAATGGATGTGAAGAGTGCCTTCCTAAATGGGTTTTTAGAGGAAGAAGTGTATGTGAGGCAACCCCCGAGTTTTGAGAGTGAGAGGTTTCCCCATCGGGTATACAAACTCAGAAAAGCACTATATGGCCTAAAACAAGCACCCAGGGCGTGGTATGGCAGGTTGAGAGGGTTCTTGTTTAGTAAGGGGTTTGTGATGGGGAAGGTGGATCAGACTCTCTTTCTCCTCAGGCAGGGTGATGACATTTTGATCGTGTAAGTATACGTGGATGACATAATCTTTGGCGGCTCTTCTCACACTTTAGTTGCCAGGTTTGCAGATGACAGGAGCAGGGAATTCGAGATGGGTGAGTTGCAGTTCTTTCTCGGGCTTCAGATCAGGTAGTGCAAGGATGGGACGTTTGTGCATCAAGCCAAGTACACCAAGGACATAGTGAAGAAATTCAAGATGGATGACTCGAAGCCGATGGCAACGCTGATGAGTACGACTACAGCTTTGGATGCGGATGTTGATGGCGAGCCCGTGGACCAGAAGGAGTACCAGAGCATGATCGGCTCCCTCCTCTACTTGACGGCGACGAAGCTGGACATACAGTTCAGTGTGTGTCTGTGCGCTCGTTTTCAGGCTTCACCGAGGACCTCACATCAGCAGGCTGTCAAGAGGATTTTCAGGTACTTGAACTACGCCCTTGAGTTTGGTCTTTGGTATTCTGCAGCCTTGACACTCAACCTTCACGGGTTTGCGGACGCTGACTTCGCTGGGTGTCGTTTGGATCGTAAGTCTACTTCTGGTGGGTGTCAATTTCTTGGGTCTTCTTTGGTTTCTTGGTCATCCCGCAAGCAGTCGAGTGTAGCCCAGTCCACTACAGAGGCCGAGTATGTTGCTGCAGCTAGTTGTTGTTCCCAGCTCCTATGGATTACCTACATTGGCACACTTCCTCCATGTGGTGGAGGCATCAGAATCTCTCCATGTGGTTGTTCATTATCTTGATGTGCAGCTTCTCCTTCGTCTTGGGCCGCGGAGGGTGATCCCTATCCCACAATTTTCCTTTTTAATCTTCTTTGCCGGTACAAGAAAATCCTTCCTCTAACCAATTTTGTCTTAATTCAATCTCAACCTCATGTTGGGAAGAGGGACATTAATCTTTGTCAACTTGTACCTTCTCCTCTCATCTCCACTAATAAATTTTCCTTGCTTCATGTACTTGATCCCAAAGAAATCCCGACAAGGAGAATTTTTGGGTTCCTTGTTATCTTCTCCCGAAATCATTCCCTAAAAATCCTTCTAACATATTTTCTTGGACATCAACTTGCTCTGGGGCCTCCTTGTAACCGAGTAGTTCTACAATACACCCATAAGGAACTAGTTGCTCTTTATCTTCAAGGCGGAATGAGAGGCACGACACCCCTTCATTAATGACTGGTGCCAAAGTATAAGAATTTCCAAGGCAAGCTCCTTGTGAGTAGTCACACCAACTCCATTAAAGAATTGCACCCATCCAAGGTTGCTCAAGATTTGATATCCGAGTGGAATCCTACACTTGGAGGGCGTCATCGAAGTCAACATTTGGCACAAGCTTCCTCTCAAGACGAACAAGCCTCTCTTCCTCCTCCTCCGTCTTCATGATGAATCCATTGTAATGCCTCGGAGTGTATGGTGGTGGAGTGGATGAACGAGTTGAGCATCGTGGTGGAACGAGTGGCTCCTTCGGGTGTCCTTGCGGTTTGGTGTACCGCATGGACGAGCTTCGTGTACTCCTTATGCCACCAAGGGGCAGCGTGCCACTCCTCGGTGATGCCACGTCTTCCTCCATGCTTCGGGGAGACTTGGAGACCGAGTGCCTCCTTGAAGAGCTCGATGATGACCTTCGATGAACGAGTCTTCTTGGTGAAGACATTGGTGGCTCTCTTCCACATAGTTGGTGCACTAACTCACAACGAGTGCACCGGGGGTTGCTTGCCGGTGGGAAAAACACACAAGGGAAGAATATGGAGGGTGGAGTGTGAGGTGCACAAGATAGGAGGGATTTTTTTCTAGGTTGTTTCTGGAACATATGGGCTATGAACTCAAGAACACGAATTAACAAAAATACTTACCAGGCGAAGGGGAGCACCAGGGGTCATCAATGGAGGTCAGGCCGGCCGACCTAGTCCTTTCGCCTCCAGTTTTCTTCGAGATTCTTCTTACTCCCTTCTTGCCTTGTGTCCGCGTGACCCATGAGATTCCATCGCCCAAACATTCACAACCACTCCTTTGCTTGCGTGGTTTAGGGTTCCGCCTCCATTATTTTGCTTTGTGTCACTTCTTTGCTCCCTTGCTTTTTGTGCTTCCACTAATTTCCTGCAAAACAAAGCCCTTGCTTCCCCCATGCTTGTCCTTTGCATGTGCCCAAGACGCCAAACGATTGATGCTTACCCAAGATGCATCATGGGGCACTATATGTTAATCAAGCTCAAAAACCTCCCCTTAATCATGTTTAGATGCTAATCACTCCTCTAATTTTGAAAGTTTAAAAATTAACTCAGCGCTAGCGATGAGTCCAAATATATTATTAGAGGAGATTTTAGGCATCCGAAACAATTGTAAAATTTATTTTGGTTGCACCGGGATCGATTGCTTTCATTAATTGATAGCAAGCTCCTCCGACTTGACCGTGGGAGCATAGGTTTAGGTTCTAATTTTGGCCAAACATGAGAGAGAGAGAGAGATTTTGAATAAAAATAAATTCAATGGGGCTTAGAAAAATTCTAAATCTAGAGAAACGATGGATGTCAAGTTGAAAGAAACCAAAAATCAAGTTTCCTAGGTTCACGTGAGTCCGACCATGCGTCAAAGATTAAAAACCATTAAGGAACATGGCAAGGCTCTACTCGTGTGTTCTTATTATGTAAAACTACCAACCCTTAACATCATGGAGAGGATGAAAGGCTTGGATAGGATCTGAATTTTTGGTTCTAGTTTCTCGAAAAGAGGCATGGGATGGCTCATGTCATTGGTTTAAGATCGAAAAATTTAAATAAAACGACCGATCAAATAAAAGGTTCTCCGAAACTTGTTCAACCACTTAAGAGTTAATAAAATGTTTTGCGTAGAAAATTCTAAGACTCACTTACTTGAAATTCGGAAATCTTCCGGGCTGCCCTCCCGGTAGCTTTATTCTTGATCGGGTTGTCCTCCCGGTAGCTTATTATTGACTCGACGAACAGGTTGCATCCTGCAAAGCGCTTCATTTATAGTCTATAGCTAGACTTCTTCTCTTCTACACTTCAGATCAACGCTCTTTGTGGGCGTTGCAATCTTGGGGACCCCACTTCTACACCATCCTTGGCTTTGGTGTAGGTTTATTCTTCGGCTTAGTCATCTTTTTGGTCTTCACAGGCGGGCGTTGATTCTTGGTCTTGACGGATGTAACAACTTTTGTGTCTCCGCTTCATTCTCCTTTGGCTCCTCTCTTCCGATGTAACGATGAGGTAGAATGCATTTTATATCGACCATGTTACATAGCTTGAATCGTGGTTAACTTGAATGCACTCCTCTCGCCATCACTTGATCTCCCCCTTGCTGACGTCGATTGTTGCTCCGACGGTCTTGAGGAACGATCTCCCTAGGATGAGTGGCGGATGAGGTTCATCTCCTTTTGATCTTGTAGGTGGAGTTTCTCCTGGAGATTCTGACAATGTCCGGCCTCCACTTTTAGACCTTCGTGTTGTACGTCACCTTTGCCTGCAAAATTTTTTTAGACCATCCACAAAATATATGTTTTTTTGTTGGAGATGTAGCCGTCTACCTCCCATTAGGGTTAGCCAAATATATACAAAAACTAGAAGAAAACTAGGGTTTAGCAAAACCCTAGATTAGATTGATTTTTTTATTGAGGATGATCAAAATTAAGAGATGCAAAAGAAAAATCAGGAGAAAAACTGAAAATATTCACAAACTCAATACTAGATTGAATCTTGATTACTTGTTCCCCGGCAACGGCACCAGAAAAAGGGGCTTGTTGATGGTTGATTGTTGTATCAAAGTTCGTTTGGACTTGCAAACGGACAAATACCCCATCGTAGTCAAGGGACCCTTCTTCCCTTGAGTGGTTAACCCAAGGTATCGAATCCGTGGAACAATGTGTAATGCAAGATCCAATCTAATAAGCGGAAAACACTTTGATCTTGACAAGGGGTTTTGCATCTAATCTATGGAAGAACCAAGAAAATAGATCTAATCTACTTAACACCAGTGGTAGCAAAAGAAAGAGAGGGGAGGTAAAACCAATCTATAGATTGGATCGGGTCCTTTGTTGAAGTTCCAAAGCCAAGAAGAATAAAGCAAACGAATCTCATTAAAAGCCTCTTTAAATCTTGGCTTCCGTTCCAACCCTCAAAGGCACCTACCGTACACGTGATCAACATCCTATCACGATGTCCCGCTTATTGTGTAGGTGAACCTAAGAGCACGTTCACGAGGAACGTGTTGAAAACGCTCGGTAGGTCAGGTATGCACCTCTAGCCACCATGGCTACAAGAACATCCTATGCAATCTATCTGCGGAATAGATTGGAGAATAAGAAAACCCAAATGAAGACAAAGTCGTAGTGAAAGCACTTGATCGCTAGAAATCGGATTCAATCTTGCAAATTCAACATGAAGTATAATACATGGACAAGATCACCACCGGGATCCTTCCTTGATCTTGATCCTAGCTTCTAGAAATCCGACGTGGTCTTCCATGCAAGGTTCTCACGTTGGCTAGGGAAACCCTAGTCAACCATCTCGACCCTCTCCTCTCCGGAATGGTGTCCCTCTCTTCTCTGCTCCTCAGCGACGGATGACGAATGGCTAGATAGTTGCAACTTCGCACGGGGACTATAAATAGCCCGAGGATCATCTAGGTCAAAGGGGGCGGCGAATCGACACGAAAATGGGCCAGGTCGGCCGGCCTGGGCCGACCGGCCCAGGTTGTTTTCGGCCCGGTTTGCCCCCGGTTTTCTTCCTGAAGCTTCTCGCGACTTCCTGAGTTTTCGCTGAGTTGCATGTGGGTCCTTGACGTCATTTTCCTCATGGTTTAGATAAGTGTGCTTTGCGTATGAACTCCCGCATCTTCCGTCTAGGTCCTCGACACTTCTCGACTTCACGCTTTAGTCCTTGGTTCATTTGGAGTCATGTTCATCTTGTATCTTGACTTGTCCCGGGGTCCATGATCTTCTCATAAAACCCTTGATGAACTTTACCCGGAAGTCCTCATTTAGGCTCTTGATTCCTGTGTAAACAATAAACTCCAAAAACCATGCGCGAGTGCGAACTTAACATATAATGTGGGTTAGGATCGTTAGTGTGAATATCAAATTAATACCAACATAGAAGGTAAACATGTGGCTAGGTTGACGGAAATCGACCGCCCACACTCTCTCTTATGAGTTTAAGGCTTGGCATGATCCTAGTGTGGTTTGGTGGTTTATGTCATGCTTAATTCATGGATGGATATCATGTGCTTCTCACTTGGGCTCAAAGACCCATTTGTCATTATGAATGTTTAGCCCATGTGTTACCTTGTGGGGGAGCATAAGCTTCTTTTTACCGCAAAGGCACTTCATGTACCATTTTATGCTTAAATGTAAAAAAATAAATTGGTGTGAAATGCCTTGCTCAAAATTGTGCTCTCACTTGATCCATGTCATAAATGATTTAAATCTGATTTTATATGAGTGCTAAATCGTTGCATGTTGTCTACCATGAGAAGTCTCATTTTAAGAAGTAGACACATGGCTCGATGGCTTTAACATGACATGAGATTCTTATGAGTGTTTGTAATGATCTTGTGTTGAGAATATGTGACCTAGGATTGAAGTTTGTGTGATTTAAATTCACTTTGTTCATGTTTTGGTCTTTAGCTCATGAGAGGGATTTTTTTCGAAAAATTGTGTATTTTGATCATGGCTTGCTCATTTGCTCATGTAGCTTTACTATCATGATGGCAATGCTCATAAGAATCTTTGGAATGTCTTTCTTGCTCATTTGCTCACGTGTAGCATTTTGCAATGCTCATTGCCTATTTGAGAAGCTCTAGGTTGTAATTTTCGTAGAAATGCCTTGATTCATACATTGTCAACAAGGGGGAGAAGTTTGTGCATGGAAAATGGATCTGAGCATGTTTAGAAGGTTTTCGGTTGGTTTTGAACTGTTTCGGAACAAGTTTTTCTGGGGGCGGTCTGACCGCCCTGTCTGTGGTGTGACCGGTCTGGCTAGGCGGTCTGACTGGCCTGGGTCAGTGAGAGCAAGTTTTGCTCGTTTTCATGCATATGCTATAGTTCTTTGCATGCATGTGTTCAGGGGGAGTGCATTTGCTCAGGGGGAGCCTGCATGTGTTCAGGGGAGCTCCTTTGTGTCGCCTGAGTTCTTGCTTTGGTGGTTTGCTCTTTGTGAGCTTTGGTTTTTGTCTCGGTTGTGTTGAGCCGTTACCCTTGCCTTAGAGCAAGTACATTGCTACACATCAGCAGTCTGATAGGTCGTCCCATGCACAGCCACGTAGGATTTTTGCTGAGTTGGAGGAGAGAGGGAGAGAAGAGAGAGAAAACTTGTTGCCTCGTGAAACAACGAGCTCATCTGCGAAACATCCGCTCCACGAGACGACATCAACATCATTGTACGTTTTCGTCGTTGCCAGGGATGCTATTTTTTCTCTTCCCTAGATTTCCTACGCCCGATCCTTTCTCCCGCGTAAATCAATTTTTGGCGTGCGAAATTGATTCAATGGCGCGAAGGTACACCTTTTTCCCTGTATAATTTCTCCATCTCTCGTTCATCTGCAACCTCCCATCACAGATCCAATCAGTCACCCAAACCTTCCCATGCTCTCAAACTCGCCGCTCGCCGTTGCCTCTCCGACGCACCAGGCCACGGTGCTCTTGCACGACGGTGGAGGATATGGTGCCCCCGCATGCTGCCCCAAACGGCGCACCCCCGCGACGCACGAAACTGCGGCGCCCCTCGTCGTCGACTCAGCTAGCGAGCATGGCTCCTCAAACGGAGATGGCTGCAGCACACAAGGGGGCATCTCCGTCACCTGCCGCTGCACGGCAGGTCACTCCAAGTTCAGTCGCCACTACCCCAACATGGTTGCCTCCTGCATTTGTGCCTAACTGTTCTCGCCCATTAGATCTGAATGCCACCGGTACTGCAATCAGAGATGACTAGTATGTCTATTGTTTAACCAGCAAAATCCACTGAACACAATGATTAGCGAGCCTGGTATCAATTTTTTGCATGAATATTGAAGGATAGATTGCTTAAGTGACACTAAAATTACAGTTGTTTGATTTTGATTTCATATATATAGTTTATGGAGCAATCGTAGCATCACAAAAGGCAAAGTCATGCTCTGGTAGAAGTTGAGAGTTAATTCCCAGATATTTGCTATGCTGTGCCTATTTCACTATAAATTTTTTTTGTATCGCACAAATGAGTAGTAACATGGTCATTGTTTTCTCTAGTGAACTAGGTCCTCACCCGCCTGGTGGTTTCCTAAGTTACTTTGGGCATTCATTAAACCACTCTGTTCCTGAAGAAATTTGTCGCCAGGCACCCATATCAGCTAATTTTCTTTATGCTAGTGGCTCTACTCCGTACACTCAATTCGAGATACCACGGCCACAGATGGCCAATGCGAACTCATCGCAGTCACTAGCTGAACAAAACATTAGACTTTCAACACTTGGCTCACATAGTGTTCCTGTTGTGGATGTTGATAATAATGGAGACAATCCAAGCACGCTGTCGAAAAAAGATGCTGGAGGAAATAGGGCTGGGAGGAGGATGATATGGACTCCTGATGAGACCATGAGATTGGTAAATTCTATTTCTTCTCCTACTCAGTTTTATAATTAACTCTAGATACTTATCCAGCACTTTTATATGTTTCCTCCTTTTCCAAACTTTATATATGTATACAATGCAGGTCAGTGCTTGGTTGAAAAACTCAAATGATCCTATCGATGGGAACTGGAAGAGAAATGATCAATATTGGGGAGCAGTAACTGCCATGTTCAATAGCACGACCCCAAGTGATCGAACTAGAGAATATAAGCAATTGAAGGAACAATGGCATCATGTGAACAGAATTGTGAATGCCTTTCAAGGCTCTTGGGTCAAAGCACAACGTCTTCGTGCCAGTGGAGAGTCTGATGAGCAAGTAATGGACAAAGCTATGGCTTTCTATGAGAGTGACTTTGAAGAAGGTCAATTCAAACTCATTGCTTGTTGGAAGGTTCTACGGGATAAACCAAAGTGGCATGCCTACAATGAGGACCTTAATGGATCTATCAAAAGAAAGAATTCTGAGATGGGGGCTGTGGACCTGACATCGTCTCCTGATTTGGTTAATAATCTGCCACGACCAATTGGGTGTAAGAAACTAAGGCCGAATGCAGTGGGAAAGGAAAGGGAAAGGGTAAGGGTTCTTCTCAAACCATAGATGAGATTGACAAGTTGAGAGAAGGTCAAGCCAAATCTAAGGAAGATCGCATCGAGGTGCTGGAGAGGCACCAAAAAATTGCTGCCGACAAGAAGGAATCAGCCAAGCTGAAGCACCTTGCAGCACAGGAAAGAAAGGAGGCAAAATTACTTGAAAAGAAAGGGAAAACGCATGATAAGGAATCCAAATTTCTGGAAACATATAAATCCCTTCTTACACTTGATACAAGTCAGATGCCTGAGGACTTGAGAGCTGAGCATATGATTGCTTTGAAGAGCATGAGGGAGAGGATTTTTGCCAATCGAGCTTCGTGATAGGAGGTACATGTCCCTTCTCTAAACAAGTTTTTTTTATTTTGAAACCAATTTGCTTGCAGTACATTTTACTGTTGGCATATTTCTATACATCTAAAAATCTATCCTGAAATTAACATATAGTTGCAATGTCTTTTCAGGTTCTTCAAGGTGTTGATCCAGCATTGCTAGAACATTGGAGGGCTTGTTTACTTTAATTTTTCGTTTACAATTAAAAATAGGTTGTAGATGTATGCAACCTCGTATTTGGTTAGGTTACTCTTGCTAGAACGTTGGAGGGCTTGTTTACCTTTAATTTTCGGTTCAGACTTGAGTTAAAAATAAGTTGTATATGTATGCATCTCGTATTTGGTAAGGTTATTGTTGCCTGATAACTTTGGACTCTAGTGTACAAGTTGGATTTCACTATAAAATACAGTTTCACATCATCACGTGCTTTTGAGTCTGAGTCAATTAATCCTTGCTACCTGGCCTTTAAATTGCGGCAGCTGCAACATCTTAATCACGGTAGTCAGGTCCAACAAACAAGAGCAAGCAACGCAACCATAAACAAATCCACAATCCATCATGTCGCATCAATCATATTCATCTAGCTCCTCAGATGATTCCGATGACTCCCTCGAGTCAGTAGACCTGGACGAAGAGTACCAAGATTTCATGGCCGAGCAAGAAGTTTTTGACTCTATTGCTGGAGGAATTGAGGCAAAGTTGAAGGCGCAACAAGAAGCAGACACAGCTGAGTCGTCATCTCGTCGTCCAAGAAGCAGGATATACATATTGAGGGATCATGAACATGCTCATGAGGAGCTTATGTCCCAATATTTTTCAGAGAATCCCATCTACACTGACTTCATGTTCCGCACAAGATTTCAGATGAGAAGGTCACTCTTTCTACGAATCGTAGATGCTCTAGGTAAGTGGTCTCCATATTTCACTCAAAGGACAGATGCCACTAACCGAGAAGGACTTTCACCATTGATCAAGTATACAGCAGCAATGCATATGTTAGCTTATGGCACCCCTACAGACTCGTTCGATGATAACCTGAAGATTGGCAAAAGTACGACATTGGAGTGCTTAGGGATGTTTGCGCAAGGAATGGTTGAAACATTTGGTCCAGAATTTTTACGCTCCCCTACAGTTGAGGAAACAGAGCGCATACTACAATTCAATGAGTCTCGTGGATTTCCTGGAATGCTAGGAAGCATTGATTGTATGCACTGGGCATGGAAAAATTGTCCGGTTGCATGGAGGGGACAATACACCAGTGGTAAAGAGCATGCTCCTACGATGATTCTTGAGGCTGTTGCTACACATGATCTTCGGATATGGCATGGTTATTTTGGTGTTGCTGGTGCTAACAATGACATCAATGTATTGAACCACTCGCCCTTGTCCATACAAGCATTGAAGGGCGAAGCACCTGAAGTACACTATTCTGTCAACGGGACTCAATATAATATGGGTTACTATCTTGCCGACGGAATTTATCCACAGTGGTGGGCTGCCTTTGTGAAGTTGATAGCATCCCCTCAAAGTGAGAAGGACAAATTGTACGCACTAGCACAAGAAAGTGCAAGGAAAGATATCGAGCGTGCATTTGGGGTATTGCAATCTCGATTTAACATTGTTGATCGTCCAGCACGAAAGTGGAAACAGGTAGATATTGGGAAAATCATGCAGGCTTGCATTATTCTACACAATATGATTATTGAAGACCAAAGACAACCGGGTGCAACTTCTTTTGATTTAAACTCAACTCCAGAATTATCATATGCTCTACCACCAGGAGTTAGTATAGGTAATAACATGAGCTTTGCTGAAGTACTACGAAGAAATGCTGCAATCCGTGCACGAGAGACACATACAACACTTAGGAATGACTTAGTTGAACATATTTGGCATCTCTCTCATAATTGACAGAATAATTAGAGCTTACTTGTGCGAGCCTTTCATGTAATTTTCTTTATTTTGGTAATATGTACGAAGAAGACATATTCTATTCGAATTTATTATACATATAACTCCTCCTGTGCCTATGTTGCTTAAGATTAGCCATTGTCAAATGTATAAGTAACATATTTTATTCATATATGGTGTTGGAATACAATACAGCAACGCAAAGAAGCTACAGAGTGAAAATTGTAGTAGATCACAACAATAATTGGGCCGGTGCATAAATCTAGGAGTCATGAGACAACTTAAACAATACCTCATTGTATAGGTTGTCTGTTAAATCGTCCCAAGATTACGTGTCAATACATGAGCCCACCTATTAGACAACACCAGTGTACTTGCTCTTAGGGGACCGAGACTTTGGTTTCAAGTGATCAGGGTTTGGGTTGTTTGGCTTTTGGATCACTTGATGGGTTGTTGTTTCTTTCTTTCTTTTCTTTTCCTTTGATGGTTACTATGTGTGTGGGTGTTGTCAATGCACTCATCAAGGAGGAGATTGAGGACCTGTGTGGTCCGAGGACCAATGGATGGTCACCCCTTGGTGATGAGTGATTGACAACATTGTGTGGACTGACTCTTGGCCTAGTATTGCAGGTGCAGGTTGCAGCTTGATTCGCGTGGTGCAGGTGAAGATCAAGTGCAAAAGGTCTATGTCTGTGTGACCTCCCATGAGCGGAGAGACAAGTAGGCTTCGATTGAGGTACCCGGTGGCCGACGGGATCAAGTGCGGACCGTACGTTGGCAAGAAGAGCAAGACGGCGTCGAGAGGGATGGAGCCGGTGCAAGGTAGCATCTAACAACTGAAGCTTGCACACGGGGTTTGCAGTGGTTTAGCCACAAAACCACTAGGTTACTTGGCTGGGCTACAAAGCCAAGGCCGAAGGCTCGACGGGGCGAACCAGCCTGTTCAGGCCGGTCTGACCGCCCAGGAGGGCCAGTCTGACCGCCCGGCCAGGAGTGACCGGGGGAGGCCGGTCTGACCACCCAGGAGGGGCGGTCTGACCGTCTGGCTCGCAGCGCGTCGAGAAGCTTCGAAGCGGAGGACGCGTGGCACGATCGTGAGGCTTGCGTGGAGATGAAGCGGATTGCGGCCAGCGGGCGTCCGTCCGATGGAGAAAATGACTGAAGTTCCCAAAGTGCCCTCGGTAGGCTTGTATCTTAAGTTAAGAAAGTAGGGGTAGTTTGGTCATTGGTTGCCCTCCATATAAACTCAAGTGAGAGGAGATGGCAACCACCTCTTGGAACCCTAGTTCATTTGCTTTCCTCTTTTGTTTTCCTTAGGCCTAGCTTGAAAGCTTCATGAGAGATCTTGTGAGAGGGTTGGATGTTCAGGCGGCTTGCTAGACCTTGTATGAACATTTCATGGCATGTATAGAAGCTTCAGCGTGGTTCATCTAGTCTCTCTTGGTCTCCCGGCGTTTTCCCTTTTGGTGATTTTCGGAGCTCTTTTTGGGGATTTTCGTGGTGGCTTGTTTGAGGGGTTTCTTGGAGGGATTCTTGTTGGGTATCACTCATGAGGTCTTCGTGCCTCTTTTCTTGGTGATTTTGCCCAAGAAATCTCTTGGGAAATCCTTCAATTTGGGTGGATTTTGGAGTTCTTGGAGTTCATGACCTAGAGGCCTTCGATTCGCAATTCCTCTTGATTGGATGGGTTTCGGTGGATATCCTTTGGTGGAGAGGTCACTCATGAGGTGACCCAGCTATCCCCGAAGTTTCGTTACAATCTGTGGAGTGAATCGGGAGATCGGGTGAAGGGAAGTTCAGGGTTGACCCGCGGCTAGTTTCTGGAAGGGAGGCGGTCTGACCGCCCTGGGTACGCGGTCTGACTGCCCTGGGTACGCGGTCTGATCGCCCTAGGGGTTTCATGAGGAAAGTGTTGGTTTTCCGGTGATTTTCTCTGATAGCTTGTTTGCCTTGATCAGAGGAGTTTCCAGGCGAAATCTTGGGTTGATTTGGAGTCGTGAGCTTCGAGTTGTGGTTTTGGGAATTTACAGGCCTAGGCGGTCTGACCGCCTTGTCCATGCAGTCTGACAGCCCCTGTCAGGAAATTTCCCATGTGTGGTTTCCGCTATTGTGTGTGCGTAGTTGTGTTGCTTGCTGGTGATGTTTGCTCCTAAGATCAGCAGCACTCCAGTGGCTACATGGTCTTGGCAAACGTGCGGATAGAGTAGTGAAAGTGATTTCGGGATCGAGGCCGTGTTCATCTCGTTGGAGGAGCTATCTTCCTCGAGAAAGAATTTTTATCGGCTCCCATTCACTCCCCCCTCTCTGGTCGCCCAATCCGGTCCTTCACTTTCCTTTCTGCAGGCCTGTTCAGTTGGTAGAAATTTTTGGACTCTCCTTTCAAAGTTTATTGGGAGTATTGAATGTAAAACTAATTATAAAATTAATTACATAAATAGACGAGAAATCGCGAGATAAACTCATTAAGACTAATTAATTCATCATTAGAGATTGTTTACTATAGCACAGCTGACAAGGGGCTGGATTAGGGCCCCCTAAGCAACGAGATGATTACCCCGAAGATGGAGTCCTCTGACACCATTGACAATGTGAAGGCTAAGATCCAGGACAGGGAGGGATGCAGATCTTCGCCAAGACCCTCACTGACAAGACTTCCCCACCTCCGAGTATCTTCCGCCTCGCACGAGTTTGCCTCAGCTCCGAGTACCCTCCGCTTCGCACGAGTACTCTCCGCCTCGTACGAGAACGCATCGTCTCCGAGTACACGCCGCCCCACCTCCGACTACTCGTTCGCACGAGTAATCTCCGTCTCCGACTAAGGCGGAGCCCCCACGGAGGAGCCAGAGCGTGGGGGAGGGGCCCCACACAAACGTGGCACCGCCCCAGCCCCCCAAGCTTCTCTGCAACGACACGTGTGACACCGATCTCCACGCCATGCAAAGACCACAGCTGGCGCGATGGGAGGACGGCAGGGTCTGGCAGGGGCTTTAATGGTGCACAGTACACCCCCCATGACCTCCGACATGCCGTCAAATCCGACGCCAGCTACACACCACCCCGTCAGAACATGCACTCGATTACCGTCTACCAGCTCTTAGGCCGTAACGTGGCGAGCCTAAAACGTACTCAAGAAGGCTGAGTCACCGTATGAACTACCCGGAGGAGGTGCCAAGTGCCCGGGACGAATAGTGGCAGCAGCCCACGCGGTGGCCTCCGACGACACCACAGCTCAGCGCCCTCCCACTACGCCTGACGGACATCAATGACGAAAAAGACTTCACAACGCCATAGCACTGTAGCTTGTTTTCGTTTTCCTTCTTTGCCCCTCGCCCTTGTGACTATAAAAGGGGGAGGGGTGCAATGTACATAAGGATGACTGATCACCAAGTCTGTAACCCCTACTACAGACACCCCCGGCATAGGAACACGAGTACTCGAAACTGGACGTAGGGTATTACTCCTCGGAGGCCTGAACCAGTATAAAACCCTTGTGTCTCCCGTGTCGACCATCCGGATCCGACACACAATTCGATACAAATCTACTGCCAGTGGTTGAGAACCCTGACAGTTGGCGCGCCAGGTAGGGGCACATCGTGTGTCTCGCCGAACTTCACCAGCGATCCAGATGGAGGGCCGCGGGGTCTCGCTGACTCCCAGCACAACTGTGCACTTCGGCTCCCACGGCTTCGTCTACATCGGACCGGCGAAGTCCGTCACTGGGAGGACTTTCTCCCGACCCGCGGGTCTCACCGCCTCGACGGCGGCGGTGGCGCGAGCAGCTTCCGTCCGTGGTTTCACGAACGAATCGATCATGGCCATGCTCGGGCCCAACCAGACACAGGAGCGCTTTAGGCCCGCTACTTTCCACCTCACCGACCTTGCCTTCCAGGGCAGTGGACCTGAGCCGCTGACTTGGGGAGAGTTCGTGGAGCGGTACGAAGCTCTGTACCCCCGCGGACAGCCAGGCCTCCTGGACGACCCGGTGACGGCCTACGTGAACGAGCTCCGGGCTTCATACGTTGCCCTAGGCTCCGTGGCCCCGCGGTGGGGGCCACCGGCACCACTCCCGGACTTCACGCGGGAGTGCAACATCTTGGAGGCCCACACCACCAAAAGCTCGACGGACGGCGAGGAGAATCCTCCTCACCGCAACGGAGATGCCCAGCGTCGGGCGCGCCTCGACGAGATCACCGAGGCCCAGCGCCAGCTCGACGCAGAGCTGGCGAACCTTCATCAAGAGCTCAGCGTGGAGGACGAGCCCCAACAAAGCCGCCGGCGCGAGCAGAACCGCGAGCAGGAGGCGGAACAGCCGGCACCGCAGGCTCGTGCACGGGCGCGAGACGTGAACCGACGCAACAACGAGGATGCTCCTGCATGGCTATCCCAAGCCGGCAACGCCCGAAGAGAAAAGGTTCGACAGCAGCTCAAGACCCTTATCGAGACGGCGGCTGCACAGCAGGCCGAGAGCTCAGCATCGCGCGCATGGGAGGTGCGGGGTGCGCCGTTCGTACAACGTCAGGATCGATCCCCCTCAAGACACCGAGACACTGGTGAACCGTCAGTCAAGTCACGACTGGGGCACAACCGCGACGCTCGCGACACGCTCGAGGCCCGTCACCGGGCTGCGGGCGACGACGGCTACGACTACAGCTACGGCAGCAACGACGACGGCCGTGGCAAGCGCGACGAGCACCGCTCACACCGGCATCATAGCTAGAGGCGGGGAGGACGCTACGACAATGACGACGACCGTGACTATAGCTGGTCGCCCGACCCGAAGGGCCTGCGCGCGTTCAGTCGGAAGGTGCAAGACGCCAAGTTCCCCTCGCGTTTCCGAGCTCCGACAGCAATACCAAGATACGACGGAGAGACCAACCCAAGCGTGTGGTTGGAAGACTACCAGCTCGCATGTCGTGCAGGCGGGGCGACAGACGACCTGTTCATCATCAAGAACCTGCCGCTCCACCTCGCCGATTCTGCGCGGACCTGGCTCGAGCACCTGCCGCGCGGCCGGATCAACAGCTGGAAAGATCTACGGGAGACCTTCATCGGCAACTTCCAGGGCACGTACGCCCAGCCCGGCAAGTAGTGGGAGCTGCGCAACTGCAAGCAGCAGCCAGGGGAGAGCTTGCGCGACTACATCAGGCGCTTCTCATGGTGCTGCACCGAGCTTCCCACCGCGACGGACAACGACGCCATCTCGGCATTCCAAAACGGCACTACCTGCACCACCCTCATCCACCGGCTAGGGCGGAGGACCCCGAGGACAACTCGGGAGCTTCTGGATATCGCGACCAACCACGCCGATGGGGAGGAGGCGGTAGCTGCAACCTTGATTCCCCCACCGGGTAAGGGGAAGCAAGTCGTGGACGCCGGTGAGGGGCCCTCCACGCGGTCCAAGAAGAAGAAGAAGGGCGACAAGCGAAGCCGTGACGACAACACTGTTGCGGCAATCGAGCGCAAGGCAACACGCCCTAAGAACAATCAGAATGGCCTCCCGCGGGGTCATTTTGAGAGGCTCTTGGAGGCGCCATGCACACATCACGAGACGCCTGTGAAGCACACGCTCAAGGACTGCCGGTTCATGAAGAACTACGTCAACGGTATGCTCAAGCCCAAGACGGCGGATCCCCCGAAGAAGGATGTGCCACCCTTCCCCGACGACGATGACGACGACAAGGAGGTGGTCTTCCCCCGAGAAGATGGCGCAGTCCACATGATCTTCGGCGGAGCACCGGCGCGACCGTCAAGGCGCAAGGAGAAGCTGATCCGGCGCGAGGTCTACCACACCGAGCCCGCGACTCCGGCATACCTCAAGTGGTCGGACACCCCGATCACATTCGACCGAACGGACCACCCCGACCACGTACCGCAACCAGGAAGCTACCCCCTCGTGGTGGCCCCACTGATCGGGACCAAGCGGGTCCACAAGGTTCTGATGGATGGATGGAGCGGGCTCAACATCCTGTACATGACGACGCTCGACAGCATGGGCATCTCGCGGTCCCGACTGCGCCCATCGCCGACTCCTTTCCACGGGGTCATCCCCGGGAAAGATGCACTCCCGTTAGGGCAGATCGAAGTGGTGGGGTTCTCGGGGACGTACCACACCATCCTCGGGAGGCCGGCCTACGCGAAGTTTATGGCCGTGCCCAGCTACATGTATCTCAAGCTGAAGATCCCCGGTCCGAAGGGGGTCATCACAGAGGGGACTATGTTCCAGTACGCATACGAATGCGATACTGAGTGCTTTCAATTCGCTGAAACGCTCATCCGGTCCGAGAAGCTCGACGCCGAGCCTCCCTCCGAGGACCAAGATATCCCCGAGTTGTCCAAGCGAGCGGCCTGCTCTTTCGAGCCCGCCAAGGATGTCAAGGATGTGGCTGTCACTGATGATGGCCGCACGCTCCGTATCGGGACGGCACTCGATCCTAAATAGGAAAGCGCGCTCGTCGACTTCCTCAAAGCGAACCTCGACGTGTTCGCATGGAAACTCTCCGAAATGAAGGGAATCCCGAGAGAAGTTGCCGAGCACAAACTCAACATCAAGCCGGGATCGAAACCGGTCAAGCAGCGCCTGCGCCGCTTCAACGACGACAAGTGCAAGGCCATAGGTGAGGAGATCAAGAAGCTCCTTAGTGCAGGGTTCATCTAAGAAGTGTTCCACCCCGAGTGGTTAGCTAACCCTGTACTTGTAAAGAAGAAGAACAAGAAATGGAGGATGTGTGTTGACTACACAAGCCTTAACAAGGCATGTCCCAAGGATCTGTTTCCTTTGTCTCGCATAGATCAGGTAGTCGACTCAACGGCAGGGTGCGAAACCCTTTGTTTTCTCGATGCATACTCCGGGTACCACCAGATCGCGATGTGCATAGCGGACAAACTCGCAACGTCCTTCATTACTCCCTTTGGCGCTTATTGTTACAACTCGATGCTGTTCGGTCTTAAGAACGCGGGCGCTACGTTTCAGAGATGCATGTGACGCATTTTTGGTAATCTCATAGGACGAATAATTGAGGCATACGTCGATGACATCGTGGTCAAGTCAAAGAAGACGGGTGACCTGATCCCCGATCTTACAGAAGTATTCACGAAGCTGAGAGAACACGGGGTGAAGCTAAACCCCGAGAAATGCATTTTCGGGGTTCCAAGGGGCATGCTCCTGGGCTTTGTCATATCCGAACGCGGCATCGAAGCTAATCCCGAGAAGATCTCAGCCATCACAAACATGGGGCCGATCCAGAACCTGAAGGGCATGCAAGGCGTCATCGGCTGCCTCGCTGCTCTTAGCCGATTCATTGCCCGACTCGGAGAGCGTAGCTTGCCATTGTATCGACTAATGAAGAAGTCTGACCACTTTACGTGGACACCTGAGGCCCAGAAAGTGCTCGATAAACTCAAGAATCTCTTGAAGAGTCCACCAGTGCTCACGGCGCCCATGCCAGAAGAGCAAATGCTTTTGTATGTGGCTGCAACGACGCAGGTCGTAAGTGCTGCTCTGGTTGTTGAATGAGAAGAGCTCGGGAAGTCACTTAAGGTGCAGCGGCCTGTTTATTTCGTAAGTGAGGTGCTCTCTGACACAAAGACCCGCTACACTCAGATCCAGAAGCTCATATATGCTGTCTTGATCACCAAACGCAAGCTTCGGCATTATTTCGACCAGCACCCCATCACAGTGGTGTCCAAGTACCCCATCGGGGAGGTGATCCAAAATCCTGAGGCAGAGGAGAGGATAGCTAAGTAGGCCCTCGAGCTCATGGGGCACAACGTGACTTATGCGCCGCGCAGTGCAATTAAGTCACACGTGTTGGCGGATTTCATTGCTGAATGGACGGAGATTCAGACTCTGTCGGCACCAATCGAGCACGAGACATGGACAATGTATTTTGACGGCTCAGTCATGAAGGAAGGGGCAGGGGCAGGCCTTGTCTTCATCTCGCCTCTGGGTGTGCGTATGGAGTACATGGTCCGACTGCATTTTCCCGCCTCCAACAACGTGGCTGAATATGAAGCGCTCGTCAACGGCCTTCGGATCGCGGTGGAGCTCAGAATCCGCCGCCTCGAGATCTATGGGGACTCTGAGCTTGTCGTGGACCAAGTGATGAAGGAGAAAAATTGCGTCGACCCCAGGATGGCAACCTATTGTCGAACGGTGCGTCAACTAGAACACAAGTTCCATGGGCTCGAGCTCCATCATGTGCTGCGCGACAACAACAAAGCTGCGGACATCCTCACCAAGGCAGCATCAAGCCGCAAGCCCATGCCACATGGTGTGTTCGCCAGCGATCAGCACGCGCCGTCCGTCCGAGTAGATGAGGAGCGACAACCGGAGTCAGAAGAGCCAGAAGTCATGGAGATTGACCAACAGCCAAATTTAGAAGATCCTGACTGGTGCTTCCCAATCCTTGAATGGCTGGTCGAGGGGAGGTTACCCTCAGATCAAACAGAGGCACGTCGCATCTCACGGCAAGCCAAATCTTACGTCCTCATCGACGGCGAGCTCCACAAGCGGGGCGCGGCAGATATACTCATACGCTGCATTCAGAGAGATCAAGGTCGGGACCTGCTTTAGGAAATTCATGCTGGCACATGCGGTCACCACGCCGCTGCCAGAACCTTAGTCGGAAAGGCGTTCTGACAAGGCTTCTACTGGCCCACGGTGCTGGCAGACGCCAAAGATATCGTACGACGATGTGCGGGTTGCCAGTTCTACGCTCGACAGACTCATCTCCCGGCACAGGCACTTCAGAACATTTCCATCACGTGGCCGTTCGCAGTGTGGGGGCTGGACATAGTCGGACCATTCAAGCAAGCACCCAGGGGCTTCACGCACGTGCTCGTCGCCGTTGACAAATTTTCAAAGTGGATTGAAGCTCGACCCGTGGCCAAGACCCGTTCTGAGGAAGCCGTGGCGTTCTTCACGGACATCATCTACCGCTTCGGCATTCTGAACTCGATCATCACCGACAATGGCACACAGTTCATAGGAAAGAAGTTCCTCAAGTTCTGCGACGACAACAACATTCGCGTGGACTGGACTGCTGTGGCACACCCGAGGGCCAACGGGCAGGCTGAGAGGGCCAACGGTATGATTCTACAAGGGTTAAAGCCTCGAATCTTCAGACGGCTTGAGAAGTTCCGAGCAAGATGGGTCGCCGAGTTGTCGTCCGTTCTGTGGAGCCTGCGCACCACACCGAGCCGATCCACTGGTGCAATACCATTATTCATGGTGCACGGGTCGGAAGCGGTCCTCCCAATGGATATTGACTACGACAGCCCAAGAGTCCGGGCGTACACCGAAGAATTGAACCAAGTCGCACTCGAAGATGCGATCGACCAACTCGATGAAGCTCGCGACGTGGCACTCCTGCATTCAGCTCGGTACCAGCAAGCCTTGCGACGCTACCACAAGCGCAACATCCACGAACGGCAGTTTCAAGTCGGGGACCTGGTTCTCTGACGTGTCATGAGCAACAAAGACAGACACAAGCTCGCGCCCCCGTGGGAAGGGCCGTACATCGTCGACCAGGTGCTCCGACCAGGAACATTCAAGCTTCGGCACGACGATGGAACGATCATCACCAACGCATGGAACATAGAACATCTACGACATTTTTACCCTTGAGTAACGTTCTCTGTTTCATCTTATGATCAATGGATAATTCCATGTGTTTTTGTTCTTGTCTCATAAGCTTCTCGATATACTTGTGTTGGCATCTTTCATATGATTCAACGCGATCTAAAGGCTGAGTGGCAAGCGTCCTTGCGCCCATGCAAAAACACTTGCCGCTCGGGGGCTACCCGGGGCACGATGCCCCCCTTTCGTTTTCCGTTTTTCAAAACAAAAACTCTCCAATAACTTTGTCGCGACCAATCGCACGCGCGAACGGTTCTTTTTTAGCAGAGCACCTTGTACTTCGCAAGAGGAAAGGACATCGATCTATGAGTGTTTCGATGTTGTCACTTGTCCAAGTCTTTTGGCACCTACGCCCCCGCGGCTACGGTACGAAAACTTGCAAGCGCAGCACGGACCTACAGGTTGACATCCGACTACTTTCAGAAGGAACATGGGTAACCGCTTGAGCTCCGGCTCGAAAACATCTTTACAAAAAGCATACAAGTCTTTTCTTAAGCGTTTCTAAGTACTCGGGGGCTGCGAATGCATGGCGTCACTTTGTCGCTCAGGTCGAGCTTTCCGACTCTTACACCTCCGCGGCTCTAGAGAAAAGTTTGATCGACTTGAGCGTCTAAGTGTCGTCATTCCGTTCTACAGCCATCCGCAGTACTCGGGGAATGCTTCAAGAGACGACGGTTTCAAAACAAAATAAAAAGTTGTTCAACACGGCACAAATGCGAGTTTTGTTTAACTGTCATACAAATTGATACATCTAATGTGAAGGCCCAGAGCCGTCTTTTGGTGTGTCTTTTGGGATCAGCTCCAGGTCCTTCATCACGGTGTCGGCCATGGCGCGGGCAGGGGCGGCGCAATCATCTTCGATCCTGTCAAGCTCCTCGATCGAGTAGCCGGGGGCCCAACCACCACTCAGCGCCGTGAAATCTAGCCCCTGGTAGTGCGAGCTGAACATGGAGAGGACCTAGTGCACCACTTGTCGAGAGGTCGACAGCTCTTTCTCCTTGACGAAGCCCGGAAGAAGATTGAGCCAGTCGCCAAGCACGTGGGAAGGTATCTGCACTGGCGGGACGCCGCTCTCTGTCAAGATCATGTCAACATGACATCCGAGTTTGGCGCGCTCCACTATGTTCTTTTTGAGTTCCTCCTCCACCTCATGCTGGGCCTTCTGAGAATCCTCCAGCTCGGTTTTGACCTCTGGAAACAGAGAATGAGTCAGCGTTGAGCCTAGGTAGACACAAGCATGAGCAGGAAGGAGTCAAGATAAGAAGAATATACCCGAGAGCTGGTCTGCCAAATTCTTGGCCATCTCAGTCATCTCGTGGATTTTGAGCTCTGCGGCCACGACCTCTTGAGCCTTCTCCGCCAGTTTGGCTGCCTGTGCAGCACGAGCTATGCAGATTCCTGTGAAAACCCAAGAGTGAAGCGGCCTCAGCTGTGATTAACACACGGAAGAGAGCATCATGAAAGTCGAAGAACGCGAAGATACTCACCCTGGATCTCCCGCGCCATCTGGCTGTTCTCATCACGAAGGCGGGTTCCCTCGTCGGTGGCCTCTTGCAGCTTGGTGGAGAGGGCGCCGACTTGATTATTCGCCGTCTTCAAATCCGCCTCGGTGTGCACCAGGTCCTGCTGTAGGTCCGCCACCCTCTTCTCAAGCACCGCTTTCTCTTCGGCAGTGGTCTGGGACACGGCCTCGGCAGCGGTGGCGGCGGCAGCCGCATTCCGAGCTGTTTCAGCGGTAGTCGCGGCTGCAACTCGCAGCTCTGCGGCGGTAGCCTCCACCTGGACGAACTTGGCCTCGAGGGCAGCCTTCTCCGACACGGCGGCATCCGCGGTAGACTGCGCGGTGACTGCGCGGTCCTCCGCCGATTTTGCTGCAGCTTCAAGAGCGGTCCTCGCCGACGCCTCGCCAGCCACCGCCCCTACAGCCGCTAGTCGGGCGGCGGCCAGCTGCATCTCTAGCAGGGCCTTCTTGGCCTGGAGCTCCTCGATGGTGCGCGTCTTCTCGGCGCTGCAGCTGGCGAGCACCTGGATCGAGAAAATGGTCAAACACAGCAGCCACTCGGAAATCGAAACACAAGATAAAGGAGTAGGGCTCGGCCAACTCACCGACGAAGCCGGGATGACAAGCTCGTTGATTGCCTGCTCCGCCCATCGCAGACCCCACACGAAGCGGCGGCGTGCTGTGGCTTCCTCATCTCCGTCGTCATGCGCCTCGGCGTCGTGGGCTCCAGCCCACGTGATGCGCCCGAGGCCCAGGCCGTGTCCACTTCCCCCAGGGGCTGAGGAGGAACAGGCGCCCGAGCTCTCACCAACTTCTCGGATAGTGGTTGGAGGAGCGCCGCCTATCGTGTTCTCAAGGGAAGAAGGCGCTTGTGTGCCGGGGAGAGGCGAGTCCGCAATCTCGACCACCTCCGCGACGACAGCGGCAGGCTGGCGCGGTGGCTTGGGCAGCGCGACAGAGTCTGGTGCCGCTTCCACTGTCGGAGTTTTGGATGCCTCAGGGCTCGCCACGACCTCCTCGACGGCCGCGTCCTCCCCCACCGCCACTACGACCTCCGGAGCAGGCGGTACGGGTGCTTCAGCCGGCAATTGCTCCGGCGCCAGCAAGCACTGCTACAACTCGGCCGCATAAGCGGCTGCGTCACCGCCTGGGAGAATTGGATCCCTCATACCCGTGGCCTCCGGGAGCCGCGAGGGCGATGAGGGGGTCGCCACTTCCGCAGTCTCGCCGCCGCCGGCGCCCGACGCTGGGAGCCGATCCGCCTCTAGAGCCACCTGCGCGACGGCGCCCTGATCAACGACAGGCATCGCTGAGGGCTCGGATCGCTCGGGGGATGCTTGCTCCCCAACCACGCCAACGTCCCCCGATGACGGTGGGGGTGCCGCCGCATCACGAGTCTCCAACGCCGCCGCTGCCGGCTCGGAGGCCGTCTCCGGTGCAGACAGAGGGGTTGAAGAACGGGGAGCGGATGAGGAAGTGCGCACGCTCAGAGCCGCGCGTTTTCGCGGCGCAAGGCTGAGCACGCCAACGTTGGAGCGACTGACACAAAAAGAGCAAATCAACAAGGCGAACGAAAATCGAAGAATAAGACAACGAGACGGCACTTACACGGAGGATGTGATGCAGGCCCGCTTAACAGGCCTGGAGGCGGCACCCGACGACTCGAGGGCTGGCCTCTTGCCCCCTGGCTGAACGGAGGGCGGGTTCCGGTTGTCACCCTGGGCAAGAGGGACCTGCACGGTCGGGGCGCCGCCGCCACGGATGATCAACGACTGAAGACGCCGTGGGGCAGCATCCGCGCTCACCCCGTGCGACGTGATTGGAGCAGGCGTCAGCGACGTCGATCTCGCCTTAGGGGGCGACCGCCCTCTCGGGGAGTGCGACCCCCGCCGCGATGAGTCACCGGAGGGACGGCGAGTGGACGAGCTGCGGTCACCCGAACGCCTGGGCGAGTCGTCTCACCACGGCGACCTCCTCCTCTCCCTCCGCTGTTCCTGGCCGCCGGAGCTCAGCCGGGGGTGAGTCACCCTCTGATCTTCCTAGCCTGGACGTGGAGGCGGGTGTGAGCTGGAGCTCGTTCCCTGTTCTTGGGCAGCGGGCCCCGGTCGCTACCCCGAACTGGACGCCGCGGCCTGCCGTTGGGGAGGAGGCGACGAAGATGACAGCGCGCTCCAATCGACGTTGGTGCCACCGTCATCACTCGACCAGGGCAGTGACGACGAGGGATCCTCATCCGAGGAGATGGGGCCCTCTCTCATTTTCCTGCGCTTAGCGTGGCGGTCATTTCGCTCGCGCTTCGCGATCTCCTTGTCTTTGTGCTGGGCCTTACGGGCAGCCCTCCTCCTATCCGCAGCTGCCTGGGAATGATTCGGTATCACGTCCTCAGGAAGAGGCGGCTTCGCGGGGAGAGGGGTCGCAGGACCCAACTGAAAGCAAGGAAGGAGACGAGAATCAACACAAAGACTGCGATATAGTCGGAGCGCTAATCGGGGGAAAGAAGGACTTACATAATTTTTGGTCCCCTCGTGTGGGAGCATGGGAAGAACTTGGGGCGGTGGCCACGAGTAGCTGGCCTTCCCAATTGCCTGCCCCATGCGACGTTGGATCTCATCCAACGTAGGGAGCCGAGGCGCGCACACAGTCCCGACGAAGGGAGCGCGGTCCGACGTCATCTGGCAGATGCGCAGACGGCGCCGCTGGAGCGGGATGACCCCCACCGTGTGGTACTGGCCAATAACAGTCGCCAGTTTGACCCCGACGTTGCGCAGCTTGGCCAGCACCAGAAAGCAATCCCCGAGCAACCTCTCCACTTCTGTCTCCGGGGGCCCATAGCTCCAGTTCGCCGGCGCCTCGACAATCGAGGAGCCGGTATACTTCGGCAGCGGATACTCAGGGCAGTCTTTGAGATAGAACCACCCCTTGTGCCAGCTGCTGTTGGAGCTCGTCAGCGTGCCAGAGATGTACTCATCGCCCCTCTTCGTCTTCATCCGAAGATTGGCACATCCAAGGGTGCCCGGGATCGACTTGTCCTTCAGGCACACGAACTTGAAGAAGTACCGGAAGAGGTGCCAATGGGCGCCCACTCCCAAGCACCCCTCGCACAGCGCCTCGAACGCCGCCATTTGTTGGATGCTGTTGGGGTTGAGGTGGTGGAGTTGCAGCCGGTACTCAGAGAGGACGGCGCGGATAAACCGGCCGGCCGGGATGGAGAAGCCCCGCTCATGGAACACCACGAACGAGACGACGTAGCCCTCCGGCGGGTGCGGCACCGACTCGCTACCCGGGACCTTCCACTCCTCGGCGGCAGTGAGGACCGGCAGCTGACCAGCGGCGACGAGCCGCTGGAGGATCGAGCGCGAGACGTTGGAGCGCGTCCAGTTCGACATGGCGCTTGTCGAGTTCGAGGGCGAGAAGAAAGGTTGAAGAAACGGCGGCGGCGGCGCGAGAGTAAGGTGCAGATGAGCGGCGCTGACGAAAGCAAGGAATCGGGGAAAAAGTACGGAGCTCAACCGGCGTGCGGTTTATAAGGGGCAAATGTGGCCACCGGCATTTAATGCCGGCCCCACCACGCCGTAAAACCGCCCGCTTGGTGGACGCATCCCCCAAGGCGGCAGAGGCACGCCCGCGTGATGGTTCGACACCGGGTGGGGCCGCAGGTCTGAATCAGCCACGCGCCGTCCCCTCCAACCGTCACCATCGCCACGACAGCCACGACTGGCGGAGTGGATATGGCTACCGATACAGCCACAACCGCCATCACCAGAGATTTCGAAGCGACAACATTTCAAAACTCAAAACCCCATAAACGAGTCTACAACTCCTTCATGGGCTCGGGGGCTACATCCGGCGGATGCGCTCGCACGCACCCATCGAGTAAATCAAGGAACAACAACGACAATATTTCCCCGACGCAGAGCCTGCGAGCAAGTCCTTGACTCCCACCACAGGCTCAGGGGCTACTGACGAGGGCCTGGATTAGGGCCCCCTAAGCAACGAGATGATTACCCCGAAGATGGATTCCTCTGACACCATTGACAATGTGAAGGCTAAGATCCAGGACAGTGAGGGATGCAGATCTTCGTCAAGACCCTCACTGACAAGACTTCCCCACCTCCGAGTATCTTCCGCCTCGCACGAGTTCGCCTCAGCTCCAAGTACCCTCCGCTTCGCACGAGTACTCTCCGCCTCGCACGAGAACGCATCGTCTCCGAGTACATGCCGCCCCGCCTCCGACTACTCGTTCGCACGAGTAATCTCCGTCTCCGACTAAGGCGGAGCCCCCACGGAGGATCCGGAGCGTGGGGGAGGGGCCCCACACAAACGTGGTGCCGCCCGAGCCCCCCAAGCTTCTCCGCAACGACACGCGTGACACCGATCTCCACGCTATGCAAAGACCACAGCTGGCGCGACGGGAGGACGGCAGGGTCTGGCAGGTGCTGTAATGGCGCACAGTACACCCCCACGACCTCCGACATGCCGTCAAATCCGACGCCAGCTACACACCACCCCGTTAGAACAGGCACTCGATTACCGTCTACCAGCTCTTAGGCCGTAACGTGGCGAGCCTAAAACGTACTCAAGAGGGCTGAGTCACCGTATGAACTACTCGGAGGAGGTGCCAAGTGCCCAGGACGGACAGTGGCAGCAGCCCACGCGGCGGCCTCCGACGACACCACAGCTCAGCGCCCTCCCACTACGCCTGACGGACATCAATGACGGAAAAGACTTCACAATGCCATAACACTGTAGCTTGTTTTTGTTTTCCTTCTTTGCCCCTCGCCCTTGTGACTATAAAAGGAGGAGGGGTGCAATGTACATAAGGATGACCGATCACCAAGTCTGTAACCTCTACTACAGACACCCCCGGCATAGGAACACGAGTACTCGGAACTGGACGTAGGGTATTACTCCTCGGAGGCCCGAACCAGTATAAAACCCTTGTGTCTCCCGTGTCGATCATCCGGATCCGACATACGATTTGATACAAATCTACTGCTGACTGTTGAGAACCCCGACAACAGCGTTATCTAATCATAGCATAATTAGACTCGTTAGATTTGTTTCGAAAAATTAGAAGGATTGTGAAATAGATTTTGTCATTAATTCATGTTTAATACTTCTAATTAGTGTCCGGAGATTGATGTTGGAAAAATTTTTACGATCTAAACAGGCCTAAGTACATAATTATTGTACTTAGGAACTTTTCATAGGATAAAAATTATTGTATAGCAACACTCCTAAAAATTATTGTACAGTATACTATTAACGTAGGATAAAATAGGACCACATGCAATTCTTTTCATAATGTATTTTTAATAATGAAAATATTGTGTTTCCAATCTATATAAAAGTATAGATATTAATAGTGAAAATAAAAACATTTTGAACTTGTAGTAAACCAAAGTAGACTTGTACGAGTATTTATCATCCGCATTATGATAGGAGGCAAGAGGACAATAGCATAGTTCATAATCCAGAGCTAAAAGCTGCTCCTCCAGGTAGGATGTCAAGAAATGTACGTTCCACGTGATTTGAGTTCCCTAAGCAGTTGTTGCATGCCGCAATGGTAAATCCTCAATCTCCTCACCACACACATGAAGCTCTTGATGGCATCCACCGATCCACGCACCGGTGGTTCCACAATTGTCCCCGGGCCCGCCCCCAAAAAGAGGGTGCTACCCCTAGTTGTTATGGATAACTCATCCAAAAAGCTACTTCCACCGTTTCATATTACTTATTGTTTTGACTTTGTTAGATACATTCTTTTTGCTACATATCTAAATATGTACTTATGTCTAGATATATAACAAAAGAAATATATCTAGAAAGTCAAAACAAGTAATTTCACCTGTTTAGTTCGCTAAAAGTTCCCAAAATTTTCGCATTACAGACCGTGCTACCTATCACAAAACATGTTTCCCAATGCAAAAATTTCACCACATTCATTAAAAATTTCACTAACTAAACGGGGTCTAATATGAACACAAGTAATATGAAATTGAGGGAGTATTAAGGTACCGTTGATGATGATAGCTCTTTGCTGCCATCTTCCTTTGTCATGTGGTTATCCAAGCTTGAGAATGCTTTCACTTACTAAGCGCTTGCTTCAAAAATATCTAAAACGTTATTATGTTCGTACTGAAAAAGGACATAGAAGCGTTCCAGTTAGTGCCCTACCAAGGAAGGTGTTTGCTCTTGTTAGCTGAGAGGGATATGTCCTCTCCTTTTTGTTACAAAAAAATGTGAGGTTATCTCTACTAGTGCCACCATGCATGGTGGGCAAGTGGAATAATTCAGAACGTTCTGCATCGCTTTTACTAAAATTTAAATATTGATCCACTAGTAGCATTTTTAGTATTTGTGAAAATATATTTGGTGGTGGATAATTTTCTCAATTATTCAATTTGCATGTTTGAATACATCAATGGTAAAGCCTTTTCCCTTTTCTGATCACAACTATAGCCTATTAGGGCAGTGACACAATTTTTAATAGCAATATCTATAAATACACTATATATAACCTTGATTTGGATGAAGTATATACATATATATGGAAGTAGTAACCCACAACCCCATTTGTCAGTGAGTTGCCCAACAACTCTGGCTGGCTCACGAGTACGTGTAGCAAAATTCTTTTCCCAATCATTGCGGTTTTTGTTTTGTGCACAATCAGAGAAAACAATAATGTCCCAATATCAAATCAATTTTATCTCGAAAAGAAAAAGAAGAAAAAAAATTGTTCTGCAATCGTGCCCCCTGCTCTATCGTTGCCCACACAGTCGGACAGTCCAGCCTAGATCGAGCGCGACCCTTCTCTTCCTCTCCCCCACGATCCGACGCCAGCCGACGACCCCTAGCCGGCGGCGACCATGGCGTTCGGCGAGCGCATCACGACCTTCGAGGACAGCGAGAAGGAGAGCGAGTACGGATACGTCCGCAAGGTTAGTCCTCCCGCGCCTCCTCCTCCTCCTGCCCCCCGTTGTTACCGGATCACTGGACCGTACCGCTCGTCTCGCACGGTATCTCCTGCGCGGGTGCGATAGCCTCTATTAGATCATCTCTGGATCACCGAACTTTAGCGTTCCTGCCTGTGGGTTTTTAGTGCTGTCCCGATCATTGGGTGTCTGAGTGCAGCCGTGCAGGAATGTGCTGCCCGCAGTGTCATGCAACTTTGCTGTGATTCCATGGATATTCAAGTTGAATTTACAGGGGAATTGGGAGTCGAATTTATGTTTCTGGCGGTGTTTGGATTGCACGGTGCTGTTCATCGGTGTGGAAGTGGAACTGTGGAATTACTGGCATGTTGTGTGTCGGTTGCTGCAGTGTGTTCTCAATTAGCCTGAATATGCAGAAAACTAGTCTGATCGTGTAATTTGGGTCATGAAACTGTGCTTCAGTGTGTGGAATTGTGGATAATGTAACCTAGCAATTATAGTTGGGATTTGGTCGATTTAGACAGTACTCTAATCATTACTTTGCACTGCAGTCTCTTACAATGTCTTTGTATCTCGTTTCTTCCTCTAGGTCTCTGGACCTGTGGTTGTGGCTGATGGAATGGGTGGTGCTGCCATGTATGAACTTGTTCGTGTTGGTCATGACAACCTCATCGGGGAAATTATTCGCCTTGAGGGAGACTCAGCTACGATTCAAGGTATTGTAGTCATGTCGATTATATGGTCTGAAAAAAGCTTATGTTGAATTTTTAACCTTAAGCAAAATTACTATTTAATTTACATAAAAGATACGCAACTGTTTTGCAGTTTATGAGGAAACAGCTGGGCTGATGGTAAATGACCCAGTGCTGAGAACAAGAAAGGTATTGTTTCTGTTGATTTTTGTGTGCATTTGTGTAGGTTTCTTTTTGCCGTATAAATAATGTATGATGGATTTTTCATGCAGCCTCTCTCAGTTGAGTTGGGGCCTGGCATTCTTGGCAACATTTTTGACGGAATTCAGGTAAATAAATGTAATGAACACTCATTTAATGGGGTTGCTCAGGCACCTGTATTCTGATGATATGGTCCCATCAACCTGTTGCAGCGCCCTCTGAAAACCATTGCAATTAAATCTGGCGATGTGTACATACCACGTGGTGTATCAGTCCCTGCCCTTGACAAAGATCAGCTGTGGGAATTTCAGCCAAAGAAGCTAGGTAATGTGTGCGAATATTATGTATAAAACTACATGTGGTGTTTGATATCTCTTTTTCAACTTTAATCCTGTACATAAAGGGAACTAATTTTAGTCATTTGTTTCAGGTGTTGGAGATGCCATCACAGGTGGAGATCTATATGCTGTGAGTTACAAAAATAACAGTTTTTCCTTTTCATTTACTATCTTGCTGAAGGTTTCTGATTGTTCCATCCATTGACACCTGTTGTTAACATGCTCAATTTATTGTTGGTGACTGTCTTGCAGACTGTATTTGAGAACACGTTGATGCAACACCATGTTGCCCTTCCTCCTGGTTCTATGGGGAAAGTAAGCTACATTGCCCCTGCCGGTCAATACAGTTTACAGGTTAGTAGATAAGAAAAGGCCTACTGCTTTTTAGCTTCATTTCCTGTTCATTTTGCTTAAGTTTTCTTGATCACCTTTTCACTATTAATATAAATGCAGGATACCGTACTGGAACTGGAATTTCAAGGGATAAAAAAGCAATTTACTATGCTCCAGGTAACAGCACCATCCCTTTACTATGTGTGAACCTACTAAAGTTATGAATGTCTGAAATGATCGTCAATGTTTGTTCTCCTCAGACATGGCCTGTGCGTTCACCAAGGCCTGTTGCATCAAAGGTTGCTGCTGATACACCTCTATTAACAGGACAGGTATTTGGAGCTAGCTACCCAAGGTCTTGTGTTTGTGTCAAGATTTATTGCTGCATGCTCTAAACACAACAAAGGAATTCTTTTCCTACTCTGCTCTATTGAATCATTGTATATCTCACATGTAATGTGAATTGGTTTCAGCGTGTGCTTGATGCATTGTTTCCCTCAGTGCTTGGAGGGACATGTGCTATTCCTGGAGCATTTGGTTGTGGAAAAACTGTCATTAGTCAGGCACTTTCAAAGGTCTGCTGCTATTCTATTTCTGTTTCCTAGCTAGCAGTTTTTTCCATATTCTATATGCTAGCCTTTTAAATGTCCTGAACTTGCTCCTTTTGCTTACCCAAATTTCATCACACAGTATTCCAATTCAGAAGCTGTGGTTTACGTGGGCTGTGGGGAAAGAGGGAATGAGATGGCTGAGGTTCTTATGGACTTCCCTCAGTTGACAATGACATTGGAAGATGGGCGTGAAGAATCGGTCATGAAAAGAACAACTCTTGTGGCTAACACCTCCAACATGCCTGTTGCGGCTCGTGAAGCATCCATTTATACAGGTAAACTTATACACTTATGTTTCATTTCACTTGCATATGCATCAGTTCTGCTTGCAGATATTTTTCTTGAATCTTGACCAGACTATTTTTGCTTTCAAACAAACAATTCTTGCCTAAGTATCATCATGAGATGGCATTGTTGCGAGCTTGTATCTTGCCTACTTATGAACTACTCCCTCCTTTTCTTTTTATAAGGCGCGCGCGCAAATTAAGATTCAAACTTTACGATCTTTGACCAATAATTTACACATCATTTTTTTTTATTTTTGTAGTGTAAATTTGATATGGTTGGGTTTGTCATCAAATATACTTTCTAATGATTATATGTTTATAACCATAAAAATATAATATAAGAGAAATAGATGGTCAAAGTCTAATTTTGGAGACCGTGCCATGTCGCGTCGCGCCTTATAAAAAGAAAAGGAGGGAGTATCATTTATCTGTGACTCTGTGCCATATAATATCTGGAAAAAGTAAAAGAACTTGGCAAAGGCAGATATAGAGTTATAGACATCCACTAACAACTTGATATATTCTTAAGTATTCTTGTCATTCAGTTTTTGCTTGGAACTACCTAAAGCTCTAAATCTTGTATTGAGTTAGTCCGTTGAAGTTGTTGAACAGGTCTATGTTCCTACTAACATGCTAAAAGTGTTCATCGATGTTCTTTATTAACAAACAATTCCATGCCTTTTTATCCTTGTCCCCAGGAATTACGATTGCTGAATACTTCCGTGATATGGGCTATAATGTCAGTATGATGGCTGATTCTACTTCCCGGTGGGCTGAAGCATTGCGTGAAATTTCAGGACGTTTGGTATGATGCTTTTCTTCCTCCCGGTTAGCATTTCCTTTTTTGTTCTCTGTATAGTGTATAGCATGGACCATTGTATTGGAAATCATGTCTGAATGACTTAATACATCAGTAAGCTTACGGACAACATGATTCACCGTCGGTATTTCATTTCTGTTCTGTTGTCTTAATCCATATTGTTGTTCATGATGATGCTACTTGATTCTATACTGCATAGTATTGTGATTTTCCTTTTCTAATGGTGTGATCTATGTGCTCCAGGCCGAAATGCCTGCAGATAGTGGTTACCCTGCGTATTTGGCTGCACGTTTGGCCTCATTTTATGAACGTGCTGGGAAAGTCAAATGTCTTGGCAGTCCAGATCGGACTGGCAGTGTCACAATTGTTGGTGCTGTCTCTCCTCCTGGTGGTGATTTCTCAGATCCTGTTACCTCTGCAACCCTTAGTATTGTGCAGGTAAGAAAACTGCCCAACTACTACAACCTACTTACAACCCCTTTATTCCTTTGATTTATTGCTAATTGCTCTTGATTGCAGGTCTTCTGGGGATTGGATAAGAAACTAGCTCAAAGAAAGCATTTCCCATCTGTGAATTGGCTCATTTCGTATTCAAAATACTCCAAGGTTATTTCTTACCTGCCTTGAATATCAATCCAACTACACTCCTTTGAATTCTCTGTGATAAAGCCTGAACTAGAAGAAACATATCGAGAACATTGTCTCTGCCCTATACCGACTCTATGGAACATGAGATCCTTATGATTTCTAATGATATTCTCTGTGACTTATGTGAGGTCAAACCAATGATTAATTAGTTTTACTTGAATTGTCATTGTATTAATAAATATTGATAGTGTGAATTAGCATTTGAAACCTTTGCAATTTGAAGTAGTGCATAAAGTGTTGACTACTTGAGCATATGTATACAGAAATAGGCAGCAGTAGCTGATGAAAGATATAGGTTTCTTTGATATTTATATGTTACACTGACTTTCTTCTGCTCTGAAGGCTCTGGAATCCTTCTACGAAAAGTTTGATCCCGACTTCATTGATATTAGGACAAAAGCACGTGAAGTGCTACAGAGAGAGGATGATCTAAATGAAATTGTCCAGGTATCATTTTTCTCTGTGTGTTGACAAATATCCAATTCTGAGATTTATTGCCATATCTTTTTTTGTGCGATATTAATGTATAAATTGGCAAAGACAATAGGATTGTCTGAATCCGATGACGGTGAAATGTAGGTGTAGAGGCACATGTCAGGACAGAATAGAATTGGATGTTATTTCCCAATTTAGTATCTTTATGATTCTATTTTCTAGCTCCTGATCTTTGCATGGTATTTCCCACCACACTGGTACTTTCCATTATTATCTAGCTCCTGAATTCCCGATCTTTGCATGGTATTTCCCATCACACTGGTACTTTCCAGTTTCCAGCTTTTTTTTTTTTTTGAATTCGTGAGGTCTACTTCTAGATCAGTAGAATTGTCATAGATGCTATAGTTGAAACACTCAAACAAGTGCTTACCTTGTCATATAAGCCAATTTGATTTGCATAGTAGTTTACTGGAAGTTATGAAAGGTTCCATGCTGAGTTTGAATTGTCACTTGTGCCTTTTGTATATTGCAACTGCTGAGTTCAGTTGGACTAATGTTTTCATCAAACAGCTTGTTGGCAAAGATGCGCTGGCAGAAACTGACAAGATTACTCTGGAGACAGCAAAGCTCCTTAGGGAAGATTACTTGGCGCAGAATGCATTTACACCGTGAGTGCTACTCTAGTTAAATTGATCTATATGGGTTTCCCTTTCCCGTCTGTAAATGCATTCTGACCATGGTTCCACTGATCAAAACAGTTATGACAAGTACTGCCCATTCTACAAATCTGTCTGGATGATGCGCAACATTATTCACTTCAACACATTAGCGAACCAGGTAAATCCACTTAATATTTCCTTTTAGTCCTTCAGGCTTCAGTCTCCAGATTAAATGTTTGATTATCTTTAAAGGATGAGTCTTCTCAATGAAACTGGAAAGGCTGCCCTTTTAGCCTTCAGTGATTGGTATTGCTTTATACAAATGGTTGATAACTTGATGTTTACATAATACAATAACTTGCAATCTTGCATGTACTGGAACTTTTTGTCTACTAGCATTGATATGTGGAGATAGTTTATCCAAATTCTCCGTATATGAAAGAGAACAAAATTGAAGTCCCCAAAATTTATTTATGATCTTTGCAGGCTGTGGAACGAGCAGCTAGTGCTGATGGACAAAAGATAACCTACACCGTTATAAAGCATCGTCTCGGTGACCTTTTCTACCGCCTAGTGTAAGTCATAGATTGCATACTCAAAATAATATAGTGAATAGTGATCGTTGTATTTTATTCCCCTCAGTGATATATTGATAATTTAACTGCTAAACACTATCCCATTGTATGACAGTTCCCAGAAATTTGAGGATCCTGCAGAAGGCGAAGATGCCCTAGTCGCAAAATTCAAGAAACTGTACGACGACCTCACCGCCGGATTCCGCAACCTAGAAGACGAAGCACGGTGAATATATATTGTAGAAGATATATTGTACATGCCGCATAATTAAACAATAAGACCACATGCTCCGGAAGGTTCTGGAAGCAGTTTGTTTTGCCGAGCCTGAGGTTTGTAGATGTAAATTGCGTATCAGATTACCCCCTACCAACGCTGTCATTTTATTAATTTCCTTGCTTGCCCTTACGTGCTTGATGGGCCGTTTTGATGTACCATTATTTATTGTAAGAAGACACCGCCGGTGCGCATGTTCATAGTTGAATCAGCACATGGTGCCCCTACGCTTGAACATCAGTACATATGCATTGTTCGTGAACTTTGACCTGTATACATGTCATTTCGCAAGTTTCAGTTTGGTTCATTTTGGATGTCCAGTAAAAAAACAAGGTAACAGGAAAAAAAAACATTTTTCTGGCTAAATCAAAAGGCTGTTTCATTTTCCATTCCCCCCAAAAGGGATTGCTTGGCTGTAAGCTCTGTTGAAAATGGTTACCTGGACGTAAGATGTGTTTAACCTGATGGGATTTCGACAGGGAAGCCCTGGGATGGGGGTAGATCGTAGTCGTACATGTACAGAAATCATATACGGAGTACCAGACAGGGGGGTCTCTCCCGCATCATCAGCTGGGAATTTTTGGAAGCACGTTGATGCATTGTATCCTCTTGGAAGTCTCTGAGGGCAGAGACGGAATGGAAGCAGCAGCAACGCAACGCCCTGCCGCCGGCCGGCCCACCGGGTATGGCCAAACCACCTAATTTTGTCCCTAGCAAGCACATCTCCCCCTTCCCCGGATGCGTGCTCGCAAATGGAACAGACCGGCGACGCCTTTCGTTTTCTGTTAGGGGCCCGGGTGGTGCACTGCAGATCCACAGGTCATGAGCAGTGTCAGTAAGAATGTTTTTTAAAATTATTTTTGCATTTACAAATTGTTCTTGCTACTAGGTAGATCCAGGGCTCTTTTTCCTGAGATGGTGGTCAAAGGTTCTTCCATTGGCGTCGTGCGAATATTCTCTTCGATTTATCTGCAATATTTTGTATTCACAGGGACATGGACGTGTACTTGCTTTTGTACCCAAAGGTACTAGCAAAGACGAGTGAGTATTCAAGCAAAGGTAATCACTCTTTCAAAAAAAAAGTACATCTTGAGGATAACATTCCTTTTGGAATAATAAGGCGAAAGCATTAAATTGTCGCAGGACGATAGTGCTATCTTCAAATTATCTACAGCAACTCGTTTCTTTAAAAACAATTATCACCTCAAATCTGGATCACTTTGTCATTGGAACATGTAAACTTTTCTCATCGTCTGAATATTCATGATGTTTGCATTGGAATACTTGCACGACATGTCACATGTCTCGGGATAATTGTCCTAGGAACATGTAAATTGCCATAGGAACATGGAAATGGAATGGTTGCTTGCATAAACAATGTCAAACCTGTAGCCTGGATCACAACATTCAGAAGGATAATTCTATACCAGTGGGAGCTCGAGAAAAGAAAAAGTTTGCAGGGCCCCAGGCGTAAAAGTACACGCCCAATCGTTACTAATCCAAAAAATTTCCCAACCCCCATGCTTCCCAGTTCCCCCCTCCTCTCTTCTTCCTGCCCACCACTTGCCCGGAGCCTCCAATTGGAAACCCATCACAAGCAAGCAGCAAGAGCCAGCCAGCTTCCACCTCAAACCCAGCCAAACCCATTGAGCATAAACAACTAGTGCCAATTCTGTCTTAATTAATCCTTTTTCTTTATACCAACTCCCTCGTGGCCTCGGTCGCCTCCGCCGGCGCCTCCAAATCCGATCGATCTCCTCGCAGGCTCCAGATCCCCGGCGGCCGGAGGCAGCGAGCTCCCGGCGCGGTGGACCCCCCGAGCGGCGCTGTGTCCTCGCTCTCTCCAATCAGGTACCGACTCTGCCATTCGTGCTGCGTTTCCATTCCATCTGTTGCCATGCTCCCGGCCGCTCCCTCCCGGCATTGGACTCCGTTGCTGGAAAGATGGCGGCTTCCGTGCTGTTTGGCATTTCGTCTTGCTGTTCTGGGCGTGAAGCTTCGATTGTTACGTGAATTTACGAGCGAATTCGGGTGCTGGCGCTGTGATTTGGCTTTGCTTTGGTTGGTTTGGGTGGGGGCTGGGCGCTGACTGGATCGAGCCGGTGCTGCGATTGGGATGCGTTGGTTTGGTTTGGTCAGAGCTTGACTTTTCGCCAGCCGCCGCCGTGGACTCGCCCGCTGTCATTTTTTGTCTGTAAATCTCCTGATTTGGACTTTGTAGTTCACCTACCTCGACACAATTGCTGAATTTTGCTCGACCAACTTGGAAAGCCTGCATCTTTCAGGGCTTTGGATTCAGTCTTAGTAGCTTGCACCGCGATTTCAGAACAGATCACGGCTGAGTCCGACTAGTTAGTGCATTGGAAATTTTACTAGAATAACCATCAGGTTACTGAGATGGAGTGCTTGTTTGTAGAATTATAGGGGCAAATCTTGGTGACTTACTTGAATATGTCACAATAAAAAACATTCTTGGTTGTGTCTGAATCATTTGGATGGATTAATGTATTAATGCTGTGCTTGCCATGGATTGCAACTGCAGGAAATATCCTTCTCCTGAAAATTCATCAGGCCCTGTAGTAGCTGCTGAATTACCGGTGTTTGATTGTGATAAAAGAGCTTTTTAGATGATCTGAAGATGGAGAGGAGATAGAAGTTTCACAAGTGTACAGTGGTGTGGCAAGGATATGACTGTCATGATGCCTCAGCGTCATCGGGCCGCGGCCAAGAAGCCCATGTGGATAATCGTGCTCTTGTCTATGGTTTGCCTCGTGTTGATTGGGGCTTATGTCTTTCCACCCCGGCGCTACTCTAAGTGCTACCTCTTTGGTTCAAGTGTATGCACGCCTTATTTCAAGGATTGGCTCCCTTCAATGGGCCGACGGGAGCGGACTGATGAGGAGATTATTTCATCTGTAGTTATTAGAGATATCCTTTCGATGCCCATGCCTGTGTCAAAAAATCCAAAGATCGCCCTTATGTTCTTGACACCTGGTTCATTGCCCTTCGAGAAATTGTGGGAGAAGTTTTTACAGGTTGGTACCACTTCAGGAATACAATTGTTTCAAGGATCTTTGTGCTTCCTTTAAATGGAAGGCATCATAATTCATAAGCCTTCCAAATGTATATATATAGACACTCAGGTTGGTCCCATAGAAATAATTTAGTGGCTTACTGGCTTGTTTTTTTTAATGTGTATTATCAAAATATGATTATAGACTGCGGTACCGTTGAAATATTGATTCCACATGAATGCTTTTGTTTGTTTTACTGGAGAGGAGGTAGAGATTAGCAGTAGAGTTCATTCACCATGGTGTCTGCTTTAGACAACTATGCTGAATCTTGAGCTTGTCTGTGTAAAGTCGGTGTCCCCAGCAGACATATGCTTGCTTTCTATAGAAAGCAGGGCCAAATGCCTTTGATCCAAATATGAGTATATGAATTTTGCCAATATGTTGATTTCCCTAGTAAAACTGGCCAATCGTGCTACGAGTAGCACTCTAAAATGATAGATGTTGCTCAGGTTTAATTGTTTATGCTAATCTGATAGCATAGGATTCTCATGCATCTTTGAGCATTGTAGTGTACTACTAGTGTTGAAGAATCCATTTATGTATTTGTATAAATAGGTTAAGAATGTTTTCGCCTTATAAGTGCCAAGCCATTAATATTTGATTGCTAATAAGTACTAGTCTGTAGTAGTAATTCCTATCTCTTATATAATTTATTGAGCTTTATAGAAATTGAATCATTATTGACTTCTCTAAACAGGGACACGAGGGAAGATACTCCATCTATGTGCACGCATCACGTGAAAAGCCTGTTCATACTAGTCCTTTGTTTGCTGGTCGGGATATTCATAGTGACGCGGTAAATGTTTTTATTTTTTTGCAAATTTAAGGGACTCTTTTCCTTGTCCATGAGTATCTTTAGTTGGATTCTTCTCTTCTAATGGACTATGGTACTGCTTTATGTTATAGTTTTGTGGCTGTTAAATTTAAGCATAGTATGTGTTTATTATGCAGGTAGTATGGGGATTGATTTCAATGGTTGATGCTGAGAAGAGATTACTAGCGAATGCTCTAGAAGATGTTGATAATCAATTTTTTGTCTTGCTCTCTGACAGGTTCAGTCTCTGATTATGGTGATTGCCTTTTTATCCTTTGTTCTTTATTATTAAGCCATCTTTGTTTTATTTTACAGCTGTGTTCCGCTGCATTCGTTTGATTATGTGTATAATTACCTGATGGGAACGAACGTTAGCTTCATCGATTGGTAAGGATACTGGAACTTATATTGAATTTGAATAATATCATATGAGAACCCTTTTTTTAATTTTTTTTGTTTTTATCTCTTGAAGATGTTCATATACCCACTCACTTTGATTTTTGTCTCCCTTTATTTTCAACTTTTAAGTTTCAAGGATCCAGGTCCACATGGCAGTGGAAGGTATTCTCCTGAGATGTATCCTGAAATCAACGAGAGGGACTTTAGAAAGGGTGCCCAGGTACAGCTATTCGCTATAGTAGTTTGTTATGGTATAGAATACTTGCTGCTACTAAATTCATTCATTTAGTAATACTCGCTGCAAATTGTGGTTCTTGTTGTAGTGGTTTGCAGTTACACGGAGACATGCTTTAATGATTCTGGCGGACAGCCTGTACTACAAGAAGTTCAAACTATATTGCAAGGTATATTTATTTATGGAGTAATTATCTTTAGTTAATACTTAATAGAACGAAGCATGCATAACTTAATTTACAATATGTATTTTTCAATATGAATTCCAGTGTTGTTTTAGTGCTAGTAAGAAATTTGGAAACTAACTTTTACAAACTGTTTGGATAAGTTCATTGCAAAGTTCCTTGTAACAATCTAAAAGGGTCCATACATTCAAGTCACCATTTCTCAAATCTGACAATCATCATCATTTTCACCTTTTCCATTTTCACAAATATTTTTCGAGTAAGCTCAATTTATTTTTATTTTTTTTTGCTAATGGAATTACCTTTCTCCCATAATCTGCAGCCAGCAGAGGGGCGCAACTGTATTGCAGATGAGCATTATTTGCCAACCCTGTTCAATGTCAGTATTCACTATCTATAGAAGTGACATTTAGCTTTTATTTCTTTAGGTTGCTTCTTAATTCATGTTCATAACTTCAGATGGTGGACCCCGGTGGAATCTCTAATTGGTCAGTTACACATGTGGATTGGTCTGAGGGAAAATGGCATCCAAGGTCATATAGCGCTGCAGATGTCACCTATGATCTCTTAAAGAATATTACGGTACGTTTTTCGTACTCCTAGCTGTATGAGTTTTTTCTCATCTAGCACCTGATATTAATGTTCATACTCTGATGTGCATTACTGTTGCACAGGCAATTGATGAGAACATCCATGTAACAAGTGATGACAACGTAAGTACAACAATTTATAGCCTTTTTTTTAGTTTTGATGAACAGCAAATAAATTGTTCATGAACTTCATCATGGATTATAAGCCAACTCTGAATTGTATTTCACATCCATGAAACAATGAAAGTTCTAGCTTCAGTGCATCTTAACAATAATTGAATGCCGATGTGCTTTTTTTTTCTATTGCAGAAACTTGTGATGCAGAAGCCATGTTTGTGGAATGGATCAAAGAGACCATGTTATATTTTCGCTAGGAAGTTCAATCCCGAAGCACTTGACAACCTACTGAAGCTATTCACCAGTTATACATCTGTTTAAGTCGACCCTAATTCATTGCCTTGGGTATATGGTCTGATTGAAGCCTCAAGTTTCACAAGTTTTTTTCCATATTTATGTAAATTGAGAGGTCCATACTTCTTAACAAAGATCTGGGCCCAAAGACACAGGTTACCAAGGCAACAACTGTGACGGATTGCAGTTCTAAGTATCAGGGAAGGGCCACAGCGTGTTTATAGAATGACACTGCCCTCATAGTAATTTATTGTGTTCTATGTATGTTTCCATTAGTTTTCCCCTCCTCCCTCATTAGTTCCTGTCTCTTGGATAAGAGATTTTTTGTCATACTGTCATTATATGATCCATTCTTTGTAGACACAGTGATAGCTAGGGAATAACCACAAACTTTATAATTTTAAATTTGTTTTTGTTAACAAAAGGTTAATCTATCACTATATGTTGAGTGTATCATATTAGTTCTTACTTTGCTATGAGATTTTCACATATAAATTCAAATCCCTATTATTGTGATTAATATGAGACAAAAAAAGGTACATTGCCCCTGCTGCTTATGAATTCTGAATTTTTTTTAAAAAAAAGGCAGATTGGTTCCAAACCGACTCTGCAGAGTAGAGTTGTAAGTGCTAATCATTAGTCACATAGAAAAGCAACCTTTTTTTTTGTGATGCCACGTGCAAAAATTCTGGTTTCCAGAGTCCACAGTAGACATAAATCAGTGTCTCAACAAGACCCATTCAGCTCAAGATGGAACATATCATCTACTACGAGGCAGCCAGTAATCCAACAAAAGAAAAGCAAAACTAACCATGCTTCAAACAAGAAGAATAATTTCTGAGGCAAAGATCTCATAGAATAAAATCCTGCTGTTTCTATGTACATTACAAGATCGGTGACAAGAAACACTAGCAAATGCACCTAGTACCCATCAGGGTAAGCTTGGAAGAGCAGCTTTGTCGAAGGAAAGAAAGGTGACCAGCCCATTATCCACGTAGCAATATTTCAGAGGAATGGCCCCAAAATTGTATTCCACAGTTTCTAATTCGACCCTTGAGGGGGGCTTATTCCTGCATCGAATTGATAAAACAATGTCAATATTTCTCTTTTAGGACTTATAATGTCAAATATGTGATATACGATACAAACATGACAGAGTATATGAGAGCAACCCTATTATGTTACTCATTTTATTCATATGCTATCACCAAAGTTATCTTGAACTCTCTTTTTCCTTTTACTTTCATAACAGTGTATCTGCACTCTGTAATTTTGCAGAAACTCTTAGCCTACTGCATGCTCAGAATCAGTTATTTTTCTATCTTCAGGATAAAAGTAGGTGAGAATGGTAAGAAAATGTAGAAATTGCAATAGAACAGTCACAATGAGGATGTACATCTGCAACTTAAAAGCAATTTGGCAAGACAGAATCCAATTAACTGAGAATCTGCTTAGACATTGCAATATTCAATCAGTTTTGAGAATGAGCTATTCATTTCTTTGCTCCATATAGCTAACAGATGGGTAACAATTGCGACTAAAAACACGAGCAGTAAGTCAATTAATTTGCATGCCACAGCTCTCTAAGTCTCCATGAAACTTGGTCCATGTGTTGCAAACAGGAGGATATTACTAAAATCATATCGAAAGAGCCACAGGGGGGACAAAATCCTTTCATAATTACAGAAATATTGTTGGGTAATTCAAGTACAGTCTATATGAAGATGGACCCTATATCTACACAAAAATACTGGAAGACCAACAGAAGAGCTATTGGAGGATGAAACTGTAGTAGGCTGAATAAAAGGAACATTACCTTAACACACATAAGAGGAAACTAGGGACTCCTGGGGATGATTTTTTAAACTTGCTGTTTGGCAAATACACTTCAAAGGATGGAGATATCCCATCGATATGCATTTCCTTCAGCAATTTGGTTGTGTTACTGCAGGTGCCATCGAATCTATTGAAGGTCTTATCATTGTGAACCACGCCAGTGGGAGGAACAGTGATGTCACAAGTACCACTATTCTTCACTGTCCAGGGAACACCATATCGTCCAACAATATAACCAAGCAACTTCAAGTGCTTATAAGCTTGGAAGGCGTCCCAGGAGCATCCATATTTCCCCCCAGCAATCTTTTCATAGATGACTTCTTTTCCTATCGTTTCATCCTTGTCATCGAGAAGAATCAAGGCGTGTTTTCCAACCAAGAACCTACATGGTTTCATCAGACAACAAACAAGCCTTCACTAGAAAACCCAAGTATTCGAAAAGGAAACCAATGACATGGAATTCATGAATATAATCTATTCACAAATGGCTCAGAGGTTCAAGCAAGGAAGAATTTATGCTTGTCTACTGGACGCACAGCACACCATGCCTAAAAGAGGGTCAGTACAATTAAGTACCACGAGGAGTCGACATACTTAATTGTACTCGACGTTGTATGGCCTAAAGACGTTGTACTTAACAGCACACCATGCTAGGGCATTTCATCGAACAGGTGGCATACCCGATCTCCTCGATGTTGCAGCACAGCTTGGCGCCCCGTATGACGCCAGTGGTCAGCCACGGGTTGCCCTTGCTTTCCACCACCTCTGCGACGCCGGCCGCCTCCACCCACCGCGCACGCGACGCCACGTTCCTACGCTCACCGCCGCAGGACGGATCAAGCAGGCGGATCACATAAACAGGTACAACCAACAGAAACGACTAAACCCTATGCAGAGCTAGACCCTATGCAGAGCAACCGCAAGCAAAGCAGTAAAGCACCCACCTGAACTCGACACTCGGCGAGGCGGATGTAGCTGCGTCGAGGAAGGAGTAGGCGGATGTAGCTGCGTCGTGGAAGGAGTTGAGGTCCTGCACCTGCTCCTCGCCGTCATCGTTTCCGGCGGGGGCGGCGCCGCCACCTGCGGTTCTCATGTTCCTCTCCAGACCTATTTCCACCTTTCTCGTCCTGGCCCACCAGTCATAACTCTTTCCTGGCCCACAAAATCCACCTATTTCCAAAGGCCCACGTCCAACCACGTAGCACCACTCAAATCACGACACGTGGTGCCAGTCCCCACTCTTCCCTCCACCTTCCCCTTCCATTTTCGCAAATCGACCCCTAACTTCTCAAAACTTTCAAATCCCGGGTCCAAGAAATGTTTCTGCACTTCCTTTCTTCCTCCTCTTCCGGCTCCTCCCCTCTCTGCCCCCGATTCCTCCTCCACCCCAACCCACCAGCCGGCCTCCGTTTCCTCGCCATGAGCGCCGCCGCCTCTAGCTCCTCGTCCCGACCGTTGCGCGGCGCGGCGGTGCCAGTGCCTTCCCTCGGCGCCGACGAGGCCGGCGCGGTGGCTGACGAGGCCTTTCAGAGGCATACGTCGCCGAGCTTGAGGAGAGGCGGCGCCGGGGTGGCCGTCGTGTGGTTCAGGAACGACCTCAGGGTCCTCGACAACGAGGCACTGGTGCGCGCGTGGGCGGCGTCCGAGGCGGTCCTGCCGGTGTTCTGCGTTGACCCTCGGGTCCTCGAGGGAACCACGCACTACTTCGGGTTCCCCAAGACGGGAGGTGAGGATGGATCGATTCTGCATTCTGTTGGTTGCTGCTGCATTTGAGATTCGAGATCGATAAGGAGTAATGATGAGTTTCTTGCCATCGTCGAGCCAAATGCAAGCAGTTTCTGATTGGAAAATCCTGATTTATGTGCATTTGTTTTGTGTTTCCGGTGAAATTCGATCACCCATCTATTCAGCATTGAGGGCACAGTTCTTGATCGAGTGTTTGGGAGACCTGAAGCAGAATCTGAGGAAAAAGGGTCTCGATTTACTAGTTCGTCACGGCAAGCCTGAAGAGATCCTTCCTTCAATTGCAAAGGCTGTCAGTGCACATACAGTATGTCCCTCTGCGCAACTCTGTCACTGAATCAATTTAAGCATAGCTTGATATTGAATTATGGATCTGGGGGTAGTAGGTTCATGCTAGGAACATAAGAATGAGTCAGTAAGGTATTTGTCTCCAGGTTTATGCTCATAAGGAAACCTGCAGCGAGGAGCTCCTCGTCGAACGCCTCGTGCGCAAAGGCCTGGAGCAAGTTCAGATTACTCAAGGAGGAGCACCTGGCCAGAAGAAACCTCTGAACCCCAGGTTGCAGCTGATCTGGGGAGCAACACTGTATCATATCGATGACCTACCGTTCACCGTGAGCAACTTGCCAGACGTGTACACACAGTTCAGAAAGGTAGGAACTTCCTTTGCAAACTCTAGGCTATTTTCGCAGGCGTGATGGGTTGACGTAAGCAATGCTTTTCGTCAGGCTGTTGAATCTAAGTCCTCGGTTAGGAACTGCAGCAAGTTGCCACCGTCGCTCGGACCGCCCCCTACTTCCGGCTTAGATGAGATTGGAGGGTGGGGGACAATACCAACACTGGAGACACTAGGCCTGAGTGTCACAAAGGCAGGTTTAGTTGCAGCCAGTTGTGCTTTTCGTCAGAAGCTTAACTAGTTCTAGTTTTGATCAGTACTGTTTCCTCCGATCCTCTCTGCAGTCTGAGAAGGGGATGCATTTCGTAGGAGGAGAGAGTGCAGCTCTTGGAAGAGTCCATGAGTACTTCTGGAAGAAGGATCAGTTGAAAGTCTACAAGGAGACCAGGAATGGCATGTTAGGTCCAGATTACTCCACAAAATTCTCTCCTTGGCTTGCTTCTGGCAGTCTTTCACCACGTTATATCTGCGAAGAGGTAAAGAGTTCATGACTGACTGCAGAGATCATTATTTTTTGTATAATGCAATATGTTTGTGTCCTTTCATGGTGCAGGTGAAGAGATATGAGAAGCAAAGGGTAGCAAATGATTCTACATACTGGTTAGTGTGCCTTATAAGTTTTACTGCTACCGGGCTCAAGTTCCAGTTAAACTGCCCTCGTGGTCCTACTTATGATGTTTGTACTCTAGTTTCATGCTGAACTTGTTTGTCTGGCACGTTATTATTCATATAGCCCAATTTCCTGTATGTCAATGGCTTCAGGGTTTTGTTTGAGTTGATATGGAGAGACTACTTCAGATTTCTATCAGCAAAATACGGGAACTCCATTTTTCGCCTAGGTAAGGACTAAAGCTGATGTTGTCTCTCTTACCTTCAGATTTTTTATAAAAGTATATTAAATTTGTATCATGAAAAGAATGTACAACTATTTAATTTGGAAAGTTAAATATTTCCATTTGATCGTAAAAGGTAGAATACTGCATCTGCTGCAAATTATTGTTGTAGGAGGTCCGAGGAAAGTAGTAGCCAAGTGGAGTCAGGACCAAGCGCTGTTTGAATCTTGGAGAGAGGGTCGAACTGGGTAGTTACTACTCCACTGTGTTTGATTTTCAACATCTGGAGCTATTGTTCATCATGCCTATAAGCCTATTTATTGATTCAGCCATGGTAATAAATTTCCAGGTACCCTCTTATTGATGCCAACATGAGGGAGCTTTCAGCCACTGGTTTCATGTCAAACCGTGGACGTCAGGTAAACTTTAACACCTGACCACATAAGCAGCACAACTGCAGAGCGCTTAATTCTGCAGACCGCAAGTTCCCAATTATTCATCTCTACAATTGTTCTGTCTGCAGATTGTCTGCTCATTTCTAGTCCGAGATATGGGTATCGATTGGAGAATAGGAGCAGAATGGTTCGAAACATGTTTATTGGATTATGACCCAGCTTCAAATTATGGTAACTGGACATATAGAGCAGGTTGGTCCTGTCTTTTACTCCTTACTAGTACCCAATGTTAGTAAATTCTGGATATAACAGTATGAAGAAACATATTCTAATGAACTGGAACTGATTGAAATTTAATTGCTGTACTCTGACAGGAGTTGGCAATGACCCACGAGAAGATCGATACTTCAGTATCCCAAAGCAAGTAAGCATCAACTCCAGACTAACAAATCTAAATACTTATTTGACCAGACTGAACAAAATCATACTGTAAAGAATTGTAGCAAACATGGTAGCAAATTAGCAAATGTTGTCATACTGGTATACAATTGTAGGTTTTCTGCATCCACTTATCACTTCGAAATACCAAGATGTTAATTTACAACATGCTTGTTTATAATCGTATCAATACTAGTCATACCTCAACTGTTGGTGACCACGCATGAACATCCTTCTGCAGGCCAAAACGTATGATCCTGAAGGGGAATATGTTGCTTACTGGTTACCAGAACTCCGGTCACTGGCGAAGGAAAGAAGAAACTTTCCAGGGGCTTCATACATCAGGCAGATTGTACCACTGAAGTTCGATGGTGGACATCAGAAAAAAGATCAGCAGTTCAACAGGCAGATAAGGCCGAACAACATGTACAGAAGACAAGTAAAATAGGAGGCACGTGGTTCATTCAAAATTAAACCATCTATTCTGTCAGTAAGAAATGAAGTAAATTTACATAGCTGATTTGGAGTAAACACACGCATTGTGGTCTCATGCAATGTTCATTGAAGGATTCATCTGTGTTTTGCAAAGTTTGTGAGCACATCTAGCACAGAGGATCAAAAAGCCTAAACATCCACTTGGGAGTTTCAGCACATTTCAACACGAAGACCAGGCACTGAAGAATGGCAAACATTTTCATTCAGGTTACACCTCATTTCTCAACAACAAAGTTTACTCATTCACCAAAACTAACTCCACTAACAAAAAAAACTGAGCAAAAAGTATTTACAACACTGCCGATGACATACTTCAAAAGGCACGATGACTCATATGTACAAGTTAGCCTTGCTGAGAGAAGCAGAGTTACAACTACGCCGCTGAGTGGCCATGAAACAGATAAATATAGCTTCAAGCCTTCGAAAAAGATCCTTTCCTTGCACAGTAGCTAGCGTTGTAGCCCTTGGTTGGTATAGGAATTCCTAGTGACTGATCAACACTTTGCACCTTCCACGCACAGAATTGTGCATCATGAACAAGTGGATTGGTTGCACGAACTGGCGGTGACCCCACAAAGTATGGAGGTGAAGCCTGCAGATTGTGAAACCAAGCTTAGAATAGAAACATGGTTTGATTCCAAGTAAAGGGTGACAATAATTACCTTTGCTACCAACTCAAAAAAGAGAGACAGAAAAGAAAAGGGAAGGAAAATTCACTAAAAGGTGATAGCTTATGAATGGATAAGTGGAAGGACATTAAAAAAAAGCATCATTATGTAGTATGATGAAAGAACTGCAGAGAAATGAACCTTGCTCAGAATGAAATCAGAAAGATCTTGTGCAGCTCTCAATTCACGTTCCCTATACCACCTGAGTCACACAAAAAATATATAATTAGCCTGATTAAATATCAGAACATTGAACAAATATTTAGAAGTACATGGGTAACAGAACTTCCAGATGGACCAAATCAGATCAAAGGGCTGGACTGTACCTGCTGCTTTTGCACGGAATGGGACATCTGATCATTCCATCTCTACTTTCTGTGCTTTGGCAGGTTTCCATCAAAGTTTCTGCTCTCAGACCCTGAAGCCTTTTTGTTTCATCCGCTGCTTCATTTCCATACAACGTGAAACCTTATTTATAAAATGTAAACAATGTCTCAGTTACAGTTTCAAGGCTTTGTCATATGCCAAAATTATATTATTATGAATAGAGAATCATGGGTGGAACCTGATGAAGGTTTAGCAGGACTCATCAAATGTTCCAAACCCATGACAGGAACAGGAAATACGATCCAGGCCCTGCACAAGTACAATTTCAATGGTTGAGACTAGAGCAAATAATTGTAAATAAAAATGGTTAAAGCTAAAGAGTAAATAAACGGTAAAATAGTCCCTGGGCATAATGGCACCCAATGGCGAATGGTAAACAACAAAAGATCTAAGATGATCACTTGTCTTTTAACTTCCTGAAGTACTACAATTTCAAGTATTCCAAATACCAACGGCAGAGAGTTTGCGTTTAATGTATCTCTGGCATCTTTCAAACAGGGAGCCAGAACCACTGCTGCAACTTCTCGTGGGCACACAGGCAAAAAAGTAAATTTTCAACAACATTACACATTCTAACCCATGGTAAAAGAAAGTACTTAAAATTTCCATCGTCCCCCACCCCACTCCTCGAAAGTCCCCAACTTGGCAACGAAAAACCTCATAGACAAAAGCCAAATCAATTGGCACCCGTCTGGGTGGGAACACCACTCTGCTATCCTGTTCTTCAAGGAGTTACCTTCCCGTGAAGAGAGGCCAGATGCACGTAAAATTTATTTAAAAATTCGCATTTTTTACCCCAAGAATGCACAAATGAATAGATAAATGCTACTTGGCACCGCCAAAACCCGGCCTCGCGTACCCAGATTTCAATCCACACGAGCCTTGTTGGCCGGACCTAAGCCAAGAAACGCCTCGATCTTTCGACAATACAGCGGTTACCTAATCTACGGCAAACAAACCGCCGCCGCAACCACAGACGGCGGCGCACCGGGAAAAGGCACGGCGCTAGCGGCCTCTGCGCCGCCACCCGGCGCCAGAGCGTCCTCAGAGACGGAATCCCTACTATCCTAGACGGAAGAGGAGGGAACGAGCGCGGAGAAACTCACCTGAACCACCGGGAGAGGAGGGAGGCGCCGATGCGGCGGAGAGTGAGGAGGCGTCGCCGCGTCGGGCGTGAAGAGAAACCGCTCCGCCGTGCCGCGCGCTCCCCGCCCGCCGCGGCCGCCTCTCGTCTTGGCGAGCGTGAAGGGAAAGCGAGCGCGAGAGAGAGGAGGGCGCGGGGTCGTTTGCCCCCCTTGGTATTTATCCCGGAGGACGCAACCGCAACGCAACGCAAGCGACCAGGGGATCTAGGGCGCAAGGCTGGCTGGCTCACGAGGTTGGGGCGTTGGGCTGCGACGCGCCGACGCGAACGCGACGGCGCCGAGGGCGAGAGGATAAGGAGGAGAAGGGTTGCGTTACGGCGGGGGTCGCAGCCGTAGCGAAGCGGAAGAAGCGAGCGGGCGGCAGGCGGGTCTTGCGCGAAGGGCTGACGGCGGGCGGGCGCGCGCGGGCGGGCGCGCGCGGGCGTGACCGCGTCGTGGGCGGAGTGCAGTTGCGCGGCGCCCTTCCCGTGGGCCGTGGCAGCCGCGCGCGCCGCCGTATGGTGGGCAGCGGTTTTTTTTTCCTTTTTTTTTCTTGAGAGATCCGCGTTCACACTTCAATGAGAATGCCATGCCGGTGGTGTTTTCAACGGGTTACATTAGTACTATCGTTATTAGTGTATATGTACAATAAGGTCTTTGTATATGTATATATTGGTATTTATTAATATATTTTTTATCTATTTTTTCTTTTCTTAGAGCTTTTTTCTTGATTGCACGTATTTCGATCTAAATTATCGTAGGCATCATCCATCATCACACGTGTAGACCTGCCGTACATAATATGTGTATATTTTTCTGTTTCTTTCTTTTACCTTTAATTGTTAGTTCCGAAAGGAAGATATGTCAAGCTATACACTTCATGTTAGCGTCAAAATTGGATACATCACAAGCCCAACCATTGTAGCCATGCGCATGGAGGTAGGTGTGCAACGGTTGCACGAATCTTGCCATTAATAGGGTAACCACACGCATATGATACAATGCGACATGATAAATATTTTGTTATGTTTCTCTTTTTAACGATTTTTTAATAAAAAAAGATAGGTTGTACAATTGTATAGGGTTGCACGAGTTGTCAAATCAACACTTTAATGACATATATTGCAACTTATGGAGGTCGCCTTTTTTTGTTACTAAAGAAACTCATGTCATGCCATCTTGTACTTTCTCCTTTTACGCACATAGTCCGGGGCCCATCACGCCAAAGAGCGAAGGAAATGAGCAAATGACAAAAGAAGAAGAATCTTGCCAAGAGCCTACATGTTTATATTTGGTATATGAGTTTCTATTTTTAGTTTAAATTTAATTTAATGAATTACATGTGTTTTATCGTGTGTACAAACAGAGCGATAACTAATAATCATCTAATATATTTTGTGTGCTTACCTACTAAAAATGTATATCAGTACTAAGTGTATAATGCATGTTTGCATAAACATATAGGGGCGCATGGCCCCTACTAGCTCCCGTTGGCTACGCCATAACGTCGGTTGTAGCTTACAATTTTCTCACACCACATGCTTACGTTCTCTCTTAGATTTCTTACTCTCTTATGGACCATGAATGCTCCTGCACTAAGACCTGAGGGATCTAATGCAACTGTTGCCCATAACATTATGGTATCCGAAGGAATGTGACCTGACAAGACCACCAACGAAAACATCGCATTAGGCCTGCTCTAACAAGACGTGCAACTAACTCCTTCTGTGTTTTTATCCTTCTGTGTTTTTAGAGGGAGCATATTCATGTTGTATGCTTTTTACACCCCCCCCCCCCCCCCCACACACACCCACCCCCCAAACGCAAACATAATAATCCAATACACTAGCTTGTGGTACGATAACTTTATCGTTTCCATGACACCCATCCGTGCCACATAGTGCAATGCAACAAAGGTAAGCTAATTAGACTCGTTTTCTTTATTTGAGGGATTTTTCTAGTGAATGGAGGGTAAGGAACGTAATGCTATTTAGATTTTTCACTTATTCTCTCTGAAAGTCCTGGTGGTTGATTTAGGACTCAAATCATGATTCTTTGGAGTAACAAGATGTGAAGGTGGAGACGGATATAGCATACGTCATGTCTCCTATATTCATTTTGTTGTAAAGGCACATTTGTAACACCGGAGTTCCATTGGAAGAAAATGACAGAAAATGTTGAACATTGTTGGTGGAGCTCGGGCCCGAAGGAGGACACCAAAACAACAGCCCCCTGCTCTCCCTTCCGAAGGGCCTGCGTAGTCGCCCTTCGGGAGCTTCCTTCGCCTTTCTCTTACTACCCTACTTCGATCCTACTACTAAATCTACTTCTACTTCTACTGCTGATGACAAGTAAATAGCGAAAATAAGAAAGAACATTTGCTTCGGAGCTCTCTTCTCATTCAATGCGGGTCACATCAATTACAGTGAGCCTCTCTATTTATAGGAGGGCACAGCCAACACTTTCCATCACAATTACACCTTTTCCGCACTAACGGTTAGTTCTCGACACCTTTTAAGGGGTATTACAGGGAATACGGCCTTCGTACGGAGATGCCAGCTTGTCTCCACGCAGACGCCTCCTTTACACGTGCGTTCTTCCACCGTGGCCTTGTACGGACGGCACTAGGTTTGCTTTCGTCGGGACGCCATGCTTCCGCGCCGCTCCCTCCGTCTTCGTCAATCACCGACGCCTTCGCGCCAAAGCAGCCCTGCACCGAAGGTGCTTCGATCCTGGCGGCCTTCTTTCCAGGCCTCGCGATCACAACCTATTTATCATTTTCCCGATAAACGAAGAAGACAGGTCAGCAGGTCAACATTGCAGCATATCAGCGAAGTCCAAACCATTCATAAGCAAGTCTCATGCCGAAATTGCTTCGGATCGAAGCAGCTTCGTGTCGAAAGGTATTTGACTCAAAGAACGAACGTTCGATGGCGTTAGTTCCGAAGCTCATATTCCCCAACAGTATCCCCTCGTCAGTGAGGGCCGTTCTCCTTGTCCAAAAAATGTCCGAACTTACGATACCCTAGTTTCCGATGTGGTAAGATGGGCTTCGAAACTCCCAGAGGACGGCCCACACTTACCTGAGAGTACCATCCGGTCCCTACTCTTGTAGCGGTTATGTAGAGTGATTAGGGGCATAATGGTCTTTTAGGTTGCGGTAACTGCCCTTCACCCAGCCCCCTATAAAATGCCCCCCCTCCGCGGGACCATTCCCGGACTCCCTTTTCACCGCTCGTTGCCTGCGCGCAAGAGGTCCGAAGCAACCGTCCCAAGTAAGCCTTTCGTTGTTCTCTTAAACTTAGCCCCGTAGCTTTCTTCGCTTAGTCATGCCCCCGAAGCGCAAGCGCGACTCCGCTGCCTCTGGCGGCCTGCCGAAGACCTTCACCTTCGGCCGCAGCTTGCTCGAGCCGGCCGACCTAGCTGAGCTAGAGGCGAACAACATGATCGTGGACGGGGAAGCCCCAGGCGACGAGGAGGTCCCGAAGCCAAAGGAGAATCAGGCCGTGATATTTCAGGATCTGCTCTGCGCCGGTCTTCGCTTCCCCCTTCATCCCGTGGTAGTGTACATTCTTCGGTACTTCAAGGTGTACCTGCATCAGCTTACTCTGAACGCCATCGTGCGCCTTTCGGTATACATGTGGATATGCTGGACGACAAAGATCAAGCCTTCTGCCGAAGGCTTCGCCGCGGCCCACAAGGTTCATCACCAAACAAGAACCGTGATGGAGGGGGATGGAGACGAGGCCGAGGAGAAAGACCGCCAGTTTGGGTGCTTGAACTTCGTGTACAAGACGAGTGTTCTAGCCCCTGTGATCGCCTATCGCAACAAGTGGCCTTCGGATTGGCAGCAGCACTGGCTGTACCGCAACATGGAGCCCCTAGCCGAAGGTGCTCCTCATCCACTGGCGCCGACCGTCCTGACGCCGCTGGACTTCGAGACGAAGCTAGACCCATCCTGCGAAGAGGGTGATGCCTTTATCAACATGTTCCGCTTATTTGCGCGCAAGTACAGCACCCGGGACATCGTCGAGGAATACCGGATCCTTTGGCTCTTCCCTCTTCAAGATGGATGGGCAGTGCCTGACGACTGTTGGGCAGATCCTATAGGGTCAATCCCCTGCCCTGATTGGGAAAAGGCCTTCGGATTTACCATCGAAGGTAAGAATACCGCCTCTGTCTATTTTACTAGTACTATGCTCCGAAACCATCTCCTACTGTGTCCTAATTGTGCTTCGCTTTCTCCCTGACAGTCCTAAAGAAGTGCAAGGTAGAAAAGCATGGCGATTTCGTCTTGGGGCCTGTATCTACTGCGGAGTACAAGGAGTTGTGTGCCCGTCTGAACGGTTCTCGCACGAACCGTGTCTTGAATTTTTCCAAGTACCGCCGCCTGAGCGTGAAGGCTTCGCGAAGCACCGTGCTGCAGCTGCGAAGAAAACCGGGGGGGCTGGTCTGTCCCGAGAACAAACTGCTACTTCATCCCCTCCTGGTGCTGGGTGTTCGAGGGGTCGTCGCGCTCCTGCCACTGTGGTCGAAGTCACTGCAACGAAACGTTTGGAGCGGCAGAAGTCTCAGAAAGGAGCCGCACCTCGCGCTCCGAAGAAAGCCCGATTCGCCGAGCCAGCCTGGACTATGGGAAGTGCCCCCATCATGGTGGCGCCCCTTCGCTCAGCTCAGCCCCCTCCGGCTGCACCGACGATCGGCGAAGGGAATCTCCTGGTCCCCCTCAGCCCTCAAGAAAAAGACAGTGACGATGATGAGAGCGACGTGAAGATTGTGTCATCAGCCGGGGAAGCTCCACGGACCGGCAGCCCTGTCGACTTGAGCCCCCGTGGAGACAAGGAGAAAGCCTCATCGTCATCTGGGACTTCATCAGGCTCCCTCACCACAGGACAATCAGCTTCTCCTAGTGCTTCGTCCGACAACGGTCAAGTTGGGGTTGACAATTCCCCTACTCGCGCTGACTCCCCGAACCGTGCCATCACGGTGGACATTGATTCCGACGACGAGGACGAGCCCGAGAGCAGTAACTATCGTGTTACCCCCGAGGCGCCCGAAGCTGCAGCCCTTCGTCTGGGTATCCCTACCGAAGCCAGATTGATCGGTGGAAAGCAGATAGGCTTCCTTCGCCTGATTAGCGGTGGCCACGAGCGGAAATTCCTGTCCGAGGCAGGCTCTTCCTTCAGCTTTCCGCACGAAGAAGAACGCTTCAGAGAGCTAACCGCCGACGAGCTTGCCGCAGCTTGTGGTGACTTGGCTTTAAAAGGCTTCGTCGCCTCACGTTGCCTGGAACGAAGGCTGGTGGCGGATCGGGAAGCAGCCTCGACTTCGTCCAAAGAAACCGTATCCACTCTGCAGACTCGTGTCCGGGAACTGGAAGAGCAGCTGGCTGTGGAGAAGGGTCGTGCGGCGCACCTAGAAAAGGAAAAGGAAGGCGCCGCCACTGCTTCTGAAGCCGCTCTGTCGGTCCTTCGCTCCGAGAAAGAGACACTATTATCCTGTTGCCAATCGCTGCAAACCCAACTTGAGGAGCAAAAATCCGAAGCTACTTCGCTGCGGGAGAAACTGAATGCAGCCCGCAAGAGACACACTGAGAGCGCCCAGATGCTTCGGGATGACATCTTATCCCTCCTTGAACAATATAATCTTGCCCCGCCACCTTCTTCGTTCCCACAATGCAGCATCAGTGCCTTTCATGAGTGGGTTGACTCTTGCTTTGACCTTCTAGGCTTGAACACGAAGATCTTTGGTGAATTGAGTGCTATCGTTGGGGTGAGGACCCTTGCATACTCCATTTGCTCGCTTCTGCCTCCTGACCGCCCAGCTTCGGAGAAAGTTTTGAGCAAGAACGACCTTTGTTCCCTTACGAAGGATACGTTTGTTTGGCCATCTGACGAAGAACTTACCGTGTCCTCGCTTCCTGTGCTCCCCAAGAATTTAGCCAAACATTTCCTGAACACCTTCTTCGCTGAGAGAGGGGCCCAGCTCACCCTTCTTGAGGCTGATCGCCTGGCTCCACAGGTTTGCATTTGTCTCTTCGCTGCTGCTGTCACTTGTTAGCCATTTCTATCTTTGAGATCGTATTTGACAGGAGTTTTCTTGCAGATTGCCGCCCGGCTTCAAGCGACTGTCGTCGCTCGTGTTTACGAAAGGCGTGCCTCGCATCAGCTTCCTTCGCCAATCGCCTCATCAGACGAAGCATGCGTGGACATGACCAAGGTTGCCCTTCGTCCCATCGAACCGGTGCCCATCGCCGAAGAAGCTCGCACGTCCGAAGCTGTCATCGAGACCCGTGCACCCACAGATGGCGACGAAACGTGCGCACCCAAGGATGCCTACGAAACCCGCGCATCCGAGGACGTTGACGAAGCCCGCGCGCCCGGGAACGCAGAACAGGAAGCCGCCGTGCACGATGCTGAAGATGAAGCCAACCCTGCTGCTGCTGGTGGTGTGGTGTCTCCGTCTGTCTTTGGCCTGGTGGGAGGGACTGAAAACGTGCCTCCTTCGACTCCAGGGGCCCCGCAGGTGGCAGTTGAAGATCCCGCGCGCCCCTGATTTGGGCGCCCCTCGCGGGTCTGAAGACGTTGCTTCGTGTGATGCTGCCCCCAACCACGACGGAGCTGATCCTCAGGCCACGGCCGAAGACGAGGTGTGACAACAGTTGGGAAAAAGTTTGTAGATAATGCTCGTTGTATGGGCTTCGCGCCGTATTTAAGACAATGTGTACTGATCCAAATGCTTGTGCACAGTTCCTTTCGAGTGTCCCTGCGCGGATAATCAAAGGTGTGAGACCGAGTGCTCCTTTTGTGGATTCTCTGTTTGTTGCCCCTAACGTCTGGACAAAGTTTAGTATTCATAATCCTGGTGTATCATACGATAAATTTCTTTCGTGGCGACGCGAACGGTACGAAGCTCATAACCGAGCCTCGAAAGGTTTCTTCGCCGAGTTTTCCCGAGATCCCGCCCGACGTGACGCCATACTTCGGGAACGTGCTGCGAAGCGTGCGTTGAAACGACACGAAGCGGGTCTTCCGGACGAAGCTATTAGTGTAGTTCCGAAGGAGGAACCTGTTGATGGGGGAGCAATAGGCCCCCCGAATATGTATACTTGACACCTTCGCCCCCAGTAGATGAAAATGTTGTATCATTGTAACTGTAAGCAAAGTAAATAATGATGATTCTCCTGACTTAAGACTTCTGTTTCTGGTACAGAACGTATGCCCACCGAGGCTGAGCTTCACACTATGGCCCTGGAAATTGCTGATAAAGCTATCTGTCAAGTGATTGATGAAGTGTGCGAAGATGTGCTGCGCGAAGGCTGATATACACACACACAGACATTTTTTTAACTCTAGCTTCGGAACTCCCATGCATACTTGTAAATAAGACAGATGATTACTTGTATGAAGAGTGTATGATGTTTCGACGCTTTGTGCTTTTGATTGACGCGAAGGCTTATTAACCTGTGTTTCGGAACTCCCCCCGCAAGCCTTCGAGACAAACAAAGGCCGAAGCGTTCCCCCTTTACTTTTTCTTGTGCTTGATGCCTGATTGGGTTGAAGCACTTTTCGTATCTGAACGTCATTGTAGCACGCTCGTGTTTATACGTATCTTTCGTACGTTTCGCGGTCATGCGTGTCGTTACCTACGCCCCTTACATTTGAAACTTCGTGTCAAAGCTTATGCCATTTTGTAAATACGCTTCGCGCCCGCCGCGGGCGCTTATGCTGCTGACTGCGCTCGTTATCGTTGAGCTTCATGGCGAAACTCGTGCCACCCTACAGGTACCTTTCACACCTCTTGCGGCCACTCATGCCGCTAACTGTGCTCGTTACCTTCGAGTGTCGTGGCGAAACTCGTGCCACTCCACAGGTACATTTCGCACCTCTCGCGGCCACTCATGCCGCTAAGTGTGCTCGTTACCTTCGAGCGTCGTGGCGAAACTCGTGCCACTCCACAGGTACATTTTGCACCTCTTGCGGCCACTCATGCCGCTACCTGTGCTCGTTACCTTCGAGCGTTGTGGCGAAACTCGTGCCACTTGTAGGTGAACGATGGGCTTAGTTGTGCGAAGCCCATAGTCGTTCACCTACATCATCGTTCGTACAGACTGCGAAGACGACGCCCCTTGCCAAAGCTTAGGGGTAGTTGCTTCGCTCGCATTTTGCTCATGTTTTGGGGAATACCTGTTTATATTGCACAGGGGGTTACACTAGGTTCCGCCTCATTAAAAACCTCACACTTCGCAAAGCCAGAAAAGACTCACGAAGCTTCCCCTGTGAGGAAAAGAGTACGGAACCCACCAACAGTTTGTACAGACTCAAATTCTAAATGAAAAGAAATGACAAAGGAGAGATTACAAAGACGTAAACTTTAAAGTACTACTGCTTAAACGAAGTATTTCTTCAACATGTCGGCATTCCACATGTACAGCTCTTCTTGGCCGTCCAACCTTCGGAGCTTGAACGCAGCTGGGTTCCTAGTGTCCTCCACGATGAAGGGGCCTTCCCACTTGCTGTGCAGCTTCCCCGCATCTTTTCCCTTTGGAATCCGGCGAAGTACCAAATTCCCTGACTGAATCCCCTTCGGGGGGATATGTTTGTTCTTCCACCTCCTCGTTTCTTCCTGGTAGTCTTTCAAGTTGTCTGCTGCTTGCAACCTGACTTCCTCGATGTTCTGTACTGACGGCAGTATGTCTTCGTGTGAACTCGGTTGTTCCCTCGCTCCCCCCAGGCACACTTCTTCTGGCAACATTGCCTCTTCCCCATATAACAGCTTGAACGGGTAAAACTTCGTAGTTCTGGAGTCCGTAGTGTTATCTGACCAAATTACCCTTGGCAACTCCTCAACCCATTTCCCCTTCGACAATTCCGTGATGTTTTTCTTAATGCCAGCGAAGATTACGCCGTTGGCTCGCTTGACCGCGCCATTCGACTGCGGGTGATACACGGAGGTGAAGCACAACTTAGTTCCCAAGTACTGACAGAATTCTCAAAAATTGGTACTGTCGAACTGCTTGCCGTTGTCCACTGTGACTTCGTATGGCACTCTGAAACGACAAACTATGTTTTGCCAAAAGAACTTCTGTATGGTCGCCGAAGTGATGTTCTATATGGGCTTCGCCTCGATCCACTTGGAGAAGTATTCGACAGCCACTACAGTGTACTTGTAGTTTCCTGGCGCTACTAGTAGGGGGCCCACGATGTCCACCCCCCACCTCGCGAAGGGCCATATCGGTGGTATGATCTGTATCTCGTTCGCCGCGAACTTACTGTAGGGGAAGTGCCTCTGGCACTCGGGACAATTCCTTACTATTTCGTGTGCATTCGCTACTACCGAAGGCCAATAGAAACCCTGCCTGAACGCCTTCTGTACCAAGGCTCTAGTGCCAATATGATGTGAGCACATGCCGCTGTGAATCTCGTGCAGCAACTGCTTCCCCTCCTCTGCCGAAACGCATTTCAACCGTGGTGCGCACACACCCATTTTGTATAAGTTGTCTCCTTCGAGACTATAGCTTCTTGCCCGAAGAGCCACTCTCTTTGCTTCTACCTCATCCTCTGCTTCGTAATAGCCCTTGATGAATGCTACAATTGAGGCTCTCCAATCTTCGTTGTGAATTGCATTGACGAAGCTTGGTGGCGCTTCATCTGAGGAAGCTGACTTCAGTGAGAGCACTTCGTAAAACACGTCCGAGGGCAACAGTTCCTTCATGGCTGCGGCTTTGGCCAGAGCGTCTGCTTCCTTGTTGAAATTCCTGGGAAAACTCTTCACAGTTATGCCGAAGAAAAATTTCTCCATGCTTCGCACAGTCTGCAGATACTTCGTCATTTCCGGCTTCTTGGTCTTATATGACTTGTCCACGTGTCCAGCGATCAGCTCGGAGTCTGTGAGGATGAGAAGCCGGCGTGCTCCTACTGCTTTGGCTTTGCGAAGGGCCAAGAGCAACCCCTCGTACTCCGCCACATTGTTTGTGCACTGACCACATTTCAATCTCGATGCGTACCGCAACTTCATCCCCGACGGTGATTTGAGTACAACCGCTGCTGCTAACCCCTTGTGACAATAAGCCCTGTCGCATTGTACCTCCCAAACTGGTTCCGTCAGCTCACTACCTTCGCTTGCCCTTGCTGGTGTCCAATCGGCCACAAAATCTGCCAGCACCTGAGACTTGATCGCGCTTCGAGATACGAAGCTGATTACGTGCTCCGCCAACTCCGCTATCCATTTTCCCAATCTTCCAATTGATTCCCTGTTTTCGAACATATCCCGAAGAGGGTACGACGTTGGGATCGTGATGTTGTGGCTCTGAAACTAATGTCGCAGCTTCCTCTTCGCCATAACCACAGCGTAGGCCATCTTCTCCATCTGGGAGTAAAACAGTTTGGACCCGCTAAGGGCCTCAGACACATAGTATATTGGCATCTGCTTCCTGCTGTCGCTCTCCTGGCGCTCTTCGACCAAAATCGCGCTGACAGCTGCTTCGTCGGCTGCAATGTACAATAATAATTCTGCCTTCGGTGTGGGACTGGTCATGACTGCCACTTTTTCGAGGTGGCTTCGCAGATCCTCAAACACCTGCTATTGCTCTGGCCCCCACTGGAAAGTTGTGTTCGCTTTAAGGGTCTTGAAAAAGGGCAAGCTTCGTTCAGCCGCGCGAGAGATGAAGCGGTTGAGCGAAGCTATTCTCCCTGTCAGTCTCTGGACTTCCTTCCTATTTCTGGGCGGGCTCATTCTTCGCAGCACCTCAATCTTTGGCGGATTTGCTTCTATGCCCCTCTTTGAGACCATGCAGTTCGGATGCCGAAGATGCATTTCTCCGGGTTTAATTTCAGCTCGTGTTGCCTCATGTTCTCGAAAGTCTCGCGAAGGTCTGCCATGTGGTCTGTATCCTTGACGCTCATGATAACGACATCGTCCACATACGCCGAAGCATTCCTGCCCAGCTGGCTGCCCAATATCACCTTCATCATACGGTTGAAAGTAGGCCCAGCATTCCGAAGCCCCTCCAGCATCTTGACGAAACAGTAAATACCAAACGGTGTGGTAAATCCTGTTTTGGCCTCATCCTCCCTTCGCATCCAAACCTGATGATAACCCGAAAAACAGTCGAGGAGACTTAACATTTCGCAGCCCGCAGCCTGATCGATGATGATGTCAATGCGCAGTAACGGATACGGGTCCTTCGGACATGCTTTATTAAGTTCAGTGAAATCAATGCACATGCGCATTTTGCCATTCTTCTTCGGTACCATGACAACATTAGCTACCCATACGGGGTACTGGACTTCTCTTATTATTTTGTCATCAAGGAGTTTCTGCACTTCGGCCTCTACCGCCTTCGCTCTATCTTCCGACATGGGCCTCTGCTTTTGTACCCTCGGTCTTACCTTCGGGTCTGTGTTAAGTGCATGCTCAATCACTGCCCTGTGCACCCCCGTCAAATCTGCCTTTGACCACGCGAAGACGTCTTGATTGTTTCGGAGGAACTCAATTAATCGGGACTCTTCGGCCTGAGACATGTCTGCGCCCACAATGACAGTTCTTCCAGGGACATCTTCGCAGAGCGGCACAGTCTTCGTATCGTCCAAGGCTGTCATTCTTTCTGCCTCGGAATGTTTCGTGGCCTGTCGCATTTGCTGCTCAGCTCTTCGGTCTGCCTCAGACAAGGTGTCCGGGTTCTGCTGTTCTTCGATTATGTGCACCTGTCGATTCATGGTGGACGTGTTTGACTCTGCCTTACGTGCTTCGTACTGGTCCCCGTACACGGACAGTACACCCCCTGCTGTTGGAATTTTCATTAACAGATATGTCTGATGTATCGCTGTGGCGAAGCTGTTAATTGTGTTCCTACCAAAGATCGTGTTGTATGGGTAGGCGAAGTCGATTATGTCGAAGGTTATGACCTCCGTCCGCATAGTTGGTCCCTGGCCGAAGGTTACATTGACACTGATCTTGCCTAACGCCTGTATCCGTTTGTTTCCGAAGCCGTACAGCGGGTGCATGGACTTCTGCAAATCTTCCTTCGTGAATCTCATTCCGGTGAAACACTACCATGTCAAGATATATGCTGAACTCCCATTGTCCACGAGCACTCGGCCTACATCGTTGCCGAAGAAGTTGGCTGTGTTCTTGCCAATGTTTGCCCTTATCACCAGTGGATCATTGTGCGGGTAATGCTGTAACCTGACGTCCGCTGCTGTGAAAGAGATGGGTATGTGCGACCATGGTAGGTGGAAATATTTCCCGGAGCAAATATGTGATACACTGCGAAAGTAATCCTGTCTCTGCCTCTTGTTTTCATGCACTAGCTCATGAGACCCTCCTGTGATAGTGTTGATGATATTGACCGTGCCCATGGGACTGGCATGTGGTAATTCGACGAGCCGTGCCCACCCTGCGATGAAGACGCCATAGCTGGCCAAGATGGTACAAATACCGAAGACTGGTGGAACTGTGGAGGCAACGGTGGAGGCGGTGACAATTGCGGTGCCGAAGGCTGAGCATATTGGTGCTGATACATATGCCGCGGAGGGTATGGCATTGGTAGACTACGAGTCTGAGCCATGACGTGATTGACTACGACTCCTGATGCTTTCGCCTTCTCCTCTGCTTCCCATTGCATCTTCATCTTTACGGCCGGAGGGCACTGGTGCGTATGATGATACGCGTTCGTTCCGTGCAACCAACAGAAAAATCTCTCCTGAGAGTGCGACGGTGCAGGTGGTTTCAACTTCGGTCCCCCATTCCCATTGCCCCCTCGGTGCGAGTTATTGTTGCGAGGTGACTTCGCACCTTGCCCGTCAGACACATTGTTTATCTGCCTGTAAGGCTACTTCGGTGAGGTGTTCTTCCAGTTCTTCGGTGTGTCCCACTGACCCTGTTGTTTCGGTTTCTTGGCCGCGTTCATGCGCTCAATTCTGCGACGTCTGCCCTTGTCAGACTTGCAACACTCTTGCATTATTTCAAAAAGCTCTTGAACTGTCTTTGGCTTCTCCCTGTCCAACAAATCCTGACATGAGCCTACCGGAAGGCCATCCACCACAGCGTCAATGATGTTGTCCTCCGATACCCTCAGAGCTCGCGCTACCAATTTCACCACCCTGTGCATATATTTTTTGTAGCGACTCCCTGTCCTCCTGCAAGCATGCGTTGGCCAGGTCATTTGAGTTAAGCTCTTCGATCTGCATCCCCTTGAAGCTGGCTAGTAGCTTGCTTCGCAGCTGGTACCAGGATGTGATGCTTCCCTTCGGCATGTTTGCATACCAATGTTGCATCGGGCCTTTCAAAGCCAACACCAGTGCTTTAGCCTTCGTCGTGGAATCGCCGTTGTTGGACTCGACAGCCGCTTCGAATTTCATCAAGAATTCCTTCGGATCAATTTCGCTGTCGTACTGGGGTAAAGTAGTCGCATTGAAACGACGTGGCCATGGGGCATTCTCCAGATCGACGGCCAGCGGTGAAATGGGTACCACATTTCCAAATGGTTCATCGTGCTGCACGTGCACATCCCTTCTGCCATAGCCTACATCTTCGGGCCCTTCTCTTCGCTGTCTCAATTGATCGATCTGCACCTGTAGCGCCTACAGCGTCTGCCATGTTGGATCCTGCGTCTCATGCTGCGGCTCCGGTTGCCTTTCCTGCCGTGGCACCACCGGTGGTACATGCTCTGCGGCTGGTGGCTGGTTCGGGTCTGTGCGAATGGCTGTGCTTCGCGTCAGCTGATTGCGTAGTACAGCGAAGCTTCGCTCGGCTTGCCTCAGATTCTGTTTGTTTCTCCTTCGCTCCTCCGCATCACCATCTGCTGCCCCTGCGACAGCCTGGCTGCGGGTTTGCACCTGGGATGTACACGGGGCGTTCTCTTGCTCCTGAGCTGCCCTTGTGGTTGCTTCGACAATCAGAATCTGTATCCTTCGGAGTGCTTTGATGTCTTCTACTGGAACCCCCAATCCTTCGAGGCTTACCTCAAAGGCTCCATCTGTTGTGTGCTCGATCTCTCCATCCTCCAGCTCTTCGTTGGTGAGCGGGCTCGCCGTCGAAGGCTGCCTCGGTGTCCTTCCTCTCGCCATTTGATACGAAGTTCTTCCACGAGGTGGGCGCCAACTGTTGGTGGAGCTCGGGCCCGAAGGAGGACGCCGAAACAACAGCCCCCTGCACTCCCTTCCGAAGGGCCGACGTAGTCGCCCTTCGGGAGCTTCCTTCGCCTTTCTCTTACTACCCTACTTCGATCATACTACTAAATCTAATTCTACTTCTACTTCTACTGCTAAGGACAAGTAAATAGCGAAAATAAGAAAGAACATTTACTTCGGAGCTCTCTTTTCATTCAATGCGGGTCACATCAATTACAGTGAGTTCCTCTATTTATAGGAGGCACCGCCAACACTTTCCATCACAATTACACATTTTCCACACCAACGGCTAGTTCTCGACACCTTTTAAGGGGTATTACAGGGAATACGGCCTTCGTACGGAGATGCCAGCTTGTCTCCATGCAGACGCCTCCTTTACACATGCATTCTTCCACCGTGGCTTCGTACGGACGACGCTAGGTTCGCTCCCGCCGGGACGCCCTGCTTCCGCACCGTTCCCTCCGTCTTCTTCAATCACCGACACCTTCGCGCCAAAGCAGCCATGCGCCAAAGGTGCTTCGATCCTGGCAGCCTTCTTTCCAGGCTTCGCGATCACAACCTGTCTAACATTTTCCCGATAAACGAAGAAGACAGGTCAACAGGTCAACATTGCAGCATATTAGCGAAGTCCAAACCATTCATAAACAAGTCTCATGCCGAAATTGCTTCGGATCGAAACAGCTTTTACTAAATTCATAAACAAGTCTCATGCCGAAATTGCTTCGGATCGAAACAGCTTCGTATCGAAAGGTATTTGACTCAAAGAACGAACGTCCGATGACGTTACTCCCTCCATCCCATAATAAGTGCAATCCTAACTTTTGAAAAAAAATCCCACAAAGAATATAATCCTAAAAAATAGATCTAATTACCTTCTAAATTAAGTGGTCAGATCTGATTTGCATGGCAAAATTTACTGCATTTGGCAAACAAACGAGGGTATTAGAGTCTTTTCATTCCACCACTAATCTGTCCTAAAAAACTAGAATTACACTTATTATGGGACGGAGGGAGTAGCTCCGAAGCTCATATTCCCCAACAAACATTTCTCTAAGCTTTTACTTAGCAAACAATCTGGTAAAATAATATGGAAGTAGTAAACCTCAACGGTTGATGGGGATGTCACACACTCACACCTCACCTCTTTGACATTCAAGCCATCTTTCGCGCACGTTCCTTAAAAAAAAAGCTACCGGTTCCAAACTCATTTCATAATTTCAATATTTGAGCATAACTTTGTAAATTCTTACGATAGTGTAAATGATTAATTAAGAGATCTATGTAAAGTTTACAAAAATGTTTTTAGTTTTATACAATGAACTCGAATGTGCTAAGCATCTTCAAGCTCAACAAGGATAATTTGGAATCACCGCTAATTTCATGATTAATGTGTTAATAATAATTTTTTTGAGAATAGTGTTAAAAATAATTAATAAAAAAACGATGCAACTGAAGCGAAGGCGACCTTGTAGCATCGCCCGAGGAAACAGGACGCTGCGGCATCCCAACGAGGCAGCGACAGTTGCGATACAAGTCACCGGGGAGGCGGGGACGGAGCCCTCTCCGTTCCTCCCTCGCTTTCCCCTGTTCCTCCTTTCCCTCCCCTTTCCCGCACCAAGAAACCACGCTGCCATCGCCCTCCTCGATCCCAATCCCTCACTCTCACGATCGCGAACCGAAGCCGGCCCGTCCGGTCGGCTCCGCCTCGCCAATCAGCATCAGAATCATCCGCTTCCTGCTGCGAGGGCGCCTGGGCTCGTGCTCCGTATTGGAAGGCTGGAGCCGAGACCCGAGATGGCAATGCCGGGGTCTCCGGCGAGACCGGGCTTCTCGGCCCTCCGCGGCGCCCGGTGGCGCGCCGATCTTGGCGTCCTCCCCGACTCCGCCTCCATCTCCATCGACGAGCTCCGCCGTGCCGCCGCGGACTCCCGCCGGAGGTATCGTCTCGGGGCATTCCATTTCTTGTTGCGTTTGACCACGGAGAAGCTTCTTCCGTTTCTTGAAATGATTAGCTACTGGGCAGATGTTTTTGGACCTAATTTTGTTGGATCAAATTATCTTAGGCTCTGATCTCAAGGATCCTCGTTTTTTGAGATACCAAAATGTGATGCCACTGTACTGTTTATACTTGTGTTTTGTTGGACTCAATGTTAACAAACTAGCAAGCGATTGGAAATACTGGGTTGGATATGCTGATCAAGTCATCAAAATGCAAATTACCATGACTTGGATGATCTTTGTTGTTACGCTTGTTAACATGGGATCAAAGATGCAAATTTTGATGGGTCTCAGGACTTTGACACTTACAATTTTGATTGTTGTTTGCTGCAGATATGCTAATCTGCGGCGAAGGCTGTTAATAGATCCCCATCTTTCCAAGGATGAAGAAGCTGGCCCTGACTTGATTGTGGAGAATCCACTATCACAGAATCCAGGTAGGTACCGGCTTTTGTCTTTAAAGTATGTTATCTGAGTTGTCGTTGCTTGCAAAATACCAGGCATTCACTTGATAGACTCACACTTTAAATAACACATGTAGATTAGACTGGTATAGTGTTATATATCATGCTGAAGCACACTTTTCCAGCATGACTGTTGCATAAGATATTCAAGGGAACTTTGCCAGCCTCATAAATCATAATGGTTAACGGATTGAGATTTTGTAAGAAATATGTTATGCACCTTTATTTAGAAACTAAGAGGGTGCTCGGATGAGGGATGGTTTTTGCTACAATAACCTATGAGTTGCAGTACGTAGAGAAGGTAGTGAGATATTAAATAAGGTCTTTGTTTACTGAAAGGGAAGGGGAGGGGATGCGGGCCAAACGTTTTTGTTGCACTGTTAATAGACTAGTTACAACCAACAGAAACATCCTATTATTTTCTCACCAGGCATATATTTTACTAATTCAGCATTCAATACTGTTGCAATGAAAGAAAGTGACACCTTTCAACCTGCCATTAGTGACATTAGCTCTCTTTTAATAAATTTGTACATCGTGAATGCAGAAAGCACCTGGGGCCAATATTTCAGAAATGCAGAGCTTGAGAAAATGCTTAACCAAGATCTGTCCCGGTTGTACCCTGAATTGGGAGGCTTCTTTCAAACAAGCACATGTCAGTCTTTGCTTGGACGTATATTGTTAGTATGGAGCCTTAGATACCCAGAGTTTGGTTACAGACAAGGTAAAGCATTGACATTTTCAATCACTGAGCTTTTCTTCTCATGAAAAATTTGTTGATAGCAATCAAAGATGTATACCTGCAATATGATACGCCTAAGTGAAATCCAAGCATACCAATGGTCCCCTGGAGTTGGCTCCTAAATCTTTGAATTTATTCAACTTTTGTCATGGAGGCACTATAAGCAACCAGAATTTCACTTCTAAATTAGCTTCCTAGACTCCTAGTTCTTGTGGAAACTGCTAATCTAATTTTTGTTGTTGACTAAATATTATTTCTGCCAAAGTTATAAACATAGTCACACATCTTTCCAACAACATGCCAAAACCTTTCTAAACTGCTAAAAAATGGTCCAAATCTAGGAGTTCAACTTTTGTTTCATCAACATAAATCATCTCTCCTCATTGTATGCATTTGTCAACATAAATCACCTTTCTCCTACAGGAATGCATGAACTCTTAGCTCCTCTTCTCTATGTCCTTCATGCTGATGTGCAGCACTTCAAACAAGTCAGGGACCTTCATGAAGAGCTTTTGGATGATGATTTTGATGGCCAAACTTTTCCAGATCGGTCAAAGCTGAACAGAAGTGACAGGAAAAACAATGTTGAGGGTAGAACAGCTAAAATTAGAAGTTTGACTGACCTTGATCCAGATACTAGGGATCTTTTCTCGATAAATGATGCGTATGGTGCAGAGGGTGAGCTGGGCATTATTTTATCAGAAAAGTTTATGGAGCATGACGCATACTCTATGTTTGAGAATTTGATGAATGGTGCCCAAGGAGTTGTTGCTATCACTGACTTCTATTCTCTCAGTCCCGCACCAGAATCGAGCAGTGGTCTAACACCAGTAAGGGAGGCGTCTTCTGCAATATATCACTTGCTTGCTAGTGTGGATTTATCTCTTCATAGTCACCTTGTGGAATTGGGAGTGGAACCTCAGTACTTTGCATTGCGATGGCTCCGTGTTCTATTTGGTCGTGAATTTTCACTTGACAATCTTCTGTTTATTTGGGATGAGATTTTCTCTTCTCCTAACCATTCATATTGTACCGACATCACGAGTAGGGCAGATTATCAGTTTAAAGTCTTGTGTTCTCCTCGTGGTGCACTAATTTTGTCAATGGCAGTCTCAATGATGCTTCATCTTAGATCATCCTTGTTAGGAAGTGAACATGCCACTTCTTGCCTAGTGAGGTTGTTGAATTTTCCAGAAGATATTGACTTAAAGAGCTTAATTGAGAAAGCCACGGTATTGCAATCTTTTGCCCTTGAAGCAAATATTCCTTCATCTCCTGTGAGGGGAAAATTTCTATTGACTACACCCAACTATTGGGAAGAGACATGGAAGATTCTCCAATCATCAATAGAACAAAAGGGTGGTGGTGTCTTCAAGATGAAGGGAAGGGGCTTCTTGAGAAGAAGCTGGTCTAACACTAAATCAAATGTTTCCAGAAGCAAGGTTGCTAATTTTGAAAACAAAAATTTGACTTCAACTAGGCAGTCTGCAATTGATGAACTTCACAATACTGATCTAGTTCCTGCAAAGCTCATAAATAGCGTGCCACACATGCCTATAGAAGAACAAAAGGAACATGTTGGTCAAAGTACTTTGGAGGCTACTGGGAGTAATTCAAAGAATGCATGCGAGACAGGCCAGCGTGATGGTTACTGTTCAACTTCAGGTGAAATTGGGGATCCTCTTGGAGCTAGTGGGTATTTATCCAGGAGCAGCAGCACCTCTTTGTCATGTGGTACTGAATATGATCATGGTACCCATCATGTGGAAGAACCATGTGTTCCCTGTGATGACAATGTGGTTAATGATCCTGATCCACTCTCTCTGCATGGAGGTAGAACTGATGAAGCAGCAACCACAATGGATCACGCACCTGGAATAGCGGACACTCATCCAGTTCAACACCAAAATCAAACTACTGCTGAAGGTGGCCAAAAGGAAACATCGGCAATAGGTTCAATTTCAAATGTGTCTGATAAAGAGTTAACCAGAACATTAAGATCTCTTGGTGAATCAATGGTTGAGAACATTCAGGTAACCTTGCTTGACAAAGCTAAAAAAGAAACTTGTTGCCAAATAGATACCATGTCTATAGGTACATGTTATTCTTTTAGGGCTCATGGTTATATTCTGATAATCATGGACAATAGACAGGTTTGAAAAATAGTGAAGTTTATACTTCCCATTCCCCTACTTTTCTGTCTAATAAGATAGGAAAGACATATAATGCACCTGTTATTGGATATGTACGTCTTATACGCCCCCCTACCTTTTGCTCATCTCTTTTCCCTTGGCTAATTTGCTAGTTTTTATCACAGGCTATCGAGTTTTCGGTGGAGATACTTGAGAAATCTATGCCTAGAAGCACAGAGCAAGCTAAGGCGGTAGCAGCTCTAAAAGAACTAAGGAAGATCAGTGACCTTCTTCGTCGAATCTAACCAGTACAGTTATACGTATTTTTTCTTCCACATATATGATTTTTTAGTGACAACAGATTTTATGTAACATGTGAACAGTGTATAACCATCTGATTGATTGGTAAATAGTAGTTTGTACATGACAAATTGTAATTGTACATCTGAACAGCTGTTTGTCGATTGTGAAGTGAAGGCAGAATATAGTATTTTTTTTCCTGTCTTTGTAAGTTGTTACCCAACAATAAATCTGCAAAGTTGGTTCTAAATGTCCCTTTTCTGTTTCCTATTATATGCCATGTTGCTTGCGTTAGGTGCAACTTCGCTTCCAGAAGATTGCCCTGTATTACAATCAGCATTCTTGGTTTTTGGGGTCGATGTTGGACTTTATGGTGTTCCAAAGATGGTATCAGAAAAATGCCATTTGAAAAATAGCATTGGATATGAAATTTCAGTATGGTATATATAGCGAGCAAAATAGCACCAATGCACCATACAGGTGAAATTTAACATCTTGAAGACCTGAACGAGAAATTAAGTAGAAGCAGCATGTGTCTAAACAGTTCAATGCCTTGGCTCCATCAAGAATTCACAAGGTGGATCAATATATTGAAGATCAATCGGGGATCGTAACTTGGTAGACAATTCAGGAACAAAATTTTTGAAGCACAAGTTGTTTATGTCACCTTAAAATAACACGTCACCCATATAGGCAAGATAATTTAACAACCTAAGCTTTGATATTATGCCTCTAAACCCACTCATCTAAGTAGTGGTGGTAGTACAAATGCTCCTGTGTATGTCAAACATTAACTCATTCTTTTTCCTGCTCTGAGATCAATCCAATGCGATCTGCAAGCAATATAAAAATATTGTCAGCAGGATTCAAATACGAAACATCAGTGGCCCTTCCAAAAACACATGATAATACTGCAAGACTACAAAAGATGTAGAATGCAATGTCTGATGTGAACCAATCAGCTTGAAAGAAAATACTAATTTTCACAGTGTGAACCAAGCTATACGAATTGTACATCTTACTATTCTTGGAAATCTTTTAGGTAAGTATTCACAGGATAAGATGGTCTCACTGTCTTGTTACACTAAATCAAAATGAATCTTATAATGCTAACCACACAACATTGATAGGCAAGGAAACAAATAACCAAGGCCCAGAATGTGCAAGATACAACCATGACCAACTCACAAAGGTAATAAACAATAAAAGAGACTACCAAGATGTAGAAATAGTGAGACCATAAATTCACAGACTACCAATCATCACCCAGTTACATTAACAAATCTATAGGTACTAACACTGCCGGGTAAAATAAGACACAAACAGCTGCAAAGTAGTTAAAAACATCATGAGCCCTGTCATCATGGACATTCTAAATTTTGTAGACTTGCATAGACTATTTTCGATTCTAGCATACCTGCCTCGACAGGTTAACCAGGGAGCAAACATTGAAATGATGCATTCATAAGCCAGCATGAAAATGAACTAGCTATGCTACATCAGTCAGCAGACCTTGTATGTCAGCCAAGAAAAACCACAAACCCAAAGCTCACATCAGCCACTCTCAGCTGACGGAAATTCCTGAAGGTCATGACCATTGAGTTTATTGTCTTACTAAATCTGGAGTCCTGGTTAGTAACAAATTATCATCTCTGTTTAACCTAAGCAACAGAGCATGAACAAAAGATACTCTGCATGGCAAAGCTGTGGATAGGTGTGTTTAGTCTTTTGCCCCAACAAACTTTCGCAGATAATGGTATGGATGTCAAATTTTGGCATGTCCATATCAATTCGGTCAGAATCTAAGTATCTTCTTGCTAATCCACTGCCAATTAATGGCTAACCAAAACCTTAACTTTGGCTAGCCTTTTTTCCGGTAAGGTTTTGGGTTGGTTGTGGTATAAATCAAAGACATAATAAAGAATCAAACTTGTGTGTTTTGCAATCAATTGGTAGAATCAACAGTCCCCATTCCTCCAAACAGCAATCCAACCACATAACCACAGCGCTACGATGCTTCAGAAAATTTCCTAACTGAATTTCACTCCCTTAATCTTACTGCACCAAAATCTACTACTGAGTAAGACTGAAATTTAACACAATTACTGAAGCTGCAACAAAATTAAGGCCTTACCATCTCGCCGCGCACGGGGGCCTCCTCAGGCGACGGCGACGGGGCTCGGTCCCGGCTTGTGGGGCGGCTCCTTGGCGTCGGCGAAGTCCTCGGCGTTGTAGACGACGGTGAGGAAGAGGGAGCACGAGGGGCACCGCGCAATCTCCTCCCCGAGGCGGAGGTCCTCGAGCGTGATCTGGAAGAGGTCGCCGCAGGGGCACGGGTACGTGTACGCCTTCAGCTCCGCGTTCCACTCCATGTCCTCGATCTCCACCTCGTCGTACGCCGACATCTCGCCGCGAAACCCTAAGGCTCCTCCGACCGCGCTCGCAAACCAGAGAGAGAACAGGGGGGACGCGTCGGTGTTTCGCGCCGTCACAAACAGAGGAAGTTGCGTGAGGGTTGAGGCGGTGGCGGCGCTAATTTTCGGATTACCCCTTATTAACATTTAATTATTACGAAAATACCCCTAGGGGAAACCGTCGTAGCCAGCCTGCGGGTTTCCGCCCGAATTATCCATGATCCATCTATCAATTATTAATACTTCGTACTTTTATTATACTAAGAAGATGGTAAATGACTATCTAATTTAGACTAGCAAATTTAAGAATTAATCTCAATAAAAGTCAGATCATAATACCATCACCATCCTAACTATAATGTGACACCTCGTGTTAATTACAATCATTAACAATAAAAAACTAAGCAAATAAGTGTAAATAATGAACATTGTTAGCTTGTGAAGTATAGGTGCCCTGATGTATCTTTCAAAATGTGACTATTAAGGAGTTTATGTTCTATTCCCTTGAGAAAATATAAATAAGAGTATAAATATTAAAGGGTGAAATTGGGCTCATGTATAGTTTAAAATGTCGCATGGCTCGTTATTTCTAAGCCTCAGATGCTTTTAGTTGTTCAAGCAAACTCAATATTTCAACTTTGAACACATGTTTGCTCAAAAGTCTAAGTATGTGAATGATTCATTTTAGCTATGTTGGTATGACCTTTAAAATGTATTTCACCTAAACACATAACTATTACACCACATAAAAGTTGTAACCTGAAGCCTACTCACTCTGTCCCCGAAAGATGGCCGTGGAAGCTACAGAGTTGAGTCCCGGAATAATTGTCATCGGCACTTGACAGCAGCAATTGTACGCTAAGACAAGCAGCATGGTAGGCCTGCCTCTACTCCTGCCACCAGCGCTGTAGTAATTGAAGCGTCTTGCATCTCCCTAGCGACCTCCCACCACCACACGTTCACACGTACGGCGTAGTAAAAAATCAAACAGGGAAAACACGTTCACACGTTACATAGGGCCATAGGGGTATAAGTGTCTTCGGCTACTTGCCTTGTTTCCAGCAAAATTTCTCCAGCGACCTTCTTTCGGGGACTGAGGGAGTACACTTTAGCATAGGTATGATGTTCAGGTGCAAACATGATATTCTAAAGTGCTCCAAATCAGGATCAAGACAAGGTCAAAGTGCTGTCATTTCAAGACAACCATTTTCTCCCACTTTCTTGCGTTTTTCTCTGTTCTTGGAGCTCTTGATCTCTCAATCCATGCATCAAACCGCTCGTGAGACTTTATAAATACTTTTTAACGAACCACACACGATAGTGCGTGTTTTATTGATATAAAAGAAAAATACAAGACTACAGCTCTGGAAGACCATAGACAGAAAACATAAAATAAAGAAAAAAAGAAAACTCACCCGATTGGATTGGGACATCAACACAGGTACCACTCATATGCCGGTTGGATTGGTACCTCAACACGACCACACCACTATACACCATGCCCACAGAGAAGACAAAATGCATTCGCATCACGCGCCCACAAACACACACTTGTAGTCATCGAGCCTCTGACGTGGTCCAGCGTCGAAAAAGAATCAAAATGTGGGCATACGTCACCACACCTAGAAGGCCACCACCGTGCAAGATCCTTCACCGCAGTGCTCCTGCATCAAAGCAAAGGTATCTGACAGAGCGAAAACACCGAGTCTGAAGAGTATCTTGGCCCCCTAAGTGGGTTTTGGTGATTTAATGACACACTAATAAGCTACTAATGATATGTTGAGTATATGAGTAAATATTAAAATCTTATGATGGCATCTAAGCGCTACATTGCTATAAAAAAGAAAGTGATGCTAAAAGAAGGATTCGTTGGAGGCTTATTTGTTTTATATTTTGAATTTGAGTCCTAGGAATGTCGTACTATAAAGAGGGACATGAAATGTATCTTTCAAGAGTTGAAAAGGTGCTCTAGATGACTAAACAAAACCTATTAGAGACACCTTTGCACTGCATGTTCACCGGGCTATCTTTTGAGTGCTGACTTTGGAAGGCCGGACACTCCGGGTTTTTTTCGAATACTTCGGACTTCCCGGAGTCTCCAGACCTAGTCTGGATACTCCGGGTCTTAGAGCTCCAATGACTCTTTTTCTGGGTGAGGAGGTATTTATACCCCCTCAACCCTATCCACTCCTTCTCTCTTACCCATGTCGTCTGCAAACATTCACTCCTCCTCTTTACTCCCCTTGGCCTTGGTTTGGTGAGATTTGTTGGGATTAAAGGAGGGATTGAGAACAAGAGCTTGAAGAGTGCTAGTGAGCTGATTTCCCATCTCTAGAGCACCTCGTTCTTCGCTTGGCTAGTAACTTTCGTGTTTGTTACTCTTGGAGCTTGAAGCTCCTAGCCGGCTAGGCGTTGCCTTGGAGCATCCATCGGTTTGTGGCTGCCCAATGAAGTTTGTATTACCCTGTGATTGAGTAAGTAACCCTAGCTCGATCTTTGTGGTCGCTAGGGGGAGGAAAGTGACCTAGGTGTAAAGGTCCACCCTTTGTGGGTTCCTCAACGGATACGTAGAGCTCAAGGTGTGAGCTTGAACTCCGGTAACAAATCCTTGTGTCTCTTGTGCTTGTTGCTCTTGTTGTATGCTTGATATTCCTTTGAGCACATTTCTAGGGTTTATGACCGATCTACTCTGTGGTGAGGTTCCTATGAGTTCCAAGTGGTGGAACATGCTTGTCTCACTGTATTGCATATCCTATATTCACAGATCTACATTTGAGCAAATTTAGTTTCTGTTGATTTATTCGTCTCCCTCAAAGCCCGGAGTATCCGAACATTTTCCCGGATTCTCTGGAAATCCCGGAGTATCTGGAAAAATATCCTGAGAGTCTGGACTTTGTGACTAACAACTGTTTAAAGTTTGTGATTTTCAGTTTCGACTATTCACCCCCTCTCTAGTCGACATCTAGATCCTTTCAGAGTCCGAGAAACTCCCAACGCGCGGGGGATCTCGCCGCATCCGCCGTTGGACTCTCCCTCTCTCCACGCTTCAGAATTGTTTCTTAAGTTGCCGTCAAGATAGTGAGCAGAGATGCCCCACCCCCATAGAACTATAACAACACCGAATCTCTGTTGTAGGCTGACTTCATCTCATTGCCCCCCTCACATCAAGTCGTCGTCGTCGAGTCAGCAGACCAAGGATGTCGTCTGCGTCGTCTTTCGACGTTGTACCGCACCGGGTGGTTCCAGCCATGCTGAAGCAACCTGCCACGATCCGCTGGAAGACGAGTCATCCCCCGCTGTCGTTGCCACAAGTGACGTCCTTCGACGCAATCCCGCATCGCACTGGCCATTGCACCAATGCCAGCGGTCGCGGTCCGCTGCAAGCAGCCGAAACAACAGCATAGAGATGACCCCTACACACCAACGATAAGGTAGGTGCCTCGGTCATGAGGTAGACAACTCCCTTCCTGCCTGCCACATGACGGGAACACCACACTAGTTGAAACCTCCATGGCAGTGGACCGGCATCACCGCAACCGAGCGGGGTCTCTAGAAACTACACCTCCAAGGAGGGCACGACTCCGATGACGCCGTTGTTGCTCGTCCAAACAAGACATGGTTTTCACCCAGAGACCATAGTGCAGCAGGGGTGCAACTCCAGAAATGACGCCCCAACAGGAAAATCGACGTCAGAGGACGCCGCCGCCACAAGGCTTTCGCTCGGAGCATCCAAACCCCGCTACACTTGCAGGGTGCGGCGTTTCAGCAGCACCGCCATGATTGCCACACCAGAGTGATGCCTCCGCCGCCATGCGCCACGCTGCAGAACCTCCGCTCCTCTGCCGTCTTTGTTGGGCCGGCCACCTCGTCAGCTACCGCTGCACGCGACCTTCACGCCCTTCGCGAGCCGCCGCCGCACGCGACCTCCACGCATCCGGCACCTCCGGCCTCACGGCACCGCCACAGCGTCGGATAGCCTCCGCCACGCGCATCTGCCCACAAGGATGTGACAGAACCGCCTAAAATAATTCTAGATTATCACCTAAGCTGGTCCACTTGGTTCATAAGCGATAACCAAGAGTTATTTTGTCGCCTCTGCCGGGTCAAGCCCAGTGAATCACTTTACAACAGGATCGTGATATGAGCAAAGCCCACACGAAGGCGGGACCAGAATACAAGTTTGATATTACATAAGAGTCCACAAGTGCATATTATTACAAACCAAGTTTTTCATACATAAAGTAAAGATGTTTCAGAGTTAAAACAGCAGAAATAAAACTAAGCGCGTGATACACATGGGAGGCCATCCAAGCATATCATTCCTCATCGTCATTCTTCCATTCAATCTCCCATCCATCTGGAATAGAGCGAGGCCAGATGGGGTTACCTGAAAACCATAAATTAAGCAAGGCTGAGTATGCTAATACTCAGCAAGACTGACCCGACAAAAAGAAAAGTACAACTAGACATGCAAGACTTTTTGGCTGGTGGGTTTGTTTTGCTAAAAGCAACTAAGAGTTGATCCTTACTTTCCATTTTTAGCTCAAGTTCTAGTATGTTAACCATTCTAAGTAAGCACCTAACTAAACAAGCATGTTTGTGCAAACAAGATTAAACAGGCAACAATATTAGTCCAAAATATTTCATAAATAATCATGGGGTAGCCAATGGTCAAGCCGACTCAGATAACGACGAGTGACTAACGATCGATCGATTTATATCCTTGCAAGGTAAACCCAAGATACACGGAAGAAGGTAGACCCCAAGAATCCAAAGAAAAACAAATGCGGGGTCTACCCCGACCAGGTGGTTCCTGTCATACCCCAGATTAGGGACAGGCGCCACAGTCCTAAGTACAAGGTTACTGAAACGCCCTCACACGGCACGTCCAGACTCACACTTGCACTACCAGAATCAAACAGGAGATGCATCTCAAGATTAGTAGCGATAAAGTCCCCACACTGGTTCATTAGGTACTAGGCTTACCGGTCCCATTCCCGACAATCACTTGGTACGTTTAATAGCTTAAACCAGCACCATGCTACTCAGTCGAGACCGAACCCATTGCTCTTACCACATGAGCGAGTCAATTTAACCAACTTATGATTCCAACATAAGCATCCTATATCTCGCGAGCAATGAGTCATTACTTGACTTGTACCGTATTCTTAGAGCATGGCACTAGCGTCCTAACATACTAGTAAAAGAGCATAGGAACCTAAGGATCATGCATCTAGGTTTCAAAATAACTCCTGAAACTTAAATGCACAAAGTAAAGCAGAAATACTGAAAAGTAAAAGAATGTGAGATTTTTATCCAAAAAGGTTATATGTAAACTCGGTGCTTGCCTTCTTCTAACTCAGCACTAGCCTTGGGCTCTTCTGGACTTTGGTCCAGGTCTTGAGGCACACTAGCTTGGTTCAACTCCCCACTAGCTGCTCCCTCCTCCTCCTGAGTGAGCGTGTAAGTCCCGTCGGGTAAATCTACACGTTCATGCATATGCATTAGATTATGGTGAAGGTGGGAGAATTACCACCAAACCCAACTCTTGTTGGCCACATTCATCTAAACCGCTAAGAAAACTCACAAAAAGTATTAGGGTGTGATGAGGGTGAACTAACTACTATTTTGATGGTGATTGTGTATTATCTGCAGCTTTCTAGGCTTGGTTGGGTATTATCGCCGCTTTATTCCGGATTTCTCTAGAATTGCCAAGCCTATGACCGAGCTGCTAAAGAAGGGCGTAAAATTTGTGTCGAGTGAGGCTTGTGATAAGGCGTTTCGAAAATTAAGAGAACTTTTAACTTCAGCCCCAGTGCTAGCGCAGCCGGACAATTCTAAGCCGTATGAAGTTTATTGTGATGCTTTCGGCACGGGTCTTGGCTGTGTTCTTATGCAAGAAAACAGAGTCATTGCCTATGCCTCACGGGCGCTTCTCCCTCATGAAAAGAATTATCCCACACATGACTTAGAGCTAGCAGCGGTTGTTCATGCTTTGAAAATTTGGAGGCATTACCTTATGGGAAACCGCTGCAATATACCACAAAAACCTCAAATACATTTTCACTCAGTCCGATCTAAATATGAGGCAAAGAAGATGGTTAGAGTTGATAAAAGATTATGATCTTGAGGTCCATTACCATCCTGGAAAGGCGAATGTAGTTGCAGATGCTCTTAGCCGCAAGGCTCACTGCAATTGCCTATCAATGGAACCTTATAATGACACTTTATGTGAGGAGTTGAGAAGGCTTAACTTGGAAATTGTTGAACAAGGAAGCCTAAGTGCCATCTCCCCTGAGTCTGACTTATTTGATAGAATTGTTAAGGCTCAACTTCAGGATGAGGGCATTCTTTTGATAAAGCAGAAATTGTTAGAAAAAGATCCTAAATATGATTGCTTCCGTAAGGATGAGAAAAATATAATCTGGTTTGGGCAACGCCTTGTTGTTCCAGATAATTGGGATTTGAAAAAAGAAATATTTGATGAGGGTCATCTCTCTAAATTCTCTATCCATCCTGCGAGTAGTAAAATGTACCAAGACTTAAAAGAGAATTTTTGGTGGTCCAATATGAAGGTGGACATAGCCAAATATGTATCGGAACGTGATACTTGTCAAAGAATTAAAGCAAGTCATTTGAAAGCTTCTGGTACTCTCCAACCTTTACCCATACCTTCATGGAAGTGGGATGACATAAGTATGGACTTTGTGTCCGGATTGCCACTCACATCTAGGAATCATGATTCCGTCTGGGTTATCGTGGATAGGTTGACAAAAACAGCTCATTTCATTCCAGTCCACACCAAATATGATGCCAAATATTATGCAAGTCTTTATGTTGAGCACATTGTTCGTTTTCATGGTGTTCCCAAGACTATCATTTCAGATAGAGGATCTATTTTTGTATCACGCTTCTGGGAACAGTTACATAAATCACTTGGCACCAAAATCATACGCGGGTCAGCTTATCGTCCTCAGACTAATGGCCAAACTGAGAGAGTGAACCAGATTCTAGAGGACATATTGCGAGCCTGTGTTATTCATTTTGATAAAAGTTGGGACAAGTGTCTAGCTTTGGCGGAATTTTCTTACAATAATAGCTATCAAGCTAGCTTGAAAATGGCACCTTTTGAGGCTCTTTATGGACGGAGATGTCGCACTCCCTTGAACTGGTCACAGACTAGTGAGAGGAAATTCTTTGGTCCAGCCTTAGTAAAGAATGCGGAAGAAAAAGTGAGGGTAATCAAAGAAAATTTGAGAATAGCTCAAGAAAGGCAAAAGAGTCACTATGACAAGGGAAAGGCACTTAGGGAATACAAAGTTGGTGACTTTGTGTATTTAAAAGTTTCGCCAACCAAGGGTGTCCAAAGGTTCGGGTTGAAAGGAAAGCTAGCTCCTCGCTACATTGGACCCTATGAAATTATTCAAGTCCGTGGGCCAGTGGCATACCGTATTCTGCTTCCTGAGCGGTTCTCTGCCGTCCACATTGTGTTCCATGTGTCACAATTGAGAAGATGTGCTTATGAACCGACCAGAGAAGTGATTGAAGAAGCTAATGCTTGGATTGAACCTGATCTCTCTATCATTGAACATCCTTTGAGGATTCTTGATGTAAAAGAAAGAAAGACTCGAAGGCAATCCGTAAAGATGTATAAAATCCAATGGAGTCATCATCTTGTCGATGAAGCTACTTGGGAAACTGAGCATTATCTCAATGAGAATTATCCGAGTTTTCTTCAATCTAAACATCATAAGTTCCTTCCCCTACTTTCATCTTTTAATTCCTAATCTCGAGATGAGATTTCTTTTAAGGGGGGTAGGCTGTAACATCCCTGATGTTTGCTTAATCTAAGTACCTTCAATTAGTCATGTTAATCAAGATTAATTAGTCTCTAAGCATGTTTTACATGATTGTGAACACTTTTGCACTTAAACCCTTGGTCAAACTCTCAAATCATGGTCAAACCCCTAGAGCTCCAAAAGGCTGATTTGGTTTTCTTGTGCGTTCTCCAAATTTCACTATAGAAGTTCAAAATCTGTCAATATAAAAGTTTTTCCTTATTTTTGGGAACACATTTTTCATAATTGGCGGACATTCAAATTTTGAGTGAAAGTTCGTTTAAATTTGAGTCGAAGTCGCTGTCAACAGTGAACCGGGGTCGAGAAAAACTGAAAGTTTGTCACGTTTTTCCTGTCAATCCGTTCACCAAAACATAGGTCACCCTTTGTGAAAGTTGTAATGCTATAGCTCCTCTACAACTTTTATTTTTGGAGATTTTTCACCTAGTTATCACTTTTTGGAGTTTTGCAATTTCGAACATGGGTACACAGATCTAAAACAGGGTGTGGCGCCGGCACTACCGCCCTCAGCACGTCGCGCGCACACGTCCTATGTCCACGGGCCGTCCACGTGGTGGCTGCGGGCCAGTCCGGCGTACGGACGCCTCGGCGCCGTCGCGGTGGACCAGGCGCCCACGATGGACTCTCCGCCCGCCAAAATCCCGTGGGCCGCGCCTAGGCACGAGTCGCAGTCGGGCAGCAGGCCCAGCCGGCCACGCGCCGCAGCATGCCGTGCCGCAGTTCGCACGCGCGCATGCAGTGGGCCAGCTGGCCCCGCAGTGCCTTAAGGCACGCCTGCTGCCTCCGCGACGTCGTACACGCACGCGCGCCGCCAAAACAGAGCTGCAGGCCATCATCGCCGTTTCTTCCGCCCGCCGTGCGCCAGTGCCGCCGCCGGCGAAGTTCGTCTTCCTCTGCCCACGTGCGCCGCCGTCCGGACCCTTCTTCCCCTTCCCCGAGCCTCCCTGCGCCTTCCTTCCTCGCCACCGCCGCACATTAGGGCCCCGGGCGCCGGAACACCGAGCTCCGGCGGGTGCCATCTCGGCGCGCCGCCGCGGGGGCTCGCCGACGTTCCCTCCGGCCGGCCATCTACACCAGGGGACCCAGGTGAGCCCCATTTAGGTCCCAGGCTACTCACACGGTCGGGACAGGACCTCCCTCGTCGGCCGGCATGCTCCCCTGCGCCAGCAGGGGTTCTTTTGCATCTATTTGATTCTTTCCAGGGACTAAACCGTAAATTGAGGGTCGTTATGTAATTTCTGAAAAATAACTCAAGGGTCCGGTTGTAAATGTGGTTTAGGGTTTTAGCTGAAACTTAGAAAATGCGTTAAAAATCGTACAAAATTCAGAAAAATGTAAATCCAATTGTTTTGGATTCATTGTGAGCAGATCTACAACTTCTAGAAAAGGTGTTTAGGGTTTTTCGGGATAGTTTTGAAATGTAAATTCAGACTCAGTTTGAAGTACTTTTATTGTAGTTCAAATGTACTCATGCAATGGATATGAATTTTGGATGTGTTGTTCTGTGAGCCATGTTTTGATCTGTGACCAAGTTTGACACATGTTTGATGTGTAAAATTATAGTTATGATTTTTGTAAGCTCTATGTTAGTTTAAACTTGATGCTTTTTATAGTCCCCTTAAGAAATAATTTCTTTAGGCATCAATGCACCCTGGGTCTTTGTTATGATGTTTAGCATCTCTGGAAAAATAATTATGATTTTAGGAGCTTGTTTGAATGATGTTTTGGATTTATACTTGTGAAGGATGTTAAATGAATAACTTGAAAAATATGATAGATCCGCTTGTATGTGTTGGTCAGGAGCTTAAATTTGTCATGAATGACCTGTAGGAAAAATTTGAGGTCAAAAAGATTAGTAAATCTTTTTGTATGAATTAATGAAGTTAAGCTAGGCTGAATCTTGTCTTTTTCATTTAAATTAATTTATATATGATCTGGTGCTGAAATTTGGTATTTAAGCTTGTCTTAGTCATATACTGATGTGTAAAAATTTTCATACCAGTTAGAGTTAAATTTTAATTAATATGAATTATGGATGTAGGGCTAGCTAAGAATTGGATAAATAGAGTTATATTTATTATTTAATTTATTGTTTAAATATGCACACAATCACTATCAAAGTAACAATAAGTCTATCATCACTCATCTCCTACTTTTAATGAAGTTCAGTAAATTAAGTTGCTTAAATATGCACACAATCACCATCAAAATAGTAGTTAGTTCACCCTCATCACACCCCAATACTTTTTGTGAGTTTTCTTAGCGGTTTAGATGAATGTGGCCAACAAGAGTTGGGTTTGGTGGTAATTCTCCCACCTTCACCATAATCTAATGCATATGCATGAACGTGTAGATTTACCCGAGGAACTTACACGCTCACTCAGGAGGAGGAGGGAGCAGCTAGTGGGGAGTTGAACCAAGCTAGTGTGCCTCAAGACCCGAACCAAAGTCCAGAAGAGCCCAAGGCTAGTGCTGAGTTAGAAGAAGGCAAACACCGGGTTTACATATAACCTTTTTGGATAAAAATCTCACATTCTTTTACTTTTCAGTATTTCTGCTTTACTTTGTGCATTTAAGTTTCAGGAGTTGTTTTGAAACCTAGATGCATGATCCTTAGGTTCCTATGCTCTTTTACTAGTATGTTAGGACGCTAGTGCCATGCTCTAAGAATACGGTACAAGTCGAGTAATGACTCATTGCTCGCGAGATATAGGATGCTTATGTTGGAATCATAAGTTGGTTAAATTGACTCGCTCATGTGGTAAGAGCAATGGGTTCGGTCTCGACCGAGTAGCATGGTGCTGGTTTAAGCTATTGAACGTACCAAGTGCTTGTCGGGAATGGGACCGGTGAGCCTAGTACCTAATGAACCAGTGCGGGGACTTTATCGCTACTAATCTTAAGATGCGTCTCCGGTTTGATTCCGGTAGTGCAAGTGTGAGTCTGGACGTGCCGTGTGAGGGCATTTCAGTAACCTTGTACTTAGGACTGTGGCGCATGTCCCTAATCTGGAGAATGACGGGAACCACCTGGTCGGGGTAGACCCTGCATTTGTTTTTCTTTGGATTCTTGGGGTCTACCTTCTTTCGTGTATCTTGGGTTTACCTTGCAAGGATATAAATCGATCGTCGGTCACTCGCCATTATCTGAGTCGGCTTGACCATTGGCTACCTCATGATTATTTATGAAACATTTTGGACTAATATTGTTGCCTGTTTAATCTTGTTTGCACAAACATGCTTGTTTAGTTAGGTGCTTACCTAGAATGTTTAACATACTAGAACTTGAGTTAAAAATGGAAAGTAAGGATCAACTCTTAGTTGCTTTTGGCAAAACAAACCTGAGGACCAGGTGTGTCCGAAGACCAGTGGAGGGTCGCTCCTTAGTGGTGAGTGATTGACAACGTTGTGTGGACTGATGCTTGGCTAAGTGTGCAGGTACAGGTTGCGGCTTGACTCGTGTTGGTGCAGGTGAAGAATAAGCGTGAAAGGCCTTAGCCGTGGCGGCTTCCTCTTGTGACGCTTCTCATCTCCCCCAAATCTTGTCTCAAAAGTTTTAGCCGTTTGGGAGATCCAGTGATGGATAGGAGGGGTTGAGCCCCCCGGTCGCACGTTTTTGGCTCTGTCCGCATCACGCGGACTGTCCGCGAGTCCTTGGCAGACTGTCTACGGGTTGCTAAATAGTGCAGGTGTTCTTCGTGTTCTTCCGAGTTCGTGATTTGATCCGGTGCCACAAGTGGTTTTGGTTGCACTGAGTTTGCGGATGGTCTGAACTTAAGTGGCAGATAGTCCGTGAAGGTACGGACAATCCACAGGTCCCTTGCGGACAGTCCGATTTTTTGGGGTGCGTCTCTGGTGGTTCTGTTGGCTTTTTCGGACAGTCCGGGCAGGCCGTGCGGATAGTCCGTCCCACCCTTGCGGACGGTCTGCCCGTACTGCACGGACAGTCCGTGCTAGCTTTCCAGAATTGGCCAAGCACTTTGATTCTTGTCTTGTGCTTCCGCGCTTTGATTTAAGGGTTGTCTCTAGGACTTGTAGGCTTGTGTGTGCCTAGTCTAGAGCTTCGTTGTTGTGTGCGAGTGATCGGAGTGACAATCGGGGTATAGGCCGAGTTCATCCTTCGGGATGAATTTTTATCGGCTCCCATTCACTCCCTCCCCCTCTCTAGTCGCCTATTCGGTCCTTCAAAACCCACCAGCCAAAAAGCCTTGCATGTCTAGTTGTACTTTTCTTTTTGTTGGGTCAGTCTTGTTGAGTATTAGCATACTCAGCCTTGCTTAATTTGTGATTTTCAGATAACCCCATCTGGCCTGGCTCTGTTCCAGATGGATAGGAGATTGAATGGGAGAATGACGATGAGGAACGATATGCTTGGATGGCCTCCCATGTGTATCACACGCTTAGTTTTATTTCCACTATTTTAACTCTGAAACATCTTTACTTTATGTATGAAAAACTTGGTTTGTAATAATATGCACTTGTGGACTCTTATGTAATATCGAACCTGTAGTCTGGTCCCGCTTTCGTGTGGGCTTTGCGCATATCACGATCCTGTTGTAAAGTGATTCACTGGGCATGACCCGGCAGAGGCGACAAAATAACTCTTGGTTATCGCTTATGAGCTAAGTGGACCGGCTTAGGTGATAATCAGAAATTATTTTGAGCGGTTCTGTCACAAAGGACGCCGCCGAGGCCGCCACGAGCAGCCACACAGTCCGCGCCAGCGCAAACACCGCGTGCAGCCATGCCACCTGTGTGCGAACCGCGTCGCGCCTGCCTTAGCCACCCGGGTGTCCAGCCCGATGAAGCCGCCGCGGCCGCGGCAGCGCCACCACCGCATACAGCCCCGCGACCCGCGTGCGGGGCTGCCGCCATGCCTGCCTCAGTCTCCCGACCCGCGCCGCCGGCGAAGCCACAGAAAGCCGAGGGCAGTAGATCCGATGGCGGGAAGGCCGAATCCGCCGCCGGTCGGCCCGGATCTGCACCGTCGGAGCTCCGACACGCCACTCCGTGAAGGTGACTTGCGCCGTCCCGCCCCGACGCGTGTCATCCTCATCTACCAAGATGCCCTGCCGTCACCTTCCTCGCTGGCCGTCGGACTTCCGGAGGCTAGCTCTGGCGACGGCGAGGGAAGGAAGGGAGGCGGCGGGGGCGGGGGACTAGGGCGGCGGAGCGAGGGTGCCCCCCCGGTCGCCGCGAGAGCGAGGGGGTGTTTGGGCGATCTGAACGATTCTATTTGGAAATCGTAAGAAAATTGTCTACAAATTCGTGTCTCCTTCGGCCTCTTCCTGAACCAAAAGGGTCAGTGCACGTCGACCACCGTCAGGAGACACAGAGGTTTGACTTTTCTCTGACGCGGTGGCGGCGGGTAATTTTTAGATTACTACTGTTAACATCAATTATTTACGAAATACCCCTGGCGGAAACCGGCGGACACGCTTGCGGTTTCCGCCCAAAACGGACGCGGAACGCGCACCCGATTCCAGCCCGTCTCGCCGTCTCGGAACCGACCATCCGCTCTGCGGAAAAGCCCCTCGACCCGGTGCTATATTTACCCGACGCTCCCCCACTTCTCTCCCCAAGTTCCCCAAACCTTCGCGACACCGCCACGGCACAGCACGCTGCACGCGCCTGCTCGCCGTCGCACGCAGCCCGCGCCAGTAGCTCCGTCCCTCCGGCGGCGAGCCCCGCATCTAACCGCGTGACTATGGCGCGCGTCCTCTCCTTCCGGGCGGCGACCCTGGCGCGCCGCCTCGGGGCCCAGGCCCAGCCCCTGCCCCAGACCGGCGTGGTTATGAGCCGCCGGCACAGCCACACCCGCCGGCGTGCGGAGGAAGTTCTTGAAGCGGAAGCCGCCGCAGGGCCGTCTACCACGCCGTCGGAAGCCACCGCGGGGCCGCCGGACACGCCAGTGGACCCCGCCGCGGTGACCCGGCGGCTTGAGGAGGCGATCGACGGCGCCATAGTGCGGATGGCCGAACCCGCCTGGGCGCCGTTCCGGCCCGGGACGTCCTACTTCGTGCCGCCCCGCCCGGCCGGCGCGGCCCTGGCGATCCTCGCGCTCCTCGGCCAGGGCCAAGGTGGTGGCTTCGTGGGGTCACCGGCCCCGCGGCGGGGACTCTCCGCCGACGAGGCCCGCGCGGTTGCCGCCTCCTCCCGCGGGTATCCGTGCTCGACCTACTTCATCGATGGTAAGAAATTCGTCTCTTTGCGATCTCCATTTCGCTATTCCAATGTGCTGCACAATTCTGAACTGAATCGCATTGCATAAAACTGCTAGAATCAGTTTTCCCCCCATCAATTTGTTATGTTCTACTGCAATCCGAGTAAATGCTGCTCCTGCTTAGTTAAAATTTTATCTTACATGGATTGTTGATGAATGTGCAGGCCACTTTCCAGATGAAGGGGAGAGCTCAAGTCTGGACTCTTATCAAGCTCAAGAGGAATGAATGTAAGCGGGACTACCTGTTGCACTGGATGAAGTTGGGGATCAAGAAAAGACGTCCCTTGTCATGGTCTCCTATCTCTTATCGCTGTACAAAAGTTTGAAACGATGAATTCGAGAGCAACTTCAGAAAATAAATGTGTGCTGAATTCACATGATCTTCTAATGTTATGTAAGACTCGTCAATAAATAAAATTATGATCTTGCTGTATTTTCTCATGCTGCCTGACTTCTGCAATGTACTATGATGGTAAACATGCTCCATTAGCTGACATTGATGTGGGAGTCAAAATTGTGTATATTGACATTACAAAGGTCATATTGGTTTCCAAGTTTGAGCACTACTGAAGTACAGAGCAGTATTCAAATTTTTTTAACTGTACAAGTCACTCCTCAGAATTATCAATTTGTGTATGATGGATATTAGAGGGAGCTTTAGGAACAAAACAGGCAATTCAGACTAAATTTGAATTGCTTTGTTTCGGTGGAATAGCCATTGCAACGAGGTTACTGAATGGATCACCAAAAGGGTTGGATAATGCGGCTTGTGAAGAAGGGGCAGAATACTGAGAATACTGCTGCTGCTGGTATGTTTGAGGTGGCAACATCACCATCTGCTGTTGCTGCTGTATCTGAAAGTACTGTTGCTGCTGCGCCTGGTAATATTGCTGCTGCTCTGCCATCATAGCTAACTGCACATTAGATGGTGGCGCAAAGCTGTTTGACATGGCAAATGGATCGTTGGATTCAAATGGATTTGCTGTAGTTCCATTGTAGGTCACACTGGCTATTTGCTGCCTTCTTGCCTCGTCTTCATAAAGGCTGTCTAGCAATAGCTTGTCAAAACCCCCAGCCTGTTGAGCAAGTGATTAAATTCGAATATTAATTTATGATATGAACACGTATTCTGTTAATACTGTGTGAATCCCTTTAATCGTGTTCTCTGCAGATAGCAAAGGTATATGTACCAATTGATTGTCCGTTTGTTGATTTGTGTGGTTACTTGGCGCGGTAACTAGTGCCAATTCCCATCCAGACTTGTCAAGGGCAAACAAATCTTGAGAAGTTGATGTCTTGTTTGCATTCCCTGCATTTAAAAGGTAGATTACTAATCAGTGTACTATTCCTAGTACATATGAATAGGATGTTTATAGAGCAAAGGCATTCTCTGCACAAAATAGCGTCGATTCAAAACTGCTGATAGTGCAGTTCTGCTTAATAGAATTTGCAAATGAGCAGTGCATGGGTATCATAAATACTGAACCTGGTGCCACAATAGCAAGAGCCAGTGCATTTCTTTCTTCAAGGTCTGAAATCATGGGGTTTATTTCTTCATCCAAGTTCTGCAAGTAATATAGTAGAAAGAGCATGAGGCTTTAAAGAAGCAGGTACTGGGCTGAACTGTAGATTGTTCAAGGAACATAGAGGAAATACTAATAGATCCCCTGTGATTGCTGCCGGTGGCTGAGGTTCGACTGCTTCTGCAGGCTCAGCAGCAGGTTGCGGTTCTTCTTCAGGTTCTTGTTTTTCCTCTTCCACCGGTTTCTCAATTTCCTGTGGAGCTTCTTCCTCATGATCACTATGTCGACTCTCCTCATTTTCCTAGTTTAGCAAATAGCAAGAACAATCATAACATTATCATTTTCTCCTCCAGGTTCTGGCCTTTTGCAGTGTTCTTGATACTTGACACTGAACACACTCACCAAACTCTTACTCTCGATATTGGCACGGGGTGCTTCTCTGATGTACTCTTCCATTGTCACAAGAAATGAAGGAGGCGGCTGCATAGTGGTAAGTAGTAGCACTGACAGTAAAGGACTAGTAGTACAATCCAGTGTGCAGAGGGAATAAGTTATATGTCATTTCGAAATGGGATTTAAAAGACAGGAACTTATAAACTCGATAAATATTACCTTTCCTTAAATTATTGAGATTATCTGTTAAAATTAGTACTTAATGACTGATGGTGATGGACGTACCTGCCTCAGAGTAGGAAACTGGAATGTCCTGGCCAGCTCAAGATGTTTGCACTGGTCATAGAAATTAGAAAGCTTTTCTGCCTGTAAATTGATGAATCCTACCATGAGATTTTTAGAACCCATCCAAATATACTATACGGTAAACTGCATAGTTTGTATACCTGCTGGCCAGCTCGTTTATAGATTTCAAGTGCCTTAATTGCATCATATTTTGGCATTTCAAAGTACTGCATCACATAAGAGATATAAGGAATTCAACCAATGTTAGGCAATGGACACATATGCATACATGTAAAAGACACCTCAGCAAGAACTGTTAGCGTACCATATCAACTAGATTGATGATGCCATCATTAATTGAACAGTATATTTTGAAACTTTCCTTCAAAACCTAGGCCCACAAGACCTTTGTAAGACTTAAGATTATAAGGAAATGGACACTATTCTGTGCCAATAACCTTTGTCAGAACCAAATTCAGACTCACAAGGGCTAGTGCATACTGTACAAGGAAATTTGAGCAGGCTGCACCTTCAGGCTGCAAAGGGACAATGGAAAAGGAAATTGCATATCAATATCAGAGAGTTTCATACCTAGCTTGATACAATTTCTCATTTTCAAGCTTATCCTAGGTTCTTATTCATCAAACCTGGCAGTAAATAAGCCTGAGAAGTAGTTTCTGCAATGCAGGCAACTGATCCAAAAGATCCGCTAGTGGAAGGGTTCTTGTTCTGCTGTGTGCCTGGAATTCGTTAAGGTTCAGCACAGCACTACCCATGGGGCAAACAAGTCACAATGATGCCAAGACTGCAAGATGCTAGTTCGATAGCATGGAAAGCTGACCTTGCCAGAAGCCTGGGGTAATCTCAGCAGACGATCGGCTTCTACATCATACTTGAGAACCCTGAAGCACTCCACACGTTCGTCAAGGTAGAGCGCATACGTGCGAACCCAAGCAGAGTAATCCCAAGCTGGAGAAAGGAGTGGGCAGAGAACCTGTTCAGAACTTCATATATAGGGCTATAACACTGGGAGGCTACATGTTTGGAGCCCCTAAAACAATGCACAATTGTTTAGTCCATGGTCTCAGTCACAATGAGCAGCGATACTATCTAAATCCTTGAACCATAGAGTTCGATCCTTTTTCAGTAGTCAAGAGGCTACAGTTATGTAATTTAGGGACAAGGTCCCTAATCCCTGTACTGGGATTGGGTTATCTTTGATCAATATTATATATAAGAAAAACAATGTAGAATGAACCCAACCCACCTAATGGGCTAGAGTCATCCTTGAACTGTGGGATCTGCAGAATGTTTCCTCTGTATGAATAAGTCAGGAAATCCTCCTTGAATGTGCCATCTCCTTCTCTGAGTAGCCTGTGTACAACTATCAACGTTTTCAGTGCAACCTGCAACCAAGAAATGTGCTGACATCCGGTCATGTCTGTCCTTCACAAAATGCCACAAAAACGTCCAATCCTCATAAGTTATTCATCTCTCAAGGTAGGAAAACAAAACATAATCAGGACAAACCAAAAACAAATGACTAAATCAAAGACCATCACCAGTCCCTGAAACAATTAAGCAAAAGAAATGATGGAATCGAGGACCATCATTGGCTTATTGATTTATAAGCAAGGAGCAAAGGAGCAAGACCCACTATCCAGCTCTTGGTCTTGGTCAACCTCCTCGCCAGCGTGCAGATCGAGTAGGCCACATCAGCTCGCGGTCGGTGCGCAGAGGTCGCGTAGAGTATCCCTGCAAGGATCACAGAGACCAGCCATGAACACCACCTGCTGGCCCAACAGGATTCGATCCATCCATGAACAACTGAATTTTACAGGCACTCACTCCTGAAGTGGCGCTCCTTGGGCGGGCACTCGACGTGGTTCGTCGCCTTCACAATGGCAATGTCCAAATCCTGCGAGGAATTCAGAATAATTCGGACGAAATTCTTTTTTCATTCGCGGATGAGCGGAGAATTGAAACGATATGGTATTATGGGAATGTGATGAGGAGTCCGGAAGGAAGATCAAGAGATTGAAAACAAATGGAGGGAGGGAGGCGCCATCGTCATCGTCACCTTGTACTCGCTGTTGAAGTTGGCGAGGCCGACCTTGGTGGAATCCTTGAGCGCGCCGTAGGCCTTGCGCCACGTCCCGGAACCCATGTCAGCCGGCCGTCGCCGCCGCCGCCGCCGCCACCGCCCCCACGGGCCACGATCGCCGCTCTCCCACCGACCGACCTCCTCCCCGCGTGCCAACGCCCAACTCGATCTCTTCCCACCAAGTTTAGCGCGCGAGGGACGGAGAGGCCCCACCAAGTGAGGACGAGACGCGCGGGCTCTCGCCTCGTCGTTTTGCTGGGCATGGGAAGCGAGCAGAGCGCGCGAGGCGACGCGCGTGCGCGCCTGGCCAGTTGGTTCGTCGGGTCAAATCCTCGCCGCAGCCTCTGGATCCAACGGTCCACAGAACCCAGGCCCGGACGGTAAATGAGATACCGTCCACCACGACCCTGCCGCCGCACGCTCTTGCTCGCCGCCGCGCCGTCGCGATCAACACCGCCGGCACGGCCCTCGTAGCGTCGCAGCATCCGCCTCATGGCATTGCGCTCCACGGCTCCATATCTTTTAGTGATGCAGCCGCCGCTTCCGCCTTTGCCAGCGCGCCTCCCCTCATGGCATTGCGCTCCACGGTGGGCGGCGGCTGTCCGGCTGCGCTGCCAGCCGCCTACTCCTGTTCGCGCAGCACTCCCAGGCACCCTGCTCGACGTGCGCGCGCCCCAACGGGCCTCCAGGTACGCCGCCGTACGCGGGTGATTTGGGGGAAGCAGTGGCAATTTCAGTGTAATTTGTTTCAACTAGTTGGGCAATCTGGTAATAGCACGCGTGAAGGCAGCCAGGCAGGGAGGGATAGGAGCCGCGGGGAGCCGTTTTTTTTTTTTTTGGCTTCGGCTCCCCAATTTGCTCCAGAGAGCACGTATTGCGACTTGCGAGTAGGGGTGGTAAAAGGCCTTGTAATTTAGTCCTATTCAATTTTGAGCTAAATATATAGGGCTTAGTTGGATTGTGAAGAATGAAGTAGGGTCATGATTCATTACCATTGCGAGGCTTCCTCGGCGAAGCTATTTTGCTGCTGACCGTTTGCAGGGATTCACCGGAAGCTGGTGGTGAAGCCCTGCCAAAGAGGGCTGTAGTCCTTCGACTTTCACTCGTTTAATTAGAAACTTTACGTTTACGTGCACATGAGAATCCAGCAAATAAGATCTTCAAGCACTGAATTAACTGAAATACGTTTGTTAATGAATCATGATAGTTACAACCAAACAGACACACTCTCTCACAGGCTCAAACAATCATTGTTTTCTTAACTTCGCCAAACAAAAAAAAGAATACACACAAGGGGCACGATAAAACCTATAAGACTCCTCCATGCTCAAATTACAGGATTTTGCCCAAAAAAAACAGGTTATTGTCAGTATGATAACTTCTATTTACGAGTTATGACTCTAGTTGTTGTAAGGCCAATATACAAGTAGTGTTAGGGGGACTTCAACGTTGACTGGGAGACTGAGATTTCAAATCCACAAATCATAAACAACTTCTTCCAATAGTTCATCTAGTATGCAGTCCCACATTACTACGATGATCTCTTCACTTTCTGATCGAAGATCCATCCAGTTGCCACCTTCAAGGTCCATATTAACTAGCTGGTCTAATGTGCTTGGGAATTGATAATGGAGATGGCGCTCAACATGCTTATTGATTTCTGAGATAACGTTTCCTCCCATTGGAGGTCCCGTTATGTTGTGTTTGAGAGAAGATAAGCATGTAAGACTCCTAAAGTATATACCCTGGACTTCTGTCACAGCTTCACAAATGCAGTCAAAGAAAAGCTTAATATCATCTACTTGATTGCCTTGATGTAATTCTTCAAACAAGCAAGGGCTGATTAATTCATCTTCTAGATACCATACCTCTATGTTCTGGTATGTGCATAATTCTGTCAGCTCTAGCAATTCCTTTATGTAACCTAACCTTACATCCTTGTCCTCCCAGAAAACCCCTTGGTCTGAAACATCCCATGTGTTGTATTGTGGTCCCAGGATATCCTCCTGCAACTCACCTGTAGACCGTTGGAGGACAAAAAGAAGTCATTTAGATTTTTTTAGCACTCATATTTTTAGAGTAAATGGAAATGTTAAGCCTATTTTTGAGTAAATTGAGTTATACATTTTATAATGTTTTCTTTGTTAGGACTGTCGACATCTTCATGGAAGAACGGATCGAGAACAGATACAGGACTGGGTTGCTCTTGGCTTCCATCACAAGAAAATTGTGATATCAACTCGACCGGTGCACTTGATCCGGGAGTTGTCGGCTCTTGGCATTCTGGCGCATCATTCTCAGGGGAGCTTGGAACCATGCCAACATGCTCTTGTACTGGTTCTGCTACTTCCGCCATATCCTTCAATTTAAGTACACAAATTCATCAAAATAAGAAAGGTGGCGGAAATAAGCTCTAACAACTTGAAAATTGGTTGGAACATACTTGCAATGGTTTATGTCTGCATTGCTCCACTGGGCTGCACCACGTACTTCCATTTTTTCCTAAGCAATCCCGTTTGTCAATTTCTTCCGTGCGCAAAGTGTTAGGTTCAGCATCTGCAAATTTTATCCTGTATGACAACATAACCATGTATTGTTCAACTATTTTGTTGACTATGTGAGCTTTTACTTACCGTCTCGTGTTGTTTCTTGACTATCTTGTTTGATCCAATGCCCATCTTGCTCATGATGTGCTTCACATGCAACACTTTCTGAAATTTCTCCCGATTGGCTTTTTTCTTTTGCAAATTCTTCTCTCTTTGCCTTGTATACGGCATCAATGTTTGATTCTTCAGGTGAAAGGTAAATGCAGTCTTTTGCCCTAGGGCTACTCCTAGGTGATGGTGTGCTGCATTGAGGGAGGGAAAGCATCCTTACCAAAGACCTTGAGATCTGAAGTGTGGGGTACTTGGCCATTTGACTTTTGTCCTTCAGAATCTCTGCTAGATGTTTCTTGGCCTCGTCATAGAAGACAGATCCATCCTTTGATGATGTAATTATGCTACTGTTAATTCCATTTGGTCCGTCATCATTCCTTTGCATTTGCATACTGCTGGTTGAAGATCTGGAATCTTGTATAGCAGTAGATGAAACTTTCTCTTCTGAGGTCTGTTCATCGAGTTGTCTGGGAACTTTTTTTATCGTGAAAGCTGAACTTTTGAACCAATGTTGATCTTTTTGGAGGCTGTCTTCACACACCAAGGGTCTTTCTTTTCTAGCTTCACTAGTCACGATGCTGAATCTCCTCCTAACTTCCTTAATTGAAAATTTTGAACTTTCAGATGCACTTAATTCTGGATCTTGAGTTGAACTAGCAGACACAGCAGGTTCAATCCCTCGTATTGGATTTGGTTTCAGTATAACAATTTTTTTAATTGGCTGAGAAATATTGGTTCCTTCTGCAGAATGTTTTCTGTTTGATCTTTCCTTCTTCCAGAAAGGGATATGCCTACTCCCTTTAGCATGTGTCTTGGTGGCGAACTCATCCTGACTCAGACTTTTAGTATCTTTGTTAGAGTTTTTATTCTCTGGTATTTTTGTGGGCACTAGCCTGGTCCCTATATGTCTGTTTTGGTGTCCTTGGACGCTCTCCAAAACATGTGAATTCGGCTTCTGTAGTATCTTGAAGAAAAGTTCAGTGTCTGAGCTTAGCATCTCGAGTGCATCTCTGAATTTTTTAGGTTGAGTTACACTGCTGCTACAAAGACGTTTGCCATCAGCCATACCATTTTCCTCACACTCAGGAGATTGCTCATAACCAAGACTGCAAGGAGCATTATCTAACTCATTAAGCTTTGTTTGGATTAGGACCTTCAGCTCCGAACATAGCTCACCCTTATTCTGGGAATTTTGATGCGGATGCTCATCATGGCACCTATGGATTTGTCCTAAGAAATCTGCCAAGGCAAATTTGAGTTCATTTTCTTCTGCTTCTTCCATGCAGTTGGAACCACTAGGATCCAATGATCCGGTTGGAGCAGACATGGTGATGCTTGTGCTGTGATTTGGGTCTCCATTTGATTTGCTGTTCTGCGTTGAACTTTTGTCCCGACAGACATCATGTTCCAGGTCAGCTAATATTCTTTGAACCTCATCATTTGGAATCTTCAACTGTTTTACCTTTCCTAGCTCGTCCTCCATAAGTCTTTTGACTGTTTGTTTGCTTGAACTGCATTCACCCATGTTCTGAGAAGCATAAGAGCACCAGATCTATAATTATTCAAAATATATAATATGCAGCATCAGCATTACAGAATGTGAATGCATACAATTGTAGGCTACATAGAAACTTGATGGAAGCTATATAAGTTCTAATTCGATGCTTTATCATGCTAATGCACATGTGAAGCATGCCTGATTTTATTAGCCTATGTGAAGTTTTGTTGTTTTAGTTAGAGGAAGTAATTTACAAGTTCAACAAATATTGAAACCAGTAAGTTAACTATTGCTGTTTTCCCCCCTGCCGAGAGTTCTGCTGCAGGTTTATATATGACCAAATAGCGATCCCGCCTGATACAAATAATAATCCGAAGCTTGAACCAAACCTTTTCTGCACCAAGAATGCATGATGGTGGCACAATCCAAGTTCATAAACAAATGGTATCCACTGATCCCTTCTACTACTAAACAGAAACGTATCTGTGCGATCATTAAAGCACGCTTTCCTATGTAGCATAATAATATTAAAGTACACATGCTTGGAGTAGCACTATTAATGCTAGCTGGAAGTTTGTTATGCAAGTAGCCCTATGGTCAAGAATGGCTGTTTTCGTTGGATATGTGATGCCTATTGGCAGCATTAACAAAATCATTAAGGAGTCTATTGATCAGCCAAAATTTGACTAGATGGTTTTTCACTCTCGAGAATGCAATAACACACCATGCTGTTTGCTGTAGATCTATATAAAGAAAACTTACAACATTGTCTTCATCTATTTCGTCCAAATCCCTGGAATTTTTTCTTGAGTGGCCTCTTCCTGCAATCATACTGGGTGCATCAGTAGAATTACAAACACCAGGAACCAGGTTTATAAATGTGATATTTTCTCCTCAAGTGTATGAATATTTGCCAGGAATCCAAGCTACTTTAGAGGGATTTATCGATTTACTGGTAACATGACAAAAAAGAATAAGAAACCAGGCAAGAGAGAAAATCTTAAATTAAGATCATATCGACATGCAGTCATGCAGAGGAGCATACTTACTGGCACAAGTTTACCAAGCTGCCTATTATAATGAATGAAACAAATGTGTATATCAGTTGGTATCTCTTATGGCTTTGGTCAGCAACATCATAACAAGAAGATTTTCTTGGGTAAATTTGCAGCAGCAGAACAACCTAATCGTTTCAAGTTTGATTACTAGAGCAACTGGGACCCCTGAAGAAGAGAAAGAGCTAGCATACCATGAAAGGGACTGAAAGTGTGCCTTCTGCTCCCTTGCTTTCTGTCCAAGAGGAGCTTGGCATCATGTCGGGAATGGAAGATGCGGATGAGGCCTGACATGCAGCTTACATTGGTGTCCTGATGTCGTACGAGCCGCTTCTGACTCCTCTTCCCCATTTTGACTTCCCCTTTTTTCCTCACTGAGCACACACGCGCTGTGGTTGAAATTTTAACCTCTATCTTCTCCTCATTGCTTAGTTGGTTGTGCTAATTAGTAACCCTTTTTTTTGCAGCAAGTGCGGTCCCTGTTAGATTTGCACCAAGATCAACAAGTAAAAGTCATCATGCTATGATGGCATGGCCAGCCGAACTTATGTCGCGGAAATGGGGGAAACAAGCTTTGCGAGTCTGAAGGAGGAAGCGATATTTGCAGCACGCAAGGCAAACTGAATATGAGCAAGCAGTAAGCAATCATGGGCGCGTAAATAAAATGTGGAAGCGTTGATGAATTCAGCTGTGACATTTATGGAAAATATGCTCAAAACTCTCGTAAAACCACGCGAAGCTCAGCAGAAGAGAAGTAACTGGAGAAAGTTGCGTAAGTGAATGAAGGAGAGGCAGCATGCAGGTAGTAATAGCCTAATAGGAGTTGGTGGTTATTACCTGATAAACCTGCCGAGTGGCAGGGAGGGAGCGAGCTGAGCTTCACTTGAACACCCGTCGATGCAGGCAGGAGAGCGAGTTTGGGAGGATGAGCATGGCAAGGAGAGATGGACGGGGGCGGAAGGAGAGGAATCGGCTGCCTTCCTTGATTTTGCTGGTGGTTTCCTTTCCTCCTGTACAAGCAAGCAAGGCTGCCTGCTTTTTGGTTTGCTCTCTTATTTCTTCCTCCCTCCCGGTCCCAGAACTCCTTCCATCAGTGATAGAAAAGATTGTGAAGGAAGGGAGAATGATATGCTATTGCTATTGATCAAGGAAATGGATCATGGAGCACATGGCATCCACAATCAAAATGCCGCTTTTCCCCACCTCCACCTGCACTGCCCACTGCACAATGCAAAAGTGAGCAAGGGCCGGCCAGCCTGTACGTCTTGGTAATAATTTACCAGTAGTATATTGCCTGCCTGCAGCGATGATATCTTAGAGTATCTAAAATCTTTGTGGGTCTTGTCTTGAGAGGTGGTGTTGTTCATCCGTCCGATCTTCAAGGTACAAATAGTGTATGTAAAGAACAATCCTCTCTTTCACCCGTTTTCGGCTCTGCTCTGCTAACCATTTCTTCCATCTCCCAATCCAGATCGAAAAGTGTACAATTCTCTCCTGGTATTTGATGTTAATGTTAGTTATCTCTGGTATATATGCATGTGGAGGCTAGGACTGCACTGATCGATGATGATGAATCGGGAATCACTTTCTAGGCCAACTGACAGCACAGTCTGTGGTCGTGGCGGGGCAACCCCTACGAATTCTCTCATCTCCACGGCACGCATTGGCATTGCACTGTTCGGCGTCTTCCTGCCCCAGCCCCACAAGGCCACAATTGCACAGCATTGCCAGCGTAGAAAGGCAGCATTATTATGCCCACCACAGCTAACTCACGCAGCAGCAGCCAGCAGGCAGCACACATCAGATCAGAATAGCAGATCAGGGCGGAAAACCAGAGCCAGGAGATTACCGAACGAAAAATGCTGCTGCACCTGCACTCCACTCCCATATAAACAAGGTTGTACAAGCTGTTCAACCAAGGGGAAAGGGGAACAAAACACATCGCGCCACTGGAGGCCGACATTAACACAACGCCACCACCTCAACTCGTCTGGTTCGCTATCCACAATATATTTATATAATTATATATATAACTCCCTTTTCCTATTTTAAGTTTTATCTACTCCTCAGTTCTTCTCTGTATCGCTGCCTTATCATGCGATTAACTTAGGCGAGGCGAAAGGCACAATGGCCTGCATTTCTCTTCTCCGCCGCTTCCTGGCCCTGCGCAGAATCTGCTGGCTCTCTTCCGCGGCTTCCTTCATCAGGTCGCACTCCTTGTCACCTGCAACACAACCACACGTCTTCCTTCTTCAGCTAACTGCCCAACCAAGATGCATGTAAACTCCACGTCTCCGCTCATACACCATACACCAAATACCTGATCCCGGGGGCTTGAGAATCACGCAGGAGACGCGGCCTTCGCTGTCATCATCAGAGTCGATGATTATCAGGGCTGGCGGTGCCTGCGCGTTGCATATTCACAAATCGAATTGATCGTCATCAGCATAAGGCTAGTGCATGTCTCTGGTTGCCAAAATACTGCAAGTAGTAATTCACTTATTTACCTTGTTAGTTGCCACAGTCCTGCTGACCTTTGTAGCTGGCACCACTTCCTGTTTGGGTATCACCCTGCTTCTAGAACCACCAGTCAACCTTTGGGGAAGCGCTTTCATCTTTCCCTCCTCTCTTTTCAGCTTCAGATCTGCTACCTTTGCGGGGCAAGCCAAAGGTGCAGGATACCTGCCATTAATAAGGAAGCCAAGTCACGGTACAGTCATCAAACTAAGACACACAAAACGAAAATCAGTGCAAGTACATAATCAGAAAGCGGCAACCATGTTAGCAGCAAAACATATTTTTTCGAACAATATGGGGGGGGGGGGGGGGGGGGGGGTATCCCCCACCTACTATAGTTCGAATGTTGAAAGTTTGTTACAACAGATCATCCTGGCATCCCAGGCTGAGATTACAGGGAGAGGGAGGTGTAGAGAGCCGCAACCAAGGAGATTGCAGGCAATGAGAAATTTACAAACGGGAGCAAAGGTTTAACTGAAACTGTACTAGAAATCTTACTTGATGGAAATAAATGCTACTTGAAAAAAACAACAAATGCCATGCTAGTATGATGAAACTAACATTCATATATGAAAAATCAATAAAACTGAAACATTCATAGATAATATAAAACAAACAAACATTCCAATGCAATAGCCTCTGAACATGCTGCCCTTTCAATACACAGACTGTTGCATTAACCAGATGCAATTGAAAAAAAGCAGCTCTTTTAATGAACATGCATCCAATGATATCTAAACTTTGTTTTCGAGGATATCAAGATTAGAGTAGTCAGTCTGCACTTTGACCACTCATTAAAATAAAATATTATCTAATGACTGGAATTTGTATGAAACTGAGGTGAGAATATTACACTTCTGGTGCTGGTATTTTGTTTGTATGGGGCTGTCCACTTGCTACATGTATTTGGTTTGTCTGGGACCTTCTATTTGCTGCTGGTCTCTGGCTCATCACAGGTCTTCCATTTGGTGCTGTTATTTGGCTCATCAGAAGTTTTCCATTTGCAGCTGGTACTTGGCTCATCAGGGATCTTCCATCAGCTACTGATGCTTGGTTCATCAGAGTTTTCCCATCTGCTGCTGGTGTTTGGTTCACCAGGTGTCTTCCATTTGCTACTGCTGTTTGGTTCACCAAGCTTGCTACTGGTGTTTGGTTCATCATGATTGCAACTGGTGTTTGGTTCACCAGGTGTCTTCCATTTGCTACTGCTGTTTGGTTCACCAAGCTTGCTACTGGTGTTTGGTTCATCATGATTGCAACTGGTGTTTGGCTCTCTTGGGTTGCTACTGGTTCATCATTTACTAGTGGTAGTTGGTTCATCAGTGGCCTTCCGTTGGTCATGCAGCTCTGGTCCTTCAGTAAGATGTAAAAGATATAACTAAAAGAGGGGATATTGATGGAATTTTGAATTACTTACTACAGTAATGAATACATACTGTTGGCATTTGGATTGCAGCAGGCCTACTGTTGAGAGATCTGATAGCTCTAACAATCCCCTGCACAAAGAGGCAATGATCAGCCAGTTTAGACCAAACAGTGTATACGAGATTGACTGTATGATTTAAATCGTCTGCAAATTTGAGCTATTTTGTATGTTAATGTGAAACTGAACTGACATCTACTATGATACGTGGGTAAGTTACAAACTAGGAAGTTGGTACAATAATTATTTGTGGACACATGCCAACCATCAGAAGAACCCAAAAAAAAAAGGAACTATTGGAGTCGTATAACAAATTAGAAGTGAAGAAACTTAAAGACTACCTCCATCTCTTTTGCAAAAGTTCTGAATATGTCACTCTGAAGTTGCCTTAAATCTATCTGTATTTGTTTCGGCCAGGCTGAAAGGGTCGAGGATATCTCATCCAGTTTGCGGGAGTGGGAGTTCAGAACACTCAGCTGATCAGCAATGCTTTTGGTTCTGCTCTCATCAAGTGCTTTGAGATCATCTTGTACCTTGAGCTGCATGGCATGAATAACTAAGTCAAATATTGTTGTCCATGAAAATAGGATGCAGGTTGAGAAAGGACTGAAGCATCAATGATCCTTACAACTTTCTGCAGTGAATTGTCTAGGACAACAACCTTCTGCTGTATGCTTCCAGCTGAACATGACAAATGCATGCTTTTCAGTGATGTGCCATAACATATGCAAAAGCTCATGAACAAAGAGAAAATCCTGCAGTGTCAAATTCAGTTACAGACAGGAGGACTTACAATCTAGTGATGCTTCCTTCATGGCTCTGTTTAACTGCATAACATCGTTTTGCACCGAATCAAGTACCATCCCCATCTTATGCACCGAACTTGCCAGATGCTGAAATTTGCGCTCAACATCTTCATTAGGAACCTGACCTGTTAAAGTACTGCTAGTCAGGCACAGAAATCAAAATAGGGTATGCAAAAGAATGGGTAATCTGGATATAAAATGGCTCCAAGTTTACTATTTTTTTCCCTACAAAAGCAAGCAGCAGGCCAGCCTTGTTGCATAGTACATGAGATAAGGAGAATAAACCCATCCAAAACACCACAATCATCTGTGTCCCTTGTTTTCCTGAAATACTACTATGATGGTGTATCAAGAGCGTGAGGTATTGAGGCTTTACATCTACTGTCAGGAGGAGAAGGATTCCACCGATGAACAGGGTTGCTTGATATTTTTGCCAGTTGCAGCTGAGATTCTTCTCGTACACAAGAAGCTGAATTGACAGGTAACGAAGGCATCTTCTTTGATGAGTCATCATGTAATCCCAACCTCTGGTCACCAAGCAAAAGAAAATGGAGGTAAAAACTGTGCAAGAATTAATAATTATACATATTTGAATACTGGTGGGCTGCAGATAGAAACACAGGAGCTGTAACTGAAATATGAGCAGAAATAACATTGTCACATTGGCACTTATCATGCATTGAAGAATAAAGAGACCGGTGGAATCAAGAAGGGCATGGATTTCAAACAGACTCGCATGATGGAATCACAAATTTCAAACAGATTTACAGTCATAGATGGAGCTCAGGAGTGCTACACTGCTACTCCCCCAATAGCTTCAGCTTCAGCATGAATGCAGCAACGAGATGGCGGTATAGTGAGCAGATGGTTTGGTTGATCAGAATCGATTTGACAGATGAATTATTGGAAACTGGACAATCTGTTTGCAGTGTGATTCTGCGTCCTACAATTTTAATCTGCAACTGAGGCCCAACTAATACTAATACGCCTGAAAAGTCCTCAAGCAGAACACATTTTTGCGAATTCCTTCCACAATTTAATAAATCACAGTTGAAGTAACCTGAAACTAATCCAAAGCGACCAACCTGCTGCAACTAGCACGGCACTCGCTGAATCCCGAGTCCCGACCACAAATCACACTTGGTGAACCCACCGATGAAGCAAAAACCACCAATCGGCACACATGAGCAGCGAAGAGAAGGACGAATGGATGCAGACGGGACCTGATCGCGCGTGGGAGACGCGAGGTGGAGGCTGAGGAGGTTCTCGTCGAAGGATCCCTGCGAGAGCTGCGACTGCGAGTACAGGAGCGACGACCCGCCTCCGCTTCCCCCAGCGCCCTGCGAGAAGGACTGCTGCGATAGCGGCTGCGAGCGCTGCTGCTGCTGCTGCTGCTGCTGCGACCCCGCCATGGCCGCGGCCGAGGAACCCGACGCGCCCACCCCGCCGCTCCCTCCGGTCCTACTGAAAGCAGCAGGAACCAACCAAATGTGAGAATAGCGGAAGCAGCCGCGGCGAGAGGGGAGGAGATTGGGTGGGGGATTTTCACCGGGGAGGGAGGACGGAGATGGAGCCGAGGTCGCACGCCTTGTTGATCTTAAGCTTCATGGCCAGCACCCGTAGCGGGCACGAGCGAGTAGGCGGCGGCGGTCGCGGTGGCGATAGCCGGAGAGGGAGGCGCTGCAAATTTGAATTCGCTGCTCTCTGTGCCTGCCTAGCTGGCTTTGTATGTGGGGCCGCCGTGTGCGTGCAACGGGAAAGGCATATTCCTTTCCATTCCTCTTGATTTTGTTTTGAGAGGATTTTCCTCTTGACTTTTCAGTGCGGCGGAGGCGACCGGCAGGCTCAATCAATGCTGAGCTGGGCCCCCAAATGGACTCTTCTCGGCCCAACTCGGCCGGCCCATAATCATCCCCTTCCAGGCTTCCACAAAACCCTAGCCCCGAGCCAGCAGAGCAGCCGCCCACCCCATCACCCACACCTTCTCCCTCTCGTCCCCAAGCGGCGGCGGCGGCGCGGCGGCCGGATGGCGGATTCGACGGCGAGGACGGTGAAGGATGTCAACCCGCACGAGTTCGTCAAGGCCTACTCCGCCCACCTCAAGCGCTCGGGCAAGGTAACGCTACCTGACTCGCCTTCCCCTTCGTAGAATGGTCGCGCCCAACGACAGTCAGCAGTGGTGCTGATCTTGTGCGAGGGAATCGGATTGCCGTTGCTCGTGCAGTTTTAGGAGCAATCCTCTGATTCGTTGGATCCATCGCGCGGGTTGGTCTTTTGTGGGCATTCGAGGGATTTCCCATTGGTGAGGGGAAGGTACTTACCTTAGACAATATATTGTGTGATTTGTGGGCACTTGATCGGTAGATTGGAGCATGATTTGTTGAAGCACTAGATGTACCCCTGTTTATCTTGCTCGGATTTATTAGGATGCGAGAGATGCTGCTCTGCTGGATCTTTTGGGCCTGTGTGGAAGGTCAACTTTTTCTGTTGTAGGTTTAGTTTATTCTGTTCAATTCTATGTAGATTGGGACATGCACAGGATGTTCTGTTGGAGGGAACCATTGATTGTATGTGCCTGTTTGTAAAGGGGGTCATCCATATATATACTTGGGATGCAGGCAAGTTTTGTGAATGCTTAAATTTCCCTGAGCACAACAGGACAGGACCCTGATGAGGTGATTTGTTTTGTTAATATTGATGTCCATCGAAGATAGTCTGTTCTGGACCTTGGTTCTATTCAAAAGGGGGTGTTTCAGGATTTAAACCGTCAGGGTTTAGCCAATTGAGTGCTTATAAATCAACGAGCATTTTCCTTCCAAACAGGCTGGAAATGGCTACGCTATAGCTTTCTATTGGAACTATACAAAACATTTATTGTTTTAACATTATTCTGCTCACTAGGCTCAAGTGTTGCTACTACCAAGCTTTCTTTTGGTTAGTTGGCTTTTAGTTCAAACTCATAGTTACAGTTTTTGTTGCTTGAATAAAGCTTATGTGTTTGTTATATGAGCAACCAATTAGATTATAGATGTGAGGTTGGGTGAATATTTTTCTTCTCTTTTGCATTTGTTGTCAGATATGTCATATTCCTGTGTTGCTATGTGGAATTTCTTATTACCATGATGCTTTCTCTTCTGTTAGATGGAGCTTCCTGAGTGGGTTGACATTGTGAAGACTGCGAGGTTCAAGGAGCTCCCTCCTTACGACCCTGACTGGTACTACACCAGGGCTGGTGAGGAACCATGTTCTCCCCAATATCATTTATGAACTTTAATATCCAGATGTTGCACCGCCATCAGATTTCCAATTTTCTTCCCCTGCAGCCTCGATTGCAAGGAAGATCTACCTGAGGCAAGGCATCGGTGTGGGTGGCTTCCAGAAGATCTATGGTGGCCGCCAGAGGAATGGCTCCCGTCCACCACACTTCTGCAAGAGCAGTGGTGCCATTTCACGCAACATCCTGCAGCAACTGCAGAAGATGGGCATCATTGATGTTGATCCCAAGGGGTAATTCAAATTAAATGTGTTTATTGCTTTTGTTTTTCCATGGCTGTGAAAATGTGCTTATTGCTGTTTTGTTGTTGCCTCGCAGTGGACGGCTGATTACATCCCAGGGAAGGCGTGATCTGGACCAAGTTGCTGGAAGGGTTGCTGTTGAAGCTTGAGCAGTCTCATCTAATGGTTGAGATGGCTGCTTTGAATCAGGACTTCTGCTGCTTATTTTTTTGTTCAGAAAATTTAAAGTGTAATGCATTTTGACATCTAGTATGGAGCAGCACTATATCTGCTGAATATCTAATGCAATACCAGAACTTCCAGAACCAAAGAAATTTGTTTGTGAAATGTCTGAGCTGATATCCATTGTGCATTTCTTTTCGTACTGCACTAATAGTGTCATGGATTACTCTCCCAATTTCGTTTGCTGGGTTTGAGGTTTTGAATCTGGTCGGTGTTTATCGTAAGGTCTAACTTGAAAGTTAGACCAAAGTATATTTTCTTTTGAAAAAGGAACTAGTGAAGTATTTAGGTTGCGTGGTAATCTGAGTTTGTTTCCTGAACCTGGTGATGCAATAGAAAATGGAAGCAGCATCAACATAATGTGGAAACTGGGATGATGCCAACATACCAGACTACCAGTGCTCTGTACAAAGCAAACATTGCTGCAACTGACAACAGTTTGATTCTACTAGTTCTCTGTACAAAGCAAACAGATGTGATTGCTCCAACAGACAACAGTTTGATGGCGATGTCACTTTTCTCTTCAGATACCACAAACAAGCCAGTGGCGAAGCAGTGGTGTTGGAGCGGCTGTGCGTGGATCGCACCCACGGGACACGGTACCTGCGCTGGACACAGCTCTGAACATTGAACGATGGCTGCTCCACTCCCAGGAGGCCAGGAACTATACATTGTAATTCAGATTTTGGAAGAAAACCATACCCGTCGATTCAGATTTCTTGAGAAAACTACTATACATCGTGACTCATTCTTACAGTCATGGAAGTTCCTGGAGTGAAGACGACAACAACTGTAAGCACGCGCACACACACCAGTTTACACCTCATACTAACAAAATTGATCGGCGCTTCAGGCCTGCATGATACAATACACTGAATACAGCCTTGGTTCGGATTTCTTAAGAAAACTACTATACATCACGACTTAAGAAAACTACTATACATCACGACTCATTCTTACAGCCATGAAAGTTCCTGGAGTGAAGACGACAACAACTGTAAGCACGCACACACACACCAGTTTACACCTCATACTAACAAAATTGATCAGCGCTTCAGGCCTGCATGATACAATACACTGAATACAGCCTTGGTTTTGATCTTTCACGCACAGGAACAAAAAATTCAGAATCCATCTCATCCAGTAACCCTCCAGCTGCATCGGCCTTTTACTCTTCTTTTCTTTGCACTTGCTGTACCTCTTGTTCCTCAAATGTCTTTGCTTTGATTTTGTTTACAAGACACCAGAACTCACATAAAGGTGTGTTGGTGTTGGAAGGAACTTTTGTATTGTGATGAAGGTGTAATGCCGATACATGATACATTTCTCTGGTTCCCAATTCATCCGAGGAAAACCGAACCATTGGATTGATGCCGACTTCTGACATGACTGGTGCAAGCTAGCCCTAATTGTATGCTCCTTTCCCGTCAGTATGTAGACAAAACCTGCTACAAAGAACGAAATTGTAGTGATCAGATATCACACAGCAGTAGGGTGAAACAGTAAGACATTTCGTTAGCCCTCAAAGTCCTAATGTGGTACCTTAACAGTAACGTGCACAACTCACATCTGACGGATGCACAATCTTTCAGAGTTTCTGATTACTTCCCAGACGTTTCTTCAGCTACAACGAAAAAAATTAATTAGACTAGAAACAGCAAACCAATGGCAAATCTATGGTGTGCTCAGAGTTCTAATAGGTATAACTGGTGAGCATGTGAGCCCAGCGATACAATGATCAGGCAATCTCGCATAAGGCTGTATACTTCAGTTTCTTTTGACATGGTATTCAGTTTCTCTTCATGCAGATGGTCATTCATACTCTGTGTGATATGTAGCGAAGACCAAAATAAACCCTGTGTAATGCTTGTTTGGTCCTAAATATTATTTTCAAGCAAAATTATATGGAGGTGATTCAGGTACTCTGCAACTAATTGAGCTTCAGCTAGAGCACAAGAACAGACAATTCGTCAATTCCTGTCCTACAGTCTTCCTTTATTTTTATGAAAATAGTATTCAGGTAAGTGGCTAAGACCACCAATGCATGAATAGGAGCACATGATTAGATGATGATCCAGGTTTAACCGACCAGATCCATCTCAAAAGTTTTTTGCTCTGACGCCTTGTGCTACAGACCAGGTTATTATTGGTGTCAGATACTCAGATCATTTGCCTCTGTTGACATATGATCATCGGGTTGGTCCAAACCACTTTACAATTTTCATTTTTCTATGGTACTAAGAGCAAATTTCGACATCTCCAGTCAAACATTTCAAACTTTAATAGTTCACAAATACTATTAGATTAATCAGGCTGAAGAAATACTAATGCCTGTGATTAAAACAAAACTTATATTATACTATATTTTCACAGTTTTACCAACCAGTGGTCAAAGTTGGCGAGGTATCCCAAAAAAGAAACATCATCTCCATAATAAGGAAGGGTTTGATTTTCATTTAAGTAAGCACAACATATCAGATTATCAGGTCAAAAATAGAATGAAATAATGTAGTCAGTTGCCTGTTTGTCCCGTTCAAATGCCGGGCCAAAGCAGCGGCTCAAGGAAATAACTCCTCCAGACATGATACAAATAATGTGCGGATTATGACCACCTCTGATATCAAAATGATCATACCTTATTTATGTACTTCAGTTGCTCAAGAACCTCATCAGTATCCAATTCCTGCAACGGAAAAGATAATCAAGAAATCAGTTTTATGAAAAATGGTAGCATTTTTAATTACTTTGCATACAAGTTCAACAGCTAATTCAGATTTTCAAAGAAATGTGGACGAAAATATAACATCATGCCAATAGATAATTTAAACACAACCAACCACATAAGGTACCATCAATTGTGAACAGGTTGCCTTCATCCTAATAATGTTAGAAGATGACTTAAGACAAACAAGCGTCTTCCCACAAGGCCACATAGAAAACATAACTACATCAAAGGAAAGTGTAAGAGGAACATACCTGCGGAACAGCACAATCAGCATGGATAGGATCCCAAACAACTGAACATGAACAGTCCCAGTCACTTGATTGAACAACAAACAATGGTGCCCTGCCGAAGGTCCATGCAGTAAAAAACATAAACATATTGATGTTATACTTTAATATGGCTGTGTATGCACAAACATAGAGATACGAGAAAAGCAGTAATTTGTAATGGAGGGTCTACCTCCTCCATTTGCCACAAACAACTCCTGCGTCTAGAACTTCTCGGCACTGGATCCAATTACCAACACTGGTTTTCTTATCCTCGAACAGCTGTAAACACTGCAAGTGAAGGGTGCCTCGTAATAAGTATTAAGGCAATTTTGTGTCGATTATCATTTATCAGGTTCAAAGTGGGCAGAGACGTACACCCATCATCGTCGTTTCATTAGGATCCAGTTCAGTGGGCTCAGGAAACTGATCTTCGTTGCTGCACAGAGAATGTACCGCTAACATTAGAGATTTTTTATAATATCAAAGTTGCAACAAAAATAGTACATCATATGCTATTTTTGTATTGTCCATTTCTATGCAACGAAGAGGAAACAGTTCAACATATATTATTTTTCATGCCCACATGCTAGACAGGTTTGGACACAGCTGAATATTCCAAGGATCCCAATTGTGCTATGACCACCCCAAACGGAGCCCTAATTCGAAGACACGACTGAGCTACCAACTATAGTGATAGAGATTGCATAGAACATCTAGAGTGCAAGGAAGAGAGAGTTTTGATGGAACAACTGTTTCCTATAGAGGTAGTAAGGCAGAATTGCATTGACACTCTGGAGCTACGGAAACAAAGACCAAGATCTCAAAAAGAAGTAGCATTTTTGCTGCGCTGGATCCAGGACTGATCCCAGAAATCATTAGGACCTTAATTTTTTGTCCTTCTTCTTTTCTTCTCTTTACTCCTTTTTCACTTCCTTCTTTGGTTCACATGTGTACAGCATTTATGCATGACCAATAAATTTAGGTAGGGATCTCCCCTAAGAAAGTACAGATAAAACTGCACTTTCACATAACTTCAGAGGACTTGGTATATTTTATAAAAATAAATCTGGTGGCGAACGTTATACGAGTTGAAAAAATATTGTCTGGACCAACTCCAACAATTTCTGCTCGGTATACATAGTAACTTACCATTTTTAGAGAACATAATAGTTAAGTTGAGGTTGCCTCTCCCATCACATTAACAGAGGAAATCAAAATAAACGTCATAAAGAGTAAGTGAGCATACCTAGAAATAGGACCAGACCATTCTGGAACATCTGCTTGAAACTTAGTACCTATCCTCGCATCACTTTCGTATGATTCATCATCCACCAACATATCTCGAATAGGACCAAGACCTCGGCGAGGCCTTTGAATGTCCTTGGGTAATACACGTTTGGGACTCGTCAACTTTCCACGCTGCCTCTTAGGCTTCTTTTTTTTACAGACCAGGCAATACCACTCTTCCTCTGGTATTTTCTTGACACGAGGGTTGCAGCATGATAAATGAAATGCTCCTTCACAACAATCACAAATTAACATTTTGGTTGGATCTTCCATCGAACGACATCTCACGCATTCAAATAAAGGACTGCTTTGATTATCATCGTGGTCTATGGTACTTGATTTTCTGCTAAGTTCTGAACCTTTAGTGGGGAATATTTCGCTTCTGAGGATGGAGATGCAAAGGTCCCTTGCTGATACTAGTTCTGTTACTGGTTTTGCAATTGGAGATGCAAAGGTCCCCGGCTGATGTCCATTATTGCCATTAGAATGTGATCCTGCTGGAATTACTACATTTGGAGACACCATACTTGATTTGCCATCCACTCTGTGTACTGGAGATGACAAACATCCAGTAGCTGTGAAGTTTCTCGTCGTACTCTCTCTCATATTTCCATTTGTTGGAAGGGGATCATATTCATCATCCATCTTCCTTCGTTTATAGAAATCATCTTCTGAAGCAGGAAGTGAACAAATACTGTCGGCAGGCAGCAAATTCGAGTTCAAGGATGAATCAACGATCTTTATTACAGATGATCTGAACTCCTTCTTCCGGCATAGAAGAAGTTCTCTGTAGATCTCATCTGAGCATCTACTAGATTTAAAAGTCATGTCTTCAGTTTTTCTCAACTGTGACTGCTCCCACAGAAATCTCAGGCGCAATAGATAGTTTGCTTGGCCAAGGATAGTGTAACTGAAGCAGGCCCGGTGCTCTATTTATTTCCACAAAAAAATAATGGAATTACATAAGTCAAAATAGATAGCAGATAAAGGTATATAGAATTACTATGTAAGGGCTGGGACAAACAAGATGAAATAAAATTATTCAAAATGGCTAAATCAAGATAGTAGTATGTATGTAATCTGATGCTCACTAACTGCGTATACGGCACTTCACCCAATGTCATCCGGATAAGATCTCAACTCTCAAGTACCAAAATCAAACTCCAGTTGAGGCCCAATCAGTGTTTAATACGACCAAAACTAAGAAAAGAAGGCGAAGCAGACTTTTTGCACAATTCGTAATTGTTTGAAAAAATAAGTGTTGAACAAATATAGTGCAAATTTAATGACCGTGTGGAGCTGCTGAAATATAGTGCGAGATTGACACCCATGTGCCATGGCCCATGAGGCAGCTGAAATATGTAACTGAAGTACAAGAAGAAAATAAGCACAATCTACTATCGCTTGGAGTTTTGTCTAATCTAATCCTAGTAGATAGGGTGTACTCCCTCCGTCCCAAATCGTAGGTCGTTTCATCTTTTTCCAGGTATAGGTTTTGGTATGCATCTAGATCTAGATTCACAGAAAATCTACGAATCTAGAAAAGTCAAAACGACCTACAATTTGAAACAGGGAGAGTAACATCTTTCAAAAGAAGGTTTAAATTTGACTGAAAACATGTACACCCCATACCAAGATCGAGGAACGAGGCGGCACGCCTCGAGATCAAAATCACGTAGCTTACCACCAAGGACGTTTGCCAAGGAATTTGGAGACACAAAATAGCAAGGACCTACTTGAAGTGCCTCTAAGACACCTTGAGGTGGTATCGTTTCTTGATGGTTGAATTGGCACATAGGGATGGGGCGGCGTGTATAGATCTAGGGTTATTATTCACGAAAATCTAGAAACTGTATCGTAAACGGATACAAATTCGCCATAGGTGAACGAGTATCGGATCCGAACTGGATATCTAAAGCACACAAGCACCCAATTCCATGATATGGTCACAATTGCTCAAATTCCCCAATCTCCACTCCTACATATTCCTTTCCCAAATCCTAACCAAATCTACCCCAACATCTTCCACCATACCCAAATCTGTACGACCCCAACCCCATCAAACAACAAGCTAACCACCTCCACCAACTAGCCATCAACCAAGCATATCAGTCGGAATCAATCGCTGCACTATATTACTTAGTTCATAGCAAAAATGAAGACCAGAACAAATCGCATGGGAGAGGAGAAGAGATGTTACCGAACGCTCCTCGGTGGCTTCGCTGCAATGGACTCTGCAGCAGATCCTCCCGTGAGGATTTTATAGCAGGAGGCGGAGATCACCGAGGTATTTTCGCTTCCTCGGCGTTCGTCCTCATATGGAAATGGCAACGGTAAGTTTTTTTCGGTGCGGTAATGCTTTGCTTACCGCACAGGGTCCGTCAGGAGGGACCGAGGGAGAGAGAAAGAGCGAGAAAGGGGGCACAACAGCACGAATGCACGATCACAACAGCACGAATGCACCATCACCGTATAAGGAGAGAGAACAGAAACATTTTAGTATTTCTTTCTTTTTCTTTTCTTTTTAATCTTTTGCGGAGGGTTTTTTTATTGGTGATTAATATAACCAACAATCCTATTCACTCCAACTTATTTATTTTTTCTTTTTCTATATATATCTTTCTATAGGGAAATCTCCTCTTACAATTTCAATTAGAGAGGTGCTGCAAGAGATTCCCTTCTCCTTTTCCCTTTTCTATCCAACTAAACTGTGGAGCCCACGTGTCAGGGAGAAATTCATTTTGTTTCCTCTTCTCCTTTTCCCTCACTCTCTCATCTCACATGGCAGAAGGAGCGGAGGGTGCATGGGCTCCCATGGCGTGCGCACGGTCGGAATGGAGCCGCACAGGAGGGAAAGACATGGGGGTTGCCTTAGGCGGCTGACGGCCTAGGGTAAAGGTAGGGACAACCATTGTCGACGTTGTGGGTTCGCCTAGGGGAAAGGTAGGGGCAGCCATTGTCGACACTGTGGTCAGGACAGGACAAAGCAGCGCTGTTGAGACAGAGAGCAATAGCGAAGGGGCGGCTAGCCGACAATGGGCGGGAATGGAGCCACGTGGGAGGAAAAGACATGGAGCTTGCCTTAGGCGGCGAATGGTCTAGGGTAAGGGTAGGGGCAGCCATTGTCGACGTTGCGGTTAGGGAGGGACAAAGCAGCACATAGTCAAGGCAGAGAGAGCGATGGCGAAGCGGCGGCTAACCGGCAACGAAGCGTGCATGTGACGTGCCTGAGGCGAAGGGCCAATGCGGATCGGGCGGTCAAAAGCAATTACGAGTTGGAGATCAAATAGCTGGAGAGACAAAGGAGGAAAGGAGAGCGAGAAGAGATTAAAAGGATTTGAGGAAAAAAGGGAAAGTGGAATAGAAAGAGACTATGTTTGAGCATGTTTTCCATCTCAATCCTCTTTATGATTGGAAAGGGGAAGAGGAAAGAGAATCTGTTGGAATTGCTCTCTTCGTCACAAATTGCAAGACATTTTAATTTTTATTATGCTCCTTTCATTTCAAATTATAGATTTTTTAACTTAGAAAAACTAAAATGACCTAAAATTCGAGATGGAGGGAGTAGATTCATAGCATTTGTATCTATGTAGACATAACATATGTCTAGATAAATAGTAAAAACTACGAATCTGAAAAAATCGAATATTTACAATTTGGGACGGATGAAATGACTATTAACACCTGATCCTGTCATCAATTAGTCCCATAGTAGTTGATAGAAGACGGTCCGAAATTAATAGTTGGTACTTCAAATATTTTCTCAACACAACTAACAATCTGACCACCTATTAACAACAAGTTGGATTGCTAATTTTTAGCTTATTGGTATTAATTATTAATAGCCAGATAACAAATAAGATTAATGATCCAAATAGGATCTAAATATCATTGTGAGAACAAAAGTACTCGCCAAAGCTTTTCAAAAAAGAAATGGTGTGTGAAGGCGAGTGTATCCTCTGCAGTCGACTACTCTATGTAGTTGTCACTGCGCGTGGACCCTAGCGCCCATCGGGCCCACGCGGCAGCCTCAGCGATCGATTGCGGAGAATCTCAATCCGTGTATGAAGTAGTTTAGTTAGACTTTATTCTTGCTTTTAGTTGTATAGTGGCTCTGTATCTAAAAGTAGGGCTAAAAGCTATGCCAACCTGACACACTTGTTTGCAAAGAAAAAAAAAGCTAATTGCTTGAAAAGTAAGAGTAGTTAAACAATTAATAAATTGCAGAAATCGCCGTATACTAAGTTCCATTTTATGAGTTTATAGCACTACCGGATTTGTCTGTTTTCACCAATATAGTCTCTTATACATATCTCAAAGTCAGGACATTTTCTTCAGGTTGTACCAAGAGAATCCTATCCCAATTTCTTTAGCACACACAATGAATAAGCATAACCTAAGTGATAAAATGAAAGTGGTTCAGCTAGCTTGGCCTGTGATGCCTCCCCCTATCAGCGAAAATTAGCTAAAATAGGTGTACTATTGCAACAAAACTAAAAGTGACCTTTAAAGTAGTTTATGCAACATTTGTTTTACTATATCGTGCCAAGTTTCAAACATAGGGCTTCTCATTTTAATACTCAAGGTGCATGCACCGACAATGGCATATAAAAAAAAATCTAAATTGATGGGGAAACATAAGTGATTCACTTGTATTTCAACACTATAGACTGAATTGGACCATACACGTGTGCCTAAACACACCTAAAATATCAGATTATTGAGTTGTAAAACGTAAAGATGGTCAGATCGTTGAGTTGTATTATAATTAAACTATCTAACAAGTACACAATATGTGCAGCGACATGTATGTCATTATTGACCACGAGACACAGGTCGCAACAAACGAAGATGATTAAAGACAATCAAGTTGTTGATACTATGATTGCAAGTCTCCACAAGGAAAGAGGACAAAAGCCAGCCTCACAATTATTTGTTTTATCAATAAAAATATAAAGTTTGACATTTCAAATTAAGAGAATATTGGATCATAATATGAAGAGATAACCCTTACATATATGCTATTAAAAATTAAATTTAATATATTGACCATAAAATAATCATGTTATAGTTATCGACCGTTCTGTTTGCCTTCGGCCAGCTTTGTTGCCGTCGCCGACGACCAATGAACAATATGAGGCCTTCACCACCACCTCGTTGTCACCGCAGCAGTAGGCCCGGCCACCATATGCTCTGTCTTTGCAATCATGGATGGAAGAGGAGGGAGGAGAAGGTTGCCAGTCGCGGGGATGAACCTGACTGACGGCAGATCCATGAGCCTTGCGATGGAAGAGGATTAGAGTTTGGGGTTCACAGAAGGTTGCTAGCGAGGGCATGAAACTGAGCGGCAGAAGATCTACGAGCCTTGTGACAGAAGAGGATTAGGGTTTAGCATTTTGAGTTGCTAGCCGAGGAGATGAACCTGAGCGGCGGCAGATCTATGATCCTGCCACAGAAGAGGATTGAAATTGATGATGAAGAAATAAAATTCGGTTAAATCAATTGTAGATTTGGAATCTACGAGAAGCAATCAGCTGATTTGGATGGCGGATTTGAGTGATGAGGCCTTGTGGGGTAGATAGCTATAATATGATCATCGTCTCCCCATCTATCATTGCGTGAAAAACGACACCAGCTTGTTGAGGAAGTGAACGGCGACAAAAATCGACGAAGGTAAACAGAATGGTAGATAGCTATAACGTGATCATCTTAAATGTTGGTTCTTTTGACGCTATAGATCTATTTTTTTCTTGTTTTATTTGTTGTTCCCTTCAAGAAAAAAATTGTGTACGCAACATCAAATATATTGAATTGGAGGTAATATATTTTGGTGGATAGAAAAAATATCAAATTAGACTAGGATACGTGATGGGCATGTGCAGCTGAATACGGTTTGTAGGTGAAAGACTAAATGAAAGGTCAAATATGATAGTTTATTGTGAAATACTAATATGGCACTCATCACTAACAATCTACATGATCAGAATTGAACAAACAATTTCAAGCAAAATCATCAAAACTGAAGACGACCATCACCACACATACATCAATTGGGGGCAAGGTGGGATCTAAAATATGATTGAAAACATGTTTGATGAAGAATATGCATGGCAAAGTGAAATCATGCATACCTTTAGATTGGATCTAGATCGATGAGTCTTAGATCGGATCTAGATGGGGCGCGTTCCTCCTCCACGACATTGGGGATGATGTCTCTCCGACTTCGTCTAATGGGATGATCAATCGTCGCGCCAAGGCTCGCCTCGTATTTATAGATAAATTCAGAGGGGCAATTTTCTAATTAAGTCCAACATAGAAACTAAATGAAACTTTGGTCTCCATGCACATAAATAGAAATAGACCCTACTATAAGGAAATAGACTTGTATTTCTTGCACAATAAGACTTACAATATTTGATTCCAACATATGTTGTGTAGGACACCAATACATGCAGTTGACTAATTTTGAAATAGAAAATATGTTGTTTCTATATTACTAAATATTTTTAAAAGGAAACAAAAATACAGATCATAAGAGATAATCTCGATGTTCATGCCCTACATGAAGAACGTCACATGTGCGATTATCCTAACTAGCAGCTCAAGGGAAAAATAAAAAAAATAAAAGCTAATAGCTATAGGGGACTTAGGCTTGCAGCCCCTGTACGTTTTGGAAATTGTTCGGTCCAGAATCAGTACTCTATCTACAATTGTAGAGTCCTTATGTGTTTAGGAAAGTCTTAGTCCCTAAGGAATATATAATGCAGCTGAGTTGATTAGGTATTTTTATGTGTCGGCTTCCGTAGTTTGCTCAGAACCAAAGAAATCCATGCGCCTTGTTGGCTTGTTGCGAAGTTCTGATCAGATTTTGCTCGCCCCTCCCCGGCCAGGCGGCCAATGAGGCCGGCGGGCGTGCGCAGGTGGGCAACAGGCCTGGCCACCAGCGAGCAGCCCGTGGTCCTGCGGGACCGTGCGGAGGTGACGTGCGCGCGGCAACTCCGATGGCACCGCCGGACTGTGCGCCAACCGACGGGCTTGCGACGTTGTGCTCGCCGGTCAGGGGCTTCCAGGCGGGCCCCAAGCAGTTGCAAGGGCGTTGCTATGACCATCTGGGCTGCCTGCCTTCTCCTTCATCATATCTCCACATACACGAGCATTTTGTGAGTCGGGTCGGAAAAAATCCATTTTGTGAGTCGGACTCGGCTTTATGACGTCTGGTCCAATTTGGATGGTCTATTAGTGGTCCATGAACACTGGTGTGCATGTTTAATGCCATTGCTGGTGAAGAAGTCACTTCTTCCCCTTTCTCGAACTCTCTCCCCCGGCTACAGCTGAGAGCGGCGACTGGGGGCGACCTCGTTTTCCCCGTCGATTCGCTGCCACCCTTGCCTCTGGCGCCCTCGCCAGCGTCGGAGGAGGAGGGAGGACGGATGAATCGACGGAGGATGTGTATATACCTGTTCCTAGTAGTAGGCTTGTGCTAGTTAGGTTAGGGTTAGGTTACCTCGTGCCGGAGGTGTGGCATGGGGTCTTCTTCCTCGGCGACGTCTCCGGTAAGCGACGGCGTGGACGTGCAGAGCGCGGCTTCGACATCCACGACGGCTTCCCCGACTTTGCTGGTGGCGATGACTTCAGTGAAGAGTACGAGCTCAACAGATCTGGGGTGTTTTCTCTAGAGCTTTGTGAGCAGTGAGCTTGTCTTTTGTTTCTCTCTTATCTTCTCCCTTGATGTTGGCGAGGCTGACCTCTACGGTGAAGATTTTGGGAGGTATGTCTACCAACTCGAGATGCCGGGTTGGGCTTCGGTTCCCACCTTTTTTTGGTGGTTTTGCTTCCCCTTGGGGTTCGTCGTGCGTCGGCGAGCTAGGGGCTCTGATGTGTGGCGTCAGATTCCTCAGTTCTGACGATGGGATGGCTAGCAGCCATCTTCTCCAGCCGGGGCGTTCAGCGGGTACAAAGCAAGTCGTTTTCGACGAGCTACACAAGACGGCATCAAAAACCTTTGTTGCTTCGCCGGAGAGGAGGTCAGCTTCAGGCAGTGTCCTCTGGCCGCTGGTGGCGAGGATAACCTGGAGTCTACAAGGAATGAGTTGCAATTTTCATTTCTTTCAGGGATGTTCTTGTAAGGCTTGGGATGTAACCACCAAAATCTTTATATGAAATATAATACCCGGTTTCTCAAAAAAATAATGCCCATTGCTGGAGTCAACTTATAAACTTTTTCCCACAAGTCATAACACCTTCATGTTAACCTTTTTGCACGAAGTGAGGATGAAAGTGCAAGCAGGGTGCTATGTGCACGCGTGCCCGCTCCTCGGAAGGGTTGTGCGCTACGGCTTTGGTAGGTGAGGTGTTACCATGTTACAAGCTTCACGCTCTTTTTAATGAGAAAAAATAATTCTTGTAAATAGTTCGGTTCGTGCTTGGGTTGGGAAAAAATTTCGAACTTCATTTGCTTTGTCCAAGCCCATCTTGTTAAGCATCATGGGCGGGCCAAAACCCGCTGGGCCCATCACTTCTTCCACCTCCATCGCTCCATCACATAACATGGCTCGTCCCTACTGCGGTGCGGTCGATCCCGCTCAATGTTCATAATTTTCCATCCAGACAACACTATCCCTCTAAACCAGCTAGCCATAGACAGCTTCTTGATAACCCCAAATCCTAAAATTGTTAGCCCTAATCTCATCATCTCGCTTCTTCTTGCGGGTACGATGGTCTTTTCCAACTTAATAATCATCCACGGCTAGCACACATAAATGCACGTGTGCTATCTATGGATGGAAAGTCATATTATTGTGGTACACTGGCAGCATGTCGTTAAGATGACCATATACCTATTAAGATTTTTTACTGTTTATGAAATCATATTCTTTGAATATAATTTAGGAACCAAGTATAATGCATCCCATTCGTACATATATATATATATTATATATGTGACAGAGTAGTGAACTATGAATACAACTTCGGTCTAGTGGTCTCTCTAGCACCAGTGGAGAAGGAGCACAACACACTGTAGAATGGGGAGATTGAGAGACATGAGTACCCATGGGTCCCCACCGGTCAGGGTCCCAGAGGTCCTTGACAAGTGGACCCGACCTTCTAGAAGACCCGCCGACCTGCCAAGTGGGCCCAGCGACATTACCATGACTCCGACGACTCCGGGCGACCTGATCAAGATCCCGGAAGATCCGCTGAACTTGGCGTACAAGCCAAGGCACTAGGACGTGGCGTGCCGCCGCCTGTAGCTCCGAGTATCACGAGATACTTCATGTAATCCGGAAGTATATCTTCCCAGATTGTAACCGACCTGGACACAGGTCCACCGACCTTGAATGAAAACCCTAGCCCGTCCTCCCCATATAAGGCGGTCTAGGGCTCCATTCAAGGGGACAACTCATCTTCAACCTCCCGCATAATCCACCACAACTGGACGTAGGGTTTTACTCTCCGGAGGCCCGAACCAGTCTAAAACCCTTTGTCTCTCCGTGTTCTTCGCCATACTCGCCTAGTTCCGAGTTCACCACGTGGACTACCACCTACGCTCTTAGGTCCCGATCCTCTCCATTAACCTGCAAACCTCTAGGGTAGCCCCCTAGCGGATCTGTCCAGGTCTCACCCCCTGACAGTTGGCGCGCCAGGTAGGGGAGATCGGGAACTCGCTGTGCAGCATGGTGGCCCGATCTGGTGTCATTTTTCCGGCGAGCATGGCGGCCATCCTCGCCAACCCCGTGGAGATCTGCTTTGGATCTTTCACGTCGACCTCTCCTACTCCGGCAGCCGCAACTCCTCCAGTGACCCCGGAGCAGGTCGTCACGACGTCCGTCGCCAACCCCGTTTCCGATCTAGTATCGGAGACCCACCCACCCAAACCCTATGACCTTGTTCAGGGTATGGAGAACGTCATTGGCACGATGAAGGAAACTCTGGAGATCTGCGAACGAGCTCAACGCTCGGCGCAGATAGCGCTGCGTCACGATACGTTCCCCTTTGGCCTGCGGTCCGCGCCTGGCGTCCGTCTTGGCCAGCTCTCCACGCCCTCCCCGATCCAATCTGGTCGGAGGCCATCTGGCGACCCAAGACTGGCACCTCGCGCCCAGCGTGACCCTTTCAACGTGCCTTGCACTTATCACAATGGTGCGAAGCACACCCTCCGTGGGTGCCGCCTGCGGAAGAAGATCGACCAAGAGCTCCCCTGACGAGCCAAACGACCTACTCAGTCTCCGGACTGTGGGGAGTTGCAGAAGGTCCGGGTCCGTATCTCCCCCAACGACTCGGACATCGTCTTCCGCCAAGTGCTCGTGGTCTCAGGAAACGAGCCACCCCGTGCGGGTGCGACCAACTCCGAGGAAGCAGCCCGCATCCAAGGCAACACCCTGCGGGCCCAGCGACGTGCGGAAGAACAGTAGCGTGCGGCCCTGCCCTGCGCTCGGGACCTGCGCCTGGAGTTCGAGGAAGCCGGGATCCCAATGTTCAACAGCCCCCAGGCCAACCTGGGCGCGGCCATCACGCGACTCCAGCAAGCTCCGATGATGCCCGAAGCTGAGCAGGCCATCGCGTACCTCCGGGTCGCTAACGCCCTGGTGGAGGAGAAGAGCGCAGCTTCTAAGGTCTCCACGTCTTCGTCAACCCACCACTCGCGCAGTCGATCTCATCGACCTACGCGCAGCCATCTCTCCCCCATCCGGGAAGAGGTCACCCAGCACAACCCTGAGCAACCTGCTCAGCAGCCTGCTGTTGCCAATGTTGGCGACCTCCGTGTCAACCTCGACACCAATAGGCGCACTCGCGACGTGCGCCCTTACGCCGACCAGCGCCACCGAGAGCGCGAGGAGCGCGAGCTCCGCCATCATTTGGAGTACGACCGCGAGTACGGCCAGCCTGGTGCCGTTCACCGCATCATGGAGCGCGAGCTGCGCGACCGCCACGACATCGAGAACAAGCGACGTGCCCTCTACGACACTGAGCATGGCGACCCAGGCCTTCTCCAGAGCAACCGGGATCGGCAGCTGCGCTCCCAGGTCCTCATCCCGGAGCGCAGCGTCCACTCCACACCTAGAGAAGCTATTCCGGCCAGAGGTGCCGGCGACGACCTCGCCGTCACCGCCTTCCCAGCGCTGGCTCCCCGTTTCAGGATGGTGGACTACCCCGAGAACTTCAAGCCCAACATCAAGGAGTACGATAGGCGCTCGGACCCCAACATCTGGCTGTCGACCTACTACGTCACCGTCAAGGTGGCCGGTGGTAATTTCGACCACATGGCGGCTTACTTTCCGCTGGTCATGGGCAAGGCCCCCTCGCTGTGGCTCAACAGCCTCGAGCCTGGCAGCATCAGGACTTGGGCCGACCTGTCCCAGGCCTTCACCTCCAACTTCTAGGTGACCTACGATCACCCTGGAAACGCCTTCAATCTTGGGCGGGTCGTGCAGAAGCCCAAGGAGCGGCTCCACAACTACAACAACCGGTTGTTCGAGAACCGGAACAAGTGCGTCGGCGTCAGGGAGGACCAGATCGTCGAAAGCTACAAGAAGGGCATTAAAGATCGCAAGCTCTTCGAGAAGATTCATGAGTCCGGCGCCACCACCGTCAAGGAGCTCATGAACGTCGTCAACAAGCTGATGGACACCGAGGAGGTGCTCCAGAACCAGTTCGACGCTGATGCCCCTGGCACATCCAGCGCCGCAGCAGACAAGCTCCGCAAGCGACCTTCCGAGGCCCTAGCGGTTGAAGGGCGTCGAACTTCGACCTTCAACCAGGAAGAATTCGACATGGTGCTCGACAGCATTTGTGGGTTCCACGAGGGAGCTACCCACACTCTCCGCGAGTGCTCCCAGTTCAAGAAGGTCTTCAGCACCCCCGCGGACCCCAAGCGACCCAGGAACGACGGCGGGCGCTGCGACAACCGCCCCTACAACAACTACTACCATCGCGACGACCGGCGAGATCGGTGTGACGACCGCCGCGAGGAGCGACACGACGATCGCCGCGAGACCTCTCGCAGCGACCCACCTCCAGTGCCCCCTCGCGACGAGACCAACCTGCCACCTCCGCCACCGACAGGCAACCCCAACGGGCCTTTCCAGACCGCAACTCGCATGATCAACATTATCGTTGGGGCATCAAGTCCAGCGTCAGCAGGAGGCGCTACCGCAAGGACAAGCGCGAGGTCCACCTCGTCCATACTCAGCCAACTGCACCTCTGTGTTGGTCTGAGCAGGCGATCACGTTCTCCAGAGCTGATCACTGGGTGCACATCCCGGACCCTGGGTCCTACCCACTCGTCGTCGAACCTACGGTGGATGGGGCCTTCTCTCCCAGACCCTGATCTATGGGGGGAGCGGGCTCAACATCATCTTCGTCGAGACCCTCAAGAAGATGAACTTCGACTTCGACAAGCTCACGGAGTGCGACGAACCCTTCTACGGCATCGTCCCCAGGAAGGCGGCCTACCCTCTAGGTCGGGTCTCCCTCCCCGTTACATTTGGTACGGAGGCCAACTTCCGCACAGAGTACCTCAGCTTCGAGGTAGCCAACTTCAAGTCCTCCTACCACGCGATCCTAGGTCGCCCGATGCTGGCCAGATTCATGGCCATCCCGCACTACACCTACTTGGTGTTGAAGATTCCGGCTCCAAATGGGGTCCTCTCCGTCTTGGGGGACCTCATCATCTCCTTCAAGTGCAACACGGAGGCCCTCGACCTCGCCGCAACCTCCGCCGCCGTCGACACCTCCGCGGTCTTGGTCGCTGAAGCCAAGACGGTCGACCCGGTCGACCTAGCTGTCCCGGAGCAGAAGCGCACTGACACCGCCCTAGATGCGGTACCCTCCACGAAGGTCTGCCTCGGCCTTGCCGACTCAGAGAAGACGGTGGTGATTGATGACGGCCTCGACCCCAAATAGGAACTCGCGCTCACCAGTTTCCTCCGGGATAACGCGGACATATTCGCATGGAGTCCATCGGATATGCCGGGTGTCCCCAGGGAGCTGGTTGAGCACTCCTTGGATGTAAGCAAGACGTCCAAGCCTGTCAAGCAGAAGCTTCGCCGCTTTGCGAAAGATCGCAAGGAGGTCATTAGGGTAGAATTAATAAAGCTCCTAGCTGCCGGATTTATCCGCGAGTGTAAAAAACCCAGTTTGGCTCGCCAGCCCGGTCCTTGTACCCAAGAAAACCGGTCAATGGAGAATGTGTATCGACTACATCGACCTCAACAGGCACTGCCCTAAAGACCCCTTCCCTCTTCCGCGCATCGACCAGGTCGTGGACTCCACGGCCGGAAGCGTCCTCCTATGCTTTCTCGACTGCTACTCAGGGTATCACCAGATAGCCCGGAAGGTCTCTGACCAAGACAAGATGGCATTCATAATGCCTCATGGCATCTACTGCTACACGGCCATGACCTTCGGCCTCAAGAACGCTGGCGCGACCTAACAGAAGGCTATCCAGAAGTGCCTCGAGAGCCAGCTCGGCAACAACGTAGAAGCCTACATCGACGACGTGGTCATCAAGACCACCCACGAGGATAAGCTCATAGCTGACCTCGCAGAAACCTTCGCCAACCTCCGCCGCTATCGCTGGAAACTTAATCCAGAGAAGTGCATCTTCGGTGTCCCATCCGGCAAGCTCCTGGGCTTCATGGTCAGCCACCGAGGCATCGAGGCGAACCCCACCAAGGTGGATGCCATCCTCAGGATGAAGCGACCTACAGGGAAAAAGGATGTCATGAAACTCACCGGCATGATGGCGGCCCTAGGTCGATTCATTAGCAAACTTGGAGAGAAAGGCCTACCCTTCATCAAGTTGCTAAAAAAGGCGGACAAGTTCGTCTGGACCGACGAGGCGAACCAAGCCCTGGAGCAACTCAAAGCCTTCCTCATGTCACCCCCGGTGATGGTGCCCCCGGCGCCTGAGGAACCATTACTGCTCTACATCTTGGCGACCACCCTGGTGGTCAGTTCGGTTCTGGTGGCTGAGCGACCTGAAGAGGGCAGACCCTACCCTGTCCAGCGACCTATCTACTACGTCAGTGAGGTCCTGTCTGACAGCAAAACCAGGTACAGCTAGCCCCAAAAGATCCTCTACGCATTACTCATCACCTCTCGCAAGCTCCGGCACTACTTCCAATCGCACAAGATCAAGGCCATCTCGGCCTTCCCCCTCGGCGAGATCCTGCGGAGACGCGACACCACTGGACGCATCGTCAAGTGGTCCATCGAGCTAGGTGAGTTCGACCTAGAGTTCTACCCCAGGTAGGCCATCAAGTCCCAGGTCATCGCAGACTTCGTCTCGGAGTGGACAGAAATCCAGCAGCCTCCACCCCCGAAGTGACCTGAGCACTGGAAGATGTATTTCGATGGTTCCCTGAACCTCGAAGGAGCCGGCACCGACGTCCTGTTCATCTCCCCCAGGGCGACTACCTCAAGTACGTCTTGTAGATCCACTACAAGGCGTCCAACAACGGCTCCAAGGTCGTCATCGACCAAGTTAGCAAGGACTCCGAAGCCAGGAAGGACACGATGGATGCCTACTGTGCTAAGGTGCGCAAGCTCGAGCATCACTTCGAAGGGCTCGAGTTCCACCACGTCTGCCGCAACAACAACGTCGCGGCTGATGTTCTCTCCAAGCTCGGCTCCAAGCGAGCGCTGGTGCCAGCTGCTGGCGTGTTCGTCCAGGACCTACGCAAGCCGTCCATCAAGCTTCTCCCCGACCCAGAATCACCAGATGATGAAGCAACCCCATCTGAAGGTCGCGACGTCCTCATGATCGAGGCAGAAGACGACTGGCGCCTTGACTTCATCGCCTTCCTCCTCGAACATCGAGTACCTGAGGATAAGGCAGAGCGCGAAAAGATCACGAGGTGTAGCGCCAACTACGTTGTCGTCGGCAACAAGCGTCCACCTCCACCGAGGTTTTGATGAAGTGTATCCTATGATCTGAGGGCCTCAGGCTCTTAGATGAAATCCACGGCGGTGAGTGCGGCAACCACGCCGCCTCTGCCAACCTGGTGGGTAAGGTCTTCAGATCCAGCTTCTACTGGCCCACGACCTTGGCTGATGCACAAGAACTTGTACGTCGATGCAAGGGGTGCCAATTCTTCACCAAGCAGTAGCACGTCCCGGCTCAGGCCTTACGGACCATCCTTCCGTCCTGGCCCTTCGCAGTATGGGGCCTCAACTCTGTGGGACCCCTCAAGACCGCCCCTGGCGGCTACAAGCACATCATCATTGTGGTGGCCAAGTTCACCATGTGGATCGAGGTTCATCCTGTATCCAGTGTCACATCGAAAGAGGCGGCTAAGTTCATCGAGGAGATCACCCACCGCTTCGGGGTGCCCAACAGGATCATCACCGACCTTGGCACGGCCTTCACAGGAGCTAACTTCTGGGATTTCTGCCAAGACAACCTGATCGACATATACTACTCCTCGGTGGCGCACCCACGGTGCAATGGCCAGGTCGAGCGGGCCAACGACATGGTCCTGCATGCCATCAAGGACCGTATCTTTGATGGCTCATCGCCTTACGCAACAAGGTGGCTATCGGAGCTCCCTCACGTCATCTGGGGTCTTAGGACCCTGGTCAGCTCGACTACAGGGTACTCACCCTTCTTCTTGGTCTACGGGTCAGAGACCATCCTCCCCACTGACGTCGCCTTCGGGGCACCTCGCATCCAGCACTTCGATGAAGGAGAAGTGGAGCAAACACATAGGCTCAACCTCGACAGCACCGAGGAACATCGTGTGCCTGCGCTCATGTGCCACACCCGCCACGAGCAGCAGCTACGTCGCTACCACGACCGCAACATGCGGGAACATTCCTTCAACGTTGGCGACCTAGTCCTGCGGAGGATCCAGAACACCAAGGACATGCACAAGCTCTCAGCTCCTTGGGAAGGCCCCTTCATAGTCAAGGAGGTCATTGGACCGGCGACCTATCGCCTCCAATGGGCCGATGGCCAGGGTGTCCCGAACCCCTGGAACATCGAGCACTTACGTCACTTCTATTTAGGAGCCTTGTATCACAATAAAAAGCTATGTACTCTATCCTTTGTAATTCGATATATACAGATTCCCTTTCGGCAGTTTTTCTGTCGACCTTCTTTTATGGGTCTCTATTTACTTTCTGTTCACCCCTCCCCCTCGACACGCTCGGGGGCTTGGTTTAAACCTGGACCCGATGCGCTCGGGGGCTTGGTTTCAAGCCGGGGCCTTCACGTTCGGGGGCTTGGCTTTGCCAACATAAGGGTCGCTCGACCTGAGGAGTTTTACCTTTCTTTCTACTTGTGCCCCCCTTACAACAACTTTTGTGCCTTTTATAAGTATTCTTAAGTCGCATGGCTGGTCGACCTTGGGTCCAGGACCCCTCTCCGCACGCCGGCTGCACGTAAGCCTCCACGCTGAGCCGTGTAGTCGGTAAGCCATTCCTCCACTGAGTTGGGTTAGCGGAGGGAAAAGGTTCGGGCAACTTCGTCACTTTTGCATTATTATAAGGAGTATCTAAATAAAATAAGGGATCACATCAATTAAATAAACACGGCCTTTACTTTCATGCAAGGTTTATCTTACATCAAAAAGGGGGGTCTACGACCCATTGGCACTAATGTTTACTACTAAGATACATTTCAGAGGTCTATCTTCTTTACGATCTCCTCCGCAGCGGCCTAGATGTCTTCAACGCCCACCAGTGGAGCAAGGTCGATCTCCTCCTTGACCTTATGAAGGTCGAACGCCGGCACATGGTGCCTCACCGTGGCCAGCGCGGCAGCCGTGGCGAGCTTGCCGCTTTCCATCAGTAGGGTCTTCAAGCGACCCTCTGCCTCCTCCAGCCGCGCTACGAGCTCTTGTGGTCCGCCCTCGACCTTGGGGACGTAGACGTCCACAAGGTACTCAGCGGCCTCCTTGAGGTCGTCCAGCTCCTTCTGAAGATCTCCAGTCATCTCTTGATGATCAATAAGGGTTTCCATCGCCCGACCCAGGTCGATTTCCAAACCCCTGCGTACACCAAACTCATATGCAGCCTTCCGGGTATAGTAATACTCACTGGCTTCAACCTCCTTGTTCTTCTCCTTGAGGATCTTCACTTGGTCCTTGGAATCCTTGAGGTCCTTCTTCAAGGCGGACTCCTTCTTCTTGGCCTCTGCAAACGACAAGGTCAAGAATGGCACACCACGACATAAGTTTCCAGCTTCAAAGGTCCAGGGCACTCCCAGACGTACCCGTGGTGGCGATCTTCAGCTCGTCTTCCGCATCCTTCACCTTCAACTTGGTGGATTTGAGCTCCTCCTTCAAGGCTGCCATCGCCTTGTCCTTCAGGGCCGCCTCGTCCTTAAGACGGTTGATTTCTTCTGCGGCTTCGATCCTGGCCTACAGCACGGCCTCCCGGGCCGCAGTCAGCTCCGCATGAAGCTTGGCGCCCTCCTTCAGCAGGTCTGCCCTGCCCTGCACTCGCTCGGCGAGAGACTACATCAACATACCACAAAAGGTCGTCAAATCAAGCCACCCAAGTGAATTGAAGACCTAGCCCTAAAAGCAACAGAGGCTCACCATGAGTGTCCTCCCGATCGTTTGTGTCGCTGCCTTGATCGTTGCCTACGGCACCTTGAAGTCGTCAAGGTTCCCGGCCGTCAGCAAGGATGTCCTCTTCCCAAGGGGTGCCGGTGTAGAGGCACCGGTCCATGTCACCGGGCCCGCTCCCTCCTCCGGCCCCCGCCTCTTGCGTCCGCGGTAGGCCCAACTCGGGTTGGTCCTCTTGACGAAGACCTTCTCCCTGTTGAGCGCTATCAGTAGCGACCTTGGTCGCCGACGGCGCCGCAGCCCCCACGGTCTCAGGGACCTGGCTGGTGACATCTCCGCCCGATGTCGCTGGCGATTGGCCCACCGACGCCTTCTCCAGCTTTCGCCCAAAGGCCTCTTGGCCTGAGGCGTTCTTGCTGTTGTCCGATGCTGCATAGGTTCCCCTGTACAAAGAGCAGCATTCCTCAGCATGGCGTACTCAACAGGCCACAAGGTCGGTCAAATCAAGGTCGTGTCCGATGACATACCTGCCACCGGGCTTCAACCCAAGCTTTATCGGCCTGGGCGGCCCCCGCCTCGATTTCTTTTGCGACCCTCGGTCGCTCACTCCCTCAGCACTTGGCTTTAGGTGTTGTTCGTCGATAACTCCGAGCGGGGTTTCATCTCCTCTAGCGGTCGCTGTGTCGCCCGAACCTGCCCCGACGTCACGCGACCCCGCGTCATCGTCCTCGCCACCATCGGCGACGACCTCAACGCTGACTGTCGCCGTCTCCGATGATGCAGTGGTATCCTTCCTCTTCCTCTTCTTCTTCTTCTCCGCCTCGACGGTGGCGAAGACGATCTTGGCGCCCTTATGCACCGGAATTTTCCCGGTGACCTGCCGCGCACGCCGAGTCATCGGCGCTGAACTCCTCGCCGGGGGATCTTCATCATCACTACCTCCCACCGGTGAGTCTGAGAGGTAGTTGTCGACGTACTGTTGCGGCGGAGCCTGTATGTCCTCCGCCGCTCGAACCTTGAAGCTCCGTTCACCCTCGTCAGGGAGGGGCGCCGGGCTCCAGAACACACCCTCGCGACCCTGCATCAGGCGACCTTCGTCTCAGATCAGGAGAAAACAACACAAGCAAAAGGAATCAAGGTCGATCAGCAATGGGCGACTTACCGCTTCGGTGGGCCACTTGAGGGAAAACGCCTTGGGGCTTGTCTGGTTCCGGATCACCCCGTTGAAGAGCTCCCTCACCCGCGCCACCATCTCCTGCTTGGAGACCTTGCACTGTGCCACGCGGGTCGGGTCGGTCTGGCCCTAGTACTCGTAGGCCGGATGCACCCGATCTTGGATCGGCTGCAGGAGCCTCCGGCTGAAGCTGATGGCCACCGCGCTGCCCGTCAGCCCCCCCGCCTTCAGCACCGCGAGGTTGTCCAGCAGCGGCTTGACGGCGTCCATCTCCCGCGACGTCAACTGGTTGCTCCACTCCGGCACCGAGACCGGTGCGAGCCCCGACCTTGTCACCAGCGCCGGCTTCGGGTTGTCGATGTAGAACCACCCTCGCCTCCAGCCCTAGGTGTTGTCCGACAGCTCCATGTCGATGTACACCGACTTCATGTGGTGACGTAGCATGAAGCTGACGGATCCCACGACGTCTTTCTTCCCCGTCTTCTTCAACTCGAAGAAGTACCACCACAGGTCGAAGTGTAGCGGTATCCCCAAGTACGCCTCGCACAGGTGGATGAAGGAGGAGATCGTGGTGATGGCGTTGGGGACGAGGTGTACCGGGTCGATCCTGTAGAAGTGGAGCAGCCCACGGAAGAAGTCGCCCGCGGGGACTCCAAATCCGCGCTCCACGTGCGCAATGAAGGCGACCGTCTCTCCGGTCCCCTCGGAGGGGAAGGCTTCGCCGATGGCTGGCCTCTAGCCCACCTGCTCCTTGGGCTTCAGCAGCCCGCGCTCCACCAGACCTTGGAGCTGCGCCTCGGTCACCGTCGAGGACTCCCAAATGCTCTCCGGGACTGGCGCAATCTCCGGGGCCATCTCTTCTTCGTCGAAACCGGTGGGTCTAGCTCTAAAAACCACCAAGGACTTCGTGCGCATGCGGCGACAGATCTAAGCACGGCGGCGCTGGCGAATCCGCGTGGAAAACTCTTAGCTGCAGGAGTGAAACCCTAAGTGTTGTGGGGAAATGAAAGCGAGTGGGGTCCACAACCCCTCACTCGGCCTTTTATAACTGGGCCGCACCGGTGCGGTGGGCCGCGGCGTCCCAAACGTCTCCAAGGGTCCGGCGATATTCCCGGCGACCCAATGGCTATCTCGCTTAACGGCTCTTTCGGCCTAGCGATCACAGGCAGTAACGGCTCACGCTGTGCGGGAATCCATGCCTGTTGGCTCTCTGCTCAACGGCCTGGTGTCCATGGAATCATTATGCCATACTTCAAGCCCCCTGGTTACATTTTCTTCAAGGTCCCTTGACCCCTGAAGATCTAAGGGTCCATCACATTGTCTTCATAAGGTCGACAAAGCACTACTGCTTGATAGGTCGCCTCAGTCTACAACGGCGGGTTCGCACCCTGGCTCCTAGGTCCTGCTACCTACTGGATTGCCTTAGCCTTTACGACTGGTTTATACCGACGGCTTCGTGCTTAATGGCTTCACTGCCCGTTGGCAACCTCTTGGTCATATAGCCCCTCCCTGAGGTCGCTAAGGCTCTACTGCCTTCTAGGTCGCCTAGACCTATGGTTCACAGGTTGACGACCTGCGTTGTGTCACTGCACAACGGCCGTGTCGATTCAGGTCGACACGGGTTCTCCGTCTCTACGAAAGGCCTCCTCGAGGTCGGCGTGCTATTACAACCCCACCGGGACCTTGGTATCCATACCATTGTAGCCCGGGCGCCTCTACACCTACTTGAATCATGACATTCATCATGTGCAAAAAAATATTTACAGCTTCATAAGCTACAAGGGATTTGGCCCTTGGCCAATTACAAGATACAAAGATATTAGTGGTCCTGAATTACCTTCCAAAGTGCTTACGACTCAGTCTACACTAATAAGGCGTGTCGCAAGCTTTCTTCTAGCTTCAGGACCTACTCGACGACCTCTACAGCCACTGTAGAGGCAGCTGCCACACATCCACCTCTACTCGAGCTCCAGCAGGTTTCCTGTGGTGCCCAGCATCAAGCCTGAGCTTCCCTACAAGACTCCAAAAGGAGCGAGCTTCAACACCAGCCTCGCCGGGTGGAGCGTCGTGTTCACCAGCATGATGTCGGACCTCAGAGTGTCAGGGCCGACGATGAATCTGCTGCTTCATACTCCGCCTGGGTTCCTCAGCGAGACCGGGAGAAGAGGCTAATCGAGTTCTTCGAGCTTCGCAAGCATTCTTCTAGCTTCAAGCATGAACTACATCAACCCTATGCTCTGGTGGGCGCACGTAAGTCCCTAGCATGGAAATATTACTACACAGGCTGGCCATGGTCCTCCTTTGCAAATTGGGTGGTTTGCTTCAAGGTATGGGTGCCTATTTATACCCCCAACACCTGCCATTTGGTTCTATCCGCAAGCTAGCTTGCGTGGCGTCCTCATCTTCAAGATCACTGTACCCTCGTGGGACACGAGGTTACTGTTCGCCCGTGGGAGGCATTGGCGTGCCTTTTCCCTACCAGACTGCGTTCTGAGGCATCTTTGTCTTTTGCGGGTGACAACAACCTGTCCTTCGTCTGGAAACTGGCCCGTGACCGTACAGTGCACTCATGACTTAGTTCTCGTCAGCTCCAACGTCTGACTACCCCTGCAAGATTCTAGAGCGTTTGTCCTTATTGGGTCGATATCACAAGAGCACAGTTCTGTTCCTCGAGCAGAAGGCTGTAGGTTTGGCTATTTCTTTCTTTTTCTTCTGAGGATCAAACCGACCACTTTGGTCGCTTCACTGCTCGGGGGCTACTACACTAGTTCGTCTCGCGACACCCTATTTTCTCCAGGTCGCATCGACCTACTGGAAGCCTGCTTCCACCACTTCTCCGCTCAACCTACCTTCGGTAGGCATGGTGACCTTTCCGAATGTCGCAACAGCTGTTATCTTACACCTGACCTAGGTCAGGTCGGCGGTTCTTCAAGGTCTACGCCTTGTCTTCACTTCGACCTTCTGGCCCTTCATCCCAGGAGCTCGACGATCAACTTCGTACGCGCATCGGAGGGGTTCTTTTTTGGATCCCCGTGCACCCTACACGGCATCAACAGTGCCGCGCTTTCTCTACTCTTCGACCAACTTCGCCTCGGCCGCTACGCCTACACGTCGACCGGGGGCTTGAGAGACATGGGTACCCATGGGTCCCCACCGGCCAGGGTCCCGGAGGTCCCTGACAAGTGGACCCGACCTTCTAGAAGACCCGCCGACCTGCCAAGTGGGCCCAGCGACCTTATCCATGACTCCAACGACCCCGGGCGACCTGATCAAGATCCCGGAAGATCAGCTGAACTTGGCGTACAAGCCAAGACACTAGGATGCGGCGTGCCGCCGCCTGTAGCTCCGAGTATCATGGGATACTCCATGTAAGCCGGAAGTATATCTTCCCAGATTGTAACCGACCTGGACACAGGTCCACCGACCTTGAATGGAAACCCTAGCCCGTCCTCCCCATATAAGGCGGCCTAGGGCTCCATTCAAGGGGACAACTCATCTTCAACCTCCCACATAATCCACCACAACTGGACGTAGGGTTTTACTCTCCGGAGGCCCGAACCAGTCTAAAACCCTTTGTCTCTCCGTGTTCTTCGCCATACTCGTCTAGTTCCGAGTTCACCACGTGGACTACCACCTACGCTCTTAGGTCCCGATCCTCTCCATTAACCTGCAAACCTCTAGGGTAGCCTCCTAGCGGATCTGTCTAGGTCTCACCCCCTGACAGATGAAATAGAGAGTAGAAGCGGAAATGATTCTTACTAACTGCTACTTTATCATTGTACCACTCCCACCATCTTACCCATCATCGCCTCCTTTCCTACACACGTAAATCCATGTGGTAGGCCACCTTCTGTTCACCCCTTTGTCACAAGGCCTTTGGTGCATGGTGCCAACTGCCAACTACCGACGTGATGTCACCTATCGTGCAGAGCAGTCTTCATTTACCAACCGCCTCCATTTGGCGGCTATCTTCCACGACCGAACCTTTGCAGTGGGGTTATTGGCTTGGGCTGAACCATTGCAGTGTATTGTGGTGGTGTCTATTAGTCATACTGAGGAAGATGACCCTATCTTTTAGCAGGTCATAAATAGGCGACAGATCCACGCCAACTCTCCCTTAAAAGGTGAGCCCGCGCCTGGTGCATTATAACCCCCCTCCCCGGGCAGAGTTTTCCACTCTACCCCGAGCTCGAGGGCTACACCCGGCGGGTGCGCTCACGCACCCCCACCAGAATGGACGACAACATCCACACCGGCTACGACTACTGAGCCCAAGAACGAGTCCACGACTTGACCAAGTCAGCCCTCTAAACCTCAACACGTGTCCAAGGGGACCCACCACGAGAAGGTCCCACGGCGGAGAAGAAGGCCATTGCTCCATCCAAGTAGTAGACCGGTCTCACGACTAGTTCTCCGCCTCCGACTATGCGGAGATTCGCACAACAAGGCCTCCATCTCTGACTTGTTGTCCCTTCCCCGCGAAGCAAGCTAATGCAGGACCCACTCCCGACCAGCCCCTGCCAACTTTTATCCATCCCGATCCGTACCCACTTGACGCCCCTGTAGTCAAGCGGGATGGGCAACCCTCTGCCACCACTAGGGCCACAGTAAAAAATGGCCCGTCCCACAAAAGGTCCACAATGCGCGGGAATGACACTTATCTACTCCACCCCGTCAGCAGTCGTCAAGCGGTGAACAACACCGGTCAACACCAATCCAAAACTATTCGGGGGTGTGCCTGAGAAGCCACCGGCGACCAAAAACTCGGAGCCAAGCTACTCGGGGTCGACTACTCAGAACCAACCACCCCGGTCAAAGCAAGAACGCCCACTCCGTCAAAGACATGACCACCCACAGTTACTATCTATTCACCACGTACGGCCACAGAACGGAGCTACCAGCCGGGACTTCGGCACTATTACGCCAAGTGTAATACTGTTCTTATCCCTCCTCTTGCGGCTATAAAAGGAGGAGCTGGGACACATGTAACACACGCTGACAACAAACCTACAATATCACACTCACACGCACCCGACTTGCACCTCAGGGACTTGGGCACCACAACCCTCTCCCGACTAGTTTGTACCCCTACTACAAACCTTAGGCATAAAGAACACCATTCCAAGCTGGACGTAGGGCTCCCTGGGGCCTGAACCAGTATACTTCCTGTGTCTCTTGTGTCACCATCCGGCCCCGACACGCGATCGTAGAAATCGTACTTGCCGACGGTAACAAACCCCGACAGTTGGCGTGCCAGGTAGGGGACTTCGTGTGTCACGACTACTTCATCAGGGTCCGGATGGCCCATTCCGGCACTCCCTTGGTGTAGGGCACCACTCCGCGTTTCGGCTCCCTCGAGTTCGTCCTTGACGAGCCGACAAAGCCTATCGTCGGAGTCGTCTTCGTTCGCCCCAACTCTCTCACCAATGACCACATCACCGAGCACGAGGAGGAGCAGTCGCAGGCCCCGCCTGCTGCAGATGATGCACCCGCTCCCGACCTCAACACGTCAGGTGACGACCAAGGCGCGGCCGCAGAGCCGCCTTCTTCACCACCAGCGCAGTCGCCACTGGCGGTCGCCACCGACAAGGTCTTCAACATGCTTCGCGATAGCCTGAAGGAGTCTCTAGGAACTAACCCCTCCCAGGAACGCTTCCGGCTGTCCTATTACAACATCTCCCTTCTCGCCTTCCAGTTGGCGGGGGAGGAGCAACTGTCCTGGGATGACTTCCTCGACTGCTACAACGCGGTGTACCCGGAGGGCCAGCCCGGGCTACCCTTCGACTCCACCTTCCCCCAGCGTTGGAGGATCCGAGTCCTCAAGATGTGACCGACGACACTATCAATGTACAGCCGGAGGAGCCACAACCAGAACAACCCATGTCGGCACCATACGACCCCACACGTCAGTGCTTCATGTGCGAGACGCCAGACGACGTCGTCGACTTCGCCAGCAGCTCCATGTTGACATTGCTAACGTCATTGACTAGAAACGGATATAAGATCCAGCTCTATCGACGGCACCAGAAATGCAAAGGTATATCTTAACATGATGCTAAGTGTATATCAGATGTTGCTTTCAGATTAAACTAAAAGGTGAACTCAGACACGATTCATAGCACAACTCGATATAGGTTGTCAGCCCTGACAGGTGTGCCAGAAAACGCATGGATATGGTACTCTTACATATGCCTTGGATCTCTAGAAAAGAAGATATATATATAAACAGGGAATTCGCAAGCGCACAGATATGAATATACCATTGTAGCATTTTAACCAGGAGTAAAACCAGGTATCGTATTTATATTCTACCACAGGGAAAGAAGTCTTTCTAATCCATAATAGCTAATACATGCTCATCTCTCAGTTTTATAATGTAGAGTGACCAAAATATATTAATTGCTATAAACAGGGGTAAGTCACATAAAGATAAAGATATTGATAGCATTGTTCAAGTCATAACATCATGAGCAGCTAGAAAGTGTCATTATAGCAAGAGAAACATAGTAAAGTCTAGTTAGAGAGGATACTCCTCGGTAACTCTAAACAATATGTCAATGCAAACTATGATTAGTGCAAACATTTAACAATCATGGAAGAAGAACTATTATATCAATGCATGGGGAGACTATCCAGCAGGATCAAGGCCGAAACTTGAAACAACCCAAACAGTATAAGCCTCCACTAGTCCTATACACGGGGGGTGGACTGCGAAGGACTCAATAGTGCTGTCACCACCACGATCTACCACACGACCCGGCATATAGGGTGCAATCGCAGATAAATACAATATAAGCACCACGCTTACACTGTCTTTACCGTTCACCCATGTTAACAAATGATCTAGGTGAGGGCTATACGACTCCATACATGAATATAAAGGCAAATCAACTATGCTAAACATGTAATCATAATAAACACCAAAGCATATAATGTCGAATATAATCATTGATAAGAACATATGTCTGTATAACAAATGTAAGGAACTAGATAAGAACTTACAAGAGCGAAGCTAGATCAGTATCTCGATCAGCCTCTAGACGATCAGGAGCCAAGTAGACGCCTTGCCTCCTCCTAGATCTAGACTAGCTAGCAACTCTGCTATATGGTGTTTCTAGGGCGTAGTATCTCTGACTTGATGACTTGATCTGGTGTATGCAAACTCAGGTTTCCAGATGCCTCTGCCAGGGGGCAGGGGGGCTGCTTATATAGCCCTGAGGGGTAGACGTGCGCCGTTTGATCAAACCGACCTAACGAGTGGTTTAGATTGATCCTCATAGGCGGTGGAAGAACCTTCTGGAAGTAGGGCTGAGGTGGCGCCCGGGGGAGGCCGACCGGCCCCACCACCAGGCCGATCGGGCTGGGGTGGGCCCCCCTCAGGGCCCACTTCGGCCAGGTGGTCCGTCGCTTCTTCTAGATGCTTCTTTCTTGGGTGCCAAGTCACGTTGAGTTCCGGAGCCTTCTGGAGTCTTCTAGATTTGATTCTTTTAGCACTTTTCCCGAATGGTTCCTGGATTTATATAATTTACCAAATCTCTAGAAAAACTGTTAGTGGCACCCTATTCTAAGTTGATATTAACATTTATGCCCTTTTCTCATGTTTAGTTGACTTATAAATATATAGGATAAGATGTGTCAACAAACTCCCCCAAGCTTACCCTTTGCTAGTCCCTAGCAAAGATACGCTTTAGCAGGATCAGGAGTTGCTACAACGCTTTCACACCTCAAGAGTACTATGGTTTTCAAAAACCAATTCTCCTCAACACGATTGCTCCCTCTTACCTTCAACCTTTAAGCATAGCCTTTTCATAAATCTTGAGCAAATAAAAGACAAAACAATCAAGTCAAGCAGTATATCTCAAATTCTTTGATCAGCTATCATCCTGGGGTTTTGCACATTTTTCAGATAAAACTCAGAGATCCTGTGTATGACCTTCTCAAGCATGGAGTCACACTTGGCAAGATATGTATGGATGATAGTGTTGGATGGATGAGGGTGAAAGGTGGTAAGCCTTTTAGCCTAGCTCTTGGACTATATCTCTCTTTCTAAGATTTTTAAGATCTGGGCTTTCCATTCTTGGAGAGGTGGGCTCTACTCACCCCGGACTTTTGTCCATTTCTCTCTCTCCTTAGAGATGTGGGCTCTACTCGCCCTCGGACACGTGTCCATTATTCATCTCTAAATTTATTTTAGGGAGGTAGGCCCTTCTCGCCTAGTATGACACTTGTCCTTTTCTCTCCCTCTCTCTTCTCACTTTTTTCTCTTTTTTTTCGAATGTAGCCCCAGAATCCTTTTTAACATTGAGAGAGATATATCCTAGAGTTGCATGAGCTGTATGGCTTGATGGAAAATGCGTACTTCCATGTCAGAAGCAGCATAAATGGTGGAATGGAATGATCTTGATGTGTATGACAAGCTCTTAAGGATCATAGACACAGGAACTCATCATATAAAATTTCATGATTTTTAAGATAAATCCAGGAATCAAGCTTCTCTAGGAAAATGATCAATAGCAACTCAACTTTTCATGAATCATCTTTCAAGGCCTAGACTCAGATTAAGCATGTACTTGCACAGGTTTTGGGTTTAGAGCAAATTAAGCATTTAAGCTTCAGGAGAATCTAGGTCTGAAAACTAAGCACTTTTAAAAGGAATTACGGCGGAGCAACTATTCATCATCTCCAAGCATATATCATCAAGATCATTATTAAAGAGAAAAGCCAACTAGCAGACTCTAGCATTTTATTCAAACTAAGACTTTTAACTAATACTCAAATAACTAGCTAAAAACATAGGATAGTGATACTTATCATGATAACTGGGGGTGCTCTCCCCCAAGCTGGATCTTGAAGTGATTCTTGATTCATCCTTGGAACTTGTTTGCCTTCAGGTCCTTATTAAATTCTCCCTGTAAATATTAGTCTCGCACATACCCGAAGGAACAAATTCTAGGATTATGCTGTGAGCCTTCATGTGCCCACTTCTTTTTGGGTTTTTCTGAAATGTGTGGACCTTCATGTGCCCATGTATATTTTTTTTGTGAATTTTTATATGCAAAAGGGATGCTAAATGCAAAAACATGTGAATGCAAAAATATATTTATTATTATTTTTTTATGCCGCCACGGTATGGAGTACATGGGGCCTTAAAGAATGCAAAAGTAGAAAATATTTTTATGATTTTTTTCAATGTAGGTATTGGGAAATAAACATGCTAATCTAAATATGCAGTGCAGAATATAAAGATAAATACCGAGTTACCTCTCGGCGAGAGTTTAGAGTACTTACTCCCATGGCGTAGATGTAGTGGCCATTGATTGATCAGTTGATGACGCGGGTAGTGATTGGTCTTCCGAAGGTGTACTTTGATCTTTCTTCCTCCAAACTTGTTTCTTCGGTGGAGATCTTTCTGGAGTAACAGGTTCAGAATACTGGGCTAGTAGAAGCTGAGCAGACTTCTCCTTAATCTCTTCTTCAATGTTCTTGACATCCGTCAACTTTGTGTTCAGCTTGCGTTGTAATTTCTGAAGGCGTCTCCGCGTCTTGTTCTTCTTGGGTTGCTCAGGATCAGTATAAGTATTGAAGTAACAGCGTACCTTTTCAGTTCTGAACTGGAAGTGGATCTCGCCAGTCCTGATGTAGATGATTGCTCTTGTTGTGTTCAGGAACGGTCTTCCAAGCACGATGGGAGGATCTTGCTCATCTCCCATGTCTATGACTAAAAAGTCAGTTATGACATAGTGGTCCTTTATCTTGACAGGTACATCTCGTGCAATTCCTTCCGGGAACCGTTGTGATTGATCCGCCATCTGCAACATTATATATGTGGAATACAAAGGCAGGTCACCATATATTAATTCGTAGGTTACCTTAGACATTAGGTTGGTGCCCGATCCCGTGTCGCAGACAACTCGCTGGAAGTTCCATTGATTGATGGAGCAGTGGATTGATGGAACTCCAGGGTCTTCAAGCTTTGGCAGTAATGGTGAAGGGAACAGGTTCTCATTCTCTGATTGAATCGTGTTGATCATCCAAACTTCCTCCACATGCGGTTGAGGTCGATTGTTCTTCTTATTCCTCCTTCTATCCCTTCTCTTCTTCTCGACAACTGACTCGTGTTCTTGGGGGTAAGGATATTGGGGGTGTGCAGGAGCTTTTAGGATCTTGTTCTTGAAATTGAATCTCTCCTTTCTCCCATTGATGGTGAAGACGATCTTAGCGGCGTCGGCGTAGATGATGGCTTTGGCTGTGGCAAGGAAAGGACGACCCAAAATGATTGGAGCATTCTCACTTCCCCCAGTCTCAACCACAGCGAAGTCGGCAGCCACGTAGGAGCGTCCTACCCCCAGACATATGTCGTCTAGGATGCCCTCGGGGTAGCATAGTGACAGGTCTGCAAGCTGCAAGCACATGGTTGTATACAATAAAGGTGAACCATTGATTTTCTTATATATTACCTTAGGCATTATGTTAACGCTAGACCCAAAGTCACAAAGTGCATTCTTGAAGGTGTAGGCTCCAATAGTGATGGTGATGACGGGCCTTCCTGGATCTCCTCTTTTGGTGGGCATACCCCAGTCAGTCCATCTTGGGCCTTCTTCTGTCTTACTCGAACACAGATCTGCAGAGTAGATATCGACAAGATTTGCAAATTCTAATTCTTCCGGCTGGCCCGGAATCTTACCTGGGTTAGCCGTGGGAACAGATGATGCCAGCTGAGAAATCTGAGATTCTAGCATTTTATTAAAGCTATGTTGGTTCTTGATGGCAGAAGAAAAACTTTCCATTTTATTACTAATAGTTTCGAGCATTTTATCATTGGAAGCTAACTTCTTGGACAGATTATCCATAATTCTACCCTGGTTTTGGACTAAGTCTCTTAAAGGTGAGAAATTATTAGAAGAATTATTACCTTGATAATTACCTGAATAGTTACCTGGGTAGTTGGTCCTCTGCTGAGTCCATCCTTGATTCTGCTGGGGACGATATTGGTTGTTATTGTTGATGTAGTTCACGTCCTCCTCCAGCTGAGGGCATTGACTCCCTGAGTGTCCAGTGTTTCCACACTCTTCACAGGTCATGCGGGATTCGAAGAGTTGCATGACTTCCTTCTTCTCAGGGGCTTTGTCTTCAAGCCTCTTCATCAGTAAATCCATTTTGGCAGACAGCATGTTTACCTCCTTGAGCTGGTGCATTCCTCTTTCTTTCTTGCGGGGTTGACGTTCCTCGTTCAAGTTTGATTGGACGCCATCTTTTCCACAAGGTTAGTAGCTTGAGTAAGTGTAAGGGACAGGAAAGCACCTCCAGCTGCAGCATCCATCGTTTCACGGGTGTTGGTAGAGAGCCTGTGGTAGAAGGTCTGCAAGAGCAACCAGTTTTCCATTCCATGATGTGGGAATTCTGAAATGTAGTCTTGAAAGTGCTCCCATGCTTCAGGAACAGATTCCTCGTGTTGCTGCTGGAAACTCGAAATTCCCCCCCGTAAGGCATTGGTTTTGCCTATAGGAAAGAACTTTGCCAGAAAGGCAGTAGAACACAATGTCCAAGTTGTAAATTTGTCTTTGTTGGAGTAAAACCATTGCTTCGCTCACCCTAATAATGAGAATGGGAATAAACGAAGTAGGACTGCATCACTTGGCACATCTTTGATCGTGAAGGTGCTACATATCTCCAAGAAATGTTGAAGGTGTTTGTTGGCATCTTCATGAGCTTTTCCACAAAATTGGCTAGCTTGTACCATGTTGATCAGCGCAGGCTTGAGCTCAAAAGCAGCATTTCCTACAGCGACTGTCGGACCAGTACGAATGTTGTCCGGGGTCGGTGCGGAATATTCGCGTAGGGACTTGTTTGCCATTACTTCAAACGTGGGTGTTAAGCTTCGCGCTGTTGAATCTCCCAAGGCAGAAGTCGTGGGCCGAGAATCAGGAGACCTGAGCTTTGACCTTGCCTTCCTTAAGATTTTCTCTGGATCTGAAACGAAGTTTTCTGGAAGATTCTTATTCATACATTACCCTGAAATAAGATAGACAAAAGTGGAAAGAACAAGGGTAAGCCTGTTTAAGTAATGATAATTTGGGTTCTCGATACATTATGTGTGAGAGATGCATGCATGCTATTACTGAAACTTTTTCATCTAGGCTATAGACTTTCTTTCCCCGGCAACGGTGCCAAAAATGCTTGTTGACATTGCTAACGTCATCGACTAGAAACGGATATAAGATCCATCTCTATCGACGGCACCAGAAATGCAAAGGTATATCTTAACATGATGCTAAGTGTATATCAGATGTTGCTTTCAGATTAAACTAAAAGGTGAACTCCGACACGATTCATAGCACAACTCGATATAGGTTGTCAGCCCTGACAGGTGTGCCAGAAAACGCATGGATATGGTACTCTTACATATGCCTTGGATCTCTAGAAAAGAAGATATATATATAAACAGGGAATCCGCAAGCGCACAGATATGAATATACCATTGTAGCATTTTAACCAGGAGTAAAACCAGGTATCGTATTTATATTCTACCACAGGGAAAGAAGTCTTTCTAATCCATAATAGCTAATACATGCTCATCTCTCAGTTTTATAATGTAGAGTGGCCAAAATATATTAATTGCTATAAACAGGGGTAAGTCACATAAAGATAAAGATATTGATAGCATTGTTCAAGTCATAACATCATGAGCAGCTAGAAAGTGTCATTATAGCAAAAGAAACATAGCAAAGTCTAGTTAGAGAGGATACTCCTCGGTAACTCTAAACTATATGTCAATGCAAACTATGATTAGTGCAAACATTTAACAATCATGGAAGAAGAACTATTATATCAATGCATGGGGAGACTATCCAGGAGGATCAAGGCCGGAACTTGAAACAACCCAAACAGTATAAGGCTCCACTAGTCCTATACACGGGGGGTGGACTGCGAAGGACTCAATAGTGCTGTCACCACCACGATCTACCACACGACCAGGCATATAGGGTGCAATCGCAGATAAATACAATATAAGCACCACGCTTACACTGTCTTTACCGTTCACCCATGTTAACAAATGATCTAGGTGAGGGCTATACGACTCCATACATGAATATAAAGGCAAATCAACTATGCTAAACATGTAATCATAATAAACACCAAAGCATATAATGTCGAATATAATCATTGATAAGAACATATGTCTGTATAACAAATGTAAGGAACTAGATAAGAACTTACAAGAGCGAAGCTAGATCAGTATCTCGATCAGCCTCTAGACGATCAGGAGCCAAGTAGACGCCTTGCCTCCTCCTAGATCTAGACTAGCTAGCTACTCTGCTATATGGTGTTTCTAGGGCGTAGTATCTCTGACTTGATGACTTGATCTGGTGTATGCAAACTCAGGTTTCCAGATGCCTCTGCTAGGGGGCACGGGGGCTGCTTATATAGCCCTGAGGGGTAGACGTGCGCCGTTTGATCAAACCGACCTAACGAGTGGTTTAGATTGATCCTCATAGGCGGTGGAAGAACCTTCTGGAAGTAGGGCTGAGGTGGCGCCCGGGGGAGGCCGACCGGCCCCACCACCAGGCCGATCGGGCTGGGGTGGGCCCCCCTCGGGGCCCACTTCGGCCAGGTGGTCCGTCGCTTCTTCTAGATGCTTCTTTCTTGGGTGCCAAGTCACGTTGAGTTCCGGAGCCTTCTGGAGTCTTCTAGATTTGATTCTTTTAGCACTTTTCCCGAATGGTTCCTGGATTTATATAATTTACCAAATCTCTAGAAAAACTGTTAGTGGCACCCTATTCTAAGTTGATATTAACATTTATGCCCTTTTCTCATGTTTAGTTGACTTATAAATATATAGGATAAGATGTGTCAACACTCCACGAGGGGACAGCCCAACGACCCGCCTGCTCGGGGTGAGCCCTCGAGCGATCAACGACGCGCTCGTCTGGATGAGATCGACGAGAACCAACGACAACTTTAAGAAGAGCATGCCTGTCTTCATCAAGAGCTGGGGCAAGACCCCGAGCCGACCCCTGCTCGTGTGCACCCATGTAGGGTACAACAGCGCATCGTCAACGATGGCCATGACGATGTCCACGACACTCCGTCTTCAATCGCGCGTCACAGAACCTCGTCGCGGCTAGAGATGGCAACAAGCACAAACCCACTAAGTTTTGCCATTCCAAACCCATGCCCGCGAATACAAAACCCGCCCATTAAAAAACCCATGACCCGTGACGGGTTTAATTTTGTGCCCAAACCCATGCCCATCGGGTTAACGGGTACCCACGGGTCACCCGTGGGTATCAAATCAAACAACAAAATTGACATATATGTGTATACATGTGCTCACAATTCAACAAGAAAAAGTAATATACATGTATATCTTCACAATTTAAAACATACACATTCAATATTGATGTAAATTAACAAAAATATAGTATTAACTATCCAATCATAACACCACATGTTAACAAAGCACTTCATATGAGTGACATTAAGTATAGTATAGATCGTTTAACAATTAAACTCATGATAAGAAATAATACATGCACATAAGAGTTGGGGTTTAGCCATTAAAATTGAGGTGTAAGATAAGAATATTGGCTTATTTAGTGATATATAATCGTGTCTAAAAAACCCATGGGTTCACGGGTTTGGGTTTTATGTTCCCAAACCCATGCCCACGAACCCGCTGGGTCTCATTTTTCGCCCATTAGTAGACCCACGGGTATACAAATCGACCCAAACCCGTGCCCTAATGGAGCAAAAACCCATCAGGTTTCGGGCACCCATTGCCATCTCTAGTCGCGGCAGCCGTCCTCCTCCGAGGATGTCCGGAGCCAGCCACGCCCGAGGAGAAGGTAATCTGCCAGCAGCTCAAGATGCTCCTAGAGACCGTAGCTGTCCAGCAGGCGGATAGCTCCACCTCACGTCAGTGAGCCTCGAGAGCACCCAGGCATGAGCAGTCTATGCCAATGGGTGGACCTACCGTCGCATCGCCAAGACCGCGTGGAGGAGCTCATCAACGTGCCAGTCAAGGACCGCCTCGGCCCTGATCGCGACACGCATAACACCATTCGAGCCCAGCAAAGGGCGGGAGCAGACAAGGACGCCCACCACGAGCATCGATCCTGCAAGGAGTACAACAGGCGACGAGGCGGGCGCTACGACAGCGAAGAGGATCACAGTCGGAGTACAACGGCTGATCCGCGAGGGCCGAGCGCCTTTGACCACACGTCCTTAGCTGCCCAACACTGTCGACACCGACATCGTCTCGACATTACAGAACATGACCACTTGTGCGACCCTCATCCACAGGATAGGGCGCCGGAAGCCGCGGACCACCAGGGAGCTCCTCGACATCAGCACCGACCATGCCGACAGGAAAGAGGCAGTCGCCGCAACCCTCATCAGGACCCGGGCCGAGGGGAAGCAGTCGAAGAACGCGGGCGAAGGTCCATCGGCCCGGTCCGACAAGAAGAAGAAGGACAAGCGATGTCATGATGACAACCTGGTAGCAGCAGCCGACCGAAACATGGCCAAGCCCAAGGGCAACCCACCCAAGGATCACTTCGAGAAGCTCCTAGAGGCCCCATGCACCAACCACGAAGGCTTGGTCAAGCACGCGCTCAAGGACTACAACCTGATGAAGAGCTCAGGTAAGTGCTGCGAAAGTACAATGAAGCGGCTGACACCCTCGCAAAGGCAGCCTCCAACAGAAAGTCCGTTCCAAACAGCATCTTCGCCAGCGACCGACACGAGCCATCCATCCGCATCGATAACAACAAGCCACCAGAACTGTCTGTACAAGAGGTCATGGAGATCGATGAGGCACCAGAGCCCAACCTTGAAGACCTAGATTGGAGAATTCCACTCCTCAAGTGGAAGGTGGAAGGCAAGCTCCCGCTAGACAAGACCGAAGCCTGACGAATCGCGTGACATGCCAAGTCACTCAAGCTCATCAACGGAGAACTCCATCGACGAGGAGCGACATGCATCCTCATGCGCTGCATTCTCGCTGACCAAGGGCGAGAACTAGTGCAAGACATCCATGTCGGTGTGTGCGGTCACCACGCCGCTCCGAGAACCCTTGTCGGGAAGGCGTTCCGATAAGGCTTTTACTAGCCAACCGCCATCATCGACGCCAAGAACGTTGTGCGTAGCTGTTACGGCTGCCAATTCTACATGCGACAAACCCACCTCCCGTCGCAAGCACTCCAGACCATCCCAATCACCTGGCCCTTCGCCGTATGGGGTTTGGATCTGGTCAGACCACTGAGTAAAGCGCCCGGGGGCTACACGTACCTCCTCGTAGCCATCGACAAGTTCTCCAAATGGATCGAGGCAAGGCCAATCTACAGGGTCCGCTCCGAGGAAGCCGTCGAGTTCTTCACCGAAAACGGCACTCAATTCATGGGCAAGAAGTTTCTTCGTTTCCGCGACGACAACAACATTCGAGTGGACAGGGCCGTCGTCAGCCATCCAAAGACCAACAGACAAGTTGAGAGTGAAGACATGATCCTGCAGGGCCTCAAGCCGCGCATTTTCAAGCGCCTCGAGAAATTTCACGCAAGGTAGGCAGTGGAGCTCCCATCCGTCCTCTAGAGCCTACGCACCACACCAACTCGTGGCACAGGCTGCACACCTTTCATCATGGTGCACGGATCGGAAGCGATCCTCCTGACAGACCTCGACTACGGCAGCCTAAGGATCCGAGCCTACACCGACAAAGGGAACCAAGTCACTCTCGAAGATGCCATCGACTAGCTCGATGAAGCACGTAACATCGTGTTGCTCCATTCAGCCAACTACCAGCATGCCATGCGGCGGTACCACGACCGCAACATTCAAGAGAGGGCATTCCAAGTCGGCAACCTGGTGCTTTGACGAGTTCAAAGCAACAAAGATCGCCACAAGCTGGCGCCGCCTTGGGAAGGCACATTCATCATCGACTAGATCCTTCGCCCGGGAACTTTCAAGCTCAAGGACGAAGATGGGCATCTCATCACCAATGCCTGGAACATAGAACAACTACGTCGTTTTTATCCCAAAAAAGTACTTGTACTTCGTTTGCTTATAATGAATGAAAGTACTGTACCATTTTGAGTAGTACATGTTATAAGTTTCCACATCATCTTTTCAAAAGTAATGATGTTTCGACAAGCCTTCTGAACTGAGCAACGAGCGACCCTGCCTCTGCTCAGGATCGCCCATCGCTCGGAGGCTCCAAGTAGGGGCACGATGCCCCTTGAGGGACATGGGTACCCATGGGTCCCCACCGACCAGGGTCTCAGCAGTCCCCGACGGGTGGGTCTGACCTACCAGACGACCCGCCGACCTAACATGCGGGCCCAAGGACGTAAAGATACTTGGTGTACAAGACAAGACAATCCAGCTCAGATAAGCTTTCCCTGTTGTAACCGACTAGGATAGATGGAAACTGACTTGTAGCCCAAGATCGTCGGCCAATATAAGGCGGCCTGGGGCGCCCTCCTCGGGGGCAGATCTCTCTCGCATAATTCCACTACCAAACTGGACGTAGGGTTTCACTCTCCGGAGGCTCGAACCAGTATAAATCGCTGTGTTCCTCGTGTCTCGTCGAGATTTCTGTGTGCATCCCGTGCATAACCATCTACGCTCTTAGTTCCTCGATCCCTCCTCTAACCTGCAAATTGCTTGGGTAGCCCCCTTGCGGATCTGTCCAGATCTCAACCCCTGACAGTTGGCGCGCCAGGTAGGGGTGATCGGGAGCTCTGTGTGTAGCGCGATGGCATATCGCTCTATCGATAATCTTCGGCGACGACACAGAGATAGCGCGCCAATTTTTTTTCCGACGGCGATCATCACTAGTTTTTTCAACAAATTTTTTCAAAACGATCGCAATCGCACACGATCCGCGGTACACTTTCGCACCTGAGGAAAGAGACAGACCAGGCTTTGGCAACTCTGCGACTACGCTTGGCCAAGCTTCGAGTACTGATGCCCCCGCGGCTAAGGTACGAAGTCTTGCAAGCAAAGTCCAAGTCCTCGGACTGACCCCTTGCATCCCTAAAGACAACAAAGGAACCGTCTGGACTAGTTCTTGCTTTAAAATTGCTTGTCACGCCCCGTTCCTCCGATGTCGCTCAGGGGCTACGGGTCCGAGCGGTATTCCTGCACGACTAAGTACGGCCCACACCCCAAAAGCTCCTACACCCCAGCGGCTGTAGAACTGGGTAAAGCTTACTGTTGGCGGTCGATTTCCGTCAACCAAGAACACGACCGCAAACACTGAAGACCCTTGGATTGATTCTTCAATCGTTCCAAGGCTCGGGGCTACTAGGCTACACCCATCAGTTGATTTTTTCAAGACGAAAGCAGAATCAAGATTGACCCTCAGCCAGAGTCCATAACTCAACCTAAGGCTCGGGGGCTACTCCATATGGAGTGTGATTTTGCAATCACACTTCCATATAATATCGACTTCAAGACAGATGAGCTGGACCACCTTCCAGCCTCGTGGCAGTTCAAGTACTATTGAAGAATTCTCCAAGCAGTACTCGAGGACGCTCAAGAACTACTCGAAGAGGCTTCAAGACTACTCGAACTACTACTCTCGACTACAAAGTGCTCGGGGGCTTGTCGGGCATACACCCCGGGTACCGCAAGGAAGGAAGAACACGGACTCCTACTAGAATTCCCCTGTAATCCTACTAGGACTCGTTCCGTGTAATCCTACTAGGACTCCTACCTTGTAACCGACTAGGCACCCACCCCCTGGACTATATAAAGGAGGGCCGGGTACCTAAGAGGACATCCACAATCCCTCCGGGGAACAACATCTAGGCGCAGGGCGCAATACTACTCCAAACAGGATGTAGGGTACGCTACTCCGGCTACCCGAACCTGTATAAATCTCATGTCTTGTGTCCTCGCGCATACCTTCGGGTTCCAGGTCTAGCGATCCCCACTATCTACTCTCCGACGGGTACCCCCTATGGAGGTTGTCGGATATAAAACTCCGACATTGGCGCCTACCGTGGGGTGATCGTCATGATCATCGGGTGAATTCGAGGGATCTCGTAAAAAAAACTAATCTATTCGGCGGCAGTTCGTCAACCAGACCAACTCGTTGACTTGACGGGATTCTCCGGAAGAAATTCAAAACTGACGCGAAAAGCAATTTCGTGTTGCCGATGGAGATCTCGTCGAGTTCCCCTGCTGATCACAAGGCTGATCTGCTGCAACACCTGTCAACTCTGCAATTTCGTGTTGACCGGACCGCATACTGCCGAGTTGCCGAGTCTGCATCTCGAGAGGAGATCCGCAATTTTTCCGCCGCGCAGTTCGCATGGAGACCAAAGGACAACATCGAGTCATCAAAGTCCTATCAGAACTTGGTTTGTGTACTCAAGTCCAGCTGCAATGCCGGTTGGAAACTTCAATTTTGTGGATTTATGCTACACGTACACAGAAGGCTAGCAGGAAGCTCCAAGATTCTTCGCTCAACGTACACAAGTAACGTATACGAGTACAACCACGTCGACGTCCAGCTGCAACGACCTCGTGTACGACTACTTCGACTAGTCTCAACCAGAAAACTAGTCGAGAACGGCTTCTACGCCATCAACAACTAGTCGGATCCACCTCCGACTAGTCGACTTCAGCAACAACTGTCCATGAATCAAGCTAAGTTACTTATTTCAATAATTATTTTTTCTTTGGCTTTTTTCCACATACAGGAATCAACGTCAAAGACTACTTCGTGTACGCCTCTCGACAGCTACCTGCTAGCAGAGCTACACCGTGCCAATTATTCCTCGGGGATGTTGACCGACTGCCACAGGCTTGGTGCACCAAATTAGGAGGCTCTTGCCACGACGTTTCGTGTACTGAGTGCTGGAGGCGCACAATGGCTACACCTTGAGGAGGCACTGCGCAATCTGTTTCTCCGCCATGCGGAACAACGAGCAATCGCACTCTCTCCTGTCGCCGTGCCGACTACCTTTGTCTATCTCTTAATGGTCTCGCTTCAGTAGCACATGCCTCAATCTGTGCAAGGCCTCGGCTCTCCTGTCATGCCTTCACGCCCATAACTGGCTATGGCTAAATAGGGACCTAACAGAGATCGTGTGCTTAACTGCATCAGGCTAACTACTCGGTGACTAACGACCACAACAAGAGGATGACACATGACATTTACATTTATATTCATATTTGTATTTGTCACTAGTAGATTCAATTTCTACAAAAATGCTACATAATGTACGCATCTCTACTTTCAGGTCAAGCTTCGGCGATGAGTTCCCAGGACGCTCCGCGTACCTCCACCGGTGTGGCTAGTTCCCAAACTCGGGGGCTACGCACCAAATCACTACTCGACAACAACTCGAGTAGTCTCTGCTAGCTCTCTAGCTCGGGGGCTTAGCACCAACAACTACTCGACGTGGATCCTACGGCTCTCCTGGCGACGAGCTCGGGGGCTGAACACTACAAGAGTACTCGGATGATGACTTCCGCAAACACTGAAGACCCTTGGATTGATTCTTCAATCGTTCCAAGGCTCGGGGGCTACTAGGCTACACCCATCAGTTGATTTTTTCAAGACGAAAGCAGAATCAAGATTGACCCTCAGCCAGAGTCCATAACTCAACCTAAGGCTCGGGGGCTACTCCATATGGAGTGCGATTTTGCAATCACACTTCCATATAATATCGACTTCAAGACAGATGAGCTGGACCACCTTCCAGCCTCGTGGCAGTTCAAGTACTATTGAAGAATTCTCCAAGCAGTACTCGAGGACGCTCAAGAACTACTCGAAGAGGCTTCAAGACTACTCGAACTACTACTCTCGACTACAAAGTGCTCGGGGGCTTGTCGGGCATACACCCCGGGTACCGCAAGGAAGGAAGAACACAAACTCCTACTAGAATTCCCCTGTAATCCTACTAGGACTCATTCCGTGTAATCCTACTAGGACTCCTACCTTGTAACCGACTAGGCACCCACCCCCTGGACTATATAAAGGAGGGCCGGGTACCTAGGAGGACATCCGCAATCCCTCCGGGGAACAACATCTAGGCGCAGGGCGCAATACTACTCCAAACAGGACGTAGGGTACGCTACTCCGGCTACCCGAACCTGTATAAATCTCGTGACTTGTGTCCTCACGCATACCTTCGGGTTCCAGGTTTGGCGATCCCCACTATCTACTCTCCGACGGGTACCCCCTATGGAGGTTGTCGGATATAAAACTCTGACAAATCCATATAAACATATCCAGCGCTTCACGACGTTGTGCAATACGGTACGACAAGTGGGAGTTCCCGACACTTGGTTTAAATGGAATCTTTTCCCTACTCACTTGCCGATGAAGCAACAAAGTGGTATTCATTTGCGTCCTTCAAAGCCGAGGGAAATTGGGATCAATTGGTAAAGAAATTTTGTGCCAAGTTCTTCCCTATAACCAAGATTCAACATATAAGGATGCAAGTGATGACTTTCAAGCAAGGAAAAGAAGAGGGGATTGATCAAGCGTGGAATCGATTCAACGAACTAGTTTAACAAGGACCAAGACTCGGATTCTCGGGGGACGTACTATTGCATACATTCTTTTTTCCCTAACCCCTTGTTGAATGGAATATGTTCAAATGTGTGCAGGAGGGGATCTCATGGAGAAAACACTCACGGAAGCTGCCAAACTTCTACAAAAAATAAGTAAAGCGGCAGCCATGCGAAGAGATTGGGAAATACGACTTTCGGGAAAGCCGGAATGCGACACAAGTGTGGCACCCCTTGCTGCGATTTTCAGAAATACGGCTCGAGAAGAGAAGAAAGAGGAACCAATCCCAAGAAAGGTTGAAGAAGCCAAACATGAGGAAACTAGAATTATCCCGGAGAGTGATCACGCCGAGACAAGCAAAGCAAACGAAAGAACTATGTCAAGCGCGAAGCCACTAAGGGAGTTCGAGAAAATGGATTGGATCCCACTTGATTTTGGAGAAATCTTTGACAAGAGGAGACCATTCCCTAATCAAAAAGGAACGGCAAGAGCTTTGGAGATAGACTTCCCGCCGGAAAAACAAGTGGAACATTCATACAACATAGAGACAACCGGGGAGGTTATTCAAAAACTTTTTAGCGAAGAAGAAGTTGATCCGGACCATGTGGCTGAAGCTAAAAGAATCATGGGAATCAAGTCCGAGGCGTCATCATTTGCCCGCCTTGCTGAAATTTTTGCCATAGGATCTGATGAAGAAGAGAAGACATCGCCGCGTATAGATTGTAAGGTCAACAACATTAATTGCAAGGCGTTATGCGACATTAGAGCACAAGTAAGTGTCTTGTTTTCTAAGATTTTTGATAAAATTCATGATCACACCATTGACCTAGCTCCAACCTCTACTAAATTAATTATGGGAGATGGTAGAATTGTTAAACCTCTAGGAATTGCTCGTGACCTAGAAGTTTTAATTTCCAAAAAATGCATTCCAACCGATTTTTTCATCGTTGATGTCTACTATGATAAGAATGATCATGTAATTCTTGGTAGACCTTTTCTTAAGTTGGTTAATGCCGTTTTAGATGCCAGAAAAGGAAAAGTAACTATTAATCTTGATGGAAATAATCACACTTACAATTTCCTTCCCGCTTCCAGAATTGCCTCACCCCTACCTCTTAATGACGAAGAGGTAGGGAGCCTTCGTTTTGTTGAAACTTTTAGGGATCTGCTACAAAGAGCTATGGAGAATCAATCTAATGATGAGTTAGATGAAGAGTTAACGGAAGCAACTAAAGGACTAGAACCGCAAGACGGAAGTTTAGAGGAGGATAAATTTGAAGACCTTGGAGAAATTGTACATGAGGAACCACAAGCACCGGAGGTGGATCTTAAGCCATTGCCCAAGGGATTGAAATATGAATTTTTAGGCCCAGACAAGACTTATCCCGTGATTGTGAGTGACGAATTGAGTCCCGAGGAGAATGATATGTTGCTGAATTTATTGAAGAAGCACAAGAAAGTAATGGGATATTCGATAAATGATATCAAAGGACTCAGCCCTGCATTTTGCACTCACCACATACCTATGGAGGATCAATGCAAGCCCGTAGTGGATCATCAAAGGAGGTTAACCCATGCCATGCGAGAGGTGGTGAAGAAGGAGGTTATCAAGTTGTTGGACGCCGGAATCATCTACCGGTGCCGCATAGCGAACGGGTGAGCCCCGTACATTATGTGCCTAAGAAAGGAGGTTTGACCGTGGTGAAGAATAAGAAGAATGAATTGATACCGCAAAGAACCATGACCGGATGGAGGATGTGTATTGACTATCGAAAATTGAATAAAGCAACGAAGAAAGATCACTTCCCCCTATCGTTCATTGACGAGATGCTTGAGAGGTTAGCAAATCATGCAAATTTTTGCTTTCTTGATGGGTACTCAGGGTTCATGCAAATACCTATTCACCCTGATGATCAACATAAGACAACATTCACATGCCCTTATGGAACATTTGCATATAGAAGAATGCCTTTCGGTTTATGCAATGCTCCGGCCTCTTTTCAACGATGCATGATGGCGGTATTTTCGGAGTTCATCGAGGAAATTGTTGAGGTATTTATGGTTGATTTCTCTGTTTATGGTAAATCTTTTGCGGATTGCTTGGCAAACTTGGATAAAGTTCTCACTAAATGTTCGGAGGTTGATTTGGTGCTAAATTGGGAGAAGTGTCACTTCATGGTGAGACAAGGTATAGTGTTGGAACATGTGATATCTGAGAGAGGGATTGAGGTGGACAAGGCTAAGGTTGAAACGGTTGAAAAACTTCCACTCCCAACAGATATAAAATCTTTGAGGAGTTTCTTAATCAAGGATTTCTCAAAGATTACCAAGCCATTGACCAATCTTCTCCAAAAAGATGTGCCATTCAATTTCAATGACAAGTGCTTGGCGGCATTCCAGACGTTAAAGAGAGCTCTTGTAACTGCACCCGTCATTCAACCGCCTGATTGGAATCAACCTTTTGAGATAATGTGCTACGCTAGTGATTATGCAGTTGGAGCGGTGTTGGGACAACGGAAAGAAGGCAAGGTACACGCTATTTACTATGCTAGCAAAACTCTCAATGGAGCTCAATTGAATTATGCAACAATGGAGAAGGAATTGCTCGCGGTAGTGTTTGCCTTTGAGTAATTCAGATCATATATTGTGAATTCTAAGGTGATTGTCTACACTGATCATGCGGCGATCAAGTATCTCTTGTCTAAAAAAGATGCCAAGCCAAGGTTGATTCGATGGATCCTTCTCTTGCAAGAATTTGATGTGGAGATTCGGGACAAAAAGGGGTCGGAAAATGTTGTGGCCGACCATTTATCAAGGATGAATCGTGAGGATGATAAAGAGCCTATTGAAGATAAGATGAGAGATGATCACCTCTATCACATCTTGACAAAGATACTTGGATGATCAACATTATTCGAGCTATACGAAAAATGCCACTTGATCATTTGGATAGAAATGTTCAAAGGAGAGTGATCGTCGAGAGCCGAAAATATTATTGGGATGCACCTTACCTCTTTAGACTTGGAGAGGATGGAGTCTTACGAAGGTATATACCAAGAGATGAAAGAGGCGAAATATTGAGAAAGTGTCACTCAGGCGAATATGGAGGACACTATGGATATTTTAGGATGCAAGCAAAGGTATGGGCTAGTGGATTTTATTGGCCGGAGATGCATGAAGATTCGAAAAGGTATGTTGCTTCTTGTCCGGAATGTCAAAGAACAGGGAATATAAATCAAAGAAATGCTATGCCCTTGAATTACAACTTGCAAATTGATCTATTCGACGTATGGGGAATTGACTTCATGGGACCTTTCACAAGTTCAAATGGATATGAGCATATTTTGGTTATGGTTGATTATGTATCCAAATGGGTGGAAGCTATCCCTTGTCGAAGAGCTTCAACGGAAGAATCCATATCCATTTTCAGAAATATTATATTCCCACGCTTATGGAGTCCCGCGAGTATTGATAAGTGATGGAGGAACACACTTCACGGGAAATAGCTTCAGAAAATGCTTGTCCAAGTTGGGGATCGAGCGTAGAGTGGCCACGGCTTACCACCCACAAACCAATGGTCAAGCGGAAACTTCAAATAGGCAGCTCAAGAGCATTCTTAACAAGACCGTTGAAAAGGGAGGTAAAGATTGGTCAAAGAAATTGGATGGAGCATTGTGGGCTTATCGGACGACGTACAAGACACCAATAGGTATGACACCATATCAATTTGTTTATGGTAAATCATGTCATTTACCTTTGGAGTTAGAACATAAAGCATATTGGGCGATCAAAGAGATGAATTTTGATTTTGATGCCGCGGGAATCAAACGGAAGATTCAAATAAGTGAACTAGAAGAGATGAGGCTCAAAGCTTATGAGAGTGCAACCATCTATAAGGAAAGAATGAAGAGGTGGTATGATAAAAGGCTTCGAGCAAAGGAATTCAAAGAAGGTGACAAGGTTCTCCTCTATAATTCAAGGTTCAAAATATTCGGGAAAGGAAAATTGAAGAGAAAATGGGATGGACCGTACATCGTTCACTCAGTCTCGCCAAATGGAGCGGTCACAATCATGGACGTGAAAGGAGATCAATATGTGGTTAATGATCAACGGTTAAAGGTTTTTCTTGAACAAGACATCGTGCCCATCGACTACATTGATATATATCACATGGAGGACGAGCCCGAGCGTCAAGCCTAAGACGTAAAACGAGGTAAGTTTTCTGTAAATATGTTTTTGTTTTTGTTTTCGTATTTATTTCGAGTCCTTTTTCATAGTTTTTAGTTGGACCCTACCACCACCTAGGTTAGTATTCATGAAACACCGAGGACCATGAAAGTTGGGCCGCGGGGGCCCAAAGGAGGGGGTAGGCCGGCCGGCCCATGCCGGCCGGCCCACCACCCCCTTTCGTCCGTTTTCGCTCGTTTTTCTTTGGGACACGGTTCGGAGCATTTCCTTTTCCTGTCTTCCCTTTTTGGGGGCGACAAAAATAGGTAAGGGAGGGTTTTCGGCCGAATCCTTCCAGGGATATTTAAGGATGCCTGGGGAGCTCGAGGTTTGCATCTCAATTGCAATCTCCAACCTCCACAAAAGCACCCAAGCACCCATGGCATCCTCGAGCAGCACCAAGGGCAAGGAGGAGCTGAAGGCGACCATGGAAGAAGAATCATGCCTCCCCTCTCCAACTCTGGCGAATGAGGAGCTTCGCCGATACGCTGTGGTGCCGGAGCCCAAGAAGCAAATGAAGAGGACCGCGAGGATTCAATGCGGAGGGCGTGTCCCAAGAAGGCGCATGGCTAGCCCAAATGCCTGGGTTGAGGAGAAGAAGGAGAAGCCTGCTTCTCCCGTTCGCCGCTCAGAGAGGCTCCTTGGGAAGAAGAGGAAGGATTACAAGGAGAAGACCCCCGAGCCGGCGGATTTCTACGGAGATAGTGACTACTCCGATGATCGAAGCCCTAGCTCGTGGGCAGCCGGCGGAAGAGACGACGACGATCTCTATGTTTGGGAGGAGATGCCCAAGGAAGAGCCGGAGGAGCATCAAGATCAAGGCGAAGGAGGCAACCTAGGCGGCGGTAATGATCCGAGCGGTGGAGACGATGGAGATGATGATCCGGAAGAAGAGCACAACGTGTGTTGCACGGCTTGCCGCAACGCCATTGCAGAGCTCTTCTCATCCCTTGATGAGTGTTTCCACACCATCAATGCCATGCAACAAAGAATTGAAGATTGGGAGCGCATGGCGGAAGATGACTTCAAGTACCTCAACTGCAACATAAGGACGCTCTTTGGGATGAATAAAAATTTCAAGAAGGAATGGTGCAACTCGTGCGGAAAGTACCACTAGGTGTTGTAGTTATATAGTTCTTTCCCTTTGTGCCTTTTTGTAAAGTTACGACGAGGACGTCGTATGATCTAAGCATGGGGGGGAGCTAGCTAGCTACTTTTTAAAATTTTTGCTTATAGTGGTGTGAGAGTCTAGTCTTTAAATTTTGAGTCAAGTGTGAGTCTTTGTTTTATCTTTTTAGCTTGAAAGAGTCTTAAATTAGCATTGAGTCAAATAAAAAAAGAAATAAAAAGTGTCTTATGCAAAGTCTCATGTTTCTTTTCTCGTTATATCTTTACTGTATCTTTTTTATTTGAGCATGAAACTTGTTGAATAATTGTTTACCGTGGTACTTAGTGGAAACTTACCCTTGTAAAGCACCCATACTCAAACTAAGATCTAGGACTTTGCTTCGTCTATACTTTTAGTAATGCTAAACTTTGGAGGTTTTATTTCTGAAAATTAAGAAAAACCCCTTGTTATGAAGGTTAGCAATTTCTTTCTCCAAGTTGAGAGGTGATATCTATCCTTTACAAAGCCTTTACATACATATATAAGCTCCACCATAAGTGTTGATTAGCATGATGAGTTAAGTTAGGATTTTACTCTCTTGGGAGGTCTAATTTCAAGCAATGATCATGTCCTTGATCTATACCTTTTGTTGCTAGCCTCTTCATGTATTCGGTAACAGGAATTTCACATTGAATGACCCGTACATCACCGGATTCCTTACCCAAACCTATAAACATCTTTTTATCATTTTACTCCTTGAACACAACCCTTATTCAAAGATTCGTTCAATCTCTAGGCATGTTTATATTTAAAATTCAGATTGTGATCATGTTCAAAAGTTGAGCGAAAAGCTTGGGAGAAGAAGGTAAAGAGGTGAAAAGAAAGAAAAAAAATGTGTGTGTATGTGTGTAGTGCGCACACAAGAAAGAGAAAAAAAGGGAAAAAAGAAGAAAAAGAAATAAGAGAGAAGAAAAAGAAGAAAAAGAAAAGAAGAAAATCCAAGGCAAGGCAAGAAAGGTGTAATGAGGGATGACAAGTCAAGTGAAGATCAAATGAAGTGCAAGGAAGGATGCCACGAAGTTAGGAGCGAATCTTACTCATACCATGTGCAATCTGACATCAAGGACATCATTAGTGCCTTGAAGTCATTATTCTTTTTCCCTTTGCATATGTCCACCATTCTAAATCTTCTCATCCTTGACACCCCTACATTATGGTTTAATTCTCATGATCATTGGCTTGGAAGGTGAACAACCACTAGAGGATTTTCCTAACTTGATAACACTTGTGCTAGCTTCACTAGCCACACCTATAGCTCCACCTTACATCATATATGAGAGACTTGTGGGAGGTGAGAGTTTATGAAATTATCTAGGATAGCCACTTTAACGAGTGACATGTGAGAACTTGGAGAAAGACTTTGTCTAATGCTTTGTGCAGGAATTTTATTTTTAAAAGTTTGCAAAAACCCTCCAAAGGAAGTAAGAAAGCAAGTGTAGATGAAGTTGAAGATCTCTAAGTGAAATGGTAAGAGTTGTGGGGTAAGTCTTGAATTGGTAATTTCTAAACGCCCATGTTTACATTATGATCTTTGTTTCATGTCTCTTATATTAAAGATGAATGATTGACTAACTTGAAACGAAGGATTTGACGAAGCATGTTTCAAACTCCGTGGATGAACAACTTTTGAGCAACTTGCTCGAGGACGCGCAAGATCTAAGCGTGGGGGGATGTTGGCGGTCGATTTTCGTCAACCAAGAACACTTGTTATGTTATAGTTTGGATTTCATTTTGGAACTAACCCGCCACTAGGCATACTAATGATATAACAAGTTCATCGTTGGATATGTGTTTTGGAGTATAATGTTTACACAGGAATTCATGCACTAAATGAGAAGAGATGTACTCGGTTCGGAGGACGATTTACATGACGATCAAGAGGCTCCGACCGTGCGTGAACTTGACTCCAAAGGTGGCAAGGACCAACGTGCTTCAATGGAGAATCTCCGAGGACCAAGATGAAAAGACCGGAAGATCATGCATGAAGACCCCTAACTTAGTCGCGGAGATAACGACGTCCAAAGCCCATATCCGAAGGAGGAAAAACCCCAAAGTGCAAGAAATGACACGTGGCAAAAGATGGAGGCGAACCGGGCCGGGAATGGGCCAAGCCGGTCGGCCTAGGCCGGCCGGCCCACCCCCTTCCCACGCCGGTTCGCTGCCGCCTTTCTTCGGTGATAAGTTCGCGGAATCCTAATTGTTTGGGGAGGGGAGCCATTCGCGAAAGTCGACGAGAGAAGCCTCGGGAGATAAAACACAAAGAAGAGGGTTGATCGAGAGGGTGAGCTACCACCTGGTGGGCAGTATCTCTCTCCAAGAGAGTCCTCCGGGCCGCCACATCCAACTAACGGGACTGCTCGAGTGCCTCGACTATCTCTGAGAAAAACAAAAAGCAAATGCGTCATGACGAATCATCACCAGAAGAGGAAACGAGACTGGGAGATACTCTCCACACCTTTCAGTTGCTCGCTTAATGAATGCACGAGATCAGCTCCTGCTTCTTGGCGATGGACGAAATAACCAAGCCCTCGTCAGTCGCGAGCTTGGCATGCAGGCTATCACGCTGAGTGTGAAGGGCTGCTCCAACAAGAAGCTAGAACAATGACGTCACGAAAACTACTCGGAAGGAGAGAGAAGAACGAACGGAACCAGGGATCTCGACGAAAGTGACTTACTAGTGATCTCTTCCTCCTGCTCGCCGGCGAGAGCACGGAGATGGGTCGCTTCGTTAGTGGCTTTCGCAAGATCAACACCCAACGCGACCGCCTGGTTGTTGGCCATCTTAAAGTTAGTCTGGCAATGAAGCAAATCCACATGCAAGTCTGCCACTGACTTCTCCGCCTCGGCCAACTTGATCAGAAGGGTGGCCCTCTCTTGGGCCGCAGCCTGAGCAGCGACCTCGGCGGCTGACCGCGCCTCGGAAGCTGTCTTCTCCACCTCAGCCAGCTTCACCTCAAGCGCGGATTTCTCAGCGGCAACCACCTCAGCAGCCGACTTTGCCACGGTGGCACGCTCTTCCACCAACATAACTCGAGCCTCAAGGGCCGCCTTCTCCGCCTCGACTCGAGCCAGTGTCGCCGCATCGACCAGGCGTGTCGCGGCTAGCTGTGCCTCGAGCTGCATCTTCTCGGTCCGGAGGGCATCGACAGCGTGCCAGTGACCAGTCTGCCGACAGAGGAACCGATACTTGTCAATACTGCGCTCCATGATGTCCTTCACCGACAAGAAGCATTCGCATCAGTAAGAGTGACCTGACTGAGAAATAATCAAGGAAGTGGCTGGAAGGACTGGCACTTATCCCTGCGGTAGGAAGGAGCATGTCCTTTTAGGCCCTTTCTATCAAGCGCAGGCCGCGCTCAAAAATTTCCAGCAAGGAGCACTCCACCCCGTTGTCGACTGTGAAGACAACCTAGTTGTTGTCGTTGCGATCAGCAAACAGCAGCCGCCCACGGCAGAACCCTGACAGCTCCTTCTCTCGGGAGATGGGCGCCAGCACCCCGAGGCAACGATCCGACGAGCTTGCCCAAGAGACGTCGTGAGGAAATGGTGGAACACCACCCGAAACAGGTGGGGACTCCGTGAACGCGAAGCCCAACGTTTCCGCCGGGTACGCGCTGACCACCGGAACCTCGCCCAACGCCTAGCCTGTTATCTCCGAGGGCTCGCCAGCCGCATGAACGACACCGCGCGAGGGCTCGACACCCTTACCGAAGGATTGACAGCTTCCAGGCCGCCACCAGCCAAGGAGCCCTCAATGTTCATGATCTCCTGGGTCTCAACAGTGGGGAGAACTCCGGCGGCCGGAGTAGCCACGATCAAGTCCATTGTCGCCTCGACATCAGTCCCCAAGAGAAGAGCAGATGCGCGGTCCGACAGAATCATGACAGCACCCTCGGGCGTAGTGGCGGCTCCAGAAAGGCCAGCGAGCAAGGCGACCTCCTCCGCCTCAGGGTGGCCCGTCGCCTCCCTAGGAGCGGGATCATCTGCCCTGACATATGCCTCAGCAGCTCCTCCTGAAATGTTGAGACCTCCTCTTCCGAGGGAGTGGATCCAATTGCGACCATCCCTAGCGAGAGACCGTTGTTTCCAGGGCTATCGATGCCCTTCAATGGAGGCTCTGGCCCCTGGGACGGCACCTCCTGCTCAGCCACCGCCCTGGTCGATTCGTTCGTAGGGACCTGCGGCGGAACAACTGACGAGGGTGGGACGACGACCTCCTAGACCTCCTAGCGCATGGACTTCTGGGGCGCCACCTCAGGTGTCTCCACGACAACGCGACTGTAATCCGAACATCCAGCAAAGAAAGATAAGAAAATCACGAAAAGCGATTCGAGCGGAAACTGGTTGAAAGGGGGGCAGGACGGAGCTTACCACGATGAGACGACGTCGCCCCACTTGGAGCCAGACGACACCAAACTCAACAAGGACACTGGCCTCTCACTCCCCACGGTCACCGCTAAAGGGAGGGGCGGTCCTCCGGTCACCGCCTCCGCCGACGAAGGAGAGCCCCGCTCTGCGGACTCCCAGTTACCCTCACCTGCCCGGATGGAGGCGGCGGTGGCGGTGGAGGCGGGATGTCCTGCCCGCCACCATGGGTCCTTGCCTTAGAAGAGGCTAGAGCCCCGCAATGTGGGAAGTTCATCCCACGACTAACGATGGTTGGGGGAGCGAGACCCCTTGTATGATGATTCGCCGGCAGAAGCACGCGCCGACGGATGGCGACTCGTGTCCCGACAAGGAGAATCGACACTGACGAGAATCTCGTCACTCCTCGGCCTCATGGTGGTCGGGTGAGGACCCGTGAACACGCAGCTCGTGCTAGCCGTCACGAGAGGAGCGACGTGGACGCTTATCCTGGGAGCTCCCGCTCTCGCCCTCGCCTGAATGCGGCGGCCTCCGGCTGGAGCTGGACTTCCCGTGCTGCGGCGGCGGTGAGTGCACCACTATCACTACCGGAGGGTCCTCTGACGGTGCCACGGGAGACGAGACCACGACCTCCCAGTCCACGTCGTCATCATCCTCCCCCTCCAACGAAATCCCGGGCGACACCTCATGGTCTTCATATGGGGAAACATCTTCTTCCCTCGTTTCCTCCCCGCCCGACCTTCATTCCGCGTCCGCTTCGCGATCTCTTTCCCTTTCCACTTGTTCCGGCGATCTTTTGGCCTCTTGAGCTTGCCGGCGGAGGTGCGGTCTCACGACTAGTTCTCCGCCTCTGACTACACGGTGATTCACATGACAAGACCTCTGTCTCCGACTTGCCGTCCCTTCCCCGCAAAGCAAGCTCCTGCGGGACCCACTCCCGACCAGCCCCCGCCAACTTTTATCCATCCCGATCCGTACCCACTTGACGCCCCCATAGTCAAGCGAGATGGGCAACCCTCTGCCATTACTAGGGCTAAAGTAAAAAAATGTCCCGTCCCACAGAAGCTCCACAATGCACGGGAATGACACTTACCTACTCCACCCCCGCCAGCAGCCGTCAAGCGGTGAACAACGCCAGTCAACGCCAATCCAAAACTACTCGGGGTGTGCCCGAAAAGCCACCGACGACCAAAAACTCGGAGCCAAGCTACTCGGGGTCGACTACTCGCAACCAACTACCCCGGTCAAAGCAAGAACACCCACTCCGTCAAAGACACGACCACCCACAGTTACCATTTATTCACCACGTACGGCCACAGAACGGAGGCGCCAGCAGGGACTCTGGCACTATTACACCAAGTGTAATACCGTTCTTACCCCTCCTCTTGCGGCTATAAAAGGAGGAGCAGGGACACATGTAACACACGCTGACAACAAACCTACAATCACACTCACACACACCGGACTCACACCTCAGGGACTTGGGCACCACAACCCTCTCCCGACTAGGTTGTGCCCCCTACTACAAACGTTGGGCACGAAGAACACCATTCCAAATTGGACGTAGGGCTCCCCGAAGCCTGAACCAGTATACTTATTGTGTCTCTTGTGTCACCATCCAGTCCCGACACGCGATCGTAGAAATCGTACTTGCTGGCAGTAACAAACCCCGACAGGGGGTGAATAGGCTCACTTCAAAAATTCCTGAAAATTCTTCGCTGTGGTTAAATACGGTCGGAACTTCCGATGCTGTATCGAAAATTCCGATACAGGGCGGAACTTCCGACCTGGCAGAGAGAGTTAAGATGAAATTCAAGAGCTGAAGCAAAACTGCTAATTCTATTTGAATCAAAAATTGAGTTTAGATGCTAGGAACCACCCGCAACCAAAGATATATCTAGTAACAACACAAATGTATAGATCGGGCCAAAACAAACTTCTAGGGTTATACAAAAAGAGAAACGCAAGGAGCACAAGAGACAAGCGATTTGTTTCTCGAAGTTCATCTTCACTAAGGAAGGCTACGTCTCCGTTAAGGTTCCCACAAAGGGCTATCACAAAGAGCCACTTGCCTCACCCAATCAACCACAAAAGTGGATTGATGCTCACTAAGAATCTCCACCAAGGAGAGGGTAATACAAACTTTCCTGAGTGCTCCACACCAAGAGGGCACTTAACAGGCGACGCCTAACCGTCTAGAAGCAAGCTTCAAAAGTAACGAATGTGAATCGATGCTCGAAGATGCTTCCAGTGCTCTTGAGATGAAAGAGATGAGCCACACACTCAGCCTTCTCAATCTCACACCTCAAAACTTCTCTCACTCAAGTCAAAAACGGAACTTCCGATAGAAGCTGAATTTTTCCAAAAAAAATCAGACAGTGCAAGTGCAAAGGGTGTGTGTGTGTCTCTCATAGGTTGTTAGCATCTCAAATAAGCACTTTTGGCATCTTTAGAACTTCCATTCGCACCCTCCTTTATAGTACGGGGCTCCTAAACTCAAATTCAAACCAAAAATAGGAAATTAAATCTTCCCAAGAGCTTGAACACCATTTAAGTCAGTTGGGGGCCTTCTTTTGATCAAACATAGTGACGAGGGCCTGGATTAGGGCCCCCTAAACAACGAGATGATTACCTCAAAGATGGAGTCCTCTGACACCATTGACAATGTGAAGGCTAAGATCCAGGACAGGGAGGGATGCAGATCTTCGTCAAGACCCACACTGACAAGACTTCCCCACTTCCGAGTATCCTCCGCCTCGCACGAGTCCGCCTCGGCTCCGAGTACCCTCCGCTTCGCTCGAGTACTCTCCGCCTCGCATGAGAATGCGTCGTCTTCGAGTACACGCCGCCTCGCCTCTGACTACTCATTCGCACGAGTAATCTCCGCTTCCGACTTAGGCGGAGCCCCCACGGAGGAGCCGGAGCGTGGGGCAGGGGCCCCACACGAACGTGGCACCGCCCCAGCCTCCCAAACTTCTCCGCAATGACACGCGTGACACCGTTCTCCATGCCATGCAAAGACCACAGCTGGCGCGATGGGAGGACGGCATGGTCTGGCAGGGACTGTAATGGCGCACAGTGCACCCCCACGACCTCCGACATGCCGTCACAACCCACGCCAGCTGCACGCCACCCGTCAGAACAGGCACTCGATCACCATCTACCAGCTCTTAGGCCATAACGTGGCGAGCCTAAAATGTACTCAAGAGGGCAGAGTCACTATGTGAGCTACTCGGAGGAGGTGCCAAGTGCCCGAAACGAACAGTGGCGACAGCGCACGCGGCGGCCTCCGACGACACCACAACTCCGCACCCCCCACTACGCCTGACGAACATCAATGACGGAAAAGACTTCACAACACCATAGCATTGTAGCTTATTTTTGTTTTCCTTCTTTGCCCCTCGCCCTTGTGACTATAAAAGGGGGAGGGGTGCAACGTACATGAGGATGACCGATCACCAAGTTTGTAACCCCTACTACAGACACCCCCGGCATAGGAACACGAGTACTCAGAACTGGACGTAGGGTATTACTCCTCGGAGGCCCGAACCAGTATAAAACCCTTGTGTCTCCCGTGTCGACCATCCGGATTTGACACACGATTCGATACAAATCTACTGCCGGCGGTTGAGAACCCCGACAGTTGGCGCACCAGGTAGGGGCGCATCGTGTGTCTCGCCGAACTTCACCAGCGATCCAGATGGAGGGCCGCGGGGTCTCGCTGACGCCCGGCAAGACCGTGCATTTCTGCTCCCTCGGTTTCGTCTTCACCGGGCCGGCGGAGTTGAAAGGATCTTGATGTCGCCTAGAGGGGGGGTGAATAGGCGAGTCCTGAAAGTCACCACTTAAAACAAATTTATCAACAAAGTTCGGATACTCCGGACTTTTCTCCGGAGTTTTTGGAAAGTCCGGAATCTCTGGAAAAAGTCCGGAATCTCTGGACAAGCGCCTGCGCAGCGGAATACAAGTTCTCTTTCTCAGAACCCGGAACTTCTGGATTGCAAATCCGGAACTTCTGGATTTGCCTGAGTCAGAGAGGAACCCCAAACCTTTTCTTGCTTGCTTGCTCGAAATGAACTCAACCTTGAAGTGTGGCTCAAAGTGGAGATCTTTGCAGGTTCTTAGGCTCCTGCACTTCACAAGCACTAACACCCAAGTAGATCGACAAAATATGACAAAAGCAAGCTAAGAATGTAAAGCAAGGTAAATGTGAGGTAGACCAACAAGAGACACAAGATTTGTTTTACCGAAGTTCGGATTCACCACCGTGTGAATCCTAGTCTCCGTTGGGTGCTTCTCCTACCGAAGCCGGGTTGCATTCAACCCCTTTCCCCGATCCACTAAATAGCTTCTTCCCTTGCGGAGGCGAAGCAAGACCTTCACAAACTTTCCCACAGCTCACCACACCTTGGGAGCTTATGGGCGACGCCTAGCCGTCTAGGAGGCAACCCTCCAAGAGTAACACATGCCACGAAGATCTCTTGCTATGAACTCGAGTGCTCAAGGATGGATTAGCTCAACTTTCACTCAATCTTTCAATCCCTCACCCAAATCTTTTCTCTTCTCAAATCTCTTGCAATATTAGAGATGGGATGGCTTAAAAGGGCTGTGGAGATGTGTTTTTCATGTGGGGAACTAGCAGCCACAAATGGGAGAGGGTGAGGGGTATTTATACCCATCATCCAAAAACTAGCCGTTGGCTGTTAAGACCCGGAGTCTCCGGAAAAACCCCCGGATACTCCGGAATCCCCAAAACTAGCCGTTAGGTTCAAAAGTTCCGGATATTCCGGACAATTTTTCCGGAGTCTTTGGAAAGTCCGGAGTCTCCAGAAAATTTCCCGGAATCTCCGAAGCTTCACTGGACAGCACAGGTCACCTCAGAAAAAAAGTCATAACTTTTTACTCTGGACTCCGAATTTGATGATCTTGGACTCTATGGAAAGCTTATTCAGAGGAGCATCCATTCCAACTGAAAACAAGCTCCAAAACCACCAGGTGCATGTGTTGTGATAAGTGTTTCTCTCATGATAGCATTTGGGAGGTTAGGTTTGAGCACCGAGACATAACAAAGCTATCCACGTTGCATCCCTCTTGATAGTGCGACATACCTATACTCAAGATCAAATATAAATGCAATACTAGAACTCTTGAGCTTCATCTTCATGAATCGCCATACTTGAACAATATATCCATTTGAGAGATTCATCCATCAATGTCTCATTGATTTGAGCACTTCACCTTGAGCTAGTGACTTGGATCAATATTCAACACATATGAATGAAATCCACTTCCAGATGCCAAGTCACCCTTCACATGATCCAAACAACGTTTATTGCATCCTCATTGTTCCACTCGATTAGGCTCGACTTGATACCTCGAAATTCTCCAAGCTATAGCCACTTCACCCTAGCCAAGCACATGGTCCAAGTCACTACTTGGCCAACCTTAGCTTAGTACCTCGTTGCTAATCCCTTGCTTGATTTCTTCATCCATTCGTTGCCAATTTGAGTTTAGCTTGATTCAACAACAAGAGTGAAATCCAATTGAGATCATGCCTTCTTTTTAATTTAAATATCCCTTTTGATTATAACAAGCTTCTTCCTTCAATAAGAGACCATCCATTGTTCCAATATCAATATGCCTCTATCTTAACCTTCATTAGCTTGTCATATACCATCTATATGCTTCATGGCATCATACATATCAAAAACCACGACATTCAACCTTAAATAGAGCCATTTCACAATGTGAGGCAATAACTCATTCCTCAACTCATCTTGTACAACAATGGCTTGTCTTCTCATATAGATGTTCAATGTCATATATCATGCTTTGTTATTTATATGTTGCAACCTGCTCACATGCTTAACAAAGACATTAGATCTATAATCTAGTTGTCATTCAATACACCAAAACCCACTTAGGGTCTAGATGTCTTTCAGGAGTCCGTCGCTGGGAGGACTTTCTCCCGACCCGCGCGTCCTACCGCCTCGACGGCGGCGGCGGCGCGAGCAGCCTTCGTCCGTGGTTTCACGGACGAATTGATCATGGCCATGCTGGGGCCAAACCCGACGCAGGAGTGCTTCAGGCTCGCTGCTTTCCACCTCACCGACCTCGCCTTCCAGGCCAATGGGTCCGAGCCGGTGACCTGGGGGGAGTTCGGTACGAAGCTCTATACCCCCGCGGACAGCCAGGCCTCCCAGACGACCCGGTGACGGCCTATGTGAACGAGCTCCTGGATTCGTACGTTGCCCCTGGCTCTGCGGCCCCGCGACGGGGGCCACCGGCGCCCCCACCGGACTTCACTCGAGAGTGCAACGTCCTGGATGCCCACACCGCCACCAGCTCGACGGACGGCGAAGAGAACCCTCGCCACCGCAACGGGGACGCCCAGCGTCAAGCACGCCTCGACGAGATCGCCGAGGCCCAGCGCCAGCTCGACGAAGAGCTGGCGAACCTCCACCAAGAGCTCGGCGTGGAGGACGAGCCCCAACAAAGCCGCCGACGTGAGCAGCATCGCGAGCAAGAAGCGGAGGAGCCGGTGCCGCAAGCTCGCATACGGGTGCGAGACGTGAACCAGCGCATCAACAAGGATGCCCCCGTCGACGATGACGGCACGCCGCGCTTCAGACGCGCGTCGCAGAATCTTGCAGCAGCAGCCATGCTCCTGCGTGGCTGCCCTGAGCCGGCTACGCCCGAAGAAAAGAGGGTTCGACAGCAGCTCAAGACCCTCCTCGAGACGGCGGCCGCACAGCAGGCCGAGAGCTCGGCATCGCGCGCGCGAGATGCGCGAGGTGCGCCGTCCGTACGACGGTAGGATCGATCCCCTCAAGACACCGAGCCGCCGACGAACCATCAGTCAAGACGCGACTGGGGCACAACCGCGACGCTCGTGACACGCTCAAGGCTCGTCGCCGGGCTGCAAGCGATGACGGCTACGACTACGGCTACGGCAGTAATGACGACGGCCGTGACAAGCGCGACGAGCACCGCTCACGCCGACGTCATACCCAGAGGCGAGGAGGACGCTACGACAGCGATGAGGATCGAGACCGAAGCTGGTCGCCCGACCCGAAGGGCCCACGTGCTTTCGGTCGAAAGGTGCAAGACGCCAAGTTCCCCTCGCGTTTCCGAGCTCCGACAGCGATACCAAGATACGACGGAGAGACTAACCCAAGCGTGTGGTTGGAAGACTACAGGCTCGCATGTCGCGCGGGCGGGACGACAGACGACCTATTCATCATTAAGAACCTGCCGCTCCATCTCGCCGATTCTGCGCGGACCTGGCTCGAGCACCTGCCGCGCGGCAGGATCAACAGCTGGAAAGACCTACGAGAGACCTTCATCGGCAACTTCCAGGACACATACGCCCGGCCCGGCAAGCAGTGGGAGCTGCACAACTGCAAGCAGCAGCCAGGGGAGAGCCTGCGCGACTACATCAGGCGCTTCTCAAGGTGCTGCACCGAGCTTCCCACCGACGGACAACGACGCCATCTCGGCGTTCCAAAACGGCACCACCTGCACCACCCTCATCCACCGGCTAGGGTGGAGGACCCCGAGGACGACTCGGGAGCTTCTGGACATCGCGACCAACCACGCCGACGGGGAGGAGGCGGTAGCTGCATCATTGATCCCCCCTCCGGGTAAGGGGAAGCAAGTCGTGGACGCCGGTGAGGGGCCCTCCACGCGGTCCAAGAAAATGAAGAAGGGCGACAAACAAGACCGTGACGACAACACCGTTGCGGTGATCGAGCGCAAGGCAACTCGCCCCAAGAACAATCAGAATGGCCTCCCGAGGGGTCATTTTGAGAGGCTCTTGGAGGCGCCATGCACACATCACGAGACGCCTGTCAAGCACGCGCTCAAGGATTGCCGGTTGATGAAGAACTACGTCAACGGCACGCTCAAGCCCAAGACAGCGGATCCCCCGTAGAAGGATGCGCCACCCTTCCCCGACAACGACGACGATGACAAGGAGGTGGTCTTCCCTCGAGAAGATGGCGCAGTCCACATGATCTTCGGCGGAGCACCGGCGCGACCCTCAAGGCGCAAGGAGAAGCTGATCTGGCGTGAGGTCTACAATACCGAGCCTGCGACTCCAGCGTACCTCAAGTGGTCGGACACCCCGATCACCTTCGACCGAATGGACCACCCGGACCACGTGCCGCAACCGGGAAGCTACCCCCTCATGGTGGCTCCACTGATCGGGACCAAGCGGGTCCACAAGGTGCTGATGGATGGAGGGAGCGGGCTCAACGTCCTCTACATGACGACGCTCGACAGCATGGGCATCCCGCGGTCCCGACTGCGCCCATCGCCGACTCCTTTCCACAGGGTCATCCCCGGGAAAGATGCGCTCCCGTTAGGGCTGATCGATCTGCCCGTCACGTTCGGGACGTCGCGGAACTTCCGCACGGAAACCCTCACCTTCGAAGTGGTGGGGTTCTCGGGGACGTACCACGCCATCCTCAGGAGGCCGGACTACGCGAAGTTTATGGCCGTCCCCAACTACACATATCTCAAGTTGAAGATCCCCGGTCCGAAGGGGGTCATCACAGAGGGGACTACGTTCCAGTACGCATACAAATGCGATACTGAGTTTTTTCAATTTGCTGAAACACTCATCTGGTCCAAAAAGCTCCACGCCGAGCCTCCCTCCGAGAACCAAGATATCCCCGAGTCGTCCAAGCGAGCGTCTTGCTCTTTCGAGCCCGCCAAGGATGTCAAGGACGTGGCTGTCACCGATGATGGCCGCACGCTCCGTATCGGGACGGCGCTCGATCCTAAATAGGAAAGCGCGCTCCTCGACTTCCTCAAAGCGAACCTTGACGTGTTTGCGTGGAAACCCTCCGACATGAAGGGAATCCCGAGAGAAGTTGCCGAGCACAAACTCAACATCAAGCCGGGATCGAAACCGGTCAAGTAGCGCCTGCGCCGCTTCAACGACGACAAGTGCAAGGCCATAGGCGAGGAGATCAAGAAGCTCCTTAGTGCAGGGTTCATCCAAGAAGTATTCCACCTCGAGTGGTTAGCTAACCCTGTACTTGTAAAGAAGAAGAACAAGAAATGGAGGATGTGTGTTGACTACACGAGCCTTAACAAGGCATATCCCAAGGATCCGTTTCCTTTGCCTCGCATAGATCAGGTAGTCGATTCAACAGCAGGGTGCGAAACCCTCTGTTTTCTCGATGCGTACTCCGAGTACCACCAGATCGCGATGTGCATAGCAGACCAACTCACAACGTCCTTCATTACTCCCTTTGGCGCTTATTGTTACAACTCGATGCCGTTCGGGCTCAAGAATGCGGGCGCTACGTTTCAAAGATGCATGCGACGCGTTTTCGGTGATCTCATAGGACGAATAATCGAGGCATACGTCGATGACATCGTGGTCAAGTCAAAGAAGACGGGTGATCTGATCCCCGATCTTACGGAAGTATTCGCGAAGCTGAGAGAACACGGGGTGAAGCTAAATCTCGAGAAATGCGTTTTCGGGGTTCCAAGGGGCATGCTCCTTGGCTTTGTCGTGTCCGAACGCGGCATTGAAGCTAATCCTGAGAAGATCTCAGCCATCACAAACATGGGGCCGATCCAGAACCTGAAGGGCATGCAGCGCGTCACCGGCTGCCTCGCAGCTCTCAGTCGGTTCATTGCCCAACTCGGAGAGCGTAGCCTGCCACTGTACCGCCAAATGAAGAAGTCCGACCACTTTACATGGATGCCCGAAGCTCAGGAAGCGCTCAAGAAACTCAAGAATCTCTTGAAGAGTCCACCAGTGCCTACGGCGCCCATGCCAGAAGAGCCAATGCTCTTGTACGTAGCTGCGACGACGCAGGTCATGAGCGCTGCTCTGGTCGTTGAATGAGAAGAGCCTGGGAAGTCACTTAAGGTGCAGCGGCCCGTTTATTTCATAAGTGAGGTGCTCTCCGACTCAAAGACCCGCTACTCTCAGATCCAGAAGCTCATATACGCTGTCTTGCTCACCAAACGCAAGCTCCGACATTACTTCGACTAGCACCCCATCACAGTGGTGTCCAAGTACCCCCTCGGGGAGGTGATCCAGAATCCCGAGGCAGAGGGGAGGATAGCTAAGTAGGCCCTCGAGCTCATGGGGCACAACATGACTTATGCGTCGCGCAGTGCAATTAAGTCACAGGTGTTGGCGGATTTCGTTGCTGAATGGACGGAGATTCAGACTCCGCCGGCACCAATCGAGCACGAGACATGGACAATGTATTTCGACGGCTCACTCATGAAGGAGGGGGCAGGGGCAGGCCTTGTCTTCATCTCGCCTCTGGGCGTGCGTATGGAGTACATGGTCCGACTGCATTTTCCCGCCTCCAACAACATGGTTGAATATGAAGCACTCGTCAATGGCCTTCGGATCCCGATAGAGCTCGGAATCCGCCGTCTCGAGATCTGTGGGGACTCTAAGCTTGTCGTGGACCAAGTGATGAAGGAGAAGAATTGTGTCGACCCCAAGATGGCAGCCTATTGTCGAACTGTGCGTCAACTAGAAGACAAGTTCCATGGGCTCGAGCTCCATCATGTGCTGCGCGACAACAACAAAGCTGCGGACATCCTCGCCAAGGCAGCATCAAGCTGCAAGCCCGTGCCGCATGGTGTGTTCGCTAGCGATCAGCACGCGCTGTCCGTCCGAGTAGATGGAGAGCGACAACCAGAGTTGGAGGAGCCAGAAGTCATGGAGATTGACCAAGAGCCAAACTTAGAAGATCCTGACTGGCGTTTCCCAATCCTCGAATGGCTGGTCGAGGGGAGGTTACCCTCAGATCAAACGGAGGCATGTCGCATCTCACCGTGAGCCAAATCTTATGTCCTTATCAACGGCGAGCTCCACAAGCGGGGCGCGACAGATATACTCATGCGCTGCATTCAGAGAGATCAAGGCCGGGACCTCCTTCAGGAAATTCATGCTGGCACGTGCGAACACCACGCCGCAGCCAGAGTCCTAGTCGGAAAGGCGTTCCGACAAGGTTTCAACTGGCCCACGGCGCTGGCAGATGCCAAAGATATCGTACGACGATGTGCGGGTTGCCAGTTCTACGCTCGATAGACTCATCTCCCGGCGCAAGCACTTTAGAACATTCCCATCACGTGGCCGTTCGCAGTATGGGGCTGGACATAGTCAGACAATTTAAGCAAGCGCCCGGGGGCTTCACGCATCTGCTCGTTGCCGTTGATAAATTTTCAAAGTGGATGGAAGCTCGACCCGTGGCCAAGATCCGTTCCGAGGAAGCCGTGGCGTTCTTCACCGACATCATCTACGGCTTCGGCATCCCGAACTCGATCATCACCGACAATGGCACACAGTTCACGGGAAAGAAGTTCCTCAAGTTCTGTGATGACAACAACATTCGCGTGGACTGGACTGCTGTGGCACACCCGAGGGCCAACGGGCAGGCTGAGAGGGCCAACGGTATGATCCTACAAGGGTTAAAGCCTCGAATCTTCAGACGGCTTGAGAAGTTCCGAGCAAGATGGGTCGCCGAGTTGTCGTCCATTCTGTGGAGCCTGCGCACCACACCGAGTCAGTCCACCGGTGCAACACCATTCTTCATGGTGCACGGGTCGGAAGCGGTTCTCCCGACGGATATTGACTACGGCAACCCAAGAGTCCGGGCGTACACCGAAGAAGGGAACCAAGTCGCGCTCGAAGATGCGATTGACCAACTCGACGAAGCTCGCGACGTGGCACTCCTACATTCAGCCCGGTACCAGCAAGGCTTGCGACGCTACCACAAGCGCAACATCCACGAACGGCAGTTTCAAGTCGGCGACCTGGTTCTCCGACGAGTCATGAGCAACAAAGACAGACACAAGCTCACGCCCCCGTGGGAGGGGCCGTACATCGTCGACCAGGTGCTCCGACCAGGGACATTCAAGCTTCGGCACGACGATGGAACGATCATCGCCAACGCATGGAACATAGAACATCTACGGCGTTTTTACCCTTGAGTAACGTTCTCTGTTTTATCTTATGATCAATGAATAATGCCATGTGTTTTTGTTCGTTTCATAAGCTTCTCGATATACTTGTGTTGGCATATTTCATATGTTTCAACGCGATCTAAAGGCTGAGTGGCAAGTGTCCTTGCGCCTATGCAAAAACACTTGCCGCTCGGGGGCTACCCGGGGCACGATGCCCCCCTTTCGTTTTCTGTTTTCAAAACAAAAACTCTCCGACAACTTTGCCGCGACCAATCGCACGAGCGAACGGTTCTTTTTGGCGGAACACCATTTACTTCACGAGGGGAAATGATGTTGATCTATGAGTGTTTCGATGTTGTCGCTTGTCCAAGTCTTTTGGCACCTACGCCCCCGCGGCTACGGCATGAAAACTTGCAAGCGCAGCTCGAACCTACAGGTCGACGTCTGACTACTTTCAGAGGAAACATGGGTAACCGCTCGGGCTCCAGCTCAAAACATCTTTTACAAAAAAAGCATGCGAGTCTTTTCTTGAGCGTTTCCATGTACTCGGGGGCTACGAATGCATGGCCTCACTTCGTGGCTCAGGTCGAGCTTTCCGACTCTTACGCCTCCACGGCTCTAGAGAAAAGTTCGATCGGCTTGAGCGTCTAAGTGCCGCCATTCCGTTCTACAGTCATCTGTAGGTACTCGGGGGATGCTTCAGGAGGCGACGGTTTCGAAACAATATAAAAAGTTGATCAACACGGCACAAATACAAGTTTTGTTTAAACTGTCATACAACTTGATACATCTAATGCAAAGGCCCAGAGTCGTCTTCTGGTGTGTCTTTTGGGATCAGCTCCAGGTCCTTCATCACGGTGTCGGCCATGGCGCGGGCAGGGGCGGCGCAATCCTCTTTGATCTTGTCGAGCTCCTCGCTCGAGTAGCCAGGGGCCCAACCACCACTCGGTGCCTTGAAATCCAGCCCCTGGTAGTGCGAGCTGAACATGGAGAAGACCCTGTGCACCACCTGCCGAGAGGTCGACAGCTCCTCCCGGACGAAGCCTGGCAGAAGATTGAGCCGATCGCCAAGCACATAGGGAGGCATTTGCACTGGCGGGACGCCGCTCTCCGTCAAGATCGTGTCAACATGACGTCCAAACTTGGCACATTCCAGTATGTTCTTTTTGAGCGTCTCCTCCACCTTGTGCTGGGCTTTCTGAGAATCCTCCAGCTCGGCTTTGGCCTCTGGGAACAGAGAACGAGTCAGCATTGAGCCAAGGTAGACACGAGTATGAGTAAGAATGGGTCAAGATAAGAAGAATGTACTCGAGAGCTAGTCCGCCAAATTCTTGGCCGTCTCAGACATCTCGTGGATTTTGAGCTCCGCGGCCACGACCTCTTGAGCCTTCTCCGCCAGCTAGGCCGCCTGTGCAGTGCGAGCTATGCAGATTCCTGTGAAAACCAAAGTGTGAAGCAGCCTCAGCTGTGATTAACGCAGGGAAGAAAACGTCATGAAAGTTGAATAACGCGAAGATACTCACCCTGGATCTCTCGCGTCATCCGACTGTTCTCCTCACGGAGGCGGGTCCCTTCGTCGGTGGTCTCTTGCAACTTAGTGGAGAGGGTGCCGACCTGATTATTTGCCGTCTTCAGATCCGCCTCAGCGTGCGCCAGGTCCTGCTGCAGGTCCGCCACCTTCTTCTCAAGCACCGTTTTCTCTTCGGCGGCGGTCTGGGACACAGCCTCGGCGGCAGCAGCAGCAGCGGTAGCTACATTCCGAGCTATTTCGGCGGCTGTGGCGGCTGCAATTCGCAGCTCTGCGGCGGTGGCCTCCACCTGGGCAAGCTTAGCCTTGAGGGCGGCCTTCCCCGACACGGCGGCATCCGCAGCAGACTGCGCGGCGACTGCGCGGTCCTCCGCTGACTTTGCCGCAGCTTCAAGAGAAGACCTCGCGACGCCTCGCCGGCCACCGCCCCTACAGCCGCCAGTCGGGCGGCGGCCAGCTGCATCTCCAGCAGGGCCTTCTCGGCCTGGAGCTCCTCGATGGTGCGCGTCTTCTTGGCGCTGCAGCTGGCGAGCACCTGGATTGGGAAAAGGGTCAGCCGCAGCAACAACTCGGAAACCGAAACACAAGATCAAGGAGTAGGGCTCGGCCAACTCACCGACGAAGCCGGGACGACAAGCTCGTTGATCACTTGCTCCGCCCACCGAAGACCCCACACGAAGCGGCGGTGCGCCGTGGCTTCTTCATCTTCACCGTCCCGGCATCATGGGCTCCGGCCAACGTGGCGCGCCCGAGGCCCAGGCCATGTCCACTTCCCTCGGGGGCTGAGGAGGAACAGGCACCCGAGCTCTCGCCACTTCTCGGACGGTGGTAGGAGGAGCGCGGCCCGTCGCGTTCTCGAGGGGAGTAGGCGCCTGCGTGCCGGGAAGAGGCGAGTCCGCAATCTCGACCACTTCCGCGACGACAGCATCGGGCTGGCGCGGCGGCTCCGACAGCACGACGGAGTCCGGCACCACTTCTGCCGTCGGGGTTCTGGACGCCTCAGGGCTCGCCGCGACTTCCTCGACTGCCGCGTCCTCCTCAACCACCACCACGACCTCCGGAGCGGGCGGCACGGGCCCTTCAGCTGGCAACTCCTCCGACGCCAGTAAGCACTGCTCCAACTCGGCCGCAAAGGCGGCTGCGTCACCACCTGGGAGAATTGGACCCCTCATACCCGTGGCCTCCGGGAGCCGCGAGGGCGATGAGGGGGCCGCCACTTCCACAGTCTCGCCATCGTCGGCGCCTGACGCTAGGAGCTGGTCCACCTCTAGAGCCACCTGCGCGACGGCGCCCCGATCAACGACAGGCGCCGCCGAGGGCTCACATCGCTCGGGGGCTGCTTGCTCCCCGACCACGCCTACGTCCCCCGACGACGGTGGGGGTGCCGCCGCATCACGAGTCTCCAGCGTCGCCGCTGCCGGCTCGGGGACTGTCTCCGGTGTAGACGGAGGGGTTGAAGAGCAGGAAGTGGACGAGGAAGTGCGCGCGCTCAGAGACGCGCGCTTCCGCGGCGCAAGGCTGAGCGCGCCAACGTTGGAGCGGCTGACATGAAAAGAGCAAATCAACAAGGCGAACGAAAATCGAAGAGTAAGAAAACGAGACGGCACTTACACGGAGGATGTGATGCAGGCCTGCTTAACAGGCCTGGAGGCGGCACCCGACGACTCAGGGGCTGGCCTCTTGCCCCCCGGCTGAACGGAGGGCGGGTTCCGGCTGTCACCCTGGGCGAGAGGGACCTGCACGGTTGGGGCACCACCGCCACGGATGATCAACGACTGAAGACGCCGTGGGGCAGCATCCGCGCTCACCCCGTGCGGCGCGATTGGAGCAGGCACCGGCGACGTCGATCTCGCCTTAGGGGGCGACCGCCTTCTCGCAGAGTGCGACCCCCGCCGTGACGAGTCACCAGAAGGACGGCGAGCAGATGAGCTACGGTCCCCCGAACGCCTGGGCGAGTCGTCTCGCTGCGGCGACCTCCTCCTCTCCCTCCGCTGCTCCTGGCCGCCGGGGCTCGACCGGGAGTGACTCACCCCCCGATCCTCCTGGTCTGGACGTGGAGGCGGGTGCGAGCTGGAGCTCGTTCCCTGTTCTTGGGCAGCGGGCTCCGGCCGCTGCCTCGAACTGGACGCCGCGGCCTGCCGCTAGGGAGGAGGCGACGGAGACGACAGCGCGCTCCAGTCAACGCTGGCGCCACCGTCATCACCAGACCAGGGCGGCGATGACGAGGGGTCCTCATCCGAGGAGACGGAGCCCTGTCTCATTTTCCTACACTTAGCGCGGCGGTCATTCCGCTCGCGCTTCGCGATCTCCTTGTCTTTGTGCTGGGCCTTACGGGCGGCCCTCCTCCTATCTGCGGCTGCCTAGGTGCGATTCGATATCGCGTCCTCAGGAAGAGGCGGCTTCGCGGGGAGAGGGGTCGCAGGACTCAACTGAAAGCAAGGAAGAAGACGAGAATCAACACAAAGACTGCGATATAGTCGGAGCGTTAATCGGGGGAAAGAAGGACTTACATAATTTTTGGTCCCCTCGTGGGGGAGCATGGGAAGACCTTGGGGCGGCGGCCACGAGTAGCTGGCCTTCCCAATTGCCTGCCCCACGCGACGCTGGATCTCATCCAACGTAGGGAGCCGAGGCGCACACACGGTCCCGACGAAGGGAGCGCGGTCCGGCGTCATCTGGCAGATGCGCAGGCGGCGCCGCTGGAGCGGGATGACCCCCACCGTGTGGTACTAGCCAATGACGGTCGCCAGGTCGACCCCGGCGTTGTGCAGCTTGGCCAGCACCAGAAAGCAATCCCCGAGGAACCTCTCCACCTCTGTCTCCGGGGGCCCATAGCTCCAGTTCGCGGCGCCTCGGTGATTGAGGAGCCGGTATACTTCGGCAGCGGATACTCGGGGCAGTCTTTGAGATAGAACCACCCCTTGTGCCAGCCGCTGTTGGAGCTCGTCAGCGTGCCGGAGATGTACTCCTCACCCCTCTTCATCTTCATTCGAAGATTGGCGCATCCAAGGGTGCCCAGGATCGACTTGTCCTTCAAGCACACGAACTTGAAGAAATACCGAAAGAGATGCCAATGGGCGCCCACTCCCAAGTACCCCTCGCATAGCGCCTCGAACGCCGCCATTTGTTGGATGCTGTTGGGGTTGAGATGGTGCAGTTGCAGCCGGTACTCGGAGAGGACGACGCGGATGAACCGGCCGGCCGAAATAGCGAAGCCCCGCTCGTGGAACACCACGAACGAGAAGACATAGCCCTCCAGTGGGTGCGGCACCGACTCACTGCCCGGAACCTTCCACTTCTCGGTGGCAGTGAGGACCGGCAGCTGACCGGCGGCGACAAGCCGCTGGAGGATCGAGCGGGAGACGTTGGAGGGCGAAAAGAAAGGTTGAAGAAGCTATGGCAGCGGCGCAAGAGTAAGGAGCAGATGAGCGAGCGGTGCTGGCAAAAGCAAGGAATCGGGGAAAAAGTACGGAGCTCAACCGGCGTGCGGTTTATAAGGGGCAAACGTGGCCGCCGGCATTTAATGCCAACCCCACCACGCCGTAAAACCGCCCGTTTGGTGGACGCATCCCCCGAGGCGACAGAGGCATGCCCGCGTGACGGTTCGATACCAGGTGGGGCCGCAGGTCTGAATCAGCCACGCGCCGTCCCATCCAACCATCACCATCGCCACGTCAGCCACGACCGGCGGAGTGGACACGGCTACCGATGCAGCCACAACCGCCATCACACGAGATTTCGAAGCAACGACAACATTTCTAAATACAAAACCCCATAAACGAGTCTACAACTCCTTCATGGGCTCGGGGGCAACATCCGGCGGATGCGCTTGCGCGCACCCACCGAGTAAATTAAAGAACAACAACTACAACATTTCCCTGATGCAGAGCCCGCGAGCGAGTCCTTGACTCCCACCACAGGCTCGGGGGCTACTGACGAGGGCCTGGATTAGGGCCCCCTAAGCAACGAGATGATTACCTCGAAGATGGAGTCCTCTGACATCATTGACAATGTGAAGGCTAAGATCCAGGACAGGGAGGGATGCAGATCTTCGTCAAGACCCTCATTGACAAGACTTCCCCACTTCCGAGTATCCTCAGCCTCGCACGAGTCCGCCTCGGCTCCGAGTACCCTCCGCTTCGCTCGAGTACTCTCCGCCTCGCACGAGAACGTGTCGTCTCCGAGTACACGCCGCCTCGCCTCTGACTACTCGTTCGCACGAGTAATCTCCGCTTCCGACTTAGGCAGAGCCCCCACGGAGGAGCCGGAGCGTGGGGCAGGGGCCCCACACGAACGTGGCGCTGCCCCAGCCCCCCAAACTTCTCTACGACGACACGCGTGACACCGTTCTCCACACCATGCAAAGACCACAGTTAGCACGACGGGAGGACGACAGGGTCTCTGGCAGGGACTATAATGGCGCACAGTGCACCCCCACGACCTCCGACATGCCGTCACATCCAACGCCAGCTGCATGCCACCCCGTCAGAACAGGCACTCGATCACCATCTACCAGCTCTTAGGCCATAACATGGCGAGCCTAAAACGTACTCAAGAGGGCTGAGTCACTATGTGAGCTACTCGGAGGAGGTGCCAAGTGCCCGGAACGAACAGTGGCGACAGCGCACGCGGCGGCCTCCAACGACACCACAACTCCGCACCCCCTCCCCACTACGCCTGACGAACATCAATGACGGAAAAGACTTCACAACGCCATAGCACAGTAGCTTATTTTCGTTTTCCTTCTTTGCCCCTCGCCCTTGTGACTATAAAAGGGGGAGGGGTGCAACGTACATGAGGATGACCGATCACCAAGTTTGTAACCCCTACTACAGACACCCCCGGCATAGGAACACGAGTACTCGGAACTGGACGTAGGGTATTACTCCTCGGAGGCCCGAACCAGTATAAAACCCTTGTGTCTCCCGTGTCGACCATCCAGATCCAACACACGATTCGATACAAATCTACTGCCGGCGGTTGAGAACCCCGACGCATAGCTTCTTTTGTTTTGGTTCCTACACACGTCTCATTTTATAAACAATTAAGCACCCCAAATTGTGTTTGTCATTGTCACCAAAACAAAATTAGGTGCCTAGATGCACTTTCAATCTCTCCTTTTTTGATGATTGATGAATACACAACTTGGTTAAATAAGATAAGATGTGTGTATCTAACAATTTGAGAGGAGCCCCCCCTAAATATGTGCATCAACCATGAAAAGACCTCAAATGCCTTTTAGACATATTCATCAAGAGCTTCCCTTAAAACTTTGTATACACAAGTGCATAAGTGTGATAAATAATTTGTGATGCATATGGCAAGATATATCACAAAACAAAGTGAGAAATAACAATTTAACAACCAAACATAGGCATCACACAAGGATAAATTAGTCTTACAACACACTAGCACAAATAAGTCTTGCAAATTTAAAGTTTTCACAAGGCACATCACCATCCATCACACCACATAAAAGTCTTACATGTCCACAACCAACATAAGGAAAGATAAGCGACTAGATAGATAAAGAACACATCTTCCCCCATAAAAAACATAAGCCATCACCCCCCTTTGGCATCAAGCGCCAAAAAGAAAGAGAAAACCCATCAAGCATCATCACCATAGGGAGAATGGGCAGCCAGAGGAGAGTCTTCTTCATCGGTCTCTTCTTCTCCATCAAAGTCCACATCATCAATGTCACCAGGAGGTGCTCCATACATCATGTCCATAGGCTTCCCAAGGGTTGTAAAAAGATGGTGGAGGAGGGAAGTCCATGGCTTGCCGGAAAGGTGTTCTCCACCATATTTACATGATTACAAACTTTGTGGATCAGCATTACATATGTGGTTACTATGTAGCATCTAGCTACACAAAAGAATACTCCTAAGTCAGCCTACCACAAAAACCAACCAAAAAGAGGCTAACAAAGAGTAAATGTCAAGTCCTACTACATCATCTAAGAACTAAGTCCTTATGGAGCCTGCACTAGCTGATGGATAGTCCGGAGCTGCAGGTAGAGGTAGCGTTGCCTAGCTAATCTAGTCAAGGCCGGGCACGTCCTGCACCTCCTCAGGCTCAACCTGGATCTCCTGCTGCTCATCCTGTCTAACAACCAGTGGTGGGTGCATCTGCTGTAGTAAACCCACAACACCCTCCATAGCCTCTGCATTGAGCTCTAGGTCCTCAACCTGCTCCTGCAAATCCTGGATGTGCTGGAGGTGTACAAGCCACTCAGCATCCCTGTCAACCATCTGAGCTTGTAGTCCTTGCTGCCCAGCCTACAAGTCCAGAATCTGCTGCAGGTGATCTCTCCGCTCAATCTGAAACTGTAGCACCTGACCCTGGAGATCAATATGGTCTGCACAGCCTGTGTAAAACCATTGTTCTGCTCCACGAAGGTCCCGGCAAGCCAGAGCGCGTACCAAGTAGCTCCAGAAAGACGGCTGGCCAAGTCGTCGGAGAGAGCTCGACGAAGGTCCTGGAGGTTGTACAAAGCCCCCAAGCATCGGGCCAGTGTCTGTACAGTGTCGAACAGAGGCACGATCTCGAGAAGTGTGGCTATGTTGGCCATACGGCCTAGCCACAAGGGGTCGTTGGGGTCCATAGCTGGAACCAACCCCAACGGAGTCGCCATCATCTCCTGAGGACAGTGACTGCTGAGAGCGTGACGCACCATCAGTGCTGCCGAATCCACCGCCTCCAGAGAGCGGTAGCACAAGAGCTCCATGCTCAAATCAGCCCACTCGGGGTGGCCCGGGTGAGGAAGCACAGTGACTCGTACGTGGTAGCTCGGTACGCCCAGCTCCTCATACTCCACCCCCTCGTAGGAGGGAGGAGTGGTGTAGCCGACAGCACTAAGGGCACCCCACGCAATGCGGGCGAAACCCTCCCAGTGCAGACCTGTGGTAGCAAACGTACCATCGGCGTTCACCACAACCAAACCAGGAGCAACCATCTATAAAATAATTACAAACACATGTTAGAACCCACAAAGATGAGTTTAACATGCTATATGGCAAAACTGGCAGTTCTGAACAAAAATTCATAACTGAAAAACCAGTACCCCAAAAATTCCAAATTTTTGTGAGCATCTCGACAATGTTATAAATCACATTTTTGGTATTCAATGGTTGAATTAATTCAGATTGGAAAAGGGTATAACAGATCCATCTTCAGAGTGCTATTGCCCAGAAATTTTCAGCAGGGTAGAGCTTCCCTAAAAAGATCATATCTCAAAAACTGAGAACCCAATGACCATGAAATTTTTACAGCACAAACTAAGCTATGTATGGAACATTTTTGTTATAGATTCTCTGGTCAAATTCTTTTTGGAACTATATGTTAAAAATTCAAGTTTTCAGCCTTACTCAGAATTTTGACATAATTTCAGCATGACCTAGGCTTAGTAATTTAATCATAACTTCAGTTTTAATCATCCTAAAATCATGAAAAATTTCTGGAAGAAGCTTATGTAGTTGATGAACAATTTCTCTAAAGAACACCTAGTCAGAATTTTTCTAGATAAAAACCAAAGTTGTTCAAAACTTCATAATGGATATGCACACAAAAATTCAGCATTTTTGCATGTGTAGTCTGAGAAATATCGAATTTTTTTAGTAAGCTTCTGTTTGCTGTCAAAACTGCTTGACATAATTTTGGTAACTAAATTTTTCCACCCCTATAAAAGTTGAATCTGTCCTGGAGTTGAATGCCAAAGTTGTAGCTTATAAAATTCTACACATGCTGACCAAAATTTAGAAATTTTTGACATATGTACAGAAAGTTATGAATTTTATACTCAGAGCTGTTATGCTGTCTAAATTCTGAATTTTCAATAGTTCGAATTTTCGTATGCATATTCTACTTATATTATTTTGAACAAACTTTGAATATGTATCTAATGAAAGTTTGACTTTTCAGATGGCTGATAATGCACATAACACCCCTGGGGAATCTTAAAAGGATCTAGATGTCGACTAGAGGGAGGGTGAATAGTCATTCCTGAAAATTACAACTTAAAACCAAACTGTCAGGTCAAAGTCCGGAGTCTCCGGATATTTTTCCGGATACTCCGGAAAGTTCGGAGTATCCAGGAAAATGTTCGGATTGTCCAGGCTTTTGAGGGGACGACTAAATCAACTGAAATCAAACTTGCTCAAATTCAAATCTGTGAATATAGGATATGTAATACAGTGATATAAGCTTGTTCCACCACTTAGAACCAGTAGCAACCTCACCACGGAGTAGATCGACCACAAACCCTAGAAATGTGCTCAAAGGGATATCAAGCATACAACAAGAGCAACAAGCACAAGTGACACAAGGAATTTGTTACCGGAGTTCAAGCTCACACCATGAGCTCTACGTCTCCGTTGAGAAACCCACAAAGGGTGGACCTTTACACCTAGGTCACTTTCCTCCCGCTAGCGACCACAAAGATCAAGCTAGGGTTACTTACTCAATCATGGGGTAATACAAACTTCCTTGAGCAGCCACAATCGGTTGGATGTTCCAAGGCAACGCCTAGCCGGCTAGGAGCTCAAAGCTCTAAGAGTAACAAACACGAAGTTGCCAACTAAGCGAAGAACGAGGTGCTCTAGAGATGGGAAATCATCTCACTAGCACTCTCCAAGCTCTTGCTCTCAATTCCTCCTTTAATCCGCAACAAATCTCACCAAACCAAAGCCAAGGGGAGTAAAGAGGGGGAGTGAATGAGTTCTGAGTGTTGCAGGTCAAATTGGGCAAGAGAGAGGGAGTAGATAGGGTTGAGGGGGTATAAATACCTCCTCACCCAGAAAAAGAGTCGTTACAGCTCTAAAACCCGGAGTATCCGGGATAAAACCCGGAGTCTCCGGCCTTCCAGAGTTAGCACTCTAAGGATAGTCAGGTGAAGTGTAGTGCAAAGGTGTCTCTCATAGGTTTTTAGTTAGTCAACTAGAGCACCTTTTTCAACTCTTGGAAGATTCAATTCATGTCCCTCTTTATAGTACGGCATTCCTAGGACTCAAATTCAAAATATAAAATAAATAAGCCTCCAAGGAATTCTTTTTTTAGCATCACTTTCTTTTTGTATAGCAATGAAGCACTTAGATGCCATCATAGAATTTTAGTACCTGCTCATATACTCAATACATCATTAGTAGCTTATTAGTGTGACATTAAAGCACCGAAACTCACTTAGGGGGCCAATATACTCTTCAATCTCCCCCTTTTTGGTGATTGATGACAACACCTTTAAGCTTTAAAAGAGAGATAAATAAATTCAGTAGAGAGCTTTGATCTATTTTGCAACACTCCCCCATAATATGTGCATTTAGAGTTTCGAATCTCAAAAGTGCTTTTAGCACCTAATTTTGCACAAGAGAGTGTACCAAGATGATCAACAGTGGGGTGCTTGTGTTTGTGCAAACAAGATAAATGCGATGCATATGATAGTTTATACACTCAATAAAGATCAAAAGAGGCTGAGGTGTCAGAGCCCGGGGTATCCAGACTTACCTCGGAGAATTCGGGAAACCCGGAGAGTCCGGAGAAAAATCCGGAGTATCCAAACTATGTGTAGTCAGCAGAAATCATTCATCACAAAAAATTTCAAACTATCATAAGCATCCTTAGGAATTAAAATGCAGCCTAGATTTCTAGCATCACAAGCACACAACCAAATAGTCTCAAGCTCGCATCACATAGTCTCAAACATAAAAAGTTATCACAGACCAAGTTCCCAAATTCTCCAAGTCTTGAAGCATGAAACAAAGATACTCACTCCCCCTTTGGCATCAAGCGCCAAAAAGGGAAGTGTAGGAACAACAACAAGTCTTCAGCGGCAGCGGCGTCATGGGCATCCCACTCGGCAAAGGGGTCATCAAACTCTGGGAGCTCATGGTAGGTGTCCGTAGGAAGACCAAGATGAGACTTGATCTCAATGATGTCATGGCGATTTTCATTAGTCTCGGTGACGATACGCTTGCACATGGAGAAGATGCTCTTGAATGCGCTCTTGACCATGGACCCCTTGACCTTACGAGAAGATCTAGATGTGTGAGTGGAGCGGGGAAGGGGCTCATCATCATGGTGAGGGGCAGCACTAGAGGATCCGGCAAATCTTGTGCTCTTCTTCATTGGAGTCCTCTTGTCTCTAGCACAAAGATGTCTAAGAGGCTCATGACTGACATCCTTTGGGATTTGGGTATTGGTGACCCTCTCGATCATATACATGATGTATGGAGCATAAGGGAGGTGCTTCATGGGGTCACACATAGCACGGCGAAGTTCATTCCAAATGAAGTCAAATATGCAAAAACCTTCTTCCTCGGGAGCCACACGGTTGAGGAGATTAACGACATAGTGCCTAAGAGCAGTGATATCTCCACTTTTTGGATCGATGGTGGCACAGAAAAACTGATTAAAATATTAGTAGTATGGAATGAGATTGTCAGCTTTTCCCTCATGAGCTAGGAAGACGGAAGGGAACATATATGCCATGTCCTTGGGCTTGTACTTGTCTTCATTATGGATAGGAGTGCGAGCTTCATCTTTTTTGCTTAGACCAAGTAAGCGAGAAAAGGTCATGTAATCAATGGAGTACTTCTCTCCTTGAGTGGTCCAAGTGATAGTGTTTTGATGAGAATCATAGTAGTATGAGCAATGGAATTGAGCAAGAATCTCTCTATTCCATCCATAGCGAAAACCCATGATCTCATAAAGTCTAAGTTCCTTGCATCTATCAATCACGACATCAAAGGTGGGATTCTCCAACTTCTCATAGTAGGGCCAATCAATATACTTCATCTCTACTATGGGTGACTTATTCTTGGCCTTCATCTGTGGACTCCTTATCACTGTCTGATAGAAGTCCCTATGGAAATCACACCAAAACCTTGATTCAAGTGCCTCACTAGATATGTACATGTAGACATCTTCCGCCCTTTGCTCTCTGACTGCAAGGGCATTACTAGAATAATCTCTCACCATTTGTTGAGCAAACTCTTGCACAGCCCCGGGGTCCCATAGGTTGATACGAGTAGTTACCATCCTCACATTTGATGGAAAGGAAGCTGTGAGATGGGGTGGTGTTCGGGGACAAATCTGGGAGTAGGGAGTAGGATGATTCTTTGGCATTGAGGGGCGAGGTACGGGCCTAGAACGAGAAATGTAGGGGGCCTCACGGGGTTTCCTTGATGGTTGAGCTGGACCTTTCCCGTGGTGCCTAGGAGCAACCCTATATTGCTCTACATCCTCTTCCTCCTCTTCTTCTTCACCAACGGCCTGCTGTTCTTCCTCTTCTTCGATCTCTCGCTCAGTGTAGATAGGAGCATGAGCACGAGTGGATCGCTGAGAAGAGCCAAGCCCCAAAGTCTCTTGCACTACCCCCAAGGTTTGAGGGTCATGCCTAGCCTTGGTCCTCCTTTGGGCGGCCGGCTCATCTTGCTTGTACTTCTTCCTCATGATCTGGAGATGAGTAACAAGGAGTACATGAGAAGACATTCATGGAAAATTTGTGTGACAAAGCAAATTAGGACTTCATCAGAAAAATCCGGAGTCTCCGAGAAAATTCCTGGACAATCCGGAAAGTTCGGAGTGTCCGGAGCAAGTCCGGAGTATCTGGGTTTTCCTGGTGAAACCCTAATTCACAATGCCGCACAAATCCACCACGGAAAACTTGAGATATTGTAGATCCACTAGTTCTAGAGTCTAAGGAACATTCCTATCCAATAGATTTCTTAAGATATGGCCTAGGAAAGTAGATCGGACAAGGAGCCTTTGAATACCTTAGGGAAGAGAGGGAACCGAGGGGGAAAGCTTCCAAATCTTCAAAACAAGTGTAACACCTTGTTTCCCACCCCTTGAAGACTTCAATCTCTCACTCTCTCAAGTTCTTGAGGGTTGGAACCCTAGGTTCAAGGGAAGAACCAAGGGGGGAGAGGAGAGAGGCGACGGGGTGAGAGAGGCGGAGGGAGGCTGCTGAATAAGGTCCACGCAGTGAAAAGGTAAGAAACTAGGGTTTTGACTGCGGTGAAAACACTTATATAGGAGTTAAGGTCCGGAGTACCCGGACTGAACCCGGACTCTCCGGGAAATCCGGAGTATCCGGGAAAAAGCCCGGAGTCTCCGGCTCCCCCTGAGACTTGGCAACAGATTTTCAAAAAGTTTTGAATTGAGATAGATATAGATGATTATGAATGAAACTTATGTGAGCTAGAGAGGTTCCAACACTTGATACTAGCCATAATCAATCAATGAGAACCATAGTCCAAGTGTTGTACCTAGACAAAATCCAAATGTTTTTCAAAGCAAATCCACACTATCTTTTTAAATCTTTTCTTTTTGTAAAGATCTAGCCTAACACAATCAAACATGTGCATGATCTCAAGCCAAGTTACGAGAATCCAAGATATTCAATTCACTCCTTAAAGCACAAAATCTTAGTTCATCAAGAGGCTTTGTGAAGATATCAGCTAGTTGCTTTTCGGTGCTCACATGACTTAAAGCGATATCTCCTTTGACTTCGTGGTCTCTCAAGAAATGGTGTATTATGTCTATGTGCTTTGTTCTTGAGTGGTTTATGGGGTTGTTCGCTAGCTTAATGGTACTCTCATTGTCACACAAGAGTGGCACCTTACTAAACGTACAACCAAAGTCCCTCAAAGCGAACCTCATCCAAAGTAATTGAGCACAACAAGCGTCGGTTGCAACATACTCGGCCTCGGCGGTGGATAAGGCAACAGAATTTTGTTTCTTAGAATTCCAAGACACCAAGGACCTTCCAAGGAATTGACAAGTTCCGAATGTACTCTTTCTATCTACCTTGCAACCAGCATAGTCTGAATCGGAGTAGCCAAGTAGATTGAAAGTGGAGCCCTTTGGTCACCATAAACTAAGGTTAGGAGTGTGTACTAAATACCTAAAGATTCTCTTAACAGGCATGAGATGACATTCCTTAAGATTGGTTTGAAACCTTGCACATATGCACACATTAAGCATAATATCGGGCCTAGATGCACAAAGATAAAGCAAGGATCCAATCATGGAGCGATATACCTTTTGATCCACGCTTTTTCCATCTTCATTCAAGGCAAGATGTCTATTGGATGGCATTAGAATTTTGATGGGCTTGGCCTTGTCCATGTCAAACTTCTTGAGCATGTCATGAGTGTACTTGGTTTGACTTATGAACGTGCCTTCCTTGAGTTGCTTGATTTGAAATCCAAGAAAAAACTTCAACTCTCCCATCATGGACATCTCGAATCTCTTTGTCATAATCCTACTAAATTCATCTGCCCAAACTTTGTTAGTAGAACCAAATATAATGTCATCAACATAAATTTGGCACACAAATATATCATTTCCTTCTTTGCGAGTGAAAAGAGTAGGATCGGCTTTGCCTATTTCAAAGCCTTTCCTTAAGAGAAATTCCTTAAGGCATCCATACCATGCTATAGGTGCTTGTTTAAGACCATAGAGCACCTTATGGAGCTTGTAGACGTGGTTGGGGAATTGAGGATCTTCAAAACCCGGTGGTTGCTCAACATAAACTTCTTCGGAGATTGAGCCATTCAAGAAAGCACTCTTGACATCCATTTGAAAGAGCTTGAAATCATGAGGAGTGGCAAATGCCAACAAGATACGGATTGCTTCAAGTCTTGCTACTGATGCATAAGTTTCTCCAAAGTCCAAGCCTTCAACTTGAGTATAGCCCTTGGCAACCAACCTTGACTTGTTCTTGGTCACTACCCCATCCTCATCTTGTTTGTTGCGGTAGACCCAATTTGTTCCAATCACATTTTGCTTAGGGCGTTCCACTAAGGACCAGACTTCATTCCGAGTGAAGTTGTTCAACTCTTCTTGCATGGCCATCACCCAATCTGCATCTTGTAGTGCTTCTTCCACAGAGAGAGGTTCAATCATGGATACGAAAGAGTAATGCCCACAAAAGTTTGTCAATCTTGATCTTGCAGTAACCCCTCTTCTTATGCTTCCATAAATGTTGTCAACGGGATGATCTCTTTGAACACTTTGATGAACTCTTGGATGTGGCTCAGAAGCTTCTTGTTGAATCACATCCTCATTTTCTTGATGATCTTGAGCATCTCCATCAGAGGGCCCGGACTCTCCGGGGTTGGGTCCGGAGTCTCCGGAATTTCCGTATTCTCCGGACTTTTCTCCGGAGTTTCCAGGTTTTGCAGCGACAGTCAAGTTAGGTGATGCTTCAATGACTTCATCTTCTTCTTGAGGCTTAATTTCACCAATGGCCATCTTCTTAATGTCATTTGTAGAGGTCTTTTCCTTGCCTACACACACTTCATCAACTTGCTCCACTTGAGAGCCATCAGATTCATCAAATGTCACGTTACACGCTATATCAACACTACCGGTAGTCTTGTTGAGAACACGATAGCCGTGAGCATTTGAAGTGTAACCAAGAAAAATACCATCATCAACTTTAGGTGCAAACTTAGAGTTTTTGGGCTTCTTGTTGAGGATGAAGCACTTACAACCAAAAACTCTAAAGTAAGACACGTTATGTTTCTTACCGGTTAGGAGTTCATAAGCGGTCTTGTGTCGAAGCCTATGAAGATATAAACGGTTGATAGCATGACAAGCCGTGTTGACCGCTTCCGCCCAAAAACCATCTGAAGTCTTGCACTCATCAAGCATGGTTCTTGCGGCTTCTATGAGAGTCCTATTCTTCCTCTCCACTATCCTATTTTGTTGAGGTGTGTATGGGACGGAGAATTCATGACCAATGCCTTCACCATCAAGATATTCTTCAATGTTGGTGTTCTTGAACTCGGTACCATTATCGCTTCTTACTCTCTTGATCTTCATATCAAACTCATTTTGGGCTCTTGTTGCAAACTTCTTGGATACATCATAAACTTTACTCTTGTTTCGCAAAAAGAATACCCATGTATACCGAGAGTAATCATCAATAATGACAAATCCATACTTGCTTCCTCCAATACTAACATAGGCCACGGGACCAAAGATATCCATGTGAAGCAATTCCAATGGTCTTGTAGTGATGAGTACATTCTTGGAGGGGTGAGGAGCACCAACTTACTTTCCGGCTTAACAAGCACTACAAATTCTATCTTTCTCAAAATGAACTTTTGTTAGTCCTAGGATGTGTTCCCCCTTTAGAAGTTTGTTGAGATTATTCATCCCAACATGGGCTAGCCGGCGATGCCAAAGCCAACCCAAGCTAGACTTTGCCATTAAGCATGTATCAAGTTGGGCTTTCTCCGATGTAAAATCCACCAAATAAAACCTTCCCTTGAGTTCACCCTTAAAAGCAACAGAGTCATCGCCTCTTCTAAAGACGGTCACACCCTCATTGGTGAACAAACAATTGTAGGCCATCTCACAAAGTTGTGACACGGACAACAAATTGTAGTCCAAAGATTCAACCAAATAAATATCGGAGATTGAATGATTGGTTGAGATAGCAATTTTACTTAGACCAACAACCGTTCCACCACCATTACCTCCAAAGGCAATCTTTTCCGTAGGATGTTCAATCATTTCACAAGACATAAACATCTTTTTCTCCCCGGTCATATGATTAGTGCATCCACTATCAATCACCCATTTGGTTCCACCGGAGGAGTATGCCTACAAAACAAATTAGGCTTGATTTTTAGGTACCCAATTAGAGCTGGGTCCATTCACGTTAGTCACAAGAACTTTGGGCACCCACACATTTCTTTTGATCATAGAACCTTGTGTGCGGGGTCCCACATACTTGGCCACCACCTTACCCTTGTGGTTCCAAGTCAACACATAATCGGCATAAAAGTTATCTTGTGAAGCATGTGCCTTGGGCTTCTTGGTTTGCTTGGCTTGTACCACTTTGGTCTTGACTTGTGGTTCATGGAATGTACTATTAGAGCTCTTGAACTTGATGGGAGTGTTGAGTCTTGATTGTTTACCTTCAATCTTGACATCCAATTGCTTCATCCTATGCACCACATTTCTTGTTCCCACACCCCTTGTGTGGTTGTTTTTTATGAATGGGATAAGATCTTTGGAGCCTTGCTCATTCTTACCTAGCCCTTTCCCATTCTCAAAGCCAAACTTCTTCATGTAGTTTGAACCAAAACCTTTAGTATAGTTCTCAAACTCTCCTCTCATAGGTTCCTTCTTCTTTTCCTCAATAAGAGAGTTTGACAACCGAGCAATCTCTTTCTTCAATGCATTCATCTCGGCAATGTTAGTAGCACAAGCATTTATATCAATTTTATAGCATCTAGAGCAACCATTACTTGTAGAAGCATTTGAGTTAGAGGTAGCATCATTGGAGGTCGTTTTAGCACTATTCTTAAGATTGTCAAGTTGAATCTCAATTGCAATGTGACTAGCTTTCAAGCATTTTAGGCTCTCTTGAAGTTCAACCTTTTCATTCTCAAGTCTAGTGCAAGCATTCTTAGCTAGAAAGGACTTCCTAGTTAATTCATCTACTATAACCGTCTCCTTAGCTTGAGAGTTCTTAAGGCTAAGAATTTCTTCCTCCTTTTCTTTGAGTAAGCCCTCTTGCACCTTGAAACCCTTCTTTTCAATTACAAGGGCATTCTCAAGGGTAATAGTTTTCTCTCGCTCAAGTCTAAAGAGTTCTTCTTGCACCTCAAGAGTCTCATCTCTATTCTTGATTTCATTTAGAAGGTTCATAATTCTTTTGGTTGCCTTCTTACCAAAACTAGTGATCATTTTTTCAAATTCATCATCAATATCATTATCATCATCAACATCTAGGGGAGAATGTTTAGTGTCTACCTTGGTGCCCCTAGCCATGAGGCATGTGTGGGTGAAGTCATCTTCATCATCGGTGAGATCTCCAAAGAGTAATGGCTTGTCAATGGGTTGAGCAATGGATATGGTACCAAGTCCCACTTCATCATCGGAGTCGGAGCTATCATCATTTGAATCCCATTCTTCACCCAAATGAGCTTCACCAACTTCCTTTTTCTTATTCTTGTCATACTTGTTGGTGTCGCTTCTTCTCACTTTGATGTTAGGACATTCCGCAATGAAATGACCTTCCTTGTCACACCCAAAACATGGCCTCTTGGATGTTCTCTTGGTCTTGGTCTTGATCTTGTCCTTGTCTTTGTTCTTGTTGAAGAAGTCACCCTTCTTCAACACTTTGGTGAACCTCTTCACAAATAGAGCCATTTGCTCGGGAGTCAAGGTGTCATCACTATCTTCATCACTATCTTCCTTGACCACAGCCTTGGAGGATGATGAGATTATCTTCTTCTCTTTGTCTTTGCTTGAAGCTTTGAGAGCTACTCCCTTGTTCTTCTCAAGTTGTTCATGCATCTTTGACATTTCTTGTGAGAGCTTTGACTCCTTGACGGTGATAAGATGTTCTTCAATTCTACCAATCACATCCGCCGGAGTGAACTTCTTGAAACCTCTCTTCTCTCTAATGAGTGTAGGGAGTTGAACATCCCTAGCCATGTAAGCGGAGAGGATCTTATCAACCACTTCTTTTCTTCCCCATCTTGTGCTACCAAGAGATTTGATTTTGTTGATGATCTTGTTCAAGCAGTTGTACATGTCTTGCGGAGATTCATCTTCCTTGATGACAAAGCGGTTGAGTTCACCTTCAAGAGCTCGAATTCTTCCTTCCCTAACTTGCCTTGTTCCTTCATGGTTGATAAAGAGAGTGTCCCACACATCTTTGGCAGACTTCAAACCATCAACCTTGTCATACTCTTCGGGGGTGAGTGAGCTCTTGATGATGCAAATGGCTTGATAGTTGTATTGGATCTCATTCACTTGAGCTTGTGTTAAGGTAGCATCTCCACTTGGAAAGGTGATTCCCCTATTCACAATAGTCCAAAGTGCGGGATTTACCGCCATCAAATACTCCTCCATCTAGTTCTTCCACTTGGAATAGCTGGTTCCATCTTTCCAATGTGGTGGGAACTCGATGGTTTATCAAAAACCAAGTTAGAGTAATCGAAAGGGATTTTGGAGAACTCCCTTCCCGAAGGCTGACGAGTGGAGCGGTTCAATCTTGCATCATCAAAGTCATCATCACTTGAGGAGGATGATCCACCGTCGTCATCCCGGATGGTGGCTTGTGCTTGCTCCACCAGTACCTCCCGCTGCACCCGTTGGAACCTCGAGTGTATGCACGGGAGGTTGATGACCATCGGGGTTGGTCAAGTCACCTTCGGGCGGCGTTGCTTGATTAGTTGAGGTCGACATCTCTTTTCTCCAAGCGATTAAGCTTCAAACGGAGCAACCGGCTCTGATACCAATTGAAAGGATCTAGATGTCGACTAGAGGGGGGTGAATAGTCATTCCTAAAAATTACAACTTAAAACCAAACTGTCATGTCAAAGTCCGGAGTCTCCGGATATTTTTTCGGATACTCCGGAAAGTCCGGAGTATTCGGGAAAATGTCCGGATTGTCCGTGCTTTTGAGGGGGCGACTAAATCGACAGAAATCAAACTTGCTCAAATTCAAATCTGTGAATATAGGATGTGCAATACAGTGATATAAGCATGTTCCACCACTTAGAACCAGTAGCAACCTCACCACGGAGTAGATCGACCACAAACCCTAGAAATGTGCTCAAAGGGATATCAAGCATACAACAAGAGCAACAAGCACAAGTGACACAAGGGATTTGTTACCGGAGTTCAAGCTCAAACCTTGAGCTCTACGTCTCCGTTGAGGAACCCACAAAGGATGGACCTTTACACCTAGGTCACTTTCCTCCCCCTAGCGACCACAAAGATCAAGCTAGGGTTACTTACTCAATCATGGAGTAATACAAACTTCCTTTAGCAGCCACAATCGGTTGGATGCTCCAAGGCAACACCTAGCCGGCTAGGAGCTCAAAGCTCCAAGAGTAACAAACACGAAGTTGCCAACCAAGCGAAGAACGAGGTGCTCTAGAGATGGAAAATCAGCTCACTAGCACTCTCCAAGCTCTTGCTCTCAATCCCTCCTTTAATCCCCAACAAATCTCACCAAACCAAAGCCAAGGGGAGTAAAGAGGGGGAGTGAATGAGTTCTGAGTGTTGTAGGTCGAAATGGGCAAGAGAGAGGGAGTGGATAGGGTTGAGGAGGTATAAATACCTCCTCACCCAGAAAAAGAGCCGTTACAGCTCTAAGACCCGGAGTATCCGGGATAAAACCCGGAGTCTCCGGCCTTCCAGAGTTAGCACTCTAAGGATAGCCAGGTGAAGTGTAGTGCAAAGGTCTCTCATAGGTTTTTGGTTCGTCAACTAGAGCACCTTTTTCAACTCTTGGAAGATTCAATTCATGTCCCTCTTTATAGTATGACATTCCTAGAACTCAAATTCAAAATATAAAATAAATAAGCCTCCAAGGAATCCTTCTTTTAGCAACACTTTCTTTTTGTATAACAATGAAGCGCTTAGATACCATCATAGAATTTTAGTACCTGCTCATATACTCAATACATCATTAGTAGCTTATTAGTGTGACATTAAATCACCAAAACCCACTTAGAGGGCCAAGATACTCTTCAGATCTGGAGTTCATGGTGGTGGTGATAGAGATGGCAACGGGCACAACGCTCGCGGATACTAGTGTCATGTGCCCGCACCCGCAAGCAAAATCTTGTGCCCGCACCCGCTATCCCGTCACGGGCGCCATCCTATGCCCGCGCCCGCTATCTGCGGGCATGCGTTGCCCGTGGGCATGCCTGTGCACCCGCCAGACAGCAGCTGGGCGGGGCGACTCGACGAGGAGGACTCCGGTCGTAGATCTAGGGCGAGGAGTTGGGAAGGGGAGGGGTCACCGGGGAAAGGGATCACGTCGCGGACGTGCAAAGCTTGACGCGACGGAGGAGGTGGGAGCCGGATAGAGGGTGAGGGAGGGGAGGAGCCGCCGGGGAGAGGGCTCCCGTCACGGCCGCGCGGACCTCAACGGCGGCGGAGAAGAGAGCCGGGGAGAGGGTGGGGGAGGAGAGGAGCCGCCGGGGAAAGGGCTCCCGCCCTGGCCGTGCGGACCTTGACGGCGGCGGAGGAGTTTTGCTCGTGGGAGGACAGAGGATCTGATGTCCTTGCCGTCGCTTCACGCACGCGAGAGGACAGAGGAGGGGGCGACGGCGGGGACAGGGGGTGGATCGGTGGAGGGTGGGCACCGAGAAAACCCTAGAGATTGTATATATATATATACATGCTTAATTGTAGGTCCCACACGTCAGAGCAGGTCTAGCGGGTATACGGGCGCGGATAGCAATTTCTTTTGCCCGCGAACAACTATCCTCTGGGTTTAGGTTGATGCCCGCGCCCACGCCCGCGGGCGAGGAATGATGCCCGTATCCTCGCCCATCGGGTCGGATATCCGCGGGTACACGGGTATTTTGTGCCTGTTGCCATCTTTAGGTGGTGATCCTCCTCCACCCCCACAAATGACCCCCGCTAAAGCATTCATGGCTACTCAAACTGAGATGTTGAGGCAGATCCTCCAAACTCAGAACCAGATTGCACAAAGGCTGCAGCAGCCCTTCAACAATCATGATCATAATCAGGATGGGGCATAGCCAAATGCCGTTACAAGATATGAGCAATTCAGGTCAACGAGGCCTCCTGAGTTCTCTAAGGCTGAAGAGCCCTTTGAGGCAGATGCTTTCATCAGGGCCTTAGAGGCCAAGTTCTCAGTCTTTGTCCTGCCATGCTCTGAGGAGAATAAGGCTGGCTTCGCCGCCCAACAGTTTAGGGCGAGGCTTTGATTTGGTGGGAGCACTTTAAGTCTATGCAGCCACAGGGCCACCAGATCACTTGGGAGAAATTTAAAAAGACCTTCAAAGAGCATCACATTCCTAGAGGCCTTCAAAGAGCATCACATTCCTAGAAGAGCATCAAGCAAGGTTCAGACTCTGTCTATCAGTATGCCCAGAAGTTCAACAGTCTCTGTCAGTATGATGATTACCATGTGGATACTGATAAGAAGAAAATGGAGCGTTTTCGCTATGGTCTTGATGGTGAGCTTTATAAGAGGCTCAACTTAGTTAAGACTGAAAGTTATCCTAAGCTTGTGAATATGGCTATCGCCCAGGAGGACGCCAAGAAGAGGGCTCAACAGGATAGGAAGAGGAAATTTAATCAAGCCTCAGGCAGTGGGCAGTGAAAGAAGTTCAAGTTTGTGAAGAAGAATGTGCAGGGTTCCACCCAGCTATTTTCATCTGGACGCTGGGTGATGAAGCAGTCACAGAACAAGCCTTCTGGCAACTTCAGCTTCCGCAACACTCATCAGCAAGCTTCCAAGCCCAATGCACCCCCACCTCCACGCAATAGCGATGATCGCCGTTGCTATAACTGTGGACAGCTGGGGCATTATGCTAACAAGTGTACTCGTCCTAGGCAGCAAAATCAGGAGAATCAAGGGTAGGGTTCTAAGGCTGGAAACCAATGCAAGAAGCAGACTGTGCAGGTGAAGCAGAGTAGGCTGAACTTCACCTCAGTGGTTGATCTTCCAGAGGGAGCACCAGTCTTAACAGGTACATTTTCTATCCGTGGTTGTCCAGTTACAATATTGTTTGATTCTGGTGCTACACATAACTTTATTAATGTGAAAACTATAAGCAACTTGGGTTTAAAGTAGAGTCATACAAATCAGGCCTATATGATTGCCACACCGGGTGAAAAGGTTGCTTCACATCACGTAGCCTTAAGGGTACCGCTTGAGATATGTAGCAAGACTTTCCAAACCAATCTTGTCACATTGAGTCTGGATGGGGTAGATGTTATCCTAGGCATGAATTGGATGACTCAGCACAAGATTATCCTGGATATTTCTGAGAGAATGATAGAAATCAATTCACCTATCATTGGAAATTCAATTATGTACCTTCCTCCTAAAGGCTATAAAATCTCTTGTGCTTTCTCAGTCATAACTACTCAACTTGAAGACATTCTAGTGGTATGTGAGTACACGGATGTCTTTCCTGATGATTTGCCTGGCTTGCCACCAGACAGAGATGTCAAGTTTGTTATTGAGCCTCAGCCTGGCACGACCCCTATCTCTAAAAGATTTTATCGAATGCCACCCAAAGAACTAGCTGAATTAAATAAACAACTTCAAGAATTGCTTGATAAGGGTTATATCCGCCTAAGTTCTTCTCCTTAGGGTTGTCCAGCTCTGTTTGTGAAAAAAGAAAGATAGTAGCCTGAGGTTGTGGACTACCGACCTCTCAATGCGGTGACTATAAAAATAAATACCTTTTACCCCGCATTGATGTTCTATTTGACCAGTTGGCTGGAGCCAATGTTTTCTCAAAAATCGATCTTCGGTCTGGCTATTATCAAATAAAAATCCAGCCTAGCGATATTCTAAAGACTGCATTCTCTACTCGCTATGGCTTATATGAATTTTTGGTCATGTCTTTTGGTCTTACAAATGCACCAGCCTACTTCATGTACCTTATGAATTCCGTATTTATGACGGAGTTGGACAAATTCGTAGTGGTTTTCATTGATGACATCCTAATTTATTCCAAAAATGAGAAAAAGTATGCGGAACATCTTCGCATTGTCTTACAACGCTTGCGAGATCATAAACTTTATGCTAAGTTCTCCAAGTGTGAGGGCTAATACATATGCATGTATACGTATAGATTTGCCGGACGGTACATACACGCTCACCCAAGAGGGAGACGGGACGATAGATGGAGAAGTGAACAAGCTGGGTGTGCACCAAGACCTGGACCAAAGTCCAGAAGAGCCCAAGGCTGTAGCTGAAGTAGAAGAAGGCAAGCACCGGAGTGCATTAACCGTCTTTCTTAAACTTACAATTTACTTTTCGTATTTATGATATGTTTTGTGCATTTAAGTTTCAGGAGTTGATTTGAAACCTAGATGCATGATCCTTAGGTTCCTATGGTCTTTTACTAGTATGTTAGGTCGCTAGTGCCATGCTTTAAGGACATGGTACAAGTCGAGTAATGACTCATTGCTCGTGAGATATAGGACACTTATGTTGGAATCATAAGTTGGTTAAACTGACTCGCTCATGTGGTAAGAGCAATGAGTTCGGTCTCGACCGAGTAGCATTGTGCTGCTTTAAGCTACTGAACGTACCAAGCACTTGTCGGGAATGAGACCGGTAAGCCTAGTACCTAATGAACCAGTGCGGAAACTTTATCGCTACTACTCTTGAGATGCGTCTTCCGGTTTGATTCTGATAGTGCAAGTGTGAGTCTGGACGTACTGTGTTGGGCGTACCAGTAAACCTTGTACTTAGGACTGTAGCATCTGATCCTAAGCTGGGGAATGACGGGAACCGCATGGTCAAGGTAGACCCTGCATTTGCTTTTATTTATATTCTTAGGGTCTACCTTTTTCGTGTGTCTTGGATTGTACCTTGCAAGTTTTATAAATCGATCGATCGTCGGTCTCTCGCCGTTTTCAGAGACGGCTTAACCACTGACTACCCCATATTGATATATGGAACATGAATTAATTTTGTTGTCTAATTAATATTATTTGCACAACTGCTTGTTGAGCTTAGGTGCTTACCTAGAATGGTTAACATACTAGAACTCGAGCTAAAACTTGAAATTAAGGATCAACTCTTAGTCGCTTTTGGCAAAACAAACCCACCAGCCAAAAAGCCTTGCATGTCTAGTTGTACTTTTATTTTTGTCGGATAAGTCTTGCTGAGTATTAGTATACTCAACCTTGCATTTGTTGTTGTTTTCAGGTAATCCCATCTGACCTGGCTTTATACCAAATAGTTGGGAACTTGAGTGAGAACGATGATGCTAAGTGATATACTATAGATGGCCTCCCATGTGTATCTTCCGTTTAGTTTACTTTTCGCTGTTTAAACTCTGGACCTTTACTTTTATGCAATGAAACCTGATTTGTAATAATGTAACCTTGTGGGCTTTTATGTAATTTGAACTTGTACTCTGGTCCAGCTTTCGTGTGGGTGTTGTTGCATGTTATCGATCCTGTTGTAAGTGATTTACCGGGTATGACCCGCAGAGACGACAAAACAACTCTTTGTTATCGCTTATTGGCCAAGTGGACCGACTTAGGTGATAATACGAATTTATTTTAGACTGTTCTGTCACACTCACGAACTGGAGAGTGCTTAATATCATTCTTGGCAAGCAACGCCTTCTGTCGAGTCTCCATCTTCAAGAGCTGCTCATCAACATATTGCCAGTGGGCACAGATCTCTTAAGCATTGTGTTTCCCAACATTAAAGCAAGCAGAAAGACCTTGAGATAGGAAGTTTAGACTGCTCTTCTTCTTGCTTCCAGAGGGAGGAAGACTCTGAACACGAGGAGGACCATGAGAGGAAGACGGGGCCTGCAGAGATGACGTGCCACCCTGAGAGGGTCCTTCCGAGGAAGGGAACTTTGGAGCCCATTTGCCCAACTTGAGCAGACGATCAATAACACCCTGAGATGGCTTGTAGACGCGATGAACCTTATCAGTCAGAATATCCACTTTAGTGACCTGGCAAATCATATAAAAGATCCATGGGGCATACTGGCAGCTCTTGTTGGTTGACACGGAGCAGACAATGACCTCTTCCCAAATGAAATCAAACACGCTAAAATCTCGCTGCCCGGGAGCCATTCTCACAAGCAAGCTCTTGGCCATGTTGAAAACATTGTAATTGTCACCCATCTTAGGACTGACAGTGTATCTGAAGAGGTTGTTCAACAGTAAGACATTTTGTTAGCCCTCAAAGTCTTAATGTGCTACCTTAACAGTTAACATGCAACTCACATCTGACGGATGCACAATCTTTTAGAATTTCTGATTACTTCCCAGACGTTTCTTCAGCTACAACGATAAAAAATCAATTAGACTAGAAACAGCAAACCAATGGCAAATCTATGGTGTGTAGGTATGACTGGTGAGCATGTGAGCCCAGCCATACAATGATCAGGCAATCTCGCATAAGGCTGTATACTTCAGTTTCTTTTGACATGGTATTCAGTTTCTCTTCATGCAAATAGGCGTTCATACTCTGTGATATGTAGCGAAGACCAAAATAAACCCTGTTGTAATGCTTGCTTGGTCCTAAATATTATTTTCAAGCAAAATTATATGGAGGTGATTCAGGTACTCTGCAACTAATTGAGCTTCAGCCAATCAGCCAGAGCACAAGAACAGACAATTCATCAGTTCCTGTCCTACAGTCTTCTCTTCATTTTTATGAAAATAGTATTCAGTTAAGTGGCTAAGACCACCAATGCATGAATAGGAGCACATGATTAGATGATGATCCAGGTTTAACTGATCAGATCCATCTCAAAGTTTCTTGCTCTGATGCCTTGTGCAACAGACCAGGTTATTGGTGTCAGATACTCAGATCATTTGCCTGTGTTGACATATGATCATCGGGTTGGTCCAAACCACTTCACAATTTTCATTTTTGCTATGGTACTAAGAGCAAATTTCGACATCTCCAGTCAAACTTTTCAAACTTTAATAGTTCACAAATACTATTAGATTAACCAGGTTGAAGAAATACTAATGCCTGTGATTAAAACAAAACTTCTATTATACTATATTTTCACGGTTTTACCAACCAGTGGTCAAAGTTGCCGAGGTATCCCAAAAAAGAAACATCATCTCCATAATAAGGGTTTGATTTTCATTTAAGCAAGCACAACATGTCAGATTATCAGGTCAAAAATAGAATAAAATAATGTAGTCAGTTGCCTGTTTGTCCCGTTCAAAAGCCGGGCCAAAGCAGCGGCTTAAGGAAATAACTTTTCCAGACATGATACAAATAATGTGCAGATTATGACCACCTCCAATATCAAAATGATCATACCTTATTTATGTACTTCAGTTGCTCAAGAACCTCATCAGTATCCAATTCCTGCAATGGAAAAGATAACCAAGAAATCAGTTTTATGAAAAATGGTAGAATTTTCAATTACTTTGCATACAAGTTCAACAGCTAATTTAGATTTTCAAAGAGATGTGGACGAAAATATGACATCATGCCAATATAGATAATATGTACCACATAAGGTACCATCAATTGTGAATAGGTTGCCTTATAATCCTAATAATGTTAGAAGATGACTTAAGACAAACAAGCGTCTTCCCACAAGGCCGCATAGAAAACATAACTACAACAAAGGAAAGTATAACAGGAACATACCTGCGGAACAGCACAATCAGCATGGATAGGATCCCAAACAACTGAACATGAACAGTCCCAGTCACTTGATTGAACAACAAACAATGGTGCCCTGCCGAAGGTCCATGCAGTAAAAAAACATAAACATATTGATGTTATACTTTAATATGGCTGTGTATGCACAAACATAGAGATACGAGAAAAGCAGTAATTTGTAATGGAGGGTGTACCTCCTCCATTTGCCACAAACAACTCCTGCGTCTAGAACTTCTCGGCACTGGATCCAATTACCAACACTGGTTTTCTTATCCTCGAACCGTTGTAAACACTGCAAGTACAACAACAATGTCAGGAAGGGTGCCTCGTAATAAGTATTAAGGCAATTTTGTGTCTATTATCATTTATCCAGTTCAAAGTGGGCAGAGACGTACACCCATCATTGTCGTTTCATTAGGATCAAATTCAGTGGGCTCAGGAAACTGATCTTCGTTGCTGCACAGAGAATGTACCACTAACATTAGAGATTTTTTATAATATCAAAGTTGCAACAAAAATAGTACATCATATCCTATTTTTATGTTGTCCATTTCTATGCAATGAAGAGGAAACAGTTCAACATATATTATTTTTCATGCCCACATGCTAGACAGGTTTGGACACAGCTAAATCTTCCAATGATCCCTCAATTGTGCTATGACCACCCCAAACAGATTCAAAGAGACACAACTGAGTTACCAACTATAGTGATAGAGATTGCATAGAACATCTAGATTGCAAGGAAGAGAAAGAGTTTTGATGGAACAACCGGTTCCTGTAGAGGTAGTGAGGCAGAATTGCATTGACACTCTGGAGCTACGGAAACAAAGACCAAGATCTCAAAAAGAAGTAGCATTTTTGCTGCGCTGGATCCAGCACTGATCCCAGAATTCATTAGGGCCTTAATTTTTTTCCCATCTTCTTTTCTTCTCTGTACTCCTTTTTCTTTTTTGGTTCACATGTGTACAGCATTTATGCATGACCAATAAATTCAGGTAGGGATCTCCCCTAAGAAAGTACAGATAAAACTGCACTTTCACATAACTTCGGAGGACTTGGTATATTTAGATTTTAGCATCTACACCTAATCAGTACTTTGTAAAAATAAATCTGGTGGCAAACACTATACGAGGTGACAAATATTGTCTGTACCAACTCCAACAATTTCTGCTCGGTATACATAGTAACTTACCATTTTTAGAGAACATAATAGTTAAGTTGAGGTTGCCTCTCCCATCACATTAACAGAGGAAATCAAAATAAACGTCATAAAAAGTAAGTGAGCATACCTAGAAATAGGACCAGACCATTCTGGAACATCTGCTTGAAACTTAGTACCTATCCTCGCATCACTTTCGTATGATTCATCATCCACCAACATATCTCGAATAGGACCAAGACCTCGGCGAGGCCTTTGAATGTCCTTGGGTAATACACGTTTGGGACTCGTCAACTTTCCACGCTGCCTCTTAGGCTTCTTTTTTTTACAGACCAGGCAATACCACTCTTCCTCTGGTATTTTCTTGACACGAGGGTTGCAGCATGATAAATGAAATGCTCCTTCACAACAATCACAAATTAACATTTTGTTTGGATCTTCCATCGAACGACATCTCACGCATTCAAATAAAGGACTGCTTTGATTATCATCGTGGTCTATGGTACTTGATTTTCTGCTAAGTTCTGAACCTTTAGTGGGGAATATTTCGCTTCTGAGGATGGAGATGCAAAGGTCCCTTGCTGATACTAGTTCTGTTACTGGTTTTGCAATTGGAGATGCAAAGGTCCCCGGCTGATGTCCATTATTGCCATTAGAATGTGATCCTGCTGGAATGACTACATTTGGAGACACCATACTTGATTTGCCATCCACTATGTGTACTGGAGATGACAAACATCCAGTAGCTGTGAAGTTTCTCGTCGTACTCTCTCTCATATTTCCATTTGTTGGAAGGGGATCATATTCATCATCCATCTTCCTTCGTTTATTCAAATAGAAATCATCTTCTGAGGCAGGAATTGAACAAATACTGTCGGCAGGCAGCAAATTCGAGTTCAAGGATGAATCAACGATTTTTATTACAGATGATCTGAATTCCTTCTTCCGGCATAGAAGAGGTTCTCTGTAGATCTCATCTGAGCACCTACTAGATTTAAAAGTCATGTCTTCAGTTCTTCTCAACTGTGACTGCTCCCACAGAAATCTCAGGCGCAATAGATAGTTTGCTTGGCCAAGGATAGTGTAACTGAAGCAGGCCTGGTGCTCTATTTATTTCCACAAAAAAATAATGGAATTACATAAGTCAAAATATATAGCAGATAAAGGTATATAGAATTACTATGTAAGGTCTGGGACAAACAAGATAAAATAAAATTATTCAAAATGGCTAAATCAAGATAGTATATGTTTGTAATCTGATGCTCAATAACTGCATATACGGCACTTCACACAATGTCATATGGATAAGATCAACTCTCAAGTACCAAAATCAAAGTTCAGTTGAGGCCCAATCAGTGTTCACTACGACCAAAACTAAGAAAAGAAGGCAAAGTGGACTTTTTGCACAATTCATAATTGCTTGAAAAAATAAGTGTTGAACAAATATAGTGCAAATTTAATGACCGTGTGGAGCTGCTGAAATGTAGTGCGAGATTGACACCCATGTGCCATGGCCCATGGGGCAGCTGAAATCTGTAATTGAAGAAGAAAATATGCACAATCTACTATCGCTTGGAGTTTGTCTAATCTAATCCTAGTAGATAGGGTGTACTCTCTCCGTCTCAAATCGTGGGTCGTTTATCTTTTTCTAGGTATAGCTTTTGGTATGCATTAGATTCACAGAAAATCTATAAATCTAGAAAAGTCAAAACGACCTACAATTTGAAACGGGGAGGGTGACATTCTTTCAAAAGAAGGTTTAAATTTGGCCAAAAACATGTACCCCATACCAAGATCGAGGAACGAGGGGGCACGCCTCGAGATCAAAATTATGTACCACCAAGGACGTTTGCCAAGGAATTTGGAGACACAAAATAACAAGGACCTGCCTCAAGGGCCTCCAAGACGCCTTGAGGTGGTATCGTTTCTTGATGGTTGAATTGGCACATAGGGATGGGGCGGCGCGTATAGATCTAGGGTTATTATTCACGAAAATCTACAAACTGTATCGTAAACGGATACAAATTCGCCATAGGTGAACGAGTATCGGATCCGAACTGGATATCTAAAGCACACAAGCACCCAATTCCATGATATGGTCACAATTGCTCAAGTTCCCCAATCTCCACTCCTACATATTCCTTTCCCAAATCCTAACCAAATCTACCCCAACATCTTCCACCACACCCAAATCTGTACGACCCCAACCCCATCAAACAACAAGCTAACCACCTCCACCAACTAGCCATCGGTTCATTTTCGAGATCACGCAGGAACCAAGCATATCAGTCGGAATCAATCGCTGCACTATATTACTTAGTTCATAGCAAAAATGAAGACCAGAACAAATCGCATGGGAGAGGAGAAGAGATGTTACCCGACGCTCCTCGGTGGCTTCGCTGCAATGGACTCTGCAGCAGATCCTCCCGGGAGGATTTTATAGCAGGAGGCGGAGATCACCCGAGGTATTCTTCCTCGGCGCTCGTCCTCGTCCTGATATGGAAATGGCAACGGTAAGTTTTTCGGTGCGGTAATGCTTTGCTTAACGACCAGGGGCCGTCAGGAGGGAGAGAGAAAGAGCGAGAAAGGGGGCACTACAGCACGAATGCACGATCACCACGGCCGAGGAGAATTACCGGCGTGCGCTGCTCGCGTATTTATCTGGTGAGTTCCGCAATCAACCGTATAAGGAGAGAGAGAGAACAGAAACATTTTAGTATTGTTTTCTTTTTCTTTTCTTTTTAGTCTTTTGCGAAGAGTATTTTTTTGTTGGCGATTAATATAACCAACAATCTATTTACTCCAACTTATTTATTTTTTCTTTTTCTACATATATCTTTTTATATGGAAATCTCCTCTCACAATTTCAACGTACAAAGGTGCCGCAGAAGATTCTCTTCTCCTTTTCCTCTTTTCTATCCAACTAAACTGTGGAGCTCACCTGTCACAGAGGAATTCATTTTGTTTCCTCTTCTCCTCCCCCTCTCTCATCTCACATGGCAGAGCAGCGGCGGGTGCATGGGCTCCCATGAAGTGCGCACGACGAGAATGGAGCCGCACAGGAGGGAAAGACATGGGGGTGCCTTAGGCGGCTAACGGCCTAGGGTAAAGGTACGGACAACCATTGTCGACGTTGTGGATTCACCTGGGGGAAAGGTAGGGGCAGCCATTGTCGACACTGTGGTCAGGACAGGATAAAGCAACGCGGTTGAGACAGAGAGCATGGCGAAGGGGCGGCTAGCCAGCAACGAGGCGTGCATGCGATGTGGGCGGGAATGGAGCCACGTGGGAGGAAAAGACATGGAGCTTGCCTTAGGCGGCGAATGGCCTAGGGTAAGGGTAGGGGTAGCCATTGTCGACGCTGCGGTTAGGGCAGGACAAAGCAGCGCATAGTAAAGGTAGAGAGAGCGATGGCGAAGCGGCGGCTAACCGGTAACGAAGCATGCATGCGACGTGCCTAAGGCGAAGGACCCACGCGGATCGGGCAGTTAAAAGCAATTACGAGTTGGAGATCAAACAGCTGGAGAGACAAAGGAGGAAAGGAGAGCGAGAAGAGATTAAAAGGAATTGAGGGAAAAAGGAAAAGAGGAATAGAAAGAGAATATGTTTGAGTATGTTTTTCCATCTCAATCCTCTTTATGATTGCAAAAGGGAAGAGGAAAGAGAATCTATTGGAATTGCTGTCTTCGTCACAAACTGCAAGACATTTTAATTTTTATTATGCTCCTTTCATTTCAAATTATAGATTTTTTAACTTAGAAAAACTAAAATGACCTAAAATTCGAGATGGAGGGAGTAGATTCATAGCATTTGTATCTATGTAGACATAACATATGTCTAGATACATAGTAAAAAACTATGAATCTAAAAAAATCAAATATTTACAATTTGGGACGGATGAAATGACTATTAACACCTGATCATGTCATTAATTAGTCCCATAGTTGATTGAAGACGGTCCGAAATTAATAGTTGGTACTTCAAATATTTTCTCAACACAACTAACAATCTGACCACCTATTAACAACAAGTTGGACTGCTAATTTTTAGCTTATTAGTATAAATTATTAATAACCAAATAACAATTAAGATTAATGGGTCCAAATAGGATCTAAATATCATTGTGAGAACAAATGTACTCGCCAAAGCTTTTTAAAAAAGAAATGTTGTGTGAAGGCGACGACTGCTCTATGCAGCTGCACTGCGTGTGGACCCTAGCGCCCATCGGGCCCACACGGCAGCCTCAGCGATCTACTGCGGAGAATCTCAATCGGTGTATGAAGTAGTTTAGTTAGACTTTATTCTTGCTTTTAGTTGTATAGTGGCTCTGTATCTAAAAGTAGGGCTAAAAGCTATGCCAACCTGACACACTTGTTTGCAAAGAAAAAGAAAAGCTAATTGCTTGAAAAGTAAGAGTAGTTAAACAATTAATAAATTGCAGAAATCGTCGTATACTAAGTTCCATTTTATGAGTTTATAGCACTACGGGATTCGTCTGCTTTCACCAATATAGTCTCTTATACATATATCAAAGTCAGGACATTTTCTTCAGGTTGTACCAAGAGAATCCTATCCCAATTTCTTTAGCACACACAATGAATAAGCATAACCTAAGTCATAAAATGAAAGTGATTCAGCTAGCTTGGCCTGTGATGCCTCCCCCTATCAGCGAAAATTAGCTAAAATAGGTGTACTATTGCAACAAAACTAAAAGTGACCTTTAAAGTAGTTTATGCAACAATTATTTTACTATATCGTGCCAAGTTTCAAACATAGGACTTCTCATTTTAATACTCAAGGTGCATGCACCGACAATGGCATATAAAAAAATCTATATTGGTAGGGAAACATAAGTGATTCACTTGTATTTCAACACTATAGACTAAATTGGACCATACACGTGTACCTAAACACACCTAAAATATCAGATTATTGAGTTGTAAAACGTAAAGATGGTCAGATCGTTGAGTTGTATTATAATTATAAACTATCTAACAAGTATACAATATGTGCAGCGACATGTATGTCATTATTGACCACGAGACACAGGTCGCAACAAACGAAGATGATTAAAAACAATCAAGTTGTTGACACTATGATTGCAAGTCTCCACAAGAAAAGGGGACAAAAGCCAACCTCACAATTATTTGTTTTATCAATAAAAATATAAAGTTTGACAATTCAAATTAAGAGAATATTGGATCATAGTATGAAGAGATAACTCTTAGATATATGCTATTAAAAATTAAATTTAATATATTGACCATAAAATAATCATGTTACAGTTATCTACCGTTCTGTTTGCCTTCGGCCAGCTTTGTTGCCGCCACCGCCGCCAACCAATGAACAATATGAGACCTTCACCACCACCTCGTTGACAGGCAGCAGTAGGCCCAGCCACCACATGCTCTGTCTTTGCAATCATGGATGGAAGAGGAGGGAGGAGAAGGTTGCCAGTCGCGGGGATGAACCTAAGCGACGGCAGATCCATGAGCCTTGCGATGGAAGAGGATTAGAGTTTAGGGTTCACAAAAGGTTGCTAGCGAGGGCATGAAACTGAGCGGCGGAAGATCTATGAGCCTTGTTTGCTAGCCGAGAAGATGAACCTGAGTGGCGGCAGATCTATGATCTTGCCACAGAAGAGGATTGAAATTGATGATGAAGAAATAAAATTCAGTTAAATCAGTTGTAGATTTGGAATCTAAGAGAAGCAATCAACTGATTTGGATGGCGGATTTGAGTGATGAGGTCTTGTGGGGTAGATAGCTATAATATGATCATCGTCTCCCCATCTATCGTTGCGTGAACAACGACACCAGCTTGTTGAGGAAGTGAACGGCGGCAAAATCGACGAAGGTAAACAGAATGGTAGATAGCTATAACGTGATCTTCTTAAATGTTGGTTCTTCTAATGCTATAGATCTATTTTTTTCTTATTTTATTTGTTGTTCCTTTCAAGAAAAAAATTGTGTATGCAACATCAAATATATTGAATTGGCGGTAATATATTTTGGTGGATAGAAAAAATATCAAATTAGACTAGGATACGTGATGGGCATGTGCAGCTGAATACGGCTTGTAGATGAAAGACTAAATGAAAGGCCAAAGATGATAGTTTATTGTGAAATACCAATATGGCACTCATCACTAACAATCTACATGATCAGGATTGAACAAACAATTTCAAGCAAAATTATCAAAACTGAAGATGATCATCACCACACATACATCAAATGGGGACGAGGTGGGATCTAAAATATGATTGAAAACATGTTTGATGAAGAAGATGCATGGCAAAGTGAAATCATGGATACCTTTAGATTGGATCTAGATCGATGAGTCTTAGATCGGATCTACTAGATGGGGCGCGTTCCTCCTCCACGACATTGGGGATGATGTCTCTCCGACTTCGTCTAATGGGATGATCAATCATCACGCCAAGGCTCGCCTCATATTTATTGATAAATTTCGAGGGGCAATTTTCTAATTAAGTCCAACATTGAAATCAAATCAAACTTTGGTCTCCATGCACATAAATAGACCCTACTATAAGGAAATAGACTTGTATTTCTTGCACAATAAGACTTACAATATTTGATTTCAACATTTGTTGCGTAGGACACCGATACATGCAAGTTGACTTGTTTTGAAATAGAAAATATGTTGTTTCTATATTACTAAATATTTTAAAGGGAAACAAAAAAAACAGATCCTAAGAGATGATCTCGATCTTCACGCCCAACTGCAAATTGCAATACATGAAGAACGTCACATGTGCAATTAGCCTAACTAGCAGCTCAAAGGCAAAAATAAAAATAAAAAATAAAAGCTAATAGCTATGCGACTTAGGCTTACAGCCCCAGTACGTTTTGGAAATTGTTTAGTCCAGAATCAGGACTCTATCTACAATTGACATACATAGAGTCCTTATCTGTTTAGGAAAGTCTTAGTCCCTAAGGAATATATAATGCAGTTGAGTTGGGGTATTTTTATGTGTCGGCTTCCGTAATTTGCTCAGAACCAAAGAAATTCGTGCGCCTTGTTGCTAGCTTCTGATCAGACTAGGGGAACCTCACCCGCGCGTTGCTGCGGGAATTAAGAAAATGCAATGATTTTAAGGAAAATTTACTATGATATCATCTCTCGACGATAAGGACATGAGCATATTATGTAAAGTTGAAATACCTACGTAATGAGTATCACTATTTATTTAAACCAAAGTGGCAAGCTGTTTGAACTGAAGTTTCTTATCTGAGTATAACGGCTACATGTTCCGGGTGTACATCGGCGCGCAGTTCACCGGCGTCCAGTTCACCGACGTTCCCGTCAACTCCATGCTCGCCTTCCACTACATCCTCGCCTTCGCCATCGACTACACGCCAGTGAACCAGAAGCCCACGCCGACACCGACTAACGGCGTGTTCAGCCCGTTCTGGGACACGGGCAACCTGTCCCCGTCCGCCGTGGCCGCCGTCAAGGCCGCGCACCCGAACGTCGCCGTCATGGTGGGTATCGGCGGCGACAGCGTGCAGGACATCACCAAGGCCGTCTTCACCCCGACGTCCATCGACTCGTGGGTGTCCAACGCCGTGACGTCGCTCACGAGCATGATCAACACGTACAGGCTCGACGGTGTCGACGTCGACTACGAGCACTTCGCCGACGGCGCCGACGTGAACACCTTCGTCGAGTGCATCGGCCGCCTTCTGACGCAGCTGAAGAAGAACATGCCGTGGATCAAGACCTCCATACGATCGGGATATCGCGTGCTTTCGGTGTGCTCGCCGCAAGCTCAGGAACGTGTCAAAGGTCGTTCGAGCAGAATAATGGCAGTACGACGAGCTGCTACCTAGGTTACTTTACTTCACAGATCGCTAAGCACGTTTACTGGTTCGCCATGGCAATGGGGCCATGGGGCCGGGGTAACGAACGAACGGGGGCCAAGACACCAAGTGACCAACACCAACACCAACCTGATAGGACGACGCGTCTGCGGAGACGCCGATGTTGGCGGCGGTGGCCTCGTCGACGAGGAAGTCCTCGACGTGCCAACCGGGCAGCGTCTTGGTGAGGTACTCGGAGATGCTGCTGCTGTCGCTGCCGTGGCTGCTGGTGGCGGGCGCAGAGGGCGGCGCGGCGTCGCCGGCACTGCAGGAAAAGCTGCCGCTGCTGTTCTCGTCCTCCGACGGCGGCGGCGCCGGGCACGCGGTCGGCTCGGCGGAGAGCCGCACGCCGGTGAGCAGGAACCGGGTGTGGCGCATGGTCAACTCGCTCGCCGTGTGCACCAACCCGTCGCAGTCCCGGCACAGGATCGCCCGGTCCTCCTTGCAGAACAGGAGCCCCCGCTTCTCCTGCACGACGTCGAAAACCGATTCAGAACACAAGAAAGCATCGAGCTTTGGCAGCCGCGATTATCATAAGCATCCATCGAACATATATAAGCGATCGCGCGCGCATGGGTGTCAGGTCGCCGAACGAACGAATCATCGAACCTGGTCTAAGTGAATTTCAGTTACCACTCACAACAGCCAATCAGAGGCCTGAGAACTCCTTAAGGAGGGCTAGTGGGGAGCTCCTATATAGGAGTTATAGATTTTGCTCGCCCCTCCCCGGCCAGGCGGTCAATGAGGCCAGCGCGGGCGTGCGCGCGCAGGTGGGCAACAGGCCACCAGCGAGCAGGCGGCCGTGTGAGTTATCGCGGTATCCGAAGCTAGCTGCAAGAAAAAACCGAAGCGGACCCGGAACTCTAGTGCCGCCGCCACCCTTTCCTCGCCTCCTCCCGCCGTGCCGCCGCCCGAGCAGGCTACCGGCATCTCGCGCGGCCCGCGGGGAAGGCGGCGGCGGGGCCCTTCCTTCTCTTCTTTGGTGGTTTGGACGGGCGCGGGCGGCTGGTTTTCTTCCGGAGGTCTCCTCGTCGGTGTCGGTGAGCTGGCAGCGGTGGAGGAAGGGGTCCGACGTCGCCCCGGCCGAATCCGGTAGCCGCGCGATGAGTGGATGTGTGTGGGCGGCGGCGGCAGCTGGCGCTGGGGAGCGGTGACGGCGGCGGCCGACATGGACAACACCGGCGGCGGCGGCGGCGGCGGCGGCCGGCGCGTGTGTGTATGGCGCAGGGGGTTGCTGGTGGTTGTGGCCGCCCGTGGCCAACCGTGGCTGGCTGTGGCTGTGGCCGGTTGTGTCCTGCGCGCGGGCAACGGGCGTCAGCAAGATTGTTGTGCTCCTCTTCTCCTCCTTGACGATGATGTTGGTCCGACACCGCCTTGGTGGTGGGGTCGGGGGCTGACAGGCGCTTGCTGGTGGTGTCGTGGTGGCGCCTCAGGCTGTGACGGGCTTCTCCCGATTGAGGTGTCGTGGCTGCGGTGGGGTGTAGGCTTCTGTCATTGGTCAAGAGTGTGCGGCAAGAATGGTGTTGTCCCGGGCGAAAGCCTCCACTGTCGGTGGCAATGGTGGCGGCGCCCTCGGGGCGTCGCTCTCCCCGCTGAGGGCACCATTGAGGGTTACCATGTCCTTGTAGCACGGGATCCCAGGGTGTAAACTCAGTCCGCTGTGAACGTGCGACGACGGCGCCTTTTGGCGTCGTGCCCTTCTTGAAGGCGCCGCATGTGGAGACCCGTCTTGGCCTGTGGCAGTGGTGGTGGTCGGCTGGTGGTGTTACCTTGTGCGCTGCGGTGGTGGTGGTGCGCTTGGTCTGTGTTGGTAGGGAGGTGCAGAGGACCCATGGGTGTGTAGCCTCTTGTTGGCGCGCTTGGTGCAGTGGTGATCTCGGTGATGGCTAGACGGAGGTGTTGCTCTCAGAGCAGTTTCACATATACGAGTCCTTGGCAGAGGAGTGTGAGGCGGTGGGTGAGGTGAGGACCCCCACACAGAGTGCCCAGGATCGGTGGTTTCATTGGTGCTGCGACGGGAGTGTTCTGCCGAAGCAACGTCGGAGCAGAGGGATCGACGATCGTGTGTGTACAACTTGTTGGTGATAGCCAATGGTGGAGGAGTTCAGGTGGCCTCTTGAGCTTGCAGCGGGTTGCGGTTTGGCCGTGGCACAGCGTTGACGACGGCGGCGCGGGTTGCAGCAGCTTCTTTGACTCTTCTCCCAGATTGTGGTGATGTAGCGTCTTGTTGTGTGCGTTGTTCGCGTGCATTATTTGTGTGTGGTTGCGTTCGCTTCGGCACGTGATGTACAATTGATTCTTCTTCTTAAATGATATGGCAGTGCTCCTGCTCTTAATTTAAAAAAATGCAGGCGGCCGTGGTCCTGTAGGACCGTGCGGAGGTGACGTGCGCGCGGCAACTCCGATGGCACCGCCAGACTGTGCGCCAGCCGGCGGGGCTTGCGATGTTGTGCTTACCGATCAGGGGCTTTCAGGCTGGCCCTTCAGGCAGGTATAGATGTCCATTTGGCCCGCAGCAGACAGCCTGCCCGCAAGCACGGTTTTTTGGCCCGACCCAAGCCCGCCACGGCCCGGTAGTCTTCGGGCCCGGGCTGACCCGGCACGGTGCCTCAGCACGACAGGCCGCCCGGACCGACACGAAAAACAGCAATGGGCCTGCTAAGGTCCGCATAATGCTAACCCTAAGTCCCTCACTCCCTCCATTCTCTCCAATCTCAACCGGTCAACCCCTTCCTCTACCCCCATTCCGGTTAAATTTCTCTTCCCACCGAGCTGCTGCCCGCTGCGCGACAGTGTCCAACCGTCGGATGTCGAGCTCTCCAACCGTCCACCGCCGGCGCCGATGATCCACTCGCACTCTCCCTGGTTCCCCTTCTCCTCTCCTCCACCGCCTGCTCTAGCACGCCACTCCACCCCACCGAGCCGCCTCCACACAACCACACCCGGTGGCAGCGACGATGACAGCTCCACCGTTCCTGAGCTCGGTGGCGGCCATGGCGAGGGGTGAGAAGCAGAGAAGGCGCGGCTCCCTCGGATCTACGGCTACTCACTCCTCTTCGTCCTCCCCGCGTCCCGCATGGATCTACAGCGACGGCAAAGCTCCCTCCTCCCCCTTCCTCTGCGACCCAGCGCGCAAATCGACGGCGGCCAACGCGGTGCTAAGACAAGGCATGGCGCGGCGGCCTCTGGTGAGGACGCGAGGTGCCCTAGCAGGCGGCAACCCCTCGCGGCGAGCTGGTCAACGGCAGTGGGCATCGGCCGGCACGAGCCTGACGTTCTTCATGGGCCAAACCTGGCCAGCCCGGGACGAAAATGGCCTGCGGGCCCGTGCCTGGGCCGTCACTGCAGCCCGTTTACGCGCACGGCACGGCACGGTGCACTGTAATGCCGGGCCTGGCCCGGCACGAAGGTGACCGGGCTTCGCCGGGCTCGGGCACGGGTCGGGCCGAGCGGCCCGTTTGGACATCTATACTGGCAGGCCCCAAGCAGTTGCAAGGGTGTTGCTATCACCTAGCAATGGTTGCATCTGGCCTATCTCCACCACATCTTGGTAGACCCGAGTATTTTGTGGGTCGTGTCGGAGAAAATTTCATTTTTTGGGCCAAAAAGCCCACACACGGCCAGCCCATGGGTAGTTGCGGAGCTCTTTTTTTAGCCGGGTCTAAGTTGGATTCTGGCTTTATGATGCTCAATCCGATTTGGATGGTCCATTAGTGGCCCATGAACGTAATGTGCATTTTAATACCATATTTCTAGTTGAGCAAATATGGAGTCAACTTATAAGTTTTTGTCCACCAGCTATAGCACCTTCAGGTTAATCCTTTAACACGAAGAGAACGAAAGTGTAAGCATGATGCTTTGTGTAGACGTGCCTGCCCCTCGGAAGGGTTGGGTGGGGTGTTCCAAACTTCCCGCTTTTTTTAATGAGAAAATAATTCATGTAAATAGTTCGGGCCATGCTCGAATTGAGAAAAAAATCCGAGCTTCATTTGCTCTGTCCAAGCCCATCCCATTAAGCATCATGGGCGAGCCAAACCCCACTAGGTCGTCGGGCTAGGCCGTGTAAATAGTTCGGGCCATGCTCGGATTGAGAAAAAAAAGCATGAGCTCCATTTGCTCTATCCAAACCCATCCCATTAAGCATCATGGACGGGCAAACCCACTGGGTTGTCGGGCTAGGTCGGGATTGAAATTAAGCCTGCCATGCCAAACCAATATGGGGGTGATTGGCAGCCTGCATAGGCCCTATCCAGGCTTATGGAATGCAACCCACTGCTGTTTGGCAGTCTGCATAGGGTCTTAAGCAGACTTAGGTTGTGCAAAAGGAGCCCCCAGTCTGCATCCACGGAAACGAGTGGGATGAGCATTTCCGGTTGTGCAGGCTTGCACAAGCCATCGCGCGTGCTTCCCCTCACCACCGGATGGCCACAGTGGTGCTCGCGGCCGGCGCGGCCGAGCCCGTGGCGGCGCGTGTCACACCCGATTTTCCGAAAAAAAAACCAAGTGATAGCTATATATATGCCAGGATCTAGTTTCATACATATAGCGACATCATAGTGAATAACAGAAATAATATCACGTAAAGAAAGAGAGATTATCAGAGATTTACAGCGGAATCCTGGGAAGCAAAAGCTCCAACTTCACAGGCAATCGACTGGGGGTTGCGTACGCCTAGCACCATCTTCTGGACTTCATACACCTTCTTCTTCTTCTTCTTCTTCTTCTTCTTCTGAGCAGCGGTTAGCAGGGATGAGTACACTTATGGTTGGTACTCAGCAAGGCCACGAAAATTAACCAGAAAGCAATTTAAAGTTCATCTTTAAGTATATTAATCATGTGAGGGTCCAGGCCGGTCTTGACCGTGAGCACAGTTGTTGTAGCAGTTTTACACTCTGCAGAGGTTGTACACATTCACCACAAGTCGCGTAAAAGTTCCGAAGAACTTTGAACCCAACCATGCTGTGCAAAAGTAGGCACAATACCACACTTCCGAGGTGTGGTTGCATAGGGACGCTACGAGGCCTTTACAAAGAGTCCTCCTATGTGTATTAGTCCATAGTGGCACGTCCTAGAGGCTATCTTTAGTACCCTCCTACTCTCGGACCAGGTCAGCCTAGAATAGCAATTCCGTTCCAATACCTGTCCAGAGTTGAAGAGTCATAAAAGCATTCCTCTGTACCACAAACTACCAAGGCTAATAGCCACACAAGACTTCCCTAATTAATTAGCCAAGACAGAGATATATGTCTTGTGGTTGTACTTGTCAGTGTTTTAGACACCGAGCCTACGACGGGGTACCTGAAGTAGTAGATTGTGCGGTGGGGCTCGCCGAGATCAGGAACACGATGGTGAGACACGGGGCACACAATTAGACAGGTTCGGGCCGCAATGTGCGTAATACCCTACGTCCTGTATGCTGCGTGGCTCTGTATTGATTGCGTATGTTTTGAGAGGGGTCCCTGCCTCGCCTTATATGCCACGGGAGGCAGGGTTACAAGTCGGATTGGTACAAGGGTACTATTCGAGTAGGACCCGGAGTATCCTATACAAGGTATGGAAAGCTATCCTAGTCTTAGTACAGTCCTTGTCCGCCTTGTCTTACCTTGTGGTCCACGGTACCAGCACCATGGCCCACTAGTCGAGTAGTCCAGGTGTACATGAACTCATCTCCCGGGTATGGCCCACAATGTGTTGGTGGGCCCAGGGATGCCCGGTCGACAGTACTGTTTTCCTGGGGGGTTCTCCATGTTCCAATTAATTCATAATATTCTTGTTTAAAGCATAGGTAGAAGGATGGTTAGGGTCACTTACCTTTCTCCAACGATAAGCTACTCTTATTGCTCTTCTGCTCTTGCTCACTTGAAACTCTTGATCTTCAAGACTTCCGATTAGTAGCTCGATCTTCTACTCGAAGCAAACATGAGCACAAACATGCAAAAGCAAACGTTCACAACTAAGAACAATACACCAAGCATGAAAAGCTTAAAAAGAGGACAAGGTTTGGCTCTAGGACCGTGAACGCAAAAACATTCGGAACTATCGAGAGATTTGGATTATATCACACAAGGCTACATGCTTGGTATATTTTAATTCAATAAAGATGTGGATAGGTTATTTCAGAGAAATACCCTATTTAGAATTAAGCAAGTTATATTTATATAAAAGGTCAATGTAGAACTTATTCAAATTTTATTAATAAATATTCAAGTATGATTTATGCAAATTAAACACTTTAATTTAAAAGAAGCATGTAAAGCATCTAAACGTATATCTTTATATTTCGAGTTGTACTAATCAAATTATAATTCAAAAACACATTTATGTTCATATTAATCAAATTAACATTTAATTAACAAAACTCGGGATATAGCCTATGTTGCTTTTATTTAGAAAGCAAATTGCATAATCGTTAATCAATTTAAGTTTGATTATAAAAACCGAGGTATATCTCTAATTAGCTTTTAATTGAAAGAAATATTTAATTAAGTATTAATCATATTAACTTTCTTATGAAAACACGTGTTGAACTCTAATTAGATTTTAATTAGAAAAATATGTGTATAAGGATTTAATCACATTTAAATATTTAAATAAATTATAAAAAAAGAACATGTTCAACATTACTTCTAACACGTACTTTGAGTTGATATGAACCTAACGCAACTTGAAACGATCGAAACGGAGCTAAAACGTGAAAACTAGGGGCTAAACTGTAAAAAGCAGGGGCCTAAACCTAATTACACGTATAACCCGAAGGTCCAACGTGTAGAAGAGCAGGCTAAGGACGGTGGATGGGAGAAACTAGAAAGGTCAGGGGCTTAAACGGAAGAAAAAGGACCTAAAAGAAAGGATCTTTGAAGGTGGAAGGGTCTTTTTCTGAAACTTGAAAACTAGAGGGTTCTTTTGCAAAACCGCGGCTGCTTGATTGTGTTGACCGGTATGTGACTTTGAATTGACTTGATCTGAGCCGCAGATCAAGCCACGGACGGCTGGCGGGAAAACTAAAAGCTTAGGGACCTAAACGGAAGAAAGAGGACTTAACTGGAAGAGTTTTCACTGGTGGAAGGGTATTTGTGTGATATTAGAAAACACAGTGGTGTTTTTGTAAAGTGGCGGCGGTCAGCTCGGGTTGACCGGTACGCGGCCGATTTGACTCGCGGCCGGGGGAGATCTGGGCCGCACATCTCGCGATGGACAGCCGGCAGCGGTTTGCGGCGCGCAGGTGGCGGCGCACGGCCGGCGCGCGGCGGAGGGCTCGCCGGCGATGCACAAACAGAGCTCCCGTGCACCAAATTGAATGGGACAAGGATCAAAACAAAGATAGGGACATAAGGATTTCACCTGGGGTCTTGAGACGGCGAGAGGGGCGGAGGAGAAGTAGATCGACACGGCGGCGGAGCTCCGGCGGGCCTCCTTCGGGGCGGCGGCGCTGCGTGGGCGAAGGAGAGAGGAGGAGCTCGTGGAGAGGTGTGGGAGGAGCAGGGGATTGGGCCCGCCTTTTATAGGGTGGAGAGGGAAGGGGAGGGGCCGGCATGTCAGTGGGGTTCCGGCGGCCGCCATCAACGGTAGTGGAGCTCGGTGGGGGGAACGTTTCGGGAGAGGAAGGGGGTGGGGTGATGCGAGTGCGCCGGTGCGTTGAATGCACCGCTCAGTGGAGGAGATGGAGGCGCGCGGGAGAGGGACAGACGCCGAGGAGAAGGGGTGGCCGGCACGGCCACGGGGAGGAGGAGGGTGGCCGGCGGGAGGAGGGAGACGGACCCGACAGGTGGGTCCCACCTGTCGGCGTTTGGGAGAGAGGGGAGGCGTTGAGCGGGCCGCCCGGAAGGAGCTGGGCCGCGCAAGCTTGTGGGCCGACGGGAGTTAGGCGGGCCACGGTAAAAGGAAAAGGGAAAAGCAAGAGATGGGCCGCCGAGGGAAAAAGAAAAAAGGGGAGAGGGAAGGAGGGTTGGGCCGCGGAGCGGGTTGGGCTGAAAGGGGAAGAGGGAAACGGGTTTAGGGGTTCTGGGATTTCTTCTTTTTTTTCAACACACATCAAACAAAAAACAAATGCAACCTAAATATGAATGCAACACTCACACATACACATTTATTTTATTTTATTTATAAAAACAATCAATTGATTTTTCCTATACTAAATTTCCAGTAAAGAGAATAAAATTTAGGCAAATTTTAGAATTATGAGAAAATCGTTGCTTAATTGTTCTTCCTAATAACATCCTGAAATTTGAAAATTTCAGGGTGTTACAGCGCGCGAAGTGGTGCTCGCGGCCGGCGAGGCTCAGCTCGAGGAAGATGAGTAGGACGGCATAGCCGAGGTCGATGAAAAAGAGTAGGGCGCCAGCGAGGGGAGGCAGAGGGAGCCGTCAGGTCCTCCATGGCCTGAGCTCGAGCCGCCGTCGCCGGATCTGACATGGCTCGAGCTTGAGCCCGCCGCCGCTCGTGCCCTGAGATCCCGCACCGGGGATGGAGCTCGCGTCGCGCCGCCGCCACCGGGGACCTGCACCTCCTACGTCGTCGACGGCCACCGCGCCCTAGTTGCATCTGCCGTCGCACCGCCGTAAAGGAGCAGCAGAGCCCCTACACCTCGCCTCAGCGTCGTCCACCTCCATCACATCGAATCGTGCGCAGGGGAGGAGTACCCCCTCGGTGCCGCCTCCACCAGAGCAGAGGAGCTCCCTCCCGACCTGCGTAGATCGAGGCTCCTCCGGAGGCTGCCTCGCCCTTCCACCGAGCCTAGCCGGCATGCGCATGAGGAGCAGAGGGTGCGGCGCACGCGCGAGCTAGGGAGGCGCTGCCGGAAGGTGTCACATCCCGGTTTTTAAGGCATTTTAAAAACACGAACTTATTTAAAAAATTCTCTAATTAGAGGCTTAATTTTCTATTCTCTAGTTATTCCAAATTTTTTCTTAAATAAATTTTGCATTTAAACCTACATTTATGTTGCATTTGATTGCTGAATGATCCTCTAAGGATTTTCGTTTGAAATACGAATTTGAAAACACTTTTCAAATTCACCTTTCAAACTATAGCCAAATCCCTTTTCTTTACCTAAGGATTTTGGGTGGAAAATAAATTGGAAACTTATTTCCAAATTTACATTTCAAACCCTAGTATAAACCTCTAAGGATTTGTGGTTTTTTCAAACTCTAGATTAAACTCATAAGGTTTTGGTTTAAAATTTGAATTTGAAATCCATTTCAAATTCATCTTTAAAACCTTAGAAAACAACTCCAAAGGCTAAAGTCCATCGATCCCCCCTGAACTTCCCACCTAAGCACCGGCCCGCTCCCTCTTTTTCTTTGCAGCCCACCCCGCACAGCCCAGTCCACCACCATTCGCGGCCTGCCCACTTTTCGGCCGCAGCAGCCCACAGCCCAGCACGGCGTACACGGCTCCGCCAGCCCAGCAGCCCACCTCAGTTTATCGCCCGTCGTCTCCTACCTTCGTCATCCTCTACCTCATCCTCTCCCGCCCGACACCGCCGCCGCACATCTGTACAGCCTCGCCCCTCTAGCTCCTCCCCTACCCTAGTAGCGTGCACGTCGTAACTACCTCGCCTCCCCGCGCCCAAAGTCAAAAAGCTGGAAGCTTTTTCCCCGCGCTGCAATCGTTGACACCGAACTGTGCCCCGGCGCTCCACTGCCGGCCGTCCCCTAACCGATCTGCACACCCCAGCCGCCTTCCGCCTGAATAGCAGGAGCATCATCACCGCCTCGCCACGCTGCATCCCCCTAGCTCCTTCCCTAGGCACCTCCCTCACTCCACACCTAGGTGCAGCAGCCGCCCCGCCTCGACTCTGTGCTGCAATAGTTGATGTCGCGCCAGGAGCGCCGCCGCTGGCATGCCCGCCCGGCCACGCCACTACAGCCTTCCCCTCGCCTCGGTCGCGCGCGCCCCAGAACTGCCTGCACCTCTCCTACCTCCTTCACCTGTACCTGCTTCTTATCTACCCGCGAGGGTGCCATCACAGCCTCACCACGCCAAGCACACCGCGCGCCGCCATAGTGGCACTCCCACCTCGACCTCCTCTCGTATAGTGCTAACCCATCCCCTAGCAGGCACGCTGCAAACCCTGACACCTAGCGCATTGATGGCACCCTTATCCTCTACTCGCCGTACTCCCTCGGCCTTGTTTCCCCGCCACCACCGTGACGCCATCACCAAGCTCGGGCTCATCCGCTGCCACCGCCGTGCTTATCCCCTCCCGGGCTCTCTTAGCCACCAAGGTAGCTCACCGTGCCCCGGCCACCCTCGGCACTATAAATAGGGAAGCTCTCGAAACCAAGGAGCGAGAATGGCATGAAGTCAGAGCTCAGGATGTCTGTAAGACAAGCTAACTGACCAAGTCCCCGAGGATTTAGAAGGCAAGACTTGGTCAACTAGGAAAGCAAGTATAAGACGCAAGTCCCAGCAACCCCTCCTTGATCATATTTCCGCCACTGTTTTATAACTAGGGTAAAATATGCTAAGATGATAATTTGACTTGCATTTGCTGTAAGGATGGGTTGATCCCGATCTCGACCATGTCGAAGACCGAGTATCAACCCTAGATTTAGTATTCACAACTACTCATGTGGGAGACTGTGAAGATAGAGAGAGATAGAAAGAGAAAGAGAATAATAAAATAAACCCACTAAAGAAAGTTAGACCCCTTAAGGACAGACATGGGAGTATAGGGGCAGCCTCGGTGGAGGATCCTGTCCATGATTACTACGGTCGTACAAGGATCGGTTCACGAGAAAGTTTTTCCAGTGACTTAGTACGACCGTACGTAACCAAAAAGGCATAGCATGTCAGGAATGACTATTTATGTGTGGCCTTGAATCACACCCCACTACTGAACCTAGTAAACCATCCTAAGGGGCCACGGTGGGCAACGGATGCGCTGGAGCAGGACCTTCGCATAGTCTGTTGACGTTTGATTATCGTTGCAAAGTTCGTTTGGACTTGCAAGCGGACAAATCCCTCGTCGTAGTTAAGAAACCCTTCTTCCCTTGAGTGGTGATCCCAAGGTATCGAATCCGTGGAACAATGTGCAACGCAAGATCGATCCAATAAAGCGAGAAAGCACTTTGTTTAAGAGAGGTTTCAAACACATCCAATCTACTTAAAATATGAGAGGTAGCGAGAGAAAGCGAGAGGTAACCGATCTAGAGAGTCTAGATCGTGCCTTTGTCGTAGTTCCAAGCGAGAGATGAAGATAGCAATAAGAATCTCATAAAAAGCATGTGGCCTCCGGTCCAATCCTCGAAGGCACCTACCGTACACGTGATCGACATCCTGTCACGATACCCCGCTTCTTGTGTAGGTGAACCTAAGGGCACACTCATAAAGAACGTGTTGAAAACACTTGGTAGGTCGGGTATGCACCTCTAGCCACCGCGGCTACAAGAGCACCCTAAGCGATCTATCTTAAGTATAGATCGAGGAAGAAGCAAAACCAATAGAAGACAAAACCGAAAGGGAAACACTCGATTGCTAGATATCGGATTCAATGAAACTCCATCATAAGTTTATACATGAATAAGATCCAATCGGGATCCTACCTTGATCTTGATTCAAGCCTCCGGAACTCCGACGTGGTCTTCCATGCAAGGTTCCCATGCCGGCTAGGTGAACCCTAGACGACTATCATGACCCTCCTCTCCGAGATGGTGTCCCTCAAGCTCCTCTGCTCCTCGACGGCGGATGACGAATGGCTTCTTAGTTGCAACTTCGCACGGGGGCTATAAATAGCCCGAGGGTCGTCTAGGTCAAAGGGGGTGCCGAACCGGGCCCGGAAGGGGCTGGGCTGGCCGACCTGGGCCCAATTCGGCCTAGTTCAGCCCCGGCTTCCTCCCCGTCGCTTCTCGTGTTTTCTAGAATTTTTGCCGAGTTGCATGTGGGTCCTTGACGTCATTTTCCTTGTGGTTAAGATAAGGGTGCTTGGCGTATGAACTCTCACATCTTCCGTCTAGGTCCTTAGCACTTCTCGGCTTCACGCTTTAGTCCTTGGTTCATTTGGAGTCATGATCATCTTGTATCTTGACTTGTCCCGGGCTCCATGATCATCTTGTAAAACCCTTGATGAACTTTATCCGGAAGTCCTCATTTAAGCTCTTGATTCCTGTGTAAACAATAAACTCCAAAAACCATGCACGAGTGCAAACTTGACATATAATGAGGGTTAGGATCATTAGTGTGAATGTCAAATTAATGCCAACATAGAAGGTAAACAAGTGGTGAGAGACATGGGTACCCATGGGTCCCCACCGGCCAGGGTCCCAGGGGCCCCTGACAAGTGGACCCGACCTTCTAGAAGACCCGCCGACCTGCCGAGTAGGCCCAGCGACCTTATCCTTAACGTTGACGACCGCGGGCGACCTGATCAAGATCCCGGAAGACCCGCGACACTTGGCGTGCAAGACAAGGCAGTACGACGTAGCGCGCCGCCGCCTGTAGACTCCGAGTATCACGAGATACTCCTTGTAATATGGGAGATAAGCTTCCCGCAGTTGTAACCAACCCCGACACGGGTCAACCGACCTTGCATGGAAACCCTAGCCCATCCTCCCCATATAAGGCGGCCTAGGGATCCATGCGATGGACAACTCAACTCATCCTCGCATAATCCACCACAACTGGACGTAGGGTTTTACTCTCCGAAGGCCTGAACTAGTCTAAACCTCTTGTCTCCCCGTGTTCTTCGCCATACTCGCCTAGTTCCGAGTTCACCATGTGGACTACCACCTACGCTCTTAGATCCCGATCCTCCATTAGCCTGCAAACCTCTAGGGTAACCCCCTAGCGGATCTGTCCAGGTCTCACCCCCTGACAGTTGGCGTGCCAGGTAGGGGTGATCGGGAACTCGTTATGCAGCATGGTGGGCCAATCTGATGTCATCTTCCCGGCAAGCATGGCGGACTTCCTCGCCAATCCCGTGGAGATCTGCTTTGGATCTTTCACGTTGACCCCCCCTGCTCCGGTAGCCTCGACTCCTCCGGCGACCTCCGAGCAGGTCGTCACGGCACCCGTCGCCGTCCCCGTTCCCGATCTAGTATCGGAGACCCACCCACCCAGACCCTGTGACCTTGTCCAGGGGATGGAAAGCGTCATCGGCTCGATGAGGGAAACTCTGCAGATCTGCGAATGAGCTCAGCGCTCGGCGCAGACTGCGCTACGCCACGACACGTTCCCCTTCGACCTGAAGTCTGCGCCCGGCCTTCGCCTCAGTCAACTCTCCATGCCTCCCCAGATCCAATCTGGGCAGCGACCTTCTGGCGACCTAAGGCCGGCACCTCGCGCTCGGCGCGACCCTCTCGACGTGCCCTGCACCTATCACAAGGGTGCGAAGCACACCCTCCGCGGGTGCCGCCTGCGGAAGAAGATCGACCAAGAGCCCCCTCACCGAGCTAAACGACCTACCAGTCCTCGGACTGCGGGGAGCTCCAGAAGGTCCATGTTCGAATCTCCCCCAACAATTCGGACATCGTCTTTCGCCAAGTGCTCGTGGTCTCCGAGAACGAGCCACCCCGTGCAGGTGCGACCAACTCTGAGGAAATCGACCGCCAACATCCCCCCATGCTTAAACCTTGCTCGTCCTCGAGTAAGCCTTCTATGGATAATTGGATATTCGGGTTGCCCTTCAATGTTCATGCCCTGCACTTGATCATACATGAGAAAACATAATGCTCTCTAAATTTATATTTGTTAAAGTTCCATAATGTAACTAGCCTTCATCCCTATGGAGGGTGGATATCAATTAAGTTCTTCCCACAACAAGTTAATCATGCTCCCAAAATTTTAAATGAATCTCAGAAATTTTGAAATTGAGTGCAAGATGCAGAAAAGAGCTAAACCAAGTTCAAAAATTTAAACCACCTTGCATCTTGCTCATGAACTCTCATCTCATCTTGTCTCTCAAGCCTATTTGTTCTACTCCTTTCCCCTCTCAAAATATATATATATAAGTGGAAGGATTTATATGGAGCTATGGGAAAGTTTAGTCCTACCAAGATATTATAATCGAGATATTATCAAAACAAGACTAGCTTCTCATGGTCTTACCGAGACTCGTCAAAAAGGTCATTGGAAAAATAATGTCATCAAGGAGGGAGGAGAGATGAACACACACTTTTTTTAGATAAGTGGACATGTGCAAATGACAAAGAGTGATCCCGATGCACAAATGAAGTCCCCGTTATCGGATTGCACATGGTTGGAAAGATGAGTATGGGTCTTGGTCTTGAATCCTCTTGAAAACTCAATAACACTAAAGATGGCTAGAGAATCGGGGAGCTTTATTATTATTATTTCTTTTTCTTTTTTTCTTTCTTTTTCTCATCATAGTTTTCCTCTCTTTTTTTTATTTGCTCCCCTTGAACTCTAGACTATACTAGCACTTCCTTGGCAACCCCCCCATGCTTAGACGTTTGCTCGTCCTCGGGCAAAAGAGGTGATAAATATGTCAAGGTGGGAATTGAAGCTCTTATATTTTCTTAGAGAGATATACTCGAAAAATCTTCTAGGGATCCTTTTGGAGTTCTCCCTTACTCACTTGAAGCACCTTCCTTGTAGTCTTCCTCAAAATATTCATCAATACTCATATATTGGGTTATGGTCAAGGAGGTGAACACAAAAAAGATATGTTTGGGTTTTGTGGTTGGATATCCGGCGAGATTTGCGAAATTCCCAATGTGGAAACTCACAATGCACAGATAGAAGAGTCTAGCATAAAGATAGATACGCAAAACGGAATGACCAGCTTCTTAGTCTCGGGCAAGAGAAATCAAGACTTGAATCAATGCACCCAAAAATAAATCTTGTACACTAAGGTTTTTGCACTCAAGTAAACTTAGGCTTTGGATAGGTAGAGCAACATGCAAGAGGTATTAATGACAAGGTTAGAATTACTTTTTTTTAAAAATAAAAATAAATCATCTTTAACCCATCCAAAATTGAGAGCATGAGAAAAACTATGGGTCTCATCTTTATCATAACCTCTGCAAAGGATTAAGCTAGCATTTAAAATTATTTCAGATTTGCATTAAAGAGAGCACTAGCTTAATCATGCATAAAACAAGTACAAAGTTGAGCAAAGTGGCATGGTCATCATATATCAACTTAGCACAATTTTCCATCCATATTAAAGATGATAAACCGGTGGTGAAACTTATTCATGGTGATGGAAAACAAAAATTACTACTACCACACACATGTTGAAAATAAATATGAAAATGCTACGCACGCAAAATTCGCACACAAACTAAAAAATAAAGGAAAGGAGAAGGAAAAATCAAACCAAACTTGAAAGCATTATTTCTTCTTCCTTCCTTCACTCTTCCTCCAATGTTTGATCCTTCGTCTTTATGATGAAAGCAAGCTTTGAGTGCCTCGGAGTGTATGGTGGTGTCGAGGTCGAACGTGTGGCTCCTTCGTGTGCCCTTGCGGTTCGGTGTACCGCATGGACGAGCTTCATGTACTCTTCATGCCTTCAAGGAGCAGCGTGTCGCTCCTCGGTGGTGCCACATCCTCCTCCATGCTTCGCGAGGATTCGGAGATAGGGTGCCTCCGCGGAGAGCTTGCCGACGACACCCTTGACGATGATCATGTCTTCCTTCCGAGGACGGCATTCATGGCTTTCATTATCATGTCTTGCTGCACAAACTCACAAACAACCTCCCGGGGTTTTCTCGCTGGTGGAAATACACAAAGAGAATATATCGATTGACAAGAATTGTGATGATTATCCAGGAATTTTTATAGAAGGAAGTGAGGCACAATTTTTATGGGTGGTTTTCGGAACTTCTGGGATATGAACTCAAGAACATGCACTAACAAATGGGTGAACTACTTACCAGACGAAGGGGGGCCTCGGGAGCTGACTGGAAGGGAGAGGCCGGCCGGCCTAGGCCGATCGGCCTAGGGGGCTTCCTCCTCTTCCTTGCTCCAGTTTTCTCCGAGCTACTTCTCACTTCCTTGTTGTCTTGTGTCCTCGTGCTCCACAAGAATCCATCGCCCAAATGCTCTTGGCCACTCTCTTTGTTTTGAATGATGAGATCAACGTCTCCCTCCTTTACTTCGTGTCACTTCTTGTCTTCCATGTTTTATGTGCTTTCATTTATTTCTTGCAAAACAAAGTCATTGCTGCCCCCCATGCTTGTCCTTTACATGTGCCTAAGATGCTTTGATGATAAGACCTTCCCGTGATGCATCATGGAGCACTAAGCAAGTTAACTCAAAATCCTCTCTTCAATCATGTTTTGACGCTAATCACTCCTCTAATCAGAATTTAACTCAGAGCTAGCAATGAGTCCAAATGTATTCTTAGAGGAGTTTTTAGGCATCAAAAACATTTGTAAGTCAAAAACTTTCCGACTACATTTATTTTGGTTGCACCGGGGTTGTTTGCTTTCATTAGTTGATAGCAAGGTCCTCCAACTTGACCGTGGGTGTATAGGTTTAGGTTCTAGTTTTGGCCAAACATGAGAGAGAGAGAGATTTTGAACAAAAATAAAAACAAAGGGGCTTAGAAAAATTCTAAGTCTAGAGAAACCGGTGGATGTCAAGCTGAATGAAACCAAAAATCGAGTTTCCAAGGTTCACGCGAGTCCTACCATGAATTCAAAGATTAAAAATCATTAAGGAACAACGCGGGGCTCTACTCGTGTGTTTTCAACATGTAAAACAAGCCAACCTTAACATCATGGAGAGGATGAAAGGCTCAAATAGGATCTGAATTTTTGGTACTAGTTTCTCAAGAAGAGGCAAATAAATCATGGGATGGCTCATGTCAATGGTTTAAGATCGAAAAATCCAAATAAAACGACTGAGCAAATAAAATGGTCTCCAAAACTTGTTCAACCACTTAAGAGTTAATAAAATGTCTTGCATAGAAAATTCTAAGACTCACTTACTTGAAACTTGGAAATCTTCCGGGTTGCCCTCCCGGCACCCTTTATTCTCGATCAGGTTGTCCTCCCGGTAGCTTATTCTTGACTCGACGAACGGGTTGCCTCCCGCCTAGCGCTTCGTTTATAGTCTATAGCTAGGCTTCTTCTCTCCTTCACTTCCGATCAATGCTCTTTGTGGGCGTTGCAATCTTGGGTACCCACTTCTGCACTATCTTTGGCTTGGGTGCAGGCTTTTTCTTCGGCTTAGTCATTTTTTGTCTTCACAAGCTGGCTTTCTCTTTTGGTTTTGACAGATGCAACATCTCCCTTGGTTCTTCACTCTCATACCAATGCGATGATGAGGTGGAACATATTTAGCATTAGTAATGTTGCGTACCTCGAAACACGGTTGAAATTTGAATGCAGTCTCGCCGTTGATGTCAATCTTGATCTCCTTCTTGCCAACGTCAATTGTCACTCCGATGGTATTAAGGAACAACCTCCCAAAGAGCGGCGGCTTTGCCCTTTTCCACATCTTGAGCCTGAAATCCACGGGGATGAAGTGATCTTCAACATTTAAGGGTACATCTTCGGTGATTCCCATGGGATAGCGAATAGAGTTGTCCCCCAACTCTAGACTCATGACTGTGGGCTCTAGCTTTGGTAAGCATAGCCTCTTGAAGTCTCTTGGCATGGCTCCCATACTTGCTCCAAGATCACATAACATCTTCTTGAACTTGAATGAGCCAATGGAACATGAGATGATCAAACATCCGGGATCTCTTTGTTTCTTAGGTCCTTGATATGTGATAATGGCACCACATTCCTTGGACATCTTGATATGATCTTCCCCGAGTGTCGCCATCTCATACTTGTCGGTAGGTATGTTATTGAAGTAGTGTGGCTTCGATGAAGGCATCTCCGCTCTTCCTCTATTACTCATTAGGCACCCGACAAGTTGTTTCAATTGTGCTTCTAGCATCTTCATTGTGTTGAGCATTTGATGATTAGAACTTTCGACCTCCGTCACTCTCCTTTCTATATCCTTCAATATTTTGTTAATGACCTTGAACTTGGTGACAGTGTCCTTGTTGATCCTTGCTTGCTTGTCCATGAAGTCCTTCAATTGTACATGAAGAGGAACCGAATTTTGAATGGGTGAGCTTGCATTAAATTGAGGTTTACCTTGCCCGTAGCGGAAGTTTGGCGATTCTTCTTTCTTTGTGTGGTTGAGCACCTTTGCTTCCTCCGGACAACCTCCTTGAACATGGTTGTACTTCCCACACCTCTCACATGTGGATCTTGCTTCGACGGCCTCCATAGCTTTTATCTTTTCTATCTCTATCTTCTCCACCCTGTCCATAAGTGAACCGACTTGCCATACAAGGAATTCTGCTCGCCTGTATTCATTGAAACGCTCCAAAGCTTCCTCAATTGTCTCCGTAGGAGTTTGAACAAATGTTTCAACCTTGTCGCGCAAACTCTGAATTTTGACCGGTGAACAAAATCTCTTTATAAAGGATCTCATCAATGCATCCCAATTTAATTTCCTTGCCCATAGAGAGTGGAACCAATTCAAAGCTTCTTCAAGTAGTGAGAACCCAAAGAGCCGGTGAAAGGTGATTCTTGTACTTTAAGGATGGTTGAGACCTTGATCTTGAACGGCCTTTTGACATCTTCAAAGTCTAGGATTGGTAGATCCGGGATGCATGATTCCCCAATCGTGCGCTCTGGCTGTAATTCTTCCATGCGTGGCGGTTGAGATTGATCTTTCTTTGGACTTGGTGGTGATGTTTCCCTTGGAGATTCCGACGATCCTTCGGCCTCAGCTTTTGGATCTACAAATTCCTTAGCTTGTGTTGCACGTCTCCTTTGCTTGTAAAGTTTTTCCAGATCATCCACAAAAGAAAACTAGGGTTTGTTGGAGAGGTAGCCGTCCATCTCCGGTTAGGTTTAGTGATAAACAAAAATCAAAAAGAAGAACTAGGGTTAGTCAAAACTAGACTAGATTGATTTTTGAGGATGATCAAAGTTAGTAGATGCAAAAGAAAAACTAAAAGAAAAACTAAAAATTACTTACAAACGCGATACTAGATCGGATCTTGATTGCTTGTTCCCCGGCAACGGCGCCAGAAAAAGGGGCTTGTTGACGTTTAATTATCGTTGCAAAGTTCGTTTGGACTTGCAAGTGGACAAATCCCTCGTCGTAGTTAAGGAACCCTTCTTCCCTTGAGTGGTGATCCCAAGGTATCGAATCCGTGTAACAATGTGCAACGCAAGATCGATCCAATAAAGTGAGAAAGCACTTTGTTTAAGAGAGGTTTCAAACACATCTAATCTACTTAAAATATGAGAGGTAGCGAGAGAAAGCGAGAGGTAACCGATCCAGAGAGTCTAGATCGTGCCTTTGTCGTAGTTCCAAGCGAGAGATGAAGATAGCAATAAGAATCTCATAAAAAGCATGTGGCCTTCGGTCCAATCCTCGAAGGCACCTACCGTACATGTGATCGACATCCTGTCATGATGCCCTGCTTCTTGTGTAGGTGAACCTAAGAGCATGCTCATAAAGAACGTGTTGAAAACACTTTGTAGGTCGGGTATGCACCTCGAGCCACCGCGGCTACAAGAGCACCCTAGGCGATCTATCTTAAGTATAGATCGAGGAAGAAGCAAAACCAAGAGAAGACAAAACCGAAAGGGAAACACTCGATTGCTAGATATCGGATTCAATGAAACTCCATCATAAGTTTATACATGAATAAGATCCAACCGGGATCCTACCTTGTTGTTGATTCAAGCCTCCGGAACTCCGACGTGGTCTTCCATGCAAGGTTCCCACGCCGGCTAGGTGAACCCTAGACGACTATCACGACCCTCCTCTCCGAGATGGTGTCCCTCAAGCTCCTCTGCTCCTCGGCGGTGGATGACGAATGGCTTCTTAGTTGCAACTTCGCACGGGGGCTATAAATAGCATGAGGGTCGTCTAGGTCAAAGAGGGTGCCGAACCGGGCTCTGAAGGGGCTGGGCCGGCCGGCCTGGGCCCAATTCGGCCCGGGGCCGCCCAGTTCGGCCTCGGCTTCCTCCCCGTCGCTTCTCGTGTTTTCTAGAATTTTTGCCGAGTTGCATGTGGGTCCTTGACATCATTTTCCTTGTGGTTAAGATAAGGGTGCTTGGCGTATGAACTCTCGCATCTTCCGTCTAGGTCCTCAACACTTCTCGGCTTCACACTCTAGTCCTTGTTTCATTTGGAGTCATGTTCATCTTGTATCTTGACTTGTCCCGGGCTCCATGATCATCTTGTAAAACCCTTAATGAACTGTACTCGGAAGTCCTCATTTAAGCTCTTGACTCCTGTGTAAACAATAAACTCGAAAAACCATGCACAAGTGCGAACTTGACATATAATGAGGGTTAGGATCATTAGTGTGAATGTCAAATTAATGCCAACATAGAAGGTAAACAAGTGGCTAGGTTGACGGAAATCGACCACCAACATAGTCCTAGGTCTGGCTGTCGGTGTTTTAGCCCGGCAAGCCTACCAAGGGGGTACCCGAGGTAGATGATTGTGGTGGGGATCGCCAGACCTAGAACTCGAAGGTATGCGGAAGGACACGGGACACAAGATTTATACAGGTTCGGGCCGCCAAGGTGGCGAACCCTACGTCCTGTTTGGGGATCATATGTGGCGCCCTGCGCATGGTGTTGGGTTGGTTGAGTTGTCCGGCTAGGTACCCGGCCCTCCTTTATATAGTCCAGGGGGCGGGTTCCTAGTCGGTTACAAGGCATGAGTCCTAGTTGGATTACATAGAACGAGTCCTAATAGGATTACAGGGGAATTCTAGTAGGAGTCCGTCTTCATCCTTCCTCGTATGGGTACCCGGGGAGTATGCCCGACAAGCCCCGAGCACGTTGTAGTCGAGAGTAGTAGTTCGAGTAGTCTTGAACCCTCTTCGAGTAGTTCCTGAGCATCCTCGAGTACTACTTGGAGAAGTCTTCAATAGTACTTGAACTGCCATGAGGCTGGAAGGTGGTCCAGCTCATCAGTCTTGAAGTCGAGATTATATGGAAGTGCGGTTGCAAAATCGCACTCCTTATGGAGTAGCCCCCGAGCCTTAGGTTGAGTCGTAGACTCTAGCTGAGGGTCAATCTTGATTCCGAATCTTCCGTCTTGAAAAAATTGAATGATGGGTGTAGCATAGCAGCCCCCGAGCCTTGAAATGATTAGGTAATCAATCCAAGGGTCTTCAGTGTCCGCGAAAGCCATCATCTGAGTACTCTTGCAGCGTGTAGCCCCCGAGGTAAGAGAGCCGTATGAGCCACGTCGAGTAGTTGTTGGTGCGGAGCCCCCGAGCTTGAGAGCGAGCAAAGCTTGCTGAAGTTATCCTCGAGTAGTAATTGAAGTGCAGCCCCCGAGCTCTACTGCGCCTATGCCGTGCATCCGGACGCACCGTCTCGCCGCTCGACTTCTCGCCGGTCGGTCGCACTGGCTCTTATCGTGCACCTGGTCACTCTGTCTCGCGGCTCGACTACTCCGTGCGCCGTCGCTCGACTTGTTGTCCGGTCGCACTGGCTCTACTTCAGCCACGCTGTGCGTTGCGACTACTTGTCTCGCGGCAACACCGGCTCTACTTCGAGTACGTTGCGCGCCACCGCGACATCGTCTTCCGGCCGCATCGCGTCGACCACTCATCTCGACTAGTTTTCCAAACTAGTCGAGAACGGCAGTCACGTCCCCAACAACTAGTCAGAATCAACTCTGACTAGTCAACTTCAGCAACAACCCATCGCGGCTCCATTGCCGACCGCCACGGCTTCATCTACAAGTCCGCACTGGCGGCAACAGATAAATCATTTATTTAAATGATTACCTTTTCTTTTCTTGGCTTGTTCTCCTCATCATGCAGGATAACATGTCGACTACTCATTCGTGTACGCTCCTCGACGGGTTTTCACGGGAGCTACACTCTGCCGACTACTCTCGGGGTATATCGACCAAACCGCCACGGGCTTACAACACTGAATCTCGAGGGCTCCGGCCACGAATTTGGTATACTAAGTTTCGGAGGCTCCGCCACGAGTTCGTTACATTACATCCCCGGGGCTCTCGCCACGTGGCGGCACACGGCGTAAGAGAAGTCGACGACGAGCCGTGCGACGAGCCGACGAGGCTGGGCGCACGACGCAAGCGAAGTAATCGACGACGAGCCGGTGTGCCGCAAGATGATATCGCGGCGGCACACGGCGTAAGAGAAGTCGACGACGAGCCGCCGGGGCTGGACGCACGACGTAGGCGAAGTAGTCGACGACGAGCCGGTGTGGCCGCAAGATGATGTCGCGGCGGCACACGGCGTAAGAGAAGTCGACGACGAGCCGTGCGACGAGCCGTGCGACGAGCCGACGAGGCTGGGCGCACGACGCAGGCGAAGTAGTCGACGACGAGCCGGCGTGCCGCAAGACGATGTCGCGGTGGCACACGACGTAAAAGAAGTCGACGACGAGCCGTGCGACGAGACGACGAGGCTGGACGCACGACGTAGGCGAAGTAGTCAACGACGAGCCGGTGTAGCCGCAAGATGATGTCGCGGCGGCACACGGCGTAAGAGAAGTCGACGACGAGCCGTGTGACGAGCCGTGTGACGAGCCGACGAGGCTGGGCGCACGACGCAGGCGAAGTAGTCGACGACGAGCCGGCGTGCCGCAAGACGATGTCGCGGCGGCACACGGTGTAAGAGAAGTCGACGACGAGCCGCCGGGGCTGGACGCACGACGTAGGCGAAGTAGTCGGCGACGAGCCGGTGTGGCCGCAAGACGATGTCGCGGCGGCACACGGCATAAGAGAAGTCGACGACGAGCCATGCGACGAGCCGACGAGGCTGGGCGCACGACACAGGCGAAGTAGTCGACGACGAGCCGGTGTGCCGCAAGACGATATCACGGCGGCACACGGTGTAAGAGAAGTCGACGACGAGACGCCGAGGCTGGACGCACGACGTAGGCGAAGTAGTCGACGACGAGCCGGTGTGGCCGCAAGACGATGTTGCGGCGGCACACGGCGTAAGAGAAGTCGACGACGAGCCGTGCGACGAGCCGACAATGAGCCGTGCGACGAGCCGACGAGGCTGGACGCACGACGTAGGCGATGTAGAACCGATGCGGCCATAAGACGATGTCGCGGCAGCACACGGCGTTGCTGATGAAAGTCCTTCGAATTCGCCTGATGATCATGACGATCACCCCTACCTGGCGTGCCAGCTGTCGGTGTTTTAGCCCGGCAAGCCTACCAAGGGGGTACCCAAGGTAGATGATTGTGGTGGGGATCGCCAGACCTGGAACTCGAAGGTATGTGCAAGGACACGGGACACAAGATTTATACAGGTTCGGGCCGCTAAGGTGGCGAACCCTACGTCCTGTTTGGGGATCATATGTGGCGCCCTGCGCTTGGTGTTGGGTTGGTTGAGTTGTCCGGCTAGGTACCCGGCCCTCCTTTATATAGTCCAGGGGGCGGGTTCCTAGTCGGTTACAAGGCATGAGTCCTAGTAGGATTACACGGAACGAGTCCTAATAGGATTACAGGGGAATTCTAGTAGGAGTCTGTCTTCATCCTTCCTCGTATGGGTACCCGGGGAGTATGCCCGACACTGGCCGGTACAAGTCATCGAGAATGTTATGGCGTCAGGGTGATGTGGTGGTATTTATACCACATTTTATGCATATGCTTTGTCCCGGGACGTGGACCTGCGAGGCGGGTGGTAGTGGTATGACTCCTACTTAAGCCCCAATGTAGACGTGGATGGAGCTAGGGAATGTTGTCTAGGTGTGGATGACAATGTAATCCATATGTAGACACCGGTGGGTATGGTTCTCATGGCCAGTACCGCCAACAGCTGTGGTATGGGCTGGTCGGACGTATGGGTATAGTGTACACCTCTACGTAGAGTATAATCTATTCGAATAGTCGTGGCTCTCGATTATGAGCCCTTTTGGTCAAAGCTCCCGTTGATTAGTACACATGCTTTGTGGGAATAGATTTGGTGGTGAGACAGGGCAGTGGCCCTTAGAGAGGGTGATACGGCAGATGGCGGCTCAGTGGGACCCTGATGGTCGCTGAGTAAAATAAAACTTGGGGACTGGTAGGGGAGGCTATGTGTTCCCCCTCCAGGACCAACCTACTTATAATATACTTGCTTTACTTTTCAGTTTTTTCTGGAACTTACTTCACCTGCATTAGTTTATTTATAATTAAGACCTGCTCCTCTTCTTTGGAACCTTACATGTAGTCTATAGGTTTAATTTCTTATATACTGGGATTTGCTGAGTACGTTGATGTGTACTCAGCCTTGCCTCTATTATACTTTTTACAGGTAGACTACGTGGGTTCCGGGTGTTGTTAACCATCTAGTTAGTGGATGGGCACCCGTGCTTCCCTTCGCTGCATTGAGGTATTTTCTTTGAATATACGTTATTTATTGCCTCTATACTTAACTCTGATAAGAACTGTGTTAGCCTACCCGGTCCAGGGACTAACACAGGTGCTTAACGGGAATCCCGAAGGTGGGTCCCCACAGAAGGTGCCCTGCCCATGGTGACGACCGCGGCGGTGGCGGGAGCCACCTCCATCCTCTGCTCCGCACCTGTGTCGAAGCCTCTGCTTCGTGCCGAGAGAGAAGGGAGACCTGTGGTGGTTGAGATCTGCCGAGGTGAGCATGAGCTGCTGCTCTAGATGGGCGTCATCGCGGCCGGCAGTGGAGACCGCGTGCGCATCTCGGGGATGCCTCAGAGGATGGAGGTGGTGAGGACTGAGGAGTAGTGAGCAGTGGGGAGGTGTCGGGGAAGGAGACGATGGGTGTTAACCTCACCTCTAGCAAATACAGGGTTATCCTACCACAATGTGCAGCCTGCCAAACACAAGCATACCACCCCAGGCTATCTCTATTCACCCTACCAAACACGAGTGGTTTGCATTGTATTAGACATGCTTAGGCCAGCCTGGCTCCAGATTCTAGCCAGGCTAGAGTTAGCCAGTCTGCCAATCACACCCTATGTATTTAACCATCAACTCACCCCCACTCCACCACCATTATTCCTCACTTTAGCACCAAACCAAACAAAACCACGTGGATCATTCCTCCAAACCATTCCACAGAACCAGTTTAAACCCATCGGTTTCTATGAAGTTTGCTTTGCTACCTTCATCTTCTTCTATTCTTTTCTTTTTAATAAAAAAATCACTAGTAGCCGTCAAGCAGAAACTCTTCATTCACACATGACGCATCCGACATCCATGATCCATCCATGCACTGATGCCCACAAAGAAATCTTAGGATTGGGAGGAGACAAAGATGCAGATCTGCTCGAGGAAGGTCTTTATGCCCCTGCGGACGGTCCTTGCGGTGGACATACCCGGGGGCCATGGCGTGCGAGTACTCCAGAGACACCCTCCAGCTCATCCAGCTATGCCAGGCTCCGTAGGATCACAGCGTAGAGGTCCCCTGCCACACTGCTCACCGCCTCCTTCGGGAGGTTGAGGACGAATGGCACACAGTAGGGCCCGCACACTAGCAGGAGGTGCGAAGTCGTCACGGCAGCACCCACAAAGGAGGGAATGCAGAGCACGATGACCAGCGAGGAGTTGGTGGCGGTGGCAGTGCAGCCGCGCAGGGAGCCTCGGGAGCTAGGTTACGGTTCCCAACTGAAATAGATCGAACCAAACTGTTATGAGAAACAACCAAACCAAACTAGACTACTACACAGCTTGGCCCATTTATCACCACACCAAATGAGACAAAGTACTAAAACTAGTCCACTTTAACCGGGTTTAGCACAAACCATTAGCAAGCTTAATTGAAATGCTCAGGTATACATCCTAGTCGCCCCGCCACTATGGTGTCGCCGATCCCGCTCAATGTTCATAGTTTCCCATCCAGACAGCATTATCCCTCTAAACTAGCTAGCCATAGATACCTTCTTGATAACTCCAAATCCTAAAACCATTAGCCTTAATCCCATTGTCTCACTTCTTCTTGGGGGAAGATTGTCTGTTCCGACTCAACAATCATCCATGGCTAGCGCACATAAATGCACGTGTGCTATTTGTGGATGGAAGGACATATTATTGTGGTGGAAGCATGTCGTTAAGATGACCATATACCTATTAGGATTTTGTATTATTTATGAAATCATATTCTTTGAATATAATTTAGGAACCAGGCATAATACATCCCATTCCTCCATATACATTATATACATGTGACAGAGTAGTGAACTATGAATCCAACTTGGGTCTAGTGGTCTCTCTAGCACCAGTGGAGAAGGAGGACAGCAGACACTGTAGAATGAGGGAGGTGAAATAGAGAGTAGAAGCGGAAACAATTCTTACTAATTGCTACTTTATCATCGTACCACTCCCATCGTCTTACCCATCATTGCCTTCTTTCCTACACACGTAAATCCATTTGGTAGGTCACCTTCTGTTCACCCCTTTGCCACAAGGCGCTAGGTGCATGGTGCCAACTGCCAACTACCGATGTGATGTCGCCTATCATGCAGAGAAGTCTTAGTTTGCCAACCACCTCCATTGGGAGGTTATCTTCCACGACTGAACCTTTGCGGTGGGGTAATTGGCTTGGGCTGAACCATTGCAATATATTGTGGTGGTGTCTATCAGTCTATACAAAGGAAGGTGACCCTATCTTTTTGGTGTGCGACAGTTCTGGGTCGACACTCTAAATGGTGGAAGTCGTTGCAATGACCGCGAGAGTCCTGATTCCCTTGGATGCAGCTGCAAGCATGCAACCTCTCTGGTAACAGAAACTTCTGCTCTAAACTCTAATCGTGGGAGTCACCACCCCTGATGTGCGCCACAGAAGTGGAAGCTACATGGCATGCATGCTTGCGCATAGCTTTTGCATACTTTGCCTACCCGCATTCTCGTGCTCCTTCTCTGCCAACACCCCTTTGTATTGTCCACCCCTTCTGATAAAACTGATGCAATTCGTTGGGCGGACTTTCTTTAGTTGTTGGATCAGCGCTCCACCTCTACTAACGGCCAACACTGTTGTATGGGCCTTCTAGTTGGATGCAGGCCATAGCCTGCCAAGCCACGCGCACTACGACCGTTGTAGTTATGGTAGAGATAAATGGTGCCACATTTTTGGCAAGCCGCGTGCTCAAAATGAACTGATTTTTTGTCTGACTTCCTAAAACTTGGCAAAGTGTGTGCATCCAAACACGCTCTATGTCCACTCTTTTCGATAAATTGATACAAATTCATTGCAAAAGGTTGTTAGATCACGAGAGAGGATCTGATATAGTGCTCTTGTGCACCCAAGTGATGTACTTTTACATTTTAACCCTTGTAGATTTCACAAATTGAACATGCCAATTGCCACACATAAAGCACGTGCATCCAACAAATGCATTTGCTCGAGTGCACGGGATTATGGAAGCACTTGACGCAGTTGGAGCACTACATCCTTTCTCATTGAATCACGGGTGAAGAAAACATGCATCGTAAGAGATTGATGCAATGGTGCCGATGTAGATAAAATGATGTAATCCTAGGGTTCTAACCTGTAAGCATAGCACATTTTTTTAGACCAAAGACATTAGCCCAAAGTCAAAAAAGTTGTTTTTAACTAGAGTTGCCAGTTTTACAAACACATGATGAGAAGCGGCTCTGAGACCATTAATGTCTAATGGCAAGATACAATGAACACTCTCCAACATGCCAGATCACAACACCCCCCTTCCTCGTTCCTTTGCTGCGGAGTTATCCTCCTTCCAGATAACTTCTTCACCTTACCATACCAAAATTCCCTCGTGCAGCTTGCATTCCTTTGGGTTCATTCTAAGTTCTCCTAGAAAGCTGATCAATCATTTCAAGCCAGTCATGGCTCAGCATCCATAGATATATGTGGATTTTGAGCTACAACTTCGTATTTCAGATATCCACCATTCTAGATTAGAGAACCAAAACAGAGCAAGTCTAGATATACCACTGGTGTACTCAACATGGGGTCTGTTGACTTGAGCTTATGCGGGCTTGTGGGGATGTTGCGTTGATGAGCTTCTGATGGTGACTTCTTGCGCGGCCATCGCACGACTGGTGCGCAGGGACTCATCCGGTCCCGGCATGACACAACCTGAACACAGGTGTCGTGTGCTCTCCGGTGCCCTTCTCACATGGCCGTAGGTGTATCCATGGGCAGTGGCATGCACGGCTGGCGCGTCAGGGGAAGTAAACACGCTGCGCGACGGCGGCTAGAAGGCAGGTGTACCGGATAGTCCATCGTCACTTCAGGTGATTTTTTGTATTTGTACTTGAAATTTCTCGACCTATAAACCGTTTCAAACTAAAGAGCTCATAAAGTACACAAAAACTATGGCTAAGAAGGAGTTTGTAAACTACATAAGAACTATGGCTAAGAAGGAGCTCATAAATTACATAAGAACTATGTCAACATTTGGGGGTATTTGTTACCCTGAATAAACTTTAGTCGTCATGTCTGAGGACCATGTGTGTCTGAGGACCGATGGATGGTTACTCCTTAGTGATGAGTGATTGACAACATGGTGTGTACTGAGTCTTGGCTTAGTAATGCAGGTGTTGGTTGCGACTTGGCTTGCGTTGGTGCAGGTGAAGAACATGCGTGAAAGGTCTTAGCCGGAGTGGACTCCGAGGAGTGGAGAGACAAGTAGGCTTGGTTCAAGAGACCCGGTGGCCGACAGGATCAAGTGCGGGACGCATGGTGCAAGAAGAGCAAGACGAAGTCGTGTACAAGGAGCCAGTGCAATGGTGGCGGCCAAGTCAAGGAACGAGGCAAGACCGAGTAGACCGTCCGGGCGCCGGAGGTGAAAGGCTTGGCGTGGTGAGGGTGTGCCTTGCACGCGGGGTTTGGTGGTTTGGCCACAAAACCATCAGGAGAAAAGTTTCTCGATTTGGGCCTCAAAATCGAGTCCGAAGACTCGACGTGACGTGCACGACACTCTAGGTTGGTCTGACCACCAGGACAGGGTGGTCTGACCGGGTGGCTGCTGTGCATCAGAAATCTTCGAAGCGGAGGACACGCGGCGTGATCGCAAGGCTTGCGTTGAGGCTAAGCAGGCTTGCGGTGCATGAGTGCCCGTCCGATGGAGAATCGACGAAGTTACCCAAATTGCCCATAGAGGGCATGTATCTTCTTTTCAAATTCTAGGGGTAGTTTAATCTTTTGCCTCCACCTATATATGTCTACCAAAGGGTGGATGGCAGCCAACTCTTGAGCTCTTGGTCATTTGGACTCCTATGTTTTCCCCCTTTCTTTTCCTTCTCTAGGCTAGCTAGTGTTTCAAGTCAAGTCTCAAGAGGGTGGGAAGATGGGAGGTTGCTAGACTCTTTGTAAAGAATCTTTCCTCTGGTGTATGGAAGATTTAGAGTTGTTTCCCTTGTTCTCCTTTGTCTCCGGTTCGATTTTCATTTTCGGTGATTTTCGAAGTTATTTTTGGAGGATTTGAGAGAGTTTCTTTGCGGCTTTTGTTGTGGGGGATCACACATGAGTACTTGGTGACTCGTTTCTTGGTGATCTTGTCCCTTCAAATCCGTGAAAAGGCCTTTGATTTGGTGGTTTTTGGTTTTGCCTGAGGTCTTGAGGTAGAGGTCTAAGATTTGCGATTTCTCATGATTAAGAGCGTTTTGGGGTTTGATCTTTGAGCTAGAGGTTACCCATAAGGTAATTCCCCTTCTCCCCAAAGTTTCGCTTCGATCCGTTGGGTGAATCGGGAGATCCATCAATGGGAAGTTGTGAGTTGACTCGCGGGTGCTATTCATCCCGAGCTGCCCAGGGCAGGGCGGTCTAACCGCCCTTGGTTCGTCCAGAGAAGTTTAGTTTTTCGAGGAGATCTTCTGGGAGTAAGTTTGCCTTGAACAGAGGAAGCTTTGGTTAAATTCTCAGTTCGTTTCGAGTTCGTTTGCTTCAGTTTCTCTTGGTTGTTGGTGTTGTCTGTCAGGGGAGGTCAGACCGCCCCCTGTACGCGGTCTAATCGCCTTGAGATGTTCACGGCGGTCTAACCGCTCGTGACCCCCCGGTCTGACCGCCTCCTACTGGACAGATAGCACTTGAGTTTTTCTTCTGATGTGCTTTTCGTGTGTGTTCGTTTGGAGGTGTGTCGTGTTCCTAGGTCCAGTAGTACTCCAGTGACTACGTGGATTTGACAAGTTTAGTGTTGTAGGTTTCAGAGTTGTTTTTGGACCATAGACCGAGTATATCTTTTTAAGAAGAATTTTTATCGACTTCCATTCACTCCCCGCTCTCTGGTTGTCAATCCAGTCCTTCAGCGTCAAATGTTTATATGCTAATTAGAAGTATTAAATTAGTAGACTAATGACAAACATCGTTCCATAACTCCCAAACTAAACGAGGAGACAAATCTATTAACTCTAATTAGATTATGATTAGATAATATGATGTCATTTTATGATGATTTAATTAAGTTTAATAAATTTGTTTCGTGAATTAATCTTTAGTTGTGTAATTAGTTAGCATAGAAATTTCAATGTGACACGAAACTAAACTTTAGCTCTAGATCGAAACACTTCTTACTTTTTTAGACTTTATAATGAACAGCACAAGCACTATGTCAGTTCCCTCTGTTAATTATACCATTGAAAGTTTATCATTGCAGGTTTGCAACACACTCAAATTAGAGAGTTTTCTCGAGAAAACATACACTGCGAAATCATTGCAATGTTGTATACATTGTCCCTACCTAAAATACAACACACTTTGAGCCACAATCAGCTCACAAGTGACAAGTCTAATCAAATAACCCTATTATAGGTTTGCTTAGCACGGAGGCAAACGATAACAAACAAGGTCCACAAATTGTGAAGTTTGTTGTTTCGCATCAGAGTATCAGACATTCCCATCAGTGATATGTTTGAGTTGGAGGAGAGGACACGTGGCTCGCTCCGCGAGCACACAAGAAAGAAAAAAACGAAACAAGCAAGGGAGGGAGATCAGGACCGTGCCGGGCTGGACTTGGGCCCGGCCCACGCGCACTCGTCCCAGCCCTCCTGCAAAGCCGCCGCATCGGCCCCGCTGGCCCGCCTGCGTGCGCGGGCGCGCGCCAGGGACGTGGCCACCGCCACCACCAACCTCGCCGGCACGTGCGCGCACGCCTCCAGCCGCCGCAGCGCGTCGCCGTGGCAGGCACCGCCGGTCGCCGCCGTCACCACCTCCCACCAGAGCGCGGCGGCCATGGCGACGCGAGGCGGGACGCGCGCGTCGGGGCCGCTGGCTCGGAGCGCGCGCCACGCCGCCGCGGCGCGCCGGCGGGCGGCCACCGGCGCGAGGCCCATCCGCTTCGCCCAGCCCTCGAGCACCGCCTCGGCGCGGCGGCGCGCGGCCCGCGTCGCCTGCTGGCTCGCAGCCCGCGCTCGCCCCCCGCGGCTCCGCAGCCGCGACGCCGCCGCCGCCGCCGTGGACGCCGCCGAGTCGGCCGTGGACACGCATGAGCTCGCCGCGGACGCGCACCCTTCCTCCTCATCCTGTTCCTCCGACGCCGACGCCAGCGCCGCTTGGCACCCCGCCGCCGCGGCGGGCAGGACGAGGCGCGTGCGGCGGTGGCGCGACGCGAGGAAGTTGGCGCCGTGCACCTTGGCGTCGCATGCGGCGCAGAGAAACGCCGCGTCCGCCGCGCAGTGCACGGCCGCGGGCGCGCCGCAGAGCTCGCAGCTGCGCCCCGCGCCTGTCCTCACGACGCCGCAGTCGTCGCGCCCCATCCTCTCCCTCCTCCTCCCCGCCGCCGCGCGCTGCTTAATTGCTACCCCTTCCTTGTTCCGTCCTGCTCCCGCAACCGACTCGACCTCGGCGACTCGATCTCGCAGCCCTCGTCCTCCTGCGCTGTGCGCTGCCCGCTGCAACAACGCCTTGCACAGCCCCAAGGTGAGGTTGATCAACGAAGAAGAGGTTAACGGGGAGCTCGGCGCGGCGCGTATTTAAGGAGGCGGGCGGGCGGGCGCGGAGGCCAGCTCGAGGTGTGTGACCTGTGACGTCGTCGGGTCGCCTGCGCCTCACACAGGTACACGTGCAGTTGGGAGGCGGGGGCCCCGTCGCTCTCGCGAGGACGACGTGGAGGCAAGCGTGGTCGCTCGCTCTCTCTCGCGCCACGGACGGACACGGGCACACGGCGTCGCCTCTCCTCCGTAGTCCGTGTGTGTGGCGCCCATCACCATGTCATGTGTGATCGGCGCGCGCCCGAGGCCACCGGCGCGACACCTGGACGGGCCTGGGCACCACGCGACGGCGGCGGGGAATTCCTCCACTTTGTTAACAAAAAACACAAGTGATTATAGTTTAACCCAAGAGGGAGGTGATTGGAGGGTGGGAGGGTCAGCAGCTCCACGGCGTCGCCATGGGCCGCTCGCTCGTTCGGTGCGGTGGCGGCGGGCGCCTTTGGAAGCGTCGCCGTACGTCGTGGGGCGATCCCCGGCCACAAAACCTCGTCGCCCCCGAAAACTAATGGCGCGGACGGTTTCGCCTTTGTATACTCCTTGTCGTTTTGGGATGAACGAACGAAAGAATTCCCTCTTCTTGTGGGGGAATCTGTGGCCTCTCGCTGCCCGGTTGCGTGTACACGGGGGTGTCGCTGTCGAGGCAGCTAGCGGCGGGTGGTATGGTATCTGCTGACGACGCGCGCTAGATCTCGAGAGAGCATCTGCTGCCTTCTGCGTTGCACAATACTACACATCACCGTTCCTTGTATACTCTCCACGGATTCGTATTCCAAGGCCTTGTTGTACTCCTGCCAGCGACCACACAGCCTACGAGGCTAGTACGTCGACGCCGTATGGCAGTACGGTGCCTAACCAATAACCTTTTGGGTTTACGTCGCGGGAACGGAACGCTAGCTCTCGGCTGGCCGGCCGGCCGGCCGCTCGCTCGGCTGGCCCCGGGAAAATATCCGGGGAGGGTGACACGGTGCCGCACCGGGAGCCAGGAAAACGATTCGGATCCCGATCCCCCGCGGGGTTGTTAGGCACGGCCGCACGGGCCGCGCGCGCGCGTGTCGACCCGCGGGGCAGGCCCCAACACAAACAAACTTGTGGCGTGGCGTGGCTCTCCCGAGCACGCACGTCGCGGTGAGTGACGTGACACTGATGACCAGCAGCACGGCAAGGCTCAGGACCAACCATTTAGTCCATGATTTGGGTCTACTGATCGATCGAGCCTACGGTCAGAGTCACATGAAACGGAGGCCACAACATTGCTCAATGGGAGGGAGAATCAGAGAATGCGTGTGTGTGATCCGCGGGCGTCAGTCGTGGCGCGAGCTCGCGGCGGCCGAAAGAGGAGGGAGGGATTCGCTTCGTCCTGGGCCACGCAGTGACGCAGGTAGGTGTAGGTCCCGCCGTCCTTGATACGGGGTTTCAGGGTTTGTTTAATGTGTGGGTGGCCTCGCTCGCGTGGGCGAGAAAGGCAGCACGTCACCACGGTCACCTCTCCGCTCCTCATGTTGTTCTTCCGGAACCTTCCACTTTCACTTTGGTTGGGAGGTGAAAAATTTGCACATATTTTTTAATCGCTGATTTAGAGGTATTAAGTAAAGATAAGTTTTCAAAACTATCTCTACAATCTCTGGTCTAATTTGCGAGACGAATCTAATAAGATCTTGACCTCATGACTAGAGAACGATTAATGTAGTGTTACTGTAGCAAATCATGAAATAATTCAGTTCATTAAATTTGTCATGCAAAGTTACACTCATCTATATAAAAAAAAAGATTTGTAAGTAGACTTTAATTATTTAGTACTCCACGTATGCAAGTTTTCACCAAGAGAACCAAACACATCCGTGAGTACCAAAGTTATTACCGGGACGACTGGGACAAACCATGCTGCGTTCACTAAAAAAAAAGACATGTTGCGTTCTTACCCGCGAATAGGGACAATGTGTAGAAAGACAACTTAAACATTAGAGAGTGGCATTAGATAGCTTTGCAGGTTGTTTAATATGTTCAACATTAGAGACTTCCACGAGGAATTTAACTTACATAGTTACTTCGTGCTGGGATTTTGCATGACATCAGAGGGCATTGCAAGTTGTTTAATAATTTTAAAATGTTTTTTATTCCAAGAGAGGGAAATTTTGTGGCTCGTAGGTGTAAAGTAGAGGAAGTGTCGGTAGATTTTCCTCATTTGACTTTGTTCGGTTGGCCGGTGCTGATTTATTATAAGAGAAATAGTATTATTAACTGGTGACTGATAAACCAGACGAAAAGAAGAACTCGTGATTTAATGAATGAATACTCTCGTACATGTTGCTTAAAAGACTTAGATAGCTGCCCCACTAGTACCACCTTCTCGACCCGTTGTATTACCTTGAGTCAAAACAGGGCCGGCTCTACAAATTCAAGGGCCCTTAGGCAAACAAGAAGAAAGAGTCCGTTGAAGTAGCATTATATATAATTCAGCGAATTGTTCTCGTTGCTTGCTTTCTTTTCTTTTCTGAGCACCCATAAGATACGGAGACTTGCTTCACATTTGGAATTACACAAAAAAGATTTTTCATCGAAAAGAGGTCTACGAAGACTTTAGGGAAAACGTCAACGTTTGTTGGCTTATTTGTCTAAGAAAAACAGAGTGCGTTATAAGAAATTAATCAGTTGGATATTCGGGAGAAGTAATTTAATCGTTCGAATTTTTTTCTTATTTTATTAGTAGTCTTAGATTTTGCATTTTGATAAGCCTCGCTTTGAGGAATTCATGGAATCCATTTTCATGGAAAAAAGAATAAGAATTCGTAGATAGAAGTGGGTTGATTTGCTATGGGCCTACTAAATACTAATTAGTAATTACATATATTATATTTGGCCCCCCAGCTCTATAGGCCCATGGCCGTCGCCCTGCCTGCCCTCCCCTAGAGCCGGCCCTGAGTCAAAGCTTATACAAGGTTATTAAATTTGTAGAAAAAAGACGTCGACATCTATTAACACCAAATAGATATACTGCCAAAACATTAATCAACTTGACTAAACTACTGGCGTTGCCGATGTTTAATTTGCCAAGTCAGAATTAAAGGAATATATACAACTTTGTACAAAACTAAAATATCTCCTTTATATTTTATTCGCAGAAAAACTTATATTTTGAAGTGAATGGATTGGATAAAAGATCAGTACGTAGAACACCGAAACTAGATGAAACTTTATAAGAATTTTTTTTTCTTACGTGCGAGTTGAAACTAGACCCGAGGTTGCTAACTATATTTAGGCATCGTTTAGTTCAGTAAAATTTTGACGAAAGTAGTGAAAATTTTGCATTGAGAAGCGTATTCTGTGAGAGATAGCACGATTTGTAATGCGAAAATTTTGAGAATTTTTGGGAAACTAAACAGGACTTTACCAGAAACCAAACATTTACTGTCCATTAACACCTCGCTCGCGCTCGCAGAAGATATTTTAGCGGCGACGCCAGCACGTAGTAAGTACTGTACGCGATTGCTACGAGAACCGATAGAAGACGCCGACGACGTGGCGCCACCTCGTCGGCGGATCAGATTTAGATTTGGCGCGCGATCGAAAGCGACCGGCGGCGCCCCCCTGGAACGTGCGGTGGTCGGTCCGAACCGCGCCGCGGCGGGGGCCGCCACACCAGAACTAGTGAAAAGGAGTGACGGACGCCGACGGCGAACAAGCCGAGCCCCGCGTCGCCGGCCACGAGTACGATCCCGGGGAGGGGGGAGACGCCAGGCCAGGCCAGCAGGCCGGTGACGACGCCGTTGGCTGGGTGGGTGGCTCGCACGGACGGTGCCCGCGCGCGCTCCGCCGACCGCGCGTGTCGCGCCACGTCTTCGGCGTGCGCGCCGGGGGGTCCCTGTGGCCGGTCCGGCGTCAGGTCCAAACGCACCGTGGCCGTCGCGAAGCATCCTCCGGCGAAAGTTCATTCACGGTGCACGTGCAACAGCGAGAGAACAAGAACGAGACGCATTTTTCTCAGGCGGTGGTGGACGACGACGACGAAGGAACAGCCACACAAACAAACAATGCCAAGCGAGTGGTTCTTGCGATTCATGATGCATTCATTATTGAACAACGGCGCAGGAACCACAGATGCCGCGACGGATCGGACGGACACACGGGCGTGCCAGTTAAAAAAAAGCCGGTGGTTTTAAGATCGCTTCATGATTTTTATTAAGAAAAGAGAATTTAATCCCGGTTTAGAAAATTCCCGAACTTCCGTTTTACCGGTGAGGAGATTTTTTTAAAACCAATCTCATAATCCGCTCCAATGAGGAATCGAATCTGGATCTTCTCGTTGCGACCATACCTCAGCTCCCTCTAAAAACAGCTCCATTTGTTGATTTTTAAGAGGGTGTCGGAGAAGAGAGAGAAAGCATTAGTTAGGTGCGACATATTGGAGTGTTATTTTGGCTGGTGCTAGCAGAGCACCGGGAGCTCAACCAAGCACCACGGCTAAGGAATAAACAATTGTGAAAAAATAAATAGAGGAGAGAGGAACGTAGAACCAGCCAATGAAAAAGCAGGTGAGCAGAAGAATTCGGACATCTGTAATTATGACATGAGTCCTACACCGGTGCTGGACTGTGCTTCACGCTGGAGCAAAAAATTTCAATCTGACACATTCGTGTGGGTCTTACCTTAGCAAAGAAAGTTGAGCTAAATGTTAAAGTTGTCCTAACCAACTAAGCTAGAGGACTTTTGACAGATGCCAACCTGGCACGCAGATACCAGGGCGAGTTATCACAGTCATGGAACACAACTTATCAGAGCGCAGCATCTCACGATCACATTTAATTTCACGGGTTCCGTTCAACAGCAGCCACAAAACTGTGTCTGTGGATGTGGTTATAGACCATCAGAGAGAGATGGGTGTATGGGCATGCATGATGAAATGCTATCGCTAGAAAAATAACAAAAAAATAAATGGGGCCCCAAACAATTCTAGCACGTTTATAAAGTGAAGGTGAGGCCTGCTAAATGTCAATGAAGCCATACAATTCTAGCGCGTTTAGAGCAACTTCAACAGTTTATTATGTTAGTTTAACATCTATCTAATTTTGATAAAATATGAAAAATTAGCCTCTAACTGTTTGATAAAATAATTTGGCATCAATAACAACTTGACATCCCTCCCCTCGCCGCACACATATATTCGCACAGCTATCCGCGGCGCATCCTTCCGTAACAGAAGAGGTGGAAGAGTATAAAAATAATTTTATTTTTTTCTCAGGGTTCCTGATTTAAGTTTTAAGAGGTGGAAGGATAGAAACATATTTTTCTTTCTTTCTCAGAGTTCCTGATATAAGTTAAATTTAGATTTGGCAAGTGAATTATGTCAAACTGTTGGAGATAAACTCTTTTTTTACTTGACATATCTTTTTAGAAGTTAACAAAACACCAAATTTGCCAAGTAAATTTTGGCAAACTCTTGAAGATGCTCTTATAAGGTGAGGGTGGCGCGTGCAAGCTATTTGGTGTACCTCTAAACTTCTTCCTTAGTACTCCTTCGGTTCTAAATAATAAAATATAGGTCGTTTTGATTTTATTAGATTCATAAATGATATTTTGCATTTAGATATACATTATGTCTAGATGCATAATAGTATCTATGAATTTAGAAATCCAAAACGACTTATAATTTGAAACGAAGGGAGTACAAAGATACACATTTTTTGAGACAAAAAATTTTAGCTTATGCATTTGAACAAGTAAAAGAAAAAGAAAAAGAAACAAATAGGGATTCTTAAGTTAGAGCATCTATAAGAGTTTGCTAAATCCATTCCTAATCCTTATTTTTTAAAAAGATGAAAAAAATAACTCTTCAACAACTTATAATCCATCGTCCTATTTTTTTAGAACCGGAAAAAGTCACACGTATCTTCTCTCCAATCTAAAGGTGCATGTCTAACAGTTTGCAAAATTTTACTAGGCAAATCTTGTGTTTTGCCAACTTCTAAAAGGATACGCCAAGTAAAAAAAGAGCTCATCTCCAATAGTTTAGCATAATTCACTTACCAAACTCAGATCTAACTTACACATCAGAAATCCTGAGAGAGAAACAAAATTATGTTTATGCATTCCACCTCTTGAAAACTTACGTCAGTAACCGTAACATAGAAACAAAATTATTTTTATGCCCTTTCACCTCTTCTTATACGGACGGATGCGCCGCGGATCGGCGCGCGCATATATCCGCACGCGGAGGCTCTTTTCCCAACATGGGATGAGGAATTGTTGGAGAATATTTTTTCTGCTTTTGTCAAAAAAAATAAGAGTGGCAACCTGAGATGGTGAACTGTTGGAGATGCTCATGAAAAGAATAAAATGTAGAAAATAGTTTCTGCTCGATGTAAATATATAAGAGAGAAAATTATATAAAATAGTTAGGATAATCTACAAATATTATAGAAATTGTGATGTAAAATTATCTCCTATATTTTAGAAGTTGATTATTAGAAACTCTTAAAAAGATATTTATTTTATGTTTTTTAAGAGTTGTAAAACTTTTTTTTAAAATATTAGGTACTTTTGACCCTAGAGTGTGGCGACCTCATGAAAACACTACCCAACTTCTTGTGCAATGACCCAACCAAATGGCATCAACAAGACAACGACAATTCGCCTCCAAAACCGACGTCGCAGTTGGCAGACGGCAGCCTATGGGCGCGCGTGTGCCCCACCGCATCGCATGCATCTTGTGGCTGCGCGGGCGCGGGCTCGTCACTGTCCCGACGCAGTTCGCAGTTTGCATCATGATTTTTCCTTTTTCGATAATCAGCTGGCATCATGGTTGAGAGAGAGAAAAAAAATCGTGCACCGGGCTGGGATGGGAAGACTCAGGTGTACGATTTCCGCCGACGAAAAAATAACAGACATACACGAAACTACAGTAGTATTGAAGATTTTTTTTAAAAAAAAACTACATGCACACTTGAGTTTGAAGTTTGAACCAAGCAGGTGACGACGATGCAATTGAAACACGAGCTAAGACGGGACATAACTGGCGCGAGGTGGAGTACCAATCTGACAGTACAAGGGCAAGCGTAGACCGCGAGTTTCTGTCAGAGGCCAAGGTATGGCCAGTGTCAACCACAAAGCTTATACCAGGAGTGAAACCCATGCAGCGTTTCATCTAGAGAAGGAGCACCGTACCCTCCCTCCCCGCAGCAGATATTTTTAGCGGTGGGTGAAGCCCGCACGCGACGCGCGGTTGCTACGAGAACCATAATGGAAAGGAGACGACGGGTCGACGGCGACACGGCGACGACGTGGCGGCACCTCGTCGCCGGTTCGGATTCGGCGCGCGAAATAAAAGCCACCGGCCGGCAGCGCGACCTCACGGAACGAACGTGCGGTCATACCAGCCGCGCGCGCAAGAGGATCGCAGCCCAGGGGGAAAAGGGAGTGACGCCGACGGTGGCCAAGCCGAGACCTTCGTCGCTGGCCACGAGTTCGTTCCCGGGGGCGCGCCGGTGACCAGTCGTCAGGAACCCACCCAGCGCGACGTGCTCGCGCGCTCCGACCGCGCGTGTCGCGCCACGTCTTTGGCGTGCGCGCTCGACGGCTCTGCCCCTCTCGGCCTCAGGTCCAAACGCCCACGCACTGTGGCCGTCGCGAGGGATCGGATCGAACTCGGAAGCATGCAGCGAAAGTTCGTTCAGGGGCGCACGTGCAACGGCGAAGAGAAGAAGAACGTGACGCATTTTTTCACCAGACAGGTGGAGACGAGTAACAGACACAGTGGTGTACTGGTGTGGTAGGCGAGTGGTTCCTGGTTGGAGCTGCGATGCACGCATTGTTTTGAACGAGTGGTTCATGCAGGTTGAACGGCGCATGCGGTGGTGGCGTGGTGCATTATTGAACGGCGCACGAGCTAACCGCAGACGCCGCGAGGGGATCGGACGACACGGGCTCGTCTCGTCAGTTCCGGCGGCATGCATCGCAAGTACGGGGGGCGGGGGTCATATCAGAGCGCATCTCTCGGACGATCACCTTGTTCGGATTAAACAGCAGCCACAAAACTGTCTCTGTGGACGACGCAGGGCAGTCGGAGATTACAGACCATCAGATCGATATATTGGTGTATGGTTCACGACACACAATGCGTCTTGTTAGTTACTAGCGCACTTGATGACGAGGTCATGCAGTAAAATGCCTTTCGATCAGACAAGGAGAACCACATAGATGCTCTCTCTAGGAAAAGAAATGGGACCCTAAATAAACAATTCTAGATACTGGTTGGTTCGTGCTAAGACAACGGTGTCACGGCATCAACTGATCAACAAGACAAGGACGACTCCGATCCGCCTCCAAAACCGACGTCTCGCAGTTGGCCAGGCACTCGCGTGCCTCTTGTGGCTGCGCGGATGCGGGCTCGTCACTGTCCAGACACAGTTCGCAGTTCGCATATGATTTTTCTTTTTCTGATAATCAGTTTTGCATCATCGTGATTGAGAAAAAAATCGTAGACCCGGCTGGGGAAGAACTTGTTTTAGCAGAAGGTAATATAAAATTAGGCGTACGAATATCCGCCGACCAAAAAAATAACAAACATATATCCACGTCGTGAAACTCAATTGCACCGTGCTTGATTATCACTCGGTGCAAGTGCGATTAAAACACGAGCTGAGAAGGGACAAAACTCACGCGAAGAGGAGTCCCAATCTGACAGTACAAGGACAAGCGTAGACCACGAGTTTCTATCAGAAAACCAGGTATGGGCCAGCGTCAACCGCAAAATGCCGTGCGCGGGAAGCACAACTCGCCCGCCGGTACGTACATACATACCAACCACGATGATTTGGACGTAACCAATCTATCTATACTATGGAGTGAAAACAATTGAAATTTTTTCTCACTCAAATCGGGTCCACCATACCTCTCACGCCGGACCTACCTGTCATATGTTTTTAGGAGCAAATAGGGTGGAAGGACTACTATAAAAGGATCAAAAAATCGTAATTTGGAGAGCGTTTCTGCTAAAATCATAATGTTTTTTCACCATGATGTCCCTACCCACCTCATGTACCCACCGGCTATATGTTGTCCCTAGGCAGGAGTCCATCGAGACAACGAGAGGGATCGGCATCGTTTGTGGCCACAACGCTCGCAGTCAAAACGAAAAAAGACTGCTACCCCCACGTCACCAGATGGCCGCATGGGTAACGAACTCAGAGTCCCTCCCAAAACAACAGCAGAAAAAAGTATTTAAGACATTTTCAAAAATATAAATACAAGAATTTTGTTTTTTTTTTTGCAAAATTTGTTGCACAAAAGTTTTTTTGAAAAGTTTGGTAAAAAAATTAGCACAAATTTAGGCATAAGTTTTTGAAGTGAAAACATAAGAACAAATTTAAAAACATTCTGTGCAAAAAATGGGTACTGAAAATTTTTGAAAGAAAAGGTTTAAAAATCAATGAAAAAGAAAAAAAAGCTAAGGGATAAGTTTTTGGAAAACAAACATCTGGGACAAAGATTTTGAGAATTTTTTTTTGAAAATAATATGACAAAAAATTTGGGCAAAATTAGAGAGAGTTACTATAGGGGGAAAACCAAACAAAAACCATCAGACCCACGACCGAGCACTGCTCCCAGCGCGGGGCTTCAGCCTAGCTGCGCTCGGCGCCACCGCTAGTTCCTGGCGTGGAGCTCATCGTGGCCCCGACGTGCCCGCCTAAATCCGCAGGACGACACTGCTCCCCGTCGCCACTCCCAATGCAGCTGTCGAAGGGAGCCGTGCGCCACCGCGCACCACGACCACCATCAACGCTGCCGCTAGCTTTAGGCGTGGAGCTCACCGTGGCCCTGACGCGGCCGCCCAGATTCGCACGCCGACACTGTTCCCCGTCACCATTCCTGACACAGCCGCCGAAGGGAGCCATGCAGCGCCAGCCACCACGACCACCGTCTCGGCGCTTCCCAGCGCAGACACCGTCTCGCCTGGAACTTCATCGGTGGAAGGTCCTCTTGTTGACCGATTGGAGAAAGAGAATGAGAAGGATGAAGAGAGTGAGCGGTCAACGGTGGGAGAGAACAGGCGAGCAGTAGGTCCCACACCCCATGTGCGCTACTGGAAAAAAATTAACCTTGGCATCAGGTGCAAAGGTGAAGCATAAATTGCTTTTGTGTAGGGTACATGCTACATAAAACAATGAAAAATGTGTTTCAAAAATATACAACTAGGTGCTCACTTCTTGCATCATTTTTCTTATGAATTGTGATTGATACTAAATATTTATTACAAGAACCTCTTTGAGTCAATCCTTCTCACGTGGTGCCGCACGTACGTCTATACTAGTAGTAGAGAAATAATCTTAGCAAAATGCTTTGAGGTTTTTTCCCATCTACGTGAGATCTTCCCTTTAGAAAGATGTCAAGACTCAAGACTGTCATACACCTCGCAGCAGATCGAGTTTTGTAAATTTTTTCCTTAAATAAAGGACTATGGAACGACCAAACTCCTCTCATACACCAGCCCTTAAATGGGCCTGATGATGGAATACAAACGTTGGGCCTTCCAGGTAGTGAAGGGATCCATAAAGTGTTACACATACCTATCTGTTTCTAGAAAATCTCAACTTTTTTTTTCTCAAAGAGTTCTGAATTTATGATGTCATTTGTTTGAGATCTATCGCCACATGGCTTGTAAGGTAAAATATTTAGCTTCAGATATTCAACATTTTGCTTGGCCGAACTGCTAAACAATTATCGTAATTTTATACGGATCATCATCGAGATGACTGGTCCTAAGAGAGGCATTATATAATGCTATCTGATGTTTTTTTTTGAAGTTTGCCAGGAGCACTGGCCCGTCATGTAAGAACTCAAGTGGGCACCTGTACTGACCGCACGCTCAAGCGCAGATGGACTGCCGAGAAGTCTGAGGACGCGTCTACCAGGGTTTACACACGCACTCCCTACATCTATACCTACACACACCACCCTGGCACCCCTCTGGGGAAATTCCCTGGTGCGACACCGGGTTCGCTCCCGATGGGAGTCGAACCGCGGCGGGCGGATTGGCCACCGCCAGCTCTCGCCACCCGAGCTAAAGCTCGTTCGCCTATCTGATGTTCTTATTGAGTTCGATATGAGGATCAAGACCGGATACAAAGAGGAAAATGATATAGAAGCTGATTGGCAGGCTGCATAAGCATTAGACAGATTTTGGTTATGGAGTGTAGGTTTGTTTGGTAGGCTGCGTAAGACTCTCAGCCAGGCCTAATTTATGCATCACGGGCCTCTTAGCCTGGCTAGCTGGAAACGTGAGTGAGGGTCGTTTTCGCGGAGCCAGGCTTCGTCTAGCCCAACTAGTGCTTCCACTTACCTCCCACCCCGTCGCACCTCCCCTGCCGTGTTTGAAAGGATCTTGATGTCGCCTAGAGGGGGATGAATAGGCGAGTCGACCAATTAAAACTTTTCCCCGAAACTTGAACTCCCTAGCACAGGCGGTCAGATCGCCTACACAGGTGGTTAGACCACCCCTGCTGCCTTCTGCTGGGGGTGGGCGGTTTGACCTCCTCCTGGACGCGGTTAGACCGCCTCCGCGCAGAAAGCCAGCAAAGTGTGGCTCAAGCTCCTCTTAACTTCTATCATAGACGCAACTTGTGTGGTGGCTTCAGTATATGATCACAAGAAGGTAATGATCCCTCCACACAAAGACAGTCACACCCAAGTAGATCGAAGCGGAAGAAAATAGTAATATGCTAGAAAACTAAGTGAGGCAAACCATAAAGGAGACACAAAGATTTGTTTCCCGAAGTTTACCTCCCACTAAGGGATGGCTACGTCTCCGTTGAGGAGCTTGTAAGGGACTCTCCCACAACAAGCCGGGTCTCTTTCAACCACTTTCCTCGGTTTCACTAAGACGATCTTTTCCACCAAGAGGTAAGATCACAACCCTCACAAACTTGCCGCTGCTCACCACAACTTGGGAGCTAGCTGGCGACGCCTAACCGTCTAGGAGGCAAACCTCCAAAAGTAACAAACACTTCAAAGGCTTGTAGACGCGAATCACAAGTGCTCAAACTATGGAAGGCTCTTATCAGTTCACAAAGCTCACACAAGCTCACTCTATCAACCCAACTTAAGGATGGAGCTTGAATCTCATAAATCTCACAAAGAGATGATTGGGGAGAGTCTCTATTGCTTTGGCTTAGCAAAAACAAGAGCGGGAGCACACCAGCAACCCCAGAAGCAGCAGCTCCAACAAGTAGGGCTCGTGGGGTATAAATACTCCACACAAGAAAAACTAATTGTTAGAAACTAGCCCAAGGAGGTCAGACCGCCTGCAGCAGGCGGTTAGACCGCTCTGCCCGGCTAGCCGGTGGCCGGCCAGGGGCGGTCAGACCGCCCCCAGAGGCGGTTAGACCGCCCTGGTTAGAGAGAGAGAGAGCCCAAAACCTTTTTCTCTTATGACCAACACTTTACCGACATGATGAAGTGGCTAAGGTTGGGTTAAAGGTTTGTTAGATTACTCAGGAACTCTCTCAAGGCTATTTCTCACATAGGTCAACTAATAAGCACTTTTGATACTTGTCATAAAGCTAATGTTGCATCCCTTTTGATAGTATGACATACCTAAACTCAAGAACAAAAGTAAATACCGAGTCAACCCCTTGAGCTTGTAGATTTTCAATCTTGTCATACTTGAACAACTTGAACATGAGGACTTTCAACATTTGCTATCTTCATGAGCACATCCATACTTGAGCTAGTGACTTAAGATCTTTCCATATAGCATAGGAATGCACGCATAGATCCTTAAGTCACTCCATATTGCCAACCATAACACATAGATGAGTTGCATTACTTCCCTCGGTTAAAGCTTGGATATGATACTTCGAGACCCCACAGATACTAGTTACTTCACCCTAGCAATACACTAATGGTAGCCACGCAGGGTCATAAGATTGCTTAGTACCTCGCTCTAATAATCTCTTTTGATCTCTTCATCACTTACCCAATCCACGTTGAGTTCGGCTTTGCTTCATTAAGAATTAATCTTCATTTGAAATACCACTTCAAATGTTTATTCTTGATTGACAACAAATATGTAAGCTTCCAATAGAGGATTATCAAATATATACTCATCCTTGTATCCTTTTTGTAATTACCACATGAAGTCTTGCATTTATCATTTAGTAGAGAATACTATTTCTCTTTTATGATCCATTGATTTTTGATCAAGCTATCACAAATACTGGAGACACGGAATTAGTCTTTGCAAAATATCCCAATATTTATCTTCATTTGATACTTGACTTTTATCGCTATTTATCATAAGACCACACACTTGCTTATCTTCTTCATGTGAGCCAAACAATATTCATCCTCAAATATATAGCAATATTAACTCATGAATAATTAAATAAAAACATGCTCACATTTTTAAACAAACAAGTTAGTATTTTAATCGCTTTGTCATTCAATTCACCAAAATCCACTTAGGGGCCTAGATGCACTTTCAGTCTTCATCACCGATTCCGCGTCGAGCTCCGTCGGCCGGCTCCCTCCCTCCCAAAGCAGCAGAGCAGGCAGCCGCAGTGCCGGATCCTTCCTCCCTTGCGCGTGCGCGACGGCGAATCTAGCGAGCTCGCCTCCAGGGCCGGCAACAGACCTCGCCTGCAGGGCTGGCGGCGGCCCCCGCACCCGGCAGCGGAGCTCGCTCCCACGGCCCGCGGTGGAGCTCGCCTGCAGGGCCGGCGGCGGCCCCCGCGACGGATCTTGCTTGGATGCCAGCGGCGGACGTCGCCCAGACGGGGTGAGAGGAGGAAGAAGAGGGAGTAGAGGGTGGTGGTGAGGAGAATGGTAAAGTCACCCAGCTTGTGCAACCGGTGAGTCCATTCAACATATGCACTCTACCAATCACATACTTGTACAAGACAATACTCCTTGTGCGCTCTACCAAACATAGGCCAAAATGCTAGACTTAGCCAGGCTTAAGCTAGCCATGAGTTTATCCTAGCCAGGCTCCAGCATATGCAGTCTAGCAATCACACCCATGATAGACTAAATGCACTTAGAACAACTCCAAGAGACTAGCTATCTTGGCTTGACTAGCTAAAAAATGGAAAATTTGTCCAAAAACTTAATCCAACAGACTAGCTAAAGTTGTTCTCGGTATCCTCTGCTAACTAAACCGGGGGTTTTGCTAGTCATCTTTGTATAGCCAGTCCTGCTGGCTATCCCCTCTCTTGCGGCCTTCCGGTCCCACCTCCCTTTCCTCCTTCCCCGTTGCTCCTTCTCGCGCAAGGGCAGCCAGAGCTCCTCGCCGCCGCTCCGCCGGTCACGCCGCCTCCCGACGGCCCCGCTGCCCCGCCGCTCCGCCATCCGATCACTCCCGCCGGCCTGCTACGCCGACGGTCTCGCAGCCTCCCGTCAGCCCCGCCGGTCCGCCCCCTCCCACCGATTGCATTCCTGCGCGGCGGCGGCCGGCGTGCGACAGTTAAGGACGGCGCGGCGGAGGCCGGCATGCGACAACAGGCGGCTCTGGAGGCTGCGGAGGGCAGAACCAGCGACGGAGAAAGCGAATCGATGACTGTGGCAGCGAATCGACGGCCGAGGCGGCGGAGCTTGGGCGAGTCAAGGGGAGGTGGAGCTCATGCCGCGCGGGGCCGCGGAGCCAGCGATGCCAGCCAGCTGAGGTGCGGCAACCGAGCGAGCCGCGCGGCACCCGGAGGAGCGAGTGGAGCAAGCCGTGCGGGTCGCAGAGCCAGCGACGCCAGGCAGCGGCGGTGCGGCAGCCGGAGGAGCGAGCGACACGGCAACCACTGCGACAACCGGTGGAGCCAGCCGTGCGGGGCCGCGGCGCGACTCCCCATGGCGGCAGCAGTGGCCCACGACGGCAGCGACATGTTGCCTTGGCCGCCATGGACGGGGAGCAGAAAGAGCAAGGACTGGAGGAAGATACGACATGAGTATAACAGGCGGGACCCACTAGCGGTGGAGCATATAGAGAGTTCAGTTTAGAGAAGCTGTTGGATTTCAACAATTTTTTGCTAGCTATTATTAGATATGTAATGTTGTACTCCCTTTTGTACTCCCAGTCTCTTGTACTTCTAAGCCTCTACGACTTCCATTGTACTACCAGCCTATTAGGCTCCTATATATGAAAGGGCACCTCATCCTCTCAGGATGTGGTGCATTGCCTAATCATTCAATAGCTATTTCATTTTACATACTAGCTAAATCAGGATTTTAGCTAATGATTTTTAGAAAGGCTCTTGGAGTTGCTCTTATATCCACGCATATCGACAAGACCATTCGCAATTCGCTTTAATAGCAATTGTGGTGCAGTTGACATAATGACATGTGCTTAGCACTTGTGGAGAACGGAGTGGAGGCCGTAATAGAAGTGGCCATATCAGAAGTTCGGAGTGTTTTCAGCTTATCTCTCAGTTCCTTTATTACAGTATCACTTTTGCAGGTTCGTAAAGAATTTCAGCTTGGTTCGTGGTTGCCGTCCCTGTAAATACTACTCCGACTGGGAGTATGAATGTACGATGCATTTGAAATTCAAGATAGGTGAAAAAAGCTCTGATGGTGATGTGCTGCATTATTGCTCCTTCAATGCAAACCTCTATGGATCTCCCAGTCGACAGATTAAGCTTAGAGGTGGCTAGCATGTCAGTGAAGGTGACTTGGTCGCCTCCTCTGTATTGATTTCTTAACTTTTATTGTCCAGTGATTAGTTGTGCACTTGTGCTAGATGTACGTGTACTTGACTAAATTTTCATTTTGTGCTGCTACCAGTACAGTTCACCCAGAAGGCTGTCTAATTGGGCTGGTAATGTCGACATGTTTTTAACTAAGCTTATACTCCTTTATTACATGGCGTACCAAGGTACTGCCTCCGTTCATAAACCCATATATATATATGATGTTTAGAAAAAGCTAGTTAGTTGAAAAATGAAAAAGAAAATTAAGTTTTGTTTTAGTTTTCTTTTTCAGCGTTCTGAGAATATGTACACAGATAAGCTATCAAGTCTCAAGTCTCAGCATGCCAATACTGGAATGATTACATCACTTAAACTTGTCAGCTCTACAAGCTGTAAAAGGTTGGGCAGTTTTTCTTCGACTGCTCAGAGAAAATGCAACATGATAATAAACACACAATGAATGGAACAACTAGCTTTAGAGTGACCAATTTAATGAATTCCTGAGTATTGGTTACAAGAATTCAGGTCCACTATAATATCACGTCTGCAAAAAATTACATGGATTTTTCCATCGGCAACCAGGTGCACGAATGTTTGCACCTCCACCCTCCTGTCATGTGCAAATGAAGCTCCAATTCGACTCGAGTTAGTGTAGAATGCTCTCAGAGGAGAATCTATCTTCACAAGATTCTCCTCAGAATATGAAGTGTAGAATGCTCTCCGAGGAAAATATATCTTCACAAGATTCTCCTCAGAATATGGAGTTTAGAATGCTCTCCGAGGAAAATATATCTTCACAATTTCTCCTCGGAATTGTGGCAAAACAATCACCTTCCCAAAATTTGTACATCATGTAATTTGGTCGTGAGGTTTGTATTTGTATGTGCTCCACAATTTTTCTGTTACTCTGATTCCTCACCAGTAGCATTTACAAGTCTAGCTAGGTCCTGGACAATTTCAGACATTGGCGGCCTGAACTCTGGCTGCCGCTGCAATACAAAAGATTCATCAGGCATCTAATCTTTTTTCCCCCAAAGAACTTGCAAAGAATGAGAAATCTAGATACATGCTGCCTAGTAAATGCTGATTGGTATCAAAAAAGAAAGCAAAATTGAATTACCTGGACACAGCGGCTGATTATGTCAGCAAACCGTGACAATGCTTTCTCAGAACATTGTCCACGTATAGATGGGTCCACCATCTTGGACAGGGACTCAATGTCATGAAGCTGAGAACTGGCCCATCTAACAAGATGTTGCTCATGACGTGGGCGTGAACTGCACATTTTCACATAAAACAGGCATGTAAACCAGAAAGCCATTTTTCCATCTTTTGCACTGAACAAAAATGGTCTGAAACAACTGCAGAAAGATACTGGTCAAGCACGAGGCTTGCTTTTAATAACTCTTACCTATCATACGGTTTACGCCCAGTAAGAAGTTCTAGCATCACTACACCAAAGCTATAGACATCACCCCTTTCTGAAATGACCCCAGAATCCTGGAACTCGGGTGCTTCATAGTTCATCAATGCGCGCATCCGACCTGACAGCTGTATTGAACAAACAGCAGCTGTGAGTACACTTGCAATTTTGGCCCATGGGCATAAGATGCATTTGTCACACCTTAGCAACATCAAACTAACCACGCCCACTCATTTGTGACAAAATAAGAAAGTATTAGGCATCAACTACGAGTAAATAAGGTATTCAAAACCTTTAGGTAAATCAGAAATTAATCGCTTCCAAGTTGGTTATGTAGCATTTTCTAACAATTTGAGTCAATGGCTGACAGTCTAACACAGACCCATGGTAAGCCAGGATCTGGTTACTCATATACAAGGACCATCATTTTCGTTGTTCAGGCCTCGGTAGCAAATATTACATGATTTTGCCATAATATTTAGTTACTCATTTCCAGACCTTTCAATAAAGCATATTAGTTTTCTATAACCAACAGAATGACCAAATGATTAAAATCCTTGAAAAGATACACAGCTCCTGTGTTTCTTGAAAAATAGAAGAAATGTGAGAAGACAGAAAATGTTACATACTGATAATCACAATACACAGCTGCAATAACTAAGTTGTAACAATTTACGACATGGGAAATCCCTGGCCTGTCAACACAATTATCCTACAACAAGCAAGCATGTTATGCCAGATAACTCATGATACCCATTAACAGTATGGATGCAAGTGGGTGCTCACTGCTGTTTTCTGGGTCACTGATGATAAATTACGATGATATGCCACTCAAGTTCATTTCTCCTAAATGTATTACGTGAAATGCCATTCTAGTTCATTCTATCCAGTTTTTGTGTCGACCCAATGATTCAAAATATGTATGACTTCATTGACTTGCATCCCTAATTAACACCTATGGATTCAGATGCTATTCTGCTATTTCAGACATAGTAATGTCCGCAATCGAACATAATATGATGAAAAGATGTAGATTAAACCATGATTGCATTATCCCTATTTTTGGCTGTTATATAAACAAGAAATATCTATGACTTGTATAGTTTACCTGAGTGACTGAACCTGATGGCATCATTTCTGCCAGTCCACATTCCGCAACACACACTGAGAATTTTTTATCAAGGAGCACATTAGCTGGTTCAAAATTTTGATGCACAATTGGAGGATGGAAGCTTTCATGCAGATACCTGAAGGGGAAAAGGTAATTTCAAAATAAGTTGAGGTAAAGCTCAACTGTTTTGAAGAAGAACGCCATATGTGGATTATGATACTGATAAATAATAGAACAATAGTTACACTTACTCTAAGGCTTTTCCTGAACCAAGAGCAACCTGAAGGCGAGCAATCCATGACAGAGCAGTTCCAGTTTCCTCTGCATCATGAAGTGCATCATCTAGTGTAGTTCTGCTAAAGTGATTGTACACGAGTAACCTCTGCCCATATTCAGCACAATATCCAACTAACTCAAGAATGTTAGGATGCTTAATCTCTGAGATACATTCAACCTGTTCTAGGAAATCATCTACTGATATTCTTCCATTAGCATTATCAATCTTCATAACCTCCAATAACTACACAAAATACAACAATAATAGCTTAATACTTGAACCAAATGCGGTCAGACTGATCTTTCATAAAGACAAGTATTGCTTAGTTCATACCTTGCCATCAGGAAGCTCTGCTAGGTATACCTTTCCTAATCTGCTCTCTCTTATCACATTTTCCTCGCTGAAACTATTTGTATATTGCTGAAGAGATGCAACAGAGAATGGTGTGGCAGAAGTCGGTGTACTCGTTCTTGGTGGAGGACTATATCTCTTTTCTGGTGCAACAATGGGATTTGCAACTACTCTTTCAATTGGGGGTAGCGGTGGTGGAGGAGGGGGTGGTGGGAGAACTGGAAAAAGATCTGATTCTGTTCGATCAAAATTAATTACGTGCTCCTTTTGGTTTTCAGGAGACTTCTTAGGGAGAGCTGTAAACAATTGCACACAAACTTTCAGACATTTCAAATTTATGAACAAAACTTAGGACTGTAATTTGTTCCAAGGACTTCATACCTGCTGTGGATGAACTTAGCTCACGGCCCCTCCTATCAAGTGCCTCACTTTGCCCTGTCAAATAAACCATCTTACACGAATGGTAAAAATAGAAACTAAGCTATATAATGCTGGGATGAAAGGTTTACCTTTTTTAACATCATCCCTCTGTTGCACTGGAGGTGGCTTGATTTGGGGTTCAACCCTATGATGCACCCTTGCCAGCTGACTTCTATTATGATCATATCTTGACTGCCTCTCTTTGTACTTGGATAGACAAAACAATACTAGAAGGACCATAATTAGGAACAGCACCACTCCGAGAAGAACAAAACCAACAACCTTAAGGGTCGAGGTACTGTGTTTCCTAGATGGTGATGATGAAGTGCTATCTCGGGTAGTTGATCCTTCAGAAGAGTTCGAGGTTGTTTTAGATGGTGGAGGTGCTCTTGAAGCAGGTGATGGAGGTGCTGGTACTGGTACTGGTGTTGAATTTGAACTAGTAGGTGCTGGAGCTGGTTTTGGTCCTGCTGGTGTTGGAGTTGGTGCCGATCCTGTTGATGGTGAAGGCGGTGATGGAGATGGGGCAATGCTGGTATTGAATGGATTCCCATCCTTTCTGCAATGGCATACTATTAGTCACTTAACAAGTCACACATGATAGCCATACTCTAACAATACAGAAGTGATCTAATTAATTATCTATGTTCTATGAAGCTGATTTAAGGCAAAGGTGAAAAGAAGAAGGTTTCTCACTTGAAGTTTGGTATGTTCAGCAAACTTGGAGGCACCGGTCCAGAAAACATGTTATTCTCTATATTCCTGATCAGAGTCAGATAATCAGCAAATAGTTAATAATAGGAAGCAATATTTCCAATACAAGAGTTATATGTGGTTTTAGTGATTCAAGTCAGAGGCTGAACTACTGAACACTTCTTAACTTCTGATGAAATGCTCATTTGCAAGATCATGGTAAGTGAGCATGCATTCTTTCCCCAAAGAAGAAAACAATATCAAGATACCATTGCCTCCAGATACCAGTGTACATCAGATGAGAGAAGTGCAACATAGTACAAGGAGGCAAGGACAAAGAGATAGTTTGTTAAGTTTTCTTTAACAGTTTAACTCCATATGCAATCGAGTAAAAGCTTTGAAACTCACAAGTTTCAAGTGTTGGCAATCCAGCCAATCACAATCCACTAAACTATTGTTTCAAGTCAAACATATAGTGAGTTAGCGACTGGAGACCATATGAAATGTTACTCTTTGTAAAATTAGTGGTGAAAACTGAAGTTGCACTGTTTGCAATACCCTAATCGAAGTGAGAAGATAATGGTATCCCTTCAACATAACAGAACAAATTGCAGGACAAGAGCTATGAGATTGAGGGATTACAAGTCTTTCAGTGGGAGATCCTGTAAGACGTTAAGGGTTCCAGACAGTTGATTGTCTTGCATGTGCCTATCACAGATCAGGTGACAAAAAAGGGAAAAAAGAAATAAGTTTGGGAAAACAAGAATAGGAAAATAACTTAGCAAAGGCCACAAAAGACGAAAACTTACAATGTAGTCAAAGATGCCAAACTTTTCATTGAAGAGGGTAACACGCCAGTCATGTTGTTAGAAGAAATATCACTGTAAAGCAAATGCGAATGATATGATCAGTCAATTAAGACTTCATCTTGATCCACAAGCGCGCGCATATATCACAAATTTACATCTGAAAGCGAATGTAAGAAACTAGGACAGAACTTACAAATTTACAAGTCTACTGAGTGAATCAAAAGCATCTGGAAGGTCTCCGTTTAGATGGTTGCCATTGACTGACCTGGGAAAACAAGGATCATACAATACACACAGTTTACAGACCAACCAAACAAGCGTGAATATGGGAGGGGGAGGGGGTTGAGCATTACATGGCTGTTAAGTTTTTGAGTTTTGACAGTGAACTTGGGATGCTTCCAGTGAGCTGATTAGCGGAGAGGAATCTGTAGCGAGAGAAAGCATATGTCATTCACAGAATCATAATCTCAAAAAAGACTAAAGGATCCAAGAAATGATCGATTAGACGGTGACACATACAAATTCTGCAATGTAACAGGTAGGTCTTCTGGAATGGTTCCACCAATATTATTGTTGCTAAGATCTCTACAGATAGAACAAAGTTATTGGTCAGACACCCTGGATACGAAGAGAGCATAAATTCAATCATTAGAAAAATATCATAATTCCTAGTGAAACGTAGTGGTGATCATGACACAAGGATATAATGCTTAATTGGAAACAATAAATAACAAATTCAGTGCTCAAGCCCTTACATGGTGATGATCAAAGTGAAGTTCCCCAAACTGCCCAGCTGTCCTCCCAGGTTTGCAGCATTCATGGTTCTAGAAATCAGTGAGTTGATAAGGGTGAAACATAAACAAATCCACCAGATGAAAGGAAACGCAATGAAGAAGCTGACATACATTCCAGTAATAGTAGAACCGGTACACACAACACCCTGCCAAAGCTCGCCACAGGGGTCTCCGCCATTTCCGGTCCATCCAGGAAGAGTTGGCGATCCCAGTGAAACATACAATCCATTTATGGCAGAGACTACAGATGGTAAAATAGAAGTATGAAGAAAACAATTAGCATTGAGTAACCCTTAGAAAATCTCCAAACTGACTGCATTGCACGACAAGTGAACTGAAAACAGTGTATGCAAGAAGATGATGGCACTTGAAAAGCATCTAAGGATTCAATCCATTTATGGTAGAGACTACAGATGATAAAATAGAAGTACGGAGCAAACAATTAGCATCGAGTAACCCTTAGGAAATCTCTGAACTGCCTGCATTGCATGACACATGAACTGAAAACAGCGTAGAACGAAGATGATTGCGCTCGAAAAGCATCTACGGATTCAATAATATCAGGAACATGATCCCACATGAATACTGAATTGACTAATGAGCCAGCAGCAACACTAATCAATATTATTGCCACTTATTAGAGTACCATCCTAGGATCCCAACAGGAGTAGGACCCTCACAATGTGCACTATTCGCAGTACCATCAATGTGGAAATCAACACGAGCATGATTAAAAGATCCCCGTGCTGTTTGTACTGCTCAAGTAATTAACAAACTATCCTGCGATCAGCACCACACCAACATAATTAGCAGACCATCGATCATTTTCACCTATCTAATTCCGACACATACAACATGCGAGCATCCCGTCCATTTTGCTGTCACTGCTGTCACGGGAGATAAGACACGGAGCAAGCGGACAGCCGCGTTCCGATAACGCCTCAAAAGTTGCTTTCGTTATCCCTGCCGACAGCGACGGGCGGCACTGCGGCAGGCACCCCGAGCGCGCGCTGCGAATCGATCGAAAGCACCAAGTGATCCAAACCAAAATCGCGCCGTGTTGCAGTTACAGGCTTACAGCCAGCCGCCGGCATGTACCACCCACGAGATCGCTGGTCCGAACACCAGCTTCGCTTTGCTGTAGCCCTCACGCTGACGGGTCTCACGGGTGCCGAAGCGAAGGAAGGAAGCAATCCGCGCGCGGAAGCAGAGGCTGAGAGGCCCTCGCTCCTCCCGGCCGCTGCTTTTGCAGCGACACCGACACGACCTCGCCGCGTGACAACAGGCTGGCGCATGGCGCGGGGGGCGTAAGGAAAAAAAAAGTGAGAGCAACAAGGAACTGCAGCGCGCGCGGCGCGCTCGCTCCCCCGCTCGCGGAATCGATCCGATCCCCCCTGCTCTGCTCCGGCCAGTGCAGTGCTTCCCCACTACCGCCGCCGACAAAACCGCAAACAACGCACACGCACCCCACCCACCCGCGCGCTTGCGCATCAGCGCATGCAAACCGAAGTAGTACCGAATTATTCGCGCGCGCGATCGAGCAGCCAGCAAGCGCAGCAGCGGCGGCGGCCGAAGCGCCCCCCATGGAAACGAAAACACAAAACCAACTCGCTGCGAGCAGAGCAGAGCAGGGGAGGGAACTAGGAAGACGGGGAGCAGGGACGACGTACCGTCGGCGGCTTCGGTGACCGCGCCCACGAGCCTCGGCGCCGCGGCCAATGCGAGCAGCGCCACCACCAGCAGCGGCGGCAGCGGGAGCCGCCCGCCCCCGCCGCGGCGCCATCCCGAAGCCCGCCGCCGCATCGCTTCGCTCTCCCAATTCCCGACCGCGATCACACCATTCGCCTAGATCCGAGAAGCAAATGGGGGTGTGCGCGAGCGAGCGAGGCTGCGAGAGAGGCGAGGAGGAGGAGGAGTGGACGGAAGCCAGGAGGCGGAGACGGGGGCAGCGCAGGGAAGGGACAGAGGAGACGGATGTGGGGGGTGGTGGACTGGGTGGTATGTATGGGACTGGGGCGACGAGCCGAGCAGCGACGCAACAAACTATAGCAAGCGGGAGCGAGCACGCAACAGCGGGGCGTAAAAAATGCTCGGGCGGGAGCCGACGAAAAAAACGCGAGGTTGCGTTGCGTTTGCCTCGGCGGCTTTTGTTTACTGCGCTGCGTGAGTGCGTGGGACGGGATGATTGGGATCTCATTACGGCTGTGGGGGAGGACCGGAGGAGACGCCGTGGCCGCGGCGCCGGCTGGCCCGGCGGCTGGGTTGGCTGGCTGGGCTGGTCCGCGGCGGCAACAGTGGGCGCAGCGTGGACCGCGGGCGGGGTCGCGCACATGTGCGCCCGGACATCGGACGTCGCCGTCGCGGCATGCGGCTGACGGCTGGCTGCTGCCGCGCCTCCCTCCCTGCCCTCGTGGGCATAGCTGTTCCTGCCGGGGTTTTTTTCTGCTGCCTTCCTTCCCCTCGTGGTCCTCGTCCTCCACACGTTTGATATGGTCAGTCTCCGACGCAAGCTGCACTCCCCTAGTCCCGTGTGTTTTCTTTCTGGAACGCCCGCGCCCCTGTCTCTATCATGCCAGTAGTAGTTTTTTTTTAACAAATTCGGGGGAAGATCCCCACCTACTTCTTTATAAATTTGCGTGAAAAGTGTAATTACAAGGGGCAGACCCTACACATAACAGGGGTGAATTACAAAGATGGATGAAAAAAAGGGAGGAGGGACTACTAAAGAGATCATAAACAGGATGAGAAGAAATCCCGCCAAGCTTGGACATGGATGGACGACCGTCGGAAACGTGGTGCCCATTCATCTAGATCGTGCACCGTTCGCCTGAGCACTCCATGAGGGGGCAGATCCCGTTGCTCAAAGATTTTTTCATTCCTGGCTTTCCAGATATGCCAGAGGAGCGTAAGGAGGACGTCAACACGGACCTCGTTCGGAAGGTGGGGGGGGGCAGCCAAGGAGCCACGGTACCCGGTGCTGCCCAGCTTGCACCTGAATTCCGAGCAGAGACCAGACAGAAGCGACCCTGGGGCAGCTGAGGAAGATATGATCGTCCGTTTCCAAGGTGGTAGGGCAGGATTCGCAGAAGGATTCTTCAACAGAACGGATATTCTTGTGGTGTAGGTTGGCTCTGGTGTTCAGGTGCCCAAAGTGCAAAAGCCAACCGAAGAATTTAACTTTAGTCGGAATTTCGGAGCTCCAAATGCGGGCGGCATCAGGGAGAGGACAGTCCGAAGCGTGCAGACTGATGTAGGCGAGCCGGGAGGAGAAAGCAGAATTGTTGGTGCCGTCCATGTAGCGTTGGTCCTCCTGTTGTCGGACGGGTAGCAGGTGCAGGCAGTCCCTCGGGATGTGCAGATCTTCAGTGGCGGCCCGGGTCAGCCGCGGTTGCAGGTGGGTTTCTCCCTGGCGCATGAAAGCATCAACGGTGACCGATGTTGCAATGCAGTGCGAGTAGAGAACGGGGAAGACGTCCGCGAGAGCAGAGTTGAGAAGCCATTTGTCATGCCAAAACGAAGTGTGCCTACCATCTCCCAGCCTGACCGACGTAAGACGTTGGAAGCGGGGGAGCTCAGTCTGAAGAATCCTCTGGATGAACGAGTCGTCATTGGCAGCAGTGTGACATAAGAACCAATCCTTCCAAGGGAGGGAAGAGGGGTCGTGCAATTTCTGAACAAACTTCATCAGTAGACAATAGTTTTGATCTTCGAGGTTTTTGATGCCCAGGCCCCCACATTTTTTGCTAACACAGATTTTTTTTCCCATTTGATGAGGCATTGTGAGCCGGAACACTTGTCTTCTCCCGTCCACAGGAAGGCACGACAGCGAGCATCAAGAGCATCAATTACCGTTTTCGGAAGCAGGTGAGAGGACATGTAATAGACAGCGAGCCCACCGAGCACCACATTGACAAGGACCAGCCTGCCGCCTGAGCTGAGCATTTTCGCTTTCCAACCCGACAAGTAACGATCAAAGTTATCCAGCAGTGGACGGTAATCCGAGACACGAAGCTTATGTGGAGACAGGGGCAGACCAAGGTAAGTCTGTGGGAAGCTGGAGGATCGGCAGCCGAGAGTTTCTTCCATGAGGGTGACATCACCGGGGGGGGGACATTCATGGCGACAAAGGTGAACTTGTGGAAGTTGATTTGGAGGCCGGTGGCAAGAGAGAAATCGTCCAGGATGGACTTCAGAATAACGCCAGGATGGCATCGTCCAGGATGCCAGTAGTAGTTCATAGTCCAAACCAATGGCCAATGGCCTCCTTAGGGCCTGTTTGGCAGGGCTTCGGCTCCTCCAAAAACGGCTCCGGCTCTGGCTCTTCCGGTGGAGTGGCTTTTCTGATGGAGCTGAAGCCGTTTTGGAAAACGTTCGGCAAAACGGCTTCACCTGTTGGATTGAGGTTGTAAAATGTCTAAATTGCCCTTTCTTTTTTCTTTTTTTCTCTTTTCTTTATTTTCTTTTTTTCTCTTCTTTTCTTTTCCTCTTCTTTTTCCACCTTCTCACCTTATCCATTCCCTCACGGTCTCTCTCACCTCATCCACCCGCGAGCTCCGGGGCTCCCGAATCCCACCGCCGCCGGTGCCTCCGCCCGGCGTCCGCGTCCGCCTCGACGGTGGGGATCCGCCCCGCCCGCCTCTGCCGACGCCTCCGCCCCCGTCGGCGCCTGCTCCCCTCCTCCGCCTCGCCTGCGCCTCCTGCCCCGGTCCGCCTCCGCCGGCGCCGCCTGCCCCGGTCCGCCTCCGCCGGCGCCTCCGCCCCGCGTCCGCCTTCGTCGGCGCCTCCTGCCCCGGTCTGACTCCGCCGGCGCCTCTGCCCCGCGTCTGCCTCCGCCCCGCGTCCGTCTCCTCCGCCTCTGCCCCGCCACCGCCTCCTCCCTCCTGCCGTCGGCCGCTGCGGCAGCCGCGGGCACCACCCGAGGGCAGCGGTGGGAAAAAGGAGGGCGGAGCCGGGTGGAACCACGAAATCGTGGCTCTGCCTCCCCTTCGGAAGCCGCGAGGTGCTCCAGGGGCAGCTTCACACCTGGAGCCGTTGCAAAATCAACCGTTTGGGAGGGCTCCGCCTGGAGCCGCTCGTGGAGCCGGAGCCCTCCCAAACAGGCCCTTATTATAAAAAAAAGAAAACAAAACAAAATAAAACAAAGACCAATGGCCAATGACCTCCGCGGGGATCGAAATGTTGGGGTGTGCTTCCAAAACCGAGTGATACAGTAGTAAACGTGTCGACGACTCTGACACGACGGCGACGGCCGATCGACGGACGCGACGACGACGATCACTTTCGAGAGCGAAACCAACCACCTCGGAAGTGTGTGTGCTGAGCATGCCGCGCAGTTGCTGCAGCTTTGACCGCCTCTACTCGAGTTGCGTTTACACTGACTACGTCCGTTGGTTCGTTGCCGCATTAGGAAATTGATTGACTGTGTCTTTTTACTACTCCCTCCGTCACAAAATATAAGATCTTATTGACTTTTGCTGATCACGTTTGACCCCTCGTCTTATTTAAAAAATTTATGAAAATGTAAAAACAATTATGATATACTTCAAATATACACGATGATAAAATATGTCATAACAAAATAAATAATATTTACATAATTTTTTTTGAATAAGACGAGTGGTCAAACGTAATAAGCAAAAGTCATTGAACCTTATATTTTGGGAAGAAAGGAGTACCGTCGATCGGAGAAAAATCAGGGCCGTCGTTACGTTTCTTCGAAAAAAACAAGGACAGCAGTTCCAGCTCCTGCTCTCCTAACCTACTGCCATCCACACGTTAATTCAAGTGAGGATATACAGTGTAAAAGATGTGGTTTGGAAAGAAGAAAAACAGAGTATTCTCTAGTGGGGACTACAACTTTTTTTTTCTCCGTCGATGGCGCCACGTACGCCAGGACGACGACGATCATGCGCGAGGAAAAAGTGTGAAATTGCCAAGTAGCATCGGGTGACTTCACTAGCCAACAAATGGATACCCACCACTTGAGCTGTGTGCTCCTACTCCTAGTCGTGTAAGAGATGCATTGTCAACCGTGGAAGCATTCCAAGCAAGGCCGTCCCCGAATATTTGGAGGCCCTGTACGAAGTTCTAAACGAGGCCCTGTTTAGCTCCTATTTTTTTTAACTACCCGTTACATCAATCTTTGAACACTAATTAAGAGTATCAAATGTGGATTAATGACAAACTCATTTCATAACTCTCCTTTAATTTTCAAGAAGAATTTAACGAGCCAAATTATACTATGATTAGACAATGTTATGCTACAGTAAACAATCTCTAATGATGAATTAATTAGACTTAATGGATTCATCTTACGATTTTTCATCCATCAGTGTAATTAGTTTTATAATTAATATATGTTTAATACTCCTAATAGGTCTTGAAAGAAGATCCCAAAAATTTCTTCCGAAAATTTTACCAAACTAAACGGAGCCTGAATGTATAAACTTATGAATTTCTAAATCAATGAAACCATCTATCCTTTATTTTCTTGTACTTGTTTTTAAGGGCAAGAATTGTATTTTCTGACTCAAATACTCAATTGCAATAGTTAGCAAGATTACAAAAGATAAATTGATGCGCATGTAAAAAAAAAGCAGCAAATTGGCGAATGCACTTGTATGCATAAACTAAACTATTCCATGGAGAAAAATAGTAGCCTAAACTACTGGACATCTTCATTGTGGGCGCTGCCATGAAAGTGGTATGTGGCTTGGCCGGCACTCCGGCAGCCGGCATGCGCGCCTACCACATCTCGCTGCCTTGCCATGGGCTCACTAATAAATCACCCTTGAACATGCTAACGAGTAACCCTTGAAACTTAGCTGCAGTTAATAAAAACAAATGCTGATTTGGAGGCCCTGTTCCGTCGCACATCCTGCACCTGCCTAGGGACGGGCCTGTTCCAAGCTAGCATCATCATCATACCGTATGAACATAACACAACGCCGCGGAAGTTGCTGGGCATGCAGGGGTCAACCCGTGCCCCCGAGTCCTCCCTCCTGCCTCGGTCGGGCGTTAAAAATGACGAGACGGGGGTTTGGTTTGCATTTAGAGCTTGTTCGGGAAATGGAGGACTGAAGTGGACGGAAAGGGTTGAAGGAAATTTTGAAAGATTTTGACTTTGGAAATTTCTCCACCCCAATACTCTTCGTTCCTATCCAATCCACTAATTTCCAAACAAGGCATCAGGGGTTTGTTTGATTGGAGGGAATGGATGGTATTGAGGTGGAGCAATTCAGTGTAAATTAAAATCTTTTTCAACCTTCTTCCATCCATTTTCCAAACAATCTCTCAGGCAAAAAAATTTGCAAAAAGAGAGCATGTCACCGTCTTGGTCTACAAGGATATGATCGCATAAATGTATGGTACATGAATACTTTTGGTGACACTTTGGGGCCATGAAATTCCACAAGCAAGCAATCATTTTTGTTTGGTTTTTCTTTTCTTTCTCTCGGAGGAGGAGGCGACAAGCGATCAATCCTTATCCATTTATACTATCCCTGCGTGACGATGAGTTGACTAATCAAACATCCAGACGAACCCGTCTAAATTCTAGTAAAAAATACTCCTACTGCAGTGCTGTGACTGGGTGATTATCAAATAATTAAGGGGGGATTAAATTAGATGCCTCAAGGACAGACGGCTTAGACAACAGCAGAGAGCGGACATTCATTCGTTCGTCCCGTGAGATCGAGGATTTGGGGATTTCATTATGTTGATCGTAGTAGGAGCCGACTGCCGAGAGAGTGAGTAGTACGTGGTGGTGAGGTGAAGGACAAAATTTATGAGGTGTAGGTTGAGAGGCCCACTTGGGAACGGAGAATCTTTGGGCAATTGGGGCTCACGGCACGGGCGCACCTGCAGTTCGTGTTGCTGCGGTCACTCCCTCACATCCAGCACTACATGCCATTTTTTTTTCTTGCGATCTTTTGTTACTGGCACCACATGCCATTTTTTTCTTAAACCAGTTTTGCGACTAGGACTGGGTCCGCGACGAGTCTTGCATACTGCCCCACTGGTGCCGGTAACAAAACTTGTTTGCTTACCAAATCCTAACAGTAGTTGGTATTCTTAATAGGGTTGAGTTGAGTTGAGTTTTCCAGACGCGGCTGGGCTCGTTTCATTTCCCTGGCCGTGACATTCGGAGAGGATCATCCATCCTCTCTTCTTTCGCTGCACGGCCAGCGGCAACGTAACCCTGCGCTTGAAACATCTCCATCTAGAAGCTCTGACCATCTTGGATATACACACAAGCCTAATCGCCTAAATAAAACCATGAGCCTGCTGATGGCGCCACCAAATTAAAATCGCCACACCTTTATGCAGAGATGGATGGAGTTCTCCGATCCGCAGCCGTGGCTTTTGTTTTGGCTTGACAAGCAAGCATCTGCCGGGGATCGGACGAAGGTGGCGTCGAGATCACCACCTTTCCCAGCCCAAGCCGTACGTCACCGGCCGGCCGGCCGGCCATCGGAATTCTCCTCCTCCTCACCAATCACCCCCGACCTATCTAGCGCTGTCGTCCACGCTTTATCCTCCTTCCATGACGCTCCCGGGGCCCGTCAGTGCTGCGGACACTTTTCACTTCTCTCCTGCCCAACAGTCAAAGTAACTCAGCGGCGGATTAAAAAGAGATGGGAAGCAAAAGCGAAAGCGCCGGGGGAGGGAAAGGCACAAAGCTTGCCCGGAGCCAGCCTAGTGGTGGTGCATGCAGCTGCCGGTGAAAGTTCCTGAATCCTCTTTGGGGCACGGGAACTTTGGGGCGAGGGCGGAGGGGAGTGAGTGAGTGGGATCATCATGGGGGATTGGGCGTGGCAAGCGTAGGCTAGGCTAGCACATCATGGATTCACGGCAGTTAGTGTGTAGAAAGATCACTTGGGCCTTTGCCATCTGGAATACTTTCTTGGATCTTGACTGCTCGTAATCATGACAGTTTTAACTTTTAAGATATTAGTACTAGTTGTTACGTTGTGCTGGATGGGTTGAGATTTGAGAAGAACATTGTTGATGGCTTGATGCAGCTGACCAATAAAGTTTCAAGACGCTGCTCTTGGTCATGGTCTTCTTTTTTTTGAAGGAATTTGGTCATGGTCTTCTGAAGATTAACAGTTACTGCATTGTCCTAGATGAATTGAGAAAAACATTGTAGATTCATCTGACCAAAGCAAAGGTTCCAATAGATTATATATATGTATCTCGAAAAATTACCAATTTTTTTTTCAAGAAATCGTATCTTGGAAAAGGAAATTCGACACGACCTAGTGCTTGAACAAGAGAGAGTGCTGGAGTGATGTGCTGCTAGTGGGATGGGGCATGCATGATGGTAGGGAGATTAGTGTCGGTAAAAGGCCTTTCCATACCTGAAGGATCGAGGTGGCAGGGAGATTACGGTTTCAAAGTTCAAAGGGAGACAAAAGGAAGTGGGCTGAGAATCAGTCCGAAAGAAAAAGTCCCATCATCGTTTCCCAGTTTAGACCTCAGACCTACTGCTACCCCAACGAATCGATTTTGATCTAACTGAATGATCATTGTGGTGGTGGGGATAAAAGATTTTGTGGGTTTCTTGTGCCCACTATTCATTGGTTCAGGATGAGAATCTACTACCTTTTCACTTTAGCACTCAAAATCCTCGTCGAAGAAGAAGGCTTCAGGCTCACTGAACTCGCTCCTCCATGAAGCATCTATCTGAGCACAGCCACACAGAAACAAAGACTAAACAAAGGCGATAGTGGGAATCAACAGAAAAAAGGAGAGTATTCTTCCAAATGAATGAACAATAATTGAAATTGCACAGACAGTTTTGTGCGCCAACAGAGCACAGATCACCACCAGCACATGAGATGCCGCCTCTTGCACTGTTTTTTTGTTTCTTTTCAGTTCTACCAGGCATCAGTTGAATCTAGCACTAATGACGACCATTATCTTATCTACCACTAAGCACCCCTCATCTCTGAGGATTATTCGATTACAATCGCTTCAAGCTCTTCTTCCTTGCATCCAGCTTCTTCTTATCGACTGGAACTTTGGCAGCATGTGCTGCATCCTTCTTAGCTGCGGTGGATGCTCCTACAACAGGATCATAAGTAGCAGCATTCTGATCCTGTGAGTTTTTACCTAATGCTTTGGCAGCAGCAGAGGTGGATATCGCTGTTGTCGCCAAATGTGTGTTCTCACCGAGAACAGTATTGGACTGGCCCACATTTAGAGCTGTGGTTGACTCGGAAATAGCTCCACTCTTCGACTTGTTCTTAGGCTTAATAGCATGGATGCCAGTGTATAGCCTGCATATGGAGCAAATATATGATCACTTCAGTAAGAGATGATCTGAGATGCGCTATTGTCAACATAAAGGAAGTGCTAGTTCAGGCTAACAACATGAAATTGAAGGCTGACCTTGCGTGCCGTGCATACTCCTCATAGTTTTCAAGAAGCATCTTTCCAGCTTGTTCATTGAGGGCAGATTCGGGAAATGGTTCAATCAGAAGGCATCTCACTACCTGCCATACAGGTGAACACGCAACTGATAATAAGTCCCTCGCATGTTGTGACAATAGTTGGAACTCTGAGGTAAATCACACCTAGAAATTGCTTACAGACACATCATGCAATTAGCAGCAGAAAATAGAACTAGGGTGTTGCACTTTCAGCTTACCAGCAGAACGTGTCTCAATCCAAGACCAGGATTCCAATCCTTCTTCAGTGTGTTGACACATATCTCGCCACTAGTTGCTATGTTTGGATGGAAAATTTTCGTCAAAAAGAACCCTGCAAGAAGAGAGCCAAAGGCTTTCAGATAACAGCTTTACTAAAAGAAATAAATACTAAGGATGATTCTGAAAATTTCAAAAGGTAATAACCTTTTGGAGGAGATTGAGGGAAGTCACGAGATAATAACAGCTTCATCCTGAATACTCCATTCTCATACGGAGTTCCAGCTGCACCGCGTTGCAGTTCACATTCAGATCACAATACATAAAGGAGTACAAGATGAAAAGGTCTTGGAAACTTCAAAACACTTTAAGTTCTATCATATGTACTGTCAAAAGGACAAGCCTCATAATACTTGGCCCAAAGCAAACAGTTTGCTAAAATGCCATGGACTGACAAAAGACTAGTACTACTTACAAATACAACAGAATGATCAGCATTCGTGGATGAAAAATTAATCATGAAAGGATAAAAATAATGACAAGTGTAAACCAACGAATCTTGACAATATCTTACCTGGGCCCTCAATATCAGCAAAAATAGTGGTGAAGTCATCATCATTAACACTAACTTTAATCCCTTCCGGAGGCGAGTCATCAAGATTCTTCAATTCTTTCGCCAACTGCCTGATCACATTTGGTGGGAGGTTTTCATTGGTTGCCTTCAGTGACGTACATAAACATATACCATTAGAATCATGAAAGATAGAACAATTCCTTTTCAGGGATGCTCACACTGAAAAAGTAACCTGAAATGTTAAGTTACCATGGAAGCGATAGTGGCAGACACCTTAAAGGTGTTTCCTCAGAAACTTCACTTAGAAATCCCAAAGTACCAGAATAACACCTTTGGCCACAAATTTGGCACTGTGAAATTGAAAAAAGTATATGTGGTATTAGATATGATTGGGTCGATATAAACGAGCATCACAAAATCAAGTAAGCATTTATGAAAAGTAAGGAAAAATCAAAGATGCATAAGCCACATAGAATGAAGGTCTTCTAGAAGGAATAGAATGAAGTTCTTGTGGAGGTCATGTATTGGTGGCTTTAGAGCACCTCTAGTGTGTGTCAAATCAAACCATGGCGAGCAAAAAGTGAAAATTTCGCATATGAGCAGTTGAATAGTTATTTCAGAACACATGATCAAATTCCAAACTCAGTTATCAACTAGAACAGAATAAAATAGCTTCTGCGCATGCCCGTTGCTCTTTCCTGTTGGCCTAACGATCACATACTTGTCGCATGCATCCACAGAGATGCCATACGACATCAAGAACCCCTCCCCCCACCACGGTGGAGATAGATTTGGAAGCTGCTCGCTAGGTGCTCTAGGCAGCAAGCAGTGGTCCAGCATGAAGGAACGTCTCTGCTGGCAGCACACGAGCTCTATGGGCTCCAGTAACAACTCATGGAGAAGGAAACAACGGAGATTGCAGAGGAAGAGGAAGAAATCCAGCCCAGTTTGTGTGCCAACAACCAAATCTACTCTTCTCCAAGGTCAATTTTGCGGATCCATGGATGGATTTGTTTGGGAGGATGGGGGAATCAAATGGAACATACAGAAGCTTCATCATAGTCATGCCAAGGAGAAGGACATGAAGCGAGGAAGCCAAGGATTCTTTTTTTATGTTGCCTGTGGGAGCCACACTTATAGGAGCAGCCAAACCATGCCCCTTCATTCGAACACACACTAGGGGTGCTCTTACGAAACAATTACCACCACTAAACATGTTCTTCCTTCCTACAAAACATGGTATGCTTACTCTTGTAGAGATATACACACCTAAGGAAAATAATCTCTGATGCAAATATCAAGAACCATTTTATGTGCTAAGTGGTAACATTAACGATGACACCCGTTAAAAAATATTGCCATATAAGTGCTGTCTGTAACTGTAAGGGTAGACCGCATACCAACACAAGTGACTGAACGAGGAAAAATAGTGTAGTAACATTGAGACAGACCACTGAATTGAAATGGAGTAATTGCAACTTTCTTGACCTATCTAGGAGCCATTTCCACAGCCTAATGAATCCTTTGCCGGCTATCCAAATAGCAACAGAAACCGATTCCTAATAAATATACCAACTTCTATAACCAACTATCCCCCTCATACACGGAAGTAATACACGTGGACACCACGCAGAGTGCACTTAAGAGGCACAATAGTGATTTAATGCTGCTAAGGCAAGTGCCAAAAAACTGCAATGTAGCGACATACAAAACACAAAAGAATTAATAAATATGCAGATAGCGCAATTAAATCAGAACCATTAATTGCCATTCTGGCAGCAAGTCACGGGCTCACGGCACTCGGCACATTCCAATTCCATTCCATCATTGTTCAATGCTACCGCATCCGTGTAAATATATCAATGCGACAGCCCCAGAAGCTATTCATTGTGGTTAACAATATCTGGAGATAGGAAATAGCAATGCCTACTATGCATATCAAATTACATCAACTTCCTCAGTCGCGTCGACACGTGCTCGAGGTTACTTCGTCCAGGATCGGGTGGTGTGGACTTTATGCTACATCAGCACAATGGTACTTTAAACCCACATAAATAAAAGAACTAGGATGCAAACCGAGCCCCCACCCCATAATTCAGAAACGGATCAATGCTGGGTAAAATAAATGCGAGATCAATCAATCGACGAATCAGATGCCCCAGTGCAAACGGGCACGAGATTGACTAAGATTGCATCTGGGGTGCCTTCCAACATAAGAAATCGCCCGCTTACCCCGCGACGCACGGCAGGACCGCAGGAGTCGTTTGACGGCAGGACACCCCCCTCGCTCTCCCTCCTTCACCGCCCTGCCTCCGTTTCCCGCGGTACAGCCAGAGATCGCCGGCGCCGCCGCTCGTATCTAAGCAGGCAAAGACCGATCGGGGAGCCCCCTCTGGGGCGGGCCGGCCGGGGAGCGAACGAAGGCGCGATTCAGACAGACGGCGATGGGGGAGTCTCTAGCGGCGGCCGCCGTGGCGCTGTCCGGTGGCGGCTGGGCTGGCGCAGGCCTGGGCTTGGGGGGGGAGCGGGAAACCCTAGGAGCGGGGTGAGTGAAGGGCACACCGCGGAAGAGGAGAGGAGGGGGACGACCGGACGAAGCAGAGGAACTGAGATTTGAGAGTCGAGTTGCCGAAACGGGAATCCACCGCGATCCGACCGTTGACGTTGAGGTGGGCCCCGTTCATCCGGATCAAGGCCTGGCGGATGGGCCCGGAAGGGATTTGGGTCCCACCTGCCGACGCCGTGACCGGCTGGCCCCCGTGGCCCCGTGGAATGGAAGGAAGGCTGGTAGCCGTTGGTTCTCCGGGTCGAAACCCCGGAGAGGCCATAGTCGCCGGCGCCTCTTCCATTCCAGCACGCCCGAAATTGAAATTCAATTTTTTCCACACAAATTTTTTTTTGAAATTCGATCTTTTGGGTCTTGGCTACTGCTCCGTTTTTCCGAAGACTAAAATTATGTCCGTGTGTGGCTACTGATAATATAAATCATAGATAAGTGACATTATTATTTTTTTTAAGATGTGCAAATCTCGTTTTTCATCAAGAGAAGAGAGTATAAGAAATACTTCAGGAGAGACTCTAAAAAGTGGAGTTACAGGAAAAGAATACAACCAAATGAGGAGAAACAAAAGACCCTAAACCCCGAAGATGCCATAGTCGCCGGCGCCTCTTCCATTCCAGCACGCCCGAAATTGCAATTCAATTTTTTCCACACAATTTTTTTTTGAAATTCGATTTTTTGGGTCTTGGCTACTGCTCCGTTTTTCCCAAGACTAAAATTATGTCCGTGTGTGGCTAATGCCAATATAAATCATAGATAAGTGACATTATAATCTTACTTTTTTTTAAGATGTGCAAAGCACATTTTTCATTAAGAGGAGAGAATTACAAGAAACACTTTAGGAGAGACTCTAAAGAGCGGAGTTACATTAAAAGAACACGACCAAATAAGGAGAAACAAAAGACAACACGAAAGAAATAGAAGCGCCACACCACAACAAACCACTACACTAGAGGCCACCTAGGAAGACAAATGCCAGCAGGGTAGAAGGACACCAAGGACACATGCACATCACTACTAGCCTAACAGCCCGGATACAACAAAGTCCGAGCGCAGAGGTCCTGCAAGATGACGCCTTCAGGAAGGAAGCGACGCCGCCGCCGCCGCCATCGTCCGCCCACCCCCGAAGGAGCAGGCCAAATCTTCACCTGGTAGACCAAGGGGTTGGAGGCCGCAACAAGGTAATTACAGAGAGAGCGCAACCGTTGTCGACACTAGCAAAGGCTAGGCAAACCTTTCGCCATAGGCCTCCAAACCCAACCCACACCAACATCGTCCGTAACCGAAGCGAGAGACGGAGCGATGGAAATCAAAGCAGGAATCCTTGGCGATGACAGCGAGGAGCTCCTGCGGCACTGTCGAGAGGAGAGAAACGACGACCAAGGTGACGAAGCCATCTGGATCGGCAGCGCCAAAGAGCAAGGCAGCCATGCCTTCCGGAAAGGCAGCGCACCTTTGGGAGGGAGCGGAGGAGAGCGGTGACGCCAGCAGCCAGCGCGCCGGGGGGGTGTCAGCGGTGAGGGGGGCACGACCGCCAGCGGTGAGGGGTAGCGCCGCAGCCGTCGACGAGGTGGGGCACCGTGGCAGCATCAGGCTCAGATAGCCGGCACGGAGGATGAGGAGGTCGCGGTTCGGGCTACAGCTTGGAGCAGCACCACACCAGGCCTAGAGCCCCAATCCTGACGGGACCCGACGAAGAGGAGGAGGCAGCTGCACCGGGATCCGGGGCCCGGGGCCCGACCCAGAGGTAGGAGCGGTAGCAGGATGAAGACACCGTCAAAGGGAAGGCCACGGTCACCGGCAGGGGAGGTGCCACGGCGACCGGGAGCCGGGGGAGGAGGGTGTCGTCACTGCCGGGGAAGGAGCCGTCGGGGGAGGAGGGGCGCAGCCGGGGCGACCGTCGTCGGGGGGAGGGTCACCGTCAGGGCACCAGCCGCGACGACCGCCGTGGAGGGTCGCGGCCGACGGCGGTGGGGTGCGGCGTCGAGGGACCGCGGGGCGCGCGACAGGGCCGGCCACGGGAGGGGCGGGAGAAGAGGGCTCCTCCCTCTCGACACTGCCCCCGCAACCACCAGTGCCATCGCCAACACCGAGGTGGAGGTCCGAGCGGCAGCGCACACAGAGAGAGACGAGCACTGCCGCGACCCGCATGCCTCACCGGAGGTGCCAGAGGAGGCCAGCATCGTCGACCCCGCACGGCCACCACGCAGTAGAGCGTCAACGAAGCGGAGCCGAGGCGAGCCATGGCCGGCGTCGCCCCCAGAACCAGATCTAGGGTTAGAAGAGGGGAACGAGGAGGGAAGAGCATGGGGGGGGGTAGGCATGGCGGCGGGGGAGTCCCGGAGAGGTGGCGGCGCCGAAGCGGCCGAGCCCAACCTCCGGGAGAGGAGGGCGGAGGCAGACCGCCCTGGAGAACGACCGGTGTGGCGAGGTGTGGTGCTTCGAGAGGGAGAAAGGGGAGGGGGAAGAATAGAGAGAGGGGGGAGGAGAGGGAGGGAGGGGCAGGGTCGCCGGCGACGGCCAACGGAGCTTGCGGGGGAGGGGTGGCTGCGGTGGGCGGAGTTGCCCCCGTGTCGCGAGGGGAGGGCAACGCGAGGAGGGAAGAGTGATAGGCCTGAAAATTTATATACATTATAATCTTACTAGCAAGCAATCAAATTAGTAGATGTTGGGGATCAGCTAAAATCGTCACCATCAGAATCTTCCAAGAAGACACGCGTCGACAGATTTATTAGTAGAAAGGAAACCCCCGAAGGTTTCGAAGTTTCTCAGATCTGTGAATATATCTGAAATCGCTAATTTTTATGATTAGAGAAAGTTTTCTAATAAATAAAATGGTTTGATGAGATGTTATTTTATACGTAAACATATTGCTGACCCTCGGAATTCCAAAGAAACCAGGACTTCTTTCTTTCCTATGTATTTTGTGTAACATTCAGGAAACAGGGAATTCCGGAAAACTTCTCTACTCCGAAGGTGTTGAGAAAGAATGGCAGAACAACGCGAAAGGGGAAGGGTCCTTACCGAGGCTGTTGATTGAGGATTCCTAAAGCTCACAAAGATATCCCGGAAAGCCGAAGCTGACCCAGTCAACGGCGTATTAAAGAAGACACGAAGAAACGTGAGAAGCTTGGCTACGGAAGAAGAAAGAAGATGGAATACGCAATGGCATGTCTGTAATTTAGATGAGATTTCCGTAATTGCTGCGGACAGATGTACCCCCAAAATTTTCATATATATGTAACATTGTAGAGGGTAGTTTCGAAATGTAAAAGTGACCCTCGGGCACTATAAAAGGAGCCCCCATGCCTCCGTGTAAAGGGATCATCTTTTGACAGAGAGAGTAGTGCCTTTTGTCAGTTCGGTTTCACCTTTTGTCTGGAGATTTCGGAATTTCCAACAGTAGACACTGTAAACCTATATGGAATACATTTATGTTTATGGGGATGCGTTGCCACAAGAGAAGATTTTTTCAACATAATAAAGAGCATGGAAAAGATGGTGTTTTGACCAATAGATCTTGCAATTTACATGATCTTAGGCCATGTTTAGTTCGATGAGAGAGTGGGAAATTTTTGCATTGGACCGCGTACGCCCTGTTCGTTTGGCTTATCAGCCACCAGCCAGTAGTACTTTTCTCTCAGAAAAAACCAGCCACCAGCAACCAGCCAGCAGTACTTTTTTTTGAACCGAATACAGCGAGGGAGCCCCCCGCTGTGCAAATTTTATTTAAAAAAAACAGTATAAAGCGAAGAAAAGAAAAAAAAGAACTTACAAACAGCCACTAAACCAACCAAGCAAAAGAGCGAGGTTTAGAACTGCACAGGGGCTAAGAGCCTAAAGGAGTTAAAACTGAGCTATACAGAGTTGACCCAATCAAGAAAATGAGTTTTAAGGAGTCTTTCATCCTAAGGGCTTGATTGTAGCATTCATCCTTGAAATTTCTTTTCCACATGCTAGAATTTGCAGGACAATTTTCAAAGATCAGTCCATTCCTTTGCTTCCATATCTGCCACGTTGCAATTATGAGGGTTTCCATGAAGAAGCTATGATTGAAATCTCTTCTGGCCAGTTCAAGCATCTGAAAGAAGGGCGATCCATTTTGCCACTGAATACCAATCAGCTGCCAACAAATATTTGCAAAGGGGCAAGTGAAGAACAAGTGTAGTGCAGTTTCTTCCCTATTGGCTGCACATAGGACACAACTGTAATCCTCTCCTTCAATCTTGAATTTTTTCCTTTTTAGTAAGTTTCTAGTATTTAATCTGTCCATGAGTAAAAGCCAAGAGAAAACTCTTAGCTTGTTGCAACACCTTGTGTTCCAGATCCAAAGAAAAGGTCCTGGTGGCCGGAAATTTTTGTAAATATGATTGTAAAAATTCCTAGATGTGTATTTATGGGAACCCCAAATATAATGCCATTGGTCTTTTTCTTCATCATTTACTTGAATGCTTTGCACAATTTCATTAAGTTCCTGAAATTCTTGGAAAGCCTGGTCTGAGAGAGGAAGGTGGAAGTGTTCTATCAAATCAGTTGCTGTAAGAAAAGCAGCAACTGAGATTTTTTGATTCCTAGCAAAAGTGAATAATCTTGGTAATTTTTCTTGCAAGCAATGACCATTCCAAACATCGAGCCAAAACAAGACAGTTGTGCCAGAACCTACTTTGCAGGCTGCCACTCCTCTGAACTTATCACAGAGATGTAGTAAATCTTTCCACCAAAATGAGCCTCTGTCAGCAGTGGCATGAGGTATTTGCCCTTGAGAGTAGTATGAGTGCCAAATCATATTTACCCAAGGAATGTCCATTCTGTTGTAGAATTTATCCAGGTGCTTGAGAAGGAGAGCTTCATTTTGTGTTCTGAGTTCAATAACTCCTAAACCACCTTTGTTCTTAGGTTTTGTAACTTTTGGCCATGCAACCAGAGGTTTGTTCTTTGCATTAACATCAGATCCTCTTCACAAGCAGTGTCTTCTGGCTCTATCAATGAACTCTAAGACTGCAATTGGAATTTTTAAGCTACACATTGTATAGGTTGGGAGGGAGGATAGGACAGAATTGACAAGTTGAAGTCTCCCGGCTTGAGTGAGAAAGGAAGAAATTGATGTGAGTCGCTTTTCAGTTTTGTCCATGAGGGGCATGTAATCATCTACTTTGGGCTTAGTTGTACCAAGGGGAAGTCCAAGATATGTGAAAGGGAGGGATCCAAGCTGACATCCAAATGTATTTGCAAGATTTATAGCCTGCTCTTGTGTCAAATTCAGTGGTATCATTTGTGACTTTGCATAGTTGACTTTGAGACTAGTTGAGTCTGAGAAGGATTGCAGAAGCCCTTTGAAGAAGAAGAGTTCTCTTTGTGAGGCTTTCATTATCAAGATGGTGTCATCTGCATATTGAATAATGGGAAAATTATTGCTAGGATCAACATTGATGGGAAGAGAAAAAATCCCTTGGTTGTGAGCTTTGTTTACGATATGTTGAAGTAGATCTGCAGCCAAAACAAATAAGAGTGGGGAGAGAGGATCCCCTTGCCTAACTCCCCCTTTGCACTGAAATTGCTTTCCAGGTATCCCATTGAGCATCACAGAGGTAGAGCCACTGTCTAGAATTCTTTTCACCCATCCAATCCAAATTTCAGTAAATCCAATCTTTTCCATCATCTTCAAAATTGTATCATGCTCAATGGTATCAAAAGCTTTCTCAAAATCTAGTTTAAGAATAACAAGCTCCCTTTTTGACTGCTGACATTGATGAATATATTCAAAAGTCCAAGCGAGGCAGTCTTGAATTGTCCTTGTTTTGATAAATCCATATTGGTTTCTATGAATGAGGGGAATGATGATAGCCTGAAGTCTGTCTGCCATTAGCTTTGTGATCAATTTGAGAATGGAGTTTAGAAGGGAGATTGGCCTAAAATCATTGGGAGTTACTGGGTTGTTGTTTTTTGGGATAAGAGTGATGAATGAGCTATTGATGGCTTGAAGGCTCACTGATCCAGAGAAGAAGTCATGACACAGTTGATAAATATCCTCCTTAATTATGTGCCAGCATTTCTTGAAGAACATTCCATTAAATCCATCAGGCCCTGGGGCTTTGTCCACAGGCATGTGTTTCATCGCATTATCAATCTCTTCTTTAGTGAAAGGAGTTGAGATACGTTCAAAGCCTTCCCGCTCATTGATTAGCTCATCCAAATTGTATTGCATTTGTGGTTCAGCTGATTGCCCCATTCTGGCCTTGAAACTTTCCAAGAGCAAGGCTGCCTTTTCAAAGTGATCGTATACCACTCTCCCATCTTGAGCCTCCAAGCTTGTGATTATGTTTTGCCTATATCTCTCTGTGGCTGCAGCATGAAAATTTTTTGTGTTTTCATCTCCAAACTTTGTCCATCTGACAGTGTATCGTTTTTTCCAATATTCTTGCTTAAACTTTAGAAGTTGTAGAATATGTTTCTTGAGAATTCTTCTGAAATTGGCTTCCTGAATGAATAGAGGCCTTTGCTCTTCCAGCTTGTCCATGACACTAAGAACATCATTGCATTGAGTAATCAGATTGTTGATTCTCGAAATGCTTTTACTCCATTTTTTCAATACTCTTCTGAGCAATTTGAATTTAGCAGCAATTTTGGTGACACTATTAGAGGCCCTAACTTCTGTATTCCATGCATTTTGGACTATATCAAGAAAATTTGATTGTTGTACCCAAAAGTTCTCAAATCTAAAGACATCTGCCTTTGGTATTGTTGTGTCAATTTGAACCATGCATGGTATATGATCAGATGTTGGTTTTGACAATGGCAAAAGAAGTGTATTGGGATATTGAGAAATCCAGTTGGTAGATGTGAAGCACCAATCAATCTGCTCTAGCAGAGGCTCATCTTGCATATTGCTCCAAGTGTATTTTCTTCCTTTTAGTGGAATTTCCTGAAGACCCACATTACTAATTATTTCATTGAAGATAAAGACATCATTGATATTGCCTCCTGGTCTATTTCTGTCATTTAAGGACCTGTAAAAATTGAAATCTCCAAGGATCATCCAGTTATCAGTATCTTGTATCTGCAGATTATTCAGCCAGTTGGCAAATTCTTCTCTTTTGTGTCCTTGACAAGGTCCATACACAGTGGTGAGTAGCCAAGTCTCATTGTTGTGTCTTGAAGTGAATTCCACGGTAACTGCATATTTCAAGTTGTGGATGATCTGACCAGAGAATATAGAGCTGTTCCAACCTAGAATGATTCCCCCAGAAAGTCCTTGAGAGGGTGAAAAGGCAAATTGATCAAATCTCTTTGGAGCAAACTTTTTGATGAATGAATGATCAAAGTGGTCTCTCTTAGTTTCTTGAATACAGTAGACTGCACAATTACTCTCTTCCAATTTTTGACGAATTGCATTACACTTGTCATCAGAATTTAGGCCCCTAATGTTCCAATTCAGCACATTCCAGCATTTTCTGTTGTTTGAACTATTCATTGGTCACTTTCAGTCCATTGTTGTCATTCCCCCCAATTGTTTGTGCTTGCTGATCTTCAGTTCTAGCAAGGAGGAGTTCTAAGGTGACCTCCAAAGGAGACAACCCACATCTGGAAGTTGCGACTTCTTGTAACATGCTGATCTTCAGTAGCCAGCAGTACTTTTCTCTCAGAACAAACCAACATCAGCCACCAGCAACCAGCCAAGCGAACAGGCCGACAGAGAGAAGAAATGAACTGACACGGTTCTCCAGGTGAGAAATTTTAGTGAAATTTTATGGAACTAAACATAGCCTAAGCGACATAATTTTCTACTAACAGCAAGCGCACACAAGAGGAATACAGAAACACCAAGAAAATATATTTGGCTCTATCTGTTGTTCCTCGCAAGAGAGTTCATATGTGTACATATCATTTGTGTGAAGGGTCTGTAGCCCAAATTCCCAATAACATACAGAAGGTTGCAATGCTGCTATTGTAGGGACAGGATAACAGATCTCTGAAAAATATGTATTAGCACAGAGTGATGATGAAACAGTCTGTTGTTAATGTTAAATGACCAGCACATCTACATCAGGAAGCAACCTTTTGGAAAAGGAGGTACACTACGGTAGGAAAATATACTAATACTATAAATGTTGCACTTCAGATATAAGGAAACCTGTAAGTTCAGTTCAATCATCAAGATCAATTGCATAACAGAAACTTAACTGATCGTTCTTATTTTAGTATTCGGTGGCATATTTTCAGTATCGAACCAGGTACATTTGGTTTTAAATGCCAGAAAAAGATCAATATACAATTGTGTGAACTGCTCAAATGTACACCATCAGGAAAATGGAATGGCTTTGTTTTCCCGAAAACATTTCAGAAGGGTTTCAGAAAATATTCCAAGTACACAGTGGGGGTCTCTCCCTCTACAGTTTCAAAAAAAATCCAAGTACCTGAACAAAATAAAATCAACTTTGCTCATATGTTGTATCTGTATGGCATAAAATACATGTACCTGAACAAAAGAAAATCAACCTTGTACCTTGCTCATATGTTATATCTGTATGTTGCCATGTCGTGCAGCCATAGAAGGACAACTAATCTTATATCAGCATCCGCTACAGACAGATAGAAATTTTCTTAACAAGCACCTAATCCAAGAAGGCATAATGCAGAAAAGACCAAGCTACATTAAACTGACATAACGCACCTCTCCTGAAAAAAAAAACTGACCTGTGACTCAGTGATTGCGAAGACAAACTGAATGGATCCCTTCCTCACTGTCGCCGAGCAAGTCCTAAGTCAGGAAGCAAGAAAATGATTATACAGTTAAAGGATATTAATATTCAGACTTCCAGCCGAAATCACTTTTGGCATATTCAGGAACTGACATAGCAAGAAACATGAACTCCAATAAGCACACACAAGCAAAAGCTCTTAATCAGATCAAAACCTCCTCTGCATGCCAGAATCCAAGATGGAGCTTAAGGGTGCAAGCGGGTCTGCATCAGCCGGCTAGTTAACATAGTGATTCCTGCAGAACCCGTCGGCACATGTTTTTCAGCGCTGCAATGCAGAAAAAAAAGCAAGGCGCACACAAGGCTCACAAGTTCAGTTTGAATAGGGTACAAACCTTGAATCAATTGAGCTTGTACAGTAGGCTAGTAGCAAACTGATTAACGGAGGCAATTTGTGTTAATACAAAATGGAAGTGTATGTCAGCAGCTAAATACCGGCACTTAAGGATACACTGCATAAGAAGCTGAATTAATAAGAAGACACATCACAATCAAAGTATGCACTACAGAAATAGCAGCAGTTATATTTGGGAACAGAGCAAAGGTTGAGACCAAACTCACCTTGAGTTCGTGCAGACTCAACCCAAAACCTTCACTGCAGCCACAACAAAGAGGATTCAGAAGGCACATTGCTATCCCAACACGTATGGTTATATTCCCATTTGATGAGTCTTGACCCATCTTGGTTTATGACTGCTCACAGGTAGAGACAGAAATAAGCTTCTTCAAAAATTATGAAGATTAACAGAACATAGACCAAGCATTATCATAATACAAATTAATTTCATAGAAAAGCTTCAAAATTGCCCACTGATGCTATAGTGAGGAGGATGTATATCTGGGAAGTAGAAAAATACAATCATCTGGGAGAGCTGTTGTATTGTTGTTTGACAGATCAACTCAACAAGAGTGGTGAAATTCTTGTACCTTGTTTAAGTGAAGGCCAGTCAATAAACCGGAATCATAGAATTTTATCATATGCTCGCAAATAGAGTGAAATAAGTTTTCATCTAATAAGTTTTCGCTCTATCCCTCTGCCATTTTCGTTCTTTAGGATCAAGTATTTGTTGAGTGCCTATGATTGGCTGATGTTTGACAAGTCAGCAAAAGGAGTCCTATGATTGGCTGATGAATCCATCTGTTCAGGTAGACAGAAACTATGGTTTACTTGAGCACCAACGACGATGCATAGGAGGGTTACATGTTGACAGAAACAATGCTTCACTTCACATGCAAGATAAAACTTCCTCATCAGAGCAGTAAGCAAAAAGAAACAACAGCTTTAGTTTCACCAAGGAGCGATGCATATAAGGCGCTATACTACACATGATGTTTCTTTTTCATACCATGATCACTCTAGAACCTCAAGTACCAGGCAGAGATGCAAGATACATCCAGGCACTATCTACTTAGCTACATCAACATTCCCATATGAAACTACAGGGATCGAACTGTACTATGTTAGGAGAATGAACCTTAGAAACAGGAAAATGAACACATTTCTTCCATGATGACGATAAAAAAAAGAGTGAACACAGGTCAAATCTATCACTGCAAACTGCATACACCATATTGTATTTGAAACAGGCTGCAGAACACACTATGCTTCACTTGACATTTGGATATAGCTGCATATCCATCACCAAATCATAGGGGTACAAGGAAATTCAATAGCTGGGAGCTATTTTGTACTATCAAGAAAATCTGCTCTATCTAAGTCAGATTACACATGATTTACTTTTGAATCTACTAAATAAGCACTTGACTATTGTCAGAGGTTTCCACAAATAATTTGGTTCACTTTGCCATTACCAAACTGTCCAAAATTCTAAACACACCCAAAGATCGTATTAAGACGGTACAGTGAATCAGTGGAGTGAGGAAGAAAAAGCATACTCCTGGCAACCACATAAACGAAGGAGGCAAAGGATGGTGAACCAAACCACAGGTGCTGGCAATAAAGTTTGCATTGCCTCAAGATATTGTATAAACATCACACATGTCAATATTACCCAGCAGCGGGTATGTAAATAATTACTCAACTGGTCAGACGAGGATCTCCAACACTGGTGCAACAAATGGTACCAGCATTTTGAGTATCCCTCTCTCTCAGCGCTCTCTTGAGTGGCTTGTGTTTTCTAACCACTGCATGACAACTCACCTGAAAAATCAGGACATAAGCATAAGACCGATTAGTCAATAAACTCTTGGCATATTGCATCACAAGAAAATATACAATATGCATAGCAAATGGCCTTGTCTGTCTTTTAGCTGCTGTAGCTTATGCAATTCATTCATTTCATATATACTATCAGAATGAATGGTTATCCTGCATGGTTCCACAATCACATCAGTAGCATCCACAGCAAGGCTAATTCCTATGGTAGGAACCGGAAATAGACTAAGTGTCACTGTGTCAGATACCAACACGAGACATAACAGGTTGTGTAGATATGGGGGCCTTATTTTCTGCCTATAGGGAATAAATTTTCAATTCAGTAGTCGTCTTTTGTAACTTTCCAAACTTCTTACAGAAATCCATATTCTACATATTTACTAAAATAAATAAATTGCTCCTTAAAATCTTAGCAGGCTTAGCATGCTACTTTTCTAGTTTGCTATAATGTTAACCTTGGAAAGGTAGATAAATACACATCTTACTAACTTTTACCTAATGAGACACCTCAAAAGCTTACCATCTTCTCTACCTGGTAAGAGAGCATGGCCGAATCTAGATGCTCCTGTTGTACTGAATCATATAATGTAAACTCTGTATTGGGGGGGGGGGAGTAAAAAAAAAGTTAGGCAGTATCTTGTGCCTCAACATGCACAAAGAAAGAAAACAAAAGCAATTAATATATTTAGCAAAGTAATGCTAAGCAATACTTTCAGGAAGAGACAAGATGTGCGCAGGAAGAACAGTGATGCTTGCTTTTGAGCAGCATAGATGTCTGTTCAGCTGTTCTTGATGAAATACATTGCCCTTGCCAATTCAACAATCCAACATAGATTTTTGTTTCCTCTACCTGAACCAGTAATAAAAAACACAGCCAAACTGCTACAAACCCACCTTACATCAATCAACTAATCAAAGCAACTGATGGATGAACTATCACAAACACTAACAATAAAGGAGAGAAGGCATAAGTATTGTACAAATCACCTTCCAATGTGAGTAGAAAGATTTGATGGCGATGTCAACCACTCTAGGCCCATCCACCACAGTCTTGCAGTGACCAACAAGAAGAATCACATAACCCGTGGTGACCAGCAATAAGAATGAGTGAATGTATGGGCCAGCTTTACCAGGATCTAGTTTACACAAAACACGGGGTTATTAAACAAATCTAACTCCTCATCATCCTCACAACGATATTTGGACTGTCAAGGGACAAAAATGTGACCAAGAGTCCCAAGATGACAACTGTCTTTCCCAGTATTAGCCCAATCGTTTATACAACATGACAAGTTGTAATCATCTGCTCCCCAATCCTGACTTTGTTCGACTACGCATATACAGGGCGGAGGATAGATAATGAGTTTGCAGTTTTCGACGGTACAACAATTACTAATTTAATTACAATACTACTCTCCAATTACATCAGATTAAACAACTCATTCACATTTCACCAGATTTTTTATACATTGTGCTAGATAATTGCATCCATAACATATGTAAATAATCAAGCTGCAAATACTGCTTAGGATCACAGAATTTAATACTGCATGCAACATTCAAAAGTGGATTGTTTCATCAATAACGAGTTCTCCATCCATAGAAGAACTGAAGTACAGCCCGACACGATCAGAGACACATTAGTCCTCGATCGTTTGCCTCAGGCAACCCTTGCTTCGAAGCAGCGATAACCTGACGCCATTTTTCAACCCTTTGCTTCTCAGTTGCCTGGATCCAGCCAAAGCTGATCACGACGCCCAACAGCGCGCCCGCAGCACACGAGCACAACTGGAAGCGTACCTTCTGTTGAACCTCCTGCCGAACAGCCTGAGCCATGGCTCCGCCCCTTTCGAAGTCGCTGTCGCACCGCCGCTATCCCGCCGCAGGCCGAGTAGTCGGACGAACGGCACGGCGAAGAGCGGAACGCATCGCCGGATTCATCTTGGATCGATTGCTTCGGTTCTGAGTCTAGGGCCACCCAGAGGGTTGTCCTAGCATTTTATAGAAAAGAAAGTGAGAGACCGTGATGACTCGGAGTTCGTAACTGAATCGCACTCGGAGCCAGGCAGGATCCTGTTAGCCCTGTAAGTATATGGCCTGGTTTCAACCCATGGAACCTGTCAAACCATCTCTTCATGAGACCTACGGGTTGGTTTAGGCCGGGTTAAACCGCCTAACCCGCCTCCTGACAACCAACCAAGTGCTGTTGCGGCCTGCGTGCGGGAGGAGTAAGCAGAGGGCCACCGACAAACAGAAAAAAAACTATTCAATCCTTCTTCTTCTTCACACCGCACCTTTCCTCCAAGGATCTCCACCAACGCAGTATGCTCCTCAGATCAGCCGGTGACCATGTGATCACCAACAAGTCCCCCAACCTCCTGTACTGTTCCCCGACGAGGTCGCCCACTTTGACATGAGCGGCACGGCCATGGGCGCCATGGAGAGGCCTGGCCTGGCCGACAAGCTCCGCGCCGGCGGCGTCCTTAGGATTGCCTTCAAGGTGGACGAAGGAGCCAACCCCTTTCTACTTCCACATGCTGGTCGAGTTCAAGCCTTCAGGGACTACGACGACGACGACGATGGCGACCTCAATGCCGTCACAACTGAGGCACCATCTGGCCAAGAAGAGGCTCAACACGCCGTTCGGGCTCTGGCTCCCCTCTCAGGCTCCAACTCCGGCAGGGTGCTCGTCGCAAGAGAATAGCTGGGACCTCTATGGCTCGGACGCAAGAGAACGTTCAGCCTCACCGAGCTCGAGGAGCATCAGGGCAGCAGCGCGGATTGCGGCAAGCTGACAACCACGGATGTGATTGTAGCCAGCAGTGATTCTGAAGGAGGAGATGTTCACCCTCCTCTGCAGCCGTAGCCTGCTGAAGACTTAGATGTCAATGTCTTTATTCCCATGGAGGATGGTGTCCCTCTGCAGTTGATCCCAGAGGACATCTAAGAGCATGAGCTGATGAACCAGCAAGAAATGCAGGAAGCACAGGCAGTAAACAACAACATCCAGTTGGGTTTTGTGGAGGTTCCCTAGGAAGGTGCAGATCCAGTGCTCAGGGAGAAATTTCTTCAACCAACACCACTTTTTGCTGACTTTTGCAAACAGAACCCTGAGGCAATCAGGCTTTGGGTCAAGCACCTGGCCCCAGGCCTTGGAGCTCCCCATGTGGAGGTTCCCAAAAGGTGGGCTGATTTCTTCACAATGATGCTTTTGAGCCCGACTGCTTTCAAATGGGTCAAAAATTTCCTTGCCTCACCTGCTATGGATCATCTGTCGGTCGGTACTCATTCAACATCTATTCCTTTCTGTCTGCCTCAATCCCTCTCCCAGACAGGACAACAGTTTTGTGACAAGAACCTGCCTGAAGCTTTAACTCCTGAGTCTCAGTCACCTCAGCAGTTTACTTCCCCAACAGCTTCAGACCCCAAGTCACCATTAACACCTCCTGATGCTTTGCACAAAAAAGTAAGTTCCTCCCCTGGTCCATGGTCCAAAAATCTGCTTGATCTGGCAGCAAAAGGCAAACAACCAGTAGATGTATCTGATGCCAATACCAGGAGGAGTTTAAGGCAAAAGAGACTCCACAAAGGTTACAAAGGATCCCTATGTGCTAACAAAAACTGTCTGGGGTGCACCATGGACCCACCATCTCTATCCCCATCAGTCATCAGGAGTTTGGGATCTGCTTTTTGTAAAATAAGATCTGACAAACTTTCAGAAGAAGAACTTTCTAAAGTTAAGAAGCCTGCAGCCCCTGGGGGGAAGAAGCCTGGCAAGAAGAAAAACAACCTAGATGTTCCAAATGAAGATCTCCAGAAGGCCAATAAGAAGAAGCCCAAGAAGCAGTGATGAAGCTCCATCCCATGAGGAGCCCTCTTTTGTTGCTTTTACTTTATCCTTAGACTCTTTATTTTGTGGTCCTGTAATATTTCTGTGTGAATCTCTCCAGAACTTCAAATCTGCCCTGTCCTTTTTTGATAACCCGACTGTTAATCAACTCCTGTGGTTCTGCTCAACTCTTTTTAGTACTTAATGAATACATCACAACAGACGAAGAAATGGAAAGTGTTGTGCTGGAATGTGAGAGGGATAAATGCTAAAGAAAAATGGGATGCCATCCGTGACAGGATCTCTGAAAGTGGCTGTGATGTTATTTGTCCGCAGGAAACTAAAAGACAGCTTTTTGATCTTAGGTTCATTAAAAACTTTTGTCCTCCTTGTTTTGATGCTTTTGAATACTTGCCATCCGTGGGTGCTTCTGGTGGCATTATTACCATTTGGAAATCTTCACAATTCAGTGGGGCTTTGGCTTACAGCAATAACTTTGCCATCTCTGTTGAGTTCCAGTCAAACCTTGATCAATCTGATTGGTTACTGACAAATGTTTATGGGCCTTGTAATCCTGAGGGCAAACAGGAGTTCATTCAATGGATTAAGAATATACAAATGCCTGTAGAAATTGACTGGTTAATTGTTGGTGATTTCAATCTCATCAGAGGGCAAGAAAACAGAAACAAAGCTGGGGTGACTTGCATGAAATTCTTCTCTTTAATGAGGCTATTAGTGCTCAAGGCTGGGTTGAGCTTCCTCTACATGGTAGAAAGTATACTTGGTCAAATAAGCAACAGTCTCCTTTACTGGTCAGACTAGACTGGTTTTTCAGTTCCTGCTCATGGACACTAAGCTACCCAGACACCTCAGTCTCCACTTTGGCTGTGGAGCCTTCAGATCACATACCATGTGTTATCAATATCAACACAACAATACCAAAAGCTAACATCTTTAGGTTTGAAAACTACTGGTTTGAGCATGAACACTTCATGGAGGTTGTGTCTCATGGTTGGTCAGTACCAACACACCAAGTTGACTCAGCCAAGATTATTTCAACCAAGTTCAAAAACCTAAGAAGAGTGCTGCGAGCTTGGCAAGCTCACATCTCCAATCTGAAAGCCAACATTGACAATGTCAAGATGGTGCTAATTTTTCTGGGTGTTCTAGAAGAATACAGAGACCTGTCAATTCTGGAATGGAACTTCAGATTAATTCTACAGGAAAAATACAACTCCCTACTCAAGCAACAGCAAATTTATTGGAAGAAAAGAGGAACAATCAAGTGGGTGAAATTTGGTGATGAAGGTACAAAGTTTTTTCATGCTAATGCTACCATCAGGAAAAGAAGAAGCTTAATCACCATCCTGGAAGACAATAATGGTGTTCAGCAGGCTAATCATCACATCAAGGCCAACATTATTTGGGAGGCCTTCAAAGAAAGACTTGGCACCTCATATTCACCTGAAATGCTCTTCAACTTAAACCAACTCCTTCATAGGTCTGATGCTCTGGATTATCTGTCTGAACCCTTCACTCATGAGGAGATTGATGCAGTAATAACCAATTTTCCATCTGACAAATCACCTGGGCCTGATGGCTTCAACACAGACTTTGTCAAAAAATGCTGGAATATCATTAAAGAGGACTTTTACAGGCTTTGTGATGATTTCCAATCAGGGAATGTCTGTCTACAAAGTTTGAATGGTTCACACATAACTTTGCTCCCAAAAGTGGTTGCTCCATCGAAGGTTTCAGATTTCAGGCCTATATCTCTATTAAACACCTCCATCAAGGTCCTAACCAAGTTATGAAAAATAGACTGCAACAAGTCATTATGGATCTAATCCATCAGAATCAATATGGGTTTATAAAGTCAAGAACAATACAGGATTGTTTAGCATGGGCCTTTGAGTACTTACACCTTTGTCACAAGTCAGGAAAAGAATTGATCATTCTTAAGCTTGATTTTGAGAAAGCCTTTGATAGAATAGAACACTCCACAATGCTGCAGATCATGGAACATAAAGGTTTTAATCCCACTTGGTTACAATGGATGAATTCTATCTTCACCTCTGGTACATCAGCTGTTCTCTTAAATGGAGTGCCTGGAAAAACATTTCACTGCAAAAGGGGTGTCAGGCAGGGGGACCCCCTCTCTCCTCTACTCTTTGTCTTGGCAGCTGATCTCCTACAGACCTTACTGAATAAAGCCAAGGATCTAAATTTGGTACATCTGCCCATTCCAGTGACATACACTCAGGATTTCCCAATAATCCAATATGCTGACGACACCCTAATTATTATGGAAGGATGTGCTAGGCAACTGGTTTTTTTTGAAAAGTTTGTTGCAAACCTTGGCAACTTCCACAGGGTTGAGAGTGAACTACTCCAAGTCCATGTTGGTGCCTATAAATATTGATGAGGAAAAAACCCAGCTGTTGGCAAATACTTTAGGCTGTTCCATAGGAACAATGCCTTTTACTTATTTGGGTCTACCCCTGGGGACAACCAAGCCAAAGGTAGTGGACTTTCTTCCCCTAGTCTCAAAATGTGAAAGAAGGTTGGTCAGCATCTCAACTTATCTTTCACAAGCTGGAAGGCTACAAATGACGAATGCAGTCTTTTCAGCCTTGCCAACATTTCATCTTTGCACCTTCAAAGTGCACAAGGCAGTAATCCACCAAATTGATAAGTACAGGAAGCATTGTCTATGGAGAGGTGCTGACATCAATGCTATATCTCCACCAAAGGCAGCTTGGGATTTGGTACGCCTACCCAAGTCTGAAGGTGGTTTAGGGGTGTTGCAGTTGGAAACACACAATGATGCACTCCTCCTCAAAAATCTGGACAAATTCTTCAACAAAAGAGATACTCCATGGGTCCACCTTGTTTGGGAAAAGTACTACAGAAATGGCAGATTACCCAATCACACTCTGAAAGGGTCCTTCTGGTTGAGGGATATTCTCAGGCTCCTAGACAACTTTAAAAGATTAGGCTCTGTTATTGCTTCTTTAGGTGACACATGTTTTCTCTGGCATGATTCTTGGAATGGCTCTATTCACAGTCAGGCCTTTCCTGAGCTCTTCACGTTTGCAAAATCACCCAATATTTCATTATGCAAAGCCAGAGCAGTCACAGATGTAGGACAACTGTTTCACCTACCAATCTCTCCAGAAGCGTATGGCCAACTTTTGTCCCTGGCACAAGACCTAAATGATTTGCCTGTCTCTGATCAACAAGACGTGTGGACTTATTCTTGGGGGTCTGCTATTTTCATACCAACAAACGCCTACAAGCAACTCATTGGTACCAGACAGGTACACCCAAGTTTCAAATGGTTATGGAAATCTTCAACACAGAAAAAACATAAAGTTTTCTTTTAGCTGTTATTAAAGGACCGTCTTAGCACAAGAAACATTTTAAGAAGGAAAAACAGAGTGCTTCCTACCTATGATTGTGTCCTATGCCAATCACAAATAGAAGAAACACTAGAACACTTATTTTTGAACTGCCCTTTCTCCTCTGACTGTTGGAATTTACTGCACCTGAATGTCCCTTTGGGGGATCCTTTCCAAGTTCTTCGGTCTTTTCGGGCACAACTCAATGTGGATTTCTTCATGGATATTATTATTCTGATGAGCTGGTGCATCTGGATGGCACAAAATGATCTGATTTTCCAAGGAATTCAACCTCATCTCCAATCAGTCCAACACAGATTCAAGAAAGAGTTTGCCTTAGTTATTCTAAGAGCAAATCCAAGGGAGCATCAACCAATGTCTACATGGATAGAAACAACTTTGTAATTGATCTAATTTTTTTCCTTACTTTCTTTGTTTCCTGAGTACCATTGTAAAACCTTGTTCTTTAAATTTATAAATATATTCAGTAGGGGGACACCCCTCCTGTTCCATAAAAAAAACCATGGTGAAACCGACGAAACCAGTGAAACCGTGGGTTCCAAACCGCTCAGCTCGACTCTCCGGCGGTTTAAGTGGTTTGGTTTGAAAAAACCGCTGAACCCGGACCATGAACAGGGTTAGGATCCTGGATCCGCCTAGGTCTTCGATGTGCACGGTTAGAGACTTAGGCCCTCTTTGGGAGGGCTCCAGCTCCGGCTCCTCCACCGGCTCCTGCTAGAGCCCTGCCAAACGGCCAAATGCCGAACGGCTCCGGCGGTGGAGCCCCGGAAAATCTGGTGACTGGAGCGGTTTGGGCGAGGCGGAGCCACAAAAACGTGGCTCCGACCGGCTCCGCCTCCCCTTTTCCATCCTCGCCCCTGGTGGGGCCCGCCAGAGTGAGGCAGAGGACGCCGCGCCGCCGGCCACTGTCCGCGCAAGGGACGGCGGAGCAGTGCAGCCTCGCCGGATCTGGGTAGGCACGACGACGCGCGAGGAGGAGGAGAAGAGGGGGAGGGAGGCCGGCACACGAGGCCGGTGGGAGCTCGCCCGCGGTGTAGGGAGGTCGGTGGGAGCTCGCCTCGGCAGAGGGAGGCCGGTGGGAGCTCGCCGCGATGGAGGCGGAGGGGAAGCGGCCCGGGAAGAGGCGGAGTGGCCCGGGCGGAGGCGGAGGGGAAGCGGCCCGGACGGAGGCGGAGGCGGAGGCGGAGGGGAAGAGGAAGGGCGAAGATATCGGTGGCCGAATGGATAGGGAGAGGAGGAAGAAAAGAGAAAGATATGAAAAAATAGAGAAGGGCAATTTAGTCTTTTTACAAGTTCAATCCAACCGGTGAAGCCGTTTTGCCAAACGTTTTTCAAAACGACTCCAACTCCACCAGAGAAGCCGCTCCACCAGAGGAGCCGGAGCCGTTTTCATTGGAGCTGGAGCCCTCCCAAACAGACCCTTACCCGGCGTGACCGAATAGAATCGGAGGAGGGTGCAGCAGACGGACGGCGGCGGGACTGCGAAAACGGCAGGGAGAGAGACGGCGGCGATCCGGAGTGGAGGGAGTTCGGCGTAGAATCGGGAAGGGCGGGCAGGCAGGGGAAAGGCGGTAGGATCTCGCCCCGGTCTTGGGTGTGGTTGGCCGGCCCTGGCCCGCGACAGAATTCAGATATAGGGCATGTTTGAAGAAATAAGCTATTTTGAGGGCTAAAGTTTAGCTTAAGGAAATAACCCTTCAATAAAATAACTCTTAAGCTGTTTGGATACAAAAGCTATTTGGGCTATTTGACTTTTATTAACGCACTCTTAAAATAAATGGGTAATTCCTTCTTCTTTTTTGGCCGCATGAATCCTTGGTGTATCAGTGTATGCAGAGTAGCGTGCAGCCACAACTCGCTCTTCCTCCTCGCCGTGATGCCAAGCGCCTCGGTCATGTCCATCTCATCGGGAGCAGAGCCTCATGGGAGCTCCCAGTCGAAATGGAACAGGAGGGTGGCGAAGGCCGAGCTCCATGACGGCGAGCGCAAGCCCCGGGCAAATCCCCCTTCCTGCGCCGAGCGGCACGTGCCTCTGAAGTCCACGTTCGCAGCGGCACCGTCGAACCTCTCCGGCCTGAACTCCTCGGCGTCGGGGCCACAACTCGCGACATCGCGGCCAATCGCCCACGCGTTCACCAGCACCATGGCGCCCCTAGGCACGTCGTGGCCGAGGACGCCGCAGGTGTCCTCCTGCAGTGGCGGAGCCACCGTGATGCCCAGGTATTCCTGGGAATACCCAACTTTTTTGAGAAAAAAAATCAAGTATACATCATGTATGCATGTTTGTATATGCTATGATGGGCGATTTCTCTATTTTCTGAGCTAGAAGTCAGCCCAACGCTTCCCTTCGCACACCAACTACCCATGGCCTACAAACAACACAACATTCATTAGTCGGTCTACCTCCCATCTATCAGAATTTCTGTTTTGATAGATAATTTGTAAGATTTGTTTTGTTGCTTAGTTCATTTGTAAAGTGAAGATAGACACTGAAGCTCCGTTTGGATATTTGAAATTAAATTCCATTGTAATATTCATAATCTAAGCCATGAAGTGGTCCCTAAAGTTAACGTCAAACTGTAATTTTCTTTAACTACTTTATAATTTTCTTTATTTTGAACAATTTGTGCCTTTCATTGCTAGTACAATTATTCTATGAACTAATTTTGTACCTTTGTATTTGATTTTTTTCATTTTTGATTGTGGAAACCGGGAATACCCAACTTTGCAATCCCGGCTCCGCCACTGTCCTCCTGGCACTGTCGCGGCCTGAGCAGCGGCCCCGGCGGGTGCAGCCGGAGCGTCTCCTTGAGGACCAGCTGCAGGCAGCACAGCTCCGGCAGCGCGCCCTCCACGACACGGCTCCGCCCGGCGAGCACGGTGCTCCTCGACATGAGCCGGGTCATCGCGCGATTGAGCACCTCCGCGCGGTGCGTCGCCCCGTTGAACGCGCGTGCGAGCCGGGATGACGGAAACAAGTTCGCAAGGCTCAAGCCGGCGGCCACCTTGACGTCCTCGTCGAGATTCTCCAAGAAAACGTCGCGGACTCTGTCCCGGCCATGCCCGGTCACGTTGGTGACCTACGTGGCGAGGGAGCTCCTGTTCACGGGACCGGACCCGGACGATCAGGAGACGGGCGCGACGAGGATGGCGGCCTCGGCGTCGCGGCCGCGCCCGCGCGCTGAGGAGCTCGGCGGCGCTAGGGGACTCGCATGCGCGTGGCCCTGGGGCCTAGGCACGTCGTGGCCGAGAAGAGCCGCGCGGGGAGGCGGTGCGCCGGCCGCCGAGTCAAGCGCCGGTGCGGTGGACGGGAACACGACGGCGAAGAGCCAGCGGTGACCCGCCTTGATAAGGTCCGTGACGGACACGTCGCGGAGCGATGACCAGAGCACGAGGCAGAGCACCCGCCAAACGTCCGGGTCGGCGGCGAGGTCGCGGAAGGCAGCACCACACGCAACCGACCGCGGCCAGGTCTTCGACGGCCATCGTGGCGTCTCCGTTGCCGCCCGTTGTGAAGGTGATCCGATGGAAGGTGATTCGGCAGCGGCCCGGCTGAAGCCCGGTGGCGGCGTAGGTTGGGTCGGGGCCAACGGCGGCCCGGATCTGGCGGAGGGGATGGCGGCGCGGGTGCAGCCCGACGGAGAGGGGCAGCCTCGCGGTGGCCGCGGAGAGGGGCGCGGCGCGGTGCGGCGCCGAGACAGGCGCGGCACGGGTAGGGGAGGAGGCGACGGGAGTGAGGGCGTGAGGGTTGCCTTCGGTGGGACCCACTTGGAATAGCCCAATTAGCATCTCTTTTGGTGATAATTTTTTTGGGTAGGTTAGTTACAAATAGCTCTTAAATAGCCCACCTGTTTGCCTCCTTGGCTATTTGAGCTAAAAATGTTTGGCTCCTTATTGGGCTATTTGAGCTAAAAAGAGAAGGGTTAGAAAATAGCTCATGGATTCAAACACGCCCATAGTTTTTTAACAAAATCCTTTGGCCGGCCCATCCAACATGGTTCCACCTTCATAATGAAACTGTTGTTTCTTTAAAACCATTGTAAATAGAGTTTCATTCAATTACAGCTAGATATGCTCTAACTTTGAAAATCTTGTTAAAAAATATGATGGTACAATTGACATTTAATTTGAATGCCTAGTTTCTAACTATGTCTTTTTTTGCTTCGATTTTGTTGGCACACAAACTAATAGATCGTCGTGCTTTTTTTCATAACTATATTGCGGAAGAGAAAGCAAAATTAGAGGTGGGCCACCCACTAATGTGACATCGCAAAAAATTTCACCAACAAAGTAAACAAGGCCTAAAGAATGGTTTTGTAAAGTGATCACAGTCAATTCTAGTCATGGTCGATGGTCTTAGAACAAATGGGCGTTAGAGTGCGTGTTGTGCAAGAAGATGTGATTCGATGTCATGAGGATGTGACGGCTGAATAGTGAATTGAACTCCAAATCGAGAAAACTAATACTGGTAGCACTAGTCATATTCCATTTGCAGTACTCTAAAGGGAATTTTCTGCCTGGTCACCAAGAATTTGCAGCACAACACCAATTTTCCCGCACCCGTATACCCTATATCTCATACTCCGTACCAACTCCCAGCTCCGGGGCCCACTTGTCATACTAATGTATCCCCACTGGCCTTCCTCCCCTTCTCTCTCTACTTCTCTCTCCGCCCGCACCTCCTCCTCGCTCCCTCCGCGAGTCCACCTCCCATCTCATCCCCTTCTCCCTCCCCACCCAGGCCACCTGCCTTCCCCAGCGGCGGAGGATGGCGAGCTCGGCGAGGAGGAGTGCCATGGCCGAGCTGCAAAGGAGAGAGGAGCAGGCCGGCGGAGATCCACCTGCGCGGATGCCGGCGTGATGTTGGCCCCTTCCCGGCACAACTTCGTCGGCGGCGGTGAGCTCTTCTCCGGCCGAGGTCGCCGACGCCGGCTCAGGACACAGGCGCACGACACGCGCCTCGGCTCCTCCACCTCCAACGACGGCGGAGCTCCCGGGCTGGAGAAGAGACGGATGTGAGATGGAGCTCGACGGTGGCGGAGCGGCGTGGACGCGAGGAGGCGGTGGGGTTCCGGCAGCGGCAGGTGACCCGGAGCAGGTGGATCCGGTGTCGGCGGCACGCAGCAGGTCGGCCGCCCTCCCCGGTGGAATCCCTCTATCTCAGAGGCGCAGAGCAGAGGTTGCTCTCGTCGATGCCGTGCTTCTGGCGTGCTGTGGCAGAGGAGCGGGGCGTGGCAACGAGGAGGAGTAGCCGAGCAGTGTAGCGGTAGAGGAGAAGCAGGGCGTGGAGGGGAGCACGTACACCGGCGGCTCCGGCGGCGGCGGGAGGAGCAACCTAGGCGCGGCGGCCTCAAGGACATGCCTCGATGGCGCGATGGCCATCTCCTCCGTCCGTCCTCCCTCCTCACTCCCTCCATTGCTGGATGGTGAGCGGCGTGCGGCGGGTTCCAGTGGTGCGGCGGCAATGGAGACCGCCCCTATTCTGCCTCTGTTGACACTCAAAATTGGCAAAGGCCGGATCAGGCTAGGCCAGGCGGTCAGACCGGGTTGCTCGGGCGGTCTGACCGCGTCGTCCTGTAGCCGGTCCGGCACGAAGGCCGCTAGGCGGTCTGACCGGGTCTCCCCGAGTCCGACCCGAATTAGAAGTTTTGGTTAGTTCCGAGTTGTAAAGAGTTCCTTGCAGGGCAAGACCTCCCCTCCTATAAATTTAAAGGGGTGTGACCAATTGAGAGGTATCATCCAATCGAATTATCAATTTACTATTTTATTTTCTCCACACCCTAGCTTTTCCAACCCCTTTGCTCTCCTCCTTCGTCTCCATGGCAGTTGAGGAAGTTCTGAGTGTCCTTGCTGACCTCAGGACAACCCTAGGTGCACTATTCCCGACGGGGTCCCTCCCGGAGCAGCGAATCTAGGTTTTTCGGCGACGCTCCTGTCCAAGGCGGTCTGACCGCGTCCCCCAGGCGGTTTGACCGGCTCGTGCCGGGTGCTTCGACGAGTTGATTTCCGACGTCTGCGCGAACTAGCACACTCGTGTGTTCGACCAGAAAAAGCGTCAACACACTTTTGGCGACTCCGCTAGGGACAAATCTGGTTTTTACAACCGTTTTGTCGATCGTTTTATGGGAGCGTGTTATGAATTCGATCCCAAGAATCTCATCATGGTGAACATCGAAGAACTCATCAAAGAGGACCAGAGGAAGTACATGGAGCTTCAAGAGTACGTCAAGAAGCAGTTTCTCTCTGGTGCCAAGAAGGATCGTGCAGGCAAAGTGAGATTAACTCAAGGCTTCGAGATGCCTGCGATCAAGAAGAACAACAACAAGGTTGAGGTAATACCCACTGTAAGCCAACCTCCGTCTGATCTAGTAACGCAATTATCGATAAGTTTGATCGTGCATTTAGTGATCAGAATAATTTAGTGGCTAGTGTTATTACTCACCTTGAAAAAGTAGAGGGTAAATGTATTAGTATTGATATTTCTGATGATTCAATCCCTCAAGTTGATACACATGGGGTTCTGCACCAAACCATGTCGGCAGCACCTAATACCTCAGGTGATACATTTATGTACGATATGACGGTAGGGTTTTATCCTGAGCAGATGCCATCAACCCAGCCGACCCCGGTCAAACCGCCCCCTATAGGCGGTCTGACCGCCCAGTCAGGCCAGATGGTGTTGCTTCCAGAACAGCCGGTGTCTTTGTCGGTTGCGCCTAATACGCAGATTCCTGGGCATAATAATGTTGGTATTGCACCTTATGCGTATAGTACCATTGCTCACACATCACCACCTATACCTAATGTTGCTCCATCTTATGGTGTACCTAATGATGTGTTTTCTGACTTGCATCGTGTTCAAAATCCTAATCAACCCCATGTGAGTAGATTTAATACATCAGCTCCAATGCAATCTCAGTTAGCTGCTAGGAATGAATTTGCTCAATTTAAAGAAGAAGTAGCTAATATGATGAAAAATAAGCTCGACATTGACTTTGGTAATTCTAAGCTTTATCATAAACCTTATAGAGACGAGTTTGATTATGTGGCTTTCCCCCCTGGTTGGCATATGCCTGACTTTGTTAAATTTAGTGGTGATGATAACCATACAACCTGGGAACATATTAGCCAATATACTGCTCAACTAGGTGAAGCGGATACTTATAATTCTTTGAAAGTACGTTTGTTTTCCTTGTCTTTGACGGGTACCGCTTTTGCTTGGTTTTCTTTGTTAGCTCCTAACTCTTTTGATTCTTAGGATCAATTAGAGCAAAAGTTTCATGATCACTTCTTTAGTGGGAGCTATCAGTTAAAATTAACAGATTTAACATCAGTTAGGCAAGGTAAAGATGAGTCAGTCTCTGACTACCTTAAGCGCTTTAAAGAAGTTAAAAACTGTTATTTTAATCTTACATTTTCTGATTCTGACCTTGCTGCGAAAGATTTAAGATCTGTTCTTAGAGAAAGGTTAGAAGGTGTAGAATTTTATTCTCTTGCCACTGTTCTTGTAAGAGGTATGGCACAAGAATTAAAACTGAATAAAGAAAAAGGAAACTATAAACCTCGTCGTTCTAACATGCATGTGGTTGAGTATGATTCCGATAGCTCGAACGACGAGAGGGAAGTTTATGTTGCTGAATTTGTGTGGTCTTCTAAGGCTAAAGCTAGTTCTTGTGCATCACTTAAGCCGGCCACTAAAGGTCGCCAAGAAGAATTAAAATTTACCTTTGATGTTTCTAAGTGTGTTCGTATTTTCGATGAATTACTTAAACTTGGAAATATTAAGATTTCTCATACTACGCCTCCACTTGATGAAATTAAATGACGTGCATATTGCAAATTTCATAACTCTTATTCTCATGCTACTAACTATTGTAATGTGTTTCGTCATCAGATTCAAGCGGCCATAAACGAAGGTCGTTTGATGCTTCATGAGATGCAAGTGGACAAGCAGCCTTTTCCTATCAATACCATGAATTTGCAGCAAGTCGAAGCAACTAAAGGCAAGAACATGGTAGTCAGGGAAGCAAAGCCCGACTTGAGGAGAAAAGAGTTGGTAAGAGAAGTTGCATGTGAAAAGACCTCTGATGGCAGAGAGAGACATTCAAGATTGCTGTCAAAGCTTCTAGACATGGGGGCAAGGATTGTCCGTGTCGTCTGGTCAAAAAATAACCAAGCCTGCTCAGCCCAGGGTGGTTAGATCGGCGCCCAGGGTGGTCAGACCGCCCCTGCTCACGGTCGCCCGAAGATGCTTGTTCTGAAGCGGCCAGAGATTGGAAACTAGAAGCTTAATGTTGCCAAGAATCAGGGGAGTGTTTCAAAGCCAAAAGTCACATTTGACATTCTATTTCACAAATACTCCAAGCAAAAGGCCGTTACAAGTGATCGGCCATTAAAAAAAGGATGAGATCACCTCCGCATCAAGAGAGGCTGTCATCACCTCCGAGAGCATCTACAAGATTCAGGGGTGAATCATCGCAGCAAGGGCGACACTTTACTTCACAATGGGCACCTTCGAGTTCAAATCAACCTCGCCCGGTCTACGATGACAATGGAGTGATGTGGGTGCCATATCAGTAGTCCTTCCATCCTGGATGGGGAGGACCAAGAAGACCAGCACTGGACAAGATTTCATGGCCTACACAAGATCGTTGGCCTCCACGTTGGTCAGGACAACATCAGCAGGCCAACGCGGTTAGACCGCCCCCTATACGCGGCCAGACTGCCCTACCCAAGAAAAATCTTCAGTCTCTCCACGACAAGTGTACAAGCCCAAGATCAGAGAGGAGGAGGTTCAGAAGATGGATATTGATCCAGATAGGACTACTGGCCAAGATATCATTCAAATTGGGACAATGGATGTTCCTATTGAGAAAAGTGGCAAAGGGCTGGTTGTGTTAAACAATTAGGTTGTGACACCTACTCAAAAGGGATTTACTGCTACTAATGATCATGAGGCCAGCGGAAGTGGTTCCAACTCCAAATACTTCTTGCCAAGATGGTGTCCTCCCGGTTTGACCCATACCCAAAGGAGAAAGCTTCAAAGACTGAGGTTCCGGGAGAAGAAGGAAAAGGAGATGGAGTCAAAAAGAGATGAAATGTTCAACAACTACAGACCCATGGTGCCACAAGGGAAGGAGTGGAGAGCTAAGACCACAGCTCAGACAGAGGCAGTCAAACCGCCAGAGGATGCGGTCAGACCGCAGGAGGTGGTCCAGCCGCCAGCAGAGGCGGTCAGACCGGCTGACCAGGCGGTCAAACCGGCCCCCGCGGTCAGATCGGCTGTGGAGGCGGTCAGACCGGGTTCCTCAGAGATGCCGCCCGGTTTCACTTCTATAACTTCCATGGTTTGCAATGATGAGTTGCCATCGGTGCCTGCATCAGAAGACGACGAGCAACTTGTTGATTATAGTTCTTCTCCAGAGCACATGAACCTTGATATTAATGTGGTTCATTTAGTTGTGGATGGCTCTGCCCCTTCGGAGGAGGATTTCGCTCATCTTGACTTTGGGCCAAAGGATGCTGTATTCCAGAAGCCTAAAGACACTGATAATCATCTGAAGGCTTTGTACATGAGGGGTCACATCAATGGGAAACCTATCTCTCGGATGCTAGTGGATGGAGGTGCAATCGTCAACTTGATGTCGTACTCTCTGTTCAAGAAGCTTGGAGGTTTAGATGAGGAGTCGATCAAGACCAACATGATCGTCAGCGGTGTGGGAGGAGACGAGCCGATAGGCGCCAAAGGCGTTATTTCCATGGAGCTCACCGTTGGAAGCAAGACGCTAGCTACAGCCTTCTTCGCCGCTGAGACACAAGGTAACTTTAGCTTGATCCTTGGTCGTGATTGGATTCATGCAAATAGATGTGTGCCTTCTACCTTGTATCAATTTTTAATATAATGGATAGGCGATGAGGTAGAAGTTGTGCATGGAGATAATTCTGCTTGTGTAGCTGTAGCTGATAATCATTATATAAATGTGGATGATGATGTAAAGTGTCTATCTAGCTTAGATTTAACTGATTATGAGTTTGTAAGTTGTTCTAAGGATGGTGTCATCCCTGCTGTCATAAAGCCGGTCGAAAATCGGCTAAACCACTTCATGTGAATCAATGAGTTCAACTAAAGAGTGGTTGCAGCAAAGGATTGATCACTATCGGGCATATAAGAACGATACGTGTGAAGCCATCGATGATCTAGATGATTTGCGGAAATTAGGACAAGGGTTTACGTCGGCTAATCCTCTTGAGGAGGTAGACATTGGTGATGGCACTGTACCTAGACTGACATTTGTAAACAAGAGTCTTGATCCTGTTTTTAAATCAGAGTTAATAAAGTTATTAAAGGAGTATGTTGACTGCTTTGCATGGAATTATACTGAGATGCCTGGTTTAAGTCGTGATTTGGTTGAGCATAATTTACCTATTAAACCTGGTTTTAGGCCTTATAAGCAACCTCGTAGGAATTTTAATCCTGATATATATGACCGAGTGAAAGAAGAAATCAATCGGTTGCTTGTTGCTAATTTCATTAGGCCTTGTCGATATGCTGATTGGATCTCTAATATTGTGCCTGTTGAGAAAAAAGGAACAAAAAAGCTTCGTGTTTGCATAGACTTTAGAGATCTTAATAAAGCTACTCTTAAAGATGGATATCCTATGCCTATAGCCGACTTTCTTGTTAATTCCGCATTTCGACATAAGATTCTTAGTTTTCTTGGTGGTAAGGCTGGTTACAATCAAATCTTCATGGCCGAAGAGGATATTTTCAAAACGGCTTTCATATGTCCAGGATTTGTAGGCTTGTTTGAGTGGGTAGTCATGACTTTTGGTTTGAAAAATGCTAGTGCTACTAATCAAAGAGCTATGAATTTGATTTTTCATGACTTACTTGGTATAATCGTAGAAGTTTATATCAATGATATTATTGTCAAGTCGGCTGGTTTAAATTCCCATTTAGCTGATTTAAGATTAGTATTTGAAAAATGTGTCGACATAACTTAAAGATGAATCCACTCAAATGTGTTTTTGGTGTGTCGGCTGGCAAGTTTTTGGGTTTCATTGTACATGAGAAAGGTGTGGAGATTGATCCTAAAAAGATTGAGTCGATAAAAAAGGTTCAAGCTCCTACTTGCAAGAAAGATTTACAAAAGTTCTTGGGCAAGATAAATTATTTGAGGTGATTCATTTGTAACTTATTTGGGAAGGTGAATGCTTTTACTCCTTTACTTCAGTTAAAAGTTGGATCAGAATTTACTTGGGGGGCAAAACAGCAAGAGGCTTTTGATGAGATCAAGAACTATTTGACTTCGCCGCCTGTTCTTCAAGCACCCAAGAGTGATGTTCCTTTTAAACTATATGTGGCGGCTGAGGAGAGTGTTATTGGGGTTGTTTTGACTCAAGAGACCGATGGCAAGGAGTATGTTGTTGCTTATGAAAGCAGGAGATTATTGGACGCCGAAACAAGGTACACTTTTATTGAAAAGCTATGTTTATCTTTATATTATGCTTGTACCAAGTTAAGGTATTATTTATTGTCAAGCACTTGCTATGTGGCTTGTCAAACCGACATAATTAAATATATGTTGCAAAAACCTATTTTAAGTGGTAGAGTCGGCAAATGGGCTTATGCTCTTGTTGAATATGATTTACATTGTGAACCAATCAAATCAATGAGAGGTCAAATTGTAGCCGACTTTATTGTAGAACATAGAATTAATGAGCAACCTAATCTAGATGTTAGTTATTTAACTTTTACTCCATGGAAGTTGCATTTTGATGGATCGATTTGTAAAAGTGGTTGTGGTGTTGGAGTCATTATTATTTCACCCAATGAGGCTGTTTTTGAAGCTCTTAACCGTTTGGATCAAGATTGTACTAACAATCAAACTGAATATGAAGCTCTCTTGTTTGGTTTGCAAATTTTACATGATATGGGTGTAAAACATGTAGAAGCATATGGTGATTCTTTGTTGGTGGTACAACAAGTATCCAAGGTATGCCAATGTTTAAACGGTGCTTTAAGTGCTTATCTTGATAAATGTTTAGACATCATATCTTGTATGGATGAATTTGTGATTTATCATGTGCCACGGGAAGAGAATCCAAAGGCAAATACTCTAGCTTAGCAAGCATCTAGTTATGATGTTCAGAAAAGGAATTTTCAAGAACGAAAATCGGTGTTTGGCAAAGCCGAGGGTTATGTCTTGGAGGAGCCGGTCAGACCGCGTCCTTCACCCGGTCAGACCGCCCTACCCGGTCTGACCGCCCAGCCAGGCCGGTCTGACCACCCTACAGAAAAAAACCACTTCGGCCATTGTTTCTTCCAAAATTGTTGAGGATGAAGTGGATGATTGGAGAAAGCCTTTGATTATATATTTACAGGATCCTAAAGGTACAAGTGACAGAAAAGTCCAACAATGAGTTCTTAAGTTTGTTTTGAATAATGTTGGGTTGTATCGTCGGACCGCAGATGATTTGCTTTTGAAGTGTTTAGGTCCTGATCAAGCAAGGCTAGCTATGGCAGAAGTTCATGAAGGGATTTGTGGTACTCATCAATCGGCTCCTAAGATGAAGTTGCTCCTCAGGAGAGCTTGTTTCTATTGGCCTACTATGATAGTTGATTGTTTTCGGTACTACAAAGGATGTAAAGAGTTTCAAGAGCATGGGGATATTCAGTTGGTACCTGCTGCGTTAATGCATCTTATTATTAAGTCTTGGCCTTTTAGAGGATGGGGTTCGGACTTTGTTGGCAAGATTCATCCACCTTCGTCGAAAGGGCATTGTTTTGTGATTGTGGCTACTGATTACTTTACCAAGTGGACTAAAGCTATCCCTCTCAAGAATATGACACATCGGGAGGTAATTGAGTTTATTACAGAGCATATTATCCATAGGTTTGGTATTCCACAAACTTTGAGTACGGATCAGGGTACTTCACTCATTGCTAAAGAGGTGCGTGATTTTATCAATTCCTATGGTATTAAGTTGCTCAATTCATCTCCATATTATGCTCAAACTAATGGTCAAGCCGAGTCTAGCAATAAAACTTCGATTAAGCTCGTTAAGAAGAAGATAGAAGATAATCCTAGAAGATGGCATGAGGTATTATCTGAAGCTTTATGGGCTCATCGTATTTCTAGACATGGTGCTACTAAAGTTACTCCGTATGAGCTTGTGTATGGTCAAAATGCCGTTTTACCCATTGAGGTGAATCTAGGCGCATATAGACTTGCAAAGCAAAATGATCTTGATTTTGATACATATTATGCTTTGATGATGGATAATGTTGATGAAGTGACTGATAAGCGATTAAGAAGAACAAAAGGCGAGTTGCTAGAGCATACAACAAGAAGGTAAAAGTCAAATCTTTCAGGTAGGTGATTTGATTTGGAAGACTATTCTACCTATAGGATATAAGAGCTACAAGTTCGGCAAATGGTCTCCAAGTTGGGAAGGGCCATACAAGACTGTAAGAGTTTGCTCTGGAAATTCTTATATGGTGGAAACTTTGCAAGGACAGCAGCTACCTCGGGCTCTCAATGGAAGATATTTGAAGAAATTCTACCCAAGTGTGTGGCAAGACGCTTGAAGAGAATATGGCCGATTTCTAGTAAAAATCGCCCTAAGTTCAAAAAATGGCCGCTGAAGTGTCACATCGTCCTTAGATTTATTTTTTAGCACCCAAGCTTTACTAAAAACAAGAGGGTATATGTTGACACTCAAAATTGGCAAAGGCCGGATCAGGCTAGGCCAGGCGGTCAGACCGGGTTGCTCGAGCGGTCAGACCGGGTCTCCCCGAGTCCGACCCGAATTATAAGTTTTGGTTAGTTCCGAGTTGTAAAGAGTTCCTTGCAGGGCAAGACCTCCCCTCCTATAAATATAAAGGGGTGTGGCTGATTGAGAGGCATCATCCAATCGAATTATCAATTTATTACTTTATTTTCTTCAAACCCTAGCTTTTCCAACCCCTTTGCTCTCCTCCTTCGTCTCCACGGCGGTTGAGGAAGTTCTGAGTGGCCTTGCCGACCTCAGGACAACCTTAGGCGCACTGTTCCCGACGGGGTCCCTCCCGGAGCAGCGAATCTAGGTTTTTCGGTGACGCTCCTGCCCAAGGTGGTCTGACCATGTCCCCCAGGCGGTTTGACCGGCCCGTGCCGGGTGCTTCGACAAGTTGATTTCTGACATTTGCGCAAACTAGCGCACTCGTGTGTTCGACCAGAAAAAGCGTCAACAGCCTCGATTTGCCCTCCCTACGCCGGCTCCATGGCTCGGCCTCCTCGGTCAGCACCACACGGCGTCTGTGCCTGGAGCTCCGCCGCCGGCTCCATTCTCTCCGCCCTCTCCCTCTGCGATGGCGCGAAGCACCAACGGCCGGACGTGAGGTGGGCCAACGTGGGGCGTAGTGCACGACCCGTACTCCCCTGAATTTGGCGCTCTCGGGACACGAACGGGACCTCCCGCATGGTTTGGCGTCCCCCGGTGCGAGGGAAAACGCCAAATGGCTTACGCCACGGTCCACCATGTCCCGTAGCGCACGGGATGGCGCTCCTGGTGCGGATAGCCTAAATAGCCTCTGATGGACGATTGAGGTGATGGGTCGCATCTCGATGCGGTGGTCTTGTCTACTTCCCCACTCAGGCAGTGAGCCATCATCATCGCTCGCAGGTCACATGCACTAAAAGAAAGAGAAGAATACAACTGAACGACGCTACAAGAGAATTGGAAGAGCCAATGGTACAAAAGCGAATAAGAACTACATTTTATAAGTCTGAATCAGCGGCGAAATCAAGAATGGAGCATAGGAGGGGCGGCTGCTTCTTCTTCCTCCTTCAGCCCCTCTTTTTCCTCTTCTTCCTCCAATTTCTACGAGGGCTTAGGAGGAGCTCCCATGGAGGCACCGGTGGATTCGCCACTGGTCTGAATGGTTTTGTGCTAAAATTTTAGCAAGATAATTTTTTACCACTATTTGGTTTGCTATCAAAATTTGCCCACATCTCATACTTATTTTACCAAAGTATTGTAGGTTCGTTGCCCAACTTTTAGCTTGTCAAAACTTTAGCAACTGATTAAATCAATCAGGCCCTATATAACTAAGGTTACAACATCAGGACTTTCACCGTAATAAAACAAAACACGTGTTCTTATAGCCGGATTGTATCCAATCTATTCCTTCACTTATGATCTTCTGAACTAGCAGAGCTGGTGGCGATGAGCATACCTGTATAAACTCTATCGTTTCTCTTTTTCGGAATCATTCACTCATCCAGGCCACCAAGACTCCAAGAGCATCGAGCAGTAGGCCTACCTCGAGGGGTTTTTTCTTTAATCAAGGCTTTATGTGACCTCATCCACGAATCGGCAAAGCGGCTCTTCAACACTTGCGTGAGTATGATTGAGTTCCTGCCAATTTCAGAAGTCGGAAGCAAATTTCTCTGCTGAAGGGACAACGAAGCACCAGGTGATCAATGGTTTCTCTTCCTGGGCTGTGCACAAACGGCACACTCGCTATGGTCTTGCAGTCCATGACGTTGCAGTCTGTCAGCAGTACAACAACGGCAACGCAGCAAACGCCAAACGGAAAAATTACATTCAGCATCGCCAGCCCGATGTGCCGCAGCAGCACCGTGCCCTGCCGGACGTCCGGTGGTGCCCACGCGCACTACGGAAACCGGCTCTTTGCCGTGCGTTTTATATCAGACGTACGGCAAAGAAACGCACGACAAAGAGTTTATTTACCGTGCGTTTTTATAGGGCGCACGACAAAGAAAAAAGTATGACAAAGAGCTTTTTTGCCGTGCATCCTGAAAACACGCACGGCAAACAAATATTTTTGCCATGCGTTTTTCTTTTACGCGCACGGTAAAGTATTTTTTTCACTTTTTCCCTAAGTCCCAAATCTATTGCTCCTCAAAAAAAATTCTCCTAACCTTGAAATCTTTTTCTACTCTATACATACAACATGTGATACATCATGTTAAAATTTGGTAGATTCTTGTGGTCGTTTGCTATATTTAACTAATTAATTGCATTTCAAGTAATTTTTTGAAAGAAGTCAAATTTGAACTACAAGTGATTCAAATAATAGAATAAAATGAGTAAAAAATAATATTCATGTTATTTAGCTCAATTTAAGACCTTTTTCATGAGATCAAAAGAAATTTTGAACATATTGACTGGGAAACACGACCATGATCGTGTGTCCAAATGATTTAAAAATTCTAAAAAATTCAAATAAAATTTAAAATTTATGAGATTTGACAACATCTCATGATATCATATGTGAAGGTTATAATAAAAATTTGAATGAGTTTTCAACATTTTTTCATGTACGATCCTTGTTTCTCGAAACATCTCCGATGAAGTTTCATAGAGTTACGAAAGATATGATTAGATTTGTACGTGACGGGACATTCAAATTAACTTTTGACTTCAAATCTTGTTTCTATAAGTAATAGACAACATAACTTAATTTGTGTTAATTTTCTGAACTTTTTTAAAATTTATCTGATAATTTTTATAAATTTTATAAAATTGTAGAAAAAGAGTTTGTCGTGTGCCTTCTTTAAAGCGCACGGCAAACAAATCAACTTTGCCATGCGTTCAGACAGAAGCGCACGGCAAAACCACCCGGCCCCCGCCACCCCTCTCTCTCTGCGCGCCCGCGAGCCCCCCAGCCCGGCCTCACCTCCACCCCTCTCTGCGTGCCCGGCCCCACCCCAGCCCCGCCACCACCCACAGCTCCCCCGACCTTATCCTCCCCCGCGACCGCGATGTGGCCTCTCCTCTCCTCCTATCTCCCTCTCGCCCTCTCTGGAACCTTCTCACTCCCTCTCTCCACCCCGGGCGGCCATCCCTCTCCTCTCCCTCCCTTCTCCGCCACGGAGCCGGGGGAGCCTCGACGGCGGCGGCGCCCCGGACCTCCTCGCCGGCTCACTCCCCTCCCTTCTACGCGCCGGCTCCCTCCCTCGCACCGACGCACAGGGGCACGGCGGCCGGATCCGGCCTCGGAGGCCGCGGTACTCCCCTCCCTCCATTCTCTGCCACGGCATCGGGGGAGCCTCGGCGGCGACGGCGGCGCCCTGAACCTCCGCACCGGCTTGCTCCCCTCCCTTATCCGCGCCGGCTCCCTCCCTCGTGCCAGCGCGCCTTGCCTCGAGGCCGGATCCGACCACCATGCTCATTGGCCGCCGCCTCTCCGGCCGGCTCCTTGCCTGCTTCCCCGCCGCCGGACTGACTCACCGCCGCTGGATCCGGTACGACAAGTCCTCTCTCTCTCCCCCTCTCACTATTTCGGTCCACAGGCGGAGATCTCTTCCACGCCATCGAGATCTGTGGGAGGAAGGGGGACAAGGAGAGACGGCCACTGCCGGCCTGGCCGCCGACCAGATCCGCGCGGACCTGAGGTCGACGCGTCAGAACTCTGCCGGAGGAAGAGCGCGGCAGCAGCGACGACAGAGCTCGGCCTCGTCTTCCTATCAGCGGCGGCGGAGGCGCCGGATCTGGTAGTGCGCCGCCTCTCTTCTTCCTCCTCACTTGTACATGGTAGGTTCTCTCTATGTCTCCCTCCCTTCCTCCCTCTCTATCTCTCTGTCTCTATTCCACAAGTGGTCGGGGCGGCGATGTGGTGGCGGTGCGGCGGTGGATGTGGAGGCAGGGGCGGACGACGGTGCTGGATGTGGTTGTAGGGGCCGGACAGCGATGGTGGATGTTGAGGCAGGGGCCGGACGGCGGTGGATGTGGTTGTAGGATCTAGGATACCGACTAGAGGGGGGTGAATAGGAGGTTTAAAATCTAAAAGCACAACACTAGAGAAATTTAATTAGAACTACAAGGAGGATTAAATTTCTAGCTACACTAGACCTATGTTGAGGGTTTGCAACTTAGGATGGCAAGATACAATTCAATCTCTAGAATATAAAATACTTAAAGTAAATTGCTTGAAAGTAAATTGAGCAAAGAAGTAACCAAGCACAAGAGACGAATTTATCCTGTGGTATCGATGACTTGCCGGTCACCCCTAATCCACGTTGAGATGGATTCAATGTTCAACCGCTCCTCTATCAAGTCACCTCTTGATCTTTGAGCCGGTTGGAACCAAAGAACCGCTCCAAATCTCTTTTCAACTAGAGTTGCTCTTCACCACTCCGGTGAGACGAGCACAATACCTGTCACACAGCGAAATCCGGAGCCACACATAATCTTCTTGCGAGCTTCAACAGATTCACCACCACCAAGCCGTCTAGGAGGCGGCAACCTCCAAGAGTAACAAATCAAATCACTAGCTTGATGATTCCCTAGTGCCACAAATATCAAAACCTTGATATAATGCACTAGATGCTCTCAATCTCACCAAGTATAAACCTTTCAAAGTGCCAAGAGAGCCTCTCCCACCCCGGGCATGGGGTATAAATACCCCCTTCCCATGAAACAAGCTGTCATGTTCTAAATAGCTCAAAACGTGTACCTCGTGGGCTATCCGCGACCACATCACGGACTGTCTGAGTTTGAATTCCAATGGTAAAAATGCGAAGTCAAACACTGTCAGAGCTGGCCGTTGGACCGGGCGGACCGTCCGCCAGGACACCGCGGACTGTCCGCCAGGTGCCTGTGGACTGTCTGTCTGGCCCACCCGAGCCAAGCACCTTTCTGTTAGGTTCGAGACGAATTTCGAACCGTCCGCGAGAGCCACGCGGACTCCGCGAGAGCCACGCGGACTGTATTGACGATTGAAACACGTTTCGCATTTTGATCCGCAAGCATACGGATCACGTGTTGCCTTCTTCACTCGGGGGTGACCCAAGATATCGAACCGTGGATCGTAAGCAAACTAACTAGGGTTTACCATCTAATCTATTGAACTAACCTACATGAAGCATTGATCACATAAAGATTTAACATACAAGCATGAAAGGGTGTATGAATCACATTCACTAGCCACAAAGATACACGACCCAAGGTAACCCTAGCCTACCGTCTTCTAGTTGCAGCTCCGACCAAGATGAAAACCAATCTAATATCAAACCATGATAAGGAGTAAACCCTTACACGTTTGCTCATCACTTTCTCTCCATCATACTGTCACTACGTGAAGATAATCATCACCGAACGACTCTAAGTCCATGCACCACTATGAGATATCCGCAAGACAAAGACTAATCACCACGATTAGATCTATTCCTACTAAAGGCATATGGTAGCTACACATATGAATAAGCATAACTCATAGTAGATCAAAGTAAGGATAAGGTATGATTTATATCACCATGAATGTTGAATGTACAAATGCCTTGAAGAATTCAAGGCATGGCTCCAGAACTCCACCATGGTTTCACCACGTAGGGCCAACCATGGCGGCTAGGGCATGGCCTAGGCCATCTCCTAGGCAACACGAGGACTAGCGGCGACCGTCGGCTCCCTTCGGCGTGTGTCCTTCAATTTGGCGGCTCTCTGATGAATGGATGCGGCGGCCGTCGGAGACAGGAGCTATAAATAGACCGAAAAGGCGGTAGGTCAAAAGGGGTGCCGAACCGAGCCAAAAGGGGGGTGGTCCGGCCGGCATGGGCCCGTTTCAGCCCAGTTCGGCCCTGGCTCGCTTCCCGACGCTTCTCGTGTCTTCTTGAATATTTGCCAAACTTCATGTGGTTCCTTGACGTCGTTTTACTCGCGGTTTGTATAAGGGTACTTGGCGCGCAAACTCCCGCATCTTCTGTTCAGGTCCTCGGAGTTTCACGGCTTCATACTTCGGTCCTCGGGTCATTTGGAGTCATGTTCACTTCGTGTCTTGACTTGTACCGGGCTTCGTGATCTTTTCATAAAGTGCTCGATGAACCTTGCCCGAAAGTGCTCCTTTAAGTACTTAAATCATGCGTAAACAACATACTCCAAAAACCACATGCAAGTGCGAACTTGTTACATCATTAGTATGCCTAGTGGCGGGTTAGTTATAATTCAAAGCTCAAACCAAAGTGTAACAAGTGCTTTTAGTTGACGGAAATCGACCGTCAACATACCCCCATGCTTAAACCTTGCTCGTCCTCGAGTAAGTCTGGGAAACTTACTTGATCAAGAAATCAGCATTACCCTTCGATGAAATCCCTACACTCAATCATACATAACAAGACATATTGCTCTCTCAAGTATTTAGCATTTAGGTTCAAGTTTGGACCGGCTACTTTATCATTATGGAAGGTAGACTAGCAATAAAGATCATGCCACAATAAATATAATGCTCTTCGATCTTAAGTAACTTCAAACCTTTACCTTGTCATCATGAAGAGTTTTTCAAAAAGTTGCACATCCAACATAAGTGAGGTTCTCTTGCAATAGCTCAATGAAGCGCTCATCTCATCAAGTCACTCAAACCTATACTAGATTATCTTCAACCTATTCTACTCATATATGAAAGTGGAAGGATTATGTGGAGCTTGGTAGGTAAAAACAATCCTAGCAAAACATTATATTCAAAATATTGTCAAACTAAGAGAGAGATATATTGGATTTACTGAGATTTGTCAAAAAGGCCATGAAAAATAATGTTGAGGAGGGAGAGAGATGGAACACACACATTTAGGCAGGTGGACATGTGCAAGTGGCAAGTGAATGATCCCAAGGCACAAATGAAGTCCTCGTTATCGGATTGCACATGGTTGGAAAAATGAGTATGGAGTTTGATCTTGAAGCACCTCTTGAAAACTCTCATGAAGCTAGAGAACCAGGGAGCTTTATTTTCCCCCCTTTTTTCTTCTCTTTTTTTCTTTTTACGCTCCCCCAAACTCTAGGAACCATGGCACCTTCTTAGCAACTCCTCCCCCCCCATGCTTAGACAACGCTCGTCCTCGAGCAAAGGGCAGACTAAATCCAGCTAAGAAAGGTGAGATAATCTCATATCTTTTCTGGAAAATACTTGAAATCTTCTTAAGACTCCTCCACGCCAAATCTTGAATTTTTTTCTTGCGTCATCTCGGAGGTCTTCAAAAATTACTCCAATGTAGCACCTTGACTTCTTTGAATTTTCCTTGAAATAATAATCCATACTCAAGTATTAGGTTGTGGACAAGGAGGGTATCACAAAAAATATATTTGGGTTTAAGGGTGGATATCCGGTGAGGTTTGCAAAATTCCCAATGTGGAAACTCACAATGCATGGATAGAAAGGCTAGCAAAAAGAAGTTATGCAAAACGGAATGACCAGTTTCTAAGTCTCATACCACAGAAAATCAATCTTAATCCAACTCATCAAAATATAAGTTTGCAATCTAAAGGTTTCATCATGAAGGATCATAAGTATATAGGCTTTGGTAGGTAGAACTTTGCAAGAGATTCACAAATGTAGATAGCATAGAAATTAAGTTTTAAATAAAAAGACAAGTTATCGAGTCATAGGTAAACTTTACATCAAAGAGCAACATAAAGTATGTGGGTCATTTAACCTCCACAAATTAAAGAGCCAATACTTAGTGAATTTAAGATCATTTAGTGGAGAGCAATTAGCCAAGCCATATACAACATAATGTAGGTGAAACAAAGTGGCAACCTTCATCATTTTTCCACAAGCAAGATCATGCCAATTTTAATATCATCATGGTGAGCACAAGGTGATGGTGATCATGATCTTTAAACAAAACAAAAGCTAGGTTGTACTCCTAGAAACCATGTTATTAACAAGAGAGATATACAAAGGTTGCATCTAAAGTTCTTGAAGGCATATAAATATGTACAAACATATAGAAAGACAAGGACAAAAAGAGGGTTGAGGAATTGTTACCGTCCCTTGATGCTTGTAGTGTAGCGCACACTCCCCCATGCTTAAGCATTGTGCTTAGCATGGAAGAAGAAAATCAGCATCCCTTGACAACCATGATCCTTGTACTCCACGCGGTCTTCTCTTTTCCACCAAGTTCCCCCCCCCCCATGCTTAGCATGTTGCTAGGCATGGAGGAAGATGAACCACCTTGTAACTCTTGAAGTCCCACCGCTATGTGTGGAGATCATCATCATACTCTTTTTGTTGCCTTGATCGTCCTTCAATGTCCTCCATTTGTCGCAAGCCTTGGTCCCAATCATTTCTCAACTCGTCTTCACCTCCTTCGATGTTGTCCTTTGTCGCTGCTTCAACTTCCACGAATTTTGCTTCAACTTCTAGAACAGAACATGTACTGAAATATTGATCCATTGTAAAGTGCTTGAAATTATCTTTCCAACGAGTGGTCATTCACCCCAATCGCACTCCGAACAAGAGAGTTACGTCTTCTTTACTCCGTTAGTGCAATCTGTCCCGGACTGATTTCAGAACGTGTGACGCTCAAATATTTGGTTGTAACTCCTTGCACGGGTCTCCTAAAGTATTGAATATCGATGCGTTGGACAGAAGACTTAGTGGAGCTCCTGAATATCCGAATTTCCTCTTTTCTACATCTCTGAACATGTGCTTAATCTTGATGAAGACAGCAGTGTTTCTTTCGGGATTTTGAAGGTGTTGACGATCTTAATTTGATCTTTTATCACAAACTCATGAGAGCGATTCGTCATGCCTACAAAACAACTCTAAAGCCCCCGAGGTGACGGTCGGGAATACTCACTCTATGCTGACAAACCAAAGACATCCCCTAGGATCTTAACTTGTGGCATAGTTAATCTAGTGAAAGAAAAATTAAGAACATAATGGGTGTACATGTGTGCAAGTGTGCATGCAAATGATAGGATGGTATAAAAACAAAACAATGTTTACACCAAATTCTAAGCTCCATGCTTACAAAGTGGTTGCCAAACTTCTCCGTTGCCATAAAGATTTATTAACCAAGGTCAAAACACCATGTTATCCCAAGATTAACAATTCTTCATAGTGTAAGATAAGTAAGGCGCATTGCAAAGTTCGTAAACCAACCAATGCAAAATGATAGCAAGGTATATAAAACTAAATGATGGTGGTCTCCGATCGTGTCTAAACACCACGTTTACACAAGATCGCAAGGGAAAAATGTTATACCAAGCACTTAACATAGATATGAAAGCATTCATCACAAAGTTTCACAAAAAGTCCCAACCTAACATAAAGTGAAAGATGACAATGAGGGGGATACAAAATGCAAAGAGTTAGCACAAGCAAACGTTAGCAAGGTTTTGAAAGATTTTCGATATGGTCCATCCATCGAAAAGAAACAATCAACCAAACTAACAAGGTTTAAAAGGTAGGTTATGGGTATCCTATATTTTTGGCTCAAATAAGAACTTTGAAGAGAGGGAGTCAAGCATAGAAATTCTGTCTAAGGTATGCTAAGAGTCTTTTTATGAAAAACAAACCTATGGTTTTTTAGGAGGATTAAGGGTAGGAGAGGTTTTCCTAAGGCTTTTATAGGGAGGCTAGTCAAAGTCTTTAGTTAGAACAAGGGATAGGAGTAGACTTGGCCATTGAACCCTACCCTTGTTGGCTATGGTTTTTGGTGGGGGTTATAGGAAGCCTTAGGTTGGTTGGACAAAATGTTAGATCAAAACAAAACATGAAATGCAATGCAACATGGATGAACAAAATGACATGACATGATATGGTGGTGATCTAAACCGAAACAAAAATTAGTCTAAGTTAACTAGCCACAAGTTTAGAATCAAAGGGGTTGTGTCGTCCTTCATATTTCTCTCTAAAAAGACAAAAAGAAAAAGACCCTTAAACACTAATAGGCACAAAAAAGGGTCTATAGGTTTTCCAAAATCAAGTAGCAAAGTGCTCCCTCAATATCTATTAAAGCATACAATATGTGGTTATGACATTTATTAGAGCAATGGTACAATGTTACTTGAAGTTTTCAAATAAATAGCACAATATAGACCGTCATCTTAATATATATAAAGGAAAATATCGGGTTGCCTCCTGCAAAGCGCTTCATTTAAAGTCATAGAGCTTGACTTTCTCACATACCTTTTTATTGTTGTGAAGCCATGGTTCTTTGTGCGAGAATGCAAAGTATCCATGCAGCTTGATGTTGCCCTTTGGAAATCTGTCGTGGTTCGCTTCCAACATCATCATTTGTTGAGTGGTGCCCCTTGTGTCTTCATTTATCCATGCTCTGGAGCATTTTGTTTCTGTCCTTAGCTCCTGAATTTGATCATGTATGCGTCATGGAACCGTTGCCCCATCTTCTATTTATTGTCATCATGTCCATCTCCTCTATATTGTTGTCATCATCTTATTGCTTCCTCTTCTTCACGGATTTTCCCCTGTGTACATAACAGAACATATACCAAAATATAGTTCTATTGAAAAATTCATGAAATTACCTTTCTAACGAGTACTCATCCATCTTAATTGGAGTCCAAATGAGGGAGTTATGGCCGCTTTATTTCCGCTCTTGCATGCTGTCCAGAAAATTCCAGAACGTGCAACCTTCGATGATTCGGCCATATCTGCTTGTAGGAACCTCCGATTGCCTTGCCGCTCGATTCGTTGGAATGTAGACTTCAATAAACTTCTGAAAATCCAAATATATCTAATGTTTTCTGCTGAGGTTCTTGCAAAACTTGATGACATCGTCGTCTTCTTGTCGATAGATTCGGAGATGTTCGAGTGATCTTTATCTTGTGGTCTTTTAGGGCCATGTCACGCATCCTTTGGCTTCAAAAATCATTACCATCGCTGCATGAGCATGATGGCAATGGGATCCTTCTCTATCGTGCTTGACATGGTCATTTCAGAAACCTATACATCGAACACACAAAACTCCAAAAGACATTAGTCTTAAAAACTTAATTGACACATAGGCATACCTTGTTCATCTTCGTTTGCTTTAGGTGCGGGCTCGATAGTGGATGTTGGGTCACTAACTAAAGTTAGCACCTACCACTAAAGAGCAAATCTTTGCGTAGCCATCAACTTGGTTGAGCGAGGTTGGACTTGTCGAAGTCCGAATGTCGAAAACTTTTCGATCGCTTAGTGTCTAGAGTTTAACCTGAATTCAAGGACACAAACAAGAAACACAGGATATATGCGATAATGAAATTAGGGTTAGTCAAATAGATAGATAGATCACCCTAGGGTTCGAGTTCCAATCCCCGGCAACAGCACCAGAAAAAGGGGCTTGTTGACGGTTGAAACACGTGTCACGTTTCGATCCGCAAGCGTACGGATCACGTGTTGCCTTCTTCACTCAGTGGTGACCCAAGATATCAAACCGTGGATCGGAAGCAAACTACCTAGGGTTTACCATCTAATCTATTGAACTAACCTACTGTCACACCCGATTTTACGAAGAAAACCAAGTGCTACATATATGTATGCCAGGATCTAGTTTCATACATATAGTGACATCATAGTGAGTAACAGAAATAATATCACGTAAAGAAAGAGATATTATCAGAGATTTACAGCGGAATCCTGGGAAGCAAAGGCTCCAACTTCACAGGCAAACGACTGGGGGTTGCGTACGCCTAGCACCATCTTCTGGACTTCATACACCTTCTTCTTCTTCTTTTGAGCAGCGGTTAGCAAGGATGAATACACTTATGGTTGGTACTCAGCAAGGCCATGAAAGTTAACCAGAAAGCAAATTAAAGTTCATCTTTAAGTATATTAATCATGTGAGAGTCCAGGCTGCCCTTGACCGTGAGCATGGCTGTTATAACAGTTTACACTCTGCAGAGGTTGTACACTTTCACCACAAGTCACGTAAAAGTTCCGAAGAACTTTGAACCCAACCATGCTGTGCAAAAGTAGGCACAATACCACACTTCCGAGGTGTGGTTGCATAGGGACGCTACGAGGCCTTTACAAAGAGTCCTCCTATGTGTATTAATCCATAGTAGCACGTCTTAGAGGCTATCTTTCGTACCCTCCTTCTACTCTCGGACCAGGTTAGCCTAGAATAGCAATTCCGTTCCAATACCAGTCCAGAGTACAAGTGTCATAAAAGCATTCCTCCGTACCACAAGCTACCATGACTAATAGCCACACAAGACGTCCCTAATTAATTAGCCAAGACAGATCCATATGTCTTGTGGTTGTACTGTTTTCCTGGGTGGTTCTCCATGTTCCAATTAATTCACAGTATTCTTGTTTAAAGCATAGGTAGAAGGATGGTTAGGGTCACTTGCCTTTCTCAACAAAAAGCTACTCTTGCTCTTCTGCTCTTGCTCACTTGATCTTCAGGACTTTCGATCAGCAGCTCGATCTTCTACTCGAAGCAAACATCGAGCATAACATGCAGAGCAGACAAACAAGAACAACTAAGAACAATACACCAAGCATGAAAAGCTTAAAAAGAGGACAAGGTTTGGCTCTAGGACCGCGAACGCCAAAACACTCGAAACTATCGGGAGATTTAGATTATTAAACATATTAATTTTCTTATGAAAACACGTGTTGAACTCTAATTAGATTTTAATTAGAAAAACATGTGTATAAGGATTAAATCATATTTAATATTTAAATAAATTATAAAACAAAGAACATGTCCAACATTGTCTCTAACGCGTACTTTGAGTTGTTATGAACCTAACACAACTTGAAACGCTTGAAACGGAGCTAAAACGTGAAAACTAGGGCTAAACAGGGTTTAGGGGCCAAACTGTGAAGAAACTAGGGACTCCAGGGGCTTAACTGCAAAAACCAGGGGCTAAAACCTAAACTTTCAAAAGAACCGAGGGCTTGGGTGCAAAACGAACGGCTTAGGACGGCGGGTGGGAAAACTTAGAAAGGTTAGGGGCCTTTACGCTAAAAACAGGATCTGTTTGAAAGGGTTCTTATAGGTGGAAGGGCTTTTCTGTGATATTAGAAACTATAGGGTGTTTTCTGCAAAGTTGCGGTGAAAGGTGGGCGTTGACCGGTATGGTCTTGTTTGACCCGGGCGGCTGGGTGATCTGGACCGCAGATCTTCCAGCGGACGGCCGTGGAGAAAACAAAAGCTCAGGGGTCTTTTTATATAAAAAAGGACCTAACTGAAAGGATTTTCATTGGTGGAAGGGTACATATGTGATATTCAAAAGTTCAAGGGCTTATTTGCAAAACAACAGAGGCCGGTCGGAGTTGACCGGTATGTTGAACATTTGACCTGGGCGGGGCTGCATCTGGGTTGTCGGATCTTGGACGGACGGCTGCGGCGGCGGGGCAGCGGCGCACGGCCGGCGGCGGCGCAGAGCTAGCCGGAGGAGAGCCAAAAGGGGCTCCCGGCCTCGGATTTGAACACGGAGAGGCTCAGCGCGAAGAGGGGAAGAAGGGGAACTCACCGAGAGGCTTGAACACGCGACCACGGCGAAGAGGAGGGAGATCGAGGCGGGCGGCGGAGCTCCGGCTCCGACGAAGCTCCGGGTAGCGCGCGCGCAGGCGAGGAGAGAGAGGGAAGTGGTGCGGGAAGAATTGGGGGTGGTGCCCGCCTTTTATACAGGGCGGAGGGGCAGATGGAAGGGTGCAGAGGCGGTGGGCGGCGGGCACACCGGCGGCCACCATTAAGGCCCGGTGGAGAGCTTGGTGCGCGGCCGTTTCCAGGAGAGGAAGGGGCGTGGACGGCGCCCGATTGAGTGCGGCGCACTCACACGCGGCCAGTGGGGCAGTGAGGAGGGGTGGGGGAGGGGGAGAGGCGCCGGGGTGCGGCGGTGGCCGACGGCTAGGAGGAAGGGCGCGGGCGGGAGGTAGGGGACGCCCCTGACAGGTAGGCCCCACCTGTCGGCCGGTGAGAGAGGGGAGCGGAGCGGGCCGGCTAAGGTGGGCCAAAAAGGGAGAGGACGTGGGCCGACTGAGGAAGGGAAGGGGAAAAGCAAGCGGGCCGCGGGAGAAAAAAAGAAAAAGGAGGAGAGGTGGGTCGCGGGAAGCTGGGCTCAAACAGGAAAGGGAGAGAGAGGTTTTGGAGGTTTGGGTTTTTTGTTTTTTTTCTTTTCTTTTCTTTTTCAACACACATCAAACAAGAACAAATCCAACCAAAATGAATGCAACACTCACACACATTTATTTTATTTAATTTATAAGAACAATCAATTGGTTTTTTCTATACTAAATTTCCTGTAAAGAGAATAATTGTTGGGAAAATTTTAAATTATGAGAAAATCGTTGATTAATTGTTCTTCCTATTAACATCCTGAAACTTTCAAATTTCAGGGTGTTACAAATCTACCCCCCTTAAAAGGAATCTCGTCCCGAGATTCGCAAAGGCTAGCAAGAAACAAAAGTTCGGGTGTTTAGCATCCAACACTTATTAACTTGCTTCCATATAGTTCACCTTACACAAGCTCCATAAACATACTTCTTTATTCTTCACAACTCACTTTATAAACATAACACCTCAGGGGATACTCAATATAACTTCACTTGTAACTATCCATTTCCTTTCCTCAGCTTCATTGACTCACCTTTGTAGAATTTTCTTGACGTCTTGATAAAGTGATTTGAATAGAGCTGGATTGACTCCATGATCATTTTTCCTAAGCTTAACCGTCTCGAATCATACTTCAGGTCCACAACCTTTAAAATTCTTCTCCATTTGATCCAAATGCTCCTTCAGCATTGGTTTGCTTATTATGTCTCTGCTGAGCCTTCTTTTCATATCGGTCAGCACGTTTCTTAGGGCACCTGTTAATAAAATGTCCATGATCTTTGCAGTAGAAACAAGCTCCACTTTCTTTAAGGTTTCTACGATTACGTGGTGGATCTTCATACTCATCTTCTGGTGCTTGAGACAAATGGTAAAGGTGTGAACTGTTATCACGTTGCTCTAGAAAATTCATTTTCCTTTTCTTACTTATGATTTCCTGTAGTTTGCTTTCTAACTCAATAGCTTTGTTGATGACATCTTGCAGACTGGAATATTCATGTAAACTTAGTATACTCTGAAGGTCTTCATTCAACCCTTTGATGAAATGTTCTCGTTTCTTTTTATCACTTTCAGACGATCTTGGTGCGTACATAGATAGCTAGATAAATTTATCCCTATACTCAGTCACTGTCATTTGCCCTTGCTTCAAGCTAAGGAACTCCTTCCTTTTGAGCTTCATCACACTTACAGGAATGAAGTGTGATATAAAGTTGTCCTTGAATTCCTTCCAAACAATACTTTGTGGTTGCTCATGTTCGTAGATGTAGGAATCCCACCATTCTGAGGCTGGTCCTACAAGTTGTCCTGATGCAAACAAAACCTTTTCTCTATCATTGCATTGTGCCATATCTAATTTCTTCTCAATTGTTGTGATCCAGTCTTCAGCTTCTAGGTGCTCCGTAGTGTTAGAGAACCTAGGTGGCTCAGTATTCCAGAACTTTGTATGTGTATCCTCCGGGTTTAGATATAGTGACAGATATTGGTCGTATCCGGGGTTGTAACTGCTATCATTGCTTTTGTCTTGGTTGCCTTTTTGCATCTGGTTGGTGGACAAAGGTCAAGATCAGAAGAGAATAAGAATAAATTGAAGAGCAGGTAAAATTCTTGATATCATATCCATTTTTTCTTGGTTGTTGTGATTGTAATCAAATTGTGGTAAAGAGGAGAATAACAAGGGTAACAAAAGAAATTGATCATCCTTTTCTTCAACTTCTTTCATGTGTCGATGTCTGCATATGCTTGTAGATTTCTTGTTATTGATGTTGGTGTTGCTTCTAGACTTTGATCTTTTGACATCCTCCAAATGGATCTGGGTAGAAAGAAAGAAAGGGGGAAACAAGGAGGTGGGAGGTACAAAAGAAGAACCCAACTAAGCAACTGATGTCATTGCAGGTAGAAGACCCACAATACACCAACAATCAATTCAAAGAACCAACTCAAACAAGGCCATAAAGTCAAGCATTATCAAGCAAACACAGAGCTTCACCAGATAGCACATGATCAAGGGAACGATGCTACACGTTGTTATTATGGTTAGAGGGATCCTCCTAAGCTTGGATGTGATGCATCTATAGAAGCAAGAAGAGATTCAAATAAGGAGATAGATAGATATATTGAAAATAAATTCGAGAAGGAAATAGGTGTACAAGGATAAGTTAGAGATAAGAATATCAAAGAGGATTTGAGAAAAGAAAAAAAAAGATCAAAGAGTGAGAATAATTCTCAGAATGGTCAAGGGTAAGGTAGGAATTGTTTTAGAGTAAAGTAGACCTCAGAAAGCAACCATTTCTATCTAGGCTTACATCCTACAGTTGATATAGCTCTGATACCACTCTGTCACACCCGATTTTCCGAAGAAAACCAAGTGCTACCTATATGTATGCCAGGATCTAGTTTCATACATATAGTGACATCATAGTGAGTAACAGAAACAATATCACGTAAAGAAAGAGAGATTATCAGAGATTTACAGCGGAATCCTGGGAAGCAAAGGCTCCAACTTCACAGGCAAACGACTGGGGGTTGCGTATGCCTAGCACCATCTTCTGGACTTCATACACCTTCTTCTTCTTCTTCTGAGCAGCGGTTAGCAAGGATGAGTACACTTATGGTTGGTACTCAGCAAGGCCACGAAAGTTAACCAGAAAGCAAATTAAAGTCCATCTTTAAGTATATTAATCATGTGAGGGTCCAGGCCGCTCTTGACCGTGAGCACGGCTGTTATAACAGTTTACACTCTGCAGAGGTTGTACACTTTCACCACAAGTCGCGTAAAAGTTTCGAAGAACTTTGAACCCAACCATGCTGTGCAAAAGTAGGCACAATACCACACTTCCGAGGTGTGGTTGCATAGGGACGCTACGAGGCCTTTACAAAGAGTCCTCCTATGTGTATTAGTCTATAGTAGCACGTCTTAGAGGCTATCTTTCGTACCCTCCTTCTACTCTCGGACCAGGTTAGCCTAGAATAGCAATTCTGTTCCAATACCTGTCCAGAGTACAAGTGTCAAAAAAGCATTCCTCCGTACCACAAGCTACCATGACTAATAGCCACACAAGACTTCCCTAATTAATTAGCCAAGACAGAGCCATATGTCTTGTGGTTGTACTATTTTCCTGGGTGGTTCTCCATGTTCCAATTAATTCACAGTATTCTTGTTTAAAGCATAGGTAGAAGGATGGTTAGGGTCACTTGCCTTTCTCAACAAAAAGCTACTCTTGCTCTTCTGCTCTTGCTCACTTGATCTTCAGGACTTTCGATCAGCAGCTCGATCTTCTACTCGAAGCAAACATCAAGCACAACATGCAAAGCAGACGAACAAGAACAACTAAGAACAATACACCAAGCATGAAAAGCTTAAAAAGAGGACAAGGTTTGGCTCTAGGACCGCGAACGCCAAAACACTCGAAACTATCGAGAGATTTAGATTATATCACACAAGGCCATGTGCTTGGCATATTTTATTTCAAAAAGATGTGCATAGGTTATTTCAGAGAAATACCCTATTTAATAATTAAGCAAGTTATATTTATATAAAAGGAACGGTGTATAACTTATTCAAATTTTATTTATAAATATTCAAGTATTATTTATGCAAATTAAACATTTACCTTAAAAGAAGCATGTGAAGCATCTAAACGTATATCTATATATTTCGAGTTGAACTAAGCAAATTATAATTCAAAAACACATTTATGTTCATATTAATCAAATTAACATTTAATTAAGAAAACTCGGGATAGACCTATGTTGCTTTTATTTAGAAAGCAAATTGCATAATCATTAATCAATTTAAGTTTGATTATAAAAACCGAGGTATCTCTAATTAACTTTTAATTGAAAGAAATATTTCATAAGTATTAATCATATTAATTTTCTTATGAAAACACGTGTTGAACTCTAATTAGATTTTAATTAGAAAACATGTGTATAAGGATTTAATCATATTTAATATTTAAATAAATTATAAAACAAAGAACATGTCCAACATTGTCTCTAACACATACTTTGAGTTGTTATGAACCTAACGCAACTTGAAACGCTTGAAACGGAGCTAAAACGTGAAAACTAGGGCTAAACAGGGTTTAGGGGCCAAACTGTGAAGAAACTAGGGACTCTAGGGGCTTAACTGCAAAAACCAAGGGCTAAAACCTAAACTTTCAAAAGAACCGAGGGCTTGGGTGCAAAACGAACGACTTAGGATGGCAGGTGGGAAAACTTAGAAAGGTTAGGGGCCTATACGCTAAAAACAGGATCTGTTTGAAAGGGTTCTTATAGGTGGAAGGGCTTTTCTGTGATATTAGAAACTATAGGGTGTTTTCTGCAAAGTTGCGGTGAAAGGCGGGTGTTGACCGGTATGGTCTTGTTTGACCCGGGTGGCTGGGTGATCTGGACCGCAGATCTTCCAGCGGACGACCGTGGAGAAAACAAAAGCTCAGGGGTGTTTTTATAAAAGAAAGGACCTAACTGAAAGGATTTTCACTGGTGGAAGGGTACATATGTGATATTCAAAAGTTCAAGGGCTTATTTGCAAAACAACAGAGGCCGGCCGGAGTTGACCGGTATGTTGAACATTTGACCTGGGCGGGGCTGCATCTGGGCTGTCGGATCTTGGACGGACGGCTGCGGCGGCATGCTTGTGGCGCGCGGCGGCGGGGCAGCGGCGCACGGCCGGCGGCGGCGCAGAGCTCGCCGGAGGAGAGCCAAAAGGGGCTCCCGGCCTCGGATTTGAACACGGAGAGGCTCAGCGCGAAGAGGGGGAAGAAGGGGAACTCACCGAGAGGCTTGAACACGCGACCACGGCGAAGAGGAGGGAGATCGAGGCGGGTGGCGGTCGGCGGAGCTCCGGCTCCGGCGAAGCTCCGGGTAGCGCGCGCGCAGGCGAGGAGAGAGGAGGAAGTGGTGCGGGAGGAATAGGGGGTGGTGCCCGCCTTTTATACAGGGCGGAAGGGCGCAGAGGCGGTGGGCGGCGGGCACACCGACGGCCACCATTAAGGCCCGGTGGAGAGCTTGGTGCGTGACCATTTCCGGGAGAGGAAGGGGCGGGGACGGCGCCCGATTGAGTGCGGCGCACTCACGTGCGGCCAGTGGGGCGGTGAGGAGGCGCGGGGGAGGGGGAGAGGCACCAGGGTGCGGCGGTGGCAGGCGGCCAGGAGGAAGGGCGCGGGCGGGAGGTAGGAGACGCCCCCGACAGGTGGGCCCCACCTGTTGGCCGGTGAGAGAGGGGAGCGGAGTGGGCCGGCTAAGGTGGGCCGAAAAGGGAGAGGACGTGGGCCGACTGAGGAAGGGAAGGGGAAAAGCAAGCGGGCCGCGGGAGAAAACAAGAAAAAGGAGGAGAGGTGGGCCGCGGGAAGCTGGGCTCAAACAGGAAAGGGAGAGAGAGGTTTTGGAGGTTTGGGTTTTTTTGTTTTTTTTCTTTTCTTTTCTTTTTCAACACACATCAAAGAAGAACAAATCCAACCAAAATGAATGCAACACTCACACACATTTATTTTATTTAATTTATAAAAACAATCAATTGGTTTTTTCTATACTAAATTTCCTGTAAAGAGAATAATTGTTGGGAAAATTTTAAATTATGAGAAAATCATTGATTAATTGTTCTTCCTATTAACATCCTGAAACTTTCAAATTTCAGGGTGTTACACCTACATGAACCATTGATCGCATAAAGATTTAACATACAAGCATGAAAGGGTGTGGATCACATTCACTAGCCATAAAGATACACGACCCAAGGTAACCCTAGCCTACCATCTTCTAGTTGCAGCTCCGGCCAAGATGAAAACCAATCTAATCTCAAACCATGATAAGGAGTAAACCCTTACACGTTTGCTCAGTGCTTTCTCTCCATCGTACTATCACTATGTGAAGATAATCATCACCGAACGAATCTAAGTCTGTGCACCACTATGAGATATCCGTAAGACAAAGACTAATCACCATGATTAGATCTATTCCTACTAAAGGCATATGGTAGCTACACATATGAATAAGCACAACTCGTAGTAGATCAAAGTAAGGATAAGGTATGATTTATATCACCATCGAATTTACCAGAAATATTGGGATGTCCTAAAGGAGGATATAGTTGGTATGTTTGAAGAGTTCCACAAAGGTAGGCTGGACCTTTACAGGTTAAATTTTGCCATGTTAACCTTAATACCTAAGACAGAGGATGCTAGAGAGATGAAGAATTTTAGGCCCATTAGTTTGATCAATTGTAGTTTTAAAATCTTCTCCAAGGTGCTTACCAACAGACTGGGGAGGGTGTCACAGAGATTGATTTCCCTTAACCAGAGTGCCTTCATCAAGGGGAGGTACATTTTAGAAAGTGTGGTTGTTGCTCATGAGTTAGTACATAGCTTACACAGGAGCAAGAGGACTGGTCTTATCTTGAAATTAGATTACGAAAAAGCTTATGATAGGGTTAGCTGGGGCTTCTTGTTTTATGTCCTGACTTCCAGAGGTTTTAGTAGCCTTTGGGTAGATTGGATAAAAAGTTTAGTTGTAGGTGGCTCTGTAGGGGTCAACTTGAATGGGGAGGAAAGCTCCTTTTTCAAGCCAGGGAAAGGGCTTAGATAGGGAGACCCAATCTCACCTCTTCTTTTTAATCTAGTTGGTGATGTCCTAACCAAAATGCTAAGTAAATCTCAACAGAGAGGTTTGGTTAAGGGCCTCCTCCCTGAGTATAGAGAGGGAGGTATTGTGTCCCTGTAATATGCATATGACACTATTTTATTTTCTGACCCTAATGAGCAGAATCTCAGAAACCTTAAGTGCAGTCTAGTGTGGTTTGAAACTCTTTCTGGGATGAGAATCAATTATCACAAGAGTGAGATCATTCCCCTGAACCTTCAGGAGGATCAGATTCATGTAGCTGCTCACATTTTTGGCTGTCCAGTGGGATCCTTCCCTATAAAGTATCTAGGGATTCCTTTGCATTTTGACAAGCTAAAGAGAGAAGACATGCAGCCTTTGACAGACAAATTCCTTAAAAGAATAGCTAGTTGGAGGGGAAAGCTCCTCTCCTACGCTGCCAGGATAACCCTGATCACTACCTGTTTAGCTAGTATTCCTGTTTACTTACTGTCTTTCATCAAGTTCCCAAAGTGGGCAATCAAGCTTTTAAATTCCCATATGGATAACTGTCTGTGGAGTGATTCTGAGGGGAACCACAAATATCATCTGTCCAACTGGGAAAGTGTGAGCATGTTAAAGGAGTTTGGTGGTCTAGGAGTCCCTAGCATTAGAGACCTGAACATTTGCCTGCTGGGTTCCTGGGTAAATAGGTATATTAGGGATAAGGGCAAACTCTGGAGAGAGATCTTAGACTTTAAGTATGACACTAACAGTCCCAACATTTTTTGTGCTAACTCTGCCAATAGCTCTCAGTTTTTCAAAGGGTTCATGTGGGCAGCTAAAGCTTCCAAATTAGGTTTTAGATGGAAGATTGGCAATGGAAGAAGTATTAAGTTTTGGGAAGATAACTGGTTGGGTTCAACTAGTCTAGCTATTCAGTTTTGGGAGCTCTATGTTATAGTGAATGAGAAAACCAATACCATTGTTGATCTCTGGGATGGCCAGAACATAAAGTGCATCTTTAGGAGGACTGTTGATGGTAGACTTCATAGGATCTGGCTGGAGATTGTTCAGCTAGCTTCTACCATTGTGTTAGTAGAAGAAGAGGATGCTCTGATTTGGAAGTTTAATTCAAATGGCATTTACTCTTCTCAGTCTCTCTATAGGATCATAAACTTTAGAGGTATACAACATGTCCATGTCCCTGGTATTTGGGCCCTTAAAATCCCTCCAAGGGTGCACTTTTTTCTTTGGCTCCTCTCTAACAACAAGGTCCTAACCAGGGATAACTTGGCCAAAAGACAAGAGGTCCGGGACAAGACCTGCCTCTTGTGTGAGGAGATAGAAACCAGTCAGCACCTGTTCTTTGAATGTGTGGTGGATAAAAGAATGTAGTTGTGTCTTTCTGGTATCTTAGGAAGAGATATAGGAGCAAACTTTGATAGTATTGGTACTTGCTGGTTAAGCAATAAGAAATTCGTTTTAGTTAACATTATTAGCTCTGCTGCCCTTTGGGGTTTATGGAAGCTAAGAAATAATCTGTGTTTTCAGAGCTCTACTTGGATAAGTATGAGGCATCTCCTGGAAAGGATCTCAGGGCTAGCGCAGAACTGGTTGCTCCTTTGCCCCCCCCCCCCCGACAGGAAGGCGGAGCTGGAGGATATCATCCTGAAGATACGATCCTCGGCAAGAAGTCCAGAGAGGCTTATGATGTAAAGCTGGAGGACAAATCTTTGAGCATGAAGCTATGGATCGCCCAGATGCAGGAACTGGAGACGTCGCTCTCCTAATCAAGAGGGCCGCAAGACTGCACGCCTGTGTATCTGGGAGGGATCTATGTTCTGCTTTGGTTCCAGTCTTGTGCGCTTGAGTGTTCGATGTGTGTGTGGACAAAGTTAGCTCCAAAGCGTTTTCGTTGTGCTTTCCCCTGATGCATGTATCAAGCTTCGTGTGCTGTAAAAACTGAATACCTTTGTGGTCTTTTAAGTAAGGCTGGGGTGTGGGCCCTAGAACTCTAAAAATATCACCATCGAATGTTGAATGTACAAATGCCTTGAAGAATTCAAGGCATGGCTCCGGAACTCCACCATGGTTTCACCACGTAGGGCCAACCATGACGGCTAGGGCATGCCCTAGGCCATCTCCTAGGCAACACGAGGACTAGCGGCGGCCGGCGGCTCCCTTCGGTGTGTCTCCTTCAATTTCGCGGCTCTCTGATGAATGGATGCGGTGACCGTCGGAGACAGAAGCTATAAATAGACCGAAAAGGCGGTAGGTCAAAGGGGGTGCCGAACCGAGCCAAAAAGGGGGTGGTCCGGCCGGCCTGGGCCCGTTTCGGCCCAGTTCGGCCCCGGCTCGCTCCCCGACGCTTCTCGTGTCTTCTTGAATATTCGTCGAACTTCATGTGGGTCCTTGACGTCGTTTTCCCCGCGGTTGGGATAAGGGTACTTGGCGCGCGAACTCCCGCATTTTCTGTTCAGGTCCTCGGAGTTTCACGACTTCATACTTCGATCCTCATGTCATTTGGAGTCATGTTCACTTCGTGTCTTGACTTGTACCAGGCTTCGTGATCTTCTCATAAAATGCTCGATGAACATTGCCCGAAAGTGCTGCTTTAAGTACTTAAATCTTGCATAAATAATATACTCCCAAAACCACATGCAAGTGAGAACTTGTTACATCATTAGTATGCCTAGTGGCGAGTTAGTTATAATTTAAAGCGCAAACCAAAGTGTAACAAGTGTTTTTAATTGACGGAAATCGACCGTCAACAGACTGTCCGCCCCAAAGAGATTTTTGTTGAAAAACTTCGTCCAAAAACTCATAGATATTCAATAAAATCAAGAGCCCGTAGACTGTCTGCCCGAAAGACACGGACTGTCCGCCCCGCAGTAGAAAACTGATTTTGTTCAAGATTTTCAACAAAGCTTCTTTCAACCTTTGAAAACGCCACTCATCTAAATGCAAAGCATGCAAATTATTGATCAAAGTGGCACTATAGAAGCATCAAGCCAATGAAGTTAATCCATCTTGATAGTACGGTTGTCTAGCCTATCAACCCCGTCATTTCTCATCCTCTAATCACCTCATGACCGGTAAAACGACAAACCATATCTTATACCTTTGCCTTGAGCTCTCCATGGTAGAACTTGATCATGCCATTACCACGATTACCACAAAACTCAATTCAACTCCGGGACTAACCTATACTCATATGCTCAATGAAATTGTTAGTCCCCAAAGATTGTCATTAATTACCAAAACACAAATTAGGGGTCTAGATGCCTTTAGTGGTGGCGGCCGGACGGTGGCGGCGGTCGTGGAAACTTTTTTTTATTCGTTTCGAAAATGTTTGCCGTGCGTCACCTTAGGCGCACGACGATTTTTTACTGCATTTTGAAAATGTTTGTCGTGCGGCAACATTAGCACACGGCAAAAGGTTCGTCGTGCGTGTCGATAAAAAGCGCACGACAAAGGCCTTTGCTGCGCAAAATGTTGTCGTGCGCCCTTTGCCGTGCGCCTCGGCGGAAAATGCACGGTAAAGACTTTGCCGTGCGCTTCTTTGCCTTTGTCGTGTGCCCGAGTTTCCCGTAGTGGCCACCCTACAACGGTACAGGAATGCCCAAACAAGTACAGGAAATCCGATCAAAGAAGAAAGTCAAGGCAAAGTGCAATGGGAGAAATTGAAATCCAAATTTGCTTGAATGTGTACTGTCGTCATTAGCAAGAGCGCAACAACACACATGCTGGTTACAAACACACAGTATAGACTCTTAAGTAACTGAAGATAATCCACGGTTTGACACACAAAAATTTATGAACAGTATGCCAGATTCTCTTCGGATGGAATTGGGAAGATCTTCGCTCTCGGACCAATGTCAGCAATAATTCCAAAGCACTTTAATGACCCTTATTGCCTGCATGAGGAATGGAAATTTCTTACTACCATATTGAACCTAAGGAGGCAGAGCATTTCATTCAACAATGCATTCCAATTTGATTCCAACTAATCACAATTGGATTTCGATTTCTCCCTTTGCCTTTTGCCTTGAGAACAGATCACTGGAGGATTACACAGATCAATTCATGGTTCTCTTATCTCACACGAAAGGCCTCAATAAATTACAACAAGGCATGCTATTCTCAACAGGATTATCTGATCTCCTAAGGATTGAATTGGGACCTCATCAACCACTGGAATTGGAAGTAGCAATTGCTATGGTCAGTAAGTACAGTCGACAGTACAACCACAACACCACATTGGCACTATTAACAAAGTATACCATATAAGGATATTAGAGTGTCAATCCACGCTGTGACAACAATCTCGACCAGCCCGACAATGCAAGTTGAGTTAATCTTAAACGGCCGAACCTTATTGGCCCTACTCAACTCTGGCTCAACTCACAACTACATCAACATCGACACATTAGGGTCTCCCAATCTACCTACCAATCAGGCACACAAAAACTTGAAAGTAACGGTGGCCAATAGAGAGAGTATTTCAGATGTGCAAATTTACCGAAATGTACAATTTTCAGAAGGTATGGAAAAAATTCATATTGATTGCTATGGAATTCCATTAGGTAACTGTGATTTAATACTTGGACCAATTATATGGGATTTCGAAAATCTGACAATGAAATTTTGGAGGCATGGCCGCCAGTTAACATGGACAGGCTAGGCCGCTGGGGACGACTTGCACCATCCGTATTTTTGCTGGCAAGCAGCAACACAGGAGGACTAACAGACGCACTATTGGAAGAATTTGCGGATCTATTCGAACAACCAACAGGGTTGCCACCAACAAGGCGTTATGACCACTGCATACATCTTTAAAAAGTCCCAACTCAGCAGTGGCAGTCCGACCCTAGATACTCTCAGATACAAAAAAGAAATGAAATGGAAAGGCAATGTGCAGAGATGCTACAACAAGGGATTATCTGATATAGTACATCAGCCTTTTCATCCCCTGTCATTTTAGTTAAAAAACAAGATTGAACCTGGAGATTTTGTGTGGATTACAAGGTGCTCAATGACAACACATTAAAGGACAAAGTTTCAATATCAGTCATCGACGAATTATTGAACGAGTTAAGGGGAGCAAAATACTTCACAAAATTGGACCTTCGCTCAGGCTAACATCAAGTGCGCATGATTATAGCAGATATTAAGAAAACAACATTCAGAACATAGACACTTCAAGTTCTTGGTTATGCTCTTTGGATTAACAAATGCCCCTTCGACCTTTCAAGCATTGATGAACGATATCCTAGGACCATATCTAAAGAAAATCGTTTTGGTTTTTCTTTGATGACATCCTCATATACAGACATACAGTTCATCATGGTCAGAACACCTACGTCATGTCCGGATGGTACTAGAAACACTTAGGCGGTATAAACTAGCAGTAAAGAAATCAAAGTGTTTATTTGGAATTTCTGAGGTAGCATACTTGGGAGTTGGGACATGTGGTTTCATCTACAGGAGGAGGGAAGAGGGAAGGGACTTGCAATTGCAACGTGGTGGGTGGTGGACTGGTGGGGCACTATGGGGTCGATTTTATTCAAAAAAAAAAACTATGGGGTCGAGCGGAGGTTGGTGAATATCAAAGTTTATGTTAGCGCAAGCAAGCAAAAATGCAACTGATATTGGGAACGAATCTGGTGAAAAGCACAACCTTTGTGAAAATCCGTGTAAACTACGACAAAAAATCATCTAAATTCAAAAAAAATCACACATATAGATGATACATAAATTTGTAAAATATCTTATCCAAACTCGACTTCGTTTGTGAGATATAAAAATAATAAATCTTTAACAAATCACGTGGATAGTTTTCTGGCTTGAAATTTATTATTTTTATATCTCAAAAACGAAGTTGCGTTTGGATAAGATATTTTACAAGATTATGTATCATCATATCATCGTGTGATTTTTTGTGTGAATTTAGACGATTTTTTTGTCGTGATTTGCACGAATTTTCACGAAAGTTGTGGTTTCCACCAGATACGTTCCCATTGATATTAGTGCTAAAGTGTCACTCTCTAGTCCGCAATCCCCCCCCCCCCCCCCACCCCAAAAAAATAGTCCACGGAATTGACTGTGATCCATTCAATAAATCACAAATTCAACTAAAGCTGAAAAGCACACGTCAATCAGAAATCGGCAAGAAAGCATGATGGATCGGAGAAGGCAAACCATAAGCTCTAGAATTCCAAAAGAAGATTCGTTATACTCTCCAGCCAAAATATAGCTAAATTTAGATTTGACTTAGGTTAAAGTATTTTTAATTTAACTAAATATATGTGAAAATACATCAAAAACTATGAGATCAAATTAGTAATCTCAAATCAATTATAAAATATAGTTTCAGGGTGTATTGATTTTGCATTATACGTTTTTTCCCTATAAACTTGGCAAATTCGAGATAGGTTGACTTATGATAAACATATATACTCCCTCCATTCCAAATTATAATTCCTTTGGCCTTTTTACCTCAACTTTGACCACTCACTTTACTTAAAAAATTATGCAAAATATCATATTTTTGTTGTGGCTTAAAAAATTATGCAAAATATCATATTTTTGTTGTGGCTTATTTGGTAATAAAAATTCTTCAAAAATGATTTAATTGACTATGTTTGCATAAATATTTTGAATAAGACGAGAGATCAAACTTGAAGTTAAAAAAGTCAAATGATCTACAATTCGAAATGGAGAGAGCACATTGCTATACTTTGAAATAGAATATTGCAATAAGTTCGTAGTAGACCTGAGCATTTTTAGCCCGGGCCGAGCCTGCCCGACCCGAACCCGGCCCACCCACGGACCTTACTGGACGGGCGTGGGCAAAGATCTTGCAGCCCGCGAAAAAAATTCTTGGCCCGAGCCCGGCCCGAAATGCAGTTTTTAGCTATTTTACACTACAAAACGCATGGGCGGCCCGCCCAAGCCCGGGCCCGGCCCGAGCCCAGGCCGAAATTTGAGGCCCGACGTGTCCAGTGGGACGGGCGTGGACAGGATTTTTTCAACCCGAAATAACCGGGTTTTTTCGGCCCGACCCGAACCCGACCCGGCCCGCAAAATGCTCAGGTATAGTTCGTAGCAAAGTATTTTTCTTCGTAAGATTAGCACGAGCACATAACATCTCGGTATTATCCCCTCCCTCCCACTGACCGTTGACTCAAATTTTCAACTCACGCGCCCACCACGTGCTCGTTCCCGCCAATTCTCTACCTCCTGAAAAAGGACGTTCCCTCCTAGCCGTTTCCCTTCCCGCGCGCAGTGGCGTATTTGCCTCGGGCGCCTTCTTCCCGGTTGTACCCACACACCGCAATTACGATATGTCAAGCAAGTATGCGCGTGCTCGCCGAATGGGCCGGCCTGTGCGCGCTATGTGCACATCTCGTTTTCCTCCTTTTTCGAGGCCCAATATCGTGTCGTAGCCTCTTGTCGCTCGCGCGTCTACAGAGGCTCTCACACCAGCGAGAAGGTATACATTGTTTTCCATCCAGTACTGAAACATGAATCTGACGCACAAGTGGGCAGTAGAGTAGAGGCAATGGCAGCTAGGAATATGTACGCCCTGACGCGGTCTGCCAGGTCCTCATGGTACGGCAAAGGAGTAGGCGTGCTGATTGATTGCACCAGACAAAAAAAAAACGAGAAGCAACAAAAGGAAATAGGGCAGGTGTTCTTCCAAATGATTGGGGCATTGCACATAATACAGTTGTCCCGAAGGACCCAGTTCACATTATTCCCCCCTTCTGGCCCCCGCCCCGGGCCCCCAATTCCAGATCATCAGATGCCTCTCTACCCACTTATTCCTTTTTTTTCTCTCCAAGCTTCACTAAGCATCTGCTGAGCCTGGCTCATGCTATCAAATTTGAATTCTGATCTACTACCGGCGACGACGTCCCTCTTCCCGGAACATTTTCGCCTATAGTCTCTTCAAGCTCTTCTTCCGCGCGTCCATCTTCTTCTTGTCGAGAGGAGCTTTGGAAGCCATCGGGCCATCCTTCTTTCGTGCTGCAGCAGCTCCTGCGGCGGCAGGATCAGAAACGGTTGGGTTCTGATCCTGCAAATTCGTGCCAAATGCTCTTGATGCAGTGGAGGTAGATACTGCTGGTGGCATCGATGGTGTGTTCTCGCTGGAAGCAGTACTCGAGTTGTCCACATTCAGAGCAGTGGTTGACTCAGAGATAGCTCCAGTCTTGAACTTATTCTTAAGTTTAAGGGCATGGATGCCAGTGTATAGCCTGTGTCAGGGGGCACAATGAAATAACTCAGTAACTAGACACAGTTCTGTGATCTGATGCCAGAAATGGTAACTGTAGCTGTGAATTCACCACAAACTGTCAGCATCGCTGACATAAAGAATATTCAAGTTTCTAATATTGCTTCTGAGCATTGAAAAACAATCTAAGATCTCAACCCCAAGTTTATTATAAAAGTTGAAGGGCTGACCTTGCATGCCGTGCATATTCCTCGTAGTTTTCAAGTAACATCTTCCCCGCTTGCTCATTCAGTGCAGATTCGGGAAATGGTTCAATCAGAAGGCATCTCACTACCTGTTGGACATGCCAACAAGACATACTAAGTCTCCACATTGTTGTTGCAACAGCTGGAACTTATGCTAGGTGTTGTACTATACCAAAATATTGGAAACTCCTTACAAAGAACTTGTGCAGTGCTACAAAAAAAGAAGAGATGTCTTGTGTCAAACTTACCAGAAGAACATGTCTTAATCCAAGGCCAGGGTTCCAATCCTTCTTCAGTGTGTTTACACATATCTCACCACTAGTAGCTATGTTTGGATGGAAAATTTTTGTCAAGAAGAATCCTGCATATAAAAGGAACATGTCAAAAAGTCTGTATATTTCCAACATAATGCTTCACAAGTACTAAATGAACTATGAAGAACTTGGAAATCTCAGAAGATAACTACCTTTTGGGGGAGATTGAGGGAAGTCGCGAGACAATAGCAGCTTCATCCTGAACACTCCATTCTCATATGGAGTTCCAGCTGCACAGTGTCCAGATTAAAATTCAGAATTAATATTATAAAGTACTGAAATAGAAAAAGGTAACTATTAATGCTTCAGGTCCATAATACGCAGTTATGCACTCCCAGAAATAAAAGGAACTCATCAAAGCTTAGCCCTAATAACAAACATAGAAACAAGGAAATTACAGAATAACAAGACACCCTTATACAAAGTACTTAGAGTTAGAGAGCATGATCAGCATAGCTGCATAGGCATGTAAATTAGTAGAGTAAGGCCCAAAAAACTGGCAGAGGTAAACCAACGTATCTTGAAAGAAAGTTACCAGGCCCTTCGATATCAGCAAAAATAGTAGTGAAGTCATCATCATTGACAATCACGTTAATCCCTTCTGGAGGTGACTCATCAAGATTCTTCAGTTCTTTAGCCAATTGCCTGATGACATTTGGTGGAAGGTTTTCATTGGTTGCCTACAGTTTCATGGACATGCCATTAGAATCAGGGGATACAGCACAGCTGAGTTGCAGTTTAAGAATTTGCAATGCTCACCATGGCAGCAGAATTGCAGATAGCTTCGAACCCGCCTTATTAGCAACTTCGCTTAGAAATTTTGCTGTGCCACAAACAGCACCTTTTATGGACACAGCCTTAGCACTCTGCAAACAGAGTGACACCTTCAAGTTGTAACTCAGTGGCACCAAGAGTAACCTAGTGAAACCAATATGTTGTGTTTTAGCATTTCGGTAGAACACTGAATCGAGAGGTAAGCGTGATACATATGTTAACATTTCCTTAATCTACATGGCCCAATTTATCACCTGCATGACCACGTTAAGTTAATATCTAAATATCCGAACACTGAAAAGGAAAATCTCGCAAGATAACAACCTTCGTCGCCTCCCTGTGCCCCCTTAGACAGCAAGGGTGTGCGCTCATCAATGCTACATTAGTAATTCAATGCTGCTAAGAAACCAAAAGAAAAAAGGTGTATCCAGTAACGCCTGTAAGAAGCAACTACTGCCATCGTATCAACATGTTCCATAAATTACTAGTTCGAAAAAGCATTTCGGCGAGAACATGTAAACATGCAGCCACAATCACGTTAGTCTAGAAAGTACCCATTGTCCCCTGACTCCTTACATCCACAAGAGCGAGTGGCCACATGCACCAGCCTGCGCCACACAAACCCCTGCCTGTCCGTCTATTCCTGCGCAGCGTGCTAGAACAAGGGCGCGCCCCCCAGTGCCACTACATCCTGGGAGTCACCCTCTCAGAATTCAGAAATGTCTCTGCCTAGAACCTAAGTTTGGCGAAATGTGAGCCCAGTCGATCGATCGATCGATCAAACAATCGACGCTCGCTTGCAGTGGTGAAACAATCGGTGCTGATGGATCTGATACCGGCTTTCATCCCCTCTACCCCCAGCACGAGAAATCGACCACCCACAAGCGCTCGCACCGCGGCTCTGCTCGCGCCTAAGGCCTAACCCCGTCCCCGGCCCGTCTACGCGCTCCGGTGGTCCGGGGACGAGACCAGCGCGGCATGCAAGTACGCGCTACGAGGATCGATCGGAAAACTGAAGGTACATGCGCTTACCTCAGGTCAGGGCGGGGCGTCAGGGGAGAGAGCAGCCGAACAGGCAGGCGATAGGGAAGTCTCGGGGCGACGAGATGAGGGGTGGCGGCCGCCGCGGCCGCCGTGGGTAGAGGATGCTCGGACACGAGGGGGAGGAAGCGAAACCCTAGGCGGGGTCGCGGGGAGGAGGATTTCAATTTGGGGGGAGAAGAAATGGAGAGAGCTCGGTCCGGCACTCCGGCAGGGAGGGGAGGAGGAGGAGAGGAGGAAGTGGTTGGGCGCTTTGATGAGAGCCTGGTGCTGTCTGAAACGGGAGCGGTAGATGATAGGGACGAGAGATCCGACCGTTGAGTCCGGGAGGAGGGGCCCGCCCGGGTCCGGAGCGGCGCGGGCCCACGTGGGAGCGGCGCCGTGCACCGACGCGCCCGTTTGGGTTTTGGTACGTCCGCGGTGGCCGTGGTAGCCGTTGCCCGTTGGGGTCGCATGATTGACGTGTTCGTCTCGATTTTGAGCTGATCTGCTGATGAGTGATGGCCATTGCGAATCCAGAATTGGGTAGTAGGGGAGCTTTTCTTCCTCTTCTTCTTCCTTTCTTCTTCTTCTTCCTCTTTCTCCTCAAATTTCTATGGAAAATATGAAGGGATTACATGGGATCCAGATCCAGGGTGGATCCGCCACTGGCCATAGTGATCCAAGTTCCGAGAGAGAAACGGAAATAAGATGCAAATTGACTTAGAGCAATGAACTTGAATTATATACTTACTTCTTTCGTTGCAAATTGCATGTTATTTTAGTTTTTTTATACTCGTATTGTTTTAGTTTTTAGATTCATTGATATTATTTTTTTTATCTAAACATATATATTATATCTAAATCCATAGAGAAAACTATATGTCGGAACGATCTACAATTTTAAAAAAGATGAATTATTAAATACTTATTAGATACTTTCTCCTTCATAAATATACTAAGGAGAGAGGGGGGTTATTCTGGAAATTCTAAAACAAATTGATGTGTGAAATGATCTTATTTGTCCCTATCTAGAATAAGTAGATTATTTCTAAATTAATCAATTCACATTAACACATATACGTGTGTGGTGTCCACTTGCACTCAAGATTTTTAAATAACCGGCTAAAACTCCTAGCGGTTAGCTTTTCAAAGGCTAAGAAAAGGATATATATTCAATTATAATCTCAGCTAAGTCATTTCGTGATTTGCTTTTTGCAATTCAAATTCAGAGTTTCAAAAGTTTAGTACATCATCCATTCATCATGCACTGAAACCAAGGTTTTTGAGAACTACTGCTATGAGAAATAGCATGCTATATTCGGCTATAGCTTGCTATGTCCAGCTATAGCTTCCGCTATCAGTGGTTTGATATCCTTGCCGCTAAATGCTTTAGCCCGCTTTTTAAAATACCATTAAAAGATCCTAAAGTTAGATATATATTATTGCAAGTCAATGACATATGAGGTTCACATGAGTCAATGACATGTAAGGTCAATGGTATATATCTAACTTTTAGATCTTTCAATGGTTTGGATCCAATATTCCTTTAAAATATTGAGTGAAACAAACACATAGAAACGGTAAGATGGTGAGTGAGCAACCCTTAGAGCTAGAGAGTGTGACCAGCTCTTTATACGTGGTTCTATTTTGGGTTTTTGAGTGCTAAACTTTTTAGCAGGCTAGCGGTCCATTCTGACCTCAAGCTAAAATTTAGCTACCTAAATGATGTGTTGATTTAGCTGATTTAGTGATCTAAATCGGGCTATTAGTGATTTTTCTGCTTAGCACCAAATGGACCATCTCCTAGCTAGCGCCCTTCCGACTATAGTGCTATAGCCGATTATTTAAAATCTTGCTTGCACTGCTACTTCTCACGATCACCTAGAGTCTGAAATGTGATGACGATGAAAATATATTTATTTGGAAGAAGCTGGCATTACAATATCATCTGCCCCACCTAACAAACGGCTGGTTTTGAGTTAAAGAAGCACTTCGTAAAAATGCTCATCCGCTCCACTCGACTAGATTGTGAAAGGCCTGGCACGATTGGAGTGAGGATGATGACCGTTTGAGGGGGGTGAACAGTGAATTAAACATGTAAAGCTTTTTTTTAGAATAACTAAACATGTAAAGCTAGCTACGAGCCAGGCCTAAAATGTTGCTGGGCATCAATGTAGGATCGTGAGTGGGCCGAGCTCAGCCTCAGATACCAGTTGTCGGGACGGTCATTAGGGTCTCCTAATAAAGGGATAATCACCCTTGTTAAATGTAACAGCGTACGAGCTAAATCCCCACAAAACGCCTCAAGGTACGCGACGGGCTCACGGCCTGCTACAGCCCAACAACAGTCCAAGACTCTTCGACAAGAAGATCCACCGACGCCCCCGATCTTCCGCCTCGCTCGAGGGTATCTGCCCCTCGAGCGGGTTTCCGCCTCGCTCGAGGGTATCGGCCTCTCGAGCGGGTTTCCGCCTCGCTCAAGGTCAAGGGTATCGGCCCCTCGAGCAGGTCTCCGCCTCGCTCGAGGGTATCGGCCCCTCGAGCAGGTTTCCGCCTCGCTCGAGGGGCTCGACCCCCCTCGAGCGAGCGACCGACTCCATCTCGCTCGAGGCCACCTCTCGATCTGTGGCGCCCCGCCCCGCTTCTCCTCTGGCGATGGCATTAAATGTCGTATCCACGATGGGACGTCCCGGTCAAAAGCAAATCTCCCCCGTGCTGCACAGCTGACAAGGCCCGGGCGTCTGACACCGCCACTATGCAGCCACGTCGGGCCCTGTGCGGGCGCTGCGCGGCACTATGAGGACAAGCCGGCGTCAGTCCGTGCTACTGTGCTACCTGCTCCCGTCCTCCCCCGGTGGAGAGACCCTCGAAAAGGCATGGGGCACCCTCGAAACACGTACGGACCGCACGCTTGGACGCGTGATGACCGGTGCCGCCGTACGGGCAGCGTGCGTTGTGTCTCCTCCACCAACTCCGGCGTCACGCGGCCATCTCAGGCGCTGTGCAGCCATCACCGGTGCTGTGCCGCCATCCCTGTCGCTGTGCGACAGACTGCGCAACGTTGTGCGGACAGGGCGGTGACATCCCGCGACCCTGTGCCGCCAACTCCCGTCCTTCCCGCGGCGACCAGACCCTCGATTCAGCAGTGGCATCCCCTCGAAGTCATAGCAGGACAGGCAACAGGAGCCGCCATGCCGCCCACAGGAATCGAAGCCCGCCATCAACTCGCGCCAGGAGCCGGAACGTGCGGGGACAAGACCGCCGGCGCCATGCCTGATAGTACATGGCCACTGTACAGATCACTGTGCGGCCCTACTGTAACTGCCCTCCCTTGGTCTATAAAAGGGAGGAGCAGACGTCCCTGCGGGGGACACGCCCATTCGCCTCCACACACTCACTCGCTCATAGCACAACATCCCGTTTCCGATATTGGCACTCGCCTCAATCATCGTAGCTGGGACTTGGGGGAATTTCCTCCTCTCCCGCCTTGCTTGTAGCCCCCCTCTACATGCACCCCCGGTGCAAGTTAATACAGTGCGCAAGCACATTCTGCTGGACGTACGGCTGCGTGGCCGGAACCAAGATAAATCCCGTCTTCATTAGCTTAGCACCGACCATCGAGAGATAGATCTCAACGCTGATTACTAGTTGGTGCCGGTGCTGATCTGGACACCGACACCAGTGTATTTCACATTTGTGAATTTAAATCATTTTTATTTAACAGGAAGTTCATGCCAAGTTTAAGCTAAAACCGGCAGCTTAAAAAAATGGATTTCTTTTTCCAGGTCAGCCCAAAGCCTCTAGCTTGCAATCCATTAGCCACCAGTACTTTTTTCTCACACCAAATCACCATCAGCCACCAACTAACGATACCCAGACATCAGTTTATCTTTTCAAAATTAAAGACAGGAGCACTAGCATGTCATTTAAGAAGAAGAGCAATTGTACATCATGAGCCGAAGCGAACATCACTACCACAAAAACAGCGCACGCGAACAACGCACCCAACAATATTCTACACCACCTCAACCTGGGAGAGAAGCTAAAGGTGAGTTCCAAGAACTGCGCCATCGTCACCAGCGTTGTGCCACGCCAAAAGCCGCGGCCCGCTGCAAGTCTGGTGACAACTCAAACTCCTCCGCCTCGGGGTTAACATCCTCATGCCGCACACACACGACTGTCGATCCCCGACTCTAACCCTGCATAAGTAGAATCTCCCATCGCAACTCCAGTGCAGTCAACTTTAATGCTCAATGCGTTGGGGCCTCTCCTCATCCACCGTCTCATACTCAAACTCTCCTCATACTCCTCAGAAACAAACACCTGAAAGTGTGCGGGGACCTCGCCGCCCGTCACACTAGACGCTCCTCCAAGGATCCTTGCGACAGAACCGCGTTGAGAACATCACCTACACCATGCCAAAGCTAGGATCACCATTGCACCATCGCACCAGCCCAAGACCGCCGACACCTATGGCTCCTCTGCACCTCCCCGCCGACACGGACCTTGTGCACCTCTTCTGCCGCTGCGCACGAGCAACTCCACCAACCAACTAACCACCACCACTGCCACAAGTCAAGACGGGCTCCAGATGCAACGCCTCCAAAGACGGCACGACCCCGATGGCGCCACCGTCACACGTTCAAAGATGGACACGGTTTTCACCCTGAAATCCCTGTGCAACAAGAGGTGCCCCGCAATGGTGCCTCCGGTAGGAGAAATGACCCCTTAAGGACGTCATCACCATCGCCACCGACAATGTTGGTGGAGGCTTTCGCCCGACTCAACACCATACCTGCCGCATGCTCTCGACCATGCTAGGAGCTCGCTCCCCACCACCTCTGCATTACCTCTACCGAAAGAAGCTCGGCACAGCCCGAGACACCACCTCGGCACCATCAGCAAGTACTTGCTACTCTGCCAGCCCCCCGACCCCACCACCACGGCGGCGCCGAACTAGAGTCGTCGTCGAGGGAAGATGGAGAACACCAGCCACCAAACAGCAGTTTATTTTTATTTTTTAAAAAAAAAAGTAAAACAGCAGTTTATCTCACACACAACAAATCAACACCTACCAGTCAACTGAACAGGACGGCTTATGGGCCCACTGACCCGAGCGAAAGGAAGCCAAGTCCAGCGTCAGAAGCTTTGCTTTCCCCGTCGGTCCCACGTACGTCCTCAGCGGCTTGCACACATCAGCAGCACAGTACAACGCCAGCCGGGGGTCGAAAACGCCAGCCAAAAGAGGTTAGAGGCTCGACCACCATACGGACACACACGACGACAGCAGCACGGCGCACTGATGATGATGCTGCTTGCAGCTTGATCGATCCGCATGACGATCGTGGACGTGGGGTACTAGTCACTGTCCACCGATCGACCCCTCTCAACACCTTCACAGGCAGGACATGCGAGAGCTAACCAAATAAGCTCAAGCAAAAAGCCGCGGCCCGGCGCGCACCCCCCGCCCCCGCCGTCCTCTTTGTCCCCGGCCACCCACGGCAAAAAGGCTCAGCAAAGCCGGCACCAGTCGGCCCGCCCGCCCCGGCCGGCCGGCCGGCATGCAAATGCAGCTAGCTTCGCCACAGGCCACAGCTTTAGCTAGCTCAGACCGCACTCGACTACCGTTCCGTTGCACGCTGTGTCTGTTCCACTACTGCACGCCCGGCCGGAGACGACAGCTAGCTCCGGCTAGCTCGGCTGACGGGTGCCGCACCGGCCGGCCGGCATCTCGTTCTCATCAGTCATCACCGCCGTACGCCACACGAGTAAACCACGCCAACAACCACAAAGGCAGGAGGGGAGTGATTGCGAGCCCCACCGGCGTTAACGTACGCGAGCCCCACCGCGCGCCACGCACACAGCTCTCGCCGCGCCGGGCAGCATCACATTCACATCGCTAGCTGCTGCTTGCACCTCAGCCCCCTGGTCTGGTCGATATCCACCGCAGCAGGCGCAGCTGGTGTCCTACTTGTCCTCCTCTCCGATCCAGGTGAGGGGATACAGGATAGCTACAGATCGATCGATGGCGGCGGCGGCGTCGGGGGCGGCGGTGATGCTGTGCGGGAAGGAGGAGAAGGTGCTGGGGGCGCGGAAGGCGCCCGGGAGCTGCCCGTACTGCGGCGGCGGGGTGGCGGTCACGGACGTGGAGGCCAAGTGGGTGCTCTGCTGCCTCCCGCTCTGCCGCAGGGCCAAGCGCCGCTTCGCCTGCACCGCCTGCGCCAGGCGACTCGTCACCTACCCGGCCATCCTCCACGACGACTAGCCAGCCAGCCAGAGGCGAGACCGGCGTCCGTCCTGCTTCTCCTCCCTAAAGCTCTCTTCTCCCGTGCCGCACGTCGTCTTCGTCGTCTCCGATCGATCTGCTGGTGGTGGAGCGTACGTGGACCCGTTGAGCACCGTATTTTCAGCGCGGGCATCCGTCCAAGATATTTTTTTGGTAATGTTTTTGGTGGTGTGCATTTCGATCTCTTGCGCGTGTTCGTTCTTCCGTCGTCGTCTTCGCACATTCTCTCTCCCGGCCGGCGATGGATTGTTCGTTTGTTAAGAAAACAAACAAACAAACGCGCACACACGCGCCTTCGGCTCTGGCGCCGGCCTCATCGCCGGCAAATCGATCGCGATCGGCAGCTCGCCGCGAAAGAGACGCGCGTACCCCTCAGCGCCTCTCCTCGCTCCTCCTACCTACGTGTGCGCGACGGCGGATTCGGGCTGGATTCGCGTGGGCTCTCGGCCTCTTGCACACGACGGTGTCGCCGTCGATCCATTAATGGTAACTGATAACGCGGTCGTGCGCGGGGGGAGAGGACGACGGCGTGCCCTCCGGCGACGTGTGCGACGCGCGGCGAGGCGATTCCAGTTGGCAGCGAAAGAGCTGATGAGCATATACTTTGTCGATACGTACTTGATACGCCCGTCCCGTGCTCGCTCAAATCGATTTTTTTTTTTTTTGGAGAACCCCGCTCAAATCGAAATGATGATGATGATAAATTGATAATCCCCGTCAGAAAACGATGTTCAGGTTCCCGTTCCGTCGCGGTAGCGACGCGTCATCCATCCCACCCACGGGCCCAATCCTGTCTATCTATATTCAGAATCGGCCGGAACGCGATCGATTTCTGGCCCACCACAAAAAGGAAGGCCCACAGGCCGCGATCCATCTCCGCCCCAGCACCAGCAGCGCCCAGGGAAAGCAGATATGTCACCTGTTCTCCGCCGTCCGCGCCCTTCCGGCGGCGGGCACCACCGCCCCTACCTTGTACCTGCCAACTCGTTCCTGCTCGGCGACCGGCGCGCTGCGTCCTTCAGGTACGCCTCCTACCTACCCACCTACCTACCTCTGCGTGAACGAGACCTACCTCTTTACGTAGCTAGCCTTTGCATGTCCTGAATCCTGATTTGCTCAAGGCCTTGCGTAATTGCGTCCGTGTAGGCAAACAGCATATGTGAAAACATATAACCTCAAATGGAAATAACTGTTCTGTTCATTATGAAGGTATTTTTGTTTTTTCTATGCTGAATCTGGTAACACCAAAAATCTTTTTCTATAAAAAAAATCGTGGTCAATGCTGTATGATTTTTCACTGTCAGTGAGTCAACTGAACAACCAGGAGAGTATGTACACACCTGAATCCTGAACCTGCAGGGGTGGGGTAGAGTTCAGACTTCAAGAGTAAGCTTGCCGTTGAGGCGATGATACACCGAGCTGAAGATTTCTGGGATGCATATCTTCCTTGAGATTCCAACAGCTGATGTGGAGTGCTTGACTAACCAGCCGCAGCAGCAGTATACTACTCCAATTATCATCCACCCCAGACAGCCTGAGCTGGTCTGTCTAAGTGCTTGATTATTGCCTCGCCACTGCTTTCCTTCAATTGGATTCCATTGACTGTCCTCTACCAACTGATTACTTTCGCTGACATTTCGAAGCCCAGGTCCAATCAACGAAGCACCCCAGCTTCCAAAGTTTTTACCTCTCTTCTCCAGCAATGATCGGTCTCTGACTGCTGACGGCGCAATCGGAGGTGTTCTCTTATACACATCAGATGTTCAGATTAAGGACCAACTTTTGACAGCAGCCTTCACCAAATGGTCACCAGGCTCTGAAGGCGGCCTTCATGAGGCGATCAAGGATCACAGGTTAAGATAACATGGCCGAAGACTAATGATGCGGTTACTCCTTAAAATAAGTTCAGAATTCGGTTGATCTAGACCACATAATACCATGCATTGCATTCCCCATGCAGCAAATAAAGGACAGTCCACTAGCAGGCAGCGGCAAAAACAAAACAGAGGTTTCACATGCGTGTGAGTGCAGATCATCTGCTTGCTGACATTTGACCCTCTCACTAACAGTTAACCACCACTAATTGGGTTGGGCAGGCAGGCAGACAAGAACTTAAAAAAAAGTGGCAAGAACATTAACAATCACAAGAAGATGCTTCCTCATGTGGTCCACTGCTGAATCCCTAGGAGGAGGAGCCAGTGCGTGCATGCCTGCATCGCTTTGGACTCTTCAATGCAAGCTGCATAACACCTTTACAAATCAATAATTTAACAACCGCTGTAACTAGACACTAGCTTTGCTAAGCATAATCCATGGCAGATGCAGCTTCTCAGTTTACTGCTGGTATCTGAAAAAAGATCTGTGGTGCACGCAGGCATGGACTGAATCGAAGCAAGCTCCAGCTCTTTCTCCAAAGCCGTCAGGCTGGATTGGTCTGACGATCTTGCCATTCGATTTGGGAACAGTTTCTATTACTTTATCCCAATTTGTGTGTGAGATCAGGCAGAAATTTGCAGATCGTGTGTCTCCGGACAAAGGAATCAACCGGTGGGAATCTTTAGTACCAAGTTGCCTGATTAACGGCTCAATCCATCATACTCAAAGCCCTAACCTTTACTTTGCATCTAAAACAGTAACAAAAAATATAAAAAATGGAATCAAGGATTTTTTTTCTCCTCTGCATCTCTCATCTAGGGTCCTACTTAGTTTCCCCTATTTTAATTTTCTGCTCCCAGGTCTTCAAGATAGCCCATGTTTTCCTCTTTGCTCATCACTAGATTCCTAGAATCCTACTTCTGCCTACCCAGAAATCTAAATTCCAAGAAGAACATAGTAGAGTATCGTGATCGGAAGCGCGATGAGCATCCCAAAAATAACCCTGAAAAAGTTAACAACGCAAAAGTGCAAGATGTTAACATCTAATGTGAGTACATACAACAACAGCTAAGTATCTGAGGATGGAATTTCTTACGCCGTGCTAAGTATTTGAGGATGGCAGTTGTACTCCTTGGCAAACACAAAGGGGACGATGCCTTGTGGAAGTGCAGCCTGTTGATCAATCACATGTTCCACAGTCATCAGTATGATTATTATGTTTCTTCAATGGTTTCAGAAAAAATTAGAGCATGATAGATATGGTGGTGATGCCAACCTGAACAATGGCAACATGCAGGAGCACTCCCCGGAGCCCAATGGCGATGGAGGTTGCAGCAATCACCGCTGGACCGGTCAAGAACCGCACCGCCATTGCGAACGTGGCCACCCTCTTACCACAGGAGATGAGCTTTGGTTGCAGAGCCATGAAGAGACCTAGGTCACAATGTAGCACCGTCAGAAAAATTTCTTGGTTCATGTAAAGAACAGACTGTCAGTTTTAGTGAACATATATCAAAATTCCAATCCTTGTACCTAAGCTGAACATAGCCATTCCTAGCCCAGCATCGGACAATATCGATATTGATCCCTTTATAATTGAGGGCATCTGGATGTTCCACCTGAGATTTGCAGAAAACAAAATGTGTTAATATAATCCACCCATGTTATTAACCGGCATATGCAAGATAACTGAACAAATACTCTATTACAGATGCTGGTATAGCATGTGCTCTCCTCTCCCCTAGAAATGCCTGCTGTTTTCAGCTCTTCCAATAGATGTGCCATGCCATGCATCTCGTGTAGTAAAATAGTACACTAATGCTTGCATATATATAAATAATTGTACTCTTTTAGACACGAAGCATCTGCAATTTAGTCATGGATGAGCCTTGCCGATCATGTCTGTGCCGTCCGGATGGGTGGAGACAAACACGGCAGCTGCAGCTGATTCGGTAGATTTGGTCTGCTGCAAAGCTCCAGGGTGATCACATAGGACCTGCATCTGCGTGCATCCCTGCATGTGCCAGATCCGAGACCGACGTACCTCTCATGTGCTCTCACATGCAAACGCTAATCTTACAAGTTACAAGCAACTTAACCTAGTAGTGAACGACATGGAAATGCAGATTAAATTTGGACCTAATCAATCAACAAGCCTCCGTTTGGATTCACTGAATCTTGCAAGAATTGAACTGAACTGCTCCTTTTGGAATTCATGTGTTTCAACTTTCAATAAGTCGCAAGGTGATGAACTTGCCATAATAAGAATTAAGAACTACTCATATGCACGAATCAATGGATATTTAGGTGTTTTAAAGGTTTGATTTGCACCTGAACGAGACGAGGGCCCAGACGAGGCCGACGAGGCTGGAGTAGGTGTTGGGGTTCCTGATGAGCTTCCTCCACACCATGATGAGGATGAGGCGCGTCATCACGCTCGCTGGCGGCATCGGGTGCGCGGCCTCCTCCAGCCCCGGCGCGTCGGCGCCCTTCTTGCGCGGCGCCACGTAAGGCGACCCCGACACCGGGAACTTGGCGCCCAGGCCCGTCGCGGGACTCTTCAGGCCGTCCTCGATCTCCACGTCGCCGCTCACCGCCGCCGCGTCCACCTTCTTGATCGGAGTAACAGTGCCACTTACGCCTGAAGTGCAAACACGGACACGCAGTGACAAGAACCATTAGCGCTAACAACGTTCTGGAATACTACTGCAGCAACTGTCGCAAGTTTGGGTCTTTGGATGCAGGAATGTTTGCTTAATTATCAGTTACCTTTTGGAGTGGCGGCGTCGAGTGGCGCGGCCGGCGGCGGCACGCCGGCGAAGTCGGTGGAGGCGGCGTGGTTGACGGCGTTGCGGAGGTTGGCCTCTGACACCGGCGACGCGCTGGAGCTCCACACGAACATGTGCAGCTCCTTGTTGGAGTTGGAGTTGGAACCCCCGAGCTCCTTCTTCCTGGTATTGCCCAAATGCAAAATGATGAAGAAATTAATTAGCTTGAGACAGATTCAGCACAAGACAAAATTCAGGGATGTTTTCCCATCAAAATCAGAAATGCAAAACACTGTTCATTGGACTATGCATGCAGTACATCACAAAGATTACTACGATTTACGAGTAAAATGTTATGTAGTGGAGTACTAGCGAACAAATTAAAACTCGTTACACTGGTGTATGTGCAGACTTCAGAGTGGACACGTACATACCTTGGTGGTGGCATCATGCCGGGGTTGGGCGCGGGGTACGCGGCGGCGTCGCTGCCCTGCCTCCCCACGGCGAACTTGTTGGCCACCTGCTCGTCGAGCCCCGGCGCGCGCGCGCCGGCGCCAGGCTGCGCCAGCGGGCTCGCCATCTTGCTCCCGTTGAACATGGCGTAGAAGTCGGACTGGTTGAAGCTGGAGCCCCGCGGCGTGGGCTCCCTGGACGTCTGCAGCGAGTAGATCTCGACGCCGGTGAGGTTGGACGCGCGCGGGGTCATCGCCGACGACGCGCCGTAGGGTCGGTACCCTCCCACCCCGGATCGGGCGGCGCCGTGGCCACCCGTGGTGGACGCGGAGGCCGAGCGGCGGATGACGACGTGGACGCGGCCGTCGCTCCCGACCTCGGCGTCCGCCTGCAGCGCCTCCCGGCCGTTGAGGGAGACGACGTCGGAGTCGACCCGGAACGACGCGATGCTGGCGCCGACGTCGGGCGGGAACTGCTCGGAGATGAGCGCCTTGGCGCCGCGGTACTCGAAGAGGAAGAGCATGAGGGTGTACCAGATGACGCTCTGGAGCACGACGATCTGGACCATGAGGTTGCCTGAGAAGTCGCCGTACATGGCGCGGAGGAGCGGGATGCCCATGACGAGCGTGTTGGGGAGCGTGGAGAGGGAGAAGAGCGTGATGGTCCAGTCGAGCGACGACGCGGCGCCGCCGGCGCCCCGGCGGTAGCGGGAGATGACGTTGTGCCAGACGGCGAGCGCGGCGAGGATGACGAGCTTCTGGAGCGAGTCGGCGGCCAGGAAGCGGTACTGCATCGAGTAGGGGTCGTTGGAGGAGATGAAGTGGAAGGAGAGCAGCGGCACGGCGAAGACGGCGACGAAGCGGTTGATGCCGGAGCACTGGTCCGGGGTGAAGATGCCCCACCACCGCACCGAGCCGTAGGCCAGGAACATGGCCACGTACAGCGGCACGATCGCCGCCAGGACGTCGTAGATGTCGCGCCCGGTGATCATGGCGACGGCGACGCCGAAAGCTGCAGCGTAGCTAGCTAGTTGCTCTTGTTGGGATTGTGCAAAGAAAGATCTGGGGGAGCTGACGCGAGCTCGGTCGCGCTGAAAGAGAAAGTGTGAGAAGAGAAGCTCGAGTGATAGGAGCTAGGGTGGGTGATGGATCGAAGCTCACTAAATTCAAAGCCACAGGTTGTTAATAGTAAGATAATGACAGTGTTAGTACTCCACCAATTGATGTGTTACTCCCTCCGTATCGGTATGCATGTCGTTTCGAGCAGTTTTGAAAAAATTAAGGAAACAGCGCAATTACTTTTTTACCCTTCGTTCTGTCTCTCCTGGCTGGGCAGTGTTCTAGCTTGCACGGACGGAAACAGAGGATCATTCGCTGAACCAGGGGGGAAAAAAGAAATATACCTCTCTTACGTACTACCGGCGACAAGTATTTCCAGTCTTTCTCATTTGAACTAGCAGCGACAAGCAAAATGATACGGAGGGAGTATTAAATAAAGCAAGCAAGGTGATGATGTGAGCGAATGGTGTGTAGAGAATCCCAGGGGCGGCGTGTACACAGTTGCAGGTTGCTGCTGCTACTCGCCTACTCCTATACGTAGGTAGCTGCAGGCCGCGACGTATTCTTGTGTATGCTGCTACGGCTACGGCTACGGCTCTTGTACAGGACAGGCTGAGCCCTAGCTAGGTGCTAGGGCAGTGCGTCCATGATCGAGGATGCCTCGCTCCATGATGCACGCACATCAATCTATCGATTGGTAGCCTAGCTATAGCTACTGTGTACTGGTGCCGGTCAGTTAGGCACGAAGAACGATGGGTCCTCCATCCAACAACGATTGCAAACTGATCGATCGATCAGGAATTGCGTTGCATGCAGGCGCGCACGGCAGGCAACAGTACGTGGGGCGGCGACGCGGCGTACGACCGACCAGAGATGAGCTGTGCGGTCTCGTCCGTCGTAGCAAAGCTGCACGACGCGATGCCGCCGGCATGGCGACATGGGCTGCATCCGTGCGACGTGTTGGAGGCAGTACGTTACTCGTTCGGTCCCAAATTGTAGTTTCATTTTTGGTATTTCCAAGTTCCATAACTTCGTTATTCTTAAATACGATCGATGTATCCTGAGTTTGTAATTTTGAGAGTGCTTGGTTTGCTGCCAAAAAAGCAAACCAATTTTATTAGCTGCTATATGGTTGGTTTGTTTCCAAAATCTGCCAACATCCCACATTACTTTTTATTTACCAAAATATTTGCGATTTTCCCCAACTTATATCTTGCCAAAACGCTGGCAAATCTCATACAACTTCAAATTTGGGTAGTCAACTGCCTTGTTTCCTTTAAAAAAAAGGGAAAAGTCTATTTTTCAACCTCCAACTATTGCACAAGTCTGATTTTCAATCTGCAACTACAAAACCGGACAAAGAGGGCCATTGAACTGTCAAAACCGGACAATTTTGGCCCTTTGGGTGGTTTTGAAGAGTGGTTTTGCATTTATAAAAATTTTAAAAGTCTAGATTTAATGCAAAAATTCATAACTATTTCATTTCAAATCAGAAAAATATCAAATCAGTGCCAATTTTTTTCTAAAAATGTAACCTATCTATTGCTATTCTATTTGGCATTATTTGAAACTTAGTTGTCTGTGTTCCTTGTATTTTATTACAAGCAATAAAATACTAGAATAGCAACAAATATTATGTAAATAACACTAAATAGAGTACCAACAAATGGCCTACATTTTCAGAAAACTGTTGGTATCAGCTTCATTTTTTTTAAGATTTGAAACGAATTAGTTATGGATTTTGACCAAATCAAAAAGAACTGAAATTTCTAGAAAATGCAAAACCACCGTCAAAACCACCCTAAGGGTCAAATTTGCCCGGTTTTAACAGTTCGATGGCCCTTTTTGTCCGGTTTCGTAGTTGAAGGTTGAAAATCAGACTTCTGTTATAGTTGGAGGTTGAAAATTAGACTTTTCCCTAAAAAAACAGAAGTCAAACACAGAGCGATAGTAGTAGCCGTTAGTTTTCGAATGCACTTGGCACCGTATGCTGCATTCACGTGCGTATATTGTACTAGACGGTGTTTTGACAGAATACAGGGATCAGGGAGAATATAATTCATTCAAGACCCCCGACACGCTGCGCTGTTGGCGAGGTGGAGCATAGCACCCTGCTTCTCTCCGGCCTCCTCCTATATAGGGCAATGTCAACGCACGTCATATACATGTCCGCCAACGGCCTCAAGAACACCTTTAATTTTTTGAGCAGGACACTCAAAGGGAAGGAAGCAAGGGAGCTAGGATCACGCTCGAGCATTCACATCGATGATCTTCCTCACCGCCGGAGCAGAGTCTGCTGCTAGTTTAATTAATCCCACCGCTCGCCGCGGTTGACTTCGTAAACCAAACAAAGCCGTACTAGATTACTGGCCACTGTCTCTTTGATGCTCCCTTCCCTTGTAGAAAGATTACCAGCTGGTTTTCACTGGTCTCTGCGGGCTTGGTGCCGTCGAATCGAGAGCCCTCGGACGGTCCAGATCGATCCATGCTCTGCGTCGACGCCGTCCGTGCAGGCGTCCACACCCTACCCAAAGCTTAAGCGCCAAGCCAAGTTTAGCATACTGGGTTTGCCGGCCGGGCTGTAGCCGTACGTGCTTGGCCGCTTGGGCGCTGCGCCCACGGGCAGGCCTGTGTCCTTGCCGCGGCAGACACGCCCCACCGGCAGCTGCAGCAACCGCCACCGCCGCCGACGAACCCGGCGGCTGCATCGGTCGGCACTCGGCAGTTGGGCACTGGGCAGGGAAGGGCACAGCTCGATCGACCGGCCGACCTCACTGCTTGCGCGGGGGGTACTTACGTATGCACGCACGCAGGACGTCTGGACGTGCAGATGCTCGGTGATGGCGGCGATTAGTGCGGCAACTGGGCTGGACCGTTTGGATGCCCTGTAGAGGAAGCAGCGATAGAGACTAGAGAGGCTTCAAGAGTTCAAATGATCCGATCTGTCACAAACTCACAATGCAGCTGCAAGCGAGCAGGTACTCTTTCCGTCCAAAGTTGTAGGTTATTTTGCATTTTCTAAATGATAATTGTTTATCTGCTGTCGGTTGAATATCTGAGCATTCCAGATCACAAGGATGGCCAGAGAATGGATGCCCCTTGCAGATTTGGCGGCAAAATCCTCAGCCAAGTGACGGTACCAAGCACCAATAGTGTTCTGGTTTGGCACCCACAAAGCTGCATTTAGATCTTGTCAGCCTATCGAGATACCAATTGCTTGCCAAATGAGCCAGGTGGTAACACACACTAAAAAAGAAAGATGATGCATAGCTCTAGGTTCCAAGGTAACATGGCTGCAGGTTTCAGCATATATGGCGTATGGCGACGCCAAGGTTGTACCCTCAAATCCTAACATACAGATGTTGATGGTTGCTACTTGCTAGTATATTACAAAATACTCCAAATCCAATGCCATATTACAAAAAGCTTGATGCACCCATTTTTTTCTTCAAGCTGTTGGTGTAGTGCAGCGCACAGTTAGTGATTGCAAAAAAAATACCTTCCTCTGCAGTGAAAAAAAAGCAACTCTAGCATGTTAAAATTGTTATCGAGGTATCTCCAAACATGCATATGGAACAGAAAGTACTTATCGTATTCGTAAGGTGTATAACATACTCACCGTACTTGTAATGTTATACATAATTGACACCACCTAACTTTCCCTAACCATTGTGCAACATATGCGAAACTCAAGGTTCGAGTCTTGCAGTCAGTACCTCCTTTTTTCTTTGGTTGGTTGATGACTGTCCGTGCAGTGCATGCCTTTCTGAAGATGTTCTGGTCTCTCAGACTCCAAAGAAAATGCCAAACAAAAATTGCTGTCTTTCAGACTGCTGCTTTTGATATTTGTCTTGACGATAACCTAATATCTCCTGATCTTTCACTGGAGAAGGTGGAGAACTGATGGGCTTCATGTCACTCCAGGAAACAACCAAATTGTCTCCGTTCTTAAATATATATGACGTTTAGGACAAGAATGGAGGAAGTAGATTATAGACCCTCTTTATCACTGCAATCAGGAAATAACTTATTGGACTAATCTCAATACAACCAAATTTACAGTAAAAGGACAAACTATTCTACATGTCTATCTATAAAAAATGTTGGATTAATCTGAATAAAGGCACACTTACATTTGCACTAATTTGAATATAGAAGCACAATCATTTGTGCTGTCAGGTTCATGCCTTCACAAAATCGTACTCATCTCCTCTCTATGTGCCGATGTTACCAAAAATTTCACATACTACCTATCACATCAATCTCCGGACACTAATTAGAAGTATTAAATATGAATTAATGAAAAAACTCATTGCACAACTCCTACCTTAATTTTCGAGACGAATCTAATGAGCCTAATTATGTCATGATTAGACACTATTTTTCTGATATCACTCCGTTCTTGCCATCATAGCGCATTACCTTGGCTAGATGCACATTTTCTGAAACCTCCTTGATCCAAACCTTGTTATAGGGTACTTATTTCATGATCTTGTCATACAATTTTTTGTTGGTCTGCTTGAGGACCATGAGTCTGTTAAACATCCTGACAAAATGGCACAATTTTTTGTTGGTCTGCTTGAGGACCATGAGTCTGTTAAACATCCTGACAAAAAGGGCACACTTGATAGCTTCAACTTCATGGCACACGAAGACATGTCTCTGCGTCTCCCAAGGGGTGAAACTTTTTTTGAAAAACTTCATAAGAGTCAGGTCACCTTTGATGTAACATAAATGATCAATTCCAAAGTTATGAGATTTAGCATTGCCCTCCAGGGACCATCCCAGTTGGTGGAGATCACAGTACCAGGGCACCTTTGCTGATGTGGCCAACTGCGCACGCTCAGATCGCTTTTTGTACTTCCTTGTATCTCCAGATACTGTGGTCAAAACAGTATGAGGGCCACCTGCCCGCACATACTGAAGCAATGGTTCCTTATGTGGTGCACATACTCGATTGCGCTTTACCTCAACCTGTAACGCCATGTTCTACTTCACCAAGCCTGAGATCACGAAGACAGTCTCTGGTGTGCTCTACTTCGGCTGTTTTAGGGTATCTGATTAGTTGGTGTTTGTGTGGAAGTAGTAATAACCTTTTGGTAGAAAAGTAGTATGTCTGAACCGTCAGTAATATTATGATTGTGAACCGTCAGTAATATTATGATTGTGTATCTGTAACTATGGCTTTGGTGGAGAAGATTAAACAATAGTTTGATATGCTTTTGATGCACTTTCAGTTTTAGTGTCCATCAATTGCTTCATCCAATATGGTTTAATCTTTGACATTGGTTCCAATAAGCATGAAGGTGAGATTGACAATGGTGAGAATTGGTCATGAAATTTGCTGAAAGCCAGCTGTAATGTAATTAGTTTGGTACCAGTGAAGTAGTTCATTGAAAGATCTGTTGTTCTCAGATCCAACTGGGTGAAGTTAAACCTGCTAAGATCTCCCTTATAATTGTTATTTCTGATGGTGATGTGCCTGAGACCTATGCGTGGCATTAAGAAGTTCATGAGGTATACAGTCTGTGTAAGGTTGTTGTGCCCAACCTTGAGTACTTTCAACATAGAGCAATTCGCAAACTCTGGGGAAATAGTACCACTGGATTAATTTAAACGAAGGTCAAGCGTGGCAATTGATGGAGCGTAGTTGCAAACGGAAGATGGCATCACTACAGTAAAACTGTTGTTGCTTGCATCAAGAGCAACCAGATTCTTCATCACTTTCAGTTTTGTCGATGGAAACTGCCCCTTCAAAGATATGCAATACCTGGAGAGGAAGACCAGGATTTGAGGATTGCCGGTCTTGCAGAGGACTAGATAGGTCGTTGAAGCTCACATACATGATGATGCTGCTGCTGGAGAACAACAATTCAGCTGGTAGGCTGCCATGTAGTGAATTGCGGGACAGGTTGAGTCATAGCAGCCTTGTGAGTTGCTGAGAGATGATGGGATAATCCCCTTCCGGCCTCTAGAACCCAGCAAGACATCCATGATCACGCGATCAGGAGCTGACGACTGACGAGGGAGATGGATGAGAGCAGCACTGCAGGAGGACGAAGGTGAGGCCAACGAAAGGCACAGGTAGTTTGAGGAGCTACTGCTGCATGGCAAATTCAGTGGCTGGCATGATTCTCTCATGAAACTCCCTGACGCAGAGACGCTCAATTTGGGGTCTGACTAGCTAAAGATCTGAGGTTCTTTCTACGACGGCATGGGGGAAGAAGAAGAAGAAGTTAGTTCTTTCTGTGTTGTTGATCTTGACATCTTAGAGGGAGAAGGCACTTGACCAAGCTGATTCAGTTTAGAGGCATCGAGGTGATTTGTGACAATAAAAGTGACAAAGGTGGTGGCCCTAGTGATGGACCTAAGAAAATCAGCATCTCGGTCAAAGGAGCAACACATGAAATTGTTCAAAAAAGTGATTTTTTTGACTTTTGCAACTACCGAGCCAACTGAACAAGGAACTGCTGAAACAGCAGAACTACAAAATGTGACTTCTGCAACTACCGAGCCAGCAGAACCACAAAATGCTGACAGGTACTGGAGCTGTGCAGTCTGTGAAGTGAGAGCAACTAGTAAGGCTAAACATCAAAAACATCTTAAAGGGAAAAAGCATCTGAAAAGAAAGCTGGCTTTGTAAGGTGTGAGCGTTGCAGCGTCAGTTGCAGGCCCTAATGACCCACCTAGGAAAATCCACATCCTGGTTGATCAAGAAATGCATGAAGTAAAGAAGACTCAGCTGCTAGAAGCCCTAGAAGAGAGGGAAAGGTAAATGACAATGGCTAGTGACTTTAGTGAACATGGTCGTTTTGAAATTCCTGCAAAATCAAGGAGAAAATCACTGACGTGGGCACGTAGCTGAAGTAGATGGAAATAGTCATATTGAACTTTCTTCAGGAACCAAGAGGGAAGGCACAGTGGCACTGCCATGTCGAGCAAAGTGGATAAAACTGGCCTTGAACTCCTGATGAAACCAAGCATGCCTGAGACAGCACAGCCTGCGCTAACCAGCTGCGTGACGGTATGTTTGGTGTTTTCTATGTTCAGCCTGTTTGTTTGGCTGGTGCTGGTTTGTTCTGAGAGAAAAGTACTACTGGCTGGTTGCTGGTGGCTGGTTTGTTCTGAGAGAAAAGTACTGCTGGCTGGTGACTGATAAGCCAAGCGAACAGGGCGGATCATACCTTATTTTAATGCTGAGCAAAAAAGAATTCTTCACTTTCGTGATCAATGTTACCTGCCTTTAGTTTATACTACATACAATGCTTAGGCATTTGTTACTTCCGATCAGTTTCTCTGTACCGGCTACTTTCTCCTATTTTGTTGACACATAATTCGAATGCTACATATGCACATGAGTCGATTTTATGGTTAGTTTCTATAGATTGTCTTCTCATTTCAAAATTCTACCGCGACTGTGCTTTATGCAATTGTGAAATGTTGCAAACCGACAGACTATATAGCTAGCACAAAGAATTGCTTGTGTCAGTTTTCCTACGGACACACATATTGATGAGTCCGGCCCATGCGAGGATTGAATTATAGAAAGTCCGATGCACCGATTACGCAGTTTAGCATCACACCCCCGAAAAGCCCGACACACCAATCCGTCTACAACACCACTAGGGCCTCTTGTTGCGCCTCGGCAAACTTAGCACCACAACTCCTGACACACCAATCCGGATTCCTTGAATCCCGCAATCTTAGCACCATATGGTGTGACCCCTCGGGGAAATACAACGAAAAACTGCAAGATAAGTAGATGTCAAGTACTCATCAAACACTGCAAATCTAACAGAAATCTCACTATTGGCAATCACCTGAAATGTACAAAAAGGAACCTACATTCTTATTGTCAGCTACATCAATGGAACTAACTAAAGCTATGTATTATACATTGCTCACTATGGCAGGAAGCACCTATCCTCTTGGTTGGATGTTTTCCTCAAAAGAACTGAATGGATGACACTGTCAGGCTAATCTACCTGTTTGGGCAGGGCAAACAGACTTTACAAAAGGTGCATGAAGCAACATCGGCATTATATATGCCAGCAGGCACCAGCAATCACATGTAGCCTATCTTACATGTGCGGTTGTACAAGCTACAAAAGCTATGTTACAACACCCGACTGAACCATGGCTGTCTACCAAAAGCACCAGAATGCAGTTTGACCTGGATGCATGCCGACACAAGCTTCACTGTACTGTTTCATATATAGATAGGTTTCACGTCATTAACACCGAAGCTTAGACCACAAGATGGACACCGCTTCTGACGGCTACCAAGTGACTTCTGTATGCACTGATTGCAAAAGAGGTGGTAGCACTTGGCAATCACAACCTACAATCAGAAGATTATGTTCATTCGATTAAATGTTCACTTTTATTATCCAAGTATGCAAGAAATAACTAAAGATCACTACCTCTTTCTGCCTATCATGACAGATACCGCACTTCAATATGTCCCTATACTCCTTGACCTCATGATGAAGCTTTTGCAGGACTGCTGAATTATCTTTCTTCTCTCTAAGAGAATTAGCTTTACTTGACATTAGATCCAAGTCATCCTCTATTCTCTTCTTACTAAACCTGGAGCAAAACTGATCTTATTAGACTAAATATTATAAGCAACTAATTGCTTAACAGAAAAAGGAAACGTTTGTATAAACCACCTCTCCTTCTCTAGTTCTATAAGCAGCTCGGCAACTTCCAGTCGATTGCTCCCAACATTAGCTTGTAGTTCATCCATTGACTGCCTGAGCTTAGGAGCCTCTCCACGCATACCAGTCAGCTTTCTTTGAGAATTGACCAGTGAAATAGATTGCTGCATTCCATCCTCCGACAGTCTCCTCGCACGTTCTGACCAAACTCGTAGCTGGAAATTAAGGAAAAAAATATTCAGCTCTCAAGCCAGATCAGTATAGCTTCTCAGAATGAATGTCCTACCAACCTGGTCCTCTAGGCGGAAAATTTTCTGCTTGTACAGATCCATCAAAGTGTTTGCATGCTGCAAATTTCTTTGCAAGGAGCACACTTCCATGTGCAAAGCATCATGTGACTGTTTTGCTTTAACACCTTCCATGAAAAGCTGCAGTAGTAATTGAGTAATAATTAATTCAACAACTATTGACAAATGTTATGGAGAGTTTTACCTGTATGCCATTAGAAAAGTTGGTCCAGACCTCTGTGCCACTGAAAATTTTGATTGCACCTGTGTGCCATCCACTCAAACTTTTGAGTGCTGTATGCCATTCTGTCACCCTTCCGTCCAACTTCGACCGTTCAATGCTCCTGACATGTGGGCCCAGCAAGCAAACATGTCAAAGATGCCCCCCGCCCCCACTCTATCGTGCCCCTGCCTCCTATACGCCACCACCGCCGGCGGCCGTGTCGACTCGGGGTCGAGCTCCTGCGCGCGGTCGGGCTCGAGCTCGCCCTCGGGCGCACCCGCGGCGGCCGGTGCCGAGCTCGCTCGCGCGCAGCAGCGGCCGTGGTCGAGGTCGCAGTCACACCACCCGAGGCCTGCCGCCGGACGTTGACGGACGGACGCGCGTCGTGGCCGTGGTGGCCTTCCCCGGAACGCCGAGGTGTGCAGTCGGTCAATAGAGCTCAGGGCGCGCGTGCTGCCCCGTGTGCGCGCCTGTGGCGGCCGGGACCGGGGCGCACCAGAGGACTCGCCGACTGGGCGCGCCACCGCAACGCCGCCGGCGAGGAACGTGCGCAGCTCCACTGGTGAGGTGGCGTTGGCGACGCAGGAGTGACAGATGAGAAGTGCGACGGCGACGAGCGCGAAGATGAAGAGCGTGCTGATGGACGAGCTCGCCGTAGCTGTGCAGCTCGCGCTCGCCGTGCAGCGCACACGGCAGCTGGGGCGGAGCTCTCCCGCGTCGGAGGCCGCGGCAATGAGGGCGCAGAGGATGGCCTCGCACGACGTGCCCAGGAGCGTGCCCCAACCGAATTTTCTTCCAATTGCTTTCACAATTCGATTCATGATGAATGGTTTGGTCGATTCAAATGGCAGGCCTACATCCAGAATCTTGAGATGAGCCGGTTGAAGCTGGCGCAGCTAGAGCTCACCATGGCTAGGCGCCAGCACGTACATCCACGAATCATTCAAGAGAGCAAGCATATTGCTAGAACTCCGGCGAGATGGGGGCGGCGGTGGGCCCGCGCACAACGTGTCGCTGTAGGCCACCAAGAGGGAGCGTTCCGGTGAGACGGGTCCGGCGGCAGCGGCGGGATGGCACACAGCGTGTCGTCGTTGTCGGTCACCAAGAGAGGGAGCGTGTCGAGGAGGCGGACGGCGAGCGGGTGTCGTCGACGTGGCCGCGGCGCGGCCCTGCGGCGTCGGCGCCGAGGAGGACGACGACGACAGGAGCACGAACAAGAAGAAGCTGAGGCTGACCAAGGAGCAGTCCGTGCTGTTGAAGGGGGAGGACGGAGGAGGAATGAGAAATTTGGTAGGGCCCACAAGGGTAAAACAGTCATTTCATCTACCTATTTGACACCGTTAGCTCGCGAAATGGACGGAATGGCACACAGGTCGTGAAAGTTGAAATCAGTGGCATACAGGTGCGAACGAACTTTTTAGTGGTACACAGGTCAGAAGCAACTTTTTTAATGGCACACAGGTAAAACTCTCAATGTTATGCGTCTTACACCGGTATACATTCTAAAGTACCAAGGTCTAATCCTCAAATTGGTTAAATCTCAATGTAGTTTTCTTAACTTCTCAGTTCTTACCTAATATACCATGTCATGAGAATAAATTACTCAACTGTGAAATCACTAACAGTAAAATCTCAATAAAAATGAGAACAAATTTAAGATCAAAACAAATTGCTCAACTGTGATGCCTTACCATGTCATGATGATTATATGTTAACACATATTAAATAGATAATTTGCAAAAAAAAAACTTTAGTGATAATCCATACTAGTTTTCTTGGGGCCTTGTGAACCCTAAGTCCAAAAGAACTAGCACAAGTTACAAACAAGGAAAATAAGAGAAAGCAAAGCAAAGTAGAAGACCTTGCCTTTGTTCCTACTTCAATACAAATGATGCATGGCTATCCTATGCGATCGATAAAAAAAGAACTAGGCCAAGCTTTTCGCGGTGGACTGTTACTGTTGAACTCCGTGAGTGGATGAAACTCCTACCCCGACCCAGGTTTGAAGCACGGCACTTGGAACAAAGCCCAGGGGACTCCCGTGGTCGAGATTTTTTATTTTTGAACTAGCACGGAGCCCAAGGTACTATTACATTGCACAATGCTAACTCTAGGTTACAATCTGTTAAATCAAAATCAGTAACCACAATATCCAGGTACGTTCCGATAATGTGGCTTTTTTAGCAACTTGACCTTTTCTGTTACGCAACTAAATATCAACACTGGTTGCCAAATCCAGTAGATCACCACGGTTGCCATATCAGCTGGAAACTAGTGACCAGGGTGAAGCCTCGTGTATTTATTTTTGCTTCCTAGTTAGGTTCAAACTAACAACAGATAAACAGAATATTAAGTTCCTTCAGTCAAAGTCAGGAAAAGCTGAAAGTCTGCCGACTTGGATTCTACTAACCTTCTAATGTATATTTATTATTGGGAAATTTGGATCCATACCATTAAAAAGATCTCAAAGTTAGATATATACCATTATAAGTCAATGACATGTGGGGTTCACATGAGTCAATGACATGTGGGGTTCAATGGTATATATCTAACTTTTAGATCTTTCAATGGTATGGATCCAATTATTCCTTTATTTTAATATATAAACATTTTTTTATTGATTGCCAGATCGGAGCAGGGTCTCACCTCTCTTCCTAATGGTCTGGCAGTGCTCCCTGCCTATGGCTTCCTTGACAATTGACATACATTTTATTCACTTATTTTGTGGCACCAATTATAAAAAAGACACTCCTTAACCATTGATCTACGACTCGACCCTGTTACAGTGCCACAGAAAATCTCAATGCCACCCCTGAATATGCAGCAAAATCCAACTACAAAAAGCTCACAACAAGCACCACTATAAAATTCAAAAGCCATTGATGGCATATCTAATGCATGGGCTCACCAGAAATAGCTTGTGGGGCTATTTCTGTACATATACAATGTATTAGACACGGTTCATACATAGGAATGGTCCACTGCCAGATATGGGCCTCCATATACTACTAATGAACCAACAGCCCTGCGTAAGCTTTACTTAAGCCTACGAACTAGGAGCCGTTGCTTGCTGTTCATCCAGACACGGCCCCAACTCCAGAGAAACCAATCCCCTTTTCGACCGAATTTACCAGTGACCTACCCCACTTGATGGTTCTCCGTAACCATAGTGATCCCTTCTCTTCAAGATCCTCTACTTATTCTTCCGCTAGATCATCTAAATCATCTTCTAAACTGTTCCTCTCACTATTTTATGAGGCAATAGGAAATGAACTGGACACCAGAACAGACATAGGGATGTGTGTTGATGCAGCAAAAACAAAATGGGTGCACAAGTCAGAGTAATACAGAAGAAAATGATTTGCACTAACAACTGAATTGGTGGAGTGGAAAATAGAACCTCTTCTCAATCTTAAGCATTCAAGTAAAGTAAAACAAGTGTCATGAACAATAACACTGAGATGAAGACAAAGTAACTGCTTGAATCAGTCATTTGAATCGTCACCTTTGTATTATGATCATCTCTTTCGATGATCTGCTGTAGCAGCTGTTGATTTTGTGACATTATGTCTTCATATGCCTGCCCAATGCTCTGTAATTGAAAATAAAAACTTGAGACCTGAAAACATAATGCTGATAACCATGGCCAAATGGTCTACAAGGAAGATTGTACACACCTCAATCTCCACCACATATGCTTCACATTCTTCATGTTTAGACTTCAGTATATCAGATAGTCTCACTAGATCTCTGAGCCATAGAAATCCAGCACTTGATATCACTTTACTTGAAAATTTTATAAAAGAAAATATGCCTTCCACACTATTTCAACAATCTTGAGCCCACCCATTATAAAAAGTAGAAATGAATTCTCTTTTCTAATTGCATTTCTAAATACTAAAGGAAGAGTGAATATGAATGGAATACCTCCTAGAAGCTTCCAGCTTCTGCCTTAGTTCAGCAATCTCAGCTTCAGCAGTTGCTAGTCTCTGCTGAGACATTGCTTCAGCTTCATTGGCTGCAATTACACGTTGCTCTAATTTACTTTCATTAAGAGAATATTTTAGGACGTGGACTCGAGCCCATTCAGAGAGTTCCCTGTCTCTGGATTCCATCAGCTGTCTGCCACCAAAGTGTAAAAACATATGTAAATATAACATAAATGATCACACATGAAATAAATGGACTGGACAGCCCACAATGTCCAATGCTCAATAAGTATTTTCATCACTAAACACAGGTATTAAAAAACACATTTAATAGCTAGTATGACTGGCATTAGCTAACTAGACTCAGAACTCAGCATTTTAAGAGATGATAAGAAGTACCCTGGTCCAGAAATGACACTCTTAGAATTTACACGATGTTGATTTTGTATCAAGATGACCCTACCTGGAATCAGTGGACTCATGCTTATACAATTCCACAAATAGCTTAAGCTCCTCTGTATTTTCCCTAAGATCGCGAACCTATGGTATGTAAAATATGTTAATAAAACAACACTGGAATGCACATATCCTGCAGTAGGTAAAGCACTAAATGTTGTTTAACCAGTACAAGAACTGTTAAAAAGATTTGAACGTTCAGAAATTAACAACAGAAAAAGCTTACCAGATATTGAAGTTGGGTTATGTCAGATTCAGCATGGGCAGATTTACATGATATTTCTTCAATTTCTTGTTCCTACAAAACAAAATATAAGAAATAGCACATCGGCAAATCAATGCCACGACACTTGCCCACTGATTGTGCAAAGCAACAAAACGAACTATGTACCTTTCTGTTTAGGATACTAGAAAGTGAATGGACTTCTGCTCGCAAAGAATGCAACTGTAAGGAAGCATCCTTGTGTTTGGACAGTTCCCTTTGAACAGAACCCATTTCTGTCGGTAGTGATGACACTAGAGCTCTGAATCTTGAGATAACTTGGTTCCGACCTGACAGTTGTAAAAAAGAAAGAAAAATCATTTCCTGCTTTAAGCAGAGATCAGAGGAAATGTATTTCAAGCATGTTGTGTTGTAATTACAGCACCAGGTTCTCTTGAAGCCTCTTCAAGTTTCAACACCAGCATATTCTTTTCATTAGATAGTTTCTGAACATCCTTTTCAAGATCAGCAATTCTAGACATACAGTATGCAGAAACCTTCTGGGGGATTTCAGCCAGATCAACTTTTTGATTAAATTGCCTTTCTTGCCAAATAAAGCTATCCAAATCAACCTGAAACACGGAAAGTAGAAGTTCAATGAAAGATCAGATCTTTTAGGTTAACATATCTGCTATACAGACTTGCAAATTCACTAACCAGTAACCACCTGTAATTTCTCTAACAAAGTTTGGTGATTATCCAACTCTGCTTGAGACTTCTGAAGTTGATCATTAACAAGCTCAAAAACTTTGGAAGAACGAATGCTTTTGAAATCTGTCAGTATATTCTGGAAGCAACCAAAAAAAAGGTAAAAATGTCATATAGCATTCGACATAACATAACAAGACAACCTTCAACCACACAATAAAAATTAGGTATGGTATTATAACACCATAAAGTAATTGTGAATTCTGTGCCTGATCAGATATCTTTGGTTCAACAAACCTGAAAAGTCACTAACTTATTCAAAGTTTCAATTCTCTCTTTGTGCAGTCTCCTGATTTCCTCCAAACGCTTTGAACTCAGTTCCTGCTTATATTAGCACGTGTCAAGTTTAAAGTTCATTCACATCTAGACAATAGTTTGGAGCTCTGAACATACCATTAATTCCTTGTGGGTAGCTTCAAGATCTTGCAGTTCTCTTTGTTTATCTCTCACCTTCTCTGCAGTTGCATTTTTGTTTCCAACTGTAGGAACAAGAATCGGAGTCCCTTGCTTATTGTCTCCCTGTGCTTTCAGTGCTGCCAGTTTGTGCTTGGTTTCTTCCAATTTGGCAACAACACTGGTCAACTCCTCTTGAAAAGAACAAAAATGCATGTGTTAGTTTTATCATTGCACAACAGCTATGTACAGATAGTATCAGGTTGTGGCAGTGGCCACCAAAAGCAAAAAAATAATTTATATTTTTTATGATTAGTATTAGCTTGTTTGATGAATCAAGTTACAGAATGGAACTTTAATTTCAATTAAGGACACAGATGTATTCGAGATTGGAACGCCCACAAGATAATCATCCACAAAACAAATACAAAATACCTTTCAGACGTTTCTGTTCAGCTTTATTCCAGGCATTCGAATCTCTTTGTTTTTGATAGTTCCCTGCTAACTGCCTGTGCTTCAAGTGAAGATTATCTACTACCTGTATCACATTATTAAGCTTGGATAACACGTCACTGGTAGCACTGCACAGTTGCCTGCTGTGTTCTAGGGAACATTGGCAGATTAAGGAAAATGTTAGCATATAAACCACAATGAAAGCTATACTACAACAGAAAATATGGAGCAGAACGAACCACTTTCTGGCAGTTTAGTGAGAGCAGCAGAAACAAACTCATTATTCCCATGCCACAGTTCACTTGATGGAAGGAAGAACTTCTGCAGAACATTAATCGTTGATGATTGTTCTGGAGGGACACCATTTCCCGAATGGCAACTGGGAGAACAACCTGAACTTTCCGTGGCACCAGCCTCCAAGAGTCTATTTAAGAAGTCCCTTTCTAGAGCCATGCATATACCATCTGACGAATAAGGTTTGCACGTATATGAAGAAGGACAAGAAGCATTTAAGTAGACAACATAAAACAGGCAAATGCTACTCAAAAAATATTTATTTATTAAGTCCCCAAAAAATATTTATTTATTAACAATCATGGAGTCAAGGAAAACTAATAACAGCTAGTTCCACAGACAATCATGTAAAACTTTTGCCACAAAATTATTTTCAAAAGAGCAATGGTCCACAAACACCTCAAATAAAAAAGGTTTCACAATACCTGCAACTCCCTCCGCCCAAATTACTAGTCGTTTTGGTTTTTCTAGATACAATCCTTTTGTTATGTATCTAGACATAAGTATATATCTAGGTGCGTAACAAAAGGAATGTATCTAGAAAAGCCAAAACGACTAGTAATTTGGCACAGAGGGAGTAGTTCACCGCTTCATTAGTAGAAAGTATATAAGCCAACAAAATCATATAATTCTTAGCTGCCACATGTATGATTCTAGAACAATGCAAGCTCCAATAGATTCATAATGCATAAAGTACAGCTCCGTACCCTTCCGAACATTGTTGTGGCCTGTACTGCAGCTCGAAATCGAAGATTCACTTTTGCAAACAGAAACTAACTCAAGATCTGCTACAAGCTGTTTGGATAAAGGAATTTCAGAAGAAAGCCTATAGCGTGTGAACATATGTTATCATGCACGAGCTAGAATAACTTACTCGCTCCCAATAACTTTTGACCAGGACAAGTGTCTCATTATGTGTCCTCTGCTTCTCTTTTAAACCATGGAATCTACTCTCGAGAGCACGGAACTCAAATTTGTGGACTTCCAATTGTTCTGAAAGCTTTTGATTTTTGTATTTAAGTACAGCAAAATCGAGCTGCCAAATAAGAAAGTATAAGATGGCAGTATAGCAAAATCATGAAGGCATGAACTAAAAAACAGCATTAGATTGAAAATATATCATATTAATTCCAGTACGAGAAGAACAGCATAAACCAGCACAGGATCACCTTCACGTTCAAACCCCAAGAAATGCAAAGATGGAATGAGATAAAATAATAATAATGGTATTATATGATGTGGGTTGGAGACATCGTTTGGATGAGGCGCCTATGTGCTCACCCTGCAAGCAATTAAGCATCCTTAATGTCATGGCAATGCGCTCTCAAATTCAACCCAGCAATGGTGCGCTGACAACCATGATTGCTAGTGTGCTTTATTTAAGAATTTGTATTTTTTAAGATTTAATCAGAACTGGTTTTGCTGAATAAGCAAGAACTAACAAATTATTCCAATTCGTGGCATAATAGATCAATTTTAGCTCGAGATTCCAACTTGAAATGCTTAGAGAAAAATTATCGGCATCTCATGCGGGCACCATTTGAAGAAAAGAATGCTAGCCATATTTGTAAAATCATTATCAGGTATCCTGGTGACAAGTGGTATTTGCACAAAATGACACAGAGATATGATAGGTCCTCTCTTTCTATGGATTGAAGAAATAGGTGAAGTGATAGTCTCTTCAGCAGTCACAGTGTACAAAAGTTGCTTGAAGGCCACTGCTGGAATAACTATTTGGTACAATTTCTTGATATTATGGTCATACACTGAATTGCTCATTGGTGATATCATTCATTTATTAATGGTCCCTTTCATCACAGGAGTGTTTAACTAAGGGATAATGGTCGGAAGTCACTCAGTAACAATGACGCTAATTTCCTGGTGTTGCTGTAACCATATACGCCTATGATTGTCTGACTGACTATTTGTCTTACAAGACAGGAAAGTTGTTTAAGGTTACAATGGCAAGCCTTTAGTTCCACTGCTACCCCGAAGGTTATAATACAACCATGGAAAGTCATTGCACGCGCTCAGTAAGATTTGTATAAGCCTAGCCATTACTATTGAGTTGCATGCACCAACACTCCCCCTCACGTGCAGGCTCCCCAAGGCCGCATACGTGGATATCGGAGTGGGGCTGTAATTATTTTAATTAACACGCCCGCCAGGATTCAAACTCGAGACCTCCAGCTTTGATACCATATTGAGCTGCATGCACCAACCAGTTTAACCCAAAAGCTTAAGCTGATGAGGAAAGGTGGGCAGTTCACTTATACTCCAACAATTACATCTGGTTCGGGACAAATTAGGCTGTATCTGTTTACAGCGCATTCTATTAATGATGTGCTTTTTTTTGTGTGGTGGTGGAAACGGATCATGGCGCAACTCAACTACGATACTGCTTCATACCCGGTGTTAACAGAAGTTCTCCACCGTTGCCGCTAACCAGTGGGAAGCAAACAGTGTATGGAAGTATCCGTTACAGCTCAAATCCCAGAACAACTAAATTACATTACCATTTGCGTTACCTGCGGATGAACTTACCAAACAGGCAAACACTAGCTAAGGTAAACTTGTGGGTACCAGAATCAGGTAACCTCTCAAGTATCCGTGCACAATTATATCGAATACTATTTATAGAAGGTAAACAATTCTTCAAAAGTTAATGTAATCCATCAAGATGCGTAACAGGGAGTGCACATCAGGACATTTTAGATCATAGTTTCATTTTTCCCAGCAGTTGGGAGTCCCAGCAAGCAACCAAATGAAAGACAAAAAGGTGCAGACGACTGCTTTCTTCTTTTCTTTTTCAATAAAAGTTCGAGGATTAAGTTTCTTGTAGACCACAGAAACTAAATGCTCATTTGCACTTACCGGACGAGACATAGCACTTTTCCTGGGATCTTGGACGTGGAGGTAAGTTGACATGCTACTGGTACTGGTGTTCACTCAATCAGCATGAGGTCCTGAAGCACGCACCAGCAGTCATTGCCAAAGCTTATGATATCTAAATCCACCAGACAATTTTTGCAAACGAAATCGAAGTTAGTAGGTATACAGTACATACGGATCGCATCTGTGTCAGATCCGAATTCAGATATGTTATATTAGGGTTTGGGGAGTGCCCCGTTTCGCACGGAAGAAAGAGAGAAGGGGCGGGCATACCTGGTGGATGCTCGTCGCCGTCGCCGCCGGCCAAGGGCTCCGGCGAAGACGTGGCGTGGCGAATGGCGCCGCCGCTGGCCCAATCGGCGCCGCCAGGAGACGCAGACCAAGAGAGGAGAGACTTGGGAGAGAAGGGAACGGGGAAAAAATAGAGATGAGAGGGGGAGGGAGGCCGGGGAGGGGTGAACGCCTTCCTACACGTAGCAAGCAACGAGCTGCGACCTGCGGCTCGCTCCGGCCGTTTCGATGGCAGCTTGTTGCTGATTTTCTCGGTACTTTTAGTTTTTTTTCCTTTCTTTACCGGCTAGGTTAAGTTATACTCCTTTGGTACAAACACTATGTGAATAGCCAGATAAAAATTTTGGTTGATTAATTTAAATCTAAAATAAAAATAAAGTCGTTATTTTTTTGATATATAAGAGTTTCTTTAAGAAAAAATATAATACCTTTTCCTATTATTATTTCGTTTTCCTTTGAAAGGAGATAGAAAAACCCGAACATGATTTATTTTCTCATCCTAGTAGATAATCTAGGGGGTATGTGTTCAGATTAATAAACAATAAGACTATACCTTATACACGCAACTACATAAAAGACGATACATTAATTAAAAAACTATGCTGGAAGATGGTATCTAGTGACCTGGAAGCATGCTTGTCGCAGCAAAGAAGATGGTGGTCTGGGGATTTTAAATTTGAGAAATCACAATGCTGCACTTCTTCTGAAATTTTTTCATAAGTTTTACAACAATTTGGATCTACCTTGGGTGCAGCTGACTTGGTCCAAAATGTATTCCTCAGGCAAGCCCCCTCACGAAAGGAAAAATGTTGGTTCCTTTTGGTGGAGAGATATCATGACTTTGGCTCCCTCATTCTTTACGTTTGCATCCTGCAAAGTTAACAGAGGTGTTTCAGTTTCATTCTGGACTGATCATTGGGATTTGGGAATTTTAAAGGACATTTATCCTCAGTTATTTTCTTTTGCAAGGAAGAAGAATTGTTCAGTCAGCCAATTTTTGCAATGAGAGGATAACATATCCTTCTTTTTGCCCCTCTCTCAAATTGCATCTCAGCAGCTCTCAGATCTCAAAGTTGATATTCAAGGTCTCAATTTGGCTTCACATGTTAATGACTGCTGGTCTTATTCTTGGGAGTCTGATATTTTTTCTAGCCATAAAGCCTATCTAATCATTCAGGTTCATTCCCAGCCTCCCTTCTTTTCAAATGGAAATGGAAATCGAGAGCACAAAATAAACATAAGTTCTTTTCTGGTTACTTCTCAGAGATAGATTGAACACCAGGAATCTGCTTCACAGAAAGACTATGTTTTTACAGTCATATTCCTGTGTTCTCTGTGTCAGTAATGTGGAAGAAGATGTCAGGCATCTGTTCTTCTCCTGCCCTTTCAGTGATGCATGTTGGACCTATCTTGGTGTTATTTGGGATCTCTCTTTGGATTTTCAGTCAATGGTGCTTCATGCTAGGATCCTTTTCAATGAAGCCTTTTTTAGAGAAGTTTTCATAATAGGCTGCTAGGCTCTTTGGTCTCATCGGAATGTTAGTATGTTTGACGGTGCTAGCCTCTCATTTGCCTCCTGAAGGGCGCTCTTTGTTAGGGAGTTGAAGGCGGTTACCTTAAGGGTTAAACCGTAGGTTAGTGACAAAATCAATTTATGGCTGAGTAGGCTTTTGTAATTTTGTTTTAAATCTTGGGCTGGGTCTTGTACAATGTACATATTTGTTCATATATATATATATATATGGGTAGGGTCTCCCCTGTCGTTCCCGTCAAAAAAATTAAAAAACTATGCTCTTCTCTAATTATTGTCGTGTTGGGGCGTTGGGCCGTTGTTTCTTCTGGTTTGGGCATACATGGCCTATAAATAAATATAACTGAGGGCACTGGGCCAGAAATGGCTCGTAAGGCCGGACCCCCTCGGGCACCCGGCCGCGCAGTGAAGCCGCGTGGCTAGCACCGCTTCGCCACACCGCTTTTGTGTGAAAACCGCCGCCGCTGCTGCTTGCTGCACGCCACGTCGACGTCACCGCGCGCCACGCCGAGCCGAGATCCTCGCCGTGTCGCACCGTGCGCCGCCCTCTCATACTCTAACCTTGAGCTGTACCCGTGTTGAAATCACCACGTGAACCTAGGGCACCTAACCCTGTGTTTGCCTGCTCGCTGAAACCACCGGCACCGCCGAACGCTGCTCGCCGCCGCCGCCGCGCCTCTGCGTCGGCGCGCGCCGAAGCAAGCGTGGATGGCAAGGGGAAGCCCTGCGCCCCTGAACTCTACAAGGGTCTGCACCAGACTTCTCCGGTGCATGCTTTTGGAGGACATGGGCCAACAAGGCCGACGCAGCCCAGCAAGGCCCTTTTTCTTTTCCCCGGCGAACTCTGATTTATGTTCAGGGTGATCGGTCGGACTTTGTCCTTCTGGCCCAAGAGGCTGAGTCCAATGGGTCGATTCCGGCCCACTGACACTTTCGGCCCACTAAGGCCCACTGACCTGTGATGATGATGTCACGATGACGTCATGCTGACGTCATCACCTATTTTCAAAATATAAAAATCATTTTCTGTTTATAAATGAATTTTGGAAATTATTTTATAAATTCTATAATCTTTAAAAATTCATAACTAATTATTTATAACTCCGAAAAATACGAAACTAGTTTCTATATTTTTCTAAAAATGAGACGGTGCTGTTTGTAGATAGTATGGTTCTGTTTGAATCTTCTAAAATTGGGTTTCTTTAGATTTATTGCATAGTTGTTTGTCGGTATCTTAGTGTCTCGTATCTCGTGCTGCACAGACCCGAGCTACAACCAGGAGGAGGCCTACGACCCCGACTACAACCCAAACCAGGACTTCGGACGCCAGCCAGGTGTCATGTCACTCCCAACCATATAGATCCCATGCTTGCTATAGTTGCTAGTGCTTAATTACTTTTGATGCATGTTTTGAAATTGCATAGACAATTGATTAGCCATGCCTTGGAATTGTATATCTTGTCCTTGGAATACCTACTTTTGGAACTAGCTACAGACCCCTAGCTAGTTCCCGGCACTACTTCATCCATATATTTTACCCTTAGTTATGGATGGATCTCAGGTTTGGACCGAGATTGGGATACTTCGGAACTCTTGCGTGTGTTTTGAGTGAGTGTGTATCCTTGACGTGTTACCGCGGGAGCGAGCCGCTTTGGTTACTTGTGAACGCCTGTCTAGGGGAGATGCGACCTGTCCTCCCGCCCTAGCGGCGTGTCGGACGGACGGAGTTGGTGAGTGCTTGCTCCCGCAATTAAGGACCGATCGTCTGTGTGACCTTGATCTTTGGGCTATTTTCGTACAAACCGTTCGCCTTGTTATGGGCGGGGTTCGGTCCGAGAACTAGTAGGTGGATGGCATCCAGCCTGTAGGCGGACCGGTGTGGTCGTGTGAGGGGGACGGGTTATACCCCCGAGTAGACGTCGCCCCGGCTCCTCCGGGGATGGTCTCACAGCTCCGAGACCCTGCTGGCAAGTTTCGCGCCCCAGTTCAGGACGAGTCAGGCTTGGAGAGGCAGGAGAGTGCCACCCACTGCTAGGTCTCCGGTCGTTAGGTAGGGATGTGGAACGGAGGCATCCGTTTCTGCCCTATCCGGCGGGTCCAGTTGTACAACCTCTGCAGAGTGTTAAACCTATAGCTATAGTCCGTGTCCACTGGTATGGACAGCCCTTATGATCTCTCACCTGGCTAGTCTCTTCTTGTGCTGCTTTCTCTCCCCTGTGTGTTGTGAGCCCGGCTTCGTGCCGTTGAGACGTGGGGATAGGAGTTGGTGACCCCACGTCGCAGATGAGTGTGGGATGCTGTATCTTGGTTGAGATCCAGTATTTGGTGCTTCTTTCCTTGTTGGGGCGTTGACCCCGGAGGCGTTGTCCTCGGAGGTGTGGATCTCTTCGGAGATGGATACCTCTCTGCTCTTCTGCTTACCTTGATGTTGCTACCGCTGCTTGCTTAACCTTCTACAGCCATAAATAGGATTACTCATGCATAGTAGAATTATTCTCTCTTGCTTATGCTCTTTGTTGGGAAGCTGACATGACCTACTCGCTTATCGAGTAGATGACGGACTTTCAGACCAGGAGCCGGACTACGACTTTGAGGACGACGGATGGGAGGACTGATGCTCGCCCTACACTCGAGTTGCCTGCGGATATGGAGTCTACTTCGCTATATGAGAGCCGCTGCGTAGATGTTTACTCTTCTTGATTCAGTCCTGTCGGACTTGTACCCGGCATGTGCCGAAATGATGTACTCAGATGCTTAATTATTATAATATTATGTGGACCTTCAAGTATTTATTCTTATTGTACGGTACTTTGCTTTACTTTCTGAGACAGGAATTTGCACGTGATAGTCTCCTGGGACTATCACAGAGGTGCAGGGATCGGGTTCCCGTCTTCGGAAACCCGGTTCGTTTCAGCTGGTTGCCGAATAACATGGTCACGAAACGCTCATTTTTACCCGCTTTTCATCCTCCGACTCCTCTTTCTCTTTGGGCCATAAACAGGCCCATCAGTCGTTAGAATAGGGAGTTGTTATTAATTGCAAGGTCAGGAGGAGATAGAGATAATCATCACAAAAAAAAAGGAGATAGAGATTTCTTGCAACAAAAGAAACCTTGGCAGTTACTGAAATCTGTTCATACTGCTTACGCATCTCGGCATCTAGGAGTAAATTCCATGGGCAGCTCCAGTGTAAAATAACCGAACTGTCCAAGGAACGGAGCAGCCAGGCAGCCAGCAGATCCATCAATGTGCTTTCCTGATGAGGAAAAGAGAAGCCACGCAGATTACGCCAACAGGAGTAAGTCAAGCATCCGCGCAGCCCGGCCGGCCGGCCGGCCACCGAGCGCCGGCCGAGCTACTACCCGCCGCGCCGTGCTCCGAGATCCTAGCCGGCTATGCCACGCACTGACGCACGCATATGCCTAGCCTACCCAAAGTAGCCATGTGCCGGTGCCGCCCGGCCGGCCCGTAGGATGCCGCCGTAGCTAGCCTCTGTTCGACCCCCTGCCGGCCATGCGAGTGTGACCTCGGCCGGCCGGGGACACCAGGACATGGCCATCCCCACCCACAGGAGGGCAGCAGGAGGCCACCGGCTGGCAGTGGCAGGTCCCCGACTCCATCCACCATGCACTTTGATCACTCAAATTTACCCCAGCTCGTTGGCTTCGTGACCACGGGTGTGTTTGGAGCTCAAACGTTTGGGCAAAATTTGACAATTCTGATCAAAATTGGTGCAAAATACACTGTAGCGTCAGATGAATAGTGAGAGGTGATGCGATGGAATGTGATAGATGATGGGATGTTTTTTGGAAAAATTTAGACTTCTAAACACACAACTCATCAACTCGCATTCTGGCAATCGCTGACGGCACTGCGCTGTGCACGGCGCTACGACAAAGCGCCGGTGTGCCCAGCGCCGTCGCTTTTCGTGCGTGGTTTTCTCTGCACACGACACAGTGTCGCAGGAAGCGAGCCAGGACGCGAAGCACTGGAGCTGAGCTATGGGGGGATTCACGGGATGCTACTTTTCGGCGCAGGCCACGCCGCCGCCGGCGTGTACCCGTCCGGCGCGCAGGCAAAAATCCGGAGAAGGCCGTTGCCGCTGCCGCCGTTTTGCCTGCAGGATCCGTCCAGGCCGGCGCGGAAAACCACGGCGCTCGAGATCATCCATCGGCGCCTGGGACGAAGACCCTGCTGCCACCTGCCGGTCGTCCGGCACGCGTGAGTGGCGGCTGCAACCTGAAGCAGTGAAGCACCGTGCGTGTGTCGCTGGGAGTGCTGACGCTAGCTCAACCTAGCAGTGTCCGATGACCACTGCCCAGCAGTGAGGCAGTGACTGTGCCCGTCCGTTCGTGGAACGGGTAGATGATTTGGACACAAATCTTAGTGCGTGCTCAATGACAATAGCCATGATTGCTGAGCTGATTAAGCTCGACCGCCAGTTTAGGTCGCCGCTGTCGTTTTCCAATTATGCATCCGGGAAAAGGGTACGGACAGGGCCTAAAATTTCATGCAAATTGCCTTTTCGAGACTCAAAATCAGCTTTAGTGGTTGCTAATTTGAGAGGAGAGGGGGAAAAAGAGTAATTGCTTTTAGTGGTGGGTTGGTTGACTAATGCACTAAAGCAACAAGAGATTGTTGCGGTCTTGTGGTTTGGCGTCTAGCTTGTTGCTGGGCAGGCTTATTGTTGGTTTGTTAATGTCGTCAGTGGCCGGCCTGATGAAGTGGCCAGTAGGCATTATCTCTGCCTGCTCAATATAGAATTGGTGGGTTTTCCATCCATCAGAAACTCTGCCTGCCCTGAGCACATATCAATCTATCTAATCTAGATCTCACACTTTCTCTTGAAACTTCTGCTTTTCCTTGCAAATGTCTTGTCACTGGTTAATTATTGGAACAGCTTTCCCATGAATTATGCATATTTGTAGTTTTTGTAATCCAATGGAGATCCTCTGACAACTTTGTGAAACAGGACAGTACCAAAAAGAAAGTCATTTTATCTCCTCATCTGATTGATGTTGCCCTTACTTTCCAAGTAGGGCATTATTATCCTTTGACACTAAGCGCATAAACATTAAAATAAGGGATATCTTATATTCACGAGGCATCTAAATTTTCAACCTTTTATGGCGACGCTTGTAAGCCCTCCGATCTAAAATACACACCCAAGTTTGATTATGTAGTGTCGACCTCTGTTCCTCCTCTCACCAATCTTGACGCCCATTCCTTTCCTCTTCATGTTGCAACAACAATTTTTTTAAGATGTACGTGTTGAGTATGTAATTAAGAAGAAAATTACATGGACGCAACTTCGGGAAGGACCTCAAATCACCACAATGGTGACAAGCAAAGCAACACAAATATAATAACATATAAGAAATCCACAACACCACCACCACACTAAACGCGACCTAAGATGACTGAAACCTGCAAAGAGAGGAAAACACCATGAATACATGTGTATCACAGATTGCCTAACAACTCAGAGCTAACGGACAAAGAGTGTGAAGGGCATGCAAGATGATACCTCCAAGCGGGAAGCGACACAAATGCCGCAATCGTCGTCCATCTGTCCATTGAGAAACCGACCAAGTCCTCACCTAGAAAAAGGGAAATGAACTTGGTGGCTTCAACAACACCTCCCGCAAGATGAGCTGTGTTAAATGACTACTAGAAAACCCCTCTTAGATACGCCAGATTTAAAGTTAGACACACTTTATTTCGCCTCTATAGCTTTGTAGATACGCTTTCAAAAAGCATGCTAGAAGTGTCTTCGTATGGACCGCGTCAAGCTTCGTAGAGACGAATTCGTTAAGCGTGTCTACAAAAGAAAACAATGTTTCAATGACACGTTTGATGCATGTCTTCTCGCATTGATACATTTTTAGAGACACATTTATAACATGCTTAGTGGTGTAGTTATGTAGTATAACAACGCGTCATTGTGTGTTAAAAAATATAGAGACAAACTCCTAGATACATTTATAAAACATGTCTACTAATTTATGAAAAATCAAAAAATAATTCAGATTTAAGGAAACCTACACATGATTATTTATCTGTAATATGTGTGTTACGTAAGATTCAAACCCAAGATCTCTTACCTCACACATAACTTCCTTACCATCTTACCTACACAACAAATCTGACTTACATAAGTATGTTTTACTTTTGAGTTTTGCCTATGAAGAACCATTAGTGCACATTTGATATGCTTTATGACGTTCCTACATGCTAGTCACGATTCAAAACATGTCTAACCATGTATCATTTTGAAACTTTTTTTACAATCATGTCAAAAAGTATCTTTACGTGACTATAGACATTGTTTGATACACTCTGTAGCGTGTCTAGATAATAATGACACATTAAATTGTGTCTAACTTCGTGTCTTTTGAGATGATTTCAGTGGCGTGATAAAAAAATATCTATGAGACTACTAATGTTGTAAGCGTTCTAATATTGTGAGTTATCAAAATCATGTCAAAAAGCATCTTTATGCACTAGCATAGAAACACTTTCAGAGTGTGTTGCTACTATAACGTAGCAAAAGAGGGGTTCTAGAAGTAGCTACTGCCACCGCATCCTTTATGCTGGGCAAAACTTTCGCCAAAGACCCGCAAAACCAACTCCACCAACAGACCACCAAGACCCCCAACAACAATGCCTTACACTCATTTGCCTCTCATCCAACAACCATCACCGATAGGGAGATGGATCCGGGGGGCTTGAGCCCCCTACATGCACCCCCCTCGAGCCCCCTTCATCTTTTGAGGAGGCAGAAGGAAGACAGAGGAAGGGAGAGGAAGAACTAAGAAGAGCAACCTTAAAGAGCTAGATATTATAGTATTCCAAACGGGCGGCCTGGCCCTAGCCCGAGCACGATACGGCCTGGCCCTATGCGGCCCGACACTATTCGGCCTGATAGATTCTTCGTGTCGGGCCGTGTCGTGCATCATGCCTGACTGGCGGCCCAGGCTCGGCCCTATGGCCTATTTTTCGGGCCAGGCCGGCACGACACCGAGGCTGGCCCATGTAACATCCCTGATGTTTAATTAGCATAAGCACATGATTAAGATTTGATAATTAAGTTTAATTAGTGCTAAAGCATGTCTAGGTTAATTTTGATCCACTTTGCAAAAGGACCCTTGGTCAAAATCCCTAGTTTTGGTCAAACCCCTTAAAAGCTCTATAATGCTGAAATGATTTTCTTGCGTGTTCTCCAAATTTCACTATAGAACTTCAAATTCTGCCAATATAAAAGGTTTTCCTTGTTTCCGAAAACATATTTTTCATAATTGGCAGACATTCAAATTTTGAGTGTAAATTTGCCAAAATTCGAGTTGAAGGTCCTGTGAACAGTATCTCAGGGCCGAGTTTTGCAGCAACTTCATCACGTTTTCCCCATCAATCTATTCATCAAAACATAGGTCAACCTTTGCAAAAGTTGTACTCCTATAGTTGCTATACAACTTTTGTATTTGGAGATTTTTGAGTTGTATTCAAATTTTTGGAGTTTCGTATTTTTGAAAACGGGCTCGCGGAATAGAATCGGGCGTCATCGCCGACGTTGCCGCGCTCCAGCGCGCGCGCGCACCGCGTTCCATTCGCCACGCGTCAGGCCCCAGGTGCGCCGGCGTACGGACTCGTCGAGGCCTTCACGGTGGACCACTTCATCACCGTGGACCCTCCGCCCTTGTTTCCCCCGTGCGCCGCGCGGCCTGCACGCATGCGTCGGGCCAGCTGGCCGCCCCCACTTGTCCGCGCCGCATCCTTAGGCCCGCACACGCCTCACATTCATCATGCACGCACGCCTGGTCGCTTAAGCCGTGCGCGCAGTCGTCGTCGTCCTCTTTTGCCCCTCCGCCGTCGCCATAGCCGCCGCCGTCATGGAGCTCCACCTCCCGCTGCAAACCATCGCCGCCTAACCGCTTCCGCTCCTCCCCTGAACCTCCCTATAGCCTCCTCTATCGTCGTCGCCCCGGCATTGGGCCGTCGTCGCCGGTAATTGGAGCTCCGGCGGGTGCCTCCCCTGTGCGCCGCCGTGAGGGCTCACCGGCAGCTCCTCCGGCCGGGATTCCTCCACCAGACGCCGCAGGGGAGCACCTTAGGGGCTCTAAGCCACCCCTCCGGCCAAGACCGGCGCCCAGCGGCTGCCGGCGGTGTCCCCTGTTTCGGCGAGGACCCCCTTGCAAAGATTGAAAAAGCTGCAGGGTCTTTTCCGTAAACCGAGAACCTTTTCGTAATATCAAAAACTCAGTTCAAGGGTCCAAGTGTAAAAGCTATATTAGGTTTTCTCAACAACTTTGAAAATCCATTAAAAATCGTAGAAAAATCAGAAAAATGTAAATCCAATTGTGTTGGGTTCTTTGTGAGGAGATCTACATTTTCTAGAAAGTATGTATAGGGTTTTTTCTGTATAGATTTGAAATGAAAATTCAAACTCACTTTGATGTACTTTTGTTATAGTTCAAAATGTACTCATTCTATGGATATGAAATTTGGATATGTTGATATTTATGCCATGTTTAGATCTGTGACCAAAGATGACACATGTTTGATGTGTAGATTTGTAGTTATGATGTTTGTAATATTTATGTTAGGTTAAGCCTGATGCTTTTATAGTCCCTTCAGTAAACCTTTTCTTTAAGCACCAATGCACCCTAGGTCTTTGTCATGATGAATAGCACCTCTATTAAAATTCGTATGATTTTAGGACTCTGTTTGATTTATGTTTTGTATTTAAGTTTGTGTAGGATGTTAAATTTATAATTTAAAAAGTAAGGTAGATATACTTGTGTAAATTGGTCTGGAGCTTAAATTTGACATGAATGACCTGTAGGAAAAATTTGAGGTAAAAAAGATTAGTAAATCTTTTTGTAGGATTTAAGGTAGTTAAGCTAGGCTGAAATTTCTCTTTTTAGTATAAATTAATTTATATGTGATCTGGAGCTGATTTTTGGTATCTAAGCTTAGTTTAATCATATGTTGCTGTGTATAAAATTCTAGGACAGTTGGAGTTATATTTTATTTAAGATTTTGGATGAAATGCTAGCTAGAAATTGAATAAATAGGTTTATCCTCATTTTAAGTTCAATCAAGGATTTCATGACTTTGTTCCTGTTTATAATCATTTTACCACACCCCCATACTGTTTGTGAAGTTAATTAATTTAAATTGTTTAAATGTGCACACAATCACCATCAAACTAGCAGTTAGTTCATCATCACACCACCCTATGCTTTTTGTGAGAAATTGTAGTGGTTTAGATGAATGTGGCCAACAAGAGTTGGTTTGGTGGTAATTCTCCCACCCTCACCATAACCTAATGCATATGTATGTATACGTGTAGATTTGTCCGACGGTACATACACGCTCACCCAGGAGGGAGGTGGGACCGTGGATAGTGAAGTGAACGAGTTGGGTGTGCACCAAGACCTGGACCAAAGTCCAGAATAGCCCAAGGCTGTTGCTGACATAGAGGAAGGCAAGCACCGGAGTGCATCTAACCTTTTTGTTAAACTCACAACTTTACTTTTTCGCATTTATGTTATGCTTTGTGCATTTAAGTTTCAGGAGTTGATTTGAAACCTAGATGCATGATCCTTAGGTACCTATGCTCTTATACTAGTAGGTTAGGTCGCTAGTGCCATACTTTAAGGACACGGTACAAGTCGAGTAATGACTCATTGCTCGTGAGATATAGGTTACTTATGTTGGAATCATAAGTTGGTTAAATTGACTCACTCATGTGGTAAGAGCAATGGGTTCGGTCTCGACCGAGTAGCATTGTGCTGGTTTAAGCTATCGAACGTACCAAGCACTTGTCGAGAATAGGTCCGGTAAGCCTAGTACCTAATGAACTAGTGCAGGAACTTTATCGCTACTACTCTTGAGATGCGTCTCCCGATTTGCTCCTGGTAGTGCAAGTGTGAGTCTGGACGTGTCGTGTTGGGCGTACCAGTAAACCTTGTACTTAGGACTGTGGCATCTGTTCCTAAGCTGGGGAATTACGGGAACCGCCTGGTCGGGGTAGACCCCACATTTGCTTTATTTGATTTCTTGGGGTCTGTTGACGGCTGTTAAGTACCACTTTCAGCCCTCAATATTCTCACATAAATGGAGGCATATGCATTATTTACTTGCATTTTGGTTTGAATAATGTAGTTCCACTTGTCCTTGGAGATTATTTGTATGTAGGTGAAATACCCCTTAAAAGAGATGGAAACCCACCTTCTATAGAGAAACCATGCCAACTCAGATGAGGAGGTGGCTGCCACCAAGGAAACACATGGCATTCCACATCATTGATCCAAGGGAGGCACTCACCGACGAATCAGAGAGCGCCACATGGACTTCACATGGATCCATGGGCCCACCAGAGCTCCAACTTATCAGGAAACTTGGCATGCACGAAGGACAAGCACCAGGGCCCACATGTCAGCCTCCCTGAGAAAGCACAGCCGGGAAGGCCGCCCTAGGGGTTTCGGCCGACCCTAGGATCGGCCGAACCGACCTAGGGTCGGTTCATCCCGGCCTTTCACATGTCACTTGCTCATTGGTTGCTGGCTGCATCCTGGGGTGTTTTGGAGCACTTTGAGCCTCCGAGCAAGCCTTGTCCCTGCCTATAAATGGAAGGGGAGGGGCTCCTATTTCACACACACCACTCTCTCATTCTCTTCTCACTTTTAGTTTCCAAGGCTAGGGGGTAGGCTAGAGTAGCTCTTCTTCAGGTTCCAAGTCTTCTTTGGAGTCTAGGTATGAGTTCTCTTTTATCTTTATTTCATTGTATGACTTTAATCTACTTCAGTTATTCAGCTATTTCATATAAAGCCATGGTAGATCATATGCTTGATATGTTCTTGAGTTCATCCTTTGTTCATCATTTAGAGGCTTGTGTTCTTCATGAACACTACCTTTTGATCCACTTGAAGGATGATAAACTCATTTCTTATGTGTTTGTTCATAAGGTAGAGGCTCGTGTTCTTCACGAACACGACCCTTTGATCTTGTTGACTAGACATAAGAGAGTTCGTATCCGTTCGTATGTCTAGCCTTAGTTGATCTTGTTAGATGGCATGAGAGTGTTGCATGAGGTTTGTTTTCAAGCTACGGTACTCGGTCTAAGTTGATCAGTCTTCTGGTGGCTCTCACCCTAGGTCACAATAGCCCGGGCCGGGTGAAGTCTAGTAACAACGCAGACATGGTGCCTGGGTTGTGTGGCTACGTTAGTTATGAGTATACCCCCCGTAACGAGAGAGGTAGGCCGCAGTGGTGATAGCTGTTGGACGCTTTGGAACCCTCCGCACTGGGGTACTTACTGTAGGAGTCTAAAGTCTAGTTTCGCAGAGTGCTGGTCGTCGCGGGCTAGCTCCCCATTTGTACCTGGGTGCTGAACCTTACCTTCTCATGCAATGCTCATGCCTATCTCCTGTATCTTCTAGCTTTGTATGTTTAGTACATTAGAACCTAGAGCTAACTCGTATGTTCCCCCTAAGCCGTAGTGTACTAGAGTAGAGGTAGATCTGAGTGTGTGTGTCAAACTACCCTTTATATCTTTTATCTTACCCCAACTTTTGAGTTTGTTGTTTCCTATATCTATCTCTTAGTTTACATTCAGAGCAAAAGCATAAGTCTATGATATCCGCCATTGCCATCCATGGATACGATACCTTTGGAATATTCTCCTTCCTTGGGGAAATGCTACAATGGTTTATCTGTGTGCTTGCAGATTCGTTCATGATCATTTAGATTAACCTTTGGCAAGTCTTGATGTTCACGCTAACTCGGCGTCATTAGTTGTGACGTTAAGACGTGCCTACATGCGTCTCTTGGTGATTGCCACTGAGGATGGATTCTAAATCTGTTCTTAAAGTGACGGCATTAGGAAACATCAACGGTCTACCTTCTTCTGTGTGTCTTGGGTTGTACTACCTCCGGTCTCATATATATGACGTTCGGACCGGACCAGCCTTTGCAAAATGAACTAGCGCAACTGGTCGGAACGTCATATATATCCGAACGGAGGGAGTACCTTGCAAGGTTTATAAATCGATCGATCGTCAGTCTCTTGCCGTTATCTGAGACGGCTTAACCACTGGCTACCCCATATTGATATATGAAACATGGATTAATTTTGCTATCTGATTAATATTGTTTGCACAACTGCTTGTTTAGCTTAGGTGCTTACCTAGAATGGTTAATATACTAGAACTTGAGCTAAAACTTGAAATTAAGGATCGACTCTTAGTCGCTTTTGGCAAAACAAACCCACCAGCCAAAAAGCCTTGCATGTCTAGTTGTATTTTCTTTTTGTCGGGTCAGTCTTGCTGAGTATTGGTATACTCAGCCTTGCATTTGTTGTTGTTTTCAGGTAATCCCATCTGGCCTGGCTCTATTCCAGATGGTTGGGAACTTGAGTGGGAGAACGATGATGATGAGTGATACTCTATGGATGGCCTCCCATGTGTATCTTCCGCTAGTTTACTTTCCGCTGTTTAAACTCTGAACACCTTTACGTTCATGCATGAAAAACCTGGTTTGTAATAATGTGACCCTGTGGGCTTTTATGTAAAGTTGAACTTGTACTCTGGACCTGCCTTCGCATGGGCTTTGGCATATTATCGATCCTGTTGTAAGTGATTTACCGGGCATGACCCGACAGAGATGACAAAATAACTCTTTGTTATCGCTTATTGGCCAAGTGGACCGGCTTAGGTGATAATACAGATTTACTTTGGGCGGTTCTGTCACAGCCTAATGGGCTGCGCTCGGGTCGCGGACCAGCCCGGCACTATTGGCCGCGCCCCTGCCGGCGAAGGTCGGTGGGGCGCACCCCCGACGGCGGCCCTTGGTGCAGGAGGCCGACGCGCCCCCGGCGGCGGCCCTCAGCGTAGGAAGCTGGCGCGCCCCCGGCGGCATCCCTCGGCAGAGGAGGCCGGCGCGGTGCGCCCCTAGCAACGGCTGTTGACGACTGAAAAGTGCCATTTTTATGGCCGTTAACACCTGCAAATTGGAGCATGAATTGCACATCCACACTAGAATAGGAGCTTAAACTCATACTTTCCACGAGTGTCGATGTCTATTCGAATGCAGGTATTTAGCATAAGAAATGAGAGGAATCCATGCACTTTCATTCCACTCCAATCCAAGGCACTCAAATGCTGGCCAATTAGGGGCTGCCACATGGATTCTCCTGGATCCATGATGTCACCAATCCATGTGAAGAACTCTCGACGAATCATACGCTGCCACGTCAGCATCACATGGATCTATGGGCCCACTTTGCTAACTGAACCGCCAGGAAACGTGTCATGCACGGAGGAGAGGCACTAGGGCCCACATGGAAGCGAGCCAGAGGAAGCACAAGCCAGGAGGCTGGCCGGGAGCTTTGGCCGACCCTAGGATCGGCCGAACCGACCTAGGGTCGGTTGATCTCCCCCCTCCACGTGTTGCTCGCTCATTGGTCCTTGGCTGCATTCCGGGGTGTTTTGGAGCACTTGGAGCCTCGGAGCAAGCCACCCCCTTGTCTATAAATAGGAGGGGAGGGGCTCCATTTCACACACACCACCAAGCTCTCAAGTTCCACTTCTCTCTTGTGTAGCTCTCTCTCCCTCTCTCTAATTCTGCCCATGTGAGGTGATTCTCACCTCTATGTGGTAGAATGGTGATGAGGAGAGATCTAGATTAGGATTAGTTGAGAGGTAGAGTAGGGGTGAGGAGTGAGTTGATGTCCTCGTGGATGCTTGTTCTTCATTTAGATCAAAGTGAGTATTTCAGCATTTCTTATTTAGACTATAGTGGACATCATGCATGCTTGATTTGTTCTTGTGTTCTTAGCTCGTTCATAAGTTAGAGGCTTGTGTTCTTCGTGATACAAGGCTTCGATCCTTTAGAGCTAGCTCAGTAGTTCATATACCTGTTTGCATGCTCTGATCCTGTTTAGCTAAGTGAGTCTGATGTATCTCATTTGTCTGCATCCATAGCTTCCTTTCTGCTCTGTAGCTCGATGAATAATAAGATGGTTTGACTCTGTTCTTTCTCTAGTTCGTGGGTCCGTATTTATACGGTTGCTATAGTGTAGTTAGCGGGTCGACAACGTAACCACGCTATAGTATTTATCTGGGGTACAGACGTGGTGTCTGGGCCCTGGTTTTCCTGCGAAGACCGCGTACGCCCCGTAGCGTAGAGGTAGGCCGCAGTGGTGACAGCCTGTTGGACCCTTTGCAAACCCTCTGCGCCAGCGTACCGAGTTGGGCTCGATGTCAGTACATTGGCCTCTCCCTAAAAAGTTAGGATGTGCTGTCGCCCCACAGGGATGATTGAGACCGGACAGATGCATCTTGAGAGCTAAGTCCCTTGAGGAAGTGCTTCTCATATCCCTACCTACCCCGGTGGAAGCTGCTGTCCTTGGATAGACCCTCTGGTTACTCTCCGTCCTAGGAACGAAACCCGGCGGGAATACTCATTCTCCGAGGGAGAAGTGCTACAACGGTGTGTCTGTGCGCTTGCGGATTCGGACGCACTCATCACTGCACCCGGGAGTTTCTTACACGCTCACGCTAGTGCGCCAGTGGTGGTGACGTTAAGAAACGCCAACAACGGCTGGCGGGACAGCGACGACGTGGAGATGGTGATGACGCCGGAGTATTGAACGACGGTGGCCGCAGCCAAACCCTCACAGAGTCGTGGTGGTGGCCGGCTGCAGCAGCCCCACAGCAGGTGTGGCTGCGGTGGAGGCGGCCAGCGGAGGCGGCCGGCAGCGGCACCTGCCCCAGGGATGTGGAAGGGAAAACGGGGAAGGAGAGGTGGTGGAGGGGAGGGAGAGGAAGGGAGCACCCAGCGGCGCGACCGGCGCCTCCTTGCCCGGCGGCTATGTTGGAGGCAGGCGACGACTGCTAGAGAGGGAGTTGGAGGAGGAAAGAGGCAGGAGAGATTTGGAAATTAGGGTTAGGGAGTTAGTTTATATACATCTAGTAAGGTGGGCTCCTAGCAGGCCGGGCCTCCGTCGTGCCTGATGCCGGGCCGCCATTGGGCCGCCCCCGATCGTGTCGTGCCTCGAGCCGGCACTATGGGCCGAGGTGTCGGCCTAAGCACTAAAAAACTGTCAGGCCGGGCCGGCACTAAGCACTATTTATCGTGCCTCGGGCCGGATGGAATCGGATAAAGAAAAAATCGACAAAAACGAATTCGGATGTATCCACTTTACTACCATATTTGAATTGGAATACAAATACGAATATCCATATTTATATTTTAGCAGATACGGATATCTTATAATTCAAATTCCATTTCCATATTTCCATCCCTCTGCATAAACCCAAATACATGTCTGTAGATTAGATGATGTGGATGTTTGTGTGAGCCTTCAGTAATGTAACATCATTAGTCATGTCATGTTAGGTTATGGTTAGATCAAGACGCAGATTAGGACATGTATTAGAGAGGCGATCTGCATTTTCTAATGTTGTATTACACATATGCATTTTCTAACTTGATAACAGCTGTAGTTATAAAGGGTAATGCAGTAACAGCTGGCCAAAACTTGCATGTCTATTTCGAATTTCAATCGTACCCACCATCCTCTGCTCGTCATCTTCTCTTGTATTCCCAAAAGATGTACCATATTCATTTGTTGCCATTTACTTATTTTCAATTTTCCACTAATATTCTTAGAACTTGTCATATGCAATTCATCAACTAATATTCACCAGCTCAGTCCCTTGTAGAAGCAGTTGTAGTAGGTTCACTAATTTGATGATCGTCCGGACAACAAGCGGTTATTGATACAAAAAAATAGGCATTGTATTGCTTGATCTTAAGTTGATTATTTGATGTGTTTTCTTATAATAAACTTATAAACAAGTACATTAATCTTATCAATTCACCATGTCAAGTGTTAACCAAGTGATAGAAAGGTTTAAAGATAGAACCGAGATTGACTATACTCGGAAGTAATTCAAGAATAAATGGGATAAGTGTAAGCAAGATTATGATATTTGGAAAAGATTTAAAACTAAGGAGACTAGGATTGGATGGGATGAATCAAGAAAGAATATTGTAATGCCAGAGGCTTGGTGGAAGAAAACATCACAAGTAAGTACAATTTGACAAGTTGCAGTTGTTTCTAGTTTTTCATTTTACAACATAACAAATAATTGTTATCTGATTTGTGAATTTCAGGAAATAAAGGGTTCTACCAGATTCAAGCTGAAAGGTCTACAAAATGAAGGGCAACTAAGCATTATGTTTGAAGATCTCAGAAACACCGCTGACGACCATTGGTTCACTTCTAGTGGTATAGCACCTTCTTCAGCAAACTCTCCCATTCCCATTGATGATGAAGATGAATTGGAACATGATTATAGTGATCCTGAGGAGGTGACAACTACAATTCTTCAAAGTTCAAAGAGAGGTAGAGGGGCTAGTAATAAGAAGGGGAAGAAAGCAAAGACAAGTACTGGTCATTGGTTTCAAGAACAAATGGGGAAAAATGTGCAGATGAATGAAAGGACAACTGCATCTTGTGAGTCCATCGCAAAGGAGGGAGGACACGTCTGGTTCTTCCATCAAAGATGTCATGGAGCTGGTCAAGAGTTGTGGTGTAGTTCCGTCTATAATGAGCATTTTGTTGCTACTCTACTTTTCACCAACAAGTCTAAGCTAAAGATGGCAACGGGTAAAATGCCCGCGGATATAGGCGTCACACGCTCGTGCCTGCGCCCGCAACCCGCCACGGGTAAGAAATCACGCCCGCACCCTCCAATCCTCCATCCACGGGCATGTGATGCCCGCGGGCGCATCCGCATGCTGGGCCATCTCACTCACGCACAACTCTTCTATTCCTCTGTTTTCCCCATCTCTCTCCTACCTGCAACCATGGCGTCTCCAAATCTACAACCAGTGATGGGGCATCTCACAACCGACCACCCCCATGCTAGTCTCCCTACTACCCTCTCTCAATCCACGAAGCTTCCCCTTTGATTTGCCCCCTGATGTGATCTATTTCTCCTTCCTCTACCTTATATTCCTGTACCATGGTCGGACTTGCTTCCTTTGATATCCAACCGGGGTTGCTGTAGGGAATGGCCAGGCTCTTGCAGGGGAATGCGGTAGATGGCAGCAGGGTAGTGGATGCGCAGGGAGTTGGTGATGGAGTCCGGCGGTGCAGGAACTTGGGGTGGCATGGATGGCGAGGAGAGGGAGGATCGGAGGGACTCAGGATCTGATGATGTACACTTCTCCATCTCAGCTCACGTGTGTCAAGAGGCCGAGGGGGGCGTGTGCGGCGGTAGGGTGGGAGCCGGGGAAGGGGGTGAAAAAACCTAAAGACTGATGTGTATATATACATCAATACAATGGAGCCGAGCGGGTATGCGGATATGCGGATTTTCTTTGCCCGCTAACAAATATCCGTCGGGTTTGAAATCGTGCCCGCATCCACGCCCACGGGCAGATAGTGACACCCGAATCCTTGCCCAACGGGTTTTTTGCCCGCGGGCACGCGGGCATTTTGTGCCCGTTGCCATCTTTAGTCTGAGCGAGAGATGTTCATGACTATGGACACTCCCGAGGAGAGGTTCGATTGGTTGAAGAAAAAGTATGAGTGGATGATAAGAAATGATGTGCCAAAGTAGCTTGTGTCGCAAGTATGACTGTTTTTTAAACTCTTGTGTGCTACTATTTTTTTTAAACTCTTGTGTGCTACTATTTTGAAACTCTTGTGTACTATTTTGTAATATTTATAACTCCAAATAATGGAACAATGTTGTTTCTATGTGGTGCAGATCTGATGACGACATGAGTGATGATGAGATGTGGATTAAAAAGCTCTAGGATTGATGAGATCTCATCAAATAAATCTATATGCTACCGCACTTCTTTCATGCAAGTATTTCATGAAGTACTATGACAAGAATGATGCAAGAAGTCCAGCACAAAGTGGATTTGGTTGGACAATGGAGAAGTTGCAAAATCCAGGTGAATGTTACAGGATGTTTCGAATGGATGCATCTCTTTTTTTATATGTTGCATGATCTCCTAGTGAGTGATTATGGACTCCAATCTTCTATTCATATGAATTCAATCGAATCGCTGGCTATATTTTCTTATGGTTTGTGGGCAAGGTATGTCTAATAGTGCTTTGGATGGCATATTCAAGCACTCTTCATAGACCATTAGTAGAAAATTTGAGGAGGTCTTGCTTTGCATGGTGGCCATGAGTGTAGACTACATAAGGCAAGTGGATCCTAATTTCTCTACTACTCATACTAGGATCAATCGTGACCGTAGGAAAATATTAGAATAATATTCATATGTTTGTACATGAATTTACTAAACATGTGGCTTATACAATATTAATTGTGTTTAGGAAAATATTACATGGTTGATGCTGGGTACCCTAACAGACCTGGATACTTGTCACCATACAAGGGCAAAAGGTACCATGTGCCTGAATGGAGGAGAGGTCCAGCTCCAATTGGTGAGCAAGAGCATTTTAATCATTTGCATTCAAGTATTCACAATGTAGTAGAGCGCTCTTTCGGTGTGTGGAAAATGAAATGGAGAATTCTTCTAAAAAAGCCGGGCTACCCAGTGGAGAAGCAAAAGATGATCGTTGCCACAACAATGTGTCTCCATATATAACTTCATACGTGAAAACCATGCACAAGATAAACAATTCTGTAAATGCCATCAGAATGCTGATTATATGCCCACTATACCTTCAAGATATAGGAAGCACTACATCTCTCATGATGCTGGAGATACATCCCTCACAAAAACCGATGATCGAGGCATGGATAAATTTCGAGATGATCTTGAGCATGTCAGATGGCTAGCTTGTATGGTTTCACGATATGTAAATTAAACATTATGACTACTTTTATAATTATTAGCTTTTGTGTGAGGATGGATTGTGGTGGTGTGGAGAAAAAAATCAGAGAAAGAAAATAGATAGGAATGGAAGGATGTAGATCGAAATTAACAAAAAATAAAATAAAATAAATAGTCAAATAATAATTTTTATTATTGTTTATAAACTCATATCAGGGTGAAGTTTGAGACCTGTGGTGAGCTCTTGTGAATTCAAATTATCTATTCAAAGTCAAGGGCATATGTGACATTTGATCTCCCACAACCATTCTTAAAAATACAGAGCAGCCACAGCCACAACTATTTTGCCAAACACTTTTCAAAATGGCTTCAACTCCACCATAAAAACCGCTCCACCAGCCACAGCCGCAGTCGTTTCAGCCACAGCCACAGCCCTGCCAAAAAAAGCGTTGACACGGATATAGAGTTTTCACCTTGCTAGGGCCTTGTTTAGTTGGCAGATTTTTAGCAAAAAATTTGCTACTTTTTCAACTCTCTCTCCATCACATCACATTAAATACACCAAAAGACATATGTTCGGAGCAGTAAATGTAGGTAAAAAAAACTAATTACACAGTTTTGATGTACTTTGCGACACGAATCTTTTGAGCCTAGTTAGGTCATGGTAGGATAATATTTACCACAAACAAACGAAACGTGCTACAGTGTGCTACAGGAGTTCAAAACGTTGAAAAGGCAAATTTTTCACCAACTAAACAAGGCCTAGGAATCGAAGAACTTGTGGCTTTAGGAACTGTCAATGCCTTCGTCGTCATTAGCCTCTTCAGTGGGCGAATTAAAGCTTTCGCTTAGGAGCATGCTGTTCAGTTCCACGCAAAATCAGTGTCGTCCACATGGTAGCCACCCCGACCCGTACCATGCATGGAGTTCTTCAATCTACACGTCACCGCTGCCCAAAAAAAAAGCATCAATCTCCTTAATTAGTTCTTACCGGCCTATGGATCGGAGGAGATCTCTCGGATAAGCCAGGGGATTTCAGGGTCTGATTCGGTATTACAGTGGGAATAAACCTAGGGTGCGGTGCGCCCCCCGCCCGCCTCGGATCTCGCGCCCTTCAAATCCCGCATGTGGGTGCCTCCCAGCGCCGAGACACGGCGCTAATACGGTGGCAATTTTTTAATCTCTCCCCGATCAGAGAAGGAACAATTAGCGCGGGCCGGGATCTTACTGTGGGAGCTTCTTTTTCGGGGGTGGTTAAAAGAGGCACTAACCCTTCATGAGTCCAATGATAGCATCACACTGTTCTAGATCTACTCGCGCTAATCAGCTCGCTCCTGCCACTGACGCAGCTGAGCTCATCTGCAAAACGCAAACAGTAATTCTCTGCAAGTTTTTTATTTTTGTCGCTAATTACTAAACAATGTCAATAATTGTCCTTGAAAACATGCTTCTAAAAACAGTGACGCATAGTATTTAGGTACGTAGGTACGGTGGCCTAGTTTAGGTTCGGTCTGCTATGCTAGTCGGATAAACTTGTAGGAGTAGTAATTTTATTTCTTTGGAGATAGAGGAGACTTATGTCTAGATCGATGCCTAGCTGAATTAGGTTAACTACTGTGTTGGAGGGATCTGACCATCATCTCGGCCGTAGCCAAGCATGTAGTATAGGATGCAGACTAGAGATAGATAGGCAGTGGGAGGGATCGAAGCATACTACGTGCCAGTGCCAGCGAGCTAGCGACATGCATGGCGTGTGTGGTGTGGTAGCTGGTGGTGGTTGGCATGCACAGCAGCAGATTGAGCGAGCATGGAGAAGACAACCACATGGATCGGAAACGGGTAAGGGACAGGAGTGGCCGGCGTTGTCTGGTTGCATGGCCCCGCCGCCCGTCGCCATCGGCAGCCAACATGTGGGAGGCTAGGGGTATCCGATGTTTGGATGGTAGCTGCTACCGCTTGGAGCATACCGCGCGCGCACAGATGCCGTACCCCGTCGCTAACCCTAACGACAGGGATGATTAGCTAGCTATATATATATAAGTATAGATAGACACCGGCCGGACGGCCGTATAGTATCTCAGTCTCTCGATCGTCTTAAGCAGGCTCGTGAGTGTTCTAGAGAGAGTTAACTAACTGACTAGGTAGAGAGCAATGTTTTGGGAGTCAAGTGGATCAGTTTGTTTTTTGTTTGTTTGTTCTTTCTCTCTCGGACTTGCAGCATGTACATACCTTATACGCATGTACCTACATATATAGAGTACGTCTCTGAAACCGGACAATACACTGCGAGTCAAAACAACAGATAGATCGATGCATCATGCATGTACACGGATCTCGGAGACTCAGCGCGTCTCTTTCCTTCTAGTAACTGACTGTTCCCCTGGTCCACATTTCAGTATTACACAAGCGCTCCATGCAGACATGCATGTTACATTTTTTTTAGATCCTGAAATATGTTACAAACTAAACCGCATGCATGCGTATATATTCTACTCCAACTGTGGGATCACTATTGGAGTATCAAAAATTTTAACCATGAAAAGCAAGGAATTTTACGTGCGCATCCGATGAAATTCATACGCAGGTTGGAGTACAAAATCGCATTCGGTTCATAGCACGCAGGAGAATAGAACCAAATTAAGCTAACCCAAATTTTAGGACACTGCACGCATCCATCATCGCTGAGTTAATTTTGTGGCCATTGGATCTAAGAACGAACCCTTATTAGCCATTTAAAAAAAATCACCATTCCGTTCTGTATCATTTCATTGAAAAAGATAACGTTAACGTACGTGGACGCTGAACCGGATGAAGACGAGCACACACAGCAGGCAGCGAGTGATGATTGTGACGGCAAGTGGGGTGGTGCAGTGGTGGTACATTTAGCTGCATGCATGCAACAGTGCCGTACGCACGTACCATGTGGCCCGTATAATTAATTTATTTTCTCTCCTCTCCAATTCCAATCCGATCGAGGACGTGGCTGGCGGTGGGCCCCCTGCCATGTTTGAATCGTAAATAAAGAACCAAAAGCGGTTGTTGGGGTGGCACACACCTAAACCGTACGCTAATTTAACTACGACGACACGACTAATGTACGAGCAAAAAGCTTGCACTTTGCATTGCAGGCTCTCCGTGCTTATTTTATGGCGGGAATAATGCATGCAGTAGATATGAGTGTCCTGCGTCCCTCTGAATCAGATCATTTCATCTACCGGTCAAGTGGTCCTAACTACTAGCAGGTCTCGTAAAACTTCGTCTCGGTTAATTAGTTACCGTGTACAAGGTAGATCGATCGTACAGTTACATGTGCACGCTTAATTTATATACATGTATACATAAATCTTGGCACGCTTAAAAGATTACAATTTATACTATATATACATCGATACCACACCGTACGTGCATGATTGCATAGCTCGTGTCACTGTCACCCGGCCAGATCAAGGAGTCGAGGCGCGAGCTTTATTTAGTTTGGTTTTAGGGCTTGCTTTGATGTAATTGGGCACGCTTTAAAGGTGTCATTAGTACTTTTATACTTGCTGGTTGGTGTGCGATTCAGTGTGATTCATCGTACCTTTTTATTTTAAGAACATGCATCATGCTAGATCTGCGATCTGGGGGAAATTAAACACAGATTATGTTATGGCCGCCCGGCGCGACGATCAATACATTTGTCAGAGGGTTTCCAACGTTCGTTTGCCATTGCCAACCGTCCAATTGATCGATTGGTATGCGGTAGTAGCGGGCTCGGGCATCAATGGGGAAGCAAATGATCGATTTGTTAACTGAGGTATTATGAGAGTTTTTTTATTAGTTGTCTGAAAGCTATATGAACATTCTTACTCCCTTAGGGAAGACATGTCAAATTTGGCAGTGATGTTGGTAGCTTAGAGAGAGAAGTGGTGCGCCAAGCAGGCAGTGAAAACCAGTGAGATATACCGTGACACTCAAATATACTGCAAGAAACAATTTCAAATTTGCTGCTACAGTGATTGATGATCCAGTAGTGATATGCTCCTGCTCTCTGCTGTACTATGGTGGGACTAGATTCCAATTACTAGCCAGTATTAGGCTGCTCCTAGCTGCTGCTGTACTGTGTCTAGTGCCACGTGAAATTTTCGGGTCTATCAACTGTACATCGTGACGTGCCGCGCCCATTGTGTCGTGCTAGCTAGGTTTGATAGACAAATGCTGTCCTTCTGACGAAGCTACTTCGATCTAGTTCTGCTAGGTGGTATATATAGCGAACTGGCCTTTTCGCATACATGTGGTCTAAAAATGCTACGAGATCAGATAATGCAATTTTTATTTTGTATCAACGGGTAATAAATAAATACAAATAGTCACCACATGGTATGTTTCAATTTCAACCACGACATGCTATGTAAATTGTACAAAAAATAGTACAAATACGTAATAACTCTCTCCCAAGAAAACAAGTACTGGTCCTAGAGAAATGCGTGCATGGGTCGCCTTCATGATCTCTCCACGCATGCATGCATGGATCGAAGCTATAGGATGCAGCATGGATTAGTTGGCAAGACCTGCAGCAGCTGTAGCCGTATAGCTGCTGCCCGGTTAGCAGCGATCCATCGATGGATCGAATTGATTTGGTCCCTCCCAACAAAGGTGGCCGAGAAATTTATGGGGACTAGACCCACAGAAGCATCACAATCAGTACATTCATAGCATAGTAGTGTGTTGGCCAACCTGGTTTTGTACATTCAAGAAGGCCTGTTTAGTTCTCAAATTTTTTCCCAACTACCCGTCACATCAATCTTCGGACACTGATTATGAGTATTAAATATGGATTAATGACAAAACTCATTCCATAACCTCTACTCCCTCCGTCCCGCAAAGAGTGTCCCTTTGGCCTCTAAACCTTGTCCCACAAAGAGTGTCCTCTTACACCATAATAAATCTCAACAACACAAATACCAACAAAAGAAAGTGTACGAAGAAGCGTGTAGAGCCAATCAAGTATTCAATTGATGCTATTTGTCTAGTTCCAATGCTTGTGCATTTATTTAGAATTCAAAAAACTAAACAAACATCACAATTTCCAATCACAATTACTAATAATTATTAGGGGCAATATAGTCATTTCTCACTAATATTATTGTGTCTCAAAATCTCCAAAGGGCCACTCTTTGCGGGACGAAGGGAGTACCTAATTTTTCGATACGAATCTAACAAGCCTAATTATGCCATGATTAGACAACACCGTGCTACAGTAAACAATCTCTAATGACGGATTAATTAGGCTTAATGGATTCGTCTCGCGATTTCCCGTCCATTCATGTAATTAGTTTTGTAATTAGTCTATATTTAATCCTCCTAATAGGCTTCCAAAGGGACCCCAAATTTTTTGTTTGGGAACTAAACAGGCTCTAAAACTTTGTTTTCATCTCTCTCTTAAATCTGTAGAAATCGATGAATCTTTTCATGCATGTGAAATTTCTGCAAATAAAATTCCTTTGTTCCGAAAGAGAGACCTGCGGTTGGATATTTTTTTTTCTTTTTGCTTCAATAACAACAACCCGGCCAATGCAAGAGAATCGAAATTAGACACGGATCGATCCAAAGGAAGAGTCAAGAAATTGGAGGGAAGCGTGTACTTCGGAACCGCAGCGCGTACGTACTGAAATCTACTGCACGTACGCATTGAATTTGTTTCTGTGTACAGTACGTGCCTGTCTCCCGGCCCCTCTCTCCCTGTCGTTCCCTGCTGTCTTTTCCCGGTTTCCCCCTCGTCCTGGTTTTATTTTTTGGCTTCCCGGCCAGCTAGAGGGACACGTACAGACAGCACAGCAGACTGGTGCTCCCACTAGCTGTCTAGCTCCATGCTCTACTCCTACCAGTGAAGAAGACTGGAGAATAGTTAAAGCCTTCGCTAACCTCTCGTCCTGATAGTTTATGCTAGCTCTATGCCGGCGGCACTGACAATGCATGGGCCTAGCGGTAACAGAGAGTCACACGAACTCTCGTTTAGTTCCGTAAAATTTTGGTAAAAGTGGTGAAATTTTTGCATTGAGAAGCGTGTTTTATGACAAGTAGTACGGTCTGCAATGCAAAAATTTTGAGAACTTTTAGAGAACTAAACATGGCCTCACAGCAGTAAATTAAAGAGAAAGAATGATGTCAATGGTGAGTACTGTGGTAGGTGAACTGAAACGGCGCTGAAACCTATAAGGTTAAGTTTCAGCGCAGCCGAGATCGATCGGGGAGTTAAATTCTTCCGGCCGGCCTCGATCCCTCCCTCTCCTCTGCACGACTGCACGCACGTCTGACGACGAGAACGATCCACACATTTTAAAAAGGGCCTGTCCAGCAACAACGTTTGCAGGTTCCTGCATGCATGCGCCTCTCTCGATAGATCCCTCCATTTCCATGTGTTCGTCGTCGTCCTCTTCGATCTCGCGTCGCCAGCAGCCACGGCCAAACACGCCGTCGTGGCGTCCATCTAGACGCCATTAATGCGAGTTGCAGGCCTGGAGGGGAAGCTACAAACTAGCTTCAATGCCCTAAACGCGCGCGCGCGCGTGGTCCGTACGGCGCCCGGCAGCCTACGTGACGTGCGTGCATGCATGCGAAAAATGGCCAAAAATACACTCTGCCATCGCCTCGACTCGGCCGGATCGGAGACGGGAGACATATCCTGCTCGGGGGCGTAATGGCTACCGAATACAGTATGCCATTATTTTCGCAATAATTCGGAGTTATTCTCGCTTTGAATTCGCCTCTTTAATCCATCTTCAGGGAGAAATATAAATGTATACTATACCACACTTTGTTGGTAGTATTTACTAAATTGTTCATTCAAAATAATTTAAAAAATCTCATTAGCACCTCAGGTACCGGGTTCGTCTCTCCGTGGGAGCGAATTTATCGGTGTTGTGCTTTCAGTGGTAAGCAACGTTCCTGCCGATAGCGAAATGCATGTGGTATCTTCGTCAATCTTGAGGATGTACCGGCACAATTTTCGAATTGAAGATGCTCCTACGGCTAGGATTTGCATGTGTGCGTTCATAGAGATGAATGTGTGTGCGTTGTGAGTGTCTTTGGTGTACCGTGTAATTTAGAAAAAAAATTCAAACCCAAGAAAGTAGTCTTCTCATTAACTGTTGTTTGGGTTCGTTCTCGAGTGATCTTGGTCATGACGGTTAATTGTTTGATCTGTGTGGTACCGAATTGCCATATCCACGAGGAAAACGTGCCACGTCCATGTCAAGAAAAAGGCTCAGGGGGGTTTCTCTGCACCTTCGTAGCAAGCAAATAATTAATTGACGAAGGCGACACTTGGTTAATAAGCGATCGATATGATACGGCGACGAATGAAATTACAGCCAGAATGTTCAGTGTTCTGCAGAGACTAAGGATTGGACAAGGCTACTGAAACACCATAAGCATTCTTGAAAGAGAAAACAAACAGAATAATTGCGATCTCTCTCTCTCTCTGATGCCGATCGATGGGTTGCCACTGACTGGCTGGACGGCCAGGATGGACCCATAATTGGCGCAGGGTCGGAAATTACCAGGGCCCTGCCCCACCACCGTGCCGGTGTGCAGCCCACTACGGCTACAAGCAATGAGCGGGACCCGCCTCTAGGCTAAAGCGGCAGAGAGAGAGAAAGAAATTAAAGCACCGCCTGTTACTAGCCATGACACGGCCACATGAACCAGGTAAAGGAGCCAGTTAAAGCTCCCCTAAAAACTCCTATTTAATTTGCATTATTAACCTGCGCAACAGTTTTCACCAGGCCACACCACCTGCAATTTCTGCCTTCTTTCTTTCAACTCCCTACTTCTCCCTGTCACTGTTTAATTTTCAGGTTTTTTTTTCTTCTTGCCATGAGAACTGAAAACGGTAAGTGTTAAAAACGATAAATTGAAACATGAATGGAGAATCAACAGGGCATATATGCAGCAAACCTGTCATTTGGAGGATGAATGAAGGAATAACATATATAATTAAAGCAGCAATTACCCAGTACTACTATACATTAGTGATGAATAGTATATAGTGACAAAATAAAGAAGGGTAGTTAGATGGATGGATGATGCATGCACATTCCGGACAGGTGATTGCTGGCGAAATTGATGAGATCCATCTAACCTCTTGGAAGCTAGCACTGATCATACCATTCATACCCCAGTGCCCTAGTTGAATACCACCCACTCTACCACAGTAGAGCTTGGATAACCATTGGCTGCGTACATACAGATGCATGAGCCAAAAGGTCTGCATGTCCTACAGCACCATGCATTGCATTGAAAGATCTTTCACTCTCACTGTGATGTCACGTACTACCTACCAGCAATCCATAGTTGGGAACATTCTCGCCGCTGTTAGGTACCTTTCAGTTTTAAAGTTACTCTTACAGCATGTCACAGTGTTACAGCTGCGTGGTAATAATATAGCTCAGTAACCAGCATAGTGCGCGCGGCCGGCGGTCGGCGGCGGCGCAGTAAGAATTCCGGCGCCCCCGGCCCGCCGGCAACCCCATCCCATCAAGGCATCAACCTGTGGAATGCCTGCCGCCTGCTCATCTGGCGCCGGCCGCTGATCCGTGGCATCTGATCCCTATTATTAAAAACCCCAAATTTTCTGGCGCGCAGTGAGCTAGGGGGTGCAGTGAGAGGGATGGAAGAAGGTGCGATCTACATCTACTCGTCGATCCAAAAGTTTCACCGCTCTCATTCTCCCCACAATCATTTGCACCACCCCTTGCCCTCTCTCTCCTCCATCTTCCTCCTCTCTCTCTCTAATGACTATTTAACATGCAGCCTTTTGTTTTGCAGCTACCTGCCTGCATATAATTCTGTTGCCTGCTTCTTCTTCTCTCTCTCTCTCCTTTAGCTTGGCTCCCTCCCCATCGCCATCATCATCACCTCCATCTCCTCACCATCACGCCTGCCTCCTCCTCCAGCTCCATCCTCCTCCTCCAGTCCTCCTCCCTCCTTTAACGCCGCTACAAAAGAGCATGAGCACACTGCTTGCGAGCTAGCTGCTGTTCCTCGCAATTCGTCGCACGACCGACCCTGAGCTTGACCTAGCAGGTAGGCTGTTGTTCTTGGCGAGAGCGAGCGAGCGAGCTAGCTAGCTCTGTGCAGGCGCCTCGACCTCAGCTGCTAGCTAAGAATTCATCCGATGGGCGTCGAGCTCGACCTCTCTGAATTGGCCGTGCTCCGGCCGATCAAGACCGCAGCGAGCAGCGGGGGTGCCGCAACGCCGCCTCGGCGGGGCAACAACGACGATGGTCCGGACGCCGCCGACACCGGCTGCGTCACGCCGACGGCCGTGATGAGCTCCTTGTTGCCGCGGCCAGGAGCGGCGGCGTTCGCCGTCGGCATCGCCCTCGACGTCGTCGAGGCCGTCTTCAGCACGCCGACATCGTCCCCGTGCCTGCTGCGGCCGGCCACGGTGTGCCCTCCGGCGCCGCGGAAGCCGGCGAGGGCGCCCCCCGCTGCCCCCGCCAAGCGGAAGCGCTGCTGCGACCTCCCGGCCGGGCTGTCCTTCTTCCCCGTGCCGCAGGACCTCTCTACGGTGTTCGTGCCGCGCGGCCCCGCTGCGGACAGGTCGCCGCCGCCTCCTCCGCCCCGGGGTGCCAAGAAGATGCGCCGCCTGTTCGTCGTGGGGTGAAGCGGCGCTCGGCGACGTCGCTCGCCGGAGTGATTGCTTTCCGCCTTTCCCCATCCTCCAGTGCTGATCGATCCACTCGCCGTGCGCGCGCGCTGCTTTCCGAGCTCGGTTGCGGTGGCGCGCCATTGGCCCATCTGCTGCGAGCGAGTGGGATCGAAGGACAATTTCCATGGGCTTCTTGTTGAAAGCACAGAAGAGTACTAGAAGACACCATGGCCATGCGCCGGCCTATGTTTCGTCGTCAGAGCTTACTGATCGAGTGTGTGTGTGCAGTCCGCCGCTTCTCATCGGATCGGTCGAGTCTGAATAATCGAATTGTAAATACTAGCTACATTGTTGTCTGCGCATGGTTGTCTTGGCGCGCAACGCGGGTATAAAGGCCATAATCTCTGGGAATTCACTCACTTTCTGTTTGCAAAAAGGATACAAAATCCATCCCCATGCCCTTTCCAGAATCGATGTTTCTGTGCCAAACGCTGTAAATTATTTCTCCAATGCAGTATTGATCTTAAATTCTTGATTGTTCTGATGGTGTCCTCTGCAGTCTGCACACATTATCTGTTTTTTCCCCCTCTTGCAGGCTCCAATTCTTGAAAATTGTGTCTTGGATCTAGCCTAAAGCGTGTGATTGGCATCTCTGTTTTTTCTCGTGTTTGTTTTCAGAAGGGGGAAGCACAAGCACTGCACTGGAGAGCCGAGGGTCCTGACGTGAGCTGCTTCCAAATCGTGTCCTCTTGCTAGCTGCAGGGCCTGCGGTCCTTTTGGATGGTATTGGGTACCTAACCCAGTAGAGTGCAGAGATGCATGTGTGTGTGCGTGCATGGATGAGGCACGGCCTGGTTTAGTTGGCTAAAATTTCTAACTTTTTTCCACTCTCTCTCCATCACATCACATTAAATACGCCAAAAGACATATGTTCGGAGTATTAAATATAGGTAAAAAAAATAACTAATTACACAGTTTGGATGGCTTTTGCGACACGAATCTTTTGAGCCTAGTTAGGCCATGGTAGGACAATATTTACCACAAACAAACGAAACGTGCTACAGTGTGTTACAGGAGTTCCAGCAGTTAAATTTGCAAATTTTTCAACCAACTAAATAAGGCCTAGCGAAATTCAGACGGCAGAACAGATCTGGAGAAAAAGGCAGTTGAGCCGCAGGGGGCACTCACTCAGATCTGAGCAGGTTTGCAGGTCTCTCTCCATCCAGGGTTTAATGATTCGCCCATTTCGCAAACTGTTCACGTACAATTTGCTGCATATTTTAAAATTTTCTCTGACCTCAATGGGAAAAGTATATATGCAGCAGAATCATATCAATCGAGGAACTGTACAAGTGTTTATACTAGACCTGCTGCCTGATCCTGAAAAAAGCCTGACCCCAAGAGCGCTTGTCTCTGGCTTTAGCCCAATTCTGTAAAAAAAACAACATTTTACTTTTCAAATAGAAGCTATCACTATATTTTTTTCTGATAAAATATGTACCTTTCAAGGAATATATGCAGGTTGGTGAAATATATAAGGAACTATTTATAAACCTTTTGGAAGTGGAGAGAGCTTGGCTTACTTTAGTTGGCAGAAACATATATACATAGTTGTACTTAATGAAACTTAACAAAAAAACTTTATTCCTTCTCTAAATATTTTGTTAAAAATAAATAAGTGATGCTTTTAAAAAGTGAACAATATATTTTCGATAAGCTAGATTTTTATGAGCACAAGTAAACTAATGTCCACCTTCCGGAAAATGATATGATGAAAGATTTGGATTGCACAGTACTGTCGGCAGAAAAGTGAAAAACAAGGAGACGTTTATTTTGAATGTGCAAAAAGATGCACCACATATCCAATAAACTTTAGTATGTTTTTTTTAGCCGGGACAAGGACAACACAGGATCGGATATCCTAGAAGTAGTACTGCACAACAAGTTCAAAATTGGATGAACAGGTACACCCAACCTGCCAGCTATATATATATGGACATCCGGGAAGAAGACGGATACATACGTCAGACACATATGCATATATACATATATATACATAATTGCAATAGAATTATGTACAGCGTTCGTACACATGGCAAGAAGATGGTTCATCTTGTTGGTTTCCTGGCGCATCAACTCGAAATTTTCCTTGGAATACAAACGAGACCTGCCGATTTGACGCTTAGCAGTGTATAGTAGTGGGGGTGTACGTGCATGCATGCATGTTCCCCACTAGCTAGCCTCCGAAAAGCCGTACGCCCCCATTTCATTTGTGCGTGCCTTGGATAATAAGCAAAGGTATTCTTTGTTCCCGGCCTCCTTTTTATTTGTTTTTCAAACCCTTTAAGTTCTTTTGCTTGTTGCAGGGATCAAATGTTTATGACCTCTTTTTGATTCTCTTTTTAACATATGCAAATTCAAAGTACAAAGCTATTACAAATCATGCTTGGAAGAAATATGGGTGATCATTCGTTTACATATACTCCTTCCGTCCCTAAATAATTGTCTCTAGAGACAGTGTTCTCCTCGCAAACACGCTTCCTAAATGAACATCGTTCAGGGACAAAGGAAGTAAGTTTTATTCTCCTGTCTTATGCAAGCCGATCCTATAATATCTACCACAATGTGTTTATTTAATGTTAACTTACAAGAAAAAAAATTGTTGCAGGATGAACATATATTATATGCATGAGAGTCTATGAATAATAGAAGTGTTGAGACCAGTAGCAATATCATTATAGCAAATTAGCAAGGCGCAGTACCGCAGCAGCGCAGTGGGGGGTGGTTGCTGAATTGGGAATGCTGTGATCGGATCGGAGAGGGTGGTGCAGCATCGAGAAGCATCAATGATGGCATGTCGCCGTTGCTGCAGCTGCATGCCGTGGTGCCGCGAGTACGGCCGGTTGATGAGGTGCTCGCTCGCCGGCCGGCCGCGTGCAGCGGCGCGCCGAATCATTTCGGCCGCCGGCGGCACATGGTGCAGGGGTGCACCGTGTACTTTGCGCCCTGCACGCTTACTGAATGTGCGTGGCCGGCCGGCCGTATGGGATCGAGTTCAATGCGCATGTCATGTATGTACGGTGTGTTTCCATGACTGAATTTCGATGGGATTTCGCAGCGTTGGACGACATCATGCCCTTGTTTTCATCATGGGAAAAATGATACTGTTTTTTTAGGTGTCAGTTTTGACAAATTGAAAAGAGGCTATGCTCTCGATTACCTGGCGTGTTTGTTCATATTCAGTTGTTGCCTTTTGATGATTTGAACTTTGGAGGGCGAGAAAAGGTTAAAGATAGCGAAGGGATTGTAGAGTTTCGACTTTAACAACTTTGTTCCTCGCTGAAAATTACTCACCTGCAGCAGGCAGCATCTTGTCAGCAGTGTACGTAGGTGGGTGGGGGCTAGGTTTTGCCTAGGCCGGTTTTAGGCCCAAAAGGCTCTCTCTCCCCCACTTTCGGCTTTTTTGGTCACCACCACCGTCGTCAAGGCCTGGTGTAGGCCCAAATATATAGGGGAGTAATAAAATGTTAACATCGCGAGTAATTTCGGCCCGTCAAATCCGTCCGAGCGACAAACAGCAGCTGATGCGGCGATACTTGTGGAATCCCAAAAAACGCACGTGCTGACGTGCACGTGTATGCGGGTCCTGCCCCGTGCCGCGGAACGAGATCCTCTACCATTGGCTCTGGTGATGGCTCTCCGCAGTTGACGATCTCGTCCGTCAGCTACGAAATCGACGACCGACGGAAACCAGCGCCTCTTTCCCCACGTAGTGGGCTTCAGCCCAGCAAAGCACGGCCTAGACTGCTGATTTTAGCGCCAATACTCCTTTTTTTGGCGTGACGGCCCCCGTTTCTGGCGCGAGAGCGACGGCGTTGGCGCGAGGGCGAGCCGCGGGAGGGCGGCGTCCGCCTGCCGCTGCCTGCGATCTCGTTCGTCATCTTGGAAGCAGTAAGTATGTTAATCTTCTTCCTTCTATGTATTGAGCTCTCCGTTCTTCTTGCATTACATTTAATTCTTGCATCTCATCAGATCGTGTGTGTTCCTGACTCTTCCTGGCTCTTCCTTTGGTCTCTTGTCAGATCGTGTGTTCCTACAGCCAGAAGAAATATTCATATATATATACATATGAGATGGAAGCAAATAGGTGTGTAATGTTATGATTCTTTATTTTTCCCATGAGATCAGATAGATTTTAGTTGTTTGAAGTACCTCCAAATCATTTTGTTTCCTTGTAGGGAGAGTTTATTGTCTAGTTTGCTGCCACAAGTTGGCATGGAATTTACTACTGTAGAAGAGGCTTGGATGTTTTGGATTAGCTATGGAGGTCAAAAAGGATTTGAGGTTAGAAAAAGGTTCTCAAATAAAAGAAAGTCAGATGGGAAGGTTGGGTCTTGCAGATATGTTTGTGCAAATGAGGGGCATAGAAAGGAAGATAAAAGGGATCATCTAACAAAGTGTCCAAGAGCTGAAACCAGAACTGATTGTTAGGTTCGCATGGGTCTTATAATGGATCGGGAGAAGGGAACTTATAAAGTTGCTGATTTGGTTTTGGAACACAATCACATGCTTCAGTTGCCGCAAACCTCGCACTTGATGGTGTCTCAAAGAAAAATTTCAGAGTTACAAGGTTTTGAAATTGAGACAGCTGATGATGCAGGAATTGGGCCCAAAGAAGCACATGAGTTGGCGTGTGTGCAAGTTGGTGGTTCATTCAATCTTAGTTATACTCTTCGTGATCACAAGAATTATTTACGGGGCAAGCGCCAACGAGAGATGGCATATGGTCAAGCAGGAAGCATGCTTATGTATTTTCAAGAGAAAATTGCTGAGAACCCTTCATTTCAATATGCATTGCAGATGGACATAGAAGAACAAATAGCAAATATATTTTGGGTTGATGCTAAAATGCTCACTGACTATGCATATTTTGGTGATGTTGTCAGTTTTGACACTACTTTTGGAACAAACAGGGAAAGTCGACCTTTTGGTGTATTTGTTGGGTTAAATCCGTTTAGAGAAACAGTGGTTTTTGGTGCCGTTCTCTTATATGATGAGACATTTGAGTCCTTCAAGTGGTTATTTGAGACTTTCCTCAAAGCATATAATGGCAAGCAACCAAAAACAATTTATACAGACCAAGATTTTGCAATGGGAAAAGCAGTTAAGGAAGTGTTTGTAGAAGCATGGCATGGCTTGTGTACTTTTCACATTATGCAAAATGCTGTCAAACATCTAGCTGAACCCGAAGATGAAGATGAAGGCAAAAAGAAAAAAGGCACCAAGAAAAAAGGCAGCAAGAAAGACCCCAAACATGTGGATGATGACGACAGTGAGTATGAGGAAGAACCAAGTATTCTGGCAGACTTCAGTGCATGTATGTATGAGTATGAGGATGAGGCTACATTTGAACATGCATTTCAGCTCATGAGGACAAAGGCAAGCAAGCAAACTTGGTTGGATAGTATATACAAGTTGAGAGAGAAGTGGGCTGAATGCTATATGCAGGATGTCTTCACATTGGGGATGAGAAGTACGCAATTGAGTGAGAGTCTGAATAGTGAGTTGAAGAGACATTTCAAATCTGATTTCGATATCATTAGATTTCTTAAGCATTTCGAAAGGGTGGTGGCAGATAAAAGAAAGAAAGAGTTGGATGCTGAATTTGAATCAAGGAGAAAACAACCTAGAATAAAAATGAGGACACCTATGCTACTCCAAGCAAGTAAACTTTACACACCAATTATATTTGAAGCTTTTCAAGGTGAATATGAAAGGTCAATGGTAGCATGCACCACAACATTGGAAGGCAATAATGAATACCTTGTAACAATTGGGAGCCTTGCTGAAACTTTTACTTGCTCTGAGAAGGAGTACAAAGTTACCGGTGATCCTTTAAAGCAAACCAGTACATGCAGTTGTGGGCAGTTCAATAGATTTGGAGTATTGTGTGGCCATGCTCTAAAAGTCCTTGATTTGATGAATATCAAATCACTCCCTACACAATATGTATTGAAGCGATGGACACGGGAAGCACGTTGTGGAATCATACAAGACAATGAAGGTCGAAACATAATAGAGAATACAAAATTAGATGATATGCTTCGTTACAAAGTTATGACTTGCACATTTATCAATTTAGCACTCCGAGCAGCCGGCAATCCAAGTTCCACTTTATTAGTAAACAACACCCTTGACATACTTAGCAAGCAAGTTGAAGAAGAAATCAATGGGTGTACTGATGATATGGAACCAGTCACTGTTCCAATGAATGCTGCTCCCCCAAGTGATTTGGTGAGCACATCACGCCTAAAGAAAAAAGATGTGCAAACAAAAACCTCAAAGTGCAAGAAAACATTTCTTGATAGGAGACGCAAATTTACAAAGAAGGGAAGTAAGAAAAAGGGACAAGACTCAATGGTATGTGGCAGCTGGAAAATATATTTCAATCTCTTGATTGTATTTAGTGGGAAAAGGCTCAGTTGTACCTAATCTTTTTCTCTTTTGTTGGCAGGAACAAGAAAATATTCCCCCTAGTACTTCTTGGCCCAAAGAAGGGATGTCTGAATCATATATGGCCATTAACTCCTTCTCTCAACTATTGACGGTAATATTTCAAATGATAATCAATGTAGTCATATGCATAGAGAGTTCAATTACTCATAATCTTTTATCTTGCAGGGACCAACCACTGGTGATTTTAGTGCTGAATTTTAGTTAATGGTGGAGCTTGGTTTTGGAGCAAAGCTTTTGGTCCAGTATATCATATGCACTTGAGCACCTGAGCTCTGCAATCATTTTATTTGTCTAAGTATGACACAGAACAAACATTATTTTGAGTTCTGTAACTTTGTGATCATTCAAGTGATAGCACAATTTAGAATACAATTTTCATCCATATAATTTGCAGAAACTTATGTCTATTCCAGTTATAATTTGCAATCTATAGAACCTGCAAAAAGTTCAGTGGAAAAAAAGTTCAGCTCAATTGATTCCAGAGAAACATTCTGTACATTGCAGGTGATGCCAGAGAAACATTCTGTACATTGCACATTGCAGTGATGACATAACATTGTAGAAGAATTGGAAATCAATACATTTTGTTGAGTTTTTCCTCCTTCATTTACAATCACAACCTGAACAATTTACTAGCACATGTAAATTCAACAGAACACAATGCTCTTCCAGCTTAGCTTTGCACAACACATTGCTTCTTCCAGGCTGAATTTGCAGCAATTAACAGCCTGAGTTTCTTCAATGTGATGCTCTTCCGGCTTATCTTTGCACAACACAGCCACAGCGTGAGGGCGGGCGGCCGCCCCTTCACGGTTGGTGCCGCGTTCGTCGTCGGGGCTCGACCGCAACCGCTCCATGCGCCGGCGCGGCCGCAGCAGTGCCACACCCATCCTCTGGGCGCAGCAGCCGGCAGTGGCGGCGGGGAAGAAGACGGCGGTCGTGGTTGCCGGGCAGCAGCACCGCGTCGCGGGGCAGCCGGGGAGCGACGGTGGAGCGGTGGGGAGCTTCTCTACCGACGCATCTTGCTCCAATACCCTTTCCCCTCGGGCAATCCGATCTCCCTGTGCCGGGGACGGGAGAAGGGCAGGGGACGGCACGCCGAGGCGCGGCGGAAGTGCGGCCGCTGCCGCGACGGGGCGGACGGCAGAAGCCACCGGCCCCGGTGGTGGCCAGGCGCAGTGGGGTGGAGAGGCGCACAGGAAGTTCGTCCGCGCCTCCGCGAGGCGGTCGAAGAAGACGATGCGGCTGCGACCTGCGATACATCGCGAGGCAGCTTTCTTTTTCATGAGTGTGGGCCGTGCTCTGTTGGGCTGAAAGGCCGTTTCGGTAGTGCGTGCGTTGGCGCCGTGGCATTGGTCAACTGCGGAGAGCCATCACCTGCCCGATGGTAGAGGATCTCGTTCCCGTGCCGCTCACCGGCGCCCGCCTCCATCCCCGGCCCGGGGGATTCTGGCTGGGCGTCTCCCACGGCTGGCTCGTCACCACCGACGGCGACGAGCACACGGCAGACCCCACTACTACGCAAAACGTTTTTAGCACCGGGCAGAATTGCATTTCTAGGTGCGGGCGCCAAACCCGCTCCTAGCTATCGCTTTTAGAAATAGTGATTTCTAGGAACGGGTAATCGACCCGCACCTGGAAACGCATTTTCAGGTGCGGGTGACGCTGTGGTCCGCACCTAGAAATCGATTTCTAGGTTTTCTAGGTGCGGGTGACGGGGTGGTCTGCACCTAGAAATCGATTAAAAAGAAAGTTTGAAAACTACGTTAAAACGATCGAAATAAATAGCAAAAAAAATTTATTTTTTGGGGAGGACCCACTGGCTAGCCACCCGCTGTATTTTTCGCGCAAAGTCGCGACGCTATGCGCTCCATGGGGTTCGAACCCGCGACCTCCGGGTTCGCGCGAAGCCTACCTTGCCACTGCACCACACACTCATATACGTCCATATCCCGTTTTCATTCTACTCATATTATACTACGCCGAGTGTAAATTGTTTTTTTGAGGCTTCAAACGTATTCAAATGAAAAAGTTGTCAACTACAAAGTTTCATAACTTTCGAAGATCTATAACTTTCATGTTGAGAGTTTTTTTCCATTCGAGGTCATTTACAAATTTTGAATTTCAAATTTCAGAGATTCAAATTTGAGGGGAACTTTCTTGATCTATATGATTTCAAATAAAAAAGTTGTAAACTACAAAGTTTCATAACTTCTCAAGATCTACAACTTTTATTTTGAATGTTTCTCCATTTGAGATCGTTTGAAAATTTCAAATTTCAAAAATTCAGAGGTACTTTTCGTTGACAAAAGTATTTCAAATTAAAAAACTTTCAACTACAAAGTTTCATAACTTCTCAATATGTACAACTTTTATTTTGAGGGTTTGCTCATGCGGTATAGTGGTAGTCACATTCTTCACAAATCTTATATACCTCTCATATAGTTCCATTAAACTATATAAGAGATATATGTTTTGTGAACATATCATAGAACTTAAATGGATATTTTGAAATTTTAAACAATCTCAAATGAAAAAGTTGTCAACTACAAAAATTTAGGTCTCGTCGAGCTATACAATTTTCATATAAAATTTGTCTTCATCCGAGATCATATGCAAAAGTTATGAATTTTTTTTGTCACGAGACCATTTCTAGGAGCAGGTGATGACGTCACCCGCACCTAAAAATCCATTTCTAGGAGCGGGTGACGTCATCATCCGCTCCTAAAAATCATTTTTAGGTGCGGGTGACGCCATCACCCGTTCCTAGAAATGAGTATATTTCCAGGAGCGGGTGGTGGGATCATCCGCACCTAAAAATTATTTTTTGGGTGCGGATGACCTCATCACCCGCTCCCAAAAATGATTTCTAGGTACGGATTTAGTTTAAAGATGGCAACGGGCACAAAAAATCCGCGTGCCCGCGGATATAAAACCCGATGGGCGCGGATATGGGTCTGAGTCTCTGCCCGCGGGCGCGGGCGCGGGCGCGGGCATGACCCTAAACCCAGCGGATATTTGCTCGTGGGTAAAGAAAAATGGTATCCGCGCCCGCAAATCCGCCAAACCCGCTTCAATAGCTGACATGTGGCCCCATATCCCAAGACATGTATATAAACTTCAGATAGGGTTTCATCTTGTGTCTTCCTGGGCAGCTAGGCTCCTGGCCACCGCACCCCACGATTCCCCTCCTTTCCTCACTCCTTGCCAGCGCACCCCACCTCCACCTCGATTCCCGCCGGTCGCCACTTCCCAACGCCGGCGTCCTCCGGATCCACCCCGTCCGCCGCCGGCGGCCCCAGCCTCCACCTGATCTGCGCCGCATGCTGCCTCCCCAGGTGCTCCAACCAACGAACCTCCCTACAAGCACCAGAGCACATGCGTCCTCGGTCCTCCCTCACTTTCTAAACCTTCGTTCTTGCAAGCGGATAAGGCAAGGAGCCACCTACGCCCCTCCCCCTGCTAGCAGGTAGCCAAGATCCATGCCAACATCCCAGATCGGCATCAAGGTGAAATCAAACATTAAGCTGCATTTGCTGAATTTCTTGACATGTAGCTTGTAAAGGCGACTCCAGTAGCTCTCGACTTGAAGCCTCTGGTCCTTTGCAACAGTTGTAAAGGTACCATGTAAATTTGTTGGCGGGCACGGGCTTGCCCGCGGACAGAGGGTGCGGGCAAGGTTTGTTGCCCGTGACGGGTGGAGGGCGCGGGCGCGGGCATGAAAATTTGGTTGCGGGCGCGGGCGTGAGAAGCATATATCCGCGGGCATTTTGCCCGTTACCATCTTTAATTTAGTTGCTACAGTGTCATGCGGATTTCTTAAATCGGACGACAAATTCGTCCGCTCCTAAAAAAGAAAAGTCTCGCTCCTACAAATGTTTTGTGTTGTAGTGCCCGCCTCGTCAACCCGGTTACCGGCCGGCGGAACGACACGCTCCCCTCGATCAGTGACCACCGTCGAGCAGGTGAGGCGCGTGCACTACGAGAGCGGCGGCGCCGCGCCGTGGCCGACAGCTACCTGGTCGACCCGTACGACGTACGACTGGTCGCTGGTGGCGCACCCGCGCGACGACGAGCCTTTGCTTCACGCTGCGCGCGCGGGCCGGGAGCTCCCCGGTTACCTCTACCACCGCCCGCTCATCTCGTCGGACGCCGGCGGCGACTGCGTCGTCGTGCTCATCTCAGGCAGAGTAGAACCACCAGAGCTACCTTCTCTCCACACCCCTTGGCTAGGCCGGTAGCTGGCGGGCTTCAGGTGGGGAGGAACATGGATGATGCCGCCGCCGACAACCTTACCGCGGCTGCGAGCCTGCGATGCTGGTTGAGATCAAGGACCAGCTAGCTGGGCTCGTTTGTGATCCATGCCCAATTATCATGCAGCCCGGGAAACAACTATTGCCATGGAAAGTGTATATTATTGTCAATAATCACTGGTTTGTACCACCGCTAACCAACTTGCTTTTTGCCAATTTTCGGTCGTGCGCTTGTGAATTTCTATCTTCTCACCTAACTAAGCCTAAGGAGTGAGGGTCGCTAACAGAGAACAAGGAGAGATGAAGTCAGATCTCACACCAAACTGTCTTCAAATAAGAGAAAAACTCACAAATTTCAAGCTCTGGTGGTACATATGAAGACATCAATCCACAAAAGGCCATTGGGGAACGCCGACAACAACTTTCAATCAGTATTCTAGTAAAATCATAACCCACTATCGCGTTGCAAATTAGTTGCAAACTACATCAACTATAATATTTTTTTTTGTTTTAGGTCACATGATCAATTTTTTTTTTTGTGGATGAAACGCATGATCAATGGTATTATCTACCCTCTGCATCACGCGATGCATGTGGCCAATAGTTCCTGCCATGATAAATGAAAAATATCTAACAGAATCAGGTTGTTATTCTCAGGTGGTAACACCGTAATGTCGTGATGATGCGTACAGGGGCGGATAGACGCCTAGGGCCACCCGGGCCGTGGCCCTAGGCGTCGGCCCACGATTTGTATACTGTAGCACTACTGTAGCACACTGTAGTATAAGATTTAGTCCCATTTCTCGAAGCCGGTCCATATAGTGGCCCTAGGCGTCGGGCTGACAGCGGTCCGCCACTGGATGCGTACGATGTGGTGTTTATATGTACAAATCACTTGTCATGTTGTTGACTTTATACAAAGGTTAAAAAAAATAGCGAGAAAAGAAGAAAATTAACATCTGTGCCTACATTATGCCCTTACATAGTTGGATCAGCCAATCGAACCATGAATGCTTTTCTGCTTCTTCAGATAGGAGGTATGTTCGAAAAGGAGAAGCCCTTGTACCCTTTGTAAGCATAATATGCTATTCTTGTGTAGTAGAATCCCGGGATGAACATTACCACACCCAAAACTGCAAAGAAAATGCCTGTATTCACAGAAAGTTGGGGTCAGAGATCAGGCAATGAAGAAAAAGGGGTGTATATTTATGGCAACTTTTGCACAAATGCTGCTCAGTGTCATATACTTCATTGACACTTTTGAAGAGTCTAACGCACATGCACACACACCCAAACTATTTGGAAGGTGCAAGAGCTAATTGTCCAACTCTGTATATCATCAACCCTTTGTTATAGATAAATTAGCATACACATGCACACTAAAAAGCATTATGCAAAAGATTTTTTGCCACCAGTGACAGGAACAGAGTTGCCCCTGATTCTATGAAGTTGCCAACATGTGGGCTTTGGCACATTGTCCCAATGTCGCTAGAAATCCCATTTGTGCATTAAACATTTAGTTGCCACAACTGCAATCAAAGAATTGGCATTTGATAACTTCATTGAAGCAGTTACGCTCTCTCAAACAATATCTCCGCTTAAGGATAAGGATTTTATTCTCCTATATAATCTAGGAAAGCAAACAGAGCCCACATGTTTAACAATCCATGATCCTTTTTCTTTCACAACTTTTGGCCATTTGATTCGTTTCCTATCTTTATTAACAGAAAACGTACCAGAGGTTTACATGGCTTCTTAAATCCTAACTATGATCACGGAAGCCTTTGATTGTCTAAAAATAATCCGCACTGCATAATAATAAAACTAGCTTTTCAGTGTTTTGAGCCACTCGAATAATTTTTCTGGCCTAAAGCAGGGAGGGGGAAAAGGATTTTCTTGAGTAAAAAAGGATGTTTTGATGTCCTAGAGAATACATCAACTAATCGAGTGCACTGTAAACCTAGCCGATCCCAAATTCCCAACTCGGCACCCAAATCGAACGACACTGAACTGAAAAATCCAATCAGGCACGGACGGGGTTTTCGTCTCTCACCGTGGGCGCTGTCGCCGCCGACCTGGTGCGCGGCCATGAATGACCCCGCGACGACGCCGAGGACGCCGAACGCGAGGAGCGCGGCGGCGAACGCGATCTCCTTGACGGGCGCGCCGCGCGGGCCCCCGACCGCGCCGCCGACCAGGTCGTCGTCGTCGGTGATGGAGAATGCGTGGTCCACGTACGCCATGCCGACGACGGATCCCGAGGCGGGAGTATGTGGGGTGGGGGGAGGAGAGGACTCGCCTCGATCGCCTGCGGTGGTTTCGCGATCTGGAAGCTCGTGGAAGAATCGGGAAAAGCGCGGGAGGGGGGAGGAGGCGGAAGCTTGCGAGGCGCGCAAAGGCGACGGGGAAGAGTCAGATGCGAACCAAGGCGCGGTCGCTTCTCGCGGCCGTTGCCGGGTCACGTCTGTGGATTCTAACAGTTCTTTTTTCTCTCTGTTTTCTTCTTTGGGTTAGATGGAAATATGCCATTATAATTTTCTCTCTGTTTTTTTTCTACCAGTAGTTTTTTCTTTGCTGATCAGTAATCCCTCCAGATCAAAGGGCGCCCTAAAAAAGTTTTGAACAAAGGTGAATTTATCTTTTGACAATTTTATTGTATAGAAAGTTGGTGTGCATTTGCTCTTAAAAAACAATTTTTTATATTTTTTCCCCAAAAAGTATGAATATTTGTCAAACCCAATGAAATTATACGGAGGCGACGGTGGTGTGTGTGTGGGGGTGGGTGGGAGGGGGGCATGGGTTGTGAATTGTAGGAAAGGGTTGTGTGTCGGTGAGCCACTTAGAGCAACTCCAACATATTGTAAAACAAATTGGATCTGTAAAAATTAAAAAAAAACTAGAAACAGCGATCCAACAGATTAGTCATCCGACTCACAATACCGCCCCCCCCTCGCTCGTCATCTTTGCCGAGTCGATCGCCGGCCGGTACGTGTAACCTGCTCCATATGGCAAGAAACCTCTACGGACACCTCCTGCCTGCTCAGCCCTTTCCAAATGAAGCCCCGCCGCTGTTCGGTGACGCGTACAGGGCAGGGATCGGCGCGACGACGGTGGCTGGCATGTGAGATGGGGGCGGCCGTCTTGCTATCCTGAGTCCTGACTGCCGGTGAAGCCGTGAAACCCCTGCTCCGGTTCCGGTGCGCGTGCAAGAGGGACGCGGATTTTGTGAGCATAGGGGCACATGTCCACGTCCTGAAAAGGTAGCACGTGGCATTCAGTTTGGCGGGAAGTTTTGCGCGGTAGGAGTTAGCGAAACATAACCCTCTCTAATTACCTCTGGCATTCACACCCTTAGCCTGTACGGGACGTTGAGTAGGAGGTGCATATACTGCAGCTTTTCCACGGCAGCGACATATGTGCGCCCTCCACCGAGAAAAGGCATGTGATAGTGGTTCGTTCTAGTGTTATGTGCGTCCTCCACCCGGTACCTTTTCTACAACGTGGTTTCAGATAAAGACGTTAGTTCGGTTGGGACACAGGGAATTCAACACTTTTTCTTCTTGCATCCATCCGTCGATTTAGCCAACGTCTTTACTTATATGTCTCCCGACAGATGAGCTCCCCAGTTTCTGCATACATACTTCGAGGTTCATTCTGCAGCTTGAACCAGAGTTGTTGATCAATGGAGGATTCAGTCCAGGTACGAAATCATCAGTATATTAGTGTGCATTTTGTATAGGCGCATTGCGCGTAGTTGAATTCTGTGTTGTCTTCTATATTATCAGCAGGCTTGGAGTTGCCAGAAGCCACGATCAGGGAGGCCAAAAGGAGCTCCATGGACGCTGCCTGCTTTCCAAATTAATAACATCTGCGAGAAGTGCAGCTATTGCCGCACGAAAGGTTCAGCAGTTGCAAGGCGTGTGGTTGATGGCTTAGATACCAACAAGCGCGCTATAATCAAGTGTATTGGTTTCGGAAGTATGCTGTTCTTGCCTGATTTCTCTGATAAACACATCAATTTCGAGAACTGGCTCCTATCAGTACTTGATGTGCGGACAAATAGAATTGTTCTTGACCATCAAGTTCAACTACCGGTTTCACCCCAAATTGTTAGAGAGATTATAGGTATTCCATGTGTGGGTAAGGATGTAAGGCGGCTCAGGTGTACGAAGAAAAATAAAATTGTTGAAGTAGTTAGCCGATACTTACGTAGAGGAGAGGGAAGCGGTTGCGTTCCAGAGGATGCACATAGGATATTGGAAACAAGGTGTAACAAATCTAACGTTAAGTCGTTCACATCCGTGGATGCCATAAGGGTTGCTGCTGTGATTTTTTTCATGGGCCATGTACTTGTACCCGGACCGTCGCACGAGTATGTATACCAGGAATACTGGGGTGCGCTGAGGAAAACATATGAAATCAATCAAGTCAACTGGGCGAGCTATGTGATGGAAGAAACCGCCACATCTGCTGTGGCTGTACATCACAAGATTCGTTCAAATCAACAATTAGATAGGGTCAGAGGATGCACATTGCTCCTTCAGGTAACGTTTCTTTTTTGTAACTATGACATTAAGATTAACTACAATTAAGTTGTAATTTGTACCAATGTTGTATGCTTTTGACTAAACTTGTACATGCTAAACGGGTGAAGGTAATTTTCATGGAATGGAAGCAACTTGGATCCCAACCAAATGATGGATGTCGCCCACGCATGAAGAAAGTACGAGACTCAGACCTCCATTACTTGATAAACGCAAGCACAGCGGCTGTATTCTCGCCAAACAAGAATTGCTTGAGCACTGAACATATCAAATCAACTCCGGGAGAAGGCGATAGGCACGATCTGCACGATCAGGAACCACAGACCCCCATGTCATTGAAGGATGCAGTAGCAACTTTAGCATTCTCCGCGCAAACAGAGGACCGAGTATGTATTGTCTAAACGAATGCATGAAAGTATCATATCGTTTGCATATGTTGTATGTACTTTTGATGTCAAAAACGCATACTATGCATTATGCAGGAAACAGTACAAAAGTTATTACTAGTGGGCATATGGGCATATGTCCACCCACGATCGTTGTGAGCATATGGGCATATGCCCACCCACGATCCGACCGTAGATATCGCCGCGACCCTTAGATTCGCGCCAGTTCGATGGTGCGTGGAACGTCCATGCGAGTACAGAAGGGTCACCATGACTTGCCAGAGGCAAGGCACCGAATCCGCGTCCCAAACGAGACCACGGTGGCGCCTATAGTCGGTCGCCCTCGCATGCTCGGACCCGTCCTATGATCATCTCCCCTTACTTCTTTTCTCCACTTACCTCGTTTCTTTAAACAAAATGTTGCTCGATGATTGATCTTCAACTAGTAAATTGACACTTTGGTGATTGGATGAGCGCAGCTCGAGATTTGAATCACTGAAAATCGCGTCCTCTAACTGACTCACGAACTGAACGGCAACAACCCATTTAGTTTCGTCAGTTAGGGTCCCCATCTTCGAGCTACAATGTTACAACTTCATGCATAGTAATTCAGTACAAAGCTCTAATGTTGGAAGCCCTATTGAAATTGCTTATCATCAACAATGTACCACAATCTCACTCTCTGTACTTACTGAATCACCATTGTGCGTAAATCATATTGTTCAGACATAAGCTCTCCATTTCAATAAGAACAGGAACATGTTGGCCACGCCAGAGCCAATCGGCCAGGCACCATTGATCAGCGACAAAGGTGGCAAGCTAAATTAGGTCAAGGTAGCATTTTTAAGTGACAATGCATGACACGTTACAAGCAACGCCAACATCTAACCATAGATGAAACAGATACAATACTAGTGATACACACAAACCTCCATGAAGCAAATAAAACCAAAGCACAAGCACAAACACAAACTATCTTATTCTTCAAGAAACTGATCCTACTTCTTTCCGCATGTCTGATGATTGTGACCAGACACACCACACAACTCACATTTCGCTACACGCTTGGCAGGCTCCATTGCTCTGGCGATGTCGCCTATCTTCTCTGGTACTTGTGACTCATGCTGCAAGTAACAATCGGCTATAGCTCTTGTTTTCCGACGTTTGTTGCCATAGTAATTAGCCCTTGATTTAAGCCTGACTGTCGCAGGCCTTCCACAAGCCTTTACTTTCAAAGGTGGAAGCAGACTACCATCAGCAACCTCGACAATACAATCTGACGGAGGTTCATGTAACACTAATGGTGCCACGGGAGTATGCTGCCTTGATCTTCCGCCATGACGCGCAAAGAGTGTTTCACATCCGTTAATGCCTTCATGGCAGCTTTATAACCTTCAACGCTAACAGAACCATCGCGCATAAGATGCATTGCTGCAAGATACAGAAGATTCCTCCTCTCGGAGACACCAACAACTGCTAAATGTAACCCAACGCCTATAGTAGGATGGGTACAATCTGCACCGCGAGCACTGACAGTCCACCTCTTGTGTAGGTTACCCACAGGTATCACGGTGGCAGACAAATGCACGAGCACCTACGTGAAACGTATGATTAGGCGAAAAGACAAGAAACTAAACACGCACTTTAGAGGTAACTTGTGCTTGAATCTTACCTTCAGCATGTGCCAGCAAGGCATTCCCATATGTTCAAATAGTCCACAGACGCAATCCATCCGAGGCACGTCCACGTCCTTGTCATACTTCACGACCCAATTAGGAGATTCCATGCCATCCTCAACAAGTGCCTTGCATATGCAAAATACTGATGCTTCATTTGTCTCCACAATAGTTAGTGATCCAGATGCATACAACTCATTTGAGAACTTGTCAAACATGGCTCGAGTGTACACAGATGCAGCATTCCACTCGATAGGTACACCAATCCGAATGTGCCTTCGCCTCTATATACATAAAACGACGTGTTAGTTTTTAAAGTATGACTCGCAAGGTATTGAACAACATATAAGATAATGTAGCTGTAACTTGTCTAGTAACATGATCTTCCCTAGCTTCCTCAGCTGCAATCGCCGAAAGCATGTCCTAGTATTTATTGACGAACAAGTGCATCAGAGCTGACCTTGGAATGTACGTTTTCAACACATTGTTTGCGCTTTCGCTTTGTTGAGTGCTGGTCATGCCCCCGCAGAAAACACCACGGAAGTACAGTCTTGCCCACATTTCTCGGTTTTCGAATATACTGGTCATGTAGTTGTTTTCTCCTAGATTGTACTTCCTCACCAGGCCCTTCCACCCGTTCTCGAATTCATTTGGACACAAAACATCAGTGACAAGCGAATGGAACTCACGCTTGAACGTGCCGTACTTGCTATAAACAGCACCGAGTTTTTCCTTTGCCTTGCGCAATACGTGCCAACGGCACCACCTGTGGCATGTATGCGGCAAGACACTTCGTATAGCAGCTTCCATTGCTGCACACTGATCTACAAAAAAAAAGGTCAACAAAAAAGTTACCACCGAATGTCCTATATCCAACGATGCTCAAATTTGTCAATACAAAACTAACCTGTTAACATAGTGGCAGGAGCGTTCCCTTGCATCATGGCAACGAAAGTTGAGAAGGTCCACTCGAAACTCTCTATCGTTTCTTGACGCAAAAACACTGTGCCAAATACGATGGATTGGAAATGGTTGTTCACACCAACGAACAACCCAAATGGCATGTCATACAAGTTAGTCATGTAGGTTGTGTCGAAGGTTATCGCATCACCAAAACTGGCGTAGTCTGATCTATTCTGTCCCGTGCACCACATAATGGATCTAACCCTGGCCCCTTCATCGGAGTCTATGCAAACTGCTAGGTTTGGGTCATCAACTTGCATACCGCAAAGAATATGAAGTGTCTTCGCAATGTCACCCATAATGGATTCTTGTGACATCCTAGCACATAATCCTCTCAGCGAAGCACGAGTGAACTGACCGTCCCTACCGTTCCCAAAGACGGACCCTAACACACCATAAAGCCTTGATACGGGAATATTGTTAGACCGCAATTTCCTAATCAAATCCTTCGCAACTGCATCTATCTTATTGTGAGAACTCCACTGACGGCGTTCGTCTACTGTGCGCGAGAGAGGGTGATTATGATGGTCCTCGAACCTGGCCACATACCACCCATGATCATCGGTTTGAAGAAGACGCACCATCGCGCGACATCCTGTACGTTACGTCATGTTCAGCTCCAGCGGTGCGAAACCCTGCGGAAAACATTACTTTATGACTCCTGAACACGCGCAAACGCATAGGCAAGTGCCCAACATATGAGAATCTATAAGCCAATTTATACTAACCGAACACGCGCACACGACATCATGACGACTACGATATCCAGCAGAATTTGTTCTGCTACGCCCAAACCTCACGCCAAAACCAACATCGCAGGAGTACAAATTGTAGAACTCATACCCCTCCTCGGCCGAATCAAACATTGTTCCCAAAACCGGGAGAAAGACGCTCCGCCCATCGCCATGGCCATAGTCGCCTTCCGCCGCTGCACGCAGAGCCCTGTCAATGGCTGTGACGGGTGACGGAGGTAGACGACTAGTTGGTCCTTGCAACGCCCGAAGCCTAGAATGGTACGCAAAACGGAAGAAGTTCATCAAGAATCATCAAGAATTTCATATTCCGAAACAAACTAAACATTACCCACCTAACTTGACGTGCTTGAGCGCTCGTCAAAGCATGAAACTCCATTGTTGCTCAAACCGGCAAGCTGTTCTTGGTGGAGTGCTCTCTCTCAATGCCCAGAATCCCTATTTAATAGCACGCCTTGGTAAATTTGAAACACGCCTTGTTGTGCTGGGAAGTGAGTGGGCATATGCCCATAGTGATAGTGTGCTGCGCACTCGTGGCATTGTGCTCGCACTTGGAAAAGGTGGGTGGGCAAATACCTGACACACTCACGCGTAGGGGCTAACGTTTTGAATTTGGCACCTATGTCATTACCGGAGGTAGTCCTGATTAACTAGCATCGTTCAAATTCAAACGGGCGCGAATCTAAAGGCGCCGGCGATATCTACGATCGGATCATGTGTGGGCATATGCCCATGTGCTCACAAAGTATTTTTCCCGTGCAAGAGCTGGTGCGCGCGCGCCCTCATCTCTCCGTCCCAACTTTCGACACCGCGCAAGTGCCGCGCCGCACCTCTCCTCGTCGCCACGTACGCGGACCCTTACGACCACGGACACCCCCAATAAGTTCGACGCGCCGCCCGATCGAGCTGCGGGTGATGAACGCGGCGGAGGACAACGTCCTCACGGTGCTGATCAGGGACGACGACGTCGCCACGAGCACGACGCTGGCGCCCACGCGCATGCGTCTCCACTGCCTCGACGGCGGGCGGTGAACGAGACGGAACTCAAGGGGATGATGGCCGAGGCGGCCGCGCGGTCGGCGTGGAGCGGAGGAAGCTGGGCTCCAAGGTGATGAGGTCGCGGCGTCGCGCTACCAAGGCTCTAGCCTCGCACACGGAGCGGCGAACGCAGCGGACATGATCGATGTGCATAACACCGGACGCCGCCATCATTGCGAACGCTAGTCCGGATCGAGCGCGGATCTTATACGTCGCTGAAGCGACAGTTTGCTCACCCGTCACGTCGGTAGGTGAGTTGTGGTGGGTTGGTCTTATTTATTTACGTTGTGGGCTGGTGTTGGACGCACGTGGTTGTTGGGTTGGTTGTGGACATACGTTGTGGGCTGGTTGTTGGGTTCTATTTATTTAAGTTGAGGGTTTAGGTCAATACCACCAGAAGTGGTTCCGTTCCTTTCTTTTTTTTTCATTTTTTCTTTCTATTATTTTGTTTTATACTCTTTTTTATATATTTTTATTTTTGTCTCTTCTTCTTTTTAATACTGAATTTTCTCTTCTTTTGTTTTTCTTTATTTCTTTTGTTTCCATTCCTTTTATTGTATCTTTGTTTTTGTTTTATTTTTTATTACTTATTTTACTTTTTCTCATCTATTTATTTTCATTTCTTTTAATTTTCATGTTCTCCTTTTCTTTCAATTTTTCTTTTCTTGTCTTTTTTGTTTTATTTTTCTCTATTCTTTTTTGTTTTATTTTTTCTTTCCTTTATTTAATAATTTATTTTCATTTCTTCTTTTTTGGTTTTTATTCATTCTTTTTTCTTTACTTTACTATTTGAGTTTACATACTTTGTTTTGACTTTTTGTTTCTAGTTTGTAGTTTTTTAAAATTTCAATCCGTTTTGCATGTGAGGATGTCAGCAATTTCTATTCAACATATATAGGGCCCGTTTGGTACAGCTTCATGAGCGGCTTCACGAGCAGCTTCACAACTTCAATAGCCAAACGGCTAGCTCTCTGCCCAGCTCTCTGGTCAGCTTCTCTGAAAACTCGCTCTCACAGAGTTAAGCACACGGTGAAGCTGCAAAAATGTGGCTCTCCCCCGCTCATGAAGTTGCTCATGAAGTTGTTTTCTAAAAAAACAGCTCTACTGGTGAAGCTGAGCTGTGCCAAACAGGGCCATATATGTATGAATCATTTGTCTTAGTGAATTTTGGTTTCACATATTTGTCTTGGTGAATATTTCCTCAGAGATGACATACAAACTTGTTCTGGCTATAATAATAAGTTGTTCGGCCTATAATAATATCTTGTTCTGACAACAATAATAACTTGTTCTGTGTATAATAATAACTTGTTCTGACCTTTATTCTGATTTGTTCTTTGTTCTGACACTTTATTTATTTTGTTAGGGATGACATACAAACTTGTTCTTAGTATAATAGGATCTTGTTCTGACAGTTGTTCTTGTTGTTTTGACACTTTATTTTGTTTGTTCGAGATGACATACAAACTTGTTCTGGGTATAATAATAAATTATTCTGGCTATATTAATATCTTCTTCTGACTATAATAATAACTTGTTCAGTTTATAATAATAACTTGTTATGACACTACATTTTTTTGTTCGGGATGACATACAAACTTGTTCCGGCTATAATAGGATCTTGTTCTGATAGTTGTTCTCGTTTGTTCTGACACTTCATTTGTTTTGTTCTGACTATAACAGAATATATATAACCTTAATTAAAAATACAAATAAAAAAGTTTGTCAAAATATAGTCAAGTGGGATCTTATTTTGAAGATTTCAATATAAGAAATCCATTTTTGAAATCGAAATTTAATTTAAACGCACAGTTTAGGATTTATAACTTTTTTAGTTTTGAAATTGATTAGCTGGCGGAGTCACGTGGCCCTCCGTCCCTCCCTCCCGCTCGCCGTACGGACGCCGCACGCCGCGTGACCCCTACGCACCGGCGTGATGATTGCAAAATTTGTCGCCAAGGTGATGCTTAGAAGCTCCCCGGATCGAGCGCCGCTGGGACTCGCAGGCAGTCCGTCGAGCCACGACGTGCGGCGAAGACGGCTTTCTGGGCTCCCGTCGACCCCTCGGGGCGGACGACATTTCAGATACCGACCCGGTGTGGACGGTATTTCAAATGTCGTCCACCCCCTCGGTGCCTACTGGCCGTCCGATGCGATATAGGCGGCCCACAATGACTGAACCTCAAACGAGTCTCTTCCTCGCTCTCGACAGCCGTCAGCATCACTTTGCTCGGCGGAGCTCCGCCGCTCGCCGACCCCGCTCCTCTACCCAGGACTCATGGCTGCTGCACGGGACACCTACAGGCTGTTGGCACTCGGCAGCCAATACAGAGACGACGCGCGCGCAGTGCCGGCGGCGTTCTGGCGATCCCACAGGGTGTCTAGCAGCCGATCGGAATGGAGGGTCCGCGGCCAGCTCTGCGAGAAGGCCACGTTGGGGGGCACGACGGCGCCACGCGCCGACGACATGAAGGCGCAGGCCGGTGCCCCTGTCGTGACCTATTGGTGCCTGAGCTGCACGATCGCCGTCAGTGTGTCAGAAATAAACACGTCATGGGTTCATTCCTGATGTGTGAGTTAGTACGTGTGTTTGTTGCACCCTCTGCATCACGTCATGTTAATCAAGTCTAGATGCAGAACGCATGCAAGTTTGTTGCGTCGTTGCTACTGTGTGGATAGAGTCGTAGGTGATCAGGAGAAGTGGTGGTGTGCGTGGCGCCGGTTGAGGGAAAGAGGCCGTGGTGTGCGGGTCGAGCATGCGGCTCACCGTGACGTTGCTGAGCGGGTCTCCCGGATCCTAGCGTGAGAACCGAACGTGGAGGCGAGCTCCGTAGTCTACTTAAGCCCCGAGGCTTCTCTGTAATCATTGTCGAGTCCTTTCCAGTTAATAGAAGCCAAGATACAGGAGCTTGTGCTCCGCGGCATTCGTCGCCGGCAATGTTTGTGCGTGGTCTCCAACTCCGGTGAGCTGTTCCCGAGTGTGTGAGTGAGAGCAAGGCCAACAATTGGTATCAAGAGTTTGGTCGAGACAGGGAGGCGGCCGGCGGAGCCGCGAGCGCGGCATGGCGCGCGCGTGAGGTGCGGCGTGGGTGTGGCACTCGCACCGGTTAGTGATGCGCGCTGTTGGTGGTGGCAAGGCGAGGTCGCCGGACCGTGTGTCGGTCCTGTGCGTGGTCGCCAGTGGAACGGTGTGTGTCACCGAAGCCGCGTCAGGCGTGTGTCGCCGGCGGAGAAGGACCTCGGCGTGTGTCGCTGAGGGAGAAGATGGAGGCTGCGTCGTTCGGAGAGCTAGTGGCTCACAGCGACACTGAGCGGGTGTTGCCACGTTGTTTGGGCGAGCTAGTGGCTAACGTCAACGTTGTGCAGGTGCTATGGAAGACGGCGTGTGTCGTCGGAGAGGAAGAAGAAGGTTGCGGCGTTCGTGTGGAGATGAGGCATACGGCGGTGGTCGTGTCACGTCGGGAGACCGTAGCAGTGGCCGGGGCAATGAAGACGACGAGAGCTGTAGCAACTCTGGTAACGACCGTAGCAGGGGAGATTGTTGGAAATAAACACGTCATGGGTTCATTCCTGATGTGTGAGTCAGTACGTGTGTTTGTTGCACCTTGTGCATCGCGTCATGTTAATCGAGTCCAGGTGCAGAACGCATGCAAGTTTGTTGCGTCGTTGCTGCTGTGTGGATAGAGTCGTAGGTGATCAGGAGAAGTGATGGTGTGCGTGGCGCCGGTTGAGGGAAAGAGGCCGTGGCGTGCGGGTCGAGCATGCGGCTCACCGCGACGTTGCTGAGCGGGTCTCCCGGATCCTAGCGCGAGAACCAAACGTGGAGGCGAGCTCTGTCGTCTACTTAAGCCCCGAGGCTTCTCTGTAATCATCGTCGAGTCCTTTCCAGTTAATAGAAGCCAAGATACAGGAGCTTGTGCTCCGCGGCGTTCATCGCCAGCAATCTTTGTGCGTGGTCTCCAACTCCGGCGAGCTGCTCGTGAGTGTGTGAGTGAGGGCAGGTGCCGCGCGGTCGCTCCCCCTCTCCCACCTTCTCGGAGCAGGTGCGGGCGGCCGGCATCCCGGTGCCCGGGCGCACTCCCTCCCCACCTCTGCACCCGTCTCGGTCGCTCCTCCGTGCTCCCCCCGCTCTGGTCGGCTCTGCAGCTGCTGAGCTTTCGTCGACGACCGCGCCGCGGCCCGTGGCCGCTTCCGCCAGGGGGATCCTGGGCAAGCGGCCGCTGTCCCCACCTCCGCCCCCTCCTCGTCGACGTGCCAAGATGGGAGGCGGCCGTGCTAGCCGTCCTACTGGACCGGCCGCGGTCGGGCCTCGCCGTGCTGGGGGGCCGACCGTTGGGCCACCACTGCCTCCCGGCGGGCACGCCTGGGGGCCCCGGGTGGACGCCGACGGCTTCGTCGAGGTGCGGTCGCGCAGGCACCGCCCCCGCCTCCTCCACCTCCGTCCTTCGTCCCCCCGCATCTGGTGGGGAAGTGCTTCAACTGCTTCGGTGAAGACCACATCGCCGCCTCCTGCCCTCACACGCTGCGCTGCTTTCGGTGCCACCAGCTCGAACACCACGGGAGCTCGTGTGGACGCCCGAGAGTTTGCCTGGTGACGGTTGAGGGCGCCCGTCCTCACCCGGGAGGTCGCATCCCCTCCCCACCCCTGGTCGCTTCGCGCCCGGCCAGCCGCTCCCCTCCCCCACTTCTTGCTGCACAGGGGAGGGGCACCCGGGCGCCTCCGCCTCCGCCTCTGCAGCAAAGGCGGGAGGCGCGGCCACCCCCGGAGCCCCGTCGTCGCCGTGCTCTGGCGGCCCGTGAGCCTCCACCGCCTCCCCAGTCGGAGGGGCGTCGTCGCCCCCCTCCGGCAGCCAGTGACGCCCGGCCTCCACCGCCGCAGGTGACCCCTCGGGAGGGGGCGGTGCCGCCGCCTCATCGTGCTGCGGCCAGGGCAGGCGAGGTGGCCTGGGGGACGCCGCCCCCTCCTCCGCTTCCTGCGGGGGCCGCCGTTGTGGCCCCCTCCTCCGCTTCCCGCCGCTGCGGTCCCCGCACCCGGCGCCGCGGACCGCCGCCACCCGCCTCCGCCCCCTCCCTCACCTGCGCCCTTGGGGTACCCCTCGCATCGGCTGCAGCTGGAGTCGTGCATCGTTGCATGCATCCCTGATGTCGAGGCCAACGAGGTCGCTAAGGTCGTGGGCACTCGTCCGTCCGCCTCTACGACGGACGTGGTGGCCTACCTCACCGGTCGCTTGGGCGTCCTGCCAGGGACGTTCATGGCCTACCCCTTCCACCCCAAGGACTTTCTCATCGTCTTCCAGGACTCCTCTGAGATGCTGCGAGTTGTTCAGGCGCCCACCCCGGATGGGCCCTTTCGCCTCACCTTCCGCCGGTGGCGGCGGGAGAACTGAGCGGTCGACACGGCACTGCGCTACCAGGTGCGGGTGGGCATCAAGGGCGTGCCTCCACACCTGTGGCTGCGTACCACGGCACAGGACGTCCTCAGCTCCTCCTGCGTAGTTATCACTCTGGCTCCTGAGTCCGAGTCGAAGGCCAACCTCAAGGAGCTCATCGTCCAGGCCGGCTGCATCGACCCGGACTTGATCCCGGTGCAGAAGGATATGCTGGCTCTGATTGAGTTCCCTGGGTTGGGTGCCACACAGCCCTGCCTACGCTACTGGGCGATGATCGACATCGTCCAGATCTTCGACACTCTGGCTCCCCCGGTCGATGGGGCTTCCCAGTCAGGAGGGTCGGATGGTGGCCCTTCTGGTACTTCTGGCCGCTCTTTTGCTCCTCCACAGCTGGGGCCCTCGGCCATCGGGGGCGATGCTGCGCCGTCGCGAGCCTCGAGGGGGGGGGGTCCTCCACCCACATCCGATGGGCGGTCTGGTCATGCTGCAGGGGGGCGCGGGGACCTGCCTGCTGGGGGCCCCCACCTCGGCCCCTCTGCCGGTCCTTCCGGCTCCCTCCTACCCCTATTGGGCACTGCAGGACATCCACCGCCCGCCTGCCGTCCCGCCTCGGTCGTCTCGTCTTTCCGCCGCTGCTACGCCGTTTGGCGCTCCTGCTGCCCCCTCCTCTTCGAGGGCAGTCGAGGTACGTGCGTCGCCGGTGGAGGCCCCGCTAACCTGGGCTTCCTCTGCCTCCTCTTCGGTTCCGGTCGCGCGGCACCTCTGCTGCGACGAGTACACGTTGCCGGAGCACCTCCCTCCTCTTCGTGAGTCGGCGCCGACCAGGAGCATCACCGACGACCCGATGCGTCTTGAGGCGGAGCTCCTGGTCGCCTCTTCTGCTTCACCTGCTCACGCCGACCTGGCCGCCGCCTGCTACCAGCGCCGCTGCCAGCCTGGGCCCGGCCGCTGCCAGCCTGGGCCCGGCCGCGGCCGGCCGTTGCCCGCCCACGGCTGGCCGTCGCCCAGCCGCGGCTGGCCACTGCATGGCCGCTGCCGGCAGCAGCCTGGCCACGGCCAGCCTTAGCCTGGCAGCGGCGCGCCGCAGGCTGGCCGCGGCTGGCCGCCGCCCAGTCGCCGCGGGCCGTTGCCTGGCCGCCGCTGGCCATTGCCTGGCTGCTGCTCGGGGCACATTGGCCTCTGCCGGACGCGCCCCGACCACCGCCTCTGTGCTGGCCGCGGTCGGCCTTGGCCCGGCGGCCTCGGGGCTCCGCGCGACGACGGCTGCCCTCATCTCGGCCGTGCCTGACGCAGCCTCCACGCGTGAGAGGGCGAGCACTGCCCCCCTCGCGTGGTGTCGGTGGCAGACGTCTTCCGCAGGTTGCTCTCCCCCCTGGCGGCCCGCCAGCTGACGTTGCCCGAGCCCCCTTTGCTCGACTCTTCCCTCGTGGTCGCCCCGCCTCCGCTCCGGTCGCCTTCTGCTTCTCCGGCCCCCGCCTGTTAGATGTTTAGATCTGGACAGCCCACAGGGGGGTTAGCCTTGGTGGTTTAGTTGTTCGGCGAGGGGGAATCTAAGGCTAAGAACTCGAAGGTTGCGCACGAGAACACGGAACTCAGAGAATACGGCAAGTTTATACTGGTTCGGGCCTCCGGAGAGTAAAACCCTACGTCCAGTTGTCGAAGTAGATTGCTTGGGGATTGCATGATTGTACAAGGGGTCACCTTGCCCGCCTTATATTGGCCAGCGGACAAGGTCGGTTCCCAGATTCCTGGTCGGTTACGACCAGGAGACCTAAATCTAGTTGATTACATCACTTGCCATATCCGTCGATCTGCTTGGTCGGAATCCACCGATGTCTTGTCTTGCACGCCAAGTCTTGTAGTCGTTCGGGATGAGGTCATCTGGGATCTTCTGGAAAGTCTTCAGGAGGTCGTGTGGGCCGCCAACTAGGTCGGTTGGGCCCACTGACAGGTCGGCGGGTCTTCTGGTAGGCCAGACCCACTTGTCAGGGATGGTCGTGAGCCTAGTCGGTGGGGACCCAGGGGTACCCATGTCTCACAAGCCCCCAAGCGAGGTGTAGGCGCAGCGACCTTAGAAAGGTCATGACGTAGTCATAGAGCTTTCGGCAGGTCGAATAGCATGCACGTCGGTCAAAAAGAAAAAGAACATATCAACTTTGCAGCCGACCTGGTTGTAGTCTTTGCCGAATGCAGAGAGGTCGAGTGACAATCTATAGGAAGCAGGCTTCCAATAGATCGAAATGACAAAGAAAAAATTTGGAGGGCGTCAAGGACGCACTCATAGAGTAGTATCTGAGCATCGTGGCGGGCAGGATGGCCGGTATGATGATCCAAAAAAGAGAAAGAAGAAAAACGAGGTCGAGTAACGACGTGATGAGAAATTGGTTTCCCAACAGGTCGATACGACGAGGAAAACAAGAGGGCATCGGAGACGCTATCGTAGAGTAGTCCCCGAGCATTGAAGCAGGTAGCATGGCTGGTTTGATGCTCCAAAAAAGAAGAAATCTTGATCTTGGTCTTGAATAATCAGTTGTAGAGACACCCAGATATTCTGCATAGTTGCAAAGAGTCTGGCAGGGCCGACCCCAAGGAGGCCTTGTAGGCATGCCGACCTCAAAGAGGCCTCAAATCAACAATGTCCAGTATCCGAGGATACACAGCAGAATCTTGAAAGGTGTATCGCATGAAGAGGTCTTCTGCAGGGGTTGAAAGGTTCAACGATGAAGTCATAAAAGAATGTTGATCTTGAACGAATGGAGTGTAGAGACATTCAGATATCCTGCATAGCTGCAAAGAGTCTGGCAGAGCCACCCGAGGCATGCCGACCTTAAGAAGGTCTCAAATCAAAAAGCGCCCAAGTACCCGGAAATACTTGGCAGGACCACTAGGTGCGCACCCCACAGGGAGGCCTTCATTCCCGACGTAAAATTCTGGGTGTCCAAAACAGGCTGGCAGAGCTTTAAAAAGCACACCGACCTCAGGAAGGTCACGCATCCAGGGCGCCCAACTAGGTTGGCAGAGCCGTAGACATACCCAGGTATTGTAAGACCTAGGCATTGGGGCACACCGACCTCCGGGAGGCCATTTTGGTGCCTAGACGACCAACATAGCTGCCAGCCATCCAGCAGAGCCTTGGCGCTAAGGTATTGACAACCTCAGCGACAGGCACACCGACCACGGGGGCCCGACGAAATCATAGACGTGAAGCTTCTGGACTCCAGGCGCCCAGACGGATCTGGCAGAGCAGCGAGGCACGCCTACCCCGAAAGGTCTTCAATCGAACCTATGACCATTCTGCTCAGGAAACAGAAATATAGGCTGATTGGAATAGGTCCGTTTACGTGCAGAGCCATAGCGGGTGCACCAGGACGCAGAGCCTAGCGGGTGCAATAAAGACGCAGAGCCGTAAAGGGTGCGTGTAGTCGTCGTTATCGTCCGTAGATGTAGCGAGGCAGAGGGCCCTCTGACACAGAGTCAGGCTTATCATCCCCGTAGACTGCGGGGTCACGGGTCAACAGTGGTCGGAGATTCCCTTGCCACCCAGAAAGCGACAAACTGCCCACGAATCAAGGGGGATACTGTAGCCATGTGACTCTGCGGTGGGCTCAGGCATCATTGATGCACTAGAGACAAAGACGTCACGAGACGGGGTAAAGTCATCGCCTTTAATCACGCACATGTCTGCAGGCCCTCTGGACCACGTGGGGACAGTGTCATCACTTCGCCAGCTGCCCGAGGCTTGGCTTTGGCTATAAATAGCACTGTGAGGCTGAAGGAGGCAAGCACCGAGCATTGTTGAGCTATGAAGCCGCAGAGTAGTATTGGGGTCATGCCATGGGCATGTGTTCATCCACCAGATTGTAGGATGCTGTGTTTGTGGAGGCTTGAAGCTAGAAGAACTCTTGTGAGATGTAGGCAACACACCCACTCTTTGTACCTTGCCTAAGCAAGGAATCAAGGAGAGTTTGGAGGTGATGCTGCAGAGGCTCAAGGTGCAGCTGCAAGTTGCTGGGGGGCATCAGATGCTCGTCGGAGGCTTGCGCCCCGCGTTGAAAAGCAAGCTCGTGTCTGCATTCCATAGTCCGGCACAGAGCATGTCCTGCTACGTGCGGCGTCGCACAGCTGTTTATCGCAAGGCCACCATCAAGGTCCTGAGGCTAGAAGAATTCTTGCGACGTGCTCGGCTATAGCAGAGTGCGCCTCAAGGATTGCTCTAGGTAGATCAGGTCTTTGAGTACGTTTGTATTTTTGTGACGGGTTCTGGATCCAATAAGGTCGTAGGCGACTTGTGTACCTTCGAAGTTCCCGCGTAATGTTCGCTCTCTTCTGTCTTATTATGGCTGTTTTGACGAATTTATTCATCAAAGACCTAAAGTGACGTAATTTGGGGGCTTGTCGACCTTGTGAAGATCGAAATGTGTTATCAGGACGACCTGATAACTTTGTTGTGTTTACGACCTAAACTCAGGGTATAGGTCGCTAGAGTATCCGTTGAATATGTATCCGTTGGCGCAAATTCTGGTGAGATCGACTCGCGAAATTATCGGCACAGAGCCGTTAGGGCGAGCTCCTTACTGTGGAAGGAGCCGCAACGGGCGGACCCGGTGGGGCCCTTATAAATAGAGCGGCGGGGACCAGCGTTGACCGCCCCCTTTCGCCTTCTTCCTCCTTTCGCCATCACCACCGGAATCACCGCGCTTTAGCCGCCGTGCGCTTCACATCCAGCCTCCGCCCTAGAACTCACAGTCTGCCACCATCTATAGCAGGCCGTGCACCAACTCCACCATTCGCACGCCGCTCTGCTGCGCATGCACATAAAAACCCTAGAAAGCTTTAGATCCAGATCCGCTCGAGCTCAAGAAATGGCGGCGATGGCTCGTCAAATCCCAGACCCGCGGACGGTGTGGGAATCTTCAACAGTCACCGAGGCGAAGATCCAAGCACTGGTGGACCGCGGGTTGCTGAGGTCGAAGGCGGAAGTGGAGTGGAAGGCGCCTACGGGCGAAGCCTTTCCGACGGAGGACGACAAGGAGCAGGTCGTCTTCGTTTCCTTCTTCGAGCGCGGGTTCAACGTTCCCGCGGGTGACTTCTTCAGGGGTCTTCTCTTCTACTATAAACTGGAGCTGGTACATCTTGTCCCCAACTCCATTACAATAGTATCGACGTTCATCCATTTCTGTGAGGCGTATCTGGGGATATCGCCCCACTTCCTTCTCTGGCGACATCTCTTCTGGGTCAAATCCACCGGTAAGCGCGCTGGTGTTGTGGGGGCTGTCATGTTCGGCTTGAGGTCGGGTCTCAAGACAGAATGGATTGATACGGACCTACCAGACAACACTGCTGGATGGAGGTCGGACTGGTTCTACATCGCCGATCAGCAGCCAGCGCTCCCGAACCGTACTGGGCACAAGCCCATGAAGATACCGGAGTGGGATCTGCAGCTATTCTCGCGCGAGATGGACGATGTCAAGGAGGTGCTTGCACTGGTGAGCGACCTCAAAGAGAGAGGCGTGACGGGAGGCTCAGTGGCTAGGTCTTTCTACCGTCGCTTGATTCAGCCAATCAAAGATCGGGTGCATCCGGCATATGAATATTGGGGGCAGTCGGACCCCACTCGCGAGGTCAACCGCAAGGTCTCCCAAGAGGAGATGATGGCCAGGGTGTCACAAATCTATGCCGGGCGTGCACGAATCAAGAAGTGCCCAAAGGCGTATTCCTTGTCCCGACCGGCTGACCCTGTAAGTCCTGAGACTACTAGGTCGTTTGTCTTGTTTCTTTGCTTGCATTGATCTTACTCTTTGGTACTTGTCTGTTGCAGGCTCGGGAGATGCAGTTTTGGTGCCCAGCACCCCTACCTAGAGGCGAGGAGCCTCGTCGGAAATTGAGGTCGGACAAGTATCGTCCTCCAGCAGCTGGGCTGCTGGAGAATTATGAGTCAGACTCGTCGATGGATGCTGATGAAGATACCGACCCGGAGGTCGGTGATGATGCGGCGAACCGCCAAGAGGCGAGCAGCGCCACAAAGCCCAGGCGTAAAATAAGGGCGGCGACGACAAAGTAGTCAGCCACAAGGGCTGCTGCCAAGGTCGGGGCGGCACAGACCGCCAAACTTGAGGCGGATAAGAAGAAGAGGAAGAGGAGGGCAAGCCCTCCACCGACGGTTGAGACACCGATAATTCCCACACCTCCGACCAGGGAGGTCGAAGATGACGAAGATGAAGCCACCGATGACCCACCGGTCGTTGGAGATCGGACGGTGTAGAGGTCGCCTAGTCCCGCGGCCAAGAGGTAGCGGGAGTTAGAGCAGAAGACGACGGAGGACGACCTTCGTCAGGTGAGGGAGGCGCAGCGGGCTGCTGCTGGTGCGCAGGCACGGATGACTGTGCTTGTGAAAGTACGGCCTTTTAGGCCGAAGCCACGTGCTCCTGTTACTGTGAGGTAAGGTCATGGTACTTGAAGTTCATTCGCTTGTTGGCTCTTGCATTGTGTTGACGAGTGTTTTATGTAGGTCAGACGTTCAACCTCAGAGCGCCTTGGGTGCTCAAGCTTCACGTTCACGGACAAGGTCGTCCGACCATGAGGCTGGGGCTCGGTCTTTGATTGACGACATGGTGACGTCATCTCCGCCGCCTGCCGCTGAGGCCGGCACACAAGGTCCTGTGGGCGATGTCGGGGCTTCAACCTTTCCACCTGTCATCGACATGGACCCCATTAACTCGGTGCCCAGTACATCGGCTCAGGACCCCACTACGAACCCGATTCAGATCGAGCAGCCGCAGGAGAACCTAGAAACAACCGGTGTGCAGGCACTGGGTTCAACGTCAACGGGGCCGACGTTGAGACGTGAAGAGGTTGACTGGACCGGAACGCCCTGGCAGGAGGATATCTTCGACGACAACGAGGATATGAGGGCGATTCGTAATGCGATCTTGACTCTCAACCAGGCGTTTACGGTAAGCCCTTCTCTTGTGCTATCTTGGATAACTTGCCTCAAAACTAAACTTGACGACCTGGTTTTTTGTTTCTATGAAGCAGTCGCTGGCTGACCGTGCCAAGGGTAGGGCCGACCTGTTAAAGGATGCCGCAGCTACGCAGCTGCGGGTGGTCGAGCTTGAGCAGGAGCTCAAGCATGTCCGTGAGACGGCGACGGCGGATAAGAAGAAGCTCGAGGACGAGCTGGCTGAAGAGAAGCGGAAGACCTAGGAGGCCAACTCGCAGTTCAACGCCGCAAGCATTGGTAAGATCGATTTACTTACAAGTTTTTCATCATCGTTGTCTTGTGCTGCTGAGGGCTTAACCTCAGAGTGTTGCTTGTATGGTGCAGACTTTCACAGGCGCGAGGACGACCTTAAAAACGTGCTGAAGAACACCAGGGAGAGGGTTCGAAGCATGGAGGTGAACCTACGAGAGGCTGACGTTGGCGCCAACGAGCTTAAGCAGGTGATGAAGGAGACAATAGACAGTGAGTTCGCTGTAACTCAAAAGCTGGCTTATGAGAAACAGGCTCGGCAGGACCTTGAGGTCAGTCTCGAGGTAGCTTTGAAGTCACTGCAGAATGACCAAGTGATCATTGCAGGGCAAGAGGTGGAGCTGAACGACTTGAAGAACGCTGCCCATTTTGCCATGGACATAATAGCGTCGCAGGTCGAGGGGGAAGAGCCCAAGCCTGCTATCGACCGTCTCATAGCTGCACCCGAGAAGCTGCTCGACCTCTTGAAGGCGACGAGCTTAGCAGCGGCCACGGAGGCGTTGGTCTGGGTGAAGTCCCACTACCCCGATGTTGACATGGTCAAGGTCGAAGAGAGCTCAGACACGACAAAAGACCTCAAGGCCTTGGAGCTTGAAGTGCATGACGCCGCTACGGCAGTAATGGACGCCCTCGATTATGAAGGCGACGATGGGGAAGAGTAGTCATAGTCTTGGAGCTGTACCCCTTCCTTCTCTCAGTCATGTAAAATAGTACTTGAAAACCTTCTTTTGTGGCCTACATGACGTACTTATTTTGTGTTTGGGCAAACTTGGTAGTCTTGAAGTGACGTGTCTTGTAGCATACACCGCTAACCACTACTCACGGAGAGGCTGGCTTACCGATCACCACAGCTCAGCGGGGAGGCTTACGTGTGATCAGTGCGTGGGAGGGAGTCTAGGACTCAGGTTTTGCAACCTTTACGACCAAGCAGGCTCGTAACAACACAAAGTAAGTAGTCATGAGGGACGACGTCCTCAGGTCGAACGACCCATATGTTGGCTTGAGCCAAGCCCCCGAGCATGTCGAGGGGGAGGAGCAGAAATCTTAACCCCCAGGTCTCACGACCTTTGTATTGGCTTGAGCCAAGCCCCCGAGCGTGTCGAGGGGGAGGGTTTATGACACGAGAGAGGAGAAGGTAGGACTCAAGACACAGCAGATGACTGCTTAATTAATACTTATTGAAACTGAAAAAGTACAAGGGCAAGGAATACATAGCTGTAATAAAAACTATTCTAGGGGTAGAAACGTCGTAGATGCTCCACGTTCCAAGGGTTGTGTACGCCTTGCCCGTCGCCCCATTGGAGGCGATATGTGGATGGGCTGATGACTTCGGTGACGATGAAGGGTCCTTCCCAGGGGGCAGAAAGCTTATGCATGCCGTCGGTCTTTTGGATACGCCTGAGAACTAGGTCGCCAACGTTGAAGGAGGTCTCCTTAACGTTGCGATCGTGGTACCGTCGGAGTTGCTGGTCGTGACGAGCTTGCCTCATGACAGCAGCCATTCTCTGTTCCTCGAGGCTGTCGAGGTCGACACGATGAGTCTGCTCGGCTTCTCCCTCCTCGTAGAACTGTATTCATGGAGCTCCGAAAGTGATGTCAGTGGGTAGGATGGCCTCCGAGCCGTAGACCAGGAAGAAAGGCGAGAAGCCCGTGGCAGAACTGACTTGGGTCCTTAGACCCCAAATCACGTGTGGTTGCTCGGCTAACCACCGGGTAGCATAGTTTGAAGCGTCATTAAAGATACGATCTTTGAGAGCTTGAAGAACCATGCCATTGGCACGCTCGACCTGGCCGTTGCACCTGGGGTGGGCGACCGAGGAGTAGTAGACGTCGATCATGTTATCTTGACAAAAATCCCAAAAGGCAGACCCTATGAAAGCCGACCCTAGGTCGGTGATGACCCTATTGGGCACACCAAAGCGATGTGTTACGTCTTGCATGAATTTAGCTGCTTCTTCCGACGTGACTTTCGCAACAGGTCGGACTTCAATCCACTTGGTGAATTTGTCGACGGCCACAAGGATATACCTATAGCCGCCTGGGGCGGTTCGGAATAGGCCCACGGAGTCGAGGCCCCACATGGCGAAGGGCCAAGATGGGGGAATTGTGCGCAGGGCCTGAGCTGGCAGGTGCTACTGTTTAGCAAAGAATTGGCATCCTTTGCACCTCTTTACGAGGTCTTTAGCGTCAGACATGGCCGTGGGCCAGTAAAAGCCAGATCGGTATGCCTTGCCGACCAGATTAGCAGATGCCGCGTGGCAGCCACACTCTCCGCCATGAATCTCAGCCAGGAGCTGTAGACCTTCTGATCGCAAGATGCACTTCATCAAGACGCCAGTAGAGGCGGCTTTTCTGTAGAGGTCGTTGCCAATCACGACGTAGTTGGCACTATGCCACGTGATGCACTCTCGTTCAGCTTTGTCTTCTGGGACTCGTTGGTCGAGTAGGAAGGCTAAGAAAGGCTCGCGCCAATCATCCTCTTTTTCTGTCATCAGCACGTCGCGGGGAGGTGCTGGAGTTAGGTCGGGTTGTGCTTGGTCCGGATTGTCCGGGTCCAACATCTTGATTGATGGCTTGCGTAGGTCTTGGATGAACACTCCTGCCGGGACTAGAGCTCGCTTAGAGCCTAGTTTTGATAGTACGTCGGTGGCCACGTTGTTGTTACGTGGCACGTGCTAGAACTCAATTCCCTCGAAGTGGCCTTTGAGCTTGCGGATTTCAGCACAATAAGCATCCATTGTGTCTTTGACACAATCCCACTCTTTGTTGAGTTGCTCGATGACGACCTTGGAATCGCCGTAAGCTAGTAGTCGCTTGATGCCAAGGGACACTGCTATACGGAGCCCGTGGATTAGAGCTTCGTACTCTGCTCCATTGTTGGAGGCCTTGTAATGTATTTGCAGGACGTACTTGAGCTGTTCTCCCTGAGGAGAGATGAGTAATACGCCTGCTCCTGCACCTTCGAGGTTGAGGGCACCGTCGAAGTACATTATCCAGTGTTCAGGCCTCTCCTTGGGAGGGGGCATCTGGATCTCTGTCCATTCTGACACGAAGTCAGCTAGGATCTGTGACTTGATTGCCTGCCGAGGGCAGAACTCGATGTCGAACTCTCCAAGCTCCACCGACCACTTGACGATGCGGCCGTTGGCGTCGCGGTTGCGGATGATCTCTCCTAAAGGGAATGACGAAGGCACCGTGATCTTGTGGGCTTGGAAGTAGTGACGAAGCTTTCTTGACGTGATCAGGAGTGCATAGAGCAACTTCTGAGGCTGTGAATAGCGTGTTTTAGCATCGGCCAGGACCTCGCTTACGTAGTACACAGGTCGTTGAATAGGGTAGGCCTGCCCTTCTTCTTCTCGTTCTGCGACGAGGACCGTGCTGACCACATTAGTGGTGGTGGAGATGTAGAGGAGGAGTGTTTCACCTGGTATGGGTGGTGTCATGATTGGAGGCGAAGTCAAGGAGTCTTTGAGAGCTTTGAAAGCCTTCTGTGCTTCTTCATCCCATACGAACTTATCTGCCTTCTTCAATAGCTTGAAGAAAGGTAGGCCTTTCTCGCCGAGCTTGTTGATGAAACGACCTAGGGCCGCCATCATACTTGTGAGCTTCATGACATCTTTCTTGCAAGATGGCTTGGCCATGTTGCGTATTGCGTCGACCTTGACGGGATTAGCTTCGATGCCTCGGTGTCCGACCATGAAGCCCAGGAGCAATCCGGAAGGTACACTGAAGACGCACTTGGTTGGGTTGAGTTTCCACTAGAACTCTCGCAGGTTGGTGAAGGTCTCAGCAAGGTCGGCGATGAGCTGGTCTTGTTCAGTGGTCTTGACGACCACATCGTCGACGTAGGCCTCTACGTTTTTCCCGATCTGGGAACTCAGGCACTTCTGTATCGCCTTCTGGTAGGTCGCACCGGCGTTTTTCAGACCAAAGGTCATGACCTTGTAGCAGTAGATACCGTTGGGCGTTATGAACGTCGTCTTGTCTTCGTCGTCGGGGTTCAAGGCTATCTGGTGATACCCAGAGTAGCAGTCGAGGAAGCAGAGTAGGACGCTACCAGCCGTGGAGTCCACGACCTGGTCGATGCGAGGAAGAGGGAAGGGGTCTTTCGGGCAGTGCTTGTTAAGGTTGGTGTAATCGATACACATCCTTAATCCTCCAGTCTTCTTGGGTACAAGGACCGGGTTTGTGAGCCAAACCGGGTGTTTACATTCACGGATGAATCCTGCAGCTAAGAGCTTACAGACTTCTACTTTTATAGCTTGCTTTCTATCTTTTGCAAATCGCCGGAGCTTTTGCTTGATAGGTCGTGCAGTCTTGCTTACTTCAAGGGCGTGCTCAGCCAGCTTCCTGGGGACACCGGGCATGTCAGACGGGCTCCAGGCGAAGATGTCGGCGTTGTCCCGGAGGAAACTGGTGAGCGCGAGTTCCTATTTGGGGTCGAGGTCGGCCCTGATGGTGACTTCCTTGGATGCGTTGGGCAGGCCGAGGCAAACTTTCTTCACAGCTGGACTTGGGTCCAAGGCTGTGGCTGTACGCTTTTGCTCTGGCACCTCCAGGGTGGTTTGGTCGATCTTGGCGGCCTGAGTGACCATGATCGTAGCTGCGGCTTTGCAGGCAGAATCTTTGGCGAGCTCGACGGTAGAGCTTTCGCAGTTGTAGGAGACCATGATGTCGCCAAGGACGGAAAGGATCCCGTTTGGCGCTGGCATCTTCATGATGAGGTAGGTGTGATGGGGTATGGCCATGAACTTGGCCAACATAGGTCGACCAAGGATGGCGTGGTAGGAGGAGCGGAAGTCCGCGACCTCGAACATCAGGTACTCTGTACGGAAGTTCTCCTTTGTGCCGAAGGTGACTGGCAGGCATACACGACCTATGGGGTACGCAGCCTTGCCGGGCACAACCCCGTAGAAGGGCTCATCGCAGGCGGTCATCTTGTTAAAGTCGAAGTCCATCTTTCTCAGCGTCTCTGTGAAGATGATATTCAGGCTGCTGCCCCCATCGATGAGGGTTTTAGGCAGGAACGCGCCGTCTACTATGGGGTTGACGACCAGCGGGTAGGTCCCGGGGTCAGGTATGTGCACCCAATGATCTTTCCTGGAGAAAGTGATTGGGTACTCCGACCAACGCAGAGGTTGTGGAGTTTCAGTGTTGACTTGGCCGATCTCCCTTGCGTTTGATCGCTGCTGTCTGTTGCTCTTGGCTGCTTGGCGACCACCGATGATGAAGTTGATCTCCCGGTTAGCGGTCTGGAACGCGCCATTGGGGTTGCCCCCTTTGGCGGTGGTGGTGGAGAGCGCTCCTTGCGGTTGCTGTCGTTGCGGTTGTGGTCGTCCTGGCGACGACGATCATCCCTCCTATCGTCACGGCGCTCGTCACGCCGGTCGTCGCGACGATCATCCCGTCGGTCGTTACGGTTGTCTTCACGGCGATCGTCATGGTGGTAGTCGTCACGTCCATCATTGCGGCGATCATCACGGCAATAGTCGCGGTGATAATCGCGGTGGTCCCTGTCGTCGTTGCGACGGTAGGGTCGTCGATCTCGGTAATCACGTCGATCAGGTCGACGGTTACGGTTGTCGTAGCAGCGGCTGCTGTTTTGGTCGTCGTTGTTGCCGCTCTTGGTCTTCTTGGGTTCTGGAGGTACCCCTAGGGCGCGCTTTAGCTGTTCACACTCCCTCATGGTATGCTTGGCGTCGCGGTGAAACTGGCACTGGTCGTCCATGACCATATTGAAGTCACCTTCAAGGAAGGTGGAAGGTCTGGGTGGGTCAGTCGCGTAGACTTCGCCGGATCGCTTGCGTGACCTGCTCCCACCGTCGTCGAGGTCTTCTCCGTTGAAGTCATGCATCACCGCATCTTGAGTATCGACAAGCTTGTCGACATAGGCCATGAGATCGGTGATGGTGTGGGCGTCAGCTTCGTGGATCTTCTCAAAGAGCTTGATGTTGGTGACTTCATTCTTGTAATAGGCGATGACGTCTTCTTCTTTGACGCCTGCGAGAGTGTTGCGGTTCTCAAAGTAGCGGTTAGTGTACTCTCGGAGAGTTTCGTCACGCCTCATCCGTACTCTAGCGAGGTGATGGGTGTTGCCAGGATGATTGTAGGTCGCCTGGTAGTTGGTCGTGAAGAGCCGTGACAAGGTCGCCCAGGACGTGATGCATTCTGCAGGAAGATTGTCGAGCCACAAGAGTGGCGCTTTGCCCATCACAAGGGGGAAGTACACTTCCATGTGGTCTTCGTTGCCTCCAGAGGCGCATGCTGCGATGCTGTACATCTTGAGCCAAATACTTGGGTCGGAGCGACCATCGTACTTTTCGATGGCTGGCTTGAAGTCTTTGGGATATCTGATCATCCTGAGACGTCGTGAGAACGCTGGGTAGTTGTTGACCGCTCCAGGACTGGCTGACGGGGCATAAGCCGTCGGGATGATGTAGAGGTCATCTGGAGGACCATTATCTTGGTCGTACTGGGCGCGTCGTAGAAGCTCTTGGTCGTGCATCTGCCGTAGTTCTGTTGCTTGAACAGGGTTGTTGGCGTCAAGGGGATCAAGGACCTTGTTGTCGCGGTCGTAGTTAGCACGGCGTGCTATTTCCACTTCGTCTCGTACACGTCGACGTTGACTGCCTTCAGCATGGTTGGCTTGTACTGGTGAAGGTTGAGCTCCAGCGTTCTGTCTTGCGTTGGCAGCAGCGTTTTGTTGGGCTCCGACAGCATTAGCTGCGTTGTTGGCGACGTTGCCCGCGGCGTTAGCGGCGGCATTGGCTAGAGGATTGGCTGCGGCATTAGTGGCAGCGTTGGCAGTTAGGTTGACCGGCTGCACTACTTCGTTTTCGCCTCTTCCCTCTTCAACCATGGGCTGAAGGGGGGCATTGCTGCGATGTTGCTGGCGAGGGTGCTCTGACCTACTCCTAGAGTAGGAGCTTGCAGCTGATCTGCTGTATCCTGGGCCTCTTTCTTCGACCTGGGCGGTGGCGACGCGGATGTGAGCTTGAAGACGCCGTATGGCAGGAGTATCCTCAAGTCGGCCTAGTGCAGCAAGGGCTGCTCCCAGGTTTGCTTGAGGAGAGTTGTAGACTTCGTGACCGTCTTGCTCAAAGTCCCTCAGGAGGTCTCAGGCACGTAGGCGATTTCGGCGAGGCTCGTTGCGTTGCTGGTGCTGCTGAGGAGCTACCGGAGCTGCGGGGGCTTGCGCCCCGATGTTGCCTGCTGGTTGGTTGCCTGCACCTTGCGCGATGTTGCCGGCTGGATGACCTGCGGCTGCTGCGGCTGCATCCGCTTCTTGCTGACGACGTGTAGCTCGTGCAGCGTTGGCGTTTTCGCGCTCTGTGCGCTGCTCGTCTGTTTCTCCGAGCTGAGGAGGTACGTCTGCGGAGAGCACCAAGACCTCGCGGTCTGGGACCTCAAACACTTCTCCCGGATAGTTCGGGGAGATGGTCGTACGGGCGATCTGAAACGCGAGGCGGTCCGGAGACGGCTCGCGGTTGATCTGGCGGCGATGAGCCGCGAGAAGAGGTCGGCGAAGCTTCTTGAGTACTCGGCACTGGCGAGCCGTGTGTTTGGAATTCTCGTGGACGGGGCAAGGGTCGTCGAGGTGCCCTCTGCTGTTCCCACGATGTGGGGTCTTGGGTCCAGATTCAATCTGGATCTTGCGCTTCATGTAGCGAGACGCTACGTGAGGTGCATTTCGCAAGCCAAGATGTATGCGGGTTGGAGGAGTAGAGGTCGTGCGAGGGCGCTTGACGCGTTCGCAGACTTTGATCGTGTCGGAGAGCATGCCTTCGACGCGATCGAGCCCCACGATCAGGTCGCGAGGAGTGGGTGGGTTTTTGCCAGCAGATCTGTCCCGACCTGCTGGTTGGAGGTGACCGCATTGCTCTCGATGACGAGGCAAGTGGCTGGAGCGGTGGATTCCGCCGGCATAGAGCCGAAGCAGATGTCGATGGGGTTGGCGAGGATGTCCGCCATGCTTTCCGGGAAGATGACGCCGTTGGTCGAAGCCATCGAGTTACACGAAGAACCTTGGATTCCTCCCCTACCTGGCGCGCCAACTGTCAGATGTTTAGATCTGGACAGCCCACAGGGGGGGTTAACCCCGGTGGTTTAGTTGTTCGGCGAGGGGGAATCTAAGGCTAAGAATGCGCACGAGCACACGGAACTCAGAGAACACGGCGAGTTTATACTGGTTCGGGCCTCCGGAGAGTAAAACCCTACGTCCAGTTGTCGAAGTAGATTGCTTGGGGATTGCGTGATTGTACAAGGGGTCGCCTTGCCCGCCTTATATTGGCCAGCGGACAAGGTCGGTTCCCAGATTCCTGGTCGGTTACGACCAGGAGACCTAAATCTAGTTGATTACATCACTTGCCATATCCGTCGATCTGCTTGGTCGGAATCCACCGATGTCTTGTCTTGCACGCCAAGTCTTGTAGTCGTTCGGGATGAGGTCGTCTGGGATCTTCTGAAAAGTCTTCAGGAGGTCGTGTGGGCCGCCAACTAGGTCGGTTGGGCCCACTGACAGGTCGGCGGGTCTTCTGGTAGGCCGGACCCACTTGTCGGGGACGGCCGTGAGCCTAGTCGATGGAGACCCAGGGGTACCCATGTCTCACACCGCCGAGTCGTCTCCCTCTACCCCTCGGCACTCGCCAGACGTCTCTCCGGTGGCCGCGGAACTGTCTACCCCCTCGCAGGCTCTCCGGTCGCGCTCCCCACCCCCTGCTGCGACTGAGGGACCTTCTCAGGGAGACCTCGAGTCGTTGGTGGCGGACTTCTGTGCCTCTCTGCAGCGGTCACCACCTCCCCCGGTTCTGGGGGCTCCGCGTCGTCGCCGTGCGAAGGCTTGCCCGCCACTCGCCACGCTTCGCCGCAGCAGCCGTCTCGCCGCGGTTTCCAGGGCCCGGGGCCCGAACCCGGTCACCGTGGGTCAGATTCTGCTGATGCGGAAGCTGGGAGTCGTTGGGCCGCGCGAGGCACCTGACGCTGCCGCGTTCTAGCGCTACACCAGGCTCTTCGCTGTAGGCCTGTCGGAGGAGCACTGCAAAGCTATCCGAGAGCTCTTCGGTGCCCAGGTCGAGGGCTCCTTCCAGTGCTCTGTGCTGGAGGATGACGAGTTCCAGGTGGCTGTTCGTGAGCTCTTCCCCGAGGAGCAGCTGGTCGTCGACGCGCAGGCCTGAGCCTGTGCTAGTCGCGAGGTCGTTTCCTTTTGTGTTTAAATGGATGTAAACCTAGCTGTTTGGAATGTCCGTGGAGTTAACTAGTGTGCTAGACGCTCGGCGGTCCGCGAGTTGGTAGCTTCCGAGCGTGTCTCTCTTCTTTGTCTGCAAGAGACGAAGCTCGCGGTTGTACCCCCTTCCTTCATGCTTGATATGTTAGGGCTCGACTTTGACTTTGTTGCGTTACCGACTGCGGGCTCCCGCGGTGGCATTCTGGTCGCTTGGCGCAAAGACACCTAGCTCGTCTCCTCCCCCTCCACAGGCACGCACCACGTTACGGTGAAGGTCGCGCTGCTCTCCGCGCCCTCTCAGTCCTGGTGGCTCTCTTCCGTTTACGGCCCGCAGTCCGAGGCGGATAAAGTCTCCTTTCTCGCTGAGATTCGTACCCTCCGTCCGACGCTCTCTGGACCTTGGGTTCTTTGCGGGGATTTTAACCTCATCTATCAGGCGGCCGACAAGAATAATGGCCGCCTCTCGCGCAGAATGATGGGTCGCTTCCGTCGTTTCCTTAACGACCTTGAGCTTCTTGAGCTACATCTCTAGGGCCGTCTCTTCACCTGGAGCAACGAGAGGTCGCACCCCACCTTGGAGTGTATCGATAGAGTTTTTGTCTCCCAAGACTGGGAGTTTCTTTTCCCCTCCTCCGCTCTACATGCTGTCTTATCTAGGTGTTCCGATCATGCTCCCCTCCTCCTCCTTCTCGACTGTGGGGTGCACTCTAAGAAACGCTTCACCTTCCAAGCCTTTTGGCCTAAGGTCGAAGGCTTCTTGGACACAGTCAAGGCGGTCTGGTCGGGGCCGCGCCCTGATGCTGACCCGCTCTGTATGATCGACCACCTCCTTCGTGAGACAGCGAAGGCGCTTGTAAAATGGAGCTCCAAGGCGATCGGTAGCATTCGCCTGCAGATCCAGATTGCCAAGGAGGTCATTTTCCACCTTGAGGTCGCACAAGATTCTCGGTCGCTCTCTCCTGAGGAGATTTCCTTGCGGCGTTTCCTCAAACTACGCTACTTAGGCTTGACCTCGCTGCAGCGAACGATCGCTCGGCAAAAGTCCAGCCTCAGGTGGCTGCATGAGGGGGACGCCAACACTAAACTTTTCCACCTCCATGCCAACCACCGTAGAAGGAAAAATTTCATCCCCTCCCTTCTGGTCGATGGTCGTTCAGTTTTTCAGGAAGAGGACAAGGCCTCTGCAGCCTTTGACTACTTCGACCGAATTCTGGGTGCCCACCATGAACGTTCCTGCGCCCTCAACTTTGAGGGACTGGGACTCCCGCGGATGGACCTGGAGGACCTTGGTCTTCCCTTCTCGGAGGCCGAGGTCTGGGAGGTGATCAAAGACCTCCCACTGGACAAGGCCCCTGGCCGGGATGGTTTTACAGGTCGCTTCTACTGATCTTGCTGGTCGATCATCAGGAGTGATGTGTTGCGGGCGTTCAACGCCCTCTCTGACATGGACTTCCGCAGCTTTCACCACCTGAACGGTGCCCTACTCACACTCTTGCCCAAAAAACCAGACCCGATCGCTCTTTCGGATTACCGACCCATCAGTCTAATCCATAGCTTTGGGAAACTTTTCTCAAAAGCTGCTGCCAACCGCTTCGCCCCACACCTATCTTCTCTAATCTCGCCCAACCAAAGTGCCTTCATCAAAGGTCGCCTCATTCATGACAACTTCCGCTACGTCCTTGGCACGGCGAGAGCGCTCTCTAGTCGAAAGCTCCCTAGGATCATGTTCAAAATTGATCTAGCTAAAGCTTTCGACTCGGTCAGCTGGGTTTTCCTTCTTGAGCTCCTCTCGGCTGTCGGCTGCCCTGGCAGATGGACCGATTGGATCTCAGTCATTCTGTCCACCGCCAGCACCAGGGTGTTGCTTAATGGAGCCCCCGGGCAGCGGATCTGCCACGGTTGAGGGCTGCGTCAGGACGATCCCCTATCCCCCATGCTCTTCGTGCTGGTCATGGAATGCTTCCATACCCTCTTCCGCAAGGCGGAATCCCGTGGTCTCCTTCTAGATCTAGGGAGGAGTATCTGCTTTCGCGCCTCTCTCTACGCTGACGATGTGGTCGCCTTCTTCTCCCCGGTCGAGCTGGATCTGCAGGTTGTCAAGGCGGTCTTGTCGCTCTTTGAGAGCGCGGCCGGCTTGGCAGCTAACTACACCAAGAGCCAGGTCTACCCCATAAACTGCTCTGAGGGTCACCTGTCTCTGGTCTGATCCATTCTCTCCTGCACGATCGCTGACTTCCCTTGCACCTACCTTGGGGTACCCCTTTCTATCAAAAGGCTACCCAAAGCGGCTATGCAGCCACTGGTCGATAAGGTCGCTAGGCGCCTGCCCCCTTGGCAGGGCAGACTGTTGAGCCGCAGTGGCCGCCTTATTCTTGCCAAATCCACTCTCTCTGCCATCCCGGTTCACATCTCGATGGCGATTTCAGTCTCCCCCTGGGCACTGCGCGCGGTCGAAACCCTCATCCGTGGCTTCCTCTGGTCCGGCACAGAGGTGGCCTCGGGCGGTCGCTGTCTGGTCGCTTGGGTGAACGTCACCTGCCCCACTCGCTGCGGTGGGCTCGGCCTTCCCAACCTTCGTGTCTTTGGTACCGCGCTGCGCCTCCGTTGGCTGTGGCTGGCGAGGACTGACCCGGACAGGACTTGGGCGGCGTTCCGTTTCCCTATTGACCAGGCCACCCAGGCTTTCTTCAACGCCTCCATTTCCGTGGAGGTGGGGGACGGTACCCCTGCGCTTTTCTGGGAGGACAGCTGGATCTCCGGGTGTTCCGTCAAAGCCCTGGCACCTAACCTCTGGGCCGCGGTCTCGCCTAGGGTGCGTCGTTCCCGCACTGTCGCTGAGGCCTTGCAAACCGGGGCGGCCGGGATCCGTTGGGTCGCAGATGTAACCCATGCCCAGACTGTGCAGGTGGTCTTGCAGTACCTTGTCATCTGGTATCTACTGCAGGAGGTCAGGCTCACGTCCGAACCTGACCAGTTCATCTGGAAATGGTCACCTAGCGGAGTCTACTCCTCGGCTTCGGCCTACTCCGCCCTCTTTCTTGGTCGCGTCGACATCCTCGGTGCACGACAGATCTGGAAGGTTCACATGCTGGGGAAGTGCAAGTTCTTTGCCTGGCTGGTCTTGCACGGCCGTTGCTGGACGTCGGACCGGCTACACCGTCACGGGCTTAGGAACTCGGACACTTGCGCGCTTTGCGCCCAGGAATCCGAAATGTTGGACCACCTGACGGTGGACTGTGTCTTCTCCCGAGAGACCTGGCTAATGGCTCTCAGGCACATTCGCCTTCAGAGCCTGGCTTCGGATCGCCCGGTGAGGTTCGCCGAGTGGTGGTGCTTCGCCAGGAAGCAGGTCGCTAAAGCACGGAGGAAAGGCTTCGACTCCTTCGTTTGGCTGGTCGCTTGGTCGATGTGGAGGGAGCGGAACCGGCGCGTTCATGACAAGGAAGCTCTCATGCCGGTGGCGCTCGTTCCGGCGATCCTAGATGAGGCTAGGACTTGGGCGCGTGCGGGCTTCCTCCCGCTCGCTAGGTTGTTAGGTGTTCGCCCGGTGAGGGTGGTGTAAGGCTTTCGTCTTCTTTTCGTTAGGCCCCGTGCCTGTTGTATTCTAAACCGGATGTCTTTTCTCCTCTCTTAATGAAAAATGTGCTTTGCACGTCTTAAAAAAAAGGGCAAGGCCAACACAGTGGTGTCATCTACTCCTGCCCCGCGACGCGCATCGCCAGCACATGAGGGACGCGAACCGTATCGCCTCGTTCGACCTGGAGAGGGGGGAGTGGAACACGACGACGAGGCCCGGCGCTCAAGGCATGTACAGCCCGTCTGTGTGCGTCGTCTGTAAAGTGGACATTTTGCGAAAACCTCCCCACCAGCTGATACCGACGGCCCGCGCATCGCCTCCGGAGGTGACGCCCCTGTCCCGTTCCCACAGGTAGAGCCGACGCCCATCGACGCGCTGTAGGACGGCGTCGTCTCGCATTGCCGCGCACACCGGATCCCGGCGCCTCTTCCTTTCCCCGCAAAGGACGCCAGAAGGTCACCTCCTCCCCGCGCCGCATCTGCTTTTCCCACCTTGCCGCCTCTCTCTTCGCACCGTCGTGCTATTCTCGCCGGAGTAGTGTGCGACGACGCGACGTGATGTCCACGACCAGCTCAGCACGGAGGAACATCAGAACGACATCTTCGGCCTTGGGTGCGGCGGTGAGGACCCCAAGCCAAACCCTAGGTCGCGGATTTAGGGCGGCGGCGGCGACAGCGGCAGGTTGTGGCAGCGGTCGTGGTGTTGGGTTACCACCGCCGCCCTGTTCACGCGGCCATGGTGGAGCGGTAGCGACGACCCTCCCGCGTACACACTAGTAGAAAACCAACCTTTGTTCCACCTCTTTATTCCCGATTGAATTTTGGACCCGAGACAAAAGGTATTGAGGCGACGTGGCCTAGAATGACTGCAAACGACACCCCCCCTTCAGTCACGGGTGGTAAAACCACCCTAGACTAAAGGCCTAGTCGCCAAAGACTCATTGACTACAATAATTGACATCTGACTTTAGTCTCGGTTGGTGTTTCCACCCGAGACAAAAGGGACACCCTTTTATCCCGGGTGGAAATACCACCCGGAAGAAAATCTCCTGTCGTCCACCAACCATGGCTAGGCGCTAGCCTTATCTCATCCCCCTCTCCCGCATGACTCTTCTCCTTCTTCTCTCATTCTTTCTTTCTTCTCTCATTCTTTCTTTCTTTCTTCTCGTGCTTATCGATCTCCTCTCTCTTGGTGCTCTGCAGGGCGGGGCGGGCGCGCGGCAGCCGGCCGCGACGAGCTCACGGCGGTGCGCGGCCAGAGCAGACCCGCGGCGGCGCGGGATGGCCGGGCGCGCGGCGGCCGGCCGCGGCACCCTGCGGCGGCGTGGGACGGGCGAGCGCGCGCCGGCCGGCCCCGGCGACCTCGCGACAGGCAGGCCCCGCGGCGGGCGGGCGGCGACCTCGCGACGGGCAGGCCACGCGGCGGGCGTGCGGCGGCCGGCCCCCGTCAAACTCGCGGCGGCGCGGGACGGCCGGGCACGCGGCGGCCGACCGTGGCACCCTGCGGCGGCATGGGACGGGCGAGCGCGCGCCGGCCGGCCCCGGCGACCTCGTGACGGGCAGGCCCCGCGGCGGGCGTGCGGCGGCCGGCCCTCGACGGGCGCGCGTCCCTCACGGCCAGCAACACCGGCGCAAGGCAAGATGCTTTCGTTCGTGTGTGGTGCGTGATTCATTTGTCAATCGAATTCATGTGTTGTGATGGGATTCATGTGTTGTGATGTGCAAACAAATGTTGTGAATTGTGAGATGATTTTGTTGATGAATTTGTGAGGTGATTTTGTTGATGAATTTATGAGAAGAATTTGTGAAGTGAATTTGTTGATGAACTTAGAGGAACTTGGATGAACTTGTGTGTGTGGTGGTGGACCACGAGGTGAGTGGTGGAGGTGCAGAGGAGGGGCAGGAGCTGGCGGGGTAGTAGGGTGGGGGTTTTTTTTGTTTGCTGCAAAATCTTTTAGTCCCGGTGGGAATCCCACCTGAGACTAAAGCACCCCTTTATTCCCGGTTGGTCACCCGGTAATAAAGGGGGAGGCCTTTTGTCTCTAACATTTAGTCTCGGGTGGGTTTCAGAGAAATAATCCTCTTCCCACCCGGGACGGAAGGTGGTTTCTCCACCAGTGACAACACTCGTCAGCTTCCATGGGAAGATCCCATTTTCCTCATGCATCGTCTCCACCTTTGTTTGATGCGGCCGACGGGGATCCCTCATCTCCCTCATGGTAATGCTTCTTTCTTGCAAATTTTGTATGTTGTTCAAAGATGGTGAATGGCCGCACCTTCAAACCTAGCAATTTCTAAATCAAAATGTGAACATTCCTTTGATCAGAGCAGTCTTTTTATATATCTTGCATGGTGTGCCTGTGAGCTTGATCCTCTTCACAATTCTGGCAGTATTGTAAAATTCTTGAACCCAGCCTGTTGCAGTTATCCAAACTGGCACCTGTGCATATGTGTAAGTGTTATTACAAATTATATCAGCCCAAGGACATAAAAATGACTGTTAAAAAAAGAATGAGAAAAAAACTAGAAAGTTTGAAGTGGATCCTGAGGAAAATGATGAAAGGGCAACATAAAAATGACTACCGACCAATTTTAGTCTTTCTGTATCATTCTATAAAGAGAAACAAGCAACCCCTACAGAATATGATAGATGTTTTGGATTTGAATGAGAATCCAAGTGCGACGATAGTGATCCCGCCGGAAGTACGTACAAATGACAACCCTGATCCAAGCTATGCAGAGGCACTTCGTAGAAATTTGAGTATCAAAGCTCGGCCAACACATAAGCAACTCAAGAAGGATCTAATCGAGCACTTATGACAACGCTATGAAAATAAAGAAAATTAGACAAAAACGTTATAACTATATATAATATAATAATTATTTTTATGATTCCTAAAAATTATTGTAATCATATTTCTATTATTTATGCTTGATATTATTCAATCAAATGGCCACACAATGGTATACACAAGTGCATTTGTAGTTGATCTTGAGCTCCATGCAAAGCATCAACTCCAAGAGCCTCTCTAAAAATCACTACCTAAAATCCTGATTTGGTTAGTATGTAAAACGAAATAACTAGCAAAAAGTTGATAAAATCCAACAAACTAGCTAAAATCAACTCTCCATATGCTCCACCGCTAGTGAGTCTCGCCTGTCATACTCATGTACGAGAGCAGGGGAGGTGGGACTGGAAGGGCGCGAGAGACGGGACAGCTAGCGGGACTGTCTAGCCAAAGATGACTAGCGAAGCCCTTGGTTTAACTAGCGGAGGATAGCGAGAGCAAGTTTAGCTAGTCTGCTGGATTGAGTTTTTGACAAATTTTTCATTTTTTAGCTAGTGAAGCTAAGATATCTAGTCTCTTAGAATTGCTCAGCTTACTGACAATTGGCGTTGTACGTGCCCTTACGTACCCTCAGGCACGAGGATCGATTTGGTGCCATGACCAGCTCGCAGTTACGTCGAAGGAGTTGTATCTGATTCCGATCACGGATGTATCCGTTCTCGATCTCCCTCATCTTTTAAGGAACTGCACCGATCTCATATCTGAATCGAGTTTGGAGTCGAACAATTAGATCCTTTGCGAGTGTATATATATGCATGATCATCCGGCAGGTGGCAGAGCAGATATGGGTTCTTGATCTTGTCAAGCCCTCGAACTACCCAATCTGTGTACGTGATTTCTTATACCAAATACAAGTATAAACTAAAAAGTAAAAATATTTTTAATTACAAGTAAACTTAAAACTGATGGTATGAGGGAGGCCAAGAAAACCAAACACGGCGGCGGCGTGTCGCTGCCGGAGGACGTAACCTTCGAGGTGCTTGCCAGGCTGCCGGTGAGGTCGCTGTGCCAGTTCCGGTGCGTGTGCAAGGCGTGGCGCGCCCTGATCTCGGACCCGGTCTTCGCCGCCGCGCGGACCTCCCGCGCCGCCCCGCTCGTGGCCGGCGTGTTCTTGGCACGAGACCCGCCGCTCGTGCGGCGGGTGCGCAACGCCTTGCACACGCCGGCCACGAGCGGGGCGGCGCGGGAGGTCTTGGGTGATGGAACAATTTTGCTGCTGAGCACGTTCGAGATGCAGGGCGGCAATCCCCTTTTTGAGAGAAAGAAGATGCGCGTCCTGCAGCTCTATGACCCCATCAAAAGGGTGTCCAAGGATTTGATGAAAATGACCGAGCATCACTGGTGTGACAAGATTTCCATTTACACTGGGAACCTTCTGTCTTGAACTCTTGATCAACCACCATGGACAATTATCTCTCAAGAAAATGGCCGAGCATCAGCTAACAGGCAAGATTACCCTTTACAATGGACAATTATTGCCGAATAAAGATACAAGGGGAACATTTTGTTATAGTTTGCAAAATGGCAAACTGACTTTGTTTTGCTCAATATTAGTAAATGGAAATGAGGTGGATTTTGCTGCAGCATTCGTGGCCCATTGCGAAAACAATACAAGGGCGACATTTTGCTCAACATTGCTCAATAATTCTCAACATATTTGGCATATATATCAGGGCAGGGATAGGGAAACCGATTTTCGTGTACCAACATGATTAAAACAACTGTAAACTCGATATATTATACAAAGAAGCCAAGGCAGCACCCATTCAATTGATAAAAACCAACGACTAGTGAACAGAACCAAGTCTGTAAACGCAAGGTGCAAACTCAGTTTTATTCATCGATAATAAACCAACAAACTCGCTTCCTAGTACCTACTGATCAACACAAAATCGTCATCATCGAGAATCCGCACCTCTTTCTGTCCCACAAAGTTCTCCCTTCCAATAGCTTCAACAATCCGGACAAACTCAATCCTCTTTTCGAGGGGAAGAGGAACATATGGCAATCTGAAGACAGGCCTTATCACCCCAAGCTGAGCCAGAGCAGTGTTGAGAGCAATCGGATTTGGTTGGCAGAACAACCATTTCATGAGTGGCAAAAGCTTCTCATTCAGCATTGCATTCTCGCCTTCGTACATGAGGCTGTGCATGAGCCCAGGAACAAGGTTGCTTGCGACAGAAATGACTCCAGTAGCACCATATTTCCACCTAGAATCATGGCATTCGTCATCATTACCACTCCATACCGCTATATCTTTGTCAGTGTACTGCTTAATCCTATCATGCCCCACACATTCCTTGACACCTGCCATGTTTGGATAGCCTGAAATTGCCATGATAACTTCAGGGGGGATATCCTGAGCAGTCCTGGATGGCACATTGTAGATGATGGTTGGACCCATTGGGAGGACAGCCTCAAAATGAGATACCATTCCTTCAATTGAGGTCTTCCCATAGTAAGGATTGATATGGAGAGCTGCATGCATGCCAACAGCAAATCCCTGCTCTGTCGCGTGAACAGCCTCTCTGGTTGAGTTACTTCCTGTGTTCCCTATCACTTTAATTCTAGTGCCAAAGCAGTTCACTGTATGACCAATGAGCATGATATGTTCATCCCAGCTCATAAGGTGACCCTCTCCTGTTGTTCCTCCAACAATTACACCTTCAGCACCACCCTCTATCTGCATGTTTATGAGAGAATCATATGCTTCAAGATCGAACCTTCCATCTGGCAAATAGGGGGTTTTGACTGCAGTGACTAGTCTGAGACTTGTGATGTCATCTGTTGATGTCCTGCATCTCAGACAGAGAAAGATCAGACCACAGCAACAGATAACATGTATCAGAGACTTTAGAACTTGGGTGGAAACAGTGAAATACACTTGACTACAAAGCTATAAAGTCATGAAACAGAAAATACCAACTGCTGTTAGGAAAGATTGTATATGCTCATTTAACAAGCAGAACAAACTCAAATTGGAATATAAGCACCACCTAACCGAGCATGGAGCTTTTATTATATATTTTTTTTCCAGAAAGGGCAGTTCATATTAACATTCTAACTAACCACAACATTTGTAAGCTTAAAGTGACAATTTTTTATTCAACATAATTAGGTCGGTTTCACAGATCAACACAATGAAAATAACAACATCATAGCATGCTACTCTATTGACTAAATGATTATCCCAGCTCACGACTTGAACTTATCCTGATACTCCTCTAGCATGTCTGCAGTATCTAAAGCTTGAAACAGCATATGAATAGATTTCAAGCTTTACAAAATAATATAGCAACTATTTTGGAACTACCCTAAGCAATAAGGATCAATTACAATTTACAAACGTTCTACATGAAAGGAATTAACTCCATGGAACAGTTGGCTTCCAAGTTCCAACTGGGGTCTGTCGAAAATGATTTTTTCAATAAGAGGCCAGAGTACAAGGGGCAAATGTAGCTGAAGGAATAAGGAAGAGATCTCAGGTACACAGGAGATTTTATTCTTGACAGATTAATGCATATGGTAAATTCCACCAAAACTAGCAGAGGTTGTTCAGTGTCCTATATGCTAAATAATAATGTTAGAAAAAAATAATCGGACGAATGATCATCACTTCATCAGCATTCTTTTAGAACTAAACAGGTTACCGGTTCTTCACTTCAGTACTTCGCATTGGAAGATAATCATCTAGAGTGACGGCTGCCAGTGAAAACTTCCCTCTGCCAGCCCTGCAGGATTACTTGTGTTAGTGTCTTGTTTAGAAGCAAGGAGAATAAACAAGGAGAATAATTAGTGAAATAAAGATCCAAAGGCAACTCCTCAGGAAATTTGTAAGGGAAGTTATAAAAATCTTCAGAAGTACAGAGATACGGGCAGATGGATAAGCTGGGTGCCCTATACTACATCCTGTCATAAATTCACTTATCTTCGGACATGAATTTAGGCTTGAGAAATTTTACTATCAGTGCCATTTTTTTTTTCTTTTGCTAAAGATGGATTCTCCTTCTTTTCTTCGATAAAGGATATTCCCTGCTGTTATAAAAGCAAATAATGGACCCTTGAAACTTTGCTCATTCTGTTTATCAAATCTTCCTTAAACGTATTCTTTTAAAAGAAGGGAAATGTGCTTTGGCCACCAGTTTGACCGTATTTGACTGAACAAAGGTCTGAGGAATTTGATATGACCAAAATATCATCCGCAGAGACATGAAATCCAGTCGATATTCCCTTGAGTCCCGTTACAAAAAAAATTGTGGGAATGAGACCCGTGATACATACACAGATTGAAGCCCTGAAGGGAGTCGCCGCGGCAGCGCAGCCATCGAGGGGGAAGAGGGGCTCGCTGTCGCTGCGCAGCCATTTGAGAGAGGGGAGATGGTCCGCGTCGGGAGGAGATGCGTCGGCATCGGCGGCGAAATCATGGAGGGTGGCCGGAGCAGGGTGGATTGGTGGCCGGCTGGTGAGACAGGAGATGTCCTCGACGAAATGTGTGCAGCGGCGGCTAGGGTTCTCTCGTTCGAGTCTTTCTTTGAGGCAAATGGTAATGTTGCTGCTGGGCCCTTGGGCTTGGAGAGTCGGGTTAGGAGGCTTATCGCTTTTGGGCCTTTTGCCACGAGCCCGCGACATCAATCGAGCAATTTGAGCCCGGCCCGTTGATTTAAATCTTTGTCTCTCTCTGCATGTACAGAACAGAGTTCTTCCGTTTTAAAAAAAAGAACAGAGTTCTTTACGCTCAGAAAAACATTGACACTTTCCACTTCTAGGATCAAGATCCACTAGAAAGGCTCATGGCGTTGCCGCGGATGGCCACTGACTTCAAAGGAGTCAAATTACGTTGTAGTTTCGTTGTATGTGTGTAGATTTTTTAATGTTTTTACTTATGTTGTATCCGCTTGTGACATGTTTTTTGCTTGGAATATTACCCCGTTCTATATGTCACCGCATGCCCGATGAAGACGTTGTATTTAAGCATTGAAGCGAGGAGGGTGGTAGTTATCAATTTGGGATTGGATAATGCGGAATTTAACTATTTTTTGTTAGATTTTTAAGAAACTGATACATAGCCTCCGTTGGGTGGTCTATATGCTTCTGTTGTTTTCCATTCATATTTTTTTACTTGACAGGATTTCTCAGCCATTGTCATCACTACAGAAAACCCGGAAGACGCCGAGTGCAAAGAACACTCAGCGAAGGTCCAAATACACTCGGCAACATACTCGCCGAGTGCAGCACTCGGCGTCATCCACTCGGCACAAAAAGACTCGGCGAACAAATAGTCGCTGAGTGCTGGACGCCGGCGACCGTCACTGCACAGACGGCGCCCCCCTAACGGCGGCGTCTGACGGCTGAAATTTCGCCGAGTGTCGTATGGAAAACACTCGGCAACAATTTGACCTTTCCTCGAGTGTTGTTGACTGAAACACTCAGCGACGAAGGAAATCGAGGCGGCAGGCCGCGCCGCGGGATCTACAGAGACGCCGAGTGTCGCCTCTCGGCACTCGGCGACTATTCCTATGTAGGCCGAGTGGTTTTCCGCGGCTGTCGGCTAACAAGGTCCTGGACGCCGAGTGTCTTGGTCAAAAACACTCGGCGACCGTACGAGAAAACTGCCCGAATACAACCCCCTTTGCCGAGTGTCTTGGTCAAAAACACTCGGCAAAGATACCTATCAGCCCCCTAATTCGTTGCTCGGTCATGTAAAACGTATCCAAAACTTCATCACATGCATCATATATATCAGAATATCCATCACATGCATCATATTATCCATCACAGGCATTATATATCACAATAAAGCATCACATGCAGTTTTTACATATGTATGATAGATCCACTAGCATCACAAAGAGTTTATACATATAGATAGATCCACAAGTTCGACTCCACAAACATCACAGGGAGTTCATATAGATAGATAGATCCACAAAGACGCCACAAAGTCCGAAATCCACAAGAGACGACACACATAGACACTCACTGAGGCGGAGTAGGTAATGTGTGCTGGTTCGCCGACAAGTCTGCGTCCTGAGTCGAATCACCAACACGTGATGATCTCGACTGATTCTGCACAAAGGAGTGGTTGCATGTGTCAGATAGAAAATACGGCTGAAACATGCACGTTCAGTAACAAATAGAATCAATAAGTTTGTCAAGTGACTCACAGGAGTAGTTATGGGTGGAGGTGGAGGCATTAGCACTGGTGGTGGCGATGGACCACCCACGCTCTGGGAGAGACTCATAAAGTACTCATGCTACTGCCGCATTTGTTGCGCATGTTGCTCCCGTTCTGCCGCCACCCTCTCCTCAAACTCCTGTCGAAGCCTCCTCTCTTCGTCCAGAGCATCCTACAACATTTCATCCCAAATGTAACAATAGAGACAAATGTACGCAAAAATGAATGAGCCATGAATAAATAGAAAATAACCTGAAGTGCCTGCATCTGAACCTGGTGAACGGTCGGCCTTGGGCGTATGGACGGGTCAGCGCTCGAGCTCCTTGCTCGAATCACAGGGAGAGAGGGAACATCGGCCTCCTGGAGTGCGCTGTCAGCAACCATGTATCACCCATGCTTCTTGCCTCCGCCCGACCTCATGACACATTCTCCATCAATGGGCTCGTTGATCGGATCAAACTCAGGCCCGTGAACCTCCCTTGTCATATCTGAGTAAGCAGTGAGGCGGGGATGGACGGTAGCATTGGTATACGCCGTGGGGGGATCCTCAGGGTTGTAGTCAATGTCGGTTGTCGCCTTGCCTTTGTGGGACAAAGCGTATGCCTTCATCGGAGGACACGGCCGGTTACCATGTGACTCCGACTGAAGAAAAAACAGCAATATGATTAAAAATTACTCCAGTTTGAGCATCAGCATAAATAAAGCAAATGATTGGCCATACCCATTTTTCCGCGTACGCGAGGAGGGTGCTGCTACCTTGATGGTGTGCTGGACCTGGCATCATCAAACACCGCTGTTGGCAAGCAACGTGCTTCTCCCACCACTCGGGTGTGCACCACATACGCGCATAGTACTCCCAGCACTGCGGATGGTGGCCCATCCACGAAGGAATCGCCTACACAACAACAAAAGTGTATGACATATGAGAGGATGAAATTATAAGTACTTAATCTCAAAAAATCGCAATTACCTCTATGTATTGTTCCTCAGTCAGCTTCAAGGTCCTTGTCTCAGTTTTGTCGACCTTGTAACAAGGGAGTGGTTTGTACAAAGCGTAGTAGTCGATGACGGCCTGGACGCGCGCCTCGTACTCCATGTCCGCCACGAGCTTGGTACATGCTTTGTTAATTTGCTCCTTGGCCTTAGCCTAGTATCCTTGCTCACATCGGTAGAAATCCTGCATATAGACACGATGTACACAATCAATTACCTAAAATATTTGTAAGGAAAATGATGTATTGAGCAACACGGTGTGAGGAAAACTTACCCACAACTCGCCCCGAACCCTTCCCGCCTTGGTTTGGAATCCCCTTCCTTCCCGATCAAGAAAATCGGGGAAGGAGGCATACTGCCTCCATGTGTCTACCGGCTTCTCCTGGTCGCCTACCTGAACCATGCCAGGGAAGTGTGTCTTGCACAGAAGACCCAAGATGCTGTTGACGTTGCGCTTGTGATTACCCTGAATGACAATCTTCCATCCCCTGCCACAAGTGATTAAGATGAAATTGTTAGTTTTATTATGATTTTCATGATATCAAATGAAAAGGTAGTGACAAAGGATATCAAATGAAAAGGTAGTGACAAACGTTACTTACTTTTTCCCAATGGGTCTGATCATCGGGCGGTTCCCAAACTCTATCGGCCGCTGCGGGAGGGTAGAAGGGCCTCGCAACCAGACCGTAGAGGAATCGGCCACCTCCTCCAACTCCCGCTCATCCTCTGCCTCCTCTATCTCATGGTCCTCCTGCTCCATCGTGGGGGGAACCTCTCCCTCCTCCTCAGACCCACGACTCCTCTCTGACTGCGAGGACCCTGCAGCTCCATCAGACCCTCCACCCCTGTCGGAACCCCTCCCACGACCACTCTCTAACTGCGAGGACCCTCCAGCTCCATCAGACCCTCCACCCCTCCCACAACCACCAGCTGCCTGTGAGGACCCTCCAGATCCATCCGTCCCTCCACCCCTGCTAGAACCCCTCCCACGACCACCCTTTGCCTGCGAGGACCCTCCAGCTCCATCAGACCCTCCACCCCTACTGGAACCCCTCCCACGACCACCCTCTACCTGCGAGGACCCTCCAGCTCCATCAGACCCTCCACCCCTGTCGGAACCCCTGCCACGACCCCTCCCTGACTTCGAGGACCCTCCACTTTTGCCGGAACCCCTCCCACGACCCCTCGCAGGCTGCTCGGACCCTTCAGCTGCATCAGACTGAGGCCTTTGGTAGATCGACTGCACATTCCTCATACCGCCCACCATCTTCGTTCAATCACTTGAAATTAAAAAGAGGAAACCAGTCAGCATAGATTAAAAAATGTGACAAGAAAGCGATGCAAAATAAATAATAAATATGCTACTATAGATGTAACTTGAAAGAGATGTAAAATGAATACTACATACTAAATAAAATAATAAATATTGCAGCATACATGTCTTAGAAATATTCTTCCGGATCCGGAAGAGCTTGATCATAAGTCTCATCATCACTATCACGCATGTCAAAATCAGGCATGTGCTCTAAAGGAGGATTGTCGTCGTCATCAGAAATGTCTGACTGGAATCGCTCAAGCAACTCTATGTCGTTCCCATTATCAACCTCATCTCCATCATACTCATCATCAACTATTTCATTGTCTTCTTCCATTTCATTGTCTACTTCCATTCCAATGGCTTCGGTTAAGTCTATCACAAAACTCCCTGCCAGCCCTTCTTCTTGAAAGAACTCTCCTTCATATGTCACTGGGTCTATGTTGTAATCTTCATTGTTTGGGACGGGTAGTTTACCGCGTGGCGATACCTTGTACACAACATCCCAACCATTCAGACGGTCGTCAGTTTTGCATGGGTAAGAGAGAAAATATACTTGTCTGGCCTGTTGAGCCACAACATAAACATCGTCGCCTAGCATGACAGTTGATTGTTGAATTTCAACTAGCCCAAGGTTGGGCGTCTTTCTCACTGCACTAGGATCGAACCAATGGCTTTTGAATATGACAGGATTAAGAGGCATGGAACCATTAAATGATAGTTCATATATTTCTTCTAGTCTTCCATAAAACTCTGCCCCATGGAGGCCTGGCGTAAAAACTCCGGTATTTATGGTTTTTGGATCGACCATCTGTTGCTCGTGCTTTGTTGTGCGAAAGCGATATCCGTTAACGTCATATGCTGTAAATGTCTTGACCCTATAGCCACAACCATCGGCAACCTGTCTCAACTCGACACTCATCGACACATCGTTTTGGGCCTGCAAGTTCAAGTAGGATAGTTGGTTATATGATTCACACGTACGACTATGTAGGGGATACTCCTAGCATGGATTATACCTTGTGTTTAAACCAAGAAATGAAATCAGGCAATCCATCTCTCACACCCTATGCCATAAGGGTATCACATTCCTCTGGGGTAGGATCGCTAGATTCACGCCAGAATAGATGATGAAATTCCCTATGCCAAAAAGAAACAAGAGTGTTGGATGCATAATACTCATACTAGAGAACAAGTTTGTTGAGAACGTACCGCGTGTACGGCAGAACTTCCTCAAGGTTCTGCAACACATATAGCATGATAGTGCGCCACTCTTTGGGTCTCAACCTCTTGACGGTCCCCTCACTTGCACTTCCTAGTTGCCCTCGGAAAATGCTGAGGTTTGATTCATTTACGCCAACATTGTAATGAGGGGTTGGATTATGCACGTTCAGAAGTTTCTCAGAATAGTATTTTGATGTGAAGTTTGACACCTCTTCCTGAATGGCTGCCTCTGCCATGGAAGCTTCGATATGGCATTTGTTTTTACATGTAGTTCGAACAACCTTTAGGCATCTCTCAATTGGATAGCACCAACGGTTCTGCACAGGACCCCCATTCGTACCTCATACGGGAGGTGCAAAATCATATGCTGCATCGGATTGAAGAAGCCGGGTGGAATGATCTTCTCCAACTTACAGAGCAACACTGGAGCCAATGGTTCCATTTCTGCAACCACGGTCCGAGATACCTCCTTAGCACAAAGCTCACGGAAGAAATAGCTCAACTCTGCCAGCACAACCCAGATATAATCAGGAACATAGCCCCATACCATCACCGGAAGAAGGCGTTCGATCTATATATGGTAGTCATAACTCTTGAGCCCGTTGATTCGCAAAGTAGATAAGTTCACACCCCTCTTTATGTTCGCAGCATACCCGTCAGGGAACTTCAACGTTTGGACCCATTGTAGCACTTCCTTCCTTTGGTCTCTTGTGAGGACGAAGGGAGCCCTAGGCCTTCTCCATTTCTTGCGGCCGTTGGGGGGAAGCATGTTTAGCTTTGGTCTATTGCATAATTTCGTTTGATCCACTCTAGCCTTGACATTGTCTTTTGACTTATCAGAAATGTCCATGATTGTACCAAAAAGTGCCTCGGCGACATTCTTTTTAGTGTGCATTACATCGATGTTATGTGGAAGGAGAATATCATCCATATAGGGGAGCTTCCACAATCCCGACTTCTGAGTCCAAGAATGTTCCTCACCGTATCCCACAAAACCACCTTCTTCATTGACCACAAGAGCCTCTAACTGAGCACGAATCTCTGCAGCTGTTGGCATCTCTGGTGGAGGGTGTAGGACTACGACATCCTTAGTAAAGTTCGTGATGTCTCGTCTGAATGGATGTTCAAGGGGGAGGAATTGTCGATGTTTGTCGAACGAGGAATACTTCCCACCATTCTTCAACCAATTGAACTTAACTCTGGTCTTGCACACTAGGCAAGGAAACTTCCCATGAACACACCAGCCGGAAAATATCCCATACGCCAGCAGGTCATGCAATGAGTACTGGTACCAAACATACATCTTGAAGTTTGTCTTTGTAGCACAGTCATATGTCCATTCCCCGTCATTCCAAGCACTGAGCAAATCATCAATCAGAGGCTCCATGTACACACACATATTATTCCCTGGGTGTCTTGGTATTATCAACAACAAGAGTATGTTCTGCCGTTGGAAGATGACACCGGGAGGAAGATTGAGGGGGATAACGAACACTGGCCAACAAGTGTATGGAGCAGCAAAATTTCCAAAAGGATCGAACCCATCTGTTGCCAGCGCAACACGTACATTACGAGCCTCTGATGCTTTGTCATCATGAATCTCATCAAATTTTCTCCATGATTCAGCATCTGATGGATGTACCAGCTTGTCAGGATTGTATCGACGACCTTTTTTGTGCCATGTCATCATCTTCGCGGATTCCTCAGTCATGTAAAGCCGTTGGATTCTCGGTATAAACGGAAGGTACCGAATGACTTTCACGGGGATTGGGGTCTGCCTCTTTTGGCCATCAGCTAGCTCTGACTCCAGGTACCTAGAGGCCCCACACTTTGCACAGTAACCATCGTTTGCATATTCTTTCCTAAACAAGAGGCATCCTTTCGGACAATAATGTATCTGCTCATATGGCATCTTAAGCACACGAAGGAGTTTCTTTGCATGATACAAGCTTTTTGGCAGAATGTGCCCTTTCAGAAGGAAATCCCCAATAATTGTCACCAGTCCATCGAAGCCATCTCGACTCAAACCAAACTAGGATTTTAGGGCTAACAGGCATCCAATAGCATCCAGTTGAGAAATGTTTGTATGCCCGTGAAGCGGTTTTTGTGCCGCTTCCAACATGTCATAATAATCCTTTGCGCTTGCCTCTGGCTCATCCTCTTGTTGTTCTTCATTGAAGTGTGCTTCATGAAAGTCATTTAACATGTCTCCTACCCCGGCATCATCATCATAATCATCGATGCGTTGTCTCACGACCTCGTCTCTCATACGATTAGCTTCACCATGCAAGACCCACCGGGTATAGCCTTCCATAAATCCATTCTTGCAAAGGTGTTGACCCATGGCCTCCCTTGTTTGTCTCTTAGCATTTGCACAACGGCGGCAAGGACACCAAATACGAGTTCCTCCTTTAACCCTACCAAAGGCTTGTTGCAAGAAAGCTTCGGTCTTGTCAAGCCATTCATCGGTAATCGAACTTTGACTTAGGCGGCCAGTGTACATCCACTCACGGTCGTTCATCTTTAATTGAACATATCAGCGACTGACATAAACATTATTTGCATCTACACGATGTCTATAGTTGCTAATAGGTAAAGATAGGTCCTAATCCCACCCGAGGATGTGTAGATGGGGTTAGTTTCCATGGTCTCCTTCGATCCAAGTCAGAATTTCGGCAGCAGCTCCCCGCTGTTCTCCAAACACACATCCTGGTAGGGAGATTGTGTATCCGAAGAACAACTGGGAGGTGATGCCGAAACTCTGACCCGGATCGAAGGAGACCATGAAAACTAACCCCATCTACACATCCTCGAGCTGTCCAAAAAAACGTGGACAATTCGAAACAGATACGGTTACATATATGCAAATATCTGCATATTTTCAGTTGTATCTCTTTCGAACGGGAGACGCCTAACTAGGTTACGTTATATACAGACACATTACTAGAGGACATGACTTTTATGCCTCACCTTGCTGACGATTCGAGGTGATACGGTGGCGGCGGTCTAGTGACGGGGGGCGGGTCACTGGGGTCTGGTGACGGGGTCTAGCAGCATCCGATTGTAACAACTACAAAAGCAACAAAAAATAACACAATTAAAATCAATTTGAAGCAAAATTTTAAAATAAAAAAGCAGCAAGACATCACTGACTACGGGGGCCTGTGGCAGGAGGAGGAAGGAGGGTGGCAGCGCACAAGGCGTGGTGGCGGTTCCTGAAAAAGATGAACATAATCATGTCAATTACATTTTGAAGCAATACAGAACAGAAACAAAATTCATTATCTTTAAACTACCCATGCACCACATTTTGGCTAAGGTCAAAAGGTCACAAACAGATATGTTTATATGTACATCAACTAATTTTGGTTGTCACAAATTCACTATATTTAGACAAATTCACCTCATTTTGGTTAAGGTCATAAATTTACTAGGATTGCAGTTCTAGATTTCACTAGAATCGAAATGGATTGGCAAATCAGATTAATTCCCAAAGAGGTCACAAATTCTCAATTCACAAAGAATTCATGAGTAAGGCAGCAGTACTAGGAATTTACAAGGGCACAAATTTGTAAACTCACAATTCATATCTGCCACATACATCTCTGTCATTGTAGCAATTGTTTGTCAACACCTAAAACTAAGATTCAATCTAAGTTGGGTTGTATGCTACAATTTCAATGCTTTCACTATTCTCAATCCTGTAAATTTCACCAAATTTATCTCAGTCCTATACATTTCACCAGAATTGGACCATTACCGGAGACGGGTGGAGGCAGGCCGGGGACGCCTGCCACGAGAGGGAGAAGGGAGCCGAGGACGCCGGCCGTGAGATGGACGGCAAGGGACGGTGACAGGCTGCTCGAGCAGGGACCGCACCTCGGCTAGGGATGGCGGCCGGCGGCTCGAGCGGACCTCGGCCAGGGACGACGGTGCGTCGAGCGAGGATGACGGAAGGCGGCTCGGGGGCCCGTGGAGACAGCCATGGGCACGGCCACTGGCGGCTCCGGGGCGGTCGGGTGGCGGTGGTGGGGAGCGGTGACGACGCTGGTGGGTGGTGCCGGCGCAGGCTGTTGGCGGGGAGCGGCAGCGCGGGGTGGTGGTGTTGCTGGGTGGTGGTGGGGATTTGCGGTGCTTGGTGGAGGCGGGGTGGGCCGGCGGGGAGTGGCGGCGGGGTGCGGCGGTGCAGGTTGGTGACGGGGTAGTGCGGGCGCGGGTTGTTGGCGGGGAGCGGTGGCGCGGGGTGGTGGCGGTGCTGGGTACGGTGGAGGTGGCAGGGGATCTACGGCGCGCGTCGGTTGGATTAGGGCACGCGGTATGGTGGTGGTGCCTGGCGTGTAATGGGAGGCTAGTGCCGAGTGTAAGCCGCGGGACACTCGGCGTCTTCCTAACCGGCGGACTGTCCGCCTTTTACTGGTGGACCGTCCATGCGTGTCGGCCGTAGGTGGACCAAGTCACCCCACGGCCTTATCTGGATGGGGTCAATCCCCTTTCTTCTCCACCCCGGCCACCTGACCGCGCCGGCCCCTCCTTTTTCTCTCCACCATAGAAAGAGACCCCGGCCGGCCTCTCCTAGGGGATTTGGCCCTTCTCCGGATCGTCCGAGCTCATTCCCGGACCCTCGGTGTTCTCCTCCATCATGTCCTCCAAGTATTTCATTGATTCCTCCTTTAGTTTTCTCGGATTCAGTCATGAACATGGTTAGGGTTTGATGTGAGGATCTCGATTTCGTACATGGTTTCTTGCTAATGGTTATGAGAATGTGTTGGATGTATCTAGAAGAGTATGTGCTATTGATGTAGTGAAGTTTTGTTGGCTACAGATCGATCAATAGATGAATAGGTGGTTACTGTCCTTGTTTGGGGCCGCACAGTGTACTGCGGATGGTCCACCCCATACTGACGGACGGTCCACGGCTCACTGGCAACTATAGACAGTACTGTGACCTTTCTTTCTTTGAATCTCTTAACACTATACATCAATACTAATACTTGTGACATGTATTTGACAGAGGTGGAAGAGGCAGAGGCAGGGGAGGAGGTCGCAAAGCGGTAGCAGGAAGAACACCAAAAAGGGCTAGACAAGAAAACTCTGATCCAGACTATGAAGAAAGTGAGGATGACTCAAGGGTTGAAACTGACATTGAAGAGGAGGAAAGTGAAGATGAACTTGTTGATGTTCATGCTCATCGTGGTGGGAGGAAGTGGACTCTCAACAACTATAAAAGAGATCGTGCTCCAGATCAATATAAGTTAGAGAGAGACACTGAGAATCTATTCTTCCACACTCAAGTCCAAGAGGATGCGTTCTATGGGCACCTTCTTCGTAAAGTGGTGTTCCAGCAACAGAGGATTGATTTCTATCATATGGCTCAGTTTGACGTGATGTGTGGGCTTGTTCCAGCATTTGAAGCCATCGGGCTTAGGACTTTTCTTGAGCGCAAGTGTGATTGGAATGACACGGTCATTCGTCAATTTTATGCCACCGTTGAAGTTGATATGATCAAGGAAAAACTCAAATGGATGACAGGAAAGCGAAGGTATGAAGCCACATTTAAAGAGTTTGGAACTGCTAATGAATTGAATTATGACTTCATAACCTCTGAGAGCTTTGAGATCATTGATGATCTTCCACTAGGCCTTAATGACATCAAGTGGTACTATGAGCCAAATAGGACCGGAATTCATAGAGTGTTTGAAAAATCAATTGGTCTGAGGCATCATCCAGCTATCATTCTAAAGATAGCTAGAACCACTGTGCTCCCAAAGAGTGGATTTAAAGAAGGGTTTGTTGGATGGCATAGAAACTTTGTGAAACATGTCATGAATCATGAAAAAGTGAATGTTGTGAGCTTGATTATGCATGAGATACAAGATAAGAAGACGGATTTTAACACAAATGTTTATTATGCTCCATACATCATGTCACTCATCTTAGAGAAGACCAAGTTCAAAGGTCCATGTGATGTGAAGCATACATTCTATAGGCCTTACAAAAATGCTCTAGAATTTCTGAATACACCATTGACTGAGTACTTGGAGGCAGACTTGCATGAGGGATGGGGAGATCCAGATGCTCAAGCGGCTCTAGCCGCTCAAGGGGAGGGTGCTCAAGCACCTCAGGATGATCATAATGCTATGCCACCACCTCCACCACCTGAGCAGCCTCAGTGGGTGCCTCTGGCAAGCTATTTTGATTCATATTTTGCATCCATGCAGCAATCCATGAACATTCAGCTTCAGCAGATGCAGATGGGCTTCATCTCCCACTTCGAGGCTTATGGGCAGCAGATGCATAACATCTTTCAATCCATGCAGCAGGGTTTTTAGCAGCAGATCGACTCTCGCTTCCATGACTTTGGGCAGCACATACATCAGAACACGTACACGCCCATAATGGAGAGATTGGAGCGTGTGAACACCGGTCTTCATGTTGACATTGCTGCTCTGAATGATCGCTTTGATGAGATGACCACTTATGAGGAGCACCAACAGTTAGTGGACAGACAGCAACAACTCGAGAATGACTTCACTGCCTTCCGTGGTCACTTTTACTCGTATTTTCCAGCTCCAGTGCCACCTGCAGAGTTCTATCCTCATCCGCCATATTGTCCTCCTCCTCCGCCGCCATCTCAGGAAGACTAGCTCCCTTTTCAGGCATTGATGACAAAGGGGGAGAAGATTTGGAAGGAGTGTGATTAAGTTCTCATGGATGGACCATGATCATGGATGAACCTTCACATTTGCATGTTTATTTTATGGCATTCCATGAACTTTGGCTTGTAATAATTGTTGCACTTCTTTACTTATGATGTGTGCTACTAGAACTTTGGTGTGGCTTGTATGTGATGAACTAAGTTTGTTTTGCTTATATATGTTTATCTTTGGTTTGTTCTAGTACTTCTGAAAAAATTGAGGCTAACATTGTCATATATATATATATATATATATATATAGTACTCTTGTTGCCTCGGTTTCAATTGGTAGGGGAAATTTCGCCAAAACTTTCTATCCACACCTATGTGTAAAATCAAATGCAAAATGGTATGCACATATATGTAGGGGAAGTTTTTCTCTACCTATTGGGTTTTGAATGCATTCACTCTATCTTATATTTCAAAATTCAATGAAATGAGTAAAGTGTTTTCAAAACTTAGAACCTTTCTTATATCACTCTTTTAAATTGTTGTCATCATTTAACAAAAAGGGGGAGATTGAACGCATCTAGGTCTATAACAACGTTTGAGAAAGTGTAAAAGATAGTAAGAAAAATCGCTTTTGGAAAAAGCTAAAAGCTGTGCAGCGGACGGTCCGCAGGTATCGGCAGCGGACGGTCCGCCGGCCTCGTACGGTCCGCTGGTACCCCCACAGACGGACCGCAGGACATTTAACTGAGCCCAAATTTGTGGTGAGGTTTGCCTACGGACCGTCCGGTCCAGAGTGGTGGACCGTCCGTTGGCAATATCTTGAACAGCGGACCGTTGCCGCGGACCGTTTAAACAGAGACGTGTTTTGGGGTTTAGAGGCTACTTTTTAACGGCGGACGGTCCGCAGGCAATTTAGCTGCGCTGAAATTTTGCTAAGTCTCAGACCCTCTTGCCTGCACTTTTGCAAGCGGACCGTCTGCGGCCGGGTGGCGCACGGTCCGCAGGTACTTTTGGTTGCGCTGAAATTTTACCAAACCCCACACTCTTGCAGCGAGTTTTGCAACCGGACCGTCCGCTGCGGGGTGGCGTGGCGGATGGTCCACAGGCAAAACTGAATAATCTTTGTCAAACATAGAAAGGGTACATCATACTTAAGTTTACAACATAAGTTCGAATGCATAAACATAAGTTCACATCATACTTAAGTAGGAAGTCTTAACAAAGACAATAAGTTCGAATGCATAAAAATAAAAGGGTACATAAGTTCAAATACATCACAAGTTCACAACATTCCCAACTTAATTCACAATACAAGTTCACATAATAAGATCATAACATTCACATCTGAAGCTCGCAGCGTCTCCGGTGTTCTTTTCTTGAGTTCTTGGCCCTTGTAGTGTCTCCTCCTCATATTTCTTGAGACCTGTAAAGGAGATGTGTTAGGAAATAGACGGCTGACATATTGTTTTAAATAATTCGACAGTTGTATACATAAGGATTGAAGTTCAACTAAATGTACCCTTTCAGCATGTAGGTCAAGGCACTAGTAGCAGACGACGTTGCCATATCGTTGGTGCCATCAACATCATCAGATACTGCCACCATTACCTCGGTGGAAGTGGAACCTTCCAGCGTCTCAGAAGTAGTCATCGAACCATCGTTTGATGAATCAACGGGTGCTTCAATAAGGCAGTAACCTGATGCATGAGGATCCACATGAGGTAGTGCAGTTTTTGGACTGTCTAGGTGCTCAAGTTTGTTGTTAGGGGGGTGATGTATAGACTGGTTGTAGCATTCCTGCATGCTGACGACCATGTGCACCTCCTGTTCCGGAAGGCCCCGAACCCTCGCCAGCATAGTGTATAGGATATATTGAGTAGGAGAGTTTCCGGCCACGGGCATCTATAGTAAGAGAGACAATTGTTAGAGGGAACAATGTAACATTATCAGAGCAAGGTTATGTTGTAACTGCAGTTACCTTTGGGCCTAGGCATAGGGATCTTTACATCACACGCCTGTATTGGTTCTACATCAATCCAAATTGGCCATATGTTGACTAGGGCAACATTGTTCACTCTTCTGCGGATGCCTACTTGTGCCATCCTAGGTATAGTTGATGCACGTGCATATGTCAACATATGGAATGAGATATCTTCACCTTTGAAATGGACGGACTGAACATCACATATGTTCGTGAAGATTCTAGGTACTAGCTTGGTATCCTCCCAAAAGGGCGGTGGCAGTCCATATATGATAATGCTCAGTGGTTGGATAGGGTCGGTAAGTTGTACTGGTTCAGCTTCTAGATCGATGCAGGGTATTGTGTCATCCAAGAGGAGTTCAGTGGAACCATACCCGGCTGTCATTGGTAAGACTTGAAGTGTTTGTCCATCAATCTCAAGGTTCTGTTTACGCAGCAGCTTCCTGGACATCTCGTATGAGTGGCATGCCACCATATAATCAGAAAGGTACCGCCAGACCTGGCGGACATGAAGCGGCACACCTGCCTGCACCTCTACTGCTTCCTTTATCTTCGTGGGATTGATCACCTCTTGCGGCTGTGGAGCTCGGGCCTTCACAAGGACTATGATGCCATTGAACCTCGAATCACTGTAGTTGACCTCAGACTCATCAAAGAGCACAAAGTTTGAATGGTGGTAGTCCGCCATCTTCTCCTTCAAAATAAGACGATGAGTAACCAGAATAAAATGTTCATAGGATCGAACATGAAAACTATCCACATGAATATATTTCTATGTATACATGATAAATCATGGCAAAAGCATATCAAACATTTATCAGGGGTGTATAACAATGATGCAAAGCTATGACAAAAGCATCAGTATGAATTGCGCAACACTTTGATTTAAACAAATCGAAAACAGAGACACTAGAAGATATCAAAATAAATTCATAACTACAGATCCATAAGTTCTCAATTGGGAATTCATTGAACAACTAAGCTGCTTGCTCAAATAAGTTGTTTGCTCAACCTGGACTTCAATTATCAACTAAGATGCATGGGTTTGAACTCACCGGCTGTGGGGAGCCGGTGGCAGTAGGGTAGCCAGCGGAAGAGAATTTTAATTTCAAATAGAAGCTCTCAGTAGACACTAGAGCCTAAAGATACGGTACCCTAGACAGAAGAGCACCTGGCGTGCATCCAATCAATATAAGGCAGAGATATATTTAAGAACTAATTTTCTGATTGAATCCAATAAGGTAGTTGGATGAGCAGGAGGTACAAGGCAATAAAATATCAAAATCATGCGTGTAGCCAAAGATCATTACACTACTAGATTTGGAATCATGAGCATCCAATGAGAGAAATTGCAAATCATAAGAACCGTTCCTCCCAACTTCCTCTTTTTTTTTAAAAGGTCATAGAACCTGCTTTGTATTAAAGCAACCAGTTATACTGGGGTTACCAGTTTTTATAGAGAAAGAACAGCAAGCTATCACAGATAGCCAACCCTCTACCAAATTCCCCCTAGAAACTACCCTGGCAGAGAAAAAGAAAGAAGGTGACAAAAGGCATGGGAAAACACCACACTCTGCTAGCAGCACGAAGACTAGAAGAAACACTACTAATGAGCTGCACTAGGCCCAAATTTCTCTTGCCCAAGGCCAATCTGTGTAGTATGCAATTTTTCCGTTTCTAAGTACTATACTATCACATAAAGCATATTTGCATTGGAAAATCACATGAAGCACCGGAAAATGACCATGAATGGGACGAACTCACCGGAAACCAGGGGGTGGCGCAGGGGGCGGCGAGGTCAGGCGCGTTCCGTGGCTGTGGATGGGAGCCGACGGATGGTGCTGGCGCGTGTTCGGTGGCGGTTGCGGTGGCGTTGGCGGCGCGGTCCCCGGGTGGTGGCGGTGGCGTCGGTGGCGCGGTCCCCGGGTGGCGGAGGAGGTAGGAGGCGGCGGAGTGAGGAGGTGGCGGAGGGAGGCGGTGGCGGCGGAGGGAGTGTTGACGGTGGAAATTCACCATTTCCAACCCTCAATATTCTCACATAAATGGAGGTATATGCATTATTTACTAGCATTTAGGTTTGAATAATGTAGTTTCACTTGTCCTTGGAGATTATTTGTATGTAGGTGATTTACCCCTTAAAAGAGATGGAAACTCCACTCCTATGAAGAAACCATGCCAACTCAGCTGAGGAGGTGGCTGCCACCAAGGGAGACATGACAAGACATATCATCGATCCAAGGGAGGCACTCACCGATGAATCAGAGGACGCCACATGGACTTCACATGGATCAAAGGGCCCACCTCGGATACCAAATCAAGCCATGCACCGGGGATGGATCAGAGGGCCCACAAGGCAGTCTACCAGAGGAAACACACCAGGTGGGGCCGCCCTAAGGGGTCGGCCGATCCTAGGATCGGCCGAACCGCCTTAGTGGCGTCTCTTCCTGGCCTTCCACGTGGTTGCTCCTTATTGGTCACTTACCTCACTCCCGGGTGTTTAGGGGTCATTTGGGCGTCCGAGCAAGCCTTGTCCTCCTCTATAAATAGGAGGGGAGGGGCTCCCATTTCTCACACACCACTCTCTCATTCTCCTCTCACTTTTAATTTTCAAGGGTAGGGGGTAGACTAGAGTAGCTCTTATTCAGGTTCCAAGTCCTCTTGGAAGTCTAGGTATGAGTTCTCTTTTATCTTTATTTCTTTGTATGACTTTGATCTACTTCAGTTATTCAGCTATTTCATATAAAGTCATGGTAGATCATATTCTTGATATGTTCTTGAGTTCATCCTCTATTCATCATTTAGAGGCTCGTGTTCTTCGTGAACACTACCTTTTGATCCACTTGAAGGGTGATAAACTCCTTCCTTATGTGTTTGTTCATAAGTTAGAGGCTCGTGTTCTTCACGAACACGACCCTTTGATCTTGTTGATTAGACATAAGAGAGTTCATATCTGTTCGTATGTCTAGCCTTAGTTGATCTTGTTAGATAGCATGAGAGTGTTGCATGGGGTCTGTGTTCAAGCTACGGTACTCGGTCTAGTTGACCAGTCTTCTGGTGACTCTCACCCTGAGTCAGAATAGCCCGGGCCGGGTGAAGTCTAGCAGCAACGTAGGCATGGTGGCTGGGTTGTCTGGCTACGATAGTTATGAGCTTCCCCCCGTAACGAGAGGTCGGTCCTCAGGTGGTGACAGCCCTGTTGGATCCTAGGGCAACCTCCGCGTTGGGGTATCTGCTGTAGGAGTCTAAAGTCTAGTTTCGCAGAGTGCTGGTCGTCGCAGGCTAGCTCCCCGTTTGTACCTGGGTGCTGAACCATGTTTCCCTCATGCAATACTCATGCCTATCTCGTGTATCTTATAGCTTTGTATGATTAGTACATTAGAACCTAGAGTTAACTCGTATGTTCCCCCTAAGCCGTAGTGTGCTAGAGTAGAGGTAGATTTGAGGTGTGTGTGTCACACTACCCCTTTATATCATTTATCTTACCCCTGCCTTTGAGTGTGTTATTTCCCTATATCTATCTCTTGGTTTACATTCAGAGCAAAAGCATAAGTTTAAGATATCCACCATTGCCTTCCTTGGATTCGATACCCTTAGAATACTCTCTTTCCTTAGGGAAATACTACAATGGTTTATCTGTGCACTTGCGGATTCGTTCATGATCGTTTAGATTAAACCTATGACAACTCTCAATGTTCACGCTAACCTGCGCCAATTAGTTGTGACATTGGGAAGTGCCAACAGACACTTCTAGCGCTGACGCTATGGACGGATTCCAAAATTGTTCTTAAGTGGTCGACGTTTAGAAATGTCAACAGGGAGGCGGTGGCGGCGCGGTCCCCAGTTGGCAGCGGAGGGGGCCGGTGGCGGCGGCGGAGGAACCGACGGTGTGTGTGTGGTGAGTCTGTATGCGTGTGGTGCGTGTGTGTGGGTGGCGGCGGTGTGGGCGTATATAAGGTAATGGATCCATTCGCCGAGTGTCAGATCCAGGACACTCGGCGAACGACCGCACTATTTGCGGAACCCTAAAGGGACACGTGGCTGTATACCGAGTGTTGGACAAACAACACTCGGCGATATAAGGTAGATGCCGAGTGTTGGGCCTACGACACTCGGCGTACATTTACGCCGTCTCTCCCCTTCTAACGGCGGCGTGACGGCGGGGGTTGCAGGGCCACGTGGCCCCTCTTTGCCGAGTGTTTCTTTTTGCCGAGTGTTGCATTAGTTTTTGCCGAGTGTTTCCTTTCCGGCACTCGGTAAAGTACGGTTGTAGCCGAGTGTTTATTTATCGTCAAGTGTTTTTATTTTTACACTCGGTAAAAAGTAGTTCGCCGAGTGCCCGACATAAAACACCCAGCGTATATTAATACACTCGGCGTCTTCCGGGTTTCCGGTAGTGCATGTTCCTGAAACATTTTGTATTCAAGGCATGTATTAAGTAGTATGGTTGTGAGAGTAGTCATGGAACTAAATTTTGGTGCACGTAATGGATAGTTCCACGGAGAGGTTTTTTTTATAAATTATCAAGCTATTGAATTGTTGGTTTCGATGTATAGGGTCTTTTTAGTAATATCTTGGACGTCAGGCACGTTTATCCAAAGTTTAGGAGCTCATTTGTAAAAGTCGGTGGACTGCGTTCTCAATTTAGATAAATATACAACATTTTTCTGCAAGAAGCTCGGTAATCGACCGATCCGAATGTGTCAAAGATGTTCGGGCATTTTGAGATGCTCGCGAGGTTTGAGTTGCTGGGTCGTGTGGTGATTGATGTTTCGGCGTTTTGACCCTCTGCTCGGCGGCTGTCATTGGTTGGGTGTCCCTACTCGCGGTCATCTCGCCGCTGCTCGTGTCATCGTGTGTCCTTGCTCGGGCGCTGGCACATGTATGAGGCTATCCTCATTGCTTAAACTCACCTCTAAAGTAATATCATATCCTAGTAAGCGAGGGTTATCAGCTCTATACAAAACTATTCCGCACCCATATTGCCTATGTAGCTTATTCTTTGCCAAATACACATCTTATTATGTGCCAAATACCGAAACTGGTGGGGCAAAGCAAGTGGGCCTGCATTTTTTTTGTCTCCCACATTATCTCTTCCTCCTATCTCTACGATGTCAGCGCTCCATATAGACATCCACTGTATATGTGCCTCCCTCCCTCCCTCCCTCTCTCTCCTCTTGTATCTGCAGCGGTGGAGATGGCGGCGGTGTCCTGGCCTCTCTAACGTCATCGGCGGCGGGGCGTCTCCATTGGTGGTGGCAGCGAGAGGCGGTTGAAGCGTAGTCCGCGGAGGGTGTGGATGTGAGATCATATGATTGTACATGAAATAAAAAATATTAGTAAAGTTATTTGCATAGAAGTGGAAATAAGATTAGCATAGCACAATAATATTTTAGCTATGCTTATTTGGTCGTTGCTCAAAGAAAGTTTTTGTTGTAGTAGTATCACCAGACATTAAATGAGTACAGAATCCAAATGTTTGTAGTTGAAATTATAGAACATAGGGGAGCCATAACGTTCCTCATTAAATATATTTATTAACTAATGCTTCTTGCATTGCTATGGGTATATGGTAATAAAATTTGTATATAATGTTTTGTATAATAATGGATCTCATGTATTGTAAGAAGTCCTACAGTTTAGATTATTTTAGGAAAAAGAAACATTTGATTTAAAGTTAACATGGACAAATGATGAAAGGTTAAAGATTTATACTTAATTAATAATGAAGTTCAGGGGCTAGCAGGGAAGTCTCCGCAGACTTGGAACAGGCACGGTGGTCACTTCTTTTTAAAAAAAACTGAACTGCATCGTAAGGTGGGAATCTTTATATTGATGCAAGTTTTTGAAGCACAAGTTTTGGATGGGATTTCGTTACTGGCCAAGGTTTTTTTTTTCAACGTTGGCCTTATCTTCTCGTGGCTTCTCCATCTCCCTCCGTTCTTCTCTTTGTTGTGGGCGTCGTGCCCCGGCGACGGCCCGGCGGCCTGGTGGCGCGCGGGTCCCCTCCCTCCTCCTTCTCTCTCGTGTGGGTCTCCTTCCTCCCCCGTCCCTATCTCTCGTGTGGCTCACCAGCGGGTAACCTGCGGCCTGGCGGTGCTTGACAGTTGATAGATCACCGGTAGGACTGGTCGCTTGGTTGTTTTGGAAGGAGCGGAACAGGTGTGTTCATGACAAGAAAGCTCTCATGCCGGCGGCGCTCGTTCCGGCGATCCTAGATGAGGCGAGGTCTTGAGCGCGCGCGGGCTTCCTCCCGCTCGCTAGGTTGTTAGGTGTTCGCCCGGTGAGGGCAGTGTAAACCTTTTGCCTCCTTTTCGTTGGGCCCCGTGCCTGTTGTAATCTAAACCGGCTACTTTTTCTCCTCTCTTAATGAAAAACATGCTTTGCACGTCTTAAAAAAAATAGATCACCGGTAGGGGTCTCGCGGGCAAGCGGCGTGCGCTTCTCCGGTGAGGTTGCGGGGGCGGTGCGGCCCGATGGCGCGGCCTTGCCGTGGTGGTCCGAGCAGCTCGGCGACACCTGCAGCGATAGCAGCGGCGAGAGGCCGTTGAAGCGGTTCTGGAAGGGTGTGGAAGCGAGGAGTGGAAGGTCCGAGGAATGAGTCTTTTACCTACATGTCATTAAAAATGATGTCGGTTACCCACATGTTAAAAAAAATTCCAGACACTTGTGTGTTATGAGCTCAACTTTTGTTTACGTACATACCATTCCGTCCATATTCTGAGTTAACAGTGTCAACCCGACGGGTGAAATAGCCATTTTACCCCCATGTGGGCCCCACCAATCTTCCTCCTCCTCCCCTTCTCCTTTCTCCCGTCAGCATCGACGCGCAGCTGGGAGGCCCGCTGCCCATCCTGTCGGGCAGGCCGCGCCGTCGAGGGCAGGTCGCGCCGCTGGGCAGGCCGCGCCACCGGGCAGGTCGCGCCGTAGGGGCTGGTCGTCGTCGTCACCGGCGGCGGCCTCCTCCTTGAGCGCGGGAGCGGCGGCGGGGTCCCTGTCGCCGGGCTCGGGCCTGCGCTCGCCTTGGCTGCGCGGGCGCGTGGGCGAGAGGGAGACGCCAGATTTGGCGCCCGGCGGCGGCGGCGTGCCGACGCGGGCGGCGGCGACCTGCCCCATGCGTGGGAGGTTGAAGACGACCCTGACAGGTGGGCCCCACGCGTCAGTGACAGCAGTGAGAAGGGCAAGCTTGTCAAATGCAGATGTGGGTCCCACATGTCAGGGCTCTCAATCTGTTAAATCCCAACGGAAGGTGGACGGAATGGCATGTACGTAAACAAAAGTTGAGGTCATGGCATGTGCGTGCTTGCAAACTTTTTTGTGGCATGTGCGTAATCGGCATCTTTTTTAATGGCATTTAGGTAAAAGACTCCCGAGGAATATGGTAGCTTCCTCCGGCAGGGTCGTCTTCCTCCGCGGCTTCCTCCTCGCCGGCCGCGACGTTCAGTGGGTTTGCAGGAGGAGGGAGATGGCAGCAAGCGCTGGGCAGGGGAGTCGCTCGGAGAGGCAAAGCGGGTTCCGAAGGACTCGCGAGTGTTCGGTTTGTCGCTTAACGGGTGAGGCCCGTGCGAAGCCCGATCAAACGGTCTATATCTCGGGTTTGTTAGATCCGACGGCTCGCGAGTTAACGGGCGACGTGGACCCGCTACCCGTTCGCGATATTTTTTTCATCAAGGGGCTAGGCCCGGATTTCATTATCATGATAACGAAATCACAGAGTTTGGAGTTACAGAACATATCTCGACCACCTCACAGACTGACCAAACACCGAACGCAGTCCCCCCCCCCCCAAGTTGTTCACGGCACAGAGGGCCATCGCAACTGGGGGGAAAGAAACACTGCTCACAAATAGCAAGTTTACAGACCGACTTAAACGAGGAAACAAGTTATCAAGTCTAAACTTCCAAAACAAAAGTTCCAGCTGGGCTTTAATAGATTCCAAAGTCCCTTTTCCTTCTTCATTTGTCTTCATCTTTGTCATTTGGATCCCGTCGGTCTTCAGTGGGGTTCGGCCTCCTTTCTTGCAGTCACTGCAGCAGCACAGCTCCTGCTTCAAGCTCTTCATGCGCTTCATCTTGTGGGTCGAAGGCCAGAGCTGCCTCCTTGAGAGCTTCGGCGCCCGTCTCCAGAGTCTCCTTGTCGCTCCCCTTCTGAAGACCTGCCCAATATGACATAAACGAGGAGGCTAAGCATATGATCTCAGTAGGAGATCTAATGATCTTTTTATCAAAGTAGACTGCGTTGCGACTTCTCCACAGTGCCCAGCAAATCGCTGAGAAGCAGACCATGTGGATGTTTTTGCAGGTTGGTAGATATTTATCACACCAGAACCAAAATTGTTCCATGTTGGTTGGCCTACACTCTGCTCCAATTACCATAGCTACCAAGCTCCAGACGTATTTAGCTAGAGAGCATTCAAAAAATAAATGCTGCACACTTTCATCATGATTGCAGAAACTACATCTTTTGTCGCCTTGCCACTTCTTTCTTGTCAAATTGTCCCTTGTTAGAATCGCATTAAGTTGCACCATCCACATAAAGATTTTGATCTTTAGCGGCATTTTGGCTTTCCAGATCTTTTTGTTATGATTCTCGACCTCTGTTCTACACAGATGGTCATACATGGTTTTAACCGAGAAAATCTTTTTATTTCCCCATATCCACATGGGCCTATCTTTGTCAGTCCCCAGTGCACAAGAGGTCAAGATGTCCCTCATTTGCCTAAGTTGCATTTGAGCGTGCTCATCCAGCCACCTTCTAAAGGTAAGCCTCCAGCCTTTAGCAGCTAGCTCCGCAACACTCCCAGTCTGCTCATTGCACATATCATACAGGCAACTGAATTTTTCCTTTAAAGCTGCGGGACCACACCATGGGTCTCTCCAGAAATCTGTATCATGCCCATCACCAATCTTTATGTTTCTCCCAGCCAGATAACATTCCTTGACTTTGATCAGATCATTCCACACAGGGGAATTTTTGGGGTTGTGTCTTAACATGGCTATGCCGCCTTCGATTTTGTATTTCTTTTTCACTATTTCTTGCCATAGTCCTTCCCCATTCTCCAATTTCCACCACCATTTGCAAAGGAGACTCAGGTTCATTTTCCTCAGGTCTTTTACTCCCAGACCCCCCTTCTTCTTGGGCCTTGCAATCAGGCACCATTTAACTAGATGGTACTTCTTTTTGACACCTCCTCCTTGCCAGAAAAATCTTTTCCTTGTCCCATCAATCTTTTTAACTACTGTTTTGGGGAGTAGATACATAGACATTGCATATATTGGAATATTGCTCAGGCATGCATCTAGTAAAATCAGTTTTCCTCCTGAGGACAGCGAGGAACATTGCCAGCCAGCAAGTTTTTTAAGGACTCTCTCCACCAATTTCATCCAATCCTTTATGTGCAGCCTGGATCCTGCAACTGGAACTCCTAGGTATTTTATGGGCCATTGTCCCACTGCACAATTGTACATATCAGAATATTTGATAGTTTTTTCACTGTCAGTCAAAATCATGAGGACTTCGCTTTTCTCAAAGTTTATCTTAAGGCCGGACATTTTTTCATAGATGTATAGCAAGAGTTTCATATTTTGTGCCGTATCCTCATCATCTTCCATACATAGAATTGTATCATCTGCGTATTGTAATATAGCTACCCCTTTTGGTATATACTCCGGAACCAGCCCTCTAATTATCCTGTTTTGTTGTGCTGTTTGTACCATTTTGGCTAGGCAGTCGGCAGCCAGATTGAAGAGGAGAGGAGATAGGGGGTCCCCTTGTCTCACTCCCTTCCCGCTTCTGAAGTAACTACCCATGTTCCCATTCACTTTGACACTGAGTGTCCCTCCACACACAACCTTTTTTAACCAACTACACCAAGTTTCATTGAAACCTCTCTGTTTCATAGCTTCAAAAAGGAAGCTCCAGCTAATCTTGTCATATGCTTTTTCAAAGTCCAACTTCAGCACAATACCATCTTTTTTCTTCATTCTAGTGTCATGCAGGATTTCATGTAGACTGAGCACCCCATCCATAATATTCCTCCCCTTGATGAAAGCATTTTGACTTCTATTGATAATTCTACTCATACAGTCCTCAAAGCGTAGCATCAAGGCCTTAGTTATAATTTTGTATATGACATTCAGCAGGCAGATAGGTCTGAATTGCTGAATTTTGACTGCTTCCTTTGTTTTAGGTATTAGGGTTATCACCCCATAGTTTAGTCTGTCCACATCTAGGTCATGTGTCCAAAATTCTTGGAAGAGACCCATCATATCCTCCTTAATGAACTCCCAGCAAGCTTGATAGAATTCAATAGGCATGTGATCAGGGCCTGGGGCTGTGTTTCTCTTCATATTCATTACCACACTCTTAACTTCTTCTTCTGAAAAAGATCTGGTCAGGAGATTATTTTCTTCTTCAGTCACCCTCTCATGTTGCTCCCAGCATTCATGGTTTAGATTGAAGGTTGGGCTATCTGAGGGCCCAAACAAATCTTTGTAAAACTCAGTGGCATGTTTGAGGATTTCTTCATCTGTATTTAGGTTCTCACCATTCTTCTCAAGGTTGAAAATGATGTTTTTTCGTTTTTTTCCATTTGCTTTTTTGTGAAAGTAATCTGTGTTATTATCCCCTTGCAACAGCCAGTTTTCATTAGATCTCTTATGCCAATATAACTCTTCCTCCTCAGCCATTCTCAGAAGCTCAGTTTGTATAAAAGTTTTCCTGTCCAGGGATGCTGAGGTTAGCACACCATCTTCTTCTTTTCTTTCTAAGATACTTAGTTCTTTTTGTAAAACCATCCTATATCTTCTTGTCTGCCCTTTCAGGTTCAACCCCCATCTTTTCAGAAATTTCTTGACTCTGTTTATTTTAATGCACCACTTGCTCACTGCACTCTCTGCAATCACTGTATCACTCCAAATTTCCTCCATTTTAGGGAGGAAGTCAGGATGTTTTATCCAAGAGGTTTCAAAACAGAATGTTTTGGTTTTCTTGATTTTTTCTGTTTCAGTACACAACAACAGAGGGTTGTGATCTGATACAAATCTTGGGATCTTTCTCAGAGTTGATAAGGGGAAGATAGATTCCCATTTGCTGTTAACTAGAACTCTATCTAATTTCTCCAACGTTGGTTCAGAATGATTATTGCTCCATGTATATTTCCCACCATTCATTTCAATTTCCCTCAACTCATAAGAATTAATGATCCAGTTGAACATGTCACAATATCTATTTCCACAAAAGGATTTGTTTTTTGCATCACTATATCTCAATATATTGAAATCCCCTCCCAATAATAGGGGGATGTCATCCTTTGCACATATATTTGACAGTTCAGAGAGGAACTGATCTTTCTTGTCATCATGGGCTGGCCCATAAACTGTCACCAATTTAACTTTTTCTTTAGTTTTTTTACCAGTGATTACTGTTGCAAGAGCAAAATCATATTCTGTCACTTTGTTTATCTCAAATCTCTCTATTTTGACTCCACATAGGATCCCTCCAGACTTGCCTTTAGAGGGCAACCAGTGCCAGGCATAGATCTGATTGGGATCAATAGTTCTAAAGAACTTTTCATTGTAGTTTCGTTTCATGGTTTCCTGTAGCCCAATAAAATCTGCCTTAAAGTCTACCAGTAAATCTTTAATGCAATTCCCTCTTCCTTTCTTGGCAACTCCTCTACAATTCCATATAACACCTATCATTGTGGTATTTTATTCCAGGCAGCCCCTTTCCTGAGGTTGTAATTAGAGTTACCTCTAATTTTTCCTCCTTCAAAGGGAGAGGTCTCTTCAATAGGAAGAGATATCTTTCCTTTGGTAATTTCCTTATTTTGTTCTCTGGATTTCCTTCCTCTCTTCCTACTTTTCTTCCTCGACACCACTTTGACACCTTCCTCTTCTGAGGAATCAGATTTCCATTCTATATACTTCATCTCCTCTAAAGGAGAGGGTCATTGTTTTCTTTGTCTTGAGATTCCCCCACATTTTCTAGTCTATCTTTCAGATTAGCTCTAGCTTTCTCTAAGTCTTTGAGCATGTCAAAGTTTTCTAGATCTAAATTATTTGTGTCAATTCCCATTTTTCTTGATCTAGTTACCAATTCATTATTGTTTAGAACTGCAAAGGAGTTCTTGAAGTTCAATTGATTACCTTCCAGGTTTTTCTTCTGTGTTGCCCAGGTTGCTTTGTCCACCATCTTCATCCCTTCCCATCCTTGTTCTTTGATCCTCTGGCTTTGTCTTTTTTGTCCCTGTTTTGTGTTTGAGGAGATGTTGCTGGGCTGTAGTATCTTACCCAGAGCTGGATCAGTGTCATGAGTATCCATCTTCTCATTCACACACACATTTTCTTTCTCTTGAATTTCCTCCTCTTCCTCTTTATTATTTTCCTCTTCCAGGTCTTCCCAGCAGGGAGACATTGGTCAGGAATACTATAAAGAGATCCTTCCAGGTGCATCCGCAAGGGAGGAGAACGGCGGCGTGTCGCTCCCGGAGGGAATCATCTTCGCCGAGCTATCCTGCCTGCCGGCGAAGCCGCTCTGTCCGTTCCGGTGCGCATGTCCAAGGAGTGGCGCGCCCTCATTTCCAGCCCGGGCTTCATCGCCGCGCAGAAATCCCGCGCCGTTCGGCGCGTACAAGGTCATCCGCCTGCGCGACAAGTTCTTGGTGGCATCGGGCTGGGGCCTGTCTGTGTCCAGGTCTGCGAGGTCGTCACCACGCTGGGGAAGACGGCGACGCGGAGCCGGCATGGGGGCAAAGGCCATCGCCTCCGTTCCAGACCTGCTGGTGCACGAGCTGCACCAGTCACGGTCAATGGTCGGCGTCGCCTACTTCTTGCCTGACAGCGTCAGATCACAGGCGAAGGTATCTCTACTACTAAAAGGGATGAAACATCCACAAAACATCGCTCCGAGTCCCTCCGCTCCGCGCCGCGGCCCTCCGCACCACGCGCGAGCGTTCCCGGTCCCACCAGCACTTCGAACCGCGGCCTCGTGCCTCGCTCACGCACGTTCGATCCGCGGCCTCAGAACGCGAGCGCGGACGATCCGCGGCCCTCCGCATCGCGCGCCTCGCTCCGCGGCCTCGCCTACCAATCGGATCGCGCGCGAAGCCCCGCCGTCCTCGCGCGAAGCTCTGCCGTCGTCAACCGCCCCGCCGTCACCGACCGCCCCGTCGTCGGTGATCGCGCCGTCGTCGATCGAGTTCACGCGCCGCCGGGCCGTCCCCGCTGCCGACGCCCCGCCGTCGTCGATCGCGCCACCGCGTACGCCACCGTGCCGCTGTCCCCCAATCATCTGGTCGCCGCCATGTTTGCTCCCGCACGCTGCCAGCCCCACCGCGACTGGAGACCTAACCTCCAGCTCCGACTCCGACGCCGCCTCCGCCTCTCACCTTCTTCCCAGCCCGGCTGCCGCCGATCGGATCCCTCTCCGTCCGTCGCAAGCCTCGCACGCAAGCCAGGCCGCCGCCCGTCTCTACGCTGCAACCGCGTCCTGGCCCTTCGCACGACGGCCCGTCCATCCGCCTCGCCACTCCCCGTTTTCCTAGATCCACTTCCCCAGGCCGCTGCACTGTCGTCCGCTCGCCGCTGGCTTCCTCTTCCCCACCCCCGCCCGCCGCGCTGGTGCGCGTCACCTGCGACTCCACGACCTACCCCGACCTGTTCGTGTCCGCGTTGAGCGCTGACGCGTCCAGAGCCACCGCGGCACCGCCGACGTGCAAGGCCTCTCGGCCGCCGCCAAGGTTCATTTATTCAGTGAGTTCATTTGATTGTTTATGGTGCAAGTATTTTCTTGACATTTGTCCAATGCCTTTTCATTTTATTCCTTCATAGAATACACAGATTTGCCCCTTGCATCCATTTGACATGCACATAAAGGAACCAGGGAATTGTCGTTTACTCAAATTGAAGATAAACTCCTTACATACTGTACATTTCCCTTATTCATGCACTAACAAATTTGCTTGTCATCGAGTTGTCAGTGTTAAAAATAGCATTTGTTACTATTGGATCCCTGATGAAATCGTATCAGGATTAATTAAAAGACTAGAAAACATTTGAAACATCACCCTGATGTCTACTCTCGAATAAAAATAATAGTAGCTACAATGTTCAGTTCAACCTGCCCACTACAAAGTTAGGGTTCATGCTTCCTTTGTTGTTGCTCAGTACAGCCGCTTACATGCCCCTCCCCCCCCCCCCTGCAGATAGGCTTCAAAAGGATCCATTACCTTCCTAAGTTCAAAGACTTCAAAACTCAAAAGCACCACCGATGCAAATAATGTTGATTAACTACTGTCTAAAGGTTCTGTCTGATACTACTACATGTATTAGTACTTTTTATCTTTTTAGATGGAACAAGCAGTAGAGGTTTATATCCCCTTACTCAAGGCATGGGCATGGCACCCCTAAAGACACCTCTCAAACCAGTGATCTTGTTTTTGAGGAGCAAGCCATGTATCTAATTAATTGTACTTGTGTGCTTGTAGAAGTGCTTGGTGCTTGCTGCTACAATGATCTATCAATTTGGTAATTCTCACCTTTTTTTGCAGGGGTATACGGATCATCTCATCTCAAAATAGCAGGAATTTCATGGTGGATGCATCTTATCAATGCCAACCTTGGTTAGTGTTTTTCAACACTACTATCTACTCTCTGCCCTTTGGTAGTTTTTTATTAAAATGGTCTGGATTTAGAGTGCGAGGGGCTCGAAACTGATTATAATGGATGAGCCCTCCTATTTGTAAATGCCACATATAATCTTTTCTTCAGTGTTTAAGTACTTGATTCCTTTCATGCATGGCGGAATCTTATGGATTAATCAAATACAAGATTTCTTTATGGGATGTTCTTTGTATTGTTACAACAAACTAAATTCCGTCTGATAGGATTTCTTTATTTAAAATTGTGATAGCACTCACTATGGTACTTCAGTTTAACAATTTTGGAATTATCTGCTCCATTCAAGCAGAAAAGTACAGGGTTAATTTGAGTTGTTGAGTTTACTGAGCTGACAGTGTCTCTGTTGCCGGAACTAATAATAGTGGAGGCTCCACTACTTTCCTAATGGTGGGTCAACTGAAGGTAGGAGCTTCCTGCATTTTTGCAAGGCAATCTTCCAGCAAGAAGTCAGGTAAAAACATGCAAGGCATTTTTGCTAGGCAATCTTCATGCATTTTTGCTAGGCAAGCTCCTCGCGGGCTCCTGGCGCGCCGCGGGGAGAGCTGCAGGCGGCGGCGAGCTGGCGGGCCTCCAAGATGTGGCGCGGTGGAGATGGCAGAGGCGGCCGGTGGTGGCGCGACGCGGTGGAGACGGCCGGCAGCGGTGCGATGGAGACGGCCCGACGGAGGCGCTGTGGAGGATCCGCGGCGGCGGCAGGCGGGATGAGGCGAGGAGAAAGACGAAGCGTGCACGGGTCCACGGGAGAAAGGATAAGGATGAGGAGAGAAAAGAAAGAGAGAAAAAAATAATAAAAATGAAGAAAAGGAAAACAAGAAAATAAAAAAGGAATTTGAAAAAAAAGACAAAGGTATTGTGGACATTTCACCTCTTCATCTACTTTACACAGCCAAAAGAAGTTGTTTTGCCAAACGTTTTTCCAAAACGGATTCAGCTACACCACAGAATCCGCTCCACCATCACAGCCACAGCCGAATCTGCCACAGCCGGAGCCGGAGCCCTGCCAAACGCACCCAAAATGTGTGAAACCCACTCGATCTTTTACCACAACCTTCATATCATGAGATATTGATAAATTTCATGATTTTCAGACCTATTATGTTTTTTAGAATTTTAAAATTATTTGGGCGCGTGTTTGTGATCGTGTTTCCTCGACAAGATGTTGGAAATTTATTTTCATTTTATGGATAATGTCTCAAATTTGGCTCCATAAATATAAATTTTTTTCACTCATTTTGTTATATTATTTGAAAATTTGGTTTGACTCAAAAAATTATTTAAAATGCAATTAATTAGTTAACTATAGAAAACAAATACAAAAATGTATAAAATTTTAACATGAATTACCACATGTTGTATGGAGAGAGTATTTAGGGTATGGAAGACAAGTATAGTCATGGTTGCTTCACAAGTGTCGCTTCAATATTCAATCGAAAAAAAGAAAACACATATTTAGATTGAAAATTTTGAAATACTTCCTTACTGAAAGTTGCAGATAGTTTCGAGATGTACAATGGTGATATAAATTTTTTCTTCATCAGAAGTTATATGAAAAAACTATGAAAAGATTTTAAGGTGGAAAGAGGATTTTTGCTAAGAGGATTTTTACCGTCGGCTTAAAGAAAAGCTCACGGCAAAATATACCTTTACCGTGAGCGGACCTTCGAGCTCACGACAAAGTCTGATTATGCCGTGAGTCCACTTTTTTTTTCTGAGTTTTCGCCGTTGCCGTGAGCCTGACAAAAACTTAAAAAAAAACCTGAGCTCTCCAAGAGACTAGCTATTTTGATTTAATTAGCTAAAAATAGAAAATTTGTCAAAAAATTCAATCCAACAGACTAAGTTGTCCTCGTTATCCTCCACTAGCTAAACTGGGAGCTTCGCTAGTCATCTTTGGCTAGCCAATCCCGCTAGCTATCCTCTCTCTCGTCCTTCCGGTTCCACCTCCTCTTTTTTCTTCTCTATTGATTTTAGCTAGTCTGTTGGATCTTATCAACTTTTTGCTAGTTATTTCATTTTACATACTAGCTAAATCAGGATTTTAACTAGCGATTTTTAGAAAGGCTCTCGGAGTTGCTCTCATGACATACTTCGTTTTCTGGGTAGTGTCGGGGATATGTTTGACGGCGGTGAAGGGCGTCGCCACTCGCCAGTGACTCGCTGAGACGAGTGCGCGACCACCGATGTGATATTCACGTGATATTTCCTTATGGGACCGTAGGAGATTTGCGTAAGAGCAACTCTAGCAGCTTCCCTATCCCCTCCCTAATACCAAAAAATAGTCATATAGGGGATGAAATAGCAAAAAACCTTCTCCAGCTGATTCTCTATAGCCCTTCTTTTTTTTCTCCATTGACTAAAAACCCCTCTCCATCCCCTCTTTAGAGGGTATCTCTCCTCCACCCCTATCTGTGGGACCCACTTGAAAACAGATCGAGTCCAACCCGATCGAGCTGCCGCCGCCTCCCGGCCTCGACCTCCCGGCCTCGCCACGGGCGTGCCCACCAGGTAGAAGGATCGGAGGTTGATGCTGGCGGCGTCCTTGGGCCGCGCGCTGCCCCACAGCACGCCGTAGCCGGCGGTCTGCGGGCAATTGCCGAGCTCGCAGGCGCCCAGGATCGGCAGCACGGACGCGGTGAGCGCCACGATCGCCGGGTCGGCCGTGAACATGGTCGCCCATGCGGTGCGCACAAGCCACGCGAACGCGCACGCCACGCCGTCGAACGCGAACCCGAGCATGAGGCCGGCCGTGGCCACGCGGCCGGCTTGGTCGGGGCGGTTGGCGCCGAGCTCGTTGCTGACGCAGCGACGAGCGGACTAGGCGGAGCGCGGCGCGGGAGCGGACGAGGAGGAGCGCGGAGGCGGAGGCGGAGTGCTGGTGCTGGCGCAGTTGGGCTTGGAGCGGAGGCGGAGGCGGTGGGCTGCGTCGGGCGAGACGGGAGCGGCGGGCGGCGGGGCAGAAAGATGAAGATTTGGGGGAGGGGAAGGACTGGAATGGTGGGGCCCACGGGTTGGGAAGCAAAATAGGGAAACTGCTGGAGCAAATTATGTTTAGGGATGAAAATATTTTTGCTCCACCCCCAATAACTTTATATAGGGGATCAAATTTACTCCATCGGTTGAAGTTGCTGGAGCCTGGAAGCTGATTGCTGGAGGCTGCCGCCGCACCATCGACGCCCGGCCACACTGAAAGGTTAAGTAATTAATTATTCAGCAGCACACAAACTGATTCATTGGCTTGACATCAGTGATTACACAGGACCAAAGGAGGCTTCTGTAAGATAATTATCATTCTTGAAATACAAAAAGATGAATTGCAGTCTTGATGCAAGTATGCAACTAGAATACGAAAAGATGAATTGCATGACTATAAAGTATACACAGTGCAGTGATCATTCAAACCAAATGAATCAAACACAGTGAACTGAAACTGAACTAAAACGAGAAGGCTACAAATTAAAGGAAAAAGCTGGAATTCATGTATTGCTTTAACTATTCAGAGGAAAAAGCTGGAATCCAACAAGAATTTACCATTTGTGTGTCTAGCAAACAACTAGCACTAGCAGATCAACTGAAAAGGCACTCAATTTAACATTTGTGTGTCTAGGATTTCTACATTATGCCCACTGAACAACATATGCACAAGAATCCAACAAGCAGAGCTGAAGAAGATAATTAAAACCTCATCTCCTGTACATTGAGCCACAAATTTACCCAGAGATCAATCCAGCATGTCAACAGTACCATTCATTACTGAACAAATGGACAGATGAGCAAGTATTCAAAATCATGTAGTGAACCAACATCTCACCTGTGTGGCTGTATATGCATCTTCCCCGTCGAATTGCATAGCATTGAGCACATCCTCGGCATTCCGGCCATCGAAGCTTCTGGGAGGAACGACTCGAGGGTGCATCCATCCAGATTGGTCCGCGGCCGGACGAGGAGGCCGGCTCCGGTGCCGCCCAGACGGCGGAAGTGGCGCCCGCGGAAGAGGATGACGAGCAATGGCATCGAGGTCTGCTGGACAACCACGGCGTCTGCTGCAGCTCCATCCCTCCTGCACTGCCGTGCCCTCCCGCCGTCCCGTTGTCTCGCCATGGTCTGGCCGGCGTGTCCCTGTTCAACGGCGGAGGGAGAGCGGGGCCTCGTCGTCAGCGAACTCCAGCGACCCTGTCAACAGCCGCGCGCGGGAACGACGAGCGAGCGCGGGAAGGAGGACCGCGAGTGCAGGATTTCGGCGGATGGCGAGGTACGCACGCTAGCCAAAAATACCTAGCGGAGGAACGGGGATACCGAGCGCGAAACATGGGTGAGAAAGATAGCGAGTCTGTTGGATGAGCTTTTCACCTGATTTTTTGTTTTTTTATATAATCAAGTCCATTTACCTAATCTGTTGGAGTTGCTCTAAGTTTGTTTTTATTCACGCTCGGTCTCCACGATCTTGGCAAGCTCGGGCGACAGATCCAACTTTCCTTCCAGGCGCAACAGCAAAGGCGTACGCGACGCGCCGTCTCGCCGCCGGAGGACGTCATGCCCAACGACGCGACGGCCACCAGGCTGCCCGAGGACGTCATCTTCGACGTGCTATCTCGGCTGACGGTGAAGCAGCTCTGCCGTCTCCGGTGCGTGTCCAAGGGGTGGCGCGCGCTCATCTCCGATCCGATCTTCATCACCGCGCAGCGATCCCGCGCCGCCGACGGCCCGCTCCTCCTCCTCATCGGCGTGTTCCAAGGACGGCCCCAGAGGGTCACCCGCACGCCCGCGTTCCCCGGCGCGCCGCCGCGCTACCGCAGCACTCTCGAGCTGCGGGTCATGGACGTGCGCGGCAACGTCCTCAGGGTGGTCGAGGACGTCGAGAACAGGAAGCTCTCGCGCGCGCGCCTCGATCTCGTGTACCTCAACCACGATCTGTTCGGCGCCCGAGCCTTCGATCCGGAGACGGGGCGGGTGGTCGCCGTCCGCACCTACGTCGACGAGCCTGCCGTCAACGACGCCGTCGATCCGGACACGGGCCGGGTGTTCGAGCGCCTCGGCTACGACCCCGACATCTGCTACTCCGGGTTCGGCCGTGCCAATCCATCCGGCGTGTACAAGGCCGTTCGTATGGACCGCTCCATGGGCTTGGTGCGCGCCCAGGTCGCCACGCTAGACGGCGGTGGCGGCGGCGGCACCGCCGAGCTCACGTGGAGGCAAGGGCCAGCGGCACCTTTCCTCCGCTGCTACTCCCCGTGGTGCACGCCTACGGTGTCCGGCGTGCTCTACTTCGTGCCTTGCAGCGTCCACAGCAGCTCGATCCTTGGCCGGAACCGTATCGGCGCATTCGACCTCGAGACCGAGGAGTGGAAGCCGATGATCGAATTTCCAAAGGATGTGGTGTCGGGCTCTCTTGTAGAGCTCAGAGGCACCCTATAGCCATGGTTCCTCATGTGTACGGATCAGATTGGTGGGAGCGCCAGAGCCAGACGAACGTGTGGTTTCTACTAGTTGATTCTGAGAAGAAGAAGAGCACCTGGGTGAAGCAGCACGTGATACAGATGCACGAAAGTTGGCGCGTCATCAGAATCAGACCACTGGAAGTCTTGAGTGATGGGAGAATGCTGCTGCTGAACTTGGTAGAGAAAGGGCCAAGACCACACTGTTCGAGGTTGAGGTGGGTCCTTCAGCTCCGCGACCCTCACACGGGAGCTCACACAGAATTGATGGAGATGCCCGATGAGTACAGGAACGGGATGACCCTATACAGAGGAAGCCTCTTGTGTTGATCAGCATTTGTTATTTAGCAAATCTTTTTTGGACTTGATCGAACTCATATATCAGAAGTATCTTTCTTATTGTTTCAGTTGTTCAGATGCTAGAGCATCTCCAACAGTCTTTTTAATTTTTATTCTTTAAATCATCATTTAGGAAAACATTTGCATAAAAATTATTTTCTATATCTTTTCACTTTCCAATAGTTTTATATCTTATGGACACTCTAGAGAGTCATTCTCGTCTTGTGTATTAGACTAGCGCAAAATTTAGAATAGAATATGGCTATTTTGAATAAGCTGTTGGAGGATAGTTTTCACCAAAATCTCTTTTCTTAAAGCACATGATGAGGTGGAACACTTGTGTTAGCAGTGAATCAATCAACATGGTTCAAATCCAGGTATACACGTAACAAGATATAAAAAGGAATAATCAAGAAGTTCTGTCAAAGTATAGTCTGTATAGTATATTAGCAAAAGTTTCAGTGACAGGTTATTGGAAAAAGTAAATTCAGAATCGTTTGACAGGTCGTCACAAGTGCTTTCTAGAATCTAGTTGCGAGACATGCCCTTGATCCTAAAATGCCACAGAAATATCGTCCATGACTCCAATGTCTAAACAATTTACCAGCATCTGCAGTCTTTTCGTTCAAGCAATATTGGAAAGGTACTCCAGGATGAATTCAATTCAAGCAGATTACCGGCAGTACGTCTTCGTTTTAACTCTTCCTTCAGGGGACGACTCATAAGTCAGTAGTCCTCGAGTCTTTCCGCTATGAGTTTTCTTATAACCCAGCGGCAGCAATCACAACTCCTCGCGAACTTAATTCACATATGAAGACAATAGATATATATTCTATACTATAAGGAGCGAAGACAATTGAAAACTTTTCTCACCTAAATCGGACCCGCCTTACCCCTCACGCCAGACCCACCCGTCATATATTTTTGGAAATGGATAGGGTGGAAGGGACTATGAAGTACCAAAAAATCGCAATTTGGAGAGCGTTTCTGCCAAAAACGTAATTCTTTTGTCACCCACCTCGTGTGTACCCACCCACCTTACCCGCCGGGCCCACCCGACCACCCACCCGGCGCCGCCCGTCTACTACAGCCCGTTTATATGATAGACTTTTTGCGAAAACCCCCCGCCAACCCCTACCGACGGGCTGCCCGTCACCACACCAGCAGACGGGGTTGTCCCGTTCTCCCACGCGGGAGCGACGCGCTGTAGAACGCCGTCGTCCCCAGCCGACGGGACGACAGATCCCGCGCGTCCGCACCACGCTCGCCCCTCTCCCCTCTAGATTCCCCGCCAAAACCATCGTGTGACGGCAAGCTGCAACGGTCGGCGGAGGTGGAGCTCGGGAGGAAGACGCCGCGCTAGGCCATAGATGCGCAGCCGGTCAGCCTTGAACGGAGGGAGGGGAGAAGCACAGCGCCGGCCTTGACCCCGCCGCTGGGAGGAGGAGCCCGCCATGGCCGCGCTCACGCCGCACCTCTTAGCTCGAACTTGACCCCGCCGCCGCAGCGGGGAGAAGAAGGCCGCCATGACCTGTGCACGTGCGCCTGCGGGGAGCTCGCCCACCCTCCGGCCTCCGCCCCGACCGCTGCGAGGAGGAGCAGCTCCGCCCTGCAGGCTGCAGGATGCAGCGCCGTGGATCCGTTTTTGCCTCCACGAGAGGAATGAGTGGTGGAGAGGATGGGTTGTACAGGATGAAGCGGTGCCGTGCTGGATAGATAAGCACGTGCTGTGGGGTCCCTATTTTTTCCAACACGGCAACACCCATCGGACACACTGAGTTAACCATTACCGGTGAAAAAAAGAAAAAAAAAGGAAAAAGAAACAGAATAATAAAAGAGGAAGAATGGAGAAAACCTATAGTGAACTTAGTGATAAAAATTCAACGATCAAAGCTCGGTCTAACACATAGATAACTCATGAAGGATCTAATCGAGCACATATGACAACATTATGGAAAAATAGAAAAAACATTGTAACTATATATATAATATAATTATTATTTTTATGATTTCTAAGAATTATCTAATCATGTTTCTATTATTTATGCTTGATATTATTCAATCAAATAGCCACACAATAGTATACACAATAGTATAGGATCTAATCGAGGATGGGGTGGGGAAGGGGAGGAAGCGCCGCCGGGCAGTAGCAGCAGTCGCGGGAGCCCCGTGTTTGTCGGCGCCGCGGGGATCTGCGATGGCACCGGGCCAGGCTGCAGCGGCGGCTACGGGGAAGGAGGCCGCCGGGAACCGCGCCGGTACCCACGCCCGCCCACGCTGCGCCGACGAGCTCAGGATGGGGGGAGACGCCGTGCTCGTATCCCACGCTAGGAGGATGCCGCCGGGCCCCGCGCTGGTGCCCGAACCGCGCCAACGAGCTATGAATCGAGCTTCGGCTCGTCGCGCCATGGAGACGGGCCGCCGGGGTAGGGGTAGGGATAGGGTCGAGCCGCCGGCTCCGCGCAGGGAGATGAGGCCGGCGCCCGCCGCCCGCCATGGAGATGAGGCCGGCGCATAGAGGAGCTAAGCACGCTGCTCTGCGAGGTATGCAGGGACTTCCTGCAGTCCGGCCCGCGCGCCGGCAGCCTCGACCCTGGCGCCGCCGACAACATCTTCACTAGGTTCCTCGCCGACCACAGGACAAGCCGTCGGTGCCGCATGCCTGCTTCCCGGACACGTCTGCCATGGCCTCCCAGCAGCAGCAGATGGCCACCGTCGAGTCACAGACGGTCTGCTAGGAACTGTGACATAACATAAACAAATATGTGGTGGAGAAATTTTGGTGTTTTGCTTATGTTTTTTCACCAAATGATACCATTTTATTATCTTAGACAAAGGCATCACAACTATATATAATATATGTATTATATCAAATGGCCACACAATGATATACATAGATACATTTATATTGGTCTTAGCTACACACAAAGCATTAAACAACTTACAGATAGTCTCTTTGTCTATGAGTTGTATGAGTTGTCTGTACATCCGTCTGTATGCGCAATTCGAGATTCTGTAGACGACATACCGTCTAAGGGCTGTACAGGGCATGTACAGCCCGGCGATTCATCCCGTCTATAGAGCGCAAAATTTGCAGAAAGCCCCCCCTCCCCACCGACGGCCCGCATGTTGCTACACCAGGCGACGTGGGCGTCCCGTTTCCCGAGGCCAAACCGACGTGCGACGACGAGCTGTAGGAGGGTGTCTTCACCGAGCGCCGGCGGCCTGGATCCCCCGCGCGTGTGGATCTCGCGCTCCCCCACCCCCTCCCCGCCAAAAGCTCGATCGTGCGCGCGCATCTCTTCCCCACCAAAAGCTTGCGTGCGCCTTTGCTTTCCCCTCTTCGCCGCCTTCGCCAGGGCCCGCCACGCCACACCGCGCCTCGGCTTCGAGGAGGCCTCCATGGCCGTGACGGGAAGGAGGCCGCCATGGCCCCACCCATGTGCGCCTGCGGGGAGCTTGCCAGCCCTCCGTCCGGGCCACCGCGAGGAGAAGCAGCTCCGCTGCAGCGCTGTCGATCTGGCTGCGCGCGGAGAGAGGAGACGGTCGGGAGAGAGAGAGAGGGAGAGAGAGAGAGAGAGGTGCACACCCACTACCTCGAGCCTGCGAAGGTGTGCGCGCTGGCTGCGAGCGCCATCGTGGGTTGCTCCACCCCGGTTTTTGCGAGTCGCCCGGGCGCCCGTACGCTCACCATGGATCCCGCGGAGGAGGGGGGCGGGGTCGGCGAGGAGGAGCGCCACGACGACGGAGGTGGGGGCGGAGGAGGCGCAGGCGGAGCTCCACGGTGGTGCGCACGGTGATTCTCGATTCGGTGGTTGCAAACCTCGATTTGATGGTGTGAGCTCGATCAACGCATGTGATGGTTGATTTGGTGCGGGAAGCTCAAATCGATGGCAGCAGAGCTTGAATCGATGGTGGTGAAGCTCCTTGTGGGGATGAGGAGCCCGTGGCCATGGGGCCCGTGGTCGTATCTCTCCGGGGTGATTTCTTGGAAACGTTGGGAGGGATAGATGGAGAAAGCGGCGGCGGAGGGAAAAGGGAGATGTGACGCCTGCTTGATCGGTGGATGTTGCAGTGTGCTCAGTGGAAGAAGAAAGAGAACTCAAGAAGAGAAGAGCCAGAGAAAGAAGAGATTAGAAGCGTGCGGAGAGATCGAGAGTGGGGAAAAGAAAGGAGGGTTGCTGTTGTGCTCAACTGCTCTTGCTGTATAATTCTTTCTTATATTTCTTTTTTATTTCATATTGGTAAAGTTAGAACAGACATATGAGACTAAATGAGACCAATTTGCAAAACTGGTTAGTGTAATATGTTAGCTTTCCGAATATGTCTTTATGTCATTTGTACTAATGGTTTGTATTGAGTTGCATGCACCAACCAGTTCAACCCAAAAGCTTAAGCTGATGAGGAAAGGTGGGCAATTCACTTATACTCCAACACCCCCCCCCTCACGTGCAGGCTCCCCCAGGCCGCATACGTGGAAATTGGAGTGGGGATGTAATTATTTTAATTAACGCGCCCGCCAGGATTCGAACTCGAGACCTCTGGCTCTGATACCATATTGAGTTGCATGCACCAACCAGTTCAACCCAAAAGCTTAAGCTGATGAGGAAAGGTGGGCAATTCACTTATACTCCAACAATTTAAAAAATTAGACAACAATTTTGCAATTATATGAAGTGCTTACAAATGACAATCATAATCCAAGCTTTGTGGAGGCATGTCGTAAATATTAGATATGACAAAGCTATGGAAAAAGAAAATTAGATAAAAAGAATTGTATATATATATATATATTATAGTTATCATATTAATGGTTCTTATAAATTATTGTTAACATGCTTATATTATTTATGCTTGATATTGTTCAATCAAATAGCCACACATTGGTATACACAAATGCATTTGTAGTTAATCTTAACCTCCATGCAAAACATTAAACAGCTTACAGACGGCCTGTCATCTATGGGCTGTATGAGCTGTCTATACATCTGTCTATAGACGACCTGCTGTCTAAGGGTTGTACATGCCCTAAGTGAAAAAAAAGATTTGATCTCTTCTTTTCTTTTCTTTCTCCGGCTCACTCCCCATTCAACAACAATAGCAGTTGGGTCCATACAGTAGAAAGATTCAAGTTTATCTCATTCGAACACTCAGATTGGTATCTCTACAAGAATGACTTATTTATCATGAGTTGTCTGAACTCTGAACTACAGTGGGATTTCTCTGTTCGGATGGTGTGCTTGTGCACCTATTGTACTACTAGAACCATGCAAACACAAACGTTTGTGTTTGCCTCATTGTCATACATTTTCAGCATTTTAAAGTTTATTTTACATTCTTTGGTTGTACTACACGCAAATGGTGTTGCCAGATATATTTGTTTTCAAGAATCACTTGTGGTCTATTGGTCATAATTCAGATAGCATCATGAGCACAACAGAGCTATTTATATTTATCTTTGTAGACAATTCATTCTGTTGAAATGCATCGATTCATAATTATATTCATTCTGCGGGGTGCTGGTTGTGACGGGTGTGAGTACTTGAGCTGCTGAGATAACAGGTTAACATATGTGTGATTGAATAAAAAATTGAGTGATGTCACTTGACTAATACTTGATAGGTTATTTACACGTGCGTGTCGCACGTGCACCTTACTAGTATATTATAAGGAGCGAAAACAATTCTCACCTAATTCGGGTCCGTCGTACCTCTCACGCCGGACCCACCCGTCATATGTTTTAAGGAGTGAATATGGTAGAAGGACTATGGAAGGACCAAAAAATCGCAATTTTGAGAGCGTTCCTGCCAAAAACGAATTGTTTTTCTCACATACCTCGCTTTACCCACCTCTCGTACCCGCGTGGGCCCACCCGCGTCAGTCTAGTGCCCTGTGCCGCACTCGCGCTCGACCACGCGCCGGTCACTTCCTAAAATCGGCACCTAATCCGACTTCGGCAAAAAAAATCCCAAACAAAACCGGATCGAAACCCTTTGAACTGTAAGATTTTACGTAAAACCGTCATTGAACCGGCCTAGAAAACAACTCTGTTGCTGAACCGGACGGAGTCGGGCTGAGGAGGGACGGTGGCAACGGAAGGAAGGACATCGATGGTGGTGGCCCGGTAGGAAACTAAGAAGGAATAAGTCCTTTTGACCCCCCTCATGTATTGGGAAAGTTCGGTTTTCCCCCCTGCTGTCCTAAACTGGGTATTCGAGGCCCCTCATCTCTTGAAACCGTGCGTTTTCCCTCCCTCAGCTGTTTTGTAGAGTGGTTTTGATGACGTGGACGCCACGTAGCGGTATGGCCCACTTGTCAGCGTCACCCCATCTCTCTTCTCTCTGTTTCCCTCTTTCTCTATCCTCTCTCATCTCTCTCCTCCGTTCAGATGGCCGTCGGGTGGGACCGGCAAGCAAGCAGCCGGTAGGTGCAGGAGCCAGGGGCGGGCTACCCTGCTCCTCTGTTGCTCGTCGTCAGAGGCCCACCCTGCCCCCGCGGCACCGTCGAAGGGCCACAGGCGCCGGCTCGGGGAGTGTGGCGCGCAGCGGCCGGCGTCGGGGAGGAGCAGCAGCGGAAGAAGAATGTTGCCGTCACCGGCCACCCTGCTCCTCTTGGAAGCGACGGCGGTAACATTCTTCTTCCGCTGCTGCTACTCCCCGACATCGGCCGCTGCGCGCCACACTCCTCGAGCCGGCGTCGGTGGCCCTTCGGCGGTGCTGCGTGGCGGGGTGGGCCTCCGGCGGCGAGCAATAGAGGAGCAGGGTGGCTTGCCCCCTAGCTCCTGCGCCCACCGGCCGCTCGCCCGCTGATCCCTGCTCCACCCGAGGGAGAGAAAGAGGGAAACACAGAGAAAAGAGGTAGGGTCACGCTGACAAGTGGGCCGCACCGCCACGGGGCGTCCACGTCATCAAAACCGCTTCGCAAAACAGTCGAGAGAGGGAAAACGCCTGGGTTTAAGAGATGAGGGGCCTCAAATACCCGGTTTAGGATAGCAGGGGGGAAAACCGAACTCACCCAATACATGAGGGGGGTCAAAAGGACTTAATCCAACTAAGAACCTGAAGGGGCAGATGGTGCGGTGGTGGGCTGATTGGACCAATAAACAAACATCAGATGGGCCGTCTAATTCCTTCCTTTTATCTTCCTTATTTTTATTAAACCAGATAATATATTGTTGCATCTTTTTGGCATTGGCCGTGTACCAATTTGAATGGTTACACAACTGTAAATGATTACATGATAAAAATACCTTATAAAATTTCTATTTATTTATTTTGTATAGCTCAAAAAAGTAATACAATTATGTCATTTTTAAATTCTGTAAAATTGCATCACAATAGAATGTGTTATGTAAATTTTTATGCTCTAATTAATGTTAGACGGTTGCTCCCTCAGTTATATGGTTCTAGATCATTTGTGATATTGTCTTCTAATGTTGCACACAATAAGAAAACAACACAAATGTTTAATCATGTTTAACCTATGTTTAGTCTCCCTGGGCCTAGCGTATTTTAAAACATCATAAAAAAATATACCACAAAAGTGCAGCTGAAGATGGGAATTCTTCCACACAATGAGAAAATTGACATGAATATTTAATCGTATTTAACCTACGTTTAGTCTCCCTAGGGCCTAGCACATTTTGCAGCATCTTTAAAAATGATCCCACAGAAATGCAATCAAATATGGGAACGAGACTAATAATGTATACACTTGTCCTATATTATTTGCAGTTTCAAAAGCAACAATTTATATTGTATATTTGTATATACCCGTAGCAACGCACAAGCATATTTGCTAGTATAATATAAAGTTTGGATCAAAATAAACCACAGCTAATGACAGGGGAACAATAATGCAACACACGATCGAGTATGACAAAGCACAAGTAGTCCAATTAACGTACTCCATCTGTCCTATATTGATAGTCACCGTCGGTTTCTGTGTCGAAAGTTTGACTTGAACTGTAGAAAATACGTGCAATATTTGTATCTTCAAGAAAATTTATTAAAAAACTAGATTCAAATATTTATCTAATGATATTAGTTATGTACTATAAATGTTAATATTTTTATAATAATATTTAGTCAAGATTGTTTCTCGGGAAGCAGAAACGACGAACATTTAGGGACGGAGGGAGTAACCTGCATGGTTATACACAAATGACGACGTCGTACGTACATACACAGTACACAGAGACTCACCGACACAAGACATAAGCCATGATCGAGCACACCGGTACTAAACGAGGGTTGAGACCTGGTACTAATAGTCGTTTCTCCAGTAGTGTGCCTCTCCATGGAAAGCAAGGCGAAGGGTGCGTGTCCATTTGAGATTCAGTAATCTTTTTTTTTTGCTTTTAAGGAGTTTAAATTAGATATATCTAAGTGAACAAAATACAAATTGCTATAGGTGGTGGAAAATGACCACTGACGAATGATCATTGTATTTTAAGGGAATGGTTGTACTTTCCGTATGTTTGGAAAACAAAAAGAATGAATGCTGTCATCATTTGATTCAATTAAAAAAAGCATCAGGACTTTGCCAAGGAATACGTATGGATGTTTTTTTACGAATATATTGAGACTCTATTACCTAACAGTTGAAGATCTCACTGTCCCAATATCTTGGTAACACACCCTCCTTATCAGAGCCTAATAACTGGGAAAGCATATGAGCTGCGTGATTATATTTACGGCCATACAAAGCAATACAACACTTGAAACTGGTGGCAATCTGTACTTTGAAGAATCAGAATGGGCAACCACAGAGGGGCACTGGGACAGAGGGTGAATGAGAACCAGACCTATATAGCATTGGCACTTCCAAACATACCACTCAGATATAAAAGTCAACTCATGACAAGCTCGTTGTAAGAACGATTAGAGAAGCTTGAAGTGTAGCCGAAAGAAAGCAAAATGAAACTCCAAAAAGCTGGCACAAGAGAAATTAAACTAACCTCAGTTTTTACTAAGTATGCAAAGATTAAACAAAGGGATTAGCAAGTAAAGATTCTAATTATGTAGCCAATCAGGATTGCAGGTATTTGAAAAAAAAAGCATTGCAGGATTACCTCACTGGCTGCGTATTAATTCTGCAGGGCCTGCTTGCTGTACCATCACCCATCGACAAATTAGTCCATTGGGCCTTGGCTACTTCATTCTCCAGTAAGGTGACTATTTCCAAGACTGGTGTTCTCCTTTGCAAGTAGGGAAGAATGGAAGAAAAGATGCCATGTTCAAACTTCTTCAATCAACATAAATAAGCCGGACTTGCACCCTATAATTTGAATTCGAGTCCAATCGGAATTGAAAGGGCAAGAGAATTACCAAACTTCAGAAACAATAGCACATAAGCACAAAGATGCTGTTCACACTTAACATCAGCCGTAAAGCTACCATTCAAGGAGAGACTGCGCAGGCATATAATTGATCGCAGGACCTTAATTTGTTCCGACATATTCAAACAACTTCGCAAAAATACAAAACAAAATGTCCCAGGTTCCTTTAACATGGCTATGATACAAGAAATCCCTAACATAATGTTGGTCGTCCGTGCTAATATGACGGCAATCTATTTGCTGACAAATATATTCACCTTGTCCCATTTGGCTGACTACAGATTGTCACACAGTGGATAAAATTACTCAGAATTCCCTACATTTGTACCTGCAAATGGACCAAATGATTTCGATGATCCAACACTGACCATTAAACATCTCAACTATCTTTGTGCATAACGATCAACGAGTGCCTTTGCTGCATCTGGGGCGAAGAATTTGGCCTGCGTGAAAGGTCAAGTCACATTACAATATGAAGACATTTGATTTTATTGACTGTTCCCTTTATATTCATTTCAGTTTACTTTTAGCCTGTTTGAATGAGGTGGAGAATGCTTTGGAATTTTAGGACTTATGGGTTTGGATCTAGATCACCTATCCAAACAGCCTTTGATGGCATTGGAAGCTACAGTTGCCCTATGGCCCTGCAGGTTGCAGCAGCAGCAGCATAACCAAACACGTTGATCCCTATCTGTGATAGATATCATTTTTTTCTGTTGACAAAATATAAAAAAAAACTACATCTAGTATTTTCATGAAATTTCAATGTCACACCATATAGGAAAATGGTACCTGAATAAACATTCTTTCTGCATCACCTGCTTTACCATTTTCCTTCAATATAATTCCCTACAATTGGATAACAACAAAATATTTATGATTTCTTGGTATAATAATTTCGCTGTGATGAACATAGTCTTTGCTTGGCATTGCTTTGTAGTCAAAGCTAAAATTGGTTATGGCTTATTAGCATCTCAAATATATTGGAACAATTAAGATCATTCCTAAACTATTTTTATTGAGCTAAAAGGATTTACTGAAATCTCCTAGGTACAGCATAAAACCCCCTGGCAATTTCAACAATACCTTTGCTAAATAACCACGGAAGTCTTCAGGATGCTCAGTGATCAACTTATCGTAGACAGAAACAGCATCACTGATATGGCCCCAATCAGAATAAGCCTTCCCTAAAAGCAAGTCAACCTGTGACAGAATTTGAAAAGAACATTGCACTTAAGTGTCAGTTCTACTATTAATATACATTACACAAACCACACTGAATGAAGTGTAAGTTTTCCTATTAACATCAATTATGCAAATGACACTGAAATCACAAGGATATACGGTCAATAAGCATTCTGACCTTGTGTCTGATATATCTAAACAATTGCGTGAAAAAGTTGAGCAACAAATCCATTTGTCTAAGCATGCTGTCATACATAAGTTTGGTTTTCTATTGCAATACACAAGGATTTGACTAGTCTTTTTTTACATAAGCACAAGTAACAAGAGAAAGATTAGCTACCACAAAGTACTTACTTGGATCGGGTCAATATCTTGAGGCTTCTGGCCACCATTGCCATTTGCGGCCTCCAAATCAGCAAGCCGTGTTTGACTCTTTTCACTTAATTTTTGACGGCATGACAGAATTACATCAACTGCCTTCAGAAATTTGGGCATGCATTAGTTTATCAAAACTGGCATATGTTTTTCTTTTAATGAAGTAAATCAAACTATATATAAATGAAGTTTGCAGAACTATAATCATTTAGTAGAGATATTTTTGTGAACAGCGACTAGAATTTATGAAGAAAATGATACGTGGAGCTTTAATGCTCTGGTTTGAAACCTACTGCATCAAAATATTCTTGTCACAGGTTAGAAAGATATCTTAAGTGGGCTTTGGCCATAATTAAGAGGTATAATTGAGTTTTACCTATAACATAAGGCATCTCCTCAACATATTTTTTTAGGCCAAGTTATTTACTCACTAGTAATTATGGAAAGATTTCTATCAACATTTCAAAAGATATGTAGTCCACTAATAATTATCCCAGAAGGTGAAAATTGAAATGTTTTGGTACAATTATCATAATGCTGAATCAAGCCTTACACACCTGATCTGGCTTCTTAGCAGCAAGTAATGCATTTGTCAGCCCACGGAGAACTTCAAAGTCAATATTATCTGATGACTGTTTCAGAAGTGTTAGCATGAGAATAGCTCAGAGTATCATTTAAAGGTAGCAGCATATAGTTACAAGGCAAGAGTGCATGACATAGAAGTGCATACAAATTTACTTACAGATAAAGCGCTTCTGTATGATGATGAACTCCCTTCATAATCCTTCAGCTCAAACTTTACTTCACCTAGCAAACGGTATGCTTCTGCTTTATCAGGGATTACCTGCATCAGGATAAATAGTTTCATATGCTTCACAGACTATGACACAAAAAGGAGCGAACAATTAGGATACCTTAACTAGCTTCTCAAGATATGTTGATGCCTTTTCATACTCACCTAGTTCGACCAATGATACTGCCGCACCCTGTGTAGCCATACGAAAACTGAATATACATAAGATGGAACAAAAAGAGTAGAAATTAAAAAATCTATTTCAAGAAAACTGAAATATTTAAATAGATGTTCTCAACATCATTCAAATGTATGTCGTCATTCTGAAAAAAATCCTTTCAGATATACTAGTTGCAACTAGAAAAACTAACATGTGAATAAGAGTACTCTAAAGACCAACCAAGCCACTTGCGTGCCAGAATGCTCTTAATGCGAATGACGCATCTTGATGGCGATAAGCAGGCCTAAATAAGGAGTTTAAAGTATGGCCTACCAGGCTATAAGCAAAGTACCTAATATGGTCCATAAGATATAGGTAGATTGGATTGAAACAACCAGCCATTTACCTGCTACAAGTCATGCTCATCCTATTGTTTCTCCTCACATTGCTCTTAATATTTCCCTCAGGCTTGCCCCTTCCGAAGCATCATTAGTATTGTTCTCATGCATATAGTGCTTACGTTTATGTCAAAAAAGGAAACTGGAGGCTGTTTTTGAAAGTTTTCCATGGACTTAGCTGAAGTTGTGAAAGGTGCAATGGAGCAATTTATGGTAAAAGGCCTTAAGGGCAGCAGTTACAAACATTTCTATCTTTTAGTGCAATGGCATGCAGTTCTCCTGCATGTTCAAGGGAAAAAAGGAATTAAGTAGTTTATTGTTATGAAGGTGGCGAAATTTGCAGTCATGGATTGATGAGAGCACTTTTCACAAGGAAAAGAACCTGCCCAAAAGCACTAAGCAACTGAGTTGTAACAACCATGCCCCCAAATTCCAAATTACCAACTGCCACTTGCAGTCATTCTAAGCTCTAACCTGATGGTTCAATTCAATTGCATCAGGAATTAAATGATCTTATATGCCCTTCACTGAATCAAAATAACAGTTCTTAGCAGAGAGAATCCCCCTGAACATGAACAATGCATGGAAAAATTGTGCTCTGTTCACATCTTAGGCTATCACAATTATTTATCTATTAGAGGCTACAAATATATTTGAAGGAATAAAATTTATCAAAATAACCTTCATTTTCAGACAAGATCGGACAATGTTGAGAGACTCCCAATCATGAAAGTTTACATCGTAAAGCTGTCTCAAGGTGTACCAAAAATAATCCTCCAAACACATATTTTCCCATTTACCCCAATCATCTAAGTACCTAAGAAATGAACATTCATAGACACTCTTTACAGAGAAATTTCTATGCTCATGCGCCAGCAGATAAAAACTCAGTACTAATTTGATATGTCAATAAAAGGTCAAAAGTTCAACAAGTCATATGGAGATAACAGTTCACCTCAAGAGCAGTTGGGTCATTAGGTGACTTGCTCAGTGTTGCTTCAAAACCTTGTAGTGCACTCTAGTAAGAAAAACTGATATCACATTATCACGTGTTCAAGAAAAAGAAAGATAACGAATTATCAAAAAGAAAATTGAATAAGAATGCAATCGAATACAGTTCTTTTGTCCTTCCGTTCTAAAACAATCATACCATCAGAAGTGTTAGCAGGTTAAATTGTGCAGGCCCCGTATGGGCCTAGCCCCTTGGCTGCGCCAGCCCGTTGGCTGTGTGCCATCTGTAGGTAATCTAGATGATTATGTGCTACGCAAGGATCTCTGTCAGTTGGTTCCGTTTCTATAAGCCAAACCCTAGGACTATCCTTGCCTATATATGTGTAATTTCTTTGCACCCCATAATCAATCTAATATTCCTAGTCATACTTGCTTACAAGAAGCAAAACACAGCATTATTGCACATTCATAAATATTACAATGCCTGAGTTCTTAAGGGGTGCCAATACTAACTTCTAAATAACCTTGGCTCATGCTATTCTTCCTTGATACACAGCTGTCATTTAGAGTTTAATCATTTTCTCATCTTACCTGAACAAAATTATAGTTCAGCTGAACAGCTTATAGAAAAATAATTTCCACCCTCATTGGAAATATTATATATCCATGAATATTACCTTTTAATTAGTGTGTTCCCTTTTTCACATTCAAGTAAACAAATGAAACATACGATATTTGGGAAAATTGTTACCTTAAATTTTGCTTCTTCCTCTTGAGAAAGCTTTTGTTTAACAACTGCGCTTTCTTTGCTAGGACTAACACTGAAAAGGGAAGTGCCGGATTTACAAGATAGTCACAACATGAACAGAAAAAAAATACTTATGAGTGTTCTATTCCATTAATACAATCATCTGTTGGTGGCCTTAGGAATGAATGCCCTTCCCTTTTTCAATACTCAAGGAATTTTCAACTTTTGACTTTAAAAAGGAAGAAAATAACATACTGATATTGGAACTTTCAATCAACAATTTCAAAATTTCAAATACCACAATAGGGGTTTCCCAATCCCCTACTGTATTTAGATTGTCCCAGGTTCATCTTCCTATTTTGTCAGATAATCCTACCATTCTGCATGGTACAACACATTCAACAAGGACAAGCTTCTTGGGCATGTCAGTTATATACTGAATTGCACTATCATGGAAGTGAAAATCATTGCTACTCAGAAAGATGGCATGATGGCATCAATTTGTGGCAGAACACCGGAACTCTTGTGTGTTTGGTAATGCTAGGCCTTGCATTCAGTAGGTTCTCTAGGCGGTAAGCACTGAAGGCGCTCTTTGGTGCAGAGCCGGAGCCAGGAAGCTCCAGGAGCTCCTAGTTAGGTCGCCGACCTTGGGGGTTTAGACCCTGAAGGCTTCTGGTCGTGTTTCCCATTTCTGGTGGCGCATCTATCGAGTTCTTAGTTTTTGGGTGTGTGTGGGGTGCTCTTGTACTCGAGTAGGGTTTCTACCTTAATGAAACGACACACAGCTCTCTTGCGTAGTTCGAGAAAAAAAAATTGTGGCACAACAGTGTAACCCGCATTAATAAGAAAATTTATATGAAATGCAAACGCTCTCGATCAAGGAACAGACAATGGCCCATTTGAGTAGTAGATGAAAATTCACCTTCCATAAGGAAGGAAATCCCCAAAAGCGAAGACCAGTCCAAAGACGACAACTGCAACGCCAATTCCAACCTACTGAGAGTAATCTGATGAGCATATTATCTGAAGATTAATTACTACAGGAAATCTGAGAAGTCCATAAAACAAATACGAACCCTTGTACCAAAGCCAATTGTACTTTTATCTGACTCAATTGGAGCATCATAATCAATAGCTTGATAATCTTTGTTCTCTTCAGCTTTCTTTTTCTCAAGTGCAGACCTAAACAGAACACAAGCAACCGAGTTGAGAACACCAAAAACTGCTAAAGTAGGACAGTGCTTGAAGTATACCAAACATTACATTTTCAGTGGCTATTTACTAAATACGAGTGTAGCAATTATCACAAGCTGATAACTATGGTTGCAAATTATGAAATATTATTCAATGCATTGATGTCGCATGCCTTTAAGTGAGGAGTGTTACTGAGTAAGTCATAGAAGCTCAAAGCTTCTAAAAGAACCTCAAAGATACAAAGTGACATTTATCATATGGACTTCCAGACAGAACTGGAACAGGTGCAGCCTAGTCCTTGACAAAGGTCAGACATCCAAGAGCGCAGGAAGCCACGGTGGAACAGGCTAAATGAGAAATGCTCAGGCATACACTTCACATGATTATTTTACATTTTTTAAATAAATAAGCCAGGCCTTCTGAGTCCCTTTTGTAAGTTGTAATTGATCAGAAACATTTGTACTAATATATTCCAATAAGAGCAAAATATTTGTAATACATGTGACAAGCATTAGCCCCATGCATAAATTGTTAAGAATCAACAACATTTGTACTTATTTACTCCAAAAACAGCAAGAACTCCAGCTATAGAACTTAATCCTATGACAAATAAAACTTCTTTTGCACTAGATGTAGTACGATGATCAATGATAGTGTCACTACCTTTTAACTGCTTCCACTTTTTCCAGAAATTGCCTATCCATAACTTGTTTACCAGATCTGTTTTCGCTTCCAGTTCTTAATTCTGGGACCCCTAAGAACAATGAGTGACCAAGTATTGAGACAGTAAAAGTAAAATTAGGTGAGTTCAGCATAAAGAAAGGGGGGAAATAGGTAAGCTAACAAAAAAAAAAGATAGATATATATACCAAACATCAAAGCTAAAAGCAGAAACATGATCTTAAACATTAATTGTTGTTCATCGGTAAATTACTATGTTAGTATGGCAAGAAAATGTTAAAATAAGGGAGGGGGACTTTGTGGAACTGCTTTTACAAACTAATATGTACATGAGTAAATCAAAACAATCCAAGGAGAGCAAACAACTTTTAGAGACATTTACCAATCTATGATAGCCTAGCAAATTCGAGCACACCAGACCTAAGTCAATGCGATATATAACTAAAACTAGCAACGAAAACTGTAGTCATCACTCTATAGCTAAATGAAAAAAGGATAAACTAACACAGATAAAAGGCTTTTACACCTTAGTGGTTCAGGTTAATGGAAAAACAAAGGCTTTGTGTTCAATGAATGAATAAATGCACAATACAGTTGGGGGATCATTCATATGAGTCAATCAGCAATAGTGTCATCCTGTCTAGATCTGGCCAGTAAGACAGACAAAAATGAGCCTAAATGAACTTTTTTCAGTGATCAAATATTTCAAATTAAGAAAAAAACCATTACAACGATAATGCAGAAATAAACGTAGGCATGGAAGACATCTTTTTTTGCAAGGGTTAAGTGCGACAGTACTTGCAATTAACTGAAAATGGAAGTCAACTTACATTGGTCCATATTCTTTGGATTTCCAGATACTACCTTACTGCATGAAAAGAAAAAAAATGGTGACTAAAGAAAAAATGTTATACACATAAACCACAACTTAGCACTTCTTTAAAATTCAAAAAACAAATATGAGCCAGTGACATCATTAGTTGTACACTTCAAACAGATTTTATTAAAGAGTTTCTCAAATCCTTACATGGAGGATTTGAACAACAGTCTATAACAAAACGAAGGAAACAAGTAATAACATCAAACTAAACAATTAAAAATTCTGGATTTAGATGCATGATTGTGTATTTATCACACAATCAACCAAGCTACCACAAAATGTAATACTTTTTAAAAAAACAAACATAAAGTTCCTTTGTTTCAGTGCGAAGAAAATAAATACAAAGACAGAATGCTCAAGGTGAACTGACCTTGGTTCCACTCCAACATCTTTTGGCTTCTTCTTGCTTTTAATCTGGGAGAGAGGAAAAGGCACAACAGATAATCAGAGAGACTCCAATTCCTCCAGATACAATGCAAGTTGGCTTTCCTAATTACTGGACAAGATGGTTTCCTCAAATCAATTAAGAATCTCTTTAAGCGTTAGAATATGATTCCATTTCCATTAGTGCTCATACAGGTGATTGACATTCAGAAAGATGGAACAAGGGAGGGAAATGGAGCATCGAGGCTACCTACTTTTCTCTTATTAGTAGAATCCGCACCAAAGCCACGCCCATTGGTAGCAAAGCATCGAAAACTGAATGCCTTGTGGGTTCTATGGAGAGCCATATTTGAACCAAACATTTTGATATCAGCACTATGCAGGGGCGGACCCAGTATAGGACATGGGTGTACACATGTACACCCAATAACTGTTGCAAAAAGATGGAATTTAGTAGGTAAAATCATGGTATCCGAATACAAATGTCATACGTTAGGGGTTCGGGTGTTTGATTTCGCGCAGCAGGATGGGAAGGGAGGGGAATAGGCAGGCATACCCCTGCCGGATGTTCGTAGATCGACGAACGACGGGCAGCGAAACTCGCCCTGTCGTGACCGCTAGGGAAGGAAGACCGAGGCCGAGAGAGAACACAGAAGTCGTGGGAAAGGATGGTGCGGCAGCACCAGACAGACTCGAGCTGCATGCAGCTGGGCAAGGGATTGTGGAGGGCGGCGCACGGGCCGACCGCGTGGAGAGCGGCGCGCACTGGGGTCGCGTGGGGGAAGAGGGGAGACCGGGAGAAAGGGAACGTCTCTGAAGGGGAAGAATCTCACCTGAGATGGCGGCAAGCATGGCAGAGCTGCAAAGCAGCTTCGTGGGCAAACAGAGCCGCGGAGCGTCCTCCGGCGAACCTTCTTCTCCGGCGGGCGGCAGCAGTGCAGCACTTGTGTGGGCGGCGTGCGGCTCGGGATGAGGGGCTATCCGCAGCCTACCTCTAAAATGCTATGGCCCACTTGTCAGTTTGCACTACAGAGGTCAGCCCCAAAGTGCAGTGCATCCACCTCCCTTGGGCGCTGCCCTGTTTGGGTGCTTAAATATATGACGTTTAGATAATAAAATTAGTTTAAAATGAACTAAATTTTTATCCTGAACGTTATATATTTAAGACGGAGGGAATAATATTTACTTATTATATCTATCATATTTTCTCTTATAAAAAATATTATTTCAACACTATTTATTTGCAATTTTACTATTTTTTCTCCCAAGTGAACGAGAAGGACCTGCTCTATGATTTCCATTGAGTTGAGGACTTAAGGTCGACTAATATTGAGGTTATTTAATACGCAGTGTGTTGTGCAGGGAAGTCTCCCACGCTGAGTTATAATTGATATATACTCCCTCCGTCCCACAAAGACCGTTTGTTTAGAAAATTTAAGACATGCTAGTAGTTGTGACAAATGATCTTGTTACCCCTAATTAATCATGTTTTGGAACTTGAAAAGAGACATCAAAGAAGCATTTTATTGACTCTATACGTTTCTCAATGCAATATTTTCTTGGTACTTGGTGTTAATTTAATGAGAAGAGCATTTAATACGAGCTAAAAGAACACTCTTTGTGGGACAAAATTTGAAACCTATATGAACAGTCTTTGCGGGACGGAGGGAGTACTGCACACCAAAATAAGTACTAACCACCTCCGTTCTTGAATATACTTTGTATTTTGTTTAGGATAAGCAAATTAGTTTAAAATTGAACTATCTAAATTGTCTTAAACGTCATATATTTAAGGACGGATGGAGTATATAGACAAAAGAATATAAAGATATACTCCATAAATTGTATTTTTAGAAGAAATTCGGATTGCAGTAGAAGGGATACATTCTGGGCATTCCTGTGTCCCCACCCCATCCTCCTGTTATATGTGCTCTGACCAAGCTTGCCCATGCTCAGTGCCCTGACATTTGAATTTCTCACAAGTTGTTGACAGAATGACATTTGATCATACGTCATGTATCTTGTGGCTACCAATTTCCCAGGATTATGTTGTAATGGATGACATGATTTATACACATCTAGACGTCCAGTGCTAGGCCTCTGACTAAGGATTTAAGGGCTTGTTTAGTTCCCAAATTTTTTCCCAACTACCCGTCACATCAATCTTCAGACACTGATTAGGAGTATTAAATGTGGATTAATGACAAAATCCATTCCATAACCCCTACCTAATTTTTCGATACGAATCTAACGAGTCTAATTATGCCATGATTAGACAACGACGTGCTACAGTAAACAATCTCTAATGACAGATTAATTAGGTTTAATGGATTCATCTCGCGATTTCCCGTCCATTCATGTAATTAGTTTTGTAATTAGTCTATATTTAATCCTCCTAATAGGCCTCCAAAGAAACCCCAAATTTTTTGTTTGGGAACTAAACAGGCTCTAATATCATCTTTACTGGTAAACTTAGAGTACAAGAACTGTATAATTACATTTTGCGAACACGAATATAATTATGCCTTGGTGCATTTTGGTATATTCCTTGGTGGTTTTGGTATATTCTTTGGTGGATCTCCGCCAAGGCAATGTTTTTTTTTACATCCAAGGCAATTCCAGATTCTAGAGCATCGAATCATGTTAGGATGCTACTGAAACGAAATTCCACATTTCACTATGAAAGTAAACATGGTGAAATAAAAACTCTAAGATTTTACTATAATACACTGCATCGTTCATTTTTATGTGTCGTTCAGACAGAGGGAGCTAGCTTATTTTGTGGTAGCTTTCTCGTTTGAAACGACATATTGGTGAGCGTGAAAATTTTGGGTTCTCTTTCGAGGTCTATTAGGAGTATTGAACGTAGAGTAATTAAAAAAATAATTACACGAATGGATTGGAAATTGCGAGACGAATCCATTAAATTTAATTAATCCGTCATTAGAGATTGGTTACTGTAGCATGACGTTGTCTAATCATGACATAATTAGGCTCGTTAGATTCGTCTCGAAAATTAAGGTAGGGGTTGTGGAACGGGTTTTGTCATTAATTCACATTTGATACTCCTAATTAGGTAGTGTGGAGATTGATGTGACTCGTAGTCTTTGGTGAAAAATTTGGGAACTAAACGGGGCCTTGATCAGCAAGTTCATTTTTTAGCCCACCCAAATGTAGGTTACCAAATTGTATCCCTGAATATTTTGTCAAATTTGGAATGGCTTTCGCTTCTATGGCTGCGTTCGGCAGGTCTACTGGCAGATTTGGGAGGTAGATTTGTTGTGAGAGAAAAATATTTTGTGCTGATTGCGCCGGCAGATTTGTTGTGAGAGAAAAATACTATAGCAATAAGCAAGCCGAACGCAGCCATATATTTTTTATTGAAATCGAATATTATCAAACTTGTTTTGGATGCCTGCTTTTTAGCCAGGTTTTGGTAGAGGTTTGCCACCACCAAACTGTTGATACCGTGTTAATCACTCACTTAGCGATCGTTTAATATGTCATTTAGCCTGAATAAAAAGCTAAACTGTTGGTGACCTACTGTTTAGTGTTTACTATTTAGGATAGCATTGCTAATTAGTTTGATTGATTTACCTGTATGATGAAATATTTGTTTTGTTTCCTCTATAACAAACAGAACAAAACAGTATACATTAGACACATTAATTTGTAAAAAAACAGATATTTAACATCTGAACCACTGAAACAAAAAAAAACTTCTGATATATGAGTTCATTATTCATGTCCAAAATAATAGGTTTGCCAAATTACAAATGTTGATCAACACAAGAGGCTTCCTCTATAAATGGTCATTCGGTTCTGGTACCCTGTGGGCATCTCCATCAATTCTGTATGAGCTCCGATCCCGTGTTAGGGTACCAGAGCTGAAGGACACACCTCAAACAATAATGTGAATTTAACTCTTGTTTCTCTACCCGAATCAGGAGCAGCATTCTCCCATCGCTCAATACTTCCAGGGGTTTGATGTCGAACCAGCTTTCGTGCATCTGTATCACGTGCTGCTTGACCCAGATGCTCTTCTCAGGATCAACTAGAAACCACACGTTCATCTGGCGGCCCTGGCGCCGCCACCTTTTTCGGTACACCTGATGAACCATGGCTAGGGTGCCTTTGAGCCACTGGCGGAGCTTAGTGTGGGCCAAAGGCGGCCACAGCCCCCCTTGGTTGTGTAAATTTTTCACTGGTAACATGTTGCAACACTAGTAGGCAACACTATCTGATAAATTTTAATGGCCTTGACCTCAAAAAAATCCCAACTATATGTGTAAATTGGAGTTTTCGAGGCCTACAAACCGCCTTTCGCGTACACAAGTCAGTAGCGCACACCGTCAGCAGTCGTCCATACACCCAGCTTGTAGTTCTTCTCTTCTCGACTCGATCCCCTTCCTCTTCAGCCTGGTGGGCAGCAGCTTCGCCTTCGACCATGCCATGACAGCTGCCGTCGTTGTTCCTTCGAGGCTAGTCCTCAACACCGGTGTCACGTAATTACTGTAGCAACTGGCCCCCTTTTGGTTTCAATCCTAGCTCTGCCACTGCTTTGAGCTCTACTAGCAGAGAGCCCGACGACACCTCCTCCTTTGGGATTTCTATCATCGGCTTCCACTCCTCGGTCTCGAGGTCGAAAGCGGCGATACAGTTCCGGCCAATGATCGAGCTGATGTGGACGCTGCAAGGCATGAAGTATAGCACGCCGGCCACCGTGAGCGCGCACCACGAGGAGCAGCAGCGGAGGAAAGGCGCCGCCGGCCCTTGCCTCCATATGAGCTTGGAGGCGGCGGCGCCGCCACCCCCGTCTAGCGTGGCGACCTCGGCGCGCACCGAGCCCACGGTGCGGTCGATACGGACGGCCTTGTACACGCCGGATGGGTTGGCGCGGCCAAACCCGGAGTAGCAGATGTCGGGGTCGTAGCCGAGGCGCACGAACACCCGGCCCGTGTCCGGATCGACGGCGTCGCTGACGGCGGGCTCGTCGACGTAGGCGCGGACGGCGACCGCCCGCCCCGTCTCCGGATCGATGGCCCGGGCGCCGTACAGCTCGTGGTTGAGGTACACGAGGTCGAGGCGCGCGCGAGAGAGCTTCCTTTCCTCGACGTCCTCGACCACCCTGAGCACGTTGCCGCGCACGTCCATGACCCGCAGCTCGAGCGTGCTGTGGTAGCGCGGCGGCGCGCCGGGGAGAGCGAACGTGCGGCGGGTGACCCTCTGGGGCAGTCCTCGGAACACGCCGATGAGGAGGAGGAGGAGCGGGCAGCCGGCGGCGCGGGATCGCTGCGCGGTGATGAAGACCGGATCGGAGATGAGCGCGCGCCACCCCTTGGACACGCACCGGAGACGGCAGAGCTGCTTCACCGTCAGCCGGGATAGCACCTCGAAGATGACGTCCTCCGGCAGCCTGGTGGCTGTCGCGTCGTTGGGCATGACGTCCTCCGGCGGCGAGATGCCGTCGACGGCGCGTCTCATTCGCCTTTGCTGTTGCGCCTGAAAGGAAATTAGAGAGAATCACCGAGTTGGATCTGTCGCGTGGAGGCGAAGAAAGGAGTCCGGGCTTGCCAAGAACGAGGCCATTTGAAGGGTTTTGGGACATCTATTCGTAAAAAAAAAAAGATTTTGGGACACATGAGCGTGAGCATGAATCTATATCTATATACCTATACCAAGAAATCACGTCAGATCATAATATATATCAATACCCCTAATATATATCAATACCCCTAATATATATCAATATTCCCTTTCTTTTATCTATGCAAAACAAAAAAAATAGTAACTGATCCTATGAATCTACGCAGTTGCTTAAGAATTCACTATTCTTCTTAATCAACGGTTTCTTATATAGAGAGAGCGGCCCTCAGAAATTGCAAATACTAATTTGTTAAGAATTAATCGAATTGAAGTCATAGTGTCATCGTTGGCAGGAATAGATAGTATTAGAGGACGGTTTGTTTCCGTCAATCCACCGTGGTATTTTTTTTAAAAAAAAACCGAACTTGATTGAAATTAACCTACAGTCCTCGCGAGTTAGAACAAAGATTCACAACAGAGATCTTCCTCCGTCTCGCGGCATGGGGACTGGCGAGCCGCAGGGAACGGTGCAAGGCCGCCGCCATTCTGCAGCCCATCACCGCCGCTGTTCCACGGCACAAGGCGAGCAAGGGGTGAGGATGCCGCCAGCGGTCCGAGGGGAGGCGAGCCAGGGGCACGGTCGTGGTCCAAGCCGGCGGGGAGGAGATCCCCAACAATGTAGCCGTGGTTAGGGCTGGTGGGGAGGAGCTCCCTTGTGGGAGGCTGTGGCCCATACCGGCAGGTGGCCGTGGCCCAGGACAACTGGGTGGAGCCCCTCCGACGGGCGGTCGTGACCCCAAAGCGTGGGGAAGAGCTCCTTCAGGGGGTGGCCGTGGCCCTGGCCAACAAGCCTAGGCGAGGACGAGCGTAAGAGCCGGCGACGAGTAAGCCACGCCACGACGCCTCCATGGCCGCCAAAGGGACCCTGTTCCGCGCAATCCCTCCATGGCCGAGTAGGCGTGGGGAGGGGGAGGCGATCTCGCAGGCAGGAAAGACGGACGGTGAGGGTTGTCGCCACCGAGCTCCATGGCTTGTCCTATGGGTTCTGTTGACGCAGAAAATAGAATAAAGTCCTCCGCGGCAGCACGTAACGAATCCCCAGGATGTAACAAGGCGTGCCAGCCGACCTAACCTGTTGATCGGCACGGAAGAGGATAAGATGTTAAATACGGGGTTGATCGGCTAGAGAACTGATAGATGTCTTCCACGTGGGCACATCGCAACAGCCCGATCGGCCGATGCGAGATCGAGCGAGATCGGCCAGCCGATCGGCAGCCGAAGTGCAAGTATATTCAGAACGGCTAGGATCAGCCGATCTGATGACGTCAGTAGCGAGTGGGTCTGGATCGGTTGTGAGACCGGTGCGTCTGACGACGCAGCGACATCTAGTCGATACGATCGAGTCTCGAACGGGATAAGTTGGTGATAAAAGCTAAATAAACAAAAAAAGACTTGCAAATCTAGCTGATATCATAAATTGTGAATAAATCTAGACGAAACCACAGCGCGATGCGCCCGGAGGTTAAAGCCTAGATATTACTCGGTAAAGCGGTACTCATAAGCTTGCCGGAGGTCGATTGATGCAGCCCGGCGAACTCGAAGGATGTCGCTTGAAACAAGAAAACAAGAAGAAGGAAACTTTTTGACGAAGTCGCCGACTTGAAAGGTAAATTACTTGAAAAGTAAAGGTTGGTGTTTGTTGGTGTGTACCAACACGGGAGGAGACATTAAATATTACTTAATATCGTCTAATGCCTTTTGCTGCTCCTGCCCCCGTATGAACTCCTGATCTGGCTTCAACTTTAACAAAGAAGTAAATGGTTGAATCCTTTCTGATAAATTAGATATGAATCTCCTAATAAAGTTAATCTTGCCGATGAGTGATTGCAATTCCTTCTTGTTTGTTGGCGAAACCACCCTGTCAATTGCAGTAATTAATTTTTCTCCAACTTCAATGCCACACTAATGAATCATAAAGCCCAGAAATTTACCAGCTGATACACCAAAATCACATTTGTGAGGATTCATCTTCAGACCATGCTTCCTTGTGCTTTCCAGTGTTTTTCGCATATCAGACATATGTTCCGTATGATCCTTGGACTTTATGACCACATCATCAATATATATCTCCACTATTTTCCCAATAAGGTCGTGAAAGATGTAATTCATTACCCTTTGATATGCAGCACCCGCATTTTTAAGCCAAATGTCATGACTACCCACTCATATAGGCCCACGTGACCAGGACATCTGAAAGTTGTGTTTGCAATATCTTCAATGGCCATAAATATCTGATTATAACCAGCATTACTATCCATGAAGCTAATGATCTTATGTCTAGCAGCGGCATTTACCAATGCATCAGCCACAGGCATAGGGTATCCATCAATCAGTGTTGCTTTATTTAGATCCCTGAAATCAATACACACACGGAGTTTGCCATTCTTCTTGTAAACAGGGACTATATTATAAATCCACTCGGCATATCGACATTGCTGAATGAAACCTGCTTCGAGTAACTTAGTTATCTCGGCCTTTATATCTGGAAGGATTTTATCATTACATGGTCTCGACCTTTGTTTAAACGGCCGATATCCTGGTTTGATAGGCAACCGATGTTCTACAATTAATCGGTCTAAACCAGGCATTTCATAATATTCTCATGCGAAGCAATCCTTGAATTCTCTTAATAACGTAATCAATTTTATTTTATAATCTGGTTCTAGCTTGGCGCCGATGAATGTTGGCCTTGGTTTGTTGCCATCTCCAAGGTCTATCTTCTCTAACTCATCAGCTGATGTAAATCTGTGTCCAAGTTTCCCTTCATCCTCTATAAATTGATCCATCAATTCTGCCCATTCCTTTTCCCCTTTGGCTTGCTTTTCCTGTCGTTGGAATTTACTTAACAGCATAGATGTGAGGATCTGTTTCGAAACTTTTGACTCCTTTCCTTCAGATAGTCTTTTTCTTTCCTCCTTAGTCATCACTTGGTTTTTGGTTTCAGGATCAACCGAATTAGATATCAATGCTCCTGTTTGTGATGCATCTTCAGTTATATCAGCCACGTGTATAGGGAAGGAATGTTGATCCTTTTTTGTTGGTTCTGATATTTTGGCAGTCATTTCTATTTTGAACTTCTCTTCATCTGTTGCAACTGCTTCAATCATATAAGATGCAGACAATCTTTTATGTATAAATTTCTCTTGAACTGATTGATTTATTTTTTATTCTTGATGAGAAGTCGATTCTTGCAACCATTTTTCTCTCGATTGTTGCAACTGGACCGATATCTGAGAAATTTGTTGCCCCCCAGTCCAAATTTGTGGTAGCTCTTGTACCGTCAGCCAACTTGCTTGCTGAACAATTTGTGGATGAGCTTGCACGTATGGCTGGAAACTTATCGGCTGAGGAGCTGATTATTGAATCTGTCTCTGTTGCATGGCTTGGGGAATCAACCGTGTTTCCAAAAAATCCTTTCGACAACCTATGAATTCTTGTACTTGAGTATTGGTCGAAAGTGTGTATGTTGGTTCTTCGTAGCTTTGTTGTTGATTTGCCTGATTATCCAGAACCAAAGGCTGCATTGATTGCATAATGAATTCTTCGTAGCCTTGCCACTGAACCGTACCATCATAAAATGTAGCATCGGCTGATGTAATCGACCGCTGATAATTCAGTCCTGGATAACTTTGCTGTTGAGCTGGGCCATGTGGGAACATATCCCTATTGCGTATAAGATTCGCCAATACTTGACAGTATGTGATGGACATCTTCGGGCTTTTATGATGTGATATTATCTTCGCGTCCCACTGGGCGTGCCAAGATGTGTTGACGCAGAAAACGGAATAAAGTCCTCCGCGACAGTACGTAACGGATCCCCGGGATGTAACAAGGCGTGCCAGCCGACCTGACCTGTTGATCGATATGGAAGAGGATAAGATGTTAAATATGGGGTTGATCGGCTAGAGAACCGACAGATGTCTTCCACATGGGCACAGCGCAATAGCCTGATCGGCCGATGCGAGATCGAACGAGATCGGCCAGCCGATCGGCAGCCGAAGTGCAAGTATTCAGAACGGCTAAGGTCAGCCGATCTGATGACGTCAGCAGCGAGGCGGGTCTGGATCAGCTCTGGGACCGGTGCGTCTGACGACGCAGCGAGAGCTAGCCGATACGATCGAGTTTCGAGCGGGATAAGTTGGTGATAAAAGCTAAATAAATAAGAAAAGACTTGCAAATCTAGCTGATATCGACAAATTATGAATAAATCTAGACGAAATCACAGCGATGCGCCCGGAGGTTAAAGCCTAGATATTACTCGGTAAAGCGGTACTCACAAGCCTGCCGAAGGTCGATTGATGCAGCCCGGCGAACTTGAAGGACGACGCTTGAAACAAGAAAACAAGAAGAAAGAAACTTTTTGACGAAGTCACCGACTTGAAAGGTAAATTGCTTGAAAAGTAAAGGTTTGTGTTTGTTGGTGTGTACAATCTTTCTCGACCGCGCAGGGTCGCTACTTATACCCTAAGGAACTACGAACTCCTAGTCGATTACGACAAGGCCTTTTCTAAAAGAATCTATAACTGCTAAAATAAATGACTCGTGCAAGAGTAGGACTCGCTAAACTACCTTTGACCCATTGTCAATCGACGTTGACCCACCTGAGCCTCGTTTCCCTTTCCTTGGTGTATTTCTTCTGTTGCCGCTTTCTCTTCTTTCCTTCAGCCGATCTCCTACTTTTGATCATCGGCTGTCTCCGTTGACACCTTTCCCAAACAGCCAACTGACTGGTTGTTCTTTTTTTTCCTTTTGTTGGCCTTGTGTCTTTCTTTGTGCCTTTTCTCACCAGCTCTTTGCTTCTTACCGACACGTGTCAAAAAATGGTGTCAACAGACTCCACGGGAGAGGACGAGATGAGGTTGAAGAAAGAGATAGGAGGCAAAAAAAGAGAGTAGAGAATGACACGTCATGAATGATATATGAGTTCCAACCTTCTTTGATCGGTGGAATACACCACACAAGCCGTTGACAATTGATGGTTATATTCATTGTTTTCTTTCAACTGTGATTATATCTTTTTATTTTGCAAAAAAAAGTTATTCTCATCCTTTTATAATAAATCCACATGTTATCAGGCATGACACGAAGGCTAAGGAGGCCAGGATGACAACGTGGCCAGGGCAGACGACGGTGAGGCGGGGAGGTAGCGACTAGCGACCGTGGTCGCGGAGTGGCGCATGCGTGATGGGAATTACAACGCGGCTTGGAAAGCACGGGCGAGATTAGGATGGAGCGGGCACGACAGGGACGACGATGAGGTCGAGAAGGTGTGTGAGTGGTAGGGTTGCGGTACGATCATGGTGGCGCGAGGTGTGATGGTAAGGCTATGGAAGCGAGAATGATGTCACGACCGAGGTGGATGATTGGATGATGAAGATGGCGAGGTCGTACAGACGATGGAAGCCGCGGGCGGCGATGGGAGAGGTTAGGGTGGCACTAACGTGGTGGGAAAATGCTGAGGTCGAGCTCCGAAAGCGATCAGGTGACGACATGGCTATAGACTACGACGGCGAGGCGAGCAGTGTCTGCTCCCGTACAATGCACGAGCATAATTGCTAGTGAAACAAATTTACGTGAATATCCTACGGTCCCGCCAGCATGAAATATCACATGAATATCTCGTCCCCTATAGAATGGATCGCCGTACGTACTGCCCGCTCGGATCATATCGATGGCCGCGCGCTCGCCTCACCGGCGACGTCCTTCGCCGCTGTTAAGGATATCGACGACTGCGCATGCTCAGCGCATCATGAAGACGACACACACCTGTCTCACTACGCAGGGTGCGCACCACGCCTCCCATGTGCACCCCCGCGCATCACCGCTGCCTGGGCACCCGAGTGACGAGAACTGGAGCCGAGGTTTAGATCGTGAGCGAGCCGCGCACCCAGGAGCCGAGCGACGATGGCCAGGACCGCATCCCGCGCATCGTTTCGGGACGTTGGATGCCCCAGACAGCGGCGACGCGCGGGGGTCGCACTGATGGCGCGGTGCACACCTCGCGCACCCAATTCTCTTCCAGTACACTACATGTAAACAAGTTAAACGATACTCCCTCCGGTTCAGTATCGTTCAGGACAATGACACGATGCCCTGTCTGCCAACTAAGCTCGGGATCCTAGGTCTAAAGAAATTTGCATGCGCCCTGCGGCTTTGGTGGCAGAGGACAAGCCATTGGTTTTTTTACAACAAACATATATATTATAACTGAAACAACCATTTTACAATAAGGCCCTCGAAGAGGACCGAAGTTACATTCGGGTCCACCGACCAGAAAGGAACAACAAGAACAATGATGCGTTCGCACTGGCGAGGTCGCCGGCGGGGGTCGCAGAGGCGTCGACAGAGCTTGCACCGGGATGAAGGACCGCGCGAAGCGTCGGTTGAAGGAGGGGCGACGGGGCCGAGGAGATCACACCAGACGGCCGAAGTATGGTTGGATCACCGTCGCCGGAGTCATAGGATTGACCACCAAGTCGCTGCCCAGGTGAAGACGATGCCGGCGGAACAACCACCAGAGTTCTACTAAAAGGACAAGCCATTGGTTGGCATGCACATTCTGTGCACTGAGAAAGATCGTCGTCTTTTTGCAACAGCAACCACCATAACAATTGGTAATGAGACAATGGCGAGGTTCTGGGAGTCAGCCTAGCTGCAGGGCGATTCGCCGAAACAAATTGCACCGGCCATCTATAAACTCTCCAAAAAGAAAAGAAGACAACACAGAATGTCATGTCTAATGATACTTGGATTCAGAACATCAATGTCATGCGACTATCATCAGCAAGACAGCTGGCAGAATTTACACAGTTATGGGTGCGTCTAAGAGGTGTGCAACTTTTGATCCTACTCGGCCAGACTCAATTATTTGGAATTGCACCAAACACGGAGAGTATACAACGTCTTTGGCCTACAACGCTCAATTTGCGGGACTACAAACTTCACCCATGGAGAGACTGATTTGGCGCGTCTGGGCTCCGCCTAAGTGCAAATTCTTCGCTTGGTTAGCTTTCCAGAACCGGTTATGGATGGCCGATCACCTGATCACTCGTGGGTGGCCGAATCATAAAGTTTGCATGCTTTGTCACGTACATGATGAGAATTCTCTCCATCTTTTCGCCCAATGTCGATACAGCCTAGCGGTCTAGAACAACATCTTCGCTTGAGTCGCAGAACATGTTCCCGCACAAGCCGAGTGGATGGCTTTCACGTCTATTGATGAGTGGTGGACTCAGGTGGGGTCCATGAACGAAGCTCGGCGATCGTTGTTAATTCTAGTTTGTTGGGAACTGTGGAAGGAACGCAACACAGAGTCTTTCAACGTACCTTCCTCCGTCACAGTCAACTCTTCGCCAAGATCATAGAGCAAGCGCGAACTTGGGTGCTAGCAGGTGCAAGGCATTTGGCCGCGCACGCACCAATTTTGAAGACTAGTTGCTTAGTTCTGTATAATTTTTATTTCGCTTTGGGTCTAGGCAATGTTACATCCTCCTCTCTTAATTAATAAAATCGGTAGTCTGCCTGCTTTATGTTTAAAAACAACGACACGGTCACCGAAGCACAACTTTAACTTCTCTTTTCTATAAAAATATTTATTGAAAAGTTATATATATGTATGTTTTTATGAAACTAATTTTCAAGACAAATTTATTTATATGATTTTCACATTTCCAAACTCAACGACTTAAAAATTATTCATGATTTATATTCTCAATGTTTGACTCAAATCATGTTCAAAACGACTTCTAATACAAACCGGAGGGAGTATGCTGTTCAGATACTTGGTAATTGATAACACGAAAAATGTTGGATGATTTATGATTGTGGTCGCAAGGCAACCAAGCATGGCTAACCAGATTAATATTGAGATAATGATGCGTGGAATTAAAAGTAAGATTCAAAAGATATAGAGCATAAGAACTGATAAAAAAAGAGGTCAACATAAATCATGACATAGAAGATAGCAAACGCAGAAGCATGATCTATTGTATTTGCAGCGAACATAAAACATGCAATTGATACTATGAAATGCACGAACTGAATCAGATTCATCAGTACCCAACATCACTTGTTCGGTGTAGTCGATCAAGAGGTTGACGCGTGTGCACGTGCGCCGACCCGTCCATATTACTCGCGTTATCTGTTTGTTTTGGTGAGATCGCGTACCTGCAGAGAGGTACACGGCCGCCCGGGAGCGGTAACGGAACTCTGCACGATCTCGGCAAACGGCAAGCCCTCAGACTCTTTCTTCGCCTCCACGACAAATCAACCTCGATCGGGCTGGGACGACGCAGCTCGTACGCGTGGTGGTTGATCGGCGATTCCCTTTCTTTCCAGGCGCGCAACATACAGCTAATGGAGGCGACACGCGCCGGCGTCTCGCTGCCGGAGGGCGGCGACACCACGTTCGGCGCGCTAGTCCGCATGCTGCCGCAGGACATCCTCTTCCACGTGCTGACCTGGCTGCCGGCCAAGTCCCTCTGCAGGTTCCGATGCGTGTCGAAACGGTGGCGCGCCATCATCTTGGAGCCCGCCTTCGTGGCGGCGCAGGGGCGCCGCGCCGGCGCCGCCCCTCTCGTCATCGGCGTGTTCGACGGGCCCTGGAAGCTCTCCTCGGTGTACGGCAGGACGCGCGAGCTGCGTGTGCTGGACGCCACGGACGGCGGCGTGGTCCGGGTGGTCGAGGACGTCGGGCGCCGGAGGCTGCCGCGCGCGCGCCTCGACCTCGCCCGCCTCGACGCCGGCCTGTGCGGCGCCACCGCCGTCGACCCGGCGACGGGGCGGGCCGTCGCGATCCGCGGCTTCGTCGACGACCCCAAGGCCGGCCACGCCAGCATCTGCTACGACGGCTTCGGCCGCGCCGCCCCGTCCGGCGTGTACAAGGCCGTCCGCCTCGTCCGTGCTCCCGAGGAGGCAGCAACGGCCCTCGTCGCCACGCTAGACGGCGGCGGCGGCGCCAATGAGCTCGCGTGGAGGCGAGGGCCGGCGGCGCCTTTCTTCCCGTGCTGCTGCCCGTGGTGCACGCCCACCGTCGACGGCGTCATCTACTTCATGCCTCGCGGCGTCCATGACTTCGCCCCTGGCCGGAACCGCGTGGCCGCTTTCGACCTCGAGACCGAGGAGTGGAAGAAGCCGGTGATCGAGGGCCCGGAGGAGGGGCTCCTATGGCAGATAGCGCTAGTTGAGCTCAGAGGCGCCTTGAGCATGGTGCACTCCGAAGGGCCATCGTGCCAGACGAACATATGGTTCCTAGCTGATTCCGAGAAGAGTATCTGGGTCAAGAAGCACGTGATACAGATGCACAAAACTTGGTCCCTCCTTGTCCAACCATTGGATGTCTTGAGTGATGGAAGGGTGCTTCTGTTGAATTTGGTACTACAAGAGAACTCACAGTATTGTTCAAGGTGGGTGCTTCAGCTCCACGACCCAAGCACAGGGGCTCACAAGGACGTGATGGAGATGCCCAAAGAGTACAGGGGTCAAATGACTCTTTACAGAGTAAGCCTCTTGTTATGATGGTGAGTATTTGCATTTTGCAAGCAATTTGGCAAAAGGTTATCGACCGGCAGCTCCTATTTATTTGAACATGTACTCCTCACTATCGAAAGTATATCTTCTCTCTGTTTCAGTGACTCAGATGTTATTAGCTATGTTTTCTACAAAGTGTCTAATGTAGAATTAGGTTTGTTCATATGCGTGGTAAGTGGTAACACAGAATTTAGACTGAATGCGCTCGCAGGCAACCAAGAATGCCCACCATAAATACATAATCTAGCAACAGGATTAACACGAGATAGTGGACAAAATATCAAAAGTTGGGTCGGAGGCTATAAGCCACACCACTATATTCAGTTACATATTTTAGAGTCACATGATATTTCCTGATAACTCAAAACAAGAGATATAAACTTGTGATGCTAACATTGTCACTCAAAGATCATCTTTGACTCCGATGTTCAATAGTTTGGCCAACTTTCCACTTTCATAAGCATCAACAGTATCTGCAAAAACAAAAGGGTTAAAACTGCTCAAGATTGAAAGCATATTAACAGATCTTCAGTTTTAACTGTTTCATGTACAGAAAATGTACCATCAGAGCCCCCCAGATGCTTGCCGTGGACAAAAACTTGAGGAACAGTGCGCCTGCCAACGATTTCAGATAAGGCATCCTGAATCTCCGAACCATCCTCTGCATAACAACCAGAACATATTGCATAATCACAATAATGTCCTAGGATAAGCTCGAGGGCTAAAGATAAATAAAAGGATTGACAGTGGGCATATGATTGTTCAGTCTGATATCACCATTTTGCTAGTGTAAAAACTAAAAAAGGAATAAACAGAAAGGAAGCCATCAGATGTTTTTGCTCATCTTACCGATGTACATGTACTCTGTCCAGTTTCCACAATGTGTTCAGTAATTATCTGGTGGCTTTACTGTTTTACTATATAATATTTGACTATGCAATCAAAAACACGAAATTATTAACTTAATCTGTGCAACCGCAAAGGCATTCTGACTGAAAACACTATGAAAATGTATTCCATAACTGACCCTGGTTAGTTTGGTCAAACTGTGACTATTTCACTTGGCGAAAACAATGACTGAAGTTGGGGCATAGAGGGCAAAGCAAAACAGACTAAAAACAGTAGATTAGCAACATATTAATGAATGTAAAGCAAACCTCTCTGATCAAGTTCCACGACATAGGGCTCCTTCTTCAACTCAAGTTCCTTAAATACAGCCTTTGCTCTTCTACAGTACCTGTAAAATTGAGTTCTTTTGTAAGATAGAGTTTCTTACGGAAAGATTTAAAGGGCTGAACAGAGTATTTTATAGCCATGATCTCCGCAAGACAGATTTTGTAAGACATAGCTGTGACATGATCTCCATACATTCACTGGTCATAGATTATCACTGTACTTCACAGTTCATTCTCACTGTATCTTTTATCGGTGTATTTTCATATAGCCATGTATGATGTACTCCCACACTTCTGCAGGTGTTTACGTTAAACTTTATAAAATAATTAGTTAAACCTCTTGAACTGCATTGAAAGAAATCTATTGAGCTAAATTGACGCAAGATTCGCCGTTAAGTTTACGAGCCTAGCAAGAGGCTCTAAAAGTCTGAAAAAATTGTAGCACTCTCTCGAAACAATGCTTTCTCTTACACTAGATTAATAGTTGATTAACAGAACAATCAGAAATCATTTTGCATCAATCAAGCAGAGTCAGATTCTATTAGATAATATATCAAGAATCGTGCATGATTCGTTTAAAAAATCGTGGATTTTTAGTAATACAGAAACAGGAAGAGCACAACTGGAGATGCGAAAAAGTGAGGCGGGCAGGCAGCATCTCGCCCTCTCTTACAGGCGTCCACAATTTTGTCGTAGAGAACAGGAAATTTTGACCAAGCGAAAAGATAAAATCAGAAACAAAACAACTACCTCAGACTTTCTACGGCTTCAAGTTTCAAATTAGATCTCCAAAAGAGAGCAGACGAGATACGTATAACGCATCTAATGGTTAGGAGCGAGAGGGGGATCGTACGGGCAGTATGACTTGGAGAAGATGACGACGTCGTGGGCGGAGACGGTGGATTTCACGAAGGACTTGGGCGTGGAGGCGGCGGATCCGAACGCCGCGAGGGCGATGAACGCGGCAGCCGCCGCCGCCACCCCGATCCGCCGGCCCAGCAACGCCACCATCTTGTTCCCCGCCGCCGGTGAGGACGTGATGCGGAGCGGAGTGTACGGAGACGGGGGAGATTGTTGAACAGCGCACTGGTTTTGACTAGTGAGTGTATTGTGGTTCATCCTCTCTTTAGCTTGGCCGCTCGTAAAAATACGCAATCGAATGTGGTTCGAGTAAAGACATGAAATACGTCTTCGGTGGATAATCAGGGAGAGGCCTCTCGACTTAGTCATAAATCGAGAGCCTCCCGATTTGGCAAAATCGAGGTAAAAAGAGGAGCAAAATCAAGGTAAAGAGGGGATTAAGGAAGTCAAAAAAGGAAAGAAGAAGAAAAAAAGTAACAAATGCAATATGCGAATCCTAGAGGGAGAGACCTCTCGATTTAGTCATAAATGGAGAGCCCCCAATTTGGCAAAATCGAGGTAAAGAGAGGATTAAGGAAGCCAAAAAAGAAAGAAGAAGAAAAAGAAAAAAGTAACAAATGCAATATACTACTCTGTCCCACTTTAAGAATCGTTAGATATCTATGTCATCCTCACAACAACAGTTCCCTAGCGACAGATATTGTGGGACGGAGGGGGTAGGAAGTAACTCCGCCGAGCACCTCATTCTCCGGCGATCTTCTCCATCACCAGCGGGGTTGTGGGCGGAGCGGCCGGCGGCGGAGGGCGGCGGTCATAGGGTTTGGGTTAGAGTTTGGGGGTTGGGGTTTAGGGTTTCGGGGTCTTCCATGGCCGCCGGACCTAGAGGGAGGTCCGGGGGCGGCTGCCGGACCGGCGGTGGTGACGGGGTGTGGGCGGAACGGCGGGCGGCGGCGCCGCCGCCTGCCGAGGTGGTGGAGGAGGCCGGTTGGGCAGGGTCAGCGGCGGGGGCAAGGGACCGGCACGGGGAGGTCTTCGTCGACGGATCCGGCGGTGGCGAGCTTGTGGGCGGCGGATCCAGCGGCGGAGGTGCCGCCGGAGCCGGGGAGGGAGGGGTCGGCGGCGGGGCAAGCAACGGGAGTGGTTAGGAAGGGCGGGGTTGAGGGGGAAGGGGCGGTTGGTGGGCGGCGGTCGGCGACGAGGTCACCGCCGGCCGTGGGGTGGTGGTGGAAGTTGGAGGTAGATGGGAGGCCGGGGCGCGAGGCATCACGTCCGGAGGAGGAAGAAAGGAGGCGTCGCGTACGCAGGAGGAAGAAAGGAAGTGTCACGTCCGTGATGTGGTGCCTGACATGTGGGCCGAAGGGGCTCTTCGCGTACGCCTAACGCGAGAGTCCCCTCGCGGTAGTTGCCTCCTTCGAGAAAAGGGAAAGCTATCAACATGTCGATCACACGTGCGAAGCAAGTGACGCATCGTGTTTTCCGCAGCCCGACGCAACTACCGCGAGGGGTCCTCACGTTAGGCGTACGCGGAGAGCCCCTCCGGCCCACATGTCAGGCACCACATCGCGGACGGGACGCTTCCTTTCTTCCCCCTGCGTACACGACGCCTCCTTTCTTCCTCCTGCGGACGTGATGCCTCGCGCCCCAGCATCCCCTCCACCACCAGCCTCCACCACCACCCCACGGCCGGCGGCGACCTCGCCGCCGACCGCCGCCCACCAACTGCCCCTCCCCCCTCAACCCCGCCCTTCCTAACCACTCCCGTCGCTTGCCCCGCCGCCGACCCCTCCCTCCCCGGCTCCGACGGCACCTCCACCGCCGGATCCGCCGCCCACAAGCTCGCCACCGCCAGATCCGTCGACAAAGACCTCCTCGCGCCGGAACCTTGCCCCTGCCGCTGACCCTGCCCAACCGGCCTCCTCCACCACCCCGGCGGGCGGCGGTCCGCCCACACCCCGCCACCACCGCCGGTCCGGGCAGCCGCCCCCGGACCTCCCTCTAGGTCCGGCGGCCATGGAAGACCCCGAAACCCCAAACCCTAACCCCAACCCCCAAATCCTAACCCGAACCCTAAGGCTGCTGTGACGCCCCAGGTTTTCAATTAGGGTTAATTTAACGCTAATGACTGGTCAACCGGATCATCACCTCGAAAACCTAGCCAACAAACCCTAATGGTCAAAGCTTGGTCAAAATCACTAGTTAACCCCTTTGACACCTTGCTCTGCCTAGAACTTTTGCCGCGTTCTCCAAATTTCATCTAAACACTTCAAAATCTGCCAAAATAAAAGTTGTTCATCCTTTCATGGGACACAACTTTCATAATTGGCGGCATTGCTGATTTTGAGTGGAAGATGGGAAAAATCGTGGTCAACGGCAGAAGGTACTATTCATCGGTGCTGAGAAAAACCTGAACTTGGCGTGCAGTTTATGCAAAAACCATTGCTCAAAACACCTATGTGCCTTTGTAAATGTTGTAGAGGGTCGCGAGAACTCCAACTTTGCTTATTACCACACGGTGCACTTCAGTTGTAATTTTTGGAGAAAACACCGGTCAAACAGTGCTGGTCCGAAGTGGATCCTGCGTCATGGCGCTCCAGAGCACGCACTGGCGATGTGCGTGTGACGTCACCCGCGCGCCCCTGCGATGCCGCCGTGGGTCCCCTGGGCCCGGACGCCGAGGACCCCGTCCGCGCACGCGCGGTTGTAGGACCCACCTGCACCAGGGCATGCAGACCAGTTCATGGACGCCACGCGCCACGCGCGCACGGGACCGCCGCACCGACCAGCCACGCCGGCCCGCCAACCGCGTCACCATCGTACCACCATGCACGTCGCCGCCCCTTCGAGCCCATGTCGTGACTGTGTCGACGACTTGGCATGCGCAAACCACCTCTACACTCGCCCGCCCATAAAACAGGCCGCCGTGTTCCTCCTCACACAAGTCAGAGAGCCGCCACGTCCGCCATTGGAGCTCGCGTGGTGAGCTCTCCCTTCCTGATAGCACCGCCACAGCCCGAACTCTTCAACCCCTCCGCACGACCTCCCTGAACGTCTCCGTGCCATTTGCCGTTCTGCCGGTGCCGTCCCCTTCGCCAGAGCAGGGCTCCAGCGGCTGCCGGGCCACTGCGCCGCCGTGCGTGCTCGCCGGTGCCGCCCCTGCTCCCACCCCGGCCACCAACGGTGCCGTGGTAGGCTCCTGGGCGCGCGCCGCACCTTCCCCGACCGGGACCGACGCCGCCATCGCTGGAATCTGATCCACCCCGCCGGCAACCGCCCTGTGGACCATATTGTAAGGAGAGTTTTCTTCACAGGGTGTTTTGTGCAAACCGAGGTCTTTCTGTGAAGGACCAAATCTTTCTAAGGTCCCAGTTGTAAAAATATTCTTCATCCTTTTTGTGTTTTTGCCAGATCTTTGAAAAATCGTAGAAATTCACAGAAAAATCAAAAAAATGCAAAACCAATTTTTTTGGTTTTCTTATGAGCAGGTCTACATCTTTTAGAAAGGTTGATCATACTTTTGATGAGTAGATTTTGAAGGAAAATTCAAAATCAGGTTGAATGTGTTTGTTCATAACTTGAGTTGTACTCCTGTACTAAGCTTGATCTTTGAATATATTGTTAGTCATGACTAGTATAGGCTATATCTAAGTTTTTGCACAAAGTTACTGAGTGAATCTCCAGATATGATTTATTTTGTGTTTATGCTAGATCTTTGTATATGTTTTGTACAACATCATAAGAATGCTTTCTGTGGCTCCTCTCCTGGGTATCATCTTGTTAGGTTTAGATGTGTTCCTGGTAATTTTATCATGTATTTATGAATTGTCTATATATCTGTTTCTGAATGATGCTTGTTTATAAAGTTAAATCTATAGCTCAGTTTCTGTTGCTCCAGTGATGCTTATCTTTGGGATAGATGATGATTGTACCATGTTTAGGTTGTAGAAGAAAGTTGGGCTACATTTCAGCTATATATGTCTCTATATAATTTCTTTATGAATAACTAGGCTGAAATTGGTTATTTTTGTGTAGCTTTACAGAATTAGTTTCTGGAGCTGATTTTTGGTGTGTAGCCTAGTTATCATCCCTTGAGGCTCTATGTAAAATTTGAGCTCCATTGCATGAGTAGTTTTCTCTGTAATAATTATTTTTGCTTTTGCTAGGAATAACTTGTCGTAATTTTCATGCTTAGGATATAGCTCTGATTGCTATGAGATTTTAGCAGTAGCTCTGTTGTAGCACTGTGTGCTTGTATAAAAAACTCTCATCGTAAGTTATGACATGGTTTAACCAGAATGATTTTTGGAAGAAGTTAAGTATTATAAAAAGAGAAATAAAGAAACCTTTTCTTTATAGACTTTTGTGTGTTTAATCTTAAGGTTATGCTCCTGTTGGATTCCTGAAAATTTCACTTGGTTTTTTGTGAAATATTTCTAGCTTGTTTGTATAGATGTACACACAATCATCATCAAAATAAATATTAATTAAATGTTTGCTTGTTTTATCTTTATGGAAGAGTATGATGAATATATTCTTGTCTAGGAATGTGGTCAACTTTGCACCCTAGGTGTATCATGTGATGATTTCTAATTGAACAACTTAACTTCACCGAATAACTCTCACATATGCATCCCACGTATAGAATCTTCCGACGGTAGCCACGAGTTCGTCCCGGAACGAGGTGACGGACCGTTCGAGGGAGAAGTGAACTACGTGGAAGTGCAACAAGACCCGGACCAAAGTCCGGAAGACTTTCCTACTAACTTGCTAGTGAAGGCAATCCCCGGTTTTTCATTCACCTAAGCTTTTACTTTTGAAGTTCTGAAGTTATGTTTGAATATCTATGTGCATTTACGTTCAGGAGTTGAATTGAAACCCTAGTTGCATGATCCCTAAGTACCTATGGTCTTTGACTAGTACGTTAGGTCGCTAGTTGCTATGCAATAAGGACCCGATACAAGTCGAGTGATGTACTTCGCTCGCAAGAATAGGTTCTTATGTTGGAATCATAAGATTTGTAAATTGGATTGCTCATGTGGTAAGAGCATGGGATGTTGGGCTCCGGTCCAGTGGTTAAGAGATTAAGCGTTTGAAAGGATCTAGAGGTCGACTAGAGGGGGGTGAATAGTCGTTCCTGAAAAATTGCAACTTAAAACAAACTGTCAGGCTGAAGTCCGGAGTCTCCGGATATTTTTCCCCGGGAAAATGTTCGGATTGTCCGGGCTTCAGAGAGAGAAACTAAATAGTCAGAATTTAACTTGCTCAAATGTGAATCTATGAAAAAAGGTTATGCACTAAGATGAATAGAGCATGTTTCACCACCCAGAACCTGTAGCAACTTTACCAAAACGTAGATCGGCAAACCCAAGAAATGAGCTCAAGAGGATAACAAGCAAACAACAAGAGCAACAATCACAAGGGGACATACGATTTGTTACCGGAGTTCAACCTCACACCTTGAGGTCTACGTCTCCGTTGAGGAACCCACAAAGGGTGGACCTTTACACCTAGGTCACTTTCCTCCCCCTAGCGACCACAAAGATCGAGCTAGGGTTACTTACTCAATCACGAGGTAATACAAACTTCCTTGGGCAGCCACAATCCTTTGGATGCTCCAAGGCAACACCTAGCCGGCTAGGAGCTCAAAGCTCCAAGAGTAACAAACACGAGATTGCCAACCAAGCGAAGAACGAGGTGCTCTAGAGATGGGAAACCAACTCACTAGCACTCTCCAAGCTCTTGCTCTCAATCCCTCCTTTAATCCCCAACAAATCTCACCAAACCAAGGCCAAGGGGAGCAAAAAGGGGGAGTGAATGAGTTCTGAGTGTTGCAGGTTGAAATGGGCAAGAGAGAGGGAGTGGATAGGGTTGAGGGGGTATAAATACCTCCTCACCCAGAAAAAGAGCCATTACAGCTCTAAGACCCGGAGTATCCGGACTTGGTTCGGAGACTCTGAGAAGTCTGGACTATCCGGGGTAACACCCGGAGTGTCCGGCCTTCCAGAGTTAGCACACTTAAGGATGGCTCGGTGAACGTGTAGTGCAAAGGTGTCTCTCATAGGATTTTGGTTAGTCATCTAGAGCACCTTTTCAACTCTTGGAAGATACAATTCATGTCCCTCTTTATAGTACGGCATTCCTAGGACTCAAATTCAAAATATAAAATAAATAAACCTCCAAGGAATCCTTCTTTTAGCATCACTTCCTTTTTGTATAGCAATGAAGCGCTTAGATGCCATCTTAGAATTTTAGTACCTGCTCATATACTCAATACATCATTAGTAGCTTAATGGTCCATCATTAAATCACCAAAACCCACTTAGGGGGCCAAGATACTCTTCAATCTCCCCCTTTTTGGTGATTGATGACAACACCTTTAAGCTTTTAAAAGAGAGATCAATAAATTCAGTAAAGAGCTTTGATCTATCTTGCAACACTCCCCCTTAATTTGTGCATATGGAGTTTGAAACTCAAAGGTGCTTTTAGCACCAAATTTTGCACAAGAGAGAAAAACAAGAGAGTGTATCAAGATGATCAACAGAGGGGTGCTTGTGTTTGTGCAAACAAGATATATGTGATGCATATGACAGTTTATACACTTAATGAAGGATAAAAGGGGCTGAGGTGTCAGAGCCCGGAGTATCCGGACTTACCCCGGAGAATCCGGGAAACCCGGAGAGTCCGGAGAAAAATCCGGAGTATCCGGACTTTGAGTACTCAGCAGAAATCATTCATCACAGAAATTTTCAAACTATCATAAGCATCCTTAGTGAAATAAAATGCAGCCTAGATATCTAGCACCACAAGCACACAACCAAATAGTCTCAAGCTCACATCACATAGTCTCACACATAAAAGAGTTATTACGGACCAAGTTCTCAAATTCTCCAAGTCTTAAAACATGAATAAAGATACTCACTCCCCCTTTGGCATCAAGCGCCAAAAAGGAAGTGTAGGAGCAGCAGCAGCAGTAGGGGATCACTTCGTGTCCTCATCATCTCCTTCTTCTTCTTCTTCATTGTTGTCCTCCTCTTCTTCTTGTTCTTCCTCCTCTTCCTCTTCCTCTTGTGCTTCTTCTTCTTCTTCTTCTTGTGCAGCAGCAGCGGCGTCATGGGCTTCCCATTCTGCAAATGGATCATCAAACTCAGGGAGCTCATGATAGGTGTCCGTAGGAAGCCCAAGATGAGACTTGATCTCAATGATGTCACGGTGGTTTTCATTAGTCTCGATGACGATACGCTTGCACATGGAGAATATGCTCTTGAATGCCCTCTTGACCATGGATCCCTTGACCTTACGAGAAGATTTAGATGTGTGAGTAGGGCGAGGGAGAGGCTCATCATCATGGTGAGGGGCAGCACTAGAGGATCCGGCAAATCTTGTGCTTTTCTTCATTGGAGTTCTCTTGTCTCTAGCACGAAGATGCCTAAGAGGCTCATGAGTGACATCTTTTGGAAATTGGGTATTGGTGACCCTCTCAATCATATACATGAGATATGGAGCATAGGGGAGATGCTTCATGGGATCACACATAGCACGTCGAAGTTCATTCCAAATGAAGTCAAATATGCAAAAACCTTCTTCCTCAAGAGCCACACGGTTGAGGAGGTTAACGGCATAATGCCTAAGAGCGGTGATGTCTCCTCCCTTTGGATCAATGGTGGCACGGAAAAACTGATTGAAATAGTAGTAGTATGGGATGAGATTGTCAGCTTTTCCCTCATGAGCTAGGAAGGCGGAGGGGAACATGTATGCCATGTCCTTGGGCTTGTACTTGTCTTCATTATGAATAGGAGTGCGTTCTTCATCCTTCGAGCCAAGACCGAGCAAGCGAGAGAAAGTCATGTAATCAATGGAGTACTTCTCGCCTTGAGTGGTCCAAGTGATAGTGTTTTGATGAGAATCATAATAGTAAGAGCAATGGAATTGAGCAAGAATCTCTCTATTCCATCCATAGCAAAAGCCCATGATCTCATATAACCCAAGTTGCTTGCATCTATCAATCATGGCATCAAAGGTGGGGTTCTCCAACTTCTCATAGTAGGGCCAATCAATGTAGTTCATCTCCACAATGGGTGACTTGTTCTTTGCCTTCATCTGTGGACTTCTTATCACTGTCTGATAGAAGTCCCTATGGAAGTCACACCAAAACCTTGACTCAAGTGCCTCACTAGATATATACATGTAGACATCCTCCTCCCTTTGTTCTCTGACTACAAGGGCATTCCTAGAGTAATCTCTCATCATTTGTTGAGCAAACCCTTGCACAGCCCCGAGATCCCTTAGGTTGATAGGAGCGGTCACCACCCTCACATTTGATGGAAAGGAAGCTGTGAGACGGGGTGGAGTTCGGGGACAAATGTGGGAGTAGGGAGTAGGACGGTTCTTTGGCATTGAGGGTCGAGGAACGGGCCTAGAACGAGAGATGTAGGGAGCCTCACGGGGTTTCCTTGATGGTTGAGCTGGACCTTTCCCGTGACGCCTAGGAGCAACCCTATATTGTTCAACATCTTCTTCCTCTTCTTCTTCCTCACCAAAGGCCTGCTGTTCTTCCTCCTCTTCAATCTCTTGCTCGGTGTAGACATGAGCACGAGCACGAGTGGATCGCTGAGAAGAGCCGAGCCCCAATGTCTTATGCACTACCCCCAAGGTTTGAGGGTCGTGCCTAGCCTTGGTCCTCCTCTGGGCGGCCGGCTCATCTTGCTTGTACTTCTTCCTCATGATCTGGAGATGAGTAGCAAGGAGTACATGAGAATGCATCTATGGAAAACATGTGTGGTAAAGCAAATTAGAGTTTCAGCAGAAAAATCTGGAGTCTCCGGGAAAATCCCCGAACAGTCTGGAAAATCCGGAGTGTCCGGAAAAAGTTCGGAGTCTCCGGGTTTTCCTGGTGAAACCCTAGTTTGCAATGCCGCACAAATCCACCACGGGAAACTTGAGATATTGCAGATCCACTAGTTCTAGAGTCTAAGGAACATTCCTATCCAAGAGATTTCCTAAGATAAGGCCTAAGAAAAGAGACCGGGCAAAGGAGCCTTTGAATACCTTAGGGAAGAGAGGAAACCGAAGGGGAAAGCTTTCAAATCTTCAAAGCAAGTGCAGCACCTTGTTTCCCACTCCTTGTAGGCTTCAATCTCTCACTCTGTCAAGCTTTTGAGGGTTGAAACCCTAGGTTCAATGGAGGAACCGAGGGGGGAGAGGAGAGGGGCGACGGGAGAGAGAGAGGCGAAGGGAGGCAGGGGTAAACGGTCCACACAGTAAAAAGTGAGAAACTAGGGTTTTGACTGCGGTGAAAACGCTTATATAGGAGTAAATGTCCGGAGTATCCGGGCTGAACCCGGAGCCTCCGGGAAATCCGGAGTATCCGGGAAAAATCCCGGAGTCTCCGGCTCCTCCTGAGACTTGGCAACAGATTTTCAAGGAATTGATTGAGATAGATAAAGGTGATTATGAATGAAACTTATGTGAGCTAGAGAGGTTCCAACACTTGAGACTAGCCACAATCATATAATGAGAACAATAGTCCAAGTGTTGTACCTAGAGTAAATCCAAATGTTTTTCAAAGCAACTCCACACTAGTTTTCAAATCCTTTTCTTTTGTAAAGATCTAGCCTAAGACAATCAAACATGTGCATCTTATGTCTATGTGCTTTGTTCTTGAGTGGTTTACGGGGTTATTCGCTAGCTTGATGGCACTCTCATTGTCACACAAGAGTGGCACCTTGCTAAACGTACAACCAAAGTCCCTCAAAGTGAACCTCATCCAAATTAGTTGAGCACAACAAGCGCCGGCTGCAACATACTCGGCCTCGGCGGTGGATAAGGCAACAGAATTTTGTTTCTTGGAACTCCAAGACACCAAGGACCTTCCAAGGAATTGGCAAGTCCCGAATGTACTCTTTCTATCTACCTTGCAACCGGCATAGTCCGAATCGGAATAGCTAAGTAGATTGAGAGTGGAGCCCTTTGGGTACCATAAACCAAGGTTAGGAGTGTGTACTAAATACCTAAAGATTCTCTTAACAGCCATGAGATGACATTCCTTAGGATTGGCTTGAAACCTTGCACACATGCACACACTAAGCATAATATTGCACCTAGATGAACAAAGGTAAAACAAGGATCTAATCATGGAGCGATATACCTTTTGATCCACGCTTTTTTCATCTTCATTCAAGTTAAGATGTCCATTGGATGGCATTGGAGTCTTGATGGGCTTAGCCTTGTCCATGTCAAACTTCTTGAGCATGTCATGAGTGTACTTGGTTTGACTTATGAACGTGCCTTCCTTGAGTTGCTTGATTTGAAATCCAAGGAAGAACTTCAACTCTCCCATCATGGACATCTCGAATCTCTTTGTCATGATCCTACTAAATTCATCCGCCCAAACTTTGTTAGTAGAACCAAATATGATGTCATCGACATATATTTGGCACACAAATAAATCATTCCCTTCTTTGCGAGTGAAAAGAGTAGGATCGGCTTTGCCTATTTCAAAGCCTTTCCTTAGGAGAAATTCCTTAAGGCATTCATACCATGCTCTAGGTGCTTGCTTTAGACCATAGAGCGCCTTATGGAGCTTGTAGACGTGGTTGGGGAATTGAGGATCTTCAAAGCCCGGTGGTTGCTCAACATAAACTTCTTCAGAGATTGGGCCATTCAAGAATGCACTCTTGGCATCCATTTGAAAGAGCTTGAAATCATGATGTGTAGCAAAAGCCAATAAGATACGGATTGCTTCAAGTCTTGCTACCAGTGCATAGGTCTCTCCAAAGTCCAAGCCTTCAACTTGAGTATATCCCTTGGCAACCAACCTTGACTTGTTCTTGGTCACTACCCCATCCTCGTCTTGTTTGTTGCGGTACACCCATTTCATTCCAATTACATTTTGCTTAGGGCGTTCCACCAAGGACCAGACTTCATTCCGAGTGAAGTTGTTCAATTCTTCTTGCATGGCTATCACCCAATCAGCGTCTTCAAGAGCTTCTTCCACAGAGAGAGGTTCAATCATGGACACGAAAGAGTAGTGCCCACAAAATTTAGCCAATCTCGATCTTGTAATGACCCCTCTTCTTATGCTTCCAAGAATGTTGTCAATGGGATAATCTCTTTGAACATTTTGACGAACTCTTGGATGTGGCTCAGAAGCTTCTTGTTGAATCAAATCCTCATTTTCTTGACGGTCTTGAGCACCTTCTTCAGAGGGCCTGGACTCTCCGGGGTTGGGTCCAGAGTCTCCGGAATTTCTGGATTCTCCGGAGTGTCCGGGTTTCGCAGCGGCAGTCAAGTTAGGTGATGCTTCAATGACTTCATCTTCTTCTTGAGGCTTGATTTCACCAATGACCATCTTCTTGATGTCATTTGTAGAGGTTTTTTCCTTGCCTACACACACTTCATCAACTTGCTCCACTTGAGAGCCATTTGATTCATCAAATGTCACGTCACACGCTATATCAACACTATCGGTGGTCTTGTTGAGAACGCGATAGCCGTGAGCATTTGAGGCGTAACCAAGAAAAATACCATCATCAACTTTAGGTGCAAACTTAGAGTTCTTGGGCTTCTTGTTGAGAATGAAGCAATTACAACCAAAAACTCTAAAGTAAGACATGTTAGGCTTCTTACCGGTTAGGAGTTCATAAGCGGTCTTGTGTCTAAGCTTGTGAAGATATAGACGGTTGATAGCATGACAAGTCGTGTTGACCGCTTCCGCCCAAAAACTATCCGAAGTCATGTACTCATCAAGCATGGTTCTTGCGGCTTCTATGAGAGTCCTATTCTTCCTCTCCACTATCCCATTTTGTTGAGGTGTGTATGGGAGGGAGAATTCATGATCAATGCCTTCACCATCAAGATACTCTTCAATGTTGGTGTTCTTGAACTCGGTGCCATTGTCACTTCTTACTCTCTTGATCTTCATATCAAACTCATTTTGGGTTCTAGTTGCAAACTTCTTGAATACATCATGAACTTTGCTCTTGTCACGCAAAAAGAATACCCATGTATACCGAGAGTAATCATCAACAATGACAAATCCATACTTTCTTCCTCCAATACTAACATAGGCCACGTGACCAAAGATATCCATGTGAAGCAATTCCAATGGTCTTGTAGTGGTGAGTACATTCTTGGAGGGGTGAGGAGCACCAACTTTCTTTCCGGTTTGACAAGCACTACAAATTCTATCTTTCTCAAAATGAATTTTTGTTAGTCCTAGGATGTGTTCCTCCTTTAGAAGTTTGTTGAGATTATTCATCCCAACATGGGCTAGCCGGCGATGCCAAAGCCAACCCAAGCTAGACTTTGCCATTAAGCATGTATCAAGTTGGGCTTTCTCTGATGTGAAATCCACCAAATAGAGCCTTCCCTTGAGTTCACCCTTAAAAGCAACGGAGTCATCGCCTCTTCTAAAGACGGTCACACCCTCATTGGTGAACAAACAATTGTAGCCCATCTCACAAAGTTGTGACACGGACAACAAATTGTAGTCTAAAGATTCAACCAAATAAACATCAGAAATTGAATGATTGGTTGAGATAGCAATTTTACCTATACCAACAACCGTTCCACCACCATTGCCTCCAAATGCAATCTTTTCCGTACGATGTTCAATCATTTCACAAGACATAAACATCTTCTTCTCCCAGGTCATATGATTAGTGCATCCACTATCAATCACCCATTTGGCTCCACTGGAGGAGTATGCCTACAAAACAAATTAGGCTTTGTTTTTAGGTACCCAATTAGAGTTGGGTCCTTTCACGTTAGTCACAAGGACTTTGGGCACCCACACATTCCTTTTGATCATAGAACCTTGTGTGCAGGGTCCCACATACTTGGCCACCACCTTACCCTTGTGGTTCCAAGTCAACACATAATCAGCATAAAAGTTGTCTTGTGAAGCATGTGCCTTGGGCTTCTTGGTTTGCTTGGCTTGTACCACTTTGGTCTTGACTTGTGGTTCATGGGATGTGCCATTGGAGCTCTTGAACTTGATGGGAGTGTTGAGCCTAGGTTGTTTACCTTCAACCTTGGCACCCAATTGCTTCATCCCATGCACCACATTTCTTGTTCCCACACCCCTTGTGTGGTTGTTCTTGATGAATGGGATAGGGTCTTTGGAGACTTGCTCATTCTTACCTAGCCCCTTCCCATTCTCAAAGCCAAACTTCTTCATGTAGTTTGAACCAAAGCCCTTGGTATGGTTCTCAAACTCTCCTCTCTTAGATTCCTTCTTCTTTTCCTCAATAAGAGAGTTTGACAACCGAGCAATCTCTTTCTTCATTGCATTCATCTCGGTAATGTTAGTAGCACAAGCATTTAAATCAATTTTATAGCATCTAGAACAAACATTGCTTGTAGAAGCATTTGAGTTAGAGATAACATCATTAGAGGTTGTTTTAGCACTATTCTTAAGATTGTCAAGTTGAACTTCAATTGCAATCTGACTAGCTTTCAAGCATTCTAAGCTCTCTTGAAGTTTAACCTTTTCATTCTCAAGTCTAGTGCAAGCATCCTTAGCTAGGAAAGACTTCCTAGTTAATTCATCTACTATAACGGCCTCTTTAGCTTGAGAGTTTTTGAGGCTAAGAATTTCTTCCTCTTTTTCTTTGAGCAAGCCCTCTTGCACCTTGAAACCCTTCTTTTCAATTACAAGGGCATTCTCAAGGGCAATGGTTTTCTCTCGCTCAAGTCTAAAGAGTTCTTCTTGCACCTCAAGAGTCTCATCTCTATTCTTGATTTCATTTAGAAGGTTCATAATTCTTTTGGTTTCTTTCTTGCCAAAGCTAGTGATCATTTTTTCAAATTCATCATCATTATCATTATCATCATCAACATCTAGGGGAGAAGGTTTAGTGTCTACCTTAGTGCCCCTAGCCATGAGGCATGTGTGGGTGAAGTCATCTTCATCATCGGTGAGATCTCCAAAGAGTGATGGCTTGTCAATGGGTTGAGCAATGGATATTGCAGCAAGTCTCACTTCATCATCGGAGTCGGAGCTATCATCATTTGAATCCCATTCTTCACCCAAATGAGCTTCACCAACTTCCTTCTTCTTGTTCTTGTCATACTTGTTGGTGTCTCTTCTTCTCACTTTGATGTTGGGACATTCCGCAATGAAATGACCCTCCTTGCCACACCGAAAACATGGCCTCTTGGATGTTCTCTTGGTCTTGATCTTGTCCTTGTCCTTGTTCTTGTTGAAGAAGCCACCCTTCTTCATCACTTTTGTGAATCTCTTCACAAATAGAGCCATTTGCTCGGAAGTCAAGGTGTCATCACTATCTTCATCACTATCTTCCTTGACCACGACCTTGGAGGATGATGAGCTTGCCTTCTTCTCTTTGTCTTTGCTTGAAGCTTTGAGAGCTACTCCCTTGTTCTTCTCAATTTGTTCATGCATCTTTGACATTTCTTGTGAGAGCTTTGACTCCTTGACGGTGATAAGATGTTCTTCAATTCTACCAATCACATCCGCCGGAGTGAACTTCTTGAAGCCTCTCTTCTCTCTAATAAGTGTAGGGAGTTGAACATCCCTAGCCATGTAAGCGGAGAGGATCTTATCAACAACTTCTTTTCTTCCCCATCTTGTGCTCCCAAGAGACTTGATTTTGTTGATGATCTTGTTCAAGCGGTTGTACATGTCTTGTGGAGATTCATCTTCCTTGATGACAAAGCGGTTGAGCTCACTTTCAAGAGCTTGAATTCTTCCTTCTCTAACTTGCCTTGTTCCTTCATGGTTGATAAAGAGAGTGTCCCACACATCTTTGGCGGACTTCAAACCATCAACCTTGTCATACTCTTCGGCGGTGAGAGAGCTCTTGATGATGCGAATGGCTTGATAGTTGCGTTGGATTTCATTCGCTTGAGCTTGTGTCAAAGTAGAATCTCCACTTGGAAAGGTGATTCCCTTGTTCACAACAGTCCAAAGTGCGGGGTTTACCGTCATCAAATACTCCTCCATCGAGTTCTTCCACTTGGAATAGCCGGTTCCATCAAATTGGGGTATCTTTCCAATGTGGTGGGAACTTGATGGTTTATCAAAGATTAAGTTTGAGTAATTGTAAGGGATTTTAGAGAACTCACTTCCCGAAGGCCGACGAGTGGAGCCGTTCGATCTTGCATCATCAAAGTCCTCATCACTTGAGGAGGAGGATCCACCATCGTCATTTCTTGGATGATGACTTGTGCTTGCTCCACTGGCACCTCCCGCTGCACCCGTAGGACCCTCAAGTGTATGCACGGGAGGTTGATTACCATTGGGGTTGGTCAAGTCACCTTCAGGCGGTGTTGCTTGATTAGTTGGGGTCGACATCTCTTTTCTCCAAGCGGTTAAGCTTCAAACGGAGCAACTGGCTTTGATACCAATTGAAAGGATCTAGAGGTCGACTAGAGGGGGGGTGAATAGTCGTTCCTGAAAAATTGCAACTTAAAACAAACTGTCAGGCTGAAGTTCGGAGTCTCCGGATATTTTTCCGGATACTCCGGACAGTCCAGAGTATCCGGGAAAATGTCCGGATTGTCCGGGCTTCAGAGAGAGAAACTAAATCATCAGAATTTAACTTGCTCAAATGTGAATATATGAAAACAGGTTACGCACTGAGATGAATAGAGCATGTTTCACCACCCAGAACCTGTAGCAACTTTACCAAAACGTAGATCGGCAAACCCTAGAAATGAGCTCAAGAGGATAACAAGCAAACAACAAGAGCAACAATCACAAGGGGACATAGGATTTGTTACCGGAGTTCAACCTCACACCTTGAGGTCTACGTCTCCGTTGAGGAACCCACAAAGGGTGGACCTTTACACCTAGGTCACTTTCCTCCCCCTAGCGACCACAAAGATCGAGCTAGGGTTACTTACTCAATCACGTGGTAATACAAACTTCCTTGGGCAGCTACAATCCTTTGGATGCTCCAAGGCAACGCCTAGCCGGCTAGGAGCTCAGAGCTCCAAGAGTAACAAACACGAGATTGCCAACCAAGCGAAGAACGAGGTGCTCTAGAGATGGGAAACCAGCTCACTAGCACTCTCCAAGCTCTTGCTCTCAATCCCTCCTTTAATCCCCAACAAATCTCACCAAACCAAGGCCAAGGGGAGTAAAGAGGGAGTGAATGAGTTCTGAGTGTTGCAGGTCGAAATGGGCAAGAGAGAGGGAGTGGATAGGGTTGAGGGGGTATAAATACCTCCTCACCCAGAAAAAGAGCCGTTACAGCTCTAAGACCCAGAGTATCCGGACTTGGTCCGGAGACTCCGGGAAGTCCGGACTATCCGGGGTAACACTCGGAGTGTCCGGCCTTCCAGAGTTAGCACACTTAAGGATGGCTCGGTGAACGTGTAGTGCAAAGGTGTCTCTCATAGGATTTTGGTTAGTCATCTAGAGCACCTTTTCAACTCTTGAAAGATACAATTCATGTCCCTCTTTATAGTACGACATTCCTAGGACTCAAATTCAAAATATAAAATAAATAAACCTCCAAGGAATCCTTCTTTTAGCATCACTTCCTTTTTGTATAGCAATGAAGCGCTTAGATGCCATCTTAGAATTTTAGTACCTGCTCATATACTCAATACATTATTAGTAGCTTAATGGTCCATCATTAAATCATCAAAACCCACTTAGGGGGCCAAGATACTCTTCAGCGTTTGAACATACTAATAATTGTCGGAAATGGGTACGGTAAGCCTAGTACCTAAATGATGCGGTGTGGGAACTTTGCGCTACTAATCTTGGGTTGCAGCCCCAGGCTAGCTACCTGTAGTGCATGTGTGATGCTGGACGCTAGTGTGAGGCATGCCAGATAGCCTTGTACTTAGGACTGTGGCATCCGATCCCAATCCGAGGAATGACGGGAACCGTTTGGTTGAATGCACTCATTGTGAGTACTTTCTCCCGTATGTTTAGGTCCTCCTTGTAAGGTTATTAATCGATCGATCGTCGGCCTCTCACCGTTATCTGGGAGTGCTTAATTGTCTGACTATGATAATCCTTCTAGGATGAAATGTTGAGAAACTTGATGTTTGATTAACTGCTTGCACAACTTATGCTTGAAATAGTTGCTCATCTAGTAATAACTGGATCTACCAGAATTTGAGCTAAAATATTGAATGTAAGGATTAACTCCTAAGTCGCTTTATGGCAAAACAAACCCTCTAGCCAAAAGCCAAGCATGATTAGAGGTTAAGTCTTTTATTTTAGACGGGTAAGCCTTGCTGAGTATTAGTATACTCAGCCTTGCTTTAAATATTGTTTCCAGGGATAATGTTATGGGTGGCCTCCCATGACGCCAAGTTATCGATTAGTTTAATTTTCGTTGTCTTTGAAACTCTGAACCATTTACCTTTCATGTGAGAACAATGGTTGTAATAATTGACCTTACGGGGAAATTTGGTTTAATTTGTAAGGTACTCTGGACTCTCCTTCGTGGGAGTTTTAATGTATACGTGTTTGATCCTCTGTGTGTTTACAAGTGATTTACCGGGCTATGACCCGGCAATACTCAACGGGATGATTCCTTATTATCATTTAATGACCAAAGTGGATTGGTTTAGGTGATAGTACGGACTTATCTCGGGTGGGGTTGTCACAGCCGCCGCCCTCCGCCGCCGGCTGCTCCGCCCACAACCCCGCTGGTGATGGAGAATATCGTCGGAGAACGAGGTGCTTGGCGGAGTTACTTCCTACCCGCTCCGTCCCAGAATATTTGTCGCTAGGGAACTGTTGTTGTGAGGATGGCACTGATATCTAACGACTCTTAAATGGGGACAAAGTAGTATATTGCATTTTTTACTTTTTTTCCTTTTCTTCTTCTTTCCTTTTTTGGCTTCCTTAATCCTCTCTTCACCTCGATTTTGCCAAATCGGGGGGCTCTTGATTTATGACTAAATCGAGAGGCCTCTTCCTCTAAGATTCGCGTTTCTCGAATGCATTTGCATTGTATATCAGTATATTCAAATGCTTCATTATGCAGATTAACTCATTGAATAACCAAAGAAACCAAGTGTTTATTTTGATATTTCCCCCCAAAAAAGTCTTTATTTCGATACATCAAGAAAATGCTAGAAGTGTAAATAGACATTCTGCATTCACGACCTTCTTTCTGCAAAATCTGCAATCCCTATAACCCACAACTTTAAGTAATTTAGGACATAAATCAGTCACCATTATGACATTCTAATGAGCGCTTTTTTTAACAATGTAATATCTTAGGGGGAAAAGTCCAGATTATGAAGTATGACCAAAAGTTCGGATAGCCCATTAAATTATTTTTTGGTTTCATGTACTTTCACATTTTTGTTTCTCCATGCTCAAATGGAGTTTGAAGTTTAATTTCTATCAAATGATCCTGAGACACCAGTTCAATGTTTACAAAAAAAACTCATCTGCCTAGTGCATCTTCGGTGTTCATGGCGGAGGCGGCGGCCCTTGCTCTTGCAGGTTCCATCCTCCACAGGCTCGACATCAACGAAGCCTCCTTCCACTCTGATAATCAACAGCTTGTCGCCTATATGAACACTGCCTCAGATGAAGACATTCCAAGATGGGAGACCCGAATATATACTCAAAATTTCAGAAATATGGTGGCACGATGAGGCTACAAGGTCTACAAAATCTCTAGAACTCTAAACACCTCGGCTCATGTGTTTGCTTCACTGGCTAGAAATCCTCTGGATATAGCTACAGGTGTCTTTGTAAACTGCCATTGTGCGGCCCATATCTTGAGCTGTCTGATTCGGAATGCTCTTGATCTTGTACAGTGAGTAAAACTTACCCGCTTAACAGCTTTGTGATGTTAATTAATATATCATGTTTCTTATAAAAAATGATCGTGGACATCATAAATTATTTCTAAATGTATTACTTGTTTTTAATAATTATTTTAATAATTTATTATTATATGTCCTAGCTGATAAAATAATGATGAAAAATTCATTATGCATTTTTTAACATGAGTTAAGATGTTCGTTATCACAACCTAAAATTCTACTTGTGGGTAGAGAAATAAAAAATAGAAATATTATTAATATGTAAATTAGACGAATTGATATAATATGAGAGTAAATTGAAAAAAAAGAGTTTATGGAGTTCTCCGGACTCTGACCACTTGAGAAGGTAATTTAGACTTTTCCTAGCATTCCAAAGTAGTAATTATATTCTGGAACATAGCAACATATGATTTTAGGTTCCTTGTGAATTGATCTTAGTATCATACACAAAACACACAAAATGGTGTTGTCTTTAGTTCAAATTGTGTCCTCAAATAACAACTCGTGGATAAAGATGGGAGAGTGAGAGACAACATGTAGAAGATGCGTGACAAAAAAATCGAGTTCTTATAGGGTAGGAGCATATGCCCCTTCCGCAAGCACACCTTCCTAGTCGTTTATAAGCCAAATGGCTGGAACATGAACTATGGCATGATCAACAAAGATGATGATCATAATAGAGGAATAGAAGGTGATGATAACAGCGAAAAAAGAACATTTTTGTGACAAGTGCTAATTAAAGGGAGCGAGAAAGACTGTTGAGACCATCGCTAGGTTCAGGAGTCTTTGTCGCTAATGTCATGTTTTTGTACCCATTCCAATTTCTTTCTTCAACATATATTTTCTAGAATGGTGCTATCATCTTGATCGTCAACACAATTTACTATCATCCATCTCAATCTCATGTTAATTTTGTTGGAAGTAATAATAATGGTCATTCTAGTCATATCTAGAAGATGCGCCTAAACTTTTGAAATATTGCATGTCAACCACTTTTAAGTTATTTAGTTTAGGAATGTAAAATCAAAATTATATGTTTTTTTGAAAATTCCCCTTTGAAAAGGATTTCAACAACATCATAAAATACTTCGATTCTAAAAATAATTGACAAAAATGCATATTGAAGACCATAAAAATAAGGGGGGAAACATGAAGAGAGTATCAAGGCAATTACCATGGCTCGGAATTTGAATGATCTATCCCTGATTTCGAATTGAAGTATAAGGTCTGTATAATAATCACACAATAGTAGGTCTACAACATTGCTGTAACTTAAATAACTAATACCGCCGTCCCAATCTATAGGTCGTTTGACTTTTCTATAATTAATATATAGTTTTATCTATACACTTAAATATATGTTTATGTCTACATATACAATATATATTATGATTTTTCTGAGATAGCCTTGCATATGAGGGTACAAGTTGTAGTGTCTAAACTGGCCCTGTTTAGTTCCCAAAAAATTCACCAACTACCCGTCACATCAATCTCCGGACACTAATTAGGAGTATTAAATATGAATTAATGACAAAACCCGTTCCACAATCATATCCCTACCTTAATTTTCGAGACGAATCTAATGAGTCTAATTATGACATGATTAGACAACGTTGTGCTACAATAACCAATCTCTAATGACGGATTAATAAGGCTTAATAGATTCATCTCGCGATTTCTAGTACATTCGTGTAGTTAGTTTTGTAAGTAGTCTACATTTGATACTCTTAATAGACCTTGGAAAGGAACCCTAAAAATTTTCACCAAAAATTTACAATAAACTAAACAGGTAAGGCCTACATCCTACACTTACACTCGCATGTGTGCCTTGTCAAGATCGGACGTAAGTTCCTAGCACATATTGAGCCTGCAACAATCAAGAAAAATCTCTACTATATCTCTACTTCTAAAAAGTATGAAGTAGAGAAAAAAAATTGGTACGTCGTTTTCCTCTCCGCCCGCGCGTCCGCCCCGCGCGTCCGCCTTCCGCTCGAGACCGCACGCGCGTCCGCCATCCAATTTTGAGCGTCAGATCACGGGCTCCCTCATCCGCGCGTCCTCCTTCCTCCTCGCCTCGCCTCCGCCTCCGCGACCTCGCCCCCTCATCCGTGCATCTGGCTCCGCCGCGACCCCTCGCCGCCGCCGCACCGATCCGGGTCGATGTCCCCTCCGCTCCTCTCCCCCAGCCATCCGGCCGTGAACGCCGCCGCCATCTCCCCCGCCGTCCCTGGATGGGTCTGGCCGTGGACGGCGCCGTCGACGTTTCCTGCTGACTCCGCCTCCCTCCAGATTCCAGATCGACGCTCTCCTCACTCCAGGTTTGATGCCAGCGACGTTGGCGCCCTCACCTCTCCTACGCTACATGCAACAATGCCGCCGTGCCCTCGACTCCATTCCGTGGTCGCCTACGATTGGATAACGGCGATGCAGTCCACTCCACTCCCTTGTTATTTAATCTAGACAATCCTGATCCCGTACTCTGATTTGTCCGATCCCGTACTCTGATTTGTTTTTGGTTTTTTCTTATGTGTGCAGGGATGTTAGCAGACAGTGTGTCATTCTTTAATTTCTATTTGCTAAACCATGAACAAAATCGTATGTGGTGTATCCCTGTACTCTGGTTCTTTGATTCTAATGTGTACATGCCCTCGGCACTGCATTGACCACCTGTGACATTCTATTCTCTATTTCATGTGCACATAAAGATTGTCAGATGAGCAAACTGGCCTAGGGAAGAGGATGATATGGACATCTGTTCATAGATCATCTAAGCAGATTTCGATTTGGATCAGTACACCTAAATTTAATCCATGTTCTTACACAGTTCGGATATCAAACCTTGGAGTTCTGAATCAGGGTAAGTCGTATGTCTGCCATTCTGGAGTGATCACAATGCAAGCAAACTACAGATTTCAGAAGTTAGAAACAATGAAGGTTATGTTATTTATAGGTAAACATTTGTTTTCCAAGCCCTATGCCTAACTTTAGAAAACGGGGAATTAATCTTTATTGATTCTGCTATACGCATGCACTTTGGGGAAGGCATGATGCATCCAGTTGACACTCCGAAGACAACACTTTAGAGTCTGTCTCGATGACGGGCTAAGTTGGATTACCAAATTATAATTATAAATGCATTATTTTCAAACATAAGTTCTTCATCTTTCTTCATCTGTTCCTAACATTTATTCTGGGTGGTCAGGACAGTTTGGGCTTTCTGAAGGTCTGAGAGGTTAGTAAATATTGAATAAGGAAAGTAGCTATAGAAATGCCACGCTATTGTTTTGTTTAATCAACTAAATATAGATGTCATAATGAGCCTTGACCTCCGGAACTGCCAACAGAGTACGCTTGTCCACACTCACAAGAATCATAATTTGTAGTGTGCTGGTCATTGAGGGGTCAAGCTTGGCCCAAAAAGAGCTTATGTTCAGATTTTTATAATGCCAACACTCACATATTTTGTATTTCTAATGGGTAGAATTCTCATTTACTTTTACAGGTTGATGAAACTTCGTGTGTCACTGAGTATTCAGATTGCAAGATTAGCAGGTGTGTGTATCGGCAATTGCATTTGATTAGCTAGCTCCTTACGTACACCACCTGTGATGCATGTTAGGTGCTTGATTAAATACCTCTTTACATATATTATCTGAAATACTTGTGTTTGTATGTTTTTCGCTGACCTTTTTTTATTAACAACATGCTGAATCGGCAAGAATCATATCTCCATTGGTGTTGGTATCATCTTGTTTATAAAATTGATTTAATAAATTGACTGGACACCAAGCTGTATAATTTTGTTTTAAAGTGTGAGTTCTGGCAGAACTGTCATGGCATCTTTGTCAGTTACAACATATTGTGTCCCTCTTGTAATATGCACATTGGTGACTAGCAGTTGGTTCATACAGCCCTTGAACTCAAATGTGATAGCGACTATTATTACTATTGTGGCCATGGTCTATTTTTTCTGTATGTATTAATACAGTCCTTAATTTACTGGTAATTGTTAGAACATGCTTTAATTATCAATAGATGAGACCTCATGATGCCGGACCTATTTGGTTATTTCCTAATTAGCTTCTCTGCTGATGCTAACTATAAGTTATATGTGTACAGTTTCAAAATATTCTTCTGATGTGCATCATTGTTGTGGAGACTTCATTTTGTCAGATAATAATTGGGCCATAATAATTTCCATCCTTGCAGTTCCGGCGACCGAGCTCCGCCTGCCCCTGCTCAGACCGTCCTCGATTCAATTCCGGCGCATGCAGCCTGATCCTCGTCAGCTCCGGTGCGCCTGTAGGTCTTTGTCCTCGCCAGGGCCACGAGCTCTTCCTTCCGCAACAATGTCAGTCATCAGCTCCCAAGGTTTGAAACCCTAGCTACTGGATTGCTTTTAATTCGACATTAGATGGATTAATTCTGCATCATAGATGGATAAGTGATTAATTAAAGAAAAGCTAGGCCGTCTATTCTTATCACCCACCATGCATAAAAAGAAGACCGTTTGGCACGAAATATTTTAATCTAATTTAATGAATCAAGCTAGATTCCTTTGTGCAAATGTTCATCTAATGTGAAAGCCAATATGTTGATTATTGATTGATTCGGTGTGCCTTTTTTCAGATGCGTCTGTGAGCTTAGTAACTCATGATTTATGCTTACAATATGTGAATCACCTATATTTTGTTTGTTGTCTGCTGTAGACTTTTGGATGCTACATGGCTTTCATTTTATCCCTGAATAAATGAAAGATTAGTTTGTGCTTTGGAATTGTGAAACCTATTCTGTTATTTGTGTACTGTTTGGCATTTTAATTTCTTTTAAGTGAGAGATTATTAGGTTAACGTCCTGTCACACAAGCTTATATCTAAACTTGTGTATTGCCACTTATATCTCTATTTCCTTCTCACTTCAACTGTACTAATCAGATTAATAATGTCTCATCATATGATTCACACTTTATGTTGATAACCTATTTGCACGGATTGGTCATGAGTTACTTGCTGTAGTAAGATGATGCTATTCTCAATAGCATTAGGTTAAATATACATACTGGAATAAAGTTTATTAGAACGGAAAAACAAGATGATTCTTCTGATCTTATTCCCGCAGGTGGCAAGAGTTTGCATTCTAAGCCTTTTGATTTGGTTTGTAATGTAATTTAGTTGACCTGGCAGCAACACATGTGCTGGGATGCTTTAATCATAGAAATAGCTCATAACATTTGAGTGAAAGTTTCTTTTCTGATGCATCTTGGAGGGGTGGTTGTGTATAGTCCTTGTGCTGCTGCCAGGTCTTCAGCCAAATCTAAAATATAATTAAATTTGACAATTTTTTGAAAGAATATGTCAGATAGACTGATCATGGATCCATGCAAACCTTCCCCTGGTGTATTCTCAAGGCATTTACATTGGGCATACTTTGATGTTCTAGCAAAAAGAAGTTGTGTTTACACTGCAGGTCACATGGGTCTAGCATACAAAATACCATGAGGCATCCGTGCACCAGCGCTATCGGCCTCTTTAAGGTCTGGCCTCGCTCTTGGTGCAGGGTGGTGGCTTGCAACACTGCAATGCCAATGCGAGTGATTGGCTATCGTGATGTCATCAGTTGCAGTGCCAGAGCATGACTTGTCATCATCATCAGGTATAGAAAATTTTATGACACATAAGATCAGTATATGATTCCTTGCTTGTGCTGCATCCTATAGAAATAAAAAAGTCGGCATTTCACTCTTTCCATAGCGGTTCTGTGGAAGGGAAATATAGTGTTGAATAAGTTGGCAGATTATGGAGAACTTCAGTGCATGGCTGAGTGCGTCATATGCAGAACGAGCAAACTGGGTGGCTTAAGGTAGCATGTGGAAAGATGTTGGTCATGGTACGAAATAATGTGGATGAGCCGGGGGTGCCACCAGGTGTGGTGCTCAGTGCCGCCATAGCAGTCAGATGCCTATGACACCTGAGGGTCTCCAACTTCTTTCATAACGAGGAGTTGCGTGCTGAATTGGATATCCTTAGTACCGGCAGCTAGCCCCTATTGATCAACATATTGTACATTGCCAAGGGACAACTGGATGACAACTCTGTAACTCTACTGAGAGCTCATGCGAACATATCCTGTAACACAACCATTCTGATCGCACTTTCAATGTTTGGTATGCTTGTTCATTAGTTCTTCAATAACAAAATGTGTCGACATGTCCTTGCAAAAAAGAAAAAGAAAAGGAAAGGAACGAAATGTGTAGATATGGTCATATGTAAAAAGTGGCAAAAGCTGAAGATGATGAAACTTAAATTTAGGCTATCAAGCAATGATCTTAACTATCCATCTCTAAGTAACATCAGTAGGAGCATTAACATAAATATACTTGTTCCCAAATAAATTCATCTGCACTAATGTTTTTCAGTATTAATATTTTGCTGTCCGTAGCAACACACGGGCAAATTCCTAGTACTTTTAAAAAGAATGAAGTGGAGACAAAACATGTTCCTACTTTCTCCGCTCCTCCCACACGTCCGCCCCTCCCCGCCCCCCACACCGCGCGTCCACCCCTCTTTCTCTCTGCACACCGTCGTCCCCCACCGACCCGACCTCGCCTCCCTCCTACGCCGCCGCCGTCCTCTCCTGCCCCGCTGCCGTCCCCCCACCGGACGCGACGGCCACATGTGCGGCGCCTCCAACCCTAACCCGACGCCTCCAGTCCCACTACTGTGCCGCCGACGCCTCAATCCCGCATAGCCGCCATCGCCTGACGCCGCGTTCTCCTCTCACCCGCGGAGTCGCCGCCGCGCTCGCCTCAAACCCACAGCCGCCATCTTCTCTGTGCCCTCCCCTGCATCGCCGTCTGGCTCCCTTCTCTCGTCCTCTCTCTTCTCTCGGCCTAGGGAGGACCAGGTCGATCTGAGCGCCGTCTGCCGGTAAGGTCGTGAGGCGGCAGCCGATCTCGTCCTCCGCGGGTACGATTCGCAGATGCCGGTGAGGGCGCGTCTCGGAGGAGCTGCGATCAGCCCCAGTGGTGAGGGTGCGCGGCACAGCCTGGTGGAGCGGCGGCCAAGCCCCAAGTGAGCAGCGTGGCGGCTACTCGGTGCCTAACCCACGCATCCCCTTCAAGGTTGGCATTCGTTCTTTATGTTTTGGGCCTCCAAATTTATTTTTGATCCATGGACGAGGAACGGGAAGTTCCAGTTGTTTATTTGGTGTGAGCGTAGATTCCATTGATGAATGATTTACTTATCTTGCTACTAGATTAACCCAAAATTTCCCCAATATCCACACTACATTGTTTCCCCAACGCCTGGCTGCCATCCGTCCTGAGATTGCCACATGCATTAGGTCCTGCTACACTTCGCATCACTGGCCGGCTGTTTTGCTGTGTTAGGAATCACTGATCTGACAGATAATTTATGTACTAAAAAACAATGCTCATCATTCTGGTCATCACATCCTTTTGCAACGAGCTCACTTTCTCTGAACACCATTTGCCATAGCCTAATCCATCTCATTCTATTTATTTCATCAAATTCGGTTACTATTGGCTTTGCTTGGAGTATATTCTGACAGATTTCAATGTATCATGAAACATTTGTAAATTTTCTTATCATGTACTGTTGTCCATTTCATGAGAATTATTCTGACATATCTCTGGTGTTGGGCAAATAAAAGACATATATACCTATAGCACTGTCACATCAAATTCTGCTATACCTTGAAATGATGATATGTTCAAATGAGCTATGAAATTTAATGTTATTGTCACATTCTAAGGTTTATTGTCAGGTGATATCATCATTTACTTTATGTAATTGAATACGAATTATGCCTTCACAAATGGTAGGAACCAGGAGCAGCACAAGGAGCCACATGATCAGCTCGCAAAAAGCCATGGGGGTAACTGGTGCGGCATTTTTTGACTAGCATGTGTGGGCAGGGTAACATTACTTGCTTGTGTGCTATGGGTGGGGTAAAATTACTTGCTTGTGTTGTATACTTCTATATTGCTTACATCTTACGCATTGGCTAATTCTAATCAAGAAGTATTTGCTTTTGCACAGTTTACTAAAAAAATCTCATTTGTAGGAAATCATGAATTTACCCAGGTTATTGAAGGCAGATGTCTTTGGTTTAGAGGCATATATACAAAGCAGGTGATGTTCTTGATTGGCTACTGAAGGTTCCTTCCTATTCAATGGATATGGAACACTGTGATCATCAGTGAGTCGGCTAACTTTTTTCGGGATGCAGGTAGTTCACTTCTTTGTATATCTATTATTGATTAAAAATATGCCTCTTTAGTGATATCTATTATTTAATGTTGAAATAGTGACGTTAGCATATAATTCTTAACAAAGCTGTGGCACCTGCTAAATTTTATTAGGAGTTCCATTTTTTCACCTAGGAAAAGTGGCTGAGAACCAATCAGGCCCTATATGGCTATATGTACAACTTGCTTTCATATCTTCCACGCCTTCTTTTTCGTCTGAGCTACAACTCAATTTTGTAGCAATCCACCTGAAGTAGACATATGGATATAAATCTATGATCTAGCAAAGCATTGTCTCTAACGTGGATGTTGACGGTGGTCCTGCTGATGTCAGTGAAGGATTGGCTGCAATGGAAGGTTATATTAATTTGAACTTCGAAGTTTAACTTAATGATAGTTTAGGTTGTTAAACTAAGGCATCACTGCATACAAATTTCTTTGTAACATCTGGAGTATTAATAAATCTAAGTAGATATTATAGTTTGTAGGTCAATAAATGAATTATATTTGTTAGAGAACACTACAGTATGAAATTTAGAGGTTCCTCAATATAAACCATGGCTTGTTATGTATTTTTTATTTTCTCCTCAAATATGAGTTTTCTATGCATAGTTTTTAATTAAGGTATCATGATAAAAGCATGTCATTTAATCCACATGATGCACTGAGCTGGGCCACACGATGCTTCTGCGCAAATAGTCTCCTTCCCTTACATGTTTGTGCAGAACTACCATCAGGTTAGTCCAGGTTGGATCAAATGTTCCATATCCATAGCTTTCTTCACCTTTTTACAGGATTTGATGATAAATTTTCCAATTAGTACTGGTGAGGCATCAGCTTCACCATTTGTTGGCCACAACTGTTGTGAGTTGCATTACAGATTAATGTGAAATTGACTCACGAAGGTAAATTCACGAACCCATTTCTAGCCTTTTTCATTTTGGTGTCATCTTTGCTTCCAATGTTTCAGCAATATGTCTGGACACCGGAATCTTGGTGCTCGAGCTTGCCACCGACGAGGAGCTGATGGAGTTCGAGGACATTCGCTACGACACCGATTGTGTCCTGATTTTTCTCTTGCTGTTTTGCTTATTTAGCTCCCATATAGCTGCAGCAGTTGTTATAGCTGCATTTTTCTACAAGCAAGTCCAGATTGATGCTAAGTGTGCTAAACTGCGCACGTATGTATCATTTTTTTGATTTTTTTTGCTCACAAGAGATTCTTGTATTGTAAATGAAATATCTAAAAATATATTTTGGTTGTTTTTTCACACTATTATTGTCTTGTTGGATCTTTCGCATATTGCAATCTAAATATTTTGTAGCCCGTAGCAAAGCACGGACACGATCCCAGTCGTGCTGAAAATCCTCTTTCGAAGGGGTTCGAAACTTGGACCTCCTACCGAGGCCGGTGCTACTTAAGTTTTTTTGACCAACCGGTCATATATATTATGGATCTAAAAACCAAAATGGTCTATAAATTTAAACGAAGTACCTTCGTACTTAAATATATAAGGGTACTAGGTGATACTTCGCGCGTTGCTGTGGGAATTTTTAACCAAAATTTTAAGGTAAAATGTGAAAGTAGAAATATCAAAACGATTACACGGCGATATTCATATGTAAACAATATTATATATGAAAGTATGTCAATTTTGTTGAGAGAACTATTTTTATATGATTGATCCTACATGTATTCAACTGCGAGAATTTTATGGTGTGCTACTCGCAAATACAACATGCTATAAGTCACAGAAAATCGACGAAGACATAAATATATGGTTTGGTGGATGTTGACATGGCTTACAGTAGATAGTGACATGGCGTGTAGTGGGTTATGACATGGCGCGTTGAGAGAGAAGATAAATCGTTGTGGGTACTAATTATATAGTTTATATAGATAGATACCTATAAGGCCAGTCTTAGAAGGAGTTCCATGAAGAGTTCCATAAGCATTAAACTTCACGCCACATCAATATTTTTGCTGACTTGGCAAGATCTTTACAAGAAGTTAAAATGTGGAGTTTCATCTAAGAGGAGTTTCATCCGACACTGGCAAAATTAGTTTTCAATTTTGGTACCACGCTGAGACTAGCCTAACTAGACTAATTAGCCTGTCATAAATATCATTCATTTAAGGATAGGGTGACTAAATGGTAGAAGCAGCAACAGTCTTGCTAGCACAATGTAAATGTTATATTTCTATCATATACTAACAAAAAAGAAATTGCTATAGCTCTCATCTGTTTTTCCATGCGATCGGGTTGTGTTCCAAGACAAGAGAAGCGTAGATGAGCTCGTTCCACGCGTCCGGCACGCCGGGGAGGCACCAGTGGCTGCAGTCCTGCTTCCTCTTGGACACCTTCTTGTCGATCCAGCGCGCCCATGTCTTGAGGGCTCGTCTGTAAGCCTCCGTCGAGTCGAAGTGGGGGTACAGCGTGTCGCCTTCTTTGTAGTAGTTCTTCCTGCAAATAATTTGATTTTCACCAAGAATCAAGAGTGAGCAGAGGCTCTGGTTCGTCTTCAAGCTGCAGAAAGAACGACACAGAGGCAATCAGTGACGGCGCCGTACCCCCTCGCCGTCTTGCCGTGCATCCACCAGTGTCCGGTGTTGAAGACGAGCACGTCGGCCTTCTTCCACCGGTTGGCCGTCTTGTCAATGCGATCGATCTGGAGGATCGGGTTGGAGTTCCGCTGCCGGTTGAAGCGCACCCCTTCGCGGACCAGGAAATGCGACCGCACGAACTCCACAGTGCAGTCGTAATCCTACGGATGTTCATGGAACTGGCCGAGTTCACATCATCTTGACATCTTCCACTCGACGTTGATTTGCAGGCCATTAGAGAGTTTAGAAGCTAAGAGCCGTTTGGATGAATGGATTACCGCGAACTTGAAGACGAAGTAGCACCGGCCCTTGCTGATCCTGTACCCGTGCGTCTCGAACATCCGGGTCTTGTCCGGCAGCGCCTCGCGCAGGGTGCAGAGCAAGGACTCGAACTGGTTCCGGTTCATGGAGTCGCCGACGAGCATCAGCCGCTTGCCGCGCAGCCTCGCCAGGAAGTCCGTCGCGTTGAACCTACGGACCTAGCGCCCGAATCAGCGAGCATTATTTCAGGCGCCGTGCACGCGCGCACGGGTGAGGCGAGGACGAATGTGACGTCGCTGGGTGGTGGGTGGGTACCTGGGGAGGCTGCAGCGGCGCGGCGCCCAGCGCCACCGCGTGTACCCATCGTCCGGCCGGCCGTTCGCCGCGCAGGAGTACGCCTCGTCCACGTAGGGGCACGTCCCCGGCGCGTACAGCTGCCGCGCCTCCTCGTCTCGCACCCACTCCCCGTCGAACACGTCGCACCGTCGGGTTTCGGTTCCACCCGCCTCGTCGTCGTCTTCCGGGGTCTCAGGCAGTGGTGGAGAGGGAGACGGCGGTGGAGAAGGTGGATCCTGCATCGGTGGCGGCGGCGGTGGTGGAGAAGGTGGAATCCGTATCGGTGGCGGCGGTGGAGAAGCTGGAATCTGTATCGGTGGCGGCGGTGACGTGACGCGAGGAGGCGGAGACATCGGAGCTGTCTGTATCAGTGGCGACGGGAACCAGCTGAGACGGTGTTGGGAGAGCGCACGCGGCGAGGTGGAGGAGGAGCGGAGGAAGGGGAGCGCGAGCGGGAGGATGAACGGGACGGAGACGAAGGCAGCGAGGAGCGGGGCAGCCAGGCGCCACGGGAGCCGCGGCACGGGCGGCATGTCCGGACTCCCGAGGAAGATAGAGCGACTGGGGACGTGTGACGGCGACGGTGCGAGGGCTCCCCGGGCGGCCGGCGACGAACGTTGAGGCACTGAGGCGAACGGGGTGGATCCAGCGGGCGAGAGTAGTGGCGCGAGATGCGCGCGCGCCGGTTTGACTCTGGCATCGTTGAATTCGATTTGGATGGAACAGTGCGTGGTGGAGAGTTCGTGGGCCGTTGTTGTCTGTGTGTGTGGGCTGCGGCGTCGTGGCCGGCCGACACAACCCACAGACGACGGAATGAACTCTTTTTGGGCCGTCCGTGTTTGACTCGGACTAAAAAGTCGTTGAATGGCCTCCAGTGCTGACTGTTCCGTCCACTTCCTGAGCTTGTTCTTCGCGTGGCTCCTCGATAACGCCGAGCACTGCAATTTTCTACAGAGTGCGAATCCCAATTCAAGCGCTCTACGCCTCTACAGGAGTACGTGACAGTAGTGTAGCACATGGCAATTTTCTTTTACGATCCTGAAGTGAACAAGAACAAAAATGAAACCGAGAAGCCAGCGCCTCTGTAGTCAGTTCCAGGATTTTCATAGGCTACCACTACCGGTTCCTCCGTGCTTTCGTGCCATACCAGGAGTTTGCACCCAACCATCAAACGCCACTGCCTGCTCGCCTCCCGTCAGTCTCTCGTTGCTGGTCACGATCGAGCGCACGGGCACACACACATCAAAGTCGCAACGCTTCTGACTTCTCCGCCCCGCCTGTCGTCATCTGCCATCACCAGTACGAACGCCGCGCGCCCCAAACCAACCGGGCGCACTACTCGCGAACCCGTGCGTGCTGTCTCCGCGACGCAGACACGGAGGCCGCCCAGGCAGCAGCGGCGTCGGCAAAGATCCGCCGGCCAGACGTCGATCGGGCACCCACCCGCACCGGCAAAACCACAGCCGCGCGCCGCGCCCAGTCGCAGGCTCGCAGCTGAAGCCTCCCGCGACCCGTCCTGTCACCGAACCCCGGGGCCCGGGCGCGCGCGTCCACAGTCCACACCCTGTCACGCCTGGCGTCCCCCGGCCCGCGCCGTGCCGTGCCGTGCCGCCAGGGTGGCGCCGCGCGCGCGTACGACCGTGGGCGGCACCGGGAGTTGGACTTTGTCCGCGCTCGCGCAGTCCAGCACGTACCCTCCCGCCGCCCCGTCGCTCTCCGCCTCGTCCTCCTCCCTCAAGAGGAGTTTTCGTTTTTGGAGTTGCCGGTGGGCGGCTGGGCGCCGGGGCGGTGGCCGACCTCTATGAATGGTGCGTGGACTGTCCCAACCCCTCGCGTCACCTTTCGGCGCGATCGATCTCATTTTTTTTTCCGCCCTCACTGTTGGAGCGGATGGATGGCTCCGAGCCGCCAAACAGCTCAGCGGTGCTCAAAAGGCACGCATTATGGCGCGACGAAAAGCCTCTTGACATTGGTTTTCCTCGGTACTTTTGGTAGGAACATACACATATGTTTTGGTAGGAAACCTTTCCACGTTTGCAAGTCTTCCATCCCTAAAATGAAAAGGCTAGTGCTCATGTTATTGTTTTTTTTTTTGCAATACTCATGTTATTATTTACAAGCTAAATTCGGAGTTGAAAACCTATTAACACCCGGGCGAAACCAAGAAAAAAAAGTGTGACTTTAAGTATAATGAAGTATTCGAGCCCAAGTTGCGACGAAGCGTACTGTGTATTTTTAATTTCATTGTGTTTGGGAGTAATTCTCCAAAAGCGGTGATTCGTAGCTTAAGCTTTCCTCGTCGGTTCGTACATTTTTCATAAATGCTATGCTAACGGTTGGATTAATTCAAACTATTTTGCGCGCCATATTTTATCTATACTTAGACTTGAGCAAAATGTGGGTTGGGTCGGGCTTGGGCTGACAAAAAGCTCAGAATGATTCGAGCAAAAAAAAAAAACGTGATCGCCCACGGAGATTTTTCGGGCTTCTTTCGAGCCGGGTTGGATCCCCCTGCGTCTTTTTTAGTTGAACATTAGTTTTTTTTTAAAAAAAAACAATCGTGTCGAGCTTTGCTCGCCTAGATTTTTCTGGGTCGGGCCAAGTTCGCTCAAGTCTATATCTAGCATGAGAACATATGATGAATGATAACAACCGGTTTGAACCCTCCTTACTCCAAAATTCAAACGTGCCATGGAACTCAAACCATTTACAAAATCGTCATTCCGTCGAAAGCGAGAGTACCTCTCATTTCTTCATTTATTTATCATATCATCAGGCATTATCATATTATCAGGCAGGCCGCTGGAACCTTCTTCAAACTTTGACGAACATTTGCCCTTGGCCCCCTATCATTTTCAACAAACTTTCAGTCTCTCGCTTTTATCATTTCTCCCTTTTCCTCCCAAATTATACAGATCTAGCTGGACCATGTCGTCCTCTACGCCGTTAGCATCATGACAGTATATCCACCTGTACACGCCCGTTTCCCCCAGCTCGTCAGAACGAGGCGCCACGACAGAATAACGGCGCAGGGAAGAAAATTCCGTCGGAAAATATAAATAGCGCAAACTCCCAAACTCCTCCTCCACCTCCTCTGTCTCTGTTCTGTTCTGTCCTGTCCGCCTCCTCCCTCCTCGTCGTCCTCCTCCGCCATAGTGGCGAGCACGCCACCCGCCAGCGCCGCGCCACGCCTCGCCACCAATCATTCGCCTCCCCCCCCCCCACCCCCAACCTCCCCCTCCGCGCCGTTTAGCCGGGGTGATTAACGGATTATTAGTTAATCCCGGAGGCTTTCGCGGCCTCGTCCGCCAGCCACCCCCGCTAACGCCAACCCGGGAGCGCGCTAACGGCAGCAGCGACAGCAACCCGCTGGCTAGCTAGTCTTCCCCACGATTCGACGCCGCCACCGCCACCGCCCCGCCCCCCGGCCCAGGTGCGTGGCGACCAAATCCTCCATTTCAGCAATTTTTTTTAAGGGAATGATGAGGGGTTGGGAGGGCCTGAGAATTTGTTTAATGGTGCCCGCGGCGGGGGTGGTTAAGTTGGTCTTCTGATCGGGGCTTTGGCTTCGGGCGATCTGAGGTCCGGACCATGGCCGCGCCGGGGTCAGCGATCAAGGTACGCGTGGGGTCTGTGCTCGGGCGGCTTGGGTACGTGCGCGTCGGATCTGGGCTGCGGGAATTCGCTGTGTTTTTGGGATTTCGTGTGGTACGGACTGGGTTACTGGGTTCTGGATGGATGGGTTTTTACCGTGATGTGGTGGGGAAATTTTGCGAGGTTTGGTTTTTCTGGTGGCGGATTGGGATCTGGTCGTCTGGCATTTGGCATGAGAATGGCCATTTTGCGTGATTTGGATCAGACGATGGATCGGTGTCATTGAGATGAGCTGCTGTTTTATGGAGACCAGGTCTTGTCAGAGCAGTGTTTTTGTTTTTTTATTTTTCTTTTTGGGCATGAAGTGGATCTAGGTGGCCGAAATTTGGTTCGATTTTCTTCAGCCACTTGATAGCTCTGTGCTGATCCCGACGCTGAGCTGTGCTCCTGGAAGTCGTGGACTTGGCTGCACGGTTGAATTGTTTTGGAAGTGATATTAGTTGTGTCGGAGCGTTGGAGCCATGCAAGTCCGTCGGTGTTTTGTTGGATTTAGTGAGCTGGATGTGGATGTTTTGTTGGATCCTAAATGTCAGGACTACTCAATCGGATTTTGGCCCGAAGTTGCACATAAACCAGCAACCTTCTTGAGTTTACCTTTGAGCCCTTTATTATTGCGCTGATCAAATTCGGCATCTGGTACCGTGGCGGAATGGAAGGTGGTAACTCATTCAGGCAGTTTCATAACATCCTGGAAATGTGTCAAGCTCTTGTCTATTCTGTGGTTACAGGAGTTTGAATCTGCTAATGATGTGACACTGTCTTGAATTTAGATGTGTCAAGCTCTTAGTTGGTCATTGCAACTCTTATGGTTGAAGCTGGATGATACTATATTTGATTGAAACTAGATGTGATCAGGATGTTAGCTTGCTCTTTGGCATGCCAACTTCTTAGTTTGGACCTTTGTAGATGTTTAGTATATGTTCTTCAAGCCATAATTGTTATACAAGAGCAGGCTAAAATGTCTTGAAATTGCTAAAAATTCTAATGATTTGGTATTGTGCTCCTATCAATGGGCTTTTTTAAATAGGAAACTTTTGTATGCAGTGTTGTTTGTAAACACAACATGTGATTCAGCCCATTTTGGAAAAAATTTCACTAGCCATGTCTATCATTTTTTTGAAGGATCTTTGTTGATGTTCTTGTAAGAATGCTTTTATGCGGGCTCGCTTTTGAGTTCCAGAACTTATATTGTTCCAAATGGAATAACCATTCATCTATTTTTTTTCTATTTCAGCACACCTTTTCTTCTCTTGTGAAGCAAAAACCACCAAGGACTAGCCCGACAAAATCTAGGGGTACTATGGCTGTTTCAATGAGGGAGGTGGATCCTGTTTTTCAAGGTGCGGGTCAAAAAGAGTATCCTTCAGCTTCTAGTTTGCTACTGGTCATAATATCTGTGCTTATACCTTTGTGCCGTTTGATTCCAAGGATTTCATTTGCTCATTCCTCCCATTAAATTTCTATTATTGTTCCAAAATAATTGTTCCTGCTGCCCATCGTATATCTAGTACAAGATTGTTAGAACACTTATAGGTCAAACATCCATTATATTTCATGAACTGTGAGTCCATGGGAAATCTTTGTGATAATCTAGTGGAGAAATTAGATCAGCATGGTGTCACATTACTTACATCCAATCCAGTCCTATTTGTTTATTTCTTCATTATTACCCTTAACAACGATCAGTGGATTGGAAATATGGCGGATTGAAAAGTTACAGGCTGTTCCTGTCCCCAAGGAAACATATGGGAAATTTTTCACAGGCGACTCGTACATAATACTGAAGGTACATTTGCTCATTTCGTAAATGTTTCAATTCCTGTATTTTGTTCTATGGGAAAAATATGTTGTGTGCTGCCTGATGTCAGCAGTACAATTTTTTCTGTTGCTTACATTTTAACTCCAGGATCATTAAATCTTGACTTCTTCTGTTCACATGCTTATCAAATCATGCATCCCTGATACTAGAAGGGATAAGTTGTTTCCTAATGCAGCTGATTATTCCAGTATGTTGTTTATGCTGCATAAAAGCAATAATATTCTGTTTATAACTTTATATTGCACAAGTGCTCAGATTACAGTTAATACACTTAGATTGATATTATCAGGGTGACATCCTGATTGTTTTTAATAGTTATTTTTGATTCTTTGTACAGACAACTGCCCTTAAAAATGGTTCATTTCGGCAAGACATCCATTATTGGCTTGGTAAAGATACCAGTCAGGTTTGCTTTCACATTATAAATTCATTTCATTGTCTGGTGCTGTAGGATTTCATCTTTAGGTACTGTAGCTAATGAACAAGAAGATTTTACAAATTGCATTGTAATTAATATATAGGATGAAGCTGGTACAGCTGCAATCAAGACTGTTGAACTGGATGCTGCTCTTGGTGGACGTGCTGTCCAATACCGTGAAGTACAGGGAAATGAGACTGAGAAATTTCTTTCGTATTTTAAACCTTGTATTATACCAGAGGAAGGTGGGGTTGCATCTGGTTTCAGGCATGCTGAAATCAATGAGCGGGCGCATAAAACACGATTATTTGTCTGCAGAGGAAAGCATACAGTTCATGTTAAAGAGGTGATATTTTTTGTTTGCATATAGTTTTGTCAATTTGTGCTTGTACAGTCATACCTTCCTAATACAAATACCACATTCCAATTTTCCCCTGCTCCAACAGGTTCCTTTTGCACGAACGTCACTCAACCATGATGACATATTTATTTTAGATACAAAATCTAAGATATTCCAATTCAATGGATCAAATTCAAGTATTCAGGAGAGGGCTAAAGCACTTGAAGTTGTGCAATATCTTAAAGATACCAACCATGATGGTAAATGTGAAGTAGGAGCAGTTGGTAAGTTGACCTTTTGCCAAGGGTTTAAATGTGCTTAAATGTTCAAGGTCCAATATTCTTTCAGAGTTATAATCTAGTGTTTCAAACAGAGGATGGAAAGTTGATGGCAGACGCTGATGCTGGTGAATTCTGGGGTCTCTTTGGTGGATTTGCTCCTTTGCCAAGAAAGACTTTTTCTGAACTTAACGGGAAAGATTCTATTTCCACTTCAAAATTACTTTGGTAATATAGCATACGTGACAAATCATAGTGATTTTTTTTCCATCTTTGAAGGAATTCTCTCTCTCATAGTTATGTTATAGCATGTCTACTTTTTGGTCTATTGAAAATTTTTTTCCCTATTTTTATTGTCAGTGTCAATAAAGGCCAAGTAGCACCTATTGATTGTGAAATTTTGACAAGAGAGCTACTAGATTCAACAAAATGTTACCTGCTGGACTGTGGTTCTGAAATTTATGCCTGGATGGGTAGAGAAACAACTCTGGAAGAGAGGAAACGAGCAGGCTCTGCTGCTGAGGTAACATTGTCTTGCTTCTGTATGATTTTTCTGTTACTTCTGTCTCCCACTGCCCATGGGCTTGTAATTCTGTAGCACATACATTAGCTGCCATGAGGTTAAACTTTGAGTCTGATCCTTTGGTATGGCATGAATCTGTACCTGAATCTGTATTTGTTCTTTTGTCCAGGGAGTTACCTGGACAGAGAGTGGTTAATGGAAGTATGATTTCCTAAAAAAACATTGTTGCTCCTGCCATCTTGACTTGGTACTTATAGTAATTTGGCTGGACCTTTTGTGAACCAGCCACCATAAAGTTCACAATTTAGGCAAATGCGTGGAAAAAGAGGCTCTACGAGAGGTGTACCGCAGACGTATTAAACTTAAGATCCATCACCCACCTTTCTTCTTAATATATTTAATATATTGATACACAGCTCTCCTGCATGTTCGAGAAAAAAAGGAACCATCACCAATGTGGCTCCTAACCAGATATTTGATTAAGAAGTTGTAGCTAATGTGGATAAGCATTGAAAGCTAGGCATCAAACTTGAAATTACCTATGAAAAAATTTGGGCTCACCCACATCAATAACATGGAGTTCCTATAGCGAGTATTGACTCTGTTATGGTAGTGCCATATGTGAGGTAAATTAAACTTTGCGTGCAAGAGAATGCTTTTAACCAGTTCAAGTTTAGTTGTTGGCTAATTCATCATGACTGGCAACATGGTTTTTTCATCACATTCCATAACCCTGGTGTTGCAGATTACTAAGCCCCTTGCTAGCTAAAAATCATCACTGAGATAGACGCACTGGAATTCCAGTTTTTCACCTTCTCCATCTACTACATACGCCTTAAACAATTGTTGCCCTTTTTCTTTCTTACTTCTGTAGGAATTACTACGTGAAGGAAACCGACCAAAATCTCATATTATTCGTCTCATGGAAGGATTTGAGACTGTTATATTCCGATCAAAGTTTGATAAATGGCCCAAGAAAGCTGATGCAGTTGTGTCGGATGAAAGCAGAGGAAAAGTGGCAGGTTAGCAAAGCTAACATTTATTTCTCACTACTGATGTTTTATTAGTAATGACAAAACATCACCAGATCCTTATCTTCTTCATTTTATTTGTCAGTTTGTCACTACTCATGTTTTATAACTAATTTCCTTCTGTAGCCCTTCTTAAGCGACAAGGATTTAATTTTAAGAGTCCAGTAAAAGCTGCTCCCGTAAAGCAAGAGCCTCAACCTCAGATTGATTGCACTGGCAATTTACAGGTCAGTAAACTTCCTTTCTTACAAAAGACTTCGCAACCATATCGCAAAAGATTTCTGTAACTTGATTTATCATTTATTGAGCTCTTCTGATATAAAACACATACCCTGGAATATGGATTTTAGTTGCCACTTGCCAGGAATACCATATTCCAGGGTATGGGGTTTATTAGTTAGCATAAATCTACCTAGGAGGATTTAGTTGCAATAACAAGATGAGATGTGACTGGCAAATAACCGCATTCTTGCAGAATATGGAGAATATGTTTTTGTACAAGTTATTTATACTGTTCCTGAGAATATGTTTTGATTGACCAAGTAAGAAATTACTATTACAGTTATATAATTGGCCGATACAGTTGTATAATTCCTAGTGTTGGTACGGAACTATGCATTCCAAGTCCATTTGCACCCACCTGAACTTGTCACGTAGTCTAAAAAACTCCCCAGAACTTGAATATCAGGAATCTTACACTCATCATGTCTCTAGACTGTATCTTAAAAGATGGTTTCTCAGCCTGCGTGAGAAGGTCTTCTCTTGGCAACAGTCCAGGGGCTGTCTTACCCCCCGCAGGGTGAGTTTTTAAAAGGTGGTTTCTATGATGTGGCTAAAAGAACTACTCAAAACCAGACCAGGGGGTAGTTTGTCTGGTTTTCATGGTTCACGGGCAAAAATCAGACTCAGTGAAGTTCTGTGGGGTAAAATGGACTTGGCTCTAATTCTTATTCCAAACGTTTGCTCTTACCATTCATGCATTTATTCACTTCAGACTCTCCTATAACAGTAAATCCTAAGTAGCCTCTGTCTTTCAGGTTTGGCGTGTTAATGGTAGTGAAAAAACTTTCCTTTCATTCTCTGAGCAATGCAAGTTCTACAGTGGAGACTGCTATATCTTTCAATACACCTACCCTGGAGATAATGGAGATGAATGTCTTATTGGTACCTGGTTTGGTAAGAAGAGTGTCCAGGTAACCATTTTATGCATTTTCCATTTGTTTCTATTTGTGTCATTTCATTAAGAGAGAAAACAGAGTACAACAAGCATGATATTTCCATTTGTTGTATTTCCACTTCCACATATTATTGATACATGCCATGGCAACCTATCATTATTAGGTGCCTGTCTGAACTGTATCAGCTAGTATTTGTTTTCTGGTTATGTGAGAAAATAGAAATGTGTTTGCCATTCTAGCGAATCAAAATATTTTTAAAAGAAATATTAAGTCTTATTTATTGATATTATACTGTGCATATTTTTAAAATTAGTCAGGCTGTACAACTTTGTAGCCATAAAAGATGGCTTTACGATTACGAAAGCATCCAACTTCTTTGATTTATTTTGTCTTGCTGTAATTGACATTTCTAAATTGCGGATATATCATCCACTCTTTCCTGAGTACCATTCATATATTACCTTCTTGACAATTTTGTTTCTCTGTTAAATGTTATCAAGTTGAATAGTAGTTACTTAACCATGTGGTTCCTTTTTCCATATATAAACAGGAGGAAAGGAGTGCAGCTACTTCACTTGCAGACAAGATGATCGAGTCTTTAAAATTCCAGGCTGCTCTGGTTAATATTCTTCCTGTTTTGTCTAAGAGGATTTTTGTAAACCTTAGCTAACTATCCTGACCTCATTTTCTTTGGTTATCACAGGTTCGCGTTTATGAAGGAAAGGAACCCATTGAGTTTTTCCCAATATTTCAGAACCTGGTTATATACAAGGTTAATGTTTAACCAAATGGATGTGAATATGCCCTAATTCTCTCTCCTTATTGTGGCAATATGATTAATGCATGTGTATTTAACATTTCTGTACTAATACAGGGTGGTACGAGTACTGGTTACAAGAAATTTGTCTCAGAAAACAACATTGAGGATGATACCTATTCAGAAAGCGGGGTTGCACTTTTCCGAGTTCAGGGTTCAGGGCCAGAAAATATGCAAGCTATTCAAGTTGATACGGTACTTTGTTTTTATTGTCTTTTCAACAACGCATTATGGTTGTGTTATGGCCATGATATCTTAGTGGATTTTGTAAATGTTATGACAATGCTATGATTCTTATTACCAGGCAGCAGGATCGCTGAACTCTGCTTATTGTTACATACTACATGATGGAGATACAGTTTTTACGTGGATTGGTAATCTAAGCTCATCAATGGACCAAGAGCTTGCTGAGAGGCAGTTAGATGTAATCAAGGTATGTGGAATGCTTTTCAGTGATTATTTCATATGGACGTGGTTGACTGTTCAAATGAACATTCTGCTATGTTGCCGCTGCACACTGATTAACTCGTTATCCACATGATAGTTAGGCCTCAGTTCTGTACTTGTGTTTCTTTATCTATTATTTCTAGCTTGATGGAAATCAGTGGATAGCAGGTCAATGGCGACTAATCTCTACAGAGCCATCTAATCTAAAGATTTTCTAAAGGCAGTTACTGCATTTATGATGACTGACTAGTTACTACAACCATCATAATTCTGTACTAATATGCTGTATGTATAACTGAATGTTATCTTATAATTTATTTACTCACCATCATATTATATAATTTATGCATCCTGGTTCGAGTTGCTTTTCCTACATCTGTTTCCTGTCAAATGTACCTGACTAGCATCAAATGACACCATGCGGTACAGATCTACATCATGTGTTACAAAATGAACATAATCATTACATTGCAGTAAATCATCATTGGATCACTTCTCAAAGTTGTCTGATTGTTGTGCTTCCTGATCATATCTTCCCAGCTTGCATATCAGCTTATTGATTGCTTTTGTGTAACTGTATGTTACTAAACACTAACCCTTTCCATTCTGCTCATCTACTATATTATATACAGCCAAATATGCAGTCCAGATTGCTCAAAGAAGGATCTGAATATGATCAGTTTTGGAAGCTACTAGGAGTCAAGTCTGAGTACTCCAGCCAGAAGATTGTGAGAGATCAAGAAAGTGACCCTCATTTGTTTGCTTGTACATTTTCAAAGGGTAAGATAATTTCGAATCTTCCTACTGCATTTATTGATTATTAATTATTATAATTCATTCCATAATCCTTACCTTACCTATCTGCATGTCCTCTTCTTGAATCATTTTTTTTGTTCTGCGAAATGCTTGGGGTGAGAAGGGGTGCTTAAGGTGAGTAGTGCTGAAGTTTATGTACTGTTGTCATGACAGTAGTCAATAATGTGAATAATAGTTAATGCTGGTGAGCTGATTTTGTAGGTTAGAGAAATATTCAACTTCACTCAAGATGATTTGATGACGGAGGACATATTTGTTTTGGACTGCCATTCATGTGTCTACGTATGGGTTGGACAACATGTGGACACAAAAATACGAGCACAAGCTTTGAACATTGGAGAGGTATATGATATATTTATGTTTTCTTTGTATAATGATATAAATTAGAAGGCACATTGAGTTTTCCAAAGTTTAAATTGGCTTGTAAAACTATTATTTCTGGCAGAAATTTCTAGAACTTGACATTCTAATGGAGAATGTATCACGAGAAACACCACTTTATGTCATCACTGAAGGAAGTGAACCCCAATATTTTACAAGGTTCTTCACTTGGGATTCAGCAAAATCAGCAGTAAGCCAGCCTCCCTTCTGGATTATAGTGCCTTTGGTGTTGTGCAAACATCACGTGCTGAACTCATCGTTTTATCTTATGAATTATTTCAGATGCATGGTAACTCATTTGAAAGGAAGCTATCCATAGTGAGGGATGGAGTAAAACCAAGAGCAGATGTAAGATTTCTGTATCCAGTATCGAGAGTAATATCATTTGACAGTTGGGACTATCAGTGTGCCTGGATTGATCAGCACCCAGTCTAAAGGAGGTCCAAATAAAATAAAAATAAGCCGAATAGATAAAAAGGAACTGTATGAAATGCAGTGGTAGTGTATCTGTTTCGAGTTATGATAGCACTATGTGTTGGCACATCTGTTTGCAGAATGTTTATTGATTAGTGTCTACTGCATAACCTTATGAAGCAGTTGATGCATTTTCATTGGTTACTTATGGTTAGTCGTTTACATTTTTGTTGAAGTCATGAAAAGAAAGGCTAACTATCCCTAGTTAGGTATCAAATTTTAGCATCTCTAGATTTTGTTTTGTGCATGAACATACAAGGTAGCAAATTGGACGTAGCTCGTAGCGCATGCATTCACTGTGTTTTTTTAAGTTTCCTAATGCTGTTTTTCCTAGAACGAGACTAATACTTGGTTATAATATTTTTTAGAAACCAAAAAGAAGGACAACATCAGCACACACGGGAAGGTCTAGTGTACCCGATAAATCTCAACGTTCCAGAAGCATGTCATTCAGTCCTGATCGTGTCAGAGTCAGAGGAAGGTCGCCTGCTTTCAATGCATTGGCGGCTAACTTTGAGAACCCAAATGCTCGAAACCTGTCAACTCCTCCACCCGTTGTTAGAAAACAACCTCCAAAGCCTGTATCCCCTGATTCTTCAAAGCCACCTCCAAGGACTGCTTCGATCGCTGCAATTTCTTCTTCTTTTGAGCGGCCTAAGGCAACTCTAATACCAAAGTCTATTAAAGGTATGTTAAGCATCCTTAGAAAGGGTAGTGCCATAGTGGTATTTTACACAATCATGGTTTCTCTTACATTCTATGTTCTTTTGGTGTCAAGCGAGCCCTGATGCAAGCAAGCCCCAAACTGAAGCAAGCAAACCTAACTCAGAGACAAATGCCAAGGAAAGTAACCCTACAAAGGATAGTCAAATTGCTACTCCAGTAGTACAAGAAGATGTAAAGGAGAGTCAGGCGGAGGGTGAAGAAGGGCTTCCTGTATACCCATACGATCGCCTGAGGACATCTTCCACCAATCCTCCTACAGACATTGATGTAACCAAGCGGGAGGTAAATTCTGCTGTCCTTACGATACCATTGCCTAACTGTGTCAACACCCAACCCCTAACAGTCTAACACTACTATACTGGGCACCTTGCAGACATATCTGTCTTCATCAGAGTTCAGAGAAAGGTTTGGAATGACAAAGGAGGCTTTTGCCAAGCTACCAAAATGGAAGCAGAATAGGCTCAAGATTGCTCTTCAGCTGTTCTGAACCCTGCTACTGTGAAGTCGAAGCACAATGACATGACTGGTTTTCAAAGGTAAAACCATTTTTTCAGCCACAGGCTCTTTGTGATCTCTCGTGGTCACTGCAGCAGCAGTATGAGTCGTCAAAAGTATACCCTACCAGGGTCAAGGGGCCCTCGATAGGTTTTGGAGGGGCAAGTCCAGTGAGTTTTTAGCTGCTCATGCTCCTGAATTGTGTTCACTGACAATTTTCATGTGCAATGACTTTGTGCCATATCGCTGCATTGGCGATCGGTCATCCAATTCTTTCCTACCTCACAGGTTTGTTTGTGAGCTTGCAAACCTTTCCCCCCTGTGAAGCCTCCCATTTGTTCTATTTTTTAAAAAGTAGAGTCCCGATATAATAAGGGATATATATATATATATGATGTAATTTAGACAAGAGAGCATGTTGTACAAAAGAGTTTGTAAAATATTGCCGGGTGCTGTTGTTTTGTACCTGCAATTTGTTTCCGTAAGAACGTAACTAATCATGCTTGTAAATTTTTCCAGATATATATATTGTCTCGCATGGTTTTGATGTCCTGTAAATTTCTTGTGCATTCATGCCGATTACACTTTAGTTTTGGTTGAAAATGAGTTTGATTAGTTTTCAAATTCAAATAGTATTCGAATTTATTTTAGATTAAAAAAACCGGAATTCTTAGAATCTCCATTGCGACGAGTCCTAGCCACCTAGGTCGATATTATGAAGGTAAGCCGTCGAACTCAGTGCCAATCAGAAATTTTGTATAACTTCATTTTTTTTGGTTAGTTTTCTAGTGCACATTAGTGATTTCTAATGTTTTAGCTAAGGAACATGTGCATATAACCTTATAACGGTTGTTAATTCTTTTAATCATTATGGTCAGTTATATCATCAGCAGAAGATGTCTCCTGCGTAGATGTATGATGAAGCTGAGAAATATATTCATTACCTGGAAGATGTCTAAAAATAAAAATATACCCATAATCTAAAAAAAAAGTTTACCAGCATGACGTGAAAAGAAAAAATAATAAATAAAGAAACGGTGCTGAGATTCGCCGAAACGGGCCGGAAACTGGAGATGGGTCATATGGTCCTTCTTCCTTGTCAGGCCCCTCTCTCGGTGGCCCAGCGCACACGCGTCGGCCGTGTGCTCGGCTCACCATGGCGCGCCGGCAGCCCGCGAATTTTTTTTATATTTTTTTCTCAATTTTGCAAAAATAAATGTCTCCTCAAAAATTTAGCAAATCTATACTGCTTCCTACCGCCGTGTGGCATGACGGCAGTTGCCCTGCCCCACACGGTGGTACGCCCGGACGCGGGCCCCAACTGTCCCGATGGACATACCGCCGTACCACACGGCGGTATGTCCCTACCGCCGTGTGGTACGGCGGCAGGTCCTAGCGCCGTATGGCACGGCGGCTGCAGGCCTGCAACCACCGTACCACACGGCGGTAGGATCTGCTGCCTATTTAAGGTCGAAATTCAGTCGAAAATGTTATAATAATTCGGAAAAAAAGTGAGGGGGTGGGGAGAAGAGAAGGGAGTGAGGAGGAGGTGGCCAAGGTGCGAAGCTCTGCCGGTTTTTCGTCTCGTTAGAGGTAAATACTCTGGTAATTCATATTTTGAACTCTGATAATTCATATTTTTAATTACTGTTTTAGTGTAGATCTGCTTAGTGAAATTATAGTTTTAGTGTAGATCGATTAGTAAAATTATAGTTCTAGTGTAGATCTGCTTAGTAAAATTATAGTTTTAGTATAGATCGATTAGTAAAATTATAGTTCTAGTGTAGATTTGCTTAGTAAAATTATAGTTTAAGTGTAGATCTAAGTAGATATATTTTGTAGTTACAGATCACTTGTTAATAGTGATTATTTTTTTTTCATGCTGTCAGACATGTCGGATACAGTTACTGTGAAGTTGTATTTCGGTAATGACCAGATTAGATATGGTGAAAATGGAGTTGACTTGTCAGAATCTGATTCGGTTGACCATGTGATTAGAAGAGCAGCAGAAAGAACTTGGGGGTCATAACCAACTTTTTTTTATAAGGCATTCCATGTAGATGTAGAGCAACATGACTTGTCCATTATGACTCTAATCAACAGGAGTGAGGCAGTATATTGGGAGCTTATGCCACTTCAAGGCACTGAACATTGGAGGAGTTATATCAGAACTGCATGTCAAATTGGTTTGCCTGTGATTTTGTTTGTCCAAATTGTTCACAAGGCTGGGTCTAGTAGTCAAGTGCATGAGGGTAGTGGTGCTCACCAGGGTGAGGCTGAACTAGAAGCAGGAGATGGTCCTGCAACTGAGGCAGAAGGAGATGGTGCTGCGACTGAGACAGAAGTAGGAGTTCAGGAGGAACACAGTCACACACCCTTTGAGGCCCGTGGTGAAATTGATGAGGGGGAAGTTAATGAAGAAGTACTGAGGCAGTACGAAATGGAGGCCGGTGACAATGAACGTGGGTTGCAAGAGGACTTCTCAGATGATGAGGATGACCCGCTGTAAGTGCAATCAAGCTCTAAGTGGGTTTTGGTGAGTTGAGTGACAACTTGATTAAAGGATTAACACTCTTGTTGAAGCATATGAACAGGTTGGCAATTATTGATAAATAATGTTTATGTGGAAGATCATGTTTATGGCTCATATTGCACATAAAACAAGTGTGGATCATGACTTTATACATGGATGGTATGCAAGCATACTAAAGACAAGAGTCATGATAGGAGTAATATTTATTCCCATAGACATTACTTGCAACATACAATAAGCTTTTGAGATAAAGAAAGAGGCACAATTGTATAAAATCTTTAGTCGACCTCTATGTGAAGAAAGCAAAGCTTATCATATACAAGTGGGATATACAAGTCGATAAAAATCAACATGAAGTGGATTTCAATCTAATTATCAGAAAGGAAGAATTGTTGATGTATACGAATTGTTCTTGTGAGATTTCAAGTAGAGTATAGTGAAGTGTCACGTGCTCACTCCTAGCATGGATCTACAAATGAAAGCTTGCAAGACATAGTCATTACAAAGTAGTTTTCGTCCTTATAACAAGAAGATTGTGATGACTCGTATAGAAGAATTTGCAAGGACTTCTAGAAGAGCTTTGGAAAAGGTCATGTGGTTATCTCTATGTTATTTGACCTACAAGTAGAAGTTTGCAAATCATGGTTATACATTATCAATCAAAGAACAAGAATTTGCGTGACATCTCAAATGTATTTCAACATGGAAGCAATACAAAGCTAGACTTAAAGAGGCAAGGATAAGTGAAGAAGAAGTCAAGATGGCTAGAACGAGGGACCAAGCAAAGACTATGGATAGCGCCCATGGGTGGTTTGCTAAAGTGAAGTTTCTAGCATCAAGGGATTTCGAAGTATCATATCCAAACTCTATCAAGGAAGCAATGCAAGGCATCCGGATGTTATGATTGATGTGTTGGAGTGGCTTATGGATTCAAGTGAACACCACACTACTCTAAGGAAGAATCCTAAGTTACTAGCTCAAGATGGATATGCTCAAGCATTGAAGATCAGTTGAATGGCAACAATAAAATGTTGAAGACCCTCAAGTTGACAAAGATCAAGTCTCGGCATGACCTTGGTATTCAAGCTCAAGTGGATCAAATAGTATTTATATTTTGCCTTGAGTTTAGGTATGCCGTACTATCAAGAGGGATGCAACATTAGTTGGACTTCATGCATCAAATAGTGCTCAAGTGAACCCATGAGAGACTAACCTGTGAGATCTAATCCTTGGTGGGGTTCTCTGGCCCAAACCGGTCTGGCAAACCGGTCTGACCGGTTTTGGCACTGACACAGTCCAACGGCTAGTTGGTTTGAAAACCGGTCTAACCGGTTTGGCAAACCGGTCTGACCGGTTTTGTCTGACAGACTAACGACTAGTTTTGGTGGTTTGGGTATTTATACCTATGAGCTCCTCTTTGAGGGGCTGCTGGTTCTCCGCGACTCCTACACCATCCTAGACACCAGCTGAGCTCTCCCCAACCTCTCTAAGTGAGTTTCAAGCCTCTAGTGCCTTATCCTTGAGTTGGATTGAGAGAGTGACTAGTGTGTGAGCCTTGTGAGCTTTGTGAGAAGATCCTAATCTTGAGCACTAGCTGATTGCGTTGATCCATCTTGTGAAGCATTTGTTACTCTTGGAGCTTTTGCTCCTAGACAGCTAGAAGGTCTCTTGGAAGCCTCCAATCGTTGTGTGGCGGCTCTAAGAAGTTTGTAACTACAGATTGAAGATAGTGGAATCCTGCATCTATCACTTGTGGTGATAGGTGTGAGAGAGGAGTGGATTGAAAGAGATCCCAAAGCCCGAAGTGGCTTACCTCAACAACGTGGACGTAGGCCAGCCTTTGTGGCGAGCTGAACCACGGGATAAATCCCTGTGTTTCTTGTGCATTTACATTCATTTATCTTGCTTGCTTCATTTACCTCGGTCTCTAGCCTATTTCTTGTGCTTCCGCTTCGATCTACTTTGGTGTGCTTGTGCTTTGTGCAGGGGCTTCATTTATACTCTTGGAAACATCTGGAGAAGCCCTACACCAAGTTTGGTTTGTGCTAGAACTCGTAGAGGGAATTTCAGTTTTGGACAGTACTCTCTGAGGCAAACCGGTCTGACCGGTTTGGGAAACCGGTCTGACCCGTTTTGCTACTAACAGTGGGTTGAAAGTTTTAATTAGCGCAGATTCGTCTATTCACCCCCCTCTAGACGACATCAAGATCCTTTCACCTGCTAGTGCCAAGGGACTGGGACAGTTACAATTTCTCACAGCTCACTGTGAATCCTGGTGAGATTGTGTCCTGGGAGTATAGAGATAATCAGGTTTGTGTTGGCGCCATGTATAAGAGTGCAGTCGAGGTCAAGGATGCAGTGAAGAGGTGGGCCACCCTTACTCAGCAGAGAGAGTTCAGGGTAGTGAAGAGTTCTCCACACATATATGATGTACAATGTGTGAAGCCCAACTGTCCTTTTCGAGTGTATGCTTCTAAGGGCAAGTGGAAAAATTACTGGGAGGTCAGGTCTATTGTGGATCACACTTGTGTACTTGACCAGCTTGATGCAAGCCATCGTAATTTGTCGGCCGATTTTGTGGCCAGCCAGATGTTTGCTAAGATTGTGGAAAATCCTGCTTATGAGCCCAAGTCTATTATCTTGGCAATTAAGGAGAAATTTAGGTACTCCCTCCGTTCTCAAATATATGTCGTTTAGGACAAGCAGTCTAGTTCAAAAATGAACTAACTAGCTTGTCCTAAACGACATATATTTGAGAATGGAGGGAGTACTTGATAAGTTATGGTAAGGCATACATGGCGAAGAAGAAGGTACTAGAGTTGAGGTGGGGTACTTACGAAGTATCCTACAACAATCTGCCTCAATTGCTGAACACAATTACCATGCTAAATCCTGGTAGTTATTATGATATCAAGACTTATAATCTTGTATCAAGGCCAGGGAAGCAAGTCTTGCAGCGGGCATTCTTAGCATTGGGTCCCACTATTGCTGCATTCAAACAGTGTCGACCAGTCATTTGCATAGATGGCACATTCCTAACAGGAAAATACAAGGGCACAATCCTTACAGTTGTGGATGCAGATGGCAACAATCAGTTGTTGCCATTGGCAATTGCTTTTGCAGAGGGAGAGAATGGTGACAGTTGGTATTGGTTTCTGGAGAGATTGAAGCAGATGGTGGTGGGAGATGTGTCAAACGTGTGTGTGATACACGATAGACACAAAGGTATTTTGCAGGTGATAAATGACATCAAAGAAGGTAGTCAAGAACGTCACAGAGCAGCACAATGGCCAGATGTGCATAGCAGGTGGTGCATGAGGCATATGGGAGTAAACTTTCATAGCCAGTTCAAGAACAAAGAACTTACAACATTGTTCAAGCGGTTATGTTCGACGAATCAGGAGAAAAAGTTCAACGAGATCTGGAAAAAATTAGATGATCTGACGAAGAAAGCATCAGAAGAGATAGCTAAGAAGCCAATAAGTACTGAACCTGGGGAAGAGCTTGTTTCTCTGGAGGACGTTGGGCTAGATGCTCCAAATGTCAGAAGGAGAAGGGGACGTGCTGTGAAGACCTTTAGCCAGTGGATTCAGAATGAACCTAATGAGAAATGGTGTCTCCTGTTTGATAAGGGAGGTGTGAGGCATGGGATAATGACAACAAATTTTGCTGAGGTCTACAATGCGGTTTTGCGTGGTGCCAGAGCTCTCCCTCTTGTTGGTATCATTGAGTTCTTCTTGTACCGCACAATGAAGTACTTTCTTGAGCGTGCTACTGCAGCACATGCAGCTATGCAGGACTGTCAAAAGGTGTATTCAACATGGATGACTGAGTACTTGGACAAAAAACAGAAGGTTGCTCTTGCTCACAGAGCTTACCCACAAACTCTACGTCGTGATCCTGGCGAGGAAGTTAAGTGGAAGTATCAGATAAGTTGCCAGTCCAAATCACAAAAAGCGGATGGTTGAGGACCAGGTGTGTCCGAGGACCAGTGGAGGGTCGCTCCTTAGTGATGAGTGATTGACAACGTTGTGTGGACTGATGCTTGGCTAAGTGTGCAGGTACAGGTTGCGGTCTGACTTGTGTCGGTGCAGGTGAAGAACAAGCGCGAAAGGCCTTAGCCGTGGTGGCCTCTGGGTGATGGAGTGGCAAGTAGGTTTGGTTCGATGGACCCGGTGGCCGATGGGGTCAAGTGCAAGCCGTGCGGTGCAAGACTGGCGGGCTGAAATCGTGAACATGGGCCGGTGCAAGGTAGCGGATGGAGCCCGAAGCTTGCACGCGGGGTTTGGTGGTTTGCCCACAAAACCATCTGGTGGACGGTTTCTTGGTTTGGGCCGCAAAACCAAGTCCGGAGGCCCGAGGTGACGGAGACGGTGACCCGGGAGCTTCGGGAAGCTTCGAGGCGGAGGGCACGTGGCGTGATCGCGGGGTTTGCGTCGAGGTGAAGCGAAGCCGCGGTGGAAGCGTGTCCGTCCGATGAAGACTTGACCAAAATGCCCCTGAGGGGTTGTATCTTCATTTAAGCAGTAGGGGTAGCGTGGTCATTTACCTCCCTCCCATGGACTTCGTATAAATAGCGGAGGGGTGGATGGCTTCTCTCTCTCTTGGACTCTAGGGCTTTCTCCCCCGGTAGATTTTCTCTGAACTGCTTCTTTTCCCTCTGGATTCCTTAGGCTAGACTCTTGTACAGAATCTGACCTCTGGATGTATGGAAGCATTCGGCGTCCCGTTGATCTCCTAGTCCTCTGTGATTTTCGTGTCATTTTTGGGGCTATTTTTGGGGAGTTTCGTTCTTCGCTCGATTCGGAGATTTGAGGGCGTTTCTTCACGGATTTCTTTAAGGGGATCATGGGTGGATGCCTTGCGCATGTTTGTGTGTGATCTTGACCCCTCAAACGCTGTGGAGAGCCTTCGATTCGTGTGTTTTTGGTTGGAGCCCGAGTTCATGGTGGTTGCTTGTGTGATCCGTGATTCCCGGTGATTTAGGGAGTTAGAGGTTGAGATTTTTGGGGCATAGCATCCTTGTGTGACGCATATCATCTCTCCAAAGTCTTGTCTCAAGAGCTTCTACCATTTGGGAGATCCGGTGATCAGTTCTTGGAGTTGACCCCGCGGGTCGGGCGTTTTTGGTTCTGTTCGTGGCTTGCAGACAGTCCGCACCATAGCCGCGGACAGTCCGCGCCTCCTGCTGTTCGTCGCGTGTTCTTCGTGTTCTTGCGCGTCTTTGTTTCGATCCGTTTCGGCCCTAGTTTTTGGTTGCAAGTGGTTTGGCGGACAGTCCGCAAGGGTTTCACGGATAGTCCGCGTGGTCGAGTTTTTGGCGGACAGTTCGCGTGTCGTCCTCGGACAGTCCGTATTTTCGGGGTGCATCTCTGGTGGCTCTGGTGTTTATTTCGGACGGTCCGTGGGGTAGGTCTGGACAGTCCGCTGTACACACGCGGACAGTCCGACCGTACCAGCCGGACAGTCCGCGCCTGGCATTTCCAGATTGTGCCAAGTGCTTCGATTCTTGCTTTGGTGCTTCCGCTCTTTGCTCTTAGGCTTGTTGGTTGATCTTCTAGGCTTGTGTGTGCCTTGTTTGGAGCCTCTTTTGTGTGCGCGAGAGTTTGGAGTGGCAATCGGGGTATAGGCCGAGTTCGACCTAAGGGAAGAATTTTTATCGGCTCCCATTCACTCCCCCCCTCTCTGGTCGCCCTATTCGGTCCTTCAATTGGTATCAGAGCCGGTTACAGATCTTCTTGATTCTAACCAGTCTAAGATCCAAAGATGGGCGATTACGGCAAGGGGTCGGGTCCTCCGCACTTTGATGGTAAGAACTACCCGATGTGGGAGAGGCGCATGTGCGCGTTTTTGCGTGGGAAGGGAACTCTGATCTGGGAGGTCACTCAGAATCCTCATTATGTCATCCCAGACAGTTTTCTGCTTCCAGGATCACGAGACATGTTTGAGGCCAACAGCAAGGCCGTGGATTACTTGTTCCGTGCTCTCTGTGCCTCGGAGTTTGATCGAGTGTACGGAGAGGATGTGGCAGGAAAGATTTGGCTCAAGTTGAAGAATGCTCATGTTGGCAATGCCCAAGTGCAAGCCCATATGTTTACCACTTACCAGAGAGAGTACGAGAACTTCACTCGTCTCCCCGGTGAGTCGACCGATACTATGTTTCAGCGCTTCACTTGCATAGTCAACAACATGAGGGCCAATGTGACAGTGCTCCCATACACGGACCATGATCAAGCTATCAAGTTTTTGCATGCCCTGGATAGGTCTGTGTGGGAAGCCAAGATCGAGGCCATTGAGGAGTCGAGCGTGTATGACACGCTGTCGCTGGATGAGCTGTTCTCCAAGCTCAGGTCTGCCAAGAAAGGGCTCCGAAAATCACCAAAAAGGAGAAACGGGAAAGACACATCCAAGCCTTGAGGAACCACGCCGAATCATCTATACATACCAAAGAGGTTCATACAAGGTCTAGCTTGCCGCCCGATCATCCTTCCCTCTCACAAGATCTCACCATGAAGCTCTCAAGCTAGTCCTACGAAAATCCTAAGAAAATAGGAAGGAAAATAGGAAAACCAAATGAGCTAGGGTTCCAAGAGATGGCTGCCATCCTCTCACCCCTTGGGTTATATGGAGGCAACCGAAAGACTAAAATACCCTTACTAGCTAACTAGGGATACATGCCCCTCGAGGGCGAAATTGGAAGTCTTTGTCTTCGCACCATCGGACGGATGCCCAGCGACCGCAAACTTGCTTAGCCTCGACGCAAGCCTTGCGATCCCGACGCGTGTCCTCCGCTTCGAAGATTCCGGACTGCGTCGTCGCACACCGGTCAGACCGGTGCTCCTCACCGGTCAGACCGGTACCCACCGGTCAGACCGGTCAGACCCACCGGTCAGACCGGTCTGGAGCTGCTGCACCTCCGTCTTCGGTTCTTTGGTCTTGGCTTTGTGGATCAACCAAGGAACCCAGTGGTTTTCTGGTGAACCACCGGAAACCCCGCGAACTCGGTGTAGCCTCCGCCAATCACCACTCATGACTCGGCTCCCACGTATCAGAGGTTGATCGTTGTCGACCGGGCATCCCTGGGCCCACCAACACATTGTGGGCCATACCCGGGAGATGAGTTCCTGTACACCTGGACTACTCGACTGGTGGGCCACGGTGCTGGTACCGTGGACCACAAGACAAGACAAGGCGGACAAGGACTTGTACTAAGACTAGGATAGCTTTCCATACCTTGTATAGGCTACTCCGGGTCCAACTCGAATAGTACTCTTGTACCAATCCGACTTGTAACCCTGCCTCCTGTGGCATATAAGGCGAGGCAGGGACCCCTCCCAAAACATACGCAATCAATACAGAGTCACGCAGCATACAGGACGTTGGGTATTACGCACATTGCGGCCCGAACCTGTCTAATTGTGTGCCCCGTGTCTCACCATCATGTTCCTGATCTCGGCGAGCCCCACCGCACAATCTACTACTTTGGGTACCCCGTCGTAGGCTCGGTGTCTAAAACACTGACAGCTGGCGCGCCAGGTAGGGGATCTCGTCATTGATCCACTGGCGAACTCGATGGCTCTCGTCACCATCAAGCCGATCGTCGCTTTTCAGGAAGGCGACACCTTCGTTTTCGGCTCTTGGGTTTGCGTTGCTGATGGCGCCGGATTGTTCCTGCGTTTCTTAGCGCCAACTCCGGAGTCAAAGCTCAAGTCCTCGACGCTTACGCAAGCTTCGGTGGAGAATTTTGTCGAAAATTTCGGCGAAATTTCGATCTCTGACCCGCTCAGAGAACTTGAGTCGGAGCCCGAGTACAACTCGACTTCGCCTCTTATCCAGCCTGGGTTGCCATCTTCAGCTTCACAGCTTGCGCTCAGCCTGGATAACATTCCAGCACCACCTCTCTTCGGTCATCGCCATGTCAGTTCCGCTTACCAAGCCGCACTGAAGCGCCTCATGTGCCCTGGCCCAAAGATCGTGCTCGAGTACTCTTCAGATTCGGACGACAACTTCGACTACTCTTCGGTTTCTTCTAAGTTCGAGTTCGACTACGGTTCAGATTCTGCTGAAGTACAACAACTGTCTGGCCCTGCTCATGGACTGGTGATCACATCGACACTTGAGGGTAGATTCGTCTACTGGCCTGAGCATGTGCCTGCTGATCTTACACTGGATGATCAGGAGCGCTTTATCGCTTGTCTCGACAACTTGCCCTTCCAGGAAGGCGTCAAGCTTGTTGATTATAATACTGATACTGAGCTCATCCAGAGTACGGGTACTTATTCATCACATTGAGAAGTGTTCGTCGTTGATGCATCTACTCCGCAAGGGCATCGCTTGATGAGGACATCACTCCCATGGATACAAACAACACTCCTCTAGTTGATGTTCAAGGTCCGATTACTCGCTCATGCGCAAGACAATTGAATTTACAGGTGAGCTCGTTCCTATGTATTTATTCTTGTGCATTTGAGAATAGTGTGCTACCTAATGATTTAATTATACTTAGGAATGAAGGAGAGGACCAACATGGACATGGGGAAGGACTTGGAGGCGTGGAAGACCAGCAAGGACGTCCGGATCAAGGTGGAGGCCCAAACCGATTCGACTTCGTTTCAGTTTCGGACTCCAGGAACAGCCCGTCGTAAAATGGACGCTCACGTCGCATACGGAGTCGGATTTGGACGTACTATATATGGATGGAAATATAATTTCAAGAAGCTTCCAATGACACTGGTTTCAGGCCCAAATACAACCGGAGTCGACGGGAATCGTCCGAGCAATATGACGTCCAGAATCTGTCTCGGTGCTGCGACACCGTATCTTGGCCTTTGGGCCGTGTATCTTTGTTGAGCCCATTAGGGGCGTGTCCAGGGAGGGGGTCACGCCCCTAACCTCTATATCTCTGTAGCCGCCACCCTCATTAGGGTTTGGGTTTTGCTTAAGTCATTCTGTCAAGAACAGTTCGCCGCTCGATCGGTTTGTGAGACCCCAACTTGTGAACTTAATCATTCATCCGCAATATTCTAGATTGTGTTCTTTCTTGTTCTTGCTTGTGTCTTCGATTCTCAGGCAAGGATTAGCCCTCGTGGCGAGGTCAATCGCGCAGTGCACGGTTGATAACCAGAGGAGAAGTGGTGCTGCGATTGCGGGGTTCTAGTCGTGTTGATCGGAAGCCGGATCGTTTGTGTGACATCTCCACCAAATCGATAGTTACTCCTCCTGACTGAAGATCGGGAACCCACGTCCCCATCAAGTGGTAATCAGAGACTCAGGTATCACCGTCAGGCTTACCATAGTTTTTGAGAGTTTTCGCCTTCGTCCCATAGTCCACAAAAAAAGCTTCAAAAAAAAATTCCGCTGTCCTACAACCCTGTTTAGCCTTGCAATTTCGTTTTCAGATTGCTTTGTTGAGTTTGTGTTCGTGTTCGAGTCTTGTTGCTGGTTTAGGTCGTGTTCGTCATCGTAGTTCAACCGGTCCATCGCTGTTATTTGTTTCCGCCGCTATCCCATCCACCTTTTCCTGATTACAAGTCGAGCCACCACATTACTCGACTTGCCTTCGCTAGCCGCCTTGTGTGAATTCCCGCCACGCCAGCCATAGATAGGTTGCAAACCGCCTGTGTGCCCCTCCTTGATTCATAATCTTGCAATACCTACTGCTTATACCAGGGAGGATTGTGCCCCTGCGTTCCATAGCCACCGTTGCGTTTCCTACCGATTTGTGCCTTTGGAAAACATAGGTTGAGGTACCTTCCATAAAACAGGCATAACTTTTCGCTCGGTGCTCCGTTTTTGGTGAAATTTTTACAGGAGCTTGGCAACGAAAAGTTGCACATATGATTCACCAACTTTGTTGGTCAGGCCGTTCTCAAAAAAATCAAAAAAAATCAGGAAGAAAAAGAAAAAATTCGTTTACACGTTTTGAGGGATTTCTGAAAAAGTTCCAGAATTTCCCTAGGCCGCAATACACCTTTGTTTCAGGTGAATTTTCTTGTGCTTCCATCTCTGGTGATCTTAGTTCAGTGGTAAAAATTTCGGCCAAAGATCAACTCGTTTGCTAGTACCTCTTTGGAAGTGCCAGTTTTTGATTTCTACTAGTGCTGAAAAACTGCTCTATTTACAGAACTGCCATTCTGCTGGTTCTTTGAGTTTTTGTCCATCGTTCCTTGTTACTTTTACCTTGTTGTGCTACGATAGGACCCGTCTTAGCCAGCAATTGTGACTTGTGCTTTGGACACTTATTGAACTTCGCTAATCTGCACTCGATATTTGCTAATCCTTTGATATTCTATTTTGGCCTCCCAAGCTCCACATATTTTCTTCTGATCAATACAACTTTGACCTTGCAATCGCGGTTTCACTCCCTCTTGGTAAGTATCACAAACCAGCCTCCGATTGTACCATCATTTGCTTTGTATTTCGTCAGACACTTGTAAGAGCTTGGTAAGACACAATAGAGCGTGTTCCTGTGTGCCACCTGAGAGGAGCGTGTAGTGCGATTATTAGGGATAACCTTCACCGTTTGTTTCCTGTTTTGGTGTTTCGATGGCAGGCGATGCAGAAGAAGCAACGATCCCTACAAACTTTAATGAATGTGTTAGCCGCCAAGATCTTGAGGCAAACACCAAGCTCATGAAGGAGCAGATGGAGGAGACGGTCAACAAGTCAGTGCATGATGCGCTCATTGCATTGGACCTTGGCAAGAATTACGAGAGGGTGGATCGATGATTGTCCGAGATCATCGACAGACTTGCTGTGTTGGAGACGCGACAACATGCACCGCCACCACCTCCTCCTCCATGTTTTCCCGATGATGCGGTGTTTGATGTAGAAGGTAATTATGATGAAGCGGCTACCAGAGATTTACGACTACGTCGCCGCCTTCGTCAGAACACAGAAGGTATGCCACACCGCCAACAGCAAGGTAATAACAATCATGCTCCTGACGATCCTTATGCAAAGATTAAATTTACTATACCATCTTTTTCGGGTCATTATGATGCTGAGGGTTATCTTGATTGGGAGATGACGATAGAACAGAAATTTGCTGCCCACCTTGTACCTGAACACCATCAAGTTAGACAAGCCACTAGTGAATTTAAAGATTTTGCTATTGTCTGGTGGACTGGTCTAGTTGGGGATGGTAGCGCACCTACGACTTGGGAAGACCTTAAGGTAGCTATGCGCGATAGATTTGTTCCCCCATCTTATCATAGAGAATTGCGTAAGAAACTGATGCGTTTAGAGCAAGGGGATAAATCTGTTCAAGATTATTATGCTGAGCTTCAGAAGGGATTGCAGCGTTGTGGTATAGTAGAGGGACATGAAGATGCTCTTTGCCGTTTTTATTCAGGTTTGCGGCGTGACATTCAGGACATTGTGGATTACAAAGAATTTAACACTGTCAACAAGTTGTTCCAGTTTGCTATGCTTGCAGAGAAGGAATTGCAGGGACGACACCACCGACCCAGGACTACGTTTGGTGCCTCCTCTACATCACGGATGCACACACCAACCTCGAGTCATACACCTTCGACCACTCCAGCGTCCACGCGACCTCCCTCGACACCTGCTGCACACGTTGGTAAACTTCCTTTGCAGGTACCCGCCAAGAAACAGGATTCACCAGCACCTGCAGCACCATCCAGTGGTCGTTCTTCGGGTATTGTTTGCCACCGTTGTCATGGGATTGGTCACATGAAGAAGGATTGTCCGAGTCAGTGAACATACATTGCTACGGATGATGGCTACATTAGTGCTTCCGACGGTGAGGATGACGATGATGACTCCAGTGATGTTGTTGCTAATGATGATGCCATGCTTGGTGCTGATGCTACGGCGAACCTTCGAAGCGTCATGGTGCAGCGTGTTCTTAGTTCTCAGCCCGAGTTATCAGAGAAGCAGCAGCGCCATAATTTGTTCCAGACTTTCTTCGCCATCGAGAATCGGCGTGCACGTGTTATTATTGATGGAGGAAGCTGCAATAATTTGGTGAGTTCAGATTTGGTCAAGAAGCTTGGCTTGACCACACGTCCACGGCCACGTCCATACCACATTCAGTGGTTCAATGATTCGGGCAAGGTTAAGGTAACACACATGGTACGAGTGCATTTCTCCATTGGTATGTATTCTGATTATGCGGATTGCGATGTAGTACCTATGGAAGCTTGTTCTCTTTTGTTGGGTAGACCTTGGGAATATGATACTGATGCACGTCACCATGGTAGGAGTAATAAATACACTTTTCGGCATAAAGATAAAAACATTACTTTGCTACCTTTGACTCCTGCTGAAATTGTACAAGCTGATAAAGATAGAGCTGCAAGTACCACTAATGAGACAGAAATTCAGCAACAAATTAAATTGAAAGCTCCTGTCATGCTTGCCACTAAATCTGATCTTCTTGAAACTCATGCTACTGATGCTTACTGCTATGTCGTGATTTGCAAAGATGCTTTCTTTTCTATTGATGATATTCCTAGCACTTTGCCTGCGTCTATGACTAACCTTTTGCAGCAGTTCAGAGATGTTTTTCCCTCTGAGATACCTCCAGGACTTCCTCCCATTCGCGGGATTGAGCACCAGATTGATTTGATTCCTGGAGCGAGCTTGCCCAACCATGCTGCATATCGAGCAAATCCTGAGGAGACTAAGGAGATTCAGCGCCAAGTCCAAGACCTTTTGGACCGCGGGTACGTACGTGAGAGCCTTAGTCCTTGTTCTGTTCCTGTCATTTTGGTTCCAAAGAAAGATGGTAGTTGGCGCATGTGTGTAGATTGTAGAGCCATTAACAACATCACTATCCGGTACCGTCATCCTATTCCTCGGTTAGATGATATGCTTGATGAGTTAAGTGGTTCTAAAATATTTTCTAAGATTAATTTGCGCAGTGGGTACCACCAAATTAGAATGAAATTGGGCGATGAATGGAAAACTGCTTTTAATACCAAGTTCGGCTTGTATGAGTGGTTAGTGATGCCTTTTGGATTAACTAATGCACCTAGTACTTTTATGCGTTTGATGAACGAGGTTTTGCGCCCATTTATTGGATCATTTGTGGTGGTTTATTTTGATGATATCTTGATCTACAGCACTTGTTTATCTGAACATCTTGACCATCTACGTGCTGTTTTTGATGCTTTGCGAGCCGCGCGCTTATTTGCTAACCTCGAGAAATGCACCTTTTGCACTGAACGAGTATCGTTTCTTGGCTATGTTGTGACTCCACAGGGTATTGAGGATGATGAGGCCAAGGTGCATGCTATTCAGAGTTGGCCAACACCATCGACGGTGACACAAGTGCGGAGTTTTCTTGGACTTGCAGGATTTTATCGCCGTTTCGTGAAGGATTTCAGCACCATCGCTGCCCCATTACATGAGCTGACCAAGAAGGGTGTTTCCTTTAATTGGGGGCAGTCACAAGAGGATTCTTTTGCTCTTTTGAAAGAGAAGCTTACTCACGCGCCACTACTCCAACTTCCTGACTTTGGTAAGACTTTTGAACTCGAATGTGATGCAAGTGGAGTTGGCATTGGTGCTGTTTTGATGCAAGGAGGTAAACCCGTTGCATATTTTAGTGAGAAATTGCATGGCCCTGCTCTTAATTATTCCACGTATGATAAAGAATTATATGCTCTCATACGATCTTTGCAAACGTGGAAACATTATTTGTGGTCTAAGGAATTTGTTATTCACTCTGATCATGAGTCACTTAAGCATCTTCGTAGCCAAACAAATCTGAACCGTAGACATGCTAAGTAGGTAGAATTTCTAGAAACTTTTCCTTACATCATTAAACATAAAAAGGGGAATGATAATGTGATTGCCGATGCTTTGTCTAGACGCTATGCTATGTTGTCTCAACTTGATTGTCGTATTTTTGGACTGGAAACAATTAAGGGACAATATGCTTTAGATGATGATTTTAAAGAGGTTATCTTAAATTGTAAAGAGGACCGTACATGGAATAAATTTGTGCTAAATGATGGATACTTGTTTAGAGCTAACCGCCTATGCATTCCAGTTGGTTCGGTTCGTCTCTTGTTGTTGCAGGAAGCACATGGTGGTGGTTTGATGGGCCACTTCGGTGCCAAGAAGACGGAGGCTGTGCTGTCCACACACTTCTTTTGGCCTCGAATGCGCCGTGATGTTGAGCGCTTTGTTGCAAGATGCACGACGTGTCAAAAAGCTAAGTCACGATTGAACCCACATGGTTTGTATATGCCTCTTCCTATTCCTTCAGTTCCGTGGGCGGATATTTCTATGGATTTTGTTTTAGGATTGCCTAGGACGAAGAGGGGGAGCGATAGTGTTTTTGTTGTGGTTGATCATTTTTCTAAGATGGCACATTTTATACCTTGTCACAAAACGGATGATGCTGTTCATATTGCTAACCTCTTTTTCAAAGAGATTGTTGGTTTGCATGGTATGCCTTCTACTATTGTTTCAGATCGTGATGTAAAATTCTTGAGTCATTTTTGGCGTACTCTATGGAACAAATTGGGGACAAAATTGCTGTTTTCTACTACTTGTCATCCCCAAACTGATGGACAAACGGAGGTTGTGAATAGAACATTGTCTACCATGCTGCGAGCAATATTGAAGAAAAACTTGAAGATGTGGGAAGAGTGTTTGCCGCATGTGGAGTTTGCATATAATCGGGCGGAACACTCCACCACCAAGGTAAGTCCTTTTCAGGTAGTGTATGGTTTTAACCCTCGTGCTCCCATTGATCTTTTGCCTCTACCTACTACCGAGCGAGTACATAGTGATGCTAAGGAGCGTGCTGAATTTATTTTGAAACTTCATGCTTCAACTAAAGAAAACATTGAAAAGATGACTGAAAAATATAGAATTGCTGGTAGTCAAGGTAGAAAACAAGTTAAGCTTGAAGCGGGTGATTTAGTGTGGTTGCACTTGAGAAAAGATAGATTTCCAGAGTTGAGAAAGTCTAAATTGATGCCACGTGTTGCTGGTCCATATAAGATTTTGGAGAAAATAAATGATAATGCATATAAACTTGAGTTGCCTCCCGAGTTCGGGATTAGTCCTACATTTAACATTGCAGATTTGAAACCGTATTTGGGAGAAGAAGATGAGCTTGAGTCGAGGATGACTCCACTTCAAGAGGGGGAGGATGATGAGGACATCACTCCCATGGATACAAACAACACTCCTCTAGTTGATGTTCAAGGTCCGATTACTCGCTCACGCGCAAGACAATTGAATTTACAGGTGAGCTCGTTCCTATGTATTTATTCTTGTGCATTTGAGAATAATGTGCTACCTAATGATTTAATTATACTTAGGAATGAAGGAGAGGACCAACATGGACATGGGGAAGGACTTGGAGGTGTGGAAGACCAGCAAGGACGTCCGGATCAAGGTGGAGGCCCAAACCGATTCGACTTCGTTTCAGTTTCGGACTCCAAATGGACGCTCAGGTCGCATACGGAGTCGGATTTGGACGTACTATATATGGATGGAAAGATAATTTCAAGAAGCTTCCAATGGCACTGGTTTCAGGCCCAAATTCAACCGAAGTCGATGGGAATCGTCTGAGCAATATGACGTCCAGAATCTGTCTCGGTGCTGCGACACCGTATCTTGGCCTTTGGGCCGTGTATCTTTGTTGAGCCCATTAGGGGCGCGTCCAGGGAGGGGGTCACACCCCTAACCTCTATATCTCTATAGCCGCCACCCTCATTAGGGTTTGGGTTTTGCTTAAGTCATTCTGTCAAGAACAGTTCGCCGCTCGATCGGTTTGTGAGACCCCAACTTGTGAACTTAATCATTCATCCGCAATATTCTAGATTGTGTTCTTTCTTGTTCTTGCTTGTGTCTTCGATTCTCAGGCAAGGATTAGCCCTCGTGGCGAGGTCAATCGCGCAGTGCACGGTTGATAACCAGAGGAGAAGTGGTGCTGTGATTACGGGGTTCTAGTCGTGTTGATTGGAAGCCGGATCGTTTGTGTGACATCTCCACCAAATCGATAGTTACTCCTCCTGACGGAAGATTGGGAACCCACGTCCCCATCATCACTCCAATTATCGTTATCTGGATGATGTATCTGATGATGAACTCTCTGCTAATGCTCCTGCTAATGAAACCGCGGAGGTCAAGGCTGCACGTCGCCAACGTAATGCTGATCGTGCAACTCTTCGTCGGGAACTCGCGGAAGCTCTACCTACCCGTAATCTTCAAGAAGCTCTGGAGGCGGTTGCTACTCGTGAATATCGCACTCCAGAGGAAGCTATCAACGCGATCAATCTACTCGGTCGCTCTATGCCTCGTGACAGGGTAGCTGCTGAAGTCGCGAAGCTGGCTGAACTAGCCTACACTATGCTACGACAGAATACCAGTGCTCCTAGTCACCACGGCAGCAGTGGAGGCGCTCATCGTGCCACTCCCACTCCTAATCGCACTCGTCCGGAAGCTAGTAACAGGGACAAAGGCGATGATGGCAGTGTCAACAGCAAGTCGGGAGACTCTCGCTATGACGCTCGTACAACTATGAACGCCAGACGCGCTGAGCGTGAGAAGCAAAAGGATATTGATTCTGATTCCTTCCCTGCTTTCTCACCTCGACTTCAAGCTCTATTTCTTCCGGAGAAATTCAAGCCTTATGGCATCTCTAAGTATGACGGCAAGCAAGATCCAAGGCAGTGGCTGCGCTGTTATGCTCTGTCCATCTCCAATGCCGGAGGCAATGATGATACTAAATGTATCTATTTCCCTTTTGTTCTCGAGCAAGAGCCCCTCACATGGTTTGAGTCTCTCAAACATGGCTCCATCGACAATTGGGGACAACTCAAACACCGCTTCACCAGCAACTTCACGGGTTCTCTGGGCCGTCATGGCACCAGGATGGATCTTGCCCTGATCAAGCAGAAACAAGGTGAGACTCTTCGCGAGTACATGCGCCGCTTCTTTGAGAAAAGGGCTACTATTGTTGATGTCACCGAGAAAGAAGTCATTGATACCTTCCAGGATGGTTTCTATGACGATAGGCTTTTCCAAGATTTTGGTCGTGCTCGCCCAGCCAACATCACCAAACTCAAGGAGATGATTACTCACTGGGCGGACGAGGAAGACAAAGCTCGGAATCGGTTCAAGCATCTTCGGAACAACCAGAACAACAACAACAACAACAATGCTGGAGGAAGCAATAGTGGCAAGCAACAGCAGGGCAGCCGTCAAGGGAATAACTACTCGAGTAATCCCAATCGCAAGCGCAAGCCTGACAACACTGTTGCTGCCATGGAAACCACCGCCAAGCCTGAAGATGATCCTCACTAGGCAACTTTGACCAAGCAGAAATGCCCATGGCACCCGGAGGGTGATCATACTACAGAGCAGTGTTACCAACTTCGACGTGCATTGAAGAACACACCCGAACCAATGCACCCAAACCCGCGATATCGCAAACACAAGAGGAAGAAGGCTAACACAGACAAAGACATGGGTTTTCGGAACCCCTCCAATACTGTCAATGTCATATTTGGTGGTATTCCAACCAAGCGCATGCAAAAACTAGCTCTCAGGGAGATTATATCCATTCAACCAGCAGCTCCCACTTATCTCAAGTGGTCTGAAACCCCCATTACCTTTTCAAGGGCGGATCAATGGACTAGTTTCTCTGAGCCAGGACGATATCCTCTTGTTCTGGATCCAGTTGTGGCAGGCTCCAGGCTTACCAAGGTTCTCATTGATGGTGGCAGCGGTCTCAACGTCTTGTTTGCCAAAACTTTGAAGAAGATGGGCCTGGATATCACCAAAATGCTTACCAAGACCAACTCACCGTTCTATGGTATCATCCCGGGCAACGCAGCTGTTCCTTTGGGTTCAGTTGTACTACCCATTACCTTTGGGACCAAGGATCACTATCGCACCGAGTACATCAAGTTTGAGGTCGCTGACTTCGAGACTTCTTACCATGCCATCATCGGCAGGCCTGATCTCGCTAAGTTCATGGCTATTCCACATTATGTGTACTTGGTTCTCAAGAGGCCGAGCCCCAAGGGAGTTCTTTCATTGCAAGGGGATCTGAAGCGTTCCTACGACTGCGATACAGAAGCCGTAGAACTTGCCTCGACTACTCAAGTACCCAATGCATTGATGGAAGTCTTCACTGCCGCTAAAAAGCTTGCTCCCAGCGAGCTGGAGGTTCCTGAGAAGACTGACAACAACAACAAGCCTGCACCATCTGGTGACGTCCTGCTCAAAGCCCTTGGTATTTGCTGCATCTTACAGTCGCTTCTTGAGAGCATCCAATATCATCCCATTAGCGCGTTCCACTTGGCCATTGGCACGGGGATGAGCGACGGAGACGTACCGGACGTCAATTCCACTGTTCTCGCAGTACTCCCAGAACTGGTGATTGTTGAAATTCGAACCTAGGTCTGTGATGATGCGGTTAGGGAAACCATAGCGATGTACGATTTCATCCAAGAAGTCGAGGACACGATCAGCCTTGGGGCAGCTAACAGGCTTGACCGTCGCACCGGACGTCAATTCCACTATTCTCGCAGTACTCCCAGAACTGGTGATTGTTGAAATTCGAACCTAGGTCTGTGATGATGCGGTTAGGGAAACCATAGCGATGTACGATTTCATCCAAGAAGTCGAGGACATCATCAGCCTTGGGGCAAGTAAAAGGCTTGACCTCAATCCACTTGGTAAACTTGTCGATAGCCACCAGAACTCTGTTGAATCCCCCTGGCGCATTTGGGAGTGGACCAATCATATCCAGCCCCCAGCAAGCGAAAGGCCAAGTTGGTGGTATCGTGATGAGCTTGTAGGCAGGAACGTGTTGTTGCTTGGCGAAGAATTGGCATCCTTGGCACTTCTTGACTAGTTCCTCTGCATCAGCAAGAGCTGTAGGCCAGTAGAAAGCACATCTGAACACTTTTCCCACCAAGGTGCGGGAAGAAGCGTGGTTGCCACAGATTCCTTTGTGTGTCTCCTCCAAGATTTCCTTGCCTTCTTCGCGAGAAACGCACTTCATGAGTACATCAGAGCTTGCGCCTCGCTTGTAGAGTTGATTTCCGACTAGAGCATAAGCCTTGACACGGCGTGAGATGCGTTCAGCTTCTGACTTGTCTTCTAGAATCAACTGATGTTTAATGTAGTCAATAAAAGGAATTCTCCAGTCCTCATCAATCATAAGCACTTCTCGATCAGGTTGAACTGAAGTAGTCGTGGGTGCAGATGATTGCTCCGGAATTGATGGTTTGTGGAGTTCATGGACGAAGATCCCAGCTGGCACTTGAGCTCGTGTAGATCCCAGCTTCGACAAGACATCCGCAGCAACATTGTTGTCGCGGACCACATGATGGAACTCGAAACCATGAAATTTGTTCTCAAGTTTGCGCACCTCCTGACAGTACGCATCCATATTCTCAGCATTACGATCCCATGAATCGTTGACTTGATTGATGACCACCAAAGAATCACCATAAACAAGTAGTCGTGTGATGCCAAGAGAGACTGCAAGGCAAAGACCATGCAGTACAGCTTCATATTCAGCTTCATTGTTTGAGACCTTCCAAAAGATCTGCAAAACATATTTGAGTTGCTCGCCCTTGGGAGAAATCAGAAGTACCCCGGCACTAGCGCCTTCCAATTTGAGGGAACCATCAAAGTACATGACCCAATGTTCTGGACGCTCAATTGGAGTTGGGACTTGATTTTCCCGCCACTCAACCATGAAATCAACCAAGGCCTGAGACTTAATAGCAGTGCGAGACTAAAACTCGAGTGATAGAGCACCAAGCTCTACAGGCCATTTAGAAATCCTTCCTGTGGAATCCCGGTTGTGCAATATCTCACCAAGCGGGTAGCTAGTGATCAATGAAATTTTGTACTCGTCGAAGTAGTGACAGAGCTTCCGTGAAGTAATCAGAACTGCATAGAGTAGCTTCTGCACCAGAGGGTAGCGAGCCTTGGATTCTGAAAGAACTTCACTGCGAAATAGACAGGCCTCTGGACAGGATAGCCATGGCCTTCTTCCTGCCGCTCAACGACAATAGCAGTGCTGACGACATTAGTAGTCGCAGCAATGTAGAGCAAGAGCTCTTCATTGGGCAGAGGAGCTGTGAGGACTGGAGGCTTGGATAAGAACTCCTTGAGCTGAGAAAGAGCTTGATCAGCTTCAGTTGTCCATGTAAACTTCTCCTGCCGCTTTAGTAACTTGAAGAAAGGAAGACCCCGTTCTCCAAGTCGTGAAATGAAGCGATTGAGTGACGCCATGCAACCAGTAAGCTTCTGGACATCTTTGATAGTAGTCGGAGCTTGCATGTTGGAGATGGCAGTAATCTTCTCAGGGTTTGCTTCGATGCCATGATGGCTGATGATGAACTCGAGTAGTTTTCCTGAAGATACGCCAAAGACGCACTTATTGGGGTTGAGCTTCCATTGGTACTTGCGCAGTGAAGCGAAAGTTTCCTCAAGATCCATGATGAGCATGTCTGGATCCCTAGTCTTGACAACGACGTCATCCACGTATGCTTCCACGTTCTTGTGAAGCTGCTTCTTGAAGCACGCTTGGATAGCCCTTTGATATGTAGCACCAGCATTTTTCAACCCGAAGGACATTGTTGTGTAACAATAAGCACCAAACGGAGTGATGAATGCGGTCTTCTCTTGATCCGATTCCTTGATTGCAATTTGATGATAGCCAGAGTAGCAATCCAGGAAACAGAGTAGAGCACAACCCGCCGTAGAGTCAATGACTTGATCAATCCGCGGCAAACCAAAAGGATCCTTGGGGCAATGCTTGTTGAGATCAGTGTAGTCGACATACATCCTCCAGTCATTAGAATTCTTCTTTCTGACGAGCACAGGGTTAGCGAGCCACTACGGGTGAAAAACTTCCTTGATGAAGCCAGCCGCGAGTAGTTTAGCGAGCTCTTTCTTGATAGTAGCCCTGCGATCATCAGCAAAGCGACGAAGGTGTTGTCTCTTGGGGGTAGCGTTAGGATCGACGTTCAATCTGCTCGATACCTTGAGAGGATTCGCCGCTATCATGACCGCAACGTTAAGGAACGCTCCTTCAACGTTGGTGATTTAGTCCTTCGTCACATCCAGAATACGGTAGGACTACACAAGCTCAACTCGCCATGGGAAGGTCCTTTCTCTATTGCAAAGGTTACTGGCCCAGGCTCATATCGTCTTCAAACCCTAGAAGGCGAGGAAGTCGACAACTCTTGGAATATCGACCGGCCTTGTCGCTTCTACCAGTAGGGGGTCTCAACAACCCTCTCCAGACGGCTACGGCTGTAAAACAACTCGTATTGGGTTTCATCAACGCTTTCCAGGCAGCTTCGGTTGTAACCACTCAACAGACAGCTACGGTTGTCATCACTCGTAGGGGATCAAGATAATCCTCTCCAGACAGTTTCGACTGTATCTTCTCATAGCTTTCAGCTGCGAGCACCCGCATGGGGCTTCATCAACCCTCTCCAGGCAGTCTCATTCTGCGAACTCGTAGGGAGTCATGATAACTCTCTCTAGACGATCCTGTATCGTGTAGGGCAATAAGTGGCACATGCTGTCCATGTTCCTATTTTTCAATAAGAGGCTGCGGCCTAGAGTAACACCTTGCTGGTAGGGTCTTAGTGGAACTCTCATACAAGTTGTTGCTACAGCAAGGATGAGTTCATCACACTGTCCCCTACGGTCTTACTCGTTCTTCGGAACATTCTTGCGAGTACTCTCTCACTAGGCTCATAGCCTCAGAGGTACTTAAGACACTGTAAACACTGTACAATGTATTCAGTAATAAAGTTGCTACTCTATACCAACTGGTTACTGTCTTTTACTTGTTCATAACAAAGCCTTATTTCACGCTGCTACAGCTAAGGTGTTCAACTCGTTATGAATAAGTTCTTTTCGAGTACTCTCTCACTAGGCTAGTTAGCCTCAGAGGTACTTAAGACATTGTAAACTCTGTACAATGTGTTTAGTACAAGCCGCTACTCTACATCGACTTGTTACTACTCTTAGCTTAATTCATGACAAAGCCTTCTTTTACGCTGCTACAGCTAAGGTATTCAACTCGTCATGATTAAGCTAACGTTCTTCGGAACATGTTTACACTTGAGTACTTCTACTCGTGTATCGTATCTCTTTTTGCAGCCACACACTCAATACCAACTCGAGTACTTGGCTAACACATAAGCATACAAAGGGATCCAGATAATTGATTTCTTCAAAGTTTTCAATTATATTACATAAACACTTGTTCGGGATCACACTTGTCTTTTCCCTAGTGTTTCTACCTACAGGTACATCTAACGGAGATCGATGAACTTGGAGACTGCTTCCGCGATTGGAGAAGTCTATTGCATCAGCTCGTTGAGACGATTGTCGGTGCAATCTCCAGATCTGCCGTTCATAATGACCGTGAGGTCCGCCTCGGCATAGAAAGACTTGATGAAGCTCAGGACTTGATTTGGGATCGTGCAGGCCAGCCTTTCAGCGTACTTCAGAATCTTCTTCGGTGTATCTTTCAGCCTCTCCACAAGTGGACGGGGTTGAATTCCAGTGACTCTGGGCTCGAACAGATTCGCTACTGGCTCGGCCGCCTCTGTCAAGGCCTTCAACTCTGAGCGTAGGCCCTCAGCTTCTTCAATCTTTTCCTTGAGTGACTGCATGCAACGGAGCAAATCAGTCCAACTGGCAATGCAGATGTCTATTTTGCGCTCAAGTTCGAAGCACTGCACCTTATAGTCTTCCTTCAGATCCATATGAGCTGCTTCTTCACGGTTGAAGGCTAGCTGCCAGTCCAGCGCCTTGTTCTTGAACTTGTCGACTTCTTCCGTCAGCTCTGCAAAGGATTAAGGCTACCTATCAGATATGCTTCTGGATTTCGTTGTGGTACTCGGCGGCGTTGGCATCAAGTTTCTCCTGTAGCTTCAGAGACAAGGCTTTTTGTTGCTTCAGTTCTTCTCTGAGCCGCGAGACTTCTTCAATATCAGCCGCGTGTTGTTCAAGCAGGCGAGTCTTCCGTTTCGACTGCTTGACTACCTCCTGCAAAAGCAAAAACAACCTATGAGTCAGAGACAAGATATCTATGACTACAAGTACTCTACAAGAGACTACACAACTTACCGCAAGGAGTTTTTCTACACCACGGAACATCTCTGCATGAGCATGCAAGTTGTCCTCGTCCAGGCAGGAGTCATCATATAGCATCAAGTTTTCGGCCATGGACTGAGTACTTGTACTTGCTGCAGAGTACTTTGCGGCACTACGCAGAGGAGCCGGATCTTCAATAAGTGGCTCATGCGGCACTATGCGGTTCTCTGGGTTCTCCTCCAGCGCCAGTTGTGCATCTATACGATGTGCGGGGGTTTCAGCAGCTGGGATTTCCTCGTGGCGCAGCACGGCTTCAGGATCAACCTCCAGGGCTTCATTCACCACGGCTTCAATATCCTCGAGTTGTTGAGCCCTGGGCCTGAAAGTCGCCTCCACCGCTGCCTTGACCACGTCGCTCCAGAGAGTCTGCAATGCTTGAGCAGCTTTAGCTTCTGCGGGTACTTCTTGGCACTCTGGAAGTACATCTTCTGGCGCTGCTCTTGAGGAGTCTGGTCTCCTCCAGCAGCACCACTTCCAGAGGCGCCCCACTTGACATCAGTGGATTTTCTGCATTAACAAGTTGGTCAGTAAAAGTAGAGCACATAATCACAATAAGTACTCGAGTACTCGGGTACTTACAGAGCAACACGAGGCACCGATACTTTCGGCCCCAGCATGTCGAAGAAGGAGGACACCGCCGGCACCTCTGGCACACTATCCACCGGCGGCACACTTCCTGGTACCACGGCTTCTTGTTGTACATGCGCCACCGTCTCCACGGTCGACGCTGGAACCACCTCGGGTTCTGTTATTCTTGGGGGGCTACTCGAGGGTACATGAGCTGCACTCTCGATAACCTGCGCAAGTATTTAGATCAAGACATTACAGCAGAGAACAAGTACTCAATGCAACAATGACTACTTAAGAGTTCTCCAACACTTACTGTAATGATGGGGAGGCCTGAGATTTTCTTTACAGCCCGCTTCCCCACTGTGGTCCTTTTCTTCCGCGGCGGCAGCGTCACATCATCTGCAAGAGATGATGCTGGCCTCTTCGATGACCCAGCGGCAAGGCCACTGAGGATGGATGCCCCTGAGTACCCGTAGCGGCTTTTCACTTCAAAACGCTGTTGAAGTGTTCGGCTGTCTTCATCGCTAGAAGAGGCATCTTCCACCAAGATTTCTTCTTTCTCTTGAGCAGATTGACTACTCTCGGGGGCTTGAGCCTCCACTTCGGTTGGCTCTCCCTCCGGCGCTTGTAGTGGGTCTTGAGGACGAGGAGGGGGAACGGACACAAATTTTAAGACATCCTCCTGCGAGACAGGGCAATTATTAGCTACACGACTACTTATAATAAGTACTCGGGGGCTAGTACTCGGAGACTCACCAGACGTGGAGGATTGTCGGCACTGTATTCACGGACAGCTGCAGGAATTCCGTGAAGATTCTTGAAGATCTTCTGCAACCTCTCCATCACAAGATCGTCGCTGATCTCTTCTGAAGATAGCCGGGAGCCATCATCAGCTCCAGTGTACTCGAACCTGAGATGCTCCCACTGCATCAAGGGTTGTACCCGTCGCTTCATGAAGCTAAAGGCTACTCGTTCAGCTGTCAAGCCCTGCGCCTTCTTCTGTGCAATCTTCGCCAGCAACTCAGGGATCTGGATGCACTCCTGCATCGTAGGTTCATCCTTCCAGAGCCTGTCGTACACTGGCGCGAACATGCTCAGCTTCGGCAGCTGAGGCGGGGCGTTCTCTATGTAGCGCGAGCTTCATCCTTCCTGTCATGAGGGTCTTCTTTCGCATTGACCGGAGGACGGCGAAGGGATGAAGGTGTGTACTTTTGGCACTATGGGTGCTCGAACTCTGCGGCGGTTATGGATGCTAAGGCGTTCTGGATCTAAGGGCGAATGGAAGCAGTGAAACCCTAAGGGATACCCTTTCAGGTATTTATAAAACCAAAACCCTAAAACGGTTCGGCCTGGTGACCCTTCGAATTCAACAGATTGGTTTCACTCAGGTGAAATTTTTGGCTAAGTCAGAGGACTAAAATCCAAGACCTGCTCAGCTCCATCTCGGGGGCTCGACTACTCGATGGAATTGGATTTCACTCAGCTACAGTTCTCTGAATTCAGGCCACTATTCTACAAGTCAGATTGGATCCTTCAATTCGAGAAAGTACTCGACTCAAGGCTCAGGGGCTCCGTGCCACGTGTCCTTCAGTTTTTCTCAGGATTTTACGGGATTATTTGACGAAGACTACTGATTGACCCTCAGCTTGAATTATCAATTCGAACTAAGGCTCGGGGGCTACATCCATATAGGATGCGATTTTTGCAAATCGCATTCCTATATTATTTCTTCAGATTTTCTGCAGATTTTTCGGAGCAAGATCAAAGAATAGATGATTGACCCTCAGCTTGAATCCTGGATTCGACCTAAGGCTCGGGAGCTACATTCCATATGGAATGCGATTTTAGTAATCGCATTTCCATATGGATCTTTGATGCAAAGATTTCAAGAATGAAGCGGGAATTATTGAAGACCTTCAAGGGAAGTACTCGGGGACGCTTGGGAACAACTCGAGAAGACTTCAAGACTACTCGTGAAGTTAGCTGGAGTACCTTCCAGCCTCGTGATGATTCAAGTACTATTGAAGATTGAAGCTTGTAGGACTCGGGGACACTTGGGAACTACTCGTGGAGACCTTCAAGACTACTTGGAGCATTGCACTCGACTACAAAGTACTCGAGGGCTTGTCGACCGGGCATCCCTGGGCCCACCAACACATTGTGGGCCATACCCGGGAGATGAGTTCCTGTACACCTGGACTACTCGACTAGTGGGCCACGGTGCTGGTACCGTGGACCGCAAGACAAGACAAGACGGACAAGGACTTGTACTAAGACTAGGATAGCTTTCCATACCTTGTATAGGCTACTCCGGGTCCAACTCGAATAGTACTCTTGTACCAATCTGACTTGTAACCCTGCCTCCCGTGGCATATAAGGCGAGGCAGGGACCCCTCCCAAAACATACGCAATCAATACAGAGCCACGCAGCATACAGGACGTAGGGTATTATGCACATTGCGGCCCGAACCTGTCTAATTGTGTGCCCCGTGTCTCACCATCGTGTTCCTGATCTCGGCGAGCCCCACCGCACAATCTACTACTTCGGGTACCCCGTTGTAGGCTCGGTGTCTAAAACACTGATAATCGTGGCTTGAGAGCCAAGAGCGAGAGCCCCACTAACCCTCATAGTTTGGCTCTCGTCTCAGGATCGAGGACTAATGCTAACTCTGTTGGCTTTTCTTTGTCTTGTCTTGTGTCCTTGCCAGATGAGGACTTTGAGGTGTTGAGCGAGGATGATCTCGCCTTGTTGAGCAAGAGGTTTGGGCGGATGTACGAGAACCGCAAGAATGCAAGGCGGAGCTCGGGGATGTGCTATCGGTGCGGGAAGCACGGGCACTTCATCGCCGAATGCCCTGAAGCCATGGAGATCAAGAACGACTACAAGGGCAAACCCAAGCACGACTACAACAAGCACCGCTCCCGGAACGACTACAACGACAAGCACAAGGACAAGGGCGAGAGAAGGCACAAGAAGAGTGGCGGCCACAAGAAGAAGACCGCTCGAGTGATGGTGGTCGGAGCGAGCGACATCGATTCGACATCAAGCGATGCTTCCTCTGACTCGAGCAACGAGGAAGAACAAGAGAAGCGCAATGACAAGCGGCACACGGGCAAGAACTTCACCGGCCTGAGCTTCGTCGCACAAGGAGGCTTTTGCGGCATGGCGCATTCCAAGAAGGGTGGGAAGCACAGCTCGGATTCGAACTCCAATTCCGATGATGAGGTACGACAAGATCCCAACTTCTTGCTAGAGGAGAATGCTAGGCTGAATGAGTTGCTTGACAACCGTGATGATGTGCTTAGAAAGACCAACAAGGAGAAGAGGGAATTTAGGTCTTTGTTGGGTGATGCTTAGGACAAGGTAGCTGAACTTGAATCCTTGCTTGTGGATGCTAGAAATGAGATAGCTGCTTTGAAGTCTGCTCCTGTTGTGTTTGATGAGATTGATTATGGTGACTGCTCAGTTTTTCTTGCTGATTTGACTGCTCTCAAGGAGAAGCATGCCTCTACTTTGGAGGAACTAGATGTGGTTAGGATTGAGTGTGATGAATTGAAGTCTAGGCCAGCTTTGTTAGGAGCTTGTACTTCATGTCCTATCTTGCATGCTAGGCTAGATGAATCTCACACTAGGATTATTTCTCTTGAGGCGGCATTGAAAGCTCCTCTTCCTACATCATGTTCAACCTGTGAAATGCATGCTATGAAGAACATGGAACTTGCACACTATGTTGATCGTCTGCAGGATGAAAATGATGAGCTTAGGAAATTGATGAGTTGGTTGTCTGGGCATGAGCCACAATTGAGTTTGATGTTGGCTTAGTTCAAGAGGTTTGATGGTCAGGCGTTGGATGCTGAAAAGTGTGGTGAGAAGAGTGGTGAGGGAGAAGAGAAAATTGGAGAGATTCCTACTCAACCACACACCATACCCATGAACAAATATGCACCCAAGCCAAACCACTTGAGAAACAAGCTTGACACAACTCCAAACCCACCAGTGTTCCCCCAGAAAACAGAGAATTACCAGAAACCCATCAAGTTTGTGAGCAACCTGGGTAATGTCTTTGAGGGGAAGTCAGGAGAGAAAGGTGTTGAGAAGCCCACAGAGAAGCCACTGCCTAAGCCAGTGCCAATCCGCTTCCATTGTGAGTATTGTGGGAGGGATGGGCATAAGGATGAGTTCTGTTTCCGGAGGAAGAGGGATGAGCGGTTTGCTAGGGAGATGGCAAACAAGGACAGGTACCACCTTTCTCGTGGTGTGCCTGAGCCTCGTAGAGGGCCTCTACCTAGGGGTGAGGTGTATGTGCGTACAGTGCCCACTCGTGGAGGTGGAGGTGGAGGTGTGTTCCCTCAGAGAGACAGGCGTGTTGGGTTTGGGCGTGATGAGTTGGCTCGACGTGCTCCTTCTCGTGACCGTTACGAGTTTGGGAGGCACGATCGGAGCTTTGGGTCTCAGATGGACTACGGGCCACGTTTTCCCCCTCGTGGTGCGCGTACTCCTCTTGTGAGACGTGATAGGTTCTTTGGTGGTAGGCGTGAGAGGGCTCCGCCTAGAGGTTTTGGGAGGATGGATTTTGCTAACCCTTCTTTTGAGCAAATGGCTCAGCACTGGTTTGACTCTTTTGGTACTAACCCCAGTGTTGAGTCGCTTGCTCATTCTCGTCCTCGTTTTTTATTGCAGGTGGGAGGCTTGGAGAACTTTTGGTTGATTGACTCCGGTTGCTCAAGACACATGACCGGAGATCGTGGGTGGTTCTCCAGCCTCACCCCGGTGAGTACGAGGGAGTACATCACTTTCAGGGACAATGGGAGAGGACGAGTGCTTGTTGAAGGTATGGTGAAGGTGAGTAGCAAGGTGACCTTAAGAAGTGTGGCCCTGGTCAAGTCACTTGGTTTCAACCTGTTGTCAGTATCTCAATTACTTGACGAAGGTTTTGAGGTTCGTTTCAAGTCGGGTGCTTCTCGTGTGCTTGATTCTCGAGGCGATCTTGTCTGTACGATCGTCCCCGAGGGTCAAATCTTTCGTGCCGACTTTTCCCAGTCTGTTGGTCCTCCTCGATGCTTTGTTGCTGGTTTTTTGGCTGAGCTTTAGAAATGGCATAGGAGGTTGGGACACTTGAGCTTTGAGTTACTTTCCTGCTTGAGTGGTCTTGATCTTGTCCGAGGATTGCCTAAGTTGAAATTCGAGAAGGATTTGGTTTGTGCTTCTTGTCGGCATGGAAAAATGGTTTGCCGCTTCTCACGCCCCTCTGACTTCTGTCATGATCGAGCGGCCTTGTGAGCTGTTGCACATGGATTTGGTTGGGCCAGCTCGTGTTCGCTCTGCTGGTGGGAAGTGGTATGTTCTTGTGGTTGTTGATGACTTTTCGAGGTACTCTTGGGTGTTCTTTTTGGAAGATAAGAGCGAGACATTTGGCTTTGTTCGGGACTTGATCTTGAGGTTGAAGAATGAGAGACATGGAGACGCCATTCGAGCTATACGCAGTGACAATGGCACAGAATTTAAGAACTCTCATTTCGATGCCTTTTGCAGTGATCTTGGTCTTGATCATCAGTACTCTTCTCCATACGTCGCTTATCAGAATGGCGTAGTGGAGAGGAAGAACGGACCCTTTGTGAGATGGCCAGGACGATGCTCAATGAGCATAGGTCTCCTAGGTGTTTCTGGGCCGAGGCGGTCAATACCGCTTGCTATGTCTCAAATCGCATCTTCCTTCGTGCCTTTAAGAAGAAGACCTCTTATGAGCTGATGCATGGCCGACAACCCAAGGTGAGTCACTTTAGAGCTTTTGGTTGCAAGTGTTTCATTCTGAAGAAGGGCAAGTTGGATAAGTTTGAGTCTAGATGTTCGGTTGGGATTTTCCTTGGTTATGCGATTCATTCTAGAGCATATCGTGTGCTCAATCTTGACACTAACCGAACCATGGAGACTTGCAAGGTTACCTTCGACGAGACACAGCCATGTAGCTCTTCTGCTTTTGAGTGTGCAGGTGACGAGGAGATTGGAGCGAGGATCTTCGAGGATGAGAAGGACGGAGATGGAGACGACGACGATGATGGTGGTGATGCTCCAGCGGCTGATCGTGTACGTGCTACTTCCACTACTACGACGACGATCGAGGACGGACCATCCCCTACACCCACTACGACTGAGGCTGTTCAAGTGGAGGCTGCTGCTGAGGGGGAGGTTGTGTCCAGGCGAGAGGCTCCCCGGCGAGTACAAGTTGATCACCCACCGACGACCATCATTGGTGATCTTCATGAACGCACTACACGGTCGAGGTCAAGGAATACTTCTCATTTCGCTCACTCTGCTTTTGTTGCCTCTTTCGAGCCCAAAGATATTCACCACGCTTTGTCTGATGAGAATTGGGTGAATTCCATGCATGAGGAGTTGGAAAACTTTGAGAGAAACCAAGTCTGGGTGTTAGTCGATCCACCGCCAAATTGCCGTCCCATAGGTACCAAGTGGGTGTGGAAGAACAAAGAGGGTGAGAATGGGATGGTTGTGAGAAACAAGTCGAGGTTGGTGGTGCAAGGGTTCAACCAGAAGGAGGGGATAGACTATGAGAAGACATTTGCTCCTGTGGCCCGTTTGGAGGCAATTAGGATCCTTCTAGCCTTTGCCGTGGCTAAAGGGTTCAAGTTGTACCAAATAGATGTCAAGAGTGCTTTCTTGAATGGGGTGATAGAGGAAGAAGTGTATGTGAGGCAACCCCCGGGGTTTGAGAGTGAAAAATACCCACACCGTGTATACAAACTCCAGAGAGCGCTCTATGGGTTGAAACATGCACCTAGAGATTGGTATGGTAGGTTGAGAGGGTTTTTGCTGAGTAAGGTGTTTGTGATGGGCACAGTTGATAAGACCCTGTTTCTCCTTAAGCATGGGAATGACCTTTTGATTGTTCAGATTTACGTGGATGACATAATCTTTGGTGGCTCTTCTCATGATCTTGTTGCCAGATTTGCAGATGACATGAGCAGGGAATTTGAGATGTCCATGATGGGCGAGCTGCAGTTTTTCTTAGGCCTCTAGATCAAGCAGTGCAAGGACGGGACGTTTGTACATCAGGCGAAGTACACCAGGGACATGGAGAATAAGTTTGGCATGAACGACTCCAAGCCGCTGACCACACCGATGAGTACCACTACGGCTTTGGACGCAGACGAGGACGGCGAACCCGTGGACCAGAAGGAGTACCGGAGCATGATCGGCTCCCTCCTCTACTTGACGGCGACGAGGCTGGACATACAGTTCAGTGTGTGTCTGTGCGCTCGTTTTCAGGTTTCACCGAGGACTTCACATCGGCAGGTCGTCAAGCGGATTTTCAGGTACTTGAACTACACTCCTGAGTTTGGTCTTTGGTACTCTGCCTCCTCGACACTCAGGCTTCATGGTTTTTCTGATGCGGATTTCACTGGGTGTCGATTGGATCGCAAGTCCACTTCTGGGTGTTGTTAGTTCCTTGGTTCTTCTTTGGTCTCTTGGTCATCTCGCAAACAATTGAGTGTAGCCCAGTCCACCATCGAGGCTGAGTATGTAGCTGCTGCTAGTTGTTGTTCCCAGCTGCTTTGGATGACCTATACCATGAGTGATTTTGGAGAGGAGTGCTCACAGGTTCCACTTTTCTGTGACAGCACTAGTGCCATAAGCGTAGCCAAAAATTCTGTCCTCCACTCCAAAACGAAACACATAGAAGTGAGGTACCACTTTCTGAGGGACAATGTAAAGAAGGGGAACATATCTTTGACCTATGTCCCTACCCAAGACCAGCTAGCTGACATTTTCACCAAACCGCTTGACCAAGCCACTTTCACTCGCTTGCGGGGTGAGCTTGGGGTGTCCTTTCCTTTCTAGCTTGGGTCTTGGAGCTTCTCATGTATATATGTGTCATATGTTCATTTTGTCGCATTTCCTTCATGCATTTTACTTTCTGTACAAAACCTGGTAGGATAACCATCTTTGGATCACTTGAGCTAGGATTGAGCTTCTCTTATATATATTGATCACTGATGTGATATAGATGAGATATGTGCATGATTGGTAGCTTGTGGATGTAAATGCTATGCTCTTGTTGGTGTTGCCATATATGGATGATGAGATAGCATTTTGTTTGTGAAAATGATAAAATTGCCTCTCTCATGAGTAGATACTTGTCTTTGCTAAATTTGTGCTCAAATGCTTATATCATGCTCAGTTTGTGCTTGAGGATCATATTCTCTTTGCTTGGGGTCAAAGACCCTTTGTCATTGTAAATGTTTAGCCTTTTTGCTTGCTTGGGGAGGAGCATAAGCTTCTTTTTGCCGCAAAGGCACTTCATGTACCTTGTTTAATCTTGAAAATGAATTTGGTGTATGAATTGCCTTATGCTTGAAAAATGAGCTCCTAATCATGTTCTTATGCTTTGATATTCATATCTTGGGTGCTAAACCGTAGCATGTGCTCTACCATGAGAAGTCTCATTTTAAGAAGTAGACACATGGCTCGGTGGCTTTAACACGACTTGAGTAGCTTGTGGGCCTTTATAATGATCTTGTAATGAGAATTTGTTATCTTGCATAAATTTTGAATGATCTAGTGCCTTTGTGTTGAAATTGGCATTGATAGGGTCTTACTCATGAGATGCATGTTTCCTTGTAAAAATTTTGCTTAAAATTGCTTTTAGCTATGTCACATGCTTATATGTCTCTACCTTCTTGATGGCAATGTGCTAACTACACCATGTCTACTTTGCTTGCTCTATGTCTCATGTGTAGCATTTTGTTGTGCTCTTTGTATATTTGAGAAGCTTGGTAGACTGTATATATGCTTTGACATGCATTTTTTTCATGAAAACAAGGGGAAGAGTTTCATATACCTTGATTCATGCATTGTCAACAAGGGGGAGAGTTTTGTATGATATTGGGGAGAATTTTCATGCATTGGGAGTTTTTATACAAAATTGGTATGCATTTGTGAGATGTTGCATGTGAGGAGAAAAATTGAGAAGAGGAGATTGCATTTGCTCAGGGGGAGTTTGCATATGTGCAGGGGGAGCTCCTTTGATTTTCCTAAGTTTTGTGCTTTGTGGTGTGCTCCTTGTGAGCTTTGTTTTGTCTCGGCTGTGTCGAGCCGTTGCCCTTGTCTTAGGGGGCCGAGACTTGGATTGGCGAGTGATCTTGTTTTCGCTTGTTCTTTGGCTTTGGATCGCTTGTTTTGGAGGTTTGTGTTCGTGGTTGTTTTCTTTTCTTTTTCTCTTTCATGGTTACTATGGGTGTTGTCAATGCACTCATCAAGGGGGAGATTGAGGACCAGGTGTGTCCGAGGACCAGTGGAGGGTCGCTCCTTAGTGATGAGTGATTGACAACGTTGTGTGGACTGATGCTTGGCTAAGTGTGCAGGTACAGGTTGCGGCCTGACTTGTGTCGGTGCAGGTGAAGAACAAGCGCGAAAGGCCTTAGCCGTGGCGGCCTCCGGGTGATGGAGTGGCAAGTAGGCTTAGTTCAATGGACCCGGTGGCCGATGGGGTCAAGTGCGAGCCGTGCGGTGCAAGACTGGCGGGCTGAAGTCGTGAACATGGGCCGGTGCAAGGTAGCGGATGGAGCCCGAAACTTGCACGCGGGGTTTGGTGGTTTGCCCACAAAACCATCTGGTGGACGGTTTCTTGGTTTGGGCCGTAAAACCAAGTCCGGAGGCCCGACTTTGAGGCGGAGGGCACGTGGCGTGATCGCGGGGTTTGCGTCGAGGTGAAGCGAAGCCGCGGTGGAAGCGTGTCCGTCCGATGAAGACTTGACCAAAATGCCCCTGAGGGGTTGTATCTTCATTTAAGCAGTAGGGGTAGCGTGGTCATTTACCTCCCTCCGATGGACTTCGTATAAATAGCGGAGAGGTGGATGGCATCTCTCTCTTGGACTCTAGGGCTTTCTCCCCCGGTAGATTTTCTCTGAACTGCTTCTTTTCCCTCTGAATTCCTTAGGCTAGACTCTTGTACAGAATCTGACCTCTGGATGTATGGAAGCATTCGGCGTCTCGGTGATCTCCTAGTCCTCTGTGATTTTCGTGTCATTTTTGGGGCTATTTTTGGGGAGTTTCGTTCTTCGCTCGATTCGGGGATTTGAGAGCGTTTCTTCACGGATTTCTTTGAGGGGATCATGGGTGGATGCCTTGCGCATGTTTGTGTGTGATCTTGACCCCTCAAACGCTGTGGAGAGCCTTCGATTCGTGCGTTTTTGGTTGGAGCCCGAGTTCATGGTGGTTGCTTGTGTGATCCGCGATTCCCGGTGATTTAGGGAGTTAGAGGTCGAGATTTTTGGGGCATAGCATCCTTATGTGACGCATATAATCTCCCCAAAGTCTTGTCTCAAGAGCTTCTACCATTTGGGAGATCCGGTGATGAGTTCTTGGAGTTGACCCCGCGGGTCGGGCGTTTTTGTTTCTGTTCGTGGCTTGCAGACAGTCCGCACCATAGCCGCGGATAGCCGCGGACAGTCCGCGCCTCCTGCTGTTCGTCGTGTGTTCTTCGTGTTCTTACGCGTCTTTGTTTCGATCCGTTTCGGCCCTAGTTTTTGGTTGCAAGTGGTTTGACGGACAGTCCGCGAGGGTTTCACGGACAGTCCGCGTGGTCGAGTTTTTGGCGGACAGTCCGCGTGTCGTCCTCGGACAGTCTGTATTTTCGGGGTGCGTCTCTAGTGGCTCTGGTGTTTATTTCGGACGGTCCGCGGGGTAGGTCCGGACAGTCCGCCATACACACGCGGACAGTCCGACCGTACCAGCCGGACAGTCCGCGCCTGGCATTTCCAGATTGTGCCAAGTGCTTTGATTCTTGTTTTGGTGATTCCGCTCTTTGCTCCTAGGCTTGTTGGTTGATCTTCTAGGTTTGTGTGTGCCTTGTTTGGAGCCTCTTTTGTGTGCGCGAGCGTTTGGAGTGGCAATCGGGGTATAGGCCGAGTTCGACCTAAGAGAGGAATTTTTATCGACTCTCATTCACTCCCCCCTCTCTGGTCGCACTATTCGGTCCTTCAATGATGAAATAACAATACAACAAACAATTATTGAGAATGAGACATGCTCATGCTCTTGTCGGAAGCCGCGCGTGCTACACCTCCCCTGCTCACATGTGATCGCTGCATGCCTTGCAACAAAGAATATCCATTGGGGTCGGTACGTGCCTAAATGTTGGTTGAAGCAAACCATTCTAGACACTTGGAACCACACTGTTGAGGGCTACCTGCATCTTGGTACTTTCACTCAAGACCCCAAAGACAATGCGTTGTACATACCAAATCCAGATCCAATCATGTGCCAAGGTGTTGGTCGACGCAAGAAGAAAAGGATTAGGAACAACATGGACGAGGCTGAAGCTGGTCCTTCGGTGAAGATATGCTCAAAGTGCAACAATCCAGGACACTCCTACAAGAAATGCACCGAAGCATCTTACTTTCCCACTGCCACTGCTCCAGTACCTTCAGCTAGTGGACGTGGACGTCGTTCCCGTCGCTACACCGAAGGAATGCAGTGATCGTACTTGTTTGTGCTGCCGTGTTGTAATATTTGAAATACTTATGCATGTTATTGTCTTGTAATAATTCAACCATTTAATTTGCCAAGGTCTTGTAATATTTGAACCGTTCAGTTTGCAGCACCATCAGAACTTATGCATGTTATCGTGTTGTAATAATTGAGCTATCTTTTCATTTGCTTGTTGTTTTCTTGTTGCCTACAAAATTATTACCATATCCTGTTATGTATTGTTCTCTAATTTCAAAAGAAACATGTAATGAGTTATGATATTTGTCATCTTTTTTGTAGGTTTGCAATGGTTTCCTCAGGTCCTGAGTTGGACTTGGAGTTGCTCACCAGTAGGAAGGACAAGGTTGCGGTGCCAAAGGGGATCCACACTCCTACGTGCTACTGCGGTGACAACTGTAAGCTTGTCAAGTGCAACGTTCTCGGGTACTGCTACGGGATGAGGTTCTTCATGTGCGTGAACTACGAGCATGACCCGATCCCGCCATGTCGCAATGTTAGACCCAAAGTAAGAACAAACTACATTACTAAATAAATAATATGTCATTGCCATTTTATTATGTGCTAACTTGTCTTTGAAAAAAGTCTCCACCTCCTCTCTGTGATTTTATGCAGTGGTTAGATTGTGAGCAGTCCGAAGAAGACAAGTGTTACGTCGAGGCGATGGGTCGTTCAACACGTGAGATGCGGCAAAGGATGGTTAAGGTAGAAAAACAAGAAAAAAAAACGTAAGGAGCAGCAGGAGGAAATTCACATTCACCGGGAGATGAAAGAACGTGAAGCGGCCGCGGTCCGTGAAGCAGATAGAGAGAGGAAGAGGGAGAGAGCTCGCCGGGCTAAGGAAGCTGGGCCGGATGCCATGAGGAAGGGGAAATACCCCGTTGTACCCAGTAGACGTAGAGTACTAGACGTCGAGTGCTACTGTATCTCTAAAAAACTATGATTTCATGTCATCATCCACTACAGTCGGCTTGTATCATTAAGAACTTGATTTCAGATGCATTAGAGCTTGTTTCCTCAAAAAGTAAACATAGTACTAGGGTGTGTTTCCTGTGAGTTACTGCATCAAACAGTGAACACATAGGGTGTGTTTTCTGTGAGTCACTACATCAAACAGTGGTGACTTGTACTAGGGTGTGTTTCCTCTGAGTCACTGCGCGTTTCTCTTGCCCCGGATCGAATGGCCCACCATCCAGTCTGCTTCATTACCTACATATATGTGAGCACTCTTCTCCAGTGCCACTTCTCAACACAACAAGTACCAATGAGTTCCTGGACTGGGGATGATGATGGCTCCCTCGGTCCAGCACTGTGGAGCCAGCAAGATCCAGAGTTCAACAACAATTTTCCAGTCTTAGATAAGAGAGATTTCAAATCCATGCGTGATGTTAGAAAGTACGCACCAAATCAAACGGTGAACTGGTCAAGGTGTGCACACGGTGAGTTTTGTGTGATGCAAGTTTACCAGGGATGGAACAACTCTGGTCGACACTTCTGGCATTGCTCACGAGCATGGGTAAGCAAAACTACGTGACCTTTGTCCTTCATCATTTTATGGTTTACTAATGTAATATCGGTTTCTGCAGTACTCCGACCAACCAGATAACTGCGGTTTCGTGCAATGGGTGGACCCCCCAGCTATTCACCCGTATCAACAGTACATCGACTACCTCGAGGATGTTGTCATCTTCAACCTGAGGCAAGAGCTCGCGTCGGCATTGGCTTCTCCAGATCCGACATCTACCAACGACGATGACGGACCGGTGACCGGACCAATGGAGGTGAAGACGAACACCGGTTGTGAGGATGAGTTCTGCTGCTGTCCATGCCACGAGAAGAAGGACAACACTCCGGCAACTCCACCCCCGCCACCGTCTGATCCAACTCCACCCCCGCCGGGGTACGAGTACTACATGCCCTCCCAGCACTCCGGCGGGTCTATGATGTCCGGTTTCTCCGGGTACTACTCGTACAACTAGACTAGAAATGTTGTAACCGTTTATCTAAATTCCCTAAAACACGTTAGGACTAGCAGGGACACAAAGTTAGAGTATTTGCGTCGTACGTGCCATTGTTTATTTATGTGATTGGTCGTTAAGTATCATGGGTTCAAAAATGTGACGTACCAGGCCAAAAAAAAAACAACTACCGCCGTAGGGCACGGCGGTAGGTCCCTACCTACCGCCGTGCCCTACGACGGTTGCTGCAGGCTCTGCTGCCGCCGGGTGGCAGGCCGGTTGGTGCCCTTACCAGTGGGCCACGGCAGCTGTCGCCGTGCCACACGGCGGTAGGAAGGGGTACGGCGGCAGTAGTATAGATTTGCTAAATTTTTGGGGAGGCATTTATTTTTGCAAAATTGAGAAAAAAATATATAAAAATTCGGCTAAGGAACATGTGCATAACCTTATAACGGTTGTTAATTCTTTTAATCATTATGGTCAGTTATATCATCAGCAGAAGATGTCTCCTGCGTCTGCGTAGATGTATGATGAAGCTGAGAAATATATTCATTACCTGGAAGATGTCTAAAAATAAAAATATACCCATAATCTAAAAAAAAGTTTACCAGCATGACGTGAAAAGAAAAAATAATAAATAAAGAAACGGTGCTGAGATTCGCCGAAACGGGCCGGAAACTGGAGATGGGTCATAGATATGGTCCTTCTTCCTTGTCAGGAGGCCCCTCTCTCGGTGGCCCAGCGCACGCGCGTCGGCCCGTGTGCTCGGCTCACCACCATCGCGCGCCCGCAGCCCGCAGCCCTCCTCCTCCCTCGGTCGCCCCCGACGCAGCGGCGCCACGATCGTCGGCGACCGAAACCTCTCCCTTGCTCCCGCCCGGCCGCCGCAGCCGAGACGCCCGTACACCGCCTCCACCTCCACGCCGCACATGCTCCCGCGCCTCGCCCAAGCCCGCGCGCGCCACCGCCTCATCCGCCCCACATCCCGCGCTATCTCCACTGCCTCCGCGCCCTCCCCCATCCCCACCACTCCTCCATCCGCTGCGCCGCCGCTCTCTGCCGCGGACCTCGAGCTCCTCCTCCGCCGCGGGCACTACTCCGCCTCCACCCACCGCTTCCACTCCCTCCTCCCGCTCCTCTCGCGCCCCTCCGTACTCCTCTCCGCGGCGCTCCACCTCAGCCGCCGCGCGCACCCCTCACTCCCCACCCCGCCCCAACCCCCTCCCACCACCGTCGCCGCCGCCGCGGACGCGCTCTCCTCCCCGTCATCCCATCTCCGCCTTCTCCTCCCGTCCCGCCTCAAGGGCCAGCCGCTCCCATTCCCCACGCTCCCGCTGCGCCTCTCCATGCGCGCCGCCGCGTCCGCTCTCGACGCCGTGTTCGCCCCGCGCGCGGCCACCTTCGCGTACCGCGGTCGCCACGCTGCCATCCGGTACCTCACGTCCATCCCCTGCGCGTCCTGGTTCTTCCGCGTCGCCATCCCGCGGCAGCGATTCGGTCACCGCCACGTGCGCCGCCTGCTCGGGACCATCTCCGGTAAGGTCGAGGACCCCGGGTTCCTGGAGTACCTGAACGAACTGTTCGTGTCTGATGCTGTCGCGTTTGAGCTCGGCGGCTGCGAGCTCGGACGCGGGCTGCCACAGGAGTCGGAGCTCACAGCCACGCTGGTGAACATATTCTTCGATCCTCTGGACAGAGAATTGATGGCCGTTCGGGAGGAAGTGCACAAGAAGAATCCTCGAATGAAGGATGACAGCGTTCTGCATACACCTGTAAGAGTCTATGCTGTTCGGTATCTGGATGAAATTCTGGTTGTGACGTCTGGGTCGAAGATGCTCACAATTGAGATCAGGGACAGGATCATCGGAGTGTTGGAGAGGGATTTAGAGGTGAAGGTGGACAGGTTGGGCAGCTCAATCCATAGTTCTGTGTCAGAAAAGATTGAGTTCCTGGGAATAGAATTCCAAGCTGTGCCACCATCAGTCATGCACCCACCCATGTCAGAGAAAGCAAAGAGGGCAAGGAAGAAGTATCTGAAGATGAAGGCTGAAAAGGCACAGGAGCTGAAGAATGCACGGGAGACACGGCGGAAGAAGCTTGGCTTGAAGATACTGAACCACTTGTTCAAGAGGGTGAGGAGAGGTGAGCAGTTTGAATTTGATTTTCGGATCGAGAATGAGGTGCAGCAAGTGTTCAAGGATTGGGCAGAGGAGGCAGTGGCTGAATACTTCAAGTCACAGGAGCATTGCCAATATTGGCACCGACTGCTCGCATCAGGTGACTTCTTGTTGCTGACTAGGGTGAGGGATCAATTGCCACCTGCTTTGGTGGACTCTTATGACAAATTTCAAGAGACACTTGACAAGTTTCTGATGCCTATGAGATGCCGTGACATGGCAGCAGAAGAAGAGAGGTTAGCAGAGGAGGAGGAAGATAGAGAATATGAGAAGAGGACTGTTGAGGACCTGACAGAGTTGAAGATGAGGGCTAATGTGCCAATAGAGCTTGTAAGGAAGGCAGTAAAGCTAGCTGGGTTCACAAACTCCATGGGCCGGCCACGGCCAATCAAGCTACTTCTCTGTTTGGATGATTCAGATATCATCAAATGGTATGCTGGTGTCGGAAGAAGGTGGCTAGATTTTTTTTGCTGTTGTCGGAACTTCAAGATGGTCAAGACTGTTGTCAGTTACCACTTGAGGTTCTCCTGCTTCCTGACACTAGCAGAGAAGCATGAGTGCACTAAGAGGCAAGCAATTAGTCATTTCACAAAGGATTTAAAGGTAGCAAATGATGATGGAGTGGCAGAAGTGCACTTCCCAACGGAACGGGAGATCAAAATGATGGGTGATAAGAACTTGTCTGACCCAAAGCCTGTGGATGGCGCCTTGACAACGATATTGGTGAGATTGGCAATTGATAACACCTCATATCCATGCCTGGCACATTTTTGTGCAAAAACAGACACTGTGCTTTACAGAATACGTTTGCTCCAAAATCGCCTAAATGTCGATCCGTTGAATGAGAATAAGTGGGTTCATGGACTAAGTGCCATTCATGAGAGTCTGAACAAGAAATGTGTCCCCTTGTGCTCTATGCATGCGAGTGATCTTCTTCTTGGCAAGATTACACTTCAAGATATTGACTGTACTCAATTTGTTGATGTGGAATGAGAAAAAAGAGTCTTCGCATAATACCTCTTGCAGATTGTAGCTAGTGCAGTATTGCAGGTTGTGCCCAGCGTATTGGATATTTCTTTTATTTGACTGAACACTTCACATTGTCCATTCCAAATTTTAATGCATGGTAGAAGATGGATTTCTTTTTGTTTCTAGAGGTAAATGGTCCTCATATATAGGAGTTACAGAATCCTGCTAGGTATCAAAACATCACGAACTGAAATTTTTTTATTTTCTTACATTTTTTTTTCCTTGCAGAACTGCAATGTTGCAAATGTTGGAATTGCAGCTGTCCAGGTCTTAGAGCAAACTGCATATCAATATACTCAGATCAGGTACTTCTTCCATTCGACTGCAGTTGTGTTCCAAATTGGTGTCTAATTTCCTATGCCCATTCTTAAATTATTTACTAATATCAAAAGCAAACCAGATTTAGTGATTTGTCAAGTAGCATTAAACTTCCTCTGTTGTTTTGGTAGTGTCTTCAGTCTTCACTTAATCATTTCATTTAATTATTAGTCCATGTAGCTTTGCTTGTAATTCAGATATTTGCTGGTGACTGTAAAATACTGGATACCAAATGGTCTCATTGGACTCTACTTTTGTCAGACTAGTGTATTTTACCGTGTTAATGATGCCACCACAACTGGTTTTTTGAAATGTTAAATCTTCCCTAAAGTGACTGCCCAAACATATATTTAGAAAAGAAAAAAAAAACAGTTCAGAAATTTTGTAAATGGAAAGCCAGGTACTTTTTGCTGATTAGTCACGTTTTTTCCCCTGAACATGATTTGTATTAAATGTGGTTCACTGTCTTTGAAAAACAGGAATATATACTCTGTAAATAGGTAGTTGGTCCCAGATGGCCATGGGCTTTTGGTCACAACATGGAGCAAGCCAGCCTGCAGGACGTGGTGACAGACAGGACACCAGCGGCAGCCGCCATCCATGCCTGGGGTGTGCGCCAGCTGCCAAGAAGCACCCTAGGGCATCTGGTTTGGTTTCCCTTCCCCACAAGTTAAGATCGACATCAAGATCAATTAGTTAGGCAGTAAATAGATTAGTATAGGAAGTTGGAGAATAGAAGGGAAGGGAAGATATTTTCTGAACAGATGTACCATCCTGTCCTCTCTTTGCTTACTGTTTGACGCGGTAGCTGGCCTGATGCCCAAGGGTGCCTTTTGGCATGTGCTCCAGGCAGGGATGGCACCACAACACATTATCTCCTTAATTGGTCTCCCATCGAATTTGTAAGATTCTGTTTTCACCCTGCTTTGATGAAACGGACCAAAAGTTCATTAGGTACTCTACCTGTTATGTTTCCTGGCTTTATTTGCAAGGTTGCCAAGATGATTTTTGTAGCCAATAACTTTGTAATTTCAGATTAATATCTATTAGTACAATTATAATTTGAGCCATATCATGAAATCATGAAAGTATTTTGAACAACAGAACTAGTAATGTAGATTGCACCCACTTTGGAGATGTTGATGGTCCAACATCAAAAGGTTAGATTGGATAATTTTTTCAGTTGGTGTATTAACTTTCTAAGTAGATTATTGCAATTGGCAGTACAATCACTGTAGAAAAGATTTTGTTGTGGATTCATTTGTGGGCCACACCTTCTACCGGCACCAGCGCAAATCCATAGCGCCTACAGCAGCTCTGGGAGAATAGGAGATAGGATTAGTTTGTTGGCCAGCAGGGCCCTTGCTTATCTTTGTTTGTTAGCTATTTGTTAGGCTCCGCAGTAATATAAGCCGGGTAGATCTTTGGGATTGTTAGGCAAGAAGTAATCCACAAGGTTCAGAGCCTCCGAGGAGGGCAAACTGGGTTATCTTGCTGTTAGGATTTGCTGTTGAGATTCATCTTCATTTTCCATATCAGATTTTACAATAACATAGCTCAATTAAAAATGATATATTTTGAGAAACCAGCTGTAGTGGCATCAGGTGATGATTGTGCATTTGGATCTTTTATTCTTGGCGAGTTACCCAGTAGAGGGTATTTGAACTCGGAAAACCACTTACTCGTGCAAAACTTTTGTGCAGCTTTCCTCTGATTTTGCAGTATGCATTTTCCCTCCGTTATGAGATTGTTGATGTACTTAAAATCCTGGTAAGGCATATTCTGGTGCATAAAACTTTTGTTTCTACTATTAGCAATACACCTGTTAATGTAAGAAGGTGAAGTCACATAATCCTGAGTGCTTATGCTAGCTTATTATTGCAGTGGACTTGCCCCAGGCAACTTCAATCATCTCAAAATAATTCATCCACAGTTGAAGGGTCTATCTCTATCTGCCCGGCTGGCTTGCTAATTACCAAGTATCATCACAGTGAGTATGATGGGCAGGTAAGATCGTCAAGTTGTCATGTTACTTTTTGTTTCTGTTATAGGTATAATGAATAAATCAGTTTGATTTTGGCAGGATGATGAAGTGCACACTATTATGTAGCTTGAAAGAAACTTGCTATCTGCAGTACTGCATTTGATGTTACTATGCCAACTTTTCAATCATGTTCAAATCATTTGTGCAGGACCTGTCTGCTTGTCTCCTTGACAAATTATCAATTGCAGATTACATGTTTGTAGTGTAGAAATTCTTGGCATTGTTGTTTTCTGAATTCTGATAAAAGATTTAATGGAATTTATTCTGGTTACATAGTTTATGTGGGTGTTACGCAGGTTTTACTTAGTAGTTGTTGCATGTGATCTCATACAACTAAAGCATAGGATAATCATAAATCAGTGCTCGCTTGTGCACGGGGTTGGTTTTGTTGATATCAAGTGCTGAAGGCTTCCAATGTTGCTAACTAAGCCTATCTTAGTCTTCATACCAAACTGCCGGAATCCATAGTCAAAGTGGTTCCTGCTTCTCACTCACATGGCTGTGGGTCTGCATGCTGAACAGGGAAAGCCATTTGCGATGATTTCCCTTGTCTCTAATATTTCATGGTCCTCATGATATTACAGCTTTCCAAGTGCATTCCATTATCTCCTTGCCTCAGTAGCAGAAGTTGCTAACCACCGTATGCATGCATAACATTTGCTCCAGACAGATATGCAGTGTGCTGTGTCCTGCATGTGGCACCTACCGAACTGTTTTTGTTTGTGGTGCTGCATCATGGATTATTGGATGAATAGCAACATGATACGCTGGCCCCCATTAAGAGACTTCTGATACCCCTCCTTTTGGACACATGAGAAAGGGAGATCGGGTCCATGGAATTGAGGACAGCATACTCATTTGCACGGCTACTCCTACTCGGCTAGGCATAAGCCAAGACTTACATGATTGCTCTCTTATGTGCAGGGCTTCTTGGTCCACCTTAGTGACAGTACCTCCATGCCATTCACGCGGACAGCGGCGAAGCCTGGTGGTTCCCATTGTGCAGCCGCTTTGTCACTTCAAATGCACAGCACCTCAAGCAGAGGTATGCACATTGTGACTGCAAAGTGGAGATCACATATTCACATCGTCATCTAGCGCAAAGAGCGACGATCGCTAACCTGAACAATACCAATCAGTATGCCAATAATAGATGGCTCCAACGTCTGTTCTGCAGATCTGGACGTGCAGGTGGGGTGAAGTTTTGAGGTGTCTTCTGCAACTCCGACTCCGCGTACATGCTTCAAGCACCGGAATGGGCATGAACATTACCTGTTCCACAAACACTGTTCTTTCTGGAACTGTATGGAAGTCAAACTGTTCACATCAGCCTAAAATAAGGTACATTTGCATGTTCTTTTCCATTTCCCCTCGCAATTATTGAATTCTTAAACCAACATAATTTCTCTAAGGTCGTCACCGAATCTTATCCGGTTACCATGTTGTTTCCGCAGGCCACGGCCAGTTGCTGACTGTACACGCCGATCCATCTGTTCCAATAGCCTGCACGGCACGCACCCTGCAGCTTTGGCACTGCTGCTGAGACTGAAATGTTTTGGGGGGGGGGGGGGGGGGGGGGCTCGGCGTTTCACACCGCGGCCATTGGAACACGGTGCCGGAACGAGTAAAAGAATGGCCCACTTGTCAACGACCCACTTGGGACGGCATCTCAGCAGGATCAGGATTCAGGATCCCGGACCGATTCGGGTGGTGGGAGGAGCACGTGAAGCTCGTCGCATGCCCCACGCGCGGTACAGCCTGAGCTGAGCTGAGCTGAGCCCATCCATCATCAGCCATCCGAAGCTCCCGGACCTCCCAACAACCAAGAGAGAGAGATCATGGGTTGGTTCCAACCAACTGCCAAAATCACGAGTGGAAGCTGAGCAAATCAACAGGCTCAAATCGTAAGGTAAACAGGCTCTTCCAATTGTTGTTGCTCCGGTTTGTTTGTCGGCTGAATTACGAGGAAGTCTGGAGGTGGAACTTGAATCTACTGCAGTCTACACGCCTTTTGCGTGGCCACATGGTCTTGACCTTCGGTTTACACGCATGAGCGTGCACTTTTGCTAACAATTTTACGCAAAAGCTTTTCAAACCACGTGAATGCTAGCCCTAATCCTAACACCTAGCAGCCACCGAGCCACGTAGAGGATCCTTGCGTAAAAACAAATTGTAAAACTTTCCCCCCCCCCCCCCCCCTTATATATAACTTAAAATGAAGTGTGAACATAGAGGAAAAACATTAAAAAAAGCTCGTAGATTCCTCTGGAATGGACAGATTCGTATGAAACGCTGTATTATAAAAGAGTAGGTTAACTGGTAAGTCATTCACTCACTCAACGATAATGTACCAAATCTCAAAAGCCAAAGGTGGTTAAGGTAACTTGTATGTTCCAAGCCATATAAAACGCTCTGCTGGCAAGGAGGGTAAAGGACTAGGAGAGTACATTGGGAGAGATCGACATCGACTGCTAGACGCAAAGGCAAGAGCCAGAGGCAGGCTCCTCGCGAGCCTGCAGCGGCCGGCCTCAACCACGGCTCGCCTGGGCGGTCAGCCCCGGCGGCCGGCCGAGCCGTACGGCGGCGCCGGCGGCGACGCGCGGCAGCCCGCGACGAGCCGGCGGCGGCAGCGGCCGCAGCAGATCGGGACGCGCGTCATGGCGTGGTGGCGCGCGAGGGTGGTCGCGCCCGTGCGCCGCGCCTGGCTCGCCGTCGCCGCCGCCCGAGCGCGCGTCCGCAAGGGCGGTAAGCAATCCACCGTGCCCTCCTCTCCTTCTCTTGTCCTCGAGCTTCCGCTTAGTGCTGCATTGTTAGCGTGCGTGCTCGTCGACTGATTTCGAAAGAGAAAAAGAAAAAAAAAACTTAGAACAGGAGCAGCAACTGAAAGCACTTCATGGCATGAATCTCTCGCACAAACTCTAGCTGCTAGCATCCACATTTAGGATTTGCGTAATGGCACCAAAAGTTCGACCTCTTTTCCTTCGATTCCTGCATGCTAAAGCGAAGATTCTTTCTGAAGAGGAACACGCAACTGTTTGCAATGTCGGCAGATCTAGGCACCCTCTGCTAACGCTAAGTAACCGCGGTAGAACACAGCTTGAGCTAGGTTTTGCTGGTTTATTTCTTGAAACGCACAGAAGGGAAGGGGGAAAAAGATCATCGACACAAGAAACAAACAAATCATTTAGCGATCGGTAATGGTCCCTGCGCGCCAAGATTCAGGGCACGTTATCTTTTGCGCCTCCAACCGCCCGTTGGGAGTGTATGCCGACAACCAGACCTTGGACCACCCAATCTCCTATGCAAAATCATTTTGTGATTCTTGTGGTTCAGCATTTGACCTTTGTTACCTTCCCTCAGTTCTCAGTTTTAACCAAATGTTTTGAATAGCCGGTTATAGTCTCCACTAGCTGATTGAGAAGGACGTCACTATTTGCTTCCATGTGTAATTTAGTCGTTATTTACCGCTATAGATTCATTGAGCCGGCTATTAGCTGTTTAAGAGGTCAAGGGCTAAATGGATTAACCAGTTATTTAAAACATTATTAGTATTAACTGAACATGTGAGCAGTAATTAATCTGTGCCTTCTCTTTTTGGCTTGTTTCCAAATTGGATGGATCGACCAATGCAGAATGTGGCATCCTGAACCTTCACCAGGACGTGCAGACCTGCGGGTACCAGGACGTGCAAGTGATGTGGAACATGCTGAGCTCGGAGAAGGAGCCCGCCGGCGCCGGCACCATGGGGACGTTGCCGAAGCCGCCGCGGAAGCGGCCGTTCTGGCCCGCCCGGCCGCCCCGCACGGCGGCGCAGCGAGACTGACGCAGCCGTCGCCGCCGGCAGCTAGCTTCCGTCGTCAGATAATGTTACCGCTCTGGTTCTGCAGTGCGAGCACTGACCAGAGCCTGGTCTTCCACGAGCGAGGGAGTAGGACAACCATGGCCTTCATGGATCATGGGCTCATGGCACGTCGTCCTCCACCTCTCTCTCCTCCTCCCTCCTCCCTCCCTCGCTGAAGGCCTGAAGCCTTAGGGGCTCGTGTTGTTGTGCATAAAAAGGCTTGGGCCTGTTGTACAGTTTGGGGACTAAATTAAAGCGTTCGAGCAAGCTGCGACTTCTGCGACGTCTGATGAACACGATGAGGTTGCCAGTGCCGGGAGCATGCACGGTGCGTTGCTTTATCAGCCTGAATCGGTAATCTATTTGTGCCAGCCCAGTTCTTGCCATGGAATGTGGAGATAAAGAAGAGGACATCTCTAGCTCTTCTTGTACAGGATAGGGTAGGGCCTTAAAACATTCTAGCTCATAGCTCATGCATCGGTGCAAAAAGTTGTGCACCAAAAAGCCACACGCCCACACAGCACATGCCAGTCCCGTTTGGTTTGCACCTAAAATTGCCATGTAGTGGCCGATAACTTTGGCATGGCCAGTTCTTCTGGTCGCCAAATTGGTGGTGGCCCTGGATTTTGACGGCCTAGGCTTTCATGCCAAATTTTGGCACCAAACCCTATGGTGGTCAGAATTTGGCTTGGCCACCTTTGTTTGTTGGGTACACGGACATTGGTTAAGAAGGTTCGAAGAGAAAATCTGAAAGAGTAATATGAGCTGGGCTCCATCCTCTAATCTTTCTGTAAGGCCTTCCGCGCGCAGCCCACTAGGCACGGGCCGGTCGGTTCGGACAACCGAGGAGGACAGCAGCAGCCCACGGGTCGGTTTGGAAAGGATTAAGTCCTTTCGACCCACCACCTTATGTATTCGTCGAGTTCAGTTTTATTTGAGGCCTTTCTTCTCCCGAACCCATACGTTTTTCTCGGCCTACGTGGCGACCTGACAAATTTATCAAAGAAAAATTTGGAACAAACTTTGGACAAATTTTTCAAAAAGATTAGAACAAAAATTATTACTAAAGAAAAATCTGGAACATAAATTGGACACATTTTTTTCAAAAAGTTTAGAAAAAAAATATTTACCAAAAGGAAAATCTTGGAACAAAAGAGTTTGCAAAAACTTTTGAAACCTAATGTTTTAATAGAATTCTGAAAATCTAGCAAAATGAACAAAAAAATCTAGAAAAAATAGGGAAAATAATATGTCGACGAGTTGGCCGCACCGACGCTCACGCGAGCGTCCGCTCGCCGCGGACCTCACCTGCGGTGGCGCTCCTGCGGGACCGCTCGCCGGGGAGTTCGCCTGGGCCACCGCTCGTGAGGCCGGCCATCTCGCCGACGCTGGGAAGCTCCCCCGGGCTGCCGCTCCCGCGGCCGGCTGTTGCGCCGAGGAGCTCGCCCCCGCTGGCGGTCTCGCGAACGGCCCAGTCGTCGGGGTGTTCACCCGGGCCGGCACTCTGCGGGCGGACCTCTCGCCGGGGAGCTCGCCAGGACGCCTCTCGTCGAACGTCGGGGAATGGAGGCGGCGACAGCGGGGAATGGAGGACGGCTAGGGTTTCCACCAGTTCGAGGGTCTTTAAACAAGCGGCTGAGTCAGCTCCGTTTCCACGAAGGCCGAGCTGACGTGGTGCCAGGTCGCTCAAAACTACCAGTAAAACAACTGAGGGAGGGAAAACATACGAGTTCGGGAGAAGAGGCGCCTCGAATACCCGGTTTCAAACAGCAGGGGAAAACCGAACTCTCCCAATACATGAGGGTGGTCGAAAGGACTTAATCCGTTTGGAAACAAAACTGGCCAAGAAAGAAGTTACGTTACGATGAAGAAGATTGCAGCCCAATGCTGAACAGAGACGACTGTAAAACCACCGTCTTTTTCTGTCCATTGGTTTGAAAATGCTCGCTCAAGAGCATCTCTAGCTCCCGATCATCCCGGCACCCCTTCAAGGCAGGCAGGTTTTGGAATCTTTTTGTCGATCCATGGACATCACATATACAAGCAAAGGTGATGGTCGACTCAGTTCTCACAGCAGAACTAGCTGCTCTGGAGTTGGTTGCAAGAGTGGCAAAAAAGACGGTGGATGATGATACAATGCTAGAAGGGAGAGATCAACACATATGGAGCTTTAACAGATCTTTTTGATTCTAACCAGTCTAAGATCCAAAGATGGGTGACTACGGAAAGGGGTCGGGTCCTCCGCACTTCGATGGGAAGAACTACCAGATGTGGGAGAGGCGCATGGGCGCGTTCTTGCGTGGGAAATGACAACTCATCTGGGATGTGACGCAAAATGCAAACTATGTTATTCCAGACAGTTTCATCCTTCCAGGTGCTCGGGACATGTTTGAGGCCAACAGCAAGGCCGTGGATTACTTGTTCCGTGCTCTTTGTGCCGCGGAGTTCGATCGCGTGTACGAAAAGGATGTGGCTGGCAAGATTTGGGTTAAGCTGAGGAATGCTCATGTTGGGAATGCTCAAGTGCAGGCTCGCTTATTTGCCACTCACCGGAGAGAGTACGAGAACTTCACTCATCTCCCCGGCGAGTCGATTGATGCCATGTTCCAGCGCTTCACCTGTATTGTGAAAAACATGAGGGTCAATGTGACAGTGCTTCCATACACGGATCATGATAGAGCTATCAAGCTCTTGCACGCACTTGACAGATCCGTGTGGAGTGCTAAGGTTGAGGCCATTGAGGAGTCGAGCGTGTATGATACATTGATCGAGGATGAGCTGTTCTCTAAGCACAAGTCATCAGAGGTGGATTGTGGCCTCAGAGCCAAGGCTGAGAGCACGACTGAGCACCATAGTCTTGCTCTTGTGTCCGGATCTGGTGGAAGAACTAACTCCTCCTCGAGGATATTTTCTCCGTCTTCCTTTGTGTCCTTGCCAGATGAGGAGTTCGACGAGCTTGGAGAGGACGAGCTGGCCCTGTTGACCAGGAAGTTTGAGAGGCTGCACGAGAACTACGTGAACATGAGGAGGACCACTCGCACGTGCTATAGATACGGCAAGCAGGGACACTTCATCGCCGAGTGCCCGCAAGAGATCGATCCCAAGAATGAGTACAAGCACCACCCAAGGATCGAGAACAAGCATCGCACGAGGCGTGAGCACAAGAGCAAGTACAAGGACAAGGACGAGCGGAGGTCGAGGAAGGGTGGTAGCTACGACAAGAAGAAGAAGGCTCGGGCAATGGTGGGAGCGAGCGACGTCGATTCCAGTTCCTGCTACACCTCGTCGAGTTCCAGCGACAACGACAACGACAGCAAGCGCAAGAGCAAGAAGCACGGTTCCAAGAACCTGAGTGGCCTGAGTTGCTTCGCACGAGAGGACAGCTTCTGCGGCATGGCACATAGCTCCGGTAGCAGGAAGAGCCAGAAGGATGACTCAGGATCAGAATCCGAGGGTGAGGTATGTGATGAGCTCTCTTCCTTGCACCAGGAGAATGCTGAGTTGGTTGCTTTGCTTGACAACCGTGATACCATGCTTAAAGAGGTTAAGAAACTTAGGAAAGAACTTAGGGCCTCACTACAAGTAGCTAGGGAGAAAATTGCCGAGCTTGAATTTGTGAATCTTGATGCTAGACTTGAGATTGATTCCCTTAAGATTGCTGTTGTTGTTGTTGATGCTCCTGATTGGGATGACTGCAATGCTTTCTTGGCTGATTTGACTATGCTTAAGGAAAAGCATGCCTCAAAGTTGGAGGAACTAGACTTGCTTAGGGCTGAGCTTGATGAGTTGAAATCTAGATCTGCTTTACTAGGTGCTTACACTTCTTATCCTGTGTTGCATGCCAGACTAGATGAATCTCATGATCGGATTGTTTCTTTGGAGGCTGCTTTGAAAGTTCCTATTCCTACATCATGCTCTACATGTGAATTATATTCTGTTAAGAATATGGAGCTTGCGCACTATGTTGACCGCTTGCAGGATGAAAATGATGAGTTGAGAAAGTTAATGAGTTGGTTGTCTGGGCATGAGCCACAGCTGAGTTTAAGAGGTTTGATGGTCAGGCGTTGGGCTCTGACAAAGTTGGTGAGAGCAGTGGTGAGGGAGAAAAAATTGGAGAGATCCCTATTCCACCACAAACTACACCCATGAACAAATTTACTCCAAAACCCAACCACCTGAGAAACAAGCTAGACACCACTCCAGATCCACTAGTGTGCCCCCACAAAACCGATAACTTCCAGAAACTGGTGAAGTTTGTGAGTACCCTTGGGAACGTGTTTGGGGGGAAGTCAGGATTGAAAGTGGTAGAGAAACCGAGAGAAGCTCCACAGCCAAAGCCAAAACCAGTTCGCTTCCATTGTGAGTATTGTGGGAGGGATGGTCACCTCGGAGAGTTTTGCTACAAAAAGAAGAGGGATGAGAGGAAGGCTAAGGAGTGGGCGAACAAGGATATGTACCACCCTTCTCATGGTGTGCCTGAGCCTCGTATGCCACTGCCTAGGGGTCAGGCGGAGGTGCGTACAGTTCCGGGTTGGGGAACAAGAGGAGTTCCCACCCAAGGTGGTTCGCGTGCTGCTGCCCAAGGGGGCGGTCAGACCGGCCTGGGCAGGCGGTCTGACCGCGTCCCAGCTGGGAGCAGAGGGTTTCGATGCCCGTGGTCGTGGTCTTGATCGTGGTGGTTCCTATGGTCGTGGTACAGGTGTTGACGGCTGTTAAGTACTACTTTCAGCCCTCAATATTCTCACATAAATGGAGGCATATGCATTATTTACTTGCATTTTGGTTTGAATAATGTAGTTCCACTTGTCCTCGGAGATTATTTGTATGTAGGTGAAATACCCCTTAAAAGAGATGGAAACCCACCTTCTATGGAGAAATCATGCCAACTCAGTTGAGGAGGTGGCTGCCACCAAGGAAACACATGACATTCCACGTCATTGATCCAAGGGAGGCACTCACCGACGAATCAGAGGACGCCACATGGACTTCACATGGATCAAAGGGCCCACCTCAGATACCAAATCAAGCCATGCACCAGGGATGGATCAGAGGGCCCACAAGGTAGCCACCCAGAGGAAGCACACCAAGTGGGGCCACCCTAGGGGGTCGGCTGATCCTAGGATCGGCCGAACAGCCTTAGTGGCGCCCCATCTGCCCCCTACACGTGGCAGCTGCTCATTGGTCCATTGTCTCACTCCCGGGTGTTTCGAGGTCATTTGGTGCTCCGAGCAAGCCTTGTCCCTGCCTATAAATAGAAGGGGAGGGGCTCCCATTTCCCACACACCACTCTCTCATTCTCCTCTCACTTTTAGTTTCCAAGGCTAGGGGGTAGGCTAGAGTAGCTCTTATTCAGGTTCCAAGTCTTCTTTGGAGTCTAGGTATGAGTTCTCTTTTATCTTTATTTCATTGTATGACTTTGATCTACTTCAGTTATTCAGCTATTTCATATAAAGTCATGGTAGATCATATGCTTGATATGTTCTTGAGTTCATCCTTTGTTCATCATTTAGAGGCTTGTGTTCTTCATGAACACTACCTTTTGATCCACTTGAAGGGTGATAAACTCATTTCTTATGTGTTTGTTCATAAGTTAGAGGCTCGTGTTCTTCACGAACACGACCCTTTGATCTTGTTAACTAGACATAAGAGAGTTCGTATCCGTTCGTATGTCTAGCCTTAGTTGATCTTGTTAGATGGCATGAGAGTGTTGCATGAGGTTTGTGTTCAAGCTACGGTACTCGGTCTAAGTTGACCCGTCTTCTGGTGGCTCTCACCCTGGGTCACAATAGCCCGGGCCGGATGGAGTCTAGCAGCAACGCAGGCATGGTGCCTGGGTTGTCTGGCTACGTTAGTTATGAGCATACCCCCCGTAACGATAGAGGTAGGTCCGCAGTGGTGACAGCTGTTGGATCCTTTGCAACCCTCCACGCTGGGGTACCTGCTGTAGGAGTCTAAAGTCTAGTTTCGCAGAGTGCTGGTCGTCGCGGGCTAGCTCCTCGTTTGTACTTGGGTGATGAACCTTATCCTCTCATGCAATACTCATGCCTATCTCCTGTATCTTCTAGTTTGTATGTTTAGTACATTAGAACCTAGAGCTAACTCGTATATTCCCCCTAAGCTGTAGTGTGCTAGAGTAGAGGTAGATCTAAATGTGTGTCACACTACCCTTTATATCTTTTATCTTACCCCTGCCTTTGAGTTTGTTGTTTCCTATATCTATCTCTTAGTTTACATTCAGAGCAAAAGCATAAGTCTAAGATATCCGCCATTGCCTTCCACAGATACGATACCCTTGGAATATTCTCCTTCCTTGGGGAAATGCTACAATGGTTTATCTGTGCGCTTGCGGATTTGTTCATGATCGTTTAGATTAACCTTTGCCAAGTCTTGATGTTCACGCTAACTCGGCGTCGTTAGTTGTGACATTGAGAGGTGCCTACAAGGCGTTTCTTGGTGTTGCCACTAAGGATGGATTCCATATCTGTTCTTAAAGTGACGACGCTAAGAAATGCCAACAAGCATTTCTGGCGCCGTTGCCGGGGAAGGCACAGGATTATCATGACTATGCTTTGCATCTGTTTATAAACTATGAGTAGGTTAGGACAACTCTCAATGCAAGCTAACCTTGATTGCCTTCTTTTATCTTTGGATGATGAAGACATGTAGTGTATGACTGGTTTTGACTTACCGGAGAATTTCACTGAAGATCCTGAGTCACTTGTGAGGAGAGCTCGAATTCAGTTCGACTCACCTCATCGTACTCGTCCGGAAGGCGATCCAGCTTCCTTTATACCATCCACGTCAAACGCTATGGCCCAGAAGACACTTCGTGAGTACTCAGCTCCTTCCGCTGACCAGGTGCTGCAAGGCCCTGAGGTGGCAATGGGGACTGGAAATTTTGAGATCAAGACGGGTCTAATCACGATGGTACAGGCTAGCCCATTCTGTGGCAAGCCAAATGAGGATGCCAATGCTCATTTGCAGCAATTCCTAGAGCTGTGCAGCACTCTCATCATCAGGGGTGCAAATATGGATGCTGTCCGTCTATGACTGTTTCCATTCTCTCTCCTGGGGAAAGCCAAGCAATGGTTCTATGCGAATCGTGATGCTATTAACACTTGGGGAAAGTGTTCAGAGGCATTTATCAAGAAGTTCTTCCCATTGGGTAAAACCAATGCTCTTTGTGGAAGAATTCCTGGTTTTCAGCAAGCAACAAGTGAATCCATTCCAGAGGCTTGGGAAAGGCTTCAGGAGTATGTCCTGGTCTGTCCTCACCATGGGATGGAGGATTGGCTTATTCTTCAAAGCTTTTATAATGGGTTGACTCCGACAGCCCGAGGCCATATTGATGCTGCTGCTCAGGGAGCATTCTTCTCACTCACAGTTGATAATGCTAAATCACTCATTGAGAAGATGGTTTCCAACCAACGGTGGAGTGATGAAAGACTCCAACCACGTCCGAGGGGTACTCATACTGTCAAAGAAGCAGACATGATTACTGCTAAGTTGGATCTTCTTATGAAGAGATTGGATGACTACACCAGCGAGAAGGCTGCCATGGCCACCACTACTCTGCCTATGGATTCTCATATGACTTGTGAAGTCTGTGGCAACACTGGGCACTCAGGCAATTACTGTCCGGAGACTCAGGAGGAAGTGATGTACATGAATGGCAACAACAATGGTTATCATCCACCTCAACAAGGAGGCCAATCGTGGAATCAACAACGCCCTTATTATCAAGGTTGTAACCAAGGTAATGTTTACAACCCTAACCAACCTTCCTTGAGAGACCTCGTTTTTGGGCAAGCTAAGATTAATGAAGGTGTCAACAAAAAGCTAGCTGCCCTTGATAAAACTTTGGAAAGTCTCAATGTTAAACTTGATAGTTTTTCTTCTGCTCAGAAGAGCCAGCTGAGTTTTAACAAAATGTTAGAAACCCAGTTGGCTCAGCTGGCTGCTTTGGTTCCATCTGCTGATAACGGGAGGATCCCGGGGCAACCCGTATCCTCTTGTGAAAATGTTAGTGTAGTGTCAACCAGGTGGGGTAAGCCACCTAGGAAGACACGTGCCTCTAACTATGCAGGAAAGCCCATACAACAAATTCTAGATCCATGGGAGGAATCAGCAGTTGTGCACAAGAAAGATCCAGGCTACCTGACTATTACTCTCACAATCTATTACAAGACAATCAGGCATGCCCTTTGTGACCTTGGTGCAAGTGTTAATCTCATGTCCAAGGCCATGTTCGAGCAACTAGGATATCCAGCTCTCTCTCCAACAGCACGGACTATCTAACTTGCCGATTCAACGATACGATATCCAGAAGGAATTATTGAGAGCATATTGGTTAAGGTCAAGAACTCTTATGTCTTCGCGGATTTCATGGTCCTTGGTATGGATGACGAGGGAGGAATGCCACTCATCCTTGGGCGACCATTTCTCAGTGATGTCCGAGCTAGAATCAATGTGGGGTCCGGAATAATTCGCTTCCGCATTGGGAAGAGGAACTTGAAGTTCAAGTTTCAGGACAAAAAAGAGCAATGCTATTTGGTGCAAGATAGTGTTGAGCAGCTTGGGGGAAGGACAGAGCCTTTACCCCCAAGGAAGAAATCTCCGTCAAAGAAGCAAAAGAAAATTTAGAAGGAATGGCGGAAGATTGAGAAGGCACCACCCTCTACTTCTCAGGAGTGGGGTGCTGAGTGGAATTAACAGCCGAGAAGAGTCCAACTCGTCGGACTAAAAATGATGGGTCCTTTCTACCAAAAAAGTTAAAGCTGGTATTTATCTCATATTTTCCTTTCCAAATTTTATTTCCAAAATTGCATATTCGATTTTCCAAAACTCTGCATCTGCATGCTAGATTTATCTAGCCCTTTTCTCTTTTCAAAATAAAATTTCTGAAAATAATTTCTGAGTTTGAAAATTCTAGAAAAATCATTTGAAAAATATTTCGAGGGAATTTGGGCCGAGGCACTCGGGCAGGCCCCCAACTAGCCATTGGGGAGCCACTGGCCAGGGCAGAGGGCAGGTGGGCCCAGCCTGGGGTCGGCCGACCCTAGATTCGGCTGAAACAGCCCAACGGCTACTGGGCCCCACCTTGCTCCAACGGCTCCTAGCCGTTGCCCAACGACTATGTCTGGATGCCCGGTGCTTTTGCCTATAAATAGCAGGGGGAGAGGTGGTGTTCTTCACCTATTCAACTCATTTCATTCACACTCCCCTCTCTACTCTTTGCTCTCTTGGTTTTCTTTGATTTCTTGCTCAAGATTGGATCATCAAGTGTTCTCTCTATTGTGTTGCTGAAAAGTATTGCTATTGGTGGAGCAAGCTCGGTAAGAGTTTCATTCGATTTTGCTAATCCATCACCGAGTTGCTCTTGTTGTTGTGCTAGCATGAATTGGGCGGCGAACACTCTTCGGAGGGTGACACGCTCACGCTCCCGTTCGCGGGCAAGCGCGAATTCATCCACCCCCGTCGAGCCGACGCCGAGCCCATCAACGATGGATTATGAAGAAGAGCAGGAGGAGCAAGCCGAGCTGCAAGCCGCGGAGGAGGTCGTCGACGACACCTCCTACCTCAGCTTGCAGGGCTCTCGAGAGGAGCAAGCCTACGCTCTCCTGAATAGCGATGAAAACGGACGAAAACGGACGGAAAATTCCTTAACCGTGTCCCGTCCCATATTTTTTCACCGGTAACGGGAGCAAGAGCGGAATAGCCGGGAGCGGGACGGGAAGCGGGATAAACGGGTATACGAAAACGAACAAATATGGGCGGTAATACAACGGAAACGGGCGGGAACCGGGACCATACACCGGGAAGACATTTTCCAAACTACACTTCACTTGCTATCCAGAGTCCTACACCTGCGTTTCATATTGCACTTGCACGGTTTCACCAGGTGCTTGCAAGTCATAGGCTCAAGGCAATAAGGCGCCAGGTCGCCAGCCACAAGCAGGGAAACAGCAACTGAGCAACAGCAAGTCAGCAAGCTAATAGTGTAGTTGTAGTTCACAAATCAAGACCACAATTCCACAAGGCAGTAGTTCTAGTTTATTTACAACACAAATAAGATGCCTGAATATAAAAAAAACACAAATAAGATGCCTTCTTTTGGCCCCTGTAAAAGATACACAAAGAAAGCAAGTGATCTACTTAAGTACTGCTAGTCATGGTCTGCAATGTCATCTTAATTAGTCTCTGTGTGATCTACTGACTACCGACCTTAGGCTACATGTGGTACTGCGTAAGTATGTACCTACTTCTCACTGGTGGAAAAACGACCTTTGTTCCCAAGCATTTGTCCCGGTTCAACTTTGGAACCGGGACAAATGCTTTTGGGGTGACGTGGCCTCGAAAGGCTGTTTGCGATGCCCCCCCTTTAGTCTCGGGTGGTAATACCACCCGGGACTAAAGGCCTGGCGTCCAACGGCTCCGAGCCGCAATTATTGGTGCCAGACTTTTGTCCCGGGTGGTGTTACGACCCGGGACTAAAGGGTGAGCCTTTAGTCCCGGGTCGTAACACCACCCGGGACTAAAGTTTTTGTCCCGGGTGGTATTACCACCCGAGACTAAAGTTTTTGTCCCGGGTGGTCTCATCTTTAGTCCAGGGTGGTAATACCACCCGGGACTAAAGGGTGCGCCTATAAATCCCTGCCTCCCTTCTTCCTCTGCCCGAGCTCACATTCACCCGTTTCTCAAAAAAAAAGAGCTAACATTCACCCAAGACTTAAGAGAGAGTTTGTGAAGAGAGCTAGCTAGTTCTTCTCCTAGCCAATTTTTTCTTCATCCATTTGTGAAGATTTCTCTCCTCCAAAGTGTTGCTAAGGTTTGATTCTTCATCCTTCCTTCATTTGTTATGATTAAATTTCGTTTTTATGGTTAGAAATGGAGAAAATATGGATTTAGATTTTTAGTGGTAGGAGGAGCTAAGAGATGTTTTAGATTTAGCTAACATTGTATTTAGTTTCACATATTTTTTAAGCATAGTTTCACATAGGGATTTATCCTCTGATTTTATAGTTTTTGCTATAGTGTGCTTTTACTAACACTATCTAGCTCTAACTTTCATTATTTTCTCCCAGAGCTTGGGAAAAATTCAAGGCTGTCAACCCTGGACAATGGAAACCTAGAATAAACTTCACTACTAATATAATGTGTGTATATATTTATTTATAAGTTTATTCTCTTCATATAGTACGTATAGTAGACACGTATAATTAGTGCAAACATTTATACGTATACGTAAATTACACCCAAATACGTGAGAATATACACGTATAACATTATTAGAACAATTTGAAATGAAATAAAAAAAAATTCACAGCGGGGTCTTTAGTCCCGGGTGGTAATACCACCCGAGACTAAAGGGGTGGCGCACAGGCGCTGATGTGCCTCTCCTTTTGTCCCGGGCGGGGCTACCACCCGGGACTAAAGGGGTGGCGCACAGGCGCTGCTGGCCCTCCCCTTTTGTCCCGGGCGGGGCTACCACCCGGGAATAAAGGGCACCCTTTATTCCCGGTTGCCCACCCGGTGACAAAGGGGGGGGAGGGGCTTTTGTCTCTCCCTTTTCGTCCCGGGTGGGCTTTAGAGACTTAAAGCCTTTCCCACCCGGGATGGAAGGCTGTTTTTCCACCAGTGTCTGTAACTTCACCAATCACTAATCACTACTTGTACAAAGCAACATCAATGTGTATCTGAATTAGATCTGCTGCTACTGCCTTTGACAGAAGAGTGGCTTCGGTGGTGCTGACAGTGGCAGGCTGGCAGCAACCAGCCCAAGCCTGAGTGCATCTTCGGCACCGACGGTGTGGAGGCAGATGGCCGGGAGCGGCCACTTCAGGTCGATGGTGCTGGCAGCAACCAGCCACCGTGATTGGCCGCTTTGTCCTCCAGCTCGTGGCCGCTGGCTGCGTCCGTGCTTCATGACGGAGGAGCAACACCGACGAACCTCGAGGCGATGTGTAGGTAAAAGTGTATAGCGGGCACAGCGTGGTGATTTGGGTGGCGGTAGCGCGGCGCAGGACTGCAGGAGCGAGGGTCGAGGGGCGGCGCGGCGCAGGAGCGAGGGGCGTCTTGGCTCAGGAGCACGAGGCGGCGCGGGTGGGGCTGAATGGAATTGGGGATTAGGGTTAGAGGAGCTTTTATACGTCCTCGATGTTGGGCCTGTTGGGCTGAGGGGAGTTGTGGACTGGTGTTTCGAAGTTGGGCCTATCCCGCTAGTTTGAAAACGGGATGAATACGGGATATCCCGGTTGAAAACGGGATACCGCTAATACGGACGGAAAATCCTTCAACCGTATCCCATACCGCTACCGCGACCTCCCGTCCCGTATCCCGTACCGTTACCGGGAAAAACCGTCCCGTTTTCATTTACCTCAAAATATGGGATGAATATGGGAAAACGGACGGGCGGTAACAGGATTTTGTCCGTCCATTTTCATCACTACTCCTGAAGGACCGAGTCTTCGCTTCTATTTGGCATGCTCTTGGTTGGGAGGAGTTTGCGCCGGTTATAGAGCTTGGCTCTCGGCCCCTCACCATCCAGTTTCTTTGCTCTCTTACTGAGATTCAGGATGGCATTCAGTTTCGTCTTTTTGGGATCGATTATCGTGTTTCTTGGAAGGAACTTAGTCCTCTTCTTGGTTTTAGTCCTCATTGTGCTATTTCTCTAAAGAAGGCTTGTGAGGGTTTTGTTCGAGACTCTTTCTGGGCAGACATCTCTGGTCTTGTTTACAGTGGCAAGTTTGTACCTCAGTGCAACGATATTGTGCATCCCACTCTCCGTTTGTGGCACAAGTGGCGCGTCATTACTCTCTTTCCACGAGAGGATGTTCGGCTCGTGCGCAGCGATGAGATGATGCTATTATACACCGCTGTTAACCAGATCAAGGTCTCTCCCGTTAAAGCTATGATTCGGCAGTGGATGATGAATTTCAAGATGATAGGTCCTATTGAGTGTACGTCTTTGGTGACTCGTATTGCTCTCAGACTCGGGGTTCTTAGCGGGAATTCCGTACCCTTCATCAGGACGCCCCGAGTTCTCATTGATGAGGTATATTTGATCCAAGGGCATATACTCAAGAAGGGCCCAAGTGATTCTTTGACTTTCTTCTTTCCGGGATATGCAAATCAAATCCCGTTCCCTAACCTGGGGTTTGAATTGTATAACTTGGAGTCACTAACCATTCCCCTTGTTACACAAGAGGAAAGCTGTCGTGCTAGTGTTTCAGCCAGGTCCACCAGAAGCGCGGCAAAGAGAGCACACATGCAGCAGTCACAGCCACCACCACAGCCACAGCCTGCTACACCACCGGTGGTAGGAGGGGCCCCTGCGGGGTACATGTTCGGGGTTACCCCTGGATATGCACCTGGTTGGGATCAGCCCACCTACCACCCGAGTGCGAGTGCATGGCTTGGGCGGGAGCGAGCAGTGCTCAGTGGGCCACACCCGCTAGTTCCAGCTCCGGTGGTCCACCTCCGTCTTCGTCCTTCCGGCGGCACTCCTCAGCCTCTGCACGCTATGCTCAGCTCACGCAGCAGATGGGAGAGCTCACCATCCAGGTCACAGGATTGGAGGAGACGCTGAACACCCACGTCGAGTCTACCTCAGCGTGGCAGCGCCAGGCTGGTGAGAGGATAGAAGCCATGCAGCAGGCTCAGCAGCGACACATGGAGGAGCAGAGGGCTTACTACGCGAGTCAGGGTTTCTTCTACCCTCCTCCGCAGTGAGCCTGAAGCTAGCTTGGGGGAGGACCCCCATCCTGAGGTAACTTCTATCTTCCTTTGTTTTCAGAATACCTTATAAATGAAAAAATATCTACAAAAATAAAAAGACCAAAAAGATTTATTTGCTTTCATCATCATCGTTTGTTTAGTTTGCTTTAATATGCATAGTAAGAATGCTTTGCCTCTATGGTTGAAATGATGAATAGTTACTCTGTTTATTCTTCTCGTATGTCTTGCTTACAACTTTGTATCCTACCTAAGTTTTGAATTTGTTGGCTTGCATGTTCAAACCTTAGCTTGAAAACTGTGGGTAGCAAAAAGCATGATCCTTGCCTAAGTTGTTGTGAGACATGATATGGTAGAATAGAGTGCTATGATCTTGTGCTTAGTGATGCTTGACATCCAGACTTTTTCTTTTTGAAAAATCAAAACATGATGAGTTCCTCAATGATGAGAATTTCCCATCTAAGGTCATATGTAGATTCTAGTTCTTAGCCTCCACATATGCAGCTTGTTCTCTCGTTGAGCTTTGTCAAATTGTTGTGACCTTTGTTAGAACTCATACTCCCCTGATCAAGATCACGTACACGTTCATGCTAAACTTATACACTGGAAGTTAGCATTCATCATTTGTTCCGTATGCTTATGCATTCTTCCACAAATAAAACTCTATGTATCTTTGCATCATTCATCCCTCTCCAAATATCTCCAATAGAGACAAAGGGCTAGCTAAAAAAAAGCATGGCAAAAATAAAATAAAAAGAGCTAGCCCAAGTCTCGGAAATTTCAAAAGGAGAAAAAGGGATTGATATGTGCAAGAGAAAGAGTTCCACCATATAGATGGTAATAACTAGTACCTACTCCGGGGCTAGTGTGCACCTTACCATCAACCCCTCATTTCCTCATATAAAGAATAGTAATATCTAGCACCCGTTTCCGGGCCTAGTATCCACCTTGCCATGCTCATATCCATCACACACATATGCACATCTTGATCAGGATGTATGTTTGTTTCTTCCAAGGATCCGGTCTTTGACTTAGCAAAATACGAGAGACAAGTATGCCACATTTCTTCCTACCTACAGCTCCACATAAGCCTATTAGGAGTAGGATGTGAAAAAATGCAACATTGATGCCTTGGCGAGGAACCATACACCTTTGAGCGATCCGAGAGTATCATTTGAGGAACTCTGATTTTCTTTTGAAAAATTTGCAAAACCTCCGGATTGCTAGCTGATCAAGGTATGAGTGATTATGCATTTGCTATATAACCATTCTGTCTCTCAACCGCCTAAGGCAGGTGAAGCTATATGCCCCACATTGTCAGGTGAAAGGTAAGAACATTGCCGACTTGTTCAATTCTTGGTAGAGTATTTCGCTGTATGTTTGTCATAAGTTGAGAATACAACATTGTAGCAACTCCTGATCAACCAACCTAATTCTCTATTGTCTTGCTTCAGGACGAGCAAGAGGTTAGCTTGGGGGAGTTTGTTGACGGCTGTTAAGTACTACTTTCAGCCCTCAATATTCTCACATAAATGGAGGCATATGCATTATTTACTTGCATTTTGGTTTGAATAATGTAGTTCCACTTGTCCTTGGAGATTATTTGTGTGTAGGTGAAATACCCCTTAAAAGAGATGGAAACCCACCTTCTATGGAGAAACTATGCCAACTCAGCTGAGGAGGTGGCAGCCTGGCCCTTGCCTATAAATAGAAGGGGAGGGGCTCCCATTTCTCACACACCACTCTCTCATTCTCCTCTCACTTTTAGTTTCCAAGGCTAGGGGGTAGGCTAGAGTAGCTATTATTCAGGTTCCAAGTCCTCTTGGAAGTCTAGGTATGAGTTCTCTTTTATCTTTATTTCTTTGTATGACTTTGATCTACTTCAGTTATTCAGCTATTTCATATAAAGTTATAGTAGATCATATGCTTGATATGTTCTTGAGTTCATCCTCTGTTCATCATTTAGAGGATTGTGTTCTTCGTGAACACTACCTTTTGATCCACTTGACGGGTGATAAACTCCTTCCTTATGTGTATGTTCATAAGTTAGAGGCTCGTGTTCTTCACGAACATGACCCTTTGATCTTATTGATTAGACATAAGAGAGTTCATATCTGTTTGTATGTCTAGCCTTAGTTGATCTTGTTAGATGGCATGAGAGTGTTGCATGAGGTCTTTGTTCAAGCTACGGTACTCGGTCTAGTTGACCAGTCTTCTGGTGGCTCTCACCCTGGGTCACAATAGCCCGGGCCGGGTGGAGTCTGGCAGCAATGTAGGCATGGTGCCTGGGTTGTCTGGCTACGATAGTTATGAGCATACCCCCCGTAATGATAGAGGACGGTCCTCAGGTGGTGACAGCCGTGTTGGATCCTTGGGCAACCTCCGCGCTTGGGTACCTGCTGTAGGAGTCTAAAGCCTAGTTTCGTAGAGTGCTGGTCGTCGCGGGCTAGCTCCTTGTTTGTACCTGGGTGCTGAACCTTATCTCTCTCATGCAATACTCATGCCCATCTCTTGTATCTTCTAGCTTTGTATGTTTAGTACATTAGAACCTAGAGCTAACTCGTATGTTCCCCCTAAGCTGTAGTGTGCTAGAGTAGAGGTAGATCTGAGTGTGTGTGTCACACTACCCTTATATCTTTTATCTTACCCCTGTCTTTGAGTGTTTTGTTTCCTATATCTATCTCTTGGTTTACATTCAGAGGAAAAGCATAAGCCTAAGATATCCGCCATTGCCTTCCACAGATTCGATACCCTTGGAATACTCTCCTTCCTTGGGGAAATACTACAATGGTTTATCTGTGCGCTTGCGGATTAGTTCATGATCGTTTTGATTAACCTATGGCAAGTATCGATGTTCACGCTAACCCGCGCCATTAGTTGTGACATTGAGAGGTGCCTAAAAGGTGGTTTCTGGTGTTGTCACTAAGGACGGGTCCCAGATCTGTTCTTAAGATGACGATGCTACGAAATGCCAACAAGCATTTCTGGCGCCGTTGCCGGGGAAGACACAGGATTATCATGACTATGCTTTGGATCTGTTTATAAACTCTGGGTTGGTTAGGACAACTCTCAATGCAGGCTAACCTTGATTGTCTTCTTTTATCTTTGGATGTTGAAGACAGGTAGTGTATGACTGGTTTCGACCTACCGGGGAATTTTACTGAAGATCTCGAGTCACTTGTGAGGAAAGCTCGAATTCATTTCGGCTCACCTCGTCGTACTCGCCCAGAAGGCAATCCAGCTTCCTTTGTACCATCCACGTCCAACGCTATGGCCCAGAAGACACTTCGTGAGTACTCAGCTCCATCCGCTGACCAGGTGCTGCAAGGCCCTGAGGTGGCAATAGGGACTGGAAATTTTGAGATCAAGAAGGGTCTAATCACGATGGTACAGGCTAGCCCATTCTGTGGCAAGCCGAATGAGGATGCCAATGCTCATCTGCATCAATTCCTAGAGCTATGCAGCACTTTCGTCATCAGGGGTGCAAATATGGATGCTGTTCGTCTACGGCTGTTTCCATTCTCCCTCCTGGGGAAAGCTAAGCAATGGTTCTACGTGAATCGTGAAGCTATTAACACTTGGAGTAAGTGTTCAGAGGCATTTCTCAAGAAGTTCTTCCCATTGGGTAAAACCAATGCTCTTCGTGGAAGGATTTCTGGTTTTCAGCAAGCAGCAAGTGAATCTATTCCAGAGGCCTGGGAAAGGCTTCAGGAGTACGTCCTGGCCTGTCCTCACCATGGGATGGAGGATTGGCTCATTCTTCAAAGCTTCTATAATGGGTTGACTCCGACAGCCCGATGCCATATTGATGCTGCTGCTCAAGGAGCATTCTTCACACTCACTGTTGATGATGCTAAATTACTCATTGAGAAGATGGTCTCCAACCAAGGGTGGAGTGATGAAAGACTCCAACCACGACCAAGGGGTACTCATACTGTCAAGGAAGCAGACATGATTACTGCCAAGATGGATCTTCTTATAAAGAGACTGGATGACTATACCAGCGAGAAGGCTGCCATGGCCACCACTACTCTGCCTATGGACTCTCACATGACTTGTGAAGTCTGTGGCAACACTGGGCACTCAGGCTACTACTGTCCGGAGACTCAGGAGGAAGTGATGTACATGAATGGCAACAACAACGGTTATCGTCCACCTCAACAAGGAGGCCAATCGTGGAATCAACAACGCCCTTATTATCAAGGAGGTAACCAAGGTAATTCGTACAATCCTAACCAACCTTCCTTGAGAGATCTCGTTTTTGGGCAAGCTAAGATTAATGAAGGTATTAACAAGAAGTTACCTACCCTTGATAAAACTGTGGAAAGTCTCAACGTTAAGCTTGATAGTTTTTCTTCTACTCAGAAGAGTCAGCTGAGTTTCAACAAAATATTAGAAACCCAGTTGGCCCAGCTGGCTGCTTTGGTTCCCTCTCTTGACAACAGGAGGATCCCGGGGCAACCCGTATCCTCTTGTGAGAATGTTAGTGTAGTGTCAACTCGGTGGGGTAAGCCACCTAGGAAGACACATGCCCCTAACTATGTAGGAAAGCCCATACAACAAATTCTTGATCCATGGGAGGAATCAGTAGTGGTGCACAAGAAAGATCCAGGCTACCCGACTATTACTTGCACAATCTATTACAAGAAAATCAGGCATGCACTTTGTGACCTTGGTGCAAGTGTTAATCTCATGTCCAAGGTCATGTTCGAGCAACTGGGATATCCAGCTCTCTCTTCTACAGCACGGACTATCCAACTCGCCGATTCAAAGATACGAATCCAGAAGGAATTATTGAGAGCATATTGGTTAAGGTCAAGAGTTCTTATGTCTCCGCGGATTTTGTGGTCCTTGATATGGATGACAAGGGAGGAATGCCGCTCATTCTTGGGCGACCATTTCTCAGTGATGTCTGAGCTAGGATCAATGTGGGGTCCGGAATCATCCATTTCCGCATTGGGAAGAGGAACTTGAAGTTCAAGTTTCAGGACAAAGAAGAGCAATGCTATTTGGTGCAAGATAGTGTTGAGCAGCTTCGTGGAAGGACGGAGCCTTTACCCCCGAGGAAGGAATCTCCGTCAAAGAGGTTAAAGAAAATTCGGAAAGAATGGCGGAAGATTGAGATGGCACCACCCTCTACTTCTTAGGAGTGGGGTGCTGAATGGAATTGATCACTGAGAAGAGTCCAACTCGCCGGACTAAAAATGATGGGTCCTTTCTACCAAAAAGGTTAAAACTGGTACTTATCTCATATTTCCCTTTCCAAAATTTTATTTCCAAAATTGCATATTTTATTTTCCAAAACTCTGCATTTGCATGCTAGATTCATCTAGCCATTTTCCTTTTTCCAAATAAAATTTGGGCCGTGTGAGAGCCAGGTGTGGTTCGAGGACCGGTGGATGGTCGCTTCCTGGTGTGATGAGTGATTGACAACGTGGTGTGGACTGATTCTTGGCTAAGTATTGCAGGTGCAGGTTGCGGCTTGACTGTTGCAGGTGCAGGTGAAGAACAAGCGTGAAAGGTCGTTGTCGGCGAGGCCTTCAGGTGTGGAGAAGACAAGTAGGCTTGGTTCGAGGGACCCGGTGGCCAGCGGGGTCAAGTGCGGGCCGCATGGTGGCAAGATGAAGTCATGGACGGTTTCTTGGTTGAGCCTCAAAACCAAGGTCGAGCCGGGACTACGTGGGAGCCGAGTCATGAGTGGTGATTGGCGGAGGCTACACCGAGTTCGCGGGGTTTCCGGTGGTTCACCAGAAAACCACTGGGTTCCTTGGTTGATCCACAAAGCCAAGACCGAAGAACCGAAGACGGAGGTGCAGCAGCTCCAGACCGGTCTGACCGGTGGGTCTGACCGGTCTGACCGGTGGGTACCGGTCTGACCGGTGAGGAGCACCGGTCTGACCGGTGTGCGACGACGCAGTCCGGAATCTTCGAAGCGGAGGACACGTGTCGGGATCGCAAGGCTTGCGTCGAGGCTAAGCAAGTTTGCGGTCGCTGGGCATCCGTCCGATGGTGCGAAGACAGAGACTTCCAATTTCGCCCTCGAGGGGCATGTATCCCTAGTTAGCTAGTAAGGGTATTTTAGTCTTTCGGTTGCCTCCATATAACTCAAGGGGTGAGAGGATGGCAGCCATCTCTTGGAACCCTAGCTCATTTAGTTTTCCTATTTTCCTTCCTATTTTCTTAGGATTTTCGTAGGACTAGCTTGAGAGCTTCATGGTGAGATCTTGTGAGAGGGAAGGATGATCGGGCGGCAAGCTAGACCTTGTATGAACTTCTTTGGTATGTATAGATGATTCGGCGTGGTTCCTCAAGGCTTGGATGTGTCTTTCCCGTTTCTCCTTTTTGGTGATTTTCGGAGTCCTTTCTTGGCGAATTTCTTGTGGCGGTTTTGAGACCTTTCTCTTTGGGATTTGGTGGGGGATGTATGCATGAACCCCTCGTGGTTCTTTTCCCTTTGATCTCCCTCCCAAATCCGTGAGTAAAGGGGCTCGATTTTGGGGTTTTCGTGGCTCTAGGGTTGTTGGTGTTCTTGGCGGAAATCCTTCGATTCCTCTTGATTCAACAAGTTTTGGTGGACCAAATCTTGGCTATGGAGTACCCATGAGGTGTTCCTACTGTCCCCAAAGTCTTGTGCAAAACCGTGGAGCGAATCGGGAGATCGGGAGTTGGATTTGGGGGAGTTGACTCGCGGGCGCTGTTCATCCCGAGCTGCCCAGGCGCGACCGGTCTGACCGGTGCTCTTGACCGGTCTGACCGGTGCTAGCCCTTGGTGGGTTTTTGTCTCGGGGAATAGCCTTGTTCGTGTGGTTTTGTCCCGTGGTTCTGTTGATCAGTTCTTGGCATGTTTGGAGTTGTTTTGCTAGGTTTTGTGAGGGGTTCTTCTTCCTCACAGGTTGTGTTTCGTGGTGTTTTTTGTTCCAGTGCCTAGAGGAGTCACTGAGGCTTCCTGGAACATTTGCTGTGCGTCTGCTGTAGCCACCGACCTGACCGGCTCTGTCCACCGGTCTGACCGGTGTCACCGGTCTGACCGGCGCAGGCCATCGGTGTGACCGGTGTAGCACAGGCAGCAAGCCGTGCAAGTTTCCGCTGTGTGGTTTGGTGAGTTTTGGCTCGGAAGGTTGAGTGTTGGTTCCTAGGACCAGTAGCACTCCAGTGGCTGCGTGGTCTTGGCCAACTTGGGTAGTTGGGTCAGAGATGTGAGTTGGAAGCCGTGTTCGTCTTGTTGGAGTTCTCATCTCCTTCGAGAAGAATTTTTATCGGCTCCCATTCACTCCCCCCTCTCTGGTTCGCCTAATCGGTCCTTCAATTGGTATCAGAGCCGGTTCGGGTCTTTATTGACTCTTACCAGTCTAAGATCCAAAGATGGCGTACCAGGAACGGGGTTCGGGTCCTCCGCACTTCGATGGGAAGAACTACCAGATGTGGCAAAGGCGGATGGCGGCGTTCCTCCGCGGAAAGGGTCAGATCCTTTGGGATGTCACAGTGAACGCAGCTTATGTTCATCCGATGAACTTCCTTGCTCCAGGATCGAGGGATATGTTCGAAGCCAACAACAAGGCTGTCGACTACTTGTTTCGTGCTCTGTGTCAGCCTGAATTCGATCGGGTTCAGACAGAGGACTTAGCTTGTAGGATTTGGGAGCAGTTGAAGGATGCTCATGCTGGGAATGCTCAGGTTCAAGCTCGGATGTACGCGACTTACCGGAGAGAGTACGAGAACTTCACTCATCTCCCCGGCGAGTCCGTCGATGCCCTTTTCCAGCGATTTACGGTCGTTGTGAACAACATGAGAGCCAATGTGGACGTCCTCCCATACAATGATCATGATAGAGCCGTGAAGCTCTTGCACTCGTTGGATCGTACCGTATGGGACGGGAAGTTTGAGGCTATTGTTGAGTCCGAGAAGTATGACACCTTGACGGTGAACGAGCTGTTCTCGAAGCTCAAGTCAGCTGAGTTGGACCGTGGTATGACAGCCAAGATCGAGAGCCCGACTGATTCTCATAGTCTCGCTCTCGTTAGTGGCAAAGGAGCTAAGTCTAACGCTAACGCATCCTCCAGGATGTACTCTCTGTCTTCTTTGATGTCTTTGCCAGACGAGGAGTTCGACGTGCTTGGAGAGGACGAGCTGGCGTTGCTGACCAGGCGGTTCAAGAGGCTGCACGAGAACTGGGTGAACACGAGGAGGACAGCACGGACGTGCTTTCAGTGCGGCAAGCCAGGACACTTCATCGCCGACTGCCCGGAGAAGACGGAGAACAAGGACGGCTACAAGGACGGCTACAGGCACCGATCGAGCAAGGATGGCAACTACCGATCGAGGCGCAATCACAAGCACAAGAACAAGCACAAGGACGAGCGACGGTCGAGGAAGAAGGATGGCCGCGGCAGGAAGGCCCGAGCAATGGTCGGAGCGAGCGACGTCAACTCCAGCTCCGCCTACTCTTCCTCGAGCTCGAGTAGTAGTGAAGATGAAGGTGATCGGCGCAAGAACAAGAAGTCATCCAGGAACTTGAGCGGGTTGAGCTGCTTCGCGGGAGATGGCTTCTGCGGCATGGCCTGTAGCTCCAGCAGCAAGAAGAGCCACCAGAGTGACTCGGACTCTGACTCCGAGGATGAGGTATGTGATGAGCTCTCTTCTTTGCGCAAGGAGAATGATGAGTTGGTTGACTTGCTTGATAACCGCGATCACATGCTTAGAGAGGCCAAGAAGACGAGGAAAGAACTTAGGGCCTCACTAGAAGATGCTAGGAACCGTGTGGCTGAGCTAGAAACCCAGAACCTAGATGCTAAGCTTGAGATTGATTCGCTTAAGGCTTCTCCTGTGGTTTCTGATGAGATTGATTGCTGTGATTGCTCTGTGTACCTAGCTGATCTTACTGCTCTTAAGGATAAGCATGCTTCTACTTGTGATGAACTAGATATGCTTAGGGTTGAAGTGGCTGAGCTTAAGTCTAGACCTATTTTGCTAGGTGCTTGCACTTCTTGCCCTGTTTTGCATGGAAAGATTGATGAGTTGCATGCTTACACTGTTTCGCTTGAGGCTAAGTTGAAAGAGCCTATTCCCACTTCTTGCTCTACTTGTGAATTGCATGCGGTTAAGAATTTGGAGCTTGCACATTATGTTGATCGCTTGCAGGATGAGAATGATGAGCTGAGAAAATGTATGAGCTGGTTGTCGGGTCAGGAGCCTCAGCTTGGTATCATGATAGCGGCTTTCAAACGCTATGATGGTCAGGCACTTGGGGCTGACAAGCTTGGAGAGAACAGTGGTGAGGGAGTTGAGAGAGTTGGAGAGATTCCTATCCCACCACCAAATAGACACAAGAACAAGTTTGAGCCCAAGCCTAACCATCTCAGAAACAAACTTGACACTACTCCAGATCCACCCATATTCCCTCACCCAACAAATGATTTCCAGAAACCGGTGAAGTTTGTGAGCCCAAAGGGAGGTGAGGAAGGAGAGAAGAAGGGTGAGAAGCCGAGTGGGCAGCCCCAACCCAAGCCTAAGCCCAAGCCACAGCCCATAAAGTTCCATTGTGGGTATTGTGGGAGAGATGGTCACAAGGATGAGTTTTGCTTCAAGAGGAAGCGTGAGGAGAGAATGGCTAGAGAGTGGGCTAACAAGGACAGGTACCACCCCTCTAATGGTGTACCTGAGCCTCGTATGCAGATGCCCAGGGCCAAGGCGATTGTGAGGACGGTTCCAACTTGGGGAGACCGGAAGGCTGCAGGTGCTGCTGCTGGCCAAGCTACACCGGTCAGACCGGTGTACTACACCGGTCAGACCGGTGCAGGTCTGGGCAGACAGCGAGTCGGGTTTCGTGCTCGTGAGGATGCTCGGTTTGGTTCTGGAGGTCGTGGTTTTGGTGGTTGGTCTGGAAAGTTTGCAGGTGGTCAGTTTGCTAGGCGTTCTCCACCTCGTGCTCAATACGAGGGTGGGAGGAGTCGTAGCTTTGAGATGGAGAGGAGGAATGATCCACGGTTTCCCTTTCGTGGCTTTCGTCCTCCTCCAGCTAGAGAAGGTTGGTTCCCTCGTGGTGGTTACCGTGGTGGTAGCTTTGATAGGCGTGATGATTTGGTTTGTGCTAACCCCACTTTGGAGCAAATGGCTCGGCACTGGTTTTACTCTTTTGGTACTAACCCCAGTGCTGAGTCGTTTGTTCACTCACGTGCTCGCTTTTGAATTTCAGGTGGGAGACTTGAAGAACATTTGGTTGATTGACTCCGGTTGCTCGAGGCATATGACCGGAGACAAGGGGTGGTTTTCAAGTCTCGTCCCGGTGGTGACAAAGAAGTACATCACCTTTGGGGACAATGGGCGAGGGCGTGTGCTGTCAGAAGGTGAGATTAAGGTAAGTGACAAGATCACTCTCAGGCGTGTTGCTCTTGTTCAATCGCTTGGATACAATTTGCTTTCTGTGTCCCAGTTGTTGGATGAGGGTTTTGAGGTGTTGTTTCGGCCTGGTGGTTCTCGGATTTTAGATTCTCGGGGGGATCTTGTTGCATGGTCGTTCCCGAGGGTCAAGTGTTCCGAGCTGATTTTTCTCAGTCTTCTGGTGTGGAGCGTTGCTTCTTGGCTGGTTCTTCGAGTGAATTGTGGAAGTGGCATAGGAAGTTGGGTCACTTGAGCTTTGACCTTTTGTCTCGCTTGAGTAAACTCAATTTGGTCCGAGGATTGCCATGGTTGAGGTTTGAGAAAGAGTTGGTTTGTGCACCGTGTAGGCATGCCAAGATGGTAGCCTCTTCTCACCCGCCTCTCGCCGATGTGATGACTGAGCGTCCATGCGAGCTGCTCCATATGGACCTTGTTGGCCCAGCTCGTGTGCGATCTGCGGGTGGGAAGTTGTATGTCCTTGTTGTGGTGGACGACTACTCTCGGTATGCGTGGGTGTTCTTTCTTGAGGAGAAGGGGGAGACGTTTGGTTTTGTTCGAGATCTTGTCTTGAGGTTAAGAAACGAGAGGCACAGAGATGCCATACGAGCGATCCGCAGTGACAATGGCTCGGAATTCAAAAACTCTCGCTTCGAAACCTTTTGCCATGACTTGGGTCTTGAACATCAGTTTTCAAGTCCGTATACGCCTCCCCAGAATGGCGTGGTGGAAAGGAAAAACAGAACCTTATGCGAGATGGCTCGGACGATGCTCGACGAGCATAGGACTCCGAGAAGGTTCTGGGCTGAGGCGGTCAATACCGCGTGCTATGTGTCGAACAGGATCTACCTCAGGGTCCATAAGAAGAAAACCTGTTACGAGTTGATGCACAGTCGCACACCTAAGGTCAGTCACTTCCATGTCTTTGGTTGTAAATGCTTCATTCTGAAGAAAGGGAAGAAGTTGGACAAGTTCGAGGCTAGGTCTGTCGATGGCATTTTCTTTGGTTATGCATCTCATTCTAGAGCATTTCGTGTGCTCAATCTTGAAACTAACCAAATCGTGGAGACTTGCGAGGTAACCTTCGACGAGACACAGCCACGTAGTCAGCTTGTTTTTGAGTGTGCAGGTGACGACGAACTTGGCGAGGAGATCTTTCAGGAGGAGGAGCATGAACATGGAGATGATGAAGATGGCGGAGTGATGCCCGCGGCTGAACATATACCTACTACTTCGACGACGATCGAGAATGGACCCTCTCCCACACCTACAACGACAAACCCAGATCAAGGCGAAGCTGCTGTTGAGGGGGAGGTAGCATCAAGGCGAGAACCTCCCCGGCGAGTGCAAGTGGATCACCCAGCTTCGAGAATCATCAGCGACATGAATGAACGTACTACACGGTCGAGGGTTCGGAACAATTCTCATTTCGCTCATGCTGCTTTTGTTGCCACCTTTGAGCCCAAAGACATTGGACACGCGTTATCTGATCATAATTGGGTTAACTCGATGCATGAGGAGTTGGAGAATTTTGAGAGGAACCAAGTTTGGGTGTTGGTTGACCCTCCCCCAGGGTGTAAGCCGATTGGGACAAAATGGGTGTGGAAAAATAAAGAGGGAGAGAAAGGAGAAGTGGTGAGGAACAAGTCGAGACTTGTTGCTCAGGGGTACAGTCAGAAAGAGGGGATCGACTACGAGGAGACTTTCGCTCCTGTAGCTCGTTTGGAGGCGATCAGGATCCTTCTAGCCTTTTCCGTGGCTAAAGGGTTCAAGTTGTACCAGATGGATGTGAAGAGTGCTTTTCTGAACGGTGTGTTGGAGGAAGAGGTGTTTGTAAGGCAACCACCGGGGTTTGAGAGTGAGAAGTACCCTCACCGGGTGTACAAGTTGAGGAAGGCGCTGTATGGGTTGAAGCAGGCGCCTAGAGCTTGGTATGGTAGGTTGAGGGGGTTCCTGTTTGAGATAGGGTTTGAGACGGGGAAGGTCGACCAGACCTTGTTTCTCCTCAGGCAGGGCAGAGATATCCTGATTGTGCAGGTATACGTGGATGATATTGTCTTTGGTGGCTCGTCTAACTCTCTTGTTGCAAGGTTTGCAGAAGACATGAGCAGGGAATTTGAGATGAGCATGATGGGCGAGTTGCAGTTCTTCCTTGGGCTACAAATCAAGCAATCAAAGGAAGGAACATTTGTGCACCAAGCTAAGTACACCAAGGACATTGTGAGGAAGTTCAAGATGGAGGACTCCAAGGCCATGGCGACGCCTATGAGTACGACTACAGCTCTCGATGCGGACGAGGAAGGTGAACACGTGGACCAGAAGGAGTACCGGAGCATGATCGGGTCACTCCTCTACTTGACGGCGACGAGGCCGGACATTCAATTCTCGGTGTGTCTGTGCGCTCGTTTTCAAGCTTCTCCGAGGACTTCGCATCGGCAAGCAGTCAAGCGCATTTTCAGGTATTTGCGACACACTCCCGACTTCGGCCTTTGGTACTCTGCGTCTTCTTCTTTGGCGCTTCATGGATTTTCAGACGCGGACTTTGCCGGGTGTCGGTTGGATAGGAAGTCCACTTCTGGGACTTGCCAGTTCTTGGGTTCTTCTTTGGTGTCTTGGTCTTCCCGCAAACAGTCGAGTGTTGCTCAATCCACTACCGAGGCAGAGTATGTGGCCGCAGCTAGTTGTTGCTCTCAGCTCCTTTGGATCACATACACCATGAGTGACTTTGGTGAGGAGTATACCCATGTCCCACTTCAATGTGATAGCACCAGTGCCATAAGCGTTGCAAAGAACCCAGTGCTCCATTCCAAAACCAAGCACGTAGAAGTGAGGTATCATTTTCTGAGAGACAACGTAGAGAAAGGGAAGATAGCTTTGATCCATGTACCCACACATGACCAACTAGCCGATATTTTCACCAAACCCCTAGATCAAGCAACTTTCACTCGTTTGCGGGGGGAGCTTGGTGTTTGTTTGATTTCTTGAGTTGGCGTGTGGGAGCTCCTTTGTAGCATATGTATCGCTTTCCTTTGTGCATTTCTTGCATTTGGCATGGCATATGTAACATGATGTATAGGCATCTTTGTATCTTAGGTTGCATGCATTTTGTATCATATGCATTGTTTAGGAAAGGCTTCTCCTATATACATTGTTCACCATGGAATGATATATATGTCTTTGTGAGCTAATTTGGTAAGCTATGGTTAAGTTTGGCTTAGCTCTTGATAATCTTGGTTTGTATCCATGGTTGATGGCTATGTTTTTGAAAATTTCATATGAATGCTCTCTTGTGAGTAAATGCCTTTACATGATCTTGACATGTTTTTGTGGCTTGGCTATGCTTAATTTGTGGTTGGATAGCTTCTTTTGATCATATGGGGCCAAAGGCTCATTTGCCATCATGAATGTTTAGCCCCCATGCTTCATCTTGTGGAGGGGCATAAGTTCCTTTTTGTCGCAAAGACATTTCATGTACCAATTATAAATCTGAAAAATGAAATGTAAATTGCTTGGAAAATGTGCTCCCATGTCATATGTGCTAATTTTAATTTGCTTTGGGTGCTAAATCGTTGCATGATGCCTACCAATGAGAAGTCTCATATATAGAAGTAGGCACATGGCTCGATGGCTTTGACATGACATGAGGTGCTTGTGGGTGTTTATGATGGTCTTATGCTTAGAATGGTTGTCCTAGCATGAAGTTTGTGTGGCTTTGCCATTTTGACATGTTTTGCTCATGTTTAGGACTTTGCTCATGAGAGAGTGATTTTTCGCAAAATTGCTAAATTCTATCTTAGCTTCGCCTAATGGTTGTGAAACTTGGTGATCATGAAGTTTATGTCATTACGAAGCTATAGAATATCTAACTTGCTCGTTTGGACATGTGTAGCATCCTATGTTGAATTTTGTCTATTTGAGAAGCTCTAGGTTGCATTTTTTGCATTTTTGGCTTGATTTATGCATTGTCAACAAGGGGGAGAAGTTTGAGCATGTTTTGGCCTACTGAATGCATTTGGAAGGTTTTCAGGTGGTTTCGAGCCATTTTTGGGCTCTGTTGTGCACCGGTCTGACCGGTTGAGGTCACCGGTCTGACCGGTCAGAGTGCTGGTCCTGTTCATATGTTGAGCACCGGTCTGACCGGTGGTGTCGACCGGTCTGACCGGTCAGAGCTGAGCTGTTGCAGCTGCTCTGTTTCGTGAAGTGGTTCGCATGCATTGGTTCAGGGGGAGCTTGCATGTGTGCAGGGGGAGCTCTTTGTGGTTTTCGAGCTTTGGTTTGATGGTTTGTACTCTTTGCTTGAGCATGTTTTGTCTCGGATGTGTCGAGCCGTTGCCCTTGCCTAAGGGGTCCGAGACTTGTCTTCTTCAAGTGATCTTGCTCTTTGCCTTTTCTTTGGCTTTCGATCGCTTGTTGGAGTTTCTTTTAGTCGTTTCTTTTCCTTTTCTCTTGGTTACCAAAATGTGTGTGTTGTCAATGCACTCATCAAGGGGGAGATTGAGAGCCAGGTGTGGTTCGAGGACCGGTGGATGGTCGCTTCCTGGTGTGATGAGTGATTGACAACGTGGTGTGGACTGATTCTTGGCTAAGTATTGCAGGTGCAGGTTGCGGCTTGACTGGTGCAGGTGCAGGTGAAGAACAAGCGTGAAAGGTCGTTGCCGGTGAGGCCTCCAGGTGTGGAGAAGACAAGTAGGCTTGGTTCGAGGGACCCGGTGGCCAGCGGGGTCAAGTGCGGGCCGCATGGTGGCAAGATGAAGTCATGGACGGTTTCTTGGTTGAGCCTCAAAACCAAGGTCGAGCCGGGACTACGTGGGAGCCGAGTCATGAGTGGTGATTGGCGGAGGCTACACCGAGTTCGCGGGGTTTCCGGTGGTTCACCAGAAAACCACTGGGTTCCTTGGTTGATCCACAAAGCCAAGACCGAAGAACCGAAGACGGAGGTGCAGCAGCTCCAGACCGGTCTGACCGGTGGGTCTAACCGGTCTGACCGGTGAGGAGCACCGGTCTGACCGGTGTGCGACGACGCAGTCCGGAATCTTCGAAGCGGAGGACACGCGTCGGGATCGCAAGGCTTGCGTCGAGGCTAAGCAAGTTTGCGGTCGCTAGGCATCCGTCCGATGGTGCGAAGACAGAGACTTCCAATTTTGCCCTCGAGGGGCATGTATCCCTAGTTAGCTAGTAAGGGTATTTTAGTCTTTCGGTTGCCTCCATATAACTCAAGGGGTGAGAGGATGGCAGCCATCTCTTGGAACCCTAGCTCATTTAGTTTTCCTATTTTCCTTCCTATTTTCTTAGGATTTTCGTAGGACTAGCTTGAGAGCTTCATGGTGAGATCTTGTGAGAGGGAAGGATGATCGGGCGGCAAGCTAGACCTTGTAGGAACTTCTTTGGTATGTATAGATGATTCGGCGTGGTTCCTCAAGGCTTGGATGTGTCTTTCCCGTTTCTCCTTTTTGGTGATTTTCGGAGTCCTTTCTTGGCGAATTTCTTGTGGCGGTTTTGAGACCTTTCTCTTTGGGATTTGGTGGGGGATGTACGCATGAACCCCTCGTGGTTCTTTTCCCTTTGATCTCCCTCCCAAATCCGTGAGTAAAGGGGCTCGATTTTGGGGTTTTCGTGGCTCTAGGGTTGTTGGTGTTCTTGGCGGAAATCCTTCGATTCCTCTTGATTCAACAAGTTTTGGTGGACCAAATCTTGGCTATGGAGTACCCATGAGGTGTTCCTACTGTCCCCAAAGTCTTGTGCAAAACCGTGGAGCGAATCGGGAGATCGGGAGTTGGATTTGGGGGAGTTGACTCGCGGGCACTGTTCATCCCGAGCTGCCCAGGCGCGACCGGTCTGACCGGTGCTCTTGACCGGTCTGACTGGTGCTAGCCCTTGGTGGGTTTTTGTCTCGGGGAATAGCCTTGTCCGTGTGGTTTTGTCCCGTGGTTCTGTTGATCAGTTCTTGGCATGTTTGGAGTTGTTTTGCTAGGTTTTGTGAGGGGTTCTTCTTCCTCACAGGTTGTGTTTCGTGGTGGTTTTTGTTCCAGGGCCTAGAGGAGTCACTGAGGCTTCCTGGAACGTTTGCTGTGCGGCTGCTGTAGCCACCGGCCTGACCGGCTCTGTCCACCGGTCTGACCGGTGTCACCGGTCTGACCGGCGCAGGCCATCGGTGTGACCGGTGTAGCACAGGCAGCAAGCCGTGCAAGTTTTCGCTGTGTGGTTTGGTGAGTTTTGGCTCGGAAGGTTGAGTGTTGGTTCCTAGGACTAGTAGCACTCCAGTGGCTGCGTGGTCTTGGCCAACTTGGGTAGTTGGGTCGGAGACGTGAGTTGGAAGCCGTGTTCGTCTTGTTGGAGTTCTCATCTCCTTCGAGAAGAATTTTTATCGGCTCCCATTCACTCCCCCCCTCTCTGGTTCGCCTAATCGGTCCTTCACCGTGGCACTCAGGCAGGCCCCCAGCTAGCCGTTGGGGAGCCACTGGTTAGGGCAGAGTGCAGGTGGGCCCGGCCTGGGGTCGGCCGACCCCAGGTTCGGCAGAAGCAGCCCAATGGCTACTGGGCCCCACCTTGCTCCAACGGCTATGTCTGGATGCCCGACGCATTTGCCTATAAGTAGCAGGGGGAGAGGGGGTGTTCTTCACCCATTCATCACTCTTCACTCACACTCCCCTCTCTACTCCTTGCTCTCTTGGTTTTCTTGGAATTCTTGCTCGAGATTGGATCATCAAGTGTTCCCTCTATTGTGTTGCTGAAAGTATTGTTATTGGTGGAGCTAGCTCGGTAAGAACTTCATTCGATTTCACTAACCCATCACCGAGTTGCTCTTGTTGTCCCTTGTTGTTGTGCTAGCATGAATTGGGCGGCGAACACTCTCCGGAGGGTGACACGCTCACGCTCCCGTTCGCGGGCAAGCACGAGTGCATCCACCCCCGCCGAGCCAACACCGAGCCCATCGACGATGGATTATGAAGAAGAGCAAGAAGAGCAAGCCGAGCCACAAGCCGTGGAGGAGGTCGTCGATGACACCCCCTACCTCAGCTTGCGGGGCACTCGAGAGGAGCAAGCCTATGCTCTCTTGAAGGACCGAGTCTTCGCCCACACCCGGGACTTCGACCCGGCCCTCATGGAGAAAACAGGTATGAATCTCGAGTTCGCCTCCATTTGGAATGCTCTTGGTTGGGAGGAGTTTGCGCCGGTTACAGAGCTTAGCTCTCGGCCCCTCACCATCCAGTTTCTTTGCTCTCTTACTGAGATCCCGGATGGCATTGAGTTTCGTCTTTTTGGGACCGATTATCGAGTTTCTTGGAAGGAACTTAGTCGTCTTCTTGGTTTTAGTCCTTGTTGTGCTGTTTCTTTGAAGTGGGCTTGTGAGGGTTTTGTTCAAGACTCTTTCTGGTCCGACATCTCTGGTCTTGTTTACAGTGCGAAGTTTGTACCTCGGTGCAACGATATTGTGCATCCCACTCTCCGTTTGTGGCACAAGTGGCTCGCCATTACTCTCTTTCCACGAGAGGATGTTCGGCCCGTGCGTAGCAATGAGATGATGCTATTATATGCTGCTGTTAACCGGATCAAGGTCTCTCCCATTAAAGCTATGATTCGGCAGTGGTTGATGAATTTCAAGATGATAGGTCCTATTGAGTGTACGTCTGTGGTGACTCGTATCGCTCTCAGACTCGGTGTTTTTAGCGGGAATTCTGTACCCTTCATCGGGACGCCTCGAGTTCTTGTTGATGAGGCATACTTAATCCAAGGGTATATACTCAAGAGGGGCCCAAATGATTCCTTGACTTTCTTCTTCCCGGGCTATGCAAATCAAATCCCGTTTCCTAACCCGGGGTTTGGATTGTATAACTCGGAGTCACTAACCATTCCCCTTGTTACACAAGGGGAAAGTCGTCGTGCTAGTGTTTCAGGCAGGTCCACCAGAAGTGCGGCGAAGAGAGCACACATGCAGCAGCAGCAGCAGTCACAGCCGACACCACCACCACAGCCTCAGCCACAGCCTGCTACGCCATCGGTGGCAGGAGGGGCCCCTGCGGGGTACATGTTCGGGGTTACCCCTGGATATGCACCTGGTTGGGACCAGCCCACCTACCAGCCGAGTGCGAGCGGCACAGCTTGGGCGGGCGCGAGCAGTGCTCACTGGGCCACACCTGCTAGTTCCAGCTCCGGTAGTCCACCTCCATCTTCGTCCTTCCGGAGGCACTCCTCAGCCTCTGCACGCGATGCTCAGCTCGCGCAGCAGATGGGAGAGCTCACCGTCCAGGTCACGGGATTGGTGGAGACGCTGAACACCCACGTCGAGTCTACCTCAGCGTGGCAACGTCAGGCTGGTGAGAGGATAGCAGCCATGTAGCAGGATCAGCAGCGATACATGGAGGCGCAGAGGGTTTACTACGCGAGTCAGGGTTTCTTCTACCCTCCTCCGCAGTGAGCCTGAAGCTAGCTTGGGGGAGGACCCCCATTCTGAGGTAACTTGTATCGTCTTTTATTTTCAGAATATCTTATAAATGAAAATCCAAAAAAAATCTGCAAAAGTAAAAAGACCAAAAATATTTATTTGCTTTCATCATCATTGTTTGCTTAGTTTGCTTTGATATGCTTAGTAAGAATGCTTTGCCTCTATGGTTGAAATGATGAATAGTTACTCTGTTTATTTTCCTCGTATGTCTTGCTTACAACTTTGTATCCTACCTAAGTTTTGAGTTTGTTGGCTTGTATGTTCAAACCTTAGCTTGAAAACTGTGGGTAGCAAAAAGCATGATCCTTGCCTAAGTTGCTGTGAGACATGATATAGTATAATAGAGTGCTATGATCTTGTGCTTAGTGATGCTTGACATCCGGAGTTTTCCTTTTTGAAAAATCAAAACATGATGAGTTCCTCAATGATGAGAATTTCCCATCCAAGGCCATATGTAGATTCTAGTTCTTAACCTCCACATATGCAGCTTGTTCTCTCATTGAGCTTTGTCAAATTGTTGTGACCCTTGTTAGAACTCATACTCCCCTGATCAAGATCATGTACACCTTCATGCTAAAAGTTCTACTCTGGAAGTTAGCACTCATCATTTGCTCCATATTGCTTAGGCATTCTTCCACAAACAAAACTCTGTGTATCTTTGTATCATTCATCCCTCTCCAAATATCTCCAATAGAGACAAAGGGCTAGCTATAAAAAAAAGCATGCTCAAAAGCATGGCAAAAATAAATAAAGAGAGCTAGCCCAAGTCTTGAAAATTTCAAAAGGAGAAAAGGGATTGATATGTGCAAGAGAAAGAGTTCCACCATGTAGATGGTAATAACTAGTACCTACTCCGGGGCTAGTGTCCACATTACCATCAATCCCTTATTCCCTCATATAAAGCATGGCAATATCTAGCACCCATTTCCGGGCCTAGTATCCACCTTGCCATGCTCATTTCCATCACACACATATGCACATCTTGATCAGGATGTATGTTTGTTTCTTCTAAGGATCTGGTCTTTGACTTAGCAATATATGAGAGACAAGTATGCCACATTTCTTCCCTACCTGCAGCTCCACATACAGCCTATTAGGAGTAGGATGTGAAGAAAGGCAACTTTGATGCCTTGGTGAGGAACCAAACACTTTTGAGCGATCCGAGAGTATCATTTGAGGAACTCTGTTTTTCTTTTGAAAAATTTGCAAAACCTCCGGATTGATAAGCTGATCAAGGTATGAGTGATTATGCACATGCTATATAACCATTCCGTCTCTCAACTGCCCAAGGCAGGTGAAGCTATATGCCCCACGTTATCAAGAGAAAGGTAAGAACATTGCCAACTTGTTCAACTCTTGGTAGAGTACTTTGTTGTATGTTCGCCATAAGTTGAGAATACAACATTGTAGCAACTCCTGATCAACCAACCTAAGTCTCTAATGTCTTGCTTCGAGACGAGCAAGAGGTTAGCTTGGGGGAGTTTGTTGACGGTGGAAATTCACCATTTCCAACCCTCAATATTCTCACATAAATGGAGGCATATGCATTATTTACTAGCATTTTGGTTTGAATAATGTAGTTCCACTTGTCCTTGGAGATTATTTGTATGTGGTGATTTACCCCTTAAAAGAGATGGAAACCCACCTTCTATGAAGAAACCATGCCAACTCAGCTGAGGACGTGGCTGCCACCAAGGGAAACATGGCATTCCACGTCATCGATCCAGGGGAGGCACTCACCGACGAATCAGAGGATGCCACATGGACTTCACATGGATCAAAGGGCCCACCTCGGATACCAAATCAAGCCATGCACCGGGGATGGATTAGAGGGCCCACAGGGCAGCCACCCAGTGGAAAACCACCAGGTGGGGCCACCCTAGAGGGCCAGCGGATCCTAGGATCGGCCGAACCAACCTAGGGGGCTCCATCCTGGCCCTCCACGTGGCAGCTCCCTATTGGTCCATTGCCTCACTCCCGGGTGTTTAGGGGCACTTTGAGCCTCCGACCAAGCCTGGCCCTTGCCTATAAATAGAAGGGGAGGGGCTCCAATTTCTCACACACCACTCTCTCATTCTCCTCTCACTTTTAGTTTCCAAGGCTAGGGGGTAGGCTAGAGTAGCTCTTATTCAGGTTCCAAGTCCTCTTGGAAGTCTAGGTATGAGTTCTCTTTTATCTTTATTTCTTTGTATGACTTTGATCTACTTCAGTCAGCTATTTCATATAAAGTTATGGTATATCATATGCTTGATATGTTCTTGAGTTCATCCTCTGTTCATCATTTAGAGGCTTGTGTTCTTCGTGAACACTACCTTTTGATCCACTTGAAGGGTGATAAACTCCTTATGTGTTTGTTCATAAGTTAGAGGCTCGTGTTCTTCACGAACACGACCCTTTGATCTTATTGATTAGACATAAGAGAGTTCATATCTGTTTGTATGTCTAGCCTTAGTTGATCTTGTTAGATGGCATGAGAGTGTTGCATGAGGTCTGTGTTCAAGCTACGGTACTCGGTCTAGTTGACCAATCTTCTGGTGGCTCTCACCCTGGGTCACAATAGCCCGGGCTGGGTGGAGTCTAGCAGCAACGTAGGCATGGTGCCTCGGTTGTCTGGCTATGATAGTTATGAGCATACCCCCCGTAACGATAGAGGTCGGTCCTCAGGTGGTGACAGCCCTGTTGGATCCTTGAGCAACCTCCGCGCTGGGGTACCTGCTGTAGGAGTCTAAAGTCTAGTTTCGCAGAGTGCTGGTCGTCGCAGACTAGCTCCCCGTTTGTACCTGGGTGCTGAACCTTATCTCTCTCATGCAATACTCATGCCCATCTCTTGTATCTTCTAGCTTTGTATGTTTAGTACATTGGAACCTAGAGCTAACTCGTATGTTCCCCCTAAGCCGTAGTGTGCTAGAGTAGAGGTAGATCTGAGTGTGTGTGTCACACTACCCTTATATCTTTTATCTTACCCCTGTCTTTGAGTGTGTTGTTTCCTATATCTATCTCTTGGTTTACATTCAGAGCAAAAGCATAAGTCTAAGATATCCGCCATTGCCTTCCACGGATTCGATACCCTTGGAATACTCTCCTTCCTCGGGGAAATGCTACAATGGTTTATCTGTGCGCTTGCGGATTCGTTCATGATCGTTTAGATTAACCTATGGCAAGTCTCGATGTTCACGCTAACCCGCGCCATTAGTTGTGACATTGAGAGGTGCCTAAAAGGCGGTTTCTGGTGTTGTCACTAAGGACGGGTCCCAGATTTGTTCTTAAGATGACGGCGCTACGAAACGTCAACATTGCCACTAAGGATGGATTCTATATCTGTTCTTAAAGTGATGACACTAAGAAATACCAACAACAGGCAGTAGAGGGTTTGTTTCTGGTGGTGGTGTGTTTGCTGGACGTTCTCCACCTCGTGATCAATATGAGGGTGGTAGAGGTCATCGCAGCTTTGGGTTTCAGAGGGGCTACGAGCCATGCTTTCCTTTTCGTGGTAGTCGTTCTCCTCCAGCGAAGCGTGAGGTGGTTCAGTGTGGTGGTCGTAGCTTTGGACGTGATAGGATGGATGTCGCTAACCCCACTTTTGAGCAAATGGATCGACACTGGTTTGATTCCTTTTGTGCTAAGCCCAGTGTTGAGTCGCTTGCTCATTCTCGTTGTCATTTTTGATTTGCAGGTGGGAGGCGTGGAGAACGTTTGGTTGATTGACTCCTGTTGTTCGCGACAAATGACCGGAGACAAGGGGTGGTTCTCCAACCTCACCCCGGTGGTGTCAAAGGTGTACATCACTTTTGGGGATAATGGACGAGGACGGGTGATTTCAGAAGGTGAGGTTAAGGTGAGCAGATTGGTGACCTTAAAACGTGTGGCTCTGGTCAAGTCACTTGGGTATAACCTGTTGTCAGTATCTCAGCTGCTGGACGAGGGTTATGAGGTGTGTTTTAAGTTGGGGGCTTCTCCTGTTCTTGACTCTCGAGGCGATCTTGTTTGTACGATCGTGCCCAAGGGACAGATCTTTCGTGCTGATTTTTCTCAGTCTTTTGCCCGAGGTGTTTGGTTGCTGGTCCTTCTTCTGAGTTGTGGAGGTGGCATAGGAGGTTGGGGCACTTGAGCTTTGAGCTCCTTTCGCGTTTGAGTGCGCTCGATCTTGTCCGAGGATTGCCCAGGTTGCGTTTTGAGAAGGATTTGGTTTGTGCGCCTTGTAGGCATGGCAAGATGGTAGCCACTCCCCATCCACCCCTGACTACTATCATGACAGAGCTATTGCATATGGACCTTGTTGGGCTAGCTTGAGTTCGCTCGGTGGGTGGGAAGTGGTATGTCCTAGTGGTTGTGGACGATTACTCTCGCTATGCCTGGGTGTTTTTCTTGGAGGATAAGGGTGAGACGTTTGGTTTTGTTCGAGACCTGATCTTGAGGTTAAAGAACGAGAGACATGGGGATGCCATTAGAGCTATATGCAGTGATAATGGCACGGAATTCAGGAACTCTCGTTTTGAGATCTTTTGTCGTGATCTTGGTCTTGAGCATCAGGTTTTGACTCCGTACACCCCTCCTCGGAATGGTGTTGTGGAAAGGAAGAATCAGACCCTGTGTGAGATGGCTAGGACGATGCTCGATGAGCACAGGACTCCTAGGAGGTATTGGGCTGAGGCGGTGAATACTGCGTGCTATGTGTCAAACCGGATCCTCCTCCGAGCTTTCATGAAGAAAACTTGCTATGAGCTGATGCATGGGCGAGTACCCAAGGTGAGTCACATTCATGTCTTTGGTTGCAAGTGTTTCATTCTTAAGAAGGGCAGAAAGTTAGATAAGTTTGAGGCTAGGTCGGTTGATGGTATTTTCTTTGGTTATGCTACTCACTCTAGAGCATTTTGTGTGCTGAACTTGGAAACTAACCAAATTATGGAGACTTGCGAGGTTACCTTTGACGAGACACAACCGCGTAGCTCTTTGGTTTTTGATCGTGCAGGTGATGAGGAGTTTGGCGAGGAGATCTTTGAGGAGGAGGTGCAGGAAGATGGTGAAGAAGATGATGGTGGTGGTGCTCCCACAGCTGGCCGTGTACCTACTACTTCCACGACTACAACGATGATCGAGGATGGTCCTTCACCTACACCGACGACGACTGAGGCTGTTGGAGAGGTTGCTGCTGCTGAGGGGGAGGTGGTCTCCAGACGTGAGGCTCCCCGGCGTGTTCAGGTGGATCACCCGCCTTCGTCGATCATAGGTGACATTCATGAACGTACTACACGGTCTAGGTCACAAAGGCATTCTCATTTTGCTCATTCTGCATTTGTCGCTTCTTTTGAGCCCAAAGATATTGGACACGCACTTTCCGATCAGGATTGGGTGAACGCTATGCATGAGGAGCTTGAGAATTTTGAGAGGAATCAGGTGTGGGAGTTCATTGAGCCTCCACCAAACTGCAATCCTATCGAGACAAAATGGGTGTGGAAGAACAAAGAAGGAGAAAATGGGGAGATTGTGAGAAACAAATCGAGGTTGGTTGCTCAGGGGTATAGCCAGAAAGAGGGGATAGATTATGAGAAGACATTTGCTCCTGTGGCTCGTTTGGAGGCAATTAGGACCCTTCTAGCATTTTCAGTTGCTAAAGGGTTCAAATTGTACCAAATAGATGTGAAAAGTGCCTTCCTAAATGGATTTTTAGAGGAAGAAGTGTATGTGAGGCAACCCCCGGGTTTTGAGAGTGAGAGGTTTCCCCATCAGGTATACAAACTCAGAAAAGCCCTATATGGCCTAAAACAAGCACCCAGGGCGTGTATGGTAGGTTGAGAGGGTTCTTGTTTAGTAAGGGGTTTGTGATGGAGAAGGTGGATTAGACTCTCTTTCTCCTCAGGCAGGGCGATGACATTCTGATCGTGCAGGTATACGTGGATGGCATAATCTTTGGTGGCTCTTCTCATACTTTGGTTGCCAGGTTTGCAGATGACATGAATAGGGAATTCGAGATGTCCATGATGGGTGAGTTGCAGTTCTTTCGCGGGCTTCAGATCATGTAGTGCAAGGACGAGACGTTTATGCATCAAGCCAAGTACACCAAGGACACAGTGAAGAAATTCAAGATGGATGACTCGAAGCCGATGGCTACGCCTATGAGTACGACTACAGCTTTGGATGCGGATGTTGATGGCGAGCCCGTGGACCAGAAGGAGTACCGGAGCATGATCGGCTCCCTCCTCTACTTGACGGCGACGAGGTCGGAGATACAGTTCAGTGTGTGTCTGTGCGCTCGTTTTCAGGCTTCACCGAGGACTTCACATCGGTAGGCCGTCAAGAGAATTTTCAGGTACTTGAACTACACCCTTGAGTTTGGTCTTTGGTATTCTGCGGCCTCGACAGTCAACCTTCACGGGTTTACGGACGCTGACTTCGCTGGGTGTCGTTTGGATCGTAAGTCTACTTCTGGTGGGTGTCAGTTTCTTGGGTCTTCTTTGGTTTCTTGGTCATCCCGCAAGCAGTCGAATGTAGCCCAGTCCACTACAGAGGCCGAGAATATTGCTACAGCCAGTTGTTGTTCCCAGCTCCTATGGATTTCCTACACTATGAGTGACTTTGGTGAGGAGTGTTCCCATGTTCCACTCTTTTGTGATTGCACCAGTGCCATAAATGTAGCAAAGAACCCAACTCTCCACTCTAAAACCAAGCAAAAAAATTATAAAATGTTAATTATTTTGCTATGACGTGTTTTATCATTATATATATTTTAAATATATCATAATTATTTTTATATTTTCTCAAATTTATTAAATAAGACGAATGGTCAAACGTGATTTGTACCAGTCAAAAGAGCATATTTTGGGACGAAGAGAGTAGTAGCTATTACTTACGATAGAAGCTGCAAAATCTTTTGGGACTTCAGAGTGAGTGTGCGTAGCAGCTTTACCTTCGACAACGGTGACGGGCGTCGGAATCCCGTCGGGCAAGAGACGTTGCGGCAGACGGAGATGCACGCCCCCGGAGCAGGGCACGCCGACCGCCGGTTTTTGCTGGAAAGATCCGTGGTGACGCGTGCCTCCGGCGATCCGATAGCTCTCGGCTCTTCGGTCCTCGTTCTCGCTAGAGCTGGCGGTGTTCCTGTGGCACGTGTGTGTGTGGCCACGGCCGCCGCCAGCCCGCTGCCGCAATGCGACGGGCGGTCGATGGACCATACCCCGAGCGTCACCTTCTCCAGATTCTTTCATGTTTATTTATTTTAACAAGAACTATCCCTGTGGGCTAAAGCTAGTGTCACGAAGGAATATGAATGACACGAAGGTTGAACCGCTGAACTGGTACAGTTTCTTATCTTATCCTGTGCTCGATCATTTTGAATGCTAGAAGCCTGACGCTAACCTCAGTACCCACTATTAGGGAATGAGGCTTCCATCCTAGGTCAATTTTGATATTAATATCGGTTTTTTTGCCGTCCGGTACTAAAGCATACATTAGTACCGGGTAAAAAAAAGTATCCTGACACACTCCCATGAGAGCACATTAGTATCAGTTGGGAACTAGCCCCGGTATTAATACGTCCACATTAATACCGGGGCAAAAAAAACCCGGTACTAATGCCTTGCCGTCACACCGCCCTCCAGGACTTAGAAAATTTCTGCCTCGATCTATCCCACACCTGCCGGTCCTCCTCCTCCACTCATCCTCTCTCCTCCTTATCTCTCCATCTCGATCCCCCCACAGCTCTCATCCCCACTCGATCTCTCTCTATTCTCCGGAAAAACTCTAACTCTCCTTCCCCTTCTTCTTTGTTGCAGGGCGGCGGATCCCCCAGCGCGCGGCGTGCACGGATGGGCGGCCTGGAGGCCAGGCACGGGCGGGCATCGGCGCGCGGCCGGGCACAGGCGGGCGGGCCGCCGGGCGCTCGGGTGCGGGAGGGCGGCCAGCCACCGGCGCGGCCCCACCGGGGGGCGCGGGAGAGGCCGTCCAGACCATCGGCGAGCGCGGGAGAGGCCGGCCGGCCAGGCCCGCCGGCGGTAGCAGGAGGTGGCCGCAAGCAGAGGTCGCGCACGGGATCGATCTGTTCTTTTTCTTGTTCTTGTGATGAACTGAGATGATGTGAGTTAATTCTTTGTGTTTGTGTTCTTTTTCTTGTTCTCGTGATGAACTGAGATGATGTGAGTTAATTCTTTGTGTTTGTGTTGTTTGTTCCCTGTCAGATAGATGTGAATCTTCTTCTTTTTTTTTGATTATGTGAATGGTGCTATGAATCGTGATGACTTAGCTAGTGTTGTAAATCTTGTGAATTTGTGTGCTGTGACTTGTTGTGAATGAGATGAGATGAGATAACGAATCTTGTGCTGGATGTGTGATGAGATGAGATTACATGAGAAAATAAAAGAAAAAATAAAAAAAATAAAAAGAGCTTTATATAGGTGCGACTGTGGGATACATATTAGTACCGGTGGGGATACCACCCGGTACTATTGTGGACATTAGTACCGGTTTCCAAAACCGGTACTAATGTGACTTCACATTAGTACCGATCGAATAATACCGGTTTGAAAACCGGTACTAAAAGGGGGTTGTGGCCCGGTACAAAAGACCCTTTCCCTAGCAGTGACCTCACTGAGTCACTGTGGCAGATTCGTTTGGAATTAAAGCATGATAATCGAAAATTCCATATTAATGCACCACTTTGTTTTTCATCAAACTTTTGCTTTTGTTTAAGTGGAATTATGCTCTTGCGGTTAAGGCTGGTAATGGTTCGGGTTGAATCCGGTTCAACTGGTTTGGTTTTGCTATTTGGGCTGATTAGGTTCGGTGGCAAATGGGCTAAAGTTCTTTCGTAGACTGGTTTGGTTTGGTTTTTGTTTGCCAATAGATTAGTTCAAGTCGGTCCAATTGAGAATGAGACACGCCCTAGAACGTTCCAGTCTGCCCGCCATCAGCCCCGTTCATGACCCCAAACGACATGGATCGACCTCGTGATCCACTCCACACCGTCCACGTCCTCACGCCGCTGCGCATGGGCCGCCGGCCGCCCGTCCCTCCCTCCCCCAGTCTCTCTCACTCCAGCCCCAGTGTGCCGTCTTCTGGGGGCTCATCCTCGCCCCGTCTCTGATCCCTAGAAGCATCCTCCTCCACCTCGCGGAGCAGACGCCGCCGGCGTCACCGCGAGCGCAGCAGCCGCCGGAAGGAGGGCACGTCCTCGTCGGCGTCCGCACTGAAGGCACGCAAGCACCGGAAGTCCCGCTACAAGCGGTGCCGGCAGGAGTGGGAGCGACGGCGGCCCCCGTCCGACGACGATAGCTGCAGCCCTGCAGGTGATCTGATCCCTCCTTCCGACAACGATAGCTACAGGCAATTTCTGAATGCTTTTCTTTTCTTTTTTCCTTCTTCATATCATCATATCAGCAGCAATCCACAGAATGGAAGCACGTCATGGCCTGACAACGAGTTATTAAAAAAATCAGAGCATCAGCTAGTCGTTTTGGATGAGATTTATGTTATTTTCCCCTCATCAGCTCAATTTGCAGCTGCAGGGTGGAAGCTCAGAAGCTGTTTTGGTTTGGAACCGTGGTTTGTAAACATAAGCGGTTTAGTTTGGTTGAAAAAAATGTACGCAGTTCGGTTTGGTCTGGCATTGTAAGATGTCAGAGTGGTGTGGTCTGGTGGTGGCCAACAAATATTATTAGAATGATTTGGGGTGGTTATGGTTCAGTTCTCAGACCATTAGCAGGCTTACTTGCGGTGAGGTCTTTGATCTTTTTGCTAGGTGAGGTGCCCAAGTGCGCTCTTGCTCAATCAAGGTAAACCTCCCTGTCATTTTTGCGGATTCGACGTTTGGATATGTACTACTACCTTCGTCTCAAAATATAGCTTCGTTTAGCCTTTTTAATACAGATTAAGAAGAGTGTTAAAATGTCTATTATGTCCTTCATCAAACCTGTCTATTCATGTGCATGTGATTTATGTATGGCAATTATACCTTCCTTATATGTGTCCATAGAAATAAAATGTATTGTGCATGCTGTTATTTATTGACAATCAATACCACACGACAATTGATTATCATAGAGTTATTTTTGTCCACTCATCTATTCAATCAAAGTTGTCAACTCAAATATAGCTGTATTTTAGGACAAATTTTAAACGCTAAACGAAGCTATATTCTTGACGGAGGGAGTATATTAGAAAAAATTGGATCCAGCAGAAGCAGATTCATAGGATCATTGAGAGCCGTTGCTTTTTAGCTGTCCACTTTTGGGCCTAGTGCCTGGAGGAGACAAGAAAAATCACTTGAGCTCTGAGGACCTACATACAGCTCTGTGCAGATTGACAGGGTGAAAGCGAGAGGAGTAGGCCAAGTGTTAGTTGCTTCCAGAATCATAAAACCTTCTCTATCACGATTCTTTTTCCTTGTTCTAGGAATTGGCAACTACACTTCCTTGGAGGATAATGGGCCAAAAAGTAATAAATTTTTTTCAAATAGAAAAGCTTACCCATAATAGGTGGTTTCATGACAAATCTACAAGCATCGTGATTATGCCATTAGTCTTTAAGGTTATTTGGATTGGTACATTGCAATTCTTCAAGTTTTGAAAAACATCATTACAATTCACGTATTAGGAGAAGTACCATTACAACTTTAAGATTATTTGAACCATACCATTATGTACGTATGCAGCGCCATCGGACCCACTGGCAGGTGTATATGGCTGATACATTCTTTCGTATGGACCAAAAGACCCTTGGTACTCCTCTCCCTCCGCTCACTGACTGATGGGGCCCACACATTAGTTTCACCTTCAACCTCCAGCCGTCTTCATCGCAGACAGCCGGAGAGACCCCATGTCCGTCACCAACGAGTGCTGGCGACCCCGACGGCGAGGGCAACACCACGAGCGGTGGTCGCCCGGCACGGCGTCCTGCATCCCGATTCCCGCGGCTGGCCGGATCCCGGCCGGAGGCACGGCTGGAGCTCCGAGCGGCGCATCCAGATGGAGGCGCTCCAGCTCCTGGTGGTGCGGCGGCAGACCTCCAGGCTGCGGTCCCTCATTGAGTCAATGGAGCGAAGGTCCTGCCAATCGAGACCGCGCGTCGGCCACCGGTAGGTGGTGCGCGTGAGTTGACCGCCGCACGGAGCTCCTCCACCGCTGCACAGCTCTCTCTCATGGTCGGCACTCGATCCGTCTGCCGGCACCACCCTCGCGCCCGCTGAAGGATCGAATAGGTGACCAGAGAGGGGGGAGTGAATGGGAGCCGATAAAAATTCTTCCCGAAGGATGAACTCGGCCTATACCGATTGCCACTCCGATTACTCGCACACACCAAGAGAGCTCTAGACTAGGCACACACAAGCATACAAGTCCTAGAGACAAGCCTTGAAGCAAAGAGCGGAAGCACAAGACAAGAATCAAAACACTTAGTCAAGTCTGCGAAGCACGAGGCGGACGTCCGCAAGCACAGCGCGGACCGTCCGCGGGACCCAGGCGGACCGTCCGCAAGCACAGGGCGGACCGTCCGAAATAGCAGACCGAACCTCCAGTAGCGCACCGGGAAAAACGCACTGTCCGACTGCTCACTGCGGACCATCTGACCGTTCACTGCAGACCGTCCGGCTCCTCTGGCGGACTGTCCGCCAAACTCCTCGCCACCGAACCAAAGCAACTCAACGGATCGAAACTTGAGCGCGCAAGAACACGCGAAGAACACGAAGAACGGTAGTGCTGCCAGGGGCTCACGGACCGTCCGCACGAGGGTCGCGGACCGTCCGCCAAGAGCGGACAGAGCAGAAAACAGCACGCGCGTGAGGTCAACCCCTCCTTTCCATCACCGGATCTCCCAAACGGTTTGAGCTCTTGAGACAAGATTTGGGGGGGATGAGAAGCGTCACAAGATGAAGCTATGCCCCAAAAATCTCAGCCTCTAACTCACTAAAATACCGGGAATCGCGGATCACATGAACCACCACCAAGAACTCGGGCTCCAACCAAAACTCGCAAATCAAAGGGATTTCCCGGCATTTGAGGGGTCAAGATCACACCCAAAGATGCACAAGGCATCCACCCATGATCCCCTCAAAGAAATCCAAGGAAAAACGCCCTCAAATCAACGAATCGAGTGAAGAACGAAACCACGCAAAAATAGCTCCAAAAAGACACGAAAATCACAAAGAGCTAGGAGATCATCACAACGCCGAATGCTTCCATACAACCAGAGGTCAGAGTCTATACAAGAATCTAGCCTAAGGAATAGCAGAGAAAAGATGCAGTTCAGAGCGATCTACCGGGGGAGGAAACCCTAGAGTCCAAGAGAGAGAGATGCCATCCACCTCTCCGCTATTTATACGAAGTTCACTGGAGGAGGCAAATGACCACGCTACCCCTACAACTTGAAATTAAGACACACACCCCTCAGGGGCAATATGGTCAAGTCTTCGGATATTCTCATCGAGCGGACACGCTTTCCACCGCGGACTTGCTTAGCCTCGACGCAAGCTTCACGATCACGCCACGTGCCCCCCGCCTCGAAGCTTCCCGACGCTCCCGGATCACCGTCTCCGTCGCATCGGGCCTCCGGACTTGGTTTTGCGGCCCAAACCAAGAAACCGTCCACCGATGGTTTTGTGGGCAAACCACCAAACCCCGCGTGCAAGATTCGGCCTCGAACCGCCACCTTGCACCGGCCCATGTCCATGACTTCAACTTGCTAGTCTTGCACCGCACGACTCGCACTTGACCCCGTCGGCCACCGGGTCCATCGAACCAAGCCTACTTGCCTCTCTATCACCCGGAGGCCACCACGGCTAAGACCTTTCGCATTTGTTCTTCACCTGCACCAACACGAGTCAAGCCGCAACCTGTACCTGCACACGAAGCCAAGCATCAGTCCACACAACGTTGTAAATCACTCATTACTAAGGAGCGACCCTCCACTGGTCTTCGGACACACCTGGTCCTCAATCTCCCCTTGATGAGTGCATTGACAACACCCATAGTAACCATCATAGAGAAAGAGAAAAGAAAACAACCACGAACACAAACCTTCAAACAAGTGATCCAAAGCCAAAGAACAAGCGAAAAACACGATCACTCGCCAGACCAAATCTCGGCCCCCTAAGGCAAGGGCAACGACTTAACACAATCGAGACAAACAAAGCTCTACAAAGAGCACACCACAAAGCACAAAACTCAGGCAAACCAAAGGAGCTCTCCCTGCACATATGCAAACTCCCCCTGAGCAAATGCAACCTCTTTACTCAAATTTTCTCCCCACATGCACAAATTTCTCCCCCTAACATACATATTCTCCCCCTTGTTGACAATGCATGAATCAAGGTATCATGAAATTCTCTCCCTTGTTATCATGAAAAATGCATGTCAAAGTATATACAATCTACCAAGCTTCTCAGATATACAAAGAGCACAACAAAATGCTATAAATGAGACATAGAGCAAGCAAAGTAGACATGGTGTAGTTAGCGCATTGCCACGAAGAAAGTAGAGACATATAAGCATGTGACATGGCCAAAAGCAATTTTAAGCAATTTTCACAAAGAAACATTCATCTCATGAGCAAGGCCCTATCCATGGCAATTTGAGCAAAAATGAATTAGATCATACAAAGTTCGTACATGATCACAAGTTCTCATCACAAGATCATAGCAAACGCCCATAAGCTACTAAAATGTCATGTCAAAGCCACCGAGCCATGTGTCTACTTCTTAAAATGAGACTTCTCATGGTAGACATCATGCAACGGTTTAGCACCCAAGACACATACATCAAAACATAAAGACATGATTAAAAGCTCATTTTTCAAGCATAAGGCAATTCATACACCAATTTCATTTTTCAAGTTTAAACATGGTACATGAAATGCCTTTGCGGCAAAAAGAAGCTTATGCTCCTCCACAAGTGAACATATGGGCTAAACATTTACCATGACAAATGGGTCTTTGACCCCAAGCAAATAGAGCATGATACTCAAGCACAAACTAAGCATGATATAGGTATTTGAGCACAAATTGAGCATGAAAAAGTATCTACTCATGAGTGAAGCATTTTTAGCATTTTCACAAAAAGGAAGCTATCTCATCATGAATATATGACAATACCATCAAGAGCATAGCATTCACATCACCATTCCCAAAGCATACACATATCTCACATATAGCACATCATAGTGATCACATATCTCACATATAGCACATCATAGTGATCAAAGTATATAAGAGAAGCTCATCCTACTACAAATGATCTAAAGATGGCTATCCTACCAGGTTTTGTACAAAAAGTAAAATGTATGCATGGAATGCAACAAATGATACATATATCACATATATACATGAGAAGCCCCAAGACTCGGCTAAAAAGGAAAACACACTCCAAGTTCACCTCGCAAGCGTGTGAAGGTAACTTGGTCAAGTGGTTTAGTAAAAATGTTGGCTAGCTGATCTTGGGTAGGTACATAGGACAAGGATATGTTTCCTTTCTCAACATTGTCCCTCAGAAAGTGGTATCTCACTTCAATGTGTTTCGTTTTGGAGTGAAGGATTGGGTTTTTGGCTACACTTATGGCACTGGTGCTGTCACACAAGAGTGAAACCTGGGAGCACTCCTCACCAAAATCGTTCATAGTGTAGGTCATCCATAAAAGCTGGGAACAACTGGCTGCAGAAACATACTCGGCTTCTGTAGTGGACTGGGCTACACTGGATTGTTTGCGAGACGACCAAGAGACCAAAGAAGAACCATGAAACTGGCAACACCTAGAGGTAGACCTGCGGTCCAAACGACACCCAGCAAATTCAGCATCGGAGAATCTGTGAAGTCTGAGTGTCGAGGAGGCAGAATACCAAAGACCAAACTCAGGAGTGTAGTTCAAGTACCTGAAAATCCTCTTGACGACCTGCCGATGTGAAGTCCTCGGTGAAGCCTGAAAACGAGCGCACAGACACACACTGAACTGTATGTCCGGCCTCGTCGCCGTCAAGTAGAGGAGGGAGCCGATCATGCTCCGGTACTCCTTCTGGTCCACGGGTTCACCATCCTCGTCCACATCCAAAGCCGTAGTGGTACCCATCGGTGTAGTCAGTGGCTTGGAGTCGTTCATGCCAAACTTCTTCACCATGTCCTTGGTGTACTTCACCTGATGTACAAACGTCCCGTCCATGCACTGCTTGATCTGGAGCCCTAGGAGAAACTGCAGCTCGCCCATCATATACATCTCAAATTCCCTGCTCATGTCATCTACAAATCTTGCAACAAGATCATGAGAAGAGCCACCAAACATTATGTCATCCACGTAAATCTGAACAATCAACAAGTCATTTCCATGCTTAAGGAGAAACAGGGTCTTATCAACTGTGCCCATCACAAACCCCTTGCTCATCAAAAAGCCTCTCAACCTACCATACCAAGCTCTCGGTGTCTGTTTCAACCCATAAAGCGCTCTCTGGAGTTTGTATACACGGTGTGGGTATTTTTCACTCTCAAACCCTGAGGGTTGCCTCACATACACTTCTCCCTCTATCACCCTATTCAAGAAAGCACTCTTCACGTCCATTTGGAACAACTTGAACCCTTTAACCACGGCAAAGGCTAGAAGGATCCTAATTGCCTCCAAACGGGCCACAGGAGCAAATGTCTCCTCATAATCTATACTCTCTTTCTGGTTGAACCCCTGAGCCACCAACCTCGACTTGTTTCTCACAACCATCCCATTCTCACCTTCCTTGTTCTTCCACACCTACTTGGTACCTATGGGACGGCAATTTGGCGGTGGATCGACTAACACCCAAACTTGGTTTCTCTCAAAATTCTCCAACTCCTCATTCATGGAATTCACCTAGTTTGCATCAGACAACGCGTGTCGAATATCTTTGGGCTCAAACGAAGCAACAAATGCAGAGTGAGCAAAGTGAGAAGAATTCCATGACCTCGTCCGTGTAGTGCGTTCATGAAGGTCACCTATGATCGTCATCGGTGGGTGATCCACCTGTACACGCCGGGGAGTCTCTCGCCTGGACACAATCTCCCCCTCAGCAGCAGCCTCCACTCGAACAACCTCAGTCGTAGTGGGTGTAGGGGATGGACCATCCTCGATCGTCATCGTCGTAGTGGAAGTAACGTGTACACGATCAGCCACGGGAGCATCACCACCATCATCTTCTTCTTCATCTCTGTCCTTCTCATCCTCAAAGATCTTCGCACCAATTTCCTCGTCACCTGCACACTCAAAAGCAGAAGAGCTACATGGCTGTGTCTCGTCGAAGGTTACCTCGCAAGTCTCCATGATTCGGTTAGTGTCAAGGTTGAGCACACGATATGCTCTAGAGTGAATCGCATAACCGAGAAAAATACCATCCGAACATCTAGCCTCAAAGTTATCCAACTTGCCCTTCTTCAAAATAAAGCACTTGCATCCGAAAGCTCTAAAGTGACTCACCTTGGGTTTTCGCCCATGCAGCAGCTCATATGAAGTCCTCTTCTTGAAAGCACGAAGGAAAATGCGATTCGACACATAGCAAGCGGTATTGACCGCCTCGGCCCAGAAACGCCTAGGAGTCCTATGCTCATCAAGCATCGTCCAGGCCATCTCACAAAGGGTCCGGTTCTTCCTCTCCACTACGCCATTCTGGCAAGCGACGTATGGAGAAGATTACTGATGGTCGAGACCAAGATCACCACAAAAGGCATCAAAATGAGAGTTCTTGAATTTCGTGCCATTGTCACTGCGTATAGCTTGAATGGCATCACCATGTCTCTCTTTCTTCAACCTCAAGATCAAGTCCCGAACAAAACCAAATGTCTCGCTTTTATCCTCCAAAAAGAAAACCCAAGAGTACCTCGAAAAATCATCAACCACAACCAAAACATACCACTTCCCACCTGAAGAGCGAACACGAGCTGGCCCAACCAAATCCATGTGCAACAGCACACAAGGTCGCTTGGTCATGACCGTTGTCAGAGGGGCGTGAGAAGCGGCAACCATCTTTCGATGCCGACACGGAGCACAAACTAAATCCTTATCGAATTTCAACTTAGGCAATCATCGGACAAGGTCTAGGCCACTCAAGCGGGAAAGCAACTCAAAGATCAAGTGTCCTAGCCTCCTATGCCATTTCCAAAGCTCGGCCGAAACGCCTGCAACAAAGCATCGAGGAGGACTAACAGACTGGGAAAAGTCGGCACGAAAGATTTGACCCTCGGGGACGATCGTACAAACAAGATCGCCTCGAGAATCAAGCACACAAGAAGCGCCCAACTTAAAATGAACCTCAAAACCCTCGTCAAGCAACTGGGATACTGACAACAGGTTAAAACCTAGTGACTTGACCAAAGCCACACTCTTTAAGGTCACCTTGCTACTCATCTTCACCATACCTTCAGCAAGCACTTGTCCTCTCCAAATGTCCCCGAAAGTGATGTACTCCCTCGTACTCACCGGGGTGAGGCTGGAGAACCACCCACGATCTCCGGTCATGTGACGTGAACAACCAGAGTCGATCAACCACAGGTCCTCCAAGCCTCCCACCTGCAAATCAAAAACGAGAATGAGAATGAGCAAACGACTCAACACTGGGGTTAGTACCAAAAGAGTCAAACAAGTGTCGAGCCATTTGCTCAAAAGAAGGGTTAGCAAAATCCATCCTATCAAAACCTCTAGGCGGACCCCTCTCACGCCTATCACTGAAGACCCTGTCACGTCTCACTAGAGGGGAACGTGCACCACGAGGGGGATGAAGGACCGAATAGGGTGACCAGAGAGGGGGGGAGTGCATGGGAGCTGATAAAAATTCTTCCCTTAGGTCGAACTCGGCCTATATCCCGATTGCCACTCCAAACGCTCGCGCACAGAAAGGAAGCTCCAAACAGGACACAAACAAGCCTACAAGATCAAGAGACAAGCCTAGGAGCAAAGAGAGGAAGCAACTAGACAAGAATCAAAGCACTTGGCACAATCTGGAAACGCCAGGCGCGGACTGTCCGTGCAGTACGAGCGGACCGTCCGCTAGGGTACGACGGACTGTCCGTAGGTGCTGCGCGGACTGTCCAAAATGAACACCAGAGCTACCAGAGACAAACCCAGAAATACGGACTGTCCGGCTAGGCCTTGCGGACCGTCCGCCAGTGTCGCGGACTGTCCGTGAGGGCAGCGCAGACCGTCCGCCCAGCTCGCTGGAAACCCCAGACAAAACTTCCCACGCGGACCGTCTGTGATCAACACGCGGACTGTCCGCAAACCTTTTGCAATGAAACCCTAGGGCTAAAAAGGATCGAAACGAAGACGCGCAAGAACACGAAGAACACGCGACGAACTCCTGGACGCGCGGACTGTCCGCGGGGTCCTCGCGGACTGTCCGCTAGCCCCGGACAGAGCTGCTCGAGCTCGAGCCCGCGAAGTCAACTCTCCCAATCCATCATCAGATCAACCAAACGCCAAAAGCTCTTGAGACAAGATTTGGGGGAGATGATAAGCAACCCAAGAGGAAGCTATGCCCCAAAAATCACGACCTCTAAGCCACTAAATCGCCGGGAATCGCGGATCACACGAACTCCGGCCGAAAACTCACGAATCGAAGGCTCTACACGGAGTTTGAGGGGTCAAGATCATACACAAACATGCGCAAGGCATCCACCCATGATCCCCTCAAAGAAATCCGTGAGGAAACTCCCTCAAATCCCCGAATCGAGCGAAGAACGAAACTCCCCAAAAATAGTCCCAAAAATGACACGAAAATCACAGAGGACTAGGAGATCACCGGGACGCCGAATGCTTCCATACATCCAGAGGTCAGATTCTGTACAAGAGTCTAGCCTAAGGAATCCAGAGTGAAAAGAAGCAGTTCCGAGAAATCTACCGGGGGAGAAAGCCCTAGAGTCCAAGAGAGAGAGATGCCATCCACCTCTCCGCTATTTATACGAAGTCCATCGGAGGGAGGTAAATGACCACGCTACCCCTACTGCTTGAAATGAAGATACAACCCCTCAGGGGCATTTTGGTCAAGTCTTCATCAGGCGGACACGCTTCCACCGCGGCCTTGCTTAGCATCGAGGCAAGCCCTGCGATCACGCCACGTGCCCCCCGCCTCGAAGCTTCCCGAAGCTCCCGGATCACCGTCTCCGTCGCCTCGGGTCTCCGGACTTGGTTTTGAGGCCCAAACCAAGAAACCGTCCACCGATGGTTTTGTGGGCAAACCACCAAACCCCGCATGCAAGCTTCGGTCTCCATCCGCTACCTTGCACCGGCCCATGTTCACGACTTCAGCCCGCCAGTCTTGCACTGCACTACTCGCACTTGACCCCATCGGCCAACGGGTCCATCGAACCAAGCCTACTTGCCCCTACATCACCCGGAGGCCGCCATAGCTAAGGCCTTTCGCGCTTGTTCTTCACCTGCACCGACACGAGTCAAGCCGCAACCTGTACCTGCACACTTAGCCAAGCATCAGTCCACACAACGTTGTAAATCACTCATCACTAAGGAGCGACCCTCTACTGGTCCTCGGACACACCTGGTCCTCAATCTCCCCCTTGATGGGTGCATTGACAACACCCATAGTAACCATGATAGAGAAAAAAAAAAGAAAACAACCTCGAACACAAACCTCCAAAGCAAGTGATCCAAAGCCTAAGAACAAGCGAAAACTCGATCACTCGTCAATCCAAGTCTCGGCCCCCTAAGACAAGGGCAACGGCTCGACATAGCCGAGACAAAACAAAGCTCACCAGGAGCACACCACAGAGCACAAAAAAACTCAGGAAAAATCAAAGGAGCTCCCCCTGAGCGAATGCAGCCTCTTCTTCTCAAAATTTTCTCCTCACATGCAACATCTCACAAATGCATACCAATTTTCCACAAAAACTTCCAATGCATGAAAAATCTCCCCAAATGTGCATAACTCTCCCCCTTGTTGACAATGCAAGAATCAAGGTAGATGAAACTCTTCCCCTTGTATTCATGAAGAATGCATGTCAAGGCACATATACAATCTACCAAGCTTCTCAAATATACAAAGAGCACAGCAAAATGCTACAAATGAGACATAGAGCAGGCAAAGTAGACATGGTGTAGTTAGCACATTGCCATCAAGAAGGTAGAGATATATAAGCATGTGACATGGCTAAAAGCAAATTTAAGCAATTTTCACAAATAAACATTCATCTCATGAGCAAGACCTCATCTATGCCAATTTGAACACAAAGGCACTAGATCATTCAAAGTTTATGCAAGATCACAAATTCTCATCACAAGATCATTATAAACGCCCACAAGCTACTCAAGTCATGTTAAAGCCACCGAGCCATGTGTCTACTTCTTAAAATGAGACTTCTCATGGTAGACAAGCATGCTACGGTTTAGCACCCAAGATATGAATATCAAACCATAAAAACATGATTAGGAGCTCATTTTTCAAGCATAAGGCAATTCATACACCAATTTCATTTTCAAGATTAAACATGGTACATGAAGTGCCTTTGCGGCAAAAAGAAGCTTATGCTCCTCCCCAAGTAAGCAAAAAGGGCTAAACATTTACAATGACAAAAAGGTCTTTGACCCCAAGCAAAGAGAATATGATCCTCAAGCACAAACTGAGCATGATATAAGCATTTAAGCACAAATTGAGCATAGACAAGCATCTACTCATGAGAGAGGCAGTTTTATCTTTTTCACAACCAAAATGCTATCTCATCATACATATATAGCAACACCATCAAGAGCATAGCATTTACATCCACAATTTACCAAACATGCACAAGTCTCACAAATAGCACATCAGTGATCCATGTATATAAGAGAAGCTCAATCCTAGCTCAAGTGATCCAAAGATGGCTATCCTACCGGGTTTTGTACAGAAAGTAAAATGCATGAAGGAAATGCAACAAAATGAACATATGACACATATATACATGAGAAGCTCCAAGACCCAAGCTAGAACGGAAAGCACACCCCAAGCTCACCTCGCAAGCGAGTGAAAGTGACTTGGTCAAGTGGTTTGGTGAAAATGTCAGCTAGCTGGTCTTGGGTAGGAACATAGGACAAAGATATGTTTCCCTTTTCCACATTGTCTCTCAGGAAGTGGTACCTCACTTCTATGTGTTTCATTTTGGAGTGGAGAACATGATTTTTGGCTACGCTTATGGCACTGGTGCTGTCACAGAAAAGTGAAACCTGGGAGCACTCCTCTCCAAAATCACTCATGGTGTAGGTCATCCAAAGTAGCTTGGAACAACAACTAGCAGCAACTACATACTTAGCCTCGGTGGTGGACTGGGCTACACTCGATTGCTTGCGAGATGACCAAGAGACCAAAGAAGGACCCAGGAACTGACAACACCCAGAAGTGGACTTGCGATCCAATCGACACCCAGCGAAATCCTCATCAGAAAACCCATGAAGCATGAGTGTCGAGGAGGCAGAGTACCAAAGACAAAACTCAGGAGTGTAGTTCAAGTACCTGAAGATCCGCTTGATGGCCTGCCGATGTGAAGTTCTTGGTGAAGCCTGAAATCGAGCGCACAGACACACGCTGAACTGTATGTCTGGCCTCGTCACCGTCAAGTAGAGGAGGGAGCCGATCATGCTCTGGTACTCCTTCTGGTCCACGGGTTCGCCGTCCTCGTCCGCATCCAAAGCCGTAGTCGTACTCATCGGTGTAGTCAGCGGCTTGGAGTCGTTCATGCCAAACTTCTTCACCATGTCCCTGGTGTACTTCGCCTGATGTACAAATGTCCCGTCCTTGCACTGCTTGATCTGGAGACCCAAGAAAAACTGCAGCTTACCCATCATGGACATCTCAAATTCCCTGCTCATGTCATCTGCAAATCTGGCAACAAGATCATGAGAAGAGCCACCAAAGATTATGTCATCCACGTATATCTGAACAATCAAAAGGTCATTCCCATGCTTAAGGAGGAACAGGGTCTTATCAACTGTGCCTATCACAAACCCCTTACTCGGCAAAAAACCTCTCAACCTGCCATACCAAGCCCTAGGTGCCTGTTTCAACCCATAGAGCGCTCTCTGGAGTTTGTATACACTGTGTGGGTATTTTTCACTCTCAAACCCCAGGGGTTGCCTCACATACACTTCTTCCTCTATCACCCCATTCAAGAAAGCACTCTTGACATCCATTTGGTACAACTTGAACCCTTTAGCCACGGCAAAGGCTAGAAGGATCCTAATTGCCTCTAAACGGGCCACAGGAGCAAATGTCTCCTCATAGTCTATACCCTCCTTCTGGTTGAAACCCTGCGCCACCAACCTCGACTTGTTTCTCACAACCATCCCATTCTCACCCTCTTTGTTCTTCCACACCCACTTGGTACCTATGGGACGGCAATTTGGCGGTGGATCGACTAACACCCAGACTTGGTTTCTCTCAAAGTTTTCCAACTCCTCATGCATGAATTCACCTAATTCTCATCAGACAAAGCATGTCGAATATCTTTGGGCTCGAAAGAGGCGACAAAAGCAGAGTGAGCGAAATGAGAAGTATTCCTTGACCTCGACCGTGTAGTGCGTTCATGAAGGTCACCAATGATGGTCGTCGGTGGGTGATCCACTTGTACTCGCCGGGGAGCCTCTCGCTTGGACACAACCTCCCCCTCAGCAGCAGCCTCCACTCGAACAACCTCAGTCGTAGTGGGTGTGGGGGATGGTCCGTCCTCGATCGTCATCGTAGTAGTGGAAGCAGCACGTACATGATCAGCCGCTGGAGCATCACCACCATCATCGTCGTCGTCTCCATCTCCGTCCTTCTCATCCTCAAAGATCCTCGCTCCAATCTCCTCGTCACCTGCACCCTCAAAAGCAGAAGAGCTACATGGTTGTGTCTCGTCGAAGGTAACCTCGCAAGTCTCCATGATTCGGTTAGTGTCAAGGTTGAGCACACGATATGCTCTAGAATGAATCGCATAACCAAGGAAAATCCCATCCGAACATCGAGACTCAAACTTATCCAACTTGCCCTTCTTCAGATTGAAACACTTGCAACCAAAGGCTCTAAAGTGACTCACCTTGGGTTGTCGGCCATGCATCAGCTCATAAGAGGTCTTCTTCTTAAAGGCATGAAGGAAGATGCGATTTGAGACATAGCAAGCGGTATTGACCGCCTCGGCCTAGAAACACCTAGGAGTCCTATGCTCATTGAGCATCATCCTGGCCATCTCACAAAGGATCCGGTTCTTCCTCTCCACTACGCCATTCTGGCAAGCGACGTATGGAGAAGAGTACTGATGATCAAGACCAAGATCACTGCAAAAGGCATCAAAATGAGAGTTCTTAAACTCTGTGCCATTGTCACTGCGTATAGCTTGAATGGCATCAACATGTCTCTCATTCTTCAACCTCAAGATCAAGTCTCGAACAAAGCCAAATGTCTCACTCTTATCCTCCAAAAAGAAAACCCAAGAGTACCTCGAAAAGTCATCAACAACCACAAGAACATACCACTTCCCACCTGCAGAGTGAACACGAGCTGGCCCAACCAAATCCATGTGCAACAGCTCACAAGGTCGCTCGGTCATGACAGAAGTCAGAGGGGCGTGAGAAGCGGCAACCATTTTTCCATGCCGACAAGAAGCACAAACCAAATCCTTCTCTAATTTTAACTTAGGCAATCCTCGGACAAAATCAAGACCACTCAAGCGGGAAAGCAACTCAAAGCTCAAGTGTCCCAACCTCCTATGCCATTTCCAAAGCTCAGCCGAAACGCTAGCAACAAAGCATCGAGGAGGACCAACAGACTGGGAAAAGTCGGCACGAAAGATTTGACCCTCGGGGACGATCGTACAGACAAGATCGCCTTGAGAATCAAGCGCACGAGAACCACCCGACTTGAAAAGAACCTCAAAACCTTCGTCAAGTAATTGAGATACTGACAACAGGTTGAAACCAAGTGACTTGACCAGGGCCACACTTCTTAAGGTCACCTTGCTACTCACCTTCACCATACCTTCAGCAAGCACTCGTCCTCTCCCATTGTCCCCGAAAGTGATGTACTCCCTCGTACTCACCGGGGTGAGGCTGGAGAACCACCCACGATCTCCGGTCATGTGTCTTGAGCAACCGGAGTTGATCAACTAAAAGTTCTCCAAGCCTCCCACCTGCAATAAAAAATGAGGACGAGAATGAGCAAGCGACTCAACACTGGGGTTAGTACCAAAAGTGTCAAACCAGTGCTGAGCCATTTGCTCAAAAGAAGGGTTAGCAAAATCCATCCTCCCAAAACCTCTAGGCGGAGCCCTCTCACGCCTACCACCAAAGGACCTGTCACGTCTCACTGGAGGAGTACGCGCACCACGAGGGGCAAAACGTGGCCCGTAGTCCATCTGAGACCCAACGCTCCGATCGTGCCTCCCAAACTCGTAACGGTCACGAGAAGGAGCACGTCGAGCCATCTCACCACGCCCAAACCCAACACGCCTGTCTCTCTGAGGGAACACACCTCCACCTCCACCTCCACGAGTGGGAACTATACGCGGTGGTACCAGTCCTTGTTTGTCATCTCCCTAGCAAACCGCTCATCCCTCTTCCTCCGGAAACAGAACTCATCCTTGTGTCCATCCCTCCCACAATACTCACAATGGAAGCGGATTGGCACTGGCTTAGGCGGTGGCTTTTCTGTGGGCTTCTCAACACCTTTCTCTCCTGACTTCCCCTCAAAGACATTACCCAGGTTGCTCACAAACTTGATGAGTTTCTGGTAATTCTCTGTTTTCTGGGGGAACATTGGTGGGTCTGGAGTTGTGTCAAGCTTGTTTCTCAAGTGGTTTGGCTTGGGTGCATATTTGTTCATGGGTTTGGTGTGTGGTTGAGTAGGGATCTCTCCAATTTTCTCTTCTCCCTCACCACACTTCTCAGCCCCCAATGCCTGACCATCAAACCTCTTGAACTGAGCCAACATCAAACTCAATTGTGGCTCATGCCCAGGCAAGCAACTCATCAATTTCCTAAGCTTATCATTTTCATCCTGCAGACGATCAACATAGTGTGCAAGTTCCATGTTTTTCAAAGCATGCATTTCACAGGTTGAACATGATGTAGGAAGAGGAGCTTTCAATGCCGCCTCAAGAGAAACAATCCTAGTGTGAGATTCATCTAGCCTAGCATGCAAAATAGGACATGATGTACAACCTCCTAACAAGGCTGACCTAGACTTCAATTCATCACACTCAATCCTAACCACATCTAGTTCCTCCAAAGTAGAGGCATGCTTCTCCTTGAGAGCAGTCAAATCAGCAAGAAAAACTGAGCAGTCACCACAATCAATCTCATCAGACACCACAGGAGCAGACTTCAAAGCAGCTATCTCATTTCTAGCATCCACAAGCAAGGATTCAAGTTCAGCTACCTTGTCCTTAGCATCACCCAACAAAGACCTAAATTCCCTCGTCTCCTTGTTGGTCTTTCTAAGCACATCATCACGGTTATCAAGCAACTCATTCAGCCTAGCATTCTCCTCTAGCAAGAAGTTGGGATCATTCCGTACCTCTTCCTCGGAGTCGGAGTTCGAATCCGAGCTGTGCTTCCCACCCTTCTTGGAGTGCGCCATGCCGCAAAAGCCTCCTTGCGCGACGAAGCTCAGGCCAGTGATGTTCTTGCCCGTGTGCCGCTTGTCCTTGCGCCTTCTTGCTCTTCCTCGCTGCTTGAATCGGAAGAAGCATTGCTTGATGTCGAGTCGATGTCGCTCGCTCCGGCCACCATTGCTCGAGCGGTCTTCTTCTTGTGGCCGCCACTCTTCTTGTGCCTTCTCTCGCTCTTGTCCTTGTGCTTGTCCTTGTAGTCGTTCCGGGAGCGGTGCTTGTTGTAGTCGTGCTTGGGCTTGCCCTTGTAGTCGTTCTTGATCTCCATGGCTTCAGGGCATTCGGCGATGAAGTGCCCGTGCTTCCCACACCAATAGCACATCCCCGAGCTCCGCCTTGCATTCTTGCGGTTCTCGTACATCCGCCCAAACCTCTTGCTCAACAAGGCGAGATCATCCTCGCTCAGCACCTCAAAGTCCTCATCTGGCAAGGACACAAGACAAGACAAAGAAAAGCCAACAGAGTTAGCATTAGTCCTCGATCCTGAGACGAGAGCCAAACTATGAGGATCAGTGGGGCTCTCGCTCTTGGCTCTCAAGCCACGATCGACCTCTGAAGACCTGAGATTGGAGAACAGCTCATCCAGTGACAGCATGTCATACGTACTCGACTCCTCAATGGCCTTGATCTTGGCTTCCCACACAGACCTATCCAGGGCATGCAAAAGCTTGATAGCTTGATCATGGTCCGTGTATGGGAGCACTGTCACATTGGACCTCATGTTGTTGACTATGCAAGTGAAGCGCTGAAACATAGCATCGGTCGACTCACCGGGGAGATGAGTGAAGTTCTCGTACTCTCTCCGGTAAGTGGTAAACATACGGGCTTGCACTTGGGCATTGCCAACATGAGCATTCTTCAACTTGAGCCAAATCTTTCTGGCCACATCCTCTCCGTACACTCGGTCAAACTCCGAGGCACAGAGAGCACGGAACAAGTAATCCACGGCCTTGCTGTTGGCCTCAAACATGTCTCGCGATCCTGGAAGCAGAAAACTATCTGGGATGACATAATGTGGATTCTGAGTGACCTCCCAGATAAGAGTTCCCTTCCCTGGCAAAAACGCGCCCATGCGCCTCTCCCACATTGGGTAGTTCTTGACATCAAAGTGCAGAGGACCCGACCCCTTGCCGTAATCGCCCATCTTTGGATCTTAGACTGGTTAGAATCAAGAAGATTCGTAACCGGCTCTGATACCAATTAAAGGACCGAATAGGGCGACCAGAGAGGGGGGAGTGAATGGGAGCCGATAAAAATTCTTCCCTTAGGTCGAACTCGGCCTATATCCCGATTGCCACTCCAAACGCTCGCGCATACAAAGGAAGCTCCAAACAGGACACAAACAAGCCTACAAGATCAAGAGACAAGCCTAGGAGCAAAGAGAGGAAGCAACTAGACAAGAATCAAAGCACTTGGCACAATCTGGAAACGCCAGGCGCGGACTGTCCGTGCAGTACGGGCGGACCGTCCTCTAGGGTACGGCGGACTGTCCGTAGGTGCTGTGCGGACTGTCCCAAATGAACACCAGAGCTACCAGAGACAAAACCGGAAATACGGACTGTTCGGCTAGGCCTTGCGGACCGTCCGCCAGTGTCGCGGACTGTCCGTGAGGGCAGCGCGGACCGTTCGCCCAGCTCGCTGGAAACCCCAGACAAACACCCCAGACAAAACTTTCCACGCAGATCGTCCGTGATCAATACGCGGACTGTCCGCAAACCTCTTGCAACGAAACCCTAGGGCTAAAAAGGATCGAAACGAAGACGTGCAAGAACACGAAGAACACGCGACGAACTCCTGGACGCGCGGAATGTCCGCAGGGTCCTCGCGGACTGTCCGCTAGCCCCGGACAGAGCTGCTCGATCTCGAGCCCGCGAAGTCAACTCTCCCAATCCATCATCGGATCTCCCAAACGCCAAAAGCTCTTGAGACAAGATTTGGGGGAGATGATAAGCAACCCAAGAGGAAGCTATGCCCCAAAAATCACGACCTCTAAGCCACTAAATCGCCGGGAATCGCGGATCACAAGAACTCCACCAAGAACACGAACTCCGGCCAAAACTCACGAATCGAAGGCTCTACATGGAGTTTGAGGGGTCAAGATCATACACAAACATGCGCAAGGCATCCACCCATGATCCACTCAAAGAAATCCGTGAGGAAACTCCCTCAAATCCCCGAATCGAGCGAAGAACGAAACTCCCCAAAAATAGTCCCAAAAATGACACGAAAATCACAGAGGACTAGGAGATCACCAGGACGCCGAATGCTTCCATACATCCAGAGGTCAGATTCTGTACAAGAGTCTAGCCTAAGGAATCCAGAGTGAAAAGAAGCAGTTCCGAGAAATCTACCGGGGGAGAAAGCCCTAGAGTCCAAGAGAGAGAGAGAGAGAGATGCCATCCACCTCTCCGCTATTTATACGAAGTCCATCAGAGGGAGGTAAATGACCACGCTACCACTACTGCTTGAAATGAAGATACAACCCCTCAGGGGTATTTTGGTCAAGTCTTCATCGGGCAGACACGCTTCCACCGCGGCCTTGCTTAGCATCGACGCAAGCACCGCGATCACGCCACGTGCTCCCCGCCTCGAAGCTTCCCGAAGCTCCCGGATCACCGTCTCCGTCACCTCGGGCCTCCGGACTTGGTTTTGAGGCCCAAATCAAGAAACCGTCCACCGATGGTTTTGTGGGCAAACCACCAAACCCCGCATGCAAGCTTCGGGCTCCATCCGCTACCTTGCACCGGCCCATGTTCACGACTTCAGCCCGCCTGTCTTGCACCGCACGGCTCGCACTTGACCCCATCGGCCACCGGGTCCATCGAACCAAGCCTACTTGCCCCTCCATCACCCGGAGGCCGCCACGGCTAAGGCCTTTCGCGCTTGTTCTTCACCTGCACCGACACGAGTCAAGCCGCAACCTGTACCTGCACACTTAGCCAAGCATCAGTCCACACAACGTTGTCAATCACTCATCACTAAGGAGCAACCCTCCACTGGTCCTCGGACACACCTGGTCCTCAGGGGAAAACATGGCCCGTAGTCCCTTTGAGAACCAAAACTGCGATCATGCCTACCAAACTCATAACGGCCACGAGCAGGAGCACGTCCAGCAAACTCACCACGCCCAAACCCAACACGCCTATCTCTCTGAGGAAACACACCTCCACCACCACGAATGGGAACCGTACGCACAAACCCATCACCCCGAGGTAGAGGCCCTCTACGAAGCTCAGGCACACCATAGGAAGGGTGGTACCTGTCCTTATTTGCCATCTCCCTAGCAAACCTCTCATCCATTCTCCTCCTGAAACAGAACTCATCCTTATGCCCATCCCTCCCGCAGTACTCACAATGGAAGCAGATCAGCTGTGGCTTAGGCTGTGGCTTCTCTATGGGCTTCTCAACAGCTTTCTCTCCTGACTTCTCACCAAAGACATTCCCCTGGGTGCTCACAAACTTGATGGGTTTCTAATAGTTTTCTGTTTTCAGGGGGAACACTGGTGGATCTGGGGTTGTGTCTAGCTTGTTTCTGAGGTGGTTTGGCTTGGGTACGAATTTGTTCCTGGGTGTAGTGTGTGGTGGAATAGGAATCTCTCCAACTTTCTCTTCTCCCTCACCACTCTTCCCAGCCCCAACACCTGACCATCATGCCTCTTAAACTCAGCCAACATCAAACTCAACTGTGGCTCATGCCCAGATAACCAACCCATCAATTTCCTTAATTCATCATTCTCATCCTGCAAACGGTCAACATAGTGTGCAAGTTCCATGTTTTTCAAAGCATGCATTTCACATGTAGAGCATGATGTAGGAATAGGAGCTTTCAATGCAGCCTCAAGAGAAACTATCTTGGTATGAGATTCATCTAGCCTAGCATGCAACACAGCACAAGAAGTGCAAGCACCTAACAAAGCAGGTCTAGATTTCAACTCATCACACTCAATCCTAAGCACATCTAGTTCCTCAAGAGTTGAGGCATGCTTCTCCTTGAGAGCAGTCAAGTAAGCCAGGAAAACATTGCAATCACCACAATCAACCTCATCAGAAACAACAGGAGCAACTTTCAAAGAGTCTATCTCAGTTCTAGCATCAACAAGCAAAGACTCAAGCTCAACTATCTTGTCCTTAGCATCACCCAACAAAGATCTAAATTCTCTCTTCTCCTTGTTGGTCTTCCTAAGCACATCATCACGGTTATCAAGCAACTCATTCAGCCTAGCATTCTACTCTAGCAAGAAGTTGGGATCATGTCGTACCTCTTCATCGGAGTCGGAGTTCGAATCCGAGCTGTGCTTCCCACCCTTCTTGGAGTGCGCCATGTCGCAAAATCCACCTTGTGCGACGAAGCTAAGGCCGGTGAAGTTCTTGCCCGTGTGCCGCTTGTCCTTGCGCCGATCTTGCTCTTCATCGCTGCTCGAGCCGGAAGAAGAATCGCTTGAAGTGGAATCGATTTCGCTCGCTCCGGCAACCATCACTCGAGCCGTCTTCTTCTTGTACCCGCTGCTCTTCTTGGGCCTTCTCTCGCCCTTGTCCTTGCGCTTGTCCTTGTAGTTGTTCCGGGAGTGGTGCTTGTTGTAGTCATGCTTGGGCTTGCCCTTGTAGTTGTTCTTGATCTCCATGACTTCAGGGTAGTCGGCGATGAAGTGCCCGTGCTTTCCGCACCTATAGCACATCCCCGAGCTTCTCCTCGCATTCTTGCGGTTCTCGTACATCCGCCCAAACCTCTTGCTTAACAAGGCGAGATCCTCTTCGCTCAGCACCTCAAAGTCCTCATCTGGCATGGACACAAGATAGGACAAAGAAAAAGCAGCAGAGTTAGCATTAGTCCTCGATCCTGAGACAAGAGCCAAACTATGAGGATTAGTGGGGCTCTCGCTCTTGGCTCTCAAGCCACGAGCAACCTCCGAAAGCTTGATCTTAGAGAACAGCTCATCCAGAGTCAAGGTGTCATACACGCTCGACTCCTCAATGGCCTCGACCTTGGCACTCCACACAGACCTATCCAAAGCATGCAAAAGCTTGATAGCTTGATCATGATCCGTGTATGGGAGCACTGTCACATTGGCCCTCATGTTGTTCACTATGCTGGTGAAGCGCTGAAACATCACATCTGTCGACATCACATCACTATGCTGGTGCCGCAACCTGTACCTGCACACTGAGCCAAGCATTAGTCCACACAATGTTGTCAATCACTCATCACTAAGGAGCGACCCTCCACTGGTCTTCGGACACACCTGGTCCTCACCCGCTCGGCGTCCGCACGCCGCCAACCTTGCACCCATCCAGCGCCACCCTCGCATCAAGTCCTCCGCTCCACCCACTCACCCCCGTGCCTGCTCCCAATCAACACGCCGTCAGGATGGGGCGGATCTTGACGTGCGTGCCCGTAGCTCGACGGAGCTCGATTTGGCATGCGGGCGTCGTCGTCGAGGAAGCCGCGTAGCAGAGGAAGCCATGAGCCCGCTGCCAAGCCTCGCTCCCGCAGCCAGTCAGAGTTCTGCGGGCGGGGAGGGAGAAGGGGAGAGCAGCGCCGAAGGGGAGGAGGGAAGAATGAGGCTGCCACCGTCGATGGCCTCAACGCTGCCCTGTGGCCGCTGCTCTCCGCGTGGGAACGGTGAGCTGCGACCAGGGGAAGACCGAGGAAGGGAGGGAGGGGAAGGAGGAGCCGCACGGGGAGAGAGGAGGAGCCGCGCAACAGCTTGTCCCTCCCAAGCGCCCTGTATCAATGGGGAAGAGAGTGAGGAAAGGGATGACGCATGGGGCCCACACGTTAGTGAGACAGAGAAGGAGAGACAGTGAGGGTATTTTGGTCCATACGAAAGAACATATAAACTATATACACCTACCAGTAGGCCCGGTGGTGCTGCATATGTACATAATGGCATTGTTCAAAGAATCTCATAATTGTAATGTTACTTCTCGTAATATGTGAATTGTAATGGAATTTTTCAAAATTTGAAGAATTGTAATGGTACCAAACTAAATAACCCTAGTCTTTATAACTATTTTGTTGTTCATAGTCAGCTAAAGGTAGCTTGGAGGTTGTAGTATCTAATTATTTAGGTTGTTTTATATGGAAGATGCAACCATGTTATTTTTATTTTAGATGTTGGTGATTTTCTATGAACTCGGTTAAAGTTGAGGAGTTTGAATTGGGACAAGATTAAAGTGACCAAGTACATCTTAGAATTGTTGGTGTTATTACAAAACTAAGCATACTATGGAATATTTCATTAGGATAATTAACAAAGTAATGGTGATAAATTGTAGTGATGCATGTGTTCAAGTTTAATCTTCTATTAAACAAGAACATATAAAATATAATAAGAACTAGAAAAGGTTCAAAATATACCATGGGTGGGTTCTGTTGTCTGGGGACATTGGATGTGCCTTCATCAACTAATGTAGACATTCTAAATAATTGATCTTGCTTGAAGTAGTCGTACAAAGATGAAGCAGGTAGGAGTTTGTAGTGCAATTCCACAAACGGTCTTCCGGATGTAGTAGGAAGCTATAGTCGTATAATGGCCTTTTGAAAGTAGTCGTACGCTCCCAAAAATCTTATTGCACACCTGTCACGAGCACGATCATGAAGGCGGGAAAGTTTCGAGGCATGCTCGTGCAAACCCCCTGTGCGTGTAGAGCTTTGCATTGCGGATGAAGAGCAGTAATAAAAGTTGTAGAACAATGGAGGGAGAAGAGAAAAATCTCCTTAGTGGGAATATATGAGAGCGTTGAAGTGTTTTGCATGTGTTATAACACGATAATGTGTCTCTCTTATATACTCCAGGAGGTGAGGTTTATCGAATCTAGTTGTCATAATGTGATGGACGTTGCTAGTAATTGATAATGGTCATCAAGCACTAATAATTCTCATCACTTTAATGGCTATGTTGATTAAGGGAATCAATTCTCATAAGTGATCACCTCTCTTCAACTTCATATGATCAATTAGTAACTTGTATCGTTTATCTTGGACCTTTTACTAAAAGGGGGACCAAATTCATGGAAGACAACAAAGATTTGTCATACATGTCAGGTTTCTTTGCGCAAAAAAAATGCATGTCAAGTTTCTTTATAAGTAAATTGTTGATAGCTAGTCACTTTTTCTGAAAGAAAAACTGACAAGATTTTCCTTATTTTATATTAATGATAACTAGTCACTATATTGTATATCTAATTAGTCGTGGAGCTTGATTTTTAAAATCCCTTTCTCGAACCTACATAATTTTCTCATCATATAGAGCCCACTAGGTGAGGATTATCCTTGTACTTGGTAGCTAGCATCGACAAGACCACGACACATAAACTGATTAAAGAGTAAATTGTACCCATCATGCAACAACTTATTACTTATCAGATTGACGCAGATTGGTCCAACAACTTGTAAAATGCTCAATTTAGTATAATAACTTAATAGGTGGGTGCAAATTGGTCCAATAATTTATAAAATGCTCAATTAGTTTAATAACTTTGTAAATTGTTGCATGTAGTCCAAATGTTACAACAACAATGTATTAAGCAAAGTAGATGGGCATGTGAATTTCCTTCCAATGAATAATTCTTATTTTCAAGATTATAACATGTTTGTTTCTTCTCAACTGTGTTCGTATCTTATTTGTTCATTGGTTAAAATTGAATCAAATATTACAATTAAATTATTAGCAGTACCAAAAGACTAAAGTTCAGAAAAGAGACCATGTGACCTTAGATTTCTTCTATGCTTCTACTCATTTATTCAACAACCATAGAGAAGCATGTATGTTTCTGCTATTTTACTAACTTCATTCCTTGCTAAAACATGAACTACACCTGAATATATATACTAAAGCTTAAACTTCTTGCCACCTTAGTTTTCTTTTATAAAAAGGACATGTGGTTTTGCAAAATATTCATGGCATACTTCTAAAAGAATTTGTTAGAATGTATTAATATGTTAGTTTTTAGCTAAACAAAAATACATATAGTCAAATGTAAAATCAGTGGGTGAACTAATATTGAATATAAAATTAAATAGTTTAAGTTAAATTATTATATTTAAAATAATTAATATGAAGACATAACATTAATTTTTGAAACAACAAAGGTTGCGATATGAATATCAATAATCAAATAATACTCAATAACTTGTTCTGATAAGAATATACTCTAGCCCGCTTTTTATAACATTAGGAATGTATGTGCACCAATTTAACAAACTAATAATTGCACTAATTTTAGCATTTTGGTACCTGTTGGACCAATTTGCACCAGTATATCAAGTTATTGTACTACATTGAGCATTTTATAAATTGTTGGACTAATTTACACCCTCCAAACAATATTGTACAAGATGGTGCATTTTACAACTTGTTTAGACCAATTAATCTGTACACACCATACAAGTTGTTGCGCTGGTAGAAAAATCGGCCTTTAGTTCCAATTGGTAAGTGTTGGGGATCAGCTAAAAATCAACTCCCTCGGAATCTTCCAAGGAGACACGCGCCAACGGATTTATTAGTGAAAAGGAGACCCCCGAAGGTTCCGAAGTTCCTCAGGTCTGTGAATGTATCTGAAATCGCTACTTCTCATGATTAGAGAAAGTTTTCTGGAGAATAAAGTGGTTTGGTGAAATATTATTTTATACGTAAACATATTGCTGACCCTCGGAATTCCTAAGAAACCAGGATTCCTTTCTTTCCCTTGTATTTTGTGTAACACTCAGGAGACAGGGAATTCTGGGATTGCTTCTCTAGACTGAAGATATCGAGAAAGAGCGACAGAACGGTGCAAAAGGAGAAAGGTCCTGACCGAGACTAGAGATTGAAGATTCCCAAAGCTCATGAAGGCATCTCGGAAAGCCAAAGCTGACTCGGTCAACAGCGTATAGAGGAAGATATGAAGAAGCGTGAGAAGCTTGGCTACGGAAGAGGAAGGAAGCTAGAATACGCAATGGTATACTTGTAATTTAGATAAGATCTCCGTGATTCCCGCAGACATATGTACCCTCGACATTTCCATGTATTTGTAACTTTACGAAGGGTAGTTTCGAAATGTAAAAGTGACCCTCGGGCACTGTAAAAGGAGCCCCCATGCCTCCGTGTAAAGGGGTCGGCATTTTCAGAGAGCACAGAGCTTTTTGTCAGTTCGGTTTCACCTTTTGTCTGGAGATTTCGGAATTTCCAACATTGGCGCCCACCGTGTTCTTAGCCGTTAGAAAGCCATGATGGCCCCACCTAAGAAAACCAAGAAATCCACACCACAAGACCTTGAGAGCGAGGACAACCAAGAGAACACAGAGCAAGGCCTCGTTCTCCACCCCAAAACCAACACCACACAAGATCCCGAGCAAGTTCAGGATTTGCAAAGCAACAGAAATGAGAAAGATAAAGAGCCAGAAGAAATCCCAGAAGCCAGCAATGAACACAATGAACACGAAGTACCCGATGAAGAGCTACAGCAGAAAGACAAGATAGCCATGCAGCTTAAGGCCAAGAAACAAGCCACGGACAAACTGCAAAGACTGGAGCAAGCAAAGAGGGAGATAATGCAACTACAGAAAGAAATCGATGAAATGGCCGAGACAGAGAACAATTCTTTCAAGCAATTCACACCAGACCCAGATTCTACAACCAAGAATCAGCGAATCAAGCAAAACTTCATTTCTCTAGAAAACCCAGAGCACACAAACAACGGGATTGCCCAGTTCAATGACCTAAACTCTACACTTTCTGTAGGCCTTCAAACAGCTCCATGGCCATCCAAATACAAGCCAGTATCACTCCCAAAGTTCAATGGTTTCGGAAATTCCAGACAGTTCCTAATGAGTTATGAAGCTGCAGTAGCCTCGGCAGGCGGAGATGACGTCGCTTTGGCAAAATCCTTCATCATTGCATGTGAAGGTCCGGTGCTTAATTGGTACTCACTTTTACCACCTCACTCGGTGTACAGTTGGCTCGATTTAAAAGCCAAATTCCTCCAAGTCTTCCAAGCTTTTCATCATACAACCACAAGAACAGCAGATCTGTACCAATGCAAGCAAAGAGACAAGGAACCACTAGCGGAATTCGTGAGAAGGTTCATGCAGCTAAATCTCAAACCCCAGACGCAGATGACAAGGCAACAATATCTGCTCTCATAAGTGGTTTGACCCCAGGGCAAACGGCCGGTCACTTTAACAGATTGGATCCTAAATCAATGGATGAGCTGTTCGAAGAATTGGAAAAATATTGCAAATCCGATGAAGATCATAGAAGAAGAGTGACAGAAAGATATCAGCAAAGACAATCCCAGAAAGGAAATAACTAGACGGGACATCAACCCATCATGAATGTGCAAGGCAATGCACCAACCAACCCAACTCAAACTCAGGATTACCACAATCAAAACAGTATGCGAGGAGGCCATTCTGGAAGAGGAAGAGGAAGAGGGCGAGGTAGAACACCTTCAAAGCTTCAAAACCATGACAGCAGAGATCCGCACTTTCAGTGCATATATCATGGTAGGGGTCATAGCACTGAAGCATGCCCAGAAACCCAGAAGAATTTCCAGAGAATCCAGGATCAATAACGTGTAGCCCAGATAACAGCCACGCAACCCAAACCAGTGCAGCACACTTATTGGCAACACCAATCCTTTCCTCAAACCCAACCTTTCATCCAACCACACTAGACAACTTGGCAATCTTCGCCGCAATTCTACCCACAAACTCATTTTTCACAACCACATCCCTCGCAACAATTTTTCAATCAACCACAAATTCCCCAGAACCAAACTCCACAGCAAGCCTTCCCACAAACTCAAGCCATACAAGTCATTGAGCAAGCTCAGCCAATCCAAGCAAAAGAAACTCTGCCACCACCACCAGCCCAAATTCCAAAGACTGAGCAAAACAATTCCCAAAATACTTCAAGGGCCTTACCATCCTTCGGCATGATTTTGCCAATAACTGGAGGCTCATCCATGGAATTCGACACCAAGAAGCAAAGAAATGACTACTACAGACAAATCAATATAATCATCGATGACGGTCCAATAGCAAGGCCAGAATGGGCAAAGGTTCCAATAACTTTCACCGAGGAAGATTTCAGGCTGAAGTCAGTTTCCCACAACGACGCAATGGTCGTCGAAATTAACGTTGCTGGGTGGATTGTAGGAAATGTCTTAATAGACAATGGAAGCTCAGCAGATATCATTTTCACCAGTACCTTTCAATGCATGGGCCTCGCTCCTCACATGTTAGCACTGCCAGAGAAGCCACTGGTTGGCTTCGGTGGAAAACCAATCAGGTCCAGCGGAAAAATCTCTTTACCAGTGTCATTTGGAGATTTGGACAATGCAAGAACAGAACATATCATGTTCGACGTTGTTGACATGTATTATCCATACAATGCTATCTTCGGAAGAGGATTCATCAATAGGTTCGATGCTGTATTCAGGCAACTTTTCCTATGCATGAAAATCCCAGCTCCTCACAGCGTAATCACAATTTTTGGAGATCAGAATGAAGCAAGAAGAATCAAACGAGGAAATACACCTAGGCAACAAAACATCCATCATCTGGCAGATGACCAAGAAAGGCAACAGCCATACTCCAAAGCAAAAAGAGACAAAGAGAAAATCGAAATAATTGCAGATGGAGAAACAAAGAGGGTATTCTTAGATGGCATGCCAGACAGAGCAGTAACAATTGGAGTAGATCTAAGCCCTCAAGAAGAAGAAGAACTAATCTATTTCCTGAATCAAAACAAGGATGTCTTCGCTTGGTCAGCAAAGGATTTGCAGGGTGTTGATCGAGACATCATTGAACACAAACTTGACACAGATGACAGAATCCATCCAAAGAAGCAAAAACTCAGGAAAATGTCAGAGGAAAAAGTAAAGGCCGTGGAAGCAGAAGTCCAAAGACTACAAGATGCTCAAGTTATCCGAGAAGTAATGTATCTAGTTTGGCTGGCCAACACAGTACCAGTCAAGAAAAAGAACGGAAGATGGAGAATGTGTGTAGATTTCATGGATCTAAACAAGGCATGCAAAAAAGATGACTACCCACTAGAAAGAGTAGACAGAGTAGTGGATGATGCCGCAAAAAGCGAAATGTTGTCACTCCTGGATATGTTTTCCGGATATCATCAAGTCAGGGTGAGAAAAGAAGATGAGGAGAAAACTAGTTTCATAACTCCTTTCAGAACATACTGTTTCGTAAGAATGCCAGAGGGGCTCAAGAACGCAGGATCCACATTCTCAAGAATGATAGCAATCGTGTTACATTATCAGCTTCGAAGAAACATCTTAGCATATGTCGATGACATCATCGTCAAGAGCATCAGAAGATGTGACCACATCAGAGATTTGGCAGAAACCTTCGCAAATCTAAGGGTAGCAAATCTCAAATTGAACCCAGAGAAATGTGTATTTGGCATTCAGAAGGGAAAGGTTTTGGGATGCCTAGTGTCAACAAAAGGCATCGAAGCCAATCCTGACAAAATCAAAGCAATCATAGGAATGCAGGAGCCAGCCTCGGTCAAGGATATACACAAATTAACAGGAAGAGTGGAGGTATTAAACAGGTTCATTCCCAGGGCAGCAGAGAGAAGCCTACCGTTTTTCCAACTTCTCCAAAGTTCCAAGAACTTCCAATGGAGCGAAGCCCAAAGTCAAGCATTCAAAGATCTCAAGGAATATCTAGCCAACATGACAAAGCTATGCCCACCAGAGCCAAAGTCACCTCTCCTTCTGTATCTGGCAGCTTCTAATTCAGCTGTAAGTGTAGTCCTCGTTCAAGAGAAAGAAGAAAACGGGAAGCTAAGGCAAGTACCAGTTTACTTCGCCTCCGAAGCTCTGTCAGGATCAAAATTATTCTACTCAGAGCCAGAGAAAATTGCCTATGCAGTCGTCATGGCAGCAAGGAAACTCAAGCATTATTTTGAAGGACACCAAATTCGTGTTATCACGAATCAGCCACTAAACGATCTCTTCACGAACAAGGATGCTACCGGAAGAATCGCAAAATGGGCTGCGGAGTTATCTGGGTATGTAGTCGATTTTGAAAGAAGAAATGCAATAAAATCCCAAGTCCTAGCTGATTTCGTCGTGGACTGGACTTCACCAACTATGGAAAGCAACGACTGCGAACAAGTGCCATGGATAATTTATTGTGATGGAGCATGGTGCGGAAAAGGTGTGGGAATTTCAGCAATAGTTACATCACCCTTGGGTATCAAGATAAGATATGCAGCAAGATTAGACTTCCTAGATGAAGCAGTCTCCACCAACAATACCACGAAATACGAAGCCCTGTTACTGGCACTAAGGAAAATGAAGGCTTTAGGCCAGCAAACTTTTGTCATTAAATCAGACTCCAAAGTGATTCAAGAACATGTTGAGAAAGAGAGCGAAGCAAGAAATCCAGAACTTATCAAGTATCTGAAGAAAGTTCGAGAAATGGAAAAATATTTCAAGGGCTACACTGTACAGCACATCCCAAAGGCTGAAAACAGCGAAGCAGACAAGCTAGCAAAAGCAGTAGCTCAGAATCAGCCTCTACCCCCAGACGTTTTCTTCAAAATTATCACTTCTCCTTCAGCAAAAGAGCAAGAAGGGAGAATGGTGAACGTCATAGAAACTGTCGACTGGAGAGCTCAAATCATGGCATTCCTAAGAGACCATTATGAACCCACAGACGAAACCGAGTTAAACAGACTCAAACAAAGGGCAAGGGGCTATGCCATAGTAGACGGGGAGCTGTATAAATCTAGAATTTCTGAGCCTTGGCTAAGGTGTATCACTTCTGAAAAGGGGAAGGAACTTCTAGCAGAAATTCACAGCGGATTCTGCGGAGCCCACATTGGTACAAGGGCGCTTGCAGGAAAAGCAGTAAAGCAAGGATTCTTTTGGCCATCCATGATTATCGACGCGAAAAAACTAGTTCAAGAATGCGAGGCATGTCAAAAAACAGCAAGACATCAGAAAGCATCTTCGCTCCCGATTCAACTCATTTCACCATCATGGCCATTACAAAGATGGGGAATGGATCTAGTAGGACCATTACCCACAGCACAGGGTAATTGCAAATTTGCAGCAGTAGTTGTTGACTATTTCACAAAATGGATTGAGGCAAAGCCATTAGCAAACATCACTGCTGCAACTGTCCAGAAATTCTTTTGGCAAAACATAATCTGCAGATTTGGAGTTCCAAGGGAACTCACTGTAGACAATGGAAAGCAATTTGACTGCTACACCTTCAAGGAATTCTGTAGAACTATAGGTACACATGTCAAGTTTTCCTCAGTATATCACCCTCAATCAAACAGAGCGGTGGAAAGGGCAAATGGAATCATATTCACAGGTGTCAAGAAGTGCTTATTTGATCAAAAGAAGGGCAAATGGGTGGATGAGCTACCAAGAGTCATCTGGTCTCATAATACAACTACTTCAAGAGCCACGGGGTTCACACCTTTTCGCCTATTATATGGTACTGAAGCCATGACACCAGAAGAAATAAAGAACGGAAGTCTAAGAGCCAGCAGAAAAACCGAGGATTCTCAAGAAACTGAAAAATTAGAGAAAGATATGATCGAACTAGATATTCTAGAAGCAGCCCAGAACTTGGAAAAATACCAGCAAGAAACCAGAAAGTGGAAAGACAAGAAAATTGTAAGGAAGGAAATCAGGGTCGGGGACCTGGTCATCAAAAAGAAAAAGGATTGGGAAAATCCGGCGAAGCTGCAAGAAACTTGGGAGGGGCCATACATAGTGAAAGAGAGCAATAGGCCGGGTTCTTTCCGCCTAACTGATGAACTGGGAATGGAGCTGACACATTCATGGAACGTGGAAAGCTTAAAGAGGTATTATCCTTAAGAAAAGATAGAACTATAAGTTTAGTTAGGTCGCAATTTAATTAAGAAAAATTGTAAAAAACCTCGGCCTGTGGATCTATAAACAGTGCCGAGGGAAAAAAAGAACTTTACTTTTCCTGCATTTTTACTTTACCTAAGGGGACCGTACTCTTTTCCTTGCAAGGGGAACTCCACCATGGAGGCAAGGTTTTTAATGAGGCAGGTCTCGTGTAAATTTCCTTTCTATCATTAATGAAAGAAGTTTTCCCCTAAATTTTCTGCATTTATGTTCATATCATTTCTTTATTCTCGCAAAGTCCAAATAAACGAAGGCCGAGGCAACAGAAGGTTGCGGCCATATTCCAAAAAGTGTGATTATCCAAGAAAATCATGAAGGCCGAGGCAACAGAAGGTTGCGGCCATATTCCAAAAAGAAAATCACGAAGGCCGAGGCAACAGAAGGTTGCGGCCATATTCCAAAAAAGTGTGATTATCCAAGAAAATCACGAAGGCCGAGGCAACAGAAGGTTGCGACCATATTCCAAAAAGTGTGATATCCAAGAAAATCACGAAGGCCGAGGCAGCAGAAGGTTGCGGCCATATTCCAAAAAGTGTGATTATCCAAGAAAATCACGAAGGCCGAGGCAACGGAAGGTTGCGGCCATATTCCAAAAAGTGTGATTCCCCACGAAAATCACGAAGGCCAAGGGCAACAGAAGGTTGCGGCCAACTTCCAAAAGAAAGTATAACTAAGTGATTATTCAATTTTTCGCAAAGGGTACGGACTCTATTCCACCTTTCATCAAGAATATACAAAGGCATGGTGCCAAGTAGATAAGATTCGCAAAGACTTGTTTCCATCAAAAACAAAATTCACAAGGCGTGTTGAACACAACCAAGAGTTGTCATGTCAACACGGTTTCCATCAGGACTTAAGTCCATAAAACTGTTTACAAAGTTTTATCGACTTACCCTCAAAAAATTCGTTTAACCTTCAGAAATAAACATCAAGACTCCTCATCTTCTAATAAAATGGCACGCCCTCGTGTTACGAAACGCAAGGTAGGGAGGGTGACGTTTTTTGCAAAAACTTTTCTCAAATTGCTTTTTCGCATCACAAGGGACAGCGTTTCATTACAACAAGTTCTTACAGTGTAAAGATAAAAAAGAACGATTACAGAGGAAGTTCTAGTACATGTCCAGGCTTTGAACCTCACTGTTTGGCAATATCGCAAACATACGCAAAATCATCATCCGCGACTAAGGGGCTAAGGGGCTCCGTCTTCACAAAGCGCACAATGTCTTCTTCCAGCTTCGAAACAGCAAAATCATCTCGAGAAGTAAAGAACCAACCCAGAAGGAAGCTATGCATCGAGAAGTATTCACAGCAGAACATCCAAAAATCTCTAAAGGAATTTTCAGGATAAGCTTCTTTGTACAAGCGCCAGGAGGCCCCGCTGGCCATGACACGTTCATGATACATCTGAATAGGAATAACGTCCTGCGCAGGCCCCCCTTCAAGGACCTACACAGGAATAGTATGTTACAAACCTTTTACATACATCTCAAAGTCTTCAAAGTTAGCCTAAGGAGCATCCTAAATCCTAAACCTGCTCTACGTTAGCCGGAGCTGCGTCAGGATCAGCAATGTTTTTGCCTTCAGCGCCCTTCTCGCCAGCTTCTTCAGCAGCACCGTCCCCAGGATTCATCTCCAATGCCGCCCGAAGCTCTTCTTGCGCTTCATCTTCCAAAATCTGAAAGAGACAAACAAAAGTGCTCATAAGCAAAATAATGGCATAAATAAAGAGAACCAAGCCATTTACAAGTACAGCAAGAAGAATAAAATACCTTGGCAAGCTTCGCACGGGCAATTTCCTTGGCAAATTCCCTGCCGCCAGCCATCCAAAACTTCTTGACGAAATTCCTCTTAATATTCTTCACATCGTCGTTTGCACGAATCATTGATACGCTAGACGCCGAAGGAAACTCAAGACCACAAGAGCAAAACTTTCCAAGATCAGCACAATCTTTAATCTCTAAGAGTTTCAGAAGACTCTCAGAACAGAACGCGGCGGCAAAATCACTGGCAGAGCCAATAAGTTCAGGAAGATTTTCAAATTCCTCAGCAAGCCAGCCAATTATTGCTTCTAGATACTCAGCATCTGGAAAGGGACTTGGCCTAGCTCCGTACTCACCAAGAGCTTCGCTATATTTTTCAAACAAAAATTCGAAGTTATTCTTAATCTTCTTTTCCCCATCCCTCATAACCTTCAAATGATCAGCAAGATCTTTTTCCAAAGAAAGAATCTTCAGATCCTTTTCACCATTAGCTTTTGCAAGATCTGCATTCTGTTTCATGGCTTCGGCATTCTTGGTCTTAAGATCCGAAATTTGGTTTGCATCGCGTTCAATCGTCCCGCATAGCTCTTCAATAATCTTCAAATCATCAGCACGAGATTTCTGAAGCTTCGCATGCTCAATTTCTAAACTCTTATAGGCGTCATCAGCATGTTTCCTTCCCTCCGTAGCAAGTTCCACCATGTCCTTCAAAGTCTTATTATGAACTTCAAGTTCCTGAGTAAGCTTCTTAGAAGAAGATAGTTCCTGCTCAAGGTTAAGAATCTTGCCGTGTAACGAAAGAGCATGATTCTCATTAGCACGGGTTTTCTCAGAAGAAATTTTGCTAGCAATTACAGACTTCAGGCCAAGAGTAGTGCTGATCATGGACAAGTCCCTCGCAGAAAACTTGCGCAAAGTATCTTCAAAAACTACGAACGTAAAAGGGTTTAGTCAGCAAAAGCAAAGACCGATTAAAAAGAAAGAAAAAAAAGAAAGCCGAAGCCAATGCACCTGCAGGATCAAAATAGTTTCCGACATCTTCATGCACGGATTTCGTCATTTGTTGAGCATCATCCTGAACTATCTCCATCTGAGAATCTGAGATTTTTTCCAAATCTTGACTAGAGAACAAGGGTTTCTTCAAAGCCTCGCCTCCGGATGAGCTTGCGAAGGCGGCAAACGATCCTGGAGTATGCCATAGCATATCAAAGCTATAAGGATCATCGTCTCGACCAATCCCAGCACCACCAACAAACAGCAACTTACCCTTCAAGTTAGTTCCGAAAGTCTAGTTGTACCCGTAGGTCTCAGCTGAAACATCATCACTCTCGGGAACATCTTGCCGACCTTGAATAAGAAGCAGAAAGTGAGAAGACCTCGCTGCACGGTTTTTTCAAGATCAGGCATGAATTTAAGAGAGGCATCACCGTCATTAGTCTTATCCCCAAAAGAACAATCCCTTTCTCCAAGGACGAGGAAACTTCGGAGATCTTGGACGCATCAAGCTTCTCAGCAACAGCAGGTTCCTTATCTGAAACAGATTCAATATCAACAAAAGTACTCTCTGAAGAAGGAGAACACACTACACGGCTCGGAACCACCTCACAACAGAACAAGGAATCACCTGAATTTTGGTTATCATCGTCATCCTCATCCGATAGAGCAGACGCAATGCGAGCATGAGGCTTGGAAGAAATAACTTTCATACTTCCTTTCTTCTTCTTCAAATCAGCCAGGGTAGCCGCGGCAGCTTTTTCAACTTCGGAACTCCGAGGAGGCGAGGAAGAGCTCCCGTAAGTTAGTTTCCTCTTCTTAGAAATTTCCAAGGATTTGGTTTTTCCAGAGGTTTTGCTTGGTATAGAAGGTTTCTCAGAAATTGCCAGAACCTTAGAGCTCTTACTCTTCCGAGACTTCGCAAGAGCACCAATAGCAACCGAACCAGTAACTCCTGGCGCCTGCATCAACTTTTTTGGGCCAGGAGGCCTCGGGTGTAAAGCCGGGTCCGCACCAAGTTCCGAAAAGACACGGTTCACCCGACGCTTATGCTTCACAATGTTCTTGAACTGTTTATACTCGCTCAAGTAACATTTTCCAACCATATCAACCACCAATTCCTCCACAAGGTAGATAAAATCCTCTAAAGTTTGACCCTCGGAAAGGCGAAGATCAAATCTTGGAAAAGGAACCTTGCACGGCGCCCAATCCACGGAAAGATACACAATCTTCTTGGGTTGCCACCCAAAAGACAACGGCCATATACTAGCAGCAACATATTCTTCGATCACATCTCGCCCACCGAGGATGGTGCAAGCGAAGTAGAACATATCCTCACCCTTCTTGAAGTCTTGGGATTTCCTGCTGAAAGAAGCAGTATACACGGCGGTCATTGGACCGATGGGTGCATAGAAAGGATTCAGAGGGCCGGCGAGACCTTTCTCCTTAGACATATCAACCTTAACATAAAACCAAAACCTCTGCCAATCATCAGCCCATTTGTCATTGCTACAAGGAGCAAGCTGAATCCTTTCAATTTTCTGACTTGCATTCTTCCGCCGAGTATTAAAAGTGCTGCAGCCATAATGAGCTTCATACAACTTGTCATCATCGAGTTTGATAATTTTCCGCTGAATATGAAGTTCGAAGAGTCGAGCGAAGACATCAGCACTTATATGACCCTCAAAAGTCTTCTGAATCCAGAAAATTTTGATAGTTCCAGAAATGAGTTGGGTGTAAGCTGATGGGTCTTTACTTGAAATCGATCTAAGATCGACGGAAGACGCTCATCGCACGGAAATCTGAGCCCAGCGGTAAAAAAATCCCTGAAGACTACAACCTCATCAGGTTGCGGTTGAGGAACTTCTTCGCCTGTCGGCGCACGACCACAGCCAGAAGGGAAGAAGTTCTCGTCTTCGAAATCCTTGATCAAGTCGGGGGTCACTAATGATTTTCCAAAAACAAAAGTAGGAGGGTACGCCACCTTCGGGGGCATCAGTTCTTCCATTTCAACTTCAACCTGAGAAATGTCTTCCTCGGTTCCAGAGTCTTCGCCTGAGTTCATCTCTCCCTCCTCAACAATTGTATCCTCAGGACTTGGGAACAAAGGGGCGGCGCTTGAGGAAGGTGTTTCAGAAGATTGTGGAATTTCAGAACCTGAGGCGGCAGCAGCCTGAGCAATTTCTTCTTCCGTCATTGGCTTGGCGGTATGTCTCACTCGAGACACCTAAAAACCAAAAAAGTAGGAAAGCAAGAAAATATCAAATCAAAAAATCAATCTCCTACACCGAAAAACAGAACTAAAGAAACAAGGAATTCAAAAGTTACCTTCGGAGAAGTAGAGAAGCAGAACTCAGGAAACAGGGCGCCAAAGAGTCTTCAAGAATTTGAGAAAAATTCCTAGAAGATTCGAAAGCAGGGAAACGGTGAAAGCGAAAGTCACCACAGGTCCCCTATTTATAGGAACGAAGGGATGCATCGAGAAGGCGCCTCGAGAAATGAACTGGCACCCTATAAAACATCGACGCGTGTCTCCTCCGACGCCCAAGGGTGACGTTTTTAACCAATCCTAAAAAACTTTTTTCGTGGAAACGAGTCGTCGGAGTCAACCCGCTTCCCCGAGGGGCTACTGTTGGGGATCAGCTAAAAATCGTCTCCCTCGGAATCTTCCAAGGAGACACGCGCCAACGGATTTATTAGTGAAAAGGAGACCCCCGAAGGTTCCGAAGTTCATCAGGTCTATGAATGTATCTGAAATCGCTACTTCTCATGATTAGAGAAAGTTTTCTGGAGAATAAAGTGGTTTGGTGAAATATTATTTTATACGTAAACATATTGCTGACCCTCGGAATTCCTAAGAAACCAGGATTCCTTTCTTTCCCTTGTATTTTGTGTAACACTCAGGAGACAGGGAATTCTGGGATTGCTTCTCTAGACCGAAGATATCGAGAAAGAGCGACAGAACGGAGCAAAAGGAGAAAGGTCCTGACCGAGACTAGTGATTGAAGATTCCCAAAGCTCATGAAGGCATCTCGGAAAGCCAAAGCTGACTCGGTCAACAGCGTATAGAGGAAGATATGAAGAAACGTGAGAAGCTTGGCTACGGAAGAGAAAGAAAGCTAGAATACGCAATGGTATACTTGTAATTTAGATAAGATCTCCGTGATTCCCGTAGACATATGTACCCTCGACATTTCCATGTATTTGTAACTTTACGAAGGGTAGTTTCGGAATGTAAAAGTGACCCTCGGGCACTATAAAAGGAGCCCCATGCCTCCGTGTAAAGGGGTCGGCTTTTTCAGAGAGCACAGAGCTTTTTGTCAGTTCGGTTTCACCTTTTGTCTGGAGATTTCGGAATTTCCAACAGTAAGTGCCTGATATAATAAAAAAAATCATCAGGTACTAATCATTCAAGACTAAAGGTACCCTTTAGTCCCTTATCATCTCACATACACAACACATAACTGAGTAAGTGATGCAATCCTTTTGTAGTAGTCTGGGAGATCCTTTAGTCTTGATTGTTACCATAGTCTGTGCGAGACCTTTTATTCCGATTGGTAACATAGTCTATGGGGGACTCTTTAGTCTTGATTGGTGTTACCAATCAAGACTAAAAGGTCCACTCATGAACTACAAATTTTAGTCTTTAGTCCGGATCTAAATTCATTTGAAACTAATATGATTAGATCAAAGGTCATTTTTTTCTACCTGTGTTGTATGGTGAGTGCAATTTACTCTTGATTAAACCCGTCTATCATTCTCTAAAAAGGTAGGCTAGATGTCATCTCAATCTCTTCCTTGTCGTCATCTTGACTAGCTAGCTAGCTTTCCCGGATGTTAGGGCGCGTTCCTGATGTGGTGACGAACAAGGTCGTTTTGGAGCGCGCTCTGGTCGCGATGGTCGCGGGCACTCGTCCGTTCGCCTCTACGACGGACGTGGTTGCCTACCTCACCGGTCGCTTGGGCGTCCAGCCGGGGACATTCATGCCCTACCCCTACCACCCTGAGGACTTTCTCATCATCTTCCAGGACTCCTCTGAGATGTTGCGGGTTCTTCAGGTGCCCATCCCGGATGGGCCCTTTCGCCTTACCTTCTGCCGGTGGCGGCGGGAGAACTGGGCGGTCGACGCGCCAATGCGCTACCAGGTGCGGGTGGGCATCAAGGACGTGCCTGTGCACCTGTGGCTACAAACCACAGCGCAGAACGTCCTCGGCTCCTCCTGCGCGGTCATCACTCTGGCTCCTGAGTCGGAGTCGAAGGCCAACCTCAAGGAGCTCTTCGTCCTGGCAGGCTGCATCGACCCAGACTTGATCCCGGTGCAGAAGGACATGCTGGCACCGATCGAGTTCCCTAGGTTGGGTGCCACCCAGCCCTGCCTGCGCTACTGGGTGACGATCGACATCGTCGAGATCATCGACACTCAGGCTCCCCCAGTTGACGGTGCCTCCCAGTCGGGAGGGCCGGATGGTGGCCCTTCTGGTACTTTTGGTCGCTCTTTTGCTTCTCTGCAGCCGGGGCCCTCAACCGTCAAGGGGGCTGCCGTGCCGTCACAGGCTCCCAGGGGGGCCTCCACCCTCGTCCGGCGGGCAGTCTGGTCGTGCCGCAGGGGACCGCCTGCTGGGGTGCCCCCACCTCTGCTCCTCCGCTCGTCCCTCCGACTCCATCCTACCCCTACTGGGCGCTGCAGGGCATTCACCGCCCGCCTGTCGTCCCGCCTTGGTCGTCTCGCCTCTCCGCCGCTGTTGTGCCGTTCGTCGCTCGTGCCGCCCCCTCCTCTGCTCGGGCGGCCGAGGCACGTGCACCGACAGTGGCGGCCCCGCTCGCTCGGGCCTCCTCTACCTCCTCTTCAGTTCCGGTCGCGCGGCGCCTTTACTGTGATGAGAGGCCGCGACCGGAACACCTCCCTCCTCTTCGCGAGTCGACACCGCCCAGGTGCTTCACCGACGACCCGATGCTTCTTGAGGCGGCGCTTCTGGTCGCCTCTTCTGCTTCGCCTCCTCGTACCGTGGGCGCTGCCGGTGGCCCGGCCGCCGCCAGCCACATCCTGGACGCTGCCGACCGCGGCCTGGCCGCCGCCGGCCTCGACCCGGCCGCTGCTAGCCAGGGCCCGACCGCTGCTGGCAGTCGACCGGCCGCTAACGGCCGCAACCTGGTCGCGGTGCGCCGCAGCCTGGCCGCAGCTGGCCGCCGCCCGGTCACCGCTGGCCGTCACCCGGCCGCCACTGGCCGTAGCCTGGCTGCTGCTGGCCGCAGCCTTGCCGCTGCCGGCCGCAGCCTGGTCGCTGCTCGGGGCAGCCTGGCTGCTGCCGGCCGTGGCCCGGCCGCGCCTAGCCCCGGTTTGGCAGCCGCCGGCCACGCCGGCCACTGCTTGGCCGCGGCTGGCCACGACTGGCCTGCAGTCGACCCCGGTCTGGCCGCAGCTGGCCACGGCGTGGCTGCGGTTGGCCTCGGCACGGCGGCGGCTGGCCACGACCCGGCCGTGGCTGACGCCGGCTTCGCCACCATGCCACCCTTGTCGACCTCCGCTCGCTGCAATTTTGACGGGGGTGCTGTTGTGACAGCCACCGCGCGCGGGAGGGAGAGCTCCACCGTGGTCGCTCGCTCTCCTACCTCCCCACGTGTGGTACCAGTGGCGGACGTCTTTCGCAGGTTGCTCTCCCCCCTGGCGGCCCGCTAACTGCCGTTGCCCGAGGACTCTTTGCCCGGCTCCTCCCTCGTGGTTGCCCCGCCTCCGCTCTGGTCGCCTTCTCCTTCTTCGGCCACCGCCGAGTCGTGTCCCTCTACTCCTCGACACTCGTCGGACGTCTCTCCGGTGGCCGCGGAGCTGGCTCCTCCCTCCCCGGCACTCAGGTCGCGTTCCCTACCACCTGTTGCGACTGAGGGACCCTCTCATGGAGACCTCGAGTCGCTGGTGGCGGACTTCTGCGCCTCTCTGCAGCGGCCACCTCCGCCCCCGGCTCTGGGGGCCCCACGCCGCCGAGCGAAGGCCTGCCCGCCACTCGCCACGCTTCGCCGCAGCAGTCGTCTCGCCGCGGTTTCCAGGGCCCGACCCGGTCACCGCAGGGCAGAACCTGCTGATGCGGAAGCTGGGGGTCGTGGGGTCGCGCGAGGCGCCCGACGCTGACGCGTTCCAGCGTTACACCAGGCTCTTCGCGGTAGGCCTATCGGAGGAGCACTGCAGAGCTATCCGAGAGCTCTTTGGTGCCCAGGTCGAGGGGTCCTTCCAGTGCTCCGTGCTGGAGGACGATGAGTTTCAGGCGGCTGTTCGTGAGCTCTTCCCCAAGGAGCAGCTGGTCGTCGACGCGCAGGCCCGAGTCTGCGTTAGTCGCGTGGTCGTCTCTCTTTGTGTTTCAATGGATGTAAACCTAGTTGTTTGGAATGTCCGTGGTCTTAACCAGCATGCTAGACACTCGACGGTCTGTGAGTTGGTAGCTTCTGAGCGTGTCTCTCTTCTTTATCTACAAGAGACTAAGCTCACGGTTGTACCCCCTTCTTTCATGCTTGATATGTTAGGCCTCGATTTTGACTATGTTGCATTGCCGGCTGTGGGCTCACGCGGTGGCATTTTGGTCGCTTGGCGCAAAGACTCTTGTCTCGTCTCCTCCCCCTCCACTAGCCTCCACCACGTTACGGTGAAGGTCGCGCTGCTCTCCGAACCCTCCCAGTCCTGGTGGCTCTTGTCCGTTTACGGTCTGCAGTCAGATGCGGATAAAGTCTCCTTCCTTGCAGAGCTTCGTACCCTCCGTCCGACGCTTTCTGGACCTTGGGTTCTTTGCGGGGACTTTAACCTCATCTATCAGGCAGCCGACAAGAACAATGGCCGCCTTTCACGCAGAATGATGGGTCGCTTCTGTCGTTTCCTTAACGACCTCAAGCTTCTTGAACTTCACCTCCAGGGCCGTCTCTTCACCTGGAGCAACGAGAGGTCGCATCCTACTCTGGAGCGTATTGATAGAGTCTTTGTCTCCCAGGACTGGGAGCTTCTCTTCCCCTCCTCCGCTCTGCATGCTGTCTCTTCTAGGTGCTCCGATCATGCCCCCCTCCTCCTCCTTCTCGACTGTGGGGTGCACTCCAAGAAACACTTCACCTTCCAGGCCTTCTGGCCCAAGGTCGAAGGCTTCTTGGACACCGTCAGGGCGGTCTGGTCGGGGCCGCACCCTGATGCAGACCCGCTACGTATGATCGACCACCTCCTTCGTGAGACAGCGAAGGCACTGGTAAAATGGAGCTCCAAGGCGATCGGTAGCATTCGCCTGCAGATCCAGATTGCCAAGGAGGTCATCTTCTGTCTAGAGGTCGCACAGGATTCTCGGTCGCTCTCTCCTGAGGAGATTTCCTTATGGCGTTTCCTCAAACTCCGCTACTTAGGCCTGACTTCGCTGCAGCAAACGATCGCTCAGCAAAAGTCTAGCCTTAGGTGGCTCCGCGAGGGGGATGCTAACACTAAACTTTTCCACCTCCATGCCAACCACCATAAAAGGAAAAATTTCATCCCCTCCCTTTTGGTCAATGGTCACCCTGTTTTTCGGGAAGAGGATAAGGCTACGGCAGCCTTTGACTACTTCGACAGAATTCTGGGTGCCAACCATGTGCGTTCCTGTGCCCTCGACTTTGAGGAGCTGGGACTCCCGCGGCTGGACCTGGAGGACCTCGCCCTTCCCTTCTCGGAGGCCGAGGTCTGGGAGGTGATCAAAGACCTCCCACTGGACAAGGCCCCCGCCCCGGATGATTTCACGGGTCGCTTCTACAGATCTTGCTGATCGATCATCAGGGGTGATGTGCTGCGGGTGTTCAACGCTCTCTCTGACATGGACTTCCGCAGCTTCCACCACCTGAACGGTGCTCTCCTCACGCTCTTACCCAAAAAACTAGACCCGGTCACTCTTTCTGATTTCCGACCCATCAGTCTAATTCATAGCTTTGGGAAGCTTTTTTCCAAAGCAGCTGCTAACCGTTTCGCCCCGCACCTCTCTTATCTAATCTCTCCCAACCAAAGTGCTTTCATCAAAGGTCGCCTCATCCATGATAACTTCTGCTACGTTCTTGGCACGGTGAGAGCGCTCTCTAGTCGAAAGCTTCCTAGGATCATGTTCAAAATTGATCTAGCCAAAGCTTTCGACTCGGTCGGCTGGGTTTTTCTTCTTGAGCTCCTTTCGGCAGTCGGCTGCCCTCGCAGATGGACATATTGGATCTCGGTCATTCTGTCCACCGCTAGCACCAGGGTGTTGCTTAATGGTGCCCCCGGGCAGCGGATCTGCCACGGTCGAGGCCTGCGACAGGGAGACCCCCTATCCCCATGCTCTTCGTGCTGGTCATGGAATGCTTCCATGCCCTCTTCCGTAAGGCGGAATCCCGGGGTCTCCTTCTGGATCTAGGGAGGAGCATCCGCTTTTGTGCCTCTCTCTACGCAGATTATGTGGTCGCTTTCTTCTCTCCGGTCGAGCTCGATCTGCGGGTCGTCAAGGCGGTGTTGGCGCTCTTCGAGAGCGCTGCTGGCTTGGCGGCAAACTACACAAAGAGCCAGGTCTACCCAATAAACTGCTTCGAGGATCACTTGTCTTTGGTCCGTTCTATCCTCTCCAGCACGATCACCGACTTCCCTTGCACCTACCTTGGGGTACCCCTTTCTATCAAAAAACTACCCAAGGCAGCTTTGCAGCCACTGGTAGATAAGGTCGCTAGACGCCTGCCTCCTTGGCAGGGTAGACTGTTGAGCCGCAGTGGTCGCCTCGTCCTCGCCAAATCCACCCTCTCTACCATCCCGGTTCATATTTCGATGGCGATCTCCATCTCCCCTTGGGCACTACGCGCGGTCGAAACCCTCATCCGTGGCTTCCTCTGGTCCGGCACAGAGGTGGCCTCGGGCTGTCGCTGTCTGGTCGCTTGGGTGAATGTCACCTGCCCCACTCGTTGTGGAGGTCTCGGCCTGCCCAACCTCCGTGTCTTTGGTACGACGTTGCGCCTTCGTTGGCTTTGGCTGGCGATGACTGACCCGGACAGGACGTGGGCGGCGTTCCGCTTCCCTGTTGACCGGACCACTCAGGCCTTTTTCAACGCCTCCATCTCGGTGGAGGTCGGGGACAGTACCCGTGCACTCTTCTGGGAGGACAGCTGGATCTCTAGGTGCTCCATCAAGTCCTTGGCACCCAACCTCTGGGTTGCGGTCTCGCCGAGGGTGCGTCGATCCCGCACGGTCGCTGAGGCCTTGCAGGTGGGGGCAGCCGGGATTCGTTGGGTCGCGGATGTCACCCACGCCAGAACTGTGCAGGTGGTCTTGCAGTACCTTGTCATCTGGGACCTACTGCAGGAGGTCAGACTCACTTCCGAACCTGACCGATTCATCTGGAAGTGGTCGCCTGGCGGAGTTTACTCCTCGGCTTCGGCCTACTCCGCTCTTTTTCTTGGTCGCGTGGACGTTCTCGGAGCATGACAGATATGGAAGGTTCACATGCCGGGGAAGTGCAAGTTCTTCGCATGGCTGGTTTTGCACGACCGTTGCTGGACCTCTGACCGGCTTCACCGTCACGGGCTTAGGGATTCGGACACCTGCGCGCTGTGCGCCCAGGAATCTGAAACGCTGGACCACCTGACGGTGGACTGTGTCTTCTCTAGAGAGGTTTGGTTCTTGGCACTCAAGCGCATTCTCCTTCAGAGCCTTGCTCCGGATCGCCCGATGAGGTTCGCAGAGTGGTGGTGCTCCGTCAGGAAACAGGTCGCTAAGGCGCGGAGGAAAGACTTCGACTCCTTCGTTTGGCTGGTCGCTTGGTCGCTTTGGAGGGAACGGAACATGCGTGTTCATGACAAGGAAGCGCTCATGCCGGTGGCGCTCGTCCCGACGATTCTAGACGAGGCTAGGTCTTGAGCGCGCGCGGACTTCCTCCCGCTCGCTAGGTTATTAGGTGTTCGCGCGGTGAGGGCAGTGTAAACCTTTTGCCTTCTTTTCGTTAGGCCCCATGCCTGTTGTAATCTAAACTGGCTACTATTTCTCTTTTCTTAATGAAAAACGTGCTTTGCGCGTCTTAAAAAAAATCTGTTCCTTGTGCAGAGTGAGTCCTGAGTCGGCTGAGCACCTGTGTCTCTACTGCCCATTCCCACAGCAAGTGTGGCACAGAATGGCTACTTAGTCTGATGGGTTGGTTCAGGTGCCGGCGCAAGGGCCCTCGCTGGAGGGTTGGTGGAACCAAGCGGTAGGAGTTTTGCCGAGGCCGATCCGAAGAACGAAAGCTGCTTTGCTGATCTACACGACTTGGAATTTGTGGAAGGAAAGGAACCCGAGAGTGTTTGAAGCCAAGGAAGCCTCCCCGCTGCAAGGTGGTCGCTTCATCCTGGAGGAATTGGACCTGCGTAAGCAGGCCTGTGGGCAGCCGAGCGTTTCCTTTGTTTAGAATGTTACAAGTATTTTCAGAGATGAGTTTTTTTGTTTTATGTAATAACAACCTTTGTAAGACGTGACATGATTTCTTCTCTGATATGGCGGCGCTCCCGCCCGAAGTCAAAAAAAAAAAAAAAAACGCGCTGCTGGGCATCGTGTAGTGGTTGCATGGGTCAATATCTATCCGTCAATGGCTTTCAGCTGGGACAGAGCCGGGGGCCCAGGCCAGATCTCGTCCCCAGGAATTTGTGGCCAGGAGGTGCCCTGCGACTGTACTGACCAATGATGCATGCATTATGTGCGCTCCCGTGCTTTTGTATATGCTCCGTAAATCTCACGTGACCACCAGTTGCCTAGCATGACATGAATGCCCATAGTACAAGCTATGACTAAGAGTATCCCTTTGGGATTACTGCGCCATGCGTCACGAGCGTCCTGTGGCCTCTCTCTCCTACACGACGCCGATCGCCTCTCGGGGTTCACGAGGACAAGAAGGGCTTCACGAGACGCTGCTCTCGTCTCTCGGGGTACGTGACAAGAGGCTACAGCAGCAGCAAGCCTACCAGCAACCAACGACCCGTGAGACTAACCGACGAAACCGCTCTAGCTAGCCTCCGCCGCATCATCGCTATCTCCATCTGTCACCCACATGACAACTACTACTCCGACACTAGAGTATATTGTGTAGCTTTCGTCGAACTTTTTTGCTTCTCTCTGCATGGGTATTATTTTCGTCGAACTTTTTTCTTCTCTCTGCATGATCCAATTCGTGCATGATTAGTTCCTCGCTAGCTCTATCTCAATCGATCGCTGATTGTGGTGTTGCGTGATCCGATCCCTCATGTGGATGACCTGGGTTTTCCAAATATCTACTACCTCCGTTTTTTATATATAACGCTGGTACATAGTAAGCTAATTAACACTACAAAAGTTGTCTGAAACGACATCTATAAAAAAACGGAGGTAGTAGCATACATGGTTAGCAACTTAGCATGAAGGAGTGCAACAACAATAATGTGCTGTTGTTTGTACTTATGCCAGCTGAAATAACATGCATGCCTGGGTTACTGACATTTTAATGACGCAGCCCATGCGAAAACTAATTACTAGGAGCCTGTTTAGCTCCAAACAAAAAAATTTGAGGTCCTTTTGGAGGCTTATTAGGAGGATTAAATATAAACTAATTACAAAACTAATTACAAATGAAACTGACATGAAAATGCAGGACACTACCCACGGTGTTCCCAAGACCTTTACTTTGACATCCATGACTTTGACAGATCTTTTAGGAAGATGGTACGGTAATGGCAAGTTCCAAGTTACTACCTACTCTCCACAGTCGATTATTGCCATCATAAATCAAATGGACATGTATTATACATGAGAAATGGTTGAAACATTAAGGGATCAAACAATTGCTTTGCTGGTTGCTTTTCCAAAGTTCCTTAGCGATGTCTATGCAATTTTACGCTTAACGAAAACAAGCAAGCAAGCAAGCGCGCACTCTCATGAAGTGAGACCTACCTCACACCTACAAATACACTATTACTCCTTCTGTTTCAAATTGTAGATCGTTTTAACTTTTCTAATTTAATAATTGTTTTTGTACCATTGTATGTGGACATAATATATATCTAGATGTTCATAATTAATTGTTTGTATATATGTGTATATATATATATATATATATATATATATATATATATATATATATATATATATATATATATATATATATATATATATATATATATATATATATATATATATATATATATATATATATATATATATATATATATATATATATATATGCATATAAAAAATTATGCACCTAATTTGAAATGAAGGTAGTAAAAGCAAATACCTAATTTAATCATGGACGCAGAAATTTGAATTATGATGTATGGATTATGATCCAGCTAGTGGGACACTCCCTCAGAAAATGGTGCTAATTATGGCTACTTGGCTAGGCTAACAAAAGTCACCCCAAACATGCAGACGAGGAAGAATATAGTTTTGCGAGTCGAATATATGCAGATGAACGTGCTGCCAAAAAGATTTACGGGAATGATAAGATCGAACAAATCGAATTATTATTAGCAAGAAGATAAAACTTATCTTTAACAGAAAATCTCCACGATCATGTCGAACAGATATAATGCAGGTAGAAAAATTCTCACATACTGTATATATATACGACGCAGACCCGAGTCAATTAACAACAAGAAAAAACTTAATTATATCTTTAAGTTAGCACATTATTCACCCGTCCATCGATCATATCACACACTTCTAAAAAAAGGAGTTGTATCTTCACAATTTACATCACACCGTAATTACCAGTTAATAATCACCACCTCGCCCCTGTCCCCTCTCTCCAAGTGTACAAGCAATCTGACATACCTGCTCAGCCGCTTGTTTGCATGCACCCGTTCACACGCACGTCGTGCCGACGTGCTCAACATTATGGCGAATTATTCGCCGCAATCACCTCTTGGCCCTCGACGCTCGCCGGCTGAGCACCACCCAGTAGAGCACCCGGTAGAGGAGGAAGAAGCCGAACAGCACCTGCACGCCGGTCCACCGCTCCTCCGCCGTGAGCCCCTTCTCCGCCAGCACGTCGCGCCCCGTCTCCGAGCACTCGCCGCCGCCCATGACGACGCCGAAGCACCGGTTCGCGGCGCACGAGTACTCGTTGGCCAGCAGCGCGTCCAGCGCGTACTTGTACGGCGACGCGTAGTGCATGAACACCCAGTACGACGGCATGCTCCCGCGCGACAGGAAGTAGCCGGAGAAGAGGAAGAACCCCGCGAGGGAGACCGACACCAGCGACATCCCGGCGATGTAGTCCGGCGCGAAGGAGCTGACGAACAGCACGAACGAGTTGGCCGTCAGCACCACCGCCCACACCACGAGCACGAACGCCGCGAAGGCGCCCGGCGACGCGCAGAGGCCCACAAGGAAGTAGACGCAGACGGAGTAGAGCAGCGCCACCGCAAGGAGGTAGGGGAGGAACACCAGCGTGGCCGCCGCCGCGTGAGACGACAGCCGGTACAGCCCCGACGCCGTCTCCGCCAGCACGATCGGCCGCTCCGACACGAATGTTGGCAACGTCTCCGTCGTTGAGGTCAGCAGGAACGTGAGCGTGAAGGCGAACAGGCCCAGCCGCTTGTGAGCACCGGCCTCGCCGTCGCCGGCGTGGATGTAGATGGTCCCCAGCAGGGTGCCGACGAGGACCGCCTCCAGGAAGTTGGTTAGCAGCAGCTGCTTGCTGCGGTACACAACCTTCCACGCCCTCTTGTACAAGACCACCAGCTCGTGCAGCCTCGACGACGACGGCGACGCCGTGGACGACGACGTCACCGCCGCGGCCGCCTTGCGGTGATCTGACGACGGCGAGGTGAGTTCTTGGATGGACGATTTGGGCTCAAGGGTGGAGGGAGAAGGATGAGGGAGCTGGTCGACGACCTCGAGGGCGAACTCGAGTGGGTTGAGCTGCGCAGGGACGACGAGGCCGTGGGAGAGGAGGGCGGCGTCGAGGGAGGCGAGGGAGCCGTGGTGGAGGACGGTGCCACGGGAGAGGAGGAGGAGGGAGTCCACGGCGGAGAGGAGGCGCGCACTCGGCTGGTGGATCGAGAGCACGACCGTCGTGCCACGGGTGGCGGCGACAGCGCGGAGGCAGCCGACGACCACGTGCGCCGACGAGGAGTCGAGGCCGGAGGTCGGCTCGTCGAGGAGGAGCACGCCGGGGTTGCGGAGGAGGGCGAGCCCGATGGACACGCGACGCCGCTCGCCGCCGGAGAGCCGCGAGGGGGAGACCCGCGTGTGCGCGACGTGCGCCAGCCCAAGGTCGGCCAGGAGCGCGTCGACCGCCGCCTCCGCCGCAGACGCCGACCCCGGGTGCAGCAGCGACGCCGCGAACGCGAAGGTCTCGGAGACGGTGAGCAGGGTGAGCGCGACGTCCGCCTGGGGCACGTGCGCCGATAGCCGCCGGAAGGACGACGGCCGGAGCGGTGCGGAGTTGAGCAGCAGCCTCCCGTGCGTCGGCGCGGTGCGCGCGGCGAGGATGTCCAGCAGCGTCGACTTGCCGGCGCCGCTGGGACCCACGACGGCCAGGACCTCCCCGGCCCGGGCAGTGAGCGACACGTCGCGGAGGATGTAGTCCGGCGGCGCGAGGGCCGCGCCGCACGGCCTGGTGACGAGCCGCGCGAGCGAACTCGGCGCGGCCACCGGCTTGGCGTAGTAGATGTTCCGGGCGGCGAGCTCGTATGAGACCTTGGGCGGTGGAGACGGCGGGGACGTGTCGGCATTGTCCGGTTGTTCTGTGACGGTAGTGGTAGTAGTAGCCATTGTGGCGAAGTGAAGGATCGGTAGAGGAAGGGAGGAGGGTTGATGAGGGGGGGTAATGTAGCTATGGTGCGTGTGTGTGTCCATTTGCTGGTTGGAGGTGACAAGCTGGTAATGGTGGATTAGCAGATTTTTTAAAATGATTCAAATTGCCTCTTTTTTAATTTGGAGGCAAGTGCATAGCTAGCTAGGAGGGTTTACTGTGGAATGAGACAAATTGTATGACATGGATAAAGGGAAATTTGGATGGTTTAGACTGAGTCCAACAGATGAGGCATCCGGTCATGCAAATACAAAATGCATCACCGTGTCCTACTGTGCATAGCCTGCAGCTCTCCAACGGGTGATGCAAAAGGGGAGGCAAACTGTCTTTGGAGGAGAGAGAAGATGCAAAAATACACTCCCTCTCTCCTCAAAGGCAAATGGCGTGCGCGTTGGGCGAGCAACGCGTGGCGGAGCGCAGCGGAGCTGGTTGGCGCGGTCTGGGAACCATGTCCTGTGCGCGGCCACGGCGTCCCCGTCACCAGGCAGCTCCCTCCACGCGGCCGTTGCTGACGACCTGTCCTATCGACGGCCCTTCAGCTCGATCCGGCGGCGTCGGAGGTCGATTTGGTGGCGCCGGAGATCTAATCGGCGGCGGAGGAGCTTGAAGCGGCGGCAGAGCAGCTCCAATCGGCGACGGAGGAGCTCCAATCGGTGCCTGCAGGGCTTGATTTTGCGGGAGGGAAGGTGCAGCGGACTGTCCGGGGAGGAGGACCGTGCCGCCGCCTGGGAGGAGGAACCCGCCGCGGTGCGCCTCCTCACCGACGCCGCCCCCGACTTCTCCACTGCGTCGGACGCGCGGCCACGGCCACCGGCGGGAGGAGGGGAGTGGCGGCGTTGGCAGCAGACGGAGGAGAGGGAAGGGGTGGCGGCGGGATTCTCCATGGATGCTGCTCCGGTGAGGGCCGGGTACCAGAGGTGGCGATGGAAGAAGAGAGGAGGGGCAGCGCTGGCAGGAGATGGTGGGAGGGCGTTGCTCCGGCCGAGATGAAGGGGAGGGAGCGGCGCAGACCGGAGGAGAGCGAGGAGGGACGGGAGAGGCAGCTTTTTTTGCCTACCTGCTGTTGGAGACGAAGTTTTATGCCTGCCCAAGCCGGCCTCTGTGCGCAATGCATATGAACGAATGCCTATCCCATTTTGCAATGGCTTGTTGGAGTCGGTCTTAGCGGTGGTTGAATATAGAAAAAATTGTAGGTCACGTATTCTTCTCTGGCGTATGTCACTAGAATATCGAATGTAGTCAGACATGCACATCTTGTTTCATTCCCTTCTTTGGTTACTTGAGATTTACCACTACTGCGTGAGACCTAGCAAACATTTTGTAAGGTTCTTCCGATCGAACTCCGAAGTGTACAGCATTTCAACCTTTTGTTACTGCTTTTCAAAAATACTAACAGTCATGCAGAAGCATTGGTAAATATTTGTCTCTACAAATTGTGGTGTATATATACGTGATAATAATCTATTTTTGAAAGGGACCGAAATTTCTTTGCAGCCTCTTTTGTAGCCGTGATAATAACAGCCTCTTCAGCCTGAACTTCCGAAAATCAAAGAAGAATCCAAGGCCTGTTAGTCGATCAAGAACGCCTCCGTAGTGATCCGCTTGCTTATACTACGGACTGCCAGCCACTTGGTCACCTCTCTGCAGACGAATAAGCGTAGCTAGTTGATAGCGGCGCGCGCATAGAATAGCTGGCAACTAATACGAGTAGTACGGTAACGAGCTGCACAGACATATTAATTAGCTTAGGTTTCTCTCACTTCCCTGATGTTTTTTCTTCCCGTTCGGGACGCGGGTGTGAGGGAAGTAGTGGGCGGGGGGATGCTTTCACATGCATATGAAAGTAGAAGTGTTAAAAATTGGTTTTTTAATCCATATAATTTTAAACTAAAAGAACACAAAATGAACTGTAAAATGATACGTTTGGGACCATAGTGAATTTGACACAAAAAAAGATAATTCATAGTAGACTACCACATGTCCATATATGTGCTCTTTTCTATAGCAGAATATTGAGTATTATAGAATGTTAACTGGACAATGGTGCATAAAAAACATTGTCGAACACAAAATATGTTTTTTTATACTTCAACACAAAATATGTTAATTGCCATGTCTGGTGAAGGAAAGGTTCCTGACATTACTACACAACATTTCTACCCAGGAAGCAGGAAGGCAAAAAAGTCATCACGCTGGAAGAAAGGTTTCATCCATAATTGTCACACTTATATAGAAATAATCACTTCTCATTTTTCACCATAAACATCAAGACACATTCATTATGGTGAAGAAAAGTTACATCCTTAGTAGTCCACTGTGTCAACCTACAAAACATGTAGCGCCAAAAAGGATTTCAAAATCCAATTGGATGGCAAAAAAAATGTATCAACAATATGTAAATAAAAATATTGATGCTATTGAAATGAAGGAAAAAAAGTAGATAAACGTACCCCTAATGTTGTCTTTGGTTCTACAAAAATTGTTATAATGTCATACAAGAATCTAAACCAATTAGAGTGCAGTAACAATCATAAAAAAAGGTGTGCATTTGCAAAATCAAACTCTACAGACAATATAAATTAAATATGTAATTCCTGTTCAAATAAAATGTTGTCAATCCCTATACTGATTTTTAGTAAGTTGTCAATACAAAATATACTATCAAAGTTGTTAACATTAACACAAGAAATTATTAAAAAATTTATAAAGTTGCACAATGCACACTGACTTGAAAAAATCTGCAATTTCAGCAATAAAGACTTGCTATGGAAGGTAGTATCCATCTAAAATATGCTAAATTCAAGAACTTCATACATGGAAACTTTCTACCTACATTTCGAATACTTTGTACATTTAAAACTTCATTCTCCAAATCCAGGAACTTTGAATCTCAAATTCAGAGACTTTGAAGTCATTAGGCATAGTGTTTTTTACAATAAAAACTCCAAACTTTGCACTATAAATTTAAAAACCTACTACTAGACCATTTTAAAACTTGTACTCCTAAATCAAAACTTTAATTAAAACCTTGCATTTTGAATTCGGTAACTTACTACAAGCACATTTTCAACTTTGAACTCTAAAGTCAAAAACTTTGTACACTCAACTTAAAAACTTTGTACTAATAGAATTTAAACTTTGTACTCCTAGATTTAAAATCTTGAATCACTGAAAATAAAATTTTAACGACAAATAAAAACTTTACAGGTGAAAAGGTACACAATAGAAATAATACTTGAACTTTATAGAAGCATCAACTAAAATTAGAGAAAATGTGATTCAAACTATTAGTCTGCATAATACAAAAGCATTTAAAAAACTACAATATAGAGAAAAAACTTTTAGCTTTCATCCCAAAACCTTTGTAGTTGGTATTAAAAGATATTTCATATCACATCTAAAATTTGCTACATCTCTAACTGTCAAGTCTACTCGGAATTGAAAAACATTTGAATCATATATTTAAAACTTCTTACACCTCCAACATAAGGCACATGTCAAAACCTTTGTACCTGGAATTAGAAAACTTTCAAACCATAAAGTTCAAAGGCATGTATATCTCGAGTTTCAAGCCACATAATAAATTATTTATATCTGGAATACAAAACCTTCAAATCACACAACCAAAATGTCACACCCGAATTTAAAGGCAAATTCGAATGCTCATATTATATGTGCGCCAAGATCAAAGTTCACACATATAACGACTCAGTGATAACCAAAACACAATGCCATAACGTAAAGAGAGTATTAAACTTTATTACAGACCAAAATGTCTCATAAACGAACTAATTATTAACGAGTAGCAACGCAGCGAATAGGGTCAACACCACAGGCAGTTGACTGGTGACACGCCCGCCTAGAATTCGTCGAAGTCTCCAGGGAAATCTTCAAACCTCTCCAAGTCTGAACAGTATCCGGATAGTGTCGTTGCAATAATGAAAACAAGTGTGAGCACATGCCGTACTCAGCAATGGGAGAATAATATAATAAACATGCAAGGTTGTATAAGTGGATGGCCAAAGGGTTTAAGCACTTTAGCATTTTAGTTGGTCAAATTTTATTAGCACCTGATTACTATTAAAGTATAAGTATATACCATCCCACAAGTAGTGTAAAACATCATCATCATAAGGTATATTCAGCAAATTAATTTCAACTTCCATAAATTAATCATGTGAGGGTCCAGGCCGCTCTTGACCGTGAGCACGGCTAATCGATTAGTTTTACACTCTACAGAGGTTGTACACTTTCACAAGTCGCGTAAAAGTTCTAGGAACTTTAAACCCAACCATGTGATGCCGGCCAAGCATTATACCACACTACCTAGGTGTGATTGCATAGGGACGCTACGAGGCCTTTACAAAGTTTCCCCAGTGTGAAGCAACCCGCGAAGGTTCCGAGTCGTTGCAGAGTATAAAGTCCCCTAGTAGGTACCGTGACTTAGAAAAGACCAACTCCCTACTAGAGCGAGTCTATACCCCACTGGCGCTCCCCCTTGCCCTTATCAGGTAAAGTCACCCCAACACTAGAGTCCCTAATTAATTAGCCAAGGCAGAGCCATATGCCCTTGTGGTTGCACTGTTGTCCTGGGTGGTCGCTCCATGTTCCAATTAAACAAGGTGATCTTGTATTAATGAAGGTATAGCATAAATAAATCAAGTTTCATAAAGTTTCATTAATACCATCCACCAAGTTAAGCATAGCGAGAGCTACCCAACAATAATTTAAACCCAGGTTGTTCAAGGTAAAAGGGATGAAAATAATCTAGTCAAATCCTTAATAGGGTCCCATCAATTTAATGCAAGCAAAAAGTAAGAACAGTGAATTAAATGCATGTTGTATAGGTAAATGGGTATGCATCAAGGAAGACTTGGCTTCAACAGATCCCTGTTGTTGTTCAGACACTTGAGCTTCTTGGTCTTCAAATTCTTCAGGCTAAACATTCTCTACGCATCACATCAAGGTACATACAAGCACACAATAGAATAAAATAAGAAACAATCACCAAACAATATTATCAAAGCAAAACAAGGGTGAAAAACTATTCTACTCTTCGATACGATCGTTTGGACATAAAGAATGCTAAAAACGGAGTTAAAACGAAGAAGATATGGCTAGAAGAAGGTGTAGGGGCATAACTGTGAAGAATCTAAGGTTCCAGGGGCCTAACTGCAAGAAACCGAGGGCTAAAACGTAAAGAAACTTAAAAACAGAGGGGCTTGGTTGAAAAACTAAGGTTTTGGACCTCGGGCACTGATTCTATAAAGCTCAGGGGCTAGAACAGAAAAAACAGGACTGATCTGTAAGGATCTTTTCAAGGGGGAAGGACCGGCTTGCAATTTTAAAAATAACGGGGGTTTTTATGCAAAACAGCACGGTCAAGCGGCCTTTGACCGGTATTGACCCCGGTTGACTCTGGCTGGGTAGATCTGATCCGGCGGATCTCAATCCGGCGGCTGGCGTTGCACGCGCGCGGCGGACGGTGGCGCAGACGACGACGAGCGGCGGCGCTGCGGGCAAAGCACACCGGCGAGATGGAATCTCGAGCTGGGGGCTCGTTTGACGACGGGAAGCGGCCGGGGAAGTTGCTGGTGCCACGACGAACCGATCTAGGGGCTCGGGAAGGCAGGTTAGGCAACGGCGGCGGCGCTGTGCTCGGTGAAGCGGCCGGCGGCGGAAAAACAACTCCGGCGAGTCCAAACTCGCAACTCTGGGCACCGGGATGCAAACAAGCGGCACGTGTGGACTTCTCACCTCCTTGCGGATCTCCGGAGCTGCTTCGCGTTGAAGGACCGGCGGCGGACCGGCGAATCAGCTGCGGCAGCGGCTGGGGTTTCCGACGCGGCGCGACTGAGGCTCAAGGCGGCGGCGGGCTCTGGATTGGGAGGAGGCGGGGTGCTCGGCGGCTTATAAAGGGCCGGGCGGGGTCCTGGCGTGCAGGGCTAGGCCACTCGGAGGCGGGGATGGCCGGGGTCTCCATCTCGGTCACGGCGGCATGGAGGAGTCCGGGTTGGAGAAGGCGCGAGGTTAGGGATGACATGTGGGCCCCCTGCGTCAGCGGCTGCGGCGACAGGGTGAACGCGGGCCGGCGCGGGCTGAAAACTAGCTGGGCCGCGGAACGACGGACGCCGGAAGGAGTAGGAGGGGCACTGCTAGACTTGGCGAGCTGGGCCATAACTCGAAGCAGGCCAGAAAGGAGGGAGTGATAGGGGTTTAAAGGAAAAAGCTTTTGCAAATTTTAAAAGAACCCAACCACTTTGAATTCAAACTCAAATTTGAATTCCACCAAACAAAAACAATGCACCAACATGAAATGCAACAATAAACTCCTATATTTATTTATTTAATTTTCAAAAATATATTTAAATGCCTAAAAATTCAAATACACCTTATGATTCCTTAATATCCAAGCCTTGTTTCTATTCAAATTTTATTAAAACAAATTTTTGCAAAATTAGGGTGTTACACAAAACTTCTTAAATATTTAGCTTTCAAATCACATATCATAACCTTTGTATCCGGAATTCAAATAATTTTAAAACATGAATTAAAGATTTTTACACATAGCTTTCAAGTTATGAACTAAAATCTTTGCATTTAGAATTCAAAAGCTTTGAAATCATATATCTAAAACTTTTTATATCTTAACTTTTAAGTCAAATATCAAAATCTTTGTACCCTGAGTAAAAAAACTTATATATCTCATATTTAAAACTTTTAATATAGAAAACATTGTATGAACTTGATATATTTATAATTTAAGCTATACAATTGAGGAACTTTGAACTTCCAGTCGGTAGTACAAATTTTATAAAATCACATTCTTAACGTGATGATCTGAATCTCAGAAATAATCTACACAGTTAAGAGGCAATGACAAATCAAGATTAGTTAAATAAGGAAAAATACTATCCAAACATAAAACCATATGGTGTGAAGCCACAACTATCCATTAGGAAAACAACAACTTTAACATGCATCATGGATGGGCATAGAAATAATTTTTCTTACAAAACATTCATCAACAATAAGAACACATCGCTCTCTGAACATGGATCTCATGGCATCGCAAAGAAGAGAACTGAGAGATAAAGCACAAATCGTTAGAACAAAAATCATTTAGCTTCAAAACTTTGTAATTTCAAACTTTGCACCCTAATTTGAAACAAAAAAAAATCTTTACTAGCATACCTTAAACTTTGTAGTCCCAAATACAAAACTTTATATTAAGATAATTTCTATAAAGAAAACTTTACACATATAAGCTTTCACTCTCGACAAAAAAAAATACTAGGAACTTTCTACTAGGATAAACATTGCACTCTTAATACTTTGTAGTCTCGAATACTTTGAAACACTATACTTTTAAATTCAAAACTTTATTATTTGAAACTTTGAACTTCAATCATAAAACCTTTTTACTCACATTAAATACTTTGTATTCCCATATTCAAACCATTGTAATTTCAAAAACCGTGCACTCTAAATTTGATAACTTCCATGGCTTCTATTTTTGACTGCTCATGTAGTGTTTAAAACAGTGTTGGGTCCTAGAAAAAGGCTAAAAAGCTTTGTAATTTCAAAACCTTACGTTCTAGAATTAGGAACTTTATATTGTAGCTTTATTAACTTTACGTTACAAAATTAACGACTTTATACTATAGCATTATTAACTTTACACTCTAGAACTAAAAAGTTTATACTGTAGCATTATTAGCTTTGCACTCCTACAAAAAAATTTGACCTACAAAACTCTCTAATTCCAGAAAATTTACTTAAAAACTCATACAGCTTTGTACTAAACTATTTGGAACTTATAAATCTCTTTTCTAAAACTTTCAACCTGCATATTTGAATCTTTCTACTTGAATACTGAAAACTACTGCCTCATGCTTACTACTCTCAAGTCATGCATAACACAAAGAATGATTGAATGGGACAAGAGGGGGGAATAAAAAAAATCAGACCTCACATGTTTTCACAAGTTAGTCCATATTCCTTCTATCCCCCAACCGAATAGATCTGCCTTAGGCAACTTCAAATGACCTGAAAACAAATCCACTCAGATATGAAGTAACGTGGCAAAAAGAATGATTGAATGGTAAAATGCTAGCTAACCGAATAACTCGTACGAAACTTTCCCCTCTAGAATTATAAACTTTGCAGTGTGTAGGTTCAAAATGTCAAGGTTTAGTTAGTCAAAGAATTATGATCCAGAGTTTGTATTACAAGTTCAGGCTGAAGACTTTCATAGCATCATTACACGGCTCCAGCAGTCTAGCAGGAAAAAAATCACAACACAAGCAATCATACTATTATCCAACCTGTGAATGAGTGACACTCATACCTTCCCGTCAGTCCATCCTAGCTGCAACAATCAAATGAAAAAAACAAAATGATTAGCTGGTTGTATAGATCTGAAAACATTACCATTGATAATGCAGATCCTAGATTGCAACTTTGTTCAATGGTTCCATGCTTTTCTGTGTAATCTTATTTCAGCAAGCTAATTGTGCAACCAGAGATACAGTGTCCGTATGGTGTGGTGCCATTGTGTAGCTCCGCTTAATAATCCGATTCTGCTTTTGCACTTACTACTGCATTTGCTTTTTTATACTAACTACCTTCTCCAACACAATTTCTGAAACTACAACACTCATAAGAGGATGGTGTGGAATGCGGTAGATACCCAAGAGAGATCAAGAGTAAGCTTATATAAACTGGATAACACTAAGATAGTTTTCGCTGTGACTCTGCTTTCGTATATAGACCTGCCCTTTGTGCATATGACTGAATGTTCAGTTATTTTTAAGTACAATTGCAATTAAACACGCTCTGGAGAGATGGGCAAACTCCACGAGATTGTGCCATCATGGAGCAGCCACCCACTGGCCTAGCAGCAAGACCTAAGCGCGGCAACGCCCCGTGTAGTTTCTAGTTACCACTATGCTTTGCCAATCAACATTCACATGTTGATTCCCCCGTTGGCCCATCGACATAAAAAATATTGCGCATCAATGCAAATACATATCAAGGACTAATTAATGGCACACAGTTCCTTATGATTGGAATACACAGAAAGCAATAGTATCTGTATCAGGCTGTATCTCGATGAGCAATACAGGAATCTAGATCCGGTTGTACTGGTGGAAGAGGAGGGCGCTGCGGGATGCGGCGGCTTGAGGCGTACCAGGGGAACAGGAGGTGCCGGGAGCAGACGAGAAGGAGCAGCGGACGGTGTTGGTGGCGGAGATGCGACCGCCCGCTTGATCTGAGGAGGAGGAGGACGCGACCTCCGGCACCGGGCCCGACCTGCAGGTAGATATCGCCCGAGGTGCTGCCTCCCTCACCTCACGCCGCCATGCCACCATCCCCCTCGCCCCTCACTGCCCAGCTCGCCGCACATGGACGGAGCCCGGGTCTGGGCCCTGGACCAAGGGCCGCCGGCGGGGGGGGGGGGGGAGCGGGGCGCGAGGGCGGTCGTGTCGGGGGGGCCTCCGACGATGAGAGTCGGATCTGTGCGGACGGATCGGCGGCGGGGGGAGGAGGAGGGGGGCGGAGATGCGTCACCGGCGAGATCCACGGGGCGGTGATTTGAACAGGAGATGGGGCCGGGAAGGGAGAACGGGGAACAGATGCGTCGCGGACTCGCGGTTCACAAAATGATGTAGAAGACGAAAAGGGAAAGGAGTGGGTCGGGGAGGTTACTGCCTTACTAGATATGGGGACGTTCGCTGCAATGGTGTAGCAGCGCTCGTGCGCTAAATAGGATTTTCGCCTCTCTGCATCTGCACGAACGTGGACGAAGAACCCTTGCTATGCTATGCACGCAAGTACATTTAGCTTTAGTTTGTTCGATGGATCCGATGAAAAACTGCACATCTGACTAGTGCAATGTGAGATCCATCTGCAAAGGGCCAACCAGGAAATGAATTGGGGGCACCTCAACTCCTCAGTTATAATATATGCTAGCTGGTTATCAAGCAAGAGTTGTAAGAACAATTGTATATATGCTTTTTTTACGGTTCTGTTTAGTTCCTCAAAAGTTTCCAAAATTTTTGCATTACAGACCGTGCTACCTCTCACAGAACACGTTTCTCAATGCAAAAATTTCACCAACTAAACGGTATACCTTGGTAGTGAGCATGTCTACAAGTAGCATTGCATTGCTTGCTGTCCTACTCATACCACTTACGCAGACCAATTGGTAGGATAACATGCATGCATGAACCTGCCGGTTGCCTGGCCGCTCGCCGTCTCCATCGGACTCAGATCAGGCTCACTACCGGATTCCGAGCCTTCGCCGAGAGCAAGCATCCTCTCGGCGAAGGGCATCTTCCTCTTGGCGCAGCCTTTGCCGAGGCCTCTTGGCGCAACTCTACCGGCGAAGGGCTCTTTGATGAGAGCCCTGTCAAAGCCTCTCGGCGCACGTGTGCCATGAGCGCAAATAGCTCTCGGCAAAGGAAGTTTTTCAAAACAAAAAAAGGCACAGGGGGCCACCGCGGCCCCCACCGTCTGGCCGCCGCCGCTCGCCACCACCGCCAGCACCACCAGCACCGCCGCCGCCACCACCACGACACGGCCGCCACCGGAGCCGCCTACCACCACCACCTACCACCACCACCGCCGCCGCCTCCTGTGGAAGAAACAGAGAGGAGTGAGATAAGAGAGAGGGATACAAGAGGGAGAACCTGGATCCGCCGGCGAGGGGCCGCGGCCATGCAGATCCGCCTCCGGTCGGCACCCGCCACGCAGATCTGCCGCCGGCCGTCCACCGCATCGAGCTCCTCCGCCACCACCGCGCTCGGATTTGCCACCGCCGAGCTCAGATCCGCCCCCGCCGCACTCGGATCAGCCGCCACCGCGCCAGGGAAGGAGCTCCGCCGCCGGGTCCCCGCAGTTGTGGCTGCCTCCACACCTCGCCCCGCCGCCGCACCTCTCTGCCAGGCCGAGAGGCAACGAGTGGAGGGGGAGAGAAGGGGCAGCGAGCAGAGGGTGGCGCGGGAGAGCCGTGGTAGGGGAGGTGGCGCGGCTGCTGGAGTAGCGGAGGTGGCGCGGCCGCCGGAGTAGGGGAGGCGGCGGCGGCAGGAGGCGGAGGGGAGGAAGGGGCTAGGGTTAGCAGGAGGGAGAGGGGGCGCCGTTAATATAGGGGGCAGAGGGAAGCGGGGTGGGCCAAGGTGGGCCGACGTCATTTCGGGCTGAGGGTGGGAGTTTGCATGGTGGGCCGGCTGGGCATGATGGGCTGGTTGGCTTTGCCGAGAGCCCAACATTCTAGCTCTCGGCAAAGAGGTCTTTGCCGAGAGCCAGGCACTCGGCAACGTAAATTTTCACCAAATTTATTTTTAAAAATAGCAAAAATATGTGAAGCTTTTCCAACACTTAACATAGCACCATTTATGTTGTATATTACTTGTAGAAAAGTTTTTGTAGTCAAACTCAATTTTGAATTTCTCTAAGACTTCAAACCTAATGACATTAGTTCAAATTCTTATAAACTTCTCGAGAGATGTTGCAGTTTCTAAACAGCATACGTGTCCATGTGTTCAAAACATTCTCAAATTTTTATCACAGCCTCCTCATATGATATCATGAGTACTTGACAAATTTCGTGATTTTCAAACTTCATTTGAATTTTATACAAATTTTTAACCGTTCTACCTCACGATCTTCATCTTGATCAGAGAACCAAATGTCGGAAATTTAACTTCATTTCATGTACATGGTCTTAGAGATGTCTCATGAACATGAATATCATTTTTTCAACAATTTTACTCTGTGAATTAATTCACTTGCAGTTCAAATCGGACGTATACAAAAAAATTGTCTAGAATGATATAAAATTATTAAACGTAGCTAAAATTGTGCCAAATTTGAACATAAGTTTTGTGTATGTGTATATTGATGATACAAAAAATTTAGAGGGAAGAAAGTGATTTTTTTCAATTTCTTTGCCGAGAGCCGAAAAAATGCACTCGGAAGGCTCTCGGCAAAGAATTCTTTGCCGAGTGTTTTTTCTTTGCCGAGAGCCTAAGAAAAGGCTCTCGGCAAAGAACTCTTTGCCGAGAGCAAATATACGTGGATGATATAATCTTTGGTGGCTCTTCTCACACTTTGGTTGCCAAGTTTGCAGATGACATGAGCAGGGAATTCGAGATGTCCATGATGGGTGAGCTGCAATTCTTTCTCGGGCTCCAGATCAAGCAGTGCAAGGACGGGACGTTTGTGCATCAAGTCAAGTACACAAAGGACATAGTGAAGAAATTCAAGATGGATGACTCGAAGCCGATGGCTACGCCGATGAGTACGACTACAGCTTTGGATGCGGATGTTGATGGCGAGCCCGTGGACCAGAAGGAGTACCAGAGCATGATCGGCTCCCTCCTCTACTTGACGGTGACGAGGCTGGACATACAGTTCAGTGTGTGTCTGTGCACTCGTTTTCAGGCTTCACCGAGGACTTCTCATCGGCAGGCCGTCAATAGGGTTTTCAGGTACTTGAACTACACCCCCTGAGTTTGGTCTTTGGTATTCTGCAGCCTCGACACTCAACCTTCACAGGTTTGCGGACGTCGACTTCGCTGGGTGTCGTTTGGATCCACTACTAGATTTTCTCCCTAATGCAACACACGAAATGTGTTACAATATGCCATATTTGGTTGCAATAGCCGAAATTGCAACCATTTTTTTCGTCAACCATGTGATGCGAAAGGCCACGTTGCATTAGGCTGTAGCAACCGTGGTCTTTTTGTGGTTGCAAAAGTTTTTCTATTGCAACACAATGCGGCGTTGCAACTAGCATTTTAGACCGTGCTCGTGTTGGTTGCAAATTATTCTATTGCGACGCATCTAGTGTTGCCATAGGTGCAATTGCATCGTACACAACGCGTTGCAATTTCTAAAATCTTTTATTGCAAAGTATTATATTGCTACGCTCTGTTTCTAGTTGCTATAGGGGGAACCATCTCTATTACCACGAAAGTTATTTGGGTGCAATATATGATTTCCTGTATTACCACAAAATTTTGATTTCGATGCTATAGGTAGTATTGTCTGATGCCACAAAATTGGTTACATTGCTATAGGTGGTATCCTCTATTGCCACGCATCATATGGATGGTTGTTATAGGTGTAACATTCTATTACAACCAATATATATAGGATGGATGCAATAGGTTTGGCACTCTATTGCCACATAGTTTGCTTGGTTGTAAGATGTGTCCTCTATTATTGCTTCGAAAATGGTTTGGTTGCCAAAAGTTCAAGTCTCTATTACCACCATGATACAGGGTTGCTACAAGTTGAACTTACTATTGCCACGTTTCTTTTTGGCAACGAAAAATAAGGGTTGTGAAAGGATGACTTATCATTTGCAACGTCGAAAATGGTTTGGTTGCCAAAAGTTCATGTCTCTGTTACCACCATGATACAGGGTTGCTACAAGTGCACCTTACTATTGCCACGTTCATTTTTGGCAATGAAAAACACGGGTTGTGATAGGATGATTTATCCTTTGCAACGAAAAGTGTATTCTGCCACGCTCATTTATATAGCAGCAATAATTTGAAACATTAAGTAACATCATCAGGGATATATAATTATGCATTTATAGTTCATGAAACAACATTCAACCATCCACTGAGTTATTACATGACACACGAAGTACTGAAATACTGAAAAGTTTCGGACGGGACATTGTTTCAACACATAGTAGGCTAATTTGATAGGAAATGAAGATCTTGGTCAGCAAATGGTGACTTCGAGAGGATCCCAACACTTGATCAGCAAAGGGTGACTTCAATGCAAGGAGCTCGCATCACCTGTTTGCTCTATTCGACATGGCTTAGTCTCCTAAAAAGAATCAACAATATTTTTAAGCTAGCATCAAATAATCTCTAATATTGGAATTTGTGCAACAACAGCATGTAGCAAACCAAAGTTTGATTGCGATTCATAAAATTATCAGAATGACATCAAATAATTATCACAACCATAAACACACTTTGACAACTGAAACATGAATTACATTCACAGCAGGAAGAGTAGTTGCAAAAATTTCACCTCATGTCTTTTTGGTGCTTTGTCGTCTCCTTTGTGCAGCTTGTACCTGTAGCTGTTGAGATGAAATTTGTTTAATGGGGGGGGGCGGCGGATTGTGCTTCAGGATTGTTAACAGCTTTAGTACTTCTGGTTTTGCGAATGACTTGTTTAGCAATGACTTCAGATTCCTTCTCCTATGAACCAATCATTTGGAAGGAAAAGATTAGGCGTCATTTTATCAGTAACTGATGATATGTAGTAGTAAAAAGTTGTGAATTCAAGAACAACCTGAGTAGAAGAGAGCACATTCCTGGAGTCTGTCTGTACATTTCTAGTTGTAGTGATTGATGGAGCCGCCGCCACGTCTGCAGATTCAGTGACATTGTTGTTTTGCTGGGTGATTGATGCAGCCACCGCCACGTCGGCAGATTCAGTGACATTGTTGTTTGGCAGGACCATCTATGAAAGGATACAGACATTCAGATATAGAACCTAAGGAAAGAAAGTCATTCATGCAACTAGCTTGACCAGTACCTGTGGAAATTGTGCATGTCCATTTGCTGCTTGCAGCATTGATAGGAACTCTTGCCTAAGCTGTTGCAGTTCAGCCTCCCTTTTCTTGTTACTTTCTTCAAGTTGTCGTGCATGTTCTCTCCTTTCTGCTTCCCTTTCATCTTCCCATGTTGACATTTTTTCTTGTAGCAGCCCAAATGCGTCTATGAGCTCGACGTGTTCCTGATGCTGTAGCTCTTCCCTACAAATTTGTTCCTGGCGCTCCGCATTGAGCAGCTGCCTTCTAGTTGGGTTTTTTGCCAGGTACCCATTACCATGCAACTTGGTTGATTTGCACTTTGTGACTTCCTTGTATGCCTTCCGGAACATCTCGTTTTTTTCCTTTTGGGAAACGAAGTTGTTCTCTGCATTTGATTCTGCCTAAAAAATAACGCTACTTGCTTTGTCCTAACATTTACAAGGCACAGATGGAGAAGTTAGTTGAACAAGAAATTGCTTGCATTCTATAATTGCATGGACTATGTATAGTAATGTATGTACACATTCATTGAGAACTCATATAGACATTTTTAGATTGTTCGTCTATCCATTCCCCATGCTTAGTGTGAGTTAACCACCAAAGTTCCATATCATCGGGCTCTTCACCAGTTTCTGGGTCTCGCTATTAAGCCAAGAACATATCAAATTAGTTATTCATCCTGGAAGACAGATTGGAGATGTGCTTCTCCAGTTATTACCTTCTCATAGCTGCGCTGAGAATAAGGCTTACAGCCTGACAAATGTCTTGTCATTTGTTGGCCTCGAATCGCAGAATTTTGTGCGCTCCTTTCCTATAGAATGTCAAGATTTCAACAATAATCTTAAAGACTCAGACATTGCCATTTGTATGAAAAATTTATTGCTCAGTAATAGTAACAATGTGGAACAAACCTTGAATTTAGCAGTACTAAAATACTTCAACAGATAGTGCCATTCAACAATATCTAATTCTTTAGGCTTATGTAACATTCTCTAGTGGTAGCTGTCGTATGTCCTGGCCGTAGCACTGAAAGTTGAACGCCATCCTTTGTAACGCTCCTTAGCAATGTCCCATATCTTTTCCCTTGAATCAGCATTATCCTTCATGTCCCACTTTGCCTGTTATATAATCACAATAGCATGCAAATACTATGTGAGTTGTTACGTTAGTTTATAATTGAATTGTATTCAAAAGCAAAGTTTATGATTACCAATACATCAGTTGCTATTGCATCGTTGACTTCTTTCTTGACATGTTTCCACGATTTCACTCCAATGACTGGCGTCCTTTTCCTTGTATACATGACTACTTCATCAACGAATGAGCAGTAATTATTACCTACCGGTCCTCCATGTTTGGAGAATTGAATGTCCAACTGCTGTTTGCCCGCCTTGATTCTCTTGGTGATTACCTTCAAGGCTCTTACGGGACCGCGTCCTCTTTTCTTCACATTTTGTGAGCCTATTCCATGGGAACAAAATGTAATAATACCCAAAAAAAATACTATGCATAGACAGGTAATTTCTAATAAACACAAGTTACCATCTCCTTGCTCCTGCTGTTTCCAACGCCGAGCATGAGATGGAGGCTGCACTGGAGGTGTTGGGTTCATGTCATGCCTGTGTTGCAAAATAAAGGTGGGGTCCACATACCGTTCTGCAGACAATTTTGTGGCATGATGAGCTAGCATAATTTGTAGTCTGACAAAGAATGGTAATTTGCTTGCCAATTAGGAGAGGGATATTACCGATGTCATCAAGTAGTCCTGCAACATTCAGGTATTCTTGATATGTGTCGATTGTGTCCTCCCTGAATATGTCTTTTAATTCTGAAAAAGGATCCATAATTAATTTCAATCATGTGAGTGAACTGCAAAATCATGAGTATATATGTACAAATATTTGGCTGTACCATATCTTACCCAAGCCTTTCTTCTGTTTATGCAGTGCAGCTAGCCAAACTTTGTATTCATCTAATTCAGATTCTTCAACTTCTTCATCATCATCATGTGTGGAAACACTTTTGGATTTCAATGGTGTTATGGGCATGGTATGGTTTTTAGGTATTGGCTCTCTGGATACAACTAAGCTGATCAGCATCTCCTCCTCGTGAATCGTTTTCATTTTTGCTACATCGACATCGTAGTCGATCTCAGTGAGTGTTGCTTCCGCAGGAGATTCAGGAATTCTAGTCTTGTAGTAAACCAAGTCCCTGTTCCGATACCCCAATTTTTGTTTCAACTTGTTTATGTTTTCAAGGGTGATTTGTTTCCCAAGAGGTTTACATGTATTTTTTTATCTGCCTCCCCATCTCTACCCTTTTCAATCATATGCATGGTCCAAATCTGCTTATCTTTTGATTTGCGCATTCATCGATGGCATTTCAATAATTTGAAGAAATTTGGTGTGCAAATCGCGTGAACAAATGCATGAAATTCAATGGGTACCAGTGCGTGCACAAATGCATGAAATATAGGTGGCAGTATGAGGGGAAAGATCGAACGTGGAAACAGCATACCTGGCCTCGGTCGTCTCATCCTGAGACGAAGGTACCACATCTTGGTCTGCATCTAGGCCGTCGATGATTGCTTCTCCGTCGCCCGAACCTTGTGACGCTCTTTGGGACGAAGGTGATGACCCAAAGAGCGCAGTCGTCGCCCTAGCCCTGGTGGACATGCTGCTGGGAGGTTCACCAGTCGTCGTACCAGAGGTTGGTGTGAACATTGGAGGTAGCATCGCCGACGAAGGTGTGCGCAGCGCTTTAGACGATGAAGGGGTCACCCTTGCCGCCTCGCTGGACGTCGGCATCCTCGTGTAAGGCGAGAAGCAGCTTGGAGGCGGCGCCGGTCGTCATCGACTACCCGGCCCCTAAGTGACCGAGATGTAGATTGGTTTCGCGAGGGGATTAGGGAGGGAAACTAAAGACGCACGACTTACTACTCTAATAACCCGGCGTTTCGCAACAACGTGGTGGCCCCAGTCATGGTAGCGCGGTAGTTTGGGCCTTTGTTAAATATTTCGGATGGAAAAACTGGCGCCACATTCCAAATCATTGGCTACCAAATTTTCTGCACCAGAGTAACATGCATCACACAAATTAAGTAACCAACATAAAGATCGGCAGCCAGTGCATACGATATATGAGGACTGAGTTTACACATAGGCTTCCCGAGCCACGATGACACCACAGCAACTAAGGATCATCAAAAACATGCTCCACATCGACACAAGTTGAGAGACACATCGACCAAAGACACAACTTCAGAGACATGCTTCGAGTTTATTTGCTGGATTTCTTCAAAGTTCTGCCTAAAATGACGCCAAAGCCTCTCCGCAAGGTCCCTCCTCAGTGCCAGATAAATTTCCTGAAAAAAAAGAAAGCATTCACCGAACTGTCAGAACAATTGAATTCCTGATAACTGAAATCCAGTGAACTGAAAGAATTTTTAGTAGTCAGCTGAAGTTTCAGAACATAAGAATTCCAGATGTAAAGTGAATTCCTGATGAGTAGCAGACAAGAAAGAAAGCAAACATGTAAACTGAAATCTTGAATGTCTTTTATGGTGCATCATGTCTGGAACAAATTAATCAAAACATATCAGCAATCACAAACTTTTTACCTTGTATCAGATCACATTAAACGCTTCCTTGAGTGTGAAGAAGAACCAATCACACTCGTTCCGGATCCTACACTCCTCGCTGCAGAACCTACGCCACGAGTACCAAGCATGCCATCCTGCGTGGTTGCCACACCCGCGACCTGCACACTGAAAATCGTCCTGGCGAGGTACGGGCGCCGGCACCGGCGGCACGGCAACCGCCGCCGACGGCCTTAAGTCCCACGTCGCCGAAATGATCCTGGAGCGGCGTTTCGTACAAGTCAAGTTTTTCCAAGGAAGCGCCGTCGCCCCCTCTTCGGGTCCCTCGACCAAGCGCAGGAGCCGCCGGGCCTCGTCGTCGTCGGCCTCGCCGCTGTTGGGCCTGTAGAGGAAGAGAACGAGGGCGTACATCGATACCTTGTGGCCCGCCTCTGCGGCGCGCCTTAGCTGGTCGAGGCACGACATGATTACGCCGCGCTTGTTCCCCAATAATGCGAGGCACAACCCGCTGCGGAACAAGGCCTCCGGGTTGCCGACGGTGGCCAGTGTGGTGATGAGCGCCGCGCGAAAATCCGGGCCGAGGTTGAATCGACGTCGCAGGACACGTTTCAGGGGTAGGCGTCGTCTGACCGTGGCGGCGCTGCACACCACGCACATTGCCTTGCATGTGGCACATAGGTTGCGGAGATCCTCCATGGCGTCCTTTGACTGAGCAGCGACTCGGGAGACGATGTCAATCGTCAGCTCCGTCGGCAGTTCCACCAGCCTCGACGCCTCGTAGCATGCCGCGGCGACCTTTTCCATGGAGTGATTGCAGTTCGTCACGTGCGGGAGGGCTGATTGGATGTGCGACGATGTGCTCCCCGGCAAGGATGAGGTAGAAGATGAAGGCGAGATGTCAGGGGAGATGGAGAAGAACCGCCGCTGCCAGATCAGGTTGCTGATTGAATTAGGGGGGTCCCAGGGTATATTGGGTTTAAGAAAATTGCGCTTTCATAGGGAGGACACGTAATCACAGAGTTGTGGGTCCCACCTGTCGGCGCCCAGATTGTGATGTGTTCTTGAGTTGTTCATGGACCTAATTAACTTGATTCGTATAATCATAGCTACAAACTTGTTTAGATTTCACAAATGACGTCCAAATCAGGAAATTTTTTTCCTACATACTTAGAAAAAATAATCAAGCTCATGGTGTACACTGCATCTCATGTGAGTATGTTTCAGCAATCATAATTAAGAAATAGAACAATTCAAAACTAGAATCAAGATTTTCAAACAGTAGATGATGTCAAATGGAAAAGAGATGAATTCCAAAGTTTCATAGCTCGTCGAGATGAACAATCTTTATTTTGGTCGGATTTTCATTTGACGAAGTGGTACTACACATTGTTCATTAATCCTAGGTTCACTCACATAGTTTAACAAACTTGGTTGGAGACATGTCAATTTTATACTGCATGATAGTACCAATTTGTCAAATGAAAAACCGACCAAAATAAAGATTGTGCATCTCGATGAGCAATGAAACTTTGGTATTCATCACTTTTTCATTTGACATCATCTACTGTTTGAAAATCTTGATTCTAGTTTTGAATTGTTCTATTTCTTAATTATGATTATTGGAACATACTAACATGAGATGCAGTGGACACCATGAGCTAGATTATTGTTTTATAAGAATGTAGGAAAAAAATTTCCTGATTTGGATGTCATTTGTGAAATCTAAACAAGTTTGTAGCTGTGATTACGAATCAAAGAATCAAGTTAATTAGGTCCATGAACAACTCAAGAACACATCACAATCTGGGCGCCGACAGGTGGGACCCACAACTCTGTCGAATGGGGAAATCTCTCGCGGGTTTAGGCCACAGGTTGGACCCACAACTCTGCCGACAGGTGGGACCCACAACTCTGTCGTCAGGTGGGACCCACAACTCTGCCGACAGGTGGGACCCACAACTCAGTCGAATAGGGATATCTGTCGCCCATTTCCTCCTGATTTCTCCCCAATCTCTGTTCCAGGGTTACAGCTATTTCGCAATCTCCGCCTCGCTCTCGCCGCCGGCCGCCTCGCTCTCGCCGCCGACTTCCTCCAACGCCAGTGATGGTTGGCTCCACCCCGGGTGTAGTGGGCCGGAGCATGCAGAGTCACACCCGCATTGCCGCCTCCCCTCCAGCGGCCGCCATTGTTGCGGGGCCCCGAGTGGAGCACCACTCCACCAACCAAGGGCGCGAATCGCGAGGAAGATTCGTGAGGAGCAGACGCACCAGGAACCCGATGCCCCTCCTCCTCCGCCCCCCCGGTTAGTACCGATCCTCTGGTAGAATCGATTTGGAATTGGGGTTTTCTACTGTAGACATGGATTTGTGGTAAACCTATATGAATGGGATCAGTCTTAACTATAATAACTAGACATGGATTTGTGGTAAACCTATTCTTAACTAGTCATGGATTTGGGGTTTTCTATTTTAGACATGGATTAGTTGCACTCCTGGTGGACCAAGATTCACTTTTCCTAGGTTCTTTGATGCTAGATAAAGAACCAATTTCATTTACTTCTGCTAGATGCACTCATGGATGACTAGGTCCGTTAGGGAGGTGATGTTCCTAACAAAAATGTTGAACTCATTCCATATATTGCTTCAAATGTCCAGCATCTCTGTATGAATTGATCAAATGTCCTTGTATCTTCACTGATCCATGGTTCTGATGCATCAGTTTGCCTTTGTTTTAGGTAGTTGGTGTAACTCCACATGACATTGACTCAATCCGGGACGCAATCCACACGTGCAATGCAAGGATGGAAGGCCTTGGGACAATGCTTTGTGCCGTAGCACAAAGTCATGAAAGACTAGATTCATTTTTGGTGGATCAACTTGCCGAAGCTGCAAAAAAGAATGCTGTGCTGGCCGAAAGAGTGGCAAAACTAGAGGCAAAGGTTGCTGAACTTGAGACAGCAACAGAATAGAAGCTTGTTTAGTAATGTGCTTGCTATAAACAATGGAATTTAGTGTGTATGACTTAGTTTGGTGGTCAGCTTGTGATGTTGGCCTGCATTTGTTTAGTTATAACTTTTGTTAAGAAGCCTTGAGCTTGTTGAGGTTGATAGACTTATGGAGTCTTGATGAACTGATGTATGATGCTTCTGTGCGCAAGTCTTGCTTGTGCCTGATGGACAACTAATAAATTTAGGAAAATTATATACCTTTTATGTACATCTCTGCATGAATGGTTGTGTTCATGAGATGATTTCCTTTTTTCGTCCATGAGATGTTCTCGTCCTGCTTGTACTTTTTTCATTTCTATGCTTTATAATTATTTTGCTCTATACTTGTCAATCAGAAATACACATAAAACGTTCATGAACACATCAATAATAAGACCAAATTTCTTGCGAGCAAATGGATAACACATCTGCAATCACAAGGATGATCAAGGGTAATAATAATACTAGCATTCACTAGCAACCATATATTCCTAGTGAAATAATGCCATTATACAAGGTCATTACACAAAAGCCTCATTCATCAAACCTAATTGTTCATGACATCCTAATTGTTCATGACATCCTAATTGTTCATTAGTACCTCCATTTCCTAATACATGATATAATGGAGGGAGTAGTTCACTACACAAAAGCTATCTAATTAACATTCCTTGGAGGCGTGCCTACGGGAGTGCCCAGCGCTTGATCGCCAGCCGGAGGTCCTCCACTTTAGCCTCAATCTGAAATGTTTTTACAATGCATTATCAGTGATTTTTTTGAAAGGAATGCATTATCAGTGATAAGTACATCAAAATTTGAATAAAACTGAACATAGTCAACATTGGGAAAGAAGGTAATACCTCAGCATTAGGAGGACGCCTTTGCGAGGGGCCCGGGAGGCAGAACTCATCGTCGCTGTCGTCATTGCATTCCACGAATATCCTCATTCGTGGGAAGTTCTTCGGCCCAAGATCCTGAATTAAGAAATCGAGACATGAACTACAAAATTCCACTTGTGAACTTAAGATTATTCATGTTGCAATCAGAGGTGATCAAAAATTTGTATGAAACTGACCAATGTAAAATTCATATCCTAGTCTGAGTAAATTTAGCTAAGGTGAAACCACTCACAAACAAACTCACTGATTTTAACTGCATGATCTCTACCAAAAATGTTGCATATGTACCCTAGTCTGAGTTGCTGGCCAAATTTGGCAATCTGACAATGTACCAGTCACTGAATTCCTTAGATGGTTCCTATCTGTTTTAATAATTTTTGTTCAGAACTATTTTCGACAAAGTTCTCTTCACATTTCCATAGTCGGCAGCCATGAATGCCAGAAATGTAATACTAGCCAAGAAATCCTAAATTGCAAGTCCTAGAATTGATTACAACTCAGAAACAATTTCGCAATCACACAAAAAATAATCAATTCAATGTACTAATCAACCAGAGGAATTAAAGACAGAGTTCTCGAATACTAAAGGGGAAATTAAATTTGGTACGAGTAAGAAAACTTACCGGACGCTCCCAATCGAAATCCGGCCATTTGCGGGGGTACTCCTCCTCGTTGGACTCCTCCACCGGCTTGGACTTCTTGGCGTCAGGGTGCTGAAAACCCTCCTCGTCAGCCTTCCGCTTCCGAGGCATCCTAGCGGATTTAGTGTCCGCTTCCTCGGATGCCCGACGAACATCAGGCCAGGGTAACCACCCCGGCAACGTGGCCAATGCCGCCACTGCCTCCGCCTCCGCCGCCGCTGCCCCCGTCTCCCGGCTCCTCGAAGATGCCGCCAATGCGGCCTTGGACGAGGAACGGCGACGCGAAACCCTCGACGCCGCTGACGACACCGGCTCCATCTTGGCGTGCGGGTCCGGTCGTGGGGTGGTTTGGAAAGTGATCGGAGTTGGGCGGCGGTGGGTGGTTTCTACTGTAGCGAGGCGAATGGGGCGATACAAGCAAGCGAACCGTCGGGGCAGGGCGGCGGCGTCTAGGCTCACACAGGGTGCGGTTCTATAAAAGTCCCACACTGAAACATCAGTTGTTTCCACCCCAAGCGGCTGACAAATGGAGCCCACCATGAAGGGCCCACACAGAAACCCCACACCAAAGGGTAGTGACCCACGAGCGTGCCGCTGATCTGGAGACGACTACCTCACGTGCGCTTTTTCATCATTGCGTTTTGACTTGCGGCTCCAACGTGTCGGCATGTGATGAACTTATTTTTGTATTTTGATTCATAATCAAAACTTAAAACAAGTTTATATTTCACGTATGATGTCCTAATCAGGTGGTCTTTCCCCCTACATTCTTAGAAAACAATAATCTATCTCATGGAGTGCATTGCTCTCCATGTGACATTGTTTGAACAATCCAAATTTTGAAATTCAAAGATTGATATCTAGAATCGATATTTTTAAACACCAGATGGTGTCAAATAGAAAACTTGTGAAACCAAAGTTTCATATCTCAACAAGATTTATAATCTTTAGTTAGGTCGTTTTGTCATTTTCAAAAGTGGTAACTACATGTAGTACAAAATTGACAAGTCTCTAACATAGTTTCTTAAACTATGTGAGTGAATCTAGAGTTAATGAACAATGTGTAGTACCATTTTCTCAAATGAAAAACAACTTAAACAAAGTTCGTAGATCTCGATGAGTTATTAAACTTTGGTATTCACCACTTTCCATTTGACATCATCTGGTGTTCAAAAATATCGATTGTAGATATCATTTTTTGAATTTCGAAATTTGTCCTATTCAAACTCTGTCAAATGGATTAATGACTTAAATAAAGATTGTAGGCCTTGACGAGTTGTACAGGTTTGATATTCAAGAAATTTTAATTTGACAACTTTTGACAACTATATTCAAACTCTGTCAATTTTTGAAGGTTTTTGATAACAGAAGCAATTTGCGTCATCGTCCCCACGCGTGGGACCAGTTAGCCGCACGACTGCATGAGCGCTCGTGGTGTTGATGAAGCTGTGTCCCCACTTCCTTTTAGCTTATAGACGAAGCTGAACAGACAGCATAGAATATTGCTTCATCCCTGTTCTGCCAAACCGTCCCATCAAAATTGGGGTTTTCTTCCCTTCCGCCATCACCGGCGACCGCCAAGCTTCCAATCTCGGACGCCATTGCCACGCCACCTAGCTCTGAAGCAAGATTGGCACCCGCGATGACCCGATGCGAGACAGCGGAAGGCAGCGCCACCCCTGAAAGGAAGGGGGATGCAGTCGGGGCAACCGCCGCCACGTCAGCAGAGCGCGTCAATTTCCAGGTCAGCCCTTCGCGGCCAGAATGTACATTTTTGTAGCGAGATTCAACTGTTTGATGAAGATTCGATCCGAACTCTGTTGTCTTGGATTGGTACTGAAGGGTCACAAGCATCGCGCCGTGGATGTGTGGGACACCGCTGCCGATGCTTTTGACGTTCGAGTAGGCAGTGGGTGGGATGAATGGTGCCCCGCCGTCGTCCGTCCACGGCGTTCGCCAAATCCGGGACCGGACCCAACTTCGGTCCACGAGATCGAATTCTTCAAGGACCGGTACCCGAGCATCAAGACCACCATCACTTGCGACGCGGAAGTAGTGGCGGAGTACATCAAAGAAATCAAAGGTAACCCTCCTCCAGATCGTTTGCTCATCGGATTGGACACCGAGTGCATTGAGCTTCGCAGTGGCGAGCACAAGGTCGCATTGTTGCAATTGTGCGTCGGGCCGTGTTGCCTTATTTACCAGGTGCTCCATGCCAGCTACAAGCTACCTGATGTCCTGAGCAAGTTTCTCAGTGAGGAAGGCCACATCTTTGTCGGAGCGCATATCTCGAATGATGTTGAACGCCTAGAGCAGGACTACGGCATCACGATTTCTAATTGGAAAGACCTTCAACTGCTTGTTTCTGAGGTTGATGACAAGTACAGCAATCTGTACCAAAATGGTTACAGGTCATCACTGGAGAAGATTGGAAATGTGGTACTAGACCTACCTCTGTTCAAGGACAGAAGAGTGAACCACAGGCTGCGGGGTTCGAGGTGTTTGCAAGACTGGCAGGTGCAATACGCCACCAAGGATGCATTTCTATCTTTTGAGATTGCAAATCAGCTTGAGATCAAGCATGGTTACCGATTTGTGCCAGATGATATAGCGTTAGAATTATCTAGTAATGTAATAATCCATAGCAACAAGTAGCATTTCTAGGTTTTGAGAACAAGTATCTGTGTATGTATATCTAGTAATGCAGTGATATAGTCAATGCTAGTACACTGCTACTACTTTGGTATATATGTGCAAGTCTTTATTATGATGTCAAATGGAAACTTTAGTATTATATGTTGCCACCACACCACATGAAATGACACCCAGCCACGCCTGGCCGCTCCCAGGCACGTCCCCCAGCCGCAGCCGGCTGCACCCGAGCCACGGCCACTCAGCGGCCACGCAGCGGCCGGCCACAGCCCCGCAGCGGCCGCGCCCAGCCACGCAGCGGCCGACCACACCACGACACGCTAGTTCGAACCCACGCCACGACACGCCAGTTCTGTTGTTCAGTTGTTAATTTCTTTGGAAATAACTTGAGAGGCCGCCGCCGGTTATTAGAAACTCGAAAGACGCCGCCGGTTCTTGGAAAGCCCTCTCCGCCCACATCTCACGCTCCACAGCCACGCCCTCTCCGCCCACATCTCACGCTCTGTGCCACGCGACTTCCCTTCCATGGCATCGAGGGAGCACCCCTGGTCGCTCACGGAACTCCCGATTGAGTTGCGGGCAATCATCGCTGGCCGAGTTAGTGAGACATCGAATCGGCCAATGGAGGACCTCCGGAGCCTACGTGCCACCTACAAGAGCATGCTCGGCCCCTGCTGCGACAGAGATGTTGGTAGGCACCTGGCACTAGGTCGGGTTCCAGTCGAGCAGATGCAGAACGCCGACCCCGACGGCTACGACGTCTTCGTTCGTAGCCTGGCTGCAACCGGCAACCCGGTGGCCGGCTTCCTCACCGGGATGGACGACATCTTCGGTAGGAACCGCGGCCGGCGTCCTCCCCTCAATGAGCTACACCGCGCTACCCAGGCCGGGAACAGAGGGACGGCCTATGTGGTGGCCGTCCTCCTCTACAGGTTCTACAGCGGGGCCGACGCCGACGCCACTGCATTTGCGTACATGAAATAGATTGAGGGTGAGGCTCAAGGGTAGTGGCGTCCGCGGATGATCATCAACTTGCAATCTGAATATTTCCAGACTCGTGGGGTTAATCTTGCAAAGCAAATGAGGAGTATCGCCCTCCGCCAGGGCCGCTGCCGGTCGACGCTGCCGCCGGCGGTGGCGCGAGGCAACATTCAACACTGCGTAGGCTGAACCTTCTGCGGTAGGGAGCCGAGCCGGAGGGGGTTTGCCTTTTATTTCTGTAGTGATGAATGTAGGCTTTGTTTTGAATGCGATGCCTTCTTCTTTAGTGTTAATCATGTTTACAGAGGCTAAAATGGTGTAAAGTGTATCATCTGCTAGAACTTCCTATTAAGCTTCATGCTCATGATGTGTCCCAACCAGAATAAAGAAATAACAAGTTATGTGCATACAACACTTGTTTTTCTAGAGATTCTTCTACACTGGTAGGAACCTACCTTTGCCAAAACTACAGTACTTATTATTCAAATGCAGTGAGAATGTAACAGCTTGGGAAAAGTGACCACAAATACACCTCATGCTTTAGTTTTGGGGCATGACATAATAATGTAAAAATTGTTGAAAACAATTGTCATGGCAAGAATAAATTGTCTCTTAACACGCAAAACAAAATCGACTAAGTATCAATCGAAAAATTCATCATCTTGGACATCTTGAACAATTGGTGCAACAACTCCATCATCAATGTACGTGCCATCTGCATCATGTTCATCATCAACATCAAATACATCATCGTCTGGTTCATCAACTGCCTCGGCCCGCACCTGATTAATAACTGAGACATCCCCGGTTGTGCCTTCCTTGTCCGATCTTGACCAATTTGTCAAATCCTGGTGTTCACCGAGCAAATTAATACCTTCGATACCCACAACAATTGAGTCCTCAAGATCTAATTCAGGCATGGCAAACAAGTTCCTTGGTTTCAATGAAATAACACTGCTCCAACCAGGTTTGTTCACCAGATTCACATAAAACACCAGTTCTGCCTGTGTTGCCAGAATATAGGGTTCATTCTTATACCTATGTCGAGTAGTATCGATGTCAATCACCCCAAATTTATCTTTACTGTATCCTTTGCCTCTATTGGTACTTGTGGCAGCAGGCACATCAAACCAGTCACACTGGAACAGAATAACTTCTTTTTGTCCAGGAAATTCCAGTGAGATCATTCTTTTAATCACCCCATACCAGTTCGTGCCTACTTTCTCACCCTTGACAAGCACACCACTGTTTTGTGTCACGAGGGTTTTCTCAATGTTAACGGTTCGAAACAGCCAATTATTGATATGACATCTATTCAATGTACGAGGTCGGGGATCTGGTCCTTGAGCAAGTGCAAACAACTCTGAACTTACTTCCCCTCTCGCATGTAGACCTCTGATCTTGCCTTCAAACCATCTTATGAGTTGATCCTCATGTCACTGATCAAGATTTCTGGTTCCATATTCCTTCAGTTCTTCCAAATACGCACTGCATACAAATGAATATTACCGTTAGTTTGAAATTTAAAATTACAAGCAATAAATGATGTTGAGTAGTGTATCTTACTCGACATATGGTCTAGCTTCATCACAATTGCAAATTATGTAGTGCCTCATCTTCCGAAACTCATCTGGTGGAATTTCGTCGACCGTCTGTCCTCTCCTCTTGTAATCCATTTCAGAAAAAATGCTCAAACCAGATGGTGGCTCATTCACAGTAACTGTTTCATGTTGATCAACATGATTCTCTTTGGTGTCCACGTCCAAGAATCTTGAGCAGAATGTAAGGCACTCCTCGAGTATGTATCCCTCAGCAATTGAACCTTCAGGGTGAGCCTTGTTCCTCACATATCCTTTCACAGTGTGTAGGTACCGCTCCACTGGGTACATCCATCTGTAACACACTGGCCCCCCCAAGTTTAGCTTCTTCAGCTAGATGAACAGGCAAATGGATCATGATATCAAAAAATGTAGGTGGGAATATCATCTCAAGTCGACAAACAGCCTCCCTAATTGAACAACTTAGCCAGTCCAATTCTGCTTCCACCAGCTCCTTTGAACATAGTGCATCAAAGAAATTACTAAGCTGAATCAATCTGATGACAACAGCTTCTAGCAAAATCCTACGCACCACTAAGGGTAAAAGTTTCTGTAGAATTAGATGGCAATCATGAGTTTTCAAGCCAGACACCTTACGTGACTTTACGTCAACACATCTTCTTATATTTGAGGAAACCCCATCAGGCATCTTCACTCCATATAGAAATTTACACAAACTTTCCCTGGCATCCTTATCTAACTCGTACAAGGCTGATGGCAAGGTATACTTATCATCTTTAATCACAGGGTGTTGATCTGGTCGTATTCGTAGATGCTCCATGTCAAGTTGGGCATTCTCCCCGTCCTTACATTTGCCATCCAATTTAAGCAGAGTGCCTAGTATGCTCTCACATATATTTTTCTCAATGTGCATGACGTCCAAATTAAGCCTGATGAGCAAAGAAGACCAGTAAGGGAGCTCAAAAAAAATACTCTTCTTCCTCCAGTTGTGCCATCTGTTGTCTTCGTCACGCTTCCTTTTTTGATAACAAGGTCTTTCCAAATTGTACTTGTTCAAAAGTATCATACTGCTCAAGTACCTGTGCACCAGATAGTAGTTCTGGTGCCTCCTTGGTTTCGACCTTGTTGTTGAAGCTAACCGCGTTGTTGCGCCATGGATGGTCGGGGGGCAAGAAACGTCGATGTGCCATGTAGCAGTGCTTCTTCCCATGTTTCAACCACAAATAGTCAGTATGTTTGTGGCAGTATGGACATGCAAACTTTCCTTTAGTGCTCCAACCAGACAGCATAGCATAAGCTGGGAAGTCATTAATTGTCCAAAGAAGGATAGCGCGCAATGTAAAATTCTTCTTAGTCCCTGCATCTCTTGTTTTAACACCATTATTCCAAAGCTCCTTGAGCTCCAGTATAAGGGGCCTCAAATATACATCAATATCCATTCCAGGAGATTTTGGACCAGGTATCAACATTGACAAGATCTACTTAGATTGTTTCTGACACAACTGTGGAGGCAAATTGTAAGGTATCAGGATGACAGGCCATATGGAGTATGTAAGACTTTGCATGCCAAAGGGGTTGAACCCATCAGAAGCAAGACCCAGCCTAACATTACGACCTCCTTTTTCTGAAAACCATTTAAACTCTGAATCCACGTGCTTCCATGCCTTTGAGTCAGCAGGGTGACGCATTTTTCCATTGTTCACCAATTCTTTCTTGTGCCACTGCATATCCTCTGACATTTGCTTTGACATATACATTCTTTGCAGCCGAGGAATAAGAGGAAAGTAGCGTAGGATCTTAACTGGTAACCGCTTCTTAACAGTAGTAGCACCAACTGCACTGTCATTATTACCACAGGTTTTTTCTACAACTTTCCACCTTGACTGCTTACAAATGGGACATGTCTCCAGATTTGCGTATTGCTCAAAAAATAACACACAATCATTTTCACATGCGTGTATCTTGACATAGTCCAAGCCCAGGTCTCGAACCACCCTTTGCACTTTATCCAAGGAGTTAGGAATACAATGCCCTTCAGGGAGAACCTTTCCAAAGAGCTTAAGTATGGCCTCCAACGCTGCATTACTTAAGCCATACATGCACTTTATCTAAAAAAGCTCCACGATAAAAGAGGCCTTAGTTGCATTTTTGCATCCTGGATACAATTCCTTCTTTGCCTGGTCTAATAGTTTCAAAAAAATCTCTGCCTGCTTATCTGCCTCCTCATCATCTTTGGTTTGTCCATGATGTATAGTGCCACTGATAATGTTCTAATCAGAGTATTAGTGGCAGCAGGGTTATCATCACAACCATCTTCTTCATCGTCTTCTCCAAAATAAGGTGTTGTATCATCAGTTGTAGGTTGTGCATCATGATTATTAAGATCAGGAGTGACATCATGATTCACACGACCCTGAGCTGATGAAGTATTAGTTTGGCCTTGAATGATACCATCATCGATGAAACAATCAGCAAACCCTCTAGTCACTAAATGAATTTGAATGGGAAACACGGTGTCATGTCTGATCATGCATTGACATATAGTACATGGGCACGCAATAGATTGACCTCGCACTGATGCGGCGGTAAATGTTTGAAAAAAGATCGGAAATTGTTCTGCCAATACGCTGAGTGTCGAGGCAAGCGCATCCAACTCCGATCTTCGTGTGATGCCATTAATCTGCATTCATGTTTCAAACGACCTAGATCATGATATAGCAATATGCATATATATGTAGGGAACGAAGATATATACGAGATCAAGACAACAGTACCGGCCGTGGCACCGCACAGATGTTGATTGATTGCCATGGAGATCTATACGTACGTCATGGAGATTGATCTAGATGGAGACCTAGACGCCGTCGTGGAGATCTTGATGGAGACCGACGTCGTCGAAGACTTGGAATTTTGGAACGGTCCCGATGAGTCCCTATCTGATCGTCTTTTTGATCTCCTGCATAAGCGTCGCGATAGACAAATTACAGTGCAACCAAGGAATACCTCGTTGCAATAATTCTGATAAAGTTGCAACGACCACGAAAAATAGTGCAACGACTAAATTTTGTGGCAATACGTACACGATATTGCATCTTGAGGCTAGAAACGAAGTAATAGCCCTCCATGTATTGCAACAACGCAAAGATATATTTGCAACCCAAATAAGACGTTGCGATATAGCCGTTCAAACGCAACCAACCCTAGTATGGTGGCCATAGCAACTTTCTATTGCAACACACGAAATGCTAATGCAACACAGAAATGGGGTAGCAGTATTTCCAACCAAATGCAACACAAATCCTCATAATGGGTGCATTAGCGTCAACTGTTGCAACACAAAAAATAAATATTGCAACTCAAATTTTGTGTAGCAATAGACACGCATATTACAACCAAATCACTGTTTCGGTGCCATAGTACCCCCCTATTGCAACCAAATTTGTGGTGTTGCCTAAGAGTTGTGCTGCAATAGGGGGAAAACCTTGTAGTGATCGTAAGTCTACTTCTGGTGGGTGTCAGTTTCTTGGGCCTTCTTTGGTTTCTTGGTCATCCCGCAAGCAGTCGAGTGTAGCCCAGTCCACTACGGAGGCCGAGTATGTTGCTGCAGCCAGTTGTTGTTCCCAGCTCCTATGGATTACCTACACTATGAGCGACTTTGGTGAGGAGTGTTCCCATGTCCCACTCTTTTGTGATAGCACCAGTGCCATAAGTGTAGCCAAGAACCCAGTTCTCCACTCTAAAACTAAGCATATAGAGGTGAGGTACCACTTCCTGAGAGATAATGTGGAGAAGGGAAAGATTGTTTTGATCCATGTACCCACCGAGAACCAACTAGCTGATATCTTTACCAAACCACTTGACCAAGCCACTTTCACTCGCTTGCGGGGTGAGCTCGGTGTGTGTTTGCTTTCCTGAGTTGGTGGTGGGAGCTCCTTTGTAGCATATGTATCATATTTATTTTATGCATGGCATTGCATTTGTAACATGAAGTATAGTCATCTTTGTATCTTAGGTTGCTTTTACTTTTGTGTCATATGGTAGGATGAGCTTCTCCTATATACATTGATTGCTATGATATGCTAGTTGTGAGCTTGTGAGCATGTTTGATGTGACTTGTGAAGGATAGCTATGCTCTTGATAGTTTTGCTATATTTGCATGATGAGGTGGCTAACTTTTGAAAATGCTTAGATAGGCTCTCTCTTATGAGTTTAAGGCTTGGCATGATCTTAGTATGCTTTGGCGGTTTATGTCACACTTAATTCATGGTTGGATATCATGTGCTTCTCATTAGGGGTCAAAGACCCATTTGTCATTATGAATGTTTAGCCCATGTGTTACCTTGTGGGGGAGCATAAGCTTCTTTTTGCCGCAAAGGCACTTCATGTACCATTTTATGCTTAAATGTGAAATATTAAATCGGTATGAAATGCCTTGCTCAAAATTGTGCTCTCAATTGATCCATGTCATAAATGAGTTAAATCTGAATTTATATGGGTGCTAAATCGTTGCATGTTGTCTACCATGAGAAGTCTCATTTTAAGAAGTAGACACATGGCTCGATGGCTTTAACATGACATGAGATGCTTATGGGTGTTTGTAATGATCTTGTGTTAAGGATATGTGACCTAGCATGAAGTTTGTGTGATTTAAATTCACTTTGGTAAACTTTGCTCATGTTTTGGTCTTTAGCTCATGAGAGGGAATTTTTTTCGCAAAATTGTGTATTTTGATTATGGCTTGCTCTTTTGCTCATATAGCTTTACTACCATGATGGCAATGCTCATACGAATCTTTGGAATGTCTTGCTTGCTCATTTGCTCACTCGTAGCATTTTGTGGTGCTCATTGTCTATTTAAGAAGCTCTAGGTTGTAATTTTCGTAGAAATGCCTTGATTCATGCATTGTCAACAAGGGGGAGAAGTTTGTACATGGAAAATGGGTCTGAGCATGTTTAGAAGGTTTTCGGCTGGTTTCGAACTGATTCGGAACATGTTGTTCTGGGGGCGGTCACATAGGGCGGTCAGACCGCCCTGTCTGTGATGTGACCGGCCCAGGCGGTCTGACCGGCCTGGCTAGGCGGTCTGACCGGCCTGGGTCAGTGAGAGCAAGTTTTGCTCGGTTTCATGCATTTGCAGTAGTTATTTGCATGCATGTGTTCAGGGGGAGTGCATTTGCTCAGGGGGAGCCTACGTGTGTTCAGGGGGAGCTCCTTGTGCCGCCTGAGTTTTTGCTTTGGTGGTTTGCTCGTTGTGAGCTTTGGTTTTTGTCTCGGTTGTGTTGAGCCGTTGCCCTTGCCTTAGGGGACTGAGACTTTGGCTTCAAGTGATCAGGGTCTGTGTTGTTTGGTTTTTGGATCACTTGATGGGTTGTTCGTTGTTTCTTTCTTTTTCTTTTCCTATGATGATTACTATGTGTGTGGGTGTCGTCAATGCACTCATCAAGGGGGAGATTGAGGACCTGTGTGGTTCAAGGACCGGTGGATGGTCACTCCTTAGTGATGAGTGATTGACAACGTTGTGTGGACTGACTCTTGACCAAGTATTACAGGTGCAGGTTGCGGCTTGATTCGCGTGGTGCAGGTGAAGATCAAGTGCGAAAGGTCTATGTCTGTGTGACCTCCCAGGAGCGGAGAGACAAGTAGGCTTCGATCGAGGTACCCGGTGGCTGACAGGATCGAGTGCGGACCGTACGCTGGCAAGAAGAGCAAGACGACGTTGAGAGGGATGGAGCCGGTGCAAGGTAGCAGCTAACAACTGAAGCTTGTACGTGAGGTTTGCAGCGGTTTGGCCACAAAACCACTGGTTTACTTGGCTGAGCCACAAAGCCAAGGCTGAAGGCTCGACGGGGTGACCAGCCTGCTCAGGCCGGTCTGACCGCCCAGGGGAGGCGGTCTGACCGCCTGGCCCGGAGTGACCGGGGGAGGTCGGTCTGACCGCCCAGGAGGGGCGGTCTGACCGCGTGGGCCGCAGCGCGTCGAGAAGCTTCGAAGCGGAGGACGCATGGCGTGATCGTGAGGCTTGCGTGGAGATGAAGCGGATTGCGGCCAGCGGGTGTCCGTTCGATGGAAAAAATGACCAAAGTTCCCAAAGTGCCCTCGGTGGGCTTGTATCTGAAGTTAAGTAAGTAGGGGTAGTTTGGTCATTGGTTGCCCTCCATATAAACTCAATTGAGAGGAGATGGTAGCCACCACTTGGAACCCTAGTTCATTTGCTTTCCTCCTTAGTTTTCCTTAGGCCTAGTTTGAGAGCTTCATGAGAGATCTTGTGAGAGGGATGGATGTTCGGGTGGCTTGCTAGACCTTGTATGAACCTTTCATGGTATGTATAGAAGCTTCAGCGTGGTTCATCTAGTCTCCCTTTGTCTCCCAGCGTTTTCCCTTTTGGTGATTTTCGGAGCTCTTTTTAGGAATTTTCGTGGTGGCTTGTTTCAGGGGTTTCTTGGAGGGATTCTTGTTGGATATCACACATGAGGTCTTCGTGCCTCTTTTCTTGGTGATTTTGCCCCAGAAATCCTTTGGGAAATCCTTCGATTTGGGTGGATTTCGGAGTTCTCGGAGTTCATGACCTAGAGACCTTCGATTCGTGATTCCTCTTGATTGGATGGGTCTCGGTGGATATCCTTTGGTGGAGAGGTCATTCATGAGGTGACCCAGCTATCCCCGAAGTTTCGTTGCACTCTGTGGAGTGAATCGGGAGATCGGGTGAAGGGAAGTTAAGGGTTGGCCCGCGGCCAGTTTCTGGAGGGGAGGCGGTCTGACCGCCCAGGGCACGCGGTCTGACCGCCCTGGAGGTTTCACGAGGAAAGTATCGGTTTTCTAGGGATTTTCTCTGAGAGCTTGTTTGCCTTGATCAGAGGAGTTTCCAGGAGAAATCTTGGGTCATTTTGGAGTCGTGAGCTTCGAGTTGTGGTTTTGGAGAATTTCCCGGCCTAGGCGGTCTGACCGCCCTGTCCATGCGGTCTAACCGCCCCTGGCAGGAAATTTCTCGTGTGTTATTTCCGCTGTTGTGGTTGAGTAGTCTCGTTGCTTGCTGGTGAGGTTTGCTCCTAGGATCAGTAGCACTCCAGTGGCTACGTGGTCTTGGCAAACGTGCGGATAGAATGGTGAAAGTGATTTTGGGATCAAGGCCGTGTTCATCTCGTTGGAGGAGCTATCTCCCTCGAGAAAGAATTTTTATCGGCTCCCATTCACCCCCCCTCTCTGGTCGCCCAATCCGGTCCTTCATTAGCGTATTGCCATCATGAATGTAGAGACATATAAGCATGTAACATGGCCAAAATCAATTTTAAGCAATTTTCACAAAGAAACATTCATCTCATGAGCAAAACCCTATCCATGACAATTTGAGCAAAAATGAACTAGATCATACAAATCTCATACAAGATCACAAGTTCTCATCACAAGATCATAGCAAACACCCATTAAGCTACTAAATGTCATGTCAAAGCCACCGAGCCATTTGTCTACTTCTTAAAATGAGACTTCTCATGGTAGACAACATGCAACGGTTTAGCACCCAAGATATATACATCAAAGCATAAAGACATGATTAAGAGCTCATTTATCAAGCACAAGACAATTCATACAACAATTTCATTTTCAACTTTAAGCATGGTACATGAAATGCCTTTGCGGCAAAAAGAAGCTTATGCTCCTCCACAAGTGAACATATGGGCTAAACATCTACCATGACAAATGGATCTTTGACCCCAAGCAAAGAGAGCATGATACTCAAGCACAAACTAAGCATGATATAGACATTTGAGCAGAAATTGAGTATGAAAAAGAGCATCTACTCATGAGCAGACATTTTAGCATTTTCACAAAAAGGAAGCTATCTCATCATGAACATATGACAATACCATCAAGAGCATAGCATTCACATCACCATTCCCAAAGCATACACATATCACACATATAGCACATCATAGTGATCAAAGTATATAAGAGAAGCTCATCCTACCACAAATGATCCAAAGATGGCTATCCTACCAGGTTTTGTACAGAAAGTAAAATGCATGCATGGAATGCAACAAAATGATACATATATACATGAGAAGCTCCAAGATCTAGCTAAAAAGGAAAACACACTCCAAGTTCACCTCGCAAGCGTGTGAAGGTAACTTGGTCAAGTCGTTTAGTGAAAATGTCGGCTAGCTGATCTTGGGTAGGTACATAGGACAAAGATATGTTCCCTTTCTCAACATTGTCCCTCAGAAAGTGGTATCTCACTTCGATGTGTTTTGTTTTGGAGTGAAGGACTGGGTTTTTGGCTACACTTATGGCACTGGTGCTGTCACAAAAGAGTGGAACCTGGGAGTACTCCTCACCAAAATCACTCATAGTGTAGGTCATCCATAAAATCTTGGAACAACAACTAGCTGCAGCAACATACTCGGCTTCTGTAGTGGACTGGGCTACACTAGATTGCTTGTGAGACGACCACGAGACCAAAGAAGAACCAAGAAACTGGCAACACCCAGAGGTAGACTTGCGGTCCAATCGACACCCAGCAAAATCTGCATCGGAGTACCCGTGAAGTCTGAGTGTCGAGGAGACAGAATACCAAAGACCAAACTCAGGAGTATAGTTCAAGTACCTAAAAATCCGCTTGACGGCCTGCCGATGTGAAGTCCTTGGTGAAGCCTGAAAATGAGCGCACAGACACACACTGAAATGTATGTCCGACCTCGTCGCCGTCAAGTAGAGAAGGGAGCTGATCATGCTCCGGTACTCCTTCTGGTCGGTTTCGCCATCCTCATCCACATCCAAAGCCGTAGTGGTACCCATTGGTGTAGTCAGCGGCTTGGAGTCGTTCATGCCAAATTTCTTCACCATGTCCCTGGTGTACTTTGCCTGATGTACAAACGTCCCATCCTTGCACTACTAGATCTGGAGTCCTAAGAAAAACTGCAGTTCGCCCATCATGGACATCTCAAATTCCCTGCTCATGTCATCCGCAAATCTGGCAACAAAATCATGAGAAGAGACACCAAAGATTATGTCATCCACGTAAATCTAAACAATTAACATGTCATTTCCACGCTTAAGGAGAAACAAGGTCTGATTAACTGTGCTCATCACAAACCCCTTACTCAGCAAAAAACCTCGCAACCTACCATAGCAAGCCCTCGGAGCCTGTTTCAACCCATAAAGTGCTCTCTGGAGTTTGTATACACGGTGTGGGTATTTTTCACTCTCAAACCCCGGTGGTTGCCCCACATACACTTCTTCCTCTATCACCCCATTCAAGAAAGCACTCTTTACGTCCATCTGGAACAACTTGAACCCTTTAGCCACGACAAAGGCTAGAAGGATCCTAATTGCCTCCAAACGGGCCACAGGAGTAAATGCCTCCTCATAATCTTTGCCCTCTTTCTGGTTGAACCCCTGAGCCACCAACCTCGACTTGTTTCTCACAACCATCCCATTCTCACCTTCATTGTTCTTCCACACCCACTTGGTACCTATGGGACGGCAATTTAACGGTGGATCGACTAACACCCAAACTTGGTTTCTCTCAAAATTCTCCAACTCCTCATGCATGGAATTTACCCAGTTTGCATCAGACAAAGCGTGTTGAATATCTTTGGGCTCAAACGAAGCAACAAATGCAGAGTGAGCAAAGTGAGAAGTATTCCTTGACCTCGATCGTGTAGTGCGTTCATGAAGGTCACCTATGATCGTCGTCGGTGGGTGATCCACCTGTACACGCCGGGGAGCCTCTCGCCTGGACACAATCTCCCCAGCAGCAGCCTCCACTCGAACAGCCTCAGTCGTAGTGGGTGTAGGGGATGGACCATCCTCGATCGTCGTCGTCGTAGTGGAAGTAGCGTGTACACGATCAGCCGCTGGAGCATCACCACCATCATCTTCGTCTTCATCTCCATCCTTCTCATCCTCAAAGATCTTCGCACCAATTTCCTCCTCACCTGCACACTCAAAAGTAGAAGAGCTACATGGTTGTGTCTCGTCGAAGGTTACCTCGCAAGTCTCCATGATTCGGTTAGTGTCAAGGTTGAGCACACGATATGCTCTAGAGTGAATCGCATAACCGAGAAAAATACCATCCAAACATCTAGCCTCAAACTTATCCAACTTGCCCTTCTTCAAAATGAAGCACTTGCATCCGAAAGCACGAAAGTGACTCACCTTAGGTTTTCGCCCATGCATAAGCTCATACGAAGTCCTCTTCTTGAAAGCACGAAGGAAAATGCGATTCGACACATAGCAAGTGGTATTGACCGCCTCAGCCCAGAAACGCTTAGGAGTCCTATGCTCATCAAGCATCGTCCTAGCCATCTCACAAAGGGACCGGTTCTTCCTCTCCACTACGCCATTCTGGCAAGAGACATATGGAGAAGAGTACTGATGGTCGAGACCAAGATCACCACAAAAGGCATCAAAATGAGAGTTCTTGAATTCCGTGCCATTGTCACTGCGTATAGCTCGAATGGCATCACCATGTCTCTCATTCTTCAACCTCAAGATCAAGTCTCGAACAAAGCCAAATGTCTCGCTCTTATCCTCCAAAAAGAAAACCCAAGAGTACCTCGAAAAATCATCAACCACAACCAAAACATACCACTTCCCACCCGTAGAGCGAACACGAGCTGGCCCAACCAAATCCATATGCAATAGCTCACAAGGTCGCTCGGTGATGACAACAATCAGAGGGGCGTGAGAAGCAGCAACCATCTTTCCATGCTGACAAGAAGCACAAACCAAATCCTTCTCGAATTTCAACTTAGGCAATCCTCGGACAAGGTCAAGACCACTCAAGCGGGAAAGCAACTCAAAGCTCATGTGTCCTAACCTCCTATGCCACTTCCAAAGCTCGGCCTAAACGCCAGCAACAAAGCATCGAGGAGGACCAACAGACTGGGAAAATCGGCACGAAAGATTTGACAATCGGGAATGATCGTACAGACAAGATCGCCTCGAGAATCAAGCACACGAGAAGCGCCCAACTTAAAACGAACCTCAAAACCCTCGTCAAGCAACTGGGATACTGACAACAGGTTAAAACCAAGTGACTTGACCAAAGCCACACTCTTTAGGGTCACCTTGCTACTCACCTTCACCATACCTTCAGCAAGCACTCGTCCTCTCCCATTGTCTCCGAAAGTGATGTACTCCCTCGTACTCACTGGGGTCAGGCTGGAGAACCACCCACGATCTCCGGTCATGTGATGTGAACACCCGGAGTCAATCAACCAAAAGTCCTCCAAGCCTCCCACCTGGAATCAAAAACGAGAACGAGAATGAGCAAGCGACTCAACACTGGGGTTAGTACCAAAGGAGTCAAACCAGTGTCGAGCCATTTTCTCAAAAGAAGGGTTAGAAAAATCCATCCTATCAAAGCCTCTAGGTGGAGCCCTCTCACGCCTACCACCGAAGAACCTATCACATCTCACTGGAGGAGTACGCGCACCAAGACGGGGAAAACATGGCCCGTAGTCCCTCTGAGACCCAAAGCTCCGATCGTGCCTCCCAAACTCGTAACGGTCACGAGCAGGAGCACGTCCAACAAACTCACCACTCCCAAACCCAACACGCCTATCTCTCTGAGGAAACACACCTCCACCACCATGAGTGGGAACCGTACACACAAACCCATCACCCCTAGGTAGAGGCCCTCTGCGAGGCTCAGGCACGCCATGGGAAGGGTGGTACCTGTCCTTGTTTGCCATCTCCCTAGCAAACCTATCACCCCTCTTCCTCCTGAAACAGAACTCATCCTTATGCCCATCCCTCCCACAATACTCACAATGGAAGCGGATCAGCTGTGGCTTAGGCTGTGGCTTCTCTATGGGCTTCTCAACAACTTTCTCTCCTGACTTCCCACCAAAGACATTTCCCTGTGTGCTCACAAACTTGATGGGTTTTTGGTAGTTTTCGGTTTTGTGGGGGAACACTGGTGGATCTGGGGTTGTGTCTAACTTGTTTGTGAGGTGGTTTGGCTTGGGTGTATATTTGTTCATGGGTATAGTGTGAGGTGGGATAGGAATCTCTCCAGCTTTCTCTTCTCCCTCACCACTCTTCTCACCACTCTTCTCACCACTCTTACCAGCCCCCAACGCCTCCTCTTGAACTCAGCCAACATCAAACTAGGGGTGGGCATTCGGTTTTAACCGACATTTCGGTTCGGTTTTTCGGTGTATAAAACATTCGGTTTTTCAAGGACCAATAACCGATCGGTTTACTGAAAAATCAAAAACCGACATGTTCGGTTTCGGTTTTTTCGGTTTGGTTTTTCGGTAATACCGAATAGAACCGAAGTTGGACCATACCCCAACACAAATCACAAATTAGAAGGCAGCAAAATTCGCATGTCTCACAAGCTAGCAAATTCATTCCCAAGGTCAAAAGCCAACAAAAACACTCACGAATTACAAGTCAAGAAGCCAACAAGCTTTCATCTCACGGTCTCACCTAGAAGCCAACAACGAGGATTTCTGCCAAGGCTCCGCACTTCCGCAGCACAGACTGTGTATGTTGATGCTCGCCCCGCAGGACACGGCCTTGATTTTGGCTTGCCCCGACACCGGTCGGCTGCCCACCTTGCGCGCTGTCACCATCGGCCGTCGCAGCCTCGCAAGAAGACGCACATGGGGATAGAAAGATGCTCAGCGGCTAGGGTTTGGAGAAACGGCCAGCACTGGGCCTTTGCATGAGTGTTGTTAGCATTTTGCTTTTTTTGAGAGGGTTAGCGTTTTGCTGGTGGGCTGCGTGCTACGTGGGAGGGACATGGGCCATGGTGGGCTGAGGTTGAGGTGGGATACCAAGATGGGACGCGCGATGGGATGCCGCTAGTTTTAGTTGTTCGGTCTGTTCGGTTGTTCGGTGTGTGCCTCATAGAAAACCGAAGCCGATCCAATATATCGGTGTTTGCAGAAACGAAAACCGAAGCCGAAACCAAAAACCGAAAAAACCGACATTTTGGTTCGATTCGGCTCGGTTCGGGATTTTTTTTCGGTTTCGGTTTAAAAGTGCCCACCCCTACATCAAACTCAACTGTGGCTCATGCCCAGACAACCAACTCATCTATTTCCTTAGCTCATCATTCTCATCCTGCAAACGGTCAACATAGTGTGCAAGTTCCATGTTTTTCAAAGCATGCATTTCACAGGTAGAGCATGATGTAGGAATAGGAGCTTTCAATGCAGCCTCAAGAGAAACTATCTTGGTATGAGATTCATCTAGCCTAGCATGCAACACAGGACAAGAAGTGCAAGCACCTAACAAAGCAGGTCTATATTTCAACTTATCACACTCAATCCTAAGCACATATAGTTCCTCAAGAGTTGAGGCATGCTTCTCCTTGAGAGCAGTCAAGTCAGCCAGGAAAACATTGCAATCACTACAATCAACTTCATCAGAAACAACATGAGCAGCTTTCAAAGAGTCTATCTCAGTTCTAGCATCCACAAGCAAAGACTCATGCTCAACTATCTTGTCCTTAGCATCAACCAACAAAGACCTAAACTCTCTCTTCTCCTTGTTGATCTTCCTAAGCACATCATCATGGTTATCAAGCAACTCATTCGGCCTAGCATTCTCCTCTAGCAAGAAGTTGGGATCATGTTGTACCTCCTCGTCGGAGTCAGAGTTCGAATCCGAGCTGTGCTTCCCACCCTTCTTGGAGTGCGCCATACCGCAGAAGCCACCTTGTGCAACGAAGCTGAGGCTGGTGAAGTTCTTGCCCGTGTGCCGCTTGTCCTTGTGCCGATCTTGCTCTTCATCACTGCTCGAGCCGGAAGAAGAGTCGCTTGAAGTGGAGTCGATGTCGCTCGCACCGGCAACCATCGCTCGAGCCGTCTTCTTCTTGTACCCGCTGCTCTTCTTGGGCCTTCTTTCGCCCTTGTCCTTGCGCTTGTCCTTGTAGTCGTTCCGGGAGTGGTGCTTGTTGTAGTCGTGCTTGGGCTTGCCCTTGTAGTTGTTCTTGATCTCCATGGCTTCAGGGCATTTGGCGATGAAGTGCCCGTGCTTCCCGCACCGATAGCACATCCCCGAGCTCCTTCTCGTACATCCGCCCAAACCTCTTGCTCAACAAGGCGAGATCCTCCTCGCTCAGCACCTCAAAGTCCTCATCTGGCATGGACACAAGACAAGACAGAAAAAAGCAGCAGAGTTAGCATTAGTCCTAAATCCTGAGACAAGAGCCAAACTATGAGGATCAGTGGGGCTCTCGCTCTTGGCTCTCAAGCCATGATCAACCTCCAAAGACCTGAGCTTAGAAAACAGCTCATCCAGCGTCAAGGTGTCATACACGCTCGACTCCTTAATGGCCTCGACCTTGCCACTCCACACAGACCTATCCAATGCATGCAAAAGCTTGATAGCTTGATCATGATCCGTGTATGGGAGCACTGTCACATTGGCCCTCATGTTGTTCACAATACTGGTGAAGCACTGAAACATCACATCAGTCGACTCACTGGGGAGATGAGTGAAGTTCTCGTACTCTCTCCGGCAAGTGGAAAACAAACGAGCTTGCACCTGAGCATTGCCAACATGTGCATTCCTAAGCTTAAGCCATATCTTTCCGGCCACATCCTCTCCGTACACTCGATCAAACTCCGAGGCACAGAGAGCACCGAACAAGTAATCAATGGCCTTGCTGTTGGCCTCAAACATGTCCCGCGATCTTGGAAGAAGGAAACTGTCTAGAATGACATAGTGAGGATTTTAGGTCACATCCCAGATCAGAGTCCCCTTCCCACGCAAAAACGCGCCCATACACCTCTCCCACATAGGGTAATTCTTGCCATCGAAGTGCGGAGGACCCGACCCCTTACCGTAGTCGCCCATCTTTGGATCTTAGACTGGTTAGAATCACGAAGATCCGTAACCGGCTCTGATACCAATTGAAGGACCGAATAGGCGACCAGAGAGGGGGGAGTGAATGTGAACTGATAAAAATTCTTCCCGAAGGATGACCTCGGCCTATACCCCGATTGCCACTCCGATCACCCGCACACACGAAAGAAGCTCTAGACTAGGTACACACAAGCCTACAAGTCCTAGAGACAAGCCTCGAATCAAAGCGCGGAAGCACAAGACAAGAATCAAAGCGCTTGGCCAATTCTGGAAAAGCCAGCACGGACTGTCCGGCTTGTACGGGCGGACCGTCCGCACGCGTGGGGCGGACTGTCTGCACGGCCTGCCCGGACTATCTGAAAATGCCAACAGAACCACCAGAGGCGCACCCCGAAAAATCGGACTGTCCGCGAGGGACTCGCAGACTGTCCGCACCTTTACGGACTGTCCGACACTCAAGTTCGGATCGTCCGCAAACTCCGTGCAACCAAAACCACTTGTGACACCGGATCAAAACACAAACTCAGAAGAACACGCGAAGAACACGAAGAACACCTGCGCTGGCCAGCAGCTCGCGGACAGTCTGCCAAGGGCTCGCGGACAGTCCGCGTGATGCGGACAGAAGCAGAAACGCGTGACCCGCGAGGTCAACTCCTCCTATCCATCACCGGATCTCCCAAACGGCTTGAGCTCTTGAGACAAGATTTGGGGGAGATGTGAAGCGTCACTAGATGAAGCTATGCCCCAAAAATCTTGGCCTCTAACTCACTAAATCACCGGGAATCGCGGATCACATGAACCACCACCGAGAACTCAGGCTCCAACCAAAACTCGCAAATCGAAGGGATTTCCCTGCGTTTGAGGGGTCAAGATCACATCCAAAGATGCGCAAGGCATCCACCCATGATACCCTCAAAGAAATTCAAGAGAAAACGCCCTCAAATCAACGAATCGAGCGAAGAATGAAACACCCCAAAAATAGCACCAAAAATGACACGAAAATCACAAAGAGCTAGGAGATCATCACAACGCTGAATGCTTCCATACATCCAGAGGTCAGAGTCTATACAAGAATCTAGCCTAAGGAAAGCAGAAGAAAAGAAGCAGTCCAGAGCGATCTACCGGGGGAGGAAACCCTAGAGTCCAAGAGAGAGAGAGATGCCATCCACCTCTCCGCTATTTATACGAAGTCCACCAGAGGAGGTAAATGACCACGCTACCCCTACAACTTAAAATGAAGATACACAGCCCTCAGGGGCAATATGGTCAAGTCTTCGGATATTCCCATCGAGCGGACATGCTTCCACCGTGGACTTGCTTAGCCTCGACGCAAGCCTCGCGATCACGCCATGTGCCCCCCGCCTCAAAGCTTCCCGACGCTCCCGGATCACCGTCTCCGTCGCATTGGGCCTCCAGACTTGGTTTTGCGGCCCAAACCAAGAAATCGTCCACCGATGGTTTTGTGGGCAAACCACCAAACCCCGCATGCAAGCTTCGGACTCGAACCGCCACCTTGCATCGGCCTATGTCCATGACTTCAACTTGCTAGTCTTGCACCGCACGGCTCGCACTTGACCCCATCGGCCACCAAGTCCATCGAACCAAGCCTACTTGACTCTCCATCTCCTGGAGGCCACCATAGCTAAGGCCTTTCGCGCTTGTTCTTCACCTGCACCAACACAAGTCAAGCTGCAACCTGTACCTGCACACTCAGCCAAGCATCAGTCCACACAACATTGTCAATCACTCATCACTAAGGAGCGACCCTCCACTGGTCTTCGGACACACCTGGTCCTCATTGGTTTATACGAAACTTTAGTGCCAGGCACCTTAGTTCAAACCACAACGTAGGAATACAATAAGCCTCTCATACCCTCCTTAGGAGATGGTGATTAGGGTCAAGTAAGTCATCCTGGCCAGGAATGATCATTCGTTCCTAACCACTCTCTCCATCCTCCCGCGAGACGAAGTCTCGGGGAGAAGGTCTAAGAAGATGCACAAGAGGGGAACCCAAGGGTAGATCTCGCGCCACGAAATCTTTCCCTTAGACTCCTGCTACTCAGGAACGACACCTTCAGCCAGAGCTCAGAAAGAGTGGATATGAAATCTCGGGCTCGACTGATGATGGATCTAGGTGGCTCAACATTTCTTCTGGTGGGTACCTCGTTGACTGGGATGCAAGGGGAGCTGAAGTCCCGGAGATTCTCCACGATCTCTTTTCCCTCAACAGTGTCCAAGTGCGCAAAGGATCCTCCAGAGGGAGCATTAAGCTTCATGGCATCGTCCTTCCACAATCCAAACCAGAAGTGCTAGAGCAACATCCAATCGGGAATATAGAGGACTAGGCAATCTTCCACCGCAGAGGCGAAACGATTCCATGCCATTCCTAGTGATTCCTCCTCACCTTGCTTGAAATTGAGAATCTTGGTCCTTAACGAGATGACACGTCGTATCGGGAAGAATCAGGAGCAGAAAGCTGCCCTCAAACCTTCCCAAGTAAGGTAGTCTCTACCAAAACAACAATGCCAATCCCGTGCTTTCCCAGAGAGGGATAGCGGGAAAAACTCTATTTTCTGAGCATCCGGTGATTCTCCGGTTTTACCCTGAGTTTAAATCAGACGCTCGTAGTCTCTCACATGATCAAAGGGGTTCTCATGACTTAACCTCGAGAAGGATAGGTCCTGAATTAGCTTCATGAGAGGGGTGAAGCCGACAGCCGGATGTAAGAGTGAGTCTTGACAAAGATGGCTCTGAGGGTTCACTCCTCGAAGGTGGAAGGTGTTTACAAGGATAACCTTCCATGGGTAGCGGGGGTAAAGGTAGAAGTAAAGAAAACAAAAGGGATATCTCGATGGGTAACGGGGGTGAAGGTAGAAGAAAATGAAAAAAGATAAATATGAGGATAGACGGGTTCGAAGGTTAACAACAGCCATCCCCGGCAACGGCACTAGAAATGCTTGTTGGTGTTTCTTAACGTCACCACTAGGCGTCGTAATAGCGTGAGCATGTAAGAAACTCCCGGGTACACTGACGAGTGCGAACAAATCCACAAGCGCACGTATACACCGTTGTAGCACTTCTCCCTCGGAGAATGAGTATTCCCATCGAGTTTCGTTCCTAGGACGGGAGAGTAACCAAAGAGGGTCTATCCAAGGACACCAGCTACTACTGAGATAGGTAGGGATGTGAGAAGCACTTTCTTAAGGAACTTAACTCTCGAGATGGATCTGTCCGCTATTAGTCCTCTCCGTGGAGTGCTAGTCCATCCTAACTTTTTAGGGAGAGGCCAATGTTCTGGCAACGGGGCCCAACTCGGTACACAGGCGCGAAGGGTTTCAAAGGGTCCAACAGGCTGTCACCACTGCGGCCTACCTCTATCGTTATGCGAATGCACTTGGTCTTCGTAGGATAACTAGAGTCCAGACACCACGTCTGCACTCCTGATAACTACTATTGCGCGGTTACGTCTGTCGACCCGCTAACAACACTATTGCAACCTGTATAAATACGGGACCACGAACTAGAGAGAGAACAGATCAAATCATACTAGTCATCAAGTTACGGAGCAGCAAGAAAGGTTTGGATGCAAACGAGATACAACAAACTTACTCAGCTAAACAGGATCAAAGCATGCAAACAGACACTTGAACTAATGAACTAGCTCTAAAGGATCGAAACCTTGAGTTACGAAGAACACAAGCCTCTAACTTATGAACGAGCTAAGAACACAAGAACATAACATTCATGCATGATGTCCACTATAGTCTAAATAAGAAATGTCGAAATACTCACTTTGATCCAAATGAAGAACAAGCATCCACGAGGACATCAACTCACTCCTCACTCCTACTCTATATCTCAACTAATCCTAGTCTAGATCTCTTCTCAACCCCATTCTACCACATAGAGGTGAGAATCACCTCACATGGGCAGAATTAGAGAGAGGGAGAGAGAGCTACACAAGAGAGAAGTGAAACTTGAGAGCTTGGAAGTGTGTGTGAAATGAGGCCCCTCCCCCTCTATTTATAGGCAAGGGAGTGGCTTGCTCCGAGGCTCCAAATGCTCTAAAACACCTCGGGATGCAGCCAAGAGCCAATAGGAAGCAACCACGTGGAAGGAGGGGATCAGCCGACCCTAGGTCGGTTCGGCCGATCCTAGGGTCGGTCGAAACCCTCGGCTGGCATTTTGGCCCGTGCTTCCTCTGGCTCCCTTCCATGCGGGCCCTGATGCCCATCCTCCGTGCATGCCACGTTTCCTAGCAGTTTGGTTAGCAAAGTGGGCCCATGGATCCATGTGATGCTGACGTGGCAACGTGTGATTCGTTGAGAGCTCTTCACATGGATTGGTGACATCATGGATCTAGGAGAATCCATGTGGCAGCCCCTCATTGGCCAGAATTTGAGTGCCTTGGATTGGAGTGGAGTGAATGTGCATGGATTCTTCTCATTTCCTATGCTAAATACCTACATTCGAATAGACATCGACACTGGTGGAAAGTATTTGTTTAAGCTCCTATTCTAGTGTGGATGTACATTTCATACTTCAATTTGCAGGAGTTGACGGCCATGAAAATGGTGCTTAACAACCGTCAACAGGGGAGCCGCCACCGGACACCCAAGCACCGGGGACGGATAGAGGCGCAGGGACAGCTAGGGCACAAGGGAGAAGATGAGCACAAGAGGCAGGGAAAAGGAGGGCGGTGGGATTTTGGACTGACCTAAAGCCGCCACCAGCCAGGTCCGTCGCCGGTGAAACCCTAGCAGCGACCCGCGACAGGAGGTTCGAGGGGCGACAGGAGGAAACGCGTGTGATGGGAGGTGTCGAGGGGGTGTGAGAGAAATAGAAATTGAACTGGTATGTTACTAATCAGTGGCATGGTGGGTAATTTCATTGAAGTTTTCCCTTTCACAACTGAAAAAACCAAGGGTGGAGTGGCTGTGAGATTTGCATGGAGGAAAAGCAGATTTCTTTGAAAGCTAGGGGATGAAAGTACCCCCTTTGGTTGAGCTACTGACTTTTTTGGAAAGCTACAGCTAGTTTTAGCTGAACCAAAAGGACCCTAAATACCTTCAATTTCACTATTCATCATCATTTCACATCACATCTACACATAATCTCACCTTCACTATTTATCTCATCACATCTTCTCTCAAAAACACTATTCTCACATTACATTTCCACCACTTTTCACTCATCCAAACACCTTATCAAATTTTCACTATTCACTTCATCACACCCCACCACTTTTTCCCAACTACTCCCTCCGTCGCATAAAAAGTGCAATTCTAACTTTTGAAAATAAACTACAAAAGAGTGCAATTCTAGAAAATAGATCTGATTATTTGCCTAATTAAGTTGTCAGATCTGATTTGCATGTTAAAACTTGCTGTATATGGTCAAGAAATGAGGATATTAAAGTCTATTCATGCCAGCAATAATCTATCTTAGAAAAAAATAAAATTGCACTCTTCATGAAACGGAGGGAGTAAACATCTTTGTCAAATTTTCTTTCCTGCGGGTAGCAAGTGGATAGCTACAGAATATTTTTGTCTATGAATTTACAATTTAAGATATCAAAATATGAAAAACATTTTAATCACCGATCAGTTAGGTAAAGAAAAGCGGATCATTTTGGCCCTCGAATTATTTGAGCCGTCAACTCTAAAATCAATCAACTTTGATACTCGAAGTATCAAACCATACAATTTTCCATCCTTGAGCTTACTTAGAGGAGTGACGTAGTTTACGAGCTAGTATAATTAGTACTTCTTGTGTCTCAAAATAACTATTCATCTCACTTTTGGAGGAGTCAAACTTTTTAATTTTGATCAAAATTCATACAAAAGTGTACTAATATTTATGATGTAAAATAAATAAGACATTGCTACAATACAGTCGACTATAATTTAGCTTCGACTACAGCCGACTGCTTTCCCCTTCTTTTTCTTCTTTCTTCACTACGTGACCCGGACTGGACTCTTGTTTCCCGGTGAGCCACCCACCCCGCCGCCACCTTCACCACCCCGGCTGGCAGTTACCGCACTGCTACGTCGCCCACCTACGAACTGCCGCGCCCTTCCTAATCCCATGGGGATCCTCGCCCCTGCTGCCGGTCACCGGGTCGGCCGGCGGCGCTACCGCACTGCCGCGTCTCCCCTACCTACCAAACCGCCACCACCGTCGGTCCTCCACACCCCCACCCCTCCCGTTCTAGATTTGGTGATCAATGGAATCTCAAAGGCTACACCTCAGCAACCCCTACCCTAACCCTAACCTGCCACCCAGAAACCCAAATCCATAAGGCCGCCCCCTCCACGGCCGCCCAAGGCCAGCAACAACCTCGCCCTCAGACGCTCCACCCACCTCCCACCTCCCACCACCGCCCGCTCCATCCACCGAAGAGAGAGACGTGGGCGTGAGGGAGAGAGAGGAAGAGTGTAAAACCCCGTGTTTTTAATTGGGGCTAATGAGTGCTAATCATCTTCTTAATCAAGTCAACATCATTAGTGCTTAAGCCCTTGGTCAAAGGTTTAGTCAAAACCCTAGTCAAACCCCTTTAAATCCTTATCCTGCCTAGAACTTTTGCCACGTTCTCCAAATTTCACCTAAACACTTCAAAATCTACCAAAATAAAAGTTGTTCATCTTTTCATGGGACACAACTTTCACAATTGGCGGCACTTCAGATTTGGAGTGGAAAGGGGCAAAAAAAACATGGTCAACGGCAGAAAACATTGTTTACCGACGCCGAGAAAATGCCCAAGTTGGCATGCTGTTTATGCAAAATCTGTTGATCAAAACCCCTTAGAGCTTTTGTAAAAGTTGTAGAGGGATGAGTGGGCTACAACTTTGCTATATACATCTCGGAGCACTTCTGTTGCAAAAATGGGAGAAAAACATGGTCAAACAGGGGCAAGTCGAAGAGTTTAAACGCCGGGAACGCGCGCACGACACCGTCGCGCCGGGGCGCCGCGTCAGACCGCCGTACGCACGCACGCTGAGGATGGCCTGCGTCCGCGGTCCGAGGCGAGAGCCGTGGGCACTGTGTAGGGACGCACTGACGCGGGCTAGTGGCCGCTAGGCCAGTGCCACGCGGCATCCGCACGCGCGGCCGCCATTGGCCCTCCGCTGGCGCACGTCGCCACCGACCTCCCCGCCCATGTTGTGACCCCCTGTGGCCTACGCCGACTCGATCGTGACCTCCTCTCCACGCCACGCCAGCTATAAGAACCCCTCCCCTTCTCTCATCGCACGAGAGCACACTCTGGCGTCCGCCATTAGCGCCGCCTTGACGACCTCGCTGCTTCGCCCGCTCTCGTGACCAACAAGCACCTCAAACCTCACCCCTAGCATCCACTCGAGCTCCCACAGCCATCCTTGGCCTAGCTCCACCTCCACATTCATCAGAATCTGGGCCGAGGCGACTGCGCCGCTGCAGCCTCGCTGTCGCCGCTCGCCGGAGCCATCTCCGGCCACGCCACTGCCACCAATCAGACCACAGTGAGCTCAATCACACATCCCTGTCGCTTGTTTGCCTGCTCCGGCCGTGCATCACTTGGAATCATAAGATTGTTAAATTGGGTTGCTCACGTGGTAAGAGCATGGTATTTTGGGCTCCGGTCCAGTGGTTCAGAGATTAAGCGTTTGAACGTACTAAACATTTGTCGGAAATGGGTACGGTAAGCCTAGTACCTAAATGATGCGGTGCGGGAACTTTGCGCTACTAATCTTGCGTTGCGGCCCCAGTCTTGCAAACTGTGGTGCATGTGTGATGCTGGACGCTATGTGAGGCATGCTAGATAGCCTTGTACCTAGGACTGTGGCATCCGATCCCAATCTGAGGAATGACGGGAACCGCCTGGTTGAATGAACTCTTTGTGAGGACATTCTCCCGTATGTTTAGGTCCACCTTACAAGGTTATTAATCGATTGATCATCGTCCTCTCACTGTTATCCGAGAGTGCTTAATTATCTGGCCATGGTGATCCCTTTATGATGGAATATTGATAAACTTGATGTTTGATTAAATTGTATTGCACAACCCATGCTTGCAATAGTTGCTTATCTAGTAATGAATTAATCTAGTAGAACTTGAGCTAAAATATTGAAAGTAAGGATTAACTTCTTAGTAGCTTTGTGGCAAAACAAACCCACTAGCCAAAGGCCTTGCATAATTAGAGGTTAAGTCTTTTATTTTAGACGGGTAATCCTTGCTGAGTATTAGTATACTCAGCCTTGCTATCAATGTTGTTTTCAGGTAATAATGTTTGGCCTGATGAAATTCCACCCGGCTGGGAGCTGGAATGGGTGGATGACGAGGAGTGATGGCGTCATGGGTGGCCTCCCATGATGCCAAGTTATCGCTTAGTTATTTCTGCTATCTTTTAAACTCTGAACCATTTACTTTTATGCCAAGAACAATGGTTTGTAATAATTAACCCTACGGGGAAGATTGGATTTAATTTTTAAGGTACTCTGGACTCTCCTTCGTGGGAGTTTTAATGTATGCGTGTTCGATCCTCTGTGTGTTGTACAAGTGATTTACCGGCCTTTGACCCGGTAACACTCACGTGATGGTTCTTTATTATCGCTTAATGACCAAATGGAGTGGTTTAGGCGATAGTACGGAATTATCTCGGATGGAGTTGTCATAGTTGGTACCAAAGCATCCGTATACACCAGAGTAATTAGATTAACACTAATCACATGATTTAGAATAAAACTTGCCAAGATTGATTAGATTTTGAAAATACGTTGGATCGTTAAGGAATGATTTAGACTGAGATGCCCTAGAGGGAATTTTGGGATCTTTAAGGTGGCTAAGTATCTATGGTTTATTTATACTAACTTCCAGCACTTCTTAAGCCACGTGTTTCATACGTGTGCTGTGCCGCATCACGAGTATGCGAGGGTTGATAGGGCAATCCATTCAACGGATCCTATCTTCTCGATTGGATGCTCACGTGTCTTATATGTGTGCTTTCCGTATGCAAGTCATACGAAGGATAGCATGTTCTATTCAAGATGAACATGTCATGGGTTGTGATGTCGCCACGTTTTGCTAGACGTGTGCATGATTCCGCACTACAAACATGTGAAGGGGGACACCCTCCATTCAAAAGGAGCGCGTCTCAGGTTGGGCGCTGTCCATGCGGTGCAAAATGCATCGGTACCATTCCTATAGCGAATGGTAATGTATGTGGACGCTTCTGTGACATGCTGGCGCGGAAGGTTCTTTTTGTGCAGGTACACTAACCACGTTAGTGCGATCGCTATGAACGACGTGTAGCACCGACTAGTTATTATAGGGAGAGTCGTTTATAAGCTTGCCACCGGCACTAACTATGTCTTTTAAGATCCATGGTTTGTGAGGTTGTTTAAGACGTGTGCATCATGATAAAATTTTGTAGAACCTAAAATTTGTTGTTCTACTCTTGTGCTATGCTTCTAGGAAGGTTGCTTGCTCTTAGAATGAGCTTTCTCTCAATGAATCATAAGTTAGTTTTCTGCCAAAACTTGCTGTTGCCGGGTCATGAAATTGTAGAGCCAAATTTAGGATGTTTCTGGCTAGGCAAATTTTACAAAAGTTGTTCCTCATCAAGTCAAGCATCTACTGTGAATTTTTCACGATTTTAGGATTTTTTGATCTAGAGTTATGATCAAATTAGTGAACCTCTGTTCTGCTGTTTTTCCTAGTAACTTTCCTCTGAAAGTAGATTTTTTTCGAGCATGTTACTGTCTAATCCAGATCTACCTTTGAATACCAAAATGTGCACAAATATCTTACTGAGTTGCTGTAAAAATTTGGGAATTTTTGGGGCTCTGGTTTTCACGTTATGAATTTTTGTTCATACCTACCAGAATTTTTGTACCCGTATTCATGTTATGCTCGTATTGAGGTTTAACATGTTGTACCCATTTTTATACAGATGGAGTATCTGGAACACTTCGAGATTGACGTGGACGGTACCCTTCGTACCAATGGCCTCCACTGGGAGGGCTTTCCTCGTGTTTTGTGGGACACCCTCAGAGAGGTGGGCTACACCACTCCGCCAGTGTACGAGGTGTTGCACTTTTAGGACCAGGGAGTCCCCTACGTGCGCACGATCGCGACCGTGCCACCGCACCCGGAGCACCCTGAGTGGCCGGACTTGAGCATGATGTTCTTCGAACATCGTGGTGTCCAGTCATTGGAGTCCGTGTTGACGGCTGTTAAGTACTACTTTCAGCCATCAATATTCTCACATAAATGGAGGCATATGCATTATTTACTTGCATTTTGGTTTGAATAATGTAGTTCCACTTGTCCTTGGAGATTATTTGTATGTAGGTGAAATACCCATTAAAAGAGATGGAAACCCACCTTCTATGGAAGAACCATGCCAACTCAGCTGAGGAGGTGGCTGCCACCAAGGAAACAAGTGGCAATCCACATCACTGATCCAAGGGAGGTACTCACCGACGAATCAGAGAGCGCCACATGGACTTCACATGGATCAAAGGGCCCACCACGGATACCAAAACAAGCCATGCACTAGGGATGGATCAGAGGGCCCACAGGGCAGCCACCCAGAGGAAAACCACCCCGAGTGGGGGCCTAGGGGGCCGGCCGATCCTAGGATCGGCCGAACCGCCTTTGGGCCGCCCCATCTCGGCCCTCCACGTGGCAGCTGCTCATTGGTCACTTGCTTCACTCCCGGGTGTTTTGAGGCCATTTGGTGCCTGAGGCAAGCCTCCTCCTTCCCTATAAATAGAAGGGGAGGGGCACCCATTTCTCACACACCACTCTCTCATTCTCCTCTCACTTTTAGTCTCCAAGGCTAGGGGGTAGGCTAGAGTAGCTCTTCTTCAGGTTCCAAGTCTTCTTTGGAGTCTAGGTATGAGTTCTCTTTTATCTTTATTTCATTGTATGACTTTGATCTACTTCAGTTATTCAGCTATTTCATATAAAGTCATGGTAGATCATATGCTTGATATGTTCTTGAGTTCATCTCTTGTTCATCATTTAGAGGCTTGTGTTCTTCATGAACACTACCTTTTGATCCACTTGAAGGATGATAAACTCATTCCTTATGTGTTTGTTCATAAGTTAGAGGCTTGTGTTCTTCACGAACATGACCCTTTGATCTTGTTGACTAGACATAAGAGAGTTCGTATCCATTCGTATGTGTAGCCTTAGTTGATCTTGTTAGATGGCATGATAGTGTTGCATGAGGTGTGTGTTCAAGCTACGGTACTGTTGACGACTGTTAAGTACCACTTTTAGGCCGTCAACTCCTACATAAAATAAATGGAAAGTGATCATCAACACTAGAATAGGGGTTTATACTAACAATTTCCACAAGTGTTGGTGTTTCTGGCTTTTGTTGCATGACGCACCGAAATACGTGTTAAATGACACAGTTGAGAGCAAGTGCACCAATGGCATAGATATGGCATCATCATAAACAATCACAAATGCCAAATTGGTCTGCACCACTGCAATGGGCTCGTCGAGACGATCGAAATGGATATATCATTTGCCTACTTTGGAGTTCGGATGAAAGAGATATGCACAAGATAACATGTGGGCCCGGTGGGGCCCACACCAAGCCACATGGCGACGTGCTGTCACACAGGAGTCCACGTGTCCATGACACATCATCGATCCAAAGAAACACACTCTCGACCAATCAGGAGCCAGTACGCGGATCCAAGGGCCCACAATCACGAGATAAATGGCTAAAAATACCGCATGCACCCCCATACCCACCTTGGGACCCACCTGGCAGTCACCTGGACGAAAGGCGGTGCGAGGGGAGCTACCCGGGGGTCGGCCGACCCCCCAGGTCAGTCGAACCCATTTTGCGGCCCCTCGTGTCACCCTTTCACATGTCGGCTTGTCGTGACGAACCAAAGGCGGTGCCAGGTGTTTGCCCGAATATTCCCTCTGGATCCTGCAGCTCCTTCTCATGGAAGATACATCAACTTGGCCCCCACTCCTCTTTGCCACGTGTCACCACCCTATTGGTGGCACCCATGGCAGCCAAGTGGCTCCTCCTACTCTCCTTGACCTATAAATAGAAGGGGAGGTGGCTAGAATAGAGACATCCCATTCCTCTCCTCATTAGAAACACTTGTTTCTCCTCTCATTTGATCTCTCATGGATCAAATGGGTTGAGGAGATTGCTATGTAGATGGTGGTGTGGGTGAGATCCCAACTTGTTCTTCATTTAGAGCAAAGTGAGTATTTCTGTATTTCCAATTAGACTAAAGTTATGTTCATGCATGGGTGATATGTTCTAGAGTTCTTCGTGCGTTCATCATTTAGAGGCTCGTGTTCTTCATGAACACGCTTCCTCGATCTAGTTGACGAATGAGTTACTCACGGTTTTGTGTTTGTTCATAAGTTAGAGGCTCGTGTTCTTCACGAACACGACCCTTGATCTTTTGTTATAAGTGCATAAGTTTGCATTCCGTTTGTGTGAATTATCCTGTTAGATCTTGTTGGAATACATTAATCGGTGACTAGTCGTTCTTCCTCACGTCAATCGATTCAATGATGAGTAAGGTCTAGCTCATTCTTGCGGGTTCGTCGCTTTGTATTTATACGGAGTGCTGTAGTGTTTCTATAGGGTGCCAGACGTATGTAAGGAATCGGATGCCCGTAGCCTAAGAGGGGGAGGGGGTGAATTAGGCAACTTAAAACCTTAACCTATGGCTTATCACTATTTGCATCAAACATAAACTAGAACATGCTATCTAGATGTGCGCTAGGGTTGTTCTAGTGTAAAACTCTCATCCCAAAACAAGTTTTGCAACCTATAGCCAATCCCAGCAAGATACTACTCTAGGTAAGTAAAGGCAAACAAGGATTGCAAGAATGTAATGCGGAAACGTAAATGGGATGAGAGGAAGCAAACTCTTGACACGCGATTTATCCCGTGGTATCGGTAGGCACTAAGCCACCCCTAGTCCACGTTGTTGAAGCACTCTACACAAGAGTATTGCTTCCCGGTCACCAAGTCTCTCCCAAGAGCACCACTTGACTTGCCACAAAGGCTCGCCACGAAGGCACTCGCCAAGCTCCCTTGGTCACCTTGATGCCGCCTCCACTAAGGAGCTTCTCCACCAAGGGAAGGGGGTATCCATGTCCCCCTCACAAAGTGTCCTCGCCGCTCCACACCAAGCCTGGATTAGCATAGGTTTCATTTCCCTATTTCAAATAAAAGCAAGAACATGTTTTTTAGGATAAGTTGTCCTTCGGGTATTTTTGGTCACTAACCTTTCAGGTGGAAATTGAAAAGAAAGATGGATAGGTGATGCCTATGAACATGTGAGCCACATCAGCTGCAACACCTAGATAAGTTTTGGTGAGGGAACATTTACAAAAGGTAGCTTGATCACCACACACTTGAGTTTTGTTGCCTAGCAATGTAAACTTCAAGTGTGGGGGAGGTATGTGAGCATCCTGAGTAAAGTTCCTCCTCTACCAAATCTTATCCTGGTGTGAAGATGATGTCAGCTCTTGCATCCTGCCCACTAGCTAGGTAAGTCCTGCTTTTGACATTAAATAAAGCCCTTCCGGGAGGTTGCCCGAGGTTCACCATCTTTTGCTCATGCTTATGTCCCTTTTTGAAAAAATCTTGATCATGCTTATGTGCTTCCTTTATCTTCATTCATGTGCTCTGGTTTGAATGTGTGAGCAATTGCATACATTCATAGACTGTTTTAAATTAAGCGTGGTGCTTAGGTTAAAACTGTCTTCTTCAATCAAAACAAGACATGGTGTCGAATTTTGATTGATGAACCTTAGAGTTATGCTTCCTTGGATCTTGGTTGCATGTATGCAGACTAACCCTTGCAGGAAATCATCAATCCCAAATGGGTAAGTCATTAAGCTAGATTCATATGGGAAGGTAAGTTAAGGTGTCAGATTTATGTTGCACAACATACAAAGGAGGAACATATGACCTCACAAAAGGTCCAAGGTAAGTATATTATCCTTTGTTTATGAAGTGCAGTATTGATCTAACCCTGCTTGAGTAAATGACATGGTGACAATAAAAAAACCAAGAAAATATTTGCTTTTGAATAAAGGCTCTATGGTTCTCGAACCAGTAGAGTCCATCTTTTGTTTCCACTTTTGCTTGAAGAACAACACCAGTACAAGTACCAGTGTGAGGGAGTTCTCTCAAGCTCATCATCAATTTATCCATTTGAGAACTCCCACACAAAGGGATATACGACATCGACTATGCCTTCATGACAAGGACAAGGTAAACTAGAGTGAGCTGGTTACCCCATGGGTCAGCCGAATCACCACTATCTTCCCTACTCCTCATATCCTTCAGGAGCGATGGTACGTGCACTCTTCATCTCACTCTCTACCTATGAGTTTGAATGATCTTCAATTCTTATCCAATAAATCAAACTCAAATAATGGTGCTCTGCTTACTCTACATGATTCTTGTGGTTGGCTTGCATAAGTTTTATTCCTTACTTATCATCTTGACGCTTGTGAACAAATATCATTATGAAACTCATGCTTATCTAAGTAGTTGGTGTTTGTGATATGGTTTGATGATATGATCTTTGCTCTTAATGTTTGAGTGCTTGGGAGTTTTATTAAAAAAAATCTTAAAAACCCTTTGCAAAGCTCCTCTTTGATATGCCACAGTCCTACCAAAGCCATATGATGCTACCAGTTGAAAACCTTATACTCATATGCTGCTTGTCATTGCATTGAGCTTTGTCAAATTCTGTGACCCTTGCGAGAAGTCTTTTTATGCTTTCATGATCAAGATTCATGTGCACTCCACCATTTTCCCCTTGCTATGCTTCTACACTGGAAGTTAGCATTGTCTCATTCATCCATTCCACAAAATAAAGCTCCATGCATTGTTCCATGATTTATCCCTCTCCAAATATCTCTAAAAGAGATTGGGCTATATAAAAAAGAGAGAGAGAGAAAGACATGCTCAAAAAGTAAGATTTAAAAAAAATACAAAAAAAGAGATAGCCCATATCTCGAAAATTTCAAAAAGGAGAGCGGAGAAAATCATGCAAAAAGGAGTTCCATAACTTAGATGGTAATAACTAGTACCTATTCCGGGGCTAGTGTCCACCTTACCATCAGCACAACATTTTATCATAGTATGGTAATATCTAGAACCCATTCCGGGCCTAGTATACAACTTACCATACCCATCATAGCCATACACGTGCACATCTTGATCTGATTGTATGAATTGTTTTTCTCTTGGATCCAGTCTTTGACTTTGCAATATATGTGATACAAGTATGCCTTGTCATTCATACCTACCATGAGCTCCACATAAGCTTTTATTAGAAGTAGGATGAATAAAGGCAGTTTAATGCCTTGGTGAGGACATATACACATTGAGCGATCTGAGAATCAAATGAGGAGCTAAGAAAGATTCATTTTGAAAATCATTGCAAAACCCCAAGTTACTTGACATGATGAGCAGGAGTGACTTGATTCATGACCGTTCCATTCCTCAACTACCCAAGATGGCATGGTAGACACTCCACAAAGTTCACAAGTGCAAGGTATGATTTGGAATATCTCTTATGCTCGCTTCACAACTTTTGACATCATGTTCCACTTGATCTATTCTCCCTTTCCTCGGGACGAGCAAAGGTCAAGTGTGGGGGAGTTGTTGACAGCTGTTAAGTACCACTTTTAGGCCGTCAACTCCTGCATAAAATAAATGGAAAGTGATCATCAACACTAGAATAGGGGTTTATACTAACAATTTCCACAAGTGTTGGTGTTTCTGGCTTTTGTTGCAGGACGCACCGAAATACGTGTTAAATGACACAGTTGAGAGCAAGTACACCAATGGCATAGATATGGCATCATCATAAACAATCACAAATTCCAAATTGGTCTGCACCACTGCAATGGGCTCGTCGAGACGATCGAAATGGATATATCATTTGCCTACTTTGGAGTTCGGATGAAAGAGATATGCACAAGATAACATGTGGGCCCGGTGGGACCCACACCAAGCCACATGGCGACATGCTGTCACACAGGAGTCCACGTGTCCGTGACACATCATCGATCCAAAGAAACACACTCTCGACCAATCAGGAGCCAATACACGGATCCAAGGGCCCACAACCACGAGATAAATAGCTAAAAATACCGCATGCACCCCCATACCCACCTTGGGACCCACCTGGTAGTCACCTGGACGAAAGGCGGTGCGAGGGGAGCTACCTGGGGGTCGGCCGACCCCCCAGGTCGGCCGAACCCATTTTGCGGCCCCTCATGTCACCCTTTCACGTGTCGGCTTGTCGTGACGAACCAAAGGCGGTGCCAGGTGTTTGCCCAAATATTCCCTCTGGATCCTGCAGCTCCTTCTCATGGAAGATACATCAACTTGGCCCCCACTCCTCTTTGCCACATGTCACCACCCTATTGGTAGCGCCCATGGAAGCCAAGGGGCTCCTCCTACTCTCCTTGGCCTATAAATAGAAGGAGACGGGGCTAGAATAGAGACATCCCATTCCTCTCCTCCTCATTAGAAACACTTGTTTCTCCTCTCATTTGATCTCTCATGGATCAAATGGGTTGAGGAGATTGCTATGTAGATGGTGGTGTGGGTGAGATCCCAACTTGTTCTTCATTTAGAGCAGAGTGAGTATTTCTGTATTTCCAATTAGACTAAAGTGATGTTCATGCATGGGTGATATGTTCTAGAGTTCTTCGTGCGTTCATCATTTAGAGGCTCGTGTTCTTCATGAACACGCTTCCTCGATCTAGTTGACGAACGAGTTACTCACGCTTTTGCATTTGTTCATAAGTTAGAGGCTCGTGTTCTTCACGAACACGACCCTTGATCTTTTGTTATAAGTGCATAAGTTTGCATTCGTTTGTGTGAATTATCCCGTTAGATCTTGTTGGAATACATTAATCAGTGACTAGTCATTCTTCCTCACGTCAAGCGATTCAATAATGAGTAAGGTCTAGCTCATTCTCGCGGGTTCGTCGCTCCGTATTTATACGGAGTGCTATAGTGTTTCTATGGGGTGCCAGACGTAGCCGTGCTATAGTAGTAATCGGTGGTGTAGACGTGGTGTCTAGACTACAGGTTATCCTTCGAATGCCCTGTATCCCATGTTTTGTCTTGGGGTAGGCCGCGGTAGTGACAGCCGTTGGACCCTCTAAAATCTCCCACGTTTGGATACAACATGTAGGCAACCATTTGCCATGAACCAACTGTTATAGCCAGGAGGGGACGGTGTCCGAAGCGAGATTTCTATCCGAGCTTGTTCCCCTCTAGAATCGAGAACCTACAGGAAGCACCCCATCATCTCCCTACCATAGCTGGGGCTTGGTGTCCTTGGACCGTTCGTCTAGGATAGAAGGTAGTGCACATCGTTCCTTGGATTCGATACCCTTTGGAATACTCCTGAGGTGAAGTGCTACAGCGGTATTTCTGTGCGCTTGCGGATTCTTTCATACCCATCGGTATACCCAGGTGGATCTTACGCTCACACTAGGTGTACAACTAGTGGTGAGGTTAAGAAATACCAACAGGTACTCGGTCTAAGTTGGCCAGTCTTCTGGTGGCTCTCACCCTGGGTAACAATAGCCCGGGCCGGGTAAAGTCTAGCAGCAACGTAGGCATAGTGCCTGGGTTGTGTGGCTACGTTAGTTATGAGCATACCCACCGTAACGATAGAGGTAGGCTGCAGTGGTGACAGCTGTTGGACCTTTTGGAACCCTCCGCGCTGGGGTATTGCTGTAGGAGTCCAAAGTATAGTTTCGCAAAGTGCTGGTCGTCACGGGCTATCTCCCCGTTTGTACCTGGGTGCTGAACCTTACCCTCTCATGCAATGTTTCATGCCTATCTCTCGTATCTTCTAGCTTTGTATGTTTAGTACATTAAGACCTAGAGCTAACTCGTATGTTCCCCCTATGTCGTAGAGTACTAGAGTAGGGGTAGATCTGAGTGTGTGTCGCACTACCCTATCATATCTTTTATCTTACCCCTACCTTTGAGTTGTTGTTTCCTATATCTATCTCTTGGTTTGCATTCAGTGCAAAAGCATAAGTCTATCATATCCGCCATTGCCTTCCACGGATACGATACCCTTAGAATATTCTCCTTCCTTGGAGAAATGCTACAATGGTTTATCTGTGCGCTTGCGGATTCGTTCATGATCGTTTAGATATACCTTTGGCAAGTCTTGATGTTCACGCTAACTCGGCGTCGTTAGTGGTGACGTTAAGAAATGCCAACAAAGCATTTCTAGTGCTGACGCTAAGGATGGATTCCAAATCCATTCTTAAGTGATTGACACTAAGAAATGTCAACAAGCATTTCTGGCACCGTTACCGGGGTTAGGCACAAGATTATCATGACTATGCTTTGCATCTATTTATAAATCATGAGTAGGTTAGGGCAACTCTCAATGCAGGCTAACCTTGATTGTCTTCTTTTATCTTTGGATGATGAAGACAGGTAGTGTATGACTGGTTTCGATTTACCAGAGAATTTCACTAAAGATCCCGAGTCACTAGTAAGGAGAGCTCGAATTCATTTCGACTCACCTCGTCGAACTTTTCCTTTGTACCATCCACGTCAAACGCTATGGCCCAGAAGACACTTCGTGGGTACTCAGCTCCTTCTGCTGACCAGGTGCTGCAAGGCCCTGAGGTGGCAATGGGGACTGAAAATTTTGAGATCAAGACGGGTCTAATCACGATGGTACAGGCTAGCCCATTCTGTGGCAAGCCAAATGAGGATGTCAATGCCCATTTGCAGCAATTCCTAGAGCTATGCAACACTTTCATCATCAGGGGTGCAAATATGGATGTTGTTCGTCTTCGACTGTTTCCATTTTCTCTCCTGGGGAAGGCCAAGCAATGGTTCTATGCAAATCGTGGTGCCATTAATACTTGGGATAAATGTTCAGAGGCATTCCTCAAGAAGTTCTTCCCATTGGGTAAAACCAATGCTCTTCGTAGGAGAATTTCTGGTTTTCAGCAAGCAGCAAGTGAATCCATTCCGGAGGCTTGGGAAAGGCTTCAGGAGTATGTCCTGGCCTATCCTCACCATGGGATGGAGGATTGGCTTATTCTTCAGAGCTTTTACAATGGGCTGACTCCGACAGCCCGAGGCCATATTGATGCTGCTGCTCAGGGAGCATTCTTCTCACTTACTGTTGATAATGCTAAATCACTCATTGAGAAGATGGTTTCCAACCAAGGGTGGAGTGATGAAAGACTCCAACCATGTCCGAGGGGTACTCATACTGTCAAGGAAGCAGACATGATTACTGCCAAGTTGGATCTTCTTATGAAGAGATTGGACGACTACACCAGCGAGAAGGCTACCATGGCCACCACTACTCTGCCGATGGATTCTCATATGACTTGTGAGGTCTGTGGCAACACTGGGCACTCAGGAAATTATTGTCCGGAGACACAAGAGGAAGTGATGTACATGAACGACAACAACAATGGTTATCGTCCACCTCAACAAGGAGGCCAAACGTGGAATCAACGACGCCCTTATTATCAAGGAGGTAACCAAGGTAACTCTCTTACAATCCTAACCAACCCTCCTTGAGAAATCTCATTTTTGGGCAAGCTAAGATTAATGAAGGTGTTAACAAAAAGCTAGCTGCCCTTGATAAAACCTTGGAAAGTCTCAATGTTAAGCTTGATAGTTTTTCTTCTGCTCAGAAGAGTCAGCTGAGTTTTAACAAAATGTTAGAAACTCAGTTAGCTCAGTTAACTGCTTTGGTTCCATCTGCTGATAACGGAAGGATCCCAGAGCAACCCGCGTCCTCTTGTGAAAATGTTAGTGTAGTGTCAACTAGGTGGGGTAAGCCACCTAGGAAAACACATGCTCCTAACTATGCAAGAAAGCCCATACAACAAATTCTAGATCCATGGGAGGAATCAGCAGTTTGCACAAGAAAGATCCTGGCTATCCGGCTATTACATGCACCATTTATTACAAGACGATCAAGCATGCCCTTTCCTACCTTGGTGCAAGTGTTAATCTCATGTCCAAGGCAATGTTCGAGCAACTAGGATATCCAGCTCTCTCTCCAACAGCCCGGACTATCCAACTCGCTGATTCAACGATACGATATCCAGAAGGAATTGTTGAGAGCCTATTGGTCAAGGTCAAGAACTCTTATGTCTTCGTGGATTTCGTGGTCCTTGATATGGATGACGAGGGAGGAATGTCGCTCATCCTTGGGCGACCATTTCTCAGTGATGTCCGAGCTAGAATCAATGTAGGGTCCGGAGTAATCCGTTTCCGCATTGGGAAGAGGAACTTGAAGTTCAAGTTTCAGGACAAAGAAGAGCAATGCTATTTGGTGCAGGATAGTGTTGAGCAGCTTGGGGGAAGGACAGAGCCTTCACCCCCAAAGAAGAAATCTCCATCAAAGAAGCAAAAGAAAATTCATAAGGAATGGCAGAAGATTGAGAGAGCACCACCCTCTACTTCTCAGGAGTGGGGTGTTGAGTGGAATTAAACGTTGAGAAGATTCCAACTCGTCGGACTAAAAATGATGAGTCATTTCTACCAAAAAGGTTAAAGCTAGTATTTATCTCATATTTCCCTTTCCAAAATTTTATTTGATCTCCAAAATTCCATATTTGATTTTTCCAAACCTTGCATCTACATGCTAGATTTATCTAGCCCTTTTCCCTTTCCAAATAAAATTTCTGAAAATAATTTCTGAGTTTGAAAATTCTAGAAAAATCATTTGAAAAAAATATTTTGGGCGATTTTGGGCCAAGGCACTCAGGCAGGCCCCCAACTAGCCGTTGGGGAGCCACTGGCCAAAGCAGGAGGCAGGTGGGCCCAGCCGACCCTAGGTTCGGTCGAAGTAGCCCAACGGCTGCTGGTCCCCACCTTGCTCCAACGGCTCCTAGCCGTTGCCCAACGACTATGTCTGGATGCCTGGCGCATTTTCCTATAAATAGCAGGGGGAGAGGGGGTGTTCTTCCCCTCTCTACTCCTTGCTCTCTTGGTTTTCTTGGATTTCTTTCTCAAGATTGGATCATCAAGTGTTCTCTCTATTATGTTGCTGAAGGTATTGCTATTGGTGGAGCAGGCTCGGTAAGAATTTCATTCGATTTCACTAATCCATCACCAAGTTGCTCTTGTTTGTTGTTGTTGTTGTGCTAGCATGAATTGGGCGGCGAACACTCTCCGGAGGGTGACACGCACCCGTTCGCGGGCAAGCACGAGTTCATTCGTCCCTACCGAGCCGACGCCGAGCCCATCAACGATGGATTATGAAGAAGAGCAAGAAGAGCAAGCCGAACCTCAAGCGGTGGAGGAGGTCGTCGACGACACCCCCTACCTCAGCTTGTGGGGCGCTCGAGAGGAGCAAGCCTATGCTATCCTGAAGGACCGAGTCTTCGCCCATACCCGGGGCTTCGACCCGGCTCTCATGGAGAAAACATGTATGAATCTCGAGTTTGCTTCTATTTGGTCTGCTCTTGGTTGGAAGGAGTTTGCACCGGTTACAGAGCTTGGCTCTCAGCCCCTCACCATCCAGTTTCTTTGCTCTCTTACCGAGGTTCCGGATGGTGTTGAGTTTTGTCTTTTTGGGACCGATTATCGTGTTTCTTGGAAGGAACTTAGTCGTCTCCTTGGTTTTAGTCCTCGTTGTGCTGTTTCTCTAAAGAAGGCTTGTGAGGGTTTTGTTCGAGACTCCTTCTGGGCAGACATCTCTGGTCTTGTTTACAGTGGCAAATTTGTGCCTCAGTGCAATGATATTGTGCATTCCACTCTCCATTTGTGGCACAAGTGGCTCTCCATTACTCTATTTCCACGAGAGGATGTTCGGCCCGTGCGCAGTGATGAGTTGATGCTATTATACGCTGCTATTAAACACATCAAGGTCTCTCCCGTTAAAGCTATGATTCGATAGTGGTTGATGAATTTCAAGATGATAGGTCCTGTTGAGTGTACGTCTTTGGTGACTCGTATTGCTCTCAGACTCGGGGTTCTTAGCGGGAATCCCGTACCCTTCATCGGGACGCCCCGAGTTCTCATTGATGAGGCATACTTGATCCAGGGGCATATACTTAAGAGGGTCCCAAATGATTCTTTGACTTTCTTCTTCCTAGGTTATGCAAATCAAATCCCGTTACCTAACTCGGGGTTTCGATTGTATGGCTCGGAGTCACTAACCATTCCCCTTGTTACACAAGAGGAAAGCCGTCGTGCTAGTGTGTTGGCGGTCGATTTCCGTCAACCAAGAACACTTGTTATGTTATAGTTGGGATTTCATTTTGGAACTAACCCGCCACTAGGCATACTAATGATATAACAAGTTCATCATTGGATGTGTGTTTTGGAGTATAATGTTTACGCAAGAATTCATGCACTAAATGAGAAGAAATACATTCGGTTCGGAGGACGATTTACATGATGATCAAGAGGCTCCGACCGTGCGTGAACTTGACTCCAAAGGTGGCAAGGACCAATGTGCTTCGAAGAAGAATCTCCAAGGACCACGATGAAAAGATCGAAAGATCATGCATAAACACCCCTTGACTTGGTCGCGGAGATAACGACGTCCAAAGCCCATATTCGAAGGAGGAAAAACCCCAAAGTGCAAGAAACGACACGTGGCAAAAGACGGAGACGAACCGGGCCGAGGATGGGCCAGGCCGGTCGGCCCACCCCCTCTTCGCCTCGGTTCGCCGCCGCCTTTCTTCGGTGATATATTCGCGGAACCCTAATTGTTTGGGGAGGAGAGCCATTCGCGAAAGACGACCAGAGAAGCCTCAGGAGATCAAACACAAAGAAGAGGGTTGATCGAGAGGGTGAAGATTCGCGAGGATCACCACCTAGGTCAACGGAGGCCACCACGAGGAAGGAGGACGCCGGGGCCTTGCCACGGCGCCGCCGGAGTTGAAGGACACCGAGAGACGGACTCCATCAGGGGCATCCACCATGTTCAACGGTGCCATGCCTAGCGTCTTGATGGGGTAAAGTAATCATTTGTCCATGGAGTTGTAATGGATCTTGACATGTAGTCACCCACTCTCTTGTTTGGATCTTTGTCTATCTTATCTTCATGTTGATGATGCTTAATGTTTAAGGTTAGCTACCATTGCCATCGGGGTTGCTCCCATAGATCACGTCAACATACCGTGTTCATTAGGGTTAGAGACGATTACCTTCGCGTAGTGACAAGTACGAGGGAAGGGAAACGCTTAACTCTTTGTTCACATCCTTAGATAGATTGGATCGGAGTTTTACCATGTTTTGGGTGATTGCATCTCAAGTACCTAGACTCCATGGGCATACGTCTTTCATACTCGTGAACCATCTTTCTCTTTCTCTTTAACATAATCTAGGGTTAGTTTGTCTTTACTTTATAGATTAATCTTTATATTATAAAGTCCCTAATCAACTAAAGTTAGTGTTAGGTTAAACGCAAGTAATTCCCTTGCTCCGTGGATTGACAAGAACCTAAGGGGTCCCCTCCCTTGGTAAAAAAGGCACCAAGTCACTCCGTGGACTTGCGGTGAAGTTGAACGCGGTTTTGAACTGTCAACAAGCCCCTTTTTCTGGCGCCGTTGCCGGGGAGCAAGCCAGTTTACTTCGTTTAATCTCTCATTAATTTTGTTGATTACTAACATCTAACCTTTGTGTTCTAGAAAAACACACTTTTTTGTTTTTTGTTTTTGATTGTCTAGATGGCGCTCGTTGGAAATCCTTTGGAGGAACCGGAAAAGTCACTAAGAGACTATGCTAGCCCTCGATGCGAGGACATCAAGGTATAAGAGTCGGATTCGATTCTCGAAGCGACAAGGTACGAAATTAGAGTTCAAATCATCAAAATGGCAGCAACTAATCCGTTCCGAGGGATGGAGACGGACAATCCATATAGACATATCCAGCGCTTCATGACGTTGTGCAATACGGTGCGACAAGAGGGAGTTCCCGACACTTGGTTTAAATGGAATCTTTTCCCTACTCACTTGCCGATGAAGCAACAAAGTGGTATTCATTTGCGTCTTTCGAAGCCGAGGGAAATTGGGATCAATTGGTAAAGAAATTTTGTGCCAAGTTCTTCCCTATAACCAAGGTTCAACACATAAGGATGCAAGTGATGACTTTCAAGCAAGGAGAAGAAGAGGGGATTGATCAAGCGTGGAATCGATTCAATGAATTAGTTGAACAAGGACCAAGACTCGGATTCCCGGGTGACGTACTATTGCATACATTCTTTTTTTCCCTAACCCCTAGTTGCATGGAATATGTTCAAATGTGTGCATGAGGGGATCTCATGGAGAAAACACTCACGGAAGCTGCCAAACTTCTACAAAAAATAAGTAAAGCGGCAGCCATGCGAAGAGATTGGGAAATATGACTTTCGGGAAAGCAGGAATGCGACACAAGTGTGGCACCCCTTGCTGCGATTTTCAGAAATACAGCTCCGGAAGAGAAGAAAGAGGAACCAATCCATGAAAAGGTTGAAGAAGCCAAACATGAGGAAACTAGAACTATCCCGGAGAGTGATCACGCCGAGACAAGCAAAGCAAATGAAAGAACTATGTTAAGCGCGAAGCCACTAAGGGAGTTCGAGCAAATAGATTGGATCCCACTTGATTTTGGAGAAATCCTTGACAAGAGGAGACCATTCCCTAATCAAAAAGGGATGGCAAAAGCTTTGGAGATAGACTTCCCGCCGGAAAAATAAGTGGAACACTCATAAAACATAGAGACAACCGGGGAGGTCCTTCAAAACCTCTTTGGCGAAGAAGAAGTTGACCCGGACCATGTGGCCGAAGCTAAAAGAATCATGGGAATCAAGCCCGAGGCGTCACCATTCGCCCGCCTCGCTGAAATTTTTTCCATAGGATCCGATGAAGAAGAAAAGACATCACCGCGTATAGATTGCAAGGTCAACAACATTAATTGCAAGGCGTTATGCGACATTGGAGCACAAGTAAGTGTCTTGTCTTCTAAGATTTTTGATGAAATTCATAACCACACCATTGACCTAGTTCCAACCTCTACTAAATTAATTATGGGAGATGGTAGAATTGTTAAACCTCTAGGAATTGCTCGTGACCTAGAAGTTTTAATTTCCGAAAAATGCATTCCAACCGATTTCTTCATTGTTGATGTCTACTATGATAAGAATGATCATGTAATTCTTGGTAGACCTTTTCTTTAGATGCCGGAAAAGGAAAAGTAACTATTAATCTTGATGGAAATAATCACACATACAATTTCCTTCCCGCTTCTAGAATTGCCTCACCCCTACCTCTTGATGACGAAGAGGTAGGGAGCCTTCGTTTTGTTGAAACTTTCAGGGATCCGCCACAAAGAGCTATGGAGAATCAATCTAATGATGAGTTGGATGAAGAGTTAGCGGAAGCAACCAAAGGACTAGAACCGCAAGACGGAAGCTTAGAGGAGGATAAATTTGAAGACCTTGGAGAAATTGTATATGAGGAACCACAAGCACCGGAGGTGGATCTTAAGCCATTGCCCAAGGGATTGAAATATGAATTTTTGGGCCCGGACAAGACTTATCCCGTGATTGTGAGTGATGAATTGAGTCCCGAGGAGAATGATATGTTGCTGAATTTATTGAAGAAGCACAAGAAAGTGATGGGATATTCGATTAATGACATCAAAGGACTCAGCCCAGCATTTTGCACTCACCGCATACCTATGGAGGTTCAATGCAAGCCCGTAGTGGACCATCAAAGGAGGTTAACCCATGCCATGCGAGAGGTAGTGAAGAAGGAGGTTATCAAGTTGTTGGACGCCGGAATCATCTACCCGGTGCTGCATAGCGAATGGGTGAGCCCCGTACATTGTGTACCTAAGAAAGGAGGTTCGACCGTGGTGAAAAATGAGAAGAATGAATTGATACCGCAAAGAACCGTGACCGGATGGAGGATGTGTATTGACTATCAGAAATTAAACAAAGCAACGAAGAAAGATCACTTCCCCCTACCGTTCGTCGACGAGATGCTTGAGAGGTTAGCAAATCATGCATATTTTTGCTTTCTTGATGGGTACTCGGGGTTCATGCAAATACCTATTCACCCAGATGATCAACATAAGACAACATTCACATGCCCTTATGGAACATTTGCGTATAGAAGAATGCCTTTCGGTTTATTCAATGCTCCAGCCTCTTTTCAACGATGTATGATGGCGGTATTTTCAGAGTTCATCGAGGAAATTGTTGAAGTATTTATGGATGATTTCTCCGTTTATGGTAAATCTTTTGCGGATTGTTTAGCAAACTTGGATAAAGTTCTCACTAAATGTTCGGAGGTTGATTTGGTGCTAAATTGGGAGAAGTGTCACTTTATGGTGAAACAAGGTATAGTGTTGGGACATGTGATATCCGAGAGAGGGATTGAGGTGGACAAAGCTAAGGTTGAAACGGTTGAAAAGCTTCCATCCCCAACGGATGTCAAATCTTTGAGGAGTTTCTTAGGCCATGCGGGATTCTATAGAAGATTAATAAAGGATTTCTCAAAAATTACCAAGCCATTGACCAATCTTCTCCAAAAAGATGTGCCATTCAATTTCAGTGAGAAGTGCTTGGCGGCATTCCAGACATTGAAGAGAGCTCTTGTAACCGCACCCGTCATCCAACCGCCCGATTGGAATCAACCTTTTGAGATAATGTGCGACACTAGTGACTATGCCGTTGGAGCGGTGTTGGGACAAAGAAAAGAAGGCAAGGTACATGCTATTTACTATGCTAGCAAAACCCTCAATGGAGCTCAATTAAATTATGCAACAACGGAGAAGGAATTTCTCGTCGTAGTGTTCGCCTTTGAAAAATTCAGATCATATATTGTGAATTCTAAGGTGATTGTCTACACCGATCATGCGGCGATCAAGTATCTCTTGTCTAAAAAAGATGCCAAGCCAAGGTTGATTCGATGGATCCTTCTCTTGCAAGAATTTGATGTGGAGATTAGAGACAAAAAGGGGGGTGGAAAATGTTGTGGCTGACCATTTATCATCGATGAATCGTGAGGATGATAAAGAGCCTATTGAAGATAAGATGAGAGATGATCATCTCTATCACATCCTTGACAAAGATACTTGGATGATCAACATTATTCGAGCCATACGAAAAATTCCACTTGATCATTTGGACAGGAATGCTCAAAGGAGAGTGATCACCGAGAGCCGAAAATATTATTGGGGTGCACCTTACCTCTTTAGACTTGGAGCGGATGGAGTCTTACGAAGGTGTATACCAAGAGATGAAAGAGGCGAAATATTGAGGAAGTGTCACTCAGGCGAATATGGAGGACACTATGGACATTTTAGGACTCAAGCAAAGGTATGGGCTAGTGGATTTTATTGGCCGGAGATGCATGAAGATTCGAAAAGGTATGTTGCTTCTTGTCTGGAATGTCAAAGAACGGGGAATATAAATCAAAGAAATGCTATGCCCTTGAATTACAACTTGCAAATTGATATATTCGATGTATGGGGAATTGATTTCATGGGACCTTTCACAAGTTCAAATGGATATGAGCATATTTTGGTTATGGTTGATTATGTATCCAAATGGGTGGAGGCTATCCCTTGTCGAAGAGCTTCAGCGGAAGAATCCATATCAATGATCAAAAATATTATATTCCCACACTATGGAGTCCCGCAAGTATTGATAAGTGATGGAGGAACACACTTCACGGGAAATAGCCTCAAAAAATACTTGTCCAAGTTGGGGATTGAGCATAGAGTGGCCACGGCTTACCACCCACAAACCAATGGTCAAGCGAAAACTTCAAATAGGCAGCTCAAGGGCATTCTTAACAAGACCGTTGAAAAGAGAGGCAAAGATTGGTCAAAGAAATTGGATGGAGCATTGTGGGCATATCGGACGGCATACAAGACACCAATAGGTATGACACCATATCAATTTGTCTATGGAAAATCGTGTCACTTACCTTTGGAGTTAGAACATAAAGCATATTGGGCAATCAAAGAGATGAATCTTGACTTTGATGCCGCGGGAATCAAACGGAAAATTCAAATAAGTGAATTAGAAGAGATGAGGCTCAAAGCTTTTGAGAGTGCAACCATCTATAAAGAAAGAATGAAGAGGTGGTATGATAAAAGGCTTCGAGCAAAGGAATTCAAAGAAGGTGACAAGGTTCTCCTCTATAATTCAAAGTTCAAAATATTCGGGAAAGGACCTTGTCACCAATAATATTTTCGGCTCTCGGCGATCACTCTCCTTTGAGCGTTCCTATCCAAATGATCAAGTGGAATTTTTCGTATGGCTCGAATAATGTTGATCATCCAAGTATCTTTGTCAAGGATGTGATAGAGATGAGCATCTCTCATCTTATCTTCAATAGGCTCTTTATCATCCTCACGATTCATCCTTGATAAATGGTCAGCAACAACATTTTCCGACCCCTTTTTGTCTCTAATTTCCACATCAAATTCTTGCAAGAGAAGGATCCATCGAATCAACCTTGGCTTGGCATCTGTTTTAGACAAGAGATACTTGATCGCCGCATGATCGGTGTAGACAGTCACCTTAGAATTCACAATATATGATCTGAATTTTTCAAAGGCAAACACTACGACGAGCAATTCCTTCTTCGTTGTTGCATAATTTAATTGAGCTCCATTGAGGGTTTTGCTAGCATAGTAAATAGCATGTACCTTGCCTTCTTTTCTTTGTCCCAACACCGCTCCAACAGCATAGTCACTAGCGTCGCACATTATCTCAAAAGGTTGATTCCAATCGGGCGGTTGGATGACGGGTGCGGTTACGAGAGCTCTCTTTAATGCCCGGAATGCCGCCAAGCACTTCTCATTGAAATTGAATGGCACATCTTTTTGGAGAAGATTGGTCAATGGCTTGGTAATTTTTGAGAAATCCTTGATGAATCTTCTATAGAATCCCGCATGGCCTAAGAAACTCCTCAAAAATTTGACATCCGTTGGGGGTGGAAGCTTTTCAACTGTTTCAACCTTAGCCTTGTCCACCTCAATCCCTCTCTCGGATATCACGTGTCCCAACACTATTCCTTATTTCACCATAAAGTGACACTTCTTCCAATTTAGCACCAAATCAACCTCCAAACATTTAGTGAGAACTTTATCCAAGTTTGCCAAGCAATCCGCAAAAGATTTACCATAAACGGAGAAATCATCCATAAATACTTCAACAATTTCCTCTATGAACTCCGAAAATACCGCCATCATACATCATTGAAAACAGGCTGGAGCATTGCATAAACCGAAAGGGATTCTTCTATATGCAAATGTTCCATAAGGGCAAGTGAATGTTGTCTTATGTTGATCATTCGGGTGAATAGGTATTTGCATGAACCCCGAGTACCCATCAAGAAAGCAAAAATATGCATGATTTGCTAACCTCTCAAGCATCTCGTCGATGAACGGTAGGGGGAAGTGATCTTTCTTCGTTTCTTAGTTCAATTTCTGATAGTCAATACACATCCTCCATCCGGTCACGGTTCTTTGCGGTATCAATTCATTCTTCTCATTTTTCACCACGGTCAAACCTCCTTTCTTAGGTACACAATGTACGGGGCTCACCCATTCGCTATGCGGCACCAGGTAAATGATTCCGGCGTCCAACAACTTGATAACCTCCTTCTTCACCACCTCTCGCATGGCATGGGTTAACCTCCTTTGATGGTCCACTACGGGCTTGCATTGATCCTCAATAGGTATGCGGTGTGTGCAAAATGATGGGCTGAGTCCTTTAATATCATTTATCGAATATCCCATCACTTTCTTGTGCTTCTTCAATAAATTCAATAACATATCCTTCTCCTCAGGACTCAATTCATCACTCACAATCACGGGATAAGTCTTGTCCGGGCCCAAAAATTCATATTTCAATCCCTTAGGCAATGGCTTAAGATCCACCTTCGGTGCTTGTGGTTCCTCATGTACAATTTCTCCAAGATCTTCAAATTTATCCTCCTCTATGCTTCCGTCTTGCGGTTCTAGTCCTTTGGTTGCTTCCGCTAACTCTTCATCCAACTCGTCATTAGATTGATTCTCCATAGCTCTTTGTAGCGGATCCCTGAAAGTTTCAACAAAATGAAGGCTCCCTACCTCTTCGTCATCAAGAGGTAGGGGTGAGGCAATTCTAGAAGCGGGAAGAAAATTGTATGTGTGATTATTTCCATCAAGATTAATAATTACTTTTCCTTTTCCGGCATCTAAAACAGCATTAACCAACTTAAGAAAAGGTCTACCAAGAATTACATGATTCTTATCATAGTAGACATCAACAATGAAGAAATCGGTTGGAATGCATTTTTCAGAAATTAAAACTTCTAGGTCACGAACAATTCCTAGAGGTTTAACAATTCTACCATCTCCCATAATTAATTTAGTAGAGGTTGGAACTAGGTCAATTGTATGATCACGAATTGCATCAAAAATCTTAGAAGACAAGACACTTACTTGTGCTCCAATGTCGCATAACGCCTTGCAATTGATGTTGTTGACCTTGCAATCTATACGCGGCGATGCCTTCTCTTCTTCATCGGATCCTATGGCAAAAAATTCAGCAAGGTGGGCAAATGGTGACGCCTCGGGCTTGATTCCCATGATTCTTTTAGCTTCGGCCCATGGTCCAAATCAACTTCTTCTTCGCTAAAGAGTTTTTGAATGACCTCTCCGGTTGTCTCTATGTTGTATGAATGTTCCACTTGTTTTTCCGGTGGGAAGTCTATCTCCAAAGTTTTGCCATCCCTTTTTGATTAGGGAATGGTCTCCTCTTGTCAAAGATTTCTCCAAAATCAAGTGGGATCCAATCCATTTACTCCAACACCCTTAGTGGCTTCGTGCTTTACATAGTTCTTTCATTTGCTTTGCTTTTCTCGGTGTGATCACTCTCCGGGATAGTTCTAGTTTCCTCATGTTTGGCTTCTTCAACCTTTTCAAGGATTGGTTCTTCTTTCTTCTCTTCCGGAGCTGTATTTCTGAAAATTGCAGCAAGGGGTGCCACACTTGTGTCACATTCCGGCTTTCTCGAAAGTCGTATTTCCCAATCTCTTCGCATGGCTGCCGCTTTACTTATTTTTTGTAGAAGTTTGGCAGCTTCCGTGAGTGTTTTCTCCATGAGATCCCCTCCTGCACACATTTGAACATATTCCATGCAACTTGGGGTTAGAGAAAAAAAGAATGTATGCAATAGTACGTCACCTGGGAATCCGAGTCTTGGTCCTTGTTCAACTAATTCATTGAATCGATTCCACGCTTGATCAATCCCCTCTTCTTCTCCTTGCTTGAAAGTCATCACTTGCATCCTTATATGTTGAATCTTGGTAATAGGGAAGAACTTGGCACAAAATTACTTTACCAATTGATCCCAATTTCCCTCGGCTTCGAAAGACGCAAATGAATACCACTTTGTTGCTTCATCGGCAAGCGAGTAGGGAAAAAGATTCCATTTAAACCAAGTGTCGGGAACTCCCTCTTGTCGCACCGTATTGCACAATGTCATGAAGCGCTGGATATGTCTATATGGATTGTCCGTCTCCATCCCTCGGAACGGATTAGTTATTGCCATCTTGATGATTTGAACTCTAATTTCGTACCTTGTCGCTTCAAGAATCGAATCCGACTCTTGTACCTTGATGTCCTCACATCGAGGGCTAGCATAGTCTCTTAGTGATTTTTCCGGTTCCTCCAAAGGATTTCCAACGAGCGCCTTCTAGACAATCAAAAACAAAAACAAAAGAGTGTGTTTTTCTAGAACACAAAGGTTAGATGTTAGTAATCAACAAAATTAATGAGAGATTAAACGAAGTAAACTGGCTTGCTCCCCGGCAACGGCACCAGAAAAAGGGTCTTGTTGACGGTTCAAAACCGTGTTCAACTTCACCACAAGTCCACGGAGTGACTTGGTGCCTTTTTCACCAAGGGAGGGGACCACCTAGGTTCTTGTCAATCCACGGAGCAAGGGAATTACTTGCGTTTAACCTAACACTAACTTAGTTGATTAGGGACTTTATGATGTAAAGATTAATCTATAAAGTAAAGACAAACTAACCCTAGATTATGTTAAAGAGAAAGACAAAGGTGTTCACGAGTATGAAAGACGTATGCCCATGGAGTCTAGGTACTTGAGATGCAATCACCCAAAACATGGTAAAACTCCGATCCAATCTATCTAAGGATGTGAACAAAGAGTTAAGTGTTTCCCTTCCCTTATAATAGTCACTACACGAAGGTAATCGTCTCTAACCCTAATGAACACGGTATGTTGACGTGATCTACGGGAGCAACCCCGATGGCAATGGTAGATAACCTTAAACATTAAGCATCATCAACATGAAGATATGATAGATAAAGATCCAAATAAAGAGTGGGTGACTACATGTCAAGATCCATTACAACTCCATGGACAAATGATTACTTTACCCCATCAAGACGCTAGGCATGGCACCGTTGAACATGGTGGATGCCCCCGATGGAGTCCGTCTCTCGGTGTCCTTCAACTCCGGCGGTGTCGTGGCAAAGCCTCGGCGTCCTCCTTCCTTGTGGTGGCCTCCGTTGACCTAGGTGATGATCCTCCTCGATCTTCACCCTCTCGATCAACCCTCTTCCTTGTGTTTGATCTACCGAGGCTTCTCTAGTCGTCTTTCGCGAATGGCTCCTCTCCCCAAACAATTAGGGTTCTGCGAATTTATCACCGAAGAAAGGTGGCGGCGAACCGAGGCAGAGAGGGGGTGGGCCTGCCGGCCTGGGCTGGCCGGCCTAGCCCACTTTTGGCCCAGTTTGCCTCTATCTTTTGCCACGTGTTGTTTCTTGCACTTTGGGATTTTTCCTCCTTCGAATATGGGCTTTGGATGTCGTTATCTCTGCGACCAAGTTAAGGGGTGTTTATGCATGATCTTCCGATCTTTTCATCTTGATCCTCAGAGATTCTTCTTCGAAGCTCATTGGTCCTTGCCACCTTTGGAGTAAAGTTCATGCACGGTCGAAGCCTCTTGATCATCATGTAAATCGTCCTCCGAACCGAATATATTTCTTCTCATTTAGTGCATGAATTCCTGCGTAAACATTAAACTCCAAAACACACATCCAACGATGAACTTGTTATATCATTAGTATGCCTAGTGGCGGGTTAGTTCCAAAATGAAATCCAAACTATAACATAACCAATGTTCTTGGTTGACAGAAATCGACAGCCAACAGTTAGTTATGAGCTTGCCCCCCGTAACGATTGAGGTAGGCCGCAGTGGTGATAGCTGTTGGACCCTTTGAAACCCTCCGCGCTGGGGTATTGCTGTAGGAGTCTAAAGGATAGTTTCGCAGAGTGCTGGTCGTCGCGGGCTATCTGCCCGTTTGTACCTGGGTGCTGAATCTTACCCTTTCATGCAATGCTTTATACTTATCTCTTGTATCTTCTAACTTTGTATGTTTAGTACCATAGAACCTAGAGCTAACTCGTATGTTCCCCCTAAGCCGTAGTGTACTAGAGTAGAGGTAGATGAGAGTGTGTGTCGCACTACCCCATCATATCATTTCTCTTACCCCTGTCTTTGAGCTGTTGTCTTCTATATCTCTTGGTTTACATTCAGTGCAAAAGCATAAGTCTTGATATCCGCCATTGCCTTCCACGGATACGATACCCTTGGAATACTCTCCTTCCCTAGGGAAATGCTACAATAGTTTATCTGTGCGCTTGCGGACTCGTTCATGATCATTAGATTTACCTTTGGCAAGTCTTGATGCTCACGCTAACTCGACGTCATTAGTATAGTGACTTTAAGAAATGCCAACAAGCATTTCTGGCGCTGTCGCCATGGATGGATTCTAAATCTATTCTTAGGTGATTGCGTTTAGAAATGTCAACACATGCCACCCGCTGTTGGAGCTCGTCAGGAAAGTACGGATGTACTCGTCCGACCTCCCCTGCTTCGCCAGGAGCCCGGCGCACCCGATTGCTGCCGCGCGGCCTTCGTCCTTCAGGCACACGAACTTGAAAAAATACCTGAACAGGTTCCAGTGGGCGTCGATGTTCAGGTACCCCTCACACAGCGCCTCGAACACCGCCATCTACTGGATGTCGTTGGGGTTGAGGTGCTGGAGCTGCAGCCCGTACTCCTCAAACACAGCACGGATGAACCGTCCTGCGGGGACGGAGAAGCCGTGCTCCTGGAAAGCCACGAACGAGATGGCGTACCCCGCTGGAGGCTGGGGGTGACCTCGAGCCCGGGAAGCTTCCACTCCTCAGCTCCTGTGAGCACCGGGAGCATACCCATGGAGACGAGGTGGTCAAGCTTCGAGAAGGTCACATCGGAGCGCATCCAGCTCGACATGACGGCGGCGGCAGGGAGCGGGCTCGAGGACGGAATCGAGGAATGCGAGAGGGCACGGGCGCAGAGGATGCGAGGATGAAGAAGAAGCGGCGGCGGCAGGAGGAGCGAGAAAGAAGGAGGGGGAAAACCCAACCGGCGGTCACCGCATATAAAGGGGCGGTAACTGTACACAGCAGTTAATGCCCGGGTCCACCTCTGGCCGCGCGTCCCATGAACCGAAGTGACACCCCTCAAAAGGCGCACCCCCTGGCACTAATTGTGCACCACCACGTCACCCGTGAGGGGCCCACGAATCCTACAACCGGCGCGAAATCTTCGCCATTTACCCTACGACGCGCATTTCACGCAACGTACAACGGCACGAAATCTCCGCAAATTCAGAATCGCAACTTAACCCCACGTGCAAGTCTCCGACTTGCCCGTGGGCTCGGGGGCCACCACCCATGGGTGCACTCGTGCCCCCCCCGGAAAAATACAACTTACCTCCTCACCACCATGACCACTAAGCCCGGGAGCGAGTCCTTGACGCCCTCACCAGGCTCGGGAGCTACTGACAAGGCCCTAGACCAGGGCCCACCACGACTACCAAAAGGAGTAGTACGGACTGACACACCGAGTACTTGGTGGCCTGTACAACAAGTACGACGTCCCCGAGCACTTGGCAGCCTGTACGACTGGTTTCCGTCAAGACCGAGTGCTTGGCGGTCCACACGCGCGGGTGCCACCCGCCCCCGAGTACTTGGCGGCCCATCCGGCAAGTCTCCGAGCACTTGGGGGTCCGACCGACGAGTTTCCAACCGTGTGGCGGCTCGAACGACAAGTTTCTGCTCCCGCCACGACTACTCATTTGCACGAGTAGTTTCTGTTCCGCCTCCGACTACTTGCTCGCACGAGTAGTTTCTGTTCCGCCTCTGACTACTCGCTCGCACGAGTAGTTTCCATCCCCGGCAAGCCCAGCCTTCGCGGCGAAGGCAGCCGCAGCCGGGGCCCACTCCTGATATGATGAGCCTTCCGCATGCGCCCGCTTTCACGCTGCCACGTGCAGCCCCCTCCATGCCGGTCGTACTGACAGGGGATGTCCGGTGTCAGGAGGCATGGCCGCCCATTGTGCCACGAACGGCACAGTGTGCGCCACCCACTATGCCACGAACGGCATAGTGCGGGCCACTCCGTCCACACAGGAGCCCCGTAGTACTCGAGAAAGATGCGTACCTACTCTGCTGACGGGAGCATGGTACGGGGCCTACGACCTACGACGACCTGACTACTCGGAGACGAGCTCGAGGAGTCCCGGCGACAACTACTCGGAGCCCGCAATTCCGGGGGGGCTATACCATCAACATTTACTCCGCTATAGTCCTTAGCTGTTCCAGCTGCCTCGCCATGCCGCCCGACGTGGAGAAGGACACCCTACACTGTAATCTAGTTTCCATTCCCGTTTTTACCCCCCGTAGGGCTCTCCCTTGCAACTATAAAAGGGGAAGGAGGGGACGAGCACAAGAGAGAGAGACTCGATCGATATATCATCTCATACATCTCATAGTCGTGCACACCCACTCACGTACGCAGGACTCTGCTACAAGAACCACGTGCACGCGCACCAGGGACTTGGGCGCAGAGACCCTCTCCTGACCAGTTTGTAACCCCAACTACGAACTCCTGAGCATAAAGAACACTCCCCCCCCGACTGGACGTAGGGTATTACTCTTCAGAGGCCCAAACCAGTATAATCCCTTGTGTCTCTTGTGCCACTGTGCGGTTCCCGGCACGCAATCATACAAATTTACTTGCCAGCGGTAACAAACCCCGACAGGTACGGTAAGCCTAGTACCTATCACACCCGAATTTAAAGGCAAATTCGAATGCTTATATTATATGTGCGCCAGGATCAAAGTTCACACATATAACATCTCAGTGATAACCAAAACGCAATGCCAAAGCGCAAAAGAGAGTATTATAACCATTACATGACCGAATGTCTCATAGACGTCTCATCAGAGCGAACAACTAGCAGTGGATCTTCAGATGGTAACTCCACAAGCAGCTGCCTGGTGGCACGTACGCCTAGTACTTCTCATCAATCTTCAAGTCTGAGCAGCAATCCGGGTTGTGTCGTTGCAATAATAAAACAAGCATGAGCACATGTCGTACTCAGCAAGCGGAATCATAACATAACATGTAAGGCTTTATAGTGGAGGCTGATGGGTTAAAGCATTTAGCATTTTAGTTGGTCAAGTTTTATTAGCAGCATAAATACTAGCAAGTGTAAGTTTATACCAAACCCACAATTAGCATAAGAGAATAAACAACATAAATAAAGATAGATGCATCAAGTTGATCATTGACTTCCATAGATTACTCATGTTTAGCATTTTAGTTGGTCAAGTTTTATTAGCAGCATAAATACTAGCAAGTGTAAGTTTATACCAAACCCACAATTAGCATAAGAGAATAAACAACATAAATAAAGATAGATGCATCAAGTTGATCATTGACTTCCATAGATTACTCATGTGAGGGTCCAGGCCGCTCGTGACCGTGAGCACGGCTAATCGATTAGTTTTAAACACTCTGCAGAGGTTGTACACTTTCACCACAAGTCGCGTAAAAGTTCTAGGAACTTTAAACCCAACCACGCGATGCTAGCTAGGCATCATACCACACTACCGAGGTGTGATTGCATAGGGACGCTACGAGGCCTTTACAAAGTTTCCCCAGTGTGAAGCAACCCGCGAAGGTTCCAAGCCGCCGCAAAGCATAAAGTCCCCTAGTAGGACCGTGTCTTAGCAAAGCACACTCCCTACTAGAGCGAGTCTATACCTCAACTAACGCTTCCCCTTGCCCTTATCAGGTAAGATCACCCCAACACTAGAGTCACTAATTAATCAGCCAAGGCAGAGCCATGTACCCTTGTGGTTGCACTATTTTCATGGGTGGTCGCTCCATGTTCCAATTAAACAAGGTGTTCTTGTATTAATGAAGGTGTAGCATAAATAAATCAAGTTTCATTAATACCATCCACCAAGTTAAGCATAGCGTGAGCTACCCAACAATAAAAGTAAATACCCAGGTTGATCAAGGTATAGGGATAAAATGATCTAGTCATGTCCTTAAAAAGGGTCCCATCAATTTAATGCAAGCAAAAGTAAGAACAGTGAATTAAATGCATGTGGTATAGGTAAACAGGTATGCATCAAGGTAGACTTGCCTTCAACAGATCCCTGTTGCTGTTCAGACACTTGAGCTTCTTGGTCTTCAAATCCTTCAGCCCAAACGTTCTCTACGCACCACATCAAGTACATACAAGCAAACAATGGAACAAAATAAGAAACAATCACCAAATAGTAAGATCAAAGCAAAACAGGGGCAAAAAGCTATTCTACTCTTCGATACGATCGTTTGGACATAAAGAACGCGAAAAACGGAGCTAAAACGGAGAAGATATGGCTAGAAGAAGGTACAGGGGCATAACTGTGAAGAATCTAAGGTTTCAGGGGTCTATCTGCAAGAAACCGAGGGCTATTACGTAATTAAACGTATAAACCGGAGGGCTTAGGTGGAAAAACTTAAGACTGGACCTCGGCTACTAATTCTAAAAAACTCGGGGTTTAAAACCTGAAGAAAAGGACCTAGGTGTAAGGATCTTTGAACGGTGGAAGGACCGGCTTGGAATTTTAAAAAGCGCAAGGGTTTTTCCGCAAAAACACACAGCCACGCGGGGTATATGCCGGTTTGACCGGTATTGACCCGGGTCGGATGGGATCTCGGCCACAGGTTTGAGATCGGACGGTCGAGGACTTGAGCAGGCGCGAGGCGGCGACGCAGAGGCGACGCGCGGCGGCGCATGGCCGGAATCCTCGCCGGCGCAGAGCAATCTCGAGCTAAGGGGCTCGGGAAGCAGTGCGGGTTGGCCTGGGATGAAGCGGGCGACACGGGGAAGCGAACTAGGCCACCAGAGACGAAAAGCGGGCGGCGACAGCGGCGGGTGGCTGGATATGGCGGACGGCGTGCTCCGGCGAGCTCACGCGGACGCTGTAGGGCATGAGAACATCCACAAGCGGCACGTGAGGCCTCCTTACCTCCTTGCAAACCTCCGGAGCAACTTCTTGACGACGGGGAGCCGGCAGCGGCGGAGATCGTCTACGGCGGCGCACTTAGGGTTCCGGCGCGGCTCTGAACTCAAGGCGGTGGGTTCCAGGCGGCGGCAGAGATTCGGTTGGGGAGGAGGCGCGGTCTCGGAAGCTTATAAAGGCCGGGCGGAGCGTATGGGGGCGGGCCACTCGGAAAACGGCGGCGGCCAGGTCTTCACCTCGGACACGGCGGCGCGGGAGGAGACGAGTCCGGGGCGAAATCGGCTCGGGGTAGGGGATGACATGGCGGGGCCCACTCGCCAGTGGCTGCGGACAGAGGCGGAGGAAAACGGGCCGGCCGTGGGCTGAAAGTTGCTAGGCCGGAACAAACAGCGGGCAGCGAAAAGAAACTGGAGGAGCACCTGTGGACTTCGTCTGTTGGGCTCAAAGCTTACACAGGCCGGAAAGGAGAGAGAGTAGAGAGTTTAAAAGAAAGAGCTTTTTGAAAATTTAAAAGGGATTCAAACACTATGAATTCAAATTCAAATTTGAATCCAGCCATTCAAAAACAATGCTCCAACATGTATGCAACAATAAACTCCTATATTTATTTAATTAATTTTCAAAAATATATTTAAATGCCTAAAAATTCAAACACACCTTATGATCCTTAATATCCAAGCATTGTTTCTATTCAAATTTTATTAAAACAAAAATTTTTTGCAAAATTAGGGTGTTACAGTACCTAAATGATGCGGTGCAGGAACTTTGCGCTACTAATCTTGGGTTGCGGCCCCAGTCTTGCAAACTGTGGTGCATGTGTGATGTTGGACGCTAGTGTGAGGCGTGCCAGATAGCCTTGTACCTAGGACTGTGGCATCCGATCCCAATCCGAGGAATGACGGGAACCGCCTGGTTGAATGAACTCTTTGTGAGGGCATTCTCCTGTATGTTTAGGTCAACCTTGCAAGGTTATTAATCGATTGATCGTCGGCCTCTCACCGTTATCCGAGAGTGCTTAATTATCTTGCCATGGTGATCCCTTTAAGATGGAATATTGATAAACTTGATGTTTGATTAAATTGTATTGGACAACCCATGCTTGCAATAGTTGTTTATCTAGTAATGAATTAATCTACTAGAACTTGAGCTAAAATATTGAAAGTAAGGATTAACTCCTTAGTAGCTTTGTGGCAAAACAAACCCACTAGCCAAAAGCCTTACATAATTAGAGGTTAAGTCTTTTATTTTAGACGGGTAAGTCTTGCTGAGTATTAATATACTCAGTTTCAGGTGATAATGTTTGGCCTGGTGAAATTCCACCCGGTTGGGAGCTGGAATGGGTGGATGACGAGGTGTGATGGCGTCATTGGTGGCCTCCCATGATGCCAAGTTATCGCTTAGTTATTTTCGCTGTCTTTTAAACTCTGAACCATTTACTTTTATGCCAAGAACAATGGTTTGTAATAATTAACCCTACGAGGAAGATTGGATTTAATTTGTAAGGTACTCTGGACTCTCCTTCGTGGGAGTTTTAATGTATGCGTGTTCGATCCTTTGTGTGTTGTACAAGTGATTTACCGAGCTTTGACCCGACAACACTCAACGTGATGGTTCTTTATTATCACTTAATAACCAAATGGAGTGGTTTAGACGATAGTACGGAATTATTTCAGATGGGGTTGTCACAAAGAGGAGCGGGGAGACTCACCGTCGCCAGAGCCGGCAGATCCACCGTCGCCGCCCTCCGCCCTCTCGCCTCAGTGCCGTCGCGCGGATGCGAAAAGGGGTGAGAGAGAGATACGAGTGTGGGCATGTGGTTAGAGAGACCTTGTGCGTGTGAGAGAGATGAATGAGGAGTGTTGCTGTGTGGGCCTCAGTTGGCTGTGTTTTTTGGATTCCCTGCAGCCGACTGCAGGGAAGTCTGCCAAAATAATATCATTAGATTGAACATTGAGTATACTTTTCTAATAAATTTATTAGACGATACAAATGTTGATACTATTTTTCTATATTTTTGGTCAAATTAGCAACATTTGACTCGTCGAGAAGCATGATGTGCGCTTACGTTGGGACGGAAGGAGTATATAATATAGTTATATTACATCATCTCATACCAAAAATATTGATCATACATGCCAATATTTTATTTATTTTTACCTTTTTTAAGGTAGTGTTAGGATCTGATTGGTTGGAGACCAAAGTTGTCCGACCAAAAATTTTGGTCATTTTAAATTTGGACCACTAATTCCAAATCTTAACCAATTTCAACAATCCAAATGAATGGGTGGCTAAAAAAGTTCATCTTGTGCACCTTGGTTCATTTGAATTGTCAAAATTGGTCAAAATTTTGAATTGGTGGTCAAAATTTAAAATGGCCAAAACTTTGGTCAGGTAACTTTGGCACCGAACCAATCAGGCCCTTAATAACTTTACTCCACAGAAACGGTCTAGCACGAGGAGCTATTCCTAATGAGCCTTTCCTCCTCAATGTGTTTGAAAACAATGAGCCATTCAAGATGTGGCTCGTACTCACTTTGTGCTTTTTTCAGTGTGCGACTTGCATGTCATTGCTAATAAACTTCTTGTTGTAGGTATTTATCCAAACGATTAAACCGCACATATTGATCATCCATCGAGATCCCTTATTTCGTTGCCTCTGCCGCGGCCTCTCGTGGCTGCTACGTCGCCCCCAATTTCTGTGGAAAGTTAAAAAAAAACCCTTCGGTTCGTTCATTATTCCGTTTCGCGTCCCGAGAGGTCCCTCCGCTACACTACCACCGTTCGTTTTTTTTTCATAAAACCCCCCGTGCTCCAAAATATTCCACTACCAAGAAGACGAAATTCCGATTTCGTGACTTTTTCAGAAAACCGCCCGCCGTCACATTTGTGGGAAACCCCCCGCCGCTCGGCCACTGCCTCCTCCCCCGTTCTTATCCCCTCCTCCTCCTCCTCCTCTCTATCCATTGCTCCCAGCGCCGGGAGCGTCGCGCTGCCGCCCGCCGTCCTCCCGCCGTTCACGCCCTCCCTCTTCTCCACTCACACCCGCGTGCCCGGCTGAAACCCTAGCCGGCGGCGCGTGCTCACCCCGGCGGCGGCGCGCCCCACCTCAATCTTCCCTCCGCGCGGATCCGACGCGGGAGGCGGCGAATCGAGCGCGGCGGAGGCAAATCAGAGCAGCCCGCGGAGGTAGGCACAAGGCGCGCGGCTAGCGCGGTGCCCGCAGACCCACGTGCCCGGTGGCTCCAGTGGCTCGCGCGAGCAGCCGCGATTCGACGACGTGCGGTTGCTATTGCTCCGCCCGTCCCACGGCGCCAAGTGCAGAGCCGGCCGTCGTCTATGAGCACAGCCACGTCGCCGCCTGCCGCTGTGCCTCTAGAGCACCAGGTTGCCCTCAATCGGCGCGGCCAGCAAGCCGACATCAACTCTGGCATCCTTTTCTTCGCAACGTGCAGCTTCAGCAAGCAACCAGCGTCAGCCATCTTGTTTTCCAGCTCCAGCATGCAGGACACACAATCCGCTCGAGGGAATGACTGGAAGGTATATTCATTTTCTTTTGGAATTTTGATAGCTGGAAACTATGACACATCAACATTGCCTTGTTGAATACAGGAAGATGCAAATACACCCGCCTACTTCTACCACCTGATAATATAAACGAAAGACAAAATACATGAGCAAATTTTGGAATTAGAGGGTAGACTGCGTTTGCCTTGTCTGAAATGTTTTATCTGAGTGAATTATTGTCTTTCCGTGTTTCCAAGTTTTGCATAATTATAATTAGATTCATTTTCAGGAATGGAAATCATCTATTATTTTCAATGGGCACAATCAAAGAAAAAGAACCGACGACAATAGATTATATTATTTTCTAACCTTTTATTGCTTGAGCTGATTGCCACTCAGTCTGCCTGGGGCTCTTTCATGCTTCCGCTAGATAATTCACCCCCTGTGCTTCATCAATTCCTTTTTTTAGTACCATAACAACATAGCAAATTGGTTGGCTGGATGAGTGTCATGGAATAATAATATTCATATTCATTGCACAGAAGAGGTCCATGGTTGTGCTATTCATTGAGCTTGCTGCACATATACTAAGGTCAAGTTTGCTTAGGGAATATTCTTTTTTTGGGAATATGCTTAGGGAATATTCCTTGAACAATACTAATGACATTCTGATATAGCTAAACTTTTCTTTGTTTAGTCAACAAACAAATTTTTCTTATGGTAGTTTATTGTACCGTCACATAGTGGACCCAGGATTTTTGCTCTGTTTCAGTGATGGATGTTGCCTATTTTGTACAATTGTTAAGCCTGGTAACGCTACATACTTTGTTTGTATCGAAAGCTCTTTGTTTTTCTCTTACAGTACCAAACAAACGGTCTCCTGTTTTGGTGGACAGTGCACAATTAGTAGTTTTGCTCTGTGATGTTTCTTTGATTTCCTATATTCTCAATTATAGATGTTTTAGTTCATAAAATGGGACTTCAATAATCAATTACTTATTCCAACTTGATTGTATTTCTTGACTCCTTTTTTCTGTTACTATAGGACTCAGAGTTGGATGAAGCTGAATTCAGTAAGTACTACTCGAGTGTGTGCATAGTTTATTCCCACAGAAATTTGTTGTGCCCTCTCCATGTCTTCATATGAGGTCTCGACATGTCAGAATGAAAACTGAATTCAAAGAATTATTTATGCCTTTGTATTTTCTAATCCATGAGAAGGAAGGTGCCCAATATGATTCTCAAGGGTTTCCTTATGTCAATGATCTCCTTTCAGCAGTGATGGGTTGTTGGGAGCTTGAACAAACTTTAAAAAACCTCACAGGTGCATTACTTTCCCTTTTACCTTTCTTTATTAATTCAGAATCTTTTCTGAAATTTGAAATTTACAAATATACACTACTTGCTTTTATACTTCCAATAATTGCAGCTTCGTTGTCCGATGACAAAGTAGTTTTGATATTAATTGCAAGGGTTATTTATTTAGTAATTTATTGAATGGAAACATCGGCATAAGCTATATAAATGAAGAAAATTAAATAAAAAAGACTTTGTTAAGATGTTCATTCGTGACTACGAACATAAATTTCTTTCATTGCATGCCTTTACAACCGTGTCTTAGCTAACACTTAAGAATATCTTTCTGGAATAATTGTAATTTTGCTGTCAAATGATTAATTGGAAGGGCTAATTATTTAGTAATTGAATGAGTGGAAACATCAGCATAATAAGCTATATAAATGAAAAAGACTTTGTTAAGATGTTAATTTGTGATTATGAACATAAATTTCTTTCATTGCATGCCTTTTATTTGCACTGCATTTCACTAATGAATTTTCATCATAAATTAAATTATGTGCCATACTTTGAATTTTCTTTTGCCACTTCTCAAATTGGACTATAAGATGTATACCCTTTCATTTTTTGACCACTACTATTTGACTTAGGTTTCCAGGTTATACATATCCATGGAATAATAGATCGAGTGATCGACTAGCTATAGGTATATAAAAAAGATAATACAACATTCCAGAGGTACTTCAGAAGTCACATCAACATTACCCAAATGACGCCCATGGCTTTTTATATACACTTATAAATAAATCATAGCACTATCTTCAACATCGGCAGCCAATTCAGGAATCAAAAGATTCTCTCTTATGGTCCTTCACCATTTTTATTTATTTCTACATGTTTGTGCCTACCATCACCATGCCTAAGGGGGGTCTTAGAAGCATGAGAGCATGGATCCCATGGAGCCCATCCATGCAGCTCAAGACCAATAAATATGCTCAGGTCAGTTTGTTCGGTTGATAAAATTGTAAGACTTGGTCAGGGTTAATTTTGTGGTGATGCCGATTCTTATTCTGGGAATTTGCAAATTCAAGGCATTAGAGGACTCCCTAAGGATTGGCAGAAAGAGTTTTTGCTGACCAGCTATGGTCAAGAGCCCCTTTCATCAATGTAAGAACTTTTTTCAGCAACTTATTCGATGCATCTTCAGAAATGGAGAATCTAATGTGTTGTGTTCATAATAGATGTGACAACATTATGAAGTAGACATCGGGAGAGGGTAGGAAGGATAGGGTAAGATGACATCAGTGAAGACCTTCCAGATGACCTTGGAGGTAACATTTTATTTCCAGTTGGCTATCCGAAGATCACATCACTTTCCCTCCAAATAAAAGCATCAGAATCACATCATTGACAAGATAAGCGCAGGAAAATGGCAAGCAGACGGTCCGGCAGCTTGGTAGAGTTGGGAAATCCAAGTACATTATGAAGTTCAAGTTACTGACATGGTTGCCTCGTTGGTCATTTACTACTTGTATTACCTGGAGCAAAATTTCACCACAACAAGATGTATTTTTTTAGATACCCGCTGATAGCTACCAAGTGTTCGGCATTTGCCTGGCATTTATGGACTCTGAGCTGTGCTGCACCATGTGATATATGCATGCTTAGAAGAAGTGTTTGTTTTCGTATCTCGCGTCAGTTAATGATGTACAAATTTTATTATGGGTGCAAGAGATTTGCGGCACTCTACAAACATTTTATAAATGCTTAATTATCTGGTTCATGCATGGACTATCATTCTGTGTGTTTGTTGAAAAAAATTGGCCTATACTTATTTCCCATGATGTGTTATTTTCAATGCTAATGTATGTTACATTCTGAATTAAATTTGAACTCTTCTTTGGTGGTTTTAGAGACTATTTTTTCCATCAAAACTTAGCAAACCTGTGACTCAAAAATGGAACGATTAAGTGGCACGCCGGAGGCGTGCCTCAGACTTTAGTGACAATTAAACCGCACACATGCTTTCTCCCACCTCTTACATATTTACGTCTTTTTAGAGAAACTCTAGTGAGAGCCTCTATATATATATGCATCTACTTTAAATTTAAAAGTTTGATGCAAAAACTCAACTCCAGCAGGGCCTCTAAATGGGTCTGAATTTTGCATATCGTTCCAAATATCTCCTCCAAGCCTCCATTCCTGAAGGGTCTTTACTTCCCCTTCCAAAATGTGGATCCCACACTCTCTAAAAAAGAAAGTGGGTCCCACCATTTTGCTTTGCACTCAAGCCACTTCTGCTCCACTCCGCTTCAGCTAAAAAAGATCCCCTCCCAGTCGCTCCACGCCCGAGGCAGCTGGCGGTGATGTCGTCAGCGGCGCCCCCACCGCCCCAGCTGGAGTCCCCTCTGTCGGTGCCGGAGCAGGTGGGCACAGCCTGCGAGCCCCTGGCGCGCGCTCGTCCACGGGGACGTCAAGCCCGTCAACATCGTCGTTGGCGCCGACGGCCGCACCAAGCTCGCGGACTTCAGCTGCGCCAGGGGCGTTCCGGGTGCTTCTGCACGCGCGCAACTCGCACGTGTTCCTACGGCTCAATGGCGGCGGCGTCCCCTCGGGGCGCTCGCTCTCGCTGGTCTCCATCGGCCCGCGCCCCGCCGGCGCGAACGGCTTCTTGACGGCGAACTTCGGGGTGAAGGGCGCCAGGCGGGGAGCTTGACGGTGGTGTGGAGGCCGTCAGTGTGGGGGCTGCTGCCTCCGCTGCTTGCACGGGGCGCCGCCGCGTGGGCGTCGGGGCCTCTGGATGGTCTTGCACATGAGCGTCTCCCCCCGTGGTGTTGTCGCCGATTCGGGGAAAAGAGAGAGAAGGATTGCTGCAGCTCGGTGGAGAAGAAACAAAGAAGGGGGAAAAAGGAAAAGCGCTGCTGCTGATTAATTTGGGAAAGGAGAGAGGTGAGTGACAGCAGCTGTTAGCTCTTGCTGCTTCTGCTTGCTGCTTTGCTGCAGATCGAGAAAGAAATAGAGGCATGGTGCCTCCGACTGCTGCTGGTGGATTGCTGGTAGATGATTTGGGAAGCAACAGGGAGAAAGGAGAGGAGCAGCTTGCGGTGGAAGGGGAAAAGAACAGAGCAGCTGCTCGGTTTTCTTCACCGTGAAGAAAGAGGAGCAGGAAGAGACGGAGGACGAGCGGTAGCTCGGCTGGTGTGTCTTGCAGCTGGGACCCGTGTTCGAACCTCTCCGGGCACAGGTTTATCTCAGCGGGGATTTATTCCAAAAAACCCTCTCACCGGTGAAGTCGGAGTTCGGAGGTTTTCTAAACCGGGAGTTGGCTTTCTTCTCATAAAAACCGTGGGGGCGGTCTTACCCCCACCGACTTAGTTTTGTTTCCTTCATGGAAAAGAAAGAAGAGGAAGTGAGAGGAGTGGTAACGGTGGAAGCAGAGAAGTGAAGATGGAGAGCGGCGGCAACAGCGGTGGAAACAGGGTTGACGACGGTGAGGTACCCGGTGTCCGTGCCGCGGTAGAGCACTAGCCCACCCGCGGCGGCCACCAGCACAGCGGTCCCCACCGCGCCGCGCCATTGTGCTCAGGCCCGCTCTACCGAGTCGAACATAGCGGTGGGGCGCGCCGGCAGCTGCTGGTCCTCCTCGTGGCCATGGCGGGCGGATTCCTGGAGCATGAGGAACCACAGGTCCCGCGGCGGGACACGCGCGCAGGCGGCACGGAATGTGGTGGACTCCGTGGCGGCGAGCCACCGACGGGAGACGCCACTGAGGCGGAAGCAACTCGCCGGTGGTAGACGAGCAAGGACGTGCTCGAGCATGTTGTCGTGGAGGTCGGTGAGACCAACCACCGCGCGCTTGCACTTCCTCCCGTAGCTGTAACATCCCTGATGTTTAATTAGCATAAGCACATGAATTAGACTTGTTAATCAAGTGTGATTAGTCCCAAAGCATGCTTAGCATAGTTTTGATCAACTTTGCAAAAGAAACCCTAGTCAAATTTCCAAATCTTGGTCAAACCCCTTAAGAGCTCTATAATGCTGAAATGGTTTTCTAGGGTGTTCTCCAAATTTCACTATAGAACTTCAAATTCTGCCAATATAAAAGTTTTTCCTTATTTCCGGGAACACATTTTTCATAATTGGCGAACATTCCAATTTTGAGTGCAAATTAGCTAAAAATCGAGTTGAAGTCGCTGTGAACAGTCACTCGGGCTGAGAAAGTCAGCGACTTTGCCACGTTTTTCTCGTCAAACCAAACATCAAAACATAGGTTACCCTTTGCAAAAGTTGTAGTCCTATAGTTGCTCCACAACTTTCGTATTTGGAGATTTTCGAGTTGTATTCAAAATTTTTGAGTTTCACAATTTTGAAAGTGCGCAAACGAAATTAAAAAGGGCAAAGGCCGCCGGCCAGCTGCGCCCTGCACGCGTGTGCACCGGGTCCGCCGTCCACATGTCGTCTGCGCCTCCGCCCGGCGTACGGACGCCTCGGCTCTCTCCGTTGTGGACCACGCCGCATCGTGGGGCCTCCGCCCGCGCCGCGAGCCGTGGGCCGCGTCTAGGCGCGCACGCGCGCATGTATGCGCCACGCACCGCAGCGCGGCGGACGCCAGCCGCTGCCTCCCGCGAGCGCGCGCCCCGACGGGACCTGTCGCGGGATAAAGACGAGCGAACGAGGAAGCCCACGCCATTTTCCTCGTCCGTCTCGTCGAGCTCGTCGTCGTCTACTCACAGCTGAACGCCGCCGTCTCCTCCATTGTCGTGCAGCTGCCAAGCTCCGCTCTCCACACCTCACCTCCGCCCCCTGAGCACACCTTTGCCTCCCCGCGACTCCCCTGCATCTGCCCCGGCCACCAGACCGACTCCACGGACGGTCACCTCGCCGGAACAGAGGCAGGGGCGGCCATGGATGCATGGCGCCGCCGAGCACCGCCGTCGGCCGTTCCTCCAACCCATCCAACCCTCGAAACGGAACCCTAGGTGAGCAAGGATCATTATCCCGCCCTTTCCCGGCCAAGCCCAACCTTTTCCCTCACCGGAATCGAGCTCCCTCCGCCGCCCATGGCGCCAGGGACCTGATTGCGATCTCAGTTTTCATTCTAGGGGCCTATCTGCAATATCCAGGGACCTTGTTGTAATAAGGTTCTTTAGTGCTTCGGCTGCAACTTAGAAAAATCATTAAAAATCGTAGAAAAATCAGAAAAATTCAAATCTAGTTGTGTTGGTTTCTTTGTGCTGAGATCTACATTTTCTAGAAAGGTTGTATAGTGTTTTTCTATATAGATTTGAAATGAAAATTCAAACTCAGTTTGATGTACTTTTGTTGTAGTTCAAAATATACTCATGCTATGAAGATGAAATTTGGATATGTTGTTCTTTATGCCATATTTAGATCTATGACTAAATTTGACACATGTTTGATGTGTAGATTTATAGTTATGATTTTTGTAAGCTTTATGTTAGGTTAAGCTTGATGCTTTTTATAGTCCCCTCAAGAAATATTTTCCTTAAGCACCAATACACCCCGGGACTTTGTCATGATGATTAGCATCTCTGAAAAAATAATTATGATTTTAGGATTTGGTTTGAATGCTGTTTTGTACTTAACTTTGTGTAGGATGTTAAATTGGTAACTTGAAAAATATGATAGATCTACTTTTGTAAATTTGTCAGTAGCTTAAATATGACATGAATAATCTGTAGAAAAAAGTTGAGGTCAAAAATATTAGTAAATCTTTTTGTAGGATTTAATGAAGTTAAGCTAGGCTGAAATTTGTCTTTTTCATATAAATTAATTTATATGCAATCTGGGGCTAATTTTTGGTAATTGAGCTTGAATTAGTCATATTCTGCTGTGTGCAAGGTTTGAGATCAGTTAGAGTTAAATTTCATTTAATATGAATTTTGGATGAATGGCTAGCTAGGAATTGGATAAATATATTTATATTTATTATTTAAGTTTAAAAGAGTATTTTATGTTTAAGTTCCTGTTTGAATTCATTTAAACACACTCCATGCTGTTTGGTGAAGTTTATTAACTCAATTTGTTTAAATGTGCACACAATCACCATCAAAGTAGTAGTTAGTTCACCATCACACCACCCCATACTTTTTGTGAGTTTTCATAGTTGTTTAGATGAATGTGGCCAAGAAGAGTTGGTTTAGTGGTAATTCTCCCACCCTCACCATGACCTAATGCATATGCATGTGTACGTGTAGATTTACCGGACTGTACGTATACGCTCACCCAGGAGGAGGAAGGAGCAGTTGATGGAGAGGTGAACCAGACTGTTGTGCACCAAGACCTGGACCAAAGTCCAGAAGAGCCCAAGGCTAGTGCTGAAGTAGAAGAAGTCAAGCACCGGAGTTGCATCTAACCTTTTTCTAAACTCATACCTTTACTTTTAGTATTTATGTTTTACTTTGTGCATTTAAGTTTCAGGAGTTGAATTGAAACCTAGATGCATGATCCTTAGGATTCCTATGCTCTTTTATTAGTATGTTAGGTCGCTAGTGCAATGATTTAAGGACACGGTACAAGTCGAGTAATGACTCATTGCTCGCGAGATATAGGATACTTATGTTGGAATCATAAGTTGGTTAAATTCACTCGCTCATGTGGTAAGAGCAACGGGTTCGGTCTCGACCGAGTAGCATTGTGCTGGTTTAAGCTATTGAACGTACCAAGTGCTTGTCGGGAATGGGACCGGTAAGCCTAGTACCTAATGAACCAGTGCGGGGACTTTATCGCTACTACTCTTGAGATGCGTCTCCCGGTTTGATTCCGGTACTACAAGTGTGAGTCTGGACGTGCCGTGTGAGGGCGTTCCAGTAACCTTGTACTTAGGACTATGGTACCTGTCCCTAATTTGGGAATGATGGGAACCGCCTGGTCGGGGTAGACCCTGCATTTGCTTTTCTTTGGATTCTTAGGGTCTACTTTCTTCCGTGTATCTTGGGTTGACCTTGCATGGATATAAATCGATCGATCGTCGGTCACTCACCGTTATCTGAGTCGGCTTGACCACTAGCTACCCCATACTTATTTATGAAACATTTGGATTAATATTGTTGTCTGATTAATGTTGTTTGCACAAACATGCTTGTTTAGATAGGTGCTTACCTAGAATGGTTAACATATTAGAACTTGAGCTAAAAATGGAAAGTAAGGATCAATTCTTAGTCGCTTTTGGCAAAACAAACCCACCAGCCAAAAAGCTTTGCATGTCTAGTTGTACTTTTATTTTGTCGGGTCAGTCTTGCTGAGTATTAGCATACTCAACCTTACTTAATTTGTGGTTTTCAGGTAACCCCATCTGGCCTGGCTCTATTCCAGGTGGTTGGGAGATTGAATGAGAGAATGACGATGATGAGTGATATGCTTGGATGGCCTCCATGTGTATCACACGTTTAGTTTTTTTTTATTCCGCTGATAAACTCTGAAACATTTTACTTTTATGTATGAAAACCTGGTTTGTAATAATATGACCACGTGAACTTTTATGTAATGTTGAACTTGTACTCTGGTCCTGCCTTCATGTGGGCTTTGCGCATATCAACGATCCTGTTGTAAGTGATTCACCGGGCATGACCCGGTAGAGACGACAAAATACATCTTTGTTATCGCTTATGAGCCAAGTGGACCGACTTAGGTGATAATACGAATTTATTTTGGGCGGTTCTGTCACAGTAGCTTGCACCATTTCTTCCTGTCGCGACCGAGCACCTACCTGTGGATCTCGCGGTGGGGTGAGGGTGGCTCGTGCCGCCCGCGCTCCTCCTCCCGTCCGCCTCCGCAGCCTCCCCGTTCGTTCCCGCGATATACCTCTTCATTGCGCTCCTCTGCCACGGCAGAGCAAAGGAGCACGAGGGCGGTGGAGGCACAAAGGAGCACGAGTGCGACGTCAGAGCAGAGGAGCAGGGGTGTGAGGCGGAGCAGAGGAGCATTCGCGGGTGACGCCGTCGCGGTTGGCATGACCGTTCTGTTTCCGCCCCGAGCGACGTTGTGTGCACGGAGAGCGGGCGCAGCCGCCGGCGTGGGGGAGGAGGGATGCGGCTGCCGGTTGCTCACCGCCGCGCCGGCCTCTGGCCGCCCCCCGCGTCGGAGAGGGAGACCCGGGAGAGAGAAGGGAGGTGGAGAGGGTGCGGTGGATGGTGTGATGTGATGACAGACGGGGTCCACAATTAAATAGAGGTCCGGATTGATTTCCTGCTGGAGTTGATAGCTAATTTTAGACCTCTTTTTTTTAGAATTAGGCATGCAAATGAGTTTTGGAGGTTTCAATTTGCAGGGCACCACTGGAGTTGCTCTTACATCAACATTGGCATATGTATCCTCCCCGTTTCTAAATTCATAATTTTTCCCCATCTATGGCAACCACCCTTAGCACCGGCAATTTAGTCCATATAGATAGATGTGATTGCAAGTAAGCTCGAACTTAAATTCACTTTATATTCTGACTCAGTGTTTACTAATTTCTAAATCCTGACCTTCTCATCTTGCACCTTAAATGACATAAAAGGGTTAGGATGCAATAATCTCGAGCCCAATGACCTTCTCATACTTGCACCTTCAATGACCTATTTATCAAATATTAGCATTGGATCTTCTAGGAACCTCCCAGCTCGAGATTATTGCATTTGAGCAGATAATTGAGATGCGGACAATGCCGACCAGCATTGGATCAAACAGGACATTCTAACTTTTATATTTTCATGAGTATGCTTCTTGTATTATTCTAATTATAGTCCAAATTAAAATTATTCAATATATTCGACTTTATCTTGAAAAAAATTTCGTCAAATATCAATAAAATATAAAGCACAAGACACATAGTATATCGGTATGTTAGTGCAAAATAATCAATAATGCCACTATAAAACAGTAGTAAAATTTTTGCAATACCATGCCAACATCACTGGATTATGTGTGTATGTGGCACTACTCAAACATAATTAGACTCTGTTTAGTTCTCCAAAAGTTCTCAAAATTTTCATATTACAGACTGTGTCATCTCTCACAGAACACGTTTTCTAATGCAAAAATTTCATCATTTTCACAAAAAAATTACTAACTAAACGGGGTCTTAGTGTAGTGATGAAGAACTAGCTGACTTTAATGATTTCGAGACGATGGATACACGTGAGGTGAAATCTCATATTTGAACTCCTACATGATACGGAGAAAATATACATAGTCGATAAATTTTCTGTGGGTTTAATTCACAAACTGGTTTTTCCAAGTTATATTATTTTGTTGCCAGATCCAGTGGCTTTAGCTTCTGATAAATTCCAGTTTTTTCCAGTTTTACCACTGCTGCATTTCTCCCCTTTCCTCTAGGCTCTCGCCGTCGGCCCCCCACCCCAGCATTCGGTTCGGCTACTTCGCCGTAATACCGTTCGCCGCCGTCCGCCGACGCCGTGATGGTGAAGCACAACGAGGGAAAGCGATTGGCCAGATTCAACCAGCGCCGCGCTACCCTCTTCTCCAAGGGCCGCGACCTCGCCAAGGACTTCGGCGCCCACGTCGCCGTCGTCGCCTTTTCCCCCTCCGGCGAGCCCCACGCCTTCGGTGGACCCACCGTCGACTCCGTCCTCCGTGCCTACCTACCCGAGCCCGCCGCCGCGCCGCCTTCCGCTTCCGCTCCCCCAGGCTCCCCCTGCGCGGAGACGGTGGATGAGGCCGCGGCCCGCGTGGACGAGATGAGGCGGCAGTTGGAGGACACTGAGGCGCTGGTTGCGTCGGAGTACGCGCTTCTGGCCACCGCGGCGAGGAAGATCAAGGCGATTCAGGCGAGCACGGGGAAGACGAACTGGTGGGAGGTGGATGTGGACGTTCTGGGGAAGGAGGAGCTGTCAGTGTTCATCAAAGCGCTTGAGATGCTCAGGACCGAGGTCCAAGGCCGCATCAACGCGATGGCATCGGCTCGGCAGCGGCTGCCGCAGTGCAAGGAGTAGCGGTAGCATTTATCAAGTTAATGATTATTTACTTCCCTAATGATGCTAGCATTGTCACTAAATTAGTTCTGCTAGCTACTAAATAGAACCAAAATTAGTTCTGCTAGCTACTAAATAGAACCATAGCTAGTTCAAGGAGCAGAGATTAGTTGGTTGGTTACACATATTGCTGCCCAAATTTGCGGTTTTCTTTGGTGTCTACCTTAGTTATTGGAAGGCCCGTTTGTTTTAATCCTTGCAGCTAAGTTGATCTGCCTGAAATTCTGAATGTGGTATGATCAGAAATGGAGTACTTAAACAAATGGTGCTTGACCTTTGTTATGTTCTCCCAGGTGATGAAAATCAATTGTATTCAGTTTGTTGTTAGTCTAGAGTCACAGATAGTATGGCATTTTACTTCTTATTTATCTTATTGCTTGTGACCTATGGTACTATCTGTTTTTCTCCAATTGCATCTGCAGTATTACGTTACTAGATTATAAATTCAGCCCCACCAGTAGGAACCAGTACCATTTTAGCTATGCCAAGGGTATATGCAGCCAATGTATAAGTGTAGTTAACTTGGAGCCAAACTACCAATTAGCAATTACAGATACTGGATGGATACTCTTTTCAATTTCGTTTATTATTCAGCAGTGATTTTTTTTTTTTGAGGGCTTCACCAGGGAATAGTTGTGACTGAAGCTTCATACCATTTTGGTTCAGGCTCGATAGCTTCTCACTGAATTTTGTTTATATGTATCATGGCAACATTCACTTTTCAGAAAAATAGATCTGTCTTACTGACCATGTCCTTGTCTTGCAAGAGACATACATTAGCAAAGGCATGGTTCTAAAATACAGGAGTATTGTGCATTAGCATTGCATCTTTTTGTTTCAGCAATACAGGAACAGGATATATCACCTCCCCACATTCAGTCATGCAAATTACAGCTCTGATGAACTGCCTCTCATTTAGCTAGATTAGTCACATATTTTAAAAGGATGCATTGAAGTATCCTGTGACCGATCCTTTTGCTGTTCACTTGCTATTTTGGTGTAAGTAGATAACTGTGATGATTGCTTCTTATGTCAAAGCCTTCGATGAAACTCATGAAGTCATGTTCAGCTGATTACTTAACTAATGTATAACTTTCTAACTGTCTTATTATTAGATTACACTTAAAGAACAATTGATTTTTTTTGTTCTAGCTTGCTTAAAGTTACTTGTTTAGTATGTGGCTCTTCAATACAGAAGAAAAACAGAGCTAAGTAAAAATAATGTTCTAGTACTCTTGTTTTCCAGGGCTTCTGAGATACAGCTTACAGCACCAGTAATTTCTTCAACCATTTCACTGTAGTTAATAACATTTCTGTTTGCCCCCTTGCACATAATCGATATCAGAAGTTTTTACGCATTCTCTGTGTCCCCATCATAAACCTGATGGCCATGCTAAGTTATTTGTGTTTGATTATTCTTTGTTTGTGCCTGCCCATGCTATGTTTTTTTCTTGAACACGATGCCCATGCAAAATTAGTCTTTTCTGTTTTCCATAATAATCACTTAGTCATTTTGATACATAAAATCATTTATTTGAATACAATTTGTTGGGGATCAGCTAAAAAACTAGCACCCTCAGAGTTTCGGAGGAGACGCGGTTTTTCGGGAAAAAAATCAAGGATGGTAAACGTACTCAAAGTTCTGAGGTTTTATAGAATCCCGGAACCTTCCAGAACTTCGATTTCTAATGAATAAAAGAAGATCATTCATAAATAAGTAGTTTATCAAGTCAGTTTCTTATATTCGAAAATTACATTGACCCTCGGAATTCCTGAATCCCCGAAGATAACTGTTGTTTGTGAGTATTTTGTGGTGTGTTCAGGAAAGAAGTAGTATCTTGGAACTTTGGTACTCCAAGGAGCCTGAAGAAAACAGGACGATGGAGGAACGAGGGACGATGGGTTTCTTCTCCGATGGAGGAACGAGGGACGATGAGTTTCTTCTCCGAAGCTCAAGGCCATGAACATTCAAGACTTATGAAGATAACAAAGAAGTCCAAATTTGATTCGGTCAACGACGTGTCCTTGAAGGAAGGAAGTTAAGGTGTGAACATGAGGTATTCTTGTAAATGTAAAAACCAGGATTGCGTAGGGAATCAGTCCACCTTGTGCGGCACGAATCATGGGGACTAATTTGTACAGAACATGAAGGGAATATGCTTGTTTTCTGAGGGTATTTTCGAGATATAAAAGTGACCTTCGGGCACTATAAAAGGAGCCCCTCAACCTCCGTGTAAAGGGATCCATCTTTTGAGAGTGAATAGAGCTTTTTATTGATCTGCTTTCCATTAGTTCTTGTACTCTTGTTTGGGAATCCGGAATTTTTCCAAAAACAGAACAGGGCGCCCACCGTGGTTTCAGCCGTGAAAAATCCCATGATGACTCCACCGAGGAAAGGAAAGAAAAGTAACCCTCAGGATCCTAAGAATCAAGATACTGAGGAAAACAACGACATGAGCCTTGTCATTCGCTCTGAGGCTAACACCACGCACAATGAGACAGCAAAACTAGAAGCCCTTAAGAAAGCATAGCTCGCAAACATTAACTTACACACAGAAATACCAGAATCAAGCACTAGAAACGATGTGGAGGGAGCAGCTGAGAAAGAACTTGATCTTGCTCTGCAGCAAATTGAAACTCTAAAGAAGCAAAAAGAGAAATTGTCCATGCAATTGCAAACAAAGAGAAAGGCAACAGAGAAATAGAAAGATTGAAACAAGCGAAAGAGCAATTGTCCCAAATTCAGAAAGAGATAGAAGAGCTGAAAGAACAAGAAAGCAGTTCCATCTGGAAAGAAACCCCACAACAAGATTCAGCCAATCAAAAACAACCATCACTAGAGAATTACACGTTCGCAAGAACAGAACAACCACATAAAGACAACTTTTTTGTGGGCAACGGAGTTTCACAGTTCGCAGATCCTGACTCGTCGTTATCCCTAGGCCTACAAACAGCTCCCTGACCTTCAAAATATAAACCAGTGTCTCTTCTGAAATACAATGGCTTCAGGAATTCTAGAAAATTCCTAATGAGTTACGAGGCTGCTGTAAACTCTGCGGGCGGAGATGATGTCGCGCTGGCAAAATCTTTCATCATTGCTTGTGTGGGACCAGTGTTAAATTGGTATTCCCTATTGCCACCTCATTCAATGTATAGCTAGATAGATCTGAAGACGAAATTCTTTCAAGCATTCCAGGTCTTTCATCAAAGAACTGCAAAGAAGTCTGACCTCTATCACTGCAAGCAAAAAGACAAGGAACCGTTGGCAAGTTATGTCAAAAGGTTCATGCAGCAAAAATCACAAACACCTGGCGCAAACGATGAAACAACAATCTCAGCCCTCATCAGTGGCTTAACTCCCGGCCCTACAGCTTCCCACCTGTGAGAGGAGCCCGAAACCATGGAATAATTATTTGCTGAACTAGAAAAGTACATCAAATCAGACGAAGATCATAGAAGGAGAGTTGTAGAAAGAAGCCAAGCAAGACAAAACTATAGAGCTTCCGACTGGCAGCCACAGCCTCAACAACCCCGGCACATAAACAATGTCCAAAATACACAGACTCAGAACAGACAAAACGAGAGACCAAGTACCAGAGGGGGTCACTCGTCAAGAGGAAGAGGACCCTCGAACCTTCCAAATCATAACAGCAAAAATCCATATTTTTACTGCAGATACCATGGAAAGGGCCACAGTACTGAAGCGTGTCTAGAAACGCAGAAGAACGTTGACAGAATTGAACAAGAGAAGAAGATGAGGGCAGTCGCATCTATCCTACCCAACCAAGTACACCATAACTACTTGCAGCCACAACCCTATTGCCCAGTATACCATCAGCTAAGCTCAGGATCAGTACACATATCAACTCTTCGGGCTTCGCAGAACAACCAACCTTTCCAACAATCCCAACAAGCATGGCAACCCTCGCAACAATTCCTTCCACAATCCCAAGCAATACAAGCCATTCAGCAACCACAACCTATTCAAGAAATCCTACCACCACCACTACCACTAGCAGCTATCATGCCCAAAACTGAACCAAGTTCCCAAAACAACAATTCCAAAGTATTACCTTCCTTCGGAATGATCATGCCCATCATAGGAGGATCTTCTATGGAATTTGACACCAAAAAACAAAAGAAGGATTACTTCAGATCAGTAAACACGATCATCAATGACGGTCCCGCCGCGAGACCTGAATGGGCCAAGACGCCAATAATATTCTCTGAAGAAGGTTTCAGACTAAAATCTACAAATCACAACGATGCTATGGTGATCGAGATCAACATTGCAGGTTGGGTAATAGGAAAAGCCTTGGTAGACAATGGAAGTTCAGCTGACATCCTGTTCTCCAAAACATTTGAAAAGATGAACTTAAGTCCATACATGCTCCAACCTCCAGAAAATCCACTTCTGGGCTTCGGAGGAAAACCAATGGGGAAAATTTCTCTTCCAGTGTCTCTCGGGGATCTTGACATATACATCTGTATTTTGCAATCCTAGGAAGATGATTCATCAACAAATTTGATGCAGTGATAAGGCAATAATTTCTTTGCATGAAAGTTTCAGCACCAAAAGGTGTCATCACCCTCTTCGGTAATCAGCAAGAAGCAAGAAACATTGAGAGAGGTCACACACCTGGGCAGAATAATGTTCATGTCCTAATCAAGGACGAGGAGAAGAAAGAACCCTACATTGAAGCTAAGAGAGATAAAGAAAAAAATCAAAATAGGTGCTGATGGGGAAACAAAAAAGTTTTTCTTGATGATATGCCAAACAGAGTAGTCATCATTGGAACAAATCTTTAGAGGGAAGAAGAAGAAGAACTGATTCAGTTCCGAAATAAGAACAAAGATGTTTTTACATGGTCAGCAAAAGATCTGCAAAGAGTTGATAGAAATATAATTGAGCACATCTTGGACACCGATGATAGAATCCGTCCTAAGAAACAAAACTTAGGAAGATGTCCGAGGAAAAAGTCGATGATGTAAAAGCAGAAGTCCAAATATTGCAAGATGCAAAAGTTATAAGAGAGGTAATGTACCCACTATGGCTAGCCAACACAGTACCAGTAAAGAAAAAGAATGGGAAGTGACGAATGTGTGTTGAGTTCACAGATTTGAACAAAGCATGCAAGAAAGATGATTATCATCTAGAACAAGTTGACAAGGTAGTAGACGATGCAACAAGCAGCGAGATGCTATCACTACTCGACATGTTTTCAGGATATCATCAAATCAGAGTGTGCAAGGAGGATAGGAGAATTTGGAGAAGACAAGCTTCATCACCCCCATTTGGTACTTATTGTTTTCTCAGAATGCCTCAAGGGCTCAAGAATGCAGGATCTACATTTTCAAGAATGATTGCGATTGTTTTGCACGATCAACTTCGGAGAAATATTCTGACATATGTGGATGACATAATAGTGAAAAGCATGAGAAGAGATGATCACATCAGGGATCTGGCGGAAACCTTCGCAAATCTGAGAGCCGCTAACTTAAAGCTGAATCCTGAGGAATGTGTCTTTGGTGTGCAAAGGGGCAAAGTTCTAGGATGTTTGGTATCCAAGGGAATAGAGGCAAACCCTGACAAAATTAAAGCCCTCATAGAAATGGAAGAGACAATTTCGGTGAAGGACGTGCAAAAGCTAACAGGGTGAGTAGCCGCACTGAACTGGTTCATCCCGAAAGCAACTGAAAGAAGTCTGCCATTCTTCCAAGTTCTCTGAAGCTCTAGGAACTTCCAATGGTCTGATACACAGAGGCAAGCTTGCAGAGAACTTAAACAATACATGTCCAACATGACAAAAATGTGCCCTCCGGAGCCAAGATCTCCTCTTCTCTTGTATCTTTCAGCATCAAATTCTGTTGTAAGCGCAGTGCTAGTTCAAGAAAAGGAAGAAGGAGGAAAATTGAAACAAGTACTAGTGTACTACGCCTCAGAAGCTCTTTCGGGCTCTAAAATCTTCTACTCAGAACTAGAGAAAATCGCATATGCTGTAGTTATGGCTGCAAGAAAGTTAAGGCATTATTTCGAGGGTCACAGAATAAGAGTGATCACGAATCAACCTTTAAACGATCTTTTCTCAAATAAAGAGGCTTCAGGAAGGATAACTAAATGGGCAACTGGGCTGTCACAGTATGTTGTGGATTTTGAAAGAAGAAGTGCCATAAAATCACAAGTACTAGCATATTTTGTGGTAGATTGGACATCACTAATAGTCAACAACAATGAAGAAATTCAGACACCTTGGATCATACATTATGATGGAGCTTGGTGTGACAGAGGTGTCAGAATCGCGGCTATTCTCACATCACCCTCGGGTGTCATAATAAGATATGCAGCAAGGCTGGATTTCGCTGAGGGAACACATTCAACAAACAACACAACCAAGTACGAGGCACTTCTGTTGGCTTTAAGGAAGATGAAGGGACTTGGTCAGCAGGTTTTTATTGTCAAATCTGACTCAAAAGTGATTCAAGAACATGTCAAAAAAGAAAGCGAAGCAAGAAATCAAGAATTAATCAAGTATCTGGAAAAAGTAAGAGAAATAGAAAAATACTTCAAGAGATATACAGTACAACATATTCCAAGGAATGATAACAACGAAGCAGACAAGCTAGCCAAAGCCATAGCCCAAAATCAACTAATGCCACCAGATGTATTCTTTGAAATCATCAGGGATCCTTCAACAAAAAATTCGAAGCCTAGAAACATAAACTCCATAGAAACTTATGATTGGAGAGCTCAAATCATGGGTAATCTGAAAGGCTATTATGAACCACAGAATGAGTTAGAGGAGAAACAACTCAAGCAAAGGGCAAGGAGCTATGCCATAGTAGACGGAGAATTTTATAAATCAAGAATTTTAGAACCATGGCTAAGATGCATAACTTCTGAGAAAGGAAAGGAGCTGCTTCTGGAAATCCACCGTGGATTTTGTGGCGCACACATTGGAACTAGAGCTCTGGCAATGAAGGCAATCAATCAAGGATTCTTTTGGCCAACCATGAAACTAGATGCGAAGAAATTAGTTTGACACTACGCAGCCTGTCAGAAAACAACAAATCAACAAAATCTGCCCTCAATGCCAATCCAGTTAATTCCTCCTTCTTTTCCACTTCAAAGGTGGGGAATGGATCTGGTCGGTCCATTACCAACAGCACAAGGGAACTACACATTCGCAGTAGTAATCGTCAATTATTTTACCAAATGGGTCGAAGCTAAGGCATTGGCAAACATCACAGCCGTAACGGTGCAGAAATTTTTCTGGCAAAACATAATTTGCAGATTTGGGGTACCAAGGGAACTACAGTAGATAACGGCAAGCAGTTCGACTGCTACAACTTCAAGGAATTTTGCAGAACACTAGGTACCCATGTGAAGTTTGCCTCAGTCTATCATCCGCAGTCAAATGGGGCTGTAGAAAAGGCCAATGCAATAATATTTTCTGGCATCAAGAAGTGCTTGTACGATCAGAAAAAGGGAAAGTGGGTAGAGGAGTTATTAAAGGTGATATGGTCACATAACACTACACCATCAAGAGCCACAGGGTTCACTCCATTCCATTTGCTCTATGGCTCGGAGGCAATCAAACCAGAAGAAATCAAGAATGAAAGTTTGAGAGTTCTCAAGGCAAAGGAAATTCAGGAACTTGAGGTAAAAATAGAAAAAGACATGATTGAGCTAGACATCCTTAAAGCTTCAGAAAATATTAGCAAATACCAGAAAGAAACCAAAAGGTGGAGGGATAGGAAAATAGTAAGAAAGGACATCAAGGTCGGAGACCTAGTTCTCAAAAGAAGGACAAATTGGGAAAATCTAGGGAAACTGGAAGAAGCTTGGGAAGGACCTTACATCGTAAATGAATCCAACAAGCCAGGGTCTTTTCGCCTAACAGATCAACTTGGCGTAGAACTACCACATTCATGGAATGCTGACAGTTTGCGCCGGTACTATCCTTAATGAGAAAAACAAGCATAGGACCTCAGGCCCATGAAAAGTTATAAATGGAGCCTCGGGTCAAAATTTACTTTCTGCATTTTATTTCTAGCATTTTAATTATCGTAGGAAAAATGTAAAAATCCTCGAACTGCGGAACTATAAACCAAAAACTTTACTTTCTGCAATTTTCATTACCTAAAAGGACCGTACTCTTTTCCTTGCAGGGGGGCTCCATAATGGAGGCAAGGTTTTTAATGAGGCGGCTCCTATGTAAGATACCTCTTCAATCATTAATGAAAGAAGGTTTTCCCCAAATTACGTGTTCATGAAAGAGTCGATTGTCGCGAATAAGACCAAAAGGTGCATGGAAACAACAAGTTGTAAATGCAATACCGTGAAATTGCGAAAATCCCGATCAAGACAACAACAAGTTGTGTGGGATCAATCCGAAAATGGGCCTCGAGGCAACAACAAGTTGCAGATATGATTCCCAAAGGAGGCAACAAGTTGCACAAGAATATTAAAAAAAGGAAGGGGGCATCAGGACAACATCAAGTTGTAGCCATGAAATCCAAAGCTATATGAATTGTGGGAAATACAAGAATGAGAACTCAAAGAGAAACTATACTCTTTTGAAAAACACGTCATTTATGTTTTCTCATGTATAATCAAGTGTAGGGTATGGACATTGAAAGGTAATACTGACATCCATTAAAGGCTTACTCGAGGACGAGCAAGGTTTAAGCATGGGGGTATGTTGACGGTCGATTTCCGTCAACCAAGAGCACTTGTTACACTTTGGTTTGAGCTTTGAATTATGACTAACCGCCACTAGGCATACTAATGATGTAACAAGTCCACACTTGCATGTGGTTTTTGGAGTATGTTGTTTACGCAGGAATTAAGTACCTAATGTGGACTTCCGGGTAAAGTTCATCGAGCACTTTATGAGAAGATCATGAAGCCCGGCACGAGTCAAGACACGAAGTGAACATGACTCCAAATGACCCAAGGACCAAAGCATGAAGATGTGAAACTCCGAGGACCTGAACAGAAGATGCGGGAGTTCGTGCGCCAAGTACCCTTATCCAAACCGCGGGGAAAACGACGTCAAGGACCCACATGAAGTTCGGCAAATATTCAAGAAAGTGCAAGAAGCATCGTGGAGGAAGATGGACCCGAACCGGGCCGAAAAGGGCCAGGGCCGGCCGGCCCATGCCGACCGGCCTAGGGTGTTTCGGGCCTGGTTCGCGACGCCCTTTGACCTACACGCTCCTCGGCTCATTTATATCCCCTGCCTTCGACGGCCGTCTGATCCATTCACCAGAATTCGACGAAACCTAGAAGCGAGCACCGAAGGGAGACGACGGCGGCGGAGTCCTCGAAGTTGTCTAGGGGATGGCCTAGGCCAACCCTAGCCGCCATGGCCGCCCTGCGTGGTTGTGCCTTGGTGGAGTTCCAGAGCTAGTTGAGGTCATCAATGGTATGTACTCGGTGGTGATGATCCAAACGCATCTATTTTATGTGAGCAATGTTCATCGTGTTTTCCGATCTATTAGCGATTCCATGTCTCCGTTTATGCTTTTTACTTATTGTGAATGTGATTCGATCCCTAGTATAATGCATTAGTTAGGCTATATAGCATGCTCTATGTAATCGTAGCGATTAGGTTTAGCATGTCGACCCTTCATGATTCGTAGACACGTTCATGTTTGAGCGTGCCCCTAGATCCCCCGCTTCATTAAGGGAGCATCGTGACAGGGTGATTTCCTCTGAAAGAGCGGATGTCTTCGGGAGGTAGGCCGGAGGTAGGAGTTTAAGGATGCTAGTAGATGAGATGATCGATTCGTTGCTCGTTTGCCGGAGCTTCAACTAGAAGGCGCTAGGCCTAGTTACCCCTTCGGAGGAGCTTTATCTAAGTCGATGTTCTTGGGTGTGATCAACCTATACACTTCACGAATATCTTTTTAGGTTTACCTTTTTATGCAATCAATGCTTCATGTTAGGTACAGGGCTGGAGAGGTTCCTTCCCCTCGAAGGCTCCGCTCTCTAGAGCTCTCTTCCTCCTCCTCCTCCGGCCCCCTCCCTCCCGTCTCCGGCGAGCTTGCCTCGCCGGAGCGGGTAGGGGGAGGGGCCTCCGGCCTCCTAGTAGTTGTAAATGGCTCCTAGTAGTATTGCTCCCTGTAGTACCGGTCGTATGGCTTCTTCCCTGGAGTCCGCCGCCGTCCTCACCGTCGTTGCCGCGGGTCTCTTCGGCTATCTCGCTGTCGTCGTCGTCTCCTCTGAGGTAAACCTAAATAAAATCTCTTCCTTTCCCTCCATGGCGGATTCTTCCACTGCTTCCCCCACCTCACTCCACCTACTCCGATCCCTTCCATCCCGGTAGATCTGCGCCACCCCACCCCTCTTCACCTCGCCGCATCCTCAGATCCGCCCTACCCCTCTCCTATCTGCCCCACTTCCTCCTCAGATCCGCTCCGCCCCCAACCTTCCCTGCTGGTGTTCCTATGTCGACGCTGCCGCCTCCGGTGGTTGTTCCGGCCTCTCTAGGTTGTTGAACGCATTGAGGTTCTTTGGTGAGACTGGATCTCAGCTCCCCATCTTCTTGTTGCATGGTATTGGTTGTTCCGATGACTCAGCTCTGTTTTCGTCGTCGTTGAACGCGCTACTGTGTGCCCTCTCCTCTTGCATCCGCCTACGTCTCTGCCACCATCTTGCAGTCCTCTTGCTTGCAGATTTGGTTCAGCCATTCGATTCTCCTTCGGCCGCTGGCAAGCCCACCTCGTCTCCTCCACGGCTTCGACATCGAGCTTCAATCAACATCGCCGGCGACGACTCCTCTACGATACTTACTGTCGTCTGGTGTGCTTTTCTCCTACGGCTCCGTCGTGGCCTCTACAACCGTCGCTTTGCGCGGTCCCTCCGCCCGGATGTACGCACCTCCGGCGCCCCTGCAATCCACCGCCGACGAGTTCATGGTCTTCTCCACCATGGCTGCTGTGTTTATCCGGTCCATGGACCAGTTTGTAATTCGGCCTTCTTTGAAGGGCCTTTATGTAAGATGTTGGCTTAATATATCAAGTGGTTGTTGTCAAAAAAATGCTTCATGTTAGGTTAGATTGACTAGACAAGGTTGAGAACCTTAGCTGTTTGCTTCCGATCCTTGGATTGACAAACCTTGGGGACCCACCTTGGTGAAAAGGCACTAAGTCACCCGTACGCTTGCGGTGAACTTCAACACGGTTTTGAACCGTCAACAAGGAGCTCCCCAAGGATCCGGTGATCTGGGGATCGGCTGATCCCCAGGTCAGTTCGTTTCCACTGCCTTTCGTCTGGGATGTATGGGTATGTATGCGATGTTTTTAGCTCGTTTCTGTGGGGATGTGGGCCCTTCAATCTGTGTACTGACTCCTGATTGGTCGAAGGTGTGTTTCCTTGGATTGGTGATGTGTCACAGAAACATGGCATCCTACATGGCAACACGTCGCCATGTGGCTTGGTGTGGGTCCCACCGGGCCCACATGATGTTATCTTGTGAGTCACATATCTCCTTCATACGAACTCCGATGTAGGCGAATAATACATCCATTTCGATCGTTTCGACGAGCTCGTCACAACGGTGCATTCCAATTTGGCATTTGAGGTTGTTTATGACGACACCCTTTATATGTCATTACTTCACTTGCTCTCAATTGTATCATTTAACACGTGTTCGGTGTGTCCTGAAACAAAAGCTAGAAACACCAACACTCGTGGAAACTATCAGTATAAAGCTCTATTCTAGTGTTGATGCTCACTTTCCATTCATTTTATGTAGGAGTTGACGGCATAAAAGTAGCACTTAACAGCCGTCAACAACACCCCCACACTTGACATTTGCTCGTCCCGAGTAAAGGGGAACAGATCAAGGTGGAACATGATATACAAAGGTATGAAGCGAGCATAAGAGATATTCCAAACCATACCTCATATTTGTGAACTCTGTGAAGTGTCTATCATGCTCTCTTGGGTAGTTGAGGAATGGAATGGTCATGAATCAAATCACTCCTGCTCATCAGGTTAAGTAACTCAGGGTTTTGCAATAAATTTTCAAAACAAACCTTGCTTGGCTCCTCATTTGATTCTCTCAGATCGTTCAATGTGTATATGTCCTCACCAAGGCATTGGACTGCCTTTATTCATCCTACTTCTAATAATGGCTTATTTGGAGCTCAAGGTAGGGTATAAATGATAAGACATACTTGCATCACATGTATTGCAAAGTCAAAAACGAGATCCAAAGAGAAAATCCAATCATACAATCATATAAAGATGTGCACGTGTATGGATATGGTGAGTATGGTAAGATGGATACTAGGCTCAGAATGGGTGCTAGATATTGCCATACATGATGAGAGCTGGGGTGATGGCAAGGTGGACACTAGCCCCGGAATAGGTACTAGTTATTACCATCTGAGTTATGGAAGTCCTTTTTGCATGACTCTCCCTCTGTATAAAATCTTTTGAGATCATGATTATCTCTCTTTTTTCTCTTTTTGCGGACCTTCATGTGTCCAACTCTTTTTTTTCTTTTCTTTTATTTTTTGATGAGACTTGTTCCTGATCTTCATGATGTAGGATCACGATCAAGATAACTAGTTGTAGAACAACCAAGATAAATTGATGTAAGCAGCAATAACCAATGCAAGGTGGCAAATAAAACTCGAAGCCAACCACCGTCTTTAACCGGCAATGTGAATCGAGGATTCACCCAACCACACTCTCAAAGAACCAACCAATACAGCTTGGAATCAATGGACCAGGAGCACCAATTGGGAGTCGATGACGCGGCTGCTTCTGTAATCCCTCAAGTAAATCACAAGAGCAAAGGGGTAGAGATCACTCTCTGAATTTGTTTTTTTTTAACATTAAAGATTGTGGGGGAGTTCCCCACAGCAATTCCATTGATTAAAAAAGGGGAATAATTACAAGCACAGGGGGGAAGAAGGGTAGGGAAAGGAGGTTACAACCTATACATTAAGAGACTGTCTCTAAAAACGAAATGAAAGAAGCTTGTTTATCCTCCTTCACTCTCACGAGGTGGAGGTAGCCCTGTGACTTAAAAATCCTAGTCCAAAGATTAATTGAAGCTACACCATTGTCAAAAATAATTGAGTTTCACATATTCCAAATCCCCCAAGCTGCTAGAGTGAAGAATTCTATGAAGAAATCTGGTGAATTATTCCTGGAAGCGTGGACCACTCTATCACAAATAGAAAGGCTCATATCCCAAACATATCCAAGCTTCGCCCAACAATTGAGGGCAAATGGACAGCTAAAAACAGATGATCAATATCCTCCTCCACATTTGCAGTACAGAGAACACACCAGGCATTGGGTTGTACATTATAATTCCTCCTCAGAAGAATATTCCTCGTATTCAGTCTGTCAACTAGCACCAGCCACATAAAAAACTTGATTCTATTTGTGCATTTAGACTTCCAGAGGGATTTGAAAGTAGGTGATGAGTGGAAATTCGCAAACACCATTTGATAATAGCGTCGGGAAGAGTAAATTTGGTTCCCCCATATGAAAACCCAAGAATCAGCCTCAGATGGGTCAAATTGTACCATTTGCAGCAAATCTTGTAATTGTAACATTTCTTCAAAGGCTTCAGGTGTTAGTGGTAAGGTAAATAATGTGTCTAGATCTTCTGCCTGCATTTGTTGAACTGAGATGGCATCATTTTGTGCAAAAGAATAGAGCATGGGGAACCTATGAGCCAGAACTTCACCACACCAAAGATCATCCCAAAAGGTAACTGTGGAGCCATTCCCTAGTGAACACTTAGCAATACCTCTATAGAGAACATGTAGATGAAGCACATCTCTCCACCAGAAGGTGCCAACTTCAGATGAGGCATTGGGAACCTTTGACTAGTAATATCTTGTCCAAATAAGATTGACCCAAGGAATGTCTGAATGGTTGTAAAACTTGTGGAGCTGTTTGAGAAGTAATGCCCCATTTTGTAACCTCAGATTTATGACACCCTAACCACCTTTATTTTTTGGCTTTTGCACCATGTGCCATGCAGCAAGATTCCCACCCTTCTTTTCTGGGTTATTACCTCTCCAAAGACATTGTTTTCTTATCTTGTCAATATTCTCAATGACACCCAGAGGCAGCTTGACAGAACACATTGCATAGGTGACTATAGAGGAAAGGACTGTGTTTAGCATTTCAAGCCTTCCACTATAGGAAAGTAAAATGGAGCAAGCATTTAATCTCCTTTCTACTCTATCCATCAAGGGAGTGAGATCATCCATACGTGGCTTGGTGGTTCCCATTGGAAGCCCCAAATAAGTGAAGGGCATAGAGGCAATCTGACAGCCAAAAGCTGAGGCAAGGTCCTGCAACTTGGCTTCTGGAACATTCAGAGGAATCATGGAGGATTTATGATAATTGACCCTTAAACCTGTAGAATCTGCAAAAGCCTGTAACAGCCCCTTGAGGTGTAGGATTTGTGCTCTGTCAGCTGGCAGAATCAAAATAGTATCATCTCCGTATTGCACTATTGGAAAATCATTTGAAGCATGTGGAATTGGCATGGTCAAGTGATTGTTGTTGAGTGCATCATTGATGACATACTGAAGCAACTCAGCATCAAGAACAAAAAGGAGGGGAGATAAGGGGTCCCCTTGCCTTACTCCCCTTTTGCATTTGAATCTCCTGCCAGGAATACCATTTAACAAAATTGATGAGATACCAGAGGACATAAGGGGTCCCCTTGCCTTACTCCCCTTTTACTTCATCCAATTCAACCATTTATCTGGAAAACCCAGGGATTCCATCATGCACAAGATGGCACTATGTTCAAAAATATCAAAAGCTTTTGCAAAATCAAGCTTCAGAACAATTATCTCCCTTTTGCTCTGCTGACATTGGTGAATATATTCAAAGCACCAAGCTATACAATCCTGGATGGATCTCGATTTAATGAACCCATATTGATTTGCATGTAAGAGCTGAAGAATCACAGCCTGTAATCTTTCAGCTAGGATTTTAGTAAGGAGTTTAATGCTGCTATTCAGTAATGAGATGGGCCTGAAATCATTGACAATATCTGGGTTATTGATTTTTGGCACCAGAGTGATAAAGGACTCATTCAAGCACTCCAGATTAATAGAACAGTCAAAGAAATCTTGGCAAAGCTTATAAAAATCCCCTTTAATAATATGCTAGCATTTCTTCATGAATAAACCATTGAAACCATCAGGACCAGGGGCTTTGTCAGATGGGATCATTTTAATAACAAGATCAATCTCCTGCTACAAAATGGGTGCCACTAAACTGTCTAGATCAGCCCTTTGGGTAATGAGATTGGACAAGTTGAACATCATAACTTGTTGCAGGGATATACCCATCCTGGTTGCAGGGAACATCATAACTCTCTGAATTTGTTAGCGCACAGCTGAACAAAAGGGGGTTCTATTTCAATATCAAAGTCTCCCTTATTTCAGAGATACATAAGGGGTATTTATACAAGGAACAACCCTTCTTGTTGGGTGTGAATGGACCTTTGAGTTCCTGGAGTTACACTATGTGAAAAGTCACCACGAACTGAATTCCCAAACAACCTCGCGTGGCTGTTGGCCTTCTGAGCAGTCTCCACTAAATAGGTCATAACTCTTTATTGGAAAGTCTTATGGACGTGCGGTTTCTTGTATGGGAAAGTTGACTTCAAGCCCGTTCCATCAAGTACTAATGGAGCTCCAGCGCTATCGGGAACAAAGAGTTATGGCAAAATCTTTATGCATGTTCGAACTGGTGGTCCGAACTTATAGCAACCTTGTTGGTCTTCACGTAACTCGTCCTTGGCTTTATGTAACCTTCTCCTTTCTGCACGTACTCCTTCTCTACTTGAGTGTAGTCCATGTCTTCATGTGTAAACCTTAACATAACAAGAGTACAACAGTCAGGTAGTAAACAATTCTTATTTGTATGTAACTTAAATTCAGCATGGAGAGAGTTCACCTTTTGTTGTAACAAGTAAACATATCTTGGCACACACTCTCTTGGATTTAGGCATGGATAAACTTGATTGTTGAAATCATTATCTTGTTCATTGAAATAATCATTATAGCTGAAGTGAAACTTTGGTGTTGTAGTTGTATTCATCTCTTCAAGTATAGCAAGGTGCTTGAACTTGTAATCATAAAAACCAAGTAGTAGCCTTGCTAAAGGAAAATAGTAATATATGGACTCAAGTATAGCTTTCACCTTGTACGAATGTTCAATATTAAGAGAATTTGTAGAAGTCCTTGGGATGGTCTCATCATCCTCCCTCACTTGAAGAAAAGTCTTGTTGACCTGAAATTAATCTATAGAAAGTAGAGGGTGGATATATACAACAATTTCCATGATTAGTCATTTTAACTTCCTCGTTTCTTCCTTTACAATCCATATGCATGTGTTCATAATGGTAACATGATGTATATGGGTTATGCACTTTATCAAAATGAGCTTCAATCATCAAATTCACTTCCCTATCCTCACCTTGATGATATTTCTTTGGTGTTTGTAATCCTGCAAATAACTTCGTAGATGAGAGAACAACAATTTCTTTTAAGCAGCACAATTGATTCCAAATTTCATATTTCATCATTGCAATATTGAACATTTCAAAATTTTGAGCATTTCTTACATCACAAATATTATTGTTACACAATTTATTGAACGGTTCATATTTATACCTTCCAAACTTATTTGTCTCTGATGTGAACAGAATTTTTTTTGGTTTAGAGATTCCTTTATCTTGCATATTGTTTATGTGTTTTGATGAAGAATATGAGCATGACAATAATATTTGTTTCTCAAAGTCATAAGCATTAAACAATTTATTCACTTCAAGATCAGAAAAATATGGCACCCAATGTTTGTCATTCACCATGTTCAATTTAAATTCAACATACTTTTCACGTGTTATGCACATAGGACAAACAAATAACTTATTGACAACATGTTCAACAATCAAATTGAAAGTAAACTTGTAGCTATGAGCATTATTCAAACTTCTCATGGATGTTATCATAGAAATATTCTGAAGCATTTCATTAATCTCAACATGTTTATCAAACATAGTGTAACACAAACATTAAAAAGGAGATTTGTTTGCAAATAATTCAGCATGCGTAATCAACATAACATGGCAAAGTTTATTAACATGTAAGGTATCACAAAGTTCAATAGAACACTAGTTATGCAAACTAGAACAAAGGTTATCAACTCGTAAAATTTCAGTACTTGAGTTGACTTATGAATGAATTGAATCAACATAAAAACTTTGAGTAAGGTCAACTGAAATTAGAGCAGATGTTTCTTCATGATTACTCAGCTCGTGTTCTTAAAATTTTAGATCCAAATTAATTTTATTACCTTTCAGTTTTGATATATGTATAGTGGTTTGCACTTCTGAATTTTTACATCCTCCATCTTCATGCTTCATTTTTGTAGCAGCAACAAATTGGTTTTGTACAGTACCAATCTTCTCTTGTCACAACAAGTGGTGTTGCATGATGATCAATCATCTCTTTCTCAGCTTCTTCGCAAACCTGCACACTTTTAGAGAGAACACTAGAAGTATGAATGAGTAGATTAGATTCATAAACATCTTCAAACATTTTGCAATCAAACGCTCTCTTTATATGTGGTGTATATCTCTCACTCTCATTGTGGATACTCTCAATCTCACATTTTGTGGAATCACACAGCTCACTTTTATTTTCTCTTGCGCTCAATTTGGCTATGTGGCTCTCATTCTCACATAGGTTATGTTGCACAACTTGCACATTAATATTTGGAGCAGCAAGTGCATAAGCACTTTCATTCGTGGACTCATCAACTAAATATTGGCCAACAAAGTTCGTAGTGGAACAACTAACTTTAGCAACTTCCAATGGCAATGAAACACCAAAACTTTTAGTGGAATCATCAGGATCAATTATGCCTTCAATCTGAACTCCATGTGGCATATTAGTACATTTAATTTTAGCATTTTTGTCCAATAATTCTCCACATACTACAGTTGATGGTGTAGTACATGTTGACATCTCTTCAAAGCTAGAAACAACACCATTTGGCAACCATATATCAGGTGAAACATGTTCAACTTGCTTTTGGATAGATTTATCAATCACACTTGGTGATGTACTAGCAACATATTTCTTCTCCAATTCTAATTGCAGACCAAATATTTGATCTCTCTTTTCATTTAGATTATAGGCACCTCTAAAAATGGGTGTCAAGACACACTCTAAATCTGGTAGTGGTACTAATTCAACACCTTGCTGCATATCACAACTATCAGTAGCATTACAGCACTTAATATCATCACAAATGGCACTAGAAAAAGGCATATAACTTGTAGGAACATCAACTCTTAGAATCTGAACCTGAGAAAATGTTTCTTCATGTTCTTGCTGAACAAAATGACCACCTTCACTTTGAAAATCAGCAGCAACCACTTCTTTCTTGCCTTCAATTATTTCTCTTGCTTGCAAATGATTGTGGTACTGTCGATTCTCATCTTGCACGGTTTGTGCAGCAACATCTCCAAATGATTCAAGCTCAGATTTCGAAAATCATTGGAGAGAACTTCATTGAGTTCATTCCTCTCGAACTCAGAGTTCAAACTGAATTTTTGAACAGCAGGGTTCGAACAGCAGTAGGGTTCGAACAGCAGGGGGAAACCAAACTCTCCCAATACATAAGGGTGGTCGAAAGGACTTAATCCGTTTGGAAACAAAACTGGCCAAGAAAGAAGTTACGTTACGATGAAGAAGATTGCAGCCCAATGCTGAACAGAGACGATTGTAAACCACCGTCTTTAATGTCCATTGGTTCGAAAATGCTTGCTCAAGAGCAGCTCTAGCTCCCGATCATCCTGGCACATCACAGATACAAGCAAAGGTGATGGTCGACTCAGTTCTCATAGCAGAACTAGCTGCTCTGGAGTTGGTTGCAAGAGTGGCAAATGCAAATGCAAATGCAGGTTCAGGACATGCTTTTTGGCTCTGATTGTAGCCAAGCAGTTCATCTCTTGAAGAATGAAGTTAGCTCTGCATCTTCGACTGATTCTCTAGAAACTTTTCAGACTCCAAGGTCAGAGGGTCTTAAGGTGTTGAAGGTTGGTCGACAGGAGAATGTTGTTGCACATCAACTAGCGGTTCAGGCAAGAGCTAGCTGCGGTTCTTTCTCTCTTGCTCTAGTGGTGGCCATCATCAGTTCGGTTGTGCTGCATATGCTCACCACTCCAACATGTAATCTGGGGTCACTTTGGCCCCATCTCATTCTCTGTACAATGCATTTGATTATGAAATGAAAGTGCTTTATCAAAAAGAATGCACATGTTATTTTATTTTATTTGCCGAGACGAAATGAACAAAAGTAAAATTCACCAGCGGCACACGAACTTGGCATGAGGTGTCATCTAGGTCTCCGAACTCTCAAAATGCACATTCATGTCTCTAAACTTGCTAATCAGTTCATGTGACATCCAAATCTTCACAAACCTAGTTAAATTGCATACATGACAGGGTGATTAGGCTGCTGACGTCTCGTGACATGTGGGACCCGTGTGTAAGCCTCCCTCTCTTCTCCAATACACCTTTGCTAATAAAAAATCCACCGACACCGTCCGCTCATCCAAGTGACCGGCCGACCGCCAGAGTCATCCTCGGCGGGTAGGTCGTCGTCGGGTGCCCTGGCGCTCGCCTGCTTCCCTTTCAATGTGCCGGCAGTCTCGAAGACTAGCACCGCTAGGCAGGCCCGAAGGCCAGCGCCACCGGCAATCCGCCCGTGCTGACCTCCCATACCTGAATGTGTATGCGATGGAGGAGAGAGGGAGGCTTGCACGCGGGTCCCACATGTCACGACACGTTAGTGTCCCAATCATCCTGTCACGCAAACAATTTAGCTAGGTTTGTGAAGAATTGGACGTCACATGAACCGATTAGCAAGTTTAAAGACTTGGATGTGCATTTGAAAGTTTGAGAATTCGGATAACACCTCATCTCAAGTTTGTGTACCGCTGATGAATTTTACTCAACAAACAAAATGAAGTGCAAATGGCTCCGTGCGCCCACCCCCCGTCGGAACACGCAGTGTGTATGCGTGCGTGCGTATCATGCAGGGCAACACGTGGGTGGCGGCCCCACCCGCGCCACTGCCACCGACCAGAGAGGGCGAGAGGCAGAGATCCGGAGGTAGTACCAGTCTGGCTGGCAGTGGTAGAGTCCGTTTCGCCGTGACGTCTCCTCCTCTGCTAGCTGCGACCACCACGAGATCGCCGCGCCCGCTGCTCATCTCCACTCCACTCGACTGGATTCATATCTGACAACGGACACCAAGCTACATCTACGAGCCAGTGGTGGTCTGCTACGTCCTGTGCCTACGCTGCGTACCGGGGCTCGATCTCGGTCAAGGGCTATTGGCAGGGATGCACAACTACTAACACCTGGGGCCTGTCCGTCCAGTCCACCTTGTGTTTCCCCACGTACAGCGGGCGGATGCAGTGACAGAGCCAGGATGAAAATACAGCTGGGGCGACTTTTAGGGAGTGACTAAATTAAACGAAAAATACACCAATTTACACCGCATGTGTATTACTAAAAATGTGGCACAATTTTTTTTATTTTTTTAAGACGTGCAAAGCACGTTTTTCATTAAGAGGAGAGAGTTTTACAACACGCGGCTTAAGGAGAAACCCCAAAGCATGGAAGAAAGGAAAGAAAGCTTGGAATGACAAAAAAGGGGAAAACAAAAGAACCTCACCCACACCACACTAAGGCTACCTAAGACAACCAAGCCTGCATAGAAGATACATCGAGGGCACCCGCACATCACCCGCCAACAAACACCGGAAGCAGTGTAGGCCGAGCGAAGAGGTCCAGCAGAACGACGCCTTCAAGAAGGTAGCAACAACAACAACGCCATCGTCCGCCCACTCACGAAGGAGTGGGCCAAGTCTTCACCTGGTAGACCGAAACGGTTTGGAGTCCGCAACAATGCCCCCAGCAGGGTGAGTTACGTAAGAGCGCAACCATTGTTGAACTAGCAGACGCTAGAACGAGACCTTCGCCAAGGCCTCCAAAACGCCAACGCACAACTGACCATTGCATCCTAGAAGAAAGCCAGGACGATGTAAGTAGCAGTAGGTAACCAAGATGAGGACGAAGGAGAGCTAAGCAGGCAAGGCTGAGAGAGAGGGAGGATATCTTGACAACGACGAGGAGCACCAGAGGCAGAGCCGCGAGAGAGGGAGGCGAAAGCACAGACGTCGGAGGGGGAGCGGCCCACGGCTCAAGAGGGAACCGTGTCCGCGAGGGGGAGCCGGCCCGTGCCCACAACGGCCACGGCGGCGGAGAAGGTTCCGTCGCAGGCACCGTCGGCGGGGAGGGAGCGGTGGCCCGCAGCCACCGGCGAACGAAGAGGTCGCAGCGGCAGCCCGGAATCCGGCGGGGGCGACGCCGTTGAGGAGGGGCTGCGGCCACCGGAGGGGGAGGGCCGCGGCTGCAGTCAACAACGAAGGGGCCCCGGCGGAGATGTCGCGGCCATGAGCACGGGGAAGCAGCCGACGAGGAGGAGGAGCCGTCGTAGAGGAGGAGGAGGAGTCGTCGAGGAGGAGGAGCCGTCGAAGCCTAGCAGCCCACCAGAGAAGCAGAAACCCTAGGTCCAGATCCAGGGGCCCGAGCCGCCGGCCATTGGAGAGAGGGGGGTGGGGCGGACGGAGCCGAGGGGGGTGCCCACCACGACCGCCAGACCCGCCGGAGGGAAGCCGGAGGAGGGGACCGGAGGCCGCCGGCGCCCAGATCCCGGGACGGAGGCACGCAAGGGGGAGGGCGGCGGCCAAGGGCTACGACCAGCCCGGACTCGGGGCCGCCGGTGGGAGGAGAGGTGCAGACAGCGTGGAGGGGGAGTCGCGGCTGCCGGCGGAAAGAGGGGCCTCCATGCCGACGGGGACGAGGCATCAAGGTCGCCGGAGGGGAGGGGCCAGCACCGCGGCCGACCGCAGAGCAGGGCGGCATCGGGCGGAGGGGCGCGCCCGGGCACGCCCACGACGGCACCGCCGCACCCCCAACAGCCCACCAGAGAGGCGGCGGGCAGGGACGGCACGGCGACAGCGGTCGCAGCCGCGGCTGGGACGGCACGGCGACAGCCAGCGGGAGGGAGCACGGAGGAGAGGCCCCGCCCTGCCCGACACGTCATCGGCAGCCCGCCACCGATGACTTAGATCCAGACCTAGGGATTGGGATGGGGGAACGGGAGAAGAAGAGAAAGGGGGAGGAGAGGCGACGGCGGCCAGCGGCGCACCGGTGAGGGCCACACCGGAGCGACGGGGCGAGCACCCACGGTGGCCGGGGCCAGCGACCAGGATTGACCTTGTGGTGTGGTGAGGGAAGGGGTAGAGGGGAGAGGAGGAGAAGAGGAGGAGGGGGAGGGCGCGCGGACGGACGCCGGTTTGGGCGCCACCGCCGGCGGTGGCGGCGGCGGCGGCCGACGGGGTCTGGTCGACGGGCTCGGGGGACAGGGACGGGGGCCCTCGAGTCGCCCCCGGGGAGAGAGCGACGTGGCACAAAATTAAAGAAGCGATAACACAACCTCGATTTTATAGAACAAATTTGCAAATGTGCTACACATAGTAATATACGCCTTCTGTTTTTAAATATATGACGTTTAGGACAAGCTAACTAGTTCAAAAAATAAACTAATTAGCTTATCTTAAAACGTCATATACTACCTTAATTTTATTTATACGATGTTAAGGACAAACAAATTAGTTCAAAAATGAACTAATTAGTTTGTTCAATTCTAGATTGAACTAATTTATTTATCTTAAACATCGTGTATTTAATAGTGAAATAAGTACTAAAGAACGTCATACATGCATGGAAGAATTTGGAGTGCGCGCACGCGGGTCACGGGTGCCTGTGTGCCTCCGTGCTTGTTTTACTCATGCATGGGTCCTTTGGCAGTGGAGCTGCTGGCTGCTGCTACCTTGCTACTAGTTCAGCACAGCAAGCAATCAGGCTTTCAGGCGACACATCACCTCCTTGATGCCACGCAACATTAAAAATGTAGAGATAGGCTGGGCGCAATCCTCAGCTCATTTAGCAGTGTCAGAGCTTTTGAGTTGAGCTCGGTCGGTAGCTGGGGCACAACGTAGCTTTGCCGGTGCGCTGCTGTTACTTGCAATCAGTGACGGAGGCAGAAACTAGGTTCCTCTTCTTCCTCCAGCCCTCTCCTCTTCTTCCTCCTTTTCCCTCCTCTTCTCCCTCCTTCCTCTCTTATTTTCCCTGGAGCGCACGGTGGTAGGGGGCTTGAGCCCCCCACCCCCGCCCCACTCGCTGCCTCCGTCACTGCTTGCAATAAAATTATGTTGTTGCTGCGCTTGTACACCTGCAATGCAAGATTGAGAACCGGTAACGTTTTCTTTGCGTGGGAGGTTTATTTGGTCGTACACACTATATATTCGTAATGAAAAATCGTCTAACTACTCCAAAGTTCATCTAATAGATCATAATATACAGTCATCAACAACTTTAAGATTATTAATAAGCAACATGCATGTATATATTCTATGATCGGCGTATATATAGGGTCCATTTTCACCCTCCAATGTTTTGTTTTTGAGATATATGCATGGTTTCAATAGAAAATTTGGTCACTATGTGTAATGATAATTATAAATTTATAACTGTACATAGTAGTTCATAGCCGGAGCATTTGAGTAAAACTCTTGTCCATTTAATTTATGAAAATTCATTTGATTAGCTTTTGTCCTTGGACGCTCATGAAGATCACACAAGTCCCCTTGTGTCTTCTCCCTCTCAGCACGCAACTCCCGAAACCTTTTCTTCTTCCTTAGCATCGGCGGACCTAGCGGTATGTACAAATTTTGAGGAGGACGAAGAAATTTTGAGGAGCAAGGAGAGGAAAGAGTGAAGGAAGAAGAAGAGGAAATGACCCCCTAATTAAGGTGTGATCCCAAACCCACCGTTGTTCCTTAGATAGTGAGACGACACTCTGATAACCCTTCTACTTCTCCAGCGGGTCACTGCTAGGGAAACGTACATTTGTACCGGTCCATAACCCCTCTTTAGTACCGGTTTCCAAATCAGAATTGTTCAATCGGTACTAATGTGAAGTCACATTAGTCCCATTAGTACCGGCTGGTATTGAGAGCCGGTACTAATGTGCCCGCCCCTGGCGACGTGGCATGGTACACATTAGTACCGGTTCTTAATGCCAACCGGTACTATTTTTTTCTTTTTTCTTTTTCTTTATCGTTTTCTGGTTTATTAATTCTATCGTATTTGATTCATTTACGTATACTAATCCTAATGCCTAATATGCTATAATATATATTCGTGCGCCATATAAAATATTTGAGATAATACTATACATGCATACGTATATATGTATTAGTATAATATCTAATATTATACTAGTACATATATTCGTATGCATGTATTATCTCGAATCCGGTAGTTGATCCAAAGCAAGACCATATATAATATTGTGCATACAGAAATACAAAAAATATATATTAGTGTATCAAAGGTCAGCAGGGTTTAATATTAGTTTTTCTTGCTCCCTGACGATTGGTCATTTGCAGAGCTTTTTCCTCTCTTGCTCCCCTGCTTAGTCGACTCTGCTTGTTCCGTCGACTTCCCAGTTGCTTTTGCCGTGGACTTCCCCGATGCTTCTTCCATGGACTTCCCCGTTACAATAACAGATGATAAGCCTGAATAGAATTCTCCACCTGGCGTAATCACCTCATCTAGAAGAAATCTGCATAGTTGTTCTTGAATTAACCGGATTCTTTCCGACTCGAGGAGCCCCTGCTTGATGTCATCAATCTACAAAAGAATATGAACAAAGAATAAGAACTAGTACAAAAAAGAACATGGACAAATAAGAACTACATGCATGTGTCGTTTAGTTTAGTGGACGCACCCTGTCTTCAAGGTTGGTACCTTGTGCGAGGCTTGAAAAGGTATGCATGAACTCGCATACATAGTATCCGCACAGATTGGTACCTGAAGGTTGTGTCAAGCACTGCACATGTGCGAAAACAAGGTTATGAAATATGTTTAATTATATTGGAAGACATGAGATATGCGGACTAGCAGAATACACATACAGGGAAATCATAGTGGAAATAAAGGTTCTCTTTGTATTTTCCCAGGTGCTCTACACAGAGGCGAGTCCATGCAAGTTTGATCATCTCTATGACATCTTGGTATGCGCTTTTGTCTGTAGTTGCCCTCAAAGAGTCGAAGATGAAGACCTTGCTTAGAGACGGACAGAATGCAAAAAGAATCCAGTGGAAGCTGTGCATACGTGTAGAAGTATTAGTTTCTTAAAATATATATGCAATGTCATTTGAAAAGATAAAATAGATGAGATACACGTTGCTCACCCGAAGTTGTATGGCAGAAGTATGATACCCTTCTCATGGTGTTTTTCTAGATACAAATATATATAGTCCAATGTGGTCAGCTCCTATTTTCTGACACAAGTCTGATTTATCATTAGTGGATCCATGAAGCTGACGTCCCTTATTCCTCTCCTCCAGCACCGCTGCATCTCAAAGCTGCACGATTGAAATTAAATTCAAATTAAACACAAGTTCAGATAAGGTAGAATGTCTAGATCATTGTTTTCGAGACTTACAGAGTCCAGCAAGCGATGAGTCCTGAGTCAATTGCATCTTGATTGAATAAGTACCAAAATTGGTCAAATTCCACACCAAAAGTTTCTCGGCCACGGAAATAATGTTGATCATCTATGGTAATTTCCACATAGGTTACACCGCTGGCTGACGCAGCCATGTACCAATCGTGCAGTTCATGCATTCTCGTTGGAAGAAACGGCACCAACTGCGGCCACACAAGAGGTTTACCCCACTCATACTTCGGTCTATTTACCCCTTCATGCTTTGGGATTGGTTCGTCCCCTCGGATTTGACCAGGAGTCAGACCTGAATCCTTATTGAATACGAGCATATGCTGCTCAAGCGTAGAAAGCACCTTGATGGGGGAGACAGATTGCTTTGACTGGGTGCCTAGTTGTGGAATTGTAGATTTAGCTTTATTCGTCAACTTCTTCTGTTTGTCCGTCTTGAGTGCATGTCGGTCATAGTCACTCAAAGAAGGTGCCTGGGCATTTATTCGTTTCTCCTCCTCCATTTTTTTCATGAAGCGATGAAATTTCACCCAGTCAATTGGTTTCTCAACAGGTGGCTTCTTCGCTTTGAATATTTGTCTATCAAGCTCAGCCCGCACTGAAGCATCTAGCTCCTCCTGAGTCGGGCGATTCGAGAGTGAGTCGAGCGATTCGAGAGCGAGTCGAGCGATTGGAGAGCGAGTTGAGCCGAACGTGTGCAATTGAAATTTAAATAGCATTTACATTCACATTTAAATAACATTTACATCCACATATAAATAACATTTAAATCAACATTTAAATTGAATTCTAAATCAAATTCCAAATAACATTTACACCAAAATTCTAAATTCTTAATTCTTAATTCTAAATTCTTAATTCTTAATTCTAAATTCTAAATTCTAAATTCTAAATTCTAAATTCTTAATTCTTAATTCTAAATTCTTAATCTATATTTCTAAATAATATAAATTCTAAATCTATATTTAAATTTATATAAATTCTAAAAAAAAGGGGGCTGACGTCAGCCAACACAGAGCTGACGTCAGCCACCAATTTGCGCCGCCGGCGGGCACGGTCGGGGACCGCGTACTGAGAGGAGGGGCGGCGCGGCAGGGGCGGCGACGGTGGACGGCGTAGCAGTGACGGCGGACGGGGCGGGCGACGGCGGACGGCGGGGCGGGGACCGACGACACGATGGTCAGGGGACGACGCGCGCCGTGAGAACCGACGACGACAGCCGGCGGGGACGACAACGTTCGACGGCGGCGCGGCGCGCGCGCGACGTCGGCGGGCGGGGCTCGCGGTGCGGGGGGGCGGACGGCGAGGGAGACGGCGAGGACGTCGGGACGCGGCGGACCGGCGGCCGGCGAGGGAGACGAGGGGCAGCGGGCCGGGCACCGGCGCGGAGAGCGAGCAGGGGATCGGATGGAATGGGGAATTGGCTAAGTGTTGGGGAAGAAGGGGGCACCGCCTTATACCTCCCCATATTAGTACCGGTGCTCAACTAGCACAGGTACTAATGTGGACATTAGTACCGGGGCTAGTTTAGGCCCGGTACTGATGTCCACATTAGTACAGGTGCTAGTTGAGCACCGGTACTAATGTGGCTTTTCATTTCGCGCCAAATGGAGAAGCACATTAGTACCGGTGCTAGTTTAGCACCGGTACTAATGTGCTTCATTTTGTTGCCTACTGTTTCCCTTTTATTTTTCGTTTTTATTTTCTATATTGTAGTTTATTTATGGAAAATCATATACAACGCATAAAATGGTGGAACAAGTTTAGTAAATTTTCTTTACATAGATACTATGATCTTCTAAATTTAACAATCAAAATTAAAATTTTCTTATCAATAACCTACTAATATCTTCTAAATTGTCTTTTTTTTGTTCTTGACTTTAACAAACAGAAATAAATTTATTTTTTTCATGCAAAATCTTTCTTAAATAGTACATCCAGTGTAATTAATATAAAAATCATGATTTAGTCTTGCTCAAGTATGTTTTTACGTAAATTTATTATTTAATATCCGATAATGCTAAAAAAAGTGAAATAATTGAAAGTTTTGTTAATAAAGTAGCAAAATACTAGTTCATTAAAATATTACAATACTTTGGTACATGATCACAAATTAATATAACATATTATACATCATCATCTAATGCAACATTAACAATCTTCCTCTTCACGAATGTCCCTTGGTTGTGATCACGACGTAGGTATGGAGTGTCCTCTTCGGCTAACAGGATGCTTGGGTCAATCTTTACTGAAAATGGAGGAAGACCATCGAATTGATCATAATCTCCTGAAATGTCAGTCTTGTCCTCAACTCCAATAATTTTTCTTTTTCCCGGTAGAACTATGTGACGCTTTGGCTCATTATTAACAACACCCTTATCATCACCCTTCTTTATTATTGGTGGTTTGCTCGACATGTCTTTCACATAGAAAACTTGAGTCACATCATTCGCTAGGACGAACGGTTCATCTTTGTATCCAATCTTGTTGAGATCCACTATTGTCATCCCAAATTTGTCTGTCGTTATACCTCCTGTAGGGTTTTTAACCCACTGACACATAAAAAGAGGGATTTTAAAGGTCTGTAGTCCAATTCCCATATCTCTTCAATGACACCATAGTATGTTTGTACATTTCCTTCGTTGTCTATTGCATCTATACGGACACCGCTGTTTTGGTTTGTGCTCTTTTGGTCTTGGGCTCCCGTGTAGAATGTGTATCCGTTTATCTCGTATCCTTGGAACGTAAGTACTGAGATAGATGGACTTCTAGCCAACCATTGCAGTTGCTCTCTAATAGTGTTATCACCCATAAGTTTTCTCCGCAACCATGATGCAAAATTATCATTGTGATGACGTGTAATCCAGGCCTCTGACTTCCCTTTGTTTGAGGCCCGTACAATGGACTTGTGATCCTCCCTGTATGGAGCCACTAGGGATGATTGTTGCGGGACAAAGGAATGTGTTGTACGAAATAACGTTTCATCCATATCCATCCGAGTTTTCTTCCCTAGTGTGCCCTTTCCCCTGAGTCTCCCCTCATGGCGTGATACAGGGAGTCCAATCGGAGCAAGCTCATCAATAAAGTCGACACAAAACTCAATCACCTCCTCTGTAGCATATCCCTTTGCGATGCTTCCTTCAAGACGAGCACGATTACGGACATACTTCTTGTAACTAGACATCAGCCGCTCAAAAGGGAACATGTTGTGTAAATACACAGGCCCGAGGATAAAAATCTCTTCAACTAGGTGCACTAGAAGGTGGGTCATGATAGTAAAGAAAGAGGGTGGAAAGGTCATCTCAAAGCTGACGAGGCATTGCACGACATCTTTCTGCAACTGCACTAGATTCTTTAGATGGATTGCCTTCTGAGAGATCTGGTTGTGGAATGAACAAATCTTGACGACTGTCAATCTCACATTCTCTGGTAGAATACCCCTTAGTGCAACAGGCAGCAATTGTGTCATCAACACGTGGCAGTCATGAGCCTTCAGATTTATGATTTTTTTCTCTTTGTAATTTATTATTCGTTGTATATTTGAGGAGTAGCCTGTCAGGATCTTGATACTGTTCAAACAATCAAACATCATCTTCTTCTCTTCCTTGCTGAGGGTGTAACTAGCAGGGGCCAACCAATTTCCCTTATCTCTCTTTTCGGGATGCAGGCTTTTTCGCTGTTTCATAAATTTAAGATCCCGACGAGCTTCAACTGTATCTTTTGGCTTTCCGTATACACCTAGGTGGCCAAGAAAGTTCACACAAAAATTCTTCATCACATACATCACATCAATTGCATTGCGAACCTCAAGGATTTCCCAATAAGGAAGCTCCCAAAATATCGACATCTTCTTCCACATGGGTGCACGTCCATCCTTGTCGTTTGGAACAGATTTGGCACCAAAAGCCTTCCCAAACACTACCTTCAAATCTTTCACCATAGAAAATGCAAGTTTACCAGCACGGTGCACTGGCTTCTTACGTTTTTCTCCAACACCTTCAAAATGTTTTTTCCTTCTTCTCTTAATGGGTGCTTAGGAGGAAGAAATCGACGATGGCCCAAATACACAATATTTTTACTGTATTTTAGATACACACTGCAAGTATCATCTAAACAGTGCATGCATGCTCGGTATCCCTTATTTGTTTGTCCTGATAGATTACCAAGTGCGCCCAATCATTGATGGTGACAAACAGCAACGCTCGTAGATTAAAGGTCTCCTGTTTGTCCTCATCCCACACAGGTACACCTTCTTTCTTCCATAACGTTTTAAGATCCTCAACCAACGGTCTCAGATAAACATCGATGTCATTGCCTGGCTGCTTTGGGCCTTGGATGATTATTGGCATCATGATGAACTTTTTTTTCATGCACATCCATGGCGGAAGGTTGAATATGCATAAGGTCACAGGCCAAGTGCTATGACCGCTACTGAACTCACCGAATGGATTGAATCCATCCGTACTTAAACCAAACCAAATGTTCCTTGCGTGTTTTGCAAAATCAGGGAATTCTCTATCAATTAGTCTCCACTGCGACCCATCAGCGGGATGTCTGATCTTGTCATCTGCTTTACGATCTTCTTTGTGCCAACACATCAACTTTGCATTAGCCTTGCACCTGAATAAATGCTTCAGCCGTGGTATCACTGGAAAGTACCACATTACCTTAGTAGGAATTTTCTTCTTCTTCTTCTTCTTCTTCTTCTTCTTCTTCTTCTTCTTCTTCTTCTTCTTCTTCTTCTTCTTCTTCTTCTTCTGCTTCTCCCCCTCAACATCGTAAGGGTCATCTCGTGGGATCTTATAACGCTGCACTCCGCACACAGGACAAGCCTCCAATTTCTCATATTCTTTTTCTCGGTAAAGGATACAGTCATTAGGGCACGCATGTATCTTTTGAACCTCCAAACCCAGAGGACAAACAACCTTTTTAGCTTCGTACGTTGACTCCGGCAATTCGTTCTCCTCTGGAAGCATGTCCTTTACTATCATCATTAACTCATCGAAGCCCTTGTCAGAAACTCCATGTTTAACCTTCCATTGCAGCATTTCCAATGTGCTACCCAACTTCTTGTGCCCCTCTTTGCAATTTGGGTACAATGGTTTCTTGTGATCTTCTAACATACGCTCAAACTTCTTTGCCTCCTTCATCTTTTTGCAATCTTCCTTATGCTCTCGCAACACCTGACCTAGATCATCAAGCGGCTCATCTTCTCCTTGTTCAGGCTCTCCCGCAATTATTGCAACATCATCCTCACTCATTGGATCATCTTCCATTGCAAAGGCACCTTCTTGAGTCCAATCAGGAATATTGTCATCTTCTTCTTTGTCATCTTCCATTATAACCCCTCTCTCCCCATGGTTTGTCCAAACAAAATAGTTTGGCATGAATCCCCATTTGTATAGGTGATCGTGAAGAGTCTTTGTCGTTGAGAAATCCCTTCAAATTCCTGCACTTTCTGCATGGACAAATAATGAAACCGGACGGGGGCTTGTTCGATTCTGCTACTTCTAGAAATCCACGAAGCCCAATAAAGAATTCATTAGATATTCTCTTGTCGTTGTACATCCATTGCCGGTCCATCTACAAATAAAGAATATATAACCGAACAAAATACATTATTATCATGTAACAAGTTCAAGATTATATGTGTTACACTAATTCATAGTGTTCAAATCCATATTCCACATGAAATATAAACTTTTTACTAATTTCCTAATTAGCAAACAATTTTGCTAATGAAGAAAACTAATTTTCTAATGAGGTGACTCTTTTTCTAACTAAGAAATTATTATTGTAATGAGGAAACCATTTTTCTAATGAATACGTACTAGTGTTTAAATGAAGGCAAGTGATTATGTTACATAAATCCAATCTGTTTAAATCCATATTCCACATGAAATATAAACTTCTTCCTAATTTTCTAATGAGAAAAAACCATTTTGATGGTATTGAAGAAAACTTTTTTCTAATAAAGAAACTATTTTTTCCTAAGAAAATATTTTTCTTAGGAGAAAAACAGTTTTCTCATTATAAAATATTTTTTATAATGAGAAAACTATATTTAAATTTAAATTATTATTATTATGAGCAAACTATTTTTTGACTAATAAATTATTTCTCTAATTCTAATATTAATATTCTAGTCGTTTCTCTTAGTAAGTACATCTAAAGCATTTAATATATTTATTTCTATAAAAAATAATGCAAAAAAAATAATTTGTATCATCATATAGAACATCTCATTCAACTAACACGGCACATCCATTTCAATCAATTCTATTAGAACATAGACAAAATACAATAAATAGAAAAAATCCCTATTCTTAGTTCATTTTAAAGTGCTAAAATACTCCTATTCAACCAATGAAACTCAACAAAATAAGCATGAATCAAGGGAGGATGAAGTAACTAACCTCTAGACCACTTCAACGAGTGAAATCGTCAAGAAATGGTCGCAAATCCGGCAAAAGCTCCTCTAGGGCGCCATGGAGAAGAAGGAGCTCGAAGTGGAGAAAGAAGGGGGGGCTCGGGCTGGAGGAGGAAGAAGCTGAGATATAGCCGTTGGACATTAGTACCGGGCCGTATTACGAGCCGGTACTAATGTAGCCACATTAGTACCGGCTCTTAATACGGGCCGGTACTAATGTCCCGCGCCCACATTAGTACCGGCGCATATTGAGCACTGGTACTAATGTGGGACATTAGTACCGGTGCTCAATACGAGCCAGTACTAATGTTTGCCACGGGATGGCTCCGTCCACCTCCTTTTTGGCACGGGACATTAGTACCGGTTCTGGTTGACATTAGTACCGGTAGGCAAAATAACTGGTACTAATGTTATTTTTGCCCGGGACGAAAGCCTCTTTCCCTAGTAGTGGGTAATGCCGCCCATCACCTAGTGGCGGAGCCACGTTGGGCCAGCTGGGGCGGCCGCCCCAGCTAGTGTTGCCCATGCTCCGGTACCCCACTTTCTTCTCTGGCTACCCTGCCGAGCTCCGGCAGCCTTCTCGCCAGTCAGAACGCCATGGATAGTGCCAATGGCGACTGCCTACCTCGGACAGAAAGGAAGGCGCCCCAACTGGGCCTATGACCAATGTCCAGCCCAGCAGGCAGCAGCGGCCCAATCAATTGCCCAATTCACCTATACAAGTGAAAGGCCCAACACTTCACCGGTTCATCCCTTCCTCAGGCTCAAAGTCTCAAAGCAGCACGCCGCTCAGACCTAGCGCTCTTCATCGGTGGCGGCGGCTCCGGACAGTACACGGCTACGGCACCAGGCGGTGCCCGGCGACAACTCATGGAGAGAAAAAAGGAGGCAGGACTTGCTGCAGCCGGGGCTGGGCATCGCCGCGGCTCAGGCGTAGGCCGCCCAGGAGGAGCTGGTCCGGCTCTGGCGGAATCAAGGGCGGTGGTAGCTCCGACGGGTTTGTACTCTTGTCTCTGTGTGGCACTGTAGTTGTGTCGCCCCAGCTATCATTTTTTTTTGGCTACGCCACTGCCATGACCCCTCCCTTTAAAACACTATGAAGCTAGCGTGTTCACAGCCAGCTCACATGGTGCTCGATCTATACCCTCTCGCCATCCACTACCACTGTTGAGTAAGGAAAAGCCCCAACATGACTGGCTCTATAATTTCGAGGGCGCTCAGGCAAACTTGACATCATAGGCCCTTGAAGCCAAATATACTTTTCATGAACTTATATATCATTAACTCTCATATATAACAGTGCTATGAATTAATATTGAAGACACAAACAAAGTAATTAACATCATTTTTTGCATTTAATTATGGTCAGATTGTCGCGCTTGCTCTTCTGTTTCTAGCCTACGATCATATAGCCCCTCATGAGTCATGATTATCAACAGAACCAACGTTATTAAGTGAAAACAACCTATGGTTACCACCCCTTTGTGTATTGAATAAACTGATCTTCTTGTTTCATTTTCTGAGCACCAAATAAATGCTTCTTAGGCAGTATTCCTCAAGCAAAATATCTTTAATCTTAGAAAAACATGAACACCTGAAATTGGAAAGGGGAAAGAAAACTTAATTTAACCCTAAACTAAATAATAATGGATATTTCAGTTGAAGATCAACAACAATTGAAGAGTAGTAGAACGATTGGAAACGGTGAGAAAAAAAATGAAGCCTTCCTGATTGTTGAAATTGATCGTGGCATCAATTTTTCGGAAGGTTTCTAGCGTTTTGCGTAAGACGAAGGGTGGAGGGAACAGGGAATCCAGGTGTATGTTCACCCAAAGGCTGGGGGCTCCAGGCCTGTGCACTTATCACCCACGCCCAGAGCTAGCCCTAAGCCCCAAAACAACCCTTCTACATCCTACTCTCTCCGTTTCAAAATAATGTAAAATTTTCATTTTAGCTTTCCTAAATACATAAATTGTGCTAAAAAAGTTGAAATTGTCTATATTTTGAAACGGATGGATCAGACTACCACTAAACCTCACCGAAGTTGGAGCCGTGTCACCGGAAAGACAATGACAACTTTTTTGAGCAAAAAGACAATGGCAACTACTACTAAGTAATAGCACTAACCTTCTTACAGATCTTGTGGTTTGAAATTCTTACCTTTCTTTTCCACGTACTACTACGAGTGCACGCATGCATGGTCCATGGATGCATGGAGGATGGATCGTACGTGTAGCATCTGCCCTCGCACACATGCATGCATGCATGTCCATGTCCTGGCGAAATAAGTACTACGCTTCTTTAATACTGCCACTGCGTGCATGGCTGCATGCGTACGTGGTCCAAGCTCTCGCAGTCTCCCCGTCGCCACTCGCGCTAGTCGATCGATCGCTAGCAGCCATGGCCGGAGCATGGAGGAGGCCCCGAGAGCTGGGGGATCCGAGAGGTAGCCGGAGGACAGGGCGCCGCAACCGAATCGGCAGGCCATGGCCATGCGCCCATGCCATGCATGACGCCCTGCATGCCCCAGCCTTGAATTCACGGGGGGAACCGAAGATCTTCGACAGATTTGTTGCGAAAAAAAATACCATGTGCAGATTTTTACGATAAATTTATTAAGGAGAGAAAATACTACAGACGAAGCCAAATAAAAAACCGAGAATGCAAAAGCAGATTGAAGGCAACACAGCAGCGAGACACACGTCATAACTCATCATGCACTCACTCACACTCGCTCGCCGCCGTATTTAATGCAGCTGGGGCACACGTACGCGCGTACGTACAGTACGTGTACTCAACGCATCCTAGGATCTCGACCAGGGGCTAATGATACGATCCACTACTCGATCGATCGATCGGCTGTACCGTACGTCGTGTCGATCCGGAGCGAGATCCACCGTTGGATCTCCTCCCATATCCCTACAGGGAGGGCTACAGCCAAGAGAGAAGCGAGGGAAAACACATCATTCATTAATCGTGTCCGTCGATCTATTCGCTGTGCATTGGGCCCGGTCGGGCCCCTAATCAATCAATGAACTCGACGGACACACGCATATGCATGCTGAGCTCTGGCTGGGTACGTAGCTCTCGTAGCCTGGAGGCCCAGCTTCTCGTCGTGAATTTAAGGTTCTTGCCCGATCCATATCCGCGCCGGGATCTGCCTGTGGTGGGGCTACCTCCACAATTTCACATGCAATAAGTGTTGGTAAACTTGCAAATTTCAATGGAGATAGATGGTCATCTACCTATCATATTTGGTATATATATGTAAAAAAGGAAAGCTACCAAGCTGTGTGATTTCGTTGTCGAAAAATTTGAAAGGAGACGATCGAGATGGGTTCAGAGAGATGAATTCTAGGGCTACAATAATGGTTTTATTTGTGGCCTTGAACTAATAGTGCTTAATTTGGAGAAATTAACAATGCAGTAATTAAAATGTCTTGCTGGAGCTACAAGTAGTCATCTCGTCTGTTAATTGTTGGAGGCAGTAAAAAGAAAACCACAACTGGTAGTTTGGTACACACAGCAGCTACAACACACACCTCTCATCACCACCCTTGCAAGTTGCAACAACACAAGAAGAAGAAAACTAGAAAGGAAAAGAAAGGAGGGTGAAATAGCAGACAACAAGTTATTATTCCCCCTCACTGAAAATGGAAAGGTTGAAAGGCTTTGGATGGATGCAGATGCAGTGCAGCACCAGGCAGGCTTTTGCATTGCATGGCTTTTTTGCTATAGCCATGCAACTTTGCAAGAGGTAGCTAGCTGCTATGCCTTGTTGCTTAGACCAGCCTGCTGCAGCTAGCTGCTACTGAGCACTGGTGGAGTGTCATGGCATGGATGCTCGTATGGAATCCTTGCACACACACCCTAGGCCTTCTGTCTCTCTCACTCTCCTGTTGTTTTTCTCTCACTTGATACCCTTTTGCTTCTCTCTCACTCTCACTCTCTCTCGTATTCCTTTTACCTACACGGCTACACACCAAGGACACCTTTGCCAGAAGGAACGTACTCACTCCCGTGCTCGCCGGCTTTGTTGCATCTACGCGTACGGCCTACATGAAGTCCACTTCGAACAGATTGTGCATGTTGCCGTTGCCGTTGTTGGTGTTCTGGTCGGAGACCTCGCCGTTGGCCGCCGCCGCCGCCGACTGCAGCGCGCTGGAGCACACCGACGAGCACGACAAGATGTTGTTGTTGCCGCCGCCGCCGCCGCCATTGCCGCCGCCGGTGTTGTGAACCTGCAGGGAGGTGATGAAGTGCTGCTCCTGGTGGTGGTGGCCACCCGCCGCCTGGACCTGGAGCATGGTGCTGAACTGCTGTTGCTGCTGGTGGTGGTGGTCCTGCTGCTTGTCCGGCGAGGCGCCCAGGGTCAGCGTCGGCCTCGCCAGCTGCCTGTTGCCCTGGTCCAGGCAGCTGATCACGCTGCCCGTGTTCGATGACATGGTCGACTTGGTCGTGCTCAGGTCTGCTCCATCATGAATTCAACATATAACACAAAAAAATGAATTAAGTCGCCAGATCAGGATCAGCCGAGTGCTAGCTGCTTGTGTCGTCGATCTCGAGTCAATGCATGGAAGACGGGAATAATCTACACGTACAGAGAATATAATTAAGCATGCGACGAGCTTACTCTTGCTGTCATCAGTGGTGTAGGAGCCGGAGATGGAGCCGCCGCTGGGCTTCTTGGCCGGCGGCGACGCCGCGTCCTTGGACGACGCCGTGGTGGCCGGCTTCCTGCGGCGGCGGTTGTGCTCCGCCAGCCGCTTCCGGCAGCTCCTCTTGGCCTCGTCGAACTCCGTCAGCACGTGGAACCTGTAGCCACCACACAGTCAGTCCAATTCAACACACACACACAAACTCAGCATGCATGCAGCAACAAATTAAACGCCTTGCATTGATCTATACATGCACATTATTGTATACAATTCTACACACAAAAAACTTTTGAAAAGATGAACACACAACAAAACTACACTTGTGGCAGCACGTACGTATCGTGCATACTACTGGCCAGGCCTGGACTGGACTCCAATGGTCCACTAGCCGCATTGGTCAAATGCAGCAGGACGATAAAGAGTAAAGCAGGGCTCAGGGGATACGCCCCAGGCCTGCCCCGAGATCCTGCGTGCAGCCACTGCAAGTCTGCTAAAGCAAGCAGCTCGCTGCAGCCTTTCCCTTGAGATTCTCTCGTGATTTTGTCCCCAGCGATCCCGAGATCAGACTATCAGAGCGAGAGCAAATCGGAAGCAAACAGCGGCAGGAGGAGATCGATCGATCGAGGACCCAATGCAACTGATCCTATCCTACCCAACCACTAGCATGCAGCAGATCATCACAGCCGAGCTCTTTCAACAAGTTTCATCTGGCATTGTACTTGTGTTTTTTCAGTTGATTTCATGCTTTGATCCTGGTAGTAACCAGTTGTACACCATCATCACTACACAAGTCTACGGAGTACTCCTACACAACAGTCAACAACAGTCCTCGATCGTCATGTCGTGTCTGAGACTGGTCGAGGGACGCGAGGGAGGGAGGCCCCTGTGCAGTGGCCGTGCAAAGCGTGGAATGGCTTTTGGACTTGGACATGCAGGGCTTGCAGGAAGCTGCAGCCTTCCTTCCATCCATGGCCGCGAGAGACAAGGAACACAAGAACCGAAAGCATATCGATCTCCTCTCCACGACAGCTCCGAGCTCTGAAAAGCAGGCCGGGCAGGGAGAAGGGCAGAAGACCCAACTACCGATGGCGATGGGCGATGGCTCCGTACGTGCTACGCTTTGTAGACTGCGAGCTAGTCGGTGGATAGCTTGTGCAGTTGCAGCTACACTACACCATGCTCGTGTCAATGCAAGAACGGGCACTGTGCTCAAATGCTGTGTGTGCGCTAGGATGCGAGCTAGAGTGATGGGGTCTAGGAGCAGGGAGCGAGGAGATATCGAGGAGGTTACCTGCTGCATTGCTGGCAGAAGCGCTGCTGCTTGCCGCCGGCGGCGACGACGGAGGCCTTGGCGTGGTACTCGCAGACCTTGTGGCGGCGGTGGTAGTGCTTGGCGCCGGAGAGGTCGGCCTTGCAGCCCTCGGCCTGGCAGCGCGGGGGCTGGTGGTGGGCACCGCCGAAGCCGAGCCCGAACACGCCGCCGAGGCGGGAACGCATCAGGAGCCTGTCCACGGCCAGCATGTCGCCGGGGGAGAAGTAGGTGCGGCGGCCGAGGTTGAGCCCGATCCTCCCGGCCGCCGCCGCGGCGCCGTCCGCGCCACCGACGACGCCCTCGCGCTTCACCATGCCGAGCGCCGGGTACACGTCGCCGGGCATCCCTGGCATGGGCATCGGCATCTGCAGCGGCATCGGCATCGGCATCTGCATGGTCGGCGGCGCCATGGGGGCGAGGCTGGACGGAAGCGTGAGAAGCTGGTGGTGGGGCGCCGCCGCCTCCTGGAACTGCAGCGCCGCGGCGAAGTCGAGGCTGTCGTAGAGGTGGCGCTGCATCACGCCGCTGCTGCCGCCGCCCGTCACGCCGTGCTCGAACCCGACGTAGGCCGGTGGCGGAGGCGGCTGCTGCTGCTGGTGCTGCATGGGCGCGAACGGGAAGTCGTCGCCCGGCGAGGACGTGGTCACGTTCAGCCTACCACCGCTCATCATCTCCTCCGGCGCGGTGGACGGACGGGGGATGGAACACGAGAATAGATGGAGATCGAGGACGATCGAGCTGAGCTAGCTGCGTGGCTGGAGACAGGCAGTGGTTGGGTGAGCGAGGGGAGAGTGGAGGGAGGCTGCAGCGGCAGGGGTTGTTAAAAAGGCAGTGGGGGAGGAGAGAGAGGGCGCGTGTGTGTCCGTTGGTATTGAAATCTTGGCTTGTTGCTTGTCCGCTAGTGAGTGCTTCTGCCTCCTCCATGGGACCCCTTGCTCTTTCGGTGCTACAAGTCACACCATGGTTGTTTTGGAGAGAGAAACCCAAAGGAAGGGGAGTGAGAGAGAGGGGAGAGAGAGTATTTTCCTTTCATTTCTATGGAATTTTGGACAAGTGTGTAGTGTACATACGTGTGTATATGGATATGGATCCAACAAACTTCAATAATAGAAATTGTAATGTGTGACATATGAATGTCACTTACAATCCGACATGATCATCGAACCAACATTGCAATCGTACAATCGTGTTGCTTAAGATGTTCTTTCTTTTCTAGGTTATTATAGAACTCCAAGGTAGGGAACCAAACCATGTACACTGAAAATTCTTTTCAGTAGAAAATTTTTGATGGGTAGGAAATAAGGAAACCACTATTACTTCATTCTCCCTCATTTCTTCTCCCATGGCAAAACAAAACATTTTCTCCTATTGCCGAATCCTGCTCCACCACGTGCTGCCTCATGAGTGGTCGAAAGATTCCAGTGTGTGTGTGTGTGTGTGTGCTAGCCTTTTGCATGTAGTGCCCGGGCCGGTATCAGAAAGTTTGATGTGCTTACATCTATACAGAGGCAACAATAAAGACTAGACTAGCGGCCTTTCTGTTTCCTGTGCAGAGGAACATAGTCGGCTCCATGCGCGGGGGCCAATGGCCGCTGATGAACACCACAAAACATGTTGGCTGTTGGCACGCACGCTTTTCTAATCTCGAAATGCTCTATAAACTTTTTTTGCCAAAGAAATTAAATTATTGCATTGTAGTACTTGTATTGTGACAAGTCACTGAACATATCAGGGAATGTGGTTTTTTTTAGCACAGCATTAGATTTGAGCCATCGTATAGATGAGAGAACTTTTCTTTTTCTAAACTCACGAAAAAAAAGTTAAGCTTAAGATGAGAGGATTAGGTATGTAATAAGTTTTCCATGATAGTAGGAGAGAACCTTTAGTACACGGTAACATGCAGAAATGTGGCAGCAAGGCACAATTGGACAGCTGCGCCTACATATAGCTTGATAGTACACATTCTTACACTTAGCCTTAACAACAAACATGCACATCATCACCTCATGAATTGCAACTGATGACTTCAATATAATCAAGGCCAATAAAGGATAGTTGATGAATCCATAATGGTAATTACCAACTATAGCGACTTAGATTGTCACATCATATCCCACCATTATATAGTTAGTGATACTCAATTATTAGTTTTTTTTTACGGTCAACGGGGGGGGGGGAGCATCCCCACCTGAATTTTCATTTATAGGCTTGTGGCAAGCCAAAGAGCTACAACACATGAAGTTCAGCAATTTTACAAACCCAATACAACACCTAGAGGGAGAAGACAATACAGGGAAAACAAAGCTCACAAACTCATCAACGACGAGTCACGACTAAGCTAAAAGACTACTGACGATCGTTGGAAAGCACCACCACCGAGCAACATACTCGTCGAATATACCATGATCATTGCATCCCGCACCACCCCTCGTAGCTACGCCGCTCCGTTGCCACCCTCCATCTGAGGAAGCAAGCAGAATGAGGACTAAAGGTGGCGAAGGAAGCTCAAACCAAAGCACATCGGATACAATGACCTCCCTTGAAACTGATGACGACACCTCCAGCACATCCGGGCTCCACGAATCACCATCCAACGCCGCCCAAGGGGAGGAATCCTTGAGGGGGAATGGCGGAAGCAGTGGAAACACCACCCGGCAATTGATATTCTGTCACCACCAAAGGGCATTGACGAAACAGAGGTGTCGGAGCAACACTCGCCGAACCATGACAGTGGCTAACAACCACAGTGGTCCTCACCAGTGAGTAGGGAGGAGGAAGCGATGCACAGCTGCCCTGAACCACCATTGCCGCAATAGCAAACCACAAGCCACAATGAGTCTCCAAAGAAACGACGCCTCCAGGGAGGGCACGACGCTGATGGCGTCGTCGTCGCTCGTACTCAATTATTAGTTAATCTTGACATCGTGAGATACTCAAAATGTAACATTTAGTATGCCATGGACTAATGCTCAATTTTCTTGTAGCGCGAAAACCCAAACGATCCAATAAGATCAAAAGGAAACAAGATAAATCTTTAAGCGCAATGAAGAAAAACTCCGAACAAATACTTTTCTTCAACAACAGTTTCAAATTCAAAAATATTGCATTGTTTCAAGAATTTTTAAACCTGATCATAACTAGTCGCTGGCTTTCACCATTTAGCTAAGGGACAAACTCTCAAACACCATAACTGCTAGCATAATTACGCTTGGACTTTACACACCGAGGACCTACTTGATGAGGAAAGCACTAAACATTAGGAGCTATAAAGAGACAATGCGAAACGAACTCTGCAATTCTGCATATACACGAATTCAAGATAAAGCTCTCGCTCAATTTACTAAACCGTCGTGATGGTATAAAACGTGTACAAGTTTCATGTGTGCAAGCCAGATGCACATTATATTTAGTCTAATTGGAAAACAAAATGCTTGCTTATTTCCCATGCCTGCTTAAATTTTCAAAATGGGATCATTTCAATTGGTTTGCTAGTACAAATACCAGAAAATCCACGGTGCTACATCTCTTTACTTGGAGTTGATTCATCAATGACCAGCATGTATAGTAGTGCTTTTTGATGCTGGTCCAATCCAAGAAATTAAAGGAATTGGTCACTCCTAGCTAGAGTCCTTTTCCTTCTCTTTTCATTCATTCAGAACATAAATCACACAACACAACACTACTGTCTACTGACTGACCAAGCATGCATGCATGTTGGACAAACATACCACTATTACTTTCCCCCCTTGTTTTTCACCGTATCATGAACAGTTCTCCCTGCTCGTTGTGCCGGCCGGGAGCAGGTGCAATAAACGGTAAAAAAGAGTGCAAGAACAGTGATAAAGTGACAGTGCCCCGTCAGCTGCAAACTTGAATTGAATAGCGCATTTGACACACGGAGACACACTACTGGTAAATCCAGATCCAGTACGTGTACTGCTCTGCGCGCTCAACCGGCAGCAGTAACAAAAATCTGTGGTGACGTAGTTACATGCATCATGGTAGTAAGTACTCCCTCCGTCCCTAAAAAACTATCTTTGTTGGTTTTCGTGCCACAAGTTTGACCGAATGTGTAAAAAATATGTGCAACATTTATATTTTTCAAATAAATTTAGTAAAAAATTAGATTCAAATATCTATCTAATGATATTAATTTATACCATAAATATTATTATATTTTATATATATTTAGTCAAAGTTATTTTTCAGGAAGCGAAACCGACAGTTTTTTAGGGACGAAGGGAGTACTCTCTGTCTAAGGCCTTCTATTGAAAAAAATATGATGGATATTTGAACACATGTTTAAAGTATTAAATTTAAACAAAAAAAACTCATTGCCCAAGTTGTAATAACTTTGCAGAGACGTGAAAGGATCTCTAGTCTAGTGGATAGAGCATCTACGTAACACCTAGCAGACTCGAGTTCAACTCCCTGTGAGAGCAAATTAAACATGACTGGAATAAAATTTATAAAAAGTAGATAGAGGTTTCCCCTAGTGACTTCGGTAAAAAAACTTTGCGAGACGAATCCATTAAGCCTAATTAGTTCATGATTTCACAATTACGTTCTACACTAAACATGTGTTGCAGATTAAATGGTTTAAAAAAATTTATCTCGCGATTTTCAAATGAGTTCTGAATTGTTTTATTAGTATCCGTTTTTTCACCAATAAATTAAAAAAGGCCTAATTGTTTCCTCCCCGGCGGGACGGACGGCGAGGAGGCATTGTATTGATGGAGGTGGACGCGCAGAAGAATGATCACGACGCCCCCGGCCGTGGCTCGTACCCGCGGCTGCATTCAACTGGCACTTCATGTCGCGATTGATGCGATCTTTCGTGCGCATATGTGATCCACACCGATGCGTCCTGTTCCCCGTCACTACTGCTACCTGTTGGCTGAGCTTGCATGCTCGCCCTGCCGGTTGACTTTGCATATCTCTCTCTCTCTCTCTCTCTCTCTCTCTCTCTCTCTCTCTCCGTGCCATGATTATTTATTTAACATTTTTATATTTTTGAAGTATTATATTTTTTACTAGTTTAATTTTTTTGTTAAACTGATTGGTGTATTCAACTCTCGATATATACATCTTTATTCAGCACAGCTAGCGTGTACATGGTTATAATGTTGTGTGAAGGAAGTGTTGCATACGGTGCAGTTTGCCTCACTGCAGTGTACAAAACTAAATTATCTTGGAGTATATGCATGATTCATAATGACATAATGTTAATCATACAGAAGTATTTTCAAATATTGATTCGACGGCTGTGTTTTTTCTTACAACAAGACCAGCATATATTTTCAAACTAATCATTTGGTCAAAAATCATAAAATTTTTACCTTGAAATGTGTTCAAGACTCATAAAAGAAGGTATATTGAGCAAAAACCGAGTTGACATGGTTTCTAAATATTTAGAAGTGTACATCATCACAAACTACATACATGCTCAGGTCAGTCTCAATAGAGTTTCATGAGCATTAGATTTTATATAGCATCAACAATTTTGCTAACTTGGCAATGTTACCGATGAGGAGAATTTCATCATATTTGAGAGGAGTTTCATCCTTACTCCGCTGACATAATTATCTAGTTTTCAATCTTGGTCTACTCCATCTGTTCCATGAAAAGTACTGCAATTCTACCACTTGAAAAAAAAATCCCACAAAAGAGCACAATTCTAAAAATAATAATTATCTACATAATTAAGTGATCATATCTTATTTTCTTGGCAAAAATTACTACATGTGGCCAACAAATGAGGTTATTATAGTCTTTTGGCCACCACTAGTCTGTCTTACAAAAACTAGAAATGCACTCTTCATGGGACGGAGGGAGCATGCAATTGAATATACATCTTTTAAAAATATATATTTGATAATCAAGCGTGCAGTTTGTAGTTTTACAATGTGCTGACACTATTATTCATATATATGCAATATTATGTAATGATATCAGTATAATTGTGATAATTATAAAAGTATGCATCCATTTGTTGATCTAATTTTCTAGGATAAAGGAACTCATGGATCAGAAGTACTCTTTTTTAAAAAAGAAAAAAGAAGTACTCATCTTTTTTCTTCTCAAAGATCCGTCTAGGTTTTTAATTTGAAGCAAGACATGAAGGATGAGAGAGAGAGAGAGAGAGATAAGGACAGGGAAACAAAGAGTGGATATGACGTATTAACTTCACATGGATTGGGGGGCACGCAGGATCCTTATTTCAGAGGCGAAAAGATTTGGCATCAGAGATATTTAAGGTGGCCTGCTGGGCTCGTACCACTCCATGCATGCATCCCCACTACTTGCCCTAACCAAATTCACTGTTCATCGACGACACTAGCTAAGCACGCCATGCATGGCGTGGTAGGAGCTCGCTCTTTCACTGACTGTCGTCAGCCATCACTCACCTTGGGCAAGCTTAGCTACTAGCATATGCATGATGGCCGTAAGGAATGCACATTCATTTTTCGCTTTTGACAATATGGTCGACCGATCGACGCCACGATGAACTCGTAACACCTTTGCTTTAATTTTGAAAGTTGAAACTAACCCCCATAGCCACATCATACCATATGCATGCTCGATCTCCTACATATTAACATATATCTCCTGAATAAAAACCGTTAATGTTAGTATGTAAGCAGCGTTAATGATCCAACAGTGCAAGATGTACTACCTCCGTCTTTAAATATATGACGTTTAGGACAAGAAAGTTAGTTCAAAATGAACTAAATTTTTTGTCCTACACGTCATATATTTGAGAACAGAGGGAGTATATATATAAACACACACGTACTAATCATCAACACGGACGTATCCACCAGAGGATTCTGTACATCGCGGTATCACATGGCGTGCGTCGACGGAACGGCCGTAACGCGGCTACCTAGTTAGCCTAGCAGCCCTAGCTAGATAGATATCTTGCATGGTAACAGTAACTGTATGTTTAATTAATTAATTTTATAAACCGAACCATATACATATTTGCTTTAGAAAAATAAAAATGGTTCCGACCTTTGCACACACAACCAATTTTGTACATCATTCTCGATCATCACAAACAACGCCGATTACAACTAAAAGGAAAACACACTTAATTATATAATATGGTCATTTTAACAGATGCCGCTCCTTTAATGGTAGGGACAGATTAATTAGTCTTACTACGTGTACGTGGTATGTTCATCGTCTCTGGAACAGACCATAGCAGGATATAGCAGCTGCGGCCTGCTACGCTCTGCACTCTGCTTCGTGTACAGGCCGGTTGTTCCTTCAGCACTGCTGCGTAAGGCCTCTGGACTAACTGATCCACAGCTCGTCCAAGTTTACCGTACATTTATTTTACAGAGCGTGCAGCGGTAGAAATAAATTAAAAAGTTACTATGCTTAATAAGTCGTGGTGATAGTACTGATGGTTGTGGTATATATGTATATGTGCCCTTTTTTGCACTAGTGATTACCCATGTCATGTTCTCAGCGTGCTGTTGTAAACGCTTACAGTACTGCACGTCTGCATCATCAGCTGGCATATGTGTTTCCGTTCTCAAGGTAAAATAGTGTGGATTGCTTATACAGAAAATAGTTTGTGCTAGCTAGGAAATTAAATCTTTTTACGCGGTTTATTGTTTATTTGATTGGAGAGAGACTGAAGCAGCTTTATCAGCACGAAAAGGCTCATCGCTGACAACGTTGGAGATGAAGAATTAACCCTCGTCGTCGTCTCAGACTGTTTCTGAGCTGTCAGGGAGTGAGCATTGGTGATAACCTCATTACGTCTGTCATACATACGGCTCAAGAACCATCTGGGAGAGCAAGCATCACAAACGACACCAAGCATGAATCTAATGTATATTCCTCTTGTCCAATGGCTAGATTGATGTGGTTTGCAATCAGTGTCACTTTTGGGATTACAAAACCTGCTAATACTGCTACCCTCTTCGGCCCTTGGCTTAGAAGTTTTGCGCGTAAGCAAAGGGCTTTAGTGATGGTTGGGGTAGCTGCTTTTTGTTGGGCGTTATGGCTCAGTAGAAATGATGTTGTATTCCAAAAATCAAGATCTAAGTCTATTCTGCAGGTGATGTTTAGGGGAACCTTCTGGATCAGGAGTTGGTCCATATTATCCAGAGAAGAAGGAAGGAGCATCTTGAAGGAAGGATGCCGGTGGTTAGAGACTTGTGCTTTGGAGTTTCTCAAGAGCAGCGGGTGGAACGTTGTAAAGCGTATCGAAGTCTAGTTTATCTTGCTTTTAACTATCTTTCTTATCTTTGTAAGTTGATGTCTGGATGCTTTGCGCCGAGGGTCTGTGCAGTCTGCGTACCGCTAGTGTTCGGTGTTTAGGCTTGGATGTAGCGTTATGATTGTTGGCAGTCTATGTACTGCAGGTCCTTTGGTTCGTGTGTGTGGTTGTAGACAGTCACTTGTGGCTGTTGAGACCGGAGTTTCTCCTTAATCTAAAAAATAATGTATATTCCTCTTGCAAACATCTCTATATATACGCTTATGGTTATAATTAATAATGTATACAATAGAACAGCCTAGTAATTAATTATATATGGCCAATGTCCCATGATAAACATTAGGTGGACATATAGTCTATTTCCATACAATTGGGTAAAGTAAAGTGCATCAGGAGGTCCTTAAACTTGTTCGAGAGTGTCATCACCTAGGCCAGACCATTAATTAATTTGAAGTTTGAGGTCCAAAATTTGCTAACATGCTAGCAAAGAGTGGCGGGGCTCTCCTTTCCTCCTTCATTATTCCTCCTAAAAATTTGTTGCCTCAGGGGCTTCCATGGGATCCACGGTGGTAGGGGGGCTTGAGCCCCTCAACTCCACCACTGGTTCCGCCACTGCTACCAAACACACATGGCATCGATCATCTCTCCTGTACCACGTGTAAACACTTATAACCGCCATGAGGTGGCATGCATCTAAATATATCTCTAGCCGATCCTCCAAGTTCCATATATATAGTGTATCTAGTAATCACCTGGATCTTCAACTTAAGCTCAATAATGGTAGGATATGCTAAGATTCCGAGGCTATGATTTTCATCCTACTTACATTGGCATGTAGAATGTGTTGATCCTCCCCGGTTGGTGGTGGGTGTGTTGCTTGATTCACTATTATATTCCATCCATGAATTCCCATCGTTTTCACGACAGTATAATCAGCTTTATTAATTATCATTCCTGATCAAGATCAATTCCTAGAATATATCTGTATAATTAATTATGCATTCCTGATCAAGTTCTATAGACAATTTATTAATTATTACATGTGTTATAACTCCCTCTAAGCACACATATGAAAGTGACATTTAATTTTGAGTTCCTGGAATAGACATATCAGCTTTTTTTTTTTTTGCGAGGAGACACATATATATCAGCAATTTGATCACGAACCATTTAATATGTCTTGAGTTGAACATTTAACTTGGTAAAAAATGCTGAACATTTGATAAAAATTTTAAAAAGCATTTCCATAAAATTATTTTTAAAAAGTTGCATTTTTTTTAATAAAATGGCATTCCAAAGCCCACAATTGTTTGTGACTGAAGCGAGCTACTATAGTACAATTATTCAAGGCACGTGTCTCCATTAACCTATATGATTGTCACCAATAATGATCACTACATATTCTCCATTATATTCCTCTCGTTTTTCTTGACAGTAACATGTGCATGCCTGCAAAGCTGCACTCTGTGTGACTATGTTTAGTTCCCAAATTTTTTCCCAACAACCCGTCACATCAATCTTCGGACACTGATTAGGAGTATTAAATGTGGATTAATGACAAAACCCATTCCATAACCCCTACCTAATTTTTCGATACGAATCTAACGAGCCTAATTATGCCATGATTAGACAACGCCGTGCTACAGTAAACAATCTCTAATGATGGATTAATTAGGCTTAATGGATTCGTCTCGCGATTTTCCGTCCATTCATGTAATTAGTTTTGTAATTAGTCTATATTTAATCCTCCTAATAAGCCTCCAAAGAGACTCCAAATTTTTTTGTTTGGGAACTAAACCGGCTCATATGTGAAATAATGCAATAATGGCCCCTTGAGACTGACTCCAACAAGCATAGGCAAATGCATTTATGCCTCTCCCACGACACTGTGCATCAGCAATTTGCTCTCCAACAGAAGAGGCATAGAGGGCAGGCATTTTGCCTCAGATGAGAGAGGAGAGCTAAAAATGCATAACCTCTCTCCTCCTTTGCATCTCGAATCCTCTCCCAACCTCCTCCCCTTTGCTCGACGAGGGAGCAGGGAGGCGCCGCCCGTCGCCGGCTCATCTTCGTCCCCGGCCGTCCGTCCACCTGCGCCGCCTCGATTCGGTGCCGTTCATCCTCCGCCGCCGCTCGACGTGCCACCGCCGGCCCGACGCCCCTCGCCGCAACGCCCGCCGGGGGAAGAGAGGGACGGGCGGGCGCCGGATGGGGAGGAAGGGAGGACGCCAACGGGGGTGGGGCGATCTCAAGCGCGATCTCAAGGCTAGGCTGCTTGGAATGACTGCAGTTGAAAAATTAAGAGCAAGACAAGCCTCTAGATTATCTCATATCAAGGCTGAGGAGGCCAACTCCAAGCTTTTTTATCTGCAGGCAAATGGACGGCGTAGAAAGAACTACATTCACTCTCTTGACACATCTTTGGGTACCAGATATTTACAGGAAGAGAAGGAGCAGATTGTTTTTGATCATTTCAGTACCCACTTTGGCAAGCCGGTGGAGAGGGAGTTTACTTTAAATTGGGAGCACATAGGATTGCAACGCCATGAGCTTAGTCATCTAGAAGAGGAATTCACAATTGAGGAGGTACAGACTGTTATTAAGGAGATCGCTGCTGAGAAAGCACCAGGCCCAGATGGATTCATTGGTCTTTTCTTCAAGATCAGTTGGGGCATTGTCAAGCATGACATTATGCAGGCTATCAACTTCTTCTACAACCTACATGATCAGCATTTCAAACAACTAAATTCAGCACATGTGGTCCTTATACCAAAGAAAGATGATGCTAAACGGTTGTCAGATTTTAGACCCATTAGCTTGACACATTCGGTTGCAAAAATTATCTCAAAACTGCTCTCGTCCAGGCTGGGACAGGAACTTAATTCCATGGTGTCACGAGCTCAGAGTGCTTTCATTAGAAGGAGAAGTATACACGATAATTTTCTCTATACCCAGAATCTAATCAGAGCGCTCCATCGCAGCAAGCAACCTGGTCTGTTCCTGAAATTAGACATAGCCAAAGCTTTTGATTCAGTCCGGTGGGACTTTCTCTTGGAGGTGCTTGAACAGCTCGGTTTTGGAGCTCGTTGGCGAGGTTGGGTGTCTATTTTGCTGTCTTCGTCCACCACTGCAGTTTTTGTGAATGGGGCTCGTGGCAAATGGTACAAACATTTTACTGGCCTGAGGCAGGGTGATCCCCTATCGCCAATGCTTTTCATCCTTGCTATGGAACCACTGCAGCGGCTTCTTGATTTGGCTACTCTTCAGGGTCTTCTCTCGCCAATCAATAACAGAACGGCCACCATGAGGGCAAGTCTCTATGCTGATGATGCCGCGGTGTTTGTAAATCCTACCAAGGAAGATATCTTCACTGTGGCCTCTATCCTTGACCTCTTTGGTATGGTCTCAGGTCTGCTCACTAATAGAAGTAAATGTGCAGTGTTCCCGATCCAGTGTGATGGTATTGACTTGTCTGAAGTCATGGAGGGATTCCCCTGTCCTATTTCATCTTTCCCCTGTACTTACTTGGGTCTGCCGCTGCATCTTAGGCAGCTTAGAAGGGTGGACTATCAACCTTTGATCGACAAAATGGCGGCCAAACTTCCAACCTGGAAAGGAAAGTTCCTCAACCGAGCTGGGAGACTGAAACTCCTCAATGCTTCTCTGTCCTCTATACCTACATACTTCTTGACTGCGTTTGTGCCAAAAAAGTGGTTTCTCAAAAGAGTAAACAAGATCTGGCGGGGATTTTTATGGAGGGGGTCTGAGGATGTTCGTGGGGGGCATTGTCTAGTTAATTGGAAGAAGGTGCAAATGCCGAAAAAGTTTGGAGGGCTGGGGGTACATGATCTGGAGTGCTTCAGCCGTGCATTAAGGCTCAGATGGCTATGGTTCCAATGGCAAGATCCAGATAGACCGTGGGTTGCTTCGGAAGTCCCTTGCAATGATGTTGACAAGCAGCTTTTCAGGCTATCTACTGTGGTGCTGCTGGGAAATGGGGTTAAGGCTAAGTTCTGGGACTCACCATGGCTCCAAGGCCGTGCTCCGAGAGATATTGCACCAGGGCTTTACAAACTGGCGTGGAGGAAAAATCTTTCTGTGGCCGATGAACTGCATGATTCAAACTGGATGAGAGGTTTGTGGCGGATGGAAAATGCTGATGAGATGGCTGAGCTGATCCACCTTTGGCCGCTCCTGCAAGAGGTTCAGCTAAACCAGCAGGAAGACAGGCTTGTGTGGAGATGGACGGCCGATGGCTGTTATTCTGCAAAATCTGCTTATGAGGTGCAATTTCGGGGAGCCTATTCCTCCTTTAACTGTACAACGTTGTGGAAAGCCAAAACTGAAGGGAAGCATCGCTTTTTTGCTTGGCTGCTCCTGCAAAGTAAGATCCTCACCGCTGACAAGCTGCTGGTTCGCAATTGGCCGTGTAACCCTGTCTGCCCGCTTTGCGATCAAGCTCCAGAGACTGCTGAGCACTTGAGCCTTCACTGTGTGTTTGCGCAGCAGGTGTGGTTGCAAGTCAGCTGGTGGACCTTTGGCCGTGTGCAAATTCCACACTTGGGAACAAGCTTGATTGACTGGTGGAATTCGTCCTTGTTAGCTACACCGAAGGAACTCAAGAAACATCTTGCTGCAGTGTTGATCTACACGGCGTGGAATTTGTGGAAGGAACGGAATCGAAGGATTTTCGACCATGTGCTGGCTACACCTCAGCGCGTCATGGCCCTCATCAAGGAAGAATTCAAGCTTAGAAGTCTGGCTTGCGGAGAGGGGGCGCTGCCCCATCGCGGCTTTTAGTTACCAATGATTGTTAACCCCCTTGAGTTTGTGTTATCATATTTATGTAATAAGTTACTTTGTAAGACTTGGCTTTCTTCTTCTCCTTATATGATATAGCAGTGCTCCTGCTGGTTTATTTCAAAAAAAAAAAAATATAGCCTATAGGTGGGTACCCGATCGGGCTACCTCTCGCTCCCAGAGGATCTTGGCACACGATCTCGCCCAATAACTAGGGCATCTACGTGTAATAATTGGTAAAAAAAACGTGGGGACTCGATCTGCCAGGAATAATTTCTTCTATCTTTTTTTTTTACCGTCACACAGAAGCACGACGTACGGGGGCATAAATGTACGGGCTGTAAGAAATACTGCTGCTCCGGTTTTGTACAAGACATTACTATTGTTCGTGCCATCTTGGTGCAGGCTGATCGATGTGATCGATGAGGTATACAGCAGGTTTGAACAGCAGCTATAGCTTGGCCCCTCGAATGCCAGCATCAGGGGAAGAAACTCATGCATCTTGGGATATGTAATCATCAGGAGACTTTGGCCCCTCTAGTGCGCAGTGTTGGAATCCATTTGTCAGTGCATTAGACCTAATTAATTCGTCATTAGAGATTGTTTATTGTAGCTTAACATATACAAAATGGACCGTGCCTAAATAATCATAGACTAAGTATAAGTATTAGTACTCCTAAGGGCACTTCCAACCCAGACTTTATGGTAGAGTCCATAATTATTAATTACAGTGCCACGTAGGCAATTTGTTGACGTGACAAGCAATTTAATGATGAGAGGTGAAAACTTAGAAATCATATCTAAGTTAGACACCAAGTCTACGCGCAAAACAATGCCTGTGTGGATCTTGTGCGGCTGCCCACATGCTTCATGTGTCTGCTTATTTAATAAAACTGGAGCAGAAAATCCGAGAGAAATATTATATAGAATCCATGATACAAAATCTGCATTGGAGACCATAGTTTCTTACGACAGAGTCTTCGAAATGTAGACTTTATGGGTAGAGTCTAGGTTAGGAGTGCCCTAATAGGTATAAATCTGTGCTTAACATAGTACAGAGCTTGCAGGCTTTCAGCACACCGATTCCATCCATTCTAAATTATAAGTAGTTATGTCATTTATGAGTTCATAATTTTATTATATATGTATCTATATTTAGGTGCATAACAAAAGTTATGAACCTAAAAATGACATGTATGAAGACCACTTTTGTTTTCCACCTCGTATTACAAAGTATCTAACAAAGTGCATGCATGTATGAAGGCCACTTTTGTTTTCCACCTCGTATTACATAGGAAGTGTTTAAATTCAAGGGTGAAAAATATTGTGGTGCCACATCAGATGTTTCATGTGATGTCGAAAGGATTGTTCGGATACTAATAAAAATACTAATTATAGAACTCGTCTGGAAACTGCGAGACAAATTTTATTAACCAATTATTAGCACATGTTTGTTGTAGCACGTTATTGTCAAATTATGGACCAATTAGGCTTAAAAAATTGTCTCCCAAGGTTGTCACATTCTGTGCAATTAGTTATTTTTTGTTTACATTTAATACTCCGACATGTATCCAAAAATACGATGTGATGGGTGAAAACATTTGGGATCGAGGAACTAAGGGTGTGTTTGGTTCACTTCCCAGCCTAGCCTGGCTCACACCAGCCAGCCAGGCCCTCTTTAGCCAGGCGGAGTGCATGCAGGGGTGTCTATTTGGTTGCTTGGCTCTCCGCAGCCTGGACATATCCAGTCGGTGTTTGGTTTCTTGAACCTGTATCAGATTCAAATTGTGAGGATGCAAGAACCATGTTTGGTTTCCTGCATAGAAGTTGGTGGAGTTACCACTTTGTTTGAGTGGTAAGATTACCACCAACAAGTTTAGAATTTGGTACAACAATTTATTTTCAGTAAATATTACATCATTTTGAAAAGCAAAGTTAAAATTACAAAAGCCCGGACTAATACTATTACATACAAACAAAAAATTAAAGTCATTATTGACATAAGACATGTGCTCATTATAATAGACCAGAACATCATTGGCATAAGCCACGTGCACAGTATATATAAAAAAACTTCACCATTGGCAATCAATTACGGGCTCAGATTAGTTATCAAATTGCATCACACCAATATCAACATCCACATAGATCATATGTTGACCACTAGTAGGAGCTGGAGCTTGATCAGCAGGCACCCCAATAGCCCCCACTTCACGTCCAAGAAACACAAGATAAGTTAAAAAACACAAGATCATCATGAGGACACAACATCATTGCATATGCCTCATGCCTCCGGTTTAGAGAATAAATATTAAAATATCATTGCATATGTCCACAGTCTCAGTTCTAGTGTAGTATCTAATAATAACCATCATCACATTTGTCCAATGTCTCGGATCAAGAGAAGGAAACAATAAAACATCATTCATATGTCCAGGAACATAGAGAGATTCAAGAAAGAAATACTAATTCAATATACACAGAAGAAGCATATGTTAAAACTCTGCAGAAATATGCTCTGATTAAAATTGAAATCATCAGAGACATGAACAAATGCTCTGATTAAAATTACAATCATCACAGACATGGATAAATGCTCATATTAAAATTGCAATCATCACAAACATGGACAAATGCTTAGATTAAATTTGAAATCATCATAGACTTGGACATATGCTCAGATTTAATTTGGCAGCATCATAGACTGTGACATATGCTCATATCCACATCGTCACCATCACGTACTAGGAGGTTCACTCAAATTAGGGGGAAGAGAGAGGGATTAGATGTCTTATATAATGATAGCCCCAAGCAAAATCACAAACACAATCGAGGGAGGGCGGATCTGCAAGTGTACAAGAAAAAGCGTATGGCTAGTCTGCAAACAAATTGAGAAGAAATGGTAAGTAGGAGGGACAAATCACTTGCCTGTATATGGCTTAGATCCACATCACTTGCAACACAACGAGAGATAGGAGAAGTATGAGCAGACCAAAGCAATGAAGACCAAATCGATGAACACCAGAGCGGAGAAGAGAAGAAGGTGGCTCTGATCCACAACACCTACCGGTAGAGCCATGGGGAGAAGTATAAGCAGGGCAAATCGATGAACACCAGAGTGGAGAAGAGGAGGAGGTGGCTCAGATCCACAACACATACCGACAGAACAACGGGGAGAAGAAGTATGAACATGCCAAATCGATGAACACCAGAGCGGAGAAGAGGAGGAGGTGGCTCAGATCCACAGAGAAGAGGAGAAGGGGGTGGCTCAGATCCACCTACTAGTAGAGCAATGAGGAGCGACGACGGGGAAGAAGGGGTAAACGTAGTGAATGGCGGCAAAGAGGGAGGTAACCCTACCAAGTTCGCACCATCTCCCGACGGTCGACATCAGAGCACGTGCGCGTACGAGGGAGCATCGGGCGAGCCAGGCCTGAAAGAAATGCTCGATTCGAGCGTTCTTCTGGAGCCTGGCTGAGGGGGGGGATTTTGCATGAGCTGAGCCTGTCTGAGGGGCATGGTCAGGCAACCAAACATCACGACCCTGCATCCCGCGAGCCTGGTCATAGTGGATGCAGGCCACCAAACATGCCCTAAACATGTCCATAGTCCCATTGGATAATAATCTATATACATACAAAGAGATTCGCTATTTGTTCTAGTGTGTTGGCACCTTTGGAAGAAAAGGAATGCAAGAGTACTCCCGATCAAGATTAGCCGAAACTTCCACTGCTCCTAATGAAGATCAAGAGGAAGCTGAGCTCTGGGTCTTATAAGGAGCAAGAAAATTAATTAGGTGGATTATTTGGAAAGTAATTCCCTTATCTAGTTGCCTAATTTGTTAGATAACTTTTGTCACTTAAGCCGTGTAATAGTTGAACATCACCGTTAGTGACCAGCTAGCGTGGGAACTAATCTGCGTGTTGGGAAACTTTTTCTACTAATCAATACAAAGATGAACAACTCTTCTACATATTTAAGAAAAAAATAATATATAAGTTGCGAGGGTGATTTATTGAATTAACATAATCTGCCCTATTGATTATTACTTCCTTCTCTCAATTTAAAAATTACTTTAATTTTCCTAAGACAAATTTCTCTAATTTAACCAGATTTATAGGAAAAATTTATTGTATCAGATATCCAATAAAGGCATTATCAAGACATAATACATGGTGATCTAATGAAACTAATGTATTATTGATTTTTTTTAAAAAAAACTTGCCAAAGGTAGAGAAGTTTGATTTAGAATGCCTTTGGTTGGGCTTTTACCTACTTTTGCTTTTGCCAAAAGTCAACAACCCAACCAAAGGGGTTGGGTACCATCCAAAACCACAGGCAAAAGCAGCTTTTGCCTAGTAAAAATTTGAAAGCACCTTGACCCCCTGCTTTCAGCAGCTTTTGGGTCACAAAATTACCCACCTGGCACTAGTTATGTGGTAACACTTCATTTTTTCACGACTCCCACCTGTGTAGTGCTGCGCCACTGCCTCCGTTACCGATTGTCTGCCGCCGCCGCCCCTGTCCGGCGCTAACCCTCCGCTCTGCCACAGGCCCTCCCCTCCGAGGTCGGCCTCCCCACCGATGTGGTCTGTTTCCCTCTAGCATTGGCCACTCCCTCACCCCATAGGAAGCTCCACCAGGGCGCAGACAAGCTCCTCCATGGGAAGCTCTGCCGGCGTGCGTGGGGCAAGCTCCTACCCTGTCCTGTCCTCAACCTCGTCGCTGGCGAATCTCGCTGGAGCTCCGCCAGCCGCAAGCACCGAGGGCGAGCTTAGCCGGCCACGAGCACTGCGGTTGAGCTCCGCCGGGCTGCATGTGTGCGGGCGAGCTCCGTCGGCCACGAGCGTGCGGGCGAGCTCTACCGACCACAACCGGAGCTGAGGAAATTTGGTCGGCAAAAGCTTCGTGTGGTGGACATCACCTTCCTCTCCCTACTCCTTGTCAGTGTTGGGATTTGTCGCCCCCGCCTCGTCCCGAGACGGTGCACGCGGCCACAGGATAGCAATGCCTGACGACTGTGGCAGGATAGCGATGACGCCTCCTCTCCTACTTCATCTCCAGCGACCGGGCGGACCTCTCGCACACGCCCAGGGTGGCGCTCGCCGGCCGCGACCCCCGAGGCGGAGCTCCAACCACCGTGCCCCTGGCAGCGAGATTTGGTAGGCGAGCCCCCTGGCGGCGACATCCGGTCGGAACGCCTAGGCCACTGCTCTCTCGTCCTCCGAGCTCAGTGCCCCGCCCAGGCCAGTGTGCCCTTGTCCGGCCGCCGTTTCCTTGGTTAGAGAGGAGGAGGTCAGACGTGAAAGAGAAAGAGGGAAGGAAGGTGGAAGAAGATATTTTTGTATCTATGACGCGTGGGGTCCGCATGTAAGTGAGAGATGTTTTTCCAAAAGTCACAGCAGTTCAACCAAATGGTCTTCTGCTTTTCACACAGCTGCTTTCTCACAGCTACTTTTCCACAACCCACAGTAGCTTTTGCAAAGCCACAACCCAACCAAAACACACCCTTAGCCATAGCTAAAGTATACAATTTAGGGTAGAAAGGGTATACATTAATTATAATATGAGATCTATTTGTTTAAACTGGCAAATTGTAAGCTCGAATATATAAGGGATTGTCTCAATATCAATATGATTTATGGCCATACCACATATTTGATGGTTGGATCTCTCTTCTCCTCCCTTCCTCCGACTAATAAGTCGCCCCTAAGAGGCAAGATAAGCCCCAAAACCCTAACTCCAAATCTTGAGAAGCGAGATAAGCCTGTTGGTGGTCAAATATGACACCCCTAAGGAACTTGTTACACTTTGGTTTCGGCATTGATTTGGAACTAACTCGCCACTAGGCATACTAATGATGTGACAAGTTCGACACGAGCATGTGTTTTTGGAGTTGTATATTTACGCAGGAAATGACAAGCTTAATGGATAAGTTCGCATCAAGTTCGGAAGGTGTTAAGCAAGAGGATCAAGGAGCTCCGTTCGTGTGCGAATACAAGATGAACTTACTTCCAAAGGTGGCAAGGACCAAGATACAACCGCAAGATATTCCCGAGGACCAAGACAAAAGACCGGAGTTCATGTGACAAGACCCTCTATCTTGATCGCGGGGATAACGACGTCCAAAGCCCACATGCGAAGGAGCAAAAGATTCAAGGGTCGAGAGAAGCCTGCACTAGAAAGACGGAGCCGAACCGAGCCAAAATGGGCCTGGGCCGGCCGGCCCATGCCGACCGGCCTAGGGCATTTTTGTGGCGGTTCGCCCCCCCCCCTTCTTGTACGCGATGTTGATTGAACCCTAAGTCTATGCCTCCGCCGCCATTCGCCGAAAAGACCAATAAAAGCCCCCGAGGTCGACCACATCAAGGCATTCAACTTTCAGAGAACCAACCAAGGGAGAGAGCCACATAGAGGAGAGAGGAGGACGCCTGGAAGCCCTAGCAAGGTCCCTCCGACGCCACCACAAGATCAAGAGCAAGGAGGAGATTGGATCTTCAAGGGAGAAAGCAAGGCGGAGAGCATCTTCCTCGTCGATCTTCATCTACTTCAAAGGATTCTACACCATGTCTCGCGCTACAATGTGTAACATTATGGGGTAAAATCCTTGTTTGTCCTTGGGGTTGAAGGGAGAGCTTGAGTTGTAATCACCAATTCTATGTTTTGGATCTATTTGCTATCATATTCATGTTGATGGTGCTTTAATCTTAATTGCCGGCTGGCTTGCTTTGGGTATGCATCGCTCGTAGCTTCACATATCGTGCTCCTTTTGTTCCTTATTTGATTACCGTCGTGTAGTGACAGTACGCGGGAGGGAAAGCATATCGACCTTGGTTCACATCCCTTAGTTTTGCATACCTAGATCACATCAACGTCTTGTGCTCTTGTTGTCCAATCATAGATTACCCTCGTGTAGTGGCTAGTACGCGAGAGGGAAAAGGTTGGACTTGGTGCACCTTTACCTTGATAGATTAGATCGGTTCATTCTTGTTAGGTGGTTACATCTCTAAGTGATCCTAGACCCCTTGGGCAAGCATTCTTAATATCTTGAATTCTCCGTACCTTTACTCTCTTCGTTAATCTCTTTAACCTAGATTAGATTAGTTCTTATATATACTTCATCATTTGATAAAGAGCTTTGAATCAACGAGATTAGTGCTTAGTTGAGCGTAGCAATCCACTTGTTCCACGGATTGATAACCTTGGGGATACTCTAAGGGAAAAGCTACAACCGACCCGTGCGCTTGCGGATCGTAATTTGACGCATTATCTACCGTCAACAAAGCCCCAAAATCCTAACTCCAAATCCAGATCCATGTTGATTTTTTCTAGTGCAATTTTAGGTGATCGATGGATATGCAAAATATCATCAGTTGATTAGTACCAATCTGATTATCTTTGTACATACACGATTGCGGTGTGTACAAGTGTACGACTACCATCTCCTGTGATCTTTGTATACATCAATCTCATTCTCATGCATATGCAACACATGCATGCATATGTTGCGCCGCTCTGGCCAACATCTGAGACCTCGTTTGCTTTCTGCAGTAATAAGTATTGTTAGAAGCTTGGAGGGCAGTTAGAAGTATTAAATGTAGATCAATAATAACATGAATTTCAAAATCTTAAGCTTTTTCGTGAGATGAATCTATATATTAAGCCTAATTAAGTCATGATTAGACAATGTGATACTACTGTAAACACGTGTTAATCATGGATTGACCAGGCACATTAGATTCGCCTCGTGAAAAAGCCTAGTACTTATGCAATTGGTTTTATAATTAATTAGAGTAAAGTGCAGGGTCGGTCTTAAATTTTCTCAAATGTGTCATTCCGGTCCCTGAACTCACAAATTGCATATTTGGCTCCCTAAACTTTGCTTCAAATGTCATCACAGTCTCCAAACTCACAAACTGAATATTTGGATCTCTAAACTTAGTTTCAGGTGTTATCTAGGTCATGTACTTTTTAAAACAAGTTACTAACCAGAACTAATTATATCTATTTTTCTCAAAACTGTTTTTGAGCGAAAACGAGAAGGGACTAGAACAAATTGCAACCCTCTCTCCATCTTAAGGACATAGACATCATTGATTGGTATATTAATGATGAGGATAATTGAAAGATAGTTGTGCATTTAATTATTTTGTCTCTAATAATTTATCAGTGTGAATCACCTCCATCTCCATTTTTGCACTAGTGTGATTGGACATGAAGCATTAATTGCTATTATGTGGATGGGTTATGAACACTTTCAACATAATCATAGAACTAGAGATAACCATCTCTATCATTGAAACTACATAGACATATCCTTCCATTTCCAAATTTTAGTTTTGATTTTTGTCTTTGGTGAGCGCTGCACACGGCTTGAGCTCACTGAATTTATCTTCATTTTGAAAGTATTTGGGTCTAGATGACAACCAAAGCCAAATTTAGAGAGTAAAATACACAATCCACAAGTTTGGGGAGTGGAATGACATCCAAAGCTAAGTTTGGGGAGTTAAATATGCAATTTGCAAGTTTAAAAATGGGATGACACATCTAAGAAAATTGAAGGACCGACCACACACTTAACATATGTTTAGTCCTCCTAAATGGCGGCTTGTCATTCAACGTGGAAACCAAACACCCTCTGAATGCACATGCTTTAGCAAAATATGAATGCATACGTGTCCCGAGGCGTACGTATGACCATACTTAGAGCTGGGAATAGCACGACACGACCCTCTTATGCTTCGTGCTACATTGTGCCTAGACTTCTAAGCACGCCAGACACATCGTGTCGAGCCGGCATGGCACGATAAGTTTTTTTTACTAGGCCAAGCACGCCCGTAGCACGCCAGCAAGTCCTCGTGCTGTGTCAGTCCAAGCACGTCCCTCATAATACATGTGTTTGTTTTTTATTCGTACCCATTTGCTTGCAAGTACTTTTGTTCTCGTACATATAATTTTTTTCTAAATTAATACAAAAACATATTGTGTTATATAAATGTTATAGGTGAATGTTATAATTACGTGTGACGATACGAGAATGTAATATTATTACGTTATGAATTATCATTATCATGATTCCATACATGTAAGGATTTTGTGATTTTCCTCTATAATAGTACTTATGTTAAGTTATATTATGCATAGAACAAATGATGTTATGCTGATATAGACTACAGATGTGCTAATGGGCGGTCATTTTCGTGTTGTGCCAGCCCAAGAGCATCGTCCGGTACGTGTTGTCATGCCACCCTTCGTGCTGAGATTCTAAGCACGGTACGACCCTTGCATTCATGTCGTGCCGGTATGATCTAAAATTTGTTGTGTTGCGCTGTGCTTTAGATCCTGATAAAAATGTCGTGTTTCGTGCCACTCACAGAGAGCACGGCCCAAGTCCCGGCTCGAGCCGGTACGTGCAGCAGTCCACTCTCTCCCAGCACGCTGTCTATCACGTGCAGTAACGGCATGCCATGCATGCCCCTGTGTGTCAGCGCATACCACGATCTGCCACTGACGTACGGGGCGATCGTGTTTCCTGGCCTCTGTTCCCCGGCCCTGTGACGAACTGTGATCGATGACGTCTTTGGTGCCAGGGCCATTGATCGATCGATCGATCCATCGTTCATCGTCGATCGACAGACGCTGCAACCTGCAACGACCAATAAACGCCATCAGAGCGCGCTCCATCAATGGCTGATCCAGGGCCCCGGCCAGCCCGATCGAAGGCACCACGTGGTAGACGCTCGCTGCGCGCGTGTGGCAGCTGCCCGGCCGGGTACTCTCGCGTGGCTCGATCGCATTTGTGCCGGCCGGCGCGAGCGCCTGAGGCGCCGGCGGGTGTGGAAAGCCAAGGGATCATTTTGGGAGCAAGCCTAGCTGACGGACGCGGATCTCGGCGAACAGTGAGGCCTTAACTCCGCGGTCGGGGTGCGCGCGGCGGCCGGCCATGTCGAGTGGCGATCGCCGCGCGCGGGCGTTGTACCGTCAAGTACGTGGGGCGCCGGCCTGGTGGTGCGCGGCGATCGAGTCGAGAGCGGATCATTGGATGCTCATGGCGGTTTCGAGGCCCTGCTCTGCCCCGGCGCGGCAGACGGCGGCAGGCAGGCAGGGCCTGGAGCCCTGGACGGCCGAGGTGATCGAGCTGCAGTGGCTGCGCGTGCGATGCGCGCGCGCGACGGCGCGAGACCGGACTGTTTGGCGCGCGCGAGAGCTAGCGAGCCTGTAACCGCGGCGCCCGCCCGTGTCGGAGACCGGCGGCGGGCCAGCGCTGACGAGCACAGTGGCGCGTGCATGGTTGTGTGCGGTGGTGGGGGTGTGCGCTGCCTGCGCGTGTTCGGCCGTTCGCTGTGGCCGACGGAGAGCTGCGTAGTTGCGTTGCTGTGCGCGTTCGCTGTGGCGTGCATGTGCGGCGACGGCCGGCGAGCGCTGGCGGCGGCGCTACACGCTTCGGGGCGCAACAGTCTCGCTTCGCTTGTTGACAGTGGAAGTCAATGGCTACACTGTGCGGAGATCACCGAGTCCAGGCAGAAGCTGCTGTAGGTCAGTGAAGAATGAGCAATGCAACATGCTGAAATAGTGAAGTATGATGCTGCACCTTGTAGGCTACAAGTCTTGTAGCTCGGCAGTCCTGTTATTTTTCTGATTGCGCTAAACTCTTATTCCAAGTGTACATTTGTTTATAATCATGGCCGGTGTGCATTATCCCGTTTGACATTAGAAATATGTTTACGAGTATTTTTTTAAAAAAAAGTCTAAGTTGCTCCTCTCAAGTAGTACATGCTAACTCCGGATTACCTGTAATATATTTTTCAGTTTACACCTCTGAACCGTGCAATTTAGTTCAATTTATCTCCTAGTACAATTTGCCGTTTTTAGTTCTCCATGCACAAGTGAAGTTTTATGTTAAAATTTGAGAGATGATAGCAGACGTCATAACTCATAACACGTGCTATATATATAATAATTTTTCTATCATTATTTCGATAGAGTGTGATGTTTAAAATAAAATAATTCTTGAAATACAAAATTACATGAGAAATAGTGAAATTCATAATTGTTTTATTAAATTGATGTACATTGTTATCCTGCAAAAGTCTAGATTGAAATTCATTTTTTATGAATAAATAAAAAGGCAGATAAAATGGAACTAAATGGCATAACTAAGTGGGTAAATTTAATTAAAAAATATTTTATCGGTTACATACACTTGGGGTAAAAGAGCATGTTAGTTATTATTTTTTTAAAAACAACTTCTCTGGTGGCATTCAATATTGACAATGACAACCACACGGCTTTGGATCAGTCATTGATCTTCGAGGTAAGTACTCCATCCATCTCATATTGTAGGTCATTCTGATTTTTCTAGATACGAAATTTTGTTATACACCTAAATATATTTTAAATCTAGTAGATATCTTGAAAAACCAAAATAACCTACGAAGAAAATATAATATAATTAGTCCTGACAAATTGGTTAATAATGGTTCTGATGAGCTAATCTGGCTAGCTACTCCCTCTGTTATATGTCACTCAGGAACGGTGAGTGAGGAGGGGGAGGGGGCACGATTCTTTTTTAACGACGTGCATAGCACATTTTTCATTAAGAAGAAGATAGAGTCTGAATACAAGACAACACAAAAACAAAGTCGGAACAGCTCAAAAGGAAGAAGGGTCGTAGGTTCAGAAAACAGTACAAAGGGGCTAGGCTAAACTAAGACGACCAAGGGAGTTAATCCTGGCGAAACCAACTCAGCCCCATCTCCGTGCTTCTTCGAGGATCCGCGGTGCAAGCGCCACAGGTTGAAGCGTTGCTCTGTGTGACGCCCCAGGTTTTCAATTAGTGTTAATGAACGCTAATAACTGGTCAACCAAGTCAAACACGTTGACTTTGGTCAAACATTGGTCAACCCGGGTCATCACGTCGAAAACCGAGCCAACAATCCCTAATGGTCAATGCTTGGTCAAGGTTGGTCAAAACTTGGTCAACTTTGGTCAAAACCCCTTCTTAAAGCCCTACCCTTTGACCCTGGATGCTTTCTAGAACTTTTGCCGCGTTCTCCAAATTCCATCTAAACACTTCAAAATTGTGACAGAACCGCCCAAAATAATTCCGTATTATCGCCTAAGCATGTCCACGTGGTCATTAAGCCATAATAAAGAACTATTCTGTCGCCTCTGCCGGGGCATACCCGGTAAATCACTTACACAGGATCGAGTTATGCGCTAACCCCACACGAAGGCGGGACCAGAGTACATCATTACATTACATAAAAGTTCATAAGTTCACATTATTACAAACCAGGTTTTCATACATGAAAGTAAAGGTGATTCAGAGTTTAAACAGCGGAAATAAAACTAACGGAAGATACACATGGGAGGCCATCCATAGAGTATCACTCATCATCGTTCTCCCACTCAAGCTCCCAACCATCTGGAATAGAACCAGGCCAGATGGGGTTACCTGAAAACCACAAAAGAAGCAAGGCTGAGTATTCTAATACTCAGCAAGACTGACCCGTCAAAATAAAAGACACAGCTAGACATGCAAGACTTTTTGGCTGGTGGGTTTGTTTTGCCAAAAGCATCTAAGAGTTGATCCTTAATTTCAAATTTTAGCTCAAGTTCTAGTATGTTAACCATTCTAGATAAGCACCTATCTAAACAAGCATGGTTGTACAAACAAGATTAATCATCCAACAATATTAATCCCAAAATGTTCCATAAATAAACATGGGGTAGCCAGTGGTCAAGCCGACTTAGATAACGGCGAGGGACCGACGATCGATCGATTTATATCCTTGCAAGGTAAACCCAAGATACACGGAAGAAGGTAGACCCCAAAGAATCCAAAGAAAAACAAATGCGGGGTCTACCCCGACCAGGCGGTTCCCGTCACTCCCCAGATTAGGGACAGATGCCACAGTCCTAAGTACAAGGTTACTGGGACGCCCTCACACGGCACGTCCAGGATCACACTTGCACTACCGGGATCAAACCGGGAGACGCATCTCAAGATTAGTAGCGATAAAGTTCCCGCACTGGTTCATTAGGTACTAGGCTTACCGGTCTCATTCCCGACAAGCACTTGGTACGTTCAATAGCTTAGACCAGCACCATGCTACTCGGTCGAGACCGAACCCATTGCTCTTACCACATGAGCGAGTCAATTTAACCAACTTATGATTCCAACATAAGTAACCTATATCTCGCGAGCAATGAGTCATTACACGACTTGTACCGTGTCCTTAAAGCATGGCTCTAGCGTCCTAACATACTAGTAAAAGAGCATATGAACCTAAGGATCATGCATCTAGGTTTCAAAGCAACTCCTGAAACTTAAATGCACAAAGTAAACAATAAGAACTAAAAAGTAAAAGTAAAGTGAGATTTTATCCCAAAAAGATTATATGCACCCGGTGCTTGCCTTCTTCTATGTTAGCAACAGCCTTGGGCTCTTCCGAACTTTGGTCCAGGTCTTGATGAACACCCAACTCGTTCACTTCACCATCTACAGTCCCGTCTCCCTCCTGGGTCAACGTGTAAGTCCCGTCCGGTAAATCTACACGTACACATGCATATGCATTAGGTTATGTGAGAGTGGGAGAATTACCACCAACCCAACTCTTGTTGGCCATATTCATCTAAACATTATTATTTTCTCACAAAAATTATTAGGGTGGTGTGATGATGAACAAAACACTACTCTGATGGTGACTGTGTACATATTTAAGCAAACTAAATTACTTAACTTCACCAAACAGTATGGGGGTGTGTTCAAAGCTTACAAACAGAATTACTTCATGAAATACTTAATTAAACTTAAATAATAAACATAAACCTATTTATTCAAATCTCTAGCTAGCTCTTCATCAAAAATTCATACAAAATTAAATACACTTCCAAAGGTCCTAAATTTTGGTACACAGTAACATAAACCTAAACTAAGCTCACATGCCAAAATTTAGCTCAATATAACATATAAATTAATTTATAGGAAAAAGACAAAATTCAGCCTAGCATAACACAAATAAATCTTATAAAAGGATTTACTAAACTTTTTGGTCTCAACTTTCTACTACAAGTCATTTATACCAAATTTAAGCCTCTGACCAAGTCATAGGTGCAGATTCAAATTATTTTTGAAATTTTGAATTTAAACTCCTACACAAGATTAAATTCAAAACTTAAACGAAAGCACATCCTAAAATCATCTCCATTCTACCAGAGGTACTATTCATCAAGACAAAGCACTAGAGTGCACTTGTGCTTAAAGAAAAGTTTATTAAAGGGGCTATAAAAAACATCAAGCTTAATCTAGTATAAAACTTACATAAATCATAACTGAAAATCTACACATCAAAATCATGCCAACTTTGGTAACAAATATAAACATGCCATAAAGAGCAACATATCCAAAATTCAAGTCCATAGCATGTGTATATTTTAAACTACACTAAAAACACATCAAACTGAGATTGAATTTTTAATTCAAAAACTACACAGAAAAACCCTATACATGCTTTCTAGAAAAGGTAGGTTTATTCACCAGGAACCCAGAAAAATTGGATTTGCATTTTTCTGATTTTTATAAGATTTTCTACAGATTTTTGAAGTTTCAGCTGAAAACCCTAAACAGATTTACAGGGGGGCCCTTGACAGAAATTTCCGGAATTACACATATGCCCTCGATTCACGGTTTAGACCCTAAATAAACTGCAATCCTCGCAACCACGTCCTCGCCGGCGCAGGGCCATCTCCGGCGGCCGGAGGAGCGGCGGAGGGACGCGGGTGAGCGGCCGGCGAGCTCGAGGAGGTTCACCTGAAGTCGCCTGGGCGGCCGGCCCGGCCGGAGACGGCGCCGGCGAGCTCCTCCGCGGCACGCAGGGTCGTCGTCCGCCGGAGCCCGGCGTGCGGGTGTCCTTGGCTCCAATGCGGGGCAACGGCGACTGGGATAGGTGCAGGAGGACCTGAGGAGGACGACGGAAGGGCCGGCCGGCGTTGGTTGGATGCGGGAGAGCCGGCTCGGCGGCGGCGGCGGCTCTGCTCTGCTTGGGCAGGGTACGGCGGCGCGAAAAGGCGGGCGAGTCAGACGAGGAGAGGGAGGCTGGCTGGCTTGGGGAAAGGCCGCAGGGGTTTTAGCGCTTGGCCCGGCCAGGTGGACGCCCTGCATGCGCGCAGGCCTGCATGGGCTCAGCGCACGGCGGCGCGTGGCCACACAGGGCCTGCTGCCAGCCGCGGCGCTCCCCTGGGCTCGGCGCGCGGTCGACTGGCGGACGGAGACTCCACGGCTCGGCCTTGGGTCCACCGCAGAGTTTCCCCGGCTTCCGTACACCGGCGCTCGCATGCTTCGACGCGTGGCAGGACGAGCGGGCGCGCACACAAACGCTCTGGAGCGCAACCATGCGACGCCGGCACTTCTTTTACTCCGCGAGTCTGTTTTCAAAATTCAAAAACTCCGCAAAGTGATAACTAACTTGAAAAACTCCAAAAATAAAAGTTGTAGAGGAGCTATAGACCTACAACTTTTACAAAGGGCGACATATGTTTTGCTCAACAGATTTTCAGGAAAAACGTGTTGAACTTCAGCAAAATCTCGGCCCTGAATTTATTGTACACAACCGCTTCAATTCGAATTTATGCGGCTTTGCACTCAAAATTGGAATGTCCGCCAATTACGAAAAATGTGTTTCCGGAAATAAGGAACAACTTTTATATTGGCCGATTTTGAACTTCAATAGAAAAATTTGGAGAACGTGCAAGAAAACCAAATCAGCCTTTTGGATCTAAAGGGGTTTGACCACACATGTTGACTTTGACCAAGGTCTTTTGTGCAAAAGTGTGCAAGATCAAGTCAAACATGTTTAAACACTAATTAACCATTATTAGCACTTCTACTTAAGGTCATTAGCATAATCAAACATCAGGGATGTTACAAAAATCAGCCGAAATAAAAGTTGTTCATCTTTTCGAGGGACACAACTTTGCTTTTGGGCGGCATTGCTAATTTTGAGTGGATGATGGTGAAAAACTTGGTCAAAGTCTGCAAGCACTATTCATAAGGTGCTGAGAAAATCTTGATTTTCACCTGATGTTTATGCTCGATCCGTTGATCCAAACACCAATCGGCCTTTGTAGAAGTTGTAGAGGGATCAATGATCTCCAACTTTGCTTATTACCACTTTGTGCACTTCAGTGTCAAAATCGGGAGAAAATTTGAGTCAAACAGTGCCATCCCGAAATATTTCTGCGCCGGAACGCCCTTGCGCACGACGTCGTCGCGCCCTCGCCACGTCGGCCGCCGAGTGCGTGCACACCGAGGCGCTCGTCCGCCCGCCGGTCCGAACGCCGAGGCACCTTCCACGCGCGCGCGCTGGGACCCACACCTCGAACCGCCGTTGAGCTCCCGTGCGAAGCCGCCACGTGCAGTGCGCCCGTTTGACCGCCGCGCCGTCCGTCGAACCGCGTCACCGCCGTACGAGCTCCCCGTCGCACGGCCATACTTGTCCACCGCCTCGCCCCATTGGCCTGAGAGGCGGTCGTCAAGTCGTCGTCGCCACCTATAAAAGGCCACACCCAGCCCATGCACGCACACCCCGCCGTTGCTGCTCTGCTCCCGCCGCCGTGTCCGCCATGAACGCAGTACGGTCAGCTCCACTCTCCGAGCCTCACTACCATCGACCGAGCCTGCTCCTACCACCACGTGCACCTCCTAAACGTCCCGGGACTCCCGCCTGAGCTAGCCGAGCCGTCGCCGCGCCGGAACCAAAGTTCCAGCGGCCGCCGCCGCAGGGCGCCGCCGAGCAACCTCGCCGGTGTATTCCCCGACCCCGCTGAACCCCGGAAACGGACCCCCGGAGGTCACAGGCCACTCCTCCGCCGCTTGTTGCCCAGGCCCGGCCTTCCCCTCGCCGGAATCCGGCGATCCCCGCCGGCGTCCGCCCCCAAGGGCCGATTTGTAAGGCCCCTTTTCTTTCCAGGGAGTTTTGTGCGAACAAAGGGTATGGTTGTGAACTTCCAAATCTTTCTGAGGGCCCATATGCAAAAAGATTCTTGAGTTCTTTTTGAATAAGTCCAGGTTTTTGAAAAATCGTATAAATTCAATGAAAAATCGTAAAAATGCAAAACCAATTTTGTTGGTTTCCATGTGAATAGATCTACATCTTTTACAAAGGATGTATATACTTTTGATGTTTAGTTTTTGAATGAAAAATCAAAACCAGTTTGTATATGTTTGTTCATAACTTGAGTTCTACTCATGAGCTAGCCTTGATCATTGGATATGTTGGTCGTCAGCACTTGAATAGGCTATACCTAAGTTTTTGCACAAAGTTACTAAGTGAATTTATAGATATGATTTATTTTGCATTTAAGCTAGATCTGTGTAGATATTTTTGTATAGCTTCATGTGTATGCTTTCCATGGCTAAACTTGTGGGTATCCTCTTTTTATGCTTAGATGTACTCCTGGTAAATTTATTATGTATTTATGAACTGTTTATATATCTATTTTTGAATGATACTTCTTTTAAAGTAAAAGCCATATCTCAGTTTCTGTTGGTCAAATGATGTTTATCTTTGGTCCAGTGGATGTTCATGCTATATTTGTGCTATGATAGGAAGTTGGGCTACTTTTTGGTTATATATGAGCCTGTATAATTTCTTTAGGTTTTACTAGGCTGAAAATGGTTATTTTTATGTAGCAGGAATAAAATAGGTTTTGGAGCTAAGTTTTGGTGTGTAAGCTCATTTTAGTCCCTAGAGGCTCTGTGTAAATCTTGATTTCCATTGCATGAGTAGTTTTCTCTATATTAATTATCCTTGCTTTTGCTATGAATAACTTGTCGTAAATTTTATGCTCATTATATAGCTCTGATTGCTATAAAAATTTAACAGTGGCTCTGTTGTTGTACTATGTGCTTGCACAAAATTTTTCACTGTGTTTCACTGCATAGTTTTACCAGAATGATTTTTGGAATGAAATAAGTATATATAAAAGGATAAATAAAGAAATCATCTCGTTAAAGGACTTATGTGTGCTTATCTCTAAAAGAGTGTTCCTGATGAACTTTTGAAATGTAAATTGAATGTTTGTGTGGTAATTTTAAATTGTTTGCATAGATGTGCACACAATCACCATCGAAATAATTAATTAATAGATGTGCTTGAATAAACTCTATGGAAGAGTATGCTGAATATATTCTATCTAACCGAATATGGAAAAACTTGACACCTATGTTGGTCATGTGATGTTTGAAAACTAATAAACTCACATCACCATTTAACTCTTGCATATGCATTGTACGTGTAGAACCTTCCGCCGTTAGCTGAGAGTTCGTCCCGGTTTAAGGTGACGGACCGTTCGAAGGAAGGAGTCAGCTACGTGGACGTGCAACAAGACCCGAACAAGTTCGGAAGAATTCCTACTAACTTGCTAGTGAAGGCAAGCCCCGGTTTAACATCCACCTATGTGTTTCCTTCTTTTTAAATTTCTGAATTTTATGCTTGATATTCCATGTGCATTTACATTCAGGAGTTGAATGGAAAACCTAGATGCATGATCCATAAGTACCTATGATATTTTACTAGTATGCTAGGTCGATAGTTGCTATGCACTAAGGACCCGGTACAAGTCGAGTGATGTACTTCGCTCGCAATAATAGGTTCTTATGTTGGAATCATAAGATTGTTAAATTGTATTGCTCACGTGGTAAGAGCATAGGATTTTGGGCTCCAGTCCGGTGGTTAAGAGATTAAGTGTTTGAAAGTACTAAACATTTGTCGGACATGGGTACGGTAAACCTAGTAGCTGAATGACGCGGTGCAGGAACTTTAGGCTACTAATCTTGGGTTGCGGCCCCAGGCTAGCTACCTGTGGTGCATGTGTGACGCTGGATGCTAGTGTGAGGCATGCCAGCTAGCCTTGTACCTAGGACTGTGGTATCAGTTTCTAATCCGAAGAATGATGGGAACCGTTTGGTTGAATACACTCATTGTGAGTGTTTTCTCCCGTATGTTTAGGTTTTCCTTGCAAGGTTATTAATCGATCGATCGTCGGCCTCTCACCGTTATCAGAGATTGCTTAACCCTCTAGCCATGATAATCCCTCTATAATGAAATGTTGATAAACTTGATGTTTGATAAATTGTTTGAACAATTATGTTTGCATTAATTGCTTATCTAGAAATAACTGAATCTACTAGAATTTGGGCTAAAAGATTGAAAGTAAGGATTAACTCCTTAGTCGCTTGTTGGCAAAACAAAACCCACTAGCGAAAAGCCATGCATGATTAGAAGGTTAAGTCTTTTATTTTAGACGGGTAAACCTTGCTGAGTATTTGTATACTCAGCCTTGCTATATATGTTGTTTTCAGGTAATGTTGTTTGGCTTGGTGAAATCTCCCGGCTTGGAGCTAGAATGGGTAAAGGACGAGAAGTAATGACGTTATGGGTGGCCTCCCATGATGCCAAGTTATCGTAATTATTTCCGCTGTATTTAAAACTATGAACCATGGTTTATTATTTTATGAACTATGATTTGTAATCATTGACCCTACGGGGAAGATTAGTATTAAATTGTAAGGTACTCTGGACTCTCCTTCGTGGGAGTTTTAATGTATACGTTTCGATCCTCTGTGTGGTTTACAAGTGATTTACCGGGCTATGACCCGGCAACACTCAACGGGATAATTCTTTATTATCACTTAATGACCAAAGTGGATTGGTTTAGGTGATAATACGGACTTATCTCGGATGGGGTTGTCACACTCTGTAATGCACACGACAATTTCTTTCGTTCCACAACTACCAAACCACCAGAAGAACCGAAGAGTCGAACCCTTTGTGCTTAAGCTTGTGTACCTGTTTCCTGATGACCAGCCACCATTGAGTGAAAGGGGACTCCACCTGGGGTGCCAGATTTTGCAATCCGTAGTAGCGCAGAATCCTGAACCACGTTCCGCGACTAAAGACACACCCGACCAACAGATGATCCAAAGTTTCGATCTCCTGTGCACAGAGTGCACAATCATCGGTATCTTTTAAACCATGTTGGCGTAGCCGGCTCGAGGTCCAGCAACCAGTGGCGAATCTAGGATTGGGTGGTAAGGGGGGCTGGAGCTTCATCTTCTTCCTCCTCCCTCCTTCTTCTTCCTCTTCCTCCTTCTTCCTCCTCAAAATTTCCATGAAAAACTTGCAAGATTACCATTGGATCCAGGGTGGTAGGGGGGGCTGGAGCCCCCCCCCCCCGACCCACCGCTGGATCCGCCGCTGCCAGCAACAACTGTGCAACACAAGCCAGCCGAAGAAGCAGAACTTCCCCGGTGCCTGAATTTTCCAAATGCAATCAGTACCCGCAATCTGAGTTCTCCCCACAAACAACCCTCGGTATGCTGAACTCGAGGAGAACTCTCCTGAAGACGACCGCTTCCAAATGAACTACAGATCAGACAGGTCAAAGTCACGTAGCGTGTCCCAGAGGCGAAGGTATTGGACAACCACGTAAACAGTTCGGGCGAAGGCGATATCCCTCACCCAGCGTCTACCCTGGAGGCCATCTCGGATCGTACAGGACTTCCTAGTACACGGGGGAACAACTTCCCACAGATTTGGTGCAAACTGACGAATGGAACAGCTGTTGATCCAGCGATCCATCCAGAAGAGAGCGCAGGAACCGTCTCTCACCTGCATGGTAACCGAAGCGTCGAAGAATTCTTGCGACGACTTGTCTACTGGAAAGTTGTACCCCGACCAAGTTTCGTCAGAGTCCACCCTAGCCAGCCATAACCAGTGAAGTCTTAGCGCAAATCTCGCAAGTTGTAGGTTAGGGGTGCCAAGGTCACCATACTGTTTCGGACAAACCACATTGACCCAGGCCACATCACACTTCCCACCTCCGTGCCACACCACAAGAACCCGCCACAGGCACGATTCTCTAACGACCATTAACATAGGGAGTATCTAGCTACTCAATTATCAAACTTTATTTACTTGCCGATACCTTTGCTGCCGGTAGGCCTAGGCGTTCGGGTTACCCGATTATTTCGGGTCGGGTTATTCAGGTAATGAAAACTGCTACTTGATATTAGCTTCGAAAAACAACCTCCGAAATTTCGGGTACCCGATAATTCGGGTTCGGGTTCGTGTATACCCAATCTACCCAAATTTATAAAAAAAATGACAAACTACACAATTTTAGTATAATTTTAACAAGAAAATCACCAGTAATTTATGTAGAATTTCAACAACAAGTCGAGAAAAATAATATAGTATAGTCACTTATTCAAACTAAGAAAATTATATTATAATAAAGTGATAATTTCAAGTGTTCAACTAACAATACATGATAAATACAAAGACAAAGGAAAATTTCGGGTAGTTCGAGTAGTTTGGGTACCGAAGTGTATTACCCGAATTACCCAAACTAATTTCGGGTAATCACAATCACTATCCGAACTTGAGATCGGGTACCTCGGATTCGGACAATTCGGGTACGGGTAATGGGTATTAGGTATTTTGCCCCGACCTAACTGACGGTTTGCTTCCTGGAATGAACAGTATCTATGACGGGAACCCACACGCATGCAGGCATCATCAAGAGGCTGCCGCGACTCGACATGACGTGACCTGAACCTCGGTCCACCGTCACACAGCAGGACCGCCGGCCGCCGCACCTGCCTTCGCCGTCTCTGGATCGATCGGATGTCGGATCCCGACTCGACATGGGCACGACGTGACGACCGACGACGAGGAGACGATTACCGGACCGAACCGAACCCCCAGCTCACCCCAGTGCGGTGGTATCAGCTATCGTGATGATCTCGTCGCGGCTCGCACGCGGCCACGGGCACACCACGGGTGTCGCCGTGCCGGCCCGCGCCACCGCACGCGCGCGCACGCTCGACGCCACGCGCTCCCGACGAACGTTCGGCCCGCGCGCGCGCGCACGACCACCGTACCGGCGTGGATCTCGTATACTACCTTGCTCGTGGCGGCGGCCCGCCCCAATCCCAACCCCGTCGGAGATCGCGGGGACTGTGCGTGCGGGATCCTCCAGCGCCGTCCGTACGCTGGTGGGATCCGGCTGCCGGCGCAGCGGGGGGCGGACCAGTTACTACCGAGATGCCCGGGCATTGAAGCCTTCCATTCACTACGGCCGCGCGCGGTCCCCGGCGAGCCCGGCCCACCACCAGTGGTCCCCCGCCGGCGGCTCTTACGTGGCAGCGGGACGGTGACTGACAGTGACAGGGGCCACCCCTGCCTGTTGGCTTGCTCGAGCTCGTTCCGGTTTTGACCTTCAGCGGGCATGTGCACCGCGCTTCGTGGTAGTATCTCGCAGTCGAATCGCTCGTGCCAGGAGCCCCAGAACGGCGAGGATCTCCATGAGACGACGGCCGGGCCAGGCCGGCTCCAATCAAGACGAGCCGTGCCTGCGCGCGCGGCCTGACCATCTCCGATCCCTGTGCGTGTTATGTTACCTTAACCCCTTCTGAGTGTCTGAGCATCGTCGTGGTACTCTTTCTTACCTCTGCGTGTACCGGCCGCCGGTCTGCTGCCAGCCATGGCGCGTTTTAATCCTCGAAAAGAGTGGCCGAGGAGAGGACGGACGGCCAGGGTCGTTCGGGCCTATCGTTGCTCCCGCGCGCAACGTGCTGGGTGGGCTCGGTCACATGCCGCGACGCGTGCGTGGGGGCATCCGGCTCAGCTGGCAGGGGGTACGTACGGGTGCTGTGGGATTGATGGGCGACGTCACTCAACTCTCCCCCCGGTGGCGCGTGGTACCGCGCGCCGATCATGCGAATGTCAACCGCCAGGACGGCTGCACTGCACTTGGTCAGTAGCCCAGTTTGTATTTGCAGTTTTCGTTTTGCTAGTTTCTCGTACGAAAATTCGAGAAGTTAATCCGGTTACGGTGTTGCCGACAGGGAGCGCGAAATCCCCAATTTCAAAGAGGAACACCCTCAGCAACGAATGAAGGTCTCTCTGCTAGCTGCCGGTACCAGGTATAGCCTGCGTCACAAATGCCAGGGCGTCATAATAAGGTCTTGTTTAGTTGGTGGAAAATTTTGACTTTTCAACATTTCGAACTCCTGTAGCACACTGTAGCACGTTTCGTTTGTTTGTGGTAAATATTATCCTACCATGGCCTAACTAGACTCAAAAGATTCGTATCGCGAAGTACATCAAAACTGTGTAATTAGTTATTTTTTTACCTATATTTAATACTCCGAACATATGTCTTTTGACGTATTTAATGTGATGTGATGGAGAGAGAGTGGAGAAAACGTTAGAAACTTTAGCAAACTAAACAAGGCCTAAGTTGATAACAAGACAGGTCTTTCTGAAACGTGCCGGCGAGTGAGTGCCCGAGCCATCCGATCGATGATCCGTCCGTCCACTGACTCAACGCCAAACCCAAAACGACATCCACGCGACAAACACGCACGCACACCGTCTCTGATCGCCAGGACGGCGTTTTACTTTACAATCCGCCGTGTTTCCAGTGCAAAAAATCATGGGATGATCCCCGGCCGGGGCCGGCGGGTCGGGCTCCTTACCACCGGAGAGAGCGGCGCAGGCGCACGGTAATTCCCCGACGTCACACTTTAATTCCGCTGGCACCTGCCAGAGCCAAGCCAACAGCCAAGTAAATTGCCCTGGGCGCGATGATCCCGAGCCCGGCCACGGCGGTGAGCGGTGGTGGCCGGGGGCCGGGGCTCTGCTCGGCGCTGGCAACCTGGCGGACGGCGTGCAGTGCAGCCTGCAGGGCTGAAACCAGGGGAGGAGGAGCAGCAGCAGAAGGGAAGGGCGCAACGCGCCAACGCCCCTGCCCCCAACCGCCTGGGCGCGCGCGTGCGACGCGACCCGGCCGCACATGCCGCCTGGCCCCTCGCGCGATCGCTCGGTGGGGCAACGTCGGGGATACGATACGCGCGGTCGGTCAGAAACGAGCATCGACGTCGACGACAACGGCGCACGCGTATCCCGAGGCCACCACCGTCGGGGATACGATACGTCGCGGGGCACGGCGGGCGCTCCCGTCGGCAGCACAGCAGGAAGTGCCGCGGCCGGCACAACAAATTCACTGCCTGCGCCCACGCCATCTTCGCCGCAGCGGCAGGCAATCCGGCGCTCTGACAGGCGATCTTTTTCGGACAGAAGAAGAGCCAGCAGCCCAGCACGGCCCTCGGCCGGCGTGCGGGGCAGCCGCAGCCAGGCCGACGGACACGGACACGGACCCGGTGCCAGTGCCAGGCCGTGACGCCACCACCACACATGAACATTCATTCATTCGTGCCTGCCTACGCCCGCTGCTGCACAAGTCAAGGCGCAGTACACGTACTAGTGCCCGTCCGCCACCGAGTTTACTGACTGATGAGCTCTGCTCACCAGCATCGGTACCGGTAGGAGGGAGGAGGTAGCAACAACGGCTACGGGCTATACAGCTCACCTGGTCTCGTTACTTTGGGGGTACGTTGGGAGGAGTTGGAGGTTGTGCGATCCATCTCCATCTCCTGCGGTGGCAGAGCACGGCGAGGAGGATATACCAATACCATCAGGACTTCAGGTCCCGTCAGCCGGACATATGCATGGGATCATAGCGTTGCAGTATTGCGAATTTTATTGGGAGGCCGTATCATCCATCCATCCTCAGTTCCTCACCTCACCTCTCGCTCACTCGCTCGTGCGTATGCATGTGCTTCGGGTTTCAAAACGGCCGGGGGAGCTTTTACTCCGGCACTCAAACCTTCTTCCGTGGAGTTGTTTCCCCTCCCCTCCACCGGCCGACGCAGATCACCTCGCCTTCGCCTGCTGCGTCCTCTCCTTCCTCACCGCACCAGTGGGATGAGCAGATACTCCGCGTAGAACAGCTGCGAGGAGCCACGTGGGAGGGAGTAAATGGTCAGTAACTGATCCACGCGGTTTAACGAACGGCTCCCCGGATTTGAGGGAGAGGGAGCAGATCGGGAGGTGATTAAGCCCCCAATGCAGGACAGTCGGCAGCACCGCACGTTAGTTTGAGTTTCAATTCCAAAGAGGGATGGATGGCAGAGAGGAAAGGTGAAAACGCCGTATACCTTCCAGATGAACATGTAGAAGGATGTTATCGCCGCTTTGCTCGTCAGGTCAACCGACCGCGCGTTGCTCCATAGGATCGCAGCGAGGATGGAGTGGCCAGCGATCTGCAAGAAAATTTCAATCAAAGCTTCGTAACTAAACCGGAAGAGAAACATTCATAACGAACTAGACCATGTGGTTCCTTTCAAAGTTTTTATCGGCGTTAGATATTTATTAGTTTCTCGAGGGGAAATGGAAAGTTTTGTAACATAACTGGAGAAGAAACATTCAGCGACATGTGATTCCTTTCAGTTATCGGCATTAGAGATTTAGATTCTTGAGGAACATGGAAAGCGCCAACAGCTAGGCTATGATTTTAAGGGGGAAAAGGGTGAAGCTGAATTAGTCTCGTTATGTTGGAATTGTGCAGAAAAGGCAGCACTGCAGAATACACACTGGTGCTTGCAGTCTTGCTCGTTCAGAAGTTCAGACTAATTATTGCTGCTGAACACTAGGAGAAAGAAATGGCACATACAGTTGCAGTTTTGCTCCACAGAGAGGTAGAGGTAGCTCCCATCAGTATCGCAACGCTGTAGGCCATCTCAAGCAGACCAACACAGATCCAGAATACCTGTTCGGAAGCTCACATCAGTATGTCCAGGTGTAAATCCGCTTAGCAATTTCTTTTACTAACCTTCTTTTGACCTAATCGAACGCTGAAAGATCGAATCCCAAATATGCGGTCCCCTTCGATATCAGGTATATCCTACAAAAATTGGCCTATTTCATTCAGTGCAATAGTAGGAGTGCCAGATGAATATATTAAGATATTGCAGAAAGGTCGAGTTTAGAGTTGAGATCAGCACAGAAAAAACGTTTGCTAGTTCTCATAAGAAGTTATACATTCCATACAAGGCTGTTACCTTAAAAAGCGCTATTACAACCGAGAAGAATGTCATGAATCCAGTTGCAAATAACAATGGCCTCGTAAAGACTGCCGGTCTTCTGAAAACAAAAGTCTGGTAGATTTCCATTGACAGACTGTTAGGAAATAGTTAGACAGCACAAACCATATGCTGCAGTTATCATTTGAGTTCCAGAGAATTCGACAATCCACATGGGAATGCCACTACGAATTCCAAAAGTTTTTTTCTTTCATATAGATTTATTTTCGCAATCAAAAAGATGTCACAGGAAGACTTGCCTGAATGTGGAGAAAAAAGGTCAGCTGAACAATCACTGCACGGACTGCTAATATGCAGAGTGCTGCAACAACAGCAAATCTCTTCCATCTGAAGTACGGCAGCTGTAAAGGCCAAAGACGTGAATTGCAGTTTATTTAGGTAATTCAGGGAGTTAGCGACAAGTTCTGCACACAAAAAATGGTGATATTTTAAATAATAATTGGTGCTAATAATGAGCATCTGTTTGTTCATTTTTAAAGAAGCTTGTCAATTGTTTTTCCAATGAAGAAAAAAAAGATCCCTGAATATGTATGTTAAAGGAGAGAAAATCTAGGGAAATTCAGTATCTAAAATTACCACCTTTTCCTTGATGTGAATAGTATTGGTTATCGCTGCTTCAGATTTGGGCTATGGTCCATTTTCTACCCTGAATTTCTCTCCATGGTCCATTTTGGCCCATCAAGGTTGAGACATGTGCATCTCATGCTTCATCAGTTAAATTTGTAAAGCCCATTAAAGTCTTCTAAAGTTCTAAGCAACTTGCAGAGGAATTTCACCTCAGTTCGCATTACCTTTCATGACATGTGAAAGTTAAAGTGGAATGGACTGTATAAACATTTCATTAGTTTGGGGTTCTATTATTGCAAAATAAGTTTGCTCTAGAAATGAAGGTGTCAGCTCGGAGTCTCATTTTTCTCCTGTAGTGACGCCATTTAACTCTGTTATTGCTGGACCAGACAAACTTGCCTGTTTGCATGTGCGTTACTCAACACTGTAATTGAGAGAAAACCCCCTTTAGACTTATTCAGAAGTCAGGGCCTCCTAATCAAGTTGCAGTTTACATAAAAGAACCTTCGCAATGCAGAAGAGAACAATTTGCAACAATAACAAATTCCATAAACAAGCCAAAGAATCATTACTTATACCAAAAGACAGGTCAATCTTCAAATGGCAGTACCAGGCCCAGAGGCATGAGCTCTTACATTGATTGAGTAGGCAGTTCCAAGAATGAAACTTATGAAAAGAGCCCAAAACAGAGGTGGTGATCCAACAGCCCATCCAAGGCCAAAGCTCTGCAATATACATAGCACATGCTGTTGAATCAATCTGATAGGCTGGTGAAGAATTTCAGAATAACTATATAAAGATCATGGTCGATATTAGCACAAATCTACAAAATCATTGACATGAGCATGAGTGATTAAATCCAATTGTTTGACGTAAGTTAGTAAATGGAGATCCTGGGACCACAGTTTCACATTATATATCATAATTCAATAGAACTCAATCATGTATTTCCATGTTGCACCAATTGTTTCGAAATTCTTCATATTGGAACTTCTTCTATTGGGCTATTTGATCTCACTAGCTGAGACTGAGGGTACTAATAGTAAGAAAGACTAATACTCAAGACTTTAACAGAAATACTCCAAAGAGCATATCATTTGGTTTGAGATCACTTTAGACATTTCAGGATCTATCTATATTCTATCCAGCAAAAAGGGAAGTGAAAACTAAACAATGAATGAAATTCCAATTTCTTCATACTGAAACCATAGTTACCATAGCAGCAAAGACTGAAACTATCACGACCCCAGTTGCAGGGGTATATTCCCCAGATGCCAGTGGAAGGGTTGGCTTGTTAACCTGGCGAGGCACACACATTAGCTCCCAGAAGTCAATAAGGTAGAAAAGGGATTTACTATAACAGAGATTATAGTGAATTCAAAATACCTTGTCTATCTCAATGTCGAATAACTGGTTTAGTCCAACAATATAAATGTTCATGAAAAGAGCCGCTACCACTGCCTACAATAAGAGTACAATGCATCACAATGAAACGATACATTTTTATGTGTATAAAAGGTGAGTGATGCTCAAAGTTTTACTACCTCCAGCAAACCAGTGAGGAACAAAGGAGATATATCAGACAAGCTCTGGACAGCTAGAAGGGAAACTGAGACTATACTTAATGCCTGCTTAAAACAGAAAAGTATCTTGATCAATGAAAAGAAAAGGAAAAAACAACACAAAGTCATACTGGCTTCATCAATTGATCTTGCATGCTGGAGGTTCATCTAAATGAAACAACACAGCAACACGACTTAACTGTTCCTATGACAGTATGTGGCCGGGAAAATCTGTAAAATGCATCTAGAGAAGATGATATTGTCCTCCAGATGCTTGCAGAATCATGTGCTTCAGGTTCAGTTTGCAGCTGTTGCCCCGAAGCATTAATAGAAGTATTTATTGACTGACGTGATATCCTAGAATAAGAGGATTGCCAATCGAAGAATTTCTGGCTGTGATACAAGGTAGGGCCTTGGATCCTTTGGCTGGAAAAGCAAACTTGCGCTTCACCATTTCGTTGGATAGAACAAAATGGTGGTAGAAAATGATCTGGAAAGTCAAACATTTCAATACTAGGTCAAGTGCACAGGTAGGATGGAAAAAATCCACCGAGAATGAAATAGTATATGACTAATAAGCTCGACATTAGCATGCACTGGAATACAGGGTCAGCCAAATTAGAAAAGAAAACTTGAAGCATTTCTCTATTGTATCAGATCGTCTACCAAATGCAAACTACAATAGCATACACATATGCAAGTGTCGTTGGGATGCCAAAGCTTCTGGTTTCAGCAAAGATATTAGAATTTCACACAGACAACAAAGGTCTCAGCAGAAAGTTAAAGTACTTTTTCGAAACGAAGTTAAAACTTAAAAGTACTTTGTCCACTGGGGAAACTTAAATGCCCTTAAGTTTCCTTTCATTAACTTTAATACAGTAGGCAAGGTTTTAATTTCTGTAGATTAAGAAAATGAGATTTCATAATATAACTATTTGACCTTCACTTTCACACATTATCCTGATAAAAGTCAGGATCAACCACACACCCAAATAGGGCAAGATTTTAGTTTCTTTCAATTAACAGCAGGGGTTTAACTACTTTGACTTTCACTTTCACATACTTATCAAGACAAAAGTCTGAATAAACCGCAAACAGAAATTCCTGCATGGTTTTAACCATTTCCCTCAGCTCAGAACCTTTAAAGCGTGATCTGGACCACAAGAGGAATTAGCCCCGATTCGATTCCCCGGTCATTAAGACACTGAGCTGAGCTGTCGAATAAACCCCTATCCTAATCACGGCCGAAATCCCCTTTGCCATTAATACCCGACAGAGCAACTGCTAGTCTGCTACTGCATCATTTTGCCACTGATTGCAGACTCGACATCACGAAGCGAGCCTTTTTTTGTCTCGAGATTGGGGGGAGAGCGAACGTGCAGCTGCACACCAAATCGCATCCCAACCTCACAAGGAAGCGGTGGCGCTCCATATCTCTGGCTAGCACGATACCCCAGGCGACCAAGTATCAGGCAGCCACCGGACGGCGCTGAGATCCCATCAGTGCACCGTGCACGCCCACAGAGAGGCCGTTGGGGAAGGAATGAACTCACCTCGAGGGCGGGCAGCGCCGGGCCGCGCGGAGAGGAGGGACGGCCGGAGGCGGAGCGTGTCCATCCCTGGGCGCTGCGGCCGGCCGGGGGGGGTGGGGGGAGCGCCGGAGTGGAGAGCGAGCTCGCGAGGCGAAGGCGGGCGAGTGGAGACTAGAGAGGGCGGCGGTGCGGGGCTGCGGGCGGCAGCGCAGCAGGTGGCGCTCGTCGCGTTGCGGCGGGCGCGGTGGGAGTGTGCCGAGTCACTCACGACTTCCTCCCCTGCCTTTCACGCTACAGTACCGTCTTGTTGTTGTCTTGTGACCCGAAGAAGGCCCCGTCGCACGAGAGAGGAATCGACTTGAAGTGGTTATGCCGCGGAGGTCACCGTCGCCGTCGCGGTTGCCGGATCGCGATCATGCGGCCCTGCGCCGGCCTTCTGCCCCACGTCCGGGGGCCGGCGCACGCTAGCGCGAGCGGTTGGGCATCGGTGAGCGCGGTTTTGTTCACGTGGAGAGCGCCGTACGCTAATGTTTGGAAACCAATTTGATTTGTAGTATTAGATATAGAACAAGTATAAGATCAATTGCATAAATAAAGATTAATTCGCTAGACGAATCTATTAAATGTATTTAGATTATAATTTTTTCCTTGATACTAATATGGCTAATACGGTGCTACATTAACATGTGCTAATGATGAATATAGATTTCACTTCGCGAATTAACCTCAGATTTAACCCTTATAATTAGCATCAAAGAGATTTGATGTGATAAGAACTAAAATTTACTCTCTGAACGGACAACGGAGCCCTGGTTTCGTTTCACGTGCGGAACCACGTGAACAATAGTACAGAGCTCATGGGCACGGGGACCCCAAGGGCCAACTGCCCAACACGAACTACGTGGCCAGGGCATCGAAAAGGATTTGGACATTTGGTCGAGGAGACCACCGGAAGATACAGCCATACAGAACTCCGTGCAGTGTTCCCTGACCCTGATGATGAGAGGGATCGACCACCTACGCGCTCCCTATCATCCTCTACAGTTAAATCAGCCATATCAGTGACCACACGTCCAGACTTTCTTGCTTTTGGAGAACGTAACACGGTGTCTACAGTTAAACCAGGACGACAGAAAGCAGCTACTCCCTCCGTCCCAAAATAAGTGCACATCTCGCACTTCGAGGGGTCAGATAATTTAAAGTTTGACCAAATATATATTAAAAAATATTAATAATTATGATACTAAATAAACACCATTAGATTAATCATGTCATCTATTTTCATAACAAACTTGTTTAGAGACACAAATGTTAATATTATTTTCTATATATCCGGTCAAACTTACAACTTTTTTTACTTCTCGAAATATGAGATGAGCACTTATTTTGGGACGGAGGGAGTAAACTGTACTGCCATGGTTACAGAAACAGCTGAGCTGTCAAACGTACAACAGCATCCTGCAGCCTGCAGGTGGTGTTCCGCTGTGCGGATTAGGGTGTGTTTAGAAGTTCAAATTTTTTCAAAAAACATCTCATCATCTATCACATTATCTCTCACTATTCATCTGATGCTACAGTGTATTTTGCACCAATTTTGACCAGAATTGCTAAACTTTACCCAAACATTTGGATTCTAAACACACCCTTAGTACTTTTTAAGGGTGATCAGTAGTAGGAGTACCATTCACCAGACAACACACAGCTGTTTCCTGCTAATCCTGTGTCTCCACAACCCCAGGCCTGGTATCAAGAGAGCACGACCTGTGGGTGTGTTCAGAAGCCCAACTTCTCCTAAAATTCATTATGTAAAAAGAAGATTCCTCATCACATCAAACATCACATCAAAAATGTCGACACATACATAAAGTACTAAATATAGATGAAATCAAAAACTAATTACACAGTTTGGATGTACTTTGCGAGACGAATCTTTTGAGCTTAGTTAGGCCATGGTAGGACAATATTTACCACAAACAAACCAAAAGTGCTACAGTGCTTTTAGTTCGGAACAGTGCTTTTCAGTCCAAAATTCGTGCAAAATCCAGAATTTTGCATCCCAATTCAAGTAACTAAACACACCCCTAGCAGGGCTGGCAGCGTGCACGGCAGGTCGAAAGCGACGATGGGGGCACTGGGGCGTAGCGGCCACTGCTTCGCGATCACGGCTCCACCCCAGCAGCAGCAGGCGGCCCACATGGTATGCGACCGTCGGCGATCTTCCTGACGTTGCTAGGCTCCAGAGTCCTTTTCATTCAGCGAAGAGATATTTGATATTTCCAGCTCCAGCCATGGGATGGGAGGGGAAACAGAGCAGAAATAGTCGGGGTCAGGTTCTTTGCGCTGCTCTGCTAGTTCCAAGAGTAGGAATGGATAGAGCATAGCTGCATAGGAGTTAACAGATACCGCTGGTAAACTGATGACATTATTCACTTGAGATCAGCTCAACCATGTAGTCTGTATTCAGAAAGAAAAAGAAAAGTTGAGTGATACATCAGGCGCCCTTCAGGCTTCAGGTTCTTGCACTCTAAGTATGTGATGAAAAGTTGAGTGATACATCAGGCTGTAGGCAGAATACCTGTGATGAAAGTATGTGCAGCAGAATGTGACTATAGGTACACCGTACACTGTACAACAGTTGAAGAATGAGAGTATTCTGAAATCATACAGTTGGTTTCCAGGTGTAGTATTATCCCCGTCTGTGACAAACCCATTCTCTTCAAGGTTAACAGTAACCTTCCCTATCAAAACTGGATGGGTGTATATATGCAAACTGCCAGTAACTTAAAAGCTACGAAACCTGAGCAGAATCTCATCCACCTTTCATCACAGGTAGCCTATCTTCCGAACTGCGCATCCTCTATACGGTCTGCGAGCGTACGCAGCACTTTCTTGTCAAAATTCGGGTCAGTTTCCGAAACTTCGGACAGGAAATCGCGAGCCTCCTCGTATCGCTTCGCTTTGCAGTAACTGTCGACTACTCTCCTGTAGGTCAGCTCCATGGGCCTCAGGTTGTGCTGAATCATGTAGCTGATGACCTCTCTAGCCTCGTTGAACATCTCCAGGCTAGCGTATCCCCCGACCAGTGTGTGGTAGGTTACAACGCAGGGGGCCATGCCGTCAGCAATCATCTCAGAGAGGATCCTCTGTGCTTCTCTGATAAGCCCTTGCTTGCAGAATCCGTTTATGACCGTGTTATAGGACACGACGTCAGGCTTCACCTCAGAGCCCTTGAGCTGATTCAGTATCTTCTCGGCCTCCCATGATTCGCTGCACTTTGCGTACATGTCCATCAAGCTGTTATAAGTGATGAGGTCGGGGTTCAGCCCGCTCTGCTTGATCAAATCGAATATATCGGTGGCCTTGCTGTACATACCGTTCTTGGCATACATGGAGAGCATGGAGTTAAATATGACGAGATCAGGTTTGTAACCCCGGGCTTTTACCTCTTGAAATGCCCTCTCAATTCCCTCCAGTCGGCGACACTTGAAATTGGCGATCACAAGGGTCCTCAAGATAACCCAGCTCGGGAAAACTGCACCTCCGTAAACCTCTTTCTCAACCGCAACTATCCCTGCAATGTTACCGCCCTTTGCATAACATTGGAGCAACAGCGAATATGACTGTTCGTTTGGCCTGAACCCCTTGGTCCTCAGTTTGCTAACGATTGACTGAGCGGTGGACCAATCACCTTGTCGCGACAGCACATTCAGCAATGCATTGTATGTGGTGAGGCAGGGGGCAAAGCCAGCACTGATCATTTCATTGTACATCTTGAAAGCATTAGTCCTTGAGCCACACCGGCCATAGGCAGATATCAGCGTGTTGTAGGTGTCCTGGCACAGCTCAACCCCACAAGACTTCATTCCCTCCAGAACCCGGGTAACATAGTCCTCCATGCCCCGCTTCCCACAGACTGCAAGCATTGTGTTCCATGTGACCCGATTTGGTGTGCATCCACTCCTTGACATCTCTCCAAGCATCTCTAGCATCACGGTGAACCTTGATTTCTTGCCAAGCATGCCAAGGATAAGATTGTAAGTGTTCACATTCGGAACACACCCACTCTTCTTCATCCGGTCGAACAGAGCAAGCGCCTCATCCACCTTCCCAACATTCCCATAAGCTGTCATCACAGTGTTATATGTGAATGTGTTTGGCAATAAACCCTTGTCAGTCATTGTATCCAGGCACTTGGCAGCCTCCTCGTAGAACCCAGCCCTGGCATATGTTCCGGCGAGCTCATTGTATGTCACAGCATCCGGCTGACACCCGTTCTGCTCCATCTCCTTGAGCACACGCAGCGCCTCTGTGTAGTTTCCAGCCTTGCCAAACACCTGCAGCAGTGCATTGTAGGTGACGATGCACGGGGTGTGACCACGGACCTTGAGGTCCTCGAAGAAGGCCACTGCCTTGTCCACGAGACCGTCCCGGGAGCACGCGGCGATCACCGTGCTGGCAGTGAAGTCGTCGGGCTCGACCCCCGCGGCGCGCATCTCCTCCAGCAGCGCGACGATCTGGGGCCACGAGCGGCCCATCCGCCCGTACACGTCGAGCATGACGTTGTAGGTGACGAGCGTGGGCGCCACCCCCTGGCGCCGGAGCTCGGCGAAGAGCTGGACCGCGCGCTCGTACCGCCCCGCCCGGGACAGCGCGTGGAGCACGGTGGTGTAAGAGCGGACGTCGAGGCGGGATCCCGGCGGGAGCGGCATTTCGTCGAGCAGGTCGCAGACGGCGTCGTGCTGGCCCTCGCGGCCGAGCGCGCGGACGACCATCTCGAGCGCGGCGGCGTCGGCGGCGCCCTCGGCGCCCGCCCATCGGAGGAGCGCGAGCGCCCACTCCCAGTGGCCCGAGAGCTCGAGCGCCTTGAGCAGGGACGGGATGTCGGCGCGGAGGAGCTCGTCGCGGCGGGAGGAGAGGAAGGACGGGACCGTGGGGAGCGGGTGCGAGGAGATGGCGAGCACGAGCGCCTGCGCGGCCGGGGAGAGGAAGGTGTGCGTCGGGGTCGGCGTCGGGTGCGACCGCCGCGGCGCGGGCACGGGCGCCGGCGCGGGAGTCGCGGTGAGGTGGAGCAGCAGCGAGTCGAGCGGGAGCGAGGAGGTGGACGGCGGCGGTGGCGCGGCCGGGAGCAGCGGGCCGCGCTTCCTGGACCCCGCGGGGAGGGTGGGCTTGTTCGGGAACAGCCCGCGCCCGGTGGCCTCCATCGGCAGCGGCGGCGCGGGTTGGCGCGGGAGGCGACGGGCTACGAGCTCGCGAGCGAGGCGCGGGGCGGGAGCATGCAGGGGGGACGGGGGATCTCGGCGCGCGGCGTAGGGGATCAGGGGATGGGGTTTACGGATACGGTGGCGGCAGCGGGTGGACGGGAAGCTGGCTGGCGGGAGGAGGCCGGCGTCCCGTCCCGCCCCCCGCTGTTCGGTTCAGTGGCACTGATCCCCGATCGAGTGGCGCAAATCCGCCGCCGGCACGTCTGATCTGGCGACTCGATTTCTGGCCACCCGCCGTCGATTCCCATTTCCCGGGCTTGACCCTGTCGTCTGACCAGTGTTGCCATCTCCTGGTAGTTGGCACGCAGTCCGGTGCCTTCGCTTCTCCAAGGCGCCACGTACCTTGCCTTCTTGCCGTGAGCTCAGGCAGGCGAGCGGCGACGGAGCTCGCCCGCCGTTGGGCCTCTGGCGTTGAGCCACTGCCATGTGGGGCCGGACCCACCTGTCAGTGACCCAACGGCAGAGGGACCAACGGCAGAGGATCCGGCTCCGGCGAGCGGAGGCCGTGGTTGGCTGGTGGGAGGAGTGGGACCAGGTGTGGTGGGCCCGCTTCATAGTAGAAAGGGCTGCAGAATGTCTAGGAATAAACTGGTCCTATTTTCTTCTAAAAATTTCATCAACTACCCTCACATCAATCACCAGACATTAATTAGGAGTATTAAATGTGGGTTACTGACAAAAACTATTTCACAACCCCTACTTTAATTTTTTTAGACGAATCTAACGAGCCTAATTATGTCATGATTAGACAATGTTGTGCTACAGTAACCAATCTCTAATGACAGAATAATTAGACTTAATGGATTCGTCCCGTAATTTCCGGTCCATTCGTGTAATTATTTTTGTAACTAATCTACTTTCAATACTCCTAATAGACCTTGAAAGAGGACCCAAAAATTTCAACTCACGAACTAAACGGGACCAAAATAAACAAATGGATGGAATGTGTTGCTAAATTACATGTCATTTTTCAATGTGGAGACCTTGCTTAGTTCACAACTTTTCACTATTCATCCGTCGATGTTCGGACACTAATTAGAATACTAACATAGATTAATGAAAAAATCCATTTCATAACCTTGAGTAGAATCGTGAAATGAATAGAGTCTAATCAGACCATGATTACATAATGTGGTGATACATTAAATATGTGTTAATCATAGCTTAATCAGTATTTAGAGTAGAAAAGGCAGCCGAAGCTAAGATAGTTTAATCAGTACGGTAAAAATATAGTTTAATCAGTGCGGTAGAAAATGTGCTAAGATAGTTCTTTTAGAAAAATGTGCTAAGATAGTTTATTCCTAGACATTCTGCTGCATCTTCTACTATGAAGCGGGCCCACCACACCTGGTCCCACTCCTCCCACCAGCCACCACGGCCTCCGCTCGCCTACCTGAGCTCACGGCAAGAAGGCAAGGTACGTGGTGCCTTGGAGAAGCGAAGGCACCGGATCTGCGTCCGGATGAATCGGCACATGATTTCAGAATTGTGCGTGAATACTAGTGCGCTTCAACTTGTGTAACATAAGACAGGCTTGAACCTTGAGTACCTGCATCTTGCGCTAGTCTTTAGAAAATTGAGTTACATAGAGCTGATTTGTTATCACTACAACTAGAGCTGGCATAAAAGCTCGAGACTCGTGAGATAACTCAGCTCGATTATAGGTTTGGCTCGATTCAGCTCGACTCGATCTTTAAACGAGTCGAGCTGAGTCTCAATTTTACCTCGTTTTCTTAACGAGTTGGAACGAGCCAGCTCGTGAACTACTCGTGATGTGTTCAATTAGCTCGTTAGGCTCAATAAAGATGAAAATATCAAAATTATTTTTTATAAATAGAGTTGTATTACTATTATTTGGTTAAAATAATTTGAGTAAGATGCATCGGAGGTCTATCAACTTGGAAGAAGGTGTCACTTAGGTCCATCAACTTTGAAAATGCATTTTTAGGTCCATAAACTTGTTGAGTCGTTCACCGCAGGTCCATAACTGTCCACATATGCTTCAACTGGTGACATGACATGATGACTTGGCTAGAAGAAGCATATCCTAGTTGAGGCATTTCATCGATCAGCTTATAGGTGACACATGCTTGATATTTCCGGAGCTAAACGACAACAGCCTACTCCTGTCGTACACGCGAGGAGGCTACCGTTATTCAACCCAAGGAATGTCTAAGTATATGTGTCGCCCATTTGTAACCTACTCATTGAAATGCCTCAGCTAGAAAATGTTTCTTGAGCCAAGTCATCATGTCATGTCACCAGTACAAGCATATCTGGACAGTTATGAACCTGTGGTGAATGACTTAACAAGTTCATGGACCCAGAAATGCATTTTGAAAGTTGATGGACCTAAGTGACCTACTTACAAGTTGATGGACCTCCGGTGTATTTTACTCAAATAATTTTATTGTTCAACTTGTAAGTCAAATCCAGTACTAATAAAGTCTATTTTGAGCTCTCAAATATCTATCTATATTATACTATTTTATTAACTTGTGTTACACATTTCATAATATAATCATAACTTAAACTTTTAAAATTGTTAGCATACTTAAATTATTATATAATGATTAATATTATTTTGAGCATAACATTAATGTTCAATACTACTTAGTCGAACTCGATTTTTAACTCGTTAGTTTAACGAGCCGTAACTAGCCGAGCTGGCTCGTCAGACACCCCTAACTACAACCAAAGGGGAAAAATGGTACGCAAGCTGTGTGCCAAACAGCCTATTCTTTCCCCTTGTCCCTTGAAGTGATTAACATGCTAAGCAGCACGCGCACACGTTCTGAAAATTTAACGCGTACTAAACACCAAGTCTGAAGTTGAATTGTGACTTCAGGTCTTCAAAAGAGTGCCATAAGTTACTAGCATTAGAGCAGTTACACTTTACAGCCTTCTTAGAAGAAACCGAGAGGAGAGGCACCGAACTTCAAGCCTACGAAGCAGAGGTGCTCGGATCAACTGTGCTAGGCCCATTCCACAAGCAAGCCAATTTTACAACCAAGGACATCAAAAGACTACCTCGCCGTTGTTCCTCCTAAACGAAAATCAAAAAGAAAGAAGTTACCTCGCCTTCCTTGGCCGCCCAACAGGTCTCTTCACCGGGATGTCACCCAACTCCGGCTCTTGCTCCGTCAGTACCAGCTTGCTTTGCTCAAGCAAGTCCATCTCCGATTTGACTACAATGTCGTTGTTCTTTCGACGTGGACCCTTTGCAGGTGACCTTGTTGGAGTAGGAGTGGTCTTTTGTGAGCTGGGTTGCCTTCTTCTGCAAGCTGGTCTTCCTTTGTAGGTGGAGCCTTCTTCTGCGGAAGGAGCCTTTGTGAAGATGGTCTTGGAGCCGTTTTGTAGTTGAAGGCTCATCGGCAAGCTGAATTAGACATGACAGACTACATTATTGGCACATTCAAAATGCATCAAACCTGACAGCTACAACAAAAAAAAATCTCGAGCATAATATGATACAACAGTATGTTTGCTGCACTGCACCTTAGAACCGTCAACTAGAACTTTTATACTGGTTCAGGTGACGACAGCTCAGAGTAAAAGAGGCACATGCACTCCAGAAATACGGGTTCGGCTTGCTTATTGTACAGTATTTTTCTCAAAATAAATTTGCCGCACAAATCAGTCAGCAGTACTTTTCTTTCAGAACAAATCTACCGTACAAATCAGCACAAGATCTGCCGAACAGACCACACTATCCTATATAGCAACCACAATCATAAGAGGTGATGACATTTTGATCCGAAATTGAACTCAAATTGATCTTAGTGCAAATCAAACTTTCCAAATTCTGATAGCAAAGCACAGCCACAAGTGGTAAACCATCACTCTAGCATGGAACTATACAAAGGGTGGTATGACATGCTACCTGGGCGCAGCATCAATATCCTCCTTCAACATTAATTTTGACAGAGAGCATGAATCATCAAAGACAGCATCTGCACACAAAAAAATGCAAATAATAAAAATAAATTCAGAGAATATTGAGGCATTAATCTCATACTCAATGGTGTCAACATACGCTCTTGCTTTTGCTGTGATAGGTACATCATCTGCTGCTCGAAAGGATTGAATACATTCAAAGGCTCCACCTTCAAAGGAAAGCCTTTTTTCAGATCCTATGAGAAAAGGCCATCTTCATGTCAGAACTCAAACAAAAAAGCACGTTTTTTTTATTTAATTGATTTGAAAGAAAAGCACCCAGCGAGTCATGGGCGCAGTGGGATACCAGTACCTGACTAGAGCACTTGTTAAGTGTTGTTGCACCAAAACCTTTTTGGTCCGTACCAACTTGCAAGAAACTGGAATCAAATAGCTGTGTAGTTACAGCTGAAGGTTTATTGGGGACATCTAATATTTCATCAGCACTTTCAACTTTTGAAACAATGTTAGGGTATGTTAAATTATTGCCTCCCATAACATCTGTTAATAGCTTCTTTTCATCTCTGGAAGCATTTGGATCCCTGGCAGTGAGCTCTTCACGTGAATTTGCAGCTGATAAGTAAAATAGGTAAGTGAAATGATGATTTTTGTTAGGCTTAGTGGTGCTTCTCAAATAATTTCTAAAACAATTAATCTTTACCTGGATGGTTTCGAATAATATCAACTTGCTTGAATTTTGAAAGGTTCAATGGACTTCCATTGATCTTTGGCCTAACTCTTCGAAGTTCCTCATAAGCATCCTCTCTGACAGAGTAATTTCGTTTGAGAACCTGCAGTTAAGAGTGCAGCAGTAAATTTGTCTCATTCGAAAGTTGAAGAATTAAAAAGACAAAAAAAAAATTCATTTCTAGTGACAAGAACGGCACTTGAGTCAGCTTCAAATAGATATATATAGCAACAAACAAAAAATACAAAAATCAATGGCATACAGACAACAGCTAGACTGGATTGAGGCCATACAGTTAGCAATTTATGTACTATGTTCACCCAAAAGCTGCTTTACGCCAGTCTGTACATACTAGTGAGTAATTGCGGTGACTGTTGAGGTTGGAGAGAAACATTAAACAATAAATCTGATAATGTATGTAATGGAGAAAACCACAATAAGCTGGGTCAGTGTGAACTTAAAAGAAGGTCTACCTGATTTTGTGGACAGTAACTGAACTAAAAATTGGCAACTAACATCTTAAGTTACTTTAGGGTGCATGTATGATTAATAGAATATTCTAAAAATTTACTGTACAAAACAGACAAGAAAGATTGCTAAAATTGACTACTTCCAGGGTTTTCTCAGCACATGACTAATCAACAAAACATATTGCAGTCGCATGCACTGAGCAGCAATATATTATGGGGCCATGATTTATAGCTTAAAATGCTTGCCAGAAGAATGGCATATTAGCATCCTGACGAGTAGAACAGAAAAGGGCCAAGAAATTCAGATGGGCTTCAGTAAGTATACATTATAAACTGAAAAAAGAAAGAAGCAAAAGCACTCACAGGTTGTATGTTCTTAGAATTCTGGATGAAAGGGCTTTGGTTGGTATCAGCTAATTTTGGAATTGTGCCCACAGCAGTGCTATTATCACAGCGATGCATTTGAAGACTTGAAGTTGTGGGTGAGGATTCGGATGGACTAAATGAAGAATATCCATCAACTGCTTGTCTGCCAGCCTTTCGAGCACTTGTAAGGGCAAATCCACCAGCATCTACATCACCTGAATCTGAGTCCAACACCCTCTCTTGAATTATCTTTATAAACTTGATGCCCTCAGACCTGATATATAAATAAAAGAACATAAATCATGTCCTATTGATTACATAATTTATATTTTTTCGACCACTACCACTATCAAATATTAATCTGTTCAGGATATAAAATATGTTATAATAGAATAGGATAGCACTATTCACAGCTTCTGTTGCTTGATCACAATAGGAGAACACTCATGGTTAATTGGTTATCACATAATAAATGCAGAGTGCGTACACAAAAGAGAAGCATGTAAACCAATTGTTTGTTGAGCGTGGAACATATTACTGCCTAAATGACAAAGCCAAAACGCAGATCAAGCAATACTATCAAAAGGTCAGAATGGAAGTCAATGAACAATATACAATCCAGTACCTTGAATAGGTCTCCTGCATAAGCAATTGCGTTATGGCATCCTTTGGCTCAATCTCAGAGATAATTGCTAGGGAACCAGCATAGTCTTTTAGAACAGTCTCCTTTTCACCCTAGAATCACAAACAGTTCTACATGACTTCAATGTGTGAACTGTGAAATGCTCAGATAACCAACCCCATTATTCCTAATTTTCTAACCCAGTGAGAGGAACTAGTTTACAAACTAACAGTGAGATAATATGTTATGTAATGAACAAATAACTGGGACTACCTGATTTAACTGATCATTTCGCACGGGAAAGAGTGGGGAATCATCATTATCTGTTAAAGAAAATAGCTCATTGGGCTGAATTGACAAATCAATAGAAGTGCACACTCTATTTATAGGAAATAATTAATAGTACAAAGAAGCACACTAACACTGATGATACCTAATACATTACAAGTTAGGTTATAATGAAATTTAAGCCAGAAAGATGCAGTGGTCAAAACTGAGCAAATGACGAACACAGAAAGAAGGGTTTGGATGACTATGACACCAAAAGATAGGAAATAAGAGGAACAAAATAATTTAAAAATAACCTGTGGAAATTATTTTAGGTAAACTCACAAACTAAAACACATTTAAAATACCCCCTTTTTGGGATTGTTCAGAACCAATGGTTTTTATCTTAGAAAAGAAACAACCATGGCATGGAATGACTAGCAGCTCAGAAAGTATGTGGCAACAAAATAACACATCTAAAGTGGTGGTCGGACCCACTAGTTCCGTGAGGAAGATCTGCCAATAAACTACACGTTCAATCAAGTCCTGAATAACAGTTTCCACTCGGCTGGCCCTATCACTACCCTTGCTGAGTTGCTAAAGGTATCATATAACTCAGTTATTGTCATGATGATTCATGTGCCCCGTGCCAATGGCGGGATACAAATATAAAATCATTGAAAGCATCATAAATCCATGCATACCTTACCTCCTCTCAGTTCAAAGTTTTAAATTTTGAATTGCATCATAAATGGAGTATGTTGGATCCATACCATGAATGCGCACACGACCATCCGGGACCACCTAGTTGTTGGGACAGTTGCAGATTTCTAATTGTACATTCCACATGCAGTTCAGGCATATGCTTAGTACAGGAATTCTAAGGATAACGCAGCCGCTTAAGAAGTATTTTCACCCAGACAGTGGCTACTGGCTTAGTGCCAACGCAGTCATGACCAATTGCCCACGACCAAGACTATTTTTGTATTCATGAGCATAGATTGAAAATTGTCAACTCAGTTGCATGCATGCATGATCTAAATAGCTGCAATAAAGACACAATCGTTGTCTCCCATGCATATGCAGATGCGAAGCACGAAACCGCCAAACATCCAATGCATTATTTGTCCGCACAATACCATTCCAATGCTCAAACGACAAAATTGGTTAAAATTTCACGGAAATTGAGCCCTTCGAACCGCCGTTCCCACCCTCAAATAAGCAGCAATCAAACGAATGCAAACACTGCACATGCACTTAGTTACGGCGGCTGCAATGCGGCACCCAGAGTCTGTAATGCGCTACGCCACGAAGCATAATTCGAGAGTCGCGTACCAGTGCCGCGGCCGCCATTGTGACCCTCGCCGCGGGGGGCAGGGAACCGGCACGGGGCCGGGGAGCACGACGCCGTCGGCGAGCCCCCGTCCGACGCGGCGTCGGAGGCGATGGAGTCAGAGCCGGAGACGGAGCCGGAATCGGAGGGCTCGGGCCCGAGCACGGCGGCGAGGATCCGGCCGGCGCCGGAGACGAGGCCCGCGAGCCACCCCCTCGGCGGCGGCGGCGGGGGAGGGGGAGGGGGAGGTGCGGGAGAGGCCCCGCCGGAAGCCGCCGACGGGCGGGGAGGGGTGTGGCCCTGGCCCCCCGCGGCGGATGACTCCATGGGAGGAGGCGGTGGCAGGACGAGGAGGAGGTGGAGGGAGGGAAGAAATGGAAGGGAGCCCAAAATTAAACCGCGCCGAGATTGGGGTCGTCCGTAAACAAACGTGCTCCAAATTTGGAGCTCCCCTTCCCTTCCTCCTTCCCGACGTGGATGGCCCACCTAATTGTTGCCTGCTTGTTCTACGTGGCCAGCGTTTCTCTCGTGACCTACATTGTTAGTAAGTTTGTATTTGTTGGGATTTTTTTCTTCTGACTCAAAACTAAGCCGGTGGGGTAGTTTTCATTAAGAGAAGAAAGCTTCCTCCCGGCTTAGAAAACTTTCGAATCCCGGCTTCACCGGCGAGAAGATTTTTTTCGGAGAATAAATCCCCGCTGAGATAAACCTGCGTTCGATGGGATTCAAACCCAGACCGGTGGCGTGCCCATCTGCAGCGCCTACCAACCGAGCTACATCTCGTTCTTTTTTTTTTCTTCTTACTCGTTGGGGAGCTTGACAATAGACTGTATATCATCAGTGCCGCAAGTGAAAAGAATTGTCTGTATTCCGAACGAGTTGTGCGATAAATGATCGTTTGTTGAATGATTTAAGGAAAGAAATATAGTGATTTTTGCGCAACTGAACCACACGAGCATGCTACTTTGCACGAGCAATAGCGATGCTCTAATAGTCTAAGACTGGGCGCGTTTAGTTCCCCTGAATTTTGGGGCCAAAATTTTGGGGTGTCTTTTCAGTTTTATTAGAGGTAGTAAACATCGACTAATTATAAAAATCAATTACATGAATGGACGGGAAATTCCGAGACGAATTCATTAAGTCTAATTAATCCGTCATTAGATATTGTTTACTGTAGCACGACATTGTCTAATCATGACATAATTAGACTCATTAGATTCGTTTCGAAAATTAAGGTAGAGGTTGTGGAATGGATTTTGTCGTTAATCTACATTTAATACTCTGTCCGAAGTTTGATGTGACGGGTAGTCAGTGAAATTTAGGGGAACTAAACGAGCCCTAAGTCCATTCGCCTCACTTCTACAGTAATGAGAGAGCAATCAATTTCTCTCTCTCCAATAACAAGAGGCAGATTGGAGAGGCAGACGCAAAATCCTGCACCGGCCTAGAGAGGGAGGGAGGCGACCGGCGGGGAGGGGGGGCTCGAGAGCTTCATCGCCGCCACCGCCGTCCGCGTGCCCGCGCGGCACACCGGGGAGGGGCGCATGCACGGACGGCCACGGGGGCGCGTCGTGCTATGAGATCGCGGATCTGTGGGTCGCCAGGATCTGCCGGAGAGGAGGAAGGACAGGGCTCCCTGTGGCGTCCTCTGTATACTTGAGCATTTTCAGTCTGGCCCGGCCCAACCCGCCCACGGACCTTACTAGACGGGCCTGGGCACAGATCTTGCAGCCCGAGAACAAAAAATTTGGCCCGAGCCCGACCCGAAATGTTGTTTTTACCTATTTTACACTATAAAATGAGCGGGCGGCCCGCCCAAGCCCGGACCCGGCTCGAAAATTGAGGCCCGACGCCTCCCATGGGACGGCCATAGGCAGGATTTCCTCGGCCCGAAATAACCGGGTTTTTTCGGCCCAGCCCGAACCCGGTCCGGTCTGCTCCACCGTGGCTCTCCTCCGCCAGCTCAGGCTGCTCCTCCCTCCACCGACGCAGTTGGCCCTCTGCTTCGCACCCGCCGACCATGGATACTACGGATGCGCCTAGACCTGAGCATTATTAGCCCGGCCCGGCCCGCGCCAGGCCCGCCCACATACCTTACTGGATGGGCGTAGGCAGAAATATTGAAGCCCGCGAAAAAAAATCTTGGTCTGAGCCCGGCCCGAAATACTATTTTTAGCTATTTTACACTATAAAATGCGCGGGCAGCCTGCCCAAGCCCGGCCCTGGCCCGAGCCCCGCCCCGAAAACAGAGGCCCGACACGTCCCATGGGATGGTCATGGGCAGGATTTTCTCGGCCCGAAAAACCTGAGTTTTTTTCGGCCCGGCCCGAACCCGGCCCGGCCTGTGGAATGCTCAGGTCTAGATGCGCCGCCCGCGGGGGATGGCCCGCTGCATCCCTTCCGGCGGGGCAGCCTCCCGGCGCGCGATCTCCTCCTCCAGAGCCGTCGCCTCCTCCACCTTCCCTCCCATGGCTGGTGGCGGGGGTAGACGCCGACACGCGCAACGTTCTTCTCCCGGGTCGTCGCTGCCTCCTCGTTCCCTCTCGCGGCCTTCTTCTCCCAGGTCACCACCGCCTCCTCCTTCTCCTGTGCGCGGCCGACCCTCTCCTTCTCCCGTGCGGCGGATGCCTTCGAGAATAGAGGTGATGCAATTTTGCATGCCCTCACTCCTCCGAAGGCAGAATGTTTTGCTCTTTGCCTCGTATGTTGGAGGCCGACGGACGCACGCATAGTAGCGAGCGGGAGGCAAAAATGCATTTGCCTCCCTTTACTCAGTCTAATGTTACATATGGCTCAATTGGCTCGTACGGGTGAAACCACTTATTTTACCAGATACTTCCTCTGCAATTCTGCATAATTTACAATCACACGGTCTATATTCGTATCTGCATATTTGCATGAAGCAGAGAGCACAAATCTTATTACAAACACTCAAGATCATGCTTGAGCCACTTCTTCACTGGAGCCTTTCTCCCAGACGGCGTAGTCGTTTCCGTGCGCGACGACCTGGTACCCGGCAGGGATGAACGCGCTGACGTCGTACCTAGAACCGATCTTCATGACCACCTTGCCGTCGATCTCCGCCACGTAGGCGTCGCCGTCGTGCACGAGGATCGTCAACTCGCTCGCCGGCGTGATGCCGTTGCGCCTCCGCACCGCCAATAGCGCCGCGATCTCATCCTTGAAGCCCCAATCGAAGAAATGGTCGTAGAACTGCGATCAAGCACAAAGCTTTTTAGTATCCGAAACCAGATCGATGGTGTCAGTCCAACACAGCAAGTAGTGGTTTTATGACTCACGATGCATGGGTTGCCGGGGTGCGTGAGGATGTAGGCGTAGCCCTGCATCACCTTGTCGGACGGGAACGGCCACATGGCCTGCGTGGAGCCGGTGTCATGGTTGTCGACGAACGTGACGGCCTTCGCCGGCCACCACCCGAGCACGCCGGGAGCTTTCCCGCGCGGGTCGATGAGCCGCCACAGCTCGCCCTCCACGGCGGCGTTCAGGATCCCCTTGGTGGTGAAGTCGAACACCGTGGCCGGCGACGCCGCCCCGCCCACCTTGTCCACCCAGTCCACCAGCGCCTGCCGGTGCCGGTCCTGGTCGTACTCCGGCTTACCATCCCCGCCATACGCCATGTCGCTCCACAGCTCGGCGACGGCGAAGCTCGGGCCCGTGGCGTCGACGTACGCCCTGGCGACCTCGGCGGAGTACCCCTTGGCGAAGTCGAGGCGCCACGCGTCGAAGCCGAGGTCCGACTTGAGCCACAGCAGCCACTCGGCGAGCTCGCGCCGGACGCGGTCGTTGAGGTGGTCGATGTCCGGTGCCGCGGGGAAGTCGGCGCCGGTGTCGAGGTTGCCCGTGCCGTCCGAGTACACGGTGTCGTCGCGGCAGATCATGTGGGGACCCCAGTCCAGGCGGCTGTCGTTGGTGCCGCCCTCGAACACGCAGTAGATGCCGCGCGAGTCCTTGTAGTCGGCGCACCGGTGGTTGATGACGATGTCTGCCACCGCCTGGATGCCCTTGCCGTGGAACGCGGCGATCAGGGACCGGAGCTCCGACGCCGTCCCGTACTTGGACGCGTCGAGGTCGTATAGACGACCAGGCAGGTAACCTGCACCGGCATGTGTATTCGTATATCCAAGCATAAATGCGCTTATTTATATACGTCATAATTTTTTACTATATTCCTATTGCTCTAAATATTAAATTATATGTTATTTTAATTTTTTAGATTGTTCATAAATTTTGCTATACAATTAGCTACACATTATGTCTAGCTTTAAAGTAAAAAAGAATCTAAAATTCAAAATTACATGTAATGTAAAACTACATTTTGTTATGCAATTAGATATACATTTCTGTAAAGATGTATAAAATAAGACCGAGTCCAATAACAACAAGCAAATGCATATATACCTCTGCCGCGACACTGTGCCTAGCCGAACGAAGCTCCAACAGAAGAGGCAAAGGAGGATGCATTTGCATTGTGAGGAGCGAGCAGAGGTAAAAATGAATCGCCTCTCTCTCCTGCTATGCATTTGACGCGGGTGCGGGCGGTGGGCGAGCGGCGCGGCCACGGGCGAGTTGGCGCGGGCGCGGGTGCAGGCCGGCAAGCGCTGGCTCAGCGGTGGGCGAGCGGCGCGGGCGCGGGCCGACGAGCGCTGGCCGCTGCGGCGGGCGAGCTCGAGGGCGGCCGCAGCCGCGGGCACGACGACAGGCAGCTCGGGGGCGGCGCCGAGCCGAGCTCGAATCGGCGGAGGGCGCCACACCACCGCCGCCGCCACCATGAAGCCCCTGCTCCCTCCCTTTCCCTTGCGCGGCGGCCTGGCGGGCGGCCCTGGTGTAACATCCCAGCCTAGATGGGCTAGTGGGCCGAATTGAATAGTATTTGGGCTGCGATACTGTAGTGTTGTGGGTACTGTAGAAGCGAGTACTGTAGCACAAATTGGTCCGTCCCGATGTCAGTTACTGTAGCTCGGGTACTGTAGTGTGCCAGTACTGCAGTGCTGCGCACTCTTCGTTTCGGGACACTGTAGCAATCGGGATGGTGCCTTATCGGTAACCGAGGGAGATCCAGACCAGCTTAAATAGCTGAGGGAAGCCTGTTAACCCGGTTCGAACCTTTTTGCGTGAAGCGAGGACGAAAGCGTAAGAGGTTAACAGGTAGGTGTGGCCCATTCCAATGGAAGAGTGGGTCTTAGCCGTTATCCCAGGCCAGGTCGTTACACGTGGCCCCCTCCTCGCCGCAGAGATCTGGCGCTGCGGTTGGAACCAGCGGCTGTGGTGGGTCTCACGCGGAGATCCAGGTCGCGCCCTCCTCGCGCGGAGATCGACCTCCGGCGGTCGGTGGCGGAGGAGCAGGGCGGCCTCGAGCTGGGTGGCGGAGCTCCGATGCGACGACGTTCCGCGCCACCTCCTCGTCCTCAATTTCCTCGCAACGGAGCTCCTCCAAGCCGCCCATGGAGCAGCGGGACGCCCCTCTCCCTCCCCTGCAGCAGCGCCTCGGATCCCGGCGGTGAGGAAGCGGGGAATCGAGGGGTGGCCGGCTCTCCTGCTCCCTCCACCACATCCATGGCTGGCGGCACGGGGCTATGGGCGAGGGCGAGCGCGGCGCGATGGCCAAGCTCGGGGCACGTAGGCGGCCCCTCTCTCTCCCCGCGGCCTCGACCTCCTCATACCGCCTCCCGCGAATCCTGGCGTTCTCTAAATGTGTCTCCCCTCCCTCCCTTTCACACACACTGCATCTGCTTTTGTCTCCAGTTGTTGGAGACGAGAATTTTTGCGTGTGTCATGCATCTACTGTGTAAAAGGTAAATGAAGGAATGCCTCTGAGATTTTGCAACTCCTTGTTGGAGTCAGTCTAAAAATGAAAAAAAATTAAACTACATCTAATTAAAAACTACTCTTCCGTCCCAAATTACGTGTGGTTCTGGTTTTTCTAGTTCCTTTCACACACACTGCATCCGCTTTTGTCTCCAGTTGTTGGAGACGAGAACTTTTACGTGTGTCATGCATCTACTGTGTAGAAGGTAAATGGAGGAATGCCTCTGAGATTTTGCAACTCCTTGTTGGAATCAGTCTAAAAATGAAAAAAAATTAAACTACATCTAAGGGTCTGTTTAGTTGGTGGAAAATTTGTCTTTTTAACTGTTTGAACTCCTGTAGCACACTGTAGCACGTTTCGTTTGTTTGTGGTAAATATTGTCCAATTATGGACTAACTAGGCTCAAAAGATTCGGCTCGTGATGTACAACAGAACTGTGTGATTAGTTAATTTTTTTACCTACATTTACTGCTCCGAACATATGTCTTTTGGTGTATTTAATGTGATGTGATGGAGAGAGTTGAAAAAGTAGCAAAATTTTTGCTAAATTTCAGCCAACTAAACAAGCCCTAATTAAAAACTACTCTTCCGTCCCAAATTACGTGTGGTTCTGGTTTTTCTAGTTCCTTTTGCTATGCGCAACGCAATACAATTAGATAAACTACATGTAATTTAAAACTATACAAGTAAACTACATGTCTCTAATCAATCACCCCCCAGCGAATGGCCCAACGAGCACACTTCGCAATCAGAAGACGAGCTCACGTGTCGTCCACGCCACGTCTGCTTTTCAGGACGCTTCGTTCCGTCTCCAAGATGTTCTTCTCAAATAATTGGGAAAGGAGAAGCGCGTTCAGACTGACGGACCTTGGGCGGCGACGGAGTGCGACGGCGGCGGCAGCCAGACGTGGGTGACGCCGGCGGCGGCGATGTCGTCGACCTTCCCCATCAGGAGGTTGTACCACCCGCCGCTCTGCTTCCACGACTCCCAGTTGAACGCCTGCGCCACACCATCTCAATTCTTTCAGAGAACAAATCGGCGGGGGGAACAAAGCTAGCCGCGCCGTTTCTTGGGAGCGGGACGATCAATTTCAATTCGATGCCTGATCGATCGAGTGCGTTGGGCGGTGGTTAGGTTACCTGGAAGAGGACATGGCCGGATGCTAACCCCAGGAAGAGGAGCAGGGTCGACAGGCAGCACAGCGGCCTGCTCGTGCTCCCCATTGCTACAATGCTATCTCTGTTTCTCCGCCGCGCAGGAAGTCTCTACACTGACCAATGACTTCTGACCTGGAAATGAACAAGAAGACGAGTGCCAGCAGGATCATGCTGCTGGATAGTGGATATTTATAGGCAGTAGCTATCTAGTGTGCCTTTGACAGTACATATGGATAGCTATCTGCTGGGGCAGAATGAGAGGGAGTTGCTTGGATGCCAACGGAGCTATCCCGTGCTCAGGCAACTGTACCCGTTCTTTTGGTTGAAAAATTAATAGTGTTGGAATAGTATTTCTTACAAGAGAAGATGTGATGAGTAAATATTATTTTTCACTATTCCTTTTCAACGAAGAGAACAGAAAATTTTACGAGAATTTTTTGAGCTCCCTTTTTAACTGAAGATTAAATATAGACTAATTACAAAACTAATTATACGAAGAGATCTATTAGGAAGATTAAATATAAATTATTTATAAAATTAATTACACACATGGATGAAAAATCACGAGGAAAATTCATTAAGTCTAATTATTCGTCATTAAGATTTTTACTGTAGCAGAATGTTTTCTAATTATGACATAATTAGGTTCGTTAGATTTGTCTCACAATTGGAGTCCGAGGTTATGAAATGATTTTTTATCATTAATTCAAATTTAATACTCTTAATTAGTATCTCAAAGCTGATATAACGGATGGTCGGAGAATATTTTGGTAACTAAACATGCCTTAGACAGAAAGGGTTGTTGGAATTGGAACATTTTTTTGCATGGTGTTGGAATTGTTTTTTTCATGGTGTTGGAATTGGAACTTGGAAGTAGACAAGTAGTGTCTTTCTTGTGGGTGTCAAATTTCTGACCGGTACATAAGCATGGGGATCATCAATTTTGTTGTAAGACCACCGCATCGGGTCTTTATCCGTCTCTTGGAGGAGACAGATAAAGTTTTTCGGCCCGTAGCAAGTGACGGGATCACCGACGCCATTTTCCAGTCGCCCCTGGTTTCCTTCGGATCCGGCGTAGGCAGAGGAGCTCCTTCATCCGCTTCCCGAGGCAGCAGCCCCAACCACCCCCGGCCATCCCGCCAGCGCTCGGAGACGCGCAGGGCCGGCGGAGGCATGGAGGCTCACCGTCGCGCCCGGAGCTCCGAGGGGCCACTAGAGGCCCCCCGACTCGCCACTCCGCGCTGCCGCCGGCCACCGCGCGTGCGACAGAGGAGCGTCGTCCCTGCTTCCGGGAGCTCCACCCGATCGGCGCGCGCACGAGGGAGGCGTAAGGAGCAGAGGAGGCGGATTTGGCCGGTGGTGTGGTGGATTTGGCCGGATTTGGGGGAGAGATCCGGAGGGGAGGGAACGTCGCAGACCGCTACCCCCACTCCGCCGCCGCACCTAAAGAGGAATAGCCGCCATCACGCTCCAACACCACAACGATGGCGGGGCGGCGCCTTCCGGCGGGCAGAGGATGGGGAGGAAGCAGACGCCAGCTGCCCCTCTGGCCCTTCCCCGTCCCCGCAGCCGCGGATCCAGCCCCTCGCCTCGTCGCCGACGCGCACGAGCTGCACGGGGCGCACGTCGCCGGCCTGCTCACCGACGATGGGAGCAGGGGAGAGGGCGTGTGTCGCCGACGGCTTGCTCCGCTACCCCTGGCGTCGCGCCACCGCAAGCTCCGCCCCTGGAGCTCTGCCACGGCCGCGAGGAGGGCCGGCGCCTCCTAGCATCGCCTGCTCCGAGACGCACGCTGGCGCTGCGAGGACGGGCGAGGCAGAGGAGGGAGACGCATTGGCGAGGGAGAGCGAGGAGGAGGGGCTCGCGCCGGCGAGGCTACTCCGCCGCCGGTGAAAGGATCTAGATGTCGACTAGAGGGGGGTGAATAGTCATTCCTGAAAATTACAACTTAAAAGCAAACTGTCAGGTGAAAGTTCGGAGTCTCCGGATATTTTTCCGGATACTCCGGAAAGTCCGGAGTATCCGGGAAAATGTCCGGGCCTTTGAGGGGGCGACTAAATCAACAGGAATCAAACTTGCTCAAATTCAAATCTGTGAATATAGGATATGCAATACAGTAATATAAGCCTGTTCCACCACTTAGAACCAATAGGAACCTCACCACGGAGTAGATCGGTTACAAACCCTAGAAATGTACTCAAAGAGATATCAAGTATACAACAAGAGCAACAAGCACAAGAGACACAAGGGATTTGTTACCGGAGTTCAAGCTCACACCTTGAGCTCTACGTCTCCGTTGAGGAACCCACAAAGGGTGGACCTTTACACCTAGGTCACTTTCCTCCCCCTAGCAACCACAAAGATCGAGCTAGGGTTACTTACTCAATCACGGGGTAATACAAACTTCCTTGGGCAGCCACAATCCTTTGGATGCTCCAAGGCAACGCCTAGCCGGCTAGGAGCTCAAGGCTCCAAGAGTAACAAACACGAAATTGCCAACCAAGCGAAGAACGAGGTGCTCTAGAGATGGGAAATCAGCTCACTAGCACTCTCCAAGCTCTTGCTCTCAATCCCTCCTTTAATCCCCAACAAATCTCACCAAACCAAGGCCAAGGGGAGTAAAGAGGGGGAGTGAATGAGTTCTGAGTGTTGCAGGTCGAAATGGGCAAGAGAGAGGGAGTGGATTGGGTTGAGGGGGTATAAATACCTCCTCACCCAGAAAAAGAGCCGTTACAGCTCTAAGACCCAGAGTATCCGGACCTGGTCCGGAGACTCCGGGAAGTCCGGACTATCCGGGATAAAATCCGGAGTATCCGGTCTTCCAGAGTTAGCACACTTAAGGATAGCTCGGTGAACGTGTAGTGCAATGTGTCTCTCATAGGATTTTGGTTAGTCATCTAGAGCACCTTTTCAACTCTTGGAAGATACAATTCATGTCCCTCATTATAGTATGGCATTCCTAGAACTCAAATTCAAAATATAAAATGAATAAGCCTCCAAGGAATCCTTCTTTTGGCATTACTTCCTTTTTGTATAGCAATGAAGCACTTAGATGCCATCTTAGAATTTTAGTACCTGCTCATATACTCAATAGACCATTAGTAGCTTAATAGTCCGTCATTAAATCACCAAAACCCACTTAGGGGGGCCAAGATACTCTTCAATCTCCCTCTTTTTTGGTGATTGATGGCAACACCTTTAAGCTTAAAAATAGAGATAAATAAATTCAGTAAAAAGCTTTGATCTATCTTGCAACACTCCCCCTTAATTTGTGCATTTGGAGTTTGAATCTCAAAGGTGCTTTTAGCACCAAATTTTGCACAAGAGAGAAAAACAAGAGAGTGTATCAAGATGATCAACAGTGGGGTGCTTGTGTTTGTGCAAACAAGATACATGTGATGCATATGACAGTTTATACACTCAATGAAGGGATAAAAGAGGTTGAGGTGTCAGAGCCCGGAGTATCCGGACTTACCCCGGAGAATCTGGGAAACCCGGAGAGTCTGGAGAAAAATCCAGAGTGTCCGGACTTTGAGTACTCAGCAGAAATCATTCATCACAAAAATTTTCAAAAGCATCCTTAGAGAAGTAAAAGCATCCTAGATATCTAGCATCACAAGCACTCAACCAAATAGTCTCAAGCTCACATCACATAGTCTCAAACACAAAGAGTTATTACAGACCAAGTTCTCAAATTCTCCAAGTCTTAAAACATGAATTAAAGATACTCACTCCCCCTTTGGCATCAAGCGCCAAAAAGGAAGTGTAGGGACAGCAGCAGCAGTAGGGGATCACTCCGTGTCCTCATCATCTCCTCCTCCTCCTCCTCCTCCTTCTTCTTCTTCTTCTTCTTCTTCATTGTTGTCATCCTCCTCTTCTTCTTCTTCTTCCTCTTCCTCTTCCTCTTGCTCTTCTTCTTCTTCTTGTGCAGCAGCAGCGGCGTCGTGGGCGTCCCATTCCGCAAATGGATCATCAAACTCGAGGAGCTCATGATAGGTGTCCGTAGGAAGCCCAAGATGAGACTTGATCTCAATGATGTCACGACGATTTTCATTAGTCTCGGTGACGATACGCTTGCACATAGAGAAGATGCTTTTGAATGCCCACTTGACCATGGATCCCTTGACCTTGTGACAAGATTTAGATGAGTGAGTAGGGCGAGGTAGGGGCTCATCATCATGGCGAGGGGCAACACTAGAGGATCCGACAAATCTTGTGCTCTTCTCCATAGGAGTTCTCTTGTCTCTAGCACGAAGATGCCTAAGAGGCTCATGAGTGACATCCTTTGGAAATTGGGTATTGGTGACCCTCTCAATCATATACATGAGATATGGAGCATAGGGGAGATGCTTCATGGAATCACACATAGCACGCCGAAGTTCATTCCAAATGAAGTCAAATATGCAAAATCTTTCTTCTTTAGGAGCCACACGGTTGAGGAGATTGACGGCAAAGTGCCTAAGAGCTGTGATATCTCCTCCTTTTGGATCAATGGTGGCATGGAAAAACTGATTGAAGTAGTAGTAGTATGGAATGAGATTGTCAGCTTTTCCCTCATGAGCTAGGAAGGCGAAGGGGAACATATATGTCATGTCCTTATCTTCATTATGGATAGAAGTGCGATCTTCATCCTTCTTGCCAAGACCAAGTAAGCGAGATAAAGTCATGTAATCAATGGAGTACTTCTCTCCTTGAGTGGTCCAAGTGATAGTATTTTGATGAGAATCATAGTAGTATGAGCAATAGAATTGAGCAAGTATCTCTCTATTCCATCCATAGCGAAAGCTCATGATCTCATATAGCCCAAGTTGCTTGCATCTATCAATCACGACATCAAAGGTGGGGTTCTCCAACTTCTCATAGTAGGGTCAATCAATGTACTTCATCTCTACTATGGGTGACTTGTTCTTTGCCTTCATCTATGGACTCCTTATCACTGTCTGATAGAAGTCCCTATGGAAGTCACACCAAAACTTTGACTCAAGTGCCTCACTGGATATGTACATGTAGACATCTTCATCCCTTTGTTCCCTGACTGCAAGGGCATTCCTAGAGTAATCTCTCACCATTTGTTGAGCAAACCCTTGCACAGCCCCGGGGTCCCTCAGGTTGATAGGAGTAGTCACCACCCTCACATTTGATGGAAAGGAAACTGTGAGACGGGGTGGAGTTCAGGGACAAATGTGGGAGTAGGGAGTAGGACGATTCTTTGGCATTGAGGGTCGAGGTACGGGCCTAGAACGAGAGATGTAGGGGGCCTCACGGGGTTTCCTTGATGGTTGAGCTGGGCCTTTCCCGTGACGCCTAGGAGCGACCCTATATTGCTCAACATCTTCTTCCTCCTCTTCTTCCTCACCAACAGCCTGATGTTCTTCCTCTTCTTCGATCTCTTGCTCAGTGTACACAGGAGCACGAGCACGAGTGGATCACTGAGAAGAGCCAAGCCCCAAAGTCTCTTGCACTACCCCCAAGGTTTGAGGGTCATGCCTAGCCTTGGTCCTCCTTTGGGTGGCCGGCTCGTCTTGCTTGTACTTCTTCCTCATGATCTGGAGATGAGTAGTAAGGAGTACATGAGAATGCATCCATGGAAAGCATGTGTGACAAAGCAAATTTAGGATTTCAACAGAAAAATCCTGAGTCTCTGGGAAAATCCCCGGACAGTCCGAAAAATCCGGAGTGTCCGGAAAAAGTCCGGAGTCTCTGGGTTTTCCTGGCGAAACCCTAGTTTGCAATGCCGCACAAATCCACCACGGGAAACTTGAGATATTGCAGATCCACTAGTTCTAGAGTCTAAGGAACATTCCTATCCAAGAGATTTCTTAAGATACACCCTCCGGTTCCATATTAGAAGTCGTTTAGGACAGCGACACGGTCACCAAAGCACAACTTTGACTTCTCTTTTCTATAAAAATCTTTATTGAAAAGTTATATATGTATATTCTTATGAAAGTAATTTTCAAGACAAATCTATTTATATGATTTTCACATTTTCAAACTCAACGACTTAAAAGTTATTCATGATTTATATTCCCAATGTTTGACTCAAACCTTGTCCAAAACGACTTTTAATAGGGAACCGGAGGGAGTATGACCTAGGAAAGGAGATCGGGCAAAGGAGCCTTTGAATACCTTAGGCAAGAGAGGGAACCGAGGGGTAAAGCTTCCAAATCTTCAAAACAAGTGCAGCACCTTGTTTCCCACTCCTTGGAGTCTTCAATCTCTCACTCTCTCAAGATTTTGAGGGTTGGAACCCTAAGTTCAATGGAGGAACCAGGGGTGAGAGGGAGAGGGGTGACGGGGTGAGAAGGGAGGCGACGGGGGAGAGAGGTAAATGGCCCACACAGTGAAAAGTAAGAAGCTAGGGTTTTGACTGCGGTGAAATGTTTATATAGGAGTAAAGGTCCGGAGTATCCGGGCTGAACCCGGAATCTTCGGGAAATCCGGAGTGTCCGGGAAAAACCCCGGAGTCTCCGGCTCCCCCTGAGACTTGGCAACAGATTTTCAAGAAATTGAAATGGAGATGGATAAAGATGATTATGAATGAAACTTATGTGAGCTAGAGAGGTTTCAACACTTGATACTAGCCACAATCATACAATGAGAACAATAGTCCAAGTGTTGTTCCTAGAGAAAACCAAATGTTTTTCAAAGCAAATCCATACTACTTTTTCAAATCTTTTTCTTTTGTAAAGATCTAGCCTAAGACAATCAAACATGTGCATGATCTCAAGCCAAGTTACGAGAATCCAAGATATTCAATTCACTCCTCAAAGCACAAAACCTTAGTTCATCAAGAGGCTTTGTAAAGATATCAGCTAGTTGCTTTTCGGTGCTCACATGACTTAAAGCGATATCTCCTTTGGCTTCGTGGTCTCTCAAGAAATGGTGTCTTATGTCTAGTTGCTTTGTTCTTGAGTGGTTTACGGGGTTGTTCGCTAGCTTGATGGCACTCTTATTGTCACACAAGAGTGGCACCTTGCTAAACGTACAACCAAAGTCCCTCAAAGTGAACCTCATCCAAAGTAGTTGAGCACAACAAGCGCCGACTGCAACATACTTGGCCTCGGCGGTGGATAAGGCAATAGAATTTTGTTTCTTGGAACTCCAAGACACCAAAGACCTTCCAAGGAATTGGCAAGTCTCGGATGTACTCTTTCTATCTACCTTGCAACCGACATAGTCCGAACCGGAATAGCCAAGTAAATTGAAAGTGAAGCCCTTTGGGTATCATAAACCAAGGTTAGGAGTGTGTACTAAATACCTAAAGATTCTCTTAATAGCTATGAGATGACATTCCTTAGGATTGGCTTGAAACCTTGTACACATGCACGCACTAAGCATAATATCGGGCCTAGATGCACAAAGGTAAAGCAAGGATCCTATCATGGAGCGATATACCTTTTGATCCACGCTTTTTCCATCTTCATTCAAGTCAAGATGTCCATTGGATGACATTGGATTTTTGATGGGCTTGGCTTTGTCCATGTCAAACTTCTTGAGCATGTCATGAGTGTACTTTGTTTGACTCATGAACGTGCCTTCCTTGAGTTGCTTGATTTGAAATCCAAGAAAGAACTTCAACTCCCCCACCATAGATATCTCGAATCTCTTTGTCATGATCCTACTAAATTCATCCGCCCAAGCTTTGTTAGTAGAACCAAATATGATGTCATCGACATATATTTGGCACACAAATAAATCATTTCCTTCTTTACGAGTGAAAAGAGTAGGATCGGCTTTGCCTATTTCAAAGCCTTTTCTTAGAAGAAATTGTGACGCCCCAGGTTTTTAATTAGCATCATTAGTGCTAATGACCGAGGCAAGCAAAGTCAAACACGTTGACTCTAGTCAAACCATGGTCAACCTGGGTCATCACTCGAAAACCCAGTCAATAATCACTAATAACCCTCTTAATCAAGTCAACACACACTTGTGGTCAAACCTTGGTCAAAGGCATAGTCAAACCCTAGTCAAACCCCTATGTCTTTGAAACTCCTTTGGAACTTTTGCCGCGTTCTCCACATTTCACTTAAACACTCCAAAATCGGCCAATCTAAAAGATGTTCATCTTTTCCAGGAACACACTTTTCTTAATTGGCGGCATTTGAGATTTTGAGTGGAGATTGGTGAAAAACTCAGTCAACTGCAGCTAATACTATTCACCGACGCCATGAAAAACTAGCAACTTTGCCTGCAGTTCATGCTCAAACCATTGATCAAAACATAGGTCGGCCTTTACGAAAAATGTTCTCCTATAGATGCTCTACAACTTTGGTATTCAAAGTTTTGTGGGGTTTTATTTGAGTTTTCGGAGATTTTCGCGGTCGAACTTGTGTAAATGAAATAAAAATGGGCGACGCCGCGTCGCGCCGCGACGCCGCGCTCCAAGGGCGCGCCCGCGCGCACGGCCACATGGTCGCCGCAGCCCCTCGGTGTCCGGGCCCTCCCCACGCCGACCGCGCTCCCGAGGAGTGCACGCACCCCAAGCACTTTGGAAAACCGCGCCCCGCCGCGTGTCGCGCCCCGCGCGTGCGCACGCCGGGTCCTCGCCGCGCTGTCCGCCGGTTGAGCCGCCCGCGCCCCGACGCGCCGGCCGGGTCCCCCTCGCCCTCCCTCTCTTGCTTCGACGCGAAGGGAGGCTGGCTATAAAGTCGTCCCGTGCCGCTCCTCGCGCGTGCACGCGCCCTTGCCATCTTCCCGAGCTCCGCCGCTCGCCATTGGCGCCGCCTCGCCGAGCTCGCCTTCTCGCTTGGTCCCAGGGCCGCCTAGCCACCTGATCGCCTCCCTTAGGACCTACTAGAGCTCTCGCGCTTGCGTGTTGTCCAGGCCGAGCCGCGAGCTCACCGGAGTAGTAGCGCCCGCGGCCACCGTCCGCCGGCGCCACCGCGCACCGTCGCCGGCGCCCTTCCAACCCCATCTCCGGCCACAAACCGGTCGTTGGTGAGCTCCCCCTCCCCTCTGGCCTCTTCCCTGGCCAAGTCCGGCGAGCCCCTCGCCGGAATTGCGGTCGCACCGCCGCCGGCCATGGCCAAGGGCCGCATTGCAAGGGCCCCAAAACTTGTAGGGTCTTTTCTGTGAACTAGGGGCTTACTTGTAATAGAAAAGATCATTCCAGGGGCCTGCTTGAAAGTTTAATCTTGAATAGTGTTGGTGTTTGGCTGATTCTTGTAAAATTCATAAAAAATCGTAGAAAAATCATAAAAATACAAACTCAATTTTTTTGGTTTACTGGTGAATAACTCTATAACTTTTGTAAAGCATGACCATACTTTTGAGTGCTAGTTTTTGTATGAAAAATAGAAACCTGTTAAACCTAGATCTATTGTAGTTCAAAATCCACATGATATTTGTAGCTGAATTTTGGATATGTTGTGTGTTATGCCATGCCTAGCTTCTGTACCAAAAATTGCACAAAGTTACTATGTAGATCTTTTATTATGAATTGTTTTGCATTTAAGCTGAATCTGCCTTAATGATTTTTGTAGCCGCAAATATATAGATTTTTGTGCTCAACTTTTTCATGCGATCTTGATATGCCTAAATGCATCTCTGGTGAATTAATCACAATTTTATATCTGCCATAAATATTTATTCTTGATTTATGCTTAGTTTTAAATGTAATTGCATAGCTCAAGATCTAGAGTAGCTCTTGATGTGTTTGTTGATTTCCTAGCTCAGTTTTGGACCAAAGAATAAGTGAGAGAAAGTTGGAATCTAATTGTTGTATATTTAATTTTATATGCATTTATCTTGTTTGGATAGCTAGACTTTGTTATTTTCGGTTTAATTAATTTATAGCTCTCCTAAGTGTGCATGTGTGTTCAGTGGCCTTGTATAGGGATAAAGGGCTTAAAATATGTCACCCACTGAATTTTATGAAGTTATTTTATGAATAAAAGCAATAGAGGCCAATGAAGCTTAATAATTAAATTAAATTGGAAAACCACCAACACCACACCGATTGACCTCATGTTTGTGATGTGGATCATGCTAAGAAGCTTAAGACCAACCATTTGCGGTTTTGGGAAATTAAAGTAATTTATTTATATAAATATGTACATAGTCACTATCAAAAAGAATAATTAATAAAGAACCGCATATTGTTCCTTTATCGGAGGAGTATGCTGAATGTATGTTTATCTAGGTGAATGTGGTCAACCATGCACCCCAGGGTTGTCAGGTGTTGTTTTATAATCAAAACCGTCAATTAAATCTTGCATTTGCATCCTCGTGTAGATCTTCCCGACGGTAGCAATACGCTCATGCCGGAAGGAGGAGAAGGAGGAGCTGACGGTGAGCTGCAGTACGTGGACGTAGCTCAGGACCTGGACCAAAGTCCAGAAGGGCCCAAGGCCAACCTTGCCGACGAAGGCAAGCCCCGGATCATTAACCCTTCTTTTAAAAATTATGCAATTACCTTTGCTATGTTTGTGCATTTACGTTTCAGGAGTTGAATTGAAACCCTAGATGCATGATCCCTAGGTACCTATGCTCTTTTACTAGTATGCTAGGTCGATAGCTGCCATGCTATAGGACCAGTACAAGTCGAGTGATGTTCGTCACTCGTGAGAATATGTTCTTATTTTGGAATCATAAGATCTTTATAAATGGATTGCTCATGTGGTAAGAGCATGGGATTTGGGCTCCGGTCCAGTGGCTTTCGTGGGCTAAGCTTTTGAACGTACTAAGCACTTGTCGGGAATGGGACCGGTAAGCCTAGTACCTTAACGAGACGGTGCGGGATCTTACCCTTACTAATCTTGAGTGTTCACCTGCCCGGCTCGCCACCGGGAGGGGGGTACATGTGTGAGGTTGGATGTACTGTGTGGGGCATACCAGATGGCCTTGTACCCAGGACTGTAGGCTTCGATCCCAAGCCGAGGACTTTTGGGAACTGCCTGGTGGTTGTCCAGTGTGAGGGCACCCTACCGTGTGTTTAGGTTTACCTTGCAAGGTTATAAATCAATCGATGGTCGGCCTCTCACCGTTATCTGAGACTGCTTAATCAACTGGCCATGATATCCCTTAATGGTGGAACTTTGTGAATATTACTGCTTGAATTAATTGTATTGTACAATTCTTGTTTGAATTAGTTGGCACACTTAGAAATGGTAATTAACTAGAAATTGAGCTAAAATATTGAAAGTAAGGACCTACTCTTTGTTGCTTTTCAGCAAAAGAACTCCACCGGCCAGAAAGCCTCTCATGTCTAGAGTTTGGTGATGTAGTTATCACCCGACGGTTAAATCTTGCTGAGTATTAGTATACTCAGCCTTGCTTTATAAATGTTGTGGCAGGTGTTGTTTGGCCTGGAGAGATTCCACCCGGCTGGGAGCTGGAATGGGTGGATGACGACGAGTGATGGCATCACGGACGACCTCCTATGATGTTGATCGTTGCGCTAGTTTACTTATTCCGCTGTTTTCGAACTCTGAACCTACTTATCATGTCACGAACAATGGTTTGTAATAAATAGACCCTTCGGGGCAGATTTGAATTTAATTTGTGTTTGTACTCTAGACTCGCCTTCGTGTGAGTTTTAATGCATATGTTCGATCCTCTGTGTGATATCCAAGTGATTTACCGGGCGTTAACCCGGCAACTAACGACGGGATGGTACTTTACTATCGCTTAATGGCCAAAGCGGATTGGGTTAGGCGATAGTACGGTATTTTCCTGGGCGGGTTGTCACAGAAATTCCTTAAGGCATTCATACCATGCTCTAGGTGCTTGCTTAAGACCATAGAGCGCCTTATGGAGCTTGTAGATGTGGTTGGGGAATTGAGGGTCTTCAAAGCCCGGTGGTTGCTCAACATAAACTTCTTCGGAGATTGGGCCATTCAAGAAAGCACTCTTGACATCCATTTGAAAGAGCTTGAAATCATGATGAGTTGCAAATGCCAACAAGATACAGATAGTTTCAAGTCTTGCTACTGGTGCATAAGTTTCTCCAAAGTTCAAGCCTTCAACTTGAGTATAGCCCTTGGCAACCAACCTTGACTCGTTCTTGGTCACTATCCCATCCTCGTCTTGTTTGTTGCAGTACACCCACTTTGTTCCAATCACATTTTGCTTAGGTCGTTCCACTAGGGACCAGACTTCATTCCGAGTGAAGTTGTTCAACTCTTCTTGCATGGCCATCACCCAATCAGCATCTTGCAATGCTTCTTCCACGGAGAGAGGTTCAATCATGGACACGAAAGAGTAATGCCCACAAAAGTTTGCCAATCTTGATCTTGTAGTAACCCCTCTTCTTATGCTTCCAAGAATGTTGTCAACGAGATGATCTCTTTGAACACTTTGACGAACTCTTGGATGTGGTTCAGAAGCATCTTGTTGAATCAAATCCTCATTTTCTTGACGGTCTTGAGCATCTTCCTCAGAGGGCCCGAACTCTCCGGGGTTGGGTCCGGAGTCTCCAGAATTTCTGGATTCTCCGAACTTTTCTCCGGAGTGTCCGGGTTTCGCAGCGGCAGTCAAGTTAGGTGATGCTTCAATGACTTCATCTTCTTCATCTTCTTCTTGAGGCTTGATTTCTCCAATGGCCATCTTCTTGATGTCATTTGTAGAGGTCTTTTCCTTGCCTACACACACTTCATCAACTTGCTCCACTTGAGAGCCATTAGATTCATCAAATGTCACGTCACACGCTATATCAACACTACCGGTGGTCTTGTTGAGAACGCGATAGCCGTGAGCATTTGAGGCGTAACCAAGAAAAATACTGTCGGGGTTCGTTACCGTCGGCGAGTAAATTTATATGAGGGGAGGTGTGTTCTGATCCGCACGGTAGCACAGGAGACACTCAGAGTTATACTAGTTCGGGTCTCCGGAGAGTAATACCCTACGTCCAGTGAGAGGGGGTGTTCCTTATGCTCAAGGATTTGCAACAGAGAGTACAAACTGGTCGGGAGAGGGTGAAGAGCCCAAGTCCCTGGCGTGCGTGTGGTTCAAGTAGCAGAAGTCTGCGTACGTGAGTGAGTGTGGAGGCTTGCGTTGTATGAGATGGGATATCGATGCCAAGTGCGTATGGAGGTGGAGACGAACCTCCTTTGAGACCGCCTCTGCCCCTCCCTTTTATAGTCTCAAGGGAGGAGTCCAGGGCGGTTACATCGAGTGCATATGAGCTAATCTATAGTGCGGTGTGTCCTTCTTTGCTCCGGGTTGTCAGACAGCAGAAGCAGCGAAGCACTGTTACGGGGCTTCGGGTGACGGTGCAGATCTCGTGCATCCCAAGGATCCATCCCGGGGCCCCCCATGCCCTCCTCCGAGTAGTTAGTCGGGCATGGGAAGCAGTGTGCGTGCCCTGACCCCGCCAGTGGATCAGGAGCTTGTCTTTTCTTGATGTCGTAGGAGTGGAGTAGCCTGCCTCATGGATAGGTGACGGCTCATACTGTGCCGTTGGTGGCACAGCGCTTCCCTTGCCCTCCGTGGTACGATGCGTACCACCTCAGCTGGGGGGATGGCAGGAGGATCTGTCCCCTGACACAGGATCGACCTGGTCAGGGCGGACCCGTGTAGGAAGGCTAACACGTGGCGGACCGCGTACCAGGGTATCACGGGACGCCAATGGGGCCTGTGTCCTTGTGGCCTTGGCGGCCAAGTCTTGAACTAGTCGGAGACGGGGAGCCACCCGAGTGAATGGACGGTCTACGCCGCATCTCCCAATGCTTAGGATGTAGTGCGTACTGCTCCGTTCGCCGTTCAGCGTCTATTACGCCGCTCATGGTACGGCGGTCACTGTACCGATGGTGGCAGGGTTTGACGAATCCGTCCCCTGACACCGAATCGGCTTGGCCCGGGTGGACCGCTGCGGCGGGGCGGACGCGTGGCGGTGCGTGGGGGAGCGCACGCGGGGATCCCGGGATCTCGATCCGGTGGGCCCACGCGCTCCCTGCCTTCTCTGCGAAGCCCGCTCGAGCGGGTGACGGAAACTACTCGTGCGAGCGAGTAGTCGTGGCACCGAGACGGAAACTACTCGTGCGAGTGGGCTTCCGCGGCCACAAGGCGGAAACTACTCGTACGAGCCGAGCCGCCGGGAGTGGGGACGGAAACTTGTCGTACGAGTCGCCATGCACTCGGGGAAGAGGTATAGGCGGCCGTGGGCCCCTCGTACCCTGTCTTACGGCGGAAACTAGTCGTACGGGTCCTCGTGTACTTGGGCAGCGTAACACCTGTTGTGTTAGCTGCTGGAGCAGTCCGTGTGTGGGCCCGTGCTGCGCTTTTTAGAGGTCCTGGTGGGCCCTGGTCTATGACCTCGTCAGTAGCCCCCGAGCCTGGTGAGGGAGTCAGGGACTCGCTCACAGGTTCAGTTGTCATAGTGGAGAGGTAGATTGTGCTTTTCCGGCGGGGACGCGCGAGCGGACCCGCGGGTAGTAGCCCCCGAGCCCACGAACAAGTCGGAGACTTGTGCGTAGGGTTGAATGTTGAAGTCTTAAATTTGGGGAAGTTATCGTGTTGTTGCTCGTTGTGTGCCTTCACCTGGGTTTGCGAAGGGAAGGTGAATTTTGGTGGCCCCACATGGCGCAGGGCACTAGTCGAGGAGTCGGTTTCCCCTTTCGTTGCATCTCCCTCGCGCATCCTTTTCGTTAGGAAGGAGGGGTTGGATGACATCAAGGCTTGCCTCGCTGGCCGAGCCCCGGCACCCAGTGAGCTGCGTGCGGGTGAGCTCGAGTGAAGTCTCGGAATCCCGTTCGCCGGGTTCCAAACGGATCAGCTGGTGATCGACCTCAAACTCCTAATGGTGAAATCATCTAGTTACCGAGCCCGTTCGGTTGGACTCGGCGGCTCGTCACCTTTCCATCAGGGAAAAACCATGTCCTCATTTTCTATCAAGACTCGAACGCAGTCCGGGATGCCCAGAGCGCTCGTGCGCCTGAGTTCTGGCCGCTGGGGCCCATCCTTCGCCGCCCCTCGCTCGTGTGCCCAGGAGCAGCTGTCGAACCCTGCGACAGGCCAGCCTTCGAACTCCTGGTCGTCAGTGTGTGGCGCCAACCCCCAGGCGTAGAGCCGTGAGGGGCCGTTGGAAACACGCCACGTGGTCGTGGTGACGGCTGAGTAGTCGTCGTTCAGCCCCCGAGCGTGAGGGCCGAGCAGTCGTTGTCTCCCAGCCCCCGAGCTTGAGGGTCGGGCTGTCATTGTTGTTCCGGTGGAGTAAAGCGCCAGTCCAAGTACAGAAAAGTACTCGGTTGGTGATCTTTGTGCAGCGTCCTGCCAGTCTGAGTACTGGGAAGTACTCGGCCGGTGGTGAGGGCAACCTCCGTAGGCTGCGAGCTCGGGGATCCAAGATCCGTTCCTGGAAAAAGAAATTCGGAGGATAGTAGTATGTGGTGCGACAAATGCCAACTCTGAAGAAAAAGCATTTAACAACGTGTGATAGATATTCTAATTCCAACTCCCTTAAGTCTATTAATTTCCTCGGGTAGTTATCCTGTTACGTTTATGCACCTGACCCCTGACAGCCGCATCCGTAGCGTAGGGAGCTGGCCGCGTGCACGCGTAGGAAGTGTAGGCGTAGGGTCGTGGTTTCACGGTTTAAGGTGTGTGCTACCCAAGTACTTTAGTGACTTGTGCAAGAGAGGAACAAGAAAGTAAATGGCGAAGGAAGGGTGCGTGTGGCACACCCGTTGGCCATTGTCCGGCTGTTCGTGTAGCGCTCGGGCTGTATTAGTAGCCAGGGACAGGCCTAGGGTCGTCGGTGGTGATCCGGAGATGCATGCCGAGATATGCAGTAATTGGAAAATGATAGTATTAAAACAAGACTTAGCTTGATTTGTGTTCGTGTCGGAGAAGTCGGCGCGTCGATAGAGACCTAATGACGTTAGCATGCTATTACTGAAACTTTTGCATCTAGGCTATAGACTTTCTTTCCCCGGCAACGGCGCCAAAAATGCTTGTTGACATTGCTAACATCATCGACTAGAAATGGATATAAGATCCATCCCTATCGACGGCACCAGAAATGCAAAGGTATATCTTAACATGATGCTAAGTGTATATCAGATGTTGCTTTTAGATTAAACTAAAAGGTGAACTCCGACACGATTCATAGCACAACTCGATATAAGTTGTCAGCCCTGACTGGTGTGCCAGAAAACGCATGGATATGGTACTCTTACATATGCCTTGGATCTCTAGAAAAGAAGATATATATAAACTGGGAATCCGCAAGCGCACAGATATGAATATACCATTGTAGCATTTTAACTAGGAGTAAAACCAGGTATCGTATTTATATTCTACCACAGGGAAAGAAGTCTTTCTAATCCATAATAGCTAATACATGCTCATCTCTCAGTTTTATAATGTAGAGTGGCCAAAATATATCAATTGCTATAAACAGGGGTAAGTCACATAAAGATAAAGATATTGATAGCATTGTTCAAGTCATAACATCATGAGTAGCTAGAAAGTGTCATTATAGCAAGAGAAACATAGCAAAGTCTAGTTAGAGAGGATACTCCTCGGTAACTCTAAACTATATGTCAGTGCAAACTATGATTAGTGCAAACATTTAACAATCATGGAAGAAGAACTATTATATCAATGCATGGGGAGACTATCCAGGAGGATCAAGGCCGAAACTTGAAACAACCCAAACAGTATAAGGCTCCACTAGTCCTATGCACGGGGGGTGGACTGCGAAGGACTCAATAGTGCTATCACCACCACGATCGACCACACGACCCGGCATATAGGGTGCAATCGCAGATAAATACAATATAAGCACCACGCTTACACTGTCTTTACCGTTCACCCATGTTAACAAATGATCTAGGTGAGGGCTATACGACTCCATACATGAATATAAAGGCAAATCAACTATGCTAAACATGTAATCATAATAAACACCAAAGCATATAATGTCGAATATAATCATTGATAAGAACATATGTCTGTATAACAAATGTAAGGAACTAGATAAGAACTTACAAGAGCGAAGCTAGATCAGTATCTCGATCAGCCTCTAGACGATCAGGAGCCAAGTAGACGCCTTGCCTCCTCCTAGATCTAGACTAGCTAGCTACTCTGCTATATGGTGTTTCTAGGGCGTAGTATCTCTGACTTGATGACTTGATCTGGTGTATGCAAACTCAGATTTCCAGATGCCTCTGCCAGGGGGCAGGGGGGCTGCTTATATAGCCCCGAGGGGTAGGCGTGCGCCGTTTGATCAAACCGACCTAACGAGTGGTTTAGATTGATCCTCATAGGCGGTGGAAGAACCTTCTGGAAGTAGGACTGAGGTGGCGCCCGGGGGAGGCCGACCGGCCCCACCACCAGGCCGGTCGGGCTGGGGTGGGCCCCCTCGGGGCCCACTTCGGCCAAGTGGTCCGTCGCTTCTTCTAGATGCTTGTTTCTTGGGTGCCAAGTCACGTTGAGTTCCGGAGCCTTCTGGAGTCTTCTAGATTCGATTCTTTTAGCACTTTTCCCGAATGGTTCCTGGATTTATATAATTTACCAAATCTCCAGAAAAACTATTAGTGACACCCTATTCTAAGTTGATATTAACATTTATGCCCTTTTCTCATGTTTAGTTGACTTATAAATATATAGGATAAGATGTGTCAACATTACCGCCGGCGAGTAAATTTATACGAGGGGAGGCGTGTTCTGATCCGCACGGTAGCACAGGAGACACTCAGAGTTATACTGGTTTGGGCCTCCGGAGAGTAATACCCTACGTCCAGTGAGAGGGGGGTGTTCCTTATGCTCAAGGGTTTGCAACAGAGAGTACAAACTGGTCGGGAGAGGGTGAAGAGCCCAAGTCCCTGGCGTGCGTGTGGTTCAAGTAGCAGAAGTCTGCGTACGTGAGTGAGTGTGGAGGCTTGCGTTGTATGAGATGGGATATCGATGCTAAGTGTGTATGGAGGTGGAGACGAACCTCCTTAGAGACCGCCTCTGCCCCTCGCTTTTATAGTCGCAAGGGAGGAGTCCAGGGCGGTTACATCGAGTGCATATGAGCTAATCTACAGTGCGGTGTGTCCTTCTCTGCTCCGGGTTGTCAGACAGCAGAAGCGGCGAAGCACTGTTACGGGGCTTCGGGTGACGGTGCAGATCCCGTGCATCCTAAGGATCCGTCCCGGGGCCCCCCATGCCCTCCTCTGAGTAGTTAGTCGGGCATGGGAAGCAGTGTGCGTGCCCTGACCCCGCCAGTGGATCAGGAGCTTGTCTTTTCTTGATGTCGTAGGAGTGGAGTAGCCTGCCTCATGGATAGGTGACGGCTCGCACTGTGCCGTTGGTGGCACAGCGCTTCCCGTGCCCTCCGTGGTACGATGCGTACCGCCTCAGCTGGGGGACGGCAGGAGGATCCGTCCCCTGACACAGGATCAACCTGGTCAGGGCGGACCCGTGTAGGAAGGCTAACACGTGGCGGACCGCGTACCAGGGTATCACGAGACGCCAACGGAGCCTGTGTTCTTGTGGCCTTGGCGGCCAAGTCTTGAACTAGTCGGAGACGGGGAGCCACCCGAGTGAATGGACGGTCTACGCCGCATCTCCCAATGCTTAGGATGTAGTGCGTACTGCTCCGTTCGCCGTTCGGCGTCTATTACGCCGCTCATGGTATGGCGGTCACTGTACCGATGGTGGTAGGGTTTGACGAATCCGTCCCCTGACACCGAATCGGCTTGGCCCGGGTGGACCGCTGCGGCGGGGCGGACGCGTGGCGGTGCGTGGGGGAGCGCACGCGGGGATCCCAGGATCTCGATCCGGTGGGCCCACGTGCTCCCTGCCTTCTCTGCGAAGCCCGCTCGAGCGGGTGACGGAAACTACTCGTACGAGCGAGTAGTCGTGGCACCGAGGCGGAAACCACTCGTGCGAGTGGGCTTCCGCGGCCACAAGGAGGAAACTACTCGTACGAGCCGAGCCGTCGGGAGTGGGGATGGAAACTTGTCGTACGAGTCGCCATGCACTCGGGGAAGAGGTATAGGCGGTCGTGGGCCCCTCGTACCCTGTCTTACGGCGGAAACTAGTCATACGGGTCCTCGTGTACTTGGGCAGCGTAACACCTGTTGTGTTAGCTACTGGAGCAGGCCGTGCGTGGGCCCGTGCTGCGCTTTTTAGAGGTCCTGGTGGGCCCTGGTCTATGACCTCGTCAAATACCATCATCAACTTTAGGTGCAAACTTAGAGTTTTTGGGCTTCTTGTTGAGAATGAAGCACTTGCAACCAAAAACTCTAAAGTAAGACATGTTAGGCTTCTAACCGGTTAGGAGTTCATAAGCGGTCTTGTGTCGAAGCTTGTGAAGATACAAACGGTTGATAGCATGACAAGCCGTGTTGACCGCTTCCGCCCAAAAACTATCCAAAGTCTTTGCTGGCGGTCAAATATGACACCCCTAAGGAACTTGTTACACTTTGGTTTCGGCTTTGATTTGGAACTAACTCGCCACTAGGCATACTAATGATGTAACAAGTTCGACACGAGCATGTGTTTTTGGAGTGTGTTGTTTACGCAGGATTTTAGCGCTTAAAGGACACTTCCGGGCAAAGTTCATGAAGCACCTTATGAGAAGATAATGAAGTCTGGCACAAGTCAAGACTCAAAGTGAACATGACTCCAAATGCTCTAAAGGTCATCATGAGATTTGGAGATTTACCCACGAGATCAACTCAACTTGGGAGATATTCGCGCAGCCCAGAACAACATGATCTTCTAATGCAGATTTGGCGACCCAAACGGACTCTAATGGCAAAACATTTAATACCAAAGTTGTGCGTCTTGTCGAGAGCTTCGATTTGAACATATGGAAAGCCCAATTCGGATCAAGAAAGTAGGAGATATGGCCCCCGAAATACCAGCTGCGCAGACAAGTCCGAAATCAGGCAGATTATCTTCCGAGGCCGATTTGGGGATCTTATCTTCATTTCCAAGGAAGGCAATGAATACCAAAGTTGAAGATAATTTTGTGCCATACAATTTAGATATTGAATTTGCATTATTTGGAGTTCGAACGTGCGAGATATGATATCGGGAAGGAAGGGCTGCGAATCAGGAAAATCTGGACGAGGCTGATTTTATGGAAACCAAGTTTGCCTCTCTCCCAAGCAAGATCTCGTGCAAGGCAAGGTGGAGCATGCCCCAAAGCTCCCCAAGGACATAAATACAACCCCCTAGGTGCCCAAGGGGGGGTGTTGGATCAATTCAACTTTCAGAGCCACATAGAGGAGAAAGGAGGACGCTCGGAAACCCTAGCAAGGCCCCTCCGGCGGCACCACAAGATCAAGAGCAAGGAGGAGATTGGATCTTCAAGGGAGAAAGCAAGGCAGAGAGCATCTTCCTCGTCAATCTTCATCTACTTCGGAGGATTCTACACCATGTCTCGCGCTACAGTGTGTAACTTTATGGGGTAAAATCCTTGTTAGTCCTTGGGGTTGAAGGGAGAGCTTGAGTTGTAATCACCGAACCTATGTTTTGGATCTTTTTGCTATTATATTCATGTTGATGGTGCTTCAATCTTAATTGCTGGCTGGCTTGCTTTGGGTATGCATCGCTCGTAGCTTTACATATCGTGTTCCTTTTGTTCCTTATTTGATTACCGTCATGTAGTGACATGTACGCGGGAGGGAAAGCATATCGAACTTGGTTCACATCCCTTAGTTTTGCATACCTAGATCACATCAACGTCTTGTGCACCTATCGTTCGACCACGGATTACCCTCGTGTAGTGACTAATACGCGAGAGGGAAAGGGTCGGACTCGGTGCACCTTTACCTTTGATAGTTTATATCGGTTCGTTCTTGTGAGGTGGTTACTTCTCTAAGTGATCTTAGACCCCTTGGGCAAGCTTTCTAGATTCTTGAACTCTCCATACCTTTACTCTCTTTGTTAATCTCTTTAACCTAGAGTAGATTAGTTCTTATATATACATCATCACTTGATAAAGAGTTTTCGATCAACAAGTTTAGTGCTTAGTTGAGCATAGCAATCCACTTGTTCCACGGATTGATAAACCTTGGGGGTTACTCTAAGGGAAAAGCTACAACTAACTCGTGCGCTTGCGGATCGTAATTTGGTGCGTTATCTACCGTCAACAGTCTTGTACTCATCAAGCATGGTTCTTGCGGCTTCTATAAGAGTCCTATTCTTCCTCTCCACTATCCCATTTTGTTGAGGTGTGTATGGTACGAAGAATTCATGACCAATGCCTTCACCATCAAGATACTCTTCAATGTTGGTGTTCTTGAACTCGGTGCCATTATCACTTCTTACTCTCTTGATCTTCACATCAAACTCATTTTGGGCTCTAGTTGCAAACTTTTTGAATACATCATGAACCTTACTCTTGTCACGCAAAAAGAATACCCATGTATATCGAGAGTAATCATCAATAATGACAAATCCATACTTGCTTCCTCCAATACTAACATAGGCCACGGGACCAAAGATATCCATGTGAAGCAATTCCAATGGTCTTGTAGTGGTGAGTACATTCTTAGAGGGGTGAGGGACACCAACTTGCTTTCCGGCTTGACAAGCACTACAAATTCTATCTTTCTCAAAATGAACTTTTGTTAGTCCTAGGATGTGTTCCCCCTTTAGAAGTTTGTTGAGATTATTCATCCCAACATGGGCTAGTCGGCGATGCCAAAGCCAACCCAAGCTAGACTTTGCCATTAAGCATGTATCAAGTTGGGCTTTTTCCGATGTAAAATCCACCAAATAAATCCTTCCCTTGAGTTCACCCTTAAAAGCAACAGAGTCATCACCTCTTCTAAAGACGGTCACACCCTCATTGGTGAACAAACAATTGTAGCCCATCTCACAAAGTTGTGACACGGACAACAAATTGTAGTCCAAAGATTCAACCAAGTAAACATCGGAAATTGAATGATTGGTTGAGATAGCAATTTTACCTAAACCAACAACCATTCCACCACCATTGCCTCCAAAGGCAATCTTTTCCGTAGGGTGTTCAATCATTTCACAAGACATAGACATCTTCTTCTCCCCGGTCATATGATTAGTGCATCCACTATCAATCACCCATTTGGCTCCACCAGAGGAGTATGCCTACAAAACAAATTAGACTTGATTTTTAGGTACCCAATTAGAGTTGGGTCCTTTCACGTTAGTCACAAGAACTTTGGGTACCCACACATTCCTTTTGATCATAGAACCTTGTGTGCGGGGTCCCACATACTTGGCCACCACCTTACCCTTGTGGTTCCAAGTTAATACATAATCAGCACAAAAGTTGTCTTGTGAAGCATGTGCCTTGGGCTTCTTGGTTCGCTTGACTTGTACCACTTTGGTCTTGATCTGTGATTCATGGGATGTGCCATTGGAGCTCTTGAACTTGATAGGAGTGTTGAGCCTCGGTTGTTTACCTTCAACCTTGGCACCCAATTGCTTCATCCCATGCACCACATTTCTTGTTCCCACACCCCTTGTGTGGTTGTTTTTGATGAATGGGATAGGGTCTTTGGAGCCTTGCTCATTCTTACCTAGCCTCTTCCCATTCTCAAAGCCAAACTTCTTCATGTAGTTTGAACCAAATCCCTTGGTATGGTTCTCAAACTCTCCTCTCTTAGGTTCCTTCTTCTTTTCCTCAATAAGAGAGTTTGACAACCGAGCAATCTCTTTCAGAATTGTATTCATCTCGGCAATGTTAGTAGCACAAGCATTTAAATCAATTTTATAGCATCTAGAACAACCATTACTTGTAGAAGCATTTGAGTTAGAGGTAGCATCATTAGAGGTTGTTTTAGCACTATTCTTAAGATTGTCAAGTTGAACTTCAATTGCAATGTGACTAGCTTTCAAGCATTTTAGGCTCTCTTGAAGTTCAACCTTTTCATTCTAAAGTCTAGTGCAAGCATCCTTAGCTAGGAAAGACTTCCTAGTTAATTCATCTACTACAACGACCTCTTTAGCTTGAGAGTTCTTGAGGCTAAGAATTTCTTCCTCTTTTTCCTTGAGTAAGCCCTCTTGCACCTTGAAACCCTTCTTTTCAATTACAAGGGCATTCTCAAGGGCAATGGTGTCAGTGCGGAAAGTAGTCCCGATACTAACTAGTAAGAGCGCTGAGATCGATCTCTCGATGGCCGGTGCTAAGCAACGCTGGGACACGGGGTTTATCCTGGTTCCGGCCGTGGGCCGTACGTCCAGCAGAGGTGCGCTCGTGGTGCTGTATTGCTAGGCACCGTGGTGCTCGTAGAGGGGAGCTACAAGCGAGGCGGGAGAGGAGGAGGAGGAGGAGCCTCCAGGTCCCTGAGGTTTGATTGAGGCGAAGTGCCAATATCGTAGGTGAGGGCGGAAAGGTGAATGAACTAGCTATCCATCCTCTTCCTGCAGCCAGGGGACCGCCTCCTCCTTTTATAGACCAAGGGGAGGCGGTTTACAGTCATACTGCATGGCTTCAGGTGCTGTGTGGCGGCATGGCGCGCAGTGTCGAGGAATTGACAGCCGTCCTGGCGAATCTTGCCCCTGGCAGGTGTCGTGGCAGGTCCTGTGCCCGTCTAGGGGCGGCTTCGAGGGTGGTAGCAGCGGAGTCTTCGCTTGATCGTCGTCCGTACGCCAATTCGAGGGCTTGGCTGACGGAATACCGGGGGCTGCATAGCGGCGGGCGTGGCGATGTCCTGTCAACCTGGGTCCCCACAGTGCGGGGGATGACTCTGCAGTGCCCGGGATGGTGGCACAGCGGCGGGGATGGCCGCACAGGGCCGGAGGTGATGGAGGAGACGCGCTCCGCTGGCCTTACGTCACGGCGTCGTCCCAGGCGGGTGTGGAGTAGGTGGCCGTACCCCTTTCGAGGGTGCCGCCGTCCTCTTTCGAGGGGGGCGACGTGGAGGAGGTACGGGAGTAGGCGGCACAGTGTCGTGGAATGACACCGGCCTTCCCGCACAGCACCCGCACAGCACTGGGGATGACCGCACAGCACGGGTTGGTCGAACAGCACCAGGATCTGATTCCCAGGCGGTGTCAGAGGACCAGCGTGGCGGGGATTCGCCTTTGTCCCGGGCGCCCGCGAGGCGACAGGGCATTTAATGCTCTGGTCGGGGGAGCAGGTGCGGTGCCGCGGGTCGAGAGCGGCCTCGAGCGAGGCGGAAACTCGCCCTAGGGGGCGTCAAGCCCTCGAGCGAGGCGGAAACTCGCCCGAGGGGGTGTCAAGCCCTCGAGCGAGGCGTAAACTCGCCCGAGGGGGCGTTAAGCCCTCGGGCGAGGCGGAGGTTTCGTGGTGCACGGCCTGGCCCTCGAGCGAGACGGAGGTTCGCCCGAGGGGTGCCGAGGCCGGCTATTTGATGGGCCGCTGAGGCTTTTTGGGCCGTGGGCCTTTCTCTGCCTTGGGCCGCGTTCATGCGTGGCGTGATTTGCGGTTGGTGGGCTTGTTTGTTCGCTTTCATTATTTTTTGGAAAGAGGTTATTTCCCATGTCATTAGGGGACCCTTATGGCTGTCCCCGACAGTAGCCCCCGAGCCTTTGCAGCGGTATCCGTAGGAACCTGCAAAGGCTGGTGCCCCCTGGTCGTCCCCGACTCTGTCAATCTGGGGTGCCTGTTCGAACCCTTCGAGGGTCAGGCTTCGAACCCCTGATTAGTAGGGCCTTTGCGGGGTGGCTCTGAGGTGCCCCCGTCTTGGTTTGATCTGTGGTGCCCGCCGGGCTGCGGTCGAATCGACCCTTGGGCCACTGATCAGTAATCCCTCGGAGCGAGGGCATCTGCGGCGCCCCCCCTCGGTGGGCAGGGCTTAAGACCGCTGATCAGTAATTCCTCATTCGAGGGGCATCTGCGGTGCCCGTCCTCGACGGACGGGTCTTTAGACCGCTGATCAGTAAACGCAGCATTTGAGGGGTCCGGCCCTCGAGTTCGTAGAGTGAGCCACGGCTCCGCCCGTTTTAGATCGGGGCATCGATCGCACCCGCGAGGGGTCGGTCCTTGAGCTCTTGGCTCTAGTTTCGTGAGGGGGTCATCCTTACTCAGGAAGGAACCCCACCATTAACGGGCCGCGTTCGTGGCCGCGGTCGTGCGGAGTGGGCGCGCCTTTTCAGGCGGCGCAGCGTGGGCGTCGTGGGCGACGTGGGAAGGCGATGGGACGGGGCGCCGCGTCCCTTGGGGCAATGCGCCGTAATCATAGCGTGCGTGCGTGCGCGTGACCGTTTCGGCGCGGCGGGGCCCGTTCGTCAGCGACGCAGGGCGCCGGCCGCATTAATCGCCGCCGCGCGCGGTGTTCCCGGGGGCGTTGCTCCCTCAGATCTTATAAATCACGGGGGGAGGGGGGTAGGAGTGAGGCGCCTTACCTCTGTCGCTCGCATCCGTCCCCCACACACAGTCCATCTTCTTCCCAGCCGCGCGCCCCGCCGCTTCGGATTCGTCCGCGCATTCTTTGCTTCTGCCGCCGTCCTTGCTCCCCACTCTTGTCTTCCATGGCTCCGATTCGGGTGCTGGACCCTTTCCCGTGGCCCCGGTCGACGGCGACCCGGCTGTCGCTGGAGGAGCTGGTGACCGGCGGGCAGCTGACGCCGGCCGGCGACGGTCCGCGCCCGGCGTGGATGGTCCCGCCGTCGTCGGACAGGGAGCCCAACCCCCCGTCGGGCTACGTCGTGAGCTTCATCTGTCTGCACGAGCGCGGATTCAACGCCCCTGTGAGCAGGTTCATGCGGGGGTTGTGCTACCAATACGGGGTGGAGCTCCACAACTTCGCCCCCAACACCATCTCGCAGGCGGCTTCCTTCGTCGCCGTCTGCGAGGGATTCTTGGGGATCCCGGTGAACTGGGACCTGTGGGTCCACCTCTTCCGTGGTGAGCTCCACACTCTCGTCACGAGCGAGAGGGGGACGCGTCGAGCGGTTCGCGCCGGCGGACTCACGCTTGCGTTGCGGGACACGCGCAAGGAGCTGTACTTGCCGTGCACCATGATGTCCAACAACGCCGAGTGGGAGAAGGGGTGGTTCTACCTTCGTAACGACGGCGCCGGCCTCCCGCCGTACACCGGGAAGGTGCTGAGGGAGAAGCCCGACGCCTGGGTGCACGGCGTGTCGTCCCCTTCAAGGAAGAGGAGGCTCGAGTCCCTCACCGACGCCCTGCGCCAGTTGGCGGACTCCGGGCTGGCGGTGACGTCCATCATCGCCAACTTCCACCACCGGCGGATCATCCCCCTCATGGAGAGGGAGCTCCGCATCTTCGAGATGAGCGACGCGGCCAATCCCGTGTCGTTGGCACGTTCACGGCTGCTGCAGGAGCGGCTCCCCAAGGGGTACGCGGCCACGCGGGCGAGGCGCGCGGTCAACCTCAAGGTGGTGCCACACAACGACGACGACCTGTGGTCGTTCGTGATGCTCCCCGACGCCGGGCCGGTGAGCACCGCTTTTCCTTTGCCCTGTGTCTCTCCTCTCGCGTTTTTCGTTCGTCCTGACAGTCGCTGCCTGTAGGCGGTGAACGTCAATGCCGCCCGATCGGACCCACCGACGCCTCGGTCGCAGGCCGCCGGCCGCGCGGCGCAGCGGCGGGAGCGGGACCGGGTGGCGCTCACGAAGGAGAGGAGGATTAGGAGGCAGGAGCGCCTCGACTAGTACAACGAGGAGTACCGGCTGCGCGAGCAGCAAGGTCTCTCCCCCCCACCGGTGCTGGTGAACTCGTCCTCGGACGAGGAGGAGAGCGACGGGGAGCGGACCACCTCTGATAGGTGGGAACCCGCGGCGCCCCCGTCCCCACGGGTCGAGGGGGCGGCCGCGGAATCGACCCTCGAGGCGGGCACGGAGCCACCCGTCACCGGGTCGTCGGTGGAGGTGCCAGCGGGCACTGCGGAGGCGCCCGTAGGCACGGTGGAGGGGCCCCCCGAGCCTTCGAGGAAAAGGAAGTGGGGCTTCTCCACCTTGAAGTAAGTAGCATCCTTTCTGCACGCCTTGGATTTTGAGACACAGCCGCTCATCCCCCCCTTTCATTTCGTTGTCAGGGCGTCGTCGGCCGTCCCCGATCTTGCGCCCGCCAAGGCGCTCAAGTTAAGGACGTCCTCGACGACCGGGCGGCGCTCGGAGAGGGCGCCACGGGCGGCGGTGAGCATGGCGGTGGCGGGCGAGCCATCACGCGCCCCGACCGCGACCGCGGGGCTGCAGCAGGAGGCGGCGGTGGCGGCCGCGATGCCGCAGCAGGCGCTGGTGCTCCGCGACCCTCATCATGGGTGCAGGCTGGTTCATTCGGAGAGCCAGTCCATCAGGGGCCACGAGACGGCCGAGGCCCCTGCTGGTGGTGATTCTGCCCCCAGGAGGGGCTGGTCGAGGAGGTCATCCGGGCCAGCCCCCGAGCCTACGCCCGAGATGCTGGTGATGTGGGCTGACGGCTGCGTGATGTCGCAGCGGCCGGCGCACGACGCCGGGGCGTCGACGTCCCGTGCCGCGCCGCCAGCACCTGACGCCGCCGCGTCGCAGTTGGAGCAGGGGCTGCGTCGCCCCGGGGTGCCGCGTACCCTGCTCGACGAGGCCCAGGCCGAGCAGGCGCTGTGGTAGGAGTTCCTTGACCACAGCGCCTCCCTCAACGCTGTGCTGGCCGAGGCACTCCGACTCCACGGAGGTCGGTCGTTCCAGCTCTTTGAGGTGAGCGTCTTTGCTTGGTTGGAGTTCATTTTCTCATTTGTTTCTCGTTCGAGTGTTTCACATTCTGATTCTTCTTTCTGCCCTTTGGTCGCCGCCCGCAGGAGCTGCAGGGCCAGGCGCGCGAGAAGTACAACCGCCTCTCCCAGCTAAGCTCGGACCTCGACTGGTATCGGGGGCAGTACGAGGCCCTGGATGCCCTGGTGGAGGCCCTGCGGACGGATAACGGCTGGCTGGAGTACCGGTTAAGGGCCGTGCAGGACGCCCTCCTGGACCAGTGCACTCTGACCGCGGAGGGCACCACCGCGGTCGACAGAGTGAAGGTCGTGCTCCTGGAGAAGGAGAGGTGCTGGCGACAGCGAACGGGGAGCTGCAGAAGGCGCGCGCTGCCCTGGCCGAGGCGCAGACCTCACTGGCGCAGAAAGAGACTGCCCTCGTCGCGGCGCAGACCCAGCTCCAGCAAGACTGCACCACCCTCGAGGGGGCGAGGTCCTGGCAGGCTCAGGCCGAGCAAAAGGCCCAGGAGGTCGAGAAGCTGAGCGCTGATCTGCAGGAGAAGGTCACGTCGCTCGCCGCGGCGGAGGTGCAGCTCCGCCAAGAGCGGAGCGCGCGTCAGCAGGCGGAGGGCCAGCTTCAGCAGGAGCGGTCTGCCCTCGAGGAGGCTCAGGCCGCACTCCAGCGCGAGCGCTCGGCTCGGGAGGAGGCGCAAGGCTAGCTGCAGCGGGAGCGCACCGCGTTGGGGGAGGCCCGAGCCACACTCCAGCTCCAGGACTCGGAGATCGCGCGGCTCACCGGGGAGTTGGTCCAGGAAGCCGTGTCGTACGAGGAGCTATGGAATGCCGGCGAGGAGAAGGACGCCACTATCCTCGAGCTGCAGCAGGTGGCCGAGACTGCGCGCGGGGCCCTCGAGACAGAAAAGAAGCAGGTCGAGGGTGAGTCGCCTCTCTTAGATTCTTCGTTTGTTGCTTGGGTTCGTCGAGATCCGCTCTCAACTTATTCGTCTTCTGCTTTCAGGCCTGCGGGCTGCTCTCGGGACGTCGACGACGCAGGCGGAGGCGCTCCAGGCGGCCTACAATTCCTCTCAGCAGGAACTGGAGGCTCTGCAGGAGGCAGCCCTCGAGGCATGCCAGAGCGTCGACGAGGGCGACGGGCAAGCCGGGAGCTCCGTGGTGAGCCGCCTCCGGGCCTTGGGCGGCCATGTAGCCCGGCGTATGCGGGGTGCGCTCCGCCTGGGGATCCAAAAGACCCTCGGCGTGGTGCAGTCGCATTACCGGGTTAACCTCGTGACGCTGGCTACGAGCTACATCGTCGCTGACGATCTTGATGACGACGGTGCGGAGGCCGAGGCGAACCACCTGGACGCGCTTGCTGCTCCTGCCGCCGACATCCTCACCGACAACTTCGCAGAGATCCTCTTCCCGGATGCTCCCCCCTCCGGTCCCCTCGAGCCCTGAGAGTAGTTGGGCACTCAGGCCCTTAGATTACGGTTAGAATTCGGGCCACGCGGCTCATGTAATAAATACAGTTTACTTGAAGTACTTGTAAGATAAGTGCTATTTCGTTTTTGTGATTGTGCCGTTCTGTCTCTTCCTTTTGCTTGGGCGAATTTTAGCTGGAATCGTTCGTTTTCGCGAGTAGCTTATAGGCAAAGTGGTGAGGGGGAAGGGCCGTATCCTGCCGGAGGCGTAGGCTATCCCTGACTCACCCGTCTTCGCCCTTTGGCCGCTCGCGTCCCGCGTCATTTCGCCCAAACTTCCGGGTCGAGACGTACTTGGCGCTTTTGAAGTAAAGCTTTTTTGCAAAAAAATGGGACCGTTTTAGGGGGGATACCCCCCGCAGTAGCCCCCGAGGGGGACTTGGTTTTCGGGGAGAAAGCCGAGTCGCCCTTGACTTTATTCAAAAGAAAATTTTACGTCTGTACAGCCGACTGGGGCGTCGGGTATGTGCAAAAAGACTTGGAAATCCTTTCTAAGGGTAAAAGCGACGTAGCTGTTGGATGTTCCAAGCGTTGGTGAGGACTTCGCCTTGCTCGTTCGCCAGCTTGTACGTGCCGGGCTTGAGCACCTCGACGACGACGTAGGGCCCCTCCGCGGCGCAGGTTACGTGCCTCGGGCGTCGATGGCTTGGACATGGCCCGAAGTAGTGTCGCCGCCGCGATGAGTTTTTGGCTGGCCCGAGGCGGCGTGTGTAGGTCATCCACATTGAAGTTGGCGTTGATGCGCTCGCGAGCCTGCCTCCCAGCTTCTCGGGCGCGTTCGCCACGCGCCGAGGCTTCTCCTGCGATGGTAGCACGCAGGAGCCGCACCTGTCGGTACTCCTCTGCGAGCTTCGCCTCAAGCTCGCGCGCCTGGGCCAGCTGCGCATTAATATCCGCATTGCCCGCTGGTGGGGCCGGTGGCGGGTTTGGCTCTGGATGCTGGGCTGCATCTCCGTCGCCTGCTCCGTTCGCGCCGTCAGCATGCTCGTTGATGATGACAACGAAGCACTCGCGCGAGGGATCGTAGCTCCCTTCGCTGGAGTCGTCGGAGCAACCGAACCAGTAGTTCGCAGCGTCAAGGAACCGCCGGAATACCACGGGGTCCGGTACGCCGGAGAAGTCCCACTCCGCGTAACCATGTAAGGTCGAGGGCGGCAGCTCGGTGGCCGAGCCGTGGTACGACTCGTCGTTGGTGGTGGCGATGAGGTTCCGGACTGCCAGCAGGTGGTGGCCCGGAAGGTCCTCGTACGCGGCCACGTCGGTGCTGACGGATGAGGCGTACGCCGCGGCAACGTTGCGCGTCCCGTAGGGGAACTGCGGCCCCGCGGCCGCGTGCTCCCCCGCGGGCGCCGTTGCACCATCGGTGGGTGCGTCACCTTGTGTTGCGGCGCGTGCGGCCCGGCGCCGCTCCATACGTGCCTGGCGCGAGCGCTGGCCTGAGCGCCGGCGGCGCCGAGGTGTCGAGGTGCTCGCAGTAGCCGCCTGGGCGGGTGCCAGAGCGTCAGTAGCATGCGTGGTGGGCATTGGGCCCGGCCCAGTCGACCGCCACGGGTGGAGTTCGTCGCGGTTGGTGAGGCGCATGAGGTAGCCGTTCCCTGTGGCCTGAAAGTTCAGGCTCCCAAACCGGATTTCGAATCCGGCTGGGAAAGGGTCCGAGCTACCCATGGAGTACCTCTGGGACCTGAACTCGGTGCGGATCACCATCGAGACTGCTGGTGGGGAGCTGATCTCAGCGCGTTCCCCTACCTGGCGCGCCAACTGTCGGTGCGGAAAGTAGTCCCGACACTAACTAGTAAGAGCGCTGAGATCGATCTCTCGATGGCCGGTGCTAAGCAACGCTGGGACACGGGGTTTATCCTGGTTCCGGCCGTGGGCCGTACGTCCAGCAGAGGTGCGCTCGTGGCGCTGTATTGCTAGGCACCGTGGTGCTCGTAGAGGGGAGCTACAAGCGAGACGGGAGAGGAGGAGGAGGAGGAGCCTCCAGGTCCCTGAGGTTTGATTGAGGCGAAGTGCCAATATCGTAGGTGAGGGCGGAAAGGTGAATGAACTAGCTATCGGTCCTCTTCCTGCGGCCAGGGGACCGCCTCCTCCTTTTATAGACCAAGGGGAGGCGGTTTACAGTCATACTGCATGGCTTCAGGTGCTGTGTGGCGGCATGGCGCGCAGTGTCGAGGAATTGACAGCCGTCCTGGCGAATCTTGCCCCTGGCAGGCGTCGTGGCAGGTCCTGTGCCCGTCCAGGGGCGGCTTCGAGGGTGGTAGCGGCGGAGTCTTCGCTTGATCGTCGTCCGTACGCCAATTCGAGGGCTTGGCTGACAGAAGACCGGGGGCTGCATAGCAGCGGGCGTGGCGATGTCCTGTCAACCTGGGTCCCCACAGTACGGGAGATGACTCTGCAGTGCCCGGGATGGTGGCACAGCGGCGGGGATGGCCGCACAGGGCCGGAGGTGATGGAGGAGACGCGCTCCGCTGGCCTTACGTCACGGCGTCGTCCCAGGCGGGTGTGGAGTAGGTGGCCGTACCCCTTTCGAGGGTGCCGCCGTCCTCTTTCGAGGGGGGCGACGTGGAGGAGGTACGGGAGTAGGCGGCACAGTGTCGTGGAATGACACCGGCCTTCCCGCACAGCACCCGCACAGCACTGGGGATGGTCGCACAGCACGGGTTGGTCGAACAGCGCCGGGATCTGATTCCCAGGCGGTGTCAGAGGACCGGCGTGGCGGGGATTCGCCTTTGACCCGGGCGCCCGCGAGGCGACAGGGCATTTAATGCTCTGGTCGGGGGAGCAGGTGCGGTGCCGCGGGTCAAGAGCGACCTCGAGCGAGGCGGAAACTCGCCCGAGGGGGTGTCAAGCCCTCGAGCGAGGCGGAAACTCGCCCGAGGGGGCGTGAAGCCCTCGGGCGAGGCGGAGGTTTCGTGGTGCACGGCCTGGCCCTCGAGCGAGACGGAGGTTCGTCCGAGGGGTGCCGAGGCCGGCTATTTGATGGGCCGCTGAGGCTTTTTGGGCCGTGGGCCTTTCTCTGCCTTGGGCCGCGGTCATGCGTGGCGTGATTTGCGGTTGGTGGGTTTGTTTGTTCGCTTTCATTATTTTTTGGAAAGAGGTTATTTCCCCTGTCATTAGGGGACCCTTATGACTGTTCCCGACAAATGGTTTTTTCTCGCTCAAGTCTAAAGAGTTCTTGCACCTCAAGAGTCTCATCTCTATTCTTGATTTCATTTAGAAGGTTCATAATTCTTTTGGTTGCTTTCTTGCCAAAACTAGTGATCATTTTTTCAAATTCATCATCACTATCATTATCATCATCAACATCTAGGGGAGAAGGTTTAGTGTCTACCTTAGTGCCCCTAGCCATGAGGCATGTGTGGGTGAAGTCATCTTCATCATCGGTGAGATCTCCAAAGAGTGATGGCTTGTCAATGGGTTGAGCAATGGATATTGTAGCAAGTCCCACTTCATCATCGGAGTCGGAGCTATCATCATTTGAATCCCATTCTTCACCCAAATGAGCTTCACCAACTTCCTTCTTCTTGTTATTATCATACTTGTTCGTGTCTCTTCTTCTCACTTTGATGTTGGGACATTCCGCAATGAAATGACCCTCCTTGCCACACCCAAAACATGGCCTCTTGGATGTTCTCTTGGTCTTGATCTTGTCCTTGTCTTTGCTCTTGTTGAAGAAGCCACCCTTCTTCATCACTTTAGTGAACCTCTTCACAAATAGAGCCATTTGCTCGGGAGTCAAGGTGTCATCACTATCTTCATCACTTTCTTCCTTGACCACGACCTTAGAGGATGATGAGCATGCCTTCTTCTCTTTGTCTTTGCTTGAAGCTTTGAGAGCTACTCCCTTGTTCTTCTCAATTTGTTCATGCATCTTTGACATTTCTTGTGAGAGCTTTGACTCCTTGACGGTGATAAGGTGTTCTTCAATTCTACCAATCACATCCGCCGGAGTGAACTTCTTGAAGCCTCTCTTCTCTCTAATGAGTGTAGGGAGTTGAACATCCCTAGCCATGTAAGCGGAGAGGATCTTATCAACTACTTCTTTTCTTCCCTATCTTGTGCTCCCAAGAGACTTGATTTTGTTGATGATCTTGTTCAAGCGGTTGTACATGTCTTGTGGAGATTCATCTTCCTTGATGACAAAGCGGTTGGGTTCACTTTCAAGAGCTCGAATTCTTCCTTCCCTATCTTGCTTTGTTCCTTCATGGTTGATAAAGAGAGTGTCCCACACATCTTTGACGGACTTCAAACCATCAACCTTGTCATACTCTTGGGGGGTGAGAGAGCTCTTGATGATGCGAATGGCTTGATAGTTGTGTTGGATTTCATTCGCTTGAGCTTGTGTCTATGTAGCATCTCCACTTGGAAAGGTGCTTCCCCTATTCACAACAGTCCAAAGTGCGGGGTTTACCGCCATCAAATACTCCTCCATCGAGTTCTTCCACTTGGAATAGTCGGTTCCATCAAATTGGGGTATCTTTCCAATGTGGTGTGAACTCGATGGTTTATCAAAGATTAAGTTAGAGTAATCGTAAGGGATTTTAGAGAACTCCCTTCCCGAAGGCCGACGAGTGGAGCGGTTCGATCTTGCATTATCAAAGTCATCATCACTTGAGGAGTATGATCCACCATCGTCATTTCTAGGATGATGACTTGTGCTTGCTCCACCGGCACCTCCCGCTGCACCCGTAGGACCCTCGAGTGTATGCACGGGTGGTTGATTACCATCGGGGTTGGTCAAGTCACCTTCGGGCGGCGTTGCTTGATTAGTTGGGGTCGACATCTCTTTTCTCCAAGCGATTAAGCTTCAAACGGAGCAACCGGCTCTGATACCAATTGAAAGGATCTAGATGTCAACTAGAGGGGGGTGAATAGTCATTCCTGAAAATTACAACTTAAAAGCAAACTGTCAGGTGAAAGTTCGGAGTCTCCGGATATTGACTCCGAATATTTTTCCGGATACTCCGGAAAGTCCGGAGTATCCGGGAAAATGTCCGGATTGTCCAGGCTTTTGAGGGGGCGACTAAATCAACAGGAATCAAACTTGCTCAAATTCAAATCTGTGAATATAGGATATGCAATACAGTGATATAAGCCTGTTCCACCACTTAGAACCAATAGGAACCTCACCACGGAGTAGATCGGCCACAAACCCTAGAAATGTACTCAAAGAGATATCAAGCATACAACAGGAGCAACAAGCACAAGAGACACAAGGGAGTTGTTACCGGAGTTCAAGCTCACACCTTGAGCTCTATGTCTCCGTTGAGGAACCCACAAAGGGTGGACCTTTACACCTAGGTCACTTTTCTCCCCCTAGTGACCACAAAGATCGAGCTAGGGTTACTTACTCAATCACGAGGTAATACAAACTTCCTTGGGTAGCCACAATCCTTTGGATGCTTCAAGGCAACGCCTAGCCGGCTAGGAGCTCAAGGCTCCAAGAGTAACAAACACGAAATTGCCAACCAAGCGAAGAACGAGGTGCTATAGAGATGGGAAATCAGCTCACTAGCACTCTCCAAGCTCTTGCTCTCAATCCCTCCTTTAATCCCCAACAAATCTCACCAAACCAAGGCCAATGGGAGTAAAGAGGGGGAGTGAATGAGTTCTGAGTGTTGCAGGTCGAAATGGGCAAGAGAGAGAGAGTGGATAGGGTTGAGGGGGTATAAATACCTCCTCACCCAGAAAAAGAGCCGTTACAGCTCTAAGACCCGGAGTATCCGGACCTGGTCCGGAGACTCCGGGAAGTCCGGACTATCCGGGATAAAACCCGGAGTATTCGGCCTTCCAGAGTTAGCACACTTAAGGATAGCTTGGTGAACGTGTAGTGCAAGGTGTCTCTCATAGGATTTTGGTTAGTCATCTAGAGCACCTTTTCAACTCTTGGAAGATACAATTCATGTACCTCTTTATAGTACGGCATTCCTAGGACTCAAATTCAAAATATAAAATAAATAAGCCTCCAAGGAACCCTTCTTTTGGTATTACTTCCTTTTTTATAGTAATGAAGCGCTTAGATGTCATCTTAGAATTTTAGTACCTGCTCATATACTCAATACACCATTAGTAGCTTAATAATCCGTCATAAATCACCAAAACCCACTTAGGGGGCCAAGATACTCTTCAGCCGGCCACCTCACGCCTCGTCGCTCACCACCACGAGGAGCAGGGGAGGCCGCCGGATCTGTGGATGCCGCACCGGCCTTCGCACGCCGTGAGCCGCCGCGCGCGGCCTTTGCCTGAGCTCGTGGACGAGGAGGAGCTCAGCGGGGGCTCGGCTGGAATAGGAAGGGGACGCGCTACCGCCGGCGGGGAGAAGGCGGGGCCAGCCGCGGCCTGTCACCGGAGTAGCAAAGGAGGAGGTGCAAGCAAGGAGAGAGAAAGGGTAATGGGGAGGAGGGAGGGCCGCGGAAGGTAAAAAAGGAGAGAGAGTGGACGGGTGGGTCCCTCCACGTGTTGCTTGGGATGAAGGAGATATAAAGTATGATGGATGCGGAAGAAGTGAGTACAAAGGAAAAGATCTCGCTGACCGGGCAGAATTATGCAGTTTTGAAGAAAATATGAAGGATGACAAGTGTAGATGGTCTGCAAAGACGTGATTATTATTTATTGGTAGCAGCGGGGCCAGGCCCGTGTAATGGAGCGGCGTCGCGTTGGTTACACAACCCGAATGTTTTCATTACGCCAGGGACGGACCAACCATGCAGATGGGTGTGCTCCGGTCCAACATTGGGTTTGCTGAGCATCGATACTAATCAACGTATATATACTCCTACATGCATATCTCCGTATTTCATAAGATTAATTAAATTGTGCGAACATTTGTTACAAGGTAGGTAGGCACATACGTTAAAGCATCTTCAACAGTTTCTCATCTCAGGTTGTCATTCTTTTTTTTTAAAAAAAATCGTGTCCAACAGTTCTCACCTCCCTGTGCGCATATATGCGCGGCGCATCCATGTGTTAGAAAAGGTGGAAGGACATAAACATAATTTTATTTCTATCTTAGGATTCCTGATGCAAGTTTTCAGGAGGTGGAAGGGTATAAATATAGTTTTGTTTCTCTTTCAGGATTTGTAATGTAAGGTAGATCTGGATTTGACAAGTGAATAATGTCAACCTGTTGGAGTTCGGCTGCTTTTTCACCCAGACGGTGGCTTAGTGCAAATGTAGTCATGACCAATTGCCCACGACCCAAGACCATTTTTGTATTCGTGAGCATGGATTGAAAATTGTCAGCTCAATTGCATGCATGCATGATCTAAATAGCTGCAATAAAGAAACAATTGTTGTCTCGCACGCAGATGATGATGAGAAGCTGAAGGATCAATGTCTCGTAGAAGGGGGAGGGGGTTTGAATATGGGCTTTTTTGATTTTCTAGAACAAGTAAAAACAACTTTAGTCAAGAAATTAGTGTTGCCCATCTAGAAAGGTTTTTCTCTACAAACTAAGCACACTATCACGGAAGTTCCTTAGCAAGGTTCACACTAAGATGAAAAAGATGCAAGGCACACAACCAAAACTAGATTAAGATAACTTAAGTGCGGAATGTAAATGCTGAAATTTAGTGCAAGAAAGTAGAGAGGGGACACGAGAAAACAGAATTTTTTCCTGTGGTATCGAGGAGTTGACGCTCCCCCTAGTCCACGTCGGAGCACTCACTAAGAGTATTGCTCCCCCTCAAGTCACAAAGACCTGAGTGCTCACTAAGAGTACCAGTTCTCCATCTCCGAAATGGTGGGTCTCAAACCGTGTACACCAAGCACTTCTTGCGGCTCCCTCAATCACCAAGAGCTCACCAAGAACCCTCCGATCACCAAGACCGTCTAGGAGCTGTCAATCTCCAAGAGTAACAAGCCCACACACCTTCACTTGACCAATGCACTCAGCTATATCATGGTATGAACCTTGAAACCCTTGATCACCAAGAAAGAATTCCCCAAGCAAGAGGAAGATGAAAAGTTCCTATGAAAAACATACCGTCGGATGAACCGATGGTTCCCCCATTTCCAGCGTCGGTTCATCTGGTGACTGATAGCCAGAGAACTAGCCGTTGAACACACCTTTATCACATCACTAATCTGACGCATGCACTGACGCACTGTCGGTTTATCCGGTGCTGAAGCGTTATCACTCAGGCGTCTCTGTATGACATAAACACAGGCGTCAGATGAACCGCTGAGTACCCTGCATAGTGTCAGTTCATCCGGTGCTGAAGCACTTCTCACCAAGACGTCTTTGTATGATTTAAGTGCAAGCGTCAGATGAACCACTGCTTCTGACCGCCGGTTCATCCGGTGATGAAGGCCTCTGACTCCAAACCTTACTGTATCCTAGGGCACCGGATGAACCGACGCAGTACTGTCGGTTCATCCGATGGTGTCGTTTCAATTTTCCTGCCTTAGTAATCATCCGACGAATGTAGAAATGTAGGCGTCGGTTCATCTGACGCCACTCAGTGAAGTTTAACTCATCTAATTCAATCTCCTTTGAGTTTTTCGTCGATTCTTTTGCTTCTAAAGTGTTTCCAAGAGCACTCTGAGCTTGTTTAAAGTTCAAGGAGCTTGAGAGTGCATATTTGCATAGCATTTGTCGTATGATCAAGCTACTAGTGTGTGAACCTCTCTTAATAGTATGGTCAAACACTACAAACTAGCAAGTTCTTCATCTCCTTGTGACACTTAGAACTAAGAATGTCTTTGGCCTTGTATCATTTGTCCATTGATCACTCATAATTTCAAATTGAGGGGTAACATTTCATAGATATCTCATAATAATAACCCAAGATTAACTCTACTTCAAAACAAAGGTTAGTCACAAGTATATTGTTGTCACTTATCACCGAAACACACTCTTACCAAAGGTGTACAAGGGCCTAGATGCTTACAGAAGCATGAAACCGTCAAGCATCCAATGTACTATTTGTCCACACAATACCATTCCAATGCTCAAATGCCAACATTGGGTAAAATTTCATGTGAATTGAGCCCTTCGAACCGTCGTTCCCACCCCAATAAGTAGCAACCAAATGAACGCAAACGCCGCACAAGCACTTAGTTAAGGCAGCGACGCCTACAATGTGGCACCCAAAGTCTGAAATGCACTACGCCACGAAGCTTAATTCGAGGAGTCACGTATCGGTGCCACGTCCGCCATTGCGACCCTCGCCTCGGGGGGGGGGCAAGAAGCCGACACGGGGCCGGGGAGCACGACACCGTCGGCGAGCCTCCGTCTGACGCGGCACCGAAGGCGATGAAGCCGGAGCCAAAATCGGAGGGCTCGAGCCCGAGCACGGTGGCGAGGATCCGACCGGTGCCGGAGACGAGACCCGCGAGCCAACCCCTCGATGGAGGGGGAGGGGGAGGTGCAGGCGAGGCCCCACACGGACGCTGCCGACGTGCGGGGAGGGGTGTGCCCCCCGCGACAGATGACTCCATGGGAGGAGGCGGTGGCAGGACAAGGAGGAGGTGGAGGGAGGGAAGAAATGGAAGGGAGCCCAAAATTAAACCGCGCCGAGATTGGGGTCCTCCGTAAACAAACGTGCTCCAAATTTGGAGCTCCCCTTCCCTTCCTCCTTCCCGACGTGGATGGCCCACCTAATTGTTGCCTGCTTGTTCTACGTGGCAGGACAAGGAGGAGGTGGAGAGAAGGAAGAAATGGAATGGAGCCCAAAATTGGGGTCGCCCGTTTGGTTGTGAACAAACGTGCTCCAAATTTGGAGCCCCCCTTCCCGACGCGGATGGGCCCACCTAGTTGTTGCGTGCTCGTTCCACGTGGCTAGCGTTTCTCTCGTGGCCCATGTTGTCAGTAAGTTTGTATTTGTGGGGATTTTTTTTCTTCTGACTCGTTAGGGAGCTTGACAGTAGACTATATCAGGCCCTATTTAGTTCCCTGAAATTTCACCAACCACCCGTCACATCAATCTTCGGACACTAATTAGAAGTATTAAATATGGATTAATGACAAAACCCTTTCCACAACCTCTACCATAATTTTCGAGACGAATCTAACGACCTTAATTATGTTATGATTAGACAACATTGTGCTACAGTAAACAATCTCTAATGATGAATTAATTAAGCTTAATGGTTTCGTCTCGCGATTTCCTGTCCATCCGTGTAATTAGTTTTGTAATTAGTCTACATTTAATCCTTCTAATGGGCGTTGAAAGGGTTCCCCAAAAATTTTGGCCAAAATTTTTGGGGAACTAAACGCGCCCTCAGTACCACAAATTGCGTGTATTGGGAACCAAGTTGTGCGATAAATGATCGTGTGTTGGACGATTTAAGGAAAGAAATATAGTAATTTTTGCGCAACTGAACCACACGACTACACGAGCATATGCTACTTGGCAGGAGCAATAGGGATGCTCTAATAGTCTAAATGTTACATATGGCTCAGCTCAAACCATTTATTTTATCAGGTACTTTCTCCATTCCAAATTGTAACAATTTGGAACGGAGGAGCATTGTGCATAATTTACAATCACAGTCTCTACTCATATCCGCAATTCTGCATGAAGCAGAGAGCACAAATCTTATTACAAGCACTCGAGATCATGCTTGAGCCACTTCTTCACTGGAGCCTTTCTCCCAGACGGCGTAGTCCTTGCCGTGCGCGACGACCTGGTACCCGGCAGGGATGAACGCGCTGACGTCGTACCTAGAACCGATCTTCATGATCACCTTGGCGTCGATCTCCGCCACGTAGGCGTCGCCGTCGTACAAGTGGATCGTCAACTCGCTCGCCGGCGTGATGCCGTTGCGCTTCCGCACCGCCAATAGCGCCGCGATCTCATCCTTGAAGCCCCAATCGAAGAAATGGTCGTGGAACTACCATCGAGCACGAAGCTTTTTTAGTATCCGAAACCATATCGATGATGTCAGCCCAACACAGTAAGTAGTGGTTTTATGTATACTCACGATGCATGGGTTGCCGGGGTGCGTGAGGATGTAGGCGTAGCCCTGCATCACCTTGTCGGACGGGAACGGCCACATGGCCTGCGTGGAGCCGGTGTCGTGGTTGTCGACGAACGTGACGGCCTTCGCCGGCCACCACCCGATCACGCCGGGAGCCTTCCCGCGCGGGTCGATGAGCCGCCACAGCTCGCCCTCCACGGCGGCGTTCAGGATCCCTTTGGTGGTGAAGTCGAACACCGTGGCCGGCGACGCCGCCCCGCCCACCTTGTCCACCCAGTCCACCAGCGCCTGCCGGTGCCGGTCCTGGTCGTACTCCGGCTTACCATCCCCGCCGTACGCCATGTCGCTCCACAGCTCGGCGACGGCGAAGCTCGGGCCCGTGGCGTCGACGTACGCCCTGGCGACCTCGGCGGAGTACCCCTTGGCGAAGTCGAGGCGCCACGCGTCGAAGCCGAGGTCCGACTTGAGCCACAGCAGCCACTCGGCGAGCTCGCGCCGGACGCGGTCGTTGAGGTGGTCGATGTCCGGTGCCGCGGGGAAGTCGGCGCCGGTGTCGAGGTTGCCCGTGCCGTCCGAGTACACGGTGTCGTCGCGGCAGATCATGTGGGGCCCCCAGTCCAGGCGGCTGTCGTTGGTGCCGCCCTCGAAGACGCAGTTGATGCCGCGGGAGTCCTTGTAGTCGGCCCACCGGTGGTTGATGACGACGTCCGCCACCGCCTGGACGCCCTTGCCGTGGAACGCGGCGATCAGGGACCGGAGCTCCGACGCCATCCCGTACTTGGACGCGTCCAGGTCGTACAGACGACTAGGCAGGTAACCTGCACCGGCATGTGTACATTTTTTACAGCCACGATGTATATATGCGCTTCATTTATATACGCAGGGTTTTTAATACCGAAGTCGAACCGCCGCCCTCCGGTACCTGGAAACCGAGCAATACACCGCGAGAACCGTTCAAAACTGGACAAATTCAAAAAAATCAAATTCGAACCACCGTTCATTCGGTACCGAGCGGTTTAAGCGGTATGCCGGCCGGTTTCTGTGGTGTATCAGTGAATTAGCCTAAATTATCGACTCAATGAAAAATATGGTTGTTTTCAAATTTGAATTAAAAACTCAAAAATAAAAGAAAAAATTCTAAAAATATTTCAAAGTGCGTAGAATATAATGATGTCAAAAATTTTCAAATATTAGTGTATTTAATATTTTTTGCGAGCATTAGAAGTTCAACTTTGATTGAACTTTGATTGAACTTCTAATGCCCACAAAGTATACTAAATGAACGAATATTAAAAAATTTTGACACCATTAGATTCCATAAATCTTGGAGTATTTTTAAAATTTTCCTTTCATTTTTTATTTTTTATTTCAAATTTGAATATTTTGAACTCGGGCGGGACGGAACCGGCCGGCCGGGCCGGTACCACCCGTTTTCGCGGTATACCGACCGGTTCCGTTCGGTTTCGTGACCCTGGTATATACGTCGCAAAATTTTATTGTATTTCTTATTGCCCTCAATCCTAAGTTATAAGTTATTTTAACTTATTTTAGATTCAAAATTCGTATAAATTTTGCTATACAAATGTTTAGATATACATTCTGTCTAGATGTGTAAAGTAAAAAAAATCTAGAAAAATTAAACTACGTGTCTCTAATCAACTGCCCCGAGCGAAAGGCCAAACGAGCACACTTCGCAATCATCAGACGAGCTCACACGTGTCGTCCACGCCACGTCTGCTTTTCGGGACGTTTCGTTCCGTTTCTCCGAGATGTCCAGACGAGAATTGAAGGAGAAGCGCGTTCAGACCGACGGACCTTGGGCGTCGGCGGAGCGTGACGCCGGCGGCAGCCAGACGTGCGTGATGCCGGCGGCGGCGATGTCGTCGACCTTCCCCATCAGGAGGTTGTACCACCCGCCGCTCTGCTTCCACGACTCCCAGTTGAACGCCTGCCAGCCACACCATCTCAATTCTTTCAGACAACAAATCGACGGGGGGAAACGTTTCTTCACGAGCAGGACGGACGATCAATTGGATGCCTGATCGATCGAGTGCGTTGGGTGGTGGTTGGTTACCTGGAAGAGGACCTGACCGGATGCCAGGCTCAGGAGGAGGAGCAGAGTCGACAGGCAGCACAGCGGCCTGCTCCCCATGGCTACCTCTGTTTCTCAGCCGCGCAGATGTCTCTACACTGATCAGTGACTTCTGACTGGGAAGACGATGAGTGCAGTGAGGTCGCAGCAGGGTCATGCTGCTGGATATTTATAGGCAGTAGCTATCCAGTGTGTCTTTGACAAGGATATGGATAGCTATCAGTGGGGCAGCATGAGAGGGAGTTGCTTGGATGCAAACTGAGCTATTCCGTGCTCAGACAACTGAAGACCAGGCCGCTGAAGCCTGAGGCTCCGTTTAGATGACTGAAATTTTGATGAAATGGTTGAAAAGGTAGAGACGACGGATAGTTCATATATTGTTCTTTAACTGAAATTGTTGGATCTTACCTTGCGACTAGCAAGCTAATTCAGTGAGTTGAAAGATGCACGATGATTTCATTCAAGTACGGATTCGCTCCACTTCTTTATCTGCCCATACGAGAACACTCAAAATTACTGCAAAATTAAATGTCGAATCAAATTGCGGCAATGCAATTTGTTCTCTCTTTTATGTGCTCTTCAGGCCTTGTTTAGTTACCAAATATTTCACCAACTATCAGTTACATCAATCTTTGGATTAATCAAGAGTATTAAATGTGAGTTAATGACAAAACATATTCCACAACATCTACCTTAATTTTCGAGACGAATCTAACGAACCTAATTATGACATGATTAGATGTGCTACAGTAACTAATCTCTAATGACAGATTAGTTAGGTTTAATGGATTCGTCTCGGAATTTCCCGCCCATCCATGTAGTTAGTTTTGTAAGTAGTCTACGTTTATTACCCCTAATAAACTTTGTAAGAGACTCCCAAATTTTTCACTCCGAACTAAATAGGGCTCAAGATTGGCAATCCAGCAAGTCTAGCACAAAAATATTTTTCCTTACGTGCAGCATAAATCCAGCAAAGACTATTGCAGAAAATCTTCGGTGGTTGAAGTTGAGTGCTTTATAAGAATAAATAATACTAATGTAAACTAAAACTGAACTTTCCATAATATGATGTGACACGTCCGCGTGGCGATATGTCAATTCCGCATGGTTGCAAATGCAACTGTCACAATGGCATCACTTTGATCGGCATACTTCTCCTTATCAAACATGTTTTTATTGGTTAAATAAGCTCTCTTGATACTGTGATCCAACAAGAAATTTTATTAAGGAAAAAGTCTACTTTACTCTTCTCATCTATTTACTTTGTCCACTTAACCCCTAAATAAAATTTGAGCTCACTTACTCCCCCAAACTACTTCATTTGGTCCAATTTACCCTCTAATTAGATTTCTACTTCTTGTTTATTCACGTACAAGTTGAGTTTCAATTTCAGATTTTGTCAATTGACTTATAACATAATGTTCTATGGTAGAAAAATACAATAGCAATTTTTCGTGACTAATTTTTCTACAGTTTTGTTCATCTCAGATAAATTTTGTATTAAATATTCCTAACTTATGAAAATAATGATAAAAAATTCTTAGTATAATTTTTTAACATAAGACATCATGTTTTGTATTCACTCACAAAATTTGAACTCGAAACTCAACTTATACAGAGAGAAACAAAAAAGAGAAATCTAAGAGGGTAGATTGAACCAAATGAAATTGTTTAAGGTAGTATAGTGAGCTTAATTTTTGTTAAGAGGTTAAGCAGACAAAGTGATTAGGTGAGGGGAGTAAAATGAACTTTTTACTTTTATTAATATATCACAGCAAATTGTTAGTAGTCACATGGATTTATCCTGAAAATTATTAAAGCTATTATTTTTTATGGCAATTAATATGTTTTTATGCCGATTATATTTAAAAAAGTATGGACTGAATAATACAACTAATGGTAAAAAAACAACAAGAATACGGTCAGTCGAATTGAACGACATGCACCACATGCAACTCCTCTCAACAAACTACCCTAGCGAGTCAGATTGGACCATCGACACGTCAAATTCAACTTTTCGCAACAAAGTTCTTCGAATAGTTGTTGTCAAAAAAAGTCTTTCGAATAGTCGGATTGGAATATCGACACTAGCCACGCAACTCCACCGCTCCAGTGATACCTTCACAACATGCAACTCCGCAAAGTTCCGCGCAACCTCGGCACCTACAAGGTTACAACTGCACCCGGACCAACATGAACACCCACACTACTACCATCTTTCTCTCTTTTTTTCTTTTTTTTTATTTTTGTTTAAATAGAAAAGAAACTCTCATCCACAACGGACATGGTGCGAGCTTCGAAAAGCGATACCTCCAAAAAAGCAAGAGGTGAATTTGTTAATAGTGAGACAGATGTGATAATTTATTTACGAATTGGATGAAGCATATATTGCATACACATTTAGAACAAAAATAAGCCGACACAAAGTTCCTTCAACTCAGTTTGCGACTGACTCGAGAACATTTGGGTGGAGGTCGTTTGCTGTAGGTCGTGCGGCTCGCAGCTCGCTACAGGAGATCATGTGAGATTCTGAACAAAATAACAACACACAATTCAAGATCGCAATCCACTAGAAAACAAATAATTATTATCCCTCATCACACCACACCAAATTGCTAGGAGTTAGACCATCTCCAGCAGTGCACTCAATCCCCATCTGCAAAATTCCACATTGAGAAAAGGAGAGAGAAGAAACACACGCTCAAAAAAACTGCTCCTTCCAGCAGCCATCGCGCAACCCTTTCTTCATCTCAACCGCTTCTCGTCCTCGCGCAGCTTCTTCCCCGGGCCGCCTCCTCCTCCTCCCTCTTGGGCGCCGCCGCCCCTCGAGCGCCGCCACCTCCTCCTCATCCGCCTCGTTCCTGGGCGGATTCACGGCCCGCCGCCTCCTCCCCGGTCCTCCTCCTCTCGGGCGTCGCCGCCTCCTCCTCCTCCTCCTCCGCCTCGGCGGTGGGAGATCCGGGGAGTGAGAGCGAGGCCGCGAGGTAGGTGAGGTGCTTGTGGGCTCGGCTCGGCGAGGCAAGGAGCTCGATGGCGGGGAAGGCGAGCGGGTGAGCTTCCGCAGCGCGACGGCCTCGGTGGCGGCGTCGAGAGCGCGAATCTCATGGCCGAATCTCGGGAGGCGGCGTCGGGGGCACGGATCTCACGACCGGATCTAGGTGGCGGCGTCGGGCGCCACGACCTCCTCCTCCCTGGCGGTCGCGGCCTCCTCCCCGACGGCGAGGTCCACCTCCCCCGGCTCCGTCGCGGGAGCTTCTTCTTCAAGTCGTCATCACAGAGCATCCCCACCTCCTCCCTCCCGCCTCTGGCTGCTGCAGTGCTCCGCCTCGCGAGCTCCGTCGGGCTCTGCGTCCCTCCCTCCTGCTTCCTTGTGATGGCGCGAGAGGGCACCATGCCGTTGGCCGACGGGTGAGACGAGATGCAGTGAAGAAAGAGAATCCTAGGAATGCAGATGGCAGCTGCGCGAATCGCAAAATGCAGCGACAGATGCAGCACTTGCTGGAGCTGCTACAGTGTCACGATTTGCCTCATTTTGCAGATGCAGCATGCGATGCGGCTACTGCTGGAGATGGTCTTAGAGCTCAAAACAAATCTATTTAGTTACAAGTTGTTTTGCTTACAAAGTTGGTCCATTAGCTGGTGCCTTAGGATTTTGAGAGCCTTTTGATGATCTGACGAAGATATTGTAATGACCTAAACTTTATATAAAATCTAGTAATATATATATGTATTTTTTCTTGCAAGTCAAAACAAATACATTGATATATTTTTAATTTAACATGTTTGATAATTATCGAGGGACAATGTAGATTAAAACAACAAAATATTAGTACTTTTAGAATTAATATGGTGCAAAATCATCAAGAACGGTATTGAGATCAATAATGTTTAATATAGCCCTCTCCATTGTGCACATAGCCAAGTCATTTAATTTTTTTTTTGACATAGTTGATATCAAATAGTTATTCAACAACTTCAGTTTTGAGAAACTTCTTTCAGCCGAAGCTAATACAACTAATAGGATTCGACCAAAACATTTATATAGCAAATCTGCAATTATAACAAACTTCAGAATCTCAAGTGCTAATATCAAGTAGACTAGCTTGAGCTGTCTGATCAAATATATCAGCTAATCTATAGCTGTACTTATACATAATTGGGCTTAGACCCTCCTTCCAGCTTGGGGGGAGTCAAGTTTACTTGACCGTAGGGAGCGCTCTCTATTCCGACCAGTGTCTGTGAGCCCACCATATGATCCTCTAACCCCACCCGCTAGTCCCATCACCCCAAAAGCAAATAAAAACAAAAAAACAAAAAAAAATTGGAAAAAATCTGAAAAAAATTGAACGTGAAAGTTCGAAACAAAAAAATTAAAACAAAAGTTATGACAACTTTTTGAAAACAAATCTGAACACAAATTTTTTGAACTGAAAAAAGGAGAAAACTTTGTAACAAATTTCGGATGCAAATTTTATAATATTATTTCGGGAAAAACTTTATAAAAACAATTTCTAACAAACTTAGACAAAAAGATTATACACAAAAAAAATTAAAAAAAATAAAGAAGAAAGTTTTTGATAAAAAACAGAAAGAAAAGGTTAAATAAAAATTTTAGAAAAAATAGAGAATTTTGAAAAGAAAAGTTGAATAAAAATTTTGGAAAAAAGAGAGAGAGGCCCGGGCTCACCTCGGCTGTAGCCCCCACGCTCCCGATGCCGGAGCTTTGCCATGAAGGCTCGAGCACCGTGGCTCGCCGCAGAGAAGCTCACCTCGCCTAGTGTGGGCGCTCCTGGTGGAGGAGCTCGCCGTGTTGGCCTAGGCGCTCTCCACGGGCGAGCTCCGAGGGGAGGGGAGGTGCCGTGGGGGAGCTCACCACGGCTCACCGGATCGGCGACGTTGTAGTCCTGCGGCCTGCGCTGCTCCCCACAGTGGCGGAACCCGTCAGGGCCGCCGCCCTTACACCGCGGGTGGCGGGCTTGCCGCTGCCGAGATAGAGGCCTGAGTAGCTCGTCGGGACATGTTGGACCCTAGAGAAGCTTGCCGGGGTCTTTAGGAGAGAAGAATTGGGATGAAATAGATGGACAGCGGTGAAAGTGATAGTTAGATGGACCCATTATGTGCTGCTGTGGTGGAATCGATCGGGAGGACGAGAAGTTACAGGTGACTGTAAAGTCAACATTACGTTCCGGAATCTGTTCGTTTGGCTTATCAGCCACCAGCTAGGAGTACTATTCTCTCAGAACAAATCAGCCACCAGCTACCAGCCAGCAGTATTTTTCTCTCAGAACAAATCAGTGCCAGCCATCAGCCACCAGCCAGCTGAACAGGGCACCGGCTTGTACCCTCAATCGTCGCACATGATGATCTACCTCTAAAGTCAGTATTGTCCATTAACAACCAACTTAAGTAAGTCCACAACGAAATTCAAATTATTAATAAAATTATTACAGTCCAAACCATTTGCAGGTGAATCAACAGCTTTGTTTTGGATGATATAAAATACGCTTCCCAACGGGTGTACGAAGAGATCACGCCTTCTCAACGGGCTTACGGGGAGATCAGATTACACTTCTCTCCTCGCCTTCCGCTTTGCAACTTGGAGGAGGCCTCGCCGTCCGCGCGGCGCAGGTGCGCACCGCGCCCCCCGCCCCGCCTCGAGTCTCCTATAGATTCCAGTCCCGTAGATCTCTCCCATTTGGACAAGGTGTGCCAGAATCCCTCCTCGCATCTCTCTAATGCTACTTCGTGATCTGATTGGCTGACCAATTTGAAATAGCGGGGGGGGGGGGGGGGGGGGGGGGCGGGAGGAAACTTACTGAAATTCTGATCTCTCTCTCTCTTTTGGAAAACCAATGCTGTTCCCATCGGCGACCGAGGAGCGGATGCAGAGGATTTCTAAGGGTAGCAATTGCGTTTTGGTTATGGGTTTAGGCGGGAATGTGCGACGCAGTGATCATAAAAAGCTCATAATTTTGCCGTCAGTAAACGGACTAGCAGGCTGCTGATTTTGACGGTGACAGTATCCGTTTGAGTTAGAAAGAAATTGATTTAGATGAGACACTGGTACGAAAACTCTGTTTGTACAAAGCATCAGACAGCAGTTCCAGTGCTGCCTGTTTCATTCATCTCCTGATGATGTATGTATAGACTATTAGTAGTTTCAATAGTAGTAGTGGTCACCGGCTCACCGCACTATTGTCCATACCTATGTACATTTCACAGGTGATTGGAGGATGGCATCGCATTATCATTAATGTCCTGGAAAATTGTGGGATGCAATCAAGTTTAATGATGAGTGAAATGCTAAATTTCGGAGTATGTAAATGTTCAGTGTGTAAGAAACATCTTCAGAGTTTGGATATGCTCATGGAGAGTTTCAGGTTTCAGGAGCATGCCAAGGTTGAACCCTACTCAACAGCAAAATGGAGAGTAGTTTTTGCATGTCTGTGCACTATTTAAGTTGGAAACAATATTCTCTGAGATCTATGCTATCAGCAGCGTGAATAACGACAGTAATGAATTTGATGATTTGCTGCTCTTGAGCACACCTGATGGACGTCCTGTATTTTTTTCATCATGTGTTTGATATATAGTTCATGGTTTTATAAGTTGTAGGAGTTGAAAAGCTGCTGACATTGTAGGGAACGAGACCATTGTGTTTATCACACAAATTTCCAAATTTGTATCAATAGTAATTACTAGTTTTTGCCATCACATTCTGGAAACAGATGTTCCCATGTCCCTTCCACATGTGGTATTTTACATTAGCACTCATGTTCTTTGGCTTTCAACGGAATTATCTTTCTTCCAATGAAACTGAAAAGGGCTGTTTATCTTAAAATACAAACTAAAAAATCCATTAGCATGCTATTTTTGCTTTGTTCTTTGTTAGATCATAACCATCCTCCTTATGCACGGTTCCTTGTCTGATAACTGGTTTACTAATGTTAGGCTGCATAGTGGCCATTTTCTATTGCAAAATGTGTAGGGCATGCTGCACGGTTAATTAATATAAATCAAGAAGCATTGATCCTCGTCTGAGATTCTTCTAGTGAATCCAATGCTATAGTTTGTTATCTGCTTAATCAAATATGATATTTGTCTTCACCAGGTACTATGGCCCACGATCAAGAAATGTGTATCTTTTGCTTACTTCGTGGTCCCGGCATGGGAAGGTAATACCAGCATATTGATCTTATTTTAATAAGTGGTCAGATGGTTTTGAAGTGCATTTTGTTTGGATTCTCGTGCACACTTAGTCACTTACTGAGAGATTTAGAGTAATTTTGTTTCACAGATTATGCTTGACCTCCTGTCGCATTAATAATATTATATGCAGTCTAACAAACAAATTAATTGGCTTCTATCATTTGTACTTGCATTGTTTTTCTCATGTGTACTACAGAATACGAATGGAGCTATTAGATGAGAAATGTCACAGCAAACAAGCCCATTTCTTTTTAATCTCCTATAGTTTGGGTGCATATCCTCCTTCTGGTACGGCCTGTATGATGGTTGGACAGCAACTCAAGTGAAATGCTGGCCCGACATAACTTCCAAATGTGAAACATGACAAAAAGGGGCAACCAAACAACTCTTTATAAAACCAAGGAAAAGGCTCCCCGCATACTACCAAAGGAAACACCTTTTACAGTGTTGTATTTGACTAATGACCCACTTTAGGAATCATCTTTTTTTTTAACTAAAAGGGTTCATCTGCCTTAAATTATGGAGTGTGGAACACAAAAGCTTTTGCCTCATGAGAGAATCTTCAGGGTGTGAATCTGTTATGTCGAAAAAGACACCATAAAGTATATTTAGCCAATAGCCATCATTTTTGTCTTATTGTCAGTTGGTCAAACGTAGCTTTTATAAACAAGGCAAGGTCTGGTTTCCATATTTTTATTATATAGAAAATGCTGATCTTAGGTTGATTAGCATGTATATCATTGTGTGAAATATATAATAAATTATGAGTTCACTGTTTTTGTTACCCTATATATAGAAAAAAAACATCAGAGGACTACTGGTAGGCTGTTAGCTACTTAGGACTCACTACATTGACAAACACAAGCAATCAATTTGAATCAAATAACAGTTCCAACATGCTTTTAACTATCCTTAAACACCATGGTCCATACTATATCATGTTATCATTGATATAATTCTCCAAGGCTCCTTGTAACGGGTGCCTAGTTATGGTTGTTAGAAACTATACTTAGCCCTTTGGATTTATGCCACCCTGTAAATAATTCTGTGCACCATTGTAAGTTGCAGCGCATATCGTTATAGGCAGTGGATAATTACTAGTATAATCTTGTTCGCTTCTACACTCATCAAGAAGATGCCAGTAAATTCCCTTTTCTTCAGCTCTACTTTACCTCAAGAAACAACTGTTTGAAGTATGCTATCTTACTGGTCAATGGTTTGTACTGTTGTCTCTTGTGTCCGTTGAAAGAGCTGTTGTGTCTAGTAAACTAAGAGAGATATGCTTGGATTTGTGAGAGACGGGACAGGCACAAAAGAGAGGGGACAGGCACAAAAAGGAAAAAAACTGCAGCCATGCGTGAAGCAGCTAGCGTGGTTTCCAGTTCATTGATAGTTGTGAGCAAGATGGTTTGGTCCAATGGAGGCAAATAAAGGTGAATCAAGGACCAACTGTTCGTACATGTAGTTTGATACTCACAGCATGCCTCATTTTTTGACTGGTCAACTGGTTAGAGAGGGACAGAGGGGTAATCTGAACCTTGTTTTTGAGTCTTCATGCATGCAACAGACCTGCTTCCAGCAAGCTTATCAAAAGGAGCGAATTAAGTAGTAGTTTTAGGCCCCTCACGGACTGGATAGTCTACAAATGTGTGCAATCCCAGTAAGAATCTTGAAGGACTAGCTAGAGTTCGCGGCTTAAGTTGTGGCGTGCTTGTCCTTGATCCCATGTGGAGCTCTTCACTTTATTCGCCATGTTCTGATTGCAGTAATACCTCTTTTTACAGCGGAAGTGAGATGAATAGTCTTAACCTCCTGCAACTTCGATCTGCTGTTGCTGTGCCTTTTGCATTTTTGGTCAAAGGAACAGCACACGTGAAATTTGGTAGCTTCTTTTTACGTGGAGCTCTGAAGGTTCTGTTCTACTGTCTTGTAGAGTTGGACTGTTATTTGTAGAGTTACAAAGTGAGCCGGACTATTGCCAACCACATGTTATGTGCTATTTTTGCTCATGTAATCTTGCACCATGGTGCATGATTCCTTTACTCTTTTCAACGAATTCTGAAAGTTTTACTATAGTGTTGGATTGCTATTTACTACAGTTGCAATTATTGTGCACTTCTATAGAGTATAGACTAGTATTTGTGTTGCAACTTGTAATACATTGCACCATGGCATTAACTGGTTCAACTAGTTGTGAATAAATTATAGCATGCCTGTAAAATTTGCCACCTATTTGCATCTTATACATCTGAATTTGATAAGTCTGAGGCATGTCCGTTGATGCCGTGATGATCGTTATCACATTGCATTGCATTGAATTGGATAAGACCATATGCCCAGGATAGTTATCCTGATTCTATGGCAGGCCCCCTTTTTTTTGCTTGATTCCAGTACTAAACAGTGCACTCTAGGCTATCATAGCTGTTTTATAGTACAACTCAGATCATTGCTATTGCCATGTGCAGAAATAATTTCTCATCATGATTACGCTCATGGTAATTTTTTTCTTATTAATCCCCTCTTTGCTCCGCGCAGTACACCATGGGAACTGCAATATGCTTCATCTTCCAATGCTGACATTCATCATCTCCCAAGTATGTGCTGTTTGCCTGTTTTATCTCCTAAAATCCTACTATTACTCACCTGGCAAATTATAAATGTTTCAATTTTCCATGAAGAAGACTGTCATAGTATTTTCTGAAATGCAGACATACTGTGGGTGATCAAGTAACTAAAAACGAGCTTTGCATTAGAATTTAGAAATGATGATGGTACATGAGTTCTCTGCTACAGTACTATGTCAGTAAACATGAATAGCAGAAGGATGCCTCGCATCCATACATGGGCACATCGTAGGCAGCCAAAATTGTGACCAGTTCCATGTCAGTCCTAGCTTCCTAGGCCTATCACCTGATTTCAGCTAGCTTTGCTTTGTCAGTTTCACCTACTCCATCCCGAACAGGTAGTTGTAGTACTGGGGGGCCGAGCTGGTGTTGCTGGTAACCCAGGTGCCATTGTTGCCAGTGGAGCCCTCATAGCCAGCTGGTCCAGAAACCATAGCTGCAGCAGCATAAGGAATGTTGCTGCCATAGCTGTTTCCCTGCTTATTGCTGCTGCTGTCCTGCTGCCCCATTGCACCCACGGTGGCACCCCACATGACACCGCTGCTGGTGTTGCTGCCGCTGTGGCTGCTCGTGCCCATGGTGAAGTCCACGTTAACGCCAGAGGAACCGTAGGCCTCGTATGCGGAGGCTGGAAACTGCTGCTGTTGTTGCTGCTGCTGGTAGTGCAGGGCGAGTAGGGACCAGTAGTCCTTCTCGGACGGTGGCATGGCCTGGGACGCTGCCCCAGTGATCATGGCAGCTGGTGGCAGTGAGTCCAACGGGAACTTGGAGGCCCGGCCAGCTGCTCCACCCCCGACTGGCAGATCGCTGTTGAGGATGCTCTCAACATCGTAGCGGCTCATATCGAAGTTGGTCACGGCATTGAGCCCCCGGAACTTGATCGCCGCGATGTCGTATGCCTCTGCTGCCTCCTCCTGAGTACCTGCGGTGCAGATAGCAGAGAACCAGTTAGAATGGACCATGTTTATTTGTCACCCGTGTCTCAGTGGCTTTGGTTCTCATGGATGAACTAAAAAATTAGCTCATGTTCGTGAGCCCCTTGGTGTCGTGGGTGCATAAGGATTATTAATGAATTCAGTGTGTTCAGTGAAGAACACTTACTGAAAGTGCCCAAGTACAGGTCCTTGTTTCCGGCCACCCTGCCGATCCTGGCCTGCCACCGGCCGTGCTGATGATGCCTGTCAGACATAAACAACCCCACTGTTAGAAAGATTTGACCGAAAATGCCGCTCCATATGCTGCTGCTGATCCATTGTTCAAACTGCAAATTATGTTCAGACTCCTGCATTTTATTTCTGCATGCTCACTAGTCATTGCAACGAATGATGAAAGATTCTACCCACCGTGTGACTCCTCTGTAGATGGAGGCACCTCGCGAGAAGCCGCTGCTCTTCCTGACAAAAGGGTAGGAGCACAAGGTGAGAGGCCGGGTCAGGTCAACATGTGATGAGCTGAGCTCCAAGGAAAGCCGCGCGGCGCAGGGCAGGGCACATGCGACTGTGCGAGCATGCACGCGTACGGCGGAGCCCGGAGGTGTGTGTACGTGGAAACGGACGCGTCGGCGAGCCCTGTGCCGTGCATGTGGGTGACTTGCATTGGGGGGAGAACACTGCTCACCTGCGGAGCGACGCGATGAACTCCTGCCGCGTCATCGACTTCATCTCCTCCAGCTCCTTCTCGTAGTTTGACACCTACCGTGGATTATTCAGGTAAGTGTGTGCACACCTCAACCAGCAATCTTCAGCATGTGCAATGCGTGTATGCACCATGCACGCGTTTGGAGTTTGCAAATGCAATGATGTCTAAACTGACTTGTTTGGGGTCTTACCGGGAAGTTCGTCGTCGTGGTCGGACCCCAGTACTTGAGCGCAGCGAGGTCGTAAGCTCTCGCTGCCTTCTCCTCCTTATCATAACCTCCTACATTTTCCCCCCATTTCCACAATTAGTTTCAAAAAGATTTTTCTTTATTTAACAATGATTTTCAAGTGTGAGTGATGAAGCTGAAACTAGGTGTAGCAGTTGACATACCTAAGTAGACTGATGAAGTAGCACCAATGCATCGCCAAGAGAAAGTTGCAATAAAGTGGAAATAATGTTAGTGATCGGAGTATGCATATGCTTTTGCAGGTTTCTGGTGAGACATGCATGCCTATACCTTGGCGGCCTTTGCGGCTTTGGCCTTCCCGGCGGCAGCTATTGTCCCACAGGTGCGCCTCGTATCTCCCTGTCCACCTATGCCTGATGAGGCATTCCCCAAGATAGAACCAAAAAGATTAGCACAAACTAACTTGAATCCAAATAACATGAAAAATATCAAGAGTGTTCCCCTTGTGTTGAAAGAGTAAATTAACAAGAACTTGAACAAATATTATTGTTGCTAGATGCTACATTAATTATTCAATAGTCTTCATCCTATGGCCATGAATGATGCCAAGTAAAAGCGAAACACACTCATAAGAACTCCTACTTGGACTAGGTATATGTTTATCACGCTTGGGATGAAGAAGAACGCCGTGCATGCGTGTGGACGTGTACCTGGTGACACCCCGGTAGATTGACGTGCGCTGCCCAAACGTCTCGACGGCCCTCCTGGCCTGATCGGACTCCGCCACCTCCGTCGACATCGTCGCCACGGTCACCGCACCGGGGTTCTCCACCGCCCCAGCTTGCGTCGGGTATTGGCGCAAGAACCCGGCGGCGATGCTGCCCAGCTCGCCGCAGACAAGCTGATCATCTGCTGCCGTCGCCGGCGGGGCACCCATACCGCCGCCTCCACCGCCGAGGAAGTCCTCCATCTTCGGTGATTCCTCCACTGCGACCTCTTCTCCTACACAATTAATCATGTGGGAGTAAGAGATCGATGAGTGTATAGTTTAGGCACAAATAAAAGATCCAGTAGTGCACCCTCTCTCTTCATGCATGTCTATAGCTTCTCAGTATTAGATCGATGCACGAAGGAAGAAGGTATTAACACTCAAGGAAGAAGCCATGGAAGTAGCTAGTGATCTTACCAAGCGGCGGCGGAGGAGCGGCGGAGGACGAGTTGGAGAAGGCCTCAAGGAGGCCATGGTGGTAGTTGTTGGAGAGGGAGAAGGAGAGCCAGTGGTGGGGATAAGCTGAGCTCATGTCCATGTCCATGGAGAGGCTGCCGATCTGCCTTGACCAGCGAATGAGCCTATGATAGAAGGAATGTAAACCTACAGCTGGTGATGTAGACCTGTGTTGTGTGTGTGTTTAGGAGAAGAATGAGAGAATGGATACTATGTGTGGTAGTTTATATAGAGAAGTTGAATGTTCTGCACACCCACACACAAAAACACCAGTAGTCTCAGCTGTCCTCTTCAGAAATGCATTACCGCATGTATAAGAGACCGCAGAGCTTATCGAAATAGTGTTGTATGTCTCACTTAGAAGTTTTGAAATTTTTTGAACTTTTGCACACCAATATTACCAAACAAGATGTGCATTGTTCCAAAAGTTGAGATTCATGTGAAATTTGTTTTTTTCATATGAATTTTTACAAAAGTTGTTTGAATCTCAACTTTTGGGACAATGCACATCTTGTTTGGTAATATTGGTGTGCAAAAGTTTAAAAATTTTCAAAACTTCTAAGTGAGACATGCAACACTATTTTGATAAGCTCCGCAGTCGCGCTTATACCTGCGGTATTTTCACTCCGCTCTTCAGAACGAAGATTGAGGCTGGAATACGGCCAAAACTCAGAGAGGACTAGAGAGGAGAGAGATAGAGAGCACAAGGGCCAAGAAGAAATGGAGTAATTAAAGCGAGTGATTTAGGGATAAGAGCAAAGGGCGAATAGTTTAAGGGGGCAGCCTCGTTTTGAGAATCCAGAGAGGGGGGAGTAATGGGCGACAACGTGGAGGCGTTCCATGGGGTCGTATGGGCGGTCTCCCTTGACCGAAATGAGGCCGCTGTTCCCCCGCATGCAGCCCTAGCTGCCTTTTTGTTTGCCCTCGAGGCTAAACCCTCGCCACTGCTACCACTACTATAGTATTCCACATCATCCCAACACCTGCATTGCTTTCACTTGGAGTAAACGTACGCTTTTGTAAACAAGATTTACCGCGTGTGAACTGCGACTAGTAGCTACTACTGTGTACACGTACAGTGTACGTTTCTTTATTTTAGAAGGGTCTGTGTGTGGTCTAGAGAAATGAAGTAGTAACAATAGTAGCAACTTTGTTTTCCACCGAATACAGTGAAAACTGAACCAATGGTGCCGTTTGATTGTTTTTCAAGCGTTTTGAAAATTTATCCTGATCAGCATTTAAATTACTTGAGCTGGAACAATAGATAGACACCTACTATGAGGCGGTTTGGACGGCTATATATTGGAAAGCTAGGGGGGATGGCCATAGATGGTGTCTAGTGCTTTTTAATGCACTGAGTTTTGCGATTAATGGTTTTGAAAAATATTGAGGGTCTTCCTTGGTGTGACTTTGTCTATTTCTCTTAATGGTGCACTAATGCCGGTTTGAGGAGGTATACCATGCCGTTAGCTTCATCTTTTCTTTTCTTTGTAAAAAATCTAGTACTCCTAATTAGGAGTCTCGACGGAGGTTAGTTTGTTGATGTGACGATGAGAGGGAATGAGGGAGTTTCATCGGATGTGAGGGAACTCTCATCTCCATGAAACTTCACTAGTACATTTAACTAGTTTTCGGTCTAGGTAACTATGCAATGAAATTGTGCACTGAGACCGACTTCAACACATGAATTTCAAGACGTTCGATTTGGCATCCAATTCAAGCTTCATTGTCAGCTTCGTGTCATTGCCATCTTCCTCGACTATGGCAAGGGTCTATCGGGGTTACGGTTGGAGAGAAAATGTAGTTAAATAAAACTATATGGAATGTGGATCTATCGAACATATTATCTATATCTTATTAAGGTGACATGCATAATTCTTTATAGATAGTGATTGACTCTACCATTAGGGGGCGCTCTTAGTGTTGGTTAACCCCTCATGCTCTCCCATCAACCTCTTCACCAAGGTTTGGAGAGATTGCTTCTTATACTTTCATCGTCGTTGGTTAGTATAGAGAGACAATTTCTGGTGAACCAGAGACTATGACTGAGATTTTATTCAAAGGCAATGTTGGAGGCTCTCCTTTGTGAAAAGAAGAATTGTTTTGTTTGAGTGACAAATTAATGCCTATAGAGTCCCTGATGAATTGATAGAATCTCTCTGAAATTAAAATTCCTATCGAGACACAACTGGGGGCCTTGTTTTTGTTTGTTTAAGTTGGCCAGCTGAACTTGAGCAAGACAACATTGGGTGGCTATAGGACCTGCTGTTACCGTTGGTATAGGAGAGGAAAAGCTGTAAACATGTCTGCGGTTTTTCTTACGGCTATTTCGGTGGTGTTTCAGTTGTCAACGCCTTTTTGACTCGGTGCTTCATTTTCTTCTTTATATTTATACGAAACGACGCATTTCATTTGCAAGACGAAGCTTAAAACAGGGAAGGAAAGAAGGATGGGCTCACGTCCTGACAAAATAGTAAGAGTACAATAATTCAGCACAGATTGATTATTAAAATATAAAGAAAAACATTTTTCAAGATCATCAGGAGACACGATAATGTTTCTGCCACTAGGTAGGTAGCTAGTAGTACTGCACGTCAACTACTAATTGTCCCCTTTTCTTGAGAAAAATATCTGCATAAGCTAGCGCTACATCTAGAACTTATTATTCGTTCTTTGTTTTTTTTTGGATTTTTCTCTTTTACCTTCATTTTTCTAATTTTATGATTTTGCCTTCGATTATTCACAAGTCATTGTGGTCTTGCCTTTGGTCTTTGCGTACAGTATTATTTGCCTCTGTTTTGACCAATGACTTGGGGCAAAAATCGTATTGACTTGTGAATACTCGAGAGCAAAAATCACAAAGTTGCAAAAACGATGGTAGAATCACAATTACACTTCAAAACAAGGGCCGGAACACAAATGCCCCTTGATTTTTCTTCTATTACTAAAGGGAAGAAGAATTTTTGCTTATTTAACTATTTCTATAACAAGATATAGCCATTTTGGGTGCAGTACGTGGATCCACTTACGAAGCCCCAACAAGTTGGTGGTGGAGTGGTGGAGTATAGCGACTTGTGACTGTGACGTCGTGCATGCAGAGGGGGATGCGGAAACAAGACGGGACAGCAGGGAACACACGTACATGCATGGCACATGTTTCGTGATACATGCGCGCGCGCGCACATCCTATTCTGGTGCATATAGATTTGCAGACACAGAAGGGTGTCCCGTGTCCGGCCATCATCAGCTTGCATTGCGTGGATGGACATATGTTATATGGCACCTCTTGAAACTATCAACGACAGAGGAATATTCAAGTGACGATGGCGACGTGCGTATAATTCGTGCATGCCTTTCACGGCTTATTGCAGGCCGGGCTGGCAGCAACGGTGCAGAGCATGTCTACATGACTACTACGACATTGCAGGCTTGCAGCGCTGTTTCCCTCTGGAAGAGCTAGCCAAGGAAGTAACCATCAGAACCTGTGCCTCAAACCTTGTTGATCTTTGTCCTTAGCCTGAGTCCAACAAGATGAGGCAAATCTATTTTGTGCATCACGAAATGGCCTTCAACAAGGACATGCAAATGGAGATGCAGGCGAGCCAAAATTGCATTCTCTCTCCTCCGATGTATCTCCTCGGCAGCGCTAGGACCCACCCCTACAATAGCTAGGTCTGCGGCGGCTGGAGGAGCCGGCGGCGGGGTTGGGGACGGGGATGCGAACGTGAACGCGGAGAAGCACGTGACGCGGTTGACGAGGTGCGGGTCGGAGGGAAGGTGGACGCGGGTGCTAGTGCGGGAGCGGGAGGCACCGCCGCCGGGCGGGAGAGGAGCAACTCCATGGTATTGGAGGTTGGGAGCCCCAGCAGCGCCGTGAAGGAGCCGCCGCTTCCTCCTCTCCTCCTCTACGGGCGGCGGACGAGGTGGGCCCAGGGTGGTGGGGATCAGCGGCACCTGGATCTCGCTCCCGGCGGCGGGGAGCTCCTGCGATGGCGGCAGCGAGCGATGGTGCGGCTGTGACATCTGGGGCTAGGGGCTATGATCTGTGCGCCGGAGCTGCCCACTTCCCCCCGGCGGAGGAGCCGCGCCATGGAATGGAGTTTTGCCTCTACAATCTATCTCTGTTGTCGGAGACAGCAGAAAACGGATCGCTCTCTTGCAACTGTAGAAGCAAGGCAAATGGAGTTTTGCCTCTTCAGTTTGCCTCTTATTGTTGGGGTCAGCCTTATTAAAGAAAATCCGTGCATAGAAGTAAAACATATTAAAGAAAATTCGTGCATGTATAGAAGTATGGAGTAAAACATTATTATTAGCACCAGCCATTGAGCCTGTTCAAAGCAGGTGATCATCATCTGATGCAAGAGACTAATCCGATCCGCCACGTAAACATGCACACACACACGTACTCCAATCTCAGACGACGTACAGCAGGCGTACCAAATCATTTTCGTCAACGCTAGCTTTTGTAGTACGTACTACTGGAACGACGACTTTTTGCATTGCTAGCCTATACTACTCGATCTACCTCCTGGGACACATACATGCCCCTTCAGCAGCAGCAGCCCAGCCATGCTTTGAGCCTTTGACACACTACTACAAGCGAGAGGTGTGTGTTGCCACTCACGAAGCAGGAGCTGCACGCTGCATGCATGCATCATCTCCCTAACCCTTTCGGAGTTCTGACGCTCAATTATTACGCTACTCCAATGAGTTGAATTAACCCGTGGATCACAATCAGCCACGCCAAACCAATTATCCAGCGTCAGGATTTCCTCTCCCCTTCTCCTCGCATAAACTACATTATCTACCTTATTCCCCTATCCTGAGAAAATGCATATTTATATATATGTATATATACAAATATATAACTCCCTGGCTAGACAATATTATCCATCTATATATCTTCTCGATCATAACATATGTGTGCATGCAACATGTATGCATGCATGTTCCGATCCAACTTGACATGACGTTCTAGACTCGGTCGATGACGGGACGATCGGCGACGGGCGAGACAAAATGGATAGCATGTGCGAGCTCTGCACGCAGACGACGCAGCCTTCCGACCGGTAGGCGGACACGTGCGAGCTGAGGGTTTAAGGACATGTCGTCGAAGCTAAGGGGCTCGGAGCCTCGGACGCGACGTGCACCCATCCCATGTCGGCCGGCGCCTGGACGATCGAGCTGGCTGGTGGCCGAGGGTTTGGTGACTTGGTGCATGCGCGCCCTATGCGTGTCAGCGTGTGGGCGTGTGGTGTGTGTGACATCGTTTCTTTTGATCGGAAGATTCTTCGTTGGATCACGGATGGAGTTGTATATCGTGTGGTCGTTGGTGCGCATGTGGATACGGATTCACGGCCATGCATTGCCACCGCGGCTGCTGGTGCTGGATATGCCTGGATTCCAGGGGAGATCGATGCACGTCCTGTCGATGATCTGACGTTCTTTTTTAAGGAATAACTAGACCATGGCGAAACAATGGGCGGGAGGTGAGATGGGTTGAATCGTGGATGTCTGGTTTGTGACGTCACAGGTTTCCCATGTTCGTATGGATTATCCGTCACCAGTCAGCAGCACCAAGTACCAACCACCAACTAATCAGCGTGAATGGGCTTATAGTCCAATGGTGGGATGGTTTAGTGGGATGCTACCCACCAGGATTCAAAGCCTGGTGCTCGCACCTTTTCCTGGATTTATTTCGGGATTTTCCGGCATTATGCATTAAGTGGTAAGCGATGTTCCCGTCGATGACGAGGCGCCATTGGTGACTTTCGGGAATCAGATCGGGTAGAGTTTGCGTACGTGTATTCATAAGGGTGAGTGTACGTGCGTGTTGTGAACGTCTGCGTTGTACTGTGTAATTCTTAAAAAAAACCAACTAAGCAGCATTATTTTTTATTTCTGAACATATCAGCACCAACCATGATACACCAGCCAACCAAACATCCGCTTAATTCATGTCTGTCAGGTGTCAGCACATTTCAAACCTTTTTTCCCCCTAAGACAAAGAATAGGAAACTTAGCTTGTTCAGGCTTAACATCAGCGCCAACAATTATATGGACCGGGATATGCGCTGAGGCCCATTTAGATTCTTAGCCCAAAACAAAATTCCATTTCAAGCAAAAAAGGGTAATATCCCGAAGGAGTGAGTGACTATTTTTATTCGCTAAAACTGCGTGAGCAATATACGAATTTTAAGTTTGAGATTGCTCCCATAAATTATTTTGCTACAAATACCCACCCACCTATTTAATTTTATTTCATATTCCCACCCAACAATATGCACAAATTTATCCGAATCTACATATTTCCACTCAGAGAAAACCACTACATGCAACCAAGGTTGCATAGTCAAACTTGCCAAATGCTTGCATTATGTTATGTTCATTTACCATTTTGCATCGAATTTTTTTACACTAATAGTGAAACTCGGTGTGTCAGTTTAGTCTCTCATTACCATTTTTTCCTGTGGAATCTAATTAAAAAAAGGTTGAGGTTATACTGTAGAAGTGTCTAATTTTTGTACGGACCACATTAACGGCTTACTGTTTTTGAAAACGTGCTGAATCAGTTTAGTTTGTGTATACTTTAAAATTAAGTAGATGGGTGGATATTTGCAATAAAATGACTTGGGCCTCGTTCGTTTAGTTTGGATTGAAGCTGAGAACTATTCCAACTGCTTTTTTTTAGGCTTCAACGGTGGGCGGAGATCGCCAACCTGAACTTCATTGCAACCGGGCAAAAGCTCGGGTTTTTACATTGCCGACACGGAGCAGCATGGGATTACAGCAGGGGGGAGAGACATAGCGCAAAGCTGTGATTACAAAGCTATGGAGGAGCACCAAGCGTCAAGGGGCGCGCAGTTGAGTCGGCGCGGCGCCCGGACGTTCCAGAGCCGGGCGTGCGACATTGCGTCCGCCGCCATCGCCGGCAAGGCTTGGGCCAGAGCATCGAACACCATCCTGTTCCTGCTCTTCCAGATGACCCAAAGCAGAAGGAGGGCGGCGGTGTTGCGCAGTGCCCCGGCGGGCAGCGGAATCAGCACCAGGAGGGTCTCCAAGCTGTGGGGAGGTGGTGCTCCGGGGCAGACGTGCCCCCAGAACGCCACCACGCGAGGGCAGTTGAAGAAAAGATGGGCAAGATCCTCCTCTGCATCCGGGCAGAAGGGGCAGTGCTCATCGGCGAGCACGCCATGGCGATGGAGGAAGCTCCGGGTCCTGGTGTTGCCGTGCCGGAGGACCCAGAAGAAGACGCGTACCTTGACTGGGGCGAAGTTGTCCCAGTTTACCTCCGCAAGGGGGACGGAGCAGCCGGTGGTCTTCAACATTTTGTAGACGGCGCCGGAGCGGAAGGCCCGTTCCGCACCCCAGAGCAAGTGCCGGGCATCGGGGGTCGTCCCAACTGGAGGCCAGCCAATTTGGCGCCCAATGCCGCCAGCTCCTCCGCGGCCACCGAGCTTAGCCGATCATGCAGGGGGAGCATCAGGGCCCCCGAGCTGAATGCACGTGCCACGGAGATGGCGGGGTCGGTGCAGTGGGAGAACAGAGCAGGTAGGGCGACGACGAGCACCCCGGTGGTGGACCAGTTGTCGAACCAGAAGGACGTTGTCTTCCCATCACCGAGGTTGACGCCGGTGAGGTCGCGGTAGGTGTCAAGAAGCCCCTGGAACATGGCCCAGGAAGCAGTCGGAGGCGCGCGCCGCTCCGGAGTGTACCAGTACCGTACCCAGTCCGCCCAAGGGTTGCGGTGGCCGGCGACGAGCTTATCCACGGTCTTGAGGAGGAGGCAAGTGTTCTGGGTCTCAAGGTCGATGATGCCGACGCCGTCCTCCTCCTTGAGCCTGCACGCGGTCATCCAGGCGACTTGGCAGCTACCCCCGGAGCACTTGGCCGCTCCGGTCCAGAACATCCCCCGGCGCGGCTTGTCGATCCGGTCGACGGTGGATTTGGGCAAGCGGAGTGCCGCCATGGCGTAGACCGGCTTCAACGACATTACCGCGTTGGTGAGGGTGAGGCGCCCACCACGGGTGAGGGTGTGGACGCGCCAGCCGGGGATGCACCGTTCCACCGGGACAGCGAGGGCATCGAGGACGCGCGCCGGGAGCTTGGCGTCAGAGAGAGGGAGCCCCAGATAGGTCTGCGGGAAGCCCTCCACCGTGCAGCCGAGGATGCCCGCCAGCGAGGACGCGAGTTCGCCGTCGACGTTGATGGGCACGAAGGTGCTCTTGGAGAAGTTGATCGTCAAGCCGGTGGCCGCCGCAAACACGTCGAGGACCTCCTTGAGCCGCCGCACTTGCGGCTCCTCGGCACGGAGGAGAATCAAGGTGTCATCGGCGTACTGGATCACCGGGCACTGGAGGTCATCGATGAGGGGTGGCGGAGCACAGTCGGCGCATCCTCGTTGGTGATCATGCGGTGTAGCAGATCGGCGACGATGATGAAGAGGTAAGGGCTCAGGGGGTCGCCCTGCCGGAGGCCGCGGCGACACTCGATCCACGGCCCAGGGACGCCGTTGAGGAGCACCGCAGTGCGGCCGGAGGAGAGTAGGCAGGCCATCCACGCTCGCCACTTGTCCCCGAAGCCGCGCGCCGCTAGGATGACATCGAGAGCTTCCCAGCTCACCGAATCAAAGGCTTTGCGAAAGTCCAGCTTGAGGGCGATCGTGGGTGCGCCTTGCTTCCGGCAGCACTGCAGGAGCTCCGCTGCAAAAAGGAAGTTGTCCGTGATCGACCGGCCCTTGACGAAGCCGGTCTGCAGGTCGGAGATGAGGGTGGTGACTACCCCTTGGAGGCGAGTTGTGAGGATCTTAGCCACGAGCTTGGGCGCGCAGTTCTGGAGGCTGATGGGGCGGAACCCGTCGGCAGTAGTGACATCCGCTTTCTTGGGGATGAGGACGACATGCGCCTGGTTGATGCGCGCGACCTGCGCACTCCCCTGGTGAAAGGCCTCAAGGAAGGCCATCACCGCCTCGCCCACCACCGGCCAGAAGGATCGGTAGAAGGCCGGGTCGAAGCCGTCCGGGCCGCGGCTGCTGGAGGTGCGCATTTGCCACATAGCCTCTTTGGCTTCCGACCGAGAGGGAGAAGCGAGCTTTGCCACAGCTGCTCTAGTACAAATAAATTTAACATTCTAACTAAAACAGTTCCAGAGGAACTGTTCCGAAGTAAACGAACGGGTCCTTACGGGGACAATTTCAAGTTTGAAGTAGCTTATGAGGGTGTTTATGCCTTTTTATTCACACCGTCAAGTGACATGTTTCGAACACAAAAACGAATTGTAAAGATTTATTTACAAACTTGGAGAAAATGATTTTATTTCAATAAAAAAATGAACTAGATATTTTTTTGAGAGCTTACTATAGTTAATAGTTCCCAGACATGCACACAGGCATACAATTCTCGAAGTGTTCCTGGCCATTAACATGATCAAAGTTATCCCCTGTATTCCAGGGGACATGCATCATGCCAGCGCCTCAAGAAGTGGTCAGACTGTCAGAGTGAGATCAGTCTCCACTCTAACTGTTTCAGACCTTAAACCCCTCCTGTCCTCTAATTTCTCTCTCGCTGTCGATTCCATAACAACCTGCCCGTGTCTCTTTATATACCAGCGCACATGCTCCACACCGTGCACTATCAGTGTGCTTGCTCCGTTCGTTGCTCGTCTGTGTACGTGCATCGGCGGCGCGCGCGGCATGGCGCATAACCTCTTCTCCCTCGTGTTCCTCTTCCTCCTCCTCCTCCTCCTGCCCGCGGCCGGCAACGCCGCCAGCACCGCCGCGGCCACACCGCCTACATCCTCCTCCGGAAACAACGCCTTCAACGTCACGGAGATCCTCGGCCGGTACCCGCAGTTCAAGCTCTTCAACCTGCTCCTCTCCAAGACCCGCGTCGCGCGCGAGATCAACAGCCGGAGCTCCGTCACCGTCCTCGTCCCGGACAACTCCGCCGTCGACTGGCTCCTCCGCCGGAGCGGCAGGCTGGCGCGGTCCTCGGTCGTGGAGCTCATGTCCGTCCACGTCGTGCTCGACTACATCGACGGCGCGAAGCTGGCGGCGCTGCCCCGGGGCCAGCCCACCGTGGTCACCACGCTGTTCCAGACCACGGGCACCGCGCGGAACCGCACGGGGTTCCTCAACGTCACCGCGGCGCCCCGCGGCGGCGCCGTCTTCGTCTCGGCGGCGCCGGGGTCGCTGGTGAACGCCACGTTCAAGAGGGCCGTGACCGCCAAGCCGTACAACATCTCGGTGCTCCAGATCAGCAACTTCGTCGTGCCGCCAGGGATCGTCACCAGGCCGCGGCCGCCGCTGGCGCCGCCAGCGCCGAGGATGAGGCAGATGGCGATCGCGCCGAGTCCTACGCCGACGGCGCTGCAGTTACCACCACCGACGCTATCGGCCTCAGGATGGGACACCAGCGAGGCTCCGGACGCTGCTGAAGCGCCGGCGCCGTCGCGGGGCCATATGGCGAAGGTGACGAGTTGGTGGATTGGTGCGGCCGTGGGGATTGTGTGGATGCTCAGGTTCTTGTAGGTTAATTGCATTTGATCGGAAAGACATCGTCCGGGTGATGCATCTTGTGTGATTTTGGACATCTTAGATAAAATTAAGCTGCATTTTCTTTTCTATTTTTGTTTTCTAATGCTTGTCAAGCATAGAGAGTAGAGTTGCACCAGCCAGAAAACGTGAATGAAGTATCGTTCTTCACATTCAAATATGTCAATTGAAATGTGACCATGGGATTCCCCTTTTGTCATTTCTGTTTGATGGATTCAGTCACTACATATATATTTAGACGTAGACATTTTACTCAATGCTTATCCCAAATGTGTGTAAAAGTTAGAAATGTTCCATGCAAAAATAACTGCTCATGGTTAATGTATAACATGAAGGTATCTCTGTAAGTGCTCATATGGGTGCACTAGCTTTGCAGGTGCATGCACTTAGGTACACTATCATCTCTCTAATTGCTCGTTTGGGCATAAAAACTTGATGGGTAAGTGCACCTCGCTAGGTACATCATGTTCTTCCCCTGATCTTCAAACCCCACCGATCCTAATATAAGTCACCTGAAATCCCAAACAATCTCTTTTCACGTAATCAAACAAATTAACAAGCACCTCTACAGATGGAGTGGGGCACTAGCACACAACAATGAAGGGGTGCATGGCACAATATGTTAATTCCTTCAAATCTAATGGGACATACTGCACATTTGCATAGATTTGCCGTGAGTCATGAAATCCCTCCAAAAACAGAATGTATCTCTTTTATGGCCCAGATGTCTTCCTTCACAGGGTTGACGAAGATCACAGCTTCATCAGCATAAGTAGCTTAGCTGCAACATGGAGGTTTCAGTGGCCAGCTCTAGAATCTTTTGTATCCTGTAGGGGAATGGCTAGGATGAACAGCATAGGCAAGAGAGGATCCCATTGGCCCAACCAAGTAAAAACATGAAAGCTTTTGCCACGGGTGTCATCAGAATAGTGCCAAAGAGAAGGCTGTGGAAAGCAGTACTGAAGTCCATTTCCTCCATATTTACTTTGAAACCCATCCGCTGCTGCAAAACTTCAAGGAGATATTCCCATTGAACAGTATAATAGCCTTCACAGTATCCAATTGAAGGAAAAGGGATGACTTCATGGCTCACGTAAATCCTTGATAAGGTTTGGCATGAACAAGAAATTAACGTGGATGCTCTTCTTTACAAACACGCTTTGACTCCTTTTAATCAGTTCAGGAAGACTACCTTGTTGTTTCTGAATTTGTTCTTCTTACTGCACAGGAGCATAACAACACTGCATAGCTTATCCTCGTCGGTCCAGTCAACCAAGTTCATTTCAAGCAACCTGACTGTAACAAGTTTTGACCCAAACGGTTGGTGTTTGATCATGATTCGATATTTCTTGTTAAAGCCACCTGTTATAGAATCATAGCGCATATGAACATACATATCCAGATATACTCATGTACATAAGCAAAAAACTAGCGTAAGTAAAATAGGTGCTCAGATACAGCTTGTGATGCGTGTGTGAATCCCACAGTAGTCACACCAGCATGATGACATTCTCCAAAAATAGTCAAAGACAAAATATTAAAATTTTTGAGGAAATTTAATTCATGCACACCTCAAAACTTTGTGCAAAACACAAAGGTATAGAACAAATGCACCTCTATCCATAGAACAAAACAGTTTTTCACGAATTATTAATCAGTCTATCAAACTGAAGACAAAAAAAATCACTCACATTTTTGCAAAGTTTGGATAATTTGTGCTAGATATATAAACAGACCATTGAAGAAAATTCTTTCCAGCAAGTCAATCTGCAACCAATACTCAAAATCACCAAATTTCAATCACAAACTCATGTCAAACACACAATTCATGATTAATGAGTTTCATAGCTGCAGGATACATTTTGATTGTTATCGTTTTTTACCGTATTATATTACTTACCATTTTTAACTAATTTTTTCATCATACTATTCCGTTTTGATCTATTTATTTGATGAAACAAATAAATTTGCTAAATTTGTGATACATTTGTGTAGCTTGCGAAATTTGTGATACTGTTTACCAGCCGTTTCCAATCGTTTTCATCGCTAACTGCAGTAAACAATTATTTATCCATCCAAAATCTGAAAAAGAAGTACAACCGCGCAAACAAGACCTTATTTAAGTAGAAAGAAGTGTAGTACAATTATTAAAAAGAAAAACAGATCTTGTTTGCCCCTACACTCTTCTACTACTATAAGCAAGAGTACAACAACCTGGACACGGGCACACTAGACCTTACTTGTCCCCAATACTCTTACTAAAGAGCATTACAACCCCAAACAGAGTCAATCGAGACCTTATTTCTCCAAGATCATACTCTTCTTCCTATGAAGCAGAGACACTAGCCCATATTTTCCTGAGAACCTCCTTTAGAAGAGCTAATCTCCATCCATATCTCGTCTAAAGTCTTCGGAGGGGCTTTGAACTGATGGCAGAGCAGGCCGAGAAAGATACCCAGTATGATGCCAGTCCCGTCAGACATTAGGCCGTCATCCTGGGAGCGAACCTGTCTAGCATCCCTCGGCCTACTACTCAGCTGGGCTCGCACGTCACGCTGAATCTGGGTGGTGATGCTTCTCCTGCTGCAACCGGCCATCGCACGCTGAACAATCGATCGCGCAATCGAATTCATTTTTTGGTCTCCTCGCTTCTTGTCTCTGCACCGGATCATCTTATTAGGGCCTGTTTAGTTGGCTAAAATTTAGCCAAAATTTTGCTACTTTTTCAACTCTCTCCATCACATCACATTAAATACACCAAAAGACATATGTTCAGAGCAGTAAATGTAGGTAAAAAATTAACTAATCACACAGTTCTGTTGTACATCACGAGACGAATCTTTTGAGTCTAGTTAGTCCATGTTTGAACAATATTTACCACAAACAAACGAAAGTACTACAGGAGTGCTACAAGAGTTGAAACAGTAGCTTTTGCTACTTTTTAGCCAACTAAACAGGCCCTTATAAGGAAAAACTAAACCTTTTATTCCGATCCTGTCCGAATCGGAGCAGAGAATTCTGATCCCACGCGGAATCGGAGTTCGGAACTGTGGTTCCGTCTAGATTTGGAACAGATTACAGTTTCGAGACTAAGAGCCTGTTTAGTTGCCAAAATTTTTGGCAAAAAATTTTGGCAGCCCCTTCGAAGGTCTATTAGAGGTAAAAAATATAGACTACTTACAAAACTAATTACACGAATGGATGGGAAATCGCGAGACGAATCCATTAAGCCTAATTAATCCATCATTAGAGATTGTTTACTGTAGCACAACGTTGTCTAATCATGGCATAATTAGGCTCGTTAGATTGGTATCGAAAAATTAGGTAGGGGTTATGAAATGGGTTTTGTCATTAATTCACATTTAATACTCCTAATCAGTGTCGGAAGATTGATATGACGGGTAGTTGGGAAAAATTTTGGGAATTAAACAGAGCCTTACCAAGGTTCGGCGGGAGAGGATCCGCACAGGCCAGGAGGCCGGAGCGGGGAGGGAGGCGGTGCAGCACCGGCGGCGGCTGGTGGAGAGCCTCTCAGATCATTTGTGTGCTTCTTGTCAATGCTTCTATAATTTGTATGTTAATCGCTGATTGTACATATGTTTAATAGGTCTTTTGAAGTGGTCCCGATAACGTCGGTACCCATTGTGAAGCACCATCACATAAACATGAGTTAGTTTATTGCCTCTATGGTGATCAAGCACATGCTGCGACAAGCCATCAGATCGACCTAAGTAAGCCTATTATCTCCGTGGTGGTCAACTATAAAGAATATGGTTGATAGGATCTCTTTGTTGTGTTTTTGGTATTCTTTGTTGCATAGACATCATTGTCATTCTTGTGCTGTCAACTATAGAGAATATGGTTGATAGGATCTCTTTGTTGTGTTTTTGGTATTCTTTGTTGCATGGACATCATTGTCATTCTTGTGCTGAGTAACATTGTAAAAAACAGTTGGTATTGGAGTGCTTTGCTTATGACTACTCAAATTTCACACTTTGTGAATTACTGATAGTAGCACATTATTGTGAATCACCGAAAGTTTATGCTTTAGAATATATCAACTGATTAAAAAGGACGCATCATGAACCGCTACAAGTAGCAACCTTCTTGTCGGTGTTGAGATTAGTCCCGACACTAACTAGTAGAATGCGCTGTGATCGGTCTCTCGATGGCCGGTGCTAAGCAATACGGGGGCACGAATTTATCCTGGTTCCGGCCGCGGGGCCGTACGTCCAGCAGGTTGCGCTTGAGCGCTGTATTGCAATGCACCGTGGTGCCTGTAGAGGGGGGCTACAAGCTAGGCGGGAGAGGAGGAAAAGCCTCCAAGTCCCCTGCTAAGTGATTGAGGCGAAGTGCCAATATCAAGGGAGTGAGCGAGCGGGTGAATGTGGGTGAGAAGTGATGCCGATCGTCCCTGCGGCCGGGCGACCACCTCCTCCTTTTATAGACCAAGGGGAGGCGGCTTACAAAACGTGCCGCATGGGGTTTTGCACAGTATTATAGTACTGGTATACAGCGCTTGTGATCTGACGGTGTCCTGACGAGTCTTAGTACTTGCGGGTGTCGTGGCAGCTTTGTACTCGCCGGGGAGCAGCTTCGAGGGTAGTCCATCCGGCGTTCATGTCTGGCTGCCGTTCGTACATCAATTCGAGGGTCTTGCTGACGAGGGCGCTTGTGCTGTACAGGGCTCGGCGTGGTGGCGCCCCATCGGAATGGGGCTCCACAGCGTCGGGCATGGTTCCACAGCGTCAGGCTGTCCGCACAGCGCGGGGGATGGCCGCACAGGGTCAGAGGTGATGGAGAGGATGTGCTCTGCTCACCCCGCGTCACGGCACTGTCCTGGGCGAGCGTCAGGACGGCAGCCGTACGTTCCTCGAGGGTGTTGCCATCCCTTTTCGAGGGGTATGGCGGGGAGGAAGGACGGGAGCGGGTGGCACAGTGTCGAAGAATGACACCAGCCATCCTGCACAGCACCTGTACAGCGCCGGGGATGGCCGCACAGTGGTGGGTTGCTCGAACAGCGCCGGGGTCAGATTCCCAGGCGGTGTCAGGAGATCGCGCGTGGCGGGGATTCGCCTTTTGACCCGGGCGTCCGCGGCGTGTCAGGGCATTTAATGCTCCGGTCGGGGGGAGCAGGCGAGGCGCCACGGGTCGAGGGGTGGTCTCGAGCGAGGCGGAGACTCGCTCGGCGGAGATTCGCTCGAGGGGCCAGAGCCCCCGAACGAGGCGGAGATCCACTCAAGGGGCGCCGTGCCCTCGAGCGAGGCGAGGATTTGCTGCGCGGTGTCCGACCCTCGAGCGAGGCGGAGGTTCGCTCGAGGGCGGCTGGGGATGGCGGTTTGATGGGCCATGGAGGTTGTTGGGCCGTGGGCTTTATTCGCATTTGGACTGTGGCCGGTTTAGGGAGCGTTTTTGTGGTTTTGTGTCAATTTTTTAGGAAGGGTAATCTCCCCCATAGTTAGGGGACCCCTATGGCTGTCCCCGACAGTAGCCCCCGAGCCTTTGCAGGGGTATCCGGAGGGACCCGCAAAGGCTGAAGCTCTCTGTTAGGACTTTCTTCCCTTCTGGATGTGTATGACGTTCCGTGGGGGCGCGCTAGCGCACCCGCGGGTGTAGCCCCCGAAGCCTTGGAGGAGTGTGCACACTCGTGCAAGGTTTTTACGCTGAGCTGCCAATCCGTGAGGCGTTTGTTTCAGCCGGCTTCGGCGATATTTCAGCCGGCCTCGGCGATCTTACGCGTGCAGAACGACGTTAACCCTATCTGGAACGAGTCCCGGGGGGTTCGCTCGCTGCCCTCGAAGGAGCGGGGGAACGTGACTTTTGTCAGACGCGTTCGGGAGGTGTAGCCGTGCGATGAGCCCCCGAGCCCGGGCCCACACGGGGCGATCGGGGCAAACTCTTCAACTTATTTGCGCGCCCCTCGCCGCCCTTCCGCAGGGGGGAGGGGTGAGGTGGTCCATGCTTCGCATCGAACGGGCCGCGAGTCATGGACCCCTCGTTGAGCTGTTGACGGGTAATTCAAGTGGAAGTCCGTGCCCCTTTCGATAAGGGTCGGCTCGTGGTCCGGAGACACGTCCATGAGAGCACTTCACATGGGTATGCTAGGCAGGGCTCGGTCCCGTTCGATTAGGACCGAGGGCGCGAAAGCTCTCCCTCGATGGGATCCCTCGACTAGCTGCCCTCGTTCGGCCTTGAACACGAACTATGGGGTGCCCTCGAACCTTTGAGTTCGAGGACTGGCTCGATCGCGCGCGCCCTGGTCGTCCCTGACTCTGTTAATCTGAGGCGCCTGTTCAAACCCGTCGGGGGTCAGGCTCCGTACCTCTGATTAGTAGGGCCTTCGCGGGGTGGCACCGGGTGCCCCCGTCTTGGTCGATCTGTGGCACTTACCGAACTGTCATCGAGTTGAGCTTCGAGCCACTGATCAATAATCCCCAGATCGAGGGGCATCTGCGGTGCCCACCGTTCCCTCTGCGAGCTGGGCCTCGAGCCGCTGATCAGTAAATCCCCAGATCGAGGTGCATCTGCGGTGCCCACCGTTCCCTCTGCAGGCTGGGCCTCGAGCCGCTGATCAGTAAATTCCCAGATCGAGGTGCATCTGCGGTGCCCACCGTTCCCTCTGCGGGCTGGGCCTCGAGCCGCTGATCAGTAAATCCCCAGATCGAGGTGCATCTGCGGTGCCCACCGTTCCCTCTGCGGGCTGGGCCTCGAACCGCTGATCAGTATAGCCGTGCGGGCCTGGACCCCAGAAATCCTTGAGTCCGTTCTTTGAGGGCGTACCGGTAGGCCGTGACCTTGTGGCCGCAACCTGCTCTAGATCAGGGCGTTAATCACGTGCCCTCGAGGGGCCAGCCCTCGAGTTCTCGGCTCTGGCTTCACGGGGGGCTATCCTTACGCGAGAAGGAACCCCCGTTATTGACAAACGATCGACGTGGCGCGGGTCGTGCGGAGTGGGCGCTCCTTTTTAGGCGGTGCGACGTGGGGAGGCGATGAGACGGGGCGCTGCGTCCCCTGGGTTACTGCGCGGTAATCATGGCGCGTGCACGTGTGCGCGGCCGTTTTGGCACGACGGGGCCCGGTCGTCAGCGACGTGGGGTGTCGGCCGCATTAACTGCCGCCGCACGCGGTGTTCCCGGGGACTCCGCCCCTTCCGATTCTATAAAATACGGGGAGAACAGGGGAGGAACTCCTTACCTCTGCCATTCACACGCATTCCCCACACTTCATCTTCCTTTGCGCCGTGCGTCTCGCCGCCCCGGATCCGTCCGCGCCCTTCCGTTCCCGTAGCCGCCCGCGCTCCTCCGCCTTCCCCGCCATGTCTTCGATTCGAGTGCTGGACGTGTTCCCGTGGCCCCGGTCAACGGTGGATCGGCAGTCACTGGAGGGGCTGGTGCTCGGCGGTCAGCTGGCGCCGGCCGACGACGGCCCGAACCCGGCGTGGATGATCCCGCCGCCGTCGGACCAGGAACCGAACCCTCCGCCGGGTTACATCGTCAGCTTCCTGCGGCTGCACGAGCGTGGCTTCAACGCCCCTGCGAGCAAGTTCATGCGGGGGCTGTGCTACCACTACGGGGTGGAGCTCCACAACTTCGCACCCAACGCCATCTCACAGGCGGCCTCCTTCGTCGCCGTCTGTGAGGGGTTCTTTGGAATCCCTGCGCACTGGGACCTGTGGGTCCACCTCTTCCGCGGCGAGCTCCACACACTCGTCACAGGAGAGAGGAAGACACGCCGAGCGGTCCGCGCCGGCGGCCTCACGCTCTCGGTGCGTGACTCCCGGAGGGAGTTGTACCTGCCGTGCACGATGACGTCGAACAACTCCGATTGGGAGAAGGGGTGGTTCTACCTCCGCAACGACGGCGCCGGCCTTCCGCCGTACACCGGGAAGGTGCTGAAGGAGAGGCCAACCTCGTGGTCGTACGGGGTGTCGCCCCCGGCGAGGCAGAGGAGGCTCGAGCCTCTCACCAATGCCATAAGCCAGTTGGCGAACGCCGGGCTGACGGTGGCGTCCGTCATCGCCAACTTCCATCACCGGCGGATCATTCCCCTCATGGAGAGGGAACTCCTCATCTTTGAGATGAGTGAGGCGACAAACCCCGTGTCCTTAGCGCGTTCGCGGTTGCTGGAGGAGCCGCTCGCCCGGGGGTACGCGGCCACGCGGGCGAGGCGCGCAGTGAACCCCAAGGCGGTGCGGAACAGCGACGACGACCTGTGGTCGTTTGCGATGCTCCCCGACGCTGGCCAGGTGAGTACCATCCCTTCACCTTTTGCTCTCTTTATCTCCGTGTTTGGCCTAATGGTGGCTGCTGGCGACAGGGGGTGGGCGTCAATGTCCCCACGTCGGATCCGCCGACGCCTCGGTCGCAGGTCGACAACCGCGCCAGGCAGCAGAGGGAGCAGGACCGGGCAGCCCGGGCGAAGGAGAAGAGGATCAGGAGGCAGGAGCGCCTCGATAGGTATAACGAGGATTACTTGTTGCGGGAGCAGCAGGGCCTCTCCCCTCCGCCAGAGCTGGTGAACTCGTCTTCGGACGAGGAGGAGAGCGAGGGGGAGCGGACCACCTCCGATAGGTGCGAACCCGCACCGCCCCCGTCACCAGGGGTCGAGGGGGTCGCCACGGAGCCTACCCCTAAGGCGGGCGTAGTGCCGCCCGTCGGAGGATCGCCGCCGAGGGTGTCGACAGGCGCTGAGGCGGCGCCTCCCGAGCCCTTGAGGAAGCGCAAGCGGGGTTTCTCCAGTTTAAGGTGCGTTGCGTTCCTCCCCCCGTGTTCTTGATATCATTATGCGGTCACTCACCTTTCCTCTCTCCCGTTGACATGACGTCGCCCGCCACTCCCGCCTGTTAAGGCGCTCAAGCTGGGGGCGCCGCGGGTGACGAGGCCCCGCTCGGAGAGGATGCCGCGGGTGGCGATGGGCGAAGCGTTGCGCGCCACGATCGCGGCCACGGGGCCACAGCACCGGGGGGATGTGGCGGCGGAGGCCGCGCGGGCGGCGGTTACCCGTGATCCCCATCAAGGGCGAGAGCGGACTCGCGCGGCGAGCCGGGGGGTCGAGGGCTGCGGGGCGGCCGAGACCCCTGCTGATGGTGATTCTGCCCCCAGAGGGGGTCGGGCGGGGGCAGTGGTCGAATCAGCCCCCGGGCCCGCGCCCGGGGTACTGGTGGTACGCCCTGATGGCTACGTGATGTCGCAGCAGCCGGCGCCTGGTGCCGGGGCGTCGACGTCCGGTGCCGCGGCCCCGGCATCCGATGCTGACGTGCCGCAGTGGGAGCGAAGGCTCCGTCTCCCCGGGGTGCCGTGGAGTCTGCTAGAGGAGGCGAGGTCTGAGAGGGCGTTGTGGCAGGAATTCCGTGCTCACGGCGCCTCTCTTAACACCGCTCTGACCGAGGCGCTCCGGCTCCACGGAGGCAGGTCGCTCCAACTCTTTCAGGTAAGAACTTCCATCTGACCATCCCTTGCTCCCCCGCTTTTCTTGTTTGAGCGTTTCTGACTTGATCCCCTTCCTTGCCTTCCCATTACTACCCGCAGGAGTTGCAGGGCCAGGCGGGCGAGAGGTTCAACCGCATCGCCGAGCTGAGCTCTGACCTCGATTGGTACCGGGCACAGTACGAGTCCCTGGATGCCATGGTGGAGGCCATGCGGGAGGATAACGGCTGGCTTGAGTACAAGCTCATGGGCGTGGAGGACGCCTACACCGACCAACGCACTTTGGCGACGGAAAAAGCCAAGGAGGTTGAGGAGGTGAAGGCCGCGCTCCAGGAGAAGGAGGGGGCGCTGTCGACGGCAAGCGGCGAGCTGCAGAGGGCACGCGACGCCCTGGTCGAGGCACAGACCTCGCTGGCGCAGAAGGAGACAGCCCTTGCCGAGGCGCAGGCCCAACTCCTGCAGGACCGCACGACCCTCGAGGGGGCGCGGTCCTGGCAGACCCAGGCTGAGCAGAAGGCCCAGGAGGTCGAGAAGCTGGGTGCTGCCCTGCAGGAGAAGGTCACGGCGCTCGCTGGGGTGGAGGACCGACTCCGACAGGAGCGCAGCGCGCGTACGCAGGTGGAGACTCAGCTCCAGCAAGAGCGAGCCGCGCTCGAGGATGCTCGGTCCGCTACCCAACGCGAACGGTCGGCGCGGGAGGAGGCGCAGTCCCAGCTCCACCAGGAGCGTACCGCGCTGACGGAGGCCAGGGCTGCGCTTCAACTCCGAGAGGCGGTGATCGAGCGGCTCACCGGGGAGCTGGTCCAGGGGGGCGTCGCCGTTGAGGCCTTGAGGACTGCCGGTGCGGAGAAGGACACTTTGGTCCTGCAGCTGCAGCAGGAAGCCGAAGCCGTGCGTACAGATCTCGAGAAGGAGAGGAAGCAGGTCGAGGGTGAGTTGCCGCCCTCGGCCCTTTGTTTGCTGATCAGGTTTGCCGAGATCCGCTCTCGACTTACCCTTTTTTCTCTCCGGTTTGCAGAAAGCCCTGGGGGAGTCAGCGACGCAGGTGGGAGTGCTCCAGGCGGCCTACGACTCATCCCTGCAGGATTTGGGACTTCTGGAGCAGGCGACCCTCGAAGCGTGCCAGAGCATTGACGAGGGTGCCGGTCTGTCGGGGAGCTGGGTGGCGAGCCGCCTTCGGGCTCTGGGCGGTCGCGTTGCCGAGCGCATGAAAGGCGCCCTCCGCCTCGGCATCCAGAAGACCCTCGGCGTGGTGACGTCGCACTACGTCGTTGACCTTACGGCGCTGGCCACGGGCTACATCGTCGCGGACGATCTTGATGATGACGGGGCGCAGGCCGTCGTGAACCGCCTCGACGCTGCCGCCGCGAACGCTGCTGCGGATCTCGCCGATGCCTTTGAGGAGGATCTCTTCCCGAACGCTCCTCCCGCGGGTCCCCTCGAGTCCTGAAAGTAGTCGGACGCTGAGGCCCTTAGGTTGTGGTCAGGATTTGAGCCAGGAGGCTTTTGTAATAAGACAGTTCACTTTTGACATTTGTAAGTTAAGTGCGACTCATTTTGTTTATGCCGTTATGTCCTTTTCCCGTCGCCTAGGCAAATTTCGGCTGGGATCGATTGTTTTCGCAAGCAGCCCGTAGGCGAAGTGGTGAGGGGGAGAAGCCGTATCCTGCTGGAGGCGTGTGCCGTCCTTAACTCACCCGTCTTTACCTTTTGGCTGCTCGCGCCCTGCTTCTTTTTGTCCAAACTCCTGGGTTGGGACATACGTAGCATTTTTGGAAAAAAGATTTTTGCGAAAAAAATAGGACCGTTTAGGGGGGTGCCCCCCTAGTAGCCCCCGAGGGGGACTTGGCTTTCGGTGGAAAGCCGAGTCACCCTTGACTTTATTCACAATCTTAACGTATATACGACCGACTGGGATGTAAGTTGGTGACCCCACATGTTTATTACAAATATTCCTAGGATGTAAGTTTAATCAAATGCTTCACAAAACATTATAAATAATATGTTTAGGCCATCCCTTTGTTTCGGCCTATCGCTTCTTTCCTCTTGGTCTGGCCCAAACTCGACCACTGGCCTGAAGTGGGCCGACAGGGCCTCCCCGAAATGGGCAGCGCAAAAACCTGTTCCGTGAAAATGGAAAATTTTTATTTTTATTTTATGATTTATAATTTTTGTCCGAACAAAAATTTTACAAAACTATACCATTCCCGTTGTTTAAATGGCGGTATCCTAAACCGCCATTTGAAACGGTGGTAGGGACTCCTATTGCCATATGAAACGGCGGTAGGGAACAATATCACTGTTTGATATGACGGGCAGTCTACCTTCAAAATCTTATAATTTTTTCACATGAATTTAGATGGAGATAAAATTTATATGAAAGTTGTAGGTTTTGTCGAAATGTACAACATTGTAGTTTAATCTTTTTTCATCTGAAATCATTTCTCAAATAATCGATATTCAGATCTAAAATTTTCATTTTAGATCTAAGCATTGTGTCAATCATTTGAGCACCAAAATGATTTAAAATGGACACAATTTAAACTACAAACCTGTAGATCTTGTCGAAATATAAAATGTTGTTGTAAAATTTACCTCCATCTGAATTTATATGAAGACGTTATATTTTAAAAAAATATGTTGTCGAAAGAAAAAAAATCGTCGAATTTTAGATATGAATATAGTGTCGATTATTTGTGAATCAAGATGGTTTCAAATGGAAAAAGTTTCAACTACAAAGTTGTAGATCTCGACAAACTCTACAACTTTCAAGTAATTTTTATCTCCATTCGAGTTCATATAAAAGAATTATAATTTTTCTAAGATATGTTGTCAAGAGAAGGAAAAATTGTGTCGATTATTTGAGCATCAAAATGATTCAAATGAAAAACGTTTGAACTATAAAGTTGTAGATCTAAAAAAACCTACAACTTTCATATAAATTTTATCTCCAACTGAGTTCATATGAAAAAATTATGAATTTTTGATGGGAGACTGCTCCTACCGCCATTTGAACAAGCAGTAGGAATGCTACAGTAGTCTGGCAGGGCCACTGTACCCTACCACCGTTTCATATGGTGGTAGGTGCCCCTGCCGCCATTTCAGATGACGGTTTTCGGGTACCACCATTTGAAACAACACACATGATATAGTTTGTAAAACTTCTATCAGACACATATTTTTAAAAATCATAAAAAATATATAAAAATGATTTTTTTAAAAAATGGGAAAGGCCACATGGACGAGAAATTCAGATCATATTGTTTTTGTTAGTGACAATGCGAGAGATTTAGATCGTTTGCAGTGTCGGTCTCATTTATATCGTAGATCCTAAAAGAGAGAGCCCCTCTTTGTTTAGGCTTATCTGAGAGAGCCCTCTAAACTGAGAAAATGAGATAATTAGAAGATGATAGAAGCCAAAAAGCGAAAAAGGAAAGTAACAAATCCACAAAAAAGTAACTCCACCTTCTCTGGCCATCTCCATCTCTGACAATTGGTGGGCAGAGCGGCCGACGTTTGGTGGGCAGAGCGACCGACGACGAGTTGCCATCAGGCGTGGGAGGCGACGGAGCGTGGCAGCCATAGTATTCGAGTTAGGGTTCGCCACTGAACCTAGAGTAGTGAGGTCCAGGGGCGGCTGCCAGACCGGCGGTGGGGAGGTCATGGGTTATGAATCCCGAGGGAGGGAGGGGGAGCTCGTGGGCAACGACTGAGGCCCCACCGAAGTCAGGAGCGACAGGTCAATGGCGGGGGACAAGCGGCATGAGAGGTTAGGAAGAGAGGGCAAGGGGCCGCGACAGGAGGCGGGCAGACGACATGGTGGCGAAGTCGCCACCGGCCGCGAGCGGTGGTGGAGGTCGGCGATGGCGGGGAGGGAGGGCCACCGTGGAGATGAAGCACGATGACGGGGGAGGGGAGGGAGGAGGGCGGTCCTTGCTTGCATCGCCAGCATCGGAGGCGACGCTGGCAGCGAGCGGGGTCGTGGCAGAGACAACTCAAGAGGAACTAAGGAAGAAGACATGCGAAGGGCCAGGCGGCACGTGCATGAAGACAAGCTAGGTCAGGTAGTGCCGTAGTGGATTCCACTAGATATCTTTTTTGGGAGGGAGGCCTTGTGTTAAGGGTAAATGAGGAGCCCTCTCCGGCCAGTCATGTCCTAATTATATAGCATCGCAGAGAGTTGTTAGGGTGCCTCTGATCACGAGATTGGAAAAGCTAAAATACCCCGTTACAGGCTTACATAGATGGAATCATGGAAGTCTTGTGTGTGCAGTTCTCTCAATTACCCCCTCTGTTTCAAATTATAATTCGTTTGATTTTTTTATTCTAAATTTGACTGCTTATCTTAATATCATTTTTACTTGTTTATTAATAAAAAAATCTTCAAAACTGATTTGAATTTGACTATGTTTGCACATTTTTTTTGAATGAGACGAGCTGTCAAACTTGAGGTTCAAAAACTTAAATGACCTATAATTTGAAACGGAGGGAGTAGTTTTGACAGAGATCACAAATACTCTCACACTACAACTTGGTTAAATGTAAAAACAAGTCGAAACTCTCTAAGTGCCTGGTGCCACCGTTACAGTCAACTGGATATGTTGACCAGACAAGAGTACCAAAAAATTAAACTCAACCTAGGAGGAACTAAGTGGTTTTTCATTAAGAGAAAAATGAGGCGCGTAAATCCGTCCTCGATGGGAATCGAACTCAGGAGCGGTGGCTTCCACACCTGGGACGCTCACCAACTAGGCTACACCTAGTCTTCCAGACAAGAGTACCGAGGACTTCTTCACTTCTCACTTCTGCCCCGTGAGCCAGTCTATGTGTTGGGTGTAGATATTGAAAGGTTTGAAATTGAATTGGATTCAATATGAAAGTAGCATGGTATCGGAAATGTGTTACAATACTAGAATCTGTTGTTTGGATGTAGTTGAAATTGCCACTTGAAATCAAACTAGACGATAAATGCCAATTCATGTTTGGATGTGTGTGAGTTAAAATTGGAATTGTATCTTCACCTCCATGACCATCCAACTGAGCAACAAGGCAGGGCCGGCCTCGGCTGCGAATATACATCACCGACGCGACAAAATACAACTTGTCATGCCGGCCCACAACACACACAGGAGAGACCGGCCCACCAAAGCCCAAGTCGCCGCCACCTTCTTCTTCCCTTTCCCTGCGACGCAACTCTGTCTCGTGCCGCCACTCCGTCTCTAACCCAGTGCAGCCGTTCGCCCCCGTCCTGCCCTCCTACATCGTCTCCGGCGACTACCGTCGCCGGCGACCCTCCCCCTCCCCTCGCGCGCTAACCCGGTGAGTCCTCCTCCTCCCTCTCCTATGCTTGCCCTGCCCCGCCTTCCTCCTTCGGCTCCGGCGGCTCCCTGCCGCCGCATCCACTACCGGGCCTCCCAACCTCCAACCCTCTCCAACAACCTCAACCTCCAACCCTCCCCCGCCCATCCCTGGCCCACCGGTTGTCCAGCCACCACCCCAGGCCGGCGGCGTCCCCGCCGCCTTATCGCGCCGCCCCTCAACCTGCCTCCGCCGCCGGGCCTCCCTACCACCCCCCACACCTTTTCTAAGGGCGGCAAACATAAGAGCTCCCCCGGCACCCCAAACCCTAAAACCCGAAGGCCCTAACCCTAACCGGCGGCAGCATAGAAAGAGGAAGGGAGGCGGCGTCGGCAGCAGTGGCACACCAGAAGTATACGGTGGGAGCTAGAAGTAGGTGGAGCTCGGGGAGGAAGAAGACTTGTCATGTGGGTCACCCACATGTCACTGATAGGTGGGACCCACACTGGCGTGATGGTGTGCTATCTGTCGCTGAAGCGACGTATAGTCTCCACGGCCGGCCTCCGCGCCCACTTCTTCAACGAGTGGTGCTGTCGTCGGTCAACGACGCTCCATCCAGCCCCGCGTGCGCATCTGCACTGGGCCTGGGGATGATGCGGGGCCTGTTCATCGGTTCTGCCGAGGATTGAATGTTACGTTGCCAGGCTCTCCACCAGCCGTGCTCTGTAGCATCACGGACGTCTTAGTCCCGATCGAGGTCGCCATGGCTGCGGTGTGCACAGGCCGCAGGCTTCGTATATGCGGGTGCATGCGGAATAGTGATGCATGGGATGGAGACGGCGCGAGGGACCGTGTGACGATGCCAAGCGTCCCGTGTAGTAGGTGGCCGGGAGGAGAGGTGCACGAGAGACGACGTACGAGTGGCTGCAGCGCGATAAGGAGGAAGAAGGAGATCCAGCGCCGGCTATTGACTCAGTGCCGTCCGGTGGGGACTCTCGGCGCGCAGCACCGCTAGCTAGCTGAACACGGAAGACCATCCATGCGCAAGCTGCGGCCTGCGGGAGAGGTGCCAGCGGTGGAGATGCGGTTCACCAACCGTGGTTTAGGGAGATGGCATGAGTCCATGACGCAAATAGCGCCGCCGCCACCGTCGGTACACAACTCGTGCCCTCCTCAGCATCTACCAAAGCCTCGCGTGCGCCGAGCCGAGATTAGCATGTTCCGGGAGACCACTTCTCATTTTGCGCAGCACGTATACAACTCCATCAATGCGAGTTCGGTACCATGGCGTGTACCTCGAACACCCGGACCTCACAACATGCACGCGCGTGCACCTAATGATGGCAGCCTACGGCCGTGCGCGAGGAGGTACCGGAAGGCACAGAGCCAGGGAGTGTTTGGACGAGGGTGACTAAAACTAGTTTGACTAAAAATTTTTAGTCACCTTTTAGTTGGGTCTTCCTACTAGAGAGTTTTAGTCAGGTGACTAATTTTAATCACCTTCTAATCCCACTCGTTTGGAAATTTATTATCTCAAAGTGACTAAAATTAGTTTAGTCACCGCCATAAAAAAAAACCCCTACTCTCGCGATAGATGCAGGCCAAAAGAGGGGCTGGAGGCTGGAGCAAATTAACAAAGGCAGCTTACTGAGTCTGTGTTCTCTTCGTGTGGTTGCATGCCGCTTCTTCAGAGTTCAGAGTACTCGCTGTACATGGTAGAGACAGAAGAGTCCTGGACCAAATCATCAGGGATAGTTTGTTTTTACTTGATAAGTGATTATTAATATTGATTAGTATAATGTTTAATGCATCTGCAAAGTGAAAAAAAATTAAGTTATGTACTTCTCAATGCCCCGTCAAATATTATTTCACCTGTTCTTGCGAGCTTCTTTTTCACCAAAGGAAGAATTGTATTAAATCAGATGTTAGTACATCATCATATCACACACAACACTCTCATGAAAATAAAAAGAGTAAAATACATGGTCGATCCTCGAACTTATCGCGGTGTGTCATCGCGGTCCCTACACTTACGAAATGAGAAATCCGGGTCCTCGAACTTGTCAAAGTATGTCATTCCGGTCCGCGCAACACATAAAAGTGGTTTTGAGGGTGGTTTTGAGTCATGCATATTTTTACTTAAAAATCCAACAAACATTAGATATGCTTTTTAAATCATAAAAAATGTCTCTAAGCCTCCAAAATTTTCAAGAAAGGTAGTAAATATACATTGGAAGCTTCTAAAATTAGATTTAACTCTAGGAGAATGAGAAATATATTTTTACAAGATATTTTCATGAGCTCCAATTATTTATTTAGGATCCCCTTGCTCCAATGTATCTCTTGTATCTTTTCTGGATTTTTTTGGAGATTTTTGGGAGGCTTAGAGATAATTTTATGGTTTATAAAATATATTTAATATTTGTTAGATTTGTTTTTCAACTAAAAACATGGTTTGAAATTGCTTTTAATTGTTGCATGGATAAAAATGACACCCTCAGGCAAAGTTGATGGACTCGGATTCCTAGTTCTATAAGTTTAGGGACCGGAGTGACACACCGTGACAAGTAAGGACTCCAATTCTGATTTTATAAGTTTAGATACCAGGATAACACATCCTAACAAGTTTGAGAACCGACAGTGTATTTAAGCTCCAAATCTCAATCTCAAACAATATTTGGGACTAAGACAAACTCAACTGCCAATACAATATAACAATATTGATGCTCTCCACTCACTTATTGAGGTTGTTTGTATGTATCGACAGAACACAATAATTACTCAACATTTTATCATTATATATCTGATAGAATCATAAATCATAAAAGATATCATTGAACAAGAGTTTTCCAATCCACAATCATCATTAATTAACCTGCAAAATAATACTCAAGAGTTTCCAAATTTCACCATGGATGCAAGAATAAACACACTAGGAAAATGTGATTTGTTGGCACAACTTAGCATTTACGAGTTCTCTAAATGCAGGAAAACATGGTTTGTTGACAAATTTAAAATTTGAACTTCATTTTTTATAAATTGACAATAACTTCGTGTACCTGGACGAAAGTTTCCTGCCACAAACCACTCACAATGATTTTCTTTTCTTTGCCCATCTTTACCACGGTCCTATTTACATCATCCTCCATCTAGGTAACAAACATCATTACAAACCAAAACCCTTATTGACCAAGGATGTAAAAAATAAAGTTTAAGTAATAGCGTTGCATCATATAATAATTAAACTCGTGAGAACTCTAATAAACTCTAAGAAAGAGAAGTTGCATCTCTGCCAAAATTATACCAACTTCAATTAAACTCTTGTCTAGTCCTAGAATCTTGCTGGAATCAGGTCAGATTCCTAGGAAACTGTAGATATCCTTCGCTCCTTAGACCTCGATCCAACTATAAGATTTTGCTGCAGTAATGGAAAAGGGATGCCTCGGTTCAAAAAAAGATAACTTTTGATTGAACGTGCTTCCATATATAGCTGTAGTTGAAGCCTCTAGAGCGCATGTGCTCCTTCCCGCGCGCTCCGTCTTTCGACCACCGCCCTCCATCCTTCGACTGCACTTCGTCCATCTCTCCAGTAGTTCGACAAAACTGAATGAGGTCGAGGACTCAAGGTGTATTACCACAAATCCTCGATCCTACATTTCTACCCACCATGTTGCCATTGCATTGAAGTGCTGCCCCTCCCTCAGTCGCATCCGCCGAAGGAAAATCACCGGCACCGTGGCAGCCCGCCACGGCCCTCCACTCCATCCTCCACCGCCGACTCGCCATTCCGCCAACAATCCACCACTCCTGAGCGGTCCCATGCCAGTTCTTCGGGAGGCAGGTGGGGAGATGGCGGGGGGAGGGGATGGCCAAGGGGAGGAGACCGCACCGGAACAATGGAGAAGAGTAGAGAGGGGCGTTTTAGACAATTCTCATGTTTATTCGTCCCCGGTCCCCCAACTGTACTCAAATGATTGTTCAAGTCCCCCAAACTATCAAAAGGGTCAATTTGGTCCCTAAACTGTTGTCTTGAGTCCAATCTAGTCCTCTATCTTATGTGGTGTGTCACATTTGCTTGCCACATTGCTTTCCACATCAGTTGATCGGTACGCCACACATGTGAAATGTCTATATTAGTCTTCCTCTTTTTCCCTCCCCCTCCCACTTCTAAGCAAATCTTTGCTAAAGTAACCTTTTTGGAGCAGGGGGCGTATACCTCTGATCATTCTAGAGACAAGTACTAGTCTCCAAAAATTTACAAATCTGGTTATGTACGCGTAGACAAGCTTGTAGGAAAGTTGTACAACAACTTACTAGCTCTTGGTACATTGTATTAATTTTTTAATCTTTCCCTGGTCCACCACCAAACCCACCCATTGGTCATCCCTCTCACAGCCATCCTTGCATGCCCATGTATGAGACCCACAACCTGCATCAGAACGCATAGTGTTGATCGCCGAACGTAGTGCCAAGCAAGCCTTCTCTCTCTCTCTCTCTCTCTCTCTCTCTCTCTCTCTCTCTCTCTCTCTCTCTCTCTCTCTTCCATGTCAGCCGCAGTGCTGACGTGCTTGGCGAATCACCTATTATTGGGCCTGCTCTCATGGAAACAAATGGTTGAGACGTGATTTCTCGCTGAGTCTCATAAATAAACTGAAGAAATCATGCCGGAAGGATGGGAGCAGCAGGCAGTAGAATGGCTCAAAGGATTAGGCCATTTTTTAAGCAATACCACTTGTCTCCTGCGGTGCTGTCTGAACTTGCATTGGCCGGCCGCGGTGATTTATTCTTGCATCTCAGCGTTGTAATGATATTGACAGGTGGGACCTTTTTGGAAGAAAGAGGATAAGGGAAAAAGAGAAAGCAGAATTTAACATTTCAGGTGTGGGAGCACCGACAATAGTTTTTGATAGTTCAGGACAGAAACAACTCTTCAAGAAAAGTTGGAGGACCGATGTGGCTATTTTGCCTTTTTTTCTTCTATGCATCCTGAAAAGCTTCATGTTCGCCCCCTTTAAAAAAAGCTTCATGTCCCGGGCAAGCATGAAAGAACAGTTTTGCCCTTGTGTTCTACTTCCTCTCTATTCCAAATTGCAGGTTATTTTGATGTTGGTTGTTTTGATTTTTTTTATAAGCATCTAAGATATGGCCTATGTATAGAAATATCAAACGACATACAATTTGAAACGAAAGGAGCATTATTTACCCGCACCATTTTCTTTATAAAGAAGTTACAACAATCATGTAACAAAATATTAGTAAGTTGTCCCGTGCTAATAGTACGACTAGTCTTATATGTTTATTTATTTCATATAATTGATATCAAAATTTAACTCTTCCAAGAAAACATGATGACCTACTCATATACTTTTTTATTGATAGTACTTACCAAAATCATTTATCATATATTCATATTTAAAACTTAGTTATTGTAGTTTCATCTTATTTCCAAGAAGCGTCTAATACAAAAGGTCCTTTTATAGTTGGAATCTTAATCCGAAATTTATTATCTTATTTGAGTTATTTATATGGACACTTTATATAATTTTAATTCCCAATTTGTAGGAAACTCCAAAATGGCTAATATTATTTATTTTGTATTAAACTTTGGCTAATAAATAATTATTTTTACTTGTGCACTTATTTCTCTACTGAAACCTAAACATAGTATTGTTGCTTACTTTAATTCAAATGGAAAAAGTCCAAATTACTCCCTTCAAGTAAAGCAAAAGTCCAGATAACTTCCTAAACTATATTTTGATTCAATTTACTCACTAAACTATGCTATTTGGTTCAACTTACCCCATAATGTACTTTGTCAAAAAAATTCTTCAAACACAAGTTGAATTTTAATTTGAAACTTTGCAGGATGGTAGTGGACATGATAATCTACATTTAAAAATATTTTATGAATTTTTGACCATTAATTTTTATATAGTTTTGTATCTCAACAAAAATTTCATTATTAAACCCTACCCTATCAAAATAGTGATGAAAAATTGATGATATATATTTTTAACATGTCTTACATTGTCTTCTATCATCTTGCAAAACTTAAACTTAAAACTCCACTTGTGCATGAAGAAATAAAAAAGGCAAATTGTATTAAGGAGTAAACTGGCCAAATGACATAGTTTAGAGGGTAAAGTGAACCAATAAATACTTTAGGGGGCTTATCCGTACTTTGGCTATACTAGAGGGGAGTAATTTGGACTTTTTCCATTCAAAGTATCTATATAACCTATATAGATGCATCACACTAAAGATTTGCTCTCAACATGAAAGTTGTCCACATCACTATCCACTAGAATCATCAATTTATGTATTTTACTGATTTTTTGCGGCTAATAGCATCTATGCATGTAATGTGTTAGTCTTTGCGAGTATCATGCTACAAAATTCTCAAGATGTTCTCTCTCAATAAAGGCCCTGTTTATTTCCTCAAAAATTTTGGGGAAATTTTTTTTGATGCCCCTTTCAAGACATATATGAGGACTAAACTTAGATTAATTACAAAATTAATAACATGGATAGAAGGGAAATCGCGAGACAAATCCATTAAGCCTAATTAATCTATCATTAGAGATTGTTTATTGTAGCACGACATTGTCTAATCATGATAGATTTGTCTCATGTTTTGAGGTGGAGTTTATGAAATGGGTTTTGTCCTTAATCAACATTTAATGCTTCTAATTAGTGCATTTATTCAAGAAATGTTTGGAACTAAGCGGGGTCAAAATAAATGTGTTTTCATGCATAATGTTTTTTTTCAAAAGAATGTTGTTGTGTAATCATCTTAGTGTTTCTACTTTCATATTCCATCTTCAAATTTTGTAAAAATTCCTGCAACAACACATGAAGTATCACCTAATTTATTATATAATAGAAATAATCATTTACATGCATCCCTCGTCCCTCAAATATTGAGGTTCACCTACTTATCCCGAACAAACACTGTGACAAACTTTGGCATGAAGAACACGACGACACTTGCAGCTGGTGGTGAGGCAACCGACTCAGAGATCAAGCAGTGGCAGCTTAGCTCCCGTGTACACCGGTGGTGCCATGCATGATTCTGAACTCTGAATGAAGCAACTATAGGCGCAGAGAGACGCCTCGGACATACATTCTTTCATGCTCAGAATGAGGGAGAACAAAATAGAACACCGCCAACATACACCGTAGTTGACACATTGCAGAGTACTAGAACAAAACAAAGTAAGCTCTTCGTGATTAAACATAAACTTCAAAACCGCCTTCTCATTATCAACAACACATCCACAATGATGCAACATGTCAAAGTTGTCTCAAAATAAATACATACTGAGCTAAGTTCACCTGACTGAAAATTAATTGCTGCCAAAATTACAAGTTTTACCAAAAAAAAGTTTAGCAGTCATCACATCATCATTCCATCTAATTGTGCCCCAAGACAGACAGTAGCATACATCGAAAGATTAAACTATTCAGAGCTGTCCTTTTTTCCATACTATTGCAAGTCAGAAACATCTGAGAATACATCAAAAATTTGGTACTCATCCCGCATCCGTAGCTTATAAATTGTAATTATCAGGTAAAAAGGCCAAAACAAACAGCAATAAAAATGAACATATCTCTATCCTTCGTCTACATAAAGAGAGCAATCCGGAGTAAGCTTGCCAAGCCAAGTAGCTGCAAGAAGATTCAGTATGCTCATTCATTCTTCAATTTGCAAGGTGAAGACAATCAAGCTTGAGTTGCTTGCCAGAGAAAGCTCATGTATTTCTGTAAGCATCCACTCTTCTCCAGTTTGTCCACCAAGCACTATCGCTTTTGTTCCTCCAACGACACAAGTGTTGTGGGCCTGTGGCCCCATGCAAACCTGGGAGGACGGCCGGGAACATTCTCCAGGAAGGTTTTTCTTCAACATAGGATCCAACAGAAACAACTCCGATGCTGAGTGAAGACCTGCCACTAAACCACCAACACCGAACATCAAAATCCTTCCACCAGGCAGGCTCACCAGTGTTTCTGATTCGCGGGATCAACAGTTCATCAAGTGCAGAAAAAATGTTTTCAACTGGATCTACTTAAACCAAGATCTGATAATGAAAGAACAGAAATGTATTAGAAGTATACTGAAAACAGAAAGTAACTGTTATGTCTGAGCTTTCCATTTGCAACCTATGATTTGTTCCCTTATATCCCACGACATCTTTCTACTGTACACTTCTGATTGTACCTCTTCTATACAACATTAACCTGTTGTTGGCGGTCGATTTCCGTCAACCTAGCCACTTGTTTACCTTCTATGTTGGTATTGATTTGATATTCACACTAACGATCCTAACCCCCATTATATGCTATGTTCGCACTCGTGCATGATTTTGGAGTTTGTTATTTACACAGGAATCAAGAGCTTAAATGAGAACTTCCGGGTAAAGTTCATCAAGGAATTCACAAGGTGATCATGGACCCCGGTACAAGTCAAGATACAAGATGAACATGACTCCAAACAAGCCAAGGACTAAAGCGTGAAGTCGAGAAGTGCGGAGGACCTAGACGGAAGATGCGAGAGTTCATACGCAAAGCCCCCTTATCTAAACCGCGAGGAAAATGACGTCAAGGGCCCACATGCATCTCGGCAAAAACTCAGGAAGTCGCGAGAAGCTTCACGAAGAAAACCGGGGACGAACCGGGCCGAGGAGGCCCTGGGCCGGCCGGCCTGGCCCATCCCCGGGATGGTTCGTCGCCCCCTTTGACCTAGATGATCCTCGAGCTATTTATAGCCCCGGTACCCCGAGCCACGTATCAAGCAATTCGTCATTCACCGCCGAGGAGCAGAGAAGGTTGAGGGACACCACCCCGGAGGGGAGGGTCGAGTTAGTCGTCTAAGGTTTGCCTAGCCGGCGTGGGAACCTTGCAAGGAAGACCACGTCAGAGTTCCGGAGGCGTGAATCAAGGTCAAGGTAGGATCCCGGTTGGATCTTATTCATGTATTCATACTTTTGATGGAGTTTTAATGGATCCGATTCTTAGCGATCAAGTACCTTTGTTTGCAATTCTTGTTCTTGCTTGGGTGTTTTCCTCCTCAATTTATTCTCGAGATAGATTGCATAGGATGTTCTTGTAGCCGCGGTGGCTAGAGGTGCATACCCGATCTACCAAGTAGTTCAACGCACTCCTTGCGGGTGTGCTCTAAGATTCGACCGCATAGAAAGGGGAACATCGTGACAGGATGTTGACACCAAGTACGGCGGGGCGACTTAGGGGGTTTGACCAAAGGTCACGATTTAAAGAAGCTTTCAATGAGATTCGTTTTACTCTCTCTTTATCTTGCTCGGAACGACGACATAAGCTCGATCTAGACCCCTCTCTAGATCGGTACCTTAATGCTTTCTCTTGCTACCTCTTTTGATCTTAGTAGATTAGATGCAATTCGAAACCTCTCAAAGAAGCAAGTGTTTCTCGGTTATTAGATTGATTTTACATTACATATTGTTCCACGGATTCGATACCTTGGGTTCACCACTCAAGTGAAGAAGGGTTCCTTAACTACGACGAGGGATTTGTTCGCTTGCAAGTCCAAACGAACTTTGCAACGATAATCAAACGTCAACAAGCTCCTTTTTCTGGCACCGTTGCCGGGGAACAAGTAATTAAGATCCAATCTAATATCTCGTTTGTAAGTATTTTTAGTTTCTTTTTTATTTTTCTTTTGCATCTACTAAACTTTGATCATCTTCAAAAACCAATCTAATCTAGTTTTTGACTAACCCTTTTTATTCTTTTCTTTATAGATCTTTTGTATATTTTGTTTATCGCTAACCCTAACAGAGATGGACGGCCACCTCTCCAACAAACCAAAAAATTTTGTGGATGATCTAGAAAAACTTTACAGGCAAGGGAGACGCGAAGCATGATCTAGAAAGCTGGGGATTGTAGATCCAAACACCGGAGACGAAGGAACATCAGGATCTCCAAAGGAATCTCCACCCACAAGTCCGAAGAAATAATCACCACCTACAAGTCCAAGGAGAGATCAACCTCAACCGCCACCAATGGGAGAGGAAAGAAGATTGGGGAGCTTTGCATCCCGGAGCTTGGTGATCTCCCCATCCTCAACCTAGCCGACATCGGGAGGCTGTTTGAGATCAAGACTTCAACCATCCGTATGGTGCAACATACACCTTTCACCGGTAAAGAGGATCCTAACCTTCACATCCAAGCATTCATTCAACTTTGTCAGACATTCACGATGGAAGGGCTGGATCAAAATCAATTGAGGGCAAGACTTTTTCCATTCTCACTTCTCGGAAAAGCCTTGCAATGGTTCTATACTCTACCGGTGGAGACGGTGCAAAATTGGGAAGTGTTGATGAGAGCTTTCATGAAGGAGTACTATTCGCCGGGTAAGACTCAAAGCTTGCATAATAGGATTGCTACTTTTGCTCAATATCCTACGGAGACTATCGCGGAAACTTTTGAGCGTTTCAATGAGTACACCCGAGCCGTGCCACATCACAAGTTCCCAAAGGAAGACCTTGTTCAAAAGTTCTACCAAGGTCTCAATCTAGCATCAAGGACCATAATTGACGCATCGGCGGGAGGATCTATTATTGAGCTAACTCCGACGGAGGCATTCACTCTTTTCAAGAAGGTTGCGGATAATGATACATGGGCGTCATCGGGACGTCTACTTCCGGTTCAACCAACGGGCAATGTCAAAGGTGTTTTGCAGGTTGAAAAGGAAGATCTTCTAGAAGGGAAGATTGACTCGCTCATGAGAAGATTGGAAAGGATGGAGCTAGAAAAGAAGGCCGCCCAAGACTTGAAGGCCGCCGAAGCAAGATCCACGTGTGAAGAATGTGGGGAGTACGGCCATGTCCAAAGAGATTGTCCGGAGGAAGCAAAGGTGCTTGACTACATGAGAAAAGGAGATTTGCCGAACTTCCGCTACGGGCAAGGTAGACCTCAATTTAATGCAAGTTCGTCTATTCAAAATACAGTGCCTCTTCGTATACAATTGAAGGATTTCATGGACGAGCAAGCAAAGATCAACAAGGACACCGTCACTAAGTTCAAGGCTATGGATAAAATCTTGGAGAATATTGATGGCAAGGTGACGGAGGTCGGGAGCTCCAACCAGCAAGTGCTCAACATAATGAAGATATTGGAGACGCAAGTGGGACAACTTGCCGGGCGCTTAACCGCTAGTGAAGGAAGATTGCCGGGGCAGCCCCAAGGTCCCGAGACGGCAAAGGCTATTCAAACTCGGTCGGGAAAGGAGACTGAAGATCCCGAAATTCCAGCCGGTGCAAGGAAGCCTAAGCCAACCGTTGAAGCGGATGATCACACTAAGGAGAAGGTGACTACTATTCTGAAGATTGCTACCGAAGAGCCAGAATTCGAAGTACCAAGTGATGACACAAAGATGACAACACTAAAGACATGCTACTTTCGAGGTAAAATTGATAATCATTTTGAAAAGTTTGTGGAAGTGGTGCACAGGTTAAGCATCAACATGCCGTTATTGGACGCTCTCCAAGTTCCTACATATTCTTGCTACTTCAAAGACATACTTGCAAACAAGTATGAGATGGCAACACTTGGAGCAGACCATGTCAAGATGTCCGAACAATGTAGTGTCGCCATCGCAAATCAAGGGCCCGAGAAGCAAAGAGACCCTGGATGTCCAACTATCCCATGTTCTATTGGCTCATTCATGTTCGAGAAGGCATTATGCGACCTTGGAGAAAGCGTAAGTGTCATTCCAAGAGATGTGTTCAAGAAGCTACGCTTACCACTTGAGCCTACGGGTATGTGCTTGGAGTTGGGCGACAACTCTATCCGCTATCCCGTGGGAATTGCCGAAGATGTGCCCGTGAAAGTTGGAGATCACTTCATTCCCGTCGACTTTGTGGTACTTGAGATGGGAGAAAGGGAGAAGTCACCCCTCATCCTAGGGAGGCCCAAGACCGTCGGGGCAACGATCGACGTTGGCAAGGGGGAGATTAAGTTCGACGTCAATGACACACGAAGCATATTCAAGTTTCGTCCACGTTTCGAGGTATGCAACATGATCAATGTTAAATATGTTCCACCTCATCGTCGTTTTAGAAAGGAAGAGCCAAAGAAGGAGGAGCCTAAGATGAAGGAAGCGAAAGTGATCAAGGAAGTCGTTGCATCCGTCAAGACCAAAGAACAAAAGCTGCCTGTCAAGACCAAAAAGATGACTAGGCCGGAGAATAAGCCCATGCCCAAGATGGTGCGGAAGTGGGTACCCAAGATTGCAATGCCCACAAAGAGCGTTGATCCGAAGTGAAGAAGACAAGAAGTCTAGCCATGGACTATAAACGAAGCGCTAGGCGGGAGGCAACCCGTTCGTCGAGTCAAGAATAAGCTACCGGGAGGACAACCCGTTGAAGAATAAAGCTTCCGGGAGGGCAACCCGGATTATTTCCGATTTTCAAGTAAGTTGGTCTTAGAATTTGCTACGCAAGACTTCGTATAAAATCTTAAGTGGTTGAACTTATTTTTGAGACATTTAAGTTGCTCGGATGTTTCATTTGGATTTTATTTGACATAAACCTTTGACATGAGCCATCCTACGATTTATTTGTCTCTTTTCGAGAAACCAATTCCAAAAATTCAGAACCTACCCACACCTTTCATCCTCCTCATGATGATAAGGTTGGTTTGTTTTACATCATAAAAACACACGAGTAGAGCCCCGCGTTGTTTCTTAATGATTTTTAATCTTTGACGCATGCTAGGACTCGCGTGAACCTAGGTTTCTCTAGAATTAGATTTTTCCAAGCCTCATTTATTTTTGTTCATTCAAAGCACCTCTCTCATATTTAGCCAAAATTAGAACCTAAACTCATACCCCCACGGTCAAGCCGGAGGAGCTCGCTATCAATTAATGAAAGCAAGTGATCCCGGTGTAACCAAAATTAATGTAGTCGGAAAGTTTCGACTTACAAATGTTTTTGATGCCTAAAAACTCCTCTAAAATACATTTGAACTCTTTGATATCTCTGAATTAATTTTGATTTTCGAAATTAGAGGAGTGATTAGCATCTAAACATGATCAAGGGAAGGTTTTGAACTTAATTGAGCCTCTAATGACCCATGATGCATCACGGGAACACACCATCATTCAAGAATCTTTTGGTATGCATGGGACAAGCATGGGGGGCAGCATTGCTTTGATCTTTGCAGGTTATAAATGATAACATGGGAGGCAAGGAGGCATGGAAGTGATACAAAGGAAATGATCAAAGGTGAGGACTTGACCATGAAAGAAAAAGGAATGGCTGAGAGAGTTTGGGTGTTGGATCTGCGTGGAGCACGAGGGCACAAGGTCATAATGCAACAAGCATCAAGTGGGAGAAAACCGGAGCCGAGGCAGGGGGCAGGGACCCCAGGCCGGCCGGCCTGCCCTATATTTGCACACCCCTGCCTCCATCTTTCACAGGTGAGTCTCTTGCTTGCTTACTAGTTCGTGTTCTTGAGCTCTCTGTCCAGAACCTCCAGAAACTCTCCAGAAAAATTCGTTCTCCTCTCTTGAGTCCAAAAATTCAGAGAATAGCATCACAAACTTTGCTCTTCCATATACTTCTTTTGTGTGTATTTCTACTAGCAAGAAACCCCCAGGAGAGTTTGTTTGTGATTTGTGCAGCAACTAGAAGATGAAGAAGGTCTTTGGCAAGGTTCTTGGGAGGAAGACGCAATCATCGTCATCAAGGCCAGCATCAACAAATTCTTCGCGGAGGCACTCGGTCTCCGAGTCGCCGCGAAGCATGGAAGAGGACGTGGCGCCATCAAGGAGTGACACCATGCTCCTTGGTGGAAGGAACACCCGAAGATCGTCTATGCGGTACACCGAACTTCAAGGGCGAACGGAGGAGCCGCCCGTTCCACCTCGTCGTTCGACTCGTTCATCCGCTCCACCACCATACACTCCGCGGCGTTGCAAGTATGGATTTCTTATGATGTCGGAGGAGGAGGAGGAGAGGCTTGGGCGCCTAGAGAAGAGGGTTGTGCCCAATGTTGACTTTGATGATGATGCCCTTCAAGTATTGGGATTTACCCCGGATATCTATCAAATGATGAACAACCTTGGGTGGGGGCAATTTTCCGATGGAGTAGGAGTGAGTATTCATTTGGAGCTTGCCATGGAGATTCTCATGACCATGGCACCGGTTATTAATGAAGGGGTGCCATCCCTCTCATTTCGATTGAAGGATGATGAGCACATAGTTTCTAATGAGCAAATTAGAGAGTTGCTCGATTTTCAGAGGGAAGCCCCGAAGCAAGTAAATGCTAATGAAAGTGTGTTGGAAGGATTTTGGAGCATGATTTCAGGGGAAGACAACCGACAAAGCCTAAGTTTACTTGAGTGCAAAACCTAAGTATATAAAAGATTTATTTTTGGGTGCATTTATTCAAGGCCTGATTTGTCTGGCCCGAGACTAAGAAGTTGGTCATTCCGTTTTTGTGTATCGTTCTTTATGCTAGCCTTTCTATCCGTGCATTGTGAGTTTCCACATTGGGAATTTCGCAAACCTCGCCGGATATCTAACCAAAACCCAAATATATCTTTTTTTTGTGTTCACCTCCTTGACCACAACCCAATATATGAGTATGGATGAATATTATGGAGAAGATTACAAGGAAGGTACTTCAAGTGAGAAAGGGAAACTTCCAAAAGGATCCCTAGAAGATTTTAGAGTGTCTTTCTCTAAGAAAAAAAATGAGAGCTTCAATTCCCACCTTGACATATTTAACACCTCTTTTGCCCAAGGACGAGCAAACGTCTAAGCATGGAGGGGTTGCCAAGGAAGTGCTAGTAAATATAGTCTAGAGTTCAAGGGGAGCAAATAAAAAAAGAAAGAAAAAGTATGAAAGAAAAAAATGATGAGAAAAGAAGAAAAAATATGATGAGAAAAAGAAAAAAAGAAGAAAGAAAAAATATATATATAATAAAGCTCCCGGTTCTCTAGCTATTTTAGTGCTTTTTGAGTTTTCAAGAGGATTCAAGATCAAGACCCATACTCATATTTCCAACCATGTGCAATCCGATAACAAGGATTTCATTTGTGCCTTGGGATCACTCTTTAATATTTGCACATGTCCACCTATCTAAAAGTGTGTGTTCATCTCTCCTCCCTCCTTGATAACATTATTTTTCCAATGACCTTTTTGACGAGTCTCGGTAAGACCATGAGAAGCTAGTCTTGTTTTAATAATATCTCAACTATAATATGTTGGTAGGACTAAACTTTCCTATAGCTCCACATAAAGCTTTTCACCATATACTTTGAGAGAGGAAAGGAGTAGAACAAGTAGGCTTGAGAGACAAGTGAGGTGAGAGTACATGAGCAAAGTGCAAGATGGATATTTTTGATCTTGGTAAAGCAATTTTTCTCTTTATCTCATTCTTTATTTTTCAAAATTTCTGAGATTTGTTTAAAAGTTTGAGAGCTTGATCAAGTACTTGTGGAAAGAGCTTGAATGATATCTACCCTCCATAAAGATAAAAGTTAGTACATTATGGAACTTTAATGAATATAAAACTAGAGAGCATTATGTTTTCTCATGTATGATCAAGTATAGGGTTTTTGAACATGGAAGGGCAACGCTGATATCCATAGAAGGCTTACTCGAGGACGAGCAAGGTTTAAGCACGGGGGGATGTTGGCGGTCGATTTCCGCCAACCTAGTCACTTGTTTACCTTCTATGTTGGTATTGATTTGATATTCACACTAACGATCCTAACCCCCATTATATGCTATGTTCGCACTCGTGCACGGTTTTTGGAGTTTGTTGTTTACACAGGAATCAAGAGCTTAAATGAGGACTTCCGGGTAAAGTTCATCAAGGGATTTACAAGGTGATCATGGACCCCGGGACAAGTCAAGATACAAGATGAACATGACTCCAAACAAGCAAAGGACTAAAGCGTGAAGCTGAGAAGTGCGGAGGACCTAGACGGAAGATGCGGGAGTTCATACGCAAAGCCCCCTTATCTAAACCGTGAGGAAAATGACGTCAAGGGCCCACATGCATCTCGACAAAAACTCAAGAAGTCGCGAGAAGCTTCACGAAGAAAACCGGGGACGAACCGGGCCGAGGAGGCCCTGGGCCGGTCGGCCCAGGATGGCCGGCCTGGCCCATCCCCGGGGCGGTTCGTCGCCCCCTTTGACCTAGATGATCCTCGAGCTATTTATAGCCCTGGTACCCCGAGCCACGTATCAAGCAATTCGTCATTCGCCGCCGAGGAGCAGAGAAGCTTGAGGGACACAACCCCGGAGAGGAGGGTCGAGTTAGTCGTCTAGGGTTTGCCTAGCCGGCGTGGAAACCTTGCAAGGAAGACCACGTCGGAGTTCCGGAGGTGTGAATCAAGGTCAAGGTAGGATCCCGGTTGGATCTTATTCATGTATTCATACTTTTGATGGAGTTTTAATGGATCCGATTCTTAGCGATCAAGTACCTTTGTTTGCAATTCTTGTTCTTGCTTGGGTGTTTTCCTCCTCAATCTATTCTCGAGATAGATTGCATGGGATGTTCTTGTAGCCGCGGTGGCTAGAGGTGCATACCCGATCTACCAAGTAGTTCAACGCACTCCTTGCGGGTGTGCTCTAAGATTCGACCGCATAGAAAGGGGAACATCGTGACAGGATGTTAACACCAAGTACGGCGGGGCGACTTAGGGGGTTTGACCAAAGGTCACGATTTAAAGAAGCTTTCAATGAGATTCGTTTTACTCTCTCTTTATCTTGCTCGGAACGACGACATAAGCTCGATCTAGACCCCTCTCTAGATCGGTACCTCAATGCTTTCTCTTGCTACCTCTTTTGATCTTAGTAGATTAGATGCAATTCGAAACCTCTCAAAGAAGCAAGTGTTTCTCGGTTATTAGATTGATTTTACATTACATATTGTTCCACGGATTCGATACCTTGGGTTCACCACTCAAGGGAAGAAGGGTTCCTTAACTATGACGAGGGATTTGTCCGCTTGCAAGTCCAAACGAACTTTGCAACGATAATCAAACGTCAACACCTGTTGAATAAAACTTGACCACAAATGCCATTCCAAGCTAGCCTGTATAATCCATATACTTAGAACCCCTGTTACTTGTTAGGAAGTAGCATACCATTGGGACCATGGAAGCTTGGTGCAGTGCTTCTAGCCCTTCTGCTCACGAAGCTTCTCCAGATTCTGAACATAACCCAGAGCCTTCTCACGACTAGATGTATAGATACGGTCAATGTGCTCCAGCAGAAGCACCATGGTTCCAGCAGTGGCTGTTGCCATGGCAGCCGCCTTGACGAAGTCCCTTCATAAACAATCAGACTAGTGTATTGTATACAGACTGATTGAGAATTAGTCCTTTTTACAAAATCATAACTTTTTTTGCAAACTCAGATGGAGATAAACTTTATACACAAGTTGTAGCATTTGACGAGTCTGCAACTTTGTTGTTCAAACTTTTTTCATTTAAAATCATCTCAAGCTCAAATAATTGACATACTATCAAGATCTAAATTTTGAAATTTAAAATTTACATCTAAAGATTGTGTCAATCATTTGAGCACCAAAATAAATTCAGATGGATACCGTTTGAACTACAAAGTTGTAGATATCGTTGAGGTATACAATTTTTAGGTGTGGAGTTTACTTCCATCCGAATATATATAGAAAAACGTTATAGTTTTTTGAAGATATGTTGTCTAGAGAACAAAATTTCGTCAAATTTTAGATATGAATATAATATTGATTATTTGAGCATCAAAATGATTTCAGATAACAAAAGTATAAACTACAAAGTTGTACCTCTAGATGAAAGCTACAATTTTCGTATAACATTTATCTCCATGGGAGTTCATATGAAAGAAATTTGTTTTTTAAATATGCTATCAATAGAAGAAACATTTGTGGTAATTATTTTGAGGCTAAAGATGATTTCAAATGAAAAATGTTTGAGCTATAACAAAGTTGTAGATCTCGTCGAAAGTTACAATTTTCATATAAAGATTATCTCCATAAGAGTTTGCTCGGAAAAGTTATGATTTTTTGAAGACGGATTGGCCCTCCCGTTGTTTGCCATAGTACCGCGCGGGGAACAGTACCCTACCGCTGTTTCATTTGGTAGCTAGAGTACCGCCATTTCAAATAGCGACATCGATACAGTTTTGCAAAATTTTCCTTCCAACATTTATTTTTGAAAAATCATACATATATATATATATATAATTCATGCAACAGTAGGAATTTTTTTATATTTTTTATGGTCGAAATTTTTTGCAGAATTGTATCTCTATCACCATGTGACACGACGACGGGCCCCACAGAAACGGCGGTTGGCTGTCGGCGCATGTGATTATCTTGAGTATCTACACAAGTTTGAGGTCAAACACTTTGCATTTTGTTCTTGGTGAAAGGCTCTGTCTGCTGTCTCTGTCGGGTAATCTGGCGTTGTACCGGATAACCCGGGTTGTCGGATGACCCGGCTGGATCATCCGGAATTCACTGGCAGTCACCCGGCATTTTTGTCGGGTGATCCGGTGTGCTGCCGGATGACCCGACTGGTCAGGTGACTCGGTGGAATCTTCTGGAATCCACTGGTGGTCATCCGGGAATTATATCGGGTGATCCGGTACTTCACCGGATGATCCGGCAGAGCACGGAGCAGCACAGTAACGGCTAGATTTTGGGGGTTGGGCATTTATACCTTTTCACCGCCAACTTCATTTGCTGCTGACCTACCCCGAGCAAAACACCTTCCATAGTATTGAATACACCCTCCCAACTCCCTCTAGTGCTAATCTTGCAAAGGATTCAACTAGGGATTGAGTAGGTGTGCATTTATTGTGTGGAGTTGACCTCTCTCTTGTGTGCTCTTGGTTGTTCATCTCAAGAATCACTTGTGGCGGTCAAGACTCTTCGATTCGGGTTTGTTACTCTTGAAGCTTGCTTCTAGACGGTTAGGCGTCGCCCGTTGAGTGCCCTCTCCGTGTGGAGCACCCGGAAACGTTTGTATTACCAATCCTTTGTGGATTTCTCTTAGTGAGCACCGATCTTTTTTTGTGGGGATTAGGTGAGGCAAGAGGCTCTTTGTGATAGCCCTCCCTTTGTGGGATCCTCAACGGAGACGTAGCTTACTTAGTGGAAGTGAACTTCGGATTAAACCCCTTATCTCTTGAGTTCATCGAGTTGTTCATCCTCTCTAACCCTAGTTGCTTGCTGTGGCCCGATCTATATATTTGTGGTGATCCTATCTAAATCTTTGATTGCAGGTGGTTCTTAGTATCTAAACTCAACCTTTGATTCATATAGAATTGCTAGAAGTTCCCTTTAAATTCCTGATTTCGTAATTGTCTTTGTTGCCGGGTCATCCGTCACAATACCGGAAGATCCGCCTATTTGATCATCTGGCATTGTACCAGATAACCCGGTAGTATTTAATTTCCGCTGTTAAGATTTTTCAGAAAATTTGAAGTGATCCTATTCACCCTCCCTCTAGGCATCACAAGGTATCACACGACGGTTGGCTTCCCATGCTATCTCCTCCTTCCTCATTTCAATCCATTCAAGTGAGGTTGAGAGGTTAGGAGAAAAGCAGCGAAGATTTGTCGACCTACACTTCGGGTCCGTTTGGCAGGGATTCAGCTTCGCATCCGGAGCTGTTTTTTGGTGAATCCCTGCCAAAGGGCCGATGAAAACGGATTCGGGAAAGAATCTCCCGGAAATCGCGGTGACTGGAGCCGTTCCGCCGGGAGGGAGCTGAAAATCGTAGCTCCCCCCGCTCCGCTTGCGGCTCCGCCCCACACTTTACATCGTTTGCCCTCGGGGGCCCACAGGCGGCCGTTGAGCGCAGGGGAGGCGGGGCAGAGGAGCGCTGGGGTCTGGGAGCGGACGAGGGCGGCGGCGCCGCATGGCCGGCGGAGGAGCTGTTGCTGTCCTCCATGGCCGACGGGCGCGATGGAGAGGCGGCCGGAGGAGGCCAGCAGGCGCGGTGGAGAGGAGGCCGGCGGGCGCGGGCGCGCCTCCATGGCCGACAAGCGCGTTGGACAGGCGGCCGGAGGAGGCCGGCGGGCACTGGCAGAGGGAGGTGCGGCGGAGAGGTCGCAGGAGGCTGGGGCGTTCGTGCGGACGGCCGGCAGGGGTGGGCTTGGGAACGGATAAGGCCGTACGTGGTTTGTGGGGATAAGGTAGGGGGTGGATAAGTAAATAAGGAAAAACGAAATAATGAGAAGGGAAAAAATAAAAGAAAGGAGAAAATGAAAAATAGGAGGAAAAAGAAGAAAAGAAAAAAAAGAAAAGAGAGGGGTATTCTGGACTTTTCACCCTCTTATCCACATTACACAGCCAGGAGAAGCTGTTTTGCCAAACGTTTTCCCAAAACGGATTCTACTCCCCCACAGAATCCGCTCCACCGGCACAGCCACAGCCGGAGCCGCCACAGCCACAGCCGGAGCCCTGCCAAACGCACCCTTCGTTTCAGTACTGCTCTAACTAATGTACCTATCTTAGTACATGTAGTTAGGATACTAGTTGGAGAAATACTAGATTTAATTTTAAAAAATCTAAAAAGGAAAACAATGATAGGACTTCACGTATGATGTGTACACTTTACTTTTATCTTCTTGTCCACTTTCACTTAATAGTCATATAACTGTGCAATGAAAATAATGGCATGTAAAGTATGAAGTTAAATTTTCAATAACAGTGAAAAGATAGTCTAAGTTTAGATAGTATAAAAAATGAGTTAATTTTTTAACGACATACAATGAATTTTCTCAAAACAAAAAACAAAAATTAAACAATCTGTTGCTATCAGTTCGGCTCTTTACTACTTCTCAGTTCTCACCAACACCCTGTGTGGTCGTGTCTATCACTCCGTCCACCACCGCCACCGCGGCCCCACCAGTCATCCTTTCCAACCTCTCGCCCACCAACCTTTCCTTCCATGCCGCGGTCGTATTTAGCGCCTTCCCCCCCAATTCCGGCCTCAGCTCAGCTCAAGGGAGCAGCAGAGCCGAGCAGAGCCCTCAAAATCCCGACCAGGCGACCACCATTTTCCCTACCGGCAACCCGGAGTCCACCACCTCACCGGCAACAAACCCGATGGGGTCCGTCCCCGAGGACTCGGCCGCGGCGCCTGCATCCGTGTTCCGCTCCAAGCTCCCTGACATCAAGATCCAGCGGCACCTCTCGCTGCAGGCCTACTGCTTCGAGCGGCTCCCCGAGGTGTCCTCCCGCCCGTGCCTCATCGACGGGCAGACGGGCGCCGTCCACACCTACGCCGACGTGGACCTCCTCTCCCGGCGCGCGGCGGCGGCGCTCCGGGGGCTCGGGGTGGGGAAGGGCGACGTGGTGATGAACCTCCTCCGCAACTGCCCCGAGTTCGCCTTCGTCTTCCTGGGCGCCGCGCGGATCGGGGCCGCCACTACCACGGCCAACCCGTTCTACACCCCGCACGAGATCCACCGCCAGGCGGCCGCGGCGGGGGCGCGCGTGATCGTCACCGAGGCCTGCGCCGTCGAGAAGGTGCGCGCCTACGCCGCCGAGCGCGGCGTGCCCGTCGTCGCCGTCGACGGCGACTTCGAGGGCTGCCTCCGGCTCCGGGACCTCATGGACGCCGCCGAGCCGCTCGCCGCCGACGAGGAGGTGGATCCCGACGACGTCGTCGCGCTCCCTTACTCCTCCGGCACCACCGGGATGCCCAAGGGCGTGATGCTCACGCACCGGAGTCTCGTCACCAGCGTCGCGCAGCAGGTGAGCACACGAACTCCTCGCCTCCTTCCTCTCGCCACCGTGCTCCATTCCCCCCTTCCTTTCTGTGCTGCTTCGCAGCTTCGGGCGGCGCCCACGCTTTCCGGCTTGGGAGTATTTTTTCTCTCTCCCTTTTTGTCGGTGCCACGCCAATCGAGCGCCACCGCGTCAGTCATTAATGGCACAGCCGGCCTTGTTTTTTCACATTAACCCCAACAACTGAGACCCCACTTGTCAGCATGGTCAACCATGTGCCTTCCTGCTAGCGTTTCAGTCATTAATTTTGGCGTTCAACATATTTGATTTTGAATTCTGACGGAAAGAGACGAAATTTCTGATGATTTTTTCTGCGAAATCTTGTTCCAGGTGGACGGGGAGAATCCGAACCTATACTTCAGCCAGGACGACGTGCTCCTGTGCGTGCTGCCGCTGTTCCACATCTACTCGCTGAACTCGGTGCTCCTAGCAGGCCTGCGCGCCGGGTGCGCCATCGTGATCATGCGCAAATTCGAGAGCGGCGCGCTGGTGGAGCTGGTGCGGGCGCACGGCGTCACCGTGGCGCCCTTCGTGCCGCCCATTGTGGTGGAGATCGCCAAGAGCCCCCGCGTGTGCGCCGCCGACCTCGCCTCCATCCGCATGGTCATGTCCGGCGCCGCGCCCATGGGCAAGGACCTCCAGGACGCGTTCATGGCCAAGATCCCCAACGCCGTGCTCGGCCAGGTCCGTACGTTGCCCCCATCAACTCCTACTCTCCTAGTACTGTTCACGCATGCGTCCCCGTTCAGTGATAGCCGGCCGCTACTTCATGATTGAATGCACGTCCACAACTAGTATGAGTTTTATATTGAATCGTGGACTGGATGGATTGATTGATTTGGAGCATCGAGGATTATATTAGTTGGTGGGAGCGACGCGATCGAAAGGGATTTGTAGCGTGGTTGGTGGGTGGTAGCGTCACGCTTTTGGCATCTTTTTGGCCAAGGGCCGCGAGGGGCGCACGACGGCACCGTTTGGTCCGGCCGGGGGGTTTGCTTGCGTTGCTTGTGCTGCATGCCAAGGCGACATCCCAACGACGCGAGAGGTGTGCAGGGTTGCTGGTGAAAGGTCGGGAGCACATGCCAGCCTCATGATTCCGAGGTTGCCGTCTCACCAAGAAAAAGGCATCGCATTCGTATGGCTACTCTTTCGGTGCTTGTGTGTAACTCCTCCTAGATTCTGGGTGGACGAGCCCCACCACGGGTGCTGGTGCTCCGTCGCTTGCCAACAAACAAGTTGCACAAGCGACGGGTGGTCCTTGATCTTTGTTCGAATGCTAGTTTTGCACGACTCGATTCCAATTTCCAAAGTGCAAAAATGGATACTGTTGGATTGAGAAACATCCGTTCGTGTTGCAGGGGTACGGGATGACCGAGGCGGGGCCCGTGCTGGCCATGTGCCTGGCCTTCGCCAAGGAGCCGTTCGAGGTGAAGTCGGGCTCCTGCGGCACGGTGGTCCGGAACGCCGAGCTGAAGATCGTCGACCCCGACACCGGCGCGTCGCTGGGCCGGAACCTGCCCGGCGAGATTTGCATCCGCGGCGAGCAGATCATGAAAGGTACCCGTCCATTCCAATCAATCATTGCTCTCGTCACCTTCAGTATTTTATAGTACTGTACTAGTACCTTAGAGCAACACTGATTGAATGAAGAGTGAAGTGAACCAATCGGGCTCCATGATCATTGGTCAGTAGAGTTTATTTAGTCAAGACCCATGGCTTTGGCCATGACTAGTGGCCAATTAAAAGTTTGAAAAATACAACTCGTCTGAATGTGACTTTGGATTGGTCTCTGGAGACTCCGACAGCACCGGTGATGCCATCCGGTACGTTGCTCTCAAGTCACGAGAGCAGAACCGTTACGCCTCGCGACTGGTGTGGGCAACTTGATAATCTTTGCTAGAATTAAGTAAGCTGGCCCACTAGCAGCACCGAAACTACTCCGTCTTTGCTTTGGCATGAGGCATCAAGACCTAGCTGCATAGGAAGCATCAAAAGTTCGAAACACCGCTTGCTTTGGAGCACATGGGTATGATTTGGTCACAAACAATTGGTCCCTTACTACATGGAATCGACCCCATTTATGAAAAGATTTCCTGAAAGTTTCAGAAAGAAAATGCAGAACTTCTAGGAAGCACTTAACCATCTCTGAAAGTTTCTGCTCCATTTCTGTTGGAATGGCATTTAACTGCCTCAAGCTTCAGTTTTTTCTGTACCATAAAAGAATTGACTAGTAGGTATAGTGGTTGTACCAGAAGCATCTCCCTTTGGAACACCAAAAGTTTGTGTTCGGTGCAGGTTCAGTTAGATAGCCGGTAGCCTAACCCGTTCAGACCCAACCACTAGAGACACACAAACTGATAATTTCCTTCTGGTACATGTCTGATTGCCAGTCGTTTCCACGGCTGTTGGCATCCAACTAGCCATGGAGGCAGGCACGTTGGTAAACCATCGTCGTCAGCTTGCCTATCAGTTTATCATGACCCATGACAGCATGGTTGTGGTTCTGAAAAAATCCTGAGACCAGAAGAAGGAAGGGAAAAAAAGTGTTCTTGATATATTTAGAACAGAAGAAACCATCTTTTTCCGTAGTGGCAGCACATCTTGACCATTGCTGGCACCGATAGGAATACTTTGGAGCAGCTCAGCATTAGTACATCGGGTCCATGTATTCAGGGCCTGTTTAGTTGGCCAAAAATTTTGGCAAAAATTTTTGGGCCCCCCTTCGAAGGTCTATTAGAGGTAAAAAATGTAGACTAATTACACGAATGGACCGGAAATCGCGAGACGAATCCATTAAGCCTAATTAATCCATCATTAGAGATTGTTTACTGTAGCACGACGTTGTCTAATCATGGCATAACCAGGCTCGTTAGATTCGTATCGAAAAATTAGGTAGGGGTTATGGAATGGGTTTTGTCATTAATCCACATTTAATACTCCTAATCAGTGTCGGAAGATTGATGTGACGGGTAGTTGGGAAAATTTTTGGGGAACTATCAGTTGATAAGTTGAAGACTGCTTCTTGGATACAGACATGCTCCAGTTGTGCTGAATGGATATACATGAATGCGAAAGCGAGCTGCCAGTAGTGTGATAGTAATTCAGATCCAAACCCTTGGTTGGTTCTCACCTGCCCACACCTGAAAGCCCATTGACGCCTAGCGTGTGATGGTCCGAGCACGCCTGTTCGTGTCATCGTCAAACTGGCTGCATCTCCTGACTTTGGCATGTGCCTTGTAATAGATGAATTGGCCAGGCAGGGCCCTACCTCCAGCTCAACACCCTGATCCTGCATGTGCTAGCCCTGAAACACAGGCTATTTTCCAAGCACTAGAACCAAACTGAACTGATTGTCAGTTAGGTAACACAATTTTTACAAGGAAAAAAAAGGTTTCTCCATCAGCTGCCAGCCTGCATGATCCCTCGGGGGGGGGGGGGGGGGACCTAAAAGACCCCACTGGGATCTGGTACAGAAATTGGTGATCATCATCATTCCATCCCCCCCCCCCCCCCCCGATGGAACTGAGAGTTGGCCTTAAGCCGCTACCTTTTTTGAAGTGACACCAACTTTCTTGAACTCTAGCACAGACTACAACTGGTTAAGATAACTCCGAATAATCACCCAAAAATATTGAGGGATGAATAAAACTAAAATGGGTATAAGTTATGTAGATTTTCTCAGTACCTTTAAGTTTCCATTGCCTGATCTTATGCAATAATATCTAATTAACACGAACTTCTGGAGTGGAAGAAGTTACAGAGAATCCGGGTTGGCATCTTCCGAAAAGTCCATTTATTTATATCCTATATCGATCCATACAGCAAGCTGGCCATGTGAAAGCATGTGGAGGCCTTAGTTTACACAAATTTCTAGAACCTCAAACAACTAAAGATCATCATAATTGGTTTCAATCATAGATTCTTAAAATGAAAAATTTCAAGCATGGAGTTCTGCAGCCAATAGCCAGTTCTACTGCAATATCTGTTTATCATCAAGATAAATACAAGATATGGCCAGACAGCTGCCTTGTTTTGGGTGTCTCCTTTTCACTGAGTTTTTGTTTAGCTTTTACCTGTCCAGCTCTGGAACCAGTTCGTTGATGTCTGTCTTTCCTTTTGCAAACTGCTGTAGATGCAGTAAGGTGAAATATTTCTTGGGTGTGCATAGATTGTATCCATGATAGCAACAGGTCACCCATGTGCATGTTTCTTGGATTGGTATCTTCCCCATATTCTGTCCTTTTCTTTCTCCTTCAGTGCCAATTGCCCTTGCATACTGAGTTATTAGTATGGTTCTTTTGTTCCTAAGCATTTAGATGTGTCCCATATTATCTAAAAAATTAGATGTGCCCCTTCGGTAAACAAAAAGCAATTATAATTTTTGCGACCACATAATATCTGTGTTCCAAAATAAAACTACTCCATAGAAGGTGTAAAGAAGTTTGGTTGTGATCAAAATGTTGCTTTCAGCAGTAATTGTCCCATGCCACCTCAAACGTCAAGGACTATAACCTTGCAGAAATATCCAAAATTTCTTGGCAGCATTTTTCTAGCATGTACTCCCTCCATCCCAAATTGTAGGTTGTTTTGGCTGTTCTAGTCTTCTAGATACATATATTTTGCTATGCATCTACATATAGATTATGTCTAGAACTCTAGATACATAACAAAAAATATGTATCTAGAAAAGCCAAAACGACCTACAATTTAAAATGGAGGGAGTAAATTATAAGAAATGGTGGCATTAGTATATGAGGTCACTGTAGGTTGCAATGTAACCTGAAGTTGACTCTAGTGACTATCCTATAGCATTCTTCTGAACTGTCTTTTGCTTGGACCATCTGATTCTGTCTCATCATCAAACATTGTTCTTGTACTAGTTATCAGATTTAATTCTAAATGTGCCCCGGAATGTTTCAAGGTAATAATTGTCAAGCTAATTACTGAAATCTGTAATCTCCAGGTTATCTGAATGATCCAGAAGCGACAAAGAACACCATCGATAAGGATGGATGGCTGCACACTGGTGATATTGGTTATGTTGACGACGATGATGAGATCTTCATTGTTGACAGGCTAAAGGAGATAATCAAATACAAGGGCTTCCAAGTACCTCCTGCGGAACTTGAAGCCCTTCTCATTACTCATCCTGAAATTAAGGATGCTGCTGTTGTCTCGTAAGTTGATCTGCTTGCTTAAATCATCAAAGGGAATCAGATTTACATGGCATTTGGTATATTGATTTCAAGGAATTAATGATATTGGATTGATTGCAGAATGAAAGATGAGCTTGCTGGTGAAGTCCCTGTTGCATTCATTATACGGACTGAAGATTCTGAGATTAGTGAGGACGAGATCAAACAGTTTGTTGCAAAGGAGGTAATACCAAATTTTAACTTTGTGAAATAAATAATTAACACAACTGTCACATATCCATGCATGTCTACAACATCGACTATTTAAAAGACTCTTAATCTATGGCTGCATCATGCATAAAAAATGCTTCCTATCTCACTTGAAAAACAAAGTACTTTGATCCAAACTTTCCAAAGAGGACACATCTTACAGTTCCGGCTATGTTGTAGGTTGTGTTCTACAAGAGGATCAACAAAGTTTTCTTCACGGATTCTATTCCAAAGAATCCTTCTGGCAAAATCCTGAGGAAGGACCTGAGAGCACGACTTGCAGCGGGCATTCCTAGTGGTGACAGTGCACAGTCCAAAAGCTAAGCCAGATATTGATTCTTTTTTCCCTCTACTTTGTACACCCTTGCCAAAAAAAAATCATGTTGTAGTATTCATGAGATATACATATAGAAAAGCCAGGCGATCATTATTGATTCTTTTAGATGGGTAAGGTATACTTTGTTTATTTGTCCAGCATATGTATTGTGTCATGTATAGATACTGTTTTTGACAAAGGAAAAAAAAGGCTGATTATTAATATGTACCATGTCTTAGTTAAACCTTTGTTCATAAGAGCCATTCCCAGATCCTAATGGTCAATGCTCTGTTAGGGATGGAAACGGATAGTAATTCGGATACCATTTTTTAGCCGTTCTTTTTTGATTTTAGCTAAATTAGACATAATATTTTGTATCCAAAAATTTATATTCTTGTTCTTGGCATTGTGCTTGTTAAGATTCATACAAAATAAACCCCAAATGTGTGCTACATTTTGATCAAATGATGAAAAGAAATTCGGATTCGGATTCGGATTCGGATATGGATGTTTTTTCACCTTTTCCTCTATTGAAAGCAAATAATCCATAAAAAAAATTGTAGCTAATTTTTTTATTTTTTCCAGTAATTAACTGGTTATAATGCATAAAAAATTAGCACCAAATTTATTTTATTGTGATCTAAAAAAAGCAATCTATGATACAATTCGGATGTTTTAGTTCCATCCCTATTTGCTCTCTGCCTCTCTGTATATAAATTCAGACTGCTCTGGTGAAATGACAGGCTGATCCAAATTCAGACAGATCGATCCTGTACCCGGGTCCCTACAAAACTGGGCCATGTTGGGTTGCTACTGAAACTCGAAAAATTTGTGTCTGGAGCAAGAATTAATGGAATATTGTACTCATTTTTTTTGTAAACGAAACTTGATTTTCAAATTGGGATATGAATCGAACTCATTGAAACCCAATTGTAATTTTCTCACTACAATAAACAACTCCTTACTGAGCAAGAATTACGGCAGGCAGTAATTGCTGTCTTTTTTTTTCTTTAGCTTCACTGCAGGTAAGACGTAGTAGCATATTATTATCTATGAAAATACACTGCAAATACATACAGATACACTAGCACACATACGTACTCATATCTCCACTAACATGTCAAATGAAAAATGAAGAAGCAAAGTACATTTGTTTTCTGGAGTACAGTCCAAAGTAGGCAGAATTCTTCAGTCTTCACTTGGGCCAACATTTCGTCACGGCCCATATTGTTAGAGACTGATTGATTGATGATGATTCTTCAGAGAAGCGCACGCGGCCCAGCCAGCTGACGCCGTGAGCCCGCTCAGCGCTGCTGCTGCTAGTGCGCGGCGTAGGGCGGCGGCGACGCCGGGTAGAGGCGGACGACGTTGCGCGCGGAGACGGCGGAGAGGACGGCGGTCCCGGCGGCGGCGAGGATCCCGAGCACGAGGCTCCCGGCGATCTGCTCGCAGAAGCGCGTGTAGATGTTGCAGAGCTTGGTCCACTGCAGCGCGTGCGCGCCGTCGAGCGCGATCAGGCACGCCTGCGCCGCCGCCACCGTCGTCGCGAACGTCGCGTACGCGCACGCCTGCACAGCCACGGTCGCATTGGTCCATTAAAGCAAAAGCAAGCAAAACTGGCCGGAGTGCACACGAGACGCTGCCGTGCACGCAGTAACACGTTGAAAAGGAACCATGCATGGCTATTGATGTTTGATCACTCGTCTTATTCAATTTATGAAAATATAAAAATAATTATGATATACTTAATATATACATAATAATAAAATATATAATAAAAAATAAATATTATTTTTATATTTTTCAATAAGACGAGTGATCAAATATTGATCAGTAAAAGTTAACATGCTCTTGTATTTGAGACGGAGGGAGCAGCAGAAGAACGCGTGCGAAATCGATCGCGGCGGGGGAGACTGGAGGAGACAGAGTAGGGATGGGCGGCCTTTATGGTTTGTGTTTGTTGCTGGCTTGTTGTAGCTGCTGTGTGTCCTTGCACTGTGTGAGGTGAATTGCTGTACCCCTCTGTACTCTGTAGCTGCAGTTGTTGGGTCCGTCCTTCTTCTCCGGCCGGCCGTGTGTGCTCGAGGTGTTACATATGGCTTCCATGGCCTCGACCAATCAATGTGGTCTGCCCTACTGCCGCTGTTCGCGACCGCTTGGGACGGGGGCATTTAATTTACGGGCGCCCGTGAGTTTCACTCTTTCCGGTCGATTTCCCGTCAAGCATTCTTTTTTTCCTCCCGCACCGCACGTGGGTCCCGCCCTCTCACAGTCTCACTGCCGCACTGCACCACATGCATGCAGCATGCTGCGTGTGGTCCCACTGAAGGCTAAGCACTCCAGGTTGCTGGATGGTTGAGCGTTCAAAACAAAACATTTAATAATACTTTTGACAAATAATTTTCAGAGAAATTTTTGGAAACAAAACTTTTGACGAACATTTAAAAGAAAACTTTTGGTGAAAAAATTTTAAAAGGAAAAAGAAAATATGTGTTAAAAACATAATCTGGAATAAAAGTTTTTTTAACAAAAAATTGTGACAGAATTTTTTTGAAAAACTCCGAACACAAAATTTTTAAGAAAAAATTCGGAACAAAACTTTGTTAAAAAATTGAACAAACTTAAACAAAAAGTTTTTGAACAAATTCCATAAAAAATTTTACACAAAAGTTTTGAATGAAACACAAAAGTTTGAAAAGATAAGGAGAGAGAAGGTAAGAAGATGAAGCGCCGACGGGTGAGTGGAAGCGGTGATATTTATTCTCTAGCGGGGCCGCCAGTAGAGAAGAACACGTCGACCGGAGAGAAAGAAAGTCCAGGGCGATAGTAAAATCAACTTCGCGGCTTGGGACTTGGGAGTTGACTCACGCACAACGCACACAATACCGGCCTGGTCCGTTAACATGCAGGCGGCAAGTCATACGACTTCTCCTTCCATCCAAAAAAAAAATCTAGCTAGAAAAGCTTTTTTTTTGTTTCCAAAAAAAATTGTAGGCTCGCTCATCCATCACTATCCCCCTTCAAAAGATTCGATCGGTTTCACACTCATAGTTTAATAGCTACTACTGTACCGTATTACCTATCTATTGTATCATGTGGTGTTGTGTGTTTTGGTGTGCAATGCATTGATTTGTCAACAAAGAAAAAAAAAATCTAGAAATGTATTTTTGAGACTGGCTAGTACTAGTATTTCTGTATTCGACTTGTTGAATGAAGAAGCATTTTCATTTTGAGTATCGAATGAAGAAGTATAGGAAACCTACATCTTTTTCATGCCCTACCTGCGTATAAATCCTACTCCGATCCCACAACTCAATGGTGATGGGCGATGGCGCGCTCCACCGAATCCACATAACCACATGAGCAACGCTAAATTAATCAATCTAGCTGTTCTTATTAATGAACGTGATAGTGAAGGGCTCGCATAATTCAAACCTTATTCGCTTGGAACCACCTTCATTGATGCGATCTTGGTGCGCGCTTAAATGAGACCACACAGTGATGATGTACAGGTGAGATGCAACAGCAAACCCTATCTTAAAATAATACTCCCTCCGTTCTTAAATATATGACGTTTATGACAAGAAATTTGGTTCAAATGAACCAAATTTCTTGTCATAAACGTCATATATTTAAGAACGGATGTAATAGAATTTTTTATCCCTTTATCCCTTTTTATTTATATATACAAGAAGAGTTGCTGACGAGCCACCTGAAAATTGATGCGTTGGGTCCTGAATGTACCGTTTCAGATCAGCTGCAAGCCTGCAACTGCAAGCATGGGAATGACAGGTGTGGGTGCCGGAGTAGAGCACAGTGTCGTGACTGCCGTGTGGTATAGGTAAAACAGCAAGGACGAAATTAAATGCGCTAATCACTGCTAGTATAGTACATAGATAGGATTATTTGATAGCTACGCGAGTAGTACTACCACTAGTGATAATAATCATTCGAAAAAATTATGTGACGGTGATGCTGATCGGTGTTCACTGTAAACTGACAAAATTAAAGCTGCGCAGTTCTGAATGAGCCATCGTATTCGGTTGTTCTTTTGTTCCCTTTCCGAATATTCCGAATATTAGAGTTTGAATTTGCGCTAGTTTTTAATTTATTCTTCACAATCTAACTAAATTCTACTTTTTAGTTTAAAATTGTATAGTTTTATGATCCGATCTTTATAGAATCCCATCTTTAAATAGGCTAAATTGAAAAGTTCATTACCACCTCTACGCGTATACTACTACCATATTTAGGGAGAAAAAGGCTACTAGCAGTTTTCCCCTCCAACGGAAACTTGGAAGATTCCTAGGGACGAAAGGAGGAATCAAAGCCTTCCTTTCGGAGAAGAGGTCGTGTAGGAGGGAGTTGTTGAGGAGGCGCGCGTACCTTGTCGAGCAGGAGGCATATCCAGGCCAAGGCTCTGCTGCTCCGGCGGCAGGGGTTGACGCCGCCGACGCGGGCGAGGTAGAAGCACCTGAGCAGCTGCAGCAGGTGGTACCCCGCCGCCGCGGCCGCCGCCATCGCCAGCACCCTGCGGGACACACGTACGTACGTACGCCGCCGATGATCAGCATATGCAACCCGTGCTCATGCACCGACGACATCAGCACGCCGGCCACACAACAAGACACACACAGCCGGCAGCTAGGTAAGCTTACCAGAGTGCCTGGACGTCCCTGACGGTGGCCTTCTTCCTGACGAGCAGCACCGTCTCCGTCTGCGTGCTGAGCCCCACCAGCATCGCGGACGCCGCCGCCAGCGCCGCGCACGCGCCACGCAGGAACCCCTCCGCCTTCACCTCCGACGCCGCCGCCACCATCTCCTCCTCTCGCCTTCGTCACCACGCGCGTGGCTCCGACCCGATGATCCCTCCTCTCTCCAAGATCGAGCAGGCACGCGAGGCGCGTGAACTCTCTCTCGCTCTCAACAGTCGACACCACCTGCCTAGTGGTTGTTGCCTCGCCTGCGTCGGCGGCGCGCGGGTCGATCGGCCGGGTCTTATAGGCGCTAGCTGCACGGCTTGCGTTCGGCGCTCGCCACCACCCGCTGCGCAATGTGTTGGTGTCCCGCGGCGACGTGCTGGCGTACAGGCGCCTCCGGTACGTACGGTGCCGGGTCGCGCACAGTGCACGCATGGGAATGGGATCCAGAGGACACAAGTAGTTTTTAGCAGTTAATGGGATGTATGGGGTTCCCCGAGAGACATGGCTGTGCTAGTACTACCAGCAGTTAATGACGGATTATTCATGAACATGGACGCTAGTGACACTGTGAACCAGGCTTTGCAATGCAAAGTGCTGTAACAATTGTTTTACAGCAGAGATTATATTACTCCATCCTTTCAAGCTTATTGTATAAAGCATAGTAACACTTTGATCATTCATTTATCGTATATCATATAGAGGGTGTTTGGAGAAATAGCAAAAAGCTATTTTGAGAGCTCCACTCCAAATAGCTCAATTAGCAACTTTTGCAAATAGCTCTAAAATAGCCTATATATTTGACTATTTTTGAGCTATTTGGACTAAAAAGAGAGAGCTAAAAATTAGTCATGGGATTCAAACACCCTCATAATCATGATAAAATATATTTGATTACGGATCCAACCATATAAAGTTCACATCATAAAAATAAAAAAAATAAATTAGTAGTTAAATTAGTGGTCAAAGATTGCAAAGTTTGAATCTTAATATGCATGCGCGCCTTATAAACTTAGAAGGAGGGAGTAATTAGCAGCTAGCCGTAACCGTAAGGCATGGTCGGGTCATGTCGTGTTGTGCCGTGCAACACACTTACTTCCTCCGTCTCGTAAAAAGTATAATTCTAAGTTTTGAAAAAAAATCTCATAAAGAGTGTAATCCTAGAAAACAGATCTAATTTCTTAAGTGATCAGATCCGATTTGCATGTCAAAACTTACTGTTTGTGTCCAACAAATAAAAGTATTAGAGTCTTTCATTACCACTATTAATCTATTAGTATAGAGTTAGAATTGCATTCTTTATGGAACAAAGTGAGTATTTAGAACGCGAATTAAGAAATGTGACACTTGATCGCTGTCGAAAAGTGAATGTGCGGCGTCATCAAGGCGCGGATTATCGCCAACTAATAATCTCACCCGTTGCAACGGTGCAGGGAGGCAGCGTGTTAAGAACGGAGCGAGCTGAGGCGCCGGACCAGCAGTGTGGTTAGCTCCAACTGCCCGGAGCACGACGCACGGAGGAAGCGCGCTTGCATTGCCATTGCCCATTGGCACAGGACATTTCGTTCTCCGACAGCGACAGCTGCATGCCGGCGGCCCGGCTGGGAGAGGTCTAGATCCTCTACCAAGCTTTTTAGCGACGGGTATGGAAAATCCCATATTTTCTTTCACATCACCGAATCATTCGTTGGCGCGCGCGCTACACGCCTACACCAGCCACCTCACATCCCGTTTGTTCAAAAAAAAAGTATCACACACTTTAGTTTCTTACGCAAACAGTTTAGGTTTTGAAGTTATTATTTACTATATACTCCTTCCGTTCCTAATTATAGGTTGTTTTGAGTTTATTAGATTCATAAACTTTGGTATGCACTTAGATTTACCCTATGTCTAAATACATAATAATATTAATGCATTTAAAAAGTCAAAATGACCTACACTTAGGAACTGAAGGAGTACAATTTGCTACGCCTAAGATTAGTAATGTATGACCAACTAATACACATGCTTAGAGCCTGTTTGAGATAGCTCCAACTCCACGTGGAGCAGCTCCACTCCAAAACTCCAGATGGAGCTAGCTCCAAGTGGAGTTGGAGTTGTAAAAACGAAGTGTTTGGCTGCCAGCTCCAGAAACAACATGCAACACTATTCAATGACACGTGGGCTCATCTCGTTAGCCTCACATCTCCTTCCTCCATTTATCTTTTCCTCTCTCACACCATCCACGTCACCGGCCGCATAGGAGGGAGGCCTGCAGCAGAGGGAGGTCGGCGAGGCAGGGCAGGGTAGGGAGACGCAGCAGCGGGTAGGGAGGTCGGCGGGCCGGGGAGGGAGGCTGACAGAAAGAGGAGGCGGTCCTCGCGCGCCCCTGCGCGGCGCGTGGGCTCTACTCCTCCTTAGATGTCGGAGATGCAGTGGCGGCAGGCTCCTGGTGCCAGTGGCCCCTCGGGGATGGCTTCATCGGCGGGAGCTCGACCTGCATCCTCCGCATCGACCGTCGGAGGGACGGGCGGCGCGAGATTTGAAGGGAGCTGGCGGAGGGGCATTTCAGAGGTAGAGTAGCTGGTGGAGACTTGCGGCGGCGGATGGGAGAAACAGGGGAGGGTGGTGGAGGGTAGAATCGAAAGATGAGGGAACCGTGGAGGTCTGCAGCGCTGGAGGGAGGTGCCGCCATCTTGCGTCGGCGTGGGTGAAGGCGCAACGGCTCGCGGGAGGCAGAGGAAGCACCAGAGGGAGGGAGGGTTGCCAGTGGGAGAATAAACCAATCAAAATGTTATTTTTGTGTAACCAGTGGTGTTGGTGGGTAATTACCCACCAACTCCACTCCTAGATCTGTATCGGGTAGTTTTGGAGCAGCAAAAGAGGTGCTTCAAAACTCCACCTCCATTTGCACTACAACTCCATGAAGTTCTGGAGTTGAAGTGTTTAGCTAGAAAACTAGCTAGAGTTGCTGGAGTTCAGCTCCAGAACGATGCCAAACACCCCCTTAGTCCCAATATTATACTAACATGAGTCTTATTCGTTGGTATAGTGGTAAATAATAATTCTAATATTAACCAAAGCTTTGAAAAAAATCATGATAAATAGTGGCAAACATGAGTACCCATAGGTTAGAATTATTTTCTTGTCAAACTTCATTGCAAGCATGGTTCCAATTTTTCGTCTGATATTCATTTGTTGTCGGACTTGGTTTAAGAACACAAGTGTTTGCCTCTAAGAAATCAGTGCAATCTTTTTTTTTAGAAAAGACAATAGTGCAATCTAATAACGCACTAATTTAACTGGATTCTCAGAGCTTATTTTAAGTTATAATAGTCGATCAAACCGGCATTATGTTTTTTTAGGTACTTCCTTTGTTTCAAAACGAGTTTACTTTTAGAAAATTTAAGAAATATTAGTACTTCTAAGAAATGACAATGTTATCCCTAATTACTTATAGTAGTTGTGATTGAAAGCCGTATTATCTATTTGGTTTTCTAGATTCTAAATAAATGTGTTTGCATCAGGATCAGAAAAATAACATCAATCCATCATTTGACTCACTCCATCCACTTCTCAATACGTTTTTTTTTTAAATATTGGCGCGGGTGTTGATTTCATTATACGAGCCTTACTAGAAGCTACGTAACTACGTTGATCCAGCGACAGCAAGCTTTTAAGGCTTCCGATTAGCTCTGCTCACGACACCTAGGCTTTATTCAACTTCTTTTTATTACGGCTTCTTTTGGATTATTTTTCTCTCATAATAAATTTGTCTTCCAAATCAGTACGTATTATTTTTCTCTCATAGCAAATTTGTCATACAAATCAGCAGAAGATTCGTAGTAGGCTAGTAGCTAATCGACAGTGCAGTAGACAATAATTGTGCGTAGCTATCTAGTAGCTACTTGATCAGCTGATTGCAGTCGTAGCTCAGATCGTGCGGTCCTATGATGCATGAGCTACGCTATCAGAATGGCTGACGACTGCGATCGGTGGCTAATTACTTCAACCCATAACCTATCATTTTCCATTCTTTAGACTGCACAGTAGCCAGTGGGAACAAATTAAAGGGTCCTAAATAATACGAAGTAGTAGCCTTGTAGGACTGTGTCACTGCAGGGTATTCAAGGCTTTGACTCGTTGTTACTCTTTTGCTCAGCCCGTAGAACGGCGAAATTAAACTTGCAATCTTTGCCACTGTACGTGTACGTACGTGCTTCTGCTGTGTACCGGCCAGAGACTCGGCATATGTGTGTAGATGCAGCGATGTTAACCACTTGAGTTTGGACAATGAGGCTGTTAGGTTGGTAGAATGAATAGTACTCAGCTGGTAGATTGAATAGTTTTGTGTGAGAGGAGATAAGTCGAAATAAACCGAGATAAGCCAAGCTGAGATAAGCCGAACAGGTTCAATATGTCAGCAGGTGGTGGAGAGGCTTAGCTACTTTTCTCTCAATACAAATCAACCACCAGCCATCCGAACGGAGCGTTGCCACTTGAATACGTAGCCAGCTTGAAACAAAATGAGTGAGATGTCATGGAAGTTAATGGACTCTGACCACGAAAAGGATATATAATATTTGAATATTCAAATGCCTTATCCAGCAACTTTTTGCGTCTTTATATCATCGTTGACAGCACGTCTCCTTCGCGCAATATTTTGTGCTATATAGCACGATCAAGCTGAATGCGTTTGTTTATTTCCCTTCCGTGGCCATGGCTCCACTGACAGCGCAAACTCTGACCAACAGGTAGTTGGCAGGCGGAAGTCTGAAACGAAGCACCACCGCCACCACTCGTTCGCTCCCGCGCGGCGCCAGCAGAGAGCACACGCGCGCGCACGAGCTCATCTGAGAACGCGACGTGCATGATGCATGGCGCACGCCGTCGACCAAATCGGAGCTGGCACGCTTTCTTCTTCTTCTTCCCATCGGAGCCCCGGAAGACGAAGGCGATCGACGTGGCATCTTCTCATCTTCAAGCTCTGAATGGAAACAGACAGTGGCGAAGCCAGGATCGAGCACAAGGGGGGGCTCTCCTGTGCTTATTCCACCTTCGACTCCTCCTTCCTTCATTTTTTTTCTCAAAACCTATAGGAGGGGCTCAGGGGGGGCTTCACAGCATTTCCGGCGGTAGCCGGGGCTCGAGCCCCGGCCGACCCGGTGGTGGATCCGCCACTGGAAACAGATGAGAGTTCAATGCTACCCCCACCAGGCCACCACCGACCGATCTCCATCGCCCGCGTTAATGGCGATGGAAGAAGGGTCGTCATCGTCGCCTCGTCGGCGTTAATAAGAGTGGAGTGGGGCCTTAATGCATGGTTTTTTTTACCGACCGTTACCGCACCGGTAACCGCGGTAACCGTTTTTACCGCTCCGGTGCGGTAACGGTACCGGTCGGTATATACCGCTAGGGTTTTTCAAATTCAAATTTGAATTAAAAAAATGAAAAAATCTATAAAAATCCCTCAAAAATAGTTCATGATTTATAGAATCTGATAGTGTCAAAAGTTTTCAAATTTGAGTGCATTTATTATTTATTTTGAGGTTTAGAAGTTATAGAAAAAAGAAAAAAAAGGGGGGCCAGCCCGTTAAGACCCATGAGGCCCAAACCCCAAAGCACCCTAGATCAGAGAATCGCCTGGAGCCGGTCGCCCCCGAACCTCAGACCGCTCCAGTCCGCTCACTCGCATCTCCAGTCCGCCGCTCCCTGGGCTCGTCCGCGCCGCCGGCGGCGGTTAGCCGCGCCCCGACCGCGGTATACCGCGCGGGAGCAGCGGTAAGCCGCGCCGCGGCCGGATCCGCCCGCTCCCGCTCGGTAACGGCGGCTTACCGCCCCGGGGCGGCGGTATACCGCGGTAGCTGCGGCGGTTGACCGCGGCGGCAGGTGAGTGTTCCTTTTTTTTGCATTTGTGTAGAAATTAGCTTTAGGATTTAGGTAGAAATTAGCTGTAGGTATCATTTGCATTAGGATTTAGGTAGGATTTGTGTTAGGATTTAGGTTTATTTTGCTTTAGGATTTTAGGTAGGATTTAGGATGTTAGGTAGGATTGTTGCTTTAGGATTTTATGTAGGATTTAGGATGTTAGGTAGGATTTGTGGTAGGATCCAATTTTAGTTAGGATTTGTTTCAGATTTAGGTACATTTTCTTTAGGTATACGATTAAGTAATTATTTTGTTTGTGTTGGCATTTATGCAGGTAGACAATGTCAGGCAGACCTAAAGATCCCGTATGTTTCTGACTATATGTACTAATTATGATCTATGGTTGATTGTAGAGGAGACTGAATACACACATGCTACTCAGGATCGCGACCATGGAGCACCGCAGTCGCAGAGGAGAACGGTTGGAGCGTCGCAATACGACCCGGCGTACTCTTCTTCCTCCCACAGCGATACCTCTCAGTCGCAGTCTTTTTATCCCATTCCTGACATAAATGCGCAGGCACAGACGACATAGGTGTATGAATGGGAAGACCCCCATTTTTACAACATGTTAGTCAGTGAATGGCAGACAACATCGGCGTGGACGGGCCTAACTTGGCAACAGTACAAGGGTGAGTTGCTTAGGGTGAGAGGCTTGAATGTCATGTCCATCGCCGAGTACCAATCGGCGTCCCAAATGGGGGTCTTTCCTTTCTACCATTGAATTTTTAATGGCTTGTATCGAATTATTTGTATTTGAACTATCAACTCACTTATGCACGCTTAATATTATTGTGTTTGGTGTGGTATTTCTATGCATAACTATAAATTATTGATTGGGGTGGTATTTAACACTACTTTGTGCCAACCTCATGCCAAAATTTTTATTTCTTTCAAGCCGGAGACCCTTTTTCTTGTACACGGTTTTAATGCAATCTGCGGCGGTTTTAATTCGTACCGGAGCGGTATAAATAGTTTATACCGCGGTATACCTCTGCGTACCGTTTGTATAGGCCATTTTGGATTGGATTTTGAATTCGAATGGTAAATAGCGGTATACCGTTACCGCTGGGTAGCGATATAAATATATCGGTTGGTAAAAAAAACCCTGCCTTAATGGCGGTGCTCTGGATGTGCAGTTGGAGCCGGAGGATGGAGGACCCGACTACGAGTCTGCAACAGCAACTAGGTGGCCGCCATTGGCCCTCACGCTAGCGGCTACCTACTGACTGAACAATGTCTTCTTTTTTTCAACCGATGGAGCGGATCGTAGGAGTCTCTGGCCGGTCGGACTCTCTTGCTCCGAGATGCATGGGTGCAGAACATGTTTTTCCGTCGTGCTCATACGAACTATACTGCACTGATTAGTGATTACTGGGCTCTGATTGCGTGCTGATCTTATGCTTGTTCCGGAACTGTTTGGGGGGCTCTAGAAACAAGGACTGATCACCAGTGCATATCACTGTGATTGATCAGATGGATGCCAGTTCCCAGACGCCAATTCAATTCCAAGCTTTATTCCCGAACGGTAGTTCTGGAGTCTGAATAATTCTGAACGGAATCTGTTTTACCAATTGAAGCTGTCCGGCGCCGCTCAGCTCTGACCGACTCTGTTTGTTCGGACTGATGAAGAGACAGAGCTCATCAGCAGACCCCGGCTACGCAGAGCATGTGAATTGTGATGCGTTGCGGCTGCAGATCATCTGCATGCACATTGACACCAGAGAAACGATTATGGAGACATTCTATTGTATAATAAAACATGCATAAATCGCGCTCATGGATCATGCGTTCTTGGGGGACATTGAATGCCGGGGCTCAACCGCAGGCTGTACTGGCATTGATGGATGGATTTCAGTGTCGGGCGATTCGGTGCCGAGTGATCCGGGCCTTGCCCTCTCTCTGGGGCTCATCATCTATCTGCCAACGGCTGCGCCATGCGCCGCCCATGCGTCGCGGCGGCGTGCCGGGCATGCAGCGTCGCGGCACGACGTACGCGGCGTGGCCGTCTTCCCTACAACGCCGTGCGTGGTGTCCGCGACGCGACGCTATACCATCTCCGCTCCCGTGATCGCATCCAGCGACGGCGCTCGGCTGGTGCGGCTCGGGCTCGCGTCACCACCGGGCGAAGACGCTGACAATGGGCCCTAGAAAAAGCTAAGACACGTATTTCCTAGTGTCACAAAAATAAATTTATTAGGACATCGATATGGTTTTAAAAATGGCACTTTAGCAAAAAATAATAATAATAATTTTAAACATAAGGGGTCACATTATTTTAAAAAGTTAGTTTCTCAATTACTCCATATAAATAGGAAAATTGCACATAGCTTGTCTGCAAGTGAGGATTTTTTTTATATACCCACATGTAGCGCAAGAGAGTTTGGTGCATTCACCTGTTGGGGCCCCTTTTACTTAAGTTTGGGTCCCATCATGCATGAAGAAGAAGAACCACCTTCCTTGTAGGATGAATTGTGGCACTTGGCGTCCAAACAACAGTTATATCAGCAAGTCAAGACTGTAAGGAAGTGATTGCAGTGGATCTTACAATTTGGATATTGAAAATTAAACAAAAATTATTTTTTAAAACAAACCTAAATAGGAATATAAAAAACAAAACAATGGGTACACACGACATGTATGCATTCCATCATGAACTGCAACTTTATTTCGGCCTAGCTGACAAAAAAAAGTTCATGCATTTTAACACCATGAACATGCTCATGGCATGATTCTTGAGTTCAGAATTTGGGAGGGAAAAGGCATGCATACTTGATCATTTTTGTAAATCCTCAGACATGTGAAAAATATGATATTCAAATATTGATTGTTAAGATATGATAAATGAGAGTTTCATCCATACGAAGTTTTTGTGAGAACAGTCATGTTTCGTAGACACCATTAAGCACCTAATCCCAAGCTTTTACGCTCATAAGAACATTTAACACGTCTTCCAGTAACAGTTTTACTAGCCAAAAATCCAATCTCTAGGCTTGTCTTCACTCTGCTTTGCCTTCCATCACTATGCACACACAAAAAAGATGCCCATGCTAGTAGCCTATTACTCTATACATACGGAGTACATCATACTAATAGCAAAAGGAAAAAACAGAGAGTAGTGTGGGTCAGATGAAATATTTGGTGCAGTCCACATGTTGCTTGAAATGCTTGCTGCAGGATCAATATTTCAGACGTTGGGTGAGGACTATGAGGGTATAACTGGCCTTCTGCTGTGTCTCTCCTCAATCATCTTCAACCCCATATACCTGTTCAACGTTAATAAGAACAGGTATTATATCAATTCCTACTATAACACTGTCAATAAATAATCATATATGTGCAACAACATACAAATTTCTCTAGATACAACCATTACAGATAAGATTGAAGTGCTATTCAAATACTAAAAGATGACAGCTAGATGGTCGATGGATATGATGGTCTAGTGATATACTTCCTTTTTCTGCACTTTATGTAGTTTTCTAAATAAAAAAAACTTGGAAATGAAGGAGGTACTATTCAAGTTCATACCTGCCCATCATCAAGACTGTAGCTTGAGGATTTGTCCCAGGTGTCTCACTGAATGTTGATGCATCAACCACACGAAGTGCACGGGTGCCTATTACCCGGAAATCCCTATCAACCACCTTCCCGGCGACACAGCCTCCATGGTAATGCCACAGCGTTGCCACAGTCTGGTGGCAGTAATCTGCTAGAGCTCTATCGTTTGTTCTCCAATCTACTGGTAGTGCCGCTCCAACAAACCTGAACTCCCTCCTCACAGCCCCTCTCCTACTCGTCGATCCAACCGCCGAGCGAAATCCATCCAATGCTCTTCCTTCAAGCACTTCCGCCACTCGACGAACACCGAGGACGCACCGCGCCAAGTCCTCAGGGTGACTCAGGTAGTTGAATCGTAGAGGGGGACTCTCCATTGGATTTGTCGATGAAAGCCAGAGTGAACCTTCAGATAACGGGCCAGGAACCTTCTCCATGATGGTTGCCACTGTAACGAAGAGCGGTGAAGTCGAGCCGATGAAAGGACTGGAGGATCTCAACGCCGGAGCGAGTGGGACAATGTACGATGCTGCCTCAAGGTAGGAGGCAGTTCCATTGGCTGATGGGATGCCGACGACCTGGATAAGGGAGTGATCGACCGGGACTGATGGGATGATGGAGATGCCATTGCGAGGGTTGTCGAACATGTGCTTGCCCACATCAGGGATATCAGCAGAAACAGGGATGTCAAGGTAGGAAAGATCACTGGCAGGGCCAATGCCACTGAGAAGAAGCAACTGTGGACTCCCCACGGCACCTGCTGAAAGTATGACCTCCCCACCTGGACGCAGGAGGGCTTGGTGCTGGTCGAGGAGACGGTCCTGGTACACAACACCAACTGCTGCTATTGTTGGCTGTGAAGACCTTCCATGGCGTTCAGCTGGCCAATGCAACAAAATGGAGTTGTTCATTCAGTCATAAGTAAACAGTAAGAGCTAAATTAGTACAGGTACAGAACTATGAGCTGATGAAACATTGGGTGCATTTCGTAAACACCAACTAAATGTAGTTGGTCTTATGCACCAGGATTTTTAAAAGAAAATTGAATGAACAGCGACTAAACTAGAGAAAAAAGTTTTAGCTTTGATGTTTTTGTTCTAGTTTGAATCTAGCACAGTCTGCACAGATATATAATAATTCTCAACAAAGAAAAGTGGTTGAATGTCCATCATTTAGGTGGATACACATATCAATCATCGATACTCATGTACTCCAAAAGACAAATATACTAGAATAGTGAGCAAACTGGAAAATCCAAAGTACTTTTCAATACTATGTATAAAACAGAGTCTACTTGTAACATTAACAGAGAGTCTTTATTGCATATGCAATAGAGTGCTGAAAATTTTGTTTGTTAAATCTACAATGAATTCTGGTAGACAGTTACAATGCAGCAAGTGACGGCACACAATTCAGTTGTTGATATCACAAGAATCAGGAAGTAACAGACAAAGTAATTGAGGACTCACATGGATCAATCAGGTTGGTGATGATACGGGTAACTGTAGCTCGAATGGCGACACGGAGACGGCTAGGCCTGGCGAACGCGAGGAGGTCTGCCGCGCTGTGCCGCCGGCCCGATGCATCGAAGGTGGTGGCACCGACCTTGGTGCCGGTGACGTGGTCCACCGTAAATCCGTTCCACGGCGTGACATTAGCTTCCAGCAGCGCCGCCCTCATCGCCGCTTGGAACCCGCGAACCTTCGGCTGGAACGTCATCTGGCTCTCCACCCACTCGTACGACGCGTTCACTAGCCGCATGTCCCAGTTAGTCACCTCACCATCCTGAGGCTCCAGCAATCGACCAAAAAGAAAATCACTTGATTCGCCAAGCACCACATAAACGAAACGAAAGATCATCGCGAATGAACAAGAACAATGTGTATGTTGCCAGATTAAAGCAGTAGAAGAATGAATCGGACCTCGGCGCGGCCGCGGAACCATTCGGGGTGCGCGCGGGAGTAGAAGCCGGCGTTGATGGCCGTGCCGCCGCCGAGCACGCGCGCGCGGACGTTCGGGACGCCGTCCTCGGACGTGAACCCCTGGGCGGGCGCGTCGGACTCCGGGGCCGGGTCCGCCATGGCGAGCGTCCTGACGAACCCGCCCGCCGTGGTGAGCGCGGGGAACTCGCTCGGCGCGCCGCCGCGCTCGAGCAGGAGCACACGCCCGCCGCCGGGCCCCGCCAGCGTCGCCGCGAGCGGGCACCCCGCCGTGCCGCCGCCCACCACGATGTAGTCGTACAGCTCAACCGCCGGCATCGCCGCCGCGTCGACCAGGTACCGCGCGTACGCCGGCGGCGCCCCTGCGAGAACCAAACCACAAACAACCGGCGCAGATCAGCTACCGCAGGAGGTTAACGTCGATTGCAACCTACGGATTGGAGGCGCCGCGGTACCTCTGAAAGCGCGGGACTGGGCGGCGGCCAGGGACGGCACGAGGAGGATGCCGAAGAGGAGGAGATAGAGCCGCGTGGAGATTGCGGCCATGGACATGGAGGGATTTCTTAGGATTTGTGGTGAAGGTGAGTGGGGTTAGCTAGCGCCGGAGCGGAGAAGGCGAGGTGGTGGAGTTTGGGGAGTGGATGGAAATGCGAGTGGCGCTCGCGCTCGCGAACGCAGAGCGCGCGGAGGAAGGAGGGCGGCATTGCGAACGTGTGTTGGCTTTGGCTCGTTGGCATCTTGCGTTCGAGCTTGCTAGAAGTTTTGGGTAAAGTTTTTGTTTGTCCCGGATAGGGCTTATGGCCTAAGAGGCTAAGACGATTTTTTATATATTTTTTAAAGATTTTTTAAAAATATATGATCGTCAGAAAAATTTTCAAAAGTATACACCAGACATGGCAGTTGTATAGCCATCCGCCCTTGGGATACGACGGTTGGTGACGTGACGCAACGTCGTGGGGCAAACTGTCGTGTCACACGGTGACATAGTGACCTGCCGCCCTGCGGTTGCAGGCGCCTGCGACCGCGAAGAGGGGGCATGGGCGGTTGCAGGAAGCAACCGCCCTGGCACACAGCGGTTGGTCTGCCGCCGTATGTCACGGCTGTTGGTCTCTGCCGTCGTAGGTCGTATGTTACGACGGTAAGATTTTTTTTAAGGAAATTGAAAATATTTTTGCATAAATGAGTTCCGACAACAACAAACTACACAATTTTGCAATGGTATATACGGCGCGACGACTCGTTCTAGTCCAACATGTCTTGGGTAATTTAGAAAACGATAACAACATTCCTAGGCTACCGGTAGGAGAACTGCCCGGAGAACATAGATTCGTCAGAATACTGAGAGGGCATGTAGTACCCTGGTGGGGGTGGAGGTGGGGTGAAGGTGGTGGGGATGAAGTTACTGGTGGAGTGTTATTTTTCTTCTCGTGGCATGGGTAGGTACAATACTCGTCCTCACAACCGGTGTTCGTTTTGAACACCATAGGTCCGGTAAGGTCCGTCGTTGTCGATAGATAGTGAATCTGGAGAAGCCAGTACCGACGCGAGCTCTTGCTTCAGGTTGTAGATGACAACGTCCTCGAGGTAGTTAATGTAGTTTTGATACGGCTTAATAGTTGAGGGATCCACCCATTGCACGAAATTGTAGGAATTTGGTTGGTAGGAGTACTGCGGAAATTGAGATTATGTTAGTAAACCAAAATAAAATGATGGACAAAATCACGTAGCTTCGCTAATTGCATCACCTCATCCTCACTCCCTTCTCCTCCCTACCCTCTCTTTATCTTTTTTTTGAATTTTTATAACATTTCCGGTCAATTTTCGAACTATACAGGGACTGAGAGCCTACCACTGTGTGATACAATGGTTGGAAGACTACAACCGCCGTACCTCAAAAAACGGTGTCAACACCTACGGCGGCTGGCCCTACCACCGTGCGATAGGGTGGTTGCAGTCCTACGGCGGTTGGGCACTCCGCCCTGCAGGGTTCCCTAGCCGCCGTACCTTCCTACGGCGGATGGTGTCTAGTTTTGAAAACTTTTCAACCAATCGTATATTTTTAAAAAATCATACATACATACATACATACATACATACATACATACATACATACATACATACATACATACATACATACATACATACATACATACATACATACATACATGCATACATACATGCATGCATGCATGTATGTATGTATGTATGTATGTATGTATGTATGTATGTATGTATGTATGTATGTATGTATGTATATGTATAAATAAATAATGATATAGAGTATATATATTAGGAGCCTAGGGCTTCCACCCGCAATTGAAAGCCCCGACCAACCTAACCAGCCACATGGTTGCGTCTCGACGACATTTCACCCTCCACGTCTGTGGGTCCCACCTTATCTCTATCCTCTCTCCCCTTTGCCCCGCACAAAATATCCACCACCCTCCGGCCCACCCCTCTCCCTCCTCTTCATTTCAAATCTTCCATTCTCTCTCCTTCATTCCTCTCTACCACGCCAGCGAGCTTGGCCTAGTTGACGAGCTTGCCGCATCGGAGCCCACGACGGCGGCGCTGGGGACCGGTGAGGGCTCACCGGAGCCCATGACAGACGATGTTGGGACCAGTGAGCTCTGAGCTTCCGTCCACGAGGTGTTCCCGAGGTGACGAGCAGCGGTGTTGAGCACGTCTCGCACCGCGGCGAGGCGGGCCCTCAGTGATGCTGACGGTCAATTTCAAAATTTAAACATAATGGTGGATTTGCATGCGTCAGGTGGCATATGTCATTTTTGTCCATTGTATTCAAATTTCAAATCTTGAAAAAAACAAACAGATTTATATGACCAAAACAAAAGGTTTATATGATGGTCCTCAGTGATTTATATGATGATCATTTGTGGTTTCTATGATCCTTCCTCATCTGTGCACATCCGTTCCTATGAAATACATGTTTATATTCTTGGTCTTGTAGGTTTCTATGCCCGTGAGAGTTGCAGGTGGAAGAGGAGCTCTAAGTTCTGGAACGGATTGTGAATGGAAAAAAATCATTTCATTTGCTTGTTCTTAATCTTTGTTTTGTAATGCGTGGTTCCAACAACTGGGCTTGTATTTTGAGATCATATATACACTTGTGCTTGAGCATAGAAATTCATGTGCATGTAAATTTCATGTTTATACGATGGTCCTCACTAATTTATATGACTACGCTGAATTTTGAGATCATATATACGCTTGTGTTTGAGCTTAGAAATTCTTGTGTATGTAAATTACATGTTTATACGATGTTCCACACTAGTTTGTATGACTGGCAACACTGCTTTCTATGGTCCTTCGTGCCGAGCTTTTGTTATAAGTGGTACTGCTAAGGATAGTGTACTCTTTACATGTATCTCAAAACAATTGTGCATGAATGTAAATTTCATGTTTATAAGATGATCCTCACTCGTGTATATGACTGTCCATATTGTTTTCTATGACTTTTGTCGTGTGGTGCGTTAGACATTATGTGTTGAGCTTTGATCAATTTCAAATTTTGAATTTTGCTTTTGTTGGTGATGCCGCTGCCTAGGATAAAATTGTTTTTCATATATCTCGAAACTTTTGTACATGAATGCAAATTTCATGTTTATATGATGATTCTCACTTGTTTATATGACTTCCAACACTTGTATTCAAATTCTGTGGCTGCACGCGTCACGTATCTATGACCGCATGTGCCAGATGCATCAGGTGATGTGTCAGTTTTGTGTACTTGTATTCAAATTTCAAATCTAGAAAAAATGAACGACTCAACATTATGTGCTCGGGTTATAGGTTTATATGCTCCTTTATGTATGTTATTATGCTCGAATCCATATATTTCTATGATCTGTATGGTAGGTTTCTATGACTCAAAGACAGATTTCTATGGTCTGTGTCATAGAAATCTGGTGTCCATGTCATAGAAACCTGTCGTTGCGGTGTCGTTGCGGGGTCATATAGTCCGGTCATAGAAATCTGCTATCTAGGTCATAGAAACTTGTTGTCCGTGTTAAAGAAATATGTCATTAGGGTTATAGAAACCTACCGTCCAGGTCATAGAAACTTGTCATCTAGATCATAGAAACATGCTGTTCAGGTCATAGAAACATGTAGTCCTAGCTATAGAAACATGTCGTCACGGGTCATAGAAACCTGTAGTCCAGGTCATAAAAACTTGCTGTCGTGGGTCATACAAACCTTCAGTTCGGTTCATACAAACCTGCAATCTGGATTATACAAACCCGCAGTCTAGGTCATACAAACTTGCAGTAATACAAACCTGCAGTTCGGGTCATATAAATTTGTCGTCCGAGTATCTATGGTCATGTAAAATTTTGAATTCAAAAATTCAAAAAATATATTCACAATAGATCTCAAATTTTGCATAAAAATATCATGAATCTTATGGTGAAAACAAAAAATGGTTAGTTTGCTTGCATGCATGCGTGAGGTGGCAGGGATGGAAAGATGGGAGTGGGCCACGTGGCTACTTGGCAGAAAGGCGGGAGGTGAGTTAGGTGGCTGGTTGGTTAGGTTGGCCGAGACTTATAATACTTATTCAATACCCTAAGCTCCTATTAGTTTTTTTAGATTACACAGTACAACGCAGACGCTCACAACACGCGCGCACACTCACCCCTATGAACACACGTACGCAAACTCTACCCTTATGAGCACCTCTGAAGGACTGAGCACCGGCAGATCTGGAGATTCTCGAAGTCATCACTGGCGCCTCGTCGTCGACGGGAACGTCGCTTACCACTTAATGCATAACGCCGGAAATTCCCGGAATAAATCCAGAAAAAGGTGCGAGCACCAAGATTTGAACTCTGATGGGTAGCATCCCACTGGACCGTCCTACCATTAGACTACAAACTCATTCGCCCTAAGCTCCTATTAGTGATACTCTCTCTGTGTATATATCGCCTAAGACCTGTAGCGCATTGCGCGGATTCGACCTTCTTTTTCGCTGACCCAACTGATTCGGTGCCATCCGGCCCAACAGAGCCCATCACGATTTAGCCTTGATAAAGGCAACAAAAAACACGCACGTAACATGAATGAAACTCATCACCCTAAAAAACAAACATGAATGGAACCCATGACTTGCTAGATGGCAATTTCAACCGCAACCACAACGCTACTAAGCGGTTTTGTGAACAACGAAAACTACAAATCACTTTTAGAATCACATTTTTCATTTTATTCTTTGTCATTTTATTTTATTTCATTTTATTTTTTATTGTCTCTTTGTTTATTTTTTGCTTCTTTTCTTTTCTTTATTTATTTATTTCTTTTCATCCTTCTCTGTTTTTTCTTATTCTCTTATCCTTTATTTTTTTCTTCTCTCTTCTTCTTTTCTATTATTGTGCGTCTCAGGGTGCCACCGGTTGAGCAGTGTGCAGACAAGGCCGTAGTCAAACCCAAACCGTGAGTGACGCTCCTGCGGACAAAGCGCGCTCCGCATCAGGTCCCCCTCGACCAACCACGCTAGTGGAAGAAGTCCTGCTGCGCGCAGGCCCGTCCCTAGGGTGAGGGCAGCCTGTGCGACGCCCATGGGCCCACGAGGTTGAGGGCCCATGAGAGTATCAAGTGTATAGACGTATACTAAAGCACTATACTTTTATTTGAGGGTATCCATCGTCATAGTTATTTTGCTAATTTTTGTCTTTTTTTATGTATTGTTACATTTTCAAGAACAATGAAATATATGCTACAAGTTATCTCTTATCAATACTATTATGTACTGTAATCGTTATATTAAAATATTAGATTGTCGGACTCTTAGTGTCTTACTGGCCCAAGGGCCCACAAAATTTGTGGGACGGGCTCGCTGCGCGTAGCCTGCTCTAGAGAATATAATCGGTGTCAGTGCAACCAAACATATAAAGAAATATTAACAAATGCATATTTAATCAAGTATCGTACTACGCACTACGGAATCTATCTCTGGTGTAGTGGCATGTAGTGCCCCGGAGCCCGAGCACGCATAGTGCCCAGTATCGTAGCAGACTGGTACAACCGGTGCTTCCTGTCGATCCTCTCGTCAAGGAGCTCATAATTTCATAATTTCTAAAGAATTTTCTAGTATTTGTAAAATAATTTCAGATTTTTTTAAAAAAATTTATAGTATTTGTAAATGATTTCTAAACAATTTTCTAGTATTTGTAAACTAATTTCATAATTTCTAAACAATTTTCTAGTATTTGTAAACTAATTTCAGAATTTCTAGGTAATTTTCTAGTATTAGTAAATTAATTTCGAAATTTTTAAACAACTTTATTGTATTTGTAAACTAATTTCATAATTTATAAACAATTTTCTAGCATTTGTAAACTAATTTCGAAATTTCTAAGCAATTTTATATTATTTCTAAACATTTTTCTAGTATTTGTAAACTAATTTCAGAACTTCTAAACAATTTTCTAGTTTTTAAAACTAATTTCGAAATTTCTAAACTAATTCTAAAATTTTTAAACAATTTATTCTACTATTTATAAATTAATTCTAAAATTTCTAAACTATTTATTCTACTATTTCTAAAATTTCTAAACTATTTATTCTACTACTTCTAAAATTTCTAAACTATTTATTCTACCATTTCTAAATTAATTCTAAAATTTCTGAACTATTTATTCTACTATTTCTTAACTAATTTTAAATTTTCTAAAGTATTTTCTAAAATTTCTAAACTAAAAAGGTAAATAGGTTATAATAATACTTGACTCGAAGCGCAGATGGACGAGACCTTCGCCACGTGAGAGAGAAAGGAGAGAGTGAGGGACGGCTGACGTCTGGGGGCCAACCGTCGTTTTATAGGCACAGCCCCACAGACGTTCTTGGCAATGGCGTTTGGAGCTTGACGCCGTTGTCGTCGGCGTTTGGGTTGGGCGGCCCACCGGCTGCCTTCAACCGTCGTTGCCGACGACGTGTGGAGCCAGCCGCGTGTGGTTGATGCAGTAGCCGTTTTCCGCTGTGATTGGTTAGCCTAGACATCGTTATGCGTGGTGTTTGGAGCCAGACGCCGTACACAACGACGACTGATGTATACTTTTGAAAATTTGCGAATCCGATATTTATTTTTGGCAAATCAAGAAAAAATTAAAAAAAATCGAAACTCTGAATCGGAGTCGGAACTACCGACCACCGCTTGTGGACCTTTTATAGGCGGCAGGCAGCGAGATTTACCCCCGGGTACACCTCGGCCCAACCCAACGCTCAGGGCGCCCTTTAGCAACACCAATTGAGTAAAGAACGCGCAGGCGACCTGCTTGCACCCTGATCCCTTAGCCTCCTCCTCCTTTCCCCACTGATGGCGGCGGCGCAATCCTCGACGATCCCGCGGCGTGAGAACCAACCTAGGACAATCCTGGACGATCCGGCGGGCACCTCAGCCCAGATCCGTTCCCTCAAAGTCCCTTCCCGACTACAGAACATCCCGATTTGGAGGGCCAAGCGACTACGCAGTTCTCTATGTGGCAGCAGCGCACTTAATCGGTACGTGCAGTTTGATTCCAATCAGAACGTTTCTGAAGTTACTCTATTCGAGAATCCGAGCTCATTCTTTGTGGCTTTAGGAGAGATTGGGCGAATCTTGGGGAAGGTCCCGTGGGGCTGATCGCCGAGCGCCTCCTGGCGAACGATGTCGCAGACTACATACGCCTTCGCGCAGTTTGCCGTCCGTGGCGCCTCGGCTCCACGGACCCGCGCGCGCACGACATTCTGGACCGCCGCTTCAACCCACGTCAATGGGTTATGATCAGGGAAACTTTAACCACTCCACACTGCCGCCGGTTCCTGAATGTGTCAACCGGACATTGCATAAGCATAGACCTCCCAGAGCTACAAGGTAACGATGTTTTTGGGCCCACGGCAGAGGGTCTCCTCGTCCTTCTTCACAGGACCTCCTTCGTCCGTCTATTGAATCCGCTCACCCGACAGTCAGCTGACCTCCCGCCGGCCACCACACTGCTGAGCCAGATCGATTCTGAGGAAATCTGTGACATGAAAGAAGACTTCGAGGTATCAGGGGCTGGCCTGGCTGATAACTCCACCTTTGTTGTCAATTTCACTGGGATCAATACAATTGCAGTTGCCAAGCCAGGTGATGAACATTGGATAGTTATTCATCATGGCAGCTCCATCTTCCAAGCCTTGTCTTTTGCTGGACGCTTCTATTGTGTGACCAACGGAGCTATTATGGTGGTCAAGACCAGCGTAGACCAGCCACCGCAGCTGGTCATGGTTGCCAAGCTGGTTCACAAGTTCTCTAGGATGAAGATGGAGACTCTGCACCTGGTGGACAATGATGGCGAGCTTATGCTTGTGTATCGTAAACACAATGGCAACGACAATAGAAAGTATGAGGTGTATCGGGTAGACTTGGATGCAAGGAACACCGTGCCTGTCTGTGGGCTTGGTGAGCGTGCTGTGTTCATTGGCATAGAACGTGCCCTCTCCGTCTCACCATTGGTATTCCCCACAATCAGAGCTAATGCCATCTACTTGGGATTTGACGGTCAGTTCATTGGAAGGTCAGACAAAAGCTCATGTCATCTTATGGATGGAACCGCTGAGCTACGTGACGTGTGTAATAGCATCAATGGCATGCCCCGGTATGGACCGTGGGGTGTTGATCACTATCTATCATGTTGTGTCACCGGGTATGGCGATGAAGCAGAGGACACCTAGTTTTTTTCTTAAAAATGAAGTTTTGCCAATGCTGAAATAAGGTAGTGCATTGCTCTTGTTTGAGCACGGTATCCCACTTTTCTATGATGGACTAGTAAAGTGCACGTGTGACGCATGTGTAGTAAAAAAATGTCGTCATTAACAAAGGATTCTGGATGACACTACCAATTGTTTACTCAAACTAAGGAATTCGGATAAAGAAATCCAATATTTGCAATATTGTTTTTTCCTAAAGATGGGTTTCTAAAAAATATGCTTCTAGGCAGCAAGGAAAATGCAAGTCCTATTAATATCACAAAACTAACAAAGAATTTATTTTGAACTTGGGGCTGCAACATCACACAGTCTTGTGAATTTTCCATCATGCACTTCACCATCGAGAGATCTCCACGCTGCTGTAATACAATGACCAGCTTTGAAAAGAAATAGGAAACTAATTGGAAAAGAACAAAAGAAAGAGCTATAACTCATGTTATGTTGATAATGTGATTTCTTCTCAATCATCTCAGTGTTGCTCTCCAAATCTGATTGGAACATGAACAGACAAATCGTCAACTCATCGGTAACCCTTTCAAACACAAGCAATTCTTCCGGAGGTATTTGTGATGCTCGGACATTAAACATACTCCTTTCACAAATGCCTCTAATTTTAATTTGTGAAAGCAAAAAATATGGTTACCTCTAATTTCATATGCAAAGGTTTCAGAATGGAAGTCAACTTTTTAATGTCAGGTTGGCCTCTTGGCACATTTTCTAGACATTAAGAACAAGGTTCACCTAGTGTAGTAAGTAGTTCCTCTCCAAAAATATGAATCCAATACTGATTGGATGTTTCGGGTCCTCACGATATCAAGTGCAGATGTGCAAGGAATGTGTATTACCAGTAGCACTATTAAGAATTGTGCAGAAAATAAAATATAGCAAGTGCCAGGGAGTGTCTTATTTTTTGGAGTACGTACTTCCGGGGCATAGTAAATTAACTCCCTCAATACCTCTCTCATTCCTTCTTCACAAATCCTGTCGTAGTCCCCTTCAAAAAGCATACTGACCAGACTGTCTCTATGGACTTGGTAAATTGACTTACCAAGGGCACAATATTTGAATAGCACTTATGAAGTGAATCAGAAAATCATAAACCAAGTTACTGGTTCTTCTAAAAAGCTAATTCCAAATGTACAATTTTTTTTACTTTGAAAAGAAAATATAAGCAACAATTATACAACAGAACATTGGGAAATTTTGTCGATGTTTTCTTCATAAGAAATCTTGTCAATGTAATAGAACATCAACAAAAGGTTTTTTCTGCTGGAATCTATCAGTTCTATCGAGTGTTATAAATTTATATATGATAATAATAATTAAAACTATGATATAATGGATCAATCCTTTTCATACTCGAGATTAAAAATCAATAATAATCTTGGATTCAAATACACACATATATATGTTCTATCTTATATCTTAACTATGCTATACAGATAAATTAACCAGCAAAATCGGATATGAGCAGCGCAGGATGCCGAGTTTGTTGGATTCCAATTTTCCTGCTTTTTTCTAAAATTTAGCTAGCATGTGAGTTTTAAAGAATCTCTTGGAGTTGGGAGGAGCACGTTGCAACCATGCATGCATATGGAAGAACAGGGCTGTTGCAATTTTGTAGACCAATATAATAATCTTGATTTGCCATACTGTTAATCTTTGCCTGTTCGAGTAAACTACAACAAGATGCCAATGTGAAGCCTAGAATTCTCCTCCCATTTTCGTCAAACAATGCACAAAAAAAGGTTATATGCTGGTTTCTTCTAGCAATCAGTTCCACCCTAAACAATGTGTTTTCGAACCCTTCAAGAAACAAAAAGGGCTTCTTGGAGCTAGCTACCAGGTTGTGAATTGTGATCTCCGCAGGAAGACTATAGGATTATCGACAAATCAGAACAGTGCAGCATTATCTGCAGGTTGTGATTAGTGCTTTTATATGATGATCGGTAAATCAGAACAGTGCGCTGGACCGGAGCTGACCTTGGGATCGGCTGGCGGTCGTCCGCAGCATCGCTGCAGAAGCGGCGGTGGCGTGACCGGTGGCTCCGGCACCGCCTCTCGCGGTCGTCATCTCCCCTCTTGCTGGCCGCCGAGGACCACTGGTGGCTCTCTCCCTGTACTCGTCGGCAACGCTGGTGGGTGCCTCGACGGCGGCGTTGGTGTTGCCAACGAAGCTGGACCAGGAGGAAAGTGCCTTCCCGCGGAGCTGCAACCGTGCGACGCGGATCTTGCATTGGTGAAGTCCAGCGAGTAGTCCGGCTGCATGCTGCCTTCCCACCCGGAAATCCTATATACCTTCTGGCTTCCGCAAGATAGTTTATAATAAAACTATAACCTGCTACAAGCCTAAATAACAGCCTACCGAGCCCACCAACATCAAACTCCAGCACCCATCTTCTTCCTCCCGAACCCGCCGCCGCCCTTCTCCTCCGCGCGCAGCCGTCACCCGCGCGCCATTGCTGGCCTCCGTGCCGCGCGCCCGCATGGCCGCCTCCACCGCTGAAGGACCGAATAGGCGACCAGAGATAGGGGGAGTGAATGGGAGCCGATAAAAATTCTTCCCGAAGGTCGAACTCAACCTATACCCCGATTGCCACTCTGAGTACTCACACACACCAAAGAAGCTGTAGACAAGTCACAAACAAGCCCTCAAGATCTAGAGACAAGCCTAGAAGCAAAGAGCGGAAGCACAAGACAAGAATCAAAACACTTGGCCAATTCTGAAAACGGCAGGCGCGGACTGTCTGGCTGGTACGGGCAGACCGTCCGCTACTGTACGGCGGACTGTCCGCTGGTCATGTCCGGACTGTCCGAAATAGACAACAGAACCACCAGAGACGCACCGAGAAAAATCGGACTGTCCGCCAGTGTCGCGGACCGTCCGTGAAGCCCGAGCGGACTGTCCGGCAAACCCCTCTGGAAACCCCGGACAAACTCAGCTCCACCCCAGACAAAAACTTGAGCAGGCGGACTGTCCGGCTACCCCTCGCGGACTGTCCACAAACCTCCTGCAACCAATCCCTAGTGCTGCGAAGGATCAAAACGCGAGTTCACAAGAACTGCTGACGAACACGAGACGAACCCTAGGCACGCGGACTGTCCGCGGGGTCCTGGCGGACTGTCCGCTAGCCCCGGACAGAGCAGCTCGAGCTCGCGAAGTCAACCCTCCAAATCCATCACCAGATCTCCCAAACGGCAAAAGCTCTCGAGACAAGATTTGGGGGAGATGATAAGCAACACAAGAGGAAGTTATGCCCCCAAAATCTTGACCTCTAGCCCACTAAATCACCGGGAATTGCGGATCACACGAACCACCACCAAGAACTTGAACTCCGGCCAAAAACTCACGAATCGAAGGCCTTCCATGGCGTTTGAGGGGTCAAGATCACACACAAAGATGCGCAAGGCATCCACTCATGATCCCCTCAAAGAAATCTGAAGGAAAACACCCTCAAATCCCCGAATCGAGTGAAGAACGAAACTCCCCAAAAATAGCCCCGAAAATGACACGAAAATCACAGAGAACTAGGAGATCACCGCAACGCCGAATGCTTCTATACATCCAGAGGTCAGAGTCTATACAAGAATCTAGCCTAAGGAATACAGAGGGAAAAGAAGTAGTTCAGGGAAATCTACCGGGGGAGAAAACCCTAGAATCCAAGAGAGAGAGATGCCATCCACCTCTCCGCTATTTATACGAAGTCCATCGGAGGGAGGTAAATGACCACGCTACCCCTACAACTTGAAATGAAGATACAACCCCTCAGGGGCATTTTGGTCAAGTCTTCATCGAGCGGACATGCTTCCACCGCGGCCTTGCTTAGCATCGACGCAAGCCCCGCGATCACGCCACGTGCCCCCCGCCTCGAAGCTTCCCGAAGCTCCCGGATCACCGTCTCCATCGCATCGGGCCTCCGAACTTGGTTTTGAGGCCCAAACCAAGAAACTGTCCACCGATAGTTTTGTGGGCAAACCAACAAACCCCGCGTGCAAGCTTCGAGCTCCATCCGCTACCTTGCACCGGCCCATGTTCACGACTTCAGCCCGCCAGTCTTGCACCGCACAGCTCGCACTCGACCCCATCGGCCACCGGGTCCATCGAACCAAGCCTACTTGCCTCTCCATCACCCGGAGGCCACCACGGCTAAGGTCTTTCGCGCTTGTTCTTCACCTGCACCGACACGAGTCAAGCCGCAACCTGTACCTGCACACTTAGCCAAGCATCAGTCCACACAATGTTGTCAATCACTCATCACTAAGGAGCGACCCTCCACTGGTCCTCGGACACACCTGGTCCTCAACCCCTCCCTCACCGGCCTTCGCCGCCGCCGACGCAGCCCCCGCGCTGGCGTGCCGCCGCCGCCCGCCGTGCCACCGCGCGCCTCCGCGGCCGTCCCGCGCGCCGCCGCGGCCGGCCGGCGCCGCCACCGCCACCGGAGAAAAGCTAAAAATGTTGGTCTTTGTGCTAAAAATGTTTCAACATTTTCAAAAAAATGTTGCAATATTTTGTAAAATGTTGACGAAAAATAACTAAAATGTTGTAACATTTCAAAAAAATGTTGCAACATTTTTTATTTAATAACCATATGTTTTGGTAGGCTGAAACTACTAGCTATCAATCTTAGGTGAGCTTTGGTGGGTTGGAAGTTTCAACCCTTATCCACCTTCCGGTAGCCATATAGGAGCCCCCTTCCCACCCCTCGAACGCCAGATACAAATGTTAGACAGATCTCCTCTGAGGTAGGCCCAACGGCCTGCTTGGGCCCTTGACTTGGCTCCCTGATCGGGGGAGCCCAACCCACTAGGGTTGCGGACCCCTGTCGCGCAGCACCATATGAGGGAGGTGGGGGCACAAGGAGAGACACGCCAATACAGAGAAGTGCCCCACTCGCCCACCTGCCCTAACCAACCGATCAAGGGGTGCTGAGAGCGGCGGGAAGTGCCACCGCCTTCGAACGTCATTGCGCTTCACCGCCGATCGTCACTGCACTGCACAGCAACAACGCACTCCATCTACATCAATGAGATGTCATCGTCTACTTCTCAAACATTCAAGGTGAGTGTCTCTCTACACTCTCCCTCTCTATTCTCTCTCTGTCAACCCCAAGAACAACCATGATTCATCACTGTCAAAGACAAACCTAGAGGAACCCATGAATTTAACAATGGCATGAGAGCCAGACTCTAGCAAGTAGATCGAGTTGGGAATGAAAGAAACGAATCAAAGAAACAAATCTCGAATCGAATCAGAGAAAGTAAAAGAAATTCCTGAAACCCTAACTCTAACCCTCGATCTGGGAAAAGGAAATAGCGCTTGGAAGGCCACGCCGCCGCGTGACCTCGCTTTGTACTCGTGGAAAAGTGCCCATCACAAAGTCGTTCGACGACAGCGCGCTCACCCTCGGGCGAGAGCGCGCGCCGGCGAAGGGCTCCGTGGCGGCGCCGCCACCCTTCGCCGGGGCCTCCATGGACGCTCATCTCTGGATCTCGCATGGCGCGGGCTAAGGGAAGGGGGCAGGGGGAAAGAAGGAAGGAAAAGGGGGAGAACATCACGGTCTTGCGCCGACAGTGTTCGTCTTCACCATCCCCGGCGGGACGCCAGCCACATCTCTCCACCGCCACCATGGGCGGCCACTGCTCTGGATCTCGCGTGTGTGACGCTAGAGCAGAAGGGGAGGAGAAAGAATAGGGGAAAGAAGGAGGAGAGTCGGCCCCGGCCGCGTGCTGCACTACGTGCGAAAGACGCGGGGGAAGAAAGTGAAGTGGGGTAGGGTTTTCAGGGGAGAGGCCAGTTGGGGGCGGTTTTGTTCCGCCGATCTCGCCGGAGAGCCGTCCATCTAGACAGACGGTCCAGATGGAGGCGGGGTGAGGGGGCGTCGCAGCCGTGGGCGAAACGGTGGCCCAATGGTTGATTGTTGGGCTTAAGGCCCACGCGGCGTGAGGAAAAAATAGTCGCGGGCTGTTTTTCAAGCTGGGCCACATACACAGTTTGCATAGTAACCTTTTTTAAAATAAAGATTTATATTTCAGAAGCTTATGTTTGATGATTTATATATAGTTTTTTATGTTTTTTATCAAATTTTTGGATCTCTACTCAAATTGAACCAATGAGATATTTGTTTAGAGATTATAAAAGTGACAGAAATTCTTTTGACTAGTATGTTTTCATGAATTTTATTCACGTTTTCCGCTCCAAAGTAAAAGTTTCATTCTCTAATTTAGAGGAGTACAAAGTTTCCGTTTAAAGTCAATTATAATATTGTTATTTTCTGACCAACGTTGATGATAACGATATTATGATTTTATCAAAAAGTATTTTGTTTAAAGTTGATTATGGTATTTTTCTTTTTCTGACCAACATTGATGATAACAATACTATAATCCTATGGGTTTTTATGTTTAAAGTTTAAATCTTTGATATATTTTATATCAAAGTGATCTTTTTTTAGAGAAAAGAAAAGATCAAGAGATGCTCTTGAAGAAAAGAATTGTTTAGCAAAAGTATTGCTTCTGAAAAGAATAATAAGAAAAGTTTTCCGCTGCTACAAAGATGTTTATCTTTTCAATTAAATCAGAACCAACGAGAAGATTTAATTGGAACAATAGTTTACAAGTTTTAAATGTGTTTTTCCCTGTGGGTGAAAAAACCACATTTACATTTAAGGTTGAGAAAAGCTTCCGCTGTTTTAAGTAAAAGAAGTTGAGTTTTGGCATTATTTTGCCATTTAAAGTGTAAAAGTTGAGCATTAATTTGTTCTAGCAACTAGAACGATCTAAAAGACAATTCTCAAAGATGAAAAGTTTAAGGTTAATTATGATGCTGTCATTTTACGATTAAAGTTGATGATGGTAATATTATAATTTTGTAATAGTCACGAGTTCTAATTCTGCCCAACGGTGATATAGAATTCAAAGTGCATGAATGTTGTATGTTTTAATTTTGACCAATGTTAAATTATGACATGCAATTATTCCCACTAAAAAGAAATTGACAAAAGTTGACTTCGATCAACACTACATATAAAGTTTTGAGTTTACTCAGCTGCACAGTTGAGGTTAAGAAAGAAAAGAGTTTGTGTCATTTTGAACTTTTGGTCGATATGGAAAAGAGATGCAAATGTTTCAAAAAGTTTTAATTTTTCTCTCACTAAAGTTTTTGTGATTTTGTAGTTTTTTAAGAAAGTATATGTGCATGTTTTAGTCATTGTGACTATGGTTTCATCACTGTAAAAAAGTTTATTGTCCTTCGTTAGTAAAGATAATGGTTGAAATGAGTCAAATGCATGTTCAATTGGACCAACATTGAATTAAACATGTGTGCTGACAAAAGTTTTCAGATTTATTTCTGAAATTAATGTATTGGTTGTTACTGATGCATTTAAAGTTCATACCGCATGTCGGAAAAGTTTTGGCACTCGTGCCATTCATATCCTACAAGGCGGGGAAAGTTTGTGATGACTCATGTGCTACTAGAGTATCACATAAAGGTGAAGAAGTCTGGGGGAGCATTTAAGCTATCCCAACAATACTCATGCACTTTCATAGTGTAATGTTGGATAGAGACTTATAAGAGTTGAAGGACAAAAGAAAGTTATATACGAGTCAAAAGTCGAGATTGCAAGCATGACTTGCAAAAGTATACTAATATGAAGAACTCTGATGAGTTCTTGAAAGTGCAACAAAATGAAGAACTCTGATGAGCTCTTGAAAGGGAACGAGGAAATGGTACTCCCATTATTTTGCATGACTTGATCATGTCAATAAAGTTATAATATAAACGACTTCTCCTCCACAAGTGTTAAAATAATTTCGAAATTATGGCAGCAAAGTTTGTGCCATATTTCGAGAGGGAGAAGGATTACAAAGGTAAGAAAGATTAAGATTTAGAAAGAAATCCCCTCAAAGTTAAATATGAAGCATTTTAAAGCAATAATGATCTTTTAAAGAAATTATGACCGAAAAGGGAGTACAACGGTCATAACATTGATACCCCAACCATAGAAATAAACAAAATTCCTGGAGGTTTTTATAGCTACAATAGGAAGTAAAGATAGTTGAGCCTCAAAGAAACTGAAAAGAAAAGATGGTGCTTGAAGCACCCTATGAGTTTTGTAAAGACAGAACCCAAACAAAAGATAAAAGATATACCATCTTCGCAATAGATGGGATAATCTGGGGGAGTAAGGTATGCCAAGAGCTAAAGCTTGAAGTGGAGTTGGATGTCATGTTCACTCCAATGATTCAAGAATAACAACTGTATGAACGACAGAAGTTGATGTGACGATACATGTTGAGGTAGTTCAACACCCGTCGTTAACTCTTCAAAAGAAAATAAAGTCAAGAATATTTTGTTACTCAGGACTCCGTAGCAACAAATGTTTCTTTGGCAATAAAGGACAACAATAAACCCAGACAGAAAGTGATATGGTGATTCCACCTTGTCATGGAAGATGTCATGAGACATAGAAGTTCCAAACTTGTTTTGGGACATAGAAGTTCCTAACGGAGCCAAAATAATAAGCTATAATGAGTCTACAAGATTAAAATGTGACTCCAGAGGGAACATGGAAAGTTGCTAACCGCGTCTTGTGGCAAAAGGATTTATGCAAAGAAAAGGATAAGTTATAATGAGACATATTATGCAGTCTCATGAAAGGATTCTTTTAGAATCATAATGATCTTTGGTGGCATACTACCACTATATAGAATTACATCGTATGAATGTATAAGCAATACCTCTCAATTGAGATGTGTACAAGAAGGTATATACATGACAAGTCCATTTGGTTTTTGTTGTGGAAAGAAAAGAATATCGTGATACCACCTGATGAAATGGTATCTTCTCATTTATGGATTAAATCAGAACACAGAACAGTGGTATCTAAAGTTACATAAGAATAAAGAAAAAAATTGGGTTTTAAATAAAGATCAATATGACAAATTGTTTATTCGTAAAGTTCAAAGATGGGAAATATTTTCCCACACTCTATATGTAGGTAATGTACTACTAGCTAGTAGTAATGTTCAACCTACTGTTGGAGAAGAAGAAGGTCATTATGACCTACAGGTTTCGAAAAGAATAATCTCGTTGGAGAAGAAGAAGGTCATTATGACCTACTTGTTAGAATTCGCTCTGGCTAAGAATGGAAATTCAATGATAAAAGAAAAGCGGTATTAGGATTATCGCAAAGAGCATACTTAGAAAAGAATTCTAAAGAAATATAATATGCATGTGAGTAAGCCTACACCTGTCCTATAGTCAAGGGTAATAGTTTTGGAATTTTCAGGAACCAGTATGAGATCGATCGAAAGAAAGTGGTTCCATGTGCTTCAGCTGTTGGAAGCAGAATCAGTGCTCAAAAAGAAATTTACCCTGACATAGCTTAAGTATCTGGGATATTTTGGCAAAAGTCCAGTTCAGCAAAAGATCACTAGAATGGAATTAAAGAATGTTTTTTTTGCAATGTTGCAAAGTGTTGTAAGCCTCATGCTAAGTAAAAGAACACATACTCTCAAAAGATTGTGAGTAAAAATAACTAAGTTTTGGCGAGATGTTTAGTGAAGCCCACAGTAGTAGCTAACACTCATGCTTGGAGTTTTATTGTGGAAAAACTCCAAAGTAAAATAGTTGTAATATCATGGGTTATGTATATCCAAAGGCTAGCATGATATGAGGCCATAGGACAGGCTAAATGGTTGAAGAAACCTTTACCTGGAATTGATAATAGTAATCAACATCAATATATCATTCAAGTGTTTTTATCTCCTATGACAACATAAGTGTGCTGCCAAACATGTTGACGGAGTGTTATATGTTGCAAAGGAGGAAATCCGGAATCATATGATAACATTGAGCGTAAAAGTACCAAGCAAGTGCTTGCGGATCCACTTAACAAAGGCCAACCATCCAAGTCGACATGAGTTTTATGGGAGGCCTATGATGTCTGGATTACTAAGGTCCTGAGGAAAGATTTAGGTCTTGTTTCAATACAGAAAGGTACATTATGGCTGTTTAATCTTACGGTAAATGATACATGTTATGACGAGGCACGCCCTATGTACTAATCTGCTCTGAGACGAGGACCAAAAGCAATGCAAGTAAAAGAGTTACGTCAAAATATAAAGTTAAAAGTATAAGATGAGATCAAGAGGGAGAATGTTAGATTGATCTCCTCTGAGTCAGGCCTAACGACTTGCTCGGGCCCTTGACTCGGCTCCCTAATCGGGGGAGCCCAACCCACTAGGATTGCGGAGTTCCGTCGCGCAGCACCATATAAAGGAGATGGGGGCCACGAGGGGAGACACACCAATACAGAGAAGTGACCCACTCGCCCACCTACCCTAACCAACCGATCAAGGGGTGCTGAGAGCGGCGGGAAGTGCCGCCGCCTCCGGATGTCACTGCGCTTCACCGTCGGTCGTCACTGCACTTCACAGCGACAACACACTCCATCTACATCAACGAGATGTCATCCTCTACTTCCCAAACATGCACGGCCAATGTCTCTCTGCACTCTTCCTCTCTGTTCTCTCTCTGTCAACCCCAAGAACAACCATGATTCATCACTATCAAAGACAAACCCGATCGATCTGAACCTAGAGGAACCCATGAATGTGCCGATTACCCGGAAATCTCTATCAACCACCTTCCCGACGACACAACCTCCATGGTAATGCCACAGCGTTGCCACAGTCTGCTGGCAGTAATCTGCTAGAGCTCTATCGTTTGTTCTCCAATCTGCTGGTGCCGCTCCAACAAACCTGAACTCCCTCCTCACAGCCCCTCTCCTACTCGTCAATCCAACTGCCGAGCAAAATACATCCAATGCTCTGCCTTCAAGCACTTCCGCCACTCGACGAACACCCAGGACACACCACGCTAAGTCCTCAGGCCGACTCAGGTAGTTGAATCGCAGAGGGGGACTCTCCATTGGATTTGTCGCTGAAAGCCAGAGTGAACCTTCAGATAACAGGCCAGGAACTTTCTCCATGATAGTTGCCACTGTAACAAAGAGCGGTGATGTTGAGCCAATGAAAGGACTAGATGATCTCAACGCCAGAGCGAGTGGGACAATGTACGATGCCGCCTCAAGGTAGGAGGCAGTTCCATTTGTTGTGGGATGCCGACGACCTGGATGACGGAGTGATCGACCGGGACTGATGGGGTGATGGAGATGCAATTGCGAGGGTTGTCGAACATGTGCTTGCTAACATCAGGGATATCAGCAGAAACAGGGATGTCAAGGTAGGAAAGATCACTTGCAGGGCCAATGCCACTGAGAAGAAGCAACTGCGGACTCCCCACGACACCTGCTGAAAGTATGACCTCCCCACCTGGACGCAGGAGGGCTTGGTGTTGGTCGAGGAGACGGTCCTGGTACACAACACCAACTGCTGCTATTGTTGGTTGTGGAGACCTTCCATGGCGTTCAGCTGGCCAATGAAACAACATGGAAGTGTTAGATCCAACACATCATCTAGGTGCACATCTATCCGGGTGTATCCTTTAACTATGGGTATAAGCATTCATATGCCGAGAGAGAAACGAGAGAGACAGAGGAGGAGGAATACCTTCTCCGGTCGAGCCGGAGGTGCCGGAACCGATAGGCATGTAGGAGATCTGCGCTAGGCAGCGACGCGAAGTGCAGTGATCGTCGGGGCGGTGACGGCGGGCTTCCCGTCACTGACTACGACCCTCACTGATCGGGTTAGGGTTTAGGTGGGGAACTGGCGCTGGCGGCGAACCTCGTGACTGGTGCCTGCGGCCCCCACCTTCTTTATATACGCAGTGTGACAGGGGCCCGCCAACCCGTTAGGGTTGGGCGCCCCCGATCAGGGCGCAGATCCAGGGCCCAATGGGCCATTGGGCCCATTGGAGGAGAGATCAATCTAACATTCTCCCCCTTGATCTCATCACATACTTTTAACCTTATCATTTTCACTTTATTCGTTCCATCACGGATTAGTACATAGAGCATGCTTCATCGTCACGATTCGATTGTCGATAGACAAAAACAGCTACAATATACCTCTCCATTTTGGAATAAATTCAGTTCCTTTTGGGCCACTACATAATCCAGGAATTATAGGCTTTCCCTTAAAACCCATGCCGGCTATGTGTTCTCTATAAACACATTGGGTGGTAAGCCTTTCGTGAGCGGATCCGCAACCATGTCCTTTGTCCCATATGCTCGAGACTTATGGTTATATCCCGGATTTTATCCTTCACAACATAAAACTTTACCACAATTGGTTTGGAAGCATTACTCGACTTGTTGTTGTGAGCATAGCATACTGCTGGCTGATCGTTGCAGTACATCTTTAGTGGTTTATCAATGCGATCTACCACTTTCAAGTCGGGTACTAATTTCTTTAACCATATCACCTGTCCAATAGCATCATGACATGCTATAAACTCTGCATGCATCGTCGATGATGCAACAAACTTTTGTTTGGAGCTTCTCCATGAGATAGCTCCCCCAGCGAGAGTGAATATATATCTAGACGTGGATTTTCTATCATCTCTATCTCCCGTATAGTCTGCATCTGAATACCCTTTTATCTCTAGGCTATCAGACTTCCTGTATGTTAGCATGAAATGCTTTGTGCCTTGCACATAATGCAATGCTTTCTTTACCATCTTCCAGTGCTCCATGCCTGGATTATCTTGATATCTACCGAGTACTCCGGTGATAAACGCTAGGTCAGGGCGAGTGCACACTTGTGCATACTGTAAGCTTCCAACAGCTGAAGCATATGGTACCGCTTTCATTTGATTGAGCTCATATTTATTCTTGGGACATTGAAATTCTCCAAAACTATCGCCCTTTACTATAGGAGCAGGTGATGCTTTACTCACATGCATACTGTACTTCTTTAAAACCTTTTCCAAATATGCATTTTGCGATAATCCTAAAACCCCATTCTTTCTATCTCGGTGAACTTCTGTGCCTAAGACATATGAGGCTTCACCAAGATCTTTCATATCAAAGTTTGAGGACAGAAACATCTTTGTTTCCCGTAGTAGACTAACATCATTGCTAGCAAGCAAGATGTCATCCACATACAAGATTAGGAAAATATATTTCCCATTTTTAAACTTTGCATAAACACAGTTGTCCTCTACATTAGGTTCAAACCCAAATCTTTTAATTGTATTACCAAACTTTAGATTCCACTATTTGGATGTTTGCTTTAATCCATAAATGGATTTCATTAGACAGCATCCCATATGTTCTTTTTCTCTCACAACGAAAAAACTTTTGGTTGTATCATGTATATACTTTCTTGCATGAATCTCTATTAGGAGATTATTGCTTATACATCCATATGATGCAATTCTATATCTATAGTGGTAGCATACCACCAAGATTATTATGATTCTAAAGAATCCTTTCATGAGACTGCAGAAAATAAATCTCATTTTAATCTGTCCTTTCTTTGCATAAAGCCCTTTGCCACAAGACACGTTTGATTGCTTTTATATTCCCTCTGGAGTCACGTTTAATCTTGTAGACCTATTATAGCCTACTGTGTTGACTCCTTTAGGAATTTGTACTATGTTCCAAAACAAGTTTGAAACTTCTAGGTCTCATGACATTTTCCATGAAGGATGAATGAACACCTTTCATGGCTTCTCCAAATGAGGTGAAATCACCTTCATTTATGAGCTATTTCTGTATTGTAAACTTAATAACCATCAGGAATAACTGATGTTTTAAATCTTTGAGACCTTCTAGGGGTCTCTACTGTTGGCACATCATGTGCCTCAACTGTGGCACATCAACGAGACGTGACTGCTGCTCCTCATCCTCATGTGCAACAATGGGTTCAATCGTCTCCTGAAGGACAGGTTCCGAATTTTCACTCATTGTTGCCACAGGTGGAGTCACTATAGGCGCTTGCACCACAACCTCAGGAACTGTAGGTGCAAACATAACAGGTAGGACGGTAGTGAGGAAAATAACTCTTGGATTATCAGATTGGGTACATACACCCGCTTCTCCTCAAGATCAATTTTCAGCACTACCGTGCTCCCCCTGAACATGTCATCCTCTAAGAAAAACAACATGTCTCATTTCAATCTGTATGGACAGTAGAAACGAGAACCTTTTGACTTTTCTGTACACTAAAATGAAATAACAACTGACTCTTTTGGAATCTAACTTTGCAATATTTGGGTTAAATACTTTGCCCTCTGCTGGGCTCCCCCACACACACGCAAGTGGTGTAGAAAAGGTACTCTTCCCATCCACAACTCGTACAGTGTTTTGGGCACCGACTTGCTTGGTACTCTATTGAGAATGTGAATAGTAGTTTTTAATGCCTCCATCCACAATCCCAATGACAAGGTGAAGTAACTCATCATACTGCGCACCATATACGTCACTGCTGGTTACGCCTTTCAGCTACTCCATTTTGCTGAGGTTTGCCCGGCATCAAATACTGGGCGACTCTGCCATTCTCCTTTAAGAACCTTGCAAAAGGTCCAGGAATTTAGCCAAATGGGGTGAGCCGACCGTAGTACTCCCCCCACGTTCAGATCTTACTATTTTAGAGTTGATTTACAACTTCAGCTTTGAGTATCTTGAATTTATCCATTGCTTCCGATCTTTCTTTAATTAATTGGATAAATTTAACCATAACGGGAGTAATCATCTGTGAATGTTATGAACGAGTCATAGCCATCCACACTTTTCACAGGAAATAGTCCACAAAAGTCAGTGTGAATTATCTCTGAAGTTCCTGTGCTTCATTTTGCAACTTCCTTTTAATTTCTTTCCTTTAACGCATTAAACGTATTACTCTAAGTCAGAGAACTCTAAATGGAGGAAAACTTTTATTTTTCATACTTTCCTTTAAGGCATTAAACGTATTACTCTAAGTCATAGAACTCTAAATGGAGGAAGACTTTTATTTTTAACGAGGCTCTATTTCTCCCCCTCGAACTATGGCCTAAACGATAGTGCCATAATTTCAATGACTCCTTGAGTTCTCTTTCTTTTCTTTGCATATTGTTCGACTCGAATACTTATCATTCAAATCAAACACAGAATTTACTTTTCGCATAATGATAGTAATTAAAACTTATTATGAAGGTATGCAACACCAACAGAAGCTTTATTACACCAAATGGCACATTTGCCATGTCCAAAATGATATCCAAAACTGTCTTTGTCCAAAATGACAAGCTAATCAAATTTTCTATGTAAAGAGGAAACATGAAGAACATCCCTAAGTAGAAAGATGAATCCATCAGCTAGCTCCAAGGAGACATCGCTAACAGCTTCAACCTTCTGCTTGAAATCCGTTTGTCACCTCAATACTCCTTTCACTTCTTAACGAAGTCCGGGTCGAACCGAATCCCTGTAAAGAATTTTGCAACATGAATAGTTGCACCCGTCAATCCACCAAGTGGATTTCAAAAAACTGTGTATACAAGGATTCACTTAGCCAAATGGGGCAGTCTCTCTTGAAATGTCCCATCCTTTTGCAATGTTGACACGACTTAATAACATTAACTCTTGAAAAGCCAGTGAACTATATCTTTATCTGTTCAAGATATTCCCCCACAGATGCACAATCGTCGATTGAGTCCAAAATATCATTTTCAACCGTGTTCTTTATGAGAGTTATACACTTTTTGTTTGCATTAACCCACCTTTTATTCTCAATGGAATATGATAACTCTAAAGAAGCATAATACTCCTTCCTTTTAGCCCATGCATCATCATCATCTTTAGCATTTCTCACCAATTGTGGAGGACTCATGGGCTGTATCGTGTCAATTACCCAGTCAACCTCGGCATTTACAAAAGCCAAGTCAATCATCCTTCTCCATTCAGTGTAGTTACAACCTTTGAGGATTGGTACAGCCTTGATGCATTCCATCAAGTGGTACCCTCCTGAAAACCACAATGAATAGAAATTCATAACAACAATTGCATGCATTAATCCAACGTTGGTCAAAATTAACACATACAACTGTTTATGCAATTAAATCTATATCACTGTTGGGCAGAAAATAGAAATAAATGCACATATACAACCTTTTAATCATGATGATATTATTAACAACGTTGGTAAGTAAATAACAACATCATAATTACCAGAAAAAATTACTTTAATATGCTCTTTTAAATTTAATTTTCCCGTTGGTTCCAATTAAATTTAAACAATAAGCATTACTTTAAACTATACGCAGCGGAAACATGAGTAAAATCCATGAAAAAACTTTCTATTCAGAAGCAATATCACTTTTTACTGTACTTTTATCTAAACAAACTATCCCGTTGGTTCAAAATTTGAATAGATATAAAAGACTATACATAACTCAATGAAATTATATAGGAAATGCTTCTGAAAAAGATCAAACAAAATAGAAAACTGTCTCTGAATCACTACTGTGTACTCGGCCCGCGGAAGAAATGAGGCCCACGGCCTGCTCCGCACGACCGCCTGGGCTCGGAGCCCAAAAACCAACGGGCAAGCCGCCAAAGCGGCCCGCGCACCGTTCCCACCTGGGCCGCATCTGGCCCGTCAGGCATCAGTTCGCCGCCAGCCGTTGATCAAGGCCAGCACGAATCAGACGGCTGTCCGCGCCGTTCGCGCGAACAAAACCGCCGAGTCCATTCACCTTTGAAACCCTAGCCTGCTTTCTTTTCTCCTCCCGGTTCTTTCGCACTAACAGAGCCTGTGGCCACCTGGCCGTCTCCCCCTCTCTTCTTGCTTTCCTTTCTTTCCTCCCCACTTTTCCAGAGACACAGCAAAACCAGATCTCCAGAGAGCTTTAGAGCCATGGCGGCCCGGAGCGGATGATGGCCGGCGCCGCTGCTGGACCCCTCACCGGCCCGCGCGCTCAAGCGGTTCAGTGATGGCGCCCTTAGCACTGTCCCATGAGCCGTCGATGTGGCGCGGCGCTTGCAGAGAGCAATGCCGGTGGCAGTGGTGACGACAAGGTAGGGTCCACAGGTAGGTCCCCTTCCCTCCGTCCTTTGCAACGGTTAGATCTAGGGTTAGGGTTAGGGTTAGGGTTTCGCGATGTCATTTTCATTTGCCTTTTCTGATTCGATTCGATTTGCATCGATCTCTTTCTTCTTTTCTTTACCCGTGCAAGATGTACATCCTAGAACCGGCTCTGGTACCATTATTAGATCCAACACATCATCTAGGTGCACATCTATCCGGGTGTATCCTTTAACTATGGGTATAAGCATTCATATGCCGAGAGAGAAACGAGAGAGACAGAGGAGGAGGAATACCTTCTCCGGTCGAGCCGGAGGTGCCGGAACCGATAGGCATGTAGGAGATCTGCGCTAGGCAGCGACGCGAAGCGCACTGGTCGTCGGGGCGGCGGCGGCGGGCTTCCCGTCACTGACTGCGACCCTCACTGATCGGGTTAGGGTTTAGGTGGGGAACTGGCGCTGGCGGCGAACCTCGTGACTGGTGCCTACGACCCCCACCTTCTTTATATACGCAGTGTGACAGGGGTCCGGGCGCCCCCGATCAGGGCGCAGATCCAGGGCCCAATGGGCCGTTGGAGGAGAGATCAATCTAACAGGAAGTAGTTCATTCAGTCATAAGTAAACAGTAAGAGCTAAATTAGTACACGTACAGAACTATGAGCTGATGAAACATTGGGTGCATTTCGTAAACACCAACTTAATGTACAGTCTTATGCACCAGGATTTTTAAAAGAAAAATTGAATGAACAGCGACTAATCCAGAAAAAAAAAGTTTTAGCTTTGATGTTTTTCTTCTAGTTTAAATCTAGCACAGTCTGCACAGATATATAATATTTCTCAACAAAGAAAAGTGGTTGAATGTCCATCATTTAGGTGGATACACATATCAATCCTCGATACTCCTGTACTCGAAAAGACAAATAATACTAGAATAGTGAGCAAACTGGAAAAATCCAAAGTACCTTTCAATACTATGTACAGAACAGAGTCTACTTGTAACAATGAATTCCGGTAGACAGTTACAATGCAGCAATCGTGATGGCACACAATTCAGTTGTTGATATCACAAGGATCAGGAAGTAACAGACAAAGTAATTGAGGACTCACATGGATCGATCAGGTCGGTGATCATACGGGTAACTGTAGCTCGGATGGCGACACGGAGACGGCTAGGCCTGGCGAACGCGAGGAGGTCCGCCGCGCTGTGCCGCCGGCCCGATGCATCGAAGGTGGTGGCACCGACCTTGGTGCCGGTGACGTGGTCCACCGTAAAGCCGTTCCACGGCGTGACATTAGCTTCTAGCAGCGCCGCCCTCATCGCCGCTTGGAACCCGCGAACCGTCGGCTGGAACGTCATCTGGTTCACTAACCGCATGTCCCAAGTCACCTCACCATCCTGAGGCTCCAGCAATCGACCAAAAAGCAGGGGCGAATCCAGCCGAGTTGGCTGTCGGGATCAGCTCTATTAAAATGACGGTGTCAATAATTGTTTAGCTTAGCAATGAATAGTGATTTACTTAGGAAATACAAAATTTTGTCAGGATCAGCGGACCCCGATGGAAAGGGCTAGATCCGCCCCTGCCAAAAAGAAAATCACTATTCGCCAAGCACCACATAAACGAAACGACAGATTATCACGAATGAACAAGAACAAATGAACAATGTGTATGTTGCTAGATTAAAGCAGTAGAAGAAGGAATCGGACCTCGGCGCGGCCGCGGAACCCATTCGGGGTGCGCGCGGGAGTAGAAGCCGGCGTTGATGGCCGTGCCGCGGAGGAGGAAGGAGGGCGGCATTGCGAACGTGTTGGCTCGTTGGGTCTTGCGTTCGAGTTTGGAATTTTTTTTTCATTTTGCGAAAATATACGACAGTTTCTAAATTTATCAAAACTAGCTTATAACTGTCGTCGTCCACGGCGACCGCCGAGCCCACGGCGGTTGCAGAGGCAGCCGTCGTGCGCTACGGCGGTTGCAAGCATGGCGGCACTAACCGCCGTAGGCCAGGGTGGTTAGCCAAACCGCCGTGGGTTACGGTGGTTGGAAATGGCGGTTGTAGGTGTTGGGGGCGGCAGGTAGCGGCCATGCAACCGCCGTGAGCTACGGCGGTTGACCCGTCCAACCGCCGTCCGCCACGGCGGTTGGTTTTTTTTAAAAATTTAGATGATAAAACACACAACTTTGTAATGACATGTACGGCGCTTCTACTACCCTAACCATGCGACTTACGTAATCCTAACATGCCTTAGGGAATTTAGAAATTTGATTACAACATTCCTAATTAATCTTGTTGTACGAGAACTGCCCAGAGAGCATAGAGCCGCCAGAGTGTTGCGATGACATGTAGTAGTACCCAGTTGGGGGTGGAGGTGAAGGTGGAGGGGACCAATCTTTCGGGAGGGGGAGCTATTCTTCTCGTGGCATTCACAAGTGCAGGTCGAACATTTGCAGCATCGGTCGTTGCCTACGCTAGACGATGGATCTGGAGAAGTCAGTGCCTCCGACAGCCGCCGCTTCAGGTTGTAGATGACTATGTCCTCGAGGTAGTCGATGTACTCTTGATAGGGGTCAATAGCTGGTGGATCCACCCATTGCGAGAAACCGCAGTTCTCTGGTTGGGTGGAGTACTGCAAAAGGCAAGAAAACATTAGAAAACCAAAGAAAGATAATAAACCAATTTCATGGACATTGCTTACCCATGCGTATGGGCAGTGCCAGAAGCGATGACTGAAGTTGTTCCATCCCTCGTAGACTTGCATCACGCAAAACTCACCGTGCGAACACCTAGGCCACAACACCGGTTGCTTGGGTGCGTAGTTTCTAACTTCACGCATAGAGGTGAAGTCACTCTTGCCTTTCAGTGGGAAATTGGCATTGAAATCTGGAGATTGCTGATGCCACAACTCAGGACCGCAACCGTGTTCATCCCCACTCCAGGAACTAATTATTGAATGTTGTGAGAAGGCAATGGAGTGAATGGTGGTACATATAGGCAGAAGAAGAAGGCTGGCTGGGTGGTGGGCTGTTCAATCTGTGGGAAGGGAAACGAAGCAGAGACTCAGAGAAAACACACCCTAGTACTAGGGCACTGTTGTGTTGTGGGCTAGTCGATCCGGGGGAGGGAAACGCGGCAGTGACTCGGAGGAAACACATTCGACTCTGTATATGGCAGTCACTCTAACGAAGCACACATAACGGAGAAAACACACTCTAATGCAGTATGATTAAAGTTCTTAAGATACAAACCGACCCTAGTTGACGATGACATGAAATCTGGAATTATTTTATACAACCCGACTAATACTCTAGGTCTACTGAGTACAACGGGGGTATTTCCCCTTCCTGATGGCATCCGGCCCAGCTTCCTTGGGCCGGTGAGCCCTCTCCCTCTTCCTCTCTCTATCTGCTTTACGGGCCTGGGCCGCTTCACGTTCTCTCATCTCCTGCCGAATGCGAATTTCCTTCTGCTCCTCCTTCCGTTTTCCTCTCTTTTTTCCGCCTCAATCATGCGGAACCACCTCTCCCTTGCATCGCGGTCCGCCTCCTCGACGTAACTCTTGTCGAAGTCAGACTGCCCGGTATCTAGCCACTACATGAAATCACAAAGAGGAGGTAGAATCTTTTTGCAAAGACATGTCAGCACATAATAAAACAATAATGACAAACAAATAATCGATAAATTTAGTAAGTTCTTACTTTGGCTCTAACATTGCGGTCGAGTGGCTTGATCGGGTCGTGCGCATAGTTGGCGCACATGAAGAACCTCATCCCGTAGGCGTACCCGAGAACCTTGCACTTGACAAGCTTGCAGTTGTCACCGCAGAAGCACATAGGAGTGTGGATCCCCTTTGGCACCGCAACATTGTCCTTCCTCGTGGTGAGGAACTCCAAGTCCAACTCAGGACCTGAGGAAGCCATTACAAACCTGCAAAACAAGATGAGAACAATCAAATTAGCAACATAGGGAAAATATTACAAATGAAATAGAATAATTGAGACGACACGAAATAGCGGTTCAATTATTACAATACAATACCATGCATAAGTTCGTAAGGAAATATTAGTTCAAATATTACAACTTCTGAAATTAAATGTCCTAATATTACAAGCAACTATGATCATATGAATCCTGCATTGTTGTTACGCCCACATCCACGTCCGCGTCCACGTTCGCGTTCGCGTCCATTGTTGCTACGAGCGGTTGGGGTTTGGGAGAGTCCTGAAGGTGATGATGCGCCCACATTGGACGTACTTGGTGCGTTGCAAGCATAATTTGGAGCTGTGCATCTCTTGAGCGTGTGGCCCGTATTGTGGCACTTGTAGCAGATCACTACTGCAGCTCCAGCTTCTGCTTCGTCCATGTTGTTCCTAATCCTCTTCTTCTTCCGTCTTCCAACACCTTGGCACATATCTGGATCTGGTATGTGCACAGCATTTTACTTGGGGTCCTCAGTGAAAGTTCCCCGCACAAGGTAGCCCTTAATTGTTCGGTTTCAAGTGTTCTGAACAGTTTCCTTCTCGTAGTACCAAGGCACGTACCTACGGTGGCCGAAATTTTTAATTTTATAACATACAACGATCACATGTGAGCAGGGGGTGTGTAGTAGTTGCGGCTTCCGGCAAGAGCATCTGCAGATTTGGTTGCCAAGTTCACACACTTGCTGCGTCTTTTCACGCGATAGGCCTAGCCACATTTTCCCCTTGCACTCAACCTCATATTTCCACCGAATTTCATTCTCAGTAGACTGGTAGTAAGACTGCGCTCGGACCTTGTGAAGAAGTGCTTTTTTCTGAGCTTTCTCCAAATACTGGGTCATTCTGGTGTAGTACACCATTTGAGTATTCCTCACAACCTCATCTGCTGTCTTGCTCCTTTCGTAAAAATATTGCATTGTGCGATACATGAAGAACTCAATGATGCCAACTAGAGGAAGAGCACTTGAACCGCGAAGCACACAATTGTAGACCTCCACAAAATTAGTGGTCTTTATCCCATGCCTTGTTTCGCCCTCGTCAAACATGAGACACCACTTTTCCTTAGGCTCATTCTGAATCCACTGGTTGAAGGTCTTCATAGCACGCTCTCTTCTCTGCCTAACTTGAGGGCCTTCTAATCCCACGTCCTCGAGAGAAACTAGCTCTTTGCTAGGTTCAGGATTCACTAGCCTCTTTGCTAGCTCCTCTGATGCCTTCTTTGTCAGGTCATCTAATTTCTTCCAAATGGCATCAAACTTCTTCTGTTGAGTCTGCTCACACAACCGCTCAAACAATTTAGAAAGCGCCTTGTTCTTGAACTGGCTGTGGAAGTTTGCTTTCATGTGCCTAGTGCACCACATGCTCTTAACATCTAGTCACAATGGAACTCTGTAACACTCTTGGCTACCATCTTTTATGTCATTCATTGCTTGCAAAATACCTTTGTGCCTATCGTGTATGACACACACGTTCTGCACATCCTGCACCACCATATTCTTCAACCTCTCAAGGAACCAGTACCAACTATCACCGTTCTCCCCCTCCACAAATGCAATGGTCAAAGGAAGCAACTGATTGTTACTGCCAGCTGCCACAGCTGTCAGGATTGTTCCTTTGTATTTCCCTATGAGAAAAGTGCCATCTATGCAAAGGACCAGTCGACAAAGTTTGAAAGCCTCAATGCAGGCACCTAATGCCAAAAATGACCACTAAAGCACACACTAGCCTGGTTTCTGCTGACAAGGATAATCCTTGATATCATATTAGCTACCAGGATTCATCTGAACTATTGTGTGCAGCAAGCTAGGCAAATTGTGGTAGGATGCTTCATAAGTACCCCACCTATGCTCTAATACCTTCTTCTTTGCATTGTATGCCTTGCCGTAACTGATGGTGTACCCGAATTTTTCCTCAATTGCACCGATAATGGCCTTCGGCTCATAAGAAGTACATTTCACAATGGTAGGGTACATGTGGCTTGCAACAAAATCGGCTGAAATGTTTCGGTGCCTTGCATCAATCTGATCAAGCGTACATGTGTGAGGCACCACTTCTCTGACCTCTATGTAATGATCCCACTTGCCCTTATATGCATACACTCGAAAAGCACAATCAGGCTTCTTACAATGCACATCATATATCTTCGGAGAGCTCTTCACTACCCTGAACTCTCTGTGCAGAGTCAAGGTGGACCACTGCTTGACTGCATCCTTCACATGTGCAGTACTGGGGTACATGGCGCCCACTGTAACCTCATTCTCGGTGTACTCTCAGGGCACATTCTCACCATGATTAACAGTACACTGTGAGAAATCGTAGTCCTGCCAATCCCAGGGCACATGCTCCTCATACTCATCATAATCATCATCCGAGGAGTCCTCTTCCAATGCACGTTCATCATCTTCTAACTCTCCCTCGTACTATGTCATCACCTCTGGGTTTGCTTCTCCCTCATCAACAAAACCAGTGACAACATAACCTCTGAATGTCTCATCACCTTCCGAATCGCCTTCTTCATCCCCTTATTGTTCCCCTACACCATCCACGCCTTCCCCCTCGTGCACATCCTCAGCTTCCTCATGCACCTGACTACTAGACCCACCCTTTTGGAAAACTTGGACAAACAAAATCACGGGCAAACCAACTCGACATGCATTTCTGATATAACTCCTCCATTGTGAAGTCCCTTGAAGTGGCACAAGCTCCCAATACACTTGATTACTTCTGTTGATTAGTGTCATTACCGACAGGCATTGGTGCTCTGAATCTACTGAAAATGTCTTGCATAGCTAGTTGGTTATACCCTTTCGAAGTTCTTTCTACTGCTCTTTTAACATTTTTCTCAACTAAACTAAAATTTGACAAGTCAACTCCTTGTGGACCATATCTAATTTCTCCAGATCCATATTACAATTGGACTGTAACTGTCTCTGACATGTCTGATTCATAATAAAAAGCAACAACAGCTATTAAATACTAAATCCAGGGACTAACAAATAAATAGACTAAAATCTAAACTAAAATTACAAACTAATCCGCTGAAATCTACACATTCTACAGTAACTATGTTATCTAATAGAATCTAAACACTAAACCCTACAACCACAAACTATTTCATCTATACTATAGATCTAAAGAAATCTAGTGAATCAATACTAATTACGTTTTCATTACATCTACAAGTACTAAAAGAGTTGAAATCAGCGAAATACCTGCAATGAAGCGAAGAACCAACAGAGCTTCGCTGCTCCGCCCCCTCCACCTCACTCTCTTCTCCTTCTCAACCCTGTCTTTATTTTTTCGAATTATTGTGACAATTTTGGGCCAAATTTTGGCTCTTATAGAGGACTGAGGCCCTGCCACCGTGGGTCACGGCGGCCGCAAAGGTTACCGCCGTAGCCCACGACGGTTTGAGCCTGCAGCCGCCGTGGCGTATGGCGTTTTGCCGGTCAACCGTTCATGCAGCTGTCGTACCCCACGGTGTTTTGCCGGTCAACCGCCATGGGGGACGGCGGCTGGCCTTGCCGCCCTTAGTCCCCAGGGCGGCTGCCCAAACCGCCGTAGCGCACGGCGACTGCCTTTGCAACCTCCGTGGGCGACGGTGGTTGTAGGCTAGTTTTGGTAAATTTGAAAACGGTTGTATATTTTTGCAAAATGAAAAAAATCACTTGCTTGCTAGAAGTTTTGGGCCAAGTTTTTGTTCGGCCTGGATAGTGCGTATGGCCCAAGACCCGCAGGCCAGCAGGTCGATTTTTATCGACCCAAAATATTGGTGTCTGAAGAAACAAAGGCGACAGAGATCCCCCAACCCTAGACACGGGCCACGTCTCCTTCCACCTGCTCCCCGTCCTCCTGTCGCCTGCTAAGTGCTAGTACCGAGCCGCTCTGCGCCCCTCGCAGCTGGTGTCAAGATCGACTGCCTACCCCGCGTGTTGGTTCGCTTGTTGGCCGCCGCCGCGCGCACCCAGTCGGCGAGCGTTGTGGCCTGCGACCGCCCTCGCTACCGCCGCCCTATGGTAAATTGAACTCAATCGGTTAGGTTTTGTATCTCGTAGTGATTGGTATTGGATGCCTGCCTTCTAATTTATTATAAACTGTGGTTAGACTGAGGAGGACGTCAGGGGCATCGTTGTCAAGGTTCTAGACAAGAGGGGGAAGACTTCACCAAAAGGATCCACCAGCAGGTATTGCACAACAAAATCTATTTAATTTGACCCTTCTAAATATCTTCAGCCAATCACCCAATCAGTTTCTACTGTTTCGGTTTTAGGGAGCACGTGAAGAACATGTTTCGTGTCTCCAGTTCCTTGGTCATGGTCGGAGCTGTGTGGCAATACGTTGACAAGTCGAATGAGCTTACTAAGGAGTACATCATGACTCACATGCTCATGGGGCAACTGGAGGTCGAGAAGAAAGAGAGAGAGAATGAGAGAGAGGAGTACGCCTTGAAGGCTAAGCAGGAGCGATTAGAGCGTTATGCAATAGTGATGGATTTATGTCAAGCTTAATTTATTATAAGAAGTCGTACTTTTTCTAAAACTTACTTGTATTGGAAAATATCTTAAGATGAGGTAAAATATCTTAAGCGGGCTTGAAGGAAATATGGTTTTCTTTATTATATGTGATTAGATCTATTGTGCCAAGCCATCTTTGTGTCTAGAACTTGAAAGGTGTTCATGTTTGAATGTCAAAAGTGATGAACATTCATATAAAACAATATCTAATTTGTTTCATAAGGAAATTGAAACTTTGCACAAATGTTTATGCATTCATGTTATATATAAGTGTTAACAATATTTTTGCGAGGTATTTTTATTTTCAATTTATACACATGTTTTGGGTCTAAATGAATTGCTGCAACTCTTTATTAATTACATCACAACTTGACACAATACAAAACTCTTACACTTTTTATGTGGCTATCCTAACACCCTCTACTCATGTCATACTACCATGGCATATCACTCCTCAAGGTGGCTACATATGTCATTCTTCAAATGACCTATACTTCCTTTCTATCTTATGGTGGAGGGCATCCCTATTTACAGTGTTAACATTAGTGATTTGGTGTTGCCATGTGGAAACCTTCCACACTTTTCATCATCTCTAGAAGTTTCTCTCATGCTTATCTAATTTCTTAATTGATATTTCTATCAATGCAGAAGTATCTAGTTCTAGACAATTCCTTCTCCATGAAGCATGACAACTATGGATCATGCTTCTTCTCCAATCTTCTATAATGTTCCTTAAGTATGCAATGCTATATGTTTTTAACATACTACATTTCATTTTACCCTATTTTTCCAATTTGTCTTTAATACACCTCCCAATGATGAACCTCCAAATGTCATATCAATATATCATTGTTACAGAGGAACTAATGTCGACCATGGGTTGAAAAATCAACACAAGCAGTTGGACAATGCTTTATTTTGTTATTCATTATAGAAACTACTCCTTTCAAAATTAAAATACTAGAAACAAAAAAGATGGTAACAATCAATAAAGTAATTATTGACGACTATTAAGTACCACTTTGAGGCTGTTAACTCCTGCATAAATGAATAAAATATAAGCATCAACAGTAGTGATATGAGTTATTACTAAAAATTTCACAAGTGTTAGTGTTTCTATCTTATATTGCAGGACATATCAAAATACACATGAAATGGTATAACTGAGAGAATGTAAACTCATACCACAAAATATATCATCATTGGAAACAATCTCAAATGCCAAGTTGGATTACACCATTGTGAAGAGCTCGTTGAGAAGATAAAAATGGATTTATTATTTGCCTACTTTGGAGGTCGGATGAAGGAGTTACACAAATCACAAACATAAGATACAATGCAGACGTTAGCGAACCCCACACGAGGGCCAACGGCCAGACGAGCACGCAGGGGTGCGTGTGGGCACACCACATGGCAGCCATCCACTGGCCTCCGCGGCACTCATTCGGCGTGCGGGAGGCCTGGCGCCGAGGCCACGTGGAGTCGCGCAGTTGGCCGCGGGATGGCGACGCGGATCACGCCCCGTGCGCACGACTCGTGCGGGGACCAGACCAAGTCGGGTAGGCGGCGGGAGCGCATTGGCCATTAGTAGGTCAGTTGGTGGGTTCGTCTGGTTTGCGTCGATTTACTCCATTTTCCACCCGGTTTTGCGCACAACCGTCCGGTTCTGCTACGGTTTACGCACCTAGGCTCTGGTCTCCTCTAGTTTTCCACTCCACCATCTCTAGGAACAATACTATGTATGTTTCCCCTCCAGGTGGCGCAAGGAGAGAGGGGAAACAAGGGTGAAAACCAGTCCTCCCAAGGGTGCTCCTCACCTATAAATATAAGGGGATGGGGTAGGAATAGAGAGACACCCTTCAAAGGAGAGGTCTCTCCTAGTTTGTTCTTAGATTAAAGAGGGAGAGTAAGGGGTATGTATGTCACATCCCGAATTTTCTAGGTTTTAAAATTTGGTCCCTAAAAATTTCTTTAAAACCTATAGGACCTAAATGCAATAGATTTGCAATTTACAATCAAGCCCTTCTCTTTTTCATCACACATACATATGCATTTGTTTGTGCTAATATTCTTTTCTCACCCCAAGAATCTCACTAATTTTCTTTAAGGATATTCTAGTTCAAGCCCAGGTTCAAAAACTTCTCAAATTTGAATTAGAATTCAAATTTGAATTCAAATCTATTTCCAAATCTATTAGAAAAGAATCCAAACCCTAACTGGGCCTTCACCTCGTTCAGCCCAGCTCCAAAGTTCACTCCACCACCTCCTACTCCTCCCCGCTCGGCCCGCAACCCCCCTCACGCAGTCAACGACAAAGTCCACTCCACAACCCCCTTCTCTCTTCCTTCGCGTAGCCCACCTCCTCCTACTCTGCCTCGCCGCACAGCCCGCACAGCCCAACGCAGCCCAGCGCAGCCCAGCAGCGGCGCACAGACGACGGTCGACGTCATCGTCGTCCTCGACACGCCGCAACTGCTTTTCTCTCCCGCACCACGCTCGCCGTTGTACTCCTCCCTTCCCCGCCGCCTTTCGCTGTACGCGTGCACGCATGTCAGGCCGCCCATGCCTTCCCGCCATTTCCCCTAAGACGGAAAAGAAGTTTGCTTTTCCGCCCGGTGCCGCCATTTTTGACCCGCCGCGCCATGGAAGAGCGCCGCCGCCGGCATCCCACACGCGCGCCACTCCTCCATGACCTCAGCCGCCAACTTGCGCACGCACCGCAACCAGCCGTACCACCGCAGCACGCCTCGGCCGCTTGAGCTCATCCGCCCCCCCCCCTCACGGCCGTACCACGCGTACGCCACCACCCGGAGCCGCGCCGCACTCCAGAGCGCCACCGCAGGCTGCCCCGCTCGATCTCCCTCCCTGCAGCCGCGCTTGCCGACCTGACACGCGCACTGCGGCCGTCTGCACCACCTGCCCCGGCTCAGTCCCTATCCCATCTCTTCCCCCTCTCCGCGACCTTATCCGCCGGACGCTGACGCTGAGGTGATATCGCCATGGCCGCCACCTCACCCCAGTCGAGCTCCCCTCCCCGGCCTATAAATAGGACCCCCGAGCTCCCTGAGCTCCTCACCTCTCCACACCACACGTCCACAACTCACCACGCCACCACCATCACCCCTCCAGCACTCTCCCGGCGAAGCCCTGCTCCGCTGGCGAGCAACCCTCCGCCACCGAGCAAAATAGCTGCTCCTCTCGCCTCCGGCGATCCTCCGCCACCTTACAACACCGGTGAGTGCCGTTATGCTACCCAAGTAGCGTCACTTTTCTAGCCGTAGCGCCGTAGGCCTTCCTCGCCACCGTCGCACCTCCGTCGGGCTTGCGCACGCCACCGGCATAGCTCCGGCGAGCCGTTATGCTTCCTGAGTGCTCTGTCGTGCTCACTAGGCACCCACACGCACACACGCACGCTCGATTGGGCACAAAGCCGTCCCTAGGTGCATTTCCGTCTGCGCCCGCGCCCTTGCCGAGCTCCGGCGAGCCGCTGCGCCGCCGCCGGTCACCCCCGTCGAACATAAGCACCGCTCCTGGCTCCGCCTTGCCCTGCTGCACTTCCACGGTGAAGTTTCGTCCCCGCCGGCGAACCACGGCCGCCGGAATCCCCAACTCTGGCGAGCCCACCCCTGTTTCGCGGTGGTCCGGCGTCCCAGCCGGGCGGCGCCACCCCTCTCTCCCTTTCCCTTGCACCCGGTGCACGTGCACCTCACACACACGACTGCCATGCAGGCGCCACGCCAGCACTGGTGCACCACGTGGCTGCCACGTGCATGCCACGTGCACACCCACGCCGCCTCGCACCGCGTCAGCCCACTGGCCCGCCTGTCAGCCTCTCTCTCTCACCCCGTTTTTGCTAGGTACACCCGGTTAAGTGCACACAAAAGCTTAGTTAGCCACCTTAAAATTTCCCAAAAATTTCCAAAAATTCATCATAAATATTAGAGCTTATTTAGAGTCTATTCATGCTCTTTGCACCCAAATCTCACATGTCTAGCGCCTAGATTAATTTTTGGCACCTTTTCCTTATAACCGGGTCTATATTTTATGTACCCGGGCTTAGGGTTTTTCCTCCGTATCAATCACGAAACCCTAGCAACCCCATCCATTATTCTTTAACCCATGTTTGATGAATTGTTATGCTTGATTTGAGTGATTTACATTTTCCGTATAACTATGCTTCATAGAAAATGACACTTACTTCTAGAACCCGATCGACGACCCGGATTACGAGGAAGAAGCTCTGAACGACCAGAACTTCGAAGAAGGCAAGTTCCAGAGCACTCCTTGACTTCTACCATCCAGATAACTTGTCACCTTTATTTCATGCATTCCCGCTTAAATACTACCAAATTATACATTTTGTATTTACTTTCCATATGCTTAGAAGTAGAATATGGTAGTTGCATGAAATGAACTAAGATAAGAGAACCACTAAGGATGGACCTGGGAGTATGGGGGAAACCTCAGTGGAGGGTGTTGTCCATGCTTACTCTGGTCGTATAAGGTCTGGTTCATGGGAAAGTCTTTCTAGTGTTTTGTACGGCTGCACCGGCCAAAAACGCATAGCCTTCGGGAATGCCTACTTATGTGAGAACTTGATCCACACCCCGCCACTACACCTAGTAAACCACTCCAAGGGGCTATGGTGAGCAACGGATATGCTGGAGCAGGACCTTCGCATAGTCCCAGGTCTGGTCAGCACGGGTCATCGGGTATGTAATGGCGTCAGGGGACGCTGTGGTATTGAATGCCACATTTTATATTGATGCATCTTTTCCCGGGAAAACTGGATCCACGTAGCGGATGGTGGTGGAATGACCCTTGTTTAGACCCAGTATAGACGTGGGTGGAGCTAGGGAATGTAGTCTAGGATTGGATGATAATGTAGTCCATGAATAGACGCCGGTAGGTACGGGTTTCGTATATCAGTATCGCCCCCGTACAGGGTATGGGCTGATCGACTGTGCGGGTAAAGCGTACCCCTCTGGCCAGAGTTATGAATCTATTCGAATAGCCGAGGCTCGTGGTTATGAGCCCACTTGGTAAAAGCTCCCATTGATTAGAATACACCTTAGGATACTAGAGATGCTTTTGGTTAAGGTTAACTTGATCTTGAGTCGAGTTGTCCTTGAATGGAGCTCGAGTATGGCTTAAGGCCGGATCGGGATATCCCTGACGAAACCCGGATAGACTATATATAATCGGGGGACTGGTAGGGAAGTGAATGCCCTCCAGGACCAAAATACTTTATACTACTGCATTACATACTTCTCTCTTTCGCACTTAAATTATGTACTTTACATTCAGTACCCTGGATGTGTGCTTAAGCCCACTAGTGGCCGAATCCCCTCCGTATTGGTCTTGTCCGCTGTGGAATTTGTTGAGTACCCTACTCGGTACTCACTCTTGCTTCCCCTATCCCTTCTACCAGATGAGGAACCAGAAGCTTATGACGAGGAGGACCCCTTGGGTCCGAGCAAGGAGTCAAGATGCGTGAGGAGTGAGTCTGCTACGTAGATCGTCGCTGCTTGAATAAGGTTGAGGCTACAGCCCCACTTGTATAGAGTATGTTTTCTCTTTTTCAACCTTATGTAAAATACCAGAATAAATAAACAAAGTACTGTTGTGATACTTCTTGTGCAAGTGCTCGTATTGTCTAATGATCCAGGGAATGATACATAAAGGCATTCGGGCCCACCCCTATAGGGCAGTCCCCACAGGATGGTATCAGAGCTGTACTTGACCATAGCTCTGTTTAGCTTGGTTAAAATAAAATAGAAACCCCGTTCTCTTACCTTCTGCTTTAGGAAGTTTTCTGGGGACGTTAGAGTGACAACCCCACCTGAGATAAGTCCGTACTATCACTTAAACCAATCCACTTTGGTCATTAAGTGATAATAAAGAATCATCCCGTTGAGTGTTGCCGGGTCATAGCCCGGTAAATCACCTGTAAACCACACAGAGGATCGAACACGCATACATTAAAACTCCCACGAAGGAGAGTCCAGAGTACCTTACAAATTAATCCAAATTCTCTGTAGGGTCAAATTATTACAACCCTTGCTCATGCATTAAAGGTAAATGGTTCAGAGTTTTGAAGACAGCGGAAAAAAAACTAATCGATAACTTGGCATCATGGGAGGACACCCATAACGCCATTACTCCTCGTCATCCACCCATTCCAGCTCCCAGCCGGGTGGGATTTCACCAGGCCAAACATTATCACCTGAAAACCACATTTATAGCAAGACTGAGTATACTAATACTCAGCAAGACTTACCCGTCGAAAATAAATGACTTAACCTTCTAATCATGCTTGGCTTTTGGCTGGTGGGTTTGTTTTGCCAAGAAGCGACTAAGGAGTTAATCCTTACTTTCAACCTAAACATACGGGAGAAAACACCCACAACGAGTGCATTCAATCAAACGGTTCCCGTCATTCCTCGGATTGGGATCGGATGCCACAGTCCTAAGTACAAGGCTAGCTGGCATGCCTCACACTAGCATCCAGCGTCACACATGCACTACAGTTTGCAAGACTGGGGCCGCAACCCAAGATTAGTAGCGCAAAGTTCCCGCACCGTATCATTCAGCTACTAGGCTTACCATACCCATTTCCGACAAATGTTTAGTACGTTCAAACGCTTAATCTCTTAACCACTAGACCGGAGCCCAAAATCACATGCTCTTACCACGTGAGCAATCCAATTTATCAAATCTTATGATTCCAACATAAGAACATATTCTCGTGAGCGAAGTACATCACTCGACTTGTACTGGGTCCTTAGTGCAAAGCAACTAGCGACCTAGCATACTAGTAGAAGATCATAGGTACTTATGGATCATGCATCTAGGGTTTCATTTCAACTCCTAAACGTAAATGCACATAGATAATCAAGCATAATTTCACAAGTAAAAATTAAACACATAGGTGAATGATAAACCGGGGCTTGCCTTCGGCAGCTCCAGCAGTCAGACAATCTTCCGGACTTTGGTCCGGGTTTTGATCAACAGTCACAAAGTGTACGTCTCCTCCTGCTCCCTCGTCCTCGTCAACCGGAACGAGCGTGTAGCTACCATCAGGGACTTCTATACGGGGGAATGCATATGCAAGAGTTAATTGGTGATGATGGTGTAAACAAACACAATAGCACTCATTAAACATGGGGTGCCATGTTGAACACATTCACCTAGACAAGACTATATTCAGCATACTCTTCCTCAAAGATAAATCAAGCAGTCATTTATTAATTATTATCTCGATAGTGATTGTGTGCACATGTATACATGGAATCTTAACTTAAGTTACAAACAACAAGTGGAAACTCATAACAGTACTGCAAACTACTAAACAAGTCACTGGTTCAAACACTAAATATAACTCATCAAGAGCATACATGCATACATACACATCACACACTTCACAGCTATTCAAGTTACCATTAACCCTACAAACAAAAATATAACTCCTCTAGTCCTGATTTTTCCTACACAGTAAGGTCATCACAAAATAGGCCTTCACACCAAAAATAATTCATAGGAAAAATCTAGATTAAATCTAACAAAAATAACAAAACCAGCCTAGCAAATAAACAAAAATTATTTCAAGAAAAACTATTCGTGCAATGAACCTAAGATTTTTACCAGAGGCTAATATTACCAAAACAAGGGTCTACACCAAGGTTCCAACTATGATTCAACATCTAACTTCATATTTCAACATAGGCTCCTTTAGCATGCATAAATAAAAAGGGCAATTTAAAATATTCAAACAAGCATGGATAAATTACCAGAGACTATACAAGTCACAACTAGCCTAAGGTACAAAGTATAGCCATAGATCGAAACTACACAATGCTAGACAGAAAGAGGAAGCTACTACTAGCATAAAGGCTAAATAAACCATAACTCAAAATCTACTTAGTATCTTTGTGTAAATTTTTATCCAGAGCTCATTAACATCATGTTGCACAACATATCCAAATTTCAAGTCAAAATCTCATCTGGAATTTAAACTACAGCAAAAACAGTTCAAACTGAGTTTTCAAAATTATTCAAAAACTATTCAGAAAAACTATATACATGCTTTCTAGGAAATGTAGTGCTCCTCACAAGGATTCCAAAAAGTCCTTATTTGCATTTTTCTGATTTTTCTACAAATAGATATGAATTTTGGAAGCTGCTGGACTGAGTTGTAAAGAAACTAAGATAAAGATCATCGCAGACAAGTCCCTAATTCACAACTATACCCTCGGCGGAGGGGGAGAGTTCACCGGAGGCGAACGGCGGCCGGAGTAGGCAAACAAATGGCAGGGATGTGTGATTGACCTTACAAGGGACCGATCGGTGGCGGCGGTGTGACCGGAGGAGGCTCCAGCGAGCGGCGGCAGCGAGGCCGTGGCGGCGCGGCCGCCTCGGCTCAAATTCCGGTGAGGTGAGGGGTGGAGCTAGTCCATGCGTGTGCATGGAAGCTTGAGGGGGTGCTAGGGAGGAGCTTTGAGTGATGCGGCGACCACGGGAGTGAGCGGCGGAGCGAGCTCGTCGTGGCGGTGGCAATGGCGGTCGGCGGAGGGCTCGGCCGCGTGAAGGAGGAGCGGGGGCATTTTATAGGCGGGCGTGGCGTGGAGAGGGGGTCAAGACGGAGCTACAGTCCTGCACAGGAGTCTCGTTATGGCCGGCGAGGCGGTTGCGACGTGCTCCGGTCGGGGTCCAATGGCGGACGATGAGCGGTGGCGTCGGTGCGTGGGCGGCTGCCGCGTGGCACCGCCCTAGGGCCTCTAGGCACGTCAGCGGTTCGGGAGCACAGTTGTGAAGGGAACACCGCACGGACCGGCGGTCGGAGGCGAGCCTCGGCGTGCGTTCCCGCGGCAGACCGGTGCGGCGCGCGGCGATGTCGTGCGCGAGAGCGCGCCCACAGTGCCGTTCGAATTCCGTTTAACTGTGTTTGACTCAAAATTTCTCAAGATTTCACCACAGAAGTGCATGTTGAAATCTATACCGAAGTTGGAGTCCACGCATCCCTCTACCACTTCTACAAAAGCACTATGGAGTTTTGATCAACAGATTTGGAGAACAAGGCATGCCAAGTTGGGGAAAAATCTCGGTGCCCATAAATATGGATGGCTCCTGTTTGACTGAGTTTTTGACCATTTAAATTTCAAAATTTGAACTTCCACCAAAAAGAGAAGTTGTGTCCCTGGAGAAACTGCACAACTTTTATATTGGCATAATTTTGAGTGTTATGGGGATTTTTGGAGAACATGGCCAAAGTTCTAGGAAGGGTATGGATACTAGGGTTTTGCTTGGGGTTTTGACCATGGAATTGACTAGGGTTTAACCACTAGTGATGATGACTTGCTTAAGAAGATACTTAGCACTAATTGACCATAATTAAAACACGGGGTGTTACAGTTAGTGACAAGACTCTTGTCTCTAGTAGGACATGGAAGGAAACAACTGGGCCGATGAACTTGGATGGACACACTCAGATTGCTCAGGAAATGTGAGATTTCCAGGAGTTTTATGGAAAGCAATGACAGAATTAGGTTACACTCAGCGTCCGGAATACCAGGGCAGAGAGTTTGTGATAGATGGAATACCATATTGTGAGATGAGCCTTTCCCTAGGAAAACCTTCATCAGTTGTGAAACAAAAATCCTACGTAGTTACAACCATAGGTGTCCGGTTTAATGATACCCTACAAGCCATAGCTAAGAAAGCCATAATGTACCTTGCTAAGGAAGGAATGAAAGCTAATGCTATAGTCCAAACCTCTCAATGGTATCAACCCATAGGGAGAAGCTGACAAACTGCCTGGGATTACCGCATCAAAGCCCTCCTAACCAAAATAGTGCCGGTCAACCACCCTACCATGGCTATGACCGTATCCTACCTCCTATCCCTAAAAACCTATATGAGGTCCCAATATTAACCTCAAAGATGTCGTATACCGAGCTGAGCAGTTGAAAAATCAGTTAGCTATAGCTGAGAGCCGTATGGAAGAAATACTAGAGCAGTCATCTCAAATAGAGAAGAGAGCTAAGGAAGCCCAGAACTTTATGGAGGAAGCTACTCTTGAGCTTAAGAGAGATCTCAAGTATATTGTTAAGAAGAGTGCCAAAACCATCTCAACAGGAACCCCCTCAGCTAACCGTAAGTCGTCCACTAAAACCAAAGCCAAGCCACCTAAAGTAGCACTGTTACCCGTTATCCCGGAAGAACCTGAGGAAATATCTCCCCAACCCATGAGTCAGTCAAACCAGGAAGGAACCCAGAAGCATGAAGACACGATGTAGGAATTCGACCAGTGGGCAAGGAAGAACAAAGGAAAGGAGGTTACAGAAGCCCTAGAAGAGCAAGGACCCACGGAGATGTCGTGGGCAACTTCAGGACCCGAGGCTGTGACTCTTGCCGGAGAAGGAACCCCAGGAAGCTCGTCCGCCGATAGCCATCCATCCTAGTCAGACTACGAGTGGGACGTGGAGAAGTTTATTGAGGAATGGGGAATGTCAGAATTGGCGACCGACATCAGCAGCATGTGGGAGAAGGACTCGCTGAGTGGATCACACTTCTGGGAGGACTATTACTGTTAGAGCAACACATGGGATTAAAGATAGGAAGTGGGTAGTGTACAAGTGTACATATGTAGATTAACTAGTAAATAATGTATAGGCAGCCACGGTTCTAAGTTAGAACGTATATTGCTTGTGAGTGGCTAAAGTGGTAGTGAACCCTTTCCCTGGATATAAATAAAATATAATTGGTTGTGCACAGCATATAGCAACGTATTTTATACTGATCTTTTCCATAGATCTATACTTATCCCCTTCTTCTATACTTATCCCCTTCTTAATAAGGCCCTAGACTTACCCCTACTCCGGCTAAACCTACAGATGGCACCCAAGAGGTCTGCAAGGATCCAGGAACGTCGTGACCGCAGAAATAGGATGCGAGCAAAACCACGGGATGAATCCCGAACTGAGAGTGTTCACTAGAGGCCACCACAGAGAAGGCAGAGGTTTCAGCTAGTGGAAGTAGAGCAAGAAGCAGAGGATATGGACATATCAGAGGAAGAGCAAGATAACCCACCCCCACCACCAGTAAATGACCTAGTAGCTGTTATGGCCAATCAAACTAGGCTAATGGAAGTTATAACCGAGGGAGTCACCCAAAACCATAACCATCGTCCTGGAAGTGGTTGTGGACAAACCAGAAAGATCATAGAATTCCTTACAACAAACCCACCTACCTTTGATAGCTCTGATGAGCCATTAGAAGCAGATGATTGGCTGAAGGTTATTACCCAGAAACTGGATGCAGTTCATGCAGTAGGCAAGGACAGAATCATGTTAGCAACACATCAACTGCAAGGAACATCTAGTGATTGATGGGACAATTACTGTATGGAAGCCAACGACGCAGAAGAGATTACTTTGGAGGAATTTCAAAAAGAATTCAGGAAATATCATATTCTTGAAGGAGCAATGTAAAGAAAGCCTGACAAATTCAGAGCTCTCAAGCAAGGAGGAATGACAATTCCTCAGTATCATCGGAAGTTTATGAAGCTAGCCCGCTATGCCCCAGATGATGTCAGCACTGATAAGAAGAAATAAACTCGGTTCAAGAAAGGATTGAACACCCTATATCGTCAGCAGCTAACCCCCACATATATATACCTAGATTTCAACACCCTGATAAACCAGTCAATCTTAGACAAAACTGTTCATGATGAGGAGGATCGAAGGTGTAAGTTTATGACCTACCGCTCCGCCTCACAAGGGAGACCACCCAGAACCTAAAATCCTACCCCCATCAAATACACGTTTTACACCCAGAACTCCTGTGTGTAGTCAACCGACACGCACCACCACCTCTCAGCCTACGGTGTCAGTCCGTAGCCAAGCTAGCTCACAACCCCCGAGGAGCACAGCCATTGCCCCTGCCATGAGTGACAAAACCTATTTCCATTGTCGCCAGCATGGACACTTTGTGGCCAGCTGCCCATTCAAGACACAAGCCAATACACTAGCCGCTTCAATTGGAAGCTCTCGACCTGCTGCACCAGGAGTTGGAAGAAACGGACCACCACCACAGAGGCCAACTTCGTCCTATTCCCAAGGACAGATTAATCACATGGAGGCCGAGGAAGCCCAAGCCGCGTCAGACGTCGTGCTTGGTAAGTTTCCCGTGAATACCACCTCCGCTACTGTCTTATTTGATTCTAGAGCATCACATACATTCTTATGATCCAAATTTGTCCAAGAAAATCAGTTATCTACCATACCCCTAACACACCCCATAGTAGCAAAAACCCCTGGATCGAAAATTCCTTGTCAACTCCAAGTTCCCGAGGTCAAACTCACTTTAAGTGGGGTAGAGTTTATAGTTAAACCCATAGTACTAAACTCTAAAGGAATAGATCTGATACTGGGTATGGATTGGTTAAAAGAACACAAGGGACAGGTTGATTGTGAAAATGGGACAGTTACTTTGGTTAGTGCCAGAGGACAAGTTGTAGAGTGTCAGACTCAGCCCAAGTATGTCACCCTAATGGTCTGTGCAATGGAAGTCACCCCAGTAGACCAAGTACCAGTAGTAAGAGAGTATCCAGATGTATTTCCAGAGGAGTTACCAGGACCACCACCAGATAGAGATGTTGAGTTTGTGGTAAATTTACTTCCTGGAACAACACCTATAGCCAAAAGACCCTACAGAATGGCAATAAATGAGTTAGAGGAATTGAAAAAGCAACTAAAGGAGTTAGTGGCCAAGGACTTCATTAGGCCAAGTTCATCACCTTGGGGATCACTGGTACTCTTTGTCAAGAAGATGGAACCCTTGGGATGTGCAACGCACAGACGACGGTCGACGTCATCGTCGTCCTCGACGCGCCGCAACTGCTTTTCTCCCCCGCGTCGCACTCGCCGCCGTACTCCTCCCCTCCCTGCCGCCTTTCGCCGTACATGTGCACGCACGCCAGGCTGCCCATGGCTTCCCCGCCATTTCCCCCAAGATGGAAGAGCAGTTTGCTTTTCCGCCCCACATCACCATTTTTGACCCACCGCGCCATGGCAGAGCACCGTCACCGGCATCCCGCATGTGCACCGCTCCTCCATGCCCTCAGCCGCCAACTTGTGCGCGTGCCGCAACCAGCCATACCACCACAACACGCCCCTGCTGCTTGAGCTCATCGTCCCGCCCTCATGGTCGTACCACGCGCACGCCACCACCCGGAGCCGCGCCGCACTCCAGAGCGTCGCCACAGGCCACCCGCTCGATCTCACTTCCTGCAGCCACGGTTGCCAACCTGACACGTGCATTGTGGCTGCCTGCACCACCTGCCCCGGCTTAGCCCCTATCCCCATCTCTTCCCCCTCTCCGCGACCTTATCCGCCGGACGCCGAGGTGACGTCACCATGGCCACCACCTCACCCCAGCCGAGCTCCCCTCCCCGGCCTATAAATAGGACCCCTGAGCTCCTCACCTCTCCACACTGCACCTCCACAACTCACCACACCACCACCATCACCCCTCCAGTACTCTCCCGGCGAAGCCCTGCTGCGCCGGCGAGCAACCCTCCGCCACCAAGCACAATCGTTGCTCTTCTCGCCTCCGGCGATCCTCCATCGCCTTACAGCACCGGTGAGTGTTGTTATGCTGCCCAAGTAGCCTCACTTTCCTAGCCGTAGCGCCGTAGGTCTTCCTCGCTGCCGCCGCACCTCCACTAGGCTTGCGCACGCTGTCGGCATAGCTCCGGCGAACCGTTATGCTGCTCGAGTGCTCCACCGTGCTCACTAGGCACCCACACGCATGCATGCATGCTCGATTAGGCATAAAGCCGTCCCTAGGTGTGTTTCCGTCTGCGGCCCCTAGATTAATTTTCGGCACCTTTTCCTTATAATCGGGTCTATATTTTATGTACCCGGGCTTAGGGTTTTTCCTCCGTATCGATCACGAAACCCTAGGAACCCCATCCATTATTCTTTAACCCATGTTTGATGAATTGTTATGCCTGATTTGAGTGATTTTCATTTTCTGTATAACTACTTTATAGAAGACGACACTTATTTCGAGAACCCGATCGACGACCCGGATTACGAGGAAGAAGCTCTGAATGGCCAGGACTTCGAAGAAGGCAAGTTCCACAGCACTCCTTGACTTTTACCATCCAGATAACTTCTGACCTTTATTTCATGCTTTCCCGCTTAAATACTACCACATTCTACATTTTGTATTTACTTTCCATATGCTTAGAAGTAGAATATGGTAGTTGCATGAAATGGACTAAGATAATAGAACCACTAAGGATGGACCTAGGAGTATGAGGGAAACCTCAGTGGAGGGTATTGTCCATGCTTACTCCGATCGTATAAGGTCCGGTTCATAGGAAAATCTTTCTAGTGTTTTGTACGGCCGCACGGGCCAAAAAGGCATAGCCTTCGGGAATGCCTACTTATGTGAGGACTTGATCCACACCCCGCCACTACACCTAGTAATTAGTAAACCATCCCAAAGGGCTATAGTGAGCAACGGATATGCTGGAGTAGGACCTTCGCATAGTCCCAGGTCTGGTCGGCACAGGTCATCGGGTATGTAATGGCATCAGGGGACGCAGTGGTATTGAATGCCGCATTTTATATTGATGCATCTTTTCTCGGGAAAACTGGATCCGCGTAGCGGATGGTGGTGGAATGACCCCTGTTTAGACCCTAGTATAGACGTGGGTGGAGCTAGGGAATGTAGTCTAGGATTGGATGATAATGTAGTCCATGAATAGACGTCGGCGTGAATGGGTTTCGTAGGTCAGTACCGCCCCGTACAGGGTATGGGCTGATCGACCGTGCGGGTAAAGCGTACCCCTCTGGCCAGAGTTATGAATTTATTCGAATAGCTGAGGCTCGCGGTTATGAGCCCACTTGGTAAAAGCTACCATTGATTAGAATACACCTTAGGATACTAGAGATGCTTTTGGTTAAGGTTAACTTGATCTTGAGTCGGGTTGTCCTTGAATGGAGCCCGAGTATGGCTTAAGGCTGGATCGGGTTATCCCTGACGGAACCCGGATAGACTCTATATAATCGGGGGACTGGTAGGGAAGTGAATGCCCTCCAGGACCAAAACTACTTTATACTGCTGCATTACATACTTCTCTCTTTCGCAATTAAATTTCGTACTTTACATTCAGTACCCTGGATGTGTGCTTAGGCCCTATAGTGGTCGAATCCCCTTCGTATAGGTCTTGTCTGTTGTGGAATTTGTCGAGTACCCTACCCGGTACTCACTCTTGCTTCACCTATCCCTTCTACCAGACGAGGAACCAGAAGCTTATGACGAGGAGGACCCCTTGGGTCGGAGCTAGGAGTCAAGATGCCTGAGTAGTGAGTCTGCTACGTAGATCGTCGCTGCTTGAATAAGGTTGAGGCTACGGCCCCACTTGTATAGCGTGTGTTTTCTCTTTTTCAACCTTATGTAAAATACCAGAATAAATAAATGAAGTACTATTGTGATACTTCTTGTGCGAGTGCCCGTATCATCTAATGATCCAGGGAATGATACGTAAAGGCATTCAGGCCCACCCCTATAGGGCGGTCCCCACAATGTACCTCTATGGATGCTTTGTTCTTCAATTAGAGTAAAGTGAGTATTTCTGTATTTTTTATTTAGACTAAGGTGGCATTCATGATCGGATGTTGTTGTTAGTCATTTGGAATAAAGTGGATATACATGCATGCTTTGATTAGAATAACGTGGTGTTCGTGATTCCTTTCTAATAGCTTTATGCTTGGTTGCAGAGTAGTCCTTTTCCTTTGCTAATGCTTAGATGCTGGGTTTATATGTTCGTATGTTGCAAGTCGTTCGTATATGTTGCTACATAGTACGGGATTGAGTGCTCTTTTGCATGCTTTTAGTATAAGCCAGTAGTACCTATAGTTGAGTGAGATCAATTCTCTTCAGTGGTCGTAGTTCTGCTAGTACAGAGTGACGTAGCTTGTTAGCTACGGCAGTAACCACAACGTGGACGTAGGGTCACGCTGTCGGTTATCATTCGTTCGGCTTATCCCAAAGTTTGGTAGAGGCAGTCCAGTAGATGGTGACAACACTTCTAGCCCTCATTGATCCTCCATAGTGGATACAACATAGAGCTACATTTTGCATAGAACTGTGTGCTGGAGTCGCTTGTTAAGTTAGGGTGATCGGTACCCAAAGCCAAGTTCTATCTAGAGATCAACCTTTAATCTCATCTGTAGTGCTATCTTTAGGAATCCTCTCTATCCTCGCCTCTTATTTGGGTGTGTCCTTGGACCTACTGGTACGAAGTTAGTGCACACACGTTGCCTTGGATTCGATACCCTTGGAATACTCTGAGGTGAAAGAAACAATGGTATCCGTGCACTTGCGGATTTATTCGCGTGTCGCTAAAATACCCAACAACAATCATAGTAAAGTTTTGTATGATTCGAAAACTATCAGCTCTATATACAAACTGGACCTATTAAGTTTACTCCATACGCTACAATAGATGAATTCTTCTTTCCCAATGGAACGCTCAGTACCAAGCTTGTCATAAGTATGAGAAAATAATGGATATCGGTGCAGTGAGGTAAAAAGAACAGTGCACGTTGAAGTTGATGGTAAGCACACATTCTACATTCTGTAGTGATATAATATAAAAATAAAGGCAAGACTAGTACAAACTAAAAACTATTATATATAGCAAGGTTTAACAAACATGATTGTTAGCCTTACATGTTGTATTCGTAAGGTAGCGAGTTACAAAACCACATGGTTTAGAAAGCAAATTCCATTTTCTTTTTTTCTTTTTGTCATGATGGCTTGGAGGTCGAACCATAGCAAATGCATATTTAAGACCACTGATGATAACTTTTTTTGCACGCTTGACAACATTAATAAATTAGAGACAAGGAAATGTTAGGTCTCTTAATACATTTTTATAATGACAACTATATGCTCTTAAATTATGTACTATTCCAACTAGTTAGAATTCTATTTTGTAGTAGTGTTGTGTCATCTGCAAGTGACTAACCTCACTCACTTTGATTTTAGGAGTGCCAAAATATTTTGCGCTAAAGTTCTTGCATGTAATTAAGAGCTGAGGGTGCTTACAGAAGGAGTGGGCGTTATTGTTTAGGTTGGTCAATTGTCAACACACTTGTTTTATAACAAAATAAATATACTTTTGACTATCAAATACCCAAGACCTGCCCTTCACAAGCACACCACAAAACACTTGCTATAATGAAAGACCGCATGATTAATTTTAGGGAAAATAGTACAATCTCTAAAATACAAAATAAAATTTCTAGTAACTACTCCACTTGCAGCAAGCATAACCACATCTATTGTATAGAGCTAGATTCATTAGATTTCCTTGAACATAAGCTTCATTTTGAAAATATTTTGCATTGTGCATCTCAGCTTCTTTGAACCATTCAGAGCACAACTACAAAATAGTGGAACTCAATTCCATGTTCTAAAGGGTTTGATTTTATCATTGCACACAGATTAATTAAGAAAATAAACCTTTTAAATAATTCATTCCTTTTAAGACTTGTAAGTATGGCATTAATGCGCTTAGGCTTTTCATTATGAGAAGTGCCATCAAGCCATCAACAGGTGTAAGCAACAACATCATTTTATCATATATTATGTTAACTTGTTGTTCATTATGCCCCTGCACCCAAAAAGGGAAACAACTAATAAGTACCAGAATTCTTATGAAAGAATAATTTTTTTTGCACACCTTCTGAAAGAATACTTTTTTGTGGACCTTCTGAAAGTAGAAAGGAAACAACTAATAAGTACCAGAATTCTTATGAAATAATTTTTTTTGCAAACCTTCTGAAAGAATACTTTTTGTGTGGGCCTTCTGAAAGAATACTTAAGAAGCTCAACAACCCCTATAATTAAAGAATTATAAAACATGATTCAAGATCCATAATAATTTGTTAATTATTATTATAAAGTCAATGATTAGTCTAGTCATCAAATCACTATGTTTCTATTCCCAATGTTAATCCTAATTTATTACTTATTATTGTGGTAGTCAATAATTAGTTGAGTCATCAAATTATTTTGTATTCATGCTTAATGGCCTAGTCACAAACTATTATAACTTCAATATAAAAGATTCCCCTCATCAAATAACATATATTGCTTAGCCTCCCCAACTCTCCTTCATATCTTCTCTCACCCTGACTCCACCAATCGCGCTACCATTGGTTGCCTCTGCCTTTCTACCGCGTCATGGCCGCTAGCAACATTCTACTTCATCCCCCACGGGCCTCCTCTCTCCTCTCCTACTTGTTCGATGCCATATTATTCAATTACAATCAAGCTCCCACATCGCCACAAACTCCGCTCCTGCGAAGCTGTTACCATCCATTAAGGGTGTCTCCAACTGTATGAGCTAGTTGCTAGCTCAAAGCTTCCCTTATCACCAAGAGACTTTACTTAGAACTTACTATTGAGAAGGAACTCGGGTACTTGCTCTAGGAAATTTTGTACCCGCCGATGTACAAGCGGGAGGAAGGTCGACAAATCTGACTCTCCTCCGAGCTTCTCCCTCACACACTCCCTATCAAATTCTAAGTAGCTCTAAGGTGGAGTCCTCCTTCTCTTCTCTATTTAATTGGTGTTTTGAATGAAGGGATGGAGGCCTTTTATAAAGTGAATGAGGTGGTTCACGTACGTGTTATACATGGTAACTCCTTCCACCGCCTATGGGATTGCGCAAGAGATCTTGGCGTAAACATTTGACGCGGCCTGCACCTAAGGAGGTTCGACCGAACCATGGGTTCAGCTAACCTTGGGCTGGCCCAACTTGGGTGGGCCCCATTCCACCACCTTCAAGACGTTAGTGGGAGATACCACGTGAAATATTGGCCGAAACAACCTCAATAACAGTTCTGCCAAACTGGTGGTTCGACCGACCCACCAGGGTCTCCCCTTGTGCCACCTTTTGCCCGGACGCTGTCTAGCGAGCCCACATGTGTGTACATAGGGTAAGGTACGAAGCTAGGTCATTTTTTTGTTTTTGGGCCTTCATATCCGTATTTCTTGGGCCTTTTGTGTTAATGGCGTGTTTCTTAACTCTTTGGCCCATTTTTTCTCTTAGTCCACTTAGTGCTCCTGCATACAACACTTCACCAAAACTTCTGAAAATAGTTAGCATAATACCTATCTATATGTTGGTGAATGTCATTTTGATGTGTTAGTTGATCTTTTATATTTGATGTAAAGGACCGTCAACGAAAAGCATCATTGCACTTACTGAAGGAACGGCCACGCGCGGCGACCAGCGGGGAGCGGACGCACGGCCGGCGGGGAGCGGACACGCGGCGGTGCGTGGGCAGCGGTGGGTGCTGTCCGGATTTTGTAGTGAGTTATTGACTTATTTCTGATTGTGTTGATGAATTTTTGTATGTTGTGAATCAAATGGTTGTGAGATTCTTGTGATATTTGTAATTGTGTTGATGAATTCTTGTGAGATTTGTGGTTGTTGATGAATTCTTGTGAGATTTGTGGAACAATTTGTGAAGTGTCTATTGAACAATTTGTGAAGTGCTTTGTTTTTCTTGATTTGGAGTTCGAGCTCAAGAGGATGAAGATGGATGAAGAGGGATGAGGAGACAGGGGGCGCAAGGACCTTTTTTCTGTAAATATACCACCCGAGACTAAAGAACCCTTTTTGTCCTGGTTCATTCACCCAGGACAAAAGAGGGAGCCTTTTGTCTCTAAATATTTGTCCCGGTTGGACTATAGGTTGCAATTTAGCCTAAGAAATTTAAGGATCAGACCCTATTAGGATCGGGTCATAATACTATTCAATTTTGAGCTAAAATATATAAGGCTTAGTTGGATTGTGAAGAATGAAGTAGGACCATGATCCATTACCACCCCTACCTATACCCCTTACCAACCGGGACAAAAAGCCCCCTCCACCAGTGATTCACCTCAGATAATGACGATATGGAATAGCTTACTATAGGATAAAATGTTCTGTCAAAGTTGTTACGTTGATAATTGGCATGTTCTTAACTATGTGCGCGGAAGCTCAAAGTTCACGAGATCAAAGTACACCTGTCACTACATATTGAAGGTGTCCACAGTGACATCTGTCCGCTGGGGAAGCCGTGAATACCGTCGTTTCCCCTGTCACGCGGAAGAAAACGTCGTGCCGCGGAGCACGGGAGCAGGCCGTGCACTTCGCTCAAGCAACAAGCACCCGCACCACCCGCACCTTGCCTCGTCGTCCCCCCGGCCAGCCTGAGCCAACCAAGCCAACAACAACCTCGCCACGCTGCACCTGATCCGTTGGCCTGGCCCGCGCGAGCACGCCGCGCTGGGCTGCCTCCCCGAGCGCGGCACGGCCTCGGCTCGAGTGGCCGCGCGCTGCGCTCCCCACCCCGCCCGCCCGGCCGGATCGCCGCCGTGTCCCGAAAAGACGAGGCACGCGAGTCCACCACACCACCGGCGCGTGCGTCGCGGCTCGTACCCCTCTCCGGCCAGCCAGGGGCCACCACCCTGCACGGCCGATCCGCGGCAGGAACCTCCCGGCGCACATGCGTGCGCGCGCGCAGCGCGTGCGTGCCCGGGTGCCCTGCAGCTCTCCTCCGATTCCCTCGCTCGCTGCCTCGCGGCGCGCTGCCCGCGGATACGCCCAGCCGCCGCCCCCGGCCGCGCGCCGACACCGCCACGTTAGCCGTGTCCTCCGCCGCCGCAGCACGCGCCGGCACGGGCCCGTCGGGAGACGCAGACTCCTCCACCTCTGGCGCGCGCGCGCACCCGTCGCGGGCATGCGTGCTGACCCAGGTTCATGCACGGACCTCATCCTACCATTTTCAAACTCGCTGTCTCGTGGCGATGCTGTCGCCTCTCTCTCTCTCTCTCTCTCCCCACGGAGAGAATCCATGGCGGCAGGCATGGCGCCCAATATTATTCATCGCCGGCCTCGAGGCGGATTTGTGGTGCAGACGCCCACGACGTCGCGCCGTTCGGCTTGATCGAGTAAACAAACCCATAAAACAATAATTAAACCCGGCCTCGAGATCCATCGATCTTGCCGGCGCCTGTCGCCGCGACGAGAGGATCTACCGTTCGATCCCCGCGCAGCTGCGTGCTCCGCATCATTGCCGCCCGCCGCCGCGCGCTGCTCGTCCTAACGACTAACGGATGTCCCCCGCCTTCTCGAAGTACACGCAATCATCGAGGAGAGAAGGGCTCCATTTCTTTTCTTTTGCCCGTTTCGCGGGAGAGGACGACGATGGAGATCCACCACATCACCTTCCACATGCATGTTTCAGCCATTTCTGTAGCTAATTAGCCGCCCCGGCTGGTCGATGATTGTGCTAGCTGCTGCTGCCACTAGATCATCGCGGGGATAAACTAATCCCCGCAGCCAAATCTTCCAATTGGATCGGCGGAATATAATCTTAATCTCAACCTGCCCCCATCTTCTTCAAACTGAAAAAAAAAATTGCAGACGACGACGCAAATGTGCGTCGCATGATTTCCTCGTCCACTAGACTAGTCGCCCTGCTCGATCGCCGTATCTTGGGGGCGATCCCCATTCTCTAATCCCTCCTTGCAGCATTTCTTTAATTACGCTGCATGATGATGATGGGGGACTAACTGATCGGATGAACACTATACTAGTCTATACTATAATCGAGCTGCGTTAAGTTGTTGTGGGCAAGCAAGTGGGTTAGAGCAGCTAGCAGAACCTTCTGTTGGTGTTGATCCCCTGCACCAAAACAAGATCGCAAGTACAGTAGGCATGCTCAGCTCCAAACAAGCTGATGTGCTGTCTCGCCTGCCGATCATCAACTGGTGACAGACGACAAGGCTCTGCGCCCTTGTGTCCGGCGAGCGTGTTATTTTAATCCAGCCTCGAATCTCATGGTCATGGGCAGCCTGCCTGCCCTCTCTCGTGTAGCAGCCATGAAATAGCCCAGTAGGGGAGTGAGAAAGCAACTTGCATGCATGAGCATCAAAGGCCATCCATGGAACATGTGGATCAGGCAACTAGAAGATGGCCAGTTCGTGTTCATATGTCTTTGCATAAAATTGCATGAAACAAGGCGAAAAGAAAGAGAAAAGGGGCATGGAATGCGATCGATCGAGCTGCAGATGCAATGATGCTGCTGTGTGTGTGATTGGTGAAGCATGAGACAGTAGCAGCAGGGAGGAGTTGTTTATGAGATGGTTGGTTTGATAATTGCAGGCACTGATTCTGCTGCCCACTAACCTATATCTAATGATCTAGTCTGTGAATACGGCTGTTTGCCACACACATCTTTTTAGGCTCTACTCCGCGGAATCGATCTTTCTTTTACAAGCCTTTCAGCTCACGTTATGCGGGTATCATCAGCAGCTACTCCTAATAATTCGGCACGAATCCACCTGCGGGGAGTTTTATATTGCCAACGGATCAAAGTAATCTGAAACAATTATCGAGCAGCAATTAGGGATCGGAGATGGAGAAAGAAATTCTTCAGAGCACATCATGATTTATAGCACAGGATATAGTGTTTGCTTAGTTAAATGGATACAGTATTTGACGTGATCTTGGGAGGTCGTTTTGGAAATCTTGCGAGAGTTTTGACGTCTATTCGGTTGCAAAAATGATGAGCTCGTTCTGCAATGAGAAACTAGTTTAGGTTATCTGGTGGGAGTCAACAGTCGTTCGTCCAAACAGGGTTATCATGCTGTCGAACTCTAATGAGTAATGACCCAACTAGGTCGTGTCAACTCTCAAACTCCATAGCTTCGATCCGCCATCACCGATAAGAACGGAATCACGGTGCCACAAACTTTGAACAATTAATCTTGAGCGATCTGCGTGCAGCAGACAGTATCTACGATTCCATCACATCCTGTTGCAACTGCATGCGAAGGTGCAGGAAAGGGGCCTGCACGTCGCACATGGCGAGAGATTTTTCCTCCTGAGCGATCGCGTAGTGCGCAACAGGATCATTTGACCTCTCGCCGGGCGTGTCAGATAAACCAGCGAGACTCTGAATTCTCACGTACATACCGCATATATCATGCATCTCCGCGGGAATTTTCATTCAACGAGGTGGTACGACAGCTCGATCTGACGGCCACTTTGAAGATGATGATATCTCATGGGACTCGACTGTTGGACGAACCCTAGCTCGACACGAACTTCACCTTCTGGTGGTGGAGAAGACTTCATGGGATCGAGTGGCAGATAGCCAAATACGAAACACATCACACTGGGGATATGTTGGGTGGGAATATACCGTTCCAATTCGGGAGTGGACGTGCTGCAACCACCGCCGCACGAGAGGGATTCAAATCCAGAGGCGAATTGTGTGCGAGGTGCGAGAAGGATCTATCGGTATCTTCTTGTTACTCTCGCGCTCGTCTGTCCGGCCGGTTTCGTCAGGCCGGCAAAGCTTCCTCCACCAAACCACCAATGATCTTGCGTTGCTCACACCTGCCTTCCAACAGGAGTGTGCGTAGCGTACACTGACAGGCATAGCCAAGACAAGTTATTATCTCTACGACTGATAAACTGCAGTAACAGAAAGAATTCCCCTTCATTTTTCACTACATAAATCCGTGGACAATTGTTATTGCGTAACATGAATACTACATGAGTTTGGTGACAAACACAACAAGTAGATGCTTCCATGCAAAACTCGTTTGCACAACCAACACGGTTGCCATTCCCATCTTGATTTAACATGCGTATGACTTCTCAGGCAATGTCGAAAAATCAAAAGGTTCTTTAAAAAAGAATTGCCCGAGAGCTCAGGAGGAATCAACAACAAAGCAGACGAGATTTGATGGCGGCGTGGAACGCGATTATTCCAAAGTCCGCATCATCATCATCATCGACCGAGCGAAACCAAGCCACCACATCAGGATCAGATTATTACCAGTCCCGTCGTCCTGTCGAACCGAGTTGCCATTCCTGACGATGCAGCGCGCGCGGCCCAAGTTGCTGCTGAATCCTAATGCACCATATAGAGAGAGAGAGAGAGAGAAAAGGTGATTAGACGCGAGGATATATCGGACGGACGTCGCGATGATTAAACCCAACGGAATTTCTGGCAAAGGTAGTTGCTGCAGGTATCGCAGCCGAATATCCGGGCTCAAAAGAATCCTTGCTGTGTTCAGTTTGTTTCTTGCACATGTAACAATTTTAAAGGCGGAATAGCCAAATCCGTCCCTGAAATATCGCCGAAAGCTCAATTTCGTCCCTGAACTACGAAAACGGTCGTTCTTGTTCTCGAACTTTCGCAACCGGCTCAATTTCGTCTCTGAACTATGAAAATGACTGTTCTCGTCCTCAAACTTTCGCAACCGGCTCAATTTCGTCCCTGCCCAGTCAGCTATGGTTGTGAATTATCGATTCTACCCCCTTGGTCATATTTTTCCCCAGCCCTGAGCCACCTGATTCATTTTAAATAAACCATAGAAGCTCGTTGTCTGGCGCTATATATGTAATTTAACTGTGGTGTAGTTATGAAAAGTCTTGCCCGGTTTTGAGTATAGTAAGCTACGCTGTTGGTCACAAAGCTTTGGTTTCCTGGATGCAATCCCTTCAAAATACCTGAACATCACCATGTGCTTACTTGCTAATAATTGTGTTTCAGGGATGTTATTGATGATATATAAGATAACTAAGACCTTTAACGTACGTTATACTTGACCAATCCCTGGTTGATCTACCCTCCTCTCATCGAAATGAATTTTTTTATCTTCTATTTCTGATTACTCCATGTTTCTTCCTATCCTTGTGCATCACATATTTTCTGAAAGAGATGGCCAAGAGGGTAGAATTGGTAATTCACAACCATAGCTGACTGGGCAGGGATCAAATTGAGCCGGTTGTGAAAGTTTGAGGACGAGAACGACTGTTTTCGTAGTTCAGAGACGGAATTGAGCCAGTTGCGAAAGTTTGAGGACGAGAACGGCCGTTCTCGTAGTTCAGGGACGAAATTGAGCTTTCGACGATAGTTCAGGAACGAATTTGGCTATTCCACCAATTTTAAACATTGGTTACACCTTTTTACGTGATGGTTTTGGTACCTGAAATTGCATGCGTACATTTTTCATTACGTCAAAATTGATTTGTGCTGGTGACTAAAAAAGGTTTATGCTGACGGGTGGAGCAACCGCTAGCATTCTTGAGCCAGCAGAAATGACGATTTGTGCTGGCGGGTAGTAAGAAGATTTTTTCTAGGGAGGAACCACTGACCAGCCACCCGCCCGTCCCCGACTTCGACCTCCCCCTCACGCGTAACCTCCCTTACCACTGCACTACACTCTCACATGCGTCTCTGTCCCATTTTTATCCACATCATATTATACTACACCAAGTGTAAATTGCTTCTTTGAGGCTGTAAATGTATTCAAATTAAAACGTTACCAAATACAAAATTCCATAACTTTATGAGATCAACTTTTATTTTGGGAGTTTCCCTGTCGTGATCGTTTATGAATTTTGAATTTTGAATTTGAAAGATTCAAACTTATTTTTTTTGTTTACAATATGATTTCAAATAAAAAAGTTGTAAATAACAAAGTTTCATAACTTTTCAGGATCTACAACTTTTATTTTGAACATTTCTCCATTCGAGGTCCTTTGAAAAATTCAAATTTTCAAATTCGAGAGATTCAAACGTACTCTACATTAACAAAAGTAATTCAAATTAAAAAAGGTTCAACTACTATGTTCTATAACTTTGAAGATCGACAACTTTTATTTTAGTCATTTGCTCATCCAGTGTTGTGGTAGTAACATTCGTCACAAATTTTATACCTTTTTCATAAAGTTTCATGAAACTATATAAGAGATATAGATTTTGTGAACAAAATTACTACCACTTTGTCAAATGAAGAACAACCCGAATAAAAGTTGTACATCTTGAGAAGTTATGAAACTTTGTAATTTGATTTTTTTATTTGAATTATTTGCTGCTTTTAAGAAGGGGCCTTCGGTTATGCAAGGCATAGTGCTGGCGGGCGACATAAGGCACCTGCCAGCATAAATGGAACCATCTGTGCTCGCAGGTGCCAATTGTGCCCGCTAACATTGTGCCTCGGCGTCCCCACACCACAATGCTGGCGGCGGCGGGTGCCAATTGCGCCCGCCAGCACTCTATTTTCCATGTACCAGCATAAATCGTTTCTGGTCTAGTGTTTATTGGAATTTAGTTTCATACAAAAGTATATTTATCTTAGGAACTGTGCGGATATTTTCCTTTCTTATCCTTCTTGTTACTAAAAAAGTTAAGTAGATTTTTGCATAAATAAAAGATCATCATGATAATTTCACACTATTTCTTGGTACTTGATCCCATCGACAAATTGATATTTTTTTTGTTACTTTGTGGTACTTTTCGGTTTTCACCATTCGATTTCGCTGGGTGGACAACTCTTTTTGTCAAAAACGCTAATTTTATAAACATTTTGTAAGAAAGAGTTCCGATAAAGATGTATTTTGAAGGTCGTGTCAATATTATACATGTACCCAAATTCTTTTATTAAAAACTTATATATGCATATAGGCAAAATGAGTGTACCAAGGCGCACCACACACGATACTAGTAGATTTGATTCGACTCGAAAACGAAAGCCCTCCGCTTTCCTCTGTTTCCTGCCTGTACTGGAACGTGACCACAAGCAACGTCCGCGCACAGCGCACGACCCTCTGGAGCTCGAACGGGTGCGGGACGCCGACGTGACCACACCACTTGAGCTCTCGCTTGCTCCAGCTGCACCGTTCGCGATTGTCCCCGGGCCCGACGGGAACTGGTGGCCATCCGGGCCTCATATGCCGTGTACCACGGCGAAGGGACACACGGGACACGCACAGGGGAGGAGCAGCGGCGGCGTCGCGCGCGCGGCCCTCGTCCCGTTTCGTACGGCCGGCCAGGCGCGACGTGCCGTCGCGTCGCGATCCGGCCAGCGAGCGCCATGCCGCGGTGTCCTGCCTGCGTGTTCGTCCGCGCTGCTCAAGGTCTTCCTTCGCCGCGACCTGGTGGAGCCACCAGCAGCAAGGAGTGGGGCCGGTGTCCGGTTCCCTCGCCGCCGCCGCCGCCGCAGACCGCGAGGACAGCGCGAGTAGTCCACCGTTCACAACGCGCGGGCACACAGCTAGGTGTCCGGCGTGCCCGGGCTCCGACACCTCGCGTACGGGAGGAAAGGAACGCGCGGCGGAGAGGCGCTCGCCGCGCGCGTGCAAGGACAGGGTTATTAGGTCTGGGTGTTCCCGGTGCGCCCCACCACGCACGTTCCCCCCGCGCGCGGCGGAGAGGTTGCCGGCGCCGCCGCGCGCCCCTGCGCTTTCACGAGTACCGTACACACGAGAGGCTGCCGCCTGCCGACGCCCGGGCGTGGTTGGTCAGAGGAGGAAGGCGAGCGCTCGACGAGCGATGGAGAGGTGGGGGGGTGTCGCGCGCCTGCCCCGGGACGGCGCCGCAGCGCGTGCCAGCGACGTGTCGTGGGGTGTGGGTCGGAACACCGGCGGGCGGGACCGCGACGATCGCTCGCGTGCAAGCTCAAAAAAGCCTCCCACCACTGGTCAGTGGTCACCGCGACGACGACCGCCGGCACCACTGGGCAACTGGCACGTACGACCAATAGCGACTCCTACACGACTGTACACACGACCGTGGCCGTTCCCGTCGATCACCTGTGTGTGTCGGCTTCAGACGACGAGATCAGATCATGCATCCATATCTGCTCCATTACTAGTAGTAGGGTATTACTTTAAAAAAACTAGTATACGTTTAGGTCAAGTAATTTATAAGGTTAAAAAAAAGTCAAGTAATTTAGTTCATTTTTAAACTAAAGTGCTTGTCCTAAACGACATACTCCCTCCATCTCGAAATGACGGTCGTCGAAACTGCATGAATCAGTCCCAAAATCATCTTCAGTAGCTAGTAGAACAGTAGGTCGTAGCTGTTGTATCCCACCACTAGCTAGTTAAAAAATCAAACCTCTGCCACATGCACTACACGCGAGTACGTAGGGATGGCAGTGTCTTTTGACTCGTGCATTGGTAGTTACATCTTTTTCCTGGCGACCGTCATTCCGGGACGGAGGGAGTATATTTGTGAATGGAGGTAGAAGTAGGGTAGTTTTTTCACGGTCGCGACGTCCCCATCGCTCCGCCGCCACGACGACTGGATGCCTCGCTTCTTCGTCTCTGGAAATGCTTTTTCAAGTGGACTGCAGAATCTACTCGTCCCGGCTCAACCAATGCTCGCCCGCCCGTATTTCCCGTTTTGACCAGGATTCGTGCTCCAAATCGACGGTAGTATATCTGTCTAGCGAATCCGACGACAATTGGTCACGGTGCGCAAGCAATCCGCATGTGTAGTCGGCAGGGATCAAGTGTGGGGAACGGATATTTCTCCATGATGACTCCATCGGTGCGAGCTACAGTGACCATACTGTCCGGTGATGGAGCAAGGAGGCGTGCCTGTAGCTGTCTCGGAGACTTACGGTAGCAGCAAGCCGGCCAGCAACCCATATCTCGTAGCACTGACCGCCGTTGTCGCGTCCCTCTCGTGCCAAAAAGGATGCATGGAAATCTGTTGCATGCATGCCCCACCAGCTAATAATTTCCTCTCACGGCTGGAAAAACGACCTTTGATCCAACCCTTTATTCTCGGTTGAACTTTGTAGTCGAGACTAAAGGGTTCCGGGCGACGTTGCCTCTAAAGGCTTTGGCGCAGCACCCTTTTAGTCTCGGGTGGTAAAACCACCCGGAAATAAAAGTCTGGACGCCAACAGCTGCAATCTAACAATAATTGTTGTCACCCTTTAGTCTCGGGTGGTGTTCCCACCCGAGACTGAAGGGGGGCTTTATTCCCGGGTGGGAACACCACCCGGCATTAATCCCGTCGCCCCCTCTCCCCCGTACTCTCTCTCTTCCTTATCTTCCTCTCCTCCCCATCCTCCACCGACAGCCACTCTTTCTCTTCTTTTTCTATCTTCTTCTCCTCTCCTCTACTCTCATCTTATCTTCTTCTCTATGGCAGGGGAGGGCAGTCCGGCGGTGCGCGGCCAGGCCGGCGGGCACGGGCAGGCTCCAGGCGCGCGGCCCCCCGGCGGGCACGGGCAGGCCCCCGGCGCGCGGCCAGGCCCCGGCGACCGACCGGCGTGACCAGGCCCCGGCGACCGGCGCGGCCAGACAGCGCTGGTGGCCGGCGCGGGCGTGCGCGGCCCCTGGCGCGGCGCGGCCAGGCAGTGCTGCCCTGGCCGGCGGCGCGGGCGTGCGCGTCCCGGGGCGCGCGGCCTCCGGCTTCGCGGCGCATGAGGAGCCCCCCACGTGGGCGCGGCGGCGCGACGGGTGGATGCCGCGCGGCAGGAAGGAACGGAGGAGCGCGCGGTGCAGGGAGTTCGATTCGTTCTCATTTTTTTTCTTCCCTATTTGTGGATGTGAATGGTCGATTTGCATTTGTCTCAATTTTGTTGTGGATGTAAATGATTCATTTACCTCGATTTATTGTGAATCCTCTGTGAATTTGTGTCATGAATTTGTGAGATTGAAGTGTCATGAATTTGTGAGATGAATTTATAGATGCTATGTGATATGAACTTAAACGAATTTGTGTGATTCGATATGTGAATGTTGTAGTGAAAGTGAACATGTTCTTGGTGAAATTGAACTTGTTCTTGTTCTTGGTGAAATTGAATTTGTTGAAGTTGGAGTTGAGTTGGAGATGGAATCAAAGTCGGAGCCGGCGGAGCTGAAGCTGGCAGCAGGCGCCAGCGTGCAATTTTTTTTTTGTTTTCTCAAAAACCCTTTAGTCCCGGGTGGTAATACCACCCGGGAATAAAGGCACTCTTTATTCCCGGTTGGTCACCCGGGAACAAAGGGGGGGCCTTTTGTCTCTATGAATTAGTCTCTAGAGGTCTTTAGAGAAATATTGCTCTTACCAACCGGGACTGAAGGCCCTTTTTCCACCGGTGTCTAAGTTCGATCAACGCTCCATACCATGTTGTCATGGATCGAAGACGAAATTGTTCGGTTCAAACGAAAAGGAGTTGGAAAACAAATCGAATATGTGGTTTTGGTGATTAGTATGTGAGTTTTTGCAAGGTTTGTTTTTGACAATTTCTTTAACCGAATCATTGCAAGGGGACGCTTTCATACTATATTGGCTGTCCAAATCTTTTCAGTAGTCAACCACGTTTGAAGAGATGAAAATGCGTCCATATCTTGCAGCTCGATTGCGAGCTAGTTTTGGTGATTAGTAGTGGCGGGTTGTTATATCAGTCACTCAACTCGCACTACGGTTGGACATATACGCGATGTTTATCGTCTGATGCCTTTTGTCATTGTCGCCATGATAAACATAAGTATGACGTGTGCTTCTGAATTATTATTTCAGTTTAACAAAAAAAACAAGAATCTTCTAATGCTCAAGGCTGAAACAGTTTCATGCACACTTATTACCAAAGCTGATAAAACTCTTCTCAGACCAGTCTCGGTAGAGGGTGTCATTAGCAAAATTTTGAGGAGAGAGGAGAAATGTGTCAGGAGAGGAATGTCATCACCACAACACTTCCCGCGCACAGTTCTCAAATTTTTAGTTGTGGTAACTGTACAGTGACACTTCCCACTGAGACACTGACCTCGAAACTTCCTCTCATCTCTCTTTATAATAACCTTGTCACGTCAACAAAATTATTGTCACAATGTGACATGTTATTTAATAATTACGATGTTTTTATGAAATCTCAAATATCATATGTCTTTCAATGAACAACTTAATTATTTAGTTGGATCCCCCTTCCCGACGAGCGACGAGTCGGCTCTCGCGTGAATAACACTGCACGGCACTGCACTCCGTTTAGCGTACAGTACGCATGATCTTTGTTTTTCTTCTACTACTACTAGTAGTACAGTAGAGTAGTGGGAATGTCGGTGGCTAGCTAGTACAGTAGTACAGTAGTGGGAGTAATAATTTTTTTAAAAAAATAAAAAACTGCCACGTACTAGCGTGCATGCGTCCGAAGAGTATTGGGTGATCTAGCGTGCGTGGTGGCGTTGTCCGAGGGAGCTAAAAAAAAAAAGGTTCGTGGTAGTGGAGACGGTTGCGGTACGATCCACACCGACAGGCCCCAAAAGTAGCTGCACAAACGAGGAGCACGGTTGCACGATCCTCTAGGGCTCTAGGCTCGTGTCCATCCATCCATCACGCCGAGAGCACATCGGAACGGGAGTGGTCGGTGCCTCGGACTGCCTGCGCGCCCCACCCAAACTCTCACGCGCGCACACCACATCTTTTCTAGTATCCGCAGCATACGGTAGTGTGCATGGTACGGCCACACAAACAAATACAAAAAGGTTCCATAAAAAAAACATATCGCATTATCATTCCAACAAGCAAAAAAGAAAAAAATAATTATCATTTCGGCTAGGACGTCTGGGCCCACGCACGCCGCAATCCCGTGGCCCCTTCTTCCTTCGCGGACACGTCCGGCCGGGCCCACTGGGCTGCTGTCCCGTTGCGGCCATACGGACGGGCGGGGCGGGCCCACACACCCGCGGCTCTCTGCCCCGCCCGCGATGACAAACGTCGCGGCCGCCTCCTCGCTCTCGCTCGCGCCGGAACAGCCAAGAGAAGCTCTCCCGTCGTCATCGTCACCAACGGCGACGTGCGACGGCCACGCTGACAGACAGGGCAGTCCGTGACGGGCTGCGGAAAGCCCGTCAGCATACGGCCAAACGAAGCCCCCAACCACGCACGGTCGCTAGAGCCTCTAAACTCCTCGCTCGACGCCAATCAATCGCTCCGGAAACAGGCCAGGCTACTTTCCTCGCGTGCTCGGCTAGATTTGCAGGGAATTTTGCCGTGGCAAGACACAAAAGGACGCACCCCCACCCCAGATTTGGTTAAAATTCAGGCACCCGGGGAGGCGGGGACCGGGATAGTGAATCTTTCACTGTTCATTAGGCAGGCAGGCAGGCTCGTTTGCTCTTCGCTGCTCGCTCGCGATTTTCCTTTGCTCGGCGCACTCCTCACCTGGCTTTCGCCACGCTATTTTCAGGAAACGCCTTTTACTGTTTGCCCGCTCTTTTCAAGAATCTTATTTAAACAAAAGAGCAGGGATATGTTTTTTGTTTTGCAATACTCCATTTTGTGCACTTTTTCCCCGGGAAATGAGCTAAAATTACAATTTTCCACCGTGATGGGAGCCCACACGGATTTGTCGTGTTTTCTCTCACTAAGAAAACATTATTACCGTGGTACTACATCTAGACCGTTGAAGCTCAATCATACGGCCAGGAGAACGGTACAGCATCTTCCCACCACCACCACCAGATCCGAAACTCTGAACCGCGCAGGCGTCGTGCCAGCCCACTTGGTGCGGGGGGCAGGGCAGAGCAGCAAAGCCGAGCACCACACCACCCCGGGCATGGCGGCACGAGACCCAGACCCCACCTCTATAAATTCGGCGCCCCACCCCCCCACTTCTCTTCCCAGTTACATTCGACCATTCCATTCCCCCCAGCAACCGAAAAACTCTCCCCAAACCCACCGCGAATCGCACCCAATTCGACCCGGCCCCGCCACCCACCCACCATGAGCTTCTCGTCGATGAGCAAGCAGCAGGTGCTGGACGCCGCCGGGGAAGGCGAGGGGGAGGAGGTCATGGAGCTCATCCCCGGCCTGCCGGAGGAGGTGGCCGAGAAGTGCCTCCTCCACCTGCCTTTCCTCTACCACCGCCTCTTCCGCACCGTCTCCTCCACCTGGAACCGCTTCCTCACCGACGCCCCCGCCAAGCCTCTTCTGCTGCAACTCGCTCCTCCCCACGCGGCGTCCGCGCCGGCGGCGGCCGCAGCGGTGTCGTCGTCGGTGTCCTTCTCGCTGCCGTTCCTCTTCGCCTTCGCGTTCGACCCGTCGTCGCGCCGGCTCCAGTGCCAGGCCCTCGACCCGTTCTCGCGGAGGTGGCTCCTGCTCCCTCCGGTGCCCGGCGGCGCCGCGGCCGCCGGGTCGTTCGCGGTGGTCGGCCTCCCCCGCCGCGGCGAGATCTACGTGATCGGCGGCGTCGAGGAGGAGGAGGAAAGCGGCGACAGCAAGGCCGTCCGGAGCGTGGCGGTGTACAGCGCCGCGCGGAACGGGTGGGAGTCTGCGGCGCCGATGCGGACGCCGCGCGGGTACATGGCGGCCGGTGAGGTGGGCGGGCGCGTGGTGGTGGCGGGCGAGGACGGGGAGGCGGAGGTGTTCGACCCGGAGGCCGGTCGGTGGCTCCCCGCGGCGCCGCGCCGCGGCGCGGCCGTGGCGCGGTACGACGCGGCGGCGGCGGGCGGGCGGCTGTACGTGACGGAGGGGTGGGCGTGGCCGTTCGAGCGCGCGCCGCGGGGCGCGGTGTACGACGCCGCGGCGGACTCGTGGCGCGAGATGGCGCGCGGGATGCGGGAGGGGTGGACGGGGTCCTGCGCCGTCGCCGGCGGGAGGATGTACATCGTCGCCGAGTACGGGGAGTGGCGCCTGAAGCGGTACGACGAGGCGCGGGACGAGTGGCGGATGGTGGCCGGCGGTGGGGTGCCACCCGGTGTGCGGCGCCCGCACGTCGTCGCGGGGGAGGTCGGGGAGGTCGCCGGCGGGAGGCGGAGGATTTACGTCGTCGGTGCCGGGCTCGACGTCGCCGTGGGCACGGTGTCCGCCGTCGCTGGTGGTGGCGGTGCCACCGGCGGCGTCGAGGAGGAGGTGGTGGAGTGGGAGGTCGTCAAGGGACCCGCCGAGTTCGCCGGCCTCGCACCCTGCAACGCGCAGGTCCTCTACGCATGATGAGCAGAGCAGCGGCGCCCCACCGGGACCCCGCGTCCCCGCCTGTGTGTGCGGATGGAACGTCTCTGTCGCCGGACGACGGACGGACGCGGGAGCTACCACTACCACGGCTTGGCCCGGAGCGGAGCTGGTACCCGTCGCCGGCGAATCGTCCTGCTGGTCCACGTGCCAGCGGAACGTGGCGGCCTCCGTCGTCTTGCTTCGCCGGCAGGAGCGAGTGGCTCGGTGCTGGAAGCCCACACCCGGATGGATTTTTCTCAAGAAAAAAAATTTAAAGAAAACCCAGATGGGCACAGGCACAGGCTCGCCACGTGGGACCAGTCTGTCAGCGAGCAGTTTGCGGGAGGGACTGAAAGGTCTTTTCAGCCGTTGTCCTCTAGTAACCAGGGCAAGGAAGCGTGCAAGCAGTAGAATTTATTTTAATTTTCTCCCTCCTCGTGAGGTTTTCCTTGTACGCGTGTAAATTACTACTAGTAGTATTGTATTTCTGGAGGAACAAGAGAAGAGGAAATCGTAGAACCACTAGAACGTGATGTGATGTCCTCGCAACAAGAGAGAGGTCGAGATAGAGAAATGGGTTGTGAATTCGTGATGAGAAATTGAGATGATGCGGAGTGAAGTGAAGTTGACGTCGACGCGGTAGGCCATTTTAGCCGGAGAGGCAAAAAAGGAACACCCAAAAAAACCTCCGAGGCACACCCGGTCTCGTTTGCGTCTCACCACCCCGAGTCAGGAAGTTGGCCTCCAGCGAGAGAATGTCCCGGTCCCTCGAGCCCAATCACCCGGGTAGCGCGCCACCACGCCGATAGCTCGCTCATTGCTGGAGCGAGACGGCGCTCTTGGTGGCGAGCGCACCCGGGGCGGCACCCTCGCTCGGCTCGTTTCGTTCGATCCCATCCGCCCCCGCCGGCGGCGGCGCCACGAGCGAAGAGGTGGGGTGGTGATGATGGCGTCGTGGGAAGAAGGAAGAGGAAGTAGGAACCCGGACACGTCTCTTTCGCCCCCTCTCCGGGTGAGGCGCAATCATGGCGCGATGGCGACCCGCGCAAGCCCGAGCCCGAGCGCGACAAGCATTTCCCCCGCCGGCTGCTGCGCCTCTCCGTCCCACCCGGACACTCACCCAGGCCAGGCCAGTGGAGAAATCGGGGGGCGGCGCATCATGTCGGCGTGGACGGTAGGCCCATGCAAGCCAAGCTACCTGCCTACCTCTTCGCCCTCTTTCTTCCTCACAAGGCTCGAGCGACGCGACCACGCGAAGGGAGAGAGCGTGCGCGGCCGGAGTGCTAGTGCGCTATACTAGCCGCGTCGCCATTAAAGAAGGCGATCCAAATGATGAGCTAAACAAAGGCTGCACGCTCGTGCACAGCTGGGGATGAGCTGAGGGGTGGTGTGTCAGGGTGCCTGGCTGTGCGCGCGTGGGGGGTGTTTGTCGCGTTCGCGTGGCCGTGTGGGTGGGTGCGGTGATCTACTGTACCCGCTGACCTCTGATCTGATCGTGAATCATTGAATTGAAATTTCCCGGAGTTTCTAATGGCGTCGTCAGGGCCTCAGGGAGGGATGTCAAAGCTTGTTTATGCTGATCGGAGGTCTTGTTTATGGGCGTATACGTACGTACTAGAGGAAGGCGACGCGGGCCAGGCTGCATCGCAAAGGAAAATTAGGGGTCGTCGGAGCCTGCACTGAAGCATCATCACCGGTGGCGGACCGGCGGTGGTGGTGCTTCTTGGTGACGGCGACCGCGGGACGCGGCGGCCTGACACGTAACGCGTCGCGACAGCTGTCGCTCCTACTACTACACTTTGAATGATTTCAAATTTCATAGGGACGCATTGCATCGGTAGGAAATGAAACGGGAGAGCGGATAGAGTAATTTAATTAGCACTAGCAAAATGCCTGTGTGTTGCTACAGGTAAATGTTAGAAAAACTTTTTTTTACTACTGAGCATCCAATGTATTACCGGTATAAAACCCACTACCACTAAAAGAAACATACAGCATTGCCACATTGGAACATATAATAATTGCACTTTTTGTAACTATCATTAATTGTGCGTATCATTAACTTCAGCTCCACAACCCCGCGCTAGATTTAATAATCTTTTAGAACTTTCTTTTTTTAATTTTATGTCATATCATGATAAATCATATGTGCAATTTTTGTCGGCCCTTTGAAATATGGTTGGTCTTAACCTGGTCTATAAGGACGTCAAAAAGAGGTTAGGAGGTTGATGCTATGTGTGCAGCGAGTAGGACATCTGTTAGCACATATATATATATGAGCATATATGAATCCGCTTTCTCATCACGACTGAGATTTTGTTTTTTCTAACAATCAATGTTTTCGTTTATTGGATCAAGTCCAACAATCCAGATGCATGTCCTTCATATTTTCTCTCTTGTTTATCTTCTTCGAGTGGCGGAGTCAAGAAAAAAAATTATAGGTGGGGCAAATTCTGATGAGGCACTTAATCAAAAGTAAAAAAATTCATCATCTATTCATTTCACACTACATTCATATATTGCAATCGTCAACACAAACAATGGCAAAAAAAAGTAGATAAAGGAAAAAAAGTGAAATTTAGTGTGTTACCTCAAATTCTAAACAGTAATGCTATACCCTGACGTCCGACGCGGAGGTAAAAATCAGAAGGTAGGCCCCACCATCGACCTTATCCCTTCCCCTACCGCTCCTTTCCCATTCCCATTTCTTCCACCTCCCTCTCTTTCTCAGATCTCCGCGCACCGCCCCACCTCACTGAAATCCTCGCCGCTGCTCGGCCTGCCCCTCGCCGCCGCCGACACGACCTTCCACGCAGCGCCCACGTGCGGCTCCCGCGGCGGCGCCCGCGCGCGGCTCCCGCAGCGGAGCTCGCGGTGGCGCCCGCGTGCGGCTCCCGGTTGGCAGTGTCCAGGGAGGGCTCCATGTTGTAATATCACAAAAGTAGACCTCAATGTTGCGGGTGTTGTTATCGAATGTTGTTTTTGAATGTTGCGAAATTTTTTTTCCATATAGCATGCAACATGACTTGATGTTGCGACGGGATTTTTTGCTACAATACTATTTTGAGTGCTACAGTGTTTGATCTGCCGTCTACAGTGGCTCGATCTGACGGCTGTGCATGCGTCTGATTTTTTTCTCTGCTCCGGACGTCCGGGCGTTAGTAGCTCCGAATTCTAAAAAGTTAATGTAAATTGTGTAAAGATGAATTAACAAGTAATAATAAAGTGGTAGCTGCTCAGCCTCTTCTTCCATCAGCACCAGCCAGCGATTGTGCCTTGCCCCACGGCTTCCTCGCGGCTTGCCTACTACTCCTGATCTGCTCAGCGCTGCAGCCACAGGAGCATGTGAAGCGTCCCCTCATCAGAGGTGACTAAATGTGATACAAATACCAGTCCCAGGAGGCTGGTACAACATTTATTACATCAGATGGTTCATTACCGTACAACACGTCGAGGCTGTGGGTAAGGGAGCGCCACTGCCACGAGAAGTAACATAACAACTACAGACCATAATACGATAGCAAAGGCATCTAAGATATCTTCAGAGTCTTGCGCCATGGAAGCTTCCTGTGGAGACCCTGAATCCACAGGCACGGGTTGGGTGCAGGACAGCAACCTACTCGACGTCTTCGGGGACGAAGTCGGGATCCTCCTCTGAAAAACAGTTAATCAAGTAAGGGTGAGTACATACGTACTCAACAAGTTCAACCCCACCCGCGGAGGGGCTATAAAGTAGATCATGCACAGGATATATCAAGGATCAGGATAAGGTTTCTTTTACAAACACATTTACCCATGCAGGGGTTTGTTTCCGAAAAGGTTTTCACAAACAGTTTTTATAACCCAAGTAACTCGGTTATTTTGAGAAAACCAGTTGAGGACTACCGGACTCCCCGTCCGCCGTAGCCCAGGCACACAGCCTCACTTTAAAAGAAATCAACTCATGCCATGAAAATCATCCCAAACCCAAACACTAGTTTTGTGACCACACCGTGACTCGTCCAATACCGTGGACACGGCTATTCGAATAGATTTTACACTCTGCAGAGGTTGTACATCTTTACCCACAAGTAGGGTACCGCCACACGAACACCTTAGTGCCGGCGCGGATCCTATCAAAGCCATTACCCACCTTAGCTAACCCTACGAACCACCACGGAAGCAACCAAGGGGTTATTTCACATAACGAGGGTGTACCTCACACAGATCGTACCCCTACTCCTTGATCTCCCGCTGCTCACCCGCACTCCTGATGGCAAGTAGATTAACTAGTGGGATTTATGCTAAGCCGTTGCCACATACAACGGTCGAGTGGTAGTACGATAATTGGGTCAGGTGAGATGTCACGCAACCCGGTCCTTAATGACAAGATGGACATCTCCAACACGCTCAACCACAAAGGTACGAGCTCACCCATACTCCTGACACACACGTCCATCCCGTCTACCCAGTTCTTTACTCACTTTCCAAAATATCACATTCCCATTTTTAAAGCACTCACACATTTTTAAAACAATCATTTAGGCCAAACAAGGTTCAATCATAGCAATCAAGGGTGGCTATCCTACCAGGTTTTTGTAGTAAAACAATATGCAATTTATAAAACGGGTCATAGGGTTGAGTTTATAAAACTGGGACCAAAGCATGCATCAAAGGATGAGATTGAACTTGCCGTCTTCGAAGTCCTCGGGGAGTTCCTGCTTGCGGTTCGGGACCTCGGTCTCCTGCTCGTAGTACTCGGCTCCAAGCTCCGGCTCGCGGTACTCCTCCTCGTTCACTCCGTCGGCTACGGCACACACAAGCAAGCACACAATCAAGACAAGCACACAAGATTTACCGACTGAGCTCGAGGGGAAAAAATAAATAGAGAAAGGAGGAATAAATATTATTTAGGGAAAGTTGGTGAATGGTTCGGCGGAAAAAGACCCGGGAAAGATGTGGTGAAGTTTGGAATTGATTTGGGTTAAAACGGTGCATGAAATGATGGATTAAAGAGATATTTAGGGCTAATTAAAAGGCTAAGGACCTATTTGTAATTTACACTAATGGAAGAGTACTTAATTAGAAAAAAATAACTTGGTTAAGGGCTTAGTTGTAGTTTGTGTAGTACTGAGCAGGGACTAGATCATAAATAAATTATAAGCCAAGGGCTCATTTTAAAAGGAAAAAGAGAGAGAGAATAGAGAAGGGAGGGGGCTTCGGGAGAAAAGGAAAAGGGCAGGGGCCTTCGGGCAAAGCATAGCAGCAGAGAGAGGGTGAGAGAGTGGAAGGGTATGGTTGTAAAAAGGAAAAAGGGTAGGGGGTCCTTGGCCAAACGGCCATCTTCCTTGTGAACATAACAGAGGAGGGGGGGAGGAGACCGACCGGGCAGCCGGCCGGCGGGGGTGCTCGCCGGCGGCCCAGGCCATGGCAACGGCTGGGAGGTAGGGGAAAACGGAGAGGGCGACGAGGTTGATCTACTCCGCCTCTCACCTTGGTCGGGGACGGCCTGTGGAGGCGGCTCCTCGGCGGCGGGCGGCTGCAGGCAGTGGTGGTTAGGGGTGGCTGGAGTGGCGGCGCGGTGGAGTGCATGGAGGGAGGGAGAGATGGTTGTGGAGGTGCGAGGTGCGATGAGGGGCGTCGCCGGTCCTCTTATAGCCGCGGAAAGGCGGTATCTCGGCCGAGCCGAGCACGCGGAGCTCGTGCGGCTGTCAATGGCGGTTCGGCCCGTGTGGCCGTGGTTGGCCGGCCGGGATTCGCAGCGAGGAGTGAATGCGGCGCTGTGGGACGAGACCCGTCGTGCAAGGGGTGAGCCGGTCGTGGCAGCAGTGGTCGGCGACGCGGAGTGGGTGGCGGCTTGCGGCGGTTGGCACAGGGCGGCGGCGTTAATGCCGCTCGGCGTCCGGTGGCACGACGGCTCGATGCTGTGATGGGGCTCAGGCAGAGTTAAGGCGGTGGTTGGGGTGGCGACGCGGTGGTGCTGTTCGTCGGAGAAGACGGGGCGGCGCTGCCGTGCTCCACGCGGCGGTCGGACGGCCGGTGTGGCAGAGCCGGGCGGTGCTACGCGGGTGGCGCGGCCCTGCTGATTTGGCCGGTCGGGCAGTGGAGTAATGGCGCTCTTGGCGTCGCACGCCAGGCCGCCGTCGCGTCGAGGTCGTCGGAGTGCGCGCAGAGGGGTGGGGGGCCGGCTGGCGTTGGACGGCAGCGCTGCTGCCTGGTGCGCCGCGGGCCAGAGCGAAGCAGGGGAGAAGGAAGAAGGGAGGAGGAAAAGAGGGAAGGGAAAAAGAAAAAGGGAGAAGGGAAAATAGGAAAAAGAAAAGGAAAATGAGAAAAAGGGAAAAGGAAAAGGGAAAAGGAGGAAAAATAAGGAAAAGGATTAGAAAAACTTAGGAAAAATCCTAGGAAAAATAGGGGAGAGGGGAAAGGGATTTTCTCGGGTTCGAGCACTTGCGGGGCTGACGCGGTGTCGGCAGCGAAGCGGGCCGGCTGGCGGGACCATGGCAGGCTCAGGATTCCCGGTGAGGAGGCCGACAGCGGCGCTGCAGCGGTGCTGTGCGACACGACGCAGAGGGCGGTGGTGGCTCGAGTGATGGCGGGCGGAATGGGCAGTGCCGGCGGGATTCACGGCACGCGCGCCGAGGGAAGGAGAGAGGGAAAAGATGATCGGGGTTTTGAGGAGACGATCGAGCTCAGCGGAAAGGTTTTGAAAAACACGTGTGATTTAGCAGGTGATTTATTAGGGGCTAAAAACGCGAGAGTTACAAACCTACCCCACTTAAAATGAATCTCATCCTCGAGATTCGGCTAGTTCGTGAAAAGGTGGGGAAACTCTTTCTTCAGCGCGTCTTCTCGTTCCCAAGTGGCTTCCTCTACTCCGTGCCTGCTCCATTGGACTCTGCACATCCGTACTTCTGACGTCCTTGTCCTTTTTACCACGGTGTCCAAGATTTTAACGGGCACCTCCTGGTACCTAAGATCTGGCTGCAAATCTATTGTTTCTATTGGTACTCGTTTCTCTTCGATCACTTTCAAACACCTCCGCAACTGAGAAACGTGGAATACTGGATGTATGTCTGCCATTTCTTCTGGTAGCTTCAACCGATATGCCACTGCTCCGACTCTCTTTAGTACCTTGTACGGCCCAATATACCGAGGGGCTAATTTCCCGTGCACCTGAAATCTTCGAGTCCCTCGGATAGGTGAAACCTTGAGGTAGGCGAACTCTCCAGGACTGAAGCTTACTTCTCGCCTCTTCCTGTCTGCATAGCTCTTTTGTCGAGACTGAGCAACCTTCAATTTTTCTCGGATCTCGGCTACTCGTTCCTCGGCTTCTTTTATGAGTGCGGGCCCAACCAAGGCACGTTCTCCCACTTCTGACCACATCAATGGGGTTCTGCATTTTCTCCCGTATAGGGCTTCAAATGGTGACATGCCTAGGCTGGCTTGATAACTGTTGTTGTACGAAAACTCTGCATATGGTAGGCTCCGTTCCCAATCTTTGCCATAGGTGAGGACACATGCCCTTAGCATGTCTTCCATGATCTGATTCACCCTCTCGGTCTGTCCATCCGTCTGGGGGTGATAAGCTGAGCTAAAATCCAACTTGGTTCCCATGGATTTATGCAAGCTCTTCCAAAATCTGGAGGTGAATTGGGTTCCTCTATCCAAAACAATCCTGCTGGGTACTCTGTGCAGCTTTACTATGTTTGCTATGTACAGCTTGGCCAACTTCTCCCCGCCATAATTATTCCGCACGGGTATGAAGTGAGCGACTTTAGTGAGTCGGTCCACTATTACCCATATGGAATTATATCCCTTCTGTGTCTTGGGCAAGCCTACTACAAAGTCCATGCCTATCTCATCCCATTTCCACACCAGAATGGGTAAGGGCTGCAACAGTCCTGCGGGCTTCTGGTGTTCTGCCTTAATCCTCTGACAAGTATCACAGTGGGCGACGAACTGTGCAATGTCTGCTTTCATTCCATTCCACCAATACTTCTGCTTTAAATCCATATACATCTTGGTGGATCCCGGGTGGATGGAATACACTGAGTTGTGTGCCTCATCCATGATAGTCTGTCGGAAATCTCCGTCTTCAGGTACGCATATCCTGTTCTTATACCATAGTGTACCGTGACTGTCCACTCTAAAGTCTGGGGCCTTATTCTCCCCCGTGTGCCTGCGGATCTTCATTAACTCCTTATCGGACCCTTGGGCTTTTCTGATTTTGTCTTCCAGGGTGGGTTGGATACTTAGTTGGCGGACGTAGCCTTGGGGAACAATGTGCATATTGAGCCGTGCCATTTCCTCTTGCAACTGGGCACTCTTAGTTACTGCTTTTCCATAGGACTTTCTGCTTAAGGCATCTGCCACCACATTGGCTTTTCCTGGGTGGTAATGGATTTCTAGGTTATAGTCCTTGACTAATTTCAACCACCTTCTTTGCCTTAGGTTTAGGTCAGGCTGGGTGAAAATGTATTTCAAGCTCTTGTGGTCCGTGTAGATCTCGCACTTATTTCCAATCAGGTAATGTCTCCAAATCTTAAGGGCATGCACTACTGCTGCAAACTCCAAATCATGGGTGGGGTAGTTCTGCTCGTGGGGCTTGAGTTGGCGGGAAGCATACGCCACTACTTTCCCATCTTGCATAAGGACACATCCTAGTCCCTGTCGGGATGCATCGCAATAGACGACAAAATCCCGTTGAATGTCTGGCAAGGTTAGCACTGGGGCGGTTGTCAGTCTTCTTTTCAACTCCTGAAAACTCTTCTCACACGACTCGGTCCAGACGAACTTCTTCTCCTTCTTGAGCAACTCTGTCATGGGTCGGGCAATCTTGGAGAATCCTTCAATAAACCTCCGGTAGTATCCTGCTAAACCAAGAAAGCTTCTGATTTCGCTTACATTGGTTGGTTGTTGCCAGTTGGAAACTGTTTCAACCTTCCTGGGGTCTACTGCTACTCCTTCTGCTGTCAGAATATGTCCAAGGAAGGATATTTTCTCCAACCAGAATTCACACTTGCTGAACTTAGCGTACAGCTTGTGCGCCCTCAGTTTCTCCAGTACCACTCGAAGGTGTTGCTCATGTTCCTCCACACTTTTGGAGTAAACAAGTATGTCGTCAATGAAAACTACGACAAACTTGTCTAGCTCCTTCATAAACACCTTATTCATGAGGTTCGTAAAGTATGCCGGTGCGTTAGTGAGTCCAAAGGACATCACGGTGAACTCGTATTGTCCATAACGGGTGACGAAGGCGGTCTTTGGGATGTCACTCTCCCTAATCTTGAGTTGATGGTATCCTGACCTTAAGTCAACCTTCGAGAAATATTTAGCTCCCTTCAGTTGGTCAAATAAATCATCTATTCTGGGGAGAGGATACTTGTTCTTGATAGTGACTTCGTTTAGTGAGCGATAGTCCACGCACATCCTCAGGCTTTTATCCTTCTTTTCGACGAAGAGCACTGGGGCTCCCCATGGTGATGAGCTTGGTCTGATGAACCCATTTTGCTGAAGTTCTCTCAGCTGCTTCTTTAACTCTGCCAACTCAGGGGCTGCCATCCTATAGGGTCTCTTGGCTATGGGAGAGGTTCCGGGGATGAGGTCGATGACAAACTCTATATCCCTATCTGGTGGCATTCCGGGGAGTTCTTCGGGAAATACATCTGGATATTCCCGTACTACTGGGATTTCTTCTAGGGACTTGGCCTCCATGCTAAAAACCATTATGTCTGGTCTGCTTCCTCGGGTACAGCAGGTTACTTGCACTCCGTCTGGGTTGGTTAGGCGTACTACATTATCGGCACAACTTATAAGGCCGTGTTGAAGGCTTAACCAGTCCATCCCAAGAATCACATCTATCCCTTTGGACTTCAGCACTACTAAGTCCGCTAGGAACTCTACCCCACTTAAAATGATTCTCACCCGGGAGCAACCCAGTTGACACTTGATGTCACCTCCGGGTGTTCGGGTTAACAGGGGTGCTTTTAGTAGTATTGTAGGTATCTTGTGTTTTTCCATGAAGCTTGAGGATATGAACGAATGTGATGCTCCTGAATCAAATAATATAGTTGCCAAGACTGAGCTGACCAGGAACTCACCGAGCACTACGCCTTGCGCTTCTTGAGCCTCTTGTGCGTTGATATGGTTGACGCGGGCTCGTCCATAGGACTGCTGGGGCTGCCTCATCTGCTGGTTGTTGTTGTTGCCGTAGTTGTTGTTGCTGCGAACCGGCACGCGGTTGGCTCCCGATACGACCGGTCTTGGCCCATTCACCGAGTTGGAGAAGGCTGGAGTTGCTGGCTTTTTGGCGTATGGGCAGTTGGCAATGAAGTGTCCGGTCTCACGGCAGTTGAAACATGCTCTGGTGTTGTTGTTGTTGGCAGTGACCTGGCTAGTGTTGTTCTGTGGGGGCTTCATGGTGCTCTGGTTGTTGTATTGTTTGAACTGGGTTCTGGGGCCCTGAGAGCCCATGGCTTGTGACTGAGTCCTGTATTGCATGGGGGCTTGGAACCTGGACATGGGGTGACCGAAGCTTTTCTGTCTCTGGGAACGTTCTTGCTGCTGAGCCTTGTTCTCCATGAATTTGCGCCTGTTTTCTTTCTTCTCTTCTGCCCTGGCTCTCTCTGTGAGGATGGCCATGTTCATGAGGGTGTTGAAGTCCGGGTAGATCTGAGGGGTAAGCAGAGTCCTTAGTTCCGGAGTCAAGCCCTTCTTGAACATGTCCTGCTTCTTCGAGTCCTTGTCCACTTCTTCGGGGGCATAGCGGGCTAACTCTATGAACTGGTAGGTGTATTCCTCCACGGACTTGTTGCCTTGGCGAAGTTCACGGAACTCGTCCGCCTTGCACTTCAGTGTGGCTTCTGGGATGTGGTAGCGACGAAATTCTTCCACAAACTCATCCCAAGTGATGGTGGAGGGGTCTTTGGCTGCTGCACAGTAGTTTTCCCACCAAGCCAAGGTTGTCCCAGTGAGCTGGTGGGTGGCCAGGAGAACCTTGTCCCGATCTTCACAGTTGAATGGCTCCAGTTCCCTTAGGATGGCCCTCAGCCAGTCATCTGCATCCAAGGGATTCACGGACCCGCCAAACGTGGGTGGCTTTGTCCGGAGAAATTCTATCAGTTTCTCATTCATGCCCAGAACACGGGGCTTTGGGCGGTTGATGTCATTGGCTATGGCTTCCAGCAATAGTGTTTGGTTGGCCAACACTTGCGCCAGGTCTACGGCAGGTGGTGGCGGTGGCGGAACCATGTTTTCTCCTCCATCTTTGCCCTGATTCACTTCCTGGTTGTTATGGCGCTCCCTTCGCTCAGCATGCGATCCTTCCGCGTTTTGGTCCATACGACCGGAGCCTTGGAAGCTCCTGGCGGGACGCCTTGAAACCATCTGTAGGGGAGCGGGTTTCTATGAGATTTAGATTTTATGTGATGTTTAAGTTGATTAAGACGGATTTTTGAAAAGACAGGGTCTGATTCCTGCCGTCAAGCACACAACAAGCACACATGTCAAACAAGCACAAACAACTTTATTTCAACCATGAGAGGAGGATACATCCCGAGCTACTCGACTGGTACAACGCTGGTACACTACACGACTTGGCACTTCGACAAAAGTTAAGGGTGCGGTTCTAAGTTCGGACCAACGCGGCTTCATTCCTTGGCAAGGGCTTCTGGGGCATGCTACTCGCGGGGCGAGCCATCTTCAGGGGCGGAGTGTGCTTCCAGTGGAATGAGCAGCTCATCACCGTCATCATCCTGAGGGTTCCCGTTCTCTTGGGGCTGGGCGGAAGTTCCTTCTTCAGCAGTTGATGTTGGTTGCTCGGCGGCTACAGATGGTGTTGGGGTCTCAGGAACCCCTCCCCATCCTATGAGGGGTGTCCCAATTAGGACTTGTGCTTCTCCCACAGCCGGAACGAGTGTTCCACTGTTGGTCCATTCCTGTATGCGCTGATCCTGGATCCGCCTGAGGCTCTCATGGGCAACAGCTTCACTACTTATGGCGGCCGCGGTCCTTGCTTCAGCTTGGGCTACTCGAACTTGGTGCATCCTTACTGTGACTTCCGCTTGCTCAGCCCGACCAATTTGCTCTCTCAGGAACTTGGCCTGATCATCAAAGAGTTTATCCAGGGAGACGAGGTAGGCAACTACATGGTACAAAAGATCTTCTTGGTGACGGCGCCGTTCCAGGTTTCTCATGCGGGCCTGCCAGACTGGAGTCCGGATGGCGGGAGGATAAAGCCTCATCGGTGTGGAGACGAGGTGCTCCTCGTAGATCCGGCACAGGTAGCGGAGAGTTTTCCGGAGGGCCAAGGGGTAGGTATCTCGGTGTCGGAACCCTATGGCGGTCACGCGCCACGGCTCGATGTTGGGGTAGCGGGCGCTTCTGGCGATGGAGAGGACCACCCTACAGCGAAGAGTGCCGAGTTGCTCATACTCTCTGCTGTAGTACCTTGGGCACTCAGTGATACCGAGGCGTACCAGGGAGTTGATAAGAAGGCGAGCAAAACCAGGCTCCTCCTGGCACACGCCTTGGGTCCATCCATCTTCGGCCATCTGAAAACAAGGGTAGAGTTGAACAAGTTGTGCAAAGGGTAGGGTACAAAAGATAGATAGTTTTATTTATTCACAAGGTTGGGTACACTCCTCAGGGGTACACTCATTATTGTTAGGACGATCGCTCTAGCCTAGGCACTCCATTCTCTTCTCATGGGGATTCTTCCTCAGGATGAATGCGACGCTTCTTCGGTGGGAGGTCTTGTTCCAACATCACATCTTCGGTCTGGGTTCCCTTATCCTAGTGGGTTTCTTCGGGTTCTTCGTCTAGTAACCCAGCTTCTTCTCTTCTCCTTCGTTCCTTGTGAAGCTCATCCCATAGGGTTTTGTTGGCTATTTCCGAGCGCTCTCTTTCCCTGGCATAATCCCGCTGCAGGTTAGCTAGGGAAACTTCCGCCATTCTTGTCTTCATCCTTTCTAATTCTATCCTTTGTTCTGCTCTTTCTGCCCTGTCGATTTGGTGCTTCAGCTGTTCGGCCTGTTCATGGAAAAGGTGGTCTAAGCCATTGAGGTAAATGGACAGGTGAGAAACCGTATCTTCTAGGTCTTCTTCTTCTCTTCCAAGTCCTCTCATCCGGGCCATCCACGAGCGTCCTCTTCCTCCAGAGGGTGGGAAAATCCCATTGGGGTCCGTCGAAGGTGTTGCCTATAGACCACTCGTAGGCGTCGCAGGGCTTTTCGGGCGGCTTTTGCGTATGTGTCGGTGAAGCGAAACCCAGTGGTGGAGATAAACCAAGGATCTATGTCGGGGTAGAGTGTGCTCCTTCCCACGAAGATCATCACATCACACCGAAGGGTGCCTCTGCGTTCGTACTCCCGATAGGTGTACTCCGGTCGGTCCCTCACTCCGACGTGTTCTAGGCTGAGTAGCAGCAACATAGGGAGGCCAGGCTCTGCGGGGCAGACGCCTCCACTCCATTCCAAGTCAGCCATCTGGAACCAGATAAGGGCCAAGGTAAGAGGTTTTGTGGAAAGAGAAGTTAAGCAGGGAAAAGATTTAGGGAAAGGCTTAGAAAAGGTCTCGGGTCCTAGGGGTCGCGTCCTACGGCCAACCTACGGCTCTGATACCACCTGAAGCGTCCCCTCATCAGAGGTGACTAAATGTGATACAAATACCAGTCCCAGGAGGCTGGTACCACATTTATTACATCAGATGGTTCATTACCGTACAACACGTCGAGGCTGTGGGCAAGGGAGCGCCACTGCCACGAGAAGTAACATAAGAACTACAGACCATAATACGATAGCAAAGGCATCTAAGATATCTTCAGAGTCTTGCGCCATGGAAGCTTCCTGTGGAGACCCTGAATCCACAGGCACGGGTTGGGTGCAGGACAGCAACCTACTCGACGTCTTCGGGGACGAAGTCGGGATCCTCCTCTGAAAAACAGTTAATCAAGCAAGGGTGAGTACATACGTACTCAACAAGTTCAACCCCACCCGCGGAGGGGCTATAAAGTAGATCATGCACAGGATATATCAAGGATCAGGATAAGGTTTCTTTTACAAACACATTTACCCATGCAGGGGTTTGTTTCCGAAAAGGTTTTCACAAACAGTTTTTATAACCCAAGTAACTCGGTTATTTTGAGAAAACCAGTTGAGGACTACCGGACTCCCCGTCCGCCGTAGCCCAGGCACACAGCCTCACTTTAAAAGAAATCAACTCATGCCATGAAAATCATCCCAAACCCAAACACTAGTTTTGTGACCACACCGTGACTCGTCCAATACCGTGGACACGGCTATTCGAATAGATTTTACACTCTGCAGAGGTTGTACATCTTTACCCACAAGTAGGGTACCGCCACACGAACACCTTAGTGCCGGCGCGGATCCTATCAAAGCCATTACCCACCTTAGCTAACCCTACGAACCACCACGGAAGCAACCAAGGGGTTATTTCACATAACGAGGGTGTACCTCACACAGATCGTACCCCTACTCCTTGATCTCCTGCTGCTCACCCGCACTCCTGATGGCAAGTAGATTAACTAGTGGGATTTATGCTAAGCCGTTGCCACATACAACGGTCGAGTGGTAGTACGATAATTGGGTCAGGTGAGATGTCACGCAACCCGGTCCTTAACGACAAGATGGACATCTCCAACACGCTCAACCACAAAGGTACGAGCTCACCCATACTCCTGACACACACGTCCATCCCGTCTACCCAGTTCTTTACTCACTTTCCAAAATATCACATTCCCATTTTTAAAGCACTCACACATTTTTAAAACAATCATTTAGGCCAAACAAGGTTCAATCATAGCAATCAAGGGTGGCTATCCTACCAGGTTTTTGTAGTAAAACAATATGCAATTTATAAAACGGGTCATAGGGTTGAGTTTATAAAACTGGGACCAAAGCATGCATCAAAGGATGAGATTGAACTTGCCGTCTTCGAAGTCCTCGGGGAGTTCCTGCTTGCGGTTCGGGACCTCGGTCTCCTGCTCGTAGTACTCGGCTCCAAGCTCCGGCTCGCGGTACTCCTCCTCGTTCACTCCGTCGGCTACGGCACACACAAGCAAGCACACAATCAAGACAAGCACACAAGATTTACCGACTGAGCTCGAGGGGAAAAAATAAATAGAGAAAGGAGGAATAAATATTATTTAGGGAAAGTTGGTGAATGGTTCGGCGGAAAAAGACCCGGGAAAGATGTGGTGAAGTTTGGAATTGATTTGGGTTAAAACGGTGCATGAAATGATGGATTAAAGAGATATTTAGGGCTAATTAAAAGGCTAAGGACCTATTTGTAATTTACACCAATGGAAGAGTACTTAATTAGAAAAAAAATGACTTGGTTAAGGGCTTAGTTGTAGTTTGTGTAGTACTGAGCAGAGACTAGATCATAAATAAATTATAAGCCAAGGGCTCATTTAAAAGGAAAAGGAGAGAGAGAGAATAGAGAAGGGAGGGGGCTTCGGGAGAAAAAGAAAAGGGCAGGGGGCTTCGGGCAAAGCACAGCAGCAGAGAGAGGGTGAGAGAGTGGAAGGGTATGGTTGTAAAAAGGAAAAAGGGTAGGGGGTCCTTGGCCAAACGGCCATCTTCCTTCTGAACATAACAGAGGAGGGGGGAGGAGACCGACCGGGCAGCCGGCCGGCGGGGGTGCTCGCCGGCGGCCCAGGCCATGGCGACGGCTGGGAGGTGGGGGAAAACGGAGAGGGCGATGAGGTTGATCTACTCCGCCTCTCACCTTGGTCGGGGACGGCCTGTGGAGGCGGCTCCTCGGCGGCGGGCGGCTGCAGGCAGTGGTGGTTAGGGGCGGCTCGAGTGGCGGCGCGGTGGAGTGCAAGGAGGGAGAGAGAGATGGCTGTGGAGGTGCGAGGTGCGATGAGGGGCGTCGCTGGTCCTCTTATAGCCGCGGAAAGGCGGTATCTCGGCCGAGCCGAGCACGCGGAGCTCGTGCGGCTGTCAATGGTGGTTCGGCCCGTGTGGTCGTGGTTGGCCGGCCGGGATTCGCAGCGAGGAGTGAATGCGGCGCTGTGGGACGAGACCCGTCGTGCAGGGGGTGAGCCGGTCGTGGCAGCAGTGGTCGGCGACGCGGAGTGGGTGGCGGCTTGCGGCGGTTGGCACAGGGCGGCGGCCTTAATGCCGCTTGGCGTCTGGTGGCGCGACGGCTCGGTGCTGCGGCGGGGCTCGGGCGGAGTTAAGGCGGTGGTTGGGGTGGCGACGCGGTGGTGCTGTTCGTCGGAGAAGACGGGGCGGCGCTGCCGTGCTCCACGCGGCGGTCGGACGGCCGGTGTGGCAGAGCCGGGCGGCGCTACGCGGGTGGCGCGGCCCTGCTGATTTGGCTGGTCGGGCAGTGAAGTAATGGCGCTCTTGGCGTCGCGCGCCAGGCCGCTGTCGCGTCAAGGCCGTCGGGGCGCGCGCAGAGGAGTGGGGGGCCGGCTGGCGTTGGACTGCAGCGCTGCTGCCTGGTGCGCCGCGGGCCAGAGCGAAGCAGGGGAGAAGGAAGAAAGAAGGAGGAAAAGAGGGAAGGGAAAAAGAAAAAGGGAGAAGGGAAAATAGGAAAAAGAAAAGGAAAATGAGAAAAAGGAAAAAGGAAAAGCGAAAAGGAGGAAAAATAAGGAAAAAGATTAGAAAAACTTAGGAAAAATCCTAGGAAAAATAGGGGAGAGGGGAAAGGGATTTTCTCGGGTTCGAGCACTTGCGGGGCTGACGCGGTGTCGGCAGCGAAGCGGGCCGGCTGGCGGGACCATGGCGGGCTCGAGATTCCCGGCGAGGTGGCCGACAGCGGCGCTGCAGCGGTGCTGTGCGACACGACGCGGAGGGCGGCGGTGGCTCGAGTGATGGCGGGCGGAATGGGTGGTGCCGGCGGGATTCGCGGCACGCGCGCCGAGGGAAGGAGAGAGGGAAAAGATGATCGGGGTTTTGAGGAGACGATCGAGCTCAGCGGAAAGGTTTTGAAAAACACGTGTGATTTAGCAGGTGATTTATTAGGGACTAAAAACGCGGGTGTTACAGCATGCCACTGATTGATGCTCCGTATCTGCTTTCTCGCGATGCAAGAGCTGGCTAGGCTGCTAGGGTTGGGAGCACGAGCAACGACGTGCGCCGGCAAGCGAAAGCACGTTTTTCATTGAATTGACCACTTGGGCCTTCACGGACCTACGACTCCTGGTTGCTGTTGAACGTTTGGGCTGGCCAAAGAGAAACAATACCTGGCAGCTAAGCAAGCACGACGGGTTCTCCCGGGAGTTTTTTAAACGCTTCGGCCGGAGTCCGGTTTTCTTTTCACCGGAGGGAGTCCGGTTTTTCTCTCGAGAGTTTTTTTACGGTCACGGATCAGGATGACGGACGAAAAAATTGGACAGAATCAATACTTGCTTTAATATTAAGTAGAGATATTATCATGAGGCTACAGGAGCCGTATGATCGTGTTTATTTTACGTAGAAGTCCATATACCCCTCCCCCCTATGTAATGGCCGAGTCTGAAAAACACCCTGGAACTAAAAAAACCATACATATTACACCCTTCCATCCTCAAAACCGGACAAACAACCCACTTACAACAACTTCACTGGGGTCTTTACTCTAAAATTTAGAGGTTTGACGTAAAAACTCAACTCCATCACGACCTCTAAATGGATCTGCATTTTTCATACTCCTCCAAATTTCTCCTCTAAGCCTCCATTCCTGGAGCCAGGGCCTCCAATTCCCGCTCCTGAGGATGGGTCCCACCATTTTTATTCCTTTCCTAATTTTATTTTTCTTTTCCTCGCATCCTCTACTTTCTGTCCAGCGGCCAGGCTTGGGCGGCGCTCGGGCCGACGCGCTCGGGGAGGCACGAACGCGGGGACTCAATGGCCGAGCTTGGGGGCAGCGTCCTCCTCCGGCGATCGGTGGCTTCCTCCTCCTCCCGCCGGTGTCCTAGAGGCGCGGTCCGGGCTGGTGGCGGCCGCCGACGACCTCCTCCACTTGGCAGCCTGGCGGCCACCTCCTGATCTCGCCGGAGCCGCAGAAGACCTTCATCACACCTATCTGTTTCTTGGATCAGGGGAGGTGTGGCTGTCGTACGCACCTGAGAGATGACGATGGCTCGTCACCGACGAACCACCGACATGTCGTGCGCGTGCCCGTGGTGCCCGTCGGACGCCTCCTCTAGGACGCCCTCGCAATGCTCGGGCTCCAGCGGTGGCTCATCGACGACAACCGCAGCCTTCCTGGCAAATTGAAGCCGGTATTGGTGGTCGCCGCGGCCGGCGGCGGGGCGGGGTCCGAGGCAGCAGCGGCAGACGGGATCTGCGGCTTAGGGTGGAGTCACCAGCACCGCCCCGGGCCACGGCGTCAGCAGTGCGGTCGCTGGGGGTGCCTCCTCTGCGGTGGTGAGAGCGTCGCTAGGGATGCCTCCTCTGCGGCCGAGGTGCCGGAGTCGCTGGCGGATGCGTCATCTGCGGCTAGTGACGGAGCTAGGATTGTCGTTTGGGGGACTTATTCTCTTTCCCCTTCCTCCAGCCCCCCTTCTTCTTCCTCTCCCTCTTTTTTCCTCTCTTCTCCCTCCTTCTCCCCTCTTCTTTTCAATGGAGCACACGACGGTAGGGGGCTCAAGCCCCCCCACCACTGCCTCTGTCTCTGTCTGCGGCGGTGCAAGGCGTGCCTGGGGGATGCGGCGTTTGCAACGGAGGCGTCATCAGCGGATGCGTCGATGGCGGAAACATCGTCGTCGTTGGCGGTGGCGGGCCTGGAGCTCGACGACAACACCGCCCTTCCACCTTTGCCTCCACAGATACAATTCGACGAGGCCGCGGCAGTAGAGCCCCAAGCATTCGCGGCGAACCTTGAGGGGTTCCCGGCCGCTGACACCCACGCCGCGGCGGCGGAGCTCCAAGCGTGCGCCGCCGCCAAGGAGGTCATCACGCCGGGGAGGTCGATGTGCCGCCGTGAGGGCTACGCCGGGGAGGCCGGGGCCTCTTCACGCTGCTGGCGGGGACGACGAGGACCGACACGTGCTCCTCGAGTCTGTCATCGACGTGCTGCCGTGCCGAGCGCAGGCTCAAAGACAGAGTGATGCCGCCGAGGGAGCAAACATAGCAGAGAGAGAGGAAGGGGTGCGCCCTGGTGGGGCCCGCTCCGCACTCTCTCTATGACAAATGGGCCCACAGACAAATAGAGGTCTTGGTTGATTTCTCCACTGGATTTGATCCGCCAATAGGTTTTAGAGGCCTCAATTTGCAGGCTTCTATTGAAGTTGCTCTTACCATTTCAACCTAGTTTTCTCGGACGGTTTTGATGATCTGGCACATATGTGGGCCCTACCAGTTTTCCCCATGTCACTCCCTCCTCTCTATGCAGCCACTGCAGCACCGTACTCCCTCTTCCTGTTCTCCTTCCTCCATTTTCAATTCAAGAACGAGGAAAGCTGAGCTAATGCGCCGGCCAAATATTCCAACTGTGCTCCACCATCTTCAAAACACCGCCGTCCACACGTGCCTCACCTCCCTAGCTCCCTCTCCCACCACCTCTTGTCCGCTACCTTGGCTTCTGATGTTGAGGATTCAAGCACCCGCGGCTGCCAGTACCGCCGACCCAAAGCTCAGGCGCCGCCGGCCAAATTGTCGTAGCCCCTCCGCCGTTTCCAAATCACCCGCCCCGAAGCTTGTCCACCTTCCCAGCTCCGAATCAGACCCGGCCGCGACAAAGCTCCAATGACTGGATCGATGGGGATTCGAGGTCCCGCGGCCGCCCAAGCGACCGCCCACCTGAAGCTCGACCCGCACGCCGATTGCCCCTTTCCCCGGCCTTCTCTCCCATAACCAACTACCAAAACCAAGCTAAGGTGACTCGCTGGTGCTCAACCCCCCCCCCTTCCTCCCTATCTTCGCCGTCGTACCCGCTGGACGGCGTCGCTGCTTACTGGACTCAACGCGCCACCGCTCGCCGCCGGCGGGGCCATGTGGGGGGGTATAAACGCGCCTTGTTCCTCTGGTCGTGTAGCAGGCTAGCAACTAGCCCCATCGCCGACGAGAAATCACTGGTCAACGATGACCACTATGACGTGTAGAGGCGGAGATGGAGGGAGGGAGAGACTGTGGCAAAAAAATGGTGAGGTGGATTCCGACATGTGGACCCTGTTGCCACATAAGCAAAACCACACGTGAAAGCACTTTGAAATGGTCGAGGGGTGTAAGCTCGTGAAACCACTTTGAAGGTCGAGGGGTGTAATTTGTCCGGTTTTAAGGTTTGGAGGGTTTAAGATGTCTAGTTTTTGAATTCGGAGGTGTTTTCAGTCTCCACGATTACAACAGAGGGGTAAAATGGACTTCTTTTATTTTATCACACGAGAGGGAAATTAAATAGACGCACGTGAGACACGTCTTAAACCCTAACACGCGATTCATCCATGCTCTTTTGGAGAGATGGACACTCATCAAACTCGAATGCTTAGATAGGAGTCTGGGAACCCAAACTTATTTCGACTTTTTGTGCACTATTTTTTCTCTCACAACAAATTGGTCGTACATATCAGCATAAGTCGAGATAAACCAGCCGAATGGACTTCTCTTTCATCTCATCACCTGCTACCTGGCCCGGTGATTTCTGTCAGGAAAAAAACGCAAGTTTTTATACTTGAACACATGTAGATAAACACGAGCTAATGATAACGAATCATAGGGGCTCCCATTTCATCGACCTAACAGTAACAGCTGCGTGCATTCCGATCGCCGTGCGCATAGCAGCATATTTTCGGAAAGGAAAACATCAGTACAGCACAAGATATATATTTTGTTTCTAGAAAAAGAAAAGAAGAAAAACTAGCCAACGAACGAAATCCAACCGCACCCACCTTTGCTATCAGGGGTGTGTTTAGATCCAGATGAATTGGCTGAATTAGGAAAGAATTAGTGTAAATGCAGATGAACAGTGAGAGTTAATGTGATAGATGATAGGATGTTTTTTGCAAACTTTTTATGATCTAAACACACCCAGGGCGTACACAATGCAATTATAAAAAAGCTCACATCTTTGCTACTATCGGAGAGCTGCTGCTGCTGCATTGATTCAATGCAAATGGCACACTTGTGGTCAGCCAGCCAGCCACTTGCTGCGAATCTGTAGTGCTGACCATTTGGTTCCAGTTCTCAGATACCGACTGGGGCATGCAAGGCAACGCCCCCGCACAACTGCTCATCCGGTTAATGATTGCTGCCAATTTGGTCGTGGAATCGTAGCCACTTGTCGGGCAGCTTGCATTGTGCTGCTACTGCTACGGTGCTACCACCTGACCTGACTGATCGCACAACCTGACGCGAGGAGGTCTCTTCTTCTCTCGGATTGGCGCCACCGGCTGCGCTGTGCCGCCTGCCGGAACCGAGAGACCGAGGCCAAGTGGCACCCAGCAGAGGAGAGGTCCGATCGGCGGGCGCGAGAACGGAAACGCCTCCGCGCATATTATGTATACAGGGAGTACAGTATGTATGTTCTGAGAACGCGCGCGCCCTGATCCTGGGATTAACATAACGTCCACATCTGACGAGTGTTCACAAAACCGGCTCCGAGCGGTTTTTCGATCAACAAAAACCGGCCGGAAAACCGGCAAAATCGAACAGTTAACCGGGATTTTTTTTTCTAGGGTCGGTTGGGCCGGTCGAAACCTCGGAAAACCGATCTTTTTTGCTACCGAGCCGGAGCAGTAGGAGGGGTTTTCGTGAAAACCGACCGGTAGCCACCGGTATTTAAAACCGTGCATCTGACAAGCCATTTTTTCTCCCTGCAGCGTGTCAACTGTCAAGGAGGCGTTCGTTCCTCGCGGCGTGCTCCTCGCTCGTGTGCGTGTGCTTCGGCCGGCCAACACACGTCCTCGGCCCCCCCGGGCGCGCCCACCAAATCCCAATCAATGGGTGTCCAGTTGGGCCTTGTTGGACTGCTCTGGCCCACCGAGTAATCGGGGCCTTTACTTTTGGCTCATCTTTTTGTTTTTTTAAATAAAAGCACGAGCACTGTTATGTCATTTAAGAAGAAGTAACAATTGATACATAACACGTCGAAGCGGACACCAACACACAAACAAACCTCCGAACAAGAACAAACGCACACGACACATCACACCACCACCCCCGACCACTTGGGAGAGGAGAACAAAACGAGCTGTCGACACCTGCGCCGTCGTCATCAACGATGTGCCACGGTGAAACCGCAGCCCGCTGCAAGCCCGAACGGCTCCCCCGAGCTCCTCCGCCATGGGACTGTCACCCTCGAGCCGCATCACCCGACCGTCGATCCCTCAGATCCAGAGAAACAACAGCAGAACACTCCATCTCGGCACCAAGGAAAACCACTGATCCTGGCAACTCTGCGTGGGGGCCTCGCCTCACCCACCGCCTCACAATCCTCTGCCATGGACTCAGATATCTGAGGCCGCAATGAGAGCATCTCCTCCGCCCAAACTTCACCAAGATCACCACAGAACCTTGCGCAACGGCACAAGTCATCAAGCACCCATGGACCCTCTGCATCTCCACAGCAACACGAACCAAGCGCGCTTCTCGCACCACCTCCAGACGTACCTCCACCAGGACGGGACTCCAAATACGACGCCTCCAGGGAGGGCACGACACCAAGGAGCCACCGTCGCACGTCCATAGCAGGACGAGGTCTTCACCCTGAGAGCCCCGCGCAGCAGAGAGCATGGTGCCACGCTCTGATGCCCCCAGCGGGGAGACCGACGCACAAGAGCGCCGCCATCATGCCCACCGACAAACGCCAGTGGAGACTTTCGCCCGATTCCGCACCATGTCTGCCGCACGCACGTGACGAAAGCAGCAGGCTGCACCCCATCACCTCCGCAACACCTCCACCGGACGAGACCCGGCACCACGGCGCCACCAACACGCACCAGCCAACCCCCTGACACCGCCACCATGACGACGCCATACCAGCAATGATGAAGAGAGGATATAGGATGTCACATCCCGGTTTTTAGGACATTTTAAAAACACGAACTTATTAGAATTTTTCTCTAAATTATAGGTTTAATTTTCTTTTCTGTAGATATTCCAAATCTTTTCCTAAATGAACCTTGCATTAAAACACATTGTGATGCATTTGAATGTTGCTTGATCTCATAAGGACTTAGGGTGGGAGAATAAAAATTTGAAATTATATTTCAAATTAATTTTCCAAACCCTAAAATAAATCCCTAAGGATCTTGGTAATTTCATTTCAAATTCACATTCACATTTAAACCCTAGTGCAAACTTTTATGAATCCTAGACTGGGATTGGTTTTGAAATCCCATTTTAAACCCTTAAGGGTTTGAGTTTGAATTTGATTTGAAAATCTATTTCAAATTCACAATTCAAACACTAGAAAACCATCACAACTTGTAAAGTCCGTCGGACCCCCTCAAACACCTTTACAAGTCCCGGCCTCACCCTCCTCCCTTAGCCCAAGTCGCGCCGGCCCTTTTTCTTTTTTTCCCTTTTCCGCACCAGTCCGCATAGCCCTTCGGCCCATCACGGCCCACGCGCCCTGCCATCTTCCCGGTGCTCGCTTGCGTCATCCTGACCTCTGCAACAGCACCGCCAGGGAAAAAATCCCCCACCGTCCCGCCGCGCGCCTCCACAACTTCGGCCCGCTCCCTCGCCACATCGAGCCACCGCCGTCGGCACCCACCTCGCTTGCTTCGCTCCGAGCTCGCTGGCACCGCCGCCGCCGTGCGCCATGTGCCGCCGCCGCCGTGCGCCATGTGCCGCCGCCGCCGTGCGCCATGCGCCGCTGCAGCTCCAGCTTCCCCCCTGCACCGCCGCCTCACGCAATCGCGACCACCGTCGTGCGCAGCCATCCAAGCCCTGGTCAGCTCACCGTCGACCCATCTCCACCACGCCGCACCCTCTGCACGTCCGCCGCCTCCCCTGCTTCGCCGCGCGTGCCGCCGCACCACCGCGCGAAGCTCCACGCCGTCGAGCACGAGCCACCGCCGCCTCCAAGCGCCTTAACACGCCGCCGGCCACCCCAAGCCGTCGACGCGCCGCTTCCCCTGCCGTGCGCCCCGCCATGGTCACCGCGCCGCTCTGCCGTCCGGGCGCCCCTGTACGCACCCACACGCCCACGCGCTCCTCACCATGCCGTGCACCTCGCCGACGCACTTCATCCCCGCCAGGCACTCCGGCCGGCCATCACACACCACCGCGACGCCGAGGCTCGCCGCCTTGCTCCGTGTACACCACATCACCACGCCGCCGTGCCCCTGTTCGCCGCCACGCCCATCCTTCACGTCGACATCCTGGCCACCTCGACACTCCACGGCAACGGGTCCTGCACGTCACACACCCGCTCCACCACGACCTCCAGTGGCTCCCCGTCGTGCTACAGCTCAGCGCCGCTACACACTCCATGCTGTGCCGTCCACCGAGCTTCCTGCCGTCGCTGCCGCTGTCTTCGTCGCGACGCGCCACCACACGTCGGCGTACCTCCTCCGCATCCTACACGCGCCAGTAGCACCGCGCCGTGCGGCACAAGGCCGCGCTGTGCGCACCCTGCACACAACGTCACACCTCCGCCGCCATGTGTCGCTGCCGTCACGGGCGCCAAAGATGACACTGTCGGATTCTCTTGCCCAACCAATCTCCTAGGCCGTACTGCAACTCTCGCGCCACAACTTTTTCCGTTGCTCGCAACGCCACCGCCGTACCGCTCACCCGCCTACCTCGCCGTGGCACAATCCCTTGCTGTTGCTGCGCTCCCCAAAAGCCTGCCACTTTTCCGGTCGTCGTGGTGGGATCGTGGATCGCCGGTACTCTTCCGTTGCTTCTCCCGCAGCTTATCGTCTTCCGCCCGCGCATACTCCTCCATCTTCTTCATCAGCTTCGACACGGTCTTGGGTGGTCGTCGTGACAAGCGCGACCGGAGCGAGCCGTGCAGGAGCACTTCCTGAGCGGCATCGATGATGGTGCGCTCGCTGAGACCGCTGGCTTGGCACTTGACATTCACGAAGCGCCGGACGAAGCTGCAAAGAGTCTCATTCTTCCCTTGCTTGATGGCGAACAGGTGTCTGGAGGTGACCGGGTCGTCGTAGTTGCCCTAGAAGTTCTCCAACATCAGCTCCCGAAGCTGCTCCCAGGAACGGATCCTTCCGGCCTCCAGTGTGGTGTACTAGGTGCGGGCTATGTCGGTGACGGACATCAAGAAGCTCTTGGCCATGGTGAACTCGTCCCCCCACAGACTGGATGGCCGCCTCGAACTCATGAGGAAAGCGGTCGGGTCGGTCTTGCCGTCGCATGGCGCGATCTAGGGCATCTTGAAGCCCTTTGGCCATCCGAGGGATTGGAGGGTCAAGGACAAAGGCAACTTGGGATCATGGACCCCGCCCTGCCTCGGGGGGCCTTCGCTTCGCTCCCGCTTCGGGGTCCGGCGCGGCCCTCGCCCTCTCTTGCCGGGACCGTCTCGGAGCGTCTTTTCTGCCTCGAGCTCTTCCAGGAGCCGCTTCAACTCCCAGGACCTCCGGTTGGCCTCCGCCCGGCACCTCAGGTAGTCCTCCTCCTGTCTTCGAGCCTCCCGGTCGACCTCGTCCCTGGTCATAGAGTCTTGCTATTCGGCTTCCCTTCGGGCCTTCTGGAGCTGGTCCCGGAGCTCGGCTTCCTCTTGCTCCGCTCGCAGGGCCTCTCGCTCCTCCGGGGTGGTGTCGTCGCTTCCCCCCGGCCTTGCCGGAAGACCGTCGTCGTCCTCCAAAGGGTCAGCGCTCGGATCCTCTGGGTCTTCACCTCCTCCCACTCGGAGGTTCTCCCGCTCGGCTCCGTCAGGATCCCGGAGCTCGTCGGTGGACCCTGGGGGAGAGGCCCCGGAGGCATCGCCCTCGATCGGGAAATGCTCATCCCGGGAGGCCTCCGAAACCACCTTCCCCTTTTTCATGGATGGGGCCATCTTGGCTTGTCGCACATGTCCCCACTAACGGCGCCAACTATTGGTGGTTACAGTAGTCCAAACAGTAAAAGGTGGGACCCTTGAGTCGGAACGTACAGCTCAGAAGGGCTACTAGAGGACTGAGTGACTAGTCGGATTTCTTAAAAGCTACCCCGCTTCGCTGCTCTCTCCGCATCCCACGGGGGTACGTGTCGACCAGCGCTTGCTCTCGCACCCTCGCCTTGCATTCTTGCAAAAACACTCCATTATCTAGAAATTGCAACAAGAGTGAAATGCACCGTGGACACCTGAACTTGCAGCGGTGTCAAATAGGTCCATGAACTTTGAAACCAGACATCTAGCCCCTCGAACTTGCAAACCCGTTCACCCCAGGTCCAACCCGGTTTTGCATGGCGGTTTTGCATGGGCACTGTAGCGATGCTGACGTCAGCGATGACATCAGCACTCCTTAATTTGCGAAATTGATATTTTTTATTCGGAGCTTCAAATATTGCAAATAATATATCAAATTTGATCGTCTCGACGAACTCTTTGCAATGGTGTACTCTGTTTTGTTATTTGAGATAGTTTTATTTAGTGTAAAATTAAATATTTCTATAAAACAAGTGATATATTATTATATAAAACGACGTACCCAGCCCGTAAGGCCGAAACCCGAGAACAGGAACATGCATCTTTGCACACGATTCTGCAGGGCTTCCACGGGATCGAGAATAATGCACAGCATGATTAGTCGGACACTGCACTTTCTCCAACGCTAGCTCCTCTCCCTCAGCGGCAAGCTCTCGAGGAGCCTTTCCTCAATTCCTCGCAACCGCGATGCTGTCCAGCCAGATCAGTGCCCATGCATGCATGCTTCCACTCCTGTAGTACCCAAGAAAAAAGGACAGGTGCACCAATGGTAACCCTAGTCAAGGCTCGCGTTTCTTCCTTTCTTTCTTTTTGAAGCTACGCATTGGCCGTTTCTGAGCTTTCGTAGCATACGGTTTCTTCGTCCCGTAACTTTTTTTAGACCACACCGTTGCGCGTTTTTCATTAAAACAACAATGCCCATCCGGTACGTTGTTTTATAGAAATATTTAATTTTACACAAAATAAAATATATCACTTGTTTTATAGAAATATTTAATTTTACACTAAATAAAACTATCTCAAATAACAAAACGGAGTACACCATTGTAAAGAGCTCGTCGAGACGATCAAATTTGATATATTATTTGTAATATTTGGAGCTCTGAATAAAAAAATATCAATTTCGCAAATTAAAGAGTGCTCACGTCATCATCGCTACAGTGCCATGCAAAACCGTCATGCAAAACCGGGTTAGACCTGGGGTGAACGGGTTCGCAAGTTCAAGAGCCTAGATGTCTGGTTTCAAAGTTCATGAACCTATTTGACATAACGCTACAAATTTAAATGCCCACGATGCATTTCACTCTTGCAGCAACAACCCCGCGGTCCCAACCATCCTCCCCGTCTCCCCTCCCTCTCCTGGTGCCCTCTCTCCTCTGCACCGCCGCCCTCTCTCCCTCTCCCTGCTCTCTGCCGCTCTCTCTTTCTCTACTCTCCGCAGTCGCCACCCCACCCCTTCTCCCTCCCCGACCGTCCCCGCTGCCCCTCCCTACACAGCCTCTCCGTCATCCTCCGTCGTCGTCCCGTCTGCACACGCGAGATCCAGATCCGCCGCGGGGGGGGGGGGGGGGGGGGGCGCACGCGGTTTCGAGTGGGAGCGCCGGCGTGGGCAACCTCGTCGTCTACCCTACAATACCGCGGCGTCCCTCTGCACCGCCGAATGTGGCGGCGCGGGATGCGGTGGAGGAGGCGCACGTCCGTGCCGCGTGGAACAGCTGCGGTGGATCTGAGCGTGCACCCGCGGGCCTGGGGTATCTGCAACGAAGCACCGGCGAGCTCCAAATAGCTGCCAGCGGACAACACCCAACAACAGCAACACCTCCTGTATGCGCAGATCAAGCTGACCTCGCTATCCTTCTCTTGCTCTCTCTCAGGTCCTGGCGGTGCGTGACGGCGCGGAGCCCAGAGATGGAATGCGACGGCGGCGGCGGCGGCATGGCCTCGCCTTTGAGGGATTCCCCAATGCTCCGCTCGCTCTGACTGCTTCTCGCCCACACCTGCAACGTGAGCACATTGGAGGATCCGCCTGCCATTCATGGCGGTCATGACGCCACGGATTGGTCCTGTCCGGGAGGGTGCATCCTCGTGGTAAATGTTCAGCTGCTTCTGTCCTTTTTTTTTACCTTGCACATTCGCAGTTCAGTGATAGACACATACGTGATATCTTTGGCAGAGAATAACTGGTTTTCCAAAAGAGAAGTTCTTTCATTCAGCTAATAAAAAGAAGGTGGTGGTCAAATCAAACGAAACATAGAGGAGGCAATCATAGACGGGTTTCCATTGGCAATGGAACAGGGCTATTGGGAGTTCGTCACGCCATGCACATTCTACAGATCAGGGCCAGCTAGCAGGTATGTATTTTCTACCCCTTTGCTAGTGCAGGTGGAGCAATAACGAATTCATAAGATACCAGATTGGTCCAAAGGTTTTTCTTCTGAAACAAACCACAATGCTGAATTGGTGTTGGGCATTGATGTGAACAAAAAGGTCAAAACTGGATCTTCAATTTTATATGTGCAGTTCAGAACAAAATAGTTGTTGCATTTTAAAAATTGAGGCCCAATAAATTTGTTGCAGGTAAATTGGTTGTGGACCACAACTAATTCAGTTAATCTGATTGTTTGTAATGCATCCAAGGTGGTCGAACGTATAAATTTTTTGGTAGGTAGATCAATGTGGGTCGTCAGCCATTTGGACAATTTTCTTATTTTACCAAAGTGTTCCTTCAGATAACTCAATTTTAGTTCTAATTGTGCTTACTGCAGTGGATGTTGACTAATGCCATATCCTCCTCTTTGTTGTGGCTGTAGTGAAAGTTGCGGGTTCGGTCATCAAGATTTCAGGGTGAGCTTTCCACATCCTCTACTCTTTTCACAAATATAGGATGAACCTTGCTTGTTGTCATGATTTAGGGTCGCAAAATGTGTTGATGCTTGTGTTGATGCAATTCGAAGCTTGCCATTTCACAGTAGTAGACTAATACAAACAGATTATCAAATATATTAAACTGGAAGTCCGTCATCCTTCCCAACGGTTTAAGAAACTTTTACACGATCAACAATATATCCTCTCCGGTTTGTGGATATTTGGTCAACTTTGCAATGTCGAGATGTGATGCCTAATACATCAACTGAAATAGAAGTAATAAGTTGGAAAGTTACAGTTTTACTTTAATGAATAGTTATGAGGCTGAAATGTTTTTTCCTTCCCTCTAGTTTTACTTTAATGAATAGTTATGAGTCTGAAATGTTTTTTCCTTCCCTCCCCTAAGGGCAATGCAACCTTCAAATCCATTTGGCAGAGAGCTGAAACTATCAGTTTTAGTCCAACCAATTAATATTGCTTCATGTTTTTTGTAGGAAATGAAAAAAGTTCCCTTCCCAAGTTGACTCAACTTACAATGTAGCATTCACTATTTTAGTGTCGAATCTGTATATGAGAGATTCTTGATTGCTTCTCAAGATGTTATGCCCGGGACAATCTTTTTTAAGAAAGCATCATGTTACATTTAAAAAAAACTCTTTAGAGTGGATACTAATTGCCCATTGCGCCAGTTAACATCGCTTATACCTTGCATATCACCATATAATGTGTTTGAGGGATATAATCCATGATTGTAGGCTTTTTTTCATTTCAGAGCGAGACCTGTATTTTAGTAGTGATGTTCTCGATGAAATAAGTGAGGTATGACCATAAGATAGCCTGACATTTAGTATAAGAGAATGATAGAATAGTCATCGATGATAAAAGAATGGCGCCTATATCTGTTATGCCTTACATAGAACAATATTTACATAAACTATATTAGCATAAACTTTATAATTATTTGCTTTGGCCAATAATCCTATCTTTTGCTGCCTTGTACGAAAAGATGTGTCATTGTTGTAGAGCTCTATTTGTTCCTCTTTATTTCTCATAATTTGTACCTTACTGTATATGTTTAAGTGATGGAGCTGTTGACTGTTGAGATTGCAAAGTGGGATTACCGGCAAACCAAAGCATAGAGTATAAGGCCCATTCAAAGCTTATTACTCGCTGCTTGAGTGTGTGACCCCTTCAGAGCTTGTTTCAAACAACTAGATGTATTGCAAACTATGTAAGCGACAAAACCTTTGTGCTCATCAATGTCGACGCTTAATAAGCCTTAAAGGGACTAAACTGACCTGTTATGTGAACTGGAGATTGTCCTGTAAGAATGCTTTGTATACTGATATTTTTGTGTCTTTGCTGGTCAATTTTTGTTCAGGATAGGGCGCGCGCCGAATGTTCTAGCAGAGTGAATTGATCTTAACTGAACTGAATACAAAGGGCCAACGTCCCCTTATATAGGCCTCCAAGGCCGTTCCGATACAAAGTCTGTTTTACCCCCGGGACGGCCACGGTACGGACGTGCTACCATTCTCGCCACGCGAAGGGCACTCTGGTACATTTTCCTCCCCCTACGCGACGTCGGACCGTGCTCCCATGGAAACCCAAAAAGTGCCCCTTCGCCCAGGTGCTCGGTCCCCTCGGGGGCCTTCCGGGCTCCGACGCTCTTCCGGGTGTCGAACCCCGAACCTCTCCTGCGCCCTCTGTCGACCGCCCGCAGCCGCTTCCGTCTTGCCCTTTTGCTGACTCTCCCGGGAGAGTCCTCTTCTTCCAGCCCACGCTGGGGCCCACACCTTCACCCTTGCCGGTGGGGGGCCCGTCCCCGGATCCCCAACACCTCACTTTATCAGTTTTCCCCTATACTCCTATAGGTTACTAAATTTTTATATTTACTGCATGAGACTGAAAACAAGTTCACTCGTCTCCAACTATAGAAGTTAGCTCAAAATTTGTGTTGATTATCAAAGTCGGCAAAGACTTCCACTCCTTTTGTCACGAAACACAACAAAAAAGAATCTTGTTTTTATTGCGACCTATATTTCCGAGGTGACATTTCCATCGGTTCAATCCACGGTAAGCAATGATAGTCTCACCATAGTTGTTTTAAAGTAAGTGGCATTCTTTATAAAATAAAATCTCTAATTAAATTGATATGCATATATTCACTGGCAGAATAAACGATAATTTTGCTACCGTTCACTCATTTAGTTTTGAAGCTCCATTCTGCATATATTCAATGTTGCACGCTGAACAATACGGTGTGAGCATGATATAGTAATAGGAGACTAGAGTCTGGGGCACGCCTCCGCGCGTGCCACTTACTCGTTCCATCTTAGAGCCAATAGGTTTGCTAAGCTTTGATGGTAGAAAATGCATCTAATACCATAAAAAAGAGTACGAATTTATTTTAGAATATAACATACAGTAGCATTGAACACCTGAATTACAAACACGAGTCATAAAATTAATATACTGAAGTCTTAGCAAATTTCAGGCTGCTCCAAAAGCCACCTAGCAAATCAGGTTGACTATAAGTTACTCCCTGGATTAAGATACATCTACATTACACTCCAAGATGCTAAGGCCAACAATTCATACTTACCGTCCTACATCATGCAAGTAGGGTTCAGCAAAACCTTCCTCCCAGTACGCCTTGCAAGTTGTATGTCCTTTTGCACCACTTGTAGAGCCATCTTCTGAAACTTTCTCTACTGAAATTAACAATGAGGAACATATGAAGCTATGACACATGTAGCTAATTCAACATTTCCCAAAGATGATAGTTTGAAGCATACCAGATTCACCACGGAAGAGCCTACTGAGGTTAACCATCACTTAGCAAATAGCGGCCGTGAGACCAGCTATTGCAACAACACCCTTTGCAAAACTGAACTGCAGGTCATCAATAGTACTCCTGAAAAACCACAGCACAAAAGGTTGGAACGGTTTAAAGTGCTAGAGTAAAATCTCATAACCATCATTTGATTATTACTTTATCTTTTCTGAGCTTGTAGCCTGATTTTTCCTGTAAAGCTTCATTTCTTCATCAACTTTTCCTTTCATAATCTCAACTTCAGTCTCCATGTTGCTAATCTTCAAGTCTTGGTGCATAATTACACACATAAAGAAGAAGTTCACAGAAACAAAAGATGCAATACAACATTCATGCAAACCATGTTGCGTTTCTTATTCACATCGGACACATTGAAAAAGGAGTTAAATGTTGTAGTTCAAACCTGAGTTAGCTTCTGTTCAACATCAGACTCAAATCTTTTTTTCCTCTCCTTGAACAACTCCATCTCTGGATCCTAAAATACTTAAGAGCAAAAGCATATAGGTAGGTCAGAGTGCAGACGAGATAAAATAATTATTCAAAAAGGATGATAAAATGCTTTTGTATGGAATGTAAACAAATACTTCCAGAAAGGCCTCATCACTTTCCAACTTTCAACATTTTGTTGAAAAAACTCTATACAGTAATACCCACATTATCGCAGGCACTGCAACATTTTGACATAGTACAAAAGAGTACTACCCATGTTCCCTACATCAGTAGTCACAATAATTAGGATTGTGCATGAACCTATTTTTGTGTCGCTACATTACGGGTAGAGCGTAGCCATTCTAAAGAAAGGAAAATAGCACACAGTATCATCTAATTTCAAGCACAAGTGTGAATCCCTTTTCAATCTATCAATCCTAGCTTGGCAATAGATTGAAGAGTCAACCATGCCAAAATTCAATCCCATCAGTTTGCCTGATTTTAGATTTTAGCTAGCATGGTTAAATGGTGCATGGCTCACAGAATTAACTGTCTTCAGTTAGTCTCATCTATGAGAAATAATCATGTCCATAAGACATGCATATCAGTATATAGAGACATTTTTAAGCCAAGCGCTGTAATTCAGTTCTAAATTCACCACACTAAAGCGACAGTTACGGCGAGATCTTAACTCAGACTATTTTTAGCAACATTTGTTTCTGTATTTACTGTTTAGCAAACTCCATTAGTCCAGTCCACTCTATTTGGTTAGACAGGAAAAACAAACCAAAAAAAAAAGATTACCTAACATGAAAAAAGGAGAATGACACCATCAAAGGCATTTACAAAACAAAGGAGGATGTCAGATATAGACTAACTCAGCAACATTTCATTTTTTTGCCCATATACAATGCAAATGATAACCAACTTGCATCCAAATGACATCTATTTAACTCCTGTAAAGCAAACAAATTATCCCGTCGCACACTGCATGATTAAATGACCGACAGTTATGTGCATGCTTCATTTTGGAAAAATATTAGTCAGGACAAGACCAAACCACAAGACACAATACAAAGATATCACCAGGCGACTTGTGTGTTGCTCTCAGATTTTGATAAGACATTTTAGCTCTACCCTCTGTCTTTTAAGATAGATTTATTCCAAGCAAAATCTATCTCATATCTGGAATTTCAATTCGGTTCAACAAAGACAAGTAGATAAACTTAAATAAAGTGTTCAACAAAACTGTAAATTCAAAACTTACCTGTGACAATATTGTCGGGGTTTGTTACCGCCGGCAAGTAAATTTATATGAGAGCGCGTGTTCTGATCCGCACGGTGGCACAGGAGACACTCGGGGTTATACTGGTTCGGGCCTCCGGAGAGTAATACCCTACGTCCAGTCTGAGAGGAAGTGTTCCTTATGCTCGGGAGTTTGTAGCAGGGGGTACAAACAGGTCAGGAGAGGGTGTAGAGCCCAAGTCCCTGGTGTGCGAGTGGTTCAAGTAGCAGAAGTCTGCGTACGTGAGTGTGTGAGTGCTTGCGGTGTTTGTATGAGATGAGATATCGATGCTAAGTGCGTGTGGGGGTGAAAACGAACGTGTCTTGTGAGCACCTCTGTCTCTCCCTTTTATAGTCGCAAGGGGGAGGCTCAGGGTGGTTACATCGAGTGCATGTGAGCTGGTCTGCAGTGCGAGGCGTCCTTCTCTGCGTCGGGCTGTCAGATAGCAGGAGCGGCGAAGCACTGTTACGGGGCCTTGGGTGAAGGTGTAGATCCCGTGCGTCCCAAGCAGCCGTCCTGGGGCCCCCTGCGCCCTTCTCCGGGTAGTTAGTCGGGTACAGGAGGCAGAGTACTGGCCCTGATCCCGTCAGTGGATCAGGGGCTTGTCTTTTCTGGTACTGTGGAAACGGAGTGGCCTGCACCACGGCGATCGAGGGATAGGTAACGGCTTGCACTGTGCAGTTGGTGGCACAGCGCTTCCCGTGCCCTCCGTGGTACGGTGCGCACCGCCCCTGCAGAGGAGCGGCAGGAGGATCCGTCTTCTGACATAGGATCGACCTGGTCAGGGCGGACCCGTGCAGGGAAACTGACACGTGGTGGACCGTGTACCGGGGTATCACGGCACACCAGCGGGGCCTGCGTACCTGCGGCCTTGACGGCCAAGTCTTGAACTGGTCGGAGACGGAAAACCACTCGTGCGAGTAGGTGATCTATGCTGCGTCTTCCGATGCTTGGGTGTAGTATGTACTGTACCGTACGTTGCCTGGCGCTCATTACGCCATTGGCGGTACGATGGTCATTGTGCCGTTCGTGGCAGGGTTTGACGAATTCATCCCCTGACACCGGATCGGCCTGGCCCGGGCGGACCGCTGCGACGGTGCGGACACGTGGCAGCGCGAGGGGGAGCGTGCACGGAGTTCCCGGGACCCCGATCTGATGGGCCCACGTGCCCCGTGCCTTCCCCGTGAAGCCTGCGCGAGTCAGTGACGGAAACTACTCGTGCGAACGAGTAGTCGTGGCTCCAAGGCGGAGACTACTCGTGCGAGCGAGTAGTTGCGGCCGCGAGGCGGAAACTACTCGTGCGAGCGAGTAGTCGGGAGTGGAGGTGAGAACCTATCGTACGGACCACCACGTACTCAGGGAAGAGGGTACGGATGGCCGTGGGTCGCCTGTCTTCTGGCCCATGGCGGAAACTGGTCGTACGAGCCTTCTCGTGCCCGGTCAGCGTAACACTCGTTGTGTTAGCTACCGGAGCTCGCCGTACGTGGGTCCGTACTGCGTTTTTCAGGGGTCTTGGTGGGCCCTGGTCCATGGCCTCATCAGTAGCCCCCGAGCCTGGTGAGGGAGTCGGAGACTCGCTCCCAGGATCAACTGTCACGGAGACGAGGAGACTTGTTGTGTTGTTTGTGTTTTTCGGCGGGGACGCGCGAGCGGACCCGCGGGTAGTAGCCCCCGAGCCCACGGACAAGTCGGGGACTTGTGCGTGGGGTTAAATACTGGTCTTTTGGACAAGTCGGAGACTTGTGGTTTGCTGCGTGGTGCGTGTCGTGGGGTGACTGGCGGAGATCTCGTGCCGGTTGCGAGATTTCTGGGTCCCGCTTCGGGTGACGTGGCAGCTCGGTCGTGGGCGGCGCGCAGTAGTGGGGCGCGCCTTTTGAGGGGCGACGCTTCGGCGGAGAGAGGGCGTGGCCTGAGGCGACACGGGCATTAACTGCGGGGGGCAGAAGTAATCATTCCCCCGTTTATATACCGCGGCCGTCGACCAATTTTTCCCCTTCCGCTTCCTTGTGTCTTCCGCCGCCGCCGTTTCTTGCCTTTGCTCCACACTCACTGCGCGCAAGCTGCAGAGCCCGCCTCGCCTCTTCTCGCAAGCTGGAAACGCCCACCGCCGCCACCACAGCTGACGCGATGTCGAACTGGTCATCTTCGACGGTGACTTGGTCCGAGCTCGACCGCCTCGCGTCCGACGGCATGTTGCCGCCACTGACCGCGGCGGAAGAGTGGAGGGTGCCTGGGCCGGAGAACAGCCCCCAGCCCCCGGCGGGGTACGTAGTCTCGTTCGTGCTGTTCCACGAGCGAGGCTTCTCCGTCCCGGCGGGACGGTTCATCCGCGCCGTGCTCGAGGAGTACGGCTTGGAGCTTCACAACATCAACCCGAACGGCGTCCAACAGATGGCGGCATTTGAGGCTTTGTGCGAGGGGTACCTGGAGCAAGGAGCCCATTGGGACTTGTTTCGGTACTTCTACAAGTTCGTCTGTGTCAAGGACAACAATTCCGCGGCGGTCATCGGGTGCGCCGGCCTCCGCGGGAAGCAGGGGAGGATGGACGAGTACATCCCCACCTACCTGACCTCCTCCAATAGCGGGTGGCATCGAGGGTGGTTCTACCTCAAGAATGACCTCGAGAACCCGCTGCCGGAGTTCACCAATCGCTGGTACGATCGGGCGCCGGCGAAATGGAGCTACGGGCCAGAGAAGAAAGATCGTCCCCGGTTCCTCGACAGCGCCCTCACCGCCCTCGAGATACTTCGCAACAACGGGGTGAATTTCGTCACCTTGATTGGCGGCTACCACACCCGGGGGGTCGTCCCGCTCCGTCGTCGCGCGCTGCGCCTCTGGGAGATGACGGATGACCGGGCTCCCTTCGAGGGGACCGTGACCGCTCGACCTCTGCCCTCACTGGACGAGGTCCAGCGCCGGGTGTCCCAGGCCACCGGGTCACCTGGATGTTTTGGTCGCCGCCGGGCATGCTGCAGATGCTCCCTTCCTCGGCCACGGCGGCGCTGGTATGTCTCCTCTTCGACTTCCTTTCGATTCTCCTTTTGCGATTGCGGGTGGTGATTGTTCTTGTGCTTGCGCAGATGAGGAACGTGCACGTCCTCCCCTCTCGTCCTCCGCTGGAAGAGGACCGGACGCTCACCCGGGAGACCGTTGCGCTGCAGCAGCGGTGAGGGCAGCGCAAGAGGGCCTACCAACAGAAGGAGATCGAGAAACCGGAAAGGAACGACAAGCGCGCCTGCACCGGCGCAATGGGGAGAAGGACGTCTCCAATGATGAGGATCCCTCGTCGGCGCCGTCGGATACGGACAAGTCCGAGTCCCTGTTTGAGTGGACCGATGACGAGGCGGCGCCGTCCTCGCAGTCACGCGGCGGATCGGCGCCCGCCTCGGCCGCAGCTGGCACCAGTTCGAGCCGGCAGGCGCCCTCCTCCTCTTCCCGGGCTGACCAGCCCAGAACAAGCAGCTGTGTTCCTCGGCGGGACCACCGCGAGAGGGGTAGGAGCTCTTCGCGGCGCGGCGACACCAGCCGCCACGAGTCAAGGCACGACGGCTCGCGTCGCCACTCCTCGCGCCGGAGGTCTCACTCGCCCTCCGCACGTTCGTCACGGGAGGCGCGGAGCGTGCCGGCGGCCTCCCCGCCACCTGCAGCCCAGAGCGGGGAGGCGGCCCCGACCCAACGACGGCTCGCGTCGGTCGTCGTTGCCAGAGGCGGTTCGATACCGCCTCTGACATCTGCCCCGTCGTCGGGGGGCAAGAGGGCGGCGTCCCCGCGCAAGCCCACGATCGGTTCCAAGCGGCCCCGTCGCGTCGCAGAGGGGTAAGTTCTGAGTTGCAATCTTCTGGTTTTTTCTTTGTGTTTCTAGCGAGTGCGTTTTTGCTTGTCGTCGTGACATCCTTCTCGATTCAGGGTGCCCGACCGCCGGGCCATGAGGCCGGCACCTGTCAAGGCATTGCGCCGCCCTGCCCAGGTGGGCGGAGACGCGCCCTCGTCGAGTGACCCGTCGTCCTCCGTTCAGTCGGGGGCGGCGGCAGAAGAAGCAATTGGGTCAGGGACCCAGGTGGTGACCGTCCCCACTCAGAGAACTGCGAGCCCGGCTCGCAGCGACCTGTCGATGGGGGCGATGGGATTGGGGGGCGAGGCCCCCACCGAAGAAGCACTCTTGGCCCACGCGGCCGAGCTGGCAAGGTGCCTGTCCGGGGCCCAGGAGCAGGACCAGGAGAACCCTGCTCTCGAGGCGCGGGCGGGCGACGATGACCAGCCAGCCCCCGAGTCATCGATGGGGGCGGGTAACGACACGCAGCCAGCCCCCGAGTCGTCAGCGGGGGCGGGCAACGATGCTGACGCTGAGCGGCCAGCCCCCGAGTCGCTGGAGGGGACGACCGCTGCCGCTGCGGACTTCAAAACCCCAGCCCCTGAGTCGGCGGGGGGAACAGGGAGTACTGTTGAGATGGTGGAGGCAGGCGACCACGCCTCCGAGGATGCTTCTGCCGCGGCGACGATCGTGGTGACCGAGGGGATCGTCCCCATCTCGTCGGTCGCCGCATCGGATGCCGCTCCAGCTGAGGTGATCGTCATCCCGGCGTCGCCTTCTCCGGTCGTCTCTCCCGTCAGGACGGTGGACGAGCAGATGCCTCCTCCGACCGTGGAGGTCGGGGAGAGCTCGAGGGTGCCGAGGCCGACCACCTCGACGGCGGAAGAGGAGGAGACGGGAGTTCCGCCACTCTGGCTGGTGCCCATGTCGCCGGTCCTGGCCTCAGTAGGCTCAGGCCTCGACAGCGACGCAGAGCTGGCGGCACGTCGCCGCCTAGAGCGTAGCCTGCGCCAGTCGGAGCGGGCAATCAGGGACCTGATCCCCGCCTCGAGAGTGAGTCTGTTTTCTTCCTCTTCTTTTCTCATGCTTATTTTTCCTTTTCTTCTCAGTCGTGTGACTCATGCGTGGTTTAGGAGCTCGTCGGGCGCTCCGAGGACAAGACGCGGGCCTTTGAGGCACTCCGCGCGGAGAAAGTCCAGCTGGAGGCGCAGCTGGCCGCGGCCCGCCTTGCAGCAGCGGATGGCGAGGCCAGCCGGTCAACAGAGTGCGCGTCCTTTGAGGCGAGGACGAAAGCTGCTGAAGACCGCGCGGCCATAGCGCAGGCGGAGAAGGCCGCCCTGGAGGAGAAGCTGATCGTGGCAGAGCAAGTGGCAGCAGAGCTACGCTCCAGCGCTGAGGCCGCAGCCCGCACCGCCCGTCAAGAGAAAGCGGACCTCGAGACCAGGGCGAGCCGGGCTGAGTCCGACTTCCAGGCGGCTCGTGAGAGGGTGACGACGCTCGAGGCCTAAGTCAGCAGCGTCACCGACGAGAAGGGCCGTCTCGAAGAAATTGCCCAAAAGCGTGAGAATGAGATCATTGGTGAGTACCTTATAACCTGTTGTCTCTGCTTTCTGTTTCCGTGCGGTATCTTGATTCGAGACATCGTCTTTCTTCTGGGATGTACAGCTCTCCGCGTGGCCCGTACCGACTTGGAGAAGCAAGTCGCGGGTCACAAGAGTGCCGCGACCACCTGCCTCGTCGAGAACCAGAAGCTGGTGGAGCTGATCAAGGAGGCTAACGAGAGGCTCAATAGTAAGAGCTGTGTCCTCCTCATCTTTTGCCTTCCTTGGGTTGGGACATCTTTCGCTGATATCGGTCTTTTCACTTCTCTCCAAAGGTCGCGACCGAGCTCGAGCAGGAGCGGAAATCACACGCGGGGGCCAGGACCGAGATCAAGCAGTTGGAGTCGATCCGCAACGGAATGGGAGCGGCCATCATAAAGGCGTGCGACGAACTCGGTGTTCCTCCCGACCCCATGAAGGATCGCTTGGAGTTGGTCGCTGCAACAGCTCGTCAACAGTCGACGGATATGGCCGGCGACGCCGTCCGCAAGGTGGTAGCCATCTTCTTGTCGCACTACCCCGACCTGGACAGGGTGCTGCTGGGCCAGGGATGGTGTCCGGGCTACACCAACGAGCAGTATGACAGCATCGAAGAAGGCGCCATCGACTTCGCCAAAGCTATGCTGGGTCATGCCCTCCACGACCTGGGCCTGTAAAGGGAAAAACCAAGTTGCCTCGCCGAGGCTTTTTAATCATGCTTGTAAAAACTTGTGGGCCAAGTGTTCATGGTAAACTCGTGGGTTAAGAACCCATTTTTATTTCAAGTTTAAGCATCTTGATTGTTTGTCGACCTTTTCTTCGAGTAGCTAGAGGGCCTGTGAGCCCGATTAGTGTAGCTTAAAAGTTTCGCTGGCGGTGTCTTGCTCCGTAGCCGCGGAGGCGTAGGAACTTGGCGACTCGACCGGGCTTTGTTTAGGAGCGTTACTATTTGAGCGGGCAGCCCCCGAGTACTTCGGAGAAAGATAGGTACGCGTGCATGTTTTGCAAACAAGAAAACTCTTGAGAGTTTGAGACGGTTACTCGGAATCCCTTCGAAGGGGTGAGTGATCGATAACTTGAGGTCACAAATTTTGCTTGTGGGTCTTTGTACCGTAGCCATGGGGGCGTAAGTACTCGGGGCCCGGACGAGCGCAGGTTCATGACCGCTAGAGTCGTCGTTCATCTCCCTTTGAGGAATGTGAGCGTACCACAATGATCATACGAGAAACCATGGATGGTTTTTGATCGAAAAAATGTTTCGCAACGCTTAGGGGAGGGGGGTCGTAGCCCCCGGGTAGCCCTCGAGCCCATGGACAAGTCGGAGACTTGCCCATGGGATAAAACAAGCATAGACGACATTTTACTCGAGTAAAAATGTGAGCTTGAGAAAGATATCATTTCATGAAAATAGAAAGTAGCTCGGAGCTCTTGCATTATCATAAAATGAGAATGAAATAAAGGCTTAAGGGTAAAAACGGCGTAGCTGCTCTATGTTCCAGGAATTGGAGATGACCCTGCCGTCCTCGTGCTTAAGTTTGAAAGTTCCCGGGCGGAGCACTTGGTCGACGATGTACGGTCCTTCCCATGGAGGTGAGAGCTTGTGTCGCCCCTCGTTACTCTGAACTCATCGGAGGACGAGGTCGCCGACTTGAAACTCGCGCTCCCGTATGTTACGCTCGTGGTAGCGACGTAGAGCTTGCTGATATTGCGCCGAGTGGAGGAGGGCGACGCTGCGTGCCTCATCCAGCTGGTCGATGGCGTTCTCGAGGGCGACCTGGTTGCCTTCTTCAATGTAGGCTTGAACTCGTGGGCTGCCGTAGTCGGTGTCCGTTGGGAGGATCGCTTCCGACCCGTGGACGAGGAAGAAAGGCGTACAGCCAGTAGCCCGACTTGGCGTGGTGCGCAAGCTCCACAGGACGGACGGAAGTTCTGCGGCCCACGTCGCTCAAAACTTCTCGAGACGCTTGAATAACCGTGGCTTCAGACCTTGCAAGATCATGCCGTTGGCCCTCTCCACTTGCCCATTGGTCCTTGGATGGCTGACGGCGGCCCAGTCCACACGGATGTGGTTGTCGTCGCAGAACTTGAGAAATTTCTTGCCGGTGAACTGCGTGCCGTTGTCGGTGATGATGAAGTTCGGGATCCCGAAGCGATAGATGATGTCGGTGAAGAACGCAATGGCCTCCTCAGAACGGACATTAGTTATGGGCTTGGCCTCGATCCACTTTGAGAATTTGTCGATGGCGACGAGCACATGGGTGTAGCCCCCGGGTGCTTTTCTCAGTGGTCCGACCATATCCAGCCCCCAGACCGCGAAAGGCCAGGTGATGGGTATGGTTTGCAAGGCCTGAGCCGGGAGATGGGTTTGTCGTGCATAGAACTGGCAGCCTTCGCAGCTGCGCACGATCCGGGTTGCGTCGGCAACCGCGGTGGGCCAGTAAAAACCTTGTCGGAAAGCTTTTCCGACGATGGTCTTCAGACCGGTGTGGTGTCCGCATGTTCCCGCATGGATTTCTTGCAACAGTTCCTTGCCTTGGTCGGCCAGGATGCACCGCATGAATATGCCTTCGGCGCCTTTTCGACGGAGCTCACCGTCGATCAGCTTGTACGACTTGGCCATGCGAGCGATGCGTCGAGCCGTCTCCTTGTCGGGCGGCAATTTTCCTTCCACCATCCACTCGAGGATCAGAATCCTCCAGTCAGGATCTTCCAGGTCGGGCCCTTGCGACCCATCAATCTCCATGACCTCCTGTGTCGACAGCTCTGGCGACTTGTCCTCCTCGGAATGAACGGACGGTTCGTGCTGGTCGCTGGCGAAGACACCGTGTGGGACGGGTTTTTGATTTGACGCCGCTTTTGCGAGGGTGTCAGCCGCCTTGTTGTACTCGCGCAGCACATGATTGAGCTCGAGCCCGTGGAACTTGTCCTCCAACTCGCGCACTGCCCGGCAGTAAGCGGCCATCTTCGGACTTATGCAATTCTTCTCTTTCATAACCTCTCCCACGACTAGGTCAGAGTCCCCCCTGACGTCGAGGTGTCGAATTCCCAGCTCGAGGGCGATCCGGAGACCGTTGATGAACGCCTCGTACTCTGCGACGTTGTTGGAAGCCGCGAAATGTAGTCGGACCATGTATTCCATTCGCATGCCCAGGGGCAAGATGAACACAAGTCCAACCCCGGCTCCTTCCTTCATGAGGGATCCGTCGAAGTACATGAGCCACGTCTCGTGCTCGATGGGAGCAGGAGGCGTTTGGATCTCCGTCCATTCGGTGACGAAGTCAACCAATGCTTGCGACTTGATGGCGGTGCGGGGTGCATACTCGATATTCTGCCCCATCAACTCGAGGGCCCACTTAGCGATTCTGCCTTCTGCCTCCGGGCTCTGTATGACTTCGCCAAGCGGGTACTTGGACACCACCGTGATGCGGTGCGAGTCGAAATAATGCCGGAGCTTCCGCTTGGTGATGAGGACAGCATAGATCAGCTTTTGTATCTGCGGGTATCGTGTCTTCGAGTCGGAGAGGACTTCGCTCACGAAGTAGACAGGGCGCTGTACTTTCTGCGTCTTGCCAGGCTCGTCTCGCTCAACCACCAGTGCCGCGCTCACGACCTGGGTCGTTGCAGCGATGTACAGGAGCATCGGCTCTTCCTCGGCCGGAGCGGTGAGCACCGGTGGACTCTCGAGTAGTTTCTTGAGCGAGTCGAGGGCTTCCTGTGCTTCAGGCGTCCACTGAAAGTGCTCCGACTTCTTCATGAGCTTGTACAGTGGCAGGCTGCGCTCGCCTAGTTGAGCGATGAACCTGCTGAGAGCAGCGAGGCATCCGGTGATGCGCTGCACTCCCTTCAGATTCTTGATGGGTCCCATGCTCGTGATCGCAGAGATCTTCTCGGGGTTGGCCTCGATGCCGCGCTCTGACACAACAAAACCGAGCAGCATGCCTCTGGGGACCCCAAAGACACTTCTCGGGATTTAACTTCACGCCGTGCTCCCTCAGCTTTTCGAAGACCGCGGTTAGGTCGGGGATCAGGTCGCCCACCTTTTTTGACTTGACCATGATATCATCGACATAGGCCTCGATTAGCCGTCCGATGAGATCTCCAAAGACGCGATGCATGCATCTTTGAAAAGTGGCCCCTGCATTAACCTGAAAGGAATGGAAACGTAGCAGTACGCGCCAAACGGGGTGATGAACGAGGTGGCGAGCTGGTCGATCAAATCCATCACGATCTGATGGTACCCCGAGTAAGCGTCAAGAAAACAGAGGGTTTCGCACCCAGCCGTCGAGTCGACTACTTGATCTATGCGCGGTAAAGGAAATGGATCTTTTGGACACGCCTTGTTCAGGCTCGTGTAATCAACGCACATCCTCCATTTGCCATTCTTCTTTTCAATGAGTACAGGGTTTGCTAGCCACTCGGGGTGGTAGACTTCACGAATGAACCCTGCACTAATGAGCTTCTTGATCTCCTCTCTGATAGCCTTGCACTTGTCGGAGTTGAAGCGGCGCAGACGCTGCTTGATCGGCTTCGAGCCGGGCTTAATGTTAAGCTTGTGCTCGGCGACCTCCCTTGGAATTCCCGGCATGTCGGAGGGTTTCCATGCATATACATCGAGATTCGCGCGGAGGAAGTCGACGAGCGCGCTTTCCTAGTCGGAACCGAGCGCCGTCCCGATACGGAGTGTGCGGCCGTCGTCGGAGACAGGCACTTCCTTGGCATCCTTGGCGGGCTCGAAAGAGCAGGCCGCACGCTTGGACGACTCAGGGATTTCTTGGTCCTCGGAGGGTGGCTCAGCGGCGAGCTTCTCAGACCCGATCAGTGCTTCAGCGAACTGGAAGCACTCAGCATCACATTCGTATGCGTACTGGAAAGTTGTACCAGCTGTGATGATGCCTTTCGGGCCGGGCATCTTCAGCTTGAGGTACGTGTAGTTGGGGATGGCCATGAACTTAGCGTAAGCTGGCCTTCCGAGTATCGCGTGATATGTCCCCGGGAACCCCCACCACCTCGAAGGTGAGGGTTTCCGTCCGGAAGTTGCTCGGAGTTCCGAACGTGACAGGCAGATCGATCTGCCCGAGTGGGACCGCCTCCATCCCGGGTACGACCCCGTGGAAAGGCGCCGTTGACGGCCGCAGTCGGGACCGCGGGATCCCCATGTCGTCCAGGGTCGACATGTAGATGACGTTGAGGCCGCTGCCTCCGTCCATCAGTACCTTGTGCACACACTTGCTGTCGAACAAGGGTGACACCACCAGCGGGTAGCTACCCGGTCGTGGTATGTGGTCGGGATGATCGTGCCGATCAAACGTAACCGGCATCTCCGACCACTTCAGGTAGGTCGGGGTCGCATGCTCGAGCTGGTAGACCTCTCGGCGGACCACCTTCTCTTGACGCTTGGGCAGCCGCGCCTCCGAGCCTCCGAAGATCATCATCACGACTCTGTCTTCCCGAGGGTAAGCGCCCTCGTCATTACCCTTGTCCTTCCCTCCATCGCCGGTCGGAGCATCACTCCGCTTCTTCAGTGTGCCGGCGAGGTAGGCCTTCATCAGGTTGCAATCCTTGAAGGCGTGTTTGACCGGGCCCTCGTGGTTGGGGCACGGGGCGTCCAACAGCTTCTTGAAGTGACCCGATGGAGGGTTGCTTCTGGGTCTCGCTGTCTTTCGATCGACAACGGCCACCAAGGTATCCTCACGGTACCTCTTATCTTTGCTTTTCTTCTTCTTGATTGGTGCGGATGGGCCGTCGCCAGCTTCGGCTGGCTGCTTCCCTTTGCCTGCGACAGTGCTGAGCGTCACGGCTATGGCTTCCTCCCCGTTGGCGTGGTCGGTCGCGATGTCGAGCAGCTCCCGAGTAGACCGCGGCTTCCGCCGTCCGATCTGATGGATCAGCGTGGCACATGTGGTACCATTCTGGAAAGCCGAGATGACATCCGTGTCGGTGGTGCTGGGCAACTCGGTGCACCGCTTGGAGAAGCGTCGGATGTAGTCACGCGAGCTTTCGCCCTTCATCTGCTTGCAGTTGCGCAGGTCCCAGGGGTTCCCTGGTCGGGCGTACATGCCCTGGAAGTTGCCGATGAAGGCGTCGCGTAGTTACGACCAGCTGTCAATCTTGCCCCGCGGCAAGTGCTCGAGCCACGTGCGGGCTGAGTCCGCGAGATGTAGCGGCAGGTTCTTGATGATGAACAGATCGTCACGCGCTCCGCCGGCGTTGCATGCCAGTCGGTAGTCCTCCAACCAGACACTGGGGTTGGTCTCGCCATCGTACTTGGGCACGGAGGTCGAAGCCCTAAAACGCGAAGGGAAGCGGACGCTACGCACATTCTTCCCGAAGGCACGAGGTCCTCGGGCATCAGGCGAGCCGCTCCTGCTCCGGTCCTCGTCGCTATCGTACCGGCCTCCGCGTCACCGGTTGTACTCCTTACGAGGCTGCTCCTCATAGTCGTTGTGCTGACCCGCGTCAGCCCTCCGCCGCGCCTTGATGGTGTCGCGTGCGTCGCGGTTGGGACCCAGTCGGCTCTTGACTGGTACGTTGACCTCTTCGGACCGTCGTGGCTGCTGCGACGGTGCCGCGGGTTGTCGCAGCTCGGAGCGCCCGCGACCTTGCGAGCCCCGCTGTCGAGAAGCGGAGCTCTCCGCCTGCTGCACGACGGCAGTCTCGAGGAGTGTCTTGATCTGCTTATGCATCTCTTTCTCTTATGGCGTGGCGGGCTCTGGTACCTTCCGGAGAAGGATCGCAGCTGCCGCCAGGTTCTGCGACGCCCTTTTGAAGACGGGCGTGCCGTCAACGACATCTCGGTCATCGTTGATGATGCGCTGCTGGACGTCCCGTGCCCGTGCGCGAGCAGGAGTCGGGTTCGGGTCCTGCCCGAGTTGTTGGTGAAGCTGGGCCCGCTCATTGTCGAGCTGGCACTGAGCGTCCTCCAACTCGTCCAGTCGGGCGTGTTGTGCGGCGGCGTTGGGAGGAACTTGGGCCTCAGCCGCACTGTCCGCCGTCGAGCTGTGGGCGGAGTGAAGTGCTCCATCCGGAGTGTGAGCCGGTGCTGGAGCGACAGGGGCGTTGCCAATGACGAAGCACTCGCGCGAGGGGTCGTAACCCCCGTTGTCGGAGTCGTCGGAGTAGCCGAAACAGTAGTCCGCCGTCGTCTGGAAATGACGGAGGGCGTCGACGTCGCGAAGCCCAGAGTAATCCCACTCCGGACCCGAGATGTCATCAGTACCGTCGGTGACGAGGTACTGCTTGTCAGGCGAGGTCACAGCAAGCCCCATGTTGCAGCAGAGGCGATGGCTGGGGTAGTTCTCGTACATAGCCCAGTCCGTGCTCGATGAAGAGGAACACGCTGCCGCTGCGTAGGACCTTCCTCCACTAAGAGGTGGGAACAGGGCGCCTCCCTGGCGATGCGCTCCGTTGAGTCTGACGGCAGGGAGTCCTCTGCTGCGCCGGCGGGCTGCGGTGTACCAGCTTCGACCCGCGGAGGGGAGCTAGCACGTGCTGCCCTGCGCCGCTCCGCCTTGGCCCGCTTTGAGCGCTTGCCTGAGCGCCTCTTGCGTCAGGGTGAGCGTGGCAGGGCGGTCGGAGCAGGAGTCGGTGCAGGTGCGTCGACGACCTCGCTGACGAGGCGCATGTCGTAGTCGTCTCCAGTTGCTTGGAAATTCAGGCTCCTGAACCGGAGCTCAAGCCCAGCCATGAGCGACTCCGATGACCCCCACGGGGGAATCCATCAGCGGCGGCTTGGTGAAGGCTTTCGTCGAAGCGGGTGATGAGAGGGCCGTGCGGACCCTAAAAAGAACGTCGAAAACACGCGAATGCCCCTACCTGGCGCGCCAACTGTCGGGGTTTGTTACCGCCGGCAAGTAAATTTATATGAGAGCGCGTGTTCTGATCCGCACGGTGGCACAGGAGACACTCGGGGTTATACTGGTTCAGGCCTCCGGAGAGTAATACCCTACGTCTAGTCTGAGAGGAAGTGTTCCTTATGCTCGGGAGTTTGTAGCAGGGGGTACAAACAGGTTGGGAGAGGGTGTAGAGCCCAAGTCCCTGGTGTGCGAGTGGTTCAAGTAGCAGAAGTCTGCGTACGTGAGTGTGTGAGTGTTTGCGGTGTTTGTATGAGATGAGATATCGATGCTAAGTGCGTGTGGGGGTGAAAACGAACGTGTCTTGTGAGCACCTCTGTCTCTCCCTTTTATAGTCGCAAGGGGGAGGCTCAGGGTGGTTACATTGAGTGCATGTGAGCTGGTCTGCAATGCGAGGCGTCCTTCTCTGCGTCGGGCTGTCAGATAGTAGGAGCGGCGAAGCACTGTTACGGGGCCTTGGGTGACGGTGTAGATCCCGTGCGTCCCAAGCAGCCGTCCCGGGGCCCCCTGTGCCCTTCTCCGGGTAGTTAGTCGGGTACAGGAGGCAGAGTACTAGCCCTGATCCCGTCAGTGGATCAGGGGCTTGTCTTTTCTAGTACTGTGGAAACGGAGTGGCCTGCACCACGGCGATCGAGGGATAGGTGACGGATTGCACTGTGCAGTTGGTGGCGCAACGCTCCCCGTGCCCTCCGTGGTACGGTGCGCACCGCCCCTGCAGAGGAGCGGTAGGAGGATCCGTCTTCTGACACAGGATCGACCTGGTCAGAGCGGACCCGTGCAGGGAAACTGACACGTGGCGGACTGTGTACCGGAGTATCACGGGACACCAGCGGGGCCTGCGTACCTGCGGCCTTGACGGCCAAGTCTTGAACTGGTCGGAGACGGAAAACCACTCGTGCGAGTAGGTGATCTATGCTGCGTCTTCCGATGCTTAGGGTGTAGTGTGTACTGTACCGTACGTTGCCCGACGCTCATTACGCCGTTGGCGGTACGATGGTCACTGTGCCGTTCGTGGCAGGGTTTGATGAATCCATCCCCTGACACCGGATCGGCCTGGCCCGGGCGGACCGCTGCGGCGGTGCGGACACGTGGCAGCGCGAGGGGGAGCGTGCGCGGAGTTCCCGGGACCCCGATCTGACGGGCCCACACGCCCCGTGCCTTCCCCGCGAAGCCTGCGCGAGTCAGTGACGGAAACTACTCGTGCGAACGAGTAGTCGTGGCTCCAAGGCGGAGACTACTCGTGCGAGCGAGTAGTTGCGGCCGCGAGGCAGAAACTACTCGTGCGAGCGAGTAGTCGGGAGTGGAGGTGAGAACCTGTCGTACGGACCACCACGTACTCGGGGAAGAGGGTACGGATGGCCGTGGGCCGCCTGTCTTCTGGCCCATGGCGGAAACTGGTCGTACGAGCCTTCTCGTGCCCGGTCAGCGTAACACTCGTTGTGTTAGCTGCCGGAGCTCGCCGTACGTGGGTCCGTACTGCGTTTTTCAGGGGTCTTTGTGGGCCCTGGTCCATGGCCTCGTCAAATATCTTCTTCATAACATGTCCAACCACTACATCAACTGGCTGAAGATCAAGAACAACAACACCAGGCTATCAATGCTGGAAACAAATATATGTTTCCCATCACAAATTTACATATCTTAGATATGCACAAAAGCTCACAACTATATCCAAGCATGCTAATTGTTTATACATAATAAAGAGTACAATAGCAGGTGCAGCTTAAACTATCAATTCCAAGGCTAAACTCAATTTGCTTGGAACCCAAATGATCAGATGTCCCTTGCCCAGGCAATATGCAAACAGGAAGTACAAGGTTTAGGCGCTTTATTTTGATGCGCATGGTGCAGGCTGGTCAAATTAGATTAGAAATGGTGTGTTTCATGAATATGTGGTACATCTTCAGTGCTAATTGAAAAGATAGGCATTAGCTAGTATTATTCTGTTTGCACATGCAAATGCACATCAGTTTACCTAAAAGGCACTCCCTATTATTTTAGGTAACCATAGTGCGGGGCTAATCAAAATGAGAGGGAACAGGTCGCTTGCATTAAAAACACAGTTGAATTGGAAGAGATTTTCTCAAGTCAGTTTTGCTAAGTAAAGGAATGTAACATGCTAGTAACTGAGATACGCCTAAGAGCAGAATATAGGATATAAAATAAAGTAGCAACAATAATTTACTTTATGCAGAAGATTTATTGCAGCTTGCAGCTTACCAATAAGCTGTAAGGCCCAACAGGTCTGTGTTAAGTATATGATTCCAGTAAAACACATATTTGAGTAGTAATTTATATTGAAGAAATTCTAATGTGGGAATCAAGGTAATTAAAATTAGATGATCAAATGTGCTATTATGGTCCTATCATAGCAGAAGTGGAGATCCATTCGCGTACATGGACATCCTCGAAGGTCCAGCGGTTGAAGAGCTTCACCTTCTACTGCGGCTGGTCGACCTCCGCCATAGCTGAGAACGAGAGGGCGATGTGCTTGCTGCGGTGCGCGCGGGCGTTGGAGAAGAGAGGAGGAGGAGAGAACCGAGAGGGTCCGTCGGAGATCGACGAGGTCAGCCAGGGGGGCTGCGGCGAGGCCGTGGGCGATCTCGCCAGGCGCAGCCGGGGGATGGGGAGGTAGCGCTCCATGCCTCCATCCCCACGTGCGCCGTTCCCCGTCCATGCCTGGCTGTGGGCGCGCTCGCCGGTCTCGCGCGCCGTCCGGCACGGGCTCGCGCGTGGGGAGCTCGCCAGACCCACCGCCGTCCGCCGCGGCATCCCGCGCGGGGAGCTCGCTGGTCACACCGCCGTTCTCCAGGGGTTCGCGTACTGGGATCTCTCCGGCCGTGCCGTCGCGTGCTCCCGCGGCGAGGGAAGAGGCGGCGTCGCTGGGAGGCTTGAGCGGCGGCGACGCTGGGAGCAGGAAGCGGAGGAGGAAAGAAGAGAGAGAGAGAGAGAAAAGGGTGAGGGATGAATGGGAGGGGGTGGCGGCTCGGGACGAGGACACGCGGGGGCGGTGAGGCGGTGGAGGGCTTCTTTGCAGAGCGACGGCGGGCGTTTTTCTGCAAAATTGCCGCGAAATCAGAATTTTGTCTTCTTGGTAGACAAATATTTTGGAACATGGGGTGTTTTGTGCAATAAATTCGAACGTGTTTGCTGTAGCGGAAGGACCTCCTGGACACGAAAACGAATTACGCACAAAAGGAAGGTCTTTTTTGCAAAGTTCCACGTGCCGCTGGCGCTTTCTGGGCCGCCGGATCAGACCGATCGTACGGACGCGAAATAGGGGCGACGTAACCGCACTGGGAGGACGCGGAATCCGGATCGAATGAGGAGCGGGATCGGAGAATTGGGGGTGTTGACATAGTGGTGTCGCAAAGACGATCTAATGCAATGTGAATGAGCAGTCAGGAATTGATAAGATATTAGGGATCGTGAAAAAATTTAGTTGCCCTAAAAACAAAACAAAGGAGCATAAACATGTGAATTACCGGTATGGATGAAATTTGATCTTTTTAAAACTTCGAACAACTTTGAATGGGATGATAGCTTCTCAAATTACAACTTTCATTGCACTATATTAAGCTATTTAGTGTTCGAAAATGACAGGTATAAAAACATCCGATGGTCAAGTTATTAAAAAATAATATTTGTCAAAATATTTACCACTGTTAACTTTTAATCACGACGAGAATGACCATTAGTCTTAATTCAAAAAAATGCAAATATCATGTATTTTATTTGTGACTTACTTTATCATCAAAGATTTTCTAAGCATAACTTATCTTCTCTTATATACCCGCAACAAGATTTTAAATAAGACCAATAATTTAATATTGTACGAAAAAGTCAACAGCGATAAATATTTTAATACAAAGTGATCAGTGTACTAGAAGAACTCTTGAAATTTATGATCGATAACATTTGTCACTGCGAAGAATGGTCACAGATAAAGAAAAGGTGACGTCAGTCTCTTCTAATCGTCTCACCCAAATCGGGCAAACACCTAAGACCTACTCCCTCCGTCCTAAAATATAAACATTTCTCGATTTTTACGTATCACGTTTGATCATTCGTCTTATTCAAAAAATTTATAAAAATATAAAAATAATTATGATATATTTAAAATATATACGATGATATCATAACAAAATAAATAATATTTTCATAATTTTTTTATAAGACAAATGGTTAATGTGAACTGAAAAAGTCAGATTATATTATGAGACAGACGGAGTATCACACGACTCCCGCGGTCCCGCCTTGATCCACACCGATTCACTTCACTACTCTCCCAGTCCCACGCTCGCCACACGACTGCACGCACGGGTCCATGGCCTTGGCGACGCCGCTCCGCCACCTCCTCCCCGTGGCGGCGGCGCCGGCCACAGCTCCCGACCCCGCCGCACCATCCCTGACAACCCGCCGCCACCTCTCGCCCCGCCGGGGCCGCCTCCGCTCTAGACTCGCCGCGTCCGCGTCCCCGTCCCCGTTCCCGGAGCCCAGGTCCAGGTCCCTGACCGCGGCGGCTGCGGCGGGCGGGCGGCCGACGGTGCTCGTCACGGAGAAGCTGGGAACCGCGGGGCTGGACCTGCTGCGCTCGTACGCGAACGTGGACTGCTCGTACGAGCTCACGGCGGAGGAGCTCCGCGCCAAGGTCTCTCTCGTCGACGCGCTGGTGGTGCGCAGCGGGACGCGCGTGACGCGGGAGGTGTTCGAGGCCGCGCGCGGGCGGCTCCGCGTGGTCGGCCGTGCCGGCGTCGGGATCGACAACGTCGACCTCCAGGCGGCGACCGAGGCCGGGTGCCTCGTCGTCAACGCGCCCACCGCCAACACGGTCGCCGCCGCCGAGCACGCCGTCGCGCTCCTCACCGCCATGGCCCGCAATGTCGCGCGGGCCGACGCGTCGCTCAAGGCCGGTACGCCCCCTCTCGTTGCTCCCTCCGAACAAACGCGTGTGGACGATAGCACGACCGTGTCTTCCTACCACACGTTATGCGAATAGGATAAGGTCCTACTACAGTGCGACTGTTAACAATGTGCACGTACTGAACTTTTCTATCAGTAGTTTCTGATCAGTGCACATTGCTCGCTAACGAGATGGAAATCTGTAGTTCATGTCATCACGTTTCTATACACCTCTGTACTGTCGATTCTTTCAAAAGTTAGGTTCTAAACAAAACTTGCGTGATTCCATTGGAAATCTGTGTATGTGCTTTCAATAATGGTGGCACGCCAATGGCGTGATCATGGAGGTGGTAACATGGTTCATCTGCATTATCATCCTTCTTGGACTGTGCTTTTTGGTTAAGGACAAAGTGGTGCGTACTGATCAAAGGTGATTCCAGTGCACGTGCTAGATCAATTGTCAGTTTTGTGATGTTGCCAGTGTCATTGTAGAAAATATAAATAAGTACTTGCCATGTTATGTCATTGCCTGCTGAAATTAAAGAATGGCTGAAGCTTTAAGTGTTCTGAATTAATTTTGAAGCACATATTGGTGGTTTATGATGATTTTTCCAAGGCCCATTCAGTTCATATTTTTGGTTGGGTTCTGCTATCCGCTTATCCCTCTCTTGCAGTTAGCTGAAATTTCCACTTGCAGTAAAGAAATCCATTCTTTCTACAGTTCTTGTTAACAACAAACAGTTTTATCTACCGAACAGTTATCTGTTTTTACCTTTTGCAACCTGAGATTTTATCCTGCATTCTTGTCGCACTGAATAATAACATTGCTCGTACTGCCGATTTTCATCTGGCAGCAGTGATCATTTTGGGATATAAAATCCACAGTTATTAATCAGCACATTTCAGCAATACCATGTTCCTCCAGTAGGTTAATATTTAAGACTAAGTAGCCGTTGTGAGCAACAAACGATCACCATTGTGTTCAGTATTTATTTATTTTTGAACATCGCAAGTTCATAACAACTGATATGAAAGTACTTAACTAGCAATGGTAATGCGGTGCATAGTTCATTTGTGCTGAGTTGGTGTTGCAATTCGCTTTTTGCATAATCCAGGCAAATGGGAACGGACCAAATTTATTGGTGTTACTTTAGTGGGGAAGACACTAGCTGTTATGGGCTTTGGAAGGGTTGGTTCCGAAGTAGCTCGGCGCGCAAAAGGACTCGGGATGGATATCATTGCTCATGACCCATATGCTCCTGTTGATAGAGCCCGGGCAATTGGCGTAGATCTTGTATCATTTGATGAGGCTATCTCCACAGCAGACTTCATATCATTACACATGCCTCTAACTCCATCGACCGAAAAGCTTTTCAATGATGAAACTTTTGCAAAAATGAAAAAGGGTGTTAGAATTATTAATGTTGCACGGGGTGGAGTTGTTGATGAAGAAGCATTGCTGAGAGCACTTGACAATGGAACAGTTGCCCAGGTAATTCCTGTTGTCATGGCTACTCATGACGCATCCAAATGTTGACAGTGTTTATTGCTGTTACCTGTTATACATCTGATATCTATTCACTGTGCGATGTTTTGTCAGAAAAAAAGAGAGAGATATTTGAGCCTTTTTCATTGCATTATGGTGTGAGTCAGGCCGCACTTGATGTATTTACTGAGGAGCCACCGCCAAGCGACAGCAAGTTGGTGCAACATGAGGATGTCACTGTCACACCGCACCTTGGAGCTAGCACAACAGAATCGCAGGTTTGCTGGTCTTTTCCTAGAAAACTTATTTCTACCACATAAAACTACCTTTATCATCTTTACTAAAAGACTGCTTGTACTGTACCTGTGCAGGAAGGTGTAGCCCTTGAAATTGCAGAGGCTGTTATCGGTGCACTGAGAGGAGATCTGGCTGCCACAGCTGTGAATGCCCCAATGGTCCCTGCCGAGGTACTTTCATTACGAAGGAGGAAACTCTTCATAGTCTTGACAGTATAATTCTGCAATCTGCTAGCGTCTAAGCTGTACATCTCTTCTCACAGGTTCTGTCAGAGTTATCAACCTATGTTGCCCTTGCCGAGAAGCTGGGCCGACTTGTTGTACAACTTGTAGCTGGTGGCACCGGGATTAAGGTTGTCTACTCATCTGCTAGAGACCCGGATGACTTGGACACGAGAATTATTCGTGCCATGGTCATCAAAGGCATAGTTGAACCTATTTCAAGTGCATTCGTCAACATTGTCAATGCAGACTATGTTGCCAAGCAGAGAGGCCTCCAGATCATCGAAGAGAGAATTCTCCTTGATGGTTCACCTGAAATCCCTCTAAACTCCATCCAGGTCCACCTCACCAATGTGGAGTCCAAGTTTGCTGGTGCCTTATCTGATGCAGGCGACATCAGAGTGGAGGGTAAAGTTCAGGACGGCTCGCCGCATCTCACCCTTGTCGGATCTTTCAGTGTTGACGTTAGCCTGGAGGGAAACTTAATACTGTGCTGCCAAGTTGATCAGCCGGGCATCATCGGGAAAGTGGGATCGATCTTGGGGAAGATGAATGTGAATGTGAACTTCATGAGTGTTGGAAGGACTGCTCGTGGAAAGCAGGCGGTAATGGCCATTGGGGTTGATGAGGAGCCTGAGAAGGAAGCTCTTAAGTTGATCGGCGATACACCGTTTGTCGAGGAGTTTGTCTTTCTTAAGCTGTAGAGAGGAAGTAGGTAGGTATACCAAAGGTAATGTTTGTGCTATACTGCTATGTTAGCATGGGATTCATTTTTCCAAGCTGCTAGTAGCTATTGTAGAATGGCATTCTTTGGTGTCCTTCAGGGGACACCACGTACATATACTATAATGTATCAAGAGTATATCAAGAAGTGCATGCAAAAATGCAGATTTTCCACTTGGGGGCCTGCTGTCCTGCTGATCAGTTAGTTAAACTCTACTGTCATTGCGCTGGCTTAACTCTTCTGTGCAGTTGATCTGAAACTAGTTATCGTGTTTTTCTGGATACTGAACTGGAGAGCTCTGTTATGACTTGTGACACTCTTGCTGCCCTGACAAACAGGTGTATAGAGCAGTATTCCATACTGCATTCCCTTTCTATTGCACCCAAAACCTTTCCAGCTCTCTGAACCAACCAGGTTTACATCCCTTAAAACTGTATAGTTTTTGCACCAATGCATCCAGATCAGATGTCACAGTACTTGCACTGTAACTTGCTACAATCATTCCAGTTGCTGCTTTATCTTCCCTGTCGATTAAAGCTTTGTTTAGTTCGGCAAATTACCTTTGGATGTGATGAGTAAATAGTGATAATTTGCTAGTAATTTGCTGTATTGGATCACGTGCATAGAGAAATAATACAACTTCAATGTGACGGATGAATAGTGACAATTTGCTGAATTCGTAAACCATATCTGCTGTTTCGCAGGATATCCAACATTGGCGTTTGAGGCACGTGAAATGAACTCCACTAGCGGACCACAACTTTTGCCTTTCGGTTCTGACACCACCGAAGTGGACTCTAACTTTTGAGCACGTTTCCTTATCCCCCAATGAGCCCGAGCCATGTGACCTAGTACCTACAGCATTGTCAGGCTCAAACTCTGTTAGTGTTAGGTGAAGGACACTCATCAGACGCCGGCCGAGACCCTTTGCATGTTCTCACTACAGCACTCTCTGCCGACCCACCCCAATCCCCAACTTCTTTCCGCATGCAGCAGGCAGAAGCCATCGGCAACTCACCATCTGCTCTCCTTTTCCGACTCACCGTCGGATCGGATCAGCTGATCCATCAGGCCATGGCCATCATCTCATGCGGCCGCGGCCCAGTGGCCACTGATCTCAAGGCCTCACCGCGCCGGCTTGTCGCTGTCGGCGTCGGCGTCGTCGTCGTCCTCTCACCAGCTTTGGGGAAAGGGGTGCGCTGGACACCGAGGCGATCGGGCTCGGTGAGTGCTCCCGCACACTAGATAGCCCGGATAAAGGCTGCCGCGCGCCCCGACGGCGACGGCGACGCGATCCCATATATCGTGGGGATGAGTGGAGGAGAAATCCCGGCGGCCGGACTCCGGTGGCACAGGAGTGCACGCAACTCGCTCCTCCTGTACGTAGCTGTGACTGCTACTCCCTGCTGTACCAGTCCGCGTAACAGCGATCGATCTGATGCTAATCCTTATCGTGCTCTTGGCCCTGCCGTGCGTTCCGAACACTGAAATCGACATCATGTGCAGCAGGCTAGGCTATTATCCTTCGGAAAGAAATAGAGAGAATGGCTGTTACTTGCTGCTGTAGCGTTGTTGCAGCTGGTCAAGGTGGTTGAGGGGTCTCAGAGTCTCTGAACGCGGCGGCGAGTGCTCGGCGTGAGCCGTCTGATCGCCGTCTCCACGTACGCGTGGGGAGAGCTCCGGGAATTTGCTCATCCAGGCGGAGCACGCGCGTTCGGGGCACACGACCGACGGCGACGTCCCGCCGCGGGATGGGAGATCCGGAGAATGGAATGCTTGGCTGAGAGCTTAAGCCCCCGGATTCTGATCAGCCTTCGTTTCCGTTCGGGGAGTTGACGGCCGGCCGCTGGGATTTGACAAAAACGCTGCGCAAATCTTGTGGCCTTCCTGAATCTGAACCTGTACAGGCGGCAGACACTGCACCCTGATCATGATTTGCAGCGAATGGATTGGAAGCAGCTGATCATTTCGTCAACACTGGCGTACTGGCGCGCCGTCCACTTGTGAACAGCGCTTCGGTGATCGACGGGAGCATCGTTTGTTCTGCTGTGCAGCAAGGGGAGTGAAGGGGAAAGCTCATCATGACCGTGTTTGGTTGCCTCCGAAAAAAATTTCATACAACGGAATCTTGCACACATGGAGCACCAAATGAAGTTTATTTGTGAAACATTTTCACAGATGAGTGTAACTTTGCGCGACAAATCTAATGAACATAATTAATTAGCGATTTGTTACAGTAATGCTACAGTAACTATGCTCTAATCATGCGGTCAAAGACCTCATTAGGTTCGTCTCATGATTTTGCTCAGAGTTGTGAAGATAGTTTTGAAACTGACTTTATTTAATAATTTTAATAAGTGATCAAAGTAGCATTTAATAGGGTTGAAAATTTTTTCACCCCCTACCGAACACTGAACATGAATGAATTGCTGAGATCGCAAACTAACCTTCTGGAAAATTCCGATCGCGAAGCGTCGTCGGAGATTTCGCATCGATGGGCAGAACCAGGAGCCCAAATCTTCCGACTCCTAAATGCGGCGATCACGTGAAGAAAGCTTAGCAGCACGGGGAGGTGGGCCCGCCCGAGATGTTGGCGGCAAAGACCGATCGCTCGCTCGCGTCGAGTTGCTGTTGGCCCGACCCCACGGCGGCACAGCGCTAATCCGGTGCGCGTGAACACACGTGTGTGCCACTATGCGGCAATTTTGAGATGAAATGTCTATAGTTTTAAAAAATACAGCTTCGAAGTACTTCCATCAATAGAACTATTTTCTTATACTAGTGTCAAGCCTGCTATTGTTGCGTGATAATTGGGTGGTCACCAGTATGACCTACTGACCTAGTATAGTTCTACAATACGACACTCTGATCAATAACATCCATGAAAGTATACCTCCACGACCAAATCAATTAACTCTCAGCCAGGACACAAAGGACGTGCACCAAGCGAAAACCATCTGAAACGACACTGTCCTGTGCCGTGCCGTTGACCCCCTTCGAACTCCTCCGGCAAACCACACGGCCACACACACGCACACGGGGAGCCACCGCACCGCAGGGGATCGCCGGCTTTACGAGATGACGGCATCCGGTTCGTCACCCGGCACCCGCGCCAAATGACGCTTCTGCCCCCCGGGGCGGGTGTCGCGGGTCGACGCGTCCACGTCACGGCGTATTTGTGGGGTCAAGATTCCCACCCCGGGCCGCCGGACTGCGACTCCACGCGCCCGAGTCGCCCGTTCCTGCGCCGGGAATTACAAAACTGCCCATGTCTATACTGTCGCGCGAGCACCTCCAAAATCTCGATTTTCAAACTTAAAAAGGAAAGCTTTGTCCATTTCCAAAGCGTAATAGTGTTTCTCGTAGGAACTGGGTTCTGAGGCACTGTTGACTTGTCGCACAAATATTTTTTTCAAGAGTGAAATGCACCGTGGACACCTGAACTTGCAGCGGTGTGTCAAATAGGTTCATAAACTTTGAAACCAGACATCTAGGCTCTCGAACTTGCAAACCCGTTCACCCCAGGTCCAACCCGGTTTTGCATGGGCACTGTAGCGATGCTGACGTCAGCGATGACATCAGCACTCCTTAATTTGCGAAATTGATATTTTTTATTCGGAGCTTCAAATATTGCAAATAATATATCAAATTTGATCGTCTCGACGAGCTCTTTGCAATGATGTACTCTGTTTTGTTATTTGAGATAGTTTTATTTAGTGTAAAATTAAATATTTCTATAAAATAAGTGATATATTATTATATAAAACGACGTACCCAGCCCGTAAGGCCGAAACCCGAGAACAGGAACAAGCATCTTTGCACACGATTCTGCAGGGCTTCCACGGGATCGAGATTAATGCACAGCATGATTAGTCGGACACTAATCATGCTGTGCATTATAGAAATATATCACTTATTTTATAGAAATATTTAATTTTACACTAAATAAAACTATCTCAAATAACAAAACGGAGTACACCATTGCAAAGAGCTCGTCGAGACGATCAAATTTGATATATTATTTGTAATATTTGGAGCTCTGAATAAAAAAATATCAATTTCGCAAATTAATGAGTGCTCACGTCATCATCGCTACAGTGCCCGTGCAAAACCGTCATGCAAAACCGGGTTGGACCTAGGGTGAACGGGTTTGCAAGTTCGAGGGCCTAGATGTCTGGTTTCAAAGTTCATGGACCTATTTGACACAACGCTACAAGTTTAGGTGCTCACGGTGCATTTCACTCTTTTTTCAAACATATTGACGTGATGGAATGACAAATATTTTTTTAGTTTAGCTTAGATTTTAGGGCGAAATTCTTATTTGACGCGCGTCGCAAACAATCGTAGCGATGGTTTTAGCGAGAGATAAAAAGAAAAGAAAGTCACAAAAGAAGAATTTTTTAATTGGATATTTTTTGGCAACACCAGTACTATTATCAAGATTTTTTCAATATGTATGTAAGTCTAAAATTAAACTCACGCACTATTGACTTTCCTAATGCCACTGGAGTGAATTATCAAAATGTGTGCTGCTCCTGCGAGATTTTATCATCTCGTAGTTTCGCGATAGCGACCAATGCATGTCCTATACTCCTATACACGGGTCAAGATCTATACATAGGATGAAATTGAAATGACCCTTAGCTTTCCTGTAAATCCTTCAAAAAGCAAGAGCACGAGTCGACAAACACAAGATATAGTCTAGGGCATGCCATAAACATGAGAACTACTGACACGTACGCTATACAAACTAGTACTACCTCCGTTCTTAAATATATGACACCATTGACTTTTTTCGTTCGTTTGACTATTCGTCTTTTCTACAAATATCTTAGCAAATTGATCAACCAACAAGTTAAATCTAAAGTACATTGGATAATAGATGTAATGATATACATTTTGCTTTAGTTAACTAATTTATTCAATATATATTAATGGTCAAAGTTGGAGTAAAAAGTCAACGGTGTCATATATTTAAGAACGGAGGGAGTATATTGTTTTATTTTCTTTTTGAGTGGAATATTGATCATGTTATTTTGTTGACGTCAAAAAAGCAAGGGAAAAGGATAAGATATAGCAAAAGAGACATCCATTATCATTTTATCGCAGATGAGAAAATTCCAATAAAAGAACAAAAAATGACACCTAATTTGCACGGCGAGCGAGTCATTCCTACTCTCTTCCATCCACGTCTCAAATTGTAGATTATTTTTGTTTTACTAGATTCATATCTTTTGCAAAATCTATTTAATCTAAAAGAGACGAAATGACCTGTTATTTAAGACGAGCGAGTAGAAAAATTTTATCATATACTCTCACCAGACAGCGATAAACGAGACGTTTGCCACCACAAGCTATTGGAGGGTAATTTCGACATTTGGCTCGTCCAGCCAATCTGTTTAGGTGGCACGGAAAGCTAGGATGATTGTGACAGGCAGCGAATCACCAGCTAATTATTGATACTCCCCGGCTGCTAATTTTCTAACGGTGCGGTTGACGGCGTCAGATCCGTAAAGTTAATCTTTGTCGTTTTCAGCTTTATTAAGGAAGAGGTTGCCGCGGTTGCTTTCAAAATTTTCTTTAGTTAATCTCTGACGAAGCTCTAATGTGCGTTCTAATCTATGATAAAATTTGACTTAAGATGATAGCTAATGATAGAACCATCACTATAATGACTTGTGTGGTATCTGGTGGCATATATACTACTGTATACCGCAGGAGGAGTTGGTTTCACACTCCAACATTATTGGAATCTTGAAACTAACATAAAGCTGCATGGACCCGCCAGCTCTCTAGTAACCATGGCTTAAGATAAGATGTACTGTCAACATGTGATTAATTTCAACATGGTTTTATATGATATAGTAATTCAATAAAAGTACTCCATCCGTCCCAAAATATAAGGTCTTGTTGACTTTTCCTGATCATGTTTGACCGCTCGTCTTATTCAAAAAATTTGTGAAAATATCATTTATTTTGTTATGACATGTTTTATCACCATGTATATTTTAAGTATATCATAATTATTTTTATATTTTCATAAAGTTTTTGAATAAAACAAGTGGTCAAACGTGATCAGCAAAAGTCAACAAGTCCTTATATTCTGGGACGGAGGGAGTACTACTGACTACTCATCTTTACTGTTTGACAAATTATCAAGATCGGCAGTGCACATGACACACACTAACACAGTAACACTTCTACTACAATCCATAGATGCTAGGATGGAAATTAAGCAAGTGGTTTCTTGACATTCAAGCGTGATTGGATGGCTGGGCGTCCCCAACTGGATTGAGATCATCTGAGGTAGCTCAAAGCTACAGTACTCCCTCCGTCTCGTAAAATCTGTCGCTCGGGAAGTGGGAATGAGAGGGAGGCACGGATTTCAAACGACTATTAAACTGGGACAGAGTACCTCAGAGAGAGGTAAAAGTGCTGGGAGTCATCGGATGACAAATGAATGAGCTGGATTGATCGCTACAGTGTGAGGAACAGTACAATCGCAAACAGTGAACGTGTGCCTGAAAATACTGTTTTGCTACTGTGTGCTACCATTGTTGCGTGCGTACCATCACGATGCAGTGAATGTGGAACCTGTATTAAAGTTAATAACGTGTGAGTACCATCACGATTCACCAGGATTTACATCATCAGCAGCAGCATTACGCTAAAGTCAATAACGTGAAATGACTCCAAAACACATAAAAGTCGTCAAACCAGATGAAAACCTTTTCTGTTAATGTACATCAAGAGAAAACAAACGATCTTTTTTTCAAATGCACGAACACAGTGCCGCCAAACGTGAGGCCAGGAGATGTTCCGTTTCCCGGGGGCGTCTAATCCAGCATCACCGTCTCACGTCCGGGTGATTAGGCCCAAGCCAACACGGCGACCCCTCAATACAAACTTTGAGTCCCCGGGCCCACCCAGCCAGCAGCCCAGCAGCGCCCACTCGACTCGACGCGACGCAAGATATCTTCCCGCAGGCGACTAAATCGAGAGGGCTCTCCATTTAGTTTTACATGGAGAGCCCTCCGATGTTACTTCCTGTGACACAAAATTACTTCTCTAAAAAAGTACACACGAGGAAGTAACTTTTAGTCATACATAAAGAGCCCTCCGAGATTACTTCCTACGACACAAAATTACTTCCCTCAACAGAAAGAAGTGCACAGGAGGAAGTAACTTTTTGTCGCGGGAAGTAACTTATGTGTCGCGGGAAGTAACTTTTTGTCGCGAGAAGTAACTATTTGTCGCAGGAAGTAACTTATGTGTCGCGGAAAGTAACTTTTTCATCGCGAGAAGTAACTTATGTGTCGCGGGAAGTAACCTCGGAGGGCTCTCCATTTAACACTGAATGGAGAGCCCTCTCCGTTTAGCATTTGAGTATCTTCCCAGCCTCCTCCCCTCGTGCGCGGGGCCCACCTCCATCACATGCACAAAATCGACAGCGGGGCCCACGGCCCCAGCGCTCCCCCAGGAAAATATTATTTAAATCCGATTTCGCTTGGTTCCCAGCCTCACACGTGTTCCCGACCCGCCACGTCACCGTCCCCCACCTACTACTACATGTAGCGCCCCCACCACCACCATGCCGCGCGCGCTTCCCCTCCTCTCCTCCTCCACAAGAACCGCGTCAACACCACCTGCCATTGCCGCGCCGAGCTCAGCCTCTAGCTGCGCCAGCCCAGCAGGGCGCCCGCCTCTGCCTGCCTGCCGACATCTTTGGTACTAGTTGATGGACCTGCACAAGTACTGGGGCGTCGGGGGCAGGCGGTGCGGCAGCTGCGAGGCGGCGCCGGCGGCGGTGCACTGCCGCTCGTGCCCCGCGGGTGGCGGCGCGTCGTTCCTCTGCACGGCGTGCGACGCGCGCCCGGGACACGCGCGGCTCGCCCACGAGCGCGTGTGGATGTGCGAGGTCTGCGAGATGGCGCCCGCCGCCGTCACGTGCAAGGCCGACGCCGCCGTGCTCTGCGCCGCCTGCGACTCAGACATCCACGACGCCAACCCGCTGGCGCGGCGCCACGCGCGCGTCCCCGTCGCGCCCATCGGGTCGGAGGCCGCGGCGGCGGCCGTCGAGGCCATGCTGTTCGGGACGGCCGAGGGGGGCGCGTCCGAGGCCGACGAGCCGCACAACGCCGCGGCTGCGGTCGCGGCCGCCGGGCATCACCACGAGCACCACCACCACCACAACCACCACCACCAGGAACACCACGCGCTGAACCTCAACGTGGAGGCTAAGGACATGAAGCTGGACTACCTCTTCTCCGACCTGGACCCCTACCTCAGCGTCGAGATCCCGCGCTTCCAGCAGCACGCCGACAGCGTCGTCCCCAACGGCGTCGGCGCCGGCGCCGGCGGTGCCATCGAGCTGGACTTCACGTGCGGCATCGGCGTCAAGCCCTCCTCCTACAGCTCCTACACGGCGACATCACTCGCGCACAGCGTAAGCTTGCCCTGCCTTCGGATGGATATTAAACACGTCTTGTAAACTCATGGACGCCGCCGTGCTCATGAATATTCCCGGTGCCTTGTTTGCTCTTGCAGGGCTCCTCGTCGGAGGTCGGCGTGGTGCCAGAGGCCTTCTGCGGCGGCGGCGGCGGCGGGAGCTTCGAGCTCGACTTCACCCGGCCCAAGCCCCAGTCCTACATGCCGTACACCGCGACCCCTCAGAGCCACAGCGTAAGACCCCAACCAACAAAGCTCCAACCTTTCCGACGCACACGTGTAGACAATACACGTACTCCATGTACATACACATGTTGTATTGATCATGTCGAGCTTGGTTCCGTACGCAGCAGGTGTCGTCGGTGGACGTGGAGGTGTTGCCAGAGCGGGGGGACATGGCGGCGGCGGCGGCGAGGCCGGTGCCGCTGATGGGGGAGAGCCGGGAGGCGCGGCTGATGCGTTACAGGGAGAAGAGGAAGAACCGGCGGTTCGAGAAGACCATCCGCTACGCGTCCCGCAAGGCCTACGCCGAGACGCGGCCGCGGATCAAGGGCCGCTTCGCGAAGCGCGCCGACAACGACGCGGACGCCGACGCCGACGGCGCCGAGCTGGCCGAGGCCGCCGTGCCGTCGGCGGCGTCGTACGTGCTCGACTTCAGCTACGGCGTCGTGCCGAGTTTCTGATGATGGTGGTGACGGCGCCGGCGGTCTCGGTCCGCGCGCGCGCGCGCGAACGGACGACGACGGCTGGTCGGCCGGCGGCGCGCTTGACCCGGCACTGGTTGGCGGCGCGCGCCGTGTGTACTTGTATCGATGTATAGGGGAGGAATAGTAAGCCCATGTACTCTCTTTTTGCATTGAGCTGGCCTTAAGTACGCTAGTGATGTATAATTTGTATACTACTGCTGCTGCTTAATTACTAGTACTATTTATAGCATGTTTTTGCTAGAATTTGCTCTCAGTATTTTGAATCACATATATCAATCTCTGCAAGAAATTTGCAGTATAGCAATAGCCGGATGAACGTCAATTTATTATCTTAAGTTAATTGTGTCAAATTAGGAATTCATCATCATCTTAAGTTAATTGTGTTTGTCATCAGTTAGCCTACAAATCTGCAGAGACTAGAACTGTGACAGAACCGCCCAAATTAATTCCGTATTATCGCCTAAACCACTCCTTTTGGTCATTAAGCGATAACACAGAGTTAACTTGTCGTCTCTGCCGGGTCAAGCCCGGTAAATCACTTATAACAAAGGATCGACATTGGTACATCAAAACTCACACGAAGGCGAGTCCAGAGATTACATCATCAACTTATATTACATCAATTCCCTTAAGAGTTATTTTATTACAAACAGAGTTCATTGCATGTAAGTAATTGGTTCAGAGTTTATTACACACAGCGGAAATAAGAAAATACTACGCGTCATAAGTAACATCCAAGGAGGCCATCCGAGATGTCACTAAGCACTGTCCTCCTCCCACTCGATCTCCCAATCGGGTGGGAACGATCCAGGGCACGGAAACCCATCATTCACATCGCCTGAAAACATCAACAACAGCAAGGCTGAGTATACTAATACTCAGCAAGACTTATCCGACGGTGATATTAGTCACCGAACTCCTAGACATGAAAGGCTTTATGGCTGGTGGTTTATTTTGCTGAAAAGCAACAAAGAGTATGTCCGTACTTTCAAGTTTTAGCTCACAATTCTAGTTATTTAATCATTACTAGGTTGGCAATTACTGCAAGCAAAGTTGTGCAATACAATTAAGCAATATCCAAATTAATTCTCAATTTCATCATAAAGGGAAATGAGCTGTATGATTAAGCAGTCCCGGATAACGGTGAGAGGCCGACGATCGATCGATTATTAACCTTGCAAGGTGGACCTAAACACACGGGAGATGCATACCCCAAAACGACAAAGAAACCAAGGGGGTGGGGCATGCACCAACCAGGCAGTTCCTAGCATTCCTCGGTTCAGGAGCAGAGCACACAGTCTTGATACAAGGCGGGAAGGTCACGGACTCCGCCGCCCAACCAAGCACATGTACCGCGTGGCCTAGAACACGGGGGCCCTCCCCAAGATTAGTGGTCCAAGCTCCCTAGCCGGTTCCCGAAGGTACTAAGCTTACCGGTCCCATTCCCGACAAATGTTTAGTACGTTCAAAAGCTTAACTAGTGACACCCACTGACCGGAGCCGATCCCAAGCTCTTACCACATGAGTATATCCGATTAAATCTTATGATTCCAACATAAGAACCTATAGCTCGCGAGTGAAGGATTTCACTCGACTTTTACCGGGTCCTTAGAGCATGGCAACTATCGTCCTATCATACTAGTAGAAGAGCATGGGAACCTAGGATCATGCAACTAGGGTTTCATTTCAACTCCTGAACGTAAATGCACAAACATCCATACATATAGTTGCATAAGTTAGAAATTGGGAAAAATGCTTCGGTGCTTGCCTTCACTGGCACAGTCAGTGGTGAAATCCTCCGAACTTTGGTCCGGGCCTTGTTGCACTTCCACTGCGTTCACTCCTGCGTTAGCGAGGTCCTCGTCAGCTTCCGGCACTAGTTCGTAGTTTCCGTCCGGGAGCTCTACACGATATGCATATGCATGAGGTTGGTGTGTTTAAACTAACATAAATTCAATTCTGAATTTAATAACAACAATGAGGTGTATTGGTTGACCAAAACCATTATGAGGGTTAATATATTCAGCATACTCTTCCGGAAATTATTGATGTGTTGAAGCTTATTAAATTCCTTTCGTCGATAGTGACTGTGTACATATTTATTATCATTAAATTAACTTTACTTCACCAAGGACATGTTGCTGCCTCGGAATTTAATTTAGTGAAATTCAATCATATAAACTTGCATTGCATGTAGGTGATGGTGAGTTTTCCATTTATTCCATTTATTGAGTCTGAATTGCTTTCGAAAGTTTATTTCAATAACTATAAATATAAACTGAACAAAAACACCTCAGCCATGCACTTGATCCAAGGAGCAAGCCACTGCCCAAAACCATTTTATAGCATCAACTAAAATTAGCTTGGACAATCACACAAAACTATGCCTAACATATGAAGAATAAATCACACATAAATAAATATACATCCTTTTGAGCTGAAACTTCACACAGGGCTAAAAGACAGCATAACAACAAGAGATATGCACTTACTCAGCAACCAAACTTAAAGGAGCTATACTCATGAATAAAACCTTAATAAACCATGGTAATTTATTTGGCTAAGCTAAACATGTCAAAAACATGCATACTGTTTAACAGGAGTACATCATCATGAAACAGAGCTATGGCAAAAAGATTGACATTATTTGACCAACAGATTAATTTATAAAATTCAAAAACAGAGGCACTAGCATACATGAAAAATAATTCATAAGTAAAGCTACACATGATAACTAAGTGCCATCTTTCTACCAGAGCTCATACATGTCAAAAGTAGCAACATATCCAAAATTCACTTGCAGATCAATTATAGAATTTGAATTATTTCAAATCTAGCCAAACTGATCAATTTGCATTAGTTCAAAAACTACTCAGAAATTTGAAAACTTCCTTTGTATAAAAGTTGCTCCTAGTCATGATGAGCACAGAAAAATTGAGTTTGCATTTTTAGCATTTTTCTGTGATTTATGGTTGAATTTACAAGATTCTGTGTTTTGGATCTAGGGTTGAAGATTCATTTTACAGATAGGTCCCTAGGCTAACTTAGCTTCACATCCATACCCTCAGTTCTCACGAACAGGTCCCCAGGGGCAGGGGTGGCGCTGCCGGTGGCAGGGCGGCCGGATTCCGGCGACCTCGCCGGAGTTCTAGGTCGGGGAAGTGCTCGGGAAGGTCGAGGGGTTCACCTTGGCCTGGATTGCGAGCTCGTTTGGAGTTGGGGCGGTGCCGGCGGGCAGTTGCGGCGGTGCTCGGCGACGGCGGCCGCGGCTTGCTCTGCGCCGGCGAGGAGAAGCTCGATGGGGGTCAGGGGGCGGTCTGGTGAGCTCTAGTGAGAGCTTGTGGTGCCTGAGAAAGGCTCGGGCGGCGTCGACGGGGTCCCGAGGGAGGAGCTCACGTGGCGGCGGCCATGGCGATGCGGCAGCCTGGCGGCGTAGTCCAGGGCGGCGCGGCGCATGGCGGGAGCTCAAGCTCCACCCTTTAAAGGCGGCTGGGGCTTGCCCCCTACCCCAAGGTAGTGCAGGGCTTCGGCTTGGGCAACACGTGAAGAAGGACGGCGCTGGCGCGACGGGACAGGTTGGCGGCGGCGGCGCACGGCTTGCCGGCGCGTGGACGACGGATTTGGCGGAGGGGATAAAGGCGAGGCGCGGATAAGGCAAGGCGGCTCCCGTCGGCCACGTGGCGAGGATGGGACTGCGTCGGTGGGACCTAGTGGGAGACGGCACTGACGGCGGGCGCGAACGCTGGGGCGCGGCGTCGGTGACGGCTCGGCGCGCGGGCTGGAGCGCGAGGGCGCGTGTCCCTGGGCGCCGGTGCCCAAAACAATTTGGTCAAGGCATGTTTGACCAAGGCAAACTCAAAAATTTTGAACCAAACTTTAAAATCTCCGAATACGAAAGTTGTAGAATACGTATCCTTCTACAACTTTCCCAAAGGGCGACCTATGCTTTACTCCATGGTTTAGTCAGAAAATAGCTGCAAAGTCTGCATTTTTCATGGCGAGGTCAGGGAGACATCCAGGCGTTGACCGAGATTTTAGAGGCTTTTCCACTTGGAATTTCAAATGCCACCAATTGGATGAAAAGTGTTCCCGGAGATAACGAACAACTTTCTTATTGGTCGATTTTGAAGTGCTTATGCAAAATTTTGAGAACGCGCTAGATTACTACAGGGAGGTCTAGGGTTCTAGGGGTAACACTTGGGTTTTTGAGGGGTTTGACCCAAGATTGGGGGGGTTTGACCATGTAACCATGTTAGCGAACACTGTTAGTTCCACTAACCAAAATGGTTACTATTGCTCAAAAATCCGGGGTGTTACAAGAACATAGATGAATTGGATAAAACGATCAATTCCAATGTGCACGTATGTTCTTACTTCTTAGCACATTGGATAGATGCCTCACTCGGCTGGTGATTGTAACGTTGGGAGGTTGAGTAGTGACTGTCTTTGTTGAATATAACTAACTCACATTCGCCCGGTCCGTTATGCTAACGTAGCTGGGAGGCTCGTGCAGTGTATGTAGGGATGAGAAATTTGAAACTTTTTGGGTCATTAAGTTGGCCCAAACCTGATGAAAATGAACTAGTCTGGATCTCAAAGCAAGAAAATGGAACGAAAATGTTTCCAGTTCATTCTTCATCTATGTACGTTCATTCTTGTTTCTTCATCATCATTATGATCACGTTCATTATACTTTTGTTGACCCATATTCTAATAATGCTACCTCGATGTACAATAAGTGGATAGTAAGAATATCCATTCTCCAAGGGAGATCGAAGAAATTGGTTAGGAAATTCGTAACAGTTCGGCAGTCATGGCCACGAGAATACGTGAAACTCCAAACAAAGTTTCAATGTTTCCCCCCAATAATTTGCTTTTGACGATTCTATCTGGCCAGTTCCATGAATGGAGTGAAAATGCCGCTGTTGTAAGTGACCGTGGAGCTTATCAAAATAATCTTGTATGTTACACTTAGAAGTTTTAATTTTTTTGTGAAACTTTGCACACCAATAGTGCCAAACTAGATGTGCATTTTCCCAAAATTTGAGATTCAAACAAACTTTTGTAAAAAGTCATATGAAAAAACAAATTTCACCAAATTTGTTTTTTTCATATAAATTTTTACAAAAGTTGTTTGAATCTCAAATTTTGGAACAATGCACACTTAGTTTGGTACTATAGGTGTGTAAAGTTTCAAAAAAATTGAAAACTTCTAAGTGTAACATGCAAGACTATTTTGATAAACTCCGTTGTCGCTTATACCAACATTAATGCATTTCTGCATGAATAATATATTACATTTTTTTAAACGAGCATTACAATTAGCCCAATCCCCTACAGTAGTTGATCAAAAGAAGCAGCAGGACCTTCGCACGGGTTAAACACAAAATCCCACCCGTCCCAGCGTCGCCCTCGAGGGGTGACTCGGGCGGAACCGCCGCCGCCGTTCGCCTCCAGCCCCCGTTCTCCTTCGTCCCAGGAGAAATGGAGAATAACTTCTCCCAGCTTCTTCTGTTCTCCGGTGGTGATCTTCTCCGACGCCAACGGAGAGGCTGGGGAGACCTATCCAGGAGTCCGGGGTCGGCGCATCGTCGTCTTCTTCAGGTGATGATGTTATTGACCCAGTTAATCTCGAGGAAGATGATCTTTGGTGGAAATCTAAGTTTTGCTCGGGTTGTCGGTGTTAGAAATGAAGGTTGCGTCGTGGGTGTCGTAGTTGGCCGATGCACCTGGGAGGCAGTGTACTCGGCTGATTCACCTAGTAGTAAACCCTTCTCTGCGACCTCCACCTTGTGGAGTTTGGCTCTGGCATCCGGTGACAATTGGGAAGCGGCTTCGACGGCGGTGACGAACGGATCCCTGAGGGCTTTGAGGAAGTTGGTCATGAGTTTTGGACTTCTTTGTAATTTTCTTTTTCTGTGGAGTCCTGTTTGTACACAGAGCAGTGTAATATACTAAGATCAATACATTTTCCTTCTTAAAAAGAAAACGAGCATTACAATTTTATTGATAAATTGCCACATTCCTCATGATATTGAAATGCCCGGCCCATCTTGAAATGGGCCTAGGGGTCACGATTCTTCTAACCCAAAACTGAGGCAAAAAAGACCGAAAGAATAGAATTTTTTCTTTTTTTACATTTTTTTCACCTCAATTTTGCAAAAATATATGGTCCGCAAAAAAATTTGCAAAACTATACATCTGGCGCAGGGACCTACCGCCGTGCCCCACGGCGGTAGGAAGGCGCGCGGTACTGTAGCACCTCCTACCGCCGTGGGCCACAGCGGTAGGGGTCCAGTCTCTTTTCAAAAATTTGTAATTTTTTTATTTGAACTCCGATGGAGGTAAACTTTATATGAAAATTGTAGCTTTCAACGAGATCTACAACTTTGTAGTTTAAAGTTTTTCCATTTGAAGTAATCTTCGTAGTCAAATAATCGATACACTATTCAGATCTGAAGAGATCTGAATAGTGTATCGATTATTTGACTATGAAGATGACTTCAAATGGAAAAACTTTGAATTACAAAATTGTAGATCTCGTCGAAAACTACAATTTTCATATAAAGTTTACCTCCATCCGAGTTCATGCAAAAAAGTTACAATTTTTTGAACGTAAACTGAAAACTGAGATCTGAATATAAAAACTGAGATCTAGATAGTATATCGATTATTTGACTATGAAGATGACTTCAAATGGAAAAACTTTGAACTACAAAGTTGTAGATCTCGTCGAAAGCTACAATTTTCATATAAAGTTTACCTCCATTCGAGTTCAAACAAAAAAATTACAAATTTTTGAAAAGAGACTGGACCCCTACCGCCGAGCCCCACGGCGGTAGAAAGGCGCTACAGTACCGCGCGCCTCCTACCGCGACGGGGCACGGCGGTAGGTCCCTGCCGCTGTCCCCCACAGCGCCAGATGTATAGTTTTGCAAATTTTTTTGCGGACCATATATTTTTGCAAAAAAGAGGAAAGAAAAATGTAAAAAAAGAAAAAATTCGAAAGAATAGCTACAATTCCACGTCCATGTACGTGTACGCCCCCTCTACGCCCCCTCTAAAAAAAAGTACGTCTACGTCCAACAGGAAAGTTAGAACCGGTTTATAACGGTTTTGCACTTTGCCATTTGTCATTTTGTCACTCTGCATCAGCATCTCACTACCAAAAAGGCAAAGACTAGGAACAAAACTTGCGAACAATTCGAGGCAACCACAAACCTCAAAGTCAAAATACGATATTTTTTTTATTCGCAAAAAAAATACTTGATTTTTTTAAAAAAAAACTGGTCATACTTGATATATATTTGGAGGAAGATTTGGAATGAAGATGCACACTAATAATGCATGATTATATTCAACTAACAGATGACCAATTCTGAAACTAATCATACAATTAGAATGTTCATTCATATAGATGGAGGAGTACATAATAATCAGATCTTTTTTATGGCATTGGCATTTCCTGCAGAGAACCTCTTAGCGTACGGGTCCTGCATATTCTGCACCCCGGGCATGGCGCCAAACGCCCCGAAGTTCATGCTGCTCTTGTCGTCCATCAATGAGTACTCCTCCACGTACTCCTCGTCGTCGATATCATCTTCTTCCTCCTCCTCCTCGTCGTCGTCCTCAGGCTCGCCGTAGTACGAGCCGCTGCTCTTGTCCATCTCCATGAGGTGGTCCGTGTACTTGACGCTCTGGATCCTCACCGGCGGCCGGTCGCCGCCTTTGCCGCCGCCGCCGGGCACCGCGTCGGTATCCCCGCGCAGGATGCGGACGACGGTGCGCATGTCCGGGCGGCGCTCGGGCTCTCCCTGGACGCAGAGCGCGGCGCACTCGACGAGGCGCGCGAGCTGGTCGGCGTCGAACGCGCCCCGGAGGCGCGGGTCGACGAGGTCCCCGAGGCGGCCGCGCGCGATGAGCGGCTCGGCCCACTCGGTGATGGTGCGCTTGGCGCCCGAGGGGAGCCGCTCGATGGGTTTCCGGCCGGAGACGAGCTCGAGGAGCAGGATGCCGAAGCTGTAGACGTCGCATGCGCCGGAGACCTTCCCCCACATGGCGTACTCTGGCGCGAGGTAACCCAGCGTGCCCTTGACGCGGGTGGTCATGTGGGAGACCCCCTCGGGGACGAGCTTGGCGAAGCCGAAGTCGGCGACGAGCGGCGCGAAGTCGGAGTCGAGGAGGACGTTGCTGGCCTTGATGTCGCGGTGGATGATGTGCGGCGCGGCCTCGTGGTGGAGGTGGACGAGGCCCTCGGCGGAGCCGACGGCGACGGCGACGCGGCGGGGCCAGTCGAGTCGTGCCTCGGCGGCGAACTGGCCGTGGAGGTGGGAGAGGAGGCTGAGGTTGGGCATGTAGTCGTAGACGATCATGCGGTGGTCGGCGGCGGGGCCGGCGCAGTAGCCGCGGAGGCCGAGGAGGTTGCGGTGGCGGACGCGGGCCAGCACCTCCACCTCGACGGCGAACTCCATCTCCGCCTTGGAGTTGTTGACGGCCTTGAGGCGCTTCACGGCTATCTGGAGGCCGTCGGGGGTCTTGCCCCAGTAGACGCTGCCGAAGCCGCCCTCACCCAGCTTGTTCTCCTCGCAGAACCCGTTGGTCGCCGCGTGCAGCTCCTTGTAGCTGAAGATCCGCCACGTGCTGCTCATCGGCGACGAGCTCACGCACCTGAAAACCGAATGGACGTACTCGTGTGAGCCTCGAGTACGCGACAATTAAGCAGATCGAGCATCGTGTCAGTGGTTTAAAATCGCGCTGGAACTAACGTACCCTTGCTCGACCTTCTCGGAACCGCAGCAGGAGCTCAACGCCGAGCCCATGTCGGCGGCGACGGAGGCAGGCCGGCCGGCGTGCGCGGACGACGTCGAGGACGATGCGTTGCTTGTTCCCTTTCCGGCGATGGGCCGGGGGCACGGGCAGTTCGACCAGGACGTGCTTTTGTCGCTCACGGTGTGATCTAGCTCTGCTTGGCAACGGCTACTTGTGGTGTTCGGCCGGGTTTGTGCGTGCCTTGGAGTGAACGAAGATTTTGGTGCAGAGACGGGGGGCAAGTGAGAGTACTTATGCTGCCTGTTGGCAAGGGTGTCTCGAAACCGTCCACGGCCGGCGGACATCTTGATGCACCATTTGTTGAATCGTGCCAGCGCTGTCGCGACTATTTCCATTTTTTTTACCGGTACTACTAGCTCCGTAGCTCGAGCTGGGTTGTTTGGACTTTGGAGGACGAGATTGAGAGAGAACAAGTGCCACGTGGAGCAACGACACTGGGGGCGGCGCGCAGTCAAACCGACGCCGGCGGAGTGGAGCAAAGTGGAAGCAAGCTGCCGCCAACTCGTGTCGCTTCCGTAGTTCCGTGCTCCGCAGCTGGAAAAACAATCCCGCAGGCCGCAACCATGCATGATGGGCCGCTTGCTGAGCTGGGCTGGTTTGTTAGGCAGGCGCGCTCGGGTGGGCCCCGGGAAGGAAGGCTACTAGATAGTGTGTGTGTATGCCTCGGGCCTTCATACACACGGCCTATGAGAGCCCAAGTTTGAATCATTTCGCGCTGCCTTGCCTGCATCCAGAGACCAGATTTTTTTTTTAAGAAACAGGAGGGGGCGAGCCATCTATATTATAAAAGCAGAAAGAATTAAAAACAATTCTTACTAAAAGTGTAGTTTACCTACCTCTCACAGATGCCCTACTTGTCAGACTAGGTCCACCCAAAAGAGCTAGACGAAAGGTGGGATGACCAAAAAAAAAAAAACTAGAGGAAGGAAAATGATTCCGCCAGAAACCGCTATTTTTTCTCACCCACCCCGTTCTTACCCGCCCGTGTATACCCACTCGACCCACCCCCGTCAATCACGGCTGTTGTTTCCTTTCTTCATTCTCTTTTCAAACGTCAGAGGCAATCACAGTTGTTGTTTCTTTTCTTCATTCTTTTTTCAAGGAAAGAGGAATTGATTGGCGTGATTGATGGCATGACTCAAAAGGAAATACTCAGGAACTCAAAAGGAAAGAGATATTGATGTACAAAGTAAAAGAAAATTGATTGGTGTGATTGATGACGCATCAAGAAAAGGAAAAACAACGAAATAATTGCTGCGTCATTTTGTCAATGGTAGCCGCGCCATTCATAAATAGTTAGCATGGAAAGGGACAAAAGGAAAGATCAAGTAAGAAAAGAATCACCGTGTGATTAGATCAACAACATTCAAATGCAATTAGATTGACACTATTTATATGTAAATGATATTTTGAGTTCTTGACTATTTTCTTTTGAGTTCAATACCCTCAATCACAGTTGGTGTTTCCTTTCTTCATTCTTTTTTCAAGGAAAGAGAAATTGATTGGCGTGATTGATGGTATGACTCAAAAGGAAATACTCAGGAACTCAAAAGGAAAGAGATATTGATGTACAAAGTAAAGAAAAATTGATTGGGGTGATTGATGACACATAAAAAAGGAAAAATAAGGAAAGAATCACTGCATGATTAGACGAACTAAGGAAAAAAATGCTGCATCGTTTTGTCAATGGTAGCCACGCCATTCATAAATAGTTAGCAAGGAAAGGGAAAAAGTAAAGATCAAGTAAGGAAAGAATCACCGTGTGATTAGATCAACAACATTCAAATGCAATTAGATTGACGCTATTTATATGTAAATGATATTTTGAGTCCTTGACTATTTCCTTTTGAGTTCAATACCCTCAATCACGGTTGTTGTTTTCTTTCTTCATTCTTTTTTAAAGGAAAGATAAATTGATTGGCGTGATTGATGGCATGACTCAAAAGGAAATACTCAGGAACTCAAAAGAAAAGAGATATTGATGTACAAAGTAAAGGAAAATTGATTGGTGTGATTGATGACATGTCAAGAAAAATAAAAATAGGGAAAGAATCACTGCATGATTAGATGAACTAAGGAAATAACTGCTTCGTCCTTTTGTCAATGGTAGCCGCGCCATTTATAAACAGTTAGCAAGGAAAGAGGAAAAAAGGAAAGATCAAGTAAGGAAAGAATCACCGTGTGATTAGATCAATAATATTCAAATGCAATTAGATTGACACCATTTATATGTAAATGATATTTTGAGTCCTTGACTATTTTCTTTAGAGTTCAATACCCTCAATCACGGTTGTTGTTTCCTTTGTTCATTCTTTTTTCAAGGAAAGAGAAATTGATTGGTGTGATTGATGGCATGACTCAAGGAAATACTCAGGAACTCAAAAGGAAAGAGATATTGATGTACAAAATAAAGGAAAATTGATTGGTGTGATTGATAACACATCAAGAAAAGGAAAAATAAGGAAAGAATCACTTCATGATTAGATGAACTAAAAAAAGAATTGCTACGTCATTTTGTCAATGGTAGCCGCGCTATTCATAAATAGTTAGCAAGGAAAGAGGAAAAAAGGAAAGATCAAGTAAGGAAAGAATCCCTGTGTGATTAGATCAACAACATTCAAATGCAATTAGATTGACACCATTTATGTGTAAATGATATTTTGAGTCCTTGACTATTTTCTTTTGAGTTCAATACCCTCAATCATGCCAATCAATATTCCTTCCTTTTGTACACCTCGTGCTCTCTATAAAACTCAATTCTCAGATGACGAAAAACTCCTCCACCGGCCTCCTCAGCTCCTCTCGTTGGCTCCCCGTGGGCGTCGACCCCTCCTCTCGTCGGTCTCCTGCCCCCTGTCGGCCTCGTCTTCCCTGCCGGTTGGTAGCGAGCTCCCCCGTCAAGGATTGAGCACGCAGAAGGGTGAGCTCCCCCACTGGGGAGCGGCGACGCGGTCGGCCTCGGAGCGGGCTCCCCTGCTGAATACGCAGACCCTCATCCCCTCCTTGAAGGTGGCGGCGGTGATGCGCCGCCCTCCACGGCCAGCCTCCTTCAAAGCCGCCTTGAAGGTGGCGGCGGTGATGCGGCACAGTGCGGAGACGACACGGAGGTAAGCAGGGTGGATGACCGACGAATGCTGGCTTCCCTAATCCCCAGGTGCGACTCTAAATCCTACTCTGTCGTGCCTTCCCGCCGATAGCCACCGCTCGCGAAGAGGACGAGGATGATACGACGTGGAGCATCCGTGCGGAGCTGATGATCATGCAGTTCTCGGCGCAGGCGGTGGCGCTTTCATCGATGACGCAACTCATCATGCTGATGCTCAAGGCCACCTCCTACCCGGCCCTCTTAACCTCCTCCGAGGTCTGAGCTCCTCCGCAGCCCAGCACCTCGACCCTCTCCAAGGTACGTCGCGCTGCCTCAACCTCCTCCTCTGTTACTTTCATTGGTGCTCACTGCCGGACAAAGAGTTAATCTAAAAAAGGTTAGGGTTTAATCATTCTTTACCAATAGTGATTGGGTAGGGTGTGGTTGGATCTAACGTAGTGTGGGCTGGTTGTTTCATTTGTTTGCGCAATGTGTGCGATTGGATCTAACACAGTGGTGCTGATTGCTAGACATTGTGTGGCTCTTCGATCAATCTGGAGACAACTCTCAATAGTGCTTGACTGCTTGAACACAGAGACTGGTGAGTGAAGATGCATTATTGTGCCCCTTGTAATTTTCTTATTATATTTAGTTGCTATGGTCCTCTCCAATTTTAATGTTATGTCACCTAGACAACACATTCTTTTCTGTATTATAAGAGACATATGCACAAAGTGTATTGATCTTGTTTAAAATTATCCATAGCGGACAAGGAGTAACAATTATATGGAGTCATATAACTAAAAATTAATTTGTATTTTAAAAACATGAGTACTAGCTAATGATAAAAAGTTGAAATAGAAGTTAGCTAGATGGTATTTTGGATCCTATTGTTCCCTCACATTTCGTGTTTGAAAGGATCTAGAGGTCGACTAGAGGGGGGGGTGTGAATAGTCGTTCCTGAAAAATCACAACTTAAAACAAACTGTCAGACTGAAGTCCGGAGTCTTCGGATATTTTTCCGGATACTCCGGAAAATCCGGAGTATCCGGGAAAATGTCCGGATTGTCCGGGCTTCTGAGGAGGCGACTAAATCAACAGGAATCAAACTTGGCCAAACTCAAATCTGTGAATATAGGATATGCAATACAGAGATATAAGCATGTTCCACCACTTAGAACCAATAGGAACCTCACCACGGAGTAGATCGGCCACAAACCCTAGAAAAGTACTCAAAAGGATTTTAAGCATACAACAAGAGCAACAAGCACGAGAGACACAAGGGATTTGTTACCAGAGTTCAAGCTCACACCTTGAGCTCTACGTCTCCGTTGAGGAACCCACAAAGGGTGGACCTTTACTCAATCACGGGGTAATACAAACTTCCTTGGGCAGCCACGATCCTTTGGATGCTCCAAGGCAACACCTAGCCGGCTAGGAGCTCAAAGCTCCAAGAGTAACAAACACGAGATTGCCAACCAAGCGAAGAACGAGGTGCTCTAAAGATGGGAAATCAGCTCACTAGCACACTCCAAGCTCTTGCTCTCAATCCCTCCTTTAATCCCCAACAAATCTCACCAAACCAAGGCCAAGGGGAGTAAAGAGGGGGAGTGAATGAGTTTTGAGTGTTGCAGGTCGAAATGGGCAAGAGAGAGAGAGAGAGAGTGGATAGGGTTGAGGGGGTATAAATACCTCGTCACCCAGAAAAAAGAGCCGTTACAGCTCTAAGACCCGGAGTATCCGGACTTGGTCCGGAGACTCCGGACTATCCGGGGTAAAACCCGGAGTATCCGGCCTTCCAGAGTTAGCACACTTAAGGATAGCTCGGTGAACGTGCAGTGCAAGGTGTCTCTCATAAAATTTTGGTTAGTCATCTAGAGCACCTTTTCAACTCTTGGAAGATACAATCCATGTCCCTCTTTATAGTACGACATTCCTAGGACTCAAATTCAAAATATAAAATAAATAAACCTCCAAGGAATCCTTCTTTTAGCATCACTTCCTTTTTGTATAGCAATGAAGCGCTTAGATGCCATCTTAGAATTTTAGTACCTGCTCATATACTCAACACATCATTAGTAGCTTAATGGTCCATCATTAAATCACCAAAACCCACTTAGGGGGCCAAAATACTCTTCAATCTCCCCCTTTTTGGTGATTGATGACAACACCTTTAAGATTTTAAAAGAGAGATAAATAAATTTAGTAAAGAGCTTTGATCTTTCTTGCAACACTCCCCCTTAATTTGTGCATATGGAGTTTGAATCTCAAAGGTGCTTTTAGCTCCAAATTTTGCACAAGAGAGAAAAATAAGAGAGTGTATCAAGATGATCAACAGTGGGGTGCTTGTGTTTGTGCAAACAAGATACATGTGATGCATATGATAGTTTATACACTCAATGAAGGATAAAAGGGGCTGAGTTGTCAGAGTCCGGAGTGTCCGGACATTCCCCGGAGAATCCGGGAAACCCGGAGAGTCCGGAGAAAAATCCGGAGTATCCAGACTATGAGGACTCAGCAGAAATCAATTCATCACAGAAATTTTCAAACTATCATAAGCGTCCTTAGAGAAATAAAATACAACCTATCTAGCACCACAAGCACACAAATGAATAGTCTCAAGCTCACATCACGCAGTCTCACACATAAAAGAGTTATTACAGATCAAGGTTCTCAAATTCTCCAAGTCTTGAACATGAAACTAAAGATACTCACTCCCCCTTTGGCATCAAGCGCCAAAAAGGAAGTGTAGGAGCAGCAGTAGGGGATCACTCCGTGTCCTCATCATCATCATCATCATCATCTTCTTCTTCTTCTTCTTCTTCTTCTTCTTCATTGTTGTCCTCCTCCTCCTCTTCTTCTTCTTCTCCTTCTTCCTCTTGCTCTTGCTCTTCTTCTTCTTCTTGTGCAGCGGCAGCGGCATCATGGGCGTCCCATTCCGCAAATGGGTCATCAAACTCGGGGAGCTCGTGATAAGTATCCGTAGGAAGCCCAAGATGAGACTTGATCTCAATGATGTCACGGCGGTTTTCATTTGTCTCGGTGACGATGCACTTGCACATGGATAAGATGCTCTTGAATGCCCTCTTAACCATGGAGCCCTTGACCTTGCGAGAGGATTTAGATGTGTGAGAGGGGCGAGGAAGGGGCTCACCATCATGGCGAGGGGCAGCACTAGAGGATCTGACAAATCTTGTGCTCTTCTTCATTGGAGTTCTCTTGTCTCTAGCACGAAGATGCCTAAGAGGCTCATGAGTGACATCCTTTGGAAATTGGGTATTAGTGACCCTCTCAATCATATACATGATGTATGGAGCATAAGGAAGATGCTTCATGGGGTCACACATAGCACGACGAAGTTCATTCCAAATGAAGTCAAATATGCAAAAACCTTCTTCTTCAGGAGCCACACAGTTGAGGAGATTGACGGCATAGTGCCTAAGAGCTGTGATATCTCCCATTTTGGGATCAATGGTGGCACGGAAAAACTGATTGAAATAGTAGTAGTACGGGATGAGATTGTCAGCTTTTCCCTCATGAGCTAGGAAGGCGGAGGGGAACATGTATGCCATGTCCTTGGGCTTGTACTTGTCTTCATTATGAATAGGAGTGCGATCTTCATCCTTTGAGCCAAGACCAAGCAAACGAGAGAAAGTCATGTAGTCAATGGAATGCTTCTCGCCTTGAGTGGTCCAAGTGATGGTGTTTTGATGAGAATCATAATAGTAGGAGCAATGGAATTGAGCAAGAATCTCTCTATTCCATCCATAGCGAAAGCCCATGATCTCATATAGTCCAAGTTCCTTGCATCTATCAATCACGACATCAAAGGTGGGGTTCTCCAACTTCTCATAGTAGGCCCAATCAATGTACCTCATTTCCACAATGGGTGACTTGTTCTTTGCCTTCATCTGTGGACTTCTTATCACTGTCTGATAGAAGTCCCTATAGAAGTCACACCAAAATTTTGACTCAAGTGCCTCACTGGAGATATACATGTAGACATCCTCCTCCCTTTGTTGTCTGACTGCAAGGGCATTCCTAGCATAATCTCTCACCATTTGTTGAGCAAACCCTTGCACAGCCCCGGGGTCCCTTAGGTTGACAGGAGCAGTCACCACCCTCACATTTGATGGAAATGAAACTGTGAGACGGGGTGGAGTTCGGGGACAGATTTGGGAGTAGGGAGTAGGACGGTTCTTTGGCATAGATGGTCGAGGTATGGGCCTAGAACGAGAGATGTAGGGGGCCTCACGGGATTTCCTTGATGGCTGAGCTGGACCTTTCCCGTGACGCCTAGGAGCAACCCTATATTGATCAACATCTTCTTCCTCTTCTTCTTCCTCACCAACAGCCTGTTGTTCTTCCACTTCTTCAATCTCTTGCTCAGTGTAGACAGGAGCCCGAGCACGAGTGGATTGCTGAGAAGAGCCAAGCCCCAAAGTCTCATGCACTACCCCCAAGGTATGAGGGTCGTGCCTGGCCTTAGTCCTCCTTTGGGTGGCCGGCTCGTCTTGCTTGTACTTCTTCCTCATGATCTGGAGATGAGAAGCAAGGAGTACATAAGAATGCATCCATGGAAAACATGTGTGACAAAGCAAATTAGAGTTTCAGCAGAAAAATCCGGAGTCTCCGGAAAAATTCCCGGACAGTCCGGGAAATCCGGAGTGTCCGAAAAAAGTCCGGAGTCTCCGGGTTTTCCTGGCGAAACCCTAATTCACAATGCTGCACAAATCCACCACGGGAAACTTGAGATATTGCAGATCCACTACTTCTAGAGTCTAAGGAACATTCCTATCCAAGAGATTTCTTAAGATATGTCCTAGGAAAGGAGATCGGGCAAAGGAGCCTTTAAATACCTTCGGGAAGAGAGGGAACCGAGGGGGAAAGCCTTCAAATCTTCAAAACACGTGCAGCACCTTGTTTCCCACTCCTTGGAGGCTTCAATCTCTCACTCTCTCAAGATTTTGAGGGTTGAAACCCTAGGTTCTATGGAGAAACTGAGGGGGAGAGGAGAGGGGCGACGAGGTGAGAGGGAGATGCGGAGGGAGGCAGTCCACGCAGTAAAAGGTGAAAACTAGGGTTTGACTGCGGTGAAAAGCCTTATATAGGAGTAAAGGTCCGGAGTATCCGGGTTTGGTCCGGACTCTCCGGGAAATCCGGAGTCTCCAGGGAAAAATCCGGAGTCTCCGGCTCCCCCTGAGACTCAGCAACAGATTTTCAAGGAACTGAGATTGAGATAGATAAAGATGATTATGAGTGAAACTTATGTGAGCAAGAGAGGTTCCAACACTTGAGACTAGCCACAATCAAACAATGAGAACAATAGTTCAAGTGTTGTACCTAGAGAAAATCCAAATGTTTTCAAAGCAAATCCACACTTATTTTTCAAACTTTTTCTTTTGTAAGGATCTAGTCTAAGACAATCAAACATGTGCATGATCTCAAGCCAAGTTACGAGAATCCAAGATATTTAATTCACTCCTCAAAGCACAAAACCTTAGTTCATCAAGAGGCTTTGTGAAGATATCGGCTAGTTGCTTTTCGGTGCTCACATGACTTAAAGCGATATCTCCTTTGGCTTCGTGGTCTCTCAAGAAATGGTGTCTTATGTCTATGTGCTTTGTTCTTGAGTGGTTTACGGGGTTGTTCGCTAGCTTGATGGCACTCTCATTGTCACACAAGAGTGGCACCTTGCTAAACGTACAACCAAAGTCCCTCAAAGTGAACCTCATCCAAAGTAGTTGAGCACAACAAGCGCCGGCTGCAACATACTCGGCCTCGGCGGTGGATAAGGCAACAGAATTTTGTTTCTTGGAACTCCAAGACACCAAGGACCTTCCAAGGAATTGGCAAGTCCCGGATGTGCTCTTTCTATCTACCTTGCAACCAGCATAGTCCGAATCGGAATAGCCAAGTAGATTGAAAGCGGAGCCCTTCGGGTACCATAAACCAAGGTTAGGAGTGTGTACTAAATACCTAAAGATTCTCTTAACAGCCATGAGATGACATTCCTTAGGATTGGCTTGAAACCGTGCACACATGCACACACTAAGCATAATATCGGGCCTAGATGCACAAAGGTAAAGCAAGGATCCAATCATGGAGCGATATACCTTTTGATCCACACTTTTTCCATCTTCATTCAAGTCAAGATGTCCATTGGATGGCATTGGAGTCTTGATGGGCTTGGCTTTGTCCATGTCAAACTTCTTGAGCATGTCATGAGTGTACTTTGTTTGACTTATGAACGTGCCTTCCTTGAGTTGCTTGATTTGAAATCCAAGAAAGAACTTCAACTCTCCCATCATGGACATCTCGAATCTCTTTGTCATGATCCTACTAAATTCATCCGCCCAAGCTTTGTTAGTAGAACCAAATATGATGTCATCGACATATATTTGGCACACAAATAAGTCATTTCCTTCTTTGCGAGTGAAAAGAGTAGGATCGGCTTTGCCTATTTCAAAGCCTTTCCTTAGGAGAAATTCCTTAAGGCATTCATACCATGCTCTAGGTGCTTGCTTAAGACCATAGAGCGCCTTATGGAGCTTGTAGACGTGGTTGGGGAATTGAGGGTCTTCAAAGCCCGGTGGTTGCTCAACATAGACTTCTTCGGAGATTGGGCCATTCAAGAAAGCACTCTTGACATCCATTTGAAATAGCTTGAAATCATGGTGAGTAGCAAATGCCAACAAGATGCGGATTGCTTCAAGTCTTGCTACCGGTGCATAGGTTTCTCCAAAGTCCAAGCCTTCAACTTGAGTATAGCCCTTGGCAACCAACCTTGACTTGTTCTTGGTCACTACCCCATCCACGTCTTGTTTGTTGCAATACACCCACTTTGTTCCAATCATATTTTGCTTAGGGCGTTCCACTAAGGACCAAACTTCATTCTGAGTGAAGTTGTTCAACTCTTCTTGCATGGCCATCACCCAATCAGTGTCTTGTAATGCTTCTTCCATGGAGAGAGGATCAATCATGGACACGAAAGAGTAATGTCCACAAAAGTTTGTCAATCTTGATCTTGTGGTAACCCCTCTTCTTATGCTTCCAAGAATGTTGTCAACGGGATGGTCTCTTTGAACACTTTGACGAACTCTTGGATGTGGCTCAGAAGCTTCTTGTTGAATCAAATCTTCATTTTCTTGAATGTCTTGAGCATCATTCTCAGAGGGCCCGGACTCTCCGGGATTGGGTCCGGAGTCTCCGGAATTTCCGGATTCTCCGAACTTTTCTCCGGAGTGTTCAGGTTTTGCAGCGGCAGTCAGGTTTGGTGATGCTTCAATGACTTCATCTTCTTCTTGAGGCTTGATTTCACCAATGGCCATCTTCTTGATGTCATTTGTAGAGGTCTTTTCCTTGCCTACACACACTTCATCAACTTGCTCCACTTGAGAGCCATTAGATTCATCAAATGTCACGTCACACGCTATATCAACACTACCAGTGGTCTTGTTGAGAACGCGATAGCCGTGAGCATTTGAGGCGTAACCAAGAAAAATACCATCATCAACTTTAGGTGCAAACTTAGAGTTCTTGGGCTTCTTGTTGAGAATGAAGCACTTACAACCAAAAACTCTAAAGTATGACACGTTAGGCTTCTTATCGGTTAGGAGCTCATAGGCAGTCTTGTGTCGAAGCTTGTAAAGATACAAACGGTTGATAGCATGACAAGCCGTGTTGACCGCTTCCGCCCAAAAACTATCCGAAGTCTTGTACTCATCAAGCATAGTTCTCACGGCTTCTATGAGAGTCCTATTCTTCCTCTCCACTATCCCATTTTGTTGAGGTGTGTATGGGACGGAGAATTCATGACCAATGCCTTCACCATCAAGATACTCTTCAATGTTGGTGTTTTTGAACTCGGAGCCATTGTCACTTCTTACTCTCTTGATCTTCATATCAAACTCATTTTGGGCTCTAGTTGCAAACTTTTTGTCTTGTGTGCGGGGTCCCACATACTTGGCCACCACCTTACCCTTGTGGTTCCAAGTCAACACATAATCGGCATAAAAGTTGTCTTGTGAAGCATGTGCCTTGGGCTTGTTGGTTTGCTTGGCTTGCACCACTTTGGTCTTGACTTGTGGTTCATGGGATGTGTCATAGGAGCTCTTGAACTTGATGGGAGTGTTGAGCCTAGGTTGTTTACCTTCAACCTTGGCACCCAATTGCTTCATCCCATGCACCACATTTCTTGTTCCCACACCCCTTGTGTGGTTATTTTTGATGAATGGGATAGGGTCTTTGGAGCCTTTCTCATTCTTACCTAGCCCCTTCCCATTCTCAAAGCCAAACTTCTTCATGTAGTTTGAACCAAAACCCTTGGTATGGTTCTCAAACTCTCCTCTCTTAGGTTCCTTCTTCTTTTCCTCAACAAGAGAGTTTGACAACCGAGCAATCTCTTTCTTCATTGCATTCATCTCGGCAATGTTAGTAGCATAAGCATTTAAATCAAGTTTATAGCATCTAGAACAACCATTACTTGTAGAAGCATTTGAGTTAGAGGTAGCATCATTAGAGGTTGTTTTAGCACTATTCTTAAGATTGTCAAGTTGAACTTCAATTGTAATGTGACTAGCTTTCAAGCATTTTAAGCTCTCTTGAAGTTCAACCTTTTCATTCTCAAGTCTAGTGCAAGCATCCTTAGCTAGGAAAGACTCCCTAGTTAATTGATCTACTACAACGGCCTCTTTAGCTTGAGAGTTCTTGAGGCTAAGAATTTCTTCCTCTTTTTCTTTGAGCAAGCCCTCTTGCACCTTGAAACCCTTCTTTTCAATTACAAGAGCATTCTCAAGGGTAATGGTTTTCTCTCGCTCAAGTCTAAAGAGTTCTTCTTGCACCTCAAGAGTCTCATCTCTATTCTTGATTTCATTTAGAAGGTTCATAATTCTTTTGGTTGCTTTCTTGCCAAAGCTAGTGATCATTTTTTCAAATTCATCATCACTATCATTATCATCATCAACATCTAGGGGAGAAGGTTTAGTGTCTACCTTAGTGCCCCTAGCCATGAGGCATGTGTGGGTGAAGTCATCTTCATCATCGGTGAGATCTCCAAAGAGTGATGGCTTGTCAATGGGTTGAGCAATGGATATTGTAGCAAGTCCCACTTCATCATCGGAGTCGGAGCTATCATCATTTGAATCCCATTCTTCACCCAAATGAGCTTCACCAACTTCCTTCTTCTTCTTCTTGTCATACTTGTTGGTGTCTCTTCTTCTCACTTTGATGTTGGGGCATTCCGCAATGAAATGACCCTCCTTGCCACACCCAAAGCATGGCCTCTTGGATGTTCTCTTGGTCTTGATCTTGTCCTTGTCTTTGTTTTTGTTGAAGAAGCCACCCTTCTTCATCACTTTGGTGAACCTCTTCACAAATAGAGCCATTTGCTCGGGAGTCAAGGTGTCATCACTATCTTCATCACTATCTTCCTTGACCACGGCCTTGGAAGATGATGAGCTTGCCTTCTTCTCTTTGTCTTTGCTTGAAGCTTTGAGAGCTACTCCTTTGTTCTTCTCAATTTGTTCATGCATCTTTGACATTTCTTGTGAAAGCTTTGACTCCTTGACAGTGATAAGATGTTCTTCAATTCTACCAATCACATCCGCCGAAGTGAACTTCTTGAAGCCTCTCTTCTCTCTAATAAGTGTAGGGAGTTGAACATCCCTAGCCATGTAAGCGGAGAGGATCTTATCAACAACTTCTTTTCTTCCCCATCTTGTGCTCCCAAGAGACTTGATTTTGTTGATGATCTTGTTCAAGCGGTTGTACATGTCTTGTGGAGATTCATCTTCTTTGATGACAAAGCGGTTGAGCTCACTTTCAAGAGCTCGAATTCTTCCTTCTCTAACTTGCCTTGTTCCTTCATGGTTGATAAAGAGAGTGTCCCACACATATTTGGCAGACTTCAAACCATCAACCTTGTCATACTCTTCGGCGGTGAGAGAGCTCTTGATGATGCGAATGGCTTGATAGTTGCGTTGGATTTCATTCGCTTGAGCTTGTGTCAAAGTAGCATCTCCACTTGGAAAGGTGATTCCCCTGTTCACAACAGTCCAAAGTGCGGGGTTTACCGCCATCAAATACTCCTCCATCGAGTTCTTCCACTTGGAATAGACGGTTCCATCAAATTGGGGTATATTTCCAATGTGGTGGGAACTCGATGGTTTATCAAAGATTAAATTAGAGTAATCGTAAGGGATTCTAGAGAACTCCCTTCCCGAAGGCTGACGAGTGGAGCGGTTCGATCTTGCATCATCAAAGTCCTCATCACTTGATGAGGATGATCCACCATCTTCATTTCTTGGATGATGACTTGTGCTTGCTCCACCTGCACCTCCCGCTGCACCCGTAGGACTCTCGGGTGTGTTCACGGGGGGTTGATTACCACCGGGGTTGGTCAAGTCACCTTCGGGCGGTGTTGCTTGATTAGTTGGGGTCGACATCTCTTTTCTCCAAGCGGTTAAGCTTCAAATGGAGCAACCTACTTTGATACCAATTGAAAGGATCTAGAGGTCAACTAGAGGGGGGAGGGGTGAATAGTCATTCTTGAAAAATCACAGCTTAAAACAAACTGCCAGACTGAAGTCCGGAGTCTCCGGATATTTTTCCGGATACTCCGGGAAATCCGGAGTATCCGGGAAAATGTCCGGATTGTCCGGGCTTCTGAGGAGGCGACTAAATCAACAGGAATCAAACTTGGCCAAACTCAAATCTGTGAATATAGGATATGCAATACAGAGATATAAGCCTGTTCCACCACTTAGAACCAGTAGGAACCTCACCACGGAGTAGATCGGCCACAAACCCTAGAAAAGTACTCAAAAGGATTTAAAGCATACAACAAGAGCAACAAGCACGAGAGACACAAGGGATTTGTTACCGGAGTTAAAGCTCACACCTTGAGCTCTACGTCTCCGTTGAGGAACTCACAAAGGGTGGACCTTTACACCTAGGTCACTTTCCTCCCCCTAGCGACCACAAAGATCAAGCTAGGGTTACTTACTCAATCACGGGGTGATACAAACTTCCTTGGGCAGCCAGAATCCTTTGGATGCTCCAAGGCAATGCCTAGCCGGCTAGGAGCTCAAAGCTCCAAGAGTAACAAACACGAGATTGCCAACCAAGCGAAGAACGAGGTACTCTAGAGATGGGAAATCAGCTCACTAGCACACTCCAAGCTCTTGCTCTCAATCCCTCCTTTAATCCCCAACAAATCTCACCAAACCAAGGCCAAGGGGAGTAAAGAGGGGGAGTGAATGAGTTCTGAGTGTTGCAGGTTGAAATGGGCAAGAGAGAGAGTGGATAGGGTTGAGGGGGTATGAATACCTCCTCACCCAGAAAAAAGAGCCGTTACAGCTCTAAGACTCGGAGTATCCGGACTTGGTCCGGAGACTCCGGGAAGTCCGGACTATCTGGGGTAAAACCCGGAGTATCCGGCTGTAACATCCCAGAAATTTAGAAGTATGAAAATGTGTGAAAATTTGAACTTTTTATTTGTTTGATGAGGTGATCACATAATTTAAACCCTTTGCTAGCTTCTCAACAAAATTCTATATAAATAAACCCCAAATATAAAAATGTAAATTCAAATTATGGTATAAAATGTGAGTTGGATTTTATGGCTTTTATTTGGATTTATTTGAGTGTGTTTTGAATTTGAATAAATTCAAATTCAAATATAAAGTTTAAACTTATATTCAAACTATATTCAAAACCTATCTAACTAACATGGGCCTGCTAACCCCTAGCTAAGTCTACCTATGCCCCTCCATCTCTCGGCCCGTGACCAACTTTTCCCCGCTTCAGGCATGCGGCCCACCAAGACGGCCCAGCACATCCCCGCAACGCGCCCCACCAGACTCGACTCAATGACAGGTGGGGCCGCCCCGGGTCACTGCTCTTCTTCCACCCCACGCAGCACCGCGTCGCCGCGCCGCACTACCTCACCACACCGCACCGCACGCCTACGCACCGAGGCGCACCGTCCTGCCTCGCTGGCGCGCACGCCGAGAGGCTGGCACACACGCTAAGGCGGGCCCCACGCGCTGCTCCTCGCGTATTCACTTCTTTGCCCCTACTCAACCCGCGCGCCAAGCAAGCCTCGCCCCTGCGCACGGCGCCTTCACCGCCAAGGCAAGGAGGAGGGGACAGCCATGGCCCACGCTGCTCCCTGGTTCCCTTGTCTCGCGCGCGCCTAAAGGCCCCAAGGCCAAGTCCCTTTTGGCCTCCTCGCCATTTGGGGGAAACTTTTCCACAACCCCTGCTCCGCCGCCGGGTGAAGAGAGAAGGGGAAAGAGGAGGAGAGGAGGGGAGGAGGAAGAAGAGGAGGCGCTTCACCACCGCGCCAACTCACCGGAACCGAAGCAAGCGAAGCCAGAGCCGGACGAGCAGAGGAGGAGACTTGTACCGGAGCAGAGCCGCCGCCGCGCCGCCGTGAACCTCGACGCCGCTCCACTGCTACGCCTTCACCTATGCCCCAATGTGAGCTAACCACCGGCCTTACTCTCTCTTCCCCAGCCTTGATCTGCTTGTGGTGATTCGCCGGTCTTCGAGCCGTGCTCTGCCGCGCGTGCGCCGCCGTGGCGTACCCCAACGCCGCGCCGGTCCACATCGCCCCTTTTTCTGCCGTGCTATCGAGAGCTTGTGTCTGGCCTTCGCGTAGTGGTTCTTCTGCAGGAACGTGATCCACCGCCGCTGTCCGCATCGCGCCGCGGCCTTGGCTCGCCAAGTGCCCGCGTGCACCGGCCGGCCGAGTCGCGACCAGGGAAGGCCCTGCGCTCGCGCTCGTGCCCAGGCAAGCACACCTATGTGTTAGCCATGCCGCACTGATGTGTTCTACTGGTGCTTGTGCTCGCGCCGCTCCTGCATTTCTTCACGCACTGCTGGTAGCTTGCCGCCGCCGTCTTCACCGCGACACGCCCGGAGCTTTGATGCGCCGAGCGCGTGTTCGTGCGCAAACACCTAGTTTAGCCACCGTGGCTTTATGTGTATGCATGCGGTTGTATCTGGTCCCCGCGCACCCCAGCGCAAGGCCAGAAGACGCGCCGAACCTTGGGCACCGTTGCCGCCGTGTCGTCGCCGCGCCGCGCCGAGAGCGCCGCCGAGGCGAACCGCGCACACGCCAAGGAGCCCCACTCCAGGGCTAGGGCTGCGCCAGGAAGACCGCCGGTCCCTAGTGACCTCTAACCACCACTCGCACGAACGGCGGAGCCACCCCAGCCGCCATTCGCCGTTCGCCAGCGCCGCCGGGTGCGTGCCGAGGCGCGCCGACGCCAGCGCGCATGGCGAGGGAGCGCTTCGCGCCCCAGAAAAGTCCGAGGGCTTCCGCTGGACTTTTCCAGCGCAAGCTTGTGGAGGCACTGGGCCGTCCGGCCTGATAAGGCCCAGCGCGGCCCTTTTTTCGTTTTCCTTCGCACTCTGAATTAAATCCAGGGATGTGGAGTGGACTTAGTCCATTCGGCCCACTGGGCTGAGTCCACTGGGCCAATTTCGGCCCACTAACAGTTTCGGCCCGTTAACGGCCCACTATCTGGTACGCTGACGTCATGATGACGTCATCACCTATTTTCAAAAATAAAAAACCATTTCTGATTTATAAATGAATTTGAAAATTAATTTATAAATCCTCTAACCTTTGAAAATTCATAACTAATTATTTATAACTCCGAAAAATATGAAACTAGTTTCATTATTTTTCTAAAAATGAGACGGTGCTATTTTTAGATAGTTTGGATCTTTTTGGATCTTTTAAATTTGGGTTTCTTTGGATTTATACTTAGTTGAATGCCGGTAATTTAGCGTCTCGTATCTTGTGCTGCACAGACCCGAGCTACGATCCGGAGGAGGCCTACGACCCTGACTTCAACCTAGACCAGGACTACGGACGCCAGTCAGGTGTCATGTCACTCCCAACCATATAGATCCTATGCATGCTTTAGTTGCTAGTGCTTAATTATTATTTATGCATGTTTTTAAATTGCATAGACAATTGTTAGCCATGCCTTGAAATTGATTAATCCTACCCTTGAAATACCTACTTTTGGAACTAGCTATAGACCCCTAGCTAGTTCCCAGCCTTATTCATCCATATATTTTACCCTTAGTTATGGATGGATCTCAGGTTTGGACCAAGGTTGGGATGTCTCGGTATTCTAGCGTGTGTTTTAGGTGAGTGTGTATCCTTGACGTGTTACCGCGGGAGCGAGCCACTTTGGTTACTTGTGAACGCCTGTCTAGGGGAGATGCGACCTGGCCTCCCGCCCTAGCGGCGTGTCGTTCGGTGGGAGTTGGTGAGTGCTCGCTCTTGCAATTAAGGACCGATCGACAGTTTAACCGTGATCTTTGGGCTATTTACGTGCAAACTGTTCGCCTTGTTATGGGCGGGGTTCGGTCCGAGAACTAGTATGTGGATGGCATCCAGCCTGTAGGCGGATCGGTGTGATCGTGTGAGGGAGACGGGTTATACCCCCCGAGTAGATGTCGCCCCGGCTCCTCCGGGGAAGGTTTCACAGCTTCGAGGCCCTGCTGGCAGGTTTCGCGCCCCAGTCAGGACGAGTCAGGCTCGGAGAGGCAGGAGAGTGCCGTCACTGCTAGGTCTCCGGCCGTTAGGTAGAGAGGTGGATCGGGGGCACCCGATTCTGCTCTACTCAGCGGGTCCAGTTGTACAACCTCTGCAGAATGTTAAACCTATAGCTATAGTCTGTGTCCACTGGTATGGACAGCCCACGGGTCTGTTACTCTGGCTAGTCTCTTCATGTGCTGCTTTCTCTTCCCTGTGTGTGTGAGCCCGGCTTCGTGCCGTTGAGATGTGGGGATAGGAGCTGGTGACCCCACGTCGTAGATGAGAGTGGGATGTTGTGTCTCGGCTGAGATCCAGTGCTTGGTGTTCTTTCCTTGGTGGGGTGTTGACCCCGGAGGTGTTGTCCTCGGAGGTGTGGATCTCCTCGGAGATGGTGACCTCTCAGCATTTCTGCATTCCTTGACGTTGCTACCACTACTTGCATAACCTTCTACAGCCATAAATAGGATTACTCATGCATACTAGAATTATTCTCTCTTAGTTTATGCTCTTTGTTGGGAAGCTGACATGACCTACTCGCTTATCGAGTAGATGACGGGTTTTTAGACTAGGAGCCGGACTACGACTTTGAGCACGATGGATGGGAGGACTGAGGCTCGCCCTACACTCGAGCTTGCCTGAGGATATGGAGTTTACTTCGCTACATGAGAGCTGCTGCATAGATGTTTACTCTGTTTTTATTCAGTCCTGTTGGACTTGTACCCGGCATGTGCCGTAATGCTGTACTCAGATGCTTAATTATTATATTATTATGTGGACCTTCATATATTTCCTTCTGTTGTACGGTTTTCTTTACTTTCTGAGACAGGGATTTGCACGTGATAGCCTCCTGGGACTATCACAGAGGTGCAGGGATCGGGTTCCCATCTTTGGAAACCCGGTTCGTTTCAGTTGGTATCAGAGCCGTACTTGACTGTAGGATGAGCCTAGGAACGGAAGATAGTATAGGAAAGCCAAAACACCTTGAGCTTTATATACAATCCATAAGATTTTATATAAGTACCTTGATCTTTATTATAACTACCTTGATTAACTTTACTAACTCTTACTAACTTCCGTAACAACGTGCAGATGGACCAGCTGATGTGGATCCCCCTCAAGACCGACGGCCAGTGGGCCGGAGGGTTCTGCAAGATCCTCAAGAACTATTTGGAGACCGCTGGAGTGGAGACAAGTGAGGTGTTCTACGAGGGACGCACCACTGCAGCTGTGGACCAGTCACCGACAGAGCTGACCCTGAAGATACCAGCAGATCCCCGTGTACCAGAGTTCTCAGAAGTCAAGGTCTCGTGTTTTGACAACTCCACACTGGAGGCTCACCAGTGTTGTGCCAGGCTCGCGCTGAAGAAAGTGTGCCAGCAGTTGGAGCAGAGGTTGAAGGATACCCCTTTCAGAGTCCTACCGACAGCAGTGTACGACCCCAGCAGGTGGAACAAGGACGAGACAGCTTACACCGAGGAGAACACAGAGGGCAAGGATGAGAAGGAGCAGATGGCTGGCAGGTTCATCCAAGCTCAAGACCAGGCACTCTACTGTGCTGATTCAGAGATAGTGTTCTTGAGGCGTAAGTGGGACGACACCTTGGGATGAAACGCCCAGCTGGAGAGATAGAACAACCACTTGGAGTTCTTTCTCAATGAGGCACACAGGAGGAACATACAGATCACAGAGTGGGGACTCACAGCTGCCAGAGCCAGTACAGAGAGGGATGCACTTGAGATCGCCACCTTGAAAGCAAGACTGGAGGAGACACAGATTGCCCTGAGGGGGTCGGAGGTAGCAACCAGAGAGGAGAGGTTAAGACTGTGAGAGAAGGAGTACTTGGAGACACAGATTGCCCTGAGGGGGTCGGAGGCAGCAACCAGAGAGGAGAGGTTAAGACTGCGAGAGAAGGAGTACTTGGTTGAGTCACCTTAAGCAGCTTGCACAGACTACCAGTTGAGGCTGTGGGGACACGAGGAGAGATTGACACAGAACTACAACCACTTGTGGCACCTGGGAGGCAGAGTGTACGAGGCACAGGACACAGCTAGCCGGACCAGCTCAGCGTGGAGAGACTCAGACCAGAGGCGGGTGACAGAGCTCAGAGAGGTTGCAGAGTTGGTACCACTGCAGAAGAGGCCTAAGTTGAGGACTGAGATGTTCGAGCTACCACCTACCCAGCTTCCAGCACAGCCACCCTACTCGAGAGGCAGTACCGACACACCTGAGATGAACAGAGCTTTAGAGAGCTTGGCAAACTACTTCAACCTGCCACAGATTGAGATTCCAGACTACCCAGGAGTGAACGACCCACCGTTCTACTCGGTTCCACCCAGTCCGAAGACCGTGTCGCCACCGTACTCACCAGCTACTGTTCAGGAGCAGGCACCTTGAGGGGATGATCCCGTAATCAGCTAGAGTAGAGTTCTTCATGTTGATCATGTTTAGTTGACCACCCTAAATGTATCGCATAGTAGTTCTCATGCTTCTGTGTAATCTCGAAGGTTGTGGAGTAGGCCTCGAGATACACACCTTTTGTATGATGATCTTGCATGAGTGATTGGAGTTATCGATCTTTTGTCGGAGTTTATGCTTCTTATATGCTTGTGTGAAATTGTTTAATGTTAGCTAGATACTCCTTATATGTTTAAGTATCTTAAAGTTAATTTTCGACAACTCGTTACTCACGATCTCAATTCTTGGAACAGATGTCGGGGGTGAGATGGTCAGGACGGCTCCTACGCCGTTTTGAGGAGGCAGCCCGGGAGGACACCGAGCAGGAGGACGTCCCTCTCCCCGCAGGAGGTCGAGGTCGTGGCCGCTGTGGAGGCTGTGCCCCACGTGGCGGACGCCGTGGTGGACACCACGGCGTGCGAGGAGGTTGAGGAGGCCGCGGAGGCCGAGCACCAGTTGACCCAGAGGAGGAGGAGCCTGAGGAGGAGGCTGAGCCTGAGCCAGAGCAGGAACCGGAGTAGCCGGCACCACCGCCCAACCTAGCAGCAGTGATGGCACTTCAGACCCAGCTGATGCAGACGATCGCCAACGTTGTGGTTCAGAACAATAACAACCGGAGGAACGTCAGGAACCAGCCGGAGAGCTTGCAGAAGAGAGTGGAGGGTTTCTCCAAGCTGCACCCACCGACCTTTGACAACTCATCAGACCAACTTGTGGCTGACAACTGGTTGAGGGAGATCGAGAAGAAGCTAGAGCTTACGGACCTTTCTAAGGAGGAGTGTGTGTCGGTTGCCGCGCACCAGCTGGTCGGCACCGCAGGAGCTTGGTGGGACAGCTACTGTGACTCACACGCAGACTCAACCCACATCACGTGGGAGGAGTTTGTGGAGGCTTTCAGGGAGTTCCACATCCCAGAGACGGTGATGGACAGGAAGGCAGACGAGTTCAGGCACCTGAAGATGGGACAGATGTCAGTGCAGGAGTACACTAACCGCTTCTAGGAGCTCATGCGGTACGCTCCAGACGACTCCAACACCGAGAAGAAGAAGATGTACTGGTACCGCAAGGGACTCCACAGAGGGATGGTGCACCACCTGGCTGCTCACGACTGTGACACTCTTCACGCCCTGGTGGGCACGGCTTTAGTTGTGGAGAAGTCGAGGTTGGACTACGTGGAGGTCCGTGGAGAGAAGATGTAGCATGCAGACCGTGTAGGGTACTCGGGTTCACACTAGCGACAGAGGTCAGCTCCGCCACAGTACCCACCGCAGAGGCAGCGCCCATACCCGCAGCAGCAGCAGACTCAGTACTCTCAGCAGGGCAGAGATCACACCGGGGGTAGTGGAGGTTCGAGTTAGTGGAAGCCCAGGCCGCAGCAGCCGCCAGTCTATGAGAGCTCTCAGATCACTTGCTACTACTACCATCAGCTAGGCCACAAGTCCACCGTGTGTCCCCAGAAGCTTCAGCAGGGTGGACAGAATAGGAACACTCAGTACCAGACTCCAGCAAAGACACCAGCTCCAGGAGGACAGCCCACGCAGAACCAGCAGAAGAGTACACCACCGCCCACTCAAGGCAGACTAAACCACCTGACCATGGAGGAGGCAGCCGCAGCACCAGACATGGCTCTCGGTGAGTTTTTAGTTGATTCAGTTATGGTTACAGTTCTGTTTGACACCGATGCTCAGTTTTCGTACATTTCTACCAAGTTTGTAAAGGAAAGGTCATTACCAACTAAGCCCAGACCACGGCCTATAGTTACTAGTTCTCCGCTATGTGAGAAGCGGAGTACATTGGAGTGTAGAGGAGTGAACATGGTGTTCAAGAAGCAGCTGTTTGTGGCAGACTTGATAGTCTTGGAGTGGACCGGGATCGACGTGATACTAGGGATGGAGTGGTTAGCCCAGCACAAAGGATTGGTGAACTGCGACCCCGTGTACGTACAGTTAGAGCACCCTAGTGGAGCCAGAGTGTTGATCAAGCCGCAGAGCCAGAGGTCTACACCGATGTTGTGCAACATGAAGGGGATGAGCATGGAGGAAATTTCAGTGGTGAGGGAGTACCCCGACGTGTTGCTTGAGGAGTTGACCGAGCTACCACCAGATCGGGACATTGAGTTTGTGATTGAGCTGATGCCAGGAGCTAGACCAGTGGCCAAGAGCCCGTACAGGATGTCCACGGATGAACTCGATGAGCTGAAGAAGCAACTCAAGAAACTGCAGGAGTAAGGGTTTATTCGGCCGAGTGCCTCACCTTGGGGTTCGCCAGTTCTGTTTGTGGACAAGAAGGATGGCACCAAGAGGATGTGTGTGGACTACCAGACTCTCAACTCGATGACGATCAAGAACCGGTACCCGTTGCCCCGGATCGACGACTTGCTAGACAGGTTGCGGAAGGCCAAGTTCTTTTCCAAGATTGACTTGAGGTCAGGGTACTACCAGATGAAGATTTGGGACCAGGATATCCCGAAGACAGCTTTCACGACTCGGTACGGCTTGTACGAGTTCGTAGTGGTTTCGTTCGGGCTGACCAACGCCCCGACCTACTTCATGAACATGATGAACAAGGTCTTCATGGAAGAGCTGGACAAGTTTGTGGTGGTGTTCATAGATGACATACTGATCTTCTCGGAGACAGCAGAAGAACACGAGGAGCACCTTCGGATTGTGATGGAGAGGCTGAGACAGCAGAAGTTGTACGCTAAGTTCAGCAAGTGTGAGTTCTGGATGAAAGAAATTGCTTTCTAGGGACACGTGTTGTCAGCTGAGGGAGTTGCAGTCGACCCTTCGAAAGTAGAAGTAGTTACCAAGTGGGAGCAGCCGCTCACAGTGACAGATATCCGGAGCTTTCTCGGTTTGGCAGGTTACTACAGGAGGTTCATAGAAAACTTCTCCAAGATAGCAAAGCCAATGACAGAGCTATTGAAGAATGACAAGAAGTTTGTGTGGTCAGAGGCTTGTGAGAAGAGTTTTCAGGAGTTCAAGAAGAGGCTCACGATAGCTCCGATCCTTACCCTGCCAGATATCAAGAAGGATTTCGTGGTGTACTGCAACGCCTCGAAGCAAGGATTGGGATGTGTGTTGATGCAAGAGGGTAAAGTTGTTGCTTATGCGTCGAGGTAGCTCAAGAAGCATGAAGAGAACTACCCTACTCACGACTTGGAGGTAGCAGCAGTTGTACACGCTCTGAAGATCTGGAGACACTACTTGATCAGCAACAAGTGTGAGCTGTACACCGATCACAAGAGTCTGAAGTACTTCTTTACTTAGTCGGAACTGAACATGAGGCAGAGGAGGTGGTTAGAGCTGATCAAGGACTACGATCTGGAGATTCACTACCACCCAAGCAAGGCAAATGTTGTGGCAGATGCACTGAGCAGAAAGTCCTATTGCAACAATTTGACAGTGAGGCAGGAGCAGCCTGCACTTCACGAAGAGCTAGAACAGTTTCAGCTTGAGATTGTGGAACAAGGACAACTCAACGAACTTCAAATGACCTACGACCTGGAAGGAAGGATTCGAGAGGCACGGGAAGCTTGCAAAGAGGTTGGTACTATTCGAGAGCTGATGTTGGAAGGCAAAGCTGAGGACTACCGGATCGATGAACAAGGAACCGTGTGGTTGAAGGATCGGATCTGTGTCCCGCAGGACAAGGAACTTCGAGAGCAAATTCTGAGAGAAGCCCATGATTCAAGGTACTCCATTCACCCAGGAAGCACAAAGATGTACCAAGACTTGAAGCAGAGGTTCTGGTGGAAGGATATGAAGAAGGACATAGCTTACCATGTGGCCTGTTGTGACACTTGCAGCAGAGTAAAGATTGAGCACCAGAAGCCGGCAGGGCTGTTGAAACCATTGGAAATCCCTCAGTGGAAGTGGGACGACATTTCCATGGACTTCGTAGTGGGATTGCCCCGTTCACCTAAAGGACACGACTCAGTGTGGGTCATAGTGGACCGCTTGACCAAGGTGTCACACTTTGTGCCAGTCAAAGCTATAGACGCAACAGATCAGTTGGCAAACCTGTACGTGGATCACATACTCAGACTACACGGAGCTCTGAGGAGCATAGTGTCAGACAGAGGGCCCCAGTTCATGGCCAGGTTCTGGAGAAGCTTCCATGCAAGGATGGGAACCACACTCAACTACAGCATAGCATACCACCCTCAGACTGATGGACAGACCGAGAGAGTCAACCAGACTTTGGAAGATATGCTCAGAGCTTGTGCCCTCACCTACGACACCGATTGGGAAAGCAGTTTGTCCTACGCAAAGTTCTCCTACAACAACAGCTACCAGGCAAGTCTCCAAATGTCACCTTTTGAGGCCCTCTATGGGAGGAAGTGCAGAACACCCCTGTTGTGGTCAAAGGTTGGAGAGAGGATGATCTTTGGACCGGATATCCTCAAGGAGGCTGAGGAGATAGTGGAGAAGGTCTGGGAGAACTTTAAGATTGCCCAGAGTCGGCAGAAGAGCTACGCAGACCGTCACAGGAGAGACTTGACATTCAACAGAGGAGACTTCATCTACTTGAAATTGTCACCCATGAGAGGAACCAAGAGGTTTGCCGTGAAAGGAAAGCTTGCCCCGAGGTACGTGGGACCGTACCGGATCACTCAGAGAGTTGGGAAGCTCACTTACAGGCTCACTCTACCAGAGGAGATGTCCGCTGTACACCCCATGTTCCACGTGTCACAGTTGAAGAAGAGTGAGAAGGAAGTGGAAGCAAAGCAAGTCCCAGTCGAGATACTCGACCTGTAGAACACCCTGGAGTATGTAGAGTACCCGGAGAAGATCTTGGATAGAGCAACAAAGGAAACCAGGAGGACCACCATTCCCTACTGCAAGGTGCTGTGGAGTCACCACACGGAGCGAGAAGCAACCTGGGAGAAGGAAGCCGACCTCAGAAGAGAGTTCCCTCACTTGTTCGAGGGGGAGGATGGAGCTTAAATCTCGAGGACGAGATTCCCGGTGGTGTGGGAGAATGTAACATCCCAAAAATTTAGAAGTGTGAAAATTTGAACTTTTTATTTCTTTGATGAGGTGATCACATAATTTAAACCCTTTGCTAGCTTCTCACCAAAACTCTATATAAATAAACCCCAAATATAAAAATATAAATTCAAATTATGGTATAAAAATGTGAGTTGGATTTTATCGCTTTTATTTGGATTTATTTGAGTGTGTTTTGAATTTGAATAAATTCAAATTCAAATATAAAGTTTAAACTTATATTCAAACTATATTCAAAACCTATCTAACTAACATGGGCCTGCTAACCCCTAGCTAAGTCTACCTATGCCCCTCCATCTCTCGCCCCTTGACCACCTTTTCCCCACTTCAGGCACGCGGCCCACCAAGGCGGCCCAGCACATCCCCGCAACGCGCCCCGTCGGACTCGACTCAGTGACAGGTGGGGCCGCCCCGGGTCACTGCTCTTCTTCCACCCCACGCCGCACCGCACCACCTCACCGCACCGCACTGCGCGCCTACGCACCGAGCCGCACCGCCCTGCCTCGCTGGCGCGCACGCCAAGGCGGGCCCCACACGCTGCTCCTCGCGTATTCACTTCTTTGCCCCTGCTCAACCCGCGCGCCAAGCAAGCCTCACCCCCGCGCACGGCGCCTTCACCGCCAAGGCAAGGAGGAGGGGACAGCCATGGCCCACGCTGCTCCCTGGTTCCCTTGTCTCCCGCGCGCATAAAGGCCCTAAGGCCAAGTCCCTTTTGGCCTCCTCACCATTTGGGGGAAACTTTTCCCCAACCCCTACTCTGCCGCCGGGTGAAGAGAGAAGGGGAAAGAGGAGGAGAGGAGGGGAGGAGGAAGAAGAGGAGGCGCTTCACCACCGCGCCGACTCACCGGAACCGAAGCAAGCGAAGCCAGAGCCGGATGAGCAGAGGAGAAGGCCGTCCGTGAGGAGACCTGTACCGGAGCAGAGCCGCTGCCGCGCCGCCGTGAACCTCGACGCCGCTTCACCGACGCGCCGCTCCACTGCTACGCCTTCACCTACGCCCCAACATGAGCTAACCACCGGCCTTACTCTCTCTTCCCCTACCTTGATCTGCTTGTGGTGATTCGCCAGTCTTCGAGCTGTGCTCTGCCGCGCGTGCGCCGCCGGGGCATACCCCAACACCGCGCCGGTCCACGTCGCCCCTTTTTCCACCATGCTATCGAGAGCTTGTGTCCGGCCTTCGCGCTGTGGTTCTTCTGCAGGAACGTGATCCGCCGCCACTGTCCGCATCGCACCGCGGCCTTGGCTCGACAAGTGCCCGCGCGCACCGGCCGGCCGAGTCGCGGCCAAGGAAGGCCCTGCGCTCGCGCTCGTGCCCAGGCAAGCACACCTACGTGTTAGCCGTGCCGCGCTGACGTCTTCTGCTGGTGCTTGTGCTCGTGCCGCTCCTGCATTTCTTCACGCACCGCTGCTTGCTTGCTGCCGCCGTCTTCGCCGCGACACGCCCGGAGCTCTGATGCGCCAAGCGCGTGTTCATGCGCAAACGCCTAGTTTAGCCTCCGTGTCTTTGTGTTTATGCGTGCACATGTATCTGGTCCCCATGCACCCCAGCGCAAGGCCAGAAGACACGCCGAACCTTGGGCACCGTTGCCGCTGTGTCGTCGCCGCGCCGCGCCGAGAGCGCCGCCGGGGCGAACTGCGCACACGCCAAGGAGCCCCACTCTAGGGCTAGGGCTGCGCCAGGAAGACCGCCGGTCCCTGGTGACCTCTAACCACCGCTCGCACGAACACCGGAGCCACCCCAGCCGGCGTTCGCCAGCGCCGCCGGGTGCGTGCCGAGGCGCGCCGACGCCAGCGAGCGTGGCGAGGGAGCGCTTCGCGCCCCAGTAAAGTCCGAGGACTTCCGCTAGACTTTTCCAGCGCAAGCCTGAGGAGGCACTGGGCCGTCCGACCTGATAAGGCCCAGCGCGGCCCCTTTTTCGTTTTCCTTCGCACTCTGAATTAAATCCAGAGATGTGGAGTGGACTTAGTCCATTCGGCCCACTGGTTGAGTCCACTGGGCCAATTTCGGCCCACTAACAGTTTCGGCCCGTTAACGTCCCACTAACTGGTACGCTGACATCATGATGACATCATGCTGACGTCATCGCCTATTTTCAAAAATAAAAATCCTTTTTTGATTTATAAATGAATTTGAAAATTAATTTATAAATCCTCTAACCTTTGAAAATTCATAACTAATTATTTATAACTCCGAAAAATATGAAACCAGTTTCATTATTTTTCTAAAAATGAGACGGTGCTGTTTGTAGATAGTTTGGATATTTTTGGATCTTTTAAATTTGGGTTTCTTTAGATTTATGCTTAGTTGAATGCCGGTAATGTAGCGTCTCGTATCTCGTGCTGCACACACCCGAGCTACGATCCGGAGGAGGCCTACGACCCCGACTTCAACCCAGACCAGGACTACGGATGCCAGCCAGGTGTCATGTCACTCCCAACCATATATATCCTATGCATGCTTTAGTTGCTAGTGCTTAATTATTATTTATGCATGTTTTTAAATTGCATAGACAATTGTTAGCCATGTCTTGAAATTGATTAATCCTACCCTTGAAATACCTACTTTTGGAACTAGCTACAGACCCCTAGCTGATTCCCGGCCTTATTCATCCATATATTTTACCCTTAGTTATGGTTGGATCTCAGGTTTGGACCGAGGTTGGGATGTCTCGGTATTCTAGCGTGTGTTTTGGGTGAGTGTGTATCCTTGATGTGTTACCGCGGGAGCGAGCCACTTTGGTTACTTGTGAACGCCTGTCTAGGGGAGATGCGACCTGGCCTCCCGCCCTAGCGGCGTGTCGTTCGGTGGGAGTTGATAAGTGCTCGCTCTTGCAATTAAGGACCGATCGACAGTTTAACCGTGATCTTTGGGCTATTTACGTGCAAACCGTTCGCCTTGTTATGGGCGGGGTTCGGTCCGAGAACTAGTATGTGGATGGCATTCAGCCTGTAGGCGGATCGGTGTGATCGTGTGAGGGGGACGGGTTATACCCCCCGAGTAGACGTCGCCCCGGCTCCTCCGGGGAAGGTTTCACAGCTTCGAGGCCCTGCTGGCAGGTTTCGCGCCCAGTCAGGACGAGTCAGGCTCGGAGAGGCAGGAGAGTGCCGTCCACTGCTAGGTCTCCGACCGTTAGGTAGAGAGGTGGATCGGGGGCACCCGATTCTGCTCTACTCGGCAGGTCTAGTTATACAACCTCTGCAGAGTGTTAAACCTATAGCTATAGTTTGTGTCCACTGGTATGGACAGCCCATGGGTCTGTTACTCTGGCTAGTCTCTTCTTGTGCTGCTTTCTCTTCCCTGTGTGTGTGAGCCCGGCTTCGTGCCGTTGAGACATGGGGATAGGAGCTGGTGACCCCACGTCGCAGATGAGAGTGGGATGCTGTGTCTCGGCTGAGATCCAGTGCTTGGTGTTCTTTCCTTGGTGGGGTGTTGACCCCGGAGGTGTTGTCCTTGGAGGTGTGGATCTCCTCGGAGATGGTGACCTCTCGGTATTTCTGCATTCCTTGACGTTGCTACCGCTGCTTGCATAACCTTCTACAGCCATAAATAGGATTACTCATGCATACTAGAATTATTCTCTCTTAGCTTATGCTCTTTGTTGGGAAGCTGACATGACCTACTCGCTTATCGAGTAGATGACGGGTTTTCAGACCCGGAGCCGGACTACAACTTTGAGCACGATGGATGGGAGGACTGAGGCTCGCCATACACTCGAGCTTGCCTGAGGATATGGAGTCTACTTTGCTACATGAGAAGCAGAGCCGCGACCCAGCGAAACCACGTCCAACTTCTGATCGACGGATCTCCCAAACCTCTTGATGGATTGAGCCCAAATTTTGGGTAGATGAGAAGCATCTCTAAGAGAAGCTATGCCCAAAATCTTGGAACCCCAAACCTATCCAATCAACCAGAATCACAAATCTCGTGCACGCAAAGCACAAACTCGAGTTCATCCAAACCTCACCAAATCGAGCCTGATTCCCAGCGTTTGAGGGGTCAAGATCATCCACAAAGAAGCACAAGGCACTCACCCATGATCCCCTTAAAGAAATCCAGAAGGAAACAGCCTAGAAATCAACGCACAAGGATCGAACCGAAAAGCTTCGAAAATAGCACAAAAACCAACTCGGGAATTTAGAAGGAGATAGAATTTGCTCGAGGAATTTGCACAAGATTTGAGGGACTAAGTCACTCTGAATATTCATGCCATGTTGGATTACAAGCCACTCCAAGAATTACAAATCTTGGATGGCAAAAAGCTCCAAACAAAGAGCCACTCACACTTCTCTCCCTCTCTCCCCAAGAGCACCCCAAAATGAAACAACACTCCCACCACTAGCCAAAGAGTTGGCTGAAAATTCAGCCCCCTCCTCCTATATATAGGCCGTCCGGAAAAGACCGAAGTGCCCCTACACTAGGAGATACAATACAAGCTCTCACAGGGGCATTTTGGTCAACACATGAAGTTCACCATTGGACGGCCGCGCATCCATCGGGCCTTCGCGTCCTCCCGATGCAAGCACCTCGATCATGTCGTGTGTCGCCCGCCTCGAAGCTTCCCGATGCACCCGGATCCCCGTCTCTGTCGCGTTGGGCCTTCGGACTTGGTTTTGAGGCCAAAACCAAGAAACCGTCCTCCGATGGTTTTGTGGCCAAACCACCAAACCCCGCGTACAAGGCTCGGGCTCACCACGCCAAGCGTCGAGCCCATCAAGCCTTTTCCCTCCGGCGCCCGAACGGTCTACTCGGTCTTGCCTCGTTCCTTGATTTGGCCGCCACCGATGCACCGGCTCCATGTCCACGACTTCGTCTTGCTCTTCTTCACCATGCGGCCAACACTTGATCCCGTCGGCCACCGGGTCCCTCGAACCAAGCCTACTTGTCTCTCCATCACCCCGGAGGCCACCTTGGCATAAACCTTTCACGCTTGTTCTTCACCTGTACCAACGTAAACCAAGCCGCAACCAACACCTGCAATACTAGGCCAAGACTCAGTCCACACAACGTTGTCAACCACTCCTCACGAGTGCATTGACAACACACCACATAACCATATGAAGTTACACAACCGACAACACAACCCGATGAAACACACACAACACAAAGCCTCAAAACATTCGGTCAATCTCTCATCATATACGAACCAAGGCACATATCAACTTGGTTTCTCAGATTAGTCATGGACAATCAATTGATCTACCAATCACGTATCTTTATAAGTGAAAATATACATTCGGCACATTCTATTTGATTATGGTAATTGGAAACCCACATCGCAGGGCATTCCATTTGGTAGTCTCTTTTTTTATTTTCTGTGCGAGCACTGAAATCCTGCAATGAAGATGGTGAACTATGGTCGGGTGACGTCAACTCTCCCTGGATCGCATGTACAATAAAGGATCATGGATCCACCATCGTGGCGGAGGCTTCCTAGCGTTGGCGACGTGCACCTACGAACATATGCTCGCTGACCTCAACACGATGCGGCACCAAGGAAACTAGAAATGCTCACGACGTTGCCGTGTATGGCTGGTGAGTGGGGTTGGTTTTTCTATATGGATCAAATTATGTCGTAGTTAGTTCCATGTTTTGACCATTGATGTCTCTCTTTGGGACACATTTTCGCTCGACATCTTGCACGTTATGTACAACGTGATATAGGAAGTCGTTGCAAATATTTTGTTTTGGTGTAATTCCTGATTGATATAATATTACTAAATTTGAGTAAGTCTAATTTGAGCCACTCCCTGAGGAGGCGCAGCGACGCCGGGATGGGGCAGTGGAACCAGGAGGAAGAACAAGGCGACTGCACTAATGTCGTCGGCGCCAGCAACGCTGTTGGATGCCACGGAGATCTAATTTGACCCATTTCCATCCGATTTCAGGACATTTTGATTGATTTGCATGGGAATTATATTTTAGAAAGAAATTAATTGTGGCACAAGAACTATTTCACATGGTGGCATCAACAATTTAAATTCTGAGGAAAGAAGATCTGTGTGAAAGCAGTTCCTTTTAAAAATGGTTGAAGGATTTTATATATTTTGTTTCCCTTCCTGACCTTACTACTTTCTCTTGCCAATGTGAAGAACGAATGTGCTTGGTTCAGATTTAATTTCACTAGTGTGATTTGTGTGTGATTTGTGCAGTCATGGGGTTCTCTACGAGTTGCCGCCGACAAGCAACATGGATGTAATGTTGCTTAAGATGTGTGCCAAAAATTAGATTGGAGCTAAAAATTCAACCCTGGTTTGTCATCTACATTTATATTATCAAAAATTCAAAAAATAGGGAATAGTATCATGTTGGTTCCATTGCTTTTCTTTCCTCAATACTTTCTTTATACTATTTTATATTCGATAATTCAAGGTTTCCATTTGCTTTGCACATTCAGACTAGCTAATCTAAACTCTACAAACCATAGACGGTCATGGACTTTTACCTTTAAGGATCTCTTATATTTTTATCACTCCATTTTTTGTTTTTACATATTTTTATGCTTTAGAATTGGTAAGTATTCTTTTTGACAATTTAAATGGCTGATGTGGTATTTCATGATGGAAGATTAACATTTCATAGTTTTATAGCACGAGATTTCTACTAAAACCTAGAAAGGTTGGATTTAATTATTTAAATTACTCGTATATGGCAGCTTCAGCTATGTTAAGGTTGGGGTCGTGGTTCAACTAGAAAGGTTGATGTCGTTGAGCACTAGTTGAAGCACCGTTGAGCACCAGCTTCAGCTTCAACTACGACCCCAACCCAAGAGGCAAGTTATCCTTCACCTTATTATTTGCTAACCTATTTCTGATCTTATTGTATGCTATTCACTTCATTCTACTATTGCTTGTGCTTACTTTAGGATGGTAGATCCATCAGAATGTAAATATTATTTGTGGTTTGAATCATTTAAAGTTAGAGATACGCCGTCTTATTTGTGGTTCGAATACACGGCCATGCTTAGTCAATTTTTTATTTAGAAATGTTAGTGGTTAGATTAAGTTATGTTGAAATAGTTTGATTCATAGGTTCTGCAAATATAATATCAGCGTTATAGATTGCTAGAATTATGTGGTTCCTTAATTGTTTTTTAAGGTAGGATCCTGAATTAGCACACCTATTTGGTCTTATTTACCAGACTCTGTGATCTTGCTAAGTATCGAGGATATCTTTGTCATCCACTATGCAATGTTATTAGAAAGTATTACTGAAGTATACAGTTCAAAGAATGTATTGTCCTCCTAATCTTAAAGAGTATTGGAGCCATTTAGAGTCTGCAAGAATATCTGAATTTTTATTTTGTCCGCGAAGAAACAACATAGGCAATCCGAGGAACATGCAAGGATATGCAATTAAATAACTTCAGGGTGATAAATATTTTTATTTGGATTAATTTACTTTCAATTTGATTTATCCTATCCTAATTTCCATTTTTAATCTTTGTCAATGGTTAATTGATTTCCCCCTCTTATTGCCCCCCATGTGTTTGGTAATTTAGTCCTGGGTATCAATTTGTCAGACTCACATTTACAACCTGTTCAGTTTTTTTCATCTAAAAATTTGAAATCTAACTTTTTTTTGGTCCTTATTATTTCTCATTTTCTTATGTGACGGATGGTCTAGGAGCTGTGATACATGATTTGGAAAGGAGTGATGCAATAGCAAACTGAATATTTGGAGCTTACAAGGTTTGCAATCATCATCTGCCATTTTTGTATAACAGATCACACACCTACATTAAACAAATAAGTAGTTGTATGGTTTTAATCATGAAAAACGAACTTACAAAACTTATAGATTTTCCTCCTTGTGGCAGTTAATTTATGCATAATGTGTACCTTGCTAATAGGTCAGTAGCAGCTAATCGTAATCTCATTTGGATTTCTAGGATGAAAAAGTTACTTATTTCTCATTTATTCTGATTGCCAGATGGTTACCATAAATTTGGTTCAATATTGAAATTTTTTTGCAGAACCTCCTTTTATTTAAAGTAGTGGGAAAGATTACACATTCCCTTAGATTTCAGTCAAGTGCTTATAACATCCAGGTTTCATTGATGCTATCATTTTAAATGTGATGGTCATCACTGTATGTGTCTTCCTTTTTTAAAAAAATAATGCACATATGATTGGAATATATTGGTTAGAATTATATTTAATTACATATTGGTTTTTAAAAAATAGTCCTTGTTGACACAAGAAAAAATGTTGTTCCATGCGCAATAAGCTTCACAGTTCTTGTTTTTACTATTTTAGCCACATAATTACAGAATTGTTGATTAGTCTAGCGTGAAATTAAGAAGTAAGATGGTCTGTTCTCGAAGGCTGGTATGATGTATTACATGATTGGCTAGATAATATTTAATGATGCATAGATTACTTTTTGTCTACTTAATTTCTAGTTTATTCTTACTTTATTAATTTTGGAAACTGATTGAAAGATGCTAGGTAGTTATTTCCTATGTGATCTTGCAACAATGCTACCTATTCTATTGCTAATGTGCTTTTGTTGTTGAAACATGTTTGGTTCAAATTTGACCAGATTGGTGTGATTTGTTCAGAACTGGTGTGTTGTATAAAACTCCACCTATGTTGACTGGAAGACTTTCTTGAGTCGTTCCAAAACCAAGATTGTAGGGAAAATGGTCTCTCCGATGCCTCTGACTTCTGAAGGTACATCATGCTGATTAACTTATGACACCCAAGTTATTTGAATGTGGGTAATAAAAAAATGGATTAGACCATCTATTTTCTTTTCAACTATTGTTCTTGTTTAATGTATAGTGTGGATTAGTCATTAGTGGTTTGTTTGCTGCTAGCTGAATGCAGGTTAAACAAAGAATATGATTTATTGTCTGGCGGTAGCAGCATTGGTGCCACGTGAGCCGATCGGGAGGTGGGTGCAGCGAGAGCTTTAGTCCTACCCTTTACAAACTTTACCTTGAGATAAATTTTCATTCAATACTTGTGCGTCTTTTGCAGATACTTTATCTACATGTGGAGCACTCCTGGATATTGTCAATCCAGGATAATAGGCTGACTAAATTTTAGTGGTGTTTGTAGAATATGATCCAATAGTTGAAGAGAACATACTGAGATCTTAGACCTTTCTGTGTTATGGTGATGGTGGTAGTGCATCCATTCATATTTCATTACTTTTATTTTTCTTCTATATGGGAACATGTGCAGTTTGTTTAATATTCCATCTAGATATAAATAGTTTGCGAAGAAAATTCATGTTGTAAAGTATATAAAAGTATATTTGAGCATTGTTTTGGCAATGTTTGTACCTATAAAAGTGTAAATTTTGCTTAAGATGATTTATGTTTGAAATAATTGATGTCTCATTGGTGGGTTGCTATGTGGCCAACTGCATTTGCGATTTGATTGGCAATGTTTTTACACCTATTTGCCCACTTGCCCGAAGTGATAATAGAGTTGTAGAATTAGTTAGGAAACATGCTAGATTGATGAGTCTAATTCTTACATATTATAGAGTTGTGAAATTAGACTGGACTACAAAAATTGAGAATGTCTTGTAGATATTGTGATTTCTGAAATTTCTCATTTTTATGTTTTACAAGACGAGGCCAGCGAGTGGACTGGAGCACCCCAAGCCCCGGGAGTATACATTGCGTGTGTTCGTGATACAGTTCAGGAGTCAAGGTGAGACATCAACTTTGTTTGATTTAGAAGGTGCTTAACGAACGAGGGTTGAGATTGATTTTTCAGGATTTTGGGCTCTAATGACTAGTAGGTAAGACAAGCGATGAGAGATGAGTTGTGGGCAGTCAGTCTGGCTGCGATGGCGTCGCTAGCTACGTTGTGGAGGATTTTCATGGGTTGTGCCTGGGGGAGTGTGAGTGATAGCAGTGGTCAGTGAAAGGCGTAGACGCCACGCGTATAGCACAAGAAACATAAGTAATGATGCAAATTGCAATTGTATTTCTTTGACGAAGTCAACACTTGCAACAAATGTAATTATTACTTGTCACGAAAAAATCTTGGTATAGAGTTATTGGATCTTAATTTGGTGGTGTTAATATATTTTGTAAAATATTTTATTTCCTGTAAATACATGTGTTGCACGCGTGCTCTCTGACTAGATATTGTTACACGCGTACTCTCTGACTAGATATTGCTAAGATAATGAAATATGACAGTTTGAAATATAATGTCAAAATGTAGAGTACTGCATATATTGATATGGTTTCAATAATAAAATAATATTCAATATACAATATTTTTTGATTGATGAGTCTTGTAGTGATTTATGCGATATGATGTAATTAAATAAGTTCATAATAAATTATGATGAAATATTGGCATATCAATAACTATGAGTTTTATAATTATATAAACTCATATTGTATTTAATTTCTTTTTATCACGTACGTGTCGTGCGTGCACTTCCACTAATTATATATTAAAGAAGCTGAATAAAAAGGGTTCAAAACAAGACTGAAAGAAAACAAAACAAAAGCTAAGCTAAGTCTACAAGAGGACAACATACTAGATTTCGACTTCAGAACAAAAATGAAAAACGGAGTCCAGAGACCAGATTTCAACGGAGAAATACGAAAAACTTGAGAACAAAAATGGCTTCTGATTGAAGCACAAACCCGGCAAGGGATCAGGACATGGACGTGAGCACTGAATCACCAACTGATGGAAGGTTCTACTGCGGGGTGAACTTCCACGACTATGATATAGCTCTGGCTTCACGTATCTCCTCGTTCTCCAGCAGCTTGGTCTCCACTGCTCGTTTGTGCCAGGCGTCGTCGTCCTCCACACGACCACTGTACTCCGCCACTATGTCGGCTGCGCCGTACGTGCCTCGGCCGTCTGGTTTGTACACCACAGGTACATCTTTTGTTCATTCTAAATTGCACGATTTGATGTGTTGTTATGTGTTGATACTTGATATCTGATCTTATAGAGAGACCACCGACACCGTCGACACCGGGACTTTCGACTTCGGTATCGCGCCACCACCACTGATTTTCCAGCAGACTAGTCGGTCACCCGTTTTTCAGCAGGGTGCATCCCTAATTATATCACCAAGCAGACTAGCTCTTCAAACGATATGTGGTGACCAAATTCTATTCAATGCAGATTTCAATGCGGCCACCTTACCTGCCTCCGGAGGCGGAAATGAGCAGTTTTCGGCCTCCCTCGACGATATTTTCTTGGGAGAGCAGACCCTAGATGTGCTCGGCCCTACGCAATTTGGAGGCGCACCGCCTTTCGGGACCCAGGCGACACAGGAGGAGCAGGTGGTGTTCGAGGAGGCGGCCGCGGCTGCGGAGGTAGGTTTGGCAGCGGCTGCGGTGGCAGGTTTGGAGGTCGAGGACACGTCAGGAGCGGCGGTGGTGGCATCTGGATCGGGAGCAGGCTTAGCGACACCATCCCCGATGTTGCACGATGCCGCCTGCCACCATCGGATCCCCTGACTTACCCTACCCTCCAAACGAGGGACGCGCATAATGCAGCCAGGACCAGGAAGATGGCTAAGGGGCCGCCGTGACCAACGAAGCGCGGCCGTGTTTAGAGATTAGTATTTAGTGATGTTTGTATAAACTATGTCATTAGTGTATTAACTAATTTTGTTCTCTCGATAATCATATTACTAGTAGAAGGCTCTCAAATGCGTCTGATCGATATTCGTATGAATTGAAAAACGCCAATGGAATCACATTAAAAAAATATAAATGCGTTTAAAAAAAATGCTCCAGACGCTGCTTCAAATGGCGTTTGGTTCCTCGGAGGTTGTTGCCAACGACGTCTGGATCCTCCCTACCAACGTCGGGAAACGCCAGCTCAACCGCCCAAACGCCGATATTCCGCCCCAAACACCATTTTAAATGGCTTCTGCTACCAAGCACTGTTGTGTGCGGCGTTTGGATCCCGACGCCGTACACAACAGCGGCTGGGGTATACTTTTGCAAATTTGTGAGTCCGTTATTTATTTTTGAAAAATCAAGAAAAAATATAAAAAAATCGGGAAAGAAGGAAGGCCAGATAGGCCTCGGGCCACCATATACATATACGGCCTACCTGCGTGAATGAAAATGGGCTGAGCAGCGCGAGGACACACGGCCTATGAGAGCCCAAGTTTGAATCATTTCGCGCTGGCTTGCACATCTTTTGTTCAATTGCACGATTTGATGGGTTGCTTTTGTTGATACGAATACGATATCTGAACTTATAGGGAGACCACCGACACCGTCAGCACCGGGACTTCCGACTTGGGTATCGCCGCCACCACCATTGATTTTCCAGCAGACTAGTCGGCCGCCTGTTTTTCAGCAGGGTGCATCCCTAATCTTATATGTGCTGATCAAATTCTATTCAATACAGATTTCAATGCGGCCACCTCACCTGCCTCCGGAGGCAGAAATGAGCAGTTTTCGGCCTCTCTCGACGAGATTTTCTTGGGAGAGCAGACCCCGGATGTGCTCGGCCCTACGCAGTTAGGAGACGCACCGCCTTTCGGGACCTAGGCGACACAGGAGGAGCGGGTGGTGTTTGAGGAGGCGACCGCGGCTGCGGAGGTAGGTTTGGCAGCGGCTGCGGTGGCAGGTTTGGAGGTCAAGGACACGTCAGGAGCGGCGGTGGTGACGTCTGGATCGGGAGCAGGCTTAGCAACACCAACCCCGATGTTGCACGATGCCACCTGCCACCATCGGATCCCCTCACTTACCCTACCCTCCAAACGAGGGCCGCACATAATGCAGCCAGGACAAGGAAGATGGCTAAGGGGCCGCCGCGACCAACGAAGCGCGGCCGTGTTTAGAGATTAGTATTCAGTGATGTTTGTATAAACTATGTCATTAGTGTATAAACTAATTTTGTTCTCTCGATAATCATATTACTAGTAGAAGGCTCTCAAATATGTCTGATTGATATTCGTATGAATTGAAAAACACTTATGGAATCACATTAAAAAAATATAAATGTGTTTAAAAAAATGCTCCAGACACCGCTTCAAACGGCGCCTCAGAGGCTGTTGCCAACGGCGTCCAACGCCGGGAAATGCCGGCTCAACCGCCCAAACGCCGATATTCCGCCCCAAACACCGTTTTAAACGGCTTCCTCTACCAGACGCTGCTGTGTGCGGCGTTTGGATCCAGACGCCGTACACAACGGCGGCTGAAGTATACTTTTGCAAATTTGCAAATCTGGTATTTATTTTTGAAAAATCAAGAAAAAATATAAAAAAAATTCGGGAACGAAGGAAGGCCAGATAGTCTGGCCTCGGGCCACCATACATATACGGCCTATACGTGCGTGAATGAAAATGGGCTGAGCAGCGCGAGGACACACGGCCTATCAGAGCCCAAGCTTGAATCATTTCGCGTTGCCTTGCCTGCATCCAGCCAGAGACCAGATTTCAACGGAGTCCACTGAAAAACGAAAGACTTGAGAACAAAAATGGCTTCTGATCGAAGCACAAACCCGGCAAAGGGGATCAGGACGTGGACATGGACGTGGTTATGGGCACTGAATCACATTGATGGAAGGGAGAGCGATCCGTTCCATGGAATCAAATCAAATCCCTCCGGGACAGGGACTTGGCTGGCACGCTCCGGCACATCAGGGGGGCATCTGATCCAGCCGGCAGTCCAGTCCCTACTCCTAAATTCCTTTGTGCTTAGTAGCACCAATATACTAGGGCACACAGCACGGAGCACGCCTGGGGGGCGCCTGGCACTGGTGGAATCCGAATCCGAGTCCACACGGGAACAGGGACGGTGCGAAAGCGGCCGGCCGGCGGAAAAGCCTGGGATACCAATTCCTCCGCCGAGAGAAAATGTTCTTCGTATAGTACCTACTCCTGGGGCCGGAATAAGCTGGGATCGGCACAGGACACGACCGAAGCCGCCAGGCACGTACCCGGGAATCAGCTTCAGCATCGACTCATGGGGAATTGGGAATGGATCAAAGTGTGCGACCGGAGACGGAATCGGCCTCGTCGAGCGGACGTGGACAGGCGACCTCGCCGCGGCCGCACGGGCATCCCGACGTCGGCTCTGCTGCTACGTCGCCGGCTCATCGTTCGTTCCTGCAATTCAGGTAGTGCGAATAATCCGGATGCAAATGGGGGGTGGATCCGGATCTGAACGACCGAATCGGAAATCATAGGCGTTGGCCGTTCGAGTCTATCCGCCAGAGCAGAGCAGAGCTTCGCTTCGGACGTGAATGGCGAATGGACGGACGGACCACGGACGGATCCAAGAATCTGTGACAGTGGCAAACAGCATGCGGCGGATTCTTCGTACGTGAGACCGACCGGTCCAGCTCCAGCACCAGCAGTGTTCCGGCGCCGGGTCGGCAGAGGATGGCGGATAAGCACGAACTGACACTGACTCAGAGCTTGCCGCAACGGAAATCTGCCTCACCGAGCTGAGCTGACACAGTTGTAACTGCACCCTGTCTGCCTGCACTGCACATCATGGGACATGGCTACGATCGATGCCGTCCCGATCTTGGGGGACCTTGATCGATGTCTCTATCTGCAGGCCAGTGAGGTCAGACTGCTTATTGAAGGAACGCAGGTGATGCATGCGCGGACAGATCGAGCGTGTGTGAGCTAATGGATTGCTTGCGCTTACGCTCATGACAGCTGCAGGTAACTGCATACGTCTCCAGGATTGCTGGATCGGATATAAACGGCTCAGATCACACGAACGGCCCTGATCGACTGAGCTGAGTTCACGAAGGAAGGACTCACTTCTTTCCTTTTTTTTTCTTTTTTTTTGGATTGAGAAATTGAGGGTCATGAAGGCCACGGATGTACATAAGGATAGCAGTTTTACCCATAGGTAAGGGTACCCGCGGGTACCCTACCCTGTTGGGTAAGGATAAGGGTAAGGGTATTGAATTCTATCCGCGGACAAGGGTACGGGTATAAAATTCTACCCACGGGGAAGAATAAGGGTATGAAATTCTACCCGTGAGTTACCCAAGGGTACCCGCATTAAAGAAGCTCGTACAAACATTTGACCCAACACCCTAGTAGTATGTACTGACTTATTCACATGTTCCACTTTCTTCCCAAAGTATAACTTGAATTGATACAATGTCTATTATTTTATTTTCTCAAGATGATGTTGATTCCGACATCATTGATCCATGACTCGCAACTCGCAAGATAGACATCACAATTTGATCTTATTTCCTATGTAGAGAAGTTGTAATTTCTCACTTAACTTGTGCTAATTTGGACGTTGGAACTTTATGCATGTCAGCATATGTGAGTGTGTGACAGTTTGATAGTTGAGAATTTGAGACTTATTTATGTCAGTATCAATTTGTGTGTGATTGTGAAGTTTGAGACTTATTTAGCTATCAAATTATTATTGTACTCTTGGATATGAACTTATTGACATGTTTATGTTAATACCCAACTGTGACAGAACCGCCCAAAATAAATCCGGATTATCACCTAAGCCGGTCCACGTGGCTCATAAGCGATAACCAGGAGCTATTTTGTCGCCTCTGCCGGGTCAAGCCCGGTAAATCACTTTAACCAGGATCGAAGAATTGTACATTAAAACTCACACGACGGCGAGTCCAGAGATAAACATTTCATAAATTATTACATCAAGCTCCATAAGGTTTTAATATTACAAACCACTAAATAGTTCAGAGTTTGAAACACAACGGAAATATAATGCTAAACGTCATAGGTAACGTCATAGGAGGCCATCCATGACGTCACTAAGTACTGTCATCCTCCCGCTCCACTTCCTAACCGGGTGGGAGAGAACCAGACCACGGGAAACCATCATCATTCATAGCACCTGTAAACAACATCAAAAGCAAGGCTGAGTACACTAATACTCAGCAAGACTTAACCGGCGGGTGATGGTAAATCACCAACTCTCTAGACATGCAAGGCTCTTTGGCTAGAGGGTTGTTTTGCTGAAAAGCAACAAAGAGTATGTCCTTACTTTCAAGTTTTAGCTCAAAATTCTAGTTGATTATCCATTACTAAGTAAGCAACTATAGCAACCATAAGTTGTGCAAACAATTAAGCATATATCCAAATTACTTCTCAATTCCATCATTAAGGGACATAGAGTGTATGGTTAAGCAATCTCGGGTAACGGTGAGAGGCCGACGATCGATCGATTATTAACCTTGCAAGGGAAACCCAAACATACGGAAGAATGCACACCTCAAAAACAATCCAACTAGAAACCAACAGGGGGTGGGGTGTGCACCAACCAGGCGGTTCCCAACCGTCCTCGACTCAGGATCCATTTCTACAGTCTTTGGTACAAGGTATACTGGCCACGGAGACACACGCCGCCCAGCTTCACACATGCACCACTCTGCTGCAGGCAGAGGGGACTCTTCCCAAGATTAGTGGTTATACCTTATCGGATCGAGAAGGTACTAGGCTTACCGGTCCCATTCCCGGCAAATGTTTAGTACGTTCAAACGCTTAACCACAGACCTACTGGCCGGAGCCGGTCCCATGCTCTTACCACATGAGCATATCCATTTACCAAAATCTTATGATTCCAACATAAGAGACCTATAGCTCGCGAGTGACGAACATCACTCGACTTTTACCGTGTCCTTAGAGCATGGCGACTAGCGACCTTATCATGCTAGTATTTGAGCATAGGAACCTATGAACATGCATCTAGGGTTTCAATTCAACTCCTGAAACGTAAATGCACAAACATTGTATATCATAAATGTAAGAGTTAGAAAACTGGGTTATGCTCCGGGGCTTGCCTTCACTAGCAAAGTTAGTGACGAAGTCCTCCGAACTTTGGTTCGGGTCTTGCTGCACTTCCACCACGTTCACTTCTCCTTCTGCAAGATCTCCCTCGGATTCCGGCACCAACTCGTAGTTTCCGTCCGGCAGTTCTACACGACATGCATATGCATTAACTTCATGTATTTATAAATGAGGAGTGAGAACGTAGTTTAGAATTAAAGGGTAAATGTGGGGGTGTATGAGTGACCACATTCACCTGGATAAGGATATATCCAGCATACTCTTCCTATCAAAGATAGGGGTATGTGTGAGGGGTTTAACTCCGTATTTGATGGTGATTGTGTGCACATTTAAAAGATTAATTAATTTTTCTTCACCAATTTATGGGTGCTGTTCATGGTGTGACTTGGTGAAGCTCAACCCAAAAGATTTGAAAACAAAAACAAAGGTGATTTCTATTTTTCTTTTGATTCATCGATTAAGCTTGAATTATTTTGAAAATTCATTCTGGAGAAGTACAAACAATATGACCATGAAACTTTGCAGAGAGGTATATCATACTACACATGAACTACTGCCAAAAATTTAGATCAATGCAAGCTATATATCTAGCATGAAAAATACAACTAGATTCATTCCTTTAAATCAAGAATAAATCATACAAAAATAAATACACCACCTATTGAGCTAGAAATTCATGGAGAGGTTCAAAACACATATTAATGAAGAGATATGCACTTACTCAGCAAAAAAATTTTAAGTTAATTTAAATTTATGAAAGAGGGTTAAACTTGCACAAAAATTACTTGACCCTATAAACATGATGAAAAGACCTCTACTATTTATCATGGGTGCAAAACCATGAAACAGGAGCATAGCAAAAAGATTGAGTCCAAAATCTCAACAGATTAATTTACATAAATCAGAAACGGGAACAATACTGAAAATAAACTTTAATTCATAATTAAAGATCTACTCAATAACTTTGTGCCAAAATTGAACCAGAGGACAAACATGACATGGCAAACAACATATCCAAAGTTGAGCTCCAGATCATGCATAAAATTTGAATTATTGCAGATCTACTCAAACCGGTAAATTCAAAATTATTTTAAAACTGCTCAGAAATTTGAAAACTTCCTTTGTAGAAAAGTTGGTGTTCTTCACAAGGATTCCAGAACAGTTGAGTTTGCATTTTTTTTTTATTTTTCTGTGATTTGATATGCATTTTACAAGATTCAGAGAAAAGAGATGAAAAAGGAAGAATCTCTTTTGCAGAAAAGTCCCTGGTCGAAGATATCTATTCACAACTCTACCCTCGCATTTACACACAGGCCCTTGCTTTCACAGTTTGAACCCTGGGAACATTTTTGGAATCGCAATGCGGTCCCCGGCCATGGGCGGCGGCGCGGCCGAGCTCGCCGGCGGCGAGACGGGGCCGAACCTGGCCGGGCAAGCGACGGGGGAGGGCCAAATGCTCACCAAGATGCAATTCGCGGTCTCGGACGGCACGGAGGGAGCTCCGGCAAGGGGGCTCGGCGATGGCGTGCGGCGGCGACCGCGGCGGACTTCACTCCGGCGAGCTGGGCGGCGGAGGTGAGCAACACGCGGCTCGTGAAGCTTCAGTGGTGCCTAGGGGTGGCTCTGGGTTGCTTGGACGGGCTCAAGGTAGTGCAGAGGGTGGAAGTCACCAGCGGGGTGGCAATGACGGCCGCGGCGAGCTCCGCTCCGGCGAGGTGGGGCTCCGAGTTAGACGACAAGTGGCCGTGGGAGCTTTAGCAGGGTCTGGGGGTGGAGCTCGGCGGCTCAGGCGGGCGCGAGGTGGTGCGGGGGGGTGGAGCTCTGCGGTGGGGCTCCAATGGCGGCCGGCGGCGCGAGGTGAAGACGACGTGGCGCTGCGGGGCGCGGCTTTTATTAACGGCGGCGCGCGGGAAGCAGCGCGGGCTGCTGGCCTTGCACTGGCACGCGCATGGGCGGGAGCGAGGGTGCGCGCAAGCGCGGCGGCTGTGCAACGCAGGGAGCGCGCGGCGTGGCGCGGCTGCTCCCCCCGGCGCGGGCCATCCAGGCTGGGAGCACCTCGGGGAGGTCCACCTGGGGACGGGGTGTGACGGCGCGCGTGGGACCCGGGGACGGCGCGGCACGGACGTCGGGACGGGGGTGCCGCGCGCGCGCGGCGCGCGAGAGCGCGTGGCCGGGGCGCCGGTGTCCAACATTTCAATGAAGCCTAGTTTGACCGTCTGTAACTCCAAAAGTTTGAACTGAACCAAAAATTCGCCTAATACTAAACTTGTAGCCCAGCTAACCGGCAACAATATTTGCAAAGGCCGTCCTATGTAAAAGTCTATGGATTTTGAGATACAGCCGCTGGAAGTTTCTGTTTTTCTTGATTTGGTCAAGGCGTGACCCTGAGCTTTGACCGACTTTTAAGGGCTCTTCCACTTCGAATCTCAAATGCCGCCAATTGAAGGAAATATGTCCCATGTGCAAATAAACAACTTTCATATTGGCCGATTTTGAAGTTGTTATATGAAAATCGGAGAACGCGCTAGATTATCGAGGATAGGTATGGAACCCTGGGGTGTTGACCTCGATTTGGAGGGGTTTGACTAGGGTTAGAGATGTTGACCAAGTCAAGAAGTTAAATACCATGCTTAGCCTCACTAATGGTGGTGATCACTGTTACTTAAACATCCGGGATGTTACACCAACGAGTACCCTGTTACCCGGAGGGTACCCTGCGGGTAAGGGTACGGGTAAGGATTCTTACCCGTTACGTTTGGCGGGTAAGGGTATAAAAGAGATAGACAGGTATGCCAACGGGCAGGTAAATGCTTTACCCTTACCCTACCCTGCCTATTGCCATCCCTAGATGTACACCATCTTCCATCTAGGTGGCTTGGGCGGCATAGCCATCAGCATCTCAACTCCCTGTCTCACTTCTTATGGGAAGAAAACCTACATGTCTCGCTATTTTTGTATCTCTTGTCTACTTTCCTAGCTCTGTGCCTTTGTCTGTCGGTTTTCGGATGTTTCTTCGGAATCATACACAGATGAAGAGTTTCGTTGCCATAAGCCTAAAATAAAATCAATCATTTTTTAAGAAAGAATGATTCAAGTTAGAAGAATTCAAATCAAGTTTGTGTGTTAACTTTTCACGATGCAACATAAAGAGACGGTTATCTTTTCTCATATAAGTGAAGTAGTCTGAGCTGATAAGGTTTCATATAAGTGAACTAGTCCTAGGTTCCACCCGACACATGTGCTCGCATTTTTCTGGTTTTATTTCAGAATTTAACACATGCTATTCTTTCAATGGTCGGATATGTGCTTGCTGATAGCAAAGCGTCAGTGGCGACTTTGTAAATCTCGAAGCTATGCTAGTTTAGTCTCTCGGAGATGCGCATAGAGGCATGGTTGTGTGCGTGTATTTATATGGTTAAGTGTAGATATATATAAGCATCTACATCTCTATTTCGCAAAAGGAAACTTTTCTCAGTTAAGTATACATCAATTTAATTTCAATTGTATTTTATTTGTCCTCCACTTCATTGTTTCAATATTCTTCTTTGTAAGTAGTAAGCTCTCAACATCACCGTTCCTTTCATACATTCCTAAGTCAAGTATTAACCAACAATGTGAAATGAGCTATTAGGTTTCTTGTGATGGAATCTATCAACGCACTTCAAATCTTTGAATTATCATAGGTGTTCGAAACATGATCAATGTAGTCAACTCCCATGGAGACCCATTGTGTCGGTAGAAATTGCAAATACTTAGAGCCTAGAAACATTTGACCAAGCAGAGTGACTAAGTAGTACAAATTGATGGAGCTGGAAACAAATTAAGAAGCAACATGGGACCTGACAGGCTTAGCTTCCACTCGAACCAGAAGATCAGTTAAGATGAACAGCCAAAACAAGTTAACATTTTGATCGTACCGGGCGTGTGATTATGTCTATGGTATTATTAGTTATCACCATAATTTTAAAATCCCTACATGGCACCAATTTGGATCCCCTTGATGGTATGCCATCCTACTCTCAAATTAAAAAATAAAATTGCAATTAAGTCTTCAACTTAAGTAGATATTGTAATTACAATTTTTTCTTATAAAATAGATGTTGTCCCAAATCATGTTAATATATTTTTAAATACACAATCTACTAATATTCTTAATGAACTTGTTAATACTTTATTTGGTTTGTCATTGATATCACCAAAACTCAATTAGAGGGTTAAATGTGATTTTAGTCAATCTCAAGATATATCATATGAACAATCATGCATGTATGTATATGAGTTATAATCATTACTCATGACATTAATAGTGTCTTTGTAAAAAGTAATATTGTAACAATCTTTGTTTTTTCTTGTTGAATTGCATGTTATTCCTTCCAATGGAAACACCGTACTTGATTTATACTAGTGGTAGCATTATATTATATATAAAAAAATAACCTAATGATATGTTTTAAATAGATAAAACAAAAATAACAGAGAACAAGAAAATAAACTAGGTTATTGTCCTTATCGGCCGATCTTATCATCTAGTTCAGTTGTTTAGTTGATCGATCACTACATTAAGTTACATCAACACTTTAAATTTCTAAAGACAAACAATACTACAACTTGACTTTACATATGAAGTGTTTAAAAGGTACACATATATGATATCATATTTGCGCTTTTGAAATTGCTCGAGAGAAACCATGGTCGTTGATACTATGAAGCACTTGAATGAGTAAATTTGACCCGTCCATACAATTTTCTTCATTCCTACATGTTTCTTGTACTGATTTGAAGTAGACTTGGTGTGAAATTTCGTTTTTCATTGTTGTGGTATACATGGATGACAATGGCGCTACCACCTCATTGATCACATGATTGTTTTAAATTACTTTTCATAAATTAATTTTATGGTGGTTATGAATATATTTGAATGGAAATTTGTCCATATAACATGATGAAGAATATACTTTTATTTTTGTTTGTTGAACCTTATGGGTGGGTTTATATAGATTAGAAGTTAGCTTAAATATCAATAAACTATAGAGATACATTACCACTACCAATTTGATACTTTTCAAACTTCCACATGAATCATCATGGGCATGGAAAAGAAGCAAAACAACCTTCCGTTGATTTTATCGACTCAATCATTGGTGTCAATAGTAGACATTAGATATAATTTGTCCACCTTGACCACTATAAACAATAATGACAACTTAAATACCCTTCTAAATTTTACATATAAATTAAATTATCAACCTATATAGAAAAAATAAGCTATTGATTCTTCATCTACTTACCAAGATTTGCTATTATTAAAAAGTCTATATAGGAACCACTAAATATACATCTAAATTAACCACCTCAATTCGTATAAAACTAACCCGAAGTATCCTCCTTTTCAATTATGCGCTTTTGATATTTTTAATCTATGATATAAACAAACTAAAAATTTATATGTAATTTTTTTCTTACAATCCGAACAAGAAAAATGAAAAATGGAAATTCAAAGCCTGGATCATAATGTTATGATAGATGGGATACAATAAGGAATAACATAGCTAAAGCTGAGAGTTTAACAAAACATATATCAAACATAGTCAAGATGTGATGCAAAAATGAAAAAAAATTGAATAAGGATGGGAACGCATGCATGTAGAGTAACTTTTAAATAACTTCACTGTAATGGCTTAAAAATTACAGTGTCAATACGAGTGTCATAATATGAATAAATGAGAGGGGAAATATTCCATTTCCATTAGTTGTTTTTTTTGCAAGGCATTAGTTGTTACTCTAACCAATCCTCAATATTATAATAACTATGATTAAATTAATTTAACTACTTATGCCTCTCGTAGCCTATGCACGGCACGAGTTTATGAGATGGCCGGTGAAAAACTAATCTCATCTTACTAGCTATGGTTAGTTCATTGGAGGGATATGCCATCTATTTACGACACGAACACTATTATAGCTACTGATTTTACTTAAATATGCTCCTAATATCACAATTTGCAGTTGAAGTGTGCAGGAAGCCAGGAACATGATGTTTGATCGATGCATGTGCAGGATGCGCGAGCTGGATTTGATCCCCTGCATCTAACTGTGCATGTCCCCTGCAGTAAACCGTTTACAGTAAACGAACCGCATTTCCCCCGCAGCTCGCTAAAAAGCAACGCCATTTTCATCTAGAGTGAAAGGCACTGGTCATGCAGGGGCTGTGATCCCATTTCCAGTTAGCGTAACCTATCCGGTAAGCGTGGAAGTTGGAACCGCATTCTGTTGGTCTCGTCAGCACGCATGCCACTACCAGCAAGGCCAGCCGGCATGGCTTCAGCAACTCTGCAACCTGTCTTACTGCATCCTCTGTCCTTTTCTTCTCAAGTCTGAACCTGTGGCTTCTGCCTGATTACTTCAGCAAAGCTAAACTATTTTCTATCAAGGTTAATGTGCTTCATTTAAACATTGCCTAAACTGTTTCCTGTAACCCTGATGGCTGTACGCGTGCGTCGATCCATCTGAATTTGTGAAGCGAGTGCTTCTTTGGAAATTCGCAAAGTTTACAAATGTTTGCAAAAACTCGCATTGACGTCTCGTTTTTCATTCCAATTTTCACCCCAGGACCAACCAATCACGTCAAAGAGTCAAGAATCTACACCTACGCCTAAATCTAACACACCGGCAAGAGGGAAATGGAGAAGGAAATCAAAAGAGGTATCACTCGATCGCCTGCTTTTTATTGCAAATTTTCTTGCAGCGCCGTCGCACTGCTGCTGCTTTCACGGCTCCGGCTCACGTCGCCGGCGTCGGCGTCAGCCCCAACCCGCGGCTGCGAGCTGGTCTGCTCTGCATAGCCGCCGTCGTCCTGCACCGGCGCCTTCTTCTCCTCTTCAGAGCTGGAGCCACCGCACGATCCCGGCGCCGTTGGCACGGCTCCTAGCTCCACGACGGCTCGGCTGGCCACCGGCATGGCGAGGAAAGTCGGCCTTTCCTCACCAGCCATGATGACCACCACGTGTTCCTGGAACCCCGCCGCCGGCCTGGCCGTGCCGGACGCCGAGCCCTTCTCCCCGTCGGCGCCGGCCTCCCCGGCCCGCCGGTCGCGGTCGGCGTCGAGGTACCCGGAGAGCTTCCAGTAGGAGCATGCCAGGATGAGCAGCGCGAAGGCGATGAGCCCCAGCATCGCCGCCAGCCCGCCGAAGAGGTACGGCACCGGCGACTGCCACGGGGAGTGCGGCGCCGTTGCGTTCGCCCCCGGCGCCGCCGTCGGCGCGCCGTGGCTCATGGTGGGGAACTCTGCTCCTGGCCTCATGGTTGCTTGAGTTCTTCTCTTGCTGGTCGTTGTGCTAGAGAGGGCAGGGGAGAGATCAGGGGAGTTCTTGTTCTTGCAGGTGGTGTGGAATGGCGAGAGGGAGTGGGAGCTATTTATACACAGGCTGGAGATCAGATCAGCTAGGTGTGTGCAAATGCTTGTGATTATGTGAAGTGTGATGCCAAGGGGGGTAGCAAAAAAAAAGACCAATGGGTAAAGGGTTTTATGTTGCCAACTTTTGTTAGTTTAATCAACCAGTTAGGTTGTGTGTTGGTGCTTAAGCTGTTAAGCAGATAAGAGGGATATGCTTCCATGTCCTAGATAATTGTAACTTGTAGGATAGTTAACTTGGGTGGAATTAAGCAACCATTGCATGATGAAAAAGTTTTGGAGTTTCCTATGGGGATGTGAGTAGTTTAGTTTGGATTCTAGACCACGTGTTGAAGAGACAGGTTCCACTCTCTGCTCAAGAACAGTTAAGCTGAAGCCTTTGCATGTATCATTGGTTCAGACTTCAGAGCTGGGATAAACCTCCCATATTCTGAAACTTTAGTTCTGAATTTTATTTCTGAAATGCAAAGGCTGATCAATTTTCTTTTGGAGAGAAGGTTGCAGAACTACACTTGATTGTTAGTAGGTATAAAAATTTAATTATTGCAATGGAGCAAAATTTGTACGAATTACGCATTGATTGCATTTGTATGTTGATGTGTGGGTGGGCATACATACATTGGCGGGAGGGTGAGGTCATCTAGAACTGTACGAGAATGATTGCTTGTGCACTGATTACTGGAAGACTCCAAGCCGAAAAGTAAAAGCAATCAAGTTAATGAATAGGACGTACGTAAGCATCATCATATCATAGCTTCAATTCTTTGGCAACTAAACTAATGCAGAGACAGAGATATGCTGGTACCAGCAAAGGGGAGCATTGCAGATGTGTCCTAAGTGTGGTACTAGCTTTATAGTAGTATATGTCCTACATAAATTAACTACCTAGCTAATCTAGCTAGGTCAGTAATCCAGCATATTCATAGCTATGGTACATTTTCCTTTAACCCTATGGAAATAAATTGAGGAAATGTTGTTTTTTAAATTAATTGTGGCAAACCCTTGTGCCAGAACATGTCCTTATTAACAGCAAGCAGAATTGAGTGCAAGAAAGTATCAAGCCTTCATGTTTCATGTTTGGGCTCGCCTATTTATCGTTATTTAATTTTTTATTTTAAATTAGCAAAACATTGGCATTTATTCATTTGAACCAGGGGGTGATCTATTTACAGAAGTTAGGTGAAATACATGCATCTTAATAATAGCACAAGTTGTTAATTACTACTTTCAGTGTAATAAAGGTCATGTCCTTATCCTTAAGCATCATTGATTAGCTAGCTTATTAATCCATCACTTAGTGGAGCTTTACCAACAACAATATGGATTACGTCTGCCAACTTTAGCCAACAGAGCTAGCGTTACAGATATGGTGAGTGCAGCATTGAAGCAGAGCAGGTCCCAATAGGATGATCGCACTCTATATACTTTAGAATCACATATCCTGCTCTACTTGCAGTAGTATTCCATTAAGCTACTTTTAATCAAAACATATATTCCCTCATTAACCTTTTCATCAACACTTTTTTTGCTTGGGATTATTCTTTTCGTTAACTTAATATGCTCATCTAAGAGTAGTGATGCTTTTTGCATTGCCTTCAGGAGGATATGTACTATGTGCATACAAATGTAAACTATACACACAGTGCATTAATCTTTGTTGTGTTGCTTGGTGTGAGCTTATCCACAGGAGAAATGGGGGGCCACTGCCTAGGGTTTGTATTGTATCCAGAGACATGGGTATAATGTCTCGATTTCACAAACAGCCCCAGTGTTCTCTCTCCCACTCAAAAGGCAAAAGGCAACACCAATATATGTTTTCTAGCTACATGTATGTGTCTAGTATAGCTTTGGAGTAAATGTGATAAATGGATTGATCTGATCATCATATCCTTCAGAAGTTTTCACTTTTTTTTTGAAAAAAAACACAAACTTTGTTCCTCCAAAATTACCTTGTCTTCGATCCTCTCCGATAGATTTCGTGTACTTTGTTGGTTGTATAGAATTGATGGAAGCAGTGGCCTTTGTGAGACGTTTAAAAAAAATAAATACTTGTACATGTATCACTATTGGGTTACATATATCACATACGTAAGATATTTATAAAAGCAAATATATATGAATAGAAATCAATAAATGCCATGATGGTGAGAGATGAGTGATGCTTTATGTGTGCATCATTTGCAATCCAAATGATCAAGTAGTTTGTTATAAAAAATGATCAAATAATTTAATTGGGTTTACTTGCGTGTTAGGCTTTGTAATTGAGGACACACCTTTTCTCGATCAAGTGGCATCATCTTACTTTACCATGGTGATTGATTCCACTCTTGTTAGTGTATGATGATGGCCTTGGTTTTGGCTCAAGTACGTGTTCACATACAAGTGCGTGCTTCACCTGGGGCCCTGCTGCTTTATGTGGTTCGGCTCACATGCATGTTGCGACCTCTAATTGGGTGGTTATGTGGTACTGTCTCTGCAACGGTAGAAGTGTTATGAGGCGTTCATGTCGCATTCCGTTCGGATTTGCGTTAAAATCATGGCTGACTTGACTTCCAGCAACAAAACATGCATCAATCTGATGTGACACGCCTCTGATATGATGCAAAGAGTGAAATTAATCAGATATGAAACACAGAAGTCTAATTTTGCTTCAATTTCTCTAAATGTGTAGTATAAAAAATTTTGGTTCCATTCATTAAATAGTTTTTGGTACGGTCTAAACAGGTCCACAAAATTGTGGAAGATTTTTACATAATTTCGCAAAAAAAAAACTCACTTCGAATACTATTCTTGTACTACATTTGTCAACCAATTGCCAAGTTCCTTTTTACAATAATAAATAAATAAAAACCGAAGCAAATTGACACGCTTTGCAATGAGAAAAAAATAGGGTCTAGTAGGAGGATTACATTACGTGTAGGTATACCATGGCTTCAAGATTCGATGTGGATGTGTGGATAGATGGTATATCATTCAAAACTTGTGCCTGAGATGGAATCCGACCAACAAATATGTGGTGTGTGTACATCTTCAGGAGCTAGCAGGGCACATTTTCAGATGTGGGTGTTTCATAAAGTCTGATCATACCCGGATGACCAATGGGGTGCTGCCAAAAAACTACTCGTATTTTCAAAAAAAAAATTCTGGGAACAAAAACTGTTGGTCTTTTATTAGTGTCTCCAATGATGGGCTACAAAGATGGAAGAAGTTGGTCGTATCTTTTGCCTATGAATTCTCTAGAAATACATACACCTGTGTTGGTATGTCCATACTCCCACGTACGTCCTCAGTCTACCCCTTTTTCAACTGTACTCCTCTTTTATTGGAGTATGGGTTTATGGATCACTCTGCAGCCCTCCTCTTTTATTGGATCGATGTGGAAATTTGTAGTCAAATTTATCTTATTTCCACATGTAAGGGCGGCTATCGTCGGTCAAAAAAAGCCTACAGTATTTCTAATGTATAAAGACTTACACTCTCCATTTTTTTTAAGGAATGTAATTTGACGAATAGTTTTTCAATTTTGCACTATATCAATTGCTACAAAAATTTATCATGCTATAAAAGACATGTAATCTGATACCTATGCAACTTTCATGTACTAAACATGTACAATTTGACTGACCATTGTATTATGAGTTGAAACTTTCGAGTAATTATATTTCAGATCCTAATTCGCCATATAAGAAATAAGGGGAGTCATTTTCAGTTGTGTTGCAAATAAATATGATCCGTTCATTCCTCAAAAAACAAAGATGATCCGGTCACGAGCTAGCTTAGCGTAGCTCAACTGATTAGATTTCTAGGGATAGAACCTTTCTAACCATATTTTAAGCTCTATTTAATGAAATACGCGCTATGAACGTTTCGAAAAAGAATATATTTTTTGGGGAAAAAAGAAGATCGCTGATCTGATACACGCTTCACCGAGAAAAAAAAACACTTGAGCTTCATTACTGCTAGTCTGCTCAAGTGTCTGGCACTTTGGCGGGTCCAGTGTCAGCCTCTGTTGCATGCGCTCCTGACGAGAGCAAACTCTACGCAACGGCGCCACACCGTCGGGGAACCGCAACCGCTAGCTGTTGCGTGCGTAGACGAGCCACCACCGCTGCTCCCACTTGTCACCTTGCGTTGCTAGGCAACGGCATCGTCTGTATAACAGAATAATAACGGCAGGTGATCTATCAGCCACACATCACAGACTCATGCATCGTCCTCAATTCCTCATAGCACCACCTTTCATAGGCCATTTCATACTTGCAAATAATGCATCCGTATGTGAGGTGTACATCTCTACCGTACGTGCCAAAGGGTTAGCCACTTTTGGAGAAGACAAGATAGCAAGCACGATTACCTGCAGGTTAGGATCCCAGAGATATCATTTCTCCATTTATGCGTTTTTCTAAGTCGTCTTTTTAGATCAAAGGAAGAATTGTATTATATCAATGCAGAGAGAAGAATTGTATTATATCAAAATTGAGTACATCATCAAGTTATAGATAACACTTTCAAAATACTCACGCACTAAACAGCTCCAAAATCCAATCTCAAACTTGTGTAAAAAAATCTAATAGAAGGCCGCACATGAATACGCTCAACAAGTAGACCGAGAACAAGCTTATTTGATTGTGGGTGTAATAATGAACTAATAAAATTTACAATATCAAATAAATGTACTAATAAAATATGTTTCATGGTGGGTGTAATGAAACTTATTTGGTGTTTATATGCTGGTGTTTGTTTGCCTAAAAACTAGATCATAGTTAGATAAGTTTAAATTAGGACAAAGCTAAACAACATTTTGAAACGGATGAAGTATTTAGTAGGCTATTTGCGAGTTCTCTACTTTTTAATCGTAACATTCATCTAGGTTCAAATAATGCTAGATATGATATTATAGTATACAATTTGCCACCTTTTGATCTTCAGAGCATTCAATTGACAGATGAGCTCAATCCTTCAATCAAATCTATTAAGTTGCATACATATACTTCATTAGTCGGAGATGACGAGATCCATTGACAAGATGAAGAAAAAGTCCTTATATACTTCAATAGCAGCAGGAGGTGGCAGCTTGATTTGAAGCAAATTGGTATCCTAACACATCTTTTCTCTTTCACAGAAGGCACTGCACTCCAAGTATTATTAATTAGCATGTTGATGACACACCCGATATCGTCGACACATCACACATCACCTTCTGAAGATTACTAGCGTGTCGTCGACTACAACACCGCGATCTACAAAGTTGTGCCGCACTAACCGGACGCAATAACGCAACATGACTTGCCAGTTGATGCCGGATTAAGAGCACCGGGATCCTGCTACATGATTACACGAGCCCTATCGCAAAACGTGGCACGGACATATGGAATCCTGCAGTATTTGTGTGCTATTGCCAGTCACCATCCCAATGGCCAATGGCATTTCCATTGTTTTTTTCAGCGAGAGCTGAATCTGCAAGAACGTACATCCCGTCACAAATATCTGCGATTCAGTTTGGCCATGCACACAGTTTGGATCCTACCCTAGAAGCCTTTCCCTGTGGGCTGCAGATTCAGAGCCACTTGGATTTGAGCAGTGCTGTGCAGGAATCCTCCCCAACTTGCCACTGATGTGCTCATGCAAAAGTCAGAGCAGAGGAACCTGACAGATTCATCGGCTGCTGTTTGGTGAGCTTCCTAGTGAGTTCTTGACGATGATGGCGCGAGCACCTGATGCTTCACAAGATGCCAGACTCACTCAACGAAGTCTCAAGTCTGGGGGGTAATATCTGTCTCCAGGATATCGATCGATTCGGTTTCTTGCCTGATTCAGAGTCTCAGCTCCCCTTTTCTTTTTCCCCCGGTGAATCGAAGTAAGAAAATATCTACAGAATAATACTGAGCAGATTTCAGATGCATAGAATGGAAGTTCTTGCATGCGTTGCAGCACGTGTTGCAGAAGGGCTGCTGCTTATCAGGCACTATGCAAGAAAGCGAGAGATCCATCCCATCAAATGATTTCAAATGCATATGTCGTCACCCTGGTTCCTTTTTGGTAACTGAAGAAGATCGATGGCATCATGGGACTGGAGCTCAACAGAGGAAAATGGCTGCTGATCTGCAGCTCTTTCTTGCCACCGGATTGGCGATTGCGGTCGTCGAGCCGATCGACGATGAACCCGGTTGCGGAAACAATGCATGAAAGAGACAGCAGGCCTGTTCCATGATACATCAGCCCTAACCCAGCAACCCTAGCAGCCCTTGTGCTCAACTGCTCTCCACTGCCGAGATAAACATCTTTCCCTGAGCATGATGAGCAAGGGATCGGACGAGAGCTTTATCCGTGTGCCATTCGCGACGTCCCTTTCTGTGTGCTCTCCTTTCAACTGCTGCTAGTGACACCGGCACTTGCAATCAGGAATAAACAATGCTGAAACCAGAACAAAATCTTTATTCGGCCGGCAGCTGCAGGATCACCTGCCAGAAAGACAAGGGCATCGCGATTAAGAAATTGCGCTTCAGTCTTGTGCATCAAGGGGGAAAAAAGATTTGATGCAAATCTACTGTCAGTGATAGGAAGGGGGAATACATAACACTGGGGATCAGTGCAGGTCCCATTCAGAACAGGAAAGTGTCCTCTATTCAGATAATGGCTACTTTACTCCAACATAATGATCTCGGAGAGATCGTTTAGCCTTTATTATCCGTGTGGAGCCTCAATATAAGTCTTTTCAGTTTTCCTCGGCCAATTGTTTTTCCTTCGGTTGCTTTATCCAGTGCCGAACATAGAATTTACTGGGGACATAAGAGATACAGATAATTGCTTGGCCTTTTTATAATTGAGAAAATTCTGAAGATGATGTAGTCATCATTGCTTAAATATGTTGCTGCATCTATAATGAAATCAATGTTTGAACTTTTAAGCATCAGCATTTACAGTGTGCACTCTATTATAGCTGGCAATGCATGAACATATTATTAGCAGAAATGATTAAAATAAGTTTGTATCATAAAGAAGACATCTTTAATCCTGAATGTTATAGAAACACATATACATTGGTAGCTGTTTCACACCATAATATTAGCTTTGGTTCTCCATCACATCATCATAAAACCGATGTTGCTCCTGATATAGATAGATGACTAACTGCTAAAGGATAAGAACCTCCATAACAATTATATACAGAATTATGTCTCATACAACGAATGAGGATCCTAAAGTTTTGAGTCAGCTATCCGATCTTACTGATGGGGCTAGGTCAGATCCAGAATGCTCTCTAAAAAAGAGCTCCGTCTCCATCTCCCAATAGTAAGGTAAAGCGGTCGACAAGACAGGATTTGCTATATTTATTACGCACTGATTTACAAGAAAAGGACCGATATGATTTCACAAAACTTTCCTAAGCTACAAATTACCTTTCTACTACTTTACAATAATTGGTTAGTCATTGAGACGGCAAATACCGCTGCAGGCATTGTTTTATATTCTGGAAGTTCATAGGCTTAGATATGTATGAATCCATGCCTGCAGCAAGGCATTTATCGGCACTCTCTGAAAACGAATTTGCTGTCATCTGCAAAGAATCAGGAGATTTTACAGTGTTATATACATAATCTAGGCTTGGAAGAATACAATATAATGTAACATGAAGATTCTATTCTCCATTCTCCGTGTGATCAAGAAAATAGCAAATATATGAAGTAGCATGCGGGCAAAGCGGGCTAAGAGGTTTTAGTCGATAAGAGTTTAGAATTGTGTATGGGTAAACTTACCGCAATTATAGGGACCCTCTGCCCGTGCCGTTTTGCATGTGTAGAATCTGATGAAATAGCAGGATCAGCTATCATCTGATCATCTTCAGGCTTTACAGAGATGTCCCAATAGCCGGTGTTCTCAAAAGAACGGATATGTTTAGTGGCTTGTATGCCATCCATTTCTGGCATGTGAACATCCTATTAAGGAGAAACCATTACATTTTGATTAGAGTCGAAGCAAAATGTTGTAACATATAACAAAGATTTTCACTTGGGTTCATGGCATATAAATATTGATATCAAACCACAAAGTGCTGTCATGATGTAGTTCTTTTTTTTTAATGGTAGCCCAGGACTACCAAGACTAACACCTGTACTGTTTCAGTAAGGATATGGGAAAACTGGAAAAGTGAAGAATTATAACTCTTAACAGTATGAATGATAGTGAAGCTTTTTTAAAAAAAATGGTGAAGTGCTTTGAACCATTATCCAGGGAGTACCAAGCCAATTTCGAGGGTTGGGATAACCCTTTGCCTATAATTAATCTCATTGATGTATATCTTATTAATCCACAATCAGAAGTTCGTTTGGTGTTGAGGTGAGGCAATTGTGACCTAAGTGACAACATCTTATAAGGATGAGTTGATGAAGTAAACACAAAAAACCACAGCTTTTGAAAATAACTACAGCGTACCATCAGAATAAGATCATATTGATGCTGCTGAACTGCACGGATTGCTTGCATCCCATTATTTACGATATCTATTCCATGGCCCAGCTGCTCCAGCATCGATTTTGCCACCATTATGTTCACCTTGTTATCTTCAACTAGGAGGATCTTTGCCTTGCTGCCAATTGGAGAACACTTGGATTTCTTGTGGAGTGATTGTTCTTCGAGAACTTTGCATGGTCCCGTTTTCTGACTGCTAGCACCTGAAACGGATACTGTGTTTCCTCGGGAACTAGAAATCCGTTCAGCTTGACCATTCAGTTCAAGGACCATTGCATCATCATGTTGTTTTTTAGCTGTGCTCCTTACACTAGTACTATTTGACTGGTGAGCAGCAGAGGTACAGTTTGCAGAATTCTGTTCCTTTGATGTGAAACCATTAGATAATGATTTGCAATCATCTAATATATTAGGTGGATCATAGCACATAAGCTTGGCACCGAATAGCTTTGTGTTGCTCATTACTGAAACTCCTGATGACAGAAGAGAAGTTCGCATTTGTGGCTTGAAAGTGAAGGAGCCTTCTATGTCACTATTAGGGATGTCGGTGTGCACTTCATCTGGATCATCACTGTGCTCCTCTTTTACAGGGATTTTGCAAGGCAGCTCAAATGTAAATGTTGATCCTTCATTCTCTTTACTGTCCACCTTCAGAGTACCACCCATCAACTCCACCTAAAACAATACGAAAAATTAAGAGACAGTTACACACTTTTATAAGTTACCGTGGAAATGCTTTGAATTACAAGTTATAACTAAGCTGCAGATATTACTGTTCTATTTCAAGGTGCTCAATGTATGAAATTATGCATAACTATTCTCAGATAGAAAAAGGTAAGCATAATTATTCTCATTCGAAAATAAAATAAGCCAGAACTGTATCATTGTTTGCATTCTAAATGTATTTGCATGAGAACTGAAAATTCATACCAACTGCTTGCAGATTGCAAGGCCAAGCCCTGTCCCACCATATTTTCTTGCATGATCAGCACTGGCTTGCATGTACCTCTTAAACAGCAATGGTAATGACTTCTCTGCACATGATCAGCATTGAAACAGTCAGAAATAAAGACAAACATAGTCCGAGTATTATATAAAATTTGTGCCAAATGAGATATGGAGAATCAACATATGTGAGGAAAAACCTGGTATTCCTATTCCAGTGTCATAAACATCACAGCGAAGCAAAACAACTTCCTCTCCCTCATGATCCTCCCTGAAGTTTTCGCATGTGGGAACACCATTCTGAACAGCATCTTCATGCTTAGAGCAGTTCAAAGTATCTTTATCACAATTTCTTGGAGAGACACAAGAATTTTCAGCTGCAGTAGTAACTGTGGTTCCAGGATAAGCTCGTTTATGAACTTTCTCGTGTTCTATTTTGCAACCTGGTTGCTGCTCATGCACAACCTGAAGATTTATTCCAACCTTCCCTTCATGTGTAAACTTGACTGCATTACTGACATATTAAAATACCAAAAATGTCAGACTCTAGCACACATATTTTCCATTACATCCAAGTAAATAATTTTTTATCAACCCCTTTAAGTTGAATTTATGCACCTCCAGATTATAAAAAGTCCTTACCTGATCAAATTGGTCAGAATTTGCCGAATCCTTAGAACATCACCAATGACCTACACCCATACATTAGAAAAAACAAGATGAAATGAACATGTCTGTTTGCAGCAGTTGGATCCCTAAATCACCAAAGATCTCCTAAGAAAAACCTTAGATTTTGCAAACAGTTAACACCATTCTCTCCTAAAGAAATTTAATCTCAATTTTAGATACATGAATATCAAACCTAAATAGTATAGGCAAGAGGGCTCAAAGAAAAGGATAATGAGTTATCTTTACCTCCACTGGAACATCATCACCTATGCACCCTTCAAGGGTCAATTCCTTCTTCAGAGAAGCCGCAGCAGTTTGGAGTACATGTTTAACTACTTCCCTTGGTCTGAATGTCGTAGATTCTAGTTTCATAGCCCCTGAAATGGAGGAGTAAACATATTTCAATTACCTTAAATGAATCAATGGAACATAACTAATCAGGGAAACAATAATTAATGCAGCAACAAACTAATCTGGAACAAGTACCAAACATCAGTTTTATAAAAATAATAGTCTTGTGTTATTTGCAACACATAACTATGGGAAAGAATACTCAAGTCATACAGCAAGTGTTTAATCTAGAAATTTGTATAGAACACTTCCAACAAGCAAATATAAATGGCTAAGTTGACAGAAGTATGTGATTTGAAATACCTGACTCCACTTTGGAAAGATCAAGGATGTCATTGATCAGCTGCAATACAAGATCTCCAGAGGATAACATAACTTCTAGCAACTGGTGTTGTTCTCTATCCAGTTTGGTAGTTGAAAGAATTTCGGCCATGCTAAGGACACCTGAAAGAGGAGATCTGATTTCATGGGACATGGTAGCTAGCATTTGTTTTGCTCGCATCGTTTCCTCTGCAATATGAAAATTAAGTGTGAGTATACCACTAGCTTAATTGCATCAAAGTCATTGTAACAAGATGCAAACCTGTTATATGAAGAGATCTGCTAAGTTCTGTTTCCTTGGCGTTTTGGATAGCTTCTCTAACCTTTATGTCTGCCATTTTCTCTCTTCTTTTGGCCTAATGTGCAAATAAGTAGATAAACTACAGTTTAAAAACATGAACCAAAATGTAGGACACCATGCAGTGTGTGAACATAATTTTGGTTCAGGGAACTTCTAGGTATTTGCAAATAACAGTCATGTAAAAAATACCATTAAAAAATAATTTGTGCAATCATCGCAAGGTCCATTTTGATGGTAGTGAAATTTTAGCATGTAGGTAGGGGGTAGCACCATGTTGAAGGTATATCTTAAGAGAAGTGAATTTCATAAAGGTACCTGATCTGTTATGTCCATTGCAACATAATTCACACCAATTGTTTCCCCACCTTTGCTGAAAACTGGCTCAATGTATGTCACAAATGTCTTTGCTCCAAACATTTTTGTGTTAAATGCAAATTCTCTTTTAGTTGCTATTCCAGTGGCCATAACTTCTCGCTTCACACTATTCATCTCTTCTATGCCCTCACCTTGCAATATCTCATAGTCTGTCTTACCAATAACATCCTGATGAAAAAAAGTTATGCTTCAGACATAGTCGCAATTTATTAAAAATGCGTATTTATTGCTGAATGTCTGGAGTCATGGCATATTCTAATTTTACAGTTTTCAGGATAAAAGAGGGGTGTGCAGTATTATAAAGCATAAAAACAACAATGACAAGCTAAAATGTAATTAGATTACCTCATCAGCAAGTGTTGGATAGTGGTTAAAAATGAAACGGTAGCGTAAATCAGCATCCTGAAAAGGAAAAGATAAACAATCAATTATTTATCTATACCATGATATAAATATTCATGTCCAGTGTTCCATATGTATCATGCTTGAAAAAGCATCTCCATGCATACATCAAGTTGCAAGAGGCGTTGTGGAGATAGATAAACGTACCTGATGGGCAATAACAATAGGAGCACTTTGAAGAACCAAGTGCAAGAAGTAATCAGCACGTTTTAACATCCCAGAGAATTCCTCTGTTGGTGTGTGCGACTGTAAATTCTTTATATTTTCCTCTAACTTTTCAACCAATGAACGTTCCCTTTGCATGCTTTCCTCAAGTGTTTTTTCTAACAGAGTTGCTTTCTCTTTCCAATAGGCAACACTGTCATGGGTTGCGTCTATTTTAGGCTCTCTATTACGAGAAAGTTCATCATTCTTTTTACTCGGACGCTTCCATTCATCTTCATAAGCTTCATCCAGTATAGGTACATGACGCTTTACAGCATTATAGCTCTCATCCTGAAACCGTTGCTCCGCCAAGATTTGTTGCTTGTTTTGCTCAATTTCTTTTCTCTGTTGGCTGAGAACACCAAGCTCTTCCTCCAGAAGCCGAGCAGCATTGGCTCTCTTATATTCCCAGTGCTTCATAAAGTACTGCATATGAGAAACACCTTTCTCAGAATTTGCCATTTCAATAAGCCGGTGATAATCCACACGAACAGGCTTCTCATTGAACTTTACATCCTTGAAAGCATCTTGGTCCTTCCTAAAATTTTCCATTTTGAATTGTCTCTGGTGTTTTTCTCCTATATTCTCAGGCCACATTGATTGTGCAACCTCATTCTCAGGTTCAGCCAGGTAATCGTCCCCCATCTTTATCAATAATCTGGATGGTTTTCCGTTCACATTGAAATTTTACTCAAACATCGGTTGATTGTTGAACCCAGCGGATGATTTACAGACTACTGCTGATGGTGATCCGTGAATGAAATTTCAATGTTCCCTGTTCTGTATATGACTGGTAGCATAGAACTTCCGGCAACTAACTGATGAGAGCTGAATCAGAAGCTGCTTCTTATCTGCATATGCACCCGGTCTGCAGCTCAGAACCAAGTCAAACAAAATAAAAAACAATGATATCCTCATGTATGGAGCTGAACAAAACGGTATATACACAAAATCAATCGAGAATTTCTCCAATGCAAACCAAATGGTTACAAGAACTAACATGCTGACTGGGGAGCAAATTATGATTCATAGAAACGAACATGCATATTCAAGTTTACTATTCGAACAAAGATGCCGCAAGGAATTCGGCTTTGCCTAAACATCTCAACAAAGAGCAGAAGCATTTCTCTATGCAAGTAAGCCTACACAACACTTGTACTGAAGGCAGACATGGAACTCTGCCTTTAACGAAATTCCAAGTCATAAAGGTGGAACCTTCCCTTTCTCCAAGGCATGATGGAGAGCATCTTCGGATCAAGGAAAGGAACAGTAAAAAAAGGTACGAAACCGAATCTAAGATTCTGTGATACCCCAGCTTTCACGAACATCATCAAACGCAAATGCTGAATTGGCGACGGAAAATACGGCTCGCCGCCACAGAGACAGCAAATCTCTCAAACTAACTAGCATATACCCAGCTAAACTACACACCATACAGCTCACAAAGTCAAACGCTTGGCCACTAAAGAACGGCACAGGCGCAAAGGGGAATCATGGAAGCAGCGGAACACGCAAAGCAAGCACACGTCGGGGACCTGATCCCAGCAGGATCCGGCCTTCCTCTGCTCTGGCGCGCTACGGCCTGGCTGACTGCTACCCAGGCCGTTCGAGGGAACGCCGGGGGAAATGCGAGTGATCCTGGACGGCTCGAGATCACATCCCCCACCTCAACCAACGCCCGCCTGATGCCGATCAAAGTGGAGACGTAGCGGAAAAGGCAAAAAAGGAAACGAAAGCACACGACTGAAACAGCACTAACGCCCGCCACCCGTCCGACGAAATGCCGGGCCGGCACACTCCCGATCAAAGCAACCACTCGGCACGCAAAAGCAAGGATCACCCACCTGAGAGGCTGAGAGAAGAAACCGCCGCGGCTAGGAGGCGGACTCCACGGCGACTCGCCACAGCCACGGCGTGGAGCAGGGAGCAGGGCGGGGTCAATGCGCCGCGACGCGGGGCAGAGGCAGAGCAGAAGCGATGAGGGGGTCGGAGGAGGAGGAAGAGGGCGGAGCAGGAGGAGGATCTAATGGCAGCGAGCGGGCGGGGGCGCAGCGGCCATGTGACGGGAATAGTATAAAATTTGCGCGGGGGGGCGGAGGGGCAGCGGGTGCAAGGAATCGCGCCCGCGGGGGCGGAGGGGGGGCCATGTGCGCGCGCGCCGGGGGCAAAGAATTGCGCAACTGGCGACCGCGCCTCCGCCGCGAGTTGTTTACTCCCCTACTAGCTCTCTCGTGGGCGTTTTTCTTTTCCCCTCTCTTCTCTTCTCTCTCTCCGGCCGATCTGGCCGCCGTCCCCGGTGGTGGCGGTGGTGGGCGCGGCGAGAAGCGACGAGGGGAGGCGGGGTTAAAGAGGAAAAAAAACGCGGCGGGGGTGGCGGGGAAGGGGAGGCAGTTTTAAAATGACGGCTGCGGGGGTGCTGGTTGGTGGGGTGGTGGACTCGCGTCGTGGCGTCCCGCGCGGGATTGCGGGGTAAACGAACTCGTAGCTTGGCTGCTGTGTTGTGCTGTGGCTGTGGCAACTTTTTATTTATTTTTTCTCTTTTTGCAGTAAGGATATGAGAACATTTTGATCTAGATCTTATAATAGGTGATCTTGATTATTGGTAATAACAAATTATATACTACCTCTATTCTTAAATATATGACACTATTAACTTTTTTTCGTTTGACCATTCGTCTTTTCTACAAATATTTTTGTAAATCGATAAACCAACAAGTTAAATCTAAAGTACATTGAATAATAGATATAGTGATATACATTTTTACTTTAATTAACTAATTTATTCAACATATATTGGTAGTCAAAGTTGGAGTAAAAAGTCAACGGTGTCATATATATTTAATAACGGAGGAAGTAACTTCTTGTGTTTCAAACACTATCGATATATGCATATGTATATGGGAGTATTATTTAGTGTCCCATATGCATATGCTTGCGCGCCTGTTCCCATGAGGTGGTGTGGGTACTTATGAGAGACTGGATCGGGATATCTGGAATTCTGGATCGACAAATTCACTACAAAACTCGCTATTGATAATGTGCATGTCGGGTTTATTGATCTTGGCGATGTATAGTTTCGTTCATGCCGCCTAATGTGTCCATTACTGACAATGTCAAGTTTCAGGATGACGAGTAATAAACATAGGAGCTGGTGAGTTTATATATATTCTTTGTTTTCTCCCATGGGGTGCACACTGCATCATTATGTTCATGTATACTCAGACACAGTGGCAAATTTTGAGTTACTCCTTCAATCAGCTGAAAGAACAAGTATCTGATCCCTTTGTCTATTATATTAGCATTAACCTTACATTGAAAAGCTGGTGCCCTTGGCATGGGAATGAAAAAAATAAAGAAAAATGCTCATGAGCAGTTTGACTTTTTTAGTCTGCGTCTAAACAATGTTACAAATTCAATGTATCGAGTGAACTATACGCTCAATAGCACTGCTACGCGCTATCTCCTCTCTCAAACGTGCACACTAATCAACGGAGTTCTCTTAATAACTCAAGTATGCGTCTAGTTGTGGCTCCAAATTCCTTGAGCCCACAACCTAGCAAAAAAATTGTTTATTTTCAAGATAGAGAATCCAGTAGTTTCGGCAGGAAATTTAGTACCGCCTTTATCTCGGAATGGAGCGGTTCATGCAATCACCTTATCATGATGCCAGATTCTGACATATTTCTCATTTTTCTTGATTACCACCATTGACTTTCAAGGGCATTTTTGTTTTTTTAAAAAGTTGTCATTGACTTTTGGTTAGTTTGATGAGAAATGTAATAACAGCAGCGTTCTCTTGGGCAAGATGTGCATACACTTTTGCCAATGAAGATACAGTCTGTGACTGGTGGGAGCATCTCATGGCGATCCAGCCGTCAAGGAGGAGACCGAGTTGTGGATTGCCGCGTGCGTGCGGAAATTAGGGCGTTTGTTTTGTGAGTACTCCACATGCTGAGCGCACGCTTGCGTGATTGTTGTTATCAAACAATTGCTTTCTGCTTAATACAATGATACGCAACTCTTCTGCGTATTCGAGAAAAAAAAACATGCTTCTGCCGACAAGTTGACTTACATTATCCACACCACGCACCAAGTTGTCCATGTCACTATGATAGCTAGTGTGGTAATTACCACCATTGTTCTTTTACTGGCTGCAGTTTCATATGTAGTTGTCTCCAACACCGAGTTTTGATCACTGATTTAATTTCTGTTACAAATGTATCATCTTGAAAACAATCTTCTTCCAACATATTTTGTCATGGATACACAAACACGATCATACGCAAAGTACAGAACACATAGCTGTCCAATGTGCATCTATGTCAGGTTTAACTGTTGCTCAAAAATGGACATTTGATCCGTACATAAATCCTAGAATATCAAGATGAGTGGGGACTCCATAAGTCCTTGTAAGCAACGATTCCATGAATTCCACTTGCAAAAAAAGTAGTCATCTTAAGCAACTGTGCCTAAAGTACATACACTGCCTCTGATTGGATGCTTATATAGGAAAAGCAATCAGCAGCTGCACAATAATGGTTCCACACAAGAGGCCAGGCAACCATAATCTAACGTGCTGCCAGCTTGATCCCTGCAGCACCACAGCCGTCGATCGTTTAAAAAACACCACGACATGCGGCAATGTGTTTGCCAACATGCTGGTGGGTCAGAATTACACTGAAGTCTTATTCAGGTAGCATTACACCTATGATTATCAGCTTTTTTGCCCAATGCTGAAAGTCTGCATATGGTCACTTAACTGAGTGTACACACAGCTGAGGATAGGTTGCATTTGGGGGTTTGTATACTGGTTGATTTGTACTCCAAGGGCCAAGCAGCTATTATCTAATGCATTCTGACAGCTAGATCTGCTGTTGTCACAAAAGAAGTAGAGTAAGCAATGCAAGCAACCTGATAGGAGTCCCAGGGAGAACACACCAATGGTTTTTATTTTATTCCACTACTACTACTTGCATGCCACTAACAATGCTTTGGACTGCCAACTTTTGGATGTGACAAAGTTGCTTTGGTGCAGAAAGGAAGAAAATTCCAACAAACTAAACAAAGCTTAGCTTGTGAACATTGCAAATTGTTGTGGAAAGAATATCCTAAGTATTATGGCATACTAATGTAATCTCCAAAAAAAGTTTTATTTAAAGTATTTTTAGATCCATTAGGATTTGTTTTCATATGCTGGAAGAAGAATTAATTTCCTAAGTTAACCTAAGAAAATATACAAAGAAATTGGGTATGCCAAAACTCCAGTTTCTTTAATTCAACTAGGTATCTGAAAATTGAAAGTTGGCCTCAGTACATGTGAGAACTGAAAATGATAGATGTTGTTGAAGGTGGCGATTTTGACTGCAATAAAGTTAAACCAATCATTTTTAAATAGATGGAAAATAAGGAATATAATTAGCTAGGTAGAACTATTTGAGAATTAAAACTTTGAAGTACGTAAAATTAAATTAACCATTTTATAAATATGAACAAATATGGAATATAATTAGTTAGCCAGAACTATTTGAGCATGAAAAAACATTGAGGCCACTGCACAACCTTGAAGGATCAAAGTATTTGAAGCATTGACTAGCTGAACTACCATAGGAAATTAACCTAGCCCATAGTTGCCATAAAAGATATATAACATAAAAGAGCCAAAAGAGTGAGCATGTGACCACATTTTTATTGTTTGCATCATGTGAACAACTTGGTGTGTTCACTTGCAAAAATTTCCTCATCAAACAAAGTCAACTCTCCAAAAAATAATGGGGCCGCCCATAGAGATGAAAACTAGGCCAGCCCATATCAGTGGCATCAGTTTTCTTTTTCTTGGATGTGTGTCTGATGGAGAAACTTAAAAAATTAGCCCATCACCAAATAAAAAACTATCTTTTTTGTTTTCTCCGTAAAACTAGTACCATTCTCAATTGTCCATTTCTCTTGAAGTACCACACAGAAAACAAGCAAGGCTGATCAGCCATGTGCAGCCGGAATAGATTATCTTGTAATGTATGGAGATAATTAAGTCATCATGAGCACTTAATGGACGCAGTAACTAAAGCTTTGGCATCTTAGAACGTGCAAGGTGGTTTGCCACCATGCTTAGTTTCTCCATTGTGGCTCTTTGCTCACTGATGAGGCAGAGGAAAAATTAAGCGGCATGGTGGCTATTTTTCAAGTTGTTTTTTATATAAAAAAATATCATATACAACAGCAATTCACCAAGTGGTACTTAAGCTATGGGAACCCCCTTTCTTTTGCTCCTTGCTGCAAGCTTATTTCATTTTCTCTAGAATGGTCCCAGGGAATTTCATTTTTTTTTTTAAATCATGGACCCTTTGTCAAACCCGGAGAAGCTCTAATTAAGGCCTTCATGTTTTTTTAATAAAAAAATGAAATGTCTGATTTTATATTCAGAGTTCAGTGCAACCCTTGCAAAGAGCTTATAATTGAGCAATATTTTCATATCATTGAAGTGATGGATGACTTGAGAAAAAGTGTTGTTTAAATACATTAATCAAGTGGATATCGTGCAGGGCATATATATTTTCTTGGCAGTACTATTTGCATTTGATGGCTAGCAAACATGGAATTAACTAAGACTATCCTATTTTCAAAACTAGAAGGCACAGCCCTTTTCCTCCTTTTGAGGTGGAACTAAGAAGTAATAGCTTGTGTTGCATTATTGGTTTCATGATGCACACACAACTTGACAATTTGATCAGCACAGTTGCAAAAACCTTAGCCTGGCAAGGCAAGCTGAAAACTCCACACAACTTGTGAGTGCGGCATTATTAATTAGGTGTACAAAATCAATTCCATGTCCCTATTATAATGTACTAATAATTTAATTCAAACCAAAAAAAAAATATTGCACTACAACTTCGTTCTAGCCTGCTCTGGAAAGATAAATGGATTTAGTAAATGATGAGCCCTCGCCGAAAGCAGAGCTGTATGGCATCCCCCAAGACTGCAGGAAAAATAATGGACTAGTCTAGCTTATCTGAACAACCTGGCTTTTAGTCTTTAAAAATCCAGTGTGATCGATCATCTGCAGCTGCAAGCAAAATGGTGCAGTGGTACCACATCCACATACGATGTTCAGTTGAATTTGCAGCAGACGCGAACTTTCCAGTTCACGGAATGAGCAACCATCATTATGTGCTATATGTGCAACTGACAGAAGAAATCAGAGTAAACAAGAACAAAGTCAAAAGATCACAGAACCTAACTAGCTTTATCTCCCCACAATTATTTCTTAATTTAGTTCACATTGATCAGTTCTTCAGAATTTATACTTGCTTCAAAGCATGTGCTGCATGCATCCCACTGAATTTGCCACACACATCCAAGCCATGCATTCAGCAGTTAGCATCTCTGAATCTCTGATAGATGCCATTGCCACGCATTCAGTGTTGACGCGGCTAATGACACTTGCTTCTCGGGCGAGCAGCAAGCAGTTAATTACTCGCGAGACTAGTCGGAGACACATGAACACAGGCGGGATCGCCGGATCGAGCTGAAGCTTGTGCTACTGTGCTGGTTGATGCGAGGCGAGCAGGTAGGGACAGCGAGACAGGTCCAGATCGCCGCGGCTAGCTGGCACGGCGACAGGAGAGGCCTTGTCTGCTCCAGACCCCGTGCAGCTCCCTTAATCTAATCTGCTAATCCGTGGGGTTAAGCAGTTTCGCCGGAAGAGGATTAAATTGATTACTAGTGGACCGAGTAAGCACGGGGGGCTAGCTACTAGGCCGGCCGCCTCGAGGCGCGTAGCCGCTTGCCGTGCGTTGCTTGCAAGCCCTTTGCTTCTCCGCGTGTGGACCGAGTGAGAGCTGTGTGTTCATGTGTGCGATCGGATCCAAGCGCCACCGTACACGCCCACCGTCTTGTTCGTCTTGTTCGCAACGTGCAGAGTACAGATTCTTTGAGAAATGCTTACTACGTATCATCGTTTCTTTATCGAGTGGGGAATGTAGAGTTCAGGTGTTCAGGATCTTTGGTTGAGACCTTCATTGTCTGAACTTCAGAGCTCGGCTTGTCAACTTCAGATTTCGCAATGAAATCGGTCGTCATAGATGGTAACGATTGAATTTAGTACAAAACTGCAGGCTCATGAAATGGATGCATTGAATGTTTTGCAGACAGCTGGATCGCTGAGTTGCCAAAGATTCCGCGTGTTCAGAAAATAATAAGAGTTTTACAAACAGGCACATCATTTCCTTTCTTATAAGACAGCTGAATTTCAGTCTGTATCAACAGAATGTCTGAAATAAAAGATGCTTATTCAGAGATGCTGCCGCCATTTAGACTAACTGGCTAACTGCTAGTATTTCCTTAGTCCAAATGTCGTAGCTTTCAACTTTCATGGATCCTGAATCTTCATGTCTCCTAGTTTTGACTCCAAAGCTTTTTGAACAGCTTCTCTCACACGTATTTCCTCCATTTTCTCTCTCCTTTTGACCTAAAATGCAAATAAGTAGATGCATTATAGTAGTTTGTAAAGCGTTTTCTCAATACGACAGAGAACATTTTTTTTCGAAACGATGATGAAAATGAACGTCAAGTCAAGAGTACCTTGGATAATAGTTTTGCAATAATTACTAGGTGCTAATAAGCTAATAATATTAAATTGGGTCCGTTAATTAATCTAGCCACAGAATATAACATGCAAAAGCTGACCATTTATGCCAACAGATTAAAACTAAAATACCAACAATAATATACTATATCATGAATAATTCAGAATTTAAATAAACTTCCTATTTTATGGCAGCAAAATGCTATTATATTCTTCTAAGTCTACTATCTGACGTCGCCTGGAGACTAACAATGATGTCGGCATCATTTTGCCGAGGAAGAGAAGCAATATTAAAATCCGAGCATAAATCTAGCTAGTAATGGAATATAGCATGTAAAAGTTAAACTTTGGTCAACAATGGCAACAAGTTAAGAGCCAACAAAAAAGGTACTTGATATGGCTTATGGACTCGAGCAAGCTAGTAGCAATGGCAGATCGATCAGGCCTACTCGCCCTCCCTGGGAGGCTCTGAGTTTAGGATTGATCTCTGCTCAGTTTATTTCTTAGGCGCAAAGGCCCTTAAGTATCCCACAATATCTCTTAGCTAACAACCAAATCTAACTAACAACTTATCTATTGGCCGGTGGCCAAGAATATCTAAACAAATCCTAACAAACTAGCCACTAACAGGCGCCTGAATAACCTTCTGTCGGCGCCTGAACTTATTGCCAAACATGGAATCTATAACACTTCCACCCGCCTGATTAAAAAGCTCGTCCTCGAGCTTCAATTCTGGGTACCTCTCCTTGAATTCTTCCAGCGGCTCCCATGAAGCATCAGCGGCGTCGAGCCCTTCCCAGAAGATGAGCACCTCCCAGGATGTCGCGGTGGGTCGGGCACGCAGCACTCGGGCGGGAACCGACAGAGCGCGACCGTGGTTGATCGGAGGTAGACGAGGCGCAGCTGTAGGCGGCACACCGTCAAACTTCTTCAGGAACACGACGTGGAATACATCATGGATCCTGGCCTTGGGCGGGAGCTGAAGACGGTATGCCAGAGCGCCAACGCGTTCCAACACTTTGAAGGGACCATAGAACTTTGGAGCAAGTTTGGTGTTGGCGCAGTCGGCGATGCCTGCTGCTGCTCGGTGATGGAGGCGGAGGAGCACCCAATCTCCCACCTCAAACTCAACGGCGCGGTGGTGCTTGTCGTGTTGTGCCTTTCATATGGTCCTGGGCTTGCAGCAGACGCTCCCGGATCTCCCCCAGAACACGTCGTGCTGCTGCAACTGCTTGTCCACCGCGGCGACACGCGCCAGGCCCGGCGCGTAGGACATTAGGGCGGGCGGGTCGCGGCTGAAGACGACGCGGAACGGCGTCGACTGGAGCGCCGTCTGGTAGGACATGTTGAAGCAATACTCCGCCGGCGAGGCAACGGAGGTACACGCCCAGGACGCGGTTGGTCACCTCGGATTGCCCGTCTGTCTGAGGTCTGAAGGCCGAGTTGAGGCGGAGGGTGACGCCGGCGAGGGAGAACAACTCCTTCCAGAGCTTGCTGGTGAAGACGGGGTCTCGATCACTCACGATGGAGCAAGGAAACCCGTGCAGCTTGACGATGTGGTCGAAGAACGCTTGGGCGACGGAGAGCGCGGTGTACGGGTGGCCCAGGGGGATGAAATGCGCCATCTTCGAGAACCGATCGACGACGGTGAGGACCACGGACTTGCCCCCGACCTTGGGAAAGCCCTCGACGAAATCCATTGCAATGTCACTCCAGACCGAGCGGGGCACGTCGAGTGGTTGGAGAAGGCCGGCGGGGTGCAGGTGCTCTGTTTTGCTTCGTTGGCACACGTCGCAGCCGCGGACGAACTCGCGCACCAGCCGGGACGCAGCAGGGCTGTAGAAGGAGGAGCGTAGACGCACCAAGGTCTTCTGTGTCCCCTCATGCCCGGCGCCGTGTGCCGTCTCCAGCAGCTGCGGCCAGAGGGAGCAGGACTCTGGAACGTAGATGCGGTCGCGGTGCATGACGAAGCCGTCGACGATGGTCCACGCCGCCCCGTCCGTCCCGTTGTTGATTTCCTGGCGCTTGGCGATGATCTCCGGCAACTGTTCGGCCTCGGTGCGAAACTCCTCAAATAGGGCGAACTCCGGGCGCGAGATGGCGTGGAGGAGCGCCGGGAGCTCGTCCTCGTCGCGACGCGAGAGCGCGTCCGCCACCGTGTTGAGGCGCCCGAGCTTGTACTCGACTTGGAAATTGTAGCCGAACAACTTGCTTACCCAGGTGTGTTGGGGAATGGTGGAGAGGCGCTGATCCAATAGATGCTTCAGGCTGAAATGGTCGGTGCGGACAACGAAGTCGCTCGTCCAGAGGTAGGCGCGCCAGTGCCGCACAGCCTTGACGAGACCGATGAGCTCGCGCTCATATGCTGCCAGTTTGGCATGCTGTTGGCTGAAGAACGCGATGGGCCCCCCGGTCTTGGTGAAGCACCGCGCCGAAGCCGGAGCCGGATGCGTCGCAGTCGACCACGAACCGCTCGTCGAAGTTGGGCAGCTGCAGAACCGGCGCCGTGGTCAGCGCCGTCTTGAGGGCTTCAAATGCCGTTGTGGCCTCAGGTGTCCACCGGAACGCCTCACGCTTGAGCAGTGCTGTAAGGGGTGCGGCAATGGTGCCATAGACATGTACGAACTTGCGGTAGTAGCCCGTGAGGCCGAGGAAACCGCGGAGGGCCTTCACTGTTTTGGGAACGGGCCAGGCTTGCACTGCTGAGATCTTGTTGGCGTCCATGGCGACGCCGTCGTTGCCGATCACATGCCCGAGGTAGTGGATCCGCTTCTCAGCGAATAGGCATTTGGAGCGCTTGAGGACGAGGCCGTGGTGGCTCAGAGCGGAGAAGACGGCGCGCACATCCTGGAGGTGCTCTGCGACTGTAGATCAGTATGTCGTCGAAGAAGACGAGCACGAAGCGTCGCAAGAACGGGCGAAGCACCCGTTCATCGGAGCTTGAAAGGAGGACGGCACGTTCGTCAACCCGAAGGGCATCACCAGGAACTCAAAGTGTCCATGGTGGGTGCGGAACGCCGTCTTGTACACGTCGCCGGGATGCATCCGGACTTGGTGGTAGCCACTGCGAAGGTCAAGCTTGGTGAAGAACGCGGCGCCCTTGAGTTCGTCGAGGAGCTCATCGACGATGGGGATGGGGAATCGATCACGCACAGTCTTGCTGTTGAGCACCCTGTAGTCGACGCAAAACCGCCACGTCTCGTCACGCTTGCGCACCAGCAGGACCGGCGCCGAGAAAGCAGAGGTGCTAGCGCGGATGATCCCTTTCGCCAACATGGCGGCGCACTGGGCTTCGACCTCATCCTTCAGGCGTTGGGGGTATCTGTACGGGCGCACTGCTATGGGCGGCGTCTCCGGTTGAAGATGGATGCGGTGATCGAATGGCTGTGGGGGTGGAAGGCCCACCGGCTCGGCGAACAGCGCCACAAATTCTGCCAAGAGCAGCTGCAGTAGGTCGATGATGGAGGCGGCGGCGAGCTGCGGCATGGTTGGAGCAGACGATCCCCGCCAATGGACACGGTGGTCACCGCGCCAGAACGCCATCGTTTGGCGTGTGAAGTCCCAGAGGATCGGCCCAAGAGTACGAAGCCAGTCGCAGTCGAGCACGAGGTCGTAGCCGTGCAGATCAATGACGTACAGGTCGATGATGAATGCCTCGTCGCCAATCCGGATGGGGACCGCCTTGCAGACTCCGACCATGGGGATGCGCTCGCCGTTTGTGACCCCCACCGTGAGGCTCGGCCGCTCGACGGGCGACAAGCCGCACTGTCCGCGATGAAGCAGTGTGTTGAACCGGAGTCCACTAGTGCGGCGAGCGTGCTGGTGGAGACGCTGGTGTCGAGGCTGATCGTGGAGGACGTGCGCACGCCGGAGAGGGCGTGCATCAAGATGGTCATGTCCTCGTCCTGCGTGTCCGTCGTGTCTGCTGCGTCGGCGGCGGCGGCCGCCTCAAGGTAGTAGATCCCCCGCATAGAGCATTGCCGGGTGTGCTCGCGGGAGAATTTCTCCAGGCAGTTAAAGCTAGACCTGAGCATTTCACGGCCCAGACCCAAAAAAAACCCGGTTTTTCGGGCTGAGAAAATCCTGCCCATGCTCGTCCCATGGGACGTGTCGGGCCTCAGTTTTCAGGCTGGGCCCGGCTTGGGCGGGCCGCCCGTGCATTTTATAGTGTAAAATAGCTAAGAATAGTATTTCGGGTCGGGCTCGGGCCAAGATTTTTTTCGCTGGCTTTAGGATCCCTACCCACGCCCGTCCAGTAAGGTCCGTGGGCGGGCCTGGCGCGGGCCGGGCCCGGGCCGAGCCGGGCCGGGCCAAAAATGCTCAGGCCTAGTTAAAGCAAAGACCGTCGAGCCAGCAGCGCGCCATCTCCTCGGCCGAGAGCCGATTAAATCGGCCCGGAGCTGGAGCGGGCTTGGTCGGCGCGCCCGGGGTCGCTGTGGATCCGCTAGATGCCGCTGGGGTCGCCGGCGGCTTGGATGATAGCTGCGGCTGCAGGGAATGCGAGCCGGCGCGCGCTGCGGCAGGAGGGCGGCTGATACCGCGGGGTGCGTCTTCCAGTGGTGCAGAGCGGCACTCGTAGGATCTAGCTAGCGCCATGGCGTCCTCCAGTGTGGCCGGGTGGTGAAGCTCGACGTTGACGCTGAGGGGCTGCGGGAGACCCGCCGTGAACAAGGCGATCTGGTGCTTCTCCGAGACGTCCTCGCAGCGCGCCAGGAGATTGAGGAAGTTCTCCTGGTATTCGTCGACGGAGCCGGTGTGGCGGAGATGGGCAAGCTCGCCGAGCGGGTTGGCGCGGTTGGGTGGGCCGAAGCGGCGATTGACGCCGGCGAAAAACTCCTCCCAGGACGGCGCGCCGCCCAGGTTCTTCTCCCAGCGGTAATACCACTGGCTGGCCGCGCCGTCGAGGTAGAAGGACGCCGTCCACACCTGCAGCGTTGGCGGCGGTCGTAGGCGCGGAAGAACTGCTCGCCCTTGTGCAGCCACACCAACGGATCGCTGGAGCCGTCGAACTTGGGGAAACGTAGTTTGTGGGACGGCGTCGCGGCGCCGGCCGCGGAGGAGTCGGTGCTGGACTTGCCGCTGTCGAAGTGCCCCTGCTTCTCCAGGACTTGCGTCTGGACGTTCTGGATGGACGTGTTGAGGAGCGCGTAGTCGGTCTTGCGGCTAGCGGCCTCGGTGTTGAGCTTCTTGCCGAGGTCCGTGATCATGACGACCATCTTGTCGAGGGTGTCGGTGAATGCCCATTGGGGCACCGGCGTCTCGTCCCTGGGCTCTGGGACGTCGTCGGGCATGGAGGCAGATGGGTTGACGGCGCGCAGGGGAAGAAGCGTTGTTGTGGATGGGAAGAACAGGGGTGAGATCAATCCAGGAAGCGATTCCTAGTCTGATACCAAGATGATATGGCTTATGGACTTGAGCAAGCTAGTAGCAATGGCAGATCGATCAGGCCTACTCGCCCTCCCTGGGAGGCTCTGAGTTTAGGATTGATCTCTGCTTAGTTTATTTCTTAGGCGCAAAGGCCCTTAAGTATCCCACAATATCTCTTAGCTAACAACCAAATCTAGCTAACAACTTATCTATAGGCCGGTGGCCAAGAATATCTAAACAAATCCTAACAAACTAGCCACTAACAGGCGCCTGAATAACCTTCTGTCGGCGCCTGAACTTATTGCCAAACATGGAGTCCATAACAGTACTACATCATGAATAGTTGGAAATCAAAAGAACTCCCGCTTGATGATAACGAAATTTTATTGTACTGTTCTAAATACGATGTTATCTTTCCATCAAAGAAAAAGAAGGATGATGGCATCATTTTACAGAGGAAGAAAATATTACTTGTGTACACTGGAACAAGGGGAAACAAAGAGGACATGGCTAGTATCACGAGAAAACACAACAACAAAAAAATAATATGTCGATTTTCAATATTCAGAATAAAGGGAATCTAAGATGATTGTAAGATAATATAATTCATCAATGTACCTGATCCGTTACATCCATTGCAACATAATTCACACCAATTGTTTCCCCGGCCTTGCTGAAAACTGGCTCAATGTAAATCACAAATGTCTTTGCTCCAAACATTGGCGTGTTAAAGGCAAATTCTCTTTTAGTTGCTATTCCTACGGCCATGACTTCTCGCTTGACCCTATTCATCTCTTCTACACCCTCACCTGATAATATCTCGTAGTCTGTCTTACCAATAACATCCTGGTAAATAAGATACGCTTCAGCAAAAAGTTGCAACTTGTTAAAAATAACAGAACATCAATCTGTCATGTAATGTTGATTTATTGCACAATGTTCAGAGCAATGTGCTCTAGTTGTACAGTACTCCCTGCATTCCAGATTGTAGGTCGGTTAACTTTTGAAGTTCATAAATATTATTATGCACCTAGATATAGTGTATGCCTAGGTGCATAATAAATTAATAATATCTATGAACCTAGAAAAGTTAAAACGACATACAATTTGAAACGAATAGAGTAGTAAGTTCCAGGATAAAAGAAGGGTGCACAATATGAAGTATAATTGTGAGACATGGGTACCCCTGGGTCCCCACCGACCAGGCTCACGACCGTCCCCGACAAGTGGGTCTGGCCTACCAGAAGACCCGCCGACCTGTCAGTGGGCCCAACCGACCTGGTTGGCGGCCCACACGACCTCCCAAAGACCTTCCAGAAGATTCCAGACGATCTTATCCAGAACGACCACATGACTTGGCGTGCAAGACAAGACATCGGTGGATTTCGACCAAAGCAGATCGACGGATATGGCAAGTGTCGTATTCAGCTAGATTTAGGTCTCCTGGTCGTGTCCGACCTGGAGTCTGGGAACCGACCTTGTTCGCTGGCCAATATAAGGCGGACAGGGCGACCTCTTGTATCAATACGCAATCCTCAAGCAATCTACACCAACAACTGGACGTAGGGTTTTACTCTCCGGAGGCCCGAACCAGTATAAACTCGCCGTGTTCTCCGTGTTCCGTGTGCTCGTGCGCAACCATCGAGTTCTTAGCCTTAGATTCTACCTCGCCGAACAACTAAACCACAGGGATTAACACCCCCGTGGGCTGTCCAGATCTCACCATCTGACAGTTGGCGCGCCAGGTAGGGGAGGAATCCGAGGTTCTTCGTGCAACTCGATGGCTCCGACCAACGGCGTCATCTTCCCGGAGAGCATGGCGGACATCCTCGCCAATCCCGTCGACATCTGCTTTGGTTCGATGCCGGCGAAATCCACTGCTCCAACCGCCTGCCTCGTCATCGAGAGCAATGCGGTCACCTCCAACCAGCAGGTCGGTACAGATCTGCTGGCGGAAACCCACCCACCCACTCCTAGCGACCTGATCGCGGGACTCAATCGTGTTGAAGGCATGCTCTCCGACACGATCAAGGTCTGCGAACGCGTCAAACGCCCTCGCAGGACCCCTCCGTCCTCATTCAACATGCCTCTTGGCATGCGGAACGCAGCTCACGCAGCATCTCGCTACATGAAGCGCAAGATCCAGATCGAATCTGGACCCAAGACACCAGATCGTGGAAACTGCAGGAGCCACCTCGACGACCCTTGCCCCATCCATGAGAACCCCAAACACACGGCTCGCCAGTGCCGTGTGCTCAAGAAGCTTCGACGACCTCTCACCGCGGCTCATCGCCGCCAGATCAACCGAGACCCGTCCCCGGACCGCCTCGCGTTTCAGATCGCCCGCACGACCATCTCCCCAAACTATCCGGGAGAAGTGTTCGAGACTCCAGATCGTGAGGTTTTGGTTGTCTCTGCGGATGTACCTCCTCAAGCTGGCGAGACGGATGAGCAACGTATCGAACGTGAAAACGCCAACGCTGCACGAGCTGCACGTCGTCAACAAGAAGTCGAAGCAGCCGCAGCTAATGTGGGACAAGGCGCCGGCGACCAACCCGGAGGCAACGTCGTCAACAACGGAGCGCAAGCACCCGCGGCTCCAGCAGCTCCCCAACAACGCAACGAGCCTCGTCGGAACCGCTTATGTGCCAGAGACCTCCTCAGGGACTTTGAGCAAGATGGCCACGAAGTTTACAACTCTCCTCAAGCAAACCTGGGCGCTGCTCTCGCTGCACTAGGTCAACTTGAGGATACTCCGGCAATACGGCGTCTTCAAGCCCACATCCGCGTCGCCACCGCTCAGGTCGAAGAACGGGGCCCAGGGTACAGCAGATCGGCTGCAAGCTCCTACTCCAGGAGTAGGTCGGACAACCCTCGGCAACGACGTCGCTCCAACGCCAATGCTTCTCTTCAGCCGGTGCCTGAAGAAGGAGGTGGCGAAAACGAAGTGGTACAGCCGGTCAACCCCGCCGCCAATACTGCCGCTAACGCCGCGGCCAACCCCGGCGCCAATGCTGCCGCTAACGCCGCAGCCAACCCTGTCGCCAACACCGCAGGCAATGTCGCTAACAATGCAGCTAATGCTACTGGCGCCCAACAAAACGTCGGAGCTCAACCTCCGCCAGTACAAGCCAACCACGCCGAAGGAAGTCAGCGTCGACGGATACGAGATGAAGTGGAGATAGCATGTCGTGCTAACTATGACCGCGTCAATGGGGTCCCTGATCCCCTTAACGCCAACAATCCAATCCAAGCAACGGAACTGCGGAATATGCACGACCAAGAACTCCTCCGACGTGCCCAATACGACCAAGATAATGGTCCGCCAGATGATCTCTACATCATCCCAACGGCTTATGCCCCGTCAGCTAGTCCGGGAGCAGTCAACAACTTCCCGGCATTCTCACGTCGTCTCAGGACGATCAGATACCCCAAAGACTTCAAACCAACCATTGAGAAGTACGACGGTCGCTCCGACCCAAGTATTTGGCTCAAGATGTACAGCATTGCGGCACGCGCCTCCGGGGGTAATGAAGACCACATGGCGGGATATTTCCCCCTTGTGATGGGTAAAGCGCCACTCCTGTGGCTCGGCAACCTTCCTGCAGAGTGCATCACCTCCTGGGCAACTTTGTCACGGCTCTTCACGACCAACAACCGCCCTACAACCGCCCGGGCAACACGCACCACCTCGCAAGAGTACGGATGCGGCGTGACGAAACTCTTCGAGAGTACACCAACCGCTACTTCGAAAACCGCAACACTCTCGCAGGTGTTAAAGACGAAGACGTCATAGCATACTACAAGAAAGGGATAACCAACATCAAGCTCTTCGAGAAGATCCACGAAGCTGACGCACATACTATCGGTGACCTCATGGCTTACGTCGACAAGCTTGTTGACACTCAAGACGCGGTGATGCACGACTTCAAGGGAGAAGACCACGACGATGGGGGCAACAGGTCGCGCAAGCGATCTGGCGAAGCCTACGTGACCGATCCACCCCGACCTTCCACCTTCCTTGAGGGTGACTTTAACATGGTCATGGACGACCAGTGCCAGTTCTACCGCGACGCCAAGCACACCATGAGGGAGTGCAAACAGCTCAAGCGTGCTCTAGGGGTTCCCCCAGAGCCTAAGAAGACCAAGAGCAACAGCAACGACGACCAAAATAGCGGCCGCCGCTACGACAATCGTAACCGTCGACCTGATCGACGTGATTACCGAGATCGCAGACCTTACCGTCGTAACGACGATAGGGACCGTCGCGATTATCACCGCGACGATCGACGTGATGACAGACGTGACGATTACCGGCGGGAGGATCGCCACGAATACAACCATAACGACCGGCGAGAGGATCGCCGCGACGACCGCCGTGACGACCGGCGGGACGACCATCGTCGCCATGACAACCACAACCGCAACGACAACAACCGCAAGGAACGCTCTCCACCACCACCGCCAAAAGGGGGCAACCCCAACGGCGTGTTTCAAACCGCCCACCGAGAGATCAACTTCATAGTCGGCGGTCGCCAAGCGACCAAAAGCAACAGGCAGCTTCGATCAAACGCAAGAGAGATCGGGCACGTCAACACTGAAACCCCGCAACCTCTGCGTTGGTCGAAATTCCCAATCACTTTCTCCAGGAAAGACCACTTGGTCCATATACCTGACCCCGGGACCTACCCGCTGGTCGTCAACCCCATAGTGGATGGGGCGTTCCTGCCTAAGACCCTCATCGATGGGGGCAGCAGCCTGAACATCATCTTCACAGAGACGCTCAGAAAGATGGACTTCGACTTCAACAAGATGACCGCCTGCGACGAACCCTTCTACGGCGTGGTGCCTGGCAAGGCCGCGTATCCCATAGGTCGTGTATGCCTGCCGGTCACCTTCGGTACACAGGAAAACTTCCGAACAGAGTACCTGACGTTCGAGGTCGCGGACTTCCGCTCCTCTTACCATGCCATCCTTGGTCGACCTATGTTGGCCAAATTTATGGCTATACCGCACCACACCTACTTGATCATGAAGATGCCAGCGCCTAACGGGATCCTTTCCGTCCTGGGAGACATCATGGTCTCCTACAACTGCGAGAGTTCCACCGTCGAGCTCGCCAAAGACTCCGCCTGCAAAGCCGCAGCTACGATCATGATCGCCCTTCTTCTTGGTCTACGGCTCCGAAGCCATCCTACCTACCGACGTCACCTTCGGAGCTCCACGCATACAATTCTACGAGGAGGGAGAAGCCAAGCAGACTCGTCGTGTCGACCTCGACAGCATCGAGGAACAAAGACTGGCCGCCGCCATGTGTCAAGCTCGTCACGACCAGCAACTTCGTCGATACCACGATCGCAACGTTAAAGAGACATCCTTTAACGTGGGCGACCTAGTCCTAAGACGTATCCAGAAGACAGATGGCATGCATAAGCTCTCTTCCCCTTGGGAAGGACCCTTCATTGTCACCGAAGTCATCAGCCCATCTACATACCGCCTCCAGTGGGGTGATGGGCAAGGTGTACCCAACCCTTGGAACGTGGAGCATCTACGACGATTCTACTCGTAGAATAGTTTTTTTAATAGCTACATATTTTTCGTCTCTGTACTTTTTCAGCTTCAATAAATAATAGTTAAAGCAGTCATCTGCTGTGACTTGAGCTCTACCTTCTCCTCCCTCATGTCTTCAACCCTCCACCTTGACACGCTCGGGGGCTTGGCTAAAGCCAACATAAGGGTCGTGAGACCCGGGGGTTAAAATTTTGGGATCCTCCCCCTTGACATGCTCGGGGGCTTGGCTCAAAGCCAACCTAAGGGTCGTTCGACCTGAGGACATTATCCCTCATAACTACCTGCCTTGTGTCACTGCGAGCCTGCTTGGTCGTAATGGTTGCTAAACCTGAGTCCCAGACTCCCTCCCGCGCGCCGACCTCGCGTAAGCCTCCCTGCCGAGCCGTGGAGGTCGGTAAGCCAGCCTCTCCGTGAGTAGTGATCAACGGGATATGCTATATGAAGTCGTCACTTTGAAGACTACCAAGTTCGCGCAGACACAAAGTAAGTATGTTATGCAGGCAACAAAGTAAGGTTTCATCAAATGATATTTTTACATGGCTGAGAGGAGGAGGAGGTACAGCTCCTAGACTAAGACTACTCTTCACCGTCGTCGCCTTCATAGTCAAGAGCATCCATTACCGCCGTAGCGGCATCGTGCACCTCGAGCTCCAAGGCCTTGAGGTCTTTCGTCGTATCAGAACTCTCCCCGACCTTGACCATGTCAACCTCGGGGTAGTGCGACTTCACCCGCACTAACGCCTCCGTGGCCGCCGCCAAGGTTGTCGCCCTCAGCAGGTCGAGAAGCTTCTCGGGTATTTCTATGAGGCGATCAAGAGCAGACTTGGGTTCCCCCCCTCGACCTGCGACGCTATCATGTCCATAGCATAGTGGGCAGCGTTCTTCAGGTCGTTCAGCTCCACCTCTTGCCCTGCAATGATCACTTGGTCATTCTGCAATGACTTTAAAGCTACCTCGAGGCTGACCTCGAGATCCTGCCGAGCCTGTTTCTCATAAGTCAGCTTTTGAGTTACGACCAACTCACTGTCTATCTTCTCCTTCATCACCCGCTTGAGCTCGTTGGCGCCAGCATCGGCCTCTTGTAGGGTTACCTCCAAGCTTCGAACCCTTTCTTTGGTGTTCTTCAGGTCGTTCTTGAGGTCATCCTCACGCCTATGAAAAACTGCAACACACCGATGTACTCCAAAGATCACACCCCCAGCAGCAAATTACAACAATAGTGAAAAACCAATAAGCAAAAAGCCTTACCAGCGCTTGCGGCGTTAAATTGCATATTGGCCTCATGGGTCTTGCGCCTCTCCTCAGCAAGCTCGTCTTCGAGCTTCTTTTTGTCCGCCGCTGCCGCCTCACGGACCTGCTTGAGCTCCTGCTCAAGCTCGACCACCCGCAACTGCGTCGCCGCAGCATTCCTCAGCAGGTCGGACCTGCCCTTCGCACGATCAGCCAGCGACTGCTCCAAGGAACCAGGTCATCAAATGCAAGTTTGAAATTACGTCTTCACAAATAGCGTAGGGGAAAGACTTATCGTCAACGCTTCGTTAAGCGTCAGGATCGCGTTCCGGACCGCCCGCATATCCTCATTATCATCGAAGATATCCTCCTGCCAAGGAGTACCATTCCAGTCAATCTCTCTACGTCTCAACGTTGGCCCTGTCGATGGCGAACTCGGTACCTGCGCGCCGGATGTTTCTGGATTCTTTGGCGGCTGCTCGAGTTGAATCGGGTCCCCAATAAGGTCCTGATCTGACATGCTGGGCACCACATTGATAGGGTCTACGTCGATGACGGGGGGGAGGTCGATGCCCCGACGTCGCCCACAGAGCCTTGTGCCCCAGCGTCAGCAGCAGGCGGCGGAGTTGCTGTCCTGGCGTCGTCAACTAGGGTCCGAGCTTCGACCTCATGGTCATCCGACCTGGTTCAGGAAGGAGACCCTTGATTGCCCAGGGCACGCTGAGGTTGGACAACCGACCTGCTGCCGTCTTCATCAACAAAACGCAACAAAAACAAACAACCAACATAGACCAAGACATGAGCAAGTTTCAGAGAAACGACCCTACCTCACAGTAGCTGGGGCGCGTAACTTAGGCATGAAAGGCCGCACTTTCACCAGCATAGGCATCCTTGCCCGCGCTCCTGCAGCAGCCCACTGCGCCTCCATCCCTTGACGGAGGTCGTCCTCCATCGTTTTCTGCGTCACTTCCCGCTGCCTCTTGGCCGCGAGACTCAATGACCTCCTCGCCGTCCGGTCTTCAACAACCGGTGGGTCATCGGTGACCTCATCTTCATCGGACTCGACCTCCCTGGTCGATGGTGTAGGAATCACCGGCGTCTCGACTGCCGGTGGAGGGCTCGTCTTCCTCTTCTTCTTCTTCTCTGCCTCGAGCTTGGCGGTCTTCGCTGCTTCGACCTTCGCAGCAGCTGTCGAGACTGACTGCTTCGCCGCCGCAGCCCTGGTCCTGCGCTTGGGCTTCGCGGCGCTGCTCGCCTCTTGCTGATTCGTGGCATCATCACCGACCTCCGGGTCAGTGTCTTCATCAGCTTCCACTGACGAGTCAGACTCGTAATTCTCGAGTAGCCTAGCTGCTGGAGGTTGATACTTGTCCGACCTCAGCTTCCGGCGAGGTTCTTCGCCTTCCGGAAGAGGTGCCAGGCACCAAAACTGCCTCTCCCGATCCTATGATAGATAAAGACCAAACAAGTAAGAACGACGTAAAGAAACAGAGCAAACGACCTAGTAAGTCCCAGGACTCACCGGGTCAGCTGGTCGGCTCAACGAGTATGCCTTTGGGCACTTCTTGATCCGTGCCTTCCCGGCATAGATCTGTGACACCCTGGCCGCCATCTCCTCCTTGGGGACTTTGCGGTTGACCTCACGGGTGGGGTCCGATTGCCCCCAGTACTCGTACGTCGGGTGCACCCGATCCTTGATCGGTTGGATCAGGCGCTGGCAGAAAGACCTAGCAATGGAATCTCCTGTCACACCCCTCTCCTTGAGGTCGGTGACCAGTGCAAGAACCTCCTTGACGTCGTCCGTCTCTGAAAGTGCATCTAGGCCCCTAAGTGGATTTTGGTGAATTGAATGACAAGGCGATTAAAGGACTAATGTATTTGTCTAAGATTGTGAGCAGGTTTTATTTATATATTCATGAGCAATTATTGAAGTATTTATTTATGGATGAATATTATATGGCTCACATTGGAGAAGACAAATATATGGATGATCCTAATGCATAAGTGACAAGTATCAAGCAATAAAAGAAGATAAATATTGGGATAATTTGAGAATGTCAATTCATGGTCTCCCATATGAAGACGTAGCTTGATTAAATTTACAAGGATCATAAAAGAGAAGATGGTAATTCTCTAAGTCAAGTGCAAGGCTTCATGTGTTTATTGAAAGAGGACACAAGGATGAGTGTACACATTATGGTTCAAATTTGGAAGCTTGCACATTCATTGTCAATCAAGATCAAGCGTTTGAAGCGGGTTTTCAAATGAAGGTTAATTGTGTATGAAGCAAGTGGAACTCAAAAGTGGATTGAATAAGTGATGAAGAGATCAACCGAGATGTCTAGGGTGAGGGACTAAGCAATCTTTGGGGCCGTAGCTAAGCCGCCATTTCGTGTTTTGCTAAGGTGAAGTTCTAGCATCCGTGGGGTCTCCAAGTATCATATCCAAACCTTAACTGAGGGAAGCAATGCAAGTCATCACCATGTTAAGATTGGCAATATGGAGTGACTTATGGATTCAAGTGTGCATTCCTATGCTAGATGGAAAGATCCTAAGTCATTAGCTCAAGTATGGACGTGCTCAAGTCAAAGGCTATGTTGAAAGCCCTCAAGTGAATATTGATCAAGTATGGCAAGATTGAAGATATCCAAGCTCAAGAGATCAACAAAGTATTCTTAGTCATTCTTGAGTATAGGTATGCCGTACTATCAAGAGGGATGCAACTTAGCGAGTTGACCAAGTCAAAGTGCTCATTAGTTGACCTAAGTGAGATCTAGCCTTAGAGTGTGCTAACAAACCCTCCTAACCTAACCTGAGCCACTTCATCTCTTTGGTGACGTGTTAGTATCATAGAAAGGGTTTTGGGGGTGTCTCGGGCCTGACCGGTCTGACCGGTCAGAGGCACCGGTCTGACCGGTGCCGCTAGCCCCAACGGCTAGTTTTTCGAACACCGGTCTGACCGGTGTGGGGAACCGGTCTGACCGGTGCCGCCCGTGGACTAACGGCTAGTTTTCTCCTTTGAGGGGTATAAATACCCCAAGCTTTCTTCAGTTGAAGCTTGCTGTTTCTAGTGACTTTGCTGAGGTCCCAAGCCTTTCCTAACAAGCTCTAAGCCTTAGTGGCTCTCCCCAACACTCTCTTTGTGAGATTTGTGGATTCAAGCCATATCCTTGGTGTTGGGTTGAGAGAGTGAGCTCAAGAGCGACCTTGTGAGCTAACAAGAGCATTTCCATAGCTTGAGCACTTTGGTTTCGCGTCTACAAGCTTTGAAGCGTTTGTTACTCTTGGAGGCTTGCCTCCTAGACGGCTAGGCGTCGCCGGGTAGCTCCCAACGTTGTGGTGAGCAGCGGGAAGTTTGTAAGGGCTGCGATCTTGCCTCTTCGTGGAAAAGATCCCCTTAGTGGAAAGGAGGAAAGTGGTTGAAAGAGACCCGGCTTGTTGTGGGAATTGTCCCTTACAAGCTCCTCAACGGAGACGTAGCCATTCCTTAGTGGGTGGTGAACTTCGGGAAACAAATCCTTTGCTTCTTCGTGTGGTTTGACTCTCTAAGTTGTTCTTCTAGCATATTTGTTTTGCTTCCGCTTCGATCTACTTGGGTGTGCTACTTGTGTGTGCAGGGCTCATTACCTTGCTTGTGATCATCTACAAAGGCCACTCACCAAGTTTGGTTCGTGCTAGAAGTCAAGAGGTGCTTGAAGCTGTTTTTGCAGGTGCTCTGTGCTACACCGGTCTGACCGGTGAGGTGCACCGGTCTGACCGGTGCCTCCTGTGAAGTCCAGTGCTTGACCGGTCTGACCGGTAATCACCACCGGTCTGACCGGTGGAACACTGTCAGCTCAAGTGATCGGGGAGAAGAGTTTAATTTGGTCGTCACGCCTATTCACCCCCCCCCCTCTAGGCGACATCAAGGTCCTTTCAATTGGTATCAGAGCTTGGTGCTCCGATTCGAGCTTAACCGCTTGGAGTTCTTCGATGTCGACAACTTGTGTGGTACCGTTTGAGCCTCTAGCTCTAGATGGCTCAAACTACTCTTCTTGGTGCTCCAATGTTCTCATTGCACTTAAGGTTTTGGGTCCTACCGCTGAGGGTATTATGGTTGCGAGTATCCTTCCGGAGGATGGGACTTGTGTCACTCCTAAGGAATTGGAGAAGAAGCGACTCAATGCCGTTATTACTAACCTTTTGTGTAGTTGTGTATGTAGAGAGCTGAAGCATCTTATTCTAAAGAGCAAAAAGATTAGCGAAGATGCTCATCTCATTTGGAAATTGCTATTTGAGATAGTTCACACCAAATGGGATGAAATTGAGAGTGATGATGAAGATGAACCAGTGGAGATATGTTCCACAGCCTCTACAATATCCACTGATCATCAAGCATCAACCCTCAAGCAAGAAGAAGATCAAAGAGGCGATGACGCTGTCCCTCTGCAGGGACCGGTCAGACCGGTGACACACACCGGTCAGACCGGTGCCGACAGAGGCACACCAACTTGCTTGATGGCAAAGAAGGAAAAGAAGAGCAAGAAGAAGAGGCAGGCCAAGGGAGCTAAGGGCCAGAAGATTGAAGCATCAAGCTCTCCGACAAGAGAACTTGAACTTCTCAAATCCGAGTTTGCATCATTGGTTTGTAAGTATGAATCATTGGCTAACAAATATGATCATGATATCAAATCTTTTTCATATAGAACTAAAGTAGAAGAAGAAGCCAATGATGAGCTAGAAGCCCAACTAGCGAAACTCACTAGTGAGCATATGGCTCTACAAGCCGATCACAAGGGACTTGAGTGCTCCTATGAGAAGCTTGTCGATTCTTATGCAACACTAGAGATAGCCCATGAGGTTGTGCTTTCATCGGTAAAATCTATGCAATCTCTATCTCACACATGCACATGCTCACAAGTTCAAATTAATTTATCTTGCGCTAATGATTATTTGTCTCAAGCAAGCCAATCTAGCATTGAGCATGTACTTGTAGAATCTTGTGATGATCTCATTGCTAAAGAAAATGATGAACTCAAGCAAGAGGTTGAAAAGCTTCAAAAAGACTTGTATGTGTTGAAGGAGAAGAGCAAAGTGCAACCTTCTCAAGATAACCGTAAAGACATGGTGAAGAAGCTTGAGAAGGGATCAACCGTCACTAGCTCAACCCCTCAACTACATACAAGGACCCACAAGCACAAGATTCAAGAAAAGAGCAAGGTTGGGCAAGTCAAGTCCCAATATCGCCCAACCAAGCACAAGGCAAAAGAATCGCTCTCCAAGAAGCCTAGAAGCTCAAACAAGTGGAGAGTGTGCTACAAGTGCAGAGAGAAGGGTCACTTTGCGGACTCGTGCCCAAGTGTGAAAATGAGCAGTGGCACTGACCGTGACCGGTCAGACCGGTGCATGCCACCGGTCAGACCGGTGCCGGCCAGGGCAGCCCCACCTCAAGCAAACAAGGCGAGGAAGACTTCTTCTCTAAGTACAAGGCTCAGAAGCAAGCATGAACAAGAAACTATAAGGAATGGTGTGACCAACAAGAACAAAAGTCGCATTTGCTATGAATGCCGTCAAAAGGGTCACATGGGCAAAGATTGTCCAAATGGTAATATTCCTAAATCAAATCTAGTCCATTATGATTTTCATAAGCTTAGGAACGATAAGAATGGAACTTGTGCTATGAGGGAGATTAGTTCACCTCAATATAGCATGAGAGCTATTTGGGTTCCTAAGCATCTTGTGGCTAACCCCATAGGACCCAACAAGCGTTGGGTACCAAGAAATGCTTGCTGAGCTTGCAGGTTGAAAGAGATGCATTGAACACATGGTTAGAAGGCATGGAAATCACGTTTGATCAATTGTCCATGTGAAGGGCAAATTCATTCAAATCTTGAGTTCAATGACATCTCGGTAACTAGTGCTCCTTGTTGAGTCTTAGTCACTCTTAGTTCTTCGTGAACACTCATGTGACACTTATCTTGGACGAGTGAAACATGAGGTAGTGACTTTGACATCTTTATGAAATTATACTCTCATGCCATTCGATGTTTTTAATGGCTCTCTAGAAGAGCATTGCCTTGTCTCTGTTACAGGTTTCAAATTAGTGATGTGTTCACTTAATCAAGGGACAAGAAATTGAAAATCACCAAAGAAGTGACCACTGGGGTCACCGGTCTGACCGGTGACAGGCACCGGTCTGACCGGTGCCGGCTCAATGAGGCTGTTGGGCGGGTGACCCGGCACCTGTGCTCGGGTGACCCGGTGTGCCTCTGTGTGCTGCAGGGTGACCCGACCCCTATGGCCGGGTGACCCGGGATTGACCCAACTTTCAAGAAAAAGGGTGATTTGGCATCAAAGTGATATTGTAATCTTACTCTTTTGTGCATCCCTAAGCGAGCTCTTGATAAGTATAACTCTCTAAAGATAAGTAAGAGCTAGCACCATTCAAAATTCAAATATATGCACAAATGAAATGGTCTTAAGGCAAAGGTATGTTTCCATGAACCTCATTGAATACCGTAATGCATCTAGGCCATAATACCATGCTAGTGTGCCATCCTTAGCATGCAATTGCTTCAAGTGAATTTTTGTGTGCCTCTCTAGATATTTGGTTGATACCTTTGCTTTCTCTCGTCTTTGTGTCTCGAGGTTGAAGGTATGAGTCAAATATTCTTGAAAAGCCATTCATTTGAAGTGGATGCATGCACTTTGTGACATAGGATAGACTTTTCGAAAAAAATCAACTAGTATGTGTAGGAAGTGTGCTCTTTTTGAAAATATTCGATTCTTGGTCTTTGTGACCCAACCAACTTAGTTGTGACTATGGTTCACCTTGCTTGATTGATGGCTAGTCACAATTAAGAAGATTTTCTCAAGTCCATTAAATCCATCTTTATCTCTCTCTCTTGGAAGAATCAAGAATTATCAAAATAAATTGGATTATCCTTCATTCTTTCAAGACTTGATGAATTTTGGATCAATATCAACTCTTCATTTCCTATCCAAAACTTCTGAAAGAATTAGGATCAAAATCTCTCTTTTTGACCCAAAGTCCTTTTCTCAGGGGAGCACCGGTCTGACCGGTGCCCACCACCGGTCTAACTGGTGGTACCCCTGAAGTCACATCTTCCTTCTTCTGAGACCTAAGTGGATGCAAAGTGTCTTATAAAATACCAGAAGAAGTTTTCAGAGGAATTTTCGCAAAATGGGAAAGAAGGATCGGAACTTCCGAGGCTACGTCGGTTCTACCGATATGGATTCTCTGTTGAAATTATCAAAATCTTCGGTACTACCGAGCACGGGTCGGAACTACCGCTAAAGGCTCACTGGCTCGACCAAGTGTAGTCACCGGTCTGACCGGTGGCTCGCACCGGTCTGACCGGTGACGCCCGACTTCAACCCGTGGGCCCACAGTAAAAAGGATCTATCCTTTACCCCCTTCCTTCTCTCTCTCCTCCATTATTCACCAGAACTCACCTCCTCCAAACCGTGAGGACCATCTTCCTTCCCTCCTCTCACCACTCCTTTCTCCCATGGAGATTTGAGGATTCAACCAAGGAAAGACCACAAGTTTGGAAGCAAAAGGATCTCCCAAGGCCCCTCTTCAGTTCCCCCTTCAAGTCCTTTGGATTCCATTCAAGTTCTTCTCTCCAAAGGTATTCAAATCTTCGTTTTGCCCGATCGCTTTACTCCGTGCAAAGATTTGAATTTCCTTTGGTATATCATCTCCTGAGAACCCCTAGAAGACATACCTATAGATCCATAACGTTTCGTTGGACACATTGTGAGAACCCAAGATTTGGGGTCGGACGGCCTTCACCGGTCTGACCGGTGGCCGTCACCGGTCTGACCGGTGGCGCGTGTCCAGTCCCAAATTTTGTTTTCTTCATGCTTTTCAGCACTTATCTGTATTAGGTTGTCTCATGTCTATCTAGACCAAATCTTAGAGTCATAGCTGCTCAGATTGAATGTTGGAGCAATTGGCTCTGTTCTGGGTGGCACCGGTCTGACCGGTTCCCATCACCGGTCTGACCGGTGTGGCCCAGAGCAGACCCAATTGGTCTGTACTTTCAAGAATTTTCTTCTATATCGATTCAATCTGGTTCCTAGAGTCTAATACACTCTTGTCATCCTTTTTGTGACTCAGGACAGCAGCCATGGTTAGGGAAAAGGAGGGTGCTAAGAAGAGAAGAGAAGATGTGCATGCTCGCAGAGGGACTGCCCCCGGTGACTTTGGGGAAGGGGGCAGCACCATAAATGTCAGCGGCAAAAGGTTGAGACGTCGTTCAGCTCGAGAGAGTGCAGAGGCACCAGACCTTGGAGGTGACACCGGTACTAGCAGTGATGACAATGTTGAGGATGAGACCTTTCAGGGACAGTTTGAGCTAAAGAGGCATCAGGAGGCTGGGTCTGATGATGATGACTCCGACGAGGCAATGGATGAGGATGAGGAGGATGAGGAAGAAGAAGATGATGTGGATGCCATGGATGAGGATGATGATGACCAGGGTAGATTGAAAATCATGCCACCCACCTATATCTATCCTGACAGGCCAGTAAAGTACCATGGTTCGGGCATGACTAAAGCCCTAAAGAAGTTGAGGGATAAGAACCCTTATGAGGAGGCAAGGACCGCATCCGATCCAAGGTTTTGGGCTAAGTTTCAGCAAGATTATTATGCTACGGTGATCATCAAAAAGCCCAAAATCACTCATAAGGCACAATATGTGGATTGGGGGCATATGGCTAGGAAGAATGACCCCATTTTTAATGAAGTCATAAGCAACTGTGAGAGGCAAAGGGTCAAGGAGCTTATGGGTTTCCGACAAGATTGGAACAAGGAGATAATAGCCCAATTTTATGCCACCGTGCACTTTGGACACATTGGTACTGAGAGGGCTATGATTTGGATGACCAATGCCCAGCGGTATTCCATCACTTTCCCCAGGTTCTTGAGGTGCTTTGGGATCATGGCAGGAGACAAGGACTTAAGACAGCTCCATGATGAAGGGGAGCTTGACAAAAGTGCCTTGCACCTTATGTACCCGAGAGGTAACCATGCTTATTATGGGAAGGTGAAGAATCTCTATACCTATTATGCTGCACTTAATAGACTCCTTAGGGTGTCTATTACACCGAGAGATGGGAATCCCTCTGAGATCACAAAATTTCAGAAAAATTTGATGGTTGCTTTAAGGCCGGGAGCTCCGGAATTTAGTGTTGGGGATTTCATTTGGCAGGAAATCAAGCATCTATCAGAGGACCCCAAAAAGATTTGCAGCTACAGTCCCTATATCATGTATATAATTGAAAAGGTTGCAAAGACGGAGTTTCCCAAAAATGTGACACACAAGCCGTTGAAGCTCAATCCTAGCAAGAGTCCAAGGCTTCCATCTCCTAGAGCAGAGCAAGCACCTGGCCATGGGGAAGGAATCACAGAAGAGGGCACTACTCAGTCAGATCAGCCACAGTCAGGCCCTCAGGCCGTCACCGGTCTGACCGGTTCTGAGCACCGGTCTGACCGGTGGGGAGGCTGGGAGCAGCACAGGCCCCGCAGGTCCTCTTCTCCATTGAGGAAGTTCCTCAATTTCATTTTTGGCATGTGTAGGAGTCAGCATGACATCCAGGTGGAGCAACAAAGGTCTAGGAGGTCAAACAAGCAAATGAGGGACACGATGAAGTTGATGCACAACGCTCAAGGGTTTGAACCGCCCCGCTCTCCTCCCTCTCCTGAGTCTCCACAGGTTGAGATACCTTCCTTCGAGGATAGGATGAGAGGTTGGGTCAACTCCGACATGCTTAATCAATATGGACCTATGTTTTTTGAGTCCGGGCAAGAACAAGGGTCTTCATCATCAGCGCCTCCTCCACCTCCACCGTTTGTACCCCCTCACCCAGATGTACCTGGTTCTTCTCACTCCATGGAACAAGAACAAGCTCCTCCACCTCCTCCACCTTCCGAGCAAGGACAAGATTGGGGCGCTCGCTTCTCCGCCGAGATCTTTGGATATAATCCATATCACTATGGTAAAGACAGTGCTCCTATAGCTCATCCATCTGAAATCACTATCTCTGATTCTATTTACCTAAACTCTCCTATGCATTGGATTTTTGACACTTCTCAAATAGGAGGGAGCTCTCAACCAGGAGACGGATCTCAGGGACAGTGATCGACGGCTACTTCTTCTCCAGGCCCTTCTTGGATGCTTGATGACAAAGGGGGAGAAGATTTGGATTAAAGACTTAAACTCAAAGTTGCTGTCTGTGTTGCACCGGTCTGACCGGTGCAGGGCACCGGTCTGACCGGTGCTGGCTGGCTGTTGAGAGCAGCTGTGTAATTTTTTAGAATCTTATCTTTGTGGACTTGAGAACATTTGTGTGAGTGCTACTGTGTGTTTGAACTTTTTTGTAATAATTAAGCGACTTTATTGCTAGATTGTGATGCATGTATTGAATGATGTATTGTTTGTGTTGGCTAAATGGAGCAAAGTGATCTAAGCCGGCTTGCAACCCCGGCCTGATCACCTTGGACCAAATAGCACGCACACCCTTTACTTTGTGCTCTGGCTGGACCTGACCGGTCTGACCGGTCAGGGGCACCGGTCTGACCGGTGCCGCCTAGTCAGGCGTGCTGGCTGGACCTGACCGGTCTGACCGGTCTGTGGCACCGGTCTGACCGGTGCTGCCTAGTTAGTACTCTTGTTCTTTGCTTTGTGCATATCTTGTCATACGCATCACGGTTTTTATTTTATCGCTCACACATGTTGCACTCCACTGATTCTAAGATATAGGGGGAGCTAACACGCGCTTTCTCCCAAATTTGTGCAATTGGCATTTAAGGCCAATTTTTTGAAATTCAACTCTAAGCACAAATTAAGGGGGAGCTCTAGCTACATCTAAGAATCTGAAATGCGCTTTAATGTTTTATTTGTAAACTTTAATCAAGTTGTCATCAATCACCAAAAAGGGGGAGATTGAAAGTGCATCTAGGCCCCTAAGTGGATTTTGGTGAATTGAATGACAAGGCGATTAAAGGACTAATGTATTTGTCTAAGATTGTGAGCAGGTTTTATTTATATATTCATGAGCAATTATTGAAGTATTTATTTATGGATGAATATTATATGGCTCACATTGGAGAAGACAAATATATGGATGATCCTAATGCATAAGTGACAAGTATCAAGCAATAAAAGAAGATAAATATTGGGATAATTTGAGAATGTCAATTCATGGTCTCCCATATGAAGACGTAGCTTGATTAAATTTACAAGGATCATAAAAGAGAAGATGGTAATTCTCTAAGTCAAGTGCAAGGCTTCATGTGTTTATTGAAAGAGGACACAAGGATGAGTGTACACATTATGGTTCAAATTTGGAAGCTTGCACATTCATTGTCAATCAAGATCAAGCGTTTGAAGCGGGTTTTCAAATGAAGGTTAATTGTGTATGAAGCAAGTGGAACTCAAAAGTGGATTGAATAAGTGATGAAGAGATCAACCGAGATGTCTAGGGTGAGGGACTAAGCAATCTTTGGGGCCGTAGCTAAGCCGCCATTTCGTGTTTTGCTAAGGTGAAGTTCTAGCATCCGTGGGGTCTCCAAGTATCATATCCAAACCTTAACTGAGGGAAGCAATGCAAGTCATCACCATGTTAAGATTGGCAATATGGAGTGACTTATGGATTCAAGTGTGCATTCCTATGCTAGATGGAAAGATCCTAAGTCATTAGCTCAAGTATGGACGTGCTCAAGTCAAAGGCTATGTTGAAAGCCCTCAAGTGAATATTGATCAAGTATGGCAAGATTGAAGATATCCAAGCTCAAGAGATCAACAAAGTATTCTTAGTCATTCTTGAGTATAGGTATGCCGTACTATCAAGAGGGATGCAACTTAGCGAGTTGACCAAGTCAAAGTGCTCATTAGTTGACCTAAGTGAGATCTAGCCTTAGAGTGTGCTAACAAACCCTCCTAACCTAACCTGAGCCACTTCATCTCTTTGGTGACGTGTTAGTATCATAGAAAGGGTTTTGGGGGTGTCTCGGGCCTGACCGGTCTGACCGGTCAGAGGCACCGGTCTGACCGGTGCCGCTAGCCCCAACGGCTAGTTTTTCGAACACCGGTCTGACCGGTGTGGGGAACCGGTCTGACCGGTGCCGCCCGTGGACTAACGGCTAGTTTTCTCCTTTGAGGGGTATAAATACCCCAAGCTTTCTTCAGTTGAAGCTTGCTGTTTCTAGTGACTTTGCTGAGGTCCCAAGCCTTTCCTAACAAGCTCTAAGCCTTAGTGGCTCTCCCCAACACTCTCTTTGTGAGATTTGTGGATTCAAGCCATATCCTTGGTGTTGGGTTGAGAGAGTGAGCTCAAGAGCGACCTTGTGAGCTAACAAGAGCATTTCCATAGCTTGAGCACTTTGGTTTCGCGTCTACAAGCTTTGAAGCGTTTGTTACTCTTGGAGGCTTGCCTCCTAGACGGCTAGGCGTCGCCGGGTAGCTCCCAACGTTGTGGTGAGCAGCGGGAAGTTTGTAAGGGCTGCGATCTTGCCTCTTCGTGGAAAAGATCCCCTTAGTGGAAAGGAGGAAAGTGGTTGAAAGAGACCCGGCTTGTTGTGGGAATTGTCCCTTACAAGCTCCTCAACGGAGACGTAGCCATTCCTTAGTGGGTGGTGAACTTCGGGAAACAAATCCTTTGCTTCTTCGTGTGGTTTGACTCTCTAAGTTGTTCTTCTAGCATATTTGTTTTGCTTCCGCTTCGATCTACTTGGGTGTGCTACTTGTGTGTGCAGGGCTCATTACCTTGCTTGTGATCATCTACAAAGGCCACTCACCAAGTTTGGTTCGTGCTAGAAGTCAAGAGGTGCTTGAAGCTGTTTTTGCAGGTGCTCTGTGCTACACCGGTCTGACCGGTGAGGTGCACCGGTCTGACCGGTGCCTCCTGTGAAGTCCAGTGCTTGACCGGTCTGACCGGTAATCACCACCGGTCTGACCGGTGGAACACTGTCAGCTCAAGTGATCGGGGAGAAGAGTTTAATTTGGTCGTCACGCCTATTCACCCCCCCCCTCTAGGCGACATCAAGGTCCTTTCAGTCTCGCATGAAGACAACTGCAGGTCCCACTCCGGTATCTTCACGGGCTTGTGCCCAGTTCGTTTCGGGAGTGCCGGCTTTTGATCAGCAATGTAGAACCAATCCGACCTCCATCTAGCGGTGTTGTCCGGCAGGTCCGTGTCAATCCACTCTGACTTGAGGCCCGACCTCAAGCAGAACATCACAGCCCCTACAACACTGGCACGCTTGCCGGTGGTCTTCACACAGAAAAGATGCCTCCACAGAAGGAAGTGAGGCGATATCCCCAGATACGCCTCACAAAAATGAATAAACGTCGACACTACAGTGATGGAGTTCGGGACGAGGTGTACCAGCTCCAACTTGTAGTAGAAGAGAAGACCTCGGAAGAAATCCCCGGCGGGGATATTGAACCCGCGCTCGAAGAAGGAACCAAAGACGACCTGCTCCCTGACGTCTTCCGTCGGAAAAGACTCACCTGTCGGCGCCTTCCACTCCACTTCCGCCTTAGGCCTCAACAGCCCGTGGTCCACCAGGGCTTGAATCTTCGCCTCCGTCATCGTTGAAGACTCCCACACCGTCTGCGGGTCGGGAATCGCACGGGCCGGCGCCGCCATTTCTCGAGCTTGAATGGATCTGGATCTAAATGTCACTAGGGATTTGATGCGCATGCGCGACGGTGCAGGGCGCGGATGGCGGGGCTGGTGCGCGGCCGGCTAGAGATGATGGCAGATTGGGGAAGTTAGGGCGGAGGTTGGATGCGGAACCGTGGCGGCTAAGGCGTGGTGGCTCTGGCGGTGACGGCGACGGGAGGAAGAAGATGAAGCGTGCGGTTAACGATGGTCCCCGCTGCTCTATTTATACGGGTCCCACCGGGTCCGCCCGTTGCGGCTCCTTCCACGGTACTGAGCTTGCCCTAACGTCTCCGTGCCAATAATTTCGCGAGTTGATCGCGCTGGATTTTGCGTCAACGGATAGTACAGCAACCTGAACTCTGGGTTTAGGTCGTGAGGAACGTCAAACTATCAGGTCGTCCTGATAACAACGTTTTGATCTTCACAAGGTCGATAAGCCCCCAAAATCATGACATTTAGGTCTTTGATGAATCAATTCGTCAAATCGATCAGTGCATGACAGAAGAGAGCGAACCTCAAACAGGTCCTACGAAGGTACACAGGTCGCCTGCGACCTTATTGGATCTAGAACCCGGCACAAAAATATAAACGTACTCGAAGACCTGATCTACCTAGAGCAATCCTTGAGGCGTACTCCGATACAGTAGAGCACGTCGTAAGAATTCTTCTAGCCTCAGGACCTCGATGGTGGCCTTGCGGTGAACAACTGCACGACGCTGCACGTAGTTGGGCACACTTTGTGCCTGACTATGGAATGCAAATACAAGCTTGCTCTTCGGCACGGACTGCAGGCCCTCGACGAGCACCACATGGTTGTCGAGGACTTACAGCTTCACCTCGGGCCTCTACAGCATCACCTCCAAACTCTACCTGGTACCACGCAGAGGCACGGTACAAAGAGTGGGGGTGCTGCCTACATTTCGCAAGAGTTCTTCTAGCTCCAAACTTCTACAAACATAACATCCTACAATCTGGTGGACGGACACATGCCCATGGCATGGCCTCAAAACTACTCTGCAGCTTCATAGCTCAGCAATACTCGGTGCTTGCCCCCCTCAAGCTTCACAGTGCTATTTATAGCCAAAAGCCAGGACCCTGGGTAGCTGGCGAAGTAATGACGCTGAAACCGCATGGGTCCAGTAGGCCTGTGGACATGTGAGTGATTAAAGGCGACGACTTTATACCAGTCTCGCGACGTCTTTGTCGCTAGTGCATCAATGGTGCCTGAGCCCGCCGCAGAGTCATATGGCTACAGTATCCTCCTCGATTCGTGGGCAGTTTGTCGTTTTCTGGGTGGCAAGGGAATCTCCGACCACTGTTGACCCGTGACCCTACAATCTACGGAAAAAGGACAAAGCCTGACCCTGTGTCAGAGGGCCCAGCGCCTAGATACATCTCTATACGACGACGACTGAACGACCTTCCTCTACGACCTGACGTTTTTATTTGCACCCGCTAGGCTCTGCGTCCTGTTGCACCCGCTATAGCTCTGCATGTAAACGGACCTATTCCAATCAGCCTATATTTCTGTTTCCTGAGCAGAATGGTCGTAGGTTCGATTGAAGACCTTCCGGGGTAGGCGTTCCTCGCTGCTCTGCCAGATCCGTCTGGGCGCCTGGAGATCAGATTCATCACATTTACGATTTTCGACGGGCCCCCGTGGTCGGTGTGCCAATTGCTGAGGTCGCCAATATCTTAGTGCCATGGCTCCGCTGGATGGTCAGCAGCTATGTTGGTCGTCTGGGCACCAAAATGACCTCCCTGAGGTCGGTGTGCCTTAATATATGGGTCTTGCAACACCTCGGTATGTTTTCGGCTCTGCCAACCTAGTTGGGCGCCCCGGATGCGTGACCTTCCGAGGTTGGTGTGCTGTTGTAGCCCTGCCAGCATGCTCTGGACACCCAGGATTTTACGTCGGGAATGAAGGCCTCCCTGTGAGGTGCGCGCCTAATGACCCTGCCAAGTATCTCCAGGTGCTTGGGCGTTTTTTGATTTGAGACCTTCCTAAGGTCGGCATGTCTTGGGTGGCTCTGCCAGACTCTTTGCAGCTATGCAGGATATCTGGGTGTCTCTACACTCCATATGTTCAAGATCAATATTTTTTCAACAGCTTCATCGTAGATCGTTTCGACCACAATAGATGACTTCTTCATGCGACGTGCGTTTCAAAATCTTGCTGGGTATCCTCGGATACTGGGCATAGTTGATTTGAGGCCTCTTTCGAGGTCGGCACGTCTACAAAGCCTCCTTGAGGTCGGCCCTGCCAGACTCCTTGCAGCCATGCTGGGAGATCTGGGTGTCTCTACACTTCGTTCGATCAAGATCATGACTCAGTTTTCTTCTCTTTTTTGAGCATCAAACCAGCCATGCTGTCTGCTTCAATGCTCGGGGACTACTCTACGAGAACGTCTTCGACGCCCTCTTAATTTCTTCGTCGTACCGACCTGTTGGGAAACCTGTTTCTCATCATGTCGTTAGTCGACCTACTTTTTCTTCTCTTCTTCTTTTTTGGATCATCATACCGGCCATCCTGCCCACCATGATGCTCGGATATTACTCTATGAGTGCGTCCTTGACGCCCTCTGAATTTTTTCATCGTCGTTTCGATCTATTGGAAGTATGCTTCCTATAGGTCGTCACTCGACTTTTCTTCGTTCGGCAAGACTACAAACAGGTCGGCTGCCAAGCTGATTTGTTCTTTTTTGACCGACGTGCATGCTATTCGACCTGTCGATAGCTCCACGACTTCGTCATGACCTTTCTAAGGTCGCTGCGCATACACCTCGCTCGGGGGCTTGTGAGACATGGGTACCCCTGGGTCCCCACCGACCAGGCTCACGGCCGTCCCCGACAAGTGGGTCCGGCCTACCAGAAGACCCGCCGACCTATCAGTGGGCCCAACCAACCTGGTTGGCGGCTCACACGACCTCCCAAAGACCTTCCAGAAGATTCCAGACGACCTTATCCAGAATGACCACATGACTTGGCGTGCAAGACAAGACATCGGTGGATTTCGACCAAAGCAGATCGACGGATATGGCAAGTGTCCGACCTGGAGTCTGGGAACCGACCTTGTTCGCTGGCCAATATAAGGCGGACAGGGCGACCCCTTGTATCAATACGCAATCCTCAAGCAATCTACACCAACAACTAGACGTAGGGTTTTACTCTCCGGAGGCCCGAACCAGTATAAACTCGCCGTGTTCTCCGTGTTCCGTGTGCTCGTGCGTAACCATCGAGTTCTTAGCCTTAGATTCCACCTCGCCGAACAACTAAACCACAGGGATTAACACCCCCGTGGGCTGTCCAGATCTCACCATCTGACAATAATACAATGATGTCAAGGTGAATAAAATCAGGTTACCACATCAGCAAGTGTTGGATAGTGATTAAATATGAAACGGTACCGTAAATCAGCATCCTGAAAAGAGCAACAGCAGTAGAACAGTATATGATTATTCTATATCCTGCTATAGAAGTTTATGTACCTTATCTGAAAAAAACACCTCCATGAACACAGCAAGTTGTAATATGTGTTGATATAGATAAATGTACCTGGTGAGCAACGACAATAGGAGCACTTTGAAGAATCAAGTGCAAGAAAATATCAGCGTGCTTTAGTAGTCCAGATAGTCCCTCAAATAGCGTGTGTGGTGGTGGATTTGTTATACCTCCCTCTGGTTTTTCAAACAATGAGCGCTCCTTTTGAAGGCATGCCTGGAGTTTCTCTTCTAATTGCACCACCCTCTCTTTCCAAAACGAAATAATGTCACACTCTGCATATATTTTATGCTCTTGATAAAGTGTTTCCTCCAACTGCATTGCCCTCTCTCTCCAATACGAAATACTGTCGTGCTCTGCATCTTTTTGAAGCTCTGGATCACGAGACAGGGTGATCTTCCCTCCATCTTGTATCGGTACTTTCCCCTTCACAGTCTCACAACTTTCATCATGGATCTGTCGCCACTCCAAGATTTGTTTCCTCTTCTGAGCAATTCTTTGTTCAATCTCTTTCCTCTGTTGGCAGAGAAGATCAAGATCTTCCTCAAGAACCTGAATAGAACTGCCCCTCTTGTATTCCCAGTGCTTCGCAAGGCATTGCAGATGAGACTGGCCTTTCTCGGAATCTGACAGTTCTACAAGCCGTTGGAAATCGACAGAAACAGGCTTCTCATCAAATTTAACATCCTTGAGAGGATCCTGATCCTCACCGAACTTCTCCATTTTGACCTGCTTCCGGTGTTTATTCCCTGTCCGCATATAAAGGGTAAATGCAGTTAGACGAGCTATCAACATAATCAAAATGCGATGCTGATTGCTGCATTACTGATGGAAGATGACTCGCAACCACAGAGACGCATACCTCCCAAACAAACAAAGTCAACTACACTGACATCTAAACACTCAACTCTAACACTGTGTGTGATTGCGAAAATATACTGTACGTGAAACTCCATAGCTTTCACAGCAAGAGCACCCACCCGTTCGACAAAATGCCAGACCGGCAATCCAGTATCCAGATTGAGGGACCTCACGACGTGCAGGCAAGAGATCGGTCGCTCACCTGACGGAGAGAAGATGCGTGCGGCTCGGAGAGGCGCCCCTTCGCTCGCACCGCACGTACGGCAACTCGCCGCAAGCGGATCAGGGAGGATGAATCAGGTGCGGTCAGGTCTCAGGTCAATGACTCGGAGCAGAGCGAGTGGGGGCACGCGCAGCGGCCATGTGACGGGACTAGTGTAAAAATGCGCAACTGGCGACCGTGCGCCTCCGCGCGACTCGTGGGTTAATTTCTTTTCCCGCTTTGTTTTGTCGCCGGCCGATCTGGTCGCCGTCGTCCACATCCCGGACGGTGGCGGTGTGGCCGTGTGGGAACTGGGAAGAGACAAGGTGAGGCGGAGTTTTTGAATGGCGGGCTGTGAGCCTGTGAGTGAGGTCCGCTCGGGAATTCTTTCCTTTTTATCCTCGTGTTGTTATTATTGGGCCTCATCAGATGGCCTCCGGCCTTGTCACGCTTTTTATTTAATAATTTCATTACATTTCAGCCCATACTTATCAGCTTTCTTCTTTTTTCTTTTTGCGAATATCGGGCTTTCAGTTTCGCTTTCGCGTCGTCAGATCTGACCTGAAAAGAAAATTCAATCTGTAATAATCCCCTTTGGCCATTTCCATTATTTTTCCGGGGGATTCACATGCTCGAAAATTGAAGGTACCACAAACAATGTGATGTGAGAGGAGGAATGAGCAAAATAATTCAGGCGGCAGCAGTGTGCTGAAAACTTCGAAATAAAAGTCAAAATGTGATGTGGGGCAGGAGTTAATGGCATGGGCCCTCTCCGTACCAGAATCGACTACTGGCCCCACTGAATTCGTGTGCCAAGGCCCAAGGGTTTGCAGGAGGAGCGTTGGCAGTCAGCTGTCAGTCAACGATACCGTTGATTCGAAAGAGATGTGTCAAATGGGCTTGATCCTCTGTTAATTACCACACGTCCACACATTGTGATCGTGGTCATTTCTTGGGCAGACAGAGGCAGAACACTGTTACTCTTAGACATGCGTGTTTACCTTCGCTGCTGTCGCATTATATTTACAGGATGTTGGCAGGCGAGGCGTTAACCGTTATTCGTAGGAGTTAATATGGTGTGATCTTATCTCTGCAGCTACGTTCTGCATATGCGCGTGGACTTGTAATTTGTCGTGCAGGTGAGTAAGTAGCAGCTAGCACCTGCCATGACAGCGAAATCACACACACATACGCCTGAAAGTAGATTTCTTTTTCCACATGTATCTTTGCGCGCTGAAAGTAGATTTTTCCAAGTTGATCAAAATTATCAAGTCCTTTGCCAAACTGTTGGAGGGATTTTTTCGATATTTTTGACAAAAATTAAGGATGTGAACCTGATTTATCAAACTGTTGAAGATTCTTTGGAAATTTGATGCCAACATGTTATTAAGTACATATGGATACTTCTCCCGCCTGGCACAATTCTGTTTACATCAAATCTTTTGTCCTTCTGGTACCTTCTCTTTGAAACAACATATAAATTTATTCTTAGATAAACCACAAATATATAAAAAACAGAAACATATATCAGGTGCTAAAGTTAGTAGTGGGCACGTGGGGCGAATAACAGCAAAATTGACTGCAAATTTACGTTTCAATACTTTTTACTTTTTAGGACGATCTGTATGCAAAAGTGAAAGATAAACCATACATCACAGATACATGCGTTATTGGATGGTACTATTCGGGATAATTTAACTCATCTCTTGCATTGTATGCCAGTGAACCCACATGCCATAGACACAAAAAGACATACAAAAGATGAGTTAAATTTTTAATGGTACACAGAAAAGTTACTCCATGCTAAAAACCCTCTTTCAATTCCTTAACTTTCTCAAGTTACTCTAGCCAGTTCTACATGGATGTTTAGGACAAACTACAGACTACTGTTAGTAGGAAATATTGTGCCTTCACGAAAAGGAAAGGAAATATTCCCTCGTCATATCTCCAGAGGTGCCTGGAAGGCTCAACTCTCTTTCAGAGAAAGGCAAGAGAAACAGGAAGGGGATGTTGTGCACTTGCATAGAACCTTTGCCTTTTCCTTTGTTTTGTTTGCATGGACGCGTAGGCCGAGGAGACTTGTAGAACGAACGAGCAACAAGACGCCTCCGCTCCCCACCTCCCCCCCACCATTTCCGCGACCGCGGCGTTGACTCGTTCCGCTCGCTCACTGCCATCCCGACCCCACAGCTCCCCGGCCCACCCGTCAGCGGCAGCAGCGCGGGGGAAGAGCCCAACAGGAGAAAAAGCGGCAGTGTCCCTCCCTTCCGGCTCCGGCTGGGGGGAGTGCGGTGCGGCGCGGCGCGGCGTGGCGGTGCGGCGCGACCACCTCGCTCGATCCGGACTCGGCCCCGCGCGCGCCTCTCCCGTGTCCCGGCGCCTCACACCGGGTGGTGGCATTCGGATGGTCGGTGCCGGACGCCGGGCGCGGGATCCCTAACCCTAGGGCCCCGGCTATATTAGATGCTGGGCCTCGGCGGCGCGGGAGGAGGAGGAGGCGGCGGCGCGGGCCTGGGACTCGACCTCTCGGCGGTGATTCAGGCGGCGGTAGTCGGGCTCGTGCTCTTCTCCGCGGCCGTCGTCGCCGTGCGCCGCGCCGCCTCGCGCTACTTCGTCGTCGACGCCGCGGGGTTCGCCGCCTCCTACGACGATCACCACCACCACCACAGCTCGCCCGACTACCCGATGTCGCCAAAGGGGAGCCGGCGGGACGAGGGGCTCGCCGCCGGGGAGGTCTCCGGGTCCGGGCCCTGCGCCGCGTGCGGCGGCGTCACCTCCAAGAAGTGCTCCCGGTGCAAGCGCGTGCGCTACTGGTGCGTCTCCTCCTCTCCCTCCCCTGCCCCTTCCTGGTTGGTATTGCCTAGTAATGGGTATGCCGCTGCATGTGATCTTGCATTCTTGCCGAGTTCCCAGCGGAATTTGTCGCTCCTGCCATGTGATTTGGTACCGGCTGGTGCGGGGGATCGTGTACCGGGATCTTACAAGGTTATTTGCCTTGCGGCCCTGGCGTCCCTGGTTATAGAATCTGATTTCACAATCGTGGCTTATTTTCTTGGGAAATTGGTGTTTCGTTTGGGTGATTTCATCGTCCGTGCATCAGAGTACATGTGATTGCGAGGTTCTTGAGTGGGATTTCTGCAGTATGCAGTTTTGGTCAGGGTGCTTGCGTGGGAGATGCAGGCAACACATGGTCCTGCATGCTTGTTTGTGTGATTTCTGGTTCTTGTTTGCTGTCCTGACTTGATTGAGGTTTCCTGTGTTAGAAAGGAGATTCAGCCTCTGATTGGTTGTGTGCTGAATGAGTGGCGGTGCGAGGCAACACGTAGGCAGCCATGATCCTATTGTCTTGGAGAGTGTGATAATCCATTCACATAGCTGGAAATTGTATATTTGTTCCAGTGTGGAAGTCATAGGTGATTTTTTTTGAGGTGATCATGCTTGAAATTGGTAACCCCCCTGTTCAATGTATCATAGCGTAGTTTAATTTTCTCTCGGATGAGACCTATTTGGTGAAAAATAAAGCAACAAAGAGTGTAAAATGTGATGAACTGGTGGCGAAATGGAATGTCTTTGTTTTGTTTTTTTTTGAATTGTTGCATTCTGTAATTTTATCTTTTCAGACTTTACTCTTGCTTCATGAGTTTAAAACTTTTGCAAGTGATTTTTTCTATTATGATTAATGAGAACCAGCAAATGCTGTTCTTGTTTCCAATTTAAATTTTGATAAATGATAATGTCACACACCACTACAAAGTTCATTTTCTAAGAGGTAATGATATCCTGTTTGGCAATATTGCTATGTAGGCTATATGGAAGTTGCTGACCTACTATGTTCCGGGATGAATCTGTGCCCTCATCAGTAGTGTTTCTTTTTTTCAAGAGTGTGCATGTTATTTTTAGTATCATTGTAAAACTTGTTCCATTTATCATGCTTGGAGTCTATTTATTACCTTCCATGTCTATGCTAGTATGCTTCCAGTGAATAATAGTCACATAACCCGTAATACTTTTAATAGTCAGTTATCACAGTGCTGTTGTATTGCTCTTGTTTTTATTTAAACGTTTATGCTCTTGTTTTAGTTCTCGAGAATGTCAGACAAAGCTTTGGGAAGCTGGTCATAAATCCAAGTGCAAACCGATGAATGCTAATGCTGACATGGTATCCTGTGGAGTTGAGGCCAACAGCAAGAAATCATCAGGTTTCGGTCGCATCTCACTGGTGCCCACCTGTAAAAAAATAAAAAAGGTATGTGTTGTACTCTTTAACCTAGAAATATGTATGCACCATGTATCAGCAACAATCTTCATGTGCACGCACCATTCACAGGGTCAGCTACTCTTTTCTTATGACGAATTTTTAAAGCTGTACAATTGGAAGGACTTTGATTACATACCTTGTGGGCTTATGAATTGTGGCAACAGGTATGGTTGAGTAAATACTAATGTTACCAATGTTAGCTTTACACACACTTCTTAAATTTACCTCATTGATCCTTTTTCGTCTGTGCAGTTGCTTTGCTAACGTGGTTTTACAATGTCTCTCATGCACGAGACCACTTGTGGCCTATCTTTTAGGAAAAGACCATAGCAGGGAATGTACGTGATTGTCTATAATGAGTATACATTGACATCTAGTTCTTTGCTTCAACTTAAAATCTATATGTTTCAGGTTCTACGAAACATGAAGATTGGTGTTTCTTGTGTGAGCTCCAATTTCATATTCAAAGAGCTAGTGAAAGTATACACCCATTTTCTCCTATGAACATTCTTTCTCATCTGCCAAATATTGGTGGCAATCTGGGCTATGGTAGGCAAGAGGATGCTCATGAATTCATGAGGTGATTTACTTCCCTTGCTTGGTTTACATGGATGGCTCTCTGTTGTATCATCTTCAATCCAGTATTCTGTGTTACTTGCAGGTTTGCAATTGATAAGATGCAATCTGCTTGTCTTGATGAATATGGAGGTGAGAAGGCTGTAGATCTTAGCACCCAAGAGACAACTATAATTCAGCACATATTTGGTGGGCGTCTGCAATCACAGGTTTCTTGTGTTTCCACTTTATGTACAGGACAATGAGTTAAAATCAATGTATTTAGTCTTCTTTCCGCTGTGCTCTACTCTTCTCTGAACTAAGTCAGCTGTTAATGCATCCATTACAATTTATCAAATATAATAATGCCTGACTTGAAGGATTTGTGCAGGTTCAATGTACCGCATGTGGAATGGTCTCAAACCGTTATGATAATATGATGGACTTGACAGTTGAAATTCAAGGTGATGCTGAGTCCTTGGAAAAGTGCTTGGATCAGTTTACTGCTGTCGAGTGGCTTGATGGGGATAATAAGTATAAATGTGATGGGTGAGTGTGGTTTTGTGCAAGTGCTTATTTCAAAGTACCTATAGTTTTGATACATACACTTTTGTGCAGGTTTTGTTACTGTGTGTCTATCTGTAGACCACTTTAGTTTAATTGAATACTATTTATTAATAATGATCAATACGTAGCACATAATCCTGTCTCTTATGCACGTTTAAAATTCTTGTAAATGCATAGACATGAATGCTAAAAGTTGAAAACAGTACTGTGTACTTCTGTAGAACTGTAGACATGAGCACTTGAACCTGCCTCATATTCTGGTGAGCTGGTTAATCTATGTGTGTTGGCTAGTTTAATGCAGAAGTACTAGAAATATTTGTATTTAAGCCAATTGCATGTAGCGATTTGCGATTGCTAGTTGAGTTACTTGTATGAGATGTCTTCTAACATCATATTGTACCTGGTGATGCATCTTTCATAATTTCTGTGACTCCCACCTAAAAATAAAGTCATTTAGTTTTGTCCTAAGTCAAACTTTAAGTTTGACCAAGTTTATAGAAAAACATACTTTATTCTTGATCAACACAAAGCATACGTATTTCCTTGTGGTCGAGTTTTTTTTGTTAAAGTTTGATTTTGTAGAATACCTTCAAATCAATGCATTCAACATTCTTCTATGCAGATGCAATGACTATGTGAAAGCACGGAAGCATCTTTCAGTTCATCAAGCTCCAAATATACTCACTATCACTCTCAAAAGGTTTCAGGTCAGTTTTTTCAAAGTATACTAATAAGTAATAACATTGTCTGATTATACTATAACAACTTTGCATAATATGATTTCATGTGGCTGCAACAGAGTGGTAGATTTGGGAAACTGAACAAGAGAGTTACATTCCCTATGGAGTTAGATCTAACACCATACATGAGTAGTACTGATGGAAGTGACCTGTATGATCTCTATGCTGTCGTTGTTCATCTGGATATGCTGAATGCATCATTTTTTGGCCATTACATATGTTACATCAAAGGTTCTCGAGGTTTTTGGTATAAAATCGATGACTGCAAGGTACACTTTCACTTTAATATTGTTACCACAAAAATGAATATGTCATAATTGCAAATTTATCAGTTTGCTTGCTTGCTTTTTTGCATATGCAGGTTATGACTGTTGATGAGGAGGAAGTACATGCTCAAGGTGCTTACATGCTCCTATATAGCAGGTAATTACTGTTAAAATGATTTTGATGCCTGCCTATGGTCATCAGTCTCATTTTCGTAGAGGATCGGGTGCAATCCTTAAGAAAATGTCACATGTGTACCTTTTGGAAATCCTCTACTACTTCCGTGTTACTGCTTGATGACACCTTGAGTAGATCATTTGTACTTTCTTACTAAACTGGTGTTTCCTTAATTGTGTGCTCTGTTCGCATCAACTCATCGTCAATCAAATATAATTGCACTAATGTAAGAAAAATCCATATTGCTTGTTTTGGAAAATGAAAGGTAGATACCGTGGACTGGAAATATATCATCAAACCAACCTAAGCCCTCAGTATGAACTATGAACTGCTGTTATATACAATGTGCTGTTTTGGCTCTTATGGTTTCACCTAGCCCTTTATAATTTTTTAGATGTTCTCTCCATTAAATCCACTTTCTTATATATCTATTTGGTATACAATGAGCTTTGTGCTGTTCTGTTCTGGACTTAAGAATTGATAAGCTTTCCTTTTCCATTGGACTCTGTAGGAGAACTGCTCGTCCCAGGCCACTTGCTACAGTTGAGGAACCTGTGAAACAGCAACAACAGTGTAAAATGCTCCCTTTAAATGGACAAAACCATATGATACCAGAGGATGCGACATTAAACTGTGAAACATCTTTGGAGTCTTCAGAAGATCTGTTGCAACAGGATTCTGAATCCAATAATAAATCTTTGCATAAAATGGATATCAAGGACCAGGAATCAGACTTGGATCTGCATACAAGCATTGAGGCTGAGAAATTCGTTAGCAATGAAGTAGATTTGCTAGGTTCACCAGTGTCACATGTTCTTGAAGATACTATTTCTCCATTGGAAGCCTCTACATCCTTGAGATCTGTGCCACTTATCCCTCCAGTTGAATGTGGTCCTACTACCATGAGCTCTGTGGAATTTGGCAATTCCACGAGTGAAGTGTCTTCAGTTCATTCCTTTGCAGAGCAACGTGAGGAGCCCACCTCATGTATTGAGTCAGTTGATTATATGGATGTTGATACTGAAGCTGGCACAGAAGTTGAGAGATGTGATGAACAACAACCTGCCTTAGATGGTTCAATCAGAAGGACGGACAATAAAACATCAGTCCCAATCTTAGCAAATGGGATGGCAGTAAAACCAAAATCAACATTTGCTCTTGGTTTCCTTGATAAGCCCTCAAGAAAGAGATCTTCCTTTGCCGAAGAGGATCACGTTGATGGCAATAGTGCTGGTTCCTCTCGAAAGTTAAATGGCCATTGCAATGAATATCTCAGCGGCTCAGACCAAGGAGTTCTTCCCGATTCCTATGGCAACAGCCCGTCATCAAGAGGTGAAAGTTGCAATGGAGATATTTTGGCAAAATCCAGTAATGGCAATTACTGCACGGTCAATAGTGATACACGATCTAGCAATAGCTCTTTGCATGCAGACAGGCGAGATGTGCCTTTTGTTTCTCATGGTTTTGAGCCAAGACCTTATAGTGAACCATCAAGCATAAACAAAAACTGTAGTACAAGCAGTGGGAAACCATCAAAAGCTTCCCAAGGGGATCTGTCATTCTTACCCCGGGGCTTCCTTGCAAGGCCTTCTAGAGGAAATTCAGTCAAAGTAGATGATCGTTTGCTGTTTGGTAATGGTACATCATCATCCTTTGGGAATGGCAACAGCAAGCCAAGTAATAACAGCAGGGAATCTGGCATCCTAGGCACAAGCTCTGACATTCCTATGGAGCAAAAATCTAAAGGTGCTGCTGTAGTGCCTGACCATGTAGAAGAAATGGATTCAGATTGCACAATAAATGGCTCTTTGTTCCAAGTAAGAGCAGCTCCTGACCACCTTGATGAAAACAGGCACTCATTTTTTGCCACCAGTAATACCAGTTGTCGGCAAGAAAATGGCAGTGATGGAACCCCCGGTGTGAATGGCATGGGTTGCCAAAGGGATGACACACCTTCCATGTTGGTCTCCAAGAAAAGCACAGGATCTGAGCATGATGGATTGCGAAGGCGAGTAACCTCAAAATTTTTTGAGCAGAATGGTATTGATGCCCAATAGAAGTGTGGCTGCATTTCATCGCGGTTGAGAATGGCCATTCGAGCATACTAGTAAAAACATGTGTGCTCATGTGGGGCGAAGGTACATAAACTGAGCTGCTGTGAGCTAGGAAGTAAATGCTGGTCGATTGATTGTTAGAAACAGTGATTGGAGCAAGCATTGTTTGCCTGAATAACAATTTTGCCTCATTCACCACGTGGCTCCCACATATCAGATGATTGGAGAGGAGTATCTCTGGGCTTCCACACAATTTGCAGAAGCGCAGATGCTCCCCTGATGCCATGCTATTTTGTTGGCATTAGCATTAGGTACATAGCTGAGCGTAGGCTTTACTTGGTCCATAGCTAAATAAACTGGAACTGCTGACTCCCGTAGTCCTGTGTCATGAAAGCTGAGTCAATTGTAGAGTGATAAGAGGAAATTCTCATGGCTTTCACCTTCTTTTTGCATCCCCTTTTTCTAACACCATTTTGATTTTGCTGTGCAATGATGGAAGGAACTCCGAACGAAATTCTTGTGGTTACTTCAAAATACGTGAAATTTTGAATGCCTCGATTCCACATTGTTCTGGTTTTTTCCACATTGTTCTGTGTATTTGTTGGATTGCTGGAACCTGGAAGCCTGCGGCTGGTTGCTGCCCTGGCAGGCTCCATATACTTAGAATGATACTCTCACCGTTCCTTTTAAAATTGATCTGGCCATCTTCAAAGGTCATGTGAACGTTTAGTACAAAACTTGTATAGTAATTTAATATTTTCCAATAACTGATTTAATATGTTGTCGATTCTGTAGCAATCGAATAATCTGATAATATAGTATATCAAAAGAAATTATTAAAGTCATCGAGTTAATTAGCTTGACTTCATATATATTTAAAAAATGACGTTGAGCCTTGCAAGATGTTTTTATACCAAAATATGCCTTAGAATTATGGCCGGAGTGAGTACAAATGTTGAGAATGTATGGTGGAATAAGTATAAATTTCGGGGAATTTAGGATTGTGGCTATCAACCGTAGATCATAGCATCGGAGACTGATCTACGGTTGATAATCGTGGAATGCCGTGGCCGGACGGAGTCGTCGAGACGATCAAAAGGAAAGGAAATCCGGACAAACAAACTGAACAAGCAAGTGGTGAAGCCGAGCTTATAAAGGGACCACCAGTCAGCAAAGGCAAACAAACTTCCCAAAGGCAAAACCGTATCCTCGCGGCGGCTTCCTTCCACACCCGCTCGCTCCCTCGTCTCGAGATCTCGCCCGGCCGCCATGGACGCGATCGACTCGGTGGTGGATCCCCTCCGCGACTTCGCCAAGGACAGCGTCCGCCTCGTCAAGCGCTGCCACAAGCCCGACCGCAAGGGTACGTGCCCTGCCAGGGCTCCCTCCGCCCTGCTTCCAATTCGAGTTGTTTTGGTTCTGCCTTCGCCAGATCTGGCAGTGGTTTGATCCGATCCGTGTATGTATGTGCGCGCGCGCAGAGTTCACCAAGGTGGCGGCGCGGACGGCGATCGGGTTCGTCGTCATGGGCTTCGTCGGCTTCTTCGTCAAGCTCATCTTCATCCCCATCAACAACATCATCGTCGGTTCCGGCTAGGTGCGTGCCTCTGGTTGCCTTACTCGCTCGCTCCCCTCCGTTAGATCCGGTTGTTTTGGTAGCGTGGTTCACTGATCTGCGGTGTCTACGCTTGTTTGACTCTGTGCATGCGGTGGGGCTTGTAGATCTCGGCCGACCTGAGAATTATTGTCCACTTCGATTGTGAATTCTGTGTTCGTGGCGTATCAGCGTATGATTCAGTTAGGTGGTAACTAGGTACTGCATTATTATCTTGTGCATCATTTGGTAGTCAGATATTTCTTAGAAATAAATCTAACAGTTGATTTAACAGAAGTTCATCTGTTAAACTTACAACAGGAATTGGATATGCTGTTGATTCCTAAGTCTCTGCCAGTACTTGCTATTGTTCCGTGCGTATAAGGCTATAGTCTTTCCTCCACATGTGACCTATAAAATCTTGTCCAGTTTGTCCAACCAGCCATTACTAAGCCCAAGTGAGGACTTGATTTATTTTTTTGTCTTGAGTCATTTTTTTGCACTACTTTGAACTAGGTGGTTCAAGTTTGTGCTCTATGCTAGCAATGTCCATCAATATCTGGAATCATGACGGTTTGTCGCTCCACATAAGGATGAGTACAAAACATGATGTGGTATCGTAGAAACAAATGATGATCAATTGTGCTGAAAGTATTTGTAGTTTTTTATCTGATTTTGGATGGATGTTTGTATATAAAGCGGACTGATTCCCACGAGTCCCATCTAATGTAGCTGCCATTATTCTGTTTGATCAGACTGTATTTTTCTTGTTTCTGTTTGAGGATTGTAGAAGTTAAAAAGACATTGCCTTCCTAACTATTTCGGCTAGAAGTGTCACCTGTCAATTCTAAGAGCATTCTGCTAAAACTTTGAAATTCTTGGGAAATAATTGGAAGATATGTAAGGAAAGCAATTCAAACCACATGCATGTTCTTCTACAGATGGCACTGCTGTATTAATTGCCAAACCCGTCAAATTTCATTTCGCCTAGCAGCAGTGTGCGATTCGTGTAGCTAAGGTTAGTAATCACTGTTCTTAACGTGATGTATACTAACAAACTTACCCTGCTTTTTTGTGTACTCTTGCAGACTGAATATCATGGGAGTAGTGCAATACTTTTGAGAGCAAAGGATAACGAGGATCTTCTTTCAAATAGTATTGTTAAAAAGCAGTTTTTCTGTTTCGTGTTACTGGAGTAATCATCGTACTGTTAAGACTTCAGGATGTCTGTGTACCTGATTTTGAGTAGACTTTGATGAAATAGTGAGTCGTGGAAGAAAGTTTCGTATATTGTTCTGTTAACCTGAGTTCGTTGGCTGTCTGTACAGCTCTTTGGTGATGGTAAGCATGATGTAGGGTGCGTTTGGCATGGCTTCGGCTCCGGCTGTGCCGGCTTCGGCTGTGGCTGTGCTGGTGAAGTGGATTCTTTGGTGGAGCTGAATCCGTTTTCGAAAAACGTTTGGCAAAACAGTTTCTCCTGACTGTAAGATAGAGAGTGAAATGTTCATAATGCCCTTCCATTTTCTTTTTTATTTTCTCTTTTATTTTTCTATTTTCTTTTATTTTTCTATTTCTTTTCTTTTCCTATTATTATTTTTTATTTTTCTTCCCTTTCCTTTTTTTCTTTTTCCTCCCTTTACTCCCACGTTATCCATTCACCACCGCCCGTCTCCATCCTCACGCAGACACGCACAGCTGCGCTCCCTTGCTGTCCCTGTCGTCACGCACCTTCTCTGTCACCGGCCCCCACCGACTTCCCCATCGGCGGCCTCCAGCACCACCGACACCCGGCGCCGCGCCTCTGCCCCAGCCTGCGTCGGGTCGTCGTCAGACACCTCACCGGCGCCGGATCGAGCTCATTCGACCAGTGTCGCCCCAAATCGACCTCCTCCGACCAGCGCCACCCAGATCGAGATCCTTCGTGAGGTCTCCTCCGCCCTCCTCTCCGACGCCGGTGGGCCACCTCCGCCTCCACCGCGCCGGCCGCCTCCCCGCGCCGCCGTGCTGCTCCCACAACCACCTTCTTCCCGCGCGCGGCCGAAAGTCTTCTGTGCGTCATCTTTCTTCCCGCGCGGGGGCATGGCCGGCAAAGGCGTCGCGGAGCCGGGGGAGGAGCGGGGGAGCTACGATTTTCAGCTCCCCCGCCCAAAATGGCTCCAATCATCGGGTTTTCCGGTGGCTCTCGACGAGAATCCATTTTTTTGCCCCCTTTGGCACGACTCCGCCGAAAACAGCTCCCGGAGCCGGTAAAGAATCTGGATGGCGCCAACCTCTACATGTCTGAGAGTAGGTGTTGTATGTGCTTTCTTAGAAGCGGGAATGAAGGATCTTACATGGCTCCCAAACTTTCCAAATCTGAAACTAGATAGATGCATATGGTGTCGCTTGTGTTTTTTTTTTCTTTCAAAAAAACGTTCTCTAAATCAGCTTGTTGTAATCCAAACTTCAAAAATCTATTTTATCTTGTCACAATGTAGCTTAAAAAAAAGGAGACAAGGTACTTTTTACAACATGCAATGTAGGTTGGCAACGTTTTGATAAGATTTCGGTTAGACAAGTAGACATTATTTTAAAAAGACAAAGTCGAAGATATGATTTTGATAATTTAATTGATTTTTTACATATATTTATATTATTTATGTTCCACATTAGTTGGGTTTTGTTTAGGGGTGTGTTTCTGTAGCAGCGCTTTCCACGTACTCCATTATGCCCTACATGAACATTTTGATACAATCTTATTGTCCAAAGTCCCTAGATAGGAGCTTGAATTGCAAATAAATCAAACTTACGACCGAGAGCTTGGCTCGTTAATGACCCTGCAAGTTAACGTACTACGTGCACGTATCATCCCGACGTGTTGTCTCTTTCGGCACCTTCTCATCCGTTCCGTTGAATTCGGCTCCACCACACAAACTGAGCCGTTGGCACTCATCACTTCTTTTATTTTGAGCAAGTTGTGTTTAAATTATAACTTTTTAAATGTATATGGTAAATTTTTAATCGGTGCTCATTTAGGAGGGGGCACATGTCCCTAGTAGGCACCCTCTGTTCCAACACAACATATAAATATACTGAAGAAATATGCATTAAAAATAGGCTTTATCATGTATATATAAGTGCAGCTTCAATTTTCTTGCAGGTTGCTAGCACTTGCAGCCCTTGTTCAGTCTCGCGATGATGTAGGCAAGGACTAACAAGCAGTTCTTCTCCAATTAATTTATTTCTACATATATCGATGCTATAACATTCCATCAATTTAACCACAATATTAGTTTGTTTAACGGTAGATAGCAATCGTTGTATATCATGTTGCGGCATGATACTCGGTGGCTGTAGTGATTCTGGTGGCTTCCCTGTGCGGAATAAATAATTGTCCAAGTTATATTCGAACTACTGACGCAGGATTTGTCAATGCTAATGCAGTGTTGCCCTGCTTCCTACTTAACTTTTGGAGATATGATGGGAGTCACTAGGTCAAATTTTAATGTTTTGGTTTCAGCAGTTTGCATGTTATTGGACCCAGAAACAGAGCTAAAATTGAACCCTAGGAGGGGCTCTTCCTCTCCTTCTTCCTCTAATCTCTCATTTCCTCCTCATTCTTTCTCAATTTTGTAAGAGGGGCTAGGGGGCTCCATGAGATTCTAACTGGTAGAATGGGCTTGAGTCCCCCTAGCCTCACCACTGCCTTTGTCTCTGATTGGACCTCCTTGTCATCTGGCAAGCTACTTGCCATCGGATATGCTCTTATCAACCATCACCGCAGTACATGATTTTGTTGTAGCATCAACACAAAGCTATCGCTCCGACCCTAGCTACCCACCAAATGCATTTCCTACACCATCGCCTTGTCTTTGTTGCCCCCACATCTACGATCTGCCTCTTGATTCGACAAGGAGTGAAATCCACTGATAATCCCCGAACCCTAAACGGATTCTTGTTGCGTCATAAAAGCGAATTGTGGTGACATCAGAAACCACAGCTTCCTTGGAAGTTTGTATATGATGAAGCTGAAACTGTTTAGAAAAGTACCAATCAGCATGTTCTTGTTATCTTGTATGCTTTCATGAAGGGATGAAGTGGCTCAAATTTTCAATGTGCCCCTTGCCTATTTCTAAGTTATATAATTTTTTCTCAGTTTATAATGTGATTTCGTATGACATGAAAATGATTAATAAATGTAAGTATAGACTAACCAAATAAACCTTTTTTCTCTCCTTTCATTTTTCTTTTTCTTTTTTCCTTCTCTTTTTTTTCCTCCCTTAATATTATCCTGTTCTCCTCCACACTTGTTATTTCCTCTCCGCGCGCGGCCCCATTATGCAAAGTTGCACATATACGTACCGAGACTACGCTGGGAATATATTCTTTTTCTCCTATACGAACTACGTTGTATCAGCTATATTTTAGACCTCGGAGTTTCTGAACGTCGCCACATCAGTTCGGCACGTACGAGCTTATCAGCTAGCACACACACGCAAGTTAGGCGTGCCCTGCTGCATTATTCTCACGTACCGCTTGCAATTTGCAAACCCCGTCAGAATTCAGAAGTCCACATTAACAGCAACTGTGTTGCGTGCAGATATACAGATAGTAGACAGGCACTGTGGCAGGTGTGTCTATATATCATCGTACCACTTTCCCTACCCAAGTACAGGCGCCAAAGACGAGAGAGAGTACTATAACCTGTCCGTGGAATCATCTACACTTTGTGTGGTGTGTCGATAGATCGATCGGTGTACCAACACGGGGGACGGCCAAGTACTCGGAATTTCATAGCACGAGACCGAATAGAACGACACCCTCCAAGAAATTTGCTGCTCCTCGCTATCTTGCTCACCCGCGAGCGAGCCGCACGGCACGTACTGATGGACCAATCCAGGAAGCAACAGCAACTCATGACCGCCGAACGCGCGCCCTGTGGTTTGCAATCCATGCCCCCGCTGGGCTATAAATACTTGCATGGTCGCTGCCCCATGAAGCAGGCACCGGTTGAGAACAACTAGCTTTATTAGCAGCATCTTCGATTCATTGATCAAGATCAGCAAGCAATGGCCTTCAAGTCCATGGCTGCTTCCCCTGCGCTCCTGTGCCTCGCCATGGCTCTCGTTCTCGCGACTTCTGTCAAGGCCCAGCTACCGGGTCGAACACCTCCTCCTCCACCGACGCCCGTTCCAACGCCGGCACCTACACCTGCACCGACGCCGGCTCCAACTCCTGCCCCGACGCCGGCACCAGAACCTGCACCGACGCCAGCTCCAACTCCTGCACCAGGACCCTCCCAATCTCTGTGCCCAGCCGGCTTTAGCAGCAAAGATGACCTATCGGTAACGGGCCCTTTGAGTCCGTTACCGATCACTACCCTATCGGTAACGGGCTCTTTAAGTCTGTTACCGATCACTACCATATCGGTAACGTGCTTTTAAGTCTGTTACTGATGACAATTTGACGCCCGTTACTAGACTCGGAGCTCAATAATTGAAGTCCATTAGCACTCTCACTGCCGTCAAATATTTGACTATGTCATCATAGCAAATATTAAATATCACACAAACATATAATCATGTCTCTTAATAAGATGCAAAACCACAAGTACACATAGATAGTAATCATAAGAGTATATTCTACATATTTAAGATGCATATATAGCTAGCATCACATGTTCACATATGACATGCATAATGTTCAGAACAAACAGATTCACATGATCATATCTGACGTGCATCAACAGGGGCACTAGTTAGATGGCTTCTTTTGTGCTACAGCCTCAAGTTCAGCTATCTTTGCCTCTAGTTTTACAAGTCTTTCCTGCAGCTCAGCATTCTTCTTTGCAGCTTCGGTAAGTTCAATATCCTTCATCTTCTATGCGCCTTTAAGCTTCTCCACCTCAGATTCTAGTATTTTCTGACCATTTGCTAGGAGACTTATGTCGTCCACAGCCTTGTCATCCATCCTTCTACCCACCTTGTCGAGTACTTTCCAGATGCAGTGAAGATCCTCCCGAGTAACAACACATTTCTACAACAAAGGCAAATTGATGCAAGTTTCATAGTTAGATTGCCAAGTTTAATATCATGAAAGATGTAACTGATCAAACAAGAAAGTTGTTTAGCTGTAACTGGGTTCAGAGCTTGGTTGATCCTGTGAATTTGTTTCCAGATCATGTCAATGTCCTCCCAAGCTACAACACCTCCCTAAAACAAAGGCACTGGATGTTCAGTTAATAAAAGTCGATGTAGCATGGAGATTCAGAAATTGAAGTAGTATATAGAATAAGTTCAACAATTTTGTGAGCAGCATATGATGAGTACCATGCATTAAATTTCAAGCATAACAAAATTTCTACTCGAAAGGTTAATAATTTTGCTCCCGAGTAACAACACATTTCTAAAACAAAGGCAAATTGAAGCAAGCTTCACAATTAGATTGCCAAGTTTAATATCATAAAGTTGTAACCAGTCAAACAAGAAAGTTGTTTAGCTGTAACTAGGTTCAGAACTTGCCTGCTGCTTCTCTTTACGGATGTCATCCTTCTTCATTCTTTCCATCCTGTTTAGGAATGTGCAGATGTAGTCTAAGGTTTTCTTGAGCCTGTCGATTTCTGTCCAGATCCTGACAATGTCATGTGCTGGTACAACAACTTCCTAAAACAATGGAAAATTGATGCATTAGAACCATTGATCAGTGAAGGCACTGGATGTTCAGTTAATAAAAGTCGCTGAGCATGAAGATTCAGAAATTGAAGCAGTATACAGAATGGGTTCAATATTTTTGTGAGCAGCATATGATGAGTACTAGGAATTCAATTTCAAGCATAAATCTAACTTCAAGCATACCAAACTCGAGGAAGGCTCGGCCTCTGCCTGCCGGGCGTCGCCGGAGTGCACCCCCTTGGCGCTTGCGCGCGTGTACGGCCTCCTCCCCCTGGCCGACGAAGAACCGACCTCTTCGCTGCGGAACCTCACTCTCTTGGCGGGGGCGGCGGGCGGGGCCTTCTCCTCCTCACTGCAGAACCTCCCTCTTGAGTCGCGGCAGCGGAACGACTGCTTTCCGCCAGCCATCTCTGCGACGGAGACGAGGAAGGAGAAGGGGAGAGAAGGCGACAGAGACGAGGAAGGTAGAAGGTTTGAGAAGGAAGGCAGAATGGCAAAGTGGCAGGGGAGAGTGGCTTTTGGTCAAACATTGGGAACAAAGGATACGTGGATAAGCCAAACCTCGTCTCCAATGCACTGGGGCGGCGCGTGGAGCCGGCTCCTCCTCGTCGGTTTGGAGGGGCAAATGCGACGCTGAATAACCATCCCGCGTAGTCTCCTTTGTATCTGTCTTGATTGACAGGTCAGCCTGATCTCTCAGGGCTCCCATTTCGACATACAGGCATAATCAATGAAAAATCTTTTGAGACAAAACAGACATAATATAGATAAAGATAACTTGAAACACATCGAGCATATCTTCCATGGGCTGCAGATTTTGTTCAGCCACAAACTTGTACCGCCTCATGAATGCAGCCTTTTTGAGGAGGATGTGCATTTCTTCCTTAATATTATCAACCTCAGGTTTCACATATTCCCAGACAGTGTCATGCCATTTTGATTCCTATGGAATGAAAAACATAGGAAAGTTGCTATATTGATCATTTGGATGAACCATATATAGGAATGAGAAGATTGAGATAGACAAAGGAACAAGCTAGCTATTTCATAGGAACAAGTTGCTACATTGATGATGTTAGAAATCCTACAAAATCTCTATGGAACAAGCCATTTCATAGGAACAAGTAGATCAAGCTCAAGCTCAAGCTGTTTCATTTATAGAACAAGTAAAAGGCACTGTGATTCAGAGAAACTTGCCTCGCCGTCGTCGTGATAGTTGCCAGCGTCGGATATGAGGTCCTCTACATTTGCTGTCGCAGACGTGAGGTAGGCGCCTTGCCCTCTTCGCTGCCCCCTCGCCGACACGCTCCTCCCTGCCGTTGCTTAGCCCCTCGTCGGAACCCGAGAGGATCCAGTCGATGACACTCATCTCCGGCTTTGGGTTCGCTACACCGCCGCTTGGCCCCTCTCCGACGGTCATCGTCGTCTCCGTCTTCACCGCAATCTCGCCGGCGCGCGCGCGGATCCAGTTGCGGCACCGCATCGCATTCGGCTTCTCCTCCTCGATCCACGATGCGCGGGGTCGTCCGCTACTTGGCCCCTCACCGGCGCTCATCGTCGTGTCCCCGCCTCCGCTCACGTCGCCGGCGCCGCCTCCGCTCACCTCCGCTAATCCCTAGTGAGAAATTAGGAAAGCGTCGTGTGTGCTACGCTTATCCATTCGGGATCTTATATTCATTTTCCAAAATGGAGAGCCATTGCCGACACAGGTTCGAGAACCCGCGTCACATTGGTTGTCACGTGGGGGCGGGCAAGCAACGGCTATCATTTTTATATAGGCTGCTGACGCTGACACGTGGGCCCGACACTAATTTTTTTGAAATGAAACTTGCTTCCCTCAAATATTAGAGCCCACAAAACAGCACTTATAAATTCATTAAAAATACGAACAATTAGTAGTTGGTCATTTAGTATTCGAATAAAATATCAGCAGGCACACTTGTGTAACCAAAATTATCAAAATTCGAATTTTTATCTCGTGTTTGGGATATAATAATTCTAATAACGTATTAGGTTGGTCTAAAAATTCTACAAATTGAGTTGACAACATAATTTGGGTCCCTAAACTTGTCATAAAAATTTCAAGTGGTTTCTAAAAAAGAAGATCATACTTGTGTACAAATGTGTACATCTCTCACATAGTTTCCTAGAATGTTACTTCGACACTGAAGTTTTGCACACTTTACAACATGTTCGAACTCATATACATTTGAAAATTTAACACAACTTTGTGTCTACCTTAACAATACGAAATACAAAGTTTCATTAGTAATGGTTGTGTAAAACAAATATTATTTCTATGTTCTACTTATCAAGTACAAGATAAGGCATAAAAATATTACTAACGAAAAGGAAATATACACTAAACAATAAAATTAATGAAAAGATGGCGATTTTAGAAAAAATAAGAAAAAATAATCATCAAATTTGGATTACGTATGACCGAGAAATACGTGACACAAAATTTGATTCCAGATTAAAAGGAGAAAGGGGAACTGTTTCCTTTGTGGTCGGTTTGCAACGAATAGAGGTATTAATAAATTAAAATAAGCTATATGAACAGTCTTTGCATTGGAACTTGAAAAGAGGTATTAAAATAAGGTATATGAACAGTCTTTGCGGGACGGAGGGAGTCAAAGTCTTTTGTCAAATGCGACGCTGGTTAGTGGACACGCGTCGCCGCAGCGTACCGCGTTCCGAGGCGTAGTGGCGTGCCGCAGTGGGAAGACTGGCCGCCTGACGGTTCCCCGTCTTGTCATATAAATGCTCGGACGGCCAAGAGCTTCTTCCATAAGCTTTCCTCAAGCGCGCCACCAAGAAAACCCTAGCACCACCGTCTCCGGTCACCAAGAGCTTCTTCTTCCTCAAGCGCGCGCATGGCATCATCGTCGAGCGAGCCATCGAGGAAGCGGGAAAGAGAGGAGGACGACAACGACGAAAGCCGCCACCGTCGGCTCATCCAGGAGGCGCCGGTGCCACCGGCCGAGGAGGCACCGGCGCCACCGCCCGTGGAGCCCTCCTCTCTGTGTTCTCAACTAGTTTTGGACAACATTTGGTCCATCCAACTCTTGGCCGAAGCTTTCAGGAAGCTTCAACAGGTGGCCGTTGGGCTCGGCTTGCCACGACCCAACGATCCACTGCAGAGGTCCGTGAAGGATTTCGCCTTCAAGATCCATTGGTTGGCTGGGGACCTTCATAGAGTCGTGGTCTGGGGCGATGGCGACGACGACGGCGACGGTGACGGCGACGACGACAGCGACGGTGACAATGGCGGCTTCGACGGCGGTGACGAACGCGGCCTCGGCGGCTCCGACTCCGACTCCGACGGTGGGGCTCCTCCGGCGGCGGCGACATGTCTTCTACCTTAGCTTAATTAATTTGTTCCTCCTCTGTGTGTTTGTCCTCCTCTATTTGTTCGTAGAACTCTGCTTGTTCCTCCTATGTGTTTGTTGAACTTGTGATGAACTACATCTAAGTGGCAGGGGAGAGTGGCTTTTGGTCAAACATTGGGAACTCTGCTTGTTTGTCATGAACATGTTCATCTGTTAATATGTGTTCCTCCTGTGTGTTTGTTGAACTTGTGATGAACTACATCTAATAATGGCAGAGTGGCAGCGGGGCAACAATGAATTGCATTGTTTGTTACTCTATTTGTTAGTGAAAAGATTCTGAGTTTCGAAAAACTCTGTATAAAATCATTGGAGACGCGGGTGCAGGCTGGTTAATTTCACACTGAAATGTCAACACATATGAATTGATGAAATTTGTGATATGTGACACATTAAGATTCGTGACCCAATTGTCATTCCATTCCATTTTCTTCATTCATACATTTAAGTTTGTCATCAGTGACAAATTTTTCATTCCTCATTCACACAGATGAAACAAATTAAAGCACCACTTTTCACATCACAATTACTTCTTTGCAACATACATCCCTAGTAAACATCCAAATACTACACAAACAGCACCCACATTAATCAAGTTCATCTTCTAGATCACATTGTCCATCTTCTCCTCCAGTGCTTTCTTCCTCTGCTTGTCGTCTGGTGCTTTCCTCTGATTATCGCTCCCAAGTTGACAATCCACTGAATAAACTACTTCATCAATCACGTCTGCCCAGTTCGATGGTCGAAAAGATATGACGCTAGCATCCTTCAGCATCTGGAGATACTCCTTCTCGAAACGATAATATCCACAAAGCTTAGGGAACTGTGCAAATCAAAAGCACATAAGAACCCTAACTCAGATTTGGGAAATCACAGATCAGACTACTCACCGCGTTCCTCGCACACTTGAAATAAAGACAACCGTGGTTTTCACCTTCCTTCTGTGTCCTCCCCTCCACCACCCGAGCCATACCACAGTTCGGGCAAGGGACCAGTGGGAAGCCGCTTAGCTCACCGACTGGATCCAAGCCGATGGAGTGAATGCGGCTGCCCCGGCCACCTTGAAACCTGCTCCTGCCACGTCCACCTCCAGACGAATCGGCGTAGTGCGACATGTGCGCGACGGTGGGGAAAGGAAGGGCGGGCGGCGGTGGAGCTTAGAGCGGGGAAGAAGAAGCAGGGAGCTCAGAGGTCAGAGCGTCATGTGTGCTGCGCTTATCCCATTCGGGATGTTATATTCATTTCCAAAATCGAGAGCCATTTCCGACGTGGGTTCGAGACCCCGCGTCTCATTTGTTGTTAGGTGGGTTCGACCGGCCAGGCAACGGTTATCTTTTTTATATAGGCTGCTGACGCTGACACGTGAGCCCGACACTATTTTTTTGAAATGAAATTTGCTTCCCTCAAATATTAGAGCCCATTAAACAGCACCTAAAAATTCATTAAAAATATGAACAATTCATAGTTGATCATCTAGTATTCGAATAAAATATCAGCACACACACTTGTGTAACCAAAATTATCAAAATTCAAATTTTTATCTCATGGTTGGGATATAATAATTCTAATAACGTCTTAGGTTGGTCTAAAAATTCTACAAATTGACTTGGCAACATAATTTGGGTTCCTAAACTCGTCATAAAGATTTCAAATGGTTTCTCAAAAGGAAGATCATACTTGTGTACAAATGTGTACATCTCTCACATAGTTTCCTAGAATGTTATACTTCAACACTGAAGTTTTCCATACTTCACAACATGTTCGAACTCATATACATTTGAAATTTTTACACAACCTTGTGTCCACGTTAACATTACAAAATACAAAGTTTCATTAGTAATGATTGTGTAAAACAAATATTATTTCTATGTTGTACTTGTAAGAAAACAAGATAAAGGAGTATAAACAACATCCAGGAAATGAAGGAAGTTATATACAAAACAATGTCATAAATGAATAGAAGTTGATTTTAGAAAAAATCAGAAACAAATATCATCAAATTTGGGTTACGAATGACGGAGAAATACGTGATTCAAATCTTGATTGCAGATTAAAAGGGGAAAAGCGATCTGTTCTTCATTCGAATATTACTGGATCCGCATCTCCTTTGTTGCTCTTCCATAAATTCACACAGATAATACGAGCAACATAGATTTAATTTGTAGGTGCAAAAGGAAAACATAGATTTAGTTTCCTATTACCCATTCGAGCTTCACCATTTCACGACGGAGCGTACAGGATTCGGTGCAATACAGAGCAATTTCCTCAAATCCTTTATCGACGCCGCAGCCGTTGCCTGCGCACGGCTGATCTCCGCGCACCTATGCCGGCGGCGGTAGCGGGTCTCCCCAAATGCGCCACGTCGTCCTCCAAATAGCTTTCGCGGCCTTCTTGCACAAAGGCACACAACCCTCATTGCTCACCCGTGTTGTTGTCCCACCGCCGCCCGCGACCCGCCTCATGTACCGCTTCGCGGTGTCGTCGTCGTCGGCACCGCCATTGTCCCTGTATAGCAATATGGCGTACAGATAGGCCGCCGCATCGTGCCCACCATCGCGGCGCGCCGGAGATCATCGCTTTGCCTGTTTTCCATGAACACGGTGTTGATCCCGGAGTAGAAGCAAGCCCCCGGATTGCCGAGATCGGTCAGCATAGCAAGGAAGGCTGTGTAAGCGGTGAGGTCCCACATCCAAGCAATCTCATCTCTTATCGCCTCTATCGACAAACGCCGGCCGACGTCGCGGTGGCTACACAGGCGATGCATGGTTGAGCAGGTACCTCGTAGGCTGCGGAGGTCAGCCAAGGGCCGCTCCGAGGTCGCACCGACGAGCGCTGCAATCTCAATGTGGACCTCCTGAGGGAGGTCCTCCAGCAGTGACGGCTGGTGCGGCCTGCTAGGCATCTCCAGGAAAAATGGCAACCACCGTCTTCTCGTCCCTAATCTCCTGCCCCCGCGCAGAGAGAGAACGCGCCGAGGTATGAGGACGATGAGGAGTGTATGCAGTTGTGGTTTTTCGCGGGTAGATGAAGGGGCCAGCAGGGCAACATTTTTTATCGAGGAGTCAAACTCTTTGAAGTTGGACCAAATATAGACCGAATAATAACATTTTGCACAATGGAGAGTTGTTGGCGACTCGGGTTGGTGAACCTGCGTATTCTTTGTTGGGCGGGTAGGGTTATCTTTTTTTATATAGGTTGCTGACGCTGACGCGTGGGCTCGACACTTTTTTTTTGAAACGAAACTTGCTTCCCTCAAATATTAGAGCCCATTAAACAACACCTAAAAATTCATTAAAAATACGAACAATTCGTAGTTGGTCATTTAGTATTTGAATAAAATATCAGCAGGCACACTTGTGTAACCAAAATTATCAAAATTCAAATTTTTATCTCATGGTTGGGATATAATAATTCTAATAATGTCTTAGGTTGGTCTAAAAATATACAAATTGACTTGGAAACATAATTTGGGTCCCTAAACTTGTTATAAAAATTTCAAATGTTTTCTCAAAAGGAAGATCATACTTGTGTACAAATGTGTACATCTCTCACATAGTTTCCTAGAATGTTATACTTCAACACTGAAGTTTTCCATACTTCACAACATGTTCGAACTCATATACATTTGAAATTTTAACACAACCTTGTGTTCACCTTAACATTATGAAATAGAAAGTTTCATTAGTAATGGTTGTGTAAAACAAATATTATTTCTATGTTACTTGTAAGAAACAAGATAAAGGAGTATAAACAACATCCAGGAAATGGAGTTATATACGAAACAATGTCATAAATGAATAGAAGTTTATTTTAGAAAAAATCAGAAACAAATATCATCAAATTTGGATTACGAATGATGGAGAAATACGTGATTCAAATCTTTGATTGCAGATTAAAAGGCGAAAATGAAGCGAACCGTTCTTCGAATAGAACTAGCCCTGGCCTGACGCGTTTTCCTAATAATATTGGGCCTTTCAGTTTTAAGGCCCACACACGCCCACTCGCGCTAGGGTTAGTAGGGAAAGACGCCTCCCTCACGCAGTCGCCTCCTCACTCTCCCCTCGCGCCGTCGTCTTTCTCCCCCTCGCGCCGCTGCCGCTTCCTCCCCCTCGCCCCTCCGCCGCCGCTTCCTCACCCTCGCATTCCTCCCCTTACCCTCCTCCCCCGCGACGCGACGCACGCTACACACCTTCGCTGAGACGCGCGCCACACCACCCCTCACCTTCCAGCGATGACGACTAGGAGGAGGAGGAGGGATCCAGCCACGAGGTCGACGCGAGGACGTGGCGACTAGAGATCCCTCCGCTCCGACAGTGACAAGGTGAACTGCATGCTAGAAATCCCTCCTACATCATTAAGATACATTCTTGACTATGCTCACCAGTAGCGTAGCACCATTAGGGCCAGCTGGGGCAGCCGCCCCAGCTAATCTGCCCTAACTCGACTATGTTCCTTCTTCTCTGACGATATTTTTAAGTTTCAGTAGTATTTCTAGATGGCACCATGACTCATAGGACCTTAGTACTTGCTAATTTGTGTCTTTGTTCTTCAAATTTAAGACTACATTTTGAAAAATTTCGCTAAAATTTGTGCAACTGCAGCATATAGATGTGTGAATTGGTGTGTGTTTCATTTTGGTTTGGTCCGTCATTAGGTGTCGCCCCAGCTAATTTTTTTCTTGCTCCGCCACTGATGCTCAGTTAGGGTTTCGAGTTTCAAAACGTATACTTAGCATTTTCCTTTGGACTCACTCTTATATTTGGTTTTGCTCTTGTTCCATATGTACATTTGGACATTCTCTCCAAGTTGAATAAGTACCTCATCAGCAATAGAGGCAGCGAGCATCTTCCTCTTTAAAATGGTAAGGTTGTATTGCCTGAACTAATTTTTTGGTTTCTAAATATTGCATTTATGTTAATGGTTTACCATAGAACCAATGAAATTATAGTGGGCTAAACTAGTTAATGTAATTATTTTCTCATTTGTATGGTCTTGTACACAGTTCTGTGGGTGTTGATTAGATAAATGCTTAGCTGTTATGCATGGTTAACTAAAAATGTGCTCTACTTGTCTCCTGTTGTAGCATGCCTCCTGGGAGAGCTAGCAGTATGGTCTGCTTTTTGTGCTATTCTTGGACACTGAGCTGACCTTTCTCATAATCCCTTGACAATTAATTCACAGGATAACTCTGTCGAGGACTGCCGACCTGGGCAATTTGAAGAAGATGCATATAATGAAGAAGATGGATATGCCACTGCTAGTGACGAACAAGAGCAGGTGGGTGGGGCTACGGGCCAAGCCAGGGTGCCAAGGACAGCGACAAAGTGGCCAAGAGACAAAATGGTAGTCACTGAGGTTGAGAGAGGGGGGATGCCAGTACCATTGACACAAAAGCGCAGGTTCAGGGCGCTTGCAGGGCTCATTGCTAGACAAAAGATACCTTTGGATTTGCCAGAAATAAAAAAAACTAAGCGATGAACAAAATGGTACTTGTTTGAAACCTATATGTAGAAACACTTGGAGTTCCAGGAAGACATGAAAGAGCAGGCATTCAAGCTTTTGTGGAAGATTGCAGCCAAGGCATGGAGACAATTCAGATTTCAGCTTAGGCGAGATTTTGTCAGAAAAGGACTCGAGCCATTTGGAAAGCACGACTTTATCAAGCCGGAAGAGTGGACAGAGTTTGTGAAACAGCAGGAAACCGAGAAAGCCTCATCTCTTAGTGGCAAGTTCAAGTCACTTCGAAGCCTGAACACAAACGAGCACAGCATGGGTCCAGCTGGTTATTGTGGAAAACTACCACTGTGGGAGGAAGAGGACAGGAAATTAGCTGCGGCTGGGATCGCCAACCCATATGATGCCTTCACTGATGATCGTTCTAGGAATTGGATGCGAGCAAGGAGTAAACTAGTGGTGAAAGACGGTGTTGCCGAGGTAGTGTTCAACAAAGTAGCAAATGAAAGTGTGGCTGCAGACATCATGGAAAAGAATGCACATGCAGAATCTTCAGGAATGACTTCATGGCTGAGGGAGAATGATGTGCTAAGTCAGTGCTTGGGCCGCCCCGAACAACCAGGTCGCGTGCGTGGTGTCTCCAGCTACCAGGGCTGGAAGTTTGCATGGCCTCAGCACGCTTCCATGTATAGGAAGAGGAAGAGGGCCAGTACTGACTCATCAGTTGATAAGCAACAGATGAAGGAAGAAATCAAGCAAGAACTCAAGGCTGAGATGGAGAAGGATATGCTTGACATGATGGCACGAGGGTACCAGGTGGTGTTTGCACCAGTGTCCAATCGCACAAGCCCTTCACCCGCCGGACTGAAGAGCAGCTGTGCATCCGCAGATAATGTAGGTTTGATCAATGGTGCTACAGAGTTGTTGACAGAGGTAGTGCACATTGCTTCCCCCCACACAGGAAGACCTTATAGGCACGTTGACTGAACCCACAGACTGTGGCCTATGGATCATATTTCACGGTGTTGAATGTGAAGCTGCAATTGGTGTGGTTCAACCGGAGCAGACTACGCTACACACAGTTCTGATTCATGAAGACTGTGCTGTGGTCGAAGTGCTGCATGTATATTCTGTCTTTAGGGATCACGTGCTGGAACACCCTCCTAATGACGAGGTGACGACACTTGGACAAGCTCTACACCAGAGGATACAGTGGAAGAGGTGTCATATTCACATCAAGGGAGCACCAATTGCAAAATCTTGTTCGCACACTATGGTACAGTTTCCTTCTGGTTCACAGACTACAGGACAAAACCCAAACCCAGAAATGCAAATTACAAAACAAAATTCCCCACCTGGTAACCCACCTCCTTCTCCTCGTCCACACCCAGAAACGCAAATTACAGAACAGATTCATTCCCAACCTGGTAACCCACCTCCTCTTCCTCCAGACCCAGAAACGCAAATTACATCCCCACCTTCTCCTCATGAAAGAACAAAACCTCCATCCCCAAAAGAAAGTGCTCAAAACAATGATGCCAAAGCAGGAGCCCAGAGTCATGTGTTGGCTGATGTCGAGAAATCTGTCGACGACAGTTCGAAGAAAGCTGCAGGTACATCTGGGCCCAATATCTCTGCAATAGCTCCTGGTCAGACACCACCTGAGAAACCTTCTTCAGCCATCTCAAAGCAGCAGGAAAAGAAACTCGCTGAAAATAAAAGGTCTACCAGAAAGCGATCTGAGAAACCTTCTTCAGCCATCTCAAAGCAGCAGCAGCAGAAAATTGCTGAAAATAAAAGGTCTCAGAAGCCTACCACAAAGCCTTCTTCAACCATCTCAAAGCAGGAGGAAAAGAAGCCTACCAGAAAGCCATCTAAGAGAAACGCCAAGAAGAAGGCGGCCAATGTTGCTATGACTCATATTAACCCAAACTACAAATTTGGAAATGCATTGCTCAGTCCTGATGAACTCAAGCATCCAGATACTGCTCCTTCTGTCACTAATCTCCACAATTTCTACATGGGACGTTGTAAGGACAATGATGAGTCTCTGATTCAGGGCATAATATGGCCCAAGCACGGCTGGTGGCCTGTGAGAGAAGATGGAAAATACGAGCTGTTGTCTGTGATCATCAGCGACTTGTACGATCTCTTCAACTTGGATGCTTTGGATATGGGACTTCTCCGCTGTTTCATCCTGTAAGTTGCTTGAAAATTTAATCTGCTTCTCACTAATCATTTTCTATCTAAATGTGCTTTCTGCCTCAGTTCATCTTTACTATGTATTTTGCCTCTTTACACTTTGTTTTTTCTTAATATTAGGAATATGGCTGTAGAAGTACGGCAGAAGAAGGAACCTGTTGCCTTCCTTGATCCTGAATGCTTTAGCATGTCAAATATACAAAATAACAGTGATTTTTTTGTGTCCTATACGAAGCGTGCCTACCAGTCATATGCTAAAAAGAGAGTCATTATTTCCTGCTATAACACTGGGGAGCACTGGATTGCAGTGGTGATCTTTCCAAAGCAGAAGACGGTCTTGTATCCTGATTCATATAGGATCCTAGGCGCTAATTTCTCCGAGTTGGTACTTGCCATTGATGAGTAAGTTCTTTTTCTTTCTTAACCTACAAACTTCCTCAACAAACTCTGCAGAGTTTATTAATGCTGCCCTAACCATTGTTGCATGTTTTGTTGTAGTGCTTGGAATAGTTACTGCGATGACAACAAGTTGCCCCGCTGTGCCTTGAACCATGAGAAGGCTTTTGATGTACGTATTACTTAGTATTTCCTGCCTGTGGAAGCTAGTACTAAAGCTTGAGTTTATTTCTTCTCACCACTGTTTGTCTATGTATATTTATCGTAGCGCCACCAACAACCTTACAAATCCAGAGTCTGCGGCTTCTATTGTGCCTATCACATGCTTACAGTAAAAAATAAATTGAAGGACCCTGAGGTACTTTCTTGGTATCTGCAATTGTAACACCTGCAACTGAGCACAGTTCTTGCTTATTAGCACTGCACATGTTTGGTAACCACCTGTGTGCTGACTGCTAACATTGTTATATTCAGGCATTTCACATACCTACTTGTCAGCTGCACCGAGACACGCTACTCCACATTAGGGAAAGAACTACCTTATTCCTCATGGACCAGGTGATCACACCCTCAGGAAAATTTCACATTAATGATGCTATGATGGCTCGCATTGTATTAGATACCAATCCTCATGGCCAGTGATGATATTGTTGTGAACCTTACTTAGCTTGTTAGAAGAGGATGCTGAATGCTTGAATTTTGACAGATTATGCATGTGAATCTTGTGGATTTCTATTCAGTTTGTGGAGTTTTGTGAATGTGGATGCTGGACCTAATTTTTGTGAAAGTAGACAACGCGTCTCCTTTAGTCGAGACAGAGGAGACGCAAATTCAGACTACGTGTCTCCTTTGGTCGATTAGAGGAGACGCACGTACACAGTAGGCGTCTCCTTTGGTCCAGACAGAGGAGACGCACGTACACAATACGTGTCTCCTTTGGTCGAGACAGAGGGAGACGCGTACTGACAAGATGCGTCTCCTTTGGTCGAGACAGAAGGAGACGCGGGTTCACAGCAGGCGTCTCCTTTCGTCGAGACATAGGAGACGCATACTGACAAGACGCGTCTCCTTTCGTCCAGACAGAGGAGACACGCACTGAGGAGACGCGTTTCCTTTCGTCCAGACGGAGGAGACGCGCACTTACACGACACGTCTCCTTTCGTCAAGATAGAGGAGACGCGTCATTTTCCGCGTCTTCGATGTTGAGTTCATGTAACGGGCTCGGTTTCTATGGCCATTACCAAAGGTCCATGTGGGCCCAGAGAAATAGACATTTCAGGTGACCGGTAACTAGTTTCGATAACGGTCTTTGTTAGACACCCGTTACTAATACGTGTTATGAGTAACGGGCTCAGTGTCTGCACCCGTTACCAAAGGCTCCGGTGGGCCCAGAGAAACAGCCATTTCAGGTGACCGGTAAGTAGTTGTGGTAACGGTCTTTGTTTGACGCCCGTTACAATTACGTGTCATTAGTAACGAGCATCGACCCGTTACCTTTGTTGGCTTATTTGTAACGCTTGATCGGTAACGGGCGTTTTGCCCGTTACCAATAGCCATCCGCGCCTATTACCAATGTCTGTTTTTCACGTAGTGATCCATGGGTATAACAAAATATTATCAAAAATAGAATTGTCCATCTGTTGATTATTTAAGCACAAAGATGATTTCAAATGACAAATGTTTCAAGCAACCAATGGATTGTTTAACCCTAGATCTTTGGGGCCAATTTGTTTTTGTTTCTTTTTGTCTGCGCTTTTGTTCTGGTTCCTGTACTCGGTGACTTATTCTCTTCTACTTAATGAAATATGTGCTATGTGCGGGGCAGCGTGCAGCGGCGGCGCGCCCGGGAGGCCACGACGGCGCGTGCCAGCGGTGGCGGAGGCCGGTGAGGGAGCAGAGGAGGCAACCATGGCGGGCGCGTAGCGCGGAGGGCCAACGTGTGGGGGTGACATGCGGGTGACAATGACGCACGGGAGGAGAAGGGTGGCGACGGGTTCACGGGAGGAAGAGGATGGATGCTAAGGTTTGATGTTAGTGGGTTGTGTGGGCTGTTATTTAGACTTCCAGTGGATTATAGTTTCATAAGAAACTATCTTCCGGAAGGTGGTATATAGGATTGGATTAAGTCCTTTTGACCCCTGTCATGTATTGGGCGAGTTCGGTTTCTCCCCTGCTGTCCAAAACTGGGTATTCGAGGCTCTCATCTCCTGAACTTGTGCGTTTTCCCTCCCTCAACTGTTTTGCATAGCGGTTTTGATGATGTGGACACCACGTTGTGGTAGGGCCCACTTGTTAGAGTTACCCCATCTATCTTCTCTCTGTTTCCCTCTTTCTCTCTCCTCTCTCATCTCTCTCCTCCGTTCAGATGACCGTCGGGTGGAGCAGGGACCGGCGGTCGAGCGGCCGGTGGGCGTAGGATCTAGGGACGGGCCACCCTGCTCCTCTGTTGCTTGCCGTCGGAGGCCCACCCCGCCCCGCGGCACCGCCTGAGGGCCACCGGCACCGACTCAGGGAGTGTGGCACGCAACAGCCGGCGTCGGGGAGGAGCAGCAGCGGAAGAAGAATGTTGCTGCCGCCGCCTCCAAGAGGGAGAGGGAAAAGGGAGCAGAGGGTCACCGTGGAGCTCTCATGGAGGCTCGAGTCGCCGACGGGCTGGGCCACTCGCCCACCCCTGTTGACGGCTGTTAAGTACTACTTTCAGCCATCAATATTCTCACATAAATGGAGGCATATGTATTATTTACTTGCATTTTGGTTTGAATGATGTAGTTCCACTTGCCCTTGGAGATTATTTGTATGTAGGTGAAATAAGCATAAAAAGAGATGGAAACCCACCTTCAATGGGAGATCCATGCCAACTCAGCTGAGGAGGTGGCTGCCACCAAGGAAACACGTGGCAATCTACGTCACTGATCCAAGAGAGGCACTCACCGACAAATCAGAGAGCGACACATGGACTTCACAAGGACTCATGGGCCCACCAGAGCTCCAACTTATCAGGAAACTTGGCATGCATGGGGGAAGGATCAAAGGGCCCACAAGTCAGCCACCTAGAGGAAGCATAGGCCAGGAGGCCACCCTAGGGGGCCGGCCGATCCTAGGATCAGCCGAACCGACCTAGGGGGCTTCCATCCTGGCCCTCCACGTGGTTGCTCCCCATTGGTCACTTGCTGCATCCCCGGGTGTTTTGGTGGAGTTTGAGCCCTGAAGCAAGCCTCCTCCATGCCTATAAATAGAAGGGGAGGGGCACCATTTCACATACACCACTCTCTCCATTCTCCTCTCACTTTTAGTTTCCAAGGCTTGGGGGTAGGCTAGAGTAGCTCTTATTCAGGTTCCAAGTCTACTTTGGAGTCTAGGTATGAGTTCTCTTGTATCTTTATTTCTTTGTATGACTTTGATCTACTTCAGTTATTCGGCTATTTCATATAAAGTAGTGGTAGATCATATGATTGATATGTTCTTGAGTTCATCTCTTGTTCATCATTTAGAGGCTCGTGTTCTTTGTGAACACTACCTTTTGATCCACTTGAAGGATGATTTCCTCATTCCTTATGTGTTTGTTCATAAGTTAGAGGCTCGTGTTCTTCACGAACACGACCCTTTGATCTTGTTGACTAGATATAAGAGAGTTCGTATCCGTTCGTGTGACTAGCCCTAGTTTGATCTTGTTAGATGGCATGTTAGTGTTGCATGAAGTTTGTGTTCAAGCTACGGTACTCGGTCTAAGTTGACCAGTCTTCTGGTGGCTCTCTCCCTGGGTCACAATAGCCCGGGCCGGGTGAAGTCTAGCAGTAACGTAGGCATGGTGCCTAGGTTGTGTGGCTACGTTAGTTATGAGCCTGCCCCCCGTAACGATTGAGGTAGGCCGTAGTAGTGACAGCTGTTGGACCTTTTGAAACCCTCCGCGCTGGGGTATTGTTGTAGGAGTCTAAAGGATAGTTTCGTAGAGTGCTGGTCGTCACGGGCTATCTCCCCGTTTGTACCTGGGTGCTGAACCTTACCCTTTCACGCAATGCTTTATGCTTATCTCTTGTATCTTCTAGCTTTGTATGTTTAGTACCTTAGAACCTAGAGCTAACTCGTATGTTCCCCCTAAGCCGTAGTGTACTAGAGTAGAGGTAGATGAGAGTGTGTGTCACACTACCCTATCATATCATTTCTCTTACCCCTGTCTTTGAGCTGTTGTCTTCTATATCTATCTCTTGGTTTACATTCAGTGCTAAAGCATAAGTCTTGATATCCGCCATTGCCTTCCACAGATACGATACCCTTGGAATACTCTCCTTCCCTGGGGAAATGCTACAATGGTTTATCTGTGCGCTTGCGGATTCGTTCATGATCGTTAGATTTACCTATGGAAATTCTTGATGCTCACGCTAACTCGGCGTTGTTAGGTGATTGCGTTAAGAATTGTAAAAAAGCATTTCTGGTGCTGTTGCCGGGGAAGGCACAAGATTATCATGACTATGCTTTGCATCTGTTTATAAATCATGAATAGGTTAGAGCAAATCTCAATGCAGGCTAACCTTGATTGTCTTCTTTTATCTTTGGATGATGAAGACAGGTAGTGTATGACTGGTTTCGACTTACAGGAGAATTTCACTAAAGATCCCGAGTCACTAGTGAGGAAAGCTCGAATTCATTTCGACTCACCTTGTCGTACTCGTCCGGAAGGCGATCAAGTTTCCTTTGTACCATCCACGTCAAACGCTATGGCCCAGAATACGCTTCGTGAGTACTCGGCTCCTTCTGCTGACCAAGTGCTGCAAGGTCCTGAGGTGGCAATGGGGACTAAAAACTTTGAGATCAAGACGGGTCTAATCACAATGGTACAGGCTAGTCCATTTTGTGGCAAGCCAAATGAGGATGCTAATGCCCATCTACAGCAATTCCTAGAGCTATGCAGCACTTTCATCATCAGGGGTGCAAATATGGATGTTGTTCGTCTTCGACTATTTCCGTTTTCTCTCCTGGGGAAAGCCAAGCAATGGTTCTATGCGAATCGTGATGTTACCAATACTTGGGACACGTGTTCATAAGCATTGCTCAAGAAGTTTTCCCATTGGGTAAAACCAATGCTCTTCGTGGAAGGATTTCTAGTTTCCGGCAAGCAGCAAGTGAATCTATTCCAGAGGCTTGGGAAAGGCTTCAGGAGTATGTCCTGGCCTGTCCTCACCATGGGATGGAGGATTGGCTAATTCTTCAGAGCTTTTATAATGGGCTGACTCCGACAGCCTGAGGCCATATTGATGTTGCTGCTCAGGGAGCATTCTTCTCACTCACTGTTGATAATGCTAAACTACTTATTGAGAAGATGGTATCCAACCAAGGGTGGAGCGATGAACGACTCCAACCACGTCCGAGGGGTACTCATACTATCAAGGAAGCAGATATGGTTATTGCCAAGCTGGACCTCCTTATGAAAAGATTGGATGACTACACCAGCGAGAAGGCTGCCATGGCCACCACTACTCTGCCTATGGACTCTCATATGACTTGTGAAGTCTGTGGTAACACTGGGCATTCGGGAAATTACTGTCCTGAAACTCAGGAGGAAGTGATGTACAAGAATGGCAATAACAATAGTTATCATCCACATCAACAAGGAGGCCAAACGTGGAATCAATAACGCCCTTATTATCAAGGAGGTAACCAAGGTAACACTTACAATTCTAAGCAGCCCTCCTTGAGAGATCTTGTTTTCGGGCAGGCTAAAATTAATGAAGGTGTTAATAAAAAGTTAGCTGCCCTTGATAAATCCTTGGAAAGTCTCAACGTTAAGCTTGAAAGTTTTTCTTCTACTCAGAAGAGCCAGCTAAGTTTTAACAAAATGTTAGAAATTCAGTTAGCTCAGTTAGCTGCTTTGGTTCCGTCTGCTGATAACGGGAGCATCCCGGGGCAACCCGTGTCCTCTTGTGAAAATGTTAGTGTAGTGTCGACTAGGTGGGGTAAGCCACCTAGGAAGACGTATGCTCCTAACTATGTAGGGAAGCCCATACAACAAATTCTAGATCCATGGGAGGAATCAACAGTTGTACACAGAAGAGACCCTGGCTATCCAGCTATCACATGCACAATTTTTTTTTACAAAACTATCAAGCATGCCCTTTGTGACCTTGGTGCAAGTGTCAATCTCATGTCCAAGGCCATGTTCGAGCAACTGGGATATCCAGCTCTCGCTCCAATAGCACGGACTATCCAACTCGTTAATTCAACGATACGATATCCAGAAGGAATTGTTGAGAGTCTATTGGTCAAGGTCAAGAACTCTTATGTCTTCGCGGATTTCGTGGTCCTTGATATGGACGACGAGGGAGGAATGCCGCTCATCCTTGGGCGACCATTTCTCAGTGATGTCCGAGCTAGAATCAATGTGGGGGCCGGAGTGATCCGTTTCCGCATTGGGAAGAGGAACTTGGTGTTCTGGTTTCAAGATAAAGAAGAGCAATGCTATTTAGTGCAAGATAGTGTTGAGTAGCTTGGGGGAAGGACGGAGCCTTCACCCCCAAAGAAGAAATCTCTGTCAAAGTTGAAGCAAAAGAAAATTCGTAAAGAATGACGGAAGGTTGAGAAGGCATCACCCTCTACTTCTCAAGAGTGGGATGCAGAGTGGTATTGACCGCTGAGAAGAGTCCAACTCGTCAGACTAAAAATGATGAGTCCTTTCTACCAAAAAGGTTAAAGATGGTATTTATCTCATATTTCCCTTTCCAAAATTTTATTTAACTTCCAAACTGCATATTTGATTTTTTCCAAACCTTGCATCTGCATGCTAGATTTATCTAGCCCCTTTTCCCTTTTCAAATAAAATTTCTTAAAATAATTTCTAAGTTTGAAAATTCTAGAAAAATCAATTGAAAAATATTTTGGATGAATTTGGGCCGTGGCACTCAGGCAGGCCCCCAGCTAGCCGTTGGGGAGCCACTGGCCAAAGCAGGGGGCAGGTGGGCCCGGCCAGGGGTCGGCCGACCCCAGGTTTGGACGAAGCAGCCCAACGGCTGCTGAAACGAACCGGATTTCCGAAACTGGAAACGTGATCCTCTGCACCTCTGTGATAGTCCCAGGAAATGGCTATCACGTGCAATCCCTGTCTCAAGTGGTACAAATCCATACAACACGGGAATAGAGGGAATATTACATAATTTTATTAATACATCAGAGTACAACATTTCGGCATAAGCCGGGTACAAGTCCAACTGGACTAAACAAGAAAGGTAAAACATCTACGTAGCGGATCTATCGAAGCGAAGCGTCTCCAGCTCCACAGGCAAACTTGAGTGTAGGACCAGCTCTGGTCTTCCCATCTTTCATCGTCGATGTCGTAGTCGGTCACCAAGTCTGAAAGCATCGCCATCTACCCGATAAGCGGGTAGGTCATGTCAGCTTCCCAACAAAGAGCAAAAGCGGTGGATGAATTCTAGTATGCATGGATAAACCTATATCTGGCTGTAGAAGGTTTATGCAAGTAGCGGTAGCAACATCAAGGTATGTGGCATTGCAGAGAGGTCACCATCTCCGAGGAGATCCACACCTCCGAGGCCAACGCCTCCGGGGTCAACACCCCAACCAAGAAAAGAACACCAACACACTGGATCTCAACCGAGACACATCATCCCACTCTCATCTGCGATGTGGGGTCACCAACTCCTATCCCCACATCTCAACGACACGAAGCCGGGCTCACACACTCGGGGGAGAGAAGCAGCACAAGAAAATACTAGCCAGGTGAGAGATCGAAAGGGCTGTCCATACCAGTGGACACGGACTATAGCTATAGGTTTAACACTCTGAAGAGGTTGTACAACTAGACCCGCCGGATAGGGCAGAAACGGGGATCAGCCATTCCACATCCCTACCTAACAGCCGGAGACCTAGTAGTGGGTGGCACTCTCCTGCCTCTTTGAGCCTGACTCGTCCTAAACTAGGGCGCGAAACTTGCCAGCAGGGCCTCAGAGCTGTGAAATCTTCCCCGGAGGAGCCGAGGCAACGTCTACTTGGTATAACCCGCCCCCCTCACACGACCACACCAGTCCGCCTACAAGCTGAGTGCCAACCACCAACTAGTTCTCAGACCGAACCCCGCCCATACGTGAGCGAACGGTTTGTACGAAAATAGCCCAAAGATCAAGGTCACACAGTCGATCGGTCCTTAATTGCAAGGAGCGAGCACTCCACCAACTCCACCCGTTCGGCACGCCGCTAGGGCGGGAGGCCAGTGTTGACGGCTGATTTTCACTCACTTCTTACCCGTCAAACATATACCTTTTGGCATGGAAAATGATCATCAACACTAGAATAGGGCTTAAACTAATCATTTCCACAAGTGTCGGTGATTATGCAAATACAGGTGAATAGCACTAGAAAGAGAAGTAAAAGCACAAGTCTTTGATCCAAGCACTTCAAGTCCAGCTAATGAGGGGATGCCACCTAGGATCCCCCGGGATCACTAATGTCATCAATCCAAGAGAAGCAAGCCCGACGAATCACAAAGCGCCACATGGACATCACATGGATTCAAGGGCCCACTTATACCCCAAAATCGTCGGGAAACTTAGCATGCACGGAGGACAGGCATCAGGGCCCACCAGTCAGCCACCACGAGGAAGCACAGGGTGCCACGTGGCCCCCTGGATTCGGTCGAACCCTAGATCGGCCGAACCGACCTTGGTTCGGCTGATCTAGGCCCTCCACGTGTCATCTCCTGATTGGTTCCTGGTTGCAGCTCCGGGCATTTAGGGGCACTTGGAGCCCCGAAGCAAGCTTCTCCCTCCTCTATAAATAGGAGGGGAGGGGCTCCATTTTGGAACACACACTTCTCCTCCTCCTCTTCATTTTGGCTTGGAGCCTCTCTCTTTAGGAGAGGAGAGCTCTTTGCATAGGATTAGTGCTAGGAAGTGAGGTGGGAGGCTTGAGGCCATGTCATGATTCATGACATCTTCCTCAAGAATGATCCTCAGTGGTGCCTTTGTTCTTCAACTAGACTAAAGTGAGTATTTCGATATTTCCTATTTAGACTAAAGTCGTATGCATGCTTAGTTGCTTTGTTCTTGTGTTCTTCGTTTGTTCTTGGTTTAGAGGCTTGTGTTCTTCGAACACAACCCTTTCGATCCAGTAGACTTAGATCATAAGTTTGCATCTAGTTTGCCAGCTTGTCTATTAGAGTAAAGTGAAGCTCCTGCATGTTTCTAGTTAGATCAAAGTGCATTCGTGATCTTGCATGAGTGATAGAGCATACCTTGAGCTAGTGCCAGTATCTCCCTCACGGATTCGTAGGAATAGTAAGTGGTGTAGACGAGGTGTCTGGACCATAAGCTACCCTTCGAAGACCACGTACGATCGTAGCGTAGAGGTAGGCCACAGTGGTGATAGCCTGTTGGACCCTTTGTCAACCCTCTACGTCGCGTACTGAGTTGGGCTCGAGCCAACGCATTGGCCTTGTGCTTGGTGCCCGAAGTGAGTGCTATACCTGAGACACCGTAACTAGACTCCGCGCTCAGTCGAGGCAGATCCTTTCTACCTATCCTATCAATCAGTGTTGTGTCCTTGGATCATCTATACTAGAGTAGGAGATAGTACACTCCGTTCCTTGGGTTCGATACCCTTGGAATACTCTCCTTCCTTGGGGAAGTGCTACAGCGGTATTTCCGTGCGCTTGCGGTATACCCGGTCGTTCTTATTCGCTCCCTCTAGGTGCGCAACTAGTGGTGACGTTAAGAAACACCAACAGCCAGGTCGCATCTCCCCTAGACAGGCGTTCACAAGTAACCAAGCGGCTCGCTCCCGCGGTAACACATCAAGGAGTCACACTCACCCAAAACACACGCTAGAATACACCGAGATAACCCAATCTCAGCCCAACACCAGAGATCCATCCATATCACAAATCAGGTAAAATATATGGATAGAAAATATCGGGGACTAGCTAGGGGTCTGTAGCTAGTCCTAAGGTAGGAAGTTCAAGAAACATGGTATATCAAATCCAAGGCATGGCTAAAAGATTGTCTATGCATTTCAATCATCCAAAGCATCATAAATAAAGCACTAGCAACTAAATAGCATGCATGGGATCTACATGGTCGGGAGTGACATGACACCTGCGTGGTAGTCGTTGTAGAGTAGTAGAGGTTGAGGCCTTCCTTCGGGTCGGAGGTCTTCTCGGTCGTTGCAACTCGGGTCTTCAAACATGATTACAAGCCTACACGAGATGCGACGGAAATAAATAACGACAATCATCTAGGCAATAACTCCAAATAACATCAATTTAGAAGAACCAAATAAATCCAAACTAGCTACAAGCAGCACCAGATTAATTTAGAAAACTAAAGTAATTAGTTTTATAATAAAATTAGTTTTAAGCTATTAGCTTTATATATTTTGAAAACAAAGTTAGGGAGAAGGGTTAGTTCAAGGTTGGGTTGCTGATCAAAGGCTAAAGGTTTGGTGATCGCGCTGGCAAGGCATTATCTGGCCAAGGTGTGCAGCAGCAGCATAAGGAGGAGGAAAGGTTTGGCTTGTGGTCGGAAAAAGGGTGGTGATGCGGTAAGGCGTGCTCGGAAGCACGACGGAGCAAGTGCTAGCAAAGAGGCAAAAGGGACTCGACTTGGGGATGTATTCCTGTCCGCGTCACGTCAGTGGCCAGTTGCGGGGCTCCGGCGTCCCAGACCCACAATAGCGCAGTGGCGGTAGCGGCCACGAATCCTTCTCCAAGTACGTAGGGCAAAAGAGGTTTGGTTCAAGGGCAAGAGTAGATAAGGATAGGGTAGCAGCGAGCGTCTCGGAATTATGAAACCAACGCTAGTGGTTTCATAATTTTCGGAGCTCCGGATAATTAGTTATGAATTTTTAAAGGAAAAGGGATTTATAAAACATTTATTAAACCCTTTTATTAAATCAGAAAATAATTTTTATTAAAAATAATGCTGACGTCAGCATGACGTCAACGGTCAGCTGGTTAATGGGCCTTAAGTGGGCCGGAAGGCCCATCAGATCTGGCCCAACAATGCCGAGTGTACCAAAGTCCTGATTCGCAACCCAGATTCCACCTTCAATCTGGTTTGGCTGGGCTGCAGTATTTGGGCTTTGGTGGCCCAAGCCCAAGCTACGGTTTACTTAAGCTTTTTTCCGCAGAAGTCCAGGAATGACCCTTCATCTATCCTGGGATACGAAGGAGACCCTTCCTCCGGCGGCGTGCGCATCAGGTGTTCGACCCAATGTCCAAAAGGGGCAGCGGCGCGGCAAGAGCTCGCCGACGGCGGGGATTGACCGCGGCGGTGGTGCGTTCACTTGCACAGGGATCATCACGGCGTGAAGGCCGGCCACAGAAATGGTTCGTCTCCATCGGCTTGATGGCTGGTGCACAAATCGTCGACGGCCATGGGATCGGATCAGGGTGTGTGCGCGGCAGGACGATCAGTGCAGTGCGGCGCGGCGCGGCGAGGCATGGCGGTAAGGAGCGGTGCGGAGTAGCGCGACGTAATGAGAAGCGGAGTGGCGCACGGTGGATCAGCAGAGCGGGGCGGCACAGCTCCTGCGCGGATTCGCGGCACGAAGCGGAGCGGCGTAGCGTGGCTCACAGCAGAAGCGCGGCACGAAGACCGGGTGAGGCACAAGAGTGGCGCGCGCGCGATTTGACATCTACGGCGTGAGGCAGAACGGCACGTCCAAGGCAAGGCGACGCGACGCGAGGTAGCGCGGCGCGGCGCGGCTGGCAGAGCGAGAGCGGCTGCAGGTCAGCGCAGCGCAAGGCAGCATGACGCAGACAGATCAAGGCAGCGCGGCGGTGAGTAGGGTGGCGCGGCGCGAAGCGGAGCAGTGCGGAACAAAGCAGAGTGACGTGGCTGCGGCGAGCTTCGTGGTGGCGGCGGCGCACGGCAGCAGAGCGATAGGGCGGCGCGGCGCGGCGAGACACGGCGGCAAGACGGCGTGTGCGAGGCAAAAAAGGGGGAGTGCGCGGCGCGGTGAAGCGCGACAGAGCAGGGCGGGAGCGGCGAGAGTGGCGCAGCACCTGCATGATATCACGGCGCGAAGACCGGGTCGTCGCGGTTTAGCCCACATGGCTCGATGGCCGGCTCACAGATTCGGTTCAGGGCGGTGGCGCAACAGAACGAGCAGCGGAGAACGGAGCGGGACAAGACACGGATGTGCTCACCGAGGGGCGTGATGGAGGGCAAGGCGAAGCAGGGAGACGTTGGGGCTGTGATGGGTCGCTGCGGGCAGGTCCGACGTGACGAAGTTCGCGGATGAAGGCGTCGACCGTGGTGTCGTGGTGCTCTTGGTGGTGTACCGGGTTCGGCTTCTTGTCCTCGTGGCTCTCGGTGCTGGCGCGGCGAGTGGCTTGTGGTGCGGCGGCGTCGTCCAGGCACGGATCGGCTCCTCCTCGGTGTGGCGCAACTTGTCACGGAGCTTCGGTGCGGCGACGTGGTGGTGCTTGTGCGCGCGGGGTTGATGGAGCGTAGAGAGCGGCGGCTTGGGATTTGGGGAGAAAAAGAGGGCGGCGGCGGATTAGAAAGCAGTGGAAAGGGGAAAACAGAGGAGCTATGGTGGATGGGAAGACAGAGGGAAGGGGAAACCCCAATTGAGTTGGCGAGCGCGGCAGCTAGGGTTGAAAGGGTTAGGGCGGCTGCCGCGGGCTTTATTGCTGGGCATGGCACCGGCGAGCGTACGGCCGAGATGTAGCAGCGGCGAGGCGAGGTTGATGTGGCGTCCATCCAAGAGCGCTCTTGTGATAGCAAAGGAGAGGAGGTGGAGTCCCGGGTGCGCGCTAGGTTGCGCATGCGCGTGCCAGCGCGGAGGCGGTCGGCGAGGTTGTCCCATCGCCCGGCGCGTGCGGCGCGCGTGATGTGTACGGATGCGAGGTAGGGGAAGGGGTCACGACATTTCTGGCGCATGGTCCCGGCTTGGCAGTGGAAGAAGAGAGAGGGAGAGGTTGAGGGTAAACGCTGGGCTGACTTGGGCCGCGGTGTGGGCTGGTCCGGCGGAAGACAGGGGGTCTCTTGGTCTGGGCTAAAGAGTTGAGGGGTCTTCGGTGGACCTTGTCCACTGGGTTGTGGCCCGAGTTAGTTGTTAGCTATTGAAACAGATTTTGAATATAGGTTTGGTTTTATTGTATAAGTTTGAATTTTAATATAATTCAAATTCAAACTTCACTCAATTTGAAACTCCAAATAAAATCCAAAAAGATCCAACTCAAATATTTAAACCATAATTTGAAAATAATGTTTATAAGGTTTTATTTTATAAGGAGTTTGAGATGAGAGCTAGCACTTTGGGATAAAATTTGGTGACACACATATTCAATCAAAAAGTTTTAAATTTTTTGTGAAAATTCACATGTGAGAAAATAGTCAAATTTCTGGGATGTTACAGCTGCTGGGCCCCACCTTGCTCGAATGGCTCCTAGCCGTTGCCCAACGGCTATGTCTGGATGCTCGGCTCATTTGCCTATAAATAGCAGGGGGAGAGGGGGGTGTTCTTCTCCCATTCAACTCATTTCACTCACACTGCCCTCTCAACTCCTTGCTCTCTTGGTTTTCTTTGATTTTCTTGCTCAAGGTTGGAATCATCAAGTACTCTCTCTATTGTGTTGTTGCAAATATTGCTATTGGTGGAGCAAGCTCGGTAAGAATTTCATTCGATTTCACTAATCCATCACCGAGTTGCTCTTGTTGTCCCGTTGTGTGCTAGCATGAGTTCGGCGGCGAACGCTCTCTGGAGGGTGACTCGCTCCCGTTCACGGGCAAGCGCAAGTTCATCCGTCCCCTCCGAACTGACACCGAGCCCGTCAATGATGGACTATGAGGAAGAGCAAGAAGAGCAAGCCGAACCACAAGCAGCAGAGGAGGTCGTCGACGACACCCCCTACCTCAGCTTGCGAGGTGCTCGAGAGGAGCAAGCCTACGCTCTCATAAAGGACCGAGTCTTCGCCCACACCCGGGACTTTGACCCGGCACTCATGGAGAAGACAGGTTTGAACCTCGAGTTCGCTTCCATTTGGTATGCTCTTGGTTGGGAGTAGTTTGCGGGGCCATCGAGAGGAGCAAGCCTATGCTCTCCTAAAGGACCGAGTCTTTGCCCACAACTGGGACTTCGACCCGACCCTTATGGAGAAAATAGGTATGAACCTCGAGTTTGATTCTATTTGGTATGCTCTTGGTTGGGAGGAGTTTGCGCCGGTTATAGAGTTTGGCTCTCGGCCCCTCACCATCCAGTTTCTTTGCTCTCCTACCGAGGTGGCCGATGGTATTGAGTTTCGTCTTTTCAGGACCGATTACCGAGTTTCATGGAAAGATCTTAGTCGTCTCCTTTGTTTTAATCATCGTTGTGCTCTTTCTTTGAAAAAGGGTTGTGAGGGTTTTGTTCGAGACTCTTTCTGGGGAGATATTTCCGGTCTAGTTTATAGCGGTAAATTTGTGCCTCGGTGCAATGATATCGTGCATCCCACTCTCTGTTTGTGGCACAAGTGGCTCGCCATCACTCTTTTTTCCACGAGAGGATGTTCGGCCCGTGCGCAATGATGAATTGATGCTTCTATACGCCGCTACTAAACGAATCAAGGTCTCCCCCGTTAAAGCTATGATTCGGCAGTGGTTGACTAATTTTAAGATGATAAGTCCTATTGAGTGTACATCTTTGGTGACTCGTATTGCTCTCGGACTCGGGGTTCTTAGCGGGAATCTCGTACCCTTCATTGGGACGCCCCGAGTTCTCATTGATGAGGCGTACTTGATCCAAGGGCATACACTTAAGAGAGGCCCAAATGATTATTTGACTTTCTTCTTCCCGGGTTATACAAATCAAATCCCATTACCTAACCCGGGGTTTCAGTTGTATAACTCGAAGTCGTTAACCATTCCCCTTGTTACGCAAGAGGAAGGCCGTCGTGCTAGTGTTTCAGGCAGGTCCACCAGAAGTGCGGCAAAGAGAGCACACATGCAGCAGCAGCAGTCACAGCCACCACCACAGCCACAACCTGCTACACCACCGGTGGCAGGAGGGGCCCCGGCAGGGTACATGTTCGGGGTTACCCCTGGATATGCACCTGGTTGGGACTAGCCCGCCTACCAACCGAGTGCGAGTGGCACGGCTTGGGCGAGTGCGAGCAGGGACCAGTGGGCTACACCCGCTAGTTCTAGCTCTGGTGGTCCACCTCCGTCTTCGTCCTTCAGACGACACTCTTCGACCTCTGCACGAGATGCTCAGCTCACGCAGTAGCTGGGAGAGCTTACAGTCCAGGTCACGGGAGTGGAGGAGACGCTGAACACACACGTTGAGGCTACCTCAGCGTGGCAGCGTCAGACTGGCGAGAGGATCGACGCCATGCAGCAGGCGTAACAGCGACAGATAGAGGAGCAGAGGGCTTTCTATGCGAGTCAGGGTTTCTTCTACCCTCCTGAGCAGTGAGCCTGAAGCTAGCTTGGGGGAGGACCCCCATCCTGAGGTAACTTGTATCTTTCTTTGTTTTCAGAATATCTTACAATAAAAACCCTTAAAAATCTGCAAAAATAAAAAGACCAAAAAGATTTATTTGCTTTCATCGTTAAGTTTGCTTAGTTTGCTTTGATATGCATAGTAAGAATACTTTGCCTCTATGGTTGAAATGATGAATAGTTTCTCTGTTTATTCTTCTCGTATGTCTTACTTACAACTTTGTATCCTACCTAAGTTTTGAGTTTGTTGGCTTGTATGTTCAAACCTTAGTTTGAAAACTGTGGGTAGCAAAAAGCATGATCCATGCCTAAGTTGTTGTGAGACATGATATGGTATAATAGAGTGCTATGATCTTGTGCCTAGTGATGCTTGTCATCCGGAGTTTTCCTTTTTGAAAAATCTAAACATGATGAGTTCCTCAATGATGAGCATTTCATATCCAAGGCCATATGTAGATTCTAGCTCTTGTTAGCCTCCACATATGCAACTTGTTCTCTCATTGAGCTTTGTCAAATTGTTGTGACCCTTGTTAGAACTCATACTCCCCTAATCAAGATCACGTAAACGTTCATGCTAAACTTCTACACTGGAAGTTAGCATTCATCATTTGTTCCATTTGCTTACGCATTCTTCCACAAATAAAACTCTATGCATTTTTGTATCATTCATCCCTCTCCGAATATCTCCAATAGAGACAAAGGGCTAACTGAAAAAAAGAGAGAGAAAAGAAAGAAGAAAGAAAAGCATGCCCAAAAGCATGGCAAAAATAAAATAAAAAGAGCTAGCCCAAGTCTCGAAAAATTCCAAAAGGAGAAAGGGATTGATATGTGCAAGAGAAAGAGTTCCACCATATAGATGATAATAACTAGTACCCACTCCGGGGCTATTGTCCACCTTACCATCAATCCCTCATTTCCCATATAAAGCATGGTAATATCTAGCACCCATTTCCGGGCCTAGTATACACCTTACCATGCTCATTTTCATCACACACATATGCACATCTTGATCAGGATGTATGTTTGTTTCTTCCAAGGATCCGGTTTTTGACTTAGCAAAATATGAGAGACAAGTATGCCACATTTCTTCCCTACCTGCAGCTCGACATAAGCCTATTACGAGTAAGATGTGAAGAAAGGTGACTTAATGCCTTGGTGAGGAACCATACTGAAAGGATCTTGATGTCGCCTAGAGGGGGGTGAATAGGCGCAACCTAAAAAATCACCACTTAAAACAACTTTGTCAGCAAAGTCCGAATACTCCGGAGAAATGTCCGAAGTTTCTGGAAAGTCCGGAGATTCTGGAGAAAACTCTGGATACTCTGGACTGCGCCTGCACAGCGGAATGTACACCACTGCCCGAAACCGGTGCCACCGGATTTGCCTGGCAGCGACTCCCCTTTTGCTCTTCTCCTTGTTTGCTTGCTCCAAACTGAAATCCACTTGGTGTATAGGGTAAGGAGTGATTCTTAGATGAAGTAAGGTCCCTGCACTCCAAAAACCCTAACAACCACGTAGATCGACAAATATGACAAAGAGCAAGCTAAGAATGACAAGTAGGATAAATGCGAGGTAAACCAACAAGAGACGCAGTGATTTGTTTTATCGAAGTTCGGATTCACCACCGTGTGAATCCTAGTCTCCATTCGGTGCTTCTCCTGCCGAAGCCGTGTTGCACTCAACCCTTTCCCGATCCACTAGATAGCTTCTTCCCTTTCGGAGGTGAAGCACGGCCTTCACAAACTGTCCCACAGCTCACCACACACCTTGGGAGCTTGTGGGCGACGCCTAGCCATCTAGGAGGCAATCCTCCAAGAGTAACAAACGCTTCACACGAGCTTGACGACGTCCAACAGTGCTCAAGGGAATCAAGTGCTCTTTGATTGCTCACAAAGGCTTCTCTCTACCACCCAACTCACTAGATCTATCAAAGATCAAACAACATCACCAAGAGGGGTTGGGGAGACCTAGAATGGCTTTGGCTTAGCAAGGAACAGCAGGGATGCACACCAGCAACCTCAGGAACAACAACTTGTAACAGTGGGGACCCAGGGGTATAAATACCCAACTCCCTAAAAACTAGCCGTTGCAAACTCAGGGGAAAACCGGTGCCATCGGGTTCCCAAACCCGGTGCCACCGAGATTTCAAACCAAGTAGCCATTGGGCCAGCTGACACAAAACCGGTGCCACCGGTTTCCCAAAACTGGTGCCACCGGGTTTGACACAGGGTCCAACCCGAGACCGTGTACGTGTGGTTTTTGTGTCTCTCTCAACTCACCTGGGTTACTTGAGCACTGAGACATTTCAAGACTCCTTGTGATGCATCCCTCTTGATAGTACGGCGTACCTATACTCAAGATCAAATATAAGTCTTGTAAATATCCACTTGAGCTTCATCTTCATGAATAGCCATACTTGGTCAATACATCCACTTGAGAGATCCATCCAACAATGTCTCTTTGAATTGAGCACTTCTACCTTGAGCTAGTGACTTTGATCTTCATTTAAGAGTGAAACCCATTTCTTGATCAACTCACCCTTTGAAGGACCGAATAGGCGACCAGAGAGGGAGGGGGAGTGAATGGGAGCCGATAAAATTTCAGCTCAAGAACTCAGCCTCAATCCCCAACTCACTTCCAAAGAATCCCACACAAACTTGCCAAGATCACGTAGTCACAACGGACTTACTGACCCTAGGAACAAGTTAGGAAAGCCTAGAAGCAAAGCGGAAGCACAAGCAAACAAGTATAGGCCAACCCACTGGAAAGTCCGGAATGTCCGGGATTTTTCCCGGAGTCTCCGGGTTTGGCAAGTCCGGAATATCCGGACATTTTCCCGGAATATCCGGGGTTCCCGGAGTAATGTCTGGATACTCCGGGCTTATTCCCGGAGTAAAGTTTCAGCCTTCGAGAGGGAGAGGGAAAAATCCAAAACATGATCAATCGAGCTCCAAAAATCACGAAATTAAAACCGTAGCTTCTCAACAACACAAGGAAGCTTTTCCCAAAAGATCTCCTCAAAAAGATCAAGGAATCACCACCAGAAAAAAGATTTAGGCCATGAACTCTAGAGAGGAGACTTTTCCTCAAATCAATGGATCTCCCAAACGGCTTGAGCTCTTGAGACAAGATTTGGGGTAGATGAGAAGCATCACAAGAGGAAGCTATGCCCCAAAAATCTCAGCCTCTAACTCACTAAATCACCGGGAATCGCGAATCACAAGAACCACCACCAAGAACTCGGGCTCCAACCAAAACTCGCAAATCAAAGGGTTTTCCCGGCGTTTGAGGGGTCAAGATCACACACAAAGATGCACAAGACATCCACCCATGATCCCCTCAAAGAAATCTAAGAGAAAACGCCCTCAAATCTACGAATCGAGCGAAGAACAAAAACACCCAAAAATAGCTCTGAAAATGACACGAAAATCACAAAGAGCTAGGAGGGAAAATCATCACAACGCCAAATGCTTCCATACATCAAGAGGTCAGAGTCTATACAAGAATCTAGCCTAAGGAATCCAGAGGGAAAAGAAGCAGTTCAGAGAAATCTACCGGGGGAGAAAGCCCTAGAGTCCAAGCGAGAGAGATGCCATCCACCTCTCCGCTATTTATACGAAGTCCATCGGAGGGAGGTAAATGACCACGCTACCCCTACAGCTTAAATGAAGATACAACCCCTCAGGGGCATTTTGGTCAAGTCTTCATCGGACGGACATGCTTCCACCGCGGCTTCGCTTCACCTCGACGCAAACCCCACGATCACGCCACGTGCCCTCCGCCTCGAAGCTTCCCGAAGCTCCCGGATCACCGTCTCCGTCGCCTCGGGCCTCCGGGCTTGGTTTTGAGGCCCAAACCAAGAAACCGTGCACCGATGATTTTGTGGGCAAACCACCAAACCCCGCGTGCAAGCTTCGGGCTTCAACCGCTACCTTGCACCGGCCCATGTTCACGACTTTAGCCTGCCAGTCCTGCACCGCACGGCTCGCACTTGACCCCATCGGCCACCGGGTCCATCGATCCAAGCCTACTTGCCACTCCATCACCCGGAAGCCGCCACGGCTAAGGCCTTTCGCGCTTGTTCTTCACCTGCACCGACACGAGTCAAGCCGCAACCTATACCTGCACACTTAGCCAAGCATCAGTCCACACAACGTTGTCAATCACTCATCACTAAGGAGCGACCCTCCACTGGTCTTCGGACACACCTGGTCCTCAATCTCCCCCTTGATGAGTGCATTGACAACACCCATAGAAATCACATAGAGAAAAAGAAAAGAAAACAACCACGACCACAAACCTCCCAAGCAAGTGATCCAAAACCAAAGAACAAGCGAAAAACTCGATCACTCGCCAATCCAAGTCTCGGCCCCCTAAGACAAGGGCAACGGCTCGACACAGCCGAGACAAAACAAAGCTCTCAAAGAGCACATCGCGAAGCACAAAACTCAGGAAAGTCAAAGGAGCTCCCCCTACACATATGCAAACTCCCCTTGAGCAAATGCAACCTCTTCTTCTCAATTTTTGTCCTCACATGCCACATCTCACAAAAGCATACAAATTTTTCACAAAAACTTCCAATGCATGAAAATTTTCCCAAAGAGCATGTATATTCTCCCCATATCATACAAATCTCTCCCCCTTGTTGACAATGCATGAATCAAGGTATATGATGCTCTTCCCCTTGTTTTCATGAAAAATGCATGTCAAAGCACATGTACAATCTACCAAGCTTCTCAAATATACAAAGAGCACACCAAAATGCTACAAATGAGACATAGAGCAAGCAAGGTAGACATGGTGTATCTAGCACATTGCCATCAAGAAGGTAGAGACATATAAGCATGTGACATGGCCAAAAGCAATTTTAAGCAATTTTCACAAAGAAATAGTCATCTCATGAGCAAGACTCTCTCTACACCAATTTGAACATAAATACACTAGATCATCCAAAGTTTATACAAGATCACAAATTCTCATCACAAGATCATTATAAACGCCCACAAGCTACTCAAGTCATGTTAAAGCCACCGAGCCATGTGTCTACTTCTTAAAATGAGACTTCTCATGGTAGACAAGCATGCTACGGTTTAGCACCCAAGATATGAATATCAAATCATAAAAACATGATTAGGAGCTCATTTTTCAAGCATAAGGCAATTCATACACCAATTTCATTTTCAAGTTTAAACATGGTACATGAAGTGCCTTTGCGGCAAAAAGAAGCTTATGCTCCTCCCCAAGCAAACAAAAGGGCTAAACATTTACAATGACAAAGGGTCTTTGACCCCAAGCAAAGAGAATATGATCCTCAAGCACAAACTGAGCATGATATAAGCATTTAAGCACAAATTGAGCATAGACAACCATCTACTCATGAGAGACACAATTTTAGCATTTTCATCAAAAGAAAGCTATCTCAACACAAATATATGGCAAAACCATCCAGAGCATAGCATTCACATCCACAATTTACCAAACATGCACATATCTCACAAATAGCACATCGGTGATCAATGTATATAAGAGAAGCTTTTCCTAGCACAAGTGATCCAAAGATGGCTATCCTACCATGTTTTGTACAGAAAGTAAAATGCATGAATGAAATGCAACAAAAAGAACATATGACACATATATACATGAGAAGCTCCAAGACCCAGCTAGAAAGGAAAGCACACCCCAAGCTCACCCCGCAAGCGAGTGAAAGTGGCTTGGTCAAGCGGTTTGGTGAAAATGTCAGCTAGCTGGTCTTGGGTAGGGACATAGGACAAAGATATGTTTCCCTTCTCAACATTGTCCCTCAGGAAGTGGTACCTCACTTCTGTGTGTTTTGTTTTGGAGTGGAGGACAGGATTTTTGGCTACGCTTATGGCACTGGTGCTGTCACAGAAAAATGGAACCTGGGAGCACTCCTCTCCAAAATCACTCATGGTATATGTCATCCAAAGCAGCTGGGAACAACAACTAGCAGCAGCTACATACTCAGCCTCAGTGGTGGATTAGACTACACTCGATTGCTTGCAAGATGACCAAGAAACCAAAGAAGAACCAAGGAACTGACAACACCCAGAAGTGGACTTACGATCCAATCGACACCCAGCAAAATCCGCATCAGAAAAACCATGAAGCCTGAGTGTCGAGGAGGCAGAGTACCACAGACCAAACTCAGGAGTGTAGTTCAAGTACCTGAAGATCCGCTTGATGGCCTGCCGATGTGAAGTCCTCGGTGAAGCCTGAAAATGAGCGCACAGACACACACTGAACTGTATGTCCGGCCTCGTCGCCGTCAAGTAGAGGAGGGAGCCGATCATGCTCCGGTACTCCTTCTGGTCCACGGGTTCGCTGTCCTCGTCCGCGTCCAAAGCCGTAGTCGTACTCATCGGTGTAGTCAGCGGCTTGGAGTCGTTCATGCCAAACTTCTTCACCATGTCCCTGGTGTACTTCGCCTGATGTACAAAGGTCCCGTCCTTGCACTGCTTGATCTGGAGACCCAAGAAAAACTGCAGCTCGCCCATCATGGACATCTCAAATTCTCTGCTCATATCATCTGCGAACTTGGCAACAAGATCATGAGAAGAGCCACCAAAGATTATGTCATCCACGTAAATCTGAACGATCAACAGGTCATTCCCATGCTTAAGGAGGAACAGGGTCTTATCAACTGTGCCCATCACAAACCCCTTACTCAGCAAAAAGCCTCTCAACCTGCCATACCAAGCTCTAGGTGCCTGTTTCAACCCACAGAGCGCTCTCTGGAGTTTGTATACATGGTGTGGGTATTTTTCACTCTCAAACCCCGGAGGTTGCCTCACATACACTTCTTCCTCTATCACCCCATTCAAGAAGGCACTCTTGACATCCATTTGGTACAACTTGAACCCTTTAGCCACGGCAAAGGCTAGAAGGATCCTAATTGCCTCCAAACGAGCCACAAGAGCAAATGTCTCCTCATAGTCTATGCCCTCTTTCTGGTTGTACCCCTGCGCCACCAACCTCGACTTGTTTCTCACAACCATCCCATTTTCACCCTCTTTGTTCTTCCACACCCACTTGGTTCCTATGGGACGGCAATTTGGTGGTGGATCGACTAACACCCAGACTTGGTTTCTCTCAAAGTTTTCCAACTCCTCATGCATGGAATTCACCCAATTCTCGTCAGACAAACTGTGTCGAATATCTTTGGGCTCGAAAGAAGCAACAAAAGCAGAGTGAGCGAAATGAGAGGAATTCCTTGACCTCGACCGTGTAGTGCGTTCATGATCGTGGGCTATAGAATTTAGCGGAGTCCTTCCGAAAAAGCTATAAGAGCTATAGCGCAGCTATAGCGGAAGCTATAGCCTTTAGCGGTATGCAAAAAGTAGTAAAATTTAGACCTAAACATTGTTAATTTTATAAATTTCAGCTCATATTTCATATATATGTGTAGGCATTAGTGAAAACATAAGTAAATCAGTCATGATTCAGAAGATAAGTCATAAATCATAACTCATAGTTCATAAATATCAAGTATACAAGTTCATAGCTGAACCATAGCGGTGTTAGCGGTGCTAGGCTATTGAATTTAGCAGAGCTATTTCATGGTATATCAGAGTTAGCAGCATTAACGGTAAAATATGCAATATCGTAGCGGCACCTATCTCAAAAAGCTATAGCGGAGCTATATCGAAGCTATAGCGGGCTATTTGCATCACTGGTCACCAATGATCGTCGTCGGTGGGTGATCGATCTATACACGCCGGGGAGCCTCACGCCTGGACACCACCTCCCCCTCAGCAGCAGCCTCCACTCGAACAGTCTCAGTCGTAGTGGGTGTAGGGGATGGTCCATCATCGATCGTCGTCGTAGTAGTGGAAGTAGCATGTACATGATCAGTCGCGGGAGCACCTCCATCATCATCCTCGTCTCCATCTCCATCCTTCTCATCCTCAAAGATCCTGGCACCGATCTCCTCGTCACCTGCACACTCAAAAGTAGAAGAGCTACATGGCTGTGTCTCGTCGAAGGTAACCTCGCAAGTCTCCATGATTCGGTTAGTGTAAAGGTTGAGCACACGATATGCTCTAGAATGAATAGCATAACCAAGGAAAATACCATCAGAACATCTAGACTCGAACTTATCCAACTTGCCCTTCTTCAGAATCAAACACTTGCAGCCAAAGGCTCTGAAATGACTCACCTTGGGTTGTCGTCCATGCATCAGCTCATAAGAGGTCTTCTTCTTGAAAGCACGAAGGAAGATGCGATTTGAGACATAGCAAGCGGTATTGACCGCCTCGGCCCAGAAACGCCTAGGAGTCATATGCTCATCAAGCATCATCCTGGCCATCTCACAAAGGGTCTGATTCTTCCTCTCCACAACGCCATTCTGGCAAGCGACGTATGGAGAAGAGTACTGATGATCAAGACCAAGATCACTGCAAAAGGTGTCAAAATGAGAGTTTTTAAACTCCGTGCCATTGTCACTGCGTATAGCTCGAATGGCATCTCCATGTCTCTCATTCTTCAACCTCAAGATCAAGTCCCGAACAAAGCCAAATGTCTCGCTCTTATCCTCCAGAAAGAAAACCCAAGAGTACCTCGAAAAATCATCAACAACCACAAGAACATACCACTTCCTACCAGCAAAGCGAACACGAGCTGGCCCAACCAAATCCATGTGCAGCAGCTCACAAGGTCGCTCGGTCATGACAGCAGTCAGAGGGGCGTGAGAAGCGGCAACCATCTTTCCATGCCGACAAGAAGCACAAACCAAATCCTTCTCGAATTTCAACTTAGGCAATCCTCGGACAAGATCAAGACCACTCAAGCGGGAAAGCAACTCAAAGCTCAAGTGTCCCAACCTCCTATGCCATTTCCAAAGCTCGGCCGACACGCCAGCAACAAAGCATCGAGGAGGACCAACAGACTGGGAAAAGTCAGCACGAAAGATTTGACCCTCAGGGACGATCGTACAGACAAGATCGCCTCGAGAATCAAGCACACGAGAAGCACCCGACTTAAAACGAACCTCAAAACCTTCGTCAAGTAATTGAGATACTGACAACAGGTTAAAACCAAGTGACTTAACCAGGGCCACACTTCTTAAGGTCACCTTGCTACTCACCTTCACCATACCTTCAGCAAGCACTCGTCCTCTCCCATTGTCCCCGAAAGTGATGTACTCCCTCGTACTCATCGGGGTGAGGCTGGAGAACCACCCACGATCTCCGGTCATGTGTCTTGAGCAACCGGAGTCGATCAACCAAAAGTTCTCCAAGCTTCCCGCCTGCAATAAAAAACGAGAACGAGAATGAGCAAGCGACTCAACACTGGGGTTAGTTCCAAACGATTCAAACCAGTGTCGAGCCATTTGCTCAAAAGAAGGGTTAGCGAAGTCCATCCTACCACAACCCCTAGGCAGAGTCCTCTCACGCCTACCACCAAAGGACCTGTCACATCTCACTAGAGGAGTACGCGCACCACGAGGAGGAAAACGTGGCCCGTAGTCCATCTGAGACCCAAAGCTCCGATCGTGCCTCCCAAACTCGTAACGGTCACGAGAAGGAGCACGTCGAGCCAACTCACCACGCCCAAACCCAACACGCCTGTCTCTCTGAGGGAACACACCTCCACCTCCACCTCCACGAGTGGGAACTGACCTCACAAACACATCACCCCTAGGTAGAGGCTCTCTACGAGGCTCAGGCACACCACGAGCATGGTGGTACCTGTCCTTGTTTGCCATCTCCCTAGCAAACCTCTCATCCCTCTTCCTCCGGAAACAGAACTCATCCTTATGCCCATCCCACCCACAATACTCACAATGGAAGCGGACTGGCACTGGCTTAGGCTATGGCTTCTCTACAAGCTTCTCTCCAGCTTTCTCTCCTGACTTCCCCTCAAAGACACTCCCCTGGGAGCTCACAAACTTGATGGGTTTTTGGTAGTTTTCAGCTTTGTGGGGGAACACTGGTGGATCAAGTGTTGTGTCTAGCTTGTTTCGGAGGTGGTTTGGTTTGGGTGCAAATTTGTTCATCAGTGTGGTATGTGGTGGAATGGGATCTCTCCGGCTTTCTCTTCTTCCTCACCACTCTTCTCACCACACTTGTCAGCCCCCAACGCTTGACCATAAAACCTCTTAAACTGAGCCAACATCATACTCAATTGTGGCTCGTGCCCAGACAACCACCCCATCAATTTTCTCAATTCATCATTTTCATCCTGCAGACGATCAACACAGTTTGCAAGTTCCATGTTTTTCAAAGCATGCAATTCATAGGTTGAACATGATGTAGGAAGAGGAGCTTTCAATGCCGCCTCAAGAGAAACAATTCTAGTGTGAGATTCATCTAGCCTAGCATGCAAAATAGGACATGATGTACAAGCTCCTAACAAAGCTGGCCTAGACTTCAATTCATCACACTCAATCCTAACCACATCTAGTTCCTCAAGGACAGAGGCATGTTTCTCCTTGAGGGCAGTCAAGTCAGCAAGAAAAACTGAACAATCACCACAATCAATCTCATCCAACACCACAGGAGCAGATTTCAAAGTAGCTATTTCATTTCTAGCATCCACAAGCAAGGATTCAAGCTCGGCTACCTTGTCCTTAGCATCACCCAACAAAGATCTAAATTCCCTCTTCTCCTTGTTGGTCTTTCTAAGCACATCATCACAGTTATCAAGCAACTCATTAAGCCTAGCATTCTCCTCTAGCAAGAAGTTGGGATCTTGTCGTACCGCATCATTGGAGTCGGAGTTCGAATCCAAGCTGTGCTTCCCACCCTTCTTGGAGTGCGCCATGCCGCAAAAGCCTCCTTGCGCGACGAAGCTTAGGCCGGTGAAGTTCTTGCCCGTGTGCTGCTTGTCCTTGAACTTCTCTTGCTCTTCATCGCTGCTCAAGTCCGAAGAAGCATCACTTGATGTCGAGTCGATGTCGCTCGCTCCGGCTACCATCGCTCGAGAGGTCTTCTTCTTGTAGCCGCCACCCTTCTCGTGCCTTCTCTCGCCCTTGTCCTTGTGCTTGTCCTTGTAGTCGTTCTGGGAGCGGTGCTTGTTGTAGTCGTGCTTGGGCTTGCCCTTGTAGTCATTCTTGATCTCCATGGCTTCAGGGCATTCGGTGATGAAGTGCCCGTGCTTCCCTCACCGATAGCACATTCCCGAGCTCCGCCTTGCATTCTTGCGGTTCTCGTACATCCGCCCAAACCTCTTGCTCAACAAGGCGAGATCGTCCTCGCTCAGCACCTCAAAGTCCTCATCTGGCAAAGACACATGACAAGACAAAGAGAAACCACCAGGGTTAGCGTTAGACCTTGACCCGGAGACAAGAGCCAAACTATGAGGATCAGTGGGGCTCTCGCTCTTGGCTCTCAAGCCACGATCAACCTCAGAAGACCTGAGCTTGGAAAACAGCTCATCCAACGTCAGCGTATCATACACGCTCGACTCCTCAATGGCCTCGACCTTGGCTTCCCACACAGACCTATCCAGGGCATGCAAAAGCTTGATAGCTTGATCATGATCCGTGTATGGGAGCACAGTCACATTGGCCCTCATGTTGTTGACTATACAAGTGAAGCGCTGAAACATAGCATCAGTCGACTCACCGGGGAGATGAGTGAAGTTCTCATACTCTCTCCGGTAAGTGGAAAACAAACGGGCTTGCACTTGGGCATTACCAACATGAGCAGTTCTCAACTTGAGCCATATCTTTCCGGCCACATTCTCTCCGTACACTCGCTCGAACTCCGAGGCACAGAGAGCACGGAACAAGTAATCAACGGCCTTGCTGTTGGCCTCAAACATGTCCCGCGATCCTGGAAGTAGAAAACTATCTAGGATGACATATTGACCATTCTGAGTGACCTCCCAAATAAGAGTTCCCTTCCCTAGCAAAAACGCGCCCATGCGCCTCTCCCACATCGGGTAATTCTTGCCATCAAAGTGCGGAGGACCCGACCCCTTGCCGTAATCACCCATCTTTGGATCTTAGACTGGTTAGAATCACAAAGATCCGTAACCGGCTCTGATACCAATTGAAGGACCGAATAGGCGACCAGAGAGGGGGGGAGTGAATGGGAGCCGATAAAATTTCTTCTCAAGAACTCGGCCTCAAGCCCCAACTCACTTCCAAAGGATCCCACACAAACTTGCCAAGATCATGTAGTCACAACGGACTTACTGACCCTAGGAACAAGTTAGGAAAGCCTAGAAGAAAAGCGGAAGCACAAGCAAACAAGTATAGGCCAACCCACTGGAAAGTCCGGAATGTCCGGGATTTTTCCCGGAGTCTCCAGGTTTGGAAAGTCCGGAATATCCGGACTTTTTCCCGGAATATCTGGGGTTCCCGAAGTAATGTCCGGATACTCCGGGCTTATTCCCGGAGTAAAGTTTCAGCCTTCGAGAGGGAGAGGGAAAAATCCAAAACTTGATCAAACGAGCTCCAAAAATCACGAAATTAAAACCGTAGCTTCTCAACAACACAAGAAAGCTTTTCCCAAAAGATATCCTCAAAAAGATCAAGGAATCACCACCAGAAAAAAGATTTAGGCCATGAACCCTAGAGAGGAGACTTTTCCTCAAATCAATGGATCTCCCAAACAGCTTGAGCTCTTGAGACAAGATTTGGGGTAGATGAGAAGCATCACAAGAGAAAGCTATGCCCCAAAAATATCAGCCTCTAACTCACTAAATCACCGGGAATCGCGGATCACAAGAACCACCACCAAGAACTCGGGCTCCAACCAAAACTCGCGAATCAAAGGGTTTTCCCGGCGTTTGAGGGGTCAAGATCACACACAAAGATGCACAAGGCATCCACCCATGATCCCCTCAAAGAAATCCGAGAGAAAACGCCCTCAAATCAACGAATCGAGCAAAGAACAAAAACACCCAAAAATAGCTTCGAAAATGACATGAAAATCACAAAGAGCTAGGAGGGGGAAATCATCACAACGCCAAATGCTTCCATACATCCAGAGGTCAGAGCCTATACAAGAATCTAGTCTAAGGAATCCAGAGGGAAAAGAAGCAGTTCAGAGAAATCTACCGGGGGAGAAAGCCCTAGAGTCCAAGCGAGAGAGATGCCATCCACCTCTCCGCTATTTATACGAAGTCCATCGGAGGGAGGTAAATGACCACGCTACCCCTACAGCTTAAATGAAGATACAACCCCTCAGGGGCATTTTGGTTAAGTCTTCATCGGACGGACACGCTTCCACCGCGGCTTCGCTTCACCTCGACGCAAACCCCGCGATCACGCCACGTGCCCTCCGCCTCGAAGCTTCCCGAAGCTCCCGGATCACCGTTTCCGTCGCCTCGGGCCTCCGGGCTTGGTTTTGAGGCCCAAACCAAGAAACCGTCCACCGATGGTTTTGTGGGCAAACCACCAAACCCCGCGTGCAAGCTTCGGGCTTCAACCGCTACCTTGCACCGGCCCATGTTCATGACTTCAGCCCGCCAGTCCTGCACCGCACGGCTCGCACTTGACCCTATCAGCCACCGGGTCCATCGATCCAAGCCTACTTGCCACTCCATCACCCGGAGGCCGCCACGGCTAAGGCCTTTCGCGCTTGTTCTTCACCTGCACCGACACGAGTCAAGCCGCAACCTGTACCTGCACACTTAGCCAAGCATCAATCCACACAATGTTGTCAATCACTCATCACTAAGGAGCGACCCTCCACTGGTCTTCGGACACACCTGGTCCTCACCCTTCACATGACACAAAGATCATATAATGCTTCTTCATTGCTTCACTCGGTTAGGCTCGACTTGATACCTCGAAATACTCCAAGCTATAGCCACTTCACCCTAGCCAAGCACATGGTCCAAGTCACTACTTGGCCAACCTTAGCTTAGTACCTCGTTGCTAAGTCCTTGCTTGATTTCTTCATCCATTCGTTGTCGTCTTGAGTTAAGCTTTGTTTTAACATTAAGAATGAAATCCACTTGAGTTCATGCCTTCTTTGATTCTATAGTCCCATTTGATCATAACAAGCCTTCCAATTCATTTAGAGACCATCCAATATTCCAATATCACTATGTCTCTTTCTTCACCTTCATTGTCTTGTTTATATGTCAATTATACCACATGGGATCACACATATCAAAGATCAAGACATTCAATCTTATATAAAGCCATTTAATAATGTGAGGCAATAACCCATTCCTCAACTTATCTTGTACAACAGTGGCTTGTCTTCACATATAGATGATCAATGTCATATATCATACCTTGTTATTTATATGTTACAACCTGCTCACATTCTTAACAAAGACATTAGATCTTTAATCTAGTTGTCAATCAATACACCAAAACCCACTTATGGCCTAGATGTCTTTCAATCTCCCCCTTTTTGGTGATTGATGACAACCTCGATTAAAGCTTATAAAAGATATATATATATATATATATATATATATATATATATATATATATATATATATATATATATATATATATATATATATATATATATATATATATATATTAACGCTTAAAAACAACAGATTTAGGCTGAGCTCCCCCTTAGTATGTGCTATGAATGGGATTCATAATATTTAGCCTTAAATGCCATTTTGCACATTTTCAAGAAAACACATAGCTCCCCCTAAATCCCTGCAATAGTGGAGTGCATAACAAGTGTGTGAACAACTAAACCATGATGCATGCATAAGATAAGCACTTCAACAAATAAAAATAGAGAATGGCAGTGTTGTCTAGCCAAACCCAGTGCCACCAAGTTGCCAAACTCGGTGCCACCGGTTTTGTCCAGGCAGCCCTGTCAAAAAGAAATACATCACCCATAAATTCACACTAAGATGCATATGAGTCTTAATAAGCATAAATAAGGTTCAACACACATTAAAGCACACAAACAATTGTTCTCAAGTTCAACTGAAGCTGAAGAGAGTTTATTACATAGGCCTATTGCATCCAACAACCAAAACCGGTGCCACCGGTTCTGGAAACTCGGGGCCACCGAGTTTGCCAGCAGAAACAACACAGAGCAGCACTTCAGAAATCTGGTGCCACTGAGATCTAGAATCCGGTCCCACCGGTTTGTGCAGACAGAGCAGATGCAGAAACAGATCAACAAGCTTTCAATCGACACATTCTCTCCCCCTTTGTCATCTATCACCCATAAAAGGTCCGGGGGAGTTTTTTGACAGCAGCTAGTCCTCCTCTTCATCATCTTCCCTTTGATCTTCGCTTGGTGGCACAAATGAGGGTGGATTATGGGGAGGTGGAGGAGTTGGAAACATTCCCGCATATGGATTAACCGAGTCAAATAAACCACCATAGAGGTAACCTCCACTAGTGCTAGACCCTCCCGGTGCATTAGGATCCACCGGAGGCATACTAGAGGATGTGCCTTGACCTTGTGTTCCCATGAAAGGTGCCTCCGAATATGAAGTACGTGCACTATACACTCCTCCAAAGGTTGGGTTATAGTAAGAGTTGCCATAGGCTCTATCCCAAAAAACTTTGTTGGTGGCTTGATCAACTTGTTGGGATTTTTCCCATATTCTCTCAAAGGTCTCTGGCTCACTATCTTCATCATCGGAGGGTGCACTAGGAATGGGAGGCCTATTTGTGGGAGAGGGATTTTAATACATTTGCCTTATCATCCTTGAATCCCTCTTCCTTCTCTGCTTAACCTTGTGAGCAACATCATTTGCATTCATGCAAGCACCACACATGACGTTGAATAATTTTCTGAGGGGAGAGGGAGGCTTTTGCACATCTTGCCTACCACGTCCACGACCTCTACCATAGGTGGGCCTTTCTGCCCTAGGAGGAGTAGAGCTGCAGTGGGCTTCTCAGAGGCCCCTTGGCCTTCAACATTCTCCCTTTGACTCCCCGAGCCAACTAGGGTTGTGTCCTCAATGTCATTCTTCAAGTGGAAGGGTTTGTGCTCATGATCATACTCAAACTTGAAGTTGGTGATGGCCTCAATGGCGTGCATGAGATAAGGACCATATCCACAACTCTTTTCTGGAGAAGAGGCTATGGTTTTCATTTCTTCCCAAATGTAGTCCACCACACTAAACTCTTCCTCACTAGGATTCATAAATTTTAGCAAGTCTCTTCCATAGTGTGATACATTTGATTGATCCCCTTCCCTAGGAGCAAGTGTCTTTCTAAACATGCGGTGAAGATATGCATAGAAGGGTATCATTCCTTTAACACACCCATAGTTCCACTCTCTTCCCGAAATATACATGAATTTCATTTCCTCCTTGTCCATGTAGTGAGCCATATGAATCTTCACTCTAGATTTGTCTTCCTCACCAAATCCAAGTAGAGAGGCAAATTGGGTATAGGACATACCAAACCACTTTCCCTCTGTCATCCAATGCACAATCCTCTCATCATTTCTAGAAGTGAAGTAACAAGTGGCATAGAATTGTGCAATCACCTCATTGTTCCATGACTTTCTAAAACCCATGATTCCATAAATATTTTTTCTTTTGCACTCACGAATAATTTCAGCAATTCTAGGGTCTTGTAAGTTGGTCAAGAATTTCCAATCAATGTACTCTGAGCGAGCCATGGGATAGTCCTTTTTGAGTATTGCACTTGCATAATAGTCTTGATGAAATTTGGTGCCAAACCGGTAGTCCAAGTTTCTCCCACCCACCTCTATGGGATTCTTTTCTCTCTCTCTCTTTCCTTGCCTTCTCTGTCATGCCCCTTGCCTTGTAGTTGACCACATTTCGCTGCTCAGGATCATATAGTGGCCTTGTTCTGATGTTGAAGTAGGTCTCTTCATCACTGTCAGGTAGCTGAGGTCCAATGACTGAAATAAAAACAGCCTCATCACTGTCATCATCCCCGGTGCCCTGACTGTGCTCATGGCTAGCTGTGCAGATATTTTTACCCTTTCTCTTGCACTGAGCCACTGCTATAGGTGACTCAGGAGGAGTGAGTTCCTTCCTATAAGGACTTTCCTCATCATCATCACTAGAGGTTGCCTCATTCTCAGAGTCTTCAATGCGCAAGGTACCCCTAGGAAGATTGATTCTTCCAGCTGCTCTTTTGGACCTTCTACGCGGCGCTGGTACTTCTTCCTCAATCTCAGGATTGCTGCTAGGTCTTTCTCTCCTCCTCAACTCATATTGGGCATTCTTTGATCGTCAAGGTCTTCTCCCATACACTTGCTCAAATGCTGGATCTGTCACACATAGAGACACAAACAGGTACACAAGTATTTTAGAAGCACATCCCTGCCATATATATACCCATTTCATCTTGTAGAGCAGATTTTGCAAATTTGACAGAACCTCTCCGCCGAATCCGGTGCCACCGGGTTCAGTAAGAACCCTAGGTTATGCCCCCAACAATGCAGCCATGGAAACCTTAAACCACTGATTGGAATCTGTTCTAGGACCATATAGATGCCATTCTACCAAAGGAATCCAAGAGATAGTCCATAGAAAAGTAGATCAGGCAAAACCAAGACATGGGGTACCTCCCAACATGGTGACAGTGCTGCCGTAGCCTTGAAATGGAGGGGAATCCGATCCCACCGGATTGGAGAACCGAAATCTTGCTTCAATCTTTGGAATCCACGGTGAAACCCTCAAATCGCCATGGGGTCGCCCCTTTTTCCTCTCCCTGTCCTGTTCTGAGTCATGGGGTTGAATGGAGGTGAAGGGGTAACTATGAAGGGGTAAGTCACGGGTATATCCTGTGCTGCCGACAGAAACCAGTGCCACCGGTTTGTAAAAACCGGTGCCACCGGGTTTCACTTGACCCGTGGACTTTTGTCCATATTTTCATTTCTGCATTTCCATTTTCTTCCAACTTTATTTCTCTGCCCTTTATAACCATTTTCACACAGCCCTTGTACACATATATGGATTTTGATAGAATTTGATGAAATTTGAGAAATCCAAAGTTTGCAAGCCCTTGAGATAAGAATGAGTAGCTTCCTTTGAACTTGAGAGTGTCATGGCATTTATGGTTAGCCAACAGTCATACATGAGTAACAATAACCATAGATAACAAGACATAATCTAAAAGGATCAAGACTCAAACATTTTGCAAAAAGCACACCACCTACACATGCTAGTGAATTTTGAAAATCTATTCTAGGTCACCAAGAGTATGCAAAGGTTACTAGCTGAAATAAGTCTTAGCATATTTAGCTCATACCTCTACTGAAATTTCAGCCATAAATATGTGAGGCATCAACTAAATATCCAAAACTTATTACCATCACCAAGAAATAAGTCCAAGGTGACACTAGGCATCTTTGCACACCAAAACTAACACTAGCAAGAATACGGCCTAGATGCTTGAAATAATTGCTTGAATTTAGAATTGCATACCTTGGCCTCTATTACAAAGTTTTCACATAGAGAAACTCACAAGAGAGCTTGCACCCTTTTTGATCTTTCAATAAGGTTACCTTGTCACTCTTGATAAGATGAAGCCATATGAAAGATGAGCTTGAATTTTCTTTTGATATTTCCATCTTCATCATTTTGTCAATTTTAGATATGAAATATCCATGATAGCTTTGAAGGACAAGAGTGCATACATGTTAGAATAACAAGCTCAAGTTTCACATTGGATGACCCTTTGAATGTGGAGAGGGAATGAGTCAACCAACTTGAAACCTCATAGTATAGGTCAAATTCCTCAAGTGTATGGTGCATACATGAGGATGTGGATGGATGGGATATATGCACCATTTTGGTCAGTCAAGTCCAAATCAAGGAATTTAAGCTATACTTATGGAGAGTAGCCAAAAACAAATATAATCCAATCCATAAATGAAGAGTGAGAGATACAATTACAGAGATGGATTGATGACCTCCTTATCATGTGGCTTACTCACAACCAACACCCTTGCCATAAGATATATTCAAGTGTAGTATGTATGTATATATATATATAAATGAAGCACCTCATACTTGAACTACACACATGAAGCTTTGCAAGTGGTGTTAGTACCAAGAGACACAAACGGTGAAGTGAGCTCCCCCTAAATAGGTGCATCAAGTATTTGAATCTTGAGAAATGCACTTTTAGCTCAATTAATGCACTAGGGTACTCCCTCTGTCCCTAAATATAAGCATTCTTCGATTTCCGTGACGTACGTCTGACCACTCGTCTTATTCAAAATATTTGTGAAAATGTAAAAATAATTATGATATACTTAAAATATATACGATGATAAAACATATCATAACAAAATAAATAATATTTTCATAAATTTTTTGAATAAGACGAATGGTCAAACGTGATCACTAAATGTCAACAAATACTTATATTTAGGGACAGAGGGAGTAGCAAACTCCACATTTTGGTCCAAATATATGAGTAAATATGTATTGATGAACTTGATCAAGAAAAGCTCACAAATAACTCTGAGGTAGGACCAAGAGAATTTTGCTTAAGACATTTGAATTATTTTCTTCTTCTTTTTGCTGATCCTGACAAACTCGGTGCCACCGAATTTGCCAATCCGGTGCCACTGGATTCTCCCAGAGTTCTGCACTTTTGTATTTCCTAGAGATGCAAATGATTCTTTTCTTGATCCTTTATTTTATTTTTGCTCACATCTATGCTCCTGCATGCAACAACCACTCAAAGCTTCTAGATGAAGCGGTTGATAGCATCGAATGGTATTTTGACATCTTTGCTAGAGAGAGCATAAGTAGCTTGTTCAACTCATATGATTAACTAGCACATGAGCATGTTTCACATATGAGTATGAGCAGCTATAGAGAGAGGTACTTATCACAGGAGTAGCATTGGATGAAGTTTCTTCCATTTATCTCACTTGGTCCTTTCTAGTGATGAGTCAAAAAAAATTCTCTTGAGATATTGATGAATGAAGATAAATATCTTCTCAAGTGAATCAAGCTTCCAATGCTGCTCAAAGTACCTGCAAAATCCTTTTAGGTATGTTTTGGTACCCAACGTGCATTGGGTCCATCAAGGTTAGTTATCAAGGACTTAGGTACCCAAATGGCCTTTGTGCCCTTTCTTTGTGATACAACCACTCTAGGGGCACATTGGTCAATTGAGTTCATCCTAAGCAATTTGTTTTCATTGTGAACATGAATAGGCTTAGGATATTTACCCATGGGACAATCTTTACCAAAATGTCACATTTGACGACAAGTGTAGCAAGTCTTGTGCTTGATGTTGCTATTCTTCTTCTCACTTGTCATAGAGCCATTTTTCTCCTTGTATTTAGCTTGAGCCATCAAAAATCCCTTGTTGAGCTTGATATTGGGTTTCTCAGAGGAAATCGGTGCAACCGGTTTGGCATACCCGGTGCCACCAGGTTTCCCTGAGGAAACCTTTGACTGGTTCACACACGCTTCAATCTTATGCCCTTTCTCATGACAACCAAAGCATCTTCTCTGAGCAAGACTTCTCTACCTCTTTGACTGATTTGGAATGTCATCTTGCTTGAATGAGCACATGGATGCATAATGTCCCATGTGTGAGCACATGCAGCACTTGATGTGATCTAGCTTCTCTTTGTTGCAAATCTTGTGATCATTGATCTTGTGGCTTTGTTGAGAGATTGATCTAGTGACGATTATCCTCTTCTCAAGCTTCTTCACCATGGGCTCACGATTATCTTGAGAAGGTTGCACCTTTTCTTTTCCCTTCAACTTAGCCACCTCTTTCATGAGTCTTTTGACCTCATGCATAAGATCATCATTTTCTTGAGCAATGGAGTCATCGCAAGATTATGCAATCACACAATCATACTAAGAAGGTTTGCCTTTTGGGCCACATAGGTTAGCACAAGATATATCATTTTCAACTTGAGTACATGTGCTAGCTGTGCAATGAGGTGTATAAGATTTAACTGAGTTTATCAAAACCTCATTTGTCACTTCTAGCAAAGTGTGTGATTCTACAAGCTTCTCATGAGAATATTTAAGTTCTATGTGAGTGCCTTGTAGTTTCACAAACTTGCAAGTGATTTCCTCAAGTTGATCCTTGAGAGCTTGATTCTCCATTTCTAGGGATGCTGCACAAGATAGAGAGTTAGTAGCACAAGCATATGCCTTAGTGATATCCTCCTTGCACTTGCTAGACAAGACATCATTTGACTTCTTAAGCTTCTTCAATTCTTCTTCAAAGGAGTCATGATAAGCTTGTTGTCTTGTGAGATCATCTTCTTGCTTTCTTATGCTCTTGATGAGCTCCAGCACATTCTTTCTATCTTTCTTGGTCATCTTATCGAGCTCAAAGTCAAATTGCTCAACTTGGCTTCCTTTCCCCTTTTTACCTTTGGTCACTTGAGACTTGACATTGTTAGTACATGGAAAGGAAGTACTAGGATCTATATTCACCTCATTGGGTTGATGAGGTGTTGCATTGATGCTCGATGGAGTGCTGCAGCTCTGCTCACCGCCCAACCCAGTGCCACCGGTTTCCAAACTCAGTTCCACCGAGTTTGCCTGGTCAGTGGCAATGACATTGGTGTTACAGATCTTTTGCTTCATGGGTGAGGTCTCTAGAGGAGAAATGCAAGATGTTGATGTTGTGCATTCCTCTAGGGACTCATCCTCTTCTTCTTTGTCATCTTCATCATTGACAGTTGTATACATTTCTTTGAGTACCACCCAAATAAGATGTGCATCATCACAAATATCCTCGTGATTGAAGATGAACTCTTGGATTACCTTGCTCACATTATTGAACATGAGGTTAATAATGGTGGAGTTGTGGCGCACACACTCCTTTTCCTCTTTTGATAGATTGGACATGTCCTCACTATCAAAGTCATCGGGAAGGATGCTAGTAGCCACAACTCGCTTACATGAAGGACCCCAAGTATTTAATACATGAAGAACATGAGCGGACCAAGATGAGCAGTTTGAGCCATCAAATCTAAGAGACTCAAACAATACCTCACAAATAGTCGATATCCTTTTAACTCCAAGCGGTTAAGCTCGAATCGGAGCACCAGGCTCTGATACCAATTGAAAGGACATTGATGTCGCCTAGAGGGGGGTGAATAGGCGCAACCTGAAAAATCACCACTTAAAACAACTTTGTTAGCAAAGTCCGGATACTCTGGAGAAATGTCCGGAGTTTCTGGAAAGTCCGGAGATTCTGGAGAAAACTCCGGATACTCTGGACTGCGCCTGCACAGCGGAATGTACACCACTGCCCGAAACCGGTGCCACCGGTTTTGCAAATCTGGTGCCACCGGATTTGCCTGGCAGTGACTCCGCTTTTGCTCTTCTCCTTGTTTGCTTGCTCCAAACTGAAATCCACTTGGTGTATAGGCTAAGGAGTGATTCTTAGATGAAGTAAGGTCCCTGCACTCCAAAAACACTAACAACCACGTAGATCGACAAATATGACAAAGAGCAAGCTAAGAATGACAAGTAGGATAAATGTGAGGTAAACCAACAAGATACGCAGTGATTTGTTTTACCGAAGTTCGGATTCACCACCGTGTGAATCCTAGTCTCTGTTGGATGCTTCTCCTACTGAAGTCGGGTTGCACTCAACCCTTTCCTGATCCACTAGATAGCTTCTTCCCTTTCGGAGGCGAAGCAGGGCCTTCACAAACTGTCCCACAACTCACCACACCTTGGGAGCTTGTGGGCGACGCTTAGCCGTCTAGGAGGCAATCCTCCAAGAGCAACAAACACTTCACATGAGCTTGACGACGTCCAACAGTGCTCAAGGGAATCAAGTACTCTTTAATCGCTCACAAAGGCTTCTCTCTACCACCCAACTCACTAGATCTATCAAAGATCAAACAACCTCACCAAGAGGGGTTGGGGAGAGCTAGAATGGCTTTGGCTTAGCAAGGAATAGCAGGGATGCACACCAGCAACCTCAGGAATAGCAGCTTGCAACAGTGGGGACCAGGGGTATAAATACCCAACTCCCCAAAAACTAGCCATTGCAAACTCAGGGGAAAACCGGTGTCACCGGGTTCCCAAACCCGGTGCCACCGAGATTTCAAACCAAGTAGCCGTTGGGCCGGCTGACACAAAACCAGTGCCACCGGTTCCCAAAACCAGTGCCACCGGGTTTGACACAGGGTCAAACCCGAGACCGTGTACGTGTGGTTTTTGTGTCTCTCTCAACTCACCTGGGTTATGTCAGTGTTTTAGACACCGAGCCTACGACGGGGTACCCGAAGTAGTAGATTGTGCGGTGGGGCTCGCCGAGATCAGGAACACGATGGTGAGACACGGGGTGCACAATTAGACAGGTTCGGGCCGCAATGTGCGTAATACCCTACGTCCAGTATGTTGTGTGGCTCTGTATTGATTGCGTATATCTTGAAAGGGGTCCCTGCCTCGCCTTATATGCCACGGGAGGTAGGGTTACAAGTCGGATTGGTACAAGAGTACTATTCGAGTAGGACTCGGAGTAGCCTATATGAGTTATAGAAAGCTATCCTAGTCTTAGTACAAGTCCTTGTCCGTCTTGTCTTGCCTTGTGGTCCACGGTAATCTTGCACCGCGGCCCACTAGTCGAGTAGTCTAGGTGTGCAGGTTCTTATCTCCCGGGTATGGCCCACATGTGTGGTGGGCCCAGGGATGCCCGGTCGACAAGCCCCCGAGTACTTTGTAGTCGAGTGTGATGCTTCCAAGTAGTCTTGAAGGTCTCCGCGAGTAGTTCCCAAGCATCCCCGAGTTCTGCAAGCTTCAATCTTCAATAGTACTTGAATCATCACGAGGCTGGAAGGTACTCCAGCTAACTCCACGAGTAGTCTTGAAGTCTTCTCGAGTTGTTCCCAAGCGTCCCCGAGTACTTCCCTTGAAGGTCTTCAATAATACCCGCTTCGTTCTTGAGATCTTTGCATCAAAGATCCATATGGAAATGTGATTACTAAAATCGCATTCCATATGGAATGTAGCCTCCGAGCCTTATGTCGAATCTAGGATTCAAGCTGAGGGTCAATCTTCTGGTCTTTGATCTTGCTCCAAAAAATCCGTGGAAAATCTAAAGAAATTATATAGGAATGCGATTACAAAAAATCGCATCCTATATGGATGTAGCCCCCAAGCCTTAGTTCGAATTGGCAATTCAAGCTGAGGGTCAATCTGAAGTCTTCGTCAAACAATCCCGTAAAATCCTAAGAAAAACTGAAGGACACATGGCACGGAGCCCCCAAGTCTTGAGTCGAGTACTTTCTTTAATTGAAGGATCCAATCTGACTGTAGAATAGTGGCCTGAATTCAATGAACTGTAGCGAGTGAAATCCAATTCCATCGAGTAGTCGAGCCCCCGAGATGGAGCCGAGCAGGTTTTGGATTTTAGTCCACTGACTTAGCCAAAATTTTTGCTTGTGTGAAACCAATCTGTTGAATACGAAGGGTCACCAGGTCGAACCGTTAGGGTTTTGATTTTATAAATACCCGAAGGGGTATCCCTTAGGGTTTCACTGCTTCCATTCGTCCTTAGATCCAGAAAGAAAACCCCAGCATCCGCAGCCACCACAGAGTTTGAGCATCTACGCCGCCAAGTGCTTCCACCTCCACCCCCTCACAGCCCTTCGAGCCGATGCAAAAGAAGACCCTCGTGACTGGAAGGATGAAGCCTGCGCCATCCAAGGGTCAGAAGAGGAAGTCCGGCCACGGAAAAAATCAGTTGCCGGAGCCCAAGTACAAGACTGTGGTAATCACGAAGCCACCAAGCCAAGCTGTCTCTTGGAAGAAATCCAAGATGAGGGAGGATGATATCAAGGCCCTCGAAGCCACCGGGTTGCTGCGCGAGAAGGCAATCGCAGGATGGAGCTCTGCCACTGGAGATGCGTGGCCAATGGAGAAGACTCCAGATGAAATCCTGATGTTCAGCCACTTCGTCGAGCGTGGGTTGACTCTGCCGTCGTCGGATTTCTTCTGGGGATACCTCGACTTCTTCAAGCTAGAGCACGTGCATCTGAACCCAAACAGCATCTTCCAGATCGCAGTGTACGTGCACTTCTGCGAGGCTTTTCTTGGAATTCGCCCACATTGGGCTTTGTTTAGAAAGATATTCCGCCTGAACCCTCAGCCCAATGCCAACTTCCCGGTAGTAGTCGGTGGAGCCGGTCTCCAGATGCGCCAGAAAGCATAGGAGTTGTACTTTAAGTACGACTTGATTGACTCGAACCAAGATTGGAAGACCAAATGGTTCTATATCGACAACGCCGCACCTCAGCTGCCGAAGCCAAGCATGTTTGCGCCAGTATATGATAGGCTCTGGAAGGATGAGCCAACAATGCAAGAGTGCATTCAGATTCCAGAGCTGCTAGCCAAGGATGCACAGAAGAAGGCGCAAGGCTTGACGGCTGAGAGAGTAGCCTTCAGCTTCATGAAGCGACGAGTACAACCCTTGATGCAGCGGGAGCATCTTAGGTACAAGTACACTGGAGCTGATGATGGCTCAAGGCTGTCTTCAGAGGAGATCAGTGATGATCTCGTAATGGAGAGACTGCAGAAGATCTTCAAGAATCTTCACAGAATTCCTGCAGCTGTCCAAGAATATAGCGCTGTCAACCCTCCACGTTTGGTGAGTATTCACAGACTAGCCCCCGAGAACTTTTTAGAAGTAGTTGTGAAGCTAATGTTTGCTCTGTTTCGCAGGAGGATGTCTTGAAATTTGTTTCCATCCCTCCTCCTCATCCCCAAGATCCACTACAAGCGCCGGAGGGAGAGCCAACAGATGTTGAGGCTCAAGCCCCCGAGAGTAGTCGATCTGCTCAAGGGGAAGAAGAAGTCTTGGTGGAGGACGCCTCCTCGAGCGACGATGGCGGCCAAACGCTTCAACAGCGTTTTGAAGTGAAGGGCCGTTACGGGTACTCTAGGGTGCCAATCCCCAATGGTGTCTCCGCAGGAGCAACGAAAAGGCCGGCTTCATCTCTTGCAGATGATGTGATGCTGCCGTCACGGAAGAAGAGAACCACAATGGGGAAGCGGGCTGTGAAGAAGGTCACAGCTCTACCATCCATTACAGTGAGTTTTGAAAACTTTAAGTAGTCAATATCATGTTGAATACTTGCTCTCTGTTATAATGCCTTGAATTTTTACTTGCGCAGGTTATCGAGAGTGCAGCCAATGTACCCTCGAGTAGCCCAGCAAGAGCAACAGAACCCGAGGTGGTTCCAGCGTCGACCGTTGAGATGGTGATGCGTGAACAACAAGAGGCTGCGGGACCAGGAAGTGTGCCGTCGGTGGAAAGTGTGCTAGTGGTGTCGGCGACGCCTTCATTTTTTGACATGCTGGGGCTAAAAGTTGTGGTGCCTCGAGCTGCTTTGTAAGTACCCGAGTACTCGAGTACTTTATTTTGTTGGTAATACTGAATATGCTGATCAACTTGTTGATGCAGTAAATCCACTGATGTAAAGTGGGGAGCTTCTGGAAGTAGTCCTATTGGAGAAGATCAGAACCCTCAAGAACAACAAGAAGATGCACTTCCAGAGCCCCAAGAAGTAGCCGCTGAAGCTGATGCCGCACAAGCACTGCGCTTCCTCTGGAGCGATGTAGTCAAGGCAGCAGTGGAGGCGGCTTCCAAGCCCAGGGCTCAGCAACTCGAGGATATTGAGGTGGTGGTGAATGAAGGCTTGGAGGTGGATCTAGAAGCCGGACTACGCCAAGAAGAAATCCCAGTTGCTGATGCCCCCGTGCGTGAGACAGATGTACGGTTAGTGCTTGAAGACAGCCCAGAGGACCGCATAGTGCCGCATGAGCTAATAATTGAAGACCCGGCTCCTCTGCACAGTGCTGTGATGTACTCGAAGGCAAGCACAAGTACTCAATCCAGAGCTGAAGGCCTAATGCCATACGCTGATTCATGCCTGGATGAGGACAACTTGCAGGCGCTTGCCGAGATGTTCCGTAGTGTTGAAAAGCTCTTTGCAGTAAGCTGTAATCTCTTGTAGAGTACTTTTAGCCAAAGATATCTTGTCTCTGACCTTTTAATTGCTTTGCTGTCACACCCGATTTTCCGAAGAAAACCAAGTGCTACCTATATGTATGCCAGGATCTAGTTTCATACATATAGTGACATCATAGTGAATAACAGAAATAATATCACGTAAAGAAAGAGAGATTATCAGAGATTTACAGCGAAATCTTGGGGTTGATTATCATCCTCTTTTGCACACCAACTAGCAAGATGTCCATTTTCTCCACACTTGAGGCAATATAATCCAGCATGACTAGACAAAATCCTCTTACGCTTTGTTGGACAATTATTAACATAGTGGCTGACGGGACCCAATATTATGGGTACCCGATGACAGCGATTACGAGCGACAATCGCGGCCACGATGGCCTCCGGGCTATTTTTTGGTGGTTTTCTGGATTTATTCTCATGCAGGAAAGCATCCCACAAACCAAGTGGTATGTGACAACCCGCCCAGGAAAATACCGTACTATCGCCTAAACCAATCCACTTTGGTCATTAAGCAATAATAAAGTATCATCCTGTCGTTAGTTGCCGGGTTAACGCCCGGTAAATCACTTACAAAGCAACAAGGATCGACATATATGCATTAAAACTCACGCGAAGGCGAGTCCAGAGAACAACATAAGATTAACATCCAAATTTACCCCGAAGGGCTTAATTATTACAAACCGAAGTCTTTGACACGACAACGAAGTTCAGAGTTTTGAAAACAGCGGAATTAAACTAAACGGCACGAGGAAACATCACGGGAGGCCTGCCATGATGCCTTCATTCATCGTCTTCAACCCACTCCAGCTCCCAGCCGGGCGGGATCTCTCCAGGCCACACATCAGCAAAGGCATTACCTGAAGCAACAGATTATAGCAAGGCTGAGTATACTAATACTCAGCAAGACTTACCCGTCGGTGACAACTACATCACCAACTCTAGACATGAAAGGCTTTTTGGCCACTGGGGTTTCTTTTGCTGGAAAGCAACAAAGAGTATGTCCTTACTTTCAATATTTTAGCACAAGTTCTAGTTGATTATTCCTTTCTAAATTAGCAAGCTAGTGCAAGCATAAGTTGTGCAAACAATTAATCAAGCATAATATTCATCAACTTCCATCATTAGGGATCTCATGGCCAGTGGAGTAAGTAGTCTCAGATAACGGTGAGAGGCCGACAATCGATTGATTTAAACCTTGCAAGGTAGACCTAAACACACGGTAGGGTGCCCCCGCGAGGACAACCACCAGGCGGTTCCCAAAGGTCCTCGGTTCGGGATAAAAGGCGACAGTCTTCGGTACAGGCTATCTGGTATACCCCGCAAGGCACCCAGCATCGCACATGCACCACCGGTAGCTAGCCGGGGGACACCTCCCAAGATTAGTCACAGTAAAATCCCTTACCGTCTCGTTAAGGTACTAGGCTTACCGTACCCATTTCCGACAAGTGCTTAGTACGTTCAAACACTTAACCCACGAAAGCCATTGGACCGGAGCCCACATCCCATGCTCTTACCACATGAGCAATCCATTTAAGGAGATCTTATGATTCCAACATAAGAACCTATTCTCGCGAGTGACAAGCATCACTCGACTTGTAACGGTCCTATAGCATAGCAGCTACCGACCTATCATACTAGTAAGAACATAGGTACCTAGGGATCATGCATCTAGGGTTTCATTTCAACTCCTGAACGTAAATGCACAATCATCCATAGATAGTTGCATAAAGTTTCAAAACACTTGGTTAAATGCACCGGGGCTTGCCTTCGTCAGCAGGGTTAGCCTGAGGGTCCTCGGTGTCGTCGATCACCTCCACGTACTGCAGCTCTGCGTCAGCTCCTCCTTCCTCGGCTTCCGGCACGAGCGAGTAGTCACCGTCAGGAAGGTCTACACGGAATGCAATGCAGGGTTCAGGTGATGTGATAGATTGCTTATTTTATCCAACTCTTGTTGGCCATATTCACCTCAACAAACAATTAATTATTAATTCTTTTTCATTAAGGTTATTATTGATATGGGTTTATTCCTTTAATAAACACTTAATTAATGTTCTCTTTTATAATTGTTATTTCATGTGAGGATTTAATATTCAATCTTTCAATAGCAAAGGTGTGCACAAAAATGTAATTAATTACATTTTAATTTCTTAAACAGCAAGGGTGTATCCTTAGGTCCTAAACAAACTATGCAACCATTTTATAAAGGGTCACAAGGAATAAAAAGGCATTTTCCTATTTAACAAAACATTAAACCTATAAAGGCCTCCAAGGCTTTTATTCAAACATTAAAGTACTAAAATTCAGTGGAGGGTTTCTTAAGCACCAAAACACCTATATCAAGCCACTGAACACACATGCATGCTTGGAAAAGCTAGAAAATTAATTATATCAAAAATAACAAGGGCTAGCTACTAAAGCAAGATAAAGGCACACAAAAAATACATAAGCATCCAACTGCTCCAAACTTCCTCACACATGCTCTCTGGTCCAAATCTAACCTAGGCATGCAGCAAGTACACCTAGAACTACCACTGATCTTGCATTATTAATTTACAAAGGAAAACAAGCACATATCAAGAATAAATACTTCTGTTCATTATAAAATTGTGGTTAATTGACCAGAGGTGTATCTTGGCATAAAGAGACCACATGCAGAAGTTGGGCACAAAAACATAACTATTTTTAGCTACAAAAAATTATCTAGACAGATTCTACATAAATGGAAAACAATTCATATAAAAAGATTTACATCATAACTTTGTGCAATTTTTGGTCCAGAGTCTAATCATGACAAGTCTAGCAACATATCCAAAATTCAGCTCCATATCCTTTCTATATTTTGAATTATAGCAAAAATGTGTCAAACTGAATCTGAATTTTCATTCAAAATCTATAAGTCAAAACTATGGTCATGCTTTGTAGAAGTTGTAGATCTACTCTCACTGAGACCAACAAAATTGGGTTTGCATTTTTCCGAATTTTCTGTGAATTTCTAGACTATTTCTAAGGCACTGGACTGATTTGCAAAGAAACTAAGATAACTTTCGTTGCGATCGAGTCCCTGGTTTACACATATGCCCTCAGGAATTCACAACCGTGCCCTTGGTGGCGGGGGAGGGCTCGCCGGCGGCGAACGGCGGCCGGACTTGGTAAACATGTGGCGTGGGAGTGTGATTGGGCTCACCACGCGTCGATTGGCGGTGGTGGCTCGGCCGGAGATGTCACCGGCGAGCGGCGGCGGCGGGGTCGCGGCGGCGCGCCCGCTGCGGCTCGGGTTCCGGCGAGTGGCGGCGCAATGTGGGCGAACAAGCGGCCGTGGGAGCTTCACTGGTGTCTAGGGAGGAGGTTGAGATGGTCGGCCGGCGACGGAAGCGAGCGGAGGGGGAAGCTCGCCTGCGGCGGCGGCAATGGCGGGTTGGCGGTCGGCGAGCTCACGCGCGGGAACTGCGACGACGGGCTACTTATAGCCGAGGCGCGCGCGGAGGCATCTTGCTTCGTGGCTAAGCATCTGGGCGCGTAAATGCGCGGGGTACGGCGACGGCATCGGCGTGCGTGCGCGGCGGGCGAGGACGACGCCGCGGCGAGCGCGTACACGCCGCGTGGCGCGCGGTTCCTCGGGCCGAGGCCGCGTCTTGGAGCGCGCGCATGAAGCGGACGTCAGCCGCGCTCACGCGCTGACTCCCAGACGGCTGTGGTACGGCCGGCGCACGGCGGCGGCGCGGCGGCGACGCGTGGACGCGCGCGCGCGCGTGACGTCGCGCCGAGCGCGTCTCCGGCCCGGTCCGTTCCATGTACCTCTGTTGGCTGGCACGATTCTCGAGAATTTGCATATAAACTTCAAAACCCGTAGATAGGAAAGTTGTAGACGGGTGATTCCTCTAAAAGTTGGCTGAAACCGAATTTGAAATAGATTCAAATCGAAGGATAAATTCGAACGCCAATTCGGGGAAATTTCATGTCTCGGTGAACAGGAATTCTGAGCTTGCTTGGCAATTTAGCTCCTGTTCCACTCAAAACCAGCAATGCCACTCAACATGAAAGTTGTGTCTCATGAAAAACTGGACAACTTTTATATTGGGATATTTTTGAAGTGTTTAGGTGAAATTTGGAGAACGTGGCAAAAGTTCCAGATCGACACAAAGACATCAAGGGGTTTGTCCCCCTTAGCTAGGGTTTTGACCATGGGAAGTGTGCTAGACTTGCTTAAGATGCTAATGGGTGAGGGTTGGCGAGGTTTTCGAGGTGATGACCCAGGTTGACCATGCTTTGACCCTAGTCAACAAGTTTGACTGGTAATTAAGGTTAATTAAAAACCTGGGGCGTCACAGCCTACCCCCCTTAAACGGAATCTCGCCCCGAGATTCGATTCAAGAAAAACAAGGTAGGTAGTACAACTCACGGTTTCGAGATTGCAGAAAACCTGGGTACTTGGTGTTGAGATACTCTTCCGTCTCCCAAGTTGCTTCTTCCTCCGTATGATGACTCCATTGTATCTTGTACATCCTTACGGTTTGTCTTCGGGTCTTCCTTTCCTTTTTGTCCAACACCCTCATGGGATGCTCGATGAGCGAGAAATCCGGCTCAATCCAAGCATTTGCTTCTGTGATCACTTCGGTTTCAGGCACCGGCACACCTTTCTTCAGTTGGGTCACATGGAATACATTGTGAACTGCGGAGAACCGTTCTGGCAGTCGAATGCGATAAGCCACTGGCCCACATACCTCAATGATTTCATAAGGTCCGATATAGCGCGGGGCTAACTTTCCCTTAACACCGAACCTTTGCACACCCTTGGTTGGTGAAACCTTTAGGTATACATAATTACCAACTTCAAATTGTCGGGGTGCCGTTCCTTTATCGTGATAGCTCTTTTGCCTCATCTGTGCTAGCTTCAAGTTCTCCCGTATCACTTGCACTTTCTCTTCGGCGTCTTTGACTAAGTCCGGACCAAAGAGTGTCCTTTCTCCGGCTTCTGACCAGTTCAAAGGGGTACGACATCTCCGTCCGTAAAGAGCATCGAACGGTGCCATCTTCAAACTAGCTTGGTAGCTATTGTTATATGAGAACTCTGCCAAGGACAAACACTTGTCCCAACGTTTATCAAAATGCAGGATGCTTGCCCGTAGCATGTCTTCCAAAATTTGATTTACCCTTTCCGTCTGACCATCGGTCTGCGGGTGATAGCTGGAACTACGGATCAACTTGGTTCCTAGGCATTCATGCAATTGCTCCCAGAAACGAGCTACAAATTGAGTCCCTCTATCCGAGATTATGGTCTTCGGAACTCCATGCAAACGGACTATTTGATCCATATACAACTCTGCATATTGCTGCACTGAATAAGTAGTATGTACTGCAATGAAATGGGCAGTCTTCGTGAGTCTGTCCACGATAACCCAAATAGAATCCTTCTTTCTAGCAGTCAGGGGTAAACCCACAATGAAGTCCATACTTATGTCATCCCATTTCCACATAGGTATCGACAGGGGTTGGAGTACACCTGCCGATTTCAAATGGCTTGCTTTCATCCTATGACAAGTATCACACTCTGACACATATTTTGCTATATCGACTTTCATATTGGACCACCAGAAATTTTCCTTCAGATCTTGATACATTTTGGTGCTTCCGGGATGAATAGAGAATTTGGAAAGATGAGCTTCATCAAGGATGGTTTGCTGAATTTCTTGGTCAATGGGAACCACCAGACGTTTCCCAAACCATACCACATCGTTTGCATCCCTCCGGAAACAGGTATACTTGGGATCTCCTTCTGCTAACTTCTGTTTGATTAGCTGTATGCCCTCGTCATTGCGTTGAGCAGTGACAATTCTATCATAAAGATTGGATTCGGCAGCTAGGACATATAGATCTCCTTGCTCTACCACTTCCAAGTTAAGTTTCCTCATGTCTTCACACAAGGGGTCACAATACAGCTCCACTTGTAGATGGTTGTAGTGAACTTTGCGGCTAAGAGCATCCGCAACAACATTGGCTTTTCCGGGGTGATAGTGCACTTCTAAATCATAATCTTTAATCAACTCAAGCCATCTCCTTTGTCTCATGTTGAGATCCGATTGAGTGAAGATATATTTGAGACTCTTGTGATCGGTGAAGATATTGCAACGATTGCCCATCAGATAGTGTCTCCAAATCTTAAGAGCATGAACAACTGCTGCTAGCTCTAGATCATGGGTGGGATAATTGATCTCATGGGGTCGAAGTGCCCGTGAGGCATAGGCAATGACTCGGCCCTCTTGCATGAGAACACAACCGAGACCCGTGCCTGACGCGTCACAGAAAACTTCAAAAGGTTTGGAATTATCCGGTTGCACTAGCACTGGGGCTGAAGTTAAGTGTTGTCTCAGCGTGTGGAAGGCTTTCTCACATGCTTCACTCCATACAAATTTCACTCCTTTCTTGAGCAGTTCAGTCATAGGTTTAGCGACCCTGGAGAAGTCCGGAATGAATCGACGGTAATAACCCGCCAAACCTAGAAAACTGCGGATTTGGTGTACGGACTTGGGTGGTTTCCAATCCATCACCTCTTGTACTTTGCTAGGATCCACGGATATGCCATCTTTGGAAATAGTGTGCCCCAAGAATTTCACACTGTCCAACCAGAATTCGCATTTGGAGAATTTAGCATAGAGCTTATGATCTCTCAAACGCTGTAGGACAATTCGAAGATGTCTGGCATGTTCTTTCTCATTCTTGGAATAGATTAGAATATCATCGATGAAGACCACTACGAATTTGTCAAGCTCCGTCATGAATACGGAGTTCATGAGATACATGAAGTAGGCTGGGGCATTTGTGAGACCGAAGGACATCACCAAGAACTCGTAGAGACCATAACGAGTGGAGAAAGCAGTTTTGGGAATGTCACCAGGTCGAATTTTGATTTGATGATAACCAGAACGAAGGTCGATCTTGGAGAAAACTTTGGCTCCAGCCAACTGATCAAAAAGAACATCAATGCGGGGAAGAGGATATTTGTTTTTGATGGTCACCGCATTGAGCGGTCTGTAGTCAACACATAGCCTCAAACTCCCATCTTTCTTCTTGACAAAGAGTGCGGGACAACCCCAAGGAGAAGAACTTGGGCGAATGTAGCCCTTATCTAACAATTCCTGGAGTTGGTTTTTCAGTTCAGCTAATTCCTTGGGAGGCATACGATAAGGTCGTTTAGAAATGGGCGCAGTGCCCGGTTGGAGTTCAATCACAAACTCGACATCCCTGTCTGGTGGCATGCCAGGCAACTCGTCGGGAAAGACATCAGGATATTCACAAACTACTGGGATTTCTTCAAGATGAGAGATAATGGTCACATAGGCACAAGGGTCTGCACCGTCCTTGAAAGGTAAGTACAAAGTGGTGTGCCCGACCGTAGGTGAATTGATTGCTACAACTCTACCCGCGATATCTAGAACCACCTTATGTCGGGTCATCCAATCCATACCCAAGATAACATCCATACCCTCTAAGCCTATGACAATGAGGTTTGATTGAACTGTTTTACTCCCCAACCTTAATTGTACTCCACGGATTAAGGTACTAGAAGAGATTTGCCCCCCCGGAGTGATAATTTTATAAGCTGAATTGAGGTGAGAACTCATCAAACTCAATTTGCCTACTAGCTTTTCACTTATGAAACTGTGGGTAGCTCCAGAATCGAACAAAATCTTAACAGGGGTGTCATCGATAGAGAATGTACCCGTAAGCACTGGAGCTCCCTCTGGGATGTCACTCATGGTGGTAAAGTTCAGCTTGCCTTGGCGGACTTGCACCGTTGGCTTCTTAGCCGGATTGGCCGGCTTGGCCCCTGAACCTTGATTCTGCTGGTTGGGCTTGTTCTGCTTAGGTTTGGGGCAATCACTTATGTAGTGCCCCGGCTGTCCACAATTGTAGCAACGACGTTCACCGATGTTGCGTGGGGGTGCGTTGGGCTTGGAAGCTTGCCGCTGGGTGTTGCGGAACTGGAAGTTCCCTGAAGGTTTGTTCTGTGATGGCTTCATCGTCCAGCGTCCAGTTGAAGATTGCTGGGACGAGTTAGGAACATTCTTTTTCACAAAACGAAACTTTTTGTTAGTTCCACTGCCCGAAGCAAATCCAGCCTGCCTTTTCTTGTCTCTCTGGGCCTTCTTCATAGCATCCTCTTGGGATATAGCCTTGTTTACGAGCTCATGGAAGTTGTTGGGCTCGATCAAGTTCAGCCGTTCGTACAACTCACCATCCAGACCATCACGGAACCTTTCCATCTTCTTTGCATCGGTATCCACGTGATGTCCACCATACTGGCAAATGCTATTGAATTTCTGTGCATAATGATACACAGTGTCCGAGCCCTGCCTGAGGGCCAGTAACTCCCTCATCTTCCTATCCATTAATCCTTTAGGAATGTGATGGCTCTTGAAAGCTTGCTTGAATTCATCCCAAGTGACAGCATGCCCCTGCTGCATGGTCTTGAAATGATCCCACCACATCAAGGCTTCCCCTCGCAGTTGCAGAGCTGCAAAGTTGGCTTTGTTTTCCTCGGAGCAAGGCAGTACAAAGGCAGAGAATTTTGCCTCGATGGCCTTGATAAACGCCTCAGCTTCAAGGGGGTCTTCCGCCTTGGAAAAGGTCGGAGGCTTCATCCCGATGAACTGAGGGTAGGTGGTGACCTGATTTGGCCCCTCATGATTTGCCACATGTGGCGGCCTTTGGTTCAGCTGCTGGGCGATTTGTTGCTGCGTCTGTAGGATCTGGCGCAGCACCTCGGTCTGAGTGGCCATGAATGCCTCTGCCGGCGTCATGGGCGGTGGCGGTGGTAGTTCACCACTGCCTGACGTTCCGAAACCATTGGGGGAGCTGCGTGTTGGTCCCACCATCTGAAATGCGAGCCTTTATTAGACACATAGCCATAATCTTGCTTAGAAAGAAATGACAAGTGTAAAACATGCATGACAAAAGCTCATTCGCGCATTCATTCGGCATTTGCAGCAACACAGTCATAAGAGTACTTCACATCCAACAGCCTATTCACCGAGATATTTTCCAAAATTGGTTAGTAGATGTCAAATTTCATACTCCCCAAAGTTGGCATTCCACATTGCGGCGAACTACAACTTCGCATGCCCGAAGAATGCAATTGCGGGAAGCTACCTAGCTGCCCCGGTAGCCGGCCGACACTCACCAAAAATTTCGTAGCTCCCTCTACTCTTATGCAAAAATGCTGAATTTTGGTGAGCGCGGTCATTGCAACACTCCGCACAACTTCGGTATTCAACGCATGCTAAGATTCCGACGTTCAATTGTTCGAAAACTCCCTTTCCTAAGCTGTTTGGACAGCAGCCCGGATTGGATTAAAACTTGCATAACTTTCAATAAGAAAGTGCACGATTGCTGAGATTTTGAGAACACGATCATCACAAAAATTCCAAACAAGCTTGGTATACAACACCGAACTCGATTCTGATCACAAATTACTTAAGCATTTCCTTACAACTAACATTACGAATAAAGGGTTCACAGAACATCACAAAGGTTCCAAGGTTTGAAAATACCACATTACAACCTGGGTTACACTGCATCCATGCTGCACAAAAGCATTCTCCTATGCTTACCTACCACAAACCAACAAAAAGGCTACACACAGGAGTATGACCCATCTTATTACAACACTACGGCAACCTAGTTGCCGACCGAAGCACCACTGCCAGCAGGTGAAGCCGGTGGGGTCGGTAGCGGTGGTCCAGCCTGACTCGCCTGGTCAAGACCAGATTGAGCCTGCTGCTCCTCCGGAGGTGCCTCCACCGGAGGTGGTGGCTGCAGAGCCACAATGGCCTGCAGAGCTGCTACCTGTACCTCAGCCTCCTCTACCTGCTGCTGCATCTCAATGATGTTCTGTAACAGTGTCAACCTCTCGATCTCTCGAGCGTCCACGTCCTCCTCAAGGGTAGTGACCTCTGCCTCCAGGTCTAAGATTCTCTGCAGGCGGTCACCTCTCTCTAACTCCAACTGGAACCTCCTGGCACGCAGTCGGTCGTTCTCCTGCTGAGTCTGGGCGAGAGTGAAGCTCAGCTGCTGGTACGCTGCCGAAAGATTGTGCCAGGCCAGCCGAGCCGACTCCAGTCGCTGGCTGATCATCAGCTGGGTAGTGTTACGCAGGCCCTGGAGTGTGAACACCGCGTCCAGGCAACGCGTTAGCGTCTGCGTGACGTCCAGTGGGGCTGCGAGCATCAGTAGCTCCTGAAGGTGGTCCACACGGTCCCTCCATGCCGGATCGTGCGGGTTCACCGCCGGAAATAGTCCGAATGGTGACAGTGCTACCACCGTCGGGTTATGATCGCAGAAATCCGTCAATACCCAGAGGGCAGCCGACTCTAAGGACTCCTGCAGACGAAAACCCCAGTACACCGAGCTCAAGTCGAACCAGTCGGGGTGGTCCGGGTGAGGTGGTACAGTGACAGTCACTCTGCAACGAGGCACGCCCAGGTGCTCTAACTCGAGTGCCTCGTAGACGGGCGGAAAGGTGTAGCCGGCAGCGCTGAGTGCCTCCCACGCAAGGCGTGGAAAACCCTCCCAGTGCAGTCCGTCTGTACGGACCGAACCGTCAGCGCCGTACTCGAGAAACATGGGAGCAGCCATCTGTACAAAAATGTAACGCATGTTAGAACTCAAAAGAGAGCAACATGTCAAATGGTGCAAATTCTGGCAGCTGCGAATAAAAATTCATAACTAAAAATCCAGAACCCCAAAAATCTCCAAATTTTATAGGCTACTCCGTAAGGTTTTTATACACACTTTTGGTATTCAAAGGTTGAGCTAGATCATTTAGGGCAAGGTCGAAAGTTGCAAAGTTTCAGGTTCTGCCTTCCTGAAAAACAGCCTGACCTGAGTTCGCTAAAAAGGGTACAACTCAAGATCTACAGAAGCTATGCCCATGAATTTTTGCGAGCAAAAACTAGATTAGATATGGAGCGACTTTGGTATAGGTCAACTAGTCTAAACATTTTTAGAATCTGGTGCAAAAATTCAAGCTAGCAGCACCACAGATTGTTGGACAGCAACAACACCTATGCATGAGAGGTAATCTGGTTCCCAGAAACCACACACCAGCAAATCTTCCTTAGAGAGCATTTAAGTTCTGTTTTGGGTCCATTTTAAATGTTTCGACTTTTAGTATGCATGCAAGACGTCCTATTCGACCTCACACGGCAATCAAGCCAAAATTCGAAGTCGGTGCCGGTGGCAAGGCTTTTATTCGTCTCTCCCTATAATAACTAGTCGAGAGCTACACGGTACTCACTTAGCGTCTAACGAAGCGCTGTTATGTACCTGCAGAAAAGAACCTTCCGTGCCAGCACGTCACAGAAGCGTCCACATACAGTACCGTTCACTTATAGAAACGGTATCCATGCGTCAAGCCGCTGCATGGACAGCGTCCAACCTCAGATACGCTCCTTTTGGAATGAAGCGGATCCTTGCCTCGCATATACAAAATGCGGAACGTCCACGTATGGCAAAACGTGGCGAGACACAGACGCGACGGTGGGTTCCCTTTGGAATAGGTCCCATCCATCCCTCGCATGACTTCCATGCGGTACCACCACGTATAGCAAAACGTGATGAGACGCAGACGCGACGTGGGTGCCCATTTGAATAGGTCCCATCCATCCCTCACAGGACTTTCCTGTGGTACCACCACGTATAGCAAAACGTGATGAACTAGTATGGTTGTGCAGAAAGTAAGTTCTGACAGAAAGTAAATGTGCTGGGGGTTAGCAAAATAAACCATAGATTAATAAGCCACCTGAAAGAACCCAAAATTCCCTCTAGGGCCTCTCGGTCTAGTTTATCCTTAACGGACCAACGTGTTTTGCAAATCCAAACAATCTTGGCAAATTTTATTCAAAAACCAGTGATTAAGGTTATTAATTAATCTCTGGTGCATATAATTGCTCTGATGCCAGCTGTGACAACCCGCCCAGGAAAATACCGTACTATCGCCTAAACCAATCCACTTTGGTCATTAAGCAATAATAAAGTATCATCCTGTCGTTAGTTGCCGGGTTAACGCCCGGTAAATCACTTACAAAGCAACAAGGATCGACATATATGCATTAAAACTCACGCGAAGGCGAGTCCAGAGAACAACATAAGATTAACATCCAAATTTACCCCGAAGGGCTTAATTATTACAAACCGAAGTCTTTGACACGACAACGAAGTTCAGAGTTTTGAAAACAGCGGAATTAAACTAAACGGCACGAGGAAACATCACGGGAGGCCTGCCATGATGCCTTCATTCATCGTCTTCAACCCACTCCAGCTCCCAGCCGGGCGGGATCTCTCCAGGCCACACATCAGCAAAGGCATTACCTGAAGCAACAGATTATAGCAAGGCTGAGTATACTAATACTCAGCAAGACTTACCCGTCGGTGACAACTACATCACCAACTCTAGACATGAAAGGCTTTTTGGCCACTGGGGTTTCTTTTGCTGGAAAGCAACAAAGAGTATGTCCTTACTTTCAATATTTTAGCACAAGTTCTAGTTGATTATTCCTTTCTAAATTAGCAAGCTAGTGCAAGCATAAGTTGTGCAAACAATTAATCAAGCATAATATTCATCAACTTCCATCATTAGGGATCTCATGGCCAGTGGAGTAAGTAGTCTCAGATAACGGTGAGAGGCCGACAATCGATTGATTTAAACCTTGCAAGGTAGACCTAAACACACGGTAGGGTGCCCCCGCGAGGACAACCACCAGGCGGTTCCCAAAGGTCCTCGGTTCGGGATAAAAGGCGACAGTCTTCGGTACAGGCTATCTGGTATACCCCGCAAGGCACCCAGCATCGCACATGCACCACCGGTAGCTAGCCGGGGGACACCTCCCAAGATTAGTCACAGTAAAATCCCTTACCGTCTCGTTAAGGTACTAGGCTTACCGTACCCATTTCCGACAAGTGCTTAGTACGTTCAAACACTTAACCCACGAAAGCCATTGGACCGGAGCCCACATCCCATGCTCTTACCACATGAGCAATCCATTTAAGGAGATCTTATGATTCCAACATAAGAACCTATTCTCGCGAGTGACAAGCATCACTCGACTTGTAACGGTCCTATAGCATAGCAGCTACCGACCTATCATACTAGTAAGAACATAGGTACCTAGGGATCATGCATCTAGGGTTTCATTTCAACTCCTGAACGTAAATGCACAATCATCCATAGATAGTTGCATAAAGTTTCAAAACACTTGGTTAAATGCACCGGGGCTTGCCTTCGTCAGCAGGGTTAGCCTGAGGGTCCTCGGTGTCGTCGATCACCTCCACGTACTGCAGCTCTGCGTCAGCTCCTCCTTCCTCGGCTTCCGGCACGAGCGAGTAGTCACCGTCAGGAAGGTCTACACGGAATGCAATGCAGGGTTCAGGTGATGTGATAGATTGCTTATTTTATCCAACTCTTGTTGGCCATATTCACCTCAACAAACAATTAATTATTAATTCTTTTTCATTAAGGCTTGACGGCTGAGAGAGTAGCCTTCAGCTTCATGAAGCGACGAGTACAACCCTTGATGCAGCGGGAGCATATTAGGTACAAGTACACTGGAGCCGATGATGGCTCAAGGCTGTCTTCAGAGGAGATCAGTGATGATCTCGTAATGGAGAGACTGCAGAAGATCTTCAAGAATCTTCACGGAATTCCTGCAGCTGTCCAAGAATATAGCGCTGTCAACCCTCCACGTTTGGTGAGTATTCACAGACTAGCCCCCGAGTACTTTTTAGAAGTAGTTGTGAAGCTAATGTTTGCTCTGTTTCGCAGGAGGATGTCTTGAAATTTGTTTCCATCCCTCCTCCTCATCCCCAAGATCCACTACAAGCGCCGGAGGGAGAGCCAACAGATGTTGAGGCTCAAGCCCCCGAGAGTAGTCGATCTGCTCAAGGGGAAGAAGAAGTCTTGGTGGAGGACGCCTCCTCGAGCGACGATGGCGGCCAAACGCTTCAACAGCGTTTTGAAGTGAAGGGCCGTTACGGGTACTCTAGGGTGCCAATCCCCAATGGTGTCTCCGCAGGAGCAACGAAAAGGCCGGCTTCATCTCTTGCAGATGATGTGATGCTGCCGTCACGGAAGAAGAGAACCACAATGGGGAAGCGGGCTGTGAAGAAGGTCACAGCTCTACCATCCATTACAGTGAGTTTTGAAAACTTTAAGTAGTCAATATCATGTTGAATACTTGCTCTCTGTTATAATGCCTTGAATTTTTACTTGCGCAGGTTATCGAGAGTGCAGCCAATGTACCCTCGAGTAGCCCAGCAAGAGCAACAGAACCCGAGGTGGTTCCAGCGTCGACCGTTGAGATGGTGATGCGTGAACAACAAGAGGCTGCGGGACCAGGAAGTGTGCCGCCGGTGGAAAGTGTGCTAGTGGTGTCGGCGACGCCTTCATTTTTTGACATGCTGGGGCTAAAAGTTGTGGTGCCTCGAGCTGCTTTGTAAGTACCCGAGTACTCGAGTACTTTATTTTGTTGGTAATACTGAATATGCTGATCAACTTGTTGATGCAGTAAATCCACTGATGTAAAGTGGGGAGCTTCTGGAAGTAGTCCTATTGGAGAAGATCAGAACCCTCAAGAACAACAAGAAGATGCACTTCCAGAGCCCCAAGAAGTAGCCGCTGAAGCTGATGCCGCACAAGCACTGCGCTTCCTCTGGAGCGATGTAGTCAAGGCAGCAGTGGAGGCGGCTTCCAAGCCCAGGGCTCAGCAACTCGAGGATATTGAGGTGGTGGTGAATGAAGGCTTGGAGGTGGATCTAGAAGCCGGACTACGCCAAGAAGAAATCCCAGTTGCTGATGCCCCCGTGCGTGAGACAGATGTACGGTTAGTGCTTGAAGACAGCCCAGAGGACCGCATAGTGCCGCATGAGCTAATAATTGAAGACCCGGCTCCTCTGCACAGCGCTGCGATGTACTCGAAGGCAAGCACAAGTACTCAATCCAGAGCTGAAGGTCTAATGCCATACGCTGATTCATGCCTGGATGAGGACAACTTGCAGGCGCTTGCCGAGATGTTCCGTAGTGTTGAAAAGCTCTTTGCAGTAAGCTGTAATCTCTTGTAGAGTACTTTTAGCCAAAGATATCTTGTCTCTGACCTTTTAATTGCTTTGCTGTCACACCCGATTTTCCGAAGAAAACCAAGTGCTACCTATATGTATGCCAGGATCTAGTTTCATACATATAGTGACATCATAGTGAATAACAGAAATAATATCACGTAAAGAAAGAGAGATTATCAGAGATTTACAGCGAAATCTTGGGGTTGATTATCATCCTCTTTTGCACACCAACTAGCAAGATGTCCATTTTCTCCACACTTGAGGCAATATAATCCAGCATGACTAGACAAAATCCTCTTACGCTTTGTTGGACAATTATTAACATAGTGGCTGACGGGACCCAATATTATGGGTACCCGATGACAGCGATTACGAGCGACAATCGCGGCCACGATGGCCTCCGGGCTATTTTTTGGTGGTTTTCTGGATTTATTCTCATGCAGGAAAGCATCCCACAAACCAAGTGGTATGTGACAACCCGCCCAGGAAAATACCGTACTATCGCCTAAACCAATCCACTTTGGTCATTAAGCAATAATAAAGTATCATCCTGTCGTTAGTTGCCGGGTTAACGCCCGGTAAATCACTTACAAAGCAACAAGGATCGACATATATGCATTAAAACTCACGCGAAGGCGAGTCCAGAGAACAACATAAGATTAACATCCAAATTTACCCCGAAGGGCTTAATTATTACAAACCGAAGTCTTTGACACGACAACGAAGTTCAGAGTTTTGAAAACAGCGGAATTAAACTAAACGGCACGAGGAAACATCACGGGAGGCCTGCCATGATGCCTTCATTCATCGTCTTCAACCCACTCCAGCTCCCAGCCGGGCGGGATCTCTCCAGGCCACACATCAGCAAAGGCATTACCTGAAGCAACAGATTATAGCAAGGCTGAGTATACTAATACTCAGCAAGACTTACCCGTCGGTGACAACTACATCACCAACTCTAGACATGAAAGGCTTTTTGGCCACTAGGGTTTCTTTTGCTGGAAAGCAACAAAGAGTATGTCCTTACTTTCAATATTTTAGCACAAGTTCTAGTTGATTATTCCTTTCTAAATTAGCAAGCTAGTGCAAGCATAAGTTGTGCAAACAATTAATCAAGCATAATATTCATCAACTTCCATCATTAGGGATCTCATGGCCAGTGGAGTAAGTAGTCTCAGATAACGGTGAGAGGCCGACAATCGATTGATTTAAACCTTGCAAGGTAGACCTAAACACACGGTAGGGTGCCCCCGCGAGGACAACCACCAGGCGGTTCCCAAAGGTCCTCGGTTCGGGATAAAAGGCGACAGTCTTCGGTACAGGCTATCTGGTATACCCCGCAAGGCACCCAGCATCGCACATGCACCACCGGTAGCTAGCCGGGGGACACCTCCCAAGATTAGTCACAGTAAAATCCCTTACCGTCTCGTTAAGGTACTAGGCTTACCGTACCCATTTCCGACAAGTGCTTAGTACGTTCAAACACTTAACCCACGAAAGCCATTGGACCGGAGCCCACATCCCATGCTCTTACCACATGAGCAATCCATTTAAGGAGATCTTATGATTCCAACATAAGAACCTATTCTCGCGAGTGACAAGCATCACTCGACTTGTAACGGTCCTATAGCATAGCAGCTACCGACCTATCATACTAGTAAGAACATAGGTACCTAGGGATCATGCATCTAGGGTTTCATTTCAACTCCTGAACGTAAATGCACAATCATCCATAGATAGTTGCATAAAGTTTCAAAACACTTGGTTAAATGCACCGGGGCTTGCCTTCGTCAGCAGGGTTAGCCTGAGGGTCCTCGGTGTCGTCGATCACCTCCACGTACTGCAGCTCTGCGTCAGCTCCTCCTTCCTCGGCTTCCGGCACGAGCGAGTAGTCACCGTCAGGAAGGTCTACACGGAATGCAATGCAGGGTTCAGGTGATGTGATAGATTGCTTATTTTATCCAACTCTTGTTGGCCATATTCACCTCAACAAACAATTAATTATTAATTCTTTTTCATTAAGGTTATTATTGATATGGGTTTATTCCTTTAATAAACACTTAATTAATGTTCTCTTTTATAATTGTTATTTCATGTGAGGATTTAATATTCAATCTTTCAATAGCAAAGGTGTGCACAAAAATGTAATTAATTACATTTTAATTTCTTAAACAGCAAGGGTGTATCCTTAGGTCCTAAACAAACTATGCAACCATTTTATAAAGGGTCACAAGGAATAAAAAGGCATTTTCCTATTTAACAAAACATTAAACCTATAAAGGCCTCCAAGGCTTTTATTCAAACATTAAAGTACTAAAATTCAGTGGAGGGTTTCTTAAGCACCAAAACACCTATATCAAGCCACTGAACACACATGCATGCTTGGAAAAGCTAGAAAATTAATTATATCAAAAATAACAAGGGCTAGCTACTAAAGCAAGATAAAGGCACACAAAAAATACATAAGCATCCAACTGCTCCAAACTTCCTCACACATGCTCTCTGGTCCAAATCTAACCTAGGCATGCAGCAAGTACACCTAGAACTACCACTGATCTTGCATTATTAATTTACAAAGGAAAACAAGCACATATCAAGAATAAATACTTCTGTTCATTATAAAATTGTGGTTAATTGACCAGAGGTGTATCTTGGCATAACGAGACCACATGCAGAAGTTGGGCACAAAAACATAACTATTTTTAGCTACAAAAAATTATCTAGACAGATTCTACATAAATGGAAAACAATTCATATAAAAAGATTTACATCATAACTTTGTGCAATTTTTGGTCCAGAGTCTAATCATGACAAGTCTAGCAACATATCCAAAATTCAGCTCCATATCCTTTCTATATTTTGAATTATAGCAAAAATGTGTCAAACTGAATCTGAATTTTCATTCAAAATCTATAAGTCAAAACTATGGTCATGCTTTGTAGAAGTTGTAGATCTACTCTCACTGAGACCAACAAAATTGGGTTTGCATTTTTCCGAATTTTCTGTGAATTTCTAGGCTATTTCTAAGGCACTGGACTGATTTGCAAAGAAACTAAGATAACTTTCGTTGCGATCGAGTCCCTGGTTTACACATATGCCCTCAGGAATTCACAACCGTGCCCTTGGCGGCGGGGGAGGGCTCGCCGGCGGCGAACGGCGGCCGGACTTGGTAAACATGTGGCGTGGGAGTGTGATTGGGCTCACCACGCGTCGATTGGCGGTGGTGGCTCGGCCGGAGATGTCACCGGCGAGCGGCGGCGGCGGGGTCGCGGCGGCGCGCCCGCTGCGGCTCGGGTTCCAGCGAGTGGCGGCGCAATGTGGGCGAACAAGCGGCCGTGGGAGCTTCACTGGTGTCTAGGGAGGAGGTTGAGATGGTCGGCCGGCGACGGAAGCGAGCGGAGGGGGAAGCTCGCCTGCGGCGGCGGCAATGGCGGGTTGGCGGTCGGCGAGCTCACGCGCGGGAACTGCGACGACGGGCTACTTATAGCCGAGGCGCGCGCGGAGGCATCTTGCTTCGTGGCTAAGCATCTGGGCGCGTAAATGCGCGGGGTACGGCGACGGCATCGGCGTGCGTGCGCGGCGGGCGAGGACGACGCCGCGGCGAGCGCGTACACGCCGCGTGGCGCGCGGTTCCTCGGGCCGAGGCCGCGTCTTGGAGCGCGCGCATGAAGCGGACGTCAGCCGCGCTCACGCGCTGACTCCCAGACGGCTGTGGTACGGCCGGCGCACGGCGGCGGCGCGGCGGCGACGCGTGGACGCGCGCGCGCGCGTGACGTCGCGCCGAGCGCGTCTCCGGCCCGGTCCGTTCCATGTACCTCTGTTGGCTGGCACGATTCTCGAGAATTTGCATATAAACTTCAAAACCCGTAGATAGGAAAGTTGTAGACGGGTGATTCCTCTAAAAGTTGGCTGAAACCGAATTTGAAATAGATTCAAATCGAAGGATAAATTCGAACGCCAATTCGGGGAAATTTCATGTCTCGGTGAACAGGAATTCTGAGCTTGCTTGGCAATTTAGCTCCTGTTCCACTCAAAACCAGCAATGCCACTCAACATGAAAGTTGTGTCTCATGAAAAACTGGACAACTTTTATATTGGGATATTTTTGAAGTGTTTAGGTGAAATTTGGAGAACGTGGCAAAAGTTCCAGATCGACACAAAGACATCAAGGGGTTTGTCCCCCTTAGCTAGGGTTTTGACCATGGGAAGTGTGCTAGACTTGCTTAAGATGCTAATGGGTGAGGGTTGGTGAGGTTTTCGAGGTGATGACCCAGGTTGACCATGCTTTGACCCTAGTCAACAAGTTTGACTGGTAATTAAGGTTAATTAAAAACCTGGGGCGTCACATGGTATTCCCGGGGTTTATTTCTGTGAGAGAAAACGGCCATAAAGGCAAGCCATGGCATCACGTGACGTAGAGACATGCAACTTTCGACTAGTTGGGTTCCCCCGAGTAGTTTTGCATCCCTCATTGACCATGCATGTGACAGATGTTGGAGGATTTATTTTCATGCAGGAAAACGGCCATAAATCAACTCCATGGCGTCATGTGCTCTCCAACCATGTGACTTCCGACTAGTTGGCATCCCTCCCGAGTAGTTGTGGGTCCTTATTTCCCATGCATGTGCTAGGTGTTGGAGGCGTTCATTACTCCAACCACTTGCATGTGAAGAAGCGACACCAGGGCAGGCAACCACATGCAGCAACAGCAGCAAACAGGGACAGCGGGACACGCGGCGTGAGTGAAGAGCTCCCTCTACACCTGTTGTGCATGCACAGCCCCTCTTCCTCTTTCTCTCTCTTCATCAATGTAACCTACTCCCCTTGTCTGATAAAAGGGAGAGCAGGGTCCTCTCGAGTCTCTGAGCTGACTTTTTACTTTTTCCTTCTCTCTTCTCCTCGGAGGGAAAGGCTCTCTCATTTTTTCCTTCTTCTACCTTCAGCCATCCGTGGCTCAAAAGCTACAGAGACTTGGGACCAAGTTCCCTCTCTCGCCCATTTGTAACCCCTACTACAAATCAGCGCAAATAACACAGCAGCACGAACTGGACGTAGGGTGTTACTCTCCGGAGGCCCGAACCAGTATAAATCCTGTGTGCCCCCCTGTTTGCGCAACCGTCCGAGGCCCGGCACGCAATCCGAGAAATTATCTGCCGGCGGTTAGCGAACCCCGACAGTTGGCGCGCCAGGTAGGGGCCTTTTGCGTGTCTCGACGTTTTTTGCAGATCTCGGACGGCCAACTACGACGACAACGGCAACGGTGGTTGCGACTCTGACGCCCGCGACTCCACCGGCAATGACGACGGTAGCCGCGGCACCGACAGCTGCATCAACGACAGCGGCAACCACGACATCGTCGGCTACGACTACGACGGCACCGAGGACCGCGATAATGCAGACGGCAACTACAGCTCTTCCACCTTCGAAGCCCGGCTAGCAGTCTGAAGCTATTCCCCTGCTCCTTTCTTCACAGAGCAATATATGCCACCGCAAGCTTTGACTCCCTAACTCCCTCTCTGGTACTAATCCACGCAAGAAAAAAAAATCAGTGTCTTCCAATCGTAGATACTTGCAGCGGCAAGCAGCTGAGCGGATCAGCAGCCACGAGCCCTGACGGAACCACCTGCGGCTACAATTTTCTCCAGACGCGGAGTTCGTCTCGCCGAGGCCGCGACCACCCGGCGGCCAGCGCCGATGCGGGAGGCTGGCGAGTCGCCGCGGCACCTCCGGTCTCCCCATCTACATGCAATAGTGTGGCCGTGAGTCACGTTTTCGTCTCCACCGAGGGTCAACGGGCGGCATATCTCTCCGAGCCGCGGATCACAGCGTACTCCTCCTCCCTCGACGAAGCGGCGGCGTGGGTCATCTCCGCCCGCGACGCAACGGGGCGGACTTGTCTGCTCCAACCCGCAGCGCCCCGACCACTACAGCGGCGCGGCGCCCGCTCCCTTCCCCGAACGGCGACTCGACGCGGGGCCCGCCATCCGCACCCGCGTGGCGCCCGCAGCTCGTTTCCTCTTCGGCGCCCGTACGGCGTCCGCAACTCGTTCCTCCTCGGCGCTCGCGACGGCGCCCGCGGCTCGCGCCCTCTCCCCCTCGCGAGATGGAGCCCGACGCGCGCCGTCCCGACTCCATCTCCTCCACAGGAGCGCGGCCACCCAGGCGCGACGTTCGCCTTCTACTCCGCCGCACGGCAGTCCCGTCGCCCGCCTCCGCCTCTTCGGGACACGGTCCCCCGGCGCGGCCCGACGGCCCGGCTGCTGCCTCCGCACCCTCGCACCGCGGCCCGACGCGGGTCCAAGCTAACGGCGGTGGGGCGTCCGTGACCCCCTCCTTGCTCGGCGACCGGACGCGGCCCGCGCCTCCTGCTCCGACCACAGCAGCGCCCGTCGCGCGCCCATCCCGCTCTCTGCACTCGGTGCCCGCCACCTCTTCACCGCGCGGCAAGGTCCCACTAGGACTTCCTCAACGCGCGGCGCCCTACCCGCGCCGCCTCCTCCTCGAGCCTCGATGCATTCGCCGCGGAACGGCTCCGGCGACCGTCTCCTCTAGTTCGGCTGTCACGGAGGACCTACAACGGCGACCTGCTGTCGATGGAGGCCGGGACGCTGGTGCTGATGGCGGCGGACGACACCTCCACGCTCGCCGATGGGGCCCTCTGCCGGGCCGCGCTCCTCTACGTCCGCAGCCTCCCGGCGTCGCGTCGGCCGAGCAGATGGCGTCCCGGCACGACGGCCCCCCGTACCTTCGCCCCAGTGCGACGAGCGAAGCGGCAGGCGGACGGCGTCTCGACCTCGGCGACGGTCGGCGCAACTTTTTCTCTCCCCCCTCTTTCCTGTGCAGGCCTGTCGCGGCAACGTGTACGGCGGAGACAGAAGACGCAGCATACGCGGCGGCCGCGGGCGGAACAGTGCGGCCGTCGGGCGGGGCGAGCCGACATTGGATGAGGAGCAGGTCCTCGGCGGTTTAGCGGCGCGTGACGGCAGCGGCTCGCCGGCAACAGCATGCTGGTAGCCGGCTCCGGGCCGATTCGACACACGGCGGCATGACGATTCGCCCCGATCTTCTCCGCCTCTCCGACTTCGGCAGCGCGCCGCCTCCCTCTTCTCGCCACCGACGCGACCTTCGACTCCGCCTCCTCCCAGTCGCCCGGCGACGTGGCGCCTCCTCTGCCCCGTCGCACAGCGGCTCTGCGCGCCGCCTCTTGCTCGTCTGCTGGTGGCCTGGCGCCCGCCGCTCACCGCTCTGTGCCCCCCAAGATCCAAGGCCGGACAGGAGCAAGACCCCGGCGGCCGGCGAACTCGCGTCTGCATAGGTCCTGCGGCGGGTTCGCCTCCCCTCGGGAGAAGAGTTTCTGTCTCTTCTTTTCTTTTTTTGCAGGATTATGCTCGGGCATCACGGCAAAACTACTCGGAGATGGAACGTTCTCGTGCGAGGCGGAAACTCCTCGTGCCCTTCCTACTCGCAGGTGGACACGAATCTACTCAGACGGGGCGCCTTCTCGTGCGAGGCGGAAACTCCTCGGAGTGGCTTCTCGGAGGAAATTCTCGTGCGAGGTGGAAACTCCTCGGAGTGGCTTCTCGGAGGAACTACTCGTGCGAGGCGGAAACTCCTCGGAGGGGCTTCTCAGAGGAACTCCTCGGAGGGTCTTCTCGTGCGAGGCGGAGAGTACTCGTGCGAGGCGGAAGGAAGTCGTGCGAACGAGTCTGCACCGAGAAACTCCTCGGGAACGGAAAAACAACAGCGACGAGTGACGTTCCCACTCGGGAACATCACCTCTCAGACCTAAAGACATGATTTTCTTATTTGTACCCAAGTTTTCTTGTGTAGGCAACGAACTGCAACATCGTCTGCCCGCCGCCCTGATCTGGACAAAGCCGTTTCGAGCAACACGATGGGTGGTGGCAAGCCGAGACTGATCGCTGCGTAGCTGCTCGTCGTCGTACCTCGTCCTTCCTCGCCGGCGCCGCCATCAACAACAACACCGTCCGCTCGACCACCGCGAGCGACACGAAGCTCGAGGGCTGGTCAGGACGGGCCCGCGAATGACGCGTCGACTCCCCCGACGCGAACAGAAATCGAGCTAAGCGTACTTTTAGCACCACCGTTTCTCAGTTATAACACACCCTGGCATGCGTCGCCGGAACATATCAACACATGTCTTTTTCCTCTCTGACACAAGTCGCTAAAAGTACTCGGGAAGCACACGCCTTAAATCGTGAAACCTCGACCCCACGCCTACACTTCCTACGCGTGCACGCGGCCTGCTCCCTGCGCTACGGATGCGGCTGTCGGGGGTCAGGTGCTTAAATGCAACAGGAACACTTCCCGAGGAAATTAAATAGACTGAAAAGAGTTGGACTTAGATTTCTTGTTGTAAACTGTCAAATGCTTTTTCTTCAAAATTGGAATTTGTCGCACCATGTACTGTTGTCCCCCGATTTCCTTTTGCAGGAACACAACCACAGACTCGGCCCACACACTCGGGGGCTGGGGGACGGCGACTACCACCTGGCCCTCACGCTCGGGGGCTAGACGACTACTACTTACGGTCGCGACGACAGCAGCGCACTCTTCCGGTGGCCCCGGCGGCTCCTCGCGGCTCTGCACCCGAAGGTCGGCGCCACGCACCGACGACAAGGAGTTCGAAGGCTGGCCCGTCTAAGGGTTCGACAGCCGCTCCCAAAAACCCGAGCGAGGGGCGACGAGGGATGGGCCCCAGCGGCCGGAACCCGGACGCACGAGCGTCGCGGGCATCCTGAACTGCGTTCGAGTCTTGATGGAAAAAGAGGTCATGGTTTTTCCCCCGACGGAAAGGCGACGAGCCGCCGAGCCTAACCGAACGGGCTCGGTAACTAGATGACTTCACCATCAGGAATCTGAGGTCGATCACCAGCTGATCCATTCGGAGCCCGGCGAATGGGGCTCCGAGGCTTCACTCGAACTCACCCGCATGCAGCTCACCGGGTACCGAGGCTCGGCCAACGAGGCAAGCTTCGAAGTCACCCAACCCCTCCTTCCTGACGAAAAGGAAGCGTGAGGGAGACGCAACGAAAAGGGACACCGACTCCCCGACTAGTGCCTCGCGCCGTGCGAGGTCACCAAAAATTCATCTTCCTCCCGCAAACTCGGGTGCAACTACACCTCTAACGAACGATGTTCGGTTCTAAAATCGTTAACCCCGCGAGCGAATCTTCGACTCCCCCGCGGGCTCGGGGGCTACATCCGGCGGATGCGCTCGCGCGCACCCACCGGGAAAATCAAGAACAACACTAACACCAAACACTCTCGACTGAGCCTGGGAACGAGTCTACAACTCCCTACCAGGCTCGGGGGCTACTGACGGGACCCAATATTATGGGTACCCGATGACAGCGATTACGAGCGACAATCGCGGCCACGATGGCCTGCGGGCTATTTTTTGGTGGTTTTCTGGATTTATTCTCATGCAGGAAAGCATCCCACAAACCAAGTGGTATTCCCGGGGTTTATTTCTGTGAGAGAAAACAGCCATAAAGGCAAGCCATGGCATCACGTGATGTAGAGACATGCAACTTTCGACTAGTTGGGTTCCCCCGAGTAGTTTTGCATCCCTCATTGACCATGCATGTGACAGATGTTGGAGGATTTATTTTCATGCAGGAAAACGGCCATAAATCAACTCCATGGCGTCATGTGCTCTCCAACCATGTGACTTCCGACTAGTTGGCATCCCTCCCGAGTAGTTGTGGGTCCTTATTTCCCATGCATGTGCTAGGTGTTGGAGGCGTTCATTACTCCAACCACTTGCATGTGAAGAAGCGACACCAGGGCAGGCAACCACATGCAGCAACAGCAGCAAACAGGGACAGCGGGACACGCGGCGCGAGTGAAGAGCTCCCCCTACACCTGTTGTGCATGCACAGCCCCTCTTCCTCTTTCTCTCTCTTCATCAATGTAACCTGCTCCCCTTGTCTGATAAAAGGGAGAGCAGGGTCCTCTCGAGTCTCGGGAGCTGACTTTTTACTTTTTCCTTCTCTCTTCTCCTCGGAGGGAAAGGCTCTCTCATTTTTTCCTTCTTCTACCTTCAGCCATCCGTGGCTCAAAAGCTACAGAGACTTGGGACCAAGTTCCCTCTCTCGCCCATTTGTAACCCCTACTACAAATCAGCGCAAATAACACAGTAGCATGAACTAGACGTAGGGTGTTACTCTCTGGAGGCCCGAACCAGTATAAATCCTGTGTGCCCCCCTGTTTGCGCAACCGTCCGAGGCCCGGCACGCAATCCGAGAAATTATCTGCCGGCGGTTAGCGAACCCCGACAGTGGCCTTCTTCACCACATCTGAAACACAATCTTTTAATCCTTTTGTCTTGGATTTCTTTACTTGCATGCTTCTTGGGTTGTTTGATTCTGTCAGGCTGAAATTCTTTGAAAGTTATACTCCAATCCTCAAGGTTGATAATCTGATTACTATCTTCAGCTTGAGCAACTTCTTCTAGGACTGGATCTTGGGTACATGACTTCCTCTTCTTATTGATGTCCAAATGATAACATTGTCTAGCCTCAGCTGTCATTAGGCTAGCTTCTTCTTGGAGACATGAACGACCATAATGCTCACAACATTGACATGTTCCTGTAGTCTTTATATGTTCATGTTGTTCATTCATCCGCAACTCTGGTGCTCCATGACTTCTCTTATTATTTTGATGGTTCCATGCTTCTACAACTTGCTTCTTTACTGGTCTAGTGGTAACTCCAGCTTTGGTCATCTCTGTGTTATGAGGGGGTGACGTGTTGGTCTGCTTCTGTCCTTGTAAGACTTGAGCTTGCATGACTGATAGCTTTTCTTTGTCCAATGACGGTGGAACAGATGGAATCTGACGGTTATCACCTATAACAAGGTTGGGGTTCTTAGGATTTGGTGCTTGCTCCATAATATACTGATGGATATTAACCATGGTTTGAGCCATTGCTTGCAGAGTCTGAGTTTTTCTTGCCATATACTCTAGCATCTTGCGTTCAAATGCTGAGGTTGTAGATGGAATGTCGATGTTTCCTTTGTTGTCTTTATCTTCGTGATTTCCATTGGGACTCGCCATCTGGTTGGGTGATAAAGGTAAGCTCAGAAGAGGTTGGAAATAAACAAATTGAAGAGCAAGGTAAAATTATTGATATCATATCCATCTTTTCTTGGTTGTTGTGATTGTAATCAAATTGTGGTATAAAGCAGAATAACAGGGGTAAGAAAAGAAATTGATGATCCTTCTTTTCAACTTCTTTCATGTGTCCATGTCTGCATATGCTTGTAGGTTTCTTGTTGTTGATGTTGGTGTTGCTTCTAGACTTTGATCTTCTGACATCCTCCATAGGGTTAAGTAGAAAGAAAGAGGGGAACAAGGAGGTGGGAGGTACAAAAGAAGAACCCAACTAGGCAACTGATGTCATTGCAGGTAGAAGACCCAAAATACACCAACAATCAATTCAAAGAACCAACTCAAACAAGGTCATAAAGACAACCATCATCAAGCAAACACAGAGCTTCACCAGACAGCACATGATCAAGGGAACAATGCTACACGTTGTTATTATGGTTAGAGGGATCCTCCTAAGCTTGGATGTGATGCTTCTTGAAGAGATGAACTGATAGATTCATTCTTCAGATGACATGAGAAGGTTTTATGTCAAATGGCACAGATCATAAGAACATTTTGAAATAAAAGAGCAGGATATCACTTTGGATTAAGAATCAAAGAATAAGAATCCAAAGCAATACAACTAGAGAAGCAAAGAGAGTTTCAATGAGAAGATTGATATATTGAAAATAAATTGGTGGAGGAGATATGTGTACAAGGATAAGTTAGAGATAAGAATATCAAAGAGGATTTGAGAAAAATAAAAAGATCAAAGAGTGAGAATAATTCTCAGAATGGTCAAGGGTAAGGTAGGAATTGTTTTTAGAGTAGAAAGCAACCATTTCTATCTAGGCTTACGTCCTACTGTCGATATAGCTCTGGTACCACTCTGTCACACCCGATTTTCTGAAGAAAACCAAGTGCTACCTATATGTATGCCAGAATCTAGTTTCATACATATAGTGACATCATAGTGAATAACAAAAATAATATCACGTAAAGAAAGAGAGATTATCAGAGATTTACAGCAAAATCCTGGGGAAGCAAAGGCTCCAACTTCACAGGCAAACGACTGGGGGTTGCGTACGCCTAGCACCATCTTCTGGACTTCATACACCTTCTTCTTGTTCTTCTTCTGAGCAGCGGTTAGCAAGGATGAGTACACTTATGGTTGGTACTCAGCAAGGCCACGAAAATTAACCAGAAAGCAAATTATAGTCCATCTTTAAGTATATTAATCATGTGAGGGTCTAGGCCGCTCTTGATCGTGAGCACGGCTGATCGATCAGTTTTCACTCTGCAGAGGTCGTACACTTTACCCACAGCTCGCGTAAAAGTTTTGAGGAACTTTGAACCCAACCATGCTGTGCTAGCTAGGCACAATACCACACTTCCGAGGTGTGATTGCATAGGGACGCTACGAAGCCTTTACAAAGATGTGAAAATGTCCAACAACCCGCATAGTTACAGTAGCAGAGCGGACCATAACCCTCCCTAGTGGACAGCACCTTAGCAAAGGCTGCGGCCAAGAGGACCGGGCTATACCCCTTAAACTCTGACCCCCTCTGCTCCTTTCGGATAAGGCTATCAGTTCGTTCACACATCTAATTAATTGGCTAAGCCAGAGCCATATGGACTGTGGTTGCACTGTTTTCCTGAGTGGTTCTCCATGTTCCAATTAATTCATAGTATTCTTGCTTAAAGCATTGGTAGAAGGGTGGTTAGGGTCATTTGCCTTTCTCAACAAAAAGCTACTCTTGCTCTTTTGCTCTTGCTCTTTTGGTACTCTTGATCTTCAAGACTTTCGATTAGCAGCTCGATCTTCTACTCGAAGCAAACATGAGGCACAAACATGCAAAAGCAAATGATCACAACTAAGAACAATACACCAAGCATGAAAAGCTTAAAAAGAGGACAAGGTTTGGCTCTAGGACCGTGAACGCAAAAACACTCGGAACTATCAGGAGATTTGGATTATATCACACAAGGCTTTGTGCTTGGCATATTTTAATTCAAAAAGATGTGCATAGGTTATTTCAGAGAAATACCCTATTTATAATTAAGCAAGTTATATTTATATAAAAGGAATGGTGTATAACTTATTCCAATTTTATTTATAAATATTCAAGTATTATTTATGCAAATTAAACATTTTAATTTAAAAGAAGCATGTAAAGCATCTAAACGTATATCTTTATATTTCGAGTTGTACTAATCAAATTATAATTCAAAAACACATTTATGTTCATATTAATCAAATTAACATTTAATTAAGAAAACTCGGGATATAGCCTATGTTGCTTTTATTAGAAAGCAAATTGCATAATCACTAATCAATTTAAGTTTGATTATAAAACCGAGGTATATCTCTAATTAACTTTTAATTTAAAAGAAATAATTAATTAAGTATTAATCATATTAACTTTCTTATGAAAACACGTGTTGAACTCTAATTAGATTTTAATTAGAAAACATGTGTATAAGGGTTTAATCACATTTAAATATTTAATTAAATTATAAAACAAATAACATGTTCAACATTGGTCCTAACACGTTCTTTGAGTTGTTATGAACCTAACGCAACTTGAAACGGTAAAAACGGAGCTAAAACGTGAAAACTAGAGGTAAAACAAGGTTTAGGGGCTAAACTGTGAAGAAACTTGGCCTCTAGGGGCTAAACTGCAAGAAACCAGGGTCCTAAACCTAAAACTTACAAAAGAACCGAGGGTTTATGTGCAAAAGAGATGGTTGGACCACAGGTGGAAGAACTTAGAAAGGTTAGGGTCTAAAACGCTAAAAACGGGACCTGTTTGAAAGGGTTCTTATAAGGTGGAAGGGTCTTGTTGTGATATTAGAAACTGCAGGGTATTTTTTAAAGTGACCGGCGGGGCGCAGGTATTGACCGGTACGTGTGGATTTGACCGGGAGGGGCGGTGGATCTAAGCCGTCGGATCATGGACGGACAGCTGCGGCGGCACGCGTGCGGCGCACGGCGGCGGGGCAGCGGCGCCCGGCGGCCGACGGCGGCGGACTCGCCGGAGTTCGCCCAAAAGGGGGCTCCCATCCTTGGATTTGAACACGGAGAGGCTCTACACAGAGAGGGGAAGAAGACGATCTCACCTCGGGGCTTCGGACGGCGAGAGGAGCGGCGGCGGAGGAGATCGACGGCGAGCGGCGGACGGCGGAGCTCCGGCTCCGGCGGCGCGCACGAAGAAGGAGGAGAGGAGGAGCTCTGTGGAGCGGTGCGAGAGGAGCAGCGGCTCGGGGCGCCTTTTATACTGCAAGGAGGGGAGGGGATGGGGCGCGGAGTGGGCGGCTCTGGCGGTGCATGGTGGCCGCCATTGATGGTGGTGGAGACGACCGTTCCAGGAGGGGAAACGGGCGGAGGCGGCGCGGGAGTGAGTGCGCGGCGCACTCCCGTGGCTCGGTGGGGAAGAGGAGGAGGCGCGGAGGCCAGGGGGAGCCGGAGTGGTGGCGGTGGCCGGCGGCCAGGTGAGGGAGAGGGCCGGCGGGAGGAAGAAGACAGCCCTGACAGGTGGGCCCCACCTGTCAGCCGCCGTGAGAGAGGGAAGAGGAGAGGTGGGCCGGCGGTGTTGAGTGGGCCGGAGGGAGTTGGTGGGCCGAGCGAGAAGGTGGGCCGGCGCAGCGGAAAAGAAAGAAAAAAAAGAAAAAGGGAGAGGGGTATCTGGGCCGGCCTGGGCTGAAAGGATAGGGAAGGGGGTTTAGGGGTTTGGGAAGGGTTTTGTTGTTTTTTTTTCTTTCTTTTCTTTTTTTCAACACACAACAAACAAAATCAAAACCAACAAAAAATGAATACAACACACATACATATTTATTTATTTAATTTACAAAAAAACAATCAATTGCTTTTTCTTATACTAAATTTCCTGTAAAGAGAATAAATGTTGGGCAAATTTTAAAAATTATGAGAAATTGTTGCTTAATTATTTTTCCTATTAACATCCTAAAATTTACATTTGCTCTTGCAGGAAGTAGTCAAGCAGTCGAAGTGCAAGACTCGCCTACTCGAGCAACACGCGGCAGACATCGAAGAAGTCTCGCAGCTCAGAGAACAACTCAAGGAGCAGAAGGCCTTGTCTCTGAAGCTACAAGAAAGGCTTGATGGAAACGCCGCAGAGTACCATAATGAAATCCAGAAGCTGACGGCTCAGAAGGATGACATTGTTGGGAAGAACAAGTCACTACGCCAGAAGAACAAAGGTATTCCCCTTTCTGAATTCAACTTTGGAGTACTTTTTCCTTGCACACTACATCCTTATAAGTAGTCTTGGTCTTTTGCAGAGCTGGCTGAAGAAGTTGATAGGCAAAAGAACAAGGCGCTGGACTGGCAGCTGGCCTATAATTGTGAGGAATCAACACGCATGGATCTTGAAGCTGATTATAAGGTGCAGTGCATGGAACTTGAGCGTGAAATGCAGATTCGCCTTGATGGCTGGAATGACTTGTTGACTTGTATGCAGTCACTCAAGATCAAAATTGAAGAATCCGAAAGCCTGCGCGCAAAATTGAAAGCCTTGACAGAAGCAGCCGAGCCAGTGGCCAATCTCTTTGAGCCCAGGGTTGCTGGAGTTCAACCCCGTCCACTTGTGGAGAGGTTAAAAGATACGCCGAAGAAGATTTTGGAGTATGCTCAGAGGCTGGCCTGCACAATTCCCAATCAAGTCTTGAGCTTCATCAAGTCCTTCTACGCAGAGGCGGATCTGACGGTCATCATGAACGGGAGATCTGGAGATTGCACCAATGACAGGCTGAATGAGTTGATGCAACAGACATCTCCAATCGCGGAAGCAGTCTCCAAGTTCATAGATCTCCGGTAGATGTACCTGTAGGATAAACACTATGGAAAGAACAAGTGTAATTCCAAACAAGTGTTTATGTAATATAATTGAAAACTTGAGTAAGTCAATTATCTGGATCCCTTCTATGCTTGTGTGATTTCCAAGTACTCGAGTTGATGATGAGTGTATGGCTGCAAAAAGAGATACTGTACTCGAGTAGAAGTACTCAAGTGTAGATATGTTCCGAAGAACGTTAGCTTATTCACGACGAGTTGAACACCTTAGCTGTAGTAGTGTAAAAGAAGTCTTTGTTGTGAAATAAGCAAAGGACAGTAACAAGTCGATATATAGAATAACAACTTTATTACTGAACACATTGTACAGAGTTTACAATGTCTGGATACACTATTGAGTAATAGTGCCTTAAGTACCTATGAGGCTATGAGCCTAGTGAGAGAGTACTCACAAGGATGTTCCGAAGAACGAGTAAGACCGTAGGGGACAGTGTGGTGAACTCATCCTTGCTGTAGCAGCAACTTGTATGAGAGTTCCACTGAGACCCTACTATGAAGGGTGTTACTCTAGGCCGAAGCCTCTTATAAAAAATAGAGACATGGATAGCATCTGTGTTGGCATTTCTTAACCTCAACACTAGGCGTCGTGGTAGTGTGAGCGTGTAAGAAACTCCCGGGTACACTGACGAGTGCGAACGAATCCGCAAGCGCACGGATACACCGTCGTAGCACTTCTCCCTCGGAGAATGAGTATTCCCGTCGGGTTTCGTTCCTAGGACGGAGAGTAACCAGAGAGGGTCTATCCAAGGACACCAGCTTCCGCTGGGATAGGTCGGGATACGAGAAGCACTTCTCAAGATGCATCTGTCCGGTCTCAATCATCCCCGTGGGGCGACAACACATCCTCACTTTTTAGGGAGAGGCCAATGTATTGACATCGAGCCCAACTCGGTACGTGACGCAAAGGGTTTGCAAAGGGTCCAACAGGCTGTCACCACTGCAGCCTACCACTAAGCTACGAACGTATGTGGTCTTCGCAGGAAAACCAGGGCCCAGACACCACGTCTGTACCCCAGATAAATACTATAGCACGGTTACATTTGTCGACCCGCTGACTACACTATAGCAACCATATAGATACGGTCCCACGAACTAGAGAAAGATCGGATTCAAACCATCTTATCATTCATTGAGCTACGGAGCAGAAAGGAAGCTATGGATGCCAACAAACGAGATACAACGGACTCACTTAGCTAAACAGGATCAGAGCATGCAAACAGGTATATGAACTACTTAGCTGGCTCTAAAGGATCGAAGCCTTGTGTCACGAAGAACACAAGCCTGTAACTTATGAACGAGCCAAGAACACAAGAACAAATCAAGCATGCATGATGTCCACTATAGTCTAAATGAGAAATGCTGAAATACTCACTTTTGATCTAAATGAAGAACAAGCATCCACGAGGACATCAACTCACTCCTCCCCCCTACTCTACCTCTCAACTAATCCTGATCTAGATCTCTCCTCATCACCATTCTACCACATAGAGGTGAGAATCACCTCACATGGGCAGAATTAGAGAGAGGGAGAGAGAGCTACACAAGAGAGAAGTGGAACTTGAGAGCTTGGTGGTGTGTGTGAAATGGAGCCCCTCCCCTCCTATTTATAGACAAGGGGGTGGCTTGCTCCGAGGCTCCAAGTGCTCCAAAACACCCCGGAATGCAGCCAAGGACCAATGAGCGAGCAACACGTGGAGGGGGGAGATCAACCGACCCTAGGTCGGTTCGGCCGATCCTAGGGTCGGCCGAAGCTCCCGGCCCTCCATCTGGGGTGTGCTTCCTCTGGCTCGCTTCCATGTGGGCCCTAGTGCCTCTCCTCCGTGCATGGCACGTTTCCTGGCGGTTTAGTTGGCAAAGTGGGCCCATGGATCCATGTGATGCTGACGTGGCAGCGTATGATTCGTCGAGAGTCCCTCACATGGATTGGTGACATCATGGATCCAGGAGAATCCATGTGGCAGCCCCTGATTGGCCAGCAATTGAGTGCCTTGGATTGGATTGGAGTGGAGTGAAAGTGCATGGATTCCTCCCATTTCTTATGCTAAATATCTGCATTCGAATAGACATCGACACTGGTGGAAAGTATGAGTTTAAGCTCCTATTCTAGTGTGAATGTGCAATTCATGCTCCAATTTGCAGGAGTTGACGAACATAAAATTGGCACTTTTCAGCCGTCAACAACACCCCCACACTTGACCTTTGCTCATCCCGAGTGAAGGGGAAACAAAGCCAAGTGTGTCATAAATACCAAAAAGCAAGACAAACATAAGAGATATTCCAAGTCATACCTTGCTCCTGTGAACCTCTGTGTAGTGGCTATCATGTTCCCTTGGGTGATTGAAAAGTAGAACAGCTATGAATCAATTCACTTATGCACCTGATGATAAACACCTTGGGGTTTTGCAAGTTTTTCATAAACAAAACTCTTTGTGGCTTCCTCATTTGATTCTCTCAGATCGCTCAATGTGTATAAGTCCTCTCTAAGGCATTTGCCTTTCTTCATCCTACTTCTAATGATGGCTATATGTGGAGCTCAGGGTAGGACAAAGAGAAAGCATACTTGCATCACATATATTGCAAAGTCAAAAACTTGATCCATAGAGAAAATCAAATCATACCATCAGATCAAGATGTGCACCGGTATGGCTATGGTGTGTATGGTAAGGTGGATACTAGGCCCGGAATGGGTGCTAAATATTACCATACCTATATGATGAGAACTGTGGGTTGATGGTAACGTGGACACTAGCTCCGGAATGGACACTAGTTATTACCATCAAAATTATGGAACTCCTTTTTGCATGACCATCCCTCTCTTTTTTTCTTCTTTATTTTGGACTTGGGCTATCCTTTCTTCTTTTCTCTCTTTTTTTTCAAACATGCTTTGGGCATGTGTGTGTGTGTGTTGTGTGTGTGTGTGTGTGTATATTTCATAGCCCATGTCTCTTTTTTGAAGGATACTTTCTGAGAGAGAGGTCACACCACATATGGAGCTTTATTTTCATGGAATATATGAATGATACAATGCTAACTTCCAGTGTAGAAGCATAGCAAGGGGAAATAGGTGGGGTGCACATAAGTCTTGATCATGAAAGTAATGAAAAGAATTCTCACAAGGGTCACAGAATTTGAAAAGGCTCAACGCAATAACAAGCAGCATATGAATCTAAGGGTTTTGCCTATGAAGATCATATGGCTCTGATGGGACAGAGGCATATCAAAGAGGAGCCTTTCCAAGAGGTTTTGAGTTTTTCAAAATAAACAACCCAAGAGAGTTAGTCATCAGAGCAACAGATCATATCATCCAGCCATATCATACTCATCAATTACTTAGGTGAACATGCTTGTTCTTAAGAAGGTTATGGTTCACAAGCATCAGGCAGGTAACAAGGAATAAAACATATGTAAGTCTACTCAGGTACAAGCGAACTGGGTGATCTTTTAGCATCATCATTCGAGTTTCAGTTTTGAGATAGACAGATATAGCTTATAAAACTTAGGAATGAAAGAGAGTGAGTTGTCGAGATGCAAACCGGCGCTATGCATGAGAGTTGGACCATGAGAGGCTCTCCACAGGAGTCAACTCGTGCGGGTCCCGTTCAGGTTCTCGGTAGGTGATCGATCGGCTAGCGTAGAGTGCTCACAGTGGGTACGTATGGAAAACGTCGTGCCTGCATTGGGAGAGTCGTGGCTCTTCCCCCACACTGTCTTGAACCTAGATGTCCTCTAAATCAAAGAGACCAAAGTAATGACACAAAGGTGGCTAAACCGGGTTACATGACCGGTGAGCCACTTTATTCAAATCCAAATGTTTTCGAAACAAAATGATTAGGCGCTTACACACATGCAAAGAAATAAATGAAATAAAGGGAAATAAAGGGAAATAAACCTAGACCTAGACTAGCGCCTAGCAAACTAAAGCTGGGGCTAATCCCCACTACTCGGAAAGGATCTGCTCCTTTCCCTCAGCAACTACCAGCCTCTGCAGCTTCTGGGTCATGTCCTCCTCCAACTGACGATACTCAAGCCTGAGCTCACAGTACTCGTCCCTCTGCTTAGAAAGCCCTTCAACCAACTTCTCATGTTCTAAGAACAGATCAGCTAGTTTGTTTGCTAGCCTTGCTAGGGCAGGAGTCTTCTTGGCACCACTCACTCGGATATCTGCGAGGATCTTGGTGATGACTCGCTCCCACTGAGGCGGCTTATGGTAGGGTGTACCATAGCCTCCAGTGGTTGTCTTCACTCCGAAGATCTTGCACCGGGTCTGTGGAAGAGGGAATTTGTCCCACACATCCTGCTCATAAGTGTGGCAGAAAGCTTCTCCGTAACTGTTGAAGTCAGACCCAATGTAGCATTTTCCTAGCTTCAGAGGTGGCCCAGGGGGGTCGTCGAACAAGACTCGCTTGCATGCAGCGGTCTTGTTTCCCATGGTGGCCATCCTGACTGGGAAAGAAGGCGGGGAGGAGGAGCCTCGCCGGGACGACTGCACCGGGGAGTCGGTGCGCATCCTGCGAGTGCTCTCTACACTCCTGCCTCTCTCGGGAGTCATGGCCTCCGGCGATCCCATCACTTCATCCAGGTCACCGAGGTTGTCGAGACGAGAGGAGATTCCTCCCCCTGAAGTGAGGGGCGAAGCTTCCCTACGGAGCCAAGCGAAACCATAGCTGGCCATGGATGTGGTGATGAGCTGTAGATGGTGAGGTGGAGGAGATGGATTCTCACGATGCGAAAACTCGTCGGGCGGCAGAGAGAAGGTTTCTGGAGGAGAATGAGATGCACACGCGAAAGAAGAAGGGAGGCGGAGTCACCAGGGTTTCGGCCAAACCAGGGTTCGACCGGCCCCAGGTAGGCCCCTCTAGCCCTCCCCTTTCTCATGTGGGCTCCAGCAAGTCTCAGGATCGAAGGCCCAGGTGGATTCCCCGAGATGGAAAGGTTAGCTTAGGCTTAAGGCTAGGATAAGGTTGAGGTTGAAAATTCATCCCCCACTATATAACAACCTTGGCCAAGCCATGATATAACCATAGAGAATCTGGGGGAGCTTACCTTGGCAATATACTTGATTCATCAAAAGTGTAGGAACCTCTGACGGTAGTCATGAAGCATTCACCGTGTCGCCACGATGGTGTTGCCTTCCTGCGGTCCTTTGCCTACTCTGCTTTATCTTGGCAATTGCTTTCTCTGCACGACCACGGTCCACAAGATACCCGAAGAATAATTCTTCCTGGGGAAACGAGATGAGTCCCAAGAGTACTCAGGATGCGGGTGTCTTGTGATCTCCTGTCTCAACTTATGACCACCTCCTTGCAGACAATGTTGATATGATGATAAGCTCTAATCTGCAAGGGTAGTGCATATATGAACCCGAGCCCAAAAAGGTGTATAGAAGTTGAAAGCAAGCATGATCATCCCAGAGAGGCCGAGGCATCCCTGAGGTGGTCACGGGACTCGAGGACTATAGCACTGAGGTCGCGGAACTCAGAGATGAAAAGGTCGAGCACTGAGGCTAGTGCTTCACCAATAGGTACCGATCTCCGAATGAACTCAAGCTCAGAAAGTCACTCGGCCTTCAAAAAGGTGAGAGCATGGTCTTCCAAAGGCCAGTGTACGATCAGGAACCAGAGTTCGGATGAAGAACGAGATTTAACTCGCTCTTCCCTTAGGCAGAGGGTTCAATGTTCTCATCGGAGCGTTGGAAACATTCCGAAGTCTGGCCTAAGCTTCCAATGGGAGGTTATGGATAAGCTGGAAAGTGCAACTCCCATTGGGCATCGATCAAGTCAGGCATAGGATATGAAGTTCAAGCTTCTCCCGACTGATCGGCATCGATCGATGTGCTTGAGATAAGAAGTGAATGTACTCCAGTCGATCGGTAAATGATCGTGCTCCTTCGGTCTGATGGATGAATCTAATGGATTATAAAGCAGAGAATGATGTCTTGGTTTATACGAAACTTCAGTGCAGGGCACTTCAGCTCAAACCTTGACGTAGAAACACGATAAGCCTCCCATACCCTCCTTAGGAGATAGTAGTGAGGATCGAACAAATCATCCTAGCCGGGAATGATCATTCTTTCCGAACTACTCTCTCCATCCTCCCACGAGACAAAGTCTCAGGGAGAAGGTCTAAGAAGATGCACGAGAGGGGAACCCAAGGGTAGATCTCGCGCCACGAAATCTTTCCCCTAGACTCCTGCTATTCAGGAATGACATCTTCAGCCAGAGTTCAGATAGAGTGGATATGAAACCTCAGACTCGGCTGATGATGGATCTAGGTGGCTCAACATTTCCTCTGGTGGGTGCCTCATTGATCGAGATGCAAGGGGAGCTGAAATCCCGGAGATTCTCCATGATCTCTTTTCCCTCGACAACATCTAAGTGCACAAAGGATCCTCCGGAGAGAGCATTAAGCCTCATGGCATCATCCTTCCGCAATCCAAACCAGAAGTGCTGGAGCATCATCCAGTCGGGAATGTAGAGGACTGGGCAATCTTCCACCGCAGAGGCGAAACGATTCCATGCCATTCCTAGTGATTCCTCCTCACATAGCTTGAAACAGAGAATCTTGGCCCTTAGCGAGATGACACGTCGTATCGGGAAGAATTGGGAGCAGAAAGCTGCTCTCAATCTTTTTCAAGTAAGGTAGTCCCTACTAAAACAACGGTGCCAATCCCGTGCTTCCCCGGAGAGGGATAGCGGGAAAAACTCTCTTTTCCGAGCATCCGGTGATTCTCTGGTTTTACCCCGAGTTTCAATCAGATGCTCGTAGTCTCTCACATGATCAAAGGGGTTCACATGACTTAACCCCGAGAAGGATAGGTCCTGAATTAGCTTCATGAGAGAGGGGCGAAGCCAAAAGCCAGATGTAAGAGTGGGTCTTGACGAAGATGGCTCTGAGGGTTCACTGCTCGAAGGCGGAAGGTGTTTACAAGGATAACCTTCCATGGGTAGCGGGGGTAGAGGTAGAAGTAAAGAAAACAAAAGGAGATATCTCAAAAAGGGTAACGGGGGTGAAGGTAGAAGAAAAAAAAGGAAAAAGATAAATACGAGGATAGACGGGCTCGAAGGTTAACAACAGCCATCCCCGGCAACAGTGCCAGAAATGCTTGTTGGCGTTTCTTAACCTCAACACTAGGCGCCGTGGTAGCGTGAGTGTGTAAGAAACTCCCGGGTACACTGACGAGTGCGAACGAATCTGCAAGCACACGGATACACCATCGTAGCACTTCTCCCTCGGAGAATGAGTATTCCCGTCGGGTTTCGTTCCTAGGATGGAGAGTAACCAGAGAGAGTCTATCCAAGGACACCAGCTTCCGCTGGGATAGGTCGGGATACGAGAAGCACTTCCTTAAGGCACTTAGCTCTCAAGATGCATCTGTCCGGTCTCAGTCATCCCCGTGGGGCGACAGCACATCCTAACTTTTTAGGGAGAGGCCAATGTACTGACATCGAGCCCAACTCGGTACGCGACACAGAGGGTTTGCAAAGGGTCCAACAGGCTGTCACCACTGCGGCCTACCTCTACGCTACGAACGTACGTGGTCTTCGCAGGAAAACCAGGGCCCAGACAACACGTCTGTACCCCAGATAAATACTATAGCACGGTTACATTTGTCGGCCTGCTGACTACACTATAGCAACCGTATAGATACGGTCCCACAAACTAGAGAAAGATCGGATTCAAACCATCTTATAATTCATTGAGCTACGGAGCATAAAGGAAGCTATGGATGCCAACAAACGAGATACAGCGGACTCACTTAGCTAAAAAGGATCAGAGCATGCAAACAGGTATATGAACTACTGAGCTGGCTCTAAAGGATCGAAGCCTTGTGTCACGAAGAACACAAGCCTCTAACTTATGAATGAGCCAAGAACACAAGAACAAATCAAGCATGCATGATGTCCACTATAGTCTAAATAAGGAATGCTGAAATACTCACTTTGATCTAAATGAAGAACAAGCATCCACGAGGACATCAACTCACTCCTCGCCCCTACTCTACCTCTCAACTAATCCTGATCTAGATCTCTCCTCATCACCATTCTACCACATAGAGGTGAGAATCACCTCACATGGGCAGAATTAGAGAGAGGGAGAGAGAGCTACACAAGAGAGAAGTGGAACTTGAGAGCTTGGTGGTGTGTGTGAAATGGAGCCCCTCCCCTCCTATTTATAAACAAGGGGTGGCTTGCTCCGAGGCTCCAAGTGCTCCAAAACACCCCGGAATGCAGCCAAGGACCAATGAGCGAGCAACACGTGGAGGGGGGAGATCAATCGACCCTAGGTCGGTTCGGTCGATCCTAGGGTCGGCCGAAGCTCCCGGCCCTCCATATGGGGTGTGCTTCCTCTGGCTCACTTACATGTGGGCCCTAGTGCCTCTCCTCCGTGCATGACACGTTTCCTGGCGGTTTAGTTGGCAAAGTGGGCCCATGGATCCATGTGATGCTGACGTGGCAGCGTATGATTCGTCGAGAGTCCCTCAAATGGATTGGTGACATCATGGATCCAGGAGAATCCATGTGGCAGCCCTTGATTGGCCAGTAATTAAGTGCCTTGGATTGGAGTGGAGTGAAAGTGCATGGATTCCTCCCATTTCTTATGCTAAAGACCTGCATTTGAATAGACATCGACACTGGTGGAAAGTATGAGTTTAAGCTCCTATTCTAGTGTGAATGTGCAATTCATGCTCCAATTTGCAAGAGTTGACGGCCATAAAATTGGCACTTTTCAGCCGTCAACAATGTGCCACTTATTGCTCTATACGACACGGAGTCGTCTAGAGAGAGTTGTCATGACTCCCTACGAGGTCGCAGAATGAGACTGCCTGGAGAGGATTATCATGATCCCCTACGAGTGATCGCAGCTGAAGCCACGAGTAGATACAGCCGAAACTGTTTGGAGAGGATTGTCTTGATCCCCTACGAGTAGTGGCAATCGTAGCTGCCTGTTGAGTGGTTGCAACCGAAGCTGCCTGGAGAGGGTTGATGAGACCCCCTACGGGTTGTTTACAGTTGTAGCTGTCTGGAGAGGGTTGTTGAGACCCCCTACGGGTAGAAGCGACAAAGCTGGTCGATGTTCCAAGAGTTGTCGACTTCTTCGCCTTCAAGAGTTTGTAGACGATACGAGCCTGGGCTGATGACCTTTGCAACAGAGAAAGGACCTTCCCATGGCGAGTTGAGTTTGTGTAGCCCTGTCGTGTTCTGGATACGACGAAGGACTAAGTCACCAACATTGAAGGAGCGTTCCTTAACGTTGCGGTCATGATAGCGGCAAATCTTCTCAAGATATCGAGCTGATTGAACAAGTGCGTTGCAGCGAGCTTCCTCGAGACTATCGACATCTGTCTATCTAGTTTCTACAGCTACGCCTTCATCGTACTGATCAACCACCGGAGAACACCACATGACATCAGCAGGCAAAACGGCTTCAGAGCCATAGACCAGGAAGTGTGGTGATTGCCCTGTGGGAGTAGTAGGCTGAGTACATAGCCTCCAGAGTGCATTGGGTAGTTCCTTGATCCACTTGCCGCCCTTGGTATTTGCTGCATCGTATAGACACTTTTTGGGAGCATCGAGTACCATCCCATTGGCGCATTCCACTTGGCCGTTGGCGCGTGGATGAGCAACGGAGACGTACCGGACGTCAATTCCACTGTTCTCACAGTACTCCCAGAACTGGTGATTATTGAAATTTGAACCCAGGTCTGTAATAATGCGATTAGGGAACCCATAGCGATGTGCGATTTCATCCAAGAAGTTGAGGACTCTATCAGCCTTGGGGCAGGTAACAGGCTTGACCTCAATCCACTTCGTAAACTTGTCGATAGCCACCAGGACTCTGTTGAATCCTCCTGGCGCATTTGGGAGAGGACCAATCATATCTAGCCCCCAGCAAGCAAAAGGCCAAGTTGGTGGTATCGTGGTGAGCTTGTAGGCTGGAACGTGTTGTTGCTTGGCGAAGAATTGGCATCCATGGCACTTCTTGACTAGTTCCTTTGCATCAGCAAGAGCTGTAGGCCAGTAGAAAGCACGTCTGAATACTTTTCCCTCCAAGGTGCGAGAAGAAGTGTGACTGCCACAGATTCCTTTGTGTGTCTCCTCCAAGATTTCCTTGCCTTCTTCGCGAGAAACGCACTTCATGAGTACATCAGAACTTGCGCCTCGCTTATAGAGTTGATCTTCGACTAGAGTATAAGCCTTGACATGGCGTGAAATGCACTCAGCTTCTGACTTGTCTTCAGGAATCAACTGATGCTTAATGTAGTCAATGAAAGGAGTTCTCCAGTCCACGTCAATCATAAGCACTTCTCGATCAGGTTGAACAGAAGTAATCGTAGGTGCAGATGATTGCTCCGTAATTGATGGCTTGTGGAGTTCATGAACGAAGATTCCAGCTGGCACTTGAGATCGTGTAGATCCCAGCTTCGACAAGACGTCCGCAGTAATATTGTTGTCGCGAACAACATGATTGAACTCGAGACCATGAAATTTGTTCTCAAGTTTGCGTACCTCCTGACAGTACGCATCCCTGTTCTCAGCATTACGATCCCAAGAATCGTTGACTTGATTGATGACCACCAAAGAATCACCATAAACAAGTAGTTGTGTGATGCCAAGAGAAACTGCAAAGCGAAGACCAAGCAGTAGAGCTTCATATTCAGCTTCATTGTTTGAGACCTTCCAGAAGATCTGCAAGACATATTTGAGTTGCTCGCCCTTGGGAGAAATCAGAAGTACCCCGGCACCAGCGCCTTCCAACTTGAGTGAACCATCAAAGTACATGACCCAATGTTCTGGAAGATCAATTGGAGTTGGGATTTGATTTTCCCGCCACTCAGCCATGAAATCAACCAGAGCTTGAGATTTGATAGCAGTGTGAGACTTGAACTCGAGCGATAGAGCACCAAGCTCTATAGCCCATTTAGAAATCCTTCCTGCAGAATCCCGGTTGTGCAATATCTCGCCAAGTGGGTAGCTAGTAACCACAAAAATCTTGTACTCATCGAAGTAGTGGCGGAGCTTCCGTGAAGTAATCAGAACTACATAGAGTAGCTTCTGCACCGGAGGGTAGCGAGCTTTGGATTCTGAGAGTACTTCACTAACGAAATAAACAGGCCTCTGGATAGGGTAGCTATGCCTTCCTCCTGTCATTCAACGACAATAGCAGTGCTGACAACATGAGTAGTTGCAGTGATGTAGAGCAAGAGCTCTTCATTAGGCAAAGGAGCTGTGAGGACTGGTGGCTTGGATAAGAACTCCTTGAGCTGAGAAAGAGCTTGATCAGCTTCAGTTGTCCACGTAAACTTCTCTTGCCGCTTGAGTAGCTTGAAGAAAGGTAAACCCCGTTCTCCAAGTCGTGAGATGAAGCGATTGAGTGACGCCATACATCCAGTAAGCTTCTGGACATCTTTGATAGTAGTCGGAGCTTGCATGTTGGAGATGGCAGTAATCTTCTCGGGGTTTGCTTCGATGCCACGATGGCTGATGATAAACCCGAGTAGTTTTCCTGATGATACGCCAAAGACGCATTTATTGGGGTTGAGCTTCCATTGGTACTCCCGTAGCGAAGCAAAAGTTTCCTCAAGATCCGTGATAAGCGTGTCTGGATCCCTAGTCTTTACAACAACGTCATCCACGTATGCTTCCACATTCTTGTGAAGTTGCTTCTTGAAGCACGCTTGGATAGCTCTTTGATAAGTAGCACCAGCATTTTTCAACCCGAAGGACATTGTTGTGTAACAATAAGCACCAAACGGGGTGATAAATGCGGTCTTCTCTTGATCAGATTCCTTGATTGCAATTTGATGATAGCCAGAGTAGCAATCCAGAAAACAGAGTAGAGCACAACCCGCCATAGAATCAATGACTTGATCGATTCGCGGCAACCCGAAAGGATCCTTGGGGCAATGCTTGTTAAGATCAGTGTAGTCGACACACATCCTCCAATCATTAGAGTTCTTCTTTCTGACAAGCACAGGGTTAGCAAGCCATTGCGGGTGAAAGACTTCCCGGATGAAGCCAGCCGCGAGTAGTTTGGCAAGCTCTTTCTTGATAGCAGCCCTGCGGTCATCAGCAAAGCGACGAAGGTGTTGTCTCTTGGGGGTAGCATTAGGATCGACGTTGAGTGAGTGCTCGATCAACCTCCTGCGCACACCTGGCATGTCAGATGGTTTCCATGCAAAGATATCGTGGTTAGCCCGAAGGAAGTTGACGAGCGCGTCTTCCTATTTAGGATCAAGCTGTGCACTGATCATGGTCGTCTTGCTACTGTCACCAGTACCAAGGTCAATGGCTTTGAGCAGAACGTCACTAGTCAGTGCAGGCTTGTTGTTGGTGTCCGTCTTCTCAGGAACCTCCAGCTTGCTCAGAGCAAGCTTTTTGGCTGCAGTGAAGACTTCCATCATAGCATTGGGTACTTGAGTTGTCGAAGCGAGTTCTACGGCTTCGGTGTCGCAGTCGTAAGAATGCTTCAAATCCTCTTGCAATGAAAGAACTCCTTTGGGGCTCGGCATCTTGAGTACAAGGTACACATAATGTGGAATAGCCATGAATTTGGCGAGACCAGGTCTGCCAAGGATGGCATTGTAAGAAGTCTCGAAGTCAGCAACCTCGAACTTAATGTACTCGGTGCGGTAGTGATCCTTAGTCCCAAAGGTGACGGGTAGTACAACTGAACCCAAAGGAACAGCTGCATTGCCCGGGATGATACCATAGAACGGCGAGTTGGTCTTTGTAAGCATATTGGTAATATCCAGGCCCATCTTCTTCAAGGTCTTGGCAAACAGGACATTGAGACCGTTGCCACCATCAATAAGAACCTTAGTGAGTCTGGAGCCTGCCACCACTAGATCCAGAACGAGAGAATATCGTCCTGGCTCAGAGAAACTAGTCCATTGATCCGCCCTTGAAAAAATAATGGGGGTTTTAGACCAATTTAGAAAAGTCGGAGCTGCTGGTTGGATGGACAAAATCTCCCTGAGTGCAAGTTGCCGCATGCGCTTGGTTGGAATACCACCAAATATGACATTGCCAGTGTTAGAGGGATTTTGAAACCCAGTGTCTTTGTTTGTGTTAGCCTTCTTCCCCTTGTGTTTGCGAAACCTCGGGTTTGGGTGCGTTGGTTCGGGTGTATTCTTCAACGCACTACGAAGTTGGTAACACTGCTCTGTAGTATGATCGCCCTCCGAGTGCCATGGGCATTTCTACTTGGTCAATGTTGCCCAGTGAGAATTATCTTCAGGCTTGGCAGTAGTTTCCATGGCTGCAACAGTATTGTCAGGCTTGCGCTTGCGATTAGAATTGCTTGAGTAGTTATTACCCGTGCGATTGCCCTGTTGTTGCTTGCCACTATTACTTCCACCAGCATTATTGTTGTTGTTGTTGTTCTGGTTGTTGCGAAGATGCTTGAACCGATTCTGAGCCTTGTCTTCCTCGTCCACCCAGTGAGCGAACATCTCCTTCAACTTGGTGATGTTGGCTGGGTGAGCGCGACCGAAGTCTTGGAAAAGCCTGTCATCATGAAAACCGTCCTGGAAGGTATCTATGACTTCTTTCTCGGTAACATCAACAACAGTAGCCCTTTTTTCAAAGAAGCGGCGCATGTACTCGCGAAGAGTCTCGCCTTGTTTTTTCTTGATCAGGGCAAGGTCCATCCGAGTACCATGACGGCCCAGAGAACCCGCGAAGTTGCTGGTGAATCGTTGCTTGAGTTGTCCCCAGTTGTCGATGGAGCCACGTTTGAGAGACTCGAACCATGTGAGGGGCTCTTGCTCCAGAACAAAAGGGAAATAGATACATTTAGTATCATCATTGCCCCCAGCATTAGTGATGGACAGAGCATAACAGCGCAACCATTGCCTTGGATCTTGTTTGCCATCGTATTTAGAGATGCCATGGGGCTTGAATTTCTCTGGAAGAAGCAAAGCTTGAAGTCGAGCGGAGAAAGCAGGGAAGGAATCAGAGTCAACATCCTTTTGCTTCTCACGCTCAGCGTGTCTGGCATTGATTGTTGTGCGAGCGTCGTAGCGAGAGTCTCCCGACGTGTGCGTTGAGGAGTGGGCGTGGTGCGATGAACACCTCCACTACTGCCATGGTGACTAGGAGTACTGGTATTTTGACGTAGCATAGTGTAGGCTAGTTCAGATAGCTTCGCGACTTCAGCAGTCACCCTGTCACGAGGCATAGAGTGACCAAGCAAGTTGATCGCATTGATAGCTTCCTCTGGAGTACGATATTGACGAGTAGCTACCGCATCCAGAGCCTCTTGCATGATCAGTATTGCGTTCATGATGCGCAGTCTTGCCCTCCGCAATTTCATCAGCAGGAGCATTGGCAGAGAGTTCATCATCAGATACATCATCCGGAAAGTGATAATTGGCATGATGCTCTTGCGGAGTAGTTGCATCAACGACGAAAACTTCTCGATAATATGAGTGAGTACCCGTACTCTCAATGAGCTCAGTATCGGTGTCATAATCAACAAGCTTGGCACCTTCTTGGAAGGGTAAGTTGTCAAGACAAGCGATAAAGCGCTCCTGATCATCCAAGGTGAGATCAGCATGCACATGCTCAGGCCAGTAGACGAATCTACCCTCAGGTGTCGATGTGATCACTAGTCCTTGAGCAGGGCCAGTCAGTTGTTGTGCTTCAGTAGAATTCGAACCGTAGTCGAACTCGAACTCGGATGAATCCGAATCAAAGTAGTCGAGGTTGACTTCCGAATCCGAAGAGTACTCGAGCATGATCTTCGAACCAGGGCACATGAGGCGCTTCAGCGCAGCTTGGTAAGCGGCACTGACATGGCGATGGCCAAAGAGAGGTGGTGTTGGGATGTTATCCAGGCTGAGCGCAAGCTGTGAAGCTGAAGAAAGCAACTCAGGCTGAATAGGAGACGAAGTCGAGTTGTACTCGGACTCGGACTCGAGTTCTCTGAGCGGGTTAGAGATTGAAATTTCGCCAAAATTTTCGACGAGTTCTTCCATCGAAGCTTGCGTAAGCATCGAGGACTTGAGCTTTGACTCCAGAGTCGATGCCAAGAAACACAGGAACGATCCCGCGCCGTCAGCAATGCAAACCAGGAGCCAAAAACGAACATGTTGCCTTGCTGGAAAGCGACGGTTGGCTTGATGATGACGAGAGCCATCGAGTTCACCAACGGATCAACGACGATATCCCCTACCTGGTGCGCCAGCTGTCAGTGTTTTAGACACCGAGCCTACGACGAGGTACCCGAAGTAGTAGATTGTGCGGTGGGGCTCGCCGAGATCAGGAACACGATGGTGAGACACGGGGCACACAATTAGACAGGTTCGGGCCGCAATGTGCGTAATACCCTACATCATGTATGCTGCGTGGCTCTGTATTGATTACGTATATCTTGAGAGGGGTCCCTGCCTCGCCTTATATGCCACGGGAGGCAGGGTTACAAGTCGGATTGGTACAAGAGTACTATTCGAGTAGGACTTGGAGTAGCCTATACGAGTTATAGAAAGCTATCCTAGTCTTAGTACAAGTCCTTGTCCGTCTTGTCTTGCCTTGTGGTCCACAGTAATCTTGCACCGCGGCCCACTAGTCGAGTAGTCCAGGTGTGCAGGTTCTTATCTCCCGGGTATGGCCCACATGTGTGGTGGGCCCAGGGATGCCCGGTCGACAGGTTACTTGAGCACTGAGACATTTCAAGACTCCTTGTGATGCATCCCTCTTGATAGTACAGCATACCTATACTCAAGATCAAATATAAGTCATGTAAAGATCCAGTTGAGCTTCATCTTCATGAATAGCCATACTTGGTCAATATATCCACTTGAGAGATCCATCCAACAATGTCTCTTTGAATTGAGCACTTCTACCTTGAGCTAGTGACTTTGATCTTCATTTAAGAGTGAAACCCATTTCTTGATCAAGTCACCCTTCACATGATACAAAGATCATATAATGCTTCTTCATTGCTTCACTCGGTTAGGCTCGACTTGATACCTCGAAATACTCCAAGCTATAGCCACTTCACCCTAGCCAAGCACATGGTCCAAGTCACTACTTGGCCAACCTTAGCTTAGTACCTCGTTGCTAATTCCTTGCTTGATTTCTTCATCCATTCGTTGCCGTCTTGAGTTAAGCTTTGTTTTAACATTAAGAATGAAATCCACTTGAGTTCATGCCTTCTTTGATTCTGTAGTCCCATTTGATCATAACAAGCCTTCCAATTCATTTAGAGACCATCCAATATTCCAATATCGCTATGTCTCTTTCTTCACCTTCATTGGCTTGTTTATATGTCAATTATACCACATGGGATCACACATATCAAAGATCAAGACATTCAATCTTATATAAAGCCATTTAACAATGTGAGGCAGTAACCCATTCCTCAACTTATCTTGTACAACAATGGCTTGTTTTCTCATATAGATAATCAATGTCATATATCATGCTTTGTTATTTATATGTTACAACTTGCTCACATTCTTAACAAAGACATTAGATCTTTAATTTAGTTGTCAATCAATACACCAAAAACCACTTAGGGCCTAGATGTCTTTCACATACACTTTGAGCGATCCGAGAGTATCATTTGAGGAACTCTGATTTTCTTTTTGAAAAAATTGCAAAACCTCGGGAGTGATAACTGATCAAGGTAGGAGTGATTATGCATTTGCTATATAACCATTCTGTCTCTCAACTGCCTAAGGCAGGTAAAGCTATATGCCCCATGTCATCGAGCGAATGGTAAGAACATTGCCAACTTGTTCAAACTCTCTTGGTAGAGTACTTTGCTGTATGTTTGCCATAAGTTAAGGATACGACATCGTAGCAACTCCTGATCAACCAACCTAAGTCTCTAATGTCTTGCTTCGAGACGAGCAAGAGGTTAGCTTGGGGGAGTTTGTTGACGGCTGTTAAGTACTACTTTCAGCCATCAATATTCTCACATAAATGGAGGCATATGCATTATTTACTTGCATTTTGATTTGAATAAAGTAGTTCCACTTGTCCTTGGAGATTATTTGTATGTAGGTGAAATAAGCATGAAAAGAGATGGAAACCCACCTTCTATGGGAGATCCATGCCAACTCAACTGAGGAGGTGGCTGCCACCAAGGAAACACGTGGCAATCCACGTCACTGATCCAAGGAAGGCATTCACCAACGAATCAGAGAGCGACACATGGACTTCACAAGGATTCATGGGCCCACCAGAGCTCCAACTTATTAGGAAACTTGACACACCACTCTCTCCATTCTCCTCTCACTTTTAGTTTCCAAGGCTAGGTGGTAGTCTAGAGTAGCTCTTATTCAGGTTCCAAGTCTACTTTGGAGTCTAGGTATGAGTTCTCTTGTATCTTTATTTGTTTGTATGACTTTGATCTACTTCAATTATTCAGCTATTTCATATAAAGTAGTGGTATATCATATGATTGATATGTTCTTGAGTTCATCTCTTGTTCATCATTTAGAGGCTCGTGTTCTTCGTGAACACTACCTTTTGATCCACTTGAAGGATGATTTACTCATGCCTTATGTGTTTGTTCATAAGTAAGAGGCCCGTGTTCTTCACGAACACGACCTTTTGATCTTGTTGACTAGACATAAGAGAGTTCGTATCCATTCGTATGACTAGCCCTAGTTTGATCTTGTTAGATGGCATGTTGGTGTTGCATGAAGTTTGTGTTCAAGCTACGGTACTCGGTCTAAGTTGACCAGTCTTCCGGTGGCTCTCACCCTGGGTCACAATAGCTCGGGCCGGGTGAAGTCTAGCAGCAACGTAGGCATGGTGCCTAGGTTGTGTGGCTACGTTAGTTATGAGCATGCCCCCCGTAACGATTGAGGTAGGCTGCAGTGGTGACAGCTGTTGGCCCCTTTGAAACCCTCCGCGCTGGGGTATTGGTGTAAGAGTCTAAAGGATAGTTTCGTAGAGTGCTGGTCGTCGCGGGCTATCTCCCTGTTTGTACCTTAGAACCTAGAGCTAACTCGTATGTTCCCCCTAAGCCGTAGTGTACTAGAGTAGAGGTAGATGAGACTGTGTGTCACACTATCCTATCATATCATTTCTCTTACCCCTGTCTTTGAGCTGTTGTTTTCTATATCTATCTCTTGGTTTACATTCAGTGCAAAAGCATAAGTCTTGATATCCGCCATTGCCTTCCATGGATACGATACCCTTGGAATACTCTCCTTCCCTGGGGAAATGCTACAATGGTTTATCTGTGCGCTTGAGGATTCGTTCATGATCATTAGATTTACCTATGGCAATTCTTGATGCTCACGCTAACTCGGCATCGTTAGGTGATTACGTTAAGAAATGCCAACAACCCCCACCACTGTTGCGCGAAAGACGGACGGCAGGGCGGCTAATCCATGGCTTCCCTACCCCTTGTCCTCCGATGCCGTGGGGCGGGGTGGGCCTCCAGCAGCGAGCAACAGAGGAGCAAGGTGGCCCGCCCCTAGCTCCTGCGCCCACCGGTCCCTACTCCTCCCGACGGCCATCTGCACGGAGGAGAGATATGAGAGAGGAGAGAGAAAGAGGGAAACAGAGATAAGAGAGATAGGGTAACGCTAACAAGTGGGCCCCACCGCCACGTGACATCCACGTCATCAAAACCACTCTGCAAAACAGCCGAGAGAGGAAAAACGCATGGAATCTGGAGATGAGGGGCCTCGAATACCCGATTTCGGACAGTCGGGGTGTAAACCGAACTCGCCCACATGAGAAGGGTCAAAAGAACTTAATCCTTTAGTTAATGAGCTTGTCCTTATTTGGGCTGCGTAAGTTTTGGAGCCCAACAAGCACGACTTCATTCGAAGAAACGGCCCAGGCAACCTCACTGGGTCACATTCTCACGCTCTCGCTCGACTCGGAATTTTTTTATATTTTTTTGATTTTGTAAAAATATATGATCAGCTAGGAATTTGTCAAACCTATACTACAAATGTCGTGACCCACGGCGGTAGTCCCAACCGTCGTGGCCAACGGCGGCTAGAGCGGGCAACCACCATGGGCCACGATGGTAGGCCTATCGCCAACGGCCGGGTGGCCTGACTATGGACCTGGGAGAACCTACCGCCGTGACCCACGAGGTTAGTTTAAATTTGTTTATTTAGTGTAGAAAATGTAGAAAACTTTTTATCTTTGATTATTTAGTGTTGATAATTTAGAAAATAGTTTATTTGGTTTAGAAAATTTAAAAATTAGTTCAAATTTGTTTATTTATTTCAAAAAATATGGAAAATGTTTTATTTAGTTTAGAAATTTTAGAAATTTGTTTAAATTTTTTTATTTAGTGTAGAAAATGTAGAAAATTGGTTATCTTTAATTATTTAGTGCTGATAATTTAGAAAATAGTTTATTTGGTTTAGAAAATTTAGAAATTAGTTCGAATTTGTTTATTTAGTTTAAAATATATGGAATATTGTTTATTTAGTTTATAAAATATAGAAATTAGTTTAAATATGTTTATTTGGTATAGAAAATATGGAAAATGTTTTATTTAGTTTAGAAAATTTAGAAATTTGTTTAAATTTTTTATTTAGTGTAGAAAATGTAAAAAATTGGTTATCTTTGATTATTTCGTGCTGATAATTTAGAAAGTAGTTTATTTGGTTTAGAAAATTTAGAAAGTAGTTCGAATTTGTTTATTTAGTTTAAAATATATGGAAACTTGTTTATTTAGTTTATAAAATATAGAAATTAGTTTAAATATGTTTATTTGGTTTAGAAAATTTAGAAATGAGTTTAAATTTGTTTATTTAGTTTAGAAAATATAGAAATTAGTTTAAATTTGTTTACTTGGTTTAGAAAATTTAGAAATCAGTTTAAATTTGTTTATTTGGTTTAGAAATATGATATTGAATTACAATTTGTGTTTGTACGCAGCTGCAGCTATGGCTCAGGCTGAGGTGCGAGCAGAGTACGTGTGTCGTGAGTTGTTGGATGCTAGGGTCGACATCAAGCACCGCTCGTACCTGTCCGCCGTTCTCAGAGAGGATATTGGGCATTTATGTTCTCGCACTACGCACACATTGATGCTGATACACGACCTTTAGGTTCCCAAGTACGTGAAATGATGCTCTATTAATGTATTTATCTTCCTTTGTAGTTAAGTTTCTACTAATAAAATAACTTTTTTTGTTTCAGGCTACACGCAACAGGACTACTACCTCTAGTGTGGTTAGTCCAGGGGGACAAGCTGCGGGCCGCGGTTCCTCGTGCGGAGCGTATGACTCGGTTCCCGTACGACTTCCCCCTACTCTGTGTGCTTCTGGACCGGTGGAGGCCTGAGACACACACCTTCCACTCCTGAGACACACACCTTCCACTTCCCCGTCAGCGAGCTGGTGCCGACTCTTCAGAATGTGGCCCTCTTGATGGGCCTTCCTTGTGCGGGCGAGGCAGTGGGGGTTGTGGATATCGCGGCCACTTGGCGTGAGGAGTTCCTCGCTCGGTTCGTGAATGTTCCTCGGAATGATCATGCCCCCGCGGCGTACCAGCCGTTCGCAAACTGTCACAGACCCACCTTGGTCTGATTGTAGCAGTTCGACATACGTACCTTGATCTCTTCTTTTTCTTCATTTTAATAGTTGTGGAGGCAATGTAACGAACGATTGAATTTATTTGTGCAGGCTAATTACCTAGCAGATGACGCTTAGCCTGAGACAGTCAATAGGTTCCTGGAGACGTACTTGCTGTGGCTGTTTGGGTTCGGGATGTTCTGCAGTTCTCAGGGAGACGCGGTGTCGAAGTTCTTGATCCCCTACGCTCGAAGGATCACCGACACGCACTTGGACGTGGTCCCCCATATCAGTTGGGGCTTCGCTGTTCTTGCCAGCACGTACAAGGGGCTGTGCACGGGGGTGTCCAAGGGTCGTTCAGAGAAGGAGATCCTTCTCGGCTGCCCTCTCCTTCTGCAGCTCTAGCGCCACGAGCGCTTTTCAGTTGGTCGGCCAGTCGTCGACCTCAGGCAGTACAACGACCTTCTAGAGGGCCACGGCCCCGCCGACCGTTTCACCATGGGCTCGCTGTGGTGCTTGCGGACGGTAATTACTTACCTTTGACTTTCAATTTGTTAGCTCAATTCGCATGTAGGGTTCACATTTCGTTTGTATGCAGTCCTCGTGGGCTCACGACCAGACGAAGAGGGCGTACAAGGACTTCGTCAGTCATTCGACGCTCTCACGGACAACGGCGTTAGGTGGACGCCACACACAGAGGAGGCTATCGCGGCTCGCGCACCACAGGGCCTCTCGTCTTTGTGCTTCTGAGACCAGCACTACTGGAAGACAAAGACGCCCTTGGTGTTTGACATCTTCGTGGATGAGTACGCTATCCACAGGGTGATGAGGCAGTTCAGCCTCTACTAGGAGTCGCCTGTGCCTGTTGCGCACACTGTTACTCTCGACGTGCATAAGTAAGTTGTCGTGAATTTCTAAATTAAATTTCATGTACAAAGATTGAGCCGCTGACAAATCTATTTAATTTGTGATAGGTGGTCTCAGAAGGGAGTTAGGTCGACGACTGCTTGGGCCGACATGATGCAGTCGTACGTAGAAGCTTGGGCTACCGTTGCCACACCGGAGAACGTCATCACCGAGGACCGACCCCACGACGATAGGGCGTGGGAAGCGTACATCGAGTGGTACACCCCGAGGACTCAAACACGCGTGATGCACATTCCAGCGCAGCCACCACCGTAGGTTCCGGACGTGCAGAGGATCCTTCCTTTTGTCACGTACCCAGTACGACGGGATCAGAACTACGACCATGCGGTGAGTTTGTGGATGCAATGAATACTTTTTATGCTACTAAACATTATAACATTTACTACTAATTTCGTTTGCAGTACGACGTGATTGCGGAGCTTTCGTAGCAGTTAGGGGAGGCGAGGAGGAGGCTGCCCGTCATGGGGTACCAGGAGCTCGAGCAGACGTACGAGAGGATGCATGGCATCACCACGAGGTTCCTTGCCGTGGTCAACTATGACGGTAACGTGACTCTACCTATTTTTCCACATTACCCCCAGTCGTCCTCCAGCTCCACCTCGACTGGTCGTTCATACCAGGCACCTTCGTCCTCATCACACCCACCCTTCCCTGCCACTTTCTCGGCTCCGTCGTTTGTGTCGCACCCTCCGATGCATCTCTGGAGGATGCATCCTCCGGTGGGCCCAGGACCTTCCGTGTTGCCTCGACCTGCACATACTACGCCAGCACCAGCAGCAGGAGATGTTCCTTCCTCGTCCACTGCCCCTACTCTTCAGTCAGGTAATGACCACGATTCTATCTCAACCACATACACTTTTAATACAACATTCTTTTAACTACGATACGTGCTTTAATAATACTATTTGTTCCAGCTTACGACGATGGTGGTACTCCTGACTCGACCCTAGACGGAGAGAGGCAGTCGATGGGAGTGTACGACGACTTCAGCTTTGACTACTTCGACTAGTTGCGGGCACCGAGACGCATGAGGAGCTTGGAGGGTCGCAGCTACCAAACGTACCACCCACGGGGACACAGGAGGGTGGAGGGACACAACCGTCTCCAAGAGGATGGACAGAGGTTGCAGGGTCGTCGCAAGCCCCCGCGGGAGAGTCCCATCCGGTTGCAGGGTTGACACCGCTGCCGCCGCCGGCGATGGCGACACCGCCTGCTGATGATGCTCGACGTCGGCAGATCCACCCACATGACTAGTTTACGTACCCTCGCGACCAGACGTGGGCCGCAGCCCGAGCAGACAGGTAGCAGCAGAAGAAGAGACGTTGCTAGGTTAGGTTAGATATGTTAGTTGACGCATCAGCACTCTTATTGGTGACCTTGGACATACTATTTGTATGAACTAATTTTCTGTTATGTCACTTTACTTTTCTTTGTTAGCAGCAAGTATTTTTTTGTACCAAGCAAGTATTTATTTTCAAACAACATTTAGAACCAACATAAAAAATATAAAGTAAAAAAATTAAATGAGCCAACCGTCGTGCACCACGGCGGTTGGGTCTAACCGCCGTGAGGCTCCACCAACCGCCATGGAGGTCGCCTAACCGCGGTGGGAGTTCAACCGCCGTGGCCTACGACGGTTAGTTTCAACCGCCCTGGGCACGACGGTTGCACTTAAACCGCCGTGAGCCACGACGGTTGTCGTATAGATTTGACAAATTCCTAGACGATCATATATTTTTACAAAATAAAAAAATCCTCTTTTTTTATAACAAACTTACTTTATAAAATTACCAGCAAGAAACTGCTATGTGGGATAATTATCCCAAAGTACATGGTCAAGAGCATCCCTAATAGGGCAGCTCAATATATGAGAAGAGTTATGACAGTTGATGCCTACATCTGATACAATGTTTTGATGAGTGTGAGCCTGTGTTGCTAAGACATGGGTCATGTTTAGAATCCTAGGGATCTTGTAGACTTTGAAATTTTTACCTTGCCCAGCATTGTAGAAACTTTGATTGTAGAATTTGGCGTCCCACTTAGGAATAGGAGCTGTGCCATTTGAGTTGATGTAGGTGACTAGCTGCTGACTGTCTGAGAGGAAACTTGCTTCTGTGATGTTCAACTTGTCAACAATAACCCCTGCGAGAGCAAGGGCTGCCGCCTCTGCAGTGAAAACTGAGGAAACAGTGGTGAGAGAAACTTTAATGTATATGTTGAAATCGTGTTGGGATCATGTTCCGGTAAGGAAGACTCCTAGGCCTGCATTCCTATTAAAAACAAGATTTTGATTAGGCAAAAGAGAGGCATCAGAATATATACAAAGGTCTTCCAACATTGCCGGCATATACAGCCTGTAATGAGGAGGTTGAGGCAGGATAGTGATAGAGTTATGATGTGTAGTGAGGGTATGCAATTCCTGAGGATTATAGTGTTGGTGAAGATCAGCGAGGAAGGGATCTTGCAAGTTTGTATGAGTGCAACTAAGGTCATTGGCATCCTGGGTAACCTGTTCATCTGTTAATGGCTGAGATATATCCTGCAGAATATTTTGAGAGACGCTGAAATCTGCATTAGGTACTTGGTGTACCTACCAGGGTGTCCAACTTTTATTATTAAATCTCTTATCATTTCTAGTCTTCCATATGTACCACATGATAGTTATAATTTTAATCATTTGGTTATCACTGGTTTGAGGTGTAATTAGGCATGGAAGGATATTTTGGATACCATCATCATCATGAGGAAGACTGGAAGTGTGAAGGGGGGATTTGCAGTGAACCAAACAGTCGTAGGCAAATCACATAAGAAGAATAAGTGGGCATCATCCTCAATGGAAGTGCATTGGGAACAAACCTGGTTGGTGTTGTTGGAATAAGATCCAGCACGCTTACCTGTCGCTAGAGCTCTTCTTATAAGCCTCCACATAAAAGTTTTGAGGATGGAAGGACAAGTTTTGTGCTTTCAAATTCTCTGCATGATTTGCATGACCTGTGGGGAAACACTTCTTGTTCCATGTGATGGCAAAGTAACCTGGTTAGCTGCATTCAAGTAGGAAAAAGTATTTTTTGCAGTACATAAACCATTAGGGGCAGATTTCCATATTATAAAGTCCTTGTCTCTAGAAGGAACAACAGTAGTATGAGTAATAATGTGAGCAGCCTGTACTGAAAAAAAATTGATTTATGAGATCTACATCCCAAGTTTGAGTCAAATGATTTCAAAGTTGTTTGACAGTTAGAGGAAGTGGTGTGACGATAATGGGTAGATTGAGATTGGAGTGGATGTTATCCCGTATTTCACACTAAAAAGAGTTCCAAATGTTGGAGTTACCTTGATGAATTTGAACTGTAGCATTTGTGGTGAGGATGTCTTTGACATGCAAAATAGAAGACCAAAAGATGGATTTGGACATGTTTGTATCAGCTGTCCAAAATGATTTGTGAGGATATATTTGGATTTGAGAATAGCTGCTTCCTGTTTGGAACAAAGGGTTTTTGGAGGAATTTCGTAGGAATCCAGTTCCTCCATTTCGCTGACGTCACCATGCGTTTGGAATGAAGGAACGGGTGAGAAACTTTCCAGAGGAATGGGGAACAAACCTGTACTTTTGGAGGAATGGAAAAATGAGCTCAGAGCTCTTGGAAAATTTTCCTACGAAGCTCACGGGTGCTCTCTTCACTAATCAAAGATAGGCTGTTCTTCTTCCTCTCAAAATACAGTTGTAAGAAATGACGAGTATCCAAATCAAGAACTCGATGAATAGGAAAACGGACTGCAGATTGGGACACGGGCATCGATTTCATCCTCCGAGCAATTAAAATAAGCGAAGACCAAGAATCACACCGCATATATTTGAAGCGACTCCAAATAAGAAGATTAGATCCATTGACTGGTGGGTCCCACTCCTAGGAAGGTTAGGATATTAATCTTTATTTATTCCTGCGTTCCAAACACCATTCCTTTAGAATTCCTGTGTTTCTCCGTTCCTCTGTTTTCTCCCCACATTCCTTTCCTATTCCCGTGTTTTCTCCATTTCGTTTTAGGATCCTCCGTTCCAAACAGGCCCGTGGCGCCGCCTCCGCGCGCGCTGCCGGTGCTCATGGAAGATGCCATCACCGAGATCCTCCTCCGCATCCGGCCGGACGAGCCCGCAGACCTCTTCCGCGCCTCCCTCGTCTGCAAGCTCTGGCTCCGCATCGTCTCCGACCCGACCTTCCTCCGCCGCTACCGCGCCTTCCGCCGAGGTGCCCCTCTGCTTGGCTTCTTCTACTATGACGGGGGCCCGTGCTACTCCCCTCCCTTCATCCCCACCACCGCGGCGGCACCCCCCTTGCGCAGGCCGTCGTACGACGACCGGAATTGGCGGGTTCGCGACTGCCGCCACGGCCGCGTCGTCCTCATGAAGGCATTCAGGAAGTTCGTCGTTTGGGATCCGGTCACGGGTCACCAAGAGGAGCTGCCGACGCTCGACATCAGGTCCATGGTCAACACCGTTGTGGTGCTCTGCGCTGTGGCCGGCTGTGATCACCGGGACTGCCACGGCGGTCCTTTCCTCGTGGTCTGCCTGGGCCACGATAATACAGACAGGGCCGTTCGTGCGTACGAGTACTCATCGGAGGCTCGTTCCTGGGGCACGCCGGATTCTGCATACTTACAGGGCGGGTACGAGTTCGACATAAAACGTGCTGCCGTTATTGGTGATGAAATCTACTGCGTTGTTAACCGTGGTGGCGAAATTGTGAAGTATGATTTGGTCAATCATTGCTTTTCTTTAATCAGCATGCCAGCTGTGTATAAAAAGAGGCCACTCCTCATGCAGAACGAGGATGGTTCTCTTGGATTTCCTGGTATAAGTGTTTCTAGGCTTTACCTTTGGTCCAGAATGGTTGATCCTGAGGGAGTTGCAGGATGGGTACAACAGAGGGTCATCAAGCTTAAGATATATCCGAAAGCTACTGGTTTCGCTGAGGGTGCTGGGGTTATCTTAATGAACTCAAAAGCTGGTGCCTTCATGCTTGAGCTGAAGTCAGAGCAGGTGAAGAAGGTAGCTGAGCGTATGCCTTACCACTTCTTCGTCCCCTTCATTAGCTTCTTCACTCCAGGTATGGCTGCAGCCTTTTGTTTGTTTGTCATCCTGTACTGTACAACCACTATGTTTTGTTCGGATACTGATTTTGTTCATATTTTATCGAATCGAAATAAATGATACATGTGCAAGAGAAAACGAATATCTGAAAATGCAACATCAGAGTTAATTTTGCTCATTTTCACCTGTTAAGATCTGATCGTGTAGCAAGATTCTACCTTGTGAACCTGAAAAAACTTGCCAGCTATTGCCGTGACGCCTTTTGGTTTGTGTCATTTTACTCTCTCAAAGAGTGCACACTCCTACTGTTTCATCCTAAAAATTGTTATGTATTCAACTTTTGGAACACTTTGAAATTCTGGTACTTTTCAAATTGTGGTAGCAGCAAAATAAATGATACATTTGCTTTGGAAAACTTGTTAAAGACACTAATATTGGCAAGATGTTTCTAGGAAGTTATTCATTTTTTTCTTTTTAACTTCAAGTTGTACCTTAAATGGCAGTACCTTGCCAACGTACATTTCTATCTAACTGACTCGAAGTTAGTTTTTCTAGATCAAATTTATGGAACTGCAAGTCACCATGTATGTCTGTTGTGGATTTTACACTCCTGCTCTCTCTAGTTGCTTCTTGATATAGCTAAGAGTTTAACAATATGTTTAGGGTTCATAATTTTAATTTGGTTAGTATCGTATTGATGATTGACAGGTCCCTTGGAACTGGATAAATATTTGTGTTCTTGACTGAGAAATGAGTACGCTTGGTTACATTTATTTATTTTTCTGGAATGAGTGCGCTATGTATGCTCCATTCATTGTTTGTAAAATTCTAGAACGCATCTGCTGGCTGTTGCAAGCATAAACAAAGTGTGCCAAATTTTATACAACGAGCTTTGTAACTTTATGAACTTTATATGCTTGGTACACTTTGGATTTTACCAGCAGCAATTGCCATGCCAGAGGAAAGACAATAATATGTTTTTTGTGTGACGAGCTAGTTGTTCTGACTTCTGATACATGGATATTACTGCTGAAATAAATGATACCTGAATATTTGACAATGCAATGTCACGTATAATCTAGTCGTGACAATGTTTGACTTGTTAAGTACAATTCTATATATTGGCAAGATGTGCCTATGGAGTAGTTGATTGCTTTTAATTAACCACAAGTTGCTGATGTAACATTTTTTGTTAGTTCATCCTTTCATTCATATCCATTTTAAATATTAAACAGGAGCCACATCTTTACAGTTTCATCTGCAACAACTATATATAGTGAGCTTTGAAATGACTTTGAATTGTGGTGTACTTTTCAGATTATGCCCATGGCGAATAGCCCTCCATAGCAGAGACAAATTAATCCACTGCTGAGATGAAGTGTGGTAGTAGCTGACCATTTTACTAATCCATCAAGTTGAGTCTGCTACTGCTGGCATCTTATAAGATATTATGCTCTGAAATGTTTAATGTTGTGTTGGTTAGTTTAATTATGATGGTGTACACCCACCATGCCTGCGACTGACACGTTATGCCTCTCTCTGTAGTTGTCTATGGTTATGATTGTGACGCCTGAGTTTCAGATTTGCTCTTAACGTGACTTCTGTTACTGCCATTGATGGTTGACAAGTCCGATCTGAACTGGAAATGTTATGGGGTTCTTTTGACTGAAATTAATCTGGATGCTTCAATTTAATTTCTACTTCTGGAACGAGGATTGTTGTTTCAGCTTTTGTTCAGGCATATATTTGGGCGAAAGTTGCTCAAATTTAAGTCAAGTCAGTTGAAAGATGTACGGCATATGGGCAGTGGGAGTGATGCTGCTCCAATCTCTGTTTGGATAATTCTTTTTTAGAAATAATCTGCAGGGTACGGTATTGCTATCTGAAAGGAAGCTAGCCAAGCAAGCAGCTGTTGTGTAGTTTAATTGTATTGCTAATAATCAATTAGCTGACGGGTTGGAAGTTGGAACTATTCAATCATTGCTTAGTCGGCCTTTCAAGATGAGAAGAAAGCAAGCACTGTGAGATTCTAACTGCTATTATTCATGCAGAGCAAATGAGCTTGCTACAATGCTACCGACGTTGCACGTGTTATGTGTATGTGTTACGAGTTTGCATTGGTAAAGTGCTGGCACCATGTAAGCTGTGATATCTTTGATATGGGCGAGCAATCATTCAGACTTCATGCCTTTGGATCTAAGATTCTGGCATTGTGCTTACGCTAAATATTCCAAATATCCTAGCAAATGGCTAGTTGCGGGAATAAAAACACCAGGGACAGTTTTATTGTCAAACGCTGGAAGGGCATATAACATATAATACCTACACCACTGCAAAATTTGCTAGCTGTTTTGAGCAATGTAAAGAACAATTTTGTTCACCATATAACTTTGAATGGTAGTATCCAATACAGACATAATCCCATCTATTTCATGACCTTGACAAAAGTTTCTTGAAACAGAGCAGCTAGTGTCTAGCAATTAGGCCAAAGAACCCAGCTATGCCACTGCACAATGTGCTAGCTGTTTTGAGCAAAGTAAAGAACAATTTTTTTCACAATATAACCTTGTATGGTAGTATCCAATACAGACATATAATCCCATCTATTTCATGACCTTGACAACAAGTTTCTTGAAACAGAGGAACTAGTGTTCGGATAGCTTTCTCTTTGCTCTTCTTTATTTCACGTACCAGCATTGAGTTGTTTTTTTCTCTTGCTCTATCAAAGATTCGCTTTCACACCACGAAGCCTGCAGCACCATCTTTGGACCTCCACAGCTTTCCATAAAACTTGTCAGCTATGGCTGACTCGAGAAACAATTGATTGCATTTGATCTTGCTGTCTCAGTCATTTGTTGCATGCTAACATCGTGTATATGCTCTTCATTGTCTCCAAATATCTTGGTTGCATAACTCCCCAGCTGCTTGTGCCCATTTCATCAGATGAGCTACAGATGCTGAACTCCATTGCTGGAATGGAACATGTTAAATTGACCTTGACAACAAGTTCCTTGAAACAGAGCAACTAGTGTTGGGACAGCATAGGTGACCGACCTAGAGCTTCTATTCTATCACTTTCTCTTTGCACTTATTCGGTTCATATACCAGCATTGAGTTCTTGGCCCACCTGTTCTATCAAAGCTTCGCTTTTGCACCATGAAGCCTGCACTGCCATGTTCGGATCTCCACAGCCTTTCACAACCTTTCAGCTCTGGCTGACTCGAGAAACAATTGATTGCGTTTGATCTTGCCGCCTCAGCCACTTGTTGCATGTTAACATCGTCTATACGCTCTTCATTGTCTCCATCAACCTCGGTTGCATAACTCTCCTGCTCCTCATTCATGATATGAGGTACGAAGCCGACTGACACCTGCAGAGGCAGCTGCTGATGTGTCATGATGCTCGTGCCCATTGCATCAGATGAGCTACACATGCTGAACTCTATTGCTGGAATGGAACATGTAAAACCGAAAAGAATAACTTGCTCTGGAAATCTATGTGATAGCTCTGACACGACCATGTTCCTAACAGAAGGTTTGTGCCCATCTTCTTTGCAACATATTGGATCTGGGCGGCACAAATGAGTATATTCGGTATGCAACTCTTGCATGCCAGCCATTGGAGGATCAAATGATTGGGACATGTCATGTAAATTAGCAAGTAGGGCGAGTTCTCCTGTTGCAGATTCTGCTGCAAGGTTGAATAGTGATGCCAATGACTGCAAGCATTTAATAGCAATTCCTACTAAATCTGTGCTTTCCGAGAGCCTTAGCACCGAATTTATACTGAAGCTTTTCTCTAATGTCTCATGATCCTCATATGAATAGTATAGCTGTGCTTCCACACCTCGCTCTTCAAAACATATGGGCCATAAATATAAATAGCGGAATTCGCTTCCTTGCTCCATTTCATGCTTGAAAGTTTTCCCTTCAAGAAGATGCCTCACAAGAGGGTTGCAAAAGGTGTAGTGACGGAGTGAACAACCTGACTCCACATCTCTTACAAACTTGCTGGCACAATCTGCAAGCCATACAAACCTTCCAACATCAGAAGAACTCTGATCATCACTCCCCATGGTAAGAAAATATGCAATGGATGATTTGGTAGCACGAGCAATCCGTTTGGGGAAAGAGGAATCTATGGGTGGTACTCCTGTTTCGGTCTCTTCATCTTCTTGTGCCTGCAGCTTGCACCTGTGCAGGACGTCACCGCACTCTTCAAAAGCACGCTTCAGAATCTTCCTGCGGCGAAGCAGTGATACATCAGTGATTGGCAGCTTGCCAGATCTCTCGATCGCGAGCTCCAACTCGGTGTGTGCCATCTCCAGCCTCTCAATGCTGTTTTTCCTGGACACTTTCTCCTCATGCTTTCTGAAGATGACAGAGGACACTCTGCTTATGGCCTCCTGAACAACAGCCGAACCGAGAATTCCAGCCGTGTTTAGTAGTTGTAGGCACTCTTGCGTTGAGAGGTTAACTGTGTATCACAGTCCACAGATAAATGTGTTACTATATAGTAAGACTGAAGTGGCTCGCGATATTTGGGAGACAGACGTATGATAGTTCCTAAGGCAATAACTTTGACTCACATGGAAAGTGGTTTACAATTGCAACAATAATGTCACTAAATAATAGTTTACATCCTTCCGTCTAGGGGCTTGTTGGTGCCTGACAATTAGAAGGTGGCGGAAGATGCAAAGCCAAGTTACTTGTCTGATCGGAGCTTAATTTTAGATATTCTATTTGCGGTTCCTATTTCTGCTGCTTTGTGAATGTGATAAATTATTGATGCATATTCGTACTAGTGTGCTCCCAAGAACTCAGATTAGCAGTAGCCTACATGTTCGGCCTGCTGCTAAGACTCTCGGAAAGCATAGGCTGAAAGACAATTTTAGAGCGTGTTTGCTTGCCAGCCACAACCTGCCACGCCGCAGGTTGGGCGGCGCCACAGTTTGTGGCGAGCAAAATCGGCGCCACACCCGTGGCGAAAAACACTAAGAAATCTGTTGTTTTCCTGCTGTTTCACGTGTGGCACGCCAAAATTGAAGCGTGAACCAAGCAGCGTCCTGCTTTTTACGACGGCGCCACAACTTAAGCGTGTGGCAGACAGTGACTGGGAACCAAACATCCCATTAATTTCCTTCTTTAGATTTCCAGGGACAATGCCCTGGTGCATAACATTATTGTAACAAGACTAGAATATTTAGGGTCTATTTGGGACTGCTGTGCTCCATTTTTTTCAACTCTGCTCCACCAACTCCACCATGGAGTTTCTCTACGGTGGAGTCTCTGGAGCGAAGATGTTGTTTGGCACGCAACCTAACTCCAACTCCAAAAAAAACAAGATTCCTGTGAGAAAAGTCTAATATACCCCTCAAAAATAGGCTCACATGTCAGTCTCTCTTTCCCCTTCTCTCTTTTCTTTTCTCCCATTCTTCTCTCCGTCGACGCGGGACAGCTAGCGACCAGCGACGCCAGCAGGCCGGCGGGCCCTGGCAGGCTGCCACACGCGCGAGTAGTGGTCGGCGACACCTGGCAAGCTGTCGTCGGGGCCTGGCGCAGTGAACCTAGAAGATGGCGGTCTCGACAGGGAGCTGGTGCGCGGTGTTGCCGGCGGGGTCGAGCAGGCTGAGCCTGTACTGCGCCTGCACGCACGGCTCGTACTCGTCGCCATCGAGGCAGAGGTAGACGATGGATCCGGAGTCGGCGACGTCGGTGTAGAGAAATCTGGCTAGGGTCCGGGCGTGCGGCGGTGGAGGAACTTGGCGGGGAGGAGTTGAACATCTCCACGAGCGTGTTGTCAGGGACGCAGGTGCCGCCCGCAGCTTGGCGGATTCGTGGCCGTCGATGTCGGAGGGGATTGGCTTACGAATGCCTAAGGGATCGGAGGAGATTGGCTTGCGAATGCGTCCTCGTAGACCGGAAGGGAGTTGGGTGGGGGGAGCTTGCCGCCGAGCGGGCGCGCGGGGAGGGCCAGCAACGAGGAAGGGGTAGGCGGCGGTGCGGGGAAGGAGGTCGGGGTGCGGTGGGGGCCTGCGGGTGGGAGGCACGGAAAAATAAAATTGAAAGGGTAAGTTGTGTAACTGATGATAGTGGTGGGTAATTACATCCCAACTCTATGAGAACATATGAAATGTTGATTTTTGGAGTACCTCTTGAGGAGCTTTCTAAAACATATAAAGTTGGCCCTCAACTCCATATTTTTCTTGGAGTAGAGTTCTTGGAGTTGAACTTGTTTGGCTAGCAGAGCAGTCCCAAAACAGCCCTCGGTGTCACTACAGTTCAGATAACAAAAGTCTGCCGGCCGTCAGAGCACACTCGCCAGAGAACAACAAAGTTCCTCCGATGCATCAGTCACTTCGAATTAACAAATAATGCGTGTTGTGGTTTCGTCGGCAGGGGATGAGAACTATGCTTTTTGTCGATTCTTCCTAACAAGGGGCATACTATATTCTACACAGGAGGATCTATTTTATTTTATTTTTTAAAAAGGGGAATATCACCATGGAATCTACTAGTCATCTGTTCGAGATCCTAACCAGATCACCTCAATCTTCTAACGTTTCCTCTTAGCAGCTCTCCGGGTCTTGGACCTGCCCTTAGGTTCCAGCACACGAGCCATCCCACCGCATGGCTTCCACACATGGAAATATGCAGATCCATGTGCAGATAGCCATAGCGCTGGATAGCTTTGCTCTGGCAGATGGGTTGCCTTTGTTCTCACCATCTCTATTTCTCGAATGCTTCCAATTTTGTGCTTGAATGTGCTACCGAGCATCTCGTGTGCGCAGCTGCTCTTCTTCACATGAAGATCTTCCCTAAAGTGAGGCACGCAAAAAGCTGTGACCTGCAGAGGTGGTGTCCTATCTTTCATGACATTTCTACTTGCTTCACCAGATGAGCTATGTCATAGGCTCTAGTGTTGAATAGCATTGAAAAGCGATGAAAATAACTTGCTCTGGGAATGTTGACGAGATAATGATGTTGTTGGCACAAGATTCCTATCCATTTGATTTGCAACATATAGGGTATGGGCGATAATTCCAAGTATCTTGGGTATGTAACTCTTGAATGCCAACCCATGGAAGAGCATACTTATGTGATATGTCTTTTAGATCATGTAGTAGAGTGAGTTCTCCCATTGCAGATCTCGTCATGTGTTGAGGTGCCAAACTTTGCCAACATTCAATAGCAATTCCAGTTACATCTCTGCTCTCTGAGAGACGTAGCATCAGCCGTAGTTGGAAACTTTTGTGTGTCATTTTGCGATCATCATAGCAATATGCTAGTTCTGCCTCTACACCACTCTCTTCCAAATTTATGGGCCATACATGAAAACGGTGCTGAAGGTCCCTTTGCTCTACATCATATTCGAGCATTTTCCCTTGAAGAAGATGCCTGACAATAGGGTTGTAGAAGGTGAAGTGCCAGAGTGAACAGCCAGACTCCATATCCCTTACAAACTTGCTGGCACAATCTGCAAGCTGTTCGAACCTTCCAACATCATAACAATTCAGATCACCTTTCCCTGTGGTAAGAAAATATGCAATGGATGATTTGGTAGCATGAGCAATCCGTTTGGGGAAAGAGGAATCTGTGGGTGGTACCCCTGTTTCGGTCTCTTGATCCTCTTGTGCCTGCAGCTTGCACCTGTGCAGGACATGACCGCACTCTATAAAAGCGCACTTCGGAATCTTCCTGCGGTGAAGCAGTGATACATCAGTGATTGGCAGCTTGCCAGATCTCTCAATCGCGAGCTCCAACTCGGTGTGTGGCATCTCCAGCCTCTCAATGCTGTCTTTCCTTGACACTTTCTCCTCATGCTTTCTGAAGATGACCGAGGACACTGCTTATGGCCTCCTGAACAACAGCTGAACCAAGAATTCCCGCCATGCATGTTTAGTAATCATAGTCACTCCTGCGCCAGATAAATGTGCTATTATATAGCAAGACAGAAATGACTTTAAATTTGGAAGAAAGACACATGATATTTCCTAGGAAAACATGTTCCCCTGAAAGCTGTACTCAATTGAAATTATATAACAAAAATAATTGTTTACGTCCTTCTCAGGGTCGTCGTCTTACCTGGTGATTACAATGTGACGGAAGGTACTAAGCTAATTACTTGTCTGATCGATGAGCTAAATAATTGCAGTGTTACCATTTCTGCTGCTTCATTGTGAATGAGCTGGTGCACGTTCATAGTAGGTGTTTAGGTGCTCCCAAGAAGTCAGATTAGCACTAGCTAGCATGTTTCGGAGAAAGCAACGAGGCATTTCCACCTCTAATCGAGAAGAAATAATGTGCACTGTGGTTTCGCCCAAAGGGGGCAAGAACTATGTTGTTTGCCATTTCTTCCTAATAAGGGGATCAAATCCCAGACATACAGAAAAGAGATCCTAGCTAGTGCCAATTAATAAAGTCGTCACTGTGTTGCTTTGTTCATATCGACCACAAAGCCAAATAATCGCACAAGATTACAAGACTAGAATCCAAATCGACACCTCAGTATCTAAATGACGTGGCAGAAGATATGAATCCAGCAGAACGAGTAAACTAGTAGCGAGCCTGTGGTCCTTACCGGTAGGCGGCGAAGATGGGCAGCTAGCAGCGCGCCTTTCATCTCCGGCAAGCAAGCAGACAACCCGCTTGCGGCGGGCCGGCGGCGTCTTCTCTGACCGGTTGCAATCGCCCGCCGCCCGCCCAGTCTTTGGGACCCAAGGCTTTGTGTGTGATGGGCAAAACCGGGCTGAGACGATTCTACTTGCACGTCTTACGATGGGCCGAAACAGATCGCATTTCTCTCAGTCTTGGGCCCTATCTAGACCCAAAGGTTTTATCTTCAGCTCCTTTCTTTATCAGCCTCTTCTTTTCTGCCAGCAGAAAAGTTAGCAACTCCAACAGTTTGCCATCTTAACTTGACATCCATCTAATTTTGATAAAACAATAAAATATGATCTCCAACAGATCGATAAAACAACTTGTCATCAATAGAAACTTGCATTTTTTTCTCCCCACAGGCGCATATATGCGTGCGGACTAGGTTGCCATGGCGAAAAACGGCACGCGCACGAAGCGTGGGCCTCCTTTCTTTTTTAAATTGGCAAGTAAAATATAACAAACTATTGGAGAGAGGTGTTTTTGGTTACCATATATTTTTTAAAGTTACCAAATCATAAGATTTACCAAGTAAAAATTGTCAAACTGTTGGAGTTGCTAGCAATCAAGAGGATTTTTCCTCTCCCAAAATTGGTAACTTGTATTATATTTAACCAACTCATATAATTGCAACTGAATCTAGCAAGTGATAACTAGATCTGTACATTCTGCGGCATATTGGTAGCAGAGAAAAAAAGGTTTTTTTTTCTCAGACAGTAGCTGGATATATATGCATGTTACATTGAGAGGAGCAAAACAAGACACTACAAAGTAATAAATACCATCATACATGATTTCCGAAAACCAGAGGTCCACATAGTTCATCTCTAGTGACTACAGGGAGATACAACATATATCAAACATATATTTTATTGATTCGCGAATTGTGACCTTAAAAAATCAAGATAACATAATGATAGAACCCTGAATGGCTTAAAGAAATCACCTTAATCTTCTACCGTTCCCTCTTTGCAGCTCTACGGGTCTTGGATCTGCCGTTGGGTTCCGGGCTTCCGGCACACTAGCCATTCCACTGCATGACTTCCTCACAAAGAAATATGCAGATCCATGAGCAGATAGCCAAAGCGCTGAATAGCTTTGCTCCGGCAGATGGGCTGCCTTTGTTCTCACCATCTCCTCCATTTCTTGAATGCTTCCAATTTTGTGCCTGAATGTGCTACGGAGCATCTCGTGTGCGCAGCTGCTCTCCTGCAGCTGAAGATCTTCCATGAAGTGAGGCACACAACAAGCTGTGACCTGCAGAGGTGGTGTCCTATCTTTCATGGCATTTCTACTTGCTTGATCAGACGAGCTATGGCATAGGCTGTGCTCCAGTGTTGAATAGCATTGAAAAGCGATGAAAATAGCTTGCTCTGGGAATGTTGATGAGATAATGATGTCGTTAGCAGAAGATTCCCGGCCTTTGATTTGCAACATACAGGGTCTGGGCGAAATGTCCAAGTACCTTGGGTATGTGACTCTTGAATGCCAACCCATGGAACAGCATACTTGTGGGATATATCTTTTAAATCATGTAGTAGAGTGAGTTCTTCCCTTGCAGATCTCGTCATGTGTTGAGATGCCAAAGATTGCAAACATTCAATAGCAGTTGCAATCATGTTTGTGCTCTCTGAGAGACATAGCATCAACCATAGTTGGAAACTTTTGTGTGGCATCTTGTGATCATCATAGAGATAGGCTCGTTCTGCCTCTACACCACGCTCTTCCAAACTTATGGGCCATATATGAAAACGGCGCAGGAGGTCCATTTGCACTACTTCATATTCGAGCACTTTCCCTTCAAGAAGATGCCTGGCAAGAGGGTTGCAAAAGGTGTAGTGCCGGAGTGACCGGAGTGAACAACCAGACTCCATATCCCTTACAAACTTGCTGGCACAATCCGCAAACCATTCAAACCTTTTAACATCAGAGCAACCCAAGCATAGTGACTCGTCCTATTTCAGGACAATGAGAGATAAGGGCAGATTTAGACCACGACTAACCCGTCCAATCTCCTGGCCTTCTTGCTGTAACCGCCCCTTGTGTTTGTTGAGCAGATTCCTGCCCTCAACGTAGGCATGTTTGAGCACCTTTCTGCGGAAAAAGCACCAGAAAGAGTGGAGGTACCAAATACCACTCAGCTCCCTCTCAATGGTAAGAGGGGGAGAAGTATCACCAACCAGAAAGATTCTAATGCTGGTAAGAAAAGAAAAGTTGTGAATGCAAATCAACTATTGGTTGATAGACACCAAGTGGATGGTGATCCACAACCTAGCTCAGTGGTATACAATGCTGAGGCTGGGACATCGGAAGACCCTAGACATATAATTTTGGGAAATCATGATGAGTCTTTGAGGGTAGATGAAATTGTCATCAACTATGTTGAGACAGGAGAAACATTTGATAGAAAGGCTACAATTGTCGACTCATATTTCGCTAAGAAAATTGCTGAAAACCTTCAACATGATTCAGATCCTAAAACCAAGGCAGAGTGCGTGAAGCGCTCGGACTGAAATAAATGGAAGGAAGCAATTGAAGCGGAATTAGCCTCGCTTTACAAAAGAAATGTATTCTCGTCCGCAATGGCTACCCCTCATGGTATCTTTCCTGTGGGATACAAGTGGGGTTTTGTTCGGAAAAGGAACGAAAAGAATGAGGTGGTGAGATATAAAGCAAGACTTGTAGCACAAGGGTTTACGCAAAAACCCGGCATTGATTTCAACGAGACATATTCTCCAGTTATGAGTGCAATAACTTTCCGATATCTTATATCATTGGCAGTGCAAAATCATCTGTCCATGCAGTTGATGAACGTAGTGACCGCATACCTTTATGGGTCACTGGATTATGATATTTACATGAAGGTTCCGGATGGAATCGATACACCGAATCCTAAGGCAAATCGTAACTTGTATTGTGTCAAGTTGCAGAAGTCACTTTATGGCTTAAAACAATCAGGCAGAATGTGGTACAACCGAGTAAGTGAATTTCTTCTGATCAAGGGATACCTAAAAATGATGATTGCTCGTGCGTCTTCATTAAGAGATCTTCCAAGGGATTTTGTATTATCTCAGTTTATGTTGATGATTTAAATATCATTGGCAATGAGGAGGATATTAATGAAGCACGCCATCATTTAAAGACGAAGTTTGAGATGAAAGATTTGGGTAAAACCAAATTTTGCTTAGGTCTTCAACTTGAGCATTTACCTTCAGGAATCCTTGTGCACCAACGTGCCTATACCTAAAAGATATTGGAGAAAATCAATATGGATAAGTCATATCCATCTAAAACTCCCATGGTGGTCAGGTCTCTAGACGTAGCGAAAGATCCATTTAGACCAAGGGAAGGTGGAGAAGAGATATTGGGCAGTGAGTTCCCGTATCTTAGTGTTGTTGGTGCGCTTATGTATCTTGCTAATAGTACCCGGCTGGATATTGCTTTTGCAGTAAATCTGTTGGCAAGATATAGCGCTACTCCTACCAAACGTCATTGGGTTGGAGTTAAGAATGTCTTTCGATATCTCAATAGCACAAAAGATCTTGGCCTCTTCTTTAAGAGGAATGTTGATCAGACTTTGATAGGGTATGTTGATGCTGACTATTTATCTGATCCCCACGATGCCAAATCACAAACGGGATTCGTTTTCATGCATGGTGGAACTACCTTTTCATGGAAGTCTTCCAAACAGACTATGGTAGCTACATCCACCAACCATTCTGAAATAATTGCATTATTTGAAGCATCACGTGAATGTGTATGACTTCGTAGAATGGTACACCACATACTTACATCTTGTGGTATTGGTTCAATGGAAGCACCAACTATTATCTATGAAGATAATGCTGTTTGTGTTGTTCAAATGGAAACATGTTATGTTAAGACCAATCTTAACAAACATATGGCTCCCAAGTTATTTTATCCTCATGCTCTTCAGAAAAATAGGGATATAAACATCTTGCAGATAAAGTCTTGTGATAATCTTGCTGATTTATTCACAAAGTCTTTACCATACTCTTCATTTCATAAAAATGTTATGGGTATTGGTATGAGACAACTTAAGGACTTGCAAGAATCAGAGGGAGCGTCTCTTCATGACACCTGAATGGTTATGCCATCATATTACACTCTTTTCTTTGTATGAGTTTTGTCTGTTGAGTTTCTCATCCAAAGTTTTTAATGAGGTAATATCAACACAGGCTACTTCTACATATCATGATTATTCTCCTTATTTTTTCCCACTGGGTTTTTGAGGAGTTTTACTTGATATACATATCTATATTTCTAAGATTTCTGAACAGACATCTTGAAGGAATAAAATGAAAGATGGTCAAGGCTGGATTCGATCAAGGGAGAGTGTCACAAATCAGAGATTTATGTGATCTCAACCATCCATTAGAAGATTGCAGTTGCCATCACCGGCGGCGTACGGACGCGGCGGTTGCCGCCGCGTCCGTACGCCGCACCCCAACCTCATGTATATAAGTTACATATCGATCAATGAAAGTCTCTCGGTTGTTTTTCATCTCCCATTCTGTCTCTCGTTTACATCTACTTCAAACAGGTAGGTAGACAAAGACTGCGAGATAGTGTAATAGATAGAATTGCATGAGGGAAAAGAAATGATAGAGATAGTGATAGATGAGACAGATCTCAGTGATAGAAGGAAAAGGCATATTGTTAGAAAAATTATGAAGTTGTGGTTAACAAATAGACAATTTTTAGTAAAGACAAAATATATAGAGAGCTCCATTGATCCCTTATATAAGTCAGAAATTCTCTCTCCATCCAGAAAAAGACTTTGCAACCTACACTGCTATGGAAAAAAAATTTACTCGCGGTCAAAAATAGTTTATTACAAGATGGTATATGGCAGAAACATTTTTTACTCGATCATGGTTAAAAACAATTTCCAGGGGTGGTTTCTAAAACCAACACTATGCCATCGATCGTGGTCAGTGTATTTCCTTTTTTTTGTAAAAAAAAACTATTTATCCAGCGACAACTTGTTGAGGATTAACCTTTGCCCTTACCCTTTTGCAATCAGCAGTCTTTTGTTGTTGGTTTTGCGGGGAGTTTAAATTCGGTCCTCGCCTAAATCTTGTGTGCAATAAATTCAAACAACATTTAGGCCTTTGCACTGAACATGTGCAAGCGCAGCTTGTAGGCTTGACCAAACAGTTCTTTATTATTTAAATATATATGACATATCGATACATATTACAAAAGTTCACGCTTTTATTATTAACTAGCATATGTTTATTCATCCACATCAAACTCTCCTTGTTTGTAGATAGATATATTGGGCATACATACGCTTCATTATTAGATCTGACGACAACGGCCTGCATGCTTTTCACACCATGACCTGGAAAGAAATAGGAAATTAGTCATTTTTTAGCTTGTTATGAAATAGATCGGGAGGAATATAATCAACGATTTTTTACCTTAAGTTCGCAGATCCCTTTAAGCCTCAAGAGCCTAACTATGTCGTTATTTTTCTTCTCTTCAGGTGTAAGTAAGGCCGCTATGCAGCTCATTGCCCTATTCTTCACGTCTCTCACCCTCTCGCAACAGACACTCTGTGGGTGTACAACAATATTGGGAGTTCCACGCTCTACAAAAGCTATACAATGTAAGAGGATTTTCTTCTTCTGCTCCACGGTACATTCTGGATTCCCCGTAACCGTAACTAGCAGGTACGGCGAAGCTATCGAAAGTAATAACAGCAACGTTGCGATGGTCATTTTCCCAAAAAACATCTTGTCGCTAATCTCGCAGATCAAACTAGGCTGACTATTAAGTAGTAGTATAACAAGACTCAGCCTGGTTTAATCTACCTACTACCTGCACACAACATGTGCTACATTGCTTGCCTAGGTTCCCTTGTACTGTATTTATATGACAGGAAGAGCACCAGTAGATTTGTGAATATTTAATGCTATGGATGCCCAAAATGCTGGATATGGATACTTCTAGATATTGTGTGGGATGTGCTATCATGATATTGTGCGGGATATGATATAATTTATAGATAGCAGTTTTCATCATTCACTAAAAGGTTTGTTTATATGGAAGATATCCGCTCTAGTTTTGGTGTCATTCTAGCTTCTTGTTTGAATATATGCATGCCAATTAAATTCTAGAAATTGAGAGAAAGAGGCAGGAATAAGATACAGATAGAGATAGAGATAGATCAAATAGAGATATAGAGATAGAGAAATTGATATAAATATAAACAAGTAGAGATAGATATTGAGATAGATACATAATATATGAGTAGGTAGGTAGATAAAGACTACATGATAGTGTAATAGATAGAATGGCATGAGGGATAGAAATGATAGAGATAGAGATAGATGAGACAGATCTCAGTGATAGAAGGGAAATGCATATTGTTAATTAACTTAGTAGAAAAAATTATATGAAGTTGTGGTTAATAAATAGACAATTTTAGTAAAGACAAAATATATATAGAGCTCCATTGATCCCTTACATAAGTCAGAAATACTCTGTCCATCCAAAAACAAAACTTTGCAACCTACACTGCTATGGAAAAAAATTACTCACGATCAAAAATAGTTTATTGCAAGCTAGGTGGTAAGATATGGCAGAAACAATTTTTACTCGACCATGGTTAAAAACAATTTCCAGGGGTGGTTTCTAAATCCAACACTATGCCATCGATTGTAAAATTATGGCCTTTGTAGTGCCAGGCTTTCAACCGCCCCTACAAAGGCATTTCTAAGGATGGTTTTATAATCAAAATCTACACTTAAAAGTTATGTTTCCATGGGCAGTTCGTTATCTTAGGGTCGGTTGTGCAAAGAAAAGCACCCTTGGAAATTGATCTTTACCGTAGAGTGGATTCTCTTAGGCTCTGTTTGGTTTTCATAAGTCACCTGACTTAAAGTGCAAAAAGTGCAAATAAGTAATTTGTGTGAATCAAACAGCTCTGACTTATTTGCACTTTAAGTCACCTGACTTATAAGTCTCATAAGTTGCTCCACTCCTACTTAAAGTGACTTATTTACACTTCTCCCTCTTCTACCTCGAGTGGAACCTACTAACTTATAAGTCACTGCAACCAAACAAGACTGACTTAAATCCAAGTGACTTATAAGTCAAGTGACTTATGGGAACCAAACAGGACACCTTCTCTAAAGATTGAGCTAGCTGCCGGCTCATAAATCTGCATGGCGCGAACACATAGATATAAAAGCCGGGAACAAAGCTTGAGTTGTGGGACCGGTTGTTTCTCACGCGATAATGTTCTGTTCGGTGAAAAAGAATAGTGAAATTGCAAATAAATAATGTTAGAATAGTGTTTATTGTGAGAGAAGATGTGATGGATGTAATAGATAAATAGTGCCATTCACTATTCCTTTTCAACGAAGGTAAATAGTGCTCAACTCTTGTTTCGACGCTAACATTGAGAGTTTCTGGTCTTCTCTCTCATATCCTACATCAGCAACATATGAGCTAGCTGACCAAGCACCTTTGGAGGAGGCCTTAAGTCAACCAACCCTAGAAGTTTTAGGGCAGATGTCTTAAAGAAACCATCCTTGATAACATAATTTCAGATGTACTAGTCTTAAGCAACTGCCCCTACAAATCTATTTTCAGGAGTTGTTGGCATAAAATTTACTACTAGAAATCGGTTTTCAGGCGCTATTGAAAATTGATTTTCAGGGGTTCTTGGCCTAATAGAACGGCTACTCCAAATAGGTTTAAAGGGGCTGTTGGCTAAAAAAACAACTACTAGAAGAAAATTATTTCGAAGGCTGGTTTATTCTAAATTAGACCGTCCATGCAACATTTACTATTCTCGTTTGTATAGTAGATGCATGCCAATTAAATTAAGGAAATCATTGTTGGTCTTAATTGGAAGCAAATAATTAGTGGCATACAAATGTTTTCTTTTGATTGCAATTATTAGTAATGGATTGTAAAATGAGAGACAAACTGAACTCAGGAAAAAACTCGTTGTATTCTATTCATCAGCCTCAACAAATTATACATGATATAACACTGCAAAAATGGGCATCCTTTCAGGAGTGGCATGTGAAAGGATCTGTATAAGAAAGAGGGGAGTGGACTGGGCTAATCTTTAAATTTTCGTAGAAATAAAACCTATTGCTTAGCAAAATTGACCCATTGTGGGCTGTGCCTAACAAGTGTTCTATGCCTACTGAGCATTGCACCCTAGGCCGCACTCGGTGTCGCCCGGGGGATCGAGTACCTCCACGACAGGTCTGTGTCCACGATCGTCCACTGCGACATCAAGCCCGACAACATCCTCCTCGACGACTAGGGCGCACCCCGGATCAGGGTTAAAAAACCGGTGGGAACCGGCCGGCTTACCGCGGTAACCGGTCCTACCGGTCCGGACCGGTTCCGGCTGGTTCCCAACCACCCAAATTCAAAATGTGAATTTGAATTCAAAAAAATGAAAAATTCTCAAAAAATTGTCAAAAATACTTCAAGGTGTGTAGAATTTAATGGTGTCAATTTTTTTTAAAATTCGTTCATTTTGTATACTTTGCGGGCATTAGAAGTTTAACCAAAAAAAGAAAAAGGAAAAAAATTTGGCCGGTTCAACTTCTAATGCCCGAAAATAATACTAAATGCACTAATATTTGAAAATTTTTGACACCGTTAGATTCTACGCACCTTGAATACTTTTAGAAAATTTTCTTTTATTTTCCAATTTTTTAATTCAAATTTGAAGATACGCTAAATTTTTCACTGTGCTGGTTTTTTTGTCCAAACCCCGGTAACCGGAGCTAACCGGTCGGTAACCGGTCCAAACCATTTGAACTACGGTTTTTGATTTGAAATTCGAACTCAACCGGTTTTTTCCGGTAACCGGTCAAACCAGACCGGTTAGCCGGAACCGGAGGGTGGCGGTTCGGTTGGATAAAAAAACCCTGCCCCGGATCACCGACTTCGGCATCTCTAAGCCCATCAACGCGGAGCGCGTGCACGCGACGGTGACGAATATAAGGGGCACTAGGGGGTATATCGTGTCGGAGTGGCTTCGCAGCGAGGCCCCGCGTGAACACCAAGGCCGACGTGTGCAGCTTCAGCGTCGTGTTGCAGGAGACGATTTGCTGCCGGCGGTGCTAGGAGGCGGTGTCGGACGCGAGGGGCGCTGGGGACGAGACGGTCACGTTGTTCGCGGGCAGGGTAGCTGGTGGTCATCTGAAGGACCGAGCTTAGAGCTGGGACTTGAGCCGTGCTATTTGTGGACCGCACGAAGCACGACATTTTGCCATGACCTAAAGCACGGCAGAGTATGATAATGTTGTGTTCTCGTATGATTACAAGTAGTCATATTGTGATTTAAAAAAAAGTAATCATATTGCAAGGAGCGTGCTTGGGCCGGCACAACATGAAACCGTGCCACAGGCCGTGTTTGGGCCTAGTAAAAAACTTGTTGTGACATCCATACCGGCACAGCACGACGTGCCTCGCTCGCGCGTGTGTCTCTACAAGTCTAAGCATGATACGACACAAAGCACGAGAGGGCTGGGCTGTGTCAGCATGGCCCGGCCCAAGCCCCAGCTCTAACCGAGCTGATGCTGAGCTGCAACGGCGGTGGCAACGACGACGCCGTGGAGGAGGACCTGGGCGGGGAGGGTGGAGCGGTACGCTGGTGCATGGAGCCCAACCCGGCGCTCCGGCCGACAATGCAGTCATGCACCAAGTGGCGCAGTGGAGGCTGAGGTGTTGCCGGACCCTCCTGGTTGTTACCTGGAGTCCTCGGCGCCTCGCCGTTGACCCCGATTGCTGACAAGAAGGAATGAAGCGGTCTCATCAGGCAAATAATCCAGATGCTTAGTTGTATTTGGGATTTTGTGTGCAAATTGTAGTTTGTTATGGTGATCAACAGTTAACCACAAGTACATTCTACCAAAAATCATACTCTTTTGATTCTTAAATTATATTGTTCAGCAATCCTTTCAAACCATAGCCGAACTTGGAAAACTGCATTTCGAAATTTGCATGCCGATCTATGTCAACCGGAAGCACTCGAAGGCGCTCCCAAATTCATCAACCTCACTTTCATCTCCCATGTCGCAACCATCCATCTGACAAGATTTCGTCACCCCTTCAAGCTTCAATCTGCTGCTACCACCACTGATCATGTCGTGCCACCTCCTGCAATCGTAGTAGAACGCGGCGCACGCGCAGCACGCGGCGATCTTGGCCACGAGAGCCGCCGGCGCGAGCACCAGCGCCGACGTGCCGTCCCCGCAGACCCACGCGGGCACCTGCTCGATCGCGCCGGCCACCAAACCAACGGCGAGGCCGCGCGCCCTCCGCCCGGCGACGAGCGCCTCGGCCCTGCGCACCGCCGCGGCGCCCGCGTGCCCGTCCTCCACGGCAGCGACGACGAGGCTCATCCTGCAGGCGATGTCCGAGTGTGCGAACAGCACCGGGCCGAGCCACCCCACGAGCGCCACCGACCCGGACGCCGCCACGAGCCCCGCGGCCGCGGTCGCGCTCCCACCGCCGCCGCCGCCGTCGACGATTGCAGCCAGAAACGCCCCGAGCGTGTGCAAGAGCGACGCCATGGCCGCCGTGAGCAGCTCGACATACAGCGCCGTCGCCGTGGGGCGCGCCCACGTGCGCCGCGCCTCCGCGAGCAGGGCGCCGGCGGAGAGCCGCGGCCGCTGATCGCCGCGGCGCGTGGCGGAGGCGGCGACGTACGCCGCGAGGACCGAGGACGCCATGGAGGCCAGGTACCCCACGGGCTCCACGCGGCGCGCCGCCGTGTCGTCGTGGTCGTCCTCTCGCGCCAGGGACGACGGCGGCGGGGAGAGCCTTGGGACGACGAGCGCGAGGCGGCAGAATGCGAGCACGAGCAGCGCGACGGTGACCGCCGAGCGCTTCGTCGTCGTGTCGTCCGCCATGGTGACGGCGGAGCGCGCGGGAGTAGGCGCGGCGGTGGCGTCGTGCGCCATGGTCTTCACGACATGGTGAGTTCGGGTGCGCTTAGTGGGTGGTGGACGGCACGGAGGAAACCAAGCGTGCCGGGTGCTACGCGCCGCGCCAATTGTTTGACGGCTGTACACCCTCTGAACCTGAACGCAAGCTACGACTAATTCACCGCGGCGGAATGGAACAAGTAAACAAGAGAATTTTGACAGGCTTTGGATTACAAAAATAAGAGATAAATACGTGTCTGAAGTCAGGATTCTGAGTTAAAAGTCAATACTGGCGAGTGATGGTTAGCATGGCTGGTTTGAAGAATTCAGAGAGTGCACTGTGCTTCGCAGTGTAGATTGATGAACAGCAGCACAGGAACCCGATTCAGCTCTGAAGGATATTCGTTTACACCAAAAGGTCGTTTCGAGGCTGTAAAAATTTGTTAGCAGCCTTAATAGTCACACCAACACCAATTAGCAAGCTGAAACCAAGCACTGGATAAATCATGGTAGCCTCCGTTCTTTTTCTAGAAATAAAGGTTGCCTCAGGCTTTTTTTTTTTTTTGAGAGTGGTTGGTTGCCTCAGATGATGATGTTTCCTGCTGCTGCCATGGGCTTGCATGGGCTGCCAACCGGTACATTATGCACAATACTGGCCCATCATCATCACTGGATATGCACATAATTCCTGCAGGCAAATAAGAGCCTGAAAAGAATTGAGCTGTTTAGAAAAGAAAAAAAAAATCATTTTTGACCACCCAACTATAGGCTAAGTTTGGTTTTGACCATTGAACTTCAAAACCGAAAATCTTTGACCATCCAACTGTCAAAATCGTTCAAATTTGGCCACCAGGTTGTTTTGATGGGTGGTTTTAAATTTTTTAATTACAATTAAGTCTTTAGATGTTTAAATGATTATTACTCTTTTCGCATACCTCCAATTTCGGTGATTCTTACATTCACGTGTTCATAATGATGAGCTTTATCTTTTAAGATGTTATTTAGACTATTTTATCACTATTTGTTATATCATTCTTATGTTGTGGTGTAGAAACAACAATATAAAAAAAAGTAAAATAAATAGTTACAAAATAATATGAACAACATTTTAAAACATAAACCTCATCGTTACGAATGCATGGCCACAAGAATCACTTAAATTGGAGATATGAGCAAAAAATAGTAATCATTTTAAAATAGGAGGACTAAACTATAAATAAAATAATTAAAATAGTTCTTGAATCTTAAAATGATCACTATTTTTTTTGTCATATCTCCGATTTAAGTGATTCTTATGGTCATGCATTCTTAACGATTAGCTTTGTCTTTTAAAATGTTGTTCATATTATTTTATAACTGTTTATTTTACTTTTCTTATATTATTGTTTTTACACCACAACATAATAATATAACAAATAGTGATAAAATATTATAAATAACATCTGAAAAGATAAAGATCACCATTATGAATGCATGACCGTAAGAATAACCTAAATCAGAGATACAGACAAAAAGTTATAATCATTTTAAGATCTAAGAACTAAATCTAAATAAAAAATTTAAAACCACCCATCAAAACAACTCGATGGCTAAATTTGAACGGTTTTGATAGTTGGATGGTCAAAGATGTCCGGTTTTAAAGTTCGATAGTCAAAATCAAAATTGATAGTTAGAAAATGGAGCAATAAGGGTTTTACACAAGCAGGAAACAAAGCGAACAACAAAAACAAAACAAAAAACATCAGCATATCATTTAGTCCTGCACGGCTGCACCATACAGGAACGGTGGACGGATCTGCAAAATACGTCAGCTGGTGATCATGAACTCGTGTCATCAGAACTGTAACCATCTTCGGATTATAACTTTTATAAGGAATTATTAAGGACAGTGACGGATCCAACGGTGGGGCTAGGGGGGCTCTAGCCCCCCTACTCCTATGAACTCCATTAAATTTAAAGGAAGAATAAGAGAAGAAGAGAGGAAAAAGAAGAAGAATAAGTGGAAGAATTGGTAGAAATGGAGAAAGAACAGGAACTCAACCCCTCCTAATTTTTATCCTACCTCCGTCACTGATTAAGGATGCCAAGGTGATCAAAGATTCGAAAGCACGCGGGGCGGCAAAGGCACAGACGAAGCACTGTTGCACTTGTTGGAGCACGAAACAAAATCAGCAGTCTGAAGAGACGCGGGGTTCCACCACGTACTACTACTAGTCTACTATTGGCAATTATAAAGAGAAGAACCGCTTAATGTACGAAAGTAATGAAATGGTAGACTAGTTTTTTAAGAATCTTTCTGAATTTAACCGTAATAATAAGTGACATGTCTATCAACAATGTCGAGATCTGTCAGTTATACGTAGAGATGTTTGTAAGGGTAGGATTATGCCCGCGTATTCGTTTTGATAAGTGTTTGCGGCGCGCGTCTGTGTACAATAAACTCTTGTTCCTAGCGTCTCCTAAGATTTCGAGATAAAAACACTATTTTTTTCTTTTATTTGGTGATGGATAGTTCAAATTTGAGCTAATGAACGTCAAATAAATGAGAACAGAGGGAGTATGTGGATTGCAGTAGCAAAATGAAATATAATTGGTAGGATCACCAGCTTGATTAATAATGGGTGGCTCGATTCCCTCGCGACCCATTATTAATCAGGCATGCTTGCCATCTACCAGTTCTTGTCGGGCCAAGAACCTCTACATGATTTGGAAGGAAAGGAGATCAAGAGGGCGAGATCTAAGCCAGACCATGGAGTGCAAGAAGGTGGAGCAGCTGTAGTCGAGAGGGCGACAGACCTCAAGAACTGAGAAAGACGCACGCGCTCGAGCTCGTCTACTACACCGGCCGCCGGAGAGGGGGAAACATGAGAGGATGGAAGAGGGGAAGGCGACTCATTGGAGAGAAACCGACAGAGATGGTGGACGCAGGACGGGAGCTGCTCACCGGCGGGGATGCTCGCTGCACACCATGAGCTCACGACGCCAGGCCGCCACCTTGCACTGCCTGACCCGTGCCGCCGTGCGTAGGGTTTGTTCCAAATGGTAGGACACGGGGATTCGAGTTGACTACGAGTGTGGGCTTTAGGACCAAGTCTGCTCTGTTTAATTTCTGAGCTGGCCCAAACCGAACAACACTTTCGTCATGGGTTTGGTTTGGAGCCGGCCCACCGTGTTACAATCCGGAAAAACTGAACGAGACCCTAGTGAGAGAGCTCTTGTGCATCATCATATTTTTTAATCTTAGTATGTACATAATGAATACTACTAGTATTATTCTAATAGTACCGTAGTTCTCTTTTGATGGGCCCAACAATGAACCTAGAGTGAGGGTAGGGGGCTCAAGCCCCCCTCCCCCCAAGGGAAAGGTAGAATTGTTAAGATGGTTGCTTCTACATCCAGTTACTCAGAATTTGTGTTCATCTCCCACAAAATTTGAGATTATATATTTTCCTTGTCCTTTTTCCCTTTTTGTTTTTTTTCATATGTTTCTTTTTTCTTCTAATATATAACCAATAGGGGTTTGACCCCTCCTGTTTCATCAAAAAAATTAGGATTACAATTATTTCAAATTAATGTTATAACAAGATCACTAAGATGGTTGGGAACAAGACAACATATCGTTTGAACAATTTGATTCAGGGGAGATTGGTAGGTAAATACATTTTTCAAATCTTAAACTTAAAATGCATCTTTTCCTTCAAATCATGACCCCATTTATTCCATTTGAACCACTATATATAGTTATAGGAATAAAGGCAAAAAAATATTGATTCAATAAGTGTACATTTTAATTAACTTTTATGGAAAATAAAATTTCAACAATTTGAGTACATTGTTTCATTGTTTTCATAAAACCATTGAATAGATTATTGAATTACATCTAAAAAAGTGAAAGGTCCTCTAGCATAGTGGTTAAAGCACCCGAGTAGCATTTGGTGGATTCTGGTTTGACTCCCCATGGGAACGAAATAGGTAGTGGCTTTCCCTCGTGACTTCAGTCAAAAAACCAATGTTTAATCAAATATTCCAGGGGTATTTAAATGCATGAATTATAACGCAATTATCATTGTTAGTTACTAATACTAAAAAATATGAACAACAACAAATATTTTTTTTAAAAATGGTATACTCATGCGCATTAAGTTCTTTTTGATGAACGACTCTAATAATTAGGACTAGTAAGCTAGTGCGATATGTCATATGTAAAAGGAATATATATTTCACACGATTCTTTAAAAAATGATTAATAGAAGTTTTGTCAAGAAAATTTTTAAAAAGGATATCGAGATACAATTAGTCTCATAGCGATCATCCGTCAGAACACCCTACAAATGCACCCTCACATATAGCGCACAATCAACTCTGCGAATACACGAACGAACGGAATTCTACACCTATGAGTACCTCTAAAAGAATGAGGTAGTGGATTCTTAAAAGATTGATGTAGTCACTACCACTCGAATCTAATATATATAATTTTCACCATAAAAAAAATCTTGGCGAGCCTGAGTTCAAAAAAAAAAAAAAGCGGGCGCGGACTAGTGCGGCCGCACGGCCGGCAACGGCGAAGCGCCGAAGACATGCAAGCGCAAATTACTTACACCGGCAATGGGCTAATGGCACAATCCAACGATCACCATGCGGGAGGAGAGATCCAACTGCATGCCGCCACAAAAATTACATAGAGCACGCGGAGAGCCGCAGACAAGATGCTCTGCCCCCGTGTTTCAAGGGGAAAAGACCAGTGCGGCGTTTAGCCGGAGCCGATCGAGATCAAGTGATTAGGGTTTTGGATTCTAGTTCCATGGAAAGAGCTAGCGGCCGCCGGTAAAATGCTGCAATGCAAAGCGATGCGAGAACACACATGCGGCCAAGCGAGCGGCAGCAGCAGCCTTGCGAGTGGTGTCACGTCAGGGAGGGGACGACGAGCAGCGATCGAGGCCATGGGCCCATGGCGTTTGATCCCTTGTGGGGTGTGGCCGGCCGGCCGGCCACGGCCACGGCGGCCACCTCCCTCTGCCGCATGCGCGCGGCTGGCGCGCCCGGAACCGGGACACGTGAACGCTGGGCCGTATTTCGCATGCCACCTTGTGGCCCAGCCGGCCGGCAGCCGGTACAATAATACGCAATCCAGCAGCACGCGGTGTCGCGAATGGGCTTGTAGTCTAATGGTAGGACGGTCCAGTAAGACGCTACCCATCAGGGTTCAAATCCTGGTGCTTGCACCTTTTTCTGGATTTATTCCGGGATTTTCCGACGTTATGATTTAAGTGGTAAGCGACGTTCCCGTCGACGACGAGGCGCCAGTGGTGACTTCGAGAATCTCCAAATCTGCCGGTGCTCAGTCATTCGGAGGTGTTCATAGGGGTAGGGTTTGCTTACGTGTATTCATAGGGGTGAGTGTGCGTGCGTGTTGTGAGCGTCTGCGTTGTACTGTGTAATCTAAAAAAAGCAGCACGCGGTGCCTCCTGCCCCTGTGTGCTCGTATTCGCTGTCATGGTATACGACGACGACGTATACGGGACCATCGCCAACTCGCGGGTGTACCCCGTATACTACGCAGTACGCACTGTCATGGTATGACCTTTTTAGTACAGGCTGGTGTGCCAGGCCGGTGTCGAATGGTGCCTTTTAGTATCGGAATGTTGCTCCTCCTCCGTACTAAAGGGGTTACAAGAGCTCCTGCGGAGTTGAATCTTTTGATCCGGTAGTAATGTCAGTATTAGTACCAAATCAATTCATAATCAAAATGCTGTGCTCAAGAATCACGATTCCCAGCAGTAGTAATTCGGCCATCATGGTGCAATAAATTTTTTATGAGAAGGGTATCGATCATTGGTGTCCAGAGATGACAAAGGAGTGTCATGTCGAGTTTGATGGTCCGACGTGATGTGGCCATGTGGGATAAAAAAGCTAGTGGCGTGTGTAATGCATGGGGGTCACTAGTCACTACTTTGTTATTTTTTCCCCAGTAATATAATAAACAAGATTATAACAACGTGTCAAAAATGAAGTACTCCAGAACGAGCCAAAGAGCCCTGCAGATTAAGTTGATTAACAATAATGCCATCTTGATTAGCCATGCGCGCATGCAGATTAACGTGCGGTTAGGTGGCCAATTAAGTTCTGCCTATTGTTTTTTTATAAAAGTTTTTTTTAAAGAAAAGCAGCAACAGCAAGGAACAAAGTTGCCGATCAGATATTGAGAGTCGTCATAGGAGGTGAGCCTAAGAAAGATCACAGATCAAGCGGCGACGCGCTGGCGCCTTTATACATGCACTACTGATGACGGATCGGGAGGGCAAAGTTGCATGCATCCCATGCCATTGCATTTCATCCATGTGAGCGCCATGTGAGGCAGCGATCTGCCTGCCTTTCTCGGGGCACGGCCGCGATTGAAGAAAAGGGAAACGGACCGCCGCTGCTCGCACGCTGCCGGCGCCGGCCGGCCGCCATCATCGCACCTTGTTTCCAGGAACTTTCCGGCGACCCGGATCGAGCTACCATCTGCATCCCAATTATTCCCATCCATTATTCCACTTATACGCTACGACGAAATCAGTTACCATGCCGAATCTCTCTCTGAACCAAAAAAATTGCCAATGCATCCTCTAAATTGCCCATGCGTAGAGATAGAGAGAGGAAGGTGAATGCTGAATGGTGAATTGGTGATGACGATGTGATACACGCCGCCACGCACGCCGGCCGGCCGGGGGCTAGCTACATGAGAGCATCCGCGGCGTGCGTCTGGGCAGAGCCGATCACATGCACGTCAAGCACATCCCCATCCGGCCGTCACCTTCCCGGCCGGCGGGCTCTGCCAAGTGCCCGGCCAGCGCGCGCTGACGCAACATGTGCAGCCATGTGCGCCTTGTCCGATCTCTCCAGCGCCTCTCCTCTTCCTCTCGGGTCACAGCGATGGGAAAATTGAACCTTTCGCGGCCATGGGGTCGATTTGTGCACATGCACGCGTACGCATCACCTTGTTGACAGCATACTCCGGCCCTTACATGTCAGGATTACATCCAGACAAACATGCATGACTAGCTACATGAGCATAGCGGTGTTCACCAACGCATGTTACCCATCACTGTACTCCGGATTTCGTTCGTGTTTACGACACATTGATCTTGTGGTTCATGCATCTAATCCGATTCTCCGACAGAGCGTATTAAACAAGGGGCAGCATGTTCCCGTTTCGATGATCGCAGAGGTTATTAGCCTAACACCACGGGAGATTACGCGCGCATGTGTCTCGGCTCCCAGCCACACATGATGCCGGCCGTGTTCCAGCGAGGCCGGCCGGCCACGCACACGACGACGACGACATGCCCGTATATAACAGCCATGAGAGCTAGCTCTTCTCCTGCTATCAGCGTTCAGAGCAGCAATTTCTTGCATCCGTCTCCGAAGGCGTACGTTATTAGAGCCAGCCAGCAGCCAAGAAACATGCGAGGCCCTAGCAGCGCGAGCAAAGGAGACATGGCGTCGTTCAAGCGGGACCTGCTCGAGAACCTGCTCCGGGGCCTCCGGGCGAACGCCGACGCGTGCTCCTTCGACGCCATGATGAGCGTCGAGGAGAGGAAGCGCGCCGTCAAGCGCTCCGCCGATGTCGCCATGGCGGCGGCGCGCGCCGCGGCGGCCGGTGGTGGACGCGCGAGGTGGCCCAAAGCCATCTTGGAGGCGGCGGGGGCAGCCTCTTCCGGCAGCAGTAGCCCCGGCGCTTGCAAGGCGAGGAGTAGGTGCAGGAGGGTCGTGAGGAGGTGCGTCAGCGCGAAGAGGGCGAGGAGCAGCGCGGCGGCGGCGTCGAGCAGCGACGTCGCGAGGAGGCTGGTGAGGAGGCGGACCATGGCGCTCAGGAGCGTGATACCCGGCGGGAGCGCCACCAGGGACGAGGCCGCGCTGCTCCGCGAAGCCATGGACTACGTCGTCCACCTCCGCGCCCAGGTCGACGTGCTCCGCCGCGTCTCGGCGACCGTACAAAGATCCACCTTCCCCCGGTACATATACTTCACGTGCTTCACTTGTGATGCATTTTCTAGATCAAATTAAAAAGACTGCTAGTGTTCTACTGCTGTGACACAAATCCATTTCAGTATGTGGTGTGCCTTACTAACTTGTTCAGTGGACTTGGCATATATATGCAGGGATCCTGCTCAGAGTATGGGAGAATCGTAGTGATTCCTGCTTCGTCAGAAGATCGAGAAGAAATGTGCAGGTTGAAAGAAGATCACGGCCTCATGGTGATCGATCTGATGGGTGATCAGAAGACAGATCTCCGAGCTAGTGCTAGTGGTCAAGAATTGATCAGGAGCTTTGCCTGCTTCATTATTGGGAGATGACTGTGTGGGGACTCTGTAAGGTAGCTAGCTAGACGACAGCTGCTGTTGTACGTGGAGTGTAAAGGGACATGCTGTTGTAGATCAACAGAGGAATGGGCGCCAATTTAGTCTCACTTGTGGCCACTCATTGCAAAAAAAGAGAGAGGAGAACACCTAAAAAGTCATTGATCAGTGCACAATGTTTTTCTGAAATCCTCCAACCCTACACGTATGTGTGGTTTACGTTGAAGTTCACTTATTTTCGGCATTTTTAACAATATCTTTTGCAGAGTTTGGATAATATTTCAGCAATGTTGGTTTTACATTAGAGTCCCGACGGAGTTAAGATTGAGCTTTAGAGGAGCTCTCATCTCTTTTTTTTCTTCACCCAGCCGTCCATTTCTTTCTTCTTTTTCCTCAATTCCTCAAATTTGTAAGAAGAACTTGGGGGCTCCAGGGTATGTGGGGGTGGGGGAGGCACCCGCCCCACTGTTGGATCTGTTAAAAATAGGATCGAGTGACCAATAATATCGAGCCGTTTATTTATAACTCCGATTAATAATCACACAAAGAACTCTACAAATATACCCTCCGTCTGATTATTCTTCACAGTTGATGTCTCCTTCCCGTCCCGCAAGGATTATCACCGGGTGTGGGATCTAGGATACCGACTAGAAGGAGAGGGTGAATAGGCGGTTTTAAACTAAAGACACAACTGAAGAAATTTAATTAGAATCACAAGAGGGATTACATTTTTAGCTACTCTATGCTTATGTTGAGGGTTTGCAACCTAGGATGACAGGATACAATTCAATCTCTAGAAAGTAAATTGCTCAAAGTGACATTGAGCAAAAAAATGACCGAGCACGAGAGACGAATTTTATCCTGTGGTATCGAGACTTGCCGGTCACCCCTAATCCACGTTGAGGTGGATTCAATGTTCAACCGCACCTCTATCAAGGCACCACTTGATCTTTGAGTCGGTTAGAACCAAAAAACCTCTCCAAACCTCGATTCCACTAGCGTTGCTCTTCACCGCCGGCGAGGTGAGCAGAAGACCTCTCACACCAATCTTCCAAGGCAACTTCACAATCTTTTTTGAAGTGCTTAATGGAATCACGATGTGAGGACCCACCTTCGGGATTCCCGCTAAGCACCTGTGTTAGTCCCTGGATCGCATAGGCTAACACAGTTCTTATCAGAGTTAAGTATAGAAGCAATAAATAACGTATATTTCAAGAAAATACCTCAACGCAGTGAAGGGAAGCGCAAGTGCCCATCCACTAACTAGATGGTTTTCAACACCTGGAACCCACGTAGTCTACCTGTAAAAAGTATAATAGAGACAAGGCTGAGTACATATCAACGTACTCAGCAAATCCCAGCGTATAAGAAATTAATCCTATGGACTACATGCAAGGTTCCAAGAAAAGGAGCAGGTCTTGATTATTAAAATAAATAGACTAATGCAGGTGAAGTGAATTTCAGAGAAAACTGAAAAGCAAAGCAGGTATAATATAAATAGGCTGGTCCTGGAGGGGGAACACGTAGCCTCCCCTACCAGTCCCCAAGTTTTATTAACTCAGCGACCATCGAGGTCCCACTGAGCCGGCATCTGCCGTATCACTCTCTCTAAGGGCTACTGCCCTGACTCACCCTATCCATTCTATTCCCACCAACATGTATACTAATCAACAGGAGCTTTGACTATGTGGGCTCATAACCGTGAGCCACAGCTATTCGAATAGATTATACTCTGCGTAGAGGTGTACGCTTTACCCGCACGGTCGGTCAGCTCATACCTTCGCGAAAGGCGGTACTGTGACAACCCCATCCGAGATAAGTCCGTACTATCACTTAGACCGATCCTCTTTGGTCATTAAGCGATAATAAAGAATTATTCCGTTGAGTTTTGCCGGGTCATAGCCCGGTAAATCACTTGTAAACCACACAAAGGATCGAAACGCATACATTAAAACCCCCACGAAGGAGAGTCCAGAGTACCTTACAAGTTAATCCATATCCCCCGTAGGGTTATTTATTACAAACATTGTCCTTGCATCAAAGGTAAATGGTTCAGAGTTTTGAAACAGCGGAAATATATATCACTAATCGATAACTTGGCATTATGGGAGGCCATCCCTAATGCCATTACTCCTCGTCATCCACCCATTCCAGCTCCCAGCCGGGTGGGATTTCACCAGGCCAAACATGGTCACCTGAAAACAACATTTATAGCAAGGCTGAGTATACTAATACTCAGCAAGGCTTACCCGTCTGAAATAAAAGACTTAAACTTCTATTCATGCATGGCCTTTGGCTGTTGGGTTTGTTTTGCCAAGAAGCGACTACAGAGTTGATCCTTACTTTCAATATTTTAGCTCAAGTTCCAGTAGATCAATTATTACTAGATAAGCAACTAATTCAAGCGTATTTGTGCAAACAATTAATCAAACATCAAGTTTATCAACATTTCATCATGGAGGGATTATCATGGTTAGAGGGTTAAGCTATTCCCGGATAACGGTGAGAGGCCGACGATCGATCGATTAATAACCTTGCAAGGAGAACCTAAACATACGGGAGAAAACCCTCACAAAGAGTGATTTCAACCAAACGGTTCCCGTCATTCGTCGGATTAGGAACTGATGCCACAGTCCTAGGTACATAGCTAGCTGGCATGCCTCACACTAGCATCCAGCATCACCATGCACCATAGTTTGCAAGACTGGGGCAGCAGCCCAAGAGTAGTAGCCTAAAGTTCCTGCACCGCGTCGTTCAGGTACTACGTTTACTGTACCCATGTCCGACAAATGTTTAGTACTTTCAAATGCTTAATTTCTTAACCATTGGACCGGATTCCAAATCCCATGCTCTTACCACGTGAGCAATTAAATTTAACAAGTCTTATGGTTCCAACATAAGAACCTATTCTCACGAGCGAAGTACATCACTCGACTTGTACCGGGTCCTTAGTGCATAGCAGCTATCGACCTAGCATAATAGTGAAAGATCATAGGTACTTATGGATCATGCATCTAGGGTTTCCATTCAACTCCTGAACGTAAATGCACATAGATAAGCAATCATAAATTCGGGAATTGTAAAGAGGAAACACATAGGTGTATGTTAAACCGGGGCTTGCCTTCGGCAGCGCCAGCTGTCAGACAGTCTTCCGGACTTTGGTCCAGGTCTTGATCAACCGTCACGAAGTGTACGTCTCCTCCTGCTCCCTCGTTCTCGTCAGCCGGCACGAGCGCGTAGCTACCGTCAGGAACTTCTATACAGAGGAATGCAATGCAGGAGTTAAGTGTTGAGGATGGTGTAAGCCAAACAACAAGTATTAAGTTCAGGGTGGCATGTTGAGCACATTTACTTTGGCGAGAATATATCCAGCATACTCTTCCTTAAGATTAATTATCAAACCCTTTATTTAATTATTATTATTTTAATAAAGATTGTGTGCACATTTATTTAATTAGATTAGAATTAGCACACATGCAATCAATTTAGTTTCCAGAGGTTCATTGGTAACACTTTCAAGGGTTATACCACTAATGAGTTCAAAAAAAAAAGAGTTTTCTTTATTTCTCTTTTTAATACACTTAGTTTCTTCCAAAATTTATTCTGGTTAAACCATGTCACATCTTGCAGTGCAAATTTTTGTGTGAGCACAAGGCACTGCAACAGAAACACTGGTAAAATTTCATGGCAAACAAGGCTATATACTGAGCATGAAAAATCAGACAATATATTCATAGCAAAAGCAAGAATATTAACTACAGGGTAAACTACTCATGAACTGGTTCTCAAATTTTACTCAGAGCTACTACAGATTAAAACTAGGTTACACACCAAAAATTATCTTCAGAACCTATTTCATTCATGCTACACAAAAATAACCATTTTCAGCCTATTTATTCCCAAAGTATTTATTTAGAGAGATGTGTAACTCAAAGGTAGCCCAACTTTCTACCATAGCCTAAGCATGATATACACATCACTTGTGCCAAAGATAAGCATCACTGGAGCAAGGGAAGCTGAGCTATAGATTTTACTTCATAAACAAGCATCATTCAGAAACAGATATAAAGACAGCTCCTAAACTCATGATAAAATTACTAGCATCACTTTTCAGCATAACAAGGTGATATCCAAAAGATGGACCACAGAACACATATATATAAAGCTGCACGAAAAAGATACACAGATCTAGCCACAAAGCAAAATAAAACATAACTAAATGACCACTCAGTAACTTTGTGCAAAAACTTAGGTATAGCCTATACTAGTGCTGGTCACCAACATATCCAAAGATCAGGCCTAGCACATGTGTATAACTCAGGTTATGAACAACCTCATACCAACTGATTTAGATTTTTCATTCAAAAACCATGCATCAAAAGTATATACAAATTTTGTAAAAGATGTAGGTCTAGTCATAAGGAAACCAACAAAATTGGTTTTGCATTTTTAGGAATTTTCTACGATTTGTTACGATTTTTACAAGATTCAGGACTTATGAGCAAAAGAAGAAGAATCTTCTTTCATTGCGACCCTTGAAAAGATTCAAATCCTTACGGATTGGTCCCTAGCTTTTACTCAGAGGACCCTAGGCAAAACTTGATCTCACAGATGTGCCCTCCCGCGGCGGAGCAAGTTCGCCGGCGGCGAACTAGGGCCGGAGCAGACAAACAAATGAGGGGGATCGATGATTTAGCTCACCAGGAGTTGATTGGTGGCGGCGGTGTGACCGGGGATGTCTCCGGCGAGCAGCGGCGGCGAAACCGTGGCGGCGCGGCCGCCTCGGCTCAGATTCCGGCGAGGAGAGGAGCGGGACTGGTGAATGTGTAGGTGGGAAAGTTCACTGGGACTCTAGAGAGGAGCTTCGAGTGCTCAGACAGCAGCGGGGGCTAGAGGAGGGGCGAGCTCGTCACGACGGCGGCAATGGCGTTGGCGGAGAGCTCTGGCGGGGTAGAGGAGGAGCGGGGGCTTATATAAGCGGCCGTGGCATGGAGAGGAGATCATGACGTGACCATAGCGCGGCACAGTGACGACGACATTGCCGGGAAAGTGCGGCGACGTGCGCGGACACGGCCGGCAATGACGGCCTCGGCGTGCGCGCTCCAGCGGCTGGCGGCGCGGCGCGTGGCTCTAGGCCTGTTACCGCCTCGCGCGTCCAATCCTGTGCAACAACACTGACGGACCGGTGGGTCCTCGTGTGCCTCGGCGTTTGCGCCCGGTCACACGACGGTGCCTGACGCGGCGTGCGCGCGCGCGCGGTGGTGTCATGCGGCGGCGTTCTGGCGTCAAAATCGTTTCGGGATTCGCCTGTTTGACCAGCCCAAACTCGTGTTTTCGATACAGAAGTGATCCAAGTGCCAATTGACAAACTTGTAGATCAACTATCCCTCTACAACTTTTACAAAGGCCGTTAGGTGATTCGTTCACGGGATCGAGCACAAACACCTCTTGAACTTGACTGTTTTCTCGGCGTCGGTGAATAGGAACTGGAAGCGTTGACCAAGGTGTTTCCCATGTTTTCGCTTCGAATTTCAAATGCCACTCAACATCAAAGTTGTAGGCCTTGAAAAACCGCACAACTTTGGTATTGGCCGATTTTGAAGTGTTTTGGTGAAAACTGGAGAACGTGCCAAAAGTTCTAGATTGAGTTCATGGCTTAGGGGGTTTGACTAGGGGTTTGACCTCTAAGATGATTAAGGGCTTAAGCACAAATAATCATAGGGTGATTAGGGATGTGATTAGCCTCTAGTGACCCTTGATTAAAAACACGGGGTGTTACAGCCTACCCCCCTTAAAAGGAATCTCATCCCGAGATTCGAATTTTAAAAGATAGCCGGGAAAGGTTACGTACGATGTTGGTTTTGAAGAAACCCCGGATACTTGGTGTTGAGAAATTGTTCCGTTTCCCAGGTGGCTTCTTCTTCCATGTGGTGACTCCACTGTATCTTGTACATCTTAATCGTTTGCCTTCTGGTCTGCCTTTCCTTCTGATCTAGCACTCTCATTGGGTATTCTGCTAGTGTTAGGTTAGGTTCTACCTCTGCATTGGTCTCGTCGATTATTCTCGCTTCCGGTATTTGATCACACTTCTTCAGTTGCGAGACGTGAAATACGTCGTGTACTGCGGAGAGTCTGTCTGGGAGTCGGATACGATATGCAACCGTGCCGAACTTCTTAGTGACTTCATAAGGACCGATATAGCGTGGCGCTAACTTTCCTTTTACTCCAAATCTTTGTACACCTTTGGTTGGTGACACCTTTAGATAGACAAACTCACCAACTTCAAACTCTCAGGGTGCCTTAGCCTTGTCATGATAACTCTTTTGTCTCATTTGAGCGGCTCTCAAGTTTTCTCTAATTACTTCCACTCTCTCTTCAGCTTCTTGTACTAGTTTGGGACCAAATAACGTCCTCTCACCCGCTTGTGACCAATTCAAGGGGGTGCGACATCTTCGTCCATATAAAGCTTCAAAAGGGGCCATCTTCAAACTAGCTTGGTAACTGTTGTTGTAGGCAAACTCTGCCAAGGCTAAGCACTTATCCCAAGTTTTGTCATAATGAATGACACATGCTCTTAACATATCTTCCACTATTTGATTTACTCTTTCAGTCTGACCATCGGTCTGAGGGTGATAGCTAGAGCTATGAATCAACTTGGTGCCCATGGACTCATGCACTTGTACCCAGAAACGAGCAAGAAACTGTGTGCCTCTATTAGATAGAATGGTCTTTGGAACTCCGTGCAGACACACAATGAGATCAACATAAATCTCGGCATAACGTTAAGCCGAATAGGTAGTGTGGACAACGATGAAGTGAGCGGTTTTGGTCAGTCGGTCCACAATAACCTAGATGGAATCATGTTTCTTGGGAGTGAGGGGCAATCCTACGATGAAATCCATGCTGATGTCATCCCACTTCCAAGCAGGTATAGACAAAGGTTGCATTTGGCCTGCGGTCTTTAGGTGACTAGCCTTGATCCTCTGACATGTATCACAACTGGACACATACTTGGCTATCTCACCCTTCATGTTTGACCACCAGAAATTTTCCCTAAGGTCTCTGTACATCTTTGTACTGCCAGGGTGAATGGTAAATTTAGAGAGGTGAGCCTCATCTAAAATTTCCTTCCTTATTTCCAAATCATGGGGTACGACTAATCTCTGGTCGAACCAGATTATTCCCTTCTCATCCTTCCGGAAACAAGCATACTTGGGGTCTCCTTCAGACATTTTCTGATTGATTAACTGGATTCCTTCGTCGGTGAGCTGAGCTAAAGCGATTCTCTCATGGAGAGGGGATTCAATCGAGATGGCATTTAGGTTCCCATACTCGACCACCTCGAGGTTAAGCTTCCTCATCTCCTCACATAAGGTTTCATTACGTGGCTCAATAGTGGTATAGTTGCAATGCTTGCGACTAAGCGCATCAGCAACCACGTTGGCCTTGCCTGGATGATATTGGACTTCTAGCTCATAATCCGTAATCAACTCCAACCACCTTCTTTGCCTCATGTTCAGATCCGATTGGGTAAAAATATATTTAAGGCTCTTGTGATCGGTGAAGATATTGCAGCGATTTCCCATCAGGTAATGCCGCCAAATTTTTAAGGCATGCACAACTGCTGCTAGCTCCAGGTCATGGGTAGGATAATTCTTCTCGTGAGGTCTCAGTGCTCGTGAGGCATAGGCAATGACCCTATTGTTTTGCATAAGTACACAACCAAGGCCAGTGCTAGAAGCGTCACAATACACGTCAAATGGTTTCGTCATATCTGGCTGTGCGAGCACTGGGGCTGATGTGAGATGTTCCCTCAGGGTATGAAAAGCCTTGTCACAAGCTTCATCCCACACATACTTGACACCTTTCTTCAACAGTTCAGTCATAGGTTTAGCTATTCTGGAGAAGTTCGGAATAAATCGACGGTAATAGCCAGCTAGACCCAGAAAACTGCGAATCTGATGCACAGACTTGGGTGGTTTCCAATCCATGACCTCCTGCACTTTGCTAGGATCCATGGAGATACCATCCTTAGTAATAGCGTGACCCAAGAATTTCACACTATCCAGCCAGAACTCACATTTGGAGAATTTAGCATAAAGCTTATGATCTCTTAATCGTTGTAGAACAATCCGAAGATGTTTCTCATGTTCTTCTTCGTTCTTGGAATAGATGAGAATATCATCAATGAAGACCACTACGAACTTGTCCAATTCGTTCATGAAGACAGAGTTCATAAGGTACATGAAGTAGGACTTATGATCTCTTAATTGTTGTAGAACAATCCGAAGATGTTTCTCATGTTCTTCTTCGTTCTTGGAATAGATGAGAATATCATCAATGAAGACCACTATGAACTTGTCCAATTCGTTCATGAAGACAGAGTTCATAAGGTACATGAAGTAGGCAGGTGCATTTGTGAGACCAAAGGACATCACCAAAAATTCATAAAGACCATATCTGGTGGAGAAAACTGTCTTTGGGATATCACTTGATCGAATCTTAATTTGATGATAACCGGATCTAAGATCGATCTTGGAGAAGACTTTGGCACCAGCCAACTGATCGAAGAGAACATCAATGCGGGGCAAGGGGTATTTGTTCTTGACTGTCACCACATTGAGTGGATGATAGTCCATGCACATTCGTAGACTGCCATCTTTCTTCTTCACAAAGAGTGCGGGACTTCCCCAAGGAGATGAACTTGGGCGAATGTACCCTTTATCAAGCAACTCTTGAAGTTGGTTCTTCAACTCGGCTAGCTCCTTAGGTGGCATACGATAAGGAATTTTGGAGATAGGGGCGGTGCCCGGTTGAAGTTCTATCACAAACTCGATGTCCCGGTCTGGTGGCATGCCAGGCAAGTCATCGGGAAACACATCTGGATAATCACAGACTATCGGAATGTCCTCAAGTGAAGAAGTGATGGTGGCAAAAGCATACAAATTCCCCTGGTTGTTGAGAGGTAAGTATAGAGTAGATGAGCCCACAGTAGGTGAGTTGATTTCTATCATTCTGGTAGCAAGATCCAAAATGACTTGATGATATGCCAACCAGTTCATGCCTAGGATCACGTCAATGCCCTCTAGGTCCAAAACAATGAGATTGGTTGGGAAGACTTTGCTACCTAGTTCAATAGGCACTTTCCAAGATAGGTCTCTAGTAGAAACTCGGCCACCAGGTGTGGTTACCAAGAATGGTTGTTTTGTTTGACAACTTTTCACACCCAACTTGTTCAGAATTTGTCCATTTATAAAACTATGTGTTGCACCAGAATCAAACAGTACTTTAACTGCATAGCCTCGGATAGAAAATGTACTTGTCAGCACTGGTGCTCCTTCTAGCATCTCCATCAGAGAAGTGAAGATCAGCTTGCCCTGCTTTACTTGCACAGTAGGCTTCTTACCCTGATTGCCCAGTTTGGCTCCTAACCCTTCACCTTGTTGATAGGTCTTGATCTGCTTCGGCTTGGGACACTCGTTGGCATAGTGCCCTGGCTGCCCACAATTGTAGTAGCGACGGTCCTTGATAGCATTATTGTTGGTAGGGGGTGCATTTGGCTTGTAATGTTGTTGTTGTGCCTTACGGTACTGGAAATTTCCAGAGGGCTTGTTCTGAGATTGGGTCACTCGCCAGTGTCCTGAAGATGATGACTAGGAGTTTCCCTGGTTGCTCTCCTTGACGAAGCGGAACTTCTTGCCTGACCCACCAGAAGTGGTGAATCCAGCCTGCCTCTTCTTGTCCTTCTGGGCTCTTCTCATAGCGTCCTCTTGGGAGGTGGCCTTGTTCACAAGGTCTTGGTAGTTGTTCGGCTCACAGAGATTGTCTCTCATAGAGCTCTCCATCCAATCCATCACGGAAACGCTCTATTTTCTTAGCATCATTATCAATGTGATGCCCACCGTACTGACACAGGGAGTTAAATTTCTTGGCGTACTCGTACACCATGTCAGTCCCCTACTTCAGCGCCAGCAACTCCTTTATCTTACGTCCATGAGACCCTTAGGAATGTGATGTTCCTTAAAGGCTCGCTTGAACTCAACCCATGTGACCTGATGTCTAGCCGGAACCATAGATTTGTAGTGCTCCCACCACATCAGGGCTGCACCACGAAGCTACAAGGCGGCAAAGCTAGCCTTTCGCTCTTCAGAGCACGGTAGGGTGAACACTGAGAACTTGGCCTCAATGGCCCTGATCCATGCTTCAGCAGCTAGAGGCTCCTTGGCCTCCTCGAAAGTTGGAGGTTTCATGCCGTAGAAGTGCTCATACTTGGTGACCAAAGGTAGGCCATCATTATTTCCTCCACGCGGGGCTTGTTGCAGCTGCTGAGCTATTTGTTGTTGGGTCTGCAGTAACTGGCGCATCACCTCAGTTTGGTTGGCCATGAACTGCTCCTGGATCGTCATGTGGGGAGGAGGTGGCGGAGCCTCACTCCCACTTGCACCAAAACCATTTGGGGAGGTGCGTTTCGGTCCCACCATCTGAAATTCATGGAGTTTCCATTAGTCACATATTCGCAAGCTTGCTTACTCAATTCACAAGAAGAATATGTAAGACGAAAACTCGTAACGTCCATAAGTTAAGACCAGACAGCGCACTGCTCGTAGCGAAAAATTCATAACCTTCTGCCCAGACATGGGAAAATTCTCAATTTTGGTCAGTAAGCGTAAAATTTTATAAACTCCAACATTGGTATTCAACTCCGGGTCGAACTTTGATGTCATCATGCTCGAAAAATTCCGTAACCGAGTCTCTGCCTAATTGTTTTCACAGGAGGCCGAGCTGCACAAAAATTGCTATAATTCTCGGTACGCTTATGCAAACATAATGAATTTTGGTGAGCATGATCTTGAGAACATTTCACACAACTTTGGTAGTCAGTGCAAGATCCAATTTCGATCGCAACAACCCAAAATAATTCACAAAACATACATCACAAGGTGTTCATCCAATAGCATTACATGATGCATAGTTCGTGGATCACCTAATCAACACATCATACACGGACATGAAGCACATCCCACGTACTCTCTGAGCAGCCTAATCCCTCCACAAAATCTAGCAGATAAAGCTAAGCTAAGAGTGCATGGTAACTCCATACAACAGCATCTGGTAAACTAGTAGCCAGCAGCAGAGCCAGTGCTGGTATGAGGAGAAGCCGGGGGTGGTCCCCCGACACTGTCCTCGTCTAAGCCTGAAGCTCCCTGTAGCTCCTCCTGAGCGACAAGTGCTGCTGGTGGAGGAACTGGTGGCTGCTGCTGCTGGTGTGCCATCGCCTGCCACACCTCCACCTCAACCTCCATATCAATCACCTGGTTCTGCATCTCCGCCACGTTCTGCACTAGCACCATACGCTGGGTCTCGGCCTGGATATACTCTGCACATAGCCTGTCATTGTCCTCCCGCAGCCTGTCAATGGTGTCATCACGAGCGTACAGCTGCTCAACGTACTGGGCTCGCTCCTGCTCCCACTGTGTACGCTGGTCCTGGAAGAACACGACCTCCTGCTGCAAGTGAGCAGAGGTCTGACGCTCCTGCTGCAAGTCGCGGTAGATGACGTCGGTCAGCGCGGACGTCTCGCGGATCACACCCGCAAGCATAGCCTCGGTGGCGAGGCGGAAGACCTGCACATTGTACAGCGCCTCGAGTAACCTCAGAAGCTGCTGTATAGTGACCGCTGGAGGATCGGCAGTGAGCAGCACGCCGGTGAGTGACAAGCGCTCACGCCAAGCCTCGTCGTGTGGGTCTAGCGCTGGGAACAACCCCAGAGCGGTGAGCATCACCTCCTCTGGGTGCTGCTCGCAGAAGGTGTGGAGAACCCTCAGAGCTGCGGACTCGAGCAACTGGACCCCACGGTGTCCGTAGAATACCATGCTCAAGTCAGGCCACTCTGGGTGCTCAGGGTGCTGCGGCATCGTAGCAACGGTACGCGCGTAGGGCACACCCCGGTCCTAAAAGTGGAGCACCACGTACGTCGGTGGAGCGGTGTAGCCCACCTCGCGCAGGGTGTCCCACAGAACACGGGGAAAACCCTCCCAGTGGAGACCGTTGGTACGCATGGGACCATCCGTGTCGATCTCAAAAAACTCCGGGTACTCCATCTGTATAAGAAATGGGTACAACACGTTAAAACTCGAAAAGGAGTATAACATGCATAGGGTATAAAAATCTGGTGGTATGAACAAAAATTCATAACTCAGCAACCAGAAACCCAAAAATTCCCAAATTTTTACAGAAAAATAGTGACATAATCATGCACATTTTTTGTATTCTAAGGTAGATCTGGATCTGAAGGTAAAATGCTCTAAAAATTCTTCTTCCAAAGGAAGGTCAGCAGGAAAAACAGCAGAACAGAGGTTTACTATTTTGATAATAACTCTAGACTGGGAATTCCTAAAATTGTGAAAAATTCACAGTAGATGCTTGACTTGAGGAGGAACAACTTTCGTAAAAGTCGCCTAGTCAAAAACATCCTAGAAATGGCTCTAAAAATTCATGAACAGACAGCATCCTAAGTTTGACAGAAAAACAACTAGGATCAAAAGATAGAGAACTCTTTCTAAGATCAAACAACAACTTAGGAGCATAACACAAGGGTAGAACAGCAAGTTTTTAGGTTCATTTGATTTTTATGATGCATGCACACGTCTTAAACGACCTCACACTTGTAGATCCAAAAAGACGAAGTTAATGCCGGTGGCAAGCTTTATAAGCGACTCTCCCTATAATAACTAGTCGGAGCTACACGTCGCTCTTAACGATCGCGATAACGTGGTTAGTGTACCTACAGAAAAGAACCTTCCGTGCCAGCATGACACGGGAGCGTCCACATATATTACCATTCACTATAGAAATGGTATCCATGTGTTTAACACTACATGGATAGCGTCCAACCTGAGACACGCCCCTTTCGAATGGAGGGTGTCCCCCTTCGCATGTTCGTAATGCGGAATCATGCACACGTATAGCAAAACGTGGTGACATCACAACCCATAACATGTTCATCTTGAATAGAACATGACATCCTTCGTATGACTTGCATACGGTAGCACACGTATAAAACACGTGCACATCCAACCGAGAAGATAGGATCCGTGGAATGGATTGCCCTATCGACCCTCGCATACTCGTGATGCGGTATCACACACGTATGAAACACGTGATTTAAGAAGTGCTGGGAGTTAGTATAAATAAACCATAGGTACTTAGCCACCTTAAAAGAACCCAAAAAGTCCCTCTAGGGCCTTCGGTCTAAACATTCCTTAGCTATCCAACGTATTTTCAAAATCCAATCAATCTTGGCAAGTTTTAATTGTAAATCATTGTGATTAGTGATTAAACTAATTACTCTTGGTGTATACGGATGCTCTGATACCAACTGTGATAACCCCATCCGATATAAGTTCGTACTATCACTTAGACCGATCCTCTTTGGTCATTAAGCGATAATAAAGAATTATTCCGTTGAGTGTTGCCGGGTTATAGCCCGGTAAATCACTTGTAAACCACACAGAGGATTGAAACGCATACATTAAAACCCCCACGAAGGAGTCCAGAGTACCTTACAAGTTAATCCAAATTCCCCGTAGGGTTATTTATTACAAACATTGTCCTTGCATCAAAGGTAAATGGTTCAGAGTTTTGAAATAGCGGAAATATATATCACTAATTAATAACTTGGCATTACGGGAGGCCATCCCTAATGCCATTACTCCTCGTCATCCACCCATTCCAGCTCCCAGCCGGGTGGGATTTCACCAGGCTAAACATGGTCACCTGAAAACAACATTTATAGCAAGGCTGAGTATACTAATACTCAACAAGGCTTACCCGTCTGAAATAAAAGACTTAAACTTCTATTCATGCATGGCCTTTGGCTGTTGGGTTTGTTTTGCCAAGAAGCGACTACAGAGTTGATCCTTACTTTCAATATTTTAGCTCAAGTTCCAGTAGATCAATTATTACTAGATAAGCAACTAATTCAAGCGTACTTGTGCAAACAATTAATCAAACATCAAGTTTATCAACATTTCATCATGGAGGGATTATCATGGTTAGAGGGTTAAGCTATTCCCGGATAACGGTGAGAGGCCGATGATTGATCGATTAATAACCTTGCAAGGTGAACCTAAACATACGGGAGAAAACGCTCACAAAGAGTGATTTCAACCAAACGATTCCCGTCATTCGTCGGATTAGGAACTGATGCCACAGTCCTAGGTACATAGCTAGCTGGCATGCCTCACACTAGCATCCAGCATCACCATGCACCATAGTTTGCAAGACTGGGGCAGCAGCCCAAGAGTAGTAGCCTAAAGTTCCCGCACCACGTCGTTCAGGTACTAGGTTTACCGTACCCATGTCCGACAAATGTTTAGTACTTTCAAATGCTTAATCTCTTAACCATTGGACCGGAGCCCAAATCCCATGCTCTTACCACGTGAGCAATTCAATTTAACAAGTCTTATGGTCCCGACATAAGAAACTATTCTCGCGAGCGAAGTACATCACTCGACTTGTACCGGGTCCTTAGTGAATAGCAGCTATCGACCTAGCATACTAGTGAAAGATCATAGGTACATATGGATCATGCATCTAGGGTTTCCATTCAACTCCTGAACGTAAATGCACATAGATAAGCAATCATAAATTCGGGAATTGTAAAGAGGAAACACATAGGTGTATGTTAAACTGGGGCTTGCCTTCGGTAGTGCCAGCAGTAAGACAGTCTTCCGGACTTTGGTCCAGGTCTTGATCAACCGTCACGAAGTGTACGTCTCCTCCTGCTCCCTCGTTCTTGTCAGCCGGCACGAGCGCGTAGCTACCGTCAGGAACTTCTATACAGAGGAATGCAATGCAGGAGTTAAGTGTTGAGGATGGTGTAACCAAACAACAAGTATTAAGTTCAGGGTGGCATGTTGAGCACATTTACTTTGGCGAGAATATATCCAGCATACTCTTCCTTAAGATTAATTATCAAACCCTTTATTTAATTATTATTATTTTAATAAAGATTGTGTGCACATTTATTTAATTAGATTAGAATTAGCACACATGCAATCAATTTAGTTTCCAGAGGTTCATTGGTAACACTTTCAAGGGTTATACCACACATGAGTTCAAAAAAAAGAGTTTTCTTTATTTCTCTTTTTTAATATACTTAGTTTCTTCCAAAATTTATTCTGGTTAAACCATGTCACATCTTGTAGTGCAAATTTTTGAGTGAGCACAAGGCACAGCAACAGAAACGCTGGTAAAATTTCATGGCAAACAAGGCTATATACTGAGCATGAAAAAGCAGACAAGATATTCATAGCAAAAGCAAGAATATTAACTACAGGGAAAACTACTCATGCACTGGTTCTCAAATTTTACTCAGAGCTACTACAGATTAAAACTAGGTTACACACCAAAAATTATCTTCAGAACCTATTTCATTCATGCTACACAAAAATAACCATTTTCAGCCTATTTATTCCCAAAGCATTTATTTAGAGAGATGTATAACTCAAAGGTAGCCCAACTTTCTACCATAGCCTAAGCATGATATACACATCACTTGTGCCAAAGATAAGCATCACTGGAGCAAGGGAAGCTGAGCTATAGATTTTACTTCATAAACAAGCATCATTCAGAAACAGATATAAAGACAGCTCCTAAACTCATGATAAAATTACTAGCATCACTTTTCAGCATAACAAGGTGATATCCAAAAGATGGACCACAGAACACATATATATAAAGCTGCACGAAAAAGATACACAGATCTAGCCACAAAGCAAAATAAAACATAACTAAATGACCACTTAGTAACTTTGTGCAAAAACTTAGGTATAGCCTATACTAGTGCTGGTCACCAACATATCCAAAGATCAGGCCTAGCACATGTGTACAACTCAGGTTATGAACAACCTCATACCAAATAATTTGGATTTTTCATTCAAAAACCATGGATCAAAAGTATATACAGGTTTTGTAAAAGATGTAGGTCTGGTCATAAGGAAACCAACAAAATTGGTTTTGCATTTTTAGGATTTTTCTACGATTTATTACGATTTTTACAAGATTCAGGACTTATGAGCAAAAGAAGAAGAATCTTCTTTCACTGCGACCCTTGAAAAGATTCAAATCCTTACGGATTGGTCCCTAGCTTTTACTCAGAGGACCCTAGGCAAAACTTGATCTCACAGATGTGCCCTCCCGCGGCGAAGCAAGTTCGCCGGCGGCGAACTAGGGCCGGGGCAGACAAACAAATGAGGGGGATCGATGATTTAGGTCACCAGGAGTTGATTGGTGGCGGCGGTGTGGCCGGGGATGTCTCCGGCGAGCGGCGGCGGCGAAACCGTGGCGGCGCGGCCGCCTCGGCTCGGATTCCGGCGAGGAGAGGAGTGGGACTGGTGAATGTGTAGGTGGGAAAGTTCACTGGGACTCTAGAGAGGAGCTTTGAGTGCTCAGACAGTAGCGGGGCTAGAGGAGGGGCGAGCTCGTCACGGCAGCGGCAATGGCGTCGGCGGAGAGCTCTGGCGGGGCAGAGAAGGAGCGGGAGCTTATATAGGTGGCCGTGGTGTGGAGAGGAGGTCATGATGTGACCATAGCGCGGCACAGTGACGACGGCATTGCCGAGAAAGTGCGATGACGTGCGTGTACGCGGTCGGCCAATGACGGCCTCGGCGTGCGCGCTCCGGCGGCTGGCGGCGCGGCGCATGGCACCGGCCTAGAGGCCTAGGCCTGTTACCGCCTCGCGCGTCCAATCCTGTGCAGCGACACCGACGGACCGGTGGGTCCCCGTGTGCCTCGGCGTTTGCGCCCGGTCAAACGAAGGCGCCCGACGCGGCGTGCGCACGCGTGCGACGGCGTCGTGCGGCGGCGTTCCGGCGTCAAAATCGTTTCGGGGTTCGCCTGTTTGACGAGCCCAAACTTGTGTTTTCGATACAGAAGTGATCCAAGCGCCAATTGACAAACTTGTAGATCAACTATCCCTCTACAACTTTTACAAAGGCCGTTAGGTGATTCGTTCACGGGATCGAGCACAAACAACTCTTGAACTTGACTGTTTTCTCGGCGCCGGTGAACAGGAACTGGAAGCGTTGACCAAGGTTTTTCCCATGTTTTCACTTCGAATTTCAAATGCCACTCAACATCAAAGTTGTAGGCCTTGAAAAACCGCACAACTTTGGTATTGGCCGATTTTGAAGTGTTTTGGTGAAAACTGGAGAACGTGCCAAAAGTTCTAGATTGAGTTCATGGCTTAGGGGGTTTGACTAGGGGTTTGACCTCTAAGATGATTAAGGGCTTAAGCACAAATGATCATAGGGTGATTAGGGATGTGATTAGCCTCTAGTGACCCTTGATTAAAAACACGGGGTGTTACAGGTACTGACCTACGAAATCCGTACCCATCGGGAGTCCATTCATGGACTACATTATCATCCAATCTTGGGCAACATTCCCTAGCTCCATCCACGTCTACACTGGGGCCTAAGTAGGGGTCATTCCACCACCACCCACCTCGCGGGTCCACGTCCAAGGACAAAAGCATGCATAAAATGTGGCACACGTACCACCGCGTCACCAAGACTCCAAAACGTTCCTGATGACCCGTACCGGCCAGACCTGGGACTATGCGAAGGTCCTGCTCCAGCACATTCGTTGCCCACCATGGCGCTTGGGATGGTTTACTAGGTTTAGTAGTGGGGTGTGGATTAAGTCCTCACATAAATAGGCATTCCCGAAGGCTATGCCTTTTTGGCCCGTGCGGCCGTACAAGACACTAGAAAGACTTTCCCGTGGACCGATCCTTATACGACCGGAGTAAGCATGGACAGGATCCTCTACCGAGGCTACCCCCATACTCCCATGTCTGTCCTTACGGGGTCTAACTCTTTAGTTGGTTCATTTTATTACCCCCAATCTATTTCTATCTCTCCCTATCACCACAGTTCCTTTCCATGAATAATTATGAAAAGTAAATCTAGGGTTGATGCTCGGTCATCGACATGGTCGAGATCGGGATCAACCCGTCCTTACAGCAAATGCAAATCAAATTATTATCTTAGCACATTTTATTATGAAATAATGGCGGAATTATGATCAACGAGGGGTGCTGGAACTTGCCTTTATACTTGGAGATCCTTAACGATTCATGGACGACCAGGGCCCTGGGCCTGACACCCTTCTGGATCCTCGGCTTCGGGCAGAATCACGGTCATCCATGTCTATCGTCTTTATACGCATAAAATAACAATCAATAAAGCAATTCATCAATCAATGAAATTAAAAGATACCAAACAAAGGATCATTCCTATTGCTCTATGATATCCACAGTTGGATATCGCGGAGACATGGGGTCTATGGTTTGGCGGCATAACGGCCACAGGGGTTGAAATCTAGGGTTTTCCCCGGGCAGCGTGACAGTGGGATTCTCGGTGTCCGGATGAGGCTTATGGTCTTGTGCAAAGGACGTGTGTGTGTGAGGAGGCTCGAGGTAAAGATCATGTAGCTCTAGGGTACTTCAAGGGACATCCTTAAGGTTCTGGGGATCGAGATGGATGAAAGGTGTATTTTCCAATTACGCTTTCACTAGGTTTTCTATTAAGCCGGGAATGGCATAATAGAACAAGGGTCCTAGAAAGCTTACTATGAAAACTAATGGCTTCACTAGGCTTAGAATGCCTTCTAGTATTTTTGGGAATTTTCCTAGGATTTTAGAAGCTAAGATGGGGAAAGTGCGGAATTTCGGGTACACTTCTACACGGTTTTCTATTTACCCGGGGAAAGGCGAATCAGCACCAGCTGCAGGATTCTGCAGTTTCATCGATAGCTGTATGTGGTTGGTTTTGAGGTTTTATTGAATATGCAGATCATATCTTTTGACATTATACTAACACAAATGATAAGAGAGGAAAACAGCCAGATCAAAAGAGTATCCGTTTACTCTTGTAACTTGTTAAAGTGTGCTGGAAAACACAGGTGCAATAGTAGGGTGTCGGTACTATAAAATTGAGGGTTTGTTTAATGTAATCCAAGGTTTGTTTAATGTAAAACTAGATAAAAGAAAATGTAGCATCACTGCTGCTCTCAAATGTTTGTTTAATTACAAACTAGATAAAAAGTAGTCAAAAAGAAAATGTAGCTAGAGGTGTGGCAGCAAAGATCGTGCAGCAGTATCATTGGTTTAAATGTTTGGATTGTCGGTTCATAACTCCTATGGAGACTAACAACCTCCATGAAAGTGCCTGGTGGCTGACATCAAAATGCATTTTATGCACAGATGCACTGCGTTGCATTCATGCTTCAATCCTATAGGTCGTGCCCCGGTGGTACGGGTGAAGCAGATCACCGGCGGCCGTAGTGGTGCTTCAGAGATTGTGGCGGCGGTGCGCGACGCTAGAGCTTATGTGTGTTGTGCCTTGGTTCGGCAGGGTCTAAGTCCTACTCGATATATATCAATTCGAGTCCAGCAGTAAAAAGATGAGATCGAAGGCTGATGACAGGGCCTGTGGGTCCAACAAGGAAGGAGAGGGATTTGCACACACGCCAGAGCAACAAACTGTTGATATGCTTTGGGTCCAAGAAGGAATAATTGCAACGACAAAAGATTATACACGTGTATTTGGATTACTATAGATATGGCTGTATAGGATCTTTCATAAGACAAGCTAGCAAATAAGTTGAGACGATAGTAATCAGGATGGTGGCCACGATGTGGAACGCCTGGATTACATGGCAGTAAGCAGCTTAATCAATATGCATACGCCATGCAGATGATGATAAGAAGTTAAGCACGGCTTGATGCTTACGTGCATGAAGGTTTGCATGGCTGTGCTAGGATAGATACGATAGGATCATGTAAGGTGAAGGAAAAGAAAGAATAAGCTCAAGTGTGATGTAGCCCTGACATCACAAGAGTACTTATAAGCGATAAAATGTGGCAAAAGAATTAAACAGCATATCACCTTGGATGGAAGGAAAAGGAGGAGAAGATGCATGCGAGCTTAACGGTGTCGCCGGCACTCCGGCGGCCTAGGGATCCGATTGAGGCATGGAACGGAGGGAGGAGGTGGAGGGGGTCACGGAAGTGTGCTCACCGCGGGCAGAGACGGACGGAAACGGTCGGATTTCGGCGGCGGGCGGAGACAGGGGCGCGCAGACCGGCTCAAGGACGGCGACGGCGCTCCGGTGCTCCCCTGGTGATGAGAGCCAGCAGGACGGTGCGGCTCGATCTCTCGGAGCTCCTGGAACATACGGCTTGCTCCGGTAGTGCTCGTGGGTGACGAATCGAGCGGCGGAAGCGGCCATGGCGCACGGCTCCACGGCGGACGATGTGCGGCGGTGCTGTGTTGCGCAGGGGTGGCGAGGCAAGGTAGAGACGGCGGCTAGGGCGCGCGAGCGGCCAGGGCAGGCACTCGCCCTTTATAGGGGCGCGGGAGGCGCACCTGGCGTGCGCGGCACGCACGCCGAGACGGCGGCGCAGCCGAGCTGCGGCCTTCGGCCCAGATGGGCCTCGCATGGGCCGGAGCGGGCTCACGTGGGTCAGTGCGGGTCGGGCCTTCGGGCTCGGCCCGGTAAGAAAAGAAAAGATTATTTTTTTCAGAAATAATTTCTCGTGTAAAGAAAAATCCAGAAAAGTCTAGATGATTCATTTAAAGCACGAAAAATACTCTAAAAATTCCTAAAATTACAAGAAAATTCTCAGAGATGGATTGAGACACGAACAATCTAAATAAAATATTTGGAGCTCATTTAAAAGGATTTTAGAGCCTTCTAATAAATAGAAATAGCTCAAGGAAAATGAGAATAGATTCCAGAAAAAGCTGGAAAATTCTCAGAAGGTCTTGGTCAGCACCTAAACGTGTTTTTAAAACATTTTGCACTCAACAAAGACCAAGATGCATCGGCATGAATGCAACACTCATCGAACCATTTATTTAATTTGGAAAATCAAACAATAGATTTTTCTTATACTGTATTTCCTGTAAAGAAAATAAATGTGGAGAAAATTTTAAAATTATGAGAAAATTGTTGTTTAATTATTCTTTCTATTCACATCCTGAAATTGGAAACTTCAAGGTGTGATAGAAGCGCAAGTCGTCACCGCCGCCGCCGACCCCTCCAACAGCAACGACGCATCGAAACTTCTCGGTCGCACCAGCTGACATTAACGCTGATGAGAACATGGGGATTGGAGATGAATTGCGGGCGGCGAATGTTAAGGCAACCAAGGACGTCATAAAGATCGCCAAGTTTGAGGGTCAGTTCGCTAGAGGCCTAGGAAAGGGCTTCAACTCCAAGTTTTTGGACTTTAACACCAAGTCATGGACTTGAATGACAAGTTCATGGACTTCAATGCTAAGTTTAAGGACTCTGTGGTGTAGGTGAAGGCGCAGTGCTTGGCGGAGGTCGCCGAATTCTAGCAGGAGCATGTGGCAGAGGTCGCCAAACTCCAGGAGGAGCGCGTCGTGTGTAACATACCAATTTTCTAGATATTCAAAAACAACCCCTAAAAACTTTTTTCTAAAAACATATAGCAACTATACCATAAAGGCCCCTGCATTTTATTTTATTTACATCATAACCCACTAGGACTCATATACATTTTGAGTGGCTAACATCCCTTCTTACCTTGGATTTCACTCTAACTAGCATCTAAGGATTTTCTAGTAATCCACACATCTTTGGTCCATTCAAATTTGAAACCATATTTCAAATATGGATTCAAACTTAGTTCAAATAAATAGGAAACTCTTTTAAACTCTTCATGGGCCACAACCTCACCTTTTAGCCCAGCATCGAAATCAGCCCAGCCGACCTCCCTCACTCCCACACCCGTGCGGCCCACTCGGCCCAGCCAGCGGCCTAGCTCACCCCTGAAAGGATCAAGACAAGTGGCCTAGAGGGGGGGGTGAATAGGTCTGCAAAACAAATTCAAATTCTTTTTGCCAAGTCACTGTCAGAGTCTAGAACCTCTGAGGTATTTCCCGGAACCTCCAAGAAATACAGCTCAGAACCTCTGGGGATTTTCCTGCAACCTCTGGGAACTGCAGAAACTTCACAGGCAGCAAGCAAGTTCTAGAACTCCTACGGATAACAAATAGATAAACAAAACTCGAGCTGCAGAGATGATTGACAGGATATGAATTGAAGATGTACACACTACAAAAGCCCTAGAGCACAAGTAGAAAGCAGATCTACAACAAACCCTAATAGTTCTAGAGCATGCAAGCAAGAGCACTCAAACAAGGTATATGAAATGTAAAGCACGAGAGACACCAAATTTAACCCGTGGTTCAGCTCACCACAAAGGCTAGCCTACGTCCACGTTGTTGAGGTAAGCCACAAAGGCTTTGGGATCTCTTTCAATCCTCTCCTCTCTCTCACCTATCACCAAAGCAATAGGTGGAGAGTTCCACTAAGCACACGAGGGTAATACAAACTTCTTGGGGCTACCACACCAATCTTGGAAGCTCCCAAGTACCTCTAGCTGTCTAGGAGCAAAGCTCCAAGAGTAAAAGATTCATGAAGCAAGCTAGGGTTTCACCAAGTGCACAAGAACACTAGGGGGAAAGGATTTTGCTCTTTTCTCACAAGGGAATCACTCAACTTGAATGCAAGAACCAAATCTTGGCTTCAAGTTGGTAGGAGTCAATGCAATGGAGAGAGAGTGAGCAGAGAGCAGTCTGGGCGCAGGGGAGAAGAAGGAGATGACCGTTAGGTCGAGGAAGGGGATAAATACCCAGATCCAGATCTGCAACGGTTGGAAAGTTAAGTTCAGAACCTCTGGGAAAAACTCCGGAGGTTCCAAGGTTTGGAACTTAAGCTAGCTGTCTGAAGAGAGTCCAGAACCTCCAGGGTTGAACCTCGGAACTTCTGGGAACAGGGAGAACAACAGCAAGACAGCAAGTGAAAGGAGTTTCTTTGTGGCTGGGATGATTTTGATTAAGATGGTTTTTCATGCACTTGGTTTCACCTTTGCCACCATTAGAATCCCTCTTGATAGTACGACTGATCCTAAACTCAATTTCAAAGTATAAAATAAATTAATCTTCATCTTGAGCCAAGGAAAGCCACCACTTGAAAATTGGGGGGGTTCTCCTTTTTACCTTTTGCACCTATCTCTCAATGTAAACCTGTCACATATACTCAAAAGCTAATCAGTCCTTTAATTGTGTGGTCAACATCACCAAAACCCACTAGGGCTTGATTGCACTTACAATCTCCCCCTTTTTGGTAAATGTTTACAACCCAATTAAAGCATATATAAAATTAAAAAGATTGAGCTTTTGATGACATGAATACAATGCTTCCCCTCAATATATGCATTCTTCATTTTGAATAGAAGTTCTTAGTCTCCTCAAGACATCATTTGCATATATTTTGAGCAAATACAAAAGATACATTGTATTAATATCATCATGGGGTGCACAAACAATGGTGTGAGATGAAAATTGTGATGTATATGGCAGTTATATCAAGCAGAGAGTTGTCTGTTGTCAGAACCCTGAACCTTTGAGAAATTTCTCAGAACCTCCGGGGTCTAGCAACAGAACCCAGAACCTCTGAGAAATTTCCCAGAACCTCCGAGGTCTGGTAACTAGCAACTCCAACAATCATCACAGGCATGAATAAACAACATCATATAGGTACTAGAGAAGGATTAGCAGCAACAACACATCTAGCCCTATTACAGCTCATCACAAAGGTTTGAAATTTTTCACATCCACAAATTTTGTCTGCAACCACAACTAAAAGTACCAACATAGAGTACCAAATATTACAGACCAAGAGTTTTAAGATTTGCTCTCTCACAGCTCACAAAAGAGTAGATCTGGATCAAGTTCACATTCAGCACAACCCACAAGTTACCACCAAAAGTTACCAACAAGATACATCTCAATCTTCCTTTCTCCCCCTTTGGCAACAGTTAACAAAAAGGGAAGAAAGAGAGAGAGAGAGGAAATTCAGATTTGAACCTGACCATCAGCTTCACTCATCACCACTCCAAGAGTCTTCCTCTTCCTCAGTTTCATCGCTACCAGCAGATTTTTCTTCTTCAGAGATAGCAGCCCTGCTAGGTGACTTTGTAGGAGTTTTGAGTGTCCTCCTGATGCCTATCTTGGGACCCTTAGCCTTCCTGATGGAGGTACCTAGCAGCTCATCATCATCAGGCACCTGCACTTCTTCCTCTTCACTAGAGGTAGAGTCTGGAAAGAAAACAAGAGGAGGTGGGATTTCCTGAGTTTGAAGACCATGAAACTGCAGCAGCCTGTTGATGTCCTTTCGACACTCAAATACTTGAGTGGCTGAGTACCGGCACATGGAGAACGTGTCCCTGACCATCTGTCTAAATTTCTTAGCTTTTGATCTTTCTTTCTTGGAACAGCTAGGACTAGCACCTTCATGTGACTGACCAGCGGGGTTTGCTGGCTCTATAAAAGCTTTCATTGCATCCTCCTTTTTCTGGTGCTCCCATTGTTTGACATGATAGAGTGTATGCTCACAATCCTTAGTGTAGATTTTTCCACTGACCATCTCTATGACATACATAACATAAGGTGCATAAGGAAAGTTATTGACCCCATTTTCCATAGCAAGGATGAGTGAAAGCCAAATGAACTTGCTAACTGAAAATTTAGGAGCATCTGGAAGCATTCTAAACATAAGATTGACAGCAAACTTCCTTAAGGAGGTGGAGTCACTTTTCCCTTTAGGATAGATAGTCACCCTCAACAGATTAATCAGCACATAGTATATTGGCTTCAACCCAAGTGTTGTGCCATCTGCCATGGCATCAATCTCATACACATCAGCTATCTGGTTGGACTTCATAGGATTCTCAAAGTTGATGATTTCAGCCTCTCTATCCTCTCTACCAAATCCCAAGAGCCTAGCAAAGGTGGTGAAGTCAACCTTATAATGGACCCCCTCTGTCATCCAATGAATAATATCAGCTGTGTCCTCAAAGAAGAAAGTAGCATGGAACTGACCAATGATTTCTTCATTCCAATCATATTTAAACCCCATCAAGTCTCTCATCTTGTACTTGTCAACTACTTCCAACACTTCCTCAACCTCAGGCCTATCAAGACTCAAAAAGTGCTCCCAGTCCACCCATTTCATGCTTGTGATCTTGTTTTTCTTATAGGGGACAGTGTGGTAGAAGTTGAAGTGAAAGGCAGACCAAAACCTTTTGTCAAGTCCCACAAGTCTAGGTAAGGCATAAGGATTGTCTTCTCTTGCTAACTTGACTTGGGTTACAATTCCCTCATAATTTTGATGCTCAATGGTCACTAAGTTGTCATCCTTGGTAGGTGGCCTTTTCTTTGGATTTCCTCTGTACTGCACAAGATAGGAGTTGTTAATTCTCCCAAGATTAACTGCTGCATCGACAACAATAGGAATAGTTTTTCCTTCTGTCCCTCCATCATCCTCTGCCTGTGCCTCTGCTATAGATCCACTCCAGAAACACTACTGCCAGTACCTCTGCCACCAACATACCCTCCTCTAGTACTAGAGCCAGCACCTCTTCCTCTCTTAGGCTTTGATTTCCTCAGTCCTTGCTCTTTGCACATCTTCATTCTGTCAGCCAAGGGGAGAGTGTCTCCTTCATCAGAATCTTCTGAGGACATCCTCCTCTTCTCATTCCCCTTTGAAATCCCACTGGCCATCTAGAGAGAAAGGTGTAGATAATGAGAAACCAGTGAAAACAGAATAGAAACATCAAGGCAAAGTTTAGTGGAATTTTGAATCAAGAACAAAACTGTTGTTCCTATACTGTTAGGGACACAGTTCATGAATTTGATTCAATCTTCAACTAAAATCTGACCACAATGTACTACTACATCGACACCAGAAGACATCAAGGAGCATATCTACAAGAAATTTCAGGACATGAACTGATTTTGAAAGCAGATCGAGAAGGATTAGGTCATTCACCTCGGATCTGCAGAAGAGAGAGGAGCACGATTCTTCGGCGAGAGGGAGACGAAGGAGAGGAGGGCGCCACCACCGGAAACCCCCTAGCCGGCTGCACGAGCGTAGGCGGAAGACGACCTTTCGGCCTCGTCACGTGGCAGAGAGGCCGCACGACCCACGAGACAAACAGCGGCGCGGTTGGTTGGTCCAGGAGCACGACCGAATCCAGAGGTGGTGGGAGACGGGGCCACCTCGGCTTGGCGGTGCGGGAGAGCGGCTACCGCGGCCTGGCAAAATGGGATCGGGAGCTCGGCGTGGCCGCGAGGGCAGAGCGGCGGCGAGCGAGCCGTCCGCGATGGGTCGCGGTGAGAGAGGGGGCGACCGCGTGCGGTAAGAATTTTTTTCTTTTTTTAACTTGAACCGATAGATGAGAACCGCAGGGGAAGGCACGTGAAGCCAGGGAGAGACCGACTGGTTACCACAGACATGTCTGGGGTCATGTCTGGACTCTCCAGAGTTTTTCCTTTTCTTCTTTTGATATTCTTAAGTCCCGAACCTCTGAGGAATTCTTCAGAACCTTCGAACTAAACTGAACTTCTGAAGAGCTGACAGATAAGGTTCGGAACCTCCGGGAAATACCCCAGAACCTCCGAGAACTGGTAACTAGATACAGAACCACTTCCATTAGCTGAGAGATTTTTCAAGGATAAGAACTTTTGGCTGTGCAACAGATTTGGAGCTATGGTTGTGAACAGCTTGTCCCAGGTGGCTAGCCAGCAATCAATCAACCATAACTATAGCCACTTGGAACAAGTTTGGATATAAGAACCATAAATTTTGAAAGACAAAAATATAAGATTTTGCAAACCTATCTAGAAAAGAAGATAACAATCATAGGTGTGCAAGAGATCAAGCCACATAACGAGAATCAAGAATATTTAGCTCATTCCTTAAACTACAAAACCTTGACTCATCGAGGGGCTTTGTGAAGATATCGGCTAGTTGTTTATCGGTGCTCACATGACTTAGAGCGATATCTCCTTTGGCTTCGTGGTCTCTCAAGAAGTGATGATGGATGTCTATGTGTTTTGTTCTTGAATGGCTGACGGGATTGTTTGCAAGTTTTATGGCACTTTCGTTGTCACACAAAAGTGGGATATGGGTAAAATGACATCTGTAATCCTTTAGGGTTTGCCTCATCCAAAGTAGTTGTGCACAACAAGCGCCGGCCGCAACATACTCGGCCTCGGTGGTGGAAAGAGCTACTGAGTTTTGCTTTTTAGAACTCCAAGACACTAGAGACCTACCAAGGAATTGGCAAGTCCCCGATGTACTCTTTCTATCTACCTTACAACCGGCATAATCGGAATCCGAGTAGCCAAGTAGATCGAAAGTGGAGCCCTTAGGATACCACAAGCCAAGGTTAGGGGTATGTACTAGATATCTCAAGATTCTCTTTATGGCCATGAGATGACACTCTTTCGGGTTAGCTTGAAATCTTGTACACATGCACACACTAAGCATAATATCTGGCCTAGATGCACATAAGTAAAGAAGAGAGCTGATCATGGAGCGATATACCTTTTGATCCACGGATTTCCCTTCTTCATCAACATCTAAGTGTCCATTGGTAGGCATTGGAGTCTTGATGGGCTTGGCTTTGTCCATGTCAAACTTCTTAAGCATGTCCCTTGTGTACTTAGTTTGACATATGAAAGTCCCTTCCTTTGCTTGTTTGATTTGAAATCCAAGGAAGTACTTGAGCTCACCCATCATGGACATCTCAAATCTCTTCGTCATAATCCTACTAAACTCTTCACAAAAAGCTTCATTAGTACTACCAAATATTATGTCATCGACATATATTTGGCACACAAAGATATGACCATCAACTTTATGAGTAAAGAGTGTAGCATCGGCTTTGCCTATTTCAAAGCCTTGCTTGAGCAAGAAATCCTTAAGGCATTCATACCATGCTCTTGGTGCTTCCTTAAGCCCATAGAGCGTCTTATGGAGCTTGTACACGTGATTCGGACGCTGGGGATCTTCAAAACCCGGTGGTTGCTCAACATAGACTAGCTCGTAGAGTGGTCCATTGAGAAAAGCACTCTTGACATCCATTTGATATAGCTTGAAGTCATGATAGGCCGCAAAGGCAAGAAGAATCCGAATGGCTTCAAGTCTTGCTACCGGTGCAAATGTCTCTTCAAAGTCTAGTCCTTCAACTTGAGTGTAACCTTGAGCAACCAATCTTGCTTTATTCCTAATCACAATGCCAAACTCATCTTGCTTGTTCCGGAAGACCCATTTGGTGCCAATCACATTTGTCTTGGGTCTTTCCACCAACTCCCATACTTGATTTCTCTCAAAGTTGTTCAACTCCTCTTGCATAGCCATCACCCAATCCGGATCCTCGAGAGCTTGTTCTACCTTAACAGGTTCAAGAGAGGAAACAAACAAGCAAAATGCACAAAAATTCTTAAGACGAGATCGTGTTGTTACCCCTCTCCTTATGCTCCCTAGAATGTTGTCAACGGGGTGATTCCGTTGAGTGGATTGATGCACACGAGGGTGTGATGGTCCAAGAGGTTGGTGTAGGGGTTGTTCTTGCTCATTTTCATCAGCTTGAGACTCTTGAGAAGCTTCATGATCATTTCCATGCTGATGTTGATCCTGGTTTGCAGGTACTTCAGATGTTGTATTCCCAGACTCCAGAACCTCCGGGGAATTTCTCAGAGGTTCTGCTCTGGCGACAGTGCTCGGAACCTCCGGAGATTTCTTCAGAACTTCCGGGGTCTGCACCTCTGCAGAACTAGTGAGGTTAGGCCCTTCGAGTGGTGTTGAAGCTTGATGTTGTAGCTCATCTTCCTCTTGTTCTTCAACTGGTCTAACATCACCAATGGCCAATTGCTTGATTGCTTCACAAGTCGGCTTCTCTTTACCTACAACATTTAGATCAACTTGCTCCACTTGAGAGCCATTAGATTCATCAAACGTCACATCTACCGTGGTTTCAACCCTACCGGAGGTTAGATTGAAAACTCGGTAGGCATGCTCGTTTGGACCATAACCAAGAAGAAATCCTTCATCAACCTTTGGTACAAACTTAGAGCTTCGGGGCTTTTTGTTGAGAATGAAACACTTGCACCCAAATACCCTAAAGTAAGACACCTTAGGCTTTTTACCGGTGATTAGCTCATAGGAAGTCTTCTTGTGAAACTTGTGAAGATAGAGGCGGTTGATGGCATGGCAAGCCGTGTTGATAGCTTCGGCCCAAAAGATATCTTGTGTCTTGTACTCATCTAACATGGTTCTTGCCATTTCAATAAGTGTCCGATTCTTCCTCTCAACCACCCCATTTTGTTGAGGGGTATAAGGAGCTGAAAATTCATGCTTGATGCCCTCTTCATCAAGAAACTCTTCAATGTTGGTGTTGCGAAATTCAGAGCCATTGTCACTTCTTACTTTCTTGATGGATAATCCGAATTCCCTTTGTGCTCTTCTTATGAAGGTCTTCACCTTCCCTTGAACCTCACCTTTGTCAAACACAAAGAACACCCACGTGAAGCGAGAAAAATCATCAACAAAATAACTAAGCCATATTTGTTACCACCAATGCTTATGTACGTCACCGGTCCAAATAGATCCATGTGGATGAGCTCCAATGGACTTGTTGTAGTGAGGATGCTATTTGGTGGGTGAGGTGCACCTACTTGTTTCCCGGCTTGGCATGCTTGACATATCCTATCTTTCTCAAATTGAACATTAGTTAGTCCAAGGATGTGCTCATCTTTCAAGAGTTTGGCCAAGTTCCTCATCCCAACATGGGTTAGTCGGCGATGCCATAGCCAACCCATGCTAGATTTTGCCACTTAACAAGTCTTAGGAGAAGCTTTACTTTTGTTGAGATCAACTAGGTAAAGCCTACCCTTCAAGCGACCCGTAAGGACAATAGAGGAATCCTCCCTCTTTATGATGGACACACCCTTATCCGAAAAGTGACAATCAAATCCAATCTCACTAAGTTGTGAAACGGATAATAGATTGTAACCCAACGGATCAACATGAAGCACATTAGTAATTGAATATTTAGAAGAGATAGGAATATCACCAACGCCAATGACTTCTCCACTAGCATCACCTCCATAAGCAATTCTTTCTCTTGGACCTTCTAGATGGAGGTAGGTAGAGAACATACTCCTTTCTCCGGTCATATGATGTGTACATCCACTATCAAGCACCCAACTTGATCCACCGGAGGAGTATGCCTACAAAACAAGTTTAGTTCCTTCTTTTAGGTCCCCAACTAGCATTGGGGCCTTCCACGTTAGCAACCAAGACTTTAGGAACCCACAAGGATCTCTTCACATATATGTTGGATTGGGTTCCAACATACGTGGCAACAACTTTACCAAGGTTGTTGCGTCTCAATACATAGCTAAAGGGGTCTTCATTTGAAGCTTGAGCCTTGTTCTTGTGGGTATACTTGTTTCTTCTAGGCAAGATGGGATTGTTCTTGACTTCTTGGTGATTACGTGATGCCTTGGTAATAGATGCCTTGGGAGTAGGAGTCTTGGGGACAGGTTGAGGTTTGATTCCTCTCTTCTTTAGTGCTCTGTTCAGCCATCCTCCAGAACTTCCGCTCTTGTTCTCTGGAACTTCCGAGGTCTGATGTTTCTTCAGAACCTCTGAAGATTTCTTCAGAACCTCCGAAGTCTGCTTTGACTGAGCAGTTGGCTTCTAGACTCCGGAACCTCTGGTGATAGAGGCCGGAACCTCCGAGGTCTGGGCAAACAGAACACCCTTGCTGTCAAACTTGATACACTCCTTGTTCTTGATGATCTTCCTTTCGTTGATTTTTCCACCTTCAACATAGCCAAAGCCATTTCTCTTGGTGGGTGCATCTTTTCCCTTTGTAGCCTTGCTATTCTTGTTTTTGTTCTCATCACTTGAATGCCCCATAGCTATGATTGAGGTAAGCCTAGCAATTTCTTTCTTCATAGCTTCCATATTGGCAAGGTTAGTAGCATAGGCATCAATATCAAAATTATAACATCTTTCACAACCCTTGCTAGTAGAAGCGCTAGAGTCACCTTTTGCTTTCGAAGGATTTGAGGTGCTACTCCAAAGAAGGTTATATTGCTCCTCAAGCTCTTCATTCCTCGTCTTGAGAGAATTACATTGAGCTTGAGAGGCATCTAAATCCTTCTTGAGAGTAGCATTGATGCTCTCCACTTGGTCAACTTCCAAGCGCAAAGCCTCAACCTCACTTCTCTCCGACGCAAGAGAATCTTTGGCTTTCTCTAATTCCTCTATCATTTTGGCTATAAAGGCCCTAGATTTTTTATCCATTTTATCAACAAGGTTATCAATTTCATCACTACTACATTCATCACTAGAGTCTATTTCCGACTCTTCACTAGATGGAGGAGGAGGGGGTTTGGATTTAGATTTTACCTTCTCACCCTTGGCCATGAGGCAATGAATGGTTGACCCTTCCTCATCATCGGTCAAGTTGTTGAAGAGCCTTGATGTAGAGGTTGGTTTCTTGATAGCAACGGTGGCAACCTTCTTTTCCTCTTCATCACTTGAGCTTTCATCACAAGAGTTCCACTCATGACTAATGTGAGCTTCTCCACCATAGTTCTTCTTCTTGTGAAAGGTCTTTTGATTTCTCTTGTAGTTGTCTTTCTTATCATTTTTGTTGTCTTTCTTCTCATTGGGGCAATCCACAATGAAATCCTCTGTGCTTCCACAATTATAGCACGTTCTCTTCTTCTTGTCGGGAAACTTCCTCTTGGAGAACTTGTAACCTTACATCTTTAGGCCTTTCCTATATCTTCTCATGAATAATGCCACATCTCCAATCTCAACCAGAGAGTCTTCATCTTCATCATCACTTGACTCACTAGATGAGCTTTCTACTTCAACTTTTCTTGTTTTTGACTTGGATGGCTTTGATGAAGTAGAGGGAGCGTATCAGGTGGAAACCAACCCACCTGTGCAAACTATGCAAACTCCCATCTCGAGCGTTGGATCTAAATCTGATGGTCGTGGAGAGATGTGGGAGCATTTTACAAACAGCCGCCTGCCAGGCCCTCCAATCGTCGATGTTTTTTGCAATTACCCCCCGCCCCCAATCCCGTGCGCGTGGGCGCCCACTCGGCCTCGATGCGGATGGCACTTGAGTCCGCCCCCGAAACTCAGCGCCACTTGAGTCGTCTGCCGCCGGAGTCCGCCCCTGGAGTCCTCTACCAGTGCCTGCCCCTGGAGTCCGTCGCCGGCCGCCCGCCACTGGAGTACGTCGCCGGCCGCTTGCCACTGGAGTCTGCCGCTGGCCGCCGGAGTCCGCCGACCGCCCCTGGAATCGATGGAGAGCACCCCTGTACTGCCTTGTCGTCCGTTTGCGCGCACGTCTCGTCATCCGCGACGCCGTGCAGCCTAGAGAAGAAGCGGGGCCTGCAGGAAGGGCGCCATGGAGTAGAAGTTGCGCCTCCTATCGATCTGTGCTGAGCCTGTAATGCTCCTGATTGGCTGTGATGTGCTGAACCTGTTGCTTCAATGGCAATTGTGCCTCCTATGTAATGTAATTTTGTGAAGTAGCCTGCAATCTTATTGCAAACAAATGCTGGACTGAACAACCTTTGGATGTTACTGAAGTTCATACTGAAAAAATGCTGGACTGAATAGGCTTTTTTCTGTTGCTGCAAAGGCAATTGTGTTGTTTGTTCCTAGACTTGAGTAACAATGGGTGTAAAACCAGTTCGTGTAAATGGTCTTTGGCATAGCAACAGTTTAAACATTGATATGATGCAAATTTTTGAATTTCTCAGTTCATGCACCAGATGTGTTTTGCATGGTTGGTTTGATTGGCAGCAATATAGTGTTCCTGTTTTTAGCCACTGGCATGCTTATGATGTATTATTTCAGAAGCCATTTCTGCATGGATCACCGGAAAATAAAACTTTCACCATTACTGGTAAATGGAAAAACTGAATGGAAAATGAGGAGACACAAATTTTGGTTGAACAGTAATGTCATATCTGATAATAAGATTCAGTGACACACATTTTCTCCAGCAAAAGTACATCTGATACCTCACAATAATTCAGTGATACACTGAAAAATATGGTTCTGATTTCTGAAGCATATGAGTGTTTGAATTCTGAAAAATGAGAAAGCTTGAATACATATTGTAGTTAAACAGACAGCAGGGTACACTCAGTTGTTTCAATTCAAGCTTTCTCAAGCTTCCACTATCCCACACGATTCACAGTATGCATACAAAATAGTTCATGTCCATCCACAAATAAACAGAGCTGAAGTAGGTGTTTGCTTGCTTTGTTTGCGAGATACAACACAAGCATCCTATTGAACAATAATATGAATAAAATGTGACTCATTTTCAACATGTATTTTGAGGTAAAATTTAACCAGGTAAGTGACAATTGCACAAATTCATCAGATCACACTCAATAACATCATCAAGATCATTACATTTTATTCATTTTCATGCACAAGATCATTACATAGGATGCACAATGGCCATTGCAGCCTTTTGTTCAGGGAATACAATTCAGTAAAGGGAATACAATCCTGCTATTCAGAACTATTTTTCAAAAAACGTGATTCTCCATGCTAGCAGACATCAAGCTCAATCTTGGTGCCACAAACTCCACAGAGCTACAACAATCACAAGTAAATCCAATAACCAGAACCCGTCGGCGGCCAATTCAATCACCAGCACATCAGCACTTGTGAGAACCTCCTGTGCATCGCCCTCGTGGCCAATTCAATCACCAGACACCGACCAATCCAATAAGCAGAACTTGCACAGCAGCAGAACCTGCACGTCGCCCTCGTGGCCACTGCGAAGGGGAGACAGCCCGGCGAGGGGGCGTCGGCCCGGCGAGGGGGCACCGCCACTGCGAAGGGGAGGCGGCCAAGCGAAGCAGCGCGTCGTTGCGAGGGGGAGGTGGCCCGACGAGGTGGCGGCGGCACTCCGAGACGGAGGTGGCCCAGCGAGGCAGCGGCGAGAATGGGGAGGCGACCCGACGTGGCTAAGGGCCAGGGGCTATGGAGAACGGGAGATCCGCGACTAGGAGAAGATGAGGAAGGAGATGTGCGGGCATCAGGGGGTGTTTTGCAAAAAAACGAGATGAGGAAGGAGTCTGGCAGGCGGTAGAACGTAAATTACCCCACCTCTCATTTCAGTCTTTGGATCTAGATCCAACGCTCGAGATGGGAGTTTGCATAGTTTGCACAGGTGGGTTGGTTTCCACCTGATACGCTCCCGATGAAGTAGAGGGCTTGGATGAAGTGGATGGCTTGCTTGACTTGTTTGCCTTGAGAGCAACATCTTTGATCTTCACATTGTTCATCTTGGCTTCTAGCTCTCCAATCTTCTTCCTGTGTTGGATTTCCTTATCCATAAGATCATGTGTGAGAATTCTCCCAAGAACATCATTGGGGGAGAACTCCTCAAACCTCTTCTTTTCTCTAATCAATGTGACTAGAGTGGGGTTCCTTGGTGCAAATGCTTCCAACATCACTTTCACTACATAGTGATCATCCAACTCATCACCACCCAAGCCTCTAATCTTGCCAACGATCACCATCAATCTATCAAACATCTCTTGGGGGCCTTCACCATCAAAGATTGTGAATCTATTGAGCTCGGTCATCAATATGTTGATCTTGGATTTCTTCACTTTATCGACACCCTCATGAGCAATGAGAAGGGTGTCCCATATCTCTTTGGCAATCTCTAATCCGTTCACCCTATTGTACTCTTGAGCATTCAAGGCACTAAGGAGAATGCTTGTAGCTTGGGCATTCCTCTTAATGTTGCGGCAATCAAGAGGTGTAAGGTTCAATTCATCTTCGGGATCTTCAAAACCTACACACACAATATTCCACAACTCTAAGCTTAGACCGGTTAGATAGGCCTTCATCAAGTGCTTCCACTTAGCAAAGTTAGTCCCATCAAATTGGGGTAACTTACCAACGGGCACGGTGACATGGTCCTTAGAAGAAGTATGCAATGAATCATAATTAAAGGATATGTTCTTGAAGGTCTTCTTTGGCTTGGACTTGGGCTTGAGAGTTCTCTTGGGAATCCTTGTGCCATAGTACTCATCATCATCATCTCCATTCTCACTAGATGAGGATGAAGATGAGGAGGAGGTTGATGGTGGAGGTGATGGAGATGGTGTTCTCTTTCTTCTACTCTTCTCATCTTTCTTCTTCTTCTTTTCTTTGTCTTCCTTCTTCTTTTGTTCTCTTTTCTTTTCTTCCTTCTTCTTCTTCTCTTTTTCTTCTTTCTTTTTCTTGTCTTTCTTGCTTTGCTTGCTATCATCCTTTGATGCGTCCTTCACAGCCTTCTTGAGCTTCTCAAGCTCTTGATCTTCAGCTTGTTCCTCTTCTACCTCGGATGATTCAACACCATCATCCCTAGGTAGTTCCTCAAAGCTTTCTTCCTCTTCCCCATCGGGCCTTTCATCTTCACTTGCCATATCCTCACACGGTTAAGTGCAAACGAGGATAACCCGCTCTGATACCAATTGAAAGGATCAAGACAAGTGGCCTAGAGGGGGGTGAATAGGCCTGCAAAACAAATTCAAATTCTTTTTGCCAAGTCACTGTCAGAGTCCAGAACCACTGAGGTATTTCCCGGAACCTCCAAGAAATACAGCTCAGAACCTCTGGGGATTTTCCTGCAACCTCCGGGAACTGCAGAAACTTCACAGGTAGCAAGCAAGTTCTAGAACTCCTGCGGATAACAAATAGATAAACAAAACTCGAGCTGCAGAGATGATTGACAGGATATGAATTGAAGATCTACACACTACAAAAGCCCTAGAGCACAAGTAGAAAGCAGATCTACAACAAACCCTAATAGTTCTAGAGCATGCAAGCAAGAGCACTCAAACAAGGTATATGAAATGTAAAGCACGAGAGACACCAAATTTAACCCTTGATTCAGCTCACCACAAAGGCTAGCCTACATCCACGTTGTTGAGGTAAGTCACAAAGGCTTTGGGATCTCTTTCAATCCTCTCCTCTCTCTCACCTATCACCAAAGCAATAGGTGGAGGGTTCCACTAAGCACACGAGGGTAATACAAACTTCTTGGGGCTGCCACACCAATCTTAGAAGCTCCCAAGTACCTCTAGCTGTCTAGGAGCAACACTCCAAGAGTAAAAGATTCACCAAGCAAGCTAGGGTTTCACCAAGTGCACAAGAACACTAGGGGGAAAGGATTTTGCTCTTTTCTCACAAGGGAATCACTCAACTTGAATGCAAGAACCAAATCTTGGCTTCAAGTTGGTAGGAGTCAATGCAATGGAGAGAGAGTGAGCAGAGAGCAGTCTGGGCGCAGGGGAGAAGAAGGAGATGACCGTTAGGTCGGGGAAGGGGATAAATACCCAGATCCAGATCTGCAACGGTTGGAAAGTTAAGTTCAGAACCTCTGGGAAAAACTCCGGAGGTTCCAAGGTCTGGAACTTAAGCTAGCTGTCTGAAGAGAGTCCAGAACCTCCGGGGTTGAACCTCGGAACTTCTGGGAACAGGGAGAACAACAGCAAGACAGCAAGTGAAAGGAGTTTCTTTGTGGCTGGGATGATTTTGATTAAGATGGTTTTTCATGCACTTGGTTTCACCTTTGCCACCATTAGAATCCCTCTTGATAGTACGGCTGATCCTAAACTCAATTTCAAAGTATAAAATAAATTAATCTTCATCTTGAGCCAAGGAAAGCCACCACTTGAAAATTGGGGGTTCTCCTTTTTACCTTTTGCACCTATCTCTCAATGTAAACCTGTCACATATACTCAAAAGCTAATCAGTCCTTTAATTGTGTGGTCAACATCACCAAAACCCACTAGGGCTTGATTGCACTTACAACCCCGCCGTGCTGACATCATGCCGACGCCAGCGTCTTCCACATTCATCCCCCTTCTCTCTCCCCTGCCGCGCCCTGTCGTCACCGCCGCCGCGTCGATCTTGCCGCGTAGGCACCTAGGGAGCTCTGTAGCTCGCGCGCCGCACTCGTCGACTTCACTGCCGCCTCCTGCACTACCAATCTTGCCTCCTCCCGCATGGAAACATGACACACCCACGTGCCTGCACGTGCGCTCCAGAGTGCCCGCCGCCGGCAAGGCCGAGCTCGATCTGCAGCTCCGCCGCCAGATACACCTCCCCGCTCGAGCGCCATAACCGCCAGCACCAGGAGCATTTAAGGTAGCCTTATCCCCATGGCCGTAGCCCCTAGCTCATCCTTATCCTGTGTCCCACGCGTCGCGCTCCGGCATGCGCCGCCGCATGGAGGTGCCCGAAGGAGCACGGGCAAGCTCGCCCGAATGCCTGTGGGCACCCCAGCCCCTCCGCCATGCTATAAATAGCACCCTTCGCCACCCTTAGGAGCTCGCACCACCCCACACCACCTTCGCCGGCTTAGGACCGGAGCTCACCTCCCCCACTTGTGGGCCATCACCCTTTCTCACAGGGCCGGGACAGGTCAAAGCTGGGGCTTCCAGTGAGCTCATAGCCACTACACCCTCCTAGCGAAGCGCGGCCCTAGCATGGTGGAGCTCCGCCGTAGAGCCTGTAGGAATCCCACTGCTGCTCACCCCCGCCACCGCACACCGCCGCATTAGAGCCCAGTTCCGACCGTTACACTGCCGGATTTCCGCCTGCCGCCTCGTCGGAACCTCCCAAGTACGGCCGTCATGCTACTCGTGCCGCCGCTGCCTTTCTTCCCCCCGCTAGCCGTGCCGTCGTGTATGTAGAGGTTGTGCCGCCACCGCTTCGGCGAGCATCCGGCGATGTTCTGGTCACCGCAGCCCTACCTAGATGCCCTGTAGCACTCCCTGCACACACACACCTTCTCACGCGCACGCTCGCTTGAGCTCGTAGATGCCCCTAGTCCAATTTCCGTTCGCGGCCGCACCGCCGGACATCTCCGGCGATCTCGCGCCGCACCACCGTAGTTTCACAGGCCTCATTGTTGCCTCGAGTTGCTTTGTCGTGTCACGCTGAGTCCCTAGGTTCACTCCCCGTCGCCGGAAATCCACCCTAGCGGCCGGCGGCAAGAGCTCCGGCGAACTCCCTTGTCTTCGTCGTCGTGCCTATATCGATACCGCCCAGCATCGTCACGTCATTGTCGCGCCGTCCAACTCGCGCACGCCGACGTGTGGGCTTGCGTCCTCACGCCGTCCGCCCCGCCGTCCACGACCCCTTTCCCAGTCGCATACACCCGGTCCACGTGAACCACTGACCCATATCAGCTCCGGTCCATGAGTCCATGCACCCGGCTCACAACACAGTGGCCAACACCCATCCCTGTTGTGTCAGCCCCTTCCTATTTGCTAGAGCCACACGAGTTAGTGTACATGAAACCCTAGCTCACCATGTTAGAGACCTCCAAAAATTCCCCAAATTTCACCAAAATACTAGATCATCCCCAAAGCCTAGAAATGTTTTCAAAATCACTTTGGCACATTACTAAATATAGGATTTCATTTTAACCTTTCAAGCCAATAGTAAAGCCCCATAAGTGTACCCCAAAATCAACCCTTTCCAATCCTTAGCTCCAAAAATCCCCATAAAATTCCAAAAATATTAGAAGTCAATAGAAGCCCAACCATAGCTCAGCCACATGATTCCACATCTTAAGCCCTAGTTAAGCTAAGCACCTATTTTTCCTAATAGAAAGGTTCACATTTTATGTTACCATCGTAGATCGAATCACGTCATGTTCGAACGTTCGTCTCGTAAACCCCTAGGATTCTACCTTAGCTTGTTAGATCGCAAACCACACCTCTCTAACTATTGCTCGATGAATTGCCATGATTGCTTGATTGATTTATATTTATATGTATAATTGTGCTACTATAGAGCGAGTGATAATATTGAAAGATCAAGCGACGATCAAGAGACGACCAGGATCGCGAAGAAGAAGCTCAAGACACTTTGTAGTTTCTCCCCACTTAGGAAAGAGGTAAGTCCCATAGTATTACCTTGATTTCTACCATACAGATATCTTCTCACCTTACTTTCATGCTTTGCACCTTTATACATCAAATTCTACATACTAGTTTATTTATACACAGTATTAGCTACACTCTAAGGAAGAGAGTCTAGAGGTTAGCTCTGTATTGCATAATATGATTAAAGTGAGTCTAGAAACCCATTAAGGATGGACCGTGAGAAGAGGGTACCCTCGCGAGGGGATCCTATCCAAAGAGCTTTCTCAGGTCGTATAAGAACCGAGTCATGGGAAAGTCTTTCTGGTGTTAAGCGTAGCCGCACAGACCAAAAAGGTACAGCCTGTCGGGAGTACCTATCTATGTGAGGACTTGATCCACACCCCATCACTGAACCTAGTAAACCAACCCAAGGGGCCACGGTGGGTAACAGATATGATGGAGCAAAACCTTCGCAGAGTCCCAGGTCCGGTCGGTACGGGTCATTGTGAGATGGCGTCGAGAGTGGCACGTTGACATTGTATGCCACATTTTATATTGGTGCATTGTTTCCCGGGAGAGACCCATGCGTGGGTAATGACCCCTACTTAGGTCCCAGTGTAGATGTGGTTGGAGCTAGGGAATGTTATCGAGGAGGAGGTAATGAAAGTTACCTAGGAATAGATGTCGGTGGGTATGGGTTTTGTAGGTTAGTACCGCCTGAGATCGAGGTATGGGCTGCCCGATCGTGCGGGTAAAGTGTGCATCTCTAATTAGAGTTATGAACTCATTCGGTTAAAGCTCCCGTTGATTAGTCGAACCTTTACTTTTATAGAGTAGATGAGATGGACTCAGGAGTGATCTGAGTCGAGTCTAGACATTGATGCAGAAGCCAGCTCAGACGATCCCTGATGGACCCTGATGCTCTTAAAACTTGGGGACTGGTAGGAGGTAGTTGCCCCTCCAGGACCAAACCAGTTTATTATATTGCATTACATATTTCTTATTTTACGTCCTTACATTCTATGCTTTCCGCTACATGCTTGGACTTGTCGAGGGTCATTTGCTTCGTTTTGTCTATTCCATTTCCGCCGCGGGATTTGCAGAGTACCTATTTTAGGTACTCACTCTTGCTTCCCTTTCCCTTTCATTCAGAAGAGAGAAAGAGAGGACGAGCTTCGTCGCAAGGTTAGATCTATATGATCTGCTCTGGGCTAAGCTGCCTATGGATACTTTGTTTGCCTTTTGATATATGGATTTGATACTTCTTGTGAGAAGTGTATCATCAGCCGATCCAGTGAATGATATTATTGACATTCAGGACGTCCGCGGTACCCCACATCGTGGAGGTCACCAAACTCCATGAGGAGCGCGACACGAAGGTGGTGAAACTCTCAGAGCAGCACGTAGGTGGCAGAGGTCGCAACTTTAGGAGGAGCGCGTCACGGAGGTGGCAAAACTCCAGGCGGAGGTCGCCAACCTCGCGGAGGAGCATAAGGCCGACATCACACGCGTGAAGGAGGAGGAGCTGGATGCCAAGAGGAACCTAGTGCTCGCCTTGTTCCCGGCCGGCATGGACGCCTCATTGCTGGAACGCCTACAACTGCTGAAAGAGGAGCTTGGAAGAGGAGCCTGAAGTTCCGTCTCTGACTTGGGTGGCATGCAGAGATTCTGCTCAAGTATGGGAGAATCATAGTGGTTCCAGTTCCTACTTCATCAGAATATCGAGAAGGGTGCGCATAAGAAACTATGAGCTGGTGCTGGTGGTCAAGAATTGCTCAGCAGCATGTGTTGTTTCATTATTGGGAGATGAGTTTGGGGGCTTGTAAGCTAACTAGCCAGCTGCTGTTGTAGATCAATAGAGGAATGGGCGACAATTTAGTCTAAATGATCATTGATCAATGTGCATCTTCGCTTAAATCCTCTATGCATGTGTGGTTTACGAATAGCAGTTACTTCAGCAATGTTGAAAACAGGGCCTGATTTTACCTTTTGTGGAATTCGGTAAATATTTCAGCAATGTAGTGAATCTTTTGCAGAGTTTGGCCAATATTTCAGCAATGTTGATAAAATGAATCTGCCAGAAGATGGCAGCTATTCAGTAAAATACCGCTCGCTGGTCGGCGTCATCAGATGGATGCATGGATAAAACAGCAAGCAAATTTTGCAGACTCGAATCCCCTAATTACCAGTACAAGCTAGACATTATAGATATCTTTGAAGATGTATAGAGATCTTTAGCATACAACTCATGCATGGCCATGGGTTGACAGTTGACACGGGCATTATCCACACAAGTTCACAGGACAAACTAGGAGTGTAAGCTCTGACCAAAATTTTTGGATCTCCGAGGATATTGCACATGCAGAGCCTCAATCCGAATGTGGTACTGTCACAAGTGCCTCAACCAAATTCAGCCGCAGTACATTCGTTTTTTAAAAAGAAAATCATACTCTATAATCCAACTGTGTTAGTGCACAAGTGTCTTTTGCAGCACAACAAATTTGGCAGTGCGGAGACAAATTGAGTCACATGAATCAGCAACTGAGTAGCAACCCACTTCTTTAGACGAGCATCCAATTTTTTTTCAGATATTTCATCCTGGAAATCGAGCAATTCCCAGCATGAATCCATGCAGTGTTAGGAATTCACTTGCTAACAGAATTACAGAAGCGTTAAAACAGCCGCGGAATGAACAGCTTGCGAGCAAGGTAATTTTCCGACAAATCTTGATTAGGAGCCTTCACACATCATGCGTTCGGGGGCAACATAGCAAGCATCAACTAGTCACGGTTGACATATCCCACACCCTAAGACAGACGGTAGCAGCGAACCCAACTCCTAACACAGGAACACAGTTACACAGCATCAACTCCTAACAACCTATACATTGCCACACTCAAGCGCACCTCATTTCCAGGCTGGGTACGAGTTGTCCTGCCGATTGTTCCTGAACGCGCAGCACCCGACGGAGTAGACAACGATGAGGAAGATCAGGAAGACAATGTTGATGGTGGCGATCTTCTTCCAGTCGTTCTTCAGGTTGGCGAGCACACCTGCCTTGCAAGCCATGCAGTCGTAGCAGAGTGTGGTCTGGTCGTTGGACCATGTGGTGCAGTCAGGATCGTCAGTGGTAGTGTTGAAGCCAGCGGGTTTGATCCACACAGTCTCGCTCTGGTAGGTGAAGTTGCAGCCGGTGGGTGGCTTGCAGCATCCAGACTGGACATAAGATAGATTTATTAGCTGCAGAGAAAACAGTTTCTTTATAGTGAATTGAAAATATGTAATGTTCAAGCAAAATTCAACTGGGTGTAGTGTCAGGGCTGCGACATTATGATATAGCAAGGTCAACAGGCCACACTTGAATAAAATCAGTGGAACGAAAACGTCAAGGATAAATTATTCAGATATGCATTTGCAAATGAATTGTCAATTAAAGTGTTACAGAAATCACATGGAAACTGGCATTTTAAATGTCGGCAAACAAATTGCATTTAGGAAAGATAACAGCTCAGCCAAAAAATACTAGCTCATGCAGTGCAACAATTTTAAGGGTGCAGACAAAACTGTGAGAACTCTTAAATGAACATTCATCTCTCAAAAACTTAAGTAGGTACATTGATTATACACAGTAGATGATGGTCTGCATGTAAGAGTACCTCTGCTAGATACTCGTAATTTGCAGTGCAAAAAGTTTACAAACCATAAATTGCAGAAACTTCATATAATAGGTGCTGCCATAAGCAGTACACCATGCTAGCTGCAGGCAGTAATCAGTCCTTATGAAAGCCAAGTGTAGCACTAGTAGACAAGATAAGCGCGTCATGAAAAAGAAAGCATGTATTGTGAATTCCCGATAGCGAGCACAGCAATCTAACTAAAGCAAACACACATAAAAATTGGAAGACTACCAGTTCAATTAGTCACTATCTGCCTCATTGATAGATCAATGCCAGACATAAATCAGAAAGATAACAAGCGGTACTCCACAACTGCAACTTGGAATTTGGTACAAGGACCACCCTTCAGAAGAACAATGCAAAAGAGAAAATTACCATTTACCAAAGCAGTGATATTTATGGGATTATGTTACCTTGTTCTTGATTCATCAGAACATCGTACAAGTCAATAGTTACTGAGTTACATGGACATGCAGGACATCAATTGATATTTAACAACAAACTGATATAACTGTGCAATGGAATACAAATTTTCTTTGCTTACTGCATATAAACTAGCTGCAGTGCGCTCAAAGATAATACAAGAGGAATTGACTAATTAACAGACAATGCAGCATATGAATAGTGGGATACAGTTAGCGCAAACTGTAATGCCACTGGCATAGATTCATCTATTCATTAGTGAATACAGGAAGACTATTACAATCGATCTACCAACGAACTGGAATAGCATCCCAATGCAGTCAAAAATTTCTTATGCTGCATCTTGCAAAGTAACTGCAGTAACAACAACCATAATGACAGAGAAATTAACAAATTATTAGACAATGCAGCATATGAATCGGCAATGCTTGAACTTGCCACATGAGCGAACGTGTGGAAATAGAATCTAACTATTCATGCAAGGGTCCTACTAAAAATTCACCAAAACCGTACCAGCCCCATGTGCACTAACAGATAAGCTTGTCCCCCATCTTGTGAATTATAAGAACAGTACAAAAAGCTCCAATCAGCTTTCGTACGTTCCCCGGCAAATGAACGGAATCCATCAAGACTATGATGACTGACGTTGACGAGAATCCCACACCTAACGAGAAGGTGAGGCGTTTATGTGCATCGATAAGACGCTCTGATCTCCCAAAGACAAATCGACTCGTGCCACTAAAATCTAATAATCCAATTACTAGGTACAATCCAAATTTCCTCGCAATGTATCATCTCCATCCAAATTAAAACAAGACAGAAAGCATTGCCCAACAATCCCCATCAGAATTTTGGTAAAATTCAACAGCCCAGAGAGGAATATCCAGAGCAAAGAGAGGAAACAAGGAATCCACCTGGATCGGGGAGAGGTTGCTGTTGACGAACTGGGCGACCGTCTCCTTCCTCTCTGCAAGCTTCGGGCAGACCTTGCCGTCCTGGAGGCAGCTCCGGATCTTGGCCCAATTCGCCCCGTTCTCGACCCTCCGCTGCAGCCATGTGGAGTAGTCCCCGAGGCGGTACTCCTTGTACCCCCTGCCCGAGACGACCCACCCGGCGCCGCGGTTGGTGACGACGAAGGCGAAGATGGTGAAGGCGAAGAGGAGCACGATGAGGAGGAAGAGCGCGAGGAGGTAGAGCCAGAGGAGGCACGAGGCGCGGCAGAGCGCACCCGCGAGGCCCGCGAGGGAGAGCGCGAGGAGGAGGACGCCCAGCGCGATGACGGGCCGCTCGAGGAACCGCTCGCAGTCGGTGGAGGCGCGGTGGCTCAGCCACGCGCCGCCGCCCAGCGCGACGACGGCCAGGACCAGCACGCCCGCGTTCAGGAGGCCCAGCAGGCCGTTGCTGCACCGCACCATAGCCGAATCCGCCGCCGCCGCCGCTCGGGGGATTGGGGTGGGATTGGAAGTGGGGAGGAGTTGCGGCGAGGGGGGCGTGCGCGTCTGCGGCCGGAACGGTGGGGAGGGTGGGTGGTTTTTAAGGTGGTTTTGGAATTTTGAACTTGGAAAGGAGGCTCCCTTTTTTGGCTTTGTTCCTTTTTGTCTGGGTGCTCAAATGTTTGGATTTTGGAAAGTTTGTGGATTCATGTGTGGTTTGGGGGCTTCTGAACGTAAGGTTTCCATACAAATTTACAGGAAATTTAATGGCAATGCTTAAAGTTTGAGAAAAACTTTCGAAACGTTGGCCCAAGATATGGTAACGGTCAGTTAAGTTACTAAGTAATCATGGCCCCAAAAGCTGTACATTGACTGCGTTGCGTAAATTTAGTCACTTTTCACCAACTAAAGACATGCTAACTGAAGTGCAAATTCGTAGGGATACAATGATTTCCCTTGCAATAAACGAGAGTCTTGAGGAGACATCAATTTTTTTTTAACAAAATGTATGTATGTATGTATGTATGTATGTATGTATGTATGTATGTATGTATGTATGTATGTATGTATGTATGTATGTATGTATGTATGTATGTATGTATGGGAGGGAGGGAACGGCTGGAACTCCTACAGTTGCGCAACACCGTCGATATGAGTTCCGGGACGACGACACACGATCAAAGCTCGAAGACGCATGGAAGCGGTGGCTTGGCTGTCCCTTTCTCCATCTGACGAAACCTTTCTGGCACTTTTTTGTTGCCTTGACGCCTCAGCATTTCATCCAGATTTCAACAGGTTCGAAGGAATCTTTGTTTGCTAGTGCAGCATGTGTGCAAATGAACTGAAACTGCAAATTCCATGGTTATGTTCCTTTGTTCCGGCAACAACAATGCCGTGATTTGTGAATTGTGAAGCACTGAAACTGAAAGTCTGAAAACCGTGCCGAATCTCTCGATTCCGATCCAAACGTCTTTTTTACTTGAAACTAAGTTCAAGCGTCTTCAACATTTGAGTGTATATATTTTCCGTCTTATAATAAGCAGTTCTTCAAATAAAAAAAAGGGAAAGCCCTGACAAAGTCGTGTACTGTACCAGTACAAGTGCTTTGGCCGTGTGTGTGTTTCGTCCGGTACGCAACGACGAGTATAGTGCTGTCTGCTGTGGACTGTAGTGCAGCCGGGCACGCTCCTGCGGTACAAGCCAGCCTAGCTGTGCGGCGAAGTAGACGGTAATGACAGGCCATGGTGAAATTTTAAGGTTTGGAAAGCTCTCACTGCAGCGTGCTCTGCTGTGTGCTACGTACAGCCAAAAAAGAGCTTCTTCATTCTTTTGCCAAGCTCCTCTCCGAGATCCTAGCAAACAGATTAGCTCAGAACTGAATTCCCTAGTTTCCCGCGCACAAAGTGCTTTCATAAAGCGAAGAAGTATTCAGAACAACTTCTTGTATACACAGAATCTGATCAAATCCTTGCATAGAGCAAAACAAGCTGGTATCTTCTTGAAGTTGGATATTGCGAAAGCCTTCGACACGGTCAGGTGAGATTATCTCATGGAGGTGCTTGCACAGTTTGGTTTTGGAGCAAAGTGGAGGAGTTGGGTGTCAGGCCTCCTCTCTACAGCATCTATAGCTGTGCTTCTTAATGGAACCAGAGGGAATTGGTTCAAGCATTTTGCAGGGTTAAGGCAGGGAGATCCATTATCGCCGATGCTCTTCATCTTGGCTCTGGAGCCTTTGCAAAGATTGCTGGATCTCGCTACTTCCGAGCAGCAGCTGACTCCCATAAATAATAGAGCGGCAAAAATGAGAATGAGCATGTACGCGGATGATGCGGCCATTTTTCTAAACCCAATTAAAGAAGAGCTACAGGTGGTGTCTCAAATCCTAGATAACTTTGGCCAGGCTCCAGGACTAATCATAAATAGAGGAAAATGTGCGGCTTATCCTATTCGGTGTGATGATATCGATATTGCTGAGGTTATGGAGGGTTTTAACTGCCCGATCAAAGTTTTCCCTTGCTGCTACCTTGGCTTGCCACTTCACTACAGAGCTCTAAGCCGAGTTGATGTTCAGCCTGTTTTTGACAAGCTAGCCTCAAGATTAGCATCCTGGAAAGGGAAATTCCTCAACAAAGCAGGCAGGCTCAAATTGGTCAACAATGTTCTCACTTCGGTACCTACTTACTTCCTGACAGCATTTGCTTTGAAGAAGTGGGCAATTAAAAAACTAGACAAGCTTAGAAGGGGGTTTTTGTGGAAAGGATCAGATGAGGCTAAAGGGGGCCATTGCCTGGTGTGCTGGGCCAAAGTTCTATGACCAAAGCAGTTGGGAGGCCTAGGAGTTCTAGACTTAGAAATTTTCAGCAGAGCGCTGCGCTTGAGATGGCTGTGGTATGAGTGGATGGAGCCTGACCGTCCATGGGTGGGAACTGAAGTGCCCTGTAACGAGGTGGACAAGTAATTTTTCAGAATGAGCACAGTGGCCATAGTAGGAAATGGAGCCAAGGCGAGGTTTTGGGAGTCTGCCTGGTTGGAAGGCAAGGCACCGCGCGACTTGGCCCCCAACCTGTACAAGTTGGCATAGCGCAAGAATCAGACTGTTAGAGAAGATTTGTGCAATGATAATTGGACAAGGGGCTTGTGGCGCATGTCAGATGCGGAGCAAATGGCTGAACTAGTAACCCTCTGGGCCTTGATTATCGATGTTACCTTAACAGATGAAGAGGACACTATCAGGTGGAAGTGGACTGGAAATGGGATCTACACAGCCAAATCAGCTTATAAAGCGTACTTTGTAGGCTCCTATTGCTCTTTTGACAGTATGGCTATTTGGAAGTCCAAAACGGAGGGCAAGCATCGTTTCTTCGCTTGGTTACTAGTGCAGCGAAAGATTTTAACTGCGGACAAGCTTATAGCTCGCAACTGGCCGTGTCAGCCGGTCTGCTGCCTGTGCGACCAGGAGTTTGAGTCAGCAGATCACCTCTGTTTGCATTGTCTATGCGCAAGAAGTGTGGTTCAGGATGGCGCAAGCCACTGATGGCCTGTTGTGTGTGCCAGGTAGGAATGTTTCCATGGAAACATGGTGGAACAAAGAATTGGCACGGGTCTCCGGCAAGCAAAAGCAAGAGAAGGTCTCGGCTTTGATATACACGGCCTGGAACATTTGGAAAGAGCGAAACCGACGGATTTTCGATGATAAATCGGCAACGGCGACAAGAGTAGTGCAGCTGATCAAGGATGAGATGAGCGTCCGGGCGGCGGCGTGTTGCAGGGATGAGGCTAGCGATGTTTAATAATGTTACTCTCCATGGTGAGACTAGAGTTTTTCGTTTTTTTATGTAATCACAACTTTGTAACAAACCGCATGCTTCTCCTCCTTATATGACATAGCAGTGCTCCTGCTTTCACTAAAAAAAAAAGCTTCTTCCGACTGGCTGTCATCCGTGCCGTGGGCCGTGGCCTACGTGTATCGGTGTATGGCATGTGAATCGACAGCTAACTATTTATCTATTTTTCTTGACTTGCAGCCAGGGCCGTCGATTAGGCGGCGCAACGTGCGCGCCAACGCCGGGCCGCCCATCTGAAGGGGCCGCCCACTAACTCACACTAATTACTAATCAGAGTAATTAACAACTAATAAAGCCCATTAAGTCCAAGCTAGGAACCTACGTAAGCAGGAAAACGGAGGGACGCCGTCCGCCGAACTGCCGAAGTCATGCGTCGCGACGATTTCGCTTCCCTCTCTCCGACGCCGCAGTTGCCGCCTCGCCTTTCCTCGACGCCCAGACACCGGCGCCGGCGTTGCTCCCCTTTCATCACCACAGTTGCTGCTCGCCTTCGGCCTTTCATCGACGCCGAATTCGGCCAGTCGCCGCCGCTCGTGCGGTGAACAAGTAATAACTGATCTGCAACTGCAATCTGTGTTGATCGCCGTTCATAGGGCCACCATTTGTGTTCCGCACCATGGCCTCATAATCTTAGGTACGGGCCTGCTTGCAGCAACAGTAAGTCAGTAACACAACGTGCTGTAGATACACAATGCACGGCGAGAAGGGCCGTCAGTTTGACTGTTGATCTTTGTTGTGACTTGTTGGATTTTTTTTTAACCGGTGACAAAACAGCGAAAAGAAGATGGACACGAACCCAAGCAGCAAAGCTCTTGGTTGCAAAGGTTTCTTCTTTGCGAAAGATTCATTTGCGAGGCAAGCCATGCATGCATACCACAAAGATCAGTAGCTGTCACGAGGACCGGGTATATTCCTGCCAGTGTCGCTTTCTCGTCTTTTTACCTGCAGCTCCTGCTTCTTTTCATGGCAAGAATGGTGCCAAAGGGAATCGTAGTACCGCACTTTTCATTCAAAGGATTCCTGAGCATTTGTTTCAATTATCATCGCTGATGATCAGCCTGACCATAATATAATATAAACCTTTTGCAGGGAAAAACCACGAACGATAATCAACGATATTACTGTAATGTGAGAGTTACAACAAAGGTAATAGTACATCATATGACTCGAACCTTGGGTCCTCTAGGCATCCCTCCTGTTAGAAATTCGAATCATATTCAAAACAAAATTACAGATCATATATATCCAACACAAGATAACAGGCAATTAATTAGTTGATGACGTTGTACATACAAGGCAACATAGGCTGTGGTGCATGGCCGTGCATACGACGGGTCCCTGATGCCCCCAAGCTTCTCCTCGTTGAACTCCTGCAGCTTCGGGAAAAAAAGGCTGTGAGACAAGAGTCAACAGATGGTCTGCGTGCTAGGACCGCAACGGACTGAAAAAAATTTCAGGTGGTTCAGGACAGTCGAATTGATTGATAATCCCTTACAAAGTCTTTGGTTTTGCAGATAAGTCTGTTTGGGAGGGCTTCAAAATCGGCTCCAAAACCGGTTCCGGCCAACGGTGTGAAATCAGACAGTTTCAGGCCAGGAACCGCATATGGAGCAGTTTGCGGCTTCTACTTGGGAGGTGGAGTCACAAAAATGTAACTCCGCGCAGCTCCACTCAAGGCTCCACTCGATAAAGTCGTTTTGTCAAACGTTTTATGAAATGACTTCAGCTTTATTATAAAAACCGCTCCACTAGACTAGTTGAAACCGGAGTTATTTTTAGAAGAGTCGGAGCCCTACCGACAAACCCTAAGATGCACGTTTTTGTTACAAAATTCAGTGCATGGGTCACGCTGGACGGCTTTCATGCAAACTGAGCTTTGGTGCCTTAAGGCAGTTTCGTTTCAGTGTATGGTCAGATGTTATTTCTTCCAAGATCTCAACCAGTCTCTCCTGGTCATGAAAATGCCCATCTCAATTCAAATATTTATGCATCCCTTTCAGATGTCTTGCACCCGCCCTCACATAATTTGGGAAGGCACTTGGCCACTCCAGTTCTTTTTTTTATTCGCTTCCCGTGACGATATTTCAGATGGCCTATTTGTTCGCACCCAAAATTGGCAGGCTTGGGCCGACCGGTCAGACCTGTGGGTCCCACCGGTCAGACCGGTGTAGTCAAAGTCCATAAATTCTAATTTGGACTTCACCATTGGATAGAGCTCGTCGAGTAGATCAAAATTCATATGTAGAACGTCTAATTTGGAGTCCGGATGAGGGAGATATAATGTCGGGAAGATCTGCATCTCAGCCACACTGGTCAGACCGGTGGGGCCGACCGGTCAGACCGGTGTGGGCCTGTAGGAAACCGAATAGAAGTTGTATTTTTGCACGACTTTTGTAAGAGTTTCGACTTCTTAAGGGGTAAGACCTCCCCTCCCTATAAATATAAAGGGCTACGGCCGATTGAGGGTATCCCAATCGAATTTATCAAATCAATCTACTATTTTCGCATTTACTTTTGTCTCTTTGCCCTAGCTTTTCTAACCTCAATTTGTTGTTCTTCCTTCGTCTCCGCAACGTCCGAAGACGTTCTAGGTGGCCTTGCCGACCCTAGAGCAAACCTACGTGCGCCGTCCCGACGGGATCCTGCCCGGGCGACATTCGGAGGTCTTTTGCCGGTTTACCTCGGCAAAGGTCTGACCGGTGACCTCCACAGGTCTGACCGGTGTGCAAAGGTCTGACCGGTGCCCTGCATAGGTCTGACCGGTGCCTACGCAGAGGTGCTGCAGCGAGCCCCTCCGCGTGCTTGTTGGCCCCAAAAAGGTGCCAACAAATTGGCGACTCCGCTGGGGAAGAAGATCTTGGTTTCAAGACCGATCTAACTCAACTCCGGCACGATGGGCTCAAGGACCGAGCTTGATCAAGATAATGTCATCGACATCAAGGATGAGGAGCTCTCGCCTGAAGATCTTCAAGCCATGGAGAACTTCATGAAGAAGCAAGCTGAACAACATCGTTTAACTGTAGAAGAGATCATGAAGGACAAGGCTGAAAAAGATCGACTTTACTACTTGTCACACTTCAAGAAGAATCGTGAAGGCAAAGTAAAGAAGGTCAAGGATGTCACTTTCAACGCTCCACCGTTTGAGGTACCAACCAATGTGAGTTCTTCATCAAAGACTCTTACTATTGAGCAAGTTAGTGGCTTAATTCTTGAAAATCAAAAAGAGATGCAAAATAGTTTTCAGAGCATGATTAATAGAGCTTTAGAAAGTTTGAAAAAACAACCTATTGGTAGCAATGTTCTGAATTCTAGCAATATTAGTACTACTCAGCATGAATATGCATCTCATGAGTCATCGGCTACAGTACCATCTTATGGCATGCCATTGAATTATTTTCCGGGATAGACTCCTCCACAGCAACATGGTCTGACAAGACCGGTCGAACCGATCACTCCAACCGGTCAGACCGGTGCAGGCACCATAGTTGCATACCAAACGTCCCCCGAGCCAATAGCCAGTATACCTCATGTTCAGGCTGATCTGAGCCGAAGTAATGGTGTTTCTGGTTATGCTCCTTCTTTTGTTCCAGTAACACACAATGCATATTCTAATACTTCACAAGGTTCAGGTTTTGCAAGTGGTCCAATGCTAGGTGCTAGTTCCTCGCAGCCACCATTGCATACACAACCGAACCGTACTACATATCAGATACCGAATGCTAGTGTTCCTAATATGCCATACGACCCTCATTATGAGTTGCAAATCATAAAAGGGAATTGGCTGCTATGCTTAAGGAGTCTTTCGGTATAGAGGTTAAGGATAAAACTTTAGTATGCCAAAAACCTTATCCTGAAGCTTATGATTCTATTCCATATCCCCAAGGTTTTAAAGTTCCAGAATTTGTCAAATTTACTGGGGAGGATAATAGAACTACATGGGAGCATGTTAGCCAATTTAATGCACAATTGGGAATTTTTGGTAATCTTGATCATTTAAAAATCAGAATGTTTCCTTTGTCATTATCTGGTACTGCATTCTCATGGTTTTCAGCATTATCCCCAAATTCTATTCATACATGGTCTCAATTAGAGCATAAATTCCATGAGCACTTTTATAGTGGTGATAATGAATTGAGGCTATCTCACTTAACATCGGTTAGGCAAAAGCATGATGAGTCTGTTGCTGAATACATTAGAAGATTCAGAGATGTAAAAATTGTTGTTATAATTTAATTATTTCTGAAAAGGATCTTGCTGAATTAGCACTTAATGGTTTGAAATCTCATATTAAAGAAAAATTAGAGGGGTATGAATTTCTTACCATTAATCAGGTGCTCCAAAGAGCTTTAGCTCAAGAAAGCCGAACTAAAGATAGTCGGCTCAAATCTGATCGTCCTAATATGCATATGATAAATTATGATTTCTCGGATGACGAGAGTAATGATGTTTTGACTACTGAATTTGTATGGTCAAACAAAGATAAACCTAACACTTGTGACTCCCTAAGGCTGGTTCGTAAGAATCGGCAAGAAGAAGTCAAGTATACTTTTGATGTATCCAAGTGTGATAGAATTTTTGATGAGCTTCTCAAAATTGGATTGGTCAAAATATCTCACACCATGCCACCGATTGAGGAGCTAAAGAGGCGTGCTTATTGTAAATTTCATAATTCTTACTCCCATACTACTAATGATTGCAATGTGTTCCGTCGGCAAGTACAATCGGCCATTGATGAAGGTCGTTTAACTTTCCATGCTATGCAGGTTGATAGTAATCCTTTTCCCATCAACACCATTGAATTGCAAAATCCCAAGGTACTAATTCGGCCGCATCAAGCTGAGACGGCTAAAGGGAAAAATGTGATCATCAGCGAGGAGAGAAAGAAGGAGCAAGTGCTACTGCAGAAGACTCCTCAAGTTGTAGCGAAGGCTTCAACACTCGGGGGGCAAGGCAAGGAAAAGAAGACCGGTGGTGCAGCAATCGGTCTGACTGGTGACCAGACCGGTCTGACCGGTGTGTCCAGGAAGCTTGGAAATCCTTCCAAAGCTAAAAAAAGATGAGGCCGAGCTTCGAGGAAATTCTGGCCAAGTACAAAAAGAAAGGAGCTGCTCAAAAGCAAAGGAGACGGCCACATACCACTAGGAGTGCAAAATTACCACCAAGGCATCAAGGGCAAAAAGAGTTTTACCAACAAAGAGGTAATTATGCTGCTGCACCATATTCTGTTGTTGGTCCATATATGCCATTGCCTTGGTCATACTCTTGTTATTATGTGCCTAGTGATTATAGTAGTATGTACATGCAACCATACATTAATTCATATCCAAATTGTGATGCCTCACAAAAGCCGGTTGCTTCTAAAAGTAATCTGGTTGAAGGTAATGCATGTACTGATGGTAAAAAGTGTGAGGATGACAGCAAGCAAGATTCTAAGTATACTCAGCCGAGGTGGTGTCCCTCAGGCTTAACTCATACTCAAAAGAGAAGGCTACAAAGGATGTGTAAACAAGAGGCAATGAAACAACCAACTTAAGGGAAGTCGGCCAAGCCAAAGCAGGTCAGAAAAGAGTGGAGGCCAAAGAAGACTAATTCAGTTTCAACTTGAGCCAATCAAGTTTATGGCCGATAAAACAATTATCGCCCTTAGGAGCAATATTTGGGCGATGCGTTGTTAATCATCATCTTCTACCAATTTTGATCATTGTAAATGTTTTCTGGCACACAAACTTTACCAGAAAACAGGGGGCATATGTTCGCACCCAAAATTGGCAGGCTTGGGCCGACCGGTCAGACCTGTGGGTCCCACCGGTCAGACCGGTGTAGTCAAAGTCCATAAATTCCAATTTGGACTTCACCATTGGATAGAGCTCGTCGAGTAGATCAAAATTCATATGTAGAACGTCCAATTCGGAGTCCGGATGAGGGAGATATGATGTCGAGAAGATCTGCATCTCAGCCACACCGGTCAGACCGGTGGGGCCGACCGGTCAGACTGGTGTGGGCCTGTAGGAAACCGAATAGAAGTTGTATTTTTGCACGACTTTTGTAAGAGTTTCGACTTCTTAAGGGGTAAGACATCCCCTCCCTATAAATATAAAGAGCTACGGCCGATTGAGGGTATCCCAATCGAATTTATCAAATCAATCTACTATTTTTGCATTTACTTTTGTCTCTTTGCCCTAGCTTTTCCAACCTCAATTTGCTGTTCTTACTTCGTCTTCACGACGTCCGAAGACGTTCTAGGTGGCCTTGCCGACCCTAGAGCAAACCTACGTGCGCCGTCCCGACGGGATCCTGCCCGGGCGACGTTCGGAGGTCTTTCGCCGGTTTACCTCGGCAAAGGTCTGACCGGTGACCTCCACAGCTCTGACCGGTGTGCAAAGGTCTGACCGGTGCCCTACACAGGTCTGACCGGTGCCTACGCAGAAGTGCTGCAGCGAGCCCCTCCGCGTGCTTGTTGGCCCCAAAAAGGTGCCAACACTATTCTTGAGACGTGAGACCAGGGATAGATATTGTAATATTCAGGGACTCCCATGGAGTCACACCGACCTGCGCATCCTTTTCAACCTCTGCGCGACTGCGCGAGATGAACTCTGCTTCTTCAAATGTTTCCTATTTCCCATGTTTCTGTAAGCCATACGTTCTCGAATCTCGACCAACCACATTGGCTAATTTTACTTCCTTGCGATCTGAATCATTATTGTAATTTCCTATGTTGCCAAGCTTTCCACTCGTATGCCAATGGCGCGACGAAATGAGGACTACGATCTGAGAAGACATCCTTTTGAAGACAGAGTACACCGAGAAAGTTTTGTATGAAGCACCAACACATCCAGCACTCGTCCCATCTAGCAACATTGTCATCGCCGTCACGTGACGATGGCATCGTTGCTAGATAAGATGTGTTCTAGACATGCGGGTGCTTCGTCCAAGCCTCCTTAGAGCAGCAGCAGCGTATGATTATCAGGTAGTACTAGGTAGTACTAGGTAGTACCAATGGGGTAGTACCCGGTAGTACCATTTTGGTGGACCCGGTACTAGGTACTATCTGGTACTACCTAATTAAATTAGCTGATGAAAAAATATTAGTATAAGGTACTACCTGGTACTACCCGGTACTACCCAAGTACCGGAACAAAGCTCTTCCTATTATAGGTGTTTTAAGCTCGACTTATCCTTTTCATATTTGTAAAAAAAATTTGAATAAGACTAATGGTCAAAGTTGTAGAAAAAAAGTTAACGACGACAATTATTTTGGAAACTTGCACGATCGTTTTGACTGTCATTTTTTCCATTGGTCGGTTGGAAAAGGTTTGGTGAGATTTTTTTTAAAAAAAAGATTGCCTCTTGATCTTGAGGTGCAATGTATGTGGATGACCATGACGTGCAGTGTAATGAAAGAAAAATGGCATGTAACTGTAGGATTGATCTCTGTAGGATTGATCTCTGATCTAGTAAAGGAATTACAATTTACAAGGAAGGTGCAGAGAAGGAAACCAAACAAAAGCGCATTAGCAAATGTAATGCAAAAACATGATTTTTATATGGTAGAAACTTTTGTAAAGAAAACTCACAGATGTCAATCAAATAATGACTAAGTGATTTCCCTACGCGTTGCTGCGGGATTTGAAAGAACTTTTGATGATATGAGGATGGCTAGGTTTAACTAACAAAGAGGTTGCAACTAACAGCCGTAAAATATTCATATTGGATCATAAGATCCTAAGAAACAAATAACATTTTCCTCTAATACAGTAAGCACTGAATCGACCACAGCAAGAGCTTATGTTAAAATAGGGCAATGAAATAATATTTAATAATATGACTAAAGAGTTTCAGTTCTCTTAAACATTTTTCATTTCTATATATGCAAACCACTTTTGAATACTGTACTAAACATGGCTTAATAAAGATGATACAATGCAACTTTTTTCTTTTGAGGATAATCAGAAGTGGCAGTTTGTGGTATCTGCAAATTAGTCAATAAAATCCATACCCTCATTCATGAATACGTGCAAGGCACAACTATATTTTTAGAAACAAAGAAAGTACCGGTACCTTCCAAGAAAAAAGGTGCAAAAGTTCTACTTGAAGAGATACTCTCTGAGTGACCATTTGTCAGTAGTGATTAGATAACATGTCTCTACAAACATCAACTCCCTATAACCTCCTGTAACCCTAAATGAACCCAAATCCTTGTACAATTAGTTGCATACATTAGAAAAAGGTCTGTTGGCAATCATAATTTGTTAGTTGGTGACGCTAAGAACATAAACTTGCTGCGAATGGGCTTGTAGTCCAATGGTAGGACGGTCCAGTGGGACGTTACCCACCAGGGTTCAAATCCTGGTGCTCGCACCTTTTCCTGGATTTATTCCGGGATTTTCCGGCGTTATGCGTTAAGTGGTAAGCGACGTTCCCGTCGAAGACGAGGCGCCAGTGGCGACTTCGAGAATCTCCAGATCTGCCGGTGCTCAGTCCTTCGGAGGTGCTCATAGGGGTAGGGTTCGCGTACGTGTGTTCATAGGGGTGAGTGTGCGTGCGTGTTGTGAGCGTCTGCGTTGTACTATGTAATTCTAAAAAAAACATAAACTTGCTACTTATGAATTAATCTTGTATCAACTGTCGTATTTTCAAAATATGCTGCATCTGTTGCGGCCTCATGATCAAAGATGAAAGATATATAGAAAGTTAAGATTCATAACAAACATAAGAAAATATGGCAGAAGCAAAACAAATTAAATCAGACCTGCAGTTGTACTCCAGGTTAAGGATTAGCGTTGGAGAAAACAAGAAACACACATGCCGGCAAAATCAGATGTCAGACATCATAAGCACTTAAGCACACCGAATGGAAGGGAAGATGCATGGTTGTGGTCTTGTGGATGGAGAGGCAGAGTTGTGGGAGATATATAAGGTCATGTAGATATTGAATGGGTAGATGAAACAACATCTGGGCGTGTTTGACACAGCTCCACGCAGCTTCAGATCCGAAAAATCAACTCCGCTCCAAATTTTTTCAGCCAAACACTCTCAGCTCCAGCAGCTTCACCGCAGATCTGCTAAAAAAAAAAGTGAAGCAGGCCTCAAATCCATGGATTTGGTGGAGTACCTCAAGGGGTGCTCCACAACACTAGATTTGGTGGAGTTGAAAGAAATTACCCTCCACTACCACTCTTAAGTGGAAAAAAAATGTTTCATTCTATTCTCTCCGACTCTCTCGGCAGCGCCCGCCTGGCCTCCGCGCCTGCAGCGCCCGCCCGGCCGCCGGTGAGGCAGTGCCTGCCCGTCGTCGGTGAGATGGGGCCGTGCCCGCCCGGCTGCCAGCGAAGCCGCACCCGCCCGCCCCCGGCAGTCCACTCCTCCGACGCAGAGGCTTGCAGCAGCAACGTCGCAGCGATGTCAGATGCGTCGTCGGCAGCTCTGCGCTCTGCTTCCACCCCTCCAACGCAGAGGCTTGCAGCAGCAGCGTCGCAGCGGTGTTGGATGTGTCGTCGGCAGCTCTGCGCTCTGCTTCCGCCCCTCCGACGCAGAGGCTTGCAGCAGCAGCGTCGCAGCGGTGTCGGAGAACACATCATGCTGCTGCCATGCCCGCCCATAAGGAGTCCCTGTGGCCGCTGCATATCCCGAGTTCGTGGACGCGAATGCGCTCCCATATTGTCAGAGGTAATGCTGCCGTTGTTGTGCTGCTGATTCAGGCCTTTTGTTGTGAAATTCAGCTTGGAACAGAGCAGCAGGGATCATCCTCTGGTGCTGTCACGGCTCAAGCCTACGGAGAGAGCCGCCGCCTCCGAAAGCTCATGATCTGTACTGGGAACACGGAACACATCGAGGAGATGTCCGGTAGCGTCGCCACGCCGCAACAACGTGCCCGGCCGCATCACTGGCATTGCCGCCTCTACCTGTCCCACGTCACCGCCAACTGCGAGTCTGCGACCATCCGGCACCGCACCAGCTGCTCCATGTCCCCACTAGCCCGCGCCGCGGTCGCTGACGAGTCACTCTTGGATTTGTTCCGCCAATGCCGTTCCACGCCATAGGCAGCGGCGTTGGGCCGGGCCCGACACCTCGACGATGTGAGGTGTCGGTCTCGTTCCCGCAAGGCTGCGCCCGCCGCCCTCTACGAGGCCGCGACTGCCAGCCCCCGGCGAAGCTGCGCCCGTCGCCGGCGAGATTGTGCCCGGTCGCCCCTGACGAAGCTGCTGGGCGCGCAGTTCGTCCAGATGCGGAGGAGGAAGGATAAAGTTTTTTTATTTTTCTGACATGCAGGCCCTAGGTGTCATAGAGATGGTGGGAAGTGGAGCTGCTCCACGATGGAGCTGCGTGGATCTGCGACTCTGAAGCTGTTTTTTGGAGCTGGAGCTCTGCCAAACACGCATAAGGGTCTGTTTGGCACAGCTCCAAAAACAGCTTCGGGAGCTGTTTTGCCGAAGCTGTTTCAAAGAGGTAAAAAAACGGCTCCGCCAGAGAAGCAGTCGCGATTTGCGCTCTCTGGAGCGAAACCGGGTCGATAGAGCAGAAAAACGTCGCTTTGCTCGCTCTGTCCGCAGCTCCGCCCTTGCATTTCCTTTCTTTGCCCTTAGGGAAGGGCCCACAGGCGCTGCAGGGTGCGGGGAGAAGGCCGTCGGCGGGCGCTGCATACTAGTATGGAGGAGGCTGCTGCCGTTGCTGGGGGCGGCACAATGCAGAGGTGGAGGAGGTGGCCGGCGCTGGGAGCTGGAGGGGGGTGGCCGGACCGTGGCGGCACGACGCAGTGAAGACGGCCGAAGATGTGGATGGACCGCGGCGGCGCGAGGGGATGCGGGAGGCCGGTGCATTCGCGCAGGTGAGGGCACCATCGAGGGCCGCGTGGGTGAGGGCGCCGGCGCATCCGCGGCGGCCGCTTGGCTCATACGGTAATTTTCTCAGTCGGGCCATCGCTCGGCTCAGCCGCACCCCCGGCCCCTCTCCTTCTCGTCCCCTTTCGCTCACCACGGCTGCCGTCGCAAACCACACGGGCACACAGCTGCCGTCGCCGGCGTGAGAATCTAGACGAATCTGCACACCTCGTCTACCGCTACTCTCCCCCGATGGGAGTGGTTGCACCTGCGAAGCAAATTTCTGCACCTCCAATACCGCCTGCTTACTTCTGCTGCTAGAGCCGCACCTCGGACGTCACATGCTACTCCTCGCTGGCAAGGCCTCCGGCTTCCCCATCGACATCTTCACCTACAACACCCTCATCACCGGGTGCTAGTTCATTATATTGCCAAACGCAACATGCTCTTTATTGTATCTGAAACCAGGATGCCAACACACAGGTGCAGAAGTTGCACACGGCCACCGTCCGAAGTAGTGATCATATTTTTTTGTTTTGACAAAAGAATCAGATGTCATTGGTTCCATCAAACCACGGAAGAAATACTGAAATATAGGCTACTCTAACTGTGTTATCTGCGGCTGATTGGCTCCATGTTTCCCAACTCGATTTGCATATCGATCAGGGATCAGATGCTTATCTTGCCACAGCACATGCGTCATCTAGAGCGATGGGTTCCTCGTCCCAACAGATGATGCGCCCGTGCATCAATGAATCACGAGATCAAGAATACGTCAATATAGCCGGCATGCTATGAGGCGTCAGGTCGCCCTAATTAACCAACGCAGGAGCCGAGCTCGAGCCTCCTGTGAGCCTGCCGCGCATGCGAGCCGAGCAGGGCTGCCATTCATCTGAGCGGGGGTGGGACCATGGGAGAGCGAGCAACACGGGGCTTCGGACTCTTCTTCCGTCCACGTGGCAAACATCAAGCACTGTCCTGTACGACGGAGGGTATAGAGGACTCCTGCACAGAATTTTTCCCCCATCGTTTGGGTTCTCAGATAGTCATTATTAAGAAGAGCTTTCAATGAATGCAGTGGGCAATCCACTAATTTTTTTTGACTAAAACAACTTTATATATTAAGCAGCCAAAGTACAAAACGACCCTCTAAAGAAGATCGTATTAAAAAAGGTCCCTGGACCTGAACAATAGAGAAACCACCGAAGAACAACCGGAGAAGAACTCGCCGGCGGTGAGCTGAGATATCGCCTATGGCGAGAACAGCAGGGTGGAAAGACCGCGCCTTGCGTCGGTTGAAAAGGAATCGACCAAGTTGTCGAAGAAGATTACACCAGACGACCGATAGATGTGGTAGCTTCTCGTCGCCGGCGATTGAAGAAACTTGAAGACGAATCCCCGGTGGAGGCGGGCTCTTCTGGCTTGCTTCCGGTGGGATCTTGCTCAGGCAGCCACGGATCATGAACCGGAACGGCTGCTTGGACTTGACCATGGAGCGGAGGGGCGGTGAAGACGAAGCGTTGACGAGCGGATCTCGGGGCGGAGGCGGGGGCGTCGGCGAGGAGGGTGAAACGAGATCCAGCGGCACGGGGGAAGAAGAAGACACAAGTTTATTTAAACATACCTCAACCGGGGCTCCATCAACGGCGAGCAAGGCGACTACGGTGGCCTCGACGATGATGAGGAGGAGCACGGTGAGGGGAGCACTCAACATCGGGCTCCTACTACTACTAGAGGGAAAAACGAAAAGGGGCCCCTTTCCCTCCCTACTCCGGCGCGAGCGCCGGAGCAAGGAGGGAAGGGGCCAGAGGTGGCGGGGGACGGCTGCGGTGGCGACGGTGTGGCGGGTTGGAGCTGGAGAGGGCAGGATGGGCGGCGGCGGTGGTGAGATCTGGGGTAGCTTCTAGGAGAAGGAAGAGGAGAGGTAGAAGAGAAACGGCATACGCCCGGTTACTACAGAGAGCTTCTAGTCGGTCGTCTTTCACATGGGTGTTACCTACACAAATTGTTTACCATGCAGCAAGCCGGCAATCCACTATGATTTAATGAGCAGCACAAAGTAGGATAAGGAATAGCAAGCATCAAAACTGAATGGTTGTTTCTTTTATGACGAACTGAAAAGAAGGTTACTGAGTTGGCACTTTGCTGATGTGGCTTGCTGAGCTTTGAAAGAATTCCTGTAGTAAGGTGCTCATATATAGTTTTGGGCAATCCACTATGATTTAATGAGCAACACAAAGTAGGATAAGGAATAGTGTGACAACCCCACCCGAGATAATTCCGTACTATCACCTAAACCAATCCATTTGATCATTAAGTGATAATAAAGAATCATCCTGTTGAGTGTTGCCGGGTCAAAACCCGGTAAATCACTTGTAATCACAGAGTATCGAACACGCATATGTTAAAACTCCCACGAAGGAGAGTCCAGAGTACCTTACAAATTAATCCAAATTCCCCATAGGGTCAAATTATTACAACCATTGTTCTTGACATAAAAGGTAAATGGTTCAGAGTTTTGAAGACAACGGAATTAAACTAATCGATAACTTGGCATCATGGGAGGCCACCCATAACGTCATTACTTCTCATCGTCCACCCATTCCAGTTCCCAGCCGGGTGGGATTTCACCAGACCAAACATTTTCACCTGAAAGTAACATTTATAGCAAGGCTGAGTATACTAATACTCAGCAAGACTTACCCGTCTAAAATAAAATACTTAACCTCTAATCATGCTTGGCTTTTGGCTAGTGAGTTTGTTCTGCCAAAAAGCTACTAAGAGGTTTGACGAGGCCATGGACCAGGACCCACCAAGACCCCTAAAAAACGCAGTACGGACCCACGTGCGGCATGCTCCGAAAGCTAACACAACGAGTGTTACGCTGCCCGAACACGTGAAGACCCGTACGACCAGTTTCCGCCATGGGCCAGAAGGCAGGCGGCCCACGGCTGCCCGCACCCTCTTCCCCGAGTACGTGGCGGCCCGTACGACAGGTTTTCACCTCCACTCCCGACTACTCGCTCGCACAAGTAGTTTCCGCCTCACGGCCGCGACTACTCGCTCGCATGAGTAGTTTCCACCTCGGAGCCACGACTACTCGTTCGCACGAGTAGTTTCCGTCACCGACCCACGCAGGCTTCGCAGGGAGGGCACAGGGTGTGTGGGCCTGTCAGATCGGGGTCCCGGGAACCTCGCGCACGCTTCCCCTCGCACCGCCACGTGTCCGCTCCACCGCAGCGGTCCGCCCGGGCCAAGTCGATTCGGTGTCAGGGGATGGATTCGTCAAACCCTGCCACGAACGGCACAGTGGCCATCGTACCGCCAACGGCGTAATGGGCGCTGGGCAGCGTACGATACAGTACACGCTACACCCTAAGCATTGGAAGACGCGGCATAGATCACCTACTCGCACGAGTAGTTCTCCGCCTCCAACCAGTTCAAGACTTGGCCGTCAAGGCCGCAAGTACGGGCCCCGTTGGTGTTCTGTGATACTTGGGCGCACGACTCGCCACGTGCCAACCGCCCCGCGCTGGTCCGCCCTGGCCGGGTCGATCCTGTGTCAGAGGTCGAATCTTCCTGCTGCTCCTCAAGCAGGGACGGTACGTATCGTACCACGGAGGGCACGGGAAACGCTGTGCCACGAACGACACAGTGCAAGCCGTCACCTATCCCTCGATCACCGCGGTGTAGACTACTCCGTTTCCACAGTACCCAGAAAAGACAAGCCCCTGATCCACTGACGGGATCAGGGCGCGTACTCTGCCTCCTGTACCCGACTAACTACCCGGAGAAGGGCGCAGGGGGCCCCAGGACGGCTGCTTGGGACGCACGGGATCTACACCGTCACCCAAGGCCCCGTAACAGTGCTTCGCCGCTGCTGCTGCCTGACAGCCTGATGCAGAGAAGGACGCCTCGCACTGTAGACCAGCTCACATGCACTCGATGTAACCGCCCTGAGCCTTCCCCTTGCGACTATAAAAGGGAGAGACAGAGGCGCTCACAAGACACGTTCGTTTTCACCCCCACATGCACTTAGCATCGATATCTCATCTCATACGAACACCGCAAGCACTCACACACTCACGTACGCAGACTTCTGCTACTTGAACCACTCACTCACCAGGGACTTGGGCTCCGTACCCTCTCCCGACTTGTTTGTACCCCCTACTACAAACTCCCGAGCATAAGGAACACTTCCTCTCAGACTGGACGTAGTGTATTACTCACCGGAGGCCCGAACCAGTATAATCTCGAGTGTCTCCTGTGCTACCGTGCGGATCGGTACACGCGTTCTTATAAATTTACTTGCCGGCGGTAACAAACCCCGACAGTTGACGCGCCAGGTAGGGGCCTTCGCGTGTTTTCGACATTCTTTTTAGGGTCCGCACGGCCCTCCCATCGTTCGCTTCAACAAAAGCCGTCACCAAGCCGCTGCTGATGGACTCCCCCGTGGGGTCACTGGAGTTGCTCATGGCTGGGCTCGAGATCCGGTTCGGGAGCCTGAACTTCTGAGCGACTGAAGACGGCTACGTCATACGCCTCGTCGACGAGGTCATCGACTCACCTGCACCGACTCCTGCTCCAACCGCCTCGCCACGCTCGCCCCAACGCAATAGGCGCTCAGGCAAGCGCTCAAAGCGGGCCAAGGCGGAGCGGCGCAGGGCAGCATGTGCTAGCTCCCCTCCACGGGTCGAAGCTGGTACACCGCAGCCCGCCGGCGCAGCAGAGGACTCCCTGCCGTCAGACTCGATGGAGCGCATCGCTAGGGAGAGCGCCCCGATACCACCTCTTCATGGAAGAAGGTCCTACGCAGCGGTGGTGTGTTCCTCTTCATCAAGCACGGACTGGGCCATGTACGAGAACCACCCCAGCTACTGCCTCTACTGCAACATGGGGCTTGCTGCAACCTCACCCGACGAGCAATACCTCGTCACCGACGGCACGGATGACGTTTTGGACTCGAAGTGGGACTACTCCGGGCTTCGCGACGCTGGCGCCTTCCGTCGTTTCCAGACGGCGGCCGACTATTGCTTCGGCTACTCCGACGACTCCGACGACGGGGGTTACGACCCCTCACGCGAGTGCTTCGTCGTCGGCAACGCTCCTGCTGCCCCAGTACCAGCTCACACTCCAGAAGGAGCGGTCCACTCCGCCCATAGCTCGATGGCGGATAGTGCAGCTGGGGCGCGGGACCCGCCCGACGCTGCAGCACAGCGGGCCCGACTGGACGAGCTGGAGGACGCACAGCGCCAGCTCAATGACGAGCGAGCCCAGCTCCACCAACAACTCGGGCACGACCCGAACTCGACTCCCGCTCGCGCACGAGCGCGGGACGTCCAGCAATGCGTCATCAACGACAACCGAGATGTCATTGACGGCACGCCCGTCTTCAAAAGGGCGTCACAAAATCTTGCGGCGGCGGCAGCCCTTCTCCGGAAGATACCTGAGCCGGCCACGCCTCAAGAAAAAGAGATGCACAAGCAGATCAAGACTCTCCTCGAGACTGCCACTGTGCAGCAGGCAGAGAGGTCCGCTTCTCGGCAGCGGGGCTCACAGGGTCGCGGGCCCTCCGAGCCGCGACAACCCGTGGCACCGTCGCAGCAGCCACGACGGTCTGAGGAGGTCAACGTGCCTGTCAAGAGCCGCTTGGGCCCCAACCGCGACGCGCGTGACACCACCAAGGCGCGACGGAGAGCTGACGCGGGTCAGTACGGCGACTGCGAGCAGCAGCCTCGTAAGGAGTACAACCGGCGACACGGAGGCCGGTACGACAATGACGAGGATCGAAGCAGGAGCAGCTCGCCTGATGCCCAAGAGCCTCGTGCCTTCGGGAAGAATGTGCGCAGCGCCCGCTTCCCTTCGCGTTTCAGGGCTCCGACCTCCATACCCAAGTACGACGTTGAAACCAACCCCAGCGTCTGGTTGGAAGACTACCGGCTACCATGCAACGCCGGCAGAGCGCGGGACGACCTGTTCATCATCAAGAACCTGCCGCTACATCTCGCAGACTCGGCCCGCACGTGGCTCGAGCACTTGCCGTGAGGCAAGATCGACAGCTGGATGCAGCTACGAGACGCCTTCATCGGCAACTTCTAGGGCACGTACGCCCGACCAGGGAACCCCTGGGACCTGCGCAACTGCAAGCAGATGAAGGGCGAAAGCTTACGCGACAACATCCGATGCTTCTCCAAGCGGTGCACCGAGTTGCCCAGCACCACCGACACGGACGTCATCTCGGCCTTCCAGAATGGCACCACGTGTGCCACACTGATCCATCGGATCGGGCGACGGAAGCCGCGATCTACTCAGGAGCTGCTCGACATCGCGACCGACCACGCCAATGGGGAGGAAGCCGTAGCTGCGACGCTCAGCTCCGGCGCAAGCAAAGGGAAGCAGCCAGCCGAAGCTGGCGACGACCCGTCCACACCCACCAAGAAGAAGAAAAGTAAAGATAAGATGTACCGTGAGGATACCTTGGTGGCCGCTGTCGACCGAAAGACAGCGAGACCCAGAGGCAACCCTCCATCGGGTCACTTCGAGAAGCTGTTGGACGCCCCGTGCCCCAACCACGAGGGCCCAGTCAAACACGCCTTCAAGGATTGCAACCTGATGAAGGCCTACCTCGCCGGCACGCTGAAAAAGCGAAGCGACCCTCCAACCGGCGACGGAGGGAAGGACAAGGGTGATGACGAGGGTACTTACCCTCGGGAAGACGGAGCCGTGATGATGATCTTCGGGGGCTCGGAGGCGCGGCTGCCCAAGCGCCAAGAGAAGGTGGTCCGACGAGAAGTCTACCAGCTCAAGCGTGCGACTCCGACCTACCTGAAGTGGTCGGAGATGCCGGTTACGTTCGACCGGCACGATCATCCCGACCACATACCACGACCGGGTAGCAACCCGCTGGTTGTGTCACCCTTGTTCGGCAACAAGCGAGTGCACAAGGTACTGATGGACGGAGGCAGCGGCCTCAACGTCATCTACATGTCGACCCTGGACGACATGGGGATCCCGTGGTCCCGACTGCGGCCGTCGACGGCGCCTTTCCACGGGGTCGTACCCGGGATGGAGGCGGTCCCACTCGGGCAGATCCATCTGCCTGTCACGTTCGAAACTCCGAGCAACTTCTGAAAGGAAACCCTCACCTTCGAGGTGGTGGGGTTTCCGGGGACGTATCACGTGATACTTGGAAGGCCAGCTTACGCTAAGTTCACGGCCGTCCCCAACTACACGTACCTCAAGCTGAAGATGCCCGGCCCGAAAGGCATCATCACAGCTGGTACAACTTTCCAGTACGCATACGAGTGCGATGCTGAGTGCTTCCAGTTTGCTGAAGCACTGATCCGGTCTGAGAAGCTCGCCGCTGAGCCCCCTCCGAGGACCAAGAAATCCCCGAGTCGTCCAAGCGTGCGGCCTGCTCTTTCGAGCCCGCGAAGGACACCAAGGAAGTGCCCGTCTCCGATGACGGCCGCACACTCCGTATCGGGACAGCGCTCGGTTCCGACTAGGAAAGTGTGCTCGTCGACTTCCTCCACGCGAATCTCGACGTATTCGCATGGAAACCCTCCGACATGCCAGGGATTCCAAGGGAGGTCGCCGAGCACAAGCTTAACATTAAGCCCGGCTCGAAGACGATCAAGCAGCGTCTGCGCCACTTCAACTCCGACAAGTGCAAGGCTATCGGTGAGGAGATCAAGAAGCTCATTAGTGCAGGGTTCATTTGTGAAGTCTACCACCCCGAGTGGTTAGCAAACCCTGTACTCGTTAAGAAGAAGAATGGCAAATGGAGGATGTGCGTTGATTACACGAGCCTGAATATGGCGTGTCCAAAAGATCCATTTCCTTTACCGCGCATAGATCAAGTAGTCGATTCAATGACTGGGTGCGAAACCCTCTGTTTTCTTGACGCTTACTCGGGGTGCCATCAAATCGCGATGGATCTGATCGACCAGCTCGCCACCTCATTCATCACCCCATTTGGCGCGTACTGCTACGTTTCCATGCCTTTCGAGTTAAAGAATGCAGGAGCCACCTTCCAGAGATGCATGCATCACGTCTTTGGAGATCTCATCGGTTAGCTAATCGAGACCTATGTGGATGATATCGTGGTCAAGTCGAAGAAGGTGGGCGACCTGATACCCGACCTTACCGCGGTCTTCGAAAAGCTGAGGGAGCATGGCGTAAAGTTAAATCTCGAGAAGTGTGTCTTTGGGGTCCCCAGAGGCATGCTACTCGGCTTCGTTGTGTCAGAACGCGGCATCGAGGCCAACCCCGAGAAGATCTCTGCGATCACGAGCATGGGACCCATCAAGAATCTGAAGGGAGTGCAACGCGTCACCGGATGCCTCGCTGCCCTCAGCAGGTTCATCGCTCGGTTAGGCTAGCGCAGCCTGCCACTGTACAAGCTCATGAAGAAGTCGGAGCACTTTCAGTGGACGCCAGGAGCGCAGGAAGCACTCGACTCGCTCAAGAAACTACTTGAGAGTCCACCGGTGCTCACTGCACTAGCGGAAGGAGAGCCGATGCTCTTGTACATCGCTGCCACGACCCAAGTCGTGAGCGCAGCGTTAGTCGTCGAGCGAGACGAGCCTGACAAGACGCAGAAAGTACAACACCCCATCTACTTCGTGAGCAAAGTCCTCTCCGACTCGAATACGCGATATCCGCAGATGCAGAAGCTGATCTATGCTGTCCTCATCACCAAGCAGAAGCTCCGGCATTATTTCGACTCGCACCGCATCACGGTGGTGTCCAAGTACCCGCTTGGCGAAATCATACAGAGCACGAAGGCGGAAGGCAGAATCGCTAAGTGGGCACTTGAGTTGATGGGGCAGAATATCGAGTACGCGCCCCGCACCGCCATCAAATCGCAGGCATTGGTTGACTTCGTCGCCGAATGGACGGAGATCCAAACGCCTCCTGCTCCCATCGAGCACGAGACGTGGCTCATGTACTTCGACGGATCCCTCATGAAGGAAGGAGCCGGGGTCAGACTCGTGTTCATCTCGCCTCTGGGCGTGCGAATGGAATACATGGTCCGACTACATTTCGCGGCCTCCAATAACGTCGTGGAGTACGAGGCGCTCATCAACGGTCTCCGGATCGCCCTCGAGCTAGGAATTTGACGCCTTGACGTTAGGGGGACTCCGACCTAGTCGTGGGACATGTTATGAAAGAGAAGAATTGCATAAGTCCGAAGATGGCCGCTTACTGCCGGGTGGTGCGCGAATTGGAGGACAAGTTTCACGGGCTCGAGCTCAATCATGTACTACGCGAGTACAATAAGGCGGCTGACACCCTCGTGAAGGCGGTGTCGAATCGAAAACCCATCCCACACGGGGTCTTCGCCAGCGACCAGCACGAACCATCTGTTCGTTCCGAGGAGGACAAGTCGCCAGAGCCGTCGACACAGGAGGTCATGGAGATCTATGGGGCACAAGAGCCCAACCTCGAAGACCCTGACTGGAGGATTCCGATCCTCGAGTGGATGGTGGAAGGAAAGCTGCCGCCCGACAAGGAGACGGCTCGACACATCGCTCGAATGGCTAAGTCGTACAAGCTGATCGACAGCGAGGTCCGACGAAAGGGCACAGAAGGCATATTCATGCGGTGTATCCTGGCCGACCAGGGCAAGGAACTGCTGCAAGAAATCCATGCAGGAACATGCGGACACCACGGCAGTCCAAAGACCATTGTCGGAAAAGCTTTCCGACAAGTTTTTTACTGGCCCACCGCAGTTGCCGATGCAACCCGGATCGTACGCAGCTACGAAGGCTGCCAGTTCTATGCACGACAAACCCATCTCCCGGCGCAGGCCTTGCAAACCATACCAATCACCTGGCCCTTCGCGGTCTGGGGGCTGGATATGGTCGGACCACTGAGAAAAGCACCCGGGGGCTACACCCACGTGCTCGTCGCCATCGACAAGTTCTCAAAGTGGATCGAGGCCAAGCCCATAACGAATGTCTATTCCGAGGAGGCCGTCGCGTTCTTCACCGACATCATCTATCGCTTCGGGATCCCGAACTCCATCATCACCGACAACGGCACGCAGTTCACCGGCAAGAAATTCCTCAAGTTCTGCGACGACAACCACATCCATGTGGACTGGGCCGCTGTCAGCCATCCAAGAACCAATGGACAAGGTCTAAAGCCGCGGATATTCAAGCGTCTCGAGAAGTTTCGAGCGACATGGGCCGTAGAGCTCCCGTCCGTCCTGTGGAGCCTGCGCACCACGCCAAGTCGGGCAACTGGCTGCACGCCTTTCTTCCTCGTCCACGGGTCGGAAGCGATCCTCGCAACAGACATCGACTACGGCAGTCCACCGTGTAACGCCCTGGGTTTTCAAAATCAGAAAACCCAGCATTCTGTCTCGTGACAGTCCCTAGATCAGACGCTATCACGCACATGCATTCATCACAGATAAATATCACAGTCATACAGCGAAATAAAGCATCAGAGTACGAAAAATAATCTGATTATTACATGTCCTGAATAGTCAGAGTACATCAATACACGCCTCTTGGCGGAATAACAGAAATAAGAGCCTACGCAGCGGTAGCTAGCTTCCAAAAGGTGTCTCCAGCTTCAGTCATCTTCCCACAGGCATCCTTGAGCGAAGCAACGTGCCCCCTCAGTCGTACCATCCGTCGGCGTTGTTGTCGAAGTCTGACTCGTACCCTGCAAGCTCAGGGGCTATCCCCAAGGATCGGGATAGGTCCACGTCACCAACCGTATGCAAGCTTTAGGTGGCCTACTTCTAAGGGGAAGAACATATCAAGGTAGTAGCTGAGTTTCCTATGCAGCAGCAGCATCATAAATAGAGTAATATCTCCATAATCCCACCATACCCCATATCTCTCATCCGCAAACGGATACATCTGGTCACCCAAATCGCCGTCACCATCACCTATCTCCATCTAGAGTCGGTGCGAGAACTCCCACTCCTCGCACCTCAATGGTTGCACCTGGATCCGCGAGGCAGAGGGAGCAACTCTCCTCTCCCCGAGAACAACCACGGCTCACCAATACACTCTCATCCTATAAGGGGGAAGGTAGAAATCCCAAAACGTAAGAGTCGAAGAAACAACGGGCATGTCCATAACCGAGGACGCGGCTATACGTATAGATCTAAACTCTGCAGAGCGTGTACACCAGTACCCAACTCGGAATAGTACCCGGACAGTGTACGGCCGACCGAGTCCCTACCGGACGAACACCTAGGAGTTACGATTCCATCCTGCATCCGGGTCTCGATGCGGTCCTTCGCAAAGGACCACCCCAGAACTGTGAAAATGCCCCCGTGTGGCCACACGGGGAGCGCCCAAAGGGAAGGGACTTCACCCTAACCCTCTCACTGATACCCTCTATCCTACTGGCAGGTATCGTATCACACTTGCTAGGGTCGAACGGCCCTATCCCCACTCTCGGTGAGGTGGTGTGTACGAAAGTCCTGTGTAACAGGCGACCCACTCGGTTTCAGACCGGGGCGAGCTCCTATCCTCCAAGTCAGATCGCGGCGAGCTTCGATCCGCTGCGGCACGACGGGGTGTGTGCGTGCGTGAGGCGCGGCCGTGAGTGGGCCAGCGCACTGGATCCGGTCGGATCCTCTGCGTGCACCTGCGCGTGTGTTCGCACGTGCGGGGGAAAAACCCCTGGGTTTAGCACCCGGCACCGTCTCGTGTTCGGCAAAATGCCGCTGAGGGGAGGCGGCGCGGGAAGGGGCTCGCCGGCGGCGAGGTACCTCAGGCCAAACAACAAACAACAGCGAGAGGTTGTGATGGTCCCTGCGAACATGATGACGCCAAGAAAAGGTAGGCCTTTGGCCGGGGAGGTGCTCAATGGCGGCGGCGCAAAGGAAGGCGCGGCGGCGTGGTGTGGAGTTCACCGGAGACGACGTGCAAGCGCGTCTAAAAGCCAGGTTTGCGCGCGCGTGAAACAAACGGAACGAAGCAGACCCAAAACTGGGGCTTTTGCCCTCACACATGTGAGCTCAGAACCGGCGTGCCCATGGCGGAGCCTCTGGCGGGCGCAGCGATGGCGAGGGTAAGGTCCCGCCGCAGGGCAGCGTCGCGCGTGGGTGCGCGGTGTCCTAGGCAGCGAGGCGGGCGCGAAGGCGTGCAAGCAGCGGACGGGGAGATCCCCGACTCATGTGCGTGCCGTCATGCAGGCCGGCGGCGAGGTGCGCCGGTGCACGGCGGGCATCGAGGGGTGACGGCGGCGTGCGGTCAAGAAACAAGGCAAAAATGGCGGCGGACGCGCGCGTGCGAGGTGACGGCGGCGGCTCCTGCAGAAGAAAGGCGCGGCATGAAGGCCGGCTTCACAACAACGCGTGCGCGGCGGCGCGGCTACGGTGGCGACATGGTCAAAGCGTGATCGATCCCGCCCTCGGCTCGAAGGCCGGGCCACAAAGAGGAGCAAGGGCGGACGGCCTCACCTCGGTGGCCACTGGCCGACGTGCAGGCGTTGGTGTAGAGGGGCGGAGCGGGTTCGTCGGCGAGGAAGAAGACGGCGGCGCGGACAGAGGAAGTAGGGGAGGTGGTCGGCGTCGCGGTTCAAGGCTTCGCGGCCACCAGCAGCTCCACGGGCGGCCTCCGGTCCTCGCGGCGGCGTCGGTGACTCTCCCACGGACGGCCTCCGGCTTCTTCTCCTCTCCCCCCTTCTCCTTCTCTTGCGGCGAGCGGGCGGTGTGGACAGGGGACAAGTCCCCGGTGGCTAGGGTTGGGGAGCGCTGGGGGTTGCGGCGGCAGCCTTATAAAGGGCAAGGCGCGGAGGGGGACGCGTGGACGGTCGGATGGTAAAGGAGGGGCGCGGGCACGTCGCGATGGCGCCATGGGTGGCGCTCCGGCAGGCTTTGGTGCGTCGGCGTCACCCAAAGCAGAAAAGAGGAGGGTGACAGGGTGACGTCGGGGGTGCCGTGAAGCCGGGCCCGCCTGGCAGCGCCTTGGCGCGGCACGGTAGGTGGTGAACGGGCCGGTGCTGGAGCGGGCCGTGTTGGGCTGAACCCGGGGAAAACGAGGGTGCGCGGTTGGTTTCGGAAAAAGAGATGGGGGACCTTGAACGGACTTAGACTTAAGGTTCGAGGCCCAGCAGGGTTCTCCCCTTTTCCTTTTTCTTTTCTCCCTAAAACATTTTCCATTTTTGGTTCAAATTTGAATATAAATCCAAATTTGAAACCCAAACAAATAAACTCCAAATAAAGCCAAATGAACTCTAAAGTTCTCACACTAGCATTTTATATTTCCTTGGAATTTTATTTAATTCAAAAATTAAATCTAGGAATTATAGGAGAGAAAAAGGAAGACATCCTTGTTTAAAAAGATAAGCACTCAAATAAATCGTTGAAAATTTTAAATCCTCATTTTTTATAATTAACATTCCTCAATAAAATTGTGGGATGTTACAGACTCCCCCCCTCAAAAGAATCTCGCCCTCGAGATTAAGAACTTACCTCCGTCTCGAAGAGGTGCGGGTACTTCTCTCTCATGACCGACTCTTTCTCCCACGTCGCTTCTCGCTCGGTGTGATTGCTCCAAAGCACCTTGCAGAAGCGTGTGGTGGTACTCCTGGTAGCCTTCTCGGCCCAATCCAGAATCTTCGTTGGGTACTCCAAGTACTCCAGGTTGTCTTGCAAGTCGATGGCATCGGTGGAGACATGCTTGTCAAGCTTCGGGTCGAGGCACCTCCGGAGTTGTGATATGTGGAACACAGGATGCACTCCGACAAGATCAGACGGTAACTCCAGCCTGTATGCAAGTTTTCCCACCTTTGCCACAATCTGGTAGGGCCCAACGAACCTCGGGGCTAGCTTCCCCTTCACGTGGAACCTCTTCGTGCCTCTAAGCGGTGACACTCTCAGGAAGACGTAGTCACCAACTTCGAAGGAGACATCCCTTCGCTTAGGATCAGCATAGCTCTTCTGCCTGCTCTGAGCTATCTTCAGGTTCTCTCTAACCTTGGCCACATTCTCCTCAGCTTCAACAATGGAGGCAGGACCGAAGAAAATTCTCTCCCCCACCTCAGACCACATCAACAGGGTCCTACACTTTCTGCCATACAGAGCTTCGAAGGGTGCCATTTGCAAACTCGCCTGATAGCTGTTGTTGTACGAGAACTCAGCGTAGGGTAGACTCTTCTCCCAATCGTAACTGTAAGTCAACACACAAGCTCTCAGCAGATCTTCTAGAACCTGATTCACTCGTTCAGTCTGTCCATCTGTCTGAGGGTGGAAAGCTGTACTGTAGTCCAAGTGGGTGCCCATCGAATCGTGCAGACTCCTCCAGAACTGAGTTGTGAACTGAGCACCACGATCAGACACGATGCTGCGGGGTGCTCCATGTAACCTTAGGATATGCTCAACGTAGAGATCAGCCAACTAACTCACAGAGAACTTGTTCTTTACTGGAAGGAAGTGAGCTACCTTGGTCAAACGGTCCACAATCACCCATATCGAGTCATTCCCCTTCTGAGTGCGGGGTAGACCCACCACGAAGTCCATGCTGATATCATCCCATTTCCACTGAGGTATCGCAAGTGGCTATAGCAATTCGGCGGGTCTCTGATGTTCTGCCTTCACTCTCTGATAGGTGTCACATCGGGCAACATACTCAGCTATGTCCTTCTCCATATTCTCCCACCAGAATCGACACTTCAGGTCTTGGTACATCTTGGTGCATCCGGGGTGAATGGAATACCGAGAATCGTGTGCTTCCTTCAGAATCGTCTTCCGGATATCCTCACCACTAGGCACACATATGCGATCTTTCAACCACAACGTGCCCTGCTCATCGATCCGGTAGTCAGGGGCCTTGCCTCTCGTCAGAAGGTCTTTCACTTCCTCAATCTCAGGACACTTCTTCTGAGCTTGCTGATCTGGTCTTCTAAGTTGTACTTCACCCTCAACTTGTTGAGCTGACCCTTCTCAATGATGTCAAGCTGCAATCGCTCCATCTCCTTGTACAACTCGGGCTGTTCCTTCTGCACCATCAGGTTGTTGCAGTAACTTCTTCGGCTCAAAGCATCGGCCACGACATTCGCCTTGCCAGGATGGTAGTGAATGTCGAGGTCGTAGTCCTTTATCAACTCTAGCCGTCTCCGCTGCCTCAAGTTCAATTCTTACTGGGTGAAGATATACTTCAGACTCTTGTGATCCGTGTAGATATTGCACTTGTTGCCCATCAAGTAGTGCCTCCATATCTTCAAGGCATGAACCACAGCTGCTAACTCAAGGTCATGTGTCGGGTAGTTCTCTTCATGCTTCCGAAGCTGCCTTGAAGCCTAAGCGATCACCTTGCCTTCTTGCATCAGCACACAACGAAGACCCTGCCTCGAAGCATCACAGTACACCACAAAGTCCTTGTTGTCATCGGGAAGCGTCAACACAGGAGTTGTGGTGAGTCGGGTCTTGACCTCTTGGAAGCTTGCTTCACACTTCTCAGACCACACGAATGGCGTGTTATTCTTCAGCAACTCGGTCATCAGCTTCGCAATCTTGGAGAAGTTCTCGATGAAACGGCGGTAGTACCCTGCCATGCTGAGAAAACTCCTGATCTCTGTTGCTGTCTTGGGCGACTGCCACTTTGACACAGCTTCGATCTTCGAGGGATCAACTGCAACTCCCTCTCCTGACAACACATGGCCATGGAAAGCCACTTCTTCCAACCAGAACTCGTACTTGCTGAACTTGGCATACAACTGATTCTGCCTCAGCTTCTCCAGCACAATCCTCAGATGCTCTTCATGCTCTTTTGCAGCCTCCGAGAAAACCAAGATGTTGTCAATGAAAACTATGACAAACTTGTCTAACTCATCCATGAACACCTTGTTCATCATGTTCATGAAGTAAGCAGGGGCATTCGTAAGACTGAATGATACGACAGTGAACTCATACTGCCCGTACCGGGTCACAAACGCGGTCTTGTAGATGTCCTCGGGGCGAATCTTCATCTGATGGTAGCCAGATCGAAGGTCAATCTTGCTGAAGTACTTGGCCTTCTTCAGCTGATCTAGCAGGTCATCAATGCGTGGGAACGGGTACTTGTTCTTGATGGTTACCGCATTAAGAGCACGGTAGTCGACGCACAGCCATTGCGTCCCATCCTTCTTCGGCACAAACATCACCGGTGAAGCCCAAGGTGATGCACTTGGTCGGATGTACCCCTTCTCACGGAGAGCTTCCAACTCCTCCTTCAGTGTCGCCAGCTCTAACTTGCCCATTCTATAAGGACTCTGTGCCACGGGGCTGTACCTGGCACCAGGTTGATCACGAACTCCACGTCGCGGTCTGGTGGTAACCCCGGCAGATCATCAGGAAAGACATCAGGGTACTCACAAACCACTGGAACATCGGCCACTGTCTTTGTAGTGAGGTTGTACACTGCTGGTACTTCCCGAGACTTCAGCGGCTCGAATGTGATCTTCGTTCCCTTCCGGTGCATCAGGGTCACTTGTCGGGGTGACGAGGAGATAACCCCTTTGTGAGCAGTGATCCAATCCATGCCCAGAATAACATCAATCCCATTGGACTTCAGCACGATCAGATCTCCGAGGAACTTGTGACCCTTGATGAACATCTCCACCCCTTTGCATAGCAGGGTGCAACTGATATCTCCGAGCGGTGAGCTCGTTATAATCGGTTTCGGTCAGGGAGTCATGGGGAGAGACAGTTTGTTTACAAAGTTAGAGGACACATACGAACTAGTTGCACCAGTATCAAACAAAATCAAAGCTTTAGCACCACAAACTAAAAACTCACCGATCACGACGTCAGGAGCGTCGGCAGCCTCCTCCTCAGTCAGGAGGTTGAGCCTTCCGCGATCAGCAGTCGGCTGGGGAGCAGCCTGAGGTGGCCTCCCTCCTGGAGCTGGTGCCCTGGCAGGTGTAGCAGCGGTCTTCTTGCTGGGGCACTCGTACGACTTGTGGCCTGGCTTGCCACAGGCGTAGCACGTCGGGGTGAAACCTCCGGTGCTGGGTCTCAACGCGCTCTGCTGCGGGCAGTTGTAGCCACCACCCTGCTGCTGGTAGTTGCTCCTTCCTCCTTGGTTTGGTGCACGGTTCCCTCCAAAGCCACGTCCGGGTTGGTTGTTCCCCAGGTGGTAGCTCCCTCGGAGCAGGTTGCTCTGCCCACTCCTCGGCCTCTGGAGGGATCGGTCGCCATGGTCCTGATCTCCGAACCTCTTCTTGCCCTTCATGCGCTCCTCATGCCCCCTCCTTTCTTCCTCGAGCGCGATAGCCCTGTTCACCAGGTGGCGAAGGGACTTGTGCTCGCTGGCCTTCAAGCCCTGGCGGAGACCGTGGTGGAGGCCTCACAGAAACCAGAACTGCTTCTTGTCGTCGGTGTTGGCGTCGTCAGGGGCATAGCGCATCATCTTCATGAAGTGCCTCTCGTACTCCTCCACCCTTATCGCACCCTGAGTCATGGTGCGGAACTCCTGTGCCTTCTAGATCATGAGCTCCTTTGGCAGGTACTGCTCGCGGAACAACTCACAGAACTCCAGCCAGGTGATGAACGCTGGGTCCGGGTGACTCCCGGAGCAGTTGTCCCACCAATACTTGGCAGGACCCTCGAGCTGGTGGACGGCGAGAGTGACACACTCCTCGTCGGTGTAGGCGGTGAGGTCGAGCTTTGTCTCGATCACGCGGAGCCAGTCATCGGCATCGAGGGGATCGTCCGAGTAGCTGAAGGTAGGGGCCTTCAGACGGATGAACCTCTCGATCTTCTTGGCGAAGTCCTCCTCCACCGGGGCGTTGCGGTTCCCACCGACTCGGTTCTCGATGGCGTCAGCCATCGTCTGCATCAGCTGAGTCTGCAGGGCCATCACCTCAGCTAGGTTAGGTGGTGGCGGTGGCGGTGCTCCACGGCCACGACCACGCCCACAACCCTGAGGAGCTGGGTGTGGCTCAGGTTCTCCTTCGGCTTCCTCCTCTTCTCCATCCTCCACAGCGCCTTGTCCGATGGGCGGAGGCGGTGGTGGTGGCACCATAGCGCCTCGGCCATGTCCTAGGACAGGCGCGTGTCCACGACCACGAGTGCGTCCACGTCCACATACGGGAGCGCGGCCACGTCCACGGCCATGGACAGGCGGGGCTGGCGGGGCTTGCTCTTCCTCGGCAACCTCAAAGCGTGCCAGCAAGCGTTCGGACCTTCTGATCGACATCTTACTGAAAACAAGACCAAGAATATAGGGATGCTTTAGATACATCACTCACCAACAAATTGAGTATGATATACAAGCATGAAAATATTTCTACTAATATAAATCCAACACTCAATAAGAAGAAGCAATAAGAACGAACAACTCCATTAAGACCAAACAATCAGCGTCCATTATGAGTACATAAGTTTCCTCGAGGCTGACTCAAGCCTTGGAGGTCACACACAACAACGATCTAATATAGCATTACATGATCTCAAAAGGGTGTGCACATCTAGGTGTGAAAAGACTCATAACTCATCATGCACCGGAACAGACTCTCGGCTGCATGGAACAACTCATGGAGACTACCTATCTTACAACTCTACTCTTATTAGCATGGTCATGCTCCGGCACGCTACTCGAAGCGGGCCTTCTTGTACCTCACGGGGTAACGGTCCTCCTCAGGAAAGTCTCTGGGAAACATCCGTGACAGCCTAGCATGAGCAGCCCTCACCTCCTGGGTCTCAACCGGAGTGGGCATGTCAGCCAGGGGGCACAGGTGAAGCTTGAGGGCGGACGGGTAGAGCCTGAAGGTCTCCTTGCGGATCGCCCGCTGGTACTCGGGGGGTAGCAGACTGTTGAGCTCCTGGAGCTCGTCCACTCGAAGTGAGTCAGCGTCCTCCCAAGTCCTCAACATCCTCTTGCACTTGTCCAGTAGAAACACCGAAGTCCTGGTGAGTGCAGCGATGTTGGCGGTGTTGGAGTAGTGGTCCTCCACCAGTTCGGCCACTCTGGCCTTCTCACGAACCAGGTTGCGCCCCTGGGCGGCGAACCGAGCATCCTTCTGGTCCAGCTTGGCGAAGAGACGGGTGAACCTGGCCTCCTGCTTGCGTAGATCCTCTTGAGCGTAGATCTTCTCCTCTCGAGCGGTCACCCTCTCAGCCTCTGCCTGCACTACCAAAGAGTTGGCATGGCGTAACCCTCGCTCGAGCTGCTCGACTCGCTGGCGAAGGGTGAGGTTCTCCACGAGCAAGCTCTGGGTGCGGGGCTGAAGCTCCTTCAGCTCCAGAGTGGTGTACTCCAGCCTGCTGAAGAGTGCACTCGTCTGCTCGCTCAGTCGGCGGGCGTGAGTGTCGAGGTCGACGAGGTAGCTCCCAGTGGTGACGAGCGTGTCGTCGGACTCACGTAGAGGTCCCTGAACCACCTCCTCCTCGTAGAGTGCTGAAGGGTCTGGCAGTCCGTTCACGATCGGAGCCACTCTGTAGTAGTCCTGGGGGATCAGCCGCAGGTCTCCAGTCCTGTAGACGTCGCGGTACCTAGCCAGCAGGTGGCGAAGTACGTGGCTGCAGGTGGTGTCCACAGCGTTCCTGACGTTGAGTCCTGTGCTGTGCTCGAGCATCCCGGGGAAGCCTGGAAGTGCCGGTTGGGGTAGGATGGCCACCGTGCAAAGCACTAGTGGTCCCGACAGTGTGCGGACGTCCTCAGCACGGTAGGTGACACGCGTAGGGGGAATCCCCAGCCTGAGGACGACCCGGTCAACCCAACTGGTGAGTCCCTCCATGTGCTCCGGGAGCAACTCCACCTCCTGACGAGCCATCTCCTGTGACACGGAAGAAATTTTTCTAGTAAGCGCAGGTGAGATAGAACTTTTCAAAAGAAGGATAAGTTTTGTAACATAAGTCAAGAATGGTATATAATCAAAAGAGGTTGTTTAGAGTCCTAATTTCTATCGACCATTTCTAAGGGCACGTGCTACGGTCAAGTACGGCTCAGATACCATCTGTAACGCCCTAGGTTTTCAAAATCGGAAAACCCAGCATTCTGTCTCGTGATAGTCCCTGGATCAGACACTATCACGCACAGGCATTCATCACAGATAAATATCACAGTCATACAGCGAAATAAAGCATCAGAGTATGAAAAATAATCTGATTATTACATATCCTGAATAGTCGGAGTACATCAATACACGCCTCTTGGCGGAATAACAGAAATAAGAGCCTATGCAGCGGTAGCTAGCTTCCAAAAGGTGTCTCCAGCTTCAGTCATCTTCCCATAGGCATCCTTGAGCGAAGCAACGTGCCCCCTCAGTCGTTCCATCCGTCGGCGTTGTTGTCGAAGTCTGACTCGTACCCTGCAAGCTCAGGGGCTATCCCCAAGGATCGGGATAGGTCCACGTCACCAACCGTATGCAAGCTTTAAGTGGCCTACTTCTAAGGGAAAAGAACATATCAAGGTAGTAGCCGAGTTTCCTATGCAGCAGCAGCATCATAAATAGAGTAATATCTCCATAATCCCACCATACCCCATATCTCTCATCCGCCAACGGATACATCTGGTCACCCAGATCGCCGTCACCATCACCTATCTCCATCTAGAGTCGGTGCGAGAATTCCCACTCCTCGTACCTCAATGGTTGCACCCGGATCCGCGAGGCAGAGGGAGCAACTCTCCTCTCCCCGAGAACAACCACGGCTCACCAATACACTCTCATCCTATAATGGGGAAGGTAGAAATCCCAAAACGTAAGAGTCGGAGAAACAATGGGCATGTCCATAACCGAGGACGCAGCTATACGTATAGATCTAATCTCTGCAGAGCGTGTACACCAGTACCCAACTCAGAATAGTACCCGGACGGTGTACGGCCGACTGAGTCTACCCTACCGGATGAACACCTAGGAGTTACGATTCCATCCTGCATCCGGGTCTCGATGCGGTCCTCGCAAAGGACCACCCCAGAACTGTGAAAATGCCCCCGTGTGGCCACACGGGGAGCGCCCAAAGGGAAGGGACTTCACCCTAACCCTCTCACTGATACCCACTATCCTACTGGAAGGTATGGTATCGCACTTGCTAGGGTCGAACGGCCCTATCCCCACTCTCGGCGAGGTGGTGTGTACGAAAGTCCCGTGTAACAGGCGACCCACTCGGTTTCAGACCGGGGCGAGCTCCTATCCTCCAAGTCATCACAAAAACCCCAACACCTGTGCTCCTAAAAACGATGTACCCGCCATAGGTACCACATTGGGCAACATCCGAGAAGACGATCCCTGGCCCCCGATCCCAGACCGGGTTGTCTTGAGCTCACCCCCGCCAAAATATCCCAAAACACCTTCTCCTGCCGGTTTTTCCCACACACGCCAAGAAACTATCACAATAATCCCAACACATGCATAGAAAGCTCAGCATATCATCTCACATAAGTAAAGTAGTAGTAGTAGGTCAATCAAGGACAAGAATGTAAAAGAGGCTATGCACGGGTTCATCTCATCCATCACTATGCAGTAAAATAGAGCACTAGCAGTTCTAATAGCCATGCCTAATGGGCATTCAAAGAATGGTCGGGCATGGACCAGGGTGCGAGTAGTCATCGTAGCCGAGGTCGTCGTCGTAGTCCTGGTTCAGCTCTCCGGCTCCGACGGCTCCTAGAATCGTATATAAATAAATAACTCGGCGGCTAGTTGCAATAAATCCAAGAGAAGGAACAAATAAGACCCAAAAAGAGGCAAACTCTAGCCTAGCGCGGAGTTTGGATTTTTAGAAGATTTTCAGAAGAAGTTTCATATTTTTCGGAGTTAAAACGGATTTAATACGAATTTCCAAAGATAAAATAGATTTCTGAAATTAAAATACGCATACACAATAATACAATCTTTTAGCTAGCTCTAAACCTACTCTAGCCAGCTCTCAGAGGGCCTATAGCTAGTTGCATGCCAGCTCCAGCGTTGATGCAGCACCCACGTGCCTGGCTTCAAGCCAGCGCCTGCCCACGTGGCTGCCTGCGTGGCAGCCCGGCGTGGCAGCGCGCGCAGCGGATCCCAGCGATCCGCTGCGGCACGGCGGGGTGTGTGCGTGCGTGAGGCGCAGCCGTGAGTGGGTCGGCGCACTGGATCCGGTCGGATCCTCTGCGTGCACCTGCGCGTGTGTGCGCGCGTGCGAGGGAAAAACTCCTGGGTTTAGCACTCGACGCCGTCTCGTGTTCGGCAAAATGCCGCTGAGGGGAGGCGGCGCGGGAAGGGGCTCGCCGACGGCGAGGTACCTCAGGCCAAACAACAAACAGCAGCGAGAGGTTGTGACGGTCCCTGCGTACATGATGACGTCAAGAAAAGGCAGGCCTTTGGCCGGGGAGGTGCTCAATGGCGGCGGCGCAAAGGAAGGCGCGGCGGCGTGCTGTGGAGTTCACCAGAGACGACGTGCAAGCGCGTCTAAAAGCCAGGTTTGCACGAGCGTGAAACAAATGGAACGAAGCGGACCCAAAACCGGGGCTTTTGCCCTCACACGTGTGAGCTCAGAACCGGCGCGCCCATGGCGGAGCCTCTGGCCGGCGCAGCGACGGCGAGGGTGAGGTCCCGCCGCAGGGCAGCGTCGCGCGTGGGTGCGTGGTGTCCTAGGCAGCGAGGCAGGCGTGAAGGCGTGCAAGCAGTGGACGGGGAGATCCCCGACTCGTGTGCGCGCCATCATGCAGGCCGGCGGCGAGGTGCTCCGGTGCACGGCGGGCATCGAGGGGTGACGGCGGTGTGCGGTCAAGAAACAAGGCAAACACGGCAGCGGACGCGCGCGTGCGAGGTGACGGCGGCGGCTCCTGCAGAAGAAAGGCACGGCACGAAGGCCGGCTTCACAGCAGCGCGTGCGCGGCGGCACGGCTACGGCGGCGACATGGTCGCGGCGTGATCGATCCCGCCCTCGGCTCGAAGGCCGGGCCACAACAGAGGAGCAAGGGTGGACGGCCTCACCTCGGTGGCCACTGGCCGACGTGCAGGCGTTGGTGTAGAGGGGCGGAGTGGGTTCGTCAGCGAGTTAGAAGACGGCGGCGCGGACAGAGGAAGCAGGGGAGGTGGTCGGCGTCGCGGTTCGAGGCCTCGCGGCCACCAGCGGCTCCACGGGTGGCCTCCGGTCCTCGCGGCGGCGTCGGCGACTCTCCCACGGACGGCCTCCGGCTTCTTCTCCTCTCCCCCCTTCTCCTTCTCTCCCAGCGAGTGGGCAGTGTGGACAGGGGACAAGTCCCCGGCGGCTAGGGTTGGGGAGCGCTAGGGGTTGCGGCGGCGGCCTTATAAAGGGCAAGGCGCGGAGGGGGACGCGTGGACGGTCGGATGGTAAAGGAGGGGCGCAGGCGCGTCGCGACGGCGCCATGGGCGGCGCTCCGGCAGGCTTTGGCGCGTCGGCGTCACCCAAAGCAGAAAAGAGGAGGGTGACGGGGTGACGTCGGGGGTGACGTGAAGCCGGTCCCGCCTGGCAGTGTCTCGGCGCGGCGCGGTAGGTGGTGAACGGGCCGGTGCTGGAGCGGGCCGTGTTGGGCTGAACCGGGGGAAAACGAGGGTGCGCGGTTGGTTTCGGAAAAAGAGATGGGGGACCTTGAACGGACTTAGACTTAAGGTTCGAGGCCCAGCAGGGTTCTCCCCTTTTCCTTTTTCTTTTCTCCCTAAAACCTTTTCCATTTTTGGTTCAAATTTGAATATAAATCCAAATTTGAAACCCACACAAATAAACTCCAAATAAAGCCAAATGAACTCCAAAGTTCTCACACTAGCATTTTATATTTCCTAGGAATTTTATTTAATTCAAAAATTAAATCTAGGAATTATAGGAGAGAAAAAGGAAGACATCCTTATTTAAAAAGATAAGCACTCAAATAAATCGTCAAAAATTTTAAATCCTCATTTTTTATAATTAACATTCCTCAATAAAATTGTGGGATGTTACACACCGGTTCAAGCCTACACTGAAGAAGGCAACCAGGTCGCCCTCGAGAACGCCATCGACCAGCTGGATGAGGGGCGCAGCGTCGCCCTCCTCCACTCAGCACGATATCAGTAGGCTCTACGCCGCTACCACGAGCGCAACATACGAGAGAACGAGTTCCAAGTCGGCGACCTCGTCCTCCGACGAGTTCAAAGTAACGAGGGGAGACACAAGCTTTCACCTCCATGGGAGGGGTCCTTCATCGTCGACCAAGTGCTCCGACCAGGAACCTTCAAACTTGAAGTGTCTCCTCATCAGAGGGGACTAAATGTGATACAAATACCAGTCTCAGGAGGCTGGTAACAGATTTATTACAATAGATGGTACATCACCGTACAAAATGTCGTGGTTGTGGGCACGGAAGCACCACTGCCATGAGGAATAACATAAGTACAACAAGCCACATGATAAGACCAACGACATCTACTATAGGATCAGAGTCTTGCACCATAGGAGCGTCCTGTGGAGACCCTGAGCCACAGGCACGGCTGGGTGTAGAACGACGACCTACTCAACGTCCTCAGGAACGAAGTCTGGATCCTCCTCTGTAAAATAGTGATTAGGCAAGGGTGAGTACATACGTACTCGACAAGTCCAACCACACCCACGGAGGGGTCAAAATCAGAATATGCACAGGATATAACAAGGATTAGGATAGGGTTTATTTTCTGAAAACTCATGTAGGGGTTCATTTTCAAAAGTTTTTCGCAAACAATTTCAGTAACTTAGATGTTCAGAGAAAAACTAGTTTAGACTACCGGATTCCCCATCCACCGTAGCCTAGGCACACAGCCACACGCTCTCCAAAATTACTCACACTTGTGAAAACAATACCCAAAACACTAGTTAAGTGACCACACCATGACTCGTCCAATACCGTGGACACGGCTATTCGAATAGATTTTACACTCTGCAGAGGTTGTACACTTTCCCCACAAGTAGGGTACCGCCACACGAACACCTTGGTGCCGGCGCGGATCCTATCAAAGCCATTACCCACCTTAGCTAACCCTACTAACCACCACGGAAGCGATCAAGGGGTTATTACTCTTAACCGGGGCATACCTCACATAGACCGTATCCCTTCTCCTTGTCCTTCCGTTGCACACCCGCACTACTGGTGGTTAGCAGATTAACTAGTGGGATTTATGCTAAGCCGTTGCCACATACAACGGTCGAGTGGTTGTACGAGAAATTGGGTTAGGTGAGATGACACATAACCCGGTCCTTAATCCGACAAGATGGACATCTACCACATCCTTCTCGACCTCAAAGGTACGAGCTCACCACAGCTCCTGACTCACACACTCGTCCATCCCGTCGACACAACTCTTTCGTCACTTCCTGAAAACACCCAATTCCCATTTTATAAAAACAATTGCGCACACAGTTTTACGAAGGTATTGTATTTGGGATTCAAACATAGCAATCAATGGCTGGGGGCTATCCTACCAGGTTTAAAGTAAAACATCATGCAATTTGCAAACAGGCCATAGGGTTATTTTTATAAAACTAGGATTAAACATGCATCAAATGATGAGATTGGACTTACCGTCTTCGAAGTCTTCCGGGAGTTCCTGCTCACGGTTCGGGTCTTCGGGCTCCTGGGCACAGTAGGCGGCTCCGAACTCCTCCTGGGGTTCCTCGTTCACTCCGTCGGCTACGGCACACAATCAAGCATACAAGCAACACAAGCAAACAAAGATTTACCGGCAGAGCTCGAGGAGAGAATAAATAGGAAAAAGGATAGATAAATATTATTTATGGGAAATTGGTGAAGAGTTCGGCGGGAATAGACCCGGGGAATATATGGTGAAGTTTGGAATTAATTTGGAGTAAAACGGTGTATGAAATGATATAACAAAGGGTGTTTAGGGGCTAGTTTAATAAGAATAAGGACCTATTTGTAAAGAACTTAAGAATCTCAGGGGCTTCTTGGTGAAACAGAGTTTGAGAGAGGGGGAAGTGTCTCGGTTGGAAAAGGAAAAGGGGAAGGGGGGTATGGACAAAATGTCCATCTTCTTCCTCCCCTCAACTCAAAACAGGGGAGGGGTCGCGGACAGAGGGGGGTCGGCCGGTGGGGGGGGAAGGGGCGCCGGCGACCTAGGCCATGGGGACGGCCGGGAGGTGGGGCAAAACGGAGAGGAGGTCGAGGTCAACCCATTCCGCTCCTCACCTTGAGCTGAGACGGCTCGTGGAGGGAGATCAACAACGTCGGGCGGACTGTGGTAATGGAGGTACTGGTGGCGGCGACAGGGAGCTCAGGAGCAACAGGGGAAGGCCGGGTGGCTTGGGGGCGAGGCAGGGGCGGCGCAAGCTCCTTTTATAGGCGCGGGAAGGCGGTGGAGCGACCGGGGTCGAGCTCGTGGAGCTCGTGCAGCCTGTTAATGGAGGTTGGCCGGCTTCGCAGTAATGGCGACGAGACGCGAGCGGCAGCGGCGACGTGACTCGTCGGGTAGTGACGCGGTGGCGGGCGAGCTGGGCAGCGACAGGCTCGAGCGGTGTCGCGAGGCGGGCGGCGGCTTGCAGCGGTACTGGAGCTCGGAGGCGACGGAGCACGCAGGCAAGTTAATGGCGGCGCGGCGTCGAGCGGCAGGGTGAGGTCTCGTCGCGGTCTGGCACGTGCAGCGAGCAGAGGAGGGGCCGGGAGTACGGCGTGGGGGCGAAGCAGAGGCAGGGTGTGTGGCGTGCCGTGCAGGGCCGCGGGGCGTGCGCGTGCCGTGCGTAGAGTAGGGCCGCGGGGCATCCGTGAGGAAGAAAGGGAAAAAAGAAACAAGAGAAGGAAAAAGAAAAAGGGAAAAAGAAGAAAAAGGAAAAAGGGAGAAAGAGAAAAGAGAAAAGAGAAAAAGAAATAGAAAATTAGAGAAGAAAATTTAGGAAAAATTCTAGGAAAATTAGGAAAAACGGAGAGAGCTTTTTGGTGGAGTTTTTCCGGGTTTTGGGCGCCGACGCGACACGGCGTGATTTTCAGATCGGCATGGATTGCGAGGCTGGCGAATCCGGGGCGCTCGCCGGGATGCGGGCCGGAGAGATTCTCGGTGTCGGGCGACTGCCGGGTGTGGCTCGGGTTCAAAAGGGAAAAGCAGAAATGATGATCGGAGTTTAGGATTTGATCGAGCTCGGCGGTAAAGATTTTCGAAAAGCGCGTAATTTAGCAGGTGTTTTAATTAGGGTCTGAAAACGTGGGCGTTACAAACCTACCCCACTTAAAAGGAATCTCGTCCTCGAGATTCGACTGATCCTCGAACGGGTGGGGAAACTCTTTCCTCAGGGCGTCTTCCCGTTCCCAAGTAGCTTCTTCTACTCCATGCCTACTCCATTGAACTCTGCACATCCGAACTTCTGACTTTCTCGTTCTTTTGACTACTGTGTCCAAGATTCAGATAGGTACCTCTTGATACCTAAGGTCCGGCTGCAAATTGATTTCTTCTACCGGCACTTGTTTCTCTTCGAGTCCTTTTGGGCACTTCCGTAATTGTGAGATGTGAAACACCGGGTGTATGTCTGCCATTTCTTCTGGTAGTTTCAAGCGGTATGCCACTGATCCAACTCTTTTCAGTACCTTGTACGGTCCAATGTACCAAGGGGCTAATTTTCCATGTACCTGAAATCGTCGAGTTCGTCGGATGGGTGAAACCTTGAGGTAAACAAAATCGCCTGGAGTGAAGCTTACTTCACGCCTCTTCTTGTCTGCGTAGCTCTTTTGTCGGGACTGGGCAGCCTTTAATTTTTCTCAGACCTCGACTACCCGTTCCTCAACTTCCTTTATTATTGCGAGCCCAACTAAGGCACGTTCTCCCACTTCTGACCACATCAATGGGGTTCTGCATTTTCTCCCGTATAGGGCTTCAAATGGTGACATGCCTAGGCTGGCTTGATAACTGTTGTTGTACGAAAACTCTGCATATGGTAGGCTTTGTTCCCAATCTTTGGCATAGGTGAGGACACATGCCCTTAGCATGTCTTCCATGATCTGATTCACCCTCTCGGTCTGTCCATCCATCTGCGGGTGATAAGCTGAGCTAAAATCCAACTTGGTACCCATGGCTTTATGTAAACTCTTCCAAAACCTGGAGGTGAATTGGGTTCCTCTATCCGAAACAATCCTGCTGGGTACTCCATGCAGCTTCACTATGTTTGCTATATACAGCTTAGCCAACTTCTCTCCGCCATAATTATGTCGTACATGTATAAAGTGAGCGACTTTAGTGAGTCGGTCCACTATTACCCATATGGAATTATATCCCTTCTGTGTCTTGGGCAAGCCTACTACAAAGTCCATACCTATCTCATCCCACTTCCAAACTGGGATAGGTAGGGGTTGTAACAGTCCTGCTGGCTTCTGGTGTTCGGCTTTAATTCTCTAGCAGGTATCAAAGTGGGCGACGAACCGTGCAATGTCTGCTTTCATTCCATTCCACCAATACCTCTGTTTGAAATCCATGTACATCTTGGTAGATCCTGGGTGGATGGAATACGCGGAGTTGTGGGCCTCATCCATGATGGTCTGTCAAAAATCCCCAGCTTCAGGCACGCATATTCTATTCTTGTACCACAATGTACCTTGATCGTCCACTCTGAAGTCTGGGGCTTTATTCTCTCCCGTGTGCTTGCGGATCTTCATTAAGTCCTTGTCCAGCTCTTGGGCTTTTCTGATTTGGTCCTCTAGGGTGGGTTGAACACTTAATTGGTGGACGTATCCTTTGGGCACAATGTGTATGTTGAGTCGTGCCATTTCTTCTCGCAGTTGGGTGCTCTTAGGCCTGGCTTTCTCATAGGATTTCCTGCTTAAGGCATCTACCACTACATTAGCTTTTTCTGGGTGGTAATGGATTTCCAGGTTATAGTCCTTGACCAATTCTAACCACTTTCTTTGCCTTAAGTTCAGGTCGGGCTGAGTAAAAATGTACTTCAAGCTCTTGTGGTCTGTATAGATCTCATATTTATTTCCAATCAAGTAGTGTCTCCAGATCTTAAGGGCATGCACTACGGCTGCAAACTCCAAATCATGGGTTGGATAATTCTGCTCGTGAGGCTTAAGCTGGCGGGATGCATAGGCCACTACTTTTCCGTCCTGCATAAGGACACATCCTAATCCTTGTCGGGAGGCGTCGCAATACACGACAAAATCCTGTTGAATGTCTAGCAATGTTAGCACTAGGGCGGTTGTCAGTCTCCTTTTCAACTCCTGGAAACTTCTCTCACATGACTCGCTCTAGACGAACTTCTTTTCCTTCTTGAGCAACTCTGTCATGGGGTGAGCAATCTTGGAGAATCCTTCAATAAACCTCTGGTAGTATCCTGCTAGGCCAAGAAAACTCCTGATTTCGCTCACATTGGTTGGTTGTTGCCAGTTGGAAACTGCTTCCACTTTCTCAGGATCAACTGCTACTCCTTCTGCAGTCAGAATGTGACCAAGGAAGGCTACTTTCTCAAGCCAAAATTCACACTTGCTGAATTTAGCATATAGCTTGTGTGCCCTCAATTTCCCGAGTGCCACCCGTAAGTGTTGCTCATGCTCTCGGACATTCTTAGAGTAAATAAGTATGTCATTGATAAAGACTACGACACACTTATCTAACTCCTCCATAAATACTTTATTCATGAGATTCATGAAATAGGCGGGGGCATTAGTGAGTCCAAAAGACATCACCGTGAACTCATATTGACCATAGCGGGTGACAAAGGCCGTCTTTGGTATGTCACTCTCCTTAATCTTGAGTTGATGGTAACCCGACCTTAGGTCTATCTTGGAGAAGTATTTGGCACCTTTTAATTGATCAAAAAGATCATCTATCCTGGGGAGAGGATATTTGTTCTTTATGGTGACCTCATTCAGTGCGCGATAGTCTACGCACATCCTCATACTCCCATCCTTCTTCTTCACAAAGAGAACTGGGGCTCCCCATGGCGATAAACTAGGTCTGATAAACTTGAGGTATTGCAATTCTTCCAATTGCTTCTTTAACTCTGCCAACTCTGATGTTGCCATCCTATAGGGTCTCTTGGCGATAGGAGCAGTTCCGGGGATAAGATCGATTGCAAACTCTATATCCCTATCTGGTGGCATCCCGAGGAGTTCTTCAGGGAACACATCTGGGTACTCACACACTACTGGGACATCTTCTATGGATTTGGCTTCCATGCTAAAAACCATCACATCTGGCCTGCTTTCTCGGGTATGGCAGGTCACCTTTACTCCATCTGGGTTGGTTAGGTATACTACTTTATCTGCACAGCTTATAAGGCCATGGTGAAGGCTTAGCCAGTCCATTCCAAGGATTACATCTATCCCTTTAGACTTTAGTACTACTAAGTCTGCTAGGAACTCTACCCCACTTAAAATGATCCTTACTCGGGAACAACCCAGTTGACACTTAATGTCACCTCCGGGCGTTCGGGTTAATAGGGGTTTCTTTAGTAGTACTATAGTAATGTTGTGCTTTTCCACAAAATTTGAGGATATGAACGAATGTGATGCTCCCGAATCAAATAATATGGTTGCTAGGGCTGAGCTGACCAGATACTCACCGAGTACTATGCCATGTGCATCTTGAGCTTCTTGCGCATTGATGTGGTTGACGCGGGCTCGTCCATACGACTGCTGGGGCTGTCTCATCTGTGAGTTGTTGTTGTTGTTGTTGTTGTTGTAGTTGTTGTAGTTGTTGTTGTTGTTGCGAACCGGCACACGGTTGGCTCCAGATACAACCGGTCTTGGCCCATTCACTGAGTTGGAGAAGGCTGAGGCTGCTGGCTTGTTGGCGTATGGGCAGTTGGCAATGAAGTGTCCGATTTCACGGCAGTTGAAACATGCCCTGGGGTTGTTGTTGGCAGTGACCTGGCTAGCATTGCTCTGTGGGGGCTTCGTGGTGTTCTGGATGCTGTACTGTTGGTACTAGGTTTTAGGGCCCTGTGAGCTCGTGGCCTGTGACTGGGTTCTATACTGCATGGGGGCTTGGGACCTGGACATGGGGTGATCGAAGCTTTTCTGCCTCTGGGAGCGCTCCTGCTGCTGAGCTTTGTGCTCCATGAACTTGCGCTTGTTCTCCCTCTTCTCTTCTGCCCTGGCTCTCTCGGTGAGGATAGCCATGTTCATAAGGGTGTTGAAATCTGGGTAGATCTGAGGGGTAAGCAGAGTTCTCAGTTCCGGGATCAAGTCCTTCTTGAACATGTCCTGTTTCTTCGAGTCTTTGTCCACTTCTTCGGGGGCATAGCGGGCTAACTCTATAAACTGGTAGGTGTATTCCTCCACTGACTTATTGCCCTGGCGGAGTTCACGGAACTCGTCCGCTTTGCGCTTCAGTGTGGCTTCAGGGATGTGATAGCGACGGAATTCCTCCACAAATTCTTTCCAAGTGATGCTGGAGGGATCTTTGGCCGCTGCACAGTAGTTTTCCCACCAAGCCAAGGCTGTTCCGGTGAGCTGATGGGTGGCCAAGAGAACTTTGTCTTGATCCTCACAGTTGAATGGTTCTAACTCCCTTAGGATGGCCCTCAGCCAGTCATCTGCATCCAAAGGATTTACGGACCCGCCAAAAGTGGGTGGCTTGGTCCGGAGGAACTCTATCAACTTCTCATTCATGCCCAGAACATGAGGCTTCTGACGGTTGATGGCATTGGCTAGAGCTTCCAGCAACCGAGTCTGGTTGTCCATCACTTGCACCAGGTCCACAGTAGGCGGGGGTGGCGGCTGCATCTGACTTTCTTCTTCACCACCATCCTGGTTTACTTCTTGTTCGCCAGGACGCCTAACTTGAGATCCTTCCTTGTTTGTGTCGTCACGGCCATGGCCCGGGAAGGTCCTGGTGGCACGCCTCGGGGGCATCTGTGGGTAGAGAGGTTTTTATGAGATCAGGGTTTTATGTGATGTTTAAGTTGATTAAAACGGGTTTTCAAAAAGACAGCACACATTACAAGCACTCACGACAAACATCACAAGCAAACTTTATTACAAACATCAGAGGAGGATACAACGCACACTACTCGACTGGTGCTAAGCGACTTGGTACTACAACAAAGGCTAGGGTTGCGACTCGGATCTTGGACTATTACTCCTTCCTTCCTTAGGGCTCTAGTCTCGGGAAGACTACTCGCGGGGCGAGCCTGGGACGGAGTGCACTTCCAGCGGAATGAGCAGCTCATCGTCGGGGAGATCCTCATGGATCCCATTCTCTCTGGGTTGTGCTAGAGGTTCTTCTTTTGCAGCTGCGGCGGGTTGTTCATTGGCTGCAGGTGGTGCTGACGGGGTCCTGGGATTCCTCCCCATCCTATGAGGGGTGTCCCTATCAGGATGTGGGGTTCCCCGATGGCTGGGATGGGTGTCCCACTGCCGGTCCATTCTTGCATGCGCAGATCATGGACCCGCCTGAGGCTTTCACGGGCAACGGCTTCACTGCTTATGGTGGTCGTGGTCCTTGCTTCAGCTTGAGTCACTCAGACTTGTTGCGTCCTTACTTCCAGCTCTGCTTGCTCGGCTCGAGTGATTTGCTCCCTCAAGAGCTTAGCCTGCTCGTCGAACAGTGCATCCAAGGAGACGAGGTAGGCGACCACATAGTACAGCATGTCTTCTTGGTGGCGGCGCCGTTCCAGGCTTCGCATGCGAGCCTGCCAAACTCGGGTTCTTATGGCGGGAGGAAAAAGCCTCATGGGTGTGGTGGCAAGGTGTTCCTCATAGATGCGACACAGGTAGCGAAGTGCCTTTCTAATGGCCAAGGGGTAGGTGTCCTGATGTCGGAACCCTGTGGCGGTCACGCGCCACGGTTCAATGTTGGGGTAGCGGTTGCTTCTGGCGACGGAGACGACCACTCTACAGCGAAGAGTACCGAGGTGCTCGTACTCCCTAGTGTAGTACCTAGGGCGCTCAGTAATACCGAGGCGCTCCAAGGAGGTGATAAAGAGGCGGGAGAAACCCGGTTCCACCTGACAGACACCTTCGGTCCATCCGTCTTCGGCCATCTGAAAACAAGGGTAGAGTTGAACAAGTTGTGCAAAAAGGTGGGGTACAAGTGGTAGATGACTTTTTATTTATCAACAAGCCGGGTACATGGGTACATCATTTATTAGGATGATAGCCCTTACTAGGATACTCTACTCTCCCCTCATAGGGACTACTCCTCAAACCGAATAGGACGCTTCTTTAGGGGAAGGTACTGCTCCGGTATCTCATCCCTGGTCTGAGTGCCCTTATCCCAATGGGTTTCTTCGGGTTCTCCTTCCAGCAACCCAGCCTCTCTTCTTCTCTTTCGTGCCTCAGCAAGCACGTTCCACAGGGTTTGGGTGAATCCTCGGGAGTGTTCCATTTGTGCCTCGGCTTCTATAGCCCTTTTCTGTTGTGCTGCCAACGCCTGTTCTGCTCTCTCTGCCCTGCGGATTTGGTGCTTCAGCTGCGTCTCTTGTTCTTGGTACAGATGTTCTAAGCTGTTGAGGTAAATGGATAGGTGGGAGACTGTATCTTCTAGTTCTTCTTCTTCCCTTCCAAGTCTCCTCATTCGGTCAATCCATGAGCGTCCTCTTCCTCCAGAGGGCGGGAAAAATCCCATTGGAGTCTGTCGGAGATGATGCTTATAGATCACACGCAGACGTCGTAGAGCTTTTCGAGCAGCCTTACAGTAAGTGTCGGGGAAGCGAAATCCAATGGTGGAGATGAAACAAGGATCTATGTCGGGGTAGAGTGTGCTTCTTCCCACGAAGATCATCACGTCACACCGAAGGGTGCCTCTGAGATCGTACTCTCGATAGGTGTACTCTGGTGGGTCCACAACTCCGACGCGTCCTAGGCTGAGTAGCAACAACTTAGGAAGGCCAAGCTCTGCGTGGCAGACTCCTCCCCTCCATTCCATGTTATCCATCTGGAACCAGACAATGGCCAAGGTAAGTGCTTATGTGAAGGTGAGCAAAGTAGGGAAAAGATCAAGCAAGGAATAGCTCAGGAAAGGTCTTGGGTCCTAAGGGTCACGTCCTATGGCCAACCTACGGCTCTGATACCACCTGAAGTGTCTCCTCATCAGAGGGGACTAAATGTGATACAAATACCTGTCCCAGGAGGCTGGTAACACATTTATTACAATAGATGGTACATCACCGTACAAAACGTCATGGTTGTGGGCACGAAAGCACCACTGCCACGAGGACTAACATAAGTACAACAAGCCACACGATAAGACCAACGGCATCTACTATAGGATCAGAGTCTTGCGCCACGAGAGCATCCTGTGGAGACCCTGAGCCACAGGCACGACTGGGTGTAGAACGACGACCTACTCAACGTCCTCAGGAACGAAGTTTGGATCCTCCTCTGTAAAATGGTGATTAGGCAACAAGTCCAACCACACCCACGGAGGGGTCAAAATCAGAATATGCACAGGATATAACAAGGATTAGGATAGGGTTTATTTTCTGAAAACTCATGCAGGGGTTCATTTTCAAAAGTTTTTCGCAAACAATTTCAGTAACTTAGATGTTCAGAGAAACCAGTTTAGACTACCGGATTCCCCATCCACCGTAGCCTAGGCACACAACCACACGCTCTCCAAAATTACTCACACTTGTGAAAACAATACCCAAAACACTAGTTAAGTGACCACACCATGACTCGTCCAATACCGTGGACACGGCTATTCGAATAGATTTTACACTCTGCAGAGGTTGTACACTTTCCCCACAAGTAGGGTACCGCCACACGAACACCTTGGTGCCGGCGCTGATCCTATCAAAGCCATTACCCACCTTAGCTAACCCTACTAACCACCACGGAAGCGATCAAGGGGTTATTACTCTTAACAGGGGCATACCTCACATAGACTGTATCCCTTCTCCTTGTCCTTCCGTTGCTCACCCACACTACTAGTGGTTAGCAGATTAACTAGTGGGATTTATGCTAAGCCGTTGCCACATACAACGGTCGAGTGGTTGTACGAGAAATTGGGTCAGGTGAGATGACACATAACCCGGTCCTTAATCCGACAAGATGGACATCTCCCACATCCTTCTCGACCTCAAAGGTACGAGCTCACCACAGCTCCTGACTCACACACTCACCCATCCCGTCGACACAACTCTTTCGTCACTTCCCGAAAACACCCAATTCCCATTTTATAAAAACAATTGCGCACACAGTTTTACGAAGGTATTGTATTTGGCATTCAAACATAGCAATCAATGGCTGGGGGCTATCCTACCAGGTTTAAAGTAAAACATCATGCAATTTGCAAACAGGCCATAGGGTTATTTTTATAAAACTGGGATTAAACATGCATCAAAGGATGAGATTGGACTTGCCGTCTTCGAAGTCTTCCGGGAGTTCCTGCTCACGGTTCGGGTCTTCGGGCTCCTGGGCACAGTAGGCGGATCCGAATTTCTCCTGGGGTTCCTCGTTCACTCCGTCGGCTACGGCACACAATCAAGCATACAATCAACACAAGCAAACACAGATTTACCTGCAGAGCTCGAGGAGAGAATAAATAGGAAAAAGGATGGATAAATATTATTTATGGGAAACTGGTGAAGAGTTCGGCGGGAATAGACCCGGGGAATATATGGTGAAGTTTGGAATTAATTTGGAGTAAAATGGTGTATGAAATGATATAACAAAGGGTGTTAGTTTAATAGGAATAAGGACCTATTTGTAAAGAACTTAAGAATCTTAGGGGCTTCTTGGTGAAACAGAGTTTGAGAGAGGGGGGAGGGTCTCCGTTGGAAAAGGAAAAGGGGGAGGGGGTATGGACAAAATGTCCATCTTCTTCCTCCCCTCGACTCATAACAGGGGAGGGGTCGTGGATAGAGGGGGGTCGGCCGGTGGGGGGGGGAGGGGTGCTGGTGACCCAGGCCATGGGGACGGCCGGGAGGTGGGGCAAAACGGAGAGGAGGTCGAGGGCAACCCATTCCGCTCCTCACCTTGAGCTGAGACGGCTCATGGAGGGAGATCGACGATGTCGGGCGGACTGTGGCAATGGAGGTACTGGTGGTGGCGACAGGGAGCTCAGGAGGAGGAGGAGAAGGCCGGGGTGGCTTGGGGGCGAGGCAGGGGCAGCGCGAGCTCCTTTTGTAGGCGCGGGAAGGCGGTGGAGCGGCCGGGGTCGAGCTCATGGAGCTCGTGCAGCCTGTTAATGGAGGTTGGCTGGCTTCGCAGTAATGGCGACGAGACGCGAGCGGCAGTGGCGACGCGACTCGTCGGGCAGCGACGCGGTGGCGGGAGAGCTGGGCAGCGACAGGCTCGAGCGGTGTCGCGAGGCGGGCGGCAGCTTCCAGCTGTACTGGAGCTCGGAGGCGACGGAGCACGCAGGGGAGTTAATGGCGGCGCGGCGTCGAGCGGCAGGGTGAGGTCTCGTCACGGTCTGGCACATGCAGCGAGCAGAGGAGGGGCCGGGAGTACGGCGTGGGGGCAAAGCGGAGGCAGGGCGTGCGCGTGCCGTGCGTAGAGCAGGGCCGCGGGGCATCCGTGAGGAAGAAAGGGAAAAAAAGAAACGAGAGAAGGAAAAAGAAAAAGGGAAAAAGAAGAAAAAGGAAAAAGGGAGAAAGAGAAAAGAGAAAAAGAAATAGAAAATTAGAGAAGAAAATTTAGGAAAAATTCTAGGAAAATTAGGAAAAAAGGAGAGAGCTTTTTGGTGGAGTTTTTCCGGGTTTCGGGCGCCGACGCGACGCGGCGCGATTTTCGGATCGGCAGGGATTGCAAGGCTGGCGAATCCGGGGCGCTCGCCGGGATGTGGGCCGGAGAGATTCCCGGTGTCGGGCTACTGCCGGGTGTGGCTCGGGTTCAAAAGGGAAAAGCGGAAACGATGATCGGAGTTTAGGATTTGATCGAGCTCGGCGGTAAAGATTTTCGAAAAGCGCGTAATTTAGCAGGTGTTTTAATTAGGGTCTGAAAATGCGGGCGTTACAAAACTCAAGTACGAGGACGGCAGGGTCATCTCCAACGCCTAGAACATAGAGCAGCTATGCCGTTTTTACCCTTAAGTATTTATTTCGTTCTGATTTTATGATAATGCAAGAGCTCCGAGCTACTTTCTTTTTCGTGAAATGATATCCTTCTCAAGCTTACATTTTTACTCGAGTAAAGTGTCTCTATGCTTGTGTCATCCCATGGGCAAGTCTCCGACTTGTCCATGAGCTCGGGGGCTACGACCCCCCTCCCCTGAGTGTTGCCAAACCTTTTCTCGATCAAAAACCGTCCATGGTTTCTCGTATGATCGTTGCGGTACACTCACATTCCTTAAAGGGAGATGAACGACGACTCTAGCGGTCATGAACCTGCGCTCATCCGGGCCCTGAGTACTTACGCCCCCGCGGCTACGGTACAAAGACCCACAAGCAAAGTTTGTGACCTCAAGTCATCGATCACTCGCCCCCTCGAAGGGATTCCGAGTAACCGTTTCAAACTCTCAAGAGTTTTCTTGTTTGCAAAAACATGTATGCGGACCTATCTTTCTCCGAATTACTCGGGGGCTGCCTGCTCAAGTAGTAACGCTCCTAAACTAAGCCCAGTCGAGTCACCAAGTTCCTACACCTCCGTGACTACAGAGCAAGACACCACCAGCAAAAATTTAAGCTACACTACTCAGGCTCACAGGTCCTCTAGCTACTCGAAGAAAAGGTCGACAAACAATCAAAATGCTTAAACTTGAAATAAAAACGGGTTCTTAACCCACGAGTTGGCCATAAACGCTTGGCCCACAAGTTTTTACAAGCACGATTAAAAGCCTCGGTGAGGCAACTTTGTTTTTTCTTTACAGGCCTAGGTCGTGGAGGGCGTGACCCAGCATAGCTTTGGCGAAATCGATGGCGCCTTCTTCGATGCTGTCATACTGCTCGTTGGTGTAGCCCGGACAATATCCCTGGCCAAGCAGCACCCTGTCCAGGTCTGGGTAGTGCGACAAGAAGATGGCTACCACCTTGCGGACGACGTCGCCGGCCATATCCATCGACTGTTGACGAGCTGTCACAGCGGCCAACTCCAAGCGATCCTTCATGGGGCCGGGAGGAACACCAAGTTCGTCGCACGCCTTGATGATGGCTGCTCTCATCCCATTGCGGATCGACTCCAACTGCCTGATCTCGGTCCTGGCCCCCGCGTGCAACTTCCGCTTCTGCTCGAGCTCAGCCACGACCTCTGGAGAGAAGTGAAAAGACCAATATCAGCGAAAGATGTCCCAATCCAAGGAAGGCAAAAGATGAAGAGGACACGGCTCTTACTATTGAGCTTCTTGTTAGCCTCCTTGATCAGCTCCACCACCTTCTGGTTCTCGACGAGGCGGGTGGTCGCGACACTCTTGTAATCCGCGACCTGCTTCTCCAAATCGGTACGGGCCACACGGAGAGCTGTACACCCTAGAAGAAAGATGACGTCTCGAATCAAGAAACCACACGGAAACAGAAAGCAGAGATAACAGGTCGTAAGGTACTCACCGATGATCTCATTCTCACGCTTTTGGGCAATTTCTTCAAGACGGCCCTTCTCGGCAGTGACGCTGCCGACTTGGGCCTCGAGCGTCGTCACCCTCTCACGAGCCGCCTGGAGGTCGGAGTCGGCCTAGCCCGCCCTGGTCTCGAGCGCCGTCCTCTCTTGATGGGCGGTGCGGGCAGCAGCCTCAGCATTGGAGCATAGCTCCGCCGCCGCCTACTCCACCGCGGCCAGCTTTTCCTCCAGGGCGGCCTTCTCCGCCTGCGCCGTGGCCGCACGGTCTTCAGCGGCCTTCGTCCTCGCCTCAAAGGACGCACGCTCTGTTGACCGGCTGGCCTCGCCATCCGCCGCTGCGAGGCGGGCCGCGGCCAGCTGCGCCTCCAGCTGGACCTTCTCCGCGCGGAGTACCTCAAAGGCCCGCGCCTTGTCTTCGGAGTGCCCGACGAGCTCCTAAACCACGCATGAGTCGCACAACTGAGAAGAAGAGGAAAAAATAAGCATGAGAAATGAAGAGGAAGAAAAAGGACTCACCCTCGAGGCGGGGATCAGATCCCTGATGGCCCGCTCCGACTGGCGCAGTGCCATCTCGCTTAGGCGCAGGCCACGCTCTAGGCGGCGGCGGGCCGCCAGCTCCGCGTCGCTGTCGAGGTCCGGGCCTACGGAGGCATAAACCGGCGAAACGGATACCAGCCAGAGCGGCGGGACTTCCATCTCCTCCTCCTCCGCCGCCGTCGAGGTAGTCAGCCCTTGCTCCCTCGAGCTCTCCCCAACCTCCACGATCGGGGAGGCGTCTGCTCGTCCACCGTCCCGACGAGAGAGACAGCTGGAGAAGGCGACGCCGGGATGACGATCACCTCCGCAGGGGTGGCGTCTGATGCGGTGACCGACGAGATGGGGACGATCCCCTCAGTCACCACGATCGCCACCGCGGCAGAAGCATCCTCGGAGGTGTGGTCGCCCGCCTCCACCATCTCAACAATACTCCCCGTGCCCCCCGCCGACTCGGGGGGGTCTCTCCCCGCTCCCCCAGCGACTCGGGGGCTGGGGTCTCGAAGCCCACAGTGGCAGCGGCCGTCCCCTCCAGCAACTCGGGGGCTGGCCGCTCGGCGTCCGCATCATCGCCCGCCCCCGTCAACAACTCGGGCACTAGCTGTGCACCCGCCCCCGTCGACGACTCGGGGGTTGGCTGTCCATCGTCGCCCGCCCGCACCTCGGGAGCAGGGTTCTCCTGGTCCTGCCCCCGGGCCCCGGACAGGCACCTCGCCAACTCGGCCGCCCGGGCCGAGAGCGCTTCTTCGGTGGGGGCCTCACCCCCCAAACCCATCGTCCCCATCGACAGGTCGCTGCGAGCCGGGCTTGCAGTTCTCTGTGGGGGACGGTCACCACCAGGGTCCCAGACCCATCTGCTTCTTCTACCGCCGCCCCCGACGGAAGGGAGGACGGCGGGTCACTCGACGACAGCGCGTCTCCACCCACCTGGGCAGGGCGGCGCAATGCCTTGATAGGCGCCGGCCTCATGGTGCAGCGGTCGGGCACCCTAAACCGAAAAGGATGTCACGACGACAAGCAAAAACACACTCGCTAGAAACACAAAGCAAAAACCAGAAGACCGCAACTCGGAACTCACCCCTCTGCGACATGACGGGGCCACTTGGAGCCGATCGTGGGGTTGCGTGGGGACGCCGTCCTCTTGCTTCCCCTTGACAGAGCGGATGCCGGAGGAGGGGTCGATCCGCCCCTAGCGACGACGACCGACGCAGGGCGCCGTTGCGTCGGGGCACGCCCCCCGCTCTGGGTTGTAGGTGGTGGGAAGGCCACCTCCAAGCTCCGCGGCTCCCGTACGGACGCACGGAGGGCGAGTGAGACCTCCGGCACGAGGAGTGGCAACGCGAGCCGTCGCGCCTTGACTCATGGCGGCTGGTGTCGCCGCGCCGCGGAGAGCTCCTACCCCTCTCGCGGTGGCCCCGCCGAGGAGCACGACTGCTCGTTTCGGGCTGATCAGCCCGGGAAGAGGAGAGGGGCGCCTGCCGACTCGAACTGGCGTCAGTTACGGCCAAGGCGGGCGCTGATCCGCCGCGCGGCCGTGAGGACGGCGCCGTCTCGTCATCGGTCCACTCGAACGGGGACTCGGCCTCATCCGTATCTGACGGCGCCGACGAGGGATCCTCGTAATTGGAGACGTCCCTCTCCCCATTGCGCCGGCGCGAGGCGCGTTTGTCGTTCCTCTCTCGTTTCTCGATCTCCTTCTGCTAGTGGGCCCTCTTGCGCTGCCCTCGCCGCTACTGCCGCGCAGGGGTCTCCCGGGTGAGTGTCCGGTCCTCTTCTAGCGGAGGACGAGAGGTGAGGATGCGCACGTCCTTCATCTGCGCAAGCACAAGAACAATCACCACTCGCAACCGCAAAAGACGAATCGAAAGGAAGTCGAGAGGAGACATACCAGGGCCGTCGTGGCCAGGGAAGGGAGCATCTGCAGCATGCCTGGCGGCGGCCAGAACATCCAGGTGACTCCAGTGGCCTGGGTCACCCGGCGCTGGACCTCGTCCAGCGAAGGCAGGGGGTGAGCGGTCACGGTCCCCTCAAAGGGAGCCCGGTCGTCCGTCATCTCCCAGAGGCGTAGCGCGCGATGACGGAGCGGGACGACCCCCCGGGTATGGTAGCCACCAATCAAGGTGATGAAGTTCACCCTGTTGTCGCGGAGTATCTAAAGGGCGGCAAGGGCGCTGTCGAGGAACCGGGGACGATCTTTCTTCTCCGGTCCGTAGCTCCACTTCGCCGGCGCCCGATCGTACCAGCGATTGGTGAACTCCGGCAGCGGGTTCTCGAGGTCGTTCTTGAGGTAGAACCACCCTCGGTGCCACCCGCTGTTGGAGGAAGTCAGGTAGGTTGGGATGTACTCGTCCATCCTCCCCTGCTTCCCGCAGAGGCCGGCGCACCCGATGACTGCCTCGGAGTTGTTGTCCTTGACGCAGACGAACTTGTAAAAGTACTGGAATAGGTACCAATGGGCTCCCTGCTCCAGGTACCCCTCGCATAAAGCCTCGAACACCGCCATCCGTTGGACGTCATTCGGGTTGAGGTTGTGAAGCTCCAAGCCGTACTCCTCGAGCACGACGCGGATGAACCGTCGCGTCGGGACGGAGAAGCCTCGCTCGTGGAACAGCACAAACGAAACTATGTACCCCGCCGGGGGCTGAGGGCAGCTCTCCGGCCCAGGCACCCTCCACTCTTCCGCTGCGGTCAGTGGCGGCAGCATGCCGTCGGAGGCGAGGCGGTCGAGCTCGGACCAGGTCACCGTCGAAGACGACCAGTTCGACATCACGTCGGCTGTGGTGACGGCGGTGGGCATTTCCAGCTTGCGAGAGAAGGCGGGGTGAGCTCTGCGGTGTGCGCGTGGTGAGTATGGGAGCAAAGGCAAGAAGCGGCAGCGGAGAGCACAAAGAAGCAGAAGGGGAAAAATTGGCCGGTGGCTGCGGTATATAAGAGGGGGAATGATTACTTCTCCCCCGCAGTAAATGCTCGGGCCGCCTCAGGCCACGTCCTCCATCCGCCGAAGCGTCGCCCCTCAAAAGGCGCGCCCCACTACTGCCAGCCGCCCACGACCACGCCGCCACGTCACCCGAAGTGGGACCCGGAAATCTCGCGACCGGCGCGAGATCTCCGCCACTCACCCCACGACGCGCACCATGCGGCAAGCCACAAGTCTCCGACTTGTCCAAAGGTCTAGCATTTAACCCCATGCACAAGTCTCCGACTTGTCCGTGGGCTCAGGGGCTACTACCCGCGGGTCCGCTCGCGCGTCCCCGCCGGAGAAAACACAACAAGTCTCCTCGTCTACATGACAGTTGATCCTGGGAGCGAGTCTCTGACTCCCTCACCAGGCTCGGGGGCTACTGACGAGGCCATGGACCAGGACCCACCAAGACCCCTAAAAAACGCAGTACGGACCCACGTACGGTATGCTCCAGAAGCTAACACAACGAGTGTTACGCTGCCCGAACACGTGAAGGCCCGTACGACCAGTTTCCGCCATGGGCCAGAAGGCAGGCGGCCCACGGCCGCCCGCACCCTCTTCCCCGAGTACGTGGCGGCCTGTACGACAGGTTTTCACCTCCACTCCCGACTACTCGCTCGCACAAGTAGTTTCTGCCTCACGGCCGCGACTACTCGCTCGCACGAGTAGTTTCCGCCTCGGAGCCACGACTACTCGTTCGCACGAGTAGTTTCTGTCACTGACCTGCGCAGGCTTCGCAAGGAGGGCACGGGGCGTGTGGGCCCGTCAGATCAGGGTCCCGGGAACTCCGCGCACGCTCCCTCTCGCACCGCCACGTGTCCGCTCCGCCGCAGCGGTGCGCCTGGGCCAGGCCGATTCGGTGTCAGGGGATGGATTCGTCAAACCCTGCCACGAACAGCACAGTGGCCATCGTACCGCCAACGGCGTAATGGGCGCTGGGCAGCGTACGATACAATACATGCTACACTCTAAGCATTGGAAGACGCGGCATAGATCACCTACTCGCACGAGTAGTTCTCCGCCTCCGACCAGTTCAAGACTTGGCCGTCAAGGCCGCAAGTACACGGGCCCCGTTGGTGTTCTGTGATACTTGGGCGCACGACTCACCACGTGCCAACCGCCCCGCGCTGGTCCGCCCTGGCTGGGTTGATCCTGTGTCAGAGGTCGAATCTTCCTGCTGCTCCTCAAGCAGGGACGGTACGTATCGTACCACGGAGGGCACGGGAAACGCTGTGCCACGAATGGCACAGTGCAAGCCGTCACCTATCCCTCGATCGCCGCGGTGTAGACTACTCTGTTTCCACAGTACCTAGAAAAGACAAGCCCCTGATCCACTGACGGGATCAGGGCGCGTACTCTGCCTCCTGTACCTGACTAACTACCCGGAGAAGGGCGCAGGGGGCCCCGGGACGGCTGTTTGGGACGCACGGGATCTACACCGTCACCCAAGGCCCCGTAACAGTGCTTCGCCGCTGCTGCTGCCTGATAGCCTGATGTAGAGAAAGACGCCTCGCACTATAGACCAGCTCACATACACTCGATGTAACTGCCCTGAGCCTTCCCCTTGCGACTATAAAAGGGAGAGACAGTGATACGACCACGCCGACCACACCATCAAGTACGCCGACTACATCAAGTAAGATGGAACAATCATCAAGTCAAGCTGCACCAACTCATGTCTTCGATGGACCAATTACCCATAGCCAAGCTAAAAAGTTACAACAAGAGATTCACCAAGGAGGATGACAAGAACACATCAAGATTGAACCAGAGAGAAAAACCACGTCAAGTCAGTTCGGCCTGGCAGAACCGTCACGAAGAATCAGTCATATCTTTTGATTCCTAGAAGCTATGAAGGTCCATGAGTATATGTTGGAAAGGTATTGAAGTTAACTTTCTAATGCCACTAGTGCTGAGTGGTTTAGAGCTACCAGTTTGGCAGCTGAGTGGTTTTGGTGCAGACTGGTCAGAAGATCAACAATCAGACTAATGCTCAAGTTCATGTGCAAAACTGTATCATTCTACAATATTTCGTGGCGCATATTATACATGGTGTGAAAGGTTATCAAGTTATCTTTCCAACGCATCCGGACCCGTGTCTTTTGGATGTTCCTAGTGGGAGTTATGATCAAAACATTTAAGTCCACTCAGAAGGCCAGAAGAACTGAAGACCACTTCGTGAATGCTCAAGCCAGTTGGCCTTCCATCTTCTCACGTGGCTCTTTCAGTTCACATCTATCTTAGAGATTTGTTTTTAGTATAAATACCCCTTATGTGTAAGCCATAAACAACTTTGGATGAATTGAGATTATTCCAGTGAAATTGCAGCTGAGCTGCCGAGTGTCTTACTCAACCCTTGTTCTACTTGGACTTGTGAAGAGATCTCTCTGAGATCCACTAGTTTGTGCTTTGCGAGTTCCAGTACGGCTGCCTCGCCTTGTGTGGATTAGCTCCGGTTGTGGTTCTGCAGTCGTTCGGAGATCGAGTCGAAGTCTTCGTGGTTTCGGTGCCTCTCTCTCCGTCGCTTGGTCGCATCCAACCTTGGCCAGGTATAAAGCTAGTTACCCGCTGTTTTACAACAAGTTATCTCCGCTACCTTTGCAAGTTATCTTGTTCGTGACCTACTGCCGTGAAGATCGGGCCATCCCTGTACCGATAGCAGTTTCGGTACCTATCATCTGGTATCAAAGCTTTCGTTGACACGGTAGGTTGTTTCACCATCCACATATTCATCCCTGTGTTAATCTTTTACATATTTTTGTCTTGTCCTATAGTCCAAAGCCTAAAAAAAACCTATAGCCCTTTTGACGGTACTGTTATCTTGTGTTTGTGTTCTTCAAGTTGCTAGTCACCACCATTTATATATATCATTTGTTATCAGCACCTCTGTTAGTGTTATAAAAAAAGAGTAAAAAAAAGAGAGTGAAGAAAGAAAGAATAGAGTTAAAAAAAAGAGAACAAGTGAAAAGAATTTGAAGTATTTTGTGTTATGGCTGGTTGCTGAAATTTTCAGTTTTCATATTGATGTTGGTGGTAATCTTGATAGCAGCAACATCTTATCTTTTGAGCACATTTTTTTCACTTGATTGGCAGTACCGTAGCCCTCCTTGTTGCCACCTATAGCTCTACCTAAAACCTGAACCGGGACTTTCGATTCATAATCCTTATGACCTCTTTACCACCTCTGTTGAAGCTGCCACAACAGCACCATCACAGTTCTTGAGATCAAGCAAGAACTTGGGTAAGTAAGAGGTGAGATCGAGTGTTTCCACAATTTTGCTTATTCCACTTTTTCTTGTATAAATCCTAACATGGAAGGACATAATTTAAAAGTTCGTAGTGGTGTACATAGAGAAAAAGAACCACATGTCACACGGGCTGAGTTACATCAATTTGAAAACTCACTTGTGGTAGCCATGGATAGGATGTTTGATGAATATCTACCTACACCACGCCGTCGTGCTCCAAAACAACATAGCCGAACCAACTCTTGTGGTGATCATTTTGACCATAGAGGACAGCATAGAGAAGGTGCTCATGAGATTTTAAAGGATGATCTGAAAAGAAAACAACGAGAGAGTGAGAAACACTTTCGAGTGACCCACAAACATAGTGAGAGAGAGTCTCCAAGGCCAAATAAAAATCCACAGCCACAAAGAACCAAATCAATAGGAAAAGAGGGATTAGTTGTGATGTCTAGGAAGGGTGGTTTAAAAGAATTGAGGGAACCCAATACCATGTTCTCCTGTGTGGATATTGGTGATAAAGATTATTGTGTGTGCACAAAAAGAAAAATTCAGCAAGGGACACGAGGAAAATCTTATGTTCAGCAAAGCCCATGTGAGAAAGAGAGCTACAAATCCAAATTGAGTGTGAGAGTTCAACACAACAATATGAGAGATTCCACCATATGTAAAGAGGAGAGCCACAAAATTCAGTATGAGAGAGATACACAAAAGTTGAGCGAAAAAGAAGAAATATCATGTGGGGAATTATTTACTACTAACATGGTAACAACTTCTTCTAGTTTTGTTCATGTGATGCAAGCGTATGAAGAAAATGTAGTGGTGGATTACGACCATCCACCAATATTCGATGAGGAACATCAAGTGATGGCCATGGACATTGATGCTGAAATTTCATTGTGTAACATGCAACCTAAATTTCAGATTGAAGACAACACCAATGCAAATGCTTCCACATCAAGTGATGCAAGTTTGATAGCATTTGAGGAGGCTTTAGTTCTTGATTCATTTGCACCAATTGCTGCTCCAATGTCATTAGAGAACATGAAGTATGACACATATGTATACGTTGCTTCACAAGATGCTGAACTGATTGTGCATCAAAACCTATGTGAGAATGTGGGCCACATAGCCAAACTGAGAGAGGGTGAAAATAAAAGTGAGTTGTGTGATTTCACCCACTTTGACATTGAGAGTATCAACAATGTGAGTGTGAGGGATACACCACTGAAAATCAGAGAGTTAGAATACAAGCATTGTGATGATACTTTTGAAACTAACACTCTCATCTCTACCTCTAGTGTTTTCTTTCCAAATGTGCAGGTTTGCAATGAGAACGATGGAGAGATGGCTGCCCATGACAACTCTACACTTGTTGAGAAAACTGAGACAGTAGCCATTCATTCGAACCAATTGTTTGCTGCCCAAAACATGAACCTTGATGAGGAAATTGGTAAGATTTCAGAAGTGTCATCCATGATACTTGCACGACCAAAAAATCTAAAAGGTAATGAAAATATTTCAGATCTGAATTTACAAGATACAGTGGTGAGTAATTATGATAAAGTATATGTTTCGAATAGAATTGACCATAATACTTGTGCTGATTTGGTAGATTCACATGATCACACCTTTGCTGAAATTATACTAGTTGACAGTCAATGTTCAGTTATAGATGATCTTTTCTATGGTTTAATATGGTTCATAGGCATGATATTTTACACTCATATTTGATACTTTGGATGCAAATAAATTTGGTGATATGGAATTTGATACTCATGACATTACTATTTCAGCAATAGGACATAATCACAACCTTTGTGCTGATTTGATTGAATCTCATGTTGATACAAGTACTGAATTTTATTTTGATAAGAGTCTTTGTGCTTTAAAAGTTCCTTGCAACACTTCATATACCGAAAATTTTTGGAATGCCATGAATGCTCAACATCGATTTGATGGCAAGTTTGACATTGCGAAGATGAAACATGATAATATGAATCAAATGATTGGTTTGAAAGAAATTCTTGTGCTTCCATCTTCAAAACTATTTGCAGTTTCACCAAAATTGGGACAATATTTCTTACTTGGAAAAATAAATAATATTAATATGAATCATAAAAGAACAAAAGAGAAAAACAACATAGATGATTATTGGAATTGTCATGTACATCCACCCTGTCATGTTTTGTTTAGATTGCTTTCAGGTAATCAAAAGTCGTGGGTGACTTTAATTCAAGGGAGGGAGGATGATGTGACCATGCCAAGAACATCAACACTCATGGATGGTTCTAAGCATGAATGCAAGGTGAAAGCTATACTTAATTTCAGATCATTTAGGCTTCCATATACAAGGCTACTACTTGGTTTATATGATTATATATTCAGACACCTTGCTGTGATAGAAGAAAATTGTGATATTATCATAAACCTACAAGTCAATGGCCTAGCACAATTCTGTGGATTAGAAGAGTCGAGGACGACTCTTTTTGAAGGGGGGAGGATGATATGACCACGCCGACCACACCATCAAGTACGCCGACTACATCAAATAAGATGGAACAATCGTCAATCTGTTGCACAGGTACTGTTTTGTACTGTAGCACGAGTACTGTTTATGTCGATCTGGTCGTGGATCTTGGAATGGACGGTTCTGAAGAGGGGGTAAGGCACCGCTACAGTCCTCAGTGACTTGCCTTCAGCAAGTCACTGAATCTCAATCCGCCTACAACGGCCCCTGATGCCCCCAATATTCTCCTCGTTTAACTCCTGCGGCTTCTGAACAAGTCTACGAACAGCTTCGTGTTCGAAGTCTAGGGTTTAGCCCTTGGTGATACATTGACACTGTGAGACAAAAGTCAACAGAGGGTATCGGTGCTAGGACCGCGACCGACGAAAAATTTTCAGTAATGCTAAGTACAGGACGTCTGACGTGTCGGTGAATTATCGGACGCTTCTCATCAACTGTTGCCTCCGCATTTATTTTTATCCGTGTTGCATGCAATATGATTTAATGTTGTGACGGCTGACTTGATGTTGCGACGAGATTTTTTTGCTACAATGCTTAGATCTGACGGCTATAGTGTTTCGATCTGACGGCTACATGTTGCAATTGGTCGCCTTCATGTTGCAATTGTTTGTCGTTCATGTTGCAATCATTGTAAACATGTTGCATCCGTGTTCTTGATATGTTGCGAGTGTTGTATGTGCATGTTTTCAAAATTAGATCTAAATTTTGATGTTGCAAACATTAATTTTCGATGTCGCGGATGTTGAGTTTCGATGTTGCAGACATGTGATGTTCGGTGTTGTGTCGAGGGGGAGGGCTCCTGATGTTGGATGTTGCACACAACACGAGTCGCAACATGGGTCGCAACATGAGTCGTTTGGGTATTGAGTCGGGGGGTGGAGAGCCCCTGATGTTGGATGTTGCACGCAACATGACTCGCGACATGGGGTCGCTGGACTTCGTTCCGACGGCTGAGTTGCTTCAAATCCAACAACCACGGAGACGTCCGATACTAGCGCCCAGAACAGACGTCCAGGCGCTAGCCGTTCCGAAAATTTTCAGGACGTTCAGGACAGTCGAATTGTGATTGATCTTACAAGTCTCAGCGCTGTTTGGTTTTGTAGATCGGTCAAGATGTGCGTTTTTTTTAACAAAATTCAGTGCATGGGTCATGCTGGACGGCTGCAGAGATGAACTCTCAAGAATCATCAGTAGCACGCATCCATTACTGCTCGTACTGCAGAAACAATGGAAGTATGGAACCACAAAACTGACAGCTCCCCAATTGTTGGAGACAGACAAATCGTTTTGTATAAAAGCATCTTCAAGAGTTTGTCAAATTTTATTTGGCAAATCTGGTGTTTTACCAACTTCTAAAAAATATGACAAGTAAAAAAAGAGTTCATCTCTAACAGTTTGACATAATTCAGTTGCCAAATCTAAATTTAACTTACATCAGGAATCTGAGAGAAAAACAAAAATATGTTTCTACCCTTCCACCTCTTAAAACTTAAATCAGGAACTCTGAGAAAAAAACAAAATTATTTTTATACTCTTCCACCTCTTCTGTTACGGAAGGATGCGCCGTGGATAGCTGCGCGCATATATGTGCGCGGGGAGGGGAGAGATGTCAAGTTTCTATTGATGTCAAGTTGTTTTGCTAAACTGTTGGAAGCTAATTTTTCATATATTTTGCCAAACTAAGATAACAAACTGTTGAAGTTGCTCTAACTAGGCAGATATACTTGCATTAAACACCGTAGATTTTAATACATCATAAACATATGCAAACACACTGTTTTATCAAATTTCATAAGATGCAAGCATAGAGAGCACAAACACCCAATACTTCAGGCTTTCAGGCCTGACAAAAACACACACCTACTGCTCCCTCCCTACAAACAAAAGGTGGAAGGCCCCCAGCAAGAACACACGCTACTCCTTGTTTGCCTCCGACGACGACCCTTGTTTGGAGTCGGACTCGTTGATGGCACCCAATTTTACCTTCAAAATCGCTTTGGGGTTATGCAACTTGAACGAAAGCCAGAGGTTGGCGGCCAGGAGGGCACAGCACGCGCCCCCTGCATACAACTGAAACCGGCGGGTTAACTCGTGTCGAACAGCCTGCGCGACGGCGGCCGTCGCCTCGTCACCGTCGTAGCTGCACCGATGGGTGCAGGGCCCCGACGCGTGCCGAGTTGGAGGAGGCCGCAGCACGCGACGAACTGCGTGAAGTGATTTCAGGTCTAGTCTTTTAGACTGACCGCACTGGCAGCGACATGAATTTTTTTAAAAATACTGCAGTATTACAGCAGTTAAACATGTACTACGGCCTTGTCTAGATGACCAAGTTTACACTATTCACTCGTGGCATTGGATGTGCGGATGCTAATTAAAAGCATTAAAAATAGGTTGTTGGGTACCAGAAACCTCCGAACAGAGATAGGGAGACACAATGAACAATTCACGATGAAAGCATCCAAGTTCAGTTGTATTAAGTTGTCCACTTTCCTCTACACTTTACACATTTAGTCTTCCAAAAAGGCTCTCCCTTTACAATGAGGAGAGGGCCTCCTTTTATAGTGCCCAAAGACTAAATTTACATTCCAAGTATACCCGAAACCCTAACACTTAACAAGAATATTCGGGAGCAAACTTGGTTTTTTACACTCGTCGCGGATTTAACACCGTGTTTTGCGGAGCGCAGATCTTGCCGGAGATCGCGGAGCGGAAGATGCGCCGCAAAGACCGGAGGAGGTTGCGTGCTGGAACAGCTTTTGACCGAGTCTTCGTGCTTGGATCCTGGCGGAGCCCCGAGCTTCGCCAACTTGTTCTTCCCGACGCTTTGTCCGCCGTGTAGTTGTGGGCTTCGGAACCCGGAGGCGGAGGATGACGGGCCGGCTCGGTGCTTTTGGCGGAGCCGCGACCTCTGCCCTCCTGAGCTACCTTCGAGAGCTCCGAAAAGCTCCCTATAAAAAACCTCGCAACGGTGTTAACTTTTCACCACCTAATATGTGATGGAGTCGCCGAAGCCAAAACTTCTTAGTCCTTCCTGAAAAAGAGATTATGAAGATTAGATATTCTTTAAGCAAATAGTTATTCTGGGGTCCTTGGTGTCAACAAAAACATCCCGGAGCTTAGCTCCCTTTTTTCGCGGAGAACATGCTCTTTGTGCTAACCCTCGCATCTTCTTGTGTGGTTTAGATTTTGTCCTTACAAGTCTACGAAGCCCAAAAACTTGTGTTAACTCTTCCGAAAAGAAATCAAAGCCCAATGGTTTTGTTCACCTGGCAAATCCCCGGTGCCTAGAGGTGGGGTTTTCTACCGCCCCAACAGTAGCCCCTCGAGGAGAAGAGTTGGAACAACAAGATTAACCTTCTCATCGACTTCGCTTCGCGATCTGAAGATGAAGAAAACGTCACCTTCGGCGACGGGGAGTTTGCGGGTTGCCTTACCCTCGGCTTCGCGAGATTTCCTTCTAAGACCGACAAAAACCGCTCCTTCCCGAGGTGTCCGTTCGTATTTCGAGACCGTTGCGATTCTTCTCTCTCCTCGGGCTATATAAGGGGAGGGTCGGAGGTCCCCCCTCACTTGTGTTGAAGCTTTGTGACCTCTGTTTTCTGCGTGCTTCTGCTGCTTTAGGATTCGTGCGCGTTGTGTGATTTCGCCTGAGTTGTAGCGCTTGCTCTGTTTGCGGAGCCCCAGTTTCTGAACCAATCCTGGCCCACACAAAACAAACCACGCGGCCAATGACTGAAGAAGAAATAGCTGCTTCCATCGTACCGGTCGAAGCCCTTGAAGAGCCGGCTGGTGATATTGTTGACTACGAGCCGTCGCCATCGGCCAAGGAGAAGGGGGCCTCTCTTGGTGAAGATATTTCGGAGGTGGAAGCTTTGCCGTCGGACCTGATGGTTGGGAGGGAGTCCAAAACTCCGTCCTTTGTTCTTGGAGCTTCGCTGGTTTCCAAGAACCTGATTAATTCTACGAGGAAAAGGGATTTTTCCCCGAAGGTGTCGCCCGCCACCCAGAGGGTGAAACAACTCCGGAGCCCAAAGTTGGCGAAGCTGTGGTTTTTTGTGATTTCTTCAATGCTGGCTTAAGGTTTCCTTGTTCCCGGCGCCTTCCTGAGATTCTTGATCGTTACAACGTCAAATTGCACCAACTGACGCCGAATGATTTCGTGCAATTGCCCAAATTTTTCTTTGCCGTGCGTTCTTGCGATGGGCGTGTGGACACTGAAGCCTTTGTTCGGTTCTACGAGCTCCACGTCCAGAAGCAAAATTTTTGGGTGGATGGTGATCCTGTTATCTATGAGAATCATTTTGGGTGCATCACCTTTACAACCCGGAGGAGGGATACAAAGAAAGATATTAAAAGAGTGGAGCTCAGCCCCGCTCATAAAAACAAGTGGGATGATGACTGGTTGAACTATTAGTTTTATGTGAAAGTCAATATGCCCCGCGGCTCCGATGGTGTTGCTTTCTATCCTTTCAGCACCCCAACTATGACCCCTTTGAGTTACGTGACGGGTCCCGATTTTGCGAAGACTAGAGGCTTTAAGGACTGCGAGAAAGCCTTTCTCTTGGCTTCGCAATTTCTTCCTGGTCGCGACGTCGCTGAGGAGTTCGTTGCTGCCAACGTTTGGCCCCTCTCTGCAGGTTGGAATCCTCGGGAGGTTAAATGGATTTCAGTTGATTGGTTTTCGAAGGCCATTCCTTTCCCTCGCTTCGGGCTGAAGATGCCTGAAGGAAAGAATGCTCACGAATTTGTGGGTGAAGTGGAGCGTCGTGTGGTGGACTTGCTCGGTCCTTATACTGAGGCGGAGTATCAAGCTTCGCGAAAGTTGCCTACTGGAGGCCGTCGTGTCAACCGTATTTTCTCTGAACTTGGTGTTGAAGTGGAAGACCGTGCGAAGCCCAAGGCTTCTTCTAAATGTGCCCGCGATTCATCTCAGGTTGCATCTGACCCTGCTGACGCACTGAAGAAGAAAAAGAAATCTGTAGCTTCTCCGGAGCTATCTGGCGAAGCCGCCGCTGCTGACACGCGGAAAGTTTTGGCTCCGGTGTCTTCTTCGAAGACGAGCCAGCTTGAGCGTGCTAAGAAGAAATAGGTCGCGATACAGGAGAGCGATCCTTCTGCTGAGAAGACGGCGAAGCCCGGTCTTCATCGTAAAAAAGCTGGCTCAAAACCGAGGCAACCGTGCCGCATAGTGAACATCCTTGGTTCCTCTGATACCTTGGAGTTCCTTGATTCGGGGGCCGAAGATGATGGTAACAAGGAACGCGCAGCCGAGCCTGAAGTGGAGAAGGCTGTCGTATCCAGCCCCAAGGAAATTGTTGCCGATCCTCCTGTCACTGGAAATGTTGGTGGTTTGGAAATAGCTGGTGAGGGTGCCAAACTCCCCGGAGCCGAGAAAGTTCAGGACAAGGGGGATAGCTCTTCACTCTTAGGCGACCATCCTGAAGCCTCTGGAGACACCAAAGCGTCGCCTGAGTTCATGCAGTCCTTGGCTGAGACCGTGAGCTCATCTGGCGTTGTGGAGGGGCACACCCTGGAGATGGTGCTTGCGTAGAAAAACACCTTCGACCCTTCGACTTATTCTTACAACAAGGCTGTTGGTATGAGGGACTTGCAAACTTTATTATCTGTTCGTTTGCCGTTTTATAGAGAGAGTGGGGTAATTGAATCTCATGTGCTCTGGGAGCTAAGGGATTCTGCTCGGCTTGCAGGCGCGACAACTGAGGACGCTCCGCAGGTGGAAGAGGGTGCCCCTGATGGCCAAGGTTTAGAAGACGGGGAAATCCCCAGAGCTCTGGCTTCTTCTTTGATTGTGAGGCAGCCAAGTACCAGTACCAGCACCGGACCTTCGGTGCCTTTTGATCCTCAAGGTCAGCTCTTTAGCTTTTTTGCTTTTTGTACTTTACTTTGCTGGTTAGATATTAAAGTAAGCTGAGAGTGCTATGTATTTTTGCAGCTTATGAGAAATCTATGGAAGACATGGAGGTTGGTAACTTGGCTGGTTTGTCGGCGGAGCTCTGTTATAAGTCGATGATTTCTAGCCAGAAGCTGCTTGAGAAATATCGCGCTCAAGAGAAAAACCCTAGGTTTTTTTGAAGCCTTGTTTGAAGAAAACGTCACCTCCTTTTTTAGAACGGTTTTCTTTGTAACCAGCTTTATGTGAGAAGGTTGGCTTTGACATTTTTTAGCTTCGGGAAAAGAGCGAAAAACCAACTTAGTTTTTGAAGAAAACGTCACCCCTCCTTTTTTGCTCTTTTTACGAAGCTTATTACTTTTCGTAGGATGGGTATGCTTTCTGAAAACCTTGAAGTCTAGTGAAGCTTGCTCCGAGCTTCGCAGACTTTCTTTCTGATGGTCGAATATCAGCAATCTTGTTGATTTTCGACTGAGGGATTGCTTTTCGAGTTTGCAACAGTCTTAGAAATAAAACGATTGATCCCGCAACTTTTTCTGTTGCTGTATGGGATTCTGTTGGTACTTAGGCATGAATGCTAAGTTTTTTTTTGTGAGACAACGTTCATAAGCTTGTTGCTTTTCGTTGCTCTTTGGGCAGAAACCCCCTTTGCAGTAATTTAAATAACTGGAAACGAATTGCAGAAAAGTAAATAGAAGTAGACGAAGAAATTTAAGGGGGAAGTAATTTCATTGAAACTGAAATTGAGTACAGAGATCCGCCTCGTTAAAAACCTTGCCTGCTGATTTGGAGCCCCCTTTAGCAAGGAAAAGAGTGCGGACCTTAAAAACTGTAAAGTGCTGAAAATGTAAATAAACATAAGATAAGTGAGCTCCGGCCTCGTTCATAAGTTTACGAAGCTGGAGCTTTTACACTGGTTGTTTTCTAAGGATAGTACTTGAGCAGACTATCTGCGTTCCAGGTGTGTGGTAACGCGTTGCCCAATTGATCTGCCAAATAGAAGGATCCTGGCCTTAGAGTTTTTGTTACTATGAACGGGCCTACCCAGGGCTCCTGTAACTTTCCCGGATTGTCGAAGTTCTTTTTCTTCTTGATGACCAAGTCCCTGACCTATATTTCCTTTTTCACGACCTTTTTGTCTCTCCATTTTTTGGTTTCTTGCTAATATTTCTCTATGTTCTCTATTGCTTGGAGTACATCCACTTCGATCAAATCTTTTTCTGCTTCTTCAAAACCTGCTTCTTGTGTTTTTAGGACTCGCAGGCTTTGGTTCTTGATTTCTTCTGGTGTCATGGCCTCAGAGCCAAATAGCAATTTGAAAGGTGAAAAGCCTGTGGCTCTTGAGACGCTAGTGTCGTGGGACCACATTACCTTCGGCAACTCTTCTACCCATTTTCCCTTTCTCTGGTTGAACAAACACTTCTTTATGCTGGAGAATATTTGGTTGTTTGCTCTTTCCACTGCTCCGTTAGATTGTGGGTGGTATACGGAGGCGAATTTTAACTTTGTTCCCATGGAGAAGCAGAATTCTCTGAAGTCATTGCAATCAAATTGTTTTCCATTGTCTACAGTTAGCTCCCTAGGAACTCCAAATCTGCAAATTATGTTTTGCCAAAAGAACTTTTGTATGTTGCGAGATGTGATGTTTGCCAGTGGCTTGGTCTCGACCCATTTGGTGAAGTAATCGATGGTGACGACCGTGAATCTGCAGTTTCCTTGCGCTGCTGGAAGTGGTCCAACTAAGTCCATCCCCCATCTTTGTAATGGCCAGGAGGGTGGTATCAGTTGCGTGGGCATCGAAGGATTTCTCTTGTTGTTGGAATTTTTATGGCAAGCTTCGCATGTTTTTACCAATTGGTGAGCATCATCGATGATGGACGGCCAGTAAAACCCCTGCCTCAGCGCTTTTTGGGCCAAAGCTCTAGAACCTATGTGAGCTCCGCAAAAGCCTGAGTGAATTTCCCTTAGCAATTCCTTCCCTGCATCGAAGCTGATGCATCTTAAGGTAGGGGCTGATATGCCAGATTTGTATAGTTCCCCATCGATTATCTCGTAGCTCCGGGCTCTTTGCCTCATGCGATTCAAGGACACTTCCTCGGTGGGTTCGTAATGACCTCTTAAGAAAGCTAAGATTGGTGCTCTCCAATCATATTTCTCTATAACATTAATTGTTTTGGCTTTGGGTTCCTTTACCGCAGGCGTAGTAAGGACCTCATAGAAAACATCCGGAGGTAGGGCTTGATTTTACGCTGCGGCTTTTGCCAATGCATCGGCTTCGTTGTTGGAATTTCTTGGGACATGTTCAACTGTGAACCCCTTGAAATGTTTCTCCATGGACCTTACCGCGGCGAGATATTTAACCAGCTCTGGCTCTCTGGCTTCGCTGTCTTTTTCAACGTGGCCCTGAATAACTTTGGAGTCTGATCTCATAATAAAACTTTGTTGGCCTAGTGCTTTCAATTTTCTTAGGGTGAGGAATAGTGCTTCGTGTTCAGTTGTGTTGTTGGTTGCCCTCTCGTTCTCTGGGAAGTCTAACCTGACTGCGAATCGCATTTTGATCCCCGTTGGTGAGGTGATAACTGCCGAAGCCCCAGCTCCCTGGTGGCAGTATGCTCTGTCGCAGTACGCGATCCATGGCTGTTCAATTTCTGCGGAGCTCGGGCTTGCTGGTGATGTCCAATCCACCACAAAGTCCGCTAGGACTTGAGATTTGATGGCACTTCTTCTTTCGAAGTCAACCATGTGCTCTGACAGTTCGAGAGCCCATTTTGAAATTCTTCCCGAAGCTTCCCTGTTGTTGAAAAGCTCATGCAGAGGCTGATCTGTTACCACTATAATTTTGTGGGACTCAAAATAGTGCCTAAGTTTTCGTGCTGCCATGATCACTGCATACGTGATTTTTTCGAGCTCTGAATAGAACACCTTTGACCCTGTGAACGTTTCAGAAACAAAATATACCGGGACTTGGGCTGGTTTCCCTTCCACTTCTTTTTCTTGTATTAGTACTGCACACATGGCAGTTCGCGAAGCCGAGATGTATAGTAGCAAAGGGGAGCCGGGCTCCGGGGGACATAGCTTGGTTAACTTGGTGAGATAAACTTTGAGCTCCGCGAACGCTTTGCTCTGGTCCGGCCCCCATTCAAACTTCTTATTGTTTCTGAGTACTTGGAAAAAGTGGAGGCTTCACTCCGCAGCCTTGGACACAAATCTGTTTAACGCTGCGATTTTTCCGGTGAGTTTCTGCACGTCCTTTAGAGACCTGGGCTCCTCCATCTTTATTATTGCCTGAATCTTGCCGGGGTTAGCTTGTATCCCCTTCGTTTCTACGAGGCATCCAAGTACTTTTCCTCGGCGAACTCCAAATACACATTTCTCAGGATTCAATCGTAGATTTGCGGCTCTCATATTTGCGAATGTTTCTGCAAGGTCAGAGATGTCATCCTCGCGCTTATGGCTTTTGACGACTATATCGTCGACGTACGCTAATAGATTTCTGCGCAATTGGTCGGGAAATACCGAAGCTGTCATTCTGGTGAATGCTGGTCCTGCGTTCTTGAGCCCCTCGGGCATTCGCAAGAAACAGAAGATGCCGAAGGGGGTAATGAAGCTGGTTTTCTCCTCATCCTCTTTTCTAATTCTGACTTGGTGGTAGCCCGAGAACATATCAAGCAATGATAACATCTCGCTGTTTGCTGCATCATCGACTATTTTGTCCACTCTTTCTAGCGGATAATTGTCTTTTGGGCAAGCTTTGTTTAGGTCTGTGAAGTCTATGCACATCATCCACTTTCCATTTTTCTTTCTTACAGGGACTGTGTTTGCGAGCCAGGTTGAGTATTTGGCTTCGCGAATTACATTGGCGTCTAGCAGCCTTTGCACTCCGGCTTTCATGGCTTTGACTTTTTCATCAGACATTTTGCGAAGCTTTTGCTTTTCGGGCCTGATGTTCTTGTCCATCTCTAGCCTGTGCTCGATGATGTCTCGGTCAACTCCTTTCAGGTCGTGAGCTGGCCATGCGAACACATCTTGATTTTTTGCAAGGAATGTCAGCAATTCTTGTTCTTCTTCTATGCTTAGCTCGGCTCTGATTGTTACTGCCCTGTCTGGGACATACGCGTCCAACTGAATCCTTTTTGTTTCGCCGTCGGCGCTGATGTTAACTCTTCCGAAAAGAAATCGAAGCCCAATGGTTTTGTTCACCTGGCAAATCCCCGGTGCCCAGAGGTGGGGTTTTCTACCGCCCCAACATAGGTTAATGACAAAATTCATTTTATAGCACTAGGTTAATTCGCGAGACGAATTTATTAGTCTAATTAGATCATGATTAAACAATTCGGTGCTACAATAAACAATACTAATTATGATTTCATTAGACATAATAGAATCGTCTCATGATTTGAAATCCATCTGTGTAAATAATTTTATAATTAGATCATGTTTGTTAACATTCGAAAACTCGATGTGACATTTTTGACAAGTTTGCACTTCCAACTAAATAAGACCGAAGGTGAAAATACTTTTCGCATTTTTTGTGAAACCGTTAAGGGTGAGAAATGTCTTGCCGGCATCTTGTTGGTACTTGATAGCAACTTGAAACAAGTTTGTCCGAGTGCATAAACATCAAATAAATACGACATTGAAATGAAATTTGCATCTCACAAAAGTTTGTTCTAGCTGTACGTCTATGGTGATTTTTATGGACGTTGTAGCATGGCACGCGCGGGTTCCACTAATTTAATCAAGCGCCATGTTCGCCCTCGTCGAGCTTGTCGGGCTCTCCTTCTTCACCTTCGAGACGGCGCCGTCTCGCTCGACGTTGTCCCGGCTCTCCTTCTCCATCGAGATGGTGGCGCTGCCGTCTCCCTCAACGTTGTCCAGGCTGGAGATAATGTCTCGAAGCTTAAACATCCCTATCACCAAATCCGACGTGGTCTCCCCAAACTTGTCGACCATCTCAACCTTGGACATGGTCTGCTCCGCACCCGGGCCGGCGCTCGCCACCGGGGACACCGGCGCCGGCGTGACCGGTTTCTGACGCGGCTTCTTGGCCTTGCCACGTGCCACCGGCGATCCTATCCCTTCATCGTAGTCGTCGTCCTCGTCGGACTCGGCGCGCCTCCTCTTCTGCTCGTGGTGCAGCAGGATGAGGCCGAGGGACCCGGCCTGGTCCAAGTGATCGTCCACCTCCCGCTGCAGCACCTTGCCGTCCTCATCGAGCAGCGGCTGCCGCTGCAGCGCGCGCGACCGGAACGCGCGGAGCTCGACGTCGACGTCGCGCCTCCACATTCCCCGGGAGTTGAGCCCAACGCCGTTCCGCCGCAGGAACTCTGTCCACCCGGAGATGAAGCGGTAGCTGCCGTTGGAGTCGAGGAACTTGCACGTCAGCATGTAGGGCACGGCGTCCCGGTCCAGTGCCGTCACCAGGAGCCCCGCGTTCTTGTTCTCCACGCGCCGCCACTCGTCGTCGGAGAAGCAGGCCGTGATGGGGCACCCCTCCAGGGCGTTCTCGCTCTTGCACGACACCAGCAGCCGGTTCTGGTTCGGGTCCACGTCGCTCTTCGTGAGGGTCTTCCGGTACACGAACCACGGCCGCGTCTCGACGCCCAGCTCCACCAGCCGCCGCTCCAGCGCCTCGCCGAGGTCGTCGTCCGGGCGTACGATCGGGGCGTCGCCGTCGCCGTCGCGCGGCCGCGGCGCGACGCTGCCCTGCTGGTTCATTTCAATCCTCGCAGCCGTCTCGTCGAAGCTGCGGATCCCGTCCTGCATGAGCTTCTCCTTCACCGGCGGCTGGACGGGGTCTTCCTCCTGCGCCGCGACGATCCATTTGCCCTTCTTCAACCACTTCTCGTCGGGGGACAAGACAGCGGCTTTCGCCGCCACCGCATCCGGAGCCTCGCGGCCTCCGGCGTCCTCGCTCTCGGCCGCGACGACGGAGCCGTCGTCCGACTGTTTCTTCTTCTTGGGCGGCGACGGGGTGCAGGAATCATCTGGGATGCCGCCGGCGCCACCACCACAGCTCTCGTTCATCGCCCTCTTCTTCAACGGCAGCAACGACGGCGAGGGCGACATCTCGATCGTCCTCGATTGGGGACGCGGCGAATCAATATTTATGCAGCTAGTGCTCGTGTCGTACTCGTACTCCGCAATCTTTCCGTATGTATATAAGAGAGAGAATTCGAGACTTGCTGGACTTGTACAAGCTATCGTTGTTGGCTCGTACTCTATAAAAGAGAAATTGCAATGGTGAGCCAAGTTCCATCTCGAGTCCGGGTGCGGATGGTTTGTTTGTCTGACTCAATTTCACTAAAGTGATATCACCATGTTCAAACAAAAATTAGAATTGACTAGAGACTCACCCGATGCGTAGCGTAGAGATTTTTTACCATGTCTGGTGATTTATGACCTACCGCTGCACTGATCTGCGTATTCATATTCACCAAACAGCATTTAGGCAGTCAACAAATAGCTTTATGATATAGGATTTATAATAAGGAAAATCAAAGGGAAATGGACAGTCCAAACCTTTTTCCAGTCTTTTCCATGTTGATGGTAGGATTTATAGAAGCACATAAGCTCATCGTTAGTCCATACGGGACTTAAATTTGATATTTTCTCCTTCTACAAAATGGATACATTTTTATGACGATGAGAACAGATGAATGACACAGTATTTCAGAGTGAAATGTCATTCCAGAGAATACAGTACAACAGCTGTAGGCCACAATCTATCAATTTAAATATGTTTGCTTTTAGTTTATACCTTGATTGAACTAGGTACCTCCTTGTGCTGCTGTCGATCCTCATATCCTTTTATTCTGATCCTATTAATAGTTCGAGCAACTTTTGCCGGACCCATCGATGCTGTCCTCGGCTATAGACTCAACAAGAACTGCTGCAAGTGACAAGTGCAAGATCAGTATGTATGCACATAAGAATGTTGCTTATTACAAGTAGTGTAATTTCATCTCTAAACTTTGAAGTTTATATACTTGCTTTAATATAATCTAATATGTGGTGAGAAACTGACAATGATTGAATTAAAGAAAGAAAAAACTTGGATTCATAATCCATTTATCAGAACCTTTGTACAAACTGCATTCATAAAATAGCCATCTTGATTATTGCATCTTATACACTGGTTTAGGTACAGATGCAGAGTCCAAAAACTTAGGGGCGATAGTTAGAATTTTTCAACAGCACTGTGGCATCAACGCGGCACATAAGAACCCAGACTGATCTGATGCACACCCATGACGCATGATCATCCATGCCAATGGAAAACCAGAAGCCGAATAAGAAGAGAACCCCCTGATTTCGTTTGAAGACGCGGCGCATAAGAACCCAGACTGATCTGATGCACACCCATGAGTCCATGACGCATGATCATCCATGCCAATGGAAAACCAGAAGCCGAAAAAGAAGAGAACCCCCTGGTTTCGTTTGAAGAGAAAAGGAGTGGGGTACCTTCCGGAGCTGATCGCGTAGTACATCTCCCGTAATCGCCATAAAACTACAGCGATCTCCCAAAGGAGAGGCAATCGCAACATCTTACCGCAACGCTATCCGACCGCCATCCCCCCTCCATGTTATAACCAAGAAACGGGAATCGGGCCTTTTTACCTCCTCTGTCAGCCGGAGGCCGGCGGGTCGAACTGGAATTGGAGGCGTCGGCGTCGGCGGCGGGTTTCTCCCAGAAGCCAGAATGCTTGGAGGAATCGACTGCGGCACCGGCGGGGCGGGCCAGAGAGGGTCGCAGGGACCGAACCCGATGATCGGCGGAGCTCGGCGGCGGGTGGTGGCAGCGAGGGACGGCTGCTGCCGGAGGGAGGCGTGGGTTTTCAGAGAGAGAGAGGGAGGGAGGCCGCGGCGGTGGTGTTTTGTCTATCGATCAGCGGCAAAACAAAATTATGGAGAATATAATAAGACTAGCGAAGTGTCCGTGCGTTGCCACGGGCATTAGACACTAAATGATTGTATCTTCCCATGTACTTAAATTAAATGAAGCATTTCTTCCATCGCAAATACATATTTTAATTTTCGAAATTCATAATTAATAATAAGAACAATGAAAGTAACCATATGTTTAGTAGATAGGTTAGTTATTGTGCTACAGTGAAAAGCATGTTACCTTTCCGCAAAAGAATAATCCACTATTTGCAATGACTTACATATTTTAATTTTCGAAATTCATAATAATTAACAATAAGAATAATGATAGTAAATGTATGAACAGTAAGATACTATGTTTTGATCGTACAAGAGATGTAAATGCATGTAAAAAATCCAACTAAAATACTAAATTAATATGCTTTTGTCGTACAAGAGACCAAAATAATATTATTTTCTAATTTTCTAGTATTTTACATCTTCTTGGACTTGATGCGTGAAAGAAGTCCTTTGATATCTTCGGGCAGCAACGATCTCGCTTCATTTGTTTCTGAAGTTAGGAGGTCAATCAAAAACTCTCTCTTTATTTTTTGCACGTCCTGCATAAAACGTATACACATTTAATTTAATTTTTGTAATAATTTGAACAACATAAAGCTTGTTTCACCCGACTCCCCCGAGTGAGTGAGTCTAAAAAAAAGAGAAAAAATCCCCACTCCCTCAATCCTTCTTTCTCTGCTCCGCACCGTGTTCAGACCATCCTTTACCCACCCAGCCCCTCTCCCTCGTCAACCTCCTCTCTCTCTCTCCCTTCTCTCCCTCCCTCGCTTCCTCTGCCCCCCCCCCTCTCTCCATCCACCTGCGCCGGCGGCCTCCACGCGACCACGCGCCGAGGAGCATCGGAGGCTGGATCTGGCGGCGCTCCTCTTCTTCACTGCGGCCGGCGGCACATCTAGCAGGGGCGGCGGCCCACCTCCTCGCTCCTCAATATTCCCTCCTTTATATCCACTTCTTCCGCATCCATCATCCTTCATATCTCTCCTTCATACCAACAACCCACGCACGGACCCATGTGTTAGACTTTTTATAACCCACCCAGCCCCTCTCCCCCGTCAACCTCCTCTCTCTCTCTCTCTCCTTCCCTCGCTTCCTCCCCCCCCCCCCCTCTCTCCATCCACCTGCGTCGGCGGCCTCCACGTGACCAACAATACGAATTAAATAGTCGATGTGAAACACCAACAGGTTAAGGAACATGTCATTTCATCCTTTATCCAACAAATGAGTTCTTATCGAATGGAATACACCTGAGCTTAAGAAACAGGTTGTGATAACTATTGAAAAATTATGCTATTAATCACATCTAATAAATATAACATGCGCTGCTGGAGTTGTTCTAATGGGTCACTTATATATTGATACTCTTTAGATAGATATGAAATGGATATATAGGCATGTCAGACATAGGAAAGAATCTTATTGCATAAGTGTTGACAGCATTTCTTTTAAAAAAAATGGTGTTGACAACATTGTTATGCTAAGAAAGTTTTCAGGTGCTGTATGAAATAACACAGCACCTCATTATCTATCAAATTAATAAAGTAGCCATCCTTTAATACTCCTTTCTTCTTAACTGAATATGCATTTCAATTTACAAAAAGAGGTAGAGGGAGAGGGAGAAAGGAATTACCTCCTTGACCGTCCTTTAACACTCCTTTCTTCTTAACTGAATATGCATTTCAATTTACAACTGGGTTGCTAGGAATGTAAGTAAACATTTCTGTATCTCAAAAAGAGGTAGAGGGAGAGGGAGAAAGGAATTACCTCCTTGACCGCCCGGCAAAGCAATGAACTAACACGTTGCCTCCAGAGGTGATAGATTCATCTATGAAACTAAAGCATCCATCAAAGTGCTTCAGCAAATCAGTGTCAGGGCTGTCAAGTACTGCATTGATAAAACAAAGCATGGCTTAGTAAGCATGTTTTTTCAAAAAGATAATACCACAACAGGCAATGAGCCCCGTATATGCAAACCCTGTCAATTTTTCGTCAGTGTGATGGTTCCAGATTGCATCCTCAAATTAAGTTTTTAGCCTATGGTTCTAGATTGCATCCTCAAAACAATTGTTCATCTTTGCAAATTTTATGAAGACAGGAATTACCCTCGATCTTCTTGTAATTGAATTCAGCTGGAAAGGCTGGACTCAGTGATGTTGCAACAATCAGTATATGGGTGATGTCCAAGCTCTTCAGAGCCTCCTTATTCAATGCTGCTCCAACAGATCCCAAGTAGAGACCCTACAAGGGTGACAACAAAAAGTATGCAACAATTTTAACACAGACAAATGGTGATGGGTGCCCTCAAAAGTCAATACAATATCATCCCTGCGTCGAGCACCAGGATCGACAGTCCCTAATCCACGACAGATGGATCACGAAGGGAAGAGTGAAAGATTAAGCTAGCGGCCAGACCTGGTCTATGGGGCAGGGCGTCTTGTCGGCCTTGTGGTACCGCGCAGCGCAGAATAAGCACCCGGGCCTGCTGCTGCTCATAGTCGTCCCTCCTGCGCTCATCCCTCTCCGCAGCTTGCCCCGCCTCCGGCAGTGACATGACTCGGGGTTTGATTGTAGGAACCTAAAAGGTTTATGGGATATTCTGTGAAAGATGCAAGACATAGAAGATAAGCTCGGCATTACAGGGTTCTCCCTCCAAAGGCCTAGATGCAATAGCTCAGAGATCTTCCATGGCTCCTGGCGGATCAAATCGCCGGCGGTCTGGTCTGGGGGCCTAGCGATTCTAGCGGGTGGCGCATCGAAGAGAGGGTGTGGAGAGAGGGGAGCTCGGAGGTATGCTTACCGGCGACAAAGATGCACGGTGGATGGCGACGGGGCTTCACGGGCGGTGGTGCTCCGGCGACTAATAGAAGGCAGCGCACGCTCGGCTTGACTTCGTGGACCTCGTGGTGGCGTCCCCTGCTTCTATACGGCGGCGCGGTGCGTCCCCTGCTCTCCCCTGCCGGAGGGGAGCCCGGATCCAGGCGAGGAGAGGACGGCGGCCCGGTGGATCGAGGCGGAGGCGAGGAGAGGAGAAGAGAGGACGGCGGCCTTGATTTGATGCCCGTCCCAGGCCAGCGGCGCCACGGAGAAGGCCGCCGTGTCCATAGACGCCTGGCCAGCACGGACCGGCGGCGGCGCGGGCGCTCCAGCTGCTCCTCCTCCGCCCACCCCGCTCCCCTGCCGTCGTGAGGAGCTGCGGTGGCGGCCGGATCTCCCGGCGGAGCTCGATTCGGAGCTCGGCGGGGGCGTCGACGGTGCTGGAGGTGCTCGGGAGACGGCGGCGGCGGGCCTCCACCCACAGCGACGGCGACGAGATCCACCGGCTCCGCGCGGGATCTTGGCTTGGGCGGGAGGGGCGAGGCTCGACAGCGCTCGGGCCGCGGAGCTGTAGGTGGGACCAGAGGGAGGGCAACGGATTGGGGGGGGGGGTGAACGACTGCACCGAAACGGATTAAGGGAGGGGGGTGTGAACGACACCACCGAAAATAATAGATTGGTATAGATTTTAGGTCTAGTTTCAGATGTGGCAGAGACCTGAATGTTTTTAAAAAATACTGCGGTATACCGTACGTACATACTATAGTACTCCTATATACGAGTGGACCAGTCTATCAACTCTGTTGCACTGGTAGTACACTAGTACATGACAAGGGAGCGAGCACGATGGAGACGACGACGCGTTATTCCGGCCGGCCGGTCGGCGGCGCTCGCTCGGTCACGCCGGCGTGAGCCCGTGCTTGAGCGCGGCCTTCCAGACGACGTCGATCCGGTCGACGTCGAGGGCGCCGACCTCGTGGTGGTCCCAGCCCTCGAGGCAGTGCACGACGCCGCCGGCGTGGCACGCGTGCACGACCCCGCGCTCCATGGTGTACTCGCAGGAGCCGAGGCCCTCGACGTCCTTGGGGAGCCTCATGGCGGCGAGCTTGCCGTAGGTGCAGTCCCGCCGGAAGCTGATGATGGGCGGCACCACGAACTGGTGGAAGTGCGTGCCCGCCGGCGCCCACCGCTGCTCCCGCGGCGACAGCCACTTGCCCACGATCCACGTCTTGCAGCTCTGCGCCGCCTGGTACTTGGTGACCTGCACGAGGTAACTCTGGGACTCGGCCGGCGCCTCCCTCTGGATCTTGAGGAACCTCTCCGTCGACAGCGTCAGCATCTGAAACAACCCAGACGGAGAAGATTCAGTTTCTCCTGTCGTAACTTGTTGTTTCAGATCAATCTCCGTCAACAGTTGCAAACTTGCACGTACCAGGACCCTGATCTTCTTCCTGCAGAGGTAGAGCGCGATGGCCCTGCCGAGCTTGGACGTGGCACCGGTGAGGAACACCTCCTTCACGTTGCTGGGGATCTCGTTGAGGATCACGGCCGCCGTCAGGGTGTTGCCGTGCACCACCCTCACCCTCAGGTTCGGGTGCTTGTTCACGAACAGCGTGCCGCCGCCATTGAGCGCCTCGTTCTGAAGGAGGAGGAGAAGGCATGTTTCAGTGGAATGTTCTGATCGTTGCTCGTTCCGAAAAGTACCAAATTTGACAGAGAGCTGTAAAATATAAGTGTTAACCTTGTTGAGCGCAGCAAGGCTGATCACTTTGACGCCCATCTTGTCCGCCCTCAGGATGGCGAGCTCGATCTGCCGGTTGATGCCCTTCTTCGCCGACGGAATGAAGTACTGCGATTCAACAGGGTAAGTCAGTTGAGTTGCATGCACCGACCCAGCTCAACCAAACATAAGTAATTCAACCAATTTGCAGCAGCTAGTTAAGGGTGGTGGTGACCTGGAAGCCGTATCTGGGGACGCTCCAGGTCTGGTGGAGCCGGCCGCGGAGGGAGTAGAAGCTGACGGTGAAGGTCTTGGAGAAGAACCACTGGAGGACCATGAAGGCGAAGGCGATGGGCCAGAGCGGCAGCAGCACGAGGCGGGTCGTGAAGGGCAGCGAGCTGCAGGAGCGGAACCCGAAGGGCACGTGCATCGACGACACCACGTCCACCACGTGCGCCAGGAACACGAAGTCCGGCACCCGGTCGTTCATCCCTGCAAAACCACGCAGTTCCATTCCCGTTCACCAATCTTCGTCAGAGTAACCGAAGGGTGAACTGCAAAAGACCATCGATCAGGAACCGAAAATACCTTGATCGACCTCCTTCTGAAGCTCCCAGGATCTGGAGTTGACGGTCCCGCCGAGGGCGTCGAACAGAGGCATGAACAGGCAGAAATTGCAGTCCTTCTCCCTGTGATGCAGGCTCAAATACCTGCGAAAACACCACCATCCATCCGTCCTTAAAAGTCTCTTCGTTCTTGAATGATAGTCGTCTGAGAAGTCTTTTTGCAAACATGTTTGCGAGAGAAACACGATTCTTTAAAGACAATCAGTTAGGCTAGTTTCAGTGGGAAGTGTCATGAGAGGGTCATGAGCATTAAATTTCCTGCTACATCAGCAAATTTATGAGAAGAGAGGATGAGAAGTGTCATGAAATGAAAGAGGAGAGTCATCACCATGACCCCAGGGTCATCATCATGACCCTCCGTTGGCACAGTTCTTAAGGTTCCAGTCTTGGTAACTGTGCGATGACCCTCTCTATTGAGACCGACCTTAGGGACGGAAGGACCCAGACATGATCGATCGTCTACACAGCAGCAAGAGCCACAGACACGGCACAGGATGAATAGTTGCAGTGAAGTGATTAAGCTTAAGCTTACGTCGGGGTGTAGACGAGGTATCTGAGGGCGGGGACGGCGGCGAAGGCCCGGTGGGAGATGACCTCGACGTTGCTGTACCCCATGCAGCGGAGGTAGTCGAAGAGGAGGACGTGCGCGTAGACCAGGCTCACGGACCCGGCGCCGGCGGCGAAGGCGCCGGCGAGCGGGGCACCCATCGCCGCCGTCAGGACCAGCGCCTCCAGCGGCGTGCCGAACCCGGCTGCGGAGAGACAGACAGGCAAACAGACAAGACCGGTGAAGTGACAGGTGAGTGATTATGCATTTACAACCTCTAACAAACATCGTTATCGCGGGAAGCCGGGAAAGTGATGAGTATATACCTGTGAGCGGCTGGGTGACGGGGGACGAGTGGTGCTTGGCGTGATACCGGCTGAAGAGCGGGGCCCGGTGCAGCGCCCTGTGGGCCCAGTAGAAGGCCGGCTCCGAGACGGTCACGTGCAGGAGCAGGGCTAGGGCCCACCCGCGCGGGTCCCACGCCCGGAGCTCCGGCACGGCGGGGAACGCCGGGCTGTTGGCCACCAGGGCCGCGATCAGGGTCTGCAGGATCACCATGTTATCCCTGCGCAGCAACAAATCATTTTTTTTACCTTAATTAGCATCGCTAGGTCAAACCACTTGTCCTTTTTCCTTCAAAAAAAAAACACTTGTCCTTTGCTCTTAATTGTTTCCTTCTTTTTGAAAAAAAAAGATAATGACGAGACAAGGATGATGGCACTACTAAATTCTACACATACGTTGATTTTGACATAATGTGACTTTGAGCATGTACCTTGACTGTTGCAAAATAGAACATGCGATGAGGATACTAAAATCAAGATGGTTTCAGTTACCACTCATATAGTACGGTTCTTCTGTTCTTTAATGCATTTTCATACTATTGAAAAAAAAATTGAGGATGGATTTTCTTGAAGAAAGAGGACTATTATCCTTACCAATAATCCTCGATAAGAGTACCTTGAAAAAGCATATGGACTCATAAACAAAAAGAGCTAGAAATGAAAGTTGACATGTGTCCCACCAAAAATACCCAAATTCGTTCCGGACACAGCTACAGTGTCATGCAGTCGGAATGGAGGATGAGGATGTGATGTTGTTTGTTTTCTCATCTAGGCCCTGTTTGGGTTTTTTATGATATGACCCTGTTTGGTTCAAAAAACTTATTATTAGAAGTTTCAACTTATTAGGAATATTTAACCAAACACAGCAAATTTATTTGGACTTATTTCTATAAATTCATCGTAAGTTCATATAAGCTCATGAGATGGTGCTCATGAGACTTATTCATCAACTTTCTCCCCTCCTCCTCCCCACCCCCACCCGCCACGAAGCTACCACCACAACCCTTATGTGGGGTAAAATGGTAACATACAATTTCATAAGTTTCACAACCAAACACCTCTACAGGAACTTATATATATATATATATATATGTTTAAACTTATAGAAAACTATATAAGTTCTGGTCAATCCAAACCCATCACCTAAACGCAGATGGAATCACTGCGCAAATTTACTGCGCAAATTTACTGCGTGGCGTGAATGACCCAGGCCCCCCAACCTTAAAGCAAGCGCAGGGGCCAATCACACGTGAGAAAGCGAGCAGATGGGAACTGTCTGTACGCGGAGGCCATATATGGAGTACTCCCCCTGAATCCCTGATCCTCTCCAGCTGCAAAAACTAGAGACGACGATGCCCTAATAAATATTGTCCCTATTCAGACAGACGTCTTTCTCAGGTAAAAAAAAATGAACTGCTCGTCAGGCTACTAATAGTACTATAATCAGGGGCGGAGGGAGGGAGGGGGGGGGGGGGGCTGAGGGTTGCCAGGCACCCCCAACATCCTACTAAAGTCTCTAATACCCCTTTCTAATTTAGCTTAAGTAGATTATTAGCTATGTTAGAGTATATAATTTGTTTATATGTTTTATGCTTAGGTGGTTAACATTTTAAGGATGCTTTTTTAGGGATCATGATGAACCTCCAGGTTCCTTAAAGAGGGTTATTTTCTTTTTTGAAATATTCAAGCTTTTGGCTTTGCATAACGAGATTGTGCTAGAAAGTGTTTAAAAATACAAAATACACTTCACCTTGTGTCCAAAAGAAAATTCTAAACATATATGCTCCAAAAGTAAAAAAATTAGTTAGAAAAAAATTGAAATAACAAATTATTTTGTTCATTGTCCCTCCTATCCTTAAATCCTGGCTCCGCCTCTGACTATAATAACTATTAGTACTGTTTGTTTAGAAAGAATCTCCAGTTAATGTCAGTATAGTATATATGGCCACGTCAGCTCAATCATGGTATCAGTAAGGAAATCACGCTGTGATCCAAAACGTGTGAGAGTTCTTCGTTCCCTAGCGAACGAGGTCAGGACGACGACCAAGAAGATCGAACAGCTAGCAGCCATGGGGATTAGCAGAGAGAGGGAGTATAGCTTATGATGAATTAGTTACCAGTCCCACTCGGCGTCGATCTGGCGGAAGTCGACGCCGTCCTTGACGACGCGGCGGCGGCGGGTGAAGAAGAGCATGTTGCCGTAGGAGAACCAGAGCTGGAAGGTGAGCGACCGGAGCGCCAGGAGGAGGAGCAGGTGGAGGCACCACGAGTCCACCGGCGGCCTCCCCGTCTCCCACCACGCGTGCGCCGCCTTCGCCGCCACAGGACCGTACAGCAGGTACTGCACCAGCGTACGTACATCGTCGCCGGAGCAACACAAAAAAAAGCACAAGATCAGTCAGCTGTATATGCTTCGTCGTCGTCGTCGTCTACATGCTGCCGATAAGCAAGAGCATCGTCATCAGAGCTCTCGATCAGCAGCAATGGCCGCGGCAGATATGAACGAACGAATAATGAACATGGTGCAGAGACGACGATCAGTAAGCTAAGCTAATAAGATTTGGTTTCCATGCAAGTTAGTTCTTGCCTTGTAGGAGCCGAGGCTTGCCCATGGCCAAGAAGCCAACGGAGAACCCATGGCCTGCAGACCCTGCCCGTGAAGAAGAGAGGGTCACAGAGACACAGTCGTCACAGGGGTCAGGGGAGGGAGAGAGAGAGAGCTACTGAGCTAGTAGCCCGTCTGCGTTGTGTGGTATCTCTCGCCTATTTATAGCGAGAGGAGTAACCCGGCGGCAAAAAAAGGAAAAAGAAAAGGCAGGGCCAATAAAGGCCAGCTGCTCCGTTCCTTTTTTCTCCACTAAAATTTATTTGGTCGGCAGCTGCTGAGCTTCAGCGTGGTGAAACATTCTCACTTTCCAATCAAGCAGGCAAACATCACGGTGAAACATTCTCAGTACTTTTATTTCACTTTTTTCCCCTCAAGTTTATATATGGTGATGTGTGAATGTGACTGTAATTCTCAACACCGTACGGAACTCGCTTCATCTCGACCTGACTCTGTAGAACTTTTTTTAGGAACAGTTTAATAGAGTTCCATCTGATTTTGATTCTCTATGAAAACTGATTATGTGAGAGAAGTGATTTAGGGATGCATCATAGTGAATCACTTTACATATTCAGGAGCAACTACTTTTTTTTCCAGCTCCAAACCTCTTAATTAGTTTATTCCAAAGAATCACATCACACAATGAGCAAAGAATCACTTCTCTCTAAAGTGCGGAGAGCTCTACCAAACGCATTCATGCTACCAAAAGTTACCACTGTTTCGTGACTCGTTGGAGTAGCAGGAAAGTGTACTTCCAGTTAACCACTGCATGCGCGATGTATAGTATGTATAGTCCTGCAATACGAAAGAAAGAAAACAAACAAACAAACAAGCACGGCCGTGCAACGAATCAACTAGCTAGTTGTTGCCTCCTTCAGTACTAGCCATCCAAAATGGTTGCAACCGCTCAGCCCATTTCTGCTAGCGTCCAGCTAAGCGTGTGTGGAGGATTTTTTTCTGGTGCATATGCGTACCGTACGTCGTGGTCCCTCAGCTTGTTTTCGGGGACCTTTGTGCGTGTGTGCGTGCCTGTTTAATGGGGGTTTCCAGTTGCTGCAACATTCCGCATGACGGTGTTCTTGAATTGGTTGCGATCGATATATAACTAAAACCAGCGATCGGGAATGTATCATCTAACGACCCCGAATTAATGGGTCGATCGACTCGCGTGGTCCGATTGGCATTGGCTACTACAGTTATATTAGTTGGTCATGATTCTGCTCTTCTTTCCCCGTTTGTTTCTTCTTTCTTTTAGGCAATTCTACTATTTGTTCATGTGATGATGATAAGTTTACCGTGGTAAATCAGTATAAGCATTATATGTTATATTTATATATGTAGTAGTCGGAGGTTCGGAATTGAAATGTTGGAATTTTCATGTCAATTGGTGCAAACTTGAAATTCCTATATCATCATCACGAAAAAAAAAGAAGGAAAAACATATCACCATCCAATTTCTCTACCAAAGTACATAAAAGTAGGAAAATATCCCATCATCCAATTTCCTTAACACATTTAGCTATAGTGTATAAAATTACTAGTATAAGAGCATGTGCGACACACACGTGTTTATAAAAAAATTAATACATTTATGTGTTGCATCTCAAAAGAATAGCCTATGACATTGCCTTTCATCTGGCATCACACACTCATCCTTTTATACCGACATAGCCTGGTTGGTCATCGTGTATCCTTCATTGTGATGTTCGCAGTCATCTTCACCCTCGTTGGCACCGCCGAAGTTGATGACCGAGTCGAGGAAGTCCTCCTCATTGATCTCCTTGCTATTACGGGCGAGGCGCTATGTACTTTGACTTAGATGTACATGTGGTCTTTTTGGCCTCTAACGTTGTGACGCTTTGCAACTCTGTACGCAGGTTGTCGTTGGGGACGGCCACCTTTGTCCGCTCCTTTTGTGATCTGCTTCATCATGAAGAATGTTTCGACAATGTTTATAGTGTGTATATATAGGAGAAAGTCTTGATACCTGTCGTCAATTCTTTTACCTATTTACGTATTTTCTTAATTCAATACATCCTCACGTGTTGTATGCAATTTTGTTTGGACTCTTTTTTTTAGTTTCCTAAAGTAAGAATCTCGTGCAAAGCAATTTAAATAAAATATCTTTGGAAACGTGAAGTACCAGGGGGCGTGGGGAGGAGAGGTGCGGGCGGCGCAGCACGGGGAGGGGAGGTGCGGGCGGCAGCACGGCGGGCGCAGCCTTGCCGCCGGTCGGTCGGGCACGACCTCGCCGGGGCAGGGCGCCGGCCGGGCAGGTAACCTCGCGGAGCAGCTCGGTGCCTCGGAGGGAGGAGGAGCACGGTGGGAAAGGTGTCACGCGACTGTCGCGGTGGGGAAAGAAAATGAAAGAACGAACCGTTTTTTTAACTAGTGGTAGTGGTGGGTAATTTACGTCAACTCCACGAAACTTGAATTTGGTGGAGCACCCCCTGAGGTACTCCACGAAAACCATGGAGTTGAGGCCTACTCCACCTTTTTTTTGGAGCAGATCCGCGGTGGAGCTGCTAGAGCTGGACGTGTTTGGCTGAAAAAATTTAGAGCGGAGTTGGTTTTTTGGATCTGGAGCTGTGTGGAGCTCTGCCAAACATACCCTAAGATTCATACTTTCAGATGGGTCCGAATGCAAGGAAAAGATGAAAATGTGAACTTACGGTAAGGATTTAGATTAGAAATAGGATATAATTTTCGGTAATGCTCCTGATCGGGCGTCCGACGGGGGGAAAAAATCGGACGCCCCCCCAACCGTCCATCAACCTTGCATCCGATGGCCACGACACACTCACAACCGCCACCCCTCTCTTCCCCATTTCGACCCCCACACACGTGCGCGCGGCCTCATTCCCCACCCACCCCCACTCATCTCTCCAACCTTTGGTGACGCGGCGGCGGCGATGCGGTCGCCGCGGCCGGTTCGATCGGGGGCGGCGACGGAGGACTCCGATTGGGAGCCAAGCGACGGCGAGGAAGGCGACGCCTCCCCGCGGACCCGCGCACATCACGCCCCTTCGTGCAGCGGTGACCCAGGCGGCGCGGAGGCCCCTGTGGACGCGAAGCGGACGCCGCGGCGGCGCCGTACGAGGGCGGCGGTGGATGGCGATGTTGGGGAGGACCGCGGCGTCTTCTCGCGGACGCGAGGACGTCGCTCGCGCTCGGCCAGCGGCGATGCAGACGGCGTGGATTCTCCGGTGAACCACGAGCGCGCGGCGAGCGAGACCCGCAACGGCATTCAGGCGAACAAGCGCACGAGGCAGCCCAGTAAGTTCATCACCCGCGCATCCCCCTCTCCCTGCTAGTTGTGCGGCACTTTTTGCGTTGAATTTCACTCCATGCTAGGGTTAGGGTTACGAAATGACTGAATTAATAGGGTTACATGATGAGATTTTTCGACACTGTGTGGCTCCATGGATGCTGTAGGGGTGCGTGCTGTAGGGTTGTGCTAGTAGTGATCGATCTCTATACTCTAGAAACCATGCGAGCCCTGCAGGAAACTCAACCCAGTTTCTTCAGTTTTTGTTCTGTTTTTGTTCTGCGGGTGCAGTGATGCTGCTTTTTAGATTCATAGGTTTTTACTGAGAAATCGCAATCGATAGGTTTTTTGATGATGTAAGAACAATGCAAGAAATTTGGGCATCATAAGTACTCGGCGCTAATTTTTTCTCGTTTAAACCAATAGTTTTCACTTTTTCGACAGATTCGAAACTGCTACTTGTTGATTCTAAGCTTGAGAAAAAGAACACAAAACTTCCTCATGCGGATACCCTTTTTTCCGGTGGCTGATTGAAAAAGGAGCATGTTGAATCATGCTTTTTGTGATCCATCACCATCATCACGGTCATGCACTGCTACCCTTTCTATCTTCGAAGTTGAACAGCACACACGACACCTTCATTTGCACACCCATCAGTTTTGAAGAAAACAGAGCCCTCGCCCCCTCCCCCAACCCACACTGTGATGTTTTTTTTATGTTTTGATAATGTTTATCTTTCACGCATCTTTTGTTGCATTCATTCATTTGTTATGTTTCAAGCTAACACATTTATCATTATTTTTTCCAGAGAAGACAAACATCAGCACAAATGAAGAGCATTTCAAGAGTCGGTTTTCTGTCCGCAGGATCCGTGCTCTTGTACCAGAGCTTGATGCCCAGCAAAAGCAATGGGTGATCGATGCGGGGTTTGGTGCCCTGTTGTCGATGCACGAATTTTCTGTCCCTATCAAGCTTGTCAAGTGGATGATGAAGCGTGTAGACCCACTTCTTAGTGAATTCAGATACAAGAATAGAGTCATTGTTTTCAACCGCGAGCTTATCTGTAAGATTCTTGGGTTGGAAAACAACGCTAGAGTTGTGAGGCTTTCTGGGGATTCAGACGAGGTGAACAAACTTAAAGAGCTGTATAGGGATGGAGATAGAGCTAAAATTGCAAAGTGCATCTCTCTTGCTAAAGAGAGTAAGGACAGGGAGTCTTTCATGAGGGCCTTTACCCTATTGGCTTAAGGGAGTGTGTACAATCCTCGTACGGGAAATGATGTGAGCATAAAGTACCTCAACAGCTTAGAAAACGTTGAGCTGATCAGTACCTATGATTGGGCTGGGCACATTTTAAAGGAATTGATGGATGAAGTGAAGAAGTACCAGAAATTCTCTCCTGAACGTCTTGAGAAGGATCATCAGATTGGATCATGCCTCATCATTTTAGCGGTATGGTTATCCCTTTTTTTATCCCCAACGATGCTCATTGTTGTGTGCTATTATGTTGTTTCATATGTTGCAAAAGTCATATGCTACTGTTTCAAGGTTATAAATTTGTGAATTCTTCTTCTGCCTTTTTACACAGATTGCCTATATGGACCATCTTGACCTGCCATCCGACAGAGGGCACCAAATCAACTACAATCTACCCCGAATCTGCAACGTTAGAAACGCGGACTTCAACTTTGTGATGGCGGTTGACAAGAATAAGTTGTCATTGGGGAATTCTTTTGGGAGGCTACCGGTATGTGCAATATTACATCCCCTCTCCCCTTTCATCAGCTTTTCTTTTCTGCTTTGCAACTTCCTCCTATTATTCAAAGGCACTTATACCTACTTTTTTTGCTGCAGTTCCGCGACTTCTCTCTCACTCCGTATGCCCCTGCCCCCGCCCATGCCCCCGCCCCTGTCCCTGCCTCAGCCCCTGCCTCTGGATCTGCTGACCCTGCTCATGCACATGGCTCTGAGCCCTCTGAAGAAGTCCCTATCATCAGTTCGCTAGATGAATGGCTGCAGCAACCTACTCAAATTGACATCCAGGAGGTATATCAAGCCCCTCATTCTCTTTGTTTTTTGAGTCTTGTCGTTTGCCTCTCTTCAAACATTTATATGTTGCAAATACCATTATTCTGTTGTTGCATACACACCCTCCTGATGTTGGGAAACATTCTCTGTGATTTTATAACTGTGTGATTTAACTGTACGCTTTTTGTTTATGCGAAACATGGGTAGTACCCCCTGCAACATAAAAGATGAACATGTGCAACATCATATAAATTCTGGATATTACCTGTAAAAAAATCCCCATCTACACACCCACCTGTTGATGTTGCAAAGGCCTAATACATGTTGATGTTGGCACAACTGCTACTAAAATGTTTCAAATTCAAATTAGAAATGTTTTTCAGATCCATGTCAGACAATCAATGTTTCAGGCTCAAAATATAAATGTTTCAAACTCTTTCTTATACATGTTGCTGTAATAAATGCTAAACATTTTTGGATATAGTGTTTCTCAAGTGATGTTGCCCCAGTTGCTACCAAATGTTTCAAAGTCAAATTATAAATATTTTTAGCCTATGATCACCACCTGTTGATGTTTTGCAAAGCCCTAATACCTGCGTACCATGCCTTTTTTTGCAGATACCGACTGAGTACCAGCAGGTTGCTGCACACTTTTCCAAGGTTATGGACGAAGATGTCCGCGAAATCGCTGCCGCTGTATCGAAATCCCTTAATGATCAGATTTCGGTAAGGCTCAGGCAGCGTCAAGGGGAGATGTTGGCCAAGATGGCTGAGTTAGCTAGCAGGGCCAGGAAAAATGTTGATGGAGCAGGACCATCAACCACTGACGGTGATGCTGGCAAAACAAGCGCTAGCGTTGCAGCTGAAGGAGGTACTAGCAAAAGCGCTACTGCTGCAGCTGAAGGAGGTACTAGCAAAAGCGCTACTGCTGCAGCTGAAGGAGGTACTAGCAAAAGCGCTACTGCTGCAACTGAAGGAGGCACCAGCAATGTCAACACACCTGTTACATCAACTAGTGCTGATAGTTCTCCTGGTCTCAAGAAAAGCAATGATTCCAGCCTCTATGACGACCTCCCTTCATTCGATCTACTGAACTCTGATGGGATTGATGATGATTGCTCGACCCCACCAGAAATCTCACGCAAAGGTGCCCCCTCCTCCTGCCTATCTATTTGTCCGCAAATTCAGCAATTTATGTTTTCATTTCTCTTTTTTTTTCAGCTGAAACAACTGTGCAAGATATTGAAGCAAACAAGCCTGGCTCAAGCACAAATGACAAGAAGAATAGGAGGAAGCGGGCTGCCATCAATTTGAATCAAGGAAAGAAATTGAAGAAACTGAAGTTGGATGAAGAAACAAAATCTGTGTATGAGAAGTACATCAGCAAAAGGATTTTGAAGAAGCCGGTCACCAAAGAAGAGATGTTAGAAGCGTAAGCTAATTCTCTAATTTTTGCCTTTCATTCTCGCCTCACTCTGCATATATAAATGTTTCGCACTCAAATTCCAGATTTTTAAATACATGCAGCAGCATAGCTGTGTGAATATTTTTGTCTTTTTCAATACATGTTGCAGCAGCAGTCAGTAGATGTTGTAGGCTTAGATTTAAAATGTTTCAGACCCTGTTAAATACTGAGCAGCTTTGCCCTTCTTACAATACATGTTGCAGCAGTATTCGTTAGATGTTGTAGGCTTAGATTTAAAATGTTTCAGACCCTGTTAAATACTGAGCAGCTTTGCCCTTCTTACAATACATGTTGCAGCAGCAGTCATTAGATGTTGTAGGCTTACATTTAAAATGTTTCAGACCATCACATCATCAATTTAATACATGTTGCAGCAGTAGTCAGTAGATGTTTCACACTCACAATATATTTGTTTGACACTCATTATACACATGTTGGGTTCCATGCAGCCCTGTTTTTGTTAAAATAGGTGGTTTCCATGTCTGTTACGAGGAGTTCTACAAGTCGTTTAAGCCAAAGGGCTTAATTGACAATGAGGTCATGACCCTTTGGACCAATCAGTTCAACATTGAAGAAGCTGAACTCCGTATAAAGGACAAGAATGTTGTCAAGAAATATGCTTTCTCAGCCGTACTCACAGTTAGTATCCTTTTATATTTCTCAGACAAGAATGCATGTGTTTCTTTTTTCACTTCAGTTTTGAGTTTTTCTAACCTTTTTTCGCCTTTCCCCCCCTTTTAAGGATAAGCTGATCATCGACCCTGATAAATTCATTGATGATAGCTGCAACAGGATGCTAACCACGCTCGACAAGACATGGGACATTTCTAAGATGGACCTGGTACCGTGTTGCAAATCAAAATCCCTTTTTTCTTCGTTTTTTGATTTGTAAACATGCCACACGTCTAACTCATGGTTTTACTTGATGTTTTCTTGTAGCTTTTCTTCCCCATTGTCCAAGAACGTCATTGGGTACTTGTCTGCATTAACATGTTTCTTCAGCAAATTTCTTGGTTTAATCCTCTAAATGCCTCCAAAGACACAATATGTTATAGTTGTGCACAGAACCTGGTTAGTAATTCCAACTATGCTTGCCTTTTTCATCAATTTAATCCTTTTTAGATACTTGCCTTTTTCGTTCAGCCAACAGAATAATTAACATTCCATTTTTTGGTTTATAATAACTAGGTCACCAACTTCTCTAGAGCTTGCCTGAAATCTAATGTGCTGAGGAAAGATGTGTCTGGGTTTGTCTGGAATTACCCCCAAGGACTACCCTCAACAAGATAACCTGTAAGTTTCACTTCAAAAACAAGCTTTCACCCAATGAATGGTTCAGTCATCTTCTTCATGTTGCTGTAATAAATGATAGATGTTGTGGATTCACATTACAAATGTTTCAAATTCAAATTAGGAATGTTTCAGATTCCATGCTCATGTGATTCACCCAAATGGATGTTTCAGACTCATCCTGTTCATCATGTTGCTGTAGTAAAATGTTAGATGTTGTGTATTCAGATTAGAAATGTTTCAAATTCAAATCAGAAATGTTTCAGATCCATGCTCAGACAATCAATGTTTCAGGCTCAAAATATAAATGATTCAAACTCTTGTTATACATGTTGCTATAATAAATGCTAAATGTTTTCAGATTTAGTGTTTTTCCAATTGATGTTGCAGCAGTTGCTACCACATGTTTCAAAGTCAAATTATAAATGTTGCAGCTCTATGTTCACCATTCAATATTTCAGAATCAAAATATAAATGTTCCATACCCATCTTTTACATGTTGTGTTTGCTATCTTTTTTTTCTCAACATTTTTTATGCGCTCCTAGGTATGATTGCGGACTGTACACAATGCTATATATGGAGTCCTGGAATGGAAAGAAGATGGAAACGACATTGCAGCCGGTAATAGCTGCAACATACTAGATATAGCTTTAATAAAAAATCATCTCTTTTTTCTTCAGGCCTTCAATTGTGTCAGCCTTCAATTTTTTTTAACTAATGATCTTTTATACATGAACTGATGATCTATCTTTTTTTCAGCATATGATGGGCGATTGCAGGAAAGTTAGTGCAGCCATACTTCTTCTTTCCCAAAGTAACGAAGTCAAGACAAGCGAGTTTGTGGAAACGTATTGCAGCATCAAGAAGTAGAACGGCTCATACTTTGTGTAGTAGCATACCTTCTGAGCCAGTAGTTTCTTAGGATCTTTAGACTTGTGAACTTTTTAGAGATTCCAGTTATTGTCTCACACTATGTAAACAAATGTTTTCATGATGTTGCCGCAGTGTATTCTGATTGTTGCACACTACGCTCGACGATGTTGCATGATCCTGTTTACCATTTTTATTATCCCGCAACATTTGTTAACTCCTTCTGAAACATCTCAGAATCACAGACGCAACATCAAGTGATTTTAATTTTTTTATGATGTCACCGCAGTGTATTCTGATTGTTGCACATTACGCTCGAAGATGTTGCATTATCCTGTTTCCATTTTTATTACCCCCAACATTCGCTAACACCTTCTGAAACATCTTAGAATAACAAACGCAACATGAAGTGATCTAATGTTTCAGGACAGCAAGCACTTTGTTGCTTCTGCAATACAAAATGTTTTTTGCATTCTTTTTGTATGAACCACATGTTCTCAATAGCAGGCACCACACAACAGCAGGAATAATTATATTCTTCTATTTAAATACTGGACATGTCGCAGTCGATAAAATGAAATGTTGCAGCATTTACATTCTCATGTTTCACAAGCTCAACTCAATGGATAAAAAAATACAAAATAATTTACTTCAAAGCTTTAGTTCGGTTTGCTTCAGCTCCGCCCTAATCGCTTCCGCCTTGGCCATGTACTCACAGGTCTGGACACTATGACCAACTTCGTAGCAATAGGAACATGGTTTCTTTCCCGCACTCTTAGGCTTGCCCTTCTTTTTCATTGCCTTCTCCCTAGCCTGCATCACTATAGACTTGAACCTATCCACCTTCTCCTTTGGGCACCCTTTGCTGTTTGTTCTCGGTGGATTCTTCACCTTTGCAATGGGTTTTTGATTTGCCGCAACATTGACCGCAACACCAACCTAAACTTCATCATGTTGATTTGCCGATGAGTCCCTTGCTGCCCTGACTGTTTCAAACAACTGATCTATACCAGCCGAAACAATGGTGTACTTCTCCGGACCCAAACAAGCTTCTACTGCTAAGGAGGTCATCTTCCGGCACAATGCATTGTACCTCAGCTTGTTTGCTGTCGGGACACCAAACGCTGGTTCAGGACCTGAGAGGCATTCTGGTACCTTAGTTGTTGCTTCCTTTGACCACCTTTGAAGCAGATACCTCTCTGGAATTGCATCAACATCCCTATTTGTGAACACTTTCAGTATGTGTGGGCAGAGCAGACCATCACGATCAAACATGTTGCACGAGCATGTATACTTTGTTGCATGTTTATCAGCTGACACTGTGCGGACTCTGACGGACGTCGGGTGCACAACTTGAAAGGACCAACCTTGTTCATCAGCAGTCACACCTCCTATCTTGAACCTTGTTGAATCACGCAGCAACTCTTGGAATTTACCAAACACTTCACCAGTGTAGAATTGCGCTGCCTGTTTCTCAAAAGAGTACCTTCCCCACAGTGGCGGGTCCGAAATCTCTCCTTTGCAACGCTCCTTGTTTTCTCTTTCAGCTCTGGTGTCCATGATGTAGTCGTACTGCGTCACGAACTGTAGCACTGAGTCCTGAGGGTGGATGACTTTTTTGAACAATGAATTCATGCTTTCAGACCTTCCTGTTGTGCTCGTGAAAGGGAAGAAGTACTTTCTGAAGTACGCAGGAGCCCACATGTTTCGCGTTGCTGAAATGCTTTGAAAGAATTCATTGTCTTGTAGCTTATACTTTTCCCCTAACATTGCCCACAATCCCTCATACTCTTCTGGTGTTTCAGTGCGGTTCACACAGTAATCGAACTCTTTTGCGAAGTCCTTCTCGTGACTGATCAACCACGCAAACATCTCGGTTGCCTTGCTCAGCACGTGCCACTTGCAGCATCTGTGGACTGCATTTGGGAAGACTATAGCTATTGCCGCCTTCATTGCCTTATCCTGGTCCGTCATGATGTTGGTTGGCTCTCTGCCACCCATGGCTTCCTTCAACCTCTCCAACATCCAGACAAATGTTTCAGTTGTTTCATCAGGCAACAATGCACACCCAAGTAATATGCTTTGCAGGTGGTTATTTATCCCAACAATAGGCGCAAACGGCATGCTGTATCTGTTTGTGCAGAATGTTGTGTCCAAGAATATGCAATCACCAAAACTCTTGTACAGCTCCCTTGTCCTGCCATCAACCCAAAATAGCCCTCGCACAGCATTATCTGCATCAATCATTGGAGCATAGTAGAAGGAAGGACTCTCAGCCTGCTGCTTCTGGAAATACTCCAATGTTGCATCCATGTCTCTATAGCTCAGACCGCCCCTCAAGCGCGTCCTCATGTTTGAAACATCCTTGCTGCTGAAAGTAAGGTTGGCAATCCCACCATGGAAATCACCAAGAATCCCCATTATCTGCATGGTGCTGATGTTTCTGTGATGCAACGTTTTCAGCAACTCATAGTCAGCCCACGATATGCTCCGGTGGGACCTCAAATGTTTTCTCACCCCAACCCCCTTCACAAGAGGATGGTTATGCTCAGGCTGCATTACAATGACTCTCCACTTCCCATCCCTTTTCCCAACCGCCATATGAGCTTTGCAATCAAACTTTTTGATGGTGTTGCGCTTCCTTGCTGATGTGGTTAGTACAGCTGTTGCTGCCCTCTTTTTTGTACCCTCCGCTTTAGTTGTGTCATTTGTCGAAGCTCCTGAGTTGGCTTCTTCCTCTGTATCAGCAGCCGCACCCTGAGTTGGCTTCCTAGCATGGGAGCATTCCCATTCTTTTCTGATCAGTTCCTTGCTATCTCTTTTGCCGCTGATTCTGCTCGAAGCCACTCTGATGCTAAAACCCATCTTGAAAGCATAATCGTTGTACACTCTTTGTGCTTCTTCTATTGTGTCAAACTCCATACCAACACACGGGTGCACTGGTTGTGAGCACACAACATCCTCGTCCTCATAATAGACCTCCTCTTCTCCAACCATTACTTGTACATGCTCAGTCGAGTTAGCTGAAACATTAGGGATGCCCACACTGTTGTCGCTCGATTTTACTGCAGTCCAGGGCAGCAGATTCCAAGCACGCGCCTACAGAATTTGATGTTGCAGCAGGGTCAATCAGATGTTGCAAACGACATACTAAAATGTTTCGATCATGCAAACACTACGCAACATCAAAATTTGCAGCCAAAGGATCCAAAAGAACTAGCAAAAATCGGCAACAATCCAACATCACGCAGTACATGGGTATCCTCGCGCCACCAACATCTCCAACATTCGTGCAACAACATGGAGGGGGGCGTGGGGGGTGGCGGACCTAACCTGCTCTGCGGATGACGACGGCGCCATTGGCCCCGTGTTGTAGAGCGCAGGCGCACTGTTGTCGCTCGAGCTTGCTGCAGTCCAGGGCAGCAGATTCGAAGTACTCACCTGCAGAATTTGATGTTGCAGAAGGATCAATCAGATGTTGCAAACGACATACTAAAATGTTTTGATCATGCAAACACTACGCAACATCAAAATTTGCAGCCAAAGGATCCAAAAGAACTAGCAAAAATGGCAACAATCCAACATCACGCAGTACATGGGTATCCCCGCCCACCAACATCTCCAACATTCGCGCAGCAACATGCAAGGGGGTGTGTGGGTGGTGTGGCGGACCCAACCTGTCCTGCGGACGACGACGGAAGCATTGTCCCCGTGCTGTAGGGCGCAGTCGTCGTAGCGCCCCCATGGAAGCCGCTCGACGAAGCTGGGCGGGCAGTGATGGACATCATCAAGGGATCTGAAGCTTTTCTTCCAACAATGGCCCCTGGACGGGCGGAGAAGGCTCCATCTGATGGGGGGCACTCGATCCCCTGGAGGATATGCGCCATATCCACTCCTCACGTGCGGATCGAAGGTTTGGGGGGAGCTTTTCTCGCCAGAGCCGCGGCCGAGGGAGGAAGAGCGATCGTGCGTCCTGTCTGCGAAACCCGATGTTGCACGCCCTGCTGCTCGCAACATGCCACACACAAACTCGCAACATGGATCGCAACATCCTTCGTTGAATGTTGCAAGCACGACGGTTCGCAACATGGGAAAAGGTCTTCGCAACATCGGAAAAGTTGTTCGCAACATCAATATGCCTCGCAACACGATCGACGGCTGATACGTTCCCTGATTTGAATCGTGCGGCCGCGAACCCGTCCGATGCTAGCGCCCGGATCGGACGTCCGGGCGCTAGCAGCTCCGTATAATTTTTAGTTTTGTGCCTCACGTATGTAGAGTCTTATTTTTGTACGGAAAAATCAGGATTTGGATTAGGAATAGAGTATTATTTTCAGATTTGTACCGCACGCATTTAGAGTCCTATTTTTGTACGGCAAAAAACCAGCTTTCTCTTTGTTGGGTCTAAAAAGTGTTTTTTTTGTTGACCGGCGCGGGGTGTTGGTGGATTAGACACAGGTGGGCCCGACGCGGGTACGCAGGGTGGGTAAGTTGTGGTTGGGTGACAAAAACATTACGATTTTGTCAGAAATGCTCTCCAATTGCAAATCTATGGGTCTTCTACTCTATCCTCTCCCAAAAATATATGACGGGTGGGTCCGACGAGAGAGGTAAGCTGGACTCGAATTGGGTGGGAAAAGTTTTCAAAAGAACTCGCTCTTTATAATATAGAAGATTAAATGGGCACCATAAAAATACTAGGTACAGTCCATCTCCCATCCTGAATTCTCTCAAAACTCCTTAGATTGTCCGCACTTATCGTACTCTATTTTTATTTTCTAAAAAATATTATATTCTAATCATGAAGATTCTTTCCTGTATACTAATTTTTCCCCGCACTGTGCTATTCTATATCTCGTACTCCGCTCTATACCAACTATCACATATTATATTCAATCATCTCCAACTATCAACCTAGCATGTAGGGGCAAACAACTTCTTACTTCTCTCCTCATCTTCTTCCCTGCACCCGGAGGCAGGGGCGACCAACTGCGGAGCTCGATCTCCGGCGAGCCCTCGATGAATATTCGAATTCGAATAATCTATGTCAGCAGCGAGGGCAGAGCTCCTCCTGTGGCAGGAGCAGGGTGGCCCGCGGCCAACCTATGTCGGCAAAGGAGAGTAAGGATGAATTCAGATCGGATATCCATGAATTCGAATTCGGATGTCGCTTTTTATCAAAAATTATTTCGAATTCGAATCGGATACGAATCTTTTCGGATATCTATGAATACGAATCTTATCGGATACGGATACAAAATGGATAGATTTGCCTTTTATTGATGAGTAAAAAATTACTACTAGTGAGTAAATATAATTTATTTATTAAAACATAATATAATATATTTAAAATTAACATGAATAGACATATTAAAATTAATTGAATTTTATTATTGCATATCCCTAGTAATATTAGACTAAAATAATTATTTATTAGATATTTTTTAATAGTTTAGATAATGTACATCATTTTTAGGTAACAATATTAAATTAACATCGTTTTGTAATTATTAATTAGTCATCAAAATAAGTTTTAGATAGTTCTATCACTACTTTATTCTACACGGATACAGATAGTTCATATTTTTGTCGAATACGAATATAGAACCAGATAGAGAAAATATGAAAAATCGAATACGAAAACATCCAGTTAACCTTTTCTCATTAAAATATCTTTATGGTATGGAGTGTTTGGTTCGAGCTGGATGTAGAGAATTTGATGCAAATACTCCGGTATCTAATTATAGGTACCTGATTACATGGTATATCGAACCAAATGCATTTAAGTGGAATTGGTTTACTGGTTTACCAGTCGTAATCTGAATGTGTGACGTAATATCAAACCAAATAAATCTGAAACCTTACAGTGATCCCCTTTGACAAGGCTTCGCTCCTCATAAAATGGGGAGGAGTCCAATAAGTCAAGCATCTCCGAGAGTTTGCCAAATTTTACTTGGCAAATCTTATGTTTTGTCAACCTTTAAAAAGATATATCAAGTAAAAAAGAGTTCATGTCCAACAGTTTGGTATAATTCACTTGCCAAATTCAGATCTAACTTACATCAACATCAGGAACTTTGAGAGAGAAACAAAATTAAGTTATACATTTCCACCTCTTGAAAATTTACATCAGGAACCCTGAGATAGAAATAAAATTGTTTTTAAGCCCTTCGACCTCTTCTGTTACGGATGGATGCGCCGCGGATACGCGTGTGCATATATGTGTGTGGAGAGGGTTAGGATGCCAAGTTGCTATGATGCCAAGTTGCTATGATGCCAAGTTGATTTGCTAAACTGTTGGAGGTCAATTTTTTTGTTTTTGCCAAAATTAGATAGATGCCAAGTTGATTTAGCAAACTGTTGGAGATGAAGAGGTGGAAGGGTATAAAAATAATTTTGTTTTTTTCTCATGGTTCCTGATTTAAGTTTTAAGAGGTGGAAGGGTAGAAACATATTTTTGTTTCTCTCTCAGAGTTCCTGATGTAAGTTAAATATAGATTTGGCAAGTGAATTATGCTAAACTGTTGCAGATGAACTCTTTTTTTACTTGACATATCTTTTAACAAGTTGGCAAAACACCAGATTTAACAAACTTTTGAACATGCTCTAATTTGTTGACAACTTGTCATATTAAACTGTGTGCATAGAGAGAGTAATATGTTTTAATGTGATGAATGAATAGGACTAAACAATAGCCCGCCGGTACAACAACGTAATGCAGGCCACTGGTGATCAGTCTCAATGTGTACAAGAACATTGATGGGTGGATGAATAAGGCTTCGCTAACGGAACTACTTTAACTTTTCACTATTTATTCCCATCACATTTCACCAACTAAACAGCTCCTACACACAAACCTTTCACGCTAATAATGTGCGCTTGCAAGGACTTTTTTTTAAGGAAGACAAAGACCAAAGTACCGGGCAGTATTTGAGTTCCTTCGGCATAGCTCCGGACTCCCAGCTCTAGTTTCTTCTGCTCGATCCCTACCAAATAGAAATGTCAAAAACAGCTCCACATCTCCAGCACTAGATGAGTTGGAGTTGTTTTGTATAGAGAAGTTGGAGCTAAAAAATAATGACTCAAGGATGCGCCGCGCGGGGAGGGGAGAGATGCCAAATTGCTATTGATGTCAAGTTATTTTTGCCAAACTGTTGGAGGCTAATTTTTCATGTTTTGCCAAAATTAGATGATGTCAAACTAAGATAACGAACTGTTGGAATTGCTCTTACTATTCTTTCATCACATAAAAACAATTTGCCGAACTAAAAACAACACCTTTGAGATTCGAGTCTCGCAGGGACGCAGAGTCGCAGTCGTTCAGACTACGGTGTGATCGTGCCAGATTGCATTTCACTATGTTAATTAGGTACTTGTATACAGTGCCAGTAATAAAACGGCAAAGATTTTTACCGAGATGCTGATCGACACAGTGGCCTGCCTCACTGTCAGTGTAGTAACAAGATTTTACGTATCCTAGTACGCTGCTGGCAATCTGATGCCGATGTAAAACTGTGATGTTCAAGGTAAATTCAGATCCTGCCGCCGATCGAGCTGCGTCGCCTGATGGCCATGCATGGTCAGTAGTGTCTCCACGCCGGTGGCTCAGCCCCAGGCCCCATCTGCGAGCTCCTGCAGCAGCAGCTACCATCGTCGGCCGCGGCCATGCCGTCTCCCAGGCGTGCCCACTGCCGACCTGGCTCCCGCCGCTGCCACCGGCGTCCGGGGGCTACCGGGCAATGAATTGTCCGGCACGCGCGCGGATAGGGCTCGGCGTCGGCGAGTCCAGGGCTCCAGGCGCACGCAGTTTTTCCTTGGCGCGCGCGCGCGGTTGGGGGATGGAGTGGAGATATTTCCCGTCCCTCGGCTCGGCCGCGACCTCTGTCCCTTGAGAGAATTACCAAGATGACATCAGAAAAAATGTTGCTTACCTATTTGACATCAAAATTCGGATTCTTTCCTGTATGTCCTCATCTTCATTTTCAGTTTCCTATTTGACACTTCTGTCAGTCTGAGTGTGTAACACCGTTAAGTCTGTGGCAAAATAGCCATTGTACCCCTGATTTTTAATTGCTCATGCAGCCTGCGCTGCTGCTTCTTTTTTGATGTGATGAACGTTGGGAAAATTTTGAGAATGTTGTACAGGATAATTTTCCATCCTGGTAATTCTAAACAGGACATTTTGGCATCCAGCGGCCACATGACGTTGCAATACGGAGATCTCATTATTGTGTAAAATCACCTTAAACAAAAATTCTCCAAAAATAAATATAGGTTGAATGCACCAACTCTCGACAAGTAGCACAGGTTCAAAATAACGTAACATTCGTGATCACAATACAGATTGACATGAACATAAAATATGTCATAGGTTTGCATCCATTACAAGAGACATACTCCTTTTACAATTTTGTCATACAGGAATCACAAACTCAATCTTCATTTGTATCTACTTCTTTCTTCCTCCTTTTGCCCTTTAACTTGTCAGGAACTTCTGGTTTGTCTTTGGACAATAGGAAGCTCAACAGGTTGATTTGAACCACTTCTTGACCTACATATGTTGATGTGCATGAAAAAAGTTAGAGATCAAATTGGAAAAAATGACCATAAATGCAAAATTCAGATTTTATAAGCTACCTTTTTTATGCTCCAGAGTTTCAGGAACCTCGCTTTCACTTTTTCCTACTTGTATAGTTAGAGCAAGTTAGAGCATAGTTGTCAGAATATATGATTTTGTCCTACAAACTTAAGACTTTATGATCTGGATTGATGGTGCATAGATAGCTAGTCAAGTTTATCTATCTCAAACTGAAAAGAAAAAATGGTTGTTGACAATTTATATGAAAAATAAACCAAGTAGCTTTTGAGAGTTCAAGTAGAGTTTTTGTGAAGTTCTACAATACAAGCTAGTCTATCATGCACCTGTCAAGGACATGTTATTAGTTTAAGTATGCATATATAAATACTCCGGCAGACTGATGAACAATAGATGATTGAACTAAGATTTGCTACATCCATCCAGTAGCAATGCGACCAACCAACCAAGGAAATGGCGATTACTCACATCGGTTTCTTCCCCCGCGAGGTAGTGCCGCAGCCGCTGTGCTGAAGATTCCCCATTCTTGAACAGAACAGGTGAGGCATTGCCCACAAGGACCTCAACATCCTTCATTGGAAGCGACCTGGATATCAGTCAGCAACTATAAGACCCTCAGCCCCGCCAAAGCCCAAATCAGCTAGCCGCCAAGACAATCGCCTCACCTGAGGAGGTCAGGCCGGTCATGCGCGAAGGCGAGGCAGGTGGAGACAGCGGCTTTTGCACCCTATGACAGCCGACAGGTCGCATTCGGAAGCGAGAGCGAGCTCGTCGCCGAGTCTGGGGGCGCAGAAGGCGTAACCGGCGGCCGCGGAAGGCCCACCCTGCCCTCGTCTGCGGGATGCGCGGGCCGCCGACGGAGCTGCTGCGGGGGCCTCCCTGCCCTGTTCCGCGGCTGCGCGGGCCGCCGCCGGAGCCGCCGCGGGGGCTTCCCTGCCCTACTCCGCGGCTGCGCCGCCTTCCGACGGGGATGCGCTGCCCTCGCCCTTTGCGACCGCGCCGTCGGAGGCCGGGGATCCGCTGGGCGTCGCCATCCGCCGATCTAGGGTTGGGTTGACCGACTTTTTTTTTTAACAGAGAAACGCTGCGCCTCTGCCTATCGTGACGAGGGCAGGGACATTTTAGTCATTTCTCTTACCCTCAAGTGGACATTTGACGGATGCAACGGAAGGAACCCATGGGAGTGTCAAATAGGTAACCCAAAACGAAGATGAGGACATACGGGAAAGAAATCAAATTTGAATGTCAAATAGGTAAACAATATTTTTTCTGATGTCATCCTGGTAATTCTCTCCTGTCCCTTCCCCCCGGCCACCATTGCTTTCAATACTCGACAAGTGCGGCTGTGGCATCTGCCCGCCGCCGCCGGCGTGCCTGACTCCAGACTCCACCGGCCCGTGCTCTCCACTCTCCCAGTCAAAACGCACGCGGACGCCGCCCCCTCGCCATTGATGTCTGGCGGCACCTGTGCTCGTACGTACTTGCACCGGTAGCAGGCAGCCGGGGTTGGCAGGCCGGAGTGAATGAAACGAGGAGATCGAGCACATGCGATGCCTGTGATCCTATCCGGGGACGAAGCAGCGTTCAGGTGTCAGGACGGGTCTGCGGCTCCGACCTGGTCAGCGAGCCAGGCGGCCAGTGGCATGCAGAAACCCCGCGTGAAACTTGAATTCGATAGGGGGAGGGTGGCTGGTGGCTGGGATCGTCGGCGGTCGCCTCTCACCTGCCATCTCCCAACGATCGAGTAACTGAACTGATGGCCATCCAATCCCCTTGGGTCGCCAGTCGCCACCAGCCGCCACACCGAGTGCTAGCTGGCTGGTCTCAGGTCTCCGTCTCCCTGCGCGCATGGTCACCGCCGCTCGCCGCAGCTCCAGTGTCAAGGAATCGGATTAATGGCGCTTACAAGCTTGTCATTGTTGTACTAGATAGGAAGCATACAAGACATGCATGATTGATTGCATTGGCGAGCCAAACAATTACTAGTTGATGGGAAACTAGTTTGTATGTTTCTCCTTTTTTTCCTCGAAGGAGAAATTGGTTAGTTGTCACGTGTCTTTGAGCTCGATCGGGCCGGCCATCTGACTTTGGACCGGTCCCGTGCATCAGCCGTTTGTGCATGTCTCCGACACGTCTTGATTCCAACCGCGTGGCTTTTCAAGGTAGGAGTACTACCGTACAGTACATGTTTGCTGACCGTTGTTGCGACTCTGCACCGTGACGCAGATACTAGAGTATATGCGTGCGTGCCGGTACGTGACGACTTCAGTAATGAAGCGTACGCACTGTGGACTCGCACGCTGTTGCCAGATGCGAATCATTGTGCGCCCATGATGTGCGTGCCGGGCCCTACCCTGGGGTCCTCGGCGCCGGTGCAACATGGGCGAGATCGAGCCAGCGGGAGCATGAGCTGCTTGTCGATCGGACGGGCGTTAAAAGACCTCCAGGGAGCAAAGGCCTGCCGGGGGCTCGGTCGAGGACTCGAGGTACGTAGCTACCTAGTCTGCTAGTCAGGCAGGAGCCTTGCCTGGTTCCTTCTTCTTTCAAGCGGTATACCGGCCGCGCGCGTGCGCCGCCGCGCCCGCGGAGACTGCTGGCCATGCCGCTCTGCCAGCGGCGTACTGTGCGCGCCGTGCCACACGCGACACGGCGAAACGTCCGCGCGGCGCGCGCCGCCACGAGCTCAGAGCCGCCGCCGGGCACTTCCGAGACCCAGGAGCACGTGCATGCTGATCGAACTGACGTGAACGATCCTCGACCGCACGAGCTATCGTCGGGCGCGTTTCATTCAGCGATCAGCGTTTTCTTCTGTTCGGAGTTGAAATTCCATGAAATGCAGGAATCAGATTTTTTTTTGTTTGTTTTTTATCGAGAGGAAAAAAAACTCAGATGCCACGAGGTGCCAGCCGCGCGCATGTATAAATATAGATGGCCATATGGTTTGAGGCTCATGAGCCAATCCAAAGCACGAGATTTTGGTCCGACACGAGCACGAGCTCAGCACAATGGCTTCGGGCTTGAGCCAGCACGAGCACGACGTCGGGCTAGTGTTGAGCTCCTTTCACAGGATCACAGCCCACCGTGCCCACAGCCCACCCCGCACGAAATAGGCCGGCACGAAGCGGCCCATGGGCAGGCACGCGGCCCAGCAGCTCATTTGGCCTGACTGGCCCGACGACATATAAAGGGGCACCTGCTTCCCCCAAACCCTATCATACTCCCTTCCCATTCCGCCGCCACCCCTTCCTCCTCAGCCCCGCCGCCTCCAAATCGAAGAAGAACTCGCGTGGCAGGAACTGACATCCGGAGCGCCGTGCGGTGACAGGTGGAGCAGGATGGAGCGCACGCTGCTGCTTCTGTGCCCTGGCGCGGGCGAGCAGAGCAGAGAGGGATAGGGAGTCGGAGGTCGGAGCAGTAGCTAGCACGAACTGTTGCTGCTTATGTGCATGGTGGATGGAGGAAGGAGAAGAGAGGTGGGCGAGCAGTTAACTGCCTCCAAGGGAGCTAGCGCCGCCCGCCGGGGCAAGCCGCGGCCGGAGGAGCCAGCACCGTTGGAGCAGGCCGCGGGCGCCGACTAATGCTAGATGCACCGCTGCGGAGTCTCGTGTGGGGGGACGAGCGACGTGAAAAGGAGGTACCGGATTGCCGGGGACGCACCGCCGCCCACCTCTTCTGCTGCCAGCGACCTCCTGGCACCCTCCGCCGCCGTTAGCGACCTCCGCCCCACCTTCCTCCGCCGCTGGCCATGTCACACCTGGTTTTATCAAAGCAAACAAAGTGCATACCTATATGTATGACAGGATCAAGTTTCATACATATAGTAGACATAAGTGAATAACAGAAATAATATCACGTAAAAAAACAAAGATTATCAGAGTATTACGCTAAATCCTGGAAACGAAGACTCCAAACATCACAGGCAGTCGACTGGGGGTTGCGTACGCCTAGCACCAGCAACATCTTCATAACATCTTCACAGCAGCTTCCTCTTTCTGAGCAACATTGTTTATAGCAAGGGTGAGCACATGTCGTACTCAGCAAGTGTGGGGAATATATGAATGCAAAGGCTTAACAAGGAAAGGTTGACAGGTTGACTGCATTAAGAAATTTTAGTTGGTCAAATTTTATTAGCAAATGATTACTAAGGTATAAGTATATACCAACCCACAATTATCATAAAGAGATGCCACAGACATATAGCAAACATTACCATATCATAGATCACGATTTAAGTCCATCTTTAAGTTCAATTATCATGTGATGGTCCAGGCCGCTCTTGACCGTGAGCACGGCTAATCGATTAGTTTTGAACACTCTGCAGAGGTTGTACATCTTTACCCACAAGTCGCGTAAAAGTTCCGAAGAACTTTGAACCCAACCATGCGATGCCGGCCAAGCATCATACCATACTACCGAGGATAAACCCCGTGTCACTAGTTGCTTAGCACCGACCATCGAGAGATAGATCTCAGCGCTCTTACTAGTTACTGTCGGGACTACTTTCCGCACCGACAGTTGGCGCACCAGGTAGGGGAACGCGCTGAAGATCAGCTTTCCACCAGCCATCTCGATGGTGATCCGCACCGAGTACAGGTCCCAGAGGTACTCCATGGGCAGCTCGGACCCCCTCCCAGCCGGATTCGAAATCCGGTTTGGGAGCCTGAACTTTCAGGCTACGGGGAACGGCTACCTCATGCGCATCACCAACCGTGACGAGCTCCACCCGTGGCGATCGACCGGGCCAGGGCCGGTCCCCGTCACGCCCGCTGCTGACGCTCCGGCGCCCGCCCAAGCGGACGCTGCGGGCCCTTCAGCACCGCGACGCCGACGACGCTCCGGCCAGCGCTCTCGACAGGCGCGGATGGAACGACGTCGGACCGCGCGTGTCGCCTCACAACGCGACACGCCCGTCAGCGAGACGGCAACCGCACCCACAGGGGAGCACGCAGTTCCCGAACCGCGGTTCCCCTACGGGATGTGCAACGCCGCGACGGCGTACGCCTCGTCCGCCAGCACTGACGTGGCGGCGTATGAGGATCTTCCCGGCCACCACCTCCTGGCGGTCAGGAACCTCATCGCCACCACCCATGACGAGTCCTACCACGGCTCCGCCAGCGAGCTACCACCCGCCACTTCGCATGGGTACGCGGAGTGGGACTTCTCTGGCGTGCCGGACCCGGTGATGTTCCAACGGTTCCTCGACGCCACGAACTACTGGTTCGGCTACTCCGACGACTCCAGCGTCGGGAGCTACGACCCCGCACGTGAGTGCTTCGTGGTGGTCATCGACGATCAAGCCGACGGCGCGAACGCGGCAGGGGCTGGTGACGGAGAAGCCCCCCGGGACCCGGGAGCTAGCGTACCGCAGAACCCGGGGCCGAGCGCACCACCCACCTCACCGGCGCAAGGCGCAGACATCAATGCGCAACTGGCTCAAGCGCGCGAGCTCGAGGCTAAGCTTGCGGAGGAGTACCGCGCGGTACGACTGCTTCGTGCAAACATCGCCGGAGAGGCTTCTGCGCGTGGCGAACGCGCGCGCGAGCTGGGCAAGCAGGTCCGCGACCGCATCAACGCCGACTTCGACGTCAACAACCCGAACACGCCCCCGCGAGCGAGCCAGAAGCTCATCGCAGCTGCGACGCTGCTGCGGGCCATGCCCGCTCCTTCAACGCCCGAGGCGCAGAACCTGCACCACGAGGCGCAGGCACTCATCGAGCAGGCGGCGGCATGACTGAACAAGTCTGGCCGAAAATGGCTCCAGGAGCTGCCGGCGGTCGTGTGGAGCCTCAGAACCACTCCGAGCAGGGCCACGGGATTCACCCCGTTCTTCCTCGTCTATGGCGCGGAGGCCGTCCTCCCCACGGACCTGGAATACGGGTCGCCCAGAGTCAAGAGCTACGACGAGGGCACCAACCAGCGAGCCCGCGAGGACTCACTGGATCAATTGGACGAAGCCCGCACTGTGGCCCTGATGCATTCAGCAAGATACCAGCAGGCTCTGAGGCGGCACCAGGCCCGGAAGATACGACGCCGAGACTTCGACGAAGGGGACCTAGTCCTAAGGCTGCGCCAAGACAATCGAGGGACGGCCGCCACAAGCTATCGCCCCCATGGGAGGGACCCTACGTCGTTGTCAAAATGCTCAAGCCCGGCACCTATAAGCTGGCCAACGAGGACGGCGAGGAACTCACCAACGCTTGGAACATCCAACACCGCGCGGCTCGAACTCTAACATCAAAAACATAAAGGGCACAAATGCCCAATGGTCTTCAGGCTTGGGGGCCGCCAGCCGGGGGAGCGTCCGGGAAGAGGAAGTCGATGAAGTCCTCGGCGAGGATGTCGGCGGCAGGAGCAGCGAGCGCATCCGCACGGTTCATCGCCACCTCGTCGTCGACGCCGACGGGAACGACGTAGCCTGTGGAAACGGCCTCGAGGTCGACCTGGTAGTGGGAGGCCACCACGCCAAGAGCTTTCTGAACTCCCAGGTGAAGGGCACGGCGCACGCGCTGGGTAACGTGCCTGCCGAGGGCGCGGAGGCGACTCGCCATCGAGCTCCCAGCCTGCACTTCGCCCTCCTCGACCCCCTGGCACGCCTCGAGGGCGGCGGCCCGCAGCTCCTCCAGCTCCTGTTGTGAGGAATTGTAGGCCGTCTGGAGGGACTCTGCCTGGGTCGTCGAGTTCCCAAGAGCGTTCCGCAGGCCTGAAAACCATGAACGAAAAACAAAAATTGGGAGCGGATCCCAAGCAAACCAAATCAACAAGCAAAATGCGAAGAGAGGCGACTCACCTTCGACCTGTTTCTTCTCCGAATCGAGGGCCTTGCGCGCGACCTCGGACTCCTGCTGCAGGCTAAGGACCGTAGCTTCCCGCTCCACGACAGCCTGGCGCAAATCCTCGTGAGAGACGCTGAGCTGGTTCAGCTCCCCGACGAGCCGCGAGACTTCTTCGTCCCGTTGCTTGAGGGTTGCCTGCGCCCCCTCGAGTGTGGTGCGCTCCTGCTGAAGGAGGCCCTGGGCCTCTTCTCGCGCCAGGCGCTCGTGCTCGAGGGCGGCCCGAGCCTTAGCAAGGGCGGTTCGCTCCCGCTGGAGCTGAGCGTCCGCCTGTTGGTGCGCGTCCCGCTCCCGCTGAAGCTGCTCTTCCGTCGAGGCGAGGGAGGCGGCCTTGTCCGCCAGGCTGGTCCTCAGCTGCTCGGCCTCCTTGGCCCTTTCCTCGGCCTGGCTCTGCCAAGACCGTGCTCCCTCGAGGGTTGCACGGTCCTGTTCGAGCTGGGCGCGAATCGAGGCCACCTCCGTCTCCCACTCCGCCGCCACGGTCCGCATCGCGGCTGCGTCCTCGCGCGCCTTCTGCAGCGCCTCGTCCCGCTCCAGGAGCACCGTCCGCACCTTCGCGACTGCAGAGGCGTCTTTCGCAGCCTGGGCGTCCTGCTCCAGGAGCTCGTCCCGCACTGCCTAGAGCCGGTACTCCAGCCACCCGTTGTCGGTCCGCAGGGCCTCGACAAGGGCGTCAAGAGCGTCGTATTGGTCCCGGTACCAGTTGCGCTCGGAGCTCAGCCGGTCGAGGTGGCCGTACTTCTCCCGGGCTCGACCCTCCAATTCCTGTCACCGGCAGACAAGGCAAGAGAGAATTTGAGTCGGAAAAAGCGCGAACGCGGGAGAGACGAGGGGGGAAGAAACTCCAAAATCCAACAGAAAGGACGCGTACCTGGAAAATCCGCCACGCAGGACCCCCGTGGATCCGCAGTGCCTCGTCCAGCGCGTTGTTGAGCGAGGCGCCGTGGTCGCGGACTCTTGCCACAGCGCCTGCTCGGCCTGGGCCTCGTTGCAGAGGGCTGGCGGCGCGCTGGCTTGCTCCCGCTCCCGCTCCGCACGCGTCACGGTGCCATCGGGGGCAGGAGGGCCGGCACGAGACGACGAGGCCTCGGCGCCATGCTCCGGGGGCTGCGGCATCACGCAGCCATCCTCCCGCATCACTAACACCCCCGCCGCGGGCTCGGGGGCTGGCACGGGCCAGTTCTCCCATTGGCCCCATCCAGGCGGCGGCGTGTCGTCGTCGGGGATCTCCACCACGACCGCCTGACCACCCGCCGCCGGGACAGGCAGAGGTCGGACCGTCGGCGCGGCGGTTGCCGCTGTCGTAGCCGCCGCCGCGGCCGTCGCCTCCTGCTGCGGCTCCGTGGCCACGACCGCGCTGCGCAGTGGCTCGCCCGTCATCGCCGCGCTCCCGGCCGCCCGTGGCGCCCTCGACGAGCGCCGCCTCGTGGGTACGGACGCGTCCGACCTGAGCGCTTTAGCGGGCGCGAGGGTGGGGACGGTCGGCGCCACCCTGCGAACACGGAGACAAAAAACTGAGCTCCAGCCCCTCGAAACCGGAACGTCTGGAGGAGGGACTGCTTACCTCAAGGTGGAGAAGCCTCGCTTCCTCTTCCTCGAGGGTTCGGCAGGCGCTGCTGTGGCGCCCGTCGTCGCCGCCGCAGCGCTCCCAGACGCTTCCGCGGCGCGCGCTGGCGCTTCTGCGACGCGCGCCGCCTCTTCCACGGACCGCCCGGCGGCGGGCGCTTCCGCGCCCACCACGGGCGCCTGCTCCTCTGCCGCCTCTGCGGCTCTTGGTGAGGGGGGCGAGGGATTCCACCTCTCGAGGGGGGCCCGCCCCCCATCGCTCTCCTCTTCTTCCTCCTCTCCCGACGACGAGTTCTCCGGAGTCGCCGGGGAAGTGAGTCCCTGCTGCTCGCGCAGCCGGTACTCCTCGTCCCGCTGCTCCCGGCGCTCCCGCCGCCGGATTCTCTTCTCCTTCCTGCGCGCCGCCCGTTCCTGCTCCCGTCGCTACGCGGCGCGGGCAACCGCTCGGGCTCGGGGCGTGGGCGGGTCGGACCGCGAGGCGTCCACGGTCACCCTCTGCTAAAAAGCGACTGTCAAAACCATGCTGGTACGTTGCAAGGGAACGAGAAAGGGAGGAAGGCCTACTCATCGTCGGGGCGTCGGGGAGCATAACGAACGACCAGAGGTCATCGTTGCTGTGCCAGCCGGCCTTGAGGCTGATGGCGCGCCTCGCCCTCGTGGCCGCGTATTCCCGAGCGAGGCGCTCATTCAGGAACCGCGAGTGCGCCAACGACGTAGGGTTGGCCGCCTCGCTCATCTCGTGAATACGGAGCTCCCTCTCCATGAGGGGGACGATCCGCCGGTGGTGGAGGTTCGCGAGGACCGAAGCCGCCCCCAACCCGGCGTCCGCCAGGCTCTTCAACGCGGTTAGGAGCGAATCCAACCGCGCCTGGTGCGAGGAGGGAGACACGCCGTGGTGCCAGGAGTCGGCCTTCTCCTTCAGCACCTTGCCGGTGTAGGGGGGAGGCCGGCGCCGTCGTTGCGGAGGTAGAACCACCCCCGCTCCCATTCCGCGTTGTTGGATGTCATCGTGCAGGGGATGTATAACTCCTTGCGCGAATCCCGCAATGAGATCGACAGGCCGCCGGCGCGCACCGCCTGGCGCACCCGTGCCTCGGGCGTAGCGAGCGTGTGCAGCTCCGCGCGAAAGAGGTGGACCCAGAGATCCCAGTTCACTGGGATCCCCAGGAATCCCTCGCAGACGCCGATGAAGGTGGCCGCCTGCGAAATCACATTGGGGGCGAAGTTGTGCAGCTCCACCCCGTAGTGGTGGCACAGTCCGCGCATTAAGCGGCTCGCCGGCGCGGCGAAGCCGCGCTCATGGTGCCGGATGAAGCTGACGACGTAGCCGCACGGCGGGTTGGGCTCCCGATCCGTCGCCGGCGGAACGATCCACGCCGGGGGCTGCCCCTCCACGTTCGGCGCCAGCTGGCCGCTGTTCACGAGCTCGATCAGGGCGAGCCTCGTCACTGTCGAGCGGCTCCACGGCAGTGGATCCAGCACCGTGATTGGCTGGGGGGGGGAGCCATTGCGGTTGGCGGCGGCGCACGAAGACGAAGCTAGCGGCGGGCGAAACGAAAGGGCGCACAGCCGAGAAGCGAAGGCAAGGAGCAAAGGGCGGCGGCGCTAAGTAACGAGGTAAGGAGCTTCCGCCTCCCTCTCCTTGGATTTATAGATCCGGGGGAGCCACGCTCCCCAAACCGCGCGCCGCGCGCATTAACTGCAGGCGGCTGCATCTGCCACTAACGAGTGGGGCCCACCGCACCGAAACGGCCGGCCGCGCGCGCATGCGCGATCATTACGGCGCAGCAACCGAAGAGCCGCAGCGGCCTGTCACGTCCGCCCCCCACGTCGCCCACTACGCGCACGGCCGCGACGCCTGAAAAGGCGCGCCTGCGACGCACGACTGAAGCCACGACTGTGGGCATTTAACGGCCCGGTCCCTTACCAAGTAAGCGTGACCCTCACGCGGCCCGAGCCCAGGGCTCGAAGAACCAGACCCTCGAAGGGTGCGATTACTGACCAGTGGCCTCGAGACCCGCTCGGTGAAAGCGGGCGCCACAGGTGCCCTCGATTTTAGAGGATTACTGATCAGCAGCTCGGGGGTCGGCTCGACCGCGAACCCACGAATCCTGCAGATGCAATCAAGACGGGGGCACTTAACTGCCACCCCGCAACGGCCCTACTGATCAGGGGTTCGAAGCCTGACCCTCGAAGGGTTCGAACAGGCGCCCCAGATCAACAGAGTCAGGGACGACGAGGGCGCGCGCATTCGAGCCTATCCTCGAGCTCGCCAGCTCGAGGGCGCCCCACATGTCGTATTCAAGAGCCAACGAGGGCAGCTAGTCGAGGGATCCCATCGAGGGAGAGCTTCCGCGCCCTCGGTCCCTAGCGAACGGGACCGAGCCCTGCCTAGCAAACCCACGTAAGCGCTTTCATGGACGAGTCTCCGGACCACGAGCCAACCCTTATCGAATGGGGCATGGGCGTCCACTTGAATCACCCGATAACAGCTCGAAGAGGAACCCGCAATTCGCGACCCGCTCGATGGGAGTTGTGGACACCTCACCCCTCTGTCCCGCGGAGGGACGGCAAAGGGGCGTACAAACAAGTCGGAGAGCCCGCCCCGATCGCCTCGAACGGGCCCAGGCTCGGGGGCTCGACGCGTGGCTACACCTCCTGGATATGCACCGAACGCACGCGAACGTCGACACATGTGTACGGCACCGCCGAGGCCGGCTGAAACACCGCCGAGGCCGGCTGAAATAAACACCTCGCACAACGACGACGCTGCGAAAAAACCTTGAAGGAGTACGCGCACTCCTCCAAGGCTTCGGGGGCTAGACCCGCGGGTCCGCTAGCGCGCCCCCACGGAATAGCACAGCAATCAGGAGGGAAGAAGGTCCCATCAGCAAGCGTCAGCATCTGCGGGATCCTAACGGATACACCCGCAGATGCTCGGGGGCTACTGTCGGGGACAGCCATAAGGGTCCCCTAAAAAAACCGGGGGGAACCTATTTACTTTAAAAAAAACAAAATGCAAACGAATTCACAAACCTAAAACACGCTCAAGATAGTCACGGCCCAGCGGCCGGGCCCACGGCCCAAGTGGCCCCAGCGGCCCACCAGAACAGTCGGCCCAGCCACCCCCGGGCGAAACTCCGCTTCGCTCGAGGGGCGCAGCGCCGCGCTAACAAGTCTCCGCCTCGCTCGAGGGCCGGTCGCCCCCTCGGGTGGGACTCCGCCTCGCTCGAGGGCCGGTCGCCCCCTCGGGTGGGACTCCGCCTCGCTCGAGGGCCGGTCGCCCCCTCGGGTGAGACCCCGCCTCGCTCGAGGCTCTCACGGGCTCGCCGCCCCCGTACCTGCTCCCCCGACAGGGGCGTTTAATGTTCTGACACTTGCAGGCGCCCGGGTCAAAGACGAATCCACGCCGTGCCGTCCCTCTGACACGCCCGGGAATCATATTCCGGCGCTGTTCTGCCAACTCTCCCGGTGAGGCCATCCCCACCACTGTGCGGCAAGGCCAGTGTCAGCTCCGTGACACTGCGCCACCCACTCTCGTACAGCCAACGCGCTGCACCCTCAAAAGAGGACGGCGGAACCCTCGAAAAGGGGACGGACGCCTGCTCCGCGCCTGCCCGGGGCCACGTCATGACGTCGGACCAGTGAGGCGCGTCACCTCCGTCACCGTCGGTCCTGTGCGGCCATCCCCGCCATCACGACACCATCCCGGGCACTACAGCGCCATCCCTAACGCTATGGGAGTGCGGGGCGACAAGACACCGCCATGCCCGCGGCTGTGCCCCTTACGACCTCCCGTTAGCCACACCCTCGAGTCAGCGTACGGACGACAACCACACGGGAAGCTCCTACGCCACCACCCTCGAAGCCGCTCCTGGACGGATACAGGGCACGCCATGACGCTCCGCCAGAAGCAAGATTCGCCAGGACGACCGTCCACTCCGTTGCACTGTCTGCCATGCCATCACACGTAGCTAGAACAGTGCGGCACGCCTGTAAACTGCCTCCTCCTTGGCCTATAAAAGGAGGGGCAGTCCCCTGGCCGCAGGGGGACGACAGAGAGCACTGACCCACACGCTTTCTGCCTTTACCACGATATTAGCACTCGCCTCAATCAAAACCTCAGGGACCTGGAGGCCCGGCCTCCTCTCCCGCCCCGCTTGTAGCTCCCCTCTGCAAGCACCACGGTGCAACGCAATATAGTGCCTCGAGCACACCACTGCTGGACGTACGGCCCCGGCCGGAACCAGGATAAACCCCGTGTCACTAGTTGCTTAGCACCGACCATCGAGAGATAGATCTCAGCGCTCTTACTAGTTACTGTCGGGACTACTTTCCGCACCGACAATTAATGCAAGCATATGCAATGGTGATTAAATATAATTATTGGGACCAAAGAACAAGGACATACTTGCCTTTAACCAGAGTAACGATGTTGCTCAGAATGTCTTCACCTTCAAGCTCTTCACTGCTCTCGAACGACGTTCATTCTACTCGCATCAATCATCGGGCACAATCATACAAAGTAGACAAACAAGCAAACTAAGAACACGGCACCAATCAAATTAAATCATTAAAAGAGCGTGCTAAAGGATAGGCTTGATTCTATGGATCACTAAAACACACAAACCGTGCTTAGAAGGGAAAGGTCTGATAAGATCATGAAACTTCTTGATCGGAGCTGGAACCGAAAAGATTTAGAACGAGACACACTGAGACAAAGTTAGATTAGAGAACGTCTAGCGAACGATTTCCATCTATGAACATGAAAAACTATAAGCTTAGGTTCATTTTAATTAACAAAAGATATGTAAAGGATATATTTCATAAAGAAAATACCTTAGGTTGGAATTAATTCAAATTAAACTTTACTTGAAGAAACCGTAGAGAGAACCTAGTCAAGTTTTATTCCTAAAAGTTCATGTATAAGTTATACCAATTACACACTTTATTTAAAAAGGTTAGAACAACTAATCGAATCAAAGCATATGCCGTGTTGAGCTAAATAGATTTTATTTAGAAAACACATGCATGTTGTCATTAGTCAAGTTAATGTTTATTTATAAGAGCCGAGGTAAAAGCCTAAGCACTTTTAATTAGAAAAGTTAATTAAATATTAAACAAATTAACATTTGGTTATGAAAAACCGGGTAAAAGATCTAATTAGATTTTATTTACAAAAGCACATGAAATAATTATTAATCAAATTAATATTAATCATGAAAATCGGTGTATAGCTCTATATTGCTTTTATTCATAAAAGGTGTGTATAACTAAGCTTTAATCAAAATTAATAACCAATTAATTTTCAGAAAACATGTACGAAGAAAACACATCACTAACATGTTCTTCACATTATTATGAACCTAACGCAACTTGAACGGATTAAAATGGAGCTAAAACATGAAAGATATGGCTTATTAAAGATCTAGGGACTTGTTGGCAAAGATTAGAAACTTTCAGGGGCTTTACTGCGAAAAACCGAGGGCATATACATAATTATGTATATAAACCCGAGAGCTTTCATGCAAAAACCTCAAGGTGGACTGGATCTAGGGAACCTATAGGATCTAGGGGGTTACTAGGAAAAAGTGCAAGACACATAAGATTGATCTATAGATTATAGGAAATTCCAGGGGGTCATGTGCAAAACAACCCCAACATCATCTCCTACCTCCGGCCGGCGGCGGACAGGGGCTCTGGGCGGCAAAATTCACCGGCGAACAGGGGCCTTGGGCTCCGGCCAGGGCTGGGAGAAGAGAGAGGAGGCCGAGGGGGTCGCGTGGATAGCTCACCGGCGGTGGAGGTACGCGGAGGTGCCCGGATTTCGATCGGTGGCGGAGGAGCAGGCGGCCGGCGGCGGGTGCACGCGGCGGCGACGCTTCAGGCACCCTTCGGCGACGGGAAGGGGCTCGTCGGCTTCAGCGCGACGCAAGGAAGCTCGGGGTGATCGCAGCTTCGCCCAGGGGGTGCTCCGGTGCGGCTACACGGCGACGGCCGGCGGCGAAACCTTGCGGCTCCGGCGGCGGCGCGCTTTGCGACGGCGAGGCAGTGCTGGGGCAGCACGCGCGGGCGGCCGGGCGATTGGCTTTATAGGGTGCGGAGGTGCGGCTCCCTTGGCGCGCACGCCAAGGATGCCCGGTGGCGGCGGCGGCCACCTGCCGTGGCGCCCCCGGTCTCCCCCGCGGCGGCCATGGCCCAGATGGGCCTTGGCGGGCCTGCGGCGGGGGCCGGAGCGGTTGGGCCGGGCAAGCGGGTCGGGCCTTCGGGCTCGACCCGGTATAATAGGATTTTATTTTTTTATTTTTTTCGAAATCATTTCATGTGTAAAGAAAAATCTAGAAAAAGCTAGATAATCCATTTAAAGCACAGAAAATGCTCCAAAAATCCCAAAAATTCCAGGAAAAATCCTAGAGATACATTGGGTCACGAACAATCCAAATAAAATATTTGGAGCTCATGAAAAAGATTTTAGAGCCTTCTAATAAATAGAATAAGCTCAGGAAAAATGAGAATAAACTCCAGAAAAATCCGAAAATTTCTCGGAAGGGTGTGATCAGCACCTAAGCGTGTTTTTAAAACACTTTGCACTCAAAAATACCCGGATGCATCGGCATGAATGCAACACACATAATCACTTTATTTAATTCAGAAATACAAACAAAAGCTTTTTCATATACTATATTTCCTGTGAAGAAAATAAATGTTGAAAAATTTTAAAATTATGAGAAAATTATTGTTTAATTATTCTTTCTATTCACATCTTGAAATTGGAAAGTTCAGGGTGTGACAGGCCACCTCTTCTGCCACCGGCCAGCGGTCTCCCTCCTGCGCACCCTCCTGATGTCGTGCTGCGGGCTGGCACGCAGCCCATCAGCACGCTGGGCCGTAGTCGGGCCCTCGTGCCGGCCCGGTCCGAAAAAATAGCCTCGGGCTAGTGCTGGGCTGTGATCTCAGCCCATAGTGCCACCCGACACGACTACGAAGTCCATCAGGCCACGTCGGGCTGGGCCGCTTCGTGGCTGGGCGGCTCATATGGTCATCTATGTATATGTATAAAAGTCTCGACACCGCCTGCCTGCGGTCGACTACACTTACGTGACCGTAGAAGCATGCATGGGCGCATGGCGTTGACAATAGTACGCTGTGCCAGCTCCAACACAGGACACGATGCCCCAGCCAGATCGAACCAGCAATCATTGGTGAATGGTGACCGTTCCGGGCTTCCGGACGATTGTCCAGTGGGCACCCCGCACAGGCGGCACACGGACGATCGGCGGGCGCGACACGTCGCGGCGGTCCGCCGCGCCGCGCCATGCATGTCCGCGGCAAGTCGATCACCCTCTCGCACCTGCCAGCAGCTTTTGCCGCCCCGGATCGGGGTGAGCACCGGCACGTACGCCCCACTTCGATCGGTCCTGCCTCTCGTTGCGGAGTCCGGCCGATCCGACCGACGAATTAATCGACGATGCGTGGGAGACGTACGGTGGAATTGTCCCCGATCCGGAGCTAGCTATTTCGCGTGGTTTGGCCGCCCCCCGATCGAATCGCCCGGTCGGCGCGGCCGCTGCGCCGCCGCATCGGGAATCATCATCCGGTCGGTGCCCACCCGTCGCGCCGGAGGCCGGCCGGCCGTGAGGAGCGCCGCTTCATGCATGCCACCGGGCGGGACGCGGCGCTTTTCGTTAGTTTTCCTTCCTGATGCGGGTCCATGGGTCAGGAGGTGGGATCGGAAATGTGGCGTTTGGTGCTGGCCCTTTTTCCGCCTCATCGGCTCCGAGCCTCCGATCGATCAAGTTGTGGCGGCCTGGAGGGTGGATCCGCTCCGGAACACCGCCGATGCGATCCACCTCCCAAGCAACGTCTGGTTTGGAAATTGGAAGAAATGACAGCAGGGACAGGGACTACAGAAGTTTACAACACCAACTTTTTCCCCGAAGGAGTTTATCAGCTTCCAATAATTAAGGACACAATATTACACACTTTGACATTTGGTTACGAGACCAAAAAAACAACACTGGCGAGAGTGGCGTCGCAAGACGGCGATTACATGCACATGTTTTCATTCAGAGCAGATGACCAAATAAACCAAGAGGAACTTTGCATTCTCCCCTGTCAATGGAGTAGCAGCTTAATGGTGCTTCTTGCTCCAACCAGCGTTTCCGCCGCCACCTCCAGCACCAGCTCCGAACCCGTACCCGGCTCCAAACCCGCCGCCGCCACCCATGCCGAAGCCTCCTGGACGGGCTCCAGGCCCAAACCCTTGGCCGAACCCAGAACCTGAGCTGGACGTCGAGCCAGACGATGAACTCGACCAGCTAGACGATCCGGCTCCTGAGAAGGAGCCGGAGTTCGTGCCGGAGCCGGACCATGAGCTCGAGCTCGAACCGGCGTTTGAGCTGGCGCCGGTGTCATGTCCGGAGCCGGACAGTGTTGTCGAGCTAGAACCGGAGTTGGAGTTGGACCATGCGCCGGAGTTTGAGCTTGAACCGGTGTTCGCGCCGGAGAACGAGCCGGATTCGGAGCTCGAGCCTGCCGCGGCCGATGACCCTGCTCCCGCGCCTGCCTGGGCAACATTTCCTGCGTTGGACCCGGCGCTGGAGCCAGAGCCCGACCACGAGCTCGAGCCAGATGCGGCGTTGGAGCCTGATGCGCTGAACGAGCCAGCGCCTGAGTTTGCACCCGACACGGAGCCGGAGTTTGAGTTGGAGCCGCTGCTCGATCCACTCGACGAACCCGCACCTGAGCAAACCAATGGAAAATCCAATCAGAAAAATGCTACACTGTGACAAGCAAATTGCTAGCTACACTCTGAATAGTCATGAATTTAGTGAACTGAACATTAACCTGAGGAGCCGTAGGACATTCCGGCAGAACCGGATGACGAGCCTGACCCGGCCATAGAGCTCGAACCAGAGCCAGATGCCCCGAAGCCTGAGCTTGTGCTCATGCCAGCAGACCCAGAGCCGGAATCGGCAGATGAGCCAGAGCCACCAGCAGATCCCGAGTATGAACCACCGACTATTCCTGAACCATACCCAGACCCTGACCCACAATTCAGACATCCACCACTTGGCCCAACGTTGGACCCGCCACCGAACCCAGTCGATCCACCAACACCAACCCCTGAACCCGAACCCATACCGACATTGGAAGACCCACGTCCACGTGAACGATATGAGCCTCCGCTCGACCCAGAGCCCGTGCTAGAACCGGTATTGCAATCAGGCCCACCATTAGTACCACCATTCGCACCAATCCCAACACCAACATTGATCGATGTACCCAAGCCTATAGACCCCGAGCCCAAGCCCGATCCTGAGCCTGAGCAAGATGATGTGCCTGAACCGCAACCGGAAGCTGCTGAGCCCGCATTACCACCAGCTCCATAGCCAGAGCCATAACCAAACCCAGAACCTGTGCCCGACCCACGACCGGATGCGGTATATGAACCACCATTTGGACCAGACCAGGCACTGTAACCTGAACCCTGGCCCGAGCTAGAAGATGAGCTTGCACCACCCAGCCCAAGATCAAGCCCAATGCCAATGCCAAGGCCCAGATTGCTCCTCACTGGCCTGCAATTTGCAACGCCTACTGAGACTAGCACCACAAGAACAGCAAGAGCAAGGGCTCTGCTGGAGGCCATTGCTGATCACTGATCAAGCTTTGTATTCGTGATGGCTGATGGTGAGTTCAGGGCACGCTCTCCATTTATAGCCGCAGTTTTCGAATAATGTATATTTGTTGCACATGATGCTTACTGTAAAAGGTGTTTGGATTCCTTCACGTACGGGCGCATGTGAAGGCGACCTAATGTTTTGGAGCTTCACCATTGGCAGTTCATCTTGCCCTAGGAAATGATAAGAGAGGTTTGTCTGAATTTAATGGTTGCTATTGCCTTTTTTTTTTGCTAGAGAGGTTGGGCATGCCTCGTGTGAAGCCTTTGGTGCATAAATACACGAGAAATAGATACTATTAATTTTGGTTTGTGGGTAGTATCTGATGAATCTTCATGGGTAACTCAAGAAGGTTGCATATATTTCTTCCTTCTGGAACCTTATTCAAGCAGTTGTGAACCAAGTTTCAAGATTCTAATACAGAAAAGGAAAGTTTCCTGAGACAATGAAGTTCGCCAAATTACTGCAAGCACTCGGAGTTCAGTTATTGAACATAGCATGCATCTGATTTGAAGAATTACAAAACGAGTCAAAAAGGTTGCATCTGAGCTGAAGAAACAATCGATGCTAAGAGGCTACCAGATTCTGAACTTGAGAGGATGAGAGAACTTACATCACACTGACCATCTCCTTTTCTTTTAAAAAAGTTGTTAAAGACAAAAAGTAATACAATGATCTTTAAGTGTATCAAGAGCACTGCACGGAATCCACTAAGTTTTTGTCGTGTTATTTGGTGCTGACGTGGAGTACTTGATCGCCACTAATGTAATTAATGACACTTGGAGCTTAATTTTTGTCTTCAGAGCCGACTACAGAATCAACGTACAATTCTACACCAACTCTTCATTCTTTTACAACCACTAGCAGAATAAGTTTGCTTCAGTATACAGTGGAATGCAATGCGGAGCCACTAAGTTGAATCAGATTCTTTTCTTAATGAAATGATGCCCAAACTGTTCAGTTAGGATCATGAGTCATGGCAGTCATGGATGCTTCCCCAGCCAAGAAAAAAAAAATACCAATTAAGTTAGAAAGCTTGCAGCCGTGTAAAATTGGACTTGCTAATTCTAAGGTAGAATAATTTCGCCAGCAATCTGAGATTTCGGGTGTACTTTCAATTTAGTCTCATTGATGTTTTGTTCTCCCTGCCCAAGGTCAGATGAAAGAACTGTAAATAAGTAGTACCACGCGAAATTCAGAATCTATAAGCAGAAAACGTACCTCTTGTTTAGTTTTTTTTTTTTTGCGAAACCTCTTGTTTAGTTTTCTTCTCACTTGTTGTGTGATCACCTCGGTATTCAATTGCGTACGACTTGATTTTGCAGAAAGGACAGCTGCACTGTTAGCTAAGGACCTCAAGGATTCATATGGAAAAATTGAGCAAACTAGTATCTTTATCGATGTATCATTGTCTCAACCTAGGTTACATGTCTAAGACTAATCAAACTGAACATTCAAGTACTAATGTCATGCAAATGTGAAGAGTCGAGCATCTCTGAAAATTTGAGTTCAGTAGAAGATGTTCCGTATAATGATTCGGAGTTGGGACATCCAGAGATCTCATACCAAATTTTCAAATCATAAGTTGCAAAATAGGATACTGGACAACGTTAGAAGTTTTGGACGGCATCAGTTGTAAGAAGCATTCTGCAGGCAGAAGAAACGTGCAAGCAATTCAGTGGACAGATGCTTTTATAAGGATATATCATTTGTTAAGCATAAAGGAAACCGAAGACGCAAATTCTCTGTAGGCAAAACCAAATATAGCAGTAGGACAATACAGTCAATATAGGAAAAGCAAATGCACAGAATACTGAAACTGCACATGGTCTGAAACATTGCAGTTACTCATATTTTTGGCCTGAATCATCCTCTTGGGTCTTTAGCAACTTTACATGATAATAATGCTTTTCAGGTGCTGATAGAAAGCACCTCCGGAATTAACCGAAGTACACATACAACACTGCAATAGCACTAACTTTTGAAAGATAAAAAGTCAGACAAGGATATGGCAAAACTGGTGCTAGGAGCCTAAGAGCCGAAATGGGCCCATGTATTCTTTACTAATTGTTTTCTGCAATGTCACTATTCTTGAAAATTTTAAATTGATAAAAATATATATGATTCTGCTTGCCTCCAAGTTCGAACTGTTGGTTTTTTTTTAAGAACAAGTCCTAGTGTGGTATTGCTGAAGAAAAAGCATTGTGAACAAGGAAACTCACCAGTGCAGATCCCTTTACAGCAGCACTTGGAACTATTCAGACTCGGATAGAACTGCACGGACAGCAAAAAGACAGAAAACAAATTAGAAGTAAAGAACTGAAAGTCTGAAACAGGGAGCAGTTTTCAGAACATGTGAAGTTTCGTACTACAGAAATGACTAATGAGCGATGATCGATCATACGTAGAAGCAAATGGGGCACTCCGCCGCTTGGCCGTCGCCGGCGTGCTCGGCCGCGTCGAAGCACGGCGCGAGGTCGCCGCTGCGGATGAGGCGATGCAGGCGGCCGGCGTCGAGGTCGGGCAGGTCCCGGACGAGGCGGCGCGGCCGCGTGAGCCGCTCCTCCACCGCGGGCAGCCGCCGCCGCCGGATCTGCACGCCCGAGACGACGTTGCCCATGGCGACGGTGCGGTGCGCTTGCGAGGGAAGCCGTTGCAGGAGCCCGTGGTTTATAGCCTTTGCCGCAGCCGCAGTTGTGGTTCTGCATGATCGATCGGTGATGGTGTGGAAGGAGATGAGGATCGTGGTCGTGGAGTGTGGCTGGTTGGCTGCGCTTTTTCTGCTGAGGAGGCAAAGATGAAATGGAGGGAAGGAAGCAAGGCATCGTTTTCTTCTAGTAACTTTTGAAATAATGTGCTGTGACGGTTGTGATGGTGCCTTATTGTCATACTACGGCAGGGGTGCTTTTAGCAAAGCTGATGGATCAAAGATTCAAAGTGGCGAGAACGAACGAGGAAGACAGAAAAAAAAAGAAACACAAAAATTTCCGTTGCCGGGACTCGAACCCGGGTCTCTCGGGTGAGAGCCGAGTATCCTAACCAGCTAGACTACAACGGATTTTGTGTACCACCATCTTTGGATCCATTAAAACTAGTCAACACTATCTAACATGTGTCCAGCACTCCAGCCTGATAGGCATTTCGATGTACAGTTTATATCAGTGGCTCAGCAGTGTATTTCCCAATTCAATGTACAGAACTATATTCAAAAAAAAAACTCAAGGTACAGAACAGGCTGTTCCAGGTTCAAACAGTGGGGGTACAGGTACCACACAAACATACGAGCTTGACCATACAGACCAAACGGGGAATAATCATTTGAGCAAACCTACAGAAACTGGGAATTATAATTTGACGAAACAAACACATGACGAAGCTGCATATGAAATGGGGAAATTTGACTTTCATCACCATAATTCTGAAATCCGAGTGATCTGAGTCATAGATTAGTATCTCAATGAAAAGGAAGACTTTAGGCTGAAGGTTATGATGTTGAATCTCAGGCAGTATACCTTGGCATCCATAAATCTGAAATCTGAGTGATCTGGCATATTAGGATCTCTATGAAAAGGAAGACTTGAGGCTGAAGGATACTATGTTGTACCACTTCCCTCAAAAAAAATTTTATGCCACACTTGCGGTCAGCTTTAGCTTAAACCAAATTACATTGTTATTCTCAGAAAAAGCAAAAAAAAAAAAACAATTTTTTTACTGCCATGAGCCCGTGGTGCTGCCTTAAACTACTCATGAAGAAATACAAGAAAAGGTCAGCTGTGGTTCCTTTTTTTTTTTTCTGTTGATACTAAACAACTTCGATAGGGAGTGAAATTGTCAAGATATCTGTAGTGTAATTTCCATTATGGTGAACAAATCTGGAGTTTACTGTGATATAACATTATGAAGTGTGCAGTAACAGATTGAATGCCTCATGTAGAAAATGTTTTTCTTTTCCTTCTGAGTTTTTCTAGTTACTTCAGCTGAAGGCTAAATTTCACTATTTTCAGAAGACAAACTTACTTTCTGAATGGATAAAGTGCTTACCCAAACATAGTAGGTTACAATATTGTTCCACCAAAACTGGTGTTAACAGAGTGCGTACTCAAACAGAAGAGCAAAAGCACTATTGTTATAAGCAAACTACTCTGCTTTGTACCAGAAGCCTTGACGGAACTAAAGGATATGTAGCATTTTCCAATTCATGGCATAAAAATCAGTTGATGGCAAGATCTTTGAACAAAAGTTCATATCAAATCTCAATAGTGATCAGTACATTACAAACGGAAGGATATGATTGAAACACTGATTTATTTTTTTCTGAATACATTGTGATACTTCACAAAATAAAAAGAGTTTGGTCAATCAGCAAGCAGTCGTTTCTAGGCCAAGAACATCCATCCATCAGTTTGGTCGTTAAACTCTCAACAAAAATGTTCAAAGATCAATTATCCCTCTACCAGGAGTATACTAATTTGACCCACAGATTATTCAGCCAACACATAACATTATAACAAACCTCTTCTATGTGGGTTAATTTATAACACAGAATCGTATCACCTGATGATCAACAACCATAAGAACACTACAATTCATGATACCAGCTTGCAAAAGTAGGAATGGTGAACAGGACACCACCAATGGCATTGCTCTACTTCTTGTCCGAGACGACATTCTCCACATACCATTTGTAGGTTTCGACAAGGCCCTCCTTGAGTTCGATCTTGGGCTTCCACCCCATCCCTTGTATCTTGGAGCTATCCATGAGCTTCCTGGGTGTGCCGTCCGGCTTGCTGGAGTCCCACACGAGCTTCCCCTGGAACCCCACCACCTCCTTCACCAGCTCAGCGAGCTCCTTGATGGTCACCTCGCTCCCACTCCCCACATTGACATGCTCCAGCCCGGAGTACTGATCCATGAGGAAGATGACGGCGTCGGCGAGGTCGTCGACGTGCAGGAACTCCCGCAGCGGCGACCCGGAGCCCCAGACGACGACCTCGGGGGCGTCGCAGGCCTTGGCCTCGTGGAACCTGCGGATGAGCGCGGGCAGGACGTGGGAGTTCTCCGGGTGGAAGTTGTCGTGCGGGCCGTAGAGGTTGGTGGGCATGGCGGAGACGGCGTCGAGGCCGTGCTGGATGCGGTAGGCCTGGCACATCTTGATGCCGGCGACCTTGGCGACGGCGTACCACTCGTTGGTGGGCTCGAGCGGGCCGGAGAGGAGCGCGCCCTCCGTGATGGGCTGCGGCGCGAACTTGGGGTAGATGCAGGAGGATCCGAGGAAGAGGAGCTTGCGGACGGAGCCGCAGCGAAGCGCGGCGTCGACGACGTTGGTCTGGATCTGGAGGTTGGCGGCGATGAAGTCGCCGGGGAAGGTGGAGTTGGCGTGGATGCCGCCGACCTTAGCGGCCGCGAGGACCACGTAGCGGGGACGCTCAGCGGCGAAGAAGGCCTCGACGTCGGCCTGGCGGGTGAGGTCGAGCTCGGCGTGGGTGCGGACGACGACGGAGGTGAAGCCGAGAGAGAGGAGGCGGCGCAGGATCGCGGACCCGACGAGGCCCCGGTGCCCCGCGACGAAGACCTTGGCGTCCTTGTCGGCGAGGAAGGACGGGTGCGGATCTGCGCGGGAGTGGGGTCAGAGATGAGCGTCGCCGGGAAGGTCGGGTCCGAGGAGGGTGAGGGAGGCGTCGGGGCTTACCGGCGGCGGAGACGGTGCCCATGTCGCCGGATGGATGGACGGAGGTGCGGCCGCCGGAGATGATGGTCGGATGAGACTCGCGTTCGCCGGACGACGACGGGGGATTTGGGTGGGATTTTGGGGGGCCGTTGTGTGTGTAATTGAAGAAGAGGATTCGTGGGCCGGGCGGGCCAGGAATTGCGGCTTGGCACGTTGTACATCGATCTCCTCAGAATTCCGAAGCCGTTGACCTGCTCACTCACTCACTCTCCACTCTTTTTCTCTGATATAATAAAAAAATCGTTTTCATTTCAAGTTTCATGCATTCGGATGGGTAAAGAGGAGTGTTAGCTGTTCGGGTAATTCTCACGTTTGAGCTTGGTGTAAAGCATCCGCCACGGGAGAAGTGATCGGGAGGCGTTGCGTGAGAAGAGGATGTGAGGAGGCCGCCCGCACGGGATCCAAAGAGTGGGCACTGTGCAAGTTGCTACTTGCACGCGTTCCTTCGTCAACGAGTCAATTTGTACAATTGCTGCACTTTTTGGTACACAAATTCTGTTAAAAGATTGCTGAATTTGTTTCTTGGGGAAAGCTAACCAACGAACGAGTGTTGGAGAAGCTCCTCACACTCGGAGACGGCCCCAGAGAGCACGCCCAACAGCTGCTGCAGTGAGCAGGTCGTCGTCCTCAACCCCGGCAACGACTTTGACGAGGTTTAAGTGTTCGGGTTTGAGTTGAGTTTGGAAGTTCATCGGAATCCGGCTGTCTTAGGACCTCTCCAATATGCAGGTAAAGGTGATCCTATGCAATAAATGTGTTTATGGAACTTGGTTTTTTACATCGGAGCTGCTAGCGCCCGGACGTCCGATCCGGGCGCTAGCATCGGACGGGTCCTGGGCCGCACGATTCAGATGAGGGAGCGTATCAGCCGCCGATCGCGTGGCGGCGTAGCAAATGTTGCGAACAACTTTTGCGATGTTGCGAAGAGCTTTTCCGATGTTGCGAACCGTCGTGCTCGCAACATTCAACGAAGGATGTTGGGATCAATGTTGCGAGTTTGTGTGTGGCATGTTGCGAGCAGCAAGGCGTGCAACATCCAACATCAGGAGTCTTTCTTCCTCGTCCCCTCATGTTGCGACTATATTGCGACCATGTTGCGACCCGTGTCGCGTGCAACATCCAAACATCAGGGGCCCTCCTCCCTCCCCTCTCGACACAACACTCAACATCACGTGTTTGCAACATTGAAACTCAACATCCGCAACATTCGCTAAAAACATAGTAAAACATTGACATGCATATGTCACAACATGAAAAAGTAGTAGTTGAACACACGGAAACAAATGTTGCAACATCATCAAAACAGTAGTGAAACATCTCAAATCACTTCATGCAACATCGAAACATCAAGATTTATTTTGCAACATCAACACGAAACGTTTGGGACATTGCTCTTGAATGTCCGAAACATCGAAAACACATGTTTGCAGCATTGCATCAATGAAGCAGGAGGGGATGGCGTCCGGTTCGTGTGGCTCACCGCCGGTCTGGAGCTTCGCGGGCCGCCGATGGCCACCGCGCCCCAGCTCACTGCGCCGCTCACCTCCGACGCCGCTCCCTCCTCCTGGGAGAAGCCGCGGGGCCCACTGCCTCTCTCCCTATTCGGCGCCGGCGACGACCAGGAGGTGGATCGGCGGGACCGCCACCGACGGCCACCGCGCCCCAGCTCGTCGTCCCTGTCATGCCCGACAGAGCGTGCTCCAGATGCGGCGACCTTCATGGGCGGCGGGGCGGAGCTGCTTCCATGGGTGGCGGGATGGGGTTAGCAGTGGATGCTCGTACCGCTGGAGGAGATCGCTGGGGAACAACGGCCTGCGCTTGCGTCGTCGGGATCTCGTTGGGGAGCGACCACCGCCCGCATGCCCGGGCTCCGCCTGGACACCGGCGAGCTCTGCGCGGAGGGAGCCGCCCGCGCGCCCCGGCCACAAGGAGCTCTGCCTAGCGAGCATCGTGTAGAGGCGGCCACCCGCACGCCCGCCGCCGGAGATGGGGGCGGGGCCGCTCGCGCTGCTGGGACGATCTGCGGGGGGCTGGAGCTGTTGTTGCCGCTGTCGTGCCTGCGGCGGCGCCGCTCGAGCTGCTCGCCGCTCCGCCAAGCAGATAAGGAGAGAGGTGCGTGTGAAAAAAGAAAGCGAACGGTGAAAAGAGGTGCGCGTGAGGTGATAAGGTGGGATGTTTAGGGTCCACCACGTGCTGATCCTGCTGCGTGAGGTGTCCGATGGTTTGGCTTCGCGTCGGACGTACGTGGTGAAGCATTACCGTTTTTACATTGCAGACTTGTTCCCATGGATGATCGACTTCCATCCATAGGACTGACTCCCATCTAATTAAAAAAACATATTTATTCTCACGCAAAGCAACTAGCGTTCACTGGATTGAGGAGTCTGAGATTTTTTACATCTTTTTACATCTTGTGGGGCTCATCTATAGATGCGGGGCTGGTCCTTTACATTAGGTCCTATGTTACATGTGATGTCACATCGATGGTGGATCCCATCTAAGGACTGGGGTTGAATCCATACATTGCTGGTGCTCTTAGAAGAAATTTTTGGGTGGCAGGATGGTTTGGCGGTGATGGAGTGAGGGCGGCGAGGGCAAGGCGCCGGTTACGCCGCCGACCGAGACGGCGGGGGATATCCGGTTGGTGGGGTTAGGACAGAGTGTTGATAGTGACGGTGATGGCAATAGGGAAGGTGGGGGAACAATGAGGGAGCCACGGGCAGGGTAGGCTCTTGTCGGCAAGCTACGTTGCACACATACTTGATACTGATACGGATACGTGATACGACGATACTCGATACGCCATTTTTTCAAAAATACGGATACAAGGATACATGAATATATATATTATATTTATATTTAATAGTAATATAAATATATTTATATTTCAAAAACAACTTAAAAGGTTACTAGAGTACCCGATTTTGTATTTCATCACGTCTTCTATAGCAAGCTGGCTATGTGAGAAACGACGTGGGAATGTGTGGAGAGAGCGTCATACATGCATAGACTGTGTGTGTATAGATAATATGAGGGGTTAGAGTTTTTAGGTATCGGCAAAGAATCGGAAAGGTGTCAACAAATTATTAGAATTAATTTATTTTTAAAAAATATTTAAAAATGTTTGATACTTGTCCGACAAGTACCGGATGAGTATTCAATATCTGATACGAGAGCTTTCACACGTATCCACACATCATAGCCCGCAAGACCCTATCCCGCCCACGGCTGGGCGGCGACACGTGGAGCCGGAGGTTGTGCAGCTAAAGGTCCTCGTGCTGCTTGATATTGAAGATAGGAACAAATATTCAAGATGAGCAGAGGTGGAAGATGAACATAAGTCGTATGATGTATGATGCCATCCAACGGTGGAAAGATTTGAATCTGTGAGGAGTTGCAAATGCGCGAGTGTGCTATAGGCAGGCTCTGTTTCTTTCAAAAAGAAAAAGTTGCTTTTTTGCGAAATGAGGGAATTGTATTAAACCAAAGAGGAACAATACATCATCCCTGCCCTATTACAGTAAGGTCCCTGAGGAATCTGAAAATTACAGACACCACTTCCAGAGTCTTCTCGTTGTCTCTCCGAACACCGGTCATTGCAGGCCACCGGAGTCTCGTGTCTAAATGCTATCCGGGTGAACTTTGGAAACTAATTATCAGGCTTGTTTTGTTTTGTTTTCTGTTACTTCTATGCAAAATGTATGGAATCTAATATTCCCTTCCTATCTTCCTGAACTCTCCAATTGAAGTTACATTTCTGTTACATTTCTTTATTGACAACAATAATATCATTTATGCTTAACATATTATTTTTCGTTGTAGGTTCACGTGTCATGGAGGAAGTAATGCATAATAACTGATTCTAAAGAAAAGGCTATGGTGCATACTTTTCTTACTATGTGTTGTATTAAAATATTACGGGGAGAATTGGAAAAATCTTCACTACCTTAGTGTGATAAACTGTATCCGTTAGATAACGGTCCTGGAATTATAGTTTCGTAAATGTATATGTTTTTTCTGGAAACTGTATGAACATGATTGGCCTTTTAGCACAGTATGTAAATTCATGTTTTTGAGTTGACAACTATAATAGGTGTGCATGCATCTATCATTTGAGGTGGATGGAACAAGTGATTATTGCTCTTATGTTTACTTACTATATTTCATTGTTAACAAGGTAGCGTGCCAAATACACTTATATGTTATAACTCCATACTTATATTGTATCTCATACTTTTGTATGATATTCGTGCTTTTATTTTTTTGTTCGGTCTTCACCCATTCACTTGTATACACTATAGGGCGCGCAACGCGCGCCGACCGTTAGTCACAGGGAAATCAGCCTTCCTCCCTTTCGCAAGGCAGAAGCAAACTGACCTCACAGCCACTTCGCCAACAGCAACGCCAGAACCGCTGTCGTCATCGAAGAAGAGGTGGAGGAAATTTATTGGCTGACACAACAGGAAAACTGCCACCAGCAACCTAAGCGCCGCGCCATGGAAGCCGGTGAACAAAACCTAACCCAATACTCTAGTAGCAAGACACAAACCTAACCCAGTACTGACACTAGTAGCAATACTTAACCCGGGTGTCGATCCGGTCGATTTCCTCCCTGCTTCGGTGCCGGAGCCACCAGAGAGAGGGAATTGAGCGGATTGACGGCGGAACCGGGGTCGCCTCAGTTTGCCTCTTCTCTCGAACCGTCGGGGGGTTGGGAAAAAGTCGCTACACTTACTCGTGGTCTAATAACACGGCTGGGTGGGCTGCACAAACAATTTGCGTGACCTTTTCCTCTTCTCTCTTCCAAGCGGCCCACCAACTTGTTTTGTTTTCTGGCATATATTTGTCCGACAAGACAGCTCTGACCATCCAACACCGCAGCGATAGCGGAAGCATACCAACCATTGTTCAGGTCAAATGTGTTAAGACTAATTACAACGGTTGCCCGCAGGGCCGTCGATGAGGGAGAGCAACGTGAGCGACGGAACAGGGGCCACCAGAAATATGGGGCCACCAAACTGTTAATCGGTGATTAATTATGAACTCGATCACGGAGGTAAAAAGGGGGAAAAAAGGCACACTCCCTGTCGACTGTTAACTTATCTTCACTAGCCGTCAGATGCAAGCTAAACTTCATTCATGGCAACGGCCTCGTGGATCCAATCACAGGATGCCCTTCTCCGCTGTGTGATGCAGGCCACATTTCCTATCGTTCGAGTTACTGACCAGCCCTGAACCATCTGTTCATCCACTCTTTTGATTTCTGAAGATTGGAGGTCTCACTCATGCCATCACGATACTGCTGTAGATAGCATGCCTATTGGTAAGTGCGTTGATCAATCAATCAATGATGGAATTCTTCAATTGTTTTGGCACTAGTAGAGTTGCAAATGACATAAATTTCTCTGCTCATCTAATTTCATGGTTCAGCCTTTTTTCTTTTATTATCTTATGAAGACTAGAATTTATGTAAATTAATTCAAATTACTTTTTCTAGAATTATGTATCAAAGTTACATAATTATACAGTTCTCATTTTGTTTTCGCTCACGGGCCTCAAATTCCTGGAGACGGCCCTGGTTGCCCGTAAAGCATCCCGAACCCGAAAAAAATAGGGGATTTGACCTTCCGTACCGCCTGCAGTAGCATCCTCCAAAGGACACCGTCTTTTTCGAGAACCCACTCCTTTCCTGCAAATCTGGGGGTGCCCGGATCTCCCCACCCCGTCACCCGCCCGATACACGCCTCCACCACGCTCCCGCTCCCTCCACAGCTCCACTGCGCCGTCTTCCCGCGCGTCGTCTGCTGCCTCCCCTTCCCCATCTCCATCGCCCAAAGCTTGCGTAGGTCCCCCAGTGCACGGCCTGTAGCACACCGCCTCCTGCTGCTGCTGTTTTGGTGCCGCCAACCTCCGACCCTACCCGCAGCACGGCGACGCCGCCAAGGGCTCCCAGCTCCTGGCCTCCCAGCCAAGATCCATCGGCCAGGTGGAGGTCGCAAGCGCGCGTGGTAGCCGTGAGGAGCGACGGTGCATCCGGCAGCACGCAAGGAGGCGGAGGAGGTCGCAGGCTGGAGGCACTGGCAGAGCTTTGGGGAGAAGGGATATGACGGCTCACCTAGTAGGAGAAGGAGGGCCACGGCGCGCGGGTTGCGAGGAGGTCCACATCCACGATGATGCCGGCGGTGCCAAATCGAGTCGAGGTCGGGATCGAGCGATCGCAGGTCACCGGGCTGTGCCTCCGATGGCCGCGACCGCCGCCGCCAGCATCATGGCGCGGTGGCCCTCGGCGGTCTGGGCCACGGCCTCCTCAACCGCCGCCGCCAGTCTCACTGCGGGGTCCTGTTGGCGAGCGCATCGGCGAGGTGCTACGGAGCTCGTTCCAGCGGTGCGCACAGATGAGGTGGCGGAGGAGGTCGAGACGCCGTGCCGGGGCCCATGGTGTGGCGGTAGCGTATTCCTTTTCCTCCTCGATCGGCTCCGACGACGGGCTCGTCCGGAATGCGGCCCGCTTCTCGGACGGCGGTGGCGGCGAGGAGGCCGGCCGTCCGAGGACTTTTTTTTGGAACGGCCGTCCGGGGACTTAGGGCCTGTTCTTTTGGGTGAAAATGAATAGTGAAGTTGCAAATGAATAGTGTTGGAATAGTATTTCTTGTGAGAGAAGATGTGATAGATGTGATGGGTAAATAGTACTTTTCAGTGTTTATTTCTAACCAAAAGAACAGGCCTTTAGGAAAAAGTGGTGTGGAGGAAGATAAGGTGGGGCCCACCCACATGGGGGCAACGGGAGGGGATAGTATGGGGGGCACCACTGCAACATTTTTAGTTTATGGGGTGAAATCTTGGTTGGGGGTCCTTCAAATATTGCTTTGGAGAGTGATATTTAGAGGACACCGTGGCAGATAGTCTAATAAGCCTACACATGTTGTCGAAGCTCGTTAACAAAACCTGCTTGGAGCTTTGTGTCATCACTAAATCCACACCATTGGGCTGTTCCACCCCATTGTTTATTGTTGTGCATGCCGCTCCACCCGAATGTGACTTCCCGCCAAGTGCTAATGGGCTATACTCTTAGTTGGGTCCACATTGTCTTGTGTCTAAATCTCTGAACAGATCCACTTGCTGCTATAACACGACATCAACTGAAACATTGAAGAATCTGATGAAGAATATTGTGATGCCATTTTCGTGCCATCGCTATAAATACAGAAGTACTCCCTCCGTCCTCGTTTCTTAGGCGTGCCAAGGGAGAGTCCAGGGACCAAGGCGTATTTAATGTTGCACCGAGCCTTTCGTCGCGCAATCACGTCGCGGCCTCGTCACTTCGTTTCACGTACAGCCCGGCTCGCAAGTTTCTTCGTGAACAGAAAACAACCGCGCAAAGATTTTCCCCTCGCGAAAATTTTTTCCAACCGCGCCTCAGGCTTCACTCCGCCAAAATCGCGCGCCAGTTTTCCCCTTGCCAAATCCAAATCTTTTCCCAGCGTATTCTCTTCCAAAGAGAACAACCGGTCAGTTTTTCTCTCGCCAAATCCAAATTCTTTTGCAACCCGCGCCCTATTTTTTCCATCGCCAAAAACTTTCACAGCCGCGCTCTCGTCCATTCCTCCTCAAATCTCACCGATAAATATGCCTGCCCAGATAGCATGTTCCCATAGCTACTCCTCTTCCTTCAACTCCCCTACGCCATGGCAGATCCACACCCAGTTGTTGGACTTGATCTCAATGTTCCAGCGTCTGATCATGAAGAGGAAGCTCAGGTGGTGCGGCAACCTGTTGTCGAGGTCTACACAAGTAACCCGATTGATTGGGATGAGGTGCAAGAGGATTTTTTTGATTTGGGCAACCCCATATTTTTTCGTCAGGCTGAAGATGGTTGTTGCATTAGTACTTCAAGTTCTCTCTTTGTTTTCACTCTTTTTTGGTCGCTAAACTGTGTATGGCAAATTGACAGGAGATGAACAAGATGAGGGCGATAGAGAACAAGCACCAGACCAGGGCGCTGGAGAAGAAGCACCAGAATTGGGCGCTGTAGAAGAAACACCATATCAGGGGGCTGGAGAAGAAGCACCAGATCATGGCGCACGAGAAGAAGCACCAGATGAGGGTGCTGGAGAAGATGCACAAGCTCAGGGCACTGGACCTGGACTGCCCGATCTGAATGCAATGCCTGGTAATGCCTTGTTACTTTCCTATAGTTGATTGGTTATCTATTGCCAGACAGTGAATAGTGTATGGATGTAATTTGGTGTCTGAATCAAGTGTTTGATGGATGCCCTGTAACTTTCCTGTAACTTTCCTATAGTTGTTTGGTTACCTATTGCCGGACAGTGAATAGTGCTCTCATGATGCATTGTGCTCGTTTGTGATGATTTGTGCTCGTTTGTGTATGTGATGTTCTACCTGATCTTTTCAAAAAAGATGTTCTGCATGTAATTCTGGTGTCTGAATCAAGTGTTTTCTATTTCCGGATGCCCTGTAACGTTCCTGATGTAGTGCTTTCATGATGAATTGCCTTACTGTACAGATTTAGAGGATGGTACAGATGACATATTGTAGACTTTGGTGCTAATATTGGTCAAGGTAGCAGCTCTGGTAAGATTATCACCATAGCAATTTTTGGTCTTTTAAGTTTGAATGATGGCGTTGATAGTACAGTTGATGGCCTATTTTATTGCACAGGTACAAATGTTAGCAAAAGGAAGCAATACAGTGATGACACAAAGCGAGCAGTATACGCCATGCTGTTAGAGGGATCAGTGCGAGGCCGTTTGCCAGAAGGGCTGTCGTTGCATGTGTCTTTGGCTATGGATGTTTCGCTAAGATGTGTGCAGCGCATATGGAAAGATGGCCAAAAGGGGGGAGGAATTCATGCTGTCGTAAACAAGAGAGTGGGGAACTGTGGACGCAAAAGAATTGAACTTCCAATGGAAGCCATCACTGCCATACCATTCCAAGACCGAACAACTTTATATGATCTAGCAAGGAGGTTGGGAGTGTCCAAGAGCCATGTCCATAAGCGTTTGAAAGAAGGAAAAATTGAACGGCACTCGAGTGCCATCAAGCCATTTCTAACAGATGAAAATAAGAAGGCAAGGGTGCAGCATGCTCTCAACATGTTAGAACCAAGTACCATTCCTCACCAGCCCGTCTTTAGAAAGATGTACAATGTCATCCATGCAGATGAAAAATGGTACTATAGGACTAGATCAACTCAAAAGTTTTATTGTGCACCGGGTGAGGAAAGGCCTCGTCGGACTTGCAAGAGCAAAAATTACATTGAAAAAGTTATGTTTTTTGGTGGACAATCTCGACCTTGGTTCAATGATCAGAATGTCTGTGTTTTTGATGGGAAGATTGGCATATATGCATTCGTTACAACTGAACCTGCTAAAAGGAAAAGTCCTAACAGGCCACGTGGTACTCCGATCACAAAGCCAATCACATCAGTAAACAGGGATGTAATCAGACGATTTATGATTGACAAGATGTTGCCCGATATCAAGGCAAAATGGCCAGCTGAGGGACGACATGAGACAATATGGATACAACAGGACAATTGTCGGAGTCACATCCCAGTTGATGATCCTGAATTTTGTGCAGCGGCTCAAGCTGATGGATGGGATATTCATTTGACATGTCAACCAGCGAATTCCCCAGACACAAACGTGATGGACCTTGGATTGTTTGCAGCCATACAGGCATTGTTCCATAGGAGTGGCATGCCAAAAACCATTGAAGAAATCGTTCAAAAGGTTGAAGCAGCTTATTGGAATTTTCCAGTTGGTAGGGCAAATAGAGTATTCCTCACTCTTCAAGGTTGCTTACGGGAGATACTGAAAGAAAAAGGAGGGCAACATTACCCTGTGCCTCACATGAAGAAGGCGATGTTGGAGAGATTAGGAACGCTGCCGAAGACTTTGTCATGTGATCCAACGATTGTTCAAGAAGCAATAGATTTTCTAGCCTCTATCTGATCTTGTTTAGTCGTCATTGTAATCTCCTTATCATTTTGTAATCCCTGAATTTTAATCAATTGAACCAAGGTCGCAAGAGCAAAAATTACAATGACAAAGTATCATTTGCATCCCACTCTAAATTAATCGCATGAAAGCTTACATTAGAGTCACACATTTCGCTAAGAAAAATAAGATACAGTTCGACGCGATACAGTTCCATGCTTAATCCAAGACAGTTTCACACACGCCTAACATTGTTTCTTAAACATTGAAACCTATGCTTCTTAAAACTCTGATAGCATCTTCAACATTGTCATCAGCTAACTTGTTGGAATCATCTTCCATGGTTACACCACGGTGGATTGCATCCACTGTCATCGCAGCTTCACGTACGTCACTTGTGTAGGCACCAAAGTAGGAAGGGATTAAGAGCGGGCCCATTATCTTGAAAGCTTCATGCTTGCAGAAACTTGACATGAACACTTCCAAGGGCAAAGACGCGAGATGCACGAGAGCTTCGGCTGCCCGTTTATCCTCAGGTGGAAGCAGTACCTTGGCCTTGAGCTCTATGGGGTCTTCCTCCATGGGAACCGCCAGCACCTTGTCGTCGAGCTCCATGGGATCCTCCTCGATGGGAAGCAGCACCTTCTCGCCGTCCTCCATGGAAACCGGCACTGGTGCAGAGTGGGCGACATCAACGACGTCGGGGCAGACTTCATCTCCGGCAGGAGCGCTAGCCATGGAAGGAAAAGAGGAAGGCGCAGGATGGAGGGAAAGAAAAGAGAAGGAACGATCCATTTTAAGCACGTCGTGAGCTGTTGGGCTGTTGGGCTTCTCCGTGTTTAATTGCTTCGTGAGCTGTACGAGGAGGAGTACCGAGGCAGAGGGCGTTACCGAGGGAGCGCGCCCTACTATCGTGAAAAAGCAGAAAATCGGCGTACGCCTAAGAAACGAGGACGGAGGGAGTACACACAACCCACTGCTCAAACCACTGAATGCGCTGTGCAACAGCTCCCTATAGTTCCGTGCGTCACTCACATGCTCGATGTTGCGCTGCTGCTAGCTGTTCCAATGTTGAGGTCGCAGCCACCCACACTTCATTCTTTGTCTTCCCTTCCCCCCCTCCATTTACCTCTCACAACCCATCATCCCAACACCACATCTTCCTCCTCTTGGTAGCCATCCCTTCAAGGAAAGGAAAGGTTTCTCACCTTTCTTTCCTTTCTTGGGAGCCGGAGCCAGGACTGATGTTTCACCTTTTCTGCTCTTCCTTCCCTTTGTCTTGCTGCTTTCAGTAAGTTCCTTCTCCTCCTCAATTCTTTGGTAGATATTTGTCCGACGGGCCATCCCAACCCATCCAACATCGTCATCAACATCGCCGGCGGCATGCCTACCATTGTTCGGGTTAAATGCGCCAAAATCACACACACACACACACACACACACACACACACACTATGAGAGCTCGTTGTTGACGGTTCAAAACCGTGTTAAAGTCCACCGCAAGCACACGAGTGACTTGGTGCCTTTTTCACCAAGGGGGGATCCCCAAGGTTCTTGTCAATCCACTGAGCAAGGGATATACTAGCGTTTAACCAAGTACTAATCTAGTTGATTAGAAATCCTTTGAGAGAGATTAATGTAAAATAAAGGCAATCTAACCTAAGCTAATCTATGATTGAATCTAAGAAACATGGGTTGATACAAGAGAGAAATAAAGATATATAAGCGTTCCCTCCCTAGGATCTAGGTCACATAGATATGCATCTACTACATGAAAGAGGTGTTGCCCTTGCTAGCATCATGGTGGTTATGCGGTCGCTTAAGCCTTTTCCCTTCATCGTACTTGTCACTACGCAAGGTAATAAAACACTTTTGCTAACGCATCTATATCTAAGCATCCACAGGGTTTGGCTAATCACCAAGATTATCACAAACCCTACTAAGATCACATGTTGCGCAAACATATGTAAACAAAGCACTTGCGAAGACATAGACCATGAAGCATCGATAGACATAGAATTCATGTAGCGATTACATATCCAAGATCCATCTAACCCTAGGGATGAACAGAGACATTACCCCAACATCTTACAAGGATTGAAGCACATAGGGGTGGTGGAGCCTCCGGAGAACGTCGTCGATGAAGATGGCGGTAAGGAGGCTTGGGAACACCCCTAGGCCGACGGCTTGGAGTCCTCCTCTTGCTTCCTTCCCTCCGCCGGCGTTGATCTTTGAGACGAACTCATCTCATCTCTACCCTCATCTTGCGGCGGTGACTTTTTGGTGAATGGACATCGGTAGAATGATTGGATGCGGCGGCCGTCGGAGACAGGGGATATAAATACACCGAGGAGCATCTAGGTCAAAAGAGACCGCGAAACGAGGCGAAAAGGGTCTGGGCCGGTCGGCATGGGACGGCCGGGCTGGGCCTTTTCTGGCCCGGTACGAGCCCGTCTTCCTCCCCGCGACTCATCTTGACATTTTTGATTTATGCCCCTTTATTTGTGTCATTTTGGCGTCGTCATCCCCGCGATCAAGATAGGGGGTCTTCTCGCATGAAGTCCGATCTTTACGTCTTAGTCCTCGGGGATGATCCGTCGTAGCACCTTGGTCCTTGCCACTTTTGGGAGTGATTTCGCCTTGCACTTGTACACGAACGGAACTCCTCATTTGCTCCTTTGAACTCGTTGTAACTCCGTCCCTTTTGTCCATGGTTTCCTGCAAAAACACAACACTTCCAAATGCACATACAAAGTTGAACTTGTTATATCATTAGTGTGCCTAGTGGCGGGTTAGTTCCATAACAAAGCTCAAACCATAGTGTAACAAGTGCTCTAGGTTGACGGAAATCGACTGCCAACATCCCCCCATGCTTAGATCTTGCTCGTCCTCGAGCAAGTTGCTCACAAAAATCATTCATCCATGGAGTGTGCTTTGTCAAATCTTTCCTTACAAGTTAGTCAATCCTTCATCTTTAATATAAGAAACATGAGACAAAGATCATAATGAAAACATGGGTGTTTAGAAATTTACCAATTCAAGACTTACCCCACAACTCATACCTTTCACTAGAGATCCTCATCTCCAACCATACTTACTTTCTTACTTCCATCGGAGGGTTTTCATGGGTTTTTTCAAAATAAAATTCCTGCATTAAGTATTATACAAAGTTCTTTTTCAAGTTCTCACATGTCACTCATTTAAAGTGGTTATCCTAGATAGTTCATAAACTCTCACCTCCCACAAGTCTCTTATTTATAATGTAAGGTGGAGCTATGGGTATGGCTAGTGAAGTTAACACAAGTATTATCAATCTAAGAAAATCCTCTAGTGGTCGTTCACCTTCCGAGCTAATGATCATGAGATTTAAACCATAATGTAAGGGTATCAAGGATGTGAAGATTTAGAATGGTGGACATGTGCAAAGGGAAAAAGAATAATGGTTTCAAGGCACTAATGATGTCCTCGATGTCGGATTGCACATGGTTGGAATAAAGAAGATTCGTTCTCCACATCGCATCCTTCCTTGCACTTCTCTTGATCTTCACTTGATTCAACACCCCTCTATATCTTTGCTTTGCCTTGAAGTTTTCTCATTTTCCTTCTTTTCTTTTTTTTTCTTTCTTCTCTCTCTTTTTTCTTGTGTGTGCACACACATATACACATATATATATATATTTCTTCTTTCCTCCACATCTTTATCTTCTTTTCCGAAGCCTTTCGTCCATCTTTTTGACATGAATACCAATCTGAATTTTAAATAAAACTTTGCCTAAAAACGGAACGAATCTTCAGACATGGGTTGTGTTCAAGGAATAAGATGATAAAAAGATGTTTATGGTTTTGGGTATGGAATCCGGTGATGTACGGGGCATTCAATGTGAAGTTCCCATTACCGAATGTATGACGAGGCTAGCAATAAAAGATATAACATCAAGGACATGATCATTGCTCGAAATTAGATCTCCCAAGAGAGAAAAGTCCTAACTCAATTCATCATGCTAAACAACACTTATGGTGGAATATATACATAGTGTAGGCTTTGTATAGGATAGACTTGTCTCTCAACTTGGAGAAAGAAATCGCTAACCTTCATTGCAAGGGGTTTTTCATAATTTTTCAAAAATAAATTCCTCCAAATTTAGTATTAATCATAGCATAGTTCAAAGCAAAGTCCTAGATCAAAGTTGAGTATGGAAACTTTCAAAGGCAAACTTCCACTAAGCACCACGGTAAACAATTATGCACGTAGCTCATGCTCAAATAATAACGATAAAAGAAAACTAACAAGTAAAAACAAGAAAATAACTTGCACGAGCTAGCTCCCCCCATGCTTGGATCATACGACGTCCTCGCTGTAATTTAACAAAAAGTACAAGAGGGTGGAAACTACCACTACACCGAGGTGAACACATGGTCGTGATTATTTTATTAAAGTAAAAAAAATCTAGGTTGTCCTCCTAATAGCCATGTTAGTTATTGAAGGAGAAAAACAAAAGTTGCACCGAGTTGAGGTTGAAGGCATACTTACAAGCATTTATGTCTGGAAAAGAGAAGGTTCATGGGGGTGTTACCATCTTTTGTAGCTCTTTGTGGTCTTTTCTGACATCTCCATGTGTTGTGATCCAATGCTCCTAAACTTCTGAATTTGATCATGTATGCTCATGGAACCAATGGTGGCCCTTCTCTTTGATGTTGTCATCGCCATCTCCCCTTTCTTGTTCTCATCATCTTCTTGCTGTCTCTTCTTCAAGGATTTTCCCCTCTGTCCAGAACAGAACATATATCGAAATATAGATTTATTGAAAATTTTATGAAATTACCTTTCCAACATGTGGTCATTCATTGAAAACGGAGTTCAGACAAGAGAGTTATGTCTGTTTTACTTCAGCGCTGCGTGCTGTCCAGAACTGATTTCAGGACGTGCGACGTTCGATGATTTGGGCATAGCCGCTTGTAGGGACCTCCGATTTCCTTGATTCTTGATTCGTTGGAATCATAACTTCATGAGGCTTCCAAATATCCAAAAATATTCTGTGTTTTCCTTCTGAGACCATGCAGAATTTTGATGAGATCATTAGCTTCTTGCTCATTGATCCGTAGATGTTGATGATCTTGATCTTGCTATCCTCTAGAGCGTGATGTTGTACTTCCATGTTGAAGGTTCAGGACCTCCCCTATGCTTAGCACTTTGCTAGCATTGAAGAAGACAAAGCATTATCTTAGTCATCCTTCAATTTCCTTGTCGTGAGAGTCTTTATCTTGCATGCAAAACATTTTAAGCACACATTCTACCCCCGAGGTGACGGTTGGGAGTAGTTAAAATTGCTAACAATCCAACAATTTTTCTTAAGATTCTTAACTTATGGAATAATTAGTCTATTGTGAATGAAACAAAAACCTAATGGGTGTACGTGGGTGCAAAGTGTGTATGCACATGAGAGGAAAGCATATAAACAAAGACAATGATTTCACCTAGTTCTAAACACCATGTTTACAACTAGGTTGCCGAATTTCTCCGTAGCCATAAATATTTATTTATCTAAGGTTAAAACACCATGTCTATCCTTAGATAAACAATTCCTTATAGCACAAGAAAAATGCAATGTTTATAAACCAACCAATGCAACATGAAAACATACGAAAAGCTAGCAAGGTTTATTGAACTTAATGATGATGGTCCGCAATCATGTTTAAACACCACATTTACACAAGATCACAAAAGGAAAAATACTCATATGAAGCATTAACATATAAAATGAGGCATTCATCATTAAGCCTTATAAAACAACTGAGCCAACTATATGCAAAACATGTATATGCAAGGAAACAAACATCATGTCGATAACAAAATGCAATGCATGCAAATAGATAAATATGAGCATGAACATGATGGTGGTTCTAAAAGAAAAGTTAAACTTAGATTAATTAGCCACAAGTTAATCATCATAGGATGGTGCTATTTATTCTCTCTAAGAAAGAAAAATAAAAACACAAAGGAATGGGTTGACTCCTGAAAAGCGCTTCATTTAAAGTCATAGAGCTCGACTTTCTCACATACCTTCTTATTGTCGCAAAGCCATGGACCTTCATGTAAGAAATAAAGGTTCCCATGCAGCTTTAGTTCACTTCTCATGTCGTGCATGATCTCTTTTGTTCAATGGATGACTTGCCCAAACTATCATTTTTCGCATCATCGTTTTCTCCTCCTTTGTCACCCTTCGGTGCTGCCTCCACTCCACGAATTTTTTCTTTAATGTCCAGAACATAAAGTGTACCAAAATTTTACTCCATTGCATAGTGCACAAAATTTTCTTTCCAACAAGTCTTTATTAGCCCAAATCGGAGTCCGAACAAGAAAGTTACGTCCGTTTTAGTCCGGCGATGCAATCTGTCCTGAGCTGTTTTCAGCACGCGCACCGCTCAATGTTTTCACCATAACTCCTTGCACGGGTCTTCAAACTCGTTGATTCTTGATGTATTGGAATCAAAACTAGATGGAGCTTCTGATGATCTAATTTTCTTCATTTTTACACCTCTGAACAAGTGCACAAAATTGATGAAGACAGCAGCAACCATCGCGAGATTTTGGAGATGTTGATGATTCATCTTGCAACTCTTTGGGCATGACGTCTCTTCACATTAATTGAACCTTGTGTTTCTGCATGGTTAGTGAAAATCGGGCCTTCTCCCGACATGTGCTTCTTTAAGGTCATTAGCTTGACCAAGCGCAAAGCATGATCGAGATTTACAAAATTTATTATAAACATATGCATCCATAATTACAACCACAAGCAAATTGTAACAACATGTCAAGGTGTAATTAAAGGAAGCATATATCTCATGCAAAGCACTTAGCTCTTGGTTAGGCAAAGGTTCTTTAGGCATAGAATTAAATTGTTCAAACATAAACATTGCCTCAATATGGTTCTCAAGAAATTCTAGCCTGCCAACATGATCATCATTGGAGCAAGGCATAGAATTTAAATTATCATCATACTATTGGTTGAACATAAGCATTTGAATTTATCATCACTAATACCAATAATATCTTGAGATTTCAGCGTGTACCTTGGCCTTAGAGCTTTTTCAACAAGATTGGTCCTTGGTTCATCTAGTGGTGTCGAAGGCAAATCAATCTCAACGAGTGAAGGTGTATCTTTGTCACCTTCTTGCATCCACTTCATCTCATCATGTGGAACTTGTAACTCATCAACTACATCTTCTTTGAAGTCTTCATTATTATCCAAATCTTCATCTTCAAAGTCTTGTGTGTTGCCTTCTTTATCTTCCGTGTACCACATGTCGTCAAGATTGCTTATCGTTGACTCACTCTTTTCTTTATTCGTGGGCACTTCCATGTCTTGATTTGCTAGTGTGTAAGCTTCAATAGCACACAAACTATAACCTTGTGGAGAGATACCTTCTTGGAGTGCTTGCTTTTTGTCGTCTTCTTCCCACTCATCTTCTAGCTTGTGTCCTATTTTCTTCCATTCATCCTTTGAATCACTAGCACTTCTCTTTATTTTCCTCATCTCCTTAGCAATAAACTCTTCTTCTTGATTTGGTGCATATGTTGTTGTGGAGACAAGACTTTTTGGCTCATCATGGTTGTGCTCTTCTCTCCCTTCATCATAAATCTCCGAGATGTCAAGTTGGTCGATCCATCCTTCATCTTCTTCTTCAAATATCTTTTAGATCGATTCTCCACTCATCTCTTGATAAAAAATGTCTTCAATTCTTTTGGCGACGCGTCGGTGTTCCTCCTTCCTTCGGTGGTTGATTAGGGAGGCAAAATCAACTTGAATCCAATCGGATTGATTAAATTCCGCCAATGGTCTAGCATTCCCCATACTTCGGCCTACAATCATGTTAGTTTCAACATTTTTATTATCCGAAATGACATCTCTTACCTTAGGAAGTGGTTCTTTGATTTCTTCTATGGTCGGTTCATCTTTCTTGACCTCTGGTTCGTCTTTTTCAGAAATTTCAGCAAGCATTTCTGACTTGCTTTTGTCATTTTGCTCCTCCCAACATCGTCTTCGCCAATCTCTTATCAAGGTCGCCCCATTGCTGATTTTTTGTAGGAGTTGGGCGGCTTCCGTGAGTGTTTTTTCCATGAGATCCCCTCCTGCACACATTTGAACATATTCCATGCAACTAGGGGTTAGGGAAAAGAAAAATGTATGCAAAAGTACACCAGGAAATCCGAGTCTTGGTCCTTGTTCAACTAGCTCATTGAAACGATTCCACGCTTGATCTATCCCTTCTTCTTCTCCTTGCTTAAAAGTAATCACTTGCCTCCTTATATGTTGGATCTTGCTTATAGGGAAGAACTTGGCATAAAATGATTTCATCAATTGATTTCAATTCCCCTCGACTTCGAAGGACGCAAATGAATACCACTTCGTTGCTTCATCGGCAAGTGAGTAGGGGAAGAGATTCTATTTAAACCAAGCATCGGGGACTCCCTCTTGTCGTACTGTATTGCATAATGTCGTGAAGCACTGGATATGTCTATATGGGTTGTCCGTCTCCACCCCTTGGAACATATTAGTTGCCGCCATCTCGATGATCCGAGCCTTGATCTCGTACCTTGTCACTTCGAGCCTCGAATCTGACTTTTGTACCTTGATGTCCTCACATCGTGGGCTGGCATAATCCCTTAATGATTTCTCCGGGTCCTCCGAAGGATGTGCGACGAACGCCATCTAGACAATAAAAACAAAAACAAAAACAAAAAAGTTTTTTTCTAGAAAACTAGGGTTAGATGTTAGTTATCAACAAAATTAATACAAGATTAAACGTAGCAAACTGGCTTGCTCCCCGACAACGGCGCCAGAAAAAGGGCTTGTTGACGGTTCAAAACCGTGTTAAAGTTCACCGCAAGCACACGGGTGACTTGGTGCCTTTTTCACCAAGGGGGGATCCCCAAGGTTCTTGTCAATCCACGGAGCAAGGGATATACTAGCGTTTAACCAAGTACTAATCTAGTTGATTAGAAAGCCTTTGAGAGAGATTAATGTAAAATAAAGGCAATCTAACCTAAGCTAATCTATGATTGAATCTAAGAAACAAGGGTTGATACAAGAGAGAAATAAAGATAGATAAGCGTTCCCTCCCTAGGATCTAGGATCACATAGATATGCATCTACTACATGAAAGAGGTGTTGCCCTTGCTAGCATCATGGCGGTTATGCGGTCGCTTAAGCCTTTTCCCTTCATCGTACTTGTCACTACGCAAGGTAATAAAACATTTTTGCTAACACATCTATATCTAAGCATCCATAGCGTTTGGCTAATCACCACGATTACCACAAACCATACTAAGATCACATGTTGCGCAAACATATGTAAACAAAGCACTTGCGAAGACATAGACCATGAAGCATCGATAGACATAGAATTCATATAGCGATTACATATCCAAGATCCATCTAACCTTAGGGATGAATGGAGACATTACCCCAACATCTTACAAGGATTGAAGCACATAGGGGTGGTGGAGCCTCCGGAGAACGTCGTCGATGAAGATGACGGTAAGGAGGCTTGGGAACACCCCTAGGCCGACGACTTGGAGTCCTCCTCTTGCTTCCTTCCGTCCGCCGACGTTGATCTTTGCGATGAACTCATCTCATCTCTACCCTCATCTTGCGGCAGCGAGTTTTTGGTGAATGGACGTCGGTAGAATGATTGGATGCGGTGGCCGTCGGAGACAGGGGATATAAATACACCGAGGAGCATCTAGTTCAAAGGGGACCGCTGTTGACGGTTCAAAACCGTGTTGAAGTTCACCGCAAGCACACGGGTGACTTGGTGCCTTTTTCACCAAGGGGGGATCCCCAAGGTTCTTGTCAATCCGCGGAGCAAGGGATATACTAGCGTTTAATCTAGCACTAATCTAGTTGATCAAAGCCTTATGAAAGAGATATTAATCTAAAACAAAAGCAATCTAACCTATGTTTATCTAAGTCTAAACTAGATGGCAAAGGCTGGTACAAAAGAGAGATTAAAGTAGATAAGTGTTCCCTCCTTAGGGTCTAGGATCACAAAGACATGCATCTACTACATGAAAGAGGTGTTGCCTTTTCTAGCGTCACGGTAGTTATGCGGTCGCTAGGCCTTTTCCCTTCTCTCGCACTGTCACTACGCGAAGGTAATCGACCACTTCGCTAACGCATCTATATCTAAGCATCCATAGGGTTTGGCTAACCACCACGATTACCACAAACCCTACTAAGATCACATGCTGTACACACATATGTAAATCAAGCATTTGCAAAGACATAGACCATGAAGCATCGAGGCAAAGGGTTCAAGTAGCAATTACATAGCAAGGACCATAAAACCCTAGGGATGAACGGAGGCATTACCCCATCATCTTACAAAGATTGAAGCACATAGGAGCGATGGAGACTCCGGAGAATGTCGTCGATGAAGATGGCGGCAAGGAGGCTTAGGAAAACCCCTAGGCCGACGGCTTAGAGTCCTCCTATTGCTTCCTTCCCTCCGCCAGTGTTGATCCTTGAGACGAACTCATCTAACTCTATCCCTCTTCTTGCGGCGGCAGCTATCTGGTGAATGGGCGTTGAAGGAATGATTGGATGCGGCGGCCGTCGGAGACAGGGGATATAAATACACCGAGGAGCATCTAGGTCAAAGGGGACCACGAACCGAGGCAAAAAGGGCCTGGGCCGGTCGACATGGGCCGGCCAACCTGGGCCTTTTCTGGCTTCCTCCCCGTGGCTCATCTTGACATTTTGGATTTATACCTCTTTATTTGTGTCATTTTGGCGTCATCATCCCCGCGATCAAGATATGGGGTCTTCTCGCATGAAGTCCAATCTTTACGTCTTAGTCCTCGGGGATGATCCGTCGTAGCACCTTGGTCCTTGCCACCTTTGGAAGTGATTTCACCTTGCACTTGAACATGAACGGAACTCCTCATTTGCTCCTTTGAACTCGTTGTAACTCCGTCCCTTTTGTCCATGTTTTCCTACAAAAACACAACACTTTCAAATGCACATACAGAATTGAACTTGTTATATCATTAGTGTGCCTAGTGGCGGGTTAGTTCCACAATCAAGCTCAAACCAAAGTGTAATGAATGCTCTAGGTTGACGGAAATCGACCGCCAACATCCCCCCATGATTAAACCTTGCTCGTCCTCGAGTAGGTAATCCTTGCTTAAAGGGGAATCAGTGTTGCCTTCCAATGTTGTCCCTGCACTTAGTCATTCATGACAAGACATATTGCTCTCTCTTAAGAATTTAGTTTTAAAGTTCAAGTTGTGACCGGCTTCTTTTTCATTATGGAAGATAGACTAACAATAAAGAACAAGCAACAATTAATAAAAACTATGCTCTCAAACTTAAGTGAACTTCAAACCGTTACCTTGTTCCATCGAAGAATTTTCAAAAAGATGCGTATCCAACATAGGTGAAAATCTCTTGCAAAAGCTCATGGAAACACTCATCTCATCAAGTCACTCAAGCCTATACTAGATTATTTTCAACCTATTCTACTCATATGTGAAAGTGGAAGGCTTATGTGGAGCTTGGTAGGTCAAAACAATCCTAGCAAAACATACATCCGAAATATTGTCAAATTAAGAGAGAGATCTACTGGAATTACCGAGACTCGTCAAAAAGGCCATGGAAAATAAATGTTAGAACGAGAGAGGAATGGAACACACACATTTAGATAGGTGGACATGTGCAAGTGGCAAATGGATGATCCCGAGGCACAAGTGAAGTCCTCGTTATCGGATTGCACATGGTTGGAAGTTTTGAGTATGGATTTGTCTTCGAGGCACTTGAGAGCTTATTAAGCAAAAAGGACCGAGGAGCATCTTTATATATTTTTTATTTTCCTCCTTTTTTTCATCTCTTTTTACTTATTTCTTTTCTCATCATTTTTTTCTTTTTGCTCCTCAGAACTTTTGCAACATAATACTTACTTAGCATTTGTCAGAGATGATGTGATGACTCCTCCCCCATGCTTGAACGATTGCTCGTCCTCGAGCATAAAAGAGAGGGGACCTATGGCTGCTAGATAAGTAAAAATCTTGTGTTCCTTTATAAATCTCTTGAAATCTTCATCAGACATACGAATGATCTTGGGTGCATTGATGAGTCCCTCCATATGTTATATATCTTGAAATCTTGCCAGAAAATCTTCAGAAAATTCATCGAAAGATCATCCATACTCAAATTGGGTTGTGGACAAGGAGGTGATCATGAAAAGATGTTTTTGATTTAGGGTGGATGCCCAGCGAGGTTTGTGAAATTTTCGATGTGAAAACCCACAATGCATGGACAAAAAGGCTAGCATGAAAAAGTTACACAAAGGAATGACCAGCTTCTTAATCTCGAACCATAGAAATCAATCCTAACCCAACTCATCAAAACATATGTTTGCAATCTAAAGGTTTTATTATCATAGAACATATATGTATATGGCTTTGGTAGGTAGAACTTTGCAAGAGCGTCACAAATATGTAGATAGCATAAAAGTTAAGTTTTCATAAAAACAACAAGTTATCCGGCTATCCGTAAACTTAAATCGAAGAGCAAAGATATATATGTGGGTCTAGAGTATAGTCATTTCACCTCCACAAATAAAAGAGCTAGTATTAAAATTAATTTCAGATCATGTTATAGAGAGCAATTAGCCAAGACATGTATAACTTGGTGTAGGTAAAACAAAGCGGCAACTTTCATCATTTTTCCATAAGCATAGGCATTATAAAACATCGAGGTGAACACATGGTCATGCTTATTTTATAAAAAAGAAATCTAGGTTGTCCTCCTAGTAGCCATGTTATTGTTAAAGAGAAAAAACAAAAAGTTACACCTAAGGTTTGAAAGCATACTTACAAGCATTTATTTTCGGAAAAGAGAAGGTCCATGGAGGTGTTACCATCTTTTGTAGTTCTTCGTTATCTTCTCCTGACATCTCCATGTATCAGATGTGGCTTTGCTTTTGTCTTGATTTTCCAATGCTCCTATACTTCTGAATTTGATCATGTATGCTTAATGGAGCCAATGGTCACCCTTCTCTTCAATGTTGTCATCACCATCTCCTCTTTCTTGTTCTCATCATCTCCTTGCTGTCTCTTCTTCATGGATTTCCCCTCTGTCCAGAATAGAACATATATAGAAATATAGATCTATTGAAAAGTTTATGAAATTACCTTTCCAACGTGTGGTCATTCATTGAAAACGGAGTTCAGACAAGGGAGTTATGTCCGTTTTACTTCAGCGTTACGTGCTGTCCAAAACTGATTTCAGGATGTGTTGCACTCGGTGATTGGGCCATAACTGCTTGTAGGAACCTCCGATTGTCTTGATTCTTTATTTGTTGGAATCGTAACTTCATATGGCTTCTAAATATCCAAAAGTATTCAGTTTCTTCCCTTCGAGACCACGCGGAATTTTGATCAGATCGGTGGCTTCTTGCGCATTGATCCGGAGACGTTGATGGTCTTGATCATTCTATCTCCTAGAGCGTCATGTTGCACTTCCGTGTTGAAGATTCAGGGCCTCCCCCATGCTTAGCATTTTGCTAGGCATGGAAGAAGAAGACAAAACATTTTTATCTTAGACATCCTTCAATTTCCTTGTCGTGAGAGTCTTTATCTTGCCTGCAAAACATTTTAAGTGCACATTCTGCCCCCAAGGTGACGGTTGGGAGTAGATAAATTGCCAACAATCCAAACATTTTCCAAGACTCTTAACTTGTGGCATATTTAGTCTAATGAGGAATAAAAACCTAATGGGTGTACGTAGTGCAAAGTGTGTATGCACATGAGAGGAAAGCATATAAACAAAGACAGTGATTACACCTAGTTCTAAACACCATGTTTACAACTAGGTTGCCGTATTTCTCTATAGCCATAAAGATTTATTTATCTAGGGTTAAAACACCATGTCTATCCTTAGATAAACAATTGCTTATAGCACAAGAAGAATAAAGCGCAATGCAATGTTTATAAACCGACCAAAGCAACATGAAAACATATGAAAAGCTAGCAAGATTTATTAAACTTAACAATGATGGTCCGCAATCATGTTTAAACACCACGTTTACACAAGATCACAAAAGGAAAATAATCATATATGAAGCATTAACATAAAAAATGAAGCATTCATCATTAAGCCTTATAGAACAACCAAGCCAACTATATGCAAAACATGTATATGCAAGGAAAGGAACATCACGTCAATGACAAAGTTCAATGTATGCAAAAAAGTAAATATGAGCATGAACATGATGGTGGTTCTAAAAAGAAAATGAAACTTAGATTAATTAGCCACAAGTTAATCATCATAGGAAGGTGCCATTTATTCTTTCTAAAGAAGAAATAAAAACAAAAAGAAACGGGTTGCCTCCCGAAAAGTGCTTCATTTAAAGTCATAGAGCTCGACTTTCTCACATACCTTCTTTTCGTCACATAGCCATGGCTCTTCATGCAATAAGAAAAGGTGCCAATGCAGCTTTAATTCACTTCCCATGTTGTGCTTGATCACTTACAGGAGACTTGCCCAAGCTATCTGACGTCATCGCTTTCTCCTTCCTTGTCGCCCTTTGGTGCTGCCTTCACTTCACAAATTTTTATTTAATGTCCAGAACAGAATGTGTACCCAAACTCTACTCCATTGCACATTACACAAAATTTCCTTTCCAACAAGTCTTTATTTGCCCAAATAGGACTCCGAACAAGAGAGTTACGTCCGTTTTACTCCGGTGATGAAATCTGTCCTGAAATTTTCAAAACGCGCAACGCTCAGTGTTTTCTCCATAACTCCTTGCACGGGTCTCCAACTTCGTTGGTTCTTGATGCGATGGAATGGAAAATTTATGGAGCTTCTGAATATCTCATTTTCTTCATTTGTATACATCTGATCAAGCTCACAAATTGATGAAGACAGCAGCATCTATCATGGGATTTGGAGAGGTTGATGATTTATCTTGCAACTCTTTGGGCATGACTTCTCTTTACATCATTCAAGCCATTGTATTCCTGCATGGTTAGTGAAAATCGGGCCTTCTCTCTACATGTGCTTCTTTAAGGTCATTAGCTTGACCAAGCACAAAGCATGATCGAGATTTACAAAACTTATTGTAAACATACGCGTCCATAATCAACACCACATGCAAATTGTAGCAACAAGTCAAGGTGTAATTAAAAGAAGCATATGTTTCATGCAAAGCACTTAGCTCATCATTAGGCAAATGTTCTTTAGGAGTGAAATTAATTGGTCCAACATGAATATTTGAATATATCATCATCCATACCAATAATATCTTGAGATTTCAGCGTGTACCTTAGCCTCGAAGCTTTCTCAACAAGAGTGATCTTTGGTTCGTCTTGTAGTGTTGAAAGCAAATCAATCTCGACGAGTGGAGGTGTCTCTTTGTTACCTTTTGGCATCCCCTTAATATCATCATGTGGAACATGTAATCCTTCAACAATGTATGCATTTGTCTCCTCTTTGAAGTCTTCATTATCACAATCTTCATCTTCAAAGTCTTGTATGTTGCTTTCTTTATCTTCTGTGTACCACATGTCGTCCAGATTGCTCATCGTTGATTCACTCTTTTCTTCATCCTTGAGCACTTCCATGTCTTGATTTGCTAGTGTGTAGGCTTCAATAGCACACAAGCTATAACCTTGTGGAGAGGGGCCTTCTTGGAGTATTTGCTTTATGTCATCTCCTTCCCATTCATCTTCTAGCTTGAGTCCTATTTTCTCCCGTTTATTCTTCGAGTCACTAGCTCTTATTTTCATTTTCCTCGTCTCCCTAGCAATGAATTCTTGCCACGGTTGAATGGCCACGACCAATCAATTTCTTCAAGATCTTCTTCTTCAATTGGCGTGCATGGTGTTGTGGAGAGGGAACTTTTAGGCTCATCACGGTTGTACTCTTCTCTTCCTTCATTATAAATCTTGGAGTTGTCATATTGATCAACCCATCCTTCATCTTCTTCGTCTCCTTCTTCTTCAAACATATTTTGGATCGATTCTCCATTTATTTCTTGATCAAAAATGTCTTCAACTTGTTTGGCAACGTGTCAGTGTTCCTCCTTCCTTCGGTGGTTGATTAGGGGGGAAAATCAATTTGAATCCAATCGGATTGATTGAATTCCGCCAATGGTCTAGCATTCCCCATGCTTCGGCCTACATCCATGTTAGTTTAAACATTTTTAATATCTGAAATGACTTCTCTTACCTTAGGAAGTGGTTTCTCAATTTCTTGTATGGTTGGTTCATCTTCCTTGACCTCCGGGCTCTGGTTCATCTTTTTCAGAAATTTCAGCAAGCATCTCGGGCTTGCTTTTGTCGTTTCGCTCGTCCCGACAACATCTTTGCCAATCTCGTTGCACTCTTTTTCCATTGCTTATCCTTTGTAAGATTTGTGCGGCTTCACTAATTGTTTTATCCATTAAATCACTACCTGCACACATGCTTACAAAACGAGAAGAGTTAGGGGTTAGTGAAAAATAAAAGGTATGCAACATCAAGTCACCGGAAAATCCCAAGTTCGGGCCTTGCTCAAGTAGTTCTTTAAAACGGTCCCATGCTTCATCAATTCCTTCATCCTCTCCTTGCTTGAAAGTGAGCACTTGCCTCCTTAAGTATTGGACCTTGCTTATGCGAAAGAACTTCAAAAGAAACTTCTTCACTAGCTCATCCCAATTTCCTTTTGCTTCAACGGACGCAAGTGTGTACCATCTTCGTGCTTCATCTTCGAGAGAGAACGGAAAAAGATTCCACTTGAACCAAGCGGCCGGAACTCCTTCTTGTTGCACCGTGTTGCAGATCATCATGAATTGCTTAATGTGTCTATATGGGTTGTCATCCTCAAATCCTCTAAAGGGGTTTGTCGCCACTAACTTGATGATTCTAGGTTTCACTTCGAAGTGGGTTGTAGCAAGCGTCAAGTCTGATATTTGCATCTCAATGTCCTCCGTTGACGCCATTGCTAGCTCCCTTAGCGACATCTCTTCGTCTTCCAATGGTGAGGTGAACAAATCCATCTAGGCACCATAAATAAAAAGAAAAACACAACAAGGATTTTTTCTAGAAAACAAGGGTTAGATGTTAGTAATCAACAAAACTAATACAAGATTAAACGTAGCAAACTGGCTTGCTCCCCGGCAACGGCGCCAGAAAAAGGGCTGGTTCAAAACCGTGTTGAAGTTCACTGCAAGCACACGGGTGACTTAGTGCCTTTTTCACCAAGGGGGGGTCCCCAAGGTTCTTGTCAATCCGTGGAGCAAGGGATATACTAGCGTTTAATCTAGCACTAATCTAGTTGATCAAAGCCTTATGAAAGAGATATTAATCTAAAGCAAAAGCAATCTAACCTATGTTTATCTATGTCTAAACTAGATGGCAAAGGCTGGTACAAGAGAGAGATTAAAGTAGATAAGTGTTCCCTCCTTAGGGTCTAGGATCACAAAGACATGCATCTACTACATGAAAGAGGTGTTGCCTTTTCTAGCGTCACAGCGGTTATGCGGTCGCTAGGCCTTTTCCCTTCTCTCGCACTGTCACTACGCGAAGGTAATCGACCACTTCACTAACGCATCTATATCTCAGCATCCATAGGGTTTGGCTAACCACCACGATTACCACAAACCCTACTAAGATCACAAGTTGTACACACATATGTAAATCAAGCATTTGCAAAGACATAGACCATGAAGCATCGAGGCAAAGGGTTCACGTAGCGATTACATAGCAAGGACCCATAAAACCCTAGGGATGAACGGAGGCATTACCCCATCATCTTACAAAGATTGAAGCACATAGGGGCGATGGAGACTCCGGAGAACGTCGTCGATGAAGATGGCGGCAAGGAGGCTTAGGAACACCCCTAGGCCGACGACTTGGAGTCCTCCTCTTGCTTCCTTTCCTCCGCCAGCATTGATCCTTGCGATGAACTCATCTAACTCTATCCCTCATCTTGCGGCGGCTATCTGGTGAATGGGCGTTGAAAGAATAATTGGATGCGGCGGCCGTCGGAGACAGGGGATATAAATACACCGAGGAGCATCTAGGTCAAAGGGGACCACGAACCGAGGGAAAAAGGGCCTGGGACGGTCGGCATGGGCTCATCTTGACATTTTGGATTTATGCCTCTTTATTTGTGTCATTTTGGCATCATCATCCCCACGATCAAGATAGGGGGTCTTCTCGCATGAAGTCCGATCTTTACGTCTTAGTCCTCGGGGATGATCCGTCGTAGCATCTTAGTCCTTGCCAACTTTGGAAGTGATTTCACCTTGCACTTGAACACGAACGGAACTCCTCATTTGCTCCTTTGAACTCATTGTAACTCCGTCCCTTTTGTCCATGTTTTCCTGCAAAAACACAACAGTTCCAAATGCACATACAGAGTTGAACTTGTTATATCATTAGTGTGCCTAGTGGCGGGGTAGTTCCATAATCAAGCTCAAACCAAAGTATAATGAATGCTCTAGGTTGATGGAAATAGACCGCCAACAACCGCAAACCGAGGCGAAAAGGGTCTGGGCCGGTCGGCATGGGCCGGCCGGCCTGGGCCTTTTCTGGCCCGGTTCGGGCTCGTCTTCCTCCCCACGGCTCATCTTGACATTTTGGATTTATGCCCCTTTATTTGTGTCATTTTGGCATCGTCGTCCTTGCGATCAAGATAGGGGGTCTTCTCACATGAAGTCCGATCTTTACGTCTTAGTCCTCGGGGATGATCCGTCGTAGCACCTTGGTCCTTGCGACCTTGCCACCTTTGGGAGTTATTTCGCCTTGCACTTGAACACGAACAGAACTCCTACTTTGCTTCTTTGAACTCGTTGTAACTCCGTCCCTTTTGTCCATGTTTTTCTGCAAAAACACAACACTTCCAAATGCACATACAAAGTTGAACTTGTTATATCATTAGTGTGCCTAGTGACGGGTTAGTTCCATAACAAAGCTCAAACCATAGTGTAACAAGTGCTCTAAGTTGATGGAAATCGACCGCCAACACTCGTCAACAAAACCTACCTTTGTCGCCACTAAATACGCACCACCGAGCCATTCCACCCGATGCATGCATAGGTCTACACGCCCCAGAGGGTGCACCCTACCCATAGGCCGCCATGAGGACGACTCATCAGTCAGTGCTTTCTGGGACCCAATGTGTTGTCAATAGCTTAGGCCTATTGTGACCCGCTAGTTAGTGCTAATGGGCTATCCTCTCAGTTGGGCCCACAATATCTCATGTGTAAAACTCTGAACAAGTATGTTCGCTATAACAAGGCATTAGCTGAAACACTAAAGAGGCTGATGAAGAATCGTGGTCCCATTTCGTGCCATCGCTATAAATACAAAAGCACACGACCCGTTCACATTCATACCACTAGACGCGCGAACAACGGTTCCCCACAGTTCCGCGCGTCAGTCGCATGCTTGGTGTTGCGCCATCGCTAGCTGTTACATTGCTGGGGTCGCATCGACTCACACTCCATTTTGTGCCTTCCCTTATTCCTGTCCCTTTACCTGTCCCAAATTTATCATCCCATCGCTGCATCTCCCTGCCCTTGGTAGCCATATTTTTTAGGAACGGAAAGGTTCCTAACCTTTCTTTCCTTTCTTGGGAACCAAAGTAGGGACCAATGTTTTTTTCTTTCATGCTCTTCCTTCCCATGTCTTGCTGCTTCAATTAAGTGTGTTCCTTCTCCTCCTCAATTATCTGGTATATATTTGTCTGACAGGCCAACCCCAGCCCATCAAACACTATCGTTGGCATCGGCGGTGGCATGCCTACCATTTTTCGGGCCAAATGCGCCAAGGACACTCACAATGTGGGAGCTTGTCTACCTGGAGCTCTGGGCCACCACTAAATTCGCACCACCGGTCCATTCCACCCATTGTTTATTATAGTGCACACACAAGCCCACACACCCCATATGACGCACCTTACCCACAGGCTGGCCTGAGGATGACCCATCAATCGGTGCTTTTGGGGAACAATGCGTCATCGACAACTTAGGCTTCCTTGCCAAACAAACTATATCATACCTGTAGAACTCTGAACTAGTAGAAATGCTACTGCGAATATGAAAGGACCTAGAGAGGCGTGAATAGGCGAGTTGACCAATTAAATTTTTTTCCCGAAACTTGAGCTCCCCGGCACAGGCGGTCAGACCGCCTACACAGGATGGTTAGACCGCCCCTTCTACCTTCTTCTGGGGAGGGCGGTTTGACCGCCTCCTGGATGCGGTTAGACCGCCTCCACGCAGAAAGTCAGTAAAGTGTGGCTCAAGATTCTCTTGACTTCTAGCACGAATACAACTTATGTGGTGGCTTGAGTAGATGATTACAAGCAAGGTAATGATCCCTGCACACAAAGACAAGCACACCCGAGTAGATCGAAGCGAAAGCAAATAGTAATATGCTAGAAAACCACAAGTGAGGCAAATCACAATGGAGACACAAAGATTTGTTTCCCGAAGTTCACTTCCACCGAGGAAGCTACTCTCCGTTGAGGAGCTTGTAAGGGATTTGAGTTCTCAACTAACTCTTCCCACAACAAGCCGGGTCTCTTTCAACTAATTTTCTCGATTCCACTAAGGCGATCTTTTCCATGAAGAGGCAAGATCACAGCCCTCACAAACTTGTCGCTGCTCACCACAACTTGGGAGCTAGCCGGTGACGCCTAGCCGTCTAGGAGGCAAACCTCCAAGAGTAACAAATGCTTCAAGGCTTGTAAACGCGAATCACAAGTGCTCAAGCTATGAAAGGCTCTTGTCAGCTCACAAAGCTCACCCTCTCAACCCAACTTAATAATAGAGCTTGAATCTCACAAATCTCACAAAGAGATGGTTGGGGAGAGGTTATACGACTTTGGCTTAGCAAAAACAGCAGGGGGAGCACACCAGCAACCCTAGAATCAGCAGCTCCAACAAGTGGAGCTTGTGAGGTATAAATACTCCACACAAGAGAAACTAGCCGTTAGAAACCAGCCCAAGGCGGTCAGACCGCATGCACCACGCGGTTAGACCGCCTTTCCCGACTAGTTTGAAAAACTAGCCGTTGGCCAGCCTGGGGCGGTCAGACTGCCCCCCAGAGGCGGTTAAATCGCCCTAGTCAGAGAAAGCCCAAAACCCTTTTCTCTTCTCACCAACACTTCACGGACACGATGAAGTGGCTAAGGCTGGGTTATAGGTTTGTTAGATCACTCAGGAACTCTCTCAAAGCTATTTCTCACATAGGTCAACTAATGAGCACTTTTGATACTTGTCATAAAGCTAATGTTGCATTCCTCTTGATAGTACGGCATTCCTACACTCAAGAACAAAAGTAAATACCTAGTCAACCTCTTGAGCTTGTAGATCTTTCATCTTGCCATACTTGAACAACTTGAACTTGAGGGCTTCCAACAATTGCTATCTTCATGAGCACATCCATACTTGAGCTAGCAACTTAAGATCTTTCCATATAGCATAGAAATGCACACTTAGATACTTAAGTCACTCCATATTGCCAAACATAACATGTAGATGAGTTGCATTACTTCCCTCGGTTAAGGCTTGGATATGATACTTCGAGACCCCACGGATACTAGTTACTTCACCCTAGCAATCACACTAATGGTAGCCACGCTAGGTAAGACCATAAGATTGCCTAGTACCTCGCTCTAGTCATCTCGGTTGATCTCTTCATCACTTACCTAAGCCACGTTGAGTTTGGCTTTACTTCATCCATATTTAATCTTCATTTGAAACACCGCTTCGAATGCTTGTTCTTGATTGACAAAGAATATGCAAGCTTCCAATTGAGGATCATCAAATATATACACATCCTTGTATCCTTTTTGTAATTACCACATGAAGCCTTGCATTTATCATCTAGTAGAGAATACTATTTCTCTTTTATGATCCATTGATTTTTAATCAAGCTTTTATCATCGGACCACACATTTGCTTGTCTTCTTCATGTGAGCTGTGGGGGATATACCCCCCGGGTCCCACACAGAGGGGCTTCATGACGTATATTCGTATATGTATGGGCCCACCCGTGTGGAGATACAGTACGACGTACGGATCAGGATGGGGCAGCGCCCGAGGAGATATCATCCCAAGAATAAAGACCGGTTAGTTAGGAAAGATATTGCTTGAGCCGGAAAGCCAGATCTTGTAATCGGTTAGCTGATTCCCTGAGATCTGTAAACCCTGCCCCCCGGGCTATATAAGGGCGGCAGGGACCCCCTCAGAAACAACTCCATCGGATTCCCAATCGTGGAACCATCAATACAACACACCGAGCACAGGACGTAGGGTATTACGCCTCCCGACGGCCTGAACCTGGATAAACCCTGTGTCCTTTGTTCACCATCTAGCTCTAGTCTCGGCGATCCCCACCAAACAATCTACCACCATAGCCTACCCCATGGTGGACTGCCGGTTCATTACATCGACAGTTGGCGCGTCAGGTAGGGGTTCGCCGCGATAATTGGCGAGCTTGATGGCCGCAGTAAAGATTCCTGCCAGTTGCCTCGCCTTTGCCGCGTTGGGAGCGGGAATCCCTTTCGGGAGCCTCAATCCCGTCTCCACCGTCGACGAGCAGGCGGCCGGCTACGTGACTCCTCCTCAGGGTCACATCGTCATCGGGGAGATCCCCTGCGTTCTCTCCAACACCGTGGTCACCACAGAAAAACCTTCTAGAGCGGTTTCCACACCGCCCGCGAGGGGAAGACCGGCTACCAGATCCAATCTGGACAAGCCCAAAGCCTGCCGAGTGCTTTTCGGCACGCCGCAGCAAGCCCGGAGGCAAACCCTCTCGGTTCAAGATCTGACGGTAGCAGGGTCATCGAGCCCTCCCACGGACGAACTGGTTGAATCTTTCGACCGGGTCATTAGCCACATGCTGACACCATCACCATCTGCGAGGCGACCTTGGGTACCCTGCAGTCCAAGTGCTTTCCCTTCGGGTTGAAGAGCACCGCCGCCTCCGTGATCGTGGGGAAGGTGAAGCGGGACCTAGCAGAGATCCCTGCACCCGAGCCGGTTGAATACCACTCGGATGACGATTCACCGCGCTTCGTAAACGTGGTTCTCTCCCCCATACGAGAGGGAAACCGCGACGCATCCCTCCTCCCCATACTGGAAGAGGAGGAGGACGGTCAACTCTGCGACTGGACCACGGATGAGTCAGAGGGTGAGCGCCGCTCAGGCCGATCTGCTGGGTGACCTAGCCCCGAGTACGTTTCGGATGGGTCCTTTGCGTCCCTCGAGGCGGCTCTCGGCCTGGACGAAAGCTCTCCCTCCCGTCGGACCAACGACACGGTCTCGATCAGTTCTTCGAGCTCACCTTCGGATCTGTCCGACGGAAGCTGGTCACCTGCCTTTGTCTATGCAGCAGTACCAGGGGCTCCGTCGGCAATCTCCGAGGACGAGCGCACTCAGGACAACGAGACGGCCGCACAAAAGGCCGAAAGGTTACGGAAGAATGCAGACCGAGCGCGACGGCGCCGAGAGGCCCAGCGCGACGAGGAGGACGAGGACCTTCAAAGTTCCGACCGCCCACGCCGCAGCAGGCGGCGGTGCCGCACCCGCCGCTCGAGCAGAATTCAGCCCCGAAGGCTCGAAGATGACTTCACCCTCGACTACGATGGGCACAAGGTCTTCGCGACCCCTAAAGCAAATCTCATTGTACTGAACGAGGCAGTTGAGAGGCTGCCTCCAACTACGCCAGACATTGGGCGCATACGGGCCTTGGTGCAGGCCGCTGTGACCCAGCACAACCGCGTCGATCCCTCCCCGCTAGTCGGGCAGGGAGAGACGGAAGGTACCCACCGCCCGCGCCATAAAAGTGCGCGGCGCGAAGAAGGTGAAGACTTGCACGACAGGCTTCGCGGCCGTGACGCAAGGACCACGATCAACCGCAACGGCGAGGAGCGCCACCGTCAGGAATCAAGGCGACGCAACGACTACGACAGGGAGCATAGAGCCCCTCATCACCGAGAAAGACGCGGCGACTCGCAGAGTGGGTACGAAGACTACTACTCGGATTCCTACGAGGAGTCCGGGGATAGCTACAGCTCCTACGAGCGGCCGGCCGACGGACGTCGCGGAGGTCGCTCTCCCTCTCAAAAAGGCTACGTCGAGTGACATGGCCCCGGGGCTTCAAATTGTCCGACGTCGACAAGTACGACGGCACGTCGAACCCTACGCAATGGCTCCAAATCTACTCCACCGCGGTCAAGGCCACGGGAGGAAACGCCGACGTGATGGCAAACTACTTGCCCATAATGCTCACGAAGGGGTGCAGAAACTGGCTTGCGGGGCTCCTGAGGAACTCCATTACGTCCTGGGACGACCTCTGCAAGTTCTTCACGAGCCAATACTCCGACACATGGGAGAGGCCGGGGAACAGGAGGATGCTAGACCAGATCCAACAGCGCAAGAACGAGTGGCTACGCTCGTACATTCGGTGCTTCTCCGAAAAGAAAAACTCTCTTCCTTTCGTCGAGGAGCACGACGTCATCAGCACCTTCCAACATGGGCTGGCTTACGGCAGGCTAGTGAATAGGTGGGCCCAGAATCCCCCGAGGACCGTAAACGAGCTCTTCGCCATAGCCAACAAGGAGGCTAACGGCGAAGAGGCAGAACACGAGCAGCTGAAGCACATCAAGTCTCGCTGGGAAGATGATGATTCCCCACGTCCGCGTCGGCCACGTCACGATCCGGACCGAGAGGGAGAGACCTCCCAGCAGGGCGCACGACGCAACAGGAGGCGCAAGCCGACTGAGGTCGTGGCGGCTGTAGAGTCCGCCCCGAAGCGCATGGACCCGTCTGAGTTCCAGAAGATGCTGGGCATGCAATGCCCGTACCACAAGAACCATAAGCACTCGGCTTGCGACTGCTTCGGCCTGAAGAACCACTTCTCCGGTAAGGGACGCTCCAAAGGTCCCTCCAAGAATGACAAGGGCAAGGGGAAGCGCGCTCCCCCAGCGGATGATGACGAGGAAGACTTCCAGGTCGCCGACCGTACGGTCAACATGATCTACGGCGGCCCGGACTAGATCGAGGGGAAGCGCAAGGCTAAGCTCACAGACAGGTTACTGGTGTACGCGGCCCAACATGGCACACCCCAGTTCCTGCGGTGGTCGGAAGTCCCGATCACCTTCAGTAGGGAGGACCACCCGGAGGCAGTCGTCAAGCCCGGGCGATACCTCCTCGTGTTGAAGCCTACGATTCGTAACGTGGGACTTTGCAAGATGCTGGTGGACGGAGGTAGTGGCCTCGACATATTGTTTGCCAGCACACTCAAGGAGTTGGGCCTCACTCCCTTGGACTTGAGCCCGACCGACAAGCCTTTCTTCGGGATCGTGCCCAGAGATCCTTCAGTACCACTCGGTCAGATCTCTCTGCCAGTCACCTTTGGCACGATCGTGAACTACCAGAAAGAGTACGTCCGCTTCATAATGGCGGACTTCGAGACAGCCTATCATGGCATACTCGGCAGGCCAGCGCTAGCCAAATTCATGGCGGTGCCCCACTATACCTACATGGTGCTGAAGATGCCTGCGCCAAACGGGGTCATTACCCTCAAAGGTGACTCCAACACAGACAGTTCCTGTGAGAAGGAGAACCTCCACATCGCTGCCACCCTGGATCTCTCCAGACGCACTGCTGAAGTCCTGGCGGCTGCCAGCAAGCTCGACCCGGTAGATCTGGAGATCCCGACCAAGAAGCCGGCGACGGAGGCGATCCAGCGGGAGAAGGAGGCCGTGAAGAAGGTGTCGCTCAACCTCGAGGATCCCTCGAAGACAGCGACTATAGGGGCCAACCTGGACCCTAAATAGGAAAGCGTGCTCGTCGAGTTCCTACGTGCCAACTCCGACATATTCGCCTGGAAACTAGTGGATATGCCTAGAGTGCCCAGAGAACTCGCCGAGCACTCCTTGAAGGTTGACCCGAAAGCTAAACCGATCAAGCAAAAGCTTCGTCGGTTCGCGGTTGACCGCAAGGAGGCAATAGGGGTAGAGGTTACGAAACTGTTAGCTGCCAAGTTTATCAAAGAGGTGTATCACCCAGACTGGCTGGCTAATCCAGTTCTTGTATCCAAAAAGAATAAGCAATGGAGAATGTGCGTTGATTATACTGATCTCAACAAACACTGCCCCAAAGACCCCTTCACCCTCCCGCGAATAGACCAAGTCGTTGATTCATCAGCGGGCTGCGCCCTGCTCTGTTTCCTCGATTGCTATTCAGGCTACCACCAGATTAGCCTGAAGGTCGAAGACCAGATCAAGACGTCGTTCATTACGCCCCACGGCGCGTATTGTTACTTGACAATGTCCTTCGGTCTGAAGAACGCTGGCGCGACGTACCAGCGTGCCATTCAGGCATGCCTGAAGACGCAAATCGGCGTAAACTGCGAAGCATACGTAGATGATGTCGTGGTCCAGATTCGAGACCCTGATAATCTTATCAAGGACTTAGCTGAGACCTTCGCTAACCTGAGGGTTTACCGGTGGAAGCTTAACCCGGAAAACTACTCGGATTCCTTGTCAGCAACCGCGGCATAGAGGCAAACCCAGAGAAGATCCACGTGATCACTCGGATGAAGCCCCCCAAATGCCAGAAGGACGTGCAAAAGCTGGCCGGGTGCATGGCAGCACTCAGCCGTTTCATCTCTCGACTCGGTGTACGGGGACTGCCCTTCTTCAAGCTCCTCAAACATCAAAATGATGATTTCAAGTGGGATGAGGAGGCCCAGAAGTCTTTCCTGGAACTCAGGAACTATCTGCAAAAGGCCCCCATCCTCACAGCACCAGAGCAGGGGGAAACTCTCTACCTCTACATCTCGGCTACCACGCACGTGGTCAGCACGGTACTAGTTGTGGAGCGCAAAGAGGAAGGACATGCGTATGCCGTCCAGAGGCCGGTCTACTTCATAAGTGAGGTGCTGACCGACTCTAAGGTGCGGTACAATCAGGCGCAGAAACTGCTCTACGCACTGCTGATCACCGCACGCAAGTTGAAGCACTACTTCGAAGCTCATAAAATCGTTGTTGTTTCCGACTACCCCATAGGTGACATTCTGCACAACAGAGTTGCCATGGGAAGGATCGTGAAGTAGTCCATCGAGCTGGCCGCACACGACATAACTTTCGTACCACGCAACACGATCAAGTCGCAGGTACTTGCAGACTTCGTGGCTGAGTACACGGAGATCCAGACGCCATCCACTGCCGTTGAACCTGAGTACTGGACCATGTACTTTGATGGATCGCTCAGGATTAAAGGAGGCGGGGCCGGCATAATTTTCATCTCCCCAACAGGAGAGAAACTGCGATACGTGCTACAGGTCATGTTCAAGGTTTCGAACAACGCGGCCGAATATGAGGCGGCCCTCCACGGGCTCCGTATCGCCGTATCACTCGGGATAAAATACTTGATGGTCAAGGGCGACTCTGCCTTGGTGGTGAACCAGGTTAACAAGAAGTGGAACCGGACCAACGAGAAGATGGACGCATATTGCGTGGAGATCCGCAAACTCAAAGGTAAGTTCTACGGCTTAGAGTTTCAGCATGTACTCCGTGATGATAACAAGGCGGCTGATGAGCTGGCAAATATGGGATCCACGAGAGCCCAGGTACCACCGGGCGTCTTTGTTCAAGACCTGATCAAGCCTTCCATCAAGAACCCCGATGCGCAAGTCGATCCATCAGAAGGACTCGGTGAGGTCCTAATGATTGAACCACAACCCGAGTGGATCTCAGAGATGGTCGAGTACATCAAAGACGGCACGCTCCCGAATCCTCCACCAGGTCAGGAAAGGGAGACGCGAGCGTTGCATGAACGGATCAGTCGCAGGAGCAAGAACTATGTCCTGATCGACGACAACCTGTATCGCCGAGGCGGACAATCCCGAGTACTCCAGAAGTGCATACCGGAGGAAGAAGGACGACAACTCCTAGCGGAGATTCATGGTGGCATGTGTGGCAACCACACCGGAGCAAGAACCATTGTTGGAAAAGCTTTCCGGTCTGGCTTCTACTGGCCCACGGCCGTCGCAGACGCTGAGACGTTGGTGAAACGTTGCGAGGGATGCCAATTCTTCGCAAAACAAATACACGTCCCAGCCCAAGCTCTGCAGACGATACCCGTTTCATGGCCCTTCGCGTGCTGGGGACTCGACATGATCGGGCCTTTCAAGAAAGCATCCGGAGGGTACGACCACATCCTGGTAGCAGTTGACAAATTCACCAAGTGGATAGAGGTCAAGCCAATCAAGGCGCTCACGGCTGCCAAGGCAGCCGAGTTCATAGGAGAAATCGTGCATAGATTCGGTGTCCCTAACAGGATAATAACCGACCTGGGTACAAACTTCATAGGAAGGGAGTTCCAGGAATATTGCGATGAACTCCTCATCAAGGTGGCACGTGCCTCAGTCGCGCACCCACGCGCCAATGGTCAAGTTGAGCGAGCTAACGGAGCGGTGCTCAAAGCACTCAAGAAACGCATCTTCGATCGCCTGAAAAAGTACGCGACCCGCTGGCTACGTGAACTCCCTGCAGTACTCTGGGGACTGCGGACACAGCCGAGTCGTGCTACTGGTCAGACTCCCTTCTTCCTGGTATATGGATCTGAGGCGGTGCTCCCCACTGACCTCATGTTCAACGCCCCAAGAGTTGAAGTATATGACGAAAATGAGGTTGAGAAGGCACGGATTGAGGATATCGATAGCATCGAAGAAGGAAGGCTCGCGGCAACGATCCAGGCAGCTCGGTACGCCCAAGCTTTGCGGCGTTACCGCGATAAAAATGTGTAGGATAGAGCTTTCTGCGTCGGAGATCTAGTCCTACGCTGGATCCAAAGCAAGAAGGACATGCACAAGTTAGCAGCCCCATGGGAGGGGCCATTCATAGTGAAGGAAATCAGTAGGCCGGGTGCTTATCGGCTGATGCGGGAGGATGGCTCGGATGTGCCCAACTCATGGAACATCAAGCACCTACGCCGCTTCTACCCATAATAAAGCTATGTATCATTTTCTGTTCAAAGTTTTTCATACATTATTCATGTTAGCAATCTATGGCAATGAATCCAGTTTCATGTCTCATGAAGTTTTTCTACTTCGCGTTCACATCTGCTCACATGCCTTTTCTCACCCAAGTTTCAATTCTGAAACCTGGGGACTGCTTTACATACAGCAAAGTTTTCCATGTTAAAACTAAATAAACGCTCATCTAACACGGATCTTACGACTCATAAAGTACTCGGTAGCACATGTCTTAAATCGTGGGTCGAGGTTTTCGCCAAGCTGAGGTACTACGCATGTATGAGAGTACGCCCTTTGCGCTAGGAAACTAAGGCCAACGAGCCTACGATTTCCCGTAATAGACTAACTACCGGAGAAATTAACAGTACAAAGACATCGTCAAAGTAAAGCGACCACTTAAAAGTACCGAATGTCAACGAACCAAAGTACCGGTGCACCCACAGCACCACAAAATATTACAACTTTTAACTTTTAAAGTTTTTATGGCTGGGACAGGAGTGCATCACCATCAGCTTCTTCATCAGCCGCCACCACGACGTCGTCGGGAAGCTGCTCCGCCGTGTCCTTCACCTCCTCCAATAGTAGCTCAGCTTGCTGCGGCGACGTCCCACGGGCAAAGCCACCGCCGAACGGTCCACGCTAATCGAGGGGTAGAAGGAGCAGAAGACGGTGAGGTAGTGGCTGGCACTCGCCACGCCGACTTCGCGAAGACAGCCGGGGAAGCGCGCCGCCGCCGCCTAGGCACACTCCAGAAGGGTCGGCGGGCGCACCACCGGATCACCGAACTGTCGCACGGAGGAGGACTCAGCAAGGGGCGCAAGCTCGTCCAGGATGGGGCGCAGCGCCTCACCAAGAGCTCTGAATTGAGCCCTCTCCGATGTGATGCGGGCCTCGAGATCTGCATATTGGGCAAATTGTTTTTGCCGGAAATCTGCTCAACGTCAGGAGCACTTATCGACAAACATTCAGGGATAACACGGGAGTGCAAGGTAACCAACCTGACAGCCCTTTTCTCACCACAGCGGCCTGCCTGCACGCCTCCTGGCCGTCCTGCTGGAGCTTCTTCATGCGGCCCCACAGGGATTTGAGCTCCTCCTCCGCCTTGGCCTGAGCTGTTGCCAAGAGATGATCAACACGAAGTACTCGGGCAGTGGCGAAACAAAAGCAAAACATAATCAACATACCTTGCTGGTTTTCCTCCGCCACCGCCCGGAGCGTCGCCTCGCTCGCCTCGGTAGCCGCCTTCTCCTGCCGCAGTCTCTCCACCTCCCGGTTGTTGCTATCCCGCTGAGCAGCAGCTTGCTGCTCCAGACGCTCCAACTGGGCGCGCAGAGTGGCGTTCAGATCAGCAGTGGTGCCGACGCGCTCGAGCACAGCGCTCTTACGCGCAGACTCCGAGGCCATGGTCTGTCAAGACACAGCAAGAGATCAACCAACTATAGCTAGCAAGCGTTCACAACAACAAGAGGAAGAAAGAATTACCTCGGCAAGCTGGAGGGTCCTCCGTGCAATGGTGGCGAGCTCCGCGCTGTTCTCGGTGTCGATCGCCGAATCCCCAAGCACTTCATCCACACGAGTGCCACGCACCTGGGCGACGCGTCCAGGGCGTGGCGGGCTAGGACGCGGCTGAGGGAGCTCCCGCTGGATCTCCTCGATGCCAGAGGCTTCAGCTGTAGCAGCGCCGGGAGCTGCAACGTGTCCAGCCCCACGCTGGGGACTGGAGTCACGAACAGCAGCATCAGCAGTGACAGCCGCAGCATCAGGAACCCCCGACGCAACAGCCGGGTGCCCATCAGAAGCACTCGGGCGCGGCGACACCGGGGCGGCAGACGGCAGGGATGACTCATCAACTTCGGAAGGGAGGTTGCAGGGACCTCTGTTCGTATAAACAAGACATAAAGATCGCTTTCCAATCCTATGAACAAAAGAAAAACAAGGATGACGATTTCAAGAAAACTTACTCGGAGGACACGCGGACACGGGTACGACGCAGAAACCTAGAGCCTGAGGAGGCGGATCGCTTCACCCCACTGACCGCCGCCATAGGTGCTAGTGACGGTGTTGCAGCGGTAGCCTGTGCAGTCTGAGGGGTGGGGCGCATAGCGTCCGCCACAGGTGGCACGGGGCTTGATGGCTGAGAAGGAAGAGAAGAAGTGAAGTGACCGGTAGGCGCCGACACCGCTTGAGCCGTCGTCACCGAGGGAGCTTCGCCGATGTCAAAGGTGAGAGGGACCTCCTCCTCCTCATCCTCCGACAGCACAAGCTTGCGCCGGTGCACCTCTGGTTCGTCGATCTTGAGTGACCCAGGGGGCGCACGCCGCACCTCAGGATTTCGGCTGCCCTTGTGCTCCTTGCCCTTGCTGGCCAGTGCGGCACGCTTCTCCTCCGAAGCAGGGTCTGTGGGCCGACGGGACTCAGGCTGGACCGCCTCACCGCCATCCGCCGCAACGAGGGCCCTGGCACGCTCCATCCTCTGCAGCTCGCCCAGGCGGCCGGCCAAAGGACCCTGTCCGGCCAACGAGCCGGGCACAGGTGCCACAGAGACAAAAGCCCTGCGATCCTATTATTTCGCAGGCAAACAAACAGACCCATTTCATCAAACATCTGGTGGGCACATGTTCATGCCCTAATGGGCGCCCTATAAAAGAAAAAACCGTTACCTCAGGCGGGTAGTTCGCCAGGTTGAACGGCTTCGGCGCGTCGCGGTTGGAGATGACGGACGCGCTCCTTCAGCTCCTTCTCTCCCCGGCTCTGACGCTCACCGCGCCGCGCCGTGGTCGTCGCCGGCATACTCGTACGCCAGGCGCACCCTGTCCCGGAGCGGCTGCGCGCACCGGACGGCGAAGCTCGCCATCACCGCGATGCCAGTAAGCCCGGCCTCCTTCAGCTTCCGGATATGCTCCAGCAGAACGGAGACCTGCCCCATCTCGGCTTGGCCAAGCTCTTCATCCCAGCATGGGAGAGGAGCCGGCCGCGCGTCGACGTTGCAGGGCACCGCCGGAGCATGGTTGGCGGTGTAGAACTACTCCGCGTGCCAGCCCTTATTGGAGCTGACGAGCGGCACCGAAATATACTCAGCAGAGTGCTTCTGCTTGAGCTGGAATCCGGCGCCACCCACCACGCATGGGTTCTTGGCGGTCGGGTGGGGCTTCACCCAGAAGAAATACCGAAAAAGATCGAAATGCGGGGCGATTCCAAGAAATGCCTCGCACAGATGCACAAAGATGGATATGTGCAAAATGGAGTTGGGGTTCAGATGGCACAGCTCCAAACCGTAGTAGTAGAGCAGGCCAAGGAAGAAGGGATGCGTGGGCAGGCCGAACCCGCGGAGGTAGGCCGACTCGAAGACAACGGCGTCGTCGGTCGACAGCGTGGGGAAATCCTCCCCCGTAGCAGGCCGCCATCCCTCGACAGCGGACTCGAGCAGCACACCCCCCAACACCAGGGCGGTGAGGCGCTCCGTCGTGGAGACGGAGCGCACCCACTCCTCGCTCCGCATCGGCGGCGGAAGCGGGGACGACGACGATGATGGAGATGGCAAGCGCCTCGCCTCGGAGGCGCCGCACCTCGACTTCTTGGAGTACCAGCGAGATCCACCGGACGTCATCCTCGCTGCGCTCGGGGACTTGGGCGGGGAGCGGTCTACACCCTCGCTACTCTCGGGGACTCCCCGGGAGCTGCGGCTTAGATGCGACGCGGCGGCGGATCTAGATCTGCGGCCTCGTCGTAGCTAAATCCGGTGAGGATCAAGCTAATGCGGCGACAGATCCGGCGGATCGGAGGCGGAGCGGCCGGAGAAGGAAGAGCAAAGGCCTGCTGCGTGGTTTCCTATGGGAAGCGAAGCGATGTGACTGCGGGAGCGCGTGGCGAGCCACGCCTCTGAGCTGCCTTAAATGCGGTAGACGGAACGGTGGTCGTGGCGGGCCCTACCACTCGTGCGGCCGCATCGCCGCAGCGCGAGAGATTCTTCTCGCGAGAAACTCACGAGTACGACTCGCGTGCGACGCGCCAGCTCAAGCCTTATCCGTGACGCTTCCGATTCCGGTTGCTGGGCCTTACTGGGCCGTGGTTCCAAATGGGCCAAAGGGTTAAAACCTTTTCCTTCCACGAGAAGACACCCATAAATTTAAAAAGGGCCTTCCAAAATCATTGGTTGGCTTAAACCACTCGGAGGCCGTGACCCAGAGTCGCGTACTGCCAGGTTATTAGATAACCCACCCTCGGAATTTCGGTTTTGACTCCTATGAGAGTTTCAAAAATCTGCTAGCTCATGAGTGTTCTCCCGGAGGCATGCCATACACAGGCCAAAGCTGTTCAGAAGTCACGAATATGATGACTAGGGCAGGTGACCTCGCGCGAGTGCTCTGTGAGAACACGGTGGGCCATACGGCAAATTTGGCATAGGGCTGGAGCTCTAACCAAACACCGTGCCAGGTCAGATGACCCGAGTGGTACTCTCCCAAACGGGATGATGGTAATACCGAACTAAATCCTTTTAGAGCTTCGAAATAGTTACTTTACCTATTCCGAACCTCGGGGACTGCCCTAATGGGCGCATCTGGAGATGCGCCCATTCAGTGGCTAAAACCCGCCACCGCGATCACCCGGGATCATACCAAGACAAAGTCTCATTGACTAAAGTCAGGGTCGGGGATACGGTAGGCGATCAGAGGTACCTTTTTTTTTCCAAAAGGCACCCATTATAAAAGACATCAGGGGGCGGTCGCTTTGATTCTCTTTTGACCCTAGATAAACCTTTTCAATCTTTATCTAGGCTCGGGGACTAAGTGTGTACACTTCATCTTCGACGAAAGTGTACGATTTCCAATCCCGGATGATCTGAATAAATCACAAACACGGCGAAGAGCTCTCCTCAACCACCCGGCAACCACGAGTTCAGTTTCAAAGACCACTCAGCTGCACAGGAGATCAGATCAAACAAGTATCCGAAGCACTCGGATGAAAGGCATTAAGCACTCGGCTGAGTGTCAGAAGTACACGGAGCTGAAGATCGAAGTTGCAGTCTGGTTAAGAAGCGCTCGGGGACTGCTGTGGGGGATATACCCCCCGGGTCCCACACGGAGGGGCTTCATGACGTATATTCGTATATGTATGGGCCCACCCATGTGGAGATACGGTACGGCGTACGGATCAGGATGGGGCAGCGCCCGAGGAGATATCATCCCAAGAATAAAGACCGGTTAGTTAGGAAAGATATTGCTTGAGTCGGAAGGCCAGATCTTGTAATCGGTTAGCTATAGATTCCCTGAGATCTGTAAACCCTGCCCCCCGGGCTATATAAGTGCGGCAGGGACCCCCCTCAGAAAAAACTCCATCAGATTCCCAATCGTGGAACCATCAATACAACACACCGAGCACAGGACGTAGGGTATTACGCCTTCCGGCGGCCTGAACCTGGATAAACCCTGTGTCCTTTGTTCACCATCTAGCTCTAGTCTCTGCGATCCCCACCAAACAATCTACCACCATAGCCTACCCCGTGGTGGACTGCCGGTTCATTGCACCGACATGAGCCATACAATATTCATCTTCAAACATATAGCAATATTAACTCATGAATAATTTAAATAAAAACCTGCTCACATTCTTAAACAAACAAGTTAGTTCTTTAATCGCTTTGTCATTCAATTCACCAAAATCCACCTAAGGGCCTAGATGCACTTTCAATCTCCCCCTTTTTGGTGATTGATGACAACATTAAAGCTTACAAATAAATCATTAAAGCGCATAGAGATTCTTAGATATAGGATGAGCTCCCCCTTAATGTGTGCTTCGAATGGAATTTCAAAAATAGCCTCAAATGCTAAAAGCACATTTTAAGTGAAAGAACATGAGAGCTCTCCCTATATCTCAGAATATGTGCAACAAGTGTGTGTGACAACAATGAAATAAAATTGTGATGCATATGACGTGATAAGCATTCAACAAAGAAATTTTGTGTGTACTGACTGGGCTGGAGCGGTCAGACCGGTGTTGCAGGCCGGTCAAACCGCCTCCCCCATTCAGCCAACACAAAAACAATCATCATCACAAATAATTATCTCAAACTAACACCAAGTCACTTAAGATACTATTGACGCTTTTTACGATTGAACACACGAGGGTGCTGGATCGCGTGGTAGTCGAAATCGCACCTCGTCGAAATCCCGGGCATGGGCCGGTCTAACCGCCTATGGAGAGCGGTCTGACCGCCTTGGTCAGAGAAGTCGGTGAAAACCTAAGATCACTGCTCCGGGAGGGACCCTGTCGGGAGTAGCGCGCCTAGGGTTGTTCTAAGGTCGGCAGGCCACTTAGAACGCCCTAAATCATTGTAGAGACGAAGAAGGAAGCAAAGGGGTTGGAAAAGTAGGGCTTAGAGATAAAAAAGTAGATAAATGTTTGATCGATTGGGTGATGGGTCCTCAATCGGCCGTGGCCCTTCATAATATAGGGTGGGGAGGTCTTACCCCGCAAGGAAATCCTTTACAACTCGAAATCTACTAAGATTCCTCAATTTCAGTTGGAATTAGGGGAGGGCGGTCTAACCACCTAGGGCACGCGGTTAGACCGCCGAGGCCCTTTTTCGGACCGGCTACAGGGATAGGCAGTCTAACCCCCTAGGTGGGGCGGTCTAACCGCCTGCGTGATGTGCAGATCTTCCAGAAGTCATAACTCTCTCATCCGGACTCCGATTTGGACATTCCATATATGAATCTTGATCTACTCGACGTGACCTATCCAATGGTGAAGTCCAAATTGCCTTTTGATGACTTTGACCAGGGCAGTCTAACCGCCCTAGGGATGAGGTCTGACCTCCTGTGTAACGACCCGGGTTTTCAAAAGAGGAAAACCCGTCATCCTGTACTCACGATAGTCCCTGGATCAGACGCTATCATGCACAGACATCCATCATAGATAAATATCACAACAATACAACGAAATTAAGCATCAAAGTATTAATATTATTACAAGTTCTGAATAAAGGAGTACATCATTACACACCTCTTGGCGGAATAACATGAATAAGAGCCTACGCAGTGGTAGCTAGCTTCCAAAAGGTGTCTCCATTTTTATTCTTCTCTCCCACAGGCATCCTTGAGCGCAGCGACGCACCCCTCAGTCGTACCATCCGTCGACGTTGTTGTCGAAGTCTGACTCGTACCCTGCAAGCTCAGGGGCTATCCCCAAGGATCGGGATAGGTCCACGTCACCAACCGTATGCAAGCTTTAAGTGGTGTACTTCTAAAGGTAAAGAAAGGAACAAGGTAGAGGTTGGGTTTTCCTAAGCAGCAGCAGCAACATAAATAGAATAACATCTCCAAATCCCACCAATTCCCACATCTCTTCAACCACAAACGGTTACACCTGGTCACCCATATCACCGTCACCAGAACCTATCTCCAGCTAGGGTCGGTGCGAGAACTCCCACTCCTCGTACCTCAATGATTGCACCCGGATCCGCGAGGCAGAGGGAGCAACTCCCCTCTCCCCGAATGCAACCACGGCTCACCATACACTCAAATCCTATAAGGGGGGAGGTAGAAATCCCAAAACGTAAAAGTCAGAGTAAACAACGGGCATGTCCATGACCGAGGACGCAGCTATACGTATAGATCTAAACTCTGCAGAGTATGTACACCTGTACCCAGCTCGGAATAGCACCCGGTCGGTGTACGGCCGACCGAGCCTATCCAACCGAATGAACACCTAGGAGTTACGATTCCACCCTGCATCCTGGTCTTTATTTGGTCCCTCACAGAAGACCACCCCAGAACTGTGAAATAGCCCTCGTGTGGCCACACGGGGATGCACCTCTCGGGGACCTGAAGGGTCCGAAGCCCACTCTCCCCTACACCGATCCTTCTATCCTACAGCAGGTATGGCATCACACTTGCTAGGGTCGACCCGGCCCTATCCCCACTCTCGGCGAGGTGGTGTGTACGAAAGTCCTGTGCAACAAAGCGACCCACTCGGTTTCAGACCGGGGCGAGCTCCTATCCTCCAAGTCATCACAAAACCCCAACACTTGTGCTCCTAAAACAGTGTAGCCGCCATAGGTACAAAATGGGAATCGCTCGAGAAGACGAACCCCTGGCCCCCGATCCCGGATCGGGTTGTCTTGAGCTCACCCCCGCCAAGTCACCCAAAAACACCTTCTCCTGCCAGTTTTTCCCCACACACACCAAGAATACTACCACATAGTCCCAAGACATGCATAGCGAAGCACAGCGTATAATCACACATAAATATAGTAGTAGTAGTAGGTCAATCAAGGACAAGGTATATAAAAGGGCAGTGCAAGGTTTCATCATATCCATCATCATGCATAAGTAAAGCGCTAGCAATTCTAATAGCCATGCCTAATGGGCATTAAAAGTAGGTCGGGTGTGAACCTGGAAGCAGGTAGTCATCGTAGCCGAGGTCATCGTCGTAGTCCTGGTTCAGCTCTCCGGCTCCGGCAGCTCCTAAATTCATAAATAAATAAATAAACACGGCTGCTAAAGCAATAACTCCAGAAGAAAAACAATTAAGACCCAAAAATGATGCAAACTCTAGCCTAGCGTGGAGTTTGAGTTTTTAGAAGATTTTAGGAAAATGTTTTGTATTTTTCGGAGCTAAAACATATTTATTATGAATTTTCTAAAGGAAAATACATTTGTGAAATTAAAATACGTATATACAATATCACTGACTTTAGGCTAGCTACAGGGTATCTCCAGCTGACTCTAACAGGGCTTATAGCAGGCTGCTGGCTAGCTCCAGCAGCTGACGCGGCAGCCACACGCTCAGCTTTAAGCCACCGGCTGCACGCGTGGCAGCCGACGCAGTAGCTTGGCGTGGCAGGGCACAGCGAATCCCGGGCGGATCCGCTGTGGCGCGCCGCGGTGCGGCCCGGCGGGTGGCCTGGCCATGGGTGGCCGGCCGCATAGGATCCATCCAGATCCTCTACAACGCGATGCGCGTGTGGGCGTGTGTGTGTTTCAAAACCCGAGGGGTTTAGGCCTGGGCTGGCTGTTGCTCGATGAAATGCCGCAGAGGAGCGGCGGCGGAGTTTTAGCTCGCCGGCGGCGAGGTGTGTGTGGGTCAGGTCAACAAACGGCAAGGCTCAACTCGAGAGACCCTTATGCACATGACCAAGCAGAGAAAGGCCGGACCTTTGGCGGGAGCGAAGCTCAACAGCGACGGCGCGGCGATAGGTGCGGCGACGCAAGTTGGTTTGGTCACCGGCGTTGCGCGTGGGGCGCCAAAACGCCAGGCGTGTGCGTGCGTGCATCTGGTGAAACGATCTGGGCCAAAAGATTGGGGCTTTGCCCCTTGCCCATGAGCACAAGGCCAGCTCGGCCGAGGCGGCGCTGTGGCCGGCGGGTGCGACGGTGGAGAGTAGGGCATCCGCGGCTGGGCGATGAGGCGCGTGAGTGCGCGGTCACATCAGCAGCGAGATGAGCACAGCGAGACCCTAAAGGCAGGGCCTTTTCCTTCCCTGCTCGCGCGTGCATGAAGGCAACCCGCGCGGCGATGGCCACGGTGGCGCGGCGAGCAGGTCATCGGAAGCACCGGCGATCAAAGAGGAAAAATGGAAAGAGGCAAGCGGTGAGCACGCGCGCGTTGACGACGGCAGCGGCACCTGCAGGCGTAAGGCTCGGCTCGATGGCCGGCGTCACAAGCGTCGGCGGTCAGCGGCGGCGGCACGACACATGCAGAGGCAGACACGGGGTCTCAAGGTGGGGCCTTTCCTCCCTTGGCGTGATGGCACAGACGAGAGAGAGAGGCGACGGGCTCACCTAATGACCTTTGGTCGACGTGGAGTGCGGCGGTGGAGCGGGACGGAGCAGAACGGCAGCGGAGCGAGCTGGAGCAGGGGAAGCAGAGGTGCGCGGCGCGGCTGGGTCGGCACCGGCTTCACGTCGATCAGCTGCTCCCGCGGACGGCTCCGGCTTCACGGCGGGCTCCCTCGGACGGCCTTCCCCGCCTCCTTCTCCTCCCCCTTCTTTTTCTTCTCCGGCGGCAGTGGAAAGGGGGAAAACCCTAAGTGCGGCTAGGGTTAGGAGGTGCGGCTGCGGCTGTGCTTATAAGGGCGAGCGCGCGTGTTGTGAGTGGTTGGATGCGCGGCGCTGAGGTGGCACGCATCCACGGCATTGCCACAGGCGAGTACGGCGAGCTCGCCGAGCTGGCACGCACGGGATTGGCCGCGGCGCGGCGCAGAGAGGGAAAAGGGGGAAAAAGGAGGGAGGAAGACGACATCGCCGTGGCACCTGACGAGTGGGCCCCAGCTGTCGGCGAGAGAAAAGAGAAGGGAGGCGCGCGGGCTTAGCTGGGCCGAGGTGTTGATGGGCCGTGGGAGTGCGGGGTGAAACGGTGCGCGGCAAGGAGAGCTAAGGGGCCTCGGGTGGACTTCCACGGTGGACTCGAGGCCCAACTCAGGTTTGGATCTTTTTCCTATTTCCTTATTTCTAAACTCTATTTCCTATTTGATTCAAATTTGAATTAGAATTCAAATTTGAACCTCACTCAAAACAAATCCAAATAAAAGCCAAATAACTCCAAGGTTCTCACACTAGCATTTTATATTTTTCTAGGATTTTTAATTAACTCAAAATAAATCTAGGAATATTAGGAGAGAAAAGAAGACATCCTTATTTAAATTATCAAGCACTCCAATAATTCACCAAAAATTTTAAAATCCTCATTTTCATAACTAAACATTCCATAATAAAATTATGAGATGTTACAGACTCCCCCCCTCAAAAGAATCTCATCCCCGAGATTAAGAACTTACCTCCGGCTCAAAGAGGTGAGGGTATTTCTCCCTCAAGACCGATTCCTTCTCCCACGTCGCTTCTCGCTCGGTGTGATTGCTCCAAAGCACCTTGCAGAAGCGAGTAGTGGTACTCCTTCTAGCTTTCTCGGCCCAATCCAGTATCTTTACCGGATACTCCAAGTATTCTAGATTGTCTTGCAAGTCGATAGCATCGGTGGAGGCATGCTTGTCCAGCTTAGGGTCGAGGCACTCCCGGAGTTGCGATATTTGAAACATAGGATGCTCTCCGGCAAGATCAGGTGGTGACTCCAGCTTGTAAGCAAGTTTTCCCACTTTTGCCACAATCAGGTAGGGTCCCACAAACCTCGGGACTAGATTCCCCTTCACATGGAACCTCTTTGTGCCTCTAAGCGGTGACACCCTCAAAAGGACGTAGTCACCCACTTCAAAGGAGATATCCCTTCGTTTCGGATCAGCGTAGCTCTTCTGCCTACTTTGAGCTATCTTCAGGTTCTCTCTTACCCTAGCCACATTTTCCTCGGCTTCAACAATGGAAGCAGGACCAAAGAAAGTCCTCTCCCCCATCTCAGACCACATCAACGAAGTTCTACATTTTCTGCCATAAAGAGCTTCAAAGGGTGCCATTTGCAGACTTGCCTGAAAGCTGTTGTTGTATGAGAACTCAGCGTAGGGCAGACTCTTCTCCCAATCATTTCTGTATGTCAACACACAAGCTCTCAGAAGGTCTTCGAGGACCTGATTCACCCATTCAGTCTGTCCATCAGTCTGAGGATGAAAAGTCGTACTGTAGTCCAAGTGTGTGCCCATTGAATCATGTAGACTCTTCCAGAACTGAGTAGTGAATTGAGGGCCACGATCGGACATAATGCTACGTGGTGCTCCGTGCAACCTCAAGATGTGCTCCATGTAAAGATCGGCCAACTGGCTCACACTGAATCTGTTCTTCACTGGGATGAAATGTGCTACCTTGGTCAAACGGTCCACAATCACCCAAATTGAGTCGTTTCCCTTCTGCATGTGAGGTAGACCTACCACGAAGTCCATGCTGATATCATCCCATTTCCATTGAGGTATCTCTAGTGGCTGTAGCAGGCCAGCGGGTCTTTGATGCTCCGCCTTCACTCTCTGGCATGTGTCACATCGAGCAACATACTCAGCGATGTACTTCCTCGTATTTTCCCACCAGAAACGACTCTTCATGTCTTGGTACATCTTGGTGCACCCAGGGTGAATAGAGTACCGTGAGTCATGAGCTTCCTTTAGGATCGTCTTCTGAATCTCCCCACCACTAGGCACACATATGTGATCCTTCAGCCACAACATGCCTTGCTCATCAATGCGGTAGTCAGGGGCCTTACCTCTCGTCAGAAGATCCTTTACTTCCTCAATCTCTGGACACTCCTTCTGGGCTTGCCGGATTTGGTCTTCCAGACCGTACTTCACCCTCATCTCATTGAGCTGACCCCTCTCAATGATGTCGAGCTTCAATCTTTCCATCTCTTTGTACAACTCTGGTTGTTCCTCTTGCACCATCAGGTTGTTGCAATAGCTCCTTCGGCTCAAAGCATCGGCCACAACATTCGCCTTGCCCAGGTGGTAGTGAATGTTGAGGTCATAGTCCTTTATCAACTCTAGCCATCTTCGCTGCCTCAAGTTCAACTCTGATTGGGTGAAGATATACTTCAGACTCTTGTGATCCGTGTAGATATCACATTTGTTGCCCATCAAGTAGTGCCTCTATATCTTCAAAGCATGAACAACAACTGATAGTTCGAGATCATGTGTCGGGTAGTTCTCTTCGTGCTTTCGAAGTTGTCTTGAAGCATACGCGATCACCTTGCCCTCTTGTATCAACACACAACCAAGACCCTGCCTTGAAGCATCAGAGTACACCACAAAGTCCTTGTTGTCATCGGGAAGCGTCAACACAGGAGTTGTGGTGAGTCGGGTCTTGAGCTCTTGAAAGCTTGCTTCACACTTTTCTGACCACACGAATGGCGTGTTGTTCTTAAGCAACTCGGTCATCGGCTTCGCAATCTTGGAGAAGTTCTCGATAAACCGGCGGTAGTACCCTACCATATCGAGAAAACTTCTGATTTCTGTCACTGTCTTGGGCGACTGCCACTTTGACACAGCTTCGATCTTAGAGGTATCAACAACTACTCCTTATCCTGACAACACATGCCCAAGGAATGCGACTTCTTCTAGCCAGAACTCGCACTTGCTGAACTTGGCATACAACTGATTCTGCCTCAGCTTCTCCAGTACTATCCTCAGATGCTCTTCATGCTCTTCAGCAGTTTCTGAGAAGACCAAGATGTCGTCAATGAAAACCACGACAAACTTGTCTAACTCATCCATGAATACCTTGTTCATCATGTTCATGAAGTAAGCTGGAGCGTTCGTAAGACCAAACGATACGACAGTGAACTCATACTGCCCGTACCGGGTCACAAACGCGGTCTTGTATATGTCCTCTGGGCGGATCTTCATCTGATGGTAGCCGGATCGAAGGTCAATCTTGCTGAAGTACTTTGCCTTCCTCAACTGATCGAGCACGTCATCAATACGTGGCAACGGGTACTTGTTCTTGATGGTTACCGCATTAAGAGCGTGGTAATCAACACATAGTCGTTGCGTTCCATCCTTCTTCGGTACAAACATCACTAGTGAAGCCCAAGGTGATGCACTTGGTCGGATGTACCCTTTATGACGGAGGGCTTCTAATTCCTCCTTCAGTGTTGCCAGTTCCAGCTTGCCCATTCTGTAAGGACTTTGCGCCACGGGTGCGGTACCCGGCACAAGGTTGATCACGAACTCCACATCACGGTCTGGTGGTAACCCTAGGTCATCAGGAAAGACATCAGGGTACTCACAAACCACTGGAACATCGGCCACTGTCTTCGTAGTGAGGTTGTACACAGCTGGTACATCTCGTGACTTCAGCGGCTCAAATTTGACCTTTGTCCCCTTGGGGTGTATCAGGGTCACTTGTCGAGGTGACGAGGAGATAACTCCTTTGTGAGCGGTGATCCAATCCATGCCCAGAATAACATCAATCCCATTGGACTTCAACACGGTCAGATCTTCGAGGAACTTGTGACCCTTGATGAACATTTCCACACCTTTGCATAGCAAGGTGTACCTGATATCTTCGAGCAGCGAGCTCGTCACAATAGGTTTTGGTCGGGGAGTCATGGGAAGAGACATTTTATTTACAAAGTTAGAGGATACATAAGAACTAGTTGCACCAGCATCGAAAAGAATCAAAGCTTTTGTACCACAAACTAAAAACTCACCGATCACGATGTCAGGAGCTTCGGCAGCCTCCTCTTCAGTCAGGAGGTTGAGTCTCCCACGGTCAGCGGTCTGCTGGGGAGCAGCCTGAGGTGGCCTCCCCCTGGAGCTGGTGCCTTGGTCGGTGTAGCGAAGTTCTTCCGGTCGGGGCAGTCGTACGACTTGTGGCCTAGCTTGCCACACTTGAAACACGTCACCACGAACCCTCTAGTGTTCGGCTTCGACGCGCTCTGCTGCTGGCAGTTGTAACCACCACCCTGCTGCTGATAGTTGGAGCTCCTTCCTCCTAGGTACGGTGCACGACTTCCTCCGAAGCCACGTCCGAGCTGGTTGTTCCCCGGGCGGTAGCTCCCTCTCAGCAGGTTGCTCTGCCCACTCCTCGGCCTCTGGAAGGATCAGTCGCCATGGTCCCGATCTCCCATCCTCTTCTTGCCATTCATGCGTTCTTCGTGACCCCTCCTTTCTTCCTTGAGCGCAATCACCCTGTTCACCAGGTGGCGAAGGGACTTGTGCTCACTGGCCTACAAGCCCTGGCGAAGACCATGGTGGAGGCCTCGTAGAAACCAGAACTGCTTCTTGTCGTCGGTGTTGGTGTCATCGGGGGCATAGCGCATCATCTTCATGAAGTGCCTCTCGTACTCCTCCACCCTCATCGCACCCTCAGTCATGGTGCGGAACTCCTAGGCCTTCTGACTCATGAGTTTCCTCGGCAGGTACTGCTCGCAGAACACCTCACAGAACTCCAGCCAGGTGATGAAAGCTGGGTTCGGGTGGCTATCAGAGTAGTTGTCCCACCAAGACTTGGCAGGACCCTCGAGCTGGTGGACGGCGAGAGCTACACACTCTTCATCAGTGTAGGCGGTGAGTTCGAGCTTCGTCTCGATCACGCGGAGCCAGTCGTCGGCGTCGACAGGATCATCCAAGTAGCTGAAGGTAGGGGCCTTCAGGCGGAGGAACCTCTCGATCTTCTTGGCGAAGTCCTCCTTCGGCGGGATGTTGCGGTTCCCACCGTTGACTCGGTTCTCGACGGCCTCAGCCATCCTCTACATCAGCTGAGTCTGAGCAGCCATCACCTCAGCCAGGTTGGGCGGTGGCGGTGGCGGTGCTTCTCCACGGTCACGACCACGACCACGACCCTGGGGAGCTAGTGCCGGCTCAGGTTCTCCTTCAGCTTCATCCTCTCTTTCTCCAGCATCGCCTTGTCCAATGGGCGGAGGCGGCAGTGGTGGTGCTTCTCCACCCCGGCCTTGGCCTCGGGCTACTCCCCGGACAGGTGCGTGTCCACGACCACGAGCGGCAGCGCGTCCACACCCACGTGCGGGAGCGCGACCACGTCCACGGCCACGGACTGGCAGGGCTTGTTCTTCTTTGGCTTCTGCCTCCTCGAGGCGGGCCAACAGACGTCTAGACCTCCTGATGGACATCTTACTGAAAACATGACCAGGGACAAAAGAAAACTTTAGATACGTCACTCACCAACAAATTGAGTCTGATATACAAACATGAAAATATTTCTACTTTATAATTCCAACACTCAATAGGAAAAAGCAATAAGAACGATTAACTCCATTAAAACCAAACAATCAGCATCCAATATGAGTACATAAGTTTCCTCGAGGCTGACTCAAGCCTTGGAGGTCACAACACAGCAGCAATCTAATATAGCGTTATATGATCTCAAAAGGGTGTGCACATCTAAGGTGTGACATGACTCATAACTCCACATGCACTGGAACAGGCTCTCGGCTGCATGGGACAACTCATGGTAGCTACCTATCTTACAACTCGACTCTTATTAGCATGATCTCGCTCCAGCACCCTACTCGGTGCGAGCCCTCTTGTATGACACTGGGCGACGGTCCCCGTCGGGGAAGTCTCTCAGGAACATCCTTGTCAGCATGGCGTGAGTAGCCCTCACCTCCTCGGTCTCAACCGGAGTAGGCATGTCAGCCATCGGACATAGGTGTAGCTTGAGAGCGGATGGGTGCAGCTTGAAGGTCTCCTGGTAGATCTCCCGCTGGTCCTCTGGCGGCAGCTGACTGTTGAGCTCGTGAAGCTCGTCCAAACGTAGAGAGTCAGCGTCCTCCCACATCCTCAGCATCCTCTTGCACTTGTCCAGTAGGTACACGGAAGTCCTGGTGAGTGCAGCAAGGTTGGCGGTGTTGGCGTCCTTGTCCTTCGAAAGCTCGACAACCTTGATCTTCTCACGAGTGAGACGGTGTCCCTGTGCGGCGAGCAGTGCATCCTTCTGGTTCAGCTTGTCGAAGAGGCGGCTGAACTTGGCCTCCTGCTTGTGAAGATCCTCCTTAGCATAGAGCATCTCCTCACGTGCTATCACTCTCTCTGTCTCTGCCTGCACCACCAAAGCGTTGGAGTGGTGTAGCCCACGCTCGAGCTGCTGGACTCGCTAGCGTAAGGTACGGTTCTCCAGGTCCAACCTCTGGCAGCAGGGTAGAAGCTGACGGACCTCTGTCGTAGTATGCTCCAGTCTTCCGAAGAGTCCATTCGTCTGCTCACCCAGTCTGTGAGCGTGAGTGTCGAGGGCCACGAGGTAGCTCCCTGTCGTGACGAGCGCCTCGTCAGACTCATGTAGAGGAGCCTGGAGAACCTCCTCCTCGTAGAGTGCCGAAGGGTCAGGCAGTCCTCCCACGATCGGAGCCACTCTGTAGTAGTCCTGGGGGATCAGCCACAGGTCTCCTGTCTTGAACACGTCGCGGTACCTAGCCAATAGGTGGCGAAGTACGTGGCTGCAGGCTGTGTCAACAGGGTTCCTCACGTTCAGCCCTGTGCTATGCTCCAGCATCTCGGAGAAGTCTGGACGCGCCGGGTAGGGTAGGATGGCCACCGTGCAAAGCACCAGTGGGACTGACAGAGTCGGTACGTCCTCGGCGCGGTAGGTGATGTGAGTCGGGGGAATCCCCAGCCTGAGGACGACCCGGTCCACCCAACGAGCAAGACCCTCCACGTGCTCCAGGAGGATCTCTGTCTGCTGACGACTCATTTCCTGTGACACGGAAGAAATTTCTAGTTAGCGCAGGTGTCAGTGTCCGGATTAGCACCGGCACCAACTAGTGATTTCGCTGGGATCTGCTTCTCGATGGTCGGTGCTAAGCTAAGATCACACGGGGTTTATCCTGGTTCCAGCCACGCGACCGTACATCCAGTAGGGTGTGCTTTCGCACTTGTATTAGCTTGCACCTGAGATGCCTGTAGAGGGGGGCTACAAGCACGGCGGGAGAGGAGGAAATTCCCCCAAGTCCCGGCTAAGTGATTGAGGCGAGTGCCAATATCTGGAATGGGGTGGTGAGTTGTGCGTGGGAGAGTGTGTTGTGTCGCCCCCGTACCGGGGGTTCTGCCTCTCCCTTTTATAGGCCAAGGGAGGACAGTTACTGGGGTGCTGTCTAGCAGCCGGCACAGTGGCCGTGTACTAATAAGTATGGCGCCGGCGGTCTTGTCCCGCGCGTCATGATTCCTGACACGAGTCGACAGCGCCCTCCGGCTTCCGCGGGCGGTGTGGTGGTCACTGTGACCCGTCCTGCTTTGACTTCGAGGGGCGGCCCCTGCTGAATAGAGGACCTAATCGCCGGGGGAAGGACTGGAGTTGGTGGCGCGGGACTGCGGCGCGTCACCGGCCTGTCCGCACAGTGCCGTGTGTGCTGTCGCACAGTGGCTGGACCAGGTGGCACAATGCCGGGGATGGCCGCACAGCGCTCGGGATGGCCGCACTGCGCCCGAGATGGCCATGCGGCGCCGAAGTTGGCGGAGGGGACGTGGCGCACGCTGTCCGTACGGTGGTGTCAGTCGGAGCGCACACCCGCTCACCGCCTGTACGGCCTTCGAGGGCGCCCCCATGCCTGTTCGACGGTCTTGCTGTGAGGGAGGACGGGAGCAGGTGGTACAGTGTCGGGGAATGACCCCTGCTTGTCCGCACAGGGCCGCGCGGCGTCCGCACAGTGCCGGGGATGGCGACACAGTGGCGGGTTAGGCCGCACTGTGGCGGTGTCAGGCACTCTGACTACGTCAGATATGCGGTGCGGGAGGAAGATTCATCCTTGACTTCGGTGTTCCGCCGGGGGGCCGGGCATTGAATGCCGTTGTCGGGCGAAGCGGGGGCGACTGCCCGCTCGAGAGGGTCCGAACACCTTGAGCGAGGCGGAAATCCACTCGAGGGACCGGAGCCCGTGAGCGAGGCGGAAATCCGCTCGAGGGACCGGAGCCCTCGAGCGAGGCGGAAATCCGCTCGAGGGACCGGAGCCCTCGAGCGAGGTGGCTAGGCGGGCCTTTTTGGTGTAGGCTGCAGCTGGGCCGTGGCGGGCCACGGTAGGCCGTGGGTCCGTGATATCCTGCGACCAGGGCTCGGGAAACAATCCTCGAGTGGTTTGCGTTTAGCGTGGGTGATTATCCCCTTAGTTAGGGGACCCCTAATGACCGTCCCCGACAGTAGCCCCCGAGCCTTTGCTGGAAAGGGGACCATTCTGGCAAAGGATACCGCTCTCGGGTGCTGCGTTTGAGTCTCATCCCCTTTGATCGTGCACGTTTTCCTATGGGGGCGCGCTAGCGCACCCGCGGGTGTAAGCCCCCGAAGCCCTGTAGGAGTGCGTGCACTCGTGCAGGGGTTGGATACGTAGGGTGACGTGGCTCGCCTTGCATTTGTTTCAGCCGGCCTCGGCGGTATTTCAGCCGGCATCGGCGATCTACGCAGGTGGGGAGGCATCGTGTTGACCCGAGACGTTAAGAGTAGGCCGGCCGTTTTCAGGAGTGCTACCCTAGGTGGGTTGACGCGGCGATCGTTGGGGTGGTCGTGGTGCGAGCAGCCCCCGAGCCCTGGCCCAATCAGGGGCGATCGGGTGAAGACTCTCGGCTTTGTCATTACGACCCTCGTTGCCCTTCCGCAGGGTAGAGGGGTGAGGCAAACCGTGCTACCCTCGAGCGGGCGGCGAGCGACGGTTGCCTCAGTGAGCTGTTAGCGGATGGTTCAAGTGGGCATCCATGCCCCGTTCGATAGGGGTCGGCTCGTGGTCCGGAGACACGTCCAAGTAAGCGCTCGCAAAAGGTTTGCCAAGCAGGGCTCGTTCCCGTTCGCTAGGGGCCGAGGGTGTGGAAGCACTCCCTCGATGGGATCCCTCGGTTGGCTGCCTCTGTCTCGGCCTTGAACACGATATGTGGGGCGCCCCTGAACTTCGCGTTCGGGGAAAGGCTCGATTGCGGGCTCCCTGATCGTTCCTGACTCCGTCGATCTGAGGTGCCTGTTCGAACCCGTCGAGGGTCAGGCCCCGTACCTCTGATCAGTAGGGCATTTGCGGGGGCGCCGGGCGCTCCCGTCTTGGCGGACCTGCGGCACTCGCCGATCCGTTATCGAGTCGAGCTTCGAACCACTGATCAGTACGTCCCCATGTCGAGGGGCATCTGCGGCACCCATCGCACCCTCAGCGGGCCGGGCCTCGAGCCGCTGATCAGTAGAGCCTCGTGGGTCTGAACCCTGGGCTTCCTCGAGTTCGTCCTCGAGGGTATGCTGACGGACCGAGGCCTTGTGGCTTCATCCTGTTTTGGAATGGGGCGCCTGTTGTATCCCCTCGAGGGGTCAGGCCTCGAATCCCCATTTCGAGGTTAGCTGGGGCCTTCTTTATACCCGAAGGGATCCCTGTCGTTCGAAAATTTGTCCATAGGACGGTTGGCTGTCGCGCCCACTCGATCGTGGCTGACGTGGCACGGGTCAGGCATGGCGGGCGCAACTTTTTAGGCGACGCGACGTGGGCGATGTGCGACGGCGATGAGACGGGATGTAGCGTCCCTTGGATTACTGTGCGGTAATTATGGCGCACGCGCGTGCGCGCGGTAGTTTCGGCGCGGTGGGGTCCTTCCGTCAGCGACGAGCGGTGCCCACCGCTTTAACTACTGCTGCCCGCTGCACTTCCGGGGGCTCCGGCCCTTCCTACTCTATAAAAGCGGGGGGCGCGGGGGGAGTTCCTTACCTTTTCCATTCGTATCCGCCCCTTTCCCTTCGCCTTCCTCGACGTTGGGCACTCCGCCGCTTCAGATTCGCTCGCGCTCCGCCGCTCCACATTCGCTCGCGCTCCGCCGCTCCCGCAGCTGCCTGCGTCCCACCGCTCCTTCCGCCATGTCTTCGATCTGAGTGTTGGAGGCGTTCCCGTGGCCCCGGTCGACAGTGGATCGGCGGTCGTTGGAGGGGCTGATTAACGGTGGTCAACTGGCGCCGGCCGGCGACGGGCCGAATCCGGCGTGGATCATTCCGTCGCCATCACACCAGCAACCGAATCCTCCGCCCGATTACGTCGTCAGCTTCCTGTGGCTGCACGAGCGTGGCTTCAACGCCCCCGCGAGCAAGTTCATGCGGGGCCTGTGCTACCACTACGGGGTGGAGCTCCATAACTTCGCCCCCAACGCCATTTCGCAGGCGGCTTCCTTCGTCGCCGTCTGCGAGGGATTCTTAGGAATCCCGGCGCATTGGGACCTGTGGGTCCACCTCTTCCGCGGCGAGCTCCACACACTTGCCACTGGGGAGAGGAAGACGCGCCGAGTGGTCCGTGCCGGCGGCCTCACGCTCTCGGTGCGCGACTCCCGGAAGGAGTTGTACCTGCCGTGTACAATGATGTCAAACAACTCCGACTGGGAGAAGGGGTGGTTCTACCTGCGCAACGACGGCGCCGGCCTTCCGCCGTACACCGGGAAGGTGCTGTCGGAGAGGACGATCCCGTGGGCGCATGGGGTGTCGCCAGCGTCGCGGCAGAGGAGGCTCGAGCCTCTCACCGACACCCTATGTCAATTGGCGAACGCCGGGCTGACCGTGGCGTCCGTCATTGCCAACTTCCACCATCAGCGGGTGATTCCTCTCATGGAGAGGGAGCGCCCCATCTTTGAGATGAGGTGCGAGGCCAACCCTGTGGCTCTGGCGCGCTCGCGGCTGCTGGAGGAGCCGCTTGCCCAGGCGTACGCGGCCATGAGGGCGAGGCGCGCGGTGAACCCTAGGGTGGTGCCGAACAGCGACGACGACCTGTGGTCGTTCGCGATGCTCCCGGATGCCGGTCAGGTGAGTGTCGATTCTTCGTCTTCACTTTTTTATCCCCATGCTTGATCTGACAGTGGTTGCTGGCGGCAGGGGGTGAACGTCGACGTCCCCACCTCGGATCCGCCAACGCCTCGGTCGCAGGCCGCCAATCGCGCCAGGCAGCAGAGGCAGAAGGACCAAGCAGCCCAGGCGAAGGAGAAGAGGATAAGGAGGCAAGAGCGCCGCAGTAGGTACAATGAGGATTACCTGTTGCGGGAGCAGCAGGGCCTCTCCCCCCCGCCGGAGCCGGTAAACATGTCGTCGGACGAGGAGGAGAGCCTGGGGGAGCGGACCACCTCCGATAGGTGGGAAGCCGCACCGCCCCCGTCACTGAGGGTCGAGGGGGTCCCCGCGGAGCCGTCTCCCGAGGCGGACACGGTGCCGCCCGTCGCGGGGTCGCCGCCGAGGATGTCGGTTGGCTCTTGGGAGGCGCCCCCAGAGCCCTCGAGGAAGCGCAAGAGGGGCCTCTCCAGCATAAGGTGAGTCGTTTTCTGCCCTCCGTGTTCTTGATATCATGTATCTGGTCACCCACCCTTCCTCCCTTCCGTTGTCAGGGTGGCGCCCACTGTCCCTGGCCTTGCGCCCATCAAGGCGCTCAAGTTGGGGGCTCAAGACACGCCGCGCGCGATGAGGCCCCGCTCGGCGAGGACGCCACGAGTGGCGGCGGGCACGACAGCAGCGGGAGGAAGTGGCGGTGGAGGCCATGCGGGCGGTCATGACCCGCGGCACCCAGCCAGGGCGAGAGTAGGCCCACATGGCGAGTCGGGGGGTCGAGGGCAGCGGGACGGCCATGGCCCCTGCTGATGGTGATTCTACCCCCAGAGGGGATCTGGTGGAGGCGGCGGTCAGATCAGCCCCCGGGCCCACGCTCAGAGTGCTGGTGGTGTGATCCGACAGCTGCGTGATGTCGCAGCAGCCGGCGTCTGGTGCTGGGGGGTCGACGTCTGGCGTCGCGGTCCCAACGCCTGATGCCGACATGCCGCAGTGGGAGCAGAGGCTCCCTCTTCCTGGAGTGCCGCGGAGCTTACTGGAAGAGGTGAGGTCCGAGAGGACGCTGTGGCAGGAGTTTCGTGCCAACGACGCTTCTCTTCAGGCCGCCCTGGCCGAGGCGGTCCGACTCCACGGAGGCAGGTCGTTCCAAATTTTCCAAGTAAGGACACTCGCTTGAACGCCATCCGCTCCCCTTTTTCTTACTTGCGTGTTTCTCGTTTGATTTTTACTCCTCACTCTCCCTTCGCTACTCGCAGGAGCTGCAGGGCCAGGCGGGCGAGAGATTCGCTCGCATCGCCGAGCTGAGCTCCAACCTCGACTGGTACCGGACGTAGTGTGAGGGCCTGGACGCGATGGTGGAGGCCCTGCGGATGGACAACGGTTGGTTGGAGTATAACCTCATGGGCATGGAGGATGCTCACACCGACCAGCGGTTCGTGGCGGCGCAAAAGACCAAGGAGGCCGGGAGATGAAGGCCGCGCTCCGGGGGAAGGAGGAGGCGCTAGCGGCGGCGAATGATGAGCTGCGGAAGGCGCGCGAGGCTCTTGCCGAGGTCCAGGCCACGCTAGCACAGAAGGAGACGGCCCTTGCCGAGGCGCAGGCCCAACTCCAGCAGGATCATACGACCCTCGAGGGGGCGAGGTCCTGGCAGACCCAGGCCGAGCAAAAGACCCAGGAGGTTGAGAAGCTGGGTGCTGCTCTGCAGGAGAAGGTCGAGGTGCTTTCCGGGATGGAAGGCCAGCTCCAGCAGGAACGCACCATGCGCGCGGAGGCGGAGACCCAGCTCCAGCAGGAGCGCACCGCGCTCGAGGATGCCCGGTCCGCCCTCCAGCGCAAACGCTCAGCGTGGGAGGAGGCGCAGTCCCAGCTCCACCAGGAGCGTGCCGCACTCGTGGAGGCCAGGGCCACGCTTCAGCTTCGGGAGGCGGAGACCAAGCGGCTTGCCGGGGAGTTGGTCCAGGAGGGCGTTACCGTCGAGGCCCTGAGGACCGTCGGCGCGGAGAAGGACACTTCGATCCTGCAACTGCAGCAGGAGCCTGGAGCCGCGCGTACGGAGCTCGAGAGGGAGAGGAAGCAGGTTGAGGGTAAGTCGCAGCCCCCGAGCCCTTTATTTGTTATTCAGGTTCGTTGAGATTTGCTCTCGACTCACCCTTTCTCCCCCCAGGACTGCGAAAAGCTCTGGGGGAGTCGGCGACATAGGTGGAAGCGCTCCAGGCGGCCTACACCTCGTCCCAGCAAGAGCTGGAGCTTCTGGAGCGGGCGGCCCTCCAAGCGTGCCAGAGTATCGACGAGGGTACTGGCTTGTCGGGGAGCTCGCTGGCGAGCCGCCTTCGGGCTCTGAGCGGTCACGTCGTCGAGCACATGAAGGGCGCCCTCCATCTCGGCATTCAGAAGACCCTCGGCGTGGTGTCGACGCACTACATCGTCGACTTCACGGCGCTGGCCACGGGGTACGTCGTCGCGGACGACCTTTATGATGATGAAGCGCAGGACGCCGTGAACCAGATCGACGCTATCGCTGCAGACGCCGCTGCGGACCTTGCCGACGCGTTCGAGGAAGACCTCTTCCCGAACGCTGCCCCCGCGGGTCCTCTCGATCCCTAAAAGTAGTTGGGCGCCGAATCCCTTAAGTCGTGGTCAGGATTCAAGCCAGGTGGCTCATGTAACAAAACAATCCACCTTTTGAAGTTTGTAACTTAAGTGTGACTTGTTTTATGTATGCCATTGTATCTTTTCCCGTCACCTAGGCAGATTTCAGCTGGGATCGATCGTTTTCGCGAGCAACTTGAAGGTGAAGCGGTGAGGGAGGGAAGCCGTATCCTGCTGGAGGAGTAGGCTGTCCCTAGCTCGCCCGGCTTTACCATTTGGTTACTCGCGCCCTGCTTCTTTCTGTCTAAGCTCCCGGGGCATGACACGCTTAGCATTTTCAGGAAAAAAGGTTTTTTGCGAAAAAATGGGACCGTGTAGGGGGGGTGTTGACACTTCTGAACATCGATCACTGCTTCTTTCTCCCGTGTTACTTCTCACTCTGTTTGGTGGCTCCACAGCACTTTGCAGTAGGGAATGGTGGTCCTTCTGGTTTCTTTTGTTGCCCTGTCCAAGATCCTTTCAGGGTATTCTGCATACTCCAAGGTGTTTTGCAGGTCGAGTATCTCAATCGGGACTTGCTTGGCTTCCACATGCTTCTCACTCTTCTTCAATTGTGACATGTGGAACACGGGGTGTACAGCTGACAACTCCTCTGGTAGGTCTAGTCGGTAGGCGAGCTTCCCAACTCTTGCGGTGGTCTGGTATGGTCCCACGTACCTCGAGGCAAGCTTTCCTTTCACTGCAAACCTCTTGGTTCCTCTCATGGGTGACACTTTCAAGTAGACGTAGCCTCCTCTTGCAAATGACAAGTCTCTTCTGTGACGATCTGCGTAGCTCTTCTGCCGACTCTGGGCAATCCTCAAGTTCTCCCGAACTTTCTCCACTTTCTCCTCTGCCTCCCTGATGATATTCGGTCCAAAGATCATCCTCTCTCCAACTTCTGACCACATCAGGGGTGTCCTACACTTCCTTCCGTAGAGTGCTTCGAAAGGTGACATTTGGAGACTTGCTTGGTAGCTGTTGTTGTACGAGAACTCTGCATAGGACAAACTGCTCTCCCAGTCGGTGCCGTAGGTGAGGGCACGAGCTCTGAGCATATCCTCCAAGGTCTGGTTCACTCTTTCAGTTTGTCCATCAGTCTGAGGGTGGTGCGCTGTGTTGTAGCTGAGTGTGGTTCCCATCCGCTTGTGAAAGCTCTTTCAGAACCTGGCCACGAACTATGGTCTTCTGTCTGACACTATGCTCCTCGGGGCTCCGTGTAGTCTGAGTATGTGATCCACATACAAGTTTGCCAACTCATCTGTTGCATCCGTAGCTTTAACTGGCACAAAGTGTGACACCTTGGTCAAGCGGTCCACTATGACCCACACTGAATCGTGACCTTTAGGTGAACGGTAGCCCCACTATGAAGTCCATGAAGATATCATCCCACTTCCACTGAGGAATATCCAACGGTTTCAACAACCCTGCAGGCTTTTGGTGCTCGATCTTCACTCTGGTGCAAGTGTCACAACAAGCTACGTGGTAAGCTATATCCTTCTTCATATCCTTCCACTAGAACCTCTACTTCAGATCTTGATACAAATTTGTGCTTCCTGGGTGAATGGAGTACCTTGAATCATGGGCTTCTTTTAAAATCTGCTCTCGTATCTCCTTGTCCTTCGGCACACAGATCCGATCTTTCAGCCACACAGTGCCTTGTTCATCCACATGGTAATCCTCTGCTCTTCCTTTCTCCATTAGCTCCTTGAGTTCCCAAATCTCGGGACACCCATCCTGTGCTTTCCGAATTCTATCCTCCAGGTCGTAGGTGACTTGTAGTTCGTTGAGTTGCCCCTGCTCCACAATCTCAACCTGCAACTGCTCTAGCTCTTCGTGAAGGGCTGGCTGCTCCTGCCTCACCATCAAGTTGTTGCAATAGGACTTTCTGCTCAAAGCATCTGCCACAACATTTGCTTTGCCTGGGTGGTAGTGAATCTCTAGCTCGTAGTCCTTGATCAGCTCTAACCATCTCCTCTGTCTCATGTTTAGCTCCGATTGAGTAAAGAAGTACTTCAGGCTCTTGTGATCGGTATACAGTTCACACTTGTTGTTGATCAAGTAGTGTCTCCAAATCTTGAGGGCGTGACCAACTGCCACTAGCTCCAAGTCATGAGTAGGGTAGTTCTCTTCGTACTTCTTGAGCTGCCTCGACGCATAAGCAACAACTTTTCCCTCCTGCATCAGCACACATCCCAAACCTAGCTTCGAAGCGTCACAGTACACCACAAAATCCTTCTTGATATCCGGCAGAGTAAGGATCGGAGCGGTCGTGAGTCTTTCCTTCAATTCCTGAAAGCTCTTCTCGCAAGCATCTGACCACTCGAACTTCTTGTTGTTCTTCAACAGCTCTGTCATTGGCTTTGCTATCTTGGAGAAGTTTTCTATGAGCCTCCTATAGTAACCTACCAACCCGAGAAAACTTTTGATATTTGTCACTGTGAGTGGCTGCTCCCACTTGGTAACTGCTTCCACTTTCGAAGGGTCGAATGCAACTCCCTTAGCTGACAACACATGACCCAAGAAAGCAACTTCCTCCATCCAGAACTCACACTTGCTGAACTTTGCGTACAACTTCTGTTGTCTCAGCCTTTCCATCACTATCCGAAGGTGCTCTTCATGCTCCTCAGCTGTCTCGGAGAAGATCAGAATGTCATTGATGAACACTACCATGAACTTGTCCAGTTCTTCCATGAAGACTTTGTTCATCATGTTCATGAAGTAGGCCGGGGTGTTGGTCAGCCCGAAAGAAACCACTACGAACTCGTACAGGCCGTACCGAGTAGTGAAAGTTGTTTTCGGAACATCCTGTTCTCGAATCTTCATCTGGTAGTACCCTGACCTCAAGTCAATCTTCGAAAAGAACTTAGCCTTCCGCAGCCTGTCTAGCAAGTCGTCAATCCTGGGCAAAGGATAGTTGTTCTTGATCGTCATCGAGTTGAGGGTCCGGTAGTCCACACACATCCTCTTGGTGCCACCCTTCTTATCCACAAACAGTACAGGTGAACCCCAAGGTGAGGCACTCGGCCTTATAAACCCTTGCTCCAGTAACTTCTTAAGTCGTTTCTTCAGTTCATCCAGTTCATCCGCGGACATCTTGTACGGGCTCTTGGCCACTGGTCCAGCTCCTGGCATGAGATCAATCACGAACTCAATATCCCTATCTGGTGGTAGCTCGGTCAACTCCTCTGGAAACACGTCGGGGTACTCCCTCACCACCGGGATTTCCTCCATACTCATTCCTTTCATGTTGCACAACATCAGCGTTGACCTCTGGCTCTGTGGCTTGATCAACACTCTAGCTCCACTGGGGTGCTCCAACTGCACGTACACGGGGTTGCAGTTCACCAAATCTTTGTGTTGTGCTAACCATTCCATTCCGAGTATTACGTCGATTCCGGTCGACTCCAAGACTGTCAGGTCTGCCAGAAACAACTTCTTCTCGAACACCATGTTCACTCCTCTACACTCCAGTGTACTCCTCTTCTCCCCTAGCGGGGAACTAGTTACTATAGGTCGTGGTCTGGGCTTAGTTGGTAATGACCTTTCCTTTACGGACTTGGTAGAAATATACGAGAACTGAGCACCGGTGTCAAACAAAACAGTTGTCATAACTGAGTCAACAAGAAACTCACCGAGAGCCACGTCTGGTGCTGAAGCTGCCTCCTCAACTGTCAGGTGGTTCAGTCTGCCATGAGTGGGCGGTGGTGCGCTCTTCTGCTAATTCTGCTGGGGATGTCCTCCCTGAGCTGGTCCTTTCGCTGGAGTTTGGTACTGACTTTTCCTGTTCTGTCCTCCTTGCTGAAGCTTCTGGGGGCACACGTTGGACTTGTGGCCCAACTGTCGGCAGTGGGAACAAGTGATCTGAGAGCTGTCGTAGGCTGGTGGCTGCTGCGGCCTGGGCTTCCACTGTCCCGAACCGCCACTACCTCTGGCGTGACCTCTGCTCTACTAAGAGTACTGAGTCTGCTACTGCTGTGAGTAAGGGTGTTGCCTCTGCGGTGGGTACTGTGGTGGAGCTGACCTCTGTCTCTAGTGTGAACCTAGGTGTCCTGCACAGTCTGCATGCTGCCTCTTCTCACCTCAGACCTCCACGTAGTCCAGTCTCGACTTCTCCACAACCAGGGCCTTGCCCACCAGGGTGTGAAGAGTAGCACAGTCGTGAGCAGCCAGGTGGTGTGCCATCCCTCTGTGAAGTCCCTTCCGGTACCAGTACATCTTCTTCTTCTCTATGTTGGAGTCGTATGATGCGTACCTCATCAACTCCTGAAAGCGGTTGGTGTACTCCTGCACTGACATATGTCCCATCTTGAGGTTCCTGAACTCGTACGCCTTCCTGTCCATCACTGCTTCCGGGATGTGGTACTCCCTGGAAGCCTCCACAAACTCCGCCCACATGATGTGGGTCGGGTCCTCGTGCGAGTCACAGTAGCTGCCCCACCAAGCTCCTGCGGTGTGGATCAGCTGATGCGCTGCAACGGCCACACACTCCTCCTCCGAAAGGTCCGTGAGCTCTAGTTTCTTCTCGATCTCCCTCAACTAGTTGTCGGCCACAAGCGGGTCTGCTGAGTTGTCAAAGGTCGGCGGGTGCATCTTGGAAAAACCCTCCACTCTCTTCTGCAAGCTCTTTGGCTGGTTCCTGAAGTTCCTCCTGTTGTTGTTCTGAACCACTACGTTAGCGATCGTCTGCATCAGCTGGGTCTGAAGTGCCATCACTGCTGTAAGGTTGGGCGGTGCAGGCTGTTCTTATTCCGACTCTAGCTCAGGTTCAGCCTCCTCCTCTGGCTCCTCCTCCTCTGGGGCCTCTGGGTCAGGGTTCACCGGCACACGGCCTCCTCGGACTCCTCGACCTCCTCGCCCGCCTCGGTGTTCACCTCGGCGTCCGCCACGTGGGGCACGGCCTCCACGGCGGCCATGACATCGACCACCTCCAGGGAGAGGGACGTCCTCCTTGGCAGCCTCCTCAAAATGGCGTAGGAGCCATCCTAACCTCCTCACCCCCGACATCTGTTCCAATAATTGAAATCATAAGAAACGAGTTGTCAGAAATTAACTTTAAGGTACTAAAGCATATAAGGAGTATCTAGCTAACAACAAACAATTTTGCACAAGCATATAAGAAGCATGAACACCAAAAGAGATCGATAACTCCAATCACTCATGCAAGATCACCATACAAAAGGTGTGTATCTCGAGGTCTACTCCTCAACCTTTGAGATTACACAGAAGCATGAGAGCTACTCCGCGATACATAAAGGGTGGTCATCTAAAAAGATCATCATGAAGAACTCTACTCTGACTGATCTCATCTGACTCTGCAGATCTCAGGATCATCCCCTCAAGGTGCCTGCCTCTAAACGGTAGCCGGTGAGAAAGGTGGTGACACTGTCTTCGAACTGGGTGGAACCGAGTAGAACGGTGGGTCGTTCACTCCTGGGTAGTCTGGAATCTCAATCTCTGGTAGGTTGAAGTAGTTTGCCAAGCTTCCCAAAGCTCTGTTCATCTCTGGGGTGTCTGTGCTGCCTCTCGGGTACAGTGGCTGTGTTGGTAGCTGGGTCGGTGGTAACTCAAACGTCTCAGTCCTTAGCTTTGGTCTCTTCTGTGGTGGTACTAGCTCGGAAGCCTCCCTAAGCTTTGTCACTCGTCTCTGGACCGAGTCTCTCCACGCTGAGCTGGTCCTGTTGGTAGTGTCCTGAGCCTCGTAAAGTCTGCCTCCCAAGTGCCACAGGTGGTTGTAGTTCTGAGTCAACCTCTCCTCGAGTCCCCACACTCTTGTCTGGTAGTCAGTGCAAGCAGCTCCTAGCGACTCAACCAAGTACTCCTTCTCTCGAAGCCTCAACATGTCCTCTCTGGCTGCTGCGGCTGACTCTCTCAGTGTTGTCTGGGTAGCTTCCCGTCTTGCTTTCAAGGTGGCTATCTCAATGGCATCTCTTTTCGAACTTGCTCTGGCAGCTGCGAGTCCCCACTCGGTGATCACACTGTTCCTTCTGTGAGCTTCGTTTAAGAACAACTCCAGGTGGTTGTTCTCTATCTCTAACTGAGCGTTCCGTCCCAAGGTGGCGTCCCACTTACGCCTCAGAAATACTATCTCTGAATTTGCCCACAAGAGTGCCTGGTCTTGAGCTTGAATGTACCTACTGGTCATCTGCTCCTTCTCATCCTTGCCCTCGGTGTACTCTGTCTGGTCCTTGCTCCACCTGCTGGAGTCGTAGACCGCTGTTTCTATGACTCTGAGAGGTGTATCCTTCAGCCTCTGCCCAAGCTGCTGGGATACCTTCTTCAGTGCGAGTCTGGCACAGCACTGGTGAGCTTCCAAGGTTGAGTTGTCGAAACACGAGACCTTGACCTCCTCAAACTTTGGTACTCGTGGGTACACTGGTATCTTCAAGGTCAACTATGTCGGTGACTGGTCGAAAGTTGCTGTAGTCTGTCCCTCGTAGAAAACCTCACTGGTCTCCACTCCTGTTGTATCCAAACACGTTGTTAGGGAAGTTAGTAAAGGTTAGTAAAGTTAATCAAGGTATTTATATAATAAAGATCGAGGTGTTTATATAAAATTCACGGATTGTATATAAAGCACAAGGAGTTAGGCTTTCCTATACTATCGTCCATTGCTAGGCTCGTCCTACGGTTAAGCACGGCTCTGATACCAAGTGAAACAAACCGGATTTCCGAGAAAGGAAACCCAACTCCTGCACCTCGGTGATAGTCCCAGGAGGCTATCACGTGCAAATCCCTGTCTCAGAAAGTAACAAAACCATACAACAGAAGGAAATATAGAGGATCCACATAAATATTATTATTATAATTAATTATCTGAGTACATCATTTCGGCACATGCTGGGTACAAGTCCAACGGGACTGAATCAAACAGAGTAAACATCTACGCAGCGGAACTCATGTAGCGAAGTAGACTCCATCTCCCAAAGGCTGCTCGAGTGCAGAACGAGCCTCAGTCCTCCCATCCATCGTGCTCGAAGTCGTAGTCGGGCTCCTGGTCTGAAAGTTCGTCATCTACTCGATAAGCGAGTAGGTCATGTCAACTTCCCAATAAAGAGCATAAGCAAAAGAATAATTCTAGTATGCATGGATATTCCTATATATGGCTGTAGAAGGTTATGCAAGCAGCATAGCAACATCAAGGTATGCAGAAATGTTGAGAGGTCACCATCTCCGAGGAGATCCACACCTCTGAGGCCAACGCCTCCGGGGTCAACACCCCAACTAAAGAAAGAACACCAAAGCACTGGATCTCAACCGAGTCACAGCATCCCACTCTCATCTACGATGTGGGGTCACCAACTCCTATCCCCACATCTCAACGGCACGAAGCTGGGCTCACACACACAAGGGAGAGAAGCAGCACAAGAAGAGACTAGCCAGAGTAATTGATCCAAGTGTTGTCCATACCAGTGGACACTGACTATAACTATAGGTTTAACACTCTGCAAAGGTTGTACAACTGGACCCGCCAGATAGGGAAGAATCGGATGCCTACGATCCACATCCCTACCTAATGACCGGAGACCTAGCAGTGGGTGGCACTCTCCTGCCTCTCCGAGCCTAACTCGTCCTGAACTGGGGCGCGAAACTTGCCAGCAGGGTCTCGAAGTTGTGAGACCATCCCCGGAGGAGCCGGGAGACATCTACTTGGGGGGTATAACCCATCCCCCTCACACGATCACACCGATCCGCCTACAAGCTGAATCCCAACCACCAACTAGTTCTCGGACCGAACCCCGCCCATACGTGAGCAAATGGTTTGTACAAAAATAGCCCAAAGATACACGGGTAAACTGTCGATCGGTCCTTAATTGCAAGAGCGATCACTCACCAACTCCATCCGAACAACATGCCGCTAGGGCGGGAGGCCAGGTCGCATCTCCCCTAGACAGGCGTTCACAAGTAACCAAAGCGGCTCGCTCCCGTGGTAACACGTCAAGGATACACACTCACCCAAAACACATGCTAGAATACCGAGATATCCCAATCTCAGTCCAAACCAGAGATCCATCCATAACTAAGGGTACAATATATGGATAGATAGAGCCGGGAACTAGCTAGGGGTCTGTAGCTAGTTCCGAAAGTAGAAATTTCAAGGTACAGGATAATACAAACCAAGGTATGGCTAAAAGATTGTCTATGCAATTCAAAAGCATTCACAAATAATAATTAAGCACTAGCAACTAAAAGCATGCATGGGATTATATGATCGGGAGTGACATGACACCTGGTTGGCATCCGTAGTCCTAGTCTAGGTTTAAGTCGGGGTCGTAGTCCTCCTCCGGCTCGTAGCTCGGGTCTGCTCAGCACGAGATACGAGACGCTAAACTACCGACAAGCATCTAAGCATAAATCCAAGGAAACCCAATTTTAAAAGATCCAAAAAGATCCAAACTATCTACAAACAGCACAATCTCATTTTTAGAAAAATAATGAAACTGGTTTCGTATTTTCCGGAGTTATAAATAATTAGTTATGAATTTTCAAAGGTTAAAGGGTTTATAAAGTAATTATCAAATTTATTTATAAAACTGAAAAAGGTTTTATTTTTAAAATATATGGTGACGTCATCATGATGTCAGCGACTCTGGTTAGTGGGCTGTTATTGGGCCAAAAGGGTTAGTGGGACGAAATCGGCCCAGTGGACTCAGCCTATGGGGCCCATTAGACTAAGTCCACCAGATACCCCTGAAAACATTTAAAAGCGCGAAAAGGGAAAAGGAAAAGTGGCCGTCGGTTGGGCCTTAATGGGCTAAGGCCCATATGCCGGTCCTTTCACGTTTCAAGGTGAAGAAGTCCAGGTTTGCCCCCTGGACTCCATAGGTGGTACGCCAGCACTCCCAGAACAAAACTGGGGTTCGCTGGCGCCCCCTGGGCGCGTACGCCTACCTCGGCGCGCGCCGGCGACGGCGAGATGCAAATAGTGGCGCTGGTGCCTCCGGCGTCCACGCAAGCGCACGGGGAGGATCCCTAGGGTTCGGTGATGGGTTAGGTGCGGCCACAGCCCTGGGGTCGGGCATGTGTGGACGGTGCGCGGCGCGCCACGGTGAGGGACTCGGCGCGGCGTGGCACGCGGCGGCGACAGCGTGGCACGCGGCGGCGACAGCGCGGCGCGCGACGGGCAGCGGCGGCTTCGCACGGCACCTGGGGTTTGTGCTGGGGTGCACAAGTCCCAAAAGCACACGCGTAGTCGCATGCCTTGCACGAAGCAGCAACGGTTAGCGCAAACACACATACGCGCGCTCGGCACAAAGGTGGCCGGTGGCGACATGGCGGCTGCGGTGGCGGCGAGTTAGTGGCCAGAGGCCGGCCTACTCGTGCGTGGGTGCACTACGGCGGCATTGGTGCGGGCTCCTGCACAAAAAGCGGCACGAAAGCCGGACAAGGGCTTAACACGGTGAGCTCGGGGCTCGGCGCACGGCGCGGCGGCCGGCGCAAGGGCACGCTCCCAAGAAAAAGACAAGGGCTGAGGGAGAGAGCGGTGGCATCCTCACTTTGGGTCGGTGGTGTAGGCGTAGCAGATAGTGTCGGAGACGGCGGCGCGCGGCGGTGAGGTACACGACAGTGTCCTTGCTCTGCTCCGGTAGGGACTCCTCACGGACGAGCTTCTCTACTCCACGGGCGGCACCAACTTCGCGGCTACGGCTTCGTCTTGACGGCGCGGCGGCGATGCGCCTCCTTTTCCTTCCTCCCCTCCTTCTCCTCCACTTCCCCCTTCTTCTCCCTCACGACGGCGGAACAGGGGAAAGGGGAGAGACCCCAATTGCAACAAGGCTTGCGAGAGGGGCTTGGCCTGGGGTTTAAGCAGGTCTAGCACGTCAAGGCCGGGGCAAAAGGGTCACGACTCGGAGCCCATTGGCTGGTATGGCGCGGCGGGTGACATGGCTGCGCGGGATTGGCCGGCGGATGCGGGAGCGCGCCACTGGGCAAGGGCAGTTGGGGTATTTGGGCGGGGCGATGCGTGCGCGGCTGCCTGACTCGGCGTCTGTGCCAACAGGCTGGTCGGGGGCCTGTCCCCTCGACCAGGCGCGGGCGCGCACGCGGCAGCGAAGAGGGGGCAGCGCGTGTGAACGCGCTGACCGGCGGAGGAGGAAGACGACCGGGCGTGGGGGTCCACCCATCGACGCAAGCTGAGGGTAAAGGCGCGGCGAGGCGCTAGGCCGCAGTGCTGGGCCGGCCTGCTGGGCTCGACTGGCGATTGGAAAGGTGGGGGTGGTTTGTTGAGCATGGGCCGAGAGTTGAAGGTGCTTGGGTGGACTTCTTGGTTAGTTAGCTGGCCCAAAACTAGTTAGGGGTTTTAGAAATAGTTTTGAATTTATATATAAATTTTAGATTTGAATTTGAACTATTTCAAATTCAAAACACACTCAATTAAATCCAAATAAATTCCATAAAATCCAAATCACATATTTTTACAATAATTTGAATTTATATTTTTTATATTTGGGTTTTATTTACATAGAATTTGGGAGAGAACTAGCATTTGGTTTCAAATTGGATAGCACCCAACAATTAAATAAAAAGTTTTAAATTTTTCAGAAAATCACACCATTCAAATTTACGGGATGTTACAGACCGCTTGCTCGCTCCTGCGGACGGAGCTCCGGAGAGCAGAGGAGGACGTCGGTGGCCCCTCCGCCGGATCACTCCACTCGGGGCCGCGCCGCATCGTCGTCGCCTCCGCCGCGCCTTCCACCACGAGCAGTCACCACTCTCTGCCCTAGCACCGGCCGCCGTCGCGGCCATCTGGCTTGGTCCCCGCCATGGATCCACCCATGGCTCATGTCCCCGCCATGGAAGTAGAGGGCCGCCCCTACCTCCCGCTGTTGTGGCCCGTGGCGACAAGGATGGGTGCGGCCGGCCGCCAACGACCGCCGTGCGCCGCCTGTTGACAGCTGTTAAGTACCTACTTTAGCCATTAATATACTCATGAATAAAGGAGCATAAGGCATTTCTTACATGTATTTAGTCAAGAATAATGTAGTTCCACTTGTCCTTGGAGATTATTTGATTGCAGGAAAATAAGCAGGAAAAGAGTGACAAACTCACCTTCTATGGTCCATGCCACATCATCTCATCCTAGGTGGGCTGCCAACAAGGATGCCATGCATGCACACCTGCCAACTAGGGAGCCATGCATGCATGCCATGCAAGCAATCCAAGTGAAGCAACCCCCGACGAATCAGAGTGTGACACGTGGACGTCACATGGATCCATGGGCCCACAAAGGCATGCAAACTGCGCCAAAACAGGGTGGACACCGGGAACCAACCTAAGGACCTACAGGACAGCCACCAGGAGAAAGCTCGAGCCAGGAGGGCCCACCAGGGGGTCGGCCGACCCCACAGGTCGACCGAACCGACCTTGGCTCGGCTCCTCCTGTGCTTCCACGTGGTGCTTCCCTATTGGTCCTAGGCGCCATCCCCGGGGTGTTTGCAACCATTCCTCGCTGGTGCACGGGCCTATAAATAGAAGGAGAGGGGGCTCACTTATGAGACATCCACACTTGCAACACCTCTCTCACTTTTAGTCTCAAGGCTAGGAGGTAGGCTAGAGTAGTTCTAATTCAGGTTCCAAGTCTACTTTGGGATCTAGGTATGAGTTCTCTTGCATCTTATTTCATTTGTATGACTTTGATCTACTTCAGTTATTTATCTATTTCATATAAAATTGTGTTAGTATGCATGAGTGATTTGTTCATGTGTTCTTCATCTGTTCATCATTTAGAGGCTCCTGTTCTTGATGAACAAGGCCTTTCGATCCACTTGACGGGTGACTTTCACATGTTTCTGGTGTTTGTTCATAAGTTAGAGGCTCGTGTTCTTCGCGAACACGACTCTTTGATCCAGTTGAACAGACATAGGAAAACACGAATCCGTTTGTGTACATAACCTGGTTTGATCTAATTAGATGACATGATTTGCATTGTATGTAGTCTGTGCTTAAGCTACGGTACTCGATGTAATTGGCTGGTTTATCTGGTGGCTTGACCTGGGTCATAATAGCCCGGGCCGGTCAAGTCCGGCTAACAATGTAAGCATGGTGCTTCGGTTGCGTAGCTACCTTACTTATGAGTTTATCACACGGTTTGTCTTGTGGTAGGCCGCGGTAGTGACAGCCGTTGGTCCCTCTGAAATCCCCCACATTCGGATAAGCTGTAGGAGTCTAAAATATAACAACCGGAGTTGTGCGGAAGCAACGCGGGAGGTTATCTCCCCGTGGTACCTAGGTGCTTAAGTCAATGTTCTTCAATGCTAGTGTATCTAACTCGTTCCTACCAGCTTTATGTGTGTAGTACATAAGAACCTAGAACTAACTCGTATGTCGCCTCCTATGCCTAGGACCCTTTAGAGAGAGAGTGAGTGTGTGTGTGTGATCATACTACCCCCATTATCATATTTTATCCCTGCACTTGAGTGTCTGATTTATTTCCGTCTATGATCTATACTCATTGCAATAGAGTTGATCTTGTCATTCCGCCAATGCCTTCCTTGGATTCGATACCCTTTGGAATACTCCTTTAGGGAAATGCTACAATAGTACTTCCGTGCACTTGCGGACTCCTGGAACGTTAAGAATTACCAACCAGCATTTCTGGCGCTATTACCAGGATGGGTTCCAAACCTGTTCTTGGGTGATTGCGTTAAGAAATGTCAACAAGCATTTCTGGCGCCGTTGCCAAGGAAGGCTTAAGGATGACATATCAACACTTTGCATATGTTTATAATCATGACAGGAATAAAACAGTTCTTTATGCAGGCTAACTTGGATTGTCTTCTTTGTCTATTGATGATGAAGATAGGTAGTGCATGACTGGTTTCAACTTACCGTCGAATTTTGTTGAAGATCCTGAGTCACTCGTAAGGAAGGCACAAAATCATTTCGGCTCTCCTTCGCGTGAGCATTCGGAAGTCGATCTAGCTTCCTTTGTGCCATCCACATCAACTTCCATGGCCAACCCTGTCGAGAAGACTCTCCGTGAGTACTCCGCTCCCTCTGCTGACCAGGTGCCGACAGGCCCTTTGATCAACACTGGGAATGGAAACTTTGAGATCAAGAATGGCTTAATTACGATGGTACAGGCTAACCCATTCTGTGGCAAGCCTAATGAAGACGTGAGCGCCCACCTGCAGCAGTTCCTGGAACTGTGCAGCACCTTCACTATACGAGGAGTAGAGGAAGATGCTATTCGTCTGCGACTGTTTCCCTTCTCCCTCTTGGGAAAGGCGAAGTAGTGGTTCTATGCTAACCGTGCAGAGATTAACACTTGGGCAAAGTGCTCCACAACATTCCTCGCGAAATTCTTTCCGTTGGGCAAAACCAATGTCCTTCGGGGGCGAATTTCAAGTTTCCAGCAAGCGGCAAATGAGACTATCCTAGAAGCTTGGGAGAGACTCCAGGAGTACATCCTGGCTTGTCCTCATCATGGGATGGACAACTGGCTTATTCTTCAGAGTTTCTATAATGGGCTGACTTCGACAGCCCGAGGCCATATTGATGATGTAGCTGGAGGGGCTTTCTTCTCTCTTACTATCACTGAAGCTACTACACTGATTGAGAAGATGGTTAGCAATCAAGGGTGGAGTGATGATCGACTCCAGCCACGTCAAAGGGGTACACATACCGTCAAGGAAGCGGATATGTTGCACGCCAAGATGGACCTAATGATGAAGAGAATGGATGATCTAGCCAATGAGAAGGCCGCCATGGCCACCACTACTCAAGCTATGGATGCTCGCATGACTTGCGAAGTCTGTGGTAATACTGGGCATTCAGGGAATTACTGCCCTACTACTCAGGAGGATGTGATGTACATGAACGGCAACAACAACGGTTATCGTCCACAAGGAGGTCAAATGTGGAATCAATTGCGCCCTTATTATCAAGGAGGTAATCAAGGTAATTCTTTCAACCCAAACCAACCTTCCTTGAAAGATCTAGTCTTTGGGCAAGCTAAGATTAATGAAGGCTTTAATAAGAAAACAGCTGCCTATGATAAGGCTTTTGAGAGCCTTAATGTTAAAATTGATAGCCTTTCTTCTGCTCTTAAAGACCAGTTGAGCTTTAATAAGATGATAGAAACCCCAGTTGGCTCAGCTAGTCGCTTCAGTTCCAACAGTTGAAAATGCAAACGCGGTAGTCACGAAACGGGGTAAGACCACTCGCGATCCGCCCTATCCTAACCATGCAGGAACAAAGAAAAGCACAAGAGGGGATGAAGAGCCCAGTGGAGAACCACTTGGCATGAGGGAGCCCTCACAAGCAAGAGCAACTGAAGACAGGGCAGATAAACCTGAGTTTATTGAAACAAATTTATTGCCATTCCCTCAGCGAAACAGGAAGACAACAGTGGATGAGCAATTCACTCATTTCGTGGACATGATTCAAAAGGTATATATCAATGTTCCACTCCTTGAGGCAATGCGTGTACCCACGTACGCACGTTACCTCAAGGATATCCTCACCAAGAAACGAGCTCTACCCATCTCGGAGGTGGTAAAGCTCACAGAAGAGTGTAGCGCAGCTATACTCAATCGTCTTCCAGAAAAGACGAAGGACCCAGGGTGCCCCACAATCACATGCACAATTGGAACACAGAGATTCGACCGTGCTCTCTGTGATCTTGGCACCAGTGTTAGCGTCATGCCAAAGGTAGTTTTCGACCAACTCAATTATACGGAATTATCCCCAACTACCTTGCAGCTGCAGCTAGCCGATTCCTCAGTCTGGTATCCAGCGCGGATAGCCGAGGACATCCCGGTGAAGGTCCGAGACTGCTTCATTCGAGTGGACTTTGTAGTACTTGACATGGACATTGGTAATGAAGTACCACTCATTCTGTGACGTCCATTTCTGAGCACGGCTGATGCACAAATTGATGTTGGCGCTGGAGTAATCCGTCTCCACATCAATGGCAAGGAAGAAAGGTTTGAATTCCGCCCATGTAAGGAACAATGCTCAATGGTTGAGGGCACACCAGGGACGGGCACTCCTGCCCAAAGAAGTAAAACTACGCAACCACAAGTGGACAACCTCATTGCCTTTATGAAGAACTTCTGGAAGCAAGAGCAAATGAGTGCAGGACAGAAATCATATTGGAAATCCAAGTCCCAGTCCAAGGCACCACTCCCCGCACCTCGTATACCATGGACGACCAAGAAGGTGTGGAAAAGAGTGGACAGGGAGCCGACTCCTTCATCTCCAAGAGTGGCTGACCCTACACTAAGGTAAGTAACGTGGGAGATAGTCTGGCTCTGGAAGACTTAAAATAAAAGAGCCCTTTTTCCAACAGGTAAGATCGGTAAGTTATCCTATTCAATAAAAGTTTTGACCCCTAAAAGGAATCAAGATATCCTTGCTCCATTCTGTTCGCGCTTCATCAAAATACCAGCTCATAGGTGAACTCCATTCCGGACAACTCCCTTGAGTCTAAACTGTGCTAGAGACAGCTGCGACAGCAGGAGGAGCAGAGGGCTTACTACGCGTGGATGGGATACCACCCTCCACAGCAGTGAGCCTGAAGCTAGCTTGGGGGAGGACCCCCATTCTGAGGTAACTTGTATCTTCTATTTGTTTTCAGAATCCCATATGCTAAAAACACATAAAAATCTGAAAAGGTTAAAAAGACCAAAAATATCTATTTGCTTTCTTAAATTAGTTTGTTTTCATATGCGTGGTAAGAGTGTTCTTATTATCCATGGTTGAAATGATGAATAGTTGCTCTGTTTATTCCTCTTGTATGCCTTGTTTACAACTTAGTATCCTATCCAAGTTTTGAGTTTGTTAGCTACTATGATCAAACCTGAGCTTGAAAGTTATGGGTAGCAAAAAGCATGATCTTTGCCTAAGTTGTTGCGAGGTATGATATGTATAATAGAGTTGCTATGAGCTAGTACTAAGTGATGTTTGATATCCGGAGTTTTCTTTTGAAAAATGATAAAATGATAAGTTCCTTAATGATAAGAAATTCCTATCCAAGGCCATATGTAGATTTTAGCTTCTGTTAAACCTCCACATATGCTACCTGATTTCTTCATTGAGTCTTGTCGAATTGTTGTGACCCTCGGCGAGTAAACTTGTCATACTCCTATGATCAAGATCACGTACACACCACCATATGCGAAACTTCTACACTGGAAGTTAGCAACCATCATTTCATCCATTTCCCATCCATTCCACAAAATAAAGCTCCGCGCATGTTCCATGATTACTCTCCCTCCAAAAATATTCAGCAAGGACTATGGGTTATGCAAAAAAAAAGAGAAGAGAGAATAAAGAGACATAGCCCAAGTCTCAAAAATTTCGAAAAGGAGGAGAGTAAAATCATGCAAATAGGAGTTCATTATCCATCCACCATACACACACTTTTGCACATCTTGATCAGGGTGTATGACTTGTTCTCCCAAGGATCCGGTTTTCGACTCGACAATACATGAGAAACAGGTATGCCACATGTTTTCCCTACCTACAGCTCCACATATCAGCTTATTAGGAGTAGGAAGTGAAAGAAGGCAAAACAAAGCCTTGGTGAGGAATCATACACTTTGAGCGATCCGAGAGTATCATCCGAGGAACTTTGATTTCTTTTTGAAAAACCTGCAAAACCTCCGGATTGATAACTGATCAAGGTACATGTGACTGGTAATCTTTATACAACCATTCTATCTTTCAACCGCCGAAGGCAGGTGAAGCTACACGCCCCATATCAATCGAGTGTAAGGTAAGATCAATGCCAACTTCTTCAACTCTTGATAGAGTACCTAGCTGTATCTTGTCATACATTAGGAATACAACATCGTAGCAACTCCTGATCAGCCAACCAAAGTCCTTACTCTCTTGCTCGGGACGAGCAAGAGGCTAGCTTGGGGGAGTTGTTGACGGCTGTTAAGTACCTACTTTAGCCGTCAATATACTCATGAATAAAGGAGCATAAGGCATTTCTTACACGTATTTAGTTAAGAATAATGTAGTTCCACTTGTCCTTGGAGATTATTTGATTGCAGGAAAATAAGCAGGAAAAGAGTGACAAACTCACCTTCTATGGTCCATGCCACATCACCTCATCCTAGGTGGGCTGCCAACAAGGATGCCATGCATGCACACCTACCAACTAGGGAGCCATGCATGCATGCCATGCAAGCAATCCAAGTGAAGCAACCCCCGACGAATCAGAGTGTGACACGTGGACGTCACATGGATCCATGGGCCCACAAAGGCATGCAAACTGCGCCAAAACAAGGTGGACACCGGGAACCGACCTAAGGACCCACAGGACAGCCACCAGGAGAAAGCTCGAGCCAGGAGGGCCCACCAGGGGGTCGGCCGACCCCATAGGTCGGCCGAACCGACCTTGGCTCGGCTCCTCCTGTGCTTCCACATGGTGCTTCCCTATTGGTCCTAGGCGCCATCCCCAAGGTGTTTGCAGCCATTCCTCGTCGGTGCACGGGCCTATAAATAGAAGGAGAGGGGGCTCACTTATGAGACATCCACACTTGCAACACCTCTCTCACTTTTAGTCTCAAGGCTAGGAGGTAGGCTAGAATAGTTCTAATTCAGGTTCCAAGTCTACTTTGGGATCTTGGTATGAGTTCTCTTGTATCTTATTTCATTTGTATGACTTTGATCTACTTCAGTTATTTATCTATTTCATATAAAGTTGTGTTAGTATGCATGAGTGATTTGTTCATGTGTTCTTCATCTGTTCATCATTTAGAGGCTCCTGTTCTTGATGAACAAGGCCTTTCGATCCACTTGACGGGTGACTTTCACATGTTTCTGGTGTTTGTTCATAAGTTAGAGGCTCGTGTTCTTCGCGAACACGACCCTTTGATCCAGTTGAACAGACATAGGAAAACACGAATCCGTTTGTGTACATAACCTGGTTTGATCTAATTAGATGACATGATTGCGTTGTATGAAGTCTGTGCTTAAGCTACGGTACTCGGTGTAATTGGCTGGTTTATCTGGTGGCTTGACCTGGGTCACAATAGCCCGGGTCGGTCAAGTCCGGCTAACAACGTAAGCATGGTGCTTGGGTTGCGTAGCTACCTTACTTATGAGTTTATCCCACGGTTTGTCTTGGGGTAGGCCGCGGTAGTGACAGCCGTTGGTCCCTCTGAAATCCCCCACATTCGGATAAGCTGTAGGAGTCTAAAATATAACAACCGGAGTTGTGCGGAAGCAACGCGGGAGGTTATCTCCCCGTGGTACCTGGGTGCTTAAGTCAATGTTCTTCAACGCTAGTGTATCTAACTCGTTCCTACCAGCTTTATGTGTGTAGTACATAAGAACCTAGAACTAACTCGTATGTCGCCTCCTATGCCTAGGACCCTTTAGAGAGAGAGTGAGTGTGTGTGTGATCACACTACCCCCATTATCATATTTTACCCCTGCACTTGAGTGTCTGATTTATTTCCGTCTATGATCTATACTCATTGCAATAGAGTTGATCTTGTCATTCCGCCAATGCCTTCCTTGGATTCGATACCCATTGGAATACTCCTTTGGGGAAATGCTACAATGGTACTTCCGTGCGCTTGCGGACTCCTGTAACGTTAAGAATTACCAACCAGCATTTCTGGCGCTATTACCAGGATGGGTTCCAAACCTGTTCTTGGGTGATTGCGTTAAGAAATGTCAACACCGCCCTGGGAGGTCCTCCACGCACCGCGAGGTACGCCGCCGCCGCACCGTGCCGTCGGGGATGGTCGGATCCCTCGCGCTACCCCTGCTCGCGTCCGGAGAGAGAGAAGGGAAGGAGGGAGGGTGGGAGCCCAGCTCGCCGGAGAGGGAGGTGGTGCGAGGGGAGCGGTGGAGGGGCCGGCAACCACGGAGCTGGAGGGAGCCAGCGAAGTCCTCGAGGCTGGGGTGCCTCGCGCAGTGGAGAAGAACGATGGCAGAGAGTAAAAGGGGGGCGGGGGCTGACGTGTGGGCCCACGTGTGGGTTGTTAGTATAGAGGAGAAATATGAAGGAAGATGGATGTAGAGAAATCGAATATAAAGGAAAAAATGTGATGATTAGGATAGAATATTCTATTTTGAAGGAAGAAAAAAAGAGAGCGAGTCCGATTAATATTTCGTAGACCAACTCTTCCTAATTCGCATTTTTGTTGAAAAAAATTCTTTTGTAATTTCTCGCATAAGGACTCCGAAAATATCAGGTCCCCACCTACACAAGCAAATTATTGATAAAACTCCAAAATAGTTTTTTCTTTTGACTCAATCCTCTTCTTCTGCATAGCATTCGGGAAAGATAAAAAAAATTCGGAGTAGGAAACATTATCTAAAATTTCTTTTAGATTAATTTGAACCTATAGCTGATGATAGAACTAAAATAGTATCTTTTGTTTTTTACTCACGCCAGCTCATATCCTTTCTTTTTTTATCATTTGCTAATTCCGACCTTCCTCAGCGCCACGCCGGGGGTGGTGCCCGCCACCCGTCACACCGCGGGGGTGGCCGCGTGGGGGCGCCGGGTTGGGCGCGGGCGGTTTTTTTCTTTTTTTTCTATTTCTTTTTTATTATTTTTTTTCTTTTCTATTTCTTTTTCCTTTTCTATTTTTTTATTTTTTCCTTTTTTCTTTTTTTATTTATTTATACTTTCTATTTTTATTTTTCCAATTTCCATCTTTTTTATTATTCTTGTTTCTTCTTCTTTATCTTTTTTATTTATATTTCCTTTCTAATATTATTTTTTCTATGTTATTTTTTATTCTTCATTCTTTTTTCTATTTCATTATTTTTTTCTTTTTTCTCTTTTATTTCTCTCTTTTAGTTATTTATTTTCTATTTTCTTTTTTATTTTTTGTTTTTATTTCCATCTTTTTTATATATTTTTTTTTCATATTTGTTGGTTCGACATGAGATGTAAATTTGTTTTGACTATAATAAGTTATTCTGGCTATAATAATATCTTGTTCGGGCTATAATAATAATTTGTTTTGTCTATTTATTTCTCTCCTTCTATGTCATATTTGCTCCTCCTCTAAAATTTGTTTCGTCAATTCATACAACTCATTCGGTACATACAAATATTTTGTTCCGGCAGTTTGTATAATTGTTCGACACGTATACATATTTGTTCCGGCAGTTCATGTAATTTGTTCGGTACGTACAAATGTTTTGTTCCAGCCATTATTAGAATTTTTTCGACACGTATACATATTTATTCCGCAGTTCATATAATTTGTTCGGTACATGCACATGTTTCGTTCTGATAGTTTGTAAATTTTGTTCTACGGTTATGTATTAAACAGAATATATAACTTTAATTTAAAAATATGAATAAAAAAAAGTTTTTCAAAATATAGTCAAGTGGGATCTTGTTTCGAAGTTTTTATTGTCAGAAACACAATGGTGCAATCAGAATTTTAATTTGATGATCGATTTATGATTTATAGTTTTTTTAAATTTCAGATCGGTTTGCATGTGGATGACATCAGTATTTTTGTCCTATCTGCGTGCATGAAAAAAAGCTACTCCACCAAGCGGTGTGATGGTTTGCTAAACCTCACTGAAGTGATGGATAACCTCACCCGAGGTGGTAGCGCTAGCCTCAGCTTTGGCGCGGCGCGCACCGCGTCGGGAACCAGGCCATGGGTGGTGGGCCGCCTGCTCGACCGCGCGCGCCATCGACGACAGCTCGGGCCCGACCGAGTGGATAGCCCATCACTCCGCCGCTGTGCGCTGTCGTTCATCTATCAAAAAAAAAATCTATCACGTGTTGATACACGTGACACTGACCGGTGGGTTTTCTTCCATTTCGAATTTACGATGGTCGAGGGACTGTGGACACATCACCTACCTCCTCTACCTATGCATCATGCGTTTACACGGATCCGAAGACACAAAATACGTGTTGATATCAACCTTTCTCGCGGTGGCAACGTGCATTTGATGCAATTTTGTCTCGTCCTATGTGTTTCAAGTTGATGCATTTTTTTATTTTCAACCTGTTTAATTCGACTTGAGCCTATTTAGAAACACTTTCACTACATGCTCTTGCTGTATGTGTTGAGGTTTTTTTCATTGTTTTGAGGCGCATGTTAAGATTTGTCATAAGATAAGTATACCGAAGCATAAGTAAACTGTCCATCTCCACATAAATTTAAGTTTTATGTTGAATTGATTGCAACCGGATATGAAATTCAGTAACTACTAATTTATGAAGAAACCAACTACTATTTAGTTCCCCAAAAGTTTCCAAAATTTTTGCATTGCAGATCGTGCCACTTCTCACAGAACACGTTTCACAATGTAAAAATTTCACTACTTTCACCAAAAATTTTACCAACTAAACTCAGTATTGAAAAGAGCATTACTTTGTCAAACATATGACGATAGCATACTACTTTGGACAAAGTTTTTCTTAACCGGTATGTACTACTGTTAGACAGAAGTAGTATAAGCGTGCACGGAGGCAGCGAGGGGGCGGAGGGGGCTCCAGCCCCCCACTGCCCGCCAAATTTCATTAAATCTCCTTAGTTTTTCTAATTTTTTTCATAAATATAGTAGAAGAACTACATTCTGAGGTAGATGATGATTTTATGATTTTTTATCAGAAAAAATCATTAGATCCATATTAATTGTATTGAGCCTTTCTATTATGTATAGTTCAGCATTTCCTGAATTTTTTTAAAGATCCGTCACTGAGTATAAAAATCAAAAGTCACATTTCGATAGACCCACACGGCCACACCCACCCTACCCACATGCGGCCTGAAGGCAACCCATCAGTCAGATCAAACGAGAAAGAGGTGGCAAGCCGGGAAGGCAACCCATCATCAGTGAGATCACGTGTTACGCGTGCCACTAACAGGGACGAAGCCAGCCTCGCGGTTTTCGCTGGTGTCAGCATCAGTTTTGCTGGTACCATTATCAGTGTATAAATAGTATTTCAACAGTGATTTTGCGTTGAATTTTCTGAACTCCACCAATGTTAGCTGACAGCAATAATTTGTACTCCCTCCGTCCCGTAAAGATAGTCGCCGGACAGAAAACTCCCAACCCAATGCAAGTAGCAAAAGTCACTGATACCCCTACAACTTCGACAGCGACACGGAGAGAGAAAATCGCCGCGGCACCAGAGAAATCCCTGCCGAGCACATCGCCGCCGCTCTCGATTCGAGGATCCCCAAGCTCGATCCGAGGCGTGGGCGGAGCTTGCCCTCCGCCCGTAGGTGGAGACGTCTAGCACGACGAGGCTCTGCAGCCGGCCGAGCTCCGCGCGGACGCCGCCGGAGAACACATAGTAGCCGAGGTAGAGCTCCCAGAGCGTCGTGAGGTTGCCGAGCTTCGGCGGGATATGGCCCTGCAAGTCCGGTCCGCTGCAGCCCGCTAGCCCGCCGGCCACGGATCCTGCCAGAGCTCGCCGCGCCGGCCGCGCGTCCCCGCTAGAGTTCGCCACGCCGGCTGCTCCGCTCCTCCCCGCGACTCTCTCCTCCCCACAGCGAAGCTGGCGTGAGTGCGGCTGCCACGGCTCCCTCCTCCCTGCACCGGAGCTGGCGTGAGGATGGCGGCTGCAGCTCCCTTCTCCCCGTAGCGGAGCGGGCGCGAGGACGGGGGCCGCAGCTCCATTCTCCCCGCGGCAGAGCTGGCTGCCGTCGCCGTGGTCGAGGGAGTGAAGGCCGCGCACGTCGTCCACGAGGTCGCCGTTCTCGAGCTCGTCGTCGCGGTCGGGGAATGGATGAGGCCGCCCATGCCGTTCCCGAGCTCGCCGCCGCATCGAGCTCGAGCGCGAAGCCTCCCCGACGATGGCGGCATCCCCGAACGGATGAGGCCGCTGTTTTTTTTCGCTGGGTCGTGGACTCGTGGAGGTTTGGGGATAAGGCTGGCCCCTGCCCCTGGTGACTCACCACCACACGAAGTGTAACGAAGTGCAGCGGTGGGGTACAGGCCTACGGAGTCCTAGCGAACGACGATAATTTAGAGACAACTACCTGTAGCTTCCACGACGATGTTTAAGGGACGGAGGGAGTAGTTTTCTTCTCGGACTATGGACACGTCACCTCCTCTACCAATGCATCCTGCAGTTATGGTGTACACTGATCTGAAGACACAAATTGAAACTACATGTCCCCGCGGATGAAGGTCCCGGTCACGGGATCAGATCAAGCAAATGTGCGTTTGATGGGCATCAATGCCAACATTTTTTCGCTGTAGCATGCTGCATATATTTGATGCACCTTTAGCCTCGTCGTAGATTTTTCCCCGATGGATGCACTTTTTTTATTCTCGTTTAATTCGCTCTTACGAGAGTCGAACTTGTGCCTATTATGTACTACCTAGATCCTCTAATCACTACGGTGGTGGTTCTTTCACTACAAGCCCATACTTATATGTGTTAAGGTATTTTTCCCCCATTTTTTTGAAGCTCATGTTGTGAGTTGTCATAAGACAATTATATTGAAGTATAAGTAAACTGCCCATCTCCCCGTCAATTTAAGTTTTATGTTGAATTGATTGGTGATTCGGTAACTAATAATTAATGCAGAAACTGGAATGGCGGCTAAGTAACTTGGAAAAAAAACCCAATATAATTCTTATTGGAGAGAGCATTACTTTGTCAGACATATGATGATAGCATACTGCTTTGGACCAAGCTTTTCTTTACTGGTATGTACTGTTAGACAGAAATAGTAATAATAGACTAATTATATCAAAGTCACGTTCCCATGTAAGCATCTCCAAGAGTTTGTCAAATTTTACTTGGCAAATCTGGTGTTTTGCCAACTTGTAAAAAGATATGTCAAGTAAAAAAAAAGTTCATCTCTAATAGTTTGACATAATTCACTTGTCAAATCTAGATTTAATTTACATCAGGAACCCTGAGAGAGAAACAAAAATATGTTTCTACTATTCCACCTCTTAAAGCTTAAATCAGGAACCTGAGAAAAAAACAAAATTATTTTTATACCCTTCCACCCCTTCAGTTACGGAAGGATGCGCCGCGGATAGTTGCGCGCATATATGCACGCGGGGAGGGGAGGGATGTCAAGTTGTTTTGCCAAACTGTTGGAGGCTAATTTTTCATATTTTGCCAGAATTAGATAGATGCCAAACTAAGATACTCCCTCCGTCCCCCAAAAAAAGTGCAATCCTAACTTTTTTAGACAGATTAGTGGTGACATCAAAAGACTTCAATACCCTCATTTGTTAGCCAAATGCAGTAAGTTTTGACATGCAGATCGGATCTGGTTGTTTAATTAGGCAACTAATTAGATCTATTTTCTAGGATTGCATTTTTTGTGAGATTTTTTTCAAAAGCTAGGATCAAAGTTTTCATGGCGTCGCCTAGTCGTCCAGGCATTTTTTCGACTGTGGCGTCTCGCTCGCCACGCCTTGGTTGGATATGGCGTCGCCTGACGCGCCTAGTCGTCGCCTTGGCGTCTGATTCGTCGAGGCGGACGCCCCACAGCAGAAAAGCGGCTGCGCGCACGCGGGAAATGAGAGGGCGCGGTGCGCGCGCGGGAAAGGAGAGGGCCCGGCATGCGCGCGCGGGAAATCGAGCGCGTTTACCTCTCGCGCGGGCGCACCCATCCCTGCAGCGTGCCAAATCGAGAGAGTGGGAGGGAAAGAGAGGAAAGAGGGGAAGAAAAGAGGGCGGCGGCGGCAGCTGGAATCCGGCGGCGGGCAGCCTCCATCCGGCCGCCGTAGCTCTCCTTCCACGCCGCCGATTCGCAGCTCCGTGTGCTCCACGGTCTCCGACCTCCACTTCGTCGATTCGCGCCTTCGATTGGACCTCTGCTCCGCCGATTGAACCCTTTGATTGGACCTTCGCTCCACCGATTCGCCCCTCCAATTGGACCTCCGCCCGTCGATCTGCACCTCCGTCCTCTGTTTCCTCTGCTCCGCCTCCTTCCCGTCCGCTCCTTCCTCTGCTCTGAATCTATTGGACTTGGGTATACTGTCTGCTCGTGCTTGTGCTTAGTGCTTGCCTCTAGCTAGTGGTGCTGGTTATTTGTACTAGCCTGGTAGGTGTTGGTGTTGATGGTCACTCCAGTGCTGCTCCGTTTTGCTTTCTATATATCCATAGCCCAAAAGCCATGTGCTTTGTGTGAAAGAGGAGGATCACTTGTACATATGCTTCAGAATTGGCATCAAAAAGGTATGCATCAGTGTGTTTTTGAGCTGCTCCATTGTAGATTAGGATATAAATATGGCGTCGCCTCGCCGCACGCCTAATTCACCTAGGCGTCTGGAAGGGGGTAGCTCGCCGCGCCCCGCCTTGCCGCCGTAAGAACTTTGGCTAGGATCGAACTTCTTTATGGGACGGAGTGAGTAGCAAATTATTGGAGTTGCTCTGACCAGTAACGTAGTGATTCTACCCACCAAGACATACATTATTGGCTAACCATGTATGAATTGTCAACTCTATTAGCATTTGTAGGGACGTCACACTCGCGAGTGTCCAGAATAGATCCACACAGTCCCGGGCCTCTCTATTTAAGGCCGCCGATGCAAGCAGCCACGGCACACGGCAGAAACATACTACATGCTCTGCACCTGATCAGCTTTCAAAGCACACAGAAACCTTACAGGTTACAATGCCTTCCCACGGGGCTCCACTACAAGCTGCTGCCAACGACGATGTCATCACGCCGTCGTTCCTCGCCGACAAGTCGGCCAAGGTCTTCCTCGCCGGCCACAAAGGCATGCTGGGCTCGGCCGTGCACCGCCGCCTGACGTCGCTGGGCTTCACCGACATCGTCGGCCGCACCCGTGCCGAGCTGGACCTCACCTGCGAGCCCGCCGTGCGCAAGTTCTTCGACGCCGAGCGCCCGCGCTACGTGATCCTCGCCGCCGGCAAGGTGGGCGGCCTCCACGCCAGCGCCGCCGCGCCGGTGGACTTCATGACCGAGAACCTCCGCATCACCACCAACGTCCTCACCGCCGCCCGCCTCTGCGGCACCGTCCGCAAGCTCCTCTTCCTGGCCACCTCCGCCGTCTACCCTGTCGACGCTCCCCAGCCCATCCCGGAGTCCGCCCTCCTCGCCGGCCCTCCGGCGCCGGGGAACGAGTGGTACGTGTGTGTGACAACGCTTTCCATGCCACTGTGCAGGACTTCATGCAAAAAATGGTTAAAAAAAGCATACGCAACAACATGACAAAACATGCATCTGACAGGTATGCGATCCCCAAGATCGTGGGCATCAAGATGTGCCAGGCGTACCGGGCGGAGCTCGGCATGGACGCCATCGTGGCGGCGCCCAACAACCTTTACGGCCCGCGGGACCCGTTCCCGTCGGAGAGCTCCCACGTCATCCCGGCGCTGATCCGCCGGTTCCACCACGCCAAGGCCGCCGGCGCCGCCACGCCAAGGCCGCCGGCGCCGCCGAGGTCGCCGTCTGGGGCTCGGGGCTCCAGCTGCGCGAGTTCACGCACGCCGACGACGCCGCGGACGCCGTCGTGCTGCTCATGGACAGGTACTCAGGCCACGAGCACGTCAATGTCGGGAACGGGCGCGAGGTGACGGTGCGCGAGCTCGCGGAGATGGTCAGGGAGGTGGTCGGGTACGAGGGCCGGGTCGTCTGGGACACGAGCCGGCCGGACGGCGTGATGAGGCGGCTGCTGGATAGCTCCAAGATGAAGGCGATGGGGTGGGAGCCCAAGGTGGAGCTGAGGGATGGGCTCAAGAAGCTGTACGAGGGGTATCTGCGTGACTGCGCCACGAACCTGAAACTGAAAGAATGAACTCATAGCATATCTGGAAGTAGTAGTGTGTACTGAACAGAAGCAGCAGTTTGTTCTGTGTAATAAACTTGTTAATGAAGTATTTGAACTGCATGCAGTATTTGATATATGTGGATTATTCAAAATATAGATATGATATACACAAACGTGTAGCAAATCTTATGTCATTCAGATTTTTTGCTTCACGCTGAATCACACTGTACATAGACAGACAGAGAACACCAAATCTAGGAGAATGCAGATGTGCATTGGACGATCGACCTAGAGGGCAATCATCTTTAGATTCAGGCGACCCTTGCCAACCGTATGGTTGGCATTGGATGAATCTGCAGATTCTTTATGCTTCCTCCTAATTGTTGTGCATCATTCTTCAGCTACAAAATCCTCTGCACCACCAGTTTCTCTGCGACGGTGCATTTGCCACCGACAGTCATCGTGATGCTACGGACTCTAATTTTAGCCATGCGATGTGGTTTTTATTCTGAGGTGGATACGAGGGGCTGCTCTGAGAGAGTCTTTCTCACCATCATGTCAAGATGTACCCCTTAATTCAGCCGTACGATGTGGTTTTCCGGGGTCTTGATCAATCAATCGACCGGCATTTCGCTAGCTGAAGGTGAGTCACACGGCACCTTCTGGAGAAAACTTATGTGACTACCGAATGCTTCGAAACGTGCCTTGTTCATTCCCCAGGGGCGAATCCAGTCAAGTTGGACGTCGGGGTCAGCTCTATTAAAATGACGGTGTCAATACTTGTTTAGCTTAGCAATGAACAGTGATTTACTTAGGGAATACAAAATTTTGTCGGGGTCACCTGACCCCGATGGAAAGGGCTAGATCCGCCCCTGTCATTCCCACATGTGCGGACGAAAAAAAAAGTATTCCCCATCACACATTTTAGATATTAGCATGATCATTAAAAGTTTAAAACATATAAAAGCTCCTGGCACAGTACATTTTTGTTGTTGTAATATACTTGTAAAATATGGCAAATAAAATATACTTTTATGGAACAGCTATCCAAACTCAAACGTACGTATAAGTAATTTTTAAAAGAGATATTAGAACATACCGTGCAGGTGGCTCTTTTCTCAGGGTGCAAACATTATGATATTGCATCACAAAAACATTATGGATCTTTTTCGTGGAGGATTACATTCATTTCTTATGCTTTCTTAAGAAAAAAAAATGAAAGAGAGGTTTTGAAAGGTCAAATGCAATATTCACCTCGATTTCTCTCTCTGCTCTCAGCCACTCGATCCAATGATGCTGAACCGCGGAAAAAGGCAGCGAGCGCTCCCTTCGCACTACCTTCTTTCAAAACAGGAAGTCATTTTTTATTAGAAATTCAAAGCATCTCAAGTTTGATCAAATGTGTACGATAAAGTAGCAGCATTTCTGATAACAAATAATGTTTATTAGATTTTTTTATTAAATATATTTTCACAATATATCTATTCGGTGTCATGAAACTTTATGCTTCTCTCGATAATTTTGATCAAATGTAAAATGATATGTGTTTAAAAAAAAGTTGAAACGACATACAGTCTGAAATAGAATTTTTTATATTTTTTTGATTTTTCAAAAATAAATGCTCGCAACCAAATTTGTCGAAATTATACACCTGCCGCTGTGTGATAAGACGGCAGGCCTCAACCTGTGACAGAACCGCCCAAAATAATTCCGTATTATCGCCTAAGCCGGTCCACGTGGTCATTAAGCAATAATAAAAAAGTATTTTGTCGCCTCTGCCGGGTCATGCCCGGTAAATCACTTACACAAGATCGAATTATGCGCTAAGCCCACACGAAGGCGGGACCAGAGTACAACATTACATTACATAAAAGTTCATAAGTACTTAATATTACAAACCAGGTTTTTCAGTACATAAAAGTAAACATGGTTCAGAGTTTAAACAGCGGAAAAATTAAACTAAACACATGATACACACAAGAGGCCATCTATGCATATCACTCCTCATCATCGTTTTCCCATTCAATCTCCCATCCATCTGGAATAGAACCAGGCCACATGGGATTACCTGAAAACAACAAATTAAGCAAGGCTGAGTATACTAATACTCAGCAAAACTGACCCGTAAAAAAAAAGACACAGCTAGACATGCAAGGCTTTTTGGCTGGTGAGTTTGTTTTGCCAAAAGCAACTAAGAGTTGATCCTTACTTTCAAGTTTTAGCTCAAGTTCTAGTATGTTAACCATTCTAGGTAAGCACCTAGCTAAGCAAGCATGGTTGTGCAATCAAGATTAATCAAGCATCACTATTAATCCAAAATGTTTCATAAATAAACATGGGGTAGCCAGTGGTCAAGCCGACTCAGATAACGGTGAGTGACCGACGATCGATCGATTTATATCCTTGCAAGGTAAACCCAAGATACACGGAAGAAGGTAGACCCCAAGAAATCAAATAAAAGCGAATGCGGGGTCTACCCCAACCAGGCGGTTCCCGTCATTCCCCAGATTAGGGACAGGCGCAACAGTCCTAAGTACAAGGTTACTGGAACGCCCTCACACGGCACGTCCAGGATCACACTTGCACTACCGGGTGTAAACCGGGAGAAGCATCTCAAGAGTAGTAACGATAAAATCCCCGCACTGGTTTATTAGGTACTAGGCTTACCGGTCTCATTCCCAACAAGCACTTGGTACGTTCAATAGCTTAGACCAGCACCATGCTACTCGATCGAGACCGAACCCATTGCTCTTACCACATGAGCGAGTCAATTTAACCAACTTATGATTCCAACATAAGCATCCTATATCTCGCGAGCAATGAGTCATTACTCGACTTCTACCGTATCCTTAGAGCATGGCACTAGCGTTCCTAACATACTAGTATAAGAGCATAGGAACCTAAGGATCATGCATCTAGGTTTCAAAACAACTCCTGAAACATAAATGCACAAGTAAACAATAAATACTGAAAGTAAAAGTGGAGATTTTATCCCGAAAAAGTTATATGAAACCGGTGCTTGCCTTCTTCTAAGTTAGCAACAGCCTTGGGCTCTTCCGGACTTTGGTCCAGGTCTTGATGAACACCCAACTCGTTCACTTCACCCTCTACAGTCCCGTCTCCCTCCTGGGTGAGCGTGTATGTACCGTCTGGTAAATCTACACGTATACATGCATATGCATTAGGTGAGGGTGTGAGAGGTTAATTAAAGGTTAACTTTGATGGTGACTGTGTACATATTTAAGCAAACTAAAGTATTTAACTTCACAAAACAGCAAGGGAGTGTGATTAAAATTTAAAAACAGCAACATGACATGATTTCACAATTTCACACCTTAATTGACCTTTCTTTACTTAATTAATTAAAACAAGCCTTACAACCATAAAACCATATTAAATAAAAGACACTTCAAATGAGCCTAAGCTTTTGCACACAGCAACATATGCTTATTTTAAGCTCACAAACCAAAATCTAGATTAAGAACATTTATAAATTAATTTATACGAAAAAGACAAATTTTAGCCTAGTAAATCACCACTAATTCATATAAAAAGATTTACTAAACTTTTTGATCTCAACTTTCTCCTACAAGTCATACATGTCAAATCTAAGCCTCTGGCCAAAGTATAGGTGCAGATTCAAATTATTTTTGAAAATTTGAATTTAAACTCCTATACAAGATTAATTCCAAAACACATATCAAAACACATCCTAAAATCACATCCATTCTACCAGAGCCACTATTCATCAAGACAAAGCCCTAGGGTGCACTGGTGCTTAAAGAAAAGTTTACTAAAGGGGCTATAAAAAGCATCAAGCTTAATCTAGCATAAAGCTTACATAAATCATAACTAATTATCTACACAACAAACTCATGCCAACTTTGGTCACAAATCTAAACATGCCATAAAGAGAAACATATCCAAAATTTACTTCCATAGCATGTGTATATTTTAGACTACACTAAAAACACATCAAACTGAGTTCGAATTTTTAATTCAAAAACTACACAGAAAAACCCTATATATGCTTTCTAGAAAAGGTAGGTTTCTTCACCAGGAACCCAACAAAATTGGATTTGCATTTTGCTGATTTTTCTACGATTTTTAATGAATTTTCGAAGTTGCTGTTGTAACCCTAAAACTACTTTTACAGACAGACCCTTGAAGTATTTTCTCGAAATTACGAACAAATCCCTAGATTACGGAAAACTCCCTGGAATTATTGGGGAAGAAGCAATGTGACCCCCAGGCGCCATGGCCGGCGTTGAGGACCAAAATCCGGCGAGGAGAAGGCCGGTATGGACCGGGGAAGTAGTGGGGAGTGACAAGGGGCTCACCACGATCTCGTTTTGGGGCTTGGACGGGGGAGAGGTGTGGCCGGCGGCGGACGGCCGACAGGAACACCGCTGCTGCCTGTCTTCCCGGTGGAGCTCGGGCCAGCCCGGGCAAGCAGCTACGTCGCGGTGTTGAGGAGCTCCAGGAGGACACGAGGACGAGGAGAGGGGACGCGAGGAAGGCCGGAGAAGGGCGCGCGGTAGTGGCAACGATGGCGAGACCGGCGGCGCACAGAGGAGAAACGGCGACGTGTTGCGGTTCGTTCCTTTGACAGCGGACGACAAACTGCGCGACAGGAGGGAGTATAGGGCGCCTCGAGGCCTGGGACGCGGCCAGGTGGCCATCCGCATGCGCGGCGCGCGCGGGGGTGCACTGGCGCGCGGCGCGTGGCCCTGGCCGGCTCGTCCTGCTGTATGGGCGCGGCGCACGGGAGACAGATGGGGCGGAGGGCCCACGACGGGTTCGTGGTCCACCGCGAAGCCACCGAGGCCGTCCGTACACCGGAGGGGTGCGCTCTTGCCACGTGGACGCGACGGGCGCAGACGCGCGCGCGCCGGGCGCGCTGTGACGGCGACGTCGAGTTCTAATTCAAGTGCCCACTTTCGAAATTGCATAACTCCCAAAAGTGGAAACTGAGTCAAAAATCTCCAAAAATAAAAGTTGTAGAGAAGCTAAAGCACTACAACTTTCCCAAAGGGCGACATATGTTTTGATCAACGGATTTGTGGGAAAAATCGTGACGAAGTTGCAGAAATTCTCGGCCCCGAGTTACTGTTCACAGCGCGTTCAACTCGAATTTAAGCGAACTTTCACTCAAAATTTGAATGTCCGCCAATTATGAAAAATGTGTTCCTGGAAATAAGGAAAAACGTTTATATTGGCCGATTTTGAACTTCTATAGTGAAATTTGGAGAACGCGCAAGAAAACCGAATCAGCCTCTTGGATCCTTAGGGTTTGACCACGAATTTGGACTTTGACCAAGGGCTTTTGTGTGCAAAATCATGTCAAACATGTTTAGGAGCCAATTAAACTTGATTAATACAACTAATTAAGGTATTTATCTTTAATAAACACCTGGGGTGTTACACAACCGCCGTATCATACGGCGGCAGGTTCCTAATCGTCGTGCCACAAGACGGTAGGGGGCCAAACGCCGCGTCATAAGGCGGCAAGCCGCCGCCTATGGCTGTTCTTGGCGGGTGAGTGGCGGTTAGGGTCAACCGCCGCACCATACGAAGGTTAGAGCCAACCGCTCTATGGTACGGCAGTTGACCTTACCATAGGGCGGTATATTTTTCATTTCCGTATTTTAAAAAGTTAAAGTAGAGCAACCATATGAAAAGGAAATTAAAATAAAGCAACTAGTTGCATATAAAAAAGAAATTAAAATAGAACAACGAGTTAATGAAAAAAGTTTATACAACAATTTCTAAGAATTTACAGTAATTTCCAGCAATTTGTAAGAATTTAAAATAATTTCTAGTAATTTGTAAGAATCTACATCAATTTTAAAGAATTTACAAAAATTTCTAGGAATCTACAGCAATTTTCAGCAATTTCTAAGAATTTAAGGCGATTTCCAGCAATTTCTAAACATTTCCAGTAACTTCTAGCAATTTCTAGCAATTTGTAGGGATTTCCAATAACTTCTAGCAATTTCTAAGAATTTCCAACAGTATCCAGCAATTGTATAAAAATTACACCAATTTCTACTAAAATCTAACTATTTATAAGAGTTTTCAGCAAATTCTAATAATTCCAAACTATTCCTACTACTGCTAAAGTAATTCTAGTATTTCTAAATTTATTTCTAAACTATTTATACAATTTCATTTCTGCAGTAATTTCTAATACTTCTAAACTATTTCTAAACTAAAGTAGCAATAGTTTGAAAAATACCTGAATTCAAAGTGCTCCATTAGCTCGAGATGGAAAACAAGAAGAGAGGGAGAGGGGGGGCCGACGGCGGCAGCCTCCGGCTCTTTATATAGAGCTAAGGCTGTCGCTGTGCCATATGGCGGTTGGATCTCAACCGCCGTGTCGCGTGGCGTTTGGGCCCTAACCGCCGTGCCATACGGAGGTAGGGACCCTGGCCCACTGGCAGAACAGCCATACTCCCCGACTATTGGTGCTACGCCTAAACGCTATGTGGCACGGCCAGCCGCCGTATGATACGACGTTTGAGCCCTGCCGCCGTGTCATACGACGGTAGGTCTATACTTTCAGTATATTTGGTAAATTTGGTTGCGAGCACTTATTTTTGAAAAATCAAAGAAAAAATATAAAAAAATTCTCTGAAATGCATGGAATAGTTGGGTCGTGGGCTTGGTGGAGGACATCATCGCCTGGCCGCCGCCGTGGATGGGTCGGATTTTTTCCTTGGAGCCCATGACACGATCGATCTCTGGTGGCGGTTTTCGTTACAGACAGACAGACTTGTTTCATTTTGGTTGGCCGGCCCGTCGTAAGGCAGGCAGGCGGTCTCCGAGCGAGCCCATCATCACTTGACTCACTCACGCCACGTTGGACACGCGCTCAGCATCAGAGAGCACGCCCCTGCAGAATTGAGGAGCTAAGACTGACTCCAGCAGTGAGTTTGCATCCCTCGCCGCAACAGCCTGTTTCCGCGAAAGAGAGAGAATGGGCCGCACACGCAAAAACTGGACCTCCGCAGCAGCGACGCGCATCCCTCGCCGCAGCAGTCTGCGCGCGGCACCGACGGTTGCCTCCGGCGAGAGCTCGGACTCTCCTGGCGGCGCGTGGAGAAGGAGTGGGCGCGGTGGAGGACGTGAGGGAGGCGCGGTGGACGACACGAGGGAGGTGCACGGGACGGCGGACGCCGCTGCTGCTCCTCAGACGCCGCTGCTGCGTGCGCCTCCGGGGGCGAGGAGACCGCGTTGGCGGCGGCCGGGAAGCGAAGACGGAGGCCCGCCCGGGCTCCCTGTGGAGGAGGAGGCGGAGGCCCGCCCGCCCGATCGAGCGACGGCGGTGGCACCTTCCTCCTCTGCCCCGGCCCGCCACTCGCCGGATCCGGTGGCCGAGGGTGCAGGAGGCGGCGGCGGGGGCGGAGGAGGTGGTGGGGGAAGGAGATCGAGGCAGGCTCCCGTCTGCTGCTGCCCATGGAGCCCCGCTCGAAGGTCAACGTCGTGGAGCTCGAGGTGGGAGCGGATCCGGCGACCTAGGTGGGGAGCAGATCCGGCGACCTAGGTGGGGAGCAGATCCGGCGACCTAGGTGGGGAGCAGATCCGGCGGGGTGGCGGAGGTGGATGAGGTGCCCGGCGGGGGAGATGGAGGCCGGCGGCGGCCGCGGGGGTGGCGGAGATGGAGGAGACAGGGGCGGAGCTGCGGGGTGGAGAAGACGGGGCAGGGTGGAGGAGACGGGGCCGCGGTCGCTACAGTGCTCGGGAGATGAGAGAGAATCCCCAGGAATAGGGGTGGAGGAAGCCATGACCGCAAAATGGGGGAAGGGATGCAGCACCTGCTGGGGGCGCTACAGTGCCCCATTTTCCCTCATTTTGGGGATGCGGCATGGGATCCAGCAGCTGCTGGAGACAGTCTAAGACTAACTCTAGCAGCATCTTCATCTCTTCCCCTATCTGCAAAATGAAGAAAAATATGACACTGTAGCCACTCCAACAGCTGCCGCAGCAGTATCTGCAAAATGAAGATGCAAGGTTTCTCTCCCCTTTTCCTGGGATCTTCTCTCCTCACCTCATCCCAACCGCCAGCCACTCCTGCCTCTCTCCTCCATCCGTCCCCGCGCCGCCCCTCCCCTGCTCCCTTCCTCGCCGGTCATCCCTCCCTGGTCGGCGGCGCCCAGACCTTCCTCCTCCCCGTCCGCACGCAAGGTGCCGAGGGAGCACCGCGGGGATCTCCAGGTCGTGCGCGACGGCGACCTCCCCGGCGATGGAACGCGACAGCCCCCTCTGCAGTGCACGGGAGGCGGGAGAAGTGGCGGAGGGGCGGGAGGCAGGCGCGTGCGGCTCGAGCTCGGCGCGACAGGCGGAGGTAGCTTGCCGTCGAGGCAGAGCTCCCCCGCCACAACACGGAGGATGCCCGCGGCTACTTGTGGATGCCTACGACGGGTGGAACGGCACATCGTCGTGCCTAGATGAGCCGCCTGCCCGCGCCGCCGGCGACCTCCCTTCCTCCCCTCTCTCGGTCCGGCGGCGGCAGGGCTTCATAGATCCAGAGGCGCAGCGGTGGATCCTCCCTTCCTCCCCTCTCCGACGACGGCGACGAGGTGCGGCGAGGTGATGCAGGGCCCACGTGGCTGGACCCAGCGCCGGATGGTGTGGCTCCACCTGGGAGGCGAGCTCCGCGCCGGCCGTCTCGCGCAGCCGTCGCCTCCTCGGCTCCAGTCACCTCCACCCCCGGAAGCAGTGCTGCGACGGCCTTCTCCACCCCCTCCGCGACGCTGCTGCGGAAGGCTCGCGGCGGCGGCCCCCTCTGGAGTGCGCGAGGAGGTGCGGGCGGTGGGAGGCGGAGAAGCCGGGGAGGGGCGGGAGCCAGCTGTCTCCTGGGATGCGCGGCGGGATCCGCTTCTCCGCTGGACGCCTTCTGGTTTTGCGATACGAGATCCTTCTCTCTCCCGTGCGGATACCGGGTTTTTGCAGATGCACATGAAGAAACTTGCTGGAGATAGTCTAACGCGCGCAGGTGTTTCGCTCGTACCACGTGCGTGTCTCGCTGCTGTCCACCCACTCGATCTGGCGTCGAGCAAACTCGTGCCGGATGCTCACAGCTCGTCGCCATACCCATTCCCCAGTCCCACGTGGCCGTGGCCGTGGCGGCGGCGGGGCCAGTCGTCCTCGTACTCGCCAATGTCGCCACGACCCTTGCGAGACCTCCTTCACACGCGCCTGGCTAGCTCGCTGCTGCCCACTCGATCTCGCGTCAACACTCAACAAACTCGTGTGCCCGATGCTAATCGTCATCCCCAGCCACGTGGCCGGCGGCGGCGGCGGCGCGCGAGGCGCGTCCTCGTACGCCAACAATGTCGCCACGGCGACTCGCCGCGGACCTCGTTCACATGCGCCGGTGCGGGCCGGTCACCGCCCTCCCCGATTCATTCATTCCTCCACGCCTTCGTTTAGATGGATCGCAAGACGACGTACTGCGGGCGTTGCACGGTTCACCGGGCCGTTGTCCAACCCAAGCAAAGTCCACGGCCGACCTTCAAATCCCCATCGAGTTCAATGGGCAGACACGGGTCAAACTCGAGGTCGTTCTCGTTTCCAACTCTCCCCAACACCATCGCTGCTGCTGCAGGGCTCCAGGCGCCATCGGTCGCGACTCGCGAACCAACTCCCCTCCCTATCTTCCAGGAGGAAAGGAACCCGGGCCGAATTTTCTGATGCGAGTTGCCACAAACGCAGCAGTTGTGTCACAGCCAGTCCACGGTCAAGCCCCGGCCGAACACACAAGCCACGCAGCCGCCACATGGCCCCCACCCGCGGCGGCCAGTCCATGCCGCCCGTCGCGCCAACCCCGCCAGCCAACGGCCAACCAACCCGCCTCGCCGTCCGGCCGCCCGCCCACATCATACAAAATCCGCCACGGGCACGGGCACGAGCACGCGACACACGGAGATATAAACGTGCCCGCGGCGGGATCCCGCCCGGCGCCAGCAACGTGATCTCGGGTTTCCCAAGCGTGCACGCCCGCCAGCAACGTCACCACCAGCAGAGCAGGGGTCGGATATCTCCCAATCCCAAGTCCGAGCCGCTTTGCCGAGACGGAACCGGAGCCACGAGTGATCTCGGAATCCGAGGCCGGAAAGGCTCTGCTTCCCCTGCCCGCTGCGGAGTCCGTCCCCGTCACACACACGTCTACATAACCCCGCGGCGTGAGCGCGCTCGGCCGCAAGCCCCAAAGACAAACGAGATTCCCCCCATACCAAGTCCGGCTTCCGTGCGCGCGCGCGCGCCTCCCACCCACGCACGCACGACCTCCCTCTTGGGATCAGGAGGGAGGAGTCACCATGTCGACGGCGACGGTGACCACCACGACGACGACGACGAGCCTGCGGGAGAGGCGGCAAGGCGGCGGGGGCTGCTGCGGCTGCGGGCACGCGGCGCCGGCCGACGCCGTCGTGCTCTCGTCGCGGGAGGAGGAGCCCTTGCCGCCGGCGGTGGTCGTGGCGGCGGGGAAGGAGGGGCGGCAGCAGCAGCAGCGGCCGCCGCCGCTGGTGCGGTTCGAGGAGCTGCCGGACTACCTGCGGGACAACGAGTTCATCCACGCACACTACCGCTGCGAGTGGTCCGTCCGCGACGCGCTGCGCAGCGTCTTCGCGTGGCACAACGAGACGCTCAACGTCTGGAGGTACGCACGCCGCCGCCGCCGCCGGCGACCGGCCTTGCTCCCCGATCCTCCTCCGCTACGTTCCTCCGTTAATTCCCTGGCAGGCTCATGTGATCTTCCTTAACTTATCTGACTCGATCTGCATTGCGATGTTTTGTGGTTGTTGTTGCAGCCACCTGGGAGGCTTCTTCCTGTTCCTGTACCTCGCCGTCGCCAAGGAGACGGGGAGGGTGGTCGCCGCCGCCGCCCGCGCCGCCCCCGGCGTCGTGACGTTCGTGCTCACGTCGGCCAACGCGTCCTGGGAGACCCGCACCACCAACTCGTCGGTAAGCGACGAAACCTTCAAACTTTCCCGTCTACCACGGACTTTTTCGCAGTCCTGTTCCGACGCAGAGTTCTCGTTTTTCTTTTTTTTTAAAGAAAAGAAATTGCACTTCAAGCACTCCAACAAGCACAAATGTGCACATTGCACGCAAACGAAATTTGTTTTTTTTCGTTAGCATCTGTGAGAATTCAGAAATCATGTAGCAGCCCAACGACAAAGCTCCCCAGCTGCGCAAATCATTGTCAGCTAGCTCAGCATTCAGCAACTAACCCCCTGCAGAATCTTCAAAGCGCCCATACCTGCACTACCGTTTCTCCGGAAGCCGTAGTCCATATTATGTCCGGAGTATATGCAGACTTGCAGACCATAGATAATATATTTATAAATAAGGAGTTTATATAGTCACAAAGCGCCGGATCGTGAGGCCCAGATCGCATCCCATATTCCCATGAGCTGTCCACACAGAGACTAGACTAGGCGCCAAACAGAGCGCCAGGCACGGAGGCACCACCCTCCCAGGCCACACCCAGTTGTCTTCCACGATCTGTGAACCAGCACGACTCACAATTCACAGAAAGAAACCAAAGGTTGTTGCATTGCATGCTCATGGCCAGCCACATGTTTGGAGCTAGGATTAGGACCTTGCGATATTTCAAATCCAAGAAAGAGCTCAGCAGCAAACTGTCATTGGCAATGCCTGGTAATGCACGGTTAGGTACTGCAAAGCCTGAATGCATGCAGTGCTCATGGTCCTAGATTACATCATTATCTCTGCTGTCATCAATCAAGAACAATCAGCAACGAACAAATTCTGGCAGGAAAACGGTTGCACTGTGCGTTAGTCTTCTCCTCTAGTAGCTGCCTAATTGATGAATCAGTCTCTCCCCGTACCTAACTGCATTCGTCGAGCTGTTCCGTTGAGACTTTCAGTTTCCCGGCCAGCTAACTGAAAAACGCAATCATCGCATCTCGGGTCTTCAGGCACCCAACTTGCAGGCTTTTGTCTTACTAAAAATCCCTGTCGTTGGTTGCACATGGCCATGCTGCGTGACAGATTTGATGCTGCCAACGAAGTTCCATATTTGTTTCAGTGGTCTAGCTTTAAAGCTGTGAAATTTCTTCTGTTTGTTAATTACTGTGGTTGTTTATTATTAAGCTGTGTATAAACTGTTGATGCTGAGTAATTAACATGAGGTTTTTTTTGTTATTTTTTCAGACCTTGGTGGCGAGCACGGACTTCTCGTCGGTGTTGTTGGGGAGCGTGAGCATCAGCAGCGGCGGCGATGGCGCAGCCGCCGCCGCCCCCGCCGCCGCCCACTTGGTGCCGAGGTGGCCGCAGACGGTGTTCCTAGGGGGTGCGATGACGTGCCTGGCGGTGAGCGCGGCGGCGCACCTGCTGGCGTGCCACTCGCGCCGCTTCAACCGCCTCTTCTGGCAGCTGGACTACGCGGGGATCGCCGTGATGATCGTCGCCTCCTTCTTCCCGCCGGTGTACTACGCGTTCCTCGGCGACGCCGTCACGCAGCTGCTCTACCTGTCCCTCATCACCCTGCTGGGCCTCCTCGTGGTGGGGCTCATGCTGTCGCCGGCGCGGTCGTCGCCGCGGCTGCGCCACCTACGGGCCGGCCTGTTCGTGTGCATGGCGCTGTCGGGGGCCGTGCCGGCGCTGCACGCGCTGGCGCTCCACTGGGCGCACCGGGAGTGCCACCTCGCGCTCGCGCTCGAGCTGGTGATGGGGCTCGTCTACGCCGCCGGCGTCGGGTTCTACGTCACCAGGGTGCCGGAGAGGTGGAGGCCCGGCAAGTTCGACTGCGTCGGACACAGCCACCAGATCTTCCACGTGCTCGTGCTCGTCGGCGCGCTCACGCACTACGCCGCCACGGCCATCCTCATCAACTGGCGGGAGGCGATGGCCGCCGCGGCGGCGGCGTTATTGTTGTGACTTGTGGCTCGCGAGCAGGTGCTGAGAAATGTATATGTAGGCAAAGAGGCGCCCCATCGATTATTCGTTCATTCTTTGTACTTGTTATATGCATTAATGAAAATATTTGTCCTTGGGCTCTTGCATTTCATATGGAAGATATTTGTATATGGAATCGTCAATCTCGAATGTGGTCATGTTGCGCGCGATGCCATGGGGATTGTGGAGCTATTTGGGGTTGCAATGCAAACCAGAGTACCAGACATCAGACAATGTACCGGATGTTCTTGTTGTCTGTTCATGCGTTGATATACGTCGTTGGATTTGAGCGATTTGTCTGCACATATAATCTGACACCACGCCAAAGTTCTTCTAGAGGGAAACGTTCAGCCCGATTAATGTTGCACGGTGCATTTGCTATCGCTTCATTCGAAAGCCATGTTATGTAAATCTGTTTGTAGTTAATCTGCTTGTAACTACGGTGGAATCTACTTATCTTTAAACACCGAACTCTGAGTACAAGCTCGGCCACTGGATTGAGCCACGTCACATGCGAACATGAGCCGTCGGATCATGTATCTACGGTCCAACAAAAGCGTGTGCGCGGGTCTTCTCTGCTTCACGCAGATGCCTCCTCGCGACTTTTCTTCTCGCTGGCGATCGACGACCTGACCATTCTCCTTCCCCGTCCTCCGTCCACAGAACTGGCGATGCTGCTGTGTATTGGCTACTGCTGCTAGTGGTTACCGCGGCGCGTCCTCGTGGATCTGCGAGGCATGCAGAGCCTCAGTGCGTTCGTCGGATCTCCGATTGCGTGTACTTCCGCGAGAGCAACGCAGCAGACGGCACCTCGCCCCGGCGTCCCCCACCTTGCGCAGCGGCGCAGCCTGCACGGCTGGCTGCGCTGCACCTCCCTTCGGCTTCCTTGCAGCCGCCGCCTCGCACCCACCTTGCGCGGCCTCGCGTCCGTCTGCTGCGGCCACCGGACATGGTCAGCTCCGGCAGCACTTAGCAGCCGCCAGCGGCCAGCTGGAGAAGATGAAGGTACACGTGCAAGCGAACACCCTGTCACTGGGCTCTCACCACCAGGAGCAGGCGGCAGCCGCGAACACCATAGTCTGTGGCAGTGTCTTCTCACAATCCAGGACTCCAAGGTTGGCATTTGCTGCCGGGGCTGCACTTGGCATCAATTGAACTGTGGTATTCATCAAGCTGAAACTTCAAATCACGACTGAAACTGATGCATGCATGAAGGGATTGCCGAAAAAAAAATGCAGCCAAGCAACTCGACGCGCCTCACATTCCAAATCTGGTGCTAGAGATTGTAGCTGGTTGTGCATTTGCATTCCATTTAATTGATCACATAGTAAATAATTGAAATATAATCATATTGGCAGAACTATCCGCCAAGCCCGCGTACCCCTCCGCGTCGCCAGGCGACGGGAGGGGCGACTCTGCCGCTGCCGCCAAAAAGCCCCACCCCGCCGGTCCTCACCGGCCGCCGTCACTGCCGATCGTTGTGCAGCGGTGGCGGCCCGCGGTGGCGCCGCAAAAACCGGTGACCATCCGCAGTTCGTCCTTTTTTCTTCTCTCCTTTGCTCTTCTCCCCAACCTGCAAACTCGAGCAGCGACCAAAATCCAGCGAGAGGAGGTCCATTCGAGACCTTGGGAAGGTGCAACTCGACTCTCCTTCGCCGGATCCGGCCTCCTCGGCCCCTGATCTGGTCCCTACCGGTGGGGTTGTTTGGGGCTCCTATGGGTAGGGCTGGACGCCGAGCCAGCTCGGCTCGGCTCGGCTCGGCTCGGCTCGGCTTGGTCTGGCTCGTTAATTTAACGAGCCAGCTCGGCTCAGCTCGTTAACAAAACGAGCAAAACGTTGGCTCGGCTCAGCTCGTTAATAGCTCAAGCCAGCTTGTTAGGCTCGCGAGCTAGATGTAAATTTAGAATGACATTACCACATCAATATATATGAAACACAAAATAATATAGTAATCAAATATTTTTAAGTCTCCGAAATAATGTAGTAATCGCATATGTAATCAGCATAATATTGATTAGTTGTGACTTGTGCGTTTTATTTGCACTCCTTATGCATGGTGCATTTTAGAGACTTAAAAATTTATGATTACTAATACCTAACCGTCACTCTTATTTCTATCCATTATCTAATCGAACGAATTTTAAATAAAACAGTTGAGTGGATGCGAAGTTGAACAGATGTCAGACGGAAATTAATTAGGGATTTGGAGGAGTGAACGAGTGGATTTAAGTCGTCTCCTTATCGACTCCTTATATTTGACTCTACATGTTTAACTTGATTAGCTCGCGAGCAGATCACGAGCTGGCTCGAGCTAGCTCGTTAATGAAACGAGCAAAAACAATAGCTTGGCTTGTTAAAAAATCGATCGAGCTGAGCCGAGCCAAGCCGAGCTACCATCAAGCTGAGCCAGCTCACGAGTTTTTGGCTTGGCGTCCAGCCCTACCTGTGGGCTTCGAGCACCTCATCGCTAGGAGCTCACAGGCTCGGGCGCCGTCGGTCGGCGTCGCGGCTCCTTCCATGGAGCAACAAGGGTGCTGGTGCGGCTGTGGCCAGCTCCGGCCTCCTGGTCCCGGATCCGGCATTCCCCAGGTCAGATCTGGATGGACCACCCGAAACTGGTGAAGGCTGGTGGTGTGGCGCGAGACCAGCCCTGCTCCACTGCAGGGGCAATCGGAGCTCCTACCGCCTCTTGAACCTCGCCTGCAACGTGCATCTCACATTCAGGTACGCTAGGAACAACAATGAGGACTGCCTTGGGTGCTATTGTGTTGGTTCTGCACCAGAAGAAATCCCAGTCCAGCTGTATGCTGGCCGGCAACAACGACGCTTCATGCGCCGCTATCCTTCTTGGAGGCTTTGTCGAGGTGTTACTACCTTACTATAGCATTGTTAGCAGTCGGTTTCTACGGCGTGCCATGGATCGTGATTGAGTGGGGTGGGAAACCACCATGAGAAATCCTAGTCCGGTTTGCGCCGGTGCCGACAGCGGCGACACCGTATGGTGCCGTTCTCCTCCTTGGAGGCGATGTTGGTGATTCCTCCCACTTTTGGCTGTTGTTGCTTGGTCCTTCATGATCTGTTGGGATGGTTCTGTTCTACCTTTGGCATAGCAGACTCGGGCTGTTGGCCATTGTCGTGGTTCGGCGATTGCTCCCATTTGGCGTCTCTACCCCGTCAATGCTCTTCCGGTTGGTGGTGTCATCAAATTTTATGCTAGGTGGAGTTTTCATTTCTTTCACCATTCCCCTTCAAGGCTTCCGCCCCTTGTATGGCGTTGGATGGTGGGATGTGGAGCCTGGATGTGCCTTGAAAGGTGGTTCCATCAACTACAAAAGGAAGATCATTGTTTTTCGGTGAGCTTTGGTCTGCGCCCCTCTCGCCACCATTAGCCCCCATTCCGTTGGCCTGACCCTCAGATGGAGGGTGACAACGGAACAACGTAGCTACAAGGGTGGTCTGGAGGTGCAATGGCTGCGGTGTACTCGACGAGTATGTTGTTCGGTGGCGGCTTCCATCGACGATCGGCGGTCGTCTTTCTAGCTTGTGTTTTGGCTTTGTCTTTTGGAATATGTATGTGTGTGTCCTCCCTGATCTTTGTGTTGTGTTTGTTGTAAAAATGCTGAAACTCAAATGTTGTAACATTTTGGCTTGCCCCAAGCCCATCAATGAAATTCAGATGGGGATACTCTCCCCCCCGTGACTGTCAAAAAAAATCATATCATACATAACACGTTAATCTCCTGAAGCTCTGGTTACATAGTAGGGTAACATGCTGGTTCAAGGTCCATGTAAATTCGACCATTCTGACTTTACAGGTTGTTCGTAGCAGATCTTCCCAATTGCTAAAAGTATGCTGCTAAGTAGCAACTACATGTCGGTAGTCATTGGCTTATATCAAAAGTGAATATTGATCTACCAACATTTCCAGTTAATTGCAGTATACTTCCATATATTAGCATATGACTGCATGAGAATGCACATATTAGATACTCTATCCATGTACTTTGAACCTTAAAGCACGTCCTCCAAGTGCTGATCTGGATCACCAAAACGACATCAAAGAAGACAAAGAAGACCATACTCTAGTAATTTCGTTGTTGACTGGCTGGCCGCTCAAACGAAGGCGCGGCAAAGCAGCGCCTGGTTTCTAGTCTTTATTTGAGTTTCCAACTCAGTACGAGTGACATACTTATTAATGACGAGGCTCTTGCAATAATTTTTTTATCAATTCCCAAGATATACTAACTAAAGTCTCTAAAACATGCTTATAAAAGTAAACTAAAACATGGAATGCTAAAGAGTATTCCCTCCGTTTCACAAAGAGGGTTTGTTCAGAAAATTTCAGACAAAATGGTAGCAATGTTTAAAGACCAAAATACACATAATAACTCTTCTTAACCTGTTTAATTACATAGTAGAATTAATTATATAGGCATGCTTGCAATAATTGTTGGAACTATTAGTCTTTCTTATTTAGTGAGTCTAGCTCGGGCATCATTGGTGGAAGTAAAGGATCAATTTGTTAACTTGTCCAGAAGGTATTACAAGAGTATTCATTGTATTGTCAGAAAGTTTAACGAACAATCTTTGAAGGAAGTTTGGATTTTTGGAGGATAAACGAATCATATTTGTGGGACGGAGGGAGTACAATGCTATATTTCTAACTGTTACCATCTTTTGTTATTTTTGTTGTTGCGGCAGGTCTTAATGCAGTTTCTGCTGATTCATAAGGTAGACTTGTTACGAGAGAAAAATACTATGAAAAAAAATTGAAACACAGTGCAAATAGTGCATCCAAACACTCTCAATTGCTTCTTCCTACCAACCCGGGGCATGTTCTATTTTGCAACATTTCACTCCAATTCACTATTCATCTACTATTCATTCTACCACTTTTCACCTATCTAAACACCTTCCAATTCACCTATCACATCACCACCACTTTTTTCCCAATCTAAACACTTACATCCAATTTTCACTATACACCCATCACATCTTCTCTCATAAAAACACGATTTTAACACTACTCATACACCCTCTTTTCAGGTATCCAATAACCCTCTTTCCAATTTTCACTATTTTTCCATCACATCCCCACCACTTTTTCACCCAACTAAACACCTCACAAATTTCCACTATTCATTCACTATCATCCACTATTCATTTACACCCAACTGAACAGGTTCTTAATATCCTCATGCATACGGGAGCCGCACTTATTTTGCTCACTTATTTCTCCCTCCCTCCCTGGCTTCTACATCTGTTTCTCTTCTTCTTCTTCCTCCTCTTTTTATTCTTCTTCATAATTCATGGTCAAAATTTTAGAGGGGCTCCAGCCCCCTCTCCCGATCCACCCTTGACAGGGGCATATGCCCCCATCAAATCCCTCCTAATAGCATATTATTTTGAATTCACATGGGTTTTCTATTTGGGAATTTGGTGATCTTGCCCTTACTACGATGTCCAATTGTGATTTTGCCCCTATTTTTGCGACTTTGCGATTTTGCTCTTACTTTTAGGAGACAACCTCCGTTTACCCCTGTTTTACACTCTGTTAGTTGAAGGCCTACATAAAAACAGAAAATAAATCTGAAATAAGTTAAGAGCTCTAGGGAAGACCTTAATACCCCTCACCTCATCCATACACCCTCTCTCACTCTCACCCGTTCTCGTTCCTCTCACCTGTGAGATCCCCTCACCTGTGCAGGCGGTGGCAGCCTCTGCGTACGCGGGCAGCGGCCCCCCGACACGGGCGCGAGGCGCCTCCTCCTTCCCTCCCTCTCACCTGTGCGGCGTGGCCTTGGCCTCGGCGTGGGTGGGCAGGCAGGAGCCCCGACGCAAGTGTCCTAGGTGCTCTTCCATCGGAGGAGCTCTGCAGGGCCAGCGCAGGGACACGTATGTGCAAGGTCGATGCTGCTTGCCGAATCAAAGCTTCTTGTCTCTGCCGACCGGTCGGATGGAAAGTTTGGAATGCAGATGGATTGCAGACTTGCGGTAGAGTAGAAAAGGTAAGGATTGGCACCCGGATTGCAGTAGAGAAAGATGTCGGATCTCCTTGCTCGGGGGATGCCCAACAGACAATAGTGAGGGAGATGATAATGCGACCTGATATTGTTGTTTGCTTGCTCATGAGGAATAGGAAGTGATAGGCGCTGGCCCAATCTTCCAAGAGGTAGATGGTGAACTCGATTGGGTGGAGAACTCGATGTTGATGATCCGGCTTCGAATCAGCACGATTCGGACCCCGCAACCGCTACACCACTGCTCCGCTGGTTATCAACCAAGCACAACTTGATTGATCTAGCCACGAAGGCTTTTCCCTGCAAGCGAATCGAGAACACAAGCAAAAAAATAAAGCATGCAATCTGATAATTGCAGATATAAATTGAAGCAAAGACAAAGGGGTTCAAGTTCTGATTACAAAAGGACTAATCGCATAGTGGTGACGAACAAGAACGGGGACCCTGATTCACAGCAAAAGACCTCGACGGTACAGTGGTTATGAAGAAAGTTTGATCCTCGACGGAAATCACAACATATTAAACAAAACCCCAGTCTAAACGACAATGGCTACTGAGTTTAAACCCTGAAGGGGCGACCAGGGGGGCGTCCTCAACCTGGGCTTACGGCCCGACACGATACACGACCAAATTGGCCCAAAAAGGTGACGCAACACCTTGTCGTGATCACACAGTATGATCCACAAATCTTATGGAGTTGGGACCAGAACCGAAATGACAACGTCGTCGTCCCCTTTCCAACGCATCCTTATACGCCATATTTCGATGTCGGACGAGGGAGATATCGCCGAAATCGTGCAGGGATGTCGGTTGAATCCGAACCGAACGTGACAGCTGAGTTGGAGACGACTTGTAGCGTGGGGAAGGACGTGGCGTGCGCGTATCCAGCGTGACGATGTCCTCATCAGGAAGAGAACAGAAGAGAGGAACAACAAATCCACATAGGTAAACATGTTTTTTACCACAGATTTAACGTTGTTAACTCCTCCTAGCGGAAAAGGGGCAAACCTGAGCTTTGATCTCAAAAAGCAGGGGGAAAATGCTCAAAGGAAAAAGAAGGGGCAAAATCACCATTGTCACTGAAAATAAGGGTAAGAACGCCAGAACCCCTTTCTATTTACCCTTGCCACCACAACTACTCACTAACCGTCTTCTACACACAAATGGAAATTTTGTATTGCCATAAAGTTGTTCTCATTACTCCAGATGGTTATTGACCTTAAGTCAAAATAGGCTCATGTTGATTAGTGCACACATATCACTTCACAATCTCTCTTAGAAAATCAGGTTTGGATCTAAGCTTGGGTATTTACTATTTAAATATTTTGCATGTTTGATTTTTTATAGTAAATATAGAACAAGAGTAGTTAATGACTACTAATAAACTTGAACTCAAATTAAAATCTTCAATAACATACAAGAAAATATTTATAGAAAAAACATAGCATGTTTGTTTGAAAATTTAAAGGAAAAATTGAAATACAATATCCAAATAATTAAAATATACTACAATAATAATCGGAATGCACTATCGATTTGATTTTTCTCATAACAATTGAAATGTAGTATTATAACAATTAAACATGTAGTGTCATAGCATGTCATAATAAATATTAATAAATAAGATTCCATTCTCTACATAAATCAGAGCAAAGTTTCAACACATAATTAACGAGAAATATTAGACTCGCAATATTGTAAAAATTCATCTTAGGTTTTTTGCATTTTGAATAAATGAGGACCCCAAAAGTAAGATAAATACAAAATACACACTGCGGATTTGTTCTCTGTGGATTACAACAAGTTCTTAAAAAAAATTAAGTGTGTGAACTTTGAAGCAAAGAGAAAAATCTAAGTTATGGTTCAGTCGATCAGTAAAAACAACAAGTTTCCGGTATTCTGACCTGAAGATGGATTTCTCCATTTATTGTCCCCAGGACGTGAACGTGGGCGACGTGTTTTTTCGTGAACCGCTGTCAGCACCACCGATGGGAGTACCGTCGCGGCCGTAGGATGGAGGAACCCATTGGTGGGCCAACGAGACTGCAGGAGGAGATGGCAGCTCGCGGACACACCATCATTGCCCATTGGCAAGGTTTAATTTATCAGATTTTCTTTTGTCGATTAGGGGATGGGTGAAAAATGCTGAGTAGAGGATATGAATGTGCAGAGTCGGGATGTTTCATTAAGGGCGAGCCTTTATTAAAAAAAAACTCAAAATCACGCTCTCTGGAGATTTGTGCTCGTAGTCATAGCTGTATTGAATCAGCACTGTCAGATACACAGGAATTTTGAGGAGATTTCACTCCTTCCATTTAGCAGTTCTTGCTTCTTCTTCTTCTTTTTTTTTTTGATGAAATAGCAGTTCTTGCTGAGAATGGTGGGTCGATATTTTATTTAATTTTATTATAATAACCTTATAAATTAAGGTGTGGTCTTCCGAACATTACAATGCCGATGCATTTTTAAATTACAATCGGATCGAATTAAACTTGGAACACAAACTCCATTGGATGTTAATTCAAACACAATCTCGAAGCTCGACACAAATCGTAAAAGTGTTTGCAATCCTTCATGGTTTCAGTAACTGGATCGGGCCAGTTGCATGAAGTTGATCGGAGTTGTATACTTGGCCGGCCCATCGTAGAACGCCTGGGCCGCGAGAAACGCCGTCCGCTGAGACGGGTGCGCGCGGTCCCAGAACACGTGCTGGTCGCGATTGGTGCAGAGCGTGGAGTTCGTCGTGCACTCCCCCTCCCCGCCCAGCCGCCCGCTCCCGCAGCACGCGGCGGCGATGTCGGTGAACCCTGACGCCGCCGGGTCGACCAGGACGTCCTGCGTGAAGCCGTACATGTCGGCGAGGGAGTAGACGAGGCCCGGCAGCCTCGGGGCGAGGCCGGCGAGCAGGGACTGGACGGCGCCGTTGAAGCCGGCGCCGAGCTGGTTGAGGAGGCCCGAGCACGCGCCCGCCGGGCTGAGAACCCGCACCGCCGCCACGCACCCCAGCGGCCACACGTTGACCATGGCGAACTTCCTGGCGCCCATGGCGTACAGCTTCTGCATATCAAATTAATGCATAGTATGCACGAGTAATTAAGCTTAATCAAATTAATGGTTCTTCTTCCGATCGAATTGATTTCTGGTTAGTGTGTGTGATCAGATCAGACCGTGACGGCGGCGGAGTAGTTGGAGACGAGGTTAGCGTAGAGCGCGGCGGCGTCCTTGCGCTGTTCTTCGGCTGACCTGTTGCGCGCCAGCTCTGCCGCCGCGAAGACGTAGAAGTCGTTGTTGCCGATGTTGACGAGGAAGACGGACCTCGAGAGCAGGTCGTCTACCGCGCCGGCGCCCACGGCGGCGACCATCTTGGCCTTGGTGGCCTCGAAGTACTGCAACTGCTTCGACAACGGGATGGTGTTGCCGGCGTTCTGCGTGAACGTAATTCTGTAAATTAGTAACTTGCAGTAGAGTAGTTTTGTTTGATAGTCGATCTGAACATGAAGAAGTGCTTACAGTGGAATCGAGGATACCAGCTCCTCCGGAAGCATAGTTGATACCACTTTTGAGAGCGGTAAGGACGACCAGAGGGCTGGAGGAGGAGGATGCCAGCGACAGATAGGCAGGAGGGCTCAACACAAATCCCAAGTTCTTTGCTGCAGCGCAAGCAGCCAATAAAGTTTAGCGTGCTCGTTAATTCTCTGTCAATGTTCATAGGCACAGAGCATGTGTATTTTTTTTTCTCGAATACGCAGGAGAGCTGCGTATCATTGTATTAAGAAGATGAAAATAGATTGTTACAACAGCGCGTGGCCGGCTAGACGCACGCCAAACTCACCCACTAGATATTACATGAAAGTGAGACCTGGGTGAACAAAATAACACATAGTGCTACTACTCGCTACACCGACAACCTAGGTGAGGGGGGTACGGCTCAAACAATGAGCAGCCCCACTCGAGCCATGCTGGTGCTTGCCTTCCGTATGGGGAGGGAGTCGAGAACCTTGTCAGCAAAGCCACCTGTCAAGCGGGTCTTGAAGACACCGTCGAGCTCGCTCGCCTCCATGTCGAAGCGTCGCATGAGTAGAGCATGTGTATCGAAGCATACCGACGTAGTCTGCGGTGTTGTAGCCATTGCTGAACCTTCCAGTAGGGATGGAGCCCGGGAAGTCGATGCCGTTGAAAGGCCTGTTGGCCCTGGGGACGGCCTCGCCGGGGAGATAGTTGTTGTTGCCGACGTCCACTATCGAAGACCCGAACACGAACATCGCCGGCGGCCGAGCGCCGCCGCCGGCAACGGTGCCGACGAGCACCTGCATACATGTCACGAGGCAGAGCACGCGAAGACGACGTCCCCCCATCGCCTAAACACTTTCTTGTTATCGTAGTGCTTGCCTGCTGCTAGCCTACGGCTTTCTAGAGGGAAATATATAAGCTGATGGCGCACGATGCATAGCAGACTGATCGACCAGCAGCAGTAGGTAATGTGCTTGGTCAATGGAGCTTATTTTCTAATTGGCCACCATTTTTTTTTGGGAGGGAACTACGACATGCAAGAAGCCGGCCTGAACTTTTGTATTGAGTAAGCCGAAGTTGTTTGCTTACCGAAATTGTGTGAGGGGGTTTTACATGAGGATTTTACATGCAGTAAGGTAATTTACACCACAAGCGACTGAACCCACAATTGAAGAGCATAGGAATCACTAGGAGACTTGCATCGATGAGCCCAAAGAGTAAGATCATCCGCGATCAAGCGGACGGTGACCCGAGAAGCAGTGAAGGAAGAATGGAACACAACATTATTCCTTGCTTTCCAGATGTTCCAGAGGACGGCGGTGATGATGGCCGACTGAACTACTGGGTGGCGTCTGGCAATTCACCCAGGGACCATAGGTCACAGTAGGAGAGCAGGTGAGGGGCGGCCAGCCACCTCACATCCCGCCAAATAGTGGCGGCACGGGGGTAGTGGAGCAAGATGTGCATCTGGTCTTCATGAGCTCCACAGGAAGAGCAGGCATGGAGGAGCGCCGCCGATGGAAGGCGGTCATGATGCACAAGCCAAAGAAAGTGCTTTACACCGGGGAAGGGCCTTGTTGTTCCAAATAGAGTCAGCGAAGTCATCAAGGGGTCGCTTTTCCATGTGCTAGGCATAGAAGGTGGCGGAGGTGAACGGCCGAAGCTCAACTCCAATCCCCCGGCAATCAGGAACACCAGGAGCAGGGGTGGCGCCTGGGAGAGCTTGGCGAAGGAGCCACAGTTCGCCTTTAGCGCCAACAGACAGGCGCGGGTGGAGGAAGAGAGAGACCATACTCCGCCTTGGAAGGTGTTCGCCACAGTGATGTTGGGGCACTGACTGTGGAACAGATGGGCGGGGAAGAGCTCCGCAAGCGGTTGCGGACCCAACAAGTGATCGAAGCAGAAGCTGCAGTGCATCCCATCCCCTAGGTGAACCTTGGTGCATTTCCGGAATTCTGGGAGCAGCTTGAGGAGGGCAGTCCACACCACCGGCGTGTCAAGACGATGGTGATCACCTAGGTCTCGCCCATCTCCCAAGCCATAAGTTTGAACGAACCACCGCTGCCACTTATTAGTGGAGGGAGGTAGATGAAGCTTTGCCAGGAACTTGGAGAGAAGCCCCCGGTTCTGGATGGCGAGATCTTTGACACCAAGGCCACCGCGAGCTCTGTCCCAACACAACAGTTCCCAGGTTGCTTTGCACTGACTCCCATGACACTGCGAGTCCCCTGTCCAGATGAAAGTCCGTCGCAGCACGTCAATGACGTCAATTGTCCCTTGCAGTAGGTGGCCACCATATATATATGACTTGTCAGTCGTCGATGGCGAAGGGGCGAGCGATCGAGTAACCTAGCTACGTACTCTGCTGATCAATGACTGAATATGGAATAATGTTAATGCTTGGAGGAACTTCTAGCTCGTCATTTGATTTTCAAGGAAAGGAAAATGGAAACGTCCATGCTTGCACGCAATGTGCTACACGGGCGGATATGCATGCATGTGACCGATTTGGTCAAGTGCAGAATGAAGGGCATGTTGGACGTATATGATCGGTCGTCAGGCATGCTGCTATCTTGTTTTAATTGATTGATAGGGTGTATTGTCAGTGGACATGTACTGTTCTCTGTTGGTGAGGATAGAAACTATCTATTCAAGTTGAAGTCTAGGCTCCACAACACTGCTAATATTTTTCTGTATTTATTTTACAAATAAACAATGATATTTTTACATTAAAAAAGAGAGTTTATCAATTAGGAAGTAAAATAATCACCATGTCCTGAAGCATTTGAACAACAAGAAAAATGAAAACGCCCATGCTTGCACGCAATATGTGCTACACGGCCGGATACCCGGATATGCATGCTGCATGTGACCGATTTGGTCAACTGCAGAATGAAGGGAATGTTGGACGTATATGATCGGTCGTTAGCATGGCTGCTATCTCGTTTTTAATCGGGTATATCTTGCGGCGGATCCAGGATGAGGAAGGTTAATTTTCTTCCTCCTCCTCTTTTTCTTCTTTCTCCTCTTTTCTTTCTTCCTCTTCTCCCGCCTCTGCAGTGAACTGTACTTGGTTATAGAAACTATTTATTCAAGTTGAAGTCTAGTGTCCACAACACTGCTAATATTTTTATCTATATCTATTTTACAAAATAAATAATCCTAGTTTTACATTTAAAGAGAGTTTTATTAATTAGGAAGTAAAATAATTACAATCATTTTTTGAGTAAAAATTACAATCATTTTTAATAAGGTAATTAAGGTAGTGTTTTGAAGAGAGAAAAAGCTAGTTATGCATACTTTCTTGCATTTAATTTATACTAGTAGAAGTGCACGTGCGGCACACACGTGATATAAAAAAGATTGTAAATAAATAGAATATGTTTACAAAAGTAAGGATATATTATATTATCATAATAGTAATGATTACTAATCTCGAATTCATAATTTATTACGAGAATGGTAGGGAGGACGTCTCGGCCAGGAGGAATGCAAGGCACACCAGGGACACGATGGGACGACATAAGATTAAATAGATGCTAAAAGCATGTGTGTCCTACATGGAAAGATGGGAGACAAAATAAACTAATCAGACCAGATTGGTTATTTTCCTTTCTTGCTTGAAAGTCGAAATTCATCATGTCTTGGATCAGAATTTTTTTTGTTTCTAAATAAATCAGGTGTCAGTTTATATTACAATGTCCCGTGCAAAAAAAACCAACCTTTTTTATCAGTAACAGTTATCAATTAAAATAACACACTTCAATAAATATATATCCTTCATACAAATGACATCAATCTAACATTCTTTGTGCCTTTTCCACTCGTCTACCCTGCATAGCAGTTAATAGATTAAATTAAATTATAACAATTTGCATTGAAAAAACTAAGATATTTGATAAATAACAATGCTCAAATAATACAATGTACCTCATGCTTCCAAGACATCTCTATACACAATGTAAACCCCCTTGGTAAAATCATGGTTAAAGGATATAACAAATTCCCATGATAGTATGTTGTAACATACGTACCAGCTGTCTGAAGGTCACCATTTTCACACTGTTGTTTTTGACAACGCCGATCTTCACACCGTTTGGCAGACTTTGCGGTTCTTTCGTCTCGTGGTAACAGATTGTATTTCCTCTTTTTTTTTCTCACAGTCCTTTTTTTTATGACGTTCTTTAGTCGTAATGAGACACTCTGGACCTACTAATCCAGCCAAAAAAATTTGACACATCCTTTAACCTAATTAAATAAAAATCAATTTAATCTACAGTTGTACTCTGCATTACTGATGTGGATATTTACCTATTTGAGACAGCGGAATCTCCAGCCTGTTGGGCTCATCATCACCAACATTGTCTACATTTACAATTCTATTGCGTGCAAATTATTGTTCCGATGGAGCCACTCATCTTGATTGTCATCATGATCAATTTCTCCCTCTAATATGGCTGACAAATTAAAAGAGCAAACTAAATTAGTTACTGAAAACCACAACTCTACGTCTAACCAAGGGCACCTACTAATCAAGAAAAATATGTATGTTTAGACAATGGAATTTCCAGCAAGGTGGATTCATCACCAACAGCATCAGTGATACATATACTTACCTGTTTTAGACAATGGAATTTCCAGCAAGGTGGATTCATCACCAACAGCATCTACGTTTACAATTCGGTCGCGTGAAAAATTATTGTTCCGATGAAGCCACTCGTCTTGATTGTCATAGTCGTCAATTTCATCCTTTAACATTGCTAGCAAAATAAACACGCTATAAGAATAATTCCATCCCTTGATTTTTGTCAAAAAAAAACTATGTTGATGATTTAATTAGTAATAATTATCAACACACTATAAGTAAAATAATTAACTAACCAGAATATGAGACAAACTCTTGTTGACCACTAACAGATCCATGATCGTGGGAAATCGCTGCACATATCATCATGAAAATTTACATGTTAGTGCGTAAAAAAAGAATTAAGGTACTAAATTGTATTTTCCATTGCAAAAGAAACATACCTGATGCTGGTGTACTCAAATCAATTCCGTGCCCAAAGGTATAAGATGCAAACCCTTGACGACCAGAATAGATCCATAACCGTGGAAAACCGCCTCGCATGAAAATGTTAATGTCAACGCGTCAAAAAAGTACAGCTACTATATTGAATTAATTCAGAAAGAAACACACCTGATGCAGGTGTACTCAAATCAATTCTATGATTAGATAGGCAACCGGTATAAGATGCAAATTCTTGTCCACCAGCAAAAGAACCAAAATAATGGGGACACCCTGGACATATAATCAGGACAAAATACAAAATAAAAACAATTATACCACAAAATATGAAAAATCAAGCTCGAAATGTTGTAAAACCTGATTTAGGTGTTGGATTAATCAACACGGATTCTGGTGTGAACTCTTGTGTATGTTCTGCCACTACTACCAGGTTACCATCCCCTTTATGCTGACAAACCGGTGTGACCTCTTGATGTTGTTGAGCTGCTACTGCCGCAGATACCTCTTTCTCAACCTTCTTTCGTTGGTAATCTTGTCTCCGCTTTGCATTCCTCTGTTCCTTGACTTCAGCTGGTAAACTTGCATAGCTCTCACAACGTTTCTTGTTGACCGTAAAAGGTTCGAACAAAAAAATGGAAATGCATTGGTATAACAAAAGGAGGTTAAAACCCTGCGGATTCATCAAAGAAGGAACTCACCGCCTTCAGAAGTATTGCTCAATTGATCATTTGTCCTCTTCAAGCCGCGAGAGGCACGACGAGATCCTGTGTTCGTAATATCACCGAAGGGGATGCATTGACTCATTGCAAAAACCAGATATAGGCCCTCACCACTGTCTTAGTGTCGAATCAGAGAGTTAGAGATGGGAGATGGGTACATATCACAGTTCACAGACTGAAGGGCAACAAAGCTGAACAAACTGGATCAGAGATGGACGATTGACGGAGCTGTGCACAGCCCCGTCATCGCCGCCCTAATGCGCGATACGTGGAGACCTCGTCGGATGATAACCTTGCCAACGTGTAGTTGACAGCCTTGCCGCCGCGCGCCCGTGCCCCTGCGAAAGCCCCCTGGAAGAAAATTATCATCCGAGGATTAACTGGAGAGCTGGCGGCTCACGGGGATGGCTGTTGATGAGTAGGCAGCAACCCGTTGCACAAGCAGCAAAGGAAACACGCGTGAGAAGAAGCAAGCAACAATGGGACGACTATAAAGGATTGCTAGGCTTGTGAGAAATTAAGTCAACATTGCGGCAATCAATCAGGGCCTTCCCGAAATCGCAGCAATCAAATCACCCATGCCAAAACTTGTCACGTCATGCAAACAATTTTAAAAGGAAACAAAAACATTTGTATGATATTTAATTTAAATTAGGAAAGGAATGAGGGAAGGAAAGTTTCCTGTGAATGAAAGGAAACATACACTCACAATTTGGTTCTATTTGGAAAGGAGAAACAAAGGGGAAATAAATTTGGGTGTGATCGTGATTGGTGGGCGGGATTTAATTTAAATTAGGGAAGGAATGAGGGAAAGAAGGTTTCCTGTGAATGAAAGGAAACAGACACACACGGTTTGGTTCTATTTGGAAAGGAAAAACAAAAGGGAAATAAATTTGGGTGTGATCGTGATTGGTGGGTGGAATTAACGTCGTGTGTACCGTATTAGAAAGTTTGAGTACGTGGACCGTGGCATATAGTATGAGCTAGCTGACGTGGACACTGGCCCACGGAGTGGGTACACTTTGGGAGGTGGGGTACACTTTGGGTGAAAAAAGTTTGGGGGAACGACAACGAAAGGGGGGGGGGGGAGAGACACCCCCTCCCTTCCATATTTGAGGTTTCGTTGTCATTTTCCTTCCATATCCGAGGATTGACGGGTGGGTCGCACATGACATGCGGACCACTCTGTGAGAGGTGGGTAGACTAAACTCTTGGTGAGAATTGTTTTCAATTTACTCCTCTCTTATAGTATAGATTTCCTAGAAGATTTCCTATTGGAGGGATCATCGGTTTGGGCGGGTGCCAAGGGACATTGCACCGGAATGTTATCATCCTTTAGTTCCATTGAAAAGTACTATTTACCGGTTACATACGGTGTTTGGACACAAATTAGGGGTATGAAACGTAAACTAATGACAAAACCTATTACATAATCTGAGTTAAATCTCGAGACGAATCTATTGAGTCTGATTAGTTCATGATTTGACAATAACGTTACAGTAAACATGTGCTAACGATGAATTAATTAAGCTTTAAAAATCGTCTCGTGATTTCCAGACGATTTCTGAAATTAATTTTTTATCTGAACACTTCTTCTCACATCCTATGAAACATCTGACGTGACATCGCAAAAATTTTTCACGAGCAAAGACCTCGGTTGGCAATTTGGTATGGCGGAAAAATCACACAATTGCTGAAGTGGTAAAGCCTACCGACACACACCCCTTGGTTTCGGAGAGCCTTTCACTCTATATTTTATTATATACGTTTAGCGAAAGGAATGTTTTTGGTGGACACTTCGCCACTGCCAGGTTCAAATTTCCTCTGAATCGGCACTTCGCCAGTTCACTGAACAACTCTAGTCGCTACTATCACTCGTCCAGCTCAGTAGCTCACTGACCAGGAAGATACAGTCTCCTGGTGATTCACTACTGCTTTTTTTTTTTTGATAAAAGGCTATCATAGCTCTGCTTTTTGAAAGCAAAATAAGCACTGGGATTCACTACTGCTATTACAGAGTGCAATTCGCAGGATTGGTGATTGATGGGCGAGGGACAGCATATATATCGCTTCAGTCATTTAACCTTTTTTTATTTTATTCCTTGGACTGGTTCTCAGTCCAGGTCTGTAAATACTTTAGTTGTGTTATACTATAAATGCAGAGCACCCATTCCTCCATATGGTTTCAGGATTGGGCCAGTTGCATGAAGTTGATCGGAGTTGTATACTTGACCGGGCCGTTGTAGAAAGCCTTGGCCGCGAGAAAAGCAGTCCGCTGCGACGGGTGCGCGAAGTCCCAGTAGACATGCCGGTCGCGGTCGGCGCAGAGCGTGGAGTTGGGCCTGCACCCGGCCTGTTGGTCCCCGCCCAGCCGCCCGCTCCCGCAGCACGCGGCGGCGGCGTCGGTGAACCCCGACGCCCCCGGGTCGGCCACGACGTCGCGCGTGAAGCCGTACAGGTCGGCGAGGGAGTAGACGAGGCCCGGCAGCCTCGGTGCGAGGTCGTCGGCGAGCAGGGACCTGGTGGCGCTGTTGAAGCCGGCGGCGAGCTGGTTGTAGAGGTCTGAGCACTCGCCCGCCGCGCTCTGCACCCGCACCCGCGGCACGCACCCCAGCAGCCACACGTTGATGATGGCGAACTTCCTGGCGCCCATCGAGTACAGCTCCTGAATACGCACGCGTAATTTAGCGGATCAAATCAATGATCCTCTTGTTCCTATTGAGGAGAAAAACAGAATTGAATTGTCGTTGGTGTGTGATCAGACTTTGATGGCGGCGGAGTAGTTGGAGACGAGGTTGGCGTAGAGCGCGGCGGCGTCCCTCCGCTGGTCTTGGGCTGATCGATTCCGCTCTCGCTCCGAATCCGCGAAGACGTAGATGTCGTTGTTGCCCATGTTGACGACGAAGACGGACTTCTTGAGCAGGGCGTCAACCTCGGCGGCGCCCACGGCGGCGACCATTTTAGCCTTGGTAGCCTTGAAGTACTCAACCTCCTTCGACAACGGGATGGTGTTTCCGGCGTTCTGCGTGCATGTAAATTAGTAGTTACTTATTACAGTGGAGTATTCTCAGTTACTTTGATCGATCGATCTGAAGATGAAATAACACTCACGGTGGAATCGAGGATCCCAGCTGATGCAGAAGCATAGTTGACACCACTGGTCAGCGCGGCAAGGACCAGACGGTCGGAGGAGGTGGAGTTGGGTGCCAGCGACAGGTAGGCAGGAGGGCTCAACACGAACCCCATGTTCTTGGCTGCATATGCATGCAGCACAACACAAACACAAGCAAAGCGGCACGAGCCGATGTTGAAATCTTCTAGCATGCTCTCTGTTCATGATCATGCATGCACGCACGTATATATATACGACATACAGACGTAGTCAGCGATGTTGAAGCCATTGCTGAACCTTCCGGTGGGGATGAAGCCCGGGAAGTCGATGCCGTAGAAGGGCCTGTTGGCCCTGACGACGCCTTCCCCCGGCAGGTAGTTGTTGTTGCCGACGTCCACCAGCGACGACCCGAACACGTACGTCGCCGGCGCCCGAGCGCCGCCTCCTGCAACGACGACGGCGGCGGTGCCGACGAGCACTTGCATACATGCCGCAAGGCACAGAAGAAGAAGAAGACATCCAGCCATTGCCTTGGTGTAGCTAATAAGCTAGCTGCTGCTAGCCCACGGCTTTCTGAAGGGAACACATATAAGCTGCTGATGATGCGCGCGTAGTAGACTATAGCTGCAGTAGGTAGCTACTAGCTAGTGTGCTAAGGTCAATAGAGGCTTAAATTTGCTACGTACTCCACGCACGGATGTACCATTACCATGGTTGAATATGAAAATGGGAGTGAAAATACCGCAGGTATAAGCGACCGCGGAGCTTATCGAAATAGTGTTGCATGTCCCACTTAGAAGTTTTGAATTTTTTTGAACTTTTGCACACCAATATTACCAAACAAGATGTGCATTGTCCCAAAAGTTGAGATTCAAAGAACTTTTGTAAAAATTCATATGAAAAAACAAATTTCATCACTAGAGGATGAAATTTGTTTTTTCTTATGAAATTTTACAAAAGTTGTTTGAATCTCAACTTTTGGGACAATGCACATCTTGTTTGGTAATATTGGTGGATGAAATTTGTTTTTTCATATGAATTTTTACAAAAGTTGTTTGAATCTCAACTTTTGGGACAATGCACATCTTGTTTGGTAATATTGGTGTGCAAAAGTTCAAAAAATTTCAAAACTTCTAAGTGGGACATACAATACTATTTCGATAAGCTCCGCGGTCGTTTATACCTGCGGTAATGCGTTTCTGATATGAAAATGGAACAATGGTCAATGCTCGGAGGAATTTCTCACACTCGCCATGGAATGGAATAATGGAGAATGGAAACACACATGTGCTACACGGGCTGGATATGCATGCATGAGTTTGCACTACGGGAAACCGCGGGTTAAGTTGCCGAGTTCCCAAAACACTTGGGAAAAGGCACACCGCAAATGCGGGCCGACAAACAACTCTTTGCTGAGAGCTTTTTTTTTAAGGTGAGAAGGGCCCACCGGCCAACCACCCTCAAGCCGCACCATTTTTTTCAGGTAAAGTCGCGCGCTACCAGTACCAGAATGCCCACCTCTGCCGAGAGTACCTTGCTCTCTGCAGAGGGTTGTTTCCTCTCGGCACAGGCTGTGCCGAGAGGGAACACTCGGCACCGTTGGCCTGACAAAGGGCTCTATGCCGAGAGCCGGCTCAGACCCTCTCGGGGCACGTGTGACGAGAAACACACATGACTCTCGGCAAAGAAAGTTCAAAAAGAATAAAAAAGGCAAGCACCACAGGATGGGCCCACCGCCGCCGAACCTCCACGGCCGTCGCCAGCGCCGCCGGCGCCACCAGTCCACCACGCCGCCACCGCCGCCACCACCAGTCCACCACGTCGCCGCCGTCACCACCACCACCACCACCAGTCCACCACGCCGCCGCCGCCGCCGCGCCACCCGTGGAAAACAAAAACAGGGAGGAAGATATGAGAGAGAGAGGAGCACTCGCCGCCACTGCTGGATCTCGTGGGAGGAGAAGCGCCCGCCGTCGCCAGATCTCGTCGCCGGGGAGCTCCGCTACGCGCCACGCCCAGCACCCGGCTGCTCCACCGTCGCTGGCCCGCCGTTGCACCTCACGGGATCTGCCGCCACCGCATCTTCGGATCTGCCGCCGCACCTCACGAGATCCGCTGTTGCCGCTCCTCGCTACGAGGTGAGGGACGAGCGGAGGGGGGGAGTACGCATGGACAACGTTTCTATAGTGAACGATAATGAATGTGGACGCTTTCGTGAGTGCTGGCACGAAAGGTTCTGAATATTCTGTGATTTTCTACAGGTACACTAACCATGGTTGTTAGGTACGGTAATTAAGAAACGAATAGCTTCCAGCTAGTTATTATAAGGAGAGACGTATTTATATGTCTCGCCACAGGCACTAACTTCGATTTTAAGCTTAAAAGCTTGCTGAGGATTTATAGAACGTTTTTGCATCATGTTAAAAGCTACTAAACTGAAAATGATCCTTAGGATTCCTATGCTCTTATAGAGTATACTAGTATGTTAGGACACTAGTGCCATGCTTTAAGGATACGGTACAAGTCGAGTAATGACTCATTGCTCGTGAGATATAGGATGCTTATGTTGGAATCATAAGTTAGATAAATGTGTGGTAAGAGCAATGGGTTCGGTCTCGACCGAGTAGCATGGTGCTGGTTTAAGCTATTGAACGTACCAAGTGCTTGTCGAGAATGGGATCGGTAAGCCTAGTACCTAATGAACCAGTGCGGGGACTTTATCGCTACTACTCTTGAGATGCGTCTCCCGGTTCGCTACCGGTAGTGCAAGTGTGAGTCTGGACGTGCTGTGTGAGGGCGGTTCGCTAACTGTGGTGCCTGTCCCTAATCTGGGGAATAACGGGAACCGCCTGGTCGGGGTAGACCCCGCATTCGCTTTTATTTGATTTCTTGGGGTCTACCTTCTTCCGTGTATCTTGGGTTGACCTTGCAAGGATATAAATCGATCGATCGTCGGTCACTCGCCGTTATCTGAGTCGGCTTGACCACTGGCTACCCCATACTTATTTGTGGAACATTTGGATTAATATTGTTGCCTGATTAATATTGTTTGCACAAACATGCTTGTTTAGTTAGGTGCTTACCTAGAATGGTTAACATACTAGAATATGAGCTAAAATTTGAAATTAAAGATCAACTCTTAGCCGCTTTTGGCAAAAATAAACCCACCAGTCAAAAAGCCTTGCATGTCTAGTTGTACTTTTATTTTTGTCGGGTCCGTCTTGCTGAGTATTAGCATACTCAGCCTTGCTTAATTTATGGTTTTCAGGTAATCCAATCTGGCTTGGATCTATTCCAGATGGTTGGGAACTTGAGTGGGAGCAGGATGACGAAGAGTGACACTCTATGGATGGCCTCCCATGTGTATCTTCCGTTAGTTTTTATTTCCGCTGTTTAATATCTAAAACACCTTTACTTTCATGTATCAAAATCTGGTTTGTAATAATGTGAACCTGTGGTATTTTATGTAATGTTGAACTTGTACTCTGGTCCCACCTTCGTGTGGGCTTTGCGCATATCAGCGATCTTGTTGTAAGTGATTTACCGGGCTTGACCTGGCAGAGGCGACAAAATAACTCCTTGTTATCGCTTATTAGCCAAGTGGACCGGCTTAGGTGATAATACAGATTTATTTTGGGCGGTTCTGTCACAAGACGACGATGCTCTGGGCACTCGCGGCCGCCGTGGTCGGTGTGGTGCCTGCGGAGGACGGGAGGTGAGGCGGTTGTGCGGTTGGGAGGGAGGCGGAGGTAGGGTTAGGGTTGGCGCGCTTATATGGAGACGGGCAAGTGGGCCGAGGTGGGCTGGCGATGGTGGGTCGAGGTGGGCCGGATTTTTCTTTGTCGAGAGACCACCACCTGGCTCTCGGCAAAAAGACCTCTTTGCCGAGAGTTTAGCTCTCGGCACAGAAATATTTAATCAAGTTAATTATTAAAATAGCAAATAAGCACAAAATTTTTCCAAAATTCAACATGTCACCAGTTATGATGTTTATAACTTATAAAAAAGTTTTTTGTTCAAACTCAAATTTGAATTTCTCTTAGACTTTAAATCTAGTGACATTAGTTCAAATTCTTTGAAACATCCCGAGAGATGTTCCAGTTTCTAAACAACGTACGTGTCCAAGTGTTCAAAACATTCTCATTTTTTTTCACAACCTCCTCATATGATATCATGAGTTCTTGACAAATTTCGTGATTTTCAAACTTCATTTGAATTTTATACAATTTTTAAACCGTTCTACCTCACGATCTTCATCATGATCAGAGAACCAAATGTAAAAAATTTAGCTTCATTTCATGTACATGGTCTTAGAGATGTCTCATGAACATGAATATCATTGTTTCACCAACTTTACTCTATGATTTAATGCAGTTGCTGTTCAAATCGGACGTATACGAAAAAAATTGCCTAGAATGATATAAAATTGTTAAATATAGCAAACAGAGCTAAAATTGTGCCAACTTTGAGCAAGAGTTTTGTATATGTGTATGTTGATGGTACAAAAAGTTTGGATTTAAGAAAGTGATTTTTTAAAAAAAAATTGCTGAGAGCCCCTGACTTTGCCGAGAGTTTTTTGTTTGCCGAGAGTTTTTTTAATTTGCTCTCAGCAAAGTCTTCTTTGCTGAGAGTTTTTTATTTGGCTCTCGGCAAAGACCCGGACTCTAGGCAAAGGCGGCCGACGGGGTTCGAACCCGCGACCTCCCTCTCGTGCGCACCCTCCTCACTGCTCTACACTGTCACATGCCATACTCCATTTTCATTCTCCTCATATTATACTAAATCGAGTGTAAATTGCTTTTTTTAGGACCTGGGTGGCTTCAAATTAAAAAATTTGTCAAATACAAAGTTTTATAACTTTCATTTGGGGAGTTTCTCCATTCAAGATAATTTACAAAATTTGAATTTCAAATTTGAGAGATTAAAACTTAGTTTTTCGATGACAATACGATTTCAGATTAAAAAGTTGAAAACTACAAGGTTTCATAACTTTTCAAGATTTACAACTTTTATTTTGATTGTTTCTCCATTCAAGATCGTTTGAAACATTCAAATTTTCAAATTTTAGAAATTCAAGCGTACTTCTAGTTGACAAAACTAATTCAAATTAAAACATGTTCAACTACAAAGTTGTATAGCTTCAGAAGATATACAGCTTTTATTTTTGTCATTTGTTCATCCAGCATAGAGGTAGTAACATTATTCACAAATCTTATATATCTCTTGTATAGTTTGATGAAACTATACAAGAGATACACATTTTGTGACGAACATTACTAACTTTTAGTAAAATGTTGAAATGACCTACTAAAAATTGTACATCTTGAGAAGTTATACAACTTTGTAGTTTCAAGCTTTTTAATTTAAATTTATTTACGACTTCAAAATGTGATTTGAATTTCTATTTGCCGAGTGTTTTTCCTTCAGTACTCAGCAAAATAGTTTTTTTGCCGTGAGCCCTTTTCCGACCGTCGGCAAAATAGTTCTTTGGTATGAGCCCTTTTTCAGCCACCCGCAAAATAGGTCTTTGCCGAGAACCGGCCTCCATGCTTACGGCAAACACCTTTTTGCCAAGAGTCCTGATTTTTGCCGTGAGATTTTGTTGTGGCTGTCGGCAAAACGGTATTTTGCTGTGAGCCCGACAAAAAATTCACGGCAAAAAGTATGGCTTACGGCAAACTTCGATTTTCCCGTAGCGATGTGGCAGATTTGGTTAGCTGCAGAATGAAGAGCTCGTAAGTTGGACATATACAATCTCAGTTGTCATCGTGGTTACGCTGCTATCTTGGCCTTTTTTTGACAATTTCAATTTTGTAAATCGTGAATTTATCATTATATTTACGTATATGCATCTAGTAGTTTGTATATCCCATTTAATTTCCTGAAGACTACTTGTGTTTTGAGAAAAATATTGGTTAATTACAGTACATATCATACTTTTTTGTCTAACAATTAACATTTGCTAGTAATAACTTGAGAGGGTTTTTTTATGTTCTCTATATATAACTTAAAGTGGCAGGGAAAATTTTTCTAGGCAAGAGGGAGGAAATTTCGGAGGCTGCAGTACAACAGGTTGAAAAACGGTGAATGGTCAGTCATTCATATGGCTACCACTACTCTTAAACGTCCTACGGAATACGGTAGGAAGCACTCCCCATTAGTTAATATTAGTTGAAAAATGAAGATGATTGCCAAGTCATAAGTATTTCTTTTTTTCGCGTAAAGTCACGCATTTTTTTCGCATAAAGGAATCCCACAAGTCGCGCATTTTTTCGCGTAAAGTCGCGACGTTCCGCGGTTGCCGTGGTTCGAACATGTGACCTCTGTCCTCGCGCGAAGCCTCCTTTACCACTACACCACACACTCATATGCATCCATATGCAATTTTGATTCTACTCATATTATACTACACCGACTGTAAATCGGTTTTTTGAGGCTCTAAACAGATTCAAATTAAAAACTTGTCAACTACAAAGTTTCATAACTTTCTGAGGTCTACAACTCTCATTTTGGGAGTTTCTCCATTTGAGGTCGTTTACGAAATTTGAATTTCAAATTTGAGAGATTCAAATTTGAATTTCATAGACAATATGGTTTCAAATAAACAAGTTGTAAACTACAAAGTTTATAACTTTTCAGGATCTATAACTTTCATGTTGAGAGTTTCTCAATTTGAGATCGTTTGAAAAATTTGAGATCTCTGCTGGCGGGCGACATAAGCCACCAGCCAGCACAAATGGTCCCATTTGTGCTGGCGGGTGGCTTATGTCGCCCACCAGCACTATGCCTTCACTGCTGGCGGGTGCAGAGCCGGCGCCCCTATGCACTACTGTGCTGGCGGGTGCCCACACTAATTTTCATGTGCCAGTACAAATCATTTTTGGCGTAGTGGATGATTGTCAAGTCACAAGTATTTCTTCTCTTCTTACATGAAATACTGGAATCTATACTCAATCCGTCCCAAAAAGACAAATTATTATGTTATTCAAAATTTGTCTCAAAAAATAAGTCATTCTATGATTCAAAATTTGGCAAAGAAAATTCATCATAATTTGGCATGTGTGCATAAAAGTAGTCAAGTAACGCTAAATATGACCAATAAATAGGAGCGATTCAGGTCAGACTCATACCTTCTTGTTAATCTACCATAAAATTCCTATAATATTTTTCTAGGATGGAGGGAATAGTACTTAAAAATGGAGTTTGCCAAGTGTTTTTGCTTCAGCACTCAGGCAAAATAGTTCTTTGCTATGAGACCTTTTCCGACCGTCGGCAAAATAGTTTTTTTGTTGTGAGCTCTTTTTCAGCCGTCCGCAAAATAGGTCTTTGCCGAGAACCGACCTCCAAGCTCACGGCAAACACCTCTTTATCGAGAGTCCTACTTTATTCCGTGAGTTTTCGTCGTGGCCGTCGGAAAAACTGTATTTTGCTGTGAGCCCGACAAAAAGCTCACGTCAAACTTCGATTTTCCTGTAGTGATGTGGCAGATTTGGTCAACTGCAGAATGAAGAGCTTGTAAGTTGGACGTATATGATCTCGGTTGTCATCGTGGTTACACTGCTATCTCGGCCTTTTTTTTTGTCAATTTCCGTTTCGTAAATCATGCGTTTATCACCATATATATGTATATGCATCTAGTAGTTTGCATATCTTTTTAATTTCCTCAAGACTACTTGTGTTTTGAGAAAAATATTGGTTAGTTACGGCACATATCATTATTTTTTTGTCTAACAATTAACATTTGCTAGTAATAACTTGGGAGGTTTTTTCTATGTTCTCTATATATAACTTAAAGTGGCAGGGAAAATTTTTCTAGGCAAGAGGGAGGAAATTTCGAAGGCTGCAGTACAACAGGTTGAAAAACGGTGAATGGTCAGTCATTCATATGGCTACCACTACTCTTAAACGTCCTACGGAATACGGTAGGAAGCACTCCCCGTTAGTTAATATTAGTTGAAAAATGAAGATGATTGCCAAGTCATAAGTATTTCTTCTTCTTACACGAAACACTGAAAACTATACTCAATCCGCCCCCCCCCTCCCCCCCAAAAAAAAAACAAATTATTATGGGATTCAAAATTTGTCACCAAAAATAAGTCATTTCACGATTCAAAATTTGTCAAAGAAAATTCATCATAATTTGGCATGTGTGCAAAAGCAGTTAAGTAAGAGCATCTCCAAGAGTCTAGCTAAATCTCACTCTTTATATTCCTATTTAGCTATCCATATAGGTAAAATTTTCTCTCTATATTTGATGACATTCCAACAGCCTAGCCAAATCATACTCTTCATACAGTTTTAAAATGCTATTCAAACATTTTTCCTTTATCAAATCTGAGTGGTTCTTCGTTGGTGCTCTGGCTGGCCGACGCCAGGCCACGCTTGCAGATCCCCAGCCGAAGGCCATGACGAGCGCCGTGCCACCACCTCATCTCGGCGCCCCACACGAACGACGGAAGCCATGCAGAGATCAAGGCAGACCTCCATGCCGGAGTTGCCACAGCCGACGACGAGGACGCGCTTGCCGCGGTAGGCCTCGCCGGACTTACTCAAAGACGTGGGACACGGGTTCGGCGAACTCGTCGGCGCCATCGAAGTCGCGCACCACGCGCTCGTGTCACGACCTGGGTCGCGCCACTGTTGCTTATAATACAATCAGCAAGCCCATTAAAGAAGTTGGCCCGAGGCCTTGTAATAACCGGCCTGTGAGCCGTGAAAGGGCTATAGCCCATGTACCTCGCTGAACATATACCCAGCAATGACTGGGAAGAGGACATCAATGAACACTGTAGCTAAATGCTAAGACCTAAATTCCTTTCCCTCTCGTGCTCGAGGTGGCGCCGCCGTGCGATTTCGCCTAAACCCTCCAGCTATTTGTGGTTCGCCACATCTGGTATCTAGAGCCTCGTCTACCGGTTGCTGCGACGGATCAGGGAAATTTTTTCCTCGATTGCTCTGTGACTGACTAGATCTGGCGCCGGACGCCTCTACCTCCGACTCCACTCCACCACCACCACCACCACCCTTCCCCGCGGGAAACCGAAGCCGTTCACCTTGACCGCCAGGATGACGACTGTCGAAAGGCAGATCGACGAGCTCGGGCGCCGGATCGACAACCTCTGCACTAACGTCGACTCCATCACCACCAGCGTCAGCAAGCTCACGACGAACGTCGGCAAGCTCACCGACACGTTCACCACCGTCCTTGACAAGGTGAACATCGTCGAAAAGTGGAGCAAGGACGCTGACAAGTTCGCCATCGACTTGGATGCGGTGGTCACCAATCTCACGTCGCGCGTACAAGCGTTAGAGTAGACACCCAAAACTGCTCTGCTGTTGCCCTCGTTGCGCGAGGAAGAGGGGCGGGCCAACAGCCACGGCAATCCAACCGATCACCAAGGTGTGTTGGCTGGGGAATCGACTCCTCACCCCACCCTGGTCAAAGGTACGCACATCCATTCACATACTGCAATTGGGGGTCAGGATAGTGGGATTAAGTATGCAGGCAGAGATGCTAGAGGCATCTCAGAGGTGATTTTCACCTCGGGGTGCAAGGGGTTTCTCTTGAAGATATAGTGACAAGGCTTCATCATCTGGCACAGCAGCCCCTCAAGGCTTATTGGGCTCTCAACCGGCTGAAGCAAAGCTAAATGGCAAAGCTAAGCTTGATGACAAGCTCTCAGCCTTAATGACACAGAGAAAGAAGCAAGGCCTGTGTATGAAGTGTGGGGATAAATGAAACAGAAATCACAAATGTCCTCCACAAATTCCTCTTCATGTCTTGGAAGAACTGTTTGAAAGATTCCAACTGGAAGAGACTATGGATGATTCTACTACAGGATCTTCAAGTGATGAGGAGCTCTTATGTCCGTCTCACTGTGCTGCAGCAGGGGTTCAAGGCAAGAAAACAATCAGGCTGCAAGGAAAAATTCACAAGCAAGACATATTAATCTTGGTGGACTCAGGAAGCTCTTCAACATTTATCAGTGCCAAGCTAGCTGAGCACCTGGAGCTCCCTCTAGAAGATGCTCCTGAAGCTCAGGTTACAATTGCCAGTGGAGGCAAGATGTTGAGTAACAAACAAGTATCTAATGTCACATGGTGGACCCAAGGCCATACCTTCTCTACTGCTGCCAGAGTGCTGGACATACCTCATTATGATCTCATCCTTGGAATGGACTGGCTGGAGCAATTCAGTCCCATGTGGGTTCATTGGAGGCGCAAGAGTTTGAGGTTTAAGCACAATGGCAAGTCTGTGCTGCTACATGGTGTGAAGGATTGCACAAGCCAATGCAAGAAGCTCAAGATCAAAAAGCTCAAAGGCCTTCTCAAGAAGGGAGGAGTTGCCTAGTTAGTGCAGTTGTCTCTAGTCAAGCCTCCTCCACAAGATAACTCTGTTCCAGTGGACATTCAACGGCTGGTGGACAAACATGAGCATTTGTTCCAAACTCCCAAGGACTTGCCACCCAACAGAAATTGTGATCATCAGATCACATTGATTCCAAGAGTGAAGCCAGTAAATGTGAAACCATACCGCTACTCTCCAACACAGAAAGATGAAATCGAAAGACAAGTGAAGGAGATGCTTAGTAATGGAATCATTAGGCCTAGCACAAGTCCGTTTGCCTCACCAGTGCTGCTGGTCAAGAAGAAAGACGGTAGTTGGCGATTCTGCATAGACTACCGTCAGCTCAACGCCATCACAGTAAAAAATAAATACCCTCTCCCTATTATTGACAAATTGTTGGATGAGCTCAAAGGTGTAGGCTGGTTTACAAAGCTAGACATGAAGTCGGGATATCATCAGATACAGATTCATGCTCCTGATGAACAGAAAATAGCATTCCGTACCCACCACGGCCATTGGGAGTTTCTTGTCATGCCATTTGGCCTTACCAACGCACCAGCCATCTTTCAAGCAATTATGAACACAACTTTTCAGTCTATGCTCAGGAAATGTGTGTTAGTCTTTGTGGATGACATCTTGGTGTATAGCAAGACTCTGGAGGAGCACAAGCAGCATCTCCAAGAAGTGTTTGATATCCTAGAGCAACATCAGTTTGTGCTCAACAAAGTTAAGTGCTCCTTTGCTCAGCCTTCACTTGAGTACTTGGGGCATATAATTGTTGACATTGCTAACATCATCGACTAGAAACAGATATAAGTTCCATCTCTATCGACGGCGCCAGAAATGCAAAGGTATATCTTAACATGATGCTAAGTGTATATCAGATGTTGCTTTCAGATAAACTAAAAGATGAATCTGATACGAGTCATAGCACAACTCGATATAGGTTGTCAGCCCTGACAGAAGTGCCACTAAAACGCATGGATTGGTACTCTTACATATGCCTTGGATCTCTAGATAAGAAAATATATATAAACAGGGTATCCGCAAGCGCACAGATATGATTATACCATTGTAGCATTTTAACCAGGAGTAAAACCAGGTATCGTATTTATATTCTACCACAGGGAAAGAAGTCTTCTATCTATAACAACAAGTACATGCTTATCTCTCAGTTGTGTAATGTAGAGTGGCCAAAGTATATCAATTGCTATAAACAGGTGTAAGTCACATAAAGATAAAGATAATGATAGCATTGATCAAATCATAACATAGTGAGCCACTAGAAAGTGTCAATATAGAAAGAGAAGCGTATTCACAGCCTAGTTAGCGAGGATACTTCTCGGTAACTCTAAACTATATGTCAATACAAACTATGATTAGTGCAATATATTTAACAATCATGGAAGAAGAACTATTATACTTATGCATGGGGAGACTATCCAGGAGGATCAAGGACGAAACTTGAAACAACCCAAACAGTATAAGGCTCCACTAGTCCTACACACGGGGGGTGGATGACAAAGGACTCAATAGTGCTGTCACCACCACGATCTACCACACAACCCGGCATGTAGGGTGCAATCACAGGTAAATACAGTATAAGCACCACGCTTACACTATCTTTACCACTCACCCATGTTAACAGATGATCTAGGTGAGGGCTTTACGACTCCATACATGAATATAAAGGTAAATCAACTATGCTAAACATGTAATCATAATAAACACCAAAGCATATAATCTCAAATATAATCATTGATAAGAACATATGTCTCTACACCAATGTAAGGAACTTATAAAGAACTTACAAAGGCGAAGCTAGATCAATATCTCGACCAGCTTCTAGACGATCAGGAGCCAAGTAGACGCCTTGCCTCCTCCTTGATCTAGACTAGTTAGCTACTCTCGCTATATGGTGTTTCTAGGGCGTAGTATCTCTGACTTGATGACTTGATCTCTGTGTATGAGATGTATGATAGAGATCCTCCCTGCCAGGGGGGTCAGGGGCTGCTTATATAGTCCTGAGGGGATGACGTGCACCGTTCGATCAAACCGACCTAACATGTGGTTTAGATTGATCCTCATAGGCGGTGGAAGAACCTTCTGGAAGTAGGGCTGAGGTGGCGCCGGGGGGGGGGGCGACCGGTCCCACCATGGGACCGACCGATCTGTGGTGGGCCCCCTCGGGGCCCACTTCGGCCAGGTGGGTCCTTGCCCCTTCTAGATGCTTCTTTCTTGGGTGCTAAGTCACGTTGAGTTCCGGAGCCTTCTAGAGCCTTCTAGACTTCATTCTTTTTCATATTTTCCTGAATGGTCCCTGAAATCATATAATTTACCAAAACTCCAGAAAATCTGTTAGTGACACCTTATTATAAGTTGGTATTAACAATTATGCTCTTTTCTCATGTTTAGTTGACTTATAAATATATAAGATAAGATGTGTCAACAAACTCCCCCAAGCTTACCCCTTGCTAGTCCCTAGCAAAGCTATGCTATAGCAGGATCAGGAGTTGCTACAATGCTTTCACGCCTCAAAAGTACTATGGTTTTCAAAAATAAATTCTCCACAACAAAATTGCTCCATCTTACCTTTAACCATGGTGCGTAGCCTTTTCATAAATCTTAAGCAATTAAAAGACAGAACAATCAAGTCAAGCAGTATATCTCAAATTCTTTGATCAACTATCATCCTGGGGCTTTGCAAAATTTTTCAAATAAAACTCAGAGATCCTGTGTATGACCCTCTCAAGTATGGAGTCACACTTGGCAAGATATGTATGGTGGGATGATAGTGTTGAATGGATGAGGGTGAAAGGTGGTAAGCATTTAGCCTTTTTTTAATATCTCTTTTTTTCTCAAGCTCTTGGACTACATCTCTCTTTCTAAGACTTTAAGATCTGGACTTTCCATTCTTGGAGAGGTGGGCTCTACTCGCCCCGGACTTTTGTCCATTTTTCTCTCTCCTTAGAGATGTGGGCTCTTCTCGCCCTCGGACTTGTGTCCATTATTCATCTCTAAATTTATTATTTAGGGAGGTAGGCCCTTCTCGCCTAGTATGACACTTGTCCTTTTCTCTCCCTCTCTCATCTCACTTTTCCTTCTCTCTTTTCTCTTTCTTTCTTTTTTTTCGAATGTAGCCCCAGAATCTTTTTGACATATTGATAGAGACATATCCAAGAGTTGCATGAGCTATTTTATAACATGGCTTGTGGCTTGATGGATTATGGAGAATGCGTACTTCCGGGTTAGAAGCAGCATAATTGGTGGGGTGGAATGATCTTGATGTGTATGACAAGCTCTCAAGGATCATAAACACAGGAACTCATCATGTAATATTTTTCATGATTTTAAAAGGAAAACCAGGAATCAAGCATCTCTAGGAATATGATAAACAGCAGCTCAACTTTTCATGAATCATCTTTCAAAGCCTAGACTCAGATTAAGCATGTACTTCCCACGGGTTTTGGGTTTAGAGCAAATTAAGCATTTAAAGCTTTAGGAGAATCTAGGTCTGAAAACGAAGTATTTAAGAGGAATTACGGCGGAGCAACTATTCATCATTTCCAAGCATAAATCATCAAGATCATTATTAAAGAGAAAAGCCAACTAGCAGACTCTAGCATTTATTCACACTAAGACTTTTAACTAAGACTCTTTAACTCTAGGCAAACATACAACTAGCTAATATTAAAAACATAGGATAATGATACTTATCGTGATAACTGGGGGTGCTCTCCCCCAAGCTGGATCTTGTAGTAGTCCTTGATTCATCCCTGGAACTTGTTTGCCTTCAGGTCTTCCTTAATTTCTCCCTGTAAATATTAATCTCGCACATACCCGAAGGGACAAATTCTAGGATTATGTTGTGAGCCTTCATGTGCCCACTTCTTTTTGGGTTTTTCTGAAAAGTGTGGACCTTCATGTGCCCACATATTTTTGTAAATTTTTATATGCAAAAGGGATGCTAAAGCAAAAACATGTGAATGCAATATTTATATATTTTTTATGCCACCACGATACGGAGTACATGGGGCCTTAAGGAACAGATGCAAATGTAGAAACCATATTTATGGTCTTTTTCTAATGTAGGTATAGGTAAGTAAATATGCTAAAGGAAATATGCTAATTTAAATATGCAGTGCAGAAAATAAATATTCAGATAAATACCGAGTTACCTCTCGGCGTGAATTTCGAGTACTTACTCCCATGGCGTGCTTTCATCTATGACACCTCATCGGAATGTCGTGTCTGGTATGGTGCCTTCAATGATCTCAACGAGTGGCGTAGATGTAGTAGCCGATGATTGATCAATTGGTGACGCGGGTAGTGGTTGGTCTTCCGAAGGTGTACTCTTGTCTTTCTTCCTCTAAACTTGTTTATTCGGTGGAGACCTTTCTGGGGTAACAGGTCTAGAGTTCTTGACTGGTAGGAGCTGAGCGAACTTCTCTTTAATCTCTTCTTCAATGTTCTTGATGTCCGTCAACTTTATGTTCAGCTTGCGTTGCAATTTCTGAAGGCGTCTGTTGACACTTCTGAATGTCGATCACTTAAGAACAGATTTGGGATCCATCCTTAGTGTCAGCGCTAAAAGCGTCTGTTGGCATTTCCCAATGTCACAACTAACTGGCGCATATTAGCGTGAACATTGAGAGTTGCCATAGGTTTAATCTAAACGATCATGAATGAATCCGCAAGCGCACAGATAAACCATTGAAGCATTTCCCGAAGGAAGGAGAGTATTCCAAGGGTATCGAATCCGTGGAAGGCAATGGCAGATATCTTAGACTTATGCTTTTGCTCTGAATGTAAACCAAGAGATAGATATAGGGAACAACACACTCAAAGGCAGGGGTAAGATAAATGATATAAAAGGGGTAGTGTGACACACACACCTCAAATCTACCTCTACTCTAGCACACTACTGAAAGTGCATCTTGGCCCCTAATTGTTTTGGTGATAGTGACAAACACAATTTATTGGATTTAATGGTTGAATAAGATGTGTGCAGGATTTACTTTATTAAAAATCAGGGTTTTGACCAAAAGAAGGCCCCCAACTCCAATTCGGCGTTTTCAACTCAAGTCAAGGCTTAATTTAATTTTGATTTTGAATTTGAGTATAGGAAACACCGTACTATAAAGGGGGATGCGAATTGATATCCAAGAGATGCTAAAAGTGCTCTAGAAGATGACCTAAGTGAGTGAGAAGAGATTAGAGTTGACACGTGCACATTTGCTTATCTTATCTCAACTTCTCAGCCTTTGTCGGTAGTACCGACGCCAGGTCGGTAGTACCAATATGGCTCCTCTGGCGAGTTTTAGCCAGGGGCTCGGTAGTACCGACCCTGGGTCGGAACTACCGATATGCCTCCACTGTTGGGTTTCTGCGGCACCCCTCGGTAGTTCCGACCCCGTGTCGGAAGTACCGAGAAATCCCGATTTTGCACAGTAACGGCTAGTTTTCAGGGTTGGGTATAAATACCCCCTTCTTCCTCCTCACTCATTGCTGACCAACCACGGGACAAACCCTCACTTGAGCATTCACTCCACTTCTCCCCTCCCTCCTAGAGCCAAGATTTGATTCCTTTGAGCTAGGGCTTGGGTAGAGAAGTAATTCCTAGTGAGGATTAGAGAAGCTTTGAGAGCCCCTTTGAATCTCCCCATCTCAAGAGCACTTGAAGCATCTCCGGGCAATTGATTCGTGTTTGTTACTCTTGAAGCTTGCTTCTAGACGATTAGGCGTCTCCCGTTGAGTGCCCTCTTGGTGTGGAGCACCCGGGATCGTTTGTATTATCCTCTCCTTGGTGGAGAACTCTTAGTGAGCACCAATCTTCCTTTGTGGGGATTGGAAGAGGAAAAGAGGCTCTTGGTGATAGCCCTCCCTTTGTGGGATCCTCAACGGAGACGTAGCTTCCTTTGTGGGAGTGAACTTCGGATTAAATTCTTGTGTCTCCATTTGCTTGCTTGATTTCTTTATTTCTCTCTAACCCTAGAACTTGTTTGAGCCCGATCTCTAAATTGGTTGTGTTCCAACTCATATCTTTGGTTGCAGGTGGTTCTTAGCATCTAATCTAAACTCTTGATTCAAATAGAATTGCTAGAATTGCTTTACTTTTCAAATTTCGTTTTAGTCCACTCTGACCTGTCGGTAGTACCGGTCCGGTACCGGAAGTACCGACCCCTCGGTAGTTCCGGCACCGTGTCGGTAGTACCGACAGGAGTTTTTAACCGCTGCATTTGTTTCAGAAATTTGAAGTGATCCTATTCACCCCCCCTCTAGGCATCACAAGGTCCTTTCAATTGGTATCAGAGCCTAATTCCTTGATTTAGGCTTAACCGCTAAGGGATCAAGATGTCAGGGAGCGGAGACAACCAATCCGTCAAAGAAATCGCCGCCAAGGAAGCTCAGGAGAAAGAGCTTAAGGCAGCCCAAGACGTCACCGGGAAGGCCCCAAGCCGTTCCAACGGAGAAAGCTCCGATGACTCTTCATCCGACTCCGACTCGGACTCCGACTCCGACTCAAGTGATGAAGACGTCAAGGATGATGATGATGCGGCAAGGAAGGCGGCGAAGAAGAGAAGAAAAGCTAAGAAGAAGAAGAAGACCAAGAAGATGGCCAAGAAGCTCCTCAAGAAGATGATCAAGAAGGAGCAAGCAAAGCATTCCCACTCCGGCTACTATGAAGTGCCATTCCACTACGGACAACCTACGGGCAACAATCCTAACGAAAAGTTGTATTCCGTACATTTGGGAAAGCCTCCCCACTTCGATGGGAAAGACTATCCCAAATGGGCTTATGATATGCAAATGGACCTCTACGGGCTTCACCCTTCTCTTTGGAAGATTGTGGTTGTAGGTGTGACAATCCCCACCGAAGGAGAAGCTCTTACACTTGAGCATGAGCAAGATCTTCACCGCAACGTGTAAGCAACAAGAGTAATCACGGGATCCTTGTGTGCTCAAGAGTTCAACAAAGTCCGGAATATCCAAATTGCCAAGGTGATTTGGGACACACTCAAGGAGGCACATGAGGGTACCGATCAAGTGAGAAGAGGCAAGATCGACTTGATTCACGGAGAACTTGAGCTTTTCGTCATGAAGGATGGAGAGACCGTGAGGGAAATGTATGATAGGCTAATACTTCTTGTCTCGGACATCAAAGCCCTAGGAAGCAATGATTGGGATGATGAGAAGGTCACAAAGAAGTTGCTAAGAGCCTTCACACCGAAGAATCCAAACCTAGCAACCATGATAAGAAGAGATCCGAACTATCACAACATGACTCCCAATCAACTTCTTGGTGAAATCTTGCATCAAGAGCTAGTTGATCAAGACGTGGAGAAGTCACTTACATTGAAGGTGAACAAGAGTCTAGCCCTCAATGCTAGCTCTAGTGAAGTGGTGGAATTGAAGCCGAAGACTTCCAAGACTAAGAATGAAGATTCAAGTGAGGAAGGAAGTACGGATGAAGAAACCGCCTTTGCCATAAGAAAATATAAGAAGTTCTTGAAGTCCAAGGCATCAAGGAAAGGTGGTGATGATAGAAAGAAGAAGTCACAAAGAAAATGCTATGAGTGTGGAGAGTATGGACACTTCATCGCCGAGTGTCCCAAGAACAAGAGCAAGGACAAGAATGAGGAAGAGAAGAAGTACAAGGAGAAGAGCAAAGAGTACAAGAACAAGTACCAAGGGCGTGCTCACGTGGGTCAACAATGGGACTCAAGTGATGAAGATGAAACACCAAAGAAGAAAGGCATGGCAACACTTGCCATGGCACAAGGAGCATCTTCACCACGCCTCTTCAACAACTTCTCCGACGATGAGGACAACTCTCACTTTTGTCTCATGGCAAGAGGGAGCAAGGTACAAGAGTCAAACACCTCATCCTCTCTCACCTCATCATCTTCCACACCTAGTAATGACATAGACAACCTAGATGAGAAAAAAGAAATGGAGGCAAACATGATAAAGCAATTTGGTAAAAAGGGCCATAAAGAAATTAAAAAGCTTTTGGACAAATTAGAGGAAAGGAAGGAGATTCTCCATGAGCAAGAAGACTTGCTTATCGTGAAAAGGAAAGAAACCATGCTCTAGAGAAAATCCTTGCCGAAGAAAAGGCTAAGGTGGAGAAGTTGACCACGGACTTGTCCTTGGCTAATGACTCCAACAAGAGGATGTCAAAGGATTACACTTTGGCAAATGAATCTCTAGCTTCCCTAAAGGCTACTCATAGTGAGCTTCAATCAAGCTTTTCATGCTTGATGGATAAACATAAAAATCTTGAGGCAAACTATAGTACCCTTTGGGAAAGCACCAAAGCCAATTCTAAGGCAACACTTGACTCTAGTGCCTCCACTAGCAAAGGTTGTTCTATTTGCTCTAATATTGATATAAATGCTCTCAAGACTAACCATGCAAGGCTTGAGGAAACAATCAAGAGCAAAGACAAAGAAATTGCCCGATTGAACATGTTGATCACTCAAGGCAAGAACGGTGCCAAATCCATCCCTAAGGTGGTTGACAAGCAAGGACTTGGGCACTACAAGAACAACAAGGTCAATGGTAGGGTGGTGGTTAAAGGGCATGAGATCCCCTTGTGGAACAAGGGAGGCTACCTCAACACTATTATGGATATTGCCCATGGAGTCACCACCTCCACCACAACAAAGGACAAGCCAAAGATTGTGAACACCACAAAAGGGAATGGTGGGGTTAATTCTCCATCAAAGGCATTGAAGAATGTGGTTGAACACAAGCCCTCTCCCAACTACACTTGTGACTATGTTGTAACCTTGGACCACAATGGTAAAATAGTGGTCAAGTATGTTGGGGCCTACACAAAGAAGACTATGAGGAAGAGTGTGTGGGTTCCGAAAGTTTATGTTTCTAACCTCCAAGGACCCAAATCCTTTTGGGTACCTAAACCAAAAGTCTAAACTTGTTTTGTAGGCCTACTCTTCCGGTGGAAGCGCATGGTTGATTGATAGTGGTGCCACTAATCATATGACCGGAGATGAAGGCTTATTTGCATCCCTTGATCATTATGACAACCCTACGGAAACTATCATCTATGGAGACAATGGTCAAGGAGATGTGATCGGTCTAGGTAAAATTGCTATCTCAACAACAAATTCAATTGAAGATGTTTTTCATGTGCAAGGTTTAGGGTACAACTTGTTGTCGGTTTCACAACTTTGTGAGAAAGGCTACAATTGTCTCTTTACCAAAGAGGGTGTGACCGTCTCTAGAAGTGAGGATTCCTCTATTGTCTTTGCGGGTCACCTAAGGGGAAAGCTTTACTATGTGGACTTCACAAAAGTAAAGGTGGACCCTAAGGCTTGCTTAGTGGCAAAATCCGACATGGGTTGGCTATGGCATCGCCGACTAGCCCATGTTGGCATGAGGAACTTGGCCAAACTTCAAAAGGACGAGCACATCCTAGGACTAACAAATGTTGTTTTTGAGAAAGATAGGTTATGTAGTGCTTGTCAAGCGGGAAAACAAGTTGGAGCGCATCATCCCGCCAAGAACATCCTATCAACATCAAGACCATTGAAGCTACTACACATGGACTTGTTTGGACCAATTGCCTACATAAGCATCGGTGGTAACAAATATGGTTTAGTAATTGTTGATGACTTTTCCCGTTTCACTTGGGTATTCTTTTTGCAAGATAAAAGTGAAGCAAAGGGAATTGTCAAGAAGTTTATTAGAAGAGTTCAAAATGAGTTCGAGCTCAAGGTCAAGAACATAAGAAGTGACAATGGCTCGGAGTTTAGGAACACTCAAGTTGAAGAGTTCCTCGATGAAGAAGGCATCAAGCATGAACTTTCCGCTCCATACACACCTCAACAAAATGGCATCGTTGAGAGGAAGAACCGTACGTTGATTGAAGCGGCAAGAACAATGCTTGATGAATACAAGACTCCGAACTCATTTTGGGCGGAAGCCATCAACACCGCATGCCATGCCGTCAACCGCCTCTACCTCCACAAGTACTTGAACAAGACTCCCTACGAGATCATCACCGGTAAGAAGCCTAGTGTGCATTACTTTAGGGTCTTTGGGTGTAAGTGTTTCATACTTAACAAGAAACCCAAAGCCTCAAAGTTTGCATCCAAGGTTGATGAAGGTTTTCTCATTGGTTATGGAACTAACGAACATGCCTATCGTGTTTTCAACAAAACCACCGGTTGTGTTGAGACCACGGTAGATGTGAAATTTGATGAATCCAACGGCTCTCAACGAGAGCAAGTTAGTTAAAACCTTGTAGATGATGAAGAACCCCCAAGTGTGTCAATCTTTAGAATGGGGACCGGTGAAGTTATGCCTCGTGAGGCTCAAGTTCAAGCTCCGGGTGACACAAGCAATCAAGATCCATCATCATCAACAAGAGTGGAACCACCAAGTTCTCAAGTTCATCAAGATACAAGTCAAGTTCATGGTGACGATCATGAACGAGGCTTTGATCAATGGGGAGAACAGGGTGGTGAAGCTCAAGAAGAAGCCCCACAAGATGAAGATGATGATGGACCCATTCAACGTCAATCTCAAGCACCACACCCAAGAGTACATCAAATGGTTCAACGGGATCATCCCGTTGATAACATACTTGGGAGTATCCAAAGAGGGGTAACAACTCGCTCAAGATTGTCAATTTTTTGTGCATTTTACTCGTTCGTCTCTTCTTTGGAACCTCTTAGTGTGGAACAAGCTCTTGAGGACCCGGATTGGATTATTGCCATGGAGGAAGAATTGAACAACTTCAAGAGGAATGAAGTTTGGGAGTTGGTGCCAAGACCAAAGCAAAATGTGATCGGCACCAAATGGGTCTTTAGGAACAAGCAAGATGAATTTGGTGTCGTCACGAAGAACAAGGCAAGGCTAGTTGGCAAAGGGTACACTCAAGTTGAAGGCTTGGACTTTGGAGAGACCTATGCACCAGTAGCAAGGCTTGAATCAATTCGTATCCTTTTGGCCTATGCTACTCATCATGACTTCAAGCTTCATCAAATGGATGTTAAGAGTGCATTCTTGAATGGACCTCTCCAAGAAGAAGTATATGTTGATCAACCACCGGGCTTTGAAGATCCAAACTTTCCCAACCATGTGTACAAGCTCCATAAGGCGCTCTATGGGCTCAAGCAAGCTCCTAGAGCATGGTATGAATGCCTTAAGGATTTTCTTCTCAAGAACGGTTTTGAGATAGGCAAAGCCGATTCTACTCTCTTCATTCAAAGAAATGGAAATGATATCTTTGTATGCCAAATTTATGTTGATGATATTATCTTTGGGTCTACTAATGATAAATTTTGTGAAGAGTTTAGTAGGATCATGACCAAGAGATTCGAGATGTCTATGATGGGCGAATTGAAGTTCTTCCTTGGATTTCAAATCAAGCAATTGAAGGAAGAGACTTTTCTATGTCAAACCAAGTATGTGAAGGATATGCTCAAGAGGTTTGATATGGCCGATTCCAAGCCCATCAAGACTCCCATGGCATTAAATGGACATCTTGATCTCAATGAAGAAGGGAAGTCGGTCGACCAAAAGGTATTTCGCTCCATGATTGGCTCCCTCCTTTACCTTTGTGCATCTAGGCCCGATATAATGCTTAGTGTGTGCATGTGTGCAAGATTTCAAGCTAATCCTAAGGAGTGTCATCTAATGGCCGTTAAGAGAATCTTTAGATATTTGGTACACACTCCTAACCTTGGCTTGTGGTATCCCAAGGGCTCCACTTTTGATTTACTTGGCTATTCCGATTCGGACTATGCCGGTTGCAAAGTAGATCGAAAGAGCACTACCGGGACTTGCCAATTTCTTGGTAGGTCTTTGGTTTCGTGGAGCTCAAAGAAGCAAAATTCGGTTGCTTTGTCCACGGCCGAAGCCGAGTATGTGGCGGCCGGTGCTTGTTGTGCACAATTCTTGTGGATGAAGCAAACGTTGAGTGATTACGGTTGTGAGTTTAGTAAGATTCCACTCTTGTGTGACAATGAGAGTGCCATCAAGCTAGCAAACAATCCGGTCCAACACTCTAGAACAAAGCACATAGATATTCGACATCATTTCTTAAGGGATCATGAGGCTAAGAGAGATATTGCTCTACGTCATGTGAGCACCGAGAGGCAACTTGCCGATATCTTCACTAAGCCTCTAGACGAGCAAAGGTTTTGTGCTTTGAGAAGTGAGCTAAACATCTTGGATTCTCATAACTTGGCTTGACTTGTTGCACACAAAATTGTTTGATGCCTAGATAGAGAGAAAAATGTTTTATTTTCTTCACTTTGTGTGTGTCTTACAAAACTTGGTTCTTCCCATAGTGTTTGGTGATTATCGCTTTGATTGATTGATTGTGTCTAATCACCAAGCCCTATGGTTGCTCTACATGTCGATAGCTTTTTCCCTCTATCTATTTCAGCTAGTCTCTCAATCTGATCTTCAAAATCCTTAAGATCCACGGTACTACCGACACAAGGTCGGAAGTACCGATAAGCCTTCACTGTTGGAATTTCGAAAAACCACGGTACTACCGACGCGAGGCCGGTAATACCGATGAGAGCTTACTGTTTGGAATTCTGCAAAATCAACGGTAGTACCGGTGCCCTGTCGGTACTACCGATAGGACCCTCGGTAGAACCGACCCTCCATCGGTAATACCGATATGGACTCTCTGGCTCAATTTTCTTGGACCCTCGGTAGTACCGAGCCCCTGTCGGTACTACTGATAACCGTCGCTGGGGTATATATACCCCCCGAACCAGACAGGTTCTAGGGTTCTTCTTTTACACCGTTGCCCCCCATCTCTTCTCTCCTCTCTCAAATCCGTGAAGGGAACTCAAAATCCAACCGTGAAAACTTCAAACTAGCCACTCCATTGGATTCCCCACCCTTCGGAACATCCGATCCTCGCCGGGAGTTCTTCGATTCGCGCAGGAACGCTCAAGGTATCTCATTCAAAATCCCCGTCGTTCGATCTCTCAATGCCGTGGTTTCTAGGAGAAATGCCTTAGGGGATGATCTTCTTATTTATCCTAGAACCTATGCCCATGATCTTGTAGCTTTTTGTTGGTTGAATCGCTCGATTCATGGATGAACCGCACTGTGGCAGGCCCCGTCGGTAGTACCGACCCCAGGTCGGTAGTACCGACAGGCGCCTGTCACAAGTGCTAAGGTCCATGAACTGAGTCAATTCAATTCAAATCTTTCACACCCACCTTATACAATCCTTACACACTCTCTCAGATGAGTCGGGCCGGCAAACAAGTGATCCAAGAAGGCTCCGATGAGGATGACGTCCCTCTCGCTCAAAGAAAGAGGAAGGTGGGCACGGGTGCTCAACACCCACGTGGTCGAGGCCGTACAAATCCTCCAGCTGCTCCTCGTCGCTCGACTAGTCAAGGTCACCGTGCACGTACCAAGCAAGCTCATGAACCGGATGATCATTATGATGACTATGAAGATATCTCTTTGGACTCTCTTGCGGGTTTTGTGCTTAGGCCCTCCGTGCCTCCTCGTCCGGTAACTACAATGGGAATCATGAAGATGGTTGACTACAAGAGTGGGTCACATGACATGTACAAGCAAAGGTACTCCGATCTGGCTCAATGGCAAAAGGAATTTGAAGATATCTGCTTTTGGCTCAAGTTCAATGCAGATTGGTATGAATCGGTTATCTTATGCAAGGAGCACATGACTATTGACATGAAGTCCATCAATTGGGAAGCTTTGAGGTCATTCAACATCCCGAGGTCAATGAGGCCATAGATATTTGTCATGCAAAAGGGATGACCTCCATCATGGCTATGAATTGTGATTGGAATGAGGAGGTAGTGGCCCAATTCTATGCAAATCTCTATGTTCGGCGCTCAGCCAAGACCTTTCATTGGCTCCTGCAAGGAAAGCCTCTCTCAGTCTCATATGAGAGGTTTGCTCAAATTCTTGGATTTAGTGCGGAGGATCTTGGTCGTGAGAAGCTTCATGGAGGAGAAATCCCACTTGATAGTGAGATGGCATTCATGTACGACGCCGCTTATGGCAAGGTTGAGTTTGGTACTACTCATGGTATGAAGCCCGTCTATAGGATGTTGAACCAACTCTTTCGATACACTCTCACTCCTAAGATAGGTGACAACTACAACATCTCCAACATTGCCAAGGATATTCTTGTGAGGATGGCACCGGGCAAAGAAAAGTTTAGTGTGTTTGATTTCATATGGGAGGAGATCATTGTGTGCTCAGTGTCCGCTAACAAGAGTTGTCAGTATGCCCCTTGGATCTTCAAGATGATATGTGAGGTGACCGGAGTTGACATTCTCACCGACAAGACTCACACTTGGTACAAGCCAAACAAGGGGAACATTGAGCGTCTTCTCAAGTTGGGTAAGCATGCCCCTCCTAGAGCTACCTCCTCGGGTGGACCCTCCTCAGGTGGTCCATCCTCCTATGAGCCTCCATCTTCCTCTCGTGGACCATCATCTTTTAGAGGCACCATTCCCCCCGGCAAGAAGAAGAGTATCTTTAACTTTCTTTCTCAAGGCCTCTTCGCTTGCTTCAATGTTGGGAAGTACAATGCACAGGAGATTCGTGCTCACAGGCAGTATGTGGATGAGCAGCTCATCAAGTTGGAAACTCGCCAAAAGAACCTACTCACTCAAGCCAACATTGAGCACTCTCCCGTTCACGAGCCCATGGACTTCCCTCCTCCACCGGTCTTCTACAATCCTTGGGAGGTGTACGGCGACACATCCATGATGTATGGAGCTCCTCCGGCCGACATCGACGATGAGGACTTTGGTGGTGGTGAGACCGAAGAAGACGACTCTCCTCCGGCGGCCCACTCTCCACATGGTAGTGATGATTGAAGGGCCTCCTCTTTTTGGCGCTTGATGCCAAAGGGGGAGTGAGCTCACAATTTATCCATGTGGGGGTGGTGTGTATCTTCGCTCTTTTATCTATCTATCTTAGGTTGTGGACATGTATGAACTATTTGTGTGGTGTGATGGATGGTGATGTGGTGAACCTAGAACCTTTTTAAATTTGTAAGACTTAATCGTGCTAGTGTGGAACCTTTCTTATATATTTGTGATGCTTGGTGGTTGTTATTTCTCACTTTGATGGTTTGTATATCTTGTCATATGCATCACGGTTATTATATCACACTTATGCACTTGTGTATGCAAATTGAGAGTGAAGTTTCTTCTAAATGTGTGATAGGCATTTGAGGCCTCCATAAAAGACCAAGCACACATTTAGGGGGAGTTTTGCTTTAAATTGTTGGATACACACTTCTTTATTTGAAAACGAATTGTGTTGTCATCAATCACCAAAAAGGGGGAGATTGAAAGTGCATCTTGGCCCCTAATTGTTTTGGTGATAGTGACAAACACAATTTGTTGGATTTAATGGTTGAATAAGATGTGTGCAGGATTTACTTTATTGAAAATCAGGGTTTTGACCAAAAGAAGGCCCCCCAACTCCAATTCGGCGTTTTCAACTCAAGTCAAGGCTTAATTTAATTTTGATTTTGAATTTGAGTATAGGAAACACCGTACTATAAAGGGGGATGCGAATTGATAGCCAAGAGATGCTAAAAGTGCTCTAGAAGATGACCTAAGTGAGTGAGAAGAGATTAGAGTTGACACGTGCACATTTGCTTATCTTATCTCAACTTCTCAGCCTTTGTCGATAGTACCGACGCCAGGTCGGTAGTACCGATATGGCTCCTCTGGCGAGTTTTAGCCAGGGGCTCGGTAGTACCGACCCTGGGTCGGAACTACCGATATGCCTCCACTGTTGGGTTTCTGCGGCACCCCTCGGTAGTTCCGACCCGCGTCGGAAGTACCGAGAAATCCCGATTTTGCACAGTAACGGCTAGTTTTCAGGGTTGGGTATAAATACCCCCTTCTTCCTCCTCACTCATTGCTGACCAACCACGGGACAAACCCTCACTTGAGCATTCACTCCACTTCTCCCCTCCCTCCTAGAGCCAAGATTTGATTCCTTTGAGCTAGGGCTTGGGTAGAGAAGTGATTCCTAGTGAGGATTAGAGAAGCTTTGAGAGCCCCTTCGAATCTCCCCATCTCAAGAGCACTTGAAGCATCTCCGGGCAATTGATTCGTATTTGTTACTCTTGAAGCTTGCTTCTAGACGGTTAGGCGTCTCCCGTTGAGTGCCCTCTTGGTGTGGAGCACCCGGGATCGTTTGTATTACCCTCTCCTTGGTGGAGAACTCTTAGTGAGCACCAATCTTCCTTTGTGGGGATTGGAAGAGGAAAAGAGGCTCTTGGTGATAGCCCTCCCTTTGTGGGATCCTCAATGGAGACGTAGCTTCCTTTGTGGGAGTGAACTTCGAATTAAATTCTTGTGTCTCCATTTGCTTGCTTGATTTCTTTGTTTCTCTCTAACCCTAGAACTTGTTTGAGCCCGATCTCTAAATTGGTTGTGTTCCAACTCATATCTTTGGTTGCAGGTGGTTCTTAGCATCTAATCTAAACTCTTGATTCAAATAGAATTGCTAGAATTGCTTTACTTTTCAAATTTCGTTTTAGTCCACTCTGACCTGTCGGTAGTACCGGTCTGGTACCGGAAGTACCGACCCCTCGGTAGTTCCGGCACCGTGTCGGTAGTACCGACAGGAGTTTTTAACCGCTGCATTTGTTTCAGAAATTTGAAGTGATCCTATTCACCCCCCTCTAGGCATCACAAGGTCCTTTCAACTACGGCTTAGGGGGAACATACGAGTTAGCTCTAGGTTCTAATGTACTAAACATACAAAGCTAGAAGATACAAGAGATAGGCATGAGTATTGCATGAGGGAAACATGGTTCAGCACCCAGGTACAGACAAGGAGCTAGCCCGTGACGACCAGCACTCTGCGAAACTAGACTTTAGACTCCTACAGCAGGTACCCCAATGCGGAGGTTGCCCTAGGATCCAACAGGGCTGTCACCACCTGAGGACCGACCTCTCGTTACGGGGGGTATGCTCATAACTATCGTAGCAAGACAACCTAGGCACCATGCCTACGTTGCTGCTAGACTTCACCCGGCCCGGGCTATTGTGACCCAGGGTGAGAGCCACCAGAAGACTGGTCAACTAGACCGAGTACCGTAGCTTGAACACAGACCCCATGCAACACTCTCATGCCATCTAACAAGATCTACTAAGGCTAGACATACGAACAAATATGAACTCTCTTATGTCTAATCAACAAGATCAAAGGGTCATGTTCGTGAAGAACACGAGCCTCTAACTTATGAACAAACACATAAGGAAGGAGTTTATCATCCTTCAAGTGGATCAAAAGGTAGTGTTCACGAAGAACACGAGCCTCTAAATGATGAACAGAGGATGAACTCAAGAACACATCAAGAATATGATCTACCATGACTTTATATGAAATAGCTGAATAACTGAAGTAGATCAAAGTCATACAAAGAAATAAAGATAAAAGAGAACTCATACCTAAACTTCCAAGAGGACTTGGAACCTGAAGAAGAGCTACTCTAGCCTACCCCCTAGCCTTGGAAACTAAAAGTGAGAGGAGAATGAGAGAGTGGTGTGTGAGAAATGGGAGCCCCTCCCCTCCTATTTATAGAGGGAGACAAGGCTTACTCGGACGCCCAAATGGCCCCTAAACACCCGGGACTGCAGCAAGTGACCAATGAGGAGCAACCACATGGAAGGCCAGGATGGGACGCCACTAAGGCGGTTCGGCCGATCCTAGGATCGGCCGACCCCCTAGGGCGGCCCCACCTGGTGTGCTTCCTCTGGTAGACTGCCTTGTGGGCCCTCTGATCCATCCCCGGTGCATGGCTTGATTTGGTATCTGAGGTGGGCCCTTTGATCCATGTGAAGTCCATGTGGCGTCCTCTGATTCGTCGGTGAGTACCTCCCCTGGATCGATGACGTGTCTTGCCATGTTTTCCCATGGTGGCAGCCACCTCCTCAGCTGAGTTGGCATGGTTGCTTCATAGGAGTGGAGTTTCCATCTCTTTTAAAGGGTAAATCACCTACATACAAATAATCTCCAAGGACAAGTGGAACTATATTATTCAAACCTAAATGCTAGTAAATAATGCATATGCCTCCATTTATGTCAGAATATTGATGGTTGGAAATGGTGAATTTCCACCGTCAACAGCGTCTCCGCGTCTTGTTCTTCTTGGGCTGCTCAGAGTCAGTATAAGTATTAAAGTAGCAGCGTACCTTCTCAGTTCTGAACTGGTAGTGGATCTCACCCGTCCTGATGTAGATGATCGCTCTTGTGGTGTTTAGGAACTGTCTCCCAAGTACTATGGGAGGATCTTGCTCTTCATCTTCTATGTCTATGACTACAAAGTCAGTTAGGACATAGTGATCCTTTATCTTGACAGGTACATCTCGTGTAATTCCCTCCGAAAATCGGTGTGATTGGTCCGCCATCTGCAGCATTATATAGGTGGAATACAAAGGCAGGTCACCGTATATTAATTCATAAGTTACCTTAGACATTAAGTTGATGCCCGATCCCGTGTCGCAGACAACTCGCTGGAAGTTCCATTGATTGATGGAGCAGTGGATTGATGGCACTCCAGGGTCGTCTAGCTTTGGCAGCAGTGGTGAAGGAAATAGGTTCTCGTTTTCTAATTGAATCGTGTTGATCATCCAAACTTCCTCCACGTGTGGTCGAGGTTGATTGTTCTTCTTGTTCCTTCTTCTATCTCTCCTTTTCTTCTCGACAACTGGCTTGTACTCTTGAGGGTAAGAATATTGGGGGTGTGCAGGAGTTCTTAGGATCTTGTTCTTGAAACTGAATCTCTCCCTCTTCCCGTTGATGGTCAAGGCGATCTTCGCGGTGTCGGCGTAGATGATGGCTTTGACTGTGGCAAGGAAAGAACGTCCCAAAATGATTGGGGCGTTCTCACTTCCCCCAGTCTCGACAACAGCGAAGTCGGCAGCTACGTAGGAGCTTCCTATCCCCAGACATATGTCATCTAGGATGCCCTCAGGGTAGCATAGTGACAGGTCTGCAAGCTGCAAGCACATGGTTGTGTACAATAAAGGTGAACCATTGATTTTCTCATATATTACCTTGGGCATTATGTTGACGCTAGACCCAAAGTCACAAAGTGCATTCTCGAAAGTGTAGGCTCCAATAGTGATGGTGATGATGGGCCTCCCTGGATCTCCTCTCTTGGCGGGCATGCCCCAGTCAGTCCACTTTGGGCCTTCTTCTGTCTTATTAGAGCACAGATCTGCAGAATAGATATCGACAAGATTTGCAGATTCTAATTCTTCCGGCTGGCCCGGAATCGTACCTGGGTTAGCCGTGGGAATAGACGATGCTAGCTGAGATATCTGAGATTCTATCATTTTATTAAAACTATGTTGGTTCTCAATGGCAGAAGAAAAGCTTTCCATTTTATTGCTAATAGTTTCTAACATTTTATCATTGGAAGCTAACTTCTTAGACAGATTATCTATAACTCTACCCTGGTTTTGGACTAAGTCCCTTAAAGGTGGGAAATTATTGGAAGAGTTATTACCTTGATAGTTACCTGAATAGTTACCTGGGTAGTTGGGCCTCTGCTGGGTCCATCCTTGATTTTGCTGGGGATGATATTGGTTGTTGTTGTTGATGTAATTCACATCCTCCTCCAGTAGAGGGCATTAATTGCCCGAGTGTCCAGTGTTTCCACACTCTTCACAGGTCATGCAGGATTCGAAGAGTTGCATGACTTCCTTCTTCTCAGGGGCTTTGTCTTCAAGCCTCTTCATGATTAAGTCCATTTTGGCAGAGAGCATGTCTACCTCCTTGAGCTGGTGCATTCCTCTTTCTTTCTTGCGGGGTTGACGTTCCTTGTTCCAAGCTTGATTGGACGCCATCTTTTCCACAAGGTTAGTGGCTTGAGTAAGTGTAAGGGACAGGAAAGCACCTCCAGCTGCAACATCCATCGTTTCATAGGTGTTAGTAGTGAGCCCGTGGTAGAAGGTCTGCATGAGCAACCATTTCTCCATTCCGTGGTGTGGGCATTCTGAGATGTAGTCTTGGAAGCACTCCCACGCTTCAGGAATAGATTCGTCATGTTGCTGCTGGAAACTTGAAATTTTCCCTCGTAAGGCATTAGTTTTGCCTATAGGAAAGAACTTTGCCAGAAAGGTAGTAGAACACAGTGTCCAAGTTGTAAGTTTGTCTTTGTTGGAGTAAAACCATTGCTTCGCTCGCCCCAAGAGTGAGAATGGGAATAAGCGAAGTAGGAGTGCATCACATGGCACATCTTTGATCGTGAAGGTGCCACATATCTCCAAGAAATGTTGAAGGTGTGCGTTGCCATCTTCATGAGCTTTTCCACAAAATTGGCTAGCTTGTACCATGTTGATCAGTGCAGGCTTGAGCTCAAAAGCTATGTCTCCCACAGCGACTGCCGGACCAGTACGAATGTTGTCCGGGGTCGGTGCAGAGTACTCGCGAAGGGTCTTGCTTGCTATTACTTTAAACATGGGTGTTAAGCTTCGCACGATTGAATCTTCCAAGGCAGAGGTCGTGGGCTGAGACTTGGGCTTTGGCCTTGCCTTCCTTAGGATTTTCTCTAGATCTGAAACGAAGTTGTCTGGAAGATTCTTATTCATACATTACCCTGAAATCAGATAGACAAAAAGTGCAAAGAACAAGGGTAAGCCTGTTTGGGTTCTCGATACATTACGTGTGAGATGCATGCATGCTATTACTAAAACTTATTTATATAGGCTATAGACTTTCTTTCCCCGGCAACGGCGCCAAAAATGCTTGTTGACATTGCTAACGTCATCGACTAGAAACAGATATAAGATCCATCTCTATCGACGGCGCCAGAAATGCAAAGGTATATCTTAACATGATGCTAAGTGTATATCAGATGTTGCTTTCAGATAAACTAAAAGATGAATCCGATACGAGTCATAGCACAACTCGATATAGGTTGTCAGCCCTGATAGAAGTGCCACTAAAATGCATCGATTGGTACTCTTACATATGCCTTGGATCTCTAGATAAGAAAATATATATAAACAGGGTATCCACAAGCGCACAGATATGATTATACCATTGTAGCATTTTAACCAGGAGTAAAACCAGGTATCGTATTTATATTCTACCACAGGGAAAGAAGTCTTCTATCTATAACAACAAGTACATGCTTATCTCTCAGTTGTGTAATGTAGAGTGGCCAAAATATATCAATTGCTATAAACAGGTGTAAGTCACATAAAGATAAAGATAATGATAGCATTGATCAAATCATAACATAGTGAGCCACTAGAAAGTATCAATATAGAAAGAGAAGCGTATTCACAGCCTAGTTAGCGAGGATACTCCTCGGTAACTCTAAACTATATGTCAATACAAACTATGATTAGTGCAATATATTTAACAATCATGGAAGAAGAACTATTATACTTATGCATGGGGAGACTATCCAGGAGTATCAATGCCGAAACTTGAAACAACCCAAACAGTATAAGGCTCCACTAGTCCTACACACGGAGGGTGGATTGCAAAGGACTCAATAGTGCTGTCACCACCATGATCTACCACACAACCCGGCATGTAGGGTGCAATCGCAGGTAAATACAGTATAAGCACCACGTTTACACTATCTTTACCACTCACCCATGTTAACAGATGATCTAGGTGAGGGCTATACGACTCCATACACGAATATAAAGGTAAATCAACTATGCTAAACATGTAATCATAATAAACACCAAAGCATATAATCTCGAATATAATCATTGATAAGAACATATGTCTCTACAGCAAATGTAAGGAACTTATAAAGAACTTACAAAGGCGAAGCTAGATCAGTATCTCGACCAGCTTCTAGACGATCAGGAGCCAAGTAGACGCCTTGCCTCCTCCTATATCTAGACTAGTTAGCTACTCTCACTATATGGTGTTTCTAGGGCGTAGTATCTCTGACTTGATGACTTGATCTCTGTGTATGAGATGTATGATAGAGATCCTCCCTGCCAGGGGGATCAGGGGCTGCTTATATAGTCCTGAGGGGATGACGTGCACCGTTCGATCAAACCGACCTAACATGTGGTTTAGATTGATCCTCATAGGCGGTGGAAGAACCTTCTGGAAGTAGGGCTGAGGTGGCGCCCGGGGGGGGGGCGACCGGTCCCACCATGGGACCGACCGGTCTGTGGTGGGCCTCCTCGGGGCCCACTTCGGCCAGGTGGGTCCTTACCCCTTCTAGATGCTTCTTTCTTGGGTGCTAAGTCACATTGAGTTCCGGAGCCTTCTAGAGCCTTCTAGACTTCATTGTTTTTCGTATTTTCCTGAATGGTCCCTGAAATCATATAATTTACCAAAACTTCAGAAAATCTGTTAGTGACACCCTATTCTAAGTTGGTATTAACAATTATGCCCTTTTCTCATGTTTAGTTGACTTATAAATATATAAGATAAGATGTGTCAACAATAATCAGCAACAAGGGTGTAGCCATTGATCCAACAAAGATCCAAGTAGTTCAGGCATGGCCCACTCCAGCTGACACTAAGCAACTAAGGGGATTTTTGGGGTTGTCTGGGACTATATAAAGTTCATCAAGAACTATGGGCTTATCGGCAGGCCCCTGAATGATTTATTGAAGAAAAATACACCTTTTGTGTGGACACCTCAACTACAATAGAGTTTTGAGGCTCTGAAAAAAACACTTGTTTCTGCACCAGTGTTGGCTCTTCCTGACTTCACTAAGGAGTTCACAATTGAGACAGATGCATCTGCCACTGGCATTGGAGCAGTATTGATGCAACAACAACACCCCATTGCATATCTCAGCAAACCCTTGGGTGTCAAAGCTCAAGCCTTATCCACTTATGAGAAGGAGTGCCTGGCTATTATCATGGCCGTCACCAAGTGGAAATCTTATTTACAACACAAGGAATTCACTATTTTGACTGATCACAAAAGTTTGGTGCACCTAGGGGAGCAAAAGCTACAGCAGGGCATGCAACAGAAGGCTTTCCTCAAATTGTTGGGTCTCCAATATAAGGTGGTGTATAAGAAAGGGGTGCTTAACAAGGCTGCTGATGCCCTATCCAGACAGGAGCATCATCCAGAGCTGGTAGCTATTTCCATCAGTAAACCCAAATGGATGGAGGTCATCATTGAAGGATACACTCAGGATGAGGAGGCCAAAGCCTTGCTAACTGAATTGGCCATCACAGGCCACAATGATAAGGGCTATAAGTTAGTTGATGAAATCATCAAGTATAAAGACAGAGTCTGGCTGGGCAACCTTGTTGAAGCACAACAAGCAATCATGTTGGCCCTACACACTAGTGGATTGGGGGGCCACAGTGGTATTACTGCTACTTACAACAAGATCAAGGCTCTGTTTGCATGGCCAAATATGATAGAAGATGTGAAGACTTATGTCTCTAACTGTGAGGTATGTGCTAAAGCTAAAACTGAGCATTCTAAGCTGCCTGGACTCCTCAACCCTTTACCCATACCTGAGCATGCTTGGCACACAATCAGTCTAGATTTCATTGAGGGTCTACCCAAATCCAAATCCTACAATACCATCCTAGTGGTCATAGATAAACTCACTAAGTATGCCCATTTCATTCCTATAGTACACCCCTACACAGCCTTATCTGTTGCCCAACAGTTCCACAACCACATATACAAACTGCATGGCCTACCAACACTCATCATTTCAGATAGGGACATAATTTTTACCAGTACCTTGTGGCAAGAAATGTTCAAACTAGCCCAAACAACCCTGAATATGAGCTCAGCCTACCACCCTCAATCTGATGGCCAAACTGAGAGATTAAACTAGTGTCTAGAAACTTATTTGAGATGCATGGTCAACAGTTGTCCAACTAAATGGGCTGATTGGTTGTCCTTAGCTGAGTACTGGTACAATACCACCCACCATTCTGCCCATGGCAAAACCCCTTTTGAGGTGCTCTATGGTCATGCTCCTCGACATTTCGGTATATCTGCTAAGGATACATGCAAATCTGCTGATCTTGATGAGTGATTGAAAGAAAAGGGACTCTATGATGCATGTGATTCAGCATAACCTGTCCAGAGCTCAGCAGCGCATGAAAGTCCAGGCGGATAAACATCGGCAAGAGCGGGAATTTCTAGTAGGTGATTGGGTCTACTTGAAACTGCAGCCCTATGCTCAACACACTGTGGTACGTCGTGCCAACCACAAGCTAGCATACAAATATTTTGGACCTTATCTTGTCATGGAGAAGATAGGCAAGGTCGCCTACAAGCTTCAGCTACCAGCATGAAGCAAAATTCATCCAGTGGTTCATGTATCTCAACTGAAGAAGGCTCTCCCACCGGGTGCCGCAGTTCATGAAGATGCAACGTTGTTATCCATCACTCCTGATTGTCCACCTCGACCAGGCAAGGTACTAGCCACTAGACTCCACCTTGTTGGCAATGCTGCTGTGCCGTTTGCTCTTGTGCAATGGACAGGGATGCTAGAAGCATGGTCTACCTGGGAGAAGTTAGCTGTGTTCTCCTCTGAGACTCCTCGTCCCTGATTCGGCAACACAAGGACGTGCTGCAGCTTAAGAGGGAGGGGATGTCATGACCTGGGCCGCGCCACTGTTGCTTATAATACAATCAGCAAGCTCATTAAAGAAGTTGGGCCCGAGGCCTTGTAATAACAGGCCTGTGAGCCGTGAAAGGGCTATAGCCCATGTACCTCGCTGAACATATACCCAGCAGCGACTGGGAAGAAGACATCGATGAACACTGTAGCTAAACGCTAAGACCTAAATTCCTTTCCCTCTCGTGCTCGAGGCGGCGTCGCCGTGCTCCTCTGTCATGCGATTTCGCCGGCAAACCCTCCAGCTATCTGTGGTTCGCCACAGCTCGGCCTTCTTGCTCGTGGCAAAGACGCTCCAGCAACCGATGTATTCGGTGGCAGCACCGGCGTACACGGAGTCTCGGACTCCCGGAGGCGGAAACGTCCTTGGCGCGCACCCGCTAGAGCTCAGCGCGCGGCGACGTTGTAGTGCACCGAGGTGACAGCCTAGTTAAAGCGGGGCTCAACAACGACGGTGCCGCTGTTCCAGGGGCACATCCTCGTGGCCATGGCCGCCTCGGACGGATCTTCCATGTGCTGGTTGCGACGGCGGCGGTAGCTTGCTCTCGTCGCCTGCTTGAGGAGGAGGAGCCAGAGAGGGATGAGAGTGGAGAGAGGGAGCCTCGCGTGGAGAGGTAGCCCAGCCCAGAGCTCCTGCCGCCTCCGCCGATTTGGTCCCGCCGTCGCAGATTCGGCCCCACCGCTGCCTCCAACGCCGCCTGCAGCGCCGCACGGGAGGACGAGCTGGACGGCAGGAGGACGAGCTGGCGTGCGGGAGAAGGACAAAGCGCCGGGAAGACGAGATAGCGAGCGGCTGTGGCTTGCGAAATATGGCCAGCGGAGCGGGCTCGATAGCGAGGCAGATACCGAGGGGAGGAGTTTAGAGAAGCTGTTGGATCCAATTTTTATCTAAATTTTGTTAATTTTAGTTAGTTAATTTATTTTACAGAGTCTCTTGGAGTTGCTCTAACAGTGTAACACTAAAATGACCAATAAATAATCTATACTATAAAGAGCGAAAATAATTGAAAATTTTTCTCACCTAATTCGGGGCCACCGTACCCCTCATGCCGGACCTACCCGTCATCTAATTGATTGACCAAATAGGTGGAACAATCATAAAAACTGCAATTTGGAGAGTGTTTCTGCCAAAAATCTAATTCTTTTCTCACCTCGACTTTTCTTACCCGCCCACCTATACCCACAAATGGGCCCACGTACTCGCTGCAATACTCGTTCCCTCGGCGTTCGACCGCCCACGTCCCGGCCGGTGCTCGTCCTGACGTCTCGTTTTCCCACCGCGTCCGTCCGATGCGCTGGCTCTCCCTCGTCGCCAACGCCGCGTTGCTCCACCGCCGCTGCCCCTGCACCATGGCCCGTCGCCGTCACCTCTTCAGGCTGGACCACCCCTCGCGCTGCGGCTGCTTGCTGGGACAGGGCCTCGCAGCTCCACGAGCTGGGCCGCGCTGCCCCTGCACCGTGTGGCGGGGCGCCCCTGCACGCCGTGGCTGGTCCTCGGCTCCAAGGAGAGGTTCAAGAGGGTCGGCACCGCAACCTACAGCGGCGTTGGGATTGCCCCCTACGGCGGCGTTGAGTCGCCCCACTCCTGCCCTCTGCGGCACCATGGCCTACGGAGACAACGAGGAGCGCCGGGCCGCTGCTGCCGACCACACCGTGGTTGGAGAAGATGATAGGGACGGTGAGGTTCTCAATTCAACATAGATGGAGGTCGATTTGACGGTCGTTGACCTTGATTTGGCAATGGCGGAGGTTACTGCGCCGGATTCGACGCCGACTCAAGCGTCCCAGCGACCTCCTCTGTTCCGGTGACCTGGCTCTGCGAGGCTCTACCCTTCCCACACCAGTCGATCCCAGTCACCCCCGCCATCTGCACCGCTTGGAATGTGGCGGCAGCGGTGTCCTGCCTCTGTCCCTCCCCTCCATCTATGTTGCCTCGACGTTTGCGGTGGGCTGGTGGCGGCAACCCACATGACCAGGAGGAGGAGGCACGAAGGTCCATTCTACACCTTCTTTCTCCTCGAGATTTCATCAACCACCGCCGTCTCTCTGTATTCATAGCTGCTTGAACCGTCCAGCCTGCCGGGTTGCCGGCATTGACGGAGATGCCCATTATGAGGCTCATGTGCATAATGGATGTTGTCAAGTACTCCACCTCTAGATTTAATTCTTGAGATTGGATCGTCCATTGAATCATTTTTTCTGCGTTGGTTAGACTGGATTGCAGCGGCACAGTCAGTGATGGTGCTGCTCTTGTTCGTCAGTGATGATTCTTGATCGGCTTCAGACACACTAATGTAGTACTCTAATGCTGATTACTGGCTTCAGAAACATGCATGTTTATTTTTTTGCCTTGTAACATTCTGGAGCTAATTCAGAGGGACAGCAGGTAAGTCTCCTACTCTCCTCTCACAATGGCCAACAATAGTTTAGTGTCAGATTTGCTTAATCATGTGGCTTGCTTTTCACTACTATTTTTTAAAAATTTGTTGCTTTTGCTTTCGGAGCAATTCAAGGACATCACATGCTTTTGTCGTTCTACAAGAATATGATAATTTCCCTTATGCTGGTTCAATGCTTAGAGTTAAGAATGTCTCCCAGATTATAGTGTGAATGGCCCTGCATGAGTACGGATTTTGGTTTTTAATGAGAAAATGGGCACAAGTCACCCTTAAGAAAAGTATGTTGATGGTGTAACAAATCGCTTTGCAGTTGTGAAAACTGAAATTACAGAACAACATCAGAAAGGAAAGAAGGGTAATAGGTTCGGCAAAGAAGGCATCATCCTTAGCAGCGACAACTGGTAGAATTTATTAAGTTAACTGTGTTGTGTAATTTGCTTATTGAAGAAGAGTAGCCCCCGCAAGTATCGAGGCTTTTGTTTTAGCATGTGAAGCAGTCAACCAGAATTTTTAAAAATAATTTAATTGATTTTCTTACATTTTATTCTTGAACAAGTTGTTCATATAAAACTTCACAATTTTTTTATTTCAGAAAACTTCTTGATTTTAGATCATTGAAAACTTGTTGATTTTAAATCGTTGAATCTGAAATATTATTTGATAGAAATGTGCGTGTCGCACGTGATAGCCGCCGAAGACGCAGGGAGGAGGGTGGGGCGGGGGCGAACACAACTTGACCGCAAGTGGAAGACGAGGGTCATTTGGGTTAGCTCATTCGTGGGCTGCACCGCGCGAGCTTGTTGCTAGGACTCCGCTTTTTCATGACGATTGTATTGTTGCCTCTCATAATAAATTATTATGGTATGGGACTAGATTTCTTTGTTATTCGTCTTGTTCGGTTGACTGGTGGTTTGTGCTGATTTTTTATGAGAGAAATATTGTTGACTGGTTGGTGTCAAGTGGTTATTGATGATTTGTTGTGAGAGAAAAATACTTCTGGCTGATAAGTTAGGTGAACAAGAAGATTGAATATGCCCATATATCTTCATTTAAATTTTTTTATTTGTGTGGGTTTTTAGACATTGCGTACCGCACATGTAATTTATTATATAAATAAACTTTTTATTATTGTGATTTTCTAGACACGTGTGTGTCGCACGTGCATTTTACTAAATTCTTATAATAATAATTTTTTGGATGGAGGGAGTAGTACGTAAAAATGGAAAAACTCCAACAACTGGACTGAAACACGGAATCAAAATGCAGAAAAACGAAACACTAGGCAATTCGACATAGCAACAAAACATAAGAATGCAGGATCCTCTGTTTACAGGCTAAAGCATATCGTTAAGGTATGGTTTCTCACTTACTTAACAGAGATCCAATCATAAAATGTTTAATTAGCAAGGGAAATTCGAAATATGAAATGACGTAGCGAACACAAATAAAAAAAGTTTTAAAACAAACTTGCTGAAACAGAGCAGGCCGGCCGGTTGATTCAGTCATAGACAGCGAGCTCCTGGTACTCCCGCCCGGAGATGGCCTGGTCCATGACGTCCCTTGGCGACACGATCCCGTCGCTGTTTAGGAACAGCTTCACCAAGTTCTTGGAGAAACCGCTAACCAGCGCCACCCCCTTCTGCCCCGAGGTCACTGGCACGGACTTGGAGTCCCGCAGGTTCCAGAACACTATTTCCGGGATCGCCGTGCCGTACCCAGCCTCCGTGAACTTCCTTGTGATCGCCTCATAGTCCGTCTCCCACGGATTCAACGACGCCTTGTCGAACTCCATGTCGCTGAACACTAGAACTCTCTTCACCATCCGCTCCGGGGGAAGGTTACCGGCGACCGCGACGCTGAGGAGCTTGTCGAACACAGCCTGGAAGTCGGTGTTCATGCCCAAGTAGCCTATCCGACGGATGGAGTAAGTCTTCTCCTGGAGGGTCTTGCCGGTGATCTGGTGCAGCTCAGGCCGCGCGCTGAAGGTGATGAACCGGTGGTGCCACGGCTCTTCGCTGAGCTCGGAGATGAGGAGGCCCAGCGCGATGGAGACTTCCATGGGCTCGCCGGTCATGCTCCCGGACACGTCGCAGATGGCAATGCAGTTGCTGAGCTTGCCGAGCGCCCGCACGTCGGAGACCATGCGATCCCACTGCAGGTCGGCGACGCCGTCGCTGTCGATTGACCCGATGATCTGGTGTGGGAGCACGGCGCCGGCGGCGATCGTCGCCTTGCCGGTCTTGACGTCCTCAAGGTACTGGTTGAAGCGCTCATAGTCGTGCTTGAGGAAGATCTCCCTGTAGTTCTGCATCGCCACGGAGGCGACGCGCGTGTAGACAACGTCCGCCCACGCGCGGTCGGAGATGAAGACCTCCGGGAGCTTGAGGGCGGCGCGAAGGGGCGTGAGCGCCTGTTTGCGGAGGAGCTCGCGGACACGGTAGGCGTAGTACCTGTCGTCGAGGTCCTCGGGGAGCTCAGGCGAGGAGCCCCTAGGGAAGACGCGGCGCCCGATGGCCTCGCAGAGGAGGGTGGAGCGGTCGTAGCTGCAGTCGATCGACGGGCACCATTTCGCGGCGAGCGAGAGCTCGTTGAGCTTGCCGTCGGCGAGCTTCCGCATGTCTTCAGCGAGGAGGTCAGCGAACACGTCTGCCGTGCAGTCGTACAGAAACCGGTAGTTCGGGTCGCGGCTGTACCGGTCGAGCGCTCTTGCCGCGGCCACCGCGCGCCGCCTCTGGCGCTCCACAGAGGCCTCGGCCTTCATCTTCCTGGCGTGCTCCTCGGCAGCAGCTCGATCCTCCTCCGTCTTCGTGTCATCGCCGTCGGCCTCGGACCCCTCCGCCTGATGCGTGTCGTCGCCGTCGGGCTCAGACTCGGACTCCGTGTCATCTTCGTCGCTATCGTCCTCCGACCCCTCGTCGCTGTCAGACTCGGAGTCGTGGGATCCGGCGACGCAGCGGTGGGGCCCCGTGGTGGCGACGCCGCCGTGGATGATCCGATGGAGGATCTCGGGGAGGTCCTTGAGGTAACCGAACTCGGCGACGGCGCGCGCGTTGAGGGCGAGCGTCATGGGGTGGCGGTCGTGCATCCAGAGCGCGGCGGCGTAGAACCCCTCGCGGTCGGACTTGCCCGTGCCGCGCACGCCGCGGAGGTTGCACGCGAGCCGTAGCGCCGTGAGCGGCTCCCTGGCCCATGCGGCGGCGAGGCGCGCGGCCACGGACTCCGCCGGGGTGTTCGGTACGACGTGGAAGAAGAAGTCGAGGCACGGGTCCCCCGACGACGCGAACGTCGGCGAGTTGTTCTCCGTGCGCGTCTTCTCCGCCGCCGGAGGCGGCGGCGGGGTGTCCGGCTTCGGCCTGTAGAAGCTGGCGTCCACCAGGTGCGTGTACTTGTCGCTGGCGCCGGACCCATCCGCGGCCGCCGATGGTGTCCCCACCTTGTCGCCAACGGTGGCCGCGGCAGCGACGCGGAAGAACTCCGCCGGTGGGCCGGTGAGGGTGTGGGACACGACCCTCCTGCACGCCGCGGCGGCGGCGGCCGCCGCCATTTTGGTTGATCGGTAGGGTTTTGGAGATTTTACTCCTCGCGTCAGTTAGGTTCAGGGTAGGTGTATATAGGATCGAGGATCAAGTGGCAAGATCGATCTGTGTATGCTTGGAAGGGGAGCCGGGAAATCCTCGATGATTTTCCATCAGTCCCGCTGACATGCGGGTCTCGGTTCATGGGTTTTGTTATTTCGCAATATTTCTTCCAGCAGGAGCACCGAACTCACCGTGAGTTTTCGAGTTGGGGGCTTGGGGCTTAAATTCTGATGAAATTCGACGTGCGTGCGCGCATGGTGCAGGTTGCAGCGAGCTCGTCATCTCATCCCAGTTTTGTAGATTGGAAAAAGCAAGACATGAAACCGTGAGTTCGACAACCTGGTGCCCCAAGAGCTCAGGCTAGAAGGTCTCTTTTGCTGACCCGTTGGTCAGCTACATGAGTGAGCCACAATCAGCTGCAGATCTCAGTTTGCAGTTGTTTCATCCCATTTCTGAAGTGGCTGAACGCCTGAACCAGAATGGTTCGACCCAATGGGGGACGAGTTGTTAATCACACGACATCGATCTGCAGGCTACCCTTCCAAAGAGCAGCGCATACTGAACATGCTGGAGGGGGCTACCGGATGGATCGAGGTGCAGTCACGCCGGGCAGAGGACAAACTGAAAGAGGAGAATCTGATGCACCACTTCGCACCACCTAATGCAGGACAGGTTAGCTGCCATGAACTCTCCACTCCTGCATTGAACAATACGACAACAGAAATATTAGCTGAAAGTTTATCAAATGAGTTGGTTTCTCCCGTTCCTGAGTTGAGCACAACCGTGGCAAATTTACTAGATGGCACTCATCCATACCTCATGAGCCGGTCTCTAAAGTATAGACTCTATCAAACATTTCCTCATCAAGAGCCTCAAAGATATGATTCCTAGCACGAGACTCCCACTTAGTCTCACTCTCGGTGGGAACATTTGGCAATGGATACATGGTGGTGATACATGCATCGTGGTGTTATGCTTGAAGATAACTAGCCATTCTATGTGCTCAAAAGGTGAATTGTTTCCCCCGCCAACTTGGGAGGATCATTGCCACTACCTTTAGTCATCTCTCTAGGCGGTTAAGCCACTAAAAGAGAGCCTAAGCTCTGATACCACTTGAAAGGATCGATGGCCCGTAGAAGGTGGTTGAATATGATCTTTCTAAAAATTTCTAGAACAAGTAAACAAATCTTAGCCTAGATTCTAGTATTGTCCATTTAGAAATGTTTTTCTCTACAAACTAAGCACACTAGCAAGAAAGTTCATTAGCAAGAATCACACTAGCAAATATGAAGCACCCTAGTCAAGATATAAAAGAGGCAAAGCACACGAGCGAAACTAGAGCAAGGAAACTTAAGTGCGGAATGTAAATGCTGAAATTAAGTGCGAGAATGTAAAGAGAAGGGACACAAGACGACCGAATTGGTATCGAGGAGTTGACGCTCCTCCCTAGTCCACGTTGGAGCACTCACTAAGTGTATAGCTCCCCCTCAAGTCATAAAGACCCAAGTGCTCACTAAGAGTACCCGTTCTCCATCTCCGGAATGGTGGGTCTCAAACCGTGTACAGCAAGCACTTCTTGGGGCTCCCACAATCACCAAGAGCTCACCAAGAACCATCCGATCACCAAGACCGTCTAGGACTCGTCAATATCCAAGAGTAACAAGCCCACACACCATCACTTCACAAATGCACTCAGCTATGCCATGATATGCACACTTGCAACACTTGATCACTAAGAAAGAGAATCTCAAACTTGAAGAAGATGAATCCCAAAGAGCACAAGCACACTATCCTTCTCTCACTGGCTGCTTAAAGTATTCAGAGTGTCAAGAGCAACTCAAGAGACGTAGATGGGTCATATTTATAGGCTAGCAAGGGTGGCTAGTCATTGGAAAAGTGCTACAGAAAGTTGCACCGTCAGATGAACCGACGGTTCCCCCTGAGTTAGCATCGGATCATCAGGTCACACACAGACTGAAATATAGTCGTTGAATCCAACTATTGCACAAATATCATCCGACGCATAGACCGACGCACCGTCAGTTTATCCGGTGCTGAAGAGAAAATCACCAGAACGCCTCTATCTTGAAAACATGAGCTGTCAGAAACGTTGCTGAAAGCCATGGACCATCGGTTCATCCGGTGTTGAAGGACTTCTCCAAACGTCTCTGTATGAAATGAACTTAACCGCCGGATGAACCGATGTTCTGACCGCCGGTTCATCTGGTGCTGAAGACCTCGAACCCAAAACCTCTCTGTCTTGAAACCCTAAGGCATCAGATGAACCGATGCTGGACCGTTGGTTCATCCGACGGTGTCCTCTTAATTTTTCAGCCTCTAAATTCATCCGACGAATGTAGAAATGAAGGCGTCGGTTCATCTGACGCTACTCAATGAAGTTCAACTCGTCCATTTCAGTCTTCTTTGAGTTTTTCTTCGATTCTTTTGCTTCCAACATGTTTCCAAGAGTATTCTGAGCTGCTTAAGATCCAAGGAGCTAGTAAGGATGGCAATGGAGCGGTTTTGGGTCGGATATTTGCGGGTTTCGGGTTCAGCGGGTTCGGGTTTGGTTTGGATTTTTCACCCACGGTTTTCGTGTTCGGAGCTCCGAAACCTATCGGGTTCGGTTTCGGGTTTGGTTTTCCACCCGTGGATATCCGATGGATAACCGGAATAAACCATTAGGAATTAAAACTCATGCTTTATAATATACTAATGATCATTTGTTTACTTATATACTATTCTAAGTTGACTCATGATGTTATTTGCTATTTGTTGCCTCTTGTTTATACATGTGAATACGTATATATATGTGCATATGTTTATAAAAAGTCCCCATTACTCTTAATATGTTGCCATACAAAGCGGATTTTGGATATCCAATCGGGTTTTGAGTATCCGCGGGTTTGGTTTCGGGCATGAATTTTCACCCGAATCGGAGTTCGGGTCGGTTTCGGGTTTTAAGTTCGGGTTTCGGTTTTGGGTGCCCAGACATTCCACCCGCTCCAAACCCGACCCGTTGCCATCCTTAGGAGCTAGAGAGTGCATATTTTGCATAGCATTTGTCGCATGGTCAAGCTACTAGTGTGTGAACCCCTCTTAATAGTATGTCAAACACTACAAACTAGCAAATCTAAGTGTCCTTCATCTCCTTGTGACACTTGGAACTAAGAATGTCCTTAGCCTTGTAGCATTTGTTCATTGATCACTTGTAATTTCAAATTGTGGGGTAACATTCCATAGATATCTCATGACAATAACCCAAGATTAAATCCGCTTCAAAACAATAGTTAGACACAAGTATATTATTGCCATTTATCACCGAAATACATCCTTACCAAAGGCGCGCAAAGACCTAAATGATTACATAGTCAGTACTCATCCAGCTTAGCTATTGCAGAGTGCAATTCGCAGGATCTGTCATTGATGGCCGTTGGGACAACATGTATATTTCTTTAGTCATTTAGCCCTTTTTTATTTTATTTCTTTGGTTGGATTGGACTGGTTCTCAATCCATGTACGCAAATACTTTAGTTGTGTTAGTATTATATAGGGTTTAGGGCCAGAGCACCCAGTCCTCCATATGGTTTCAGGATTGGGCCAGTTGCATGAAGTTTTTTTTGACAACAAGCATATATATTAAACCTTAAGCAGCCATTACAAAGAGGTCCTCAAAGTAAATAGAAATTACAACAAGGTCCTCAGACTGGATAAGATCCACAAGGTTGTTGATGCGTTCAACGGCGGCGAGCTCGTCGGCAGGGGCAGCAGAGGCGTCGTAGGAACTTGCACCCAGGTGGAGGACCGCGCACTGCAATAGTTGAAGAAGGGGCGATGGTGCTGAAGAAAACCACACCGGGCGACCAAGAGTTTGTAGATGTATCGTCACCAGAGGTATAAAGTTGGCCACCAGGTTGCTTCCCAAGTGAGGACGCGGGCGCCGGAACAACCATTAGAGAAGTGCTTCAAGAGCAATGTGGATCGATCGAAGAGCAGTAGGCTGCTTCCAGTTGAGGGCGGCGGCGGAGGCGAAAGCCAGAGAGCATCAATGCGTTTGACGATGTCGAGCTCGTCGCAACCCAGATGGGGGTGAGGGCATCAGAACAATCACCGAAGCACAAAGGTAGAGGCAGAGGCGGAGGCGGAGTCGGCAGCTGCAAGACTTTCATGCGTTCAACAACGATGGGCTCACCTCAACAGGCGGAGATAAAATCGTCAGAAGAACCATCAGTCGCTTGCAATAGGCGCGAAGAGGATCTGCTAGAGAGCAACAAATCGTGCAAGCTGGCGGCGGAAGAGGGGCGAAGTGGAGCGGATCTTGAAGGGGAAGCAGAGTGGGCGGTGTGGAAGGAGAGGAGAGAAGATCCGCCAGGAGAGCGGGAGATGGTAACTTATTTAGGCATACATGAATCTTGGAGTCAACGACGGCGAAGGGGCCTAGATGGCCGGTGACGATGATGGCGACCGCAAGAGCAAGGGAGGAAAATCCACTGAGAGAAAACGCCATAGAGGCAAATAGAGACGTAGGGAACTAGATAACTAATAGATCTACTAGAAGGAGGGGACCCCGACCCCTTCCCGCCACCAACGAGGTCACCGGCGGCGAGAGACAGAGGGGGCCTGAGTGGGTGGCGGAGGAGGAGGCGAGAAGGAAAGCAGGGGTTGCTTCGAGGAGAAGGAGACGAGGCCTCACTAGTTGCATGATGTTGATCAAAGTTGTATACTTGACCGGCCCGTTGTAGAATGCCTTGGCCGCGACAAAAGCAGTCTGCTGCGAGGGTGCGTGAAGTCCTAGTAGACATGCCGGCCGCGGTCGGCATAGAGTGTGGAGTTGGGCCTACACCTGACCTCGTCCCCGCCCAGCCACCCGCTCCCGCAGCACGCGGCGGCGGTGTTGGTGAACAACCCCGATGCCCTTGGTCGGCCACGACGTCGCGCGTTAAGCCATACAACGGTACAAGTCGGCGACGGAGTAGACGAGACCCAGCACCCTCGGGCGAGGTCGTCGGCGAGCAGGGACCTGGTGGCGCCGTTGAAGCTGGTGGCGAGCTAGTTGTAGAGGTCCGAGCACTCGCCCACAGCGCTCTGCACCCGCACCCGCGACACACACCCCAACAGCCACATGTTGATGATGGCGAACTTCCTAGCGCCCATCGAGTACAGCTCCTGCATACGCGTGCGTAATTTAGCAGATCAAATCAATGGTTATTGATCCTTTTTGAGGAGTAACAGAATTGAATTGTCGTTGGTGTGTGATCAGACTTTGATGGCGGTGGAGTTGTTGGAGACGAGGTTGGCGTAGAGCGCGGCGGCATCCCTCTGCTGGTCTTCGGCTGATCGATTTCACTCTCGCTCAGAATCCGTGAAGACGTAGATGTCATTGTTGCCCATGTTGACGACGAAGACGGACTTCTTGAGCAGGGCGTCAACCGCGGCGGCGCCCACGGCAGCGACCATTTTAGCTTTGGTGGCCTTGAAGTACTCAACCTCCTTCGACAATGGGATAGTGTTTCTGGCATTCTACGTGCATGTAAATTAGTAGTTACTTAGGAGTATTACAGTGGAGTATTCTCACTTTGATCGATCGATCTGAAGATGAAGCACTCACTGTGGAATCGAGGATCCCAACTGATGCGGAAGCATAGTTGACACCACTGGTCCGCGCGGCAAGGACCAGAGGAGGGTCGGAGGAGGTGGAGTTGGGTGCCAGTGCCAGCGACATGTAGGAGGGCTCGACACAAACCCTATGTTCTTTGCCGAGAGCTCTTCCTTAGGCTCTCGGCAAAGAGCTCTTTGTCGAGAGCACACTGAAAACTCTCGGTAAAGACAAAACACTCAGTAAAGAATTTCTTTGCGGAGAGCCTTTCCTTTGGCTCTCGACAAAGAATTTCTTTGCCGAGTGCATTTTTTCGGCTCTCGACAAAGAAATTAAAAAAAAAAATCACTTTCTTCCCTCCAAACTTTTTCTATCTTCAACATACACTTATACAAAACTTATGCTCAAATTTGGCACAATTTTAGCTATGTTTGCTATATTTAACAATTTTAATTCTTTCTAGGTAATTTTTTCGTATACGTCTGATATGAACTGCATGTTCATGAAATCATAGAGTAAAGTTGGTGATAAAATGATATTCATGTTCATGAAACATCTCTAAGAGCATGTACATGAAATGAAGCTAAATTTCTGGCATTTGGTTCTCTGGTCATGATGAAGATCGTGAGGTAGAAGGGCTTTAAAATTGTATAAAATTCTAATGAAGTTTGAAAATCACGAAATTTGTCAAGTGATCATGATATCATATGTGGAGGCTGTGGTAAAAAATTGAGAATGATTTGAACACTTCGACATGTACACTGTTTAGAAACCGAAACATCTCACGGGAAGTTTCTAAAAATTTGAACTAATGTCATTAGATTTGGTGTATTTGAGATAATCAAATTTGAATTTAACTACAAAAGTTTTTCTATAGGTAATATACAACATGTTCTACTCCAAACTAAAATTTGGTTAATTTTTGAATTTATTTGCTATATTAAATCAATTAAATGCATTTTAAGCAAATCTTTGCCGAGAGCCATTTATTAGGCTCTCGGCAAAGCAGCAATTGGGCCAGCGGCCCATTATCCCACCAGCCGGCCCATTCCCCAAACCCTAAACCTATACTATAGACTAAGGACTATCTAATCTATAAACTAAGACAAGGCAAAACCAATCTAATCTAGGTCAAACGAGAGTCGTGAGATACACGAGTCATGGAGAACATTTGCCCATGGAGTCTAGGGATACTTGAAGATGCAATAGCCAAGCATGATAAAACCGATCTAATATATCTAAACATGTGAACAAGGTTTAGCCTTTTCCCTTCCCTCGTACTAGTCACTACGCGAAGGCAAAATCGATACTAAGCCTAGATGAACACAAAACGTTGAAGCGATCTACGGGAGCGACCCGAAAAGCATGGTGGCCAAACCTTAAGCATTAAAGCATCATTGTTGATGTTTGATTATCGTTGCAAAGTTTGTTTGGACATGCAAGCGGACAAATCCTCCATCGTAGTCAAGGGACCCTTCTTCCCTTGAGTGGCGAACCCAAGGTATTGAATCCGTGGAATAATGTGTAATGCAAGATCCAATCTAATAAGCGGAAAACACTTTGATCTTGAGAAGGGTTTTGCATCTAATCTATGGAAGAACCATGAAAACACATCTAATCTACTTAACACCGGAGGTAGCAAGAGAAAGAGAGGGGAGGTAAAACCAATTTAGAGATTGGATCGGGTCTTTTGTTGGACTTCCAAAACCAAGAAGAATAAAGCAAACAAATCTCATCAAAAGCCTCTTTAAATCTTGGCTTCCATTCCAACCCTCGAAGGCACCTACCGTACACGTGAGCAACATCCTGTCACGATGTCCCGCTTATTGTGTAGGTGAACCTAAGAGCACGTTCACGAGGAACGTGTTGAAAACGCTCGGAAGGTCAGGTATGCACCTTTAGCCACCATGGCTACAAGAACATCCTATGCAATCTATCCGCGGAATAGATTGGAGAATAAGAAAACCCAAGTGAAGACAAAGTCGTAGTGAAAGCACTTGATCGCTAGAAATCAGATTCAATCTTGCAAATTCAACATGAAGTATAATACATGAACAAGATCACCACCGGGATCCTACCTTGATCTTGATCCTAGCTTCTAGAACTCTGACGTGGTCTTCCATGCAAGGTTCCCACGTCAGCAAGGGAAACCCTAGTCAACCATCTCGACCCTCTCCTCTCCGGAAGGGTGTCCCTCTCTTCTCTGCTCCTCGGCGGCGGATGATGAATTGCTTGATGCGTGGCTTGAGGCACGGGGACTATAAATAGCCTGAAGGTCACCTAGGTCAAAGGGGGCGCCAAACCGGGCCCGGAATGGGCTGGGCCGGCAGGCTGGCCTGGGCCCATTTCGGCCCCGGCTTCCTCCCCGTCGCTTCTCGTGTCTTCTAGAACTTTTACCGAGTTGCATGTGAGTCCTTGACGTCATTTTCCTCGCGGTTTAAATAAGGGTGCTTGGCGTATGAACTCCCGCATCTTCCATCTAGGTCCTCAGCACTTATCGGCTTCACGCTTTAGTCCTTGGTTCATTTGGAGTCATGTTCATCTTGTATCTTGACTTGTCCCGGGGTCCATGACCACCTTGTAAAACCCTTGATGAACTTTACCCGGAAGTCCTCATTTAGACTCTTGATTCCTGTATAAACAATAAACTCCAAATATCATGCACGAGTGCGAACTTGACATATAATGAGGGTTAGGATCGTTAGTGTGAATATCAAATTAATACCAACATAAAAGGTAAACATGTGGCTAGGTTGACGGAAATCGACCGCCAACAATCATCAACGAGGAATTGATAGATTAAACTCCAAACAATAGTCGGCGATTACAAACTAAGATGCATTACAACTCCATGGACAAACGATGAATCTACTCCATCAAGATTCTAAGCATGATACCGTTAAACGTGGTAGACGTCTCCGATGAAGATTGATCCTCGCCGTCCTCCAACTCCGGAAGCACCGCGGTAAGGCCTCGGCGTCCTCCTCCTTGTGGTGATCTCCTTGGGGCCTTGGACTTAGCAAATTATTGGCTCTCCGGCGGCTCTCATCCACCGTCTCTCTCCCCGTCTCCGGCTCCCTATTGTGGTCGACCTCAGAGGCATTGATTGGCGTCTTTTGTGAATGGAGGCTTCGGCAGGCAATTAGGGTTCCATCAGCTTCACGCTCGAGAAACGGGGGCCCGAACCGGTGCCAAAAGGAGTAGGCCAGCCGGCCTGGGCCGACCGGTCTGGGCCCTCCTTGGCCAGGTTCGGCACGGTCCGGCCTGGTCTTCCTCCCCGCAGCTCCTCTTGTCATTCTTGCTTTTTACCCCTTCATAGGTGGCTTTTTTGGCTTCATTATGCCCGCGACCAAGTTAGGGGGTCTTGTCGTATGAAGTCCGGTCTTTACGTCTTGGTCCTCGGGAATGTTTCGTCATAGCTCCTTGGTCCTTGCCACCTTTGGGAGTGAATTCAACTTGCACTTGAGCTCGAACGGAACTCCTTGATTAGCCTTTTGAACTTGATACGAATCCGTCCTTTAAGCTCTCGTTTTCCTACAAACACAACATACTTCAAAATGCACATAGGAAGACGAACTTGTTACATCATTAATATGCCTAGTGGCGGGTTAGTTCCAAAACAAAGCTCAAACCATAGTGTAACAAGTGCTCTAGGTTGACAGAAATCGACCGCCAACACCCACCCTCTCCTCCCTCCCGGTGCCGTCCCCTTCCTCCACCCTCTCGTCGCCGCCCCCTTTCTCCTCCCGGCGCCACCACCTTCCTCCTCCCAAATCCGGCGGTGGAGTCACCTCCCCTCCTCTCTCTCAGTTGCGCCACCGTCTCCCTCCTCTACCTCCCCTACCCTCCCCCTCTGCTTGCCCCTCACCGGCGGTGAGGAGCAGCAGCGGGGTGAGGTGCGGCGGCGGCGCAAAAGAGGACGGCGACATAAATATATAAACACATACCGGCATAGTTAGCGATGTTGAAGCCATTGTTGAACCTTCCAGTGGGGATGGAGCCCAGAAAGTTGATGCTGTAGAAGGGCCTATTGGCCTTGACAATGCCCTCCCCCGGCAGGTAGTTGTTGTTGCCGACGTCCACCAGCGACGACCCGAACACGTAGATCGCCTCAGGCCTAGCGCTGCCGTCGGCGACGATGACGGTGCCGACGAGCAATTGCATACATGTCACAAGGCACAGAAGAAGTAGACAACAACCTGCCATTGCCTTGTTGTAGCTAATAAGACTGTGTTTAGTTCGGGAGTGAAAATTTTGGGAGTCTCTTTCAAGACCTATTAGGGGTAATAAACATAGACTATGTACAAAACGAATTATATGGATGGACGAGAAATTCCGAGATGAATCCGTTAAGCCTAATTAATCTGTTATTAGAAATTGGTAATTGTAGCACGACGTTGTCTAATCATGACATAATTAGGCTCGTTAGATTCGTCTCAAAAATTAAGGTAGGAGTTGTGGAATGACTTTTGTCATTAATTCACATTTAATACTCCTAATTAGTGTCTGGAGATTGATGTGATAGGTAGGTAGTGAAATATTTGGGAACTAAACATGGCCTAAGCTAGCTGCTGCTAATAGCCCACGGCTTTATGAAGGGAACACATATAAGCTGGTGCTGCTGCTGATGATGATGCGTACTAGACTATAGCAGCAGTAGGTAGTAGCTGGTGTGCTAAGGTGACTAGCAGCAGCAGGGCCGTCCCTGAGGGTCAGCAGGGTGAGTGGCCGATCAATGCCTTCCAATCGTATAGGCCTCCAAATATGTATTAGTTCATTACTCATATATATACGTATATAGCTAAGCTGCAACCCGCAAGCATTAAGAAAAACAACTTGATTTGGCTCATTATCAATAACGTCATTGCCCATTTAGCAAGCCAAAAGCCCAAAAGAAAATGAGTCATGCCTCTTGGGCGCCGGCATCGATCGTCATTTTATCTACCTGATGAGTGGCGGCTGCGGCAGCGACTGGCGAGGCGGAGGCGCATCCAGATTCCAGGCGACGGACGGGCGAGACGCTAAAGGTATAATCACTCGTATTTTATTTCAATTCAATTTGTTGTCCATCACAATCACAACAAACTGTAGGGAGTAATTAGTCGATGTCTAAGTTTTGTTATTTTGATCTTTTCATCTAGACGGCTACTGCAATATTGTTCACATATTGAAGCCATGTCTTCTGCAAATGGAATTAGAATTTTTTTTCAAGCTAGCAGGCCTCATTTTTTAGTTTCGTACAAGGTCTCGGATTTAGCCGGGACGGCCCTGGCAGCAGTAACGGCCCTGGCAGCAGTAGGTAGTAGCTGGTGTGCTAAGGTCAATAGAGGCTTAAATTTGCTACGTACTCCGCACAGGGATGTACAATTACCATTGGTTGAATATGAAAAATGGAACAAAACTACTCGCTGCTAGAGAGATTTTGAAACGAATAACCGACGACATGACTGCTTGGTCCTGCAGATACCGGGAGACGAACCAGCTATGGCAGCACTGGCACAACTACCTTTGTTCTTGTCTGTAACTTCCTCGCTTGCAACCATCTTGGTTGATGTACCCTCCTCTCCTCTCCCCCTGTAATCTCACCTGGGATGTCAGGGAAATTCTTTTGTAATGATCCTTTCTACATTCTAAATATAGTACACTACCGGAATCGCTATCTTTGCCGTGAGCTGGTTCCTCACGGCAAAGAACGGTCTACTCACGGCAACAACTTTGCCGTGAGTTGCCACCGGCAAAGGGCTCACGACACAGTTCTGCCGGCAAATGGCCTAGTTGCTGTGAGCCAGCTAGTTGACTCACGGCAAATGTGTGCCGTGAGTGGGTTATAGCTCACGGCAAAGGTGGTTAATGGGACGTCCAGAAGGCGTCCTAACAGCTCTTTGTGCCGTGAGCCTGACGGCGAGCCCACGGCAAAGGGCGCACACGTGGCAGCTGGCGTCAGCCACCTGTGTCGTGAGCCAGTTGTCCAGCTCACGGCAAAGAGGCTGCGACGTGGCAGCTGGCGTCAGCAACGTTGCCGTGAGCCGGGTTGACAGCTCACGGCAAAGACCTCCTCGTTGCCGTGAGCCACGTCACTTGCCCACGGCATATGGGCTATCCCCAGCTGTCAGGTAAGACCACATTGCTGTGAGCACAAGCCGAAGCTCACGGCATAGGGGTTATCTGTGCCGTGAGCTATGGTTCTCGCTTTCCAGAACCTTATATGGCACCTCACATTCGATACAACATCACAGGCAGTTTAAATATCACCATAACCATCACAGGCAGTTCAAATATCACCATAACCATCACAGGCAGTTCAGATATCATCATAATCATCACAGGCAGTTCAGATATCATCATAACCATCACAGGTAGTTCAAATATCACCATAAACATCACATAAGTTCACATAAGCATCACAGACAGTTTAGAGTCCATAAGTCCACAAATGCAACATAAGTCCACAACCACTAGTCTAAATGCATGTAAAGTCCATAAAGTCACTACTGCGGTGACGGTCCTGGCTGCGGCGTCTGCTCTGGTGGCTGGTGCGGTGACTGCGTCCCCGACCCCCAGGTGGCGGCTGCGGCCATGTGTAAACTGGTGAGCCGGTTGGCGGCATCCCCATGCCCGGCAGAACATGCGGCCACGTAGGCCACATGTAAGTAGAGCTGTGAGGCGCTTGCCCCCACACTTCACTCGCGGGGACCCACAGAGGCCGCTGAGACGGCAACATGTCATGTGCAGCGGGGCTATCATTCGATGCCGCCGACATATTCTGCACAAAATTTTAAGTCAAAAACATGGAAGTACAACATTCTAAGTATATCACTATGAGAATGAAAGTTCTATATCACTATGAGAATAAAACTACATTTCTAAGTCATTCTAGGTTTCTAAGTCATTCTAGATTTCTTAGCTCTAAGTCACTACCAGAAATGGAAAGACAAGTGGGAAATAAACTCACCGGAGTACTCTGAGTCGGTCTAGGAGAAAGTAAGAGCACAGGTGGAGAAGGGAGTTGCACTTGTGGTTGTGATTGAGCAATCACCGTAGAAAGACCTTGGATGTACCGAAGCATCTGCTGCTGATTGGCCTCGACATAATGCTACAACTGCTGCTGGCTGGCCACCTGCTCCCTCTGCCGTTCGGCCCTCTCTTCTGCAAGCTTGGCCTACAATTTTTGATCTCAACTGTTGGTGTTTCGTAGTGTCGTCACTTTAAGAACAGATCTGGAATCCATCCTTAGTGGCAACACCAAGAAACGCCTTGTAGACACCTCTCAACGTCACAACTAAGGACGTCGAGTTAGCGTGAACATCAAGACTTGCCAAAGGTTAATCTAAACGATCATGAACGAATCCGCAAGCACACAGATAAACCATTGTAGCATTTCCCCAAGGAAGGAGAATATTCCAAGGGTATCGTATCCGTGGAAGGCAATGGCGGATATCTTAGACTTATGCTTTTGCACTGAATGTAAACTAAGAGATAGATATAGGAAACAACAAACTCAAAGGCAGGGGTAAGATAAAAGATATAAAGGATAGTGCGACACACACACACTCAGATCTACCTCTACTCTAGCACACTACGGCTTAGGGGGAACATACGAGTTAGCTCTAGGTTCTAATGTACTAAACATACAAAGCTAGAAGATACAGGAGATAGGCATGAGTATTGCATGAGAGGGTAAGGTTCAGCACCCAGGTACAAACGGGGAGCTGGCCCGCGACGACCAGCACTCTGCGAAACTAGACTTTAGACTCCTACAGCAGGTACCCCAGCGCGGAGGGTTGCAAAGGATCCAATAGCTGTCACCACTGTGGACCTACCTCTATCGTTACGGGGTTATGCTCATAACTAACGTAGCCAGACAACCCAGGCAACATGCCTGCGTTGCTGCTAGACTCCACCCGGCCCGGGCTATTGTGACCCAGGGTGAGAGCCACCAGAAGACTGGTCAACTTAGACCGAGTACCGTAGCTTGAACACAAACCTCATGCAACACTCTCATGCCATCTAACAAGATCAACTAAGGCTAGACATACGAATGGATACGAACTCTCTTATGTCTAGTTAATAAAATCAAAGGGTCGTGTTCGTGAAGAACACGAGCCTCTAACTTATGAACAAACACATAAGGAATGAGTTTATCACCCTTCAAATGGATCAAAAGGTAGTGTTCATGAAGAACACAAGCCTCTAAATGATGAACAAAAGATGAACTCAAGAACATATCAAGCATATGATCTACCAATACTTTATATGAAATAGCTGAATAACTGAAGTAGATCAAAGTCATACAATGAAATAAAGATAAAAGAGAACTCATACCTAGATTCCAAAGAAGACTTGGAACCTGAATTAGAGCTACTCTAGCCTACCCCCTAGCCTTGGAAACTAAAAGTGAGAGGAGAATGAGAGAGTGGTGTGTGTGAAATGGGAGCCCCTCCCCTTCTATTTATAGGCAGGGACAAGGCTTGCTCGGAGGCTCAAAGTGCTGCAAAACACCCCGGGATGCAGCCAGCAACCAATGAGCAAGTGACACGTGAAAGGCCGGGATGAACCGACCCTAGGTCGGTTCGGCCGATCCTAGGGTCGGCCGAACCCCTAGGGTGGCCTTCCCGGCTGTGCTTTCTCAGGGAGGCTGACTTGTGGGCCCTGATGCTTGTCCTCTGTGCATGCCAAGTTTCCTGATAAGTTGGAGCTCTGGTGGGCCCATGGATCCATGTGAAATCCATGTGTCGCTCTCTGATTCGTTGGTGAGTGCCTCCCTTGGATCAATGACGTGGAATGCCATGTGTTTCCTTGGTGGCAGCCACCTCCTCAGCTGAGTTGGCATGGTTTCTCCATAGAAGGTGGGTTTCCATCTCTTTTAAGGGGTATTTCACTTACATACAAATAATCTCCAAGGACAAGTGGAACTACATTATTCAAACCAAAATGCAAGTAAATAATGCATATGCCTCCATTTATGTGAGAATATTGAGGGCTGAAAGTAGTACTTAACAGTCGTCAACAAACTCCCCCAAGCTAACCTCTTGCTCGTCTCGAAGCAAGACATTAGAGACTTAGGTTGGTTGATCAGGAGTTGCTACAATGTTGTATTCTCAACTTATGGCAAACATACAGCGAAGTATTCTACCAAGAATTGAACAAGTTGGCAATGTTCTTACCTTTCACCTGATGACGTGGGGCATATAACTTCACCTGCCTTAGGCGGTTGAGAGACAGAATGGTTATATAGCAAATGCATAATCACTCATACCTTGATCATCTATCAATCCGGAGGTTTTGCAAATTTTTCAAAAGAAAATCAGAGTTCCTCAAATGATACTCTCGGATCGCTCAAAGGTGTATGATTCCTCACCAAGGCATCAATGTTGCCTTTCTTCACATCCTACTCCTAATAGTCTTATGTGGAGCTGTAGGTAGGGAAGAAATGTGGCATACTTGTCTCTCATATCTTGCTAAGTCAAAGACCGGATCCTTGGAAGAAACAAACATACATCCTGATTAAGATGTGCATATGTGTGTGATGGATATGAGCTTGGCAAGGTGGATACTAGGCCCGGAAATGGGTGCTAGATATTACCATGCTTTATACGAGGAAATGAGGGATTGATGGTAAGGTGGACAATAGCCCTGGAGTAGGTACTAGTTATTACCATCTATATGGTGGAACTCTTTTTCTTGCACATATCAATCCCTTTTTCTTCTTTTGAAAATTTCGAGACTTGGGCTAGCTCTTTTTATTTTATTTTTGCCATGCTTTTGAGCATGCTTTTCTCTTTTTTTTAAACTAGCCCTTTGTCTCTTATTGGAGATATTTGGAGAGGGATGAATGATACAAAGATACATAGAGTTTTATTTGTGGAAGAATGCATAGGCATATGGAACAAATGATGAATGCTCACTTCCAGTGTAGAAGTTTAGCATGAATGTGTACGTGATCTTGATCAGAGGAGTATGAGTTCTAACAAGGGTCACAACAATTTGACAAAGCTCAATGAGAGAACAAGCTGCATATGTGGAGGCTAAGAGCTAGAATCTACATATGGCCTTGGATGGGAAATTCTCATCATTGAGGAACTCATCATGTTTTGATTTTTTTTTCAAAAAGGAAAACTCCGGATGTCAAGCATCACTAAGCACAAGATCATAGCACTCTATTCTACCATATCATGTCTCACAACAACTTAGGCAGGGATCATGCTTTTTGCTACCCATAGTTTTCAAGCTAAGGTTTGAACATGCAAGCCAACAAACTCAAAACTTAGGTAGGATACAAAGTTGTAAGCAAGACATACGGGGAGAATAAACAGAGCAACTATTCATCATTTCAACCATAGAGGCAAAGCATTCTTACTATGCATATCAAAGCAAACTAAGCAAACGATGATGATGAAAGCAAATAAATATTTTTTGATCTTTTTATTTTTGCAGATTTTTTTGGGTTTTTATTTATAAGATATTCTGAAAACAAAGGAAGATACAAGTTACCTCAGGATGGGGGTCCTCCCCCAAGCTAGCTTCAGGCTCACTGCGGAGGAGGGTAGAAGAAACCCTGACTCGCGTAGTAAGCCCTCTGCTCCTCCATGTGTCGCTGCTGAGCCTGCTGCATGGCTGCAATCCTCTCACCAGCCTGATGCTGCCACGCTGAGGTAGACTTGACGTGGGTGTTCAGCGTCTCCTCCAATCCCGTGACTTGGACGGTGAGCTCTCCCATCTGCTGCACGAGCTGAGCATCGCGTGCAGAAGCTGAGGAGTGCCATCGGAAGGATGAAGACGGATGTGGACCGCCGGAGCTGGAACTAGTGGGTGTGGCCCACTGAGCACCGCTCGCACTTGCCCAAGCCGTGCCACTCGCACTCGGCTGGTAGGTGGGCTGGTCCCAACCAGGTGCATATCCAGGGGTAACCCCGAACATGTACCCCGCAGGGGCCCCTCCTGCCACCGGTGGTGTAGCAGGCTATGGCTGTGGCTGTGGTGGTGGCTGTGACTGCTGCTGCTGCATGTGTGCTCTCTTCACCACGCTTCTGGTGGACCTGCCTGAAACACTAGCACGACGGCTTTCCTCTTGTGTAACAAGGGGAATGGTTAGTGACTCCGAGTTATACAATCCAAACCCCGAGTTAGGCAACGGGATTTGATTTGCATATCCCGGAAAGAAGAAAGTCAAAGAATCATTTGGGCCCTTCTTGAGTATATGCCCTTGGATCAAGTATGCCTCATCAATGAGAACTCGGGGCATCCCGATGAAGGGTACGGAATTCCCGCTAAGAACCCCGAGTCTGAGAGCAATACGAGTCACCAAAGACGTACACTCAATAGGACCTATCATCTTAAAATTCATCATCCACTACCGAATCATAGCTTTAATGGGAGAGACCTTGATCTGGTTAACAGCGGTGTATAATAGCATCATCTCATCGCTGCGCACGGGCCGAACATCCTCTCGTGGAAAGAGAGTAATGGCGAGCCACTTGTGCCACAAACGGAGAGTGAGATGCACGATATCGTTGCACCGAGGTACAAACTTGCCACTGTAAACAAGACCAGAGATGTCTGCCCAGTAAGAGTCTCGAACAAAACCCCCACAAGCCTTCTTTAGAGAAACAGCACAACGAGGACTAAAACCAAGAAGACGACTAAGTTCCTTCCAAGAAACACGATAATCGGTCCCAAAAAGATGAAACTGAATGCCATCCTGAATCTCGGTAAGAGAGCAAAGAAACTAGATGGTGAGGGGCCGAGAGCCAAGCTCTGTAACCGGCACAAACTCCTCCCAACCAAGAGCATGCCAAATGGAAGCGAACTCAAGATTCATACATGTTTTCTCCATGAGAGCCGGGTCGAAGTCGCGGGTGTGGGTGAAGACTCGGTCCTTTAGGAGAGCGTAGGCTTGCTCCTCTCGAGCGCCCTGCAAGCTGAGGTAGGGGGTGTCGTTGACGACCTCCTCCGCGGCTTGTGGCTCGGCTTGCTCCTCCTGCTCTTCTTCATAATCCATCGTCGATGGGCTCGGCGTCGGCTCGGCGGGGGTGGATGAACTCGCGCTTGCCCGCGAACGGGAGCGTGAGCGTGTCACCCTCTGGAGAGTGTCTGCCGCCCAATTCATGCTAGCACAACAACAAGGGACAACAAGAGCAACTCGGTGATGGATTAGTAAAATCGAATGAAATTCTTACCGAGCTTGCTCCACAAATAGCAATACTTTCATCAACACAATAGAGAGAATACTTGATGATCCAATCTTGAGCAAGAAAACCAAGAGAGCAAGGAGTAGAGAGGGGAGTGTGAGTGAATGTGTGAAGAACACCCCCTCTCGGATCCAATTTATAGAGCAAAGGGTCAGCACACCGCGGACTAGCCGTTGGACAACGGCTAGGAGCCGTTGGCCAAAGCTGGGCCCACATGATCGTTGCCAGGGTTCGGCCGGCCTGGCTGTGGGCCCGGGGCTGGCCCCCTTTAGCAGGCGTGCCACCAATGACTATATAGAGATATGCCTAGGTGCACCGGCCAAAGTTTGCTCCAAAAATTGCCCAAATGAATTTTCTAAGGTTTTCAAACTCATAAATTATTTTCAGAAATTTTATTTTGAGAAGGGAAAAGGGCTAGATAAATCTAGCATGCAGATGCAAAGTTTTGGAAAATCAAATATGCAATTTTGGAAATAAAATTTGGAAAGGGAAATATGAGATAAATACCAGCTTTAACCTTTTTGGTAGAAAGGACCCATCATTTTTAGTCTGACGAGTTGGACTCTTCTCAGTGATCAATTCCACTCAGCACCCCACTCCTGAGAAGTAGAGGGTGGTGCCATCTCAATCTTCTGTCATTCCTTCTGAATTTTCTTTTGCTTCTTTGATGGAGATTTCTTCCTTGGGGGTAAAGGCTCCGTCCTCCCCCAAGCTGCTCAACACTATCTTGCACCAAATAGCATTGCTCTTCCTTGTCCTGAAACTTGAACTTCAAGTTCCTCTTCCCAATGCGGAAGTGGATTATTCCGGACCCCACATTGATTCTAGCTCGGACATCATTGAGAAATGGTCACCCAAGGATGAGCGGCATTCCTCCCTCGTCATCCATATCAAGGACCACGAAATCCGTGAAGACATAAGAGTTCTTGACCTTAACCAATATGCTCTCAACAATTCCTTCTGGATATCGTATCGTTGAATCGGCGAGTTGGATAGTCCGTGCTGTTGGAGAGAGAGCTGGATATCCTGTAGCGAACATGGCCTCATATGCCATTTGTTCAAAGCTTAATTTTGGTGATTAATGACAACATGATCAATGGGACTAACCATATTGTCTAGCATGTCTTTGTAGACACTTCTAGGTCCCAAGGATGCAAAAATACCACATGCCAAAATGAGAAGATAGTATATTTTTCAAAGGTCAAAACCAAGAAAGAGAAAGAGAAGAAAAGGCAGCGTCGGATGAACCGACGGTATCTTGGAAGTAGCGCTGGTGCAAGCACAGGATGAAGCGGTACACTGCGTGAAGACTGGAGTTTACTTGATGATCACCGGATCAACTGACACCCCCTTTTCTAGTTGCGCCGGATGAATCAAGAGACCAAGCCTGCAGAGATCAGTAGCACCGGATGAACCAATGGGAGAGTAGCAGTTCATCCGACGGCGCCAAATCAGCTAACAGAGAGGTCCGGGAGCAAAGCTCTTCAGCACCGGATGAACCGTTGAACATATGGGGTCAGCAGTGGTTCATCCGACGGCCGCGTATTTGCTAACAGAGAGGTTTTGGTCGAGATTCTATCAGCACCGGATGAACCGACGGCTAAGCAAGAAGACCTTCGGTGCAAGCGTCGGAGGATATGTGTCAGTGGGAATTCAACGGCTAAGTGACGTGGAGGGCATCGGATGAACCGACGCCTGGAAAAAGTGTAGCGGCAGTTCATCCGATGATACTAATTTCAGCAGCTTTTAGCCAACGGCTCTTTGGACGCCTTGGGCTATTTATACCCCCTCCACTCCACCATTTGGAGTTGCTGGAGTGTGTGGAAGTGCAGAGGAGTTCAAGACTCATAGAAGATCATATCCAAGCCATCCAAGTGCTAAATTGCTCATCTATAGACTTGCACATGCTTTGTGTGTGTGCTTAGTGTTAGGTTTAGCTTAGAGCTAAGTGAGTGCAAGGTGTGCCTACCTTGTGAGGTGATTCTCGAGTGGATCAAGTTGTATGAGGTGCGCCGGAAACCTTGGAGCCTAGGTGGCTCTCCGGCAAACGTCTTCGACCCTCCGGCTTGGTGTGGAGCGGCGAGGACACTTTGTGCGGGGGACGTGGAACCCCCTTCCCTTGGTGGAGAAGCTCCTTAGTGGAGGCGGCATTAAGGTGACCAAGGGAGCTTGGCGAGTGCCTTAGTGGCGAGCCTTTGTGGCAAGTCAAGTGGTGCTCTTGGGAGAGACTTGGTGACCGGGAAGCAATACTCTTGTGTAGAGTGCTTCAACAATGTGGACTAGGGGTGGCTTAGTGCCTACCGATACCACGGGATAAATCGCGTGTCAAGAGTTTGCTTCCTCTCATCCCCCTTTATGTTTCCGCATTACATTCTTGCAATCCTTGTTTGCCTTTACTTACCTAGAGTAGTATCTTGCTAGGATTGGCTATAGGTTGCAAAACTTGTTTTGGGATGGGAGTTTCACACTAGAACAACCTAGTTGCACATCTAGATAGTATGTTCTAGTTTATGTTTGATGCAAATAGTGGTAAGCCATAGGTTAAGGTTTTAAGTTGCCTAATTCACCCCCTCCCCCTCTTAGGCTACGGGCATCCGATTCCTTACATATCCCAGTTGCTCGAACATGGCCTTGGACATGAGATTAACACTTGCACCAAGGTCACAAAGGGCATGCCTGATTGTCTTGTAATAGGTTGTGCAAGTAATAGTCGGGTAGCCTGGATCTTTCTTGTGCACAACTGCTGATTCCTCCCATGGATCTAGAATTTGTTGTATGGGCTTTCCTACATAGTTAGAAGCACGTGTCTTCCTAGGTGGCTTACCCTACCTGGTTGACACTACACTAACATTTTCACAAGAAGACACGGGTTGCCCCGGGATCCTCCCGTTATCAGCAGATGGAACCAAAGCAGCTAGCTGAGCCAACTGGGTTTCTAACATTTTGTTGAAACTCAGCTGACTCTTATGAGCAGAAGAAAAACTATCAAGCTTAACGTTGAGACTTTCCAAAGTTTTATCAAAGGCAGCTAGCTTTTTGTTGACACCTTCATTAATCTTAGCTTGCCCAAAAACAAGATCTCTCAAGGAAGGTTGGTTAGGGTTGTAAGAATTACCTTGGTTACCTCCTTGATAATAAGGGTGTTGTTGATTCCATGATTGGCCTCCTTGTTGAGGTGGACGATAACCATTGTTGTTGCCATTCATGTACATCACTTCCTCCTGAGTCTCCGGACAATAATTGCCTGAGTGCCCAGTGTTGCCACAGACTTCACAAGTCATATGAGAATCCATAGGCAGAGTAGTGGTGGCCATGGCAGCCTTCTCGCTGGTGTAGTCATCCAATCTCTTCATAAGAAGATCCAACTTGGCGGTAATCATGTCTGCTTCCTTGACAGTATGAGTACCCCTCGGTCGTGGTTGGAGTTTCATCACTCCACCCTTGGTTGGAAACCATCTTCTCAATGAGTAATTTAGCATTATCAACTGTGAGTGAGAAGAATACTCCCTGAGCAGCAGCATCAATATGGCCTCGGGCTGTCGGAGTCAACCCATTATAAAAGCTTTGAAGAATAAGCCAATCCTCCATCCCATGGTGAGGACAGGCTAGGACATACTCCTAAAGCCTTTCCCAAGCCTCTGGAATGGATTCACTTGCTGTATGCTGAAAACTAGAAATTCTCCCACGAAGAGCATTGGTTTTACCCAATGGGAAGAACTTCTTGAGAAATGCCTCTGAACACTTCAAGTGTTAATAGCATCACGATTCGCATAGAATCATTACTTGGCTTTCCCCAGGAGAGAGAATGGAAACAGCCGTAGACGGAAAGCATCCATATTTGCACCCCTAATGATGAAAGTGCTGCACAGCTCTAGGAATTGCTGCAAATGAGCATTGGCATCCTCATTTGGCTTGCCACAGAATGGGCTAGCCTATACCATCGTGATTAGACCCGTCTTGATCTCAAAATTTTAAGTCCCCATTGCCACCTCAGGGCCTTGCAGCACCTGGTTAGCGGAAGGAGCTGAGTACTCACGAAGTGTCTTCTTGGCCACAATGTTTGATGTGGATGGTACAAAGGAAGCTGGATCGCCTTCCGGACGAGTACGGCGAGGTGAGTCGAATTGAATTCGAGCTCTCCTCACAAGTGACTCGGGATCTTCAGTGAAATTCTCCGGTAAGTCGAAACCAGTCATACACTACCTGTCTTCATCATCCAAAGATAAAAGGAGCAATCAAGGTTAGCCTGCATTGAGAGTTGTCCTAACCTACCCATAGCTTATAAACAGATGCAAAGCATAGTCATGATAATCCTGTGCCTTCCCCGGCAACGGCGCCAGAAATGCTTGTTGGCGTTTCGTAGCGTCGTCACTTTAAGAACAGATCTGGAATCCATCCTTAGTGGCAACACCAAGAAACGCCTTTTTGGCACCTCTCAATGTCACAACTAACAACGCCAAGTTAGCATGAACATCAAGACTTGCCAAAGGTTAATCTAAACGATCATGAACGAATCCGCAAGCGCACATATAAACCATTGTAGTATTTCCCCAAGGAAGGAGAATATTCCATGGGTATCGTATCCGTGGAAGGGAATGGCGGATATCTTAGACTTATGCTTTTGCACTGAATGTAAACTAAGAGATAGATATAGGAAACAACAAACTCAAAGGCAGGGGTAAGATAAAAGATATAAAGGGTAGTGCGACACACACACTCAGATCTACCTCCACTCTAGCACACTAAGGCTTAGGGGGAACATACGAGTTAGCTCTAGGTTCTAATGTACTAAACACACAAAGCTAGAAGATACATGAGATAGGCATGAGTATTGCATGAGAGGGTAAGGTTCAGCACCTAGGTACAAACGGGGAGCTAGCCCGCGACGACCAGCACTCTGCGAAACTAGACTTTAGACTCCTACAGCAGGTACCCCAGCGCGGAGGGTTGCAAAGGATCCAACAGCTGTCCCCACTGCGGACCTACCCCTATCGTTACGGGGGGTATGCTCATAACTAACGTAGCCAGACAACTCAGGCACCATGCCTGCGTTGCTGCTAGACTCCACCCGGCCCGGGCTATTGTGACCCAGGGTGAGAGCCACCAGAAGACTGGTCAACTTAGACCGAGTACCGTAGCTTGAACACAAACCTCATGCAACACTCTCATGCCATCTAACAAGATCAACTAAGGCTAGACATACGAACGGATACGAACTCTCTTATGTCTAGATAATAAGATCAAAGGGTCGTGTTCGTGAAGAACACGAGCCTCTAACTTATGAACAAACACATAAGGAATGAGATTATCACCCTTCAAGTGGATCAAAAGGTAGTGTTCATGAAGAACACAAGCCTCTTAATGATGAACAAAAGATGAACTCAAGAACATATCAAGCATATGATCTACCAAGACTTTATATGAAATAGCTGAATAACTGAAGTAGATCAAAGTCATACAATGAAATAAAGATAAAAGAGAACTCATACCTAGACTCCAAAGAAGACTTGGAACCTGAATAAGAGCTATCTAGCCTACCCCTAGCCTTGGAAACTAAAAGTGAGAGGAGAATGAGAGAGTGGTGTGTGTGAAATGGGAGCCCCTCCCCTTCTATTTATAGGCAGGGACAAGGCTTGCTCGTAGGCTCAAAGTGCTCCAAAACACCCCAGGATGCAGCCAGCAACCAATGAGCAAGTGACACGTGAAAGGCCAGGATGAACCGACCCTAGGTTGGTTTGGCCGATCCTAGGGTCGGTCGAACCCCTAGGACGACCTTCCCTGCTGTGCTTTCTCAGGGAGGCTGACTAGTGGGTCCTGATGCTTGTCCTCCGTGCATGCCAAGTTTCCTGATAAGTTGGAGCTCTGGTGGGCCCATGGATCCATGTGAAGTCCATGTGTCGCTCTCTGATTCGTCGGTGAGTGCCTCCCTTGGATCAATGACGTGGAATGCCATGTGTTTCCTTGGTGGCAGCCACCTCCTCAGCTGAGTTGGCATGGTTTCTCCATAGAAGGTGGGTTTCCATCTCTTTTAAGGGGTATTTCACCTACATACAAATAATCTCCAAGGACAAGTGGAACTACATTATTCAAACCAAAATGCAAGTAAATAATCTATATGCCTCCATTTATGTGAGAATATTGAGGGCTGAAAGTAGTACTTAACAGCCGTCAACACCAACATTAGAATACAAAGCAAAAATATAAGAAGCATGGTCAATGAACGACGGTTGTAGACATCAAATTACCTGGACTGTCTCCAGCAAGGTCTCAGCAACGGTCGGTCGTCGCTGTATGAGCGGGGCTGAGCTCGTGCTCCGAGCTTTCACCACCAGGAGACTGGGAACTTTGGCTGGGTCGAGAATGCTGTCGCCCACAAAGAACCGACCATGTTGCTTGTCGTGTCCGATCCTCATTATGACTTCTCCATCAAGGGGCGCCGTCCTCGGATCGAACTCTGGCCCATGGACCTCCCTTGCCGTTGTGTTGTACCGAACGATGCGGGGCTGGATCGTCGGGTTGGTGTACGCCTTGGGCGGGTCTGCCTCATTGTAGGTGATGTCCGACGTCGCCTTGCCCTTGTGAGACAAAGCATATGCCTCGAGCTGGGAGCAAGGCTGGCCACCATGTGACCAAGACTGCGACAAACAATAATATTATCACAAATAATGCAAAATTGTGAGCGTTACAATAAAGAAATAAATTCACGTACCCATCTAGCCGCAAATTGGCTTAGGTTTAGGTTGCCTTGATGGTGTGCCGGACCTGGCATCTTCAAATGCCGCTCCCGGCGCTCGAGGTGCAACTTGTCCCACTCCGGGTCAAGCCACCTGTCCACCAGCCTTGCCCAAGCCCGCCGATTGCCGCTACACCACCACGGAGGCACCTGCACGTCATCAAGTGCACGTCATCAAGCGCATGTCATACAAGTATATCAAATTGACCATACGTGAATGATGAGAAGTTAATTTTGCAATGAGATGTACTTTACCCTCAACCATTCTTCTCTAGGTAGCTTCTCGTTTCTTGCCTGCTCTTTGGTGTTTTTCTCTTTCTTGTGCTTTGCGAAGGAGAAAACAACAGTGCCCACATGCGCCTCATAAATCATATCATGCACCAGCTTTTGACAGGCATTCCTTGCCACCTCATTCGCCCTGTCTAGAGAGCCCTCCTCACATCTGTAAAAATCCTGCATATACAAGTGTTGTCAATACTTTAGGAATATGCAAAGTAAAAGCGATGTATTGAGATACACAATGTTTTGTAAGGAAAACTTACCCATAGTTCGTTTACCACACGCTCGGCCTTGGTATTGAAATTCCTGTCATCTCGATCATCTTGATCGGTCGCGCTGACTTAGTGGTCAAACGTCTCTGCTACGTCCTCTCGGTCCCCAACCTCCACCAACCCAGGCTAGTGAACCTTGCACAAAATACTGAGGATGCCATTGGGAAGACGTTTGTGATGACCTGGAGTGACTTCCCTCCATCCCCTGCAAAATTGGTTCAAACAAATTAATAGTTTCAATTGTGAAAGTTCAATGTAACCAATGAAAAAGCATTGGTAAATTACCTTTTCCCTTCAGGTGCAATAATCGGTCGTTCCGCAGGAGGTATGGGACGCGTCGGAAGCGTCGAAGGGCCTCCCAACCAGATCTTCCCAGCCTCCTGCTCCCCATCCCCCTCCCCCTCTCCCTCTGCCTCTCCCTCAGCCTGACCCCCACCCCCACTCTCCATCTCCCTCTCCATCTCTGTCTACAGATCCTCCTCCCTATGCCTCTACCTCTCCTCCTCCCTCTCCTCCACCGGCTGTGGCACCACAGGAGAGAGACGCGATTTGCGACCCGCCCTCCCTCCAGACGACGAAGAACCAGGGGGAGGGTGACCTCCGGTGACTAGCCCTGGGCAAAAAAACCGAGAACCGCGAACCGAACCGAAAGAATCGTGAACCGGAACCGAAAGAACCGGAACCGAGAAAATCGGTTCCTATTCGGTTCCTGATTCATACGAACCGAAATACGTCGGTTCTTTCGGTTCGGTTCCCGGTTAACCGAAGGAATCGAGAAAACATCCCAACACAGCCCAACTAGCTAAAAGCCCAAGTTATTGGCCCAAGAAGAACCCTAACTCCCCTCCCACCATCCCTGTCTGTCTCGGCGTCTCCCACTCCCAGCCGCCTCCCACTCCCAGTCGCACCCCCCCGCGCCCTGTGCCCAGGCGGCCAGGCCTCGCCGCCCGACGAGGACTCGACGCCGGCCATCCATCCCGCCGCAGCGCCGCCCCCAGCCCCGGCCGCCGCCCAGCGCTCATGGTCGCCGACCCGGCCACCGCCCCACGCCCTCTCCCGGCTGGCGCTGGCTGACGACTGCCCCGGTCACCGCCACTCCTTACTCCATCCCCGGTGGCCGATGCACGCCGCCGCTCCTTCCTCCATCCACGGTGCGTGTCGCCGCTCCTTCCTCGATCCCCGGGGGCGCCGTCGATCCCTCTGTCCTCCCCCATCTCTTTTGTCTTCTGCTCAGACTTGAGAGAAAGGGGTCAGCTCCGGGGCGGTGCACGACGACCGGCAGTGCCATGCTACGAGTTTGCGACGGCCGACCACCAGAGCGAGCCTGCCTCCGGTAGGTTTTTTAGGATGTTTGAGATAGTTCGGTTCGCTCGATTAGAACCAGAACCGGAACCGAAGAACCGAAACCAAAATTTGTCGGTTCCTGCATCTCAAAAGAACCGATTGGTTCTTGTTTTTTGAGAATCGAATTTTCTAAAGAACCGGAGAACCGAACTGATCGGTTCAGTTAGAACCGAATGCCCAGGGCTACCGGCGACCACCCCTCCCTCCTCCTCCTCCTCCAGATGGAGGTGCACGCTCCGAAGTGGGTGACCTCCTGTGACCCCTCCTACCACCTGCCCCGGAGCCCTCAGCCGTCTCGGTGCTAGGAGGAGGGTAGAACTCGTTGAGGTTCCTCGTCACCCCGCGACCGCCGCGACCGCCTCAGCCTTTGCCGCCGCGCACCTTAGGCATCTTCGTTCAATCAACTGAAAAAAAAGAGTAAAGCAAGTATTAGTACATGTATTAGACAGCAAAGAGTACAAGTACTAAATAAAAACATAATTGGAAACACATTCCGCATTCCAAATTTATAGAAACAGAAATTTTCCTAAGATATTTTGTCTTTTCATATGACCTTGAACTTAGAGCATAGATCATCAAAAGAACTAAAAAGAGTGTTCATGGCAGCCATGGAATCGTGGGACATGCCCATCCCAACCAAGTTGTTGCTTGGGAATGGACGTGTCACACGATTTGATGACAATCATGAGAAGCATATAATTGAACAACGCAAGCTCAAGGTCATTATATGTTACCCAACATGAAATTTGGGTAAGTTTTCATATCATCATAGGCATGAGTAAAGTTGAATTTAAAATCAAACAAAATTTGGACAGCACCTCCCCTACACGGAGAGGTTTTCAAAACCTGCAACAAAACAACGGTACAATGGCTGATAACCACAGTCCAAAATAGTAATTTGCCTCAGATATTTTCTTCTTGCATTGACCTTGAACTTAGAGCATAGATCATCAAAAGAACTAAAAAGAGGGTTCATGACAACCATGAAATCGTGGGACACGCCCATCCCAACCAAGTTGTTGCTTGGGAATGGACGTGTCGCACGGTTTGATGACAACCATGAGAATCATATATTGAACAACACAAGCTCAAGGTCATTATATGTTACCCAACATGAAATTTGGGTAAGTTTTCATATCATCATAGGCATGAGTAAAGTTGAATTTAAAATCAAACAAAATTTGGACACCACCTGCCCTACACGGAGAGGTTTTCAAAACCTGCAACAAAACAACGACACGATGGCCGACAACCACATGCCAAAATAGTAATTTGCCTCAGATATTTTTTTCTTGTATTGACCTTGAACTTAGAGCATAGATGAGGACCAGGTGTGTCCGAGGATCAGTGGAGGGTCGCTCCTTAGTGATGAGTGATTGACAACGTTGTGTGGACAGATGCTTAGCTAAGTGTGCAGGTACAGGTTGCGGCTTGACTCGTGTTGGTGCAGGTGAAGAACAAGTGTGAAAGACCTTAGCCATGGCGGCCTCCGGGTGATGGAGAGGCAAGTAGGCTTGGTTCAATGGACACGGTGGCCGATGGGGTCAAGTGCGAGCCGTGCGGTGCAAGACTAGCGGGCTGAAGTCGTGAACATGGGCCGGTGTAAGGTAGCGGATCGAGGCCGAAGCTTGCATGCGGGGTTTGTTGGTTTGCCCACAAAATCATCGGTCAACGGTTTCTTGGTTTGGGCGCAAAACCAAGTCGGAGGCCTGATGCGACGGAGACGGTGATCCGGGAGCATCGGGAAGCTTCGAGGCGGGGGGCACATGGCGTGATCGCGGGGATTGCGTCGATGCTAAGCAAGGCCGCGGTGGAAGCGTGTCCGCTCGATGAAGACTTGACCATATTGCCCTTGAGGGGTGTGTATCTTCTATTTGAGTTGTAGGGGTAGCTTGGTCATTTGCCTCCTTCGGTGGACCTCGTATAAATAGCAGAGAGGTGGATTGCATCTCTCTCTCTTGGACTCTAGGGTTTCCTCCCCCGGTAGATCACTCTGGACTGCTTCTTTTTCCTCTGTTTTCTTAGGCTAGATTCTTGTATAGACTCTGACCTTTAGATGTATGGAAGCATTCAGCGTTGCGGTGATCTCCTAGCTCTTTGTGATTTTCGTGTCATTTTCGGGGCTATTTTTGGGGAGCTTCGTTCTTCGCTCGATTCAAGGATTTGATGGGGTTTTCTCTCGGATTTCTTTGAGGGGATCATGGGTGGATGCCTTGCGCATCTTTGTGTGTGATCTTGACCCCTCAAACGCCGGGAAAAGCCTTCGATTCGTGCGTTTTTGGTTGGAGCCCGAGTTCTTGGTGGTGGTTCGTGTGATCCGCGATTCCTGGTGTTTTAGGGAGTTAGGGGCTGAGATTTTTGGGGTACAGCTTCACCTAGTGACGCTTCTCAACTCCCCCAAATCTTGTCTCAAGAGCTCTAGCCGTTTGGGAGATCCGGTGATGGATTTGGAGAGTTGACCTTGCGGGGTCGTGCAGTTTTCTGCTCTGTCCGAGCTTGGTGGACAGTCCACGTGTCCCGTGCGGACCGTCCACGAGGCATAGGCAACGCAGCTGTTCTTCGTGTTCTTCGCTCGTTCTTCGCGTTCTTCGTTTCGATCCGTTGGCTTTGAGTTTTGGTGTTGTAGGCGGTTCGCGGACCGTCCGCGTGGTCCTGGCGGACCGTCCGTGTTGGCCGGAGTTTTGTCTGGCGTTTGTCCCCCCGTTTGTCTGGGGTGTTCCGCAAGTTTGGAGGACTGTCCGCGGAGCCCGATCGGACTGTCCGCGTGGGGAGGTTTTTCCACCAAAGTTTGTGTTAGCTCTTGAGTTCATTTCGGACCGTCCGCGCCTACCTGACGGACCGTCCACCCCTCACTGGTGGACTGTCCGCGGCAGCCAGGTGGACTGTCCGACCTGGACGCAGGAACTAGCCAAGTTTGATCGGTTCCTTTATTTCTTCTCTTGTGCTTTTGTGTGTGCTTTGAGGAATCGTTCCGAAGTCATGTGGTTGTTCCATAACCTTGTTGTCTTGGCGATTGGCGTTTGATTCGGTCCATCTTTCGTGTGTGACTCGGATTTGAGTGGGGCCTTTGCCGAGTTCTTTTCAAAGAATTTTTGTTGGCTCCCATTCACTCCCCCCCTCTTTGGTCGCCTATTCGGTCCTTCAATTGGTACTAGAGCCGGTTACGGATCTTCTTGATTCTAACTAGTCTAAGATCCAAAGGTGGGCGATTATGGCAAGGGGTCGGGTCCTCCGCACTTCGATGGCAAGAATTACCCGATGTGGGAGAGGCACATGGGCGTGTTTTTGCGTGGGAAGGGAACTCTGATTTGGGATGTCACTCAGAATCCTCATTATGTCATCCCAGACAGTTTTCTACTTCCAGGATCATGGGACATGTGTGAGGCCAACAGCAAGGTCGTTGATTACTTGTTCCGTGCTCTCTGTGCCTCAGAGTTTGAGCGGGTGTACAGAGAGTGTTGACGGCTGTTAAGTGCCATTTTTATGGCCGTCAACTCCTGCAAATTGGAGCATGAATTGCACATCCACACTAGAATAGGAGCTTAAACTAATACTTTCCACCAGTGTCGATGTCTATTCGAATGCAGGTATTTAGCATAAGAAATGAGAGGAATCCATGCACTTTCACTCCACTCCAATACAAGGCACTCAAATGCTGGCCAATCAGGGTCTGCCACATGGATTCTCTTGGATCCATGATGTCACCAATCCATGTGAAGAACTCTCGACGAATCATACACTGCCACGTCAGCATCACATGGATCCATGGGCCCACTTTGCCAACTAAACTGCCAGAAAACGTGCCATGCACGGAGGAGAGGCACTAGGGCCCACAAGGAAGCGAGCCAGAGGAAGCACACACCATAGGCAGGCCGGGACCTTCGGCCGACCCTAGGATCGGCCGAACTGACCTAGGGTCAGTTGATCTCCCCCTCCACGTGGTGCTCGCTCATTGGTCCTTGGCTGCATCCCGGGGTGTTTTGGAGCACTTGGAGCCCCGGAGCAAGCCACTCCCTTATCTATAAATAGGAGGGGAGGGGCTCCATTTCACACACACCACCAAGCTCTCAAGTTCCACTTCTGTCTTGTGTAGCTCTCTCTCCCTCTCTCTAATTCTGCCCAAGTGAGGTGATTCTCACCTCTATGTGGTAGAATGGTGTTGAGAAGAGATCTAGATTAGGATTAGTTGAGAGGTAGAGTAGGGGTGAGGAGTGAGTTGATGTCCTCGTGGATACTCGTTCTTCATGTAGATCAAAGTGAGTATTTCAGCATTTCTTATTTAGACTATAGTGGACATCATGCATGCTTGATTTGTTCTTGTGTTCTTAGCTCGTTCATAAGTTAGAGACTTGTGTTCTTCGTGACACAAGGCTTCGATCCTTTAGAGCTAGCTCAGTAGTCCATATACCTGGTTGCATGCTCTGATCCTGTTTAGCTAAGTGAGTCTGCTGTATCTCATTTGTTTGCATCCATAGTTTCCTTTCTGCTCCGTAGCTCGATGAATAGTATGATTTGATTCCGTTCTTTCTCTAGTTCGTGGTTCCATATTTATACAGGTTGCTATAGTGTAGTTAGCGGGTCGACAGACGTAACCACACTATAGTAGTTATCTAGGGTACAAACGTGGTGTCTGGGCTCTGGTTATCCTGCGAAGACCACGTGCGTTCGCGTAACGATAGAGGTAGGCCGCAGTGGTGACAACCTGTTGGACCCTTTGCAACCCTCCGCGCCTGCGTACCGAGTTGGGCTCGTTGTCAGTACATTGGCCTCTCCCTAAAAAGTTAGGATGTGCTGTCGCCTCACGGGGATGACTAATAGCGGACAGATCCGTCTCGAGAGCTAAGTCCCTTAAGGAAGTGCTTCTCATATCCCTACCTACCCCAGCGGAAGCTGGTGTTCTTGGATAGACCCTCTCTGGTTACTCTCCGTCCTAGGGAACGATACCCTAAGGGAATACTCATTCTCCTAGGGGAAGTGCTACAACGGTGTATCCGTGCGCTTGCGGATTAGTTCGCACTCGTCAGTGTACTCAGGAGTTTCTTACACGCTCATGCTACCACGGCGCCTAGTGTTGAGGTTAAGAAACGCCAACAGAGAGAATGTGGCCGGAAAGATATGGCTTAAGCTTAGAAATGCTCATGTTGGCAATGCCCAGGTGCAAGCCCGTTTGTTTTTCACTTACCGGAGAGAGTACGAGAACTTCACTCATCTCCCCGGTGAGTCGACCGATGCTATGTTTCAGCGCTTCACCAGCATAGTCAACAACATGAGGGCCAATGTGACAGTGCTCCCATACACGAATCATGATCAAGCTATCAAGCTTTTGCATGCCCTGGATAGGTCTGTGTGGAATGCCAAGGTCGAGGCCACTGAGGAGTCGAGCGTGTATGATACATTATCGCTTGATGAGCTGTTTTCCAAGCTTAGGTCATCGGACGTTGATCGTGGCTTGAGAGCCAAGAGCGAGAGCCCCACTGATCCTCATAGTTTGGCTCTTGTCTCAGGATCGAGGACTAATGCTAACTCTGTTGGTTTTTCTTTGTCTTGTCTTGTATCCTTGCCAGATGAGGACTTTGAGGTGCTGAGTGAGGATGATCTCGCCCTGTTGAGCAAGAGGTTTGGGTGGATGTACGAGAACCGCAAGAATGCAAGGTAGAGCTCGGGGATGTGCTATCGGTGCGGGAAGCATGGGCACTTCATCGCCGAATGCCCTGAAGCCATGGAGATCAAGAACGACTACAAGGGCAAGCCCAAGCACGACTACAACAAGCACCGCTCCCGGAACGACTACAAGGACAAGCGCAAGGATAAGGGCTTGAGAAAGCCCAAGAAGAGTAGTGGGTACAAGAAGAAGATGGCTCGAGCGATGGTTGCCGGAGCGAGTGACATCGACTCCACATCAAGCGATGCTTCTTCCGATTCGAGTAGCAATGAAGAGCAAGATCAGCGCAAGGACAAGCGGCACACGGGCAAGAACTTCACGGCCTCAGCTTCGTCGCACAAGGAGGCTTTTGCGGCATGGTGCACTCCAAGAAGGGTGGGAAGCATAGCTCGGATTCGAACTCCGATTCTGAGGAAGAGGTACGACATGATCCCAACTTCTTGCTAGAGGAGAATGCTAGGCTCAATGAGTTTCTTGATAACCGTGATGATGTACTTAGAAAGACCAACAAGGAGAAGAGGGAATTTAGGTCTTTGTTGGGTGATGCTAAGGACAAGATAGTTGAGCTTAAGTCCTTGCTTGTTGATGCTAGAAATGAGATAGGATCTTTGAAAGCTGCTCCTGTTGTTTCTGATGAGGTTGATTGTGGTGATTGCAATGTTTTCTTGGCTGACTTGACTGCTCTCAAGGAGAAGCATGCCTCTACTCTTGAGGAACAAGAAGTGCTTAGGGTTGAGTGTGATGAATTGAAATCTAGACCTGCTTTGTTAGGTGCTTGCACTTCGTGTCCTGTGTTGCATGCTAGGCTAGATGAGTCTCACACCAGGATAGTTTCTCTTGAGGCTGCTTTGAAAGCTCCCATTCCTACATCATGTTCTACCTGTGAAATGCATGCTTTGAAAAACATGAAACTTGTACACTATGTTGACCGTTTGCAGGATGAAAATGATGAGCTTAGGAAATTGATGAGTTGGATGTCTGGGCATGAGCCACAGTTGAGTTTGATGTTGGCTGAGTTCAAGAGGTTTGATGGTCAGGCGTTGGGGGCTGGCAAGAGTGGTGAGAAGAGTGGTGAGGGAGAAGAGAAAGTTGGAGAGATTCCTACTCCACCACACACCATACCCATGAACTAATATGCACCCAAGCCAAACCACCTCAAAAACAAGCTTCATACAACTCCAGACCCACCAGTGTTCCCCCACAAAACCGAAAACTACTATAAACCCATCAAGTTTGTGAGCACCCAGGGGAATGTCTTTGAGGGGAAGTCAGGAGAGAAAGCTGTTGAGAAGCCCACAGAAAAGCCACCGCCTAAGCCACAGTCGATCCGCTTCCATTGTGAGTATTGTGGGAGGGATGGGCATAAGGATGAGTTCTGTTTCAGGAGAAAGAGAGATGAGAGGTTTGCTAGAGAGATGGCAAACAAGGATAGGTACCACCTTTCTCATGGTGTGCCTGAGCCTCGTAGAGGGCCTCTACCTAGGGGTGAGGTGTTTGTGCGTACAGTTCCCACTCGTGGAGGTGGAGGTGGTTTTCCTCAGAGAGATAGGCGTGTTGGGTTTGGGCGTGGTGAGATGGCTAGACGTGCTCCTTCTCGTGACCGTTATGAGTTTGGGAGGCACGATCGGAGCTTTGGGTCTCAGATGGACTACGGGCCACGGTTTCCCCCTTGTGGTGCGCGTACTCCTCCAGTGAGATGTGACAGATTCTTCGGTGGTAGGCGTGAGAGGGCTCCGCCTAGGGGTTTTGATAGGATGAGTTTTGCTAACCCTTCTTTTGAGCAAATGGCTCGACACTAGTTTGACTCTTTTGGTACTAACCCCAGTGTTGAGTCGCTTGCTCATTCTCGTCCTCGTCTTTTATTGCAGGTGGGAGGCTTGGAGGACTTTTGGTTGATCGATTCCGGTTGCTCACGACACATGACTGGAGATCGTGGGTGGTTCTCCAGCCTCACCCCGGTGAGTACGAGGGAGTACATCACTTTCAGGGACAATGGAAGAGGACGAGTGTTTGCTGAAGGTATGGTGAAGGTGAGTAGCAAAGTGACCTTAAGAAGTGTCGCTTTGGTCAAGTCACTTGGTTTTAACCTGTTGTCAGTATCTCAGCTACTAGACGAAGGTTTTGAAGTTCGTTTTAAGTCGGGCGCTTCTCGTGTGCTTGATTCTCGAGGCGATCTTGTCTGTACGATCGTCCCCGAGGGTCAAATCTTTCGTGCCGATTTTTCCCAGTCTGTTGGTCCTCCTCGATGCTTTGTTGCTGGCATTTCGGCCGAGCTTTGGAAATGGCATAGGAGGTTGGGACACTTGAGCTTTGAGTTGCTTTCCCGCATGAGTGGTCTTGATCTTGTCTGAGGATTGCCTAAGTTGAAATTCGAGAAGGATTTGGTTTGTGCTTCTTGTCGGCATGGAAAGATGGTTGCTGCTTCTCACGCCCCTCTGACTGTGATCATGACCGAGCGACCCTGTGAGCTGTTGCACATGGATTTGGTTGGGCCAGCTCGTGTTCGCTCTGCTGGTGGGAAGTGGTATGTTGTTGTTGTGGTTGATGATTTTTCGAGGTACTCTTGGGTTTTCTTTTTGGAGGATAAGAGCGAGACATTTGGCTTTGTTCGAGACTTGATCTTGAGGTTTAAGAATGAGAGACATGGTGGTGCCATTTGAGCTATACGCAGTGACAATGGCATGGAATTCAAGAACTCTCATTTTGATGCCTTTTGCAGTGATCTTGGTCTTGATCATCTGTATTCTTCTCCATACATCGCCTGCCAGAATGGCATAGTGGAGAGGAAGAACCAGACCCTTTGTGAGATGGCCAGGACGACGCTCGATGAGCATAGGACTCCTAGGCATTTCTGGGCCGAGGCGGTCAATACCGCTTGCTATGTCTCAAATCGCATCTTCCTTCGTGCTTTCAAGAAGAGGATCTCTTATGAGCTGATGCATGGGCGACAACCCAAGGTGAGTCACTTTAGAGCTTTTGGTTGCAAGTGTTTCATTCTGAAGACGGGCTAGTTGGATAAGTTTGAATCTAGATGTTCAGATGGTATCTTTCTCGGTTATGCGATTCACTCTAGAGCATATCGTGTGCTCAACCTTGACACTAACCGAATCATGGAGACTTGCGAGGTAACCTTCGACGAGACATAGCCATGTAGCTCTTCTGCTTTTGAGTGTGCAGGTCACGAGGAGATTGGAGCGAGGATCTTTGAGGATGAGAAGGATGGAGACGACGACGATGATGGTGGTGATGCTCCCGTGGCTGATCGTGTACATGCTACTTCCACTACAACGACGACGATCGAGGATGGTCCATCCCCTACACCCACTATGACTGAGGCTGTTCGAGTGGAGGCTGCTTCTGAGGGGGAGATTGTGTCCAGGCGAGAGGCTCCCCGGCGTGTACAGGTGGATCACCCACCAACGACGATCATAGGTGACCTTCATGAATGCACTACACGGTGAAGGTCAAGGAACACTTCTCATTTCGCTCACTCTGCTTTTGTTGCATCGTTTGAGCCCAAAGATATTCGACACGCTTTGTCTGACCAGAATTGGGTGAATTCCATGCATGAGGAGTTGGAGAATTTTGAGAGAAACCAAGTTTGGGTGTTAGTCGATCCACCGCCAAATTGCCATCCCATAGGTACCAAGTGGGTGTGGAAGAACAAAGAAGGTGAGAATGGGATGGTTGTGAGAAACAAGTCGAGGTTGGTAGCTCAGGGGTTCAACCAGAAAGAGGGCATAGATTATGAGGAGATATTTGCTCCTGTGGCCCGTTTGGAGGCAATTAGGATCCTTCTAGCCTTTGCCGTGGCTAAAGGGTTCAAGTTGTACCAAATGGACGTGAAGAGTGCTTTCTTGAATGGGGTGATAGAGGAAGAAGTGTATGTGAGGCAACCCCCGGGGTTTGAGAGTGAGAGATACCCACACCGTGTATACAAACTCCAGAGAGCGCTCTATGGGTTGAAACAGACACCGAGAGCTTGGTATGGTAGGTTGAGAGGCTTCTTGCTGAGTAAGGGGTTTGTGATGGGCACAGTTGATAAGACCCTGTTTCTCCTTAAGCATGGAAATGACCTTTTGATTGTTCAGATTTACGTGGATGACATAATCTTTGGTGGCTCTTCTCATGATCTTGTTGCCAGATTTACAGATGACATGAGCAGGGAATTTGAGATGTCCATGATGTGTGAGTTGCAGTTTTTCTTAGGACTCCAGATCAAGCAGTGCAAGGACGGGATGTTTGTACATCAGGCGAAGTACACCAGGGACATGGTGAAGAAGTTTGGCATGAACGACTCCAAGCTGCTGACTACACCGATGGGTACCACTACGACCTTGGACGCGGACGAGGATGGCGAACCCGTGGACCAGAAGGAGTACCGGAGCATGATCGGCTCCCTCCTCTACTTGACAGCGACGAGGCCGGACATACAGTTCAGTGTGTGTCTGTGCGCTCATTTTCAGGCTTCACCGAGGACTTCACATCGGCAGGCCGTCAAGCGGATTTTCAGGTACTTGAACTACACTTCTGAGTTTGGTCTTTGGTATTCTGCCTCCTCGACACTCAGACTTCACGGGTACTCCGATGCTGATTTTGCTGGGTGTCGATTGGACCGCAAGTCTACCTCTGGGTGTTGTCAGTTTCTTGGTTCTTCTTTGGTCGCTTGGTCATCTCGCAAGCAATCCAGTGTAGCCCAGTCCACTACAGAGGCCGAGTATGTAGTTGCTGCTAGTTGTTATTCCCAGCTTTTATGGATGACCTACACTATGAGCGACTTTGGTGAGGAGTGCTCCCAGGTTCCACTCTTTTGTGACAGCACCAGTGCCATAAGTGTAGCCAAAAACCCAGTCCTTCACTCCAAAGCAAAACACATAGAAGTGAGATACCACTTTCTGAGAGACAATGTTGAGAAGGGAAACATATCCTTGTCCTATGTACCTACCCAAGATCAGCTAGCCGACATATTCACCAAACCACTTGACCAAGTCACTTTTACACGCTTACGAGGTGAACTTGGAGTGTGTTTTCCTTTCTAGCTGGATCTTGGAGCTTCTCATGTATATATGTGATATATGTTTCATTTTGTTGCATTCCATGCATGCATTTTACTTTTGGTACAAAACCTGGTAGGATAGCCATCTTTGGATCACTTGTGCTAGGAAAAGCTTCTCTTATATACATTGATCACTGATGTGCTATATGTGTGATATGTGCATGTTTGGTAAATGGTGATGTGAATGCTATGCTCTTGATGGTTTTGCCATATATGTATGATGAGATAGCTTTATGTTTGTGAAAATGTTAAAATTGGTTCACTCATGAGTAGATACTTGTCTATGCTCAAATTTGTGCTCAAATGGCTCTATCATGTGTAGTTTGTGCTTGAGTATCATGTTCTCTTTGCTTGGGGTCAAAGACCTTTTTGTCATTGTAAATGTTTAGCCCATTTGTTTACTTGTGGAGGAGCCTAAGCTTCTTTTTGCTGCAAAGGCATTTCATGTACCATGTTTAAAACTTGCAAATGAAATTGGTGTATGAATTGCCTTATGCTTGAAAAATGAGCTCTTAATCATATGTTTTGATATTCATATCTTGGGTGCTAAACCGCTGCATGTTGTCTACCATGAGAAGTCTCATTTTAAGAAGTAGACACATAGCTCGATGGCTTTAACATGACTTGAGTAGCTTGTGGGCGTTTACAATGATCTTGTGATGAGAATTTGTGATCTTGTATAAACTTTGGATGATCTAGTGTTTTTGTGTTCAAATTGCCATGGATAGGGCTTTGCTCATGAGTTGAATGTCCCTTTGTAAAAATTTGCTTAAAATTGCTTTTGGCCATGTCACATGCTTATATGTCTCTACCTTCTTGATAGCAATGTGCTAACTACACCGTGTCTATTTAGCTTGCTCTATGTCTCACTTGTAGCTTTTTGTTGTGCTCTTTATATATCTGAGAAGCTTAATAGATTGTATATATGCTTTGACATGCATTTTTCATGAAAACAAGGGGAAGAGATTCATATACCTTGATTCATGCATTGTCAACAAGGGGGAGCATTTTGTGAGACATGTATGATAGGGGGAGATTTTCTGAAAATTGGTATGCATTTGTGAGATGTTGCATGTGAGGAGAAAATCTTGAGAAAAGAGGTTGCATTTGCTCAGGGGGAGTTTGCATATGTGCAGGGGAAGCTCCTTTGGTTTGCTTGAGTTTTGTGCTTTGTGGTGTGCTCTTTGTGAGCTTTGTTTTGTCTCGACTGTGTTGAGCCGTTGCCCTTGCCTTAGGGGGGGGAGACTTGGTCTGGCGAGTGATCGTGTTTTTTGCTTGTTCTTTGGCTTTGGATCACTTGCTTGAAGGTTTGTGTTCGTGGTTGTTTTCTTGTCTTTTTCTCTATGATGGTTACTATGGGTGTTGTCAATGCACTCATCAAGGGGGAGACTGAGGACCAGGTGTGTCCGAGGACTAGTGGAGGGTCGCTCCTTAGTGATGAGTGATTGACAACGTTGTGTGGACTGATGCTTGGCTAAGTGTGCAGGTACAGGTTGCGACTTAACTCGTGTTGGTGCAGGTGAAGAACAAGCGCGAAAGGCCTTAGCTGTGGCGGCCTCCGGGTGATGGAGAGGCAAGTAGGCTTGGTTCGATGGACCCGGTGGCCGATGGGGTCAAGTGCGAGCCGTATTGCCCCATGAGGGGTGTGTATCTTCTATTTGAGTTGTAGGGGTAGCTTGGTCATTTGCCTCCTCCGGTGGACCTCATATAGCGGAGAGGTGGATGGCATCTCTCTCTCTTGGACTCTAGGGTTTCCTCCCCCGGTAGATCGCTCTGGACTGCTTCTTTTTCCACTGCTTTCCTTAGGCTAGATTCTTGTATAGACTTTGACCTCTGGATGTATGGAAGCATTCGGCGTTGCGGTGATCTCCTAGCTCTTTGTGATTTTCGTGTCATTTTCGGGGCTATTTTTGGGGAGCTTCATTCTTCGCTCAATTCGAAGATTTGAAGGGGTTTCCTCTCGGATTTCTTTGAGGGGATCATGGGTGGATGCCTTGCGCATCTTTGTGTGTGATCTTGACCCCTCAAAAGCCGGGAAAAGCCTATGATTCGTGCGTTTTTGGTTGGAGCCCGAGTTCTTGGTGGTGGTTCGTGTGATCCGCGATTCCCGGTGTTTTAGGGAGTTTGGGGCTGAGATTTTTGGGGTATAGCTTCACCTAGTGACGCTTCTCATCTCCCCCAAATCTTGTCTCAAGAGCTCTAGCCGTTTGGGAGATCCGGTGATGGATATGGAGAGTTGACCTCGCGGGGTCGTGCAGTTTTCTGCTCTATCCGAGCTTGGCGGACAGTCCACGTGTCCCGTGCAGACCGTTCGCGAGGCATAGGCAGCGCAACTGTTCTTCGTGTTCTTCGCTCGTTCTTCGCATTCTTCGTTTCGATCCGTTGGCTTTGAGTTTTGGTGTTGCAGGCGGTTCGCGGACCGTCCGCGTGGTCCTGGCGGACCGCCCACATTGGCCGGAGTTTTGTCTGTGGTTTGTCCCCCCATTTGTCTGGGGTGTTCCGCAAGTTTGGCGGACTGTCCGCGGTGCCCTTTCGGACTGTCCGCATAGGGTGGTTTTTCCCTCGAAGTTTCTGTTAGCTCTTGAGTTCATTTCGGACCGTCCGTGCCTACCTGACGGACCGTCCGCCCCTCCCTGGCGGACTGTTCGCGGCAGCCAGGCGGACTGTCTGACCTGGACGCAGGAACTAGCCAAGTTCGATCGGTTCCTTTGTTTGTTCTCTTGTGCTTTCGTGTGTGCTTTGAGGAATCGTTCCTAAGACGTGTGGTTGTTCCATAACCTTGTTGTCTTGGCGATTGGCGTTTGATTCGATCCATCTTCCGTGTGTGACTCGGATTTGAGTGGGGCCTTTGCCGAGTTCTTTTCGAAGAATTTTTGTTGGCTCCCATTCAATCCCCCCCTCTCTGGTCGCCTATTCGGTCCTTCAATAGATCATCAAAAGAACTAAAAAGAGGGTTCATGACAGCCATGGAACCGTGAGACACACCCATCCCAACCAAGTTGTTGCTTGGGAATGGACGTGTCTCACGGTTTGATGACAACCATGAGAAGCATATAACCGATACAACACAAGCTCAAGGTAAGCATATGTTACCCAGCAAGAACACTAGGTACAATTCATATCATCATCGGCATATGAGAAGTTAAATTTTCATATCATGCAAAATCTGAGTAACTAACTAAATCAATTTCCTAACTAAAATTGCTAACTAATGGCCAAGTTGCTAACTAAAATCCATTTCCTAACTAAATTTCTAACTAAAATTTCCTAACAGCATGCTCAGCAACTAAAAATTGACAAAGTGCATGTTTCTCACCTTAACAGGGGCGCGAGCTAGGGCCGGCGAGGCTCACGGCGAGGGTCCCCGGTGGTTGGGGGCAGCGGCCGGAGCCGGCCTCTCCCCCGTCGGTGGTGGGGAGGCACGGGCCAGCCTCTCCCCCGAGCCGCGGTGGTGGTGGGGAGGCACGGGCCGGGAGAGGAGGTGGCCGCGACCGGATCGTGCACACTGGGAGAGAGGAGGTGGAGGAGCGACGGGCGGCGGCCGACGTCGGGGACCACGGACGGCGCGGCCGGCTTCGGGGCGGACGGCGGTGGGGGCGGTCGCGGTGGGGACCGCGCGACTGGAGTTGGGGAGGACGGCAGCGACGCGGATGGCGGTCGCGGCGGGGATGGGGCGGTCGGCGTCGGGGAGGACGGCGCTCAGCGGAGGGGACGACGGCGCACGGTAGGCGGCGGCGGTTGGTTGTGTGCACGTGTGTGTGTCTGGTGCGTGTGTGGAGTGTGTAGTGTGTGGAGTAGAGAAGGTTCCCTTGCGGCTGGCGTGTGGGGCCAAAGGACTTTTGCCGTGAGCTAGATCTGCGGCTCACGGCAATGGCACGGTGGTCCCACACGTTAGCCGCAAGCAACCTAGGGTTCCAAGACATTGGTTTGCCGTGAGCTAGATCTACAGCTCACAGCAAACGGCCCGCTTTGCCGTGAGCTAGATCTGCCACTCACAACAACCAAGTATCAGCCGCCTGGTAGCCGTGTGGCACAGTTTGCCGTGAGCTAGCGGCAGCTCACGGCAACACGGATCTTGGTCGTGTGTTTTTGTTGTTTACCGTGAGCGACTCACGGTAAACAGTCAGTTAACGAAATTTGTTTATTTTCCTCTTGTTTTTTTAATGATTATCTTTAAAAACAAATTGAGTGCATTATGATATTTACTTCCATTATAATATTTACAATGTCAATTTTAAACTTTTATGAATTAAAAACATTAGTTTGATTGTACTTTCAACTAAAATTCTATTATTTCATGTGGTCCGATAATGTTTAAAATTATAAAACTACACCAAAATTTTGCCACACTACTAGGGAATGAGGCTTCGCATGACAAATTTGACATTAGTACCGGTTATTTCGACGCCCGGTACTAATGTCAAATAGAACAGGTACTAATGTGTCGTGCAAAGGAAGAGCCCTGCGGAGCCTTCGCGTGACGCACATTAGTACCGGTACTAATGTGCCACATTAGTACCAGTGCGTATTACAAACCGGTACTAATGTGAGACCAGCACATTAGTACCAGGGCAGGGGACCACTCGGTACTAATGTGAGACACATTAGTACTGGAGGGCATTAAAACCCGGTACCAATGCCTCCCTCCGTTATCTCTGTTATTAACTCTCCCACGCGCGCGTACGGCTCCTCCCGTCTCGTCTCCCTCTCCTTGCTCCCTTTTATTTCTATCTCCCGGTGGATTCCCTTCCTTCCTCTCTCTTCCACTTCCTTTCTTCTCTTCTATCTATCTCCTTCATTCTCTCACATCTCCTGTCTCTCATTCTTGCAGGCAGGGAGCTGAGGAGTGCCGCCGGCGCGGGATCCCTGCGAGTGCACGGCGAGGGATCCGCGCGAACGCGCTGTCACAGCCTAAATTCCATCACAATTAAAAAATAGAAACATGATAGATTTTTATTTTCTAAGGATTTAATAATTTGACTAATTAAACTTGCTTTTAAAGTATTAAATAATATTTAATTAATTTAGATTCACCCAAGTGAATGTGCATCATTTTTGTATGCATTTGTTTTTTTTGTGTGTGTTGAAAAAAAAGAAAAAAAAGAAAAAAAGTCCTAAAACCCACCCCAATCTCTTTCCATTTCCTTTTCCTTTTCCGGCCCAACCCTCTCTCTTTCTCGCGGGCCTTTTTCTTTTTCCTCTCCTTCCCTCCGCGGCCCACCAGCTCTTCCGCCCATCTCGCACCGCTGGCCCACCAAACCTTTCCCCTCTCTCCCGCCGGCTGACAGGCGGACCCCACCTGTCAGGGGCTCCTCCTTCCTCCCGCCGCCGCCCATCCTCCTCACCGTGGCCGAGCCACCGCGGCCACCCGGCGCTCCTCCCTCTCCCTCACCTCCTCATCTCCCCCACCGAGCTACAGTAAGTGCGCCGCACTCACTCGCCCGCCCCCCCCTTCCCCTTCCCCTCCTGAAACCGCCCCCCCACCGAGCTCGAGCCATCAATGGCCTCCACCGCCGGAGCTCCGCCCCACCGCCTTACCGCCTCCTCCTCTTCCCCTCCTCTATCCTATAAAAGGCAGCACAATCCCCTGCTCCTCCCGCACCTCTCCCCGGAGCTCCTCCTCTCCTCCTCGCCTCGCAGCGCCGCCGCACCGGAGAAGCAAGCCGGAGCTCCGCCGCCCGCCCCGATCTCCTCCTCCGCCGGCCTTCTCGCCTTCCCAAGATCCTAGGTAAGTTCCTAAGCTCGCGGGCTTCGTTTTCGTGCTCTTCCCGTCGCAATCCGTGCACGGGAGGCCCTTTTGGCTGTCCGCCGGCGATCTTCCGGCCCTGCGCCGCCGTCCGCTGCCGTGCGCCGCTCGCAGCGCACGGTGGCCGTCCGATCGCGGATCGGTGGCTCAGATCGCACCCCCGCCCGAGTCAACAAATTCCATACCGGTCAACCCCAGTTCTCCACCGCCGTTTTGCAAAAAGACCCCTCAGCTTTCTAATATCACAAGAATACCCTCCCGCCTCCAAAGACCCTTACAAATAAGTCCAGGTTTTTCTGGTTAAGCCCCTAGGCTCTTAGATTTTTCCATCCCGCGGTCCAGCCATGATCTTTTACGCTATAAACCTTGAGTTTATACGCGTAATTATGTTTAAGTCCCTGGTTTCTTGCAGATAAACCCCTGGAGCCCAAGTTTTCTTACAATCTAGCCCCTAAATCTTGTTTTAGCCATATCTTTTGCATCTCTCGTCCGTTTTAGGCGTTTTTGGTGTCCATGCGACAGTCTCTTTAAGCCCGTCAGTTTTAGAAACTTATTTTAGTCTTTTGTAATGATTGATGTATTGTTTTTATTTATTGTATGATTTTTGCTGTGCGCGTACATATCGTGCTAGTGGGTGTTGAGCTACCGATCGTGGGTCAAGAACAAGTTTTTGAAGAAGATGAATCCCAGTGTTTAAGCAAGGAAGGCAAGTGGATTTCATCCCCTGCATACTCTACTTGGTCCCACACAACTTGCATGATAACTAAATTTACATTTAATTGTTGTTATGCATTAATTTGATGGGAAAATTACCTTTTTAAGGACATCACTAGAATTTTATCCCCTTTACCTTGAACAACCTTTTTAAATAAATGTTTTGGGTAGGAATGCTTACTTGCTATACCTTGGGATGGTTCAAATGAATTTTTCAAAATGATGAATGTTTTTTTTTGAGAATGTTGATCATGATAACTTTGGTGAACTTTGATAAATACAAGATCATATGATTTAATTGGAACATGGAGAACCACCCAGGAAAATAGTGCAACCACAGTCCATATAGATCTGGCTTAGCCAATTAATTAGGTGTGTGGAATTATCTAACAACCTTATCCGAAAGGAGCACAAGGGGCCGGAGTTGAATGGGTATAGCCCGGTTCTTTTGGGGTAGCAGCCTTTGCTAAGGTGCTGACCACTAGGGAGGGTTATGGTCCGCTCCGCTGCTGTAACTATCGCGGGTTGTTGGTCTTCTGCATATCTTTGTAAAGGATTCGTAGTAGACCCTTAGCCACTCACCTCGGAAGTGTTTAAGGTTCTGATCAACCCGGGCAACATGGGGAACACGAACTGTGGGTAAAGTGTACAACCTCTGCAGAGTGAAAACTGATCGATTAGCCGTGCTCACGGTCAAGAGCGGCCTGGACCCTCACATGATAAGTGAACTTGAAGATGGTATTAAATCATGGTTTTATATGGTTTTGAGATAATGTTTTCTAATGCTTAATTTTGGGATGGTATAAACTTAAACCTAGTAAATAGGGGCTTGCTAATAAAATTTGACCAATGTTAAAACGCTAACTGCTGCAAACTCATAGGCTATCCTTGATAGCCTTGCATACTTTCACCCCACTTGCTGAGCTCCAACCTAAGTGTGCTCACCCTTGCTTACCCGCTGTTCAGAGGGGAACACTGGAGAAGAATACTTCAGCGACTATGATGAGTTTTGAGGCTTGCGTGCCCTCAGTCAGAATCCTTTGGAGTTGAAGACGGTGTTGGATCGTCTTAGCTATCGATGTTCATGTAAAGACCTTCGTGTCTATCCATGAGTGTAATAAAAGTTAATAAACCTCTTCTTGTACGTTTTTTAGCATTGTTTCTGTTATTACACTCATTATGTCTATCGTATGTGTGAAATTGAGATCCTGGCACACATATGAGATGCATTCGGTTTTCTTCGGAAAATCGGGTGTGACAGAGTGGTACCAGAGCTATGCTGACTGTAGGACGCAGCCTTAGATAGAAATGGTCGAAATAAGGACTCATTTTCTAGAAAGCCGTGTCAGCTCTTCAAAATAAATCTTAATTCCACCTAAAAATCTATTTTATTTGACCTTTGTTAAAATTGTACCCTTTTGTTTTATTCTGCTCTGAGTTCAACTTCGTTCTATCAGATGGCCGGGACTCAGCCATACGTCAACAGAAGCAACAAAGTGGAGCTACCCCTGTTAGTTGAGCTAGTCAAGGAGGTTGCTACTGCCGAGTTGAATCAGACCCACGGAAAGCTGAAGGAAGCCTACACCAAGATCGCGCAGTTGGAAGCCAAGCGTGATGGCAGGGATCCACCAGAGCAGCCCGCCGAGTTTCCTTGCACTGCGGTGTCACCACCGCGCAAGAGGCTCCGCTACGGCTTGTCCATCGCCACAACTGGTCTTCTTGAATAGGATGCCTACCTTTTTTAGTTGATCGATAGATCCATTCCTGCGAGGACGTAAATGATGTAATAATGCTTGTTGGGTGAAAACATGTTTGATTTGGATCTTTTCATGATTGGAATGCTTTATGGAGTGATGGCCATAAGTGCATTAATAAAGTAATTAAGTTAAATTCAAAGTCTTTACCCCCTGTTTGTCTTTATCAGATCAACTTCCTATCTAAATATCTTTCCTAACAATTAGATGGTAAACACCAGGTTAGGAGGAGGACAGGACGTTCCGCCTGTGATTCGTGTTCACATCGCTAACCGGCGAAATCCAGTACCACATCCACCACATAACCAAGCAATGGATCCGGCAATGCAGCAATTCTTAGCAGCCCAGACACAGTTGTTGCAGGCACTCACTGCTACTGTTCAGAACATGCAAGCTCAACAGAACCAGCCATTACCTCAAGCACCTCCACCACTTGCAAACAAACACAGAGAGTTTATGAGCCACCACCAACCTACCTACTCCCATTCAGTGGAACCTCTCGATGCGGACGATTGGCTTAAGACTATTAACAAGAAGTTGGATATAGTACAGTGCAATGATCGTGAGAAAGTCTTGTACGCTGCAGGATGCCTGGAGGGTGCAGCAGCTGATTGGTGGGATGCGTATACTGTTGCACATGCCGCTCCCAACACCATTACCTGGCAGGAGTTCCAGGACGATTTTCGTACACATCACATCCCAGCTGGTGTGATTAAGCTCAAGCAGAAGGAGTTTCTAGCTTTGAAGCAAGGCAACATGTCTGTTAGTGAGTATCGGGATAAATTCACTCAGCTATCTCGTTATGCTCCAGATGAAGTAGACGCTGACCCAAAGAGGCAAGAACGTTTCTTGGATGGTCTCATTGGCCCACTCAACTTCCAGCTCTAGAGCCACACTTTTCCTAACTTTCAGACTTTGCTAGACAAGGCTATTGGCTTGGAAAGCAAACGTGCAGAACTTGTTGAGTGCAAGCGCAAGTTTCAGTCTCAAGGACAATCTAGCCGTAACACTCGCCCTCATTTCAGTTCATCACAAGGTTCTCAATTCCATTCTCATGAACAAGGCAGAAGTTATCAGGAGAATCAGCAGTTTCAGCGCTCATTTCAGGAACTAGAAGATTTCAACCAAATGACACCTCGTGCTCCAAATCCTTCTCAGAATCGTTCAAATGCACCAGTGAGGAACAACACCCTAGTTCGACCTAGTGGTTGTTTCAACTGCGGAGAATTGGGACACTATGCCAGCATTTGTCCCCAACGCACACCTCAGAAAGGCAATGGTCAGAGGCCTGGACAGCCGTCGTCACAAGTACGCACTAGGAATCCAAATTTTCAAGGTAACAGAGGTCAACAGAACTACATGCGTGGTAGGGTGAACCACGTGACAGCTGAGCAAGCTCAAGAGGCCAAAGATGTTGTGCTTGGTACGTTCCTTATCAACTCTGTACCTGCAACAGTTTTATTTGAATCCGGGGCATCGCATTCATTTATTACTGAACAATTCGTGGCAAAGCATGATGTACCCATGAGTTCTATGAAGACACATTTGCTAGTTGGTTCCCCGAACGGTGAAATGAAATCCACCCATGTATGCCCACAAGTCAATCTTAAAATCAGAGAGATAGATTTTCAAGCTGACTTAGTAGTTCTAACATCCAGTGGAATAGATGTGATCCTTGGGATGGATTGGTTAGGCAAACATAATGGAATTATTCTGTGTGCCAAGAAGTCGGTGCTCTTGACCAGCCCGCAAGGAGATAGGATTGAGTTTGCTGCTACCAGTCCAAAGAAGAAGGAAAAGTGAATCAAGCTGTGTGGTAGTACCCCAACACCTTTCAAGATCAACTTGTATCTCCTCATGTTGTTTTCCAATCTCTCCGAATCTCGGGACGAGATTCTTTTTAAGGGCGTAGGATTTGTCACACCCTAAATTCCATCACAATTAAAAAAATAGAAACATGGTAGATTTTTATTTTCTAAGGGTTTAATAATTTGACTAATTAAACTTGCTTTTAAAGTATTAAATAATATTTAATTAATTTAGATTCACCCAAGTGAATGTGCATCATTTTTGTATGCATTTGTTTCGTTTGTGTGTGTTGAAAAAAAAGAAAAAAAAAGTCCTAAAACCCACCCCAATCTCTTTCCCTTTCCTTTTCCTTTTCCGGCCCAACCCTCTCTCTTTCTCGCGGGCCCTTTTCTTTTTCCTCTCCTTCCCTCCGCGGCCCACCAGCTCTTCCGGCATCTCGCACTGCCTGCCCACCAAACCTTTCCCCTCTCTCCCACCGGCTGACAGGTGGACCCCACCTGTCAGGGGCTTCTCCTTCATCCCGCCGCCGCCCATCCTCCTCACCATGGCCGAGCCACCGCGGCCACCCGGCGCTCCTCCCTCTCCCTCACCTCCTCATCTCCCCCATCGAGCTACAGTAAGTGCACTGCACTCACTCACCCGCCCCCTTCCCCTTCCCCTCCTGAAACTGCCCCCCACACCGAGCTCGAGCCATCAAAGGCCTCGACCGCCGGAGCTCCGCCCCACCGCCTTACCGCCTCCTCGTCTCCCCCCTCTATCCTATAAAAGGCGGCACAATCCCCTGCTCCTCCTGCACCTCTCCCCGGAGCTCCTCCTCTCCTCCTCGCCTCGCAGCGCCGCCGCACCGGAGAAGCAAGCCGGAGCTCCGCCGCCCGCCCCGATCTCCTCTTCCGCCGGTCTTCTCGCCTTCCCGAGATCCTAGGTAAGTTCCTAAGCTCGCAGGCTTCGTTTTGGAGCTCTTCCCATCGCAATCCGTGCACGGGAGGCCCTTTTGGCCGTCCGCCGGCGATCTTCCGGCCGTGCGCCGCCGTCCGCCGCTGCGCGCCGCACGCAGCGCACGGTGGCCGTCCGATCACGGATCGGTGGCTCAGATCGCACCCCCGCCCGAGTCAACAAATTCCATACGGGTCAACCCCTGTTCTCCACCGCTATTTTGCAAAAAGACCCCTCAGCTTTCTAATATCACAAGAATACCCTCCCACCTCCAAAGACCCTTACAAATAAGTCCAGGTTTTTCCGGTTAAGCCCCTAGGCTCTTAGATTTTTCCATCCCGCGGTCCAGCCATGATCTTTTACACTATAAACCTTGAGTTTATACACGTAATTATGTTTAGGTCCCTGGTTTCTTGCAGATAAACCCCTGGAGCCCAAGTTTTCTTACAATCTAGCCCCTAAACCTTGTTTAAGCCATATATTTTGCATCTCTCGTCCGTTTTAGGCATATTTGGTGTCCATGCGACCGTCTCTTTAAGCCCGTCAGTTTTAGAAGCTTGTTTTAGTCTTTTGTAATGATTCATGTATTATTTTTATTTATTGTATGATTTTTGCTGTGCGCGTAGATATCGTGCCAGTGGGTGTTGAGCTACCGATCGCGGGTCAAGAGCAAGTTTTTGAAGAAGAGGAATCCCAGTGTCTAAGCAAGGAAGGCAAGTGGATTTCCTCCCCTGCATACTCTACTTTGTCCCACACAACTTGCATGACAACTAAATTTACATTTAATTGTTGTTATGCATTAATTTGATTTGAAAATTACCTTTTTAAGGACATCACTAGAATTTTATCCCCTTTACCTTGAACAACCTTTTTAAATAAATGTTTTAGGTAGAAATGCTTACTTGCTATACCTTGGGATGGTTCAAATGAATTTTTCAAAATGATGAATGTTGATCATGATAACTTTGGTGAACTTTGATAAATACAAGATCATATGATTCAATTGGAACATGGAGAACCACCCAGGAAAACAGTGCAACCACAGTCCATATGGCTCTGGCTTAGCCAATTAATTAGGTGTGTGGAATTATCTAACAACCTTATCCGAAAGGAGCACAGGGGGCCAGAGTTGAAGGGGTGTAGCCCGGTTCTTTTGGGGTAGCAGCCTTTGCTAAGGTGCTGACCACTAGGGAGGGTTATGGTCTGCTCCGCTGCTGTAACTGTCGCGGGTTGTTGGTCTTCTGCATATCTTTGTAAAGGCTTCGTAGTGGACCCCTAGCCACTCACCTCGGAAGTGTTCAAGGGTCTAATCAACCCGGGCAACATGGGGAACACGAACTGTGGGTAAAGTGTACGACCTCTGCAGAGTGAAAACTGATCGATCAGTCGTGCTCACGGTCAAGAGCGGCCTGGACCCTCACATGATAAGTGAACTTGAAGATGGAATTGAATCATGGTTTTATATGGTTTTGAGATAATGTTTTCTAATGCTTAATTTTGGGATGGTATAAACTTAAACCTAGTAAATAGGTGATTGCTAATAAAATTTGACCAATATTAAAACGCTAACCGCTGCAAACTCATAGCCTATCCTTGATAGCCTTGCATACTTTCACCTCACTTGCTGAGCTCCAACCATAAGTGTGCTCACCCTTGCTTACCCGCTGTTCAGAGGAGAACACTGGAGAAGAATACTTCAGCGACTATGATGTGTTTTGAGGCTTGCGTGCCCCCAGTCAGATGCCTGTGGAGTTGAAGACGGTGTTGGATCGTCTTAGCTATCGATGTTCGTGTAAAGACCTTCGTGTCGATCCATGTGTGAAATAAAAGTTAATAAACCTCTTCTTGTACGTTTTTTGAGCATTGTTTCTGTTATTACACTCATTATGTCTATCGTATGTGTGAAATTGAGATCCTGGCACACATATGAGATGCATTCGGTTTTCTTCGGAAAACCGGGTGTGACACGCGTGGACCAGAGGCGCAAGATCCCCGCGAGCGAGCGCGCGGAGCAGCGGCGCGGGATCCCCGAGCGCCGGCCAGGGGCGGCGCGGGAGCGGAGGCCGGCCAGGAGCGACGTGGGAGCGGCCGCCGGCCGTAAGCCGCCGGCGTGCAGGCGGAGGCTGCCGGCCAGGGGCGGCGCGGGAGCAGCGGGCGGCCGCAGGCCACCGGCGCGCGGGTGTGGCCGTCGGCCGCCAGCCGGCCGCCGGCGTGCGGGTGTATGTGGCCGCCAGCTAGATTTGTGTGCTCTGTGAATTTCTTGTTTTGTGAATCTCTAGTCGAATCTGTGATTCTTGTTGTTTGTGTGAATGTGAAAATTGGATGAGAAATATATGTGAAATTTGTGATTGAATGTGAAATATGTGAAAGTTGTGGAAAAAAAGAAAACGTACAGTGATGGACGGTGACACGGTGGCGGACGGAGCGGAGCAGGGCTGACGGGAGAGGAGCCGGGCTGACGGGGACGGACGCATGGGAGGCATTAGTACCGGTTATTTGACCCGGTACTAATGTTCTCTTCACATTAGTACCGGAAGGACAATACCGGTTTGAAAACCGGTACTAAAAGGGGGTTTAGGACCGGTACAAAAGTCTCCTTCCCTAGTAGTGCCAATAACCAACATAAGACACTCAAAGTTGTTTAATGATCCTAGGGAAAGTTCCAATGTCAATTTTGAATCAAAACATCACAAAGTCGACAAATTCTAGTCACAGGAGTCAACATCTCAGAAACTTCCAGTGAGATGCTTCAGTTTGTAAACAATGTACAAGTTGAGTAATTCGAAACCATCTCAATTTTTTACCACTGCCTCCATACATATCATGATGTCCATACCAATTTCATAATGTTTTAAATTTGTATGGATTTTATACAATTAAAACACTATTGGCCGAAACTTTCATAATCATGTGTCGAGAACTAAATGTTTAAAATTTTGTCTCATTTCATGGTATATGTATGAAAAAGGAATGAAGAACACAAAATATCATTATTGCACTAACTTTAGTCTACGATTTTATGCACTTCCAGTTGAAATCGGACGTATATGAAAAAATACAAAGAAAGAAATAAAATTGCTAAATATATCAAACTGAGCTATAATTGTTCCAAATTTGAATATGTAGTTTGTAGATATGTGGTTCAAGGGTGGAAAAATTTCGGAGGCTAAAGGCCATTTTTTTGTCAAGTTTGTCGTGAGTCATGGACCTAGCTCACGGCAAACAAGGAAAACACACGGCCAAGCTTAGTGTTGTCGTCAGCTGCCGCGGGCTCACAGCAAACTGTGCCATGCGGCTGCCACGCGGCTGCCACGAGGCTGCCACGCGGTTGCCATGAGCCGTAGATCGTGCTCACGGCAAAGGTGTGACGCGACTGCGTTTCCCTGCCACGCGGCTGCTACGCGTTTACCGTGAGCCGCTGATCTGGCTCACGGCAAATTAACGGTCCAGTCCAATGGCCGTGACGGTGGAGGCTGTCACTGTGCGCCGTCCTGTTTGCCGTGAACCTGGTAACCGGGCTCACGGCACATAGCATCTGACGCCGTGTGTTTAGTGTCTGCCGTGAGCCTGGTCAACCGGCTCATGGCAAACACCTTCTGACGTCGTGTGTTTATTGTCTGCCGTGAGCCCGGTCAAGCGGCTCACGGTAAACAGAGGTGGCGCCGTGTGTGTTGTGTCTGTCGTGAGCCGGCTTGAAAGCTCACGCTGTATGCCGTGAGCTCGAGCTTTGGCTCACGGCAAAGAAAGGGCTCACAGCAGCAATGCGATTTCCGGTAGTGGTAGGTGTGGATTCTCCCCTGATATTGTTCGAAAAAAATGGAACAAAGGTCAATGCTCGGAGGAACTTCTCACACGCCATGGAATGGAAAGGAGAATGGAAACACACATGTGCTACAAGGGCCGGAAATGCATGCGTGAGTCTGCAATTAATAAGCATGCATGTGGCAGGGCTGTTTATTAGATGTGCAAATTTGTATGAATGAATAGTACATTTGCAGTACAAAAATGTTGTAGAAGTGAGCATTAGATGTGTATGTATTGTGAGAGAAGATATTACTCGATGTGATGGGTGATACTACATTTCCAGAATGAAGATCTCGTAAGTTAGACGTATACGATCTCGGTCGTCATCATGGTTGGACTGCTATCTCGACTTTTTATTTGACAATTTCCATTTTGTAAATCATGCGTTTATCACCATATATACGTATATGCATCTAGTAGTTTGCATATCCCTTTTAATTTCATGAGGACTACGTGTGTTTTGAGAAAAATATTGGTTAGTTACAGTAGATATCATACATTTTTTTGTCTAACAATTCACATTTGCCCGTAATAACTTGAGAAGTTTTTTTTAATGTTCTCTATAACTTAAAGTGCCAAGGAAAATTTTTCTAGGCAAGAGGGAGGAAATTTTGCACTGCTACAGAAAGCGTTTTTAGCACCGGGCGAAAGGGCATTTTCAGGTGCGGGCACGAAACCCGCTACTAGCTGTCGCTTTTAGAAATAGCGATTTCTAGGAGCGGGTAAATGAACCGCACCTGGAAACACATTTCTAGGTGCGGGTGACGCCATCACCCACACCTAGAAATGACCTTTTCAGGTGCGGACGACAAGATGAACTGCACCTGGAAATGTGTTTTCCAGGTGCGGATGACCTTGTCAACCGCACTTGAAAATTGATTTCCAGGTGCGGATGACCTTGTCACCCGCACCTCAAAATTCATTTCCAGGTGGTTATGAAATTCAAATTTAAATGTTTGAAATTCAAATTTATCGAACTTGTTTCCCGCCAAAATTTTGAACGTTTGAAATTCAAATTTTATGAAAGCGACATGAAATCTAAAGTAAGCATAAGTACAATAATATGAAAAGAAATCCATATACATATCGATCTATATCATTACATCCCATTGACAACAAGTTTTTTCCATTGACAAAGTTTAGACATCACATCATGGTGCACGGTATTCTTGACTCTCCCACTCACGTAGGCTAGCAAATTTGTCTTCAGTCGCCAATAAATGTTCAGGGTGATAATATTGGCCCCTAGAATTTATCACTTCATGCATAAGGTAACGGCAGAAATCCGCAGTTACTTTGAGAAGGTGTCTCTCATGGAGTGTTACGTCATGAGGTTCGATGTCAATCTATAATACACAAACAATATAACAATTGTTAGATCATGCAAAATGCACATATGTATAGTGTATATACATCTTGAGACATGAAAGGTAATAGGTCCTTACTCATTCAGGATCACCCTTATATCTCCTAAGACACCTCATCATTTCCATCAGGTAAAACCCGCAGTATACACTGCCAGGTGGTTGCTTGTGGCATGGAAAGTTTGTGCGAATATTCATTTTTTCTGGGTATGCAGGATTAAATTTCCCTCATTTCTTAATGTAGTATTGGTAAGCCCTGTTTAGAAAAAAAAACATAAAAGTTATTAGTTGCCAATCGATGTTTAGAATATAAGTGTGACAACAGAAATACACTAACTTTTGAAGGATGTCTATGAATTCCTTGTACATGTCTCTACACCAATCTAGTGAGTCAAATACTACCACCCGTCCCAACTTGGGGTCTATAAGAAATAAAATCCAGTGATTCCTGCATACATGTTATATAGAATTTTTAATCTTTTGAGGCATGGATGAGAAGTTTTACATATATATTTTTATAAGTGGTAGAAATGTAAACTAACCCGATGTGGTAGGGTGCCCATATGTAATCTCTATCTTGCCACTTCAAGAACATATGTGTCATGTAGGATGCAAGACGCTTCATAGCGTTTATATGTCCAATTCTTCGCTTTTTGTTTCTTTCCGTAGTTGTGTTCAAACCTTTTAGTTCATCATGATTGTCTTCCCATCGGGTGGGGTGCATATGCCTGTCTTCGGTAATAACAAAAGGATCCAAAAATCTAATTTTCTCCTTTGAAAGATGCATTTCTTGTTCTTGCATCCTATACAGCAAAGCTCAGATAATTAGTTATGCAAACCGTAAGCCTTACACACACACAAGATATTAGCATGGATATGAGACACTTACATGCACCACAATCTGATGACTTGTACATCTATCATTTATAGGCGGAACAAATCATGGAGATCATGAAAATCTAAGTTGATTTCTTTTGCTTGTGGAATAAGTGTAGGTCCGAACACATCTAATGGGTATCATGCCTGGAGGCCTCTGAGCCCAAGAGAACAAGCCCTCATATACCAAGCATGCATCTGTTTCATCTCCCATGGAACTTCTTTGAGTGCCCAGTCGGGTAATAATGGCATACCCCATTCATATCTTAAAGGGCAACTACCAGGTATGTCCGGTATTTCATCGACTCCAATAGTCTTCTCGAAGTTTGTGTCAGTGCGGGGTACCGAATATCCTGGTCGTTGGATCGTTGGCATATTGACAGACGGCGTGGTCGTCGTGTTGTGTTGCTTGTTCTTTGATTTGGTATTACTCTTATGCCACCTTGCAGCGATTTCTGATCCTTCCGGATCCTTCGCATAAGCCCATATCATTCGAGGCACCATTTGTCCTTGTGATTCCTCTTTTCCTACAGATCCCGAAGCTGCTCGTGGTGTGGGCATACGAGGTGGAGAATCTTGAGCAGGTGGTGTGGACACACGCTGCGGAGTTCTTTCAGGAGGTGGTGTGGACACACGCTGCGGAGATCTTTCAGGAGGTGGTGTGGACACACGCTGCGGAGATCTTTCAGGAGGTGGTGTGGACACACGTTGTGGAGATCTTTCAGGTGGTGGTGTTGGCATAAGAGGTGGGGATCCTTGTATAGCTGGTGGTGGTGGAGACACGTTGTGGAGGAGATGGTGGCGCAGTTGCCAACGGTTGCTCCATAGATTGCAGAGGCTGTGTTGGAGGCAGAATGATATCTCGTTTGTGCCACAATATTGTACTGTTTAGGCTTTGACTGAGAACACAGATACCCTCTGCTGTTGGTATGTCTATGTCATGATCTTCAAAGTTTGGATTAACTTCAAGCACCTGTACGCGTGCATAACGGTGTGGGATTTCTTTCCCGTCAAACAATCCGCCACCGGGAATCGCAAGTCCCGAGGCAACCTGCTTTGTCTTGCCAGCTCTGCCAACCGGAATGTGCAATGTGCAAGGAGTAGTGATGCATATTGAATCAACTGGGTATGGTTGTGCCGTCTTGGAGGCAACACTGCTCGGAGAGAATGGTGAATTATTATCTCCTTGAGATAATTGCAACAGAGCGAATGGTGTACCGCTTGCTTGCTGCATCTGAACTGCCGCATTAAAATAAGTATGAAATTTGTCCATAAAAACTTTCTCTGCTGCCGCTTGGAGATCCTCCTTGAAACGGCAGTGGCTCCTGTAGGTACCTCTATCCCTCTCAAACCCATCCCTGATGCTCAACTTCGAGGAAACCCCTCTAACGCGACCCCCATGCTCTCTCGTCCCAAGGGCTGTACTTAGGACGTCTCTATCCCTATTGGCTACGAAGTCTCCTTTCCTCTGAGCCTCGGAAAGGTTCGTTATCTTTTCACACACCACGTTGGTTACTTCCTTTGCAAAATGAAGTTTACCATCAAAAATTTCAGGCTCCCTCGCTAGGAGCCACTGATAGCCACGCTCATCTATGCCTTCAAAAGGGTCGGGTTGCCCGGCGGCTATTAATGCATCCCTAGTCTGCCGCCACTTTTCCTGCTTCCCTAGGTACCCACCCGGTCCAAGACGAGGTCTATGTACGTTTTTCTGCGAAAGTTCACTCTGTCTCTGGCTCAGGGCTAAAGCTTCTGGAGTAGTCTTTTGCCTGACAAACTCATTCCATTGGGCTTCGGTGACCATTCCATATTTCCTTTTTACATCATCATATGTTGCACCCTTCTTAACAAAGTCCCTATTCAACTCACCCTTCCATCGGCGGAAACTTTCGCCGAGTGCCTTCCTAGCACTAGCCTTTGGGGTATTTGTTTCTTCCTCGTTCACCTCGCTTTCTTTTATTTTGACTCTCAGAGGTCGTCGTCATCGTAGTTTCAGGACCTGAGGTGCCACAATCTTCAATTTCTTCTTCTGGGGGGTACGAGGTCGGCGGCGCCGCTTCCTCGTGCTACGTTTAGGCATCTATATGAACCATAGGTAAAGCAATTCAAGATCATTTCAAATAATATGAATAGACCTCACTGACACTGCAAATGGTTTAGCATTACCTCTGGAACATAATCAGGATCAGTGTCCGTCTGTGGTCTTGGGGGCACGGGATGTGGATCTATTAGATCTTGCCAAACACCATCTACGAATGCCCCGAGTCCTACCTGCGGTCCATCCTCACCATTTGCGTCATCTTCATTTTCATCTTCAAAGACCATCTGGTCTGCAATATTGTTTATTTCTTCATGTTGGGACAAGATAAACTCGTCTTCGTTCACAACGTCCCTTTCGTGTATAAATGGCGAACCACTACGACGATCCATCTGATTAACCAAATCATAAGCTAAGTTTAAATCTAAATCTAAATTGAAATTCAAATTCAAATCTAATTGTAAATTGAAATTGAAATTCAAATCTGAATTTATTGTTGCTCCATTAGTTCATGCAAATATGTTTATTGTGTTTATTTGAAATTGAAATTCAAATCTAAATGTAAATTGAAGTTGAAATTCAAATCTGAATTTATTGTTGCTCCATTAGTTCATGCAAATATGTTTATTGTGTTTATTTGAAATTGAAATTCAAATCTAAATGTAAATTGAAATTGAAATTCAAATCTGAATTTATTGTTGCTCCATTAATTCAAATGTACATCTACATTGAAAAAATTGAAATGTACATCTACATTGAAAAAATGGTCTCACTATTTTGTCTTACTATTGTTTAACATATCCCAATTTGCATTGCACTCTAAATTGAAATGTGTCATCTACATTGCAATCTAAATCTAAATTCAAATCTAAATCTAAATATAAATTGAAATCTAAATCTAAATCTAAATCTAAATTGAAATCTAAATCTAAATTGAAATACAAATTCAAATTTATATCTAAATCTAAAAAAAAGCTGACGTCAGCCATATGATGGCTGACGTCAGCTTGTCATCAAGCTTCCAACCGGGGGGAGGCGGCCCGGGGGAGGTGGCGGCGCCGGGGCGGCACCAGGGAGGTGGCGCCGGGGCGGCACCAGGGAGGTGGCGCCGAGGAGCCCACACGTCGGGGAGGGGGCGGCGCCGGGGGAGGCCGCGCCGGGGAGGCCGCGCGGCGGAGAGGAGGCGGTGCCGGCGGCGGAGAGGAGGCGGCACCGGCGTCGGGGAGGCCGCGCAGCGGAGAGGAGGCGGCGCCAGCGTCGAGGAGGCCGCACCGGCGTCGGGGAGGCCGCACGGCGGTGGGGAGGGGGCGGCCGAGTTGATGGCGGACGTTGCGGCGGCGGAGTCGACGACAGACGGGCGTGCGGCGGCAGAGAGGGGGCGGCGGAGTTGACGGCGGAGAGGTGCGGCGGCGGCGGCGAATTTCGGCAGCCTGACGGCCCTTCTCTGGTGCGAACTCGGCAAAATTGGCTAAGTGTTCGTCTCCATTGCATATATAGGGTTGCATTTCTAGGTGCGGGTGGCCGCGTAGCCCGCACCTGAAAACGATTTCCAGGTGCGAGTGGCCGCGTGGCCCGCACCTGAAAACGATTTCCAGGTGCGGGTGACGTTGCTGCCTGCACCTAGAAACTGATTTCCAAGTGCGGGTGGCTTGGCTGCCCGCACCTAGAAAACGTTTTCCAGGTGCGGGTGACGAGGCCGCCCGCACCTAAAAAGTTTTTCTCATTTTCTGAATTTATTGTTCTAATTAATATTTAACGTATTAAATGACCTCAAATGAAAATTTAGTGAACTACAAAGTTTTATGTCTTGTTAACATCTACAAGTTTGGTATATATTTTGTATTCATATGAGATGCGTGTCAAAAATTTGTGTTCAAATAGTACGTCCACAGATGTAGTAACAATTAATTACACATGTCTCTGCTTTACTCAAAGAACCACTAAAGTCTTTTTATTTTTAGTAAAACCACTAAAGCCATTGTATTTTTAATAATTCCACTAAAGCTATTTTATTTTTGTTAATTTATATTTGATTTATTAAGAAATCCGCTAAATGCATCTTATTCACTAAGAAATCCAGTAAGTAGCTGCATGACATGAGATAATTGAATTCAAAGTACATTAGTTCAAATGCAAATTACAAAATCCAACTAATTTAACTAGCTACATTATTATGCAGTAACAATTCTTGATTCTCCGTCCTTCCGTGACCAGGGCTTTTCATCTTTCTTTATAGTAGCTTCTAGACTCAACATCTTCTTAGGTAGATCTGTGAAAAGGCTCATGTCATTGCACTCATCATTGTACTCTTCAATGTCTTCGACTCCATCAACCCCTATTACTTCTTGTTTTCCAAGCACTACAATATGATGTGTTTTTTTTGCAGGGTCAACAATATACATGACATGCCGAACCTGTGAACCAAGTACCCATGGGTCATCTTTGTGACCAACATTTTTGAGATCGACAATTGTGAGCCCGTAGCTGTCCACTTGAACACCTTTTGGGGGTTTAACCCAACGACACTGAAAAACAGGGAGTATAATATTGGATCCATAGTGCAGTTCCCATATATCATCTATGACACCGTAATATGTAGTGCTTACCCCTTTGGAGTCAAAGCCATTGTTACAAACACCGCTGTTCTAAGACACAGTCTTCTTGTCCTTCGCGGAAGTATAGAAAATATATCCATTAATATCATACCCTTGCCAGGAGGTGACCTGTGAAGAAGGCCCAGATGCCAATATTTGATCATTTGCTCTTCCACGGTGCCCCCATCTAGAAGATTTAGGTCCTTCAACCATGTTGTCAAATGACGCGTATGCTCCCTCAAAATCCATTCTTCCGAGCGGCCATTGCTTAGATCACGAATCAATTTCAAGTGTTGACTGACTAAAGGTGACATTATTGTTAGGTTTCGCATCGCACATCCATGGGCTTGTTTCACAGCTTCAAAGTCGGAATCAATGAAGGTTTTCCTCCCTGCAGTGCCGATCCCTTGCAACTTGCCCGCAAATCGCGGTACCGGCAAACCAATCCGTACTTTATCCTTTAGGTAACCTAGGCAAGACTCGATGACTTCCTCTGTATTGTATCTCTCTACCATGGATGCCTCAGGATAAGCACAATTCATAACAAACCGGTTGAGAACTGACATGAAACGCTCATAGGTCCACATTTCGTGTAGGTAAAGTGGACCCAGTACGCGTATCTGATCGACCATGTGAATCAAGAGATATTCTGTAATATCGAAAAATCCTGGAGGGAAGCACATCTCCATCATTACCATAGTCTCTGCAATAAATTCTTGGATATCGTTCAACTCATCTTCATCGATAACCTTTTGAGAAATTTTGGTGAAGAAGTAACATAACCGAGTGATTAACATCTCCACATATACCGGCTTGATAGCTCTAATTGCAATTACCAGGAAGATAGTAAGCATCACATGAGCATCATGACAGTTCCACCCTGATAGCGAGAGATCTTTCATTGAGACTAGTTTTTTAATGTTCGATGAGAATCGGCTTGGTACCTTAATCCCCCGTAACGATTCACAAACTGCCTTCTTCTCAACTAGTGTCAAATTGTAGCTCGCCGGTGGTAGTTCGTATCTTCCATTACCCTTATCGATAGGGTGAAGATCTTCTCTGATATCCATTGCTACAAAATCTTGTCGTGACTTTAAGGTATCATTTGTGTTGGCTTATGTTTCGAGCAGGAGACCAATTGTGTTACCAAACACATTCGTCTTCAGGTGCATACCATCGATGGCATGACGGACCTCGAGGTCCGGCCAGTATGGCAAGTACTTGTAGAAGACCGACATCTTCTTGAATGGCACACCTTCAATAGGTGGCTTATCTCTATTTCTCTTCTTCCCTTGTTTTGTAATCTTCCCATAAGGCACTTGGATGGCCCTGACCATGTTCAAAATTTGGTGTCCATCTTGTTTTGTAGCCACAGATCCTATGTTGGCCTTGCCACTAAAATAACTATAGAACTTTTTACTTCGAAATCTGTGCCCTTCCACCAAGAAGCGCCTATACCCAAGGTAACCTACCTTTCTAGAACCATCTAGGAAAGTCCATACGGTGTCACCAATGCAAACTGCGCATCCCTTCTTACCTTTCACCTGTCTCGACAACACGAACAACGCTTGATAATCGTTGATGGTGACAAAGATAATGGCTCTTAGAGTAAATTCCTTCCTTATGAAACCGTCCATGATTTTGATACCCTGCTTCCATAAAGTTTCCATCTCTTGCATCAAAGGCTCAAGGAAAACATCGATATCAATACCAGGAGCCTTTGGTCCTTGGATCATGATGGATAGGAAAATGTACTTTCTCTTTTGGCACAACCATGTTGGCAAGTTGTACATCGTCAAAATCACTGACCATGTGCTATGAATGCTGGTCCTTTCATCGAACGGATTCATTCCGTCAGTACTTAGCCCAAATCGAATGTTTCTTGGTTCCTCTCCTAATTATGGATACTTCTGATCGAGCTTCTTCCACTGCTTAGCATCAGATGGATGTCAAAGCTTCCCGTCACCCTTCTTGCGCTTATCTGAAGCCCACCATGTCATCAGTTCAGCGTCCTTCGGGTTTGAGAACAAACGCCTAAGGCGATCCGCAACAGGGAGGTACCACATGACCAAGGCAGGAATTTTGCCAGCTTTTTCAGAACCGCCTATAGTCGTGTCTTCTTGCTCAGCAGCATCATTAATTGATGCACCCTTCCTGCTCCTTTTACTCCCGACAGTTATGCCATCATCAGCACATGACCTGGTATTCTTTTTGTATCGACTAGCTGAACAAACAGGACATTTGTCCAAGTCTTTGAAAGTATCCCCGCGGTACAAGATACAATGGTTTGGACATACATGAATTCTTTCGACGCCCATCGTGAAAGGACTCACAAGCTTCTTTGCTCGATATGTGTTGGTGGGCACTTTATTCGGCTTTGGAAGCAACCAACCCAACACATGTAGCAGATCATTGAAACTCACATCGGACCAGCCGTGCTTGGCCTTTAGAATCAACATCTCAAGTACGAAACGAAGTACGGTCCAATGTTTTGGCCATCCCTTTGAACGCGGGTACACATTCTCCTCAGCTGCTTTCTTCACTATCTCGAACTTTTCTAACCCCTTTGCACTGCCAACCAATATTTCTTCCTTGGTGTTACGCAACAACTGGGTCAGGTAGTCACTGTCATCCAATTCATCATCCTCGGTACTATCATAACCGTCATCATCATTGCCACCATCACCACCATCATCAAAACCAATATCATTAACACCATCAGAGCATTGACCATCACCATCATCATCGGCGCTACCCTCACCAGAAATATCATCAAACATGGCCCCAAAGTCAGTGTCATGCATGATTTCTTCGGGCAGATTCAGAGGAGGTGGTGCATTATTATTCCTTTTCTCACCATGAGATGTCCATATCATATAGTTTTCAACGAAACCATTCATCTCTGTCACATCCGATTTTCTGAAGAAAACCGAATGCATCTCATATGTGTGCCAGGATCTCAATTTCACACATACGATAGACATAATGAGTGTAATAACAGAAACAATGCTCAAAAATGTACAAGAAGAGGTTTACTAACATTTATTACACTCATGGATAGACACGAAGGTCTTTACACGAACATCGATAGCTAAGACGATCCAACACCGTCTTCAACTCCACAGGCATCTGACTGGGGGAACACAAGCCTCAGAAGTCATCGTAGTCGCTGAAGTACTCTTCTCCAGTGTTCTCCTCTGAACAGCGGGTAAGCAAGGGTGAGCACACTTATGGTTGGAGCTCAGCAAGTGGGGTGAAAGTATGCAAGGCTATCAAGGGTAGGCTAAAGTTTTGCAGCGGTTAGCATTTTAAGTTGGTCAAATTTTATTAACAAGCGCCTATTTACTAAGTGTAAGTTTATACCATCCCAAAAATTAAGCTTTAGAAAACATTATCTCAAAACCATATAAAACCATGATTTAATTTCCAAGTTCAAGTTCATTACTCATGTGAGGGTCCAGGCCGCTCTTGACCGTGAGCACGGCTAATCGATCAGTTTTCACTCTGCAGAGATCGTACACTTTACCCACAGTTAGTGTTCCCCATGTTGCCCGGGTTGATCAAACCCGTAAACACTTCCGAGGTGAGTGGCTAGGGGTCCACTACAAAGCCTTTACAAAGATATGCAGAAGACCAACAACCCGCGACAGTTACAGCAGCGGAGCGGACCATAATCCTCCCTAGTGGTCAGCACCTTAGCAAAGGCTGCTATCCCAAAAGAACCGGGTTATACCCCTTCAACTCCGGCCCCCTGTGCTCCTTTCGGATAAGGTTGTCAGATAATTCCACACACCTAATTAATTGGCTAAGCCAGAGCCATATGGACTGTGGTTGCACTGTTTTCCTGGATGGTTCTCCATATTCCAATTAAAACATATGATCTTATTATTAACCAGAAGCATCATCTTTCACCAAAGTTATCATGATCAACATTCATCATTTTGCAAAGTTTCATTTGAACCATCCCAAGGTATAGCAACTAAGCATTTCTACCTAAAACATTTATTTAAAAGGGTTGTTCAAGGTATAGGGGATAAAAATTTAGTCATATCCTTAAAAAGGTGATTTCCCATCAATTTATGCATAGCAACATTTAAATGTAAACTTAGTTATCATGCAATTGTGTGGGACAAAATAGAGTATGTAGGGGAGGAAATCCACTTGCCTTCCTTGCTTAAACACTAGGGTTCTTCTTCTTCAAAAACTTGTTCTTGAGCTTCGATAGGTAGCTCAGCACCCACTGGCACGATATCTATGCGCACAGCAAAAATCATACAATAAATAAAAACAATACATCAAACATTACAAAAGGCTAAAATAAGCTTCTAAAACTGACGGGCTCTGAGAGACGGTCGCATGGACACCAAGAACGCATAAAACGGATAAAAGACGGAAAAGATATGGCTAAAACAAGGTTCAGGGGCTAGATTGTAAGAAAACTTGGGCTCAGGGGCTTTTCTGCAAGAAACCAGGGACCTAAACACAATTATGCGTATAAACTCAAGGTTTATAGCGTAAAAGAAGAGGGCTGGACCGCGGGTGAAAGAAACTTGAAAGCTTAGGGGCCTAACTGTGAAAACCAGGACTAAACCGTAAAGGTTTTTGGAGGTGGGAGGGCATATGTGTGATATTAAAGAACGCAGGGGGTTTTTTGCAAAATGGCAGAGGAGAGCTGGGTTGACCGTTATGAGATTTGTTTGACTTGAGGCGGGGCGTGATCTGTTCCGCTCATCGCGTGATGGACGGCAACGGGCGGCCGCAGGCGAGCACGCGGCGGCGCCTGGCCGGCGCACGGCGGCGGGCAGCGGCGGATCGCCGGCGACGGGCAAAAAGGAGCTCCCGTGCACCAAACTTCATGGGAGAAGAACCAAAACGAAGAGGAGAAGGAGGTGAACTCACCCAAGACCTTGGGACGGCGAGCAAGGCGGCGGAGAGGGAGATCGGGGAGCCGGCGGTGGAGCTTCGGCCTTGCTCCTTGGGCGACGGCACAGCGCAAGGAGGAGGAGCGGGTGCTCTGGAGGGGTGGTGCGGGGTGAAGAGGGGGTTCGCCGGTGGCTTTTATAGGGCGGAGGGGGCAGAGGAGGAGGCGGCACGGCGGTGGCTTGGCGGCTCCATTAAAGCTCGGTGGGGAGCTTCGTGGGCGGCCGTTTCCGGGAGAGGAGATGACGGGGCGGCCGAGTAGGTGCGTGCGGCGCATCAATGCGCACCCGGTGGGGAAGGGGAGGGGTGCGGGGAGGCGATATGGCACCGGGGAGGCACGGTGGCCGGCGGCCATGCAGGGGGAGGCGCGAGCGGGAGGTGGAAGATGCCGACAGGTGGGCCCCACCTGTCGGTGGTTGCTGAGAGAGAGAGGGGAAAGAGGAGTTGGGCCGGCGGGATGAGTTGGGCCGGAAGAGCTGGTGGGCCAGAGGGAGAAGGTGGGCCGCTGCGGCTTTTTTTTTTCTTTTTGCTGCCTGTGGTTGGAAGAGACGGATGGTGGGCCGCGAGTTGGGCTGAGAAGAAGAGACGGAAAAGGGATTAAAGGCTTAGAGGTTTTTTTCTTTTTTTTCTTTTTTCAACACTCTCAAGCAAAAACAAATGCAAAGGCATGTGTGCATTCAAACACTTGCGTATTTCTAAATTAATTAAATATTATTTGATACTTTAAGAGCAAATTTAATTAGTCAAAATTAACAAACCCTTAGAAAAAAAAAATCTAACCATGTTTCTAGCATTTTTAAAGTGATGGAATTTTAGGGTGTGACAATCACCACATGCGACCTTATCGAAATTGTTTCATTGATATTGAATACCCTTATGTTTTTGTATTTTTTGCATCGACAAACCACCACCTTTTTGTTCTCAACCGCAGCATTAATCTCCGCGACCTTAATAAACTAGTTAAGTTCTTCACGAAAATGTTCGCTCGTTCTTCGGGCTTCGTACATCCATGTCCTGTCCATGTCTCTGGAAAGAATCAGAGGACACGAGAAAATCAAATCCAGATTTCATAAACATAAAAGTTCATCTGATAATAATAATCTTATTATTCCCGTACCTAATAATAAATATCTAAGTCAATATATAATCACACTTGTTATATTTAATAAAAACATACGAAATATAGATTTTTGCAAATTCATGAAACATATCTTTCTTGTGCCATTATAGAAAAAATAAATGTCTTCTCTCTACTCCACATTTGTGGCATTATAGAAAAAAAAACAAATTGTCTTCTCTCTCCTCATATGAACCTAGGAAAATTCATCCGTCATGTATGAGGGCTAAACAAAAAGTTGAACTCAAATTGACTAGATAATCTTGCTCTCCTACCTAAATAGCACAATTTGACCCAAGAGTTTGAGCTAAATGAGGTCCAAAAGCTCTAATCCACACCTATGGAGTTCTAGACCTAAATGCATCTCTATTGAGCCAAAAAACAATAGATAAAGCTTCAAAGAGACAAGAAAATGAGAATAACTAACCTCCTTTAGGCTCCAAGTCCAAGGGAAAAAATTTAAAAATCCCCCCCTCCTTTTTCTATTTTGGCGATTTTCAGACAGCCCCCGAGGTACACTGTTCGGGTGCTGCGCCTGTCGGGAGGAAGAAGACGGTCACACAGATCCTTTTTGTTGATTTTTTTCGGGTGCGGGTGACCACGTGGACCGCTCCTGAAAATGGTTTCCAGGAGCGGCTGACGTTTCAGGCCGCACCTGAAAAACCTTTTCAGGTGCGGGTGACGCTGTCGTCTGCTCCTGAAAATGGCACCAATCTTCAGGTGCGGATGACGTCGTCAACCGCACCTGAAAATACTCGTTTTCAGGTGCGGGCCACGGCGTCACCCGCACCTACAAATGGTTCACCATTTTCAGGAGCGGGTGACGCCGTTGCCCGATCCTATAAACGGCTTAATAGGTGCGGGTTACGTTGCTACAGTATCGCTTCTATTTGTTAGATCGGGCGGCAAATCGACCCGCTCTTAAAAAAAATTTATGTGGCTCTTACAAATATTTTGTGTAGTAGTGTCAGAGGCTACAGTACAACACGTTGAATGGTCATTCCTATGGCTACCGCTGCTCTAACATGCATCCTACCGAATACGGTAGGAAGCACTCCCCGTTAATTAATATTATAGTTGAAAAATGAAGGTGATTGTCATAAGTATTTCTTCTTCTTAGTACACGAAATACGGGAATCTAGACTCAATCCGTCCAAAAAAACAAATTATTATGCGATTCAAAATTTGTCTCAAAAAAATTCACTTTATGATTCAAAATTTGTCAAAGAAAAGTCATCATAATTTGGCATGTGTGCATAAAAGCAGTCAAGTAACGCTAAACATGACCAATATATCACTACGGGAAACAGCATTTTTGCCGTGAGCCGGCTCTTCACGGCAAAGGCCGGTGCACTCACGGCGAAGCCTTTGCCGTGAGTTGCCGCCAGCAACACCCTCACGGCACAGTTTTGCCGGCATATAGGTTCTTTGCCGTGAGCCAAACCTCTGACTCACGACAAACGTATGCCGTGAGTGGGACTAAGTTCATGGCAAACAAGGGTAACGGGACGTCACGGAAGCCCACTTGACGACGCTCTTTGCCGTGAGCCTCACGCCGGACTCACGACAAAGGTGCTACACGCGGCTGCCACGTCACACCATCTGTGCCGTGAGTCAGCTAGTAGCTCACGGCAACGCGCAAGTCTTTGCCGTGAGCCAGACGGACAGCTCAAGGCAAAGAGCTTGCCCTTTGCCGTGAGCCTCTCTACCAGCTCACGGCAAAGAGCCTTCGACCGGCTGCTAGGTACCTCCTCATTGCCGTCAGCTACGGCCACAGCTCACGGCAAAAAGGCCACCTTTGCCGTGAGCTTTGGTTTTGGCTCACGGCAAAGTTCCCTTGTTTTTTTTTTGTTTTTTTCAAGAAACTTATATGGCCTCTCATATTCAACAAATCATTTCATATGCATCACAGGCAGTTTATATATTACATAATCATCACAGGCAGTTTATATGTTACCATAACCATCACAGGCAGTTTATATGTCACCATAACCATCACAGACAGTTTATATGTCACATAACCATTACAGGCAGTTCAGATATCTACATAACCATCACATAGTCCACATAAGCATCACAGACGGTTTAAGTATCAACATAGTACACAAATGCAACATAAGCAAACACTAGTCCAAATGCAAAGAGTACAAGTACTAAATAAAAACATAATTAATGTAGTAAGTACAACTATTCAATTAATATCTTCCATGTTTTAGAAATAATCACCATGATCTGTATTAGCTGGATCATATGTCTCATCGTCACTATCACGCATTTCCATATCCTCAACACCGTACTCCAAAGGAGGAACGACGTCATCATCACTATCATTTCCCAATCCTAATCGCTCAAGTAATTTTAAGTCATTCTCATCATGAACTTCTTCTCCAGCATCGTCCATATCTACTTCCATTCTGATCACTTCGGTTAAGTCTATCTCCAAGCTCCCTTCTAGCCCATCTTCTTGAAAGAACTCGCCGGCATATGTGTTTGGGTCTAGTAGGTTGTAATCTTCGTTGCTTGGGGCAGGTAGTTCACTATGCGGTGAAACCTTCTACACAACATCCCAACCCTGGAGACGCTTGTCTTTTTTGCAAGGGTATGATAGATAATAAACTTGTGTGGCATGTTGAGCCATAATATAGACATCGTCTCCTTCATACACAGTTGACTGTCGAATTTCAATCACGTCAACAGACAACTCCTTCGCACAAAGCACAAAGCAGACGGAAGAAATTGCTCAACTATGCCAGCACTTGCCACACATGTTTGGGTACATAGCCTCGAACCATCACCGGAAGAAGCCACTCGATCCATATGTAGTAGTCATGATTCTTCAGCCCGTGTATTCGCAAAGTATCTAAGTTCACCCCCTCCTCAGATTCGCAGCATACCGATCAGGGAACATTAACGTTTTAAACCATTATAGTACTTCCTTCCTTTGATCCCTGTTCAGGACGAAATCAGCCTTAGGCCGTTTCCATTTCTTGCCCGCTACAGGTTTCGGGATGGCCACCTTTGGCCTGAGGCAGGCGGCGCAGCCCGGTCGGTAGGAGCGGCGGGGCAGCAGCCGCGGCCGGCCTCTCCCCTGGCGGCGGTTGGCCACGGGCGGATCGGGGGTGCCGGGGGAGAGGAGGTGGACGACGGGCGTGGGCACGGCGGGGAGGACGGCGGCCGAGGTCGGGGATGAGGAGGTGGACGACGGGCGACGGGCACGGCGGTGGGGACGAGGAGGGACGGGCGACGGGCGCGCTGGACGACGGGCGCGGCGGCGGGGAGGACGACCGGCGCTGGCGGGGACTCCAGCCGGTGCGGGCCCGGGACATCGGCGCTGGCGGGGACGACGGCCGGCGCGGGCGCGGGTGCGGGGACGGCGGCAGGCGCGGGCGGGGACAACGGCTGGCGCTGGCGGGGACGGTGGGCGGCGCGGCCGGACGGCGGGCGCGGCAGGGGCTTGCGCTGTGTGCTGCGGCGGCGTGTGTGTGTTGTGTGGTTTGTGTTGTGTCACTACCGGAAACGGAGCCTCTGCCGAGAGCTCCTGGCTCTGCCGAGAGCGCTCTCGGCAGAGGTCCTCTTTGTCGAGAGCAATAGGGCCCGCTCTCAGCACAGAAAAAGCCCACGGCATAGAGGGCCTTTGCCGAGAGTGTGAGCCCCTGGCTCTCGGCAGAGAAAAAGCCCACGGCGCAGGATCTCTTTGCCGAGAGCCAGAGGGCCCAGACTCAAGGCAAAGCGCGCAGCAGACGGCGCATGGGAGACGCCATCACGGCCGTGCCCCGGCCGTTAGCTTTGCCGAGAGCCACGAGGCCCAGGCTCTCGGCGAAATCTTTCATCTTATTACATTTTCATCCATTTGTAATGTCACAAGTTGAGTGTCTATAATGAAACTTGTGACATTTACGCAGTGGTTTTATGACATAAAAAACAGTTATGACATCAGCTTTGATGTCATAACTGTTTTCTGATAAATGGTACCATGTTAAGTGTTGGTATTTTTTCTCACATGTTTGCTATTTTCAAAATTAAATTTGGTTCAGAAATTCTGTGCCGAGAGTAATGCTCTCGGCACAGATGTCCCCTTTGCCGAGAGCTGCCAGCTTAGCTCTCGGCAAAGAACTCGTGCGGGCCCGCTTGCTGGTCAAACGGCCGGGGTGCTGCTCGTGGGCCTGCTGTACAATCTGTGCCGAGAGCCAGATCCCAGGCTCTCAGCAAAGATGGTGGGGCCACCTCTTCCCATCCGTTTGGTCAAATGGCCGGGGCTGCAGGTGGGCCCCAGTCCGCGATGTGCCGAGAGCCAAGATCTAGTGCTCTCGGCACAGATGCGATTTGTCGAGAGCACTAGATCTTGGCTCTCGACAAATCGCGGACTGGGGCCCACCTGCAGCCACCCACTCACACCACACCACAGCACAACACAACACAACACGCACGCACACACGCACGCACGCACGCCCGCCTGCCCGCCACACAGCGCTGCCGGCCGCCGGACTGCCACCGCCGGACAACCACGCCCGGCCGCCGCCGCGCCTCCAGCCGCCGCCGTTTCTCCTCCCCGGCCGCGCCGGCCCGTCTCCCCGGCGCGCCGGCCCATCTCCCCGGCCGCGCCGCCCCGGCCGCGCACTCTTCCCGCGCGGGCCGCGGCCAGGAGGGCCTCCGTCCTCCTCCCCCTCGGGCGCGGCCGGGAGGGCCTCCACCGGCTGCCCCTGCCCGGCACCACCGGCGGCCTCCCCTGGCCGGCACCGCCCGCCGCCGTCCTCCCCTGCTCCTCCTGCCACACCACGCGAGCCGGCCACCAAACTAAGGTACAAATTTGGATTGCAAATTTAGGTAGAAATTTGGATTACAAATTTAGGTTAGAAAGTTTAGAAATTCTAGTTATCAAATTTTGGTTATCAATTTTAGATATGAATTTTAGGTATTTTAGTTAGCTAATTAATTTAGGTATAGTTAGAAATTTTAGTTAGTTAGGATTATTAGAAATTTTAGTTTGATAGCAATATTATTAATTTAGTTACCTAGCAATATTAAGGAAGGTAATACTAGCAAATTTAGTGTGCAATTTTATCATGTCTCTAATTTTTGTTGTCAAACTTCTAATGCATGTCAATTTTATAGGTAGAGATGCCTTGATTTGCCGCACTCATCATCCGAGGCAATTTTTGTGGAGGAAGAGGAGTAGGTCGCGTCATTTGATCTCCTAGGTGAGTCTCGTGGCTAACTTCGGGCACCACATGTGATTTGTCCGGCCATCGAGCCGTTGGAAGGAAGCCCGTGTGTAGCCTGACCTTCGTGTCGTGGCTTGTGTTGCAGGTTTTGGAGTTGTTGCAGGTATTGGAAACCTCACCGTACAGGGGAGGTGCTGTCGAAATTATGAATAGACACTCATCATTTATCTATTTTTCCAGGAAAGTCTCTATTGTCGTCGCCACCGCTGAAGAGGAGTAGGAGGTCGCGCCGCCCACCCCTGTCTCGGAGTCCTGGTCTTGCCGCCCGCCCCTGTCTCGGAGTCCTGGTCTTGCCGCCCGCCCCTGTCTCGGAGTAATAGGTGAGCACACGAAAAATGCTCTTGTTTTCATTTGATGTCGTAGATCGCGAAACCTAGTCAGGCGTCTCCCGTTCGGAAGAGATACAGTTCGAAATATGCAGAACTTTGCATATTTATGACTGTATCTGTTTCGAATTGTCCACGTTTTTTGGACAACCCGTGGATGCGTAGATGGGTTTAGTTTCTATGGTTTACTCTGATCCGAGACAGAGTTTCGGCAGCACCTCCCCGTTGTTCTCCGGATACACAATCTCCCTAACGGGATGTGTATTTGGAGAACAGCGGGGAGGTGCTGCCAAAATTCTGTCTCGGATCGGAGTAGACCATAGGAACTGACCCCATCTACGCATCCACGGGTGGGATTAGGGCCTATCTTTACCTATTAGAATGTGTAGACATCGTGTAGAGGATGGGCACCAAATGGTCGCGTGACACAGGAATGGGTTGACAACACTCAAGCTTTCATGGATGAAGCATTTAGAAAGGTTAAAGGGCCTAAAAACAGTAAAACCATTTGGTGTCCCTGCGCCAAGTGCGGAAACTCACGTCAAAGGAACAAGCAGGAAATGGCAGCTCATCTGCACAACAATGGTTTTACGAAAGACTATTCCAAGTGGACCTTCCATAGTGAAACCTGTCGTATGAGATCCGAGGCCGTGAGACAACAGATCGGAGAACTTGATGGTAATGCTGGAGTAGCAGACATGATAGATGACTTTCATGAAGCACATTTTCAAGGAGAACATCCCGAGGAGGAGCCAGAGCCAAGCGCGAAGGCGTATTATGACATGTTGGCTGTAGCACAAAAACCCCTTCACCAGCACACCAAAATATCTCAACTAGATGCAATCGGCCGCCTGATGGACGTAAAGTCCCAGCATAACCTGAGTCGAGATTGCTTCAATACTTTGGTGACTGTTTTTGGTGACATGCTTCCAAAAGATCACCTTTTGCCGAAGAACTTGTACGATGCACGAAAAGTCCTTAGTGCACTTAAGATGCCATACGAGCAGATACATGCCTGTCCGAAAGGATGTGTCTTATTCAGGAAAGAACATGAGAAAGCAACACACTGTCCGAAATGTAAAGCGTATCGGTACGTTGAGGTAGACTCTGGTGAGGGTCGTCCAAAGACGCAGCTCACGATCCTAGTGAGTGTCCTGCGGTACCTCCCGCCCATCCAGTGGATCCAACAGATTTACATGACCGAGGAATCTGCGAAGCAAATGACTTGGCACAAAATGGGTGTCCGATACAATGATAACCTTACACATCCATCAGATGCTGAAGCATGGACCAAATTTGATGAGATCCATCATGACAAAGCTGGTGAGGCTCGCAATGTACGTGTCGCGCTAGCGACAGATGGGTTCAATCCTTTTGGAATGATGGCTGCCCCGTACACTTGTTGGCCCGTGTTTGTTATCCCCCTCAATCTACCTCCCGGCATCGTCTTTCAACGGCAGTACATATTCGTGTCATTGATAATTCCTGGATACCCAGGAGATAATATGAGTGTGTACATGGAGCCTCTGATTGATGATTTGCTCAAGGCTTGGAATGAAGGGGTGTGGACATATGACCGAGCTACGAAGACAAACTTCAGAATGCACGTGTGGTACATGTACTCCTTGCATGACATGCCGGCTTATGGGTTATTTTGCGGCTGGTGTGTCCACGGGGAGTTCCCTTGTCCAGTATGTAAGGCAGCTCTGATGTTCATTTGGTTGAAGAGGGGTGGCAAGTATTCTTCCTTCGACAAACATCGACAATTCCTCCCTCTTGACCATCAATTCAGACGAGACATAAAGAACTTTACGAAAGTTGTCGTAGTTCAAGATCCACCCCCGCACATGATGATAGGTGCCGAGGTTCAAACTCAGATAGACACTCTCGTGCTCAAAGAAGGAGAACATCGTTTTGAGGGATATGGTGTGGAACATGCCTGGACTCAGAAGTCAGGCTTGTGGAGGCTACCCTACATGAAAGATCTTCTTCTTCCACATAATATTGATGTGATGCACACAGAAAAGAATGTTGCCGAGGCACTATGGGGTACAATCATGGACATACCAGAGAAGAGTAAGGACAATGTTAAGGCAAGAGTCGATCTAGAAATGTTATGCGATAGGCCAAAGCAAGTCATCCCGAAGCCTGTACCGGGTAAGACATGGAAAAGACCTAAGACTGATTTCGTCCTTAAAAGGGAACAAAGGAAGGAAGTACTACAATGGATCCAAGATTTAATGTTCCCTGATGGATATGCTGCGAATTTGAGGAGGGGAGTCAATTTAACTACTCTGCGATTAAAGGGGTTGAAAAGTCATGACTACCACATATGGATCGAGCGACTTCTTTCGGTGATGGTTCGAGGCTATGTACCTGAGCATGTGTGGAAAGTGCTGGCAGAGGTGAGCTATTTCTTCCGTCAGCTTTGCGCTAAGGAGTTATCTCGTGCTGTGATTGACAAACTTGAAAAAAGTGCACCTGTGTTGCTCTGTAACCTAGAGAAGATCTTTCCACCTGGCTTCTTCAACCCGATGGAACATATGATTTTGCACCTCCCGCACGAGGCACGATTGGGGGGGCCCATGCAGAACCGTTGGTGCTATCCAATTGAGAGGGTTTGCAAGGTTCTTCGAAGCACATGTAAAAATAAAAATAAAATTGAAGCTTGCATTGTAGAGTCACACATTCTGCAGGAGGTGTCAAACTTCACAACTAAATACTATGCTGAGCACCTTCCCAGCGTGCATAATCGACCTCCTCGGTACAATGCTGGCGAAAATGAATCGAACCTCAGCCTTTTCTGAGGACAACTCGGAAGTGCCAGTGTTCGGACGCGCAAGACCTTATCTCTTGAAGAGTGGCGTACTATCACGATATATGTTTTGCGCAACCTTGATGAAGTACGGCCATACATAAAGTAAGTTGTCAATAAAGCTCATCATTTCCTTTCTCGTATGTTGCCTCATCTGCATCCAACCTCATTTGATTTGGCGCAGTGAATTTATTAAGCAATTTTGGCATCATTCGGAGCCACCTATTGACCACGAGGAGGAAACTCTTCTTCGTCAGGGTGCGGGACCCATGCATCCCGATTTCATTGCCTGGTTCAAACACATAAGGTAATTTAGCTCGTGCTCAGTACATTAAAAGTAATTAAGCTCGTACTCAGTATCACATTAACCACTATCCTCCCTTAACTTGCAGGGCCAAACCGATCCGTTGATGAATCCTGAGGTGAGGCAGGTTTCCGGAGGTTTCGCCTTTAGGGTCAACTCATATCATGTTTATGATGATGTGAATGGGTACCGCTTTCACACGACACAATACAAGGAGCGAAGGCCCAATCGAAGAACCACAAATAATGGAGTTTGTACACATAGCCGATCCGATGGGGTAGATTACTATGGAAGACTTGAAGAAATATACGAACTCGAGTATCATGGTTGCAAACCTCTTAAACCTATCATATTCAAGTGTCATTGGTTTGATCCAAGCGCTAGTGGCATGAGACAGAATAAGAATCTTAGGCTCGTCAAAATTAAACAGTCATCTGTGTACCCAGGGCACGATGTCTATATTGTGGCCCAACAGACCACACAAGTATATTACCTCTCATACCCTTGTAAAACTGACAAGCGTCTCCGGGGTTGGGATGTTGTGTACAAGGTATCGCCACACGGTAAACTACCCGCCCCAAACAAAGAAGATTACCACCTACTAGACCCAAACACATATGACGGAGAGTTCTTTCAAGAAGATGGGCTAGAAGGAATGTTTGAGATAGACTTAACCCAAGTGCTCGAAATGGAAGTGGACAATGGAACGGTTGTCGACGACGATGCTGCCGAAGAGGTTCAAAATGATGACGACTTAAGATTACTCGAGCGATTACGTTTAGGCAGTGGCAATGATGATGATGACACCGTTCCACCTTTGGAGCACGGCGTTGAGTCTATGGACATGCGAGATAGTGATGATGAGTATGATCCGGAAAATCCGGATCATGATGAATATTTCTAAAACATGTAAGATACTAGGATATGTAGTTATGTTTCTAATTTACTAAGATATTTATTTCTTATTTACTAATTGTAGTTATGTTTCTAATTTACTAGGATATTTGTTTCTTATTTACTGAATGTAGTTATGTTTCTAATTTACTAGGATATTTGTTTCTTATTTACTAATTGGTATTTAAATATAATTATGTACTGATTGATTTACTCTTTTTTATTTCAGGTGATTGATCAAAGATGCCGCCAAAGAAGAAGAGGGAGCCGAAGCAGCGCGCCCCTATGGTGAGGAACCTCAACGACTTCTACCAGGACGAGGGTGAGGGCTCCGGGACGGTGAGGAGGGCGTCGAGGTCCGTGGCACCCTCTGAGTCGTCTGGAGCCAGGGGTCGCAAAGGTGCACCCTCTATAGCTGCTGAGTCATCCGATGAGGAGTACAGGGTTGATGAGGAGGAGGTGCAGCAGGCGGAGGATGAGGAGCAGGGGGAGGATAAGGAGCACGGGGAGGACGAGGAGTAGGTGGAGGGTGAGGAGCAGGGGGAGGGCGAGGAGTAGGGGGAGGACGAGGAGGAGGCGGGGGAGGGGTCAAAGGTCTATTTGCGAGGCCCTGCTCAGCTTCCGGATCGCCCCATACTACCCGCGAACCGACCGGTTATTAGACCCGAGGGAACACGGTAACTTATCTTAACCTTTTCATTTGTTCTTTTGAAACAAATTAACGATTCAAACTAATACATTGTGTGAATCATTTTGGCAGGGGGTGGGAGATCGTCACTCCTGGTAGTCACAGGCGTCTACCCAAAGGCATCTTGGGCGTTCTTACCAGGCTTTGGTACCCCGGGTTCATGTGGGTTGGCGAGCCAGATGCTCAGCGAGAGGTGCTGGTGACGTCGTTTGACCACTACGCCCTTGCTCCCGATTTCCCTGATCCGACTGGCCGTGACTTCCAGAACGCGGCCGCCAGGGTGGTTGGCGAGTTTTGGGTGAGTTTTCCTAGCAATAAATTGTGTTTCTGAATAAATCGACTTAATTAGATTTTGCTCAAGTATTGACAACACTTTTATATGCAGGATTTCCACAGATGCATGCCGGGATACGAGCAGGCGGCGGCTAACAACGCCATGTTCATCTGCCGGAAGCTTGTGACAGATATGATTTACGAGTCCCGCGTCTCGCAGAACATTATCTGGAATGCTAGGCAGATGGTGAAAGCCACAAAATGGGAAGTTCGAAACCTGCGGCTCACTCCAGAACAATACATGGAGGTAAATTGCTCAATTCATTTTTCTTCGATTAAATTTGATCAATTTGATGTTCTTGATGATGTGCAGGTGGCTCCGTGGTGGGTTGCCGACCGGCCTCGGGTTTGGAGAGCGATTGTGGATCAGTGGTTTACAGAGGATTGGGAGGCAAAGCACCTCGAGCGCCGGCGGCGGCGTTTGGCCATGGCAGGTCCAGCACACCACCAAGGCCCCGTTAACCTTCGCGAGTATGGTCGTAGATGGGTACGTTAAGTTATTTCTTTATTCCAATTTTTTGTTATCTAACTCTCAATTAGTCTAACATCCACTCTGTTGTTTTCTTGCAGTCTCGGGCACATGAGAATCAGCCTTGCAGCGAGCTCCAGGCATATGGCATGGCACACAAGGGCAAGGCGACGTCCGACGTCACCTTCAACGTGGACGACCCGCCCGAGGCGTACAACAACCTCACAATCCAGCCCCGCATCACAAATTACGTCACGACGGTAAGGGAGGTTCGTGGGCCAAACTTCGATCCAGTGACACAGCCTATTGATGGAGAAAGCGTCATGAGGAGTGGAGGCGGCAATACGCATGGACGGTACTGGATTGGTGACAGTCTCCTGGTCTCGTCCGAGGTTCCGTCACTCTCGCAGGTTCGATCTCGAGATAGGGGCACGAGCTCAGGCCCGCCCATACAACGGCGGCCCACCGTTACGGAGAGCTTACACGAGCAGTTCCAGGTTATTTCTGTTCTCTGCGTCGTCCATTGACATTTTCATATGTTTGCTTTGTATTCTAATGTGTAGATCAAATATTGTAGGCCCAGCTTGCGGCAGAGAGGGCCGAGCGGGAGAGGCAGGTAGAAGAGGCGCAGAGGCGCGCCGATGAGCAGATGCAAAGGATGGTCGAGGCCCACCAGAGGCAGATGGATGCGATACAAGAGGCCCACAATCAGCAGTATGCCTCTGTGCTTCAGTACATGCAGACTCTTGGTCACGCGGTGGCGCCACAGGCGCAACTCCCTCCACTACCGTAGGTGTACTTGCCTCCAGTCCCTCGACCGGCTACTATTTCTCTAGTGAGCTACTCTCGCTATTCCTCCTCTTTTTGTTTCTTGTAGTGACCTACAATGACTTCATATAAATGCTCAAAACCTTACATTCATTTCTCATCGTGGTATACAACTTATAAATGTTAGCAAAACCTAGAATGACGTAGAATTCGAAAATGACTTGTACAAATGACTCGTATTATCATTTCTCACTTTAAATCCTACGCAGAATCAATCGGCGGCATCAAACGAGTGGTCGCCGCCAGTTCAGCAGAGTCCTTGGGGCGGGATGCAGTGGGTGCCGCCTGGCCCTCAGCAGCTGTTTCGCCCTCAGCAGCCGCCTCATAGTTGGCCGGGGATGATGACACAGCCACAGGCGTCTGGGTGGGGGTCGTGGCCACAGCAGCAGCTGACGGGGGGTCGGGTTCCAGTCGCCGCATGATGACGCGGTGAACGAGTGAGTTCGTGAACTACGCACCTTTTATTTGCATTTGGACATTTGTGAGTTGTTGGACCTTTGTGACTTCCACTTCGTGCCTTGTACTTGCATTTGGACTCGTTATTTGCATTTGTGGACTATGTGATGAATATTACCTGCCTGTGATGATTATAATATGCCTGTGATGATTATAATATGCCTGCAATAAATATTAGCTGCCTTTGATGAATATTCTATATCTGTGATGATTTCTATGATTTGTGGGTTCTTTTGACGCTGCTGGTAAATTTAAAAAAAAATAGGCTTTGTCGAGAGCTAAATCCATTGCTCTCGGCAAAGACCACTCTCTGCCGAGAGCTAAATACACTGCTCTTGGCAAACGTGCATGACGTGGCTGCCTGGGACGCGCCTTTGCCGAGAGCAGGAGCCACGTGGCTCTCGGCAAAGGAGAGAGCCGTGGGGCCATGCGCAGGCCTCTGCCGAGAGCAGTGGTCAACGGCTCTCGGCACAGGCCCGCTCTTTGCCGAGAGCTCTGGGCCCCGGCTCTCGGCAAAGAACCTAGGCCCCACCCGTAACGGCGTGACCCGAGGGACGGTGTGAACGCCTCTGCCGAGGGCCAGGTGGGCCTCTCGGCACATATCTGCCGAGAGGATGTGTCACCGGCTCTCGGCAAAGCGGCCTTTGCCGGCCTAGGTGTGCCGAGAGCTTCCTCTCGGCAGAGCCTCTATCGAGAGGAAAAGGCCCTCTGCCGAGAGGAACTGGGCTCTCGGCAAAGAGTTCGATTCCGGTAGTGTGTGCGTGTGTGTGTGGTGTGGAGTAGAGTGGGGCGGGTGCGGCTGACCGGTGGGCCCGTCAACCCTTTGCCGTGAGCCACAGATCCGGCTCACAGCAAAGGAGCGACAGGCCCACCGGTCAGCCGCACCCGCCCTAGGGTTCCTTGAGGCACTGTTTGCCGTGAGCCAGATCTGAAGCTCACGGCAAACACAAGTTCTTGCCGTGAGCTGGATCTAGAGCTCACGGCAAACAGCTGCTCACAGCCGCTTCCATGTGGCCCTGTGCGCCACGTGGCCCGAGCCACGCTTTGCCGTGAGCAACTCCCTGCTCACGGCAATGAGGTCTTGTTGCCGTGTGTGTACTTGCTTTCCCGTGAGCTACACATGCCAAAGTGCATTTTACAGATTTTGTTAATTTTTCTCTAGTTTTTTTAGTTATTTTCTTTAAACTTTTTTTGAGTGCATTATGATAGTTAATTGCTAAGCTAACTATACAATGTCAAATTTACACTTTGATGAATTAAAGACATTAGTTTCATTGTACTTTCAACTCTAACTCTATCATTTCATGTGGTCCGATAATGATCAAAATTATAAAACTACACCAAAATTATGCCAAGAACATAAGACACTCTAAGTTGTGTAATGATCATAGGCAAAGTTCCAAGGTCAAATTTGAATCTAAACTTCACGAAGACCACAAACTCTAGTCACATGAGTCAACCTCTCAGAAACTTGTAGTGAGATGCTTCAGTTTCTACACAGCGTACGTGTCGAGTAATTCGAAACCATCTCAACTCTTCACCACAGCCTCCATACATGATATCATGATGTCCATACCAATTTCATGATGTTTTAAATTTGTATGGATTTTATACAATTAAAACACTATTGGACGAAACCTTCATAATCATGTGTCCAGAACCAAATGGTTGAAATATAGTCTCATTTCATGGTATATGTATGAGAAATGAATGAAGAACATGAAATATCATTAAAACACTAACTTTAGTCTATGATTTTATGCACTTCCAGTTCAAATCGGACGTATACGAGAAAAACACATAGAAAGAAATCTCTACTCCTAAAAAGAATGAAGTGGAGACAAAAACCTGTTCCTACTTTCATCCGCTCGCGTGAATCTGCCTCCGCGCGTCTGCCCCTCTCCCCCGCCCGCGCCTTCCGCTCGCCCCTTGACATTCCAATTTTGCCCCTGACTCTGCCGCCCTCGCCTTCGATCCGCAACTCTCCGCACCTCGTCGTCGCCGCCGCCGCCTGCCCTTCGCACCATGCCGCCTCACCGATTGCGCGTTGCCTCCTTCCCTAGCCGCGGCCGCCCAGATCTCCAGCCGCCTCGCCGACCGCCGATCTCTGCCTGCCTCGTCGACCACCGACCCCGCTGTCATCCCCGAACCAATCACGGGAGACACCCCCTACGCCTCGCAGGCGGCAGGCGCACCGGGCCTTCTTCTCCTCCCCTCGGATCGACGTCGTTGCCGCTGCTAGACCGATGCCTTCGACGCCCCGTCGCGCCTCTTCGGGACTCTCTGGGTCGTTGCCCCACTGCACACTACGATCGCCCGCGTTCTACCCTCTTCGACGGCCGCAGTCACCGACATCCCGCCAAGGTAATCTTCCCATCACCATTCTCCTCCGGTCCTCCATTTTTTCGATCTGCACACTCCAATAGCTCAACACCGGCAATGTGTTAACGACGCTCGAGTACCTGGCCGAAGCAGTGTAGTAGCAGGGAGCCGCCGCAGAAGGAGGTCTTCTCGACGCTCGCGCCGCTCACCTCCAAGTCCTGCACCGACGTTGAGGATGGCGACGACCACCGTGCCCCCACGCTCCATCTGGGGCACCGCTGGCCATGGGGAAGGACGAGGAGGACGTCGAGGATCCAATTCGCAGCTCTCTTCTGGAGGTCTATTTCTCCTACTCCTCTATACGCCTCTATTTTTGCCTGTTAAGTTCTTCAAAACCTGCATTTGCTTTATGGAACTCTATATATCCCATACCTCAAAAGTGGCTGAACTAATCCGATTACCCTAATCCTATTATCCTACCACACTTGGTTACATGCGTACTCTGGTAAGTGTTAGTTTTAGATCTTGTTCAAATATTAGAACTTTAAAATTCATGTATATTTTCCAATGGTCAAATAGGTTTGGTCCGATGATGCCCTGGTCAATATGGTACTTTTGGGATTCTTTCCTTGCAATGGAGATTGTGTCATTGTTTTGTGCTTTGGTGGGACATGTTATAGGACTAATATGTTTATTTGTTCATTACAGAAGCATATATGTGAGAGTTCATGCAGTGATTTCGAAAGATAAATCAGATATGAATCTAAGATTTGTGCTCCTGTGTGCAGGACTTCGTTTTATCAAAGCTGACCCATCTCATAGCAGACTTGAGTCTTGAACCAAGATTACAGGTTCTTTTGTGCATATGAACATTTGAGTGTACTTTTTTGTCTTTATCGTTGACACTACAATGGTTTCTGTTGTATTGTGTGAGGAAAGGGCATGTTGAAGGCTGACATTAATGGTTTCTGACATATCACTTTTCAATTTCGAAAATTCTTTTGGAATGATGGTGCGTGACATCATATGCCTCCCCCGAACATGAAGTAGGCATGGAGAAGAATGCCAGGTAACTGAATATTACTATTGTGCTGGAAATTCTGTCCTTTCTTAAGTAGAGATAATAGCACGTTTAGGTTCAAACATAGCAGCATTTAATTAGTCATTGTATGAAATTAAATTAGTACCAAACTGAAATTAGCATGATGAGTAGCTAGGTCTGAGATCATGATTTTGTTCAAACTATAAATATTATATACAACTGGAGAAAATGACTTGCTAATTCCTTTTATAAATAAAGTCTATCAGTTTGATACTCTGAATCTCTGATCTAATGTAGGAATTTTTCAGTAGATGTGCATGTGGAGGAAGTTTTTCACTGTTATATACAACTGAAAAGGAAAGGCATTAATGCATATACATTCTATCTTTGGAACATCGAGGGTGCAATGTTCTTCTACATTACATATCAATATGAGAACGAAAACACTTGGCAGTTTTTAACTTATAAACTCCATCCTGAAAAAAGTTAAGTTTCTTGGATTGTTTCAGATAACATCATACTTACTTTTTTTTAGAATTGGGTGAGATGATAGCACAGTAGTGGCTTAAAATTCTTTTATCATGCTATTGTGCGTTGTTTGCAGAATAGCTGCGTGCCAGCTTGATTGGGTGACCCATATTGCTATTGTGCATCATGTGTGGACAGTAACAGAGAGCTATTGCTAATCCCATGTGTCAGCTTGATTGACCCTTATCAGCACTTCTATCCAAATATCGAAACTGCTATTAGGTTTTTTTTAATGTTCATTAATAATGTCAACTTCGTTAATCAGTGTTGCTAATCTCATGTCTGGTGTTGCAGGTTACTCGGTCGAGTACTGGGTAACATGTACCTTCATTTCGATCAGGTAACCATCTTACATAGCTAAATACATGTTTTTTGTCTTTTGAAAAGGAAACAAGTTGATCTTTCAAGGAAAATAAGGAGATGAGTTAACTTGCTTATCTTTTTGGTAATGCATCCTTGTGGCCAAGCATTTCATATGCATCTTCCTGCCAGGTATCTCACATTCAGTCACCATATGCCTTACCATTGTTGTGAGTATCCATTTTTTGCCTGTTTACTTCTTATTCTTTGTAAGGTGCTTCTTTAGGTTTCCTGTTATGCATCCAATACTTTCAGTCGGTGACAAATTTATATTGGCCACAATACATCCTAATAATTCAATATTTATATGTATAGCTTGACAAGACATGCATTTCTATGCCAAGCTGTCCGCATTCTTCTTTGAAAGTAGTACAAACCTCTAACAATTTACCCTACTACTGAGAAGATGATGCTTACTGCCAATTAAATCTCTCTTTGGTTCAGGATGTTGCAAATAATTTTCAGAGGGAAAACATGTTTTTATGTATCTAGGTCACTGGCCAAGGCATCATCTTGGATGAGGTTATCAATTATGCTAATCCCTTTCAGAGCCATGATGAGATAATTATTAAACATTACACAAATAAAATGTTTTAGTACTTATATTTTAATTCGTTAGTATGGCTCATCTTAGTGTAAATCTGAGCTTGGTTTAGATCAGCATAATTATTGCTATCAGATGGACTCCAGTAAGGTTGGCTTGCTTGCTAAACATTATATATCCCTTACTGAAAATTGCTTGTAGAGAAGTGGTTTAGTACAGGTATTTCCAGAGTTGATATCTTGGCCTATACAGATGAGTCAGTTCTAGACGGTGATCCATTTGTGCAGTGTGGCACATGCTCATTGAATGCCTTGAAGGTACTGGAATTTAATTTCCAAGAAATATTGAGTAATGTAACTACTAGAACAATATTCCTATTTAGTAGACAGGTTTTTTAAAACCGATGTATCTTCAGAAGGTGTGTATCATTTTAGTGCTATTCCGCTGCAATATTTTGTCTGCAGAAAAATTGGTTCCGCTGAAATAGTTTGTGTGCAGAAAATTTGGTTTCTTTAATATGCCTAGGAGGTAGATGCATCACCACTCTGCTTCCATCGAATCTGGCGTAGGTAAATTAATTTAAGTGCATGCAAGTTTTTGAGCTTAAATATATAGAGCGTAGGTAAATTAGTTTAAGTATGTGCAAATTATTGACCTTCAGTATATAGCCTGTGCACCATGAGTCGAATCCCGCAGCCTGTAATCTGAGCCTGATCACATACTCACATATGAATGACTGGAAACCTGGAGCTTACTAATATTTTTCTTCAAAACAAAATACAGTTTGAAACTACGTCTATGATTCTATAATTTGATATGGTTTTGCTTTTAAATGTCAATTTAGCAATGGAGAGAGGTCTGAAGTGGTGGCAGTGGCAAATTAGCTGCTGGCAATTAAACTTGCAAAACCTTGTTGCTGGTCAGCAGATTTTGAAAATATGGATGGAAAAAAATTGAGGTTATATTAGCTTATTGGACTTGCAGTAATAGAAACTATAATTTGGCTGATAGACAGTACGTCCAAAATGGCAATGTGCAAGATGAGAGCAGGAGTATTTATGCTAACAGATCATCCTCCTCGACAAAGTTGAGGTGATGTATAATACACTTATGATGGCAAGTTCAAATCTAAAGTCTGTGTTCTGTTTGGGGTGATGTAAAGCCACGTTCCTTGCAATTGGTGAATTGAAAAGTTTTTAGAAAATAGTAGCTTTGTATACTATTTATTGTTTTTTAACAAAAACTATTTATTGTTTTGGCAATCATGTAAGCAGTAGCCAATGCACCCATGGGTTCAAATTGACCATATATGGATATCTATCGCGTTGTGCTATTTGCATATAGGACAAGGTACAACGAGGTCAAGGGGCTCATAGTCGGAGTATTAAAGGTCACTGGTTGGAGGGCTCCCACCCAGAGTTTAAAACTTGAGTGCAACACAATTTCTTTGAAATTTGCGTTGTGGGTACTCCTCTGTAGTTTTCTTTCAAAAATAAAAAGTACGACGAGTAGTAGACTAGGATCTTGGATTATATTTATTTCATAAGTGTACCTATTTTTATTTTATCATTATGTTGAATCAAATCAATATAAAAATTCTGTTGCTGCCCGTAGCAACGCATGGGCATGATCCTATAAATTTGTTAAATATAACAAACTGAGCTATAATTGTCCCAAATTTGGATATGTTGTTTGTAGAGATGTGTTTCATGGGAGGAAAAAGTTTGAAGTGGGAAGGGCAATTTTTTTCTAAACTTTGCCGTGAGCCAGATCTGAAACTCACGGCAAAGCCGAGAGACACACGGCAACAAGACACGTTGCCGTGAGCCTCGCTTGGCTCACGGCAAAATGGTGTGAGGCCGTGCCGTGTGGCGTCCATGTGGCTCCCACGCGGCTGCCACACGTTTGCCGTGAGCCGCGCGTCTAGCTCACGGCACAGAACCAACGTGGCCGTGTGTGGACTTTTTTGCCGTGAGCTAGCCGTCAGGCTCACGGCAAGGGTAACGGTCTAGGCCACCGGCCGTCACGGTGAGGAACGTCACCATGTGACGTTGCCTTTGCCGTGAGCCTGGTCAACAGACTCACGGCAAACATCAATATACACCGTGTGTTATTAGGTTGTCGTGAGCTCCGTAGACCGGCTCACGGCAAACGTCCTGTGCACCGTGTGGGTTATAGTTGCCGTGAGCCAGCTCGGATGCTCCGTGAGCCTGATATTTGGCTCACGGCGAAGACGTTGCTCACAGCAGCGAGGCCGTTTCCCGTAGTGTATGGAGCCATTCAGGTCATACCTTCTTGTTAATCTACGTAAAATTCCTATAATAATTTTTTTAGGATGGAGGGAGTAGTACTTAAAAATGGAGTCAAAATGCAGAATGCGGAAAAACGAAACACTACGCTAGGCCTACCATTGAACAAGCAATTCGACGAGAGACATTTTCTCACTTAGGGCTCGTTCTGTTATCCAGGAACGTGCTATTCCGGACTAGGAATCATGCATTCCTGCTAGTATAAATTAGTGAAGTAACTATTCTCGGCTGGAAATAATTAATTTCTAGAAAACCGAACGAGGCCTACTTAACAGAGATCCAATCCTAAAATATTTAATTAGCAAGGGAAATTCAAAATGAAATGACGTAGCGAGCACAAAAAAAAGTTTTAGAACAAACTTGCTGAAAACAGAGCGGGCCGGCCGGTTCGTTCAGTCATAGACAGCGAGCTCCTGGTACTCCCGCCCGGAGATGGCCTGGTCCATGACGTCCCTCGGCGACACGATCCCGTCGCTGTTTAGGAACAGCTTCACCAAGTTCTTGGAGAAGCCGCTAACCAGCGCCACCCCCTTTTGCCCCGAGGTTACCGGTACGGACTTGGAGTCCCGCAGGTTCCAGAACACTATTTCCGGGATCGCCGTGCCGTACCCAGCCTCCGTGAACTTCCTTGTGATCGCCTCATAGTCCGTCTCCCATGGATTCAACGACGCCTCGTCAAACTCCATGTCGCTGAACACTAGAACCCTCTTCACCATCCGCTCCGGGGGAAGGTTCCCAGCGACCGCGACGCTGAGGAGCTTGTCAAACACAGCCTGGAAGTCGGTGTTCATGCCCAAGTAGCCTATCTGACGGATGAAGTAAGTCTTCTCGTAGAGGGTCTTGCCGGTGATCTGTTGCAGCTCAGGCCACGCGCTGAAGGTGATGAACCGGTGGTGCCACGGTTCTTCGCTGAGCTCGGAGATGAGGAGGCCCAGCGCGATGGAGACTTCCATGGGCTCGCCGGTCATGCTCCCGGACACGTCGCAGATGGCAATGCAGTTGCTGAGCTTGCCGAGCGCCCGCAGGTCGGAGACCATGCGATCCCACTGCAGGTCGGCGACGCCGTCGCTGTCGATGGACGCGATGATCTGGTGTGGGAGCACGGCGCCGGCGGCGATCTTGGCCTTGCCGGCCGCGACCTCGGCGAGGTAGAGCCTGAATCGCTCGCCGTCGTGCTCGAAGAAGCGGTCCCTGTAGTTCCTCATGGCCACGGAGGCGACGCGCGAGTACACCACGTCACCCCACGCGCGAGCCGCGATGAACACCTCGGGGAGCATGAGCGCCTTGCGCAGGGGCACGAGCGCCTCCTTGCGGAGGCGGTAGTGGATCTGTTTCACGTAGTCCGCCTCCGGCATGTCCTCCGGGAGGTCGGGCGACGAGCCCCTGTGGAAGAGGCGGCGGCCGATGGCCTCGCACAGGAGCGTCGAGCGGTCGTAGCCGCTTCTCAACGACGGGCACCATTTCCCGGCGAGCGAGAGGCCATTGAACTTGCCGTCGGCGAGCTTCTGCATGTCCTCGGCGAGGAGATCGGCGAACAGGTCGGCCGTGCGGTCGTGCAGAAACCGGTAGTTCGGGTCGCGGTTGTACCTGTTGAGGGCTCTCAAGGCGGCCTCCGCGTGCCTCTTCCTCCGCCTCATGGCGATCTCGGCCTTGATCTTCCGCTCATGCTCTTCCTGTTCCTGGCTAACCTCGGGAGCCTCTGATCGCTCCACCATGCCATATCGGGAGGTAATTCCGCGGCGGTGGAAGAAGCCGGCGAAACGGCGGCGGGGGGGTCTGGTGCCGCCATGGATGATGCGGTGGAGGAGCTCGGGGAGGTCCTTGAGGTAGCCGAACTCGGCGACGGCGCGCGCGTTGAGGGCGAGGGTGTGCGGGTGGAAGGCGTGCATCCAGAGCGCGGCGGCGTAGAAGCCCTCGCGGTCGGACTTGCCCGTCCCGCGCACGGCGCGGAGGTTGCACGCGAGGCGGAGCGCGGTGAGCGGCTCGGCGGCCCACGCGTCGGCGAGGAGCGAGGCCACGGTCTCGGCCGGGGTGCCGGGGACGACGCGGAAGAAGAAGTCGAGGCAGGGGTCACCCGAGGTCGCGAACGTCGGCGACGCGTTCTCCGTGAGCGTCTTCGCCGGCATCGGCGGCGGCGTGGTCGGCTTGTTGAAGCCGGCGTCCAGCAGGTCCACGCACGGGTCGCCGGTGGTGGGCGCCTCCGCTGTCCGCGCCGCCATGGCGGCGCGGAGGAAGCTTAACGGTGGGCCTGTGAGGGCGTAGGACACGGCTCTCCTGCACGCCACCGCCGCCGCTCCTCCCGCTGCCGCCATTGGTGCTTTCCTCTCGTCGAGATCGATCAGATGGCGCCGGAGGAATGGTGGGAATGCATATGGATGGCGTTTTGGAGGGTTCCGTTGTTAAAGGCACAAAATCAGGAATCAGGTCACTTGATGGTAGGGTTTGTTACAATTTTCCACAAACCATGCAGTAGATTATACGGACTCAACTAATGAAAGTCAGAACTACTAAAAAAAACCACCATATATCAGGTCGAAATTCGACAAAATCCGGTCACGTCATATGGTAGGGTTTGAGACGCATGAATGGTGCATATATCAGGTAAGTCAATTTTGCAAATTGGTCAAAGATCATACTTAGAAGCTTTGATTTTTTTTTAAAGTTTATAAACAGCTGTATGTGTGAGACTAATTGATTTACATCCACAAGTAAAACGTCAAGTTTAAACTAAATATCATTTAAAAGATAAGAAATGATAAATTTTAGTTGCCTGTGCACTGAAGTTAAGAGATGGAGTGGTCTTGGAGCTTGAACCAATCAAACTTATCTAACTTTAAAACATACATCAAATTAATTTAATTTAATTGACAATAAAATATATCTTTTTGACCAAAGACCATAAATTATATCTTGATAGGGCATATATTTAAATGTTGCAAATGTATATATAATTTTCAATAAACTTGCTTGATGGTAGAGAGATTTGACTTGGGACAATACTAAAATGTACTACAAAAATGGTGGGAATAATATATGCTTAGAAATTTAATTATGTATGCCCTTGTGTGGTTTATTTATGAAACAGCCAAAAGGTGCAGTTTCTTAGTTCATATTCACGTCCTCTGCTTAGCTTCAAACACATTTAAACCTTGCTTATTAGTTGAGTCAAATAGTTAGTCAACATGGGTTGTAAAGTATGATTATTGCCTAACCTTTGTAGTAAATATGTAGAATAAAACGTATATAATGAAATCATTAGGACATGACACAAATACAACAATACTACACGGTGCTCTATTTTTAGCTTGCAGCAAAACAAACGTCTGACCAAAGCAATTAGCAAGTGACATTCTGAATTGTCAGAGCATCTCTAAGAGTATCCTATTTCCCTTCCTAATCTATAGTTTTTTAGCAAGATAGAAAAAAAATCTATCCAATAGTTCCTAAATCCTAATTCATTTCTCTATCTCTACTCCTAAAAAGAATGAAGTGGCAACATTTTCATCGCTTCACCTCACGTGACTTCACCCACGCCTCCGCTCCGCCTCCGCACGCCTTCACCTCGCGCCTCCCTCCGCTCTGCCCTCCCTGGCCCACAGTCGGATGCCCCGGGGCCCAACCAAGTCGAAGGCAATCGAAGGCAAGTCTATCCTCTCCTTTCCCCCCGCGTGTTGCCGCGATCCTCTCCTTCCCCCACGTGTTGCCGCATCCTCTCCTCCTCCCCGCTTTGCCGCGATCCTCTCCGCCTCCCCGCGCCGCCGCCATCTCCGCGACACCTCGGCCTCCCCAATCGTTCCCTCCCCATCCGTACGCCGCCAGCCCCACCACGACCACCACGACCAGAGACCGAACCTCAGCCTCCCCATCCGCACGCCGCTTCTACCACCGCCTCCACCCGAGTAGATACCTCGCCACTACCGTTAGTTCCTCAGCCCTGGTAAGCTGTTGCCGAAGTAGATCCTTTCCTCCCTGCTAGCCCCCGTTACCACGTAGGGACGTGAGAAGGTTCGCCCTCCCTATTTGGCGACGAACTGCAGTGAGCAGCACATCAACATCCAGTAAGTTTTCTACATGACCGATCTTCGTTGTGCCTTCTGAACCCTCATCTCATCATCGTAAGAACTGCCAGGAAACCACGTCGCCGATCTGCAGAAGGAACGAGCCCACAACGAAGCACTGGCCGTTGCTGCACCTCTCACCGTCCCCTCCGTCTCGAGCCAGAGCTGCACCGACGCCGCCCTCAAAACACCCTAGGTGAGATCCCCATCCCATGTGCTTTCCGTTTCACCGCTTCCCGTCGAATTCCATGCACCGTAGGCCGATCTGTCATTTTCCGGTGAACTTTCGGCCGTTCCTAGGAGCACGTGCATGGCGCCACCGTGATTCAATGTTGTTGTCCTGTGTCGAGGGAAGGAGATGATCGAGTGGCCCTTAGATCCGAGATCCATGGTCCATATTAGATGCACTAGATACCCCTTCATGTGGAGTTGGTTCACGGTGGACTGCATATCATATCAAACACCGCTGGTCCATGAGCTTGTAGACTGAGCCTGCAGAACAGTAGCCACAATATCATCCCTGCGCACGGCAGCAGCCCAGTCAATCCCCTTTTGCACTCCAGCCCTTGTAGATTTTTTCATTGCATGTTAATCTTGCACTCTGGCACCTACATGTCTTGATAATTTTATCCTGAACCTATAACTTGTACTTTAATACAAAAATCCTTGTTCTTGTTTTATTCACTGTTCAGACCCTTGTTATAATTCTGTTCAAGTCCTTCTCGAGTTTAGATAATAACTTATAGGTCCCTGGAACTTCCAATGCTCATATCTTTTTAACCAAAGATCCGTTTTAAGCGATTCTTGTGCTCACGCATTCGTAGTTTTGATTGAATTATTGACATATAACTAATTGGACTATGTTTGTCATGTTATTTATGCACGGGATCTTCTTTGTGGTATTTGTTCCTACATGTATATTTGTTTTTGCAATATGGTTGTAGCACTTTCAGGATGGAAAGTGGACTATGGTATTATATCAACTACATGAGAACTATGGTCTTATATCTTTTTTCCTTTCATCACTCACCTGAGGTCATGACATTTGTATGTTGGGGTTTACAATCATGAATTACTCGGAATCTCCATCCAAATTTGTAGAAAAATCTGATTTGGGTTTGGTTGCAACTTACTACTCAGAGGAGAGAACAATTAGGCAAAAAAGGAAGAGGCAATAGCTACTCCAGCATAATCTCCATCCAAATTTGTAGAAAAATCTGATTTGGGTTTGGTTGCAACTTACTGCTCAGAGGAGAGAACAATTAGGCAAAAAAGGAAGAGGCAATAGCTACTCCAGCATAATACATCATCATTTTAATTCAAGAGGAAGCAGTTCCCTATTTGGCTCAGCTTCGCCATAATGATCAATAAGTCACAGGGCCAAACAATACCAAACGTAGGAGTGTACTTGCCCGCACCTGTGTTCTCCCATGGTCAGCTGTACGTTGCTATGTCTAGAGCAACAGCCAGAATGAACATCAAAATCCTCACCCTCCCGCCTAACGCAGAGGCAGAAGAGGAAGAGGCTAGAAGGCAAGAAGAGAAAGATGCGAAAAAGAAAGAGAAGGGCAAGGGTAAAAATAATAATGTGGTCAAAAAACCAAAAAGAGTAATATCGGTGAATGACACATATACGAAGAATATTGTGTACAGGGAGGTTTTGACACTGTAGCTAAGTTAATATAATATAATTCATGTCTAATTTACAGTTTTCATTTACAATATTTCATTTGGAATATTAAGATATAATTTAATGTTTCTTGCTTTTTGTAGGTAAAAAAATTAAATGTTGCATCATATTGTGCCTGAGAGTGTTGTTTCACCTGGTGGACATGCTCTTCCTCAGTAAAAAAATTGCCCGTGCAAAGCACAATTTCTTTGGTTCAAAAACGAAATGCCTTTTTATTTCTCAAAGGACAGTTCATTGTAAATTTTCTCTTGCTGTAAAATACCTACTCATTTGTTTTAGTTGTATGTGTGTCCGGTTGTTTAAGTAGATATGCAGTTTACACTAGCATTGGAAGAGGAAATCTGGTGACGATGGTGGGAGCGACAGGTTGATGGAGAGATTAAATATCGGGGTCATCAATCAGTAGATGGCTTTGCGGAAAAGGTGCTTCAGTGGTGGAGGTGCTAGAACCACACAATGTGTTCTAAACTTTGATGCTTGTTTTGAAACTCTTGTAAACATCTAATTCCGTTATTACTCTTACATGGTGGTTTACTATAACTTTTATGGAAATTGTACTTTCTTTCTTGGTGAAGTTTATTGTACTTGTTTTTTTTAGAATTGGCCAAAACTTGTTGAATCACGCGGCCAAAACTTGTTGAATCCAACCTGACATGAGGCCCACAGGATTAGCCCATCAGGCAATCCACATGCTCCGGGAAGTGTTTGCCTGATGGGCTACATATTGTCTTGGAACAATTAGCAACGATTCCCTCTCTTTCACTAGGCAATATAATTGAGTAGAACGCGTGGTGTGCACGGAGCAGAATCCAGCGGTGTGCGGATCGCTGGGGATGGCATGGCAGACGAAGGAGATTGCGCAACAGGTGACGGACGCTGATTGGCCAGCGGTGGCGGATGGAATCCAGGGTGGGTGGTGGCTGGTGTATGTGGCAGCACGACATTGGGCGAAGCCGAATCCCCTTCGTTCGATGGAAACGAGGTTGCAGGCGAGTGCGCATGCAGCTGATCTGAGGAGGATTTGCTGGGATCCGGTGTGGGAGCTGTGGCTGCAGCCTGCTGAGGAGCAAACGGAAAGCCCCTACAGTGGCACCTTGCTACGGTCAGACCCCACAATCGATCGGCCCATGCTTAAGCCCACGTCCCAGCCTGTAACGCAGCCGCCTCTTAACCCTAAAACTCTCTAGCTATGCGCCAACATCACCCCTAGAAATAAGCTCGTGATTGGAGGAAGATCTCTCTCGCCCCAAGCACACATGTATAACCCACGGCCGTGTGCTCCGCTCCTCGCTCGCCGCCGCTGACGACGTCGCTATTCCTCAGGGAGGTCGGCGATTACCCTCAACCACGACATCTCCAGGTATTCTGGTTGATTCAATTTCCTTCCTGCCTATATAAATGCATTGGTCTAGGATTACTCTATTCTGATTGATCCATATTAATCCATCTGAATATATCCAAGTGAGTCGTCAAACAACCATGGTTACAAACGTTCGTGGGGTTTCCCCTCTAAACGGCATATTTGGTTACGAGTATGGACTTGAAGAAGTCAACCTCTTTGCTGTTGTTTCGTCTGTCGGTCCTTTGAAGCCCATCTTATCCCATCCCAATGCCACGCGAGAGTTATGCTTGAAGGATGATGTGTTCGTATTTATATCTTACGTGTGATTTATTATATATAATCAGATTGGAGACTGATGTCTTATGTTTTTTACATTGTCCCTCCTCTGTTCCAGTGGCATTGGCTTCCTGCAGATTGTCGATCTCCATGATGAGCACTTAGGTCAAAAGTTAGTGGAAGCCGAGCTACACAACAGTTTCATCATTGCTACTAGGGTTTGTGTCAACCATGAGAGGGGTAATTTCTTCAGCATACCTAGCGGTTGGAATTATTTCTTTTTACATTTGTCGGGCGATATGGCAGTCTATGATATGATTGTTGTACTATTTTTTATTTACAGCATGCTTGGTTGAGTATGAGCACTCAAACATTACTTTGTTTCACCCTGGTGCTTTCCCCGAGAACAAGATCATGGAAGGTTATATAATCATCATTCTTTTTACCAATACTTGCGATCCATCGACACAAATAATCAATTTAATTGTTTTTAACAGAGGTCAGACATAATCTACGTATGAACGTCAAGCATCATGATAGAGTTAAAACCGCAATAGCTGAACGTGAAGTTATGGAGGCAACAAGAACAAGGGTGGCACCGTCACCTCCTTATACTTTAGACTCCTTATTCGTGTACATGATGAGTGGCAAAGACGATCATCAGGAAGAGGCCAATGCGTTACAGGGGGATGCACATTCATGCTGCGCTGCGTCATGCTGATGAGATCCAAAGTTTAGATGCTATAATGAAAAAGTAGAATAATTGTCGCATCCTCCATAATTTCCCTACATCATCTCTTTTTGAATTCCCTCTCAATCAAATTCTCATGTACTGGTTTGATCCATATTTATGAAATACTAGTTTGATCCATATTTATGAAAACAATAAAGTTCTATTTTGTGACACATGCAGTTTGAGACTTAAAGTTCTATTTATGAAAACAATAAAGTTCAATTCCATTTTGGTGTTGTGTTCTTGATCGAGGAGTCGAAGGAGGTGGCGTTGGAGACTGTGGTGCCGCAGGAGACGCTGCAGGATCGTGTGGCGCACCCAATCTAGGAGTTGGCAGCGTGGCATCACCGCCCTGGTGCGGTTCCGGCATCACGTGGGAGGACACCTCCACCTGTCGCGTGTCGCCATCGGGCTGGAGCGGGACGGATTCTGTCGCTGACAGACCGTTGGGCGCTGCTCCCGGAGATGATTCACACGGCGATCCCGAGGGTCCTACAGCCAAATCTGCTCCGGATCGCGTGCCGAAGCTAAAAACTCTTGTTTCCCCCTGCAAAACATCATTTTCTTCAGCAGAACTTTCAGAGTTCGCACCATTAGACACCTGATCACCTACAGATTCATTCCCAGATGAGTTCCTCAAGGTCGATGTAAGGAGTAAAATTGGAAATCGAAGTCTAGCACCCGCATTAGAGTTCAACTTTGAGAAAGGAGAGACATTTTCATCAAAGACAACGTCTCTAGACATATATACGCGACCAGTGGGTATATCGAGACAGTTGAACCCTTAAATTGTAATGCGATTAAATGAGAATATTTCCATGGAAGTTTGCCATCGTAAAAGGAGATAATATAATAGTACTTTAGAATAATATCAGTGAACCTAATGCCCTATCATTGTGAAAGGAATTGAAACACAAGACACATATAGTATGACCGTCCCGCGAGATTTTCTACATCAAAACGACCGGCAGCCACTAGAAAATTAAATTTGTGATTATCCCTTCCTACAAAATCATTCATTCCAAAAAATCGCAACAAAATGGAAACAACCGATCTGTAGTAATTTGCCAACTGATCTATCATGCTGCCTATATAAATGCATTGGTGCTCCATATCTCAATTCTTATTCTTTTTCCACACAACAAAGGGAGTCCATGGATTCCTCGACGAACGATGCCTCTGACGTCAAACCTGCTGGTTAGATCCTTCTGGCCTATTATCTCTATGTATATCTAGCATCCGTACGTGTGCAGTACGGGCTAATATACACCCACCTTATTTTTTCTAGATTCTGGTGTCGTGGAGCGCACCAAGGACAAGGACCTGCTAAATTGCATCATCTGCTGGGAGAGGATGGGTGTCTGGTTGGATGACAAGACCCTACAATATTGTGAGCATCATTTCCACTGCATCATGAAGTGGTTCCAGCAGAAGACGACATGTCCGGTGTGCCAAAGGGACTACGGAGAGAGTGCTCGTTGGGAGATGCCACCCTATTGCCATACAGGTTGATAGTTGTATGGTGTGGATCTTGAAATGCAGTTTAAAATACAGTGTCGAGTCACGCAGGAAAATAATGTGATAGATGTGACATAACCGTTCAAAATAATTCCGGATTATCACCTAAGCCGGTCCACTTGGCTCATAAGCGATAACCAAGAGTTATTTTGTCGCCTCTGCCGGGTCATGCCCGGTAAATCACTTTACAACAGGATCGCTGATATGCGCAAAGCCCACACGAAGGCGGGACCAGAGTACAAGTTCAACATTACATAACAGTTCACAAAGTTAAATTATTACAAACCAGATTTTCATACATAAAAGTAAAGTGTTTAAGAGTTTAACAGCGGAAATAAAACTAAGCGGAAGATACACATGGCAGGCCATCCATAGAGTATCACTCATCGTCATCATGCTCCCACTCAAGCTCCCAACCATCTGGAATAGAATCAGGCCAGATGGGGTTACCTGAAAACCACATATTAAGCAAGGCTGAGTATGCTAATACTCAGCAAGACTGACCCGACAAAAATAAAAGTACAACTAGACATGCAAGGCTTTTTGGCTGGTGGGTTTGTTTTGCCAAAAGCGAGTTGATCCTTAATTTCCAATTTTAGCTCAAGTTCTAGTATGTTAACCATTCTAGGTAAGCACCTAACTAAACAAGCATGTTTGTGCAAACAATATTAATCAGGCAATAATATTAATCCAAACGTTCTATAAATAAATATGGGGTAGCTAGTGGTCAAGCCGACTCAGATAACGGCGAGTGACCGACGATCGATCGATTTATATCCTTGCAAAGTCAACCCAAGATACACGGAAGAAGGTAGACCCCAAGAAATCAAATAAAAGCGAATGCGGGGTCTACCCTGACCAGGCGATTCCCGTCATTCCCCAGATTAGGGACAGGCGCCACAGTCCTAAGTACAAGGTTACTAGAACACCCTCACACGGCACGTCCAGACTCACACTTGCACTACCGGTAGCGAACCGGGAGACACATCTCAAGAGTAGTAGCGATAAAGTCCCCGCACTGGTTCATTAGGTACTAGGCTTACCGGTCCCATTCCCGACAAGCACTTGGTACGTTCAATAGCTTAAACCAGCACCATGCTACTCGGTCGAGACCGAACCCATTGCTCTTACCACATGAGCGAGTCAATTTAACCAACTTATGATTCCAACATAAGTATCCTATATCTCGCGAGCAATGAGTCATTACTCGACTTGTACCGTGTCCTTAAAGCATGGCACTAGCGTCCTAACATACTAGTATAAGAGCATAGGAACCTAAGGATCATGCATCTAGGTTTCAATTCAACTCCTGAAACTTAAATGCACAAAACATAACATAAATACTGAAAAGTAAAATATATGAGTTTATCCCAAAAAGGTTATATGCACTTCGGGGCTTGCCTTCTTCTAGGTTAGCAACAGCCTTGGGCTCTTCTGGACTTTGGTCCAAGTCTTGGTGAACACCTAACTCGATCTCTTCACCAACTAACGTCCCGTCTACCTCCTGAGTCAGCGTATAAATCACGTCTGGTAAATCTACACGTACACATGCATATGCATTAGGTTATGGTGAGGGTGGGAGAATTACCACCAAACCAACTCTTGTTGACCACATTCATCTAAACAACTAGGAAAACTCACAAAAAGTATGGATGTGGTGTGATAATTGACTAATTACTACTTTGATGGTGATTGTGTGCATATTTAAACAAATCAAATTAAGAAACTTCACCAAACAGTATGTGGGTGTGTTTAAAATGATTTCAAATAGAAACTAAACATAAAAACCTTAATTAAACTTAAATAATAAATATAAACCTTTTTATTCAATTCTTAGCTAGCCATTCATCCATAATTCATTTTAATTGAAATATAACTTCAACTGGTCTGAACTTTTTCACACAGCAACATATGACTCATCCAAGCTTAAATACAAAAACTTAGCCTTGGATTGCGTATAATTTAATTTATATGAAAAAGACAAATTTCAGCCTAGCTTTGCTTCATTAAATCCTACAAAAAGATTTACTAATCTTTTTGACCTCAAATTTTTCCTACAGGCCATTCATGTCAAATCTAAGCTCCTGACAAATTTACAAAAGCAGATCTATCATATTTTCAAGTTATCCATTTAACATCCTACACAAAGTTAAATACAAATCATCATTCAAACAAGTTCCTAAAATCATAATTATTTTTCCAACGATGCTAAACATCATGACAAAGACCTAGGGTGCATTGGTGCATACAGAAATTATTTCTTAAGGGGACTATAAAAAGCATCAAGCTTAACTTAACATAAAGATTCCAAAAATCATAACTACAACTCTACACTTCAAACATGTGTTAAATTTGGTCACAGATCTAAACATGGCACAAAGAATATCATATCCGAATTTCATCTCTATTTCACAAGTGCATTTTGAACTACAATAAAAGTACATCAAACTGAGTTTCAATTTTTAATTCAAATCTATACAGAAAAACCCTATACACCTTTTCTAGAAACTGTAGATCTCCTCACAAAGAATCCAACGCAATTGGATTTACATTTTTCTGAATTTTCTATGATTTTTAGTGGATTTTCTAAGTTGCAGCCGAAACCCTAAAGAACCTTATTACAACCAAGTCCCTGGATATTGCAGATAGGCCCCTAGAACGAAAACTGAGATCGCAATTGGGTCCCTGGCGCCATGGCCGGCGGAGGGAGCTCGATTCCGCCGAGGAAAAAGGCCGGGCTTGGCCGGGGAAAGGCGGGATAAAGATCCTTGCTCACCTAGGGTTCTGTTTTGAGGGTTGGACGGGGGAAAGGCATAGCCGGTGGGCACCGGCGGCAGCCGCCTGGCGGGGAGGCCGCTGGGGCACGGTCCTTCGCGGGTGGGAGCGGACGCGGGCCTGCGTCTGAGCGACGAGTATCGCGAGAAAGATGGAGGAGGGGCCGAGGAGAAGCCCTGGGCTTTGGTCTTGCCAGCGCGGCGACACTCCAGTGCGAAGCGACGCTGGCGGCTGCGGCTCACGACGCGTGGCACGGGAGAGCAGGACCGGTCGGTCCGCCGCTCCCTGGGCGCGGCTCATGGGCCCGCGGGTGTTCGGAGTCCCCACGGCGCCGCGGGTCCACAGCGAAGCCCTCAAGGTGTCCGTACATCGACACGAGGCGCGAGCGACGCGTGGCAGGGGATTTTCGGGCGGCTCTGCGCAAAGCGCCCGTTTATTTTGTTTGCGCCTGTTCAAATAAGAGAAACTCGCATTTTTCGAATAGAAGTTGAAAATCACCAAAAACGAAAGTTGCAGAGAAACTATAGGGCTACAACTTTTACAAAGGGCGACATATGTTTTGATGAACCGTTTGATGGGGAACGCGCGCCGAAGTTTCAGTTTTTCTCGGCCCCGTTTACTGCTCATAAGTGCTCAACCATGTTTTTGGCTAATTTGCACTCAAAATTTGAATGTCCGCCAATTATGAAAATTGTGTTCCCAGAAATAATGAAAAACTTTTATATTGACAGAATTTGAAGTTCTATAGTGAAATTTGGAGAACGCGTAAGAAAACCATTTCAGCCCTCTAGAGCTCTTAGGGGTTTGACCAAGATTTGGAAATTTGACTAGGTTTTCTTTTGCAAAGTTGATCAAAACTAAATTAAGCATGCTTTGAACTAATCACCCTTAATTATCAAGTCTTAATCATGTGCTTATACTAATTAAACGTCAGGGATGTTACAGTCTACCCCCCTTAAAAGGAATCTCGTCCCGAGATTCGACAACAAGATTAGAGGAAAACCTCCAGGGGAGATAATGGGTTTCATGAGGAAATCAATGTCGCTCGTGCGAAAACGGGCGATGAATGTACACCTGAAAAGCTAAAACCATCAAGAACTGGCAGACGTAGAGTCCTACTAGAGTCCAGCAGATGGAATCAAACATCTCCAGAAAACGAGTCATGGTTGGCGACATCGGGTTAGATCCTTGTTGTGGCCTTCTTCTAAACTTCTTCTTTGGGTCACCGGAGAGATGAGGGAAAGCTTGCTTGACGATTAATACCGCAAACGATGAAGGTGGTTGGCGTGAGCGCTGAAGGAGCAGCCGGAGGAAAAGATGGTGATGGAGGTTTAAAGCTCGAGTGGAGGTCTAGCTCGGAGTGGTAGAAAAAAACAGGCGATACTCTCCTTTTATCGAGGGTCGCCATGGTGCAACAGCGCTGGCACACCAGCCAATTGTGGTAGGACTGGCAGAGGGCTGCAACAACGGCTGCTGCGGTGAGGGGTGGCAGAGTGATAGAACGACATAAAGTAGGTGGAGCACAGATATGTAGGCGGTCAAACGACCATCAAGACTTGGTCGTGGTCGAGGATTCTTTGTATTTTCTTCGATGGGATCATCATCCTGAATTTATGATGATTGGATCAGTTTCTCTAGTAGGACCAAAAATCTAATTATGGCGGTTTCTTAGAAACTCCATAACAATTATGTTGGAAGAATTTGAAGAACCAGATCATCTCTTTATGATCCCTTTCCATTGAGGCCTAATACGAATGTCAATTCCTTATGGTATCTACAGAGAACATCCTTCAGTTTCCAAAACAATTTTCGGATGAGAAAATAGTTTCTCAAGTTTAATATACTCGGAAAAGGAAGCGAATGGAGTGTTCTGTCTTTACTCCTTCATTTCGTGCATGGGTCACTTGTTGGGTCAAAAGAGGTGACACTTGTCTAAAATGATCGCCAGTGATATGGTGATAAGGATGCACGATAGTCGAGATGCCATTGGTGATCTAGCAGCGATGCTGCAGTGCTGCATAGGCGGCGATCAGCAGCTTAGACAAAAGATGGCAAAGCGACGATGCTGCGCAATGCTGGCATGGCACTGAAAAGGATGGGGTCAATGGTTCGAGAGATTTGACCGTGATGTTGGGGAAAAATGAGAAGAGCTCGAGGTATCCTCAATTCAGAATCGGGATTGCATCGAGAAAGCTTAGTGAAGGATTTTGCCAAACTTTTGTTTTCTTATATCCCGCTTCCATTGACTTGGAAGAAACGTGCAACAAGGATCACTGATCACTCGAAAACTCCTCGTATCTTGACTTTTGGTGAACCTTAAATGCTCATGAAAAAAAATCTCTGCTTATACTCCTTCACTTTAACTCGGTTGAGTTGATATTGGGTGAACTTTGTGATTTGGACGGGAGAAGACCAAGTCGAAAAGTTTTCAGAAATATCTCTATAAGGAATGGAAATCTTAGTAAACGAACATACTAAGATTGCTAATATTATTTTAGGAGAGTAACAAGGGTTCGATGATGGATTAAGGGTTCCACCGTCGTAGATCTGATGTCAGTTCATAAGAACAGTCAAGAATGACAAAGTGATAAAGAGCAGTTGCAAGGGATTTTTCACAGATATTTAGTGAAAAGGCATGAAAAGACATGCTAGTCCTAGATTCACTTCTTATTGGTTTGGCCTTTACATTTAAAAGGTCTCAAGGTGATGCAGGTCGGTCTCTACTCCAGATTCTTTCCGGAATTCTACTCAACCTTGGGTAGAGAATTTACAAGTCCCTGTGGTGGGGCTGCTACTGTTGTTGATTCAAAAGAAATTTGACGCAGCATAATTGCTGGGAGCAGCAAGAGAGCTTTCATTGGTGTCATGTTCGGTGGTGGTGGTGGCGGATCGATGCCACTTTCATCACCAAAACCACCAGGAATGTTACGTGTCGTTCCTATCATCTGAGAGCGTGAGCTTTGATTAAACACATACTCATAATCTTGTTTGTACAAAGGTAAACAAGTAGCACATGTACGACGAAAACTCAAACTGCAGGAATTTCAGATTCGGGACAGCCGCACTACTCTTAAGTAATATACTAATAACTTTCAGCTCAAAAATCGAACCTTGCTCAACTTTGGTTAGTAAGAACGTAGGTTCGTGTGCTACCACATTTGTATTCAACACAGAGCCAAAAGTTAAGGTTATCATGCCCGAAAATTTCAGTTACCGCAGTTCTATTTTGGCTGTTTTCAGCAGGCTGAGAGTCACGAAAAAGTTCATAACTCTCGGTGTAGATATGACATGATGCTGAAATTTTACGAGCTCACAGAAAGGAAGTTTTGTAGCAACTTTGGTATTCAAAGGCTGAGCTAAAACTGTTTGGAAAAATGGTCAAAACGACCAAAGTTCAGTCTGCTGTAGACTAGGAATTCATCTGAACAGCATTTCACTAAAAAGAGCATAACTTGAGGTTTACAAAACCTATGGTCATGAATTTTTGACAGCAGCAACTAGACTATAAAAAGAGTGTTTTTGGTATTCAAAGGTCGAACCAGATCAGATTGAAAAAGGGTCTAACAGATCCAATTTCAGAGTGCTATTGCCCAGAAATTTTCAGCAAGACAGAGCTTCTCTAAAAAGATCATATCTCCAAATCTGAGAACCCAATGACCATGAAATTTTTACAGCACAAACTAGGCTATATAAGGAGCATTTTTGTTATAGATACTCTGATTAAATTGTTTTGGGAACTGTATGTACAAATTCGAGTTTTCAGAATAACTCAGGATTTTGACAGAATTTCAGCATAACCTAGGCTTAGAAATTTAATCATATCTTCAGTTTTAATCATCCTAAATTCATGAAAAAATCATGGAAGAAGCTTAACTAGCTGATGAGCAATTTCCCTAAAGAACACCTAGTCAGAAATTTTATAAATAATCCTTAGGAAAATTTGGACAGCAACTAGTTACATCTTTGCTTATCTCAACAATTCATCAATCTATCATGAAAGGGTTCTTAAGAAACATAAATCAGGTAGAGACCATACAATAAGTGATTTAAGATAATTTTCAGTTTGGTAGCTTTTAGCATGATGCAAAAACATCCAATAAGTCCTCACCAAGCTTTTCTAGCTTAAAACCGAAGTTAGTACCGGTGGCAAGGCATATAAATACGTCTCTTCCTATAATAACTAGTCGAAAGCTATTCATTTCATAATTACCGTACCTAACAACTGTGGTTAGTGTACCTGCAGAAAAATTCACAGAATATTCAGAACCTGTTGTGCCAGCACTCACGAAAGCGTCCACATTCATTACCGTTCACTATAGAAACGGCATCCATGTGTAAAGCCGCTGCATGGACAGCGTCCAACCTCGGACACCTCCGTTTGAATGGAGTTATCCTTTCCGCCTATTGCGGGATCGCACATGTATGGCAAAACATGGCTAGACACAGACGTGACGTGGGTTCCCATTGGAATAGGTCCCATCCATCCCTCACGGACTTTCCCGTGGTACGATCACGTATGGCAAAACGTGATGTACTAGTATGGTTGTGCATGAAAGTAAGTTTTGACAGGAATAAAATGTGCTGGAAGTCAGAATAAATACACCATAGAGTACTAGCCACCTGAAAGAACCCAAAAATTCCCTCTAAGGCCTCTCGGACTAGTTTAAACCTTAACATCCTATGCACTTAGCAAGATTCTTATTCTTGGAAAATTTTATTCCAAAAACAAGTTATTAAGGTATTTTTAATACTCTGGTGCATATCATCACTCTGGTACCAGCTGTGACAGAACCACCCAAAATAATTCCGGATTATCACCTAAGCCGGTCCAGTTGGCTCATAAGCGATAACCAAGAGTTATTTTGTCACCTCTGCCGGGTCATGCCCGGTAAATCACTTTACAACAGGATCGCTGATATGCGCAAATCCCACACGAAGGCGGGACCAAAGTACAAGTTCAACATTACATAACAGTTCACAAAGTTACATTATTACAAACCAGGTTTTCATACATAAAAGTAAAGTGTTTAAGAGTTTAACAGCGGAAATAAAACTAAGCGGAAGATACACATGGGAGGCCATCCATAGAGTATCACTCATCGTCATCATGCTCCCACTCAAGCTCCCAACCATCTGGAATAGAACTAGGCCAGATGGGGTTACCTAAAAACCACATATTAAGCAAGACTGAGTATGCTAATACTCAGCAAGACTAACTCGACAAAAATAAAAGTACAACTAGACATGCAAGGCTTTTTGGCTGGTGGGTTTGTTTTGCCAAAAGCGACTAAGAGTTGATCCTTAATTTCCAATTTTAGCTCAAGTTCTAGTATGTTAACCATTCTAGGTAAGCACCTAACTAAACAAACATGTTTGTGCAAACAATATTAATCAGGCAACAATATTAATCTAAATGTTCCATAAATAAATATGGTGTAGCCAGTGGTCAAGCCGACTCAGATAACGACGAGTGACTGACGATCGATCGATTTATATCCTTGCAAGGTGAACTCAAGATAGACGGAAGAAGGTAGACCCCAAGAAATCAAATAAAAGCAAATGCGGGGTCTACCCCAACCAGGCGGTTCCCATCGTTCACCAGATTAGGGACAGGCGCCACAGTCCTAAGTACAAGGTTACTAGAACGCCCTCACACGACACGTCCAGACTCACACTTGCACTACCGGTAGCGAACCGGGAGACACATCTCAAGAGTAGTAGTGATAAAGTCTCCGCACTGGTTCATTAGGTACTAGGCTTACCGGTCTCATTCCGGACAAGCACTTGGTACGTTCAATAGCTTAAACCAGCATCATGCTACTCAGTCGAGACCGAACCCATTGCTCTTACCACATGAGCGAGTCAATTTAACCAACTTATGATTCCAACATAAGTATCCTATATCTCATGAGCAATGAGTCATTACTCCACTTGTACTGTGTCCTTAAAGCATGGTACTAGCGTCCTAACATACTAGTATAAGAGCATAGGAACCTAAGGATCATGCATCTAGATTTCAATTCAACTCCTGAAACTTAAATGCACAAAACATAACATACATACTGAAAAGTAAAATATTTGAGTTTATCCCAAAAAGGTTATATGCAAAACCACATATTAAGCAAGGCTGAGTATGCTAATACTCAGCAAGACTGACCCGACAAAAATAAAAGTACAACTAGACATGCAAGGCTTTTTGGCTGGTGGGTTTATTTTGCCAAAAGTGACTAAGAGTTGATCCTTAATTTCCAATTTTAGCTCAAGTTCTAGTATGTTAACCATTCTAGGTAAGTACCTAACTAAACAAGCATGTTTGTGCAAACAATATTAATCAGGCAACAATATTAATCAGGCAACAATATTAATCCAAACGTTCCATAAGTAAATATGGGGTAGCCAGTGGTCAAGCCAACTCAGATAACGGCGAGTGACCGACGATCGATCGATTTATATCCTTGCAAGGTCAACCCAAGATACACGAAAGAAGGTAGACCCCAAGAAATCAAATAAAAGTGAATGCGGGGTCTACCCCGACCAGACGGTACCCGTCAGTCCCCATATTAGGGACAGGTGCCACAGTCCTAAGTACAAGGTTACTGGAACGCCCTCACACGGCACGTCCAGACTCACACTTGCACTACCGGTAGCGAACCGGGAGACACATCTCAAGAGTAGTAGCGATAAAGTCCCCGCACTGATTCATTAGGTACTAGGCTTACTGGTCCCATTCCCGACAAGCACTTGGTACGTTCAATAGCTTAAACCAACACCATGCTACTCGGTCGAGACCGAACCCATTGCTCTTACCACATGAGCGAGTCAATTTATTCAACTTATGATTCCAACATAAGTATCCTATATCTCGCAAGTAATGAGTCATTACTCGACTTGTACCGTGTCCTTAAAGCATGGCACTAGCGTTCTAACATACTAGTATAAGAACATAGGAACCTAAGGATCATGCATCTAGGTTTCAATTCAACTCCTGAAACTTAAATGCACAAAACATAACATAAATACTGAAAAGTAAAATATATGAGTTTATCCCAAAAAGATTATATGCACTTCGGGGCTTGCCTTCTTCTAGGTTAGCAATAGCCTTGGGCTCTTCTGGACTTTGGTCCAGGTCTTGGTGAACACCTAACTCGATCTCTTCATCAACTAACGTCCCGTCTCCCTCCTGAGTCAGCGTATAAATCTCGTCTGGTAAATCTACACGTACACATGCATATGCATTAGGTTATGGTGAGGGTGGGAGAATTACCACCAAACCAACTCTTGTTGGCCACATTCATCTAAACAACTAGGAAAACTCACAAAAAGTATGGGTGTGTGATAATTGACTAATTACTACTTTGATGGTGATTGTGTGCATATTTAAACAAATCAAATTAACAAACTTCACTAAACAGTATGGGGGTGTGTTTAAAATGATTTCAAATAGAAACTAAACATAAAAACCTTAATTAAACTTAAATAATAAATATAAACCTTTTTATTCAATTCTTAGCTAGCCATTCATCCATAATTCATTTTAATTGAAATATAACTCCAACTGGTCTGACATTTTTCACACAGCAACATATGACTAATCCAAGCTTAAATACAAAAAATTAGCCTCAGATTGCATGTAATTTAATTTATATGAAAAAGACAAATTTCAGCCTAGCTTTGCTTCATTAAATCCTACAAAAAGATTTACTAATCTTTTTGACCTCAAATCTTTCCTACAGGCCATTCATGTCAAATCTAAGCTCCTGACAAATTTACAAAAGCAGATCTATCACATTTTTCAAGTTATCCATTTAACATCCTACACAAAGTTAAATACAAATCATCATTCAAACAAGTTCCTAAAATCATAATTATTTTTCCAGCGATTCTAAACATCATGTCAAAGACCTAGGGTGCATTGGTGCTTACAGAAATTATTTCTTGAGGGGACTATAAAAGCATCAAGCTTAACTTAACATACAGATTCCAAAAACTATAACTGCAACTCTACACTTCAAACATCTGTCAAATTTGGTCACAGATCTAAACATGGGACAAAGAATAACATATCCAAATTTCATCTCTATTGCACAAGTACATTTTGAACTACAATAAAAGTACATCAAACTGAGTTTGAATTTTCATTTCAAATCTATACAGAAAAACCCTATACACCTTTTCTAGAAACTGTAGACCTTCTCACAAAGAATCCAACGCAATTGGATTTACATTTTGCTGTATTTTCTACGATTTTTAGTGGATTTTCTAAGTTGCAGCCGAAACCCTAAAGAACCTTATTACAACCAGGTCCCTAGATATTGCAGATAGGCCCCTAGAATGAAAACTGAGATCGTAATCGGGTCTCTGGTGCCATGGCCGGTGGAGGGAGCTCGATTCCAGTGAGGAAAAAGGTCGGGCTTGGCCGGGGAAAGGCGGGATAAAGATTCTTACTCACCTAGGGTTCCATTTTGAGGGTTAGACGGGGAAAGGCGTAGCCGGCGGGCACCGGTGGCGGCCGGCCGGCGGGGAGGCCGCTGCGGCACTGTCCTTCGCGGGTGACAGCGGACGCCGACCTGCGTCTGAGCGACGAGTATGGCGAGAAAGATGGAGGAGGGGCCGAGGAGAAGCCCTGGGCTTTGGTCTTGCCAGCGCGGCGACGCTCCAGCGCGAAGCGATGCCGGCGGCAGCGGCTCACGGCGTGTGGCACAGGATAGCAGGACCGGTCGGTCTGCCGCTCCCTGGGCGCGGCTCATGGGCCCGCGGGTGTTCGGAGTTCCCACGGCGCCGCGGGTCCACAGCGAAGCCCTCAAGGTGTCCGTACACCGGCACGAGGCGCGAGCGACGCGTGGCAGGGGATTTTCGGGCGGCTCCGCGCTCTGGAGCGCGCGTGCACCGGCGCAGAGCACACGTTTATTTTGTTTACGCCTGTTCAAATAAGAGAAACTCGCGTTTTTCGAATAGAAGTTGAAAATCACCAAAATGAAAGTTGCAGAGAAACTATAGGGCTACAACTTTTACAAAGGGCGACATATGTTTTGATGAACCGTTTGACGGGGAACGCGCGCCGAATTTTCAGTTTTTCTCGGCCCCGTTTACTGTTCATAAGGGCTTCAACCCTGTTTTTGGCTAATTTGCACTCAAAATTTGAATGTCTGCCAATTATGAAAATTGTGTTCCCGGAAGTAGCGAAAAACTTTTATATTGACAGAATTTGAAGTTCTATAGTGAAATGTGGAGGACGCGCAAGAAAACCATTTCAGGCTTCTAGAGCTCTTAGGGGTTTGACCAAGATTTGGAAATTCTACTAGGGTTTCTTTTGCAAAGTTGATCAAAACTAAACTAAGCATGCTTTGAAACTAATCACCCTTAATTATCAAGTCTTAATCATGTGCTTATACTAATTAAACATCAGGGATGTTACAGTAGACATTTAGATTTAGGTCTCTTTTGAATTCCCTTTCAATCAGTTTCTGATGTACTTGCGTGATCCATATTTAATAAAAGAAATTAAGTTTCATTTGTCCCCCATCCTGATTCCAGATTGTTTTTAGAGTATATTTATTATTTTTGGCAAAATGCTGCAGCACCTTAATAATTTCAGTTGAGAATATAAAAATTTGGCTAATAAATGAAGGCTAATAAATCATGTGTTGTAAAATCATTTGAGCTCAGATCAATGATTTGCGTCAGACTCGAGGAAGATTGCATGGAACCGCCGCAGGCGAATATTCACCGTGATCGGCGCCTGTTACTGCACCGCGCGGCACCGTATCTCCCTCGGGATCCGCACGTGGTCTGTCCGCACCAGCCGCGAGATTTTCTGCGGCAACCGCGATATCTCCTGCGCCAAAACGATCCCAGTGAACACCAGCTAATTAAATTCGTGATTATACCTCCCAAATTTGAGGTGTCAATCTATATTATGTATTTATCTCGTAAAAAAATTCCAACAACCTCAACAAAATGGAAACAACCGACGTGTTGCCTGATGTGTTTGGTGGGTTCCAAATCTATGTCCTTCCTGCCTATATAAATGCACCGGTGATCCTCTGTCTCTCTATTCTGGTTTTTTCTCCCACACAAGAAAGGCCGTCCATATCAATCCATCCGATTCCAAGGGAGTTGTCAAACAACAATGGTTACATCTGTTGCTTGGTTGTCCCCTCTCAACGAAACATGTGGTGCTTTCAATGGAGCAGAAGTCAATGTCTTTGTTGTTGTTGCGTCTGTCGGTCGTTTGACACCCATCTTATCCCATCCCTACGCCACACGGGAGTTGTGCTTGAAGGATAACAGGTTATTTGTCTTTAAAATCTTACATTTTATTATTATAATGATAATACACGCGGTGACGTCTCGAGTTTTTAACATTCTCCCTCCACTGTTCCAGTGGCATTGCCTTCCTACAGATTGTCGATCTCCATGACGAGCAGTTAGGTCAAAAATTAGTGGCAGCTGAGCTACGCAACAGGTTCATAATGGCTACTAGGGTCCGGGTGAACCGTGACACAGGTTTCTATGGCATACCTAGCAGTTGAAACTATTTCGATTTAGATTTTTCATGAGATTTGGCAATCTATGTTTGTTGTACCTATTTCTTATTTGCAGCCTGTTTGGTTGAGTCTGAGCACTCAACAATTACTTTGCTTCAGCCTGGTTCTGTGCCATGGATACAGAACCTTGAAGGTTATTTATTTATATATTTGTTTGTTTGAGCAATATTTGTGAACCATCAAACGAAATAATCATTTTAATTGTTGTATATTTGTTTGTACAGAGGTCAGGAATAATTTGCATATGAACATCAACGATCATGATGGAGTTAAACATGCAATATCTGAATGAGATGTTGTAGTTAGGAGAATTGTAGAGGCAAGAAGAGCAAGGCTGGCACCATCGCCTCCTCATACCTTGTACTCCTTATACGCACATGATGAGTGGCAATGACGATCATCAGGATGACCATGTAACTACTCTAAATGTAAGATAGTTGCGTAATTTGTATTAAAAAACATCAAGTTTTAATCTGTTTATTTTGTTTTATTTTATAAGCAGGAACGGACGGATGGGTTACTGGAGGATGCACATTGATGCTGCCTTGCTGATGAGAACCAAGGATTAGATGGCACAATGAAAGTAGAATAATTTCCGCATCTTCAATAATTTCCTTACATCATCTCCTTGTGTTGCTTGTTAGTCATTGGCCGAGCAATGATTGGTTGACAAAAATTTCCCTTGAACAGAATATTTTTTGTTACCGAACAAATCCAAGTTCCTTGGAGTAGAGATGCTTTGTGCTAATGTTTTAAAATTCTCGTTATAAAAAATATCTCAAAAATAAAAGTCTATCAAAAACAGCACCTAGAATCACCATGCCAAACCTACCTCATCATTATTATGTACGCTCGTTCGGCCCTCCAACTCGATTTAACTTGCTTACCGCCACGTCTGACTCCCACAAACAAAATTGTCTGTGCGTTGCTACGGGCATCTGAAAAAATAATCATTATTCTAAAAAATCATGTAAAACACATGATGCTAATAAATAATGGAATGCAAATTATACTAACAAACATTATGGTCATATCATGAATAATGCCGTTCCAGTAAGAGGTGATCAATAACATTGCGTAAGATCAAAAGCTTATTTCACTTAGAAATCGCAATGCTTGAATTTTAATTACAACAAATACGAACTCATCACCACAACGAAATTTCCTTCCTAAGCATTTCACGAATGCAGCTCTGATTTGAACCAACCCAGTTTCCACACACACTTGATGCAATATCCAGTTTGAAAGATATAGCAAAGTTGACTTTATTACCCACCGAACTGAATACAAAATCAATTAATTCTCCAATCAAGCCAAATTTCCTATGCATCTCGCAAGTTATTTAATTGCCTCGAGGCTAAATAAGCTATCAGTGCCTGCAATGATTTCAAACAAAATCTAAGCTCATTGTTGTAAATTAAAAGGAGGCCATGCGGGTACCAGATATACTCAAAATCTTGACGTGGGGTTCAAAAAAGAGCCATGCATTTTTTCTATTAAAATATTTTAGTTACCTGACAATCATCAATTGGGCCTAAGCACAATCGAGAGCTCGGCACAAGCCCAATATGACATGGCCTATTTGCTAGCTATGAAGGCTGGCCCACCGAACCATTTTTTTTTAATCATTATGTATATACCGACGACCGCGAGGCACTAATTTGACTTCACATACCCTAACCCTGACTCCACGCCGCCGCCCGCGAAACCAGTTACAAGTAGGAGGAGGCCGAGGCGAAGTCCGAGGCACAGAAACATGCCCGTAGTTTTGCATATACACTTACTCGAAGTTCACACCCTTCGTAACCCAAATTTCTGCCGTAACCTACTCAGGAAGTCCTTGCTGGACAATCTCAATGACTGTGAACTTTATGACAGTTTAACCCTAGCTCACTGGGACGTGGCTAACCCTATCGGTATCGAGCACGATATCGCATGGCTTGTGCCTGATGATAATGTTTTCAAGTGTCAGGTGTCCATTCGTCTCCACATGTCTTTTGTCTGGTACGAGAGGGGCGCCCTGGTGGAAGGATGCATCCATGAGGTGCCACAATACGTCATCTGTTTGGAGGATATGGTTGCAGTTGCAGATGTCAGGATCCTGCTAGAGTGTATGCATCGTTTCCACATCTGATGTATCACGTAGTGGTTCAACGAGACTGCAACGTGCTCGGTGTGCCGTCGTGTGGTTGTGTGAAGGGAGGTGCCACTCGATTTCCATGCAGCCTGGAGATCATGAAGGAATAAAGCGGTTAAGAAACTATATAGTTTTATTTGTGTCTCATTTTGGTTTCACTTGCAACAATTTATAGTTTGTCATGGACTTGTGAGATTTATATTTATGACAATAATTGTGACAACCCCACCCGAGATAATTCCGTACTATCACCTAAACCACTCCATTTGGTCATTAAGCGATAATAAAGAACCATCTCGTTGAGTGTTGCCGGGTCAAAGCCCGGTAAATCACTTGTACAACACACAGAGGATCGGACACGCATACATTAAAACTCCCACGAAAGAGAGTCCATAGTACCTTACAAATTAATCCAAATTTTCCCGTAGGGTCAAATTATTACAACCATTGTTCTTGACATGAAAAGTAAATGGTTCAGAGTTTAAAAGACAGCGGAATTAAACTAAACGATAATTTGGCATCATGGGAGGCCACCCATAACACCATCACTCCTCGTCATCCACCAATTCCAGCTCCCAACCGGGTGGAATTTCACCAGGCCAAACATTATCACCTGAAAACAACATTTATAGCAAGACTGAGTATACTAATACTCAGCAAGGCTTACCCGTCTAAAATAAAAGACTTAACCTCTAATCATGCAAGGCTTTTGGCTCGTGGGTTTGTTTTGCCAAAAAGCTACTAAGGGTTAATCCTTACTTTCGATATTTTAGCTTAAGTTCTAGTAGATTAATTCATTACTAGATAAACAACTACTGCAAGCATGAGTTGTGCAATACAATTTAATCAAACATCAAGTTTATCAATATTCCATCATAAAGGGATCATCATGGCCAGATAATTAAGCACTCTCGGATAACGGTGAGAGGCCGACGATCGATCGATTAATAACCTTGCAAGGTGGACCTAAACATACGGGAGAATGCCCTCACAAAGAGTTCGTTCAACCAGGCGGTTCCCGTCATTCCTCGGATTGGGATCGGATGTCACAGTCTATGTACAAGGTTATCTGGCACGCCTCACACTAGCGTCCAGAATCACACATGCACCACAGTTTGCAAGACAGGGGTCACAACCCAAGATTAGTAGCCTAAAGTTCCCGCACCGCATCATTTAGGTACTAGGCTTACCGTACCCATTTCCGACAAATGTTTAGTACGTTCAAACGCTTAATTTCTTAACCACTGGACCGGAGCCCAAAATCTCATGCTCTTACCACATGAGCAATCCATTTTAACAAATCTTATGAATTCCAACATAAGAACCTATTCTCGCGAGCGAAATACATCACTCAACTTGTACCAGGTCCTTAGTGCATAGCAACTAGCGACCTAAGCATACTAGTAAAAGATCATAGGTACATAGGCATCATGCATCTACGGTTTCAAATCAACTCCTTAATGTAAATGCACATATATAATCAAAGATAAATTCAGAAGTTTAAAAGAAACACATAGGTTAATGATAAACCGGGGCTTGCCTTCGTCGGCACAGGCAGTCAGACAAACTTCCGGACTTTGGTCTGGGTCTTGATCTACGGTCACGAAGTGCACGTCTCCTCCTGCTCCCTCGTCCTCGTCTGCCGGCATGAGCGTATAGCTACCGTCAGGAACTTCTATATGAAGGATGCAAATGCAGGAATTAGTTGGTGAATGCAAAATTAATAAAACACAAACAGCACATGACAAGCATAGGGTGTGAAGTTGACCACATTCACATAGATAAGAATATATTCAGCATACTCTTCCATAAAAACAAGTAATGCGACCATTTATTAATATTTATTTTGATGGTGATTGTGTGCACATCTATTTAGATACATTTATTTTTCTTCACAAAACAACCAAATTGGTTTAAAGGTGTAATACAAGAAGAAGGACTTAGGGGGAAACACACATAAGTCCTTAAAGAGTGATTTCTTCATTTTTCCTTTTATACAACTTGATTTATTCCAAAAATCATTCTGTTTAAACCATGCAGGATATCACAGTGACAATTTTTGTAGAAGCACACAGTGGAACAACTGAGCTACTGCCAAAAATTCACATCAATTGGAGCTATACACTGAGCATGATAAAAATGAAAAGTTGCAACTATTAAAAGAAAGATCTACTCATACAGGAAAAAATACTCGTGCACTGGAGCTCAACATTTACACATAGCATCTCTGGAACATAACTAGGCTACACACCAAAAATTAGCTCCAGACACTATTTCTAGCAAGCTACACAAAAATAACCATTTTCAGTCTAACTATGCACAAAGAATTTATACAGGGACATACATAACTAATCTATAGCCCAACTTCCTCCTATAGCATAAAGATGGCACAAACATAATCTAGCCCAAAGATGAGCATCACTGGATCATCAGAACATGAACTCTGCAATTAAACCTATGCACAAACATAACTCATAAACATATATATAGACAGTTCATAAAAGCATCATAAAATCACCAGAGGCACATCTAAACCTAACAAGATGATAGCCACAAGATAAGCCACAGAAAGCATTCACATGAAGCTGCACAAAATATATACACAGATCTAGCATAAATACAAAATAAATCATAACTAGAGATTCACTTAGTAACTTTGTGCAAAAACTTAGATCTAGCCTATACTAGTCATGACTAACAACATATCCAAAGATCAAGCTTAGCACATGAGTACATCTCAAGTTATGAACAAACACATTCAAACTGAGTTTGAATTTTATTTCAAAAACTACTCATCAAAAGTATAGACAACCTTTTTAAATGATGTGGGTCTGTGCATAAGGAAACCAACAAAATTGGTTTTGCATTTTTCTGATTTTTCTACGATTTTCTAGGAATTTTCCAAGTCACTAGACCAAAGGGATAAAAGGTTAAGAATCTATTTACAGAGCCGACCCTAGAAAGTTTAAAAGTTTGATAGAAATACCCCTAGATTACACCGAGGCCCCTGCGAAGAAATCAATCTTCATAGATGTACCCTTCCGCCGCAGGGGGAGCTCGCCGCGGCGATGGCTGGCCGGACTTGGCCAACAAATGGCACGGGATGGCATGCGTGCTCACCTGAGCTCGATTGGTGGCGGTGGCGTGGTCGGAGAAGCCTCCGTCTAAAACGAACCAGATTCCCAAAATCGGAAACTCGATCCTCTGCGCCTCTGTGATAGTCCCAGGAAGTGGCTATCACGTGCAATCCCTGTCTCAAGTGGTACAAATCCATACAACACAAGAATAAAGGAAACATTACATAGTTTTTATTATAATATCATAGTACAATTCTTTGGCTTATGTCGGGTACAAGTCCAACTTGACTAAACAAGAAAGGTAAAACATCTTCGCAGCAGATCTATCGAAGCGAAGTGACTCCAGCTCCACAGGCAAACTCGAGCGTAGAACCAGCTCTAGTCTTCCCATCCTTCGTCGTCGACATCATAGTCAGTCTCAGAGTCTGAAAGTCCATCATCTACCCGATAAGCGGGTAGGTCATGTCAGCTTCCCAACAAAGAGCAAAAGCGATGGTTGAATTCTAGTATGCATGGATAAACCTATATCTGGCTGTAGTAAGTTTATGCAATAGCAGCGGTAGCAACATCAAGGTATGCAGAAAAACAGAGAGGTCACCATCTCCGAGGAGATCCACACCTCTGAGGCCAACACCTCCAGGGTCAACACACCAACAAAGGAATATACACCAAAGCACCGAATCTCAACCAAGACTCAGCATCCCACTCTCATCTGCGATGTGGGGTCACCAACTCCTATCCCCACATCCCAACGGCACGAAGTCGGGCTCACACACTCGGGGGAGAGAAGCAACACAAGAAAAGTCTAGCCAGGTGAGAGATCGAAAGGGCTGTCCATACCAGTGGACACGGACTATAGCTATAGGTTTAACACTTTGCAGAGGTTGTACAACTGGACCTGCCGGATAGGGCCTCGGCGATAGCTAGTCGCCTCGAACCCTACCTAGCGGCCGGAGACCTAGCAGTGGATAGCACTCTCCTACCTCTCCGAGCCTGACTCGTCCTGAACTGGGGTGCAAAACTTGCCAGCAGGGCCTCAAAGCTGTGAAACCATCCCCGGAGGAGCTGGGGCAACGTCTACTAGGGGGGGGTATAACCCATCCCCCTCACACGATCACACCGATCCGCCTACAGGCTGAATGCTATCCACAAACTAGTTCTCGGACCGAACCCCGCCCATACGTGAGCGAACGGTTTGTACGAAAATAGCCCAAAGATCAAGGTCACACAGTCGATCGGTCCTTAATTGCAAGGAGCGAGCACTCCACCAACTCCACCCGTCCGACACGCCACTAGGGCGGGAGGCCAGGTCGCATCTCCCCTAGACAGGCGTTCACAAGTAACCAGGCGGCTCGCTCCCGCGGTAACGCATCAAGGAGTCACACTCACCCAAAACACACGCTAGAATATACCGAGATATCCCAATCTCAGCCCAACACCAGAGATCCATCCATATCACAAAACAAGTAAAATGTATGGATAGTAAATATCGGGGACTAGCTAGGGGTCTGTAGCTAGTCCCAAAGGTAGGAAGTTCAAGGTTCAGGATATATCAAAATCAAGGCATGGCTAAAAGATTGTCTATGCATTTCAATCATCCAGAGTATAATAAATAAAGCACTAGCAACTAAATAGCATGCATGGGATCTATATGGTCAGGAGTGACAAGACACCTGCGCGGTAGTCGTCGTAGAGTAGTAGAGGTTGAGGCCTTCCTCCGGGTCGGAGATCCTCTCGATCGTCGCAGCTCGGGTCTTCAAACAAGATTACAAGCCTACACGAGATGCGACGCGAAAATAAATAACGACAACCAACTAGGTAATAAATCCAAAGAACATCAATTTAGAAGAACCAAATAAATCTGATCTAGCTACAAGCAACACTAGTTTAATTTAAGGAAATTAAAGCAATTAGTTTTATAATAAAAATAATTTTAAGCTATTAGCTTTATATACTTAGAAAACAAAATAGGGAAAAGGGTTAGTTCAAGGTTGAGTTGCCGATCAAAGGCTGGTTCGGTGATCGCGCTAGCAAGGCATTAGCGCGACTGACGGTAGGAGCAAGACGGAGATTCAAAAGATAATGAGAGAGAAGCAAGGTGAAGCGAACTAGGTAGGGCATTATCAGGCCAAAGTGCGCAACTGCAGCACAAGGAGAGGAAAGATTCGACTTGTGGTCGATAAAAGGGTGGTGATGCGGTAAGGTATGCAAAAGAGCGCGGCAAGGCATGTGCTACCGATGCGGCAACGACCATGGCGAAATAGCTAGGTGGCAATGCGGGGTTGCCATTCGTGGAGTAGGGGCCCTCTGCTCATTACACGACCGTCCAACACGCGTGACATCTCGGCTACAAGCGCATGGCGCGATACACACTTCACGGCACGAAGCAGAGCCGAGTGAGAGCGGGTTTGCTGGTAGCGGCACATAGCGGTGGAAGCGGTGCAAGCAAGGAAAGCGGTGCAAACACAACTTGGGGAAGTTATTCCTGTCCGCGGCACGCTAGTGGCTAGTTGCGGGGCTCCTGCGTCCCAGACCCACAATAACACAGTGGCGGGCAGCGGCCACGAATTCTACACCCAGAATGCGGGGCAAAAGGGGGCTCAGTTCAAGGGCAAGAGAGGTAAAGGATAGAGTAGCAGCGAGCGCCTCAGAATTATGAAACCAATGCAACTGGTTTCATAATTTTCGGAGCTCCGAATAATTAGTTATGAATTTTTAAAGGAAAAGGGATTTATAAAACATTTATTAAATCCTTTTATTAAAACAGAAAATAATTTTATTAAAATAATGCTGACGTCAGCATGATGTCAGCGGTCAGCAGGTTAGTGGGCCGTAAGTGGTCCCAAAGTGTTAGTGGCCCATTAGGCCGGCCCAGATCGGCCCAAGGTTCAACAAGTCTAGAAGGCCTCCTTTAATTCCTACTTAGCTCGGCCTGGTTAGCCTTCGGGCCCAAAAGTCCTTCGTGGGCTTAAGCCCAACAAGGTTCATGTGCGGCAGTCTGGATTTGCTCCCTGAATTTCTCTGGGGTTCATCCAAAACTCTGGATCCGGGATTTTCTGTGCCCTCGTGTGGCTGTGCGTGTGTGGCCGATCGTGTGGCACCACTCACAGCTCAGGAAAAGGGTTCGCGTTCAAGGTATTCGCCACAATGCCTGAAAGGAGCAGCGGCGCGGCAAAAGCTCTCCAGCGGTGGGGTTTGGCGGTGGCGGCGGCGCGTGCACCTGCAGAGAGAGGACGTCACGGCGCGATGGCCGGACCACAGTACAACGACACACATGGGCTTGACGTCGGCGGGCACGGTCACGGAAGCGGCGACGGTACGAGACAGCGGTGCGGTTGCAGGGCAAGGAGACGCGGCACGAGACGAAGCAGCGCTTCGCGAGACGAGGTAGCGCGGCACGACATGAGGCAAAGCAGCGCGGTGCGAGGAAAGGCAGCGCAGCTCGGCGAAGGCAAAGCGGTGCGGCGACGCGGCAAGAGGTGCGATGCAGAACCGGGGTGCGCGCGGCAGAACGGTGCGGAGCAGCGCAGCACGGCGAGTGGTGGAGCGGTACGAGGCAGAGCGACACGATGCAGAGGCGCGGCATGAGGGCCGGTCAGATGCGGTTTGGCTTCCCTGGCTCGATGGCGCGGCTCACAGGTTGACGACGGCCATGGGATCGGATCAGAGAAGCAGTGCGGCGGAATGATGACCGGAGAAATAGAGCAGGGCAAGACATGTCGGACTAGATGAGCGTAAGACAAGGATATGGATTTGGGCTGAGCTCACCGATGGGCTTGATGAGGTTCACGGTGTCGCAGGGCGGGGTCGAGCCCGTGGCGAGGTGTGGCTGGCAGGCTCGACGTCGTGGTTCCCGACTTGAGGACACAGCCCAGCGGCTCGCGGGTGCTCCTCGTCCTCTTGGTGCTTGGCGTCGGCGCGGCGACGGGCTTCATGGTGTGGTGGCGACGTCCTGGCGCAGACCAATTTCTCCTCAGCGTGGCGCAGCTTGTCGCGGCGTCTCCTCGGCGTGGCGCTCTGGCAACGTGTTCATGTCCTCTGGCGTTGTTCCTTGTGGCGGCGACGACACGGGGCTCTGAGACGGCGACGAACGCGGTGACGTTGGTGGTCAGACGCGGTCCTCGGCACGACGCGATACGGTGCCATTTCCCTTCTTCTTCTCCCCTTTCTCCTCCTCTCCTTCTCTAGGCAGCAGAAGCAGGGGATTGGGGAAAACTGAGGGCGGCCGCGGCTTGGAAAGCAAGGGATGGGGAACATCCCCATCGGGTTGGTGAAAGCAGCACGGCGCTGGGCTTGAGAGAGCGCGCACCTGTAAGGCGGCTGCGTCGGCGCTAGCAGGGCAAAGGTCCCAGATGCCCCAGACTTGGAGGTAGCGTGGCCTCCTTCGCCACCACGAACGCCGCGGTGCAGAGAGGTGCGGGGCGAGGGCAAAAGAGGAACCTTCCCCTGGGCGGAGCACACGAGGTGGTTTCCGGAGGGCGCGTCGGGGTTTTTGGCGTGCGGGCCGGCGCGAGCGGAACCGGCGAGCGCGTCCCATCGAGTGCGCACGCGCCGCGCGCGTGAGGCGTACGGGCGGAGGAGCAAGAAGGCCAACAGGGCCAGCTGACAGGCGGGGCTCGTGCGTCTATGAGAGAAGGGGGAAAAGGCACCGGTGGGCTGCGTTTTGCTGCCAAACTGGTTGGTTGGTGGGCTTGTGCGGTGAAGGAGGGTGTGGTTTGGTTCGAGGTCCAATGAAGAGGGGTATTCGAGGGACTTCGATGGAAGGGTTGCAGCCCATGTTAGGAGTTAGAGTTGGATAAGTTTAAAATAGGTTTTGAATAATAGTTTGAATATAAGTTTGAATTTGTATTACTTTCAAATTCAAACACCACACAATTGAACTCCAAATAAAATCCATGAAAATCCAAATCACATTTATACCATAATTTGAAATAAATTTTATATGGTTTTATTTTATATGAAATTTGAGTTGAGAAGCTAGCAGATTGGTTCAAAATTTGGAAGCACACATGTTCACACAAAAAGTTTTAAATTTTAGCAAAATTCACATATGGGAAAACATTCAAAATTCTGGGATGTTACACCGGCGATGGCCAGTGGCGAGTCAGCGGCGGCGCGGCCGCTACGGCTCGGTCTCCGGTGGAATGTGGGGCGGAGCTAGTCCATGTGTGGCTCTGGAAGCTCGAGAGGATGCTAAGGAAGAGCTCTGAGGTGCAAGGCGGCTACAGGAGTGACTGGAGGGAAGCTTTCACCGGTGGCGGCAGCAATGGCAGACGGCGGCGGTGTGGACTTCGCGCAGGGAGAGGGAGAGGGTTTATATAGACGGGCGTGGCGTAGAGAGGCGGTTTCGACCGAGCTTCGTCGGCTACAAGAGTCGCGGCATGGTGAAAGGATCTGGATGTCGCCTAGAGGGGGGGTGAATAGGCGAATCTGCACACTTATAAAAATTCAACCCGCTATCAGCACCGAAACCGGTCAGACCGGTTTTACACAGACAGAACCAACAATATGTAAATCCCCTCTACGAGTTCTAGCACAAACCAAACTTGGTGTAGGACTTCCACAGGTGTTTCCAAGAGTATCAATGAAGTCTCTGCACACAGCACATGCACACCAAAGTAGATCGAAGCGGAAGCACAAGATATATGCTAGAGATAGAGATAAATCAATAAGCAAGATATATATGAAGTAAATGCACAAGAGACACAAAGATTTATCCCGTGGTTCAGCCCACCACTAAGGTTAGCCTACCTCCACGTTGTTGAGGTATCCACACAAGGATAGGCTCGCCACACAAGGCTTGCCCTTGACCTCAGTCTCAAGTCAAGAGAATGAACCCTTGAGATGAGAAGGTTTCCACTAGAATCACAGGGGTAATACAAACTTCTTGGAGCTTCCACAATCTCGGATTGGAGAGCTTCCAAGTGACTTCTAGCCGTCTAGGAGCAAGGCTCCAAGAGTAAAAGATGCTTCAAAGGATCTTCAACACAAGTCAGCAGGTGCTCAAGTATGGTTTAGCTCACAAAGGTTCACACACTAGTCACTCAATCAACCCAACTCAAAGATATATCACTTATCCTTGCCACAATTGAGTCAAGCCTTGCACCATAGAGAGAGTTCCATTTGAGATGCCACTCAAATAATTGTCCTTTTGATTGATAACAAATATCCTTGCCTTGCAAGCTTCCAATTATAGGTCCATTGCAATAGAGGTAACCACATGACCTTTGTCAACGCTATATTTGAAGTCTTGCATCTAGCTTCTTTGTAAGAGTTAATATCTTCCACTTGATGTAAGAGTGAAATCAATTTGATATTATACTCGGTAAGCTAATAGTAGTTCATCAAGTTCCATCCCGTATTAATAGTGAAATCCCCTTGATATCATACTCAACCTTTGACTTCGTTCTCCCATTATTATATCACAAGCTTCTCCTTTCTTCACAATATGCTTTGCCATAATTATATAGAAGCCGTCCAAGTACCATAGAAAATCATGCCTCTAAATTTGCTTTTCTTTAGCTTAGGATCACTTGTTGTATGTCTTATGTAAACTCAAATGGGAAGAACATATTAACCAACTCATGACATTCATCTTTAGTATGCTTGCATACATTCCATGTATAATGTCATGATCCACCCTTGTCTTCTTTGCAATAAGAGCCAAAAGCATGATCTTACACATAAATATCATTTATCAATAATCAACAACCTGCTCACATGCTTTACAAGAGTGTTAGTGATTTAATCAAGTTGTCACTCAACTCACCAAAATCCACTTAGGGCTTGATTGCACTTACAATCTCCCCCTTTTTGGTGATTGATGACAACCTTGATTAAAGCTTACAAAAGATGTGTAAATGAAGCTTATAAATACTAAGATTTAGGTAAAGCTCCCCCTCAATGTGTGCAAATGAATGGAATTCATCAATTTGGCCTCATAATGCCAATTTGCACATTTTCAAGAAAAAACATGGAGCTCCCCCTAAATCTCAGCAAAGTGGGGTGCAACAAGTGTGTGTGACGAGATAAAATAAATGTGTGATGCATATGACATGAGTTATCACAAACAAGAGACAAAACACAAAAAGGTGTGTGCTGTCTGGGGCAAAACCGGTCAGACCGGTTTCACCCAGTCGGCCCACAGAACAAGGAAAGCTCAAAAACAACTCATTCACCAAACAAACATGCATCACAATCTAACATTAAGTCACTTAGAACATTTAGAGTACATTACACACATTGTAGCACACAATACAAGAGTTCTCAAGTCCAACACAAAGATAAGGTTCAACAGACGATTATTACAGATCCTAATCTCTCAACAAGTCTCTAAGATAAAAGATAACTGGATACATAGGAGCTTGGGAGTGCTCAGCACAAACCGGTCAGACCGGTTTGAGAAACCGGTCAGACCGGTTTTCACCACACAGCATACAAACAAATAGGCTTTATTCATCTTTTCTTCTCCCCCTTTGTCATCCATCACTAAAAACTTGCAGAAGATGTGCTGCTGAGCATCACTGATCACCATACTCCGGAGGAGCACCACCATGCGGAGGAGGGTAATCTAAGAGAGAGTTTATAAGAAATGGAATCAAGAACTTGAGAAAAAATGGTAGATGCTAAAGGATAAGAGTTTGAGACTCATCATACCATTGATGTTGCTAAAGAGCGACTGATACGCTTGAGATACAAGATTTTGACCGCTAGTAGACAGACCCATAGGAGGTGGTGGAGGAGGAGGCACTTGATATCCGTAGTGATGAGCATATTGTTGAAAGTAGCCTTCAGAGCCCAGCTGTGCAACCATACTATCCACTGAGGGGATCTCGGGCTCTTCCGTCTCGGGAGAGGGTGGAGATCTAGGAGGTTCGAAGCCATGGTGATTGTGCAACATTTTGAGCGTGTCCTTCATTTGCTTCCTCTCTCTTCTAGACCTCTGCTGCTCAACCATTATGTCCCTCTGACTCCTACACATAGATGTGAAAAAGTTCATGAGTCAGTGTATGGGAGAGGGTGGCTTATCCCTTGGTTGGCTGCTACCAGCCCCAAACCGGTCAGGCCGGTTTTCCAAACCGGTCAGACCGGTTTGGTCCTGACCAGTGGCAGCAGCTGGCTGGTGCTGCTCCTGCTGCTGTCCTTCTCCTTCCTCCATTTCTATCTCATCATATCTTCCAGGTGAGGGAGTCCTTATCCTCTTGGGTACCGGGACTTTGAAGGGCTCATGCTTAGTATCCTTTAGAAACTTTCTTTTTGCCACCTTTTCAATGTGTTGACGCGAAAATAGGACGTCACCTCCGCGCGCAGCACACGTGACTCCCCGGTCTGTAGCAAGGCGTGCCAGTCCATCTAACCTGTTGATTGATAATGGAAAATATTAAGGATCGGCTAGAGAACCGATGGCCTTTCAGCGACACGTATACCAGCCAATCGGCCGATACAGGAAAAGCGAGATCGGCCGGCTCGAAAGCGACAGAAGCGCGGATGCGATCGGCTGGATCGGCCGATCGTGACGTCAGCGCTCGAGTAGGTCGGAATCGGCTGCGGTGTTGAAAGCCGATAGGATCTAGATCGAGCGGATGATAATGATAATAGCTAAAACTACAAGAATTTGGTACGAAAACTTGTAGATCTAGCTAATATCGGTAAGGGGTGAATAAAGAACTAGACGAAACCTCAGCGATGCGCCCGGAGGTTAAAGCCTAGGATTATTCGGTAAAACGGTACTCACAAGTTTGCCGGAGATCAGTTGATGCAGCCCGACGAACCCGAAGCACGGCGTTGTAGAAAAGAGAAAAACGCAATGGCGAAGTCGCCGAAAAGTAGATGTTGTAAAGGTAGATGCTGTAAAGTAGATGCAGTAAAAGTAAAGGGTTTGCCCGGAGGCGGTTTGTTTGATATTGGTGTGTACACTTTTTTCCGACCATGCAGGGTCGCTATTTATGTCCTGAGGACAACACAACTCCTAGCCGATTACGGCACTGTTTACTTGCATCTAAAGACAAAAACTACTAAAAATAGAAAAGGACTCTCGCAGGAGTCAAAGACCTTCTAAAAACTGACTCTTGACCCGTTGTCAATCGTGGACTGACCCGCCTCCACCATGCTTTCCTTTTGGCGTATTTCTTTTGAATACCGCCTCTTCTTTCCTCCATCGGCCGATCTTCTATTTGACCATCGGCCGATCGCTTTGACCAGCTGGCCCACCGTCAGGGTTGAATCCCTTTGACCATCGGCGATCCGTGTTGACCGTCTTTCTTTCCCTTCAATCGGCTGATTGTACTTTGTTTTCATCGGCTATTTCTCCTTATTCCTCTTTGACCTGTTTTTCCAAAAAATGGTGTCAACACATGCCCCCCAGTTTCGGAGTAAATAATCTTTTGCTCCGAAATTTCCTCGAATCCGTTATCTCTATTGATTCGAAGTCGGCCGCAGAATCTCAACAAATCTTCAAGGTCATAAATACAACCGCCCTGGTTCTTTTTCCTCCCCAAAATCTTGTTGTTCCAGCAGCTCGAACTTTCAAGCGACGAACCCTAAGCTCCAAAACTCTCGCTGATCCATGGCGTCCTCAAGCTCCGCTGGAGGTTCTGGCTCTGCTTCTGCACCTCCGAAGGCATCTCTTTCTTCAGTTCCTCCGGTATTTCCTTCAATCTTTTGCTTTTATTTGTCTTTAAATACCGTCGTCTTTCCTTGCCTGAAGCCCAGATTCATTTGTTTCCCCAGGAACTTAGATCCCATCTCACTATCCCTGTTGATGATAAACCCGAACTTACTTTCCTTGGACCGATGGGTGATACTGACCCCATAGAGATGATTAACTTTGAAACCGGCCGAATTCCCTTTAAGCACGCTTCCTTAAATCTGGCCGATTGGGACAGCTGTTTCAGGTCTTGGACCGGCTATGTTAAAGGATGGAGAGATTGGTATCTCAGAGTTTCTGCGAAGAACAAGGGATCTTGGGAGCAGTATAAAATTAATCAATGCATCACCTTATCCCTATCTGAGATGTCCCGGAATGAATCTCTTCTGATAGCTGCCTCTTACTTTTGGTCTGATGCACTCAATGCTTTTCTGTTTGGCCATGGGCCGATGGCTCCAACCTTGGCCGATGTCCTTGTGCTGACCGGTCTAGATATTTCCTCCCCAGATACCCTTTTCAGCCATCGTAATGACAAACTTTCTCATCAATTGAAAACCAAAGGCATAGGTGGATGGTGTGGCTATATCGCCGAGCACAAGAAAGAAGGAACCGTGGGACAGAGGGAACATGTTGCTTTCTTGAACATGTGGCTTGAGAAGTTTGTTTTCGGTGGCAAAACTTTTGGCCCCACTGCTAATTACCAGGTAGTGGCTGAGCGGTTGGCTGCTGGTAATCATATCCCTCTCGGAAAATACCTTTTAGGTGCAGTTTACCACCTTCTTCATCAGGTAGCGGTCAGCCTGTCAACCAATTCTCCCATAGGTACTCCGGGAGGTCCCTGGTGGTTCATAAATATGTGGCTGAACCTTCATCTCCGAGATAGGTTGGAGCCGAACATTTTTACCAAGACTTTCCCAGGAGATCAACCAGATGGTGTCCAAATCGTGAGGCGCCGATGTATGAATTTTGGAGAAGTTGTCTCTACCTTCCCAAGACACAAAAGAACCCCTTCTCGCATAGCAGAGCACTTTAGAAGTTTTTACCTCGGCTTCAACTCAAATTCTATCATCTGGTTTGCATATAAAGACGATGAACCCCACTTCGAGACCACATTCAACTTCGATGATATCCATAAGGATGATGAAGACAGGATTGCCTTTGTGGAAATCATCAAACCGGGGCTCCTTCCCTCTTGTGTCTTTGGAAAGGATCAAACAGCCACCTATGAATTTTATAACCCCTCAGTATGTGCACGTCAGCTGGGGTTTGGCCAATTGCCGATTGGCCTTTACTTCTCTGATTTGATCAGACCACGGGATATTATTCCTAGTGGCACTTGTTATCAGCGCCTTTTGGACAGGGTTCCTAACTCTGCTACTATTAATCTTGATTCCTGGAGATTTTCTGGCTTCTCTTCCCCTCTCTTTAATGTTTGGTGGGCAGAATGGTGTGATCACCTTTTCTGCGTCTCTCCGAGAATCTATTATGAGCAATTGGACCCTGATTATGTGGCGTCGGCTGATGAGGTACTTCTTTCATCTGTTTACTTTATGCATTGCTTGACTATATCCAGATTTGTTATATCCTTCTTTTCCTTTTCAGCCCGAAACTACAGAGCCTCCTGTTGTCAGCAGAAGTGACAAGCCGATTCAATATTGGCCACCAAGACGGGCACCATATATCGGCCATAAAGCTCCTTCAATCTCTTCAATTATGCAGGGTCCCAGGATTAATCCTGCTCCAGATAATCTACCTCTGTCAACGCTTAAGAGGAAGGGTGTGACCAACAAGGTTCTTGCTCGTAGAACAAAGAAGAGGATTGCCACTAAGGTTATCAATGTCTCGGACATGGCAGGAGTATTGGCAAGTGCTTTCCAGGTACTGACTTTCAGCCTTTTTTCTTCTTTTTCTGTAACTTTGATTGATCATCCTCTTTTGTGCAGTCTTCAGGATTAACTGGTCAATCAGAACAAGCCACGACTGCTGATCTTGGTCAAGAAAAGGTTTTGGGAGAAGCCCCGGTTGATGATGTTGACCAGTCTGGAACCCATCAAAGGGTTGATGCTTCTGCTGACCAACTTCAAAGTTCTCCTACACGAGCTGACCCTCACATTGAAGACCCAATTGAGGTAGGATTCTTATTAATGTTTTTCTCCTATTTTCCCATGTTCAATCCTTTGTCTCTGTTCAGGATGTGGTTGAAGCGCCGATTGAGACCCAAGACAAGCCTTTGGATGATTCCCAGCAGAATATCGGTGACCAACCACAACTGCCGATTATTGAAGTCTCTGAATCATTATTGACTGAAAACCCAACTGCCCAAACTCGAGCGACGTCTTTTGCTGTAGAGGTAAACCTCCTGGTTTCTTTAAACTTCTTTTTCTGCTTTCTTTTGCTTATCCACACTTTCTCTACAGGTTCCATCAACCTCATCTCTTATCGCTCGGAGTGGATTAGTAACCGTTCTTCCTGATGATGTGAAAGCCAAGCCGATAGAAGTGCTTCCGCTGCTAAACCGGGATATCAATCAACTTGTACAAGATGCCAAGCCAGTCAGGGCTATCTTCAAGCAACTCCAGGGCCAGTTACCCAGGGACCTTAAGGCGAAGATGCTCCAGGTTGCTTTTATCGAGAATCGGCAGGTCATAGTCCAAGAAGCTCAAGATCGGCTGGAGGAGAGGAGACATCAAGAGCAACTTACTCAGGACAGGGAGAAGTTGGACCACATCATGGCCGATCTTGATAATAGAATTGAACTCCTGACGTCCTCTCGTTCTGATATTGTCGGTAGCATTGATCGTTTGAAGAGGCGTCGTGCTGAACTGATGAAGGAGCTTAGTCAGATCGATCAAGACTTGATAGCTGAAGAGCAGAAACTGGCCGATCTCCCAGGCACCATATCTATTATGCAAGAACGGAGGGATTCCATTGCACAGCAAGCCCAGACCCTTCGTGAACAGGAGCAGCCGATTCCTGGTTCGGCCAATGCCGATCGTCAGGAGATAGAAGCGGTTGACCAGTTGCACCTGGATCTCATCGATGCCATCCATTCTTTAGGCTTGGTTTAAGCTTTATTTGTAATTTTGTGAACTGTGTTTCGCCTTTTCTTGGCCAACTTCCAACGCTCCACATTGAATGCTTTGACCGAACGTTTCAATCGGCCTTTATATACTACTAGCTTCCTTTTAGTTTTTTAGAACTGTCATCTTCCTTTCGCGATGGCTTCTTCTTCCTCCTCCTCTTCTGTGAATCAAGTTGGTTCCTTTTTTCTTTTTCTTGTGTTAACGATTCCTTTTCTTGACGTTTCTTCTTTCCTTAGTCTCCAAATCATGATGCTGTGGAAAGGATCGTCTCAAACATCAACGCCTTTGGTGCAAATCGGCCGAACCATCCGTCTAGACAAGAACGTCGTCTCCGTCTGGTGATTGCCAACAAGGAGGAGAAGTTGGAGGTCCTTGAAGCCAGGAGGACAGCTCTTCTTCAAGAACTGGACCGCGTAGGCGAAGAGATAGCACAAACTAGGATAGAGTTAGATAAGGCCAAAAGCCTCCTTTAAACTCTGATGTACTATCAGCTGATGTTATCGGTCTTTTATGAATGAAAACCACCATCCCTAGATATTTATCTTTAAGCACCATCTTTCAGCAATGAATTTCCACCCATATTTGTAGGTACTGCTTTTACGTTCTGGCTCAATTTCTCCACTATAAAATGGTAGCCCACTCCATGCGGCATCATAATCCTTTGACTTATGAACCAGACCGATTGTCCATTAGGAATAAGAGGCAAATCTCTTTTAGAGTGCCTTCAGGAAAATGTAGCTATCTCCACTCCTTGACAAATTTATCTTTGAAGATTTCTTGTGTTTTAATGAGGCATCAAAGCTTGTCGTCGTTGCTGGAAATTTAGACAGAGGAGAATCCTGATAGTCTCCTCTTCTAGAGTACAGAGTAGGGTCACGAATAATTATTTAATTCTCCTTCAAAGCCAGCCCCTGAATTTTGGGAAACATATCACTGCATGTCTGCCCACTGTCCAACCTGAGACTTTCACGGGGAAACTGTTCTTGCTTTGACTGCATCGGATGCTCTTCATTTCCCTTTTTTAATTCCTTCTTGTAGTTATCTTCTCTGCATCTTGGGGCTATAAATAGGCCTGAAGCTTGATGGGAAGAACTCACTCTTCATCGGCCATGGCACAACTAACTCAGATAGATTACAGACTCCTGCTGTATGATTATTCCTTTCCTCCTTCTCTCTTTTATAGCTAGAAGAATTCTTGTGAAGTAGTGTAGTGGCCCCTCTTCTTCTTTGCCTCCTTTTGAAAAGCCGGGAAGCGCCATAACTAGAAGAATCCTTGTGAGGATCTGGCTTTGGAGGGAGAACACAGGTAGGGTGTCTTGCTACACATTTATCAGAGGAAGAGTGTGCCAAAGGAATGGCCATCGGGCTCCTTCCGGCGGAAGATTGAAGATCTTAATCTTTCGTTTCCTCTTCGTGTGTGTCTCTCTCCCATTCATCGATTCAATATCCTCATCATACTGGGAGTTAGGATAGTACCCTTCTTGCAATTTCTTGAGAACATATGTAACCAGTAGATCTGAGTTGTAATATCATTGTAATCCGAAGCAGAAGAGATAAACGTGTATTTTTATTCTGAAGGCGATATATGTATCGGCTATAACCGAATATATTGATTTTGTACATCGGTTTTACATTTTTTGCACTAAAGGCGATTCTTTACAGATATCGGCTATTCTACGATTACATCAGCAATCGGCTGTAGCTCGAAAACTCAATCGACCGATAGGCACGATAAGACAATCGGCTTGTACAATTATTGACGCACTTGGGCAACCGATCCATCGGCTGCTGTGACTCTGAGCCCAAGCTTCCTTTCGTTTTCAATGAATTGATTCATTAAGCCTCGTCATCAGAGCCGACCGATTGAACCGGTTTTAGTCCAAAATTGGACACTCTGAGATATTTGGTATCCCAGGCTTTTCCAGATATGCAGCTCACTTGATCATAAGTCTATCCTTGTGCTTCTGTAGCTGCTACTGTCAAGGAGGTTTCTCCTTGCACCACCTCCACTGAATCTCCAATCCATTGGATGATGCATTGATGCATTGTAGATGGTATGCAACAATTGGCATGTATCCAATCACGACCCAGCAATAGATTATAAGATCCCCTCCCTTTAATGACAAAGAAAGCGGTCGGAAGGGTCTTACTGCCGATGGTGAGCTCCACGCAGATGGCTCCTTGAGCCGGAGAGACGTTGCCTTCGAAGTCCACCAACATCATATCGGTTTGGGTTAAATCTTCATCAGATTTTCCAATCTTGCGCAGCATGGTGTACGGCATTAGATTAACTGCAGCTCCTCCATCTACGAGCATCCTGGTGACTGGCTTGCCATTGACAAATCCTTTGAGAAACAAGGCCTTCAAGTGTTGTCTTTTCTCATCTTCTGGTTTCTCAAAGATAGCTTGTTTAGGTTCCAGTGTCAATTGAGCCATGCCAAGCTCCTCATCGGACACATCCGAATCAACCGGAGCCATGAACTCTTTCGGTAGGAAGACAACCATATTTATATCAGCTCGGGGTTTGTCATCTTCCTCACCATCGGCCTTGGGCTTTGGGTGCCAAACTTTAGACCGAACCTTCTTCTTGTCCAGCACAAGTCTCTCTACTTCTTCATGTTGTTCTAGCTGACGTAGGCGCTGGACTCTTCTCTTCTGGGATTTAGTCAAGCCATTTGGACACCACTGTGGATTAGGCTTCTTACGTGTTTGACTTGATCCTTCGTCATCCAGTTGTAATGTGCGTCGACGTTCAGGAGCTCGGCACATGATGTCTTCATCAGGTACCAGTAAATCGGCCATCTCTTCCAGCCGATTGTTTGACTCTTCATTGACTCGGCTTCCCAGCCGATCATGAACGCTGGCCTTGCCCCCCAGCCGATCGTGGACGCTGGCTTTGCCCCCCAGCCGATCGTGAACCGAGATCCGTTGATTGTCGAATCCACGGTGATCCTTGGCTGCAGGTCTTCTGTCATCAAAGCAAATCCTTTTGGACGAGTTGCCATTATTGTAAGCCCCGTTGCACTCTGGACAGTTTTCTGCCGTCGGCAACTTGATCCCTTCTTCCCAACAGTACTTGAAGAACGGACATCTCCAATGTCCTTCATTGCGCCGTGCCCACTCTTCTCTTTCCTTTGCCTTCTCTTGACGGCGTTGGAACTTGTTGATCAGCATGTGAGACGTGACAGGTCGGCGTGGCTTTGAGTCTCCCTCTTCAAGTAGTAACCCTTTTCCTTTGACATCGGCAGCGGTTACTTGCACCTTGGGATCGACGGCTCCTTTATTTTGAGCCGAATCAGATGTCAGCAACTTAACTCGTGACGTGTCTTTGCTAGACACTTCAACTGTGTTAGCTGGGAAGGGGTGCTGATCAATCTTCATCAGCTTTTCAGCTTTGGTAGGAGTTTCAAATTTAAGCCTCCCTTGCTCAATAGCTGATTGGATCTGTTGTCTAAAGATCTTGCAATCATTGGTGTCGTGCGATGTTGCATTGTGCCACTTGCAATACTTCATCCTCTTCAGCTCTTCTGCAGATGGTATGGTATGGAACTGGGAGAGTTTAATCTGCCCTTGCTGAAGCAACAGATCAAATATCTTATCAGCCTTAGTGATATCAAAGCCGAATTTCTCTGGCTCTTTCTTGCCAAAGGGACAGGACACTGTCTTCTTGCCTTTGACCCACTCTGCGAGCCCTATCATATTGTCTTCATCTTCTGAGTCAGAGTAGTCCACATACGACACCTTCTTCTAAAAGTTCCTTCTAGGCTCATAGGACTTTGCAGTTTCTTGACTCATCCGGCTGACCAACTGGCTGAGACTTTCAAAGTCATGTGATGCATATTTCTCCCTTAAGGTCAGCAAGAGACCTTGGAAAGCCAACTCAGCTAGTTGCTTGTCTCCCAAGTTCAGACTATAGCACTTATTTCTGACCTCTCTGAATCTTTGAACGAATCCAGCTACTGTTTCATCGTTCCTTTGCTTGAATCTGGTCAGATCAGTGATCTTCATCTCGTTGATGCCAGAGAAGAAGTAATTATGGAACTGCTGTTCCAGATCGGACCACTTGATGATGGAGTTAGCTAGCAGTGATGTAAACCATGAGAATGTCAGCCCTGACAGAGATGAAGAGAACAACCGTATTCTGAGTGCATCAACATTCCCTGCTTCTCCACATTGGATGATAAACCGAGTGATGTGTTCCATAGTGGATGTTTCATCTTGTCCAGAGAACTTGGTGAAGACTGGCACTTTGAACCTTGGAGGGAACGGTATCTGATCAAAGCCAGAGGGATACGGTGTCCTGTACATGCAGGACTGCTGCTTGGGTTTTATCCCATATTGCTTCGATAGCATCTCTGAGAAGTGGTCGATCAACTCCTGCTTCACATGAGATTTCAACTCTGTAGCCACTTGCTCAATTGCTTGTATCTCAGCTGGAGTTTCTGGAGGTCGTTCTTCTAAGATTCTTGTCTTTGGATCTGGAACTGTCCTTGCCTCAATAGAACCTTGAGTGTTTGAATGACCTGTAATAGGTGTAGCCTGTTCAATCGGCTGACTAGCCGATGGGGCTGGTTGCTGCGTATTCAACTGGTTTGAAATAGCCAATTGATTTAGAAATGTTTGCAGCAATTGTGCTGAATCCACTTGTGGAAACACTGGCCGCCCAGCTGCTCCTTGGTTGATCGGTTGTTGAGGTGAAGATCTTGTATGAGCCACCGTATTAGCTGGGGTTAAGACAGCCTGCATCGTCGTTGACTGTTGAGGCGGTGCTGTCTGTACGGGCATCCCGAGCGTTGGTTGCTGTAGCGGAGCAGTTGGTATGGGCATCTCGAGTATCGGCTGCTGAGCCGATCTCTGAGGTGGAGTGGGATTTGGCCTCTGAGGTGGAATAGGATGTCTTTTCTCTGTTGGTATGACCATGTGAGCATGAGCTGGACTAATCTTGACTCTTTCAAAGTTCTTGCTCCCATGATTGAAGTAAACGAACACAACTCCTTCCCCATTCATGTGCACAGTCCCTGGAGTACCTCCAAATGTAGCTTGGTAAGACTGTGGATACTTTACTTCTGGAACTTCCTCAGGCACAGGCTCAAAGAAATTTGAGATGTAAGTCTCAAAGTGATCACGAGGTAAGTCCCATCCTGCAAGCTTCCCATCTTGATCTCTCATCGCATGATATTTTTGCTGATTCTGCACTGGAAGCACCTGATCCTGGACGTTAGACTGCACTGGTGATGTGACGGCAGGATCTTTAGCTTTACCATCACCACTTTGATTCTGAATCGGCTGAGAGTCCGATGAAGAACTGGTGGCAGCTTGTGGAGATGGTGTAGCTTTTGCTGTTGGATCATCAATCGGCGGGTTGGCCGATTGGTTTTGCTGGAACACAGGAGGAGTACGCCTTGGTTGAAAGTATGCAGGTCCCAGATATCCTACCTCTGCTCCTTGCTTGAGTGCATCAATTATGACATTCTGAATTGTATTTCCGAATACCTTGGATTGATCAATCATTGTTTGATGCATAGCTTTGGTCATCATGTCTTGAAGTCCTTCAGGATCGGCTGAGAAGGTGACTTGCTTCGGTGTTGGCAAAGGATTCTTCTTGAAAACACCACTTTTAGTCTGACCGTATGATGCCAAACAAAGCTCTTCATAATGCTTCATGTGAGCCTCGAGCTCGGCTTTGTCTGAATCTTTCAGCTGATCCTTGGTGATGGGTTGAACGTTGTCCGGATCGACTTCAGAAGGACCAGTCTTCGTAGGCTTCGTCATTGTTGACTTTTTTCGTGTCCCACTAGGCGAGCCAAAAGTGTGTTGACGCGAAAATAGGACGTCACCTCCGCGCGCAGCACACGTGACTCCCCGGTCTGTAGCGAGGCGTGCCAGTCAATCTGACCTGTTGATTGACAATGGAAAATATTAAGGATCAGCTAGAGAACCGATGGCCTTTCAGCGACACGTATACCAGCCAATCGGCCAATACGGGAAAAGCGAGATCGGCCGGCTCGAAAGCGACCGAAGCGCAGATGCGATCGGCTGGATCGGCTGATCGTGACGTTAGTGCTCGAGTAGGTCGGAATCGGCTGCGGTGTTGAAAGCCGATAGGATCTAGATCGAGCGAATGATAATGATAATAGCTAAAACTACAAGAATTTGGTACGAAAACTTGTAGATCTAGCTAATATCGGTAAGGGGTGAATAAAGAACTAGACGAAACCTCAGCGATGCGCCCGGAGGTTAAAGCCTAGGATTATTCGGTAAAACGGTACTCACAAGTTTGCCGAAGATCAGTTGATGCAGCCCGACGAACCCGAAGCACGGCGTTGTAGAAAAGAGAAAAACGCAATTGCGAAGTCGCCGAAAAGTAGATGCTGTAAAGTAGATGCAGTAAAAGTAAAGGGTTTGCCCGGAGGCGGTTTGTTTGATATTGGTGTGTACACTTTTTTCCGACCATGCAGGGTCGCTATTTATGTCCTGAGGACAACACGACTCCTAGCCGATTACGGTACTGTTTACTTGCATCTAAAGACAAAAACTACTAAAAATAGAAAAGGACTCTCGCAGGAGTCAAAGACCTTCTAAAAACTGACTCTTGACCCGTTGTCAATCGTGGACTGACCCGCCTCCACCATGCTTTCCTTTTGGCGTATTTCTTTTGAATACCGCCTCTTCTTTCCTCCATCGGCCGATCTTCTATTTGACCATCGGCCGATCGCTTTGACCAGCTGGCCCACCGTCAGGGTTGAATCCCTTTGACCATCGGCGATCCGTGTTGACCGTCTTTCTTTCCCTTCAATCGGCCGATTGTACTTTGTTTTCATCAGCTATTTCTCCTTATTCCTCTTTGACCTGTTTTTCCAAAAAATGGTGTCAACACAATGATATGCATGATATAAGGTGCATAACCACACAACCTCTGGGGACTCTCGCTGATGGTCTTGATCTCTTCCCAAATAAACTCACTCACTGAGAATGGAAGACCGGGAGGCCTCGTATGAACGAGCAAGTCCTTAGCATAGTTAGAGATATCCGCCGGGTTTCCGCCCCTAGGTGTGAGTGTCAACCGGAACATGCGGTTAAGCATGCTATAGTACGAGTAAAGCCCCGCTGCATAGCCCGCATTTCCTTGCTTGTTTCTTGGATACATGAACTTCATCTCTATAGGCTCCATCGGACGAGTGCCACGGTGAATGCAAGGGAGAGTCACATCCGCCGGGCTAACTCCAAGCAGTCTAGCAAACTGAGTGAAAGTGACAAAGTATCTAGTGCCTTCGGTCATCCAATGCATCCTTCTTGTACCCTCATACTCCTCAAAAGCAACAGTGGCATAGAATTGTGCAATGACCTCGGTGTTCCAACTGTGCCTGAATCCCATCAGAGGCTTGATCCTCAAAGTAGTACAAACATCAATGATATCTCTGAAAATTGCATTGTTTGTCTTCTCCATATAGCCCCAATCTATCTACCGAGCCTCTGCAACAATCCCCTTCTTCTTTGCTATAATGGTGGTGGAATAGTAATCCTGCTGGAAGAAAGTGTGAAATCTGTAATCTATCCCACTAGCCATGTCCTTGGGCTCACCATAGGGCCACTCCCTTCTTTTTCTCCTAGCTGCCTCGGTCTTACCCATGCCAAGATAGTTCACCATGCGATGAGTGCCTGGATTGACTGGCCTCCTAATCTCAAGCACAAGCTGCCCTTCTTCTTCTTCTTCTTCTTCTTCTTCTTCTTCTTCTTCTTCTTCCTCTGCTCCTCTTTCCCTTCCACCATAATCCTCTTCTTCATCATCATCATCATCGTCTCCTGCTAGTCCTTTCCCATGCCATTCCATTCTATAGTTCCCATCACTCTCTTGATCATCCTCACTAGAAGTCTTATGCCCTTCTTCCACAATCTCGTCCACAACATTTAACTGAGATGCTCTGGACATCGTAGGCCTCAAGGTAGGGCCACTGGAGGTACCGGACGGCTCAATCAGATCGGGATCACCTTCCGGCTCATCAACCCTCTTTTTCTTCTTTGACCTTGTGTAGGTCCTCGAGAAGTCCGACATGTGATTCCTGACCACAAAGATGTGACAAAGTAGATATAAGGTCCATAGGAATTGAATCGAGACTCGACGAGAATTGAATTTGAAGTTATGGACGAAAACCAGGGTTGCTGTCCTAATAAAACCGGTCAGACCGGTTTCGTCGGCTGAAACCCTAGATCATGGAATTCGAAATGTAGCCATCCAAATTGATTCAAAACTTAAAGATAGCTTCCTGGGCATACTAGTTGATGATTGCTCAAAGGAATCCGAGAGATATGCATGGAGCTAAGAGATCGGGCAAAGAGAATCTTTGAATACCTTGAGAGGATGGGAGAAGGTGAGTAGAACCTCAAAAACGGTCTCCAATCCGGTCAAGCCGAAGTTTAGCACCTCTAGCCCTTAATCTCCAAAGGGGAAACCTTCTCCTTGGTCCAATCTCAAGATCCCATGGAGAGGGAGAGTGAGAGTGAGAGGGCGCATGGGCTAAGGAAGAGGACCACGGCCTTGGACTGATGGGGATGAAATGAGGGGGTGTGAAGGAATATTCCCCACGGGATACCCTTAAATGGGTGGACCCGGGGTAAAACCGGTCAGACCGGTTTCAGAAACCGGTCAGACCGGTTTCCCTCAGGAAACCAGCTGAAGTTAGATTCTGAGATTTGAAGCTCGATTTGAGAACTAATATGAGAGATAAGTTCAAGATATGTCCATATACTAGTTCCTTTTCTGAAAAACCTGAAGCTTCAACTCTTTAACCAAAAAAAACCTTTTTCTCCGCGAGAGGTGATTAGAAGAAAAGATAAGATATTGAAAGAATTTTGCTCCTTTTCCTTTTGAGATAGATCTAGTGAGATAAAGGGATAAAGCAATGAACTTTGGTCACTAGATAACTCCCATAAAGAAATTTTCCAATTAGGTCCAAAAGCTCCTTGATATTTCCAAGAAGCTTAGAGAGAGATAGATATGGAGAATATGTTGGACTTAAGAAAATCTCACCACTTGTGACTAGCCATCAATCAAGCAAGGTTAACTATAGTCACAAGTGGGTCGATCGGGTCATAAAGACCAACAACCATATATTTTCAAAAATTCACACAAATCCTATCATGCGAGTTGAGTTTTCAAAATCCAACCTATGTCACACAAACATGTGGCTAAACAAGTATTAGGACCATATTGAAATGTTTAACTCATGCCTCTCACATTATAACAAGCATTTGACATAAAGTCAATATAAAGGTAGGCATCAATTAAACATCTAATAGGCACACAAGAGAGAGACCCTTGAGTAGACCACATGCTAAGAAAATGCACACACTAGCATGAACAAATCCTAGATGATAAAGGTAGAGAAAGAATGAGTGTGAACCATACCTTTGCCTCTAGCTTATCACATTTTCACATTGGTGAATTGTGATTTCCTTTTGACTTGTGCATTTTCAATTTAATTTCAAGTTCTAGCTCTCATCTTGATAAACCTTTTAAACACAACACGAGAGAGATACTTAAATAGCACAAGTATTAGTTTCAATCCTTAGTGACCTTTTGGGTTAGAGAGACAAGAGGTCCACCAAAACTTGAAACCTCACAATATAGATTAAATTCCCTTTGTTTATGGAGCATATGAAAGAATGTGCACGACTAAGGTCACATGCACCATTTCGGCAATTAAGTCCAACTCGAGGCATTTAAACTATATTGTGGTGAGTAGCTATGCTTAAGGTTAGTTTAATAAACCAAAGAGAAAGATTAGACTAGATTCACCACTTTGGACTCATTGTCATAGCGTACTCCATGGAGAGAGACAAGCTCTCATTTTGAGACTACAAAAATCACTAGATGAAACCATTAGTCTCAAAACACAAATTGTAGAGTGATCTCCCCCTAAATAGGTGCATCATGGATTTGAGTTGCATGAAACGAGCACTTAGTCAATTTAATGAACTAGGGGAGGTCACTTCACAATATGGTCAAGGCACACAAAAAAAATCTTAAATATTGAAATTGTGCCAAGATTACTTACTATCACCAAGAAAGTACTTGTATGATGCTATAAAAGAGCTGAGGATATTTATTTGAAATTCTTGAATTAATCTTGAAGTACATCACTTAGTCGGACAACACTGGGCCAGAACCGGTCAGACCGGTTTGGCAAACCGGTCAGACCGGTTTTGCCAGTGAACCCAAGTGAAGTAATTTTTCAAGTCTCCAACAGCTCATGATGCAGGTATATTTTCATGAATCTTCAATTGCTGACAATCATTCTGATTATTGAAGCTCTTTAGGTCTGAATTCCCAGATCCCGGAACCTCCAAAGAATTTCCCGGAGGTTGAGTTCCTGCAGCAATTCCCAGAACCTCCGGAGAATTTCCCGGAACCTCTGGGGTCTGTACTTCCAGAGAAGCAGGGAGGTTTGGCCCTTGGAGTTGGTGTTGAAGCTTGGAAATTTTCTTCATCTTTTCTTATGCTTCAACTTGGTCTAACATTGCCTACGGCCAAACGCTTGATTGACTTACAACTTCACTTTTTCTTTTAACCTGCACCATTTTAACCACTATGCTCTACTAGAGAGTGATTACGAGCATCATGTGGTAAGAGGAGCATAAATGTACACAAAATTACTTAGTCAAGCCAAGTGCACAAAACCAAGGTCTTGAGCACAAGTATCCACTTAGGATCAATTGACTAAGATGAAAGATGAAGCTTATGTTACCGAGATGTCATTGGAATAGGAATTGAAAGTTTAGACTTGATGCTTGGCATTATTCTTGCTCATAGTCCTTCTCTCGAGATTTGCCAAGCCTCCAATGCATCTCCATGCTCCTACAATTCTAGCAAAGCTCTTTTTGGTACCCAAACCATGTTGGGTCCTTTAGGGTTAGTGACAAGAGATTTGGGAATCCAAATGGCTCTTATACCAGTTTGAGGTGAACAAATCACGCTAGTAGCATAGATACCATTCTTGTCATCCCTAAGTCTAGAAAATGCATAATCGACGAGTTTTGACTTAGGAATGTTACCATTTGGACAATCATTACTCTCATGTCCCTTTGACCGACAAGTGTAGCAAATACGGCTTTTGATCTTGCTTGCTGAAGCCTTGCACTTATTTTTGCTCACTTGTTGCTTCTTGGTCTTGTGGCTTGCTGTAGAAGCTTGATTGCGCTTGATATGCTCTTGAGGCGCCACTGTTGCCAAAACCGGTCTAACCGGTCAGACCGGTTTGGTGCAGGCAGCACCCCAGTCACTTGTGGACAAGTCTCAATGAAGTGTCCATGTTGCTTGCATTTGTAGCATATCCTTCTCCTTAGCTTCCTTTGCCTTTTCTTGCTGCCTTTGAGTTGAGGAGAGCACATGGATGCATAGTGCCCCATCTTTGAGCACTTGAAGCATTGTATGTGATCAAGCTTCTTTTTCTTGATTTCTTGAGCCTTGTGATTATTTCCTTGCTTCTTCGGTTGGAGGGTTGAGCTAGCACGGTTTGAACCCTTCTCAAGCTTCTTCACCATGTTGTCACGGTTATCTTGAGAAGGTTGCACTTGACTCTTTTCCTTCAACTTACTCAAGTCCACTTTAAGCTTTTCAACCTCTTGAATGAGTTGATCATTTTCTTTGGCAATGAGGTCATCACAAGTCTCTACAAATACATGCTCAATACTAGATTGGCTTGCTTGAGAACAACAAGGTTTAGTACAAAACAATTCAATATTGACATGTGAGCATGTGCATGTGTGTGAGAGAGGTTGAATGGATGTTACCGATGAAAGCACAACCTTATGAGCTACTTCTAGACAAGTATATGATTCTACAAGCTTGTCATGAGAGCACTCAAGCTCCTTGTGACATGCTTGCAAAGCCATATGCTCGCTAGTGAGCTTTTCAAGCTTATCATTGAGCACCTTCTTTTCTTGCTCTAAGGACGCTACATATGTAGACAAGTTAGTAGCACAAGCAACTTTATTAAGCAAGATATCATATTTATTGACCAAGGTAGAGTGTGAGAGTTTGAAGGCTTCAAGCTTTTGAGTTAAAGACTTTATGGTGTCAACTTTATCTTCAACTCTCTTTGACATTTGATCTTCCTTGGTTTTCTTGCTCTTCTTGGCCATCAAGCACTTGTGATCATCAACACTGGGAGTTAAGGACCTAGAAACCGCCGATGCTTGTCTTGATCACCTTCTTGAACACTTGTTACTCTTCACTGCGTTCATCCTGTGAAAACCGGTCAGACTGGTTTTGGAAACCAATTGGACCGGTTTCCCCACAGGGTCACCCGACTTGCTTTTCTTGTCTTGTTCAACCATGGGTGTGATCACTAGAGGATCAGTGTGTGCTTCTGAGGTTGAGCACTCTTCTGAAGGCACACTTGCAACTTGATCCTCACTTGTTGACGGCTTGTCTTGCTCAAACCCCAAATCTTCATTTTGGCTTTTGATTTCTCTTCTCTCATGATCCTTAGCCAAGATGTCATCATGGGTACACGAAGATGAGTGATTTGCAGCTGTGGCTTCACTTTGCATGCTTGCACTTTGATCTTGATCTTCGCATTTGGGCATATCATAGAGATCTTGAAAAATCTCCCAAATGTCATGTGCATCAATTATGTCATCACAAATTAATTCCTGCACATCACAACTCAAGGTACTATGAATGTAATTAGTAACTTGAGCGTTGAGTTGCCAATATTCTAAATCCTCTAGAGATAAGCACAACAAGTCAATGTTGTCTACTCTAGTGTGAGGAGGAAGAATACTAGCAACTACAACCTGCTCAGCATGTGGACCAAAGGTCCTAATTTCATTAAGTACATGAGCTGACCAAGAATCGTAGTTTGAGCCACCTAGAGTCAATGGCTCAAAAGATACCTCGTATGTTGTCGACATCTTTTCTCCAAGCGGTTAAGCTCAAATCGGAGTTCCTTGCTCTGATACCAATTGAAAGGATCTGGATGTCGCCTAGAGGGGGGTGAATAGGCGAATCTGCACACTTATAAAAATTCAACCCGTTGTCAGCACCGAAACCGGTCAGACCGGTTTCCAAAACCGGTCAGACCGGTTTTACACAAACAGAACCAACAATATGTAAATCCCCTCTACGAGTTCTAGCACAAACCAAACTTGGTGTAGGACTTCCACAGGTTTTTCCAAGAGTATCAATGAAGTCCCTGCACACAGCACATGCACACCAAAGTAGATCAAAGCGGAAGCACAAGATATATGCTAGAGATAGAGATAAATCAATAAGCAAGATATATATGAAGTAAATGCACAAGAGACACAAAGATTTATCCCGTGGTTCAGCCCACCACTAAGGTTAGCCTACCTCCACGTTGTTGAGGTATCCACACAAGGATATGCTCGCCACACAAGGCTTGCCCTTGACCTCGGTCTCAAGTCAAGAGAATGAACCCTTGAGATGAGAAGGTTTCCACTAGAATCACAGGGGTAATACAAACTTCTTGGAGCTTCCACAATCTCGGATTGGAGAGCTTCCAAGTGACTTCTAGCCGTCTAGGAGCAAGGCTCCAAGAGTAAAAGATGCTTCAAAGGATCTTCAACACAAGTTAGCAGGTGCTCAAGTATGGTTTAGCTCACAAGCTCACAAAGGTTCACACACTAGTCACTCAATCAACCCAACTCAAAGATATATCACTTTAGGCTTGAATCTCACTAAGAGAGGTTGGGGAGAGCTTAGCTGGGGTTCAAGAAAGCATAGGAGGCGCAGGGAACCAGCAGCCCCTCAAAGAGGAGCTCATGGGTATAAATACCCATCCTCCCAAAAACTAGCCGTTAGTCTGTCAGACAAAACCGGTCAGACCGGTTTTCAAACCAACTAGCCGTTGGACGGTGTTAGTGCCCAAACCGGTCAGACCGGTTTGGGCCAGAGAGCCCTACTAAGGTTTAGATCTCACGGGTTAGTCTCTCTTGGGTTCACTTGAGCACTTTTTGATGTTTGTTGTCCAACCAATGATTCATCCCTCTTGATAGTACGGCATACCTAAACTCAAGATAAAAGATAAACCCTAATTAATCTACTTGAGCTTGAACCACCAAGGTACGCCGGTAATTGATCTTCAATGATTCAAGGGCTTCCAATGTTGTATACCAACTGAGCACATGTTATAGATATAAATAGATGCATGTGCTTGAGCATATCCACCTTGAGCTAGTGACTTAGAATTCTTCCATAGAGTAGAGAATCAATCACTTTGAATTCTAGAGCCACTCCAAATTATCAATTATGACACTAGATGTAATTTATCACTTTCCTCGGTATGCTTGGATATGATACTTCGAAATCCTTGACGCTCTCAACTTCACCCTAGCACTTTGCTTATGGTCGCTATCCATAGCCTTTGCTTAGTTCCTCGTTTTAGCCATCTTGATCTCTTCATCACTTATCTTTGCCACAATTGAGTCAAGCCTTGCACCATAGAGAGAGTTCCATTTGAGATGCCACTCAAATAATTATCCTTTTGATTGATAACAAATATCCTTGCCTTGCAAGCTTCCAATTATAGGTCCATTGCAATAGAGGTAACCACATGACCTTTGTCAACGCTATATTTGAAGTCTTGCATCTAGCTTCTTTGTAAGAGTTAATATCTTCCACTTGATGTAAGAGTGAAATCAATTTGATATTATACTCGGTAAGCTAATAGTAGTTCATCAAGTTCCATCCCGTATTAATAGTGAAATCCCCTTGATGTCATACTCAACCTTTGACTTCGTTCTCCCATTATTATATCACAAGCTTCTCCTTTCTTCACAATATGCTTTGCCATAATTATATAGAAGCCATCCAAGTACCATAGAAAATCATGCCTCTATATTTGCTTTTCTTTAGCTTAGGATCACTTGTTGTATGTCTTATGTAAACTCAAATGGGAAGAACATATTAACCAACTCATGACATTCATCTTTAGTATGCTTGCATACATTCCATGTATAATGTCATGATCCACCCTTGTCTTCTTTGCAATAAGAGCCAAAAGCATGATCTTACACATAAATATCATTTATCAATAATCAACAACCTGCTCACATGCTTTACAAGAGTGTTAGTGATTTAATCAAGTTGTCACTCAACTCACCAAAAAACCCACTTAGGGCTTGATTGCACTTACACATGGGCCGTGGGCGGTGGCGACGTGGGGAGGTGCCGCCGGCCAATGGCGGGCGCGGCGTGCGGGCGCCGGCGTGTGCAGACGCGCCGCATGGCACCGGCCTACGGCCACTAGTCCGCGTCACCCACTCCCGTGCATAGTCGCTACGGCGAACTCCTCGGACCAGTTGTCACTCCGGTGCCTCAGCATGCGTGCCCCGGGCGTACGGCGGCGAGGCCGACGTGGCGCGCGCGCGATGGTGTCGTGCGCGGGCGTGCCCCTGGCGCCGTTTCGATTCAATGTAGCTCTGTTTGACCGAGGTTAACTCGAGTTTTTGCAACAGAACTGCTCCCAGGTGTAAATAACAAAGTTGCAGATCAGCTGACCCTCTACAACTTTTACAAAGGTCGATGGGTGGTTTGGTCAAGGGTTTTTGCATAATTAGCATGCCAATCTGCAGATTTTCTCGGCGCCTAAAAACAGTGCCGGCTGCTGTTGACCACGTTTTTCACCCTCTTCCACTCCAAATCTGAAGTGCCGCCGATTATGAAAGTTGTGTCCCGTGAAAAGATGAACAACTTTCATTTTGGCAGTTGAAGTGTTTAAGTGAAATTTGGAGAACGTGGCAAAAGTGCTAGGTAGGGTATTGGGGTCAATGTGTTTGACTAGGGTTTTGACCATATCTTTGACCAAGGCTTAAGCACTAATGATGTTGACTTGATTAAGAAGATGATTAGCACTAGATAATACTGATTAAAAACACGGAGTGTTACAATAATAACTCTAAAAGTATTACTTTGACTGGTTTCCCTTTCAATCAATTTATAGTTCATTATGATCTGTTGTGATTTATATTTATCAGAATAATAAAGTATACTTTGGCATGGCATGCGATATTTGTGACGTCCGCTAGCCTGTGTCCATGCATACCGAGGTGCTGTCCCAAACAAAATTATTAAACAATTTAAATACGGGGTGCAGTACCAGACAAAAAAAATTAAACAATTTAGCAAATAAAAAAAGTTAAGCCACTAGCAAGGCTAATTCCGACGGGAAGGGAACCCAATTAAGGTTGCATCAGGCCCGTAGCGGCCCGTATATATCAGGGCAACAGAGAATCACTCGGCTGACGAAGGTATTGTGAGAAGTTCAACCAGACCGCCAGCCCTGCTATGTAAGTTGTGCAAGGGCCACATGAAAAGGCGACTTGGTACTATATCCTCCTTCTGCATCCTGCGCTCCTCGGGCCGCATTGGGCTGATTTCGGCTCTGGCTGGGCTCCTCCACTTACAAACTCAACTGGGCCACAACCAAACAAATGTGATGTGGTCCAACCACCAGTTTTTTTAGCATCGTTTCCACCTTGGTTGATTTGGAGGCGCTGATACACTTCTGACATTTCATAGGGTGCCAGTTTTGGCCTAACAAATCCGCAAATATCGACAGGGTAGTTCGCCATGCCATCGTGCCGAAAGTAAAAAAAACAGCAAAATTTTTCACGAGGCAGGAAAATGTCTGGCGCCTTTAAAAAGGAGGGCTACGGTGCGGGAGGCCATCACACCGGACTCCAAGATTTCGCTGCCATCGCCAGCAACGTCGAGGTCTCAAGCCTTCCCCCTTGATTTGGCCAATGCGACGACCTCCTGCCGCCTCTATACATTGACGATACCGCCGGTAAACTATCCACTAACTAGGTTGTCTAATGGCAGCTGCCTATATGGGTTCCTCGGTCTAGTCGCTTACGAGGAAGAGGGTGTATGCCGACCTGTTGCCGTTCCCGCTTGCCCCGACGACCAGCCCGTTGCCGTTGTCGCCTGCTCCGATGATCGACCCGTTGCCGTTGCCGCCTCCTCCGACGACAAACAGGTACGTCAATCTTTAACTCACAACGTGTTGGTATTTGATTTGTATGATTAGATTTGTTTTATATCTCTATACAACAATCTCGGAATTGTAGGTGGACCGAGTTCCATCAGGTAGAGATCGAGCACATTCACTCGAGATGGGATGTGACTGCTTTTGTTTTCTGGAAAGGCAGCATATGCCGTTTCGGAGGAAATGCCTATTTGCGCGTCATCTTGGTTGATGAGGAGGTGCATCGAGATTGTCTTTTTTTGCATTCAGTTCAATAGAGGTTGTGTATTTATGCAGATCCATTGTGGTTTGACTATAATGTTTTTGGTCAGGGTACCAAGATGGAGGCAGTTCCCTGCGGCCACCATCACATGCTGTTCAACGATGTGCTCATTGAAGGAGGAACGTATGACTTTAGGGGAGTGTGGTTTGTACCGACATATGAGACTGTCATGCACACTATTTTCCGTCTTGGCAACGAGTACTCTGTCGAACTTAAACCGGACACTCAAGTCAACCCACCGGATAGAGTGGTTTGGTTTCATGACTGTCCTCCTATCTTTATGGAATTTGAGGAGGTAGCCCGACAACTTGCTGGTAATTTTGCAGGTAACTGACAAATGACTAAAATGATGTGATTCCAACATGTACTGTAATAGTAATTTAATACATATGTCTTTTTAGATATCATAGACGTAGTGGTGTATGTAGCTAAAATACAGTACAAGGGATTATATGTGAAGCAACCGTACGTCAACGTGGTTATAATGAATCACAGGTACATGTGTTTATGTACATGTAAAAATTATCTCCGTTGCTTGATCACAATTAAGTTGTTACCCGTATTAGGAACAAATACATCATAATAACTGTGGAGAAGCAACACCTTCAGCAACACGTGTGGAAGTTGCGCGCAACAACATCTGAGTTAAAGACATTAGCAGCACTTCATGTACGGAAGTCAAGGATCAGAGGTATGCTATTCTCAATAGGAGCACTCATATAAAAAGTAATTAATTTAAAGTGATAGTTTTCCATTTATTTTGATAATATATAATAGGTGAGACCGGTGTAGTGACTAGAACATGCCACAGTCAATTGATATTATCTCCCATCTGTGATGATGGGTATGCCTTCGCAGGTAATATAAAATGGTATATTTTTTGCTTAGTAGTCTAATTATGTCATGCAGATCTCTTAATTTTGATCTCTGAATTATGTGCCGCAGAGCTTTAGCAGCGGATGCTCTCTAAACGCAAGAAAATTCGCAAGTCTGCACGTGCCGCTGCTATGGCTATCATGGACGCGCGTTGAACGCGAGAAAATTCGTATGTCTGCACGTGCGGTTGGGAAAGAATAATGCCACGCTATTTATCACAAAGTTTGAAATTATTTAGTTTTTCCAATCTTAGGCAACACCTTGTGGTGCATCATTTATTTTGTACCTTTTTACCAAAGTACAACCTTCGTTTGTTGGAAAGATGAACTTTCATTATCATTATATATATGATTTCGATCAGTTTAATTTTGGCTTCCATTATGTATTTATGTAATGGCAAATCGTGAAACCTGACTGGTTAGTAGGAGAAACAACAGATGAAAAAGTAACTCGTTTTTTAGAGAAGAAATTGAATCAGCAACTGCTGGGCTCGGTCCTTTTGAGGAAAGAGAGTATATCCAGTAGCCACACCGTGATCCAAAAGCGCCGTAGTAGATCCAATCGGCGTCAGATCCAAGGCGGATCCGCCGATTCCAGGATTCCCCCGGTGAGGTGACGGCGGAGCTGTGTCGAGTCGGGGGGCAACTACGGGCATGCACGTGGACGAAGGGCGAGGCGTCGCGGCGGGAGTGGTCGACAGCGCGCCAGATGTCAACCCAGAGACTGGTGCGGAGGCCGTCGGTGATGAACGCAAGGATGATTCGCGTCCGGTAGCTGCCGGTGTATCAGCTTCGGGATCGGAGCCGGTCGGAGCCGAGGGAAGCAACCCCTGGTAGCATAAAATCAATTATCAGAAAGAGAATAATTGTCGGTGCTCCCAATAAGTTTTCAAGCAATTATCAGAAAGTCGAAATTATTTAGATTTTATTTACAGTCTTTAGCAACACCACTGCATCATTTATTTTGTACCTTTTGCCAATAATAATTTCTGTAATGTCAAATTTGTGGAACCAAAACAACAAGAAAGAAGTATTGGTGGTGTGGTGTGTGTATTCGGCCTGCGATACCTAAAGGCCCAACTAGTTGGTTTCTTTTTTTTTAATTAGGGCCGTCCCAAACAATTTCACACGGGGGATGCAGCGGCCCAACATGTGAAGACCTGAGCTGGTTCATTATTTATAAAAATAAATGTGGGTTGAGGATGCAGGCAGATTGAGTAACCAGGCCAGTGTGAAGATAGAGAAGTGGAGAAAAATAGTTGGCCCGAGACACAAACTTGTGCATTATTGGCCCATGGCCTGACTTGATATGGTCCCGCGCTAGCTGGGCTGTGGTTCTGCTGGCTACTCTGAGCTACTCCTGGGCTCGGCCCATTTGAGGAAGCGACTGGATCAAAACCAGCCCACCACGGTGTAGGTCGCAGGGTCTATTTAAGGCAGACCACAGCGGTGGGGTTATGGATCGTCGTCGCCTCCGAGGAGTTCATCCCCATCCCCATCTGCTTCAACTCTACAGTACTCAATCCATCAGATCGACCCGGTGCGGAATCCATCGCCTCTACAAATCAAGGTTCGTCTACATCTAGATCCAGCTTCGATGTATGTTTGCATTGATAATATCTCCCTTCATGCAGTGGCGGATCCAGCGGTGGGTCTGGGGGGGCTCCAGCCCCCCTACCACCCTGGATCCCATGGTAATCACTCCAAATTTTCATGAAAATTTTGAGGATAAAGAGGAAGAAGGAGGAAGGAAGAAAAAGAGGAAGAAGAGCCCCCCCTACCCCACAATTCTGGATTCGCCACTGCCTTCATGGATGTGTGCATGTAGCAAGGATGACGGGAAAGCGATCCAAGGAGGGCGAGGGACAGAGCTCCTGCAGTGTGCAACGCATTCGTCACGAAGGTCGTAAATTTTTCAACCCTAAATTTCCTGTTGATTGTACTGTATGATCTGATCTGCATTTAGTGAGGATGGATATCATGAGCTGATCTGATCTGCATTTAGCGAGGATGGATATCACGAATTGTCTTGTCATCGATTTGTTTGGCTGAGGGATATGCGTTGTGGTTTTTTTTTTTGAAGATATGCAAATATTCATTTATGTGTAAATTGCAAACATACATTTTGTATAATTCATCTCATGGCCTGGGCACCCCTGGCAATGGTTATGCTCAAATAGTTTGTAGTGATGATTAAAAAATATAATTACCTTTAATTGTTTTCAGATGCAAAGCTTCTGCTCACATATGCAATTACCTTAACAATATTCAGATGCAAGCCCTTTAAGCAAATGAAACAATTGTATGCATGGAGTTCAATTTATCTTTGTGTACTAGGGGTTTAATGGTGATCACTTTCTGGCATAAAATAAATATGTCCATGATCTCTTTTCTTTTATATCAAATTACTTATTAACCTTAGGTTTTAAAACAGTTATTAGCCCACCTGTCAATACAATTTGTTCCTCTCTTTCTTTATTTTCTTTTGGTACTTTAGGCTTATCCTTCTGGGTGGCAGATTGCAATTATATCTTCTATCTTGAATATTGTCAGGAAAAATTATATCTTTTATAGGAGAAATTACATAGTGCCATTATTTTAATGACTTTGTTCCAGATGGAAAAAATGGTATATTTAGTTGCTTGAAATCTCATGGCCAGCACACCAATTAGTTAGCTGGTATAATTTTATTACATGGTGGTATTATTTAATACATTTGTTCATGCAAGTAACAGATGCAGACCCAGTGGTCACTGTTGACTTGGTCGAGGATCTACACAAGAAGGATGTCAAGGCACCTGCTGTGCCACCAGGTCATAAGCAACACATTTTGTCTACTATATTCATTTGTAGTGAGAAAGACTGTGTCCATGATCTCTCTCCTTTTATAAAAATTGCTATCTAGATTGCTTTATGCCTAAATGGTCTTTCTTAAATTATTATGGCTCTATCTTGAATATGTCAGGAAAAAATCTATCTTTTATAGAAGAAATTACATAGTGCATTATTTTAATGACTTTGTTCCAAATGTAAAGGAAAAATGGTATATTTAGTTGCTTGAAATATCACTGTCGGCACCAATTAGTTAGCTGGTATAATTTTATTACATAGTGGTATTATTTAATACATTTGTTCATGCATGTAACAGTTGTTGACCCAGTGGTCACTGTTGACTTGGTCGAGGATGTACATCAGAAGGATGTCAAGGCACCTGTTGTGCCACCAGGTGATAAGGATCACATGTTGTCAACTATATTCACTTATAGCTAGAAAGACTGTGTCCATGATTTCTCTTCTTTTGTAAAAATTGCTATCTAGATTGCTTTATGCCAAAATGGTCTTTCTTAAATTATTATGTCTCTATCTTGAATATGTCAAGGAAAAACTCTATCTTTTATAGGAGAGATTACATAGTGCATTATTTTAATGACTTTGTTCCAGATGTAAAGGAAAATGGTATATTTAGTGGCTTGAAATCTTACGGTCAACACCAATTAGTTAGCTACGGGAATTTTATTACATAGTGGTATTATCTAATACATTTGTTCATGCATGTAACAGTTGCTGGCCCAGTGGTGACTGTTGACTTGCTCGAGGATCTACACTAGAACGATGTTAAGGCACCTACTGTGCCACCACCAGGTGCTAAGGATCACAATTTGTCAACTATATTCATTTATATAGCGAAAAAGATTGTCCATGATCTCTCTTCTTTTATAATAATTGCTATCTAGATTGCTTTATGAAAAAATGGTCTTAATCAAATTATTATGCTTATTCACTTGCTTATGTAGTTTCTCATCCGGTTGTTGCTCCTAAGGAGGACCAAGCTGTTGTTGGGGAGGATGACCTAGCTGGTGAGGAGGAACAAGCTTCTGAGGAGGAGCAGTCTACCGACAAAGACACATCGGACGAGGAGGCACGAGCAAAGGAGAATGTTGTCCAAAAACTTGCAACTAAGAAACCTTCGCTACGTAACGGCCCTTTCTGGAACTGCTTTTTTTGTTGTGGCTTCACGAAACAGCATGAGTGGAGCTTCAGGGAGCTTATGCAACATGTGGAAGGGCGCGTTGCTTCCAAAAAAAGAAGCAACAAACACAAGGGCGAGCATGCTGCTCTGAGCGAATATATGCTGACGCACAGTAGGTTCAGGGATGCTCGCGCTGCCGCGCGTATTGGAGATGGCGTTTGAATAGAAGAAGTTCTTGCTGGTCTTTTGGGCATGTAGTACAAGAGTAGTCTATCAAACTGTGCGCTTCTTGCTTGTCTCGTGTGCATGTGAACTTTTAAAAGTCTTGGCATGACTCGACATCTTTTGTTTACTGGTACTTGGTAATCTTTTAGGCTGTGAACTTTTAAAAGTCTTGGCATGACTCAAAATCTTTTACTGGTAACTTTCTAACGTTGATTGCTGTTGGTGTCAAATGTGTTTGGACCATGAGTATTCAAAATTTCATATGACAAATTTGTTCATCAGTGCCAAATCACAAAGTATTAACGCTACTATTGACTTATGTGCCATACTCGCATTGTTATGCAATTTTTAATTCTCAATTTCCCAATTTGATTAGAAGCAGTCCTGCGCTTGAATGTTTTTTATTGACGACGAACAAAAAAGAATAAAAAAGAATGCTTGATTGCCTACACCAAGGGGACTGTGGGAGTTAGCTGACTGGACCAATGGGGCTGTTGGGCCAGTGTTGGGAAAGGGAATGAGACTCCAACTAAGTGGGCTTTTGTTTAGATTGGGTTGAATCTGTGACTGTTCTTTTTGGTTTTTTGATGCATATGCGAGGCCCATTCGATTAGCCCATGACCGGTAATTTGTTTGCCTCCGGCGGTCCGGCCCATCATGATTTCAACCAACCAAGCCGGCCGTTTGCCGGTCTGTTGGCCTACTGCTTGGTGATTTGTTGGGCCACAGATGAAATTGGGCTGAGAATATTTTCGCTAGACCATGAAAAAATTCAAGAGGGGTACAAGAAGATTTCAGCCCACGCCTAAGGCCATGGCCCCGGTGGCCTTAGGCCCAGCTCCGCCCCTGCTCCGGCCCATCATGATTTCAACCAGCCAAGCCTCCGACCCATCATGCGATTATATACGTGTGCCGCCAATTCGTCCGCCATCTCACCCTTTTCTTAATTGGAGGAACGCACATCCGCACGCCACCAGTCCGTCCTTCATCCGGTCAATTCCCTCTTCCCGGCGACTCTTGTTTTCCAGTCCAGGCATTCCACGCGGGGTGTGGTGCTGTTCCTTGCTGCCGCTGTCATCTCCGGTCGGTGTCAGGCAAGCAACGCCCTCCTCGTCGACTTTGAGGACTCCGTCGTCTCGGGGCACCCGCACCTCTTTCGCCTCGACCCCAACCCCGCCAAGCCCAACACCGCAAGCAAACGCCGTCGCGCTCCATCCCCGACGTAGCATCAAGGTATCACAAGATCGATTTCTTTTCCTGTACGTTGCTATCTATGCATTGCTTCTTCAGTTTTCAATGAAACATGAATCTCCATGCAGTATAGATTTGCTTGTTACTCTATTACTTAATTAACCCAGTAGCACTTGTACGAGTTTGTCGTGTCAGTTTATTCATCATAGTATAACGTGAAATAATTAAGTCATGGCTATCTCTTACATTCTCTCATTTAGATCTAATCCATCATTATTTCATAACAATTTGGTCCAGGATCGTGGATCCAATTAAAATGGGTGTTTTCGATTTATTATATTGTTGTGAACCGTATTCCACAAGAGAGAAATCATTAACCCCATGACAGATAATTTAATATGCTAATACTGCCATTATGAGCATGTGCAGCCATCCACATGGAGGAGAACGGTGGAACCATACAAATTAACAAGCCTCCAGGTGATGACAGTGACTACACCACGGATATGATGTTGGACCTACACGAGGATGTGATTCAGATGACTGAAAGTGTGGCTGAATCGGATAGTGAACACCGTGATCCGGATCATGAGATCACCTCTAAAGAAGAACTCATGGAAAACAAGTACCTGTGTTTTTATTAATAATTAAGCAAAGTGTGTAACTGCAGAATATACATTTTCAATGTACCCACTTACAACGAGGACGGTGTGAGCTGGCAATTAGCATGCTTCTTGATCAGTGTCGTATACAGTTAATTAGGTCTGACAAGTCGTCCATCTAATCGTGTATATTGTAATATTTTTTGAACAGCACTCAGCAATAGTTGGAAATGCAGTGTGCATCCCTGTCAGCCAGTTTGGAGGCAAGCCACCTATTTATGCTTATAACCTTTAATTAATGAACCATAATAAAATTATGTCCTGTTGGTTTGGCTTATCAGCCACCAGCCAACAGTACTTTTCTCTCGGAACAAATCAGCCACTAGCTACCAGCCAGCAGTACTTTTCTCTCAGAACAAATCAGCGCCAGCCATCAGCCACCAGCCAGCCGAACAGGGCACACCCTCCCTTCGACAGTCATACGTGGAGGAAGCTAAAGAAGCCAATGGACAAAGGGAGGACCCATCCATGCAGCTTACGTCTTCTCATCATGAGGGTGCTGATATAGCCCAAATGGGATTGTTGATCCCTGAAATGTCCACCGGCTGCGATGCGGTTTTCAAAATTCCAGAAGGTAGTATATGTTTTCTTCATTTGTCAGAATGTTCATTTGATGTATTTAAACAGCAGTTACCAAGTGCAATTTGTCTTTGGTATATAATTAATTTTTCAGGATTTGAATGTACCTAGTTGGATCTACAATACATTCAATTAGCGAAAGAGTTCCCGGCTGATCCAGGAGAAGAACAGCTTGTGTTAATCGATGATGTCGCGGTGAATAGGAAACAAATTGACTACTTATTTTCTCCAAAAGCATACGTAGATGACGAGGTATTATAGATGAGTTCAATTCTACGTGATCAAACAATACTTTTTATATTAAAAAAATATTGTTGAGAAATTATTCCTGGAGATGATCTTTTATGCAGGTGATCAATGCATACATTCACTTGTTGCGGACTCAAACAAACATATTAAGTAGGCCGGGTGGTAGGTGCTACCTAGAAAATTCAAGTTTGACCCAGTTAATGAAGGCTGATGGTGCAAAAAACCATTGCATGGAGGAACGCTATCCCCCTCCCCCACCGGTTGAAACGGGGGTTCCACGGATGGTGAGCGGGGTATTATCCTACTTAGATCATGATATGGTAACTACTATCTATAGCATTTCGATGTACTTACTTCAATTATTACCAATTATTACCAGATATTCATCTTGGTACTTACCTCTTGTTTTTTTTACAGCTGTTCTTACCTATAAATATGGAAGAAACACATCGGTATCTTGCTGTTGTGAATGCGGAGAAGCATAGGATACAGGTGTTAGACTCGTATGGAACCCTGTTTGGCCGCAATGCACTCAAAAATACAGTAAGTTTTTGCTATTTCCGATGTTTTTTTTTTTTTGGTTTTGCTACTAATAGCACCGACCAATTTAATCAACATATGTTGCCATACAGTTAAAGGGATTACGGATGCGTTTGGAATATTGTTTGAAATGCACTAGCCATAAAAAAAGCACATGTGGCGGGACATCAATGTTGACACCTGAGAACGTGAGGAGGTTATCACAGAAAAAATACAGTTTGATGGGTATGTATGAGATGTTGCACTGACCTACCAATGATATAATCTCGTAAATGTGCCGACATCTTACTTTTTTCCTATGTAAATAATGATTTTGTAGTTTCTCGTGTGGCTTATTCATGGTAGCATTTATAAAATATTGGACTGGAGACAATCTATGTGAAGTTGTGAATCAGGTACAAAATTTAGTATACATAAGTATTTTTTTATATATTATCGTACTTACACCGTTACTACTATCGTATAGGAGAATATGAAAAAAATTAGGATTAAAATGGCGGTTACGTTACTCTCAACCATATTTAATGAACGGTTAAATAAACCGTTCATACCTAGCCACGATGATGAGGACATGGGATCTCAGAGTGACTGTAAAATAGTAGATCCTAGATAGTTTCAGCAGTCTAGAGAAAAGAGGAAAACCATGGACTGCATTGAAATTTCACTAAAAGAGATGAAAATCGATACAGATATTGGCATAGAGGAGCAAGATGTTCTTCAATACTACAAGGACTGACCCTTGAACATAGATGATTTAACCGAGATTTTCTGTGATCACATCTTATCAATCGATGACCCTGCACAACTAGAGTAAGCTTACTGCTTCTTTGTTTATTATTAATTTTTATTTTTTACCACAGAATAATGTAAGGGCTTATTAAGTTTCTTATGTATGCATCACCTTTATTTATTATTTTGCAGTATGGTGTGGGTAAGAAGTGAGTTCCCATACAAGATTGTGCATAAACTTGGTGACCTCCAGACGTTGTTGAAACGAGGTGCAGACATGCCCGAAAGCTTTTTCAACCTTGGTGTTCGGTTTCTCGCATACCGAGAGGCTAAAGGGCTGAAATATTACAACAACAAAGTTGTCAAACACCACATGGATCTACGATTTTGTGTAAGTTATATTTTCATCATTAAAATCATATATATTGCATACACTCTCCATTTTTAAGCATTTTGGTAAAAATTCATCTTGTGGTACTGATCATGTCGACATATCATTTCACAACAGCAAATGTTGGATCTACTACGTGGCGAAAAATATCGTAAACCATTCCCTGTTAAATACTTGGGTACATCCATTAGTGGATGGGAAATAGTAAGATACGATGTAATAGGTTGCAGATACGTAAGTACCAAACTGATGTTATCATTACATATTTATTTATCTTTAGTGGTCGTAATAATAATATGTGATTTTGCAGTTTCTCTTGCCTGGAAAGGCTCCAGGTCATATCTGCTTTTTGTTGTCGACATGGAGTGGAGGAAACTTGTTGTCACTGACACTAAACATATTCCTGAATATGCTCTAGATGTGTCTTATAAACTTTATGTAATACCAATTGAAGGGTTTCACTTACACTTTCAGAACGCATTTAGACAACTTAATCCTACAGCATGGGTGGATGCTCATCAATTCAAATTTGAACGTGCAGAAGGGATTGTAGAAGACATTGACGGGTAAGACCACCTCTTCAGAAAAATAATTCTTTTGAGTGGATGCTATACTTTGATATAGCTGACGACTTTTAGAACACAGATCTTTGAGTGGATGGCTTATTCTGCAGTATATGGAAAAGTGAGAAAATCCTCAAAATGTGAACATTTGTACGGTGAGTAAATGTACTTTTTTGCATGTTCTTTACCAGTTTCAAACTTTAATTAAATAAAATTGATTCTTACATACAGGATGCTATTAAGATGCGGCGCAATTTTCTCATCGATATTTTGGCGCACGAAGCAAATGCCTGGAAGAAAAACCTACCTACAATTGTTAAACATTATCTCTCGCGCATCACACGAAGAAAAATAGGATAGATGGGGCGGCCTTTAGATGAGCTGAGTCAACTATTGTTTGGAAATGCCGGATGTCGTTATGCTTTTGCAAGTTGAGTGAGATCGTGATTGAATTATTATTATTATTATATAAACTTTCATTAAAATGTCATTTTGTGTTGCGATACTCATGTTTCAATGTTAATTTATTTTTCTCAAGTAAATATATCATATCATCAAAATATTTATGCTTATACGCTGAAATTGTATTGCCCCTAGTAATGCACGGGCACTGTTCTAGTCTCCTAATAAATGGGATCTCCCAAAATCATCTCCCATTATGCGGGCGACCGTGTCTTCCCAATCCGCGCGGATAAGAATTTTTGACGCGGTTTCCATCTCGCGTGGCTCCACGTGGCCCGCGAAATCCGTCTCGCGTTGCATGCTGCTGCCCTGTGCCCGAGTCCTGCTGCCCTACTGTCTTGCACGCCGTGCATGCTGCTACTTCCATGTTGCAGCCCTACTGATCACAGGGGGGAAATCGTTGATTACAGGAGTGATTAACAAAAGCACTGATCTGACTTGAAGATCGTGCCGGCGGCCCGGTCTGCTGTGGGAGGTGGCCACTGCAGGATGCAACTAAGCTAGGGCACGGGCGCACGGCGCAGAAAGGAGCGGCGGCGACATCGAAGCATTTCGCGAAAAAGAAAAAACGAAGCACAAAATAAATCTAAGTGGGACCAAGTTTTCATTTTTTTAGGAGTGGAATATTGGGTACTATATTGGAGATGAGCTTCTTTTTTTTTCTCCTAATATCTTTTCAGGAGTTGGTAAACATTGTGTTTTTAGGAAGAAAATTTAAAAAACTCTAGGAGATGCTCTCATATAGAACACAAAAAAGTTTTAATACAAATTTAACAGCCCGGCAATGCAGATGATTTAAATCTCACAATTATGTCTCTAGCTCCATAACAGGGATCTGACAAAAGCAATATTCCATTGGAATTTTGAATTGGCATAGTGAACACAAAAAAGTTTAACGATGTAACTATTATTCGACACTAAAGGAATTCACTCACAACAAATATCACATTGTGATTGGAAATTCTAGTGTTGCAAATGAAGTCTAAAATTCATCCCCCCAAACTTGAAGATCATGTTCTAAATGCAGAGAAAACAATATATTTGGCATAACAATCATCACAGATATGAACAAAACATTAAAGCAAGTACTAGTAGCAAATGATATGAGATTATTTCTGCATAGTGATGTACAGTAGCATACAAGAATTAACTAGGAAGTAGGAGTAGCACGAAGCTTAACTAAATATATAAGAGCACAATACATCTAGAAAACAGTGATATAATCGAAACCATGATCTACTAAAATTCTGAAATGACACGCATAACTAGAAATACAATGCAAGAATAGACGAACTTAACTCTAGTGTCCAACAACTGAATTTAAGAACACATTCGAAATGCAGATTTGCGGACACAACTCGTTCAGCAAAACCTAGAATTCAAACTAACAGAGCCAATCAATCGAAGACGCCAAGCTTCTGGTACTCCGGCCCTGAGATGGCCTTATCCATGATGTCCCTCGGCGTCACGATCCCGTCACCGTCAACGAACAGCTTGACCATGTTCTTGGAGAAGCCGCTTACCAGCGCCACGCCCTTCTGAAATGCAGTCACCGGCACGGAATTCGAGTCCCTCAGGTTCCAGAACACAATCTCCGGCACGGCCGCGCCGTACCCGGCCTCCGTGAACTTCCTCGTGATCGCCTCGTAGTCTGTCTCCCACGGCCTCGTTGACGCCATGTCGAACTCCATGTCGCTGAACACAAACACCTTCCTCACCATCTTCTCCGGGGGCAGGTTGCCGGAGACAGCAATGTGGAGGAGCTTGTCGAACACCGCCTGAAAATCAGTGTTCATCAACCACTCCATGCAGCGGATGAACTCGGTCTTCTCCAAGAGAGTTTCTCCGGTAATCACGTGTACTATCGCTGAAGGTGATGACTCGGTGGTGCCATGGATCGTCGCTGAGCTCCGAGATGAGCAGACCGAGCGCGACGCACACGTCCATGGGGAGCCCCTCCATGCTTCCCGACACGTCGCACACGGCGATGCAGTTGCTGAGCTTGCCGAGCGCCCGCAGGTCGGCGACCATGCGCTGCCATTGCAGGTCGGCGACGCGGTCGGTGCCGACGGACGCCAGGATCTCGTGCGGGAGCAGGGCGCCCGCCGCGATCTTCGCTTGGCCGGCCTCGACGTCAGCGAGGTAGAGCTTGAAGCGCTCGGCGTCGTGCTTGAGGAAGAGGTTCTTGTAGTTCTTCATGGCCACGGAGGCCACGCGCTTGTACACCACGTCCCCCCACGTCTTCGCCGAGACGAAGATCTCGGGGACCTCGAGGGCGCGGCGCAGGGGCGCGACCGCCTTTTGGAGGCGCCCGCGCACGCGGTAGGCGTAGTACTCGTCTTCCAAGTCCTCGGGGAGGTCGGGCGCCGAGCCCTTGGGGAAGAGGCGGCGCGCGATGGCCTCGCACATGAGCGTCGAGCGGTCGTAGCAGCTTCCCAACGACGGGCACCACTTCGCGGCGAGCGAGAGCTCATAGACCTTGCCGTCGGCGAGCTTCTGCATGTCTTCGGCGAGGAGCTTGGCGAACAGGTCCGCCGTGCAGTCGTGCAGGAGCCGGTAGTTCGGGTCACTGGCGTATCTTTCGACGGCTCTCGCCGCGGCCTCCGCGCGCTTCCTTCTGCGCTCGACGGCGGCGTCGGCCGAGGTCTTCCGGTCGCGCTCGTCGGCGGCGGCGATGCGCGCCTCCCTCGTCCCGGCGCAGCGCGGAGCGTTCCCCTTGCGCCGGGGCGCGCGCGCCTGGCGGTGGTGGACGAAGCGGCGGCTCCCATCGCGGGCCACGACGACGTAGCCTCCCAGGGCGGCGAGGCGGGCCTTCTTCCCCGGAGTCCTCGTCGAGACGCCGCCGTGGATGATGCGGTGGAGGATCTCGAGGAGGTCCTTGAGGTAACCAAACGCCGCGACGGCGCCGGCGTTGAGGGCGAGCGTGGCGGGGTGGCAACCGTGCATCCATAGCGCGGCGGCGTAGAACCCCTCGCGGTCGGACTTTCCCATGCCGCGGACGCCGCGGAGGTTGCACGCGAGGCGGAGCGCGGTGACCGGCTCGGCGGACCACGCGGTTGCGAGGAGGGAGGCGACGGACGCGGCGGGTTTGCTGGGGACGACGTGGAAGAAGAAGTCGACGCAGGGGTCACCGGACGACACGAACGTCGCCGAGTTGTTCTCCGTGCGCGCCTTCTTCGGCGGCGCCGGCGCCGGCTTCGGGGCCGGCCTGTTGAAGCTTGCGTTCATCATGTCCAGGAACGCGTCGCCGGTCGTGGGCAGGGCAGCGGCCGCCTTAGCCGCCGCCTCCGCGGCGCGCGCAGCCGCAGCACGGAGGCTCTCCGCCGGTGGACCGAGGAGGGTGTACGACACGGGCTTCGGGCACGATGACGTCGCCTCCATTGGGTTGCAAACTTGCAGCTAGAGTTTCGGCTACGGGTTTTGGGAGAATTTCTTCGTCGATAACGATGCGCGTGATTTTGGGGATGATAGATCTGGTAGGCATCAACGGGGGATGAGTTCATCTTAAATAGGTCGGGTGAGGCGGTGGCTTGACGGCTAGTAAGTCGGTCGATCTGCGAATTTACCGAACTCAGCCGGAGCTATCCTGACCGTCGAGATCTGCTTGGATATTCGCGCCTCACCCTCTCTCTCTGTATTCTGATTATTGGAGGCGCTGTATTGTTTTCGTGGGCCCCACACCGCTCTCCCTCTCTTTCTGCTCACCCTTCCCTCTCCCTCTTCTCTCGAGCGCGCCGTCGGCCGACGCTAGGTTTCCGGCGCCGCCGCCGCCGCCCGACACTCCACGCGCGCTTTATGAGTGAGCTCCCGAATCCGCTGCTGCCGGTGGATCCCGTCTCCGCCGCGGTCGTGCGCCGGCCAGCCGCCAGATCTATTCCCTCTCGCGTTCTGCTCCTGTCCGCTTGGCGCCCGCTCACCTGTTCCTCTGCCTTTGCCGTACGCCGCCCTCCTCCTCCACGTCCGTCGATCCGCCAGTGTCCATCTCCGCGCCGAACTACGTCGTCCTCGTCAGCACCCAAGTCGTCGTCGTACCCTCCTACTCCACCGCCGCCAACCCGCTGGAGCCCATCTCTGAGGCGTCGTCGTATCGTGCCTGTGATGGTTAGTGAACAAATTTATCTTCTGTTGTTCTTCTATCCTCGAGCTTCCTATTGCCATCCTGTTTGATCAGTGCTCACACCTCACAGTAATTGATATTTTGGTGCCCTGATGTTTGCTACTTTGCTCTTTGTTCTAAAGACCCTGAACCATGTATAGTTCGGTTACTTTGCACCTGTTAATTTGAACATCAGATGTGTACTATTGCACTCAATACTCATTGTAACGCCCTGGGTTTTCAGAATCGGAAAACCCAGCATTCTGTCTCGTGATAGTCCCTGGATCAGACGCTATCACGCACAGACATTCATCACAGATAAATAACACAGTCATACATCGAAATAAAACATCAGAGTACGAATAATAATCTGATTATTACATGTCCTGATTATTCGGAGTACATCAATACCCGCCTCTTGGCGGAATAACAGAAATAAGAGCCTACGCAGCGGTAGCTATCTCCCAAAAGGTGTCTCCATCTTCAGGCATCTCCGACAGGCATCCTTGAGCGAAGCGTCGTGCCCCCTCAGTCGTACCATCCGTCGGCATTGTTGTCGTAGTCGGACTCGTACCCTGCAAGCTCAGGAGCTATCCCCAAGGATCGGGATAAGTCCACGTCACCAACCGTATGCAAGCTTTAAGTGGCCTACTTCTAAGGGGAAAAGAGTATATCAAGGTAGTAGCAGGATTTCCTATGCAGCAGGAGCAAAAAATAGAGTAATATCTCCATAAGTTCACCATATCCCATATCTCTCATCCGCATACGGATACATCTGGTCACCCAGATCACCGTCACCATCACCTATCTCCATCTAGGGTCGGTACGAGAACTCCCACTCCTCGCACCTCAATGGTTGCACCCGGATCCGCGAGGTAGAGGGAGCAACTCTCCTCTCCCCGAATACAACCACGGCTCACCAATCACACTCATCCTATAAGGGGGAGGTAGAAATCCCAAAACGTAAGAGTCGGAGAAACAACGGGCATGTCCATAACCGAGGACGCGGCTATACGTATAGATCTAAACTCTGCAGAGCGTGTACACCAGTACCCAACTCGGAATAGTACCCGGACGGTGTACGGCCGACCGAGCCTACCCTACCGGACGAACACCTAGGAGTTACGATTCCATCCTGCATCCGGGTCTCGATGCGGTCCCCCGCAGAAGACCACCCCAGAACTGTGAAAATGCCCCCGTGTGGCCACACGGGGAGCGCCCAAAGGGAAGGGACTTCACCCTAACCCTCTCACTGATACCCTCTATCCTACTGGCAGGTATGGCATCGCACTTGCTAGGGTCGAACAGCCCTATCCCCACTCTCGGCGAGGTGGTATGTACGAAAGTCCCGTGTAACAGGCGACCCACTCGGTTTCAGACCAGGGCGAGCTCATATCCTCCAAGTCATCACAAAATCCCCAACACCTGTGCTCCTAAAACAGTGTACCCGCCATAGGCACCAAACTGGGCAACGTCCGAGAAGACGATCTCTGCCCCCGATCCCAGATCAGGTTGTCTCGAGCTCACCCCCGCCAATATACCCCAAAACACCTTCTCCTGCCGGTTTTCCCAACACACGCCAAGATACTACCACAATTATCCCAACACATGCATAGCAAGCTCAGCACATCATCTAGCTTAAGTAAAGCAGTAGTAGTAGGTCAATCAAGGATAAGTATGTAAAAGAGGCTATGCACGGGTTCATCATATCCATCACTATGCAGTAATTAAAGCACTAATAGTTCTAAATAGCCATGCCTAATGGGCATTCAAAGAATGGTCGGGCGTGAACCTGGGTACGAGTGGTCGTCGTAGCTGAGGTCGTCGTCGTAGTCCTAGTTCAGCTCTCCGGCTCCGGCAGCTCCTAGAAGCGTATTTAAATAAATAAACTCGACTACTAATAGCAATAAATCCACGAGAAGGAACAAATAAGATCTAAAAAGAGGCAAACTCTAGCCTAGCGCGGAGTTTGGATTTTTAGAAGATTTTCAGAAGAAGTTTCATATTTTTCGGAGCTAAAACGGATTTATTATGATTTTCCGAAGATAAAATACATTTCTGAAATTAAAATACGCATATACAATATTGCAGACTTTTAACTAGCTCTAGACTATCTCCAGCTAGCTCTAAAGAGGCTTATAGCCAGCTGTAGGCCGGCTCCTGCGCTGACGCGGCTGCCACGCGTGTGGCTCATCGCCGGCGCCTGCCCACGTGGCGGCCTGCGTGGCGGCGCGCGTGGCGCGGCGCAGCGGATCCCCGGGCGGATCGCTGCGGCGCGGCACCGTCTGTGCGCACGTGAGGCTGGGCCGAGAGTGGCCAGCCGCACGGGATCCCAGCGGATCGGTTGCGGGCACGTGCGCGTGTGGGCCGGTGTGCGAAGCAAAACCCCCCCTGGGGTTTTGACTGGCGTACTCAGGTGCTCGGCGGAATGCCGCAGAGGGGCTCCGGCGCGGCCAAGTTCGCCGGCGGCGAGGCGTAGCCGGGGTCGGTCAACAAACGGCAGCGCCCTGCTCAGCAGGTGTTTGCGCATCGATCTGGGCCCAAAAGGGCGGCGCCTTGGAGCTGGAGCTTGCCTGACGGCGACGGAGCAGCGATGGGCGCGGCGGCGCAGCGTGTTGATCACCGGCGACGGCGTATGGGGGCGCCAACATGCCGGGTGAGCGCGTGCGTGCGACAAGGCACAAGAAGAGACCCAAAAATCTGGGCTTTTGCCCTCACGCGTGCGAGTTCCGAACGGGCGCGCCCGTGGCGGAGCTCGGGGCGGTGCGTGCGGCGGTGGAGCTCGGGGCTCCCGCGGCCGGGCACGAGCGCGTGTGGGGGCGCGCGAATGCCGGCGGCGAGGCGAGCACGGAACGTCCACAAAGGCGGCGCTTTTCCCCCTGCTACCGCGTGCACGGAGCAAAACCTCCATGGCGACGGCCATGGCGGCGCGGCGAGCAGGGTGACGGCGTTCCAGCGGCGTGCGTGTCTACGCGTGTCAAGGGAAACGGCGGAGGCGTGCGCGTGCACCAAGCGAAGGCGGCGGCACCTGCAGAAAGTTCCCAGCTCGGCACGAAGGCCGGCTTCACCATGCGGCGTGCGCGGCGGCGCGGCGGCGACGGCGTGCACGCGTTTCGCCTCGGCTCGAAGGCCGGGTCGTCCACAGATGGGCGAGGAAGCACGGCCTCACCTCGGTGGCCACTGGCCGATGTGCAGGCGTCGGTGTAGAGGGCTGAGCGGGCTCGTCGGTGTGGAAGGGGAAGACGGCGGCGCGGGCAGAGGAATCAGGGGAGGCGGTCGGTGTCGCGGTCCTCGGCTTCACGGCGACCAGGGGCTCCACGGGCGGCCTCCGGTCCTTGCGGCGGCGTCAGCGGTCCCCCTCGAGCGGCCTCCGGTCTTCTCCTCCCTTCCCCCTTCTCCTTCTCCTCCGGCGGGCAGTGGCGAGGTGGAAAAAGGGGAGAACTCCCCGGCGGCTAGGGTTGGGAGTTCCCCGGGGCTGCGGCGCGGCCTTCTTATAGCGGAGCGCAGCGCGGGGGCACGTGGACGGCTCCGATGCAGCGGAGGGCGCGCGCGCGTCGCGACGGCGGCCATGGGCGGCGCCGGGGCGCTTTGGCGCGGCGGTCGTCAGCTAAAGAGGTAAAGGAGGGAGATGACGGGGGCGACGTCATGGTGACGTGGGCATGACGCAAGTTGGGGCCCAGCGGTCAGCGACTGAGCGCGCGGGCGGTAGGTGGTAAGCGGGCCGCGCGCGCGTGGGCTGTGATGGGCCGCTGTGAGGGAAAAGGAGGGGCGCGCGGTGCGTAAAGAAAAAGAGAAGAGGGTGGCGTGGCAGACTTCTAGCTGTTGGTCTCGAGGCCCAACAGTGCAGCTCCCTTTTCTATTTCTTTTCACTCCTTTTCTAATTTAGTTTCAAATTTGAATATAAATTCAAATTTGAAACCCATTCAAATAAACTCCAAATAAAACCAAATGAACTCCAAGTTTCTCACACTAGCATTTTATATTTCCTAAGAATTTTATTTAATTCAAAATTAAATCTAGGAATTAAAGGAGAGAAAAGGAAGACATCCTTAATTAAATTGATAATCACTCAAATAATTCATCGAAAATTTTAAATCCTCATTTTTATTAATTAACATTCCTCAATGAAATTGAGGGATGTTACACTCATAGCCCCAATTGAGATGTGACCAACTAGACAGTTATATGTATATATACATCCTTTGTGTATTGTTATCTACTGAATAATTCAGACTTCAACTGCCTAAATAATTCAGACTATATCTATATGAATGTCTTAGGATTGTGTATTGTCATCTACTGAATAATTCAAACTTCAATTGCCTAAGTGAGCAGATGTCATGGGTGATTGTGTGTAAAATATCTCGTATGCACTGCTTAATATAACTCCATCATCACCATGTTTCCACCTCTTATCATCCTTAGCACATGCTCTGACTACTTTACTCAGAATATGCCCCAAATAAATTGGTGTTGAATACTCATGTTTATGTGCCAATAGTTCCGAAAACTTCACTTTATTTACATTTACCGGAGATTGGGAATTTCAGTCCACCATTTTCAGATTCAGCAACATGACATGGGTAAGTGGTTCCTTGTACAGTTCAAGTCTTTACTGCATAACAACACATCTTGATAAGTGATTCAACAACATGACATGGTAAGTGGTTCCTTGTATAGTTCGAGTCTTTTTTGAAGGTGCATGTGGATTGTGTGTGAATTGTTTATCTCCCAATGTAACAAATGAAGCTTATTTCACTCCAGAAGTCCAGATGGTCAATATGCTATTTCAGGTGAAGCTACATTCTGGTACATATGCTAGTTTATAAGAAAAATTGCTCTTTAGTTTCACTGCAGTTAAGGTTTAGTAAGTTGATGAAATTGCCACCAACGTCTGCTTTTTTTTGTACATGTTGCATCTACTTTTTGTGAAGAGATCTAACAAGTGGCAGAAATTCACCATTATATTGTTTTGCTTCAGCTTTATTTTTGTCACAATATTTTATTAGCGTGATCTAGACTCCTATATTGCCTCATATGAATGAACGTTGGATACCTGCTGCATTGTGAACTCATGAAAACAAAACAAAAATATGTTTGGTTTTGCCCGATCTGGTTATAGAAACCTACACGCTTGGAACATCAATGCAATACAAGAGGTATTTTTCTTTAATATGGCTTTATTATGTTTTCTTAAGGTGCTTGTCTTAATGTCATTATTTCTGTTGCAGGTTGCATTTTTTTTTTTGGAGGGTTGCAGGTTGCATGTTGGAACAGTCATATTGGTGCTATCGCAGCTTTGAAGTAACACTTGCTGGATTCTGTCAATCAAATTAGAATTAGGTTCCAGTGAAAAATAGATGGAAATTTAGATAGCTAACATAGCAAATGTTTGTCATATTCTTTCGTGCAAACGACATGTAGTGCTCTCTGTCTTAAATATGTGTGATATACACTTGCCTGCTATATTATGATTATACTGTTAACGCTCATAAAGCTGTGTGCATCATTTACCCCCAAAACGGTCACTCAACTTTTGCATAATCCCAACAGAAAAGAATAGACACTTGTTAGAACTAGACATGATCATGGTGGCCTCATGGGCCACTCGACCCGCCAATTGACTTGAAACTCAAAAAAATCTGATTGAACTCGAAAATTACACATAAAAAAATGCGGGTTAACCCGACCCAACCATGTCATGGGTCGAGGACGGGCCAACATTTTTTTGACTCGAAACCCGAAAGGACCCGACCCGACGAAAAAAATGCGGGTTAACCTAACTCAACCTAACCGTGTCATGGATCGAGCATGTGCTAACATTTTTTGACCCAAAACCCGAAAGGGCCCGACCCGACAAAAAAAACACATGTTAACCCGACCCAATCCAACCATGTCATGGGTCCAGCACAGACCAACATTTTTTTACGCGAAACCCGAAAAGACCCGACCCGACGAAAAAACACAGGTTAACCCGATCCAACCCAACCATGTCATGGGTCGAGCACGGACCAACATTTTTGACCCAAAATCCAAAAGGACCGACCTGACGAATAAAATGCGGGTTAACCCGACCCAACCCAACCATGTCATGGGTCAAGCACGTGCCAACATGTTTTGACCCAAAACCCGAAAGGACCTGACCGAAGAAAAAATACGGGTTAACCCGACCTGGCCCGACCACGTCATGGGTTGAGCACGAGCCAACATTTTTTTGACCCAAAACCCAAAAGGACCCGACCCGATGAAAAAAACGAGGGTTAACCCGATCCTGCACTTGAGCAAACCGTATAATCACTTGAGCAAACTGTCAGCATCCTGAGGTATGCGAGATACTGCACTTGATTAGACCAGCTCTTTTTTTTAAGACGTGCAAAGCACGTTTTTCATTAAGAGAAGAGAGAGTTACAAAGCGCTACAGTGGGAGAACCCCCAAAGAGCGAGGAAACAAGAAGGGTTACACCTGAAACCAACAGAGAAAGAACCCACACCATCATTACAATAGAGACTACCACTAGGAAGCAGAGAAGGGTACAACGGAGAGGCCCCCAAGGACAACCAGGGTCTGCACACACGAACACCGAGAAGACCCGCACATGACCGCTTTGCCACACAGCTTGCAGGAGCGGCGACCGAAGTGGAAGTTCCGCAAGACGATGCCTTCAGGAAGGGAGCGACAACGACACCGCCATCGTCCGCCCACCCGCGAAGGGGCAGGCTAGGTCTTCACCTGGCAAACCAAGGCGATTGGAGGCCGCGACAATGCCCCCAACAGGGTAAGTCACAGAAGGAGCGCAACCATTGTCGGCCTAACAGAAGCTAGACAAGGCTTTCGCCCAGGCCTCAAAAGCCAATCAACATAACCGGTCATAGCAAACAAGGTGAGAGCAAGGCGATGGAGAACGCAGCAGGAAGCCTCGGCGATGGCATTGGAGGACAGGTGCAGGGAACCGCCGCAACCAAGACAACGGGAGCAGCGCCCTCGGGACCAAACGGAGCCGTCCGAACCATCTCGCCGCCAAAGCGCCGACTAGTACCTAACGTATGATCCAAGCCGTCACACCGTGGGCCCCGAGAAGAGGGAGGAGCCGGGGCCGCCGACGGGAGGAAGGGCAGTGGCTACCGGCAGAGGGGGGGCACAACGGCCGCCGGCACGGGGGAGGGGCCGCGACCGCCAGCCCAGAGAAGGCCACTAGCAGGGGGAAGCCGACCGCCCAGGAGGGGCGCGGGCGATGACGGGGAACTTCAGCCAGCGCAATCAATGAGGTCGGCGGGGAGAGGGCACAAACGGTCGGCGTTGGCGAGGAGGAGCCGAGGCCGCCGTCGAGGATGCCGGAACGAAGGGTGACAGGAGGGAGGTCGGCGCGACCGGAATAGGGGGCTTCCGCAGCGGGTCCGAAGCGAGCGCGAAGTGGTGGAGGAGCCGGTCGTGCCCGCAGCCGAGGCCGGGGGGAGGAGCAGCCACTGGGTAAAGGAGGGGCCGGCCCAGCCCGTCGTCGAGGCCGGGAGGAGGAGCTGCCGTCAGGTTGCAAATGCCGGGGAGGGGACAAGGTCAAAGCTTCGGCACGGCCGCCGGCGGCGGCGCACCTGTACGCGAGCACGACCAGCAGGAGGACCAGGCCGTAAAGCGCGGTGGCGCCGAGCGTCAGGGCAAACCCGAGCCAGTACTGGCCCCTGGTGACCCGTGGGGACGGTCGGAGGAGACGTGCAGCCCGAGCACGATGGCGGCCACGGTCTGGAGCGCCACGGCGTCCACGATGCGGCGGTGAGCATGTGGCAGCGCTACCAGTTGACGACGGACCGAGGACGAGGATGAGGACGCGTACGTGCGATTCAGGAGGGGGAGCATCACATGCATTGCCACTGGCATCTCTCGCTTGACGCCTTGACCGAAGCGTACGGCCGGCGCTGGGGAGCCGGCCGGCCGGCCGGCCCCTCCCCACGATGCCATGAATGAACAGGAGGAGGAGGAGCACGGGCGCGCACAGAGACCGCAGCAAAGCCGCACAGTGGTACTCGCTTGCATTGGGTCCGGTCCACACGGGCCCCCGCCGGTCCGCCGCCGCACCAACCGCCGGGTCCGCGCCCGCACGCACCGGATCCGCGGCGTGGGCGGCCGGAACCGCGGCCAGGGCGGCCGGAACCGCGCCAGGAGACCCATCCACTGACCGGGGACGGCGCCACCCGGCGGCGGTGAGCGCTTGGAGAGAGGCGCGTCGAGGACGAGCGGGCGGAGGAGGGCTTGTCGAGGGGGGGGACATGGCCGCCGGTGCCGGACGAAGGGAGAACGCGGCGGCGGAGAGCCACGGATGCGACCGCGGCCCCCGATCTGACCGCCGGATCCAGGGGTGACCGGGCGGGCCCGCGCCGCAATCGCCGCTCCGCGCGCCAGATCCGCGAGGGAGGAGGCGGATCCACGCCGGAGGAAGCCGCAGCAGGCGCCGGGAGGCCGCCGCCGACGGCCGAGAGTGGCGACCAGGAAGGTGGTGGTGTGGGGAGGAGGAAGGGGGAGGAGAGAGGGGAGAGAAGGAGAGGAGGAAGGTGCGAGACCGGTAGTTGTGCACCGTCCCCGCTGGCCGCCGCCGCCGACGGTGGGGGTGGCGGCGGTGGCCGTGAGGAGGCTGGAGGAGGCGGGGGTAGGCGGCGGCGGGTGGTGCTCCCCCGAGCCGTCTCTCGCGAGACGACGCGAGGGCCTCTCCTCACACCACCATTCCACAGTTGCGTTTGATTAGACCAGCTCTTCTCATTCCTTGATTGGCTGGGAGATTGTACACTACTATAACACAAAAATCCCAATTTGGAACCTCACTATTGACTCTGTCAATCTTAAGGAGCGCCGTTTTCTGTCCACTGTTCACCGTTCATCCAGATTTTTGGCATGTCATAACTAGATACGTCGAGGGAATTCAATGACTGCAATTGTTCAATCACTTGTACTGTTTTTTCCCAGTATAAATCACCTATACTTTTCGTGCAACGGAGTTGGTACCTGGTGCTAAACATGAACACTCTGCAGGTACAAATTAAGGCACAAATGGATTGTTAGTTGGTGTCTCTTGGCAAGGCACAACTTTAAGTGATGATTAGGACCTATAGAAGGCGAACAACCTCCAGGATTTGCTCTCTGCATCGTAATCTAGTCGAAGTTTTTTTTTTCAAATTCCACCAGTTTCTGTAGGATCTAATCGTATAAGTGGTTGCTTTTGCTACAGTTTTAGGCATTATTTTTGCGCAGGGGAATTTCTCTTATGTTCGTGTGCAGGGGCGATGATGTTCCTGCAGGAATCGAATTTTTTTTCCTGCAAAATTCAAATGAAATCCTTGAGCTCCAAGGCCTCTGGACTCAGTTGGATTTGCAACTTCTTCGCATGCGATGCATTTTATCTTTATTGACTTCTGAGATGTAACAATCCACACCAAAAATGGTGTTTAAGCATGTTGTAATTGTAAAAGACTTGCACAACGGTTTGAAACTACTTTGGCTCAAGTTTATTCGTGACTTCCTATGAGTTTCCTTTTGGAAAACATGCTACCTATATCTTTATTTATTGGAGTATTACTTTTTTTAGGGAGAGAGTATATGCACGCAAAATTCTTCAGTTGCTCAAGAATAATTCCTCTCCAGCATTGCCATTCTGAAGAACTCACTCCAGAATCCTTATTTTTTTTAAAAAAAAGGTACAACATCATTATTCACCCGACAAGATTATTCCTGTTACACGGTTCACAAAAAGGTACACAAGCTCCATACCCGTTTGTCTCAGCTTGACCGACTGCACTGTTCGACGTGATCCGAGGACGCGCCACACCGAAACCGAGAGTGACAGCACGATCAGTGACACACACAAAGCGACATAGTAGAACCCAACAGCTAGGGCCGAATGGCCTCAGGCCCATCTAGACGGCCCATCACGATTTGCTGGGCTTTTGCTTTGGAGAAAGTCCTATTTACCCGAATGGTGAGCCGAGGATGTGTTTCCTCCCTCAACTCCAAAACCAGCTGTTCTAGCTACTCGAACCTCATACGTGCCTCCTCTAATACGGTGGCGCTCTAAACCAATCGGACACACTAGAGTATCACAGTGGTAAGCCACATCAAGTCTAACCTTAGCTCCCGGTTCAATCCCTATGGGAGCTATGATTTTTTTTGCCACTATTTTTTATTTATTCCTTCTTTTTAAGCTTTATTTGTTTTCTCATTTTTTTCGATTTTTAAAATGTTTTTTAGATATTGGTATACATATAGTATAGTCATGTGAGGATTTGGTCATACACATCCTTCACAACAAATTAAAATTCATCATATCCTGTATAAGAAAAAATAAAAAAGAATAAAAATAGAAAAATAAAAAATAGTCAAGGATCAAACTTAGACCACTTATATTATCTCTCCCATTGTTGCTTACGTGAACAATAAACCCAAAAAATGGCAAATGGAGGGACAAATTAAAAATCATCATATCTTGTATAAAGATATAAGAAAAATGAAAAAACTAAAAAAATCACCAAGGATCAAACTTGAGCCTTTTATATTATTTCTTCAGTTGTTGCTTAGGTGAAAAAAAACCCAACAAAATGGCAAATGGGGGGTTCAAACCTGGGCCTTAAGATATCTAGACGAAAGTGCTACCACTGCACCATGAATAAGTGCTGCAAATTTGGTAATCGAAATTATATCTGTTTACTACCTCAACCCACCCGGACAGCTCATGGGCCGGCACGTCACCCGGCCGGGCCGCATCGCTCAACTGCTCACCAGCCACACCACCCGACCACAGGCCACGTCCATTTGTGAGCAATGTACGTTATGACTTTCTTGAAACTACTTAAATTTTTTATGGCAAGATTGTGAACAAAAAACATGCTATTATGTCAATTTGTAGAATTTTTTACCAAATTCAAATATTATTGTAATTGTTATGTTGTAATTTGGAGATAGAAGTATGAATTGTCCCTAGATATGGATAGTTGTGATACACATATCTCACATGTGGCGACATCTCTCACGTAGTCACATTGGTCGTAGTGAAACATGTATGCAGTTGTGAGGATGTGCACCACCATTTTGTCAGAATCAATTGAAACTTTTTTTCATGACTATACACCAAAATGGTGTGTCCATGGAAGTTTTTAGATTTTTCTAGCAAGGTTAGGGTATTTTAAAATTTATTCTTTAGTAAATCAATAAATAATTACAATAATAAGAAAAATTGCTCTGAAAATTGCACAAATGCACACAACATCTTTGTTTGGATCCATGAAAACCCTATTAAAGTTTCAGATGATTTGGAGATAGTTGTGATACACATATCTCACATGTGACGACATCTCTCACATAGTCACATTGGTCGTAGTGAGACATTTATGCAGTTGTGAGGATGTGCTCCACCACTTTGTCAGAATCAATTTAAACTTTTTTTCATGACTATACACCAAAATTGTGTGTCCATGCAAGTTTTTAGATTTTTCTAGCAAGGTTAGGGTATTTTAAAATTTATTCTTTAGTAAATCAACAAATAATTATAATAATAAGAAAAATTACTCTGAAAATTGCACAAATGCACACAACATTTTGTTTGGATCTATGAACACCCTATTATAGTTTCAGACGATTTGGAGATAGTGGTACTATACATCCTTGTAAAGCATGTATGTCTCACATATACTCAATGTTTGCAAGTGAGGCATGTAGTTGAATGTGTGGGATGTGTAGTTCCACCTTCACAAAGTCATTATAATAATATTACTACCACGTGGCACAATGGGATTGGCCTATCGGTTCGATTCCCATATTTAACAATACCTAACTCCCTCACAACATAATATGCAGCGCAATGGTAAGGCTCCCTAGTTTTAAGTCCAAGGTGTGGGTTCGAATCCCTGTTCCCTCCTCTATGCTGGTTTTTTGCATTTTCCAGTGTGCACGGCTGGGTGGCGATGCGGCTCCTGTGCCCGGGTGACCTGGTGCTTGCGCCCGGGCGACGAGGCACTCGTCGAGAGGTGACTTGGCAACGTAAATCTATACTATAAGCAGGGAAGACAATTGAAAACTTTTCTCATCTAATTCGGGTCCGTCTTACCCCTCACGCCGGACCCACTTATCAGGTTGCATGATGACCGAAAAGGTGGAACGACCATAAAAATCGCAATTTGGAGAGCGTTTCTGCTAAAATCATAATGTTTTTGTTACTCAACGTCTCCTTACCCACCCACCGTGTACCCACATGGCCACATCGGGCCCACCCTGTTATCTGTCCATGCCCCGTACGACCAGTAAAAGATGAATGTACGCGCGACCGTGTACCCCTTCCGCTCTGCTTAGTTGCTCCCACGGCGGCGGCGGCGGATCGCGATTCGCACGGCGGCGCATCTTGAATCGTAGTAGGCTGACGGGTAAGCGGCGCGTCACAATGCAAGCAGACGGTGGTCGCCGTTTCTCCTCGGTGTCTCCACTCTCCAGTCTCCAGAAGCCCTACTCGTTCTCCGTCAACTGCTGTCGCGGCTTCTAATTCCCTGCTGCCCTGCTTGCTTTTGTCGGCAGATGCCGGTCATCCTTAAGACCTTGACCGCCTTCCCATTCTTCATCTGCAGCAGCAGGCGGAGGCCAAAGATTTGCTGGGCACAGGGCAGATCACAGAGGCTCCTTGTGGCTGAGTGACCACGACACAACTGAACCACATGGGCAAGGGGACATGGCGAACGATGAGTGTCCAAACTCTGTATTAAAGTGATTCGATTGGTATGGATTGAACGTGGAGTGGATCTGTGGATGTGGTGACTAGCAAGAGTAGGATTTTGGCAAGATGAAGTTTTTATTAGCTGTGATATTTCAGTGATAAATTGGTCGTGCTTCTATAGACTGAAGAAATGGACGCTGAAGAAAGACAGAATGGCAATAGTATTTTTATTAACATGCAAATTTGATTAAAGTTGTTCTAGCAATATATTTGTGTTATCTATGTTAACTATATATTGTTACATATCAATTGTACAAGTGTATATGGTAGTAGCTGGTTCAATATAACGTTCAATATTATTGAATCGGCGGTTCATTCGGTTCATAACAGTTAATATTGAATCGGCGGTTCAGTCGGTTCATAACAGTTGAACCAATGAACCAAGACCCTCACCAATTCTATGACCGATCCGGTCCTAATAACACGCCCCCCCACGCGTCACCGCACGACTACCCAGCGCGCCACCGTAGCCCTTGCCGCTCCCCCAAGAGCTGCGTGTCCCACCGCACACGCGCTCTCCTGCAACCCCTCCTGCTCGTCGGCCATGGCGAAGCCAACGGCGGTAGGGGCGAGGAAGCCCTCTGCGGCGTCCATCATCATGCTAACACTAGCTCCGCGGGCCTTCTCTACTTCTGCTCAGTGTCTCGCTCTCCTCGCTGTCCCCCACCCTGCAACCGCACTGCCACCTTCGTGCCCGCACACACGCAACACCACCAAATCATGTTCGACCCCGGCGTCGCAGGCCTCGAGCGCCACCACAAGGACCGCGATGGGAGAACCTCGCCGTCGCGGAGCTGCATGCTCCGGGCATGGAGGTTGCGCCCCGTCCCGGAGGGCCTCTCCGACGGCGGGGCCGATGCTGACGAGGACTACATCAACGACGCCGCACGTACAATGTCACGTGCTGCATGGAGGAACTGTTCCCCATGATCGACGTGCACCCCGCCGCCGACACAATCACACACGATGAGGTGGCTGTCTGAAACCTCGCCAAGGTGCGGCGGGAGGTGCTGCACCGCACCACGAGGTTGCTCGAGCTGCACGCCTCGGTAAGTACGAGCGGTTAAGAATCAAAATAAATTATTCAGATTATTTTTTTTGTATTCAGGTTGATTTGTTTTTAGTGATGAATGCAATGCCCACGCACGTCACCACCATGCCTTCATCCCAAGTCATCCGTGACTTTGCTTAGTAAGAGCTCCATGCCATCCTGTCATTGTCGTATCACCACTGCATAAGATAGTTATAATGTGGCATTTATAAGTATATTACACGTATGATTTAACATATTGGATTATTCAATTTATTTTTAAAATAATATTAAACAACACTTTTTGAGGGAAATATTATTTTGATGAAAACTTTGGACCCTAACCACACCTTGCCATAATTTTTTTCCTGAAGCTAAAAGCCGAAGGGCTACACCAAGTGATGTCTTTCCCTGTGCACATATCCTCTTTATTGCTCGGTTGGTGTATATGTTTTCCTTTTGAGGCTCTAAAGCTGGAGATGCTAGGATAACGAACGGTTTGTAGAAATCCAATCCAATTATTTACAAAGGCAAAGGTGACCAACACTCTAATTTCTACTCTTGTGTAGTTCTTCATTGTAATTGTGTTCCATGTACATAGCTTGTATGGGTATGGTTGATGTTTGTTGGTGGCCAATGCCTCTGCATAATTTATTTCGAATTATGTAGTCCTATGTTATCTATCTATTCTTTTGATACAATTTACATGCCTGCTGCATTTTGCTCATTATATGGTATCACGTGAAATTATGTAGGTTGGTTTGACAACCTTTTTCTCGTTTCCTTATTGTTTTCTTGCAGGTTCACTTGTCTCTCCAAGATGTTTGCCTCCCTGTTCTACATGGAGGTTTGACGATGAAGGTTACTTTTTATCCAATTATGATCAGACTTGAGGAGCAGAAGACAAATCTAGGGGAAGAATATGGTCATATGGAAATATGGTTAGTAAACTAATCAGAAATGGATGGGGTATATGGTGCTATTATTGCTTTCGGGATTGGTTGGATGTACCGACAAGGGTGTTATTCATCTGGTGCGAATGCATATTGATGTCAATTGCTTTGCTCCACACGCTTCTCGTTTCCACCAATAAAAGGTTGTTTGTGCTATTTTCATTTGTGAGCAGTTAAGCCATGCATTTCTTTTCTCTTTTATCTATCCAGTTCCCAAAGCCAATGCCATCACAGAGCTATACTGAATTGATTGATTTAATGTTATGTAGGTTCCTAACTTACCGTGTTCAGGATAACCTCTCAAAATATGTAAACTGATCATGTACCCACCATCACAACCTGAAGCCAATAAATTGCACAATGGAATATATATTATCCCATTCGGTTGTTGTAAATGTGGTTCATTCCATTGCCGGCCCAAGTTACCTAAGTTACAGATCGAGCGGAATTTTTCATAGGAATTCAAATTCAGTGTCTACAAAACAATGCCCTTGAAAATTTGCATCTACCAAACGTGTGTTCCTTATTTTAAAGTAAAATATTATGAAGAAGCTGATAGTTTGTTATTATCAGTTCAAAAGTGGTTGGATTATTTGTTTTTCCTAGGTAGTACATAGAAGGTTGAGAAGGACGAGATTATGAAAGAAGCTGTGGGAGCAACGTGATCAAATAGGATCAATATACAAATGACGAAATAATCAATTCAGAGTGTCTTAAGATTTCTTAAAAACACGTGCGGCAAGTTCTATTATACAAAAGAGTTAAAAGAGATAATAATATAATTACATAAATATCAAGAAGATAGTCACAAAACAAGAAGTATCTCAATGGTTAGTGCAGAGATTTAAAATTGGATGGGTTCCAGCTTCGAATTCTAGTTATTTCAACTTTTTTATTTTTTTCATTCCTGGTCGTCATAAAAACTCCACCATCAAGTGCCGCCTGGTGATTTACATTTTGTGACCACGATTGGTAACTTTATGCGACGAAATTTTTGCGTCATATTATGACACATTACATGACAAAATCTTGCCCCGACATGAGCATTTTCATCATAGAAAGTTGATATTATTGTAGTGCCTAACGAGAAAGGAACTGAATCGATCACTCTCATGTCTCGCATTCGTGGACTAGTCATCGTAAACCATGATAATAACTTGGTCCGAGTACTATAACCACGTCTTACCAGGTAAACTGTATGATAATGTGCTTTCCTACGGTACATCCAACTAACCATTGTGGTATATGTTCGATGCATATGTCGTGTGTTATAAAAAAAACTTGTGCCACATTTTGGGTCGTGAGTATAACACTACACCAAATAATTTATTTAATATTTTTCATAAAAAGTTTCTAAGATTTGTTTGAACAGTATTAAAATAATTTTACTTGCAAAAAAATTAAAAAAAAAAGTGGTGCCATGGGCCCAACTTGCACAAGTGACAAGCACTCAATAGTGTAGGAGAGTTCTTAAGGAGTTCAAGCAAGTTAGTCTGGCTGGGTATTTAAGTTGTGTTCATCCTTCCTAGATAGGCGAGGTGGGACTAAAAAGCGTGGATATGTGATTTGTGCTCTTTTTTCCCTCTGGGCCGAGCAAACAGAAGTGGCCTAGAAAACTGATGTAGCGCAACCATCCGTCCTATGTTGCAAGATGAATTAAGTTAAAAACAAACAGTGCTGGGCTAATAACAAATACCTTGAGTTTGATCATGAGCTCCTGGTTTGAAAACCCATAGGAGCCCTGTTTTTTTACTTTTACAACATTTTTGGTTATTTGTTCATATTTTCCGTTCTCTATTCTAATTTCATTTTCTGCCATTTTTTACATTGTTTTAATTTAAACATATGGGTACGACTATGTCATTACAATTTTAAATGATTTGAACTATGTGCAACTATACATCCATCACAACCATAAACATCTCTCACTTACTCCCATGAGTATATGTGAGACATGTTCATGATTGTGAAGGATGTGTATCACCACATTCTCGAAATCATTTGAAATTTTTATGTCATGATCATACACCAAAATGAGTTGTCCATGCAAGTTTTCAGATTTTCTAACTAGGTTAGGGTATTTTTAACATTTTTTCTTCCATTTACCATAAAATAATTACAATAATATGTAAACTTAGTCAGAAAATTGTACAAATGCACACAACATCATGGTTTGTCTCCATCACCATGCCATTTATTTTTCAAATGATGTGGACAAGACCAACATGGAAGCCAAGCGTCGTCAGACGCTTGAGACCGTAACCAGTTTTTGTTTCTAAGATACTGAGGTGCAAGAAATGAATCTACAGAATGCTTACAAAAAAGGCATGGTGCAATATCAACATGTGCACTCTCCTCTAAAAAAAAGTTCAAGTAAAGATCAAATCTGCAGAACATGGTCGAGCAGTCTGACAAAGCCCAGCGATACACAGACGCAAGAACTTATCTTGGCTGCTACAAAAGGACGACATATGGGTGATGATAGTGTGGGCAAGTGGTGATATTTGTTCCTCTGACCGCTTAGAGTAAATCTGCTGTGGTGCAAACAATGCTTCAGATTCACCAATCATGAACTAGGACTGTGACCTACCGGCCTGTTGTGCTCCTTTGATACAAGCAGACCAAGACACGGCAACAGTATAAGCAAAAGGACTACAGCCAGCAACTAGTCACAGTGAAATGCAACAACCAAATTTTACTACTTACACATAAGAGAGCAAATGGAAATGCAGAGAAACCATCTCATCGTGCAGAACATGATAATGGGTCCGCCTTGTTTGTTCCCTGCTAAGAGCAGCAAGCACATACCAATATTTATTTAGCACTTAAATGATGTAGGATTCAGAGATAACTAACAGTCATAACAGCATTTTGCTCTGGACAAGCTGATTCATGTCAATTAACTTACGGAGGAATACATTCTTGAAGCATCAATTTTCTCATGTGGACACAATATAGGAGCTAGTAGCTACGGTTATGTCATCAAGACTCAAGAAAAGTAGAAACAAACATGTTCCTATGAGAACTGGACTTTAACTACTTCTTCTAAGCATTATTTAAAATTACAGATAAGCTGCTAACCATGATCATTGAGAAATTGACTGGCCTAGCATGTAAACTGTTAGAAAGAGAACAATCAACACCAATCATTATCCTCACCTTTGGGGTGGAGTTCGGGCGTGTTTGGCTCCCCGCCACCACCTGCCACGCCACTGTTTCGCCCGCCACAGCCAGCGGCGGATGAATCCTCCACCACACCCATTTTACTGTACCGTGGTGGGGGCGCGTGTGGCGAGGCGCGTAGTGGCCTGCAACCAAGCAGGCCCTTCATCTTTGAGTTGGACTACTCATCTGTTGTTTCAGTTAAGGTTTTCTATTTTTGTTGTTTTAGAAACACCATGTTACAAACCTTTTAAATTTGCTAACTCAAGTCATAATTTGTTGTAGGATAAGATTTGGGCACATCCATGATAACAAGTTCATTCTGCTTTTTACTCCTGCCAATGATTGAACAATACATTTTTTTCAGCTTCTTTTTTGGAACTTTCGTCCTTAATTAGCCTTTTAAAGTAGTGACATGGACCACAAGTGCTCTTTCACATTGGTGTTTTCCCTTACCTGCAGGTTAGCTCCAATGAACCAAAAGTACTAATATTTGTCAGACTTGAGCTAGGATGATAAATATTGATATAGCTAGCAGTGTCATGTGCTGACAGAAACATTCTCTGATTGCGCTATAATTGTTCGCTCTCTAACTAGCAGAGCATAATTCTGACAAAGAAACTGCTCTTATTTATTTGGATATTGTTACTACACTGAATGAGATGAATTCATAATTGAATTTGAGCAGAAGTAATCGAACCTGTCTTTGCATTACACCAGCAATATGTCGCAGGTCAATGGAATAGGAAAAAAAAGAGTAAAATGCACCGGAGGTCCATTAACTTGTAAGAAGGTGTCACTTAGGCCCATCAACTTTGAAAATACATTTTTAGGTCCATAAACTTGTTGTGTCGTTCACCGCAGGTCCATAACTGTCCATATATGCTTCTACTGGTGACATGACATGATGACTTGGCTAGAAGAAGTATATCCTAATTGAGGCATTTCATCGAGCAGCTTATGAGTGACACATGCTTGATATTTCCGGAGCTAAACGACAGCAGCCTACTCCTATCGTACATGCGAGGATGCTACCGTTATTCAACCCAAGGAATGTCTAAGTATATGTGTCGCCCATTTGTAACCTACTCATTGAAATGTCTTAGCTAGAAGATATTTCTTGAGCCAAGTCATCATGTCATGTCACCAGTACAAGCATATCTGGACAGTTATGGACCTGCGGTGAATGACACAACAAGTTCATGAACCCAGAGATGCATTTTGAGAGTTGATGGACCTAAGTGACACCTCCTTACAAGTTGATGGACCTCTGGTGTATTTTACTCGGAAAAAAAGAGTAGCACATTACCTCTGACAACTTCCTTGACCCTCAACCACCGTGGCCCTTACGCTGGGGGCGGAGGCGGCGACGCGGCAAGGACGCCAGCGTGCTGGCGTTGACGAGGGCGGGAGCGGTGCTGTGCGTGCGCGTGAGCCTCACACCTTCACCTCCGGCGCTGGCGGCGCCGTCGATCCTTGCTGATGCCGAACGCCGCAGGAGATTGCCGCTGCTGTAGGTAATGAGGGCGGCCTGGGGTTGACGACGGCGTCGTCTCCAGTGGTGCGGTGGACGGGGCGATGGCGACAACAAGGGCGGCGGCGGTGGCGATTGCGAGGGCGACGGGTGTGTACCGGGGAGGGAGTGCGGGGGCGGCTCAGCCCAGGGCGACGGGCGTCACCGGAGAGGGGGTTCAGGGGTGGCGGCGCGGCAGGGCCACCGGTGCAGGCTCCGGCGGCGGCTGGAGGGAGGGAGGAAGAGGACGACACGGGGAGGGAGGGACTAAGGGAGAGAGAGGACGACACACAGTGGTGGGTCGGGGTGGGACTGTGGGAGAGGTCGCGGTGCGGGCTGAGCGAATAGGGGAAGGTGGAAAATGACCAACGTACCCTTTTTTATAAAAACTAAAAAAATCAGAGAGAAAATAGGAGGAAATGGGAGGAAAATCCAAGTACCATAAAATCTCTCTTAATTTTTTATTACTGTAATCATTTTCTTTATATTCAGACAATATAACGAAGTAAAACTAAGGTAATTGTTATCCTAATGCAACATGATAATTCTCTCTCTCGAATTAAGAGAAATGTGTCTTTACGACGACTCGAGATGTCCATACGATCAGATCACAACGCTAACCAACCACATCAACTCATGCTAACTTTGGTCAACTGAGATGATCCGGTCAAAATCCATCATGTGGGCTTGTTTAGTTGGGGGAAATGAGTGAAAAATTTTGCATTGGACTGCGTACGCAGAGAGAAGAAATGATCTGATACGGTTCTCTATGTTAAAATTTTTGATAAATTTTTTGGAACTAAACAGGGCTGACTGCCTATTTAAACAAGAAGAAGCTTGGTTGAACTAAACAGGGCTGGCTGCCCACAAGAAGAAGCTTGGTTTGGCTTCAAAGCAGTGTAGCAGCCGTGCTACTTCATTCAAATCGTGTGTTCGTCAGGCAGGGGGCGCAGGGCCGCAGGGGTGCGCTGCCTGCCTCGGAAAAAAAACAAAAGAGAAAACGATGAGGCAAAAGTACAGGCCCCGATTACTTGGTGGGCCAGAGCAGCGCAGGGTCGCTCATCCAACAAGGCCCAATTGGGCACCCATTATTGATTGGGATTTGGTGGGCGCGCCCGCGGGCCGAGGACGTGTGTTGGCCGGCCGAAGCACACACGCACACGAGCGAGGAGCACGCCGCGAGGAACGCCTCCTTGACACGCTGCAGGGAGAAAAAATGGCATGTTAGATGCACGGTTTTAAATACCGGTGGCTACCGGTCGGTTTTCGCGAAAACTGCTCCTACTGCTTCGGCTCGGTAGCAAAAAAAAGATCGGTTTTCCGAGATTTCGACTGGCCCAACCGACCCTAAAAAATTTCCTGGTTAACCGCTTGATTTTGCCGGTTTTCCAGGCCGGTTTTTGCTGATCGAAAAAACCACTCGGAGCCGGTTTTGTGAACCCTCGTTAGATGTGGACGTTTCGTTAATCCCAGGATCAGGGCGCGCGCGTTCTCAGAACATACATACTGTACTCCTGTATACAGTACATAATATGCGCGGAGGCGTTTCCGTTCTCGCGCTTGCCGATCGGACCTCTCCTCTGCTGGGTGCCACTTGGCCTCGGTCTCTCGGTTCCGGCAGGCGGCACAACGCAGCCGGTGGCGCGAATCCGAGAGAAGAAGAGACTCCTCGCGTCAGGTTGTGCGATCAGTCAGTCAGTCAGGTCAGGTGGTAGCAGCAGCAGCACAATGCAAGCTGCCCAACAAGTGGCTACGATTCCGCGACCAAATTAGCAGCGATCATTAACCGGATGAGCAATTGTGCGGGGGCGTTGCCTTGTACTCCCTCAGTCCCTAAATATAAGCATTCTTCGATTTCCGTGGTGCACGTTTGACCATTCGTCTTATTCAAAAAAATTGTGAAAATATAAAAATAGTTATGATATACTTAAAATATATATGATGGTAAAACATGTCATAACAAAATAAATAATATTTTCATAAATTTTTTGAATAAGACGAATGATCAAACGTGATCAGCAAAAGTCAACAAATACTTAGAGCATCTCCAACAAGTCCCCATTTGGGGTTTGCATTTTAGAATTTGGGAATAAACATCAAAATTGTTGCTCCAACAAGTCCCCATTTGGGGCTCCTATTTTGAGCGGATGTGCAAATCCCGAGCTCCTCCGCGCAAAATTGCGCTCGTCGTGACGCTCCGCAATCGCGACTTTGGCCGGGACGGTTGACCCTTCGCGCGCGAGGAGGCTTCATCTCCGTCTGGTCCCGCGCGCTGCCATTCTCCATCACGCGTCTCTCCATCGCGCGGGGCCGCAGGCCATCGCGATCTCACCATCGCACGCGCGCCCGTCTCGGTCGATCGCGAGCGCGCCATCGCCCGCGCGCCTTCGCCCTCGCCCATCTGTCATCGCCCGCGCGCCAACAAGTCCCCAGCGCCAGCCATCGTCGTCTCGCAGAAGGGACAGCCGGTCATCTCCATCGCCCATCTCCCATCGCCCTCGTTCTTCAGGTTGGGTTTCCCTCTTCTTCAACAGCGCTAGGGTTTATGGTATGGCCGGGTTTGATCTTTTGTCGGCCCTGATTTTCCTTTAGATGATCCTTGGTTATGTACTCCATGGCCGCCTTGGAGAGATGAATTGGTGGAGGTGTAGTGATCTGTAGTTTTACTCATAGTGTAGATATATAGAGATGGCCGTGGTTTAGATGATCCATGATCCTTGTTCCATTATACATGTACTGTTAACTGATAATGTAGTTTTTTATTCTTCTTTAATTTGTAGATTCATCCAATGAATGTCATTTATTTTTGTGATCTTTAATTTGTAGTTGCATCCAAATGGAACCATATGGAATGTATGCAGGCATGCTCGCAGGAGAGCATGGTGATGATGCTGTGCTGGGCAACTTGACCTATGCATCGACACAAGAGGGTGGATAAACTTTTGATTATTCAACTCAAGTTCTCAGGGATGATGTTGAAGTGCTGATAGATCAAAATGATCAAGTGATGCCAACGCAAAAGCAGAAGGGACACTCAAGAGGACCAAAAAATTTGATCCAAAGGAGGATGAAGCTATTTGTTCAGCTTGGTTGAACGTTGGCAAAGATCCCATTCTTGGGGCTAACCAAAAGTCTGCAGCGTTTTGGACAAGAATTAAAAATTTCTTCGATGAGCACAAAGAAACTACAATGGAAAGGTCACAGAGTTCGATACAACACAGGTGGGGGATTATTCAGACTTCTGTTAACAAGTACTGTGCGGCGTATGATCACATTGAGCGCAGGCCTAGAAGTGGAGCTTCTGCCCAAGACATGGTGAGTTCTCATAGTTGGTTGCTTTGTTTATTTGAACAATATTGAAATATTACTAATCTTTAAAAATAATAAAATGTGCAGATTACTGCAGCAGACGCAATGTACCTGGATGCCGACGAAGAGAAAAAGCCATTTACTCTAAGACATTGTTGGGACTTGTTAAAGGAAGAAGACAAGTGGAAGGCTAGGAGGATTGAACTAGCTGAACAAGCAAAAGTAGTCTCTAATAGTAAGAGGAGACAGAAGACTACGAAAGACTCGAGCCCGACGAATGAAGGCACTAGCAACAATGGAGAAGTACAAGAGATTGCAGACCCAGGTAAAGAAGAACGAAAGAGGCCCAAAGGACAGAAGGCGGCAAAAGAAGCTCTAAAGCGGGGAGCTGCCGACGCTTGCATGGAGGTTATGGACACTATGTGGGCTAAGATAGAGAAGGCAAAACAGGAGAGGTTCGAGGCTTCACTTTAGATAGAGAAACAGCGACTTGCGAGAGAAGCTGAAGCAGAAGAAAAAAGAGCGCAAGCGGAAGAAAAAAGAGCTCAAGCTGAAGAGAAAAAAGCAGAAGCTGAAATTATAAGAGCTCAAGCTGAAGCGAAAAAAGCAGAAGCTGACATCATGAAAGAGGAAAAAGATATAATGTCAGTGGACATGTCCTCTCTCACCCCGCTTCAGAAGCAATGGTACGAGGCGATGCAGAAGAAGATCGTTGCTAAACATTTCGCAAATTAGTTTTAGTTCATTTATTTTGACAATAATATTTGGATTTAATGAAACTTTCATTTTGTTTGTGCTTCATTAGATAAGCATTTATTTTTTTTTGGACAAATTGATGTAAACAGTACTCTATTTAGTTTATGTGTACGTGGTCATATTGTGCATGCTTTGTAATTTGCAATGATTAGCACTGTACGTGGTCATCTCTTGTGCATGGTCTGATGCTGCAGGCATTGATTAGCAAAAGGACCAGCACCTGACGCACCTGACGTACTCGCTGCTGCTGCTGCCTGCCTGGTGCATGGGCTGGTTAACGTGATGAGATTTGGTGTCCTAATCATTGGCCAATGATTGCTCTGCACGTCATGAGATCTTGGTGTCCAACTTTTGGTTCTGCTAGCTGCCCATCATTGGCCACCTGCAAATCAATGTCGAGCAATGTGTTTAGATCCATATGAATTGGTTGAATTGGAGAAGAATTAGTGTAAATGCAGATGAATAGTGAGAGGTGATGTGATAGATGATAGGATGTTTTTTGCAAACTTTTTGGGATCTAAACACACGCCAAAAGCTGCCCATCTGCTGCTGGCTGCGCTGCCCATTTGCTACTGCTGGTGCTGTCTGTCCGACAACAGCTGCTGCTACAGCACAACAATGATTATCAGGCAAACCACAGCACCCAATTTGACACAACCATGCACGTAAATTAAATAATTGAAGGAACGATTCAACGATGAATCTTTTGAATGAACTACGCTCATTACACAAAGTTCATAAAATAAAATAAATAAATTCCATACACGAAAGTATGTCTGAATCTAAACAAGGTGAACTCATTCTTAAATTTGTAGGGAAATGAAACTGGTATAAATCGGGATGATTGTTCCATAAGTGCTCGATGAGATCTTCTTTCAACTGGAAATGTGTTTTCTTCTCTCTGATTTTCTTATGCGCTTCAATAAATTGAGCGAGTGTCCTAGTAGGCCTGCCACGATTAGGTTCCACATTTTCGCCCCCATTAGGGAATCGCTCATCAGGGTCCACCTCTCCTTCATCTTCAATAATCATATTGTGCATGATCACACAAGCCCTCATGATCAATGCAAGTGTTGCTCTATCCCAACAGCGAGCTGGTGCTCTAACAATGGCCCACCGAGCTTGTAAAACCCCAAAGGCTCTTTCCACGCACTTCCTTGCTGCTTCTTGTGCTCTGGCAAAGTATTTCTTTTTGTTCCCCAGAGGAACAGAGATGGACTTCACTAAAGTCGCCCAAGAGGGGTATATACCATCAGGTAGATAGTAACCCATTGTATAATCATGTCCATTAATGCTATAATTGACCTCTGGAGCTGTGCCCTCTGCCAGGTTAGCAAATAAAGGAGACCGATGAAGGACGTTGATATCATTGTGAGACCCGGGCATTCCAAAAAATGCATGCCATATCCATAGGTCGTGAGAAGCTACAGCTTCTAAAATGATAGTTTGAGTGTTCTTATGCCCCCTGTACTGACCTTGGTTCTCGTATGGACAATTCTTCCACGCCCAGTGCATACAGTCGATGGACCCTAACATGCCAGGAAAGCCCTCCCTTGCACCCATTGCCAGTAAGCGTGCTGTGTCGGCCTCATTGGGGTATCTCAAGTACTCATCTTCAAAAATTTCAACAATTGCTTTGACAAATCTACGAAGGCTCTCAATGGCAGTACTTTCACCAATGCGACAATACTCATCGGTGGAATCAGCGGCAACCCCATAAGTAAGCATACGAAATGCGGCGGTGATTTTTTGGAGGCAACTCAATCCAAGTATTCCAGCCGCATTTGGTTTCTGCACAAACCAATTATCGTGAGCTTCGACAGCATTCATTATGCGTAGGAACAGCCCCTTGTTCATCCTGAACCTGGACCAAACAAATAAAAGGTTGACAACACGAATAATAAATGAACAAGAACGCAAGAGGCGAATCTAAAGCGAAAGAACAACCACCTCCGACGAAAATATTGGGGCCCATACGTCGGATTATCCGCAAAATAATCTTGATAGATCCTTCGATGGCCGCCTTCTCTATCTCGATAAAGATAAGCATGTCCAGGCATAGAACCACCGTGTCTTCTTTTCCGATTGGAAAATTGGTACGCAATTTGACCAGCGGAGAATATGAGACGGGCGTCGTCATCTGATGAATCATCGTCCAATTGTCGTTGTAGGAACGATCTCTTGAAAACCATTGTGACGTGCTGGGGAGGATATGGCGGGCAGCCTGGGGATAAGAAGGCGGGCTGAGGGATGATATGTCGACCTAGGGCAGGCTAGGAAGGAGAAGGCGAGTTGAGGGAAGGAGATACCGACCTGCGGGAGCTGATCGGCAGCGACGGCAGACTTCGGCGCAGCCTCGCGGTCTCACCGTGCGAGGGGACTACGGCGCGCGGCCTCTCGGTCTTCCACGCGAGGTCGACAGCGCGCGAGGAGAGGTGGGAGAAGTCACGGTGTTCTCAACTACCGGTACTAGATGGGCCCATTTTTTTAATTTGCCAAGCCAAAATTGAGATACTATTGGAGAATGACTTTTTTTTCCAATTCCCATATTAATTTGCAAATTTGCAAATAGCCCAAAATGCAAACCCCTAATGGGGACATTGTTGGAGATGCTCTAACAGTAACAGCTGCGTGCATTCCGATCGCCGTGAGCATAGCAGCATATTTTCGGAAAGGAAAACATCAGTACAGCACAATATATATATTTTGTTTCTAGAAAAAGAAAAGAAGAAAAACTAGCCAACGAACGAAATCCAACCGCACCCACCTTTGCTATCAGGGCGCACACAATGCAATTATGCAAAAGCTACTATCGGAGAGCTGCAGCTGCTGCTGCATTGATTCAATGCAAATGGCACACTTGTGGTCAGCCAGCCAGCCACTTGCTGCGAATCTGTAGTGCTGACCATTGGTTCCAGTTCCCAGATGTAAACGTGACCGACCGACCGAGTGGGGCATATACTCTCTCCGTCTCTAAAGGTCGATGAAATGGGAGCCCCTATGATTCGTTATCATTAGCTCGTGTTTATCTACATGTGTTCAAGTATACAAACTTGCGTTTTTTTCCTGACAGATATCACCAGGCCGGGTAGCAGGTGATGAGATGAAAGAGAAGTCCGTTCGGCTGGCTTATCTCGACTTATGCTGATATGTACGTCTAATTTGTTGTGAGAGGAAAAATAGTGCGCAAAAAGTCCAAATAAGCTTGGGTTCCCAGACTCCTATCTAAGCATTCGAGTTTGATGAGTGTCCATCTCTCCAAAAGAGCATGGATGAATCGCGTGTCTATTTAATTTCCCTCTTGTATGATAAAATAAAAGAAGAAGTCCATTTTACCCCTCTGTTATAATCGGGGAGACTGAAAAACACCTCCGAATTCAAAAACTAGACATCTTAAACCCTCCAAACCTTAAAACCGGACAAATTACACCCCTCGACCATTTCAAAATGGTTTCACGTGCTTACACCCCTCGACCATGTCAAAGTGCTTTCACGTGTGCTTTTGCTTATGTGGCAACGGGGTCCACATGTCGGAATCCACCTCACCATTTTTTTGCCACATTCTCTCCCTCCCTCCATCTCCACCTCTACACGTCATAGTGGCCATCGTTGACCAGCGATTTCTCGTCGGCGATGGGGCTAGCTGCTAGCCTGCTACACGACCAGAGGAACAAGGCGTGTTTATAACCCCCTCCCCCCCCACATGGCCCCGGCGGCGCCGAGTGGTGGCGCGTTGAGTCTAGTAAGCAGCGACGCCGTCCGGCGGGTACGGCGGGGGAGACATGGAGGAAGCGAGGGGGGTGTGAGCACCAGCAAGTCACCTTAGCTTGGTTTTGGTAGTTGGTTTTGGGAGAGAAGGTCGGGAAAGGGGCAATCGGCGTGCGGGTGGAGCTTTAGGCGGGCGGTCGCTTGGGCGGCCGCGGGACCTCGAATCCCCGTCGTTCCAGTCATCGGAGCTTTGTCGCGTCCGGGTCTGAGTCGGAGCTGGGGAGGTGGACAAGCTTTGGGGCGGGTGATTTGGAAACGACAGAGGGGCTACGATGATTTGGCCGGCGGCGCCTGAGCTTTGGGTCGGCGGTATTGGCAGCCGCAGGTGCTTGAATCCTCAGCATCAGAAGCCAAGGCATCGGACAAGAGGTGGTGGGAGAGGGAGCTAGGGAGGTGAGGCACGTGTTGACGGCAGTGTTTTGAAGATGGTGGAGCACAGTTGGAATATTTGGCCGGCGCATTAGCTTAGTTTCCAAAAAGTTCCCAAAATTTTCGCATTGCAGACCGTGCCACCTCTCACATAACATGTTTCCCAATGCAAAAATTTCACCACAAACAGCTTTCCTCGTTCTTGAATAGAAAATGGAGGAAGGAGAAGAGGAAGAGGGAGTACGGTGCTGCAGTGGCTGCATAGAGAGGAGGGAGTGACATGGGGAAAACTGGTAGGGCCCACGTATGTGCCAGATCATCAAAACCGTATGAGAAAACCAGGTTGAAATGGTAAGAGCAACTTCAATAGAGGCCTGCAAACTGAGGCCTTTAAAACCTATTGGCAGATCAAATCCAGTGGGGAAATTAACCTAGACCTCTATTTGTTTGTGGGCCCATTTGTCATAGAGAGTGTGGAGCGGGCCCCACCAGGACGCGCCCCTTCCTCTCTCTCTGCTATGTTTGCTCCCTCGGTGGCATCTCTCTCTGTCTTTGAGCCTGCGCTCGGCACGGCAGCACGTCGACGACAGACTCGAGGAGCACGTATCGGTCCTCCTCGTCCCCGCCAACAGAGCGACGAGGCCACGGCCTCCCCGGCGTAGCAGCCTCACGGCGGCACATCCACCTCCCCGGCGTGGCGACCTCCCTGGCGGCGGCGCACGCTTGGAGCTCTGCCGCCGTGGCGTGGGTGTCAGCGGCCGGGAACCCCTCAAGGTTCGCCGCGGCCTCGTCGAATTGTATAGGTGGAGGCAAAGGTGAAAGCGCGGTGTTGTCGTTGAGCTCCAGGCCCGCCACCGCCAACGACGACGATGCTTCCGCCATCGACGACGCATCCGCCAATGACGCCTCCACCACAAATGCCGCACCCCCCAGGCACGCCTGCACCGCCGCATACAGGGACGGAGGCAACAGGGGGGGCTCGAGCCCCCCTACCGCGGTGTGCTCCATTGAAAAGAAGAGGAAAGAAGGAGGGAGAAGAGAGGAAAAAAGAGGGAGAGGAAGAAGAAGAGGGGCTGGAGGAAGGGGAAAGGGAATAAGTCCCCCCAACTGACAATCCTAGCTTCGTCACTAGCCGCAGAGGATGCATCCGCCAGTGACTCCAGCACCTCGGCCACAAAGGAGGCATCCCCAGTGACGCCTGCACCACCGGAGAGGAGGCACCCCCAGCGACCGCACTGCTGATGCCGTGGCCCGGGGCGGCACCGGTGACTCCACCCTAAGCCGCAGATCCCGTCTGCCGCCGCTGCCTCGGACCCCACCCCGCCCCCGGCCGCGCCGACCACCAATACCGGCTTCAATTTGCCAGGAAGGCTGCAGTTGTCGTCGATGAGCCGTTGCCGGAGCCCGAGCATTGTGAGAGCGTCCTGGAGGAGGCGTCCGACGGGCACCACGGTGTCACACCCTAAAATTTCCGAATTTCAGGATGTGAATTAGAAGAAAAATTAAACAAACGATTTTCTCTTAATTTTAAAATTTTCCAACATTTATTTTATTTACAGGAAATATAGTATAAGAAAAATCTATTGTTTGATTTTCCAAATTAAATAAAATGATTATGTGAGTGTTGCATACATGCCGAAGCATATAGGTGTTCATGAGTGTAAAATGTTTTTAAAATGCGCTTAGGTGCTGACCAAACCCTTCCGAGAATTTTCTGGAATTTATTCTCATTTTTCCTTGAGATATTTCTATTTATTAGAAGGCTCTAAAACCTTTTTCATGGGCTCCAAGTATTTATTTGAGTTGTTCGTGTCTCAATCTATCTCTGGGAATTTTCTTGGAATTTTTTGGGTATTTTTCGTGCCTCTAAACATTTTCTAGACTTTTTTTAATTTGTTTTGGCACTGAAAATTATTTCGGAAAAAAAAGAAAACCTATCCTATTCTTTCTGGGCCGAGCCCGTAGGCCCGACCCAGCACCGACCCGCTCCGCTTCGGCCCAGCCGAGGCCCATCTGAGCCCAACCGCCACCAGCGCTCGTGTCCATGGCGGACACGGCAAGGGGGCGCCGCCGCCGGCCTCCTTGGCTTCCGCGCCACGCCAGGCCACCTCCCGCGCCCCTATAAAGCGAAGGCCGAGCCCCTGCGCGTCCCTGCCTCCACCTCGTCCCGCGCCGCGCTCGTCGCCGTTGTCAATGTCGCCGCCGGGTTGAGCCAAGCGCCGCCGGAGTTTGTCGCTGCGATGGAGCACCGCCGGTCGGAGCTGACACCCCTAGGAGCTTCGGGATGACGAGCCACATGCTCGCCGCCTTCTCTTGTCACGAGTTGAACACCGGAGTGCCGCCGGCCTTGTGGAGCAAAGCCGAGCCGCCATCCGCCGCCATGGGGCCGAGCTCTGGCCGTCTCCGTTGTGCCACACCGGGACGCCGATGGACACCACCGCGAGGTCCAGCACGCCGATCCGCACCCGCCCTGCTACTTCTCGTCGCCGGAGGAACGTCAGAGCGCCGCCGCCGCTTGGACCGTGCCGGCAGCTTCCAGAGCTCCACAGCCGGATGTGCTTCGTCCGCCCTTCCCCGTCCTTGCCGTCGGTGAGCTCATCCCCAGCACCCACTTTACCTCCTCTTTCTCCCGCGCAACTCAATCAAGCTTCTAGGTCGCCGGACCGCCGGCAATCGAGGCCTCCAGAGCCGCCGTCCACTCTGCCCTGTCCCTGAACCGGAGGAGGAAGAAGACATGGCAGTTTTGCGAATAGCCCCCTGAGATCTCCAGTAATCCTTAGATGTTTCTATGTGTCTTGCATCTTTTCTAGAAAACCCCGTAGATCTTATAGATTCCCTAGATCCAATCCACCCTGAAGTTTTTGCATGAAAGCCCTCGGGTTTATAAGCATAATTATGCATATGCTCTCAGTTTCTTGCAGTTATACTCCTAGAAGTTTCTAAATCTTGCCAGTAGGTCCCTGTATCATGTTTTCTCCGTATCTTCTCCGTTTTAACTCCGTTTTAATCCGTTCAAGTTGTGTTAGGTTCATAATAATGTAAAGCATACGTTAGTAGTGAGTTCTCATCATGTTTGTTTTCTGAAAATAAATTTAATATTAATTTTGATTAATGCTTAGCTAAATATGTCTTTTCTAAATAAAAACTATATAGGGCTACACACCGTTTTTCATAATCAATGTTAACTTCATTAATGATTATTTTACATACTTTTGTAAATAAAATCTAATTAGTTCTTTTACCCGGTTTTTCATAAATCAAATGTTAATTTGATTAATATTTAATTAAACCTTTCATAATTAAAAAGTTGAATAGGCTTTTACACTGGTTTTATAAATAAATAATAATTTGATTAATGCCAATGTCATAATTTTTTTAATAATATTATGATCCACTCGAATCATAAAGTTACATTTGGATGATTCACAAAGTTTATCCTTTTCTAAGTTAAATGTTTAATTGGTATAACTTATATATGAATCTTTATAAATAAAAGTTGCCTAGTTCTTTATACCGGTTTTATAAATAAAGTTTAATTTGTATTAATTCCAACTTAGGGTATTTTCTTTATGAAATATCCTTTATATATCTTTTGTTAATTAAAATAAACCTAGCTCATAGTTTGTTCACTCATATATACAAATCGATCGTTAGTCGCTCTCTGTCCAGCCCTGTCTCAGTGTGTCTCTGTTGCAGAGTTAATCTTCTTTCAAGCTCTAGATCTTTTTGATCCATAGAATCAAGCCTATCCTTTAGCACGCTCTTTTAAAGTTTTTCTTTTGATTGGTGCTTTGTTCTTAGTATGCTTGTTTGTTTGCTTTGTATGCTTGTGCCCAATGATTGGTGAGAGTAGAATGAACGTGGTTCGAGAGTTTTGGAAGAGCAAGAAGTGAAGATATTCTGAGCAACATCACTACTCTGGTTAAAGGCAAGTGTGTCCTTGTTCTTTTGTCCCAATAACTGTGTTTAATCACCATTACATATGCTTGCATTAATATTGATGGGTCCTATTAAGGTTCATCCTAGTCTTTATTATCTTTATTCCTTGTCAACCTGGGTTTTACCTTTCTGTTGGGTAGCACTGCTTAGCTGCTATACTTTGGGTTATGGTGGTTCTAATGAACACCAATGATGAACATGCTTTACCTTTATGCTATATATACATCTCTGGTTAATACAAGATCACCATGCCTAATCGGAATATGGAGCGACCACCCAGGATAACAGTGCAACCACAAGGCATATGACTCTGCCATGGCTAATTAATTAGGGACTCTAGTGTTGGGATGACCTTACCTGATAAGGACAAGGGGGAGCGTTAGTTGGGGTATAGACTCACTCTAGTAGGGAGTCGGGCTTGGCTAAGACACGGTACCTACTAGGGGACTTTATACCTCACAGCGGCTCGGAACCTTCGCCGGTTGCTTCACACTGGGAAAACTTTGTAAAGGCCTCGTAGTGAATCCCTAGCCACTCACCAAAGAAAGTGTTTAAGGGCTTTGCAAACCCGGACGACATGGGAAACACGACTTGTGGTGAAAGTGTACAACCTCTGCCGAGTGTAAAACTAATCGATTAGCCGTGCTCACGGTCAAGAGCGACCTGGACCCTCACATGATAATTGAACTTGAAGATAGACTTAAATCGTTGTTATGATTATGTTAGCCATATGTTTATGGTGTATCTCTATATGCTAATTGTGGGCTGGTATATACTTATATCATAGTAATCAGGTGCTAATAAAATTTGACCAACTAAAAGTGCTTAATGCAGTCAACCTGTCAGCCTTTCCTTGATAAGCCTTTGCATTCATACTTTCCCCACACTTGCTGAGTACGGCATGTACTCACCCTTACTATAAACAATGTTGCTCAGAAAGAGGAAGTTGTTATGAAGTCGTTATGAAGATGTTGCTGGTGCTAGGCGTACGCAACTCCCAGTCTTCTGCCTGTAAAGTTTGGTGCCTTCGTTTCCAGGATTTAAGCATAATACTCTGATAATCTTTGTTTTTCTCACGTGATATTGTTTCTGTTATTCACTTATGTCAACTATATGCATGAAACTTGATCCTGGCATGCATATAGGTTAGCACTTGGTTTTCTTTGGAAAAACATGTGTGACACACGGGCACGCGCACGCGCACGACATGTCGGTGGTTCGTCGGCGACGAGCCAGCGTCATCTCTCAGGTGCGTACGACAGCCACACCTCCCCTTATCCAAGAAACAGAGAGGTGCGATGAAGGTCATCTGCGGCTTCGGCGAGATCAAGAGGTGGCCGCTAGGCTGCCGAGTGGAGGAGGTCGGCGACGGCCGCCACCAGCCTGGGCCGCGCCTCTAGGCCACCGGGGGGAGGAGGAGGAAGCCACCGGCCGCCGGAGGAGGACGCCGCCCCCAAGCTCGACCATTGAGTCCCCGTGTTAGTGCCTCCCCCGAGCGCCGCCCAAGCCCGGCCGCTGGAGAAAGGAGAGGATGTGAGGAAAAGAAAATTAAAATTAGGAAAGAAATAAAAATGGTGGGACCCATCTTTTGGAGTGGGAACTGGAGGCCCTGGCTCCAGGAATGGAAGCTTGGAGGGAAAATTTGGAGAGGAATGGAAAATGCAGGTCCATTTAGAGATCGTGATGGAGTTGAGTTTTTGTATCAAACCTCTAAATTTTAGAGTAGATGCCCATTTAGAGGCCCCTCAAGTAGAGTTGTTGTAAGTGGGTTGTTTGTCCGGTTTTGAGGATGGAAGGGTGTAAGATGTATGGTTTTTTTTTTATACTTCGGGGGTGATTTTCAGACTCGGCCATTACATAGGAGGGGGGGTGTTGGGTGTTATAGGGACTTCTTCGTAAAATAAACACGATCATACGGCTTTGTAGCCTCATGACAATATGCTAATTAAATTACTCTATCCTCTCCCGTTTCATTTCCTACCCATGCAATGCATCCCTATGAAATTTGAAATCATTCAAAGTGTAGTAGTAGGAGCGGCAGGTGTCGCGACGCGTTGCGTGTCAGGCCGCCGCGCCCCGCGATCGTCGTCTTTTTTTTTAAGGGAAAAGTCTAATTTTCAACCTCCAACTATAACAGAAGTCTGATTTTCAACCTTCAACTACGAAATCGGACAAAAAGGGCCATCGAACTGTTAAAACCGGGCAAATTTAGCCCTTAGGGTGGTTTTGATGGTGTTTTTGCATTTTCTAGAAATTTCAGTTCTTTTTGATTTGGTCAAAATCCATAACTAATTCGTTTCAAATCTTTAAAAAAAATGAAGCTGATACCAACAGTTTTCTGAAAATGTAGGCCATTTGTTGGTACTCTATTTAGTGTTATTTACATAATATTTGTTGCTATTCTAGTATTTTATTGCTTGTAATAAAATACAAGGAACATAGACAACTAAGTTTCAAATAATGCCAAATAGAATAGCAATAGATAGGTTACATTTTTAGGAAAAATTTGGCACTGATTTGATATTTTTCTGATTTGAAATGAAATAGTTATGAATTTTTGCATTAAATCTAGACTTTTAAAATTTTTATAAATGCAAAACCACTCTTCAAAACCACCCAAAGGGCCAAAATTGTCCGGTTTTGACAGTTCAATGGCCCTCTTTGTCCGGTTTTGTAGTTGCAGGTTGAAAATCAGACTTGTGCAATAGTTAGAGGTTGAAAAATAGACTTTTCCCTTTTTTTAAACGTGCAAAACATGTTTTTCATTAAGAGAAGAGAGAGTTTTACAACACGCCACAATGGGAGAACCCTAAAGAGCGAAGGAACAACAAGGTTGCGCCTGAAACGAACAGAGGAAAAGAAAAGAGATCTCACACCACCAACACAAGCTAGACTACCACTAGGAATGAGAGGAGGGTACAACGGAGAGTCCCCCAAGGACAACCCTGGTCTTGCACAGACGAACACCGAGGAGACCCGCACATCACCACTTGACATACAACTTGCAGCAGCGTGGACCGAAGTGGAGGTTCCGCAAGACGATGCCTCCAGGTAGGGAGCGACGACGACGACGCCATCGTCTGCCTACCCGCGAAGGGGCAAGCCAGGTCTTCACCTGGCAAACCAAGGCATATGAGGCCGCGACAATGCCCCCAGCAGGGTAAGACCATTGTCGGCCTAGCAGAGGCTAGACAAGACTTTCGCCCCAGCCTCGGATGCCAATCCACGACCGGCCACAGCAAACAAGGAGAGGCAAGGCGGTGGAGAACGCAGCAGGAAGCCTCGGCGCAGGCAGAGGAGAACGGGTGCAGGTGCAGGGAGCCGCCGCAACCAAGGCGACCACAACAACACCCCCGGGACCAAACGGAGTCGTCCGAGCCACCTTGCCGCCTAATCGCCAACTGCAACCTGAAGAAGGGTCCAAACCGCCAAACTGCGGCCCCGAGAAGAGGGAGGAGTCGTGACCGCCGACGGGAGGAAGGGCAGCGGCCACCAGCAGAAGGGGGGCACAATGGCCGCCGGCACGGGGGGAGGGACCGCGGCCGTCAGCCCGGAGATTGACGTCGGCAGGGGGGAGCCGACCGCCCGGGAGGGGCCGCAGGCGACGGAAAGGAACAATCTGCACGCACGGTCAACGAGGTCGGCAGGAAGGGGCGCAGACGGCCGACAATGGCGAGGAGGAGCCGAGGCCGCCGAGGAGGCTGGAGCGGAGGAGTCACAAAGACGGGCCAATCCGGCAGAGGAGACGCCGGAGCAGGCGAGTCCGCAAAGTCAGGAGTTTAGCGAGCCGACGCCCAACCCGCCGCGCACCGTCGACGTCACCAAGCACCACCACCGCCAGTCCGCCACCGATGATGATGCTTCAGTGCAGGCTCCGACGACCCCTAATTTCCCTTTGCGATGCAGCCTGGCCCGTCGCCTTCCTCTAGTACGTACGTATACGTACTACATACGCCCATAAACAAGATCTCCGATCAGCATAAACAAGCTTTGACATCCCTCCCTGAGGCCCTGACGACGCCATTAGAAACTCCGGAAAATTTCAATTCAATGATTCACGATCAGATCAGAGGTCAGCGGGTACAGGATATTGTTACTACACTGAGATGAATTCATAATTGAATTTGAGCGGAAGTAATCGAACCTGTCTTTGCATTACACCAGCAATATGTCGCAGGTCAATGGAATTGAAAAAAAAGAGAGTAGCACATTACTTCTGACAACTTCCTTGACCCTCACGCTGGGGGCGGAGGCAGCGGCGCGGCAAGGACGCCAGCGTGCTGGCGTTGACGAGGGCGGGCGCGGCGTTGTGCGTGCGAGTGAGCCTCACACCTTCACCTCCGGCGCTGGCGGCGTCGTTGATCCTCGCTGATGCCGAGCGCGGCGGGAGATTGCCGCTGCTGTAGGTAATGAGGGCGGCCTGGGGTTGACGACGGCGTCATCTCCGGTGGCGCGGCGGACGGAGCGATGGCGATGACAAGGGCGGCGGCGGTGGCGATTGCGAGGGCGACGGGCGTGTACCGGGAAGGGAGTGCGGGGGTGGCTCAGCCCAGGGCGACGGGCGTCACCGGAGAGGGGGTTCAGGGGTGGCGGCGCGGCAGGGCCACCGGTGCAGGCTCCGGCGGCGGCTGGAGGGAGGGAGGGAGATGACAGCACGGGGAGGGAGGGACTGAGAGAGGACGGCACACAGTGGTGGGTCGGGGTGGGACTGTGGGAGAGGTCGTGGTGTGGGCTGAGCGAATGGGGAAGGTGAAAAATGACCAACGTACCTTTTTTTTAAAAAATAAAAAATCAGAGAAGAAATAGGAGGAAATGAGAGAAAAATCCAAGTACCATAAAACCTCTTATTAAAAAATTACATTTTTTTTGAAAGGAACAGGAGGGGCAAGCCCCTACTGAAATAAATAAATAAAAGGAAGTAGAGTTACAAAGTTACAAGGTGACTTATGGGCACTAAACAAAGGAAAAGATTACAAAAAAGAAAAAAAAGGAGAGGGAAGCTATGAAACTAGAAAGCCTCAATCCAATCTGACATTGCCGCAAGCAGGATTGGTTTTGCTCTGAGGAGAAGCAGACAGAACTCGTTCTTAAACTTTCTGCGACAGTTTGTTACTGAGGGGTCTAAGTGATCAAAGATCCAATCATTTCTTGTTAACCATATGCTCCATGACATCCAAGATGATGATTTCCATGGCAAAGGGAACTGCCAGCTTTTCCTTGATTTGCTTGAAAATCTGAGGGACTGTTCTTGTTGAAACAAATGTGATGCCAAGCGAATATTAAAAAAAGTACATACGAAGCTATGACAAGGTTAGGAACGAAAAAGGGTCAAACGATCAACGAGATGGATCACATGGAAGACTAAGGCACTCCCTTCTTCCAAAATGTTTGTCACTATTTACTTTTGAACATGATGTTGGGCCATCATTGCATTAAAGATAATATGATATATCAATATTTTTTGTTATGGCTGGTCATCAATTGTACATTAAACACGTATTATATGTTTGCACATTTGCACTAAAATTTTAGTAAGAGAAATGGTTGAACACTTGAACTTCATGAACAAAAGACAGGTAATTGAGACGGGTGAAGTGCATAATACCTCGGGCAAAAGGTGGATTCATTTTTCAATGTTTTTAGGGTTAAGTCATTTAGCAGCGGTTTCTTTCAAAAGCTATAAAAAGCTATAGCGGGATATAGCGGAAGCTATTTCATTTAGTGGTCTTGTATAAATATGAAAATTTCAATTAATCATACGTAGAAACATGGATGTAAGGAAATTTTATTAGTACTATGCATGTCATGAATACATGAGAACACGTCTTCACATTTACCACTTCAAAATTAAAGACTACAACTAGGATTTGGTACCGCTATCATTGTTTTTAGCAACTAATGAGCTTTCAGGGGCTCTAGTGTGGAGAAAATAAAGCATCATCTACCTGTAGTAGAAAATAGGATTAGCGGGTGCTAAATAGGTTTCGCGAGTAAAACAAATAACAATGTTTAGCAGAGCTAAAATGTCATTAGCGGTCATAACGGAACAATTAACAATAGCACCAAAGCTACAACGGGGCTATAGCGAGGCAACAACGGGCTATTTAGAACTATGATTTTTCCATGTGTATATCTTTTAATTTTTAGAGCTCTCCAACAGCAACCAAAGTCTGTAAGTCTATGTCTAGTGTGTGCGCATACTTCCTCTTATACTAGAAAGGACAAAAACCAAAAAAGTATTGTTATTACAAATATTTATATTAGCCATGAAGCCTACTCCTTCCATCCATAAATAAGCTAAGTGTCGTTCGGAAAGCGTATTTGTGAGGCAAACGTAATTCTCAAGCGACACTTATTTGGGACTGTGACACCAAATTCTCGAGAAGAGGGCATCCTTCTTCATAAATAAAAAATAAAATTTACAAAAAAGTACTAATATTATTTTTGTTACAAATATAGGTATATGTTGTGAAGCTTAATTTTGAGAGCAAATTACCAGAACAATTCTTTTATACTGTACATTTCACTTTAGATTTTGTAGTAACCAGTTTATCGCAGTGTGGTTCTGAAACATTATACTAACAATATACTCCCTCTGCTCAGAAGTAAACAATTATATTCACATGCCTAAACACTTGCAAAATACTGATTCTGTAGCTATATATATGATGAAAAAAGATTGGGTCAAAGCCTAAATGTAATTAAGAGTGGTCCGAAATAAAATACTCCCTCCGTTCAAATTACTAATCGTTTTGATTTTTTAAATACATTTATTTTGTTATGTATCTAGACATAAGTATATATCTAGATAGATAACAAAAAAATGTATCTAGAAAAGTCAAAATGATAAGTAATTTGAGATGGAGGGAGGATGCCTTAATATTCGGAGAGACATCATAGACTCCCCTAACAAAGTACTAATTACAAAACAAATTCAGAACGCAGAACAAGAAATTAATATTAGGCATAAGCAATTATGGCAGTACAGCCGCAGAACAAAGATAAGCAACTTTGCAAGTATGCATACTGACAAATTGACAATAGACGAGGAATACGTTAAAGCACAACGATCACTGGCTAAAGTTTGCCGCAAAAGTGCAAAACAGATACCGGATCAAAACTAATTGAAATTTCGAATTGACATATATAGAGAACATAAGTATTACCACGAAATCAGCAGAAGCAGAAGCAGAAGCAGAAGCAAATTTCACACCATTTCCCAAACAGTGCACATTTTCACCAATTGTATTATGTTATAAAAAGGACTGACGCAAAAGACAGGAAACACAAGCTAGAATAGAAAATTCAGTTCCATCTAGCTAGTGAGGCAGCACAAGTTCTTACAACGCCATAAAGCCAGAAAGCAAACCAGATTTCAAAACTTAGCTAACCCAGCCTTCAGCTGATCAATCGAAGACGACAAGCTTCTCATACTCCAGCCATGAAATGGCCTTATCCATGACTTCCCTCGGCGTCGGGATCTTGTCTGGCACGACCTCCTCGCCCTCAAGGAACAGCTTAATCATGTTCTTGGAGAAGCCGCTCACCAGGGCCACCCCCTTCTGCTCCGAGGTCACCGGCACGGACCAAGAGTCACGCAGGTTCCAGAACACTATATCCGGGATCGCGTCGCCGTACCCAGCCTTTGTGAACTTCCTTGTGATCGCCTCGTAGTCTGTCTCCCACGGACTCGAGGACGCCACGTCGAACTCCATGTCGCTGAACACGAACACCTTCTTCACCATCCGCTCTGGGGGCAGCTTGCCGGCGACGGCGACGCTGAGGAGCTTGTCGAACACTGCCTGAAAGTCGGTGTTAGAGCCCCACTTCATTCGACGGATGAAGTTTGCCTTCTGCCAGAGGGTATCGCCAGTGACATGATGTATCTGAGGCTGGGCGGTGAAGGTGATGACACGGTGGTGCCACGGCTCTTCGCATAGCTCGGAGATGAGGAGGCCGAGCGCGACGCACACGTCCATCGGCTGGCCATACATGCTGCTCGACACGTCGCACACGGCGATACAGTTGTTGAGCTTGCCGAGCCCCCGGAGATCGGAGACCATGCGCTCCCACTGCAGACCGGCGACCTCGTCGCCGTCGCCGACAGATTCCAAGATCTCGTGGGGAGGCGCCTTGCCGGACTTCACGTCGGCGAGGAAGAGCTCGAAGCGCTCGGCGTCGTGCTTGAGGAAGAAGTCCTTGTAGTTCTTCATGGCCACGGAGGCCACACACGGGTACACCACGGCCCCCCACGCCCTCGCGGACATGAAGATCTCGGGCAGCTTGAGGGCGCGGCGGAGAGGCACGAGCGCCTCCTTGTGGAGAAGTTTGCGCACGCGGTAGGCATAGTACTCGTCCTCCAAGTACTCGGGGAGCTCGGACCACGAGCCCTTGGGAAAGAGGCGGCGCGCGATGGCCTCGCACATAAGGGTGGAGCGGTCGTAGCAGCTCTCCACCGACGGGCACCACTTCGCAGCGAGCGAGATCTCGTTGACATTGCCGTCGGCGAGCTTCTTCATGTCCTCGGAGAGGAGGTCGGCGAACAGCTCCGACGTGCAGTCGTGCAGCTGCCGGTAGGTTGGGTCACGGGTGTACCTGTCGACGGCTCTAGCCGAGGCCTCCGCGCGCCTCATCCTGCGCTCGACGGCGGCGTCGGCCGCGACCTTCCGGTCGCGCTCGTTGGCGGCAGCGACGCGCGCCTCCCTCGAGCCGACGGGGCGGCGTGTCTTTTTCCCCGTGCGTCCCGCCCGGCGGGAGCCGGCGAAGCGGCGGCCGCGGCCGCCCCGCCCGCCGCGAGCGACGAAGCCTCCTGAGGCGGCGATGCGAGCCTGCTTGCCGGGGGTCCTCGTCGAGACGCCGCCGTGGATGATGCGGTGGAGGATCTCGGGGAGGTCCTTGAGGTAGCCGAAATCCGCGATGGGGCCCGCGTTGAGGGCGAGCGTGGCGGGGTGGCAGCCGTGCATCCAAAGCGCGGCGGCGTAGAAGCCCTCGCGGTCGGACTTGCCGGTGCCGCGCACGCCGCGGAGGTTGCACGTGAGGCGGAGCGCGGTGACCGGCTCGGCGGACCACGCGTTGGCGAAGAGGGAGGTGACGGACGACGCCGGGGTGCCGGGGACGACGTGGAAGAAGAAGTCGAGGCAGGGGTCACAGGAGGACACGAACGTCGGCGACGCGTTCTCCGTGCGGGTCTTCGCCGGCTGCGGCTTGGGTGCCTTGTTGTAGTTGGCGTCGAGGAGATCCAGGAACATGTCGCCGGTCGCGGGCGCGGCCGCCTTCGCCGCGACGCGGAGGCTCTCCGCTGGTGGGCCGAGGAGGGTGAAGGACACGGCTCGCCGGCACGCTGCTGCAGCCGTCGCCGCCATCGGTTTCCTCCGGGTAGGGTTTGGGCTTGGGTTTCGGGGGGTTTTCGTCGATCGAAGGAATGGAAGATATTGTGTGGGGGCACGGCGCGGATGATGAGCGCGAAAACAGGGAGAGATATATAAGCCAGGGGTGAGGCGATTGCTTGAGGGGGAAGCCGGCGCACTCAACTGATCTCGAGGCTATCGCTTCCGGAAATGGAGTAATTGATTATAAATAGAAAATGTTAAGGGAATTTTGAAATTTGTTCCCCATCAAACGTACATGTGATCGCATGGTTTATCTCAACCGTTGATTTTATCTTCATTTAAACGTTTTGATTCACTATCTACCTATTATCCACCTCACAATTGATTAAGAAATGAATGTCTCGGATGGTCTATGCGGTAAAAATGCACATGCGAAATATACATGTTCTCCTAGGGCCTAGGCATCGAATAAGATGGGTAGTATCTGGCATGAAATGTTTATCACCTTTACCGTTTTACGTCAATTTAGAACCTGTTTAGTTTTTAAAATTTTCCCTAACTATACTTCACATCAATCTTCGAACACTAATTAAGAATATTAAATATACATTAATGACAGAACTGATTTCATAACTCCTCTTAATTTTCAAGACGGATCCAACAAGTCTAATTATACCACAACTATGACGACCGTAAATAATATCTAATTAGACTTAATGAGTTCGTCTCGCGATTTTGCGTCCATCTATATAATCAGTTTTGTAATTAACATTTACGATCCCTAATAGGTTTTGAAGAGTCCGCAAAATTTTTCCTCCAGAAATTTCCGCAACTAAACGGGCCTGCGTCAGCACCGAATTTGTAGGGAAAATTTATTTTGCAACGCTGAAGCATTCAAATTCAAATTAGGATGATACATAGAACATCATCAAAATATATAATCCAGAACGATGCTTCAATGCATGTAAGTTCAAACATCTCAACGTAGTTTGCAGGATTGTTAATTCTACACAATCTGCTAAACTAAAACAGATGCATGATTATCTCAGGAAGAGAGCAGAATGTCACTGAACTGATCAAGTCCACCTGCTTTTCATGTGTTTTTCTCTGTTACAAAACTTGCTGCCAACAGCAACTACAGTTCTTGTATACATTTATCTTTGGCTACTGCATTTTATACATTTTATTACAGTGAGATGCCGCAACATTATGCGACCACCTATAAAGCCCTAAGACAACAAAAGATGATGGTACACGTATATACAGCAGACTTATTGTTCGACTGTTGTCTATGATCAATGAGGTCAGCACGATCAGCAGGTCTTCTATCAGTCAAGTATTCGAATCGGTGGCTCCTGGGCAGAGCATGACATGCTTTGTCATGGAAAGCAGACTGTCTGACTTGAAGCCTGAACACATCCTAGTAGATCCTGCATCAACCTAAAAACTTCAGCAGAAACTATTGAGGATTGTTTCATCTCAGATTCCTTGGAACCATTCAGCTTGCTCTGGAATCCAGACCATTGCTGCTGTTCTTTAGCTCCTTGTGCTAAAGAAAGCCCATGCACAAGCCGTTTCTGTATCACAATTTATACTTGGCTCTGGCATATCAACGGTGTAATGATCTGGAGGCTAGTCCATCAGCACCGAACTTTAAGAATGTTGCATGTACAGAGGTTCCCCTGTTATGCTAGTTGAAGAAGTATGTCGAATTCAGAACCTCCCTCACATCAAAGCTCCCCTGTGGCGGACAGGGTGGAAATTCTAGTGTAGGAAACAACGCCTGAAACTCCTCCAGCAACTGAATCATAAACATATTCGAAACACAGAAAACAAAAATTAGGCACACATAATCATCATTGCTGCAGTTGAAGAATAAAGAAAGTATTTACAGTTCTACGGAGAGCATAGTTCTAATGGCATACATTTTCAAGAATTGGCATGCTGTAAAGCTCCACAAATTGTTCTCTCAAGATCTGATTCATTTGATCAACATCACATGCATGCACCCAAAATGAGTCATGCACCCCTGCATCCAAAGTAGGTTAACAAAAAGCAGCATTGATAACAAAATTAAACAGTAAACACAGAATGTAGACAAGAAAATGAAGCATGTTTCCACTTGACACAGGAAACAGATGCACATATGAGCTCCTAAGACAAAATTTATATGCACACAACACATATGAGAATAGGATATGATCCCTTAAATCAGCATTTGAAAGACTTAACATAAGACAGTTTCTATTGGCCATTTGGCAATCCAGCACCGCCCAAAATAAGAAATTTGCATACTAAATTTACATCAAGTAAATAATTAATGGTGAAAGGCTTCAGTGCTGTCAGGTTTTTAAAACCAAAGGTAGACCTAAAAGTTTGAGCATGATTTTAGTTTCAAGACTTGATGCTAACAGAAACAGGCAGAGGGGGGGGGGGGGGTTGTGATTTAGGGCAATAGGGCCTAAACTGGTTTCACCAGTTTTTGTTGGTTGTAAAAATCATGCACCCACTCAAAATTCTCATAAGGTCCTCCAGGAAATCCTTCCCATGCCACATCATATGTGATACTGCCAATATACGTGTGCACTGTGCAGTACAAAACAGTCTATGTCAATAGGAAACAAACCTGCAAAATGAAGACCAGCCTCCTTGCAAGCAATTGCCGTCATCATCATATGTGAACTATCCAGGGAGTGCACAAAATTCGGTGGAAAAGCTGCCTTTTGCCGTTGAATTGCAATCTGAAAATTATGATATTTAAATTAGCTATGAGAACTGGAAACAAACAGAAAGAAGGTCTAAAAATAGCTTATCTTACCGCATCACCCTCACGCCGTAAAGCCAGACATTGCAAGGAAGTTCGTATCTGTATGATAGGTGAAGCAAATAGTGTTCAAAAACGAAAATGTATTGACTAAAGGGGTCGCTGTGGTTAAAGGGAGAAAGAAGTTAAATCAAGTGTATCTGAATCTGAACCTGGTCAGACTATAATAACATCCAACCAAGCAATATTTAATCAAGTTGTTCATAAGATCTTAGAAAGAAATGGAACGAATACAATGGGTAGTGATCATGCTGCATGCTTTGTGCCAACACTAGCTGCCATAAGTGCTCAACACAGGGCTCAAACTACTTTCCACAGAAAGCCAAAACTAGAGGAACAGACACAGATAGTTTATATTTTAAAAGAAAATAAAGCAAATATTATGAAAAAACTACATGGAAATCATGTGTCTGTTTATTTTTCTAGATTTGTTTCTCAACACATGTAAAAACATGTTCACTCAGATTATCAAGGTTCAGCGAAACATGACGAATCGTGCTGTTGCGAAATTCTGGTTAATGCAAACAAAGAAAACAAAGATTGATAACTGACCATATAGTTCTTATATTTCTTGTAGGGCTGAACAACCGGAAGACCAACAGGACTTGTCCACTTGACTGCTTGGTTTTTTGAAGCAATCATCTATAAGGAATTGAGAGCGATCATCAATGCCTCAACTATCAAAAATGATTACATGCAAGGTTGGCAAAGTGCCACAAGTGTGAGAGAATGGATGTATACGTCAACACATTTTAGATAAATGAAGTAGAATCACTTCATAGGAGAAAAGTTGGAAGTGGGAGTATACCTTAGCACAATCACCCAGCCAGGCCATTATACCACGAGCAGACTGGAACATTTGTCCCAGTGCATCCAATGTTATCTTCATTTGAAATTCAAAAGTCACAATATATCCTCCTCCCTCTAAAGTAATCAGTCTGAAATAAAAAATACACTAGAATATGCTAAACATTAGTAGATCGCTTACCCTAGTAGCATAGCACGATACATCGTACAGCAGTTTGTCATCTGTTATCAGCCCTTTCTCTTGAAGTCTCTTTGTAATTTGCTGACGAGCACCAATGTATGTAACACCATAGACTGATGTCATGACTGTCTGCTTAACAAGCTTCCTATCCACCTGTAAGCTACCAATGCTCAAGTACTCAACTGTTTGTTTGATGATATGGAGTGTTTAAGAATATTTCTTAGAATTTAGAAACATAGAGGTAGTTTAGAGAGAAGGCTAACCTGATCAACTAAAACTCTTGCTAATGAAGCATTCGGATTAGTAGCAGGATCCTTCAATGAATCTTCACGCACAACATCCAGTACCCTTCAGTCAATTTTGCCCACAACTGTTTATTAATCCACACCCTCAAGAGTAATTCTAACACTAGGATACTATATTTATGATATCAATCACTATATTTTATAATTACAGAGTTAATCATCTGATTTATTATAAGGTACATACTTAACAAGTTGGATTTCTCAGACACATTCTAATTTGGTAATTTACCAAGTACAGAGGCTAAGTACTTGACTTTTGTGCATGTAAAATGAGTAAATTAATACTCAATTACATATGCTACTTCACTTTTAAATTTTAAGAAGCCAAATATGTAAATTCAGGCATTCCTTTCTTTTACACAATTCACCAGAATTTTAACAAAGGAGGCTTTTCAGGACCTGATCTTTAGAAAGGTAAGTTCGTGTGAACTTCAAGATGTAAACAATGTTCACTTTTACACGTGTGAATAATATGCAATGAAAAACAGTAATTTAAATACATTCAGTACAGAATTGAAATAAGAACAAACAAGTTGCAAGCAAGAAGGTTTCAAGTTTTCAAGTACATGAACTATGAACCAAATAGACCTTGTCTGTTCATCTCCATGTAAACATTCAAATCAAGAACCAAACGCTAGGCAAAATTAAGAACTAACCCCCTGGACTGTAGTGCTCACAAGGGAACTAGCAAGAAGAAACCCACCTAGCAGCAATTTCTGAGTAGATATCTGCAGGTTTCTCTCCAGGAACAAGGTTGACAGCAACCGCGCCCATCTATAGTAGAGCATAAATTAGTGTTAACAATAAATTATCCAGCTGGGTAATTGCACTCTAAAAGTTCAAAAAAAAAACAAGTAAATGTGAAATCTGTAAGTTGAGGACTTCAGGTTAAAAGGGAACAATCCAGAAAGTGGTCTCTATTATTTAGTTGCAGATAGTAAGAACTAAGATATACTTGGGAAATAGTTTGAGTGACATACTTCAAGTTAGTACAGATGGTAAGAACTAAGATATGACCATACTTGGGAAATGGGTTGACATATTTCAAGTTAGTTGCAGATAGTAAGAACTAAGATGCGATAATACTTGAAATAGTTTGACATACTTCAAGGGTCGCTCTAGCATATGGACAGCATCAACCATGTACATATGAGTACTTCAAGGTTAACATGCTTATAAACCAGAGGATGACCATAATTTTCACAAACTTAGTGCTCTCGCTTAAACAATGCATGAAGAAATCAGGTTATTTGCTGTGCAGACAAACAGAAGATTCCAATGGAATGCAACTATTTACAGCTAAAAATATAGTGGAATTATCAGAACGCTGTAAAAGGGTAAACAGACATATGACAACAGATAAGCACAAAGTGCCAATTATACACATCATGAGGTGCATAAAAACTAAAAAGGCTAAGGGGTGAACAACACTCAAAAAGTGCAATAGAGCACAACACTTACGTAGTCTCTCCCAAGAGCAGCATAGTGTTGTAAACCATTGCATGAACCGTCCTGATAAGGAAAATAATGGTAGCCAAAATTTAGTAATTTCATGGAAATGCAGGGCAGGCTATGCAAAATAATAAGAGCATCAAATACCCCTTTAGTAGAATTAAGTGTGCTCCAACTGATTAACCAAACTTTCAACATTTAAAAAAATGAAAATGTCATATGCTAACGACATAAAGCATATAAGTGATGTGCCAGGTAGGCATATGAAATTAATTGTAAATTAATAAACTAGGGTATTCTTCTATTTGTCCACATCATAAGTAATTGATTAATATCAGAATCCACACAAGTGTGCACCTCGTTCTCGTTGAAGCAAAGGAAATATTAAGCACAAATCAATACCTGATGAATAGGCAGGTGCGAAACAGCACGGTAAGGTGATGAACTTTTTAAGGCATCAGATAGATCCATGCATGCAGCTAAACACTGAAAAGGATCCTCAGCATTAGTCCACCAGTGGTTTCCATCAACAGGATTTGCTGCTGAATCAAATATATCAAGCAGTTGGTTCTCCACAAATGCCAGCCTGCCCTCATGAGAAAGCTTTTCAACACCTCCACCATATTTGTTAGCCAAATGTATCTTCAACCAGCACAATCCAGACTTTCCTAGTGGCCGCCCTTCTGCATACTCTAGAACACCTCGGCATAGATCTGAACCTAGGTGACTCAAATGTGGGTGCATAGGGTATGCACGACCACGAAAATCCAAATTATGCGGGTAATAAAATCCATCCTCCTCTCTCATTTTACGAGCAACCTGTTTACAAATGAGAAAGAAATATAGCTCCAGCAATGCTACATATGAATTACAGTAAAGTGTCTCAAGAAATATGAATGGTGGTTACTTATTATATTGCATACCGAGAGTTTAAGTTCGGTGTCACATCGCTCAGCATGCAATTCACAGTTTGTTTTCTTTGCCTTCTTTAAACTCCATTTCCATTTCTGCATTTCATCTGGGTTCTCAGATTCTGGTCGTTCAGGTAGAGGAATCTGTAAACAAAAGGTAATAAATAGAAAGAAAGTTGAAAAAGGGACGTGGAAGAGAATATGAACAGACTGAGAAAGAAAACCAGCCCTGCAAATGCTAATCAAATACAGTCAGCCAGTCACTCACATTTGCCTTGTCAACCAGCCCGGCAATGCCTCCACCTCGACTCCAGATAGTCTCAACAACATCATGAACTCTTCGATTGACCCTCCATTTAGTACTCCCGAGGATATCTAATGCCTAGCAACATGCTAATACTTTAGAGCTCATATCTCGCTCAATCACTACAAATTAAGCAGGCATGAAAAAGTAATGGTCTGCAGCCCAAGGGATAGCATCATGTGAAGCATCGTGTGCATTTGTAGCCCTAGGAAAGTGATTTCAGCTTTTGAACAAAACAAAATATAATTTGATAAAATTATTGTGGTTTACCGTGCCTGCCATCATCAGGCTAATATTCAATAGAGCAACAAAGAACCCACGTGAAGTATTGATGATAAGGACAACATTAAGAAATATAAATGCATGCTGTGACATAGATGGGTGGTCAGCAAACCTCAAATACTTTTCGTAGTTGTTTCCTAGGAACACTCTTAATGGCATCCTTTTGGTCCTTTACACCATGTGTACGCATGATGTACGAGGGAAGAAAAAGGTGGCCACCTTTATCATAACTGCAACAAAATACAGTTGACATGGTTCAAATCCCGAGCAACAAGATACAGTAAGTTCTAGAAATCAATCCAATGCATGAACACCAACATACCCCTTCCATTTTTTTGGAGGTACCAGCATAGGAAGGTAGGGTATATCAACATGTCTAGCCTGCAAGGAATGTGAATTTAAATAATCATGACATTTCCTAACATAAACAAAACAAATGTCAAGCAGAAAAAGGATATTTGTAATTTGTTGTCCCCATATTATGAAGCTGAACAGAATTGTTTCCAATAAGTCTTGTTTTTCATGACCAAAAGATCTATCTGGGATCAGAAAAACTGACATAATTAGAAGTGCAAAATAAACTTACAGTGCTTTCAAACCCCTCATGCACAAGATGGTCACATTCTATCACCCAATGCTTCTTCTTTAGCTTCCTGCAGGTTCAAGAGAAATGTCATAGAATCATCACCATACATCCACAAATACTGAAGTACATGCCTAAAGCAAGCAAAGGGTGATGATGTACATGCTAGTGCAACAACACAGTTTGCACTTTGTAGCACAACTGTAAAGAAAAGGCATAGACCTACCCATTTTCTATTATAGGCTGTCGTAGTACATGCCTAAATGCAGGGCGAATATCTGGAGAGCTGTCTGGTGTTTGATCAGCTGGTGGTTGAACAAATGCTGAATCCAGTAGTAGTTCAATGAGACGACTTCCCAACTGTAGACATGATATGAGTATTAGAGTATGAGTGAAAACGCTTGTGTTTCTGTGTGCACCGTGCAGAAAACAAACCTTCACTTGGGCTTCAGTGCCCCACTCCTCCAATTCCAACTCCTGCTGAACCAGCTTCTGCGCTTCAGTCATCTTCCGCCTCCTAACTAAAGTTTTAACACGTTTCCGGCATTTTGCTTGTTCCATCTCCAATGCTGGATCATTTTCACCTTGATCTTTCTTCTTCCTACTTTTCTGAAAGAATGACTGGACTTTGAACTGCAAAGAAAGGAAAGGGAAAGAATAGCTTTCATTGGACTGCCAAATGAATTTCCACTAGGGAAAACACAAATAGGAATTAAGAGGAATGGGAAAGCAAGGAAAGACAAATTAGTATTATGTTACTTCCAGATGATGTAACCAAACTTCACTACTTTACCAAAAGTACGGAAGCTAATGTTATGGGAGCGGGACCAGCTAGGCCTGGGACCCACGGGGGTACTGTAGCGCGTGAACAGTACCTGAGTCAAGGGATATGATCAGTTAGAGATAAGATTAGGTTAGTTTCTTAAGGGTCAAGTTGATTAGTTTCTTCAGGGTCAAGTCTTCTCATCTATATAAGGATGGGATTGTATCTCCTTTGGGGCAATCAAGAAATCAATGAAGAAGTATTATTCCCAAAATCCCCCAAAAGTCTAGTCTCCCTCCAAGCCGACTCTGCCCGGCTATCTTCCCGGCGGTGGTTATCCTTAATGGACCTCGGTCCATAACAGCTAAACTCTAGTGCACAAGGTCAATACCTGACTCCACAAGAAGACAAATTCTAAATCACACTTTAATAGTTCAAAAGCTTTAACTCTCTAAACCTTTCTTGTGTACAGACACCAGCTACCGCACACGATATCAAATGCATGTTATGATGGATAATGTAGGTCAGTTTCAGATCATCATCACATCGCAGCACAGTTCTAAGGTTATATAATTTAGGGTGGACTTGCATGTCTTACTTGTTGCATAATGCACTCATCAGTTCCTCTACCTCCAATTAGCTATCCAAGCTTGATTAACCCTCTCATTTGACTTGTCAAATAAAAATCAAACCGTAAGCCTATAAGATGGAATCCTACCCCACTACCCACAAACATGGCAAGCCATCTACTGTCCAATTCACTTTAAGACTACAAAATCACCGACCAAAGATAATGTTGCAGATAGACCTGGTATTGGATTGGGTATAATCCATATCCAATTGGATTTTTTAGTTGGATTTCACTGGATTTGGATCTAATTGGATCGTGGACATCCATATGCTTAAACAACAGGATATCCGAATCGTGTTGGACTTCAGAGAGGGAAACCACGTCTCCTTAGTCCTTCCCGTCTTCTTCCTCAATCCGCCGCCAAGCCTCCTCCCCGTCTTGTCCCACGCCACCCTTCCCCGCCAGCAGCTCCACGGTGCGCCTGCCCCGAGACACCACGAATGACTCCACCATCCACGCCATCCTCGTCGCACCCACCAGTTGCCGCATGGGCCGCAGCTCCAACGCCGATGACGAGGACGCCGTCCTCCTCCGCGTGCTCCAGATGCTCGCCGCGCTCATCCGTGCTCGCGTCTCGCGCCGTCGCTCTCCGACAGCTCCGTCTGCATCGCCGTCAACATGTGCTTCGAGATCGTGTAGCACGCCGCCAGCAGCCACGGCAGCGAGATCCTCCAGCGGACAGCACAACACTGCATCCACGACATCCTGCAGTTCGTGTTCGCGCGGCTGCCGGACATCCACAACGACTCCGTCGGCGACGCAGCGGCCGGTTCGTCATGCGCCATTGGCAAGCACGCCAAACTCCTACAGATCGTCCACAATAGAGCATGCTATGTATAGGAGCGTGTATGTATAGAATGGGCGGTTGTGTACAGGAAGGTGTGTGTAGCAAGGTGTACACGCGGTGTTGGATATATTGGACAGGATTGGATGGCGGCTACTTCAAGTAGGATTGGACAGGATGAGAACCTGATTTTAGTTGGATTTCAATTGGATTCTGTCCATTGGATTTTGGATTTCAGTCCATTCCCAGGTATAGTTGCAGATAATCATAACTCCCACATTGTTGTCCACGAGCAGCCCACCAGTCCTCAAAATGGTCTAGTATTGCTCCTAGGCTCCTTATTATATTATATTAAAAACATTATAGGAAGCAAGCAACTCACCTCACGCTCAACAGCCTCGCCGATGCAGTGCGCGGCCTGGACGACGCGGACGCTGCCGGTGCCGTCCTTGCTGGACATGAGCAGGCCCATCATCTTGTGCATGACGATGACGGCGATCTTGTCGGCGGGTAGCAGGAGCAGGTACTTGGCGTAGACGTGCTTGACCCGCTTCCGGCGCTGTACGTCCTGGTCCCTGGCGATGGCGTCGCGGAGGGGCTCGAACCATCCGACGAAGAGCGACTTGACGTAGGGCAGCGCGGGCGCGAGCCGGCGGTCGAGCATCTCCCGCTCGATCTCGCGGTACTCTTCGGCGGCCCGCGCCCAGGCCTCCGTTTCCGCCTTCACCTGCCGCTGCCGCAGCCGCCGGTGCTGCGCCCTCCGCGCCCGCTCCCGCTGCCTCTCCACCTCGGCGTGCCTCTCCAGCTCCAGCTCCAATTCGAGCTCCAACCCCGCCGCCAGCTCCTCGCCATGCGGGGGGGTCTGGTGGTGGTAGGTGTCGGCGGGGGAGTTGAGGAACGCGAAGAGGTCGAGCCAGTGGAAGTCGTCGGTGGCGGGGGGCGGGAGCGGCGGGAGGTCCAGCGCGCCGACCGAGGGGAGTATCCTGACGGCAGGTGGAGGCGGCGCGACGGCCGCCATGGGCGGCGGCGGCGAGAGGCGGCGGAGCAGCGCCCGCGGCGGGGGCACGCACGCGGAGAACGGGTAGAGGAGGAGCGGCATGCGCGCCTCGGGTCCTTTCCTCGGGCTCCGGCACCAATGGCGGGGCTCGGGTGGTAGGATTGGGTTGGGGTGGAGGGGGGAGAAGGGAATGGAGTTGGTAGCTGGGAGGAGGTTGAGGAGAAACCTCGGCAGAACCTTGGGGGAGCCCGGAGACGACGAGCGAGGCGGAGGCGATAAGGGGGAAGGGAAATATCGGGAGGTAGGAGACCGTTTCGGCAGATGACGGCCGTTGGATCGCCTTCGCGGGGTCGTGGACGGTGAGGGTCCGTGTCAACGAGCTGGCGCCAGTCTGGGCCATACGGTAGATAATACGGCTTGTTTGTTTGTGAAAGCTCTGACCTCCTGTTTGTTTGTGAAAGCTAATACGGCTTATTAATGAAAGTTTAGCTTATACAGTATATTATCATATATGATTTCCAACCTAGATTTGAGAATTGAGATAGAGAAGAACACGCATGCTCCCAGCAGTGTGTTGACGATGGACCAGTTTTCTGAATCGGGGAAATGAAAAGCTACCCCCGTTTCCTCCGCTCTCCGCGATTCACGGCCTCCGTGTCGCGCTGCGCTGCGTCCAGCGCGCGCGGGAGGGCGACGGAGCCCGTTCCTTGATCCACCGACTATGCAGCAAGCGATGGATCCCTGAGCAGTGGGGCTTATCCCTCCCTGGGCCCGTGTTCATTCAAAGGGCTCGGTCAGGAGTTGGTGAGTTCAGAATCGCGTGCGGGGGATTCGCCTTATCCTCCCCCGCTGGCCCACTCCGAGTCTCTCGGCTCTCGCCCGGACCCCAAAACCCTAGCCATCATCCCTTCTCCTCGCTGTCGCGCCTTCCCTCACAGCCTCACGCCAACCTCTCCTCCCCCGACGCCACCAGATCCAGCGGTAACCCCGGTCTGATCCACCACCCCCTGCTCTGCCTCTCCTGAATATCCACGGCGCGCCGCTCCTCCGGCCGGCTGCGGGACAGCGGTGGCCGGACATTGAGAGCCCACCGCGCGGCGCTTCTCCGGCGGCTGAGGGAGGCACGTGCCGGTCACAAGGTAAGCTTTGGCCTTTTCATTCTTCCCGCAGCAGTCTCCCTTCTCCGTTAATCCTCGCTTCCAATTTGTATTTTGGACACCTGCAGATCTGTAGCTTCATCGATGGCGTCGTCGTGGCCGTCCTCCCCTCCAGCCAGCACATTCATGAGGCGACGAACGCCTGCCGCCTCTTGCAACGCCGGCGCGCCGCCTCTGAATGTGTTGTGCGACATCCTGTACCGCCTCCTGACGAAGGAGCTCTGCCACTCCGCGCCGTATACCGTGCCTGGCTGTCCCTCACCGTCGATCCGCTCTCGGTCGGTGGCTGCGGGCACGCCTTGCGGCGTCATCCGGCAAGGTAGGCTCCTACCTCACCGATTCTGGTGTAGGCAGCCTCTTGACCAGGCCAACCGACGGCCTTGACTCTAGCCTTCCCCATCGATCCATGAAGGGGCGCGCTCATCGGCGACCTTGTCTTCTGTTTTGCCGCAAGGACACATCGAGCAGGTACCTTCCTCTTCTTCCACGCCTTCCTCTCCTTCCATTAGAGTTTAGCTCTGTTCTAGGCGCTGATTTCGTGCTGTTGGGGACGACTTCCAGGTGGAGGTGTATATGAACCAGGGCATCAGAAACCAAATGTACCTCTACAATATACCCTTCTGAACTAGCTTGCTGTGGCGCCAGCATTTCAAACCCTTGACAAGAGGTGTGCCTAGCTAGCTTCAGCCTGTGCGTGCGGTTTAATATAATGTGATGTGGGATTTATTCATCTAGCTTTATCTATTTATTAATTACTAGGCAACAAGGTTGCAAGCTCTAGCTATCTACTACTGAATATGAATCTTCATATTGTAGATTAACAGTATGCGATGTGGAATTTATTGACTTAGCTTTAGCTTTGCAGTTAGCAAGAGGCACTTCTTGATGCCTGCAAGTAGAGGCAACATAAGGAGGCAACTGATGTGCTCCCAAAGATAATCACCTTATAGATTCTGTGCATAGGGTCCTGCTTCTTGGTTGGGTAGCTACAGACAGCAGGAGCCCTATTGTACTTTGGATTGTTTTCCTTGATCGACATCATGCTTGCCTTGTGATGTTGTGGTTTGAGCATGTGTCTCCGAAGCTCCTTTTTGCATTCTTTGTGTAAACAGTTTCTCTATATCCCTAAAAGCTTCACATTTTGTAGTATTGTCTTATATATATGTTAGTTTAGTGCATTTTTAGACTTGTTCTTCTCCCTGTCAGTCTTAATGTTGAATTACAGGACTTCAATTGGTGGCATGCAGTGGGCTTCCTGCATTCCCTTGTGCTAGAGGTGAACTGTAAGAGGGCATTGAAAGGTCAGTTTCTTGAGGGGCCTCAAGTTAGTTCAGAACTGAGTTTGATGACATTGAAAGGTTGGTTTTGTGTAGGATTGCAGTCTGAGCCGAAAAATCCAATTGAAATGTTATGTCATCAGAGGTAAAATTTGAGAAACTTTGTGTTTATGCCTTAAAATTTTCTACCTATGTTTTATAGGTTTTGCTTGCAAACCAAGAAAGCAATATCAACAATCCCTCTTTAGAAGCACCATAGAGCAATAATCTATCTGAAAATGAATGTGATTATACATGTGTCACCCTGCTTGATGGTATGCTGGAGGCAAAATTGAATTTTTCAATGTGTTCCCCAAAAAATCGCATTGTGTAAGAAATTGCATGAGTGCGTTCACATATCCACAGTCTGATTTTCTCTTTGGATTTCTTACATAATATGAAGACCGCACCACATAATGGAGCACAAATGACAAGCCCAAAATTGACGTCGTCGAGAACATGAACTGCGGCTGCTGCTCATCCGCAGCTCAAGACGTGCATCAGTAAGGTAAATCAATCCAGAACTGTTGCGAGTCCTTTGGATCTTGATTAACTAATTTTGGTCCATTTGCTGCTAGCAATCATTTTAATTACTGCTAGCTCAAGCAGCCCTGCCAGCAAACTCATATAAAGAGAAGGGAAGAATTGCTACCAATTGACTTTTTTCTTAGGAAATTCAATGGATATTCTGCTGCTGCTGCTCTATGTCGCATTACAGACTTGAACAAACTTGTGTGTTCTTTTACTTCTTTTGTTACATGGACGTACAGATATATATAAATGTTGGATGAGAGTAATTAATTAAGATAAACTGAGTCTTTTATTGTTTAGTTTTAAATTCAATGTGCATTGCCTGTTGCTTATGGAACTGTGTCCTATCTTCTTATTTTCCCGCAGCAGACATGGTGGTATGTTCAGCCACTTAGTTCCTAAATCTAATTGTATTGTTTCATTTTCTCACAGGATCCGTTATTTACAAAGAGGAGCGGTGTAAACGTTGAGAGACTGGTATGGAGTTTGAAATGGTCATTTGGTGAGAGCTTAGTTTGCAGAGTGTAGTTATGCAAGCCTTGCATTTTGAGTGATTAGATTTGCAGTGGATATATCCCAATTTGTAAGGTACATTTCTCTTATGTGGAACAGTAATCCCATTTTTATGCTTAAAATATATTTTTTTGTTGTGGGTTCACAAGCATTGGAAGGAAGCAATGCACAACTGATTCTGAAGAAAGAAGGCTGAAGACTATAGTTCACATTTTTTCTTACCATGTGCAGTATAGAAAGTTATGTGCAAAATTAGAAATCTTCATTTCTTGGTGTAAGAAACTCCGTCTGTTGGATAAAAGCCTTGGAATTATAATGTGTAAACCTTTGAATGATAATAATCTTCATTTCTGGACAACTATGTGAACATAATTGACATCTTGTCACACGTGATGAAAATTCATGCTCATGAGTTGGCAATTGTGATAGGATGTTTATGCATCTGTCATTTGAGCTTGAGCTGGAACAAGTGATTGTTGCTCTAAGATTTATTTGCAGTTGATTGTTAACATGATAGGGCGCGCATCGCGCGCCAAATGTTCTAGTTTTGTAAGCCTGGCATGTTACCCGCGAACTCCGAGCACAGTTTAAGCTCCAGCATTGACTTCTGAAATCGTGGCTCAAGGACAATGCAAAATTTGTTGATCAACACACCGTAAGCTTATGCTTAAAAATATGTTTCAAAAAAATCTACCAGCAGCCTGGAGAGTGAAAGAGAACGAGAGATCACAGTGTAGAACTTGTTCTTTATTCTTGGGCAATAAGCTTAAGATGCTGTGCAGAAATCCTTTGAAATTGTTCTTTACTCTTGGGCAAAAAGCTTAAGATGCAGTGTAGAAATCCTTTGCCTAATGCTAACTAACACAATGAATAAACTGCACCACAAGATCACACTTACTGGTTAAGATCACTTTTATGACTACATTGTGGCTGCCATAAACAATGGAGCCATATTCTTGGCAAACATGAGCTTCCGTTCGGTAGTGCTTGCTGCGGTTCAGTTCAGCTGACAACATGGGGTGTTCGAAGAGTTTCCCCACAGATGACAGATGTATAAAGCCAACTGAAAACCAACAGTGCCGTTACATGAACTTCAACCATATGATTGGACTAACTACTGCAGTTGTCATTGAGTTGCCGGTTTCCTAAACTCTGAGCAGAGCCATTCTTTTCAGTTCTTTGTATTTTTCTGCTCGTTTCTACTAGCCTCAAGAACCTGTGTGTCCTGAGTCCTGACAGAATCTGAAACTAGTAGTAATAGGACTGATTGGCAACTCTGCAGCAACCCACGAACACAAGTACATGACCGAGATAGGCTGTCTGGACAAATTGGCTTGCTGTGCTTGCTAGTGTGGCCTGCTGCTGCTGGATGCCTGGTTCTGAAATTGAACAGATCGGATCCATGACCATTCCACTAGCAAACAATTAGTCTCCTCTCTGAATTGCATTCAATTTTACATTCTGCATCAGCCGATAATTCTACACACATTTTCGCAATCTGATAGCAGAGTGTTGTCTCCAGTTTTTGGGCTAATAAGTGTCTTTTTGCAAGAACATAAACCTCTGCACCAAGGTACCCAACTCTCCTGATCAGGCACATTAATAAGTCCAGATGTAAACCAGTTGATAACAATGATAAACTTCTCGAAATTTCTGCACGAGATACAGATACCTAAATCTCATCTCCAAAGCAGAGGGTATAAATATAAGTTACATAATTGACATATTTTGATTTACACTTCCTCTGCAGTTTATTAGTTAATACAGTACCTCTGTTTTTTATGTATGATGTTTATGAGAAACTGATTAATTCATGCCCAAGCCAAATGTCCTATATTTAAAAGCAGATGGATTACAGCTCAAGCCTTTAGAACTGTGAATTGGCCAGAACTGAAATCTGAACTGGTAAAATCACCAACTCAACTCCTGAAGAAAACCGTGAAAACTACAATTCAGACCCAAAAACTGCACTATCATATTATCGGTTACCAATTAGCAACTGCTGCATATACACGGACAAGCGAACTACCATCTCTCTTCCTGACAAACAGATTCATAACCCCCCAAAGAATACTAGCAATCGAACAACCAATCACATACAGCAAGTCACCAGCCCAAACAATCACAAATCGAACAGAGACGCAGACAAATTACAGCCAGGAATGTCCTGAACGACTACCTGCTAATTAATACCTACAGCTCATCACAAATGGCGACGAAAGTACAGCAATCGTACGGCGCTGTCTGTTGTGCAGGGTGTTCGGTGGAGACGCATGTGCAGGCTAGCTCCGTCAGGCGAGCATGTCGTACGGCCGCTCCCCGTCGATGCCCGGCGGCTCCGGCGGCGTCCGGAGGATGACATAGAGGGAGTAGACGATGCCGGGGACGTATCCCAGTATCGTGAGCACAAGGGAGATGAAGAACTCCGACTGCAAAAAATGTGAATTTGTCATGCTCCTGCCATTTCTCGAGTCATGAATCATGAATTCATGATATGCTCTAGCATGCAAGGCTTGGAGCGCGGAATAATGCTTACGCTGCAACAGCCGTAGCGGAAGAAGACGCCGAGCGGCGGGAGTACGACGGCGAAGATGACCTCGAGGCAGGTGGAGCAGCCGCCGGAGCTCATCCTGCCGGCGACGACGCCGGGCCGTCCCCAGCTCGCTGCAGGCCTCCGAAGTCAGAGCTGCAAGGGAGATTAGCTTTGTAGCTAGTAGCCAGTGCTTGCGGGGTCTGGAGCGCTGGGCGGGGTGGCTTCTTTGTACGAGGGGGCCAAGGGAATGATGCGGAATCCGACGATGGCTGCCGGGAGAAGATGCCGATGGTGCCGAGCGAGGCTCTGCGAGAGCCGTGAGCGTGCCGCCACACAGCAGCACACATGCGGCCAGGTCAGCCACGCCTACTGGCTCCGGATTTTGGCAGGCGGGCGGGCGGGCTAACGGGTTTGGGATCACATCCGGCAGCCAGGTCGCTAGGTTTTTTTTCCCTCTGAATCTACAAAAGGCTACATCCAACGAAAACTTACAGTTCTATAGTTTCCTATTTTTCCGATCTTCATGGAACCACCGACCATTACAAAAAAACGTCCCGTGGGGATTTTATAGCGGGCTAACGGATTCTCTACTTAATCGGGCATCTTGGCGGTTTTGACCAGCCGGACTGGTTGGTGGGGTCATCCAGGCCCGGTCCTGTAGTATAATGAGGCGGGGCAACCGCCCAGGGCCCCCAAAATACTAAGGGCCCCCAAATCTAATATACTTATATTATATACTACTCCTATGTATATAGCTTATGTGTACTTTTCTCAAAAAAAAATATAGCTTATGTGTACTAAATCAAGCAAACAACTGATCCAAGTTGATCCAGTCATCCATTCGGTATTTCATCTCCACCACCAGTCCATTCCCACCACTGATGACTATGTAAAAAGATTAGTCCCCCAACTAATTTAGATTAACATTTAATTCCTTATGGTATAGTCTTCCATTCTTTTCTATTTTTTAACACAAATTAGATCCAAATCAAAATTTTAATATTGATTTAAAAAAAACTCTAATAGAGTTGTTAGGTCTAGCAGCATGTATTCTTTAATTTTGAGTTTACAAAGTATCAACAACTGCTATAAAATAATTTGGTTGCTTAGTTCTAAGGGGCCTCCAATATAATTTTCGCCCCGAACCCCCGAAAACTCAGGACCGGCCCTGGGGTCATCCGCCAATACCATGACAGCCTCCACATGATCAATGCGAATTTCCACTTCAGAATATTCGCAGTTTTTTTTCCGGTCGAGATGCGATCCAGATCATCCCTTCATCTACGAGTTCCTCGTCATGGTTAGTTCACATTAGCCAATATAATACAGCAGAAATTTCGACTTGCAGCAAAGCATTTGTTGGCAGCACGGATCGCTAACTGGTGGTTAGCACGGATCGCTAATTTCTTTTATCGTCATGTTTTCTCTTCTTCTTCCAGGTTTTTTTCGGTACACAGTACCACCCAGCGGTAGTACGGTGGTATTATCGGTCTTTTGTTATGGGTAAAATGGTAATTTGCTCGATGTATATTATTTGGAAAATTTTCCTCCTCCCTCCATTCACCCTGTCACCCGTGACACACATTTCATTTCATATATTACAACAATATCACTTTGCATTTCCGATAATACTCGTATACTATCCATACCACTTATGAATACCACCCATACACTACCGGATTCGCGCGCTTTGCCGTGCGCCAAGGACGCACGGCAAAGGCCAGGACCCGCACGGCACAGCCTTTGCCGTGCGGATTTTGCCCGGGCGCACGGCAAAGGGCGCACGGCGCATTTTTGCCCGGCAAAGACCTTTGCCGTGCGCCGTAGGGAAAGACAACGCACGGCATAGTTCTTTGTCGTGCGCAACATGTGACGCACGGCAAAGAAAAGGGGTTGACGGCCGTCCCCTGCGAGACGGCGTCACCCGCTCTTTGCCGTGCGCCGCTGAAGACGCACGGGAAAGGTAGGTTTCTTTGCCGTGCGTTAGGCCGCGTGGCGCATGGCAAAGACTGGGCCAGGCGCCAGGTGGAGCAGGCCCTTTGCCGTGCGTCATGTGGCGGGGCGCACGTCAAAGAATGGTCCAGGCGCCAGGTGGAGCAGGCCCTTTGCCGTGCGTCATGTGGCGGGGCGCACGGCAAAGAATGGTCGATTTGCCGTGCGCCTAGCCAGGCGCACGGCAAAGTGCCTATTCCGGCTGTCATTTTTTGGTCAATTTGCCGTGCGCGAGGCCCACGGCGCACGGCAAATTGACCTAATTTTTTTTATTTTTTTTGTTTTTCACGTCCAAAAATTCTCAAAAATCATAGACATGACATATATATCACAATATCCATCACATGCATCATATATATCACAATATGCATCATATGTCACAATATCCATCACAGGCATCATATATAATAATATCCATCACAAATGCACACCGAAGTCCGCAGTTCATCGACAAGTGCACACAGAAGTCCACAGTTCATCGACAAGTGCACATAGTTCATCACAGTTCATAGACAAGTCCACAAAGGAAATAAAAAGGCGCGGCTCACTGAGGCGGCGGCTGGGGGAACTCCGGTGGGAACAGCTGCTGCCGGATCAACGGTGACATGGCTGGGGACCCATGCAGAGTATTCGATGCCGCCGATATGTTCTTTGAAAAAAATAGTAAAAGGCATGTGAGACAAGAATCAAGTTGTCTAAGTTATAATCTAAACGTGGACAATTCGAAACGGATACAGTCATAGATATGCAAGCATATGCATATTTACAACCGTATCCCTTTCGAACGGGAGACGCCTAACTAGGTTACGTGACCTAGGTAAATAAATTGCGGAGGAGGGGGGCATCTGCACATGCTCACCTAGTAGCTCGAACAGGCCGAAGACGGGGGCGGGCGGCAAGACGGAGCCTGAAGAGGCAACAGCAACACGGTCTCCTCCTGCTACTCCTTCACCGGACGTCCGAGGAAACGAACGGGGCTACTCCTTCGACGGTGGATGCGGCGGCGGGCGCTCTCCTGCAAAAATAGACCAAGGCAACGTAGTTAGATAAAAAATTCGGCAGCACCTCCCCTGTACGGGGAGGTTTCCAAACCTGCAAAGAAAAGACCACGACACGAAGGTCGGGCCACAAAACAAATGCTCTTCCCACGGCTTGATGGCCGGACACATGAGACTTGCCATTCTTTCCACTTGAGCATAAGCAACATATAGGTAGTACTCAAATTTTATTTTTTTGAGTTCAAGCTACTCATCACAAATTTAATCTAACATAGGTCATCACATAGCTATGCATCACTACTCATTTATGTAACGAACGATAGGTCATCATAGTAGTTTCATCTAAAAATGCGAGAGAGGTTGAGGGAGTGCTCACCGAGAGGATGGCATACGTGTCGAGACGGCGTGGTGTGAGATCACGGCCGGAGAGCACCACCCATCCTCCCTCTTCACCCTCGGCCTCCTCCTTCTTCTCCCTCTCCTCCTTCCCCCTTCTTCCCTTCCTTTCCTTCTTCTTCTTCCCTTCCTTTCCTCCTTCTTCCTTTCCACCTTCTCCGCCTTCCTCTCCTTCTCTCCCGGCTGTCCACTCCTTTCTCCCCTTCCTCCTCCTCCCCCTTGGCACGGGAGGGCAGTGGAGGTCGGCCGGAGCAGGTGGCCGGCCGGAGAGGTGGGTGACCGGAGCAGGAGGCCAGCCGGGGCAGGCGGGCGCCGGGGCAGGAGGACGCGCGCCGCCCATACAGGGGCCGATCGGGGCAGGTGGGTGCCGCCGGGGGCGCGGCCGGGGGAGGAGGACGTCGCCGGGGGCGCGGCCGGGGGAGGCGGGCGCCGCCGGGGGCGCGGCCGGTCGGAGCAGGGGTGGCCGGGGGCGCGGCCGGGTGGCGGTGCGGCGGCGGCGGCGGTGGCGCGGCACGACCGCCCGGAGCAGGGGAGGCCGGGGGGCGCGGATCCGGGCGGCCGGCCGGAGCAGGGGTGGCCGGGGGCGCAGCCGGGTGGCGGTGCGGCGGCGGGGGCGGTGGCGCGGCGCGACCGCCCGGAGCAGGGGAGGCCGGGGGGCGCGGATCCGGGCGGCCGGCCGGAGCAGGGGTGCGGGGGCGCGGCGATGGCGGTGGCGGCGGCGGGCGCGTGCGGCGTGCGGGTGGTGGGCTGTGTACTGTGTGGTGGATGCGACCACGAGCCTTAGGGTTAAAACCCTGTCTCGGTCTTTGCCGTGCGCCCGGGAAAGAGGCGCACGGCAAAGACGGGACCCCACCTACCAGCCACCGGGCGAAGGTCAATGCGCACAATGGCTGGCTGGCATGGGGGGCCCATAACCTTTGCCGTGCGCCTCGGTGCCTGGCGCACGGCAAAGAGGCTACAATGATTTTTATGTTTTTGTTATGATGCATAAATTTTTAAATGGATGTAAAAATTACCATAAACTAACATGAGACAATTGCATGTTGTATGTTCACTAGAGAAAAAGTTTTGAAGTCAAAAACAAAATTCAAATTTTACTAAGATTACAAACCAAATGAGATGACTCTAAACACTACAGAACTTCCAGTGAGATGCTTCGGTTTGTAAACACTATGCGTGACGAAATATTCAAAACCTTCCCTACTCTTTATCACAACTTTCCCATAGCATATCATGACCTCTCGATGAATCTCATGATTTTCTAACTTCGTTTGCATTTTTTACAATTAAAAAACATTACTAATGAACGTGGATTCTCATCCTTCGTGAATCAAATGTTCATAATTTCAACCAATTTGGCGGGTAAGGTCTTAAAAAGGACTCAATTATACGAATATCATTTTTCCACGAACTTTACCCTATCATTTCATGTACTTGCAGTTCAATTTTGATTTATATGAAGGAAATCCTTTTAAGGAAAGAAATTCATAAAAAATACCAAATAAATCGAGATGAGTACCAACTTGAGATATAGAGTACAAAGTAATGCATTTGTAGTGGACAAATCGAAAGAAGTCAAAAAATCAAAGTTTTACAAAAATCTTTGCCGTGCGCCTGTTGCATACGCACGGCAAAGGTATATCTTTGCCGTGCGTTCCTGATGGGGCGCACGGCAAAGGCAAAACCTAAGCTACAGGGCACCTCTTTGCCGTGCGTCCTCTACAGGGCGCACGGCAAAGGCTAACGACTGTTAGCGGCCGTGCCCCGCCGTTCGCCGTGGCACGGGCGGCGCACGTGCCCGGGATCTTTTGCCGTGCGCCCGGATTCAAACGCACGGCAAAGCGTTCTTCACCGTGCGTTTATCTGTGTCGTGCGCCTCTTCCTAAGCGCACGGCAAAGAGTGGCCTTTGCCGTGCGCCCGATAGAAAGCGCCCGGCAAAGGCAATGGCGCACGACAATGCCCGTGTTTCCGGTAGTGATACCACACCAAAAACCAGTGGTACAGAATTAATATCAACCGTCAAATCTTTACACATAGATCATTTTCTATTAAATACGAGTCATTTTCGACCGGTAGTACAGATGATATTGTATAAAAAAAACCTCTCTTCCACCTCATCTCAGTAATCTCACTCTCACCCGATGCAAAGCCGACTCGTCGTGACTCGTGAGAGTCGTGACAGAACGTTGGCATCTCGAGTAGTATGATGTGACTACTTGTTCGTTTGACTTTTCAATTATCAACAGCATTTTTCTCTTCAACAAATCAATATCAACCGTTTGACACCTGTTCACCAGCGATATTTTTCTTTCACAACCAATTAGTATTGGGATCCCATTAGAGCAGTCCTTACAGTAGAAACCATGTGCGAAGTTCAAGAGAGCCACATCATCAAAATCCATCTATAGACCTACCTCTCCTCAACAGTTGGTGTCTTCACCTAATAAATGTCTTTTTTCTCTCTCTTATATCTTTCTTCCCTAATAAATACGCGCGGGAGGGTGGAGGGGAGGAATAGACCCGCAAGACTCCAGCCAGGTCTTCCCAATGACGATTTTGCTGAGTCTTGCAGCTTGATTCGCGTGAGGAGGTCAAGTCTTGAGGAAGAAACCAGATCTTGTGTTTTTCTCCTCTTTCTTCATTAACTATGTTATCATGTCACCAATTTACTGATGTGTCACCTTATTTATTAGGGATGAACTCCATCCTACGTGGACCATTAGGACTGCCCTTATTATTAGCTACCAACTGTCAGCCAATCGAACATGCTCGCGATGCATGCATGACCGCAGAGACAGATCCGGGAACCGTGCCCAAAACGCATCGGTCGGGCTTTGGGTCACGCGAGCATAAACATGTTTGAAGTTTTAACTACCGGTCACCATGTGAAGCACGGTAATTTAAAATATTTGCAAAACGCTCCAGGATTCGGATCTGGAGATCGGAGTTGCTCGGGCTTGATGCATATGAACCACGACCTACTACAGACGACCAGGGTTTTAAATACCAAAAAAAACCGCTCGGTTTTCGCGAAAACCGCTCGTACCGCTCCGGCTCGGTAGGAAAAATCGTCGGAAAACCGAGGTTCTAGCTGGTTCAACAGACCCTAGAAAAAAAACTCCCCGGTTAACTGCTTCGGTTCGCCGGTTAACCGGGCCGCTTTTTTGCCTTTGAAAAACCGGAGCGGTTTCGGTATTGTGAACCCTACCGACGACTCGTCTAGGACGTGCGGCTACTACGTGTCTACTGAAAGATGGATAAAACTTAAACTTTCAATTTATCAAAATCCATCTAAATTATTTGTTATTGTTCTCCAACCCTCCCACATGATAATATTAACAAAAAAATTATAACCAGCATTGCTTTAGAGAAAAGGTTAGATTCAACATTTTTCACAACTGTTGCACCAGCATTTTCTATGAAAATGTTTATCAATATTATTTTAAAATGTTCAACTTTTTTAAAAAAACAAGAATCAACATTTTTCAATCTTCCTCAGCTCATGCGTCGGCGGCGTGACGCCCGGCGAGACCCGCGGCGGCACACACGACGGCGGTGAGCAGGGAGCAAGGGTGGGAGGAGCAGGCGCGAGCGCGCCGACTGACCACCGCGCGAGAAGGTCGCGATGGTGCTCCAACACCCGCACGCGGGGGGTCGGCGACGGACCGACCGGACGGTTGGAAGGCCGGCTTGTTGAAGGGCAGACCGGTTGCGTGCAGTGCGGAACAGGGCCGACGACGACAGCGTGAGCCCCGCACGCAGTGGTGGTCTGGTCACGAGAGTGGAAGGAGAGGTGTGTAATTAGGTTTTGTGTGTGGAGGAATCAATAGATAAGGGTGGACACGAATCTCAAACAGTGGAAAGTTCAAACCGTAACTTCTGAAAAATGGATAGAAATCCCGGAATGACATCGGGAGGACAAACTGCGAATTTGTTCGGCTGCCCACTTTGCTACAATGTTTTTTTTTCTTGTGCAGTATTTTTCTCAAACAACTAATCATACACTCAGAAATTCTGCAAACATTGTGGTTCTTTCTTGTTGGGTTGGGGAGAGAACGCACGGCCGGCCTCTCTTCTTTGTAGTTAGCATGGGCTTCCCATACCTAGCACAATGGGCCGTAGGGCGTATGGACCAGGCCGTGAGGCTGGTATTAACAAAAAAAAAAGAAGCCCCCTCTGGATTTCCCGTTGAGCTAAAATCCATTCAAATTCTCAAAAAAAAAGCTAAAATCCATTCAAGCAATAAAGTTTAACCAATGATTAGTGAATACTTCCTCCGTCCCAATTTACTTGTCGCTTTGACTAGATATATTTTTTTATGCACCTAAAGATATATTTATGTTCAGATACATAACAAAAGAAGTGTATTTAAACAAAAGCAAACACGACAAGTAATTTGAAACGAAGGAGTAAAACGTGATTTTGTTATATGAAAGGAAAATTATTGTATTACCTTGTGGTTATCCTTTTACTATTGCTAATATTATGTATACTAGTATAAAAGATTTTATAGATCAAATCTTAATTAAGGACCGTGTAAAGTCAACCATGTCTCTTTTCGTGCTTTTAGCTAGAGCCTGTTTAGTTGCCAAAAATTTTGGCAAAAAATTTTGGCAGCTCATTCGAAAGTCTATTAGAGGTAAAAAATGTAGACTAATTACAAAACTAATTGCACGAATGGACGGGAAATCGCGAGACGAATCCATTAAGCCTAATTAATTCATCATTAAAGATTGTTTAATGTAGCACGACGTTGTCGAATCATGGCATAATTAAGCTCGTTAGATTCGTATCGAAAAATTAGGTAGGAGTTATGGAATGGGTTTTGTCATTAATTCACATTTAATACTCCTAATCAGTGTCCGAAGATTGATGTGACGGGTAGTTGGGAAAATTTTTAGGAACTAAACAGGACCTAAGACTGAGTCCAACAGGGGGAGGCAAAAGCATTTTTGCCTCCCCCTGGCTACTGTGCATGGCCGGAATCCTCTCCAACAGAGGATGCAATTGGCGAGGCAAAGTGCCTATGCAGGAGAGAGGGGATGCAAAATTGCATCCCCTCTCTCCTCGAAGGCATTCGTGCGTAGCGCAGGGGAGGGAGAAGGCCGGGGAGAGAGGACGCCGTTGGGGGGAGGAAGTCGTCGGGGGCGGGGTCGTCGGTGATCCGTGCCGTCAGAGATTCGCCGGAGGGGAGCGGACGGCGGTGGGCGAGAGTCGCGGGCGCGAGCTGACGAGTGCTGGCCGCGGCGACGGGCGAGCTCGACGGCGGCCGCGGCCGTGGGCACGACGGCGGGTGAGCTCAGGGGCGGCCGCGGGGCGCGACCCCCTCCTCACCTCCGGCGGCGCGGCCCCCTCCTCACCTCTGGTTCCCTCCTCTACGTGGAGATCTGGAGGGATCGAGGGCGGTGACAGTGGGGTCGGCTCGCCTCGTCCTCGTCTCCTCCGACCCGCCTGGTGGGCGAGCTCGAATCGACGGAGGGCGCCATGCCGCCACCGCCACGAAGCCCTTGCAGCTGTGGCGGATCTCGCGCGGAGATCCAGGCCACGCCCTCCTCGCACGGAGATCCACCTTCGGCGGTCGGTGGCGGAGGAGCAGGGCGACCTCGAGCTAGGAATGGGGTGGCGGTGCTCCGGCGCGACAACATCCCGCGCCGGCCCCTCGTCCTCGATCTTCCTGCAGCGGAGCTCCTCCAAGCCGCCCATGGAGCAGCGGGGCGCCCCTCTTCCTCCCCTGCAGCAGCGCCTCGAATCCCTCCGCCACATCCATAGTCGGCGGCACGGGGCCATGGGCGAGTGCGGCGCCGGCCAAGCTCGGGGCATGTAGGCAGCCTCTCTCTCTACCCGCAGCCTCGACCTCCTGACGCCCCTCTTTCTCCCTGCGAATCCCGGCGTTCTCCGTCTCCCCTCCCTCCCTTCACAAGCAGCGCGCGAGAGGAACGGCAGGCGCTGCTCTGCTTTTGCCTCCGCCTCTTGGAGATGAGGTTTTTTACGTCGACGATGCATCCACTGTGCAGAAGGCAAATAGAGGAATGCCTCTGAGATTTTGCAACTCCTTGTTGGAGTCAGTCTAAGTAGAGAGCGTTCAATCTGCAAAGGGAAAAGGGAAGTTGAGGGCATTCATTTTTCAGGCAGGAGACGTTATTTTTCGTCAACATTCAAATCAGATAAGAACAACCTGACCATGTGTCCATGTCGTTGTACCTTTATAAATTTTAGCTTTTCAAGATCAGACTAAACCAAGATAAATCTCGAAGAAATAGCATAAAACTGCTTAATTAGTTTAGGTTTAATAGACATGTGCGACCCTTTTCAAAATGTGGGGCAGCGATCTGAAACAAATTCACCGGAACAATCTCATCAGTCATCACCAGTTCACCACCAACCAGACACTCACCAAACGCTAACCTGCAGGCTGTAGCTGCTGTCCTCCTCGTTGCAATTTCCAAATGGATGGCTCCAACACACAGCAACCTTCGCTTCTTTTTTTTCCGAAAGAAACACATCAACCTTCCTAGTAGAAAACGTCGAAGCAGACGACGACGGACTCCGGCGTCACCTTTCACTGAAACTGCCAGAATTTTTTTTGGAACAGTGGAGCTGTATCTCCGGGTTGTTTTCATGGCCGATTTCCTCTGTCAGAAATGGTTTCTTTCCAGGATTAGCTGGTGCAGTTGTTGTCTGTTCTTTAAGAGGCGACTAACAGAAAGATAAGCACGATTGGTGCGCCTTATGTCATATCTGAAGAAAAGTAGACACCGAGCGTGCAGTCCAAGTTGAAGTTTGTGTGCATAATAAAATGGAATAAAATTGCCCTGCTCGTTGTCATTGACTTGATTTTCTCTTAAGGAAACAAGGCATGTGTTCTCTCTTTTGAAACGAGCTACAATTTGGCAGATATTTAGTGCCAGCCGCACATTTTTTTTAGCTTGGTTTGCACGACTTTGGCACAGCTTGGCAATTTGTGTCAAAACTATATATGAGCGCCTGTGCCTTCATGGTAGTGCTAATATTCTCTATGTTGGGCTTCTCTTATTTGTGCTTCTTGCATATTATTTTTCTCTTAGAACAAATCTGACAATCAAATTAGCGTACGGTATTTTCTCTCGGAACATATTTGTCACACAAATCGGCACAAGGAGGACTTTTCCCTTATCCACAGCCACGATTATCCTTGCTCGGCGATTGGCAGCTTCAATTGGGCGAGGTTGAAAGGACAAAGGAGGAGACATGGTGCTTAGGTGCTGCTAGTCGTGGTGGTTATCATGAAAAGGATTAAGACACGACACGAGAGGCACATGGAGATATGGACAAGACTTTCTAGATACTCCACTGGATAAGTCAATAAAACTATAAAAATCACCACTGGCCAATAAGAGTGGTGTGTGGTTAATCGAGTTGAGCCCACCGAGATTAGAATCTTTTGGTTCTAAATTACTATTCATTTTGACTTTTTTAAATATAACACTTATGTACTAAGAAGAGTCAAATGAATATTAACTTGGAATAAAAGGAGTAGAAAGTAGAGACGGTCTAAATAGGGTATAGATGTGGAGAGAAGATAATAACAATTTGCTATCGTTGTTTCGTTCCTATTCTTTTAATGTAAAAAAAAATGAGTGATCAGCAAGACAACAACAAACGACAGAGATACGAACTACGCGTTTGGCAGAGCTTCCAGAGCTAATTCGAGCATGAGCTTGGCCAAACAACTTTCTAGAGAGAAGTGATTCTCTGCTGATTCTGTGAAGATTTTGTGAATGAACTAAGAGGTTGGAAGCTGAAAAAGTACATTCTCTTGATTATGTGATTCTGTGAAGTAAATCTCCATTCTGAGTTTAAGAGTTTATGCCAAAGAGTAAAAAAGAACTAATTTCAGCCACAAAATCACTTCTCTAATAAAATCAACTCTCATAGAGAACTAGGTTCGTGCCCGTGCGTTGCTACGGACAAAATAAAGTGCATTTATAAGCATGAAACATTATCGTGTACAATATTTACTTCTACAAACTCAAAAAGTGTGGAAACGCCCTCAATGTGAAATAAAAAATGGCATTCAATGAGTCATAACATATAGCATTCAACAGGATAATAATAATAAGCAAAAAATGTTAAATAAGTTCATTGGATTATTTACACCAGAGATAGCCATCTCCAAGTTTGCCGCGCAGCCTCCTATATTAGTTCTATGGGACCTATACAACAGTTGCACTGATGATCTAAGAAGGATGGATTCTGACAATAACACTTTGAAGGTGGAGTCTTGGAAACACTCGAATTTCTTATATACCAAGATCGATTCAGCCAGAGATCCTGATTTCACGTGAGATTACACAGCAAGGGGGATGGCCAGCAAAAACATGGGGATCACAACAATAACAGGAGGGCCTAGCTAGATGTTGACATATTGTGTGGTTATTCTCATCAAGCAGTAACATCTACTAAACATAATACTGCGTACAGATTTTTACGGCAGATTTGTTCTAAGAGAAAATAATGTAAAAGAAGCTGAACAAATCACCAACATATCCTAATCTCGTCTAATTCAAGCTCAAAAATGTCTCCTGAAAATTGCAAACACCGAATTCAACAGGGATGAATGTTGGAGAAGAATCCAGCATATATGACTACTATAGGAATGTGCCCATGCGTTGCTACGAGCTATAATAAATTTATGTGGTGTAGGACACAGAGCATAACAAAATAATAGTGTGAAATCAAGAACAAATATATCATAAAAAATAATTAGTTCAAGAATGTAACTATTGAAATAAACAAATCTCGAAAATCATACATTAAGCAACAATGATCTCCATAAAAAATAGTATCTCTACATTCAGGTTTCATCTGTGAATATAAAAAAACAAATTAAAACTGAGTCAGCACTCTGAAGTATGAATTATATAGTTTCATGCAAAGTGTTTCACCAGATCAAGAGCTTTCCCTCCGGTCCAAAACATAAGGAAACCATCATAGCTGACTTAGCCACCTGAATATAGTTGCAATACAGGTGAAAAGGATGCAAGAGACGTAGGAGCTATTAGTGAACTCACGTTTGTTCAAAATCTTCTAGATGGAATACAGGACCCATCCATCATTCATGGAAATAACTTAAAAAATTAATCCACTCTTCCTCTTATATTTCAGAAAGCCACCAAACATAGCAGATTCACAAATAGCATTGCCAGCTCGTCCTAAACAACCTTCAACTTTGAAATCCTGCAAAATGATATAATATTAAGTGGTTACTAAGCAATACTATATATTAGTATAATAAGCTATAGTGATTTTGCCTCCATGAACTCAATTCAGAAGCACCAGAACTATAACCAAGGAGCACCTATATGTGGAAGAGATAAATCATATAGCATAAATTTCAGAAAAAACAGAGAAAGCCCTTAACACTATCGGTAGCAAGTGGAGCTTACCGGGTGTTGCAGTATTTTCATGCACATTCCAGAAGCCATTTGGCTCACCTATTGAGCTCAGCTGTTGAAGCAATTTCCCACTCTCTTGGCTAATTTCATCTTCTCGCATCCAAAGTTCTGCACAAAGAACACTATTCTTTGTAATAAACATTTAACATCACACTGATTTACTTATCTTGAAGCTAGCCATTATAATTTATATTTAAGTTTAATTTAGATATCCAACAAATATCATTATTACCAGCCTACCCTTTTCCAAGTCTGAAATACAAACAATGGGTGGGCATGTTAATGTATACATGTGACGCTTCCTTTCACTGGAAATCTTGTATCCTTGGTGCAAAATGCATCCTATGTGCACCAACCAAATCATTTGCATGGCCGACATATATCAATCAAATTAAAAGTTTAGAACTCTGAAACAGAAAGAAACAAAAATGCAAATACCAATATATGATCCATGTAACTCCTCACTACCCCTTTTATTTTGCATGAAAGCCTGCAAGTGCATCTCAGTAGGTCAGCAGCAAATTGATTGATGTTATTTCAGATCCCGTGGAGCAAACAAAAAAAAACAGATCCTCAAAGAACAACTACAAAATATCTGAAAAGGCAAGAAATTCAGAGAACCCTAGGCAAATAACCAAACCGAGATTTTGAAATTGTTTGAACAGCAGGCAAATGGACCAATAAATTGGTCCAAGCTGAACAGAGGTTGCTCCAGTACAATAAGCATAGTCATGAACAGATGGACAACAAACAAGTAAACTAATGCAAAAACTTCAATAAATCCAGATGCCAAGTGGTGGGGGCTACAGAGTGTATCTTGAATGAATAAAAAAAAGAGATTTCTTGCTAATTGATTGAACAACTTACTGTATATATTTCCTTTACTTAATCCCATTATAACAGTAAATTTTTTACCAATTCTAATGAAAAAGTAAAATACTCATAATACACAATACATAACAGATCCTTTGCGGTGTTGTTTGGGATAGAGAGTGTACCTTGAATTAATAATAAAAGGAACTCCTTGGTAGCTGATTAACGCTCTCTGTATCCTTATTTTTATTCTACCCAACTGCTTCAGACTGATCAAATAGCAATAAACTCAAGTACTCTTAGAATATGACCAGAGACATGACTGATCTTAGAATACTTATAATTATCAAGTACTCTCCTGCTCCCACACTTATCGCAAAAAACATGGCTTAAAATCCTACCCATGCCGAAAAGTCACAAACCCTGTCCTGCTAGAATCTCAATTTGACAAACAAAAATGGATCCATAGCTAGATAATGTTGAAATAAAGCCGCAGCCAAAGCCACGGAGACATCTTCTTTTGTTTGTCACACAACCAACAAGAAGCTATGATCTCACTATATTTGCAAATATAACACATAGCAAAGGCAAAACAAGTCTCATATTATAATCTAACCAGGGCAGTTCTATTTCATATCTATGTAAACGGAATAATTGAACTTCTCCAGAGCCCACCTATGGAGTTATAAACAAAACCCAACGTTGTTATTGACCACAAAGATTGACAAAATCGATTCAAACATGTCAAATTTCAGCATTCTAAGAAAGATGCTCCATCAGATGCAGGCTAAAAAGTGGTTGGGGGTCTCAACAGAATGGCATGGCTCACCTTGAACTGGACATTTACTTCACGAAATCCGTTGGATACCAATTGTGCCCCTGTAGATCAAAAGAAAAGGTAGAGGCAAACACAACAGGTTTTCCGGATCAGCACAGGTGCCAACCAATCCAGAAACCTGGATAGAACTCAAGCTTGTAAGGAGGCACGTACGAGCGTGGCGGCAGACCCAGATGACGGCAGATTTGGTTCAGGTGAGGGGCCGGAGCAGCTCGTCGGGGACCCGACGTTGATGTCGGTGGCTATGAGCGTGTCGAAAGAGACGAAGGCGGCGAGGAGGAATTGGGAAGGAGTGGTGCGCAGGATCGAGACCGCTGCCCTGGATCGACCCTGGCGTCCCCAGCTAGACCTGCGCAGCGCGAGATCCAGTGGCTGCTGCCCTATATCGTGCACGCATCCGAACGCCGCGGCAAGGCCACGGCCTTGCTCGGCGGCGAATCCGGCCGCCGGACGCAGGAGGCGTGGCGCGGTGGAGGGAGGAGACGATTTGTGAGCGGCGATGAGCAGAAGGAGAGGAGGGCAAGGGGCGGCGGCGGTGGACGGGGGAGGTGCGCGGCTGGGGGAGGAAGGCAGGCGAGCGAGCGTCCGGGGTAGCGGCGGCGGCGGTGGAGAGGGAGGCGAACACAGGTTTAGGGTTTGGATGGAGAACGGGGAGGCGTGGCGGAAGGAAAGGGAGAGGGCGACGGGGGCCCACAAGCAGGTCGTATGCAGGCGGGGCGGACGCACGTAGGGGAGGGGGCGGACGCACGGGAGAGCGGAAGAAAGTACTAACGAGTTTTTTTCTCCACTTCATACTTTTTAGGAGTAGAGATTAAAATATACCGCACGCACCTTAAGAGTGAACAATCCAAGACTGATATGGATTTATATTTAATCTAAAATTGAGAGGTTGTGTGAGATCTCCTCCTATTTTTTTCTTCAATTTTCTGAACTTTTGATCCCAAACATGTGACATAAATTTGTCCCAATCTACATCAGTTCATTACTCCCGGCTCCTTGTTCATCTCGAACTCGAAAAGTCTAGCTCCATCGTCAGCACGCGTCATCCATCTCCGTTCCGTTGAACAACACGCTTCCGTTCCAGCGCCGCTGGTGGGTCCGTGACCCCTGCCCGTGAGTGCGGGAGAACTCCTGCGTGGCCCACATTGTCATAGACTCATAGAGTTAGTTACTGTTGTGTACAAAGAAATCTCCAGTCTCCTCTCTCTCCTCCTCCTCGACCTCCGTCCGGTCGTCCTTCGTTCTACTCGCTTCCCCCCGTTCCTCTCCATCTCCGATTTTCTCCCCGCACCCGTCTCCAGTCCCCGAATTCGCTCCCCTGTTCCCGCAAATCTGCCGTGCCTCGGCGGCCACCTCACCGCCGGCGACCGGGTACACACACCGGACACGGCGGCACCAACCCCGGAGGCGCGGTCACCTCCTTACCCGCCATTCCGTCTCCGCCTCTTACTATCGTGCTGGCGTGCAGCGGGGACTGGAGATTCCGGCCTCGGATTATCTCTCTCGCAGGTGAGTAACCCTGTGCTTGGATGGATGGGTTGTCTAGGAGTAGTTGACCCTGTTCCCTTGCTGTGATTGCGTGTAAATGAATCAGGCAACTATTTCGCAATTAAAAAAAAAATCAGGCAACTATACATCTGTACAGCTTAGCTGCGGATTTGGTAACTGCGTGGTATCCTTACTAATCTAGTTCAGCCATCTATGGTCTGATTGGTGCGGGTGCGTTAACTTCCAGAAAATTTGAGGGCCCCTTTGTACAATTGTATACTCATGGGTGAATGCTATCTCATCTGTTATTACATTAATTGCTCTCTGCTTCTGAGTTGTTAGCTGGTACATGAGAAAGGGACTCCAAACTATATTGTTATATGTATTGCAAATGTCTATCCAAGGCGAGCTGAATGGTTATATATATGCATGCCTAGTTTGGCAATCACTTTCTGAATTTAGCTCTTACATTGTGATCTTCCATTTCATGGGAGGTTGCTGAACTTAAGTTTATGGCCTGTTGTGTGTTTATGGAAGTGATTGCATCATGATTTTCTTCTGAAATAACCTCCTTAACTTGTTATTGAGCAGTATATTTTTTCTTCTTCTATTTGACATGTTCTTTGTCAGGTACATTTGGGAGAATGGGGGTTTACCTTAGCACTCCAAAAACTGAGAAGCTATCTGAAGATGGGGAAAATGATAAGCTTAAATTCGGCCTTTCATCCATGCAAGGGTGGCGTGCTACTATGGAAGATGCTGTGAGTTTCTATTTATCAAGTACATCTGCTCATTGCGACTTTTCGTATTGCTATGCCTGGTCTTGTGAGTCGTATCTGGATGCATGCACGAGAGTCTTGTTGGGTAAAAAATACTTTCCACTTGTTTGTCCGTGTGTACTTATGGAAACTTGCAGAATGTTCTAGAAAGTGGAAAACACGCCGAGTATTGGTATGATTAATGTAGTCCTTACATGGTATTGCTGTCCTTGAAGTTAGTGAAGGGAACTTGGGGCAGACACATGTTATTAAATAAAAAGCTGAGGTCTGAAGAGTTTCCTGGCTATTAACTGCCATGGTTAGTGGAGCTATGCACTTGAAGGAAGTGGTTTCTCGTGCCTGTTGAATTTTGGCATAAAAGGAATGTTACTTTACCTTAAAAAATATTTTCTGAACTTAGAGACATGGCTAATTCATGAGTTCAATAGCGAGCTTCAGTTTCTGTCCTTTCTACCCTGTTCCATTGGGTTAACTTTTTTTTGTTGACCTCGCCATGTTTTCCAGATGTTGGATTGATAATAATGCTTCAAAAGTCAAATGATGTGATTGACATTGCTCTGAAAGATTAGCTCTGCTTAAACCTTGAGGACTGGAACCTATGAATATGCACGATATTCCTTGTTGAGTATCATTGGAGGAGAAACTATGATTTTTTTTCTTAGCATAGTACTAATACAATTCTTGATGTGTTTTCATCGGTATATTTTGAGAGGATGAAATCTCACCAATATAATTAGTTATAATGATTGTATTTGCTCAGTCTATCGTGCAACTTCTAAGCCTTTGCAATTTTCCAGCACTCAGCTTTGCTAGATCTTGACAACGACACTGCATTTTTTGGTGTTTTTGATGGACATGGAGGTAACTTGAATGCAAAGAACAGTGCCCTTTCAGTGTCTTTAATTGTTTACACATCGTAGCAAAATGGGCTGCTGATCCCTTTGTATCACCTTCTTTCCTCAGGAAAAGTAGTTGCCAAATTCTGTGCAAAATATCTACACAAAGAAGTTATCAACAGTGAAGCCTATGCAGCTGGTGACCTGGGTGCTGCTCTCCACAGAGCTTTCTTCAGGTATAATAACATTAACTGTTAGTATGGCTGCATTTTTACTTCATTGCTAATCTGGAGCAAATGATGTGAACAGAAATTATGATTGCATTGTTTCAGAATGGATGAAATGATGCGTGGCCAAAGAGGATGGCGGGAACTTCAAGCACTTGGAGATAAGATAAATCAGTTTACTGGCATAATAGAAGGCTTGATTTGGTCCCCTAAAGGAAGTGATTCAAATGATAGACATGACGAATGGGCTTTCGAGGAGGTACTTGTGGAACTAGCATGGATTCACAATTGTTTACTCTTCTTTTATATAGAAAAGCATGGCATCTGCCTTTTCTGAAATTATTTTTGTATGTACCTTAGATTTCTTTCTGAAAAGATTGCACCACTTACTTTGGGGGCTAAAATCATTCATGGTTGAAACATGTATAAGGGTAGACTTTATATTGTTCTTGAATAGACGTGCAATACTGATGGTTTAAAGTGTAAAAAGGATATCTATGCATAAGTTACAAATTCATTCTTTTAGCAACTAACATTGATGGTTGTGGTGCCTAACAATGCTAACTCTTGAGAAAAATACCTATGCATAAAAAGGAAATTTGCTCCTTTAACTTTAACATCTAAATTTGATGGCTGTATTGCCAAACAATACAGACTCTTGAATAGTGGGTTCCAATTTCCTGAATTAGGAGCCTGTTCTTGCTATGTTGTGCCGGAAAGCAACTTTATCATTTCGGCATTTTTCTTTGTTGCCAATGCTAATTCTTTTGGTGCAAATGAGTATCCATCCACTAAAGTAGTCTTAGATCAATTTCTTTTTATCAGGGACCACACTCTGATTTCACTGGGCCAAATTGTGGGAGTACAGCCTGTGTAGCATTAGTGAGAAATAGGCAACTTATTGTGGCAAATGCTGGTGATTCGCGCTGTGTCATCTCAAGGAATGGCCAGGTCAGTTGTTCTTGTTGCTCCTTGTGTTATATTTCAACACAAAGTTTTATGTAAGATCGTCTCATTTTGTACCTCTTCCACATAACACAGGCATACAATTTGTCGAGAGACCATAAACCAGAGCTTGAGGCAGAGAGAGAAAGGATACAAAGTGCAGGGGGTTACATCCAAATGGGTCGTGTAAATGGAACTTTAAACTTGTCAAGGGCTATTGGTACGCATGTTTTACTTGGTTTTTTTCAATACCTGGCACCTTACAGGATGTCTTACATACACAAATACTTTTTTAGGAGACATGGAATTTAAACAAAACAAGTTCTTGTCCCCTGATAAGCAAATTTTGACTGCAAACCCTGACATAAACATTGTAAGTGAATTCTGCAGTTGCTTCACACTCCTCCAGCTAATCACAGTTAGGCTATTGTGTTACAATTTCGTTCCCGTTGATAGCTCTTGTAATTTATTCTTTTCTGCAGGTTGAGCTTTGTGATGATGATGACTTTCTTGTTTTGGCATGTGATGGCATTTGGTAAATTCATCTGGATCATTAAGATTCTGCTTCAGCATGATTATTGCTTTTGTCAGAAGTAACAACCATATATGCTGTTTATGATTATCAGGGATTGCATGTCAAGCCAACAGTTGGTTGATTTCATCCGTGAGCATGTAGACAAAGTGAGTACCAAGTAATTTAACTCTTACCAGTGTTAGTTAGTTTCCTAATGTTATTGCTTCCTATTTTATTTGAGTATGTTCTTAATTATGTTATAGGACCTATGTATCAGACTGCTTTTCTTCTTCTCCTTAAATGACAGAAAGTGCTCCTGCCAGTTCTTCAAAAAATAAAAAAAGAACTCTCACCTTGATACGTCTTGGTCTTTAGCAGTACTCATGGACAGAAATAAAATTACAAAATGCAGGAGGAAAGCCTTTCCGCAGTATGTGAAAGAGTGCTTGACAGATGCCTAGCTCCATCGACCATGGGCGGTGAGGGATGCGATAACATGACGATGATCCTGGTGCAGTTCAAGAAGCCGATTACTCAGACCAAGGATGCCAGCAGTGCAGAGCAATCAGCTGGAGACACAGAAGCCTCTGAGACGCAGTGAGTCATGTCTGATGATCGCAACTATTGTCTTTTCCCCGCTCCCGGTATTTCTTTCTTAAATCCACACTTTTTAACCCAAAAAGCTTTTTTATGATCAGTGTGGCCGAGGAGAATGGCTCATGATGAGCAGGAGGGCCTGTTCGCTTGGCTGGTTGCTGGTGCTGGTCTGTTCTGAGAGAAAAGTACTGCTGGCTGGTGGCTGATAAGCCAAACGAACAGGGCATCCAGGAAATAGCTCCTGAAGCATGGCCTGATGGCTGGACCTGGTTGAAATAGGAGTACGATGTTGCAATGTACATACCAATTACCAACCATGTGTCGAATTGGCGTGAATGCTATTCTTTGTTCACTTGTTGTCTGTAACCCAACATGATGTTTTCTTCCGGTTGTGATTTTTGGCCATCTGACATAACCGAACTGTACATTTGTGGGTGGAAATGGTGTTCCCTTGTTATACGATAGTTCATTTGTCCGGTCAAGCGGATCTTGTGCTCCTCCTCTTTGCCATCAATACGTGTTCCTGCTGTTCTTGTGGCAGGATGGCAATTGCCTCCTTTCCCTCTCGAGAATGCCCTGTGCAGCTGTGCTAAGTTTGGTACATGAACACTTAGGCTGAGTCCAACAGCGTTGGCAATTGCATTTTTGCATCACCGATTGGCATTGTGCATCAAGAAAACGCTGTCCAACAGAGCAGGCAAAGAGGCGATGCAATTTGCCTTCGAGGAGAGAGACGAAGTAAAAATACATGCCCTCTCTCCTCGAATGCAAATCGGTGGCGGCGGTTGGGGGCGCTGCTCCCGCCACGGGGAGGAAGCCGACGAGCGGGTCGACCGTGCCGTCGAGCCGCTCGGGGGACGCCGAATGTGGCTGGGGGGAGGAGGAGGAGACCGCGGCGGGGAGCGGCCGTCGAGGCTGGAGCGGGAGGTGCGGAGGATCCTGCGGCGAGGAGCAGGGGAGGAGGAGATCGCGACGGGGAGCGGCCGTCGGGCGAGGAGACCCGCGAACCACGAGGTTGTGCTCCATCCGGGAGAGGGCGCGGAGGAGAGGGCCAGCCCGGGGAGGAAGGAGCTCCGGATCGAGGAGCCCCGGCGTTGGAGTTTGCGTGCGCCGCCCGCGAGGCTGCGCTACTCCGCTGGCTGCCGGCCTTTCCACGGCGGCGGAGTGAGGAGCAGCCCGGGCGCGGAGGCCTCTCCCGCGCGCTGACCGGTGGAGGAGCAGAGGCGGGGCATCCCGCGAGGCTGCGTCGATCTAGGGGCGGCGGAGCTTTGGCGCAGGGAGGTCGGCCGGGAGAGGAGGGAGCTCCGGGTGCAGGGAGGAGGGAGGCGGAGGTGCCGGGGACGCAGAGGCGGAGGAACCGGGGAGGCGGAGGCGGAGGAGCAGGGGACGAGATGCTATGCGATTTCGTTGTGTCTGTTGGAGACCGTGTATTGCCAAGGAGATTGCAAATACTATTCACAGGAGGCAAAAGCCCATTTGCCTTCCGTTTTTGCAATACGTTGTTGGACTAAGGGCCTGTTTAGTTGGCCAAAAATTTTGGCAAAAATTTTTGGGCCCTCTTATCAAGTATGATTAGGAGGACTGAACATAGACTAATTACAAAACTAATTACACGAATGAAAGCGAAATCGCGAGATGAATCCATTAAGCCTAATTAATCCAGCATTAGAGATTGTTTACTGTAGCACGATATTGTCTAATCATGACATAATCAGGTTTGTTAGATTCGTCTCGAAAAATTAGGTAGGGGTTATGGAATGGGTTTTGTCATTAATCCACATTTAATACTCCTAATCAGTGTTCGAAGATTGATGTGACGGGTAGTTAGGAAAATTTTTGGGAACTAAACAGACTCTTAGCCTTACCTGCCAGATTTTCACCTAATTTAGTTGGGCAACTTGTGTAATCTTGAGGCATTACAAACGTCAATCTTACTTCTAACACGCATTTGCACATTCACAGTCGCGGTGAATTCTGCCGAAATGGTATGGCCAAGCTTCTGCGCGTCCGGGCTACGAGCGGCGCGGGGAGCCGGGGACGCACACGCTTCGGGCGTGATAGAAGCAAGCGCCGCAAGTCACCGTAGCGTCAAAGCCGAGGCCTGCGCCGGCGTCTGCATCAGCTGATCAGCACAGTACGCTAGTGGCTTTGCGCAGTCACAGATTCACAGTCACAGCAGCGCCGCACTGATCCCCAAACCCTACCTCCGCAAGCCACCACCAGCCATGGAGTTCCGCTTCCGCGCCGGCGACCGTCCGGCCGGGCGGAGTCCGTCTTTCCCCGCCCGGTTCTCCCGCACCTGCGACCGGCGCTACTCACCGCGAGGTAAGCACCCCATCCATCCCCGAGCTCGAGAACCCCCCACCCCACCAGCTTCCCGGTTCTGACGGTCGCCGTTCCCGCCCGCGCAGCCGAGCCCTTCCACGGCGAGCTGCCCCCGCCCCCTCCAATCGAGTGGGAGGCTGCGGCGTGGCGCGAGCGGATCATCCGCGAGGAGGTGGAGCGGCGGCTCATCTGCGAGGAGGTTCAGCGGCGGCTCATCTGCGAGGCGTTGCTCATCGAACAGGAGGTCCGCCGCGAGCTCGCCGTCGCGCGCGCCAGGCTCGGCGGCGCTTTCGGACCCGTCCCGTTCGTCGGGTCCGACGGCCCCTTCGTGCCGCCGCCTGTGGGCGCGTTCTTCGGGCCTTACGGCCCCTTCCTGGCGCCAGTGCCACTGCCCCTGATGCCGGTGGGCATGCAGTTGCCCTTGCACTGCCCACCGCCGGCTTCGTTCGGGGAGCGGGAGGGGTTCGACGGGCGTGTGGGACTTGAGCAATCCATACTTGTCAAGAGGAGAACCCTGCCACCGCCGAAGCTTAAGCCGAAGCACAAGCTCATCAAGGTGTGCGAGACCGAGCCCAGCAAGAACTCTGAGGTTTGTCAGCATTATTACCATTTACAGTGCCCATGCATGATGTCCTTGCTAATAAAGTAGGAGAAGAAGGACTTGATCAAATCATTTTCCGTATTTGGCATTAAAAAAAAAGCCACTAGCTACCGGCCATAAATGAGGTTGTTCTAAGTTGAACTTTTGTTTATTTTGTCCGTCAGTATCTAAAACTTTGGAGTGTCTGTCTATACAGCCATTAGTGTTTAGAGGTTTCCGACACTTGATTTTCAGCTATCCAATTATCTATGATTTAGATTAGCTCTAACCTTGTGCTAACAAAAGAAAGGTTTTATGGGATTTCTAGCATCTTAATTTTTGTTACACCATCTTTTATAAAATAATTACACCCCAAAAGTGATTCTGACTTATGTAATGCGATTTTTATTGTAAACTAGCTACAACACGGTATATGAAAAAAAAAACTTATGTGTTGGCAGGCTAAAACACTTGAATTGTCCTTACCCTATATAATCACCATCAAAAAGCACAAATTTGAGCCATTATAAGTGCTTCTAAAACAATTTGGTGAAATTTAACTTTCCCCAAAGCTTTATATAGAATGATATTAAAAGATTCATTACGAAAACTAGTTTTATAATATATGAATATTTCTTTTTGAAGTATAGTATATTTATATAGATATTACTAAAGAAGAAATGCAAGGGTTGGGCACCGCCAAGATCCGAAAAATGGATATGTGGAAGAGAGTTGAGCCTCAAGAATTTCGTATAGAAATCGTTTTTTTTTTGTTTTGTGCCTGGTATTGATCAAGAAAGCGGATACATATATCAAAGAAGAATAGTAGACTATGCAAGGAAAAAGGCAGTAAATTGAAGAAAATGTATGGTTTTGGCCCCATCCGATCCAACCTAGTAGTAAGCAATCCACCAAAATCAGCCAAAATATTCCTTGGTGAATCGGTCAAAAACTTGAACTACGCACATACATTTCTTTAAAAAAAAGGTAGTTAAAGTTGAAAGAAAATCTGATTATCATTGGAAGGATTGGTTAATATTCCCAAATTCCATATAATTTTCCCCTGTTTTGTCATTTCATATTGCACTTCCTGTGTCATTCTAGCTTAAAAACTGTTAATGTGCGATGCTTTTTTGTTTTTTTTTGTCACCGTTTAAAGCCCAATCTGTAGCCATTTGCTTTGGTTGAAAGTTCATGTGAAATTATGTATAAATGACAAAGCATGGCAATTTATTCAATACAGTATAATATATATATATATCTCATAATGACAATTGTTTCGTTTGATTTGATTGGACACCAAGCCTCGGGAGTCGGGCCTAGATAGTGGCTAGCCAGCTATTACAAACCACATTTAGGTAGCAGGCTGAAGAACAGTGCCGTTTAAAATCACAATAGCACTTGAACTCTGAAGTCAAATATACAATTTCTATCCATCTGGTGAACTTGAATGGAAAACATGAGTAGTCCCTTTGGAGAACAGAGTGAGGAATTAGGATGATGGTACATAAGTGAACAGGCTTAATTACTGTTCCGTCATGGAACACAGGCGAATATTCAGGGCTCAGAATAGGGTTTTTAAGGAATTGCCTGTGCATTTAAGTTTCGAGTTGCGGCAACAGTTGGAATCTGCAATAATTTCCTTGTCACCTTAATCTGATCCTTCCTGCCCCTTCATTGGTTGCTGATGCATCTTTCCATTGGTTGTTTCATGTCCATACATTCATTTAGTGTGTGCCCCTAAACAATCAAGTCAGGCTCTTGTTCCAGAGCAGCAGTGCTTTCTAAATTTAGTATGTTATATATGCATGCTCCATTTCACTAATTCTGCCCCTGATTTTTTTATTTAGATTATTTTGCCAGAAACAAAGGTTTCTGGTGTGAAGAGAAAGGCCGATGTGATTTCTGCAAGTACCGAGCCAACAGAACTACAAAATGGGATTTTTGCAACTACTGAACCAGCAGAACTACAAAATGGGGTTTCTGCAAGTACTGAACCAGCAGAACTACAAAATGGGATTTCTGCGATTACTAAACCAGCAGAACTACAAAATGGGATTTCTGCGACTACTGAACCAGCAGAACTACAAAATGCTGCCAGGCACTGGAACTGTGCACTCTGTCAAGTGAGCGCAACTAGTTGGACTAATCTGAATAAACATCGTAGAGGGAGAAGGCACTTGGCCAAGCTGGTTCAATCTAGAGGCATCCAGGTGATTTGTGACAATAAAAGTGACAAAGGTGCAGTACCTAGTGATGCACCTAAGAAAATCCGCATCTTGGTCAAAGGAGCAATACATGAAGTTGTTCAAAAAAGCGACTTTTTGACTTTTGCAACTACCAAGCCAACTGAACAACAAAATGCTATTTCAGGAACCGCTGAAACAGCAGACCTACAAAATATGACTTCTGCAACTACCGAACCAACAGAACTACAAAATGCTGCCAGGGACTGGAGCTGTGCAGTTTGTCAAGTGAGCACAGCTAATAAGGCTAAACGTAAAAAGCATCTTAAAGGGAAAAAGCATCTGAAAAGAAAGTTGGCTTTGTATGGTGCGAGCATTGCAGCGTCAGTTGCAGGCCCTAATGACCCACTTAAGAAAATCCACATCCTGGTTGATCAAGAAATGCATGAAGTTGTTCAACAAGGCAACTATGTATGGTGTGAGCGCTGCAGTGTCAGGTGTACCAATGCTGCCACCATGGCTGACCATCTGCGGGGCAAGAAGCACAGTTTATTGAATAAAGCTTGGAGGTCAATAATGGCTGTGAGAATGAAAAACAAAATTAAGGAAGACTCAGCTGCCAGAAAAGAGGGAAAGGTAAATGACAATGGCCAGTGACTTTAGTGAACATGGCCGTTTTGAATTTCCTGCGAGATCGAGGGGGAAATCACTGACGTGGCTGAAGAAGTAGATGGAAATAGTCATATTGAAATTCCTTTGGGAATCAAGAGAGGAGGCACAGTGGCACTGCCATGTGCCCATGTCGAGCAGAGTGGATGACACTGGCCTTGAACTTCTGATGAAACCAAGCTGGAAGACACTGTAATGAAACCGTGGCCAGAGAAGCAAAGAAAATAGGTCTGCAGAAATTCTAGTGGAAAGAAAGTAATGAAACCGTGGTTGCAAGTTGCAACCACTCATTATACAGAACACGTGCCAAAGGGGGAATACCAACCTTGCGTTGGTGTTATTCTCTCAATAGTAGTTTTATGCTAATCCAATGCCAAACGGCTGGACCTAACAATTTTTCTCACGGATGTCAGGTTCGCCACCCGTGAATGGTGATGAAAGGTTAGAATCCATCCGTATTGTGTATTCATGTCAGGTAGATACACTCGGTGCTCGACATGCGTGATGCCGCCGTAGATGGCTTTTGCTGGTAGGGGTTTGAGAGTAGTATACGTCCAAGCGGCAGTTTTGTATGAGAGATCGTTGCTCTTTGCAAGGCCCATACACTCCCAGAGTGGAACTGATGGCATCGAAAATGTTGTAGACTTCAGAAGATTCTAAACTGATGCAACTGTTGGGACATGACGCTCGCTGCCTCAAAAAGTGTTTAAACCGAGTGTCAGCTTGTGGTTACACAGCTGTCGATTTTGATTAAACCATCGCTTGTTCCTCTCAATCTCAGTAATGGTCACTCGGATTCCACCCCATGGGGAACGAAAAACAGGCGAAAATTACTAGCTGAATAGGCGCTCATCTTATCCAAGTTGGAACACTGAATAATCACAGCTTCTGTTACAATGATAGTCCATGCTACAAAGATCTAACAAGGCTTGTCAGCAAGTCCCAGAAACTGTCAAATATTACACGATCGAAGACACTTTACAGCTACTCCTGATAACGATACAAGCATGAAAAGCAAGCAGATACTAGTGAAGCAAAGCTTCTAGTTCAATCTACACGTGTCGGAGGTCGGTCATCCGTCAGTGATCGGCGAGCTGCTTCTTCCTGGCCTCCGCCTCGTCGGTGGCCTCCACCTGCGCCTTGGCCGCCAGCATGTCCGCCTCCGCCGCCTCCTGCTCGTTCCTCGCCGTCACCTTCCGAACCTGAAGACGCGCGCACATCAAATCAATCAAAATCCCCAAATCAACTCTCCATGGCTAATTGCTGCTGCTGCTTACCAGACCGAGGAAGGAGGCCTTGACGTGCTGGAGCCACTCGGTCACGGACACGCCGGCCGCCGCGGCCTCCCTCTGCGCCTTGGGCGCCGCCGCCTCCGGCTTCCTCCCGCCGGCGTCCTCCTCCATCGCCGACAGCGACCGGATTGCTCGAGATGGACCGAATGCGATGCGCAGAGTATCACACGTACGCGAACGCGACTGCCTGCGGAGTCTCTGGATGGAGCGAAGCGGCTTTGCTGATAAAGACGGGCGCGGTCTCAGGGCGGTGACGTGTTGGTGCTTTCCGGGGTGGGGAGCGTACCAGAGCGTGCAACAGCGAAGCAAAGAAGCATCGTACGGCGGCCGGTGCGGATGCTGGTGCTCCCGCCGCCGCACACGTGTCCGCGCCGGGTTACACGTGTCGGGACACGGGATCTGCGAAGTCAGAGGCCGGTACACGTCGGCCTCATCGGGTCAACACACACACCCCTCCTGCTGGGCACCCTTGCTAGCTGAACGTGATGGCGCGAGCAAGCTGTATGAGAGTTGAGGTTCCTCGCTAATGAAATTATGTCCCTCCATTTTTCAAATTATTTATCGTTTTTATTTACTATATGTATCATCTAACAAAACCTATTTAATTTAAAGTGAAAAAGATGATGGACCTAAAGAAAATAAAGAAAACCGAAAAGAAACAAAAAAGAGAATGAAATAAAATTATTATGGATTTGATGATGGACTGAAGAGAGATTTAACCTGACACTGAAAGGATTTCAAATTAATAAAGGTTTTAGGAATTTGGTTGAGATTGACATTACATTTCGACTGAATGAAAACTGATCGTATTTTATTAAAAAAATTATTTTTCAAACAAAAAGTATGCAGTCAGCATGAGTGCAACATCACATGACAAACTCATTTAAAATTTAGAAGAAAACATGTTTTTCCATCTAAACTTGAGAATAAAGCAATTAATGGTTTTTTTACAACAAACTTCATTAATTAGCAGCACGAGGCTGCTAGAATCCTTGTGTTTACAAGGGTGAGATGGGTCAGTGCTTCCATAAGCGGACACTGATTTACATGGGACTGAGAAGAGCAAGTAGGTCTGTAAAGAGCCGATTGAACAGCCGGGGAGGAAAAAGCTAGAGTAGCTAAAGAGTGGGCTGTTACATTGAAAATTCTGCTAATCTTATGAAGCTTAGGATCACGGTGGGCAGTTGCTGTATCAAACAGGTTGGTGTGAGCCTTCATGCGCCAATGCGGAGGGTGATCATGATCTGCAGAAGTGATAAACTGTTGTAGCTGTGCAGAATCAGTGAAGAATTGCACGTTGTTGCACCGCATGTGGCCGAGAATGTCAGCGGCAAGAGCCAAAGCAGCAGCCTCAGCTTCTAGGACCGAGTGAGTCTGAGCCAGGTGTGCTCTGATGTAGATGTAGTTGTGTGGTTGGACCTGCAAATTCACAATGAAAACACCAAGCCCTACAGTTTTGATAGTAGGTTGAAAGTGATCAGGTAGAGTTGACGCATCTGTGTAACAGTAAATGCCTTGTTGGACTGCATAGAGAGGGGCATGGCAGTAAAGGTTGGTTATGAGCGGTGAGGCAGGTGCGCTGGGGTTGATATGGTCTTGCTGTTGTGAGGTAAATTGGATTGGAAGATGGTGCTGGGAAGTGGTGTGGTGGTCATTATGGGTAGAGTCAGGGGTGTGATTTTGTTGTTGTTCTTAGGATGCTAGTTGATGGGTTTGAAAGTGGGCATCTGCTGCGTGAAGCACCTGCAAAACAGTCTATTGTTTCCTTTGGAAACGTAAATCATTTCTAGCTCTCCAAATATACCACATAATGAAAAGAATATGGCAGATAGAATCTGTAGAAGTGGTAGCAGTGATAATATTTGGTAGGGCGTGCTGGATCCCATCCTCATTCGGATCAAACAAGTGTAGAGGAATATGGAGAGGGGAGGTGTTCCAAACCTGAGCCGTGAAATCGCAAAGGAAGAATAAATGAATATCATTTTCTATCAGACCACAATGAGTGCAATTGGCATCCACATGAGTAGAAAAACGACTAGTTCTTTCAGCAGTAGCAAGAGCTCTTCGGACTAGGCGCCAAGAGAAGGTTTTGAGAAAAGGGGGATCACCTTGGCTTTCCATACCTTTTGAAGAATAGCATCAGATTGTTGGGTGATACTTCGTGTGCCTTGTGAGGGAAGGGAATGTGGTTGAAGAGTCTGGAGGTAATTGTAGGCAGCCTTTGAAGAACATTTTCCATTGGGAGCCGAGAGCCATCTAAGAATGTCGTCCTCTTGTGTGGGAATGACCTGTAGAGAGGTGATCTCTTGGGCGATCTGTTCATCAAAGGTGGTGGAGATGTGGTCTTGGTTCCAGTCAGAGGTACCCTGCATCCAAAGGTCAGATACCATAGCTGGTAGAGGGGGATTAGTGAGTTAAGGTGGTCGTGTATATGCTGCCAGGATGGCGTCCAAGGAGTGGACCATATAGAAGAATTGCCCCTGTGAATTTGAATAATAGCATTAGCATGAAGATGATGCTTGATTTGCAAAATAGAGGACCAGAAAACTGATCTGCAAGAATTAGTAGGAGCAGTCCAAAAAGTTGAATCAGGGAAATATTTAGCTTTAAGAGAGGCAGAAAGTAAAGCATCTTTATTAGTAATAATATTCCAGGCAGTGTGAATGATGAGGCTCTTATTGATAAGATGCATATCTCTAATACCTAGGCCTCCCTGAGAAACAGGTTTACAAATGTCATCCCAAGAGCGAAAAGCAATGGGAGAAGTGAGGTGCTCCTCCTGGATTCCTGTCCACCAAAATCTTCTGATGATAGTATTGATCTGTTCAATGAAAGTTTTGGAAAAGAGAATAGTGGACATGTAATAAACAGGGATGGAAGAGAGAACTGATTTGATATATTGGAGCCTTCCTACATGAGTAAGCTTGTTAGCCTTGAGGGTATTGAACTTTGTAAGGAATTTGTTATGGATAAACTTGTAAGCTTTATTCTTGTCTTTGTGGGAGAAGATGAGAGGATGGCCTAAATGCATAGTGTTTGGTTTGAGATCAGGGACAGGAAAGATAGTTTTGATTTGGGATTTAAGGTTTGTAGGGACATTTTTGCTGAAATAGATGGAGGATTTCTGGAGATTCGGGGTATGGCCTGATTGGTGGCAGAAGTGATACAGAATGTTCTTGATGGTGGAGGCTTCATGAACAGTAGCAGATCCACAGAGAATGAGGTCATCTGCGAAAAGAAGAGAGTGAATAGGGGGGCTCCTAGTCCTAGAGTAATACCAGTAAGGTTTTGAGCTTGGAGAGTCTGATCAAGTCTGTGGGAAAGCTCATTGATAGCAATGACAAATAAGTACGGGGAGAGAGGACAACCTTGTCGTAAACCACGTTGAGGATGAAAATAGTGTGAGGGCTCATCATTGACAAGAACAGCAAGGGCTGAAGTGGAGATGCAAGCTTGAATGAGGCTGATGAAATTGGAGGTGAGGCCTAAGCGGTGAAGCGCTTGTGAGATGATTGAGAAGGAAAGCTTGTTTGGTCCAGGACTTAATGTTAAAAGAATGGATGAGTTCTTGAGTGAGGATAACATTGGATGTTATGTGACGATTAGCAACAAAAGTTGACTGAGCAGTACTAATGAAGTTTGGGAGGTGGTTTTTAAGTCTGTCAGCAATAGTCTTGGAGCATATTTTGTACATGACATTGCATAAACTGATGGGCCTGAAATCTTGAGGAATAATGGGACTTATTTTCTTAGGAATAAGAGTGATGAAAGTCTGGTTGATGTTTGGAGGTATAACGGCAGTAGAATAGAAGTCAGTGACTACTTTGTGAACATCATGTTTGATCCATTCTCAGCATGATTTGTAGAAGGCAGGATTAAGACCATCAGGGCTAGGGGCTGAATTACTTCTCATTTTCTTGATGATATTGTGGATTTCAGTTATGGTGGGAGTGGAGTTGGTAAAGCTGAGACAGGTAGGCTGTTGGGGAGGGGAATTGTTGGGGTCATTGTGGTTGCTGGCAGGGGAATGAGCGTCGTGAGGAGGTGGGGTTGAAGGTGGTGGATGAGTTGCAGTTGGGTGAGTGTGGGGTGGAGGATGAGGGGAATTACTGTTGGAGAAGGTAGGTGGAAGGGGGTTGGAGGTGGTGAAGATCTGGGAAAAGTAAGAGGTGAGAGTTTGAGTTAACTGACCAGGAGTGGTGGAGATAGAACCATCGGGATTTTGCAGGGTTGAGATCTTGTTCTTGATGTGGCGTTTGACTATGGATTGGTAGAAGAAAGCAGTGTTCCTGTCTCCTTTTACTGCCCAGACTTTTTTGAATCTTTGATGATGGTAGGCTTCTTCTTTGGCGAGGATGGTTTGATGCTGTTTGTGTAACTGGGCTTGAAGAGTGTGGTTTTGTTGAGGTGGAGGGAGGAGTTGTTGTTGGAGTATCTGGGATTCGATATTGGATAGGACTTCAGAGTTTTTGGGTTGCTTCCTTCTCCAACGCTTAAGATCTGCAGCAAGAAAGCGGGTTTTTTGTGAGAAAGAGTGATGAGAGGAACGACGCCAACTATCCTGAACGATGGTTGGGAAATCTTGTTCCAAGAGCCACCAGTTTTCAAACCGAATAGGTTTTTGAGGTCGAGGGCGATGATTATTCGGAACTGCAAGGATTGGCGTGTGATCACTGTACATCATGGGTAGGTGATAGACCGCAGTAGAAGGAAAAAGCATACACCATTCTGCATTACTCAAACAACGATCAAGACGTTCATAAGTAGGAGAAGAAGTAGAACGTTTATTAGTCCAAGTATAAGCAGGGCCGTTGTAACTCAAATCAATGAATCCACAGCGTTTAACATAAGCACAGAAAAAGTTGATACGATTGATATTAGCAGCATTAGGACCAACTTTTTCATGAGCATGCATAAGATTGTTCATATCACCCATACATAACATAGAAAGATTGGGATGCGCAGTTACAAAGGCCAAGACCTGATCCCAACTTACATTTGTGAGGCGATGGTGAGGGTCACCATACAGACAAACTAAACCATAACACTGAGTAGTAGAGGTAACATTACACATAGCAAAGATATAGTTGTGGTTATGGTCGATTACAGTGACATCGACCTCATGGTTCCATAAAAGCCAAAGGCCGCCAGATTGGCCTTGAGAAGGAATGACAAAAGCATTATTAAGGTGAAAACGATTAATAAGAGCAGACTTTGAAATAGAGGAATTACGAGTTTCTGAAATAAAAGCTACCTGGGTTTTTGTAGACTGAAGCAGGCGAGATAGGTGAAGCATGGTCGAACTGCTAAGGCTCCCGCCTGAGCCCCGGCAGTTCCATGCTAGGTGCGTCATTTGTCCTGTGACGCCCTTGAAGCCGGCGTCGTAGCTTGAGCAGTAGTGGGTCGATCTTGTGGATTAGGTGCGTTGCCAGCACCAGGCTGAACTTGATGAAGAGGACCGCCTGGAATCTGAAGAGGAAAACCGGGCGGGCCGTGAGGGTGAACAGGGAGAAGAGCATGATCCACAGTAAACCTGTTGATGAGATGTTGAGCTTGAGCATCAGCTTGAAGCGGCTCCAGAACCGGTTGAGACGCGAGAGTGCCGGGCGGGTAGTAGAGGTGGGTAGGAGCTGTTGCTGATGGTTGATTTGAGGAATTTAAAAAAATAGCAAATCCTTTATTTTATTTATGTTCAAATAAACTGCTGAAATCAAGTAGAACCGCAGGAAAGGAGCTTGTGAGAGCTCCTCTTCAATCTCCACTGCATCTCCAGGTTGAGGCTCCAGCACGCAAACAAGACCTCCGATCAGCAAGACAGCAATTGCTCAATGCTGTTTTTCAAACACCCCAACCTGAACCTGCTAGCTCTTCCAAAAGCAGACAATGATACATGGGGGAAATTATTACTGATGACACTTCGAGATGCACGGGGGATGTAAATGGATTAATAGACCACTTTTACTGTTTCTATCAACTTTCATCTTCAGCAAAGCCAACAAAACCAATTTACATCCTTTACCTCGTTGGCTTCTTAACAAATCAATTAGATTTGGGGGATGGCTGCTTGCCACCTAACAACTTGGGCAAATAGCGGTCCCATTTCCAGCATTAATTTTGCTGTACAATCAAAAGAGAAGCCATATAAAAGGAAAGAGAAACAATTCCCACCATTCTGATACAAATGACAACTAAGAAATTTACAGCTGCTTTAACCACCACATCCATCGACAAGTTAAGAAACTTCATCTTCTGGCTTCAGACTAATCCAAGGCAAACCTAAGCAACGAGACTTCTTTTTTTTAATCCACAGAATGGTGACTCCTAAAATTAAGATAACCGGAGTATTTACATCATGCAGGAACACCTCCTTTTACTGATAGCTGATTCTGAGGAGCTGTTACTTCATCCGAAAATCATGCCTAAATGCTGTCAGATTTTGAGTGAAACTGTCTCGGTTCTTAGGTTCCAAGTTCCTGTTGACATCAGTCATCAGCTTATCAAAGCATTGTGAAAGGCGCTGTTGCTGGTCCACAGTCTGCAAACAAAAGATGTGTTAGGTCTTTTGAGCATTCAACATAAACAAATCTCAGCCTCCATTATAACCAGCTAGCATTATTCAGGTCAATCAATAAAAAACATATGATGAGTGCACTAAATACTAATGGAGAGAAAAACAGTCTGTTCAGTGTGACTAAAGAAACCATTATCCATGAGTTGCTGATTATGCAATGCGACTATTAAGCCAAGTCACAAAAATTCTTATCAAATGGGTGCAGATAGACCATTTATTCAGAATAGTACATCTTCACCTTACATTAAAAAAAAGTAATGAAAAGGTAGAAAGCCTCAACAAGAGAAACCAAATTAATATGGAATATGGAACTTCAAGAAGAAGGTTAACCTGTGATGCTAATAAGTGCGCTCTAAGGTCACTGAACATCTGCACAAAAGAGGCGGGGGGGGGGGGGGGGGCACAAACCAAAATAATAGGGGAAAAAAGCTTCAAAGCACAAATTGAGAAAAATAATAACTATTTTAAAAAAAGGCACCTGTTCACTGGTCATTATCAAGTTCAATATTGGTCTACTGAGACTCCACTGGTTACCAGATCCTCAAAGAGAATGATCTCAAAAAGTGTCCTCAGTATCTATACAGCATAAATAACAACACCTTTTAGTCCCAAACAAATTCAATATTTAGCACAAATAAAACATTATCACCACGAAAGCTTTCAGAATATATTGGATGGGAACTGAAACACGAACCTGAGGAAACAAATTGGGGCACTCTCCAATATGCCGTGAAAGATTTAATGCAGCTGGTGATGGAGGTGCGTCACCAGCTGTAATATTGTTAAAATAAAAAAGGCTGCCAGGCTGTCAATGGCAGAAGCACACTGCCGAAAGGAGATAAGATAACATAAATCAGCTTAAATAAATGTTCCCAAATCCTAGCTCGAGAGGGCTCTCCTTTTAGTCTTCCACCGAGACCCCCTTTCATCTGCGTCCGTTTAGGATCGTGCGACGCGCGTCTGTCGGTGGGAAAACCAATCGATTCCCCTTCCCCGCGCGTCGCGTTGCAATATTTGGGCCCACTCGTTAGCCTGTAACGGACTCACCACCCTCTCTTTAGATTCGAATTTTGGGAACCGTGCCAAGAGAGAGAAAGCAGATCTCGAAATTTCGGTGAGTTGAGGGAGAAGAGGGAGGCGACTCGGCGAGTTCATCGTCGGCCATTCATTCGCCGGCGAGTGAGGTGAAGTGGCGGTGAGGGAGGAGAGGGAGACGACTCGTTGAGTTCTCCGTCGGACATCCATTCGCCGGCGAGTAAGGTGAAGTGGCGGTGAGGGAGGCGACTCGTCGAGTTCTCCGTCAGACCTCCATTCCCCGGCGAGTGAGGTGAAGTGGCGGTGGCCGAGGCGGGGAGCGTGAGGTTGTCGACAGGAGGCCAGGCGAGTTGACCGCTAGATCGAGCTTTCGGAGGTGGAGGGAGGCGGGGGAGACTGCCGGCGAGCTCATAGCGAGGCAAAGCGGAGGCGGCTGCTACCGTGAGTTCTCGTGAGGCGGCGACCACCGGTAGATCTCGAGAGGCGTTCAAGATTTGACGTCTAGCTGGAGGTTCCGAGTTGGAGGAAGGCGACGCTTTTTGCGCCGGCTCTGAAGATTGGGTGACGAGGCAGCGGCGGCTCCGGCGGGTACCGGAGGAAGAGAGGTGGCACCTGCAGCGGCGACGGCGGCCCGACGGTTGAAGGTCGCGCATCGGCGTCTTGGAGTACACGCGGCACCGCACTCTGGACGGCGGCGTCCTTCCGCGACCTCGTCAAGCTCTGTTCTGTAGATCCGGCGGGACATTCGTGTACTGGCGTGCTGGAGGTGCTGGATCTACGGAATACACACTCTTCTCCAACCCCGCGTACATCATTTCCAGGCAGCATCTGAGGTAACTTAACTACTCTTGGCTATCTCTTTGGTTTCTTTTTTGCAGCCTGCCTTTTGTCTGCGCTATGTGAAATCATTCAGGTCCTCATGAGGTTCGTGCCAATTTAGGGGGTTTCTGTAGTAGTGATCTATATGCTGTCTATTAGGGTTCTGTTCCTCTAGTTTTTTTTGTCCTTATATTTTTGACATGGATGTATGCAATTGGGTAAGAAATAACCCAAAGTTATTGCAGTAGCCAGGGCTTTTCATTTTACATGTGTTCGTGCAGTTCATCTTATTTCACATGGAGTTATTGATTGTTTGTGTGTTTGTGAGTCATGTTTTATGTAGCATGTAGGATATAAGTACAGGTCATGTCTTTTATTTTTCAGTTTGCTATGTCTTTTATGCAGCATGTAATCATGTGTGTTTGTGATATGGCAGCTGAAAGTTTATAGGTAGAAGGACCTTAAGTGATTTATAAATGCTCTAATGAATGCATATTTCTATGTAACTGTCAAAGAAAATGTCCCCGTATATCATGTCTGTGATGCTTGAGTCAACATCTTGAGCACTTAAATTAAGTGAGTCTCATTTTAATGTAACAATTATATTTTGATGTAGACATTATATTTTAATGTCTGTGATGTCTCAGTTTTTTTGCAGTAGCCAGTGGAGTTTGTCTTGTGTGTTTTTGTGTAGTTGATTTATATGTGTTTGTGCAGTAGATAGTGCAATCACTCTTATTTGTGGAGTTTTAGTTAGTGCAGTTAATCTTATGCCATGGTGGATGTAGCATTCAGAATACAGGTTCAGTTTATGCCTTTTTTTATTTTCAGTTTGATCTGTCTTTTTAGTTCTTCATTTTGATCCGATTCGTTTAATTTTGTGATATGGTTGATGAATAGTTAAAGGTAGAAGGACCTTAATTCACATATATAACGCTCTAATGACTGAATAATTTTCTGGACCTGTCAAAGAAAATGCCCATTAGATTCTGTATGCGATGCTTTATGCATTTGCTTTTTCTGAGGCTGAAATTAAGTGTTATTGGTTGATGGTAGTAGTTACTTTTTTTTGATGTTTCTGTAACTGCTAGTTGATATTTGATGCGTATGATTTCTATTTTCATATTTTTGTTGTTTGTCACCCAGATGTTGTTCAACTGTACCAATCATGGTATGCTGTGTTTATTTTTGTTTGTCAACTTAGTCCACAGTTTATGAGTAGTGCAGCTTTATCACATCATTAGTGCCATATCAGAACACCCTTGGTTGACATTTGACTATATTTTATTTTCAGTCTTATGTCAATTTTTTGCTGCATGATATTTTTCCTGAATGTTTTTTGGAGTGATATATGAAGTAGTAGCTTGAAGGTGTGATGTGTTTATAAGCCTTTTTCTTTGTTATACCAATCTGTAACATGAATGCACATAAGATTTCATATCAGCATTAGAAGTAACTAATTTGGATCCTTTTTATACAACTGAATGTAACTAAACACATAATCACTTCAATAGGAAGTAACTGATATACACTTTAATAATGTTTTCTTATACTGTTTGCTATGTATTTTCAAGGATCATCCAAGTCTTCAGGAGATCCATATTGGTTCTTTTTTGATAATTTAATAATGTTTTCCATTGGGTTCTTTTTTCAGAAGAAGGTGTTGAGAAGCAGCTACCAAAGAGGCCTACTGTTTTCGCTACTACTCCTTGTATTATCAAGAGGCCCAGTGTTAGTACTCTCATCTCCCCCCTTTATTTTTCGGTTTGATATTGTTCACATTCACGGAAAATATGTTGAATAGACCATGATGTAAACCATCATAAAGCTGAAATTGCATATCCAGTAGTCTTTTTATTCTTAGATTACCATAATATTTTAGACTCTAGTTGGTATATCAGTTTTTACATCTTATTGTCTTTGGCATTTTGGATTAGTAAATCTGATTGATAGTACCAAACATGTCACTGGATTTTTAAAGTAACTAATCACTACAAAATAAGGTGTAGAAAGTAACTTATTTTGATATGTATAATATTTTAAAGTAACTAATCACTAATCAACATGGTATAGAAAGTAACTTATTTTGATATGTAGTTGCAGGTGAAAACTAATGCAACTTTATTCATGACCTTTTGTTTGAAATACACAGGTAGGGTTTTCAAGGATTTCAGTGGAGGGTGGCTTTCAGGATTTGCGTGGCAAGGAGTGATTAAGGAATCTGCACGCATGTAGGTGAGATATCATCCCGACATCCCATATATGTTCCTTGGCCTAATGATAGTTTGAACCATGTAAGCAAGGCCGATAAAAATCCACCAGAGTGCAATTGGCATGTGCGATTTTTCCATATCGCATGTGCCCTGTAATGCCCGGTGTGGTGGCACTACATGTGTCACTCTATTATTAGGCCAAGGATTTTTTGATGTCATAATCATATACTAACTGGTTATCATCTCTTTTTCATGGACTGAACAAGTCATCACTTGCTGAAGTTGATCACCGATTTGCTGGAGAGGAGCAACAGAATCTTCACTTTTGTAGGTGAGACATCATGGACCCCAGGCTGCATTTTTTTCCTTGACCTAATGATAGTTTGAACCATGTAAGCAAGGCCGATAAAAATCCACCAGAGTGGAATTGACATATGTGATTTTTTCATATTGCATGTGCCCTGTAATGCCCGGTGTGGTGGCACTACATGGGTGATGGGTCACTCTATTATTAGGTCAATGATTTTTTATGTCATAATCATATACTAACTGATTATCATTTCTTTTTTCATGGACTGCACAAGTCATCACTTGCTGTAGTTGAACACGGGGGAACCTGCACGCTGTAAGGTGACACATGCTTTCCTTTTTGTTGTTGTTTTAGTACACTCCTTTTTTTGCGTAGCATATTACCCATGGTATAGTATTTTTCCTTCTTAATATTGTTTCTAGTAACTAACTATGTGTGTAAATTCTTTTGTATCAGTGTAGGTTTCCACTATGAAGTCAGTATGCAAAAAATCTGCTGAGCAATCTGGGAGCAAACACCCAAATGCCATGGTGAAGGCCAAGCTTAGATGCAATGCTACCAGAATGAAAAAACAAGCTGAGGCAACATCTAGCAACATTAATCTTAAGGTTTGTTTTTTAATCAATTACAGCTTTCCTTCTTTTTTGATACTCCCTCAAACTTTCTCTCCTTATTTTGTGTGCATTGTATTTTAGTGATATGGTCACTTTTTAGCAGTAATCTGGTTACATATAGGGAAGTAATTAAGAACTCATTTATATGAGTTAGTAAGTAATTAATCACTCATTTTATATGTGATAGGAAGTAACATGTATATGTGATAGGAAGTAATTAATCACTCATTTATATGTGATACGAAGTAATTAATCACTGATTTGTATGTGATAAGAAGTAATTTATCAATTTTTTACAATAGATAAGAAGTAATTAATAACTCATTTACATTAGATAGGAAGTAATTAATCACCTATTCATACGAGATAGGAAGTAACATGTAGGACTTGGAACATATTAGAAGTAATTTATTGTTTTTATACAATAGATAAGAAGTAATTACTAACTCATTTACATGTGATAGCAAGTAACTAATCACTCATTTATATGAGAAAGGAAGTAACATGTAGGACTTGGAATATATTAGAGCTAATTTATCATTTTTATACAAGAGACAAGAAGTAACTAATCATTCATTTACATAATATAGGAAGCAAAATGTCTAAGCAAATTTTCCTTTTCAGTGTTAATCTCATTTTATATTGTATACGAAGTAACACATCCCTGATTCAAAACATACAGCAAGTAAGCAATGACTAAACCTACATGATATAGGAAGTAACATTTCTATTACTTGCAATGCATGAGAAGTAATCTATCATTTTTCTACAAGACATAGGAAGTAACGTGCTCCTAAATTTTTTCATTTCAGCAAGATAATAATCGTGGCTCCCCCATGAGACTTGTCATGCTGTATGAACACATGACCAACCACCAGCGACAGATGATAGATAGTGCTAGTTTTGGTGGCCTTCTCAACTGTAGTTGTTCCCAAGTTATTCCGAAATTGAGTCATTGGTTACTTGAGGCTTATGATCCAGATTCTTCTGCATTGGTGTTCCCTGGAAGAGGATCGATTCCCGTCAATGATGCAACTGTGCATAGAGTTATGGGTATCCCAATGGGCAGTACAATCATTGAATGCAAGATTGACAACGCTGCCACTAACTTCATGCTTGGTGAATTAGGAGTTTCAAAGGGCAGCCAACCAAAAATATCACAGCTGTCGCAGATGGTCAAGGACAACAAGAATGCTGATGAGTCTTTCCTTAGGACCTGGACTCTACTTGCTGCGTGCTCTTGTATCACCCCCACATTTAGCACTAAAGTCAGTCCCAGGTTATACCCTGCTGTCACGGATTCATCTTCTATTGGGAACAAGAACTGGTGTGAGCTTGTTATTAGAGTCCTGAAGGAGTGCCGACAAGGTCGACCAAATAAACATTCTTTCAAACCTTGCCTGACTTTCCTGCAGGTAATGCAAATTCTTTCCGTGTGGCATAGTCTCAGCAATTTCAATCCATTTTTGTATTTTTAGTTCGCATCTAATGATATGACTCTTTTCTTTGTTTTTTCAGATCTTGTACCTTGACTCTCTGCAAACTGATTTTCTAAGAATCTCATCAAGAGGATCTCGCGTTAGTGTGTGGACTACAAAGCTTGTCAAGAAAGCAATAGTAATGGACACTAAACCAGATGGGTCTTTTGGTGCACTGCAGGTTATGTCATGCCTCCAGACCCTATTTTTATTTGTTCTTTTTTTCCTTTGAAATGTATAAGTTCTAATCCCTGTTTTCCTTTTCTTTCATCCGATACTTATTTCTAATATTTATGATTTGTATTTTTCATTCAGCTCAAGCAAGAATTTGCTGGTCAAGACAACATCTTTTTTGGACACCCACTGAATATCGATGGATTCATCAGCAACCACGTGCCTGAGTGCTATGGACGTGAGGTATATTTTTTTAGTGTAACTTCAATTATGTGGTGTGGTGAGCACTTTTAGGTTCCTGTAGTATGTAATTTCATGTAGTTGTAGTTACTCAATAAGTAATTATTTTCTTCACTTATATACCATCCAAAGTAACTTTCAATATATCCAGTTACACACAAAGTAACTAATTTGTTACATATGTTTTCTTTTTTTTTGCTTATCCCGTATTAAGTTTACTTTGAAAAAAATGCTTATATATTACCGAAACTCCTAGAAGCATATAGAGCACTTGCATATCACATAGTTTATATGCACTTACATAATCTGAATGAAACATTAGTATTGAGCAAAAAGTGTGTGTCAAACAGCCACCAAGGGTCTAAACCTTTTATTTGAGATAAGCAAAAATACACTGAATCTACAGCAAACATACATTTTTTCATTTGAGATGTATAGTTTTGTGTTCAATATGTAATATGTACTTTTACTTTTGATGCAGGAGCGGGTCAAAGCTAAAATTCTTGTTCAAGAAATGTGCAATGGCTTTTCAAAACTAGTCAGTAATTTTCTTCATGGGTTTTATCAACCAACCAGCTCCACCAATGGAGGAGCTAGTATTGTGGGGAGTCAACAAGAAGACAGTGAATCAGATGATAGTTATGGGCAACAATCTGAGGACGGAGGAGGTCAAGATGGAGGTGAAGGTGTAGAGGAAGAAGGAAGTGATGGTGAACAACATGATGATGGGGAAGAAACATGTATGAATACTGCAACCTATCTACATTTTTTATGTACTATTCTTGATGCCAAACTTTAATTTTCACCTGCGTCATATCCTTTGCAGCTTATGCGAATGACACCGAAACCGGAGGAGGTAATATTGCTGTTGCAGATAATCAGAAAGGAGTGACTGCTGCTTCCATGGATCATGAGAAGGAAGCAGAGCATGAAGATATACATAAGGAAGAATTGTGTGGTGCTGTCATGGATAATCAGAAGAAATCGCTGCTTGAAGATAACATTTATTATAAGGAAGAAGCCTCTGGTGCTGCCTTGGGTAATCAGAAGGAATTGGTGGTTCAAGACAATAAGAGCTCAGGTCTGTCCCTACACTTCAGTAAAAGTAGTACCACATCTCAAAGTAGTTTTGAGTGATATCTGGTAGAGCATAAAGTAACTTTTTAATATAATTAATTATTCTTAAAAGTAACCATTCAACATTTTTCTACACAGAAGAAGTAACATCTTTTGCCCCAACAAAAGATTTAGACAAAAAGGAATATTTTACTTTGTTTTGATATTTACTTTTTTTTCAAACTATAGAATTTAAATGTGTACTTTTTTCCCCTTGCAGAACATGATAGCAGGAAAGAAGAAGAGTTTCAATTTGAAGTTGCAGAAACACAAGAAGACTTGTTTCATCATGAGGATCCTGGTGCCATTCATATTCAAAAGGGAGGAGAGAATTTAGCTGCCATGGACACTCACAAGGAACATCACGGTCACACCATAGAAGGAAATCAAACCATAGGTACATGGTGTGTTTTTCTTCATTCTATGATTCCTGTTGGATGCAACTTTACTCTTATGCAGTATCTATGAGAAGTAACTAATCAGTTACATACTTTACACTCAAAGTAACTTGCCATATGCTCAAGTATCATAAGAAGTAACTAGTTATTAACTATCTTTTTTCTAGGTTTGATGTATCACACATACCTGCATATTTATCAAACTAACACACACAAATTGTACCTGCACAATGTCTACCTTTTTTTACCTCACTATTTTTTTATGTAGTGCTCATATATACATTCTTGAAGTAACTAGGCACACTATTTCATCATATATTAAGTAAGAAGAATTCAGTTTGAATTCTGTATTTATTAACTAACTATGGATTTCAATTCTCTTTTTTTTGGCAGCGATGCTTACTACTGTGTGCTCATCACCTAATCAAGGATCTGCGGAAGCTGATGAGCACCTTGTATATGTTATGGGAGAAGCACAAGGTTTTGGATATGAAGTGCCAGAAACACCAGATGATGTTGAAGCTCAAGGAAAAGATTCCGTTGTTGGCATTTCAGTAGATAATGAAGTATTGAGTAGTACACAAAGTTTCATTAGCTTGGGTATGGCAACCCAGCTAAGTCAACCTGCGGGAGTCATGACGGATAATGATATAGACACAGGTATGATTTTTTAACCTGCTTTTTTTGTTTTTCTGTTCTATGTACTGGAAAAAGTAACATGGTATGAATTGTTAGGTCATATAAGTAACTAAGTATTATTTGCAATCATACATAAAGTAACTAAATAGCCAACGCAACAATGCGTAGAAGTAACTTTTGTTTTTTTGTCAAAGTATCCATTAACAGAAGTAATTTATCATTTTTCTACAAGAGATAAGAAGTAATTAATAACTCATTTACATGACATAGGAAGTAATTAATCACTCATTTATATGAGATAGGAAGTAACTTGTATGAATTGGAACATATTAGATGTAATTTATCATTTAACTACAAGAAATAAGAAGTAACTAATCACTCATTTACATAAGATAGGAAGTAAAATGTCTATGAACATATTTCTTTTCACAGTTGTAATCTCATTTTATATTACATAGGAAGTAACACACCCCTGATTTAAAACATATAGGAAGTAGTCAATGACTAACGTATGTGATACATGAAATAACTTTTGTGTTTTTCCTGTCAAAGTATCCATTCATTGATACTTTGGATCAGGCTGATTAGTTGGTTCTACTTGGACCTATTAGGCCTGATTAGTTGGTTCTACTTGGACCTCACTAACATCCATTTTCGGTTGCTTTTGGGGGTGCATGATCTGCCAAAGATCAAAAGCTGTGTCATGAACCCAGATGATAGCCTGTCTTATAGGCACCCCTTCTTTCCCATGTATTCGATCATTTCGTTGCATCCAAAGATACCACCTGCCACAAATAATTATCGCTCTTTCCTTTGCTGTACCAAAAACCAGAAGGTCCTTTGCCCAGGTTACAGTGTGCAACTTAGGTACTTTAACTCCTGTTAGTTCCTTAGTTTGCTCCCAGAAAATTTTAGCAACAGTATACTGTGCCATATGTTGTTCTCAGAAAATCTGAATCATGGTAGTACCTACCCTTCAACACTCGGGCGCACAAAGCCTCTGGCCTGATCAAGAGCCTCCAGCCCTGCTTCCCAAGCATTGCTAAGTTGAACAATTGTAGATCGCGAAAGCCCATGCCCCCTTGGAATTTTGACCGTGTCAGGCGCTCCCACCATTGCCAATGGATAAGGTTTCTCTGTTCCGAAAACCATTTTCTTGCTAAAAAAAGACGGCTGACTTGTCTCTGTTGACAAGCTGTCCCGAACCCTGATTATAGATATCCAAGATTTCCTTCAATCGATCAGCCCCCCTCTGCGCAGTAGCTTAGGAGAGCACATCTGTTTGTGTAATTTTCCACCACATCTGTTTTGTGTAATTTTCCATCCACATATGTTTTGTGTAATTACAACCATCATCCATACTTTATTTGTACCTTTTCTCTTTCTTACAGGCAGTGAGAATCTTGTGATTGAAGTTACACATAATATAAAGGCAATGGATCTGCACACTACTATAACTGACAAGCATGCAACAGAAGACATCAAGGTCCAATTGGCAGAAACTATCTCTAGGTTAAAGACTCCGAAGAGGAAACTTGTTATCACGGAAGAAGTAAGAGACAGCAAGGTAGCAAAGGTACAAAACAACACTGAAGATATCGAAGCATGCATGCTACATTCAAAGATGATTGAAGAAGTGGGCAGCCATGGAAATGCTCCAATGAATACAAATGACAAAGCACCAACATCAAGTTAGGGAGATGAGTCTAGCCCAGAGATGATTGGCCGGTTGCTGTCATTCAATTGCACTGATGTTGACAACAGCAAAGAAAAGGAGTCAACTCCAGCTCAAATACAAGCATCAGGTCCAGGTTTGAAGGACAAAAATGTTGCTTTGTTGTCTTTTGAGGCCCCTTCCTTTGATCTGGGTATCAGTGATGCATCTTCTCAGGAGAACAACAGCCAAGGGGTTGGCCCTATTGGAGGTGGAGATCTCAAAACGAATCCCCATTGTATCATTTTCAGAAAGAACTTGGAATTACCTTCTCGCCCTCCAAGTTGTGGTTCAAAGGCAATTGCCGAAGTTCATCCTCTAGAGCCATCACAACAAGTCATCAATGCAGAGAAAGGTGTTTGTGTATCTGAGATCATTTTTGTTGGATCTGAAAGTCAGGGGGTTGGCATTCAAGGCAACCCAATTCAAGTTGATTCCCAAAGTCAAGAAGATCACAACAAGACCATGGCATCTATCCACTCTCAGTACATAACTGATGAAGAACTGCTTATGCTGGACCCCACTTTTAACACTGATCACCCTATTGCTGCACCTGCAGTCAGCAAGGAAGTTACCAGAGAAGCTCCCATTGCAGTTGATGATGGAATCACCCCAATCCCACACGTTCGGAACCAGAGGGTCACTAAGCCGGCACCATGGAAGAGATCACCATTCATTGACTACAACAAGAAGAATTTGTACACTGTCTCGAAGTCTGAACAAGAAGCATATATTGCAATCACAAAATTTGGAAGGACCAGTAGATCCAAAAAGAACAAGTACGATACTATATCCTTTGCTTTTTTTGGCTATGTATTATGCATGCATTGTTGATCTAACTTTCCATTTTTTTCTTTTTTGAGTTATATAATTGTGAACTACGGTGACGTCCACACAACTGTGTGTGACTTTGCCGATTCTTTGAAGCCTAGAGGAGAACTCTCAACTGAGACTGCTGATTGCATGCTTTTTGTTCTGAAAGACATGTTAAAACCCAAAGGAAAAATGGTTCTCTCGCATAAGATTGCTGTAAGTTTTCAAGTACTCTTTTTTTTGTGCTGATCGATAATTTCTTCATAATATATCTTTTATGCTGACCAAAACGATATGTTCCCCTTTTTTTGCTAGACGTTTGCAATGTCTGGTCAGCTAGAAAGGAAAGAAATGAAGAGCAATTTTGATTTCTCTAACTGCCTTGATCACTATAACCTGGTCAGTAACCTTTTGATATCCTCTGCCATTTTCCGAACAGATTTTTATAACTGCCATGATCAATATTAGCTGATCACTAACCCATTTTTGTTATCTGATTGAAACAGATTTTCTTCCCCGTCCTCCAAGTTGAGCAATCTGGTGGATTCAGACATTGGTTTCTTTTGGTGCTCAACTTAAGGGCTCAGCGTTTTGAGGTGATGGACTCCATCAGGGATTCAAATGATCAGTCTCTCATCACAATCTCAAAAAAATTATGCAAGGCATCAAGTCTCTTTGGAAGCAACATCATGGAAAGTCGAAAGTTGACATCAGCAATTACCAGTTGCTTTATGTCGACGCTTCCAAGCAAAGCACCATGTAAGCTATTGTGTACTCTGTTTGTATGCTCAGACTTTTTCATCTCTTGATAGTTTAATTTTTTTTACGCGCATTTTTCTGTAGTTTATGTACTACTTTTTGATGAGGGTTATATTACATGACATAGGAAGTAACACCCCAATTGTTGCAAATATACATGAAGTAGTTATTGTCTCGTCCACATTAGATAGGAACTAACATTTTTTATTACTCTGAACACATGAGAATTAATCCATCAATTTTCTACAATATATAGCAAGTAAGTTGGTCCTAATTGAGCAATTGTTTTCTGAATTGAAATGAAATTTTTTATGTTTTCTAAGTGCACACCATGATGCATTGCATCTTTTTTGTCCAATGTGTTAACCTCTATTTGTTACTTCTTTTTGCTGTCAGTCACGACTGTGGTTATTTTATGCTCAAGTTCATTGAATATTGGGATGGCAAGACAATGCCACTAATTAACCAAGCAGACATGTATAATATAAGAATGAAATTCATGGCAACAATGTTGTACTACAAATCAAATCTATGAACTTGGCATCAAGTGCTCAAGAATTAAGAAAGGTAACAATCAAAGTACCTGATGATCTTTTTATTTCTTATTTCTCTGAAAATGCAATGGCTATTTGTATCTATCCAGTAATTAACTACTCATGTTGATTCACTATATAGAAAGTAATTACTCATGTTAACATCTTATCATGTTTTTGTCATCATAACCAGAATGTAACTTGTCATGTTGCTTTATCTGTCTAGTATGTAACTTGCAATGCTCATCTTGTGTCCATAAAGTAACTTCTCTCGTTAAATATATAAAACATAGAACAGTTGTCTAGGATGTAACTTGCAATGCTCATCTTGTGTCCATGAACCAACTGTATATATTATAGAAAGTACTAATTAAGTTATACAAGGATGTGACATATATGTCCTTTTCTACCAAGTAATAATTAAGTTATTATAAGGTGAGCAATATCACCTATTTTTCTGCCTTATTGTCATGTAGCCTTTATCCCTCTTCTCTGTCTACCTGTTGTTCAATTTGTTGTGACACTTGTCTGCCATGTGGTCTTTAGAACCACAAACCATACAGATAGAATTTTTTGGCGCCCCTTCTAGGTTGAACCCTGACTTCCTTCTTGTTGAAAGGGGACGCCCCTTTGGTTTGTATACCGGAGGGTCCTTCAGCTTGCTAATTGCCCGCTCACCCTCTTCTGATGTGTCTTTAGCTGTAGCAGTTTTTTGCTTCTTAGAATTTTTCACCCTGAAGGCTGCAACTTCAGATCACATCTCATCCATGTGCTTCCTCACAATCCCTGTCGCTTTCTCATTTGTGCAAGCTTCTTTTGCAATCTTTGCAAACTCATTGCACATGTCAGCATACCTGATTGTCTTAAGTTGCTGCTTCTGTTTGGGATGCGTTTCATTCTCCACTCTATTTTCATACGACCCTTGTGATTCATTTCCAGCTGGTGTAGTGGCAATCACCTCCTCCACATTCGACCATCTGCGTAGTAGGTACTCATCTGGGATCTCTTCAACATATTCCTGTGTCATGATTTTTAGTACGTGGCAGCAAATGATCCCGTCCCTCTGCATCTTTGAACATTCACACTCATATTTTTTCGCTTCCACATCAGCATACACCATGTAGTCTCTCCGCCCATAGCCCCGCACAAATCCCTTTGTTGGGGTCACCGTGTAGGTGTTATCAGCACGGCTTGTGATTCTGTAGCTCGTCGATTGTTTTAGCTCATGCTGAAACTTGAAATATATTGGCCTTGTGTAGAACTTGCAGACTTGTTCTTCAAAAGGATATCCGCTCAATAATTGGCTGGGCACCTTCTCCTCTGAAGTAAAATCATTTTCATGCTCAACACTCAAAATCTTCTCCTGAATCTTCATGTACTGCTTTGCAAAGTTTAGTATACTCATTTGTGGGTTCACATATCGCTTAAGAACAACGTTGAATCCCTCGCTGCGCGCTGTGCTCTGTATGAATGGGAAGAAGCTTTGAATGTAGTATGCAGGTATAAAGCACTTCCTTAGGTCAAACAGATACCTTAGGTGACTATTATCCCCAGCCATATGCTTCTGTATGATAGCAGTCCAATTAGTCTCAAACTCAACACCATTAACACTATAGTCCATGCACTCATTAAGCTCTGCAGCAAGCCCAGGTTTCTTCTTCAAGTAGGTACCTAGCGGACCTTGGACTTTGTTTACTATGTGCCATCTACAGTTTCTGTGAACTGTATTGGGAAACACGTCTGCTATAGCTGCTGCCATAGCCTGGTCTTGATCAGTAATGATCGACCTAGGAGTGACCCGACCCATTGCTTGCAGGAAGTTGTTTAACAACCACTTGAAGCTGTCTGTTGTTTCGTCCTTCATAAAGCCACATCCTAGCTGGCCGGATTGACTGCCCATGGTTGTTTATCCCGATAAATGGTGCAAATGGCATTTTGTACCTATTTGTCATGTATGTAGTGTCAAAAGATACATAGTCGCCAAAACTTTTGTATGCTTCTCTTGCTGGTCCATCGACCCAGAACAAGCTTCTTACCCTATCTGCTTTGTCGACGTCCACCTTGCAATAAAAGCCTGGATCATCTTTCTTCAGCTCATCAAAGTATGCCAATGTTTCCAACATGTCTTCGTATTTCGGCCCTCTTGCAAGTTTTGCCTTGTAGTTTGCTACATCCTTTGTCACAAAGGGAGCAAATTTGTGCCCCCCCGTACATCTCTGTCATGATTTGCATCATACGCCCAGATGAAATGTTTGCACCGTGTAGCAGTTCTATAAATCTTCTCTCCTCCTCGGGTATGCCCCTGTGAGATCTTAGGAACCTCTTCAGCTCAAACTTATCGCAGACTGGATGGTTGTGGTCCTCATGGAACGTTGTTACATGCCACTTCCCGTCTCTCATCTTCAGAGTAAGTCGTGCAGTGCATCCAGTCTTCACAGTTTTGTTTCTTTTCCTTTGTCTCACAATAGGACCCTCATTATCCTCTGTGTTCGTTCCGTTTTTGTTGCACACAAACATAACTTTGTCCTTATCCCCCTTCTTTTCTTTCTTCTTGGAGCTGCCAATTTTGATTGAGAATCCAACCTTCTTAGCATATCTGTTGTAACAGCTCTTGGCCTCCTGCCGCTTAAACCATGGAACTCAAGACAAAAGGATCTGCAGGCGAACAGATTACTTCCTGCGATTGGGACTCAACTTCCTCTTCAGCATCTGATTCCTCACTATCTAGGGTCTGCCCAGTTGCTACTGTGCACTGCATTGTGCTTCCCGTGTTACCTGAGCACACACTTACAGGGAGTAAGTCATCACTGGGAAGTAACTCAGGAGGAGGAAGTATCCCTGTCTCACTACTTTCATTAAGTAGCTGATTATCATCTTCTTCCCAGTGAACTTGATGTACAGCTGCAATGACATTTATCTCATCAGGAGCAAGTATCTCTGGCTGACTAGATTATTTCAACAGCTGATTAGATTCTTCTTCCCAGGCATCCTCATGAGCAGCCACATTGAGATCAAACATTGTCACACCTGGAAGTGTACCAAAAAAATAGTAGGGATCAAAAACTAATGCATACACAGCTGAGACTATAAGCATTTATTTTTTGCTATGAAATATGTTCAACCACTTGATACTTTATAACAATGTGCTAAACAAAAATCAAACAATAGTGAATATGTTCAACTAGTTTTTGTCTACATGGTTTTCAGATGCTGCACTGTTTTTTTTTACTTTTTTGATCTGAATGTTAACTTCTACATTGTTGGAGGAACATATCTGATGGGTGTACATCTAATTGTAATATCTCTTTTTGCTTCCCCCAGTTATCCAGGTCTGATGTACAGGCATCAATAAGGAGTAAACAAGATGCAAGGCCAGGAAATACAGGAGGAAACAAGATGTGCAGGATCCTCAATCCAAGTACAGAAAAGTAGCAAGAGATACAGGAGGAAAGACACCCAAGAACACATAAATATGTTGAATTGAATCTGGTTTTACTTTCTGTTCCATCTTTTTAGTTTTTGGATGCAAACTTAGAATTTTAGTGGTGAATAATGCTTACCTGGACAAGAGTAGGTCTCCAGTACGTTCTTTTTTTCTGTTGATCTTCTGATTCTCCCTCTTTGATCCCCCCTGGATCCTTGGCTGCGGAGGCGGCGGCGGTCGGTATCGTCGTCGTGCTCCATCGTCCAGGATATCCAGGGTTTTCTTCCCTTCTTTCTATTTTTTTGGGCTTTAGTCATGTATTTCGTAACTGGGCCGGCCCGTTTTCATCCTTATAAGCCCAGTTACTTCTTTGCGGCACAGGGTTACATTTTCCTTATTTTTTTTAAAAAAAGTTACTTTTAACGCGGGCTGTGTTTTTCCCGTGCGCGGCGCCATCTCTTTTTCGTGCGCGCAGCGCCCTCTCTTTTTCCCGCGCGCCGCGCCCTCTTTTTTCCCCGCGCGCGTCGGGCTTCTTTTTTTCCCGCGCGCGGCTCGCGCGCGCTCCCGCTAAGTTAGCACGCGCGGTGTGTGGTACGGGCTTTGCACGGTACGACCTTCCGAAAATAGAAACTTGCCAAAAACGGGGGGCTCTCCACCTAAGACTAAAAGGAGAGGGCTCTGCGTTTAGTCGCCTCCATAAATGTTAACTGATTGTGTTACCCTACGTGCATACTATTTACTTTACTCGACAAGTAATAAGCTAAGTGATTCAGGTAAACAAACAATATATGCATCATATGTCCATCACTTATCACCTTGTTGCAACAGGAAAATGACAAAGATCCCAGAAACGAACCTGTGTTGATATCCCTGTATCTAGACCTTTCAGGCCAGATTCAAGAGAGTTGACAATATGTACGAATGTGTTTGTGTCCAAATTGAGAACAAACTTGATATGGTTGTTGAACAGAACTTCCATATATCCAAAGTATGCTTTCGACAGCTGAAAAACAATAGCTCATTCTTAATATGGCTGCAGATGAAACTGAAGAAATTCGAGTATTTAGGTGAACAACGAAGTGTGCGTCGACACAAGAACCGAATGTCCCAATCACATCGTCCATATTGCATATTACTTTGTGACACCGAGACCAGAAGCATACAACTTATATCTCGCAGAGGCACCAGATGGTAATTTCCTAGGATTTAGCCTAAATAAATAGAAATTTTTTATTATAATTAGGGGAAAAATCAATGACTCACGTCGACCGAGAGCGGTCGATCAGAGAGCTCTGAAGGTAGAAGGAAACCGGAGGAAATCAGATGGAGGAAAATTTCCTCCATCTATCTCTATGACGAGTGGGCCTTGGAGGAAAAAAATTTCTCCACTTTCCTCCACAAATGTGGGGATTATGACATGACAATAATTGCCTTTTCGTAGTTCTTATTTTGTAACAAAAGTAGAACGGTAACTCCATAAATGTGAAAATAATATTTCGAGTAATATAGTTTATATGAATCATTCATGTACTATAGTTTTTCTTTTTCTTTTTCTTTCTTAAGGAGAGGTCGGCTAGGATTCGTCGCTAGGGCGTCAGGGTCGCCGCCGCCGCCGGACGGAGGGCACCGCGCGCGGGGATGGCCGCAGTCCGCAGCTCCAGCCAGAGTCTCCGAGCTCCTCCCGATCGCCTGACTGGAGCAGTTGCAAGCTCTCCCTCCCCTTCCACGTCTTGCTCCAGGTCGAGCGGAGACGGCGGTGGCGGCGGCCTCACCGATTGGGAGCGCCACCGCAAGCGCCGCCGTGAGGAGCTACGCAAGGAGATAGGCGCGCTTGCGGAGGAGTTGCAGGTGCAGAGGAGTCGGGCACGCCTCGACCGGCCGGCGACCACCAGCTCCGACGACGACGACGAGTGGGAGGACATCAGGCTGAAGAATTCAGATTTGAAAAACTATTTTGAATTTGGAAATCTGATTTTGGCTTGTAAAACAGAGCAGTACTTTGTTCAGTGTCATTAGCATATGAATGTTAGTAGCAGATTCAGATTTGTTCAGGTTTTGAATGTCTTGTGAAATAACATATGAATGTCAATAGCAGTTTTAGTGACTTAGTAGTAGTTCAGATATTGACTGAATTGCTGGCTGAGTTATATATTGACAACCGAATGTCATGGCAAATACTGTCTATGAGTTATATATTGACAACCGAATGTCATGGCAAATACTGTCTATTTGGGTGTAAGTTCAGATCATATAATTGAATGACATATGGTTAATGAATTTTGTTTCTTTTCGTGTTCTTGTTAACTGAATTACTTGCAAAACAAAATAGTTCATATGATTGTCTTCTTCTCGAAAGTGCACTTGTTCAGGTTCATACCTGCTCTGTTTGGAATAAAATAGCATATGCTCTTTTGAAACACATATTCAATTTAGAATAAATCAATGGTTCATTTACAAGTTGTGTCTGGCAGGACATGGGAATAGTAATTGCATTCAGTTGTACTAGCTTCGCATTCAAGTATATTGATGACATGAATTATGCTGATTGAATGTGAAGTGAGCCCTGGGCCATGACCCTCATTTCTTGATTGGTCAAGCTGTTGCAAGTGATGTGATAGATTTCAGTTTTAAGTGAGGTACCATGTGATGAGCTTTTGTTAGGTCAAGTTGGTAGAGTGTAGAGTTGCCATGAAACCTGTGAAATGCAGGGGTTTTATGTTCAGGTATTATGTCTGAACTTGAAGTAGTATTATTAGAATCCTACTTTGTTAAGAGATGAAGCATAATTGTCTGTAGCTCTGCGTTCTTGCGTTCCACTTTGATGATCTATCTCATCTGTGACAGTCTGGAAACAAAAATGTCTGTAGCCAGTGCTGAAATGTTAGTGTTTACGTTAGAAAAAGAAACCTATATTTTTGGTTTTGCAGACTGGTACAGGGAAAGGCATCAGATCAACGACATCTCAACTATCTCGGATCAAACAGACAGAATGATATCCTTTTGAAATTCATCAGGCACCAAATGTCTGACACTGCCATTTTTACAATCTCAACGACAAATATCATATGATTTCAGGCATTTGTGCATGCATGATTTTAATTTGTACCAGCTAAACCAAATAACGCAAGCATTTCACATCACAAGATCAATACTATAAAATTTCAGACACAGACAATTTCATTCACCAGCTGAAACCACAAGTAATTAACTATTGAACATCAGTTTTCGATTCAGAAGTAGTTCACATAACTACTGCAATTTTATCCCTATTTATAGACACAATCATGGCAAAATCACTACTTATTGTTTCTTGCTTTGTCAACTACTGCAAAAGCCAAAGCATCGACCATCTGTTATAAAAGCACTACTTGTTCTTTTTTGCTTTCTCGCTTGCAGCAATGAGTGATGCATGAAGTCTTTTCTTCTTTGCCTTCTCCTTGAAGAGCTCGCGCTCAAGATACTTGATAGTCTCCTGCGACTCTACCATCTCATCCTGCAGCTCCCAGAAGGTCATCTGTTGGCCAATGAGCAAAGAATCAACATATGAACACACACACACACACACACACACACACACACACACATATATATATATATAATGAACACTGCTAATTTATATCACTACAACATATATATATAGTTTTCAAATCAATCACAAATTTACTAGTTTTGTTTTCCTGCACTACATTTGCCAACCTCTTCTCTCAGCAACAAATTGAATTTAGTTGCAGTCACATACACATCAAAGGATGTTATCATGACTTTGACAGCCAACTGCCATTCATGGACATGTCATCTTGAACATATATTATCACATACAAAATTATAACTGCATTTTCATGCACACTGAGATATGTGCAATCATGCCTCTCATATCACTTGAACAAACAGTATAGGGACTTACAAGTGCTCATCTAGCAATCTTCGTAAGTTGAATCAGACAACTAACTAGTTCAAGTGCTCATAAATTAAATCCGACACAATATTTGCAGACAGGAACTTATAGTGAATTATGCACAGATCAGTGTTCTACAGAACAACTAATTAGTTCAAGTCCTCAGTATTCTAAAGATTCTATAGTTCAGCAAAGATTTAAGAGATAAAAGGTTTCATTCCAAAGATATCATGCTTTCTATTGAACTGTTATCAACAGAGGACAAGTAAATTTGCTAAGTACCACATCTCAACCGAAACAACAACACCATCGCCTCATCTAATTCTTCTAAGGAATCAACCTATGATTCAGTTGAAATTGAAACTGAAAGAGTGAAAAAAGAGGGCTACTTCACCTTCTTCTCCATCCCCTTCTTCACCTTCTCCTTCCCTGTCACCGTCGCCTTCTCCTTTCCGCTCTCCAATGCCTCCTCGCTGCTAGAATCCTCATTGCTAGACTCCTCACTGGTAGAAGTCAGCAGTTCGATGGTTGTTTTCTTGTGCTGAACGTCGCGGGGGCCGTTGTCATCGTAGGGGACGCGCAGCGTGTAACGGAATGAATCGGATAACTTCTTCTTGTATCAGACGCTGGAGCCGGAGCGCATCTCCCAGCGCGCACAGGCCTCTGGCACACGTTCCGCGGCGGAGCGGATCTACTGTCGCGTGATGGCTCTCAGTGCGCGCTCGGAGGCGGAGCGGATCTCCCGGCCCGCGTTGGCCTCAGGCGCGCGCTCGGAGGCCGAGGGGATCTCCCGGCCCGCGCTGGCCTCAGGCGCACGCTCGGCGGCGGAGGGCCGGCGAGCAACCTCGACGTCGGATCCCCGGGTGAACTTCCCGGATGCGCCCCGCTTCTGTCGAGATGCGTGTGCTGACCAACCAGTGTTCTTACCATCCTTGCCCATCTTCTAGGTGGAGGCGGAAGCGGCGGCGGACAAACCCTTACCGGCGGCGGCGAGAGGCGAGTGGAATAGGGACGAGAGGATGGGACGAGAGGAGCCGAGGAGGTCCCACATGTCATTGAAAGTAGCATAATACGTTTCCGTGTCAAGAAGACGTAAAACAATTCACGGTCCCACATGCAGTGACTCATTTCAAAATGATTCCATGAATTTTAAAAACTTACATAGATGAACATTTTCAAAAAATAAAAATGAACCAAAATTGGTGCAGTTCCTCAAGCATGTAATAGATCCCTATACAAAATTTCGCATTCAAATTAATAGTATTTTGGGAGATACAAAAATAATTAATTTAAAATGACCTTTAATTAATTTGACTATTTTTATTTCAAAAAATATAATAAATTTTGAAGCCAAATTTGTTGTGGCAAGGTTTCAAACCATCCCAAACATAATTATATTTTTTAATATTTTTTTGAGATTTCAAAAAAAGTGTGTTCTAAAAGGACACCGAGCTACATACGATATGAAACAAGAATCCAAGCATCTAGTGAAATAAATCAAATCAAATGTAAAACTTTGCAAAAAAGTAACCAAAAATTGTGCTTGTGTCTACAAACAAGGGAAGTCATCATACAAAAAATTAGAGCAAAATTCGTTTAGGTTGCGAATTTAGAAAATTTTTGAGAAAATAAACTCTTTTTGCAATTTTTTAATCACTCTTTTTGTGTATAATCAACTCAAGCTTATTATCCAAAGGGTATTTAGACACTTCAACATCAGTGTCCAATACATGACATTAGCCAGGTACCAAAGTGGGATTGCTAAGTAGTACCAATGGCATTTCCAACCAGCATGAACTTCTTAAACAGAGGCAGTGAGGCACAGAGGCAGCGAAAATCTCCCTCATGAGGCATTGGTACTAGACTTAGCAATCCCCTTAAATCCCCTCCTCCAGCATGAGCTCCCACTGTCCCACATACTACCTCTATCCTTAAATATATGATATTTAGGACAAAAAATTTAGTTCAAAATGAACTAATTTTCTTGTCCTAAATGTCGTATATTTAAAAACAGAGGGAGTATATATTTCAAATCCAAAAGGAGAACCGAAAGATTTCCCATTGTGGCATTCCGCGGGCATGTGGTATTTCCGCAGGTTTGGGCATTTGGAACCAATCATTGTTGGTCTGTTCGAACGACGTATGAGACACCTGCAGGATATTTAACAATTTGCCATCTTTACGGAGGGTGTTCCTTGAGAAATCATTCTTAAAATGGTTCCTACGTTTTTGTCACAGCCAACGTGGATAGATCACTAGAAATGACAGTCCTGCCCCTTGTAATTCCCCTTTTGACCGTGCATGGTTGTCTCTTTCTTTTTTTCCATCACCTTCCTTCCTCCCTATCTTCTTCCCTCCGCCTCACTGCAATCTGTTCCCTGCAGGCAAGGCCACGGGGCCGGACCGCCAGAGGGATGGTAGCTGCGGGCACCAGCAGCTCCGCCGTGACACCGCTGCGGCGGTCCTACGTGCCGTCCCGCTGGACGGCTCGACGCCGCCCGCCCGCATCACGACATCAGGTCAAGTTCGTCGCTAGTTGATCTGGATGTCAACCAATCTCCATGGACGGACTTGCTTTGGCCTTTCTTCAGTTTCTTGTGATACTCCCAATTTAGCAAAGATTTGCCTAGATGCGGTCAGTGGAAGTTCTCTTCTCTCATTTATCTGTCCCCCTTTGGTCTGCGAGTGGAGAACATAGCTTTTTTTCGTTGGGTCAATTTTCTCATGAATGAGAAGCGGGAAGCAAAGAGAGCCTCGGCTAGCATTCTAGTTCTAGCAATGAAACGGAACATGCTCAAGTCGTCGACGGAAAACTGCAGCCCGGCCATTATCCTCTCGGCCCAGCCAGCGCTGATCCATGTGCCTTGCCTTTGCTACTGTGCTTCTCAAGCTCTGGAGGTTGAAGATGACATGTGGCCATGTGGGTACCATCGGTGAAAGAGCCAGAGAAGACGGACTAGTTCGCTGCGTGACGGACAGGGGTAGGATAGTCTTTTCATGTCACTTGTCCGCCTTGGAATGGTGGCTGGCCACGTAGGATAAATTGGCAAAATTGTAACATCTTTGTGTGCATGATGGTAAATCTGTAGGAACGATTTTAAGAATGGTTTCTCAAGAAGCACCACTTGTAAGAATGGCAAATAGTTAAATATCTCGGCAAGCAATGTTCCGAATCATCCCGGCATCTTCCTCCTCGTTGCTGCTCTTCCCTGTCCCTGTCTCCTACCTTCCACCATGGGAGAACCCTGCGTAAATTTAGAGAGAACGATCTGAATATGGCAAAGCAGCACTAGCAAACCATCCTTGGTCCACGAAATCACCCTCCTCCACATCCTCTCACATCCATACTCGTGGATACGATGTTCAGCGATCCCTGCGAAGCAATCAAGAAGCTAAACGGGCAGTGAATTTGGTAATAACATTTTTTTTTCTGGATGGGTTAACTTGGCTTGTCCTAACTCGAATGTTCACAACTATTCGAATAGATTATTCGTCATGGACCATGGTTGATGGTAATAATTAAGTAGCGATCCTAGCAGTAGCAGCCTGGTTCGTCCAACCCATTCTCCCATCGGGCAGTTTCGAGGTCAACATCAATGGAGGAAAGGAGGAGCAGCGGCAATGGAGTACGGGTGTGCGTCACCGGAGGCGCCGGGTTCATCGGCTCATGGCTCGTCAAGAAGCTCCTCGAGAGGGGATACACCGTCCACGCCACGCTACGGAGCATCGGTACGCAAACGCCGCACGGATTAATTCCGTTGATTAATTCCGTGTGAATTCATGCGAGAGTTGAATAGTTTCTTTAATTTCTTGTGTTGAAATCGGCAAGACCAGCCAGTTATCTCCTTCGCAAAGTTATGGTGACGGATTATAGTCAAAGAATTGCAGGGGATGAAGAGAAAGCCGGGCTGCTCCGGCGGCTCGTCCCCGGCGCGGCGGAGTCCGGGCGCCTGGCGCTGTTCGAGGCCGACCTCTACGACGCCGCCACGTTCGCGCCGGCCATCGCCGGTTGCGAGTTCGTCTTCCTCGTCGCCACGCCGCTGCGGCACGACGCCACGAGCACCAAGGTCAGATCTGCGCCCCCCGCGCGCGCCCAAATGAAATGAAATTAATCGACCCGTGTTCATCCGGCGAAGAAGATCTCATGGAGTTAGTTGCTTCGTGCTCGGTCGGTCGGCGCACGCTCGCACGCAACGCAGTACAAGAGCACGGCGGAGGCAGCTCAGGACGCGGCGCGGATGATCCTTCACCAGTGCGCAGACGCCGGGACGGTGAGGCGCGTGATCCACACCGGCAGCATGGCGGCGTGCTCGCCGCTCAGGGAGGACTCCGCCGGGTTCAAGGACGCCGTCCACGAATCCTGCTGGACGCCGCTCGACGTCGACTACCCTCTCCGGAACGCCGAATACGATGTGCGCTGCTATTACTCTTACTCCTGCAATTTTGGAAGTCGTAATCCACGACCACGACGGTGACCAAAGTGGCGCCACTGACCACCTGCAGGAGTACATTCTGTCGAAGCTGGTGTCGGAGAAGGAGCTGCTGGCCTACAACGCCGGCGAGAGCCCGGCGTTCGAGGTGGTCACGGTGCCCTGCTCCGTCGTGGCCGGGGACACGCTCCAGGGCGGCACCACGCTGTCCCTGGAGGGCGTCGCGTCGCCGGTGATCCGCGACGAGCGCCAGCTCGCGGGGCTGAGGATGCTGCAGCAGCTGCTGGGCTCGGTGCCGCTGGCGCACGTGGACGACGTCTGCGACGCGCTCGTCTTCTGCATGGAGCGGCCATCGATGTCCGGCCGGTTCATCTGCGCCGCCGCCCACCCGACCGTCGCCGACATCGTCGGCTACTTCGCCGCCAAGTACCCGCACCTCGACGTCCTCAAAGAGTGAGTCTTTGCTGCTAGATCATGCCGAGAATAGAGCCTGGCAACACAATTACACAATACGATCTGGTGATATGTGTTTTTGCTTAAACTTTGCGATTGGACTGGGTGTCAGGACGGAGGTTTTGCCGAGCGTGCAAGCGCACAGCGACAAGCTGGTCGAGCTGGGGTTCAGATACAAGTACGGGATGGAGGAGATACTGGATGGAAGCATCGAGTGCGCAGTGAGATTCGGCATGCTCGATGTTGATGCATCGAAGCTCATCGTCCAAGGTTGATAACATGATACAAATCAAGCACCGGCATTTGTTACTGTAGCACATATATGGTCTACTTATAAATCTGGACCTAAATAAGCAGGAAATGCATATGATGTGTACATGTTTCAACAAAGTTAGCAGAACCTAATTTTTTTTTCTTATTTCTGCTCCTGCTGTGTCAACAAAGTAGCATAATGGAATTTTTTTTAGGATTAACTACGCTTTTATTGATTAACAAGAGGGATCAAGTTACACACTCCTGTTGGTGGAGTTAAGAACAACACATGCCTACCTAATGACTTATAAATGGAACTTCTAGCTATAGTGTGTGCATCACTATTCAAATCACGATGCTCATGCACAAACTCGACCCTGGTGAAGTCGTTTCGCCGAGCTTTCACCTCCTGGATGATCTGGCCATAGATTCTCATACCTTCACACCAGCAATGTTCTTGACGACCGATGCACAATCCGTCGCCAGTCACTACACCAAACTGGATTTACCTTGGCGGACAAGGTTTTTCTTGGCGGCCAAAATTGAGCCGCCAAGGAATATAATATTTCCTTGGCAGTGGCAGAAAACTACCAAGAGAATGTAATTTCTTGGCTGTTTTTATGAACCGTCAAGGAAACCATGGCTTTTCTTGGCTGCTCATGGAAACCGCCAAGGAAAGTGTGGATTAACTTGGCTGTTTTGATGAACCGCCAAGAAAAAGAAGGATTTCCTTGGCTGTTTGTACTAGCCACCAAGTAAATGATGGATTAACTTGGCTGTTCTGCCAAACTGCTAAGAAAAACATACATTTCCTTGGCTGTTGTCATCAGCCGCCATGTAAACAAGGTACTTTCTTAGCTATTATTTAATGAGCCGCCAAGTTAATTCTAAGATGAAGAACACATGCATAGTTCATCCTTTTTCTTTTAAATCCGGGACTAAAATTTGCAATTAGTATTTTTCCATCATATGAACTCCAAATTTGATGATTCTTTTTTTCAAAATTTTCTAAAATCATATTGTTTCATTTACCTACATTTGCTTATATGTTAATTATTATTACTTCAATCTTTTTCATATAACTTGTTTTGTTCCTTTTAAGCGGAGAATAGAAATACATGTTTTTCATGACAATTACTAATATAATTTCATAATCGCTAATGTATTGGTTAATATAAGTTTATGTCCAAAATTGAAGTATATACAAGTTCAAAAATGTTATGATGTATTCAAATCTCAAAGTTTGACTTGAGTTATAGAAAACTAGTTAAGAGTTGTATCCATTTGTGAACAATATACAATCACACTTAATTAAAATCATTAGAAAAATTTATGACAAGTTTATGGACCCATAATATGTTGTCATTCCCATTTTTACAATCTTTTGACCAAATTAACTCATTATTATAATTATTATGTGGTAATTTTGAGATAGAAGTTTGAGTTGTCCCTAAAAGATAATTTAGTTTTTCATCAACCTTCAGGAGATGAGTTACAATGGAACATATGAGTTTAAATATAATTTTTGGGTAATTTTTTGATTCATATTAGAGGTACACATAGTTCAATTTGGAATTAATTCTAATGACCATCTAGAAATTCATTTAATGTATAAAAAATATTAAATCGGTTTCAAAATTTTAAAAATTCTACAAAGACAACATATATGTAGTATATTACATATAAAAAGTAATTTGGTTTATATAAAATAATTATTTTTGTGTGTTAGTTCACAATGGTGCAATAAAATGAAAAAGAAAAAGAAAAAATATTAAGCTGAGAAAGAATGCAAAGCCCGTTTCGGCCCAAACGGTCCAGCTATTGTCAGCCGTCCATCAACAAATCCACGGCTCTGATCGTGTCACCATACTATATAAGCTACTACCCAGACCAAACCCTAGCTCCCTCCCCTGCCTCCGCCGCTCGATCCTACTCCAAGGCTCGACGCACACCAGATCCGGCAGCACGCAAGCTGCACACGGTTTCCACCTCCACCTCCGGCAGCACCCCCTACCTCCACCCACCCGGCAGGCCGGCACCCAGCCTCCGTTGCCACCTCCATCTGCACGCCCCGCCTCGCCTCCGCCGCGCTCCTCCTGAGGGCCTCGCGGCGCGGCCGACGGCGCAAAATCCCCGGCCTCCGCTTCATCACTTCCAAATCCCTGCCACCTGGCCGAGATTCCAAATCCTGTGGACGCCATGGCCCCTCGCCACGAGCTCCACCTCCACCTTCCCAACCTCCTCTTCGCCGGTCTGCACCAGCCATGCCTGAGCTCGGCCTAGCTCTGCTCTCCTGTCGTGGAGGTCTCGCGACATGAGAGCACTGCCGTTGGGTGCCGCCGTGCTACCGTCCAGTGTTGCCATAGACAGGTTGTTGCAGCTCTTCTCTTTCTTGCCATTTTCCTTCACAAAATAAAAAGAGAAATACATGGAGAATACATAGGCTTCCATACCTAGCGAGTGCCCGTGCTTCTTTCTGTTTGCTCTGTGCTTTGCATTCTTGCCATTTTCCTTTAAGAAAATAATAGAGAAAATATGTCTAGAATACACTTAGAGTTCACATCAATACGTCCTTTGCATCCTTACCGTTTTCTCTCACAAAAATAAAATGAGAAATGCACACTTAATATGTTTTAAGTTTCAAATCTGCGCAACTTCCTCAAAAGAACTAACTTAAATACTTTTGTATAGAAACTTTTCTAAAATCATGCTCTATCATCTCATAGTGTTTATTTGGTTCTTCATTACTGTTTATTGTGTTCTTTTGCACGTGCTTTCATTCATCTGAATCACGTAGACGACGAGACACTCATAGCTGCACCAGGCGACGAGTAACATGATAAGCCAACACTCAACATGAACGATCAGCAACAAGGCAAGGCAAGCACCTCTTTGATCATTTTTGCTCCTATATAAATTCCTTGAACATGAACGAGTTGTATGCCTGTATCTAATTTTTTTCATGCTATATGTAATATTTTCCCTTACTTTTGAAGAGAGTACTTTGATTTTGCCTGATGTTTGCGACTTGCCTTAAAGTAAAATATAGATCCAATCTGAATATTACTTGCAATTAAGATGCTTGATCAGTACTTTGATCTTACCATGACAGATTTATTTTATAATACTGTGCTTCACTTTAATTTCAGACAAGTCAAGGACTTGTTCACATGTGAAGTCTGCTCTTGTATTATTTCTCCAATATTGTACCCATTTGCTTTGGTAAAACATTGCATTACATTACGCCATGATATGAACCGGCTCATGTACTAATTACTTCTCCATTATTTCAGACATAGATGAAGCCCAAGGTTGTGATTGTTAGTGACATGAGACCTATGTAAATTGATAGTTGGTTATGTATTTGAGTTGGTTTCATTGAGGCCTATAATGTAAATGAGCTTGTAATAGATATGTAAATTTGTGGCTTATGAACATGAGATTGTCTTTGTATGTGCTAAAGTATGGCATCTAAATGCATATCAAGACTATCAGCTATGTGCTTTTGATTTTAATTGTGGCTAGTTTTGTAGTTTATATATATATATATATATATATATATATATATATATATATATATATATATATATATATATATATATATATATATATATTTGTTGGTGATATGAGTTTGCTTGGGGGTTGGCAGCCAGGCAAATTACTTACCTTGGCAGTGTAGTGGTGCCAAGTAATTAACTTTTCTTGACAGTTGATAGCTACCAAGTAAATAACTTTACTTGGCGGTCGACGACTGCCAAGGAAAGCTATAATCTTGGCGGTTGGAACATTTTCTTGGCGGTTTCACTCCATCGCCAAGAATACAAACAATTAGCTTGGCAGGATGAAACTGCCAAAAGAAAGGGTTTTACTTGGCGGTTGGAACATTTTATTGGCGCCGTGACAGGTTTAGCATCACATAGTTTACCTTGGCGGCTAGACTGCTAAGAAAACAATCTTTGGCGGTCGCCTGCCAAGCAATATCTTGTTTCCTTGGCGCTCTATACTTGGCGGATTTTTCTTAGCGGTACACTACCAAGGACATTTACCTTGGCGGTATACCTATATACCTTGGCGGTTTTTGACCGCCAAGGTAAAACCAGTTTGGTGTAGTGAGTGGTAACTTTTGCAGCATGAAGTCCGCTGCTAGAGCGAGGCCTTCCCTACATGCCATGGCTTCCACAGTATCTGGATCAAAGCTTCCATCCAGGACAAGAGCAGACGCGCCTAGGAAGCGTCCCTCCCCATCCCTGGCTATTGCTGCCGTCGAGCAGATTCCTGAATTCTTTGAAAGAGTTGCGTCTACATTCACCTTTGTCATGTCACTCGGCGGTGGAATCCACCGAGGTCTGGTAGCCGAGCGAACTCTCTGCCTGCTCTATTCTCTCACCGGTTTCTTGATCGTTCCCAGCTCAGAGATAAATCTCTCCACAAAACAGTTCGTAGACAAAGGACTCTGGAACTTGTTTTCATGGATCGCTTGTCTTCTTGCATACCAAATGGCCCATAACCTCACTACCACCCGTGTGACATGCTCCTGTGGTAGCGTCTGCATAATCACCGAGAGCCATCCTCTTGTGTTTGTTGGGTCTGACAAATGACCTCTGTAATCTCCTCTTCCTCCAACGCTCAAACAGGTTTTGCCATGTTACAATCCAACAATGAATGCTTCCAAGAATCAGGTAGCCCGCAGATTGAACAGTTGTTGTTGGTGGCCGTATTTTTGTGATGGTGTACATCTCCGGTGGGAATAGATTGTTTAGCAAGTCTCCACAAAAATACCCGGAGCTTCGATGGGAGCTGCACGTTTCATAGTTGACACCATTCCTTTTCCTCAGCTTGTGTGTCCGACTTCCCGGCTGAATGCTCGATCCAGTCCGATCGACTTTCCCTATTGTGTACCAACATGCGATATGCCGAGCATACTGAAAATACGTCGGTCTTCTCATAACTCCAGGCCCAGAAATCATCCTGGTTCCGAGTACACAAAGGTATACTCTCAATGACCTCCCTGTCAATAGAGATAAAATGCTCCTCCAACTGTTCACGCCTCCAGGTTCCCGTTGTATGGTCGATGAGTTCAGATACCCTAGCTGGCGGATGATCGCTGATGCAGCACAACGGCTTCATGATCCCCTTCCTCGGCAGCCAATTTTGGTTCCAAATATTAGTGGTTGCTCCTGACCCAATCCGACGTATGATGCCTTGCATCAGTACATCTTTGCCATCCACGATTGCCCGCCATACACGCGATGGAGACGAGCCAACCGTGGCGTCCAAGAACAAGTCATCGGGGAAGCAGACTGATTTAAGCACATGCGTGCTCAAGGACTCTGGTTCCTGTAGAATCCGCCAAGCCTGACGTGCGAGGAGAGCCAACTTTAACAGTTCGATATCTCTGAACCCTAATCCTCCCATATACTTTGGCCTCGTCATTTGATCCCATGTAACCCAGCATGTACGTCGCTTACCATCCTTGCTACCCCACCAAAAATTGTGTAGCAATCCATCAATGTGTTGACACAGTCCCCTTGGTAATCTGAAGCATGACATGGAGTAAGTAGGGACCGCCTATGCAACAGTTTTAATAAGAACTTCTTTACCTCCAGAGGATAGGCAAAGCTCAAGCCAACCCTGGACCTTCTGCCACACTCTATCTTTCAAATACTTGAATGCGCCATTGGATGAATTTCCAACATCTGTGGACTGTGGGCATGCCCAGGCACTTTTCACTCAAAGCCTCATTGTGCACATCAAGAATCTGCTTGATCTCATCCCGTATGGCCTCTCCACATCTTTTTGAGAAGTGGATTGAAGACTTGGCCATATTCACCTGCTGCCCTGAAGCTTGGCAATACTCCTGCAGGATATCTTTCACTTGATCCGCACTTTCCCTATTAGCCTTGAAGAACAACAAGCTGTCATCAGCGAACAAGAGGTGACTGACCATCGGAGCCGACGGCGCCACTGTTATACCACTAAGATTAGATGACTGAATCCTTAATTTTAAGAGGCATGATAGGCCCTCTGCTGCTAACAAGAATAAGTAGGGAGAGATAGGATCTCCTTGCCGGATACTCCGTGATGGCCTGAAACTTTCCAAACGATCTCCATTAAATAAAACAGAGAAAGAAACTGTAGTTACCAATCTCATGATAATGTCAACCCACTGACGGTGGAAGCCCAATTTTAGCATGATCTTGCATAAATATTCCCACTCCACTCGGTCATAAGCCTTCTTCATGTCTAACTTTAAAGCACAAAATCTTTGATCACCGCCCCTCTTCTTTTTCATGAAGTGCATGCACTCGTAGGCCGTGATTATATTATCAGTTATCAATCGCCCGGGAACAAAGGCGAACCACATGATACGTGAGCGCTGACGCCACATTACCTCCTCGCAGTGGCTCAGCTCTACAATCCTATCCACAATTTTAATTTCAACATGAGATGCCCTGGCCGGTTCTTGAAAGGACCTTGAGATGCCTAGAGGGGGGTGAATAGGCTCACTTCAAAAATCCTGAAAAAACTTGACAACGGAAATTAAATACTACCGGGTTACCCGGTATAATGCCGGATGATCCAACAGGCGGATCTTCCGGTATTGTGACGGATGACCTGGCAACAGAGGCAATTATGAAATCAGGAATTTAAGGGGAACTTCTAGCAATTCTATATGAATCAAAGATTGAGTTTAGATGCTAAGAACCTCTTGCAACCAAAGATTTAGATAGGATCACACCAAATATATAGATCGGACCACAACAAGCAACTAGGGTTAGAGAGGATGAACAACTTGATGAACACAAGATACAAGAGGTTTAATCCGAAGTTCACTTCCACTAAGGAAGCTACGTCTCCGTTGAGGATCCCACAAAGAGAGGCTATCACCAAGAGCCTCTTGCCTCACCCAATCCCCACAAAGGAAGATTGGTGCTCACTAAGAGAAATCCATAAAGGATGGGTAATACAAACGTTCTCGGGTGCTCCACACGAAGAGGGCTCTCAACGGGCGACGTCTAACCGTCTAGAAGCAAGCTTCAAGAGTAACAAACCCGAATCGAAGAGTCTTGACCGCCACAAGTGATTCTTGAGATGAACAACCAAGAGCACACAAGAGAGAGGTCAACTCCACACAATAAATGCACACCCACTCAATCCCTAGTTGAATCCTTTGCAAGATTAGCACTAGAGGGAGTTGAGAGGGAGTATTCAATGCTATGGAAGGTGTTTGTCTCGGGGTAGGTCAGCAGCAAATGAAGTTGGGGGTGAAGGGGTTTAAATACCCAACCCCCAAAATCTAGCCGTTACAGTGCTGCTGCGCGCTCTGCCGGATCATCTCGTGAAGTGCCGGATCACCCGAAGTAATTCCCGGATGACTCCCAATGAATTTTGGGAGATCCAGCTGGTCACCTGACCAGCCGGGTCATCCGGCATCACACCGGATCATCCGACAAAAATGTCGGATGACTGCCAGTGAATTCCGGATGATCCAGTCGGGTCATCTGAGAACCTAGGTCATCCAGTACAACATCGGATTACCCGACAGAAACAGCAGGCTGAGCCTTTCACCAAGAACAAGTCCAAAGAGTTTGACCTCAAACTTGTGTAGATACTCAAGATAATCACAAGTGGCAAACCTTGACTCAACTATTCGAATCCCCCTTAATAGTACGGTGTTTCCTAACTCAATTTCAAAATAGAAAATGAATTTAAACCACCATTGAGCTTGAACACCTTTGAAAATAATTGGGGGCCTTCCTTTGATCATTCATAAATATTCTTTGCTTAATTCCTGCACATATCTTATTGAAAGCATTAATACATCCAAATTGCTATTGTCATTATCACCAAAATCAATTAGGGACCAAGATGCACTTTCAGTTCTGCACCGACCGTAACTTCTCTAGTTTTTTTGTTTAGCTCTACCAACTCCTTGCGGACATTGCCAAAAGTCTGCACTCCCCATACACTTAGGTGTCCAGAAACATACACGAGTTTATCCTGTAACTCCCGGACAGATGTTGCCTTTCCTGCATTGAGCCATGATTGTGCCATCTTTGCTTGGAAATCTGCATGTTCTTCCCACATCAGCTCATACTTAAATTGTTTCTTCTTTTGCCCACGACTCGAACGATCTTGGGCACACTACCAGCACAACAGAATCGGGTCATGGTCTGACGCCGCTGCCGTGAGGTGTTGAAGTGTCGCTGATGGCAATCGCGAGCACCAGTCAGAAGTAGCTAGCGCCCTATCTAGTCGTACTCGACAATACTCCCCTCCTGCCACCTTCTTCTCAAAGGTCAAGCTACGACCCTCATAACCCAAGTCGTAAAGGCCGCATATGTCAACCATCTCGCGAAAACCTGCAATCTGTTGATGACTCCTTTCTTGAACTCTGACATGTTCGGAACGGTGGAGGACTTCATTGAAGTCCCCTATGCACACCCATGGAAGTGGGGACGAGCTCTTGATGAATTTGAGCATATCCCATGTTTTATGGCGTTATGCAGTTTGTGCTTCACCATACACACATATCAGCCTCCATGGTTCACCCCCGTGTTCTCTCACAACTGCATCAATATGATATTAAGAATACGGTAAAATTTCAACTCTAGTGTTATTGTTCCAAAAGATACCGAGCTCACCACTACGGCCTGAGCTGCTTACGGCAAACGAATTAGCAAAACCTAGAGTACCCTTCAGAGCTTCCACCCGTGTCTTGTGAATCTGAGTCTCGAGCACGCATAGCACGGATGGGGCAAACTTCTTCGTGAAATCACGAAGCACGTTAACTGTCGCGGTGTTGCCCAAACTGCGATAGTTCCAACTGAGGCAAATCATTGAGCCGGGCGGCCCCCCTCCTTGAGGGTCGCCTTGTTCTTCTGTAGGGACAAACTTGCACCCTTCTCCGTCAGAATCCCGTCCTTCTCCGCAACACTCAGGTGTAGCTTCTGCAGGAGAGCCACTACGTCCGAATCTCCCATCCCCGCCTTCCCCTTCGACGATGACGCCGCCGTCCTTCCCGCTGGCCCACCGACTTCCCGAGCAAACCCTAGGTCCCCGTTATCTACCAAGGCCGGGCAGTTGAGCAGGTCAACCCCTTGATCAGCCCGAGCAGAGATAGTGTTAGGGAGATGCTCTATGGAAGTAGTAGAGCGGTCAAGTTCCTCCGACGGAACGATCGCCGCCGGAGTCCAGAACCCTAGTCGCCTAGGTCTTTCTCCGAACCCTAGTAGCAGAATGGAATGACAAACTCTCTCTCTCTCTCTCTCTCCAGCGTTTGCAGGGCCCACGGAGGACGTCCAATCCCTAAGGGCCGAAAGTGTTTGTAGGGCCCATCTCTAAGGGCCTAACTACCCCACCCCATCATGGGTTGGGCCATTTAAAAAAAACATTGTGTTGGGTTAGGCCTCTTCCTATATCTGACTCGGGCGTATACAACAAAATCAGAAAATCCTCCTATCTGGGAACATATCTTATGCAAACCAATCTCTCAGCAAAAATTTGTGTAAATCATGGCAAAAAAATCGTTTAAATTCACAAAACGAATCACACATGTAGATGATATGATGATTCTCAATCTTGTAAAATATCTTGTCCAAACTCGACTTTGTTTGTGAGATATAAAAATTACAAATTTCAATTACAAATTTCTAACAAATCATCTTGACAACTTTCTGGCTTAAAATTTGTTATTTTTATATCTCACAAACGAAGTTGAGTTTGGACAAAATATTTTTACAAGGTTGTGTATCATCATATCATCTACATGTATGATTTTTTTGTTTTAAATGACTTTTTTGCCGTGGTTTGCACGGGTTTTCACGGAGAGGTTGGTTTGCACCTGATACGTTGCCATCCTTATCTGGCTTCCGATAGCTAGTTTGTTATTTTTCTTCTGTTGTTTGAGATTTATGCACACAATACCAACCATTGGATCTCCATCCCAACCTAGGGTTCCTTCCCACACTGCGCTGCCCCCCCCCACACACACACCCACACACACACACACGCCAGCCCGACGCCAGACCCGCACAGCGAGCTCCGTGCGGCCCGACGCTGCTAGACGCACCGGCAAACCCCGTCCAAGGAAGAAGGGCATCCCAGGGAAGAAGATGACAAAAAATTTTGAATCTGAATGAATTTTGTTTGCACAAATATTGAAATAGTCGGTAAAAAAGGTTGAATCAAGTATTTCTAAATGTTGAAACTGAATTTTTAAAATATTGAATTTTGTTGGGCCTATTAGTTAGGTCTAATGGACTTTAGGGCCATGTTGGTTATCCTTGTTATCGAGCACATGGCAGCTGTATAGGAGGCTTTCTCCAAAAAAATAATAAATAAATAAAAAGCTGTATAGGAGGCCCCTACAAAATCAAAGCATCCATGGCCGCGCCGGGCGCCGGCGGTGTGTTCACGCCGCGGCAACGCAGCCGTCCCGTACGTCCTGTTGGCCGCGCGCCCTCGCTCTCCGTCATTCAGGTCAGCGGCCTGCACGGAATCGGAAGTGCTGGCAGCCGGCGGCTCGATCGCAGGCCAAGTGACGATCAAGCTAGAGAGAGACTTGAGGAATGGATGGATGCGATGCGACGACGCCGTCCGCACGTCGGCGGATCCTCAAGATTGCGTTGACCCCTGAATGTTAGCTTTTGCTCCGCGTGCGATCCCTGATATCAGCGACATTGCCAGTTCGGAGTCAGCTTATCTTGAACCAGCAGCTCAATATTCTAGCAGCCTATACCAGCCGCGAGGGCTGCGTGCTGGTGTAAATTACAAATTTACAAATGGAGAAAGTTTCAAAAGGACCGCATCAGGCTGAAGGTGACACGGAAACGAAGATGCCATGATGGTTCTCGCCCAAAAACTTGTCAAATTAAATTGCACTTTATCACGAACGTGCGTTTTCGCAAGCTGAGCCGCGAATGAAACGAACACCCGATGTCCCGATGAGATTGTATGTGTATGTATATATACAATCAAGACAACATTGCCGGTCATCGTCGTCCCGAGAGCTCCACTCGTAGCCGCAGCCAGCGCGCACGCAGGCACGCAGCCCGTCAGCCTGAGCCAGCGGCACGCCGTCCGGCCGACGCCATGCACCACTCCGTCGCCACCGTCCCGCTGGCGGTCACCGCGGGCATGCTCTACGCGCGCGCCACCGCCGCCTCAACCCGCCCGGGCCCGCGCCGCCTCGTCGCGCTCGCCCCGGTGCTCGCCCTCCTCGTCGCGCTCCCATTCACCATCCCGCTCTACGGCGCCCGGGGCCTCGCCGCCTTCTTCCTGGTCTGGCTCGGCGAGTTCAAGCTCCTTCTCCTCGCCTTCGGCCGCGGCCCGCTCGACCCGGCCCTCCGCCCTCTCCCGTTCGTATTCACCGCCGCGCTCCCAGTCAAGCTCCGGCGCCGGCCGAAACAATCGAACGACGCTGCTGCCGCCGAAGCCGCCGTCGTCACGGAGACGGCGCCCGCTCTGCCGCCGCTCCTGTCGTCCGGCGTCAAGGTCGCCGTCATGGCGTCCGTCTTGAGCTTCCTCTACCGGTACAAGGAGACGATGCACGGCTACGCCGTCTTCGCCCTCTACGGCGTCACCATCTACTGCTTCCTCGACTCCCTCCTGCCGTGCCTCGCCGTGACGGGGAGGGTGCTGGGCATGGAGATGGAGCCGCAGTTCGACAAGCCCTACCTCTCGTCCTCGCTCCAGGACTTCTGGGGCCGGCGGTGGAACCTCATGGTCTCCGCGGCGCTCCGCCCGGCCGTCTACGACCCCGTCAGGGCGCGCCTCGGCTCCCCCGCCGGCGTGCTCGCCACGTTCCTCGCGTCGGGCCTCATGCACGAGGTGGTGATCTACTACCTCACCTTCCGGGCGCCCACGGGGCGGGTCACGGCGTTCTTCGCGCTGCACGGCGCGTGCGTCTGCGCCGAGCGGTGGTGCGCGCGCCGCCGGTGGCGGCGCAGCGGCAGGGAAGCGGCGGCGCCGCTGCTGCTTCCGCGCGTCGTGGCGTTCGTGGCGGGAACGGCGATCTGGCTCTTCTTCCCGGCTATCTACGGAGGCGGGATGGACGATCTCTATCTCGCCGAGACCGCGGCGCTCGCGTCATCCTTCCTTGATGCCGGGGGGGAGGTTGCTACGGTTGATCGGCCTGGGCTAGCTAGCTCTGCCTACCTAGCTGGCAACAATTGTATATGGTACTCGTGTAACAAAAATATGGCAACAATTGACCGGAGTATCTTTGAGATCTGGATAGCGTAGAGTTGTGGAATTTATGTACCATCACGTGATCACGGTGAAATGGTGACTCCGTTACACTCAAGATATAATGCCCAATCAGTCAAAAGTGTGACATGTAAGTGTGACATAGGTGCAATTTCAGACTACTTCCTAGACCCATATATTATAGAAGAGCTTGAATCAAAGCTCTAATCAGATATTACATGACATAACATAGATGCTACAATACGAAATGATTAGAGAAAATGATGATTGATGCGTGCTCATGGACACTAATGCCTTTATATATAGGCTTCGTAGATAGTATTTTTGGAGAATATGTCAAAAATGTTTTCTTTTAAGATTAATGGACAGCAAGTCTTCTGTTCAAGTAGGGAGCCTTCAACTGATGTTAGTCTAATTATTTAAAGTTTTTACCCGCAAAAAAATAATTATTTAAAGTTTATAGGTCGGTGTTCAAATATGGAGCTCAACGGCCTCACAGTACGAGCACAAAATGTTCACGGGCCACATAACATCATAGTAAGCATAAGCAAAAGATGAAGGCCCAAGTATGCAGAATCGAGAAGTACAAATTGGGCTGGGCCGCAGCACATGACGTGGCCTCTCCCTTCCTTCTTCCACCAACCGCGCCATTTGCCCATTTGTTTGACCGACAGACACGTAGTAAGTCGTAAGACAGTCAACCTTTCGTATCTTGCTCGTGTATAAATCCGCCGTTTAGGAACTTTGTCCTAGCTTTCGCCTCATTTCAGAATCAGAGGCAGCCATGGCGGAAGAGCAGAGCAGCGGCGGAGTGCGGGTGTGCGTCACCGGAGGCGCCGGGTTCATCGGCTCGTGGCTCGTGAAGAAGCTCCTCGAGAGAGGCTACACCGTCCACGCCACCCTGCGGGACACAGGTGCGCGCCCGAGCTCCGACCTCTCGTTTTCATGGCGGCTTCGAACCACGCCGCGAAAATTCCAAAGGAGTGGATCGGCTCCTGCGTGCGGTTGCCTTGTTTGGAGATCTGAGCTCGATTCATCTTGGGTGTGACCCGCAGGAGACGAGGAGAAGGCGGGCCTGCTGCGAGGGCTGGTCCCTGGCGCGGCGGATCGGCTGCGGCTGTTCAACGCCGACCTCTTCGACGCCGCCACCTTCGCGCCGGCGATCGCCGGGTGCCAGTACGTCTTCCTCCTCGCCACGCCATTCGGGCTCGAAGCCGCCGGCTCCAAGGTGCAGTACGCCAATTCGTTCCCGTTTTTTGTTGCTGGAGAAGAAGTTGTTTAGTTGGGGGAAATTTAAAATTGAGCTTCCAAATGAAAACTTTTTTGGACTTACCAGACGAAGGAATGAATCATCTGAGGCTCTGAGCAGCAAGAATTTTCACAACTGATTTGCTTTTTGAAAAACGAAATGATGTGTTATTTGTTGATATACTGATTGTATCGTGCTGTCGGCTTTTGTCAGTACAAGAGCACGGCGGAAGCGGCGGTGGACGCGGTGCGCGCCATCCTCCGGCAGTGCGAGGAATCCGGGACGGTGAAGCGGGTGATCCACACCGCCTCCGTAACTGCCGCTTCGCCGCTGAAGGAGGAGGGCTCCGGCGCCGGGTACAAGGATTTCATCAGCGAATCCTGCTGGACTTCCCTCGACGTTGACTACCCTCTCCGAAGCGCACACTTCGATGTAAGTAGCCTGATGGCAATTCTGTTGCTGATCCGTAGGAATTTTGACATCTTCACTTTGGCACTCCTGTTCGTACGAATTTTTTTTAGCAAACTTTATTTCTTGCAACGAGATGGAAACGTTAATCTTCAGTTGCCAGTTAATGCAAAGTTATTTAGCAAAATCCTGAATTGAATGTTAATAAGTTCATTAAATTTCCCCCCCAAATCCGACGGTCGTTTCTTCAGAAGTACATCTTGTCGAAGCTGCAGTCGGAGCAGGAGCTCCTGAGGTACAACGCCGGCGAGAGCCCGGCGTTCGAGGTGGTGACTCTGCCCCTGGGCCTCGTCGCGGGCGACACGGTCCTCGGCCGCGTCCCGGAGACGATGGAGAGCGTCGTGTCGCCGGTATCCGGCAACGACCTGTACTCCGGGCTCCCGCGCATACTGCAGCAGCTCCTGGGCTCGGTGCCGCTGGTGCACGTCGACGACGTCTGCGACGCGCTCGTCTTCTGCATGGAGCGCCGCCCCTCCGTCGCCGGCCGGTTCCTCTGCGCCGCCGCGTACCCGACCGTCCACGACGTCGCCGACCACTACGCCAGCAAGCTCCCGCACATCCACATCCTCAGAGAGTAAGGCCTACGCTGCATTACATTTACCTGCAAGAGAACAGCACAAAGTCACAAACCAAGAATGATACAAGAAATCAACAAGATATATATATTTTTGAAAGAAAGACAAGATTATAATTTTATTCGTGGACTAGTTCGTATGTGTGATCTGAAAATATTATTCTGTCTGATGTTTCCATCCGTTGAAATCTGCATCAGGACGGAGGCGGTGACGAGGGTGCAACCTGAGGGGGACAAGTTGGGGGAGCTGGGTTTCAGGTACAAGTACGGCATGGAAGAGATTCTTGACAGCAGCGTCGCCTGTGCGGTGAGGTTGGGCTCTCTTGACGCGGCTAAGCTCAACCTGCCGAAAGGATGAAACCCGGAAGACTAAACAGAACAGTTTGATCCAAACATCTCTCGGTTATTCAAGATCCTAGGATAAACGGAACAGATTTTATGCTGTAGCTTACGTGGTTTCTTTGTTTCTGCCATAACCTCTATTCCTAAAAACTATGGATGAGCAAGTGTAATTGTAAAATCAGCAGAAGACAGGCACTCCATTTGGATACTCCGGCAGGTACTGCATTGTAAAATGCAGAGAAAAACCTTTATTAAAAAAAGGTGCAGAGAAAAGCCTGTGGGATAGCAAACTCCGGGAAGTATTGCATTGCATTGCATGGTCATCATCTTCACTTCAGCTGCGTTTCCACTGTAGCAAACGACATCCAGCTTTACCACGAGCTCGTTTGCTAATGATAGTTTTCAGGAGGTACTAGTACTAGTACCAGAGCAGAGCAGTTCTCTTCACCTCAGAACTTATTCCCTGGAAGCTGAGTTCTTAAATCTTTCTCTGTGATCATCGTCCAATAGAGAAACACACTCAACAAACTTTCCAATGCCACCTGAGATTTCCCCAAATTTTCATGCCATGTTGTAGTAAGAAAAAGAAAGGCAAAATAGGCAAAATCATTCTCAAACATTCCACAAAAGATCAAGTTCATCATTGGGTCGATGTAGTCTCTCAAATCTCATTTTTAGATCAAATGTGTCCTTCTGTTGATGTGGTTCTGCATGGTGGTATGGTATGAGACGAAAGTGAAAATATCCCCATTTTGCACTTGTCTCATGCATAAGCTAGCTGGATGAAGGGGTCACTAGGGCGTCAAGCGTCCGATTGTGGTAGGGATCCAAACATTTTGTGTCTGTTGTTGATGTTTTTCAGGTAATAGAATAAACGTAGAAGGTGCTTTATGTTGGTCATGTTCCACAAGGTCAATCAATATTATTATATATATATTTTACATTTTGAAAGGATCATAAAATATTTTTACAACATGTAGGTTCTTCCCGTCATTATGCATGAGGCAAGAGTAAAATAGACATTTCACATTCGTCCCATGCCGCCATGCAATGCCACAACAACACAAGGTCACATTTGAGGGACCATATTGACCTTTTTGAAAGTTCAAGGACGGACCCTTTGTAGAAAGTTGAAGGATCAGTTTGGCTATTTTGCCAAAAACAATTAGTTAGTTAGTCAATAGTAAAATTTCTGATGCAAAGAAATAACATCATATTCCATTGAAGTGAGTAGCTGCAGATCAAATAATGATGATTATTGGTCTTGGTCACATGAGACCGAGCGATGATTATCGGCTTATCGCTGTTGGTCACATCAAGAATAGAATGCGTCTTTGATGGCAGCAGAGCCAAAAATACGTTACAAAATGTGATTAAAAAAATAATATCCTTGCTGTTTCCTTGTCTATTCAGATCTTTATCAGATTCTTCCGGTACATCTCCCAAATTCCTCCCCGCAAAAAAAAATCTCCCAAATTCCTAATCTAGAGTAAAACAATAATGAAGTTATAAATAAATAGTGTTAGAATAGTGTTTGCTGTGAGAGAAGATATGATGAATAAATAGTGCTTTTCATTGTTTCTTTGTAACTAAAAGAACAGGACCGGTCACACATTTTCAGTTAAGGACAGGACCATGATACTAGCGCACGTTATAGTTTGATTTACTGTTTCATTGCTTGGGATAAACAACAGGCGCATCGTCGCGATTCGGCCGTCAGGGATCGAAAAAAAAATTGTACCGTACTGACAGCATGCGGGGGAGAAAGACAGAGACCACCCTTTAAAGGTTAGAAAGATATTTATTTGCTTTAAAATCTCTGTTTTTTAAATTAAAAAAAAGGAGCACCGGAGCACATCGGAAAAGTGTACGCTATTTCTTTTCAAGATGAAAATATACGTGCACCGTGTCAACTTGCAAGCTACGAGCGCATTCTCAATAAAGAGGATCTTCATTCGAAAAAAATAAAAACAAAAACAAAACAAAGAGGTCAACAATGCAATGTTAACCCTGTATGAAAATGGTGTAAAACTATAAAACCTTTATGTATCTGCCAGGTTAAATTTTTTTTTAATAGTCACCGGAAGGAGAGAGAATCCTCACCTGAATTGTATTCAAATTTTTTTAATGATCACCAGAGGGGGAGAGAATCCTCACCCGAATTGTATTCAAAAGTGTGACAGTTCACATATCAAGGACCTCTTTTTTTTTAAGGAAATGAGGTCAAAACTCATCGCATGGTTAAAAGCGAGCTAAACCGGGGTAAAAGTACCGGGCCAATTTGAGCCAATCAAAGGTGACAAGTGGAGAATTATTCTCTCCCCTTAGCAACACGTTTACGTTACGTCCCAATTCGCAAAGAAAACCGGCGATACCCGACCGACCCCCATCGTCGAAATCTGCGTGCCGGCTTTCCGCCGCCGCTCTCACCGGCACCGCGAAGCTCTCCAGCAGCAGCAGCAGCAGCAGCCGCCGCCATCGTTAAAGCAAAAGCTACCCGTACTACATCCTGGGGATATAGGAACAGGGTGGCCTGCGACCGTGCGCCGCGCCGCGCCGCGCCGCCCCACTACTCGCGCCGGGGCACCCCGTTCACGCAGCTGTTCCGTCCCCGCGACGTTTTCCACCACCCCGGAAAGCGACCGCGACCCGCGGCATCCACCGAGTTGCCAAACCGCCAACCTCTTCTTGGCAGTCGCCGCGCGCGCGCTGGGCCGCTGGCTGCTTGCACACACACAGCGCGCGCCACGCGGCGGCGGCTCAGAAGCTTCCGATGCCATTTTTCGCCCTCGGAAAACCCGTACGCGCCGCGGGATCGGATAGGACCACGCGTGACGCGTGCGTGGTGGGCTGCCGCGGTGTCGATCCCACCCGCTAGCGGCCGGCCCAGGCGTGCGCCAAGGGCCACAGGCAAGAAGGCCAGCGTGGGAAACAACGGCCGGCGGCCTCCTCCGCTGGCTGGCTATCCAATCCGAAACGTGCGGACCCCTCTCTATATAGCCCAGGCCAGGCGCGGCGGCCCCCACGCAAACTCATACCAAATCCGGAAGCATTTCTCCTCCTTCATTCTCACAATCTCACGCATCGCAGCTCGCTCGATTCGCCAAAACCATTTCGCTTCGCGCGCCTCGTGCTGTTCCCTTCCTTCCTTTGATTTGAATCCTCTTGCTGTGGCTCGATTCGAGATGGCCGTTGGAGGTGGCGTGCGCGTGGCGTCGTCGGTGGAGGTGTGGGGGCGGCGGCGGAATACCACCACCACAACCAGCAGAAGCACCGCGGCGAGGCGCGGCGGCGCCGCGACCGTCGTCAGGTGCAGCTGCGTCGGCGAGGCGGGGCCGGCCGCCGGTGGCCTGGCGGACGAGCACTACCGGGCGCTGCGGCTGCGGCCGGGGGCCACACGCGGCGAGGTCAAGAAGGCATTCCGCCGCCTCGCGCTCATGGTGCGTAGCGTAGGAGTAGCAATTTTCCTCAGATCCAGTTACCATTCCGTGCCTCGTCGGCGCCGATTTGCCGCACAGCAACTATCTCTGACGATATCTCTGACGAGTTCCTGTGCCCTGCGCCGCAGTACCACCCGGACGTCTGCAACGGCGACGGCGACGCGTCCGGCGTTCAGTTCCAGCGGATCAACGTGGCGTACCAGGTGAGCTGCCTTCTTATCCTTCACCCCTCCTCGCCATTTCGGGCTTGTTTTCGTTCCCGATTTCCCCTACCTGCTGCTGCTCAAATCTGAACGATTGACATGAGTACCTGACGCGAACAAACCTTTGGATCGACGCAGGTGCTGATGAGCAACATGAGGGAGGCCGAGAAGCGGCTCGAGTACTGGCGCCTCAAGTACGACCTCACAGACCAGGATCTCGACAGGTACAGGCACCGCCTCACCGAGGACGACGACGACTGGTTCGACATGTGAATTGAAGCTGACGAAGCCGCCCGATCGATAGGCAAAGGATTTATTACACACCTTAATTGCCTGTCTAATCCACACTGATCTTAATTATTACTGTACCATCGATTAGTGAGTAGTTAATCCTGTTGCCATGGCAGAGGCACTGTAATTTCATCTCATCTGCGTGTGTGTTGTATACACCGGGTAACTGTACTCCTCCCTTATTTTATCGTGGGTGAAGGGATACAGATCACTGCAGAGACGGTGTACTGATTTTTTTTTAAGCTCGGATCCCTAGTACACAAGCTGTAGTATCTGAACTCTACTCAACACACTCACACCACACCCACGCACACCCCTAGAACTACAACTCATACACATCTCGCGTCCTTCTGGAGATCACCGAAGTTGCACGAACCTCGTAGACGACGGGCACGCCGTAGTCCCATTGTGACATCACGCGAATATCCAGGACCTATAGAAAACAAAGTCTGAAAAAAATCCCACTGGGGACTGAGCCCCGGTGCGAGAGCAGGAGTCGAACTCCCGACCGGCCGCTTCGCACGCTGCGAGCGAACCACTGCGCTGCAAGCGCGTTCGCCGGTGTACTGATATTTGTGGCTCAGAAAGATCTCTTGTTTATATAAATAAAAGAAAGATCTATTGACGTTAGTTATCAACCGACTGCGAACAATATGTATTGAATGGTTTTAAATTAGTTCACTAGTTCACGCTTGACAGTTTACTGAACATTTTTCTGTCCTATGCTGGGGCTTGACCACTTCCCTTAATTTGTTACTCTGAGATGATGCATGCAGGGTTTAAACTTTGTGGTGCGACTGAATCTCAGGACGCGGTTAACTTTATGTTAGGACCCATTACCCGGTGGGCTATTGCTGGGCTTGTGTTTGCTAGTGGGCTGTAATCTTGTGGGCCTGCGGCCTCTTCCATTTTGACCTGCGTGCCATCTTCTACATATAGCAGAGAAGGATAGCTAGGAGGTATCGAATATTCATGTAACGACACTGTTCGTCTTCTATCTCAAAAGCCGTCGGCGCTCTGCCGTTTCTCTGTTCCTCTCGATTCCCCTTCTTGCTTCCCGATCTTTGCTCTAATTCTCTCTTCTGATCCCCGCTACCCTCTTGGTTGCTAACATATGGTATCAGAGACACCGATCCCGTGCGCGTGTTCGTCGATCTGAGCCCTACCCCGTTGCTCCCATCGATTCAGTTCTCGGGTGGATTGGTGAGCGCGATTCGTCGTGGCCGATTCCGTCCCCTGAACCTCGATCTGGAACAACTCATGGTGGATTCCTGGAGTCCCTGCAAGGAGGGTTCGAGTTTCACCAAGGAGAGCAACCTTTGGAGGAGTGCCTGCAACCTGTTCGACGAAATGGCCAGCAGCGACTTCGAGGAGTGGAGGTCACCAAATCGCTCTCTGGAGGTCGTCATTCACAGGGTGTGTTATCCTATCACCGAATCTGTGCTTCATCAAGTATTTGGTCCTGCGGGAGGAGTGGTGGAGCAGATCCTGGTGATTGGAGGAACTGATGTTGTGATGGCTAGTGTGGAGTTCGATTCGGTGGAGGCTGCAGCAGATGCGTATGGGGAATTGCATGGCCGCAACATCTACGATGATTGTTGCCAGATGCACATCAAGTGGGGATTGCCCACTCCGGCAGCTCGTGGTGTAGACGAGAGGACCTCCATGCTCGAGCTCATAGCCACGCCGTCTGTCGTCGACTCGGTCGCGGCCGCACTCGCGCCTGCGGCCACATCCTCGGTGGCGCACGCGCCTCCTGCCTCCACCTTGGTCGCGCCAGTGACCGCGCCCTCTACCGCCGCATCGACCACGACCGTCTCCATCGAGCTCGACAGCCTCGACAGTCTGCCGGCCGCTTCGGAGGCGCTGGCGGAACACGTCCCTGCGGAGCAGTTCGCCACAGGAGTCGACCTCCACGACTTCCTCGGTGACGACCACATCCACACGCTGCCGCGCCGGGTCAACATCGACGACCACCCCGTCGTGCTCGCCCCCGACGCCGCGGCCACCGCGGTGTCCTCGAACTGGACCCAGGAGTGCGTCGGGGATCTCAAGGAGGTGGACGAGGTCCTCGAGGACGTCTTCGCTGCTTCGCGGTCGTGTCGATCTCCACCGCGACCGCCTCGTCCTCAACACCCGGGAGCGTATCTGCGTATGCCTCGCTTTCGACGACTCCGGTGAACTCCACCACGTCCTCCTCGTCCTCGACGACCGCAGCGAGCTAGTCTGCATCGACGCGGGCGACCTCCATGGTTACCGGTTCGAGTTCGAGGCTGCCGTACGCGCCTTCGAGCTCGTGCTCGTCGTGCTTCTCCGTGCCCGCCATGGCGTCATCGACCTCGAGGCGCCACTCCTGGGGTTTCGGCTTGCTCCCCGGTTCCTGTGGCTTGCAGTGCAGAGGTGGCGGCCTTCACCACCTCGCCCGCCAGGTGTTCGACAATTTGTCCCAGCAGCGACATCATGCTCAAGTGCCCGAACAGTCTCGACAAATGCTACTTATTTGATGAAATGCAACAAAGGTACTTTACCAGCTCCACCTCTGCATACTCGGTTGGTGATAATACTGGTGTCTATATCCATGCACACTTGATTGGTGTCCTTTTGCCATGTCGTGTTATCTCAGTCCAAGTTGCTCAGGAAGTATTTAGGGGATTCGATACTCAGATTGCAGTATCTTTAGTGCCAATCCTTGTTGATTTAGTGGATGTCGTACCATGGCTACCACTTACTCAGTTTAACATGCAAGGCACTGATATTCAGTTACGGCCAATACCTTGGCCATCCATTAGTTGGCTGCCTCCAGCACAGGATGAGGTCACTAAGGATAGGATCAAGTTCAGATCAGTTCCTTGTTCATCTTTCTGGGGGTATTCTGTTGATATGCTTGGCCTCAAGTTCTTTATACATGCACTGCCTGCAGTTTCATTACAATCTACCAGTGTGAGTGGTTGTTTTAGTGTCAGTAGCACTAGTACTGGGCATAAGAGAATGGTTAATCTTATATGCTGGCAAAAGGTTGAGCTGTCAATTTCTCCTACTGCATGCTCTTTGTGTGAAGCTGTCACCAGTAGCATTGCTAATACTTTCAAGTGGAACCTATCCAATTGTGCAATACTTTGGATACCTGAATGCTGCGAAGGTGAAGCTGCCATTAATTATGAACAACTCCAGGGTGGAAAGAACCTGATGCTTTCAAGTTATTTGGTTCTGCTACAGTCATTCCCAATGATGAATGCTCAATTTTCCACTGATCCGCAAGTCTCTGTTCTTCTTGTCAAGAGTGAGCTAATCCAACTTCATGATGGTTCGGGATGTTATATGTCATTGGTATCTCATATGTTAGCACATATCCACAACTACAAGTTACTTGGTTGTTTCTGTTGGAGGTACCAATATGGGCTTGCTACTGCTGAGATAATTGATCAGAGAAATATATTGCAAGGTGTGTCAATGCTGATGCAGCAGCAACATCTCGGTAATGTGCCCTTGTATATCATCGGAGTGAGTCAACAGCTGAACAATTGGAATACTGGATAGCTGCCTACTTCCTTGCAGTGCTCTCAAAATTTTTTCTTCCATGCTGCTAGACTGTGCTTCACTTGGCATGTGTTCTTGTTGTGCTATTCAGAGTATATGCATTGGGAATATGCTTTTAGGATGTTTCAGTTATCTCAACATGCTATTTTAGTTGGCCTTGGCTGCTGTCAGTTGCAGGAAACAAGGATCAGGACAGTTGGTGAAATGCTTCCATGTTTGGCCACCAACGTATATGATGCTTTTCAGTTCAGAAACATCAATTTTCTTGTGGAGTGCTTTACTGCTAGTGGTGTGTTTGACCGTGGGAAGAGTAAGAGTGAATTTCAGTATCTGGATACCAAAATACATGTTGTACAGAAGGATTACATTCCACCAAAACCCCCATGGTCAGTAGTTCCAGTTCTGGCTGTTGACGCAAATGGATTTGCCTGCAGTTCTAATTGTGCTTCATTTCAGTCTGCATCACACCAAATCATTTGTCGGTGCAATCATGTCAGTAACAAGGGCGCCAATGGCTATAACTTGGTATTCAGCACCTCTGACTTGGTAGCTGCCCTGATGATCTTCCTCTCAGTAGCATTTCACTCTACCACTAGCAAAATCAGTCATGGGCAAGTCGGCAAACCACCAAAACCTCCCTGGCTCTCATGTCATAAGCTGATGACAGGGCTTGATGTCATTATTTTGCTGAAAGGCACAATTCTCAGCTACACAGTTGTTATGTGTCAGACATTCTCTGATGACTGGCTTCTCACTAGTGGGTCTGTACAATATGCTTGTCAAGCCATTGCTTTGGTGACAAGTGCACAAGATTGGTTTGCCTATATTACTGGTCAGATCAAGTCTAGAATCTCTATGAGTTGGTGCTCCTTCTGTAAAGACGTCATCAACAGAATCCATGAAGCATTGATGCTATCAGTATATGGGTTTTCAGTGGAGTTGTCACTACAACACACACTTGATTCCGCAAGTGGCAGCCTGATGGACAATAATGTCTATGCTCTTCAAAAGAAGCGATATCAGGCAAGATACTATATTATTGCCTGGTCTGCACTAAGTATGGTCAAGACCAATTTTACTAGAAATGCCATGGTTTTCCAAATGATGAAGATGGTGGTCATCCACTACTGGAGACTGTCACTCAGGATAATTCAATGCTACCATCAAGCTGTGGATGATCCGTGAGACTCTTGTTGCAAGTTGGAAGTTGTTGGAACAATGCTACCATCAATTGATTAAGCAGCTTGGGGGCAAGCTGCTCTTTAAGAAGGGGGGAATGTTATGACCCATTACCCGGTGGGCTATTGCTGGGCTTGTGTTTGCTAGTGGGCTGTAATCTTGTGGGCCTGCGGCCTCTTCCATTTTGGCCTGCGTGCCATCTTCTACATATAGCAGAGAAGGATAGCTAGGAGGTATCGAATATTCATGTAACGACAATGTTCGTCTTCTATCTCAAAAGCCGTCGGCGCTCTGCCGTTTCTCTGTTCCTCTCGATTCCCCTTCTTGCTTCCCGATCTTTGCTCTAATTCTCTCTTCTGATCCCCGCTACCCTCTTGGTTGCTAACACTTTACCTTTTTCTAAACCTTTCGTGCAGCGGTGCAGGCTCAAAAGTCCAGTGGACACGCACCATTCGTCTCAGTTTGCTTTGCTTGAGCGTACTAACCACGTAGCTGACCGGTTGCTTGGACGATCTGCTCATGCTTTCCACCTGAATATTTGCTGCCTGAATCACACCATGAAGACACATATCATTTGATCTCGTTTGAAATTTCATCCTCGCTCATTTGAACCCCAAATTATTGCCTGAATCACACCATGAAGACACATATCATTTGATGTCGTTTGAAATTTCATCCTCGCTCATTTGAACCCCAAATTATTGGCAGTGATTACGCCTTGTATACTCCTTGTTTTTTTTGGCAGTTTACGCTATCCGTTTGATCATCAGTACATTAAAAATTGCTGCTTTGCGTGCAACGACCCAAAGGAGGATCCATGCCTTTGAGTAACAGAATTGCCTTTTGAATGTGAGGTTTAGGTCAGTGGCGGATCCATGATCCAATTCATGGGGGGCTCAACTTCTTCTTCCTCCTCTTTCTCCTCTTTTTCTTCTTCGAAGTTCATGGGGTAGGGGGCTCCAGGCCCCCCCCCCCAACTTTGGATTCGCCCCTGGTTTGAGTTTAGGTCACTGACCAGCTCATCTAGTGATCAAGACAGTGGGCCTCATACTTTTAATTTGCCTTGTGTGGTAGCATATGAGTGTGGCGAGTCGGCACTAAACTTGATTTGGATAGCAGAAGAAATGTTATCCAAGATGCCTCTGTTTAATCTCGCCATACTCATTTGTCCTCATGCGCCAATATAAGTGTGGGGTCCAATCTCATCATGCGCCACAATTATTATCATTTTTGGCTTTGCTTTTGCAAGTCCATATGACCGACCATATTAATAGTCAAATGTGCTTCCTGATATATCTCACCGCTAGATAAAGACCTTCTTGAAATCAAAAATCTTTAAAGGTGTATTCTATTCTTCCCAAATTACTATTTTTTATTTTATTTTATCATATCCTGAGTTCTATTTTTCCCAAATTAATATCAATCCTGAAATACTATTTATAAAAGATAAAATTACTAATATCAATCTATATCCTGAAAGTATTATTTATTTTATCTTATCTATATGCATAGCTTTTGATATCCGTCTAGATTGATATTATATGGTCGCAAAAGGAACTGTAGCATGGAGGTTACAACTTACAAGGGCCTTAGTAGCATGTCCTGAGTTCGACTCCTCGTGGGAGCAAATTTCTCATTATTTGACAACGTTGTGCTTTCAGTAGTAAGCGACGTTCCTATTGACAGAGCCACCTATGGACTACGGTGACTCCTCAATCTTGAGGATGTGATGCCGCAGACTTCGAAGATGCTCTTAGGGGTAGAGTTTGCGTGCGTGCGTTCATAAGATAACTGCGCATGCGTGGCGGATGTCTCCATTGTATTGTGTTTTCGTTATGTTCAGATACTTTGAAAAATGATGTATTTAGAAAAGTCAAAATAAATAGTAATATTTTAGGATGGATGAAGTAGTTTGTAATTCACTTCTGCTACCAGTTTGTTTATTTATGCAGTATGCTTGTCTGAACTATGTTGTACCTATTATAGAGTCTAATGTATATAAAGATTTGTGACGACTCTTGACTTTGCATAACGTCAGCGGTTTGTTTCCCTTCTTTTTTAAAAAAATCTTGCATCTGCTTTATTTTTTTTTATGCCAGCATTACATCAGAGGGAAAAAAACTCTTGTGAACTAAAAATAATATGTCCTAAATTTGTTTTCTTGTGGTGTGGTTCAAGAAGATGCAACTGGAATCTTTCTTCTCACCTACCCCTTATCACATTTTCCGGCTTGAGTACGTGGGCCGGTGGGTGCACATGTGGAAGATATCCTTTGCCCAACCTACGGTTTAGTTCGGCGAAATTTTAAGAAAAATGGTGAAAATTTTGCATTGAAAAGCGTGTTTTGTGAGAGGTAACACGATCTGCGATGCGAAAAATTTTGGGACTTTTGGGAACTAAACGGGGGGAGTTTTTGGACACCAACTCAGACTAACACTGCAACTTGCTAAGGCTTTGGTGCTAGTAGAAGGAGCTTCAGTGGCCCTGTTTGGATGCACTAGCTTAGCTAGAGTTAGAGTTAGATATTAATAACTCTAGCTCTAACTCAAAATTAACTCTAGCCAAAGAAATGTTTGGACGGAAGAGTTAGAATGATATTAAATGTACTTTTTTAATCATTAGGTGTGGGTGGAGGGAGAGAGAAAAGTCACTTTTTGGTGGACCCAACATGAACTGGCTCCAATAAACACCTCTTGGGAGGGATAGTTTTTTAGAGTAGGTTAGATGCAAATTAGCCTAATCTAGCTCTCTTATTTGGATACTTTTAGGCTAGTTGATGCAAAACTAGTTGAAACTAGTTCTAATCCATAGATCCAAACAGGACCAGTGTTGACAGCAAACGGTGAAGCATGTGCAAGCTAAAGCCTATCAACAGACCGTGACCGTCTCCTTGGGATGTGACATCAGCCATCACTCGGCGAGACTTCTTTTCATTTATATGGCGGTGAAAAAAACAAAAATATCTTTTTCCTTTATAGAATGAACAGATGCAAAAAAAATTTAAAAATACACAAATATCTTTTTTTCTTGAACAGGCGCACTAGAAACAAAAACACAAAAATATGATCCAGTAATCTCGCCCTCAGCGGCGTATCTAGCGGTGGGTCAGGGGGGCTCCAGCCCCCCTACCACCCTGGATCCCATGTAAATCCTACAAATTTTCCGTAGAAATTTTGAGGAGAAAGAGGAAAAAGAAGGAGAAAGGAAGAAGAAGATGAAGGAGAGCCCCCTAGCATCCAATCTTAGATTCGCCACTGCTCGCCCTCATCGCCTCATTGATTACCGTCCCTCCATCACAAAAATAATGCTCAACTCGATCGAGATCTTCATGCTGACCACACGGTAATTTGTCATCCCAAATATATTAGTGAAAGTCACCGATCAGACTCCAATTCCACGATCACCGTTTCTGCATCCAATTCAAATGTGATGAATTGTTTTTGAATAAAATGTGATGAACTGAGGTTGCAAATTTTAAAGTGCTACACTTTTTTGGGAAAATTTTAAAGTGCTACGGACGTCCCCTGAGCCGCACGTTTCAGTGATTTCACCACCAAACTGCAGCAGCGCCCCCCGAAGTTGCTTTAGTTTACTATACGCAGTACTGGTACTGCTTAAGCTATAGGCGCCTTGTTCGTCATGCTGACGACTGGTGGCTGGTGTTGATTTGTTCTGAGAGAAAAGTACTACTGGCTGGTAGCTGGTGGCTGATTTGTTCTGAGAGGAAAGTACCGTTGGCTGGTGGCTGATAAGTCAGACGAACAGGGCGAGGGAATCCCCCCCCTCACGCAACCCCTATCCCCCGCGTCGCCCCCCACGGGCGACACGGGCGGAACTGCCGCCGCCGTCTGCTTGCGCAGCCGCCGCCGTCCGCCTCTGGCCCCCGTTCTTCCTCGTCCCCGGCCTCCTAGCCGGTGGCAAGGAGAGCGGGGGTCCATCTTTTAGTAGATCGAGTCCATCTAGGTTTAGGGTTTGCTCGCCGCCGATGATCGGCGGTGGAGTCAGGTTTTGCCGGAGGAGTGTGGCTCCTCTGTGGCTTGGTTTTCCTGGCGGCGACAGCGATGCGGAAGTGACGGCGTTGCAGAGGAATAATTTCTCCCAGTTTCTTCCGTTCTCCGATGACGATCTACTCCGACGTCACGGAGAGGCTGGGGAGACCTGTCCAGGAGTCGAGGGCCGGCGCATCGTCGTCTTCTTCAAGTGATGATGTTGTTGACCTGTTAATCTCGAGGAAGATGTTCTTTGGCGAAAATCTGAGCTTTGCTCGGGTTGCTGGCAATGGTTTCGATGGATGCGTCGTGGGTACTGGAGTTGGCCGATGCGTCTGGGAGGCAGTGTACTAGGCTGATTCGCCTAGAAGTAAGCCCTCCTCTGCGGCCTCCACCTTGTGGAGATTGGCTCTGGTGCCCGGCGATGATTGGGAAGCGGTTTCGGCGGCGGTGACAAACGGATTTTTGAAGGCTTCGAGGAAGATGATTAGGAGTTTGGACAACTTCTTTGTAATCTTTTTTTTTCTTTGGGGTCATGTTTATAAAAAAGCCAGTGTAATAAGCTAAGATCAATACATTTTCCGTCTAAGGGCCCGTTCTTTTGGTTGAAAAGGAATAATAAAGTTGCAAATAAATAGTGCTGAAATAGTATTTTTTAGAGAAGATGTGATGAATGTGACAAATAAATAGTGCTTTTTACTGTTCCTTTCTAAGTAAAAGAGCGTGGCTTAAAAAAACAGCAGTGCCCCACTCCACTCGACTGCTCTCCACGCGACCCACGAGCGCAGGGGCCCATCCGCAAAAAATACCCCACCCACACCGCCCCCCCTCCACCGGCCAATCACCGGACGCCAACCGGCCGGCGCCGCGCGCCATGGCCGCCGCCGCCGGGGACTCCGCCAAGCAGCCGCTCCTCTCCCGCGCGTACCCGCCCCACGTCGCGTCGGCGTCGTCGCCGTCCCTCCCGTCCGCGCCGGGGCCGTCGGGTCCCGCCGTCTCGGGCCGCCGCTTCCCGGGGGTGCTCGACGTCCCCAACCTGAAGAAGCGCGGCGGCGGGACGCGCAGCTGGATCCGCGTCGAGGCCTCCACGGCCTCCGTGCAGACGCTGGAGATCGACAAGGCCACCATGATGCGGCGCTGCGAGCTCCCCGCGCGGGACCTCCGCCTCCTCGACCCGCTCTTCGTGTACCCGTCCACCGTCCTGGGCCGCGAGCGCGCCATCGTCGTCAACCTCGAGCAGATCCGCTGCGTCATCACCGCAGACGAGGTGCTCCTGCTCAACTCGCTCGACAGCTACGTCCTCCAGTACGCCGCCGAGCTCCAGCGGCGCCTCCTCCAGCGCGCGGAGGGCGACGAGCTGCCCTTCGAGTTCCGCGCGCTCGAGCTAGCCCTCGAGGCCGCTTGCTCCTTCCTCGATGCACAGGTGATCATCGAAGCTACTCAATTTCACACCCTTCCTTTCCCCCCAATCTGTGCACGGCTGATTAGGCTATGGTGCGATGCTGCTGTTCTGTGTCTGAAGTCTGAACTGTACTGATATTGCAGTTAAGTTTGGATAGTTGAACCAGAATGAGGTCAGTTCACGCGATTAGTGCAGATTGAGTCTTACACGCTTTGCAACCACACAATTGACTCAATGTTTTTGAGCTTTATCTCCTTATTGGTCTAATATTACAAGGTCTATAATGAGAGGTTCAGTTTTTCTGGTCTCATGTTGGGGATGATTGAATCAAAATTTCACTGACCACTACCGGTTCTAGTTCTTTTAGGATTAATGGAATGACTTGATTTCACAGTTGTTGCTGGCATCAAGTAAGATGTTGCAGCTGATTATTTTATGATGACTTGGACACATTTTGTAATCCGGACAGATTTCTGTTTTAGTTATTTCGTTCAATTCAACGGAGATTAGCAGCTCCGTCTTGCCATTTTGGTATCTATTGAGACATAATGATTGGTATCTACTTACATTTTCGCAAACAGTTGTATCAGTGTGCTGCTGCTTTGATTTCAAATTCAGGTATTGTAGTAGTTTGAGGAGAGCAGTTCTATAGATGTTTGAAGATTAAGATACCACATGTTATTCAAGTGGCTTAGGCTAAGTTAGGATTCATGTCTTGGTGGGCTAGGGTAGTTTGTGTGACTGTTCAAAAGTTGGATTTGTAAATTCAAAAACAAGAGGGTTGGATGTTGCTGAAGAGGAGATTTCAAATTCGGTGTATGTTGGTATGCATATCGTATATAGCGTTAACACGTAATACAGAAGTTATCTCCCTTGAACCGTAACAGCCTTTTCATCCGCAGATTCTTTCCTTCCTCAGGCAGTTTCTTTGATGCCTTGTCTCCTTGGCAACCAAGAAACTGATGCTTTCTCCTACAAAATGTCGACACCCATTGCTTTATCGGTATTAAATTGTTTAATGGTCCTAAGCACATGAGAGATGTATTCATGCTCCCTCTCCCTTTGTTTTTTTGTTGACTCGTCTTTGAGGTACTTAGGAATTATTTTGAGATTATCTTCTGAGACTGAATAGACTTTCAAAAATGGGTGAAAGATGTTGAATTGAATCGATACAGAAATATATAGCACTTCATGCTACATTTTTCCCATATTAATTAATTCATCTGTAGCTCATCGTTTGATATCATAAATGGGAAATACTACAAAAGGTAGTTTATTTTTCAAACTGCCCTGATTCCACCAGCCCAACTTGACAATCTAATTGAACCTGCTTGTGTTGTGCCTCTCTGTAGTGTTTTGTCCTGTTGGATGAGTTACGTGTAATGTAGTATTTGCCATATCTAGTAACATGCTTTCAATTTGAGAGAAAAGGGTTAATAATAAGTCACTGCATCCATGGATATTAAAAGTCCATTAAGCTTGTACTACTTGCAATATTATGTTTGTATAAGCTACAGAGAAAAGCATCATGTGCACATTACTGTGTCAACAACCTTCAGTAACTTTTTTGAGCACCATGTTTCTTATTGATTCTTAGGGTGTGTTTAGATCCAGATGAATTGGCTGAATTGGGGAAGAATTGGAGAAGAATTGATGTAAATGCAGATGAATAGTGAGAGATGATGTGATAGATGATGGGATGTTTTTTGCAAACTTTTTGGGACCTAAACACACCCTTACATATGTTTGTAAAAACCACATACAAAGTACAAGAAATGTCACCTGGACAGAACTCTGTCAACGCCTTACAGTAACTATTCAAGCACAAAGTAGCACAGATGAGTAGATGACTGGTCACAACTGGCAACAAGTTTTTCCAGTTCATGGTTTCATGCTATCTGAAGAACTGGTGCTAGGTTATATGCTGTATAGCTTTTGCTACCAAAATGGTCTGGTCTCATATCTTGCACATCTTATATCTTGACCGAAGCATTCTCACAGGATCAAAATAGTAACAAAGCCTGTTAGTCCCAAGCAATTTGTGGTAGGCATGCCTCGTGTAAGATGATGTTGAGCTCCTTAATGGTAAATCTATATCAGTGCATGTGGGTTAATGTGTATTTTTTCTGCTTCTGTTCAGGCAGCAGAATTGGAAATCGAAGCATATCCATTGTTGGACGAGCTGACGTCAAAAATCAGTACTCTAAATTTGGAACGTGTTCGGCGATTGAAAAGTAGATTAGTTGCTTTGACTCGAAGAGTCCAGAAGGTAAATTTCATCCTAATCTTGATCCTCCTTTCTTTTTGCATGTCATTTATTTAGAATTTATACTGATTTGCTAATTGTCACTGTCCTGCAATAGGTTAGAGATGAAATAGAACAACTAATGGATGATGATGGTGATATGGCGGAGATGTATCTCACCGAGAAAAAGATGAGGATGGAGTCATCTGTCTTCGGTGATCAGTCTTTGTTGGGCTACAATTCAACAGGCGCTGCTGCTGGGGCGTCAGTTTCAGCTCCTGTATCTCCAGTCTCATCACCCACAGAATCGCGAAAGCTGGAGAAAGCTTTCAGCCTATGTAGAAGTAGGCATGATAGTGTGAAGAGTTCAGATAACACAACGACAGAACACATTCAGGAGCTGGAGATGTTACTGGAAGCTTATTTCGTTGTCATCGACAGTACTCTCAACAAGCTGACATCGGTAGTGATCCACATATCTTTATATCTGGTTATTTTCTGTAATATGAGTCAAAGGGACCTGATCTGTTTTTTCTCCTTTCAGCTTAAAGAGTACATTGATGACACTGAAGACTTTATCAACATTCAGCTGGTACATCAACATATTGCATACTCACCTTATCCTAGAAACGCACATCAGATTTATGCATTTCTCACTATTGGTTTTGCGCTAACTGATTTGCTGTGACTGCCTTCGCAGGACAATGTACGGAACCAGCTCATCCAGTTTGAGCTGCTGCTAACTACTGCGACATTTGTCGTGGCCATTTTTGGAGTGGTCGCGGGGGTATTCGGGATGAACTTTGGGAGCAAAGTTTTTAAAATACATAACGCATTCTCATATACCCTCATCATTACTGGAGTGGTCGGTGCTTTCATCTTCAGCTCGTTCCTATGGTTCTTCAAATACAAGAGACTGATGCCTCTATAGTGTGTATATATGCCCTTCCATAGGACCGATGAATCAATTGATCATCTGTCAACCTTCTACCCTGTTGAGGTACTTATATCAGAACCCTTGATCTCTCCCGATGTAAATTCACATTCTTTTAGAGGTCCACAGCATGCCTACGGGGAGTCGGGTGATAATTGCAATTTTCCTGACATGATGCCTGTGCTGTATAAGGGAATGATGTTACAAGTTTATAGAAATAATACAAATCAGTTCTATATCCGTTTAGTTTCTGTAATATCGTCTTTTCCATCATCAGTTCTTGCTCTAGTAGGACAAGACAAGGTGGCCTCATCATCACCAGGACAAAACAAGGAAAATGTCCTGCTCCTTCTGTCACTAAACAAGGAAAATGTTCCTGCTGCGTACTTCCATCTGGAAATCTATCGTGAGTCACTGCATATTCTAGTAGCCTGCTGGTTCATTCTTGAGACGGACCAGAGTGTCTGGATAGTGACTTGATGTTGAGCGTCACTTGTAGACAGCTACGTGGCAGTGCCACGACGTCATTGCTCCCTGCGTGTCCTCTCGCCGCTTAACCTGCTGCCACCATAAAAGCAGCTTCTAGCACCTCGTAACACGTTTCATCAACGCACAGAGAGCTTCCTAGTCCGTAGCGGAGATAACCATCAGGAGAAGCGCGAGAAGCATCGCCCGTCCCGTCATGTGGCCGGAGAAGATGAAGGCGTGGGCGGCCATGACCGACGACCCGCTCAAGAGCGCCGCGTCGGCATCGACGCACCCGTCGAACCCGATGAAGCGCTACAGCCCGACGACACTGGCAGTCGGCGGCCTCATCGTCGTCGGCGGCCTCGGGTACCTCATGTTCGGGGGGAAGAAGAACGGGTACGACCAGCAGGCTAGCCACCGGGCTTAGAGAAGGCCGTCGAGCTTGCCGAGATGTAATAAGCTCTTACCCTTCGCGGGGTGTTATGTACTTGTCTTGTGATGATATGTATGCATCCAGTGTAGTTTTTCGTTCATGTGGCGTCTCTTGTCCCTGCACGACATGCCAGCAATTCACTGAATAAAGTCTCTTCTTTTCTTGCCCTTGTGGCCTATTGATTTGATGAGTTGGGCTCGCACAAATGCACAATTCAGTTTCAAACAGAGACGGTATGTTTAAAACATGATGCTCATAAGTCATAACTCATAAGAGATGCGGAGATTACGCAGCAGTTTGAACCACGTGGGACATGGTTCAATGTTTAATGAGTCGTTGCTTCGTAGCATCTGAAGCCTGTTTTGTGAGGATAGGAAGCTCACCTGAAGAATTACTGACATCAAAGCATCCTCATTCAGTTAACCTGCTAATGCCCTGAAAGGCTGAAACACCGGAACAAGCTAGCAGCCTACCTTTTGACATTGTACGAACCTGCATGCTACTGCGTCCGTGTTGGAAGGTGAGCAACACCTTACAGGCTACGGTCCGTCCAAAATCGAGTACGTCGCCATGGCCATCTGACCACAGTGGCACCATCATCGTCGGCGTCAGATGCAGCCGAGTTACAGGTAGTCACGGTCAGATCACTTCAGCTGCTTCTGCTTCCCGTGCGCTTGCTGCTCTCGATATGCGCAGGGGCAAAGCCACGGAGTTTCCTTCAAGCAACTGGCAAAAACAAACAGCTGATGTCGAGCTGCGTCTCGTTGATTTTTATTCTTAGCCTTTCAGGACATATCTCCAGTCAAAATGGATAGCAAGCAGGAAAATCAATAGATATCGCAGCTTGTCCGAGGCTTTCAGAATAATTACACAACGGCAAAAGTGAAGCTGGGATTACTGATAATTTCACCAACAAAATGTATGATTAAAATGTTAAATAGTTTGATCGCATCATCTGGAGCCTGTTCTGTAAGGATACACACCTGCACTAAATTACTGGCATCAAAAGTATATACTAATTTAATGTTACAAAATCAAACTGCAAATACACTAAAGCACCTGAATAAGCAGCCTACGTTTCGGCTTGTATAAAGCATACTACATTCTGATGATTCCTTTCCTACTGTTCTCTTTTAACCTCTGATATCGCGAACTGTCAAGCAGTGATGCAACTAGTCTCTAGATTTTTAGTCAATCTTGACCGAAGAGTAGATGAGCCTGGTGAACCAGAAGCAGGCGTAGAAGCCGATGGTGCCAGTGAGCACGAAGAAGGCATACGAGGCAATGAGCATGTAGCCGAAGTAGAGCACGCCGGAGACCGTCTTCGTGATCTCCAGCTTGGTGAAGAAGTAGAACGAGGCATACAGGAAGAGGTACAGCGCTGACGAGCCAGCTGTCAGGTAGGACCTCCACCACCACTGGTAGTCCTCACCGCAGAGCTGGAAGTAGCAGAGCACAATGGTGATCTCCGCGCAGGTCAGAATCAGGATGACGAAGACCAGGAACAGGAAACCAAAGATGTAGTAGAACTGGTGCAGCCAGATCGATGTCAGGATGAAGAAGAGCTCGATGAACACAGCACCAAAGGGCAGGATGCCTCCGATCAATACTGAGACAACTGGGTTCATGTACCATGGCTGCTCTGGTATTGCTCGTGGTATCTTGTTTGTCCTCACAGGGTCCTCCATGGCAGGCTTCTTGAACCCAAGGTAGCTGCCGATGAAGACCAGCGGCACAGAGATCCCGAACCAGAGGAGGACTAGTGCAAACATGGTGGTGAATGGCACAGCACCAGAGGACTTCTCACCCCAGATGAGAGTATTCAGGATGAAGAATATTGCAAATACAGTGCCAGGGAACATCAAGGCTGTCTTGATTGTGACGTTCTTCCATTCTGAGCCCTTGAACATCTTGTAAAGGCGCGAGGAGGAGTACCCAGCAAACAGGCCCATGAAAACCCAGAGGAGGAGCATTGCTGTCATAAGCCCTCCCCGGTTCGACGGCGAGAGTAGCCCAAAGATGGCAAACATCAAGGTGACAAGTAGCATCCCAAAAAACTGTACACCTGTCCCAACATATACGCACAGCAGGTCTGCATTGACAGGAGGCCTGAACACATCACCATGGACAAGCTTCCATCCTGTCTCCTCCTGAGCATCCTCCTGGTCCTCTAACTGGTTGTACTTGGAGATGTCGCGGTACAGTGTCCGGAGCATGATCATGGCAACCATCCCAGAGAGGAAGAGGACTATCATCAGAGAATTCACAATAGAAAACCAATGGATTTGGTCGTCTGCCATCAGAAGGTAGGTGTCCCAGCGTGATGCCCACTTGATAGGACTTTCCTGCGTGACGCACATATGAACAAAAAAAAATGTCAGAAGATTTGAAGCCTTCTCAAAAAAAAAAAAAAAGATCATCTATCTAAAGGTTTACAGTGGGGAACTCTGTCGTCATGCATCAAAGCTGATCATAGACAAACAATTCAGGATGAAGAATAGTTGAAATTACCTCAAAGTTAACATCATAAGTGAAAACAATCTCTTTATTGGCTTCCACTTCTTGAGGTGAATCTGAGTCTACAACTAGACGTCTCGAGTGCGGATCACATGTTTTCAGGGTTGTAGCAGCCCCCTTCCAATCACCATCATATTCATGCTTAACACTGCATAGTATATGATAAAATAATCATATGAACCTAAAATGAAAGCCAGCATCATGCCATAGGTTCAGAAATGACAAGTGAGGATGCCTGCCTGTATGGTTTGACCTCGAAGGCCACAATCCTAGCAAGATCTGTGTTTGCATCCTTGTGATATTTCACCAGAAATGTGAAGTGGTTGTGGATGAAATGCTTCTCCTCCTTGCTCTGCATCAATGACATTCAAATCAAAACACACTTGGCAATTGGCATAAGCCGAAAGCATCAGTTTTCGTAGCTAGACAGCAGATTATCAACCCACCCCTGAGTACTGTCCCTTGACGCCGACATGCACACCTTGTTGATACACCGTAGGCGCCTCTTGATCCAACCTCTTAATAGGAACGACCAAAGGAAGGTTGTCAAGAATCCTGCAAGACACAGAACCAAAGGTTGACTTCCCTGTTCCAGTCACCTGAAATGTATGGGCCTTTGATCTACATCTATGCAAGCAGTGAATGGCCTCTCACATGTTTATGCGGTACTCATCGTCGATTTTCTCCTTCAGATCCTTGGCTTCGTCCTGGTTCGGAGCAACCTTGCACACGATCTGGCACAGCTTGGGCTCCATCATCTCAAACTGCATTTCAAGGACCACGGTTAAAATTTCACAAGAGGCACCGTTCTAATCACAGCAAACATTACACGAGTGACCTTTTCCTGAGCCTTCTCAGAACAGCAGTCAGCAGTGGGTTTGGGTACTACTAACATACACAGTAGGAAGTGAATAGTGGAGCGCTAGGTCCCGTAGGCTTACCACGTATAGCGAATTCTCGATGCGGTCGCCGCGGAGGACCTCGCCGAGGTTCTCAGCGCTGTCGACGATGGTGCCAGGCCTGCAGAAAGGGAGGGAGTAGTAGGAGTAGGGCAGCTGCGTCTTGATGGAGCTCAGCTGGTTCACCTTCACGGCGAGCGGGTCCTTCTGCAAATCCACAAACAACACAGCCTCAGCGCGCGAGGAGCCGACCCACCGAGACCGTCGACCCGGCGAAGAGGAGAGAAACGCGGAACGGAGAGCGGGAGGAAAGAGGGAACGGAAAGGGCGGGTACCTTGCGGAAGTCGGCGGGGGCGACGCCGGGGAGGTAGAACCCGCGCGCGGGTCCGGCGGCCGCGAGCACGGCTACGGCGACGAGGAGGAGCGCCATCACCGTGCGGGTCGTCGCCATGGGTGGCGGCCGGGGATGGGGGAGGGAGGGGGTGGAGGTGGGAAGAATGGGGGGAATTCGTCGCCGCCGGCCGGGGGTGTGGCCTTCGCTTGGATTTGACGGGTGTGCCGGGGCGGTTGGCGGGGTTTAGGTGGGGACGCTGGCAGGTGGGCCCGGAACCCCGCGCGGTTCGGCGGTGCGTGTCTCGGCCTCCCCCTCCCGGTACTTGACACCTCGTGCGGCCCACCGAATCGCGGATTCCGGAGGTGGGCCGGCCGCGGGACCCACCGGGTGCACGAATCACGACGCGGGTTAACCACGGTGATTTAGGATGCACGGTACAGCCCGTACATATTCAACGGTGCAAGTTGCGTGCGTGCTAGCGATAGTTTATAGCGTATTACTCCGATAGAAATTTTTATTATGTACAAATTGCTACAGTGAATGTCTACCGTCTACGCACATAACACCATGGAACTTGGAGGGACGAAGTGGAACAATCATCGTCGGAGCTGTGACTGTGAGTGGCCTGAGCTCAGTGGGGAGATGCAAAACGTGCCTCCGTCTCAGCGTCTCTCCAGCACCAGTCGAACATGTGTGCACGCACTGCACCACTACGGGAACGGCGCAGCTGTGAGCTGTCCATGGCGCACTAGGGCGCTGCATTTTTCGCCGGGATGCTGGTGCAACCCATCGTCATGCTCCGGACTCTCGGTTCTCCGTGCTGTTAATGAGTGTTTTGTTTCGAGTTGACCCGCCGAAAGCCGGCAGCTTGTTGGCTGGGTGGTTGCGTGCCAGCCCTGCGCGGAGCCTCGTGGTTCGGCGAAATCCGTGGAAGTTTGGCAGGGTTGCCACTTGCCAGCAAGTCATCTTTGAATAGGTAGTGGGATCCATGGTCTTTGGCATGACGTGGATTTTGACAACGAAATCCATCCCAGACCGTGTTTCGAACTTTCCATACCGAAGAAGGCAGTAGAATACAAATACAAGTAGATGATTACTGGTGCATTGTTGCGGAATTTGAGAGTGTTTTGATAAATTATAAATTAATATGATTGTCTAAATCGTATATAAATGGTGTACTTGTGGAGATTATGTTGAAAACTATGTGAATGACCTCTTGATAAAAAAAAATCATAGACTTTATGTTACACAGCTAAACGATGCTATATTTTAAACATAGACTTTTAAGTTACTTTTTGATTATTTAATAACATAGAATAGTGATATAATTATACTATTTTCTCTATTAAGAAAAATCGTGTGAGGCACTAATGAAAAGTGAGTAAATAATTAACAATGTCTAATGAAATCATTTACATGTGCTGGATGAGCATTTTTCCATGATGAAATCATTGCAGTTCTTAAGGATATGCCTTAGTGGAGCATTCTTCAAGAAGTGTTGGTCCATTATCAAGGGTGATGTGGTTAGGCTTTGTGATGCCTTTGCCAATGGAAATTTAAATCCTGAAAGCATTAATGGTTCTCTCATCACTCTTATTCCCAAAAAGGACAGTCCTCAATTTGTAAATGATTTCAGGCCAATTTCTTTGCTGAACTACTCTCTCAAATTTCTTACCAAGCTGCTGGCCAACATGTTACCAAGTGTCATTCTACAGGTGGTACATGAGAATCAGTATGGTTTCATGAAAGGAAGAACCATTCAAGATTGTCTTGCTTGGGCCTTTCAATTTCTACACTTGTGTCACAAATCCAAGAGAGAGATCGTTCTTCTGAAGTTGAACTTTGAAAAGGCCTTTGATAAAATAGAGCATGAGGTCATTTTGCAGGTTATGAAGCACAAAGGCTTTTCAGATAAGTGGTTGTCTTGGATCAAGGATATTCTTTCATCTGGATCTTCCTCTGTCCTACTTAATGGTGTGCATGGCAAACCATTCAAATGCAAGAGAGGAGTTAGGCAAGGTGATCTTTTGTCACCTCTGCTCTTTGTTTTGGAGGCTAATCTTTTGCAATCAGTTATTAATGCTGAAGCTTATCTTGGGAACTTCACTCACCCTTTGGGGCTTGACTTCGGGGGAGATTTCCCTATCATCCAATATGTTGACACTTTAGTCATTCTCCCAGCTGTGCCTAATCAGCTTTCTCATTTGAAATCAGTCCTGCAAACCTTTGCTGCTTCCACAAGGCTGAAAGTGAACTTCGACAAATCATTTCTGGTACCTATAAATGTTGATGAGAGAAATTGGAGTAGTCTTGCTGATGCTTTGGGTTGTCAGATTGGTAAACTAACTTTTACTTAGCTTGGGTTTCCTTTGGGTACTACCAGGCCATCTGTCCAAGATCTTTCTCCCATTTTAACCAGGATGGAAAGGCACCTAATGGGGATTTCCAGGCATCTCTCCTATGGTGGTAGATTGATTCTAGTCAATTCTGTATCCTCAGCTTTGCCAACTTATTACATGTGTTCACTCAAGCTGCCTGTGGAACTTTTGGAACAAATTGATAAATACAGAAAACATGTGCTTTGGCATGGGGGAGATTTGAACAAGAAAGGTGGTTACTTGGTAGCTTGGAAGCATGCCTGTCGGAGTAAGGAGGATGGTGGGCTGGGTATTATTAATTTGAGAACTCAGAACTCTGCCTTGCTGATGAAGTTCTTGCATAAATTTTACAATAAGTTGAATCTGCCGTAGGTTCATTTGACCTGACAGCATTTATACTCAAATGGTAAGCCTCCTCATGAAAGAAGTTCTGTTGGTTCCTTTTGGTGGAGAGACATCATGTCTCTTGCACCCAGTTTTCTTTCAATGGCTACCTGCAAAGTCAACAAGGGTGTGTCAGTTTCTTTTTGGAGTGATCAATGGGACTTGGGGGTCATTAAGGTGAGATTTCCCCAACTTTTCTCCTTTGCAAGGAAGAAGTCATGCTCTGTGAATCAGTTCATCACTTGGGAAGATAGTAGATCTTTTTTCCTGCCCTGTTCTCAAGTGGCTTATAATCAGTTGTTACAATTAAGGACTGAGATTGATGATCTTCACCTTCAGCTTGATTGCTTTGATGTCTGGTCATACTCTTGGGGGTCAAGCGCTTACTTTTGTCATAAAGCTTATAATGTGCTTCAGGGATCCCATCCAGCTTCCCCTCTTTTTAAATGGCAGTGGAGTTCAAGAGCTCAGAATAAGCACAAATATTTCTTCTGGCTCTTTCTCAGAGATCGGTTGAACACCAGAAATCTTATGCACAGAAAGAATATGTTCTTGCAATCCTACCTTTGTGTCCTCTGTGTTGACAATGCTGAAGAGGATTTTAGGCACCTTTTCTTCTCTTGTCCTTTTAGTGATGCCTGTTGGACCTTCCTAGGTGTGCAATGGGATTTAACTTTGGATTTTCAGCAGATGGTTCTGGCAGCGAGATTGAATTTCAATTCGATTATTTTCAGAGGTTTTCATTTTAGGCTGTTGGGCTATATGGTGTCATAGAAATGACATTATCTTTGATGGCTCATCTCTGTCTTTTCTCAAGTGGAAGGATTTATTTGTTAGAGAGATGTCAACAGTTTCTTTGTGAGTTAAACCGCGTGTAAAGAATAAACTTTTAAGGTTTATGAGTAGGCTCCCATAAGTCTTTTTCTTCCTTTTTGTTTGGGCCTTCGGCCTTGTACAATGTAAATATTTTATTCTTATATTAATACAAAATAGGGGTAGGGGCCTCCCCTGCTGATTTCACTAAAAAAACAATGTCTAATGAATTATCGAAGGATGTGAAGCTTTTCAGTGCGAACAATTAAGGTATGACCGTATGTCCGTATCATATGCGAGAGAATTAAAAAATCAATAGTTCTTAGTCGGGCCAATTTTGAGCGAACTGATATTGCACCCACGGGCCAACGTGGGTCAGCTAACGCTTTGATGGACTGCAAGAGGGTGTGCGACGAACTTTTCTGTTTGCAGCGGCCAGCCGCGGCCCGTCTTCTTCCTCCCAAGCGTGCATGTACCCATCACCAACAAGATATCAGGCAACTACCTCAAAATCAAGCGAATGAGCTTGTAGTCCAATGGTAGGACGGTCCAGTGGGACGCTACCCACCAGAGTTCAAATCCTGGTGCTCGCACCTTTTCCTGAATTTATTCCGAGAATTTCCGGCGTTATACTTTAAGTGGTAAGCGACGTTCCCGTCGACGACGAGACGCCAGTGGTGACTTCGAGAATCTCCAGATTTGCCGGTACTTAGTCCTTCGGAGATGCTCATAGGGGTAGGGTTTGCGTACGTGTATTCATAGGGGTGAGTGTGCGTGCGTGTTGTGAGCGTCTGCGTTGTACTGTGTAATCTCAAAAAAAAAAAAACTACCTCAAAAACAAACCAAAAAAAACAAGATATCAGGCAAACCTTTAGCTGTAGGGATGAGCCAGCATGTAGTGAAAGAGATGCATGACACATCATAGAAGGGAAATCAGCAAAAGAGATGTAGGAAATATGCACACCAGTTTAAAACATAGCACCATTTTTGCCCTAGAACATTTGTCAAAATTTTAGCATGGAGAAAGAGACAGCACAGTGAGATGTTCATCATGGATACTGAGATTATTCAGCATTTCTGCAGCATAAACATATAGTTAATTACATGGTTGAACACAAAGGTAAGGATGTACGCATGCACCAAGTTGACTGACGACATCAAGCTTTTCTGTCTAATTGAATTAGTAATTTGTAAATCTCCTCAAGATCCCTGAATAAGCAACATTATTTCCCTGCATATATAAACATGCTACGTTCACATCATATTTCATTTCCCAGCTTCAATTCAACCTCTAACCGGCAGTAAAGTGATGCAATTATCTCTAGTCAATCTTCACTGAAGAGTATATGAGCCTGGTGAACCACAAGCAGGCGTAGAAGCCAATGGTGCCAGTGAGCACGAAGAAGGCGTACGACACGACGAACATGTAGCCGAAATAAAGCATCCCGGAGACCGCCTTTGTGATCTGCAGCCTGGTGAAGAAATAGAATGCGGCGTACAAGAATAGGTACAGCGCTGAGGATCCAGAAGTCAGGTAGGACCTCCACCACCACCGGTGGTCCTCGTTGCACAGCTGGAAATAGCAGAACACGATGGTGATCTCCGCACATGTTACTATAAGGATCACGAAGACGAGGAACACGATCCCGAACATGTGGTAGAACTGGTGCGTCCAGATTGTTGTCAGGATGTAGAAGACCTCAACGAACACCGCGCCAAAGGGCAGGACGCCTCCGATCAACACCGAGGCGGTCGGATTCGTGTACCATGGCTGCTCCGGTATCGGCCGTGGTACCTTGTTTGTCCTCACCGGGTCGTCGATGGCAGGCTTCTTGAACCCGAGGAAGGTGCCGATGAAGATTAGCGGCAGAGAGATTCCGAGCCACAGGAAAACCAGTGCGAGCATGGTGGTGAATGGCACAGCCCCGGAGGAGTTCTCGGCCCAGAGGAGCATGTTCAGGGTGAAGAATATTAGGAACACGGCACCAGGGAACGTCAAGGCCGTCTTGATGGCGACCTTCTTCCATTCTGAGCCCCTGAACATCTTGTAAAGGCGTCCAGTGGAGTACCCTGCAAACAGGCCCATGGAGACCCAGAGCAGGAGCATGGCTGTCGTGAACCCTCCACGGTTTGAAGGCGACAGGAGCCCCACGACGGCGAGCAGCAAGGTGACAAGCAGCATTCCAAAGAACTGTACGCCTGTACCCACGTACACACACAGAAGGTCGGCATTCACCGGAGGCCTGAACACATCGCCGTGGAGAAGCTTCCACCCAGACTCCTCCTGGGCTTCCTCCTGGTTCTCTAGCTGGTTGTACATGGAAATGTCACGGTACAGAGTCCGGAGCATGATCATGGCTACCATCACAGAGAGGAAGAGGACTGTCATCAGAGAATTCACAATGTAAAACCAATGGTCGTCAGGTGTGTCTAGGTAGGTGTTCCAGCGTGATGCCCACTTGATATCACTTTCCTGCATGACACGGTTATGTGAACCAAATGAAAAAGGTCAGAGACATTGAACTATTGAAGCCTACAGAGAATGAATAAGCCGGAATAAAGTTTCTTCTTTATCTAAAAACGGGATTGGTTGTAGCCTGCAGGCAAACAGATAGGGGGGAATATAAAAATGTAAAACTACCTCAAAGTTAACATCATAGGTGAAAATGATCTCTTTGTTTGCCTCTATTTGTTGAGGCTGACCAGAGTTCTGTACTAGACGCCTTGTGAGTGGATTACAGGTCGTGAGGCGTATATCATCCCCATCCCAATCACGATTGTATTCATGCTCAACACTGCAGCATATATGATGAATATATGCTATGAGCATCAAATAAATGTAAAACAAGGCATTACACATCATGTGTTAAAAATCCACAATGAAAGCCCACTCTGTCGGGTGAATATACCTGAATGGATGAACCTCAAAGGCCACAATCCTAGCGAGATCTGTGTTTGCATCCTTGTTATACTTCACCAGAAATGACAAGTGGTTGTGAATGAAATAAGTCGGTTCCTTGCTCTGCATCAAACACGTTGAAATCAGAAGACACTCGTCATTGGTTGAATACATCAGTATTTCTAGATAGACAGAAGGTCATCAACCCACCCCTGCAAACCACCCCTTAACACCAACATGCGTCCCTTGTTGATAGAAATAGAATGGTGCCTGTTTATCTAGTCTCTTAATCGGGATGACCATAGGGAGGTTATCAAGAATCCTGAGCAACAGAAACAAAAAACAAAGGCTCATTCTCTCATCCAATTATCTGGATTTATATGCAGGCAGCATTTTACATGTTTACGCGGTACTCGTCATCGATTTTCTCCTTGAATTCCTTCACTTCTTGTTGGCTCAGAACAATCCTGCACACGACTTGACACAGCTTAGGCTCCATCATTTTAAACTGCATTGGAATCACAACCAAAGCATCACGGCGGTAGTCACTGCGTATAGTTGAACTCTGAAATTCCAGCACTACTGAGCTGGTACTAACTGCTGCAGTCCTGCAGAATTACCACGTAGGGCGAGTTCTCGATTCTGTCGCCACGGAGGAGCTCGCCGAGGTTCTCGGCGCTGTTGACGACGGATTCCGGAGTGCAGAAGCGGAGGGAATAGTACGAGTAGGGCACCTGCGTCTTGATGGAGCTCAGCTGGCTCACCTTCACGGTGAGCAGGTCGTTCTGCAACCAGCCATCCCATCAGGAAGAAGGAACCACACACTCCCAGCGCGTGAGGACATCAGCAGCAGCAGCAGGAAAGTTTATCGAGCAAACCAGCAAGAAATGAAGAAACACGAGACCTTGCGGAAGTCGGCGGGGGCGACGCCGGGGAGGTAGAACCCGCGGGCCGCGCCGGCGCACGCGAGGACGAGGAGGAAGAGGAGCGCCGGGTGGGCCATCGCCGTTTGTGGGAGCGGAGGTCAGGAGGGTGCCAAGGGCGGGAGAGATTATGGGGAAGGGGAAGGAGCGGGCGAAGAGTGGAGTCGTCGGCGACGACCGGGCCGGCGGATCACGAAGCGTCAGGTTCGGCGGCGGTGGCCAGCATGGGAGAGTGAGTTTTGACTTGTGAGCTCGCGGAAGTCATTGGGGTTGACGCCTCGCCGGCGCATGCCAGCACGAGGAAGACTGCTACGAGCAGATTAGCAGGTGTGTTATTAAGTACTAAACTGTGGCGTTTGATACTCCTACGCTTATGATTAGCTCAGAAATGCAACCAGCTACTCTGAAACCACCGCGAAGAACAGTTTTTTTTTAGAACCCGAAGAACAGGGGGCTCCTATATGGCTTCCGGAAGATGCATAAGCATACGAACTTCCAGCCCACTACCGACCCACTAAACTTCTTCTTCTTCCTCCCACCCTGCCGCCTCTTTCTTCTTCATGCCGGCCACCACCCCCGCCGCCTCCTCCACCAACCCCGGCTGGCGGCTCCCCGCCGCCGCGCCGCCCGCCCGCGATCCACCGCCGCCGGCGACCCCGCCCTTCCTAACCCGAACCTCTCCGCGCGCCCCCGCCGCCGGTCTCCGGCCCACCGGCCATCCATCCCTGCCCGGCCGGCGGCGCTACCGCGCCGCCTCGCCTCCGCCGCCGGCCGATCCGCCACCACTGCCGGTCCTCCACCTTCCCCCGACCCCCCTCCTTTTCTAGGTCCGGGGACCAATGGAGGCCCCGAACCCCCGAACCGAACCCCGAAACCCTAACCCTAAGGCCGCCGCCTCGACCGCCGCCGACCGCCCCACCCACCTCCCACCCCTCCGGGCTCCTTCGCCGGCGTGGAAGTAGCAGCGGCGCCTGCGAGCGCACGTGCGCGACCCAGACAGAGGAAGGAGAAGGTGGAGATCGTGCGGTCCTCGTGACCCGCACGAATCTCAAACACCGGAAGGTAGCGGGTCTTCCCACCTTCCGGAAGGTATATAGGATCTGCGGAAGAACAGTTTTCTAAAGGGCCCTCCCTTCTAGCTGACACGGCCCAGTTAGGCCCAATAGCTCGACCGCGCGACGCGTCCGTCGACCGCCCCATCGGCCCATCCCGGCACGAGTCGCGCGCCGCCGCATCCGCTTGTCGCGCCGTCGATCTGCTACGCCGCGCCGCTCGCTGCTGCCCAGGTCCGCACACCACGACCTCGGCCGCCACCACGCACTCGCCCGTCGCCGCGGCCTTGCTCCTGCGCTTCCTCGCGGGCCAACCGCTCTCGGCCCTCTCGCGCGCTTGGGGGGATCCGGCCCTAAACCCTAGAGCTCGCTCGGCTCGCTCCCCCGCGCTGGCAGCGGCAATGGAGGACGAGGAGATGGAGAAGAAGGTGCAGCAGTACCTGCAGCGCAAGGGGTTCCGCCTCACCGAGCTCGCGCTGCAGGAGGAGCGCAACCGCCTCTCCACCTCAGCCATCTCCGACGTCGCGCTTGAGAGGTAGGTTCGCCTGCTTCCCGAGATAGCTAGGCGGGGTCCTAGGACGTCACCGCCAGTGGCGGTAGCTTCCGCTACGATGAAAGCTAGTGGACTTGTGTAGTTTGTTCGGATGAATTCGAATTGGTGCATTTTTTTCTGGTGCCCTCGCTCGACTGTTGATCTGACTAGTTTGCTTGCATGGATGTGAACTGTTGCCTAGGGCTCCCATCTGAATTGAAATTAGCTTAGAGACTTAGAGAGTCTAGTAGGAGGAATTGTGGTAACTCAGTTTTACATGAAGGTCCAGTGTTCTTAAGAGACTGCCACCTGCAGATGTCATTCCATAGATTTTGCTATGCATTTAGTTATATGTTATGCCTAGATGCATCGCAAAAGTTATAAATCTAGAAAAGCGTAAACGACCTATAATTTGGGACGGAGGGAGTAGATCTTAGCACAGGGATGGAATGGAAGGGATATGGAAGTAACAGCAATTTCAATGTTCAAATCTCTGCCGGATTTTTTGTAACATCCAGTTGATAAAGGCTCCCGCCTGTAGCAATGAGGAAAACTGCATTTTCTGGACTGCTTGCATGTGATAATTTGCAAAGCAGTCTGTTTATTGGTTCAAAGTTCAATGGTGTTTGATCGAGATCACAATAATAAGTTTTGTCACTATCTGCTCACAAATGTTTTTTCTAATCCATTAGCATACACAGATTCTGAAGGGCTTCTATTTTCTCTTATGATCTTACCATTACCATTTTGGTTGCTTATGTTCTTCAATTACAGGACTGACAATGACCCGGCAAGATACCATGATGGATATAGTAAACTAAGAACTTGGGCATATAGTTCTCTTGATCAATACAAGGTGCATTGCTTGTAGATAATTTGTACTTCACATGCACATCTCCAATAAATGTGATTGCTTTTGATACCTTGTATCCAAATTGGTGATTTATTTGTGTTAGCTTCAAGTAGCACTTTTATGTTTTATTTGAATCCTCTTTGTGTTCTCAGTCACGGATTTACACTTTTGGCTTCCTTTTACTAACCCCAAATCTGTTCATCTGAGAGTGGTTTTTTACTTGACTACTTATGCGATTCTAGTTTGTTGAAATGGTATTTGCTTGTGGTGCACAAACAACATGTGATCATATTTTGCTTTCATTTTCTTATGGTGCACCTTCCTGTTATTAAATCTGGCAGTACAATTCATGTTTTTTAATTCTGATATTTTTGCATAGCACGAATTACTTCGCGTCCTTTACCCAGTTTTTATCCACTGCTTCATGGATCTAGTGGCAGGGGGGCATATGCAAGAAGGTATTTCTCGTTGTTGGGCATAATTGTATAGGCTTCTGCTGTTTTTGTTTTTAGCCGTTGGTTATTGAGGCATTTCTTTCTTTTCCTATCCTGTAGCTCGGTCATTTTTCCATACATTTCGGGAAGATCATGAAGTGATGCATTCAAGGGATCTTCAGAAGCTGGAAGGCGTGCTTTCTCCTTCACATTTGGAGGTTATTTAGTTGTCCCTCACATTGTGCCGAGTGCCAATACCATTTGAAGTGAACACTTGTTTTATATGATTGAGTTTACCTTCTTAAGATTCCAGAACTGCGCATTTACCTTGTGCATGTCATAATTTTCAGGAAATGGAACTGGCCCGTTCTTTAAGGCAAAATAAATTTAAAATTAAAATGTGCGAGGTAACTACACTACTAATTCCTTCTCATTTCTAGCCTATTGTTTTGAATCATGCTTGTTAATTCATCCATGCTCTTTTACTAGAATTGATCCCTTTTATGGAGATAAAATACTGCACATCATAATAAAAATAAACACACCATTATTTATTTCCCCCCCTGCATTCCTTGATAACTATAGTAGTATGATTTGTTCGAAGCTTCATATGTTCCTATTTAAAAAGCAGCTGCTCGAACTAAAAGTCTGACCATATTTTCCTATTGCAGTATTCATATGAGTTGCTTCTCCAGTATCTCCAGAAAACACAAGCTCTTGTGGTGCTGGGAGTTATCAATGAGCACATAACTTTTGAAGGTATGTTCCATGATCTGCTGAATTGAAGACTTCTGGTATGCATTGTACTTGTGCATTTTCACTTCTTACAGTCTTCTCTACCACTTCTATTTGTAAAATTGGCAGTATCTCCTGGGCAGCCCTCATTAATCTCTGATGATGCGGATGTTGTTGCTCTGATTGGGACAAGTAAGGACTTGGCAAAACAGATAAATCAGAAGGAAGTACATTGGGGGGTATGTATGTTATGCATCAGTCGGATTGTTTTCAACTTAAGTTATATCATGTTATGGTCGGGTGATCCGGCCGATAGGGCAGAGGAGGGTCGAGGTCTATTTGCCTCGGCTGCTCATCGCTTGTTGGGAGTTGGGGGAGAGATTGGATTAATTCTTCTTCATTGATTGATTATCTGAATACACTGCCTCCCTTTATATAGAGAGGATGGCTTGACCCTTAACAAAATATCCAAACTAACTCTAATCTTATCTCTAATTGATCTTATCCAACTAACCCTATCCCCTGTACTGTTCACGCGCTACAGTATGGTGGGCCCAAGCCTAGCTGGTCCCACTCCCATTACACTACTCCCCCCTTTGGAGCAGTTCGTCCTCGAGCTGCAGCAGACCCTGCGCAGAGCTATGACGATTTGACACACTATTAGCCTTGTACATCTCGGCTAAAAAAATGCAAAATAAATGAAGAATCCTTATTTGTGGCGTAGCTCGAGTTGCTGGTGACCTGAGCGCCTCCTGGATCCCAAGGAAACAAGAACTCAACTATTGGCTGCAAATGGGCTGAAAACTGACGAATGTAGCAGCCCACAACTCCACCAGGCCTGCTCATCAACGCCAGGGCATCCCACCAAAGGAAAACCCCTTCCGCTGAACAGAGGAGCTGCCTGCTGCAGCCGACACCGTCCTTGGCGCCGAAGATTGCGCCGTACCTTGCGCCGCCCGCAAAGGAAGATAGGAGAGGCCCTGCAAACGAGGACAGAGCAAAATCGATGTCTCTGCCGGCAGCTTCGCTTTCCATTGGAGGCCTTGATCCGGACTCCCCGACGAGGAGTCGACGAGTCTGCTGCAGCAGACTTGTGACTCGTGCAGCGCCTGTGCCGTCAATCTTGCGAGGAATCCACGTGCTGCCGCTTGGAGTCGCACTGCCGCCTGCTCCTCCGATGGCATCTGCATGACAGGCTTGCTCGAATGAATCGGTGGCTGAACCGGCGATGGATGAAGCCGGCACCACAGCCTATGCGCCAACAATCTGAGATCTGGATCGGACCAGTCCTCGATTGGCTTTGGTGCAGATGGATCTGCCCGTGTTGTCGTCTTTGTCGTGGCTTGGATTGGCTGGAGGAGCCTGACCTTCAATTCTGCTTGTAAAGAAGACAGCGACATAGATTGATAGGCAACAGAAGCCATGGGAAAGGACCGCTGACTCATGATACCAGATGTTATGGTCGGGTGATCCGGCCGATAGGGCAGAGGAGGGTCGAGGTCTATTTGCCTCGGCTGCTCATCGCTTGTTGGGAGTTGGGGGAGAGATTGGATTAATTCTTCTTCATTGATTGATTATCTGAATACACTGCCTCTAGTGAAGTTAGGCTGTCTTTAGTTAGGCAAATGGGGTGGAGAAAAGGAGGGTGGATAGTGGAAATTTGTTAATATATTGCAGATTAAACAGTTTCCATTTGAGTTGTCTCTAGTGAAGTTAGGCTGTCTTTAGTTAGGCAAATGGGGTGGAGAAAAGGAGGGTGGATAGTGGAAATTTGTTAATATATTCTGTTCTATATGCTCTCATGCACTTCATGTTTCCCAGTTGCTTGAAGATTCCGTTGAAGAGCGAATGGAGAAGGCATTAGCAGAATCTGATAAAATTGAAGCTGAAAGTAAGGATGCTGAAGCAGAAGAAAATAAGGTAAGGGACCAGAATCTTCTTACATTATGTGTTCTATATACTGTTGGGCTGTTGAAATATCAGCCTTATATTGAGAATGTACCTCCCACTTCACTATCTGCAGGTTGTAGCTGATAAAAAATGCTCATTGCTCGGTGCCAGTTGCACTGGGCATACCAGCATTCCTGGTCATAAGAATTTTGGTGTCTTAGCAGTGTATAACTGTATATAATACATGTATTCATGGTCATAAGATTTTTCTCATTATATTTTGCCACAGAAAAGAAACGCAGAAGGTGGAAAGCAAGGTGCTTCTAATAAGAAGACCAAAAAGGATAAGCTTGTAGGTGCTACTGGAAAAAATGTCAGAACTGAAACAAGCATGGTTTCTGTGGCGCCTCGAGTGAAGCCGGAGCTAACTCTTCCAACGACGTATGTTTCTAATTCCTTTGTGGTTATAACTATGTAAAACTATCCAATTTTTCATGTATGGCCTTTATTTTGTCTAATATTTCAAAATCCTAAATAATACCTCAACCTTAGGCCTTCTTTTAAGAATGCCATTTGTGTGACTGAAAAGTTAGGTCGAGGTTCGACATGTGAATGACATCTACTTGCTAGAACTTTTGATTCTGTGACTACGATACTTATATTTTCAGGGATGTAGCCAGTAGGGGGTCTGGCAGGGGCCATGGTCCCCTTATGGCCCAATTTTTCTGTACTAAATTCCTAGTATATCTATAGTATTTAGGGGTGTTTGGATGGGGGTGACTGACTAAATTTAGTCACTTTAATAAGAGACTAAATTCCCAAACAGGTGGGACTAAAAGGTGACTAAAACTAGTCACTTGACCAAAACTCTTAGGGGAGGGGGTAGCTAAAAGTTGTTTTAGTCCTCTCTCTCCTCATTTACTCCTCATGCATGGGAGAGAGAAGGGAGGGGGAGAGAGAGAAATCTTGACTTTAATACTCTTTAAATCTCACTTTAGTCTCATCTTCCAAACAGGGAGGTGACTAGAGACTTCTAGTCAGACTAGTTTTAGTCATGGGACTAAAACGTATCCAAACACCCTCTTAGCTCATCTTATGAAGAAAAACATATGAATTAGTGTAGTTGGCCTCCCCTAATCTTGTGATCCTGGCTTTGTCACTGCTTATTTTGTAATACAAACTGAAATGTAAGAGGGTTTTTAGGACACACAAAATTAGGACCTGATGGATTCAAATTAAATCTTTCATTCATGCACTATTCTTAATTTCTTATTGCTCGATAGTTTCGAGGTTGTTGCTGGTACACTTTGTGTTCATACATTTATCTGTCAAAGTAATCAACCTTGAGATATATGTGTGTGGAAAATCATTTTGTGTCTGTTTCAGGCCTATTGAAGTTGAAAAATCAATTCTTGAGGACTTGAGGAACCGTGCACAATTGAATAGTATGGCATTGCCCTCTGTTAGCTTCTACACATTCCTTAATACACATAATGGGTAAATATGACCGTTATTTGATATTTAGAACTTTCTCTGTTAATACTTTGGGTTGAGTATCATCCTGTGTAACACAGATTGAACTGCTCATCAATATCACACGATGGATCTTTGGTTGTGGGTGGCTTTTCTGATTCGTCAGTCAAGGTCAGTCTGTTCAGGTCAAATGTTCTTTTTCATGCTATTTATATCTGTATTTGGTAAAATTTCTTGCCTTTCACCAGGTCTGGGATATGTCAAAGATTGGTCAATCAGGAAAAACATGTAAGTTCAACACCTTTTGTTCCTGACCGGTTATTTTACTCTCTTCATACTCTCAATGTTGCTATGCTAAAATACATGCATAATTTTGCATCTAATTTAGTCCAAGGTCATGTTGATGTTTTCTTTTAAGTTACAAACACTAAGCACTACAACTACAGCTTTGTACAGTTTTTCAATATTCTTCTGCAAAAGTCTGACTTCAGAATACATCTGCCATTCAAATATTTCCAGTTATATTCTGATTGAGTTTGCTAATTTGGCAAACTTTAATTTTCAGCTAGTTCACAGGGAGAGAATGGATCTTCTCAGGGTGTGCGCGCATCAACAGTGGATGAGGGAAAAAGACCCTATACACTATTCCAAGGTCATTCTGGACCAGTTTATTCCGCGGCCTTTAGTCCGTTTGGGGATTTTCTCCTATCATCATCTTCAGATTCGACAAGTAAGATACCCAGACATAGTGCTTTTACGTTTTGTAGGAAATCTTTTTCCTAATTATCTTCTAATTTAGCACTCTATCCTTACTCTTTATTTGTTACAGTTAGACTGTGGAGCACCAAGCTGAACGCCAATCTTGTCTGTTACAAAGGACACAACTACCCGGTTTGGGATGTCCAAGTATGCGAATAACTATTTAAGATGTTGATCCTGCATTTGTAAACATTTTAATAATATAATTATTCACCCTACTATTTGTTGATGCCTTCTTTTGTTTACTTTTATGACAGTTCAGTCCAGTTGGCCATTACTTTGCTAGTGCTTCGCATGACAGGACTGCTAGAATCTGGTCGATGGATAAAATTCAACCTTTGCGAATAATGGCTGGGCATCTTTCCGATGTTGATGTAAGTGAACTTTTGGTCCTATAACTTCATATCATTCAAAAATGAATGGTTTGGTTAGATGGAATTATTGGTGTTTTTAATCCTTCTGTGTTTAATACCCACTTGTTTTTACCAATGCCCTGTATTGATGCCAGCATGTTTTGACGGATCTTTTTTTTTCTTCCGCCTGCAAATTGTTTGCTTAACAGTGTGTCCAGTGGCATGTAAACTGTAACTACATCGCCACCGGCTCTAGCGACAAAACTGTAAGACTATGGGATGTACAGACAGGTGAATGTATACGGATGTTTATTGGTCATAGGAGTATGGTCTTATCACTGGCAATGTCACCCGATGGACGGTATATGGCCTCTGGAGACGAAGATGGAACCATCATGATGTGGGATCTCTCAACTGGTCGCTGTGTCTCACCATTGCTAGGACACAGTTCTTGTGTTTGGACACTTGCTTTCAGGTAATCATTAGTGTAACTTTTCTAGGTTATAGCAGCACCCTAAGTCTATTTTGATCTGATAATTGTAAAAAAAAAAGTTATAGAAACTTGCGCAAAGAGGAAGGGTTCACTGTAGTTAAAAGCATCGCTTGATAAGCTGGCCAGGCCCACAGCAAGCATAGCTGGTTCATGAAACAGTTTAACTCAAGTCATAATTATCAGTAGTCTTATAACAAGAAATTACTGGTCCCTTGTGTAATTTAAAGGTTATGCAATTCATGGCTTCAAATTACTGGTGTTGGTCTCACAGATTTTGATGTTGTGTAGACTCAGAATACACGAGTCACGGCATCAGCTAAATGGTGGTGCTCTGAAAATGATACTTGTCCAATGAGCTCTTTAGTCTTTAAACAGCATATTTCCCCTCTGATTGCAGTCCTATTTGAATATCATTGGCAAAAATGTAGGGTCCAGACTTCAAAATGTAGTATTATTTTGGTTTTAGCTCTCGTTGCCTTTAGCAGCAACTTACCTTTTGTGAAGAACCTTAGCAGATGGCAATGCACTCATTGATTTATCCCAATGCATTCCGATGTGATATGTAGTGTGTTAAGATTAAACACTGCTGTAGGTTGCCCCGTATATTTTTGCATCGCTTTCCACTTTATTTAAGTTGCAACACAAGGTCTAAATTGTACATTGTTTCTTTCATTGATAGTTCATGGTGTTCTGAGATATGCCATTTAGGACTGCCGTTGGTTGATTTCTAAAGCGTTAATTATATGATCCAATAAAGTATGCACATAGTTAACATATTCTGTTGTTGTCTTAGCTGTGAGGGGGCAATGCTTGCATCTGGATCAGCTGACTGTACTGTAAAACTCTGGGATGTCACTTCCAGCACAAAGGCCCTGAAGACGGAGGACACGTAAGTTGATTTACATATAAACATGATCATCCATTCAGCATATACTCCATTCTCTTACTTGGACATCAAAACAACCTTGTCTTTCTGAAACAGCAAAGGTGGTTCATCTAACCGACTGAGACTTCTTAAAGCTCTCCCTACGAAATCTACTCCTGTTTATAGCCTGCGGGTGAGAAGTTTTCCACTCTTTTCAGCACTGTTATATTCAACTTGTGTTTTCTGTGGTGGTGTAACTGAAGAATGAACTGATTTCTGGCTATTGCAGTTCTCTCGAAGGAATCTTCTGTTTGCATCCGGTGCACTCTCCCTTAGCTCGTCGTAAGCTATATGTTTTGTAGAAAGCAATTAGAATTGTTCCTGTTGTGGCATCAGGTTGTGCTGACATTTTGTATACTTGACTGTGGATCAGAGTATTGTAGAGCTAACATTTTTTTGTAAGGGATCTGTGACCAGAAACTCAGAAAGCACTGCAGATACTTCATAGATTTAATATTGTAACATTATTAGGTAATTGCACTACATCGTGTAAAATTATTAGTAGGTAGTGAATCAAACCTGATGAAAACGTATTAGAATCTGGTGCCCCAAGTTGTGTTTCTGTAGAAAGTACTATATTCGTAGCATCCTACATCCATAGATGCATGGGAGATTGTTGACACTTTCTTTTTCAGGTAAATTGAAGAGTCAGGTTTGCAATGAACATGTTGGTTTCGTGACGTTATGCCTGATTAGCGATGTAATCCAACCTGCTGTGATATTTTCGTTACTATTTGAGGTGTACCATTCATCTAGTACAACCAGTCTTTTCAACGACAAGTAGGACCGAGCGTGGTCCAGGCTATTCTGGCTATGCTTTTTGACGTCAGGAATGCTCTTCACATGGCCAAATTGGTGGGGCATCGTACTCACGTTTCCATCTGTTCCGGAGTCCGGACACTGTCTGGGGAGGCCCTACCATTTCCTCAGCCCTGTCTTACAAATGGAAACTCCATTGTTGGCAAAAAGGAGCTGTCATCTTTTCCAACACCAGACCAATTGAAGGAGAAGGCTCAAGGCATCGAACATTCAACAAGTTAGGAATTACTCTAGATGATCTCATTGTGGTGATCTTTCACTTAATTTTGTAACCGAAGGACCACTGACCTAGTTTTTTTGTTTTCAAATTAAAGCAGGAGCACTGCTATGTCATATAAGAAGAAACATCATTGGTACATAACGGGTCGAAGCAAACACCACCACACGAACAAACCTCAAAACAGAAACAAACGCACCCGACACAACACACCACCATCCCCAACCACATGGGAGAGAAGATTGAAACAAACCGCCGACACCTGCGCCGTCGTCACCAACGTTGTGCCACGCCGAGGCGCAACCCGCTGCAGGCCCAAACGGCCCCCTGAGCTCCTCCATCATGGAACTGTCACACTCAAACTGCACATACCCGATCGTCGATCCCTCTGATCTAGTGAAACTTCGACACACACTCTCATCTCAGTACCATGGCAACCACTGATCCTGACCTCTCTGCGTGGGGGCATCGCCTCATCCACCACCTCACACTCCTCTGTCAAGAAGAACTCAGATATCTAAGACCATAATGAGAGCATCTCCTCCGCCCAGCCGTCCCCGAGATCACCACTGCACCTTGCGTGACATCACAAACCTTCCAGCTCCATGGGCCCTCTGCACCCTAATAGCAACACGGACCAAGTGCGCATCCCGCAACACCTCCAGCCAACCACCACCACTACCACTAGCACAAACGGCAAGGACTCCATACGTCATACGACGTCTCCAAGAAGGTCACGACGCCAAGGCGCCGCCGTCGCACGTCCAGATGGACAAGGTCTTCACCCTGAGAGCCCCACTCGACGAGAGCATAGTGCCTCACAATGATGCCCCCAGCAGGGAGATCGACGCCCTAAGGGCGCCGCCATCATGCCCACCGTCAACCGGTGAAGGCTTTCGCCCGATTGCACCATGCCCAATGCCCGCTCGTGCTCATGGTAGTAGCCCGCCACCTCCGCAACACTGCCAGCAGAAGAGGCTCGGTACATCCCGAAGCACCACCTCGGCGCCGCGACAAGCACCAGCCAGCCCCCGGCCCTACCGCCATGGTGACACCAAGCAAGTAGCACTGACGAAGAAGGGGGCCCACAGGGCCCGGCCGTGGCCGCCCACACAAATCTGCGCCGGCCGTCGACCGCCGGTGCTGAGCAGACCCGCACCAGCCGCCAGGCGGTTCGCGCCAGCCGCCGCCAACCCGCAGCAACCACCAGCGGGGCCGCCGTCGCCGACTCGCGCCAGCCTCCAGCCTGGCCACCTCCGCGGGCCCGCCGCCGAGTCGCTACCACTCTCCAGAGCCACCATCGCCGCCGCCCAGCAACGGGACTGCATCCGAACGAAGACGAAACGAGCAGCCTCCACCGCGCAGGCCCCAGATCCGGCCATGGCGTCGCCGGCTGGAGGTTACCCCCCTGCCGCCGCGGAGAACAGCCCACGACGGTAAGGCACGCTGCCGGGCCCGAGCGGCCGCGCCCGCCTGAACCTGTCGGCGAGAAGAGGAGGGAAGGCCACACCGCCGCATTCCTCGCAGCCGCGCGGGTTCCCGACGGCCTGCTCGGGCGGCGGCGCGGCGAGATGCGGTGGCTGGCGGCGGCTAGGGTTTGGGGGCCGTCCGTCGCCCGCGCGCGCAGCGGGGGGAGGGGGGGCGAGCAAGCCTTATTTATTTTTCGTTTTTTCCTTCTGACGTAGTTGGTTAGAGTGGTTGGGTAGATGGCCGCACCAGTACATCCAAGTTTGATTCATCACGAGAGCAGATTCACAGAGTTGGTTAAAAAAAATATCCTCGTCGATGTAGCCAGAGTTTGGATGTTTTCTAGAGTACGACTATTCACCTCACCGTATCTAGATCTCTTAGTCATCTTGAAGTATATACTCTCATCTTTTCATGAGCAAGAAACACGCACAATGTCAGCGTAGATGTTGCATCACCGTCGTTGCGACATCTATTCCTTCATTTTTTTAGGTCCACTTCAGGACCACATCATCTTTCTCGTGCCCATGATAGTGTTCGGCTACACTACTTGCACAATATTTCAGCTTTTCCACATTATTTTTTTCTTGCAACAATCAATCATACAAATCAGCAAAATCCGCTTTAACATCTGCCGTACAACACAGTGGCATTCTCGTGAGTCGTGACGATGACCTTATAGAGAAAAAGGAATTCTGTGGACAGGGATAAGTCAACAAACCATCATTATATTGACTAGGGCACATTATCTACCTCGAGGGCCACTAGATCAGCGAGAAAAATATGACATGATTGCAGAGTAGTATGTGTGAATGCATATACCTGTTCGACTGGCTACTGGCAGTGACCGGTGTAAGGATGAAAACGGGTCGGATCGGATCGGATAATACAATTTCTATATTCACATCTATATTTTTTTGTCGAATGTGGAGCGGAGCAGATGTTACATGGATGCGGTTACGGATACATATTTTTTCCGATGTCGGATATGGTGCGGAGTCGGATCGGTGTCGGAGCGGACGTGGATTAATATAGTCGGATAATACATGCTTATATTCAACTTCAAATGGTGATTAATATTTTTTAAAGTAAAGTCGTAAAGTATCAACATAATATGAAAAATATGTTATGGCTCATTAATAGTGAAAGTAATATTCACTGTTGAGAATGACACTTCACAGTTCACAATCTAGCCTCGAATAAAATTATTATGAGTTCTCAACTTATACTTAAGAGTATAGCAAGCATGTCAAACGAAATAACTAAATATGGATGATTAAAACCCCTTTTGTTCTGCCCATTTTATTGTGTATAGGTAAAAAGTCACAGTGTATGAGCTGTATTGGGCTGTCATAGTAGTCGGATATCCTATTATAAGCCTCGGATTATCCGCATTCAATTATCAGATAATCCATATCCGTCGGATATCGCTAACACCATATCCTAATCCGCATCCGCACACAATCGGATTCAGATTATCCACATCCGCATGGATATCAAAAACTCTTCTCCATATTCGCATAATTCGGATTCTGGTCGGATGCGGAAATTATCCACACCACTTTCATCCCTAGACTGATGTGATTTGTTTTACGAGAAAAATATTGTTGTCTGCCTATTGATTGTCGATAAATTGGACAAACAAATGTGCTGTCCTGGTGCATTATGTGTGCCGAGCGGGCTCTGTTTAGTTCCCGAAATTCTTACCAAAATTTTCAGTCAGAGTATCGTGTCAATTCATTTCTTCTATATGTGCACGCAACCTAATGAAAAAAATTTCACACATTTTACCAAAATTTCAACTAACTGATATGTAGTTGGTGAAAAAATTGTGAACTAAACGGGGCCCACCCTCACTGATATGTATGACCCGGCCGGAGAGCAGAGCCTCATCGGCTCGCTTTTGTAGAGCCAGAGCCTCTCGGCATCTAGACTAGAAGTCCAGAACGTGCCCTCGCTAGTGGGTACTAATAATTCACCTGACAAAATTGCTGAAATTGTTGTCATTTTGGAGGAGATGGAAGAGTTGGCTTCTACTTTAATCTTCTTTGATTGTATCCATACTAAGCGTAGTTCATTTATACTAGGCGTAGTGCAAATGAAGTAGCTCATCTCTGTGCTAAATATGTAACCTCGCCTAGCTGTAGCTCTGTGTGGCATGAGCCCCCTAGCTTTCTATTACCCTCACTCCAGCGTGATTGTAATCTTAGCGATCAATGAATGAAGCTATGTTTCTCAAAAAAAAAATCACCTGACAAAATGGGGTTTTTAATCCATCATTAGGCCTGGTGTAGCAGTTCGTTTGTTTCGATTTCTTGAGCAACCAGTGATTTCGAGCCTGATTGGTTTCTAGTCAAAACTTGGGCATGTCAAAATTTGGGTACAAGAGTTGCTAATGTTTTGGCAAGATAAATGTGAGAAGTTGCCAAATTTTGATGACCAATCAAATGATAGTCAAAATATTGACATGGGCCTTGTTTAGTTGGTTGAAATATTTGCAAATTTAACTGCTGGAACTCCTGTAGCACACTGTAGCACGTTTCGTTTGTTTGTGGTAAATATTATCCTACCATGACCTAACTAGGCTCAAAAGATTCGTGTCGCAAAGGACATCCAAACTGTGTAATTAGTTATTTTTTTACCTATATTTAATACTCCGAACATGTCTTTTGGCGTATTTAATGTGATGTGATGAAGAGAGTGGAAAAAAAGTTAGAAATTTTAGCCATGCCTTGTTAAAATTTTAGCATGGCCTAATTTAGCAAGAACCAGTCATATTCTTCTCTCCGAGTCCCGGGGCGTTGCTGTTCATGGGACAAGACATGCATGGTGAGCTTGTCTTTTCGACGCACCCGCAGAGTTCCTGTGGCTCTCGTGTGCAGTTGTACAAGCGAACTGTTCAGAACGAGGCACTTGTGTGTTCCTGCGGCTGCTCGGTGCTCTGCTCGCTTTGCCAGTGCGCGCTGCACCTACCTGCATCCGTGCCATGCATGTCGGTCGCCTTTTGCGTTTGACCTTCATAAACAAATCAAAACAAAATTATCAAATACGGAGTACTGGGAGGGAGTCTGGGACCATGCTTGTCGAATAAAATTTACAAGGTGCTAAATAACAGGCTGACTCCTGTGACCACAGAGGTCATTGGGGAAAATCAGACCGGCTTCGTTAAAGAGAGGAATATACTAGAAGGTGTGCTTATACTTCGTGAAGTCATTCATGAGTTAAAAGATCCAAGGGCAAAGGTCTAATACTTAAGATTGACTTTGAAAAAACTTACGACAAGGTAAGATGGGACTTCCTTGAGTAAGTTACGAAGGGAAAAGAGTTCTCGCTTGAGTGGATTAAGTGGGTAATGCAGACTGTCCAGGGAGGAAAAGTCTGTGTCAATGTTAATGAAGAGCGAGGGGGTACTTTAGAACATATCAAGGCTTGAGACAGGGAGACCCATTATCTCCACTACTATTTAATCTGGTAGCTGATGTCCTGAGCTGCCTATTGGATAAGGCTGTCCAGAAGCATCACTTAACAGACATCCTGCCAAGTTTGATCCCATGAGGGATCTCACACATTCAATACGCAGATGACATCATAATAATGACGGATGGATCTGTCTCCTCAATTCTGAATCTAAAATTGATCTTATACTGCTTTGAATGGATGTCAGGTTTGAAGATTAATTTTCACAAAAGTGAAGTGTATGCTTTTGGGGTCCCACAACAGGAGAAAGAAAACTTGGCAAATATGCTTAACTGTAAACTGGGATGTTGGCCCATGAAGTACTTGGGGATTCCCATATCTGTTACAAGGTTGGGAATTCCGGCTTTTTCTGGTGTCAAAGAAAAAATGAGGAAAAAGCTAGACCCATGGAAGGGTAAGCACATGACCTCTGGTGGTAAATTAATCCTCACAAATTCTTGCTTAACTAGCCTGCCCATCTACACAATGGGCTTTTACCTGCTTCCTAAAGGAACTCATGATGGAATGGATTCCATTAGAGGTAAATTCTTTTGGCAAGGAGCCAAGGAAGAAAAAAAGTACCATATGGCAAAATTTGAAACTGTGAGCAGACCCAAAGACCAAGGGGGACTTGGGATTATAAATACCAGAATCATGAATGAATGCCTCTTGGTCAAGTGGATTTGGAAAATTGCTAAAGGATCCAATGACCTCTGGCTAAAACTGCTTAAAGCCAAATACATGCCCGATAACAATTTTTTCAAGTCAAAGGTTAGAGGGGCTTCCCAATTCTGGCAAGGATTACACAAAGTAAAACATTTGTTTAAATGGGGTGCAATCTATAAAGTTAACAGAGGAGATAAATTTTTGTTTTGGAAAGACGTTTGGATTGGTAACACACCTTTGAAACTACAGGTCCCAGATCTGTAAAAGATTTGTTATGACCAGGAGGCTTTAGTAGCTGATTGCCATGGTAATGGAGGGTGGGAGATTGGTTTCAGACGTTCTCTTACAGCAAGAGATGACGAGCAAAGGATCGCTCTTCTTGAAATGCTCTCAGACACATACCTTAATCCTTCCGCCCAGGATGATCCAGAATGGGCTCTAGACAAATCCAAGAATTTCACTACTAAATCACTTTACAGATTTATAACTCACAGGGGTGTGAGTCTGTCGACCCTAGACAACATTTGGAAAACCAAACTCCCTTTGAAAATCAAAATTTTTCTATGGCAGCTTACTCATGACAAACTTCAATCTGCAACAGCCTTGAAAAAAAAAGGTCGTAAGGGAGATACTCACTGCTGCCTATGTGGGAGAGAGGAAAACACTGAACATATTTTCTTCTGTTGTTCGATGGCACAATTTGTCTGGTGTTGTGTGCGTAATATTTTTGGCTGGGTGAATTCTCCTACTTCCTGGACGGACTTGCATGGGCGCTGGCTGTCCAGTGCTTCAAATATCCCATACAGGCTTTGCTTATTTGTCTTTGCAGGGTTAACCTGGGCGCTTTGGAGATCGCACAACAAGATGGTGATCGAAAAGAAATTTCTGACGAATCCGTTGGATGTAATCAACTCTGGTGTCATGTTTGTGCAGAAGTGGTCTCTATTGCTGAAGGAGCCTGACCAGAAGATTATGAAGACAGTAACAGACAAGATGCTGACGTTGTTGGAGAGCTACGAGCTGAGCGCGATGGTGCCGACATATATCTTTGAAATTTGAAGGAGCTTCCTTGTAATAGGATAGCATCTAGTTTAGTCTGGTGTGACCTTTTGCGTGTGTATCGACCTATGGGTCGTTCCTTGTATCAACCCTCATGCCTTTCTATAAAAGCAGAGGCAATCTCCTTTCAAAAGAAAAATACTCATACCGTTCCAAAATATAAACATTTTTTTATTTTTGCTTTATCACGTTTGACCGTTCATTTTATTAAAAAAATTCTGAAAATATAAAAATAATTATGATATACTTAAAATATGCACGATGATTAAATATGTTATAACAAAATAAACAATATTCTCACAAATATTTTGATCAAAATGAATGGTCAAACATAAACATCAAAAGCCAAAAAATTCTTAAATTTTGAGATGGAGGGAGTAAAAAATTACCTGTGCTAAGTACAAATGTTACCCAACATAGTTAGGCTCAGTCCAACAACAGAAGGCAAAATAGGAGAGGCATCTGAAAGTTTGCCTTCCGCACAGTGTATGCGTTGCGCATGCAAAAAGGTCGGTCTCCAACAGCTCACACAAAAGCATCGCTCCATCCCCCTCGTCCCGCCGCCACCCCTTCCTTCCCCGACGGCACCGCCCCCTCCCCTCCGTCTCTGGCCGGCGCTGGCCCGTCCTCTCCGTCTCCGGTCGCGCTCGCCGGAGAGGAGCAGGAGGGCCACCGCGGCCTGTGGAGGCGAAAAGGCCGCCGCGGCCCCCCAAATCTCTGCGGCGAGGAGGGAGCCGGAGGTGAGGAGGGGGCCGCGCCATCGCCTTCCCCCTCGTCGCCGTCAGGCTCGGATCCCGCCGGTGCCCCTCCGCCGCGCTCACCCCGTCCCGCCGCCCCCGTGCTCGCCCAGCGCCATCGACCGCAAAATCGATCTCTGCAGGCGCCGATTCGAGCTCCTCCGTCGCTGATTCGAGCTCCGCCTCCGCCGGACAGGAAAAGCTTCCCAGAAGCTCCTCCGCGCCGCCTAGCTCCGCCGCGCGTCGCTCGTCCAGCACGCTCCCGTTTTGCCTTTGACAAGAGAGGGAGTGGATTTTTGCATCCCCTGTCTCCTCCAAAGGCAGTTTGCCTCCCCCTTTACCTCCTTTGTTGGAGTGCTGCTCCGGCATGCATAGTTGCCCAACCGGAGGCAAAATTGCTTTTGCCTCTTCTGTTGGACTCAGCCTTAGACTGAGTCCAACAGACAATGCAAATGCAGTTTTGCCTCTTGAACAGCCACTGTTCACGCAATGCATCCACTCCAACAGAGTAGGCATTCAAGGGAGGCAAAATGCATCAGAGGAGAGAGAGAGGAGATGCAAAATTGTACTTCCTCTCTCCTCGAAGGCATATGAGCTGGGGAAGAGGAGACCGAGCCCCTCCATGCGCCGCCGGCGCTGGGAAGGGAGCTCCGGCCACTGGAGCTCCGGCGGCCGTGGGAGAGTGCCAAGGACGGCGCGACAGAGGAAGGGTGGCGAATCCATGGCGTCGCCGCAGTGGGGCTATCTTGTCGCGGGAGCAGCGGCGCTCGCACGCGGGAAGCGGCCATCTCTCCTTCCTCCCCTTCGACACGGCACCCTCCTCCTCCATCGATTCGAGCACCTCCGGGTCGGCGACGACGACCTCGATCTGTGCGAGCCGACAGGCATGGCCGACTCCGCCTCCTCCCCCAAATCCACCATGACAGCAGAGGAACCTAGGGCGGAGCGCGGCCCCGACAAAGCTCGGATTGGACAAGGGAGTGGCGCTCGAGGCATGGTGAGCAGGGGCCGGCAGGGCGGAAAATCCAAGGCGTCCCTGCGATGGCCTCTCTCGTGGGCGGCACATGGCGGGACGGAAGGAAGGCGAGCGCTCCGGTTTGGCGCTCGACAGGGAGGAATGAAGGCAGGCGCTCGGCGGGATCTGCCGCCGTCGAGCTCCCCGACGGAGGTGGGCAACAAGCGCGACGACAGAGCAGTGGTGGCAGCGCGGTGTGGGGTGAGCCGGCTGGGATGGGGAAGCGACTGGAGGGGAAAATGCTTCTGCTGTTGGCTCTTGCCTGTTGGAGACGGCCGAGAATGCATGTGTGAGACTGTCTCCAGGGGATTGCCGCTGTGCATCTGCAAAAAATAACAGTATGCAGACGCCCCCGTCGCGCAAAGGAGGACGACCTCCAGCAGTGAAGCGCTCCTCCTCATGGTAGTTGCCTCCCGCGAGCGGTCGGAGGCCGGGGAAGGAGGAGGATGACGCCGTCGCCGAGGGAAGAAGGGGTCATCGCCGGCCCGAGCTCGAGGCAGGCGGAGATGGGGAGGCCGGGGTGTTGACGTAAAAAACGGAATAAAGTTCTTCACGGTGGCACGTAACGAATCCCCGGGATGTAACAAGGTGTGCCAGCCGACCTGACCTGTTGATCGGCACAGAAAGATAGGAAACGTTAAATGCGGGTTAGATCGTCTAGAGAACCGATGTGGATCTTCAACAAGTAATGGCCTGATTGGCCGATACAACTGTAGAGCGAATCGGCGAGCTGGAGCAGCCGAAGTGCGATTATAACCAAAACGGCTACATCAGCTGATTTGATGACGTAGGCAAAGCGCAAGCAAAAGCAGAGCAAACTAAGCGCTACAGGACAACACTCGAATCCAATCTGAATCGGCTAGATCGTAGTGAAACGATGCAGGAGCGACGATAGCCGATACGATGTGATTACGAGCTGGATAAATTGGTGATAAAAGCTAAATAAACAAGAAAAGACTTGCAAATCTAGCTGATATCGATAAGTTGTGAATAAAACTTAGACGAAACCACAGCGATGCGCCCGGAGGTTAAAGCCTAGTTGTTATTCGATAAAACGGTACTTACAAGCTTGCCGGAGGTCGATCGATGCAGCCTGACGAGCTAGAAGAGCGACGTTTGAAGAAACAAGAAAATAAGAAGAAGTAAAAAAGGGGTGGCGAAGGCGCCGACTTGAATAAGTAAAGGTTTTGTTGATATTGGTGTGTACAATCTTTCTCTGACCACGCAGGGTCGCTATTTATGTCCTGAGGACAACTTGACTCCTAGTCGATGACGACAATGTTTACTTGAAACTAAAGACATAAAACTACCAAAACTTAACGATTCATATAAGGATCGGACTCTCTAAACTGGTTTTGACCCGATTTCAACTTGATTGTTGACCCGCCCCCGTCTTCCTTCCTTTGGAGTGTTCTTCCTCCACCACATTTCTCTTCCATCAATCGGCCGATCCTCGATCGGCTGGTTGCTTCTCCCCTTTCTTTATCGGCTTTGAGGTCTTTCTGATGTCTCTCCATCTTTCCTCTGACACGTATCAAAAAATGGTGTCAACACATGCCCCCCAGTTTCAAAGTAAATTTCTTTTGCTCTAAAGTTCTTTCCTCTGATTTTTCCTTCTTGCACATGGGGGTTACCAGAAATTCTTTACTGTCTTTATGCTCCTGCTTTGAATATTTTGGATCTTGCCTTATTAATGCCTGATTTGACCACGTGATTTTGTCTTGCTTCTTCCTTTATAAACTCATCTTTTCTCATGAGTTTTTCTCGGTGTCATCCTCAATGCATCCAAAGAACATATCAATTCTCATTAATCATGGGAGGCATCTCTTTCTACAAATATTTTTAGGAAGCAATTCCCGTTACTGTCCTTTGATGAACTTCTGTTAATCAGAGCTGTATATCTGGATGATGCTATGAAGGTTGCAGTTGCTTTCAGTGCTGTTGAAGGGTAATCATCCTTGGTATATGCTCTACAGTTTGTTGGCGTATAGATCCCCCAACCTAACTTTGTTGGTGCTGGCCGTGTCTCTGAGTTAATGTCGGCTTTTCACAGAATCCAAATCATCAATCAGGCATCTATCTCTCCTTTCTTGTGAATTAGCTTTTGCCTCTGATTACTTTCTTTTTCTTCTAGTCTTTCAATCGTGAAGATGTAGAAAGGATTCTGACGATCATCAACGCTCATGGTGCTATCAATGAACTCCAGCGCTGAGGCAGAAGCGAGTTTTGAAATAAAAAATCTGGAGAAATTTTGATGTAATGTAATCGGCCTACTTAGCTGATGTAATTAGCTTTTACTTCATTGCGTTCAAATGCCTGGATAACCATCTCTCTTCTGACAATAATTACTGTCCATCTCGTGGATTTTCTGAATCATGGCAGATGAATGCTTCCCACTTATCCTTGAATGCCTCCAAACTTTTAATGTCAGCATGTGATTCTGAACTGTCTTTTCCATGTATCTTTCCTATAAAACTCAGCTTATAACCCAATGGTTCTTCACCGGCTTCTTCTTCATAGGTTCCTCTTTTGGCTGAGAATATCTAGATCGGCTTGTTGATCTTAGGGATGGGAGGCATCTTCCTCTTAGAGTGCTTTCAGGAATACTTAGATCTTTACTGGCGGCAACAAGCGTCTCCTTGAAATAGTTTTGCTTCATGTCACTGCCAGTGAGCTTGTTGATGTCTTCAGCAACATTGAGGGATACCCCTTTTTGTCCTTTCCTCTTCTAGAGCACAGAGTCTTTTCCTTCAATAGCACCTGAGCGCCCCTCCCCTTTTTGGGGAAACGTATCACTGAAATCAATGTCGACCCCTGGAAACTGAGCCATTCACAGAAAAATTGTTTCCATTTTGACCTGATCTGGCATCTTTTCGATTCCTTCTTATCTTCTCCAGCTTCCATTCCCCCTGTTTAAGCTATAAATAGCATCCATATGTACATCGGCTCTTCAGATTTGTTCATCATGGCGCATGGACTAGATCTGATAGGGTGCAGGCTTTTTCCCTTTGATCTTTCCTTTCTACTCTTTTCCCACCATGGTTAGAAGAATTCTTGTGAAGTAGTGCAGCATCACCTCACCTTCTTCGACTCTTCTTGTGAAGCCAGGAAGTACAACAACTAGAAGAATCCTTGTGAAAAGCTTGGGTTCAACGGCTGAAGGGAAGGAGCAAGGTAGAATGTCCTGTTGCACCTGTATCAGAGGAAGAGCGCGCCGAGGGGACGACCACCTTGGTCATCAACTCGTGGAGCTTTTGGCGGAAGATCACAGAATCTGGCGAAGATCTTAGTCTTCTGTTTCCTCTTCGCGGCACCCCATCTCTCTGGTGTTCATCGATTTAATATCCTCATCACATGAGAGATAGGATAATCTTCCACATTATGTACTCCATGAAGATGTAAACATGATGTACTGATATATATATATATATATGCTCATATTTTTGTTCTAAGGGCGATTGTTACATCGACCATTATCCGAATTATACATCGGCTATAAGTGTTTGAACACCTTTTGATTTTTTTTAAATTTTTTCTACTAAAGGCGATAACTTGGTATTGGCTATCATCCGAAACCTAAATCGGCTAAATAGCCAGAAGTAGTAATTGGCGAAGTATTAAATCCTCTTTTCCAACCTTGTCTTGATCTTGACAAGCATCAGCCTAGTCTTATTGAAGTCCAATTCTCTTAACCGGCCGATGCAGCTTTTTATTCTTCTTATATTTGAGAACCGATCGTCTGGATCGGCTGAAGCTCGAAGTTAGACATCTTGAGAAAATCTGTCTCCCACACTTTCCCTGATACGCAGATAACTTTATCAAAATTCCAGTGTGTATCGGCCGCTGCAATATGGAAGGGAGAATCGGCATTGACTACTTCCACTGACTCTCCAATCCATTGAATCACGCATTGATGCATGGTAGATGGAATGCAGCAGTTGGCGTGAATCCAATCTCTTCCAAGTAGTAAATTGTATTATCCCTTCCCCTTGATGACGAAAAAGGTAGTTGGAAGGGTCTTGCTGCCGATTGTCAGGTCCACACATATAGCACCCATTGCAGATGATGAGTTTTCTTCGAAATCAAGTAGCATGATGTCGATCTTGGTTAAGTCTTGCTCACTTTTCCCAAACCATCGAAGCATTGAGTAGGGCATAAGATTGACCGATGCACCACCATACACCAGGAGCCTTGTGACCGGCTTTCCATTGACAAGTCATTTGAGAAACAAAGCTTTCATATGTTGATGTTTTTCCTCATCTGGTTTCTCAAAACTGGCCAACATTGGATCCAAGGTTAGCAGAGCCGATCCTAACTCCTCATCTGAATTTTCTTCATCTGAGTTGTTTCCAAGAGTCATAAACTCCTTGGGTAGCATGAAAACTATGTTAACATCTGCTACTGGCTGACCTTCTCCCTTGTTATCAAATTTGGGTTTAGGTCGCCAGATTTGAGATCGGACCTTCTTCTTATCATGTGCTTGCTTTTCAATCTCTTCTTGTTGTTCCAATTATCGCAAGTGCTGGATCCTTCTCTTCTGAGACTTAGTTAAATCTTCTGGGCACCATTTAGGTTGATGGACTCTGTGTTGACTTCTGTCCTCGTATGTAGTGTTATGCCTTTCTGGATTCCTTGCCAATACGTCTTCATCAGGGACCCTGCTGTTAGCCATCTCTTCTAGCCAATCGGAATCCGTCTGATTTTCTCTGATTTTGCTTCCTAGCTGATCATACACGCTGATCCTGCCCCCCAGCCGATCATGCACTGGGATCCGTTGATTACAAAATTCTCGGCTGTTATGCATTGCTGGCTTATTTCCTCTGTCATTGGAGGAGGCCCTTTTGGAAGATTGTCCTTCAGAGTAAAAATCATTGCACTCCGGACAATTATTCATTGTTGGAAGTTTAATCCCTTCCTCCCAACAGTATCTGAATAACGAGCACCTCTAGTGATTTGAATTACGCCTTGCCCATTCTTCTCCTTCTCTGATCCTTTGTTGATGGCGTTGATATTTGTTCAGAAGAAACTGGGATTGAGTAACTTTGCTTGGTGCTCTTAGGTTATTCTCCTCAAGCAGTCCTTTACCTTTCACTTCTTCTGTTGTTACCTGAGCCTTGGGATCGATGACCTTTTTATTCTGAGACGATTTAGATGTCAACACCTTTGTTTGTGAAGTTGATTCCACTACATTAGTAGGGAAAGGATGTTGATCAATCTTCATCGGCTTTCCTGACTTGGAAGGTGTCTCAAATTTAAGCTTCCCTTGATCTATTGCCTTTTGAATCTGCTGACGAAACACCTTGCATTCGTCAGTGTTGTGGGACGTGGTATTATGCCAATTGCAGTACTTGATCTTCTTATGCTCTTCAGTACTTGGGATAGAGTGATTCTGAGAGAGTTTAATCTGACCCTACTGAAGAAGGAGATCAAATATCTTATCGGCTTTAGTTATATCGAAACCGAATTTCTCAGGTTCCTTTTTGCCGACGGAATGCGTAATCGGTCTTTTATCCGGCAACCACTCAACAAGATCAATCTCGACATCTCCTTCTGAATCAGTATCTTCAACATAAGATATCTTCTTCTGATAACTCCTTTGAGGTTCATAAAGCTGAGAAGAACTTTCATGGCTCAATCGATGTACCAACTAGCCTATGCTCTCAAATTCTTGCGAAGCATACTTCTCTTTGATTGAAGGCAAGAGTCCTTGAAAAGCCAATTCTGCCAATTGCTTGTCGGTCAGAGATAAACTATAACATTTGTTCTTCGTCTCTTTAAACCTTTGGACAAAGTTTGACACTGATTCATCGTTCCTCTATTTCAGACTGGTCAAATCAGTAATCTTCATCTCATGTACCCCGGAGAAGAAATATCCATGAAATTTCCTTTCAAGATCCTCCCAACTCTGAATAGAGTAGGCTGGTAATGATACAAACCAAGCAAAGGCTGGCCCTGATAGTGAAGATGAGAATAGACGCACCCTCAATAATTCATTTGTTCCTACATCTCCACACTGGATGATAAATCGGCTGATATGCTCAATAGTGGAGGTGTCGTCCTGGCCAGTGAACTTGGTGAAATCAGGTACCTTATACTTTTGAGGTAATGGAACCTGATCAAAATAGGCAGGATAAGGAGTCCGGTACACGTCAGTTTGTTGCTTTGGTTTCAACCCAAACTGTTTTTGCACCAAATTTGTAATTTCAGCCATAAACTTCTTACTCTGATCAATCGGCTGACTATCTGTCAAAGGATTTAGCCGATTTTGCATAATTCCAACTGTTCCTGGCTGTTCATATGTAATTGGCTGTGAAGCCAAAGGAGTATGCACAGCTGTATACCGAGGAAATCCAACTGAATGATGTATTCTATTTGGAGTTTCTTGATGCATGAGTTGCTCATCTGTGTTTTTCGACTGTCTTGGGTATTGAGAAACTGACGATATACGTTGAGCGATCTGATGGAGCAATATGGCTTGATGCATTGCTTTGTTATAATCTTCTTGAATTTTTGCAGCATAAACCCTTACTGCATACGCTTTATCAGCTGGACTCATCTGCTCTGGTATGAACTGATAATTGGAAATCGGCTTTTCAGCCGATGTCATCTCAAATGTTGAAAGTTGAGACGCTGTAGGGATTTCATAGGAATCTTCTTGTATTGGTTTGACAAGATGAGCATGTATAGCTGCTACTTCAACACGTTGAGATATTTGAGCTTCAGGATTAAAGTATGTGAATGAAATCCCCTTGTCATGCTTACTGGCCAATCCCCTCATATTATTGAAGACTGCTAAATAAGGAAGAGGAAATTCCTTTGATTTTTGTTTTGATCCCTTCGCAGAATTATTCGGCAAATCAAACCCAATCAATTTTCCACTTGCATCCCTTATCACTAGATATACTGGTGCAGCTAATGAAGGAGATTTATAGCTTTGAGATTCTGATTGACCATGTATTTCTATGGTCGTTGCAAGCTGTTCTCTGACAACCTCCTTTATACTATTGTGAATAGTATTGTTGAGAATAGGGGCTTGATCCACCAGCGTTTGCCGTAAAGCTTCAGTCATCATATCTTGAAGCTTCTCTGGTTTGGCCTGTATTATCAATTGGTTGAGCCTCGGAAGAGGACTCATTTTGAATGCTCCTTCCTTACCCGAGCCGAAACTTCCCAATAAAAGCTGGCGATATTCTTCCATGTGTTCTTCATATTCATCTCTATCTTCCTTACGGAGCTGATCCAAAGCGATTGGTTGGATGTTGGATTGATCAACACCTTTAGGCTGTTGAGGAATTGACATCGTGGAATAGTTCTTCGCGTCCCACCAGGCGTGCCAAGATGTGTTGACGTAAAAACCAGAATAAAGTTCTTCACGGCTGTAATATCCCTGATATTCAATAACACAAAGCACTTTAATTAGTTGGTATAATTAAGATTAATTAGTCTCTAAGCATGTTTTGCTTGATTGTGAACACATTTGCACAAAAGCCCTTGGTCAAAGTCAAAATACATGGTCAAACCCCTAGTGCTCCAAAAGGCTGAATTGGTTTTCTTGCGCGTTCTCCAAATTTCTCTATAGAAGTTCAAAATCGGCCAATATAAAAGTTTTTCCTTATCTCCGGGAACACATTTTTTATAATTGGCGGACATTCAAATTTTGAGTGGAAGTTCAATTAAATTTGAGTTGAAGCTGCTGCGCACAGTAAACAGGGGCCGAGAAAAACATCAAGTTCAACACGTTTTTCGAGACTGGCACTTGGAATTGAAACAAGGGCCGATGTCGCCGTCGCCGCGCCGAGAGCGCGCGCGCCTGCGTCCGGCACTACCACGGGTCGGATCGAGCGGCCTCCGACGTACGGACGCCCCGGCACCTCCGCTATGGACCCGCATGTTGACATTTCTTAACGCAACTATCAACGAACGGGTTTGGAACCCATCCTGGTAACAGCGCCAGAAATGCTGGTTGGTAATTCTTAATGTTACAGGAGTCCGCAAGCGCACGGAAGTACCATTGTACCATTTCCCCAAATGAGTATTCCAAAGGGTATCGAATCCAAGGAAGGCTTTGGTGGATTAACAAGCTCAACACTATTGCAATGAGTATAGATCGTAGACGGAAATAAATCAGACACTCAAGTGCAGGGGTAAGATATGATAATGGGGTAGTGTGATCACACACACACACACTCACTCTCTCTCTAAGGGATCCTAGGCATAGGAGGCAACATACGAGTTAGCTCTAGGTTCTTATGTACTATACACATAAAGCTGGTAAGAACGAGTTAGATACATTAGCGTTGAAGAACATTGACTTAAGCACCCAGGTACCACGGGGAGCTAACCTCCCGCGTTGCTTCCGCACAACTCCGGTTGTTAGACTTTAGACTCCTACAGCTTATCCGAACGTGGGGGATTTCAGAGGGACCAACGACTGTCACTACCGCGGCCTACCCCAAGACAAACCGTGGGATAAACTCATAAGTAAGGTAGCTACGCAACCCAAGCACCATGCTTACGTTGTTAGCCGGACTTGACCGGCCCGGGCTATTGTGACCTAGGTCGAGCCACCAGATAAACCTGCCAATTATACCGAGTACTGTAGCTTAAGCACAGACTTCATACAACGCAGTCATGTCATCTAACTAGATCAAACCAGGTTAGGTACACAAACGTATTCGTGTTTTCCTATGTCTGTTCAACTGGATCGAAGGGTCGTGTTCGTGAAGAACACGAGCCTCTAACTTATGAACAAACACCGGAAACATGTGAAAGTCACCTGTCAAGTGGATCGAAAGGCCTTGTTCATCAAGAACAGGAGCCTCTAAATGATGAACAAGTGAAGAACACATGAACAAATCACCCATGTATACTAACATGACTTTATATGAAATAGCTGAATAACTGAAGTAGATCAAAGTCATACAAATGAATAAAGATAGAAGAAAACTCATACCTAGATCCCAAAGTAGACTTGGAACCTGAAGTAGAACTACTCTAGCCTACCTCCTAGCCTTGAAACTAAAAGTGAGAGAGGTGTTGCAAGTGTGGATGGTTTCTAAGTGAGCCCCCTCCCCTTCTATTTATAGGCCAAGGCACCGGCGAGGAGTGGAGGCAAACACCCCGGGAATGGCACTTAGGACCAATGGGGAGACACCACGTGGAAGCCCCTGAGTGGAGGCCTCAAGGTCGGTTCGGTCGACCCCATAGGTCGGCCGACCCCCTGTGGGCCCCACTCGGGGTGTGTTTTCTCCTGGTGGCTGTCCTGTGGGTCCTGAGGTCGGTTCCTGGTGTCCACTTCCTTTTCATGCGGTGGTGGGCCCATGGATCCATGTGATGTCCATGTGTCACGCTCTGATTCGTCGGAGTGTGCTTCACTTGGATTGCTTGCATGGTATGCATGCATGGCGCCCTTGTTGGCAACTTTGCATGCATGGCATCCTTGTTGGCAGTCCTCCTAGGATGAGGTGATGTGGCATGGATCATAGAAGGTGAGTTTTCCACTCTTTTCTTGCTTATTTTCCTGCAATCAAATAATCTCCAAGGACAAGTGGAACTACATTATTCTTAACTAAATACGTGTAAGCAATGCCTTATGCTCCTTTATTTATGAGTATATTGACGGCTAAAGTAGGCACTTAACAGCCGTCGACACCGCGCCCGTCCGTGGACCCTCCGCCTCGCCTTCTCCCTTGAGCCGCGCTCATTCGACCGGGAACGTCGGGCTAGGGCCACGCGCCGCGTGCGACCGTGCTCGTGCGCGTGTCCTGCGCATGCCGCGCGCCACCTGGCCGCGTGCCCGTGTACACCTCCGCCTCGCCTGCATCGTGAGCCACGCGCCTGCGCGTTTAAAAGACACCGCACGACGCCGTCGCCCCTTTTCCGTGCTCTGCCATCCGTCCATGAGCGCGCCGCCGGCCACGCCATAACCGCCGCCGCGAGCTCGCCCCTCCTGCATTGCGCACCGCCTTTCCCCTTCTCCTCCTAGCCCTACTGGTCTTCCGCAACACCACACCGTTGCCGCTTGGACACGGGACCCCCCCGGCGCCGTCTAGCAGCCGTCGCGGCGGGCGAGCTAGAGCTGTACCGCCGCGGGCCACCAGCGCCGCCTTCCCCGGTCCGGGCGTCGCCATCATCCGCCCAAGTAAGGTCAGTCACAGCCTCGGGCTGCCCCCTCCGGCCAAGTCCGGCCGTCAATGCCGCCGCCGACGAAGGCTCCACGCCGCAGGTACCAAATTGCGGGGATTTAAATCTTCCTAGGGTCTTCTCCGTAAAGCAGGGACCCAGTTGTAATTACCAAAACTTAGTTTAAGGGCCCCTCTGTAAATGTGTCTTAGGGTTTTAGCAGCAACTTCAAAAATTTGTTAAAAATCGTAGAAAATTCAGAAAAATGTAAATCCAACTGCATTGGATTCGTTGTGAACAGATCTACAACTTCTACAAAAGTTGTATAGGGTTTTTTTGAGTAGTATTGAAATGTAAATTCAAACTCAGTTTGAGGCATTTTTATTGTAATTCAAAATGTACTCGTGAAAATGATATGAAATTTGGATATGTTTTTTTGTGATCCATGTTTAGATCTGTGACCAAGTTTCACACATGTTTGTTGTGTATAATCATAGTTATGATTTTTGAAAGATTTATGTTAGTTTAAGCTTGATGCTTTTTATAGTCCCCTCAGGATATAAATTCCTTAAGCACCAATGCACCCTAGGCCTTTGTAATGATGTTTAGTACCTCTGGAAAAATAATGGTGATTTTAGGAGCATGTTTGAATGGTGTTTGTTATTTATGTTTGTGAAGGATGTTAAATGCATAACTTGAAAAATATGATAGATCCACTTGAATGTGTTAGTCAGGAGCTTAGTTTTGACATCCACTGTATGAATTAATGAAGCTTATCTAGGCTGAATCTTGTCTTTTTCATTTAAATTAAGTTATAAATGATCTAAGGCTGAATTTTGGTATTTAAGTTTGCTGTAGTCATATTCTGATATGGTAAAATATTCATGCCAGTTGGAGTCATATTTTAATTATTATGAATTATGGATGAATGGTTAGTTAAAATGGAATAAATAGATTATATTTATCTTTTAATTTGAAAAGGAGGTGTTTGTGTTTAGTTTCTGTTTTGAAATAATTTTAATCACACCCTCATATGGATGGTGAAGTTTATTATTTTAATTTGCTTAGATATGCACACAATCACCATCAAAGTCATAACTAGTCTACCATCGCTCACCCCCTACTTTTAGTGAAGTTTAGTAATTTAAGTTGCTTAGATGTGCACACAATCCCTATCAAAATAGTGGTTAGTTCACCCTCACCACACCCCATTACTTTTTGTGAGTTTTCTTAGTTGTTTAGTTGAATGTGGCCAACAATAGTTGGGTTTGGTGGTAATTCTCCCACTTTCACCATAATCTAATGCATGTGCATAAACGTGTAGATTTACCCGACGGAACGTACACTCTCACTCAGGAGGAGGAGGGATCCGCTAGTGGGGAGCTGGATCAAGCTAGCGGGCAGCAAGACCTGGACCAAAGTCCAAAAGAGCCCAAGGCTAGTGCTGAGTTAGAGGAAGGCAAGCACCGGAGTTCATCTAACTCTTTTTCTAAACTAACACCTTTACTTTCCAGTAATTATGCTTTATTTTGTGCATTTAAGTTTCAGGAGTTGTTTTGAAACTTAGATGCATGATCCTTAGGATTCCTATGCTCTTTTACTAGTATGTTAGGAACGCTAGTGCCATGCTCTAAGGATACAGTACAAGTCGAGTAATGACTCATTGCTCGCGAGATATAGAATGCTTATGTTGGAATCATAAGTTGGTTAAATTTGACTCGCTCATGTGGTAAGAGCAATGGGTTCGGTCTCGACCGAGTAGTATGGTGCTGGTCTAAGCTATTGAGCGTATCAAATGCTTGTCGGGAATGGGACCGGTAAACCTAGTACCTAATGAACCAGTGCGGGGACTTTATCGCTACTAATCTTGAGATGCGTCTCCTGGTTTGATTCCGGTAGTGCAAGTGTGAGTCTGGGCGTGCCGTGTGAGGACGTCCCAGTAACCTTGTACTTAGGACTATGGCATCTGTCCCTAATCTAGGGAGTGACGGGAACTGCCCGGTCGGGGTAGACCCCGCATTTGTTTTTCTTTAGATTCTTTGGGGTGTACCTTCTTCCGTGTATCTTGAGTTTACCTTGCAAGGATGTAAATCAATCGATCATCGGTCACTCGCCGTTATCTGAGTCAGCTTGACCACTGGTTACCCCATGTTTATTTATGAAACATTTTGGATTAATATTGTTGACTGGTTAATCTTGTTTGCACAACCATGCTTGTTTAGCTAGGTGCTTACCTAGAAGGGTTAACATACTAGAACTTGAGCTAAAATTTGAAAGTAAGGATCAACTCTTAGATGCTTTTGGCAAAACAAACCTACCAACCAGAAAGCCTTGCATGTCTAGTTGTATCTTTTATATTTGATGGGTCAGTCTTGCTGAGTATTAGCTTACTCAGCCTTGCTTAATTTGTGGTTTTCAAGTAACTCCATCTGGCCTGGTGCTATCCCAGATGGATGATAAATTGAATGGGAAAATGACGATGAGGAGTGATATAATGTGGATGGCTTCCCATATGTATCACGCGTGTAGTTTTATTTCCGCGGTTTAAACTCTGAATCATGTTTTCTTTCATGTACTAAAAACCTGGTTTGTAATATTATGTACTTGAGGACTTTTATGTAATGTAATCTTGTACTCTGGTCCCGCTTTCGTGTGGGCTAGCGCATATTCTCGATCCTGTGTAAGTGATTCACCAGGCATGACCCGGCAGAGGCGACAAAATACATTTGTGTTATCGCTTATGAGCCAAGTGGATCGGCTTAGGTAATATTATGGATTTATTTTGGGCGGTTCTGTCGCAGCGACAGCACATAACGGATCCACGGGATGTAACAAGGCGTGCCAGCCGACCTGACCTGTTGATCGGCATGGAAAGATAGGAAACGGTAAATGCGGGTTAGATCGGCTAGAGAACTGATGTGGATCTTCAACAAGTAACGACCTGATCGGCCGATACAACTGTAGAGCGAATCGGCGAGCTAGAGCAGCCGAAGTGCGATTATAACCAAAATGGCTAGATCAGCCGATTTGATGACGTAGGCAAAGCGCAAGCAAAAGCAGAGTAAATAAGCGCTACGGGACAACACTTGAATCCGATCTGAATCGGCTAGATCGTAGTGAAACGATGCAGGAGCGACGATAGCCGATACGATGTGATTACGAGCTGGATAAATTGGTGATAAAAGCTAAATAAACAAGAAAAGACTTGCAAATCTAGCTGATATCGATAAGTTGTGAATAAAACTTAGATGAAACCACAGCGATGCGCCCGGAGGTTAAAGCCTAGTTGTTATTCGATAAAACGGTACTTACAAGCTTGTCGGAGGTCGATCGATGCAGCTCGACGAGCTAGAAGAACAACGTTTGAAGAAACAAGAAAATAAGAAGAAGTAAAAAAGGGGTGGCGAAGTCGCCGACTTGAATAAGTAAAGGTTTTGTTGATATTGGTGTGTACAATCTTTCTCTGATCACGCAGGGTCGCTATTTATGTCCTGAGGACAACTTGACTCCTAGTCGATGACGACAATGTTTACTTGAAACTAAAGACATAAAACTACCAAAACTTAACGATTCATATAGGAATCAGACTCTCTAAACTGGTTTTGACCCGATGTCAACTTGATCGTTGACCCACCCCCGTCTCCCTTCCTTTGGAGTGTTCTTCCTCCACCGCGTTTCTCTTCCATCAATCGGCCGATCCTCGATCGGTTGGTTGCTTCTCCCCTTTCTTTATCGTCTTTGAGGTCTTTCTGATGTCTCTCCATCTTTCCTCTGACACGTGTCAAAAAATGGTGTCAACACGGGGCTTCCGACCGGCGACTCCTCAGAGGACACCTTCGACGCGGCGTCGCACGAGCACGTGCACCCCTCCGCGCCGCCGTGGACGACGTAGTAGAGGTCGAAAGCGGGGAGCGTCTCGAGGAGGCGGCTCCTCCCGTCCCCGCACGCGGGCGGCTCGAATTCGAGAGAAGCGAGCTTCGCGGTGGGTGGAGGCGGGCGCAGCGGATTTTTATCCTCCCTCCGCGCCGGTCAGCGGATGCGGGCGGACGCGGCTTGGGGACGAAGGGTGCCCTACTCGATTCGTCCCGCCTCGCGCGTGCCCGAAGCCTGGATCCCGCCGGTCGTGGACCTCGAGGCCGTCCTTCTCGATCCGCCCTGCCTCGCGCCGCCCGAAGCCTGGATCATGCCGTCCGTGGACCTCGAGGTCGCCGCCGGCTTGGGGAGGAGCGAGGCAGAGCAGGGTGCCCTCACCTCCCGCAAGCCGTGTGCCCTCGCCGGATCTGTCCTATCTCAAGCTTGATGATGGGGAAGGAGGCGGCGGGGAGCACATCGTCGCCGGCGGGGACGCCGCTCCTCTGCTCTGACGCCTCCCCTTCCTCCTGCTCCGACGCCTCCCCTTCCCCCTACTCTGTCGCCTCCCGTTCCCCCTGCTCCGTCACCTCCCCTTTCGCTCTGCCCGCCCAGATCTCACCGGCGGTGGTGGAGGAGCCGCTGGCGAAGTCGAGGAGAGGGAGAGAGAGAGTGGGGGCGGGTGGGAGGTGGGTAGCGAGGCAGTTGGGATGCAGCGTTCCCAGGGATACGTGTACGAGGGGCATCACTGCATTTTGCAGCAGGCTTTGCAGCTCGCGTCTGCAAAATGCAGATGCAGCACCGACTGCAGCATCCCCTAGAGATGGTCTAAGGCATTTACTATGGGCTAGGCGAACCGGGTGATGCCTCTCCCATTTTGCATGCCCTTGTTGAAGGCAGCCTTAGAGTGGCATTTCGCTACAGTGGTTGGATTGGTGGGGAACCCAACACTCTTACGGCCACGGTCACGGTCTGCCTCTCTGCCTACATTTCTGATACTACTTCCTTCGTCTCTAAAAGAGTGTCGCAGTTGGTTTTCGTGCCACAAATTCGACTGAATTTGTAGAAAATACATGTAATATTTGTATCTTCAAATAAATTTATTAAAAGTTAGATTCAAATATCTATCTAACTATATTATTTTTTACTATAAATATGAATATATTTATATATATAGTCAAAATTGTTTTTCAGTAAGTGAAAACCATACTTTTTTTTGAGACTGAGGGAGTACTAAGTGTTCAGTGCCACTAGGGGGGAGCATTGTGGAGGGGAACGTAGTACTCCAGTACGTGCCAGCTATCAGGCAGTGTACGCACGGCCCTGGGAGTCGGACCTGACCAACCATCGGCCGGGCACGGCAGCCTCACCGTACTGTACGTGCTAAATTATCAGTGCTCCTCCACCAGGCCCACCGGGCACCGGCTAGCTGCCGCTGCCTGCTTGGTGTCCCCGGCCGCCCCCGGCCACGGCCAACCGGCCTGTTCGTCTGGCAGACGGCTGGTGGCTGATGCTGATTTGTTCTGAGAGAAAAGTATTGTTGGCTGGTAGCTGGTGACTGATTTGTTCTGAGAGAAAAGTACTGCTGGTTGGTGGCTGATCAGCCAAGCGAACACGGCGAACCACGAGTCGACACAGGGGAAGTGACGACGCGACGTGTACGTGGCCATGCAATGCCACTAGCTAGCTAGCTTCTCCCTAGTCCAACTCCGAGCCGAGTACCATGGCTCCAACGCGCGGCGGGCAGCCGGCCGGGCACCACCACTACCCCGCGCGCCACCAGTTGCCGCGGCGCGATTGGCCGGGGTGATGGGAGGATCACGCCGGTGGACGGTGGTTTCAGGCGACCTCTCGCGGCCACCACCAGGCTAGCGCTCGCGCCTAAGACCATCCACACTCGTGTTACTTTATTTCCTCCTTCAAAACAGAATATGCTATCCTAGTCATCGAGATTCTCTCCTTTATATTTACTTCTCCCGCATCCGTCATCCTTTATATCTCCACTTCATCCCAACTACCCTCCGGCGAGACCCACTTGTCAGCCTTATCTCTCTCCCTTCCTCCCCGGCCGCCTCTCTCTCTCTTCCTCCCTCGACTCCTCCGCCAAGCTCCTGCTCCCCTTCTCGTGCGCACACCGGCAGTGGGCAGACGGCAGGGCCTCGGCTCTCAGCTCCAGCTCCAGCGATGCCGCCTCCGCCTGCGCCTGCGCAGGTGGCGACGACGACGAGCACCGCCCTGCGGGCGAAGCACGGAGCTCCTGCCGACGTCGTCCATGGAGGATGAGTTCTCCGCCATCCCCACCGCCACCGCCTCCCACCTCTCCGCCTCCGCGTCCATGGAGGACGAGCTGTGGCGGAATCCTCCTCCCCTCCCTTTCCGGCGCGTGGAGGCCGCCTTCCCCACCGGTGGATCTGCCCGGCGCGCAGAGGCTCGATGGTCGGGCTCCCAGCGAAGGAGTCCTCCCCCACCGACGCTGGCGCCTCCCACCGGAGGAGGAGCAGAGACGGGGCCTCGAATCGACGATGATGCATCGCTTCTCTCTCGCACGCAACCCGCGCCCCTCCCCTGCTCGCGGCGGCCGCGGGGCACGGTGGTGGGCCCTCCGCCGGTGCGGTCCCGGTGCTCCCTCTGTCCCCGTGCCCGTCCATCGTCGCGGCAGCCACAACCGGGGGACCTGGTCTGCTCTCCTCCTCCGCGTTGGGCTCCTTCGTGGCAGTGGAGGAAGCGCGGCGAGATCCGGCCGCGGCGGCGGGCTCCGATGCCCCTCACCTCCGATTGGACTTCACCGACGCGGGGTCATGGCGCCATCCTCGAAGATGGAGGCGGCGGGCGGATGCGGCGGCGGCGGACGGAGCTCCTCGCTGTCTCGCTCTGCTGTATCCGGATGCGGCGGCGGCGAACGGACCTCCACTTCTCGTGCGGCGCAGCGGCGTCCTCCACTGGCGCTGGAGCGGGAAGGCATCCCTCCGTCCCTTCCGAGCGCGGGCGCGAGAGATGGGTTGGACTGCGCGGGGCCCGCGCCTGCCGATGAAGGAGCCCCGCCGTTCCTTCGAATCCGGAGGAAACGGGAAGCGACGGCAAAATGGCGTGCCTCCTGGAAGAGCCCGCTGCGGGGCGTTCTCCTTTATCCCCGTCCTGGAGGAGGTGATGAAGGACCCCAGTGCGGGTGGTCTAAATGCCTTCAAACCAAAGCTCCTCCAATCTGTTTGGTTAAAATGGTTGATGTATGGTCGTAATCAGGAGATCCAAGTTCGATTCCTCATTATAGCGAATTATCAAGCTGGTTTAAAAGAACTCTCTCGTCTGTGAAATCAGAGTTCGAGAATTTTCTAGACTTGGGAAAGATTATTTCTTCTTAATGAAAACCCGTGTGGCGATCTTACCCACCGAGCCTAGTTTTGAATGCCTTGCAACATGCGCCCCGCGGTGCCCGCTCTATACGCTGGCTGATTCTGAAAGAGTAGGAGCCTCACGAGAAAGGCTACAATAAGCGCGCTGCGTGCCGTAAGTATTAACCGAACACAATTTTATGCTACACAAGCGCAGGAATTCCTGTGACGCCCCAGGTTTTTAATTAGCATCATTAGTGCTAATGACCGAGTCAAACCTGTTGACTCTAGTCAAACCTTGGTCAACCTGGGTCATCACCTCGAAAACCTAACCACAACCCCTAATGGTCAACCTTTGGTCAAAGCTTGGTCAAACCCTAGCAAAGACCCTAGTCAAACCCCTTGAGACACCTAGTCCTTTGGAACTTTTGCCGCGTTCTCCACATTTCGCTTAAACACTTCAAAATCGGCCAATATAAAAGTTGTCCGTCTTTTCGAGGGACACACTTTTCATAATTGGTGACATTTCAAATTTGGAGAGGAAAGGGTTCAAAAGTGCAAGTCAAACTCGATTTTACTATTCACCCGAGCCAAGTTTTTCTCCAAATTGGCATTCAAATTTCTCTTTCAATTTGAATCCAAATCAAGTTCAGTTTGTGCCTAACGTGTAGAGGGTTGACTCACCTACAAATTTCGTATCTACCGAAAATGAAGTTTGAATTCGAAGTTTTGAACAAACCACGGTCAAACTTGCCATCTTGGGGCTTGACCGGGGCTGAGAGCGCGTCGGCGCGACGTCGTGCGCGCGTGGGCGCCACGCGTCGCCGCCGCGTCGCCGCCGTACCCGGGGCCCGCCCTGCGAAGCACTGTACGCGCTCGGCGCTGCCGTCATCCGCGCACGCGCCCCGAGCCGCGTCTCGGGCGGGGGAGCCACGCAGGCCGCGCGGCGCGCAAGCGCGCCCACGACGCCAGACCCCCCTGTCGTGCACGCCCGCCGAGGCCCGCGCCGCCGTACCGTGGCATATTCGTCATCGATTCCTTCACCGCGAAGCGTTGCTCATCCACCCGCTAGCTGACCTATAAAAGCCGCTATCCCTCCCCTCGCGCGGAGCGCATGCCACCGCCTCCGCCGCCTTTACCGCCGCCGTGCGGAGCTCACCCCTGCGCCCACTTCTTCAGCCACCTGACCCCTCGAACATCTCCCCTAGGACCCATTGGAGCTCGAGCCACCGCTTGTTGTCCCGCATTCCGCCGATTCTCGCCGGAATTCCACCCGCGGCGGCCGCACAGCCCCGGCCTCGGCGCCGGAGCTCGCCGGAGCTCTCCCCGACGCCACCGCCGCCTCCAATCGCCTCTAGGTGAGCACCCGGGGGGTCCCGTGCCATTTGTTGGCTAGGTCCGGCCGGCTATCGCCGCCGGCGAGCTCACCCGGCGGCGGGAGGGCAGAATTGTGAGGATTTGATTCTTTGCAAGGGCCTAGGTGTGAACTAGGGGCATATCTATAAGACTTTAAAAGATTCCAGGGGCCTGCTTGAAAATTTGATCTTAAATAGTGAAAGCCTTTTTGCTGAATCTTGTAAATTTCATAGAAAATCATAGAAAAATCAGAAAATGCAAACTAAATTTTGTTAGATTCCTTTTGAAGAACCCTACAACTTTTGTGAAGCTTGACCCTACTTTTGAGTGATAGTTTGTGCATGAAAAATAGAAGACTGTTAAACCTAGATCTGTTGTAGCTCAAAATCTGCAAGTGCTCTGTAGTTGAATTTTGGTTATGTTGTGTGTTATATCATGCCTAGCTTCTGTACCAAAAATTGCACAAAGTTATGCTGTAGATATTTTATTATGAATTGTTTTGTATTTATGCTGATTCTGTCCAAATGATTTTTGTAGATAAAAATAAATATATTTTTGTGCTCAACTTCTGCATGTGATCTTCTTATGCCTAAACGCATCTCTGGTGAATTAATCACAATTTTATATCTGTAAGAAATATTTAATCTTGTTTTATGCCTAATTTTCCTTGTAAATGCATAGCTCAAGATCTATAGTAGGTCTAGGTGTATATGTTGCATGCCTAGCGTAGATTTGGACTAGAGGCCATGTGTGAGAAAGTTGAGATCCATTTGATGCTTATTTATTTTTGTATGCATTTATCATGTTTTGGTAGCTAGCTTTTGTCTTTTTCAGTATATTTAATTCATAGCTCTCCTAATTGTGCATGTGTGTGCAGTGACTTTGTATAGGCTTGTAGTGCTTCATAAACACTTCCACTGAATTTTATGAAATTATTTTGTGAATAAAAGCAATGAAAGCCATTTAAGCTTAATATTAAGTTGAATTGGGAAAATCACCAACACACACCTAATGACCCTATGTTGGTGATATGAACATGCTAAGATGGTTAAGACCAACCCCTTACTGTTTTGTGAACTTTAAAGTAATTTATTTACATAAATGTGTACACAGTCACTATCCCATAGAATAGTTAATAAAGAACCGCATATTGTTCCTTTATTGGAAGAGTATGCTAAATGTATTTCTTATCTAGGTGAATGTGGTCAACCGTGCACACCATGGTTGTCATGTGTTGTTTGTAATAAATTAAATAAAAAACCATCAATTAAGTCTTGCATTTGCATCCCCGTGTAGATCTTCCCGACGGTAGATACATGCTCGTGCCGGAAGGAGGAGACGAAGGTGCTGACGGTGAGCTGCAGTACGTGGACGTAGCTCAGGACCTGGACCAAAGTCCAGAAGGGCCCAAGGCCAACCTTGCCAGCGAAGGCAAGCCCCGGACCATTAACCTTTCTTTTTAAAATTATGCAATTATCTTTGCTATGATTGTGCATTTACGTTTCAGGAGTTGAATTGAAACCCTAGATGCATAATCCCTAGGTACCTATGCTCTTTTACTAGTATGCTAGGTCGATAGCTGCTATGCTATAGGACCGGTACAAGTCGAGTGATGTTCGTCACTCGCGAGAATAGGTTCTTATGTTGGAATCATAAGATCTTTATAAATGGATTGCTCATGTGGTAAGAGCATGGGATTGGGCTCCGGTCCAGTGGCTTTCGTGGGTTAAGCTTTTGAACGTACTAAGCACTTGTCAGGAATGGGACCGGTAAGCCTAGTACCTTAATGAGACGGTGCGGGAACTTACTATTACTAATCTCGAGTAATCACCTGCCCGGCTAGCTACCGGGAGAGGGGGGTACATGTGTGAAGCTGGGTGCCTTGCGGGGTACGCCAGATAGCCGTGTACCCGAGACAGTAAGATTCGATCCCAAGCCGAGGACTTTTGGGAACTGCCTGGTGGTTGTCCATGTGAGGGCACCCTACCGTGTGTTTAGGTTTACCTTGCAAGGTTATAAATCAATCGATTGTCGGCCTCTCACCGTTATCTGAGACTGCTTAATCAACTGGCCATGATATCCCTTAATGAGGGAACTTTGTGAATATTACTGCTTGAATTAATTGTATTGTACAATTCTTGATTGAATTAGTTGGCACACTTAGAAATGGTAATCAACTAGAATTTGTGCTGAAATATTGAAAGTAAGGACTTACTCCTTGTTGCTTTTCAGCAAAAGAACTCCACCAGCCAAAAAGCCTCTCATGTCTAGAGTTTGGTGATGTAGTTATCACCCGCCGGTTAAGTCTTGCTGAGTATTAATATACTCAGCCTTGCTTTAAAAATGTGGTTGCAGGTGTTGTTTGACCTGGTGAGATTCCACCCGGTTGGGAGCTGGAATGGGTGGATGACGATGAGTGATGACATCACGGACAACCTCCTGTGATGTTTATCGTTCCGCTAGTTTATTTTTTTCCGCTGTTTTCGAACTCTGAACCTTTACTTATCATGTCATGAACAATGGTTTGTAATAATTAAACCCTTCGGGGCAAATTGGATTTAGTTTGTGTTGTACTCTGGACTCGCCTTCGCGTGAGTTTTAATGCATATATGTTCGATCCTCTGTGTGAATTCCAAGTGATTTACCGGGCGTTAACCCGGCAACTAACGACAGGATGATACTTTACTGTCGCTTAATGGCCAAAGTGGATTGGTTTAGGCGATAGTACGGTATTTTCCTGAGCGGGTTGTCACAATTCCGTTCAAATGCGTGGACACCAAAGCATGCTACAATACGTGTTGGCACAAGTTTTGGTTCTTCAATGCACGGAAATGAATTTAAAGTTTCCAATTACCATGTTCCAATCATTACTATTTTTAATTTGTCCTGATATATACACTACTAGGGAATGAGGCTTTCATCCCAGGCAAAATTTGACATTAGTACCGGTTATTTTGCCGTCCGGTACTAATGTCAAATTGCACCGGTACTAATGTCTCGTGCGAAAAAAGAGACCTGCGGAGCCATCTCATAACAAACATTAGTACCGGTCTGTATTCAGCACCGGTACTAATGTTCCACATTAGTACCGGTGCTGAATACGGACCGGTACTAATGTAAACACCAACACATTAGTACCGGGACATATTATCACTCGGTACAAAAAGTATGACATCTATACCGATGGGTGGGAAGCACCGATACAAATAAATTTCTCCGTCAAGCGCTGTCTCAATCTTTTGTAAAAAAAACATCTCGAGCGCCCCGTCAGCCCCCTGCGCGCCCCCCTGCTCATCTTCGTTCTTATCTCCTCATCTTCTTATTATCTTCTCCTCATCTTCTTATCTTCTCCTCTCTGGCTCCTTTCACATGGTTTCTTATCTCACCTCTCTTCTCTTCGACCTTGCGCAGGGCGGCGGCCGGCAGGCGCGGCGGCGGCCGGGGACCCAGGCGCGCGGCGGGACGCGGACCCAGGCGCGCGCGGCGGCCGGACGCGGACCCTGGCGCGGCGGCTCGCGGCCTCCCGGCGCGGGGGCTCGCGGCCGCCGGCGCACGGGGCCAGGGGCCAGGCGAGGCAGGCGGCGCGGAGCCAGGCCGGCGCGGCGGCGCGCAGCCACGCCATGAGGGCCGGGACCACGCGGAGGCCGGGCCGGCCGGCGCAGCGGCGCGGAGCCAGGCAGGCCGACCGGCGCGGTGGCGCGCAGCCAGGCCGGCCGGCGCGGCGGCGCGGAGCCAGGATCCGGCCGGGAGGGCCGCGGCCGGGAGGTCAACGCCGGTGATCTTTTTTTTTTGGTTCATCTCGATCTGTACATGTTGAATTTGTTCCTCTTCCTCCCCTTTCCTTGCTCACTTCTCTTTGCACAGATTTTTGATGTGGAGTTCTTGATGTATTTGATTTTTGTTGTAAGATCTGTGATTGAGAATATGATTGTAGATCTATGTGATTGTAAATATATATGATTGAGAATATGCATGTGTGATTGTGAATATGTGATTGAAAGGGAAAAAGAAAAGAAAAGAAAAAGAAAAAGGAGGAATAGACGGGGGAACCGACGGAACGGCGGACTGACGGACACGGCGCGTGGATAACATTAGTACCGGGTATTTGAGCCGGTACTAATGTTTCTATACTTTTAGTACCGGAAGGACAATACCGGTTTCAAAACCGGTACTAAAAGGGGGTTGAGTACCGGTACAAATAGCTCTTTCCATAGTAGTGATAGCATCGTCCTTGTCGGTGAGGCCCACCTATAATCATCTAAAAACACATCCCTCCACCTCTTTCTCCATCCAGCATGTACCTCCTTCTTTTTCATAATTGTGGTAAAAAAACCACCACCACCTTAAAATTAATGTCATGTCTCACTATTCTCAGATAAGAGCATGTACAAGAGACTCGGTATGGGACTCGCCATGCCAAAATTTGACGAGCTACAGTGAAAATGAAGGTCCAACAACCTTGCTATCGGACTCGCCATGCTTCCCTACTAGACATCCATCTCCTCCCACCCACCAAACTTGGCGAGGCAACGTCGCTCGCCAAGCGCTCTCCAAACGTGGGCCCGCCAAAGTGGAGACGGTCGGCCGGTGGGGAGGAGCTCGGGGGAGGTCCGATGCGGGCGTGGGGGAAGACGAGGAGATGGCCGGCGGAGGAGCTCCGGGAGGCCAGCGGGAAGGAGCTCCGGGAGACAGACTGCAGGGAAACGGCCGGCGGTGAGGGAAGGAGAAGAAGGAGGAGAAGGGCGCAGCGCAGCCTGGATCCAGCCGCCCCGGGCATCGACGTCCGCCTGCATGACGCAGCGGAGAGGAGGAGCTGGCCTGGAGCGGAGGAGGGGTGCCGCCGCTGGCCCGCGGAGGAGGAGGTGGTGGGCGTGAGGGGCTGGCTGGTGAGGGAGAAGAGGAGAAGGACGGCGGCACAGGAGCAGCAGCACGCGCGACAGCCAGAGGAAGCTTTGGGGAGGACCGGCGACGGGCGTAGGTCCTCGTCCTCCTCCGCGGCCTGACCAACAGGGAGATGGGCGGCCACCTAGATCTGGGAGAGGAGATCGAGGAGGGCAGCGGCGGCGACAACCGCCAGCCAGGAGGAGAGGTGCCGACAAGACCTGGGGAGGAAGAAGGAGAGTGGAAGGGAGAGGACAGAGGAGGATGCGGTGGGAGCAAGAGGAGGGGTGGGGGGAGGAACTGACGTGTGGGCTCCACACACGTCAGTGTGAGTGGAGAGGAGAGTTAATAAGAGCTGTTGGAATTTGGAGGGTAGAAAATAAAGAGTCGGTTGGGATGGTTAACTGAACGTGGAGAGTTATATTTGTAGTGAGTCGAATGAAGAGTTGAATTTGGCTCTTATGTTGGAGACGCTCTGATAAGGCCCCCTCCAAAAGGTAGCGTATAGGGCAACTTTTAAATTTTATATTCGGCAAGTAGTGTCAAAACCAAACGTTAGGTGTGGACACAACAGATAGGCACGGAGCACATCCCTCACTGAGGCACATCATCTAAACCTACCGCGCTGCAGTTTTTTATTGTGCATAGGAGACGAGTTATCTCTAATTGTTGGAGCAGGCCTAAGGTGATTCGTCCTTGTGAACACTACTTTAAATTTCAATGTGGGGGGTGAATCTTTTTTGTTTGTTTGTTTGACTTATCAGCGACCAGCTGGCACTACTTTTTTTTCTCACAACAAATTAGCATTACATTCTTACATGATCTTTAGCGCTATTTAAAACAGTGGAAACTGTTTCATGCCGCCTGAACTTCGCTATACATGAGGGTTTGGTTGGTTGGTTCTCTGCCAAAATTTTGGTTAGGGAAGAAACTTTTTTTTTTGAGGGGGAGTCAGGGAAGAAACTTATTACCTACATTTTGGTAAGATATGTGTGGGAGCTTGCCAATTTTTTTTGGCGACAGACCACCAATCAGTGGTAAAAAAGAATTGGCAGCCAGCCAAAATCAAACCTGAATACAAAGTTTTTACATCCTGATTTGAGAGTAAACGGTGAGGGTACGGCGGAAGAGCGCTCAACAGCAGGTACGGCGCTGTGCATACTACGCATGGATTTGTATTTTGCTTGGCCGGAAGATGCAAACAATTCTGCAATATCTGGCCTCCTCGTCGTTCTCGACCTTGTCGATTACTGTGGAGATCGAAGAGCTAATGAGGAACTGGCCGGCTATTTCGAGAATCACAACGGCTCCACCATTGATGCAGGAGCAGAGGTAGGACGGAGGAATCGACGACGACGCATGCAGGCGGCTGTTTTCCTTGCAAGGGGAATCTCTCTGCTTGCATTGCTTGCTCCGGCGGACCTGTCTGACCTCTCGAAGGACGAGGTGGTCTGGCTGGTCTTTTCGGGCATGTGGCACCCTGTTCGTCTAACTTATCAGCCACCAGCTAACGGTATTTTTCTCTCAGACATCGTTTAGTTCGGTGAAATTTTGGTGAAAGTGGTGAAATTTTTGCATTGGGAAGCGTGTTCTGTGAGAGGTGGCACGGTCTGCGATACGAAAATTTTTGGGACTTTTGGGAACTAAACGGGCCTCAGAACATATCAGCCACCAGCTACCAGCTACCAACCAGTGATACTTTTATCTCAGAACAAATCAGCACCAGTCACCCGTCGTCAACCGACGAACAGAGGGGCTCTGCATGCGTTAATGATGTTGCTCCTTTCCAAGCCAAACACACAGTGGCACCATGACTCTTCTCGTGCTGTACAGTAGTGGTAAGCTGGCCATGCCCCTGGCTCCGTGTGTCGGTCGTCGTCCTGCTCCCGCACGGCTGCACACACGCCAAATAGACGATCACTATTCGCTGCACAAGTGGGGCGCCGCTCGTTCTGAGTTCCCCTGCTGTTACATGTCTGAAGTCTGAACGCCAGCTGCCTGTAAATTGAAGCATCATCATCGATCTACTGCATTCCGTTTTAAACTCTACACAACTTCTTTCAAAAAAAAAACTACAAGACACAAATTAATCTTGTTACAAACTTAGAGGTTGTTCGGCTGGTAGAATGAATAATACTCGGCTGCTAGATTGAATAGTATTGTATGAGAGAAGATAAATCGAAACAAGTCGAGATAGACCAAGTTAAGATAAGCTGAACAGCCTCTTACAGTGGGATGTTTTAATTTCTGCAAGATTTTGAAATTAGCTTATTTCATGAATCATCGTAAACACTTGTATATATATTTACACTAGTTATAAACTGCATGCCGGCAGTTATAGTTAACTGAATAACTGGTATCATTGGCTGCACTCCTCATGAAGACTCGATGCAGCGGAAACTTGCGTCCATGCAGAGCAAAGATGACGCAACGACAAATCTTTTTTTGGTGATACTGCTCGCCTTTCCAAGGTGCACCCACGATGTGCACCAAAAGCAGTCTATATAGTGACTAAACATTGTGAAACTAGCATACGTCTTGTTCGTCTTACTTTTTAGCTATTAACTAGCAGTACTTTTATTTCCTACCAAATCAGAATCAACCATCTGTCATTAGTCATATAGCAATATTTTTCTCTCCTAACAAATCAGAACTAGCCACCTGTCACCAGTCAGCCGAACAAGATGATAGTAGCTCATAACAAATTTTACACATCAACTTATGAAGTGCTCATAAGAAATAAAATATCAATTTATATCTCTCTATATATATCTCCTTTTGGGAGTGCAGCCGGAAAAGAGAAGAAGAATCCGAGACGTGCACCACAGTTTCAAATAAATGTCGCTTAAAGCCCATCACAACTCGAGAGATATGGGTACCCACAGATCCCCACCGACTAGGGTCTAGGGGCTCCTGATAAGTGGACCCGACCTTCTAGAAGACCCGCCAACCTGCCAAGTGGGCCCGACGATCTTATCCACAACGCCGACGACCATGGGCGACCTGATCAAGATCCCAGAAGATCCGTTGAACTTGGAGTGCAAGCCAAGGCACCACGACGTAGCGCGCCGCTGCTTGTAGCTCCGAGTATCACGGGATACTCCTTGTAATCCGGGAGATAAGCTTCCCGCAGTTGTAACTGACCCCAACACGGGTCAACCGACCTTGCATAGAAACCCTAGCCCGTCCTCCCCATATAAGGCGGTCTAGGGCTCCATGCAAAGGAGAACTCAACTCATCCTCGCATAATCCACCACAACTGGACGTAGGATTTTACTTTTCGGAGGCCTGAACCAGTCTAAAACCCTCTTGTCTCCCCGTGTTCTTCGCCATACTCGCCTAGTTCCGAGTTCACCACGTGGACTACCACCTACGCTCTTAGGTCCCGATATAACCTGCAAACCTCTAGGGTAACCCCCTAACGGATCTGTCCAGGTCTCACCCCCTGACAGTTGGCGCGCCAGGTAGGGGCGATCGGGAACTCGCTGTGCAGCATGGTGGCCCGACCTGGTGTCGTCTTCCTGGCGAACATGGCGGACATCCTCGCCAACCCCGTGGAGATCTGCTTTGGATCTTTCACGTCGACCTCTCCTGCCCCGGTAGCCGCAACTCCTCCAGCGACCTTGGAGCAGGTCGTCACGGCGCCCGTCGCCACCCCCGTTTCCGATCTAGTATCGGAGACTCACCAACCCAAACCCTGCGACCTTGTCCAGGGGATGGAGAACATGATCGGCACGATGAGGGAAACTCTGGAGATCTGCGAACGAGCTCAGCGCTCGGCGCAGACAGCGCTACGCTACGACACGTTCCCCTTCGGCCTGAAGTCTGCACCTGACCTTCGTCTCAGCCAGCTCTCCACGCCTCCTCAGATCCAATCTGGGCGGCGACCTTCTGGCGACCTTCTGGCGACCCAAGGCCTGCACCTCGCGCTCGGCGCGACCCTCTCGACGTACCTTGCACCTATCACAAGGGTGCGAGGCACACCCTCCGCGGGTGCCGCCTGCGGAAGAAGATTGACCAAGAGCTCCCTCGCCGAGCTAAACGACCTACCCAGTCCCCGGACTGCGGGGAGTTCCAGAAGGTCCGTATTCGAGTCTCCCCCAATGACTCGGACATCGTCTTTCGCCAAGTGCTCGTGGTATCCGAGAACGAGCCACCCCGTGCGGGCGCGACCAACTCTGAGGAAGCGGCCCGCATCCAAGCCAACGCCCGCCGTGCCCAGCGACGTGCGGAAGAGCAACAACGCTTGGCCTTGCCCTGCGCTCGGGACCTACGCCTAGAGTTTGAGGAGGCCGGGATCCCGATCTTCAACAGCCCCCAGGCCAACCTGGGTGCGGCCATTACCCGGCTCCAGCAAGCCCCTATGACACCTGAAGCTGAGCAGACCCTCGCGTACCTCCGGGTCGCCAACGCCTTGGTGGAGGAGAAGAGCGCGGCTTCTAAGTCCGCCGCGTCTTCATCGACCCGCCACTCGCGCAGTCGATCTCATCGACTTCCGCACAGTCATCTCTCCCTCATCCAGGAAGAGGTCGCTCAGCACAACCCTTAGCAACCCGCCCAGCAGGCTGCTGCTGTCGGCGACCTTCGCGTCAACCTCGATGCCAACAGGCGCGCTCGCGACGTGCGCAACTACGTCGACCAACGCCACCGCGAGCGCGAGGAGCGCGAACTTCGACATCGCTTGGAGTACGATCGCGAGTACGGCGCACCTGGCGCCGTCCATCGCATCATGGAGCGCGAGCTGCGGGATCGCCGTGACATCGAGAACAAGCGGCGTGCCTTCTACGACGCCGAACACGGCGACCTAGGCATCCTCCAGGGCAACCGGGATCGGCAGCCGCGCTCTCAGGTCGTCGTCCCCGAGCGCAGCGTCCACTCCGCTCCTAGAGCGGCTGCTCCGGTCAGAGGCACCAGTGACGACCTTGTCGTCACCGCCTTCCTAGCGCTGGCTTCCCGTTTCAGGACGGTGGAGTACCCGGACAACTTCAAGCCCAACATCAAGTCGTACGATGGGCGCTCGGACCCTAACATCTGGCTGTCGACCTACTATGTCGCCGTCAAGGCGGCCGGTGTCAACTTCGACCACATGGTGGCCTACTTCCCGCTGGTCATGGGCAAGGCCTCCTCGCTATGGCTCAACAACCTTGAGCCTGGCAGCATCAAGACATGAGCCGACCTGTCCCAGGCCTTCACCTCCAACTTCCAGGCGACCTACGATCGCCTGGGAAACTCCTTCAACCTTGGGCGGGTCGTGCAGAAGCCCAAGGAGCGGCTCCGGGACTACAACAAACGGTTCTTCGAGAACCAGAACGAGTGCATTGGCGTCAGGGACGATCAGATCGTCGACAGCTACAAGAAAGGCATCAAAGACCGCAAGATCTTTGAGAAGATCCATGAGTCTGGCGCCACCAACGTCAAGGAGCTCATGCACGTCGTCAACAAGCTGATGGACACAGAAGAGGCGCTCCAGAACCAGTTCGATGCTGGTGCCCCTGGCTCATCTGGCACCGCAGCAGACAAGCTCCGCAAACGACCTTCCGAGGTCCTAGCGGGTGCCTCGTAAATCTCAAAGGATATATCGACAGATAGTGCTATGTGTAGAAAAGGAAAGGGATAGAGCATATGTATTAGAAATGATACTTTGAAAAATGTAAATAGTGCTATATCCAAGGGCCAAGCAGGTAAATGGATAGAGTATATTTATAATTTTATGTTACACCTCTTCAATTGTAAATACATTAAATTAAGCAACCTTTTGATATCCATACAGAAAAAATACATTTCCTATTGTCGTTTTGATTTTGGTAAAAAAATATTTATAAAGTAAAAATAGTATACTGTTACAAAGTTACAATTAGCGACACAAACAATAAAGTAGTAGTTTATAAAACTTTACAATAGTTTAGCTTAAAATATAAATATAAAATGAGAAAAAAAGATGGGATTAGCATTTTCTGTGCGCCCTTTTACAGTACGCAATATTATCACCTGGTAGTATATAGTAATTATTGCTATTATTAATGGGCAATAGTAATTACCATTAAATGAGAAATATTTACCATCTTAAAAAACAAGAAAAATATATTACATATATGTCATTTATATTCTTTTTTTATAATATCCTTGTATCACATAAACCACTCAAGCTCATCTATAATACCCACACCACTAATTAAGTATTTTTTTGCGAATCACTAATTAAGTATTTAGAAGCATATAATTAATCTGAACGGTTCAATGTTTTTTATAGTAGTACTTTTTGAACACTAATATATACAGTAGGTACAGTAAAAGAGCTCGATCTGCTCGTAAAATAAACATATCACGTTTGGTGCCAATATATATGTCGTTGTTAGTCAAAGATGAGATACGATTGGATTTGACACAAACGGAGAAAGGTAATCTCGCCGACTCGGACCTATGGCGACGAGTTGCGGCTCGGACCGAACGACGACATGGCCGAGGCCGACGTGCCGCGAGATAGATACCGCAAGCACGCGAGGTAGATACCGCAAGCACGGCGGCAGGCAAACCAACGGCCGAAACGTCATCGGCCGGCCCGGTCCGAGAGGCGAGAGGACACGATGCCCCCTCGCCGTCCTTGGAGCACTGACCCGCTTTCTGAGCCCCGGGGGGATGGATCAATGGGATCATTGGATGGAGGCTTGTTTCCACTGCTCCCCTGGCAGCTGCTGGATTAGCACGCCGTCACTGTTCCAATCCACTGCTTTAGCACTGCTCCTCCGAGCTCTTGCTGATCCTAGCTAACCACTGCTCTCGGCGTGCTTAAATAATATATAATCCCGGAGCAGGCTCACTCCCCTCAAGCTTAAGCGAACTAGTACAAGCCCCCGGCCGTCCCATCTACCTGCAGGCCGTCGTCACCCACCCTCCACTCTCTCCGTTTCTTCCTCCTCCTGCTCCAAGTACGGTCCGCCGCGGCCGCCGCCGATGCTCACCGGATCCAAGAAGAACTGCCGATCGATTCGCCGGCGCGCTCCCCGTCGATTGCTAGCTCCTCCGTGCATCTGTTATCATCTGGTTGTTACCGGAGAAGGTCACAGGCGTGAGTGCGATTAAGAGAGGCCCGGAAGAGATTGACAGAAGAGAGTGAGCACCCGGCACGGCGGCCGGCATGGAGCACATGCCGCCCCCGCCGCGTGCTCTCTCCTCTTTCTGTCAGCCTCTCTCTCGTTCTGGCCGGGCCGATACACATCGAGGCTGCGCGCGACGCCTGGCTGTCTCGCTTGGCAGAGGAATTGGGGGTGCGGTGGTGGATCGGGAACCGTGCCACGCCACGCACAGATGGGCGGCGACACGCATGCTGCGCGAGGACGGCGGCTTTCGCAGGCTGCGCAGGCCGGCGGCAGGGACATGTCACCTCATTATCTTCTAGAGATGCGCATGGCGGATTTCGAGTAATTTTTTTCTCTCTCTCTCGATTTGATCCCTTTCGGTCAGGCTGCTGTCGCGGGGCTACTACCGAGGAAGAAGAGGGTGAGGATGAGGCTGCTGCTGATGCTGATACCGATGGCACGGCCACGGCGCGGAGACGAGTTCAAAGAGTACTTGAGCTTCCAACGCCTCGCGGCGAGCTTGTTCGTGGTAGGTTTTGCAGTACACTGAAAAATGATTGGTAGTTTCGCCGTGTAATTTTTCTGAGGATTTCCCTCTCTCTCTTCCGGCCACTCTCCAGACTTGCTGCTGCCATGCCTTGCATTGGGAGCTGAATTGGGGAGGATGCTGACAGTACACTGCGGCACTGTAAGGATTTAACAGAACAAAGACTACTACTGCAAAACTGCATCGTCTCTCCCTCTCTTTTCTCCCCCTTCCCTTCACCACGGTGCAGTTATTAGAGCTAGCTCATGGGCACTGTAGCCATTATTCATGCGCTGTCTCTTCTCTTTCTTGCTGAGGCTCTTCTTCTTGGCCTGGAGTTCTTGGGTCCTGCGGCCATGGCGATGCAGCAGGTGGCTGTGCACCTGTGCTGCTTGCTGAGCTCCGTGCTGGCTCAAAAATGGGGCATGGAGGGCACCATGTGATTAACCATATTTGGCAAAGGCCGTGGACTCTCACCTTGCTTTTGCCAGATCTGGTTTGCATCGAGGTATCTTCTTGCATCTCTCTTCCTTTCTCTCTCACGCACAATTCACACGCTCTTGGCCTTTCATGGTTTTCTGGCTGGCCCCCTTCTTCCTTCTTCATGATTTTCCATCCCCTTTTTCTACTCGTATATATCACCGTATCGGCTGGTCTCCCTTAAGCTTCTTCCTGATATCTAGCTTTGGAGACACGCAGGGAGATCGAGTAGAGACCACGCTGCTGGTCTTTACAGGGTTGCTAGATGAAGATGGTTGGTAAGAGCCACTGCACTCTTGTTTCATTGGGCTGCTTTACCATGCATTATCTTGTGGTCCTCCATAGGGCTGTATGAGTGACCCATTTGCTGCTGCTGTGTTTTCTTCCCTTCTCTTCTTTCAGGATGTGGGCGTCATGCCGTCATGAATTCATGGGAAACACAGTTTGCAATTTTTCTTGTGAGCAAGGTATGCACATACCTCTTTTCTTATGACCAATGTGCATCCATGTTGAATTGAATTTAGATGCACATTATGGGTGCTGTTGGTATTGGATCTTTCAAACTTTTCATATGTTCCAATGCTTCGTTTTACAAGTTTATGTGCTACTGTGTGTGAAAACTACCTAGAAGTTGTTATGTTGGAAATTTATTTGGAATGCAAATTAAAGACCATTTCATGAGATAATTAAGAGCCCACTGCACATTTTCTTCGCATCCATTGCTGAGTACACAAACTGGATTGGTTGGGTTATAACATATAACTTTATAAGTACTGTCATCTCCGGGGAACCTGTCAAGTCAAATTTAGGTGGGTATTGGTTAACCGTATCTTAACAAATCAAGATGATGGGAGCATGTAATATTCAACCTTGACGATAACTTAATCTTTGTCCTTGCTAGTGGAGCACCTTTTGTATTGCTTTTCTCCACTCCTAGAGAGAGAATACATCGTATATGCAGAGAATAAACCATTATACGAGTTACATCTTAATTGAAGTGTGCATAAGTTTGTTTGCAGTTGCAAATGTGGAATTGGTTCCCATAGATGATTAAAAATTGAAGTGACCATGCAGGCTCATTTATAGTTTTATGTTTTTCTTGTAGCATGCCAGTCTTGATTTAATCCAAGCCATTTATTTAACCTCAGATAACAAAGAAAGGCATACTTCTTTTTCCGAGAGAAAAACATGGAGAGGAAAAACTATAATGAAACCATACATGCACTCTTAGTTTTTTTTATTTTTCAAAGAAACGTTCTCAATCTTTACTCTCTTTGGAATATTTTCCTATTATCTTCTAAATTTTTGTATCTGTGTAGTATGCTGCTTGCTATGCATGTATGTTTTCTACACTGAAACCAGCAACATATGATGAACCAATACCACTGTATGTAAGCATACAGTTGCACACCTATGTCCAAAATGCTTCTGTTTATCTTGGTTTTCTTGCTGTTCTGTTAGCTTACTTACTGACTGCACCAGCCCAAATACATATATAGTTGAAAAGACGCTATCTGATCCAACAGATTAAAAAAATGTGATGTAATATGGTATCTATACTCTCTATGTGTAACCTAACTTAAAAATACCATGGTGAGTGTGCAAATATAAGCCACGATAGATTTATATGGGGTAAGGTGTATCTTCCTTTACTTGAATTTCTGACTTGCTTTACTAGTTAATAAAACAATATAGAAACATCACACCAATTACATTATTGTTACTTTGTATAGACTCATGTATCGATGAACTGAATTTGACTATTGAATTTGATGCCCCATTTAGCAAGTGCATTCTTTGAGTTTTCATTGAATTTGATGCGTCATTTAGCAAGTGCATTCCTTGAGTTTTCAAGCATGTATCCGAATTGTATACGATAGATCATGGCTAGGAATCCTAGCTACAAATGCTCATGAGTTGGAATGGGAACTTCAATGAGGAGTGGGTCAAACTATAATTTATATTTGATGGTATTTGGATAAAAAAATGTGATGCTTCCTCCTAGAAAGGTGTTTTATATTTATTAATTAGGGGTTATTGAAATTAAATCATTGCCTTAGGTGGAACAATCATATATCTTGATTTTTACCTCTAGGTTTCATTGCAATGGAAATCCTCTAGCATTGATGTGTTTAACTGGTTGAAGTTGGATTTGTAAGGAATCGAATGCTCATAGCCGAAGACGGGGAGGGGGTGAATTAGGCAACTTAAAACCTTAACCTATGGTCTTCACTACTTTGCAAAAGGTAAACTAGATTATTTCTATCTAGATGTGCAATCTAAGGTTGATCTAGTGTGAAATCCTCACCCCACAATAAGTTTTGCAACTTATAGCTAATCCTAACAAGATACTACTTTAGAAAAGTAAAGGCAAGCAAGGATTGCAAGAATGTAGAGCGGAAACATAAAGAGGGATGAGAGGAAGTAAACTCTTGACACACGGTTTATCCCGGGTGGTGTCGGTAGGCACTAAGTCACCTCTAGTCCACGTTGTTGAAGCACTCCACACAAGAATATTACTTCCCGATCACCAAGTATTTCTCAAGAGCTCTACTTGACTAGCCACAAAGGCTCGTCGCGAAGGCACTCGTCAAACTACCTTGGTCACCTTGATGCCTCCTCCACTAAGGAGTTTCTCCACCAAGGTAGGGGGTTTCCACGTCCTCCGCACAAAGTTTCCTCGCCGCTCCACACCAGGTTGGAAGGTCGAAGACGTTTGCCAGAGAGCCACTTAGGCTCCAAGACTTCTGGCGCACCTTGTACAGCTTGATCCACTCAAGAATCACTTCATAAGGTAGGCACACCTTGCACTCACTCAGCTCTAAGCTAAACCTAGCACTAAGCACACACACACACAAAGCATGTGCAAGTCTTTGGATGAGCAATTTAGCACTTGGATGGCTTGGAAGTGAACTTCAATGTGTCTTGCACTCCTCTGCACTTCCACACACTCCAGCACTCTCAAATGCCGGGGTGGAAGGGGTATAAATAGCACAAGACATCCATAGAGCTGTTGCTCCAACGACTAGTCTTTTTCTGGGTACCATCGGATGATCTGACGCTAATATTTCCCGAGTGTCGGTTCATCCGGTGCTACTACAGAGGTTGTATGTTCCAGCCCTGTCGAAACATACGACCTCAGGGTCGGAAGATCTGGCGACAGGAAAAATGACTAAGCGAATTTCAAGAATGAAACTAAATCTGACAATTCTATTTGCATCAAAAGTTTAGTACATATGCTAAGAACCTCCTGCAACCAAAGATTTGTCACAGAACAACACAAATATATAGATCGGGCCAAAACAAGCTTCTAGGGTTAGAAAAAAGGAGATGAACTCAAATATGCACAAGATAAGATATTTAATCCGAAGTTCACTTCCACCAAGGAAGCTACGTCTCCGTTGAGGTTCCCACAAAGGGAGAGTTATCACGAAGAGCCTCTTGTCTCACCCAATCCCCACAAAGGAAGATTGATGCTCACTAAGAATCTCCACCAAGAAGAGGGTAATACAAATGTTCCCGGGTGCTTCACACAAAGAGGGCACTCAACGGGTGACGCCTAACCGTCTAGAAGCAAGCTTCAAGAGTAACAAACGCAAATCGATGAATCTTGGCCACCACAAGTGCTTCTTGAGATGAACTCGGGATGAACTCTCACAAAGGGCTCAATCTCACACCTCAAATGTCTCTCTACTCAAACCCTTGGTGAATCCTTGCAAGGAGTGGCTTGGAGGGGAGTTGGAAAGAGGGATTGAAGCTTTGGGAGGTGTTCAAGTCGTGGGAGCAGCTGCTAGAAGAAGAGGGGGTGAAGGGGTATAAATACCCAACCCCCAAAAATATGACCGTTAGGCCTCTGTCCACGACATACTCGGAAGATACAACACTAGGGTTGGAACTTCCGGAGTCAGACAGAGCGGAACCGGAAGATACCTTTGGAAGTTCTGGCCAGGCTGTATCTTCCGACCCTGAGGCTGTATCTTCCGACCCTCCCACTGAAAGTTAGTATAGCCATGTGTTCGTGTGTGAAAAAGTGTATCTCATGGGTTGTTAGTTCTTAAGATTAGCACCTGTGACAAACCTTGATAGATCAATCACGTCCCCCTTTATAGTACGGTGTTTTCTATACTCAAATTCAAACCAAAAATGAATTTAAAACGCTATTTGAGCTTCAACACCGATAAGAGTGAAATGAGGGTCTTCTTTTCATCAAACACATAAGATTTTCACTTTAAAGCACTGCACACATCTTATTGAAAGCATTAGTCCTTCCAAATTGTCATCGTCATTATCACCAAAACAAATTAGGGGCCTAGATGCACTTTCAGTTGTTGCCGTCCACCGCACTTGACCATTGACACAAATCATCAGACGCTTCATACGACGCATCGTCGGTTCATCCGGTGTTGAAGACCTTGAGCTCCAAACCTCTCTGTCTTGAATTTCATAGCCATCGGATGAATCGATGCCTGGATCGGCGGTTCATCCGGTGCTTAAGGACTCTGCGCCAAAACCTCTCTGTCTTGCGCTAGTGGACCATCAGATAGACCGACAGTGCCCACCATTGGACCGTCGGTTCATCTGACGCCTCTGTATTCACTGCTTCATCTCTGGCAATCATCTGGTGCATCTAGAAATTGGACTGTCGGTTCATCCGACGGTATTAGTTGACTCCAGTCTTCACGCAGTGTACTAATTCATCCGTTGATTGCACCGACGCTTGCTTCTAGGTACCGTCGGTTCATCTGACCGTGTCTTTTTGCTGTTTTCTTTGCTTCTTCAACTTGCCATAACATGTCTTCAACTTGTCACGTTTTTTTTGCTATGCTCAACTTAACGTGGTATGTTAACTTGGCATGACATGTCATCTTCTCTTAACTTGTGTTATGACATGTTAACTTGTCGTGGTATGTTAGCTTGTGGTAGTATCCATGGGATTTAAGAATGCCTACAAAGATATATTAGCCAATTTGGTTAGTCTCATTGATCATGTTGTCATGAATCACCAAAATCAAACTCGAACTTTTGGCAATGAGACCATGTTCGCTACAATCTCTCTCTTTTTGGTGATTTATGACAACACAATCAAAGCAAGCATAAATTTACAAAAAATGCCAACATTGAACTACTTACACTTGCTTGGATGCTCACCGTCATCCAAAATCAAACTCAAACTTTTGGCAATAAGGTCATGTTCGCTACAGGATCTCACCTCTCGTGATTAATCTGGTGATGAAATCAATAAAAACTCATTGTGAATTCCATAAGCTGTTTAAAATAAGATTTCTAAAACTAAGTTGATCAGCCCATATAGGAGAAATTTCAATATTTGACACCTAATTCGACAGCCACGCTACATTTGAAACCCAATTCGACAGCTTTTCAAAATTTGACACCGGGGACATGAATTTCTTCAATCCATGGGACTCTCCTATTTCTCTCTTCAACCCCCTAGTAAAAAGACCAAACCACCCCCTTCTTCCTTCACCCCCTTCTTCCTTCGGTTCTCTTCTTCTAGCGACAGTCTGTCAGCCGGCCATCTCCGCCGCCCCTACCGTCCCTGTACACCATCCGCGCAGCCTCCGCCGCCACTAACCGCCGCCGCTCTGCTCCCTCCGCGCCGCATCCATGGTCGCTACAGCCGCAACACCTCCTCCCATCCACCTTCTCGGTAGGGGCATCAGAGGTGCGCCTGACGAGTTCCTCCTGGGCAGTTGCAGCTAACGACAGCGGGGGTGAGCTCCCTTGGGTGATCACGACCGGGTCCCAGGCTGGTAGGGTGATGCCCCCATGGATCAAGTGACTTAGAGCTTACCCTAGTCCATGCTGAGGTGGATTCACTGCAAGGTAGAAAATCACGGGCTGTATTTAGTGGTGTCAATCTCCAGCTGTTGTGGCAGCTATAGGGCAGCTATGCGATTTAGTGCTTTAGTAAAACTTGCAACTTACAACACGAAACATCCTTCACTATGTGGGACGCACCAGCCACTACCTATCCTTATCTTACCTGCCGCTAGCTTAGTCATCCAGCCCTCTATGAGGCCGCTAATGTTGCTCGTACCTAGCCCTTCCGTTGAGCCATGAACAATGCCAATGGGTATTGTATGCCACACTTGGGTGACTTTTAGCTCAATATTCGTCATCACCGAAGGCAACTCTCACGTCGGGATTGTGGTTGTAGCTCGTCTCCCTAGCTGGATCTTGCCATGGGAACGCACCAGGAGCTCGCCACTCCATAATTGTTCCTCTCTTGGAGCGCCTTGTCCCTACCACCAGCAGTGCCACACATCGTTGCCTTGAGCACTACCGCCAACACCTGTGCTACTCTCTACCTATCATTGTAGCAAGCCGCCTTTTCTTGCCTCCCCTTCCATTTGAGCACCATAAGCATAATTTAGGCTCGCTCGGTGAGTAGAACAGAATGGCTACACTGAAATTCTATTTCCACTACAACAATTAGCACCGCTAAATCCTGCGAAAGCGCACATATCTAAAATAGTGGAAGAATGTGCCATTGAGTGCGGCAGTGGCCTCTAGGTGCTATAGCGACACTAAAGCGCTGCTATAGCTAGGCCACTATTTGCTGGACCGATTCAATGTGCTGACAACTTCTTTCTATAACACCATTTACTCTTGAGCTATCTTTAGAGCCTTTCCACGCCACAAGTACACTAGGGTTTCTCACTACTCATGTGAGGTGAGTACTACACATCACACAAGCAATCAGGGCTCTTTCACAACCTTCTTGAATGGCTTGACTATTCCACAAACTCCCAAGTCATCTAGATGCTAGCAACCTCCAAGAATGACAAGGTAATGATGCTTGCATTTCTTGAAGTCTCATTAATACTACAAAACTCACTATTGAATCAATGTACCGGATGTTCTCATTCTCACAAGAATAATACAATATGTAAGCAAACTATAGGTAAGGAGGAAGACTAAAGTCTCAAGTATGTCAAGAAGCTTTTGAAGTGGCCAAGGGGTATCCCACATGCTGAGGAGGTTTGTATAGAGCTCCCCTTGGATTCTGGCCGTATTAAGGACAAACTCGTGAACATAAGAGTTTTCTTGGTCTAACTACAATTTATTCTAAATGTTGAAGCACATACTTTGTTTTACCGCCACCTGTAGTGGTTTAATCGTCGTTCATTGTTCAAGTTGATGTTGTCGATTTAACCACTACCCTAGCTGTGGTTAAACTGCCATTGCCGCCAATTATACTGCATCACAAAGTCGGCAATCACTAGAACCTCTCTAAAATTCTTTGAATTGAGGCAAGTTAAGTTGTGTATGTGGTCGGTTTAATCGCCGAATGTGTTTTTGTCAACATATTCGGTGTTTACTGATCATTATCTCTCTCAAACCAATAAGTTATACCTTATGTATACGATGCAAGTTTCAAGAAAGTAGGAACTATAGAATCATAAAATGAATGAACACTAATTCCCTATTAATATTCCATCCAGTCATTATTCTTCATCCTCTAATTATCTCATGACCTATAAAACTAAAAGCTGTATATATACCTTTGCTTTGAGCTGTACATCAAGCTTTCATCCTTATAGCTCAAATTTAATCTCTGGGACTAACCTATCTCAATTCTTAAATAGAACTGTTTGTCCGCATAAAGCATTGTCATTAATACCAAGAACCCAAACTAGGGGCCTAGACACTTTAAAATTTTTCCACCATATGCAACTCAACTCACTCTAGAAATCTACTCCAAAATAATAAAATGGCTTTGCAGATGCTTTATAATCTGCGTTGGAGGATCACAAGATCAACGCTAATAAGACATCCATGTTTTGCCAAGAATAACAGAGTAACTCAGTTTATCTAGCGCTGGCTAACCACCGTGTTGGATGTGAATTAACACTAATCAATTCTTAATTTTTTACTAACTGTATCGGCCTTCAAATATCTCTACTGGGGTGGCAAGAGCTGTCAAATATATGCAGGAGATTCTCTCTAGCCCCAACAACCTTCAAATGGTCGGGTTTGGAGGAATGAATTTTCGGTACCATATTGTTACGTGGCCCACCAGAACATTGGTGAACCTCGCCCTTTCTAACTGTCACAAATTCATACATTTGGGCCTATAAAGAACCTCACTGTACTATATCTCTAGGTCTCCAGCTGCATCCTTGCCACTCTTAGATATGCTTTGGTTACATTGCTAATGCATTGTACGATCCTAACGTATGATATGGTGGCTTGAGCTCCTAAGGCACCTAATTAACTTGCAAACTTTCGCTTTCTAGTCAAATGATGCTCCTATGCATAAGAAGTACAGTTACCTTGCATATGATCTGGTGGCCCTAAACATTGTCTATGCCTTCAATCTACTTTCATTTTGTCATAACATGTTATGTTGTGTGTGCTTATCCATTAGTGGCATTAACATTGCATACATGTTTTGTAATCCTCATTTCTTGTGTTCCTCATTTCTGAATAGGCATAAGGTTGCTTACAATCTGGGACAAGATAAGTACAATGATACCAAATTTCCATGTTAAGAGAAAATGGCCATCGACCATCATACTATTGCAAGGATCTAAGGAACTGCTACAATCGTTGAACCTAGTTCTCAACTCCATGAAGATGTTGATATGTGGCGCTTGATAAAGGAACAGAGAAAATCCTGAATTGCTACGGAGCAGCCGAGCAGGTACAGCTGACTTGCTTTCTTCCCTAGTGCCCTAGTGGACCTGGTTCGTTGTATTGGTAATGTCACTACAAGAAACTCAATCTATTAGACTGTTACATCTTTTCTGAAACGAATATTAGACTACCCATCAATATTTTCCTTTCTTTCGCTGTCAGGTTACCGCAAACAGGAAGGTAAACGTCAATGGTGAAGGCGGAGAACTGAAGATTTTGGAGGCACCGCATGTGGGTAATGCCTTTGCCCATGGATTCCTTGTATGAAAATTTTCAGCAACTGGTACTGAAACTGGATGTCACTATTTTCGCCGTATTGATCAGTCGTTCTTGTTTTTTCCAGCTCATTTGGCACACAGTGAAGGTGATAGCTCTTGCTATTCCTGATGAATTGACAGTATCTTCTGTTTCAACCAATGCAAGGCGTTTAGTGCGCATAAATCCAACCACTTCAAGAGTCTCAAGTCACACAAATCTTGCTGCCTATTCAGAGTGTCACTTTCAGGATGCTTTACCTACTGAACAGTGAAATTTAAGAAATGTTGCTGTTCGATCAGTTGCGACTACTCGCAGACTTCCAGCCTTTCTTGGAGGGACGTCAGGCTCCAGATGCGAGTGCTTAGCTGCCAATGCAAGGTTCAAACGAGCTGGACAGTTCACCGTCAATAATCCGTCATGTGTCCAGGTACAACAACTGGTTGACCGAAGATATCGATGCAGTAGACGAGTACTAGCTCCTCCGGCACCAGTGTAGTCAATGTACTTTAATTTGGTACCACCCGAAATCTAGTTCGGTGCGTGTGGTGGTTGTCATCTTGTAAAGTCTGCAAGATTTGCAACTTTTCTCAGGCTCTCTAATGCATATCCCCTAGCCAGGCTCTTAATTCAAAGATTGTACTACATTTGTACTACTACTGATGAACACATTCGGCTGACCACTTTCGTCAGTGCAATTTGCATCCATATGAGATCTGCAGGGTAAGGCTGAATTTAAAATCCTTTGTAAAAACTACTCCGAAAAAGTGACTACAACTCTCTGTAAAATAACAGGAGCAAGGGCATAAAAACGAAAATCAAGTGTTTGTATGTAATGAAGCATCTGATTTTTTTTCTTACCTCATATAGAGTACATTTTTGGCAGAAATGTGAGATGTGAGTGAAAGTCTCATATATACATGTGTGATGATTCTTATTGTGCGAGGGTCGTATGGATGTATTGTCTGTCCTCAGTGGTGGAACAAGAAACAAATTTTAGGGGGGGGGGGGGGGGGGGGCAGCCAAAACTTCATATTAAATGTGATAAAAATATAGCAACATCTACTATATGTGTCACCGATTTTCTGAATATTGTTCATCTTTTATTTACAATTACAAGAGTTAGGAAAAAATAATTTGAAATTTTCATTTAGGCATGCTTTGTACCTGGGAAATTCTTTGTGTCTCTTTTTCCTCGATATATCTTTGCAATCTCATTCTTCTTGTAAAATGTTTTCTTTTTAGGGTAAATATGTTTTTCTATTAAGATCGTAACATAAATTAGCTTTTTTCACATTCATTACATAGACATTTGAAAATTCTCACAGTTTGAAGAGTCTGATCGTGTGGATTTGACCGTTTTGCGGGAACAAATCAATTAATAACCTGAAAACCGAAACCAAACATTCTCTCCTAGAGAACCAAGAGTAGTAGAGAAGGAGCTCACACCACCGTCATTTCGCACAGTCCAAGCATAGCATGATACGCCCTCTGTTTATAAATATATAATTTTATATCGAGCTAGTAAATTGTAAATCGTTTGACTTTTTAATTTAAGTTTGATCACTCGATTTATTTAAAAAATTGTGCAAAATATCATATTTTTTATTAATAATTTTTTTAAAAAATAATTTAATTTAACTATGTTTAGACAATTTTTTCTAATAAGACGTGCGGTCAAACCTGAAAAAAATCAAACAACTTACAATTTGGAATAGAGAGTATATGAAAATAGTACATTCTAGACCGTACATGCATGACACGGTAGCACACAGGCAAATTCACAAAAACAATATATAGCACTCCATCTTATTAAGTTAGCATATAACAATATAATATAAGAAAAACTACACTGACACGATGGCACACCATCTTATCAAGTCATATTAAGTTAGCATAACAATTCATTTTAGTGGTATTTTTAATAAAAATGTATGCCTGTTGTACTAGCACGCCACGACGTGTCATTAGCCATGTTCGAGTGACTTCGCGTGCTAAGCATAATTATTGGAGCAACCTAACAATTAGCACGGTGTAATTTACACGAGCCACTAGAGAGTTTGAAGGACCAAGTGCACCAGCACCACCATGGCACTGTCCAAGCACAACCCTTTGGTTTCTTCCTCCTTGTACTGTCGTCGTTTGCTCCTACCATTTTTTCCAACAACAAAAAGAAGAACGAGGCCAACCCACTAAAACGTGTGTGGGTCCCACCAGGCACCAACGGAAAGCCTTCGCATTGGAGCGAAATCGAACCCACCCGGAAGGAACGAACCGCTTCCCTTCTCCCTTCCCGTCCTCCCCACGCCCCGACGAACTCGCCGCCGCCTCCTCCGCGCCGCGCGCGCGATCGCCCGCCTCCCACATGCCACCGCCCCGCCTCGCCGTCCCCTCCCCCTGAAAGCGCGTGCGCGCGCGCGCGCCCACGCCGATCGCGCCGCGCCGCGCCGCGCCCGCCCGCCCGCCATGGCGCCCGCGGCCCTCCTCGCGATCCTCTGCCTCGCCGGGGCGACGGCGGCGGAGTCGGCGTCAGCGGCGGAGTGCGGCGCGAACACGAGCCTGTCGGGGTACCGCGCGGACCTTATCATGTCGCAGCACCAGCTCCGCGGCCGCGTGGAGGTGCTGGACGGCTGCTCGTTCCGCGTCGCGGCGCTCGACCTCCTCCCGGGCTCCGCGTCCGCGCGGTGGTGGCGCGCGGACGGGACCGACCTCGATGCCCTCGCGCGCGGCGAGCCCGCCGCAGACGACCCGCTGGACCGCACCTTCCTGTCCGAGTCCCTCGTGTTCCGCCTCCTCCCGGGCCTCTCCTGGCCGCTCGTCCCCGTCCTCGCCGCCTACGACCCCCTCACCTCCTCCCTCTTCGGCTTCGTCCGCTTCCCCGACGCCAACGCCTCCTCCGATCCCTCCTCCTCCGCGCCGGCGCCCACCATGCTCGACTCCTGCGCGCACCTCTCCCCGCGCTTCCGCGTGCGGTGGACGCTCCACGAGGCCAACAACTCCGTCGACATCGGCCTCGAGGCCGCCGTCGGGTCCGAGTACTACATGGCGTTCGGGTGGGCAGAGCCCGGCACCGCCGGGCCGCCGTCCGTGATCGGCGCCGACCTCGTCGTCGCCGGCTTCACCGAGGACGGCCTCCCGTTCGCCGACGACTACTACGTCACCAAGTACAGCGAGTGCCTGCTCCGCGAGGACGGCTCCGTCGAGGGCGTCTGCCCGGACACCATCTACGGCCGCAACGCCTCCGCCGGGCTCGTCAACGGCACCCACCTTGTCTACGGCCACCGCCGCGATGGCGTCTCCTTCGTGCGCTTCTCGCGCCCGCTGACGCCCAACGACAGCAAGTACGACGTCGCCGTGAACGCCACCCGGAACATGACCGTGGTCTGGTCGATCGGGCTGCTCCGGCCGCCGGACTCGCTCCGGCCCTACTACCTGCCGCTGATGAGCCGCGACGGCGCGTTCTCCTTCGCCAAGCTCAACCTGTCGGACGCCAGCGACGGGTGCGTCGGGCCGCTGGACGCCGAGGACAAGGAGGACCAGGCCAGGATCACGGCGGAGCGCAAGACGCCGCTGGTGGTGACGGTGGGCCCCGCGCTGCACTACCCCAACCCGCCCAACCCCGACAAGGTGCTCTACATCAACAAGAAGGAGGCGCCCCTGCTCAAGGTGGAGCGCGGCGTGCCAGTCACCTTCTCCGTCGAGGCCGGGCACGACGTGCCCCTGTACATCACGTCCGATCCCGTGGGCGGCAACGCCACAGCCAGGAACACGCCGGAGGTCATCTACGCCGGCGGGCCAGAGGCAGAGGGCGTGCGGGCGATGCCAACGGAGCTCGTCTGGCTGCCCGACCGGAACACACCGGACCTGGTGTACTACCAGTCCTTGTATGATCAGAAGATGGGCTGGAAAATTCAGGTCGTTGATGGAGGCCTCAGCGACATGTACAACAACAGCGTGCTCCTGGACGATCAGCAGGTGACGTTCTTCTGGACTCTCTCTGGTGACTCCATTAACATTGCTGCCCGTGGCGAGAAGAAGAGCGGTTACCTTGCGATCGGCTTCGGTAGCGCAATGGTGAATAGCTATGCTTATGTCGGGTGGGTCGATGGCAATGGCAAGGGGCATGTCAAGTCGTACTGGATAGATGGGAAGGACGGCATGAGTGTGCACGAAACACATGAGAATGTTACGCACAAGAGGTGCCGATCTGAAAATGGTGCGATCATATTTGAGTTCACCCGTCCATTGACACCTTCGTGCAGTGGAAGTGTGGAGTGCAAGAACATAATCGACCCGACAACTCCTCTGAAGGTCATCTGGGCCATGGGTGCTCAGTGGTCATCAGGCCCCTTGAGCTTGAATAACATGCACTCGGACACAAGCAATCGTCCTATCAGGATTCTTCTGTTGAGCGGCTTGGCTGAAGCAGTGGAGGACCTGCGCCCGGTGCTTGCTGTTCACGGGTTTATGATGTTTGTGGCATGGGCTATTTTTCTCCCGGGGGGAATCATGGCTGCGAGATATCTGAAACATCTGAAAGGCGATCTCTGGTTCCAGGCTCACACCTATCTGCAGTATTCAAGCATTGCTGTTATGCTCTTGGGCGTTCTGTTTGCGGTTGCTGAGCTCCGAGGTTTCTCTTTCAAATCCAGGCATGCTAGAATTGGTGCGGTAGCATTTACATTCGCATGTGTGCAACCAATAAACGCTTATCTTCGACCGCATAAGACGGAGGATAGAGAACCATCATCAGGAAATAGGATTGTTTGGGAGTATCTGCATCTTTTTACCGGGAGGTCTGCTGCGCTTGCTGGTATGGTGGCTCTCTTTACTGGCTTGCAGCATCTTGGGCACAGGTATGGCAGTAAGAACATCAAGGGGCTTATATGTGGGCTAACCTTATGGTTCTTAAGCGTCGGTTTGGTAACAGCTTATTTTGAGTACATGGCGATTAAGCGAAGAAGAGATAGTGCTGATGACCTTTCAGGAAAATGGGTGCTTGGCAACACCGAGGAAGACGATACAGTTGATCTTTTGCAATCGGACAGGGTAGCCAGTAAAATGGAGTCTAATTCATCACCTGAGCCGATGGAAGTACAGCTTGAGCCACTTAAAGGATGAGACACTTTTTTTTTCAGTATACACATCAACAAAAAAGAATTTTAGTTCAAATTCTTTATAGATAGGACAAGTGGGTGATATACGTCTCAGGATAAAGAGGGCTATATCAGATCATATTCTTTATTTGTATAAGGAAATGGTGAGATTCCCGTCTTTTGCTTCTTGAGAGGTACATACCACATGGTGTAGAATAGTTTTTTTTTCTTGTCTTTTGGAGCTTAGGCCCTCTTGTCTTTAATCTCCTAACTTAGGGATCATGTATGTATATCTGTACAATTTTGGTTTAGTTAAAACTGAAAGAGGACACAATTCTGTGAAGCATTTCTGTAGATGGACTTTTTTACATTGTGTAGATGATATTGTTATTTGTTATTTATTATATTATTATGAGTAAGTATACATTACATTACTTGTAACTAGAAATAACTGCCTGGTGAAATCATAGCGCCCCTGCCTGTTGTGGAAACAGTGATCCACATTTTATTTTTGCCTGCTGATGCCTTGTGTGTTATTTTTAACCTTTCTTAATCATAAGATTCATGGCAATATATGCCAACCTGATGCTTTGGTGCATTTTTTTCATACCCATTCAAATTGGCCAAATGTTAGGCTGATGATCATCAACGTGCTTTACCAATTTACTGATTCCATGGCAAGTCATCGCAAATTACCAGAAATGCATTCCTCCAAACTACATAATCATATGCAGATTTCCCTTTTCGCCGTCATGGCACGCAGGTCTGTTCGAAAGTAGTTGCCCACTTGTCTTGCATTCCATTCCACTAACGTGCTGCAGTTTGTTGACCCTGAAGATCGTCCACTACAAACCATGAGTTGGCTCCAATAAGGAAAACAGAGCAGGTACTGGTACGCTACTTACTATTCTCCGTTTTGCTGTTATGCTGTATTATATTGTGTTGGGTGGTGTTGACGTTAAACCTGCATGTTAGGTCATATTGTTCCAGTTAGGTGTTGGCACGCAGTCAGATCTGGGATCCCTCCTGTTGGCTGGCTTGCCACCTTGTTAAGAAACCAGGGTTAGGTGATGTCTGGTGAAGGGGCAAAATCAGCAGCATGTTACATTACATGAGTCCCTACCCTTTGTTCTCTATGGTCTCTTCTCTTGTCTTTGCCATGAAGCCTAGTGGACAACACGTTGCAGTTACACAAGTCTAGGCATTGCTGGGTGGGTCCTTTGTTTATGGCCCAACAATGAACAGGAAAGTTCTTCTGGTTCAGGTGGATGCAGCTGCTGTGCTGGAGTTTGGGTCTCTGGAGTCTAAAACTGTTGATAGCATTATTAGAGGAACAAAGCCCAGGATTAGCCTTGTAAGGACTGGATCAGGTAAAGGGAGGCCGTCCTCTGATGGGCTCCCATGCTTGAATAGCATGTCAGATCCTGGAATCAGTGGCAACAAGTCAGTTCAAACATTGTGACCATATGGTTCAAGGGAGGGAAACTGTACATGTGTGTTTTAGGAAATGGCAATGGTATTCCAGTCATAAAAAGGCAATCAGAGTTGGGGGTTAAAGTGACTCTGAAATCTTATTTTCCTAGGATATACTGCAATGTTTTACCCTTGAGTGTTGTTACCTGTATACGTGAATGGCAGATGATAGACTCATAACTCCAGCCATCTACTGCATCCTGGACAGTATCATTGTAGTACGAGATTGATTTCTGAACTGGAGACCGGAGTGGCAAAATGGGTAGCCTGCCCCAGATCTAACAAGTTATTGGACGGGACCCATTCTTAGCACTTTTGACCCAGCCATGTTTTCTACGGGTCCTGGCTTTTTGCTGACGAAATGAACCTGCATTTCAGTTTGTCTGATGTCTGAATCATCATCTCCTCCACTGCCATGATTGCTGAGTCCACTCCGGCGCACTGCCTAATTTGATGGAGATGGTCCCTGCAACGGAGTGCCCAACATGATGCGTGATCGGTGGACCTGGCAACCCGAATGGCCGGTGCATTGCCGCATATCTGGTGAGGAAACCCTGCTTATGCTTATTTGTTCTAATACTGTTTATTTAAAACATTACGTTCTATAATACTGTCCATAGTTATGTGATATTAAATTAGTGATGAGGTTGTACCTGAGTGCATACCCTGCAATTCTGATACTTCTTTTTGAACTAGAAATTCTGATACTGTTACTCATGAGCATGCTATGCTGCTATGCAGAATTGCAAACTGAACTAGGACAGGATTATAATAGTAATTTGTGTTGCCGCGACCTGTCTGCCAGTGCGTAGACAGAATAACGAAAACGACACATCACACATTGAACAAACGACAACACAGGACGCACGAGTTCAACAGACAGTTTCTGTGTAGGCCACTTGTGAGCTATTTTCCAGAATCTGAGCTTGTCTTTCCACAATCTCAGCTTGTTACTCCTGAGTTTTACCGCACAAGTGAATCTTTCCTGTTACTAATTTCAAAAAAAAATCCTGTTTATAAAATGGACAAGCAGCCTAAAATCTTTGGCATGAAGCAGACCTACCCACAAGGCTCCTTGTCCTCATTCCTCACTAGGCATCCTGCAGCCCTGAACGCATAACTGCCTCCGTGGTTAGGTTCCTGAGCCCCCGTGAAATTAATCCCATATCAATAATCTCTGGTCCACCTGCTTAAATGTGCCCTGCAGCAAGCAGCAGGGAATCCAATTGTGATGAATGTGACCCTAAATCATAATAAGCCACCAAAGAAATCCCATCCCTCTATGCAACCAGACAGAATTTCTCATGGACAGCAATGATCAGGAGAATACTGCTGAATGATTGACAGTGATAATTTCACAGTTTTAGGATCAGTAAATAAAGGTCACCATCCTTCGCTTCGCCAACCATCCAATGTACAATAGAGTAGGATTACCAAAAGAAGTTATTTTTACACAATTCCTAACCTCAAGGATAACCTAGCACACTAACTCTAACATAGAGATAACACAAGTTCAGTAGCTTCACTGTTATTCCAATTTCTTCACGGTGCTATGAAACGATAAGCACATCAATCGTCCTCGGCATCTCTGCGTTAGTGCCATTCTCCTCACAGCATATCTTTGTTGTCATCTCGTCTTCTTTCAGATCTGCCTTCATGTTTGTCTTGTTGATGTCTTTCGTGCAAAGTGTTGGAGTGGCATTGCATTCTTCGAACCGGAAGCAACTGACCAGGTGATCATTTGTTAGCCCTGCAGCCTGCATGAAGGAATATATGACAGTTGGGCCCACACCACGGAATCCCCTTCGCATCATGTCTTTGCTGATTATATCTGCCTTGGGACTCTTGACGGGAACTTGCCTTGGATAACGGAACTTGCTTACTATAGGCTTGTGGTTCAGAAAACCCCAGCAGTATCGCTCAAAGGACCCGAATTCATCAGCAATCTGCATCAGTTCGCACAAACTTGTAGTTTCAGGCACAAGTCATACGGATGGAGGCACCAATTGGTGGTGTGATCAAGCAGGCATTACAAACCTTTAGTATCTGACGAGCATTCTCGAGGACAGCTCGGAGCTTCGGCTCTGACAAAAGAGAATGGGCAACGCTTCCAGATGCCACAAGTTTCTTCTCATTTATTTTAGAGACAGCAGCAGGGTCGAAGTCCATGAAAATTTCCCTGAAATGTTCAGCATGGATGTTACAGCATAACCATGAAGAATTCTTTTATTTCTTTTGAACATTACAGAACAAATACCTAAAAAGTTGCCTCCTCTTGAGAATTTCAGGCCATGTAAGCTCAGCCAATGCACAAGATAGTACAAGCAGTTCAAACAATCTCCTGTAAAATGGTCGTGATCAAATATCCTTCTGATTGTTCAATTCCTTCTAACAGAAGATAAATAGCAAAGATGGATATAGCAATTTGCACTTTGCATACCTGTCATCGTGTACAGGAACCCCCCATTCCTCATCATGGTAAGTGACATAGAAAGGATCTGATCAGTAGAAAACATGACGAATCAGCTTTGTTCGTAAAAACAATTCATAACTTAAGAAACACTTCATCGGTAAGGCCTAGAAAAGGCACAGGACAACCATAGCATGTGATGTGTCAAATAAAGCAAGCATTGTACCTTACACTTTGATTGTTTGGTTTTCTTGCCAATGGAATTAACAGTTTAACACTGCTCTGTTAGTTTCTGGTTGGTAAAGTAACCATTCCTTTTGCCAAATTATGGTTTCAAGCACTTACAGTTATAGGATCAAACATCAAAGGACACATGGAATGGAACAGAATAGCACAGATTGATTGAATGGCCAGCTGTTAAGTTGTGAGTCAAAACTACTATAGTCAATTCCAGATGTTGATGTGAAATTGCAAGGGTCTAACCAATACATAATGTGAAGGAAATAAGGATAAACGGGAAACTTTAAAGGAAAAGGAAAAATAGGTTCTTTGCACTTTTTGGTCAATTTTAAAGGAGGGATGCTAATTTTATCCAATGTAGGCAGAATTACCATCTCAGTTGATTCCAACTCCAACCCGTGAGGCCGTGACAAATTGGAAGAGCGAGTTTAACAAGCTATGACTATGATAGGCTAGGTAATAGGTATCATCATTTTGTTAGCAACTCCGCAATACGCTAGCTGCTCTTGAGGAAAAGGCTAGAAGGGAATATATATACAGCATAGCTTTATTACATCATATGAACGAGTATGATAAAAAGTGCCTGGCTAAGGATACTACATTATGAGTTGCAACACATGAATGAACTGATTAGCGAATAACTCAAAAAGCAGGCGCAAATTACGCACCCTACCCATGTTCAGTAACCAAAATACATAAAGGAACAAGAATAGTAATTCTTCACAATTCTTCTAGCAAACTAAAATTTTAACAAAAGAACAGAAGAAGCTCACCAGTGGTTGGAGTCGCCCACGCGCACCTCCTCTTCCCTTCCACAGCCGGCGTCACCGGAGCAACAAAATCCACACCGGCCCACTTGCTCTCCGCCACCTTACCCACAGCCTTCGCTTGCTTCGTCGCAGCCATCGACCAAGACCGGCTCTTCTCCACCTTCCCAGCGAAAGCCCGGGTGCGGACCAACTCCGCGGAGGCGTCCGAGGAGCAAGACGAGCTGAGCGGCAAGTTCGGCTGCAGCAGCAGCGCATCGGTCCTCCTCGGCGGCGGCCCCGGCGGCGTTCGGCGTGGCGAAGGCACAGGGGACGCACCCTTGGGCGCGCCACCTCCGCCCCCACCGACGGCATTCCTCCTGGCACCCTCCTCCTCCTTGGCCGCGGCGGCCGCAGGCTTCTCCGCAGCCGCCGGCTCCGCCTTCCTCAGCGGCTTCGGCGACGGTTTCCGGGCGTTCGCCGGGCCCGACCTGGCCTTGTTGCCTCCCGGCACCAGCACCGGCCTCGCCTCCACCTCCGGCGCCGCGATGTTCAGGGACCGGACCCTCGGCGCCCCGGCCATGGAAGCCATGTCCGCCCGCCCAGCTCCCGGAGCTTTTACCGCCCAAAAATTCAAATTTTACCGGGTTCCCCAGTCGAGCTCCTCAAGAACCGAGCAGAAGGGGGAAGGAAACAAGAAGCAAATTACCCAAAGAAAATCACCCTCCTCGTAGAGCTCAAAACACGCCACGAACGCACGATTCCCCTTTCCCGAGACAAGCACGGCACCAAGAACTCCTCGAAATCCGGGCCCTCTTTCCCTCCCTTTAACCTTCAAAGAAATTCATAGAACGAGAGCTCCGGGCCAAGAACCCTAACCCCAGGCAGGGTTAGTCACGGCATTGCACAGACAAGCTCAAGAACCCCGGCAAGGCCAGATGCCCAGCCGCCGCCGCGCGACCGGCGCTCAGAGGAGAGCCTCCCGAAGCGTCCGGGCGGCTGCGGACAGTAAAAATCCGGGGCAGGAAAGGCGCGGCGGGGAATCGGCAAGCCCTAGGCGGCGGCGGCGGCGGTGGGGAGGGGATGGGAGGGGGAGAGGCGCAGGGACTGCAACTGCTGCAACAGCTCCGAGGACGAAGGAAGAGTGGAATCCAAGGAGAGAGGAAGGAGGGCGGGGGCAAGCGGTTGGTAGAGAGGGAGACTAGGAGCTCGCTAGCTGCTAGGGGGACTCTGCCGTTTATTTGACACCTGTTTTTATTTCGAGAGGGGGTGGATTGCGAAAGTATTTAACTTTTGTGCATTGCGTCGCATCTGTGCGCGCCCGCCCCTGGACCGCTGCTTGTGGGCCCGGCAGCTTCTTGCTGCCAGACGGTGTACTTTTCCGGAATGGCCCACCTGTTTTACACTATTGTTGTCAAAATGCTGTATAACGGCGGCTGGTCTGATATTATACACACGAGGGAAATTGTTTTCCTTTTTTTTAAAAAAAAAGGGGAAATGGTTTTCTCACGTGTCCGTCACCATCGTCACTGGCCAATATAAAATTGTTTTTCTACTTTTTATGATACATTTTTGAAAAAATAAACAAAGAATTGCATGTCCACCTAAAATTTCATTCATCCATCATGCCGCGTGACAAAGGGACAAGTTGCACAAGTAAAAAATATATACTATTACTAACTGGAGGATCCGCCATTACATGAAGCTACCTAAGAATTCACTCTAGGAAAAGAAAACGAATCCTAAAAATTTCTTCTAAAAAGCAAACATCTAGTCATCAATATGGTAGTATAGTAGGCTAATCATCGTAGCCATCTCATCTGATTTATTATTCTTTTCTAAAAGTTACTTGTCTATGCCATTGACAATAATCTAAATTAACCTCTAAATTTATATCAAAATTACCCGCTCATTATATAGAACTAAAATAACCCCTAATCTTCATCCAAATACCCAGTGGCGTAGCCAACAGTGTTGAGCATGGTAGGAGAGGGTATGGAGCCCATCTACCGTTGTCAATGCCATGGAATTTGAGAAGGAAGGAAGAGGAGGAGGGGTTGAAGGAAGAAGAAGAAAAAGTAGTTGCCCCCTAAGCCAATCATGACTTCGTCATTGTAAACACTCACTTGTTATGCCATTTTTAAATAAAATAAAATGACCACCTAAATTTGCATATGTATTGTCCACCGCTAACATGAGAAAAAAAATAGCTTGCCCAACAAACCCAACACCTTTCTAGTATCAATAAAAATAAATATGAGAGCCATAATTTAATTTGCTCGATCTTATTCAAGTTGTTTTGTCAATTACTCTTTTTAATTCGCAGTTTCTTTTTACTTTCTTAAAATTCTTTTTGAAGAACTTGCTCCATCTCTATTCTCTAGCGATGTTGCTGACTGGCCAAAGTAAATCTGCTGCACTGCTCGCCGGCGGTGGGCTAGGCGGGCGAAGTTCCAGGGGTTTGTAGGTCTCACTCTCCGCGGTGTGACACGGTCACCAGTTCGAGGGGGTAGTGTAGTATAGTACGGCCCGGCGCGGGAGTACGGCAGGGATGGACCCACGCTGCAGTGTCTGGCTGACTGCCTGGTTGTCTTCCTCCGCAGGGAGCCGTTGGCTGGCCCGTTCCGTTCTTTTCCCGTGAACGGGCGGACGGGGAACCCCATTTCTGGAGCCTTCGCCCCGCCACTCTGCGGCACGGTGGACCTGTGGAGCCCGTTCGGCTTTTTTCTTTTCAAAATAACTACTTTGGTGTCTCAACTTTGACTCTGTTAAGTTCGTCCTTCAACTTTCAAATCGGTCAATTTCGTCTCTTAACTTTTGTTTTGAATTCAAACTTATCCCTCAACTTTTGAATAAGCCAATATGATGTTTCATGTTTTGTTTTTTTATCAAACTTTTTTTAAAAGAAAACTGTAGAAAAATACCTCACAGCGTAATTTTTTTAAAATTATTGTGTCACACCGAGGAAGCCCCTCACAGTCGGTGGTCTTTACCACTCAACTGTGAGCCCCTTTGCAACTAGTGTTTTGATCAAACTTGTCCCTCAAATATCATTGTCTATTCATTTCACTCTTCCTTAACACCACCTTTTCATATGCAGTGAGTATTCCAATATATAAAGGGTACTATATATCTATTAGTTACCATAACCAATTCTTATATATGTATTTATTGTGGATCATGTACTTAACCAATTTCCTACTAACGTTGTATGGAGGTAATTTGAATGCTTAGTCAAACTTGAAGTCTAATTATTCTTGTCAAACTAATTCTTTATGTTCACTGAAACTTATCATCTAGTTGAAGGTGATCTTTATAGCAAACATACATGTAAAAGTATACAAGATAACTAAGATATTGAAATATAAAATTTTAAGCTCTTGAGAGATGGTCTGAACCATAAAAATAAATTTGAGGGACTAGTTTGATCCAAATGTAAAACTTTAGGGACTAGATTGGTCATTCTGTTGAGTGACGAACTTGAACCTTAAGCCAAAGTTGAGGGACGAATATGGCTATTTTGACTATTTTTCGCAGTGTTTCTGTTTCTTACGCAGTATTTTCATCTCACAACAAATTGGTCATATAAATTTAGCAGAAATCACTTTAAGATCTGCCGGAACAGACAACTAACTCCAAAGTCGAAATATGCAGCGTCTAATGCTAGACTCACACACTCAAGTACGTACTACTATACTTAGGGTCTGTTTGGGACTGCTCTACTCCACCTTTTCCAGCTCTCCTCTCAAACTAGCCAGCCAAACAGATCTAACTCCAAAAACTCTACTTCCCAAAAAAATGGACCCATTTGTTAGGAGCATATTAGACCTTTCTCAGAGAAACCTTATGCTCCTAGAGTTGGAGCTAGGTTGCAAGCCAAACAGAACTCTTGCTCCAGAAACTCCACAATCTGGGGCGGAGTTATGTTGCTTCCCGTATGCTCCTAGAGTTGGAGCTAGGTTGCAAGCCAAACAGAACTCTTGCTCCAGAAACTCCACAATCTGGGGCGGAGTTATGTTGCTTCCCGTGGGTGCGGCCGTACCCAGACTCAAAACGAAATTCAGTGATTGCCAACGGTTTTTCGCCCTTTATGCACCCCCTCGGTCCAATGTGACGCACCCACAACTAGCTAAATCGGCACACAAACCATCTAGAGGAGCTTTTTAATGAAGTGTCCCACCTCTAACAATTTTACTACCTCTACCCCTATCTACAATAGAGCAACTTCATGGTGACGCTGGTGAAGCGGAGTTGAAAATGCAAGAGCAGAGCAGTCAAACAGGCCCTTAACACACGCGTACTAAATACTGACAGCAAAGGTTCGTGGGCATTTTACGTGGTACGGTACCAGCATTTGCAAGTTCATACCGGGCACGACTTTACAGAAACACTCAAACCCCTGCCTCCCAGTGAAACTACCACGTTGCAAGTACTAATGAAGCAACCACCTCCAAGGACACGCACGCGGAAGCATGGGCGTACGGCACTCACATGAACGCGGCCGGCACACGCACACACACACACCTGCGCAGAGAGGTCTTCTTCTCCAACGCTAGCTCTGCTCCACCGTGCTGCTTCATCTCTACTTCTCCCTGGTCACGTGAGCAGGTGGCAACTTGCAGCTCGGAGCCACTGCAACTTGGTCGATCGGCCTGCACAGTACAAGCAAGTGTCTTCGTTCACGACCCTCGTCGTCGTCGCTAGGGAAGGAGAGGGGGCCCAAAAACGCCGGTCGATCGACGGCCGTTGGAGGTGGTTAGGGCCATTAATTAAATTGTCATCATCAGGCCGCCCACTCACTCTCAGGCCTCATCTGTCAGCGTCGCATGTCGCGTCACCTGAGATCGCGAGCGCTCAGGCCGGCCAACCAGCCATTCCCGCCGTTTCCAGGACAGGAGAAGGACCCGCGAACCGCGAGGGTGGCCGGCCTCCATGAATGGAGATGATGGAGATGGAGAGGTCGCCTTCGTCCTCGTCGCCTCGTCACGGCGAATCCAGGACGCCGAGCGGCCAACGGAGGGGAAGCATTGACGCGAGGGTCACTTTGGGGGATGGCTTTTGGTTAGGTGTCAGTTGCCATTGGCCTTGGCCGTCAGGTTCACAGCTGGTTCTCAGGGACTGATGCTGATGTCGCCGTGCAAACTCTTGTCACGCCAGGTGGTTTCAGACCACCTCTTTTTTCAGCATGACAACTGCATGCGTGCGGTGAGAATTAGTATTATATCTAGTGAGAAATTGGGAGGGCAAATTACAAAATGAAGACATGAATGAACTGGAGAAAACTGTGAACAAACCGACGCTCACAGATGTGTACATTGTATATTTCAAATCCACTCAACCCAAAAATCTCAGTGGAACAGTGAAATATTTACATTTGTACATTTGGCAGGTAGAATTATCACTGGGACAGCTTATTCTCTGAGAGAGAGAGAAATGCGGACTACACGAAACAAGCAAAAAAAAAAAGTGTTGTCTAGTGGGAGGAAAAATTACAAAATGAAGATATGAACTGGAGAAAACTGTGAACAAACCGACGCTCACAGATGTCTATACTGTATATTTCAAAGGCAGTCAACCCAAAAATCTCAGTGGAACTGTGAAATATTTACATTTGTACATTTGGCAGGTACAATTATCACAGCGATAGCTTATTCTCTGAGAGGAAAAAAAAAACCAATTTTGCGGACTACACGAATCAAAGCGCAAAAAATCTTGGTGGTGGTATTGTGTGCGATGTGAATAATCCCTCCTCTTGGATGATTTTTTGCTGCTCCACAATCCATCCCTGGACTCTGTTTTTTCTTCTATTGGCCATACGTGATGAAGAATGGAGTAATGGACAACGCTGAAGTGAGCTGATCCTACGCTGACGCCTCCAGCGGCTCAACCGGGACAGTATACGGCGAGTACCAATCCGCATCGAAGACATCCTGCAGCTGCGAGACGATGGAGGGGTTGTACGTTCCGAAGCTCACTCCAGCGGTGGTGTAGAAGTAATCCCAGATGAGGTTGCTAGTGCCGATGTTGGCCCTCACGTCGCTGACAGCGTACTTGCCGTGGTTCACCCGGGTGTAGCCAGGGTAACGGTTGCCCTTCGCCGCACCGCCCTGCTGCGACAATGCAGGTCCGGTCTCGTTGTACCCAGGAACCACGTAGTATCTGATCTCGACCTTGCCGCCGCAGTGGTTATACTTTGAAGATGTGCAGAGAATGTTGGAGTATAGAAGGCTCTTCAGGTAATTTTCGGTGTTTGGGATAAAGTGTGTCCAGTAGGCAATAAGAAGCCTCACAGTAGCATTCTTTGAGAAGATCACCTGTCAAGAAGCAAATTATTCCTCAGTCAGATCACTGCCTTGTTGCTCATCAGCGATAGATTGAAGCAAAAACATTTTTTTTTTAAAAACGAGTCTGGATATTGCTGGAAACAAAACATGTTGGATCCAAACTGTTAACACCTCTGAGATTGCTGATGACAAGGATGACCAGTAAACTGTTTCAGTAGCATACTGTGACTGCCCGAGCCAATCCATAGTATTCATCCGTACAATTCCCCCAACCTTGACAGACTTGATGGTGTCAACCCAACCCTGCTCATCTGCTTGGAATTTGTCAAATGTCACCTGAGAAACAAGAAAGAATAAATCAAAACCCTCAAATTTGAGGCTATTCACTAGATTAACCCTTGGATACGGATAGGTTAGTTATCGGTTTTCTTTAATTGACTGTCTTAATTATACATTTGCAGAATGCAGTACGAGAAATAGGTTAAGCTGTTAAGGTAGTGAAACATGAAATACTTATATATGTAAGAAAGATGTGAAAAGGTTTATCATGGCAAATCATGAATCAAACAAATTGTTTTTTTTTTCCTTAGGTAAACTGGAAGGTGTAGACAAATCAAGCAAACTTTAATGTTCCCATGCACTGAAATTTCCACTGGACTGCTTTTCTATATCACTATGCATAACAGTTATATATGGTTTATACTGAAAGAGAGGTAACTAAAGCACCCATTGACTGAAAAAATTATGGATAAAAAACTATTTTTATTCAGAAAGTTCAGCGTATATGCAGTATTACCTCAGGTGGAGCAAAGGAAAGGTAGCTCAAGTAGTGCTCCTGAATGGATTTATTGTACCCAGGGGTTTCAAATGGAACGTCAATCATTTTAGGATTGGCAAGTGCCGGATATCCATCTGTATATGGGATGTCAACAGAAAGTGGTACGGGTGACCTGTTCGCAGAATGAAAAAAGATATGCATTACTCAATCTAAGAAAAATGACAGGCCTTAAAGTTTTTTTAGCGCTTGATGCCACAAGATAGGATTCAAGTAAATAAATAACCTAAAAAATAATAACAAAGATAGAGTGATTCTAAGCATTCTCAGAAGCTAGATCAAAATTCTGGCTAATGCAAGCAAGATAGAGTGATAGACAAACTGATAAATTTTAGATACTCTAATCCCATTTAAGTAAAGTCAATCTTTTCTACGAATTAATGCACAAAGTACTAAAACAGTGCAAACTACGGAGAAAGATTTAAACCTGCATCTTTCCTTTGGCTGTAGGAAATGTGACCAACATGGAACCGTTCTGGAGACCTGCCACTGCTTATCCTGAGCTACTTTGGTATAAGTAGTTGAGTTCAGGGTTGAAAGGGACCAGAGATTTTGAAAATATACTTCCACAGTTTTTGCTACTTGTGGACAATCAGCCAAATAGATCCCAAGCTCCTTAACCTGCAGTGTAAGTAAAAGTAATTCCCAGCAGGGTTAACTGCTTTATTTTTCCAGACTAAACTGAAATTCTGAAAATAATAAATGTAACTGAACTTTTTTGTCTGATATACCTGGGTTAGGGATTTCCAATCATTGTTTGCTGACCCTATATACACATCTTTTTGATCTGATATCCAGACTTTTGCATGCACAATGCCAGATCCCCACCACTTGTCAAAAAGAAGAGTTACATTCTGAACATTTGGTCTTCCTGCAGCCAGACCAGCGCTCTCTTGGTCAAAATCAGGAGCAAATCCAGAGTGTTGCACAATCCTGAAATGATGCTGCAGTCATTAACAATTAAATTTCTCCATTCTCACACTGTTTAATTATTTATAATTGTCCTGTCATTTGGTGGATAACTTCTATGAAATCTCAGTGCGATACCAGCTTTACTGTAGGCAGATAGCCATGGCAATATTCCATATTTTCATGATAAAAGATGATAACTCGAGTATCAGATTCAATTCTTGCCTGATTTTGATCTTACGATCTGCAGCATTCTCCAATGCCTTGTAAACCCGGCGCCCCTCATCAGCCCCAAATCTTTTCATGTCACTATCAGAGTACCCATAATCCCCCGATTTCGGATTGTTGGGCTGTGCTAAGAGCTGCCAGTACTGTGCAAGGATGTCCAGGCTCTTGGTTGCATTCCCCGAGAGCCACTGCAGAACATCTCCTGTGGATCCGGAGAACAAACAGAAGTCAACAGCCCTGTGCAAATTTAGTAACCGCGGAAAGCGCAAAACCAAATTGCATTGCTGTACTCGCATATAGTCATGGAAGAAGCATTCGTAATTTCACAAATTCGCATATCATTTGCCAAAAAAAAAGCTAGCTCACATATCAACACCACCCCGGATCAGCTTGCAGCAATAATCAGGCATGATGTCACGGGCTAATCGGACAGTGCTGTGAAGGCAATTTCTATCCTTAATCCCGGTAGCTTTGATATGTGTACATATGAGTTCTTTAAGTTGGAGAATGCCCACAGCTCACACGTGCAAATACTTTACCTGCTTTTTACTACTATAATGAAAAGACAAAGCACCTGCCATGTTTGGTAAAAGGAAAACAACACCGCCAGTTAGAACTCTAAATAAATCCCAACCATGTCGATGTGCATGCATTTCAAATTCCACTGCAGCATTATTACCATGACCTAAACTGAAGTTGCAGCCACAAATCTACAGATCACATCCTTGCCCAACAAACAAGTTCACTCTTCTCTAACTAGTAATCGAGAGCACCAAATCTGTCCCTCTACCACTCCCACCAGCATTCCAGCATACGCTTGCCGGGCACCCAATCCCTGAATCGACGGCAACAGCACACACACATCATCGAGACTACTCAACATGAAGCGAGGCAGAGAGAAAGAGAGTGGGTCTGGGTACTCTGGTATAATACCGGTGGAGAGGACCCCGGGGATGCGGCGGAGGTGCGGCATGTCGGTGGGGATGGACTGCACGAGCCACGCCTTGCAGGTGGCCGCCGCCGCGTCCGCCGGCAGAGGCTGCCACAGCGCGGCGGCGGCGGAGGCGACTAAGGCGAGTAGGAGGAGGCGCCGGCGGTGCGGGCAGGAAGCCATGGCTCGTGTCAGCCTGAACTCCGAAGCTGAGCTGTGTATACTGATGAGACGCTTGGAGGGTCAACTGTCCAAGTCCAAGTGATCTTGCCCTGCTTCAGCCTTCCCTTCGTACAGTACTATGCAACTACCCATTTTTCTGAATTTTCTGAACTACTACTTGAGTTCAGAGCATCTTTTCTCTCTTTTCAATTTGTGTTCACAGGTGGTTGCTTCAGCATGCATTGCAAATTTGCATTTGGCGTGGAGCACGGAACGTGAATCAGAAGCTGCAGAACAGAAAAGCACCCTTCAGATGCATGAGACGATGAGGTGGGTACAGGATGAGGTCAACGCGCATCTGCGGCTGGGCGATCGGCCGTCGCGTCTAGACAACAGATGCCGCCGCGCCGGCCTTGGTCATGGATGGATCCGCGGCCATAGATGCCGCCGCGTTGTGTTGACTGCTTCATCTCCTCTTCATTTGGATACGGACATTTTTCTCTCTCAAAAATATACTGGTTTGGCATCCTGAAAAAGAGAAAAATTATCACTTTATCAGGATGACACCGGAAAAAAAATGAATCTTCCTACTTGACATCCAACTTCAGTTTTTTTTCTATATGTTTTCATTCTTATTTGCAGTTTCCTATATGTTTCCTATTTGACATCACATGGTCTATTTCCTTCACCTCACGTGGACAGTTCACAGATGAACCAATGGTAGGAAACTGAAACTAAAAATGTGAACATATAGGAAAGAAACTGAAGTTGGATGTTAAATAAGAAAACTTCATTTTTTTCTGGTGTCATATGGTAATTCTCTCCCGAAAGCGGACAGGCCTGTGGCCTAGTGGCAAGCTCCCAAGGGTGGGAAGCAGCTGGCGGGGGTTCGAGCCCCCGCACCGCACCTGGCCTCCAGAGAAGGCCGAGCCAGGGTGGCTCTTTTCAAAAAAAAAAAATTCTCTCCCGAAAAAACAAAAGAAAAATTCTACGCTGTGGGCCTCCAATGGCTATCTTACGAGCAGCCCATCCTAAAAAGCCCCATCCGAATCGGACTGAAAAAAACAGGCCGAGGCCTGTCACGGCCCACCGCGTTTCGAGGCCCTCCACCGACCGAATCGGAAAACGTGATGGGCCCGTTGCCGACGCGGAGCCGCGGTGGACCTCATCGCGAATACGAGCTTCCCCGGGGTGTATATATGCAAAAGGGCCGCGCCTCCAGTCTCCCCAAATCAATCATCATCATCAATTCATCATCATCATCATCAACCCGATCCCGCAAGAAACCTTTGCTTTGGATTGGTTTGGGTGAGGGAGAGAGAGAGAGAGAGAGGAGCCGCCCGCCGTAAAACCCTAGCTCTAGATCGCGGACCCGCACAGCCCGGCGAGATGCAGATCTTTGTGAAGACGCTGACGGGGAAGACCATCACGCTCGAGGTCGAGAGCAGCGACACCATCGACAATGTCAAGGCCAAGATCCAGGTCCGCCGCCGCCGCCTTCTCTACTCCCCTTTCACTTAATAATTATTCCGACGAGTCCGCTCGTGCCCTACCGATTCGTCGCGTAATTGAGTACTTGTAACGCTTGATTGGTAAGGATTTAGGACTAGTCGTGCTGATTGCCCCGCTGATTTAGTGATGTTCTTGCCTGCTGAGGGGAAAAAAGGATCTTTGGATCGTTACTGTTGATCGCGATGCGGAGAATTTCTCTAGAACGGGGGTGTTGATCGCGATGCGGAGAATTTCTCTAGAACGGGGGTTTTGGTGTCTGTAGGGACCCCCTTTGCATGTTGCTGGTAGCCTCTCGTGATATGTTTGTTGTCCTGTACAGCCAAATTTAGGAAATTTGTACCGTCTAATCTATCACAGACCCTATGTTTTTGTTTGATTTATTGCAGTGGGCAAGTTTATGCTGTCCAATTCATGAAACCATGACTTTATGAGCCTACCTGTTGTCTGTAGCCTGCAATCCTACGGTTGAATGTGGCCTTGTTTCTTTGTGATGGTTGCTCTGCTCTATCGATTTCAAACATGAACCATGTCTGTAATCGAGTGCAGTGCCACTCCATGTCTGAGATGCCTGTATTTTAGAGGGAAAATGCTGAATGAGTCGCCAGAGTCTGAGTTGGATTTTAGAATCCAAGAAATATTTCCTGTGCCAAAAATAAAACACTTAGCTTAGTTTTACTGAGTCTGATATATGGATGACTGGATCTAATCGTATTCCAACACCTATCCTCATGTTTGATGATCTAGTTGTATTCCAACACCTATGCTTACTCTGTGCCCAAACAAAATGCCAAGCTAGGTGCCTGAACCCAAATCAGACTCCAATTATATGTAACACAGTAACTCTGATTGAAAGACTAGTACCGTTTTAACTCTATACAGGGGTTTCTGACTTTCTGCTTTATATATTTCAGGACAAGGAGGGCATTCCCCCAGATCAGCAAAGGCTGATTTTTGCTGGTAAGCAATTGGAAGATGGGAGAACGTTAGCTGACTACAACATTCAGAAGGAGTCAACCCTTCATTTGGTCCTGAGGCTCAGGGGTGGAACTATGATCAAGGTGAAGACACTTACTGGGAAGGAGATCGAGATTGACATCGAGCCCACTGACACGATCGATAGGATCAAGGAGCGTGTTGAGGAGAAAGAGGGTATCCCACCTGTCCAGCAGAGGTACAACTCTTCCTGCCACTCATAGGCTTATGAACCTGAAACTGTAAGGTCCAAATTCCTGATTTATGTGGTCCTAATAAACCTGTTGCATGTGCAGGCTCATCTATGCTGGTAAGCAACTTGCTGATGACAAAACCGCCAAGGATTACAACATCGAAGGCGGCTCGGTGCTCCATCTTGTGCTTGCTCTGAGGGGTGGCCAGTAGATTCGACTTCTACCTGTAGTTTTCTATGCGATTTCTACTTAGTTGTCTAAGACTTCAAGCCTTGTATTGGGTGGTTGATTGAACTCCCATGGGATTAGTGGGCTATTAGAGTCAGGTGTCATATGTACTGGATATGAAATGTTTGAACTAAGTTTATCTGCTGCCATCTGATTTCTGATCGCCCAGAATACTCCTTTCACTTGTCAATAATGGTTTCCACTTCCGAACAAATCAAGAGCATTAATGTGAGCTGTCCTGATTTGGACATCCTGCCATGTTAGAATCAAAACTGATGACATGTTCAGATGTTTCTCGTTCTGGCCCCGTCCTATGGTTGTCTTCCGCGGTGACAACCTCAGTGCAGAACCAGTGCTTCTCATGTGAAAAGATGAGATGAAGCTAGTGTTGTTAACTGGACGTTTGGTCTTGATAGAATCTGACAGGTATTCGATCCGCCAAAGAAATTGGAACCTGCCAAATACCGCTTGGAAATTGGAATTGAACGAATTGGGGTAGAACTGGGGGTGTCTCGGTGAGAATGTGAGACTGACAGCACTATCCTTCTCCAGTTGACATTTACATTTTGGCTTCGACAGTTTGCCCGTTTCTCTTAATATCCTTGTAGGCTCACAGCCTGAAGACATGTTTTATGCAGAGGTTATGATTTATGAACTGTCATCATTACACAGGAAGTTCACTTGTGAATCTAAGTAGAAGGGATTCTTTTGGCAGAGTTCCTAGAGTTTGCAAGTAATTTTCTGAAGCGGTTTATTTGTAGGTAATTAATTCTAGAAATGATTTTCTAAAGCGAACTAAAATATTATATAGGAGCTTTAAAAACTATGATTCACTTCCGGCCTTTAATTACTTTCTCTTAGAGAATCACTTTTAATCAGAGAATTACTTCTCTTCAAAGAATGACATCTAGAGGAGCGATACCAAACAATCCTAATTCCATAATGATAAGACTACAACTCTTTTGGGGCCAAATCCTATCTCCAACTGGGAGCCTACAACGTAAGGACGAGCAATAAAGGAGAGGAAGGAAAAGCTATATAAACAGTTCCATGCAAATGTGTTATTTTTTAACCAAATTCCTTGATGGAATTATACAATATTAGTGGTGTGGGGCAGCTATCTTTCACTTGCTTCCCCTAAAAGCTGGATAAGGAACCCCAATCAGCCAAGCCTCTACTCTGTGTAGACTCCTCTCTACTGAAGTTTCTTTCTGAAGACCAGAAAACACGCACTGATGCATCAGGATGATGGAGACATTTTCGCTCAGTGATCCTGGATGCTCAAGATTCTAGTTCAATGCTCCTGAAAATGGTGAGGAGACATCAACACCTGTAGATTCTTGTTCAACGCTCCTGAAGAAATAGACCGACCATTCGAATGCAGACATCGATCTGTTATCTTGTCTTTGTTCAGATACGGATGTTCCAGCTTATCTCGCTAGTGCATTTCTGATGCAATCGGGGTATCTTGTGAATTTTAAAAAATTGGAGCTTGAAACGTCCCTGTCGGGGGTCATAAAAGGGGTTCCTTCTTTTTTGAAAAATAAATAAATAAACAGGCCATGACATACTTATTCACCAGCACAAAAAGGTTTCAAATATTCGTTTTGTTTCGCCTTTTCATATTCCTCTCCAACATATCTTGGATTTCCTAGTTGGCACTTGGCACAGCCCTTCTTTTCAGTCGGTACATTCTTGCCGCGCGCACCTGCTGGCCGATTTGAAAGGCAATTTCTGTCATGTGTTGCTGCCTTTTCCTTTGGAAAAAGACTCTTCTTGCATTGTTCCTTTCTGATAAGGCCATCATTTCTGTTTTATTTGCCCCTATCTGGTAATGCTGCTCATTAGGCTTTTGGCCATCCATGTCATGTAATCGTAGGCCAGCTTAATGATTATCCCATAATTCACATGCACATCAACATATATAGCCATATGGTCAGATTTATATAAATAGATACACTTGTGCTTAAATAATTTATCTGCCTTCTACTCCATCCGTCTCAAATTATTTGTCGTTTTCGATTTTCTAAATACATTCATTTTGATATGTGCCTAGATATATATTTATGTTTAAATACATAACGAAAATAATGTATCTATAAAAGCCAAAATAACAAGAATTTGAAATGGAGGGAGTAGTTATGTTTTGCACCAAGCAAAATAATAAGAGTTAAACATTCCCTTTGCTCCCTTGTACTGTCTTCTGTCCCTTGCTCCATGCCTTTTGCCATGTTTTTGTGCTAGTCTGCCGGTGCTGAATCTGCTGCTGCAAACTCCTCTCTCAACCGTCTCTTTCCGGCTGGCTTCCTCCGGCTTTCTGCGCCGCGGGTTGCGCGCGGCGCCGAACAAAGTGAGCAGTGAGCGTGACTGATCACTGATGGCCACGGCCATGTACGCCGCTCCTAGCTAGGATTGTGTAGGGGACCAAAGAACCCTAATTCCCCCTCAAAAGAACGTAAAAGAACCCTAATAGCCAATGGTAACTCTGCATCAAAGTTCACAACTTGCACTATGCTTTTGTGGGCTTTGATTTTTCTCCCAGCAGGTTCACCGATTGGACGGGTTCAGGGACCATGCTAACCTAGCTGCTCGCTGCAATTTCCTGAGCTATTTTTCATCTGACTCTAACGCTCTTTTGCAGAGGACCATCCATGGCTTTCTTGGGTCAGAGTATGTAGGAGAGCCTGGACCATCGCCGTCTCGCCCTCTCTCAGTCGCTTTAACATGCCATGTTTGGCCAGGTTCCATGTTAAGAGATCTGGCTCTGAACTCTGGATGTGAGAGTGTGTACTTTCTCGAGGTGTTGTGGACCGCAATGCATGCGTTGGTGACATGGACCATCTCGATCATGCATCAGCATCAGAGCAGCATCATGGAAGCATCAGAGAGATATCGGCGCGTGGAGTGAAAGCTCCCCTTGCAACTGGTGGGGCACAGGGATTTTGGGTGATCTCGGAATAATATTTGGCTGATTTTGTGCTTGGCATTCATGGGTAAAGAAGATTTGGTTGTTGCTTATTTATGATGCTGGAATATAGATCAGGTTGGAGCTGAACTGCTGGGAGATTTAGTATCTTTCAGTCGATCTCTCTTGGGTTCATTTCATTGCTTTGGACCTTTGGTCAGTCAAAGTCCCAAAGATGGATGGATATTAGCATTGTGAATCTTGCAGCTCTCTTAGTAGATGGCTGAATTTTCTTCTTAATGAAATACTTGTCCAGGTAAGTTCTCGAAAAAAAGCCGATGACAGATTTGCCTTTTTCGTCTCCTTTCCCTTTTTCCCCACACTGAATATTTCTGAGAACAGTCAACTTTATAAGGGCTGCTAACCTGAGTTGAATTCTTTCTTGTTCTTGCTTTTTTTTAGCCTCTACTTTGTTTTATTTTTTTATTTCAACTCTGTTTAATTTGCTCCCACGACACACGGGAAGTCGAATCCGAGTTTACTGGATGCTAATCATGTGCTCTAACCACACGCTATATGCCTTTTCACTTCTTGTTATTGCTTTCAACCTCACCTTCTCCGTGAGGTGCGAGTAAAACTGTAAAAACAAGAGCCCAAAAGTTCATTGGATTCATTCGCCTCAAGCCTCATGCACCTAAATCGAATTCACACTGAAGCCTGCGATTGTTCATGTACAAAAGCATTCTGACCAACTCGACATGTGAATCATAGCAACATGTTTTGCCGCCGCCGGCCTCACACCTCACGTCGTTTTCACCTAGACACTTGCAGGTGCATTTGCCGTGCGTTTCGGACGCTTTCAGCATTGTACCCGTTTGCCATGCACAGTTGAGGAAAAAAACAGAGAAAAGGAAAGGCGTCAACTGGGTTCTTCTTCCATGGATGGACGGTGGGTGATTTCATTAGAGACTAGCTCGACAAACCTCGTCGCTATTCTAAATCCAGAAGCAAATGCTACCGTTACAGACACATCACTTTAGCCCTGGGTGGTTGATACCACAAATGGCAAGGCAGGTCATTGCCATTGCGGTACCAGTGCAAGTGTATGTACACGTGTGTAGTTGTCGTCAAAACTTGGCAGAGGTTGAGGCGGTTAGCCCTCTGCCTACTACCTGCCGTAGTGCCATGGCTACGTCGTCAGAACTCAGAACTCGCGGGGGTCGACGAACAGCACCGTGCCGGGCGGCGCCGGCGCCGCCCAGTCGTCGTCGTCGGCATTGCTGCTCTTGTCGAGGTTCTTGATGCACCAGACGTCCTCGTCGCAGGAGAAGCGGCGCCAGCGCGGGACGGCGGCGGCGGCGGGGTCGTCGGGCGCGACGTCGGCGGCGACGACGGCGCAGGCCGGGTTCTTGCGGGCGACGTTGTGGGCGTGGTGGCAGAGGGAGCGGAGCAGGTCGGGGCCCGCCGGGCCGGACATGCGGAGGCCGTAGAGGAGGTAGGCGCCGAAGGGGCGGAAGATGTCCGGGATGGACGGGACCCGCATCCACGGCGCGCCGCGGTCGAGCGCCCGGAGCGCGGCGAGCGACGCGCGGAGCAGCGCCGGCGCGCCGCGCACGCGGAGGCGCATGGAGCGGGTCGAGTCCCAGACGCTGAGCACGGCGAACGACGGCGGGAGGGACGGGTCCGGGTTGCTCTCGATGGCCACGAAGGTGCCCAGCGTGAGCTTGTGGGCGAGGAGCGCCGGCATGTCGGCGGGGAGGAACTCCGCGGACTCCGGCGGGAGCAGGCGCGCGTAGGCCGCGGCCGCCAGCTCCGGTGGCAGCTGGAACACGCGGTGCCCGCTCGGGATAGCCAGGTGGTGTGCGTGCACGGGGCGGCCCAGGAACTCCGGCCGCCGGAACGGCGCGTACCCGAACCGCCCCGTGAATAGCGCCAGCGACGCCGCGTTGGATGCCGTCGTCGCCATCGTCGCGTGCGCCGCGCCGCGCGCCCGGCACCACTCCTCCGCGCGCTCCACCAGCGCCGTTGCGATCCCAAGCCGCCTGCAAATTTAGAAGCGCACAGTCGACGTCAGCGGCTGTCCCGTTCAAACCATGCGGCGGCGGCGGCGCCTCGAGAACGACGCGCCAGTGGACTCCGGCCAACCAGCCGGAGAGCGGTGGGCCCACGGCGCTGGACACGCGTGGACCCACCCCCCGCGGCGCGCGATTAGGCGAGGAGTACGTTGGTGCCAAGCCGAAAAATGGAGGCATTGTCCATTGTGTGCATGCGTGTCCGCGTGAGGCGAAAAAAAACAAGAAAGCAAAGCGGAGGAGGAGAGGAGATGACCATGGCCGGCCGCCACCGTACCTGTGAGACGGGGAGACCCTGAGGCCGAGGAGGCAGGCCACCTTCACGTACGCCGGTGGCTGCCGCTTCTCCGGGCTAGAGGAAGCAGAAGAAGGCTTCTTGCCGCCGCCGCCTCTGGCCACCGTCTTCACGCAGGCCTTGATGATCCCGACCATCTCCTGCTCTTCACCATACTCGGCAACCTGACATTGCAATTCAAACGCAACCACAGTTCATCAGCATCAAGCAGCGGTCGTGCACATCGATTAACAAAATCATGGCTGAGCATGTGTCAGTTTGAACATTGAACAGTAACACACGATCGGATTTGGATGTCAAGTCAACAAATTGTTTTGTTATAGTTGATGCGTGTGCTTGCTAATCCAGTGCTCAGATTGGTCGTTCGCTTACCAGCATGACGTGCTCCGGCGCGTGGCGGACCCTCGCCAGCGGATCGCCGACCAGCTCGACGGAGAGGGACATGCCCCTCTTCTTCTTCTTCGTCTTCCTCTTCCCGCCGTCGCCGTCGGCGGCGTTGTCGCCGCACAGGCCGACCTGGCACCGGCGCTCGAGCTCCTCGGCCGCCGCCAGGTCCCTCTCCATGTCGAACTCCCTCACTCTGAACACCACCACCTTCTCTCCATCCATCGCTCCCATCACTGCTATCAATCCCTCTACTGATCTCGACGGCGCAGTGTATAGCTTAGCTTGCTCGCTGTAGCAACCAGCTCAGCTCAAGGAGAGCTCAGCTTTGCTGCTGTGCTGCTGCTTAGCTTCTTCTCTACGACGACGAGGAGGAGGTGGTGCGTGTGCGAATTTATACAGGTAGCTAGGTTGACAGGGAGAGAAAAGAGAGTGTGGTGATGAGGAGAGGGGGCTGTGTGGTGGGGCCGGGGCAAAATAGTAATCTCACTCCATCAGTGATGCAAAGCATAGCTAGAGGGCGCAAGGGAACAAAGAACAATGGCGTCTTTTGTGTAATAGCAAACCCTCCTCTTGGATTTGATTAAAGTTGGAATGGATGATGATTATATTAAACTATCTTTGTTAACTTAATCTCTTTTTTTCTCAGACAAAGGCTAATCTATGGAGCTAAACTGAAATGGGGCCCGCACAAGTAGTGGTGTGAAGACTAGTTCAGTAGCTGTTCATTCACACAAGAAAATATAATCCATGGATGTTGCTCACAGCAGTTGATTAAAGGCGCCAAATCAAGCTCTAGCTATATATGCATATATAATATTCCTCTTACTATAAAGCACACCAGCCTTTAAACAAGTGAGATTCTGCCCAGTTCAACAAAGGTTACTATAAGGCGATACGAATTAGGGGTAGGCCGGAATGAACCTACAGATTGTAGGGCATCCAAACATATATTCCAAGAGAGGCAGTTCTAGATATGATTCATCTAGGATCATTCTTCTTCTGCGCACGCAGCCGCGGATATATCTAAGTGGGTGATGATGGAGCTCAAAAGCATACCACAGTGAAGGCAGAAATGCAAATGGAAGAAATTTAATTTTGCGTTTTCTTGAAAGAAGAATAATATTTTGCCCGAGAGCATAGCTCAACCGGTAAGGTTAGTTGTGGTGGAACATACCTACCAGAGCTCGACATCGATGGTTGTATAACTATCACTATTCTTCGAGTGGTGGGAACGAAAACGTATCCGGCGATCATGAGGCGTCAGTGGTGACTTCATCAGTTTCGAGGATTTGCCAGCTCAGTCTCTCGAAGGTTCATGTGTGTATTCGATCGTAGGGTTCAGTGCATATGCATTTGTGAGCGTCTACATCTGTATTAATTGTGTTTCAAAAGATAATTAGCCGATTTGCACAAAGATTATTACTGATCAATACTTGTAAAAATTAATATGTTCAAATTCATGTACACCATCTGTGTGTGTTCTGCTACTTTTATAATACCAACAATTAACTTGGTTTCCAGCACTTGAAAAATAATAAAAATTGTTACCCCTCACACACACTGTCCAGACCGTACCATTCTCCAGATCCTTCCGGATCCGGTAACAGCTGCATGTGTGGCACATCCTCGCACTAGAATCATGCATTCTGGCATCATGGAAAAAATAAGTAGGCACCTTTCTGAAATTAGGGGAGTACTGAGAAATGGAGCATCCAGCATATTTAGCACCGTACCTTCCTTCTTTCTCTCAAGTTCGGTTCAGTACAGACAATAATCCTCACTATTACCTGTTTCGGCGCATGCAAGAAACGCCCAATTATTCGATATAGTTTCGCATCGATTTCATAGAAATTCCAGCAAAGAAACACACAACAGAACCATGAAATTCCTCTGCAAGTCACTCTCTCAATTCCAAATGAGGGAGGCATATCATAAGTTTTTCCCCCTTCCCATAAAGACTAATCGAAGACCCTGTTGTGTTAAATCATCATTGTTTTGTCTTTAATTGGCGCCTTAATCTGAGCTTAGCACTGACTTTCTTCTCTACTCTGGCACCTTTTTTTTCGATAATGGATAATTAAATCCGGCCTCTACATCCGAAGATGTACACAGCCAATTATTACAGAGTTCAAACAAAAGTCAAAAAGAGTAGACAGGCAGCTACGGGCAACATGCCCCCACCTAAGGTAAACGATAAAAATTATTCCATCCTTCATTGGCAAACTGTAGAGCAATGACTTCTAATTTCCTGCTCATAGCGATGAGGATGTCCTTGGCCTGCTCCTTACGCTGCAACTAGGCCCAGAAGCGTAACCAGTAAGCTCCCCTGAAAATAACCTGCAGAATCGAATTAAACTTCGTCTTTTTGAATACTATATCATTCCTGCATTTCCAAATAGCCCAGCAGATGGCCGCGATCCCAACCCAAATCAGATGCTTAAAATCTTTATGTTGATTATTAAGTCAATTACCAAACATATAGTTAATAGATCTAGGTTGGCTCAAATTAGTCGCATAGAAAATAAACCTCCAAATCATCTTTGCTAAGGGGCAATCTATAAAGAGGTGCTGTATAGTTTCATTCAAATTACAGCAGACACACTTCTGACTCCCTTTCCAATTTTTCTTCGCAAGGTTATCTTTTGTCAAAACGACGCCTTTCTGAAGAAACCAAAGAAAAATTTTGATTTTAAGAGGTAATTTCCACTTCCAGATCTTCCTATGCTGAAACGGTGGATGAGTATCTAAAGCATCAAGATACATCGATCGGACAGTAAAAAAGTCGTTTTTCGTCAGCGGCCATTTAAAATAATCTTTACCATCCACCAGATCAACATTAGAAACCCGAGCTACTAGGTGAAGCCAATGTCTTAGGTTATTGTCCACCAGATACCGCCTGAAGGATATATTTAGAGGTCTAGAGGACATGACCTTAGAAATCGTAACCTTCCTATCCCGCGCAATATGGTATAAGGAAGGGTAAGTATCCTTGAGCGGTTTATCACCTAACCAGGTATCCTCCCAAAATCTTGTGCTGGTTCCATCATTAATAATGAAAGAGCCTTTAGAAAGAACCTCATCTTTAATATGCATGAGGCCTCTCCAAAAGTGAGAGTCATTTGGTTTGGCTGATACTTGCGTCAGGGTCTTGGTTCTCAAATATTTATTACTTAGCAAAGATTGCCAGGTCCCTTCGGTGTTCAAGAGGTTAACTAACCATTTAGCCAAAAGGCATTTCTTTTGAAGCTGTAATCCAAGATCCCGAGGCCACCCTGATCCTTGGGCCGGCACAAGATGTACCATCTAGCAAGTCTGTACTTGTATTTATTAGTAGAGCCTTGCCAGAAAAATCTAAATCTGAAATGATCAAGGTTTTTAAGAACACCCTTAGGGATCTCAAAGAAGGACATCATGAACATAGGAAGGCTACCTAACACCGAGTTAAGCAGAACCAATCTCCCCCCATAGGATAGGTATTTTGCTTTCCAACATGAGAGTTTTTGCTGAAAGCGTTCTTCAACTTTACTCCATTCAGAATTGAGGAGTTGTCTATGGTGCATCGGGATACCTAAATACCTAAATGGGTAAGCCCCCGAATTACATCCAAAGAGAGAAGTATAGAAAGGCTCCATCTCTTTGGCTGCACCATAGCAGAAGATTTCACTCTTGTGGAAATTAATCTTCAGTCCCGATAGCTGCTCAAAAGCACACAAAAGGAGCTTAAGATTTTTTGCTTGCTCAAGGTCATGGTCTAGAAAGATAATGGTGTCGTCTGCATATTGCAAAATCGATAGACCATCATCGACTAGATGGGGTATCACACCTCTTACTTGTCCAGCCACCTTCGCTCGATTAATAAGTAGAGCTAGCATGTCCGCGACAATATTAAACAAGATAGGTGACATAGGATCACCTTGTCTGAGCCCCCTTTTCGTTTGGAAGTATGGGCCAATGTCATCATTAACTTTGATTCCCACACTCCCTCCCATTACCATGTTTTGAATCCATCTGCACCACTTAGGTGAGAAGCCTTTCATGCGTAAAGCCTGCTGGAGGAATGACCATTTAACCTTATCATAGGTCTTTTCAAAGTCAATCTTAAAAATAACTCCATTAGATTTTTTGGTATGAAGTTCATGGATGGTCTCGTGTAGAATAACAACACCTTCCATAATATTCCTACCAGGCATGAAAGCAGTTTGAGTTTGGCTCACCACAGTCTTTGCCACTTTATTTAGCCTGTTAGTTCCAACTTTTGTAAAAATCTTGAAACTAACGTTGAGGACACAAATGGGTCTATATTGCTGAATCTTAGTGGCGTTCTCAGTTTTTGGAATTAAAGTAATGATCCCAAAATTGAGGCTAAAGAGATCTAGAGTCTCCTTGTGGAACTCATGAAAAAGAGCCAAAAGGTCCTCTTTGATCACCCCCCAAAACACTTGATAGAACTCAGCCGGGAAACCATCTGGTCCAGGAGCCTTATTATGCTCCATTTGGAAGATTGCCTCTCTCACCTCATTTTCAGTGAAGTCGGCAATGAGGATCTCATTTTCCTCAGGAGATACTTGGGGGATATCACTAATCTGATCCTCCATTAAGGCGATTTCCGTCTGTTCAGGGGTCCCAAACAAATTTTTGTAATAATTAGTAATGTGTCTTTTGATGTGGTCAACGCTAACAACAACGCCTTGGTCATCTTCAAGTCTATAAATATGTTGTTTCCGGTGTTTACCATTGGCCACAATGTGAAAAAACCTTGTATTAGCATCACCTTCCAAGAGCGTTTTGACTTTAGCCCTCTCATACCACTTAAGCTCCTCCTCCCTCAAGAGGGAGACTAAACGCTCTTTAAGATAGTGCTTTAAATTGATCTCCTGATCAGTGAGCATATCGTTTTCTGCCTTTTTATCAAGATTATGCAGAAGAGCTAGGAGAGTTTTTTTCTCTTTTTTATAAGAGCCAGCCGTATTAGACGCCCACCCTCTAAGATATTGTCTGAGCCTACGGATCTTGGATTGCCACCGCTCTAGTGGACAAGATCCCGAGTCTTCTGATCGCCAAATATTTGCAACCATATCATAGAAACCCTCCCGTAGGAGCCATCCCCTTTCAAATCTAAAGGGTCTGGTTCCGGACTGGTGAGTGGAAGCGCATGTGGATAGGACTAGGGGGGTATGATCTGAAATGTTTCGATCTCTAGCTTCAACCCTGGTCAGAGGGAAATGAGCTTCCCATTCCGTACTGACTAAAACTCGATCAAGTTTTTCGTAGGTCGGATTGTTCCCGGAACCCGCCCAAGTGTATTGGCGGCCTGTCATGACAATTTCCCTAAGATCAAGGGACTCAATAACAACATTAAAAAGGGAAGGCCATTTGTGATCAAAGACACCACTGCTTTTGTCCTCAGGCTTTTGCATAATATTAAAATCCCCACCAATGAGAAAAGGAAGGTTCTCCTTTGAGCAGGTATTAGCGATTTTGGCTAGAAAAGCACCTTTGTTTTGTACTTGTGCCGGTCCATAAATAGAATATAGGACAAATTTAAAGTCAGTTGGCTTGTATCTAAGGGTGAATTTCACATAGAAATCCCCCTCATCAATGGCACCAATATCAAAAGCACTAAGATCGACCCCTAGCAAGATGCCACCTGATCTACCCTGGGGTGCCATAGCATGCCAAAGAAAATCACGTCCAGCACAAAGATTTTTGAGGACATGATCGGGAAAGGACTCGCGACCAGTTTCAGAGAGAGCAATAAAATTAATCTGCTCCTCTTTAACTAGTTCAGCCAAAAATCTGTGTTTAGCCAAGTCTGCAAGACCTCTGCTATTCCAGAATACCCTTTCATTTTATAGTAATCTTTGAAGGAGTTTTTGGCTTTTTTGGAAGTTTGCCTTTTCTTAGATTTTTGGCATTATTATATTTTTTCTTACGACTGATAGGAGAGAGATCTAGAATATGATCATTCTCTGCATCAAGCAAGCTCTCATTTAAATTTTCACAAGCGTGGTTGAGAACTTCCTCCGGTCTTTCTTCCCTTTCGTCATCACTAATTAGATTCGTAGCTTTTACTTTAATATTTTTATTTGCGCTAAGAACTCATCTATCTACCTCTAAGTTTTTAATAAAAGCAACATCTGAGGTAGCTAAGTTGATGCCTATCCTACCAAGGTTTGAAATAATATGGGAATCTGAAAAGCTAGAAAAGGAATTACCTTCAAGGTTCTTTTTTTTTGCCAGTCGTTCCGTCTTGCGTAGGATATGTTTATCCGCCTTTCCCGCATTCCTGCTGCTTCGGCGAAGTGTCTTAGGTGCGCCCACCTCAGGAAGAGTAGGGGTAGGCGCCACCACCAGTGGTACCGTCAGCACGGGCGCAGTGAGGTTGTCCACCTCACTAGGTGGCTCCCCCACAATAAGTGGGGCGGCCCCCTCAATGGTAGCAGCGACATCATCCGCGGCCACCTCCTCTATGTGTGCATTGGGGAGGGAATCATTCCCTCCTGCAGCAGCATCGAGGGACAACACCTCCTCCGAAGCTGTTGCGGTCATCTCTCCCGTGGCGTCGGTCTCCCCCTCTCCAGCGTGGAGGGGAACAGAAACCACCGCATGGTCCCCCGCAGTGAATAGCGAGGCGGCCATCATCTGAGTCCCTGCATCCTGTACCGAAGAAAGAGGTGGTGTAGGCGCAATACCCCCCTCCACCTGAACGGGGTGAGCCTCCGGGTAGTGGAAGAGCGGAGTTCCACCCACTGAAGCAAGGGCACAAGAATTCCCAGGTTCCTGTTCAAACTCATCAGAGAAAAAAGGGTGAGGGTTAATAGGAGGTGTCACCCTGGCACTGTACATCCTCCGCTCTTCATCAGTCAGCGGACTGTAGGTTTTCCACCCCACTGAATCCTCCTCTAACATGACCTTGATGCTAATCTCATCAAACAGCTGCTCACATGCCAAATCCAGTGCCTCTTGGATCATAGTAGCCTGCCTATGAGATTTCCCGCTCTGGGGTGCTGAACGCTGGGGGTTCGCAAAAGAAGACTCCTTGTCACCACCCTGTGGGTTCAGAGAGGGGTTAGCATCCCTCATCTTTCTATCCCCATCCGCATCATTACCCTTATCATCATCTGTGAGCAGGTCCTCATCTTCATCCTGATCTGCAACAATCACCACCTCCTCATCGGGCTTGAAAAAAAGGCGGTACATGCATCCCTTCACACAGACATCAGCGAATTTTGGAATTTTTTTATGTCCAAAACTGCTACAAGGATTCGTACCTCCCCAGTACGCCGCAGGTGGTGAACATCCACCTTCTGAGTAGCTCCGATCATAGTACCAACAGCCCACAAAGGAAGGAAAGAGCGAAGTGCTCGCGGTACCTTGGTGACAGTCACCCAAACCTGATCCAGTACTTTTATTGGCTGAACATCATCAACAAATTCTTCAATCGAAAAAGTACCTTCCTTATTCCTTGTCGTGATGGTTCCAACAGCAACCATACGGGTCAACTCCTCCTTGCTAGGGAAGGGTACAACAAAACATTTGTGCCCCTCTTCTTGCGCTTCCCATTGCCAGGGAACAGGAATGATCCGTGCAAGCGTAGCCAAGAGCAACTCTTTGGAGACTTCGCCACACTCCACTTTGATGAGAGCGGCGGCTGGAGAAAAATCTGTTGAGACAATATCAAGCTCATTAACTGCCTGAATATGAAAAAAACCTCTATTGTCATCAGAGACAGCACAGTAGGCGACAGACGGCTTCGGGCCACGGAGCAGCGAGCACTGGTTGGTGAAGTGATCTGCTGTGCATATAACGCACTCAACTGTGCGTTTGCGCTTTCCTTTGCCGCCTTCAGCTGCCGTTTCCATCACCGGGGCAACTTCGACGGGAACAGCAGCGTCCTCGACGTGTTCCCGGCGTGGTTGACGAAACCCACGACCACGGCCAGGTCCACTCCGAGCAGAAGCGCCGCGGTCCGCCACAGCTGCCGCTGAACCACCGGCATGCGCGGGCTGGTTAGCCCCGCGACCACGTGGAGCCACGCCACCACGACCACGAGCGGGCGCAAGAGGATCTCCCTGACCGCCGGCAGCAGCATGCGCAGCATCGGCACCGGTGCCGCGACCCCCCACCTGAGGGCCACGTCCTGCTTGGCACCTAGTGGAGCTTCTTAATGATTTTATCCAGCAATCAGTCGACGTCCAAGCCGTCGCTCTCTCATGGATTATACAAGTATAGCGGCCACCTGACCTGAACAGAGAACACAGCGTCCTGACGAAACAAGCCCAGATTTGTATAAACGCATGTCGTGTCCATACACTGACAGAGGATGTTTCTTGGACAATTAACAATTGCAGCATGTCTGCTTTATTTATATATGTGCCATCTCCGTAGAATTTGCTCACCGTGCGTCTCGCATCGTCGTCTTCGTCGTCGTCTTCGCTTCCCGGCCGTAGGAAAGCTGAGCTGATTGCATTATGATATGAGTCTCTAGCTATTAGAGCACTGCACGGCCCATTCAACGGTCAAGAGCACTAGCTTTGAACAACCATCCCCAGACCAGAGAGCATGAGGGCAGCACAGATTGTTTAACAAAGTGATGGCATCTATGCAGCAATCCAAGCAGATTAGTGGGGATATGAGCACAAAAAGTTGTAACAAAGTGTGGAGCCTAGCTTTGTCAAGTGACTAGGGCATCAGTTTGATTGACACAAATCTATGCGTTGATTATTGGTGTTTGATTTGTTTAATGGCAGCATTGCCTCAAGTGACTGAATAGTCAAATCTTGGCTAGGTCACTGACCCCTTGTGGAGAGTACCGTACCAAACTGGCTATATAGTTTAGAGGACAGATCTTTCACTTGGCCGGGTTAGTTGTTGGCTTCTCTATTGTGGTGTTCCCTTGTCCAAAGATACAATCTCACTTCTAGCTACTTGGTAGTCCGAGTTGTGGTTTACTATAGTGTGTGTCTTTCGCGAGTCATCACTAAATTGGACCAGCTAGTGTGTAGAATATGATTGAGGTGTTTTCTGTGCAAGTGCCAGTCTAGACGTGTGAATATTCCGGGCAGATGCATCATGCATGAGCAAAGTCAATGTAGTTATACATTTGTCAAACATAGGAGACTCGACAAGGTATGAACACGCTAGGTAGCTAATAACAAAATCGCTAACAGCGTCCCAGTCAAGCTCACCTAATAACAGTGTCCAACGACGAAAACTTCTCTACTTTGTTTTGGCATGCATTTCACAAAGTTAAATATATATGCTTTTTTCCCATATATATTTCGCTCTTGACGAAACGACACAAAATGAACAAATAAATCGGTTTTCAAGCATATATAACTTCGTGTGTATAAAACCTAATAAAAATCATCGGTACGGATGGCTGTCCAGATCAAAATACAATAAATTTTTAATTTATTTCTATCAGTAATTAAAAAGTAGCAAGAAGAAAAATGTGCATTCAGAAGTATAATATAAGCGCTTATGTAGGCTAACTCAGGTGGAATGTTTTCTTGTGGTGGAACTATCCACTAGGATTTTAGTTCTCGACTCGGCACTGTTGTTCGTATTTTTCTTGATTTACATTAGAATTTAACTGATGCTATTCTTTGACGACGTGGCAGTTGAGACAACGAAGCGTCAGTGGTGATTTCGTCAATTTATCAATTCAGCATTTTCAGAGATACACATAGGGGTAGGGTTGCGTACGTGTGTTCGCAGGGACGAGTGTGCATATGTGTCCTCGTCTATAATGTATAATTCAGAAAAAATAATGAGCATTTAGCACGAGTTAATGGACAGTATATACTCCCTTTGTTCCATGTAAAGTGCAATAATTACTTTTGAAAAAAAATCTCACGAAAGAGTGTAATTCTAAAAAGTAGATTTAGATCTCATTTGAATATAGTCAAGAAAAAAATTTGAATTGCACTCTTGGTCCCACGAAGAAAGTATGCTAACATGCCGGACGGTATTATATTGTCCTAAATTAAACTTTGTTAGTTTTGACCACCATTTTTTTACAAATATTTACTACGAGCGCTCAAGGTTAGTGTTTTTTTCCCAGTTTTTCACAAACATCGCCAATTACTATCGTATCTAAAACCACTGTTAATGTCTGAATGGACTTTGACACACTGTGCTTGCGAGAGGACACTAGAACATGCATGCCGTATCGGTCAGCCGGCGGCATGCGTGCACACATGTCTAGGTTTTGACTCGATCGCGTGGCACTGTCCCCTGACGTGGACAGTGTCTGTTCGATCACGCTAAAATTCTGAAATTTCTCTCCAGAGATGACTGGCCGGTAGCTCCTCGGTCACGTGCCCTACTCTCAAGGACCATCAACGCCAGGTGTTTTGGCCGGCCGACATGACTTGAGATCGAGAGAGATGACGGACACACACATGCATGTGTAGTACGCGTCTGCATGGCTGCCGCCTGTAGCTAAACTCTCGTCGTCACAGTGCGTGCGTGAACTTGACAAGCTATACAGAGGCTTGAGCAGCGAGCAGCGTCGATCCAAACCGTCCAATCACTCACCGTACGATCATCAAGGATAGGCTGGCGCAGCGGCGCCGCACTCACTCGGGTGCCGGCGGTGCAGTGGCTGATCTGACGTGGCGCGCGCCTGTCCAGTGTGGCACATCATCTGGTTTGGGTTTGACGACCTGCTTGTGCCTGTGAGTCTGTGAGCGACCGCTTCACCCTGTCCTGTGTAATTCGGAGTAAATGAGTCGTGCAATTGTGCAATCGTGCCTGCTGACACTGAATTTTATCAGTGACCATTTATTGAGAGGAAGGACGTACTTGTTACAGATCATGCATTTCTTTTTTATGTACTACATGATGGAACCAGGATTTAAAAAGAAAAGGAAAAGGAAAGAAAAAGAAAATGGAGGTCAGGAACTCAGGATTAGAGCAATTGAGGAGCCGAGTGCAGGTTATGCCGCACAAGTATTTTTGATGTCAAAGATCAAACAATGCGAGTTTGAACAATTGAGGATGCAAATTTATATTAATATATAGCATGAAGGTAAAATAGTTGTTTTGGTCCGTCAACATTCTTCCGAATTAGTCCTCCTCCATCTCCTATTTTTGAGGTATTGCCATTATATGGCACCGTTTAGTTGGGTGAAATTTTGGTAAAAGTGGTGAAATTTTTGTATTGGGAAGCGTGTTCTGTGAGAGGTGGCACGATGTGCGATGCGAAAATTTTTGGCACTTTTGGGGAACTAAACGGGGCCATACTCCTAGTTGGCCATCCAATAATGAATGTGTCGGGTCATCCAAAATAAATGTGATAAGATTTTTGCATGTAAATGTTAAAAGTCTATAGTATCCATCTTTTGGGTACCTCATAGTTTATTTTCATGAACAATGGGATTAAAGGCTGGAAGTGAAACACCAGTCAAGAGCCGTGGCAAAGCCAGGAATAACCGGCAGGGGGTATACCTGGCCATTTGGCACGAGCACGATGGGCCGGCACGAGCACGGTCCGAAAAAGCACGACACGAGCACGGCACGACACGATGTCGATAGTGCCAGTGCCAGGCACGGCACGACGTAGTGCCAGTGCCTGGGCCGCCAATTAGGCCCGTAGTGGCGGCACGAGCACGACACGGTTAATGGGCTGGCACGATAGCGGCCCGTATAATCCCATCCCACCACAAACCCTAGGTATATAATAGTAGCCCTCATCTTCTCTTTCCCCCACCCCACCCAATCCTGCCGCCGCACACCCCCTGCAACTTTGCCTCTCCGCCCGGCGCCCGCCAGGGCTGCTCGCCGCGTCGCCGTCGTTCCACCTCTGCCCGGCCACCGCGACCCTCCGTCCCTCCCTCCTCGACTTCTCCCGCCTCGACTCCTTGCCTGGCCGCCGCCGTCCCCCCTCGGCCCCTCTACCTCCGGCGCCCTCCACCCCTCCGCGCCGCGCTGGCCGCAGGTCCCGCCCGCCGTCGACACCACAACGCGCCGCCGCCGGTACCCTCCACCACGAGGTCGCGCCGCCCATCTCCACCTCAGACGCAGTGGGGGCCTCCGCCGCCATGGGGCAAGAGCAGGCGGCCGCGCCGGCTTCCCCTCCGCGGCGGCGGCTACCATCCCCGCCATCGTGCCGCAGCGGGCACTGGAGGGCCACCGTGCCGCTGGGCACGGCACGGCACGCTTAAGGCACCGACGGGCCGTGCCAGTGCCTGGCCGTCGGCACGGCGGCACTGTCAGGCACGGCACGCGCGTGCCGCCGTGCCCTGCAGTGCCGCGCCTGTCCGTGCTCGTGCCTCTCCGTGCCCGTGCCGTGTCGGACCGGGCGGCCCGTTTGGCCACCTATAGCAGGGGGCTCCTTCCTCTTCTTCCTCCTCTAGCCTCTTCTTCCCTCTTCTTCTCAAATTTCTTGGAGGGGTTTGGGGAGGCTTTCATGGTGTTTCCAACGGTATGAGGGGCTCCAGCCCCCCTGACCCACCGCTACCTCCACCGCTGGTCATGAGTCGTGAGAAGCAGAGATGGGGGCTCAAGCCCCCTACCATCATGGATCCCATGAAGCCCCGTACAAATTTTAGCCATGGATGAAGAGGGGGAAGAAGAAAAGGAGAAAGGGAGAGGAGGGAGGAAGAAGAGGAGCAAAAGGTTCAATAATCCTGCCTCCACCTCTGATGAAGAAACAACTTCCACAACTTCCAGTGCCTTTAATTTTCGAGAAGAACTTATTGAGCCCAATTATGCCATGATTAGACAACGTCGTGCTACCGTAAACAATCTCTAATGACTGATTATTTAGGATCAATGGATTCATCTCACAGTTTTCCATCCATCTGTGTAATTAGTTTTATAATTAGTCTATGTTTAATACTCCTAATAGGTCTTGAAAGAGGACCCCAAAAATTTCTTCCAAAAATATTATCAAAACTAAACGAGCTTGAATGTATAAACTTATGAATTTCTAAATTAATGAAACCATCTATCCTTTATTTTCTTGTATATGTTTTTAGGGCTAGAATTGTATTTTCTAACTCAAATACTCAATTGCAATAGTTTGCAAGATTACAAAAGATAAATTGATGCACATGTAAAAAAGAAAACAACAAATTCATGAATGAACTTGTATGCATAAACTATACTATTCCATGGAGAAAAAAATAGTAGCCTAAACTATTTTGATAGCTTCATTGTGGGCCCTGACATCTCGCTGCCTCGTGCCATGGGCTCACTAATAAATCACCATTGCTTGGAAATGCTAACGAGTAACAAAGCAATAACTACTTGCCGCCTCAAGGCCGAAACTTGGCTGCAGTTAATAAAAACAAAGACTGATTTGGAGGCCCCTAGCAAGTGGGGCCCCCTGTTCTGTTGCACATCCTGCACGTGCCCAGGGACAGGCCTGGTAGGAGGGGTCATGAGAAGCAGAGATGGGGGCTCAAGCCCCCCCTACCATCATGGATCCCATGAAGCCCCGTACAAATTTTAGCCATGGATGAAGAGGGGGAAGAAGAAAGGGAGAGGAGGGAGGAAGAAGAGGAGCAAAAGGTTCAATGCGGTCTCCACCTCTGATGAAGAAACAACTTTCAGTGTTTTTCTGTTCGGTTCTTTTGGTTCAAAATGAGCGTCAACGGATAAAGAATTCGATGCCTCTGGATTTACGGACGAGAAATGCATAATTCAAAACTAACAGAGTGAAGAACATAGTTATTTTTTTATTTCTCTATTATTGCAGTCGCTTGTGGGCATTGTTGGTTGGTTTTGCAGGCATGGAGCTGATAGCAATATATGAATGTAATGTTGGTGAATGCAATAAAATTTTTAGTCGGCAAGTATAGTCATTATTCGTACCAACTCAAAATTGCACCAGCACGAATAAGAGAGACGTTACGGGACAATTCATTATTTTGCCGGCTCATTTCCAATCCAGTGCGAATGACGACTTATTCATGTCAGCTCATTTATGCTCGGCGCGAACAAGGGACGGAATCAAACCTAAAAATATAAGCTGGTGGGCTAAATTCTTCCAAATTAAAATTAAGGGACAAACTTAAGATCGAAAACGTGACGAACGCCTATTTTACCTAGTACGAAAGAAAAATGGCACCCATATACGCCGTGTATAACAGATAGGCATATATATAGAGCTACTCCTTTCGTTTCAAATTATATATTGTTTTAAATTTTATAGATACATATGTATTATTATGCATCTGGACATAAGGCATATCTAAATGCATAAAACTGTTTATAAATCTAATACAGTCAAAACGATTTATAATTTGGAACAGAGTGAGTAGTGTACCGTGGGTTTGTTGCACTGCCTAACAGTAACCACTCTACTAATATATATATATATATATATATATATATATATATATATATATATATATATATATATATATATATATATATATATATATATATATATAGCAACCATTATATTAACTAGCAATTATGCCCGTGCGTTGCGACGGGAAAAACATTATTTGTCTCACTGTCGATCACCTTGGCTGGTTTGTCACCCCCGTCAGCCCCACAACTTCCTGGCCGCTATCCTTGTCGTACCACATCATCCTAGCATCACCCGCCATCGTTTGTGCCTTCCAAACCTTTGCTCCGGCCTTGTCAACTTCTGCCCGACCTCGTCTTCCCATGTCATGTCGTTCTTCTCATCGTGCATGTGTCAACCCATGTCACCCACCGTCATTTGCGCCTCACTGACCTCATAGTTATCCGCACCAGTCACGTCGTCATCCTGACGTTCCCGACGTCATTGTCGCTACTGTGCCATCCCGGCCTCGCCTGCAGTCGTTCGCACTGTCCTCTCAGTCACCTCGCTCCTCGCACCTTCCCGACCTCGTTGTTGTCACCATCACGCTCGCTGTTGTCCGCCTCTTGAGCCACACCATCTTCTCCCCGAGCACACACCTTCCCCATTCGTGATGTTATTTTCAACGCGCACGTGCCACCCGACCTCACCCGCCATCGCCCACGCTTCCCAAGCCTCCCGTCATCCACACCGTCATCCCCACCTCGCTAGCCTCATGTCGTGTTCGCACCACGCCGAACTTGCTCGTCGTCGTCCCCCCCGACACCGTCTTCCCCAATCGCGTCATCATTCTCCCTGCCCACACGCCTCCCACGCCTCCCTATTATAAACGCTCCGAGATATAACTCTACGTACCAATGGCATTTCACGCATCGAATGTTTATTTTATTTTATTTGAGGATCTACCTGTCAATGACATGCGGGTTGATTATGAATAAGGTGAGAGACTTTTTCAGACTCAGAAGAAACAATGTTACTTTAATATTATATCTATTTGACTTGGTAGTACAAATGAGTCTTAAATCTTTTACTTAACAATATGATTTTGTATAAATGATTATTAAATAGATTAATGAATGCAATTATAAATTAACCTTGTTTTTTTAAAAGTTATATTCGATTTTTCTTTTCCCAGTGTTTTTTCATGCCGCATCCTTTTTCCCTCTCTTGACAATCGTTTGGTTTCCTATGGTGTCCTTTATCCACTCAACCATCCGCGGCCTCCTTGTTGAGGCGTTGACCCACCCACCGCCGCACTCCGACCTTGGCGTGCCGCTCCCCGCCGCAAGGTCACATCCACGCACTCCGCTCCCTCGCTAACTTGTGTCGACCTCGCCATCCGCACCTGGCTCAGCCGCCCCAGGCGCCGCCCCGGCGCGGTCCCTCAGACCGAGCTTCTCTTCTCTGCTCCGGTCACGGCGCGCTGCCGCCCCACTCTCTTGCTCTGCTGGCCGGGCTGCGCGGCAAGGCGCTAGGCAAGCGGAGCGGCGGCGGCGGGGCAACATGCGAGCACACGCGGGTGAGTAATTATTTGGTGAAAGTTCTCAGGACCGATCCTTGGATTTACCCTGTGACCTGTGTGAAGTTGAGCGGACCTCTATCCAGGGAGCCACGACGCCGAGCACACGGTGGTGCGGCGTAAGTGGTAGCTTCAGTTGATTTGCAACATGTTCATCTCCGATTTGAATGTTTCTATTTTATTCGATTTTTCACAGATGGTGGCCGTCTCTTTTTTATTCCATTTGAGTTCCAATCGAATTTGATTCTGTGATTCCACTTGCGTTGCTCTATGAGTTGGATTGGAGATGGTGTAAACCTATCCGAAACTATGCATCAAATCGACTTCTCCACGAATATCAATCGTATAAGACTCATATCGGCAGCAAGTCAACTATCAACGACGGCGTGTGACAGGTGGGGCCCACCTGTAAGGAGGGACGAAAAAAACAGGCAGAATCAATCCTTCCTTACTTTAAATACATTAGGTAGAGATTATATTAGGCATTAGCTACTCCTGTCGTACGTATAGTACTACACTTGTGTTAGGCAGGATGGGGTGAGGCACCGGTGGAGACGTACGCCGCCGCCGATTATCGCGTGCATGCGCGCGGACACGCGAGCTAAAAGCTCACCCGACGCCGGCCGCGTGCGTTCCATGCCGTGTGCCGTGGCTCCCTCGCCCGGCGTGACGCACGGGCATGCACAGCGTGTTCCACGCGCACCCGGTTTACCCCGCCGGCTTTAGCTTCTTTTCATGGCATATGGAGCCATGGAGATCGAGCTCGGCATGCACGTAGTACGTACGACACCAGCCGCCGCCGCCGGCCGTGATTCCATCTCGCCGGCCGGCCTCGCGCGTTTGGGGTCTTGGCCTCTTGGGGAAGGGGAACCAGCTGGACTCTCCCACTGGGAGCTCGCCGTCACCCCGTTCGGCTAGCTGGCCGGCAGCGGCAGGCCGGCCTCCTCGCCTTTTCGGTTGTTTACCGGGGCCGATGTGCAGTGGGCGAGTGCATCAGAAAGCGCGGGAGCTTTTTGACGCTTCCACGCGCGACGCCTTTGGATTTGCATCTAGCATGCGCCTTTAGGCCTAACTAACCGGGTAATTAACGAACCGACCGGCCAGGCCTGGGGACCGGATCGGAACTTGTTAGTATTAGCTTATTAGTCGGTGATTTTGTTTATATATATATATATATATCTTTTGCCGCGTATGCATACGACTACAAGTCATCTTGTCTCACACAGAGCTCACTGGACATGGAAATGCTGGGACAATCTTCGAATTCGGCGGGACATTTTTTTTTCTTAGTGCTGGACATTTTCACTAACTGTTTGCTTAGTGTTGAAGAATAAAATTCATAAAATCAAAAATTTACAATGTCCGTATGAATCACTGAACAAAATATACTAAAGCAGAGAAAAGAAACATGAAAGTAACTATCAATTTGATTTCTATACCTAGATAAGGAGTGCATCTAAATACAATTACATAAATGACATAATTACATAACATAAAAAAATCATAATTTGATTTCAAATATATAATTAAAATTGGGGCTAAATAGATGGACAGAGATGAAACACAATTTTGTAAATCTAGAATGAACCAACGACCACATGCCACCGCACATAATGAACAACTAATTTCATCATTAACAAACATGAAAATATTCGCTTGATTTGCACGCAATTTTGAAAACAACATACATTATAAATATTCCATGTGAAACACAATTAATAAATAATATGAATTTAAAAAGTTTTGTGTTTTCCATTTTTAATGGGATGAAATATGCCAAAACAAGGAGTCATTTTCCATAAAAAAACACAATTAATCAATAGCTAAATTTTGAATACAATAAATATCACAGTTCAAATGTTTTGTTGAAAATAAGACCAAGGGCAGTTAAATAACAAATATATTTGCATGAAAACATCCAAGAAGCTACAATATAAGAGTATTTGCGTTAAACTGACGCTACATTTGCAATTTATAAATCTCTTGAAGCGATTAGCCTTTATCAAAGTGATATATCGGTCATGTTTGTTTCAGATAATAATAACCGATTTTGAAGATTCGATTACGAGAGATCCAAAAATCAGATGACTCCCATGATTCAGAGTTCGGATGGTCAGAATTGAGATGGATTCTGAATTATGAGAGTCAATAATCTTGGATCTTTCATAATCAAGCCTTCAAAATCGGTCATCATGTGAAACAAACATGTCCATCAGATATTAACTGTTCCTCTATGCATGCCTGGCTATGCACAACACAGTGGTATCAAAGTTTCCAAACATATCGGAGGCATAAGTCTGACAGTAGACCATACGAGTGCTGCTAATGAGGGTAATCACGGTCAAAACCATGGCCTACGCCAAATGGCCTCATGCATCAGCCATTATTGAGAAAAGAGAAAGCAAAGACCTCTGTAGCAGTAGCAAACGTACACACTGCCCAGTGCCAGGCAGAGCCGCTCTAGACACACTGTATGAAGCCGTGCTGACACGCTCCTTGTCCCCAATGCAACCAATGAAGAGCACCCCACACACGCTCGATGGAGCCACCAGTGAAATGGATGCGATGAGATAACGCGGGGGTGTCAGCCACAGTACATCCCCCCTCAACTTGCCTCGGCAACTGTGCACCAAGAGAGCACAGGGCAGTGGCTGGCTGCTTGTGGCTGGCTGCAGTGACACGGAAGACAAAGATCACTGTACCGGATGGATTGAGAGAGACCGATGGGTGCAGAGATGCGGGACGGGGGAGTAGAAAAATTGGCGTGGTTTTAAGGATGGTGACTGTGCCGCCACGAAAAGGACGGCCGCCGGCCGGGGCCGGGGTCGCCGATCCCGTCGCGTCGTCTGTGGGCGCGCGCTTGGCGGCTAGCCCGGCGGCAGCCTGCTCCGCCGTCGTCGTCTCGCGCGCGGCAACTTTTCTCGCTCGCTCGCCGCCCCCGGCCGGATCCCTGCTGCTGACACAGAGCCGGCCGGCCGGGCCACTTGCCTGAGCGCGCGGCCGCCGGACGCTGCACGAATTCATCTTCACGTGCCCTTGCCGCCTCCGCCTGCGCGTCTTTTCCTCTCTCGCGCTCGCTGCGAGAAGATAGATGAACATCTCTCGACCCAGCGGACGCAGACGCAGACGCAGCGCGGCGCCGTGCCGTGCTTGTAGTACTACCACTGTGCGCGAGCCGCCAGCGGATGCGTGCGCCGGCCTCTGCTGGGATCTCGGGGCGGTTCGAGACTTCGGCTGGTACGAATAATAGTATTCGACTGGTAGATTGAATAATATTCTGTGAGAGGAAATAAGTTAAGATAAGCTGAGCCGAGATAAGCCGAACAACTTCAATGTTGTCACCAAGATTTTGGTCATTTTAAAATTTGACCACCAATTCAAAATTTTAATCAATTTTGACAATTCAAATGAACTAAGGGGCATAAGATGAACATTTTTAGCCTCTAATTCATTTAGATTTTTGAAATTAGTTAAGATTTTAAATTGAAGATCAAAATTTTGGTTAAGCAACTTTTGCCTCAAACCAATCAGACCCTCAGAGACGGCGTGGGGAGGCACTTCTTGCCACTGAGGTTTGGAAGACTGTAGCAGCATGTGCCAAGGTTCTTGGATTTGGATCAATGTGCACGCAAATACTCCGTAGAACACAATGGTCGGCTCCTGATGACCGGTGCTGCTTCGTTGTGAGCGAAAAAAATACTATTAGCTAGCTGATCGCGGGTAGTTGCTGCTGATTTGGTGTGAGACGAAAATACTATTGACTGATAGGCTGAAAACCAGCTGAACAAGCTATTGTGGAAAGGGTCATGCGTACTTTACAGTAAAACTGGAGATCCAAATTTGGTCGTGAACTTTACAAAAAAAAAGTTGTGAACAACTGGTGTCAAATGTGACTAAACTGTTTCTAAATCGTAGAGGAGATGGTTAGTGCACCGGTTTGATTAAGGGATTAATTTGCTTGGTTGAAACATAAGAGGTTTTTTTTCGAAACGAATTGAACCAAGAACAAAAGATAAGAGATGAGGCCATGAGGGTGGATACGCGCGGGCGGGCAACAGGCGGCGCCACGCGGTGATGAAAAAATTAAGAAGTAATGACACAAACATTTTAGATAGCAGCATGCCGCTTGAATGTTTTAATTTAGGATTTAGGATCTCACTGTGCACATCTAAATGGAGTGTATACTCGATCATTGTGGAAAGTATATATTGCACGTTCTTTAGGGTAAAAGTAGTTATCCAAATTTGATTGGGAGCAACTGGTGTGTGCGTGTGGATAGAAAAGGAATTCAATCTCAATGTTGCTCCGAACGGTAAGGCACGCCACGGCGGTCAAGTGATGATCAGCATGTTCTGTTGGTTAGTGGCTGGTGCTGGTTTGTTATGAGATAAAAATATTATTGGCTGGCAGTTGTGAAGTGACTGATGATAGAGAAAAGTACTATTGATTGGTGGCTGAAAAACCAAACGATACGACCGCATTGAAAAAAACTGACAAATGATTTAAACATTTTAGAGTTGATGGTGTTCCTTCGAGAAACTTTTGCATCACTTGCCCAAGTACGTGGCACCACACATTAATAATATCCATGATTTTTCTTATGTAAAAGATGCTTTTTTTCCTTCCTTTAATCATACTAATATATAGATGCGTCGAGTTTGGAAATTTAAAACTGATACCCACTAGTTTTATTTTTTGAGAAGCGTTTTCACGGTGTTTAAAAAGCATAGCATAGAGTGTATTTTGTCTCCACCACACGTCACAGTCTGTGGCAGCTGTGGCGGAGTAGTTGGACGGCGTAGATTGTGCCAAACACACGCCCATAGTTTCCCTTGTGTTTGCCAAGTAGGGAATAGAACTGCTGATCTCGAATACTTTATTTTTGCTATCTATACAGCAATGCATTTTTAGGCACCGTTTTGATACTTTGTTACCGAGAGTGAACACATCCAGCTGGTGAGCTGGAGCTGGGTAGGATCCCCATCGATCTTTTTGCACCGGGGCCAAAAAATGATATCACGCCTTGGCATGAAGATGGGATTATTAGACCGACAGATTCGTCCTACGTATACTAGCATCCAACCCAACACCCCCATCGTGTGGCGGCTGCGGCATCCACGGGTGGTGTCTTTGGCCTTTTGGGGCCGACAAGACATCATCTTTGGTGCCGCGGAAAAGCCAGATTCGTCTGCCTCATGCTGTCATGCACGTACGTTTCGGTGTTCTCATTTTTTCTGTGTATAACTGTAGTGCTCTCTCGTCTACCTTCGGAGTAGGGATGGAAATGGCGCGGATACAGATACCATTCAAATATTTTTAATCGGATATCCACATTTTTTGCCGGATACGAATTCAGATTCGAATATAATCGAATGTGAATGCAAAACGAATAGCTCGGATTTGAATTCGAATTCGCATTCGGATATCTACTCGATTTGCATATAGTAATTTTTTATTTGTTTAGTGACAATTTTAGAAGAACAAAATCATTAAGGAGACAGAAATTAAAGTACGAACATGTAAACAAAAGATAGGTTGTCAAAAAGAACATATTTATTTATAGTTACTTTAATAAATAGTATATAAATTATAAATTAACTTATAAATTAAATTATAAATATATAATATTACAAATAAATATATTATTATTTAGAAGAAATAAATAAAATTAAAATACATCAAATAGTTTACATCAATGATAAAATAAAATAAAATATTAAAATAATTTATTTCAACAAATACATCATTTTCTGACTAAATCAAAATAATATATTTAATTAAAAATTATATTATATTAGAATGTATTAAACTTAAATTTTTTATATCATTTGTAATATTAAAATTAATAGGCATTAATCATAAAGGTAATTTTACTTTGTTCTTCACAGATACGAATAATTGTCGGACAGGCACAATTATTTCGAATACGGATATGGATTCAGATAGAGAAAAATAGTGAAAACGAATTCGAATACATCCATTTCAGTATCCATATTAGCAATCGGACGCGTATTCGGATAACCACATTTACAATTTAACGGATACGAATTCAGATATTTCAGATAAACGCATACCACTTTCCATCCCTACTTCGGAGTATGCATGTGCAGGGGAATGTATCCTAAGACTGGTCGCACCGGAGTGCGCTACGCACACAGCATCACGTACTCCAGTTCGCATATGGCGTTTTTATGCCTGGAATGGTGTATTGGGAGGGGGGTGGTATCTCCCCGTTCGACCTCCTATCCCCATTCCTGGCGTCCGGCCAAGAGATGCTACGGCTGCGACGTGGTGCGGGGCCCGCCCTCTCGACGCGCACATCTCCAACCACCTCTGTCCCTCCTGCTCGTGCCCGGAAGCAGGACGGTGGCGCACCCGAAGGCGAAGGGAGTACGACGACGCGGGGATTTGCCGGTGAGGCACAGCTCAACGGCGCCCCGGGAGGCAGATGGCGGTGGCAGGAGCAGCAGCCTAAGAGAGGGAGAGAGAGATGGAGAGGCACCGTATAGGGAAGGTTGGGCGAGCGTCGTGCCACCGGCGGCTCGAGCCGACCGAAGAGGGAGGGGCCGGCCGGGAGGGAGGCGCCGCTGGTAGATCTAGCCAGGCGGCGTCGAGCTCGAGCTGCTGTCGCGCGGACCGCCGTCCTCCGCAATCGCGACCAGAGAAAGGGGATCGAGGAGAAGATAGAGAGAGCCGCCGCCGTCGAGCGACGCCTGCTCCGCTCCTTCCTCCTCCCACAGCCGGTGCGCGAGGGAGGGAGGGAGGCTGCTGGAGTCCCCCCGCGGGCGCTGGACGATGGAGCTCCGCTGTGCGCTCGGTCCGTTTCGCCTTCCACCGTCGGATCCAGCGTGACGGTCGCATCACCGCGACGACGAGGAAGTGCGAGCGGCGTCTGATGCAAGGGGAGGGAGAGGGCGGACGCGCCTCGCTCCTGCCACCGGAACTCGCGAGGGAGGGTGAGCGGCAGCCGACGCAGGGGTAGTGGGAGGCCCCTGCTCGCCGCGAGAGAGGGAGGCCGTTGGAGAGAGATGGGGAAGGAGGCGCAGGGGCCGCCACACGCCGTCCTCTGCTGCCGGGGAGGGCGGCCAGGGTGGGGAGCCAGCACGGGACAAGAACGGAGGTGGCTGAGCCGCGGAGGTAGCCAGGGAAGGAGAGAGAGAGAGGTGGAGGGGAGGGAGACCGGCGGTAAAAAGATATAGTACGACAAGTGGGCCTCACAGGTAGTAGTTGGTATAGAGTATGAGATATAAGTACGACGGTGCGGAAAAACTTGTACTGGACTGAAGAATCTCGATGACCAAGCAAAATACTCTCTTTTTTTTTGCGAATTACACAGTACATCGGAGACACTCACAACGCACGCACACTCATCCCTATGAACACACGTGCGCAAACCCTACCCCTAGGAGCATCTTCGAAGACTGGGCCGGCAAATCCTCAAGATTGACGAAGTCACCACAGGCGCCTCGCTGTCGGCGGGAACGTCGCCTACCACTGAAAGCACAAACACCGTTAAATCCTGAGAAATTCGCTCCCACGGAGAGTCGAACCCAGGACCTGAGGTGCTACCGGGGCTCCTGTAACCACTAGGCTACAGGCCCTTTCGCGCAAAATATTCTCTTTTAAAGTATGCAAATGGAGTACGACGAGTGCGGATAGTCTAAAAGTCTCTTCGAGAGATCTTACAATGAGGAGTTGTTTAAATGCGCAAGAGAGGAGAAAAATTATAGTACTATTCACTCATCACATTCATCATATTTTCTAGCATAAAAAAATACTATTTTAATATTATTTTAATGTTATTTACTCTTTCTGTCCTATAAAAAAGTGTAATTCTAGTTTTTTTAGGACAGATTAGTGCTGACGCGAAAAGACTCTAGTACCCTATTTTTTATCCATATACAGTAAGTTTTAGCATGCAGATCAGATCTGATTAGTAAGTAATTAGATCTATTTTCTAGAATTACACTTTTTGTGAGATTGTTTTTTCAAATATTAGAATTGCATTATTCACAGGAGGAAGGGAGTATCTATGTAAATTTACACGTTTAAACCGCTCTTGTTTAAGGATCGAAATAAGGCTTAGTTCCTCAAAAATTCTCAAAAATATTACATTACAAACCGTGCTACTTCTCACAAAACACGTTTCTTAATAAAATTTTTTAACACTTTCGTCTAAAATTTCACCAAGGAGATGCCTGCTGCCGTACGTGCTCCTGACTTCACAGTGATTTGTGACTGACTGAGTACGTACTATCTTGTCTCGAACATCTTTTCCGGCCGGGGCCAAGATATGAGCCACAGTAGGTACTACAGCAGGGCGAGCAGAGAGGCAAGTACTGTCCCTACTCTTGTTACAGGGGCAACAGTGTTTGAACATGACCGGCCGACGTGATGGACGTGTGTGTACTACTCTCTCGGCGAAAGCACTGTGGCTGGCTGCAGGGAGAGGGAGGGGCTCGTCGGCGCCGATCGATCGAGCTGGACATGCATTGGCGCGTCGAATTCAAGGCGCGCGCGACGACGGCCTCCGTGTTTGACCGGTTTGTTCGTGTCCGCATCGGGGACCCACGAGTCAGCAAAGGTACGGCGTGCGCAGAGGTGAATCGGTCCGGACGGACAACCTGAGACACCGGCGCCCAGCAGCAGGCCAGCAGCTCAGTACTGTAGAGGTCACGTAGGACGACGGACAGACCCAGCAGGTCTTCGATGGGCTCTTCATGTGCCGCATATGGACAATGTCTATCGTTTTTTACGGAGGCACACCACACCCTTCTCATCGACACCATGTTCCTTTGGCTTATTAATCACCAATTAATTATATTTTTTCTCATAATAAATCAGCACTAATTATCTAATATCAGTCAGCTAACGGTATTTTACTTTCATAATAAATCAGCACCAGACACCACATCTAGAGACGCCTAGCAGTTAGGATAACATCACATAATACTAATTGAGGAGTATATCTTTAAATTTGTAGACTTAAGATAATAAATTGAAAGTGTTCAACACGCATACAAGTAGTAATTAGTTATTTAGTAAAAATAATGGGTACACAATTGACTACCCTTAACTTCATGTCGCCCATCGAGAGAGCGTGTGTTTGTATCTCTAGCGGCAATAGAAACATGTGGTCGACTGGGAGAACAATTATTCAGGTGCTCCACCACTTTGTTGGTACTCCCATGCATATATACTCCACATGAAAATTTTGGGCCTGTTTGGTTGGATTCCAAATGTTGCCAAGCCAAAATATATCATGGTCAACCAAAATCAGGGGAATCCCAAAATCAGGACATGCCAAGCTTAGGGCATGAAAGTTTGGTATTCACTTGGTTTGGTGACATAATATAGGTACCAATGTTTTTTCTTCTTGTGAGCTTCAAGAAGTTTCTAGTTGTTTGCCATTATTTTGACTACAAACATTGGCATGCAAATCTTTTGGTAGTAAACCAATTGCTAGCCAAAAATTTAGGCTTGCCCTCATTTTGGCTTGACAAATATTGGGAGCCAATCAATCAGGCTCTTTGCCTTTTTTTTTGTTTCTCCCTGCACAAAATATTTTTGTTCAACTTCAAGTGTTGTATGAACATGCATATCATTGCATCGTGCATCTACCCATATTTTCTATTGAATTTTTCATGCATCTTTTGATTGATTATTTTGATGTGGAGTATGGGAGTACCTCAAGGTGGTGGAGCACCTGAATTGTTCTGGGTCCACTGGATCTGTTGTAACCCGGGCAAAAAAAACATATACCCCCTCTCATTTTAATATTATTTTTTAGATACATAGTATTAACAATGCGTATAGATGTACTTTATATCTAGAATTCTAGATGTATGGCAAAAGATATAAATTTAGAAAAGTCAAAACAATCTATAAGTTAGAATGTATGGAGTACACAATACATAGCATTAGCATGCAAAATTAATAGATTACATATCGTCATCGATCAGCAGTGGTTGATATCACGCTTCTATGAATTTGCACTTACTATGCTACTGCTATGAGGCATGTATTTTTGGATAACCTGAAGTCCAGAACCTAACAGAAGCGGAATAATTGATGGATAAATAACACCTGAAGAATAATGGCCCTGCTACATCATTGTATGCACATCATACATGCTACATCATTATATGCACATCGTGCTGACACTCTTAAACTTAAGTTAATCTCATGTTTTATATGAAAAATTTGATGATTAAAAGACTATTTTTTTTTTGAAACAAAGGGCAGGAGCACTGCCATATCATTTAAGAAGGGGAGCAAATCAGAGTTTACAAGAGGTGGTGATTACATAGAAAATAAAGGTACACAACGCTAACAACACTTATCAATAAACTGGGATCAGAGCAGGCTGCCCACAAGCCTGCTTACGCAAGTCCATTTCGTCCAGTATGAACCTGTACACCTGAGCCGCTGAAGCTTCCTTGCCATCAAAAGTTCTTCTATTCCTCTCTTTCCACAAATTCCAAGCTGTATAGATCAAGATGGCCGCCTTCAGTCTGCGAACGGGCTTCGGCAGACATCCAAGCGCGTCTCGCCACCATTCCTCAAGTCCTTTCTGTGCATCTGGCAAATTCACTAGCCCTTGTGACCAAGAGGAGATTCGTTGCCACACCTGCATGGCGAAGGGGCAGTGAAGGCAGATGTGATCTGCCGTCTCCGGAGCGACCTTACACAAAGGACAGACTAAGTTACACGGCCAGTTACGCACAGCTAGCTTGTCCGCCGTAAGCAGCTTGCTCTGCACCAATAACCAACCAAAGAATTTGTGCTTGCTCTCCGCGTGCGCTTTCCAGATACCATCTGCATCAAACGAGGAGAAGGAGCCATGCAGTTGTGCTCTGTATGCCGATTTGGAGGAGTATTCCCCACTAGCTGTCCATCGCCAATGCATGACGTCCGGTTGGTCTGAAAGTTGAAAATCTTGCACCAAGTCCCAGAGAACAACAAACTCCGCCATCTCCTCTACTGAATTCATGCGCCACAGGCCCCTCGTCCAGCTGTGATTCACCAGCTCTTCAAACACATTCCGTCGCTTCCGCCAAGCAAGCCTGTACAACGCTGGAGCAATATCCCGGGGTGCTCTTCCATTTAGCCAGGAAGAATTCCAGAACTCTGCTTTCAAACCATTCCCAACGGTCACCACCGTGCTAGCTCTAAACAGCTGTCTATCGATCTCATTGACGGGCGGTTCAGTTCCAACCCACGGCCTGTCTGGTTCATTCCACTCGTACCATAGCCAGCGGAGGCGTAGCGCACGGCTAAACAAGTCCAGGTCAAGAACACCCAACCCCCCAAACTTCTTTGGCCGCATGACCTTGGCCCAGCGCACCAAGCAGTGGCCTCCGTTTGCTTCTGCTGCTCCTCTCCAGAGGAAAGATCGCCTGATTCTATCAATGCGTTTGATCGCCTGATTCTATTAAAAGACTAATAATACACACCCCCTGCAGATCCGTCCCTGATTCATGCGTGTCTTGTGTGTTGCCGCCAGCGCTAGCTAGCTGCTTCAATGATTCCACCGGAGATTTCGGGCCTTTTGGCAGGGCTTTTTCAAGTGCTTCTCCACCGGCTTCTACAGAAGCTCTGCCAAACACCTAAACAAAAAACGGCTTCCAACCTGAAACTATGGAGAAACCATTTTGCAATTTGTACTAGGGAGGTGAAGCCAAAAATAGTAGCTTCTCGCGGCTTCTTTCCCACATGTGACATTAAAAATACAGAGAAGTCACAACCACAGCCATTTTGCCAAACACTTTACAAAATAGCTTCAGCTTCACCAAAGAAGTCATTTTACCATAGCAGCCACAGCTACAGCTGTTTCAGCCACAGCCACAGCTCTGCCAAAGGGGCCTATTGGTCTCGGACTCTCAATTGTAGAATCTCCTGGATGTGTATATATGCAGCTAGCCAATCACATCATGAAACATATCGATCGCCTGATGAAAGGCACATGGTTCGTTCGTTCGTTCACAGCGCTTTTCATTCAAAGTTGAAACCACTCACGCAGCATGAACTCTCTTTAATTAAACAAAAGACTTGCATTACATGATCAGTCGTCCCTTGGTCGTAATCTAGCAATGTATCTTCTCTCTCTTTCTCTAGACTGTGCATGATCAACACTTCAACAGTATGCTAAGGGATAACAGCATCTCGAAAGGTACACGTACACATCTAGTAGTGTTAACTAAGGCCCAAAGAAAGGTGCTCACCTTTATGATTGCCACAAAACAATTACCAACTAGTACAAAAACAATGCCACAAAAGCATGCATGACAGCCATGTAAGTGCCTCCTCATCTTTAGCTTATCGCACTATCCATCAAGGCCTCAACGACCTCTTGCATTTAGAAACGTGTCCACTTGAAAAGTGCATCTTCTCATCTTTAGATCATTTGCATGTATATACATATATATATTTACATCATGCATGCACGGAGCTCTCACGTCACCAAGCAAGTAGTAACAAGCAGCTAACAGGAGAGCTACAACCAAAGGATTAGCTAGGAGATAAAGATGGGAGCACGTAAGAACGTACGGCCACCTCTCTCAAAAGGGCCAAAAGGGAATCGCTTACCCACGCCATTGGGCGTGCTAGGGGTATCTCCTCCATCACTTTGGGGGGTATCTTGTGGCCTTAAGATAGAGGGGTCTGCGTTTAAAGGGAATCACGCATGTCCCATTTGCAATAGCTTAATCCAATGCGTTTGGCTTTAGTCGAAATTGATACCGAAAAAAGGCATCGGCAAAATGTGATCTATGTATGCATCAAGGAACAAAAGATGAGATCAATCAGATCAGAGGCCATGGATGCACTTCTAGCTAGCTTCGTAGATAGTTTAATGCGGTGAAAAGTTAATCGGATGCTAGAATTCGCCGAATGCCACCTTTTGTATATATCTATATAATCGTCTCCTTGTTGATATAAGAATTGCATGTTACTATATAAGAAAAGTTGATGCTAGTACATGCATGAGCACACACACCACTTGATATTTATGATGATGTGCATATAAGATGATGTTTTGTGATTTTCTTTAAAAATGAACCAGGCATGCGAGCTGCCGATTATATTAAAAAGCAGATGAAAGCTCAAATTGAGCAATACAACAACATGAAAGAACAACAACTGAACACCAAGCATCTCAACAAACACAATGTATGTGATCAGTTTAGATGCTACTCCCTTCGTCCGAGATTTTTTTTTTTGCATTTTTAGATTTATAGCTTTTGCTATTCATCTAGAAAATACACTACGTCTAGATATATATAGTAAAATTTATGAAAAAAAATGTCGAAACGATCTACAATTTGAAACGAAGATAATAAATTTGTTTCACAGCTTCAAAGCAATAATCAGGTGCTGCATTACATATATACAGAAGAACCATGTGTGAGTGTATAAAAAGGAGAACAAATAAAGTTGCTGATTAGCTACTAGCTACAAACAACCTAGCTAGCTTTCCTTTGCTAGCATGCGTGCATACATGCATGCATGTGATTGGTGATGCACAATCAGATGATGGAACCACATGTGTGGAAGCTGGATAAGGATTGCCGAGGGTTAAGTTTGTTAACGACAGATAATGATTAGGTTAGAGCTTCTTGCTATTAGTACTTTGATGACATGCATGATGTGATGAAATTTTAATGGAAGGGAAGGTACGGTAGATGCCATCAATCCATGCAAGCAAATCTATTGCGTGATGCTAGTCATTTTTTCCCCTTCTCAGAAGGCACTTTTGCGCCAGTCTTTGAACACATGGTGCAGAAGAAAAGAGAGATCCTAACTAGCTACTGTAGAGGATAAGTCTCATGCTTTGTCATAGTACAGCCACTCAGCCAGCGATGATACCTAAGCATCCGTACCTGCAAAAAAAATATTTGCAGCGAGTAGAGACTACAGAATAGTGCTGCTACCTTTGCTTAACATGCAAAAACGCCAAATTTTTTTCTTTGCAAAACTTTGTAGATGCAGGTTGTAAAAATAGACGTTCTTTTCAAAAAAAAAATATTGATTTATATAGATGTTGGCGCACACTGTTACTGACCTGGCCTTTGCTTAAATAGTTCGATGAACAAGAAGACTATCAATAACGGAAACTTGTGAATAGTGGCCCAACGGAAGCCCGGTAATTTTACACTCCGCCTTTTTTTTTTCCATTTTCCCACCAAGTCCAGGCCAGAAGAGGAAGAAGAAACAGAGAGGACAAAACTTCGTCTTGTTCTGGGCGGCCGTTCAGTATGGGCTTCGTGGAGTGGTCTAGGCGGCCACGTAGATATTTAGGCCCAAGTTTTGGTGGGTCAAAAACTCAAAATGGATTAGGATCACGCACGCATCTGCTTGCTCCTGAGAGGCGCACCCAAATCATCAACCACTACAGCTACAGGCACCTGCACCTCTATACCATGTCCTCTAAAAAGAGTACCACTACCATGTTAGCGCCTTTACATCCTTTACATGGGTATCACAGGTCAGAACATGCTCCAGGTTAGAACACATTCAAACAGAAAAGGAGCTTGCACGAGCATTTCTTGAGACAACCATGGAAATCATGCACATGCAACACCTCCAGAAGCTGTTTCCATACCTGTATGGAACAAAAAAAAAGTTCGCATAAATTTCATTTACAATAAACACCAACTCCAACAGCAAGCTTACTACAATAAACTATTCCAAACTATAAATATTTCACAAAAAGAGCACCGGTAACTATACATATGAAGGTTATCCCAAGTTCTGATTCTACTCAAAATGCTTCACAGATGGAAGACAAGTTTACCTCCACTAAGCAACTAAGCATGAATCCAGCACCTCAGCATGATTATTTAGCATTCACCAGATATAAATATGATTTGGACAATAAAAAGGTATCTAAACTATGATACAAATGTCCAATCAAACAGATCAATGAGCTCACATATGCAGATCAACTACTTATTCTTTAGCCTGTGAAATATGCTAAACTAAGTTCCCTATCATTTGTTATGTAAGCATAATTCAGGTGGAGGAATAATCAGCACCGCAGGCTATCGTATTTAGCCATATCTACCTCATCTTTAACTATCATGTTATCAAGAACAACACGAGCTTGCAAGATTCTTCCAATAGCTTTATGGCTCCACAGTTGTGCCAGACGTCAGACAATGCGCCCAGAAAGCACGACTGCTTGGGAGTTAGGTCTTCTGGCAGATTGGCAATGCAAGCTTATTATTTTGTGCATCTGCACTGCATGATTATTTGCAATGCATGATGGTCAAACACAGGTAGTGAACAAGAATGGTGTCAAGAAAAAAGCTACCAGACCGGACCCACACTAGCTAAATAGCTATCAGATCAGACCGACACTGAAAAGGGTGCAGATAGTGCAAGCACCTCAACTATTGTTGCCAAACAATTTCTCCCGCAGACACTTTAAGCCCATTGCATGCTCAGCTTTCAGCTCATCAGTCATTTCCCTAGTATTCATGCCCATAAAAGAGTTGTATGTTTTCAGCATAGCAGCCTCCCTCTTGAGCCTCGCCGCCTCAACCTTTGCATCAGAAACCCGCAGCTGGACCTTTACGAACTCTTCATGGCGTTTTTTAGCTGAAGCCTGAATATCCATGTACCTCTTGATATCTTCATCCAAACCATTGTCATTAGCCCTGACCTTGCCTTTGCCATTGCATTGTTTCTTAGCTTCATTTACCGCTGTTGGATATTCCTTTTCTCTGGTATCTTCAGATGTGGGTGTGCTGTTCCCCACCTCTCCCTCATCACCCAGTTTCCTTTTGTTTGATTTCTCAAGGTCCTCCAAGACTGCATGCCACTTGGGTTCGTCACGGAGAACCTTCCAGCAATTCATAACTATGAATGGGCCTTCTTTATAGTCGTCCAAATAAATTTGCAGAGCCTTTTCTATCAATTGGTCATCCGATTTTCCAGTTTCTTCACTTGATGCAGCCTTCTTCAATGACAAGCAGAAAAATCCAACCCATCTCTTTATCCTTTGGAATCGATCTTTGAGATGCTTCACTTTCCTTTTCCGTTTTGTAGATGTATTGCTGTTGTAGAATGCAAGTACATCTCCCCAGTATTGCTCATTTTTCTTGCCATCCCGGTCACTGGAATGGTTTAACCAGGCTTGCACCTACAATTTAGCTTACAATGTCAGAGGTAGCTTGATTCTTCTCAAAGGGCAATTTAATGACTTTACTTACCAATCTCAAGTCTTCATCTGGTTTCCATGGCAAGCGCTTCTCAGTCCTAACATCATCGCCTTCATCAATGTTGATGGCAGATTTGACTTTTGAAGCCAATGCAGCATGTTGAGTCATTGAAAGATGAAGTGGTTGCGGTGGCCATGGTGGCGCGAAATAAGCATGACCATTCGGGGGAAAGCTCAGGAAACCACCAGGCATACTGTGATCCACACCATAGCAAAATGAAGCAGTCAATACCATATATTATCATGACACAATACAGCTGGTACATACATTCAGAATCTGATTTCCTTCGAACAAGAGGGAGGACAACGAACTGTTGTAACTCTACCACAAAGAGTCATTAAACAAAAAAAAGTAAATTCATCAAAACATCTTCCCCAGATAGTACAATGTTTCTGGAATATTGGCCGAATTACCATTTCACCTCTCAATATGTGCGGTGAAATTACCAATTAAAACTTAGCAACCATTTAGGCAAGCATAACCTTCAATAACTCAATGTTCACAAAAACACGGAAGGATATGCCGGCACGGAAACAGTTCATAGGTGCAGGATACAAAATCACGGGACGGTCGTACAAACTGAATCTTCCTAGCATATAACTTATTTCCCAGCACAATTAGAGAGCAAACTGCAGCATTTATCAAACTAGAAGTCAAAGGATTTTGGGTGGAGATTTGAGTAAGAAATTTGCCGCAGCTTATCAATTATTTCCTCTCCAAAAATCGTAACCCCAACCTCTAAGCGCCGTCCATTTGTGAATATTTTTTTCCGCCTCCAAAAAAACAAATGCTACAGAAATGAGGGAGAAATACCCTGGGAAATCAAATCATGGCAAAAACAGCAGCAGCAAAACACGCGGCACTTCGCCACCGGCCGATGGCGGCGGAAGCAGCAACATGATTGCTGGAGGAAGCGGTGGAACAGTACCCAGCGAGATGGGGCGGCGCGGAGGTAGGGATGCGGCCGCGGTCCCCCGGCGGCGGGAGCTCGGCGACGCGCAAGCCCTTGCGCTGCATGTACTCCTGCACCTTCTTGTCCATCTCCTCGTCCTCCATTGCCGCTGCGGCGAGCCCAGACGGCAGGCTTTAGGGTTTACGGCTCGGATCCGACGAGCGGGACGGGGTGGGCGCCGGGGAGGAAGACGGCGAGACACACGAGAAGGGAACGGGGAGTGGAGAGAGAGAGAGAGAAGGGGATGATGGTAGTAGGTTTGGACTTCGTGTTGTTCTGGGCCGTTAGTCCTTCACTAGATGGGCTGCATCTGCGTTCATCGGCCCGTGGATTTTTAGGTGGGTCGATGTAAGTTGAAGCCCTTAGTGGACCGAGTTGGGTAACATTGGGCCGATTTCGGTCTGAACATGTCAAATGATTGAATGGGCTAATAACCAACCAACGGGCGAAACTTAAAAAAAACTTTCGAAGTTCAAAGTTTCTGAATTCCTCTAAAAAAGGTTGTCAAATTTCCCGAAAAAGAAGTTGCTAAACACATTCTAAAATGGTGGAAAACTAATTGCTGATAATTACTCTCAAACTAGTTGCTGATAATGATTAATGGATCAGGCAGAAAAGGCTATCGGCATGAACCGAAAGTACAGCTGCAAATTTAGGGGCGCTGCTAGACATCGCTTCTCGAAAAAAAAATTAGCATCGCACCGTTTTCCGCACGGGAGGATCGACAACGCATATGGTGGCTAGCTGCAAATTTATTGTAGCCGGAACAAGTTTGCATGTGATCTAGAACAAATAAATAAAGTATCAGAATAAATATTAACTGTAAATTTTTAAAAATCAGAACAAGTCACTGTCATATGCAAAATAAGTTTGTATGTCATCTCGAACAAAACAAATGTAGTGTCTGAACAAGGATCAGAACAAGTTATTTTATAGTCAGAACATGTTATTATTATAGCTAAAACAAGTTACTACTATAGCCAGAACAAGTTACTACTATAGCCAAAACAAGTTATTATTATAACCAGAACAACTGTCAAAACAAGTTAAATAAATGAAACACTAAATATCACAAAAGATCATGTGATGCAAACAGAATAAATAAACTAAGGGAAGAAAAATAAAAAAAGAAAGAATAAAAGATAAAGAAGAAAGAAGAAATAGAAATAAATAAATAGAAGGAAAGAAGAAATAAAAATAAAAAATAAAAAATGAAGAATAAAATGAAAGAAATTGAAAAAATAAAAGAGAAACAGAAAAATAAAAATAGAAGAAATAAATAAAAAGAAGAAATGAATGAAAAGAGAGAAACAAGAAAATAAAAAATAGAAAGGAAGGAAACAAGGAAAGAAGAATGAAAAGAAAAAAAAATAAAATGTTGATTTTTTTTTGTCGCCGCCGCTGGTCCGCCATTGCCTCCAAACCTCCCTTCATAGCCGGAGGCCATCGGAGACCCAACCCCGAACCCCGAACCTTAACCCTAACCTACCGACGGTGAGCCCTCGCGCTGCCCTCCTCCACCGTCTGCAGCTCCCGCCGCTGCATCTGTCGCCGCCCTAACCTGGCTCCGCCAGGGAGCTCGGGGACGAGGCACCATCGACAAGATGAAGGAGGAAGAAGGCTCGATAGGTGGGTCCCACCAGAGTGATTTGTCGTTTCGTCGACATATAGTCGCGGCACGTGACCGCTGTCCCTACGCGCTGCTGGGAACCATGTTGCCTCCTGCTGCTTGGCCGGCGCGCCGGCGGCCACCACCCCTGCCACCCGTTGTTTTCCATCATTGGAGCCAGAGTTGCGCCGCCCACGCTGGAAAAGATGAGCTAATTGATTTTTTTTACTCCCTCCAAATCGCTTTATTTGACGTCCGCAAGCCAAAGGAGAAACGGTTAAAATACTTACGTCACATTTCAACACATATATGACTTTCCTTATTTACCCCTATAATCTGACTACGAATGCGGCCTGAGGCTTCCGATGCCGGTCCTATACCACTACGGGGATGAGCGTACAAACCAACAGGAGTAAATGTACAGCTTCCTTATTTATGTGGATTGTGTCGGAACGTCAAGTAAAACAATTGGGAGGGAGTAGAATGTATGGTCCAAATTTGGAAAAATGTTGAATACATTTGCTTAAGTTGTTGGAAAAAAAAGTTTATCAAAACGTTGAAGATAGCATGTTTCAAAATGTTGATCCAGTTCTTGAAAAATGTTGAATTTGCTACTTCCAAATGTTGATTCAAAAAAAAAAAACTGAGATCTGCATCTTAAATTTAAATTGACAACTTTAATTGGATCTAATGGGCTTTAAAACCATTAGGCATATAGGAGGCCCCCTTGAAAAGGGAAAACGGAATCCAGCTGCTGGAGAGCAAGAAAAGGCAACGAATGCACAAGCAGTGAAACGTGAACGCACAGGCAAAAGTTGGAACGTGCCGGCCGGAACACACGACACGACCGTGCGCCGCGGACGGACGTGACGACCAAAAAGACGGCGGCAGGATGTACAGACGTCGTCAAGCGAGCGCCGCCGCTCCAATACAATACCGCAGACGTTAATTGCGTGCGTCGGTGCCGGCCTTCTCGACGACGGAATGAGTCCGCTTCGACACGCAGCACCGGGCGAGACGAGGAAGAGACCCGCCGGCCATGTCGGCGTCGTCGGAGCTGCGCGCGTTGACCGCCGGGCGGCCCGGATTGATCTTCCGATCCGTTCGCTCGCCTGCCGGTGTGCCCTCTCGGTTTGACCTGCAACGCCCTGCCCCCGGGAAAAGGAAGGGAGTGCGTGCGTGGACGTGGAACCCGGAGTTTGACCTCCGAAAAAGTCGCCCACGTCATGCTCCGACCTGTACTACTACCAGTCAGATAGGTAGGTGGATCGATATATTCGGTCGCCGGTCAGCGCCAGGCACCACCAGAGACCATTTTGGAGGTCAAACACCGGGTTCATGCGTTGACCTGCACCGCTGCACAGTCGGCCGTCGGAAGAGGCGCCTGATTAATTACCGACAGTAACTTCGTCGTTCCAAGGACCAGGAGCCACTGATCGAGCCAGGAGCTTTCACTGACACGACGCTGTAAAGTTGACCTTGTCTTGTCCGTGTACATGGAGAAAGTCAGCCCAGAATCACAACCGAGACCTGCATTTCTGTGCTGGGGTGGTGGCACTGCAGGTACCTCTGTTGTAGTCTGCCAACTCGCCAAAGTCAACCCAGAACCACACGGCGCTAGTTAATATACATGGCCTAATGGCACGGGCACGACGGGCCGGCCCAGGCACGGCACGAGAAAGCACGGCCCGGCCCGACGGCCATCGTGCCCGTGCCTGGCCCGGTTCGATAGATGGGCCGTGCCCGTGCCCCCGCAACGGCCCGTAGTGCCGGCACGAGGCCCGGCCCGATAAAGGGGGCGGCACGGCCAGCGGCACGACATCCGCCGTCGATCCCCTCCCCCCGCTCCTCCCGACCGTTGGATCTTACCGTTGGGGGGAGGCTATATAAGCCGGCGCCGCAGCTCTCCCCGGTTGCCCTAACTCACTTTTCCCTCTCCCCCGTCCCCCGCAGCCGCAGCTCTCTGCTCCGGTGCTCCCTGCTCTCCTAGTCAGCTAGTCTCCTCTCTGATCCTCTCCTTCTCACCCTTCTTCTCGAGCGCCGGTGGCCTCTTGAGGCGCTGGTGGCCGGCTCTGGTACACCGCACGACCATCTAAACACTACATCTCGATCTCGAACCGGCGATGTAGCATTTTGCTCACCTTGTCGTCCACCTCGTCACCTCCGTCGACCTCGCCGGAGCCGGACGCCGGTCGCTCTGGTGCTCCGGATCGAGTGTAAGTCCCTCCTCTGCTCCGCAATCCCCATCTCCTTTCCTCTGTTGGTTAGATCTACAAAACTAACCATTCATTTCCTCTATTTTGTAGATCTCCTCTCGATTCGTTGAGGAACCAGAGGGCCGAAACCGGATCTGTGCAACGTCGACGACGCCGGCGACCCTGGTGCTCCGGCTGCCACTGCGAAGGTATGTGCTTGCTCTCTGCTCATCTAGTCATGTACCTCCTCTCTGCTCACCTAACCCTAACCCTAACCCTCTCTGCTCTGGATCTGTGTAGCCGTTGAGGAACCGGGGCGCCGGAGGCGAAGGCGAGTCTGGATGGCCGACTCCGAGCCGGAGGTTGAGGTGGGCTTCAACGAGGAGAGGCGTATGCTCGGGATGGCCGGAGATGACGACTCTGAAGCCTTTGATTGAAACATTTAGGACCTGCTAATGCTAGAGCCATGAGAAATCTAAGACCTGTTCTGTCTAAGTACCTTGGTCTTGATGTTGTTGATGATTTTGGTGATTTTAATGATTCTGAAACTAATGTTGTCGATTCCATATTCTTACATCAACGTTGTGCATGTCACATAATCAATCTCATTGTTAAAGAGGCCTTAACTACTCTGAAGTCTTTGATTGAAACATTTAGGACTGCAATATCTTTCTTGAACTCATCAAACCAAAGAATTGCTGCATATAAAAGCTATTGCATTGCAACTAGTGTTAGGCCTAGAAAGTTTCAGCTGGACATGGATGTTAGATGGAATTCAACATATCTTATGCTTAAACATTTGATTCCTCACAAGGATCCTTTCACTACTTTCTTGCATGCTCAGTATCCTAGGGCTGAAGGTGAGCACTTCCTCTTGACTGATGAGCATTGGAATATGGCACAAAAAGTTCTTACATTTCTTGAACTGTTCTATGATGCAACTGTTACATTATCTGGTGTGTATTATCCTACCTCTCCACTTATGATTCATTATTTTGTCAAGATTGCTATGCACCTAAAGAATTATGCTAATAATATTCACATCAGATCTGTTGTTCAACCTATGACAGACAAGTATAATAAGTACTGGAGAGACATACCTTTGCTTTACTCTTTTGCATTCATCCTGGACCCTAGAGCTAAAATGAAAGGTTTTACTAGAGTGCTTAGGAGGTTGGGTGTCCTCACCAGTACTGACTATAGTGCTTACTTGCTTGGTACTAGAGCTAGACTTACTGATGTTTTCAACAAGTATGAGGAGAAGTTTGGCTCTGTTAGATTGAAGAGGCCTAACCCTCCTACCCTGTCTGGTAAGAAAAGGTCTGCTTGGGATGAAATTTATGATGATGATGATGTTGCAGGTTCCTCTGGTGGTATCCATCCTAGATCTAGTACTCTTAACATATCTAGAGATACCTCTGCTACTGCATTGTTGCAGGCTGCAAGTTCATCAGCTTCTAATGCTTCTGAACTTGTATCCTACTTGGACTGTGACACTGTGAGCCAGTTTGATGATGACTTCAGCATCCTCAACTGGTGGCATCAGCATAAACTCACATATCCTGTACTGTCAATCATGGCTAAAGACATTCTAACTGTTCCTGTGTCTACCATATCATCAGAGTCCACTTTTAGCATGACAGGAAGGATCATCGAGGAGCGGCGGAGGAAGCTGAGGTCTGAAATGGTGGAGATGCTTACCTGCATCAAAGATTGGAAAGCTCCAGAAGCAAGGTTGCAACAGAGGGTGGAGGACAAGGAGCTTGAAGAGTCATTTGAAGACCTTTACCTAGATTGATGCTCATTTATGTAATTTATGAACTTTTGGGTTGTAATATTATGAACTATGTAAGACATTGAACTTTGAGGGGCTGCTGTACTCTTTTTCCCTGTCTAGGGTTTCTCACAAGGGTGAGTTTTACTTAGACAGGTTTTTAATGAGGCAGCATTGCACAGCTCCAAATAAAATTTTCTTTTGAACTCCTGATCTCTTCTCTTGTATTAGTGTTCCAAAAGTTGATGTTTATACTTTTCAATTTTGTGTTCCAGTTGATGTTCATGTTTCCGTGAACATTTTGAGTATACTCGTGCCAGGGCCGGCACGGCACTATAGTGCCGTCGTGCCAAGGGGCACGGCACGACACGATTTTGCCCCTGGTCGTGTCGTGCTAGTGCCTTCATCTCGGCACGGCGGCACTACCAGGCACGGCACGACTGTACCACCGTGCCTGATAGTGCCGTGCCCAGTCGTGCCGTGCCCACTCGTGCCCGTGCCGTGCCGGCACGATGACCATCTATACTAGTTAACGTTAACCCTCCAACGTACGTGACGCTCAAACTGCTATCGGTATAATTCACCATCAGTTACGGCGTTAAGCCGCGGCTGGGTCGTTCTCCTTGCAACTGTAAGCATCAAGAGTACGAGACGAAAAGTTCAAATGCTTCCTGATCTTGCATTATTTGCGTTTACCAATCGATCGGGTCGCCGGTTACTGTTCCCCTTGCAAATGTAAGCACGGAGCGTGCAAGAAGAAGGATTCAGATCGATGGTTAGCTTTTGACAATTTCGTAGGTCTTCGGTTAGGTCTCCTGAGTACGGTCGTTCTAGTTTTGATGTGCGTATGCTTTCATCTGCTGAAGAGGACCTCCGTTGAGAATTGAGATATCGCCATGTCAAACTGGCAGTAAAAGACGCGACAGAAACCTTCTAAGAATTCAGCACGTACGCATTTGAGTGTTTGACTATGCGCAAGTAAATACTGAATGTTTCTCGATCGATGCAGGCGCAGGTGAGTGGGAGCGAGACCTGCAGCTCCCAACAACAACAGTAGCAGGGTCAACTCTTGAATCGATCGGCTCGTCCTAAACTTTTGAAAGAACCTTTCCATCTTCCTTTAATCTTTAATTTTTCCTTTGCTACATACTCCCTCCGTCCCGCTTTGTTGGTCGTCGGAGAACAGAGATCTCCCTCACAGGCACGCTTTGATAGCGACCAATAATTAAGACGGAGGGAGTACTCTTTCAAATCATTGTGTACTCCCTCTGTCCCAAAATATAAGGTCTCGTTAACTTTTGCTGATCACGTTTGACTACTCGTCTTATTCAAAAAAAATGTGTAAATATTATTTATTTTGTTATGACATGTTTTATCATTGTGTATATTTGAAGTATGTCATAATTGTTTTTATATTTTCATAATTTTTTTGAATAAGACAAGTGGTCAAACGTGATCAGCAAAAGTCAATAAGACCTTATATTTGCATATTTGCATATGCAACGCCGACGTCGTCTGAAACAACAGCCGATCGAGTACTTATAACCGTTTAAAATGAATCAGCACGAGATCTGCGTGTTCCTGAGAGATGTGGCAGCGCATGAAGCACAGGTTCCACCGTTCCACGTGATCGCCGAGGACAGGGACGAGGTTCGGAACGACGAACCAGTGTGGACACCACGCCGGAATCCCAACCGCCGGCCGTTGGATGTTCGTTAGCTCCAGGATCGGGTGGAACCTGTCGTGGCACGCGCTGATGCAGTGATTCTGTTGGTTGGTGGCTGACTGGCTGGGAGCCTGGGAGCACGTTGTGGGGATGATGACTCCGCCGGGCATTATTGGACCCCGATTGCTAGAATGCTAAAAATATTTGGAGGGTAGTTCAGATATCTACTAGTATATATTAATTAACATCGTCAAGATCTTTAACACATATCTATCTATACTATAAAGAACGAAGACAATTCAAAACTTTTTTCACCCAATCGGGTCCACCGTACCCCTCACGCCGGACCCACCCGTCATGTTGCGTGATGACCGAAAAGGTGGAAACCATAAAAATCGTAATTTGGGTGGCGTTTCTGCCAAAAATATTTTTTTTGCACCCACCTCGCATCTACCTACCCTTCATACCCGCCGGGCCCACTCTCGCATCGCAAAAAATAACCCGCTGACAGGGCAGCGGGGAGGGGGGGGGGCGCTCCAGGGAGATCGCATCGGGCGGACAGGGCAGCGGGGACGGGGGGGGGCGCTCCAGGGGGGATCGCATCGGGCGGCCGGTCGGCGGCGAGGATGTCCACCGCGCGGTGCGCCCACCCACCGCTGCAGAATGGCGCGGGGGGCCACGACGGGGACGAAGAGAGGGAGGAGGAGGGGGACGAAGAGAGGGGGAGGAGTAATTGGAGGATGAGGCCGACGAGGGGGAGGAGGAATTGGAGGATGAGGCCGACGAGGAGGAGGAGGAGCCGCGGCTCAAGTACCAGCGGCGACTGGGCGGGGCGTGTCGGCGATCCTCTCCACCGACGCCGCCGCGTCCATCGCCGTCGCCGACCGGATGGTCGCGCTCGGCACCCACGACGGCACCCTCCACATCCTCGACTTCCAGGGCAATCAGGTGCGACGGGGCGCTCTCCTTTCGGAATTGGGATTTGTGGTAGGGGAATGGAGGGGGCGTAGCGTGGAGTAAACTGGGATCGTGGCATTGCCGTACCGTCGCGGAAAGCTTCCTCTCTGCTTGCTGACCACTTCAATGTGAACTTTTGAGAGATTAACTACTATGTATGATCGATTAGGATACTTGCTAAACTAACTGACTTGACATAGCTGCGACTGTAAGCCTTGCACCGTTACTGGAGACATAAATTTGATGTTTTCGTCCTCCACCTCAGCGTCGTACTCCTCCTTGGTGTCGCCTGTGGGCTGTCCGTTGATCACCAGATTGTTGTTGGCCTTCCGGATCTCGTTCAGCTAGAGCGGCGAGGGAAGGAGAAACAAAGGGAAGCGTCAGTTATCCCTTTGGGGTCGTATTTCATCTGTTTCTTATTCGAACTCTTTTTCTTAACAAATTTGGTTTGCTTTATCCAGTGCTGGGGCTATAATTCTTTCGCCGCACCTCTTCCTGCTCTGGACCACCGGGTGGACAATCCGTTCGGCGTGAAGGGCTCCAGGTATTTCCTATACGATCTGATAACGCCCGCCCCCTCCACTTGCCATCGATGTTGTCCCTTGTTCTTTCCACATGTTCAGTCATGGATGGGTAAAGTTGGATTTGGTTTGTTCCTGACGAATAACTCAATTTTTCTATGGAATTTAAAATTTTCGTGTCAGCTTTGTGGTTTCTGGCAGAATTTGCATTGCATCCGTTTAAATGATCAAGTTAATTTCTGAGGAAAACGGAGGTAGTGTTGTTCTGTTTACAGAAAACAGGGAAATCTAGGACAAATCTCGTCAAGAACAAACCAAATTGAATTCAGAAACAAACCAAATTGAATTATAGGTCGTGTTGTATTCCACGGGTGTGAAAAGCTGTTGGAAAATATGAATCTATACTCTAATTGATGAGCAATTGACCAGACTGCATGCTTATGGTCATTATTTTGTCAGCTTCATCAATTGACCAGATTGCATGCTTATGATCATTATTTTGTCAACTTCCTAAATTTTACCCCATTGTGTTCGAGTAGGATCATTGTTTGTTGTGTTTAGGTTTAGGTTTTAATGCTGAGCTGCAAGATGATCTCGTTAGAGTGATCCTGAATTTGATATTAGTGTCGTTGTACATTGCTCTTGACCACAAGAGAAACGGGAGTACACTATACAGCACCAAAAATATCTGAACCCTGTTTGCGTGTGTAACCGATTGCTAAGAAAGTGATGGGCGATGGCATAACCATGCTCCGGGGACTGATTTGTCGGTGGATTTCAGAGTAGAAAGGGATGCCCAACAGGTTAGTGAAATGGCATGCAAAAGCAGCTTTCAGTATGAAACTCTAAATTCATTGCTCCAAAAGTAGCTTTCAGTCTGAAACTCTAAATTCATTGCTGGTGCATTGGGGGTTAGCTAATTAGCAGACTATGTTGTGTTGATCTGGTGAACAAAGAACAACTTTTTCTCTAAAAGTGTAGCTACATCTGAGTATAATATTTACAAACTTGTTTGTTACTCTTAACCTAAACTCAAATTTCAGGTTTGCTCATGTAATGCCTTCCAGGCGGCACTGTAATGCATTTTTCAATTTCCATTGCTTTTTGTATAGGGAAATTGGAGGGTGAAATTCACGGGTTTTTTTTCTAATAAGTCTTGATTTGCTGCAAGGAACAATAGTTTTTTGCATAATTTATGCAATTTTTTATTTTGCTTTTACAATTATTCCATTAGTTTTTAAGGTAAAGTTTCTGTTATTGTCAGTATATCTTGCAAAAAGAACTGACCATAGTTTTCACTGTATTTTGAAAAGGTGCTAGGAAGATGGAATGTCATGCTCCACTTGGAGATAACAAAAAAAGGATAAGAACAGAGTTACATACAACAAAGTTGGTAGAGCAAGAAAGGACTACTGGAGATGTTTTTGGTAATTTATCGATTAGGATGGTTCCTGTATTAATTTATATTCTTTATAGTATAGATAGATTTTACATCACATATTTACGATTGTAGGTTGTCAAGGCATTGAAAATATTGATCCAGCAGAATTTAAACGTCAAAAGGCAAGGGAGAGATATGCAAGCATGACAGAGGAGCAGAAGGCCCATAATAATGCTAAAAGAAGGGAAAACTACCATCATAAAAAGGCTGAAAGTAGAGCAGGCAATATGACACCAGAAACGTTCTCTTCTTGCCCTGATCAATTAGCAACCAGCATCCCTACAGAAACACCTGGTACTACTCCATCTGTTATAATGAACATTTGAATATTGCTATTATACAAATACAAGTTTGCATTATAGATTTTGCAACTCTTGTTTCCAACACATATTTATACGATTGTAGGTTGTCAAGAAATTGGAAATATTGATCCAACAGAACTTAAACGTCAAAAGACAAGGGAGAGACATGCAAGCATGACAGAGGAGCAAAAGGCCCATAATAATGCTAAAAGAAGGGAAAACTACCATCGTAAAAAGGCTGAAATTCAAGCAGGCAATATGGCACGAGAAACGTTTTCATATGACCTTGTTCAATTAGCAACCAGCATGCCTATAGAAACACCTGGTACTACTCCATCTGTTATTATTAACATTTGAATATTGCTTTGGCTAAGTATGTTTGTAAGTCTTGTCATATGTTGTTTGCACAGTAGTGTTCCATGCTCTTGGAGAAGGTGTTGCTGTTCAGGATCAGCTCCGAAAAAATGATACAAATTCAAGTTTGCATGATTTTATATTTGTTGAAACGAGAATTGAAAAGCAGGCCTTGGCTGGGACAGGTTAGAGAATAATTTACCTAATGTTTACTCCTTTGTTTGTACTGTTAATTTAAATTTAAATATTGCATCCTGCAGGTTTTGTAGATCTGTCTACAGAAGAACTCAAGAGGAAGAGGCAGAGGAACCGGTATTCTAATATTCTGAGTTGGCAATTCATGAAAAGATATTAAAGATACAAAATATAAGGAGGCACAATAAGATGATTGTCCAAGATTCTAACCCAATAAACAGGGGTGAACAAGGTGCAGTACCATGTCTTTCAATGTTTCAAAGATGCTATGAAGCAACAGCAAGTATCTATAGCTTTCTTATGCATAGACTTTTCTTATGAAACAGCAAGCGTTGGTACCTTGCAAAGTGATGTGACAGAAGTTTTGACAAGATCTAAAACAAGACGGGCTATCAATGGTGGGGTTTTCGATGCTGGATTAATAATTTTCAATGTCAATTCATTCTTGAATACTAAATTAATAAGTTTTTTTGACACTTTATGAGACATCCATGCTGACAAAATATTAGTGCTGCAAACAGGAATGAATATTGATTCATGGCACATGGTAAATGAATTAGAACCTGGTATTTGGGAACCAGATAATCCGAACATAACTTGTGAAGGTAAAATTAATTTTTCTGTTCTTATTGCATAATCATCACTATAGACATGTATACACCCTAAAATAAAATTTTCTACACATTATACAGTTTGTTTTAAGTTCTGATATATTTGTGGAAATAGAGGAGGATTTGGAATGCTTGAATCCCAAAGAGGGTGAACCAGACATGTATGAAGATGATGAATCAAGAGTGTTTCATGAGAAAGGTATATATTAGCTTTAGCATTCTTAATTTCTCTGTACTATATAGTCTAATATATATTTTTTTAAAAATATTTTATTTCCATGTCTTCCTGATGCAGATTTTCGGTATGAGATGTCCCGTGATCCAGATGTTGTTGTCCAAGAACATGATACTTTGATGCAATATATCAAAACTTGCCAAAAGCTCACCATATGTTGCGAAAATTGCCTAACTGGCTAACTGAGAGTACTGTGGTGCTGTTAAGTTTCCTGGTGAAGGAGACGCTTTTTGTTGTAGGAAGGGTAAGGTTAATATATACATTCCAGATGTTCCTGCTGAGCTGCGTCGCTTGTTCACAAGCTAGAAAGACAAATATGCACTGTGTTTCAGAAATAACATTCGATATTTCAACTCTCATTTTTCCTTCACTAGCTTTGGTGCAACAATTGATCGTCGTTTGGCAACCCCTGCTGGTATTGTTTCAATAACATTTGTTTTTCTAATACACTCTTACATATGCTCGTATCTCAATACAGATAAATTTTTTTGCAGGTACTCGTGTTTATACTGTCGGGGACAGCCACAGGGGTCCCCTAATAACGGGGGAAATCGCCCCATTTTCAAAAAATAACGAAAGCGAACAAGCAAACCACACCACGCGCGACAGCGGCTCAGGGCAGGGCCCACGGCCCAAAAAGCCTCACCGGCCCAACGAACAGTCGACCCCCGGCGCTCCTCGAGCAAACCTCCGACCCGCTCGAGGGCCGGGCGCCGTACCGCGAAACCCCTCCGCCTCGCTCGAGGGCCTGACGCCCCCTCGGGCGAGTTTCCGCCTCGCTCGAGGACCTGACGCCCCTCGAGCGAGTTTCCGCCTCGCTCGAGACCTCCTCCGATCCGCGACACCACCCCTGCTCCCACGACCGGAGCATTAAATGCTCTGGCGCGTCGCGGGCGCCCGGGTCAAAGGCGAATCCACGCCACGCCGGCCCACTGACACCGCCTGGGAATCAGATCCCGGCGCTGTTCGGCCAACCCGCACTGTGCAGCCATCCCCGGCGCTGTGCGGGTGCTGTGCGGCATGGCCGGTGTCATTCCGTGACACTGTGCTGCCTACTCCCGTACCTCCTCCACGCCGCGCCCCTCGAAAGGGGACGGCGGCACCCTCGAACGGAGTACGGCCACCAATTCCCCGCCTGCCTGGGACAATGCCGTGACGCAAGGCCGGCGGGGCGCGTCACCTCCATCACCTCCGGGCGCTGTGCAGCCATCCCAGGTGCGGTGCGGCCATCCCCAGCGCTGTGGAGTCATCCCCGGCGCTGTGGAGCCCTGTCACGATGGGACGCCACCACGCCGGCCCCTGTACAGCATGGGCGCTCCCGCCATCGAGGCCCACGAAAGAGCATGGATCATCCTCGAAGGGTGTACGAGCGGCGACTTGGCGCGCACACTGACCGGCGCCGCCGTACGAGCGACGTGCGCCGCGTCCCCTCCGCCAGCTGCGGCGCCGCCCGGCCATCCCGGGCGCTGTGCGACTGGCCCAGGGTCTGTGCGATCAGCACCAGCGCTGTGCGGATATCCCTGGCCCTGTGGCACCATCCCGGGCGCTATGCTGCCATCCCCGGTGCTGTGCGGCCATGCTCCGATGGGACGCCGCCACGCCGGGCCCTGTACAGCACCGGGTGCCCTCGTCAGCAAGACCCTCGAACGGGTGCACGAACGGCGGTCAGACGCGCACGCCGAGCAAGCTACCCTCGAAGCTATTCTCCGACCAGCATATAGCCACCACGACACCGGCAAGTGTTGAGATGCCAGGCCACCATCAAATCGCAAACGCTGTGTACCAGTACCACGATACTGTGTAAAACCCCGTGCGGCACATTTGTCAGCCGCCTCCCCTTGGTCTATAAAAGGAGGAGGCGGTCGCCCGGCCGCCGGGGGGACGAGATCATCACTACACACCTACACTCATTCTCATTCGCATACTCGCTCCCTGATATTGGCACTTTGCCTCAATCCTCCTCTCCCGCCTTGCTTGTAGCCCCCCTCTACAGGCACCACCGGTGCAAATTAATACAGCGCGCACACGCAAATCTGCTGGACGTACGACCCTGCGGTCGGAACCAGGATAATCCCGCGTCCCTGTGTTGTCATTTGCACTGACCATCGAGAAGCTGATCACAGCGTATCTTACTAGTTAGTGTCGGGACTAATCCTAACACCGACAGTTGGCGCGCCAGGTAGGGGGACTCGCGCTGTGATCGACCCCTCACCAGCAGTCTCGATGGTGATTCGCACCGAGATGACGTCCCAGAGGTACGCCATGGGCAGCTCGGACCCTCTCCCTGCCGGATTCGAAATCCGGTTTGGGAGCCTGAACTTTCAGGCCACAGGAAACGGCTACCTCATGCGCCTCACCAACCGCGATGAACTCCACCCGTGGCGGTCGACTGGGCCGGGCCCAATGCCCGCCACGCCTACTACTGACGCTCCGGCACCCACCCAGGCGGCTGCTGCGAGCGCCTCGACGTCCCGACACCGCAAATGCCCAGGCCAGCGCTCGTGTCAGGCGCGCGCGGAGCGACGCCGGGCAGCACGCGAGGCGGCCCGGAACGACGTGCCCCCACCGAGCGACACGACGGCACACCCTGCGGGGGAGCATGCGGCCGCAGGGCTGCAGTTCCCCCACGGGATGCGCAACCCTGCTGCGGCGTACGCCTCATCCGTCAGCACCGACATGGCCGCATACGAGGATCTCCCGGGCCATCACCTGCTGTCAGTCCGGAACCTCATCGCCACCACCAACGACGAGTCGTATCACGGCTCGCCCAGCGAGCTGCCGCCCTCGACCTCGCATGGCTACGCGGAGTGGGACTTCTCCGGCGTACCGGACCCTGTGGTCTTCTGGCGGTTCCTTGACGCTGCGGACTACTAGTTCGGTTGCTCCGACGACTCCAGCGAAGGGAGCTACGATCCCTCGCGGGAGTGCTTCGTTGTCGCCGCCAACGAGCATGCTGACGGCGCGAACGGAGCGGGCGACGGGAACGCGGCCCAGCATCCGGAGCCGAACCCGCCACCGGCCCCACCAGCGGGCGATGCAGATATCAATGCGCAGCTGGCCCAGGCGCGCGAGCTAGAGGCAAAGCTCGCGGAAGAGTACCGACAGGTGCGGCTCCTGCGTGCAACCATCGCAGGGGAAGCCTCGGCGCGCGGCGAACGCGCCCGAGAAGCCGGGAAGCAGGCCTGCGAGCGCATCAACGCTGACTTCAACGTGGACGACCCACACACGCCACTTTGTGCCAGCCAGAAACTCATCGCGGCGGCAACACTACTACGGGCCATGCCCGAGCCATCGACACCCGAGGCACGTAACCTGCGCCGCGAGGCGCAGACTCTCATCGAGCAAGCGGCCGTGCAGCAGGCCGAGAGCTCCGCGTCCTGCATGCGCAACCAGTCCGGCGCGCGGGGCGACGGTGGCGCGCAGGACCAGGAGGCATCCGTCCACGCGGACGGCGTGGCGGGGCAGCCGCCAAATCGGGACAGGACGCCTGTCAAGGAGCGGATCCTTGACACGCGCGGCCAGGCCCACGACGGCGACGCCCACAACGTCCTGAACGCCAAGAGAAGGGGTGACGCGGAGGCGCGAGTGGCGGCGGGCTACCACCCTTGACGAGGTGGTCGCTACGACAGCCGGGAGGACCGCTCGCCAACACCGGAACCCCCGGGAACTCGAGTGTTCAGCCGGGAGATCCGTGCGGCGAGTTTCCCCAGCGCTTCCGCCAGCCCACCACCATCGACAAGTACACGGGGGAGATGGACCCTCGTGTGTGGCTCAATGACTACCGCCTGGCTTGCCAGCTGGGCGGTGCCACCACCGATGCAGTAATCATCCGCAATCTGCCGCTGCACCTTGCGGACTCGGCCCGAACATGGCTCGAGCACCTGCCACCCAGCCAGATCCACAGCTGGGACGACTTGGTCCGCACGTTCGTGGGGAACTTCCAGGGCACATACGTGCGCCCTGGGAACTCCTGGGACCTGCGGGCGTGCACCCAGAAGCCCGGCGAGTCGCTCCGGGACTTCATACGACGCTTTTCAAAGCGCTGTACTGAGCTCCCGAGCGTTGCTCAGTCCGAGATCGTGCACGCCTTCCTCGAAGGCACGACCTGTCGGGACCTCGTGCGCGAGCTCGGGAGGAGCCCGCCGGTCGACTCCAACGAGCTGTTCGACATCGCCACCAGCTTCGCCTCCGGAGAGGAGGCAGTGGGGGCCATTTTCGACGGCAAGAAAGGAAAGCGCTTGGACGACGCGCCCGCGGAGGGCAGCAAGTCCAAGGAGCCCGCGAAAAAGCAGAAGCGGGGCAAGAAGGGCTAGAAGCCCCATGACGCACGCGCGCACAGGCGCGGTGAGGACGACGAGGCCCTCGCCGTTGACCCTGCCCGTAAGGGTCCTCGAGGGGCCCCTCGAGGCCCCGGCGTATTCGACGATATGTTGAAGAAGCCCTGCCCGTACCACAAGACCCCAGTCAACCACACCCTTGAGCAATGAGACATGCTCAAGAAGTACTACCGCCGCGTCGCCGCGAAGGAGGACGAGGCCAAGAAAGACGGAGGTGACGGAGACGCTGATGGCTTCCCCGCGGTGGAGAACGTCTTCTTCATCTTCGGGGGATCGATGGTGGACATGTCCACCAACCGGCGCAAGCGAGAGCGGCACGAGGTCCTCGCCGCGGAGAGGGCTCCTCCTTCCTTCCTCGATTGGTCGGAGGACACCATCACCTTCAGCCGCGAGGATCACCCGAACCGCATCCCCAACCCGGGCCAGTACCCGTTGGTCGTCGATCCCATCATCGGCAACGCGCGGTTCTCTAAGGTGCTGATGGACGGCGGCAGCAGCCTCAACATCCTCTACGCCCACACCCTACGGCTGATGGGGATTGGGTTGGACCAGCTGCGGCCCAGCACGGTGCCGTTCCATGGCGTCGCGCCGGGCAAGCGCGTCCAGCCCCTCGGTCAGATCGATCTGCCGGTCTGGTTCGGCACCCCGGACAACTTCCACAAGGAGGTCCTCACCTTTGAGGTGGTGGGGTTCCGGGGCGCGTACCACGCCATCCTTGGGCGTCCGTGCTATGCCAAGTTCATGGCGGTCCCGAACTACACTTATCTCAAGATGAAGATGCCGGGGCCAAAAGGCGTCATCACCGTGGGCTCGTCGATCGAGCACGCATTCGACTGCGACGTCGAGTGCGTCAAGCACGCTGAGGCCCTGGCGCTCGACGAAACACTTGTCGCGGACATGGAGAAGCTAGCCAACGAGGGCCCCGACTCCTCCGCCAAGCACGCGGGCAGTTTCGAGGCTGCCGAACAAATGAAGGAGGTGCCCCTCGACCCTGCCGCCCCCGAGGGCAAGGTGTTGAGGGTTAGTTCCACCCTCTACCCGAAATAGGAAGTGGTGCTCGTCGACTTTCTCCGCGCTAACGCTAACATATTCGTGTGGAGCCCCTCGGATATGCCAGGCATCCCGAGGGAGGTCGCCGAGCACTCCCTTGATATCCTACCTCACTCTAGAGCCGTGCAACAGCGGCTGCGGCGCTTTGATGAAGAAAGGCGCCGGGCGATCGGAGTAGAGCTGCGGAAGCTCCTCGAGGCCGGATTCATCAAGGAAGTTTTCCACCCAACGTGGCTAGCTAATCCTGTACTAGTTAAGAAAAAGAATGGGAAGTGGAGGATGTGTGTAGATTAGACCGGTCTAAATAAAGCATGTCCCAAAGTTCCTTTTCCTTTGCCACGAATCGATCAAATTGTAGATTCCACCGTGGGGTGTGAACTCTTATGTTTCCTTGATGCCTATTCGGGTTACCACCAAATAAAGATGAAGGAGTCCGATCAACTCGCGACCTCTTTCATCACACCGTTCGGCATGTTTTGCTACGTAACAATGCCATTTGGCCTCCGAAATGCGGGCGCTACGTACCAGAGATGTATGCAGCACGTTTTCGGGGACCACATCGGGCGAACCGTAGAGGCATACGTAGATGACATTGTCGTCAAAACCAGGAAGGCGGACGACCTGGTTACCGATTTACGCGTTGCGTTCGATTGCCTGCGGGCAAACGGGGTGAAACTCAACCCCGAGAAGTGCGTCTTCGGGGTGCCGCGTGGCATGCTGCTGGGATACATTGTTTCTCAGCGGGGCATCGAGCCCAACCCCGAGAAGGTTTCCGCCCTCGACCGAATGGGCCCGATTCGAGACCTAAAAGGGGTGCAGAAGGTGTTGGGTTGCCTGGCCGCCTTGAGCCGTTTCATCTCACGGCTCGGCGAGAAGGGACTGCCCCTCTACCGGCTCCTGAAGAAGCACGAACGCTTCTCCTGGATCGTTGAGGCCCAGGAGGCACTCGACAAGCTCAAGGCGACGCTCGCACAAGCACCAATCCTCACGCCGCCTCGAGGCGGCGAGCCTCTGTACCTCTACGTCGCGGCAACCACCCAGGTGGTCAGCGCGGTCATCGTTGTGGAGCGAGCGGTGGAAGGGCACGCCCTACCAGTTCAAAGGCCGGTGTACTATATCAGTGAAGTGCTGTCCGAGACCAAGGCGCGGTATCCCCTGATCCAGAAGCTGCTCTACGCAGTGGTGCTCGCGCGGCGCAAGCTGCGGCACTACTTCGAGGCCCATTCGGTCACGGTGGTCTCATCATTCCCGTTGGGAGAGATCATCCGTAACCCGGACGCTGCGGGCAGGATCGCAAAATGGTCCGTAGAGCTCATGGGCGAGACGCTCACCTATGCGCCGCGCAAGGCAATCAAGTCTCAGATCCTCGCGGATTTCGTCGCCGAGTGGACGGACACACAGCTGCCCCCGTTGCAGATCCAGGCCGAATGCTAGACCCTCTATTTCGACGGGTCGGTGATGAAAATCGGAGCGGGCGCGGGCCTGCTCTTCATCTCGCCCCTCGGGGAACACATGAGGTACGCAGTGCGCTTGCACTTCCCCGCATCAAACAACATGGCGGAGTACGAGGCCCTCCTTTGCGGCCTCCGAATCGCCATCGAGACCGGCATTAAGCGCCTCGACATCAGGGGAGACTCGCAGCTCGTAATCGATCAGGTCATGAAGAATGCGAGCTGCCACGACGAGAAGATGGAAGCTTATTGCAACGCCGTGCGCGCCCTCGAGGACAAGTTCTACGGCATCGAGCTCAATCACATCCCCCGCAAGTACAACGAGGAGGCGGACGAGCTCGCGAAGATCGCGTCGGGGCGAATCACCGTTCCCCCGAACGTTTTCGCGTGAGACGTCGCCAAACCGTCCGTCGACCTCAGTCCGGCCCCCTTGAATCAGGAAGAGCCCTCGGGGGCTCCCTCGAGTCCAGCGGGTGCGGAGCCCATGGACGAGGACCCCTCAAACGAGGTGTTTGTGCTCTCCCTACTCGAGGGGTACGGCACGGACGAAGCCGAGGCTATGGAAATCGAGTCGACCCCCCGCGCGGAAGATTGGCGGGCCAAGTACCTCGCCTGGATCGATCGAGGGGAACTCCCTGTAGATCGGACCGAGGCTAGGTGCATCGCCAGGAAAGCCAAGTCATTCGCCGTGATTGACGGCGAGCTGTACAAGCGCGCCGCGTCCGGCGTCCTGCAGCGGTGCATTCCCATTCCCCACGGCCGGGAACTCATCCGTGACATCCACGCAGGCGTGTGCGGCCATCACGCGGCACCGCGCACCCTCGTGGGCAACGCGTTCCGCCAGGGCTTCTACTGGCCCACAGCGGTTGCCGACGCCAGTGAGGTTGTGCGCACCTGCGAGGGGTGCCAGTTCTACGCGCGTAGGACCCTTCTCCCAGCTCACGCCCTACAGACCATACTCGTCACATGGCCCTTCACCGTGTGGGGATTAGACATTGTCGGGCCCTTGCGAAAGGCGCCCGGGGGCTACACCCACCTGCTGGTTGCCGTGGACAAGTTCTCCAAATGGATCGAGGCACGCCCAATCACCAACCTCAGAGCGGAGCAGGCCGTAACATTCTTCACCGACATCATCCACAGGTTCAGAGTGCCGAACTCCATCATCACCGACAACGGCTCCCAATTCACCGACAGGAAATTCCTGGAGTTTTGCGACAACCACCACATCCGCGTGGACTGGGCGGCTGTCGCACACCCCCAGACTAACGGCCAAGTGGAACGTGCCAATGGCATGATTTTACAAGGCCTCAAGCCCAGGATCTTCGACAGACTAAACAAGTCCGGCCGGAAATGGCTTCAGGAGCTCCCAGCGGTCATTTCGAGCCTCAGGACCACTCCGAGCAGAGCCACGGGATTCACGCCATTTTCCTAGTCTATGGTGCAGAAGCCGTTCTCCCCACGGACTTGGAATACGGATCGCCCAAGATTAAGGGCTACGATGAAGGTTTGAACCAGCGAGCTCGCGAAGACTCGCTGGATCAAATAGACGAAGCCCGTGACGTGGCCATGATGCAATCGGCAAGATACCAGCAGGCGCTAAGACGGTATCAAGCTCAGAAAATCCGACGCCGAGACCTCAACGAGGGAGACCAAGTGTTAAGGCTGCGCCAGGACAACCGAGGCCGCCACAAGCTGTCACCACCATGGGAGGGGCCCTACGTCGTCGCCAAGGTGCTCAAGCCCGGCACGTACAAGCTGGCAAACGAGCAAGGCGAAGTCTTCACCAACGCTTGAAACATCCAACAGCTACGTCGTTTCTACCCTTAGAAAGGATTTCCAAGTCTTTTTGCACATATCCGACGCCCCAGTCGGCTGTACAAATGTAAAGTTTTCTTTTCGATAAAGTCAAGGGCAACTCGGTTTTCTCCCCAAAAACCAAGTCCCCCTCGGGGGCTACTGCGGGGGGCACCCCCCTAAAACGGTCCCATTTTTTCGCAATTTTCGCAAAAAAATCTTTACTTCAAAAGCGCCAAGTACGTCTTGACCCGGGAGTTTGAGCGAAATGACGCAGGACGCGAATGGCCAAAGGGCGAAGACGGGTGAGTCGGGGATAGCCTACGCCTCGCGGTAGGATACGACCCTTCCCCCTCACCACTTTGCCTAAGCACTACTCGTGAAAACGAACGATTCCAGCTGAAATTCGCCTAAACGACAGGGAGAGACGGAACGACGCAATCACAAAAAACGAAATGGCACTTAAGCTTACAAGTACTTTAAGCAAACCGTGTTTATTACATAAAGCCACGAGGCTCGATTCCTAACTACAATCTAAGGGCCTGAGTGCCCAGCTGCTTTCAGGGCTCAAGGGGCCCGGCGGGGGGAGCTTCCGGGAAGAGGATCTCTGCGAAGTCGTCGGCGAGGATGTCGGCGGCAGGAGCGGCAAGCGCGTCCAGGCGGCTCGCCTCGGCCTCCGCACCATCGTCGTCGAGGTCGTCAGCGACGATGTAGCCCGTAGCCAATGCCGCAAGGTTAACCCGGTAGTGCGATTGCACCACGCCAAGGGTCTTCTGGATCCCCAGGCGGAGCGCACCTCGCATACGCCGGGCGACGTGGCCGCCTAAGGCTCGGAGGCGACTCGCCACACTGCTCCCGGCCTGCCCGTTGCCCTCGTCGATGCTCTGGCACGCCTCGAGGGCTGCCTCCTGCAGGACCCCCAACTCCTGCTGGGAGGAATTGTAGGCCGCCTGGAGCACCTCCGCCTGCGTCGCTGACGTCCCGAGAGCAGCCCGCAAGCCTGAAAAACGGAAGACGAATAAGTTGAGAGCGGATCTCGACGAACCCAAGCAACAAACGAAGAATCCAAGAGAGGCGACTTACCCTCGACCTGCTTCTTCTCTGTCTCGAGGGCCGCGCGCGCGGTCTCGGCCGCCTGCTGCAGCTCAAGGATAGCGGCGTCCTTCTCCTCGCTAGCCTGCCGCAGCTCCTCGAACGACACGGCCTCCTGGACCAACTCCCCTTTGAGCCGCGTGACCTCTGAATCCTGGAGCTGGAGCGCGGCTTGAACCTCCCCCAGCGTGGTGCGCTCCCGCTGGAGCTGGCCTTGCGCTTCCTCCCGAGCCAAGCGCTCGCGCTGGAGGGCGGCCTGAGCCTCCGTGAGGGCGGACCGCTCTTGCTGGAGCTGGCCCTCTGCCTGCTGACGCGCGCTCCGCTCTTGGCGAAGCTGATCCTCCACCGCGGCGAGCGACATGACCTTCTCCTGCAGATCAGCGCTCAGCTTCTCGGCCTCCTGGGCCTTCTGCTCGGCCTGAGCCTGCCAGGACCTCGCACCCTCGAGGGTGGTGCGGTCTTGCTGGAGCTGGGTCTGCGCCGCGATGAGGGCAGTCTCTTTCTGCGCTAGTAAGGTCTGTGCCTCGGACAGAGCAGCACGCGCTTTCTGCAGCTCGCCGTTCGCTGCCGTCGGCACCCCCTCCTTCCCTAAGAGCACGGCCTTCACTCTGTCGACCGCGGTGGCGCCCTCCGCGGTCAGAGCACGCTGGTCCAGGAGCGCGTCCTGCACGGCCATTAGTCGGTACTCCAGCCAGCCGTTGTCCGTCTGCAGGGCCTCCACCAAGGCGTCCAAGGCTTCGTACTGCCCCCGGTACCAGTCGAGGCTCGAGCTCAACTGGGAGAGGCGGTTGTACTTCTCGCGCGCCTGGCCCTGCAGCTCCTGCGAGCATCAACCAAAGGGCAGAGAGGAATCGAACGTGAAACACTCGAGCGAGAAACAAACGAGAAAATGAACTCCAACCAAGCAAAGATGCTCACCTCGAAGAGCTGGAATGACCGGCCTTCGTGGAGTCGGAGTGCCTCCGCCAGCGCAGCGTTGAGGGAGGCGCCGTGCTCGCGGAACTCCTGCCACAGCGCCTGCTCGGCCTGGGCCTCGTCGGTCAAGGTACGCGGCACCCCGGGGTGACGCAACCCCTGTTCCGACTGCGACGCGGTGCGTTAGATGCTGGCGGCGCGGCACGAGATGTCGACGCCCCGGCGTTGTGTGCCGGCCGCTGCGACATCACGCAGCCGTCAGCCCGCATCACCAGCACCTCGGTCGTAGGCCCGGGGGTTGGCCTGGATGACCTCCTCGACCGGCCCCTCGTGGGGGCACCACCAGCAGGAGCCCCGACCGTCTCGCGGCCCCTGATCGACCGGCTCTCCGAATGAGCCAGCCCGCGCCCTTGGTGAGGGTCGTGGAGCACCAGCGCCTACTGCGGCATCGCGGCCGCCACCGCCACCTCCTGCTGCGACCCCGCGGCCGCGGTCGGGGTGCGTGATGGCTCGCCCGCCGCTGCCATGCTCACCGCCGCCCGTGGCACCCTCTCCGAGCGCCGCCCAGTCATCAAAGACGTCCTCAACTTGAGCGCCTTGGCGGGCGCAAGATCGGGGACGGCCGGCGACGCCCTGACAACGAAATGAAAGAAGGGGATGAGTGGCTGTTTCTCGAAATCGAGGGCATGTGGGAAACGATGCTACTTACTTCAAACTAGAGAAGCCCCGCTTCCTCTTCCTCGAGGGCTGGGGGGGCACCTCCACTGTGCCCACCGGCGCCTCCGCGGTGCCCGCTGGCACCTCCACCGACGACACGGTGACGGGCGGCACCGTGCCCGCCTCGAGGGTTGATTCCGCGGCCGCCCCCTCGACCCGCGGGGACGGGGGCGCCGCGGGTTCCCACCTACCAGAGACGGTCCGCTCCCCGTCGCTCTCCTCCTCGTCCGAGGACGAGTTCTCCAGCACCGGTGGGGGAGAGAGACCTTGCTGCTCACGCAGCTGGTACTCCTCGTTGTACTGATCAAGGCGCTCCTGCCGCCTGATCCTTCTCTCCTTCGCAAGGGCCGCCCGGTCCCGCTCCCGCTGCTGCGCGGCGTGACCGGCGACCTGAGATCGAGGCGTTGGCGGGTCTGATCAGGCGGCATTGACGATCACCAGCTGTGGGCAGGGATTGTCAGGACGAAAAAAAAATGCGAAACAAGAATCAAAGAAGAAAAAACGGTGCTCACCGGCTCGGCGTCGGGGAGCATCGCGAACGACCAAAGGTCGTCATCGGTATGCGGCACCACCTTGAGGTTGATCGCGCGCCTCGCCCGCGTGGCCGCATACCCCTTGGGGAGAGGCTCCTGCAGCAGTCGTGAGTGTGCCAGCGACATGGGGTTGGCCGCATCATTCATCTCGAAGATGCAGAGCTCCCTCTCCATGAGGGGAATGACCCGCCGGTGGTGGAAGTTGGTGATGATCGAAGCCACCCCCAGCCCGGCGTCCGCCAGCTGGTGCAGGGCGAAGGTGAGGGACTCCAACCTTTGTTGTCGCGACGGGGGCGACACGCCGTGAAACCAGGCGTCGGACTTCCCCATCAGCACCTTCCCGGTGTACGGCGGAAGGCCAACGCCGTCGTTGTGGAGGTAGAACCACCCCTTCTCCCAGTCCGCGTTGTTGGAGGTCATGGTGCACAGCGGGTATAGCTCCTTGCGCGCGTCCCGCAGTGCGAGCGTAAGGCCGCCGGCGCGAACCGCCCGGTGCGTCCCTTTCTCGTCCGTGGCGAGGGTGTGGAGCTCGCCGCGAAAGAGATGGACCCAGAGGTCCCAGTTCGCTGGGATCCCCAGAAATCCCTCGCAGACGGCGACGAAGGCAGCCGCCTGCGAGATGGCGTTGGGGGCGAAGTTGTGCAGCTCCACCCCGTAGTGGTGGCACAGCCCCCGCATAAATCGTCTCGCCGGGGCGGCGAAGCCACGCTCGTGGAGACGGGCGAAGCTGACGACGTAGCCGTGCGGAGGGTTGGGCTCCCTGTCCGACGCCGGCGGGACCATCCACGCCGGGTATGGGCCGTCGCCGGCCGGCATCAACTGCCCGCCGTTCAGCAGCTCGTTCAGCGCCAGCGGCGTCACCGTCGACCGGGGCCACGGGAAAGGCTCCACCACTCGAACCGGAGGGGCCATAGAGGATGAGAGCGAGAAGCAAGGGTGGCGGCGGAAGCGCAAAGAACGCGAGCAGATCCGAAGCGGCGGAGCGCACGGCCGAGAGGAAGACGAGCTGCGTTCGGGGATGGATGCGAATGGCAAGGTAAGGGACCTCGCCCCTGCCTCCCCCCGCGATTTATAAGATCTAGGGGAGCAACGCCCCCGAAAACTCCGCACACAGCGCCGATTAATGCGACCGGCGCCCCGCGTCGCTGACGAGCGGGCCCTGCCGCGCCGAAACGGTCGTGCGCACGCGCGCACGCTATCATTACGACGCAAAAATCGAAGGGGCGCGGCGTCCCGTCCCGTCCGCCCCCCACGTCGCCCACGACGCCTGTGGTGCGCCGCCTGAAAAGGCGCGCCCGCCTCGCACGATCGGCGTCCACGATCTGCACCCATTAAATGGCTGGGTTCCTTCCTGAGTAAGGATGACCCCCTCACGAAACTAGAGCAAATCGCTCGAGAACCGACCCCTCGCGGGTGCGATCGATGCCCCGATCTAAAACGGGCGGAGTCGTGGCTCACTGAACGAACTCGAGGGCCGGGCCCCTCGAACGCTGCGTTTACTGATCAGCGGTTCCAAGACCTGCCCGTCGAGGGTAGGCGTCGCAGATGCCCCTCGAGCGGGGATTTACTGATCAGCAGTTCCAAGACCTGCCCGTCGAGGGTAGGTGTCGCAGATGCCCCTCGAGCGGGGATTTACTGATCATTGGTTCCAAGACCTGCCCGTCGAGGGTAGGCGCCACAGATGCCCCTCGAACGGGAATTTACTGATCAGTGGCTCAAGGGTCGACTCGACCACAGCCCAGCGGGCTCCACAGATCAAGCCAAGACGGGGGCATTTTAATGCCACCCCGCAAAGGCCCTACTAATCAGAGGTTCGAAGCCTGACCCTCAAAGGGTTCGAACAGGCGCCTCAGATTGACAGAGTCAGGGACGATCAGGGTGCGCGCATTCAAGCCTGACCCCGAGCTCGCAAGCTCGGGGGCGCCCCATAGTTCGTGTTCAAGGCCAACGAGGGCAGCTAGTCGAGGGATCCCACCGAGGGAGAGCTTCCGCGCCCTCGGTCCCAATCGAACGGGACCGAGCCCTGCCTAGCACACCCGCGTAAGCACTCTTATGGACGTGTCTCCGGACCACGAGCCGACCCTTATCGAACGGGGCACGGACGTCCACTTGAACCACCCGCTAACAGCTCGACGAGGAACCCATGATTCGCGACCCGTTCGATGGGAGTCATGAGCACCTCACCCCTCCGCCCCGCGAAGGGGAGGCGAAGGGGCGCACAGAAAAGTCGGAGAGCTCGCCCCGATCGCCTTGAGAGGGCCCAGGCTCGGGGGCTTGACGCACGGCTACACCTCCCGGACGTACCCGAACGTAAGCAAATACCGGTACGCGCGCATGGCACCGCCGAGGCCGGCTGAAATAACGCCGAGGCCGGCTGAAATAAACACCTCGCGCACCGGCCGCACGCTGCGAAAAAACCTTGCAGGAATGCACACACTCCTCCAAGGCTTCGGGGGCTACACCCGCGGGTGCGCTAGCGCGCCCCCACGGAACGCCACAACGCCCAGGCGGGAAGAAAGTCCCATCAGAAAGCACCAGCCTTTGCAAGTTCCTACGGATACTATTGCAAAGGCTCGGGGGCTACTGTCGGGGACAGCCACAGGGGTCCCCTAATAACGGGGGAAATCGCCCCATTTTCGAAAAATAACGAAAGCGAACAAGCAAACCACACCACGCGCGACAGCGGCCCAGGGCAGGGCCCACGGCCCAAAAAGCCTCACCGGCCCAACGAACAGTCGACCCCCGGCGCTCCTCGAGCAAACCTCCGACCCGCTCGAGGGCCGGGCGCCGTACCGCGAAACCCCTCCGCCTCGCTCGAGGGCCTGACGCCCCCTCGGGCGAGTTTCCGCCTCGCTCGAGGACCTGACGCCCCTCGAGCGAGTTTCCGCCTCGCTCGAGACCTCCTCCGATCCGCGACACCACCCCTGCTCCCACGACCGGAGCATTAAATGCTCTGGCGTGTCGCGGGCGCCCGGGTCAAAGGCGAATCCACGCCACGCCGGCCCACTGACACCGCCTGGGAATCAGATCCCGGCGCTGTTCGGCCAACCCGCACTGTGCAGCCATCCCCGGCGCTGTGCGGGTGCTGTGCGGCATGGCCGGTGTCATTCCGTGACACTGTGCCGCCTACTCCCGTACCTCCTCCACGCCGCGCCCCTCGAAAGGGGACGGCGGCACCCTCGAACGGAGTACGGCCACCAATTCCCCGCCCGCCTGGGACGACGCCGTGACGCAAGGCCGGCGGGGCGCGTCACCTCCATCACCTCCGGGCGCTGTGCAGCCATCCCCGGTGCGGTGCGGCCATCCCCAGCGCTGTGGAGTCATCCCCGGCGCTGTGGAGCCCTGTCACGATGGGACGCCACCACGCCGGCCCCTATACAGCATGGGCGCTCCCGCCATCGAGGCCCACGAAAGAGCATGGATCATCCTCGAAGGGTGTACGGGCGGCGACTTGGCGCGCACACTGACCGCCGACGCCGTACGAGCGACGTGCGCCGCGTCCCCTCTGCCAGCTGCGGCGCCGCCCGGCCATCCCGGGCGCTGTGCGACTGGCCCAGGGTCTGTGCAATCAGCACCAGCGCTGTGCGGATATCCCTGGCCCTGTGGCACCATCCCGGGCGCTATGCTGCCATCCCCGGTGCTGTGCGGCCATGCTCCGATGGGACGCCGCCACGCCGGGCCCTGTACAGCACCGGGTGCCCTCGTCAGCAAGACCCTCGAACGGGTGCACGAACAGCGGTCAGACGCGCACGTCGAGCAAGCTACCCTCGAAGCTATTTTCCGACCAGCATATAGCCACCACGACACCGGCAAGTGTTGAGACGCCAGGCCACCATCAAATCGCAAACGCTGTGTACCAGTACCACGATACTGTGTAAAACCCCGTGCGGCACATTTGTCAGCCGCCTCCCCTTGGTCTATAAAAGGAGGAGGCGGTCGCCCGGCCGCCGGGGGGGACGAGATCATCACTACACACCTACACTCATTCTCATTCGCATACTCGCTCCCTGATATTGGCACTTTGCCTCAATCACTGAGCAGGGACTTGGAGGCCTCTCCTCCTCTCCCGCCTTGCTTGTAGCCCCCCTCTACAGGCACCACCGGTGCAAATTAATACAGCGCGCACGCGCAAATCTGCTGGACGTACGACCCCGCGGTCGGAACCAGGATAATCCCGCGTCCCTGTGTTGTCATTTGCACCGACCATCGAGAAGCTGATCACAGCGTAACTTACTAGTTAGTGTCGGGACTAATCCTAACACCGACAGTTGGCGCGCCAGGTAGGGGGACTCGCGCTGTGATCGACCCCTCACCAGCAGTCTCGATGGTGATTCACACCGAGATGACGTCCCAGAGGATTATTGCTATACCATGCAAATACGTGAGGGTGCATTTAACATATTTTTCCATGGAGGCCGACTATTCCAACAATGGATTGTTGATGTCTATATAAAGATTGAGTCCATGCGATTGGATTGGTACTCGAAGCCAGAGCACCAGAAGATTATTCGAGCGGATCTCTACCAAGTACAAGCACTAAGCTCCATACTTGTGTTCGAAGTTGGTATTTATAGTCTCACATTTATTTACATATATGCAACACTGATTTTGAATACTTTGTTGTTAAATAGGGTGTCCTTGACATGCTTGCTTCTGGTGACACTGATGGCAAAAGGGTCGGTAAAAGAGTTGTACTTTCCAAGAACTTTCCTAGCAGTGACCGAGATGTCCATAGTCGTTTCATGGACGCAATGGCTTTAGTTGCACGATATGGCCGTCCGGATTACTTTTTAACCATGACTTGCAACCCTTACTGGCCAGAGATAATGGAGCAATTGTTACCAGGACAAACTCCTCAGGACAGACCAGATGTTGTGGCGAGAATTTACCATGCCAAGCTAATTGACCTACATGATGTCTTGATCAACAAGGGTCACTTCGGAAAGGTACGGGGCCAAGGACACCCGGGGCACGGCAAAGCACGTCGGCTCCCGCGGCAGAGGTCGGCGCCCAAGGTCGACGCGCGGGACATCAGCACGGTCCAACAATATAGCGCGGGCCAGGGAGCGGTGGCACCTGGCGACAAGGGGTAGGGACGACAGGGTGGCGGATGGTCGAACAAAGAGGTCGCCCGGGGCGCGGCGAAGCTCGTTGGCTCCTGCGGCAGAGACAGACGCACGAGGTCAAAATCATCAAGTGCTACTTCAGGTACCACACGTTGATTACTGAGGAGTTTAAGGTTTTAATTTTTGCAAAAAAACGGCGGAAGGAAAAGCCTCCAATGTTAGATAAAAAAATATTAAAAATTAGAATTGTCCAAACAAATCATTTTACCAAGACCTCGTATGGAAACATGATTTCCTTGCTAATACACTTCCATACCGAAATTTCTTGTTACACGAGATTGACTAGAACTCCAATCAATTGATACATCTGTATGCTATACTACGAAGGATACAGAGACAAAAAAAACACGTAGTCCGTCTAACCGGATCGGACAAGGACAAGGATGCAAACCGCATTGAATACAAAGAAGACTACGGCTTCTCAAAATATATAGCAAACCAAGGCATAGGAAAAAAACAACAATTAACTATCGTCGAAACTACAACCTGATATCTCCATCGCCGGAAAAATAATACGACGAGAAACTTGTTGCTCTCCAAAACCTGCAGATGAAGCCCTCCAAAAAGAAGGTTCGTGTGTTATTGAAATTTCAATCTAATGCTAATAGTTTGTTATAATATTAAATCTAAAAGAAGCCGACATGTATTAATTCAAACATGATTTTCGCCACAACAGATGATCAAGGAGACAACCCTGTCGGATGCCATCGATCAAATAAAAAGCTCCAGAGCCAGGTCCTTGAGCTGCAACGACAGCTCGCCGAAACAACCGATAAACCAAGAGACAAGAAGGGAAAAAAGCTGGACCGTTTCGAGCAATCATCCCCCAAGGATGTCACTATGCACATCACCGGCGACTTCGGCAAGGTAAAGCCTCTAGATCTAATCACGATATGGTGAATGCTAATTAAATTAATGTATATATTAAATAAAAAAATAATGAAGACTAACTATGAGAATGAATATGTTTAAAAAAATATAAATGTATATGTGCCTCTTTACTATTCTATACTCCCTCTGTCCCAAAATATAAGGTCTTGTTGACTTTTGCTGATCACGTTTGACCACTCGTCTTATTCAAAAAAATTGTGTAAATATTATTTATTTTGTTATGACATGTTTTATCATCGTGTATATTTGAAGTATATCATAATTGTTTTCATATTTTCATAAATTTTTTGAATAAGACGAGTGGTCGAACGTGATCAGCAAAAGTCAATAAGACCTTACATTTTGGGACGGAGGGAGTATTATATTTAGGAGGCTACTAAATCAAACGGCTGCAACACTTTTGGCATCAGTCTTGTTACATTAAGAATATTTTTTATTGATAAATGCAGTCTACTCAACATGAGGAAATCAAAACAGAAAGCAATGCGCAAGAAACAGAATCGCTAAACGAAGAAGAGGACGATGCCAGCTCCCAAGAAGAAGATGCGGACAGTGAATGGAATCCAAAAGACGAAGAAGAAGAAGATGAAGAATATGAATATGAAGAAGCACCAGAGGATGAGGAAACCGAGCATGAATATGAGGATGAAGAAGAGGAAGAAGAGGCCGATGATAGCTCCTAAGAAGAAGATGCGGACAATGAATGGAATCCAAAAGACGAGGAAGAAGAAGATGACGAAAATGAATATGATGAAGAACCAGAGGATGAGGAGACTGAGCATAAATACGAGGACAAAGAAGAGGATAGCGATTCAGATTTTCAAGATGGAAACAAATCAGAAAACGACGAATACTACGAGGATCAATATGAAAAAAGTAAAGAAAACGACTATCAGGATGACGAAGAAGATGACATGGAGGATAGCAATAAAACCGAAGATGATGAGGAATACACAGAAAAACCAAAAAAGAGGAAAAAACTAGCAAAATTCAATGACTGTCAGGAGGTGAGACCTGGACAGATCCGCTAGGGGGTTGCCCTAGAGGTTTGCAGGTTAATGGAGGATCGGGACCTAAGAGCGTAGGTGGTTATGCACGGGATGCATACGGAACTAGGCGAGTATGGCGGCGAAGAACAAGGAGACAAGGGGTTTTTGACTAGTTCAGACCTCCGGAGAGTAAAACCCTACGTCCAGTTTGGTGGTGGAATTATGCGAGGATGAGTTGTTCTGTGCATGGAGCCCTAGGTCGCCTTATATGGGGGACGGGCTAGGGTTTGCATGCGCAGGTCGGTTGACCCATGTCAGGGTTGGTTACAACTGTGGGAAGCTTATCTCCCGGATTACAAGGAGTATCCCGTGATACTCAGAGCTACAAGCGGCGGTGCGCTACGTCGTGGTGTCTTGTCTTGCACGCCAAGGCTTCGCGGGTCTTCCGGGATCCTGATCAGGTCGCCCGCGGTCTTCGGAGGTGCGGATAAGGTCGCTGGGCCCACTTGTAAGGTCGGCGGGTCTTCTGGAAGGTCGGGTCCACTTGGCAGGGGCCCCTGGGACCCTGACTGGTGGGGACCCATGGGTACCCATGCTCTCAATGACACCACGGTAAATAAGAATAATTAAAACTCATCCGGTGAAGAGAGCAGCGACCACGAGGATAGTTGATCACCAGTATTTTATCAAATAAAATACGATAGGAGTATTGCTTTAGATATTTATTATTAATGTATCCTCAAAGTCATATTTTGGGGGGAAATATGATATCACACTACCACTAAGCATGATAAGAATGATATTGTTTTCTTTCCAAAATCAACCGAGAAAAAAACTATATAGTGCATATGGAATACAATAACATGATTATTGCTCAAGTGTGCTAAAATAAAAAATTCACTAAGCATAAAAATTTAAAATAAAAATATCACAGAAATTTATAATTATATATTTTCATTATGGTAAAAAATCTAAAAGGTCTATAAAATAACTGTTCAATTATAATTGCAGGCGCGGAAAACATGTGACGTGCACATTTAGGCCACAGAAATTTTAAAGGCAGCTGTTCAAGAAATAGGAGGATCTGAACCAATTTATCAAGACGTATCTTGGTACATTTCGCCTGTGGAATATGAAGTTCAATTCTACGTTCCATCAAAAGTTGGAGTGGATGGTATGGCAAATGTTGCGATATGTGGGATGATGCCAGAGGGAACTACCAAGGAGGATGCATGTGAAGAAATTGCACGAGATGCTTTGGAGTTGCTCCAACATGAACATGGCATTAACGTTCTAAATCATAATTCGACCGAGACATCACAGATACGAGGGAGATGTGCTGCTCTGGTGGAGAAGTTCAATGAGAACAAATATATATATATATATATGATTTCATACGATCCAAGAGTACCATGGTGGTAGATGGTATAGCATTCACTTCCGACATTTTCATTAAAAAAGCCCACGAAGAAGACAATGCAACTGAGAAGATCCCTGCTCAGGAAGACATGTCTACAGTTCTAAGAGACTGTGCAAAGGAACTAAGAGAAATAAGCAAAAGATCAAGGGACCAGCTGGACAACCAAGACAGGCTCACGAAAATGCTACAGCGCATGACAAGAAACCAACTACAAAGGCCATACGTTGAGTATAGTGAATTACACTTCAAGGTGGGTAAAATTATTAAAAAAAGGTTATCAATTGCAAGTTTCTTATGCTACAGAAAATATTACATTGACAAATTCAATTCATGTTGACAGGTGGGAGCAAATAAAGTAATTAGTGCCCTAACAATTGTTCCGGAGAAAGCAGCATCAAAGGCTGGTTTTAGGATGCCAGTCGTAACGGCTGAGGAACTTAATGGAGGTTATTACATAGGAAGAGTTGAGCTAAAAAACTTGGGGTCTGGTTACAAAGAAATTTTCAAGAGCGGAATTGATTCAGACAAGTGCGAAGCCATCTCCACAGCAACAAGAAATGCAATTGGGTTCCTGACAAACAAATATGGTTTGAATATCGTAGAAGCAACTATGCGGCTACACATCTCACAGAAATACATAAATCAATAAAAAAAAAGCTTGTTCACCTGGCAAACGGTGTTGGAGCGTACGAAGATTGGGCATGTGAAGCCATAAATGATATCCACAAGTTGGCTGACAAGTACAATGGTTTCGTAAGTCAGAGAGACGCCGACATCAAGAGTCTGTTATTTTCTATCTGTGTTGATCTGAGTCGACACCTAGACCCAGTCTAGAAGCTTCGCAAGGATGCAAAACAGAACACAAAGAATTAAAAGAGTTAGGGTACAAGTAAAATTTATATAATTTATTCTAATTTTGTGATATCTTTCAAAATATGAAAATTTAAATACCATTTTGATATATTAACAAAAAATATAAATTAAAAAACGACAGCACGTGCGTGCTGCACGTGCACTTTACTAGTGATTAGTAATTGGCTAGCACGCATAGGAATCAAACAAAGAAGATTAATCAAGTGATCTTTAAAGGAAAAGTCCAATTTTCGTAGCACACAAGTCTGGTTTCAACTTAAACTTACAAAACCAAACATAAAAGGTCATCCTACTATCAAAACTGGACAAATTTAGCCCTTTGAGTTGTTTTGGAGGTGGTTTTTTATTTTGTGAAAATGTTTAAAAATAGTTTCGTCTAAAAAATCATAACTAATTCATTTTAAAATCATAAAGATATGAAACTTATACCCAAAGTTTTATAAAAATGCTACCTAACAATTGGTACACTATTTGGATTTTTTTTGATATTATATGTTCATGTTTCTAGTTCTTATTGCTTTTTCTAAAAATATTAGGAATATGAATAAATAAGATGCATATGACTCCAAATAGTTCACTAATAGTAGGTGGCTTTTTTATAAAACTTCGGGAATAAGTTTCATATTTTTCTGATTTCAAATGAATTAGTTACGCTTTTTTAGATGAAACCATTTATTAATATTTTCACAAAATGGAAAAACCACCTCCAAAACAACTCAAAGGGGCAAACTTGTCCAGTTTCGATAGTTGGATGGTCTTTCATGTTTGGTTTTGTAGTTTAAGGTTAAAAATCAGACTTGTGTGCTTTCAAGAGTGAAATTTTGACTTTTCTTTTTTTTTAAGATATACATTTCTTTCTGTGCCAGTCTTCAACGAGGCATATTGTCTACAATTCTAGTCCTTGTTGCAGCGTAAGAGAGCTAAGGAAATTGTACGTTGGCAAATAAAGTATCGGAGGTGGCCGCTTTGGATATCTTTGCTAAGGACGGATGAAGAAGTAATAATAAATCAAAATTTGCTTATTCTATATGCAAGCTTGTTTGGCTTCTCTTTGTGATCCCCTTAATTATGGTCAAGGAGGTTGGAATTCTTTCCTTTTTCTAAACAAATGAATAATTTATTGATGAAACCTTAAGCAGGAAGGAATAGGCGAGGAAAAATTCGAATGTGGTTTCCTAAATATCCTTGCATTGGCGTTTAATCTTCCAAACGCATGAGTCAGCACAAGGAACGGAAGAAGAAAAGTTCAAATAAATCCTAGCTTCTCATAATTTCGTTGGTCGGCCAGTTGGGTCTGAGCACCAAATACGGTTTCTGTCTCTTTTTTTCATGTAATCCACGAATATCGCCCTGAAGAGGACTTGCAGAGAAGTTTTCAGCCGTGTACATCAGACTTCCAATGCCAAGAAAATACGAGAAAAAACTTCTAGTAGAATTCAGCATGCGTTTGACCATGTTCTTGTACAATGTGGAATGGTTCAGAATTCCGATACGTGTGCGGAAATGCTCCAAGCATTTGAATCAGCCTACCCAAAAAGTCCTACACGATTCTTTCTTTCGCGGATTATGAACAAAGAACATGAACTAGGACAGCACTGACATGGTACACCAGGCCTAGAATTTTGAGGGGCCGTCCGGCCTAGCAGTAATTAATCTACTAAGCATGTTACAATCTAGACTTTTTCACGTTAAGTCCAGTAGTAGCTCGCAGCACGAACGCTAGCTTATGTTACCAAGTAATCGGCATAAAGATTGATGCATCAAGGACCCATAGTGATGCACGGCCACAATCTCATCTGGAAACTTGGGCGCCCTTGAATGTGAGAATCTTCCTGTGGTTGGCCTTCAAGAAGTGGCACTGGACTGCAAATCGTCGCCATCGCCACGGTCTTGATGGGGCCGCATTGTGCTCCAGGTGTGACCAGGAACCGGAAACAAATGATCACATCTTCATGTCGTGCGCCTTCACTAGGGAGATTTGGTTCAAGATTTCACATGCGCTCGGAGGCCAATGGCCACCGCTGCAAGGCGCCCAAACACTGCAGGATTTGTGGCTTCAGGCAAGGAGTCTCAGAACCAGGGGCGTAGCCAGAATTCCAACATAGGGGGGCTAATCAGCCATAAGAGGGGTCAAACAACTCAAAATGGACTAATTTCACCATTTTTTCACTAATTTTGACCTAATTTTTCACTAATTTTTCACTGATTCTTGAACCTTGGGGGGGCCAGGCCCCTGCTCGCCCCCCCCCCCCTTTGGCTCCGCCCCTGCTCAGAACCGGATCAAAGAAAAAAAGGATTGGACACCTTGGTCGCCCTGGTCACTTGGGAAATATGGAAGGAACGAAACGATGGCGTTTTCAGAGAGGAGCAATTGGATGTTGATCAGCTACTCCGGAAGATCATGGCAACGGGAGAGCTATGGATTCAGGGAGCAGCTCTGAACTTAGGATGTCTGGTTCGCGAGTAGTGATCAGGATTCCGGAGCACTTCTCTCAACATTACGGTTGTCTCACAGTCGTGTAATCAGCTGTGTAATGGCTTTGTAGTGTTGGCACTGTGGTATAGCGCATTGTTGTAAGTTACTCATTTTTTATCTTAATACATAATACAATGATGCGCAATTCTCTTGCATATTCGATAAAAAAATGTTACCAAGTATTAATACATTTGTATTATTTGTATTTTGAAAATATTGTGCTATCATTTTGTTTTAGGTATGGGCGTGGCACGAGCTGTAGTTAACTACTCCATCCGATCCGTTCCAAACAACTACTCCCTCCGTCCCAAAAAGAATGACGTTTTAGGATTCAAAATTTGTCCCAAAAAGCATGTCGTTTTACTTAATTTGGCATGTCTGCATGTGCATGTGAGCATGCAACAATCAATTAGCACTAAATATGGCAAACAAATAGGGGCAATCGAGGTCATTTCACTTCCTTAATAATCTGTCCTAAAATTTCTAAGATGACATTCTTTTTAGGACGGAAGGAGTATATATTATTTTGACTTTTACAGGTGCATAATATTTGCTATGTATCTACACATACTGTATATCTAGATTCATAGCAAATATAGCAAAATGTATGTACTTAGAAAAGAAAAAATGAACAGTAATTTGTGATGAAGGGAGTAGAAAACAAAAATGAGTTACCCTTCCCCTAAAATGCATCATGAAATGGTAGCATGTGAAGCACAGGGTTCACGTGTTCCAGCAGGAGCCCGGAAATGGCACGAGAATAAAATAGAAGGCGCGGCCGGAATTTTCACGTCGTACGGCTAACCATCGACCCCCCTCAGGTGCTGCCGCGGCTGTTTAGTGCGAGGAGCTGCAGGATTACGTGCCCCTGTTGGTTGTTGGATCGGATCGGATCCGGATCGGAGATTGCACCGTACCGGCAGCATCGTAGATCCTCCTGCAAAGTGTGCACACTTGTTTTTCTTTTAGGAACTCCATAGTGCGCACTTGTTTATGGTTCCGCAGAGCGCACACCAAGCAGCCAGAAGGGCAAGGGTGACGCACGCTTCAAATTACTAAACAAGTGCAGCACATGTCTGTTCTTTCCAGATGACACGCGCGCCCTCCCGGCCGGAGCCCAGGAAGCAGTTGGGGAATCACATCATGTCCCGTGCTCATGCCGTCTTAATCCACGATTCCATGCACTAGTATTTTTAATTTCAAAGTTTGCGAGTCCAGCAAGCTTTGAATTTACATGAGCACAAGCACGTGCGATCGGCAGTGCAACTTGGTCACGAAGTTCTGGATCCGGGATCAGGAAATTGCTGCGGCAAATGGGGGGTCAAGCAAGAGACAGAACGGAGAGCGACAGATCGTCGAGCGTTGTTGTCCCTTGCCCTTTCTCTGCTGGAACTTCTTTTTTTGAAAGAAATTTCTCTGCTGGAACTGGAACTGGAACTGGAAAACCGCGAGTGTCAAGATCTCCCCGGGATCCCGAATCTCCGAATGCAGGTACTTTTCTCGGTCCATAGATGTAGATCATAGATAGCCTCTTTTTCATGCTCTTTGTCTCTGTACCACAACATGGAGTCATGGACGTGCCAGCTGAAAATTCCAACACGGGTCGAAGAGGAGGCTTCGAGAGTCCTGCTGCAGTTACTGAACGTCGCCGTCGGATGGCCGCCGGACTAGTCCAGCCGGCTCCCCCGGCCGGTCAGGCACGGGCAGCAGCCAGCAGCCCGCCAGCCAGCTACCTGCGTAGCCAATCACGGCTGCGACCGTCGAGCATGTTAATTAATATATATACTATCTTTATATATATAGTATATAACCCTCCGATCTACCTATCTTGCAAATGGATGCCAGAACGGCGTCGCGTCAACGGCGACGCGCGCATGCACGAGCGGAAAAACCCGAGCAAAACAAACAAGTACTAAAAGAAGAAGAAGAAGATCAGCAGCGACGACGGCAGCTGGCGAGCCACCCAATCAGGCAGGCAGATCTTAAAGCGAGGCACAGCCGCCGCCGGGGGAAAAGTATGGCGGGAATTGACACCGGCCGGACCGGCACGCACGCAGCCGCCGCCGTGTGAACGCACGCCTCTCCGGCCCGCGGGCGCCCGCCGGCGACTACTCCGACTACTCCAGCTAGCTGTCGCTTTCGCTCCTCCACCTTCCTTGCTACCAGAGTCTAGATGGACGATCAGGGACGAGGACAGATTGCATTAGGCTGCCGCGCCCACCGCATGCAAACTGCAAAGTCGTCGTTGCGGGATCATGACGCCCCAATCCGTCCTCAGCTCGGATCTCGTGGCGACCTGCCGACTCGCAAGTCGTTTTCTTTCGCCCGACAAACATTGTTGCTGCCTTGGAATTCCAAAAGGATAGCAGCTACTCTTCGTATCATACTATGTCCTAAAAAATGCAACTCTAACAGTTTCAACAAGTTTAACTAAATTTATATAAAAAAGAGAATCATTTATGATTTTTTTTGGTGTGAGTGTTACTTTAGTTAGACAAGATTTACTGAAGATGAAAGGATCATTCGGACTTCCTCTGTGCATGTCTTCACCTTTCGTCCGAGTTGTTTACGTCGTCATCGTATGACGTATACATTGTCACCTTCTGTTTTGCTTTGCCATCGTTCACGCTCTACCAGATGCTTTGCTATCATCAACGGTTGTTGATCACTTCGGCAGATACATTGCTGCTAGCAGCGGCGGAGCTAGCACCGAGGTGAGGCGGGGGGTGGGGGGAGGAGCCCCCCGGCCACCGAGGCGAGGCGGGGGGAGGAGGAGGGGGCTTCAGCCCCCCCTCGATCCTGGCTTCAGCACTAGCCGCTAGGTCGCACTGGTTGGGTGGATGCTTGGCCACCGTTGTTGTACTAGGACGGATGCTTTGCTACATTTGAGATCCATGGGCCTTTAGCATCCTTGGTGAAGTTCTATATATATTTTCACAAGTTCAACTGAGACTGTACGCTGTTTTCTTCTTAATGAAAAGCACGCTAAGCACTACCGGAAAATGTACTGTTCCCGGTAGTGAATGAAGCCATGGTCGCAAAAATTTAAAATAAAAAGACACTCTTTGCAATTTTAAAATTTAAACTGCCACTCGTTGCATGACGGAAGGAGTATTAATTCGATGTATGGACTTGACTAAGTGTAAGACCGAGCAAAACGACAGCAACGACTCCGTCAGATCGATCAGATAAGTTGTGGACCTGACTGGACCGGCGCGCGCGGGCGCACGTGGTCGTTGCTGCTTCCTTAGTTAACGTCAAGTAAAACCCCTGCTGCTGGAGTATTCACCAACTAACCACACCCATATGCTTGCGCGACTCCTACTTGTCAAAAGGTTGATCCGACAAATCACGTACTCGATGTATGCAGGGACTTGACTAATAATCGTGTCTAACCCAATCCAGTGCGATAATTAATAATACGAGTAATCGCCAAGGCAACGTGCGTACGTCGTCGTGTGCTGGAGAGTCGTGTTTGACAGTTCGAGCGAGCGATCGAGACTCGATCTGTGTGGTCTTTGGGTTGGTGTGTACTACGGAAGACGACACAAGTGGTGACTGGCCAGCTCGGAGAGAAGAAGGTCGAAGAGTGCGTCCAGGTCCGGCTCTCTCTCTCTCTCTCTCTTATCCTTTCAAACCAATAACCTGGTCATCAGGTCATCAGGTCATTTGATTCGTCTGCTCTGGGGCTTGCACATAATTAGTACTAGTACTAGGCAGTAAAGTGTGTTCGTTGCCATTGTCTCAGCTTTCATATATTCTCCCTGCTACTGCAAGTCTTGTTTGTTAGGCTGACTCCAACGACGCAATGCAATTCCATTTTTTTCCTCTCCCGCGGCACTGTGCATCTCCAAATCCACCTCCAACAGAGAGGAGGCAAATGGCCATGCATTTTGCATTGTGAGGAGAGAGGTGAGCTAAAATGGATCCCCTCTCTCCTCGATTGCATTTGGGTGAGCGCGGGCAGCTGGCGGTGGGCGAGCAGCGCGGGACGGCCGGCGGGGCGAGCAGTTGGCGGCGGCCGGAGCATGCGCACGGCGGGCCTCGGCCGCCGAAGCATCAGCGGTGGTGTCGGGAGGGCGATGTAGCTCTTTGCCTCCTGAAGAGATGACCGGCACGGCTTGTGGGGGCAGGGGCGGCGGCGGGGCAGGGATGGAGAAGGGTGAAGCGGCGGGGCTGGGCTTCCTAGGTCTCGACAGGATGTGCCTCCTCCTGCCGCTGCCCATGCGGGAGAAGCTGTCGGTGAGGACGCTGCGGATCCACCTTTCCAGCCACATCTGGAGGTGGCGCTGGGTGCGGTCAGGGGTCAGGGAGGCCGGCCGGGGAGGAGGAGGCGGCGCAGGAGGGGCGGGAAGGAGAGGGCGCGGGAGGGCCGGCCAGGGGAGGACCGGAGCAGGGAGCTCCGGCCGTGCCCGGAGGAGGCGGTGTGGAGGAGAGGGTGCGGTTGCGGTCACGCGCAGGAGATGAGGACCGGAGGAAATGCGATTGCCTGTTGCCTGTTGGAGAAGGGTCGAAAGGAATGAGGTGCAAATCACTGTTCACATGAGGCAATTGTGGATTTGCCTTCCAAATTTGCAAGCTGTATGTTGTTGGTCTCAGCCTTAGAGTTCTTTCATATTGTGATTCACTATGAGAAATGGAGGAGTTAACTTTTTTGAAAAATTTTAGAGTGCTTGTAATTAACGTGAGAGTCGTCCATATGATGATATCTAACAATGGAAGTACCAGCTGGTAGTACCAGGAAGTATCAATAGAGTAGTACTACGAGCACCGATTTGTTGGATCAAACAACTAATTTTGTGTATCAAATTAGCTGTTGAAAAAAATATTAATATAAGGTTATATAAGGTACTACCCAGTACCTGCCGGTACTATCCAAGTACGAAAAAAACTCAACTTTTTTAGTGTTATGCGTTTGGTATAGGTCCATCTGATTTTGGTTCTCTGTGGGACCTGATTCTGCGATAGAAGTTGGTTCTGTGGCTGAAAGTGATTCTTTTTTATTCTCTAGATAACCTCTTAAAATTAGGATGAAGAATCACATCACAAAATCAGGAGACACTACCTTTTCAGCTCTAGCCTCCTAGCTTATTTTCTAAGAATCTCTTCACAAAATCAACAGAGAATCACTTCTCTTTGAAAAACTATTTGGTTGAGCTCTAACTAGATTCAACAGAGTATCAGCTCTCGAAGCTCTAACCAACACATTCTTAAGCATATAAAGTGATTTTAAATGAAAAGTGAACTAGGAGAATTAGTTTTTTTTCCCAAGCTCTCAGCCCTTAACTCAGTTCACGGAATTACTTCCCTACCATATTTGGTAGAGATTTCCCCAAATTTTCAGTATAAAAATTGCTAAATGAGTTCTGCCAAACAGGTCTGTCGTTTTGTCGAGAAGTGTCGAATGGTATTGCCGCCCACAGATTCACACACTTCCGCGGTGTTTGCGCGCACCGAGAGAGAGTACGTTGTTCTTCCTTATTAGCTTCTCCAAGATTTTGATTTTGATGGTTGAGGTGAGGCGCACCTGCCTACCCCCACGAATTTCCAACCCTGAAAAATATAGTCCAGGCGAGGTAGCGATCTCTTCAACATCGATCGAGGAAAGCTTCGTCTCCGTTCGTGCTACTTTTCCCTCGCCACGGCACTCCATGCATGCAACTTTCCATCCAGACGGCATCACTGCCCCTGATGGGATAGTCCAGTCTAATTCAATTCCCTGGTGGTCATGATGGAGCTGTTAAAACTTCATTAGCGTGCACGTTAATTACAATATTAATTACCCTCCCCTTCTTCATTGCATCACTCGAGATATGGGTCGACGAGACTGTCAATTCTCAGTTCGTTCATGGATGGGAGTTTTGACTTCTTTGCATCATCAATGGGCCTCGTTATCTTGGACCAATCCGAGTCTGACCTTGCTGCTGCCACACGGTCAAAGTTGTCAAACCTGTTGGTTGACCAAGCTCATGAATCAAAGAAGGCATGGTCTCAGGAATATACTTGCGTGCTTCTACTATACTACGACCCGCACGTGCTTCATATATATCGCCCCTTTATTTTGTTTTGTTGTTGGTGAACTATGATGACTGACGTGCACTTCAAGATTATATCTGTTCCCCATTGGTAAACCGTGCTTAATTTATGTCTCATTAGTTGCCAAGTTGGCTCTATCCAATCTTCGTATACATTCACCTGCTACTTCATGATAGCATACGCACTAGTATACTATGTCAATATGTGTGGCAAAACATGATTTGCCGAACAAGGAATTTTTTCGCGTATGATTTTCCACAACCTTTTAGAAACCTAGCTAAAGCATATGCATCATATTCATGGTACCGAATGCCGATGACAAAGGCGCAATTTTGAACAAGCTCAACTTGGATATACTGCAGGAACGAAGAATTTTCAGAGGTAACAGCATAACCCAACGGCTGTGTCAAAGCTTCATTTTGCCGTAAAATTTCGAAGAAAGTTACTACTACCCTCCTGCTAGCTAATAATAATCTCTCATACAGACGTAGTTGGATTAGTAATATGTGAAGCACAGGTGCTTTACAAAAAAAAGTATTTAAATATAAGAATAATTCATATATATTTTTCAATATGTTGGAACACATATTCACCTAAAACATTAAAAAAATAGATCTAAATGATACGATGAATTATATTTCTTCTCATAGCCAGTCAGTTGGATCAATTTCTCCACCTACCCTTTGAATGCAAGGGAAATTAACAAATCTAAAACAATTCATATATGTTAGAACAACTGAGTTTATTGTTACTCTACACAAAAATTATGTGGGTGGTTGTACAAGGAAGAAAATATACTTTTCTCAAACCCAGATATAAGGAATAACATTTTATTCAAAATAGTATGGACGGATGCGTTTTAAAAATATTTTTGGATGCAACCGACGCTAGTCCAGACCCCAGACTTGACTTTCCCGCGCAGTCCCCGCCATCCATCTTTCCAACCCCCTCCTCCCCGTCACCCGCACAGTTGCGCACGTGAGCGATGAGCGTACAAGTCGCCCAGTCACCGGCGCTAGTGGCGGGAACTTTGACGAGACCACCACCAGCTGAGGAATCGGAATCGCCGAATCGGAGAGCGAGAGACTCGCCTTCGCGGCTTCGCCTCGCACGATCACGATCCCCCCCGTCAGCGTCCGCATCCGCATCCGGATGACTCCAGCAGCCACTTGCCCAGGGGAGAGCTAACGCGAGCCCGCCGGCCGGCCGGTCAAGGTCCATGACCGACAAGTCGCTGGCCGGCCACTTGCCGCCGGTGGCCTGGGGTGGAGCGGCCAAGTCCCACCTGCCGACCGCGGGGCCCGGCCGCCCGGGGCCGATGCTTCGGACACTTCCCTAGCGGCTAGCTTTTCCAGGGACGCAGGCGGCGACGGCGGCGGCCGAGACCGCCGCTCGCATCTTCGACGGGGTCCACGCGACGGCGACCGCATCCGAGCCAGTTCCAGTGCGGCACGGGCCGGCCGGACGACGGACGGCATCGCGCGGAGGGGCCTGCGGCGACTTCGTCTCGCGCGTTTCGCTGGGCCGACGCGTGGAGATCTCCGGTTGGCAGGCCAGGAGGTGTATGTCGCGGCCACATGTTCCACGTACCTTTATTTTTTTTTGCCCCCTCAATCAGTGTAAACACTGGAGTAGTATCTTTAGAAGCACATTTTCTGAATCACACTTCGAAGCACTTTTGAATCTTTGATGAAACATGTTACTTGTGTGGGTTAGCGGAGCATGATATTCATGTGCTGAATTCGTAATGGAAATATTATGTGTGTGTGTGTTTTTTGCCTTTCTTAAATACTAGGTTTTGTTACGCTACTTGGATGGTACCGAAAGGTACTCCTAGTTAGTACCTTGTGTTCAGATTTTTCCATCAGCTACATAATTTGATTGAAATGGTGCTTCTTAGTACAACCATATTCGTATTTTCTGGTAACATCACTGTCAGATTTCTTCATATGGATGTCTCGTGTTAATTACAAACACTCTTCAAATTTCTACAGCGAATTACCAACAAAACCATATTGATAATATAAGGGCAGTCCCAATGGATGATTTCTAATTGTAGATTCCAAAAGAGAATGAAAGTAATTAATTGCTAGTAGAAACTATCCTTCTCAGTCTACAGTTTCTACTAAAGTCTTAATACAAAACATGAATTAAATGTAGCATACAAAAGAGATGGATCAACTGTGCTAATAATTCTGTACAACACAACCTGCCACTGACGAGGGCCCAGATTAGGGTCCCCTTTGACGGTAAGATTATCTTCCTAAAAACAACGGCAAAACCACAACCCTCGAGGTGGAGTCAACCGTTGGCTGGCAAGCAGCTCAAGGATGGTCGTACCCTTGCTGACAACAACATCTAGAAGGAGTCCACCCTTCACCTGGAGCTGCGTCTCATGGAAGGCATGCAGATCTTCGTCAAGACCCTCACTGGCAAGTCTCCGACCAGTCCTTGGCCGGACGGCTGCATCTCCGACTAGTTTCCCACTAGAGGAACCCTCGCACGACAAGTCTCCGCCTCGCACGAGTACTCTCCGCCTCGCACGACAAGATCCTCCGAGGAGTTCCTCGGAGAAGTCCTTCCGAGTAGTTTCCGCCTCGCACGACAAGTTCAGGCTCCGACTGGTACGTGGACCCGGGCGCACTACTCGGGCGGCGCTACCGAAGCGCGGGGAGGAGCGAATCTCCACGTCACGCGGAAACAACAGCTGGAGGCCGTGCAAGCGGCCCGCCCCGGCAAGAGCCTTAATGCAAGTCTGACAAGCCGCTCAGCCATCACATCGCCATCATCTCCTACTCTGCCACACGCAAGACTCAACCCGAGGCACTCAAGCACCCTCTACGACGCGCACGAGCCTAGGCTTAGGCTCGGGCGTGGTAAGCTAGGCAAGTACTCAGGAAGACTAAGACAAGCCCAAAACTACTCGGGGAGAAGGCCAAGCGTCCCGGAGGGAACAGTCCAACCCGGCCACGCGGCGGCTTCCCCGACAAGGCATCGCGACTCGGCTTCAATACGCCCCGGCGGACAGCGACGTACGACGGGACGTACCAGCTGCCAAGCACTGTAACTCTTTTGTATTCCCCCTTGTGCCCCTCCCCTTGAGACTATAAAAGGGAGAGGAAGGCAACGGTCACAAGGGTTAGACCTTCACATGACCAGACACCACCATCCGGGACTTGGGAACGAACCCCCTCTCCCGACTAGCTTGTAACCCCTACTACGAGCCCACTTGGCTCAGGAACACGGCCGCAACACACTGGACGTAGGGTATTACTCCTCGGAGGCCCGAACCAGTATAAACCCCGTCGTCTCCTGCGCTAACCATCCGAGCCCGACACACGATCGATAAAAATTCATTGCCGGCGGTAGAGAACCCCGACAGCCACATTTTAGAACAAATCGTGCCACAATACTACTTAGAACCATACAACCAAAATAGCAAGGAGCAGCAGTAGTACACGCGTGGTCAGAAGAAAATAGGCCGGCGAGCAAGAGCGAGCTCTCGAGCTCCCTCATCCGGCGTCCGTGTCCCATGGCCGCGGTTCAGGCAAGGGGCCGCGTTGCGCCAGCAGGAGCCGCCTCTGCTTCAGGCCCCTTGCCGCCGACGACCTCTGCAAGCGCGCCCACAGTGTGAGAGGCATTGTGACCGGCGGCACGCGCAGGAGGGTGGGACGAGCAGCGGAGGCCTGTGCTCGAGGTGCCCTCGGCTACCACGGCTGCGCTGAGCTCGCAAGGCGGACCCCGGCCGCAGCTGCTATGAGCCCGTGAGGCGGACCGGCGAGCCTTGGCGGTCGCGCATGTGAGGCGGTCCGTGTCGAAGCCGCCGTCTCCCGAGCTGTTCTGCTTTGTTGTGGTCCGTGGGCGACGATGGCTGGCGGGTGGGAGGTAGGAGAGAGGCTGGGCGCAACGGATCTGGGGGAGGAAGGGGAAGAAACGAGCTGGGTCTTCCCAACAGGAATCTGCCGATTTCTTAGCGCATTGGTGCGAGGGTCGACGTGGTTTCTCCTCCAGGAAACGGTTTCTTCTTTTTCTACTCTCTCCCTTCAATTAATCTCTTGGCACATCAGTAAAACATTTATGTAGCAACCTAATTAATGCACATAGAAACCACTATGAATGCACCATTGGGACTGCCCTAACTAACACACTAGTAGAAACCACTGACCATTTTGAAATACAAACCGTTGGAGAAAACTTACCATTCTGGTAGGCCTTAAAGGCTGAAATAGATAGCTAACACAGGACCCTGTATCTTCCTCCAAGAGGTGGTTTTTGTGAAACCTGTGTGCTTGAAAAGCACTAATTGACCCAAGTTAGTCCTTGTGTTGTTGTACTCGGGGTCTAGGAGGGCAACTATTTGCACATTCATGAACGTGAACCTGAGTCGTTTTCAAGATGAGTCTGATATCTAACCTCTCCCTAAGGACATCTATATACAGGTCTTGAAAAGGTTGTGCCACTGATTGAAGGGTAGCAAAATTTCTCCATGTAGCCTTGGATCTTTCTCCATCCAGCTCCTGTGCGTAGTGCGGCTCGTTTTCCACTCGTGATTCGATCGTGAACAGAGACCCCGATATAGGAAGTCCATGGTTCAGGCCACCGGTAGCATCGTGCCAAAAAAATAAAGCCCCGTGCAGATTCCTGCTGACTCTTTTATTTGCTGTACTAAAAAAAATGTGAGAAATGTGAAGACGGCGTTGCACACAGAGATCCTCTCGTTGGGTACTCATGCATCACCCTTTGTTAACCCCAAAAAGGGTTCAGAGCGAGGGCGCCGGCGCCGCCGCCATACGGGCTCACGTTCACATGTGAGCAAATGCGGCAGAAGCAGTGTAGTTTGATGCACCTTTTCTTGCTTCTTCAAAATGCGATCATTTTAATTTTAATTAAGCATGCAGCACCTGATCCTGCATGCTGAATGTGTTGACCTCTCGAGCCAATAACCAGTCTGGTCAAGATGGGAGGATGCACCTTAATTAACTTAATTGTCTACTGAAACTAATTCTCTTTTCCGTAAAGGACTACGTGCAAAGAACGTGCGTGCTTCCGGTTTCTTTCAGCCTACCGATGACGTGGAGAACACCAGTTCCGGCCAGGCACCTTTGATGCCGTCGTCTTGCTCTTGTCAAAAAGGGGGAATCCATCCAAGCCAATCCGTGTCGTGTGCTCTCACCAACATGGATCCTTACACCGATTCTAATTTCTAGTAAATACCTTTTCCTGTGGATAATGTCAAGACCAACTGTTGACCACAGAGACTTGGTGTACTAATCAGTAATCTGGGCTGCATGCAAACAGATGATCTTCCAGAAATTGTGCAGCTTTTTTTTTGGGGGGGAAGATCAACAAATCCGACCTGGTCTGTGGTTTCATTCCCCCAACTTTACCCGTTCCATGCATTGCATCCAGCCTCCTACTCGATCGCCGGCGAGGTAGCTCGTAGCTGCGTGCCTGACGTCGTGGGAAGAGATCAAGCCAACTCGTTCTTGGTAACCATGGTCCAAGTCCTGACTGTCCATGGCCGCCGCGAGTGTTTTCCTTCTCGTCAATCGGAAATCACTGACTGTCGTCCATGGCCGTGCAGGACGTCACGGCGGCAGGTTTCTTCTAAACCCAGCATCAAGAAACCGGACGGTGGTCCTCGTCAGCAATCTCCTGCGAAGTGGTAGTTCTGGATTTTAATTACTCTGTGTTGGGAAATGGCCATTTGGGCGTGCGTGATTGGACCGTAGGGGTCGTGTTTCTATATACACATCCTGCAGGTAGCTGCAAAGACCAATTGACCGGGTTTCATCACAAAGAACGTGTCAGAAAAAATGGAAAAGGAAATGGTAGCCTTGATATATCTTGTTCTTTACAGCCAGGTGCTAGTTGTGTTTTGTTTAATTCGGTACTCCAACAGAGTTGCAGTTGTAGTACTTACTCCCAAATACATGGAACACAAATCCTTTTTTGGAGTTAATCAATTGGAGCTAATAATTCCAAATACATGGAACACAAATCCTTTTTGGAGTTAATCAATTGAAGCTAATAATTCCTCCAGCTAATGCAAGCTAGACAGGGACTACTAGTACTCTAGTACTCCTACCCAACAAGAGAGATGGGATCATGGGAGTCAACAAATTCCCCCAAAACGCAAGCTAAATTAAACCCGCTGGAGCGTCCAAAATTCCAAGCCTCCAACCTGTAATCTTGTGGTGTTTCTCCTTGACCCCGGGCGACCCTTTCCCGTTGCCTTACCAAGCAAGCACTGCCCTGCCCTGATCGCTTCGTTCCTTCCGACCCCACCACACCACCCGCTTGACGAACTCCACCACACACTCCAGTCCGGAGAAGAATACTTTAATTAACTGCAGTAAACTGGCACACGACGCATAAATCGCATCGACGCCGGAACTAACGATTAGTTTAATCTGTTCTACTAATCCGGGCCCGATCGTCACCTGGAATAATGCAGGTCGCAAATACCATTCGCCATCGCCGTTCCAGCTTTGATATATTCCGTCGCGACCAAAGACGACGACGAGCGACAGGCAGGGGGACGCGGGTCCCACGCCCCCCCACCCCTGAGATGCTTCGTCTCCCGTCGCCGGGAGATAGCTAGGCCTAGCCGTCCCTCTCCGCGATTCCACACCCAGAGCCTTCCCACCAAACATCCATCCGGCACGCATGCCATGTCCCCTCCGCGCCTCCTCCGCTGCCTATATATTGACGCCCCTCCGAGCTCTGCCCTCTTCATGCACAACCGCAGCTACCTCTCTCGTCAACACATCCTTACCTCTTCCAGCTCGCCCTCGCTCTGTCGCGAGCGGTTCTTGAGTAGTCTTGACATCGTCCGATCCTACGCGATTGGAGGGCTGACGATTCTTGTGGCGACGGCGGCGGCCATGGACCCGTGGATCGGCGGGCACCCTTCCCTCAGCCTGGACCTCAACGTCGGCCTGCCCACGGCGCGCTCGGCGGCGCCGGCGACTAAGGTCCTGGTCGAGGAGAACTTCCTCGCCGTCAAGAAAGACAGATCAGAGGTACTTCCATGCCCCGCACCAGCTCGATCGCGGAACTGCTTGATCACAAGCAGGCGTGAGCAGTTTGCTGACTGGCCGCCGGAACTTTGTTGGTTGCAGGTCGAGGCGCTGGAGGCGGAGCTCCGGCGAGTGGGCGAGGAGAACAAGCGTCTCAACGACATGCTACGGACGGCGGTTGCCAAGTACACGGAGCTGCAGGGCCAGGTCAACGACATGGCCGCCGCCGCGGGCAACAACAACAACAACCGCCACTCCTCCACGTCGGAGGGCGGCTCCGCGGCGTCGCCGCCGTCCAGGAAGCGGATCCGGAGCGACAGCAGCTTCGACCGCAAGCCCTCGCCGCCGTTCGCCATCCCGGTCGGCGCCGACCAGATGGAGTGCACGTCGGCCGCCGCGGCCGTCTTCCACGAGCCCGGCAGGCGCATCCGGGAGGAGTGCAAGCCCAAGGTGTCCCGCCGATACGTCCACGCCGACCCCGCCGACCTCAGCCTCGTAAGTAACGGAACGACAATCCTCTTCTTCTTCCTCCTCGATCGGGATCGTCGCGCCTGATTAATTAGTGCGTGGTTTAATTAACTCGCTGTCGCGTTCAACAGGTGGTGAGAGATGGGTACCAATGGCGGAAGTACGGGCAGAAGGTGACCAAGGACAACCCGTGCCCGCGTGCCTACTTCCGGTGCTCCTTCGCGCCGGCGTGCCCGGTGAAGAAGAAGGTACAGCGCAGCGCGGAGGACAAGACCATCCTCGTGGCAACGTACGAGGGCGAGCACAACCACGGGCAGCCGCCGCAGCACGACGGCAAGGCCGCCAAGCCGCCGCAGCAGCAGGCGAGCGAGGCTGTCCGGCCGGCGCCACTGCCTTTGCAGAAGCAGCAGCAGCTGCTGAGGCACGAGGCGGCGGCGGCGGCCGCCGGGCCGTCGGAGGTCGTGAGGAAGAACCTGGCGGAGCACATGGCGGCCACGCTGACGAGGGATCCCGGGTTCAAGGCGGCGCTCGCCACCGCGCTCTCCGGACGGATCCTCGAGCTCTCGCCGACCAGGGATTAACTAAACCCGAACAGTGAACGATTAGTCCTAGACGATAGCGAATTGATTCAGACGATTATTTGCCGCGATGATAGCTCAGAGAATTTCACAAAGTAAATTCGATCGAGTTGCCTGATTGCTTGTGGCATCGATGACATGCTTGGTGCGCCGGCCATTGCCATTGCAAATTCAATCTTGATCTTGACGACGAAACCTGGATTAGCTCTCTACCTTGTCGCCAATCGCAATTCGAGATTAAGATCTTGAAGAGAAGCACGCTCGTGCTTGTACGGCACCTGTAATTGTAGAATATCATTGCATGCTGCTGTGTAATCGGCAAATTAAGCTCCATACAAATCCACCCGGGTCAGTCCCTTTTGAGTTTTGACAGTAATTTCATCTGATTGGGTAGTTGCTGTTTTTCTCGCAGAAATATTACTTTATTTTTTTTTTGCTGAATTGCATTCGTGCTTTTGATTGAATTCAAAGTACTACTACACAAAATGAGGGTTTTACAAAGTATAGGTCCTATTTCTTTTTACCTGGAAACTGTGGATAAGGGTCAGATAATGAAGTATTGCCTAGATCTCTTTGACTTGTCTGGATATACATATATTTTAGATCATAGAAAAAGTTATATATAAAAATTAAAACAAATAGTAATTTGGAACGGAAGAATGGAAACAAACAAGCAATTTTCTTCACAGCTTTCACAATCTACCACCCCTAGACTCTTGCAGTCTCCTAATTAATTTACTCTCGACTCCCCGTTTTAACCATCGTGACAATTTTCTCATAATTTTGTGCCGACATATAAGCGGAAGAATGACGGCAAAAGTTACAATTCAAATCGCCAAAACAAATGTCAGCGTTTGGAACCCCCAAGGTTTAGCTAAAACCAAGCATTGCATGGTCTAATTAAAGCACTCATTTTTACACTTGAAAGCAGTCGGAGGCATTCATGTGAGCGCTAACGTGAGAGTGTTCTCCTGGCAGCAACGGTCGTCGTATACCCCCCCTTCTGCGACGACGTCCCAGATGACGACGACGAAGAGCTCCGCTCGGCCATATTACCGGCTCCGGATTCGGAAGACGGGAAGAAGCAGGCCGTTGAAAAGGTTCACACCGTTGCGGTGGGGCCCGGGAGTCGGCCACAGTCGCCGTGGTCCACGTGCGCGTGACCAAGTAGCCGTGTGCCCGTGTGATGATCCATCCCGCCAGGAGGAAGCCGAGAGGAAAGCCGCCGAAGCGGAAGCGGAGCCCGCCTGGGCCAGAGGAGCCGGGCCCCACGCACGGGTCACTCCCGCAGTCCCGCTTCGCTGGCTGGCGACGATTAGTCAAACACGTGAGTGGCGGCGGGTGTCGTCAACGGTCAACACGGCCGCGCCAGCTGCTCGTACTCGCACGCAGTCGTCGTCCACAGCAGCTGCCTCCGCGGCTCCGCCCGCCCATCCCAGCCTCTCTGAACTCAGAGAGCGATGGCTCATGGTGTAACAGCCCAAAATCTAATAACCTTGTTTAGAATTGATCATGAGCATTATTGTTTGCTAAGATAAAAATCTTGTGTTTGTTTGAATGCATTTGCAATTTAAAATTAATTTTGAACCTAGTATAAACACATGTCTTGTGAAAAAACTTTCTTTTTCTCTATAGGACACATGTCATCTCTTATCATGGCAAAATACTCCTTCCACAAATATGATTTTAGGTGATTTTTCTCGGATTTTAGGAATCCATCTTGAAGCCAAACATTTCAGCCGAAAATCCAAAAATAGCCTTTCGGGAAGAATTTTCTTTTAAAATCTATCATAGATTTTCTTCTCGATTCAAGCAAAATGGGTTGCCCATGATCTCTTCTATCAACACAAATTTTTGTGGAATTTTCGGAGACTTGGAAGATCAAATTTGAAAATTGGAGAAAGAAGAGATATTTCTGTCTCGGAATGGACGGACAGTGCGTCAGTACCTTGGTCGCGGAAGACGGACAGTCCGTCCGTACCTTGGTCGCGGACGGTCCTTGCGTGCTGCTGCCTGCGTGTCGTGCGTGCAGAGAAGCCACGCCACGCGCCCCCTTGGCCCCCACCCGACCCTCCACCTCACCTAGGCGCCCCTTCCCCTCTCTTCTTTCTCCTCAGACACTCCAGGAGCCCCTCCCTCCCCTTGTTTCTTCCCCAACTCAACCATGGAGGAGAAACTCCTTCTCCATCAAATCCACCACTTCCCTTGCCGGAGTTCGTCGGAGGATCACCAGAGGACGTCGCCGACGAGCTTCTCCATCATCTCCTCCACCTCCTCCTCGCCGGACACCGAGGAGAAGGCCATCCCCAAGCTTCTTCATCTTCTTCCCCAAGCACCCATGGAGGAACTCGGTTTGATCTACTCCAACGCCGCCCTACGCCAACAAACGGCCCTTTGCTCGTGCTCTACACATCATCGGTGAGCTTCCCTCACCAATCCCTCTCTCCCTTTTGCCCTTAATCAAGCCTCATAAATATCCTTCGAGCCTTTAGGGTTTCATCATCATTGATGATCTAGAGCTCAAAATACCTTATGCATGTCAAATCTATCACTTGGAATCAACTCTATACACTCTCAGGAACCCATAGAAACAAACCCCACCCAAAACCGAGGCCGGAGGCGCCGCCGGCAAGCTCGACGGTGAGCCACGGTCCAGCCACGGACAGTCCGAACCCTAGGGTCGGACAGTCCGTAAACAACTCAAATCTATACAGAAACATTTTTGGTTTTTCGGGGTCCCGCGGACAGTCTGCCCCTTCAGTTCGGACAGTCCGTCGCCTCCGAGCGGACAGTCCGTCCGTGTGTTCACCTCGGACGGTCCGCAGTTACTATTCATCTCCCGTATGTCATCTTGTATAATTCATATAAAAATGTATATAGCTTAGAAAAATGTGAAATAAATTTTGTTGGTTTTATAATGATGTCAAGAACCTGTTAAAAATAAGTTTGTACCCAAATTAAATAATTAATTATCCTAATTAATTATGTGAGTGTTTATCTTGTTAATTACATAGTTAATTCTCTATTAGTCCAAAAATCATGAAACCAATTTTTCTAGTTCACTTATAGTGTGTATGATCCAATGTAAGTACTTGATTGCATTAATTATGTGTAGATTGGTACAGTTTAAGATATTTTTGAACCTAGTTAATTAGTAGATGTATAATATTTTCATATGTGCTTCTAAAAATACGAATCCAACTTGTTAGCTTCCTTTGACCAGGATATGATGTTGTAATTGTTGTCCTTTATAACATGATTGTATAAGTATACAACTTTAACTATATGCTTGTTCTAGGGCTAGCTTGCTTGTAAAATACTTAGTAAATCAATTGTACTCATGTGACCTATAAGTTTTCCTTGTTAAATTAAAATGAATGTGTTATGCTTCTTATGATTAGAAACCACCATGGTATAACTTAGAATAATGATGCTTGTCTTCATTTATCATATATAACAAGTCTAGCTAACTCTAAAGTAGATAATAACCTTACTAATCTTATTTAAGATGTGATGTGCTAGTTTCCAATTAATTATTAAATTGGCTAGTGATGAACAATTAGAATTACTATCTAACTTACTTGATCATGATCAACTATTTAATATTGATAACTATCATGAGATGATTTCCACAATAGATGCTTTATAGTGCAACAACCTAACTATGTGATAGATCATATAAAACTAAAATAGGACAACTAATGTGATTGCTTTCTTGTGTTATAACTTGACTTAGAATGTTATGTGCACTTGTGTGAACATTTGTTTGCAATCCTTTTACTCAATGCAATTGCTTGTGCATTTTAATTACAATCCTTGATTGCTTGCACAATGACCTTGAACCATGTTGTCATTTATTCCTCATAAGCCATTGCATCTCATATGCATATACATTCATGTCATCCTTTCTAATTTATGCATTCATCTAATCTCGTAGATGACGTTCCGGAGTGTTGCATTCTTGGAGCACCAATCTCAGGCAGGCACCTAAGTATCCCACCCTATTTTCTAAATGTGAAATGCTATTACTTATTAATAATTGTGCATGGGATTAGCTCTATCTAGACATATGCAATGTGTAGAACCTATTAGACATGTCAACTCTTGGAATTAGCCCAACTTATTTAGTGAAAGTATGTATGTTAGAAATCTCGTTATAATTGCTTAGCCATGCTTAGTTGTCGGTAGAAGTCGAGAGGTGGCAAGGTCACCACCACTCGCGAGTTATAGTATGCTTTCTTAATTAATATTTGAGTAGCTATGAATGGATAAAATTTGAGCCCTATGAATATGATTCGAGACTTGAGCAAGTGTGCTAGGGCCATGTTGGAAGTGGAATCCAAGTGGCATAGGCTTGCTTGAGTCGATTAAGGCCCGATCGTTATCGCTGTGATACTTGAGCACTATCTCGTACAAACCACATGCTTATAATGGGTCGGTAAACTAAGTAGCATAAGTCGCACCGTACCTTGAACGAATTAGGAGCGGAGTGGGATGAGGTGTGATCGACCGTGTTCGGTGCACCTATACACTTCCGACCATCCGATCATAGTGGGGTGCGGGTATGTGAAAGGTCGAGGGCATGAATTAACACTTATCCTAGGCCGAGGATATGGTCGTTGGTCTTGCGCCTCGTGTGGGAAAAGTTGTACACCCCTGCAAGGTATTAATCTATTGCAATAGCCTCGCTCCAGGTCACGGAGCACGCTCATGTACTTGGACTTTAACGTAGAGTTGCGTGAAGGGCTTATGGAAGATTGAGCTCATGAATACTTGATCACTTTACTTATTGCAATTACTTGATGCTTGACTAAGAGATTTTAGAATGCTATGTCTTTTGCTTATTCACTTGATAAATTACGCTCGCATTTTATTATCAAATGTTAAAACTTGGCAAGCCTCATGCATCCACCAAATGTATAGTATTGTGGATAAGTCCTGCAAGTACGCAATGTACTTACGGTGCTGCCGTTAAGTTGTTTTGCAGGTTGCTTCTTGTGAGTGATGGCCACGTTCATCCCGCCGGAGTCGGCAATGTGGATGGATGGTGGAAGTTGCTCCAAGCTAGTGCAGGTGGTGTCTTTTGGGCAAGGACATCATTGTTGCATCTTATATCTTTATATCTATTCCGCTGCGATTTAACTCTCAACTAGGGAAAAACATGTTAGGATATCCACCTAGACTTAGGTTACATCTAAGATGGTTAATTACTTTTCTTACAAACAATGGAACTCTGATCTTCTAGATGCTTATATGTTATACATATAATTTCTGAATTTTTTTGTAACATGATTAAGACTTGTAATCTAAAGTTTAAAATCTTGCTCTCATATGTATCCTTGTGATGGTTGCCACGATGTAAATACGGTATGCGTGTTGTTCCTGGGCGATGCTCGAGACACGTACCGGGGACTACCGGGGTTATCTCGATTAAGACAGGTGGATCATTGGATGATAACTCGGTTTAGTCGAGGTAATTTGGGCGGTTCCTTACACATGGCTCATTGGCTCTTTTTTTATGAAACAGGAGGGGTTGGATCCCCTACTGGTTATATATTTATAAAAGAACCAATAAAAAAGAGAGTTTGCAAAACTTCGTCAGGAGTCATTGGCTGATTGGCTCTTGTGTTAATTCGCGCGCGCGGTAAAACTTCGTCGGCGAAAAGATTTGCAAAACTCGCATAGGAAGCCCCGGCCGGCCGAACCGGCGTGCGCGCGCGAGTGATCCTCGATGGCGGCTGGCATCTCTCGCTGCTGGTCTCCGGTGAGAAGATTCTGAAGTCGCCGTTCGTTGTATCGATCGCCGGCCGGCGGCTCGCCGCCATTGGCGGAGGCAGCTGGATTCCTGGGTATTCCCAGGAATACCCAACTTTGTTTAGAGAAATCAAATATATATATACAAAGTAATACACATATACATCAGTTCGTGGGCCACAATTCCATTCCTGAGTTCAAACTTAGCCCAAATAAATGATCCAAACCAACAACAAATGAAATCCTCCTCTCCCAGCAGACTAACTTCGGCCCATAAATTACAAATAACGGCCCACAAGCCTGTTTGCCTCCCACGATGGACGATGCCCCCTGGACAGGTCAGATCACGGACGGATTCACGGCCTCGCAGCGCGGCCGCGCGGCTTCTGCTTCTCTCGCTGACTCGCTCATCCCGTTCTACCGTTCTTCTTCCTCATTTCGTTCCCCCACATCTCGAACCCTAAATCGTAGATCGGCAGACAGCAAGCGGTCGTGGGAGTCGGGGAGTGCCGGAGTGGCGAGGCGAGGTCGAAGGGGCGGAGCGCCGGAGCCGCGGAGGGCGGCAGCCGGCAGGGCGGACTGCGGTCTGCGGAGGCACTACAGTGAGCAGCCGAGAGCCGCGACCGTCGCCCGTTGGCAGCCGGGCGGCGGGGCGCGCCGCCGCGGCCGGCGGCGGCAAGCCAGCGAGGCGGTGGCCTGAGCCCTGAGATCACCGTTCAGGACTTCAATTTTCAGAAATCAACCAGTTAGGTATTCAGATTAGCACTCAGCAGCTTTGCAAATTAGAAATTTTATCGCACACTATGGGTATACTATTTGTTAATTAGTGTTTATGTCTTGAAGTGTAGATCATAGAGCTTTGCAAATTGCAAAATGAAGAAGCAAAAGAAGCCGATGCTGCGGATCGATGTGTGGACTTTGTGGGAAAGAAAGGCAAAGGCACAAAAGGTGGCCTCGACAGCAACACCGCAGCCAGAACCAGTTACCATTGAGAGTGAAGCTCAAGATCCAGATGCTCCTCTTGTTCAGGCCGTCACAATTGAAAGTCATGTTCAGATTCAAAATCAAAGTACTACTGTTGAGCCTGAGACAGCAAACAATAATGAGATAGCAAGAGAGGTAACAGAAGCAGAGATTGCTAGCAATGACCCTATAATAGCAAGCACAACAATGACAGAGCACCATGGACATAGAGAACCTTCGACTTGGTCCCCAATCAGAGGTGGTGATGACTCAGAATATGAATCAAGTGATGAAGCTATTTATGATGTTGATTTTCTTTCTCATGATCCTGGAAAGAGGATGCCCATAAAAAATTATGATGCTAATGAGCGGAATTCTGTGATAAGAGCATTCATTGCAATGGGACCATGTCAACCACGCAGCCACAATTTTCCTATTAGGGAAATTGGAGGTAAGCCTCGGCGCTTCGTTGATACTTGGTTTGATGACTTTGAATGGCTTGAATATAGTGTGGAACGAGATGCTGCATTCTGTTTTATTTGCTACTTGTTCAAGCATAAAGTTAATTCTTCCGGTGGAGATGCATTTGTGAATGCGGGATTTAGAAATTGGCACATGAGAAGGAGGATTGAAAAACATGTTGGTGGTATGTCTAGTTTTCACAATGTGGCTCAAGATAAATATAACCACTTCATTAGACCTAAAGCACACATTACCGAGAACTTTGCTTCCACCAATGAAAGGGATAAGGCTCTTTATATGTCCCGTTTGACCTATTCAATTAAAACTATGAAGTTTATTTTGCGTCAAGGTTTGGCTGCTCGCGGACATGATGAAAGTGAGAAATCACTTAATAAAGGAAATTTTTTAGAGATATTAAGTATGCTAGCAGAAAACTTTGAAGAAGTTGGCAAGGTGGTTTTAAAGAATGCTCCAAAGAACTGTAAATTGACTGCTCCTGAAATACAAAGGCAGATAGCTAATTGTTGTGCCAAAGAAACTACTAGGCTTATCATGGAAGATCTTGGTGGTGATTATTTTTCAATACTTGCTGATGAATCTAGTGATGTGTACCAAAAAGAGCAGTTGGCTCTTTGTTTGAGATATGTTGACAAAAAAGGAAGAGTAGTTGAGAGGTTTCTTGGTGTTGTCCATGTTGAAAATACTACTTCCTTGACACTTAAGGCTGCGATTGAATCATTGCTAATGGAACATTCCTTGAGCTTGTCTAAGGTCCGTGGGCAAGGGTATGATGGAGCTAGTAACATGAAGGGTCATGCTAATGGATTAAAGAAATTAATTATGGATGTGTGTCCTTCTGCCTATTATGTGCATTGCTTTGCACATCAACTCCAATTAACACTAGTGGCTGTTGCTAAGGAAAACCCCGACTGTGTTTGGTTCTTTGAGCAACTTAGATTTTTATTGAGTATTATTGGGAATTCTTGTAAGAAGATACAAATGCTTCGAGTTGCACAAGCTCAAAGAATTGTAGAGGAACTGGATTTGGGTGAAATTGAAACTGGAAAGGGAATGAATCAAGAAATGGGTTTGGGCAGACCGGCAGATACTCGTTGGGGTTCTCACTATAAAACGGTGATGCATGTTTTATCTTTGTATCCTTCAATTCGGAAAGTTCTCATAATGGTTGGCAATGACCGTTCTCAAGGTGCTGAATGTGCAAATGCGTAGACAATGTTGACAATATTCCAATCATATGAATTTGTTTTCATGGCACACTTGATGCAAACAGTACTTGGGTTCACAGCTGACTTGAATCATGCTTTACAGAAGAGGGATCAAGATATTGTTAATGCAATAGAACTCATTGTGCTGACAAAGTTTCAATTGCAGCAATTGCGTGAGGATCCTGGATGGGATGATTTTCTAAAAGAAGTGGAATCTTTTTGTGTCAAGCATAAAATCAAAGTTCCTGATATGGACTCTTTCTACCGGCCGGTTGGAAGAGACAGGAGGTTCTTTACCAAAATCAAGAATATGCATCGGTTCCATGTTGATATGTTTTTAGGTGTCATTGACAGACAACTAAGGGAGCTTAATGAAAGGTTTGATGAGGTAAATACAGATTTACTCCTTTGCATGGCTGCATTCCGTCCCATAGATGACTTTGCAAACTAGGATAAAGACAAGTTGGTTAAGCTTGCTAAGTTTTATCCTAGTGATTTCTCAAGTACAGAGATCAACCATCTTCCAATTTCACTTCAACTCTTTCTTACTGATGTGCGTAGAGATGAAAGTTTTAAAAAAGTGAAAACCCTTTCCGAGCTTTCTGTCATGCTGGTTAAAAATAATATGCACAACAGACATGGAGTTGTTTACAGGCTTCTCAAGTTAGTGCTTTTCAGCCATGAATTATGTGAAGAATAAATTGAGAAATAAGATGGGGGATCAATACTTGAATGATTGTTTGGTCACATTTATTGAGCGCGAGTTCTTTTTGCTTGTCAAAGACTGTGATATCATCAATCGCTTTCAAGCCACGAAGGAACGTAAAGTTAAAGCTACTCTTCCAAGTCATGAAGCATCAGAAACATAAATTAGAGTTAATTTGTAATTTCCTTTATGTATTTTGTAAGGACTTCCCTTTGTTTCATGGATTGATGGATATATTAGATTTGAACAACTTTGTACCTTTATTTTATCGATTATCTATATTGACATATTGTACTATTCATCTGGACTTTTTTTATTTGTTAGAAGATGGGAATACCCAACTCCAAAATCCTGTCTCCGCCACTGCTCGCCGCCGAGGAGTCGCAACCCGCGGGATAACTGGGGTACGGAAGATGCATAATTATCTTGGGTATGGGCTGGAGCCGGACGAGGTGGATCGACTGGAAGGCATTGCTCTTCTCTTGCAGTCCTGCGGATCTTGACCAGATCACCAGGCCGGTCGGCTTGTTACATGCTCCTCACAGTCTACAGCTATCTAGTACTTTTTTTCAGACGAACTTACAGCCTATTGTCTCATTAGCGAACCAGGTATATATGAATTACACACAAAAAAAAACAGGTATATAGTAAAGGAGTATCAAGTATATACGTTGTACATACTCCCTCTGTTTCTAAAAACTTGCAACGAGGAAGACAAGCAGCTTTTTCGTGCCAGCACTATTGTGACTTTGGGTAACGGCGCCAAGGCTAAATTTTGGGACTCGGTTTGGTTACAGGAGCAGGCGCCACGCGATATAGCACGGGTGCTGTACAAATCAGCTTGGAGGAAGCATTTGACAATTAGTGAGGAACTAGGTGCATGCCCGTGCGTTGCTACGGGCACATAAGTTTTAAAAAGAAAAAATATTATTTCAAAACATAATAAGAAAAATAGATAAATTATTTAAGTCATAAACTTTAGTAGCAAATTGCATGTCAATGATGATGGAAAGAAAATCCAACGTGCTAATACAATTTTTCTTTACAATGATCAAGACCGAGAATGCTATAACTCATGCTTTTCTAGTTGTGAGGCCAATGATAATCTCGTAGAACTTCATGTATGTTGCATGCATATTGGTTCCTCTTGAACATAAGTAGGTGTATTAAAAAGCGCTTTCTCAGTTCATATGCATCCTGCACATACATTATACAGAAGTTATATAAAAAATAATTAGAGCTCATGTTTTGCCATGTAGAATACCCACCAGGAAAGTTAGTGATAAAATGTACGTATGGAACAGCTGCTTACCCTAACGCCTCATCATGATTGACATGATATAGTTGAAAATCTCATCTCTTAACTCATGTTGGCTCACTAGCATGGTATGAATGAAAAAAGCACGTGCTTTCATATCCAGCAAGATGGAAGCTAACTTACCACTGAAAGTCCTGTAGTACGGTAGCATCAAAATTATGCATAATCGTCGAAGAATATAAAAACTAAAAATACAAAGGTAAGTGGAACAAAGGGGGCTTACTCCAAAGTATCAGCATCACCAAGTGACTTGATATAGTTGTGAAGCATGGATATTAACTTTGCTTCTCCCATTGGCTTGTTGCTAGTGTATAGCCCGTGCTAACGCTACAGCAACATTTGTCAACACAAATAATAAAGGGCGTGTTTGGGAGCGCTCCGCGCGCCGCTCCACGCGCTGCTCCGGCATGCAAGGAGCCAGAGCTGCACCAAAGGCGTCTGCGCCCAGCCGCTCCTGCTGAGCTGGATGAGAGGGAAGGAGCTGTTTTTGGGGAAAACTGGAGGAGCCGGTGGAGCTAGAAAATGCCGCTCCGCCTGCTCCAGCTCCCGCTCCGCCAACGCAAGGAGCCGGGCCAAACAGGCCCAAAGAAAAAATGGCACATTTGTATGAAAAACTGATAATTGCTCATAGTTTTAATTTTCAGGGAAATAATCAATAAAAGAAAACTGATAATGGCACCGTCTCTTTCCTGGGAATTCACATATTTGAATTAGAGAGGAATGATAGAAAGCAGCAGGCATCCAACATTTTCAGTTTTTTCACTAAGGGTAAAGAGGTAAACATGCACCCCCAATCCATTTGTTATAATCACATTGGTATTAAACATTACAAATGGGAAATTAAATGAAAAGAAACTTTACTCGGAAAATGGCCCAGCAAAGATTATACCTACAAGACTTTTAAGGTACTGCATTAGTCCCAGGTAAGAAGATACTTCATCATAGATGGAGCAATTTCTCAAGACCCTGTAAATCAAAGAGAAATCATTATTCTAGTGGAAATGATTTCTGGTAAGATAGCAAACTATCAGAGACATGAACTCACAATTGTTGGTAAATATTCAATTGCCAAAATGGCCCATTTTTTAAACTGCAACAGGGACAAATCAACCAGAAAAATAAAGGATAATGTAAATCATACTTGCTGCTCAGCATGATCAAATTCAGTTGGCTGCCAATTAAATTTCTACAGCATACATTATATATTTTGTGAAACCATCTAACAAGTTCATGTTCATCAAACAATTAAAAATGAGAAAGTATGGTAATATTATTCTCTAAAAATGATTATCAGTCTTTTAGATTCCTATTATTGCCTTTAACATTATTAGAAAGTTTCAAAGTGCATTATGGATTTAGAAATAATCCAACACTGTAAATTACAGAGCATCTATTGTAGTAAATTTGATTTGCAAGAAAGTATAGACAAAGACTGATGTAAAGTTGGATCCAATCAAAGTGAGTTAAAAAATGAGAGTTGGATGGGATGGATCACAGTTCAAATCCTGAACTCTGATCACAATCCAAATAAATGCAATGGTGTTGCTACTTCTTTAGAGGTGTCTTTGCCTAATAGCACCTAAGATTTATGTTTGACTGTATTACTTTTTATTTTTATTCTTCTGTGCTTGCCATCTCCATAAGCCAGTCCTGCATGAATGGTAAAATGCATTGACATGTTCAACCATTCTAAAACAAAAGCATATAGAAAAGAGGAACATGTAGAGAACAAATTTGCAATACAGTAACTTGAACTATTCACTCATGTAATTTTAGTTAGTCATTATACAGTTATAAATCCCATCACATCATTACAGTTGAATGAAAAATATGCCCTGTTAGTAAGGGTCTTTTTTGTTCAGATTAGAGTACTACAGTTAGCATAAATATGTACTCAGTAAGGGAATCAATAATTCACCAAAAACAGATTATGGTGGTTTTAATCATCATGCAACAAGAACAGAAGGGGGAACTGGTACCTAATTGCAGCCACGGCCACCTGCTAGAACATTGGGCAAGGGAATTTTTCCCAATTACACAGCAAGACAAAAATAAGAAAGCAGTGAAACCTGCCACTACAAGAAATTGATAGAGTCAAACAAAGTTTTATAACATATTGTAAAATTGAAATTCAGATGACAAAAGAAAATTACATATAAAACTAATTTTAAATACAAGAATGACATCTCATAAACTTCACTGTAATCCAAAAACCATTCAGCACTCTAAGAAAAATACATTGGGTAGCAGCAAAATATTTGAGTTTGCTCAGCTTCACCTTTTATCGATCATATAACTGTATTCCCCACCTTCTCCTTACCACCCTATCAACCAGTTCTGTAAGAGTACCTGTCCTGGTTATCACCTATGAAGAATGGGATGACCATCCAAGGACAAAGCAATTACCATATAGTACAGAGTAGTTGATAAGGTTTCCAAGAGAGGTAAGATTCCAGCTAAAAAATCTAGAGAGCAGAATCTCTCAAATCTGATGGTGAATCGTCACAGCCACCCAAGAGTAGAACAAACAAAAGCGAAAGATCATACGGCACCCTACCATGTCACCCTACTTTTCTACTTTTCTACCATGTCACCCTAACACTACCAAAAGGTAAATATGGTGTTATATTGTTATGTGGAAATAGCCCTAGGATGAACTGCAGGAAACAACCCAAAAAATGTTTTCCAGAAAACCACAATAGAAACCATCAATTTAATGATATATTAGTTTCTCCGTGATCTTGACTACATCACCTGATGAAAACAGCAAATATCACACTTCTGTTCCTAGTCCTACATGCTAAATAGCCTAAGTACTTGATCTGAATTAAAGCTCATCGATTCTTCCATTTCACAAACACTGTCAAATCAGATTTATAATTCGGCTGTACAAGCAAATAAATATGCAAATCCTTTAAGATGTGAAGTACTTCAAGTCAATTACAAAAATTAGGTCAATAGCCAAGAGTTAAGATTAGTATGCAATGTTAAAAAGAAGAACTCGTGATTAAGCATATGATTGGACTAACCTGCTGCAAATGGAGTTCCGACCGTCATTTGATGGGCTATAACATCTCTGCAATTAGTATGTACTGTTAGAATTAAACATATCCTGATATAAATCTAATTACTAACCTGCTCCCATCAATGGAGTTCCAAACATCACTTTATGCCGCCGTAATAAGTATTCACCATTTCCGTGAAGCCAGTCATCACTGTCACCATTCTTATGCACAGACAAGATGTAGGGGATCAGAAGAAGCATGGCAAGCGCCCCCTTGCAACTTGCAAGCATTTCCTCAAACACCTTCCAGGCAGCACGAATGAATGCAGGGGGAGCTTCACAAATACTTGCATAGCACAAACAAGATCTAGCATTTTCCTCTATAGTGTCAAATAAGATAAACAAATGAAAAGAATGCAAAATAAAATTTTGACCTAAAGAAGTCCATGAAGCCCTGAATTCTCTTATAAATAGACAGACCCCTTGTGACTTGGCTGAAAATGGCAGACCACTTCCCAGATTAGCTCTGAAAGCATCTGCAGGAAGAAAAGAAAATGATCAAAATAGATGACAGCCTATGTTATTCAGGAACATGAAAAGAAGGTAGGCTTTGTATATGACAATCAAATGGCAGACCTTGCTACTGATCTTAAAGAAAATAATGCTCTCAAATTCTCTAATTAGTTGTCCTTAGGATGAGAGCAGAACATCTAGTACCAAAAACATCCACCTATATCGCATACTCATCATTTACAGAAGCACCTAAAGGTAACTGATCCTAATTGGCACTGGTGATGCTCCTGCAGGCTGCAGCTCCCTCCTGCATCTTGGACGATGGTCGTGGAGACAGGAGAGTTCGCTCCTGCAGCATATTACTGATTAGGGACCAGATAAATTGGTGAGACACATAAATTTGGTGAGATGCTCCTGCCAGTGCCCTAAAATGATGTGCAACAGGATCAGTACTAACAAGCATTGACACACGACATTATTTTTGAGGATGAGGATAAGTTAGCCAAAGCAACATTTTTTCAGTTTACTATTCCTTTTCACCCCACAAAAACATTTTGATTAATCTTTTTGATAGGCAACTTAAAATAATAGAGCTGGCAGCCAAGAATTGAAGCACTCGTCACTACTTAGCATGGCAAAACTGTTAAATGTAAACAATTATTGTCATGAAAAATATGCATTATGTACTAACAAGTCTACTCCCTAGCATTATATGTAGTGCTCATTATAAAATATCTTCCTGGCAGACTGAGTGGCCCGATGGGATGATAAACTTGACACCAAAGTGTGTACGTCATGAAGAATGCAAGCCCAGGCATGTAGTAATTTGTATGCAGTGCTGACTTTCATTTTATCAAAACAATTTTTTTTGGATTAAAGTCAGCAAGAAATAATAGCTTAAATCATTATTTTTTTCTTATCTGCATCCATTCCTCACCCCATAAAAACTGCAAATAATCTTCCTCTTGTCCATCTCTTCATAGTACTTCAGTTTTAAATCTTCGCACTGTGCAACTGCAATAAGTAAACCATACATCGTTTATTTATAACAGGGGATCCCTTGTAACAGTTGCAAGGCAGCAAAACAATGACACTTCAGATATTACCTAGGCCCTGAACTGCTTCGACCATCTTGTTCAAATCAGGAATAGCATTTGTACAATCATGTGCTTCAATAGATAACAGTGCCTGCTCTTGTTTCATGGCCTGAGGATTAAGGAGTGAAAATTGTTGAAGTTAACTGGTTCCAATTGCTACTGAGATAAAGCATGCATTAAATTGTCTTTACCTTAATTTTCCTTTCCAAGTTAGATATTGCAGCAGTCCACAATTTCTTATCATTTTCATATTTCTGGGAAACATTTCTTAGTTGGTCACTCTCTCTACCAAGTGCTTGCTCTGTAGGCATAGCATAAAAATGATGAGCATATGCAAACAGTTAGCATGGAAGAGGATTGTTGTAATGAATAATACATACCAAGACTCTCCATTTCAGCACCCTTTTGGTGAAGCTCTATTTTGAGTCTGCCAAGTTCCAGATTGGCAGAGTCTACTGAAGACCACGTCATATAACACTCGTCGGACTTCATAGTGCATTGTCTAGTTAGCTCCTCAATCTGTTTCTCATACTTCGCGATCAATTTACTTGTCCTAGTCTGCATAGTCATAGCTCATGAATAAGGGTCACATCACACATGAAGTTGTAACATTATGTTGAAGTTCTAACCTGGGTCAGGGTATTTGAGAAATCAATATCTGCTGAACAGTTTTGCACAAGACATTCCCCTCGGTGGCTGAGTTTGCTGCCACAAGTGTAAGACAAAGTTTATCTCTCTTGAAATAAGTAAATTGAATAAAATCAGTTCCTTACCTGTTAAAAGTGGTGCTTTTCGAATGCAAATCCCAGAAACCATGGGGCTTTTTCGTGCCAGCACTATTGTGACTTTGGGTAACGGCACCAAGGCTAAATTTTGGGACTCGGTTTGGTTACACGAGCAGGCGCCACGCGATATAGCACGGGCGCTGTACAAATTAGCTTGGAGGAAGCATTTGACAATTAGTGAGGAATTGCAGAACCAGAACTGGACTCGCGGCCTCTGGCGTATGAACACTGCGGAGGAGATGGCACAATTTGTGGATTTATGGAGCCGGGTTCAGGAAGTGCAGCTAACTGACCAGCAAGATGAAATCTGGTGGCGCTGGACGGCGGACGGGGCATACTCTGCAAAATCGGCTTATCAGGCTCAGTTCTTTGGATCTTACAGTACATTTGATAACAAGGCAATCTGGAAATCTAAGGTGGAAGACAAGCATCGCTTCTTTGCATGGCTGCTCGTCCAGTGCAAACTAATGACGGCTGACAACTTGAGGGCCAGAAACTGGCCGTGTAACCTCATGAGAGACATGGGTACCCATGGGTCCCCACCGACCAGGGTCTCAGCCGTCCCCGACAGGTGGGTCCGACCTACCAGACGACCCGCCGACCTGACATGCGGGCCCAAGAACGTAAAGATACTTGGTGTACAAAACAAGACAGTCCAGCTCGATAAGCTTTCCCTGTTGTAACCAACTAGGATAGATGGAAACCGACTTGTAGCCCAAGGTCGTCGGCCAATATAAGGCGGCCTGGGGCGCCCTCCTTGGGGGCAGATCTCTCTCGCATAATTATAATACCAAACTGGACGTAGGGTTTTACTCTCCGGAGGTCCGAACCAGTATAAATCGCCGTGTTCCTCGTGTCTCGCTGAGATTTCCGTGTGCATCCCGTGCATAACCATCTACGCTCTTAGTTTCTCGATCCCTCCTTTAACCTGCAAACTGCTTGGGTAGCCCCCTTGCGGATCTGTCCAGGTCTCACCTCCTGACACCTCATTTGCTCTCTTTGTGATCAGGTGGAAGAAACGACGGAACATATGTGTCTATACCGTGTTTATGCCCAAGAAGTGTGACTCCTAGTGGCTAATTGGACCGGAGGCCAGGTCGAACTACCGCTACCAGGTTGCTCAATGGAAGTTTGGTGGAATTCTTCACTCAAGGGCCTTTGCAAGAAGGAGAAGCAAAAGCTGGCCTCCCTACTCATTTACACAACTTGGAATATTTGGAAAGACAAGACTAGGAGGATCTTTGAGGGTACGGCAGCCCGGCCACCAAGAGTACTTGCTCTGATTAAGGAGGAGATGAAGTTGAGAAGCATCGCTTGTGGGGAGGCTGACGCCTCCTAGCCTCCATAATGATTTTCCATGCACGTGTGAGAGAGAGCTTTTCTTTTCATATGTAATCAAGGTTATGTAAAAATTTGCATTCTTCTTCTTCTTATATGACATAGCAGTGCTCTTGCTAATTTTTTTTAAAAAAAAGTATTTGGGAGGCGCAGTCGTTGTTAGTAATGGATACGGACATACAACAATTCTAGGGAATCAAGTATCAACCGAGCCAGACGCAAATTAGTCCAGATTTTATGTACTAGTTTTGCTTTAAACCAACCGAGTGGAAGAGCATTACTGTTAAAAATGAAGCTTAGGTTGAATGATGCGATAACTCAAATGATTGCGCCGTTGAAACTTGTAATAGAGATACAGAAAATACGAGCATGTGTGCACGTTCTAGTAGAAGACTAGAAGGAATCTAACCAATTGCGAGCTAATTAATTCGCAACAGGATAGTTCACGTCATCACAAGTTCACAACTGGAAGGGGCCGAATGGAGGAGGGAGAGAAAAAAAGAGGAAAAGTCCAATTTACCTCCCTCGACATTGAGCCGAGTCCGTGTTTCCCCCCTCAACCACAAAACCGGATAAATCACCTCCCTCCACTCGTGAAACCGTTCAGTTTACTACCTTGATCCGGTTTTAGGTGGTTTCAAAAACGGTTTTGTCTTTTTCTTTTTTCTTATTTAGACTGAATCTTTGAAAAATCATAACAAATCACAAAAGTATCATGAAATTGAAAATTAAAATTTGTTGTATTCCACATAAGTATATCTATACAGTAAACATATAAAATAGTATGATTTAGCACAAAGTTGTCCCTTTAGATTTCGATCTATGTTTTATGTAATTAATTCATAGACGCCACATCTATGGTCACATTGTGGTGATATTTTTATAATGGGCTAATTATTGTATGATTGAACAGTAGTAAATATTTCATACTCATTTCTATTTTACACACTTTATATTTAAAAACTATTTAGTAAAAATAAAATTAAATAAGTCAATAATTCAGTTATACATGATCCAATGACAATGAAATTTTTATTACAATTCAATCATACAATAGTTTATGATTTTTTGATAATTTATTATGATTTTTTAAATAAGTCAATAATTCAGTTATAAATTTACTGTGTGGATATACTTCTGTGGGGTAAAAAAACTAAACTTCACATTTTATGATTTTTTTTTATAATTTATTATGATTTTTTAAAGATTCAGTGGATATATATAACTAAATAAAAAGACAAAACCGCTTTGAAAACCACCCAAAACCGGACTAAGGAGGTAAAGTGAACGGTTTCGAGAGTGGAGGGAGGTAATTTACCCGGTTTTGTGGTTGAGGGAGGAAACACGGACTCAGCCTAATATCCAGGAGGTAAAAAGGACTTTTTCCAAAAAAAGAAGACCCTGGCGTCGTGCGAGTTTTCACGGGCCGTGCGTGCGTGTAGGTGTTGGGCTCAAAAAAGACTATGGATGGCCGGCCCATGTCACGCGAGCGATCTTGAGGACTGTCCACAAAAAACGAAGGTATTAAAAAAAAGTCGTGGTCGGCAGGATTCGAACCTGCGCGGGCAAAGCCCACATGATTTCTAGTCATGCCCGATAACCACTCCGGCACGACCACTTGGACGTTGTATTTCATTTTGAAAGTTTATTTATAAGCTTTGTTTTTATCTTTCAGCTAAAAAAACAAAACATCTTCGCTCTTCTTATCCACTCCCCGATAACGTCTAGTCGTCGCCACGCTGGACTCCTTCCGCTGTCATCAGAAGCTCCCGCGCACCGTCCCCATCTCCTGCCTGTGTGGCACACACTCGAGCAGCAAGCGCACGCCATGAACTCGTAATTTTGTCCCACTAGAACCCCACCACTCCCACCTCTGACCTCTCCTCCTCCTGCCCGATGGCCGGCCATTTGTTGTTCCTGCGGCGGGCAGAGCAGGCAGGCAGGCGCCATGTCCAAATCAGCAGGTTGCGCTCCGAGAGACCGAAAAATCAGATTCGCAAACCGCTGAGAAGCTCCTGTGTTTTGCCCGCGCACCTCACGCTCATCTCGTCTCTCACCTCCGACGCGACCCCGCACCTCACCCTCCTTTCCCAACCCAAAAATGTCCCGAATCGAGCACCAGTGCGAGAGCACAAAATTGAATAGAAGATTTTCTGGTAGCAGTAGCACTGCACTGCACTGCACTGACTCGGTTCGTTCCGTTGTCACCTGTCTGTCAACAGGAAGGGGTGGGGGCCTGGCCCCTGGGGGCTCCATAGCTCGGAACTCGGAAAGGCATCGTGCCTCGGCAACACGACAACGGGCAGGGGCAGGGGCCTAATCGATCTGGGCGTCCCCCTCTGGATAATCACGGTTGACGGGCGGAAGGTTGGCGGGCACGCGTCAGGACGGCGACGCATGCCGTGCGCCGGCGTGCCGCCGGCTCTGTAGTCTGTACGGAGAGCACGAGCGCATATTCCCATTCTCTGTTCCCGGCTGGAGTGCCGTGGTACATGGCGCCGGCCGCCGCCCGCCGCAACTGTTGGCAAGTCAATGCGGCACGGTATGGCGCTCACGTACGCACGGATCCCTGGCGCACTGGCGGCGCCGGACGCTGCACGGCTGCTGGTCCTCCGTCGGGGCCGCGGGTCAATTCGGCCAGACTGTCTCCAGCGGTTTCTGCATTGCCTGCTGCAATTTGCGGTAGTCCCTCCTCCGTTGTGCATTCCTGAGCATTCTCTCCCTTCGCTGCAAACCAACTGTTCGTGCTCTCTCTCTTCCATCTCCCGCTTCGCTGGCCCTCTCTCTCCTACGCCGGAGGAGACGGCGAGCTCACGCGGCCTCGAGCTCCGCCACGCCGGGGAGAGGGCGGGGCCGACCAGATCCGGCACCCCTTCGCACACGGCGGCGGCGGACCTCGTGGTGGGGGTCGCACAGACCGGCGGCGGACCTCGTGGCGGGGTCGCACAGCCTGGCCACGGCCTCGAAGATGGAGGCGCGAGGCGAGGCGCGGTGGCCGGATCCGGCACGACCTCACCGCGTTAGGGAGGAGGCAGCCTGGGAGGAGGCCGCGCCCGCTGGCCCCTGCCTTGATCCGGGAGGAGTAGGGACGGGGCAGCCTCGATTCGCGCGGGAGCAGGCGACAGAGCACGGGCGGCGGCGACGACGGAGCACGGGCGGCCTGTGCACGGGCGGAGCTCCTTGCGTCCTCCACGACGAGCATGGCGGAGCAGGGGGGAGGAGATCCGGCGGGGCCACATCCTCCTCTTCCTTTCCTCCGCGGCTGCCTCCTTCTTTCCTCCGCCTCGAACTCCTCACATGCGAAGACGCACGCACGCCCGCTCACCCGCGGAGGACGCCGGCACGCCCGCTCGCCCGCGGCCCCCTCTCTCCCTCTCCTCGCGGCCACGGGAACCAACTGCCGACGTCGATGCGCGAGGCGATGCAGCAGCTGCTGGAAAGCCACTTTTGTTTTGGGGGAGTTTTTTTCCTCTCTCCTTTCTGCACAGGCCGTTGTTTGCAGATGCAGAACGGCGATCTGCTGGAGTTAGTCCATACCCGTACACTGTGGGGCGGGGTACGCCGCGGGATCCATGCCGGCGCCGGCCGGTCACGGAGACAAGGACGAACTAGCATTACGCAAAAAAAAAAGTACTCTGTTCACCGACATGTGGGTCCCCTACTCGTCCCGTGTGCTCCGACAAGGTGCCAGGCATGTCGCCGCCGGCCGCGGCGCCCAACAAACAAACCCATCGCCAGCGCGCGGCGCCGTTTGACGGCCACACGAATACAGGAGCGCACGGTTTTCCTCTCCCTTTCGAATTCGAAATACTCCATACACTTGTGGCATGATTTCTCCGCATCTCTCTCAAGTGCCGCGACCCGTGCAGGACGGCAACATGATGGATGCCCCGGCCGGGAGACAGCAACCTGGCGACGAGATACTAGTATTCTACGACCCCTTCAGCAAATTATTTTAAATGAGACGTGGTTAGGAGATATAGGATGGATGGAATGGAAGGAACAAAACGCAAGGGAACGAACGAACGAAACATAAGCCAACCGGAAAAATCTTTGAAATCCCTTCCCCGCCGGGACGTCACCGTCGCCGGCATTAAAAAAAATTCGTGGCATCGTTTCAAATCAAAATCAAATGGCAACGCCTGACCTCGCAAGAATTCGTAGGATTGTGATCCTCAAGCAACTCCTCCACAAACAATAATAATAATGTCGCCGCTGCCGTCCCATCTCGTCACCCATCCGGATTTAATTCGTGTTTTTTTTTGTTCTTTTTCGGGCGAATCGTACGCCGGCCGGAAGAGGCAGGGGGCAGCCAGGCAGGCAGGGGGATTATAGCAAGGGTCGCTGTCGGGCGGGCCCCACCCTCGAATCGACGCCCCCACGACCACCATTCGTCCATTCCCCATCGATCGATCGGCGATCATCGCCACCCGCTCCAATTTGAAAACCGCTTTCTTTTCCTCTTTCGCCCCTTCGCACCTTTCCCTCTGCTTCCTTCTCTGGTCTCTGCTCTGCTTCCCCTCCTCCTCGGGACGCGCGCCTCGGCGGTCGCCGGTGGCGATGGCTGCTGCTGCTGCTTCTACCTCCGAGGTGAGGGTCGCGAGCAGCAGGAGGATCGTCGACTACCTCAACGACGGCGAGGAGCTCGGGGTCGAGGGCGCGGTGGGGACGCCTCCGTGCACCCCTTCCGCGGCGGCGGCGGCGGCGGTGGTTGGGGAGGCTGCGAGGTCGTCGGTGATGCCGAGGTTCAGGTGGCCGCGGCTCGTCAGGATTGGAAAGAAGGGCGGCGGCGGCGGCGCCGCAAAGGGGAAGGGGAAGCAGGAGGAGCAGGAGGAGGTCGTGGTGGAGAAGGGCGACGACGACGACGACCTGCCCGTGGTGGCCGCCGTGTCTTCCTCAGGTGCGTGCGTAACTTCATTTGTGCTGCCCCATTGCTTAAATAAATCTTATAAAATCGATAGCTACAAGTTAAATCGAGCCTCTGTTGCGATTCCTTTTGGGCTTTGGCAAGGAAGGATTATCTAGAGACAAAGCGCCTTGTCAGAAAATGTCGGTGTTTTTGTTTCCTTTGAGAATAGAAATCCTTCCTGTTCTGTTCTGTTCTCCGTATAGCATATGGTTTCTACAGTAGATGAAGGCGAGCATTTGGCTTTCAACCAGTAAACCTATCTGCTATGCATCTCCAGCTCGCGACCCCGCGGCCGCAACCGACACGAAGCATTCGGACCTCGGCGTCGGGCTGAGCCTGGTGTTCCTGCTGGCCAAGACGTCCGACGAGTTCAACAAGATGGTCAAGGTGCGCACGGAGATGGAGGCGCTCCTGAAGGAGATCAAAGAAGAGGTCAGGATCAAGAGCAGCACCGAGGGCGCAAACCGCGAGTCTACCACGTCGAGCTGCGTCACCGACGGGAACGACCAGGGCGCCAGCGCTCGCATGGAGTACCAGGACGCCACGTCCGGCGGCGTCGAGCCGGAGAGCTGCGAGAAATCTTTCTTCCAGGATGATGATGGTGGTTGCTCGGCGAGGATGGACGTGCTCGAGGAGGAGTTGCACGCCGAGCTGGAGCAGCTGAAGGCCACCTACGGTTCAGAGACCCCGCCATTTCTGCCAGAAGAAGAAGAAGAACACTATTCAGAGGTATATAGTCCTCCGATCCTTTGTCGGTTTTAAATTTTTAGCTCGGTTTTGAATTGTCTCTGATTTGGATCGACGCCGATTTGATGTTTTCAGCCATACGATGAAATGGCCGACTGCTGGAGTGAGCATGATGACGATTCAGGGGAGATTGTTGAGGACGACGACGAAGAAGAAGAAGATGACGATGACGATGCCCGTTATAATGGAGTTTCTGCCGTAGAGCTGGAGAGAAGGCTCCACGAGCTCCTCCATGAACGGAACCGGGACCGGATTGAGGAGCTGGAAGCCGCGCTGCGGTGTGCGGAGAAGAAGCTCGTGGAGAAAGAAATGGAGGTGTCTTTGTGGAAGGACACAGCTAAGTTCGCGTTGAGACAGGACAACAACGAGCCGCAGTGAGCATCGTGTTCCCGTTCAGTCAAGTCTAAGATGTTTTGTGGTTTCCCTGATTGTTTTTGCTCTGTCCTGGTGTTCTGCAGATGAGGAATTGTGTGGAGTTTGACATTCCTCCTGTACACAAATCATCGGTTGGGCTGTATACATCATCATACGCGAAGGAGAATTTTGGGCAAAGCTGTCACTTTGCCGTGGTCAACTGCAGGATGGATCTTCTGCGGAGGATATAGTAGTGAACTTGTTCATACCAAAGTTTAGTATTAGCCTCTTAGATTGCCGGTACACGTTTGATTTTGGTGAATCAGTTGAATGCTGCCTAAAAGTTTAGCCTGACTGGTGCACGGATCCTTATGGGACTTTGGATCACGTGTGAAATCAGATTTCGTATGATGTTCACTATTTTGTTGGTCTTAGTTTTCCTGCCAACTAAATTTCTTACTAAACTTCTCATTTCCTGGTTATATCAAATCATATGACGTATCGGATACATATCAGAAAGTATCAAAGATAAAAATACATATTGAAAAATGGATACGTTCGCAGCTACATATTAGCATCATTATGCGTATGTCACACGATGGCAATAATATACTTTGTCTCTATCATTTTGCACTATCGGCTACGCACACGTAGTGACAACTCAATAGCAAGCCACACAACATTCGTCCTCTGCTAACTTTCTTCCACTTTGTTTATTTGGTGGTCTTTCCTTAATACTTATCTCTCTGTCTAATATTGTTCTTTGATTTGAATTTTGAGTTAATTAGATCTGTGTCATTATAATTCTCGTGATTTTGAAGGACACCATTACTATTCGACTTACTACGACAGTGCCATTACAATTCTGTTGTTGTTGGAGATATGCCATTATGTACCTTCAACGACGTCTCAGGACCACTTGCAGGCGTATTGGAGTGTATTAGAGGGTACCGTATTTATGTATGGACGATTTTGCCCTCCAGCCAAAGGAATGACGGAGCTCGAGGGTACCGTATTTGCGTATGGACGATTTTGCCCTCCAGCCAAAGAAATGACAGAGCTCTTGTGCTCCGTCCTTGGCTCTGACGGCCGGTGGAGGGCGCGGGCCCAGGTCCGGCGTGCGGGAGCGGCCCAGGCGGTGGGTGGCAGGCGCAACCCCTGTTTGGGCGCGGCCCTGCTCCGACGCACGCAGGGAGGGGCCGCGCTCTAGCGTGCCTCGTGCGGCGACGGGAGCAGCCCCGCCCCCGGTGGCTGGTAGGTGCGACCGTGACCCCAGCGGGTGCCGCCCCATCCCCAGCGCTACCCTCCAGTGAGGTAGCTGTGCTCACGAGATCCTTTGCCATGCACGGCCCCTCCCCTGTCTACGGTGGCTGTCAAGCCTCCTTTCCTGTCTACGGCCGCCGCGCCCTAGAGCTCCACCGCCTGCTCCTCCTTGGCCCCGACGACCGCAGCTGTTGGATGTGGCCCGCTGGCTGTTCTGGTCCATGGAGGAGGAGTTCATCCTCCCCTGCTTGCAGGAAGATGATGACATGTAGGGTCCGCACGTCAGCGACTGAGAGAGAAGGTATTTGGAGCAATACTAAAGTATCATAGCCTGCACGTGAGCCCAAAGGCGATCCGAGCGTAGACAATGACATGATTCAAATTATCCGAGAATTATAATGACACTGGCATGGTTGACTGAATAGTAATGGCGCAATTCAAAATCGTGACAATGTCATGAATCTAATTAATTCTTGAATTTTTGTTGTTTGATTTTTTCGCTTCTCTTTCTGATCTGCAATTGAGTAGATGCGATCTGCTGCTGAGTAGATGACATCAAAAATTTCAAAAAGTTCTTCTGTTGCTATTAGTGGTAGCATATTCCTTAAATTGTAATACAAGTACAAGAACGACTAATGGAAGAAGAAGAAATTTAGTTAATCATGAATTGCATGCTACCCTTTTATAATTTTTTAAATCTTAGAGTAGTATGCTATATTCATTAGTTTGTTATGTATAAGAACTTGAGTGCAACACTAGTTTCCTATGTTCTTTTATTTATTGTGTTTAAACTGTGTTATGCATTATTATTTATTTATATTGAAAAATTATAAACGCATCATGTATCGATATCCACTTGATACTGATATATGTATGTGTATTTGTGTAGCACATAGGCTGTATCCACTAGTTTCAATAGTCCTGTGCGTGGAGAGTTCTGTTGGACCAAAAAAGCGACAATGGGTGATTGTAACCACATTGGCCTTTTGAGATGTATACAAGCATTTTGCTTGGTGGTGCTCATTGGTGAAATAGTGTTGTTCTTTGAATGATCGCATAAGTTAGCTTGTCTTGTTATGATTTTTCTGGTCTTTTCTACGAGTTTATTTGTTTTTCTTCTCCCTTTCTCCCACTAGTATGCTTGGGGCTCTTGTAATCCCTACTCTTTGTGTGTTGTGCTGCGCTAGCTGCATCTTTAGTTTCTTAAAAAAAGAGTTGAAATCTTCAAAATTTGATCATGGAGTGACAATCACTATATAGTAGGAGAGACTGTAGTCATTTGCATAAGAAAAAAAATCAACACTATATAGTAGGAGGGAGTAGTCATTTGCATAAGAAAAATATCTCAATTTTTTAAAAAAGCCCTAAATATAAAAATTAGCATAATACTGTACAACTTTTCGAGGATTTTTAAAAATAAAATCCTTAGTTTCTGACGAGCCCATTGAAGCCTGGAGGAAGCTGATTGTATTTGGGCCAAAAGAAAAGGTCCACAAGGCCAACATTGCGGAGCACGCGAGCCCGCCGCGAACGCGTGTGATATAGGGCCCAGCGGACAGCGGAGCCCTGTCTCCCTCCTCCCTTCCCAAACCCCGCACAAAACCTTGCCGACCTCGACGTCTCAGACCAGATTACTCATTCACTCGTTAGTTTAAGTGTGAGGCCGCCGCGTGCGGGCGGCGGCGGCGGCGCATGTGAGGCGAGCGCTCTATTCCCAGTGCATCGCGCAATGTCACTGCCGCTTGCTCCTACTCGCGGCGGCCTGTGATCACAACCCGAAACCCGCGGCCCTTGGGAAAAACAAAAAACGGCGGCGATGAGGAGGGGCGCCGCGGTTGGTGCCGGTCCGGTCCCGAACGGCGGCCTATCTCGGATCCAAGCCTCGTCGGGGCCACCCCTCTCCCCGCCTCACCGCGTCGCGTCGGATTGCAGGCCGTTGGCCGGGCGACGGTGCTGCGGCGGCGGGGGTTGGGGGTTGGGGACCGTGGGGGCGGGGTTCCGCGGCGGGTTCTGGTCGGGGGCCTGGTCGGGCAACGCGGGATCTGAGCCGCCATCGATGGATTCTCTCGACCTCAAACGGAGAGGTGACATCCGTAAGATGGCAAATACAGTAGTTAAATATCCCCGGACTTGCGGTACGCTCGCTGTCTCCTCCTCCTCGCGACCTCGCCTCCTCGTCCTCCTGCTCCTCACCTCCGCGCCGCCGCCGCTTATGTGTACGTACTCTCACATTCCGCCCCTGAACCCCAACCCTAGATCGAGGCTGTGCACGGGCCATTCTCCGGGCATCTGTCGCTTCAGGTGCCCACCTCTCCGGTGCCGCCTCGCCGCCGCTCCATTGCCTTTGCATCGGTGGTGAGTGGTGACAGGGGCCGGGAACCTTGCGGTGGCGCCTGACGCGGCTTCCGAGTCTGGTTTGCGTGGTCACTGCATAGCAGCAGCAGCGATGTCTTTCTTCTTGCTGTTGCCTCTATGCTGAGCTCAATGTTCCTTGACCTTTTGGGGAAATCCTATATATCTTCCGGAAGATAAGAGGCACCGAGAGTGGATGTCCCTCCATCGCCTCAGGTACCCATCTCTATGGTGCCGCCTGGCCGCTGCTCCATTGCCTTGGCATCGGTGGTGGCAAGGGCTGGGAACCTTGGTGGCGCCTGACGCGGCTTCCGAATCTGGTTTGCTGCCTGCGGTGTCCTGATTCGCATATATGGATGTGGACGAATCATGGATATACTGTGGCAATTTGCCGAACTAAACAGGGCCATTCTGTCATTACCACTGCCACAGCAGCAGCAGCGATCTCTTTCTCCTGGCTGTCAAATTACCCAGTGTAAGTAAAATTTACAGCCTGTTTGGGACTGCTCCACTCCCAAACCTTCAAGCCAAAACTAAGTGCTGAGGAGGGGCGATGATGCACAACCTTTTCGGAATTGATGCCTTCGAGAAATTGTGGCAACTGTGCATCTAGTTTGAGCTGACCCTCTCCCATCTTGAAGCCTTTAATCATCCCGTATTGTTTGTGGTTCTGCACCTAGGATGGTCATTCAGATACATGATAACTGGTGCAGTTCCACCCACATTAGGATGTGTAAATTGTGCAGCGAGATGTGTGAGATCTTTGCTTGTATGATTGGTCACGACACATTGCTTCTCTTCTGTCATTACAGCAGCAGCAGCAGCAGCAGCAATGTTCTCTTTCTCCTGGCTGTTGCCTTTGTGCTGAGTAGTGCAGTGATACATGCTCTGCTGAATGCTCCTAGCTCTTTTGCCCCTCATTCTCTCCACCTTGGTGGCATTTGGAAGGGTAGTGCGAATGGGATCAGGATATGATTTGGGTTGAGGTGCTAAAGAGGTGCCTGACTTGGATCAAATTACCCAGTGTAAGTAAAATTTACGTTGTGACTGCTCCACTCCCAAACCTTCAAGCCAAAACTCCAAGTGCTGAGGAGGGGCGATGATGTGCAACCTTTTCGGAATTGCATGCCATCAATCAATTGTGGCAACTGTGTGCATCTAGTTTGAGCCGACCCTCTCCCATCTTGAAGCCTTTAATCATCCCTTATTATTTATGGTTTTGCACCTAGGATGGTCATTCAGATACATGATAACCGGTGCAGTTCCACCCACATTAGGATGTGTAAATTGTGCAGCAAGATGCGTGAGATCTTGGCTTGTATGATCGAGCAAAGGTGAAGCTGAGCTGACCCTCTTAGTGCTATTTCAATTTTAACAGTGATGGCTTGATATACGATATACATGCTAAAGCCAAAATTCAGGATCAAACAGGATCAAGGACTGGTGCATGGATGCCCATTTCTGGAAGCAGCATCAAAATAGGAGAATGCTTTCCTTTTCCTAAGAGTTGATTCTGTTGCCAATCAAATCCAAATGTTTCTTCCATCACATTCTGTTGTCAATTTGAGTGCTGCCTGAAATTGCTTGGGACAAAAAGCTTTGTTATTGCTGTTGTTGAATCCCTAACTTATTTTTGGGGTCTGTTTGGTAGAGAACCATATGATTTTGATTCTCTGAGAAGTGGTTCTATGTCAGAAAGTGATTCTCTCTGATTCTATAGCGTAAACACTTAAAATCAGGATGGAGAATAATCACTTCACAGAATTAGGAGAATTTACTTTTTCAGTTCACAACCACTTGGTTCATTTCAGAGAATCACTTCACAGAATCAGCAGAGAATCAACTCTGGGAGCTCTGCCAAACACACCCAGGTATCTGTTTCTGTGGATTTAAAGATTCTCTGCCAGCAGGCCTTAAATTTTAATCTGGGGCAATGACGATGATCCTTTTCTGAAAGCATGCCTTTGAGCAATCAAGGCAGCTGTTGGGTATAAAATTCAAGCTCACCCTTCTCTTGCAGCCTATGCTATCATTCCTTCTTGTTGGTGGTTGTGTGCCTTGGATGGTCACTCAGAGGAGTGATAACCGGTGCAGTTCCACTTACATCGAAATGATTTGCTTTTGGATCAAGGGATGTTTGGGTTGGGTTTACATGATTGAGTAAAGGCGAAGCTGAGCCCTCTCGATACTATTTCACTTTTGATGGTTCTGTCAGGATGGTGCATTTGCATTGTGTTTCTTCTCCATTCATCTTTGAAGTCATTGTCAACTATACACATGATCAGTTTTTGGTTTGGGAAAACTAGTTATATGCTGCATCCAAATCACCACTTTAGGGGTCTGTACTGTCCGAGGTGGCTGATGACCTCATGGGATCGAACCCACGACCTAGTCTCTACTCTCTAATGATGGCGTCCATGAGGAACGGCACCGTTGATGCAGGCGCAGGCCAATCAATACCCCCTGCAATGCAGCAACACATTGGCTTGGAGGCTCCCTTGGGCAGCTGCCATTGCTGTACTTGGCTGCATGGTGGTTTCTGCCATTGGCGTCGCTTGTTGCCAACCAGGTTCCATTCCCATGCATGCTGTCCCTTCCTCAACTTTGTGGGCACCTCTCTGCACTGCTTCCATGAGGAACATGCCTCGATCAAGATCCAATTATCCCTGGACCACAACTGATCCTCTTTCCGTTCTCCCATTGGCTTCTTCATCACCCCCTGGACTTGAGTATTTTGTTTTTTCTTGTATTTGTTTGATGTCTTTGTTTGCTTGGACGGATTTCGTTTTATTTGCAAAATCAATCTTTGCTATGAGTCCTGCTTTGGAAGTGAGATCCAGGTTGGTGGTTACTAAAAACAAGATCTGATCTTTTACAGTTTCGGTTGTGGAATTTTGTTTTGACAAGTCTGTTGTTACCATTGCCATAATGAAACTCTCTTCATATGTATGTTTGGACTGGAGGGAGTATATATCTATTGGGAATTTGGGAGTTTCGGTTGTGGAATTTTGTTTTGACAAGTCTGTTGTTACCATTGCCATAATGAAACTCTCTTCATATGTATGTTTGGACTGGAGGGAGTATATATCTATTGGGAATTTGGGATGGCATTGACATGTATGCTTGCTCATCCATTTGCAGCTTACTTACTGTATTCCATGCATTTTGCACCCCTGGTCTCTCTCCAGAGATAGGAGCAATCAGATTTGAATATATCTCTGATCCTCCGTCCATTCAGTCAGTTAAAAATTTGGTTGCTGTGCTTTTCCCTACTACACTGGTCTTCCCATGGTTCAGTTAGGCTCTTCAGCATACATCAGTCTCAACTGATACCGTAGGATTCAATTCTAGTCTGGTGCTGATGGCAACGATGACAAATGCACTGTTTGCATTGGTTCATCCACCTAGCCAGCGGCCACCTTGGACCTCCTCTTCTATGGAGCCACCCTTTCTGTGTACCAAGACGTTGGCATGGAGGCTCTCTTGAGCAGCTGACAGTGGGTTAGTGGTGCTAACTGTTAACATGAGGTGGGAACTGAGTCAGGGGTTTGCTTGGGTATGGTTGGTCTAATAGGCTACCAGCGTGAGGTCTGAAGAACATGTGGGGGTAAATCTGTGTTCGAAACTGCCCTAAACTACCTCTTCTCCTTGTCTCCTCTCACCTAACTCTGTGCCCCAGTACCTTTCGCTTTTTCTGATGATATTTTTTATGTTTTATGATGCATTATAAGTTTCTTTTTTCTTTTCTACTACTCTTGGGTGGCGATGATGATTGAACCTCCCATTAGAGAGCTTCTGAGGAGCTGGTACCTGAGATATTTTGTTCTGTTTGCTGCTTAACTAGGATGGCTTGTACTTTAACAAGCAACCAGTTCTGTGGCCAATATCTGACAGTTGGTCCCCTATTACAATGGACAGTGCATCAAAGCCTTGATGAGGGCATTCCGAGAATCGAACTTGGGACCTCTTGCACCCAAAGCGAGAATTATACCACTAGACCAAATCCCAAATGCCCTGTTTTAATGGACAATGCTATTTGTTTATTTATATTTGGGAAGGGTGGGGATATTACATTGTGCTTCCACTGTAAGTTCTCCAGAACACACAAGAGCTGCGCATCATTGTATGAAGAAGAAAATTTCTACTGCAAGTTGTCTGATAATGGGTAAATCTGAGCCATTCAAGTGACCTCTTTTTTCTTTATTGGACCTTTTGTCTGAATAACCCCTTGATTTTCCGGAGTTTCCAATGACATATCACATTGAGATGTGTCATGGATTGACCTTGCAATAGGTTTGGAAATCAAAAACCGGTTACCACCCTATGAACTATGCAAAATATTTTAGTTAACCCCCTGGTGGATTTGAAGGGTGGTTTTGCCACTGTTGCATTTTATATGGCAGCTAAGATGCTCATTGAACTGCTTCGTAACTTTTATTCCGTTTTGTACTCTTTTGAGCTCTTATCTGCTTTTCCTTTATGCTCTTTTGCATGTCCTGTTGGTGCTCTACCAATCTGTGATTTTCTTGAGTTGCTGAAGCTGATCTCAAGGAATGTTCTTCACTTGCCCTCCTGCTGAATTTGAACCTGGGATATGGGTTAATGTTAGTGGGACTGATAAGTTGAGTTAGTTCCATCTTACCAGTTCTCTTCAAGTGGGAAAAAGTGATCCTAATGGGCGATGATCAATAACCATGGCTGAGCACAACCACCTTTGAGCAATCATGGCTGTTGTGGGTATCAAACTGGAATCTTCCCCCTCCTCTTTTGAAATCCTTTTCAACTATGCTCTAATGATAGTGGCTTTGTCCTTGGATGGTCATGCCATTCTTCATGGTTGATGTGTGATAACCAGGCAGCACCACCTATCAGAATGGGTTGATTTGGTGATAAGAGATGGTGGGGATACAGTTATATGATCGAGCAAAGGTGAAGCTGAGCCCACATTTATTTCACTTCTACCAGCAGAAAGTTTGATGTTTAGATTGAATATATTGCTGCTTTATGTTTTTGAATAAACCTTTTTGGTCACTTGTTTTCTAACTTCTCATTCTGTTTATTTTCAAGTTGAGATGTTTCCTAATTTCTGCCGTTAATTCTGCTATAAGACTAAACCTGTTTGCCATGGCTTGTTGCAACAGCAATGTTTACATGATGAAAGATACTTTCAGTTAACTTTGTTCGTCTCAAATTCTTCTGCAATGATTTTCGAGTTAAGTTTTGGTCATGTATTCCTGTTGTAGGTAGGGTGGGTTTGAAAAAAAACTGGATGCACTGTGTTTTTGGCAGCTACCATGTTTTGGCCATCAGGACTATTAAATAGGTGCAGTGTTGATCCATCTTGCTACTGCCTGGTTTTTCAGATTGTGTTCTCATTTCTGTCACTTCTATTTGTTGATATTCCTTATTTTGTACTATCCTTCAATAGCTGTGATTATTGAACGCCTATAGAGCTATTGCTTTTTAACATACTGAATTGTCTGTCTGGGTATTTTGCTCAATTTGCATTTGCTGCTACATAAGTAACCAGTTTTGCAATTAGTTGTACACCTTGCTGCTGCAGTGGCTGTGTTGCTGTAGTTCATATTGGTAGTACATATTGGAACAACAGATCCTACTTAAAAACTTTAATTGATTTGATGCCAACTTTTGGTCTCCTGTAAAAATAAGGCTTGATGCATCTGGGCTTGGATCGGTTCCTTGTTTTGTTGGTTGGGTTGCCCAAGCTTTACTTGGACAAGTCTTTTCTTTCCTGTCGAGTTAGTCACTTATGGTAGAAAGGGATGTGTAGATTCAGCTTGTAGGATGGATCAGTAGCTAAACGGGCTCAATGTGATTTTTTCTATACTGGGACAGCTATTCGCACATTTTTGCACTGTTTGTATATATATTGTCCATCATTCTAGGTTTGGTGTATGTCTTTGTTAATCTAGGATCCATCAGTTCACTCTCTTTACGTGTTCATAGGTATATTTTTCATATGTACTATTTTTCGTAAGCAGATTAATTATCGAGGTAGCAAGCATTCTACGGGATGCCAATGCACGTTCTCACAAACTATTTTCGCATCAATCCGAATGTAGCATCATGAATGGTCACAGTGAATTCAGAAAGCCAAGTAGAGCTGGAGGTATGAATAGATGGGTGTTTTGAGTGGGTCATATTCTTCTATTCTAGACTCTTGATATTAATTAGATCTTCAGTTAGTACATCGGAGTTGGAGGTTGGAGCTGTGTCAACATATCCTAAATCGTGGTCACATAAAAAATACAACCAACCTAACTATATATGCTGACCATATTTAAATAACTGGAAATGAATGACCTTTGACTTTTCCACAAGGAGCAATAACTGTTGTGTTGCTATCTCAATGGTGACAGATAGCGATATACGGGTGCCGTAGAATGATTCCACCCAGTCACCACTTCTATGTCGGGATCAGACTTAAGGGTGGAGGTGGACGACCTGATCAACTCTCTTTCCATATATTAGAGTTAGTGAGTTACTATGCTCATCAGCCTTGCCCAAAGCATCGCAAAGAGAGGACTGTAAAAGAACATGGCCACTCTGCACGTATTCATCTTGCTGTTCTTGATCTGTTTCTGCCATTCTGATGACCGCCTGACCTCAGTAGCACCACTGTACCCCGGCGACAAGCTCATATCCAACGATGGCACCTTTGCTCTCGGCTTCTTCTCCCTGACCAATGACTCAACCCCAAGGCTGTACCTCGGCATATGGTACAACAACATCCCCGAGCGCACCTATGTGTGGATTGCCAACCGCAACAATCCAATCACCACACCTTCAGCAGAGCTAGCTGTAACCAACACTTCTGATCTTGTTCTCTCCGACTCTAGACGCCGCACCGTGTGGGCCACGGAAAACCTCATCACCGGTGGTGTTGGAGCTGCCGGAGTGCTGCAGAGCTCGGGGAGCTTCGTCCTCCAGCTCTACAACGGCACCCATGTATGGCAGAGCCTCGACCACCCGACCGACACCATCCTCCCAAACTTCAGGCTGTGGACGAACTACAAGGCTCATGTCGCTGTGCGCGTCGTCGCCTGGAGGGGCCCTCGAGACCCCTCTGCCGGCGACTTCGCCCTCAGCGGTGACCCCAGCAGTTGGGGCCTCCAGATCGTCATTTGGCGGGGGCGAAGCCGATCATGGCGCAGCGGGGTGTGGAATGGCGCGGCAGCCTCTGGCATCACCAGGTTCGCATATTCCAGCATCGTCGATGACGGCGAGGTGATATACGCGACGTACAACGCTGCTGGCGGCCCGACGACACACTGGAAGCTTGACTACACGGGGAACGTGAGGTTCCGTGTCTGGGACAAGCAGTCGTTGTCGTGGAGTGTTCTGCTCGAGCGCCCGGGCAATGGCTGCCTCCACTACGGCGTGTGCGGGCCGTTTGGCTACTGTGACATCACCGGGCGCGTCCAGGAGTGCAAGTGCCTTGACGGGTTCGAGCCTGTCGATGGCTTTGCCCATAACTTTTCTAGAGGATGCAGGAGGAAGGAAGCATTGGCATGTGGCGGCGGAAGCCATTTCTTGACCTTGCCTGGGATGAAGGTGCCCGACATGTTCTTGTACATCAGGAACAGAAGCTTTGAAGAGTGCACTGCCGAGTGCGACCGCAACTGCTCCTGCACCGCATACGCCTATGCCAACTTGAGCACCATCCTCACGATGAGGGCCAGTGACACTTCAAGGTGCTTGGTTTGGATGGGGGAGCTTCTTGATGCAGAGAAGGCCGGTGATATAGGTGAAAACTTGTACCTTCGGCTTGCTGGCTCTCCTGGTAAGTTCCATTCCATGCTTGACGATGTTCCTTCAACATACACACACCATACCCAATTTAAAACGATGCTATTCTGCAGTAAACAACAAGAAGAATATTGCCATAGCGATAAAGATTATACTCCCAACGATGGGATGTCTGCTGATGCTCACATCATCTGTATGTCTCATCACTATATGCAAGTCAAGAAGTAAGAGACAAAATTAATACTACTCGTAATATGTAGACAGATGTTACCCTGTTAAGTGTAAGTACTTAATGGTTCACATCTTATTATATCAGGCACAGGACGAAACAAGGAAACACTGAAAGCACCTTTGACCTTTTGGGATCAAAATCTAGAATTATCGTGTATTAGCTTTGAGGACATCACTGCTGCAACAAACTGTTTCCATGAAACCAACATGCTTGGACAAGGAGGTTTTGGTAAAGTATATAAGGTGGTATAAGGTTTTACCTTGTTCATCATATGATGCAGTAATATCCATTGCATTTCATTCTGTTAAACTCAACAACAATGATATCATGCAGGGGACACTGGAAGATGGCAAGGAAGTTGCTGTTAAAAGGCTTAGCAAGGGTTCTGAGCAAGGGATAGAGCAGCTTAGGAATGAAGTAATTCTTATTGCAAGTTTGCAGCACAAGAATCTAGTCAGACTTCTTGGTTGTTGTATTTATGAAGATGAGAAGTTGCTCATATACGAATACCTGCCCAATAAAAGCTTAGACAAATTCCTTTTCGGTAAGTCCTATCCCATGTTCTAGGAGAGACCTAAGCTGGACTAACAAACACAAGTACACAACTGGATGGTTTAACTATTTGCTTCATTCCTTTCCATATCCTAGTAGATCCCGCAATGAAGTCTATGCTTGATTGGTCAAAACGGTTCGAGATAATCAAAGGGGTAGCTAGAGGAATTCTTTATCTGCATCAAGATTCAAGAATGATGATAATTCATAGAGACCTCAAAGCAAGCAATATCTTGCTAGATGCAGAGATGAACCCGAAAATATCAGATTTTGGTATTGCAAGGATCTTTGGAAGCAGTGAGCAACAAGCAAGTACTAGACGAGTTGTTGGGACATAGTAAGTATTTTCTGTACTAGCTAATCAGAACTATTAGTTTTTTGGTATTGTTATAACAATTCTTCAAATTATTCCTTAATTCCTTCAAATAGCGGTTACATGTCACCTGAATATGCGATGGAAGGCATTTTCTCTGTCAAGTCTGACACCTATAGCTTTGGCATTTTATTACTGGAGATAGTCAGTGGACTAAAAATCAGTTCCCCTCGTCATCTATTAATGGATTATCCAAGTCTTATTGCTTATGTAAGTGTCACTGCTACCAATGCCTCAAATTCTAACAATAAACATATTATCACCAATACCAACCAGAAATTTATCCTCGTCTTCTAGGCATGGAACTTATGGAAAGATGGAATGGCAAGGGATTTCGTAGACGCATGGGTTTCAGAGAGCTGTTCTGTTGATGAAGCCTTGCAGTGCATCCATATCGGACTCTTGTGTGTTCAGGACAGCCCTAGTGACAGGCCACTCATGTCATTAGTTGTATCCATGCTGAATAATGTGGCCATGCCACGCCCAGTACCCAGACAACCTTTATTTTTCGCGCAAAGATATTATGAAGCCCTAGAAGCAAGAGGAGGCTTGGAAGATTCTGTTAATAACGTGAGTCTGTCGACTTTAGATGGTCGTTAAATACTGGCGTAATCATTCAGTTGTACAAATTGTATAGGATATGCTATTCTCAAGCTAAGAGCTGTATTTCGATTTTGTATTTGTTTAATTATGCTATGTGAGAAGGGGCAGAAGGCGGCTTTCCCGGGTATGCTGACTCCATATCGCTTGATCTGTTTCTAGCCAAGACAAGTCGAGCTGTTTACCAATTTGTCAATTCTGCTCTCATAAGTGATACGGCGATGTCAAGAATGTTGTTTGATCTGTTTAGGCTAGAATGCCCGGTTGTTTAGCTGCATGCATTTCTAATTCTTTTTTGTTTCTTTTCCTTACAACTTTGAAGTACAATTATATATTTTTATTTTTTTAAAAAAACTTTGTGATTTTATCTTCACCACGTCAATGTACAAAGTTTACACTTCAAAACAGGGCATGAACACAACTACCCGTTTTAAACCGAGATTCCGCGATAAAATCCCAGAATATCTCGTGCTCACAAGCGCTCCCAACGAAACGCGGTGAGAGACTCAGGGCCTGTTTAGACGGCGGAAATTTAGCAAAAAGCACTGTTTGAACTCATATAGTACTCCTGTAGTACTTTCGTTTGTTTGTGGTAAATATTGTCCAATCATGGACTAACTAGGCTCAAAAGATTCGTCTCGTGATGTACAACAGAACTGTGTGATTAGTTAATTTTTTTACCTACATTTAATGCTTAGAACATATATCTTTTGGTGTATTTAATGTGATGTGATGGAGAGAGAGTTGAAAAAATAGCAAAAAAAAGTGGCAAATTTTCAGCCAACTAAACAGGGCCTGAGACTGGCCCCGCTCGCAATCGAGCGCCCGCACCACGGGATAGGCACCACCGCACCACCATTCCACCGGATGAGTCTCCTCTGCAGTACTGCAGAGGGACTACTCTCACTGACGTGTGGGACCGGGCCCACATGTCAGTGACAGTGAGTCCCTCTAAGTACTGCAGAGGATTGGTTTCCCATTCCACCAAGGCACCAACGACTATCCCCCCACTCCGGACGCCAAGGGCAAAAAGGTCATTGATGAATGTCTCTCCAGCACACCTTTGCCTGCCCTCGCTGATGGGTCGGAGAAGATCAGGCACCTCGCTCATATGTTGGAGCTGGAGTCGAGAACTCCCAGACTTGCAAGGATAGCTTGTGCCCTGAGCTGAGCACGACGCACTCGTGATAAGTGGTTGATAAATATCTTGGGCTAGAGGTGCCTGATCTTCTCCATGGCATCCCGCCGTCGGGGTTTGCCCCTCTCCTCCATTCCCCTTCAGGCCCTGTTTAGTTCCAAAAGTTGCCCCCATCATCTGTTTTCCCACCCCCGCCTCCGACCAGATCCAGTAATCTGCTGGAGATGCTCTAAGGTGATCTGCTGGAGATGCTCTAAGGCCCTGTTTAGTTCGCTGAAATTTGCGGCGGCGGCGGCGGCGCGTGCGAGGCGAGCGCTCTAAATCACGGCGGAGGGAGTAGCATTCTATTGCTGCCACCTCTCCCAATCGCGGCGGCCAGTGATCACATCGCCGACACCCGCGGCCCCTCGAGGAGAAAACGGCGGCGATGAGGAAGGGCGCCGCGGTTGACGCCGGCCCGGCTCCCGAGCGGCGGCCCTCCTCGGATCCACGCCTCCCCGGTGCTATCCCTCTCCCCGCCCCGCCCCGCCGCGTCGCCCTTGGGCGTGCGCCGGTGCTGCGGCGGCGGGTGGGTTGGGGTTGGGGACCGTGGGGGCGGGGTCTGCGGCGGGTCTCGGTCGGGGGGCGTGGCCGTGCAGCGCGGGATCTGAGCCGCCGTTGATGGATTTGTTTCGAGCGCTTTGGTTGCGAATATTTTCGTTTTGGTACGCTCGCTGTCTCCTCGCCGCCGCCGCCGCCTCCTCCTCCTCTTCCTCTCTCTCTCTCTCTCTCTCTCTCTCTCTCTCTCCTGAACCCGTTGTGGTCCAGTTATTATCTTCCGGAAGATGTATAGGATTTCCCTCAGTCGCCTAAGGTCGCCATCTCTACGGTGCCGCCTCGCCGCTGATCCGTTGTCTTGCACCGGTGGCGGCAGGGGCTGGGAACTGTGGGGTGTCGCCTGATGCGGCTTCCAGGTGATGGATGGATGGATCATGGATGGATGCAAGGGTCTCGATGCCTTATGCTATCCGCACTCGTCATACTCTATATATGGAGATATTTCGAAATTTAACCCTATATTTCACCCTGTTCTCTGTTCCTATCATTACTACAGCTGCTGCGGCCGCCACACTACCACAGCGGTGATCTCTTTTGCCTGCTGTTGCCTGTGTGTGTGCTGTGCTGGGCTGTGGATCTGTGATCTGCTGACTGCTCTGCTTTGCTCGGAATGTTCCTAGCCCTTCCGCTCCTCATCCTCTCCACCTTTGTGGCATTTGGATGGGCAATGCGAATGGGATCAGAATATGATATGAGATGAGATGCAAAAGAGGTTGGTTCTGTCTTGATACATGGTCAAAGTACCCAGTGTAAGTGAATTTTTTACCTAGGGTGACCATATGACATTACCCTGACCTATGAATGGGGTGCTGATAAGGGGCGATGATGTTCAACCTTTTCTGAATTGCATGCCATTGAGCAATCAAAGGCAGCTGTGGGTATCTATTTAATTTGAGCTGATCCCTCCCCTCTTGAAGCCTATTTAACCATCTCTTATTGTTTGTGGTTCTGTGCCTAGGATGGTCATTCAGATATGTGGCAACCAGAGCAGTTCCACTTATATTAGGATGAGTAAATTGTGCAGCAAGAGGTGTGGGGGATTGGCTTGTATGTCGACCAAAGGTGAAGCTGAGCCCACTTTGTTATTTCAATACTAACAACATTGTCTTGCTGTACAATTCTTAGTTTTTGTTTTCTCTTGCCCCGCCATGTCACCCTCGGGCGTGCACTGGTGCTGCGGCGGCGAGTGGTGGGGTTGGGGACCGTTGGGGCAGGGTCTGCGGCGTGTCCTGGTTGGGGGGGCGTGGCCGGACAGCGCGTGATCTGAGCCGCCATTGATGGATTTGTTTCCAATATTTTCGTTTTGGTACACTCGCTGTTTCCTCGTCGTCCTTCGTGTCGCTGTCGCTGTCTCTCTGATCCGTTGCAGTCCAGTTATTATCTTGAGCCTTTTACGGTTTTACCTCTATGCTATTTTAAAAGGTGGATAGGATTTCCCTCAATCGCCTCAGGTTCCTGTTGGAGTATAAGTGAATCGCCCACCTTTCCCTATCAGCTTAAGCTTTTCGTTTGAACTGGTTGATGCATGCAACTCAAAAGTTCCCATCTCTACGGTGCTGCCTCACCACCGATCTGTTGCCTTGCACCGGTGGCGGCAGGAGCGGGGAACTGTGGGGTGTCGCCTGATGCGGTCTCCATGTCGGGTTTGGCCGGCCGCGGTCTACTGCCTGGTGGATGGATGGATGGATCATGGATGGGTTTATGGTCCCAATGCCTTAGGCGCTATCCACACTCGTCATACTCTATATATCACCCTCTACCTGTTCTCTGTTCCTATCATTGTTTTTTACTCCTTTGAGCTCTTTCTAATCTACTTATTTCTTTATGCTCTTTTGCAAGTCCTGCAGTTGATGTTCTACCAGTCCGTGATTCTGTCTTGCATTGCTGCCACTGATCTCTACAGTTGTTCTTCACTTCCCTTCCTGCTGGATTTGAACTAATATGTCCAGTCTGTTCAATCCCACGAGTGAGCTTCAGCTTCATGTAAGAATGAATAAGATAAAATTCCAATGAGGTTCAATGATCAATGATGTCCGATATAAGCACCTTTGAGGCAGGCTGCTCTGGGCATCAAACTGGAATCTTCCCTCTCTTGGAAACTTTATCAACTCTGCGCTAATGGCTTTGTCCTTGGATGGTCATGCCGTTCTTCATGGGTGATAACCAGGACAGCTCCTCTTTCAGAACAGGTTGATAGCTAGGGTGGTAAAAGAAGGTTGGGAATGCAGTTACATGATCGAGCAAAGGCGAAGCTGAGCCCACTCAAATATTTTACTGCAACCTACAGTATTTTATGTGATTCAAGTTTTTGTTGAATATGTCGTTGCTTCATGTTTTATGTTTAACCTATTTTCCAACTTATATTCTTTTTGCTGTATTTGTCTAACTGCATGGAGTTAACTCGTTGTTGAAAAAGAAAATAAGTTGGACAATAGGTTAGAAAATAACCTATTTTCCATCCCTTTTGTTTTTTCGGAAATTTTCTTGTCAATTTTGTGTGTTGATCTTTCTTTTTGTACTGTTCTTCTGTGGCTGTGATGATTGGATGCCTCATAAAGTGTTGTTTTTTTAGCATCCCTGAATTGTTTTTTTCTTGGGCATTTTTCGCAATTTACCGCATTAACTAGGATGGCTTGTACCATAACAAGTAACCAGTTTTTGCAACTAATTGTTGTCATTGCTACAGCTGTGGCGGCGGCGGCGGCGGTGGTGGTGTTGGGGGAGATCTTTCTAGGAATGAATGGATGGGCCTACTTGAAAAGTTCATTGTGTTGATATTGGGGCAGATCTGAGCCATTCAAATGACATTACTGTTTGTTCCATCATTCGCTTGCACAAAGTATATTTCTCGTTTGGTCTGTCTACTACTTATTCCTTAATGTTATCCAGTACTCTCCAGTGAGTGATTTCAACTTGGGATCTGGATGCATTTCAACTCCTGTCTCCTGTCATTCAGGCTTGTGTAGATTCCTTGTTTTGTTTGTTGGGATGCCCCAGCTTACTTGGATGAATTGATCATTTTCTTTGGTTTGGGGTGGGTGGGGAGATTATATTGTGCCTCCACTGTAAGTTGTTTTCCTGAACACAAAGGAGAGCTGTGTATCACTATACAAAGAAGAAAACTTCCACTTTTTGTCATGCTGACAGTGGGTAAATATGTGCCATTTAAGTGACCTCTTTTTTCTTTATTGGACCCTTGTTTGAATAACCCCTTGAATTTCCAGAGTCCTTCAATGACAGATCACGTTGAGATGTGTCATGGATTAACTTTGGAATAGGTTTGGAATCTAAAACCGGCTAAAATCACCCTATGAACTACGCAAAATCTTCTAGACAACCCCCTGGTGGATTTGAAGGATGCTTTTGCTGCTGTTGCATCTCATATGGCAGCTAAGATGCTCTTTGAATTGCTTCAAACTTTTATTCCGTTGGGTACTCTCTTGAGCTCTTATCTGCTTATTTATTTGCGTTGCTGAACCTAATCTCAAGGAGTGTTTGCCCTCCTGCAGAATTTGAACCTGGGGTCTTGGTCAATGTTAGTGGCGCAGAAAGTTGAGTTAATACCCAAGTTTCCTTCAAGAGCTAAGAAGTGAAATCCTAAAGGGGTGATGATCAACAACCATGGCTGACACAAGCACCTTAGAGCGATCTAGGTTGTTGCGGGTATCGAACTGGAATCCTCCCACTCCTCTCTTGGAAACCTTTTCAACTATGCTCTAATGATAGTGGCTTTGTCCATGGATGGTCATGCCATTTTTTGTGTGATAACCGGGGCAGCAGCACCTATCAGAATAGGTTGATCTGGTGATAAGAGATGACAGGGATACAGTCATATGATGAGAAAAGGCAAAGCTGAGCCACTCAGATTTTACTGCTAATAGCAGATCGTTTTCTGTAGTTTCCTTCATTTTTTTACTTGAATATATTTTCGCTCATTTTATTTCTCCAATTTTTTTCCCAGTACTTTTGGAGTTATGTTTTGTGGTCCTTTACTGTTGGAGCTGAGGTGAGTTTCCACTTTGGACTCTGGATGCATTGTGTTTTTGGCGTTTAGCACGTTGGGCCAGTGTTGATTCATTTTGCCACTTCCCATGCACTATTTTGGGTTTTCAGATTGTTCTCCGCTGTAACTTTTGTATTGATAATATTCCTTTCTTGTTTGTACTATTTTTCAATGGCTGTGATGATTTTACTTGATTTGCTGCTGAACTAGGATGGCTTGTACCATGGCAAATCGGCAAGTAACTAATTGTTGCCATTGCTGCTGTGATGGCTGCCGTGGTGTCGTACTACATATTGGAAGGAACCATCATACTCCTCCCTTCATCCCTCCCTCCCTCCTTGCACGCAGCTTCCAGCATAAGTTGCAAAGACTGTTGATATTAAGGGCAGATCTGAGCCAACCAAGTGACTTTGGCTCAGATGACATATGTTCCGTTCATTGTTTCCTACTTCAGCTTCTGTTATAATTCTCTCATGTTTTCTATCTACTCATTGGTTCCTGCTCTACATTATTCTCCTGTGATTTCAACATGAGACTTGTTCATGGTAATGCCATAATGGGACTAACATGTCAACCCTTGACCTCATGGTAGTTTCCTTGTTTTGTTTGTTGGGATGCACCACCAGCTTACTTTGACAGTCCTTTCTTTCATGCAGGCTCTCATATTTAGGTTACTGGTTTTTGCAGTTTTAACGAACAATCTGATCACCCAATTGATCTAGTTGAAATTGTATGGTGGTGTAAGTTTGAGTAGATTGTTGGATTCTTACAAAATAGCAAGCTGGATTGTACAAACTAGGACCGAATTTTGTCTATTTGTTTCTATTCTACTTGTAAGAGTTGGATTCCACAATCAGGACAAATACTAGGCCCTTGCACATCCATCACATCTTCTCTCATAAGAAATATTATTCTAGCACTATTCATTTATAATTTTACTATTCCTTTTCACCCAAAAGACCGGGTCCTAAAAAAGCAACAAATTTGTCCAAAGGCACCAGTCAGTACTCTGGTTTGGCCCAATCTAGAACTTGGATACTCTGGTTTGGCACAATCTAGAACTTGGATTTTCATTCTATTATTTCAGCAGATAAGTGCCCATCCATCTTCTCTCCTACCTAACGCGCTATGGGTGTTGCTAGCGACTGGACAACATTTGTAACATCGAAAATTTATAGGTGTAATATTAAAAAACCTACTAAGTCATTTGATTATGAGATAGAAATTTTTTACCGCAGTTGCCGGCGGCTCGCCGTGTGGCTGCTGCGTTCTTCTCGTGCCAAGGTGACACAGGTCTTGCTGCGTTGTCAGCATTTCGTCAATGATTTGCCTTTTTTTTAAAAATGTCCGATTTGCCATTTCGATTGGCCTTTGTCGTCCACTCGTGCTTGATGACTACCGCAACTTATGATGTTTTACACATAATCATAAATTTTGACCAATAAAACCATTTGCATTTGAATCCATGTGAGTAGGTGTCAGGTGTCAAGGGTCTAATGGGCCGGGAGGCATGTTAGGGTTAGGTTTAGGGATAAGATCAGATCCTTACTTAGAGGTCAAGTAATTCTCTCTATTTAAGGAGAAAGATATATCAATCTAATCAAGCAAGAATTAAGAAGGAAATCCCTTCCCTCTTGCCCGTCGTGGGCGAAGCCCAGCGGCCGGCGTTCCTAGCGCCCGCCGCCACCGCTCCTCTCTCAGCCTGCCACGCGAACACTACCCGCGGGGGTACTGTAGCTCACAGCACTAATTCCTTCACAAATCAGCCCCAAAATCCTCTAATCACATTCCTCTTGCATCGCAGTTCATAACAATTTGGTATCAGAGATTAGGCTACGATCATTCGCTGCCGGTCTCTTCGGTGCTCGTTGCGTCCTCTCCGATGTTGCCGGGACTGTTCTCCGAGCTCATGGTCGCGATCTTGGCGCCGTTGACACCTCTGTCACCCGCGCTCTCGGTGTTGCTGGTGGCATACGCCGCCGGTCCGCTCGCGGCGCCCTTGGCCCCGGTCGTGCAGCCGACGTTCACCGCAATGGAGACGGCAGAGAAGATGCTTACCCGTCAGGTGTCCGCGGTGGTACGGCTGTAGGCGGCAGTCCGCGGTCTCCTGGCGCGCCAGCGAGTACAGACTATGCGCGAGGAGCAAGAGCGGGCAGCGGCGCAATTGCAGGCGGCTTCGCGGCTGCAAGCTGCAGTGCGCAACCTCCTAGTGCGGCGGCGGCTCCAGGAGATGCACAAGGAGAGGCTGCACTAGGTGGCAGCAACGGCGCTCCAGAGTGGGATGCGGCGACGGCAGCGCGGCGCAGTGGTCGTCAGCAGAAAGCAAAACGCACTGGCGCCCGTGCTGGGGTGCACGGCCTCCAGGCGCACGTGTGGCTGCTTGCCAAAATTGGGTTAGCGGTGATTTAGAGCCCGCGCACGTACACGCGCACGGCGCGGAGGCGACCGGCGGCGACAGCACAACGCTCCTGATCCTGCGCTGGGGTGCGCCGGGGTCAGGTGCGCATGCGCACACGCATGCACCGAAAGCGGTGGTGTGACACGGCTCTCGCTCGCGGACGCGTGCAGCACAGTGGTGCTTTGGCGCGGGGCGGCGGCGGTGGCGAGTTAGTGGCTGGAGGCCTGCCTGCACGCGTTGGGGTGCACGGCGGCGACATGGGTAGGGGAACCTGCAGAGAAACAACGGTGCAAAGGCCGGACAGGGGCTGATGGTGAGCTCGGAGCTCGGCGCACAGCACGGCAGCCAGCGTGGCGTGATGCTGGGGCACGCTCCCGTTCAAGGCAAAGGGAAGAAGCAAAGGGGGCGGATCGCTGGCTCACCGCGAGGCGAAAATGTAGGCGTAGCAGTGGAGTTCGCGGTGTTGAAGATCATGGCGGCGCGACGAGGTGAGGCGGTGGCGCGGCGTTCTCCTCTGCTCCGGCTTCTACTCGCACGCGGACGGCCTCCTCCGGACCACGGGCGGCTCCGGCTTCTCGATCCTCGGCTTCGTCTTGACGTCGCGGTGGAGAAGCGCCTCCCACTTATCCTCTTCCCCCTTCTCCTCCTTCCCCTCCTCTTCTCACACGGCGGCGGAACAGAGATTGGGGGGAGAAGATCCCCAAATGGCGACAGGGCCAAGTGGGACTTGGCCTCGGGGTTTTGATGCGCGCGGAGGTCAAGGGGACCGGGAGACCGCGTGGGGCAGGGCTGTCCCCTTCCTTGCTTGGCGGCGAAGGCGTGCCACGGCACGGCGCTGCAAGGCTTGGCGCGGGGGAAAGGCGATGGCAAAGAAGTGATTTAGAGGGCGCCGAGAGTGTGGGGTCCACCTGGGCGTGCGTGCGGGCCCTCGGCGTGCGCGCCAGCGAAGCAGGGCGGTGCGGTTTGGTGCTTAGGCGCGGGTATAGTTGGCCACCGTGTCGTGCCGACACGACACGCGGGACGGCACTGTGACGTGCCGCGGCGTGCCGCCGTGCCGACCGTGCCGTGCCTGACCGTGCTATGGGCCAGGCCTTCGGCCCATGACACGGCACATGGGCCGTTTACCCGTGTCGTGCCGCCCATGGGCCATGGCCATTTTCGTCGTGCCGTGCCGGCCCATGGCACGTCAACATTAAAACACTTCACCAGAATCAGAATGAGACAAATTACAAACTTCTCAAGTCATCCACCAGACCACCACTTGAGTCTTGTAGCACCAAAAGTCCAAAAGATGGAGAAATGCCTGCAAAATTAGGAGAAATGCCGTTGGGGCCGCGCGGTGCCGGCCTGGCGGCCATGCCGGCCACCGTGCCGTGGATGCGCCCGTGCCGTGTCATGGGCAGGCCGGCGGCCCATGCACTGCACTGGCCTTCGGGCCGTGCCGGCACGGGCACGCTGCCTGCCGTGCCGTGCCGCCCATGGACCGTGCCAAAAGGCCGTGCCGCCGGCCCATGGGCCGTTTGGAAATATATAGGCGCGGGGTGTGGTGCGGCGCGGCGCGGCGAAGAGGTGCGGCGCGGCGAAGAGGTGGTAGAAGAGCAGTGCCGGGGTGGCCCCACCTGTCGGTGAGACGAGGACGGCGGGGTGCGAAGCGAGGCCGAGTTGGGCCGGTTGATGGGCCGCAAGAAAGAAGAGGGTGTTAAGGTGGTCGCGGGCTGAGAGACGAAGGTGGTCTCGTGGACTTGATGAATGTTAGCTGACCCATGTGTTAGTAAAAGGGATTTTGAATATAGGTTGAATATATATAACTAAACGTTATATTGAATTTGATTTTATTCAAATTCAAACACACTCAAATGAATCCAAATAAAATCCATAAAATCCAAATCACATACTTTACCATAATTTGAATTTATATTTTTATATTTTTGGTTTTATTTATATAGAATTAAGGGAAGAGGTTAGAATTAGGATTAAATTAGGGTGACACATCATCATATAAATAAAAGTTCAAAGTTCCTCACATTTTTACATATCAAATTTCTGGGATGTTACACTGTGGCTGCTGCTCTCAGAAGGCCTACGCGCAGACCATTACGGGGCTGTTCCCGTGGGATCCAGGTGGTTGTACACTTGCAGCTCCGTCGTGCGGATGGAGCCTACCGTTCAAGAGTAAAAAAAAGAGTCCTAGTCTATTTCAGGTTCAGAATAATAAAATAAGTCGAGATGTAAAAGGCTTATTTTCAGATTATAGATTTGTGTGGCGTCGAGTCATTGTCAAGGTGCCCATGCTGCAGCTCGAGGATGAGCTGCTCGGGAAAGGGCGGGGTAATGTCAGGTGTCAAGGGTCTAATGGGCTGGGAGGCCCGTTAGGGTTAGGTTTAGGGATAAGATCAGGTCCTTGCTTAGAGGTCAAGCAATCCTCTTTATTTAAGGAGAGGAGATGTATCAATCTAATCAAGCAAGAATTAAGAAGGAAATCACTTCCCTCTTGCCCGTCGTGGGCGAAGCCCCCGCGGCCGGCGTTCCTAGCGCCCGCCGCCACCGCTCCTCTCTCTCAGCCTGCCCCGTGAACACTACCCGTGGTACTGTAGCACCACAGGTACTGTAGCTCGCAGCTCTAATTCCTTCACAAATCAGCCCCAAAATCCTCCAATCACATTCCCCTTGCATCGCAGTTCATAACTATTTGGTATCAGAGATTAGGTTACGATCATCCGCTACCGGTCTCTTCGGTGCTCGCTGCGTCCTCTCCGATGTCGTCGGGACTGTTCTCCGAGCTCATGGTCGCGATCTCGGCGCCGCTGACACCTCTGTCACCCGCGCTCTCGGTGTTGCTGGCGGCATATGCCACCGGTCCGCTCACGGCGCCCCTGGCCCCGGTCGCGCAGCTGACGTTCACCGCAATGGAGACGGCAGAGAAGATGCTTACCCGTCAGGTGTCTGCGGCGGTACGGTTGCAGGCGGAAGTCCGCGGTCTCCTGGCGCACCAGCGAGTACAGAATATGCGCGAGGAGTAGGAGCGGGCAGCGACGAAATTGCAGGTGGCTTCGCGGCTGCAAGCTGCAGTGCGCAACCTTCAAGTGCGGCGGCGGCTCCAGCAGATGCACAAGGAGAGGCTGCACCAGGTGGCAGCAACAGTGCTCGTTTCATCCGCAACCGTCCGCGTCGACCTCGGCATCAGCGTTCGCTGGCGACGACGGCAACCAGCGCCGCCACAACTGTCCGCATTGAGCACCCCTGTCTGCCTTCCTTGTCAGCATCCAGCCTAACCTAGCCGTGCTGCTCCCCACCGCCGGCCGCCACGAGGGCGCCTCCGCACGGTCGCCACACGGCAGGGGGGCGTCTCCAACTGCCTACCCCGGCGGCTAGCGCCATCCTCGGCAAGATTAGCGGCTGCAGCTGTTGTGATGTGGCTGCCTAGCGTACTCTCCGTGCATATCAAGGTGGGTCTGAGATGGGCCAGTTTGTGCACGGTCAAGTGGCTAGGTGGGCTAGTGGGCTGTGGCTGCTGCTCTCAGAAGGCCTACGTGCAGACCATTACAGGGCTGTTCCCGTGAGATCCAGGTGGTTATACACTTGCAGCTCCGTCGTGCGGATGGAGCCTACCGTTCAAGAGTAAAAAAAGAGTCCTAGTCTATTTCAGGGTCAGAATAATAAAATAAGTCGAGATGTAAAAGGCTTATTTTCAGATTATAGGTTTGTGTCGCGTTGAGTCATTGTCAAGGTGCCCATGCTGCAGCTCGAGCACGAGCTGCTCGGGAAAGGGCGGGGTAATGTCAGGTTTCAAGGGTCTAATGGGCCGGGAGGCCCGTTAGGGTTAGGTTTAGGGATAAGATCAGATCCTTGCTTAGAGGTCAAGTAATCCTCTCTATTTAAGGAGAGGAGATGTGTCAATCTAATCAAGCAAGAATTAAGAAGGAAATCCCTTCCCTCTTGCCCGCCGTGGGCGAAGCCCCGCAGCTGGCGTTCCTAGCGCCCGCCGCCATCGCTCCTCTCTCTTAGCCTGCCACGTGAACAGTACCCGTGGGTATTGTAGCTCGCAGCCCTAATTCCTCCACAAATCAGCCCCAAAATCCTCCAATCACATTCCCCTTGCATCGCAGTTCATAACTATTTGGTATCAGAGATTAGGTTATGATCATCCGCTACCGGTCTCTTCGGTGCTCGCTGCGTCCTCTCTGATGTCGCCAGAACTGTTCTCCGAGCTCATGGCCGCGATCTCGGCACCGCAGACACCTCTGTCACCCACGCTAGCGATGTTGTTGGCAGCATACGCCGTCGGGCCGCTCGCGGCGCCCCTGGCCCCGGTCGCGCAGCCGACGTTCATCGCAATGGAGACAGCAGAGAAGATGCTTACCCGTCAGGTGTCCGCGGCGGTACGGCTGCAGGCGGCAGTACGCGGTCTCCTAGCGCGCCAGCGAGTACAGACTATGCGCGAGGAGCAGGAGCGGGCAGCAGCGCAATTGCAGGCGGCTTCGCGGCTGCAAGCTGCAGTACGCAACCTCCTAGTGCGGCGGCGGCTCCAGGAGATGCACAAGGAGAGGCTGCACTAGGTGGCAGCAACGGTGCTCGCTTCATCCGCAGTTGTCCGCGTCGACCTCGGCATCAACGTTCGCTGGCGATGGCGGCAACCTGCGCCGCCACAACCGTCTGCATTGAGCACCCCTGTCTGTCTTTCTCGTCAGCAGCCAGACTCGCCTAGCTGTGCTGCTCCCCACCGCCGGCCGCGACGAGGGCGCCTCCGCAAGGTCGCGCACGGCAGGGGGCGTCTCCAACTGCCTACCCGGCGGCTAGCGCCATCCAGGACAAGATTGGTGGCTAGAGCGGTTGTGATGTGGCTGCCTAGCGTACTCTCCGTGCTGATCATGGTGGGTCTGAGATGGGCCACTTTGTGCATGGTGAAGTGGCTGGGTGGGCTAGTGGGCTGTGGCTGCTGCTCTCAGAAGGCCTACGTGCAGACCATTACAGGGCCGTTCGCGTGGGATCAGGTGGTTATACACTTGCAGCTCCGTCGTGCGGATGGAGCCTACCGTTCAAGAGTAAAAAAAGGGTCCTAGTCTATTTCAGGTTCAGAATAATAAAATAAGTCGAGATGTAAAAGGCTTATTTTCAGATTATAGGTTTGTGTGGCGTCGAATCATTGTCAAGGTGCCCATGCTGCAGCTCGAGGACGAGCTGCTCAGGAAAGGGCGGGGTAATGTCAGGTGTCAAGGGTCTAATGGGTCGGGAGGCCTGTTAGGGTTAGATTTAGGGATAAGATCAGGTCCTTACTTAGAGGTCAAGTAATCCTCTCTATTTAAGAAGATGAGATGTATCAATCTAACCAAGTAAGAATTAAGAAGGAAATCCCTTCCCTCTTACCCGCCGTGGGTGAAGCCCCGCGGCCGGTGTTCCTAGCGCCCGCCGCCACGTGAACAGTACCCGCGGGTACTATTGCACCACGGGTACTATTCCTCGACAAATCAGCCCAAAATCCTCCAATCACATTCCCCTCGCATCGCAGTTCATAACTGTAGGAGAATAGGGAGGCGATGAACAAAATAATTTGTTATTTTCAATTTTTTTCTAATTTATTTATTTATTTATTTTTGGAGCATATATGCTTAGAATTTCTTTTGGACATAAGGTGAAGTGTATTTTGTATTTTTAAGCAATTTCTAGCACAATCTCGTTATACAAAGTCAAAAGTTTGAATATTTTTTAAAAAATTACCTCTATGTAAGGAACCTAGAGGTTCATCATGACCTCTGAAAAACATTCTTAAAATGTTAACCACCTAAGCATAAAGCATATAAACAAAATAAATTAAAATTACATACTCTAACACAGCTAATGATCTAGCTAAGCTAAATTAGGAGGGAGCATTAGATACTCTAGTAGGATGTTGGGGGTGCCTGGCCCCCTCCCTCCGCCCCTGGTAGGAGACTTTCCGTACAAAATGAGATACACAACATAACATACTAGAAATAGACAAAATAGTACTAAAAATAATGTGGAGATAGTTGTTCCCAGCAAAAATTGCATTGATGGAAATATGAAAATGGAATCTGAATTATTCGATATTCGTATCTGCTAAAATACAAATATGGATATCTGCATCCGTATTCGAATTCAAATGTGGTAGTAAAGTGGATACATCTGAAATCGTTTTTGTCGATTTTCTCTATCTGATTGCACATTCGTATTCGGCAATATCCGGCACTATTCGTATTCGACTATATATATAAAATTGTAAGTTATCTCTATAACTAATGACAAATTATGTTCAATAGAATACTAATAATTATTGTGTATAATTGAAAAAAAAATCCATAACTAAGATTTTGACATTAATTTTAATATTAAAAATATTGCATTCACAAAACAACTTAAAAGTTATATTTAAATTTAATGACCAATATCATTAATTTTAATTACAAAAATATATTAATATAAAGATTAATTTCAATTACTCTAGTTTATTTATGTATCGATGAAAATATTTTTCATGTATTTTTTATTATTAATTTGATAAATGTATATATATTAAAAACATGTATTTACTAATAATTTTATTTATTATATGATTAATTATTAAAATAAATATGGATGAATGTGATATTCTTAATGAGCGATCTCTGTCTAGACTTGTTATATACTAATACTTTAGTTTTTACATGATTTTGTATTGTAAATTATCAATAAAGAAAATGAGTAAATGTTGTCTTCCAAATCGAGTAAATATCTGAATGTGTATCCGAATTCGAGACATTCATTTTGTATTCGTATTCGAGAACATTTGAAATGGTATTTGTATTCGAGTAAAAATGTGCTAAAAGATCTTATCCGAATCCGATTCCATGTGAATTCGATCCGTTCCATCCATACATACTAGGGCCCACCACGGCAGATGCTTTTACCACTTCATAAAACCAAAGAAAAGTGATGCGGCCGGCAACCTCTGTAACAACCCAGGATTTCAAAAGGTGTGAATTTTAGAAAAATTTAAAACTTTTTGCTTGGACTTGAGTGCTACCAAATTTTATCCTAATTTGCTATCCACTCTTCTAAATTCTCCACAAATAAAACCTAATATAAAAATATAAATTCAAATTATGGTAAAATATTTGAGTTGGATCATTTTGTATTTTATTTGAAGTTAATTGTATGTGGTTTGAATTTGAAAGTAATTCAAATTCAAACATTAGTTTAAACTAAAATTCAAAACTAATTTAAAAATCCTAACAATTAACTCGGACCGTGTCTAACTAACCTAAGTATACCGGAGGTCCTCCAACCCTTACCCCGTGAACCACCGAACCCCTACATCTTCACCAGCCCACCGCAACGGCCCAACTAAGCCCACCGAAGCCGCCTCACCTTTTCTTCCTATGACAGGCGGGACCCACATGTCATCTTCCCCTTTCACACCTTTCCCTCACCTTTTCCCCCTCCTGCGCCACCGTCTACGCGCGCGCGATGGGGCAGGCATGCCGCGCTGCCCCGCTAGCACGGACGCCGAGCCAGGGGTGCGTCCGAGTGCTCGTCTCGGGAACTCCCCATGGGGAAAAGATCCCTTTACCCCTCTCCGCCACGCCTGCAGGGGAGCTCCCAGCCACTGGGGCGCGGCCACGTCAACCCCCCACGCCGTGGCCACCAATAGGATCTCGCCTCACCCTCTTTGCCCCTGCGCTGCCTTGACCAAACGCCTATACCCCGGGACCGAGCCCCCTCTCGCAAGCCAAGGCTCAATTGGGGTTTCGCCCCCTTCCTTTGTTCCGCCGCCGAGAGGGAGAAGGAGGAGGAGTTGGGGAAGAAAGGGGAAGGGAGAAGGAGGAGCCGCGTGTCAAGTCACCACCGACGCGCCGAAGCTGGAGCCGCCAAGAACCGGAGCGCCGGAGCCGTTCTTGGGAGCCACGCTGGGACGCCGTTGCGGGGGAAGAAGCAGAGCAAGGATGCGCCGCCGTGAACGTCTACACCACGCCACCCTTCTTCACCAAGCCTGCTACGCCTACACCGCCGACCCACCGTGAGCATCACCGTCCTCTCGTGCCCCTTTTCCTGCCTGTGTTGCCATGGGAGCGCACCCCTGCATTGCGCCGGCCGGCCGTCGAGTCGCGCCATGAGCCTTGAGCTCGCCGCCGTTTGTGAACCGAGCTTCGACCCACGCCTTTTTCTGCAGGAACCCAATCCAAAACCCCACCTAAATCGCAGCCTTGCCAAACACCTTCGCCGTTTAGCCGTGCACCGTTGAACCTAAGCCGCCACCGGACGTCGCCGCCGCACCCTGTCTTGACCGTAGAGGCTCCGACCGAGCCTTGGCCGGACCAGACGCGTGCTGCACCACTCTGTCGTCCTAACCTCGCTAGCGTGTACCCATACACGTGGAGGCCAAGCCTTAGAACCCCGAAACCCCAGGTCGTCGTCCCCACACACCGTGCTTCTCCGTCGGAGTGCCGCGCCGTGTCGTGCTGCACGCCGACCGTAGAGGCCCGAATCCGGGGCCTTGACCACGCCGGGATGACCTCTGAACCCTAGCCGCCTTGACCTTGGCACCGCTTGGCCGCCGGAGGCCCTGGAGCGCCGTGCGTTGCCGCCGCCGTGCATCGCGCCGGGACGCGCTGACACCACGCCCGCTGAGCGGGGAGCACCACTGAACCCCAGATTGGTTCAGGGAGCATATGCGCACCCAGAAGAGTTCGAGGGTCGAATCTGGACTTTGCCAGCCAAACCCTTTGATGGACTTGCAGTTGGGCCTTCTGGCCTGTTGAAGCCCGTGCAAGCCCATCCGATCTCTGTTGTGTTTGTAGTGAGTTCAGGGGTGTTGGTCTTTGTTGGGCCAGGTCCATTGAGCCACTTTCGGCCCACTAACACTTTTGGCCCGTCTTCGACCCACTAACTGGGGCCACTGACTGATGATGTCATGCTGATGTCATCACTTTTTATAAAATCTCTTTTCTGTTTTATAAAGGTCTTAATAAATGATTTATAAATCCTTTTACCTTTGAAAAATCATAACTAATTATTTATAGCTCCAAAAAATATGAAACCAATTTCATTGTTTTTCTAAAATCAAGCTTGTGATGATTGTAGGTAGTTTGAACTTGTTTGCTTCTTCAATATTGATTTTCTTTGGAATTTATGCTTAGATGTTTGCTGATAATCATTGCGTCTCGTATCTCGTGCCGAGAAGGCTCGAGCTACGATCTGGAGGAAGAGTTCGACCCCGACTTCAACTAGCAGGACTACGAGCGCCACACAGGTGTCATGTCACTCCCGACCATATAGATCTCATGCATGCTATTAGTTGCTAGTGCTTTACTTATGATGCTTTTTTGACAACATATTTTTTTTGACAACAATCTATGATGCTTTGGATGTTGAATTGCATAGACAAGCTTTTAGCAATGCCTTGATTTTGATATACCCTATTCCTTGAACACTCTACCTTTGGGACTAGCTACAGACCCCTAGCTAGTCCCCTATACTTACTATCCATATATTTTACCTGTTTTGAGATTTGGATGGATTTCTGGTGTTGGGCTGAGATTGGGATATCTCGGTATACTCTAGTATGTTTTTTGGGTGAGTGTGACTCCTTGATGTGTTTTGGCAGGAGTGAGCCGTGTGGTTACTTGTGAATGCCTGTCTAGGGAAGATGCGACCTGGCCTCTCGCCCTAGCAGCGTGTCGGACGGATGGAGACGGTGGAGTGCTCGCTCCTTACAATTAAGGACCGATCGACAGTTTAACCATATTTCATTAGGCTATTCCCTTACAAACTGTTCGCCTTGTTATGGGCGGGGTTCGGTTCGAGAACTAGTTGGTGGATAGCATTCAACCTGTAGGCGGATCGGTGTGATTGTGTGAAGAGGTGGTATGTTCCCTCGAGAAGACGTCACCCCGGCTCACTCGGGGATGGTTCCACTGCTTCGAGGACCGAGACTGGGTGATATGTTCCCCAGAGGAGGATGAGTCAGGCTCGAAGAGGTAGGAGAGCGCTATCGACTGCTAGGTCTCTGGCTGTTAGTTAGGGTTTTGGAACGGAGGCATCTGTTTCGGTCCTATCCGACGGGTCCAGTTGTACAACCTCTGCAGAGTGTAAACCTATAGCTATAGTCTGTGTCCACTGGTATGGACAGCCCTTTGATCTGTTACTCTAACAATACTTTTCTTGTGCTTCTTCTCTCCCCCGAGTGTGTGAGCCCGACCTTGGGCCGTTGACATGTGGGGATAGGAGCTAGTGACCCCACATCGCAGATGAGAGTGGGTTGCTGAGTCTTGGTTGAGATTCGGTACTTTGTGATATATTCCTTGGCTTGGGGTGTTGACCACGGAGGCGTTGGCCTCAAAGGTGTGGATCTCCTCGGAGATGACGACCTCCCCGCTATTCTGCATTCCTTATTGTCAGGGGTTGAGACCTGGACAGATCCACAAGGGGGCTACCCAAGCAGTTTGCAGGTTAAAGGAGGGATCAAGGAACTAAAAGTGTAGATGGTTATGCACGGGATGCACACAGAAATCTCGGCGAGACACGAGTAACACGGCGATTTATACTGGTTCGGGTCTCCGGAGAGTAAAACCCTACGTCCAGTTTGGTAGTAGAATTATGCGAGAGAGATCTGTCCCCGAGGAGGGCGCCCTGGGCCGCCTTATATTGGCCGACGACCTTGGGCTACAAGTCAGTTTCCATCTATCCTAGTCGGTTACAACATGGAAGGCTTATCTGAACTGTCTTAAACTGTTTGGACTGTCTTGACTTGCACTCCAAGCTGTCTTCATGTCCTTGGGCCCACTCGTCAAGTCGGCAAGGGCCCACTGACAGGTCGGCGGGTCTTCTGGTAGGTCGTGTCCACCTGTCGGGGACGGCTAAGACCCTGGTCGGTGGGGACGCATGGGTACCCATGTCTCTCAAGCCCCCAATCGACGTGTAGGCGCAACGATCTTGATGAAGTCATGACAAAACTTGAAGAAGCAGGTTGAAGTCTTGGCACCATCGAGGTCGATAAGGGTGCACGATGATCAAACAGAAAAAAATCCTTCAATCTTGCGCGAAGTCGAATGTCGATCTGCTGGAGATTCTAGGAGATCGAAGCAGAAGACAAGCTACTCAAACCGTGGATCCGCCAACCTGACCTGGATCAGGTGAAGTCCTTGAACGTCGACCTTAAGAAGGTCGCGAACGTAGAGAGGTCGAGTGCCAAAATATAGGAAGCTGGCTTCCGATAGGTCAAAGCGACATAGAAATCAGAGGGCATCGCAAGACGCACTCATGGAGTAGCCCCCGAGCAGTAAAGCGATCAGTATGATCGGTTTGATGGTCCAAAGAAGAACCTACGACCTTCTGCTATCAGCACGATGCTCTGACCAACTGAGTAATAGGCCAAAACACCTGGAATCTTCGGGAAGACGCCAAACGTCGAAAGCTGTCATGACCTGAGTCACAAGCGCACTGTATGGTCATGGAGATACCCATGCAAACACGGACCACCACCCGCTCGTAAGAGACAAGAGGCACCAGGATGTCGTCAGGTAGGGGAAAGGTGCGTCAACTGCCAGAGCTGCAGCGATGTCCGCTGGCCTGAAGTAAGCGACGACGGAGACGCCAGGAGGTTTGTAGACCTAAAGAGGGGGACGACAGAGCCACTGAGAGGTCCGAAGACCTAAAGAAGGCGATGACGGAGCCGTCGGGAGGTCCGAAGACTTGAAGAAGGCGACACGGAGCCGCCGGGAGGTCCGAAGACCTAAAGAAGGCGACGACAGAGCTGCAGAGAGGTCCGAAGATTTAAAGAGGGCGACGACGGAGCCGCCGGGAGGTCCGAAGACCTAAAGAAGGCGATGACGGAGCCACCGGGAGATCCGAAGACCTGAAGAACGCGACGACGGAGCCGCCGGGAGGTCCGAAGACCTGAAGAAAGCGACGACAGAGGCGCCGAGAGGCCCGAAGACCTAAAGAGGGCGACGACAGAGGCGCCGAGAGGTCCGAAGACCTAAAGAGGGCGACGACAGAGCCGCCGAGAGGTCCGAAGACCTAAAGAAGGCGACGAAGGAGCTGCTGGGAGGTCTGAAGACCTGAAGAAGGCGACGACGGAGCCGCCGGGAGGTTCGAAGACTTGAAGAAAGTGACGATAGAGCCGCCGAGAGGTCCGAAGACCTAAAAAGGGTGATAACAGAGCCGCCGAGAGGTTCGAAGACCTAAAGAAGGCGACGACGGAGCCGTCGGGAGGTCCGAAGACTTGAAGAAGGCGACGATAGAGCGGCCGAGAGGTCCGAAGACCTAAAGAGGGTGACGACAGAGTCGTCGAGAGGTCCGAAGACCTAAAGAGGGTGACGACAGAGCCGCCGAGAGGTCCAAAGACCTAAGAAGGTGACGATGGAGCCGCCGGGAGGTCCGAAGACCTAAAGAGGGCAACGACAGAGCCGCCGAGAGGTCCGAAGACCTAAAGAGGGCGACGACAGAGCCGCCGAGAGGTTTGAAGACCTAAAGAAGGTGACGACGGAGCCGCCGGGAGGTCCGAAGACCTGAAGAAGGTGACGACGGAGCCGCCGGGAGGTCCGAAGACCTGAAGAAAGCGACGACAGAGCCGCTGAGAGGTCCGAAGACCTAAAGAGGGTGACGACAGAGCCGCCGAGAAGTTCGAAGACCTAAAAAAGGCGACGACGAAGCCGCTGGGAGGTCCGAAGACCTAAAGAGGGCAACAACAGAGCCGCCGAGAGGACCGAAGACCTAAAGAGGACGACGACAGAGCCGCTGAGAGGTCCGAAGACGTGAAGAAGGCGACGACGGAGCCGCTGGGAGGTTCGAAGACCTGAAGAAAGCGACGCCAGAGCGGTCGAGAGGTCCGAAGACCTAAAGAGTATAGATGGCAACGGGCACAGATTACCCGTGTGCCCGCGGGTAAAAACCCGATAGGGTAAAGATACGGGTTTTGATTAGTGCCCGCGGGCAAGGGTACGGGTTTCACTTTGCGCCCACGGGTAAAAATATAGCAGGCATGAAAAAGTCTTACCCGTGCCCGCGAACCCGCCAACCTGTGAAATATATCTAACATACGGGTCCCAAGATATATAAATGAGCTGGCAACAGATTTCTTGCCATGCGGCACGGTAGATCTCACATTTGCACTACCATCTCACATGGTGGGTCCCACTGCAAACCTTATCACTTTGACTCAGCTCTCCCTCTTCCCTCCATTCATCATTCTCTCTCCACTCTTCTCTTTCACTCTCTCCGCCGATCCAGATGGGGGCGCGAGTTTCCTGGAGCTTGCTCTCCGCCGGGAAGGAGCAAGCACGACGTTGCGCGGCGAGCATCTCGGCGGCACGTGCCCACGGACGCAGCAGGGAGAGGCAGCGCGGGGAGGAGTACCTCCTGGCCGGAGTGGCAACGCTGGGCGGAGCACGTCCCCCGGCAGCACGAGGTGAGCGCGCCCGCGGCATCGACGGGGAGTAGCAGCGCGGGGGAACTCGACGTGGAGCGACATCGCAGGTCGAGTAGTTCCAGCGCCGTGGGAGGAGTTTGGCGAGCACGGGGTGTGCCCGCGGGTTTGCTGTGCCCGCGGGCGACGGGCGCGGGCACCGTTTTTCGCTCGTGACGGGCGACGGGTGCGGGCGCGGGCACATAGTTTGTCTCGCGGGCATGGGTTTGAAAACCTTTTACCCGTGGGTAATGTGCCCGTTGCCATCTATACTAAAGAGGGCGACGACAGAGCCGCTGAGAGGTCCGAAGACCTAAAGAAGGTGATGACGGAGCCCCCGGGAGGTCCGAAGACCTGAAGAAGGCAACGACAGAGCCGCCGAGAGGTCCGAAGACCTAAAGAGGGCGAGGACAGAGCTGCCGAGAGGTCCGAAGACCTAGAGAGAGCGACGACAGAGCCGCCGAGAGGTCTGAAGACCTAAAGAAGGCGACAACGGAGCCGCCGGGAGGTCTGGCGACCTGAAGAAGACGACCAGCCCCTGAGGGTGGAAGCCGGACAAGTCGCAGAAGCGCTGAGTCGCATCCCATCGTGAGCCACAAAGGTTGTTGGGAGACATACCAGGTCATCGTAGAGCTGGGCCGGTGAAACAAGATAAACGCCAGGTCGGTGTATCAATCCGTAAATATAATGAAAATTTAGCCTGAGCTTAAGACATGCTTGCAATGTGTTTTGTTTAAGAAAGCGTTCCCCTTATCGTGTCAGGCACAAATTATGCGAACTCAAAAGCTATGAAGCTGCAAAAGGTGTTCACCCCACTAACCACTGCTCGTAAAGAGGACGGCTTACCGACTACACTGCTCAGCATGGAGGCTTAGGTGTAGCCGGCGCGTGGGGGGAGTCAGAGACTCAAGGTCTTGCAACCACACAACTATGAATGCGCATAGCGAGTAAAGAGCATTTAAAGGACGAACACACAGAATTAAATTCCAAATCCCTTAGGTCTGACGACCCTTAGATTGGCAAAGCCAAACCCCCGAGTGTATCGAGGTCGGCTATGCCAAGCCCCTAAGCGTGTCGAGGGATGTAGAGCAGGTCAACGAAAGTCACGGAGATATGAAAAAAAATTGAGACGGTCGACAAAACATGTGGAAGCCGTAAAATATTTAATTGCAAATAAAACTTAGCTTGCGGGTAGCCGAGGTCCAAATGTTGTCGCTGTACGTGTTGCCGAGTGTGATCATCAAGCAGCTGTGGGAGGTCAGTAGAGCTGGAGCCGTGCTTGGGGCGTCGAAAAGGTTGACGACATGCACATGCCGAGCTGTCAGGTAGCCAGCGACACGACGTGGAGCCGTCGAGGTCAGCGAGCAGGCGCGGAAGGTCGGTTGTTGGTCGACTTGTCGAGGTAGCCGACGAGAGTTGGGGCTGTGCCGTGCTCGGGATGCCACTGCCTGTGTGTGCGCACATCGTGCATGCCATGATCCTTCTTGCCAATGGACAGGACTCGGAGTCCATCCAAAACATGGAAACAAGAGTTCATGTCAGTTAATAGAGATAATCAAGATATAGAAGTAGTACAAGTCGATTTAATTAATATGGAAGAAAAAAGAGAGGAAAAGACGTGTTCCCTGTTTCACGTGTGTCATAGATGGATTCTCTTTTTCTTTTTCTTTCGCTACGTGTAGATGACCGTGACGACAGTACAGGGCGGAGTCCCTGCCCGCACATGGTGGCTATCGTCGTTGATGACGTGCGCCAGACGTCAGCGGCGTTCCGTCTGACTTGCGATCAGGGCTTGCCGCAGAACACATCTGCTGACCCGTGATTGGGCATGGGAGGGTGGGTCACCCGGACGAAAATTTTTGGCGCGCCACTTGAAGACGTCGATCTCACGATTAGATCGGAATATGGCGGTGAGCATGTCGCCGTTGAGGAAGTTCTTCATGCTGCCGCCGAAGATGGCACTGGGTCAAGCCATCACGCTGCACAAAGAGCTCCTGATCACCCTTACCTGGCGCGCCAACTGTTAGGGGTTGAGACCTGGACAGATCCGTCAGGGGGTTACCAAAGCAGTTTGCAGGTTAAAGGAGGGATCGAGGAACTAAGAGCGTAGATGGTTATGCACGGGATGCACACAAAAATCTCGGCGAGACACGAGGAACACGACGATTTATACTGGTTCGGGTCTCCGGAGAGTAAAACCCTACGTCCAGTTTGGTAGTGGAATTATGCGAGAGAGATCTGCCCCCGAGGAGGGCGGCCCAGGCCGCCTTATATTGGCCGACGACTTTAGGCTACAAGTCGGTTTCCATCTATCCTAGTCGGTTACAACATGGAAGGCTTATCCGAACTGTCTTAAACTGTATAGACTGTCTTGACTTGCACTCCAAGCTGTCTTCATGTCCTTGGACCCACTTGTCAAGTCGGCCAGGGCCCACTGATAGGTCGGCGGGTCTTCTGGCAGGTCGTGCCCGCCTGTCGGGGACGGCTGAGACCCTGGTCGGTGGGTACCCATGTCTCTCACTTATTGTTGCTGCCACTACTATTGCATAAGCTTTCTACAACCATATATAGGCTTATCCATGCATATCAAAATTCAACCACCACTTTTACTCTTTGTTGCGAAGCTGACATGACCTACGCACTTATCGGGTAGATGGTGGACTTTCAGACTCGGAGCCCGAGTACGACTTGATTGTAACCAGCATTACCATAGCTCTTCTTCTGCCATAAAGATTTGATTATAACCAGCATTACCATAAAGAAAACCAAGGATCTTATGTCCAGATGCAGCATTAACAAGAAAATTGGCTATAGGCATAGGATATTCATCTTTAGGAGTACCTTTATTAAGATCTCTAAAATCTATGCAAACACGAAACTTTTTTGTTCCTTTTTTCTCAACAGGCACAATATTAGAGATCCAATCAGCATATGGACAAGGCCTAATAAAATTAGCAACAAGCAACCGATTGATTTCTTCTTTTACTCGTCATATATACCAGGATTAAAATTCCTACGAGGTTGCTTATTATAAGGCCTAAAACCAGGTTTAATAGGTAATTTATGCTCAACTAAATCACGACTTAAACCAGGCATCTCAGTATAATTCCATGCAAAACAGTCGGCATATCTTTCAATAACTTTATTAACTCTGATTTAAAAACAGGATCAAGATTCTTGTTTACAAATGTCGGCCTAGGTACAGTGCCATCACTAATGCCTACCTCCTCAAGAGGATCAGCCGACGTAAACCCTTGACCTAGTTTACCTAAATCATCCAAATCATCGATGGCTTCACACTATCGTTCTTATGCGCCCGATAGTGATCAATCCTTTGCTGCAACCACTCTTTAGTTGAACTCATTGATTCACATGAAGTGTTTTAGTCGATTATCGACCGACTTTATGACAGCAGGGATGAAACCATCCTTAGAAAAGCTTACAAACTCATAATCAGTTAAATCTAAGCCAGATAGACATTTTACATCATCATGCACACCTATAGAATGACTATCAGCTACAGCTACACAAGCAGGGATGAAACCATCCTTAGAAAAGCTACAGCTCCATGCACAATTTCTACCTCATCACCTATCTATTGTATTAAAAATTGATGCAAGGTAGAAGGCACACATTTATTTGCATGAATCCAATTACGACCAAGTATCAAGTTAAAGTTATCTTGTGTCTCAGCGACGAAGAAGGCCGTAGCTAGCGTCTTGCTCCCAATGGTGAGCTCCATGGAGATAACGCCTTTAGCGCCTATTGGCTCGTCTCCTCCCACACCACTGACGGTCATGTTGGTCTTGATCTGCTCTTCATCTGAACCTCCAAGCTTCTTGAATAGAGAATACGGCATCAAGTTGACAATCACACCTCCATCCACTAGCATCCGAGAGATAGGCTTCCCATTGATATGACCCTTCATGTACACAATCTTCAAATGATTATCAATATCTTTAGGCTTCTGGAATACAGCATCCTTTGGCCCAAAGTCAAGATGAGTCAAAGCCTCCTCCGAAGGTGCAGAGCCATCCACAAATAAATGAACCACATTGATATCAAGGTTCATGCGCTCTGGAGAAGAACTATAATCATTGCAGATCATAGAAGTCAAAGAAGTGAAACCGGCTGGTGTCTCTGGCGAACCCGGTCTGACTGCCTGGTTGGCCGGTCTGACCGCGGGGTCCGGTATGACCGCCTCTGCTGGTGGTTGGACCGCCTCCTACGATTGAACCGCATCTTTTGGCAGTTTGACCATCGGTGCCTACGAAGTAGCTTTGGCTCTCCACTCCTTCCTCTGCGGCACCATGGGTCTGTAACTGTTGAACATCTCGTCCCTCTTAGCCTCCATCTCTTTTTCCCTCTTCTCCTGTAGTCTCAATCGTTGATGCTTTCTCCTTTGGGTATGAGTCAAATCGGGAGGACACCATCTTGGCAAAAAGTAATTGGAGTTGGAACAACTTCCACTGGCCTTATGATCATTAGCAACAACAAATCCCTTTTGAGTAGGTGTCACAACCTGATTGTTTAGCATAATCGGTCCTTTGCCACTTTTCTCAACGGGAACATCCATTGTCCCAATTTGAATAATGTCTTGGCCAGTAGTCCTCTCTGGGTTGATGTCCATCTTTTGAACTTCCTCTTCTCTGATCTTAGGCTTGTACACTTGTCGTGGAGGAGATTGAATATTTTTCTTGGGCAGGGCGGTCTAACCGCGGGTAGGGGCGGTCTGACCGCGCTGGTCTGGTGATGCTGACCTGACCAACGTGGAGCCCAACGATTTTGTGTAGGCCGCGAAATCCTATCCAGTGCTGATCTTTTTGTTTTTCCCCATCTAGGATGAAAAGATTGTTGATAAGGCACCCACATCACTCCATTGTCATCATTGATCGGGCGAGGCGGATTTGAACTTGACGGAGCCCATGATGGAGCAAAAGGACACCTTTGTTGAGATGATTCACCCCTGAACTTTGTAGCTGCTCTAGGAGGTGAGGACAACCTCTCTTGATGTGTAGGTGATCTCATCATTTTTTAATGACCGATCACTTGTAACGACCTTTTGCTTAGAGTATTTGTCAAATAACATATCAAACGTAACCTTCAGCTTTGGGACACTCCCTTGATTCTTTGCCACGTTAAGCTTCTAGTTTTCAATCTCCGACCGCTTCGGAACAAGCATCTTTGGCGACCGTGGGCAGGGGCGGTCTAACCGCCATGGTACGCCGGTCTAACTGCCCTGGCCTGAGCAGGCTCAGTTGGTTGTTGACCAGATGATGCAGACGATCCTTGCCCCCCATGTCCAGAAGCTTTGACAGTATTCTTGAATGTCTCTCTACCATCTGGGGTCTTTTCACATGCAACTTCTCTTGTCAACTCTTTCCCTCTCAAATCGGGCTTAGCTTCCCCGACCACCATATTCTTGCCTTTAGTTGCTTCAACTTGGTGTGGCCGAATCAACACTTTAGGCTGCTACAATTCCATGGTATTGACATGAAAAGATTACTTATCCACTTGCATCTCATGAAGCATCAAACGACCTTCGTTTATGACCGATTGAATCTGACGACAAAACACATTGCAATCATTAGTGGCATGAGAATAAGAATTATGAAACTTACAATATGCATGTCATTTAATTTCATCAAGTGAGGAATAGTATGAGAAATTTTAATATTTACAAGTTTAAGTAATTCATCAAAAATACAATCACATTTGGAAACATCGAAAGTAAATTTCAATTCTTCTTGCTGACCTTTAGTAGCTGGCTTAAGTGATGCACAAGAACTAGCTTTAGCCTTAGAAGGTGGAGGACCAGAATGGCGACTAGAGACGGGGGGAGTGAATGGGAGCTGATAAAAATGCTTCTCCGAAGAGACGAACTCGGCCTATGGTCCCAAACGCAACTTCGGAGTCTTCGACACCCTGCTAGCCAAATCCATGTAGCCACTGGAGTGCTACTGGACCTAGGAGCTAGCCACACACACCCAAGCTACTCGAACACGCAGCAGAACACAAACCTCGAGCAGCAACTACAACCACCGGTCAGACCGGTACCTGGCACCGGTCAGACCAGTCCCGAGCAACCTGCTCTAAATTCTCTCAAACTTGCCCAGCAAACCTAGATGGCAATTCTAGGATGTGGAGCAACAGGGAGAAATCCAGAAGTCTGGCTGGCAAGATAAAACACACCACAACACGAGCACACTAAAAACTCTCCTCAGCCAAACTTGCTCGAGAAGCACTCTGTGAGCAAGCAGCACAACCAACAACAGCAACAAGGGTTTTCCCACTGGAAGTCCTGCACCGGTCTGACCGGTCCTCTGCACCGGTCTGACTCAGGAACCCCCAACTGCAAGAACTCAATCTCCAAAGGCCAAAACTGCACGAGACTGAAATAGCAGCAAGCCAAGATCCCAACCAACACTCTAGAGAAGAACTCCCTGAGAACCAGCCACAACAGGCCGCACCGGTCTGACCGGTCCCGCCTGGGCTGCTCGGGATGAACTCCACCCGCGAGTCAACTCCCTCCTTCTGATGCCTCGATCTCCCGATTCACTCCATGGATTGAAGTAAAACTTTTGGGATAGGCGTATCACCTCATGGACAAGCCATGCTTAAGAAATCGTCCCCAAACATCCATTAAAACCAGAGGAATCGAAAGATGAACACCAAGAACATATTTTCTCAGAACCAAAAGAAAACCCCAAATTTGAGCACCCAAACCCACAGATTTAGAGGGGGGTCACCAAGAAAAGAACCACAAGGGGCTTGTATGCATCCCACAACAAATCCGTAAAGTGGAGGCCTCAAATCAACCACAAGAAAATCGCTAAGAAAAGACTCCGAAAATCCACAAAAAGGAAAACGGGAATCACCACCACAAAAACTAGAGGAGCCACGCTGAACCTTCTATACATCAAAGGAAAGATTCATACAAGGTCTAGCTTGCCTCCCTAGCATCCATCCCTCTCTAAAGATCTCACCATGAAGCTCTCAAGCTAGTCCTAGAGAAAATAGGTAGCTAAAAAGAGAAAAATGCAAAGAGCAAATGAAAACCCTAAAGCCCAAGAGATGGCTGCCACAACCCTTCCACCAAGTTTATATATCAGGTCCTCCGGTGGGGGTAAATGACTAGAATGCCCTCTGGGCGATACAACCCCTCGAAGGGCAAATTTGGGAACTTGACAGCCTTTCCATCAGACGGACGCCCAGCAACTGTACCTCGTGTAGCCTCGACGCCAAGCCTGCGATCCCAACGCGTGTCTTCCGCTTCGAGCCACCCAGTGCTCCTCGGCCTCCACCGGTCGGACCGGTGCTCGCCACCGGTCAGACCGGTCTCGTGCAGACTCGAGTCGCCAAACGCTCGGACATGGCTTTGAGGATCAACCAAGGAACCCAGTGGTTTTGTGGTGAACCACTACAAACCCCGCGAGCTTGGTGCAGCCTCCACGCCGAGCTCCTCAACTTGGCCGCCACGTCGGCTCCGGCTCGATGTTGGCTTTCGGATCAATGTTGGTGGTCGATTTCTGTCAACCTATCCATGAGTTTACCTTCAATGTTGGTATTAATTTGATATTCACAATAACGATCCTAACCCCCATTATATGTCAAGTTCACACTCGCGTATGATTTTTGGAGTTTATTGTTTACACATGAATTAAGAGCCTAAATGAGGACTTTCGGGTAAAGTTCATCGAGCACTTTACAAGAAGATCATGAAGCCCGGCACAAGTCAAGACACAAGATGAACATAACTCCAAATGAGCCAAGGACTAAAGCGTGAAGTCGTGAAGCACCGAGGACCTAGACGGAAGATGCGGGAGTTCATGCGTCAAGCACCCTTATCCAAACCGCGGGGAAAATGACGTCAAGGACCCACATGTAGTTCGGCAAAAACTCAGGAAGACGCGAGAAGCTTGGGGAATTAAACCGGGGACGAACCAGGTCGAGGAGGAACTGGACCGGTCAGCCCAGGCTGGCCGGCCTGGCCCACTTCTGGCCCCGTTCATCACTCCCTTTGACCTAGCACCCCTTCGAGCTATTTATAGTCCTCGTGCAAAGTGCCACGCATCAAGCCATTCATCATTCGCCGCCGAGAAGCAGAGAAGCTAGAGGGACACCATCTCGGAGAGGAAGGTCGTGCTAGTTGTCTAGGGTTACCCTAGCCGGCGTGGGAACCTTGCAAGGAAGACCACGTTGGAGTTCCGGAGCTTGGATCAAGATCGAGGTAGGATCCTTGTGGTGATCATGTTCATGTAAACATTCATGGTGAAGTCTTTATGAATCCGATTTCTAGCGATCAAGTGCCTTCTTTTATTATTCTTGTTCTTGCTTGGATGTGTTTCTTCCTCAATCTATTCTTGAGATAGATTGCATGGGATGTTCTTGTAGCCGCGGTGGCTAGAGGTGCATACCCGATCTACCAAGTAGTTCAGCGCGTTCCTTGTGAGCGTGCTCTAAGATTCGACCGTGAAGAAAGGGGAACATCGTGACAGGATGTTAACACCGAGTACGACAGAACGACTTAGGGGGTTTGACCGAAGGTCAAGATTTAAAGTCGCTTTTTATGAGATTTGTTTGGTTTTCTTAATCTATCTTGCTCGGAGCTACAACATAAGCATGATCTAGGCTCTATAGATCGGTATCTCTACGCTTTATTTCGCTACCTCTTGTGTTTAATAGATTAAATGCATTTGAAATCTCTTCAAGATGAAAGTGTTTTCTCGGTTATTAGATTGAATCTTGCATTGCACATGTTCCACGGATTCGATACCTTGAGTGATACTCGAGAGAAAAAGGTACTACATGATCCGTAAGCTTGCGGTGAACCTTGGCGCATTATTGAACCGTCAACAAGCCCTTTTTCTGGCGCTGTTGCCGGGAAACAAGTAATCAAGATCCATAACCCCGAAACCCCATACCCTAATCATAACCCGAACCCTAAGGCCGCCTCCCTCCACCACCGCCCGTGCCCGACATCGACCCGCCGTTGGCCGCCCTGCCCACCAACCGCCAGAGTTGGAGAAGATCACAGGAGGAAAAAAGTTGGCCGCCGGAGTTGGATTAGTTAGTTTTCATTTGTATTTGTTACTTCTCTTATTTGTTTCCTATTCTGGTTTCTTCATCCTCCTCCTTAACTCGTTTATGCCTAATTTGGAGGGCTCTCTATAAGACTAAATCGAGAGGCCTCTCCGTGTAGCATTTACGTTTAGAATTTGGGAATGCCATTTGTAATGGACCCAGTATATACGAAATGGGTTGCCGATGAGTGGCAATGATGATCATCCCTTTTTAAGGACATGCCTTTGATAAATCGAGGCAGCTGTGGTGTTACATTTGTCCTTGAACCTCTATGTTGCAGCCTATGCGATCATTCCTTGCACCTTGAACCTCTCTCTCCGCCCTCCTTTCCTGGTGGTGATGGCAACTTGGTAGGGGGTGCCAAACTTGGCAGGGGTGCCAAACTGAAGGAAGGAGTAGTTGATCGATCCAAGTCGCGTTGAAGTCGACCTGCGTCAACAGGAGACGACGACGACGGAGTCAACGGGCGGCGGAGTCAAATGGAGGCAAGTGACGACGTCCACAGTTGGTGGTGGTGGAGTATGGACGTCCATGGCGGCGACGAGGGTGCGTGGGGTGCGTAGCGATGCAGATCAAAGTGTAGAGCGCTCGGAGTAGATCAAGATCCTCATCCCCCGCGGACGCCGCTCGGAGGAGATGGAGGGAGCGGACGGGCAGAGGGAGGCGGAGGCGGAGGCGGGTAGCAAAGGGAGGAGGAGGGAGTCCGGATCCTCTGAAGTTTTCCCTTCTACCTCAAACAGAGGTAGGGACTGCTGCTCGTTCGATCGACATCCCACGGCGGCATGCAGGACAACGGTTCCTCCCACGGGAGCGGGGGATTTTTTCAATTTTAACCTTTTTTAAAAATTTATTTTAAAAATAACACCACCGAAATTTTATTTCCAGATCTAACCCGTTTGCCTGCGCCGGCCCACGTGGCGCGGCAGGCCCACTTTGCCGCACCACATGCAGCGGCGCGGCAGGCCCGCCACGCTGGCACGGTGGGCTGACGAGGCTTCCTCCTGCCGCGCCACATGCATCGGGCGCGGCAACGTGATCGTGCCGCGCCATGTTGGCTGGCGTGGCAGGAGGTTCCCAATTAAATTTTATCAACTTTGAACAATCGAAATAAAATAATATTTGAACTTTAAATGTTACAAAATTTGACATGCACGTTATATAAGATACGAACATTCCATTTTATTAACACATACAACACTAAGTGTTACATATTTTAAAAATTTTAATTTCAAAGTAGGCTATGTATTATCCCTATATCTCACTTAGGACTCGTTAAATAGTTATCTATCTAGGATGATACCAATTAAATATCATTTAAATATTGATTATCACGAAACTTGTCATGCACATTGTATAAGGTGTAAAGTTCTCATTTTAATAACATGTAAAGAGTCAAGTGCTACATATTTTGAATTACATAATTTCAAAGTAAGCTGTGTATTATCCTATTATCCGACTTAGATTCTTTGTTAAATGGTTATCTACTTAGGAGAACTTTAATTAAATATCTTTTAAACTTTGAATGTCAAAAAATTTACCATGTACATTGTATAAGATGTAAAGATCTCATTTTATTTACATGTAAAAAGTCAAGTGCTACATATTTTGAATTACATAATTTCAAATATGTATTATTTGATGGTGTCGCGCCAACTTGGTTGCGTGACAGGAGTACTTCAGTTATACTTATCAATTTTGAACGATATAAATAAAATAATATTTGAACTTTAAATGTTACGAAACTTGACATGCACGATATATAAGATCTAAATGTTCTATTTTAGCAACATGTACAAGACCAAGTATTACATATTTAAAAAAAATTAATTCCAAAGTAGCCTATATATTATCCATATATCTCACTTAGGACTCTCGTTAACTGATTATCTACTTAGGATAATCTCAATTATATAGCATTTAAATATTGAATGTCACCTCAATTATATAGCATTTAAATATTGAATGTCACGAAACTTAACAACAAAGTTAATTTTTTTAACACTTACAGATTTTTCAAGGAGATAAAGAAATACTATATAGCTTATTTTAAAATTATGTATATCAAAATATGTAGTACTTTGTTTTTTACGTGTAAATAAAATGAGATCTTTACACCTTATACAATATGCATGACAAGTTTTGTAACATTCAAAGTTTAAAAGATATTTAATTAAGATTCTTTAGATAACCATTTAAAAAGAACCCTAAGTAAGATAATATGATAATACACAGCTTACTTTGAAATTATGTAATTCAAAATATGTAGCACTTAACTCTTTACATGTTATTAAAATGAGATCTTTACACCTTATACAATGTGCATGACAAGTTTCGTGATAATTAATATTTAAATGATATTTAATTGGTATCATCCTAGATAGATAACCATTCAACGAGAGTCCTAAGTGGGATATAGGGATAATACATAGCTTAATTTGAAATTATATAATTCAAAATATGTAGCACTTGACTTTTTACATGTAAATAAAATGAGATCTTTACATCTTATACAATGTGCATAGCAAGTTTTGTGACATTCAAAGTTTAAAAATTATTTAATTAAGGTTCTTCTAAGTAGATAACCATTTAACAAGAACCTAAGTCAGATAATAGGATAATACACAGCTTACTTTGAAATTATGTAATTCAAAATATGTAGCACTTGACTCTTTACATGTTATTAAAATGAGAACTTTACACCTTATACAATGTGCATGACAAGTTTCGTGACAATCAATATTTAAATGATATTTAATTGGTATCATCCTAGATAGATAACTATTTAACAAGAGCCCTAAGTGGGATCTAGGATAATACATAGTCTACTTTGAAATTAAAATTTTTAAAATATGTAACACTTAGTATTGTATGTGTTACTAAAATAGAATGTTCATATCTTATATAACGTGCATGTCAAATTTTGTAACATTTAAAGTTCAAATATTATTTTATTTCGATTGTTCAAAGTTGATAAAATTTAATTGGGAACCTCCTGCCACGCCAGACAACAGGGCGCGGCACGATCACGTTGCCGCGCCGATGCATGTGGCGCGGCAGAGGAAGCCCACCGTGCCAGCGTGGCGGGCCTGCCGCGCCGCTGTATGTGGCGCGGCAAAGTGGGCCTGCCGCGCCATGTGGGCCGGCGCGGGCAAACGGGTTAGATCTGCAAATAAAATTTCGGTAGTGTTATTTTTAAAATAAATTTATAGAAAAGGTTAAAATTTAAAAAAATCCTGGCAGGGTTCCTCTCACAATGATTCTCGTACCAGCAAATAAAATCCTCCATAGGTAGAAAAAAAAGGAGAAAGTAAGAGCTAAATACTCTCTCACTCCTCTTTTTAATAGAGATATTTGACTAAGAAAAATAATCTACTTATATATTATATAATAAAGATCGAAAATAATGGAAAACGTTTCTCATCTAAAGCGGGTTCATCATACCTCTCACGCCGGACTCACATGTTATATAATTGAGAAGTAGATAAAGTGAAAGACCCATAGAAATGATAATTTGGGGATGATGGTGCCAAAATACCATAACTTTTTTCACCGTGCGGTCGGCACCATTCCGCCCCACATGCCGAGGCCATCGAGGGCTCTCCTCATGGCGGCCGTGGCCTCCCTCGCCACCCTCCACGGGCTCACCGGCGCCGGCACGACCGTGGAGGAGACGTGCTCGGCGGCGGCTGGCCGCGACCGGCGCGTGGACTACGGCTTCTGCGTGTCGGAGCTGAGCAAGCACCGCGACAGCCCCGGCGCGGACGCCTGCGGCCTGGCCAAGGTGGCGGCTAACATGGGCGTCAACAACGCCGGCGCAGCGGTCAACGTCGTGGAGGCGCTGCTCACCGCCACCGCCGGACGCGAGGGTGACCGCCGCGCTCCGGCTGTGCGAGAAGCTCTACTACGACATGAAGCTCGCGTTCGCAGGGACCTACGACGAGACCAACGCGCACAACTACACGGCGGGGAGGCAGATGGCGGCGGACGCCGGACGCGGACTCGTTGGTGCGCCGGTGCACCGGCGGCTTCACCGAGGCCGGGATCCCGCCACTGGAGCCGGTGGCGCGACGCAGCGCATACGCTTAGTCACCGGAGTTCCCGGAACGACGGATCGAGGAACGACGAACCGGGAACGGGGACGACGTTTTTGATGCCGTTTTTACCTTGTGGGATCAATTTCGTCCCGTCGTTCCCGCCCCGGACGAACGATCCCGGAACGAGGAACGCGGCATCGTTCCCGTTCCGCGGTGACTAGGCGCATACGCCGTGCAGATCGCCATCTTGTGCACGGCCATCACCAACCTCCTCATCAGCCCATGAAGTGATTGATAATGCGCCCAGGAGGATTTGCATTTTTGGATCGACACTTTCCTTGAAGATAATCAATGGTCTTGTAGGGAAATAATCGCAAGGCTCTTCCAGCAGTAAACTAGTAGTAATACATAGGTAGGCTTTTAATTGCTTTATTTCTGTTGTTTTCTTTCCAACATACAGTACAGATCCCAAAACAGTGAAACTACATGCTATGCTAAATGAATCCAGCATTCACCAGGCCATTTTGATCATTACAGTTACAGAAGAAGATATTTGAGTAAACAAAGCATTTTCCCTTCCCAGACACAATCAATAATCGGGGAACACAAGTAAAAGAATAAAGGTCATTTGTTCATCACAGATTTACAATCCGAGGAAAAAGAATGCACACCACTTACAGTAGCTTTGAGCTATGCTATTGTACAAAACCAAAAGCGTGTACACTCTGGTCCGCCATTGTCATCTATCTTGAGGCAAATTGTTCAGTACGACCACCCAAAACGTAGTGAAGCAAGATCATTTGTGTTTTCACAAAACTTCCATCACAGATAACAACTCAAACTTCAACAGAAAACTAAGCAAAACACCAGTAAATCTTTGGCTGTTCTGGAGTCACACGACGAGTCACCAGAACTGCATTACGGAAGAGTTGATAATCGTGTCCACCTGTAACATTGTCTGCATCGGCAATCTACCTGATGACAGCTCCATCAGCCGCTCCTTAAAGTCCTCCAGGTTTTTCACTTGCGCCATCTTATGTGCATCCCTCTGAACGATAGCATGAACCAAGGAAATTGCAGAGCAAGTGACCTCAGGAGGAACAGTCCCAGTTCCCTGTCCAGCCATGATGATATTCACCAAATCTACAGCCTTCTCAGACATCTTATCCACCATGCACGGATCTTTCGGCAGACAATCAAGCAGAAGCAGGACCTCGTCACTGACAGCGAGGCATTCCAGCAGGACATCAGACACGTTACATGATTGAGCATTTGTCTTTCCTTCCTCATCTGTGCAGAGTCCACGGATTGCAGTGACAGCCTCCTTCCTTAAAACAGCATCCTCAATCTTGAGCAGATCCCGGAGCATTTCCATCCCACCAAAATCCAGTATCCCTTTCCTGAACATGTCAAATTCTGACAGGATGGCAACTATGGAAGCTACCTTTGCCAAAGCTGATGCTGGATTTCCATGCTTTTTATGTATCTTAGTGACAATCTCTTTTAGAACAACTGGGAGTCGGCTCTCTCTAGCAAGGATCTCCTTGTTGGGCCTGTGTACAGACAAGTTAAGTATTACTCCGAGCCTCTCTTCCTCCATATTCGGTTTCCATGTTGATTTCCAATTCTTCTGAAGATCTATCAGCTCTGGAAGCAGCCCTGGCCACCTCTGAAGGCTAGGTTGCTCTCCCTTGGAGATTTTGGAGAGTAGCTGGATCTCGTGCAAACCCTCTTCCTGGATCACTGGATGCTTTGAGAATTTTTGTAAGATGTCTTGAATTTGCTCCTCAGAAGGTGCCACGGGGATGGAAAGTTTATCAGCAGTGCTAGCTGGGGAATGGATCATGTGATCAAGACGCCATGCAGCTAACATATCACCGAGGAGGTGGTTTGTAGGAGTGGAAGAGTGGGATAAGGTCTTATTAGTAATTGGGCATATGTTATCCACTTGACAGAACCACCGATGGTATGATCGATCAATTGACTGCAAGTAATGAGTCAAGAAAACATTTGGTTACTTTTTTGAGTAGTAAATTAGTGGAAAAATTCAGAATACAACTCACCAAATGAAAATGTACACATGCTCTAGCAAAAAAAATTATCTTTTAATAAGGGAATAAAATTAATTATTGATGTTCTCCAATTAAAGACTATAGTCAAGCATTTGGAACAAGAAATGCCACCTTGGTTCGTAAAATAAGCTGATTTGCATAAGTTTCAGTTGAACCCTAAACATATCCAATCGTTTCTCATGTCAAAGCTGATATATGAAACTTCAGAAAGTAATAAAATTACTAATTTCGTTTGGAAGTAGAAAAACTTAAGACACAAGTTTTATTTGTTCCATTTCAAAGGAAAAAAGATTCCTATGTATTTGAGACATATTTTGACATCAAGAACCGTGAGATGGCAAGATGCATTACTAGAAATGAAGGGAAACACATAATGCCTTTTTAATGTTTCTTTAACTGTAGGATGAGACTAATCAAGACACCACTTTGTCACAAACAAGAACTAGTATTATAATGTGCATTAATAGCGAGAATTGGAAGTGCATATTAAGTAGAGCACTACAATGTATTACTATAGTACAGATGGAAGAACATGTTTGCTATCAGAATCAGATGGAAGCAGTGGACTTTCCGTGTCCTTCGAAAACAGTATGTACATGGAGTAAACCAGAAATTGAGTTTCTATGTGTTCAATTAATTGATCTTGCTCAAATCTTGAACTAAAAGCATGTATCTAACTAGCCAAGTAAAATATAGTTTGCATGACACTAATAACAATGTATGAAGTCTAGTTCTAGTTTTGATTATCAGATATGCAAATTACAGACAGAGTTGGATATGTGCAGAAGTCAAATAAGGACATTTATTTATAACCACATCCAGTACAAATCACAGTATAATTTATCAGTATCTTTCCAGCAAAACATGGGTAGTGAAAAGGGAAAAGGGTGAGGGGTAATCAAGTTGAATTTTAACCAATGAATGTTTAGAGGTAGGCACTTACATATCCAGAAGCCAATATAACAGGATCATCCATTACTCCACTGTGCGACAGATCACCCTAAGAACCAAAAGTATGATTGTGGGATCAGAACTCATCGAGAGGTAGAGATGATTCAGTCAATTTGTTTGAGGAAACACACCATCTTATTTGCGACGAAGTTTAATCATGAACAATTGAATTTATGTGTTCTGATTTCTGAATAAGGCATGTTCATGTTCATCAAACGCTAAGATTTTATAAAGAAGTGAATCAGGAATTCATATTTGTCCAAATATAGACATTTTCATGCAATAAGCAATGCTATTCTTATTATATGCTATGAAGAACAAGCAGCAGATTGCAGAAAAATAACCATAATTCAGACAGAGAGCAATGCGAATGATTTCCCTACAGAACTACTGTCATCAAGAAACCGAACGAATCATCAAGAGGCAGAATCAAGAAAGGATCCAAGAAATTCAAGAACTTGATCAGAAACAGAGTTGGAAGACTCAACTGAAAATCCCAAGAACTCAGAAATGCGCAATGGGATTGATTTCCCTACAAAGCTACTGTCATCAAGAAACAGAACGAACCATCAAGCGGCAAAATCAAGAAAGCATCCAAGAAATTCAAGAACTTCACCAGAAATAGAGTTGGAAGACTCAATCGAAAATCCCAAGAACTCAGATATGCGCAGTGTCACTTACATCATCATGCGGCCATCTGGTGGCGAACTCGCGAGGAAGCTCCGGTGGATTCGGGAGCTCCGCTTTCCCGTAGGCGAGCTCTATGAGACCTGTCATCGCCTCCTCCATCTTGGCGAACAGCACCTGCTCTTGGCCCTCGCTGTCCTCCTGGATATTCGCCAACGTGCTTCGCATCATCGCACCGTAATCAGACCTCGTGAGGGCCGCTTGTTCCTGCTCTGGCTTGCCTTCTTCCTCGCCACCGGTTCTTGCCGCCACCCCTGACGACGAGGCCGCTTGTTCCTGCTCTGGCTTGGCTTCTTCCTCGCCACCGGTTCTTGCGGCCACCCCTGGCGCCGATCCTGACGTGCCGGGAACGTCAGAGGACGCCTGTCCCGGAGGTGGGCTTCTTGGCCTTGGCAGCGTCCTCTGGGTCCGCGAGTTGCGAGAGGAGGAGCCGGTGCCGGTGCCAAAGACCTTCCTAGATAACCCCCGCACCAAACTTGACGGCGTCGACGGGCAGCATCCGGGCTGCGGCGGCGACGGTGGCCGCTGCTGCAAGGCGGCGGTGTTCCGTAGAACCTCCCGCGCCGTCGCGCGAATCAGCTTGTCCTCCAAGGTTTCGTCCGACGAGCTGGTGGGGCTGGAACGACGCCGTGACATTGCTGTTTCTTGGAGTCGGTGGAGTTCTTGGTTTCTTGCTTCGAGTTTCGGAGGGAACGCGTGATGAATAGACCTTGGTAACTGCCGTCTTCAGGAATAGGCTCTGGAGTCCGGCCTTCCTCTTTTATACTGATCAGGCCTGGGAGGTGGTTGGTTCTGTTGAGACTTGAGACTCGCCAATCACCGTTGATAGCCTGATACACGGTGTGATGTCCAAGGGTCTCCCGGAAGGGAAATGAAGGCCTTCTATATTGTTGTCTGCTATCTTCATTAGATAGCCTTGCCAGTCTGATAATTGTAACTGACCATGAACAATGTCTGCCCTTCTCACACTAGCGATAACACTGACCATGAGCATTCTTTAGTTACTCTGAATGGTACCACAAATGTGCTCACATACTTGCTCTGTTTGATCTTCATTTCAGTCTCGGATACTTTTTCGATCAGTCGTCAATATCTCTTGTTCACAACCCTCCACATTGACGATTATAACCGCTGTGATTGGTCTCTGCAATATGAACATCTAGCTGAATGCCTGAATGCTGTGATCCCTTGAGCTCCCCAACGCAAACCAGGGGAATAGGCAAAGCCACTGCTGATACAAATCCCTGCCATGTCACTACGCTGATCCAATTCCAATTGCAGCACACATGTTCAAACGCTTCGTTTAACTGAGCATACCCTGATGTCTTCAGCTTCAGGCTCAGCAATGCAGTTGCCCGACGACCAAAGCCCATGTGTCCTGCTTTGCTCGGCACTGATCCTTCATCCTTGACTCTGGCATTTCGTCGAACAACTGACGAGCCTCGCTCGCCCAAGCTCAGTCCCTCACCGCGGCAGCGCCACCGGCCCGCCCGCGAGGCGCTCGAGATGGACAGGCAGAGTCTCTCCAGAGGGCCGCTGGGGCCGCAGCTGCCGGCAGAAATCCGCTGCATCGAGCACCCACACGGCCACACGCCGCCATGTTCGGAGTCGGACGCCGCGGACTGGGGGACGGGGGGTGTCGTGCGTGCGACGACTCGACTGAAGAGGACTGTAGGAAGCGGCGGAAATGTGGACCTCCCTGCGGTGGGACGGTGGGTTAGGGTCTGGCACCAGTTTTGTATGAGGCGCCGGGTGGGGGTGGCCCGCGGTGGCGGCGCCGTGCTCCTATTTCACCTCGATGCCGCCGCGTGATGCTCCTGGTCCTGGTTGTCAGCGTCGGTGCGGCTGCTGGTCGGCCTGGGCTCCGCGGCGGCGGCAGCGGCTCCGCGGCTCCACTTCATCACGGGCGAACCGGCGAAGCAGCTCCTCTACGGTCCTCGCGTGGTGCGCCCGTCCTCCTTTCCACTGTCTCGCACGTGCGCTCTTTCTCCCTCCGCCTCCTCCGTGGACACATCGATTCCGCTGACCCCTCGCCGCCGTCCCCGGTCTCCAGGAGCGCTCGGCCGTGGTGCTCTCCTGCGTCTCGCTTGGCGGCGGTGGAGGCGGCAGCGACGACGCGCTCGAGCTCGCTGCGCTGTGTTTGCTCATCGCGTTCACGCGGTGCTCGGCCGTCTCCTTCAGCTCGGAGTTCCTGAGCAAGGTGGTCAAAGCTTGCTGTGACGGAGAGCGGCAGTACGCGGCGAGCCCACCCGCGGCCACGACTGGTGTAGGCTTGTGTTAGAGTCATCATAATACTCTCTTTCCAAGTAAATTTATATCTTTCTTTGCTTTTGCGTGCCTAATATCTGCTGATATTAGACCATCTGCACTGGGTACACCACCGGCCTCCTGAAAGGATACGCAAAAGAAAAAACACATGCACTGGGGTACTGGAAAGCTCCCGCAACGCCGCGCGAGCTTCGCGTTCCCTGGGAATGTGGCGGGGTAGCGGGTGTCCGGGAAAGGACGAGGAGCGAGACCCACAGCATCCGTTGTTGTTGCGCGCCGGTAGAAGGAAGGGGGAGGAAGAGAAGAGGAGCCGCCGCCAGCCGCTCCGGTGTCGAGGAGGAGGGCCGTTGTCGTCGAGCTCGCAGTCGCCCCTGCTCGCGCCAAGAATGGAGGCGCCGTCGTCATCACAGCCGCCCCGTCAGGGAGCCCGGCAGGCGCACAGAGCTCCCGGCACACCGCCATGGCCGTCGCCTCCACCGAGCTCGAACCGCAACTGCTCAAGTCGTCGCCTCCACCAAGCTTGAGCCGTCGGGACCTCCATGGCAAGTCGTCGTCGCAGATCCACGGTCGTCGCCGAGAGCACCCCGCCCTGGAGTTGCAGCAGCACCTCGAGAGGAGGGGCCGCCACGTCTCGGGGATGCCGTCGCGTTGGGGACCAAGTCATCGCCGGGGCTGCTCCGGATCCGCCACTGCTCGTCGCCCTACGCATCCGCCGCCACCATCGATGAAGAGCCGGCTCCACCATCCGCACCGCGAGGCACCCTTTGCTCCGCCCGGATCCGGGCGCGCCGCCACCAGAGCTTGCCCCTCGTGCTCCTCCTGGGCCAGCGCCGCCACCACAATAGCAGCCTCTGCCCAGATCCGTCGTGGATGCGCTGCCGCCGTGGATGTGCCGCCCAGATCCTGGCGTCATCGTAGAGCAAGTGGAGGTAGCCATTGTGGAGCCACCTCGCCTTGTGCCGCCGTCGGAGGTGGTGGCCTGCTCCCCCTGCTCGTCGGAGACGGTGGGGACATCCGCACGTGCACGTTGTCATGACCTTGTAGATCTGCGCGCATGGGAGGCCCCGCAAGGGCCGCCACCGCGGGCCTCGGCTCCTCCGCCGCCGGAACCTCAACACTGCTGCGGACCTCAGCTCCTCCGCCGGGACCTCCACCGCTCCACAAACGTCGAGTCGACCGCCGCGCCCGCACCCGCCTCAAATCCCTGTTGGGACCTCCATGTCCGCCGGTCGCACGCGCAGGGGATTGGAGAGGTCGCGCGCGCCGGAGCAGGGAGGGAGGAGGGCCGACTGCACCGGAGCAAATGAGTAAGGGAGGAGAGAGAGGGAGGGGAAGGAGGAGGGTGAATAAAATAAGTGGTAGTTGGTATTGAGTGGAGATATAAAGGATGACGAGTGCGGGAGAAAGTTGTATAGAGGAGAGAATCTCGCAGACCAGGCAGGAATATTCTGTTTTTGAGGAGGATATGAAGTATGACGAGTGCGGATAGTCTTAGACTCACTCCAGCAAAAGTGCGCATCCCCACCCGCAAATAACCCTTCTGCGCTAAGAGCATCTTCAACAGAATGTGAAAAAAATACTCCCAAAAACCATGTATTAGGAGTTCGCTAAAAATTAAGTTGCCTCGAAATCCTACCATCCCACAACAGTTCCCTAATAATCATCTCCCCAATATTTCAAAACTAATCAGGTCAGCGCACCAGGTAGCTGGACCCACTCGAAACCATGCCGATGCCATGCGCAAGTCTATCTTCTTCCTTGCATCTCATCCCGGTTTCTCTCTCCATCAAGTAGCAACCGCCAGCCAAATCGCGAGCCGCTTCTTCTCCGATGTGCATTGGCTTGAATAGTCTGCTCTCTCTCTCTCTCTAGTCCAGCAGCGCGCGGCTGGTTCGCCCGACACGAGGGTGACCGGTCAGCTGGCAGGAGCTACTATGCGGGAGGGACGGCGGCAGCGCCCAGCGTCGCAGGTGCTCTCCGGACGGCGGCCACATGGCACTCAGCCCTGCTCTATCACACTGTTGCTGCCTCGATTTGCCGCCAAATGCATTGTTTCTGGTGAAGGCTGAAGCTCTGGCCTCGATTCAGGGCAACGGGCCGATGCAGCCTCCATGACCGCATGCGCAAGCTCGAGCGCTCCTGCCTACAAACGTACAGGGATGACCTCGACCTCGACGCGGAAGGATCTCCGAGTTTTGCGGGCATCAGCGATTGGGGGGTTGGGTCGACGCGGAAATATACGGGGCGACGGGATGTTTTTTAGCATTGTTGTATATTTAGGGAAAGAACAGGAAGCTGTTGGAGTTCGATTTCTTGTGTTTTTCTCCCAAAATAAGTTTTGGGGTAGATATAAGGGAACTCTTGGAGTTGCTCTAAGGAGAGAGGAGGAATCCGATGCGCAAAACAAGAAGCTCTCCAGCAGCGTCGCGCAGCCCATGGCGCATCCACCGGCAGCAGTTGGCTCCCGCCAAGAGGAGGAGGGCCGCAGGAAGAGGAGGAGGCCCCCCAGCTCGCCGTCGTCGCGGGAAGAGAGGAGCCCCCCAGCTCGCCGTCGCCGCGGGAAGAGGAGGAGGCCCCCAGCTCACCGTCGCCGTGGGAGGAGGAGAGAGGAGCGTGCGGCGGAGCTCAAGAAGCTCGCCATCGCCGGCCTCCGCCGCACGCCATCGCCGCCTCCGCCGCACGCCATTGCCACTCCGCCTCACGTCGTGGGCCTCCGCCTCACGCCATCGCCGCCTCCGTCTCGCGTCGTCCGGGTCCCACATCCGAGATCCGGCGGCGCCGACGGCGGAGATCCAAGATCCGAGGCCGCGCGCGGTGGCGGCGGGCGGAGCAGCAGGAGGCGACGGGGTCGGAGATGGAGGGGCCGCGCGGTGGCAGAGAGGTCGGAGGCGGCGGGCGGAGCAGCATCAGGAGGACGGCGGGCGAAGCAACAGGAGGGTGGAGGGCGGAGGCGGTGAGGGAAGGGGCCGTGTGCGGTGGCGGAGGGGCCGAAGGCGGCGGGCGGAGCAGCCGATGCGAAGGGCGGAGCAGGAGGGGCCCACGTGGAAAGGAGAGCAGTTGAGAAGGGGAAAGGAGAGAGAAATCCCAGGAATAGGGAAGGAGAGGGAGGCGGAAGGGGGGTCTTCATTTTGAGGAAAGGGATGAGGGAACCGCTGGAGGGGCTATTGATTCCTCATTTTGGGGATGGGGGAAGGAATGAGGAAACTGCTCGAGATAGTCTTAGGTCACTTCTTGCTTTTCAGCCCCTTGCCCTCAAGTGCAGGAAACTCGCCAGCCTGGATCTCTGCTGCACCGTGGCAAGTGCTGCAGGTTTGGGAAGCTCACCAACCTGGATCTTTGTGGATGTGATTGATAGCATGATCTGCAGGTGGTAGGAGTAGTTTTCTAGGAGCTATTGTAAGACTGACTCCAGCAGCTGCTGCATCAGTAGCTGCATCCCCAAAATAAGGGGAATTACGACACTGTAGTGCCTCCAGCTGCATCTGTATCTGCATCTTGCGACTGCACCCCCCCACGTGCATTCCTGGGACTTCCCTCTCGTCACCGCATCCACTACAGCTGCAACTGCCTCGCCTCCCTCCGTTCGTCCGTCCCCACGCTGCCTCTCCCCTCGCAACTCGCATCCCTCTCCGAAACCCCCGCCTCGCCTCCCTCCGTCCGTCCCCGCGCCCTCTCCCCTCTCTGGCTCGAGGAGGAGCAGGTGCCGCGGCGGAGCACAGCGCGGAGAAGCTCCACGACCGGCTCGAGGAGGAGCAGGGGCCGTGGCGGAGGCGGGCCTCGATGGTGGCGGGCCCCAACGGCGGGCGAGGTACAGTTACGACGGTGGCGGGCGAGCTGCGGCCGCGGAGACGTGGTGGATCTGCGAGCTGCCGCGGTGGCCACGGAGATGCCCCTCCTCCTGCTCCGCCCTCGCGCCTCGCCTCCTGCTCCGCCTCCGCCCGGCGCCCTCCGTCTCTTCCTCCGTCCGCAGGGACCGCGGTGGCCACGGAGGCGCAGATCCGGCCGGCGTCGACCTCCCTCTCCCCTCCATCGGTCCGGATCCGGCGATTCCGCCCAGCGACCGCTCGGCGAAGGAACGCGGTCTCCATGGCCGCGGCGAGCAGCGGGAGCTCCGGGAGGGAGTCGTCGCCGCAGCTCTTCCTCTTCCGGGCGGCGGGCCCCCTCTCTGCTTCCTCTTCCGGGCGGCGGGACCCCTCTCTGCTTCCTCTTCCGGGCGGGAGGCAATGGCCGCCGGCGGATGCGCGATGGGATCCGCCTACCGCTGGAACGCTTTGTTTTTTTGAGCGAAGAATTCTTCTCTCCCTTTGCTGCATACGGGCCATTTGCAGTTGCAGATGCAGATCTTTATTGGAGTCAGTCTAATGCTCATCAGTGACGAGAGCACATGAACTCTTTGTAGTTATCTTTGAGATGTATGAAGTATGAACTGAATTGTTAGTTTGTTACGTCTTCCATACATAATGTCTATTTATTGAACTACTGAGGTGCTGGCCTTGTAGGTGCCATGGTCACTGGAGACGCAACAGCTGCTGTGATCTGATCACTGAAGCAAGCAGAGGAAGCAAAGATGGAATAATTAGGGTTTTCAAATCCGATTTATCCACTTTGAGGCACAGTTACAAATGTATTTTTCTATGAAATAAAATGCAACAAGGTACTGGTACCACGGATTACCATCATTGGGTGATATATACTAAGAACAAATATATTTTCTTCTATTCATTCTTGACCTGAAGTTGAAAGTCAAAGTTTGGTTTGCTTGTGTGGAGATTGCTCTTGCAGAACTTTTAGGTATTGTACTATTGTGTAGTGCTATTTCATATTCACTAATGAGATCAGCCACAACCCTACTCAACAATGCATTAAGGTAGCTATAAGCTCTTAACTTAGTCACATGGTTATTTTTCCACGATAGCCACAACCCCACTGTCTGATCATTTCTTCATATCATGTTTTTGTCAGAATCTGTCAAATCAAGGCATCTTCGGCTAATTTTTGAAGCTATACATGGTTCTCCAAGGGGAGAGTAAGTACCAAAATACAAGTACATGAATCGTTTGTTTCATATACTTTCACAGGTTTAACATATTTTTTAATTCCAAACTTCTGCTGGGATTGCTCATTTGAAGTGGACGGGGTGTATAACTGTATATACAATCTCATGGATTGATCATCTTGGTCCAAGTCTTAAGGACTTATTCAACTTTGGCAACAGAAGATTCTCCCTGAAACAATACTTATGCTCACTGATCGAATGATAAGTTTCTCTTATATGGTGTCTTTCATTTTGTTGTTAATTTTTGTAATGTGTATCGAAGATACCTAAGAAAAAGATGTCACTGAATATTTTCTTTATTTGTGCCACCAAGTTAATCTCTTACCACTGTTTTCATACAGATATAGCCAGGGTATAGAGTACATGCATGCACGCATGGGGATTTCATCACCATGGTATCAGGCCAGGCAACTTCCATGTGGGCTTGGCTTGTGTGCTTGTCAGGTGTCACGAGACTAATGGGCCGGGTCTAATAGGCCGGCTCGGCAGGTCCATTAGGGTTAGGTTTAGGGATACGATGGAGTTCTTGCTTAGGGGTCAAGTAATCTCTCTATTTAAAGAGAGGAGATGTATCAATCTAATAAAGCAAGAGATTAGAAGGAAAATCCTTCTCTCTTGCCGGCCGTGGGCGAAGCCCCGCTGCCGGCGTTCCTAGCGCTCGCCGCCGCCGCCTCTCTCTCTCAGCCCACCACGTGAACAGTACCCGTGGTACTGTAGCACTGCGGGTACTGGAGCTCTCAGTCCTAATTCTTCCACAAATCAGCCTCAAAATCCTCCAATCACCTTCCCCTCGCATCGCAGTTCATAACAATTTGGTATCAGAGACCATGGCTGGATTCTACGCTGCCGGCGCACATCCCTGGGCAGTGTCGGCCCTGTTCTCCGCAGCGCCGCCGAGCCCTCCTCCGCTCCCCCACGCCATCTCACCCGAGGAGGTGACGTGGATGTTCCGCGACCACGCCGCTGCCCTCCGCGGGATTCACAAGGAGTTGGTGCTGCTGCGCGAGTTCGTGATGGGTGGGCCGCCGCCGCCGCGTGCGTCCCTCTCTTCCTCGTCGGCGGCAGCACTCCCAACGCCATCCACATGACCATTCGCAACGGAGATGGCGGAGAAGATGTTTACCCGTCAGGTGTCCGCGGCAGTGCGGCTGCAGGTTGCAGCACGCGGCCTCCTGGCGCGCCGGTGGGTGGGTCGGCTACTCGATCTGCAGTTGATTCAGCCCCGCATCCCGTCGCAGTTCATCCAGGCTGTTCGTCGCCGCGCAAAGGCGGCCACCACGGCGGCGCAACTTCAGGCAGCGGTGCGGCTGCAGGCTGCGGCGCGCGGCTTCCTAGCGCGACGGCGGCTACAAAAGGCGCACAAGCAGATGCGGGATCGGGAGGTAGCCTTGGCGGCGGTCGCCTTCGATGCAGAGGGACGTGATCTCGACTCGTTCGATGGCTACCAGCAATTGTGCTGATCCGCTGCTGTGTCCAAGGGTGCGCGTGGTGTTTTTCCCGCGGGCGGTGTACTCCAACTCTGCAGGGGCGGTGGTAGGGGAGGCGTGTTCCTCCTTGTCACCAGCGGGGACGCACTGCCTAGCGCCTCAGCTTTCTGTCTCCGACCACCACGAGGACGTCTCCGTTGGTCTTCGTCGTGACTGCTTCCAGGTGGCTGTGCCACTGCGCCCCTCTCGTTCAGATGGTCTCCATGGGATCCAGGTGGTCATACACATGCAACTTCGTCATGCGTATGGTGCCTACCGTCGGGGAGTCACACAATAAAAAGTCTGAGTCTATTTCAGATTAAGAATAATCAAATAAGTCGAGATGTAAAAGGCTTATTTTTAGGTCATAAGTTTGTGTGGAGTCGAGTCATTGTCAAGGTGCCCATGTTGCAGCTCGAGGACGAGGTGCTCGGAAAAGGACGGGGTAATGTCAGGTGTCAAGGGGCTAATGGGCCGGGTCTAATAGGCCGGCTCGACAGGCCCATTAGGGTTAGGTTTAGGGATAACATCGAGTTCTTGCTTAGGGGTCAACTAATCCTCTCTATTTACAGAGAGGAGATGTATCAATCTAATAAAGCAAGTAGAAGGAAAGCCATTCTCTCTTGCTAGCCGTGGGCGAAGCCCCGCGGCCGGCGTTCCTAGCGCCCGCCACTCCTCTCTCTCACCCCACCATGTGAACAGTACCTGCGGTAGCACCGCGGGTACTTTAGCTCTCAGCCCTAATTCTTTCACAAATCAGCCTCAAAATCCTCCAATCACCTTCCCCTCGCATCGCAGTTCATAACAGTGCTACTCATGACTTCATGAGTATTTAGTGATAAAACTGGTCAGGTAGTGAGTGTATCCCAATCAATTCACAGGAGAGGCAAAAATTGTAATGCTGCGCCCATAGATTGTCAGAACAGTTGTCATACTCATTTGCCATTTTTTAATTCAGCGCAATGTCGGGTCCTGTTCTTTTCATCACAAAGAAACAGTGAAAAGCACTATTTACCTATCACATCCATCACATCTTCTCTCACAAAAAATACTATTCCAACACTATTCATATTTGCAACTTCACTATCTTTTTCACCCAAGAGAACGGGTCCTAAAACATCCAAATTCTTTTTATCTTTTAATACAAGATGCGATGCGCTAGACAAACTGCTTCAGTTGATGTAAGCATTTGAATGGTTGTGGCTTGAATTTGTATCGCACCAGTACAGATACATTTTTTCTATTATAAAACAAATGTTTGGGTGATTCCCTTGTGAAGAATCCTGCTGTATAATCCTTGTGTATATATATAACTGTTGAAAAAATCTGCCGGCCTACCACTGTAACATAAAAAAATAGTAAAAGTGAAAACTTTCTTTAATTTTACTATTTGTCCGATCCCTGTTATTCTTAACCTTTCTTTTAACTTGCTCCCCAACAATAATATATATAAACTAATAAATACTCTGAAAAAACATTACATTTTAGTCATGATAGGGCGCGCAAAGCGCGTCTTAATGTTCGAGTTATAGCTTAACTACTGAAACTGGACATTACGACGGTTACATGGCTTACAGCAACATAGATGGATAAACGTTGGTGAAACAACTAATGTTTGGAGTGCTGTATGACAAACCTATGTTACCATACCTTTCACCCATGTCCAAATTATCAAACGTTTATAGTATAGGTTTAAAATGTCCATACCTCCAACTTGGTACAAGCACTGAAACAGTTTATACTTAGAGTAATTACATTAATGCAGTAGTATTAAATTCCTACTAATAAAATTCTGCAGTAAACCTGAAGGATGCCTAGCAACATGTAGTGTTGGACCACTGGTTCATTACCATGTAGTATGCTTAAAGACATTAGACAAGGAAATCACAGTTAATTGCTCATACTTTATCTTAGCAGCAGTACATATATTCTTAAGCTACTTTGCACATGTGATGCTTTGTTTCTCTTCGTTATTCAATTAGCCTGTGTGAGTACTCTTGTAGGCAATTAAGAGGCTTTACTGTTCAAATCTGGATTCCAACCAACTATTTGGGTTGAAGATGGCAAAAAGATGCTTATGATAGTTAACACACTTCTTTGAACAAGGGGTTTTATGTAATTAGGCAACATGCATATCATCTGATTGTGATGATGTCATCACATTTTGTTTTTCATGATGACAAATGACAGTTTTTTCCTTTTGAAATAAAAGTTCTGTTGTGAAATGAACTTATATCATTATTGTTATTGTTAAAAAAGTGAAGTCAATACTTGAGAAATTTATGTGGTTGTTTTGAAATTAACACGATGTTTTTGAAAATAATGACTTATTCATATAACAATGAACATATTTGTTACATTGAGATGCAGCACGTGCGTGTCGCACATGCATGATTACTAGTGTAACGACCCGGGTTTTCAAAAGAGGAAAACCCGTCATCCTGTACTCGCGATAGTCCCTGGATCAGATGCTATCACGCACAGACATCCATCACAGATAAATATCACAACCATACAACGAAATTAAGCATCAAAGTATTAATATTATTATAAGTCCTGAGTAAAGGAGTACATCATTACACGTCTCTTGGCGGAATATCATGAATAAGAGCCAACGCAGCAGTAGCTAGCTTCCAGAAGGTGTCTCCATCTTTATTCTTCTCTCCCACATGCATCCTTGAGCGTAGCGATGCGCCCCTCAGTCGTACCATCCGTCGGCGTTGTTGTCGAAGTCTGACTCGTACCCTGCAAGCTCAGGGGCTATCCCCAAGGATCGGGATAGGTCCACGTCACCAACCGTATGCAAGTTTTAAGTGGCCTACTTCTAAAGGTAAAGAAAGGAACAAGATAGAGGCTGGGTTTTCCTAAGCAGCAGCAGCAACAATATAAACAGAATAACATCTCCAATTCCCACCAATTCCCATATCACTCATCCACAAACGGTTACACCTGGTCACCCAGATCACCGTCACCAGAACCTATCTCCAACTAGGGTCGGTGCGAGAACTCCCACTCCTCGCACCTCAATGATTGCACCCAGATCCGCGAGGCAGAGGGAGCAACTCCCCTCTCCCCGAGTACAACCACGACTCACAACACACTCGAATCCTATATGGGGAGGTAGAAATCCCAAAACGTAAGAGTCGGAGTAAACAACGGGCATGTCCATAACCGAGGACACGTCTATACGTATAGATCTAAACTCTGCAGAGCGTGTACACCAGTACCCTACTCAGAATAGCACCCGGACGGTGTACAACCGTCCGAGCCTACCCAACCGAACGAACACCTCGGAGTTACGATTCCACCCTGCATCTAGGTCTTGATGTGGTCCCCCACAGAAGACCACCCCAGAACTGTGAAATAGCCCTCGTGTGGCCACACGGGGACGCACCTCTCGGGGAGCCGAAGGGTCCAAAGCCCACTCTCCCCTACATTGATCTGCCTATCCTACAGCAGGTATGGCATCGCACTTGCTAGGGTCGACCCGGCCCTATCCCCACTCTCGGCGAGGTGGTGAGTACGAAAGTCCCGTGCAACAAAGCGACCCACTCGGTTTCAGACCGGGGCGAGCTCCTATTCTCCAAGTCATCACAAAAACCCCAACACCTGTGCTCCTAAAATAATGTACCTGGGATTCAAAGTAGGTCGGGCGTGAACCTGGGAGCGGGTAGTCCTCGTAGCCGAGGTCGTCGTTGTAGTCCTGGTTCAGCTCTCCGGCTCCGGCTGCTCCTAGAATCGTAATTAAATAAATAAACACGGCTGCTAAAGCAATAACTCCAAGAGGAAAAACAAATAAGACCGAAAAAGGAGGCAAACCCTAGCCTAGCGCGGAGTTTGAGATTTTTAGAAGATTTTAGGAAAAGGTTTTGTATTTTTCGGAGTTAAAACGGATTTATTATGAATTTTCTAAAGGAAAATACATTTCTGAAATTAAAATACGCATATACAATATCACTGACTTTAGGCTAGCTACAGGGTATCTCCAGCTGACTCTAACAAGGCTTAAAGCCGGCTGCTGGCTAGCTCCAGCGGCTGACACGGCAGCCACGTGCTTGCCTTTAAGCCAGCGGCTGCACGCGTGGCAGCCGACGCGGCAGCCTGGCAAGGTAGGGCACAGTGGATCCCAGGCAGATCGGCTGCGGCGCGCCGCAGTGCGGCCCGGCTGGTGGCCTGGCCATGGGTGGCCGGCCGCATAGGATCCAACCGGATCCTCTACAATGTGATGCGCGTGTGTGCGTGTGTAACAAAACCCCAGGGGTTTAGGCCTAGGCTGGCTGTTGCTCGACGAAATGCCGCAGAGGAGCGGCGGTGCGGTTTAGGCTCGCCGGCGGCGAGGTGGGACAGTGGCTGGACATCACGCGGCAAGGCTCGACTCGGGAGGCGCTTGCGCACACGGTAGGGCCAAGAAAGGTCGGACCTTTGGCCGAAGCGATGCTCGACGGCGACGGTGCCGTGATGGGCGCGGCGGTGTAGTGCGTTGATCGCCGGCGTTGGCGCGTGGGTGTGCCAAAACGCCAGACGTGTGCGTGCGTGCATCTGGTGAAACGATGCGGGCCAACAGATTGGGGCTTTGCCCTTTCCCATGAGCACAAGGCCGGCTCGGTCAAGGCAGCGCTCTAGCCGGCGGGTGCGATGACGGAGAGCAGGGCATCCGCAGCTGGGCGATGACGCGCGTGAGTGCGCGGTCGCGCCGGTGGCGAGATGAGCACGGTGAGACCCTAAAGGCAGGGCCTTTTTCCTTCCCTGCTCGCGCGTGCACGAAGGCAACCCGCGCGACGAGCAGGTCATCGGAACGACCATCGATCAAAGAGGAAAAAGGGACAGAGCCAAGCGGTGAGCACGCGCATTGACGACGGCAGCGGCACCTGCAGGCGTAAGGCACGGCTCGATGGCCGGCGTCTCAAGCATTGGCAGTCAGCGGCGGAGGCGCGACGCGTGCGGAGGCGAACACAGGGTCAAGGCGGGGTCTTTCCTCCCTCGGCGCGATGGCCGACTCCACAGGAGAGAGAGGGATGACGACGCTCACCTGATGACCTCTGGTCGGAGTGAAGAGCGGTGGTGAAGAGCGTGGCATAGCAGGACGACGGCAGAGTGAGCTGGAGCAGGGGAAGCAGAGCGGGTGTGGCGGCTTCAGTAGGGACGGCGCCGGCTTCTCGTCGATCAGCTGCTCCCGCGGACGGCTCCGGCTTCACGGCGGGCTCCCTCGAACGACCTCCCTGCCTCCCTCTCCTCCCCCTTCTTCTTCTTCTCCAGCGGCAGTGGGAAGGGGAAAACCCCAAGGACTTGCTAGGGTTGAGGGGCGGCCGCGGCGGTGGGTTATATAGGCGGGCACGCGCGGTGTGGACGGTTGGATGCGCGGTGGGTTAACTCCAAGGATCTCACACTAGCATTTTATATTTCCTAGAATTTTTAATTACTCAAAATAAATCTAGGAATATTAGGAGACAAAAGAAGACATCCTTATTTAAATTATCATGCACTCCAATAATTTCACCAAAAACTTTAAAATCCTCATTTTCATAACTAAACATTCCGTAATAAAATTACAGGATGTTACAGACTCCCCCCTCAAAAGAATCTCGTCCCCGAGATTAAGAATTTACCTCCGTCTCGAAGAGGTGAGGGTATTTCTCCCTCAAGACCGATTCTTTCTCCCACGTCGCTTCTCGCTCGGTGTGATTGCTCCAAAGCACCTTGCAGAAGCGAGTGGTGGTACTCCTTGTAGCTTTCTTGGCCCAATCCAGTATCTTTACCAGATACTCCAAGTATTCCATATTGTCTTGCAAGTCGATAGCATTGGTGAAGACATGCTTGTCCAGCTTAGGGTCGAGGCACCCCCGGAGTTGCGATATGTGAAACACAGGATGCACTCCGGCAAGATCAGGTGGTAACTCCAGCTTATAAGCTAGTTTCCCCACTTTTACAATGATCAGGTATGGTCCCACAAACCTCGGTGCTAGCTTCCCCTTCACATGGAACCTCTTTGTGCCTCTAAGCGGTGACACCCTCAAAAGGACGTAGTCACCCACTTCAAAGGAGATATCCCTTCGTTTTGGATCAGTGTAGCTCTTCTGCCTACTTTGAGCTATCTTCAGGTTCTCTCTTACCTTAGCCACATTTTCCTCGGCTTCAACAATGGAAGCAGGACCAAAGAAAGTCCTCTCCCCCACCTCAGACCACATCAACGAAGTTCTACATTTTCTGCCATAAAGAGCTTCAAAGGGTGCCATTTGCAGACTTGCCTGAAAGCAGTTGTTGTATGAGAACTCAGCGTAAGGCAGACTCTTCTCCCAATCATTGCTGTATGTCAACACACAAGCTCTCAGAAGGTCTTCGAGAACCTGATTTACCCGTTCAGTCTGTCCATCAGTCTGAGGATGAAAAGTCGTACTGTAGTCCAAGTGTGTGCCCATTGAATCATGCAGACTCTTACAGAACTGAGCAGTGAACTGAGGGCCACGATCGGACACAATGCTACGTGGTGCTCCGTGCAACCTCAGGATGTGCTCCACGTAAAGATCGGCCAACTGGCTCACACTGAACCTGTTCTTTACTGGGATGAAATGTGCTACCTTGGTCAAACGGTCCACAATCACCCAAATTGAGTCGTTTCCCTTTTGTGTGCGAGGTAGACCTACCACAAAGTCCATGCTGATATCATCCCATTTCCATTGAGGTATCTCTAGTGGCTGTAGCAGGCCAGCAGGTCTTTGATGTTCCGCCTTCACTCTCTGGCATGTGTCACATCGAGGAACATACTCAGCGATGTCCTTCCTCATATTCTCCCACCAGAAGTGACTCTTCAAGTCTTGGTACATCTTGGTGCACCCAGGGTGAATAGAGTACCGAGAGTCGTGAGCTTCCTTCAGAACTGTCTTCCGAATCTCCCCACCACTAGGCACACATCTGCGATCCTTCAGCCACAACATGCCTTGCTCATCAATGCGGTAGTCAAGGGCCTTACCTCTTGTCAGAAGATCCTTTACTTCCTCAATCTCTGGACACTCCTTCTGGGCTTGCCGGATTTGGTCTTCTAAATCGTACTTCACCCTCAGCTCATTGAGCTGACCCTCCTCGACGATGTCGAGCTTCAATCTTTCCATTTCTTTGTACAACTCTGGCTGTTCCTCCTGCACCATCAGGTTGTTGCAATAGCTTCTTCGGCTCAACGCATCGGCCACAACATGCGCTTTGCCTAGGTGGTAGTGAATGTTGAGGTCATAGTCCTTTATCAACTCTAGCCGTCTTCACTACCTCAAGTTCAACTCTGACTGGGTGAAGATATACTTCAGACTCTTGTGATCCGTGTAGATATCACATTTGTTGCCCATCAAGTAGTGCCTCCATATCTTCAAAGTATGAACAACAGCTGCCAGTTCGAGATCATGTGTCGGGTAGTTCTCTTCGTGCTTTCGAAGCTGTCTTGAAGCATAAGCGATCACCTTGCCCTCTTGCATCAACACACAACCAAGACCCTGCCTTGAAGCATCTCAGTACACCACAAAGTCCTTGTTGTCATCGGGAAGCGTCAGCACAGGAGTTGTGGTGAGTTGGGTCTTGAGCTCTTGAAAGCTTGCTTCACACTTTTCTGACCACATGAATGGCGTGTTGTTCTTAAGCAACTCGGTCATCGGCTTCGCAATCTTGGAGAAATTCTCGATAAACCGGCGGTAGTACCCTGCCATACCGAGAAAACTTCTGATTTCTGTCATTGTCTTGGGCGACTGCCACTTTGACACAGCTTCGATCTTCGAGAGATCAACAGCTACTCCTTCGCCTGACAACACATGCCTAAGGAATGTGACTTCTTCTAGCCAGAACTCGCACTTGCTGAACTTGGCATACAACTGATTCTGCCTCAGCTTTTCCAAGACTATCCTCAGATGCTCCTCATGCTCTTCAGCAGTTTCCGAGAAGACCAAGATGTCGTCAATGAAAACCACGACAAACTTGTCTAACTCGTCCATGAATACCTTGTTCATCATGTTCATGAAGTAAGCTTGAGCGTTCGTAAGACCGAACGATACGACAGTGAACTCATATTGCCCGTACCAGGTCAAAAATGCTGTCTTGTAGATGTCCTCGGGGCGGATCTTCATCTGGTGGTAGCCGGATCGAAGGTCAATCTTGCTTTGCCTTCCTCAACTGATCGAGCAGGTCATCAATGCGTGGCAACGGGTACTTGTTCTAGATGGTTACCACATTAAGAGTGCGGTAATCAATGCACAGCCGTTGCAATCCATCCTTCTTCGGTACAAACATCACCGGTGAAGCCCAAGGTGATGCACTTGATCGGATGTACCCTTTCTGATGGAGAGCTTCTAATTCCTCCTTCAGCGTTGCCAGTTCTAGCTTGCCCATTCTGTAAGGACTTTGCGTCACGGGTGTTGTACCTGGCACAAGGTTGATCACGAACTCCACATCGCGGTCTGGTGGCAACCCCGGTAGGTCATCTGGAAAGATATTGGGGTACTCACAAACCATTGGAACATCGGCCATTGTCTTTGTAGTGAGGTTGTACACTGCTGGTACGTCTCGTGACTTCAGCGGCTCAAACGTGATCTTCGTCCCCTTGGGGTGTATCAGGGTCACTTGTCGTGGTGACGAGGAGATAACTCCTTTGTGAGCAGTGATCCAATCCATGCCCAGAATAATATCAATCCCTTTGGACTTCAGCACGGTCAGATCTTCGAGGAACTTGTGACCCTTGATGTACATTTCCACACTTTTGCATAGCAAGGTGCACCGGATATCTCCGAGCGGCGAGCTCGTCACAATAGGTTTTGGTCGGGGAATCATGGGGAGAGACATTTTGTTTACAAAGTTAGAGGATACATAAGAACTAGTTGCACCAATATCAAAAAGGATCAAAGTTTTTGTACCACAAACTAAAATCTCACCGATCACGACGTCAGGAGCGTCGGCAGCCTCCTCCTCAGTCAGGAGGTTGAGTATCCCACGGTCAGTGGTCTGCTGGGGAGTAGCCTGAGATGGCCTCCCTCCTGGAGCTGGTGCCTTGGCCGGTGTAGCAAAGTTCTTCCTGTCGGGGCAGTCGTATGACTTGTGGCCTGGCTTGCCACACTTGAAGCACGTCACCACGAACCCCCCAGTGTTCGGCTTCAACACGCTCTACTGCCGGCGGTTGTAACCACCACCCTGCTGCTGGTAGTTGGAGCTCCTTTCCCCTGGGTACGACGCACGGCTTCCTCCGAAGCCACGTCCCTGCTGGTTGTTCCCCGGGTGGTAGCTCCCTCTCAGCAGGTTGTTCTGCCCACTCCTCAGCCTCTGGAAGGATCGGTCGCCATGGTCCTGATCTCCCATCCTCTTCTTGCCCTTCATGCATTCTTCGTGACCCCTCCTTTCTTCCTCGAGCGCGATCGCCCTGTTCACCAGGTGGTGAAGGGACTTGTGCTCACTGGCCTTCAAACCCTGGCGGAGACCATGGTGGAGGCCTCGCAGAAACCAGAACTGCTTCTTGTCGTAGGTGTTGGTGTCACCAGGGGCATAGCGCATCATCTTCATGAAGTGCCTCTCGTACTCCTCCACCCTCATTGCACCCTGAGTCATGGTGCGGAACTCCTGGGCCTTCTGACTCATGAGTTCTCTCGGTAGGTACTGCTCGCGGAACACCTCACAGAACTCCAGCCAGGTGATGAAAGCTGGGTTCGGGTGGCTGTCAGAGTAGTTGTCCCACCAAGACTCGGCAGGACCCTCGAGCTGGTGGACGGCGAGAGCCACACACTCTTCATCAGTGTAGGCGGTGAGGTCGAGCTTCGTCTCGATCACGCGGAGCCAGTCGTCGACGTTGAGAGGATCATCCGAGTAACTGAAGGTAGGGGCCTTCAGGCGGAGGAACCTCTCGATCTTCTTGGTGAAGTCCTCCTCCGGCGGGATGTTGCGGTTCCCACCGTTGACCCGGTTCTCGATGGCTTCAGCCATCCTCTGCATCAGCTGAGTCTGAGCGGCCATCACCTCAGCCAGGTTAGGTGGTGGTGGTGGCGGTGCTTCTCCACGGCCACGATCACGACCCTGGGGAGCTGGTGTGGGCTCGGGTTCTCCTTCAGCTTCCTCCTCTCCTTCTTCAGCATCGCCTTGACCGATGGGCGGAGGTGGTGGTGGTGGTGCTTCTCCACCCCGGCCTCGGCCTCGGCCCACTCCTCGGACAGGTGCGTGTCCGCGACCATGAGCGGCAGCGCGTCCACGACCACGTGCGGGAGTGCGACCACGTCCACGGACTGGCGGGGCTTGTTCTTCTTCAGCTTCTACCTCCTCGAGGCGGGCCAACAGACATCCAGACCTCCTGATAGACATCTTACTGAAAACATGACCAGGGACAACAGAAAACTTTAGATACGTCACTCTCCATCAAATTGAGTCTGATATACAAGCATGAAAATATTTCTACTATATAATTCCAACACTCAAAGGGGAAAAGCAATAAGAACGATTAACTCCATTAAAACCAAACAATCAGCATCCATTATGAGTATATAAGTTCCCTCGAGGCTGACTCATGCCTTGGAGGTCACACACAGCAGCGATCTAATATAGTGTTACATGAACTCAAAAGGGGTGTGCACATCTAAGGTGTGACTTGACTCATAACTCCACATGCACCGGAACAGGCTCTCGGCTGCATGGAACATCTCATGGTAGCTACCTATTTTACAACTCTAGTCTTATTAGCATGATCTCACTCCAGCACCCTACTCGGTGCGAGCCCTCTTGTACGACACTGGGCGACGGTCCTCATCTGGGAAGTCTCTCGGAAACATCCTAGTCAGCATGGCATGAGCAGCCCTCACCTCCTCGGTCTCAACCGGGGTAGGCATGTCAGCCATCGGACACAAGTGTAGCTTGAGAGCAGACGGGTGTAGCTTGAAGGTCTCGTGGCGGATCTCCCGCTGGTCCTCTGGTGGCAGCTGACTATTGAGCTCGTGAAGCTCATCCACATGTAGAGAGTCAGCATCCTCCTACGTCCTCAGCATCCTCTTGCACTTGTCCAGCAGGTACACGGAAGTCCAGGTGAGTGCAGCAAGGTTGGCGGTGTTGGCGTCCTTGTCCCTCGAAAGCTCGGCAACCTTGATCTTCTCACGAGCGAGATGGTGTACCTGTGCGGCGAGCAGGGCATCTTTCTGGTTCAGCTCGTCGAAGAGGCGGCTGAACTTGGCCTCCTACTTGCGTAGATCCTCCTTAGCGTAGAGCATCTCCTCACGGGCTGTCACTCTCTCTGCCTCTGCCTGCACCACCAAAGCGTTGGAGTGGCGTAGCCCACGCTCGAGCTGCTGGACTCACTGGCGTAAGGTACGGTTCTCCACGTCCAACCTCTGGCAGCGGGGTAGAAGCTGACGGACCTCTGTCGTGGTGTGCTCCAGTCTTTCGAAGAGTCCGTTCGTCTGCTCGCCGAGTCTGCGAGCGTGAGTGTCGAGGTCCACGAGGTAGCTCCCTGTCGTGACGAGCGCCTCGTCGGACTCACGTAGAGGATCCTGGAGAACCTCCTCCTCGTAGAGTGCCGAAGGGTCAGGCAGTCCTCCCACGATCGGAGCCACTCTGTAGTAGTCCTAGGGGACCAGCCGCAGGTCTCCTGTCTTGAACACGTCGCGGTACCTAGCCAACAGGTGGCGAAGTACGTGGCTGCAGGCGGTGTCGATCGCGTTCCTCACGTTCAGCCCTGTGCTGTGCTCCAGCATCCCGGAGAAGTCAGGACACGCCGGGTGGGGTAGGATGGCCACCGTGCAAAGCACCAGTGGGCCTGACAGAGTCGGTACGTCCTCGGCGCGGTAGGTGATGTGAGTCGGGGGAATCCCAGCCTGAGGACGACCCGATCTACCCAACGAGCAAGTCCCTCCATGTGCTCCGGGAGGATCTTTGTCTGTTGACGACTCATTTCCTGTGACACGGAAGAAATTTTCTAGTTAGCGTAGGTGAGATAGAGCTTTTCAAAGAAGGATAAGCTTTGTAATATATGCCAAGAATTTGTATATAGCAAAAGAGATCATTTAGAGTCCTAATTTTCTATCGACCATTTCTAAGGGCACGTGCTACGATCAAGTATGGCTCTGATACCATCTGTAACGACCCGGGTTTTCAAAAGAGGAAAACCCGTCATCCTGTACTCGCGATAGTTCCTGGATCAGACGCTATCACGCACAGACATCCATCACAGATAAATATCACAACCATACAACGAAATTAAGCATCAAAGTATTAATATTATTACAAGTCTTGAGTAAAGTAGTACATCATTACACGCCTCTTAGGGGAATACCATGAATAAGAGCCAACGCAGAGGTAGCTAGCTTCCAAAAGGTATCTCTATCTTTATTCTTCTCTCCCACAGGCATCCTTGAGCGTAGCGACGCGCCCCTCAATCGTACCATCTGTCGGTGTTGTTGTCGAAGTCTGACTCGTACCCTGCAAGCTCAGGGGCTATCCCCAAGGATCGGGATAGGTCCACGTCACCAACCGTATGCAAGCTTTAAGTGGCCTACTTCTAAAGGTAAAGAAAGTGTCACACCCTGAAATTTCCGATTTCAGGATGTGAATAGGAAAAATAAATTAATGAACAATTTTCTCTTAATTTTAAAATTTTGTTAGCAACTATGTCTTTGCTTAAGGATTTTAAGGGTTATTTAAATTTTCTAGGCATTTAAATAATTTTCTATAATAAAATAAATAAATATAGGAGTTGAGTGTTGCATACATGCTGGTGCTTTATTTTTTAGTGTTTGAATTCAAATTGTGTTTGAATTCAAAGTTTGCTTGAAGTTCAAAAACTTTAAAAAAATAGAAAAAAAACTCTTTTCCCTCTCCTACTCCTTCCCTGTTTGTTTCGGCCCGTTCAACTTCAAAAGTCTGCTCAACCTCCCTCAGCTCTCGGCCTGGTCCACCGTTCCCCCCTCCCCTCTCCTCTTCTGCGCGCAGCCCAGCGAAGCCGGCGGCCCACCTCGGCCCAGCTTCGCGTCGCAGCTTCGAGTTTGGAAGTCCGGCAGCGCCCCCTGCACTCCTTTGCACCGTGCGCTCGTCGTCCTTCGCGTTGCAGCCCAGCAAAGCTTCTGGCCCAACTCCAGCCCATCCAACCTCCTCTCTCCCGCTGTCGCTGCCAGGTGGGGGCCGTAGGTCATCCCCCACCTCGCGCTGTGGGGAAGCCGGACTCCGGCCGGAGTCCGGAGGAATCCCGCGCCGCGCGCTCCGAATTCGGCGTGGCCCGCACGCCAAGGGAGCCCCCCTGGCCCTTTATAACCCCCGCCACAGTGTCTCCCGGCCCCACGAACCCTACACCCTAACCCTAGCAGCCTGTGCACCGCTGCCGCCCGCAGAACCCTAGCTCGGGCCGCCGCTGACGAACTCCGTCGTCGCCGCCTTCCCTTTGACGTTAAGCTGCTCCGGAGGTTCGTAGGGAGGTAAGGAAGACAACCGTGTCGCTCGTTCAAGTCCTCGTGCTCTGTTTTGCTCGCGCCAGCTCGCCGGTGTTCGAGCTCTACCTCCCCTAGCCGTGCGCCGTCGTCGTCGACCTTGTGACCGCCCTAGTGCCCTGGTTTTGTTCGCTGCCCCGCCCACTTCACCCTGGTTCAATCCGCGTGCCGATTCGTGGCCGGACGCCTGTTTCCGAGCTACGCCGGCGAGCTCGCCGCCGCTCGCCGTCGCGGAGCGCCATCCGCAGCGCCGCCGCTTGCTTCGCGTCGCCGCCAGCCGATGGATCTCAGATGGACGGCCGCGATTAGATCAGAGCCCCAGTCAAACCAGGGGATACCGGTCAACCCCCGCGTGGACGCCATCATTTTACAAAAAACCCCCTGGCCTTTCTAATTTCACAAGCCGGTCCTCCCACCTCTGAAAAAACCCTTACAAATAGGTCCTGTTTTTTACGGTTTAGACCCTGGCTTGTTTAGAATTAGCAGCCGAGGTCCATAGATGGGTTTTTGCGCGTTAGACCTTATGTTTATATGTTTAATTACGTTTTAGCCCCTGGTTTTTAGCAGATAAGCCCCTGGAGCCTTAGTTTTCTCGCAGATAGGCCCCTGTAATTTGTTTTAGCTCTAGATTATGCGTTTTAGCACCATTTTTAATGTTCTTTATGTCCAAACGATCGTATCGAAGAGTAGAATAGTTTTACACAGTTGTTTTGCTATGTTTAAACTGTTTGGTGCATGTTTCTTATTTGTTTCTATTGTTTGCCTGTATGTGGTTGGTGTGATGCGTAGAAGACGACCGTTTCTTCGATTACGCTGCAGTTGAAGAGTTCGAAGATCTTGAGCAGCCCTCTGAGTTTGTGGAAGGCAAGTCCTTGATGCATGCCCTTTTTCCTATTCAACTGCATTTTAATTACATTATTTACTTTATTGCTTTGCATTAAATTGATGGGACCCTATGATTAAGGTGTGACTAGTGTTGTTTACCATGTCCTTGTTAAACTGGGTATTTATTTATGTTGGGTAGCACATGCTTAGTCGCTAACTACGGGAATGAGGGTGGTTTAATTGAACACAAATGTGAACCTGATTTATTTTATGCTCTACCCTCATTAAGCAAGATTACCCCTGTTAATCGGAACATGGAGAACCACCCAGGAACCAGGTGCAACCACAAGACAAATGGCTCTGTCTTGGCTAACTAATTAGAAACCTTAGTGTGTAGTATGCTTTACCTGATAAGGGTTAGGGGGTGCCGGTAGTTGGTGTATAGCCCGGCCCTCAAGCTGATCTGCTCTGTGGTAGCTTCGCAGTCTTGAGAGAGGGTTATGCATTGCGCTGTCATGAAACCTAGCGACCAGCTCATACTAGGGAATCTTTGTAAAGGCCTCGTAGTGAAACCCATGCCACTCACCTCGGAAGTGTTTAAGGGCCTTGCAAACCTGGGCATATATGGGGGACACGACTTGTGGGTAAAGTGTACAACCTCTGCAGAGTGTAAATCTAATCGATTAGCCGTGCTCTCGGTCATGGAGCGGCCTGGACCCTCACATGGGTAAACTATGGAATATGAATTAATCTTGTGCATTGCATCCTGTTACTGTTGCATTTATTCTCTGGGTTGGTATACACTTACACTGCTAGTAATCAGTTGCTTAATAAAATCTGACCAACTAAAATTGCTTACCGCTTTAACCATGTCAGCCATCCACCTAAAGAGCCTTGCATGTTGTTATAGTTATGTTCCCTTGTTGAGTACGACATGTGCTCACGCTTGTTGATTTTATTTCTTGCAACTACACTACTCAGACTGCTGCTCAGACGGTCACTTTGAAGACTTCCCTGAAGACTTTGAAGATTTCTAGGCGGACGTGTTACCAGTCAACTGCCTGTGGTGTTGACCCTATCCGCTGCGTTGCTACTCGTTAATAATTAGGTCGCTTATGAGACATTTTGGTCTATAATAAAGTTTAATACTCTCTTTACATTATGGCATTGTGTTTTGGTATTCACCGAGTCGTTATATGTGTGAACTTTGATCCTGACACACATATAATATGAGCATTCGGATTTGCCTTTAAATTCAGGTGTGACAGAAAGGAACAAGGTAGAGGCTGGGTTTTCCTAAGCAGCAGCAGCCACAATATAAACAGAATAACATCTCCAATTGCCACCAATTCCCATATCACTCATCCACAAACGGTTACACCTGGTCACCCAGATCACCGTCACCAGAACCTATCTCCAAATAGGGTCGGTGCGAGAACTCCCACTCCTCGCACCTCAATGATTGCACCCGGATCCGCGAGGTAGAGGGAGCAACTCCCCTCTCCCCGAGTACAATCACGGCTCACAACACACTCGAATCCTATAGGGGGAGGTAGAAATCCCAAAATGTAAGAGTCGGAGTAAACAACAGGCATGTCCATAACCGAGGACGCGGCTATACGTATAGATCTAAACTCTGCAGAGCGTGTACACCAGTACCCAACTCGGAATAGCACCCAGACGGTGTACGGCCGTCTGAGCCTACCCAACCGAACGAACACCTACGAGTTACGATTCCACCCTGCATCCGGGTCTCGATGTGGTCCCCCACAGAAGACCACCCCAGAACTGTGAAATAGCCCCCGTGTGGCCACACGGGGACGCACCTCTTGGGGAGCCGAAGGGTCCAAAGCCCACTCTGCCCTACACTGATTCGCCTATCCTATAGCAGGTATGGCATCACACTTGCTAGGGTCGACCTGGCCCTATCTCCACTCTCGGCGAGGTGGTGTGTACGAAAGTCCCGTGCAACAAAGTGACCCACTCGGTTTCAGACCGGGGCGAGCTCCTATCCTCCAAGTCGTCACAAAAACCCCAACACCTGTGCTCCTAAAACAGTGTACCCGCCATGGGTACAAAGTGGGAATCGCCCGAGAAGACGAACCCCTGGCCCCCGATCCCGGATCGGGTTCTCTTGAGCTCACCCCCGCCAAATCACCCAAAAACACCTTCTCCTGCCAGTTTTTCCCCCACACACGCCAAGAAACTACCACATAGTCCCAACACATGCACATCCAAACTCAGCGTATAATCACGCATAAATATAGTAGTAGTAGTAGGTCAATCAAGGACAAGGTATATAAAAGGGGCAGTGCAAGGTTTCATCATATCCATCATCATGCATAAGTAAAGCGCTAGCAGTTCTAATTGCAATGCCTACTAGGCATTCAAAGTAGGTCGTGCGTGAACCTAGGAGCGGGTAGTCGTCGTAGCCGAGGTCATCGTCGTAGCCCTGTTTCAGCTCTCCGGCTCCGGCTGCCCCTGGAATCGTAAATAAATAAATAAACACGGCTGCTAAAGCAATAACTCCAAGAGTAAAAATAAATAAGACCCAAAAAGGAGGCAAACCCTAGTCTAGCGTGGAGTTTGAGATTTTTTTGAAGATTTTAGGAAAAGGTTTTGTATTTTTCGGAGTTAAAACGGATTTATTATGAATTTTCTAAAGGAAAATACATTTCTGAAATTAAAATACGCATATACAATATCACTGACATTAGGCTAGCTACAGGGTATCTCCAGCTGACTCTAACAAGGCTTAAAGCCGGCTGCTGGCTAGCTCCCGCGGCTGACACGGCAGCCACGTGCTTGGCTTTAAGCCAGCGGCTGCACGCGTGGCAGCGACGCGGCAGCCTGGCGTGGCAGGGCACAGCGGATCCCGAGCGGATCGGCTGCGGCGCGCCGCGGTGCGGCCCGGCGGGTGGCCTGGCCATGGGTGGCCGGCCGCATAGGATCCAACCAGATCCTCTACAATGCGATGCGCGTGTGTGCGTGTGTGTGTAACAAAACCCCAGGGGTTTAGGCTTGGGCTGGCTGTTGCTCGACGAAATGCTGTAGAGGAGCGGCGGTGCTGTTTAGGCTCGCCGGCGGCGAGGTGGGACAGCGGCTGAATATCACGCGGCAAGGGTCGACTCGGGAGGCCCTTGCGCACACGGTAGGGCCAAGAAAGGCCGGACCTTTGGCCGAAGCGATGCTCGACGGCGACGGTGCGGTGATGGGCGCGGCGGTGCAGTGCGTTGATCGCCGGCGTTGGCACGTGGGCGTGCCAAAACGCCAGGCGTGTGCGTGCGTGCATCTGGTGAAATGATCTGGGCCAACAGATTGGGGCTTTGCCCTTGCCCATGAGCACAAGGCCGGCTCGGTCGAGGCGGCGCTCTGGCCCGCGGGTGCGACGGCGGAGAGCAGGGCATCCGCGGCTGGGCGATGACGCACGTGAGTGCGCGGTCGCGCCGGTGGCGAGATGAGCATGGTGAGACCCTAAAGGTAGGGCATTTTTCCTTCCCTGCTCGCGCATGCACGAAGGCAACCCGCGCGGCGATGGCCACAGTGACGCGGCGAGCATGTCATCAGAACCACCGGCGATCAAAGAGGAAAAAGGGACAGAGCCAAGCGGTAAGCGTGTGCGCTAACGACGGCAGCGGCACCTGCAAGCGTAAGGCACGACTCGAAGGCCAGCGTCTCAAGCGGCGGCGATCAGCGTGCAGAGGCGAACACAGGGTCAAGGCCGGGTCTTTCCTCCCGCGGCGCGATGGTCGGCTCCACAGGAGAGAGAGGGATGACGATCCTCACCTGATGACCTCTGGTCGGAGTGAAGAGCGGCGGTGAAGAGCGCGGCGGAGCAGGACGGCGGCGGAGGGAGCTGGAGCAGGGGAAGCAGAGCGGGTGCGGCGGCTTCAGCAGGGACGGCGCCGGCTTCTCGTCGATCAGCTGCTCCCGCAGACGGCTCCGGCTTCACGGCGGGCTCCCTCGAACGGCCTCCCCGTCTCCCTCTCATCCCCCTTCTTCTTCTTCTCCGGCGGCAGAGGGAAGGGGAAAACCCCAAGGACTTGCTAGGGTTGAGGGGCGGCCGCGGCGGTGGGTTATATAGGCGGGTGCGCGCGGTGTGGACGGTTTGATGCGCAGGCACTGGCGTGGCGCACATCCACGGCGTCGCCACGGGCGAGTACGGTGAGCTCGCTGAGCTGGCGCGCCCGGTGTGGCTGCGGCGCGGCGGAAAGGGGAAAAAGGAGGGGAAAGGTGAGGGGAGCTGGCGGATGACAGGTGGGGCCCTAGTGTCGGTGACCCAGCGAAAGTGAGGAACCGACGGGCTTTAGTGGGCCGCGTGGTGACAGGCCGACGGGAACGGGAGGTGGACTGGTGCGCAGCAGGGAGAGATGAGGGGCCTCGAGTGGACTTCCTCGGTGGACTCGAGGCCCAACTCAGGTTTGGATCTTTTTCCCATTTCCTTATTTCTAAACCCTATTTCCTATTTGATTCAAATTTGAATTAGAATTCAAATTTGAACCTCACTCAAAACAAATCCAAATAAAAGCCAATTAACTCCAAGGTTCTCACACTAGCATTTTATATTTCCTAGAATTTTCGATTACTCAAAATAAATCTAGGAATATTAGGAGAGAAAAGAAGACATCCTTATTTAAATTATCAAGCACTCCAATAATTTCACCAAAAATTTTAAAATCCTCATTTTCATAACTAAACATTCTGTAATAAAATTACGGGATGTTACAGACTCCCTCCTCAAAAGAATCTCGTCCTCGAGATTAAGAATTTACCTCCGTCTCGAAGAGGTGAGGGTATTTCTCCCTCAAGGCCGATTCTTTCTCCCACGTCGCTTCTCGCTCGGTGTGATTGCTCCAAAGCACCTTGCAGAAGCGAGTGGTGGTACTCCTTGTAGCTTTCTCGGCCCAATCCAGTATCTTTACCGGATACTCTATGTATTCCAGATTGTCTTGCAAGTCGATAGCATCGGTGGAGACATGCTTGTCCAGCTTAGGGTCGAGGCACCCTCGGAGTTGCGATATGTGAAACACAGGATGCACTCCGGCAAGATCAGGTGGTAACTCCAGCTTATAAGCTAGTTTCCCCACTTTTGCTACGATCTGGTTTGGTCCCACAAAGCTTGGGGCTAGCTTCCCCTTCACATGGAACCTCTTTGTGCCTCTAAGTGGTGACACCCTCAAAAGGGCGTAGTCACCCACTTCAAAGGAGATATCCCTTCGTTTTGGATCAGCGTAGCTCTTCTGCCTACTTTGAGCTATCTTCAGGTTCTCTCTTACCTTAGCCACATTTTCCTCGGCTTCAACAATGGAAGCAGGACCAAAGAAAGTCCTCTCCCCCACCTCAGACCACATCAACGGAGTTCTACATTTTCTACCATAAAGAGCTTCAAAGGGTGCCATTTGCAGACTTGCTTGAAAGCTGTTGTTGTATGAGAACTCAACGTAAGGCAGACTCTTCTCCCAATCATTGTTGTATGTCAACACACAAGCTCTCAGAAGGTCTTCGAGAACCTGATTTACCCGTTCAGTCTGTCCATCAGTCTGAGGATGAAAAGCCGTACTGTAGTCCAAGTGTGTGCCCATTGAATCATGTAGACTCTTCCAGAACTGAGCAGTGAACTGAGGGCCACGATCGGACACAATGCTACGTGGTGCTCCGTGCAACCTCAGGATGTGCTCCACGTAAAGATCGGCCAACTGGCTCACACTGAACCTGTTCTTTACTGGGATGAAATGTGCTAACTTGGTCAAACGGTCCACAATCACCCAAATTGAGTCGTTTCCCTTCTGTGTGCGAGGTAGACCTACCACGAAGTCCATGCTGATATCATCCCATTTCCATTGAGGTATCTCTAGTGGCTGTAGCAGGTCGGCGGGTCTTTGATGTTCCGCCTTCACTCTCTGGCATGTGTCACATCGAGCAACATACTCAGCGATGTCCTTCCTCATATTCTCCCACCAGAAGCGACTCTTCAAGTCTTGGTACATCTTGGTGCACCCAGGGTGAATAGAGTACCGAGAGTCGTGAGCTTCCTCCAGAACCGTCTTCCGAATCTCCCCACCACTAGGCACACATATGCGATCCTTCAGCCACAACGTGCCTTGCTCATCAATGTGGTAGTCAAGGGCCTTACCTCTTGTCAGAAGATCCTTTACTTCCTCAATCTCTAGACACTCCTTCTGGGCTTGCCGGATTTGGTCTTCTAAATCGTACTTCACCCTCAGCTCATTGAGCTGACCCTGCTCGACGATGTCGAGCTTCAATCTTTTCATTTCTTTGTACAACTCTGGCTGTTCCTCCTGCACCATCAGGTTGTTGCAATAGCTTCTTCGGCTCAACGCATCGGCCACAACATTCGCTTTGCCTAGGTGGTAGAGAATGTTGAGGTCATAGTCCTTTTTTCAACTCTAGCCATCTTCGCTGCCTCAAGTTCAACTCTGACTGGGTGAAGATATACTTCAGACTCTTGTGATCCGTGTAGATATCACATTTGTTGCCCATCAAGTAGTGCCTCCATATCTTCAAAGCATGAACAACAGCTGCCAGTTCGAGATCATGTGTCGGGTAGTTCTCTTCATGCTTTCGAAGCTGTCTTGAAGCATAAGCGATCACCTTGCCCTCTTGCATCAACACACAACCAAGACCCTGCCTTGAAGCATCGCAGTACACCACAAAGTCCTTGTTGTCATCGGGTAGCATCAGCACAGGAGTTGTGGTGAGTTGGGTCTTGAGCTCTTGAAAGCTTGCTTCACACTTTTCTGACCACACGAATGGCGTGTTGTTCTTAAGCAACTTGGTCATCGGCTTCGCAATCTTGGAGAAATTCTCGATAAACCGGCGGTAGTACCCAGCCATACCGAGAAAACTTCTGATTTCTGTCACTATCTTGGGCGACTGCCACTTTGACATAGCTTCGATCTTCGAGGGATCAACAGCTACTCCTTCACCTGACAACACATGCCCAAGGAATGCGACTTCTTCTAGCCAGAACTCGCACTTGCTGAACTTGGCATACAACTGATTCTGCCTCAGCTTTTCTAGCACTATCCTCAGATCCTCCTCATGCTCTTCAGCAGTTTCCGAGAAGACCAAGATCTCGTCAATGAAAACCACAAAAAACTTGTCTAACTCGTCCATGAATACCTTGTTCATCATGTTCATGAGGTAAGCTTGAGCGTTCGTAAGACTGAATGATACGACAGTGAACTCATACTACCCGTACCAGGTCACAAATGTTGTCTTGTAGATGTCCTCGGGGCAGATCTTCATCTGGTGGTAGCCGGATCGAAGGTCAATCTTGCTTTGCCTTCCTCAACTGATCGAGCAGGTCATCAATGCGTGGCAACGGGTACTTGTTCTAGATGGTTACCGCATTAAGAGTGCGGTAATCAACGCACAGCCATTGCGATCCATCCTTCTTCGGTACAAACATCACCGATGAAGCCCAACGTGATGCACTTGGTCGGATGTACCCTTTCTGACGGAGAGCCTCTAATTCCTCCTTCAGCGTTGCCAGTTCTAGCTTGCCCATTCTGTAAGGACTTTGCGCCATGGGTGCTGTACCTGGCACAAGGTTGATCACGAACTCCACATCGCGGTCTGGTGGCAACCCCGGTAGGTCATCTGGAAAGACATCGGGGTACTCACAAACCATTGGAACATCGGCCACTGTCTTTGTAGTGATGTTGTACACTGCTGGTACGTCTCGTGACTTCAGCGGCTCAAACATGATCTTCGTCCCCTTGGGGTGTATCAGGGTCACTTGTCGTGGTGACGAGGAGATAACTCCTTTGTGAGCGGTGATCCAATCCATGCCCAGAATAATATCAATCCCTTTGGACTTCAGCACGGTCAGATCTCCGAGGAACTTGTGGCCCTTGATGTACATTTCCACACCTTTGCATAGCAAGGTGCACCGGATATCTCCGAGCAGTGAGCTCGTCACAATAGGTTTTGGTCGGGGAATCATGGGGAGAGACATTTTGTTTACAAAGTTAGAGGATACATAAGAACTAGTTGCACCAGCATCAAAAAGGATCAAAGCTTTTGTACCACAAACTAAAAACTCACCGATCACGACGTCAGGAGCGTCGGCAGCCTCCTCCTCAGTCAGGAGGTTGAGTCTCCCATGGTCAGTGGTCTACTGGGAAGCAGCCTGAGGTGGCCTCCCTCCTAGAGCTAGTGCCTTGGCCGGTGTAGCGAAGTTCTTCCTGTCGAGGCAGTCGTACGACTTGTGGCCTGGCTTGCCACACTTGAAGCACGTCACCACGAACCCCCCAGTGTTCGGCTTCGACGCGCTCTGCTGCTGGCGGTTGTAACCACCACCCTACTGCTGGTAGTTGGAGCTCCTTCCCCCTGGTACGGTGCACGGCTTCCTCCGAAGCCACGTCCCGGCTGGTTGTTCCCCGGGCGGTAGCTCCCTCTCAGTAGGTTTCTCTGCCCACTCTTCGGCCTCTGGAAGGATCGGTCGCCATGGTCTCGATCTCCCATCCTCTTCTTGCCCTTCAGGCGTTCTTCGTGACCCCTCCTTTCTTCCTCGAGCACGATCGCCCTGTTCACCAGGTGGCAAAGGGACTTGTGCTCACTGGCCTTCAAACCCTGGTGGAGACCATGGTGGAGGCCTCGCAGAAACCAGAATTGCTTCTTGTCGTCGGTGTTGGTGTCATCGGGGGCATAGCGCATCATCTTCATGAAGTGCCTCTTGTACTCCTCCACCCTCATTGCACCCTGAGTCATGGTGCGGAACTCCTGGGCCTTCTGACTCATGAGTTCTCTCGGTAGGTACTGCTCGCGGAACACCTCACAGAACTCCAGCCAGGTGATGAAAGCTGGGTTCTGGTGTCTGTCAGAGTAGTTGTCCCACCAAGACTCGGCAGGACCCTCGAGCTGGTGGACGGCGAGAGCCACACACTCTTCATCAGTGCAGGCAGTGAGGTCGAGCTTCATCTCGATCACGCGGAGCAAGTCGTCGGCGTCGAGAGGATCATCCGAGTAACTGAAGGTAGGGGCCTTCAGGCGGAGGAACCTCTCGATCTTCTTGGCGAAGTCCTCCTCCGGCGGGATGTTGCGGTTCCCACCGTTGACCCGGTTCTCGACGGCTTCAGCCATCCTCTGCATCAGCTGAGTCTGAGCGGCCATCACCTCAGCCAGGTTAGGCGGTGGCAGTGCTTCTCCACGGCCACGACCACGACCCTGGGGAGCTGGTGCGGGCTCGGGTTCTCCTTCAGCTTCTTCATCTCCTTCTCCAGCATCGCCTTGACTGATGGGCGGAGGCGGCGGTGGTGGTGCTTCTCCACCCCGACCTCGGCCCACTCCCCGGACAGGTGCGTGTCCGCGACCACGAGCGGCAGCGCGTCCACGACCACGTGCGGGAGCGCGACCACGTCCACGGACTGGCGGGGCTTGTTCTTCTTCGGCTTCTACCTCCTCGAGGCAGGCCAACAAACGTCCAGACCTCCTGATAGACATCTTACTGAAAACATGACCAGGGACAACAGAAAACTTTAGATATGTCACTCTCCATCAAATTGAGTCTGATATACAAGCATGAAAATATTTCTACTATATAATTCCAACACTCAAAGGGGAAAAGCAATAAGAACGATTAACTCCATTAAAACCAAACAATTAGCATCCATTATGAGTACATAAGTTCCCTCGAGGCTGACTCATGCCTTGGAGGTCACACACAGCAGCGATCTAATATAGCGTTACATGAACTCAAAAGGGGTGTGCACATCTAAGGTGTGACTTGACTCATAACTCCACATGCACCGGAACAGGCTCTCGGCTGCATGGAACATCTCATGGTAGCTACCTATTTTACAACTCTACTCTTATTAGCATGATCTCGCTCCAGCACCCTACTCGGTGCGAGCCCTCTTGTACGACACTGGGCGACGGTCCTCGTCGGGGAAGTCTCTCGGGAACATCCTAGTCAGCATGGCGTGAGCAGCCCTCACCTCCTCGGTCTCAACCGGGGTAGGCATGTCAGCCATCGGACACAAGTGTAGCTTGAGAGCGGACGTGTGCAGCTTGAAGGTCTCCTGGTGGATCTCCCGCTGGTCCTCTGGTGGCATGAAGGACCGAAAAGGGCGACCAGAGAGGGGGGAGTGAATGGGAGCCGATAAAAATTCTTCCCAAAGGTTGAACTCGGCCTATCCCGATTGCCACTCCGAGTACTCGCGCACACAAAGGAAGCTCCAAACAAGGCACACACAAGACTAGAAGAACAAGAAACAAGCCTAGGAGCAAAGAGCGAAAGCACCAAAGCAAGAACCAAAGGACTTAGGCAACTCTGCGAAGTCCCTGGCGGACCATCCGAGGTGACTGGGCGGACCGTCCACGAGGAGGGCGCGGACCGTCCGAGAGGTCACAGCGGACTGTCCGTAAAAGCACCCCGAACCACCAGTAGCGCACCCCGAAATTCGGACCATCCGTGGAGGTCACGCGGGCTGTCCGCCAGTGTCGCGAACCGTCCGTGAGGCCTAGGCGGACTGTCCGCCAACCCGCTGAAAACCCCAAACAAACCTCAAAGCACCCCAGACAAAAACTCGGCCGCGCGGACCGTCCGTGAACCCCTCGCGGACTGTCCGCAAAACTCCTCGCAACCAAAACCTAAGGCCAAAACGGATCGAAATGAAGACGCGCAAGAACACGCGAAGAACACGAAGAACACGCTCCACGCGGACCGTCCGCGACCCTCGAGCGGACTGTCCGCGAACCGCGGACAGAGCAGAAACAGCCCGACACCGCGAGGTCAACTCTCCAAATCCATCACCGGATCTCCCAAACGTCAAAAGCTCTTGAGACAAGATTTGGGGTAGATGATAAGCAACACAAGATGAAGCTATGCCCCAAAAATCTCGACCTCTAAGCCACTAAATCGCCGGGAATCAAGGATCACACGAACTCCACCAAGAACACGAACTCCGGCCAAAAACTCACGAATCGAAGGCTCTCCACGGCGTTTGAGGAGTCAAGATCACACACAAAGATGCGCAAGGCATCCACCCATGAACTCCTCAAAGAAATCCGAAGAGAAACGCCCTCAAATCCCCGAATCGAGCGAAGAACGAAACTCCCCAAAAATAGCCCCGAAAATGACACGAAAATCACAGAGGACTAGGAGATCACCGCAACGCCGAATGCTTCCATACATCCAGAGGACAGAGTCTGTACAAGAGTCTAGCCTAAGGAATCCAGAGGGAAAAGAAGCAGTTCAGAGAAATCTACCGGGGGAGAAAGCCCTAGATTCCGAGAGAGAGAGATGCCATCCACCTCTCCGCTATTTATACGAAGTCCATCGGAGGGAGGTAAATGACCACGCTACCCCTACTGCTTGAAATGAAGATACAACCCCTCAGGGGCATTTTGGTCAAGACTTCATCAGACGGACATGCTTCCACCGTGGCTTCGCTTCACCTCGACGCAAACCCCGCGATCACGCCACGTGCCCTCCACCTCGAAGCTTCCCGAAGCTCCCGGATCACCGTCTCCGTCGCCTCGGGCCTCCGGGCTTGGTTTTGAGGCCCAAACCAAAAAAATCGTCCACCGATGGTTTTGTGGGCAAACCACCAAACCCCACGTGCAAGCTTCGGGCTTCATCCGCTACCTTGCACCGGCCCATGTTCACGACTTCAGCCCGCCGGTCTTGCACCGCACGGCTCGCCCTTGACCCCATCGGCCAACGGGTCCATCGAACCAAGCCTACTTGCCACTCCATCACCCGGAGGCCGCCACGGCTCAGGCCTTTCACGCTTGTTCTTCACCTGCACCGACACGAGTCAAGCCGCAACCTGTACCTGCACACTTAGCCAAGCAACAGTCCACACAACGTTGTCAATCACTCATCACTAAGGAGCAACCCTCCACTGGTCCTCGGACACACCTGGTCCTCATTCTCCCCCTTGATGTGTGCATTGACAACACCCATAGTAACCATGATAGAGAAAGGGAAAAGAAAACAACCACGCACATAAACCTCCAAAGCAAGTGATCCAAAGCCAAAGAACAAGCGAAAACTCGATCACTCGCCAATCCAAGTCTCGGCCCCCTAAGACAAGGGCAACGGCTCGACACAGCCGAGACAAAACAAAGCTCACAAGGAGCACACCTAAAAGCACAAAAACTCAGGCAAACCAAAAGAGCTCCCCCTGCACATATGCAAACTCCCCCTGAGCAAAGGCAACCTCTTCTTCTCAAAATTTTCTCCTCACATGCAACATCTCACAAATGCACACCAATTTTCCACAAAAATCTCCAATTGCATGAAAATTCTCCCCAAAAGTGCATAACTCTCCCCAAAATTCTCCCCCTTATTGACAATGCATGAATCAAGGTATATGAAACTCTTCCCCTTGTTTTCATGAAAAATGCATATCAAAGCATATATATAGTCTACAAAGCTTCTCAAATATACAAAGAGCACAACAAAATGCTACAAATGAAACATAGAGCAAGCAAAGTAGATATGGTGTAGTTAGCACATTGCCATCAAGAAGGTAGAGACATATAAGCATGTGACATGGCTAAAAGCAATTTTAAACAAAATTTTTACAAAGAAACATGCATCTCATGAGCAAGACCCTATCTATGCCAATTTGAACACAAAGGCACTAGATCATCCAAAGTTTATGCAAGATCACAGATTCTCATCACAAGATCATTATAAACGCCCACAAGCTACTCAAGTCATGTTAAAGCCACCGAGCCATGTGTCTACTTCTTAAAATGAGACTTCTCATGGTAGAGCACATGCTACGGTTTAGCACCCAAGATATGAATATCAACACATAAAAACATGATTAGAAGCTCATTTTTCAAGCACAAGGCAATTCATACACCAATTTCATTTTCAAGATTAAACATGGTACATGAAGTGCCTTTGCAGCAAAAAGAAGCTTATGCTCCTCCCCAAGCAAGCAAAAGGGCTAAACATTTACAATGACAGAAAGGTCTTTGACCCCAAGCAAAGAGAATATGATCCTCAAGCACAAACTGAGCATGATATAAGCATTTGAGTACAAATTGAGCATAGACAAGCATTTACTCATGAGAGAGGCAATTTTATCATTTTCACAAACAAAATGCTATCTCATCATACATATATGGCAAAACCACCAAGAGCATAGCATTCACATCCACCAATTACCAAACATGCACATATCTCATCCATAGCACATCAGTGATCAATGTATATAAGAGAAGCTCAATCCTAGCTCAAGTGATCCAAAGATGGCTATCCTACAAGGTTTTGTACAGAAAGAAAAATGCATGAAGGAAATGCAACAAAATGAACATATGACACATATATACATGAGAAGCTCCGAGACCCAAGCTAGAAATGAAAGCACACCCCAAGCTCACCCCGCAAGCGAGTGAAAGTGACTTGGTCAAGCGGTTTGGTGAAAATGTTCAGCTAGCTGGTCTTGGGTAGGAACATAGGACAAAGATATGTTTCCATTTTCCACATTGTCTCTTAGGAAGTGGTACCTCACTTCTATGTGTTTTGTTTTGGAGTGGAGGACAGGATTCTTGGCTACGCTTATGGCACTGGTGCTATCACAGAAAAGTGGAATCTGGGAGCACTCCTCTCCAAAATCACTCATGGTATAGGTCATCCAAAGCTGCTGGGAATAACAACTAGCAGCAGCTACATACTCAGCCTCGGTGGTGGACTGGGCTACACTTGATTGCTTGCGAGACGACCAAGAGACCAAAGAAGAACCAAGGAATTAACAACACCCAGAAGTGGACTTGCGGTCCAATCGACACCCAGCGAAATCCGCATCAGAAAACCCATGAAGCCTGAGTGTCGAGGAGGCAGAGTACCAAAGGCCAAACTCAGGAGTGTAGTTCAAGTACCTGAAAATCCGCTTGACGGCTTGCCGATGTGAAGTCCATGGTGAAGCCTGAAAATGAGCGCACAGACACACGCTGAACTGTATGTCTGGCCTCGTCGCCGTCAAGTAGAGGAGGGAGCCGATCATGCTCCGGTACTCCTTCTGGTCCACGGGTTCGCCGTCCTCGTCAGCGTCCAAAGCCGTAGTTGTACTCATCGGTGTAGTCAGCAGCTTGGAGTCGTTCATGCCAAACTTCTTCACCATGTCCCTGGTGTACTTCGCCTGATGTACAAAGGTCCCGTCCTTACACTGCTTGATCTGGAGACCCAAGAAAAACTGCAGCTCGTCCATCATGGACATCTCAAATTCCCTGCTCATGTCATTTGCAAATCTGGCAACAAGATCATGAGAAGAGCCACCAAAGATTATGTCATCCACATATATCTGAACAATCAAAAGGTCATTCCTATGCTTAAGGAGAAACAGGGTCTTATCAACTGTGCCCATCACAAACCCCTTACTCAGCAAAAACCCTCTCAGCCTGCCATACCAAGCTCTAGGTGTCTGTTTCAACCCATAGAGTGCTCTCTGGAGTTTGTATACACGGTGTGGGTATTTCTCACTCTCAAACCCGGGGGTTGCCTCACATACACTTCTTTCTCTATCACCCCATTCAAGAAAGCACTCTTGACATCCATTTGGTACAACTTAAACCCTTTAGCCACGGCAAAGGCTAGAAGGATCCTAATTGCCTCCAAACGGGCCACAGGAGCAAATGTCTCCTCATAGTCTATCCCCTCCTTCTGGTTGAACCCCTGCGCCACCAACCTCGACTTGTTTCTCACAACCATCCCATTCTCACCCTCTTTGTTCTTCCACACCCACTTGGTACCAATGGGACGACAATTTGGCGGTGGATCGACTAACACCCAGACTTGGTTTCTCTCAAAGTTTTCCAACTCCTCATGCATGGAATTCACCCAATTCTTGTCAGACAAAGTGTGTCGAATATCTTTGGGCTCGAAAGAAGCAACAAAAGCAGAGTGAGCAAAATGAGACGTATTCCTTGACCTCGACCGTGTAGTGCGTTCATGAAGGTCACCAATGATGGTCGCCGGTGGGTGATCCACTTGTACATGTCGGGGAGCCTCTCGCCTGGACACAATCTTCCCCTCAGCAGCAGCCTCCACTCGAACAGCCTCAGTCGTAGTGGGTGTAGGGGATGGTCCATCCTCGATCGTTGTCGTAGTCGTGGAAGTAGCACGTACACGATCAGCCGCTGGAGCATCACCACCATCATCGTCGTCGTCTCCATCTCCGTCCTTCTCATCCTCAAAGATCTTCGCTCCAATCTCCTCGTCACCTGCACACTCAAAAGCAGAAGAGCTACATGGTTGTGTCTCGTCGAAGGTAACCTCGCAAGTCTCCATGATTCGGTTAGTGTCAAGGTTGAGCACACGATATGCTCTAGAATGAATCGCATAACCAAGGAAAATCCCATCCGAACATCTGGACTCAAACTTATCCAACTTGCCCTTCTTCAGAATGAAACACTTGCAACCAAAAGCTCTAAAGTGACTCACCTTGGGTTGTCGGCCATGCATCAGCTCATAAGAGGTCTTCTTCTTAAAGGCACGAAGGAAGATGCGATTTGAGACATAGCAAGTGGTATTGATCGCCTCGGCCCAGAAACGCCTAGGAGTCCTATGCTCATCGAGCATCGTCCTGGCCATCTCACAAAGGGTCCGGTTCTTCCTCTCCACTACGCCATTCTGGTAAGCGACGTATGGAGAAGAGTACTGATGATCAAGACCAAGATCACTGCAAAAGGTATCAAAATGAGAGTTCTTAAATTCCGTGCCATTGTCACTGCGTATAGCTCGAATGGCATCACCATGTCTCTCATTCTTCAACCTTAAGATCAAGTCCCGAACAAGGCCAAATGTCTCACTCTTATCCTCCAAACAGAAAACCCAAGAGTACCTCGAAAAATCATCAACAACCACAAGAACATACCACTTCCCACCAGCAGAGTGAACACGAGCTGGCCCAACCAAATCCATGTGCAACAGCTCACAAGGTCGCTCGGTCATGACTGAAGTCAGAGGGGCGTGAGAAGCGGCAACCATCTTTCCATGCCGACAAGAAGCACAAACCAAATCCTTCTCGAATTTTAACTTAGGCAATCCTCGGACAAGATCAAGACCACTCAAGCGGGAAAGCAACTCAAAGCTCAAGTGTCCCAACCTCCTACGCCATTTCCAAAGCTCGGCCGAAAAACCAGCAACAAAGCATCGAGGAGGACCAACAGACTGGGAAAAGTCGGCACGAAAGATTTGACCCTCGGGGACGATCGTACAGACAAGATCGCCTCGAGAATCAAGCACACGAGAAGCACCCGACATAAAACGAACCTCAAAACCTTCGTCAAGTAATTGAGATACTGACAACAGGTTAAAACCAAGTGACTTGACCAGGGCCACACTTCTTAAGGTCACCTTGCTATTTACCTTCACCATACCTTCAGGAAGCACTCGTCCTCTCCCATTGTCCCCGAAAGTGATGTACTCCCTCGTACTCACCGGGGTGAGGCTGGAGAACCACCCACGATCTCCGGTCATGTGTCGTGAGCAACCGGAGTCGATCAACCAAAAGTTCTCCAAGCCTCCCACCTGCAATCAAAAATGAGGACGAGAATGAGCAAGCGACTCAACACTGGGTTAGTACCAAAAGAGTTAAACCAGTGTTGAGCCATTTGCTCAAAAGAAGGGTTAGCAAAATGCATCCTCCCAAAACCTCTAGGCGGAGCCCTCTCACGCCTACCACCAAAGGACCTGTCACGTCTCACTGGAGGAGTACGCGCACCACGAGGGGAAAACGTGGCCCGTAGTCCATCTGAGACCCAAAGCTCCGATCGTGCCTCCCAAACTTGTAACGGTCACGAGAAGGAGCACGTCGAGCCATCTTACCACGCCCAAACCCAACACGCCTATCTCTCTGAGGAAAAGTACCTCCACCTCCACCTCCACGAGTGGGAACTGTACGTACATACACCTCACCCCTAGGTAGAGGCTCTCTATGAGGCTCAGGCACACCACGAGCAAGGTGGTACCTGTCCTTGTTTGCCATCTCCCTAGCAAACCTCTCATCCCTCTTCCTCCGGAAGCAGAACTCATCCTTATGCCCATCCCTCCCACAATACTCACAATGGAAGCGGATCGGCACTGGCTTAGGTGGTGGCTTCTCTGTGGGCTTCTCAACACCTTTCTCTCCTGACTTCCCCTCAAAGACATTACCCAGGTTGCTCACAAACTTGATGGGTTTCTGGTAATTCTCTGTTTTTTGGGGAAACACTGGTGGGTCTGGAGTTGTATCAAGTTTGTTTCTCAAGTGGTTTGGCTTGGGTGCATATTTGTTCATGGGTATGGTGTGTGGTTGAGTAGGGATCTCTCCAACTTTCTCTTTTCCCTCACCACTCTTCTCACCACTCTTCTTAGCCCCCAACGCCTGACCATCAAACCTCTTGAACTGAGCCAACATCAAACTCAACTGTGGCTCATGCCCAGACAACCAACTCATCAATTTCCTAAGCTCATCATTTTCATCCTGTAGACGATCAACATAGTGTGCAAGTTCCATGTTCTTCAAAGCATGCATTTCACAGGTTAAACATGATGTAGGAAGAGGAGCTTTCAATGCCGCCTCAAGAGAAACAATTCTAGTGTGAGACTCATCTATCCTAGCATGCAAATCAGGACATGAGGTACAAGCACCTAGTAAAGCTGGCCTAGACTTCAATTCATCACACTCAATCCTAATCACATCTAGTTCCTCCAAAGTAGAGGCATGCTTCTCCTTGAGAGCAGTCAAATCAGCAAGAAAAACTGAGCAGTCACCACAATCAATCTCATCAGACACCACAGGAGCAGACTTCAAAGCAGCTATCTCATTTCTAGCATCCACAAGCAAGGATTCAAGTTCAGTTACCTTGTCCTTAGCATCACCCAACAAAGACCTAAATTCCCTCTTCTCCTTGTTGGTCTTCCTAAGCACATCATCACGGTTGTCAAGCAACTCATTCAGCCTAGCATTCTCCTCTAGCAAGAAGTTGGGATCTTGTCGTACCTCTTCATCAGAGTCAGAGTTCGAATCCGAGCTGTGCTTCCCACCCTTCTTGGAATGCGCCATGCCGCAAAAGCCTCCTTGCGCGACGAAGCTCAGGCCGGTGAAGTTCTTGCCCGTGTGCCGCTTGTCCTTGCGCTTCTCTTGCTCTTCCTCGCTGCTTGAGTCGGGAGAAGCATCGCTTGATGTCGAGTCGATGTCGCTCGCTCTGGCCACCATTGCTCGAGCGGTCTTCTTCTTGTGGCCGCCACTCTTCTTGTGCCTTCTCTCGCTCTTGTCCTTGTGCTTGTCCTTGTAGTCGTTCCGGGAGCGGTGCTTGTTGTAGTCGTGCTTGGGCTTGCCCTTGTAGTCGTTCTTGATCTCCATGGCTTCAGGGCATTCGGCGATGAAGTGCCCGTGCTTCCCGCACCGATAGCACATCCCCGAGCTCCGCCTTGCATTCTTGCGGTTCTCGTACATCCGCCCAAACCTCTTGCTCAACAAGGCGAGATCATCCTCGCTCAGCACCTCAAAGTCCTCATCTGGCAAGGACACAAGACAAGACAAAGAAAAGCCAACAGAGTTAGCGTTAGTCCTCGATCCTGAGACGAGAGCCAAACTATGAGGATCAGTGGGGCTCTCGCTCTTGGCTCTCAAGCCACGATCAACCTCTAAAGACCTGAGCTTGGAGAACAGCTCATCCAGCGACAACGTGTCATACGCACTCGACTCCTCAATGGCCTCGATCTTGGCTTCCCACATAGACCTATCCAGGGCATGCAAAAGCTTGATAGCTTGATCATGATCCGTGTATGGGAGCACTGTCACATTGGCCCTCATGTTGTTGACTATGCAAGTGAAGTGCTGAAACATAGCATCGGTCGACTCACCAGGGAGATGAGTGAAGTTCTCGTACTCTCTCCGGTAAGTGGTAAACATCCGGGCTTGCACTTGGGCATTGCCAACATGAGCATTCTTCAACTTGAGCCAAATCTTTCCGGCCACATCCTCTCCGTACACTCGATCAAACTCCGAGGCACAAAGAGCACGGAACAAGTAATCAACGGCCTTGATGTTGACCTCAAACATGTCTCGCGGTCCTGGAAGCAGAAAACTGTCTGGGATGACATAATGAGGATTCTGAGTGACCTCCCAGATCAGAGTTCCCTTCCCTCGCAAAAACGCGCCCATGCGCCTCTCCCACATCGGGTAATTCTTGCCATCAAAGTGCGGAGGACCCGACCTCTTGCCGTCATCGCCCATCTTTGGATCTTAGACTGGCTAGAATCAAGAAGATTCGTAACCGGCTCTGATACCAATTGAAGGACCGAAAAGGGCGATCAGAGAGGGGGGAGTGAATGGGAGCTGATAAAATTCTTCCCAAAGGTTGAACTCGGCCTATCCCGATTGCCACTCCGAGTACTCGCGCACACAAAGAAAGCTCCAAACAAGGCACACACAAGACTAGAAGAACAAGAGACAAGCCTAGGAGCAAAGAGCGGAACCACCAAAGCAAGAACCAAAGGATTTAGGCAACTCTGCGAAGTCCCTGGCGGACCGTCCGAGGTGACTGGGCGGACCGTCCGTGAGGAGGGCGCGGACCGTCCGAGAGGTCACGGCGGACTGTCCGTAAAAGCACCCTGAACCACCAGTAGCGCACCTCGAAATTCGGACCATCCGTGGAGGTCACGCGGACTGTCCGCCAGTGTCGCGAACCGTCCGTGAGGCCTAGGCGGACTGTCCGCCAACCCGCTGAAAACCCCAGACAAACCTCAAAGCACCCCAGACAAAAACTCGGCCGCGCGGACCGTCCGTGAACCCCTCGCGAACTATCCGCCAAACTCCTCGCAACCAAAACCTAAGGCCGAAACGGATCAAAACGAAGATGCGCAAGAACACGCGAAGAACACGAAGAACACGCTCCACACGGACTGTCCGCGACCCTCGAGCGGACTGTCCGCGAACCGCGGACAGAGCAGAAACAGCCCGACCTCGCGAGGTCAACTCTCCAAATTCATCACCGGATCTCCCAAACGCCAAAAGCTCTTGAGACAAGATTTGGGGTAGATGATAAGCAACACAAGATGAAGCTATGCCCCAAAAATCTCGACCTCTAAGCCACTAAATCGCCGGGAATCGCGGATCACACGAACTCCACCAAGAACACGAATTCCAGCCAAAAGCTCACGAATCGAAGGCTCTCCACGGCGTTTGAGGAGTCAAGATCACACACAAAGACGCGCAAGGCATCCACCCATGAACTCCTCAAAGAAATCCGAAGAGAAACGCCCTCAAATCCCCGAATCGAGTGAAGAACGAAACTCCCAAATAATAGCCCCGAAAATGACATGAAAATCACAGAGGACTAGGAGATCACCGCAACGCCGAATGCTTCCATACATCCAGAGGACAGAGTTTGCACAAAAGTCTAGCCTAAGGAATCCAGAGGGAAAAGAAGCAGTTCAGAGAAATCTACCGAGGGAGAAAGCCCTAGAGTCCAAGAGAGAGAGATGCCATCCACCTCTTCGCTATTTATACGAAGTCCATCGGAGGGAGGTAAATGACCACGCTACCCCTACTGCTTGAAATGAAGATACAACCCCTCAGGGGCATTTTGGTCAAGACTTCATCGGACGGACACGCTTCCACCACGGCTTCGCTTCACCTCGACGCAAACCCCGCGATCACGCCACGTGCCCTCCGCCTCGAAGCTTCCCGAAGCTCCTGGATCACTGTCTTCGTCACCTCGGGCCTCCGGGCTTGGTTTTGAGGCCCAAACCAAGAAACCGTCCACCGATGGTTTTGTGGGCAAACCACCAAACCCCGCGTGCAAGCTTCGGGCTTCATCCGCTACCTTGCACCGGCCCATGTTCACAACTTCAGCCCGCTAGTCTTGCACCGCACGGCTCGCACTTGACCCCATCGGCCACGGGGTCCATCGAACCAAGCCTACTTGCCACTCCATCACCCGGAGGCCGCCACGGCTCAGGCCATTCGCGCTTGTTCTTCACCTGCACCGACACGAGTCAAGCCGCAACCTGTACCTGCACACTTAGCCAAGCATCAGTCCACACAACGTTGTCAATCACTCATCACTAAGGAGCAACCCTCCATTGGTCCTCGGACACACCTGGTCCTCATGGCAACCGATTGTTGAGCTCGTGAAGCTCGTCCACACATAGAGAGTCAGCGTCATCCCACGTCCTCAGCATCCTCTTGCACTTGTCCAGCAGGTACACCGAAGTCCTGGTGAGTGCAGCAAGGTTGGCGGTGTTGGCGTCCTTGTCCTTCGAAAGTTCGGCAACCTTGATCTTCTCACGAGCGAGACGGTGTCCCTGTGCGGCGAGCAGGGCATCCTTCTGGTTCAGCTTGTCGAAGAGGTGGCTGAACTTGGCCTCCTGCTTGCGTAGATCCTCCTTAGCGTAGAGCATCTCCTCACGGGTTGTCACTCTCTCTGCCTCTGCCTGCACCACCAAAGCATTGGAGTGGCGTAGCCCACGCTCGAGCTGCTGGACTCACTGGCGTAAGGTACGATTCTCCACGTCCAACCTCTGGCAGCGGGGTAGAAGCTGACGGACCTCTGTCGTGGTGTGCTCCAGTCTTTCGAAGAGTCCGTTCGTCTGCTCGCCCAGTCTGCGAGCGTGAGTGTCGAGGTCCACGAGGTAGCTCCCTGTCGTGACGAGCGCCTCGTCGGACTCGCGTAGAGGAGCCTGGAGAACCTCCTCCTCGTAGAGTGCCGAAGGGTCAGGCAGTCCTCCCACGATCGGAGCCACTCTGTAGTAGTCCTGGGGGATCAGCCGCAGGTCTCCTGTCTTAAACACGTCGCGGTACCTAACCAACAGGTGGCGAAGTACGTGGCTGCAGGCGGTGCCGATCGCGTTCCTCACGTTCAGCCCTGTACTGTGCTCCAGCATCCCGGAGAAGTCAGGACGCGCCGGGTGGGGTAGGATGGCCACCGTGCAAAGCACCAGTGGGCCTGACAGAGTCGGTACGTCCTCGGCGCGGTAGGTGATGTGAGTCGGGGGAATCCCCAGCCTGAGGACGACCCGATCTACCCAACGAGCAAGTCCCTCCATGTGCTCCGGGAGGATCTCTGTCTGTTGACGACTCATTTCCTGTGACACGGAAGAAATTTTCTAGTTAGCGCAGGTGAGATAGAGCTTTTCAAAGAAGGATAAGTTTTGTAATATATGCCAAGAATTTGTATATAGCAAAAGAGATCATTTAGAGTCCTAATTTTCTATCGACCATTTCTAAGGGCACGTGCTACGGTCAAGTATGGCTCTGATACCATCTGTAACGACCCGGGTTTTCAAAAGAGGAAAACCCGTCATCCTGTACTCGCGATAGTCCCTGGATCAGACGCTATCACGCACAGACATCCATCACAGATAAATATCACAACCATACAACGAAATTAAGCATCAAAGTATTAATATTATTACAAGTCTTGAGTAAAGGAGTACATCATTACACGCCTCTTGGCAGAATATCATGAATAAGAGCCCACGCAGCGGTAGCTAGCTTCCAGAAGGTGTTTCCATCTTTATTCTTCTCTCCCACAGGCATCCTTAAGCGTAGCGACGCGCCCCTCAGTCGTACCATCCGTCGGCGTTGTTGTCGAAGTCTGACTCGTACCCTACAAGCTCAGGGGCTATCCCCAAGGATCGGGATAGGTCCACGTCACCAACCGTATGCAAGCTTTAAGTGGCCTACTTCTAAAGGTAAAGAAAGGAACAAGGTAGAGGCTGGGTTTTCCTAAGCAGCAGCAACAACAATATAAACAGAATAACATCTTCAATTCCCATATCACTCATCCACAAACGGTTACACCTGGTCACCCAGATCACCATCACCAGAACCTATCTCCAACTAGGGTTGGTGCGAGAACTCCCACTCCTCGCACCTCAATGATTGCACCCGGATCCGCAAGGCAGAGGGAGCAACTCCCCTCTCCCCGAGTACAACCACAGCCCACAACACACTCGAATCCTATAGGGGGAGGTAGAAATCCCAAAACGTAATAGTCAGAGTAAACAACGGGCATGTCCATAACTGAGGACGTGGCTATACGTATAGATCTAAACTCTGCAGAGCGTGTACACCGGTACCCAACTCGGAATAGCACCCAGACGGTGTACGACCGTCCGAGCCTACCCAACCAAACGAATACCTAGGAGTTACGATTCCACCCTGCATCCGGGTCTCGATGTGGTCCCCCACAGAAGACCACCCCAGAACTGTGAAATAGCCCCCGTGCGGCCACACGGGAACGCACCTCTCGGGGAGCCGAAGGGTCCAAAGCCCACTCTCCTCTACACTGATCCGCCTATCCTACAGCAGGTATGACATCACACTTGCTAGGGTCGACCCAGCCCTATCCCCACTCTCGGCGAGGTGGTGTGTACGAAAGTCCCGTGCAACAAAGCGACCCACTCGGTTTCAGACCGGGGCGAGCTCCTATCCTCCAAGTCATCACAAAAACCCCAACACCTGTGCTCCTAAAACAGTGTACCCGCCATAGGTACAAAGTGGGAATCGCCCGAGAAGACGAACCCCTGGCCCCCGATCCCGGATCGGGTTGTCTTGAGCTCACCCCCGCCAAATCACCCAAAAACACCTTCTCCTGCCAGTTTTCCCCCACACACGCCAAGAAACTACCACGTAGTCCCAACACATGCACAACGAAACTCAGCGTATAATCACGCATAAATATAGTAGTAGTAGTAGGTCAATCAAGGACAAGGTATATAAAAGGGGCAGTGCAAGGTTTCATCATATCCATCATCATGCATAAGTAAAGCGCTAGCAGTTCTAATTGCAATGCCTACTGGGCATTCAAAGTAGGTCGGGCGTGAACCTGGGAGCGGGTAGTCGTCGTAGCCGAGGTCGTCATCGTAGTCCTGGTTCAGCTCTACGGCTCCGGCTGCTCCTAGAATCGTAAATAAATAAATAAACACGGCTGCTAAAGCAATAACTCCAAGAGGAAAAACAAATAAGACCCAAAAAGGAGGCAAACCCTAGCCTAGCGCGGAGTTTGAGATTTTTAGAAGATTTTAGGAAAAGGTTTTATATTTTTCGGAGTTAAAACAGATTTATTATGAATTTTCTAAAGGAAAATACATTTCTGAAATTAAAATACGCATATACAATATCACTAACTTTAGGCTAACTACAGGGTATCTCCAGCTAACTCTAACAAGGCTAAAAGCCGGCTGCTGGCTAGCTCCAGCGGCTGACGCGGCAGCCACGTGCTTGGCTTTAAGCCAGCGGCTGCACGCGTGGCAGGGCACAGCGGATCGGCTGCGGCGCGCCGCGGTGCGGCCCGACGGGTGGCCTGGCCATGGGTGGCCGACCGCATAGGATCCAACCAGATCCTCTACAACACGATGTGCGTGTGTGCGTGTGTGTGTAACAAAACCCATCGAAATGCCGCAGAGGAGCGGCGGTGCAGTTTAGGCTCACCGGCGGCGAGGTGGGACAGCGGCTGGACATCACGCGGCAAGGCTCGACTCGGGAGGTGCTTGCGCACACGGTAGGGCCAAGAAAGGCCGGACCTTTGGCCAGAGCGATGCTCGACGACGATGGCATGGTGATGGGCGCGGCGGTGCAGTGCGTTGATCGCCGGCGTTGGCGCGTGGGTGTGCCAAAATGCCAGACGTGTGCGTGCGTGCATCTGGTGAAACGATCTGGGCCAACAGATTCGGGCTTTGCCCCTTGCCCATGAGCACAAGGCCGGCTTGGTCGAGGCGGCGCTCTGGCCGGCGGGTGCGACGGCGGAGAGCAGGGCATCCGCGGCTGGGCGATGACGCGCGTGAGTGCGCGGTCGCACCGGCTGCGAGATGAGCACGTCGAGACCCTAAAGGCAGGGCCTTTTTCCTTCCCTGCTCGCGCGTGCACGAAGGCAACCCGTGCGGCGATGGTCACGGCGGCGCGGCGAGCAGGTCATCGGAACCACTGGCGATCAAAGAGGAAAAAGGGATAGAGCCAAGCGGTGAGCGCGCGCGTTGACGACGGCAGCAGCACCTGCAGGCGTAAGGCACGGCTCGATGGCCGGCGTCTCAAGCGTCGGTGGTCAGCGACAGCGGCGCGGCGCGTGCGGAGGTGAACACAGGGTCAAGGCGGGGTCTTTCCTCCCTCAGCGCGATGGCCGGCTCCACAGGAGAGAGAGGGATGACGACGCTCACCTGATGACCTCTAGTCGGAGTGAAGAGCGGCGGTGAAGAGCGCGGCAGAGCAGGACGACGGCGGAGCGAGCTGGAGCAGTGGAAGCAGAGCGGGTACGGCGGCTTCAGCAGGGACGGCGCTGACTTCTCGTCGATCAGCTGCTCCCGCGGACGGCTCCGGCTTCACGGCGGGCTCCCTCGAACGGCCTCCCCGCCTCCCTCTCCCCCCTTCTTCTTCTCCGGCAGCAGAGGGAAGGGGAAAACCCCAAGGGCGAGCTAGGGTTGAGGGGCGGCCGCGGCGGTGGGTTATATAGGCGGGCGCGCGCGGTGTGGATGGTTGGATGCGCGGGCGCTGGCGTGGCGCACATCCACGGCGTCGCCACGGGCTAGTACGGCGAGCTCGCCGAGCTGGCACGCCCGGTGTGGCTGCGGCGCGGCGGAAAGGGGAAAAAGGAGGGGAAAGGTGAGGGGAGCTGGCGGATGACAGGTGGGGCCCTTGTGTCGGCGACCCGGCGAAAGTGAGGAACCGGCGGGCTTTAGTGGGCCGCGTGGTGACGGGCCGCGTGGGAACGGGAGGTGGACCGGTGCACAGCAGGGAGAGATGAGGGGTCTCGGGTGGACTTCCTCGGTGGACTCGAGGCCCAACTCAGGTTTGGATCTTTTTCCTATTTCCTTATTTCTAAACCCTTTTTCCTATTTGATTCAAATTTGAATTAGAATTCAAATTTGAACCTCACTCAAAACAAATCCAAATAAAAGCCAATTAACTCCAAGGTTCTCACACTAGCATTTTATATTTCCTAGAATTTTTAATTACTCAAAATAAATCTAGGAATATTAGGAGAGAAAAGAAGACATCCTTATTTAAATTATCAAGCACTCCAATAATTTCACCAAAAATTTTAAAATCCTCATTTTCATAACTAAACATTCTGTAATAAAATTACGGGATGTTACAACTAGTATATATCTAATAATATAAATATTTATTTTCTTATTAATTCCCCAATGTTTACTCGATGGCAGCTCATTATCTGTTGTTACAGTCCACATCGATGGAAAGTAAAACTATTATTTGCAAAATATGATTTTGTTTTTGCGAATCACACAGTATAGTCACAAACGCTCACATACATACATGCACACTCGCTTCTATGAACACACGCACACAACACTACCCCTTAAAAGCTATCAAATCCTCGAAATTGACGACTCTCACATACTCCGTCCGTCCCGGAATGACCGTCGCCGGAGAAATAACGCAGGAACCAATGTAACTGATAAAAGACAATAACACCCCTACTAGCAATGATGGCTCACATTTTTGGATGGATATGACATTAATAAGCGTGCTTCTCCCGTCTTTCGTGGCCTAGTGCTGCCGTCGGAGAGCCTTGGCGGCATCGCACGGAGTAGGAGCCTTTGCTCTCAGCGTATGAGGATCTCGGCGCAAGGGAGTCAACGGGAGTGGGTGCGACGACGAGGTGCCTCGGGATGAGGCTGGGCGGGCGCGCGCGACGGTGAGCGGGCGACCTGGCGTGCGACGGCGAGGTGCCCGAGGATGAGGCTGGGCGGGCGCACGCACGACGGCGAGGTGCCACAGGATGAGGTAGAGCGGGCGTGTGCGTGACGGCGACCTGGCGTGCGACGGCGAGGTGCCTGGGGACGAGGCTGGGCGAGCGGGCGACCTGGTGCGGGCCGGCGACCTGGTGCGCGACGGCACCGTGAGTTCTGTGAACGCCGCCACCGACGCGCTTCCCATCGATGTTGCGCGCCTCCTGCCCCAGCCGCAGCAGCCGTTGTGCGCCGCCGCGGGCTAGCTCTGCGTTAGACGCGTGCGCCGTCGCGGGCCAGCTCAGCCTCGCGCGCCGCCGCCGCTGCTCGGCGGCCACATGATGTTGCTGCCACTCCCAGCACCGTGCGTGACGTGAATGCCACCACCGCCGCGCCTTTCATGGACGTTGCCGCACCGGCGCGTGCCATGAACGCAGCCGTCACGCCTCCTGCCGCTACGACTCCCGCGGCTGCCACTGTTGCAACTCCCCTGCTGCCGCCGCTGCGGCTGCCGCCGCTGCAACTCCCCCTGCTGCGCCTCCCGCCGTGGAGCCTCCCGCAGCCGCCGCCCATCCCGCAGCCGCCGCTTCCTGGTGGTGCAGGGGATTCAATGGAGGGCAGTCGAGCGCACGCCGACAAGGCATATGAGGTTGGGGACGACGGCGACCTGTGGATGAGGCTGGGTGGGCAGTGGTTGAGATAAGGTTTGATTTTTTACTGCCTTTGTGGTGCGGTGGCGAGGTTTTGTGGTACCTTTGATTTTTTTTATTTAACCAGGTAGCAGTGCAGCAGTGGGGCGCAGCAGCTGCGCCTACTCTCCTCCTAACCAACGACAATGATTATGGGACGAGTCTATGTAACCTCCGCGACCATCATTACGAGACGGAGGGAGTACTGACAATCACACTCGCCCTACAAAAACATCCACGCAACCCTACCTCTGTAAGTTATCAAATTCGCGTGCACTCGCTCCTACGAACACACGCACGCAACTCTACCTCTATAAACCGTCAAATCCTCGACGCGCAGGAGATCTAGCTCGGCGCGCAGCCACGCCGCCATCTGCCGCGCGTTGCCGCCGTGCCCGATGTACTTCTGCCGCGGCCTTCTACGGCGGGGTGGCAGCTGAGCAAGCGGGCGGCGTGCGTGGGCACGGCGAGCGCGGCGACGGCGAGGTCCGGGACGATGAGCTCGGCGACGGTGAAGAAGCTGTCGTCGGCGGCGGCGACGAAGGCCCTCCTCCACGACGGCGGCCTCCATGACGGCAGCGTGGAGCGGCGGCGGGGTGGAGCTAATAGATGGGGCCCACGAAGGATAGAGGCCAAGTTAATTTCCCTGTTGGAGTTGAGATGCAATTTCAAACCTCTATTTTTAGAGTTCAACCTGCAAATGAGATTTGAAAGCCTAAATTTGCATAACCTTCCCTGGAGTTGCTACTGAGAGTGGCCCCGCTGTTTGTCGCCGTCTCTCTCCTCCAGCATAAAACCTCGACGTTTTCGACCTGATTATTCACTCGTTAGTTTAAGTGTGAGGCCACCGCGTGCGGGGGTGGCGGCGGCGCGCGCGACGGCGAGCGCTCTACCCTGCAATTTGAGACGGAGGGAGTACCAGTCCATTGCCGCCACCTCCCCCAATCGCGGCGGCCAGTGATCACATCACCGAAACCCGCGGCCCTTGGGGACCAAACGGCGGCGATGAGGAAGGGCGCCGCGGTTGGCGCCGGCCCGGCTCCCGAGCGGCGGCCCGCCTCGGATCTACGCCTCCCGGGGCCACCCCTCTCCCCGCCCCGCCGGCTCGTGCCGCATTGCAGGCCCTTGGGCGGGCGCCGGTACGGCGGCGGCGGGTGGGTTGGGGTTGGGGACCGTGGGGACGGGGTCTGCGGGGGGTCCTGGTCGGGGGGCGTGGTCGGGCAGCGCGGGATCTGAGCCGCCATTGATGGATTTTTTTTTTCGAGCGCTTGGTTTTGATGGTTTTGGTACGCTCGCTGTCTCCTCCTCCTCGTCCTTCTTCTCCTCGCCTCGCTCGCCGCCGCCGCCGTCTCTCTCTCTCTCTCTCTCTCTCTCTCTCTCTCTTATATGTATGTGTGTATGTATGTTTGCACATCCCCCCCTCCCCCTGAACTCGAACCCTAGATCGAGTCGAGGCTGTGTCATGTGTGCGTGGCATTCTCACTAGCGGACGTCAATTCAGGTCGCCATCTCTACGGTGCCGCCTCGCCGCCGATCCGTTGCCTTGCACCGGTGGCGGCAGGGGCTGGGAACTGTGGGGTGTCGCGTGACGCGGCTGCCGAGTCGGGTTTTGCTGGCCGCGGTACGACGAGTGCGGATAGTCTGAGGCCTTGTTACCGGAGTCGTGTTTTGGCATTTGGATGGGTAGTGCGAAGGGGATCTGCCGAACAGACTCCATAGATGAGATGAGATGAGATGCAGAAGAGGTGGATTTTCTTACTTGGGTCATAGTCAAAGGACCCTGTGGTGTAAGGCCCCGTTTAGTTGACTGAAATTTTGGTGAATACTTAGGGTGACCTATGAATGGAGTGCTGATGAGGGGCAATGATGTTCAACCTTTTCTGAATTGCATGCCATTGAGCAATCAAGGCAGCTGTGGGTATCTATCTAATTTGAGCTGATCTCTCCCATCTTGAAGCCAATTTAACCATCTCTTATTGTTTTTGGTTCTGTGTCTAGGATGGTCATTCAGATATGTGACAACCAGCGCAGTTCCACTTACAATTAGGATGAGTAAATTGTGCAGCAAGAGATGCGAGGGCTTGGCTTGTATGATCGAGCAAAGGCGAAGCTGAGCCCTCTTAGTGTTATTTCAATACTAACAGCATTGTCTTGCTGTACAATTCATAGTTGAGACTAGGCTGGTTTGTACATCAAGTAACCAGTTCTGCAACCAACTGCGGCAGCTGATGGCTGTTACCGCTGATACTGATGACAGCTGGTGGCCCATCTGAACTGACATTGCTGTTTCATTTAAGGAGAGGGAAAGAGAGCTTAAATTTTGTTGTAGCTGATATGGCACCTAATCCGCTATTTGATTTGATTGCTTCAAACCTTTTGTTTTTTACTCCTTTGAGCTCTTATCTACTTATTTCCTTATGCTCTTTTGCAAGCCCTGCAGTTGGTGCTCTACCAATCTGTGATTCTGTCTTGCATTGCTGCTGCTGCTGATATCAAGGGTTGTTCTTCACTTCCCTTCCTGCTGGATTCGAACCTGGGTCAATGCTATTGGGACTAATATGTCAAGTTAGTTTAATCTCACGAGGGAGCTTTGGCTTCCTGCAAGAATGAATAAGATAAAATTCCACTGAGGGGCAATGATCAGCAATGACGTCTGATATAGGCGTCTTTGAGGCAGGCTGCTCTGGGCATCAAACTGGAGTCTTCCCTCTCTTGGAAACCTTATCCAAGGGGGGAGTTGTTTCTGTAATTGGATCTTTTCTTCTTCTTAATACAAAGATACGCAGCTCTCCTGTGTATTCGAGAAAAAAAACATTATCTTGGAACAAATTAGCAGAAAATCTGCCGAACAGACTCGTCCTTGGATGGTCATACCATTCTTCATGGGTGATAACCAGGACAGCTCCTCTTTCAGAACAGGTTGATAGGGTGGTAAGAGGTGGGGAATACAGTTATATGATCGAGCAAAAGCGAAGCTGAGCCCACTTGAATATTTTACTGCTGCCTACAGTATTTATGTGATTCAAATTTTTGTTGAATATGTCGTTGCTTCATGTTTTACGTCTAACCTATTTTCCAACTTATTTTCTTTTTGCTGTATTTGTCTAACTGCATGGAGTTAACTTATTGTTGAAAAAGAAAATAAGTTGGACAGTAAGTTAGAAAATAACCTATTTTCCATCCCTTTTGATTTTGGATTTTTTTTGTTCACTTCTGTCTGTTGATCTTTCTTCTTTTGTACTGTTCTTCCGTGGCTGTGATGATCAAATGCCCCATAAAAGTGTTACTTTTTAGCATCCCTGAATTGTTGATGCCTTGGTGCAACATGATGTTGATGATGACAGTTTGCATGTTTGCACGGAGAGGTTGGTTTGATATGTTCCCTTTTCTCAATTTGTTGCATTAACTAGGATGGCTTGTACCATAACAAGTAACCAGTTTTTGCAACTAATTGTTGTCATTGGTACTGCTGTGGCTGTGGTGTTCTCATATTGGAGGTTTATTAATGAATGATCTTACTGAAAAGTTCATTGAGAAAGAGAGAGAGAGAGATAGCATGGTTCTTCCACCAAGTATTGTATTGACATTGGGGCAGATCTGAGCCATTCAAGTGACATTACTGTTTGTTCCATCACTCGCTCGTCCTTAAAATTATATTTCTCATTTGCTCTGTCTACTTATTCCTTAATGTTATCCGGTACTCTCCAGTGGGTGATTTCCACTTGGGATCCAGTGGGACTAGCATATCAACTCCTGTCTCATAAAATTTCTGATGCATCCAGGCGTGGGTAGGTTTCTTGTTTTGTTTGTTGGGATGCCAGCTTGATTGAATTGATCATTTTGTTCTGAAGAATATTTTCTTTCCACAAGCTCTCTTATTAATTCTTGCCTCCAATCTCTCTGTGGTTACCCAATGTCTCGTTACTGCTGTGGCATGATGTGTTGACTTGAAGTTTTTTTCAGCACCAAGGGCCCTAATGGCATACCAGGAGCCCATGACCTGGATATGCATGCTGCCCTTTGTATGGAAAGAAATTGCCTGTTCCCTGTCGAGCGGCATTGACAAGCATGATTGAAAAAGAATGGCCACACTCATGACACTCATGTCGAATTCTTGAGTAATAGAAATAGTATTGGTTGGTTATTCTATCTTGTTTTGGGGCTACGGTGTGCAATTGAATGACCAATGTTGTCTGGATGGAGATAATAGCTTATGCTTTTAATTGCACCAGTGTGTAATTCTGCTCCTTTCATCCGGTGGTCGACTTCTACTCACGATTTCCAGACAGATTTCAGTGGCTGGTTTCTTTTGCGAACCCTTTGCTAGGTACCTCAGTACCTCTCCTCAAAACTTCTGTATTTTGTTACATTACCAGTACAAGTCAGATCTGTTCACATTGGTAGCAGCTGTAATTTTGTTTTTTTGATATCAGTTGTATTCAGATAATTGCTGTAAATCAACTTCTATGACCAGATATAGAGTGCTACGTAAGTAAACTCCTTCTGAAGTCAGTTAAGTTGCAGCCAGTATTGATTTCCACTGGTAAATCTTTTTTACATTATAAATTCTGTGATGGTGCAATGACAAAAAAAAGTGTTACGATTCTACAGAATTTCCAGTATTTAATTTTTGGTATATTTCTTTTACAAAATCTGTTGGCATGTTGCTGTGAGAGCAACACAGGAAAGGTCACAGCAGAGAGTATTTTTTGTTGGGGGTAGCCATGTTCATTCTGCAATGGATTTTCTGATCGGGCTCATCGCATCAACAGGTGCGTCGCTCACTCATTTGATCCACTACTAGACATTGCACTTTCTTTCTGCAGTGTGCCAGCCTTCCTCACCGCTCACATGATGATCCCCTCTTGACTTCCTCACGGTCACGGCTAGGTTCGATGGCATCAAATCCACTAGCTAGCGCCCACACCTCTCCTCGATTCACTGAACAAACGCTGCCCGAGATCGCGGCCATGATGAGTGAATCTTGGCCCTAGGCTCACGAATCACGACTTGCTAATAGTGCCCCTGGCAGTTCATGCCTGCTGCACGACATGCTTTTCTCTTTTGCCTGTCACTCACAGCCTGCATTCGCTCTGTCTCGCACACTTCGCCTTGTCTCTTCCTGTCAGGCAGAGATGAGCATTGCAATACTACTACTGCAGTGTCACCGCAGAGAGTGGTTGTGATTTGGTACTCTTGCGGATGCTGACTGCGTGTTTCGTTCACATGATGACGAATCTTGCCAACGTCTGGCCTGTATACCTCCGATCCCTACAGTTTCGTTGTTTTTCAGCTGATGTTCCTGTCCTCAAGACGTGGGATGGTTCATGTCATGCTAATGAATTGAGAGTGTCATTGTTTGGAAGATAGCCTCTCTTAACGATGACACTCCTTGTGATATCACATTTTTCCAAGACACTCAAAACGCACGCACACTCATCCCTATGAACACACGCGTGCAAATCCTACTCTTAGGAGCATCTTCGAAGACTGGGCTGACAAATCCTTAAGATTGACGAAGTCACCACAGGTGCTTCGCTGTCGACCGGAACGTCGCATACCACTAAAAGCATAAACACCGTTAAATCTTGAAAAATTCGCTACCACAAGGAGTCAAACTCAAGATCTGAGGTGCTACCGGAGTTTCTGTAACCACTAGGTTACATGCCGGCTTGTGATATCACATTTACCAATTACCAGTGGTCTGAGATGGATTTACCCCCCAGGAGGCCAGGACTGTAGGTGCAGCTGCTAGAGCGTCAACTGTCAGTGGCTGGAACTGTGGCGCAACCACCTCTGCGCTCTGAGCCTCTGACTGACCGGTTGCATTGCAGGCTTGCGGGTGTGTTTAGTTTCGGGATGCAAAATTCTGTATTTTACACAGATTTTAGACGAAAAAGCACTGTTCCGAACTGAAAAGTACTGTAGTACTTTTCGTTTGTTTGTGGTAAATATTGTCCTACCATGACTTAACTAGGCTCAAAAGATTCGTCTCGCAAAGTACATCCAAACTGTGTAATTAGTTTTTGATTTCATCTACATTTAATACTCCATACATGTATCGACGTTTTTGATGTGATATTTGATGTGATGGGAAATCTTCTTTTTGCATAGTGAATTTTGAGGAAAGTTGGGCTTTTAAACACACCCAGCATCGCACACAGCACAGCAGCAGTGCCGGCGCATCTCTTGTGTCTGGAAACGATTCCCCGAGGCCGAGGCACGGCACGGCACGGGGCTCTTGTAACGAGCGTATCCGACAGAACGGCTGCAGTTGAAAAATCCCTCGTTTGTAAAATCCCTCGTTTGTAACGGCAGCTTGGCATGTCTGGGTGGCTTTACCATGGACGGGGCTTGGTTTTCGTCTTGTCTATTTCTCGCACGATTGTCTATACAACTGCTGCTTATCCTGTCAGAAATAGAAAATATAGAGATTTTTTGGAAATGTCTTGCCGTCGAGCCCGTTCATGTGTTGCTGTTCTGAACTTTTGTTCCCTTTTGCAGTTTGTGTAGGTCAAAGGTTGGGATCATTGAGACCAGTGGTGGGCCAGTTGAGCCCATAGTGGGTCCACGGATTCCATGATGGGCTTCAACAATAGCCCCACTGAAAACATACTTCCCTCCATGCGCGCTCTCTCTACAGTTTCTCTCGTTAAAAAGGTACTCTTTTTTAGAACATGCCCTCCATCCTGCCTTGCGTTTGCGTCGAATGTTTCTCGGGCGGGCGTGGACGAGCGAGCAGGGCGCTACCTCCGGCGCTGATCCGGCCGACATGCTCAGTCGGCGGCTCGGCGCAAGCCATGCCTCATTAGCCGGTGGTTCCATGTCCCGGTCATGGCAGGCCACACACTTGAAAACCGCACGCGAGATGTAATCTCCCAACCACCATTGAAGTGTGCCGCCGCACTGGTGATGATTTCTCCTGATCGGACGGACGCGAGGATTCCCGGCTTTCCTCCGGATTTGGATTGATCCGGCGGAGGAAGACGTACGAAGCCCATGAATCTCCGGTGATCTCCTGGAATGTCTCCCTGTTCTTTTTGGGGAAATCCTCGCAGGTAGTAAGCCGCGCGCGCACACTACTTCTAGCTTCAACAGGGACCGGCACTACTGAGGCACCCAACCCAATCGCCTGGTCCATGCCACTCCGGGGAATGAATCGCAGTCGTCGTCGTCCTGGTCCCTTTCACTTTGTAGACCGAGATTGACGGCTAGAGAACTCGGGATTGGAATGGTCGCCTCGGCGGCGACGTGATGCTACGGGCAAGTCCCGCGGCACCACACACCTCGCTCGCGTCGCCGATCACACACACGCACAGTGGTTTCAGACTTCCAGTGGTGAGCTTTTGCTGGTTCTCCGGCTGCCAGGACGCACGCACGCACGCGCGCTGTCCTCGTCGACGAATTAGCTAGGCACAGTGCCCCCCCACCGCCCCCCCCCAATAATCATCTTTGATCAGTTTGGCAGGATTCCAGCTCCTTAAAGCCCGACCCAAGATGCGACGACGAACCGTTCGGATCGATGGGGGACGCACATGTGGAGTCATTTCGAACAACGCCGGCGTCGGAGTAAGGAAGAAGCACGCGGCACGGTCCATGCTGACAAAACCATTTCGTGACAATCCGGGCATGACAGCCATCAGCAAAATGACCAAATTTCCAAACTTATCGTGAAGAGAAACTTTGCTCGTGTCACCAGGCCAAACCCACAAAATCAACGAGCCAATTCGTTCGTCAGCAAAATGAACGAAGCCTCGCCTCAGTCTCCGACCGTGCGCCTCGACATTAAACACCACCAATAGTGACCGTAGCTAGAGGAGGAGAGAGTGTCTGTCTGTGCGTGAGAGAGAGCGCTGGGCGCGGCTCCAATGGCGTCAGCCCCTCTTCTCGTTTTCTTGCCTCTTCTGCTACTCTTCGCAGCCTTCTCGCCTGCGACAACCACACCAGCAGCGCGCTCCTCCAACCCCACCAGAGCCCCGTTCCCGCCACTCGCTCCTCTGCACCTGCAAGCTCTGAAGCGCCAGCAGCGAGCGAGCAGCTGGAACGGCAAGCTCGCCGCCGTCGCCGCCGCCGATAGCACCGCCGGCGCCAGCAACGGCACGGCGGCGAAGCCGTTCACGGCGCACTACTTCCCGCAGGAGCTGGACCACTTCACCTTCACGCCCAACGCGTCCATGGTCTTCTACCAGAAGTACCTCGTCAACGACACCTACTGGCGGAGGCCCGGCGGCAAAGGCGGCGCCGCCGCCGCAGGGCCGCTGTTCGTGTACACCGGCAACGAGGGAGACATCGAGTGGTTCGCCACCAACACGGGCTTCATGTTCGACATCGCGCCCAAGTTCGGCGCCCTCCTCGTCTTCATCGAGGTACACAAGTTTTTTTCTTTCTTTCTTCTGAAATACGTTTCAGGAGAGCTGAGTATATATTTTTTAAAAACAAGATTTTACAAACCATACGTAGATGTAGCACTTGTAGTAAATTAGTAATCATCGATCATATATATATATTTATATATTGCTCACTTACATGTATAATCTTAGCAAAACACTACCAGGGCCTTTTTGCTTTATAGCTTTTGATGAATTGCCGGTCCTTGTTTGGATGCTGATAAGATAACTCAGTAAAAAGTCTTCAACTCCACATCTACCAGGACTAGTCATATCTTTCACTGTCAATCAATAACACGATTTCTTCTCATCCTAACACTCAACCAAACCTGACGCACGAAACACATCCTTTTTCCTGATGACGCTACCATTGCCTTGTTAAACACAAGGAAACTGGAAAAAAGAAACCGTCAGAAACACACCACACTGATCCAGCATCACGCAAGCACTAGCTTAATTTTCAGCCCATCTGGAGACAGTGAATTTTTTTTAACGGTTTGAGCATGGTTAACAGTTAACACTGTAATTAAGCTGCGTGGCCATTGATGAACACAGCACCGGTTCTACGGGGAGTCGAAGCCGTTCGGGAACGACTCGTACAAGTCGGCCGAGACGCTGGGTTACCTGACGTCGACGCAGGCACTCGCCGACTTCGCCATCCTCATCGGGAGCCTGAAGCACAACCTCTCCGCCGACGACGCCCCCGTCGTCGTCTTCGGCGGCTCCTACGGCGGCAGTAAGTTCAGTTCATCCTCTGATTGGGTACAGTTATTATCTCTTGGTCAGGAACGAAACAATGCACATGCTGAACATGTACCTGTCACGTTCCTTGCGACGCGGGTCTGGATCTGCTAAATTATTCTTGAAAGATCTGTGATCTCTATTAGTTTACTTATTACTTGCTGACCGTGTTGAATTGTAGTTGTGTGTGTGCGCGAGTAGGACATGTTGATTAGGTAATTACATTAAACCATCTCACTTTGTTTATGGTTGTGCTTGGCTGATGCTTAGCTTGTTTGCAGTGTTGGCTTCATGGTTCAGGCTCAAGTACCCCCACGTCGCCATTGGGGCGCTGGCGTCCTCCGCGCCAATCCTGCAGTTCGACTGCATAACGCCGTGGAGCAGCTTCTATGACGCCGTCTCTCAAGACTACAAGGTATACTAATGATTGATAAAAAGTTAACAGCAGCATTAACACAAATACTCCTTCCGTATGTTGATTTGTTCTTTCAACTTTGACCATCCGTCTTATTTAAAAATATATTGCAAACATATAAAAAGGTAAGTCAAGCCTAAAATAAATACAATAGTAAAACATGTAGCAAACAAAGTAGATAATACTTGCATAATTTTTTGAATAAGATAATAATGTCGACAAATATTTCCATACGGAGTGAGTTCATTTATAGAATTAGGGGGCCTTGGTTCTCAAATCTTTAGTGGATAGGACGTCAGCCTAGGAATATGATTGAGAAGTTGAGTTTTCATGTCTTTCTGGGTTTAATCACTGACAATATGCAACTTTCTGAACTGAATAATTGATCAAAAATATCTGCACAATGGCCCAGATAGCTTAGGGCGAAACCGACACCTTTTTGACCTTTGTGTCCAGGGCAGTACTCTTTTAGCCGATGGTGTCAGCTCTGAATCAAGAGCACTGATCTCATGCAAGGACACATCGGTTAGTTAGCAATTAGCATGTCGTCTTTGGGTCTTTGCTGCAGATGGCTACAAGATCAATGAACGTTCAATGTTTTCAGTTGGTTAGCTGCACTTGACCTCACTACTTTTCGGATGCCCCCAGTGCTGTTCATGATCGTGCAAATTATTAATTCTGTGATTGAAATGTCACATTGTCACCTGCCAATAATGCACCTAGATCAGCTACTCATGAATCCACGACTGTGATGCCTCAGTGTTTTATGAGCTCGACTGCGATACTTAACTGCACATCTGAATTGTATAACTTCTCAAGTTTACTTGAAAATTTTGAAACACCTGAGTGCTTGTCTAAAAAGGGAACGTGCCATCAAAGCAGACCGAATGGCTCTGGTGCTGGTGACATCTTTCTTTGTCAGATTGTTATATTGATGCTATAAGATATGCCATTTCCCCCCCTACGATGCTGACTGATTGCAGCTTGCAACAAACGTTTGCAGTCTGAGAGCTTGAACTGCTTCAGCGTCATCAAGGCAACCTGGGATGTGCTGGATGAGAGAGGGGCCAGCGACAAAGGGCTCCTGGAGCTCAGTAAATTGTTCAGAGCCTGCAAGTAAGTTCATTTTAAACTCAAACTCGTCTTGAACATGTCACGAAATGAAAGCAGACTTACTGGTCTTAATTATTGCCTGCAAGTAATGCTTGAGTAATGGATTGAGTTGTGTGAAGTGCAAGTAAATCGAGCATTAGTCAAATACTTAGGCAATAATTCAAGGAATGGATAATATATTCAAAAGAAAAAACAAGTTCTTTGTCGTTTCCTATCATGCATGTACAATCAACTATAGGTTTTCTAGTGGCTTAGAGCCTAATAGGACATGCGTGTACAGCTCAACTTGACAAGGATGCTCGACTATTGAGCACTAATGATGTACCATATTTTCGGGCACTAATGATATATCTATATTATGCTAAAATTTAAATTTGTTTTTTCCTGCACTCCATTTTCAGGACTGTGAAGTATGCTTATTCGATCCGAAACTGGCTGTGGACAGCATTCACCTACACTGCCATGGTGGACTATCCGACCCCAGCAAATTTCCTGGAGAATCTACCTGCCTACCCAGTCAAGGAGGTTGCCCATTTTAACCCACATTCTACAACCAATTCTCCCATTTGAACCAAATTAATCACAGAAGATGGTGTCGGAATTGCCAATCTGAACTGCACGAACTATTCCTCAGTTCTTCTGAACTTGTGTTTCAGAACCGTGTGCCAAACCTAACCTTGTATTAACAATAATCCACTTCATTTCTAGTCATCATGTTTTTTTTTGAACGAACGGGCACAGGATTGTGCCTAGTGATCATATAAGTTCTCATGAGAACTTCTGCAGATGTGCAAGATCATCGACGGGTTCCCGACAAACACAGACATTCTGGAAAAGGCATTCGCAGCGGCGAACTTGTACTACAACTACACAGGAAACCTGACTTGCAACCCGATTGAGGACGAAGATGACCCGCATGGCCTCGGTGGCTGGCAATGGCAGGTAAACCTGAAAGATATAATTAGTACCATGCTAGTGAAAGCACATTTAATTTCAGATTGTTGAGTTACTCCTGTGTAGGCTTGCACCGAGATGATCATGCCAATGACAGTCTCCAATGAAAGCATGTTCCCACCATCCAGCTTCAGTTACGATGAAAGGTCTGATGAATGTCTTGAGAGCTGGGGGGTTCGGCCAAGGCCACATTGGATCACCACTGAATATGGTGGATATGTAAGTGTTTCTTTAGAGTTTCAGTGTGCACACATGAATCGTTGGTGGGAATAATTGCTGGTATACCAAGTGCTTCATCTGGTTCTGCATTACACACTTTGCTGCAGAAAATTGATAAGGTGCTCAAGAGATATGGGAGCAACATTATCTTCTCCAACGGAATGCGAGATCCATGGAGTCGAGGCGGGTGAGTCTATATGATTTCTTTGTTGCCTGAGCATTGCTCGTGATAGTTCGAGTCTTCCATATAACATCTGTGTTGCAATTGTAAACAGGGTGCTCAAGAACATCTCATCCAGCATCATTGCCCTTGTCACAGAGAAAGGTGAGCAAGAAAGTGGAGAAAATAACTGAACAACTGTAGCAGCATTTTTATTCTGATTCACTTATAAGCAATCACTTTTCATGGTGATCAGGGGCTCATCATTTGGACTTTAGATCAGCAACGAAGGGGGATCCTGACTGGGTTATTGAGCAAAGGAGACAAGAAGTTGAGATCATACAGGGATGGATAGATCAGTATCATCAGGACATGGCTGAAATATAATACTGAAAAGGTTCTATTACATATACAGTCAATGAAGACAATATATTTGATTTATGGAAAACAATAAAATAAAAAGGAAAATTTCCTTCTTACACACGATGATTAACAGAGCAAGTTAAGATAACATAAGGTGAAGAGTCAATAAGTTATGTCACTGAACATCACAAACTGTTGTACTCAAATGGTCTTGCACGAATCATGAATGAATAATGTTTCCTTCGTGATCAGTTTCTATTTCTGAAACTTCATTACTTCTTCTGCTTGGCTCCAATTCTAAGATAACAATGAATGATGGCAGTATATTACACTCTCCGTTCTAAATTATAATTTGTTTGACTTTTTTTATCCTAAGTTTGACCATTCATCTTATTAAAAAAATTGCAAAAATATAGTCAAATTTAAATCATTCTTGAAGAACTTTTATTAATAAAGCAAGCTGCACCAAAAGATGTGATGTTTTGCATAATTTTTTGAATAAGACGAGCGGTCAAACTTGAGATTAAAAAGTCAAACGAATTATAATTTGGAATGGAGGTAGTATTACTCACTACTTTCTTCCCTTTCTTGGATATAAACTAGTCCTAAATGTCTATTTTTTTAAAAAAAGAGCAGCAGTGCATGGGACAAAAGAAAAATAGATCAAATACAACTTTAAAATAGTTCACAAGAATCTTACCATATGATTATTAACTATATTATACATGAAAATTTTCAAATACTAGGTCCCCTTTGGTAGTGCTCTGGCTCCTCCAAAAAGGGAATGAGCTGGAGAAGTTACTTTTTTTGTGCTCTAGCTTCTCCATATAAAACGGCTCCGGCTTCTCTAATACTTCGGCGTTCGGCAGACCTTATTCAGAGCTTCTTCTACAATATTTTTCTCTCACAACAAATTTACCGGCTTCTTCTCCACACATTATTTTTCTCACACAACAAATCTGTCATTTTTAAACAAACTCTTTAGTAGAGCTTCAGCTAGAGCCACATGAGAAGCCGGAGCCGGAGCATACCAAAAGGACCCAGCTTCAGCTCGTAATCATATCGTATCGGCTATCCTCGCTCCTGCATCGTTTCATCACGATATAGCCGATCTAGATTAGTTTCGAGTGTTGTCTCGTAGCGCTTAGTTTGCTCTACTTTTGCTTACGCTTTGCCTACGTCATAAAATCGGCTGATCTAGCCGTTTTGGTCATACGTGCACTTCGGCTGCTCCAGCTAGCCGATTCACTCTACAATTGTATCGGCCGATCGGGCTGTTACTTGTTGAAGACCTACATCGGTTCTCTAGCCAATCTAACCCGCATCTAATGTTTCCTATCTTTCCGTGCCGATCAACGGGTCAGGTCAGCTAGCACGCCTTGTTACATCCCGGGGATCCGTTACGTGTTGTCGTTGAAGAACTTGATTCCGTTTTTTGCGTCAATAGGGTGATTTTCCTGTTGACTGGGATTTTTTTTAAGAGAAGAGGTGGCATGTTTGTGAAGGACCAGATTGGCAACCAGAAAGGGGGGAGTGAATGAGAGCTGATAAAAATTCTTCTCAAAGAGATGAACTCGGGCTATACCTCAAATCAACTCCGAGTGTCACACACAAGTGAGAGAGAGCAAACCACAAGCCAATCATCAAGATCACGTAGTCACAGCGGACCTACTGACCTTAGGAACAATGTTTGAGAAGCTTAGACGCACCACAGAAGCGAACACGGAAGCAAGGATCATCCGGGCATTAATTTCCGGATCACCCTGACTGTCAGTGTTTTGGCCACTGAGCCTACCAAGGGGGTACCCGAGGTAGAAGATTGTGCGGTAGAGGATCGCCAGACCTGGAACTCGAAGGTATGCGCGAGAACACGGGACACAGATTTATACAGGTTCGGGCCGCCGGAGTAGCGGACCCTACGTCCTGTTTGGAGTATCATGTATGGCGCCCTGCGCTTGGGTGTTCCCCGGAGGGGTTGGGGGATTCACCTTGAGGTGTTGGCCTGTCCTCCTAGGTACCCGACCCTCCTTTATATAGTTCAGGAGGCGGGTTCCTAGTCGGTTACAAGATAGGAGTCCTAGTAGGATTACATGGTACGAGTCCTAGTAGGATTACAAGGATTTATGGTATGAGTTCGTATTCTTTCATGTATAGGTACCCAGGGGTATATGGTCGACAAGCCCCCGAGCACTTTATAGTCTTGAGCAGCGAATTCGAGTAGTCTTGAAACTTCGTCGAGTAGTTTCTGATCGTCTCGAGTACTGCTAGCCGAAGTCTTCAATAGTACTTGAATTTCCGAAAGAGTGGAATATGCTCTAGTTCATCTATGAGTACTTTTGAATCATCCCCGAGTAGTTCTCAGGCGTCCCCGAGTTCTAACCCAGGAAGTCTCCAAAAAATACCCATCTTGTCTTGAAGTCTTGATCTATATGGAGGCGTGATTTGCAAAAATCGCATTCCATATGGAGTGTAGCCCCCGAGCCTGAGTTTGAATCGAAGAATCAAGCTGAGGGTCAATCAAGAATCTGCATCGTCTGTCTTGAAAAAAGAGGTTGATGGTTGTAGCATAGTAGCCCCCGAGCCTTGAAGTGATTAGATGATCAATCCAAGGGTCTTCAGTTCGCAAAAGCCATCATCCGAGTACTCTTGTAGCATCCAGCCCCGAGATTACGAACCAAGTAAGCTATATGAGCCACGTCGAGTAGTAATTGGAGTTGAGCCCCCGAGCTGAAGAACGAACGGAGCATGCTGAAGTTGTCCCTGAGTAGTAATTTGGCGTGAAGCCGTTTGTACTTGAGAAGTAGCATAGACTACTCGAGTCGTCTTCGAGTGGTAATGTTGCCGTCAGAGCGGACTTTAGATGCGACCGTAGTCGACTTTATGCCGTCAGAGCGGACTTTAGATGCGACCGAAGTCGACTTTTAGATTGCCGCACGGAGCGGACTTTAGAATGCGAGTAGAGTAGTCGACTTTGTGATGCGACTAGAGTAGTCGACTTAGAGATGCGACTTGAGTAAGTCAACTTTGTGCTGCGCGGAGCAGACTTTTAGAATGCGACTTGAGTAAGTCGACTTTGTGCTGCGCGGAGCAGACTTTAGAATGTGACTTGAGTAAGTCGACTTTATGCTGCGCGGAGCAGACTTTAGAATGCGACATGAGTAAGTCGACTTTATGCCGCGCAGAGCGGACTTTGAGTACTTTAAGCCAAGAGTGAAACCCGAAACGCAAAGCTGAAAAGCCAAAAAAGCACGTTCCGGAAGGCAAAAAAGCGAATTAAAAAACAGAAAAATGAGTTGATTTGCCTCCGGAGCCGTCTGGAAAAAACACATTGCGTCGAGAACAATGTTCGAATACACTATTGAGTAATAGTGTCTTAAGTACCTCTGAGGCTATAAGCCTAGTGAGAGAGTACTCGCAAGGATGTTCCGAAGAACGTTAGTTTAATCACAATGAGTTGAACACCTTAGCTGTAGCAGCGTAAAAGAAGGCTTTGTTGTGAAATAAGCACATTGTACATAGTTTACAATGTCTTAAGTACCTCTGAGGCTATGAGCCTAGTGAGAGAGTACTCGCAAGAATGTTCCGAAGAACGAGTAAGACCGTAGGGGACAGTGTGGTGAACTCAATGTGTTGGAGTTCCACTGAGACCCTACTATGAAGGGTGTTACTCTAGGCTGCAGCCTCTTGATTAAATATACGACACAGAGTCGTCTGGAGAGGGTTATCGTGACCCCCTACGAGTTGTCGTAGCCGAAGCCGCCTGGAGAGAGTGTAGCTCAAACCCAAAAGCTGCTTACAGCTGAGTAGTCGCCTGGATCAGAAAATCTGATACAGCTAGGTAATCGCCTGGGCCTGACAAACACTTATAGCCTGGGATCGACATAGAAGTAGGAACCCGGAGTAAGGATCGGATGGTAACAGGGAGGCCTTAGAGTATGGATCGGCATGATAACAGGGAGACCCAGGGTAAGTTGGGCAGAGCGAGAGTACTTAGGGTTATGCGTTTCAGACCCATGGTACGAAGAGTGAAGACCGCGTGCAGCTAGGTACTATCGTTGCCAGGACGCGATGGCCACTTACAGCTAGGTTCCATCAAAGCTTACACACGTAATATGCCGCCGAAGCGGGTGAAGGTGCGACCAGAGTCGGCTTTAAATTGCCACGCGGAGTGGACTTTGAGATTGCGACTTGAGTAAGTCGACTTTGTGCCGCGCGGAGCGGACTTTGAGGTTGCGACTGAAGAAGTCGACTTTATGCCATTTAGAATGGACTTTGTAAATGCGACTTGTAAGTCGACTTTGAGATGCGACTTGGGTAAGTCGACTTTAGATTGCCGCGCGGAGCGGACTTTAGAAGTTGCCTCCTTGGGAAAGCCCCCGAGTTGATGGAGTGAGCTCGTGGTGACTTGTTGATATGTTCCAAGAGTAGTCGGCATAGTGTAGCTCTTGTGGAAAAATCCAGTGAGAAGCGTACACCATTAAGTAATCCTTAGCGTGTTGTCCTATATGCGCAAAACAAGCCAAAGAAGAAGAAAAAAATAATCATTTAAAATAAATGACTTACTGATACCGTAGGAGCGGTCTGGAGATGCGACCGAAGTCGGCTTGTACCGCCGAAGCGGATTTTGAACGAACTCGTGGACGAGTGTTGACGAGGTCGACTAGTCGGAGGCGGGTCCGGCTAGTTGTGGGGGGCGTAGAAGTCATTCTCGACTAGTTTTCTAGTAGAAACTAGCCGAGAAGAGTAACCGAAGTAGTCCACGATGAGTTGGTGTGGCCGCAAGACGATGTCAGGGCGGTGCATGGCGTAGTCGAAGTAGAGCCGGTGCAACCAGACGATGAGTAGTCGAGCCGCGAGACGGAGTGACCGGGCACACGGCGAGAGCCAGTGCGACCGACTGACGAAAAGTCGAGCGGCGAGGCAACGCATTCGGATGCACGGCTTAGTCGAAGTAGAGCCGGTGCAACCAAATGATGAGTAGTCGAGCCGCGAGACGGAGTGACCGAGCGCGCGGCGAGAACCAGTGCGACCGACCGACGAGAAGTTGAGCGACGAGATGGCGCGTCCGGATGCACGACATAGGCGCAGTAGAGCCGGTGCAACCGGACGACGGGTAGTCGTTGCCGAGTGTTGATGTAATTGTACTCAAATAGTTGAAGTAGTCGTACGCAGCCACGTGGTCGAAGTAGTTGTACTCGTGTACGTCTCTTGTGTACGTCAAGCAGACATCTTGAAGCTTGCTGGTGGCCTTCTCCGTGTGCGCATAGCATAACCCCATTACATTGCAAGCCTTGTGTCTGCGCCTCGAGATATCAGGCAATCAGCAAATTGATTTTTCTTTTCTCTTTTCACATGAACCGAGGTAGCAGCTTGATGCAATGATGGTTATTTTGACTTGGCTTCCATCACGCTGACATTTTGTGATCAACTTTGCTTCGGACTTTGACCAGAAAATTAATTCCTGGCAAGATTCCGAATCCATGCTGGTGACGTCGAGTGAGAGTTGCGATCGGAGTCTTCAATTTGATTTGGAAACGTACTCGCCGGTTCCGCGTGGCAGGCTGTCTCCGTTGTGATGTCGAACTTGATGAGTTAAGCGGACAGGATGCAGGAGCACGGAAATCGGAACTCGACGACTTAACTCTGAATTGAAGAGAGATCCTTCGAAATTCGCTTGATGATCTGCACGATCACCCCTACCTGGCGCGCCAGCTGTCAGTGTTTTGGCCACTGAGCCTACCAAGAGAGTACCAGAGGTAGTAGATTGTGCGGTAGAGGATCGCCAGACCTGGAACTCGAAGGTATGCGCGAGGACACAGGACACAGATTCATACAGGTTCGGGCCGCCGGAGTAGCGGACCCTACGTCCTGTTTGGAGTATCATGTATGACGCCCTGCGCTTGGGTGTTCCCCGGAGGGGTTAGGAGATTCACCTTGAGGTGTTGGCCTGTCCTCCTAGGTACCCGACCCTCCTTTATATAGTCCAGGGGGCGGGTTCCTAGTCGGTTACAAGATAGGAGTCCTAGTAGGATTACATGGTACGAGTCCTAGTAGGATTACAAGGATTTATGGTATGAGTTCGTATTCTTCCATGTATAGGTACCCAGGGCTATATGGTCGACACTGACCAATACAGAGCCGTACCGGATCTTCCGACCAACACTTGTCGGATCTTCCGACCCTACTGGATCATCCGGCACAGATTTCTGGATCACCCTAGACAATCTAGAAAACAACCTAGAGGCGAACAAAGAAAATCTGAAATTCAATCAAACGACCTTCTAAAATTAGGAAAATTTAACCACAACTTCATCACAACCTAGTGAGTCTTCTCCTAAAAATCTCCTCAAAAAGATCACCGGATCATCCAGCCCCTAAGTCCGGATCATTCAGGACAACCCAGAAAATTCGCCCGCGGGCACGAACTCAACTTCCAATCAATGGATCTCCTGGCTCACGCAATGGATTGAGCTGAGATTTTGGGGAGAGAAGGGTTGTCTAATGGACAAGCCATAGCTAGTAGATCAAGTTCCCAAATCAACTCAATCGTGCAGAATCGCGGATCTTGGACATGAACACCAAGAACTCGTGTTCATCCGGAAAACTCCAAACCAAAAGCGTTTCCCGACGTTTGAGGATGCAAGATCACCAAGAAAAGAGTCACAAGGTACTCATGTCTGATCCTCTCAAAGAAATCCGGGAGGAAACACCCTCAAATCCGACGAACAAGAATTCCTACAAAAAGACTCCGAAAATAGTGAAAAACAAAAACACTCAGGATTACAGAGGAACACAAGATTAGTAGGCCAAATCTTCTCAACAAACAAAGTAAAGATTCTTTACAAAATAGACTAGCATGCTCCTTACATCCAACCCCTAGAAGATGCTCATGATACTCTTGCTAGCCTATGGAAAAGAAAATGACAAGCAGTCCAAAGGATTGGTTTGCCATCCACCCCTAGGGTTCTATTTATATCAAGTCATCTGGTGGAGGCAAAAGACTAAACTACCCCTACAACTTAAATAGACGATACACACCCCTCGGGGGCAAATATGGAAAGTCGTAGGTATCTTCATCGAGCGGACACACATCCACAGCAGCCTTGCTTACCTCTGACGCAAGCTCTGCGATCACGCTGCGTGTCCCCCGCTTCAAAGCTTCCCATCGCACCCGGATCACGTCTCCGTTGCGTCGAGCCCTCAGACTCGGTTTTGAGGCCCAAAATGAGAAACCGTCGTGGGCTGGTTTTGTGGCCAAACCAACAAACCCCGCGTACAAGGCACGGTCTCACCATGCCAAGCTTCGAGCACACCAAGCTTTTCACCTCCGGCGCCCAGACGGTCTACTCGGTCTTGCCTCATTCCTTGACTTGGCTGCCGCTGTTGCACCAGCTCTGTGTACACGACTTCGTCTTGCTCTTCTTGCACCATGCGGACCGCACTTGATCCCGTCGTTCATCGGGTCCCTCGAACCAATCCTACTTGTCTCTCCATCACCCGGAGGCTACTCTGGCTAAGACCTTTCACGCTTGTTCTTCACCTGTAACAATGCAAACCAAGCCGCATCCAACAGCTGCAGTACTAGGCCAAGAGTCAGTCCACACAATATTGTCAATCACTCATCACTGAGGAGCGACCATCCACCGGTCCTCGGATGCTCATGGTCCTCAGTTCGGTGACTAGGTTAATCAACTAAGATCATCCTTTCTGATTCTTTTCCTCTCTACTTATTTGACAATAGGCTCTACATGTGAAAGTGATGACAGCATAAGTGCTCGCCCCTCATGCTACCGGCAATCGCGGCTAGTGTTGCGGTTCAACTTGCTCTTCATCGTCGGGTCGGCATTAGGCGGAGCTTTGGGCGAAAGTCTAACCCGGTTATGGTGTCGGTGTCAGCAACGACGGCGTCTTCGGATGTCGTGAACCTCCTTGGAGGCGTTTGTTGGGATGCTTCCTTCTTGGTCTTTGATTTTCCAGGTGAAAACCTTTCTTCGACTCATCGGAGGGGCGGTGATGACAGCTTCGATATTGTTTCCTTCTTGGAGGTGTCGCTTTAGAAATCATGTTGACCTGCTTGACCTATGGAGGAGCGGCTAGGTGAACGTTTGGAGATTTGAAGCTTGGATGGAGAAGAAGATTGAAGCTTAATCTTCTTTTTTTCTTTGTCTTAGTGCTCTTTTTCTTGTTTTGTTTGTTTTCCTCAGTGTGAGGTTTAGAGTCTAAGAACTCTGGTTTCGTGTAAACTTTAGCCATATATATCCACTTGTGGATATAGAGGCTGGATTTTAATCCTTAATCTAAAAAATTCACTTGATCACCAAGATATTGCTGATCAACGGTGCCACCTTCACAGAGATTTCCAATTACAGACTCTCCATTCAACATTTGGGTTTGCGTGACAAGATTGCCTATCTGAAGGCTAGACAATGTAGGCCTGATGCTTAAGGAACTACTCAAAGTAGAGTTACTAATTGGCATTGTTGTAGAGCTTGCTATGCTTCCAGAGTTGAGTTGTGTCATTGCCACTTTCTCACTCAAACGTACTGTTGGTACACTTGTACCCATGAGTCCCGCCATTTGGTTTTGATACTCATTCCCAAAAAGTTGGAACCTAGCTAGAGGAGGCTACATGTCTTGAGATGTGACTCATCATGATGTTGTTTGTATGTGTTGGACCAACGAACGTTCTGACAATATGACCCTAGGGAACCTTGGTGGCGCACCATTTCTCGAGGATGGTGGTGCACCATTTCTCGAGGAGTTGGTAGTGTTGAGAAATCTAGCAAAATCTGAATATGCCAGCAGAAGATGGCAAAATCTGAATTTAAGGTTGGTTCACCAATTTAGGTAACTGCAGTGGTAAATGATAGGAAGGAGCCACTTGGTTGAATTGGACAACAAAAGTGTAACACCCTGCCCACCAAAACCGCACTACCCAGCACTTCTGAGGGGCGAGCACGCATACACATAGCACCCTGTTTACACTTTCATCCTTGCTTTGTGTAAAAGGGTTAACCCAAAGGTGCTATGACTGGTAGACAAAGACTTATAAGTTGGCTCCATCCTTACTCAACTAATAATGTGGTACTAAACATGCGCACCTGCGTTCATGGGCCACATATGGGCCATCCAAACTGGGTCGGGTGTGACAAAAAGATGATTACATCTTTATCGAAGGTTGGTTTGCCAACTCAGGTGACTGCAATGGTAAATGACTAGAGGGAGCTCACATCTCACCATTTGCTATCTCTTCAAAGAAATTGTTGGCATTAAAAAATGCCTCTATTTGCCTTTAACATGTTTCCATGCAATATGATCACATAAGAAGTGCAAGAACGAGATAAAGGAAAGTACATTCTCGTGTGCCCAATAGTGAACCGTTATTTGAGATGCTTGCACATGAACTACCACAAGTAGCACAGGAGCTTGTGTTGAATACCATAATGTTTGATACATTTGTAGAGGAACCACTTGATATCCACTTGACTGAGTGGACTGCACACTATGCGTTCAATTGCAAATGGAGAGTTCATCCTTGCAAACAGGTTGCCTGAGCTTGAAACGCCAAATAAGGGAGGTGGTGGCTCGTGTATACCAAGTTCCTTCTTATGCTTGGAACTTTCTACAAGTACACTGATTTCGCCATTAGCACTTTTCCCGTAACTCAATCTTGCTTGTAGTTCTTTCATGGATGAATTTTATCACACCCAAAAATTTTCAATTTCAGAATGTGAATAGAAATAATAATTAAGCAACAATTTTCACTCAATTTTAAAATTTTTCCAACATTTATTTTCTTTACAGGGAATATAGTACAGGAAAAAGGCATTGTTTGATTTTCTGAATTAAATAAATGATTATGTGAGTGTTGCATTCATACCGATGCATCCTAGTGTTTTTGAGTGCAAAATGTTTTAAAAACACGCTTAGGTGCTGACCAAACCTTTCCGGAATTTTCTGGAATTTATTCTCATTTTCTCTGAGCATTTTCTATTTATTAGAAGGCTCTAAAATCATTTTCATGAGCTCCAAATATTTTATTTGGATTGTTCGTGTCTCAAACTATCTCTGGCAATTTTCCTGGAATTTTTGAGATTTTCAGAGTATTTTTCGTGACTTTAATGAATTATCTAGCTATTTCTAGATTATTCTTTTCACAAAAAAATTCAGAAAATAAAAAGAAAATCTTTTCCCTTAACCTCCTTCATTTCCGGCCCGGTTTGCGTTTCAGCCCAACCAGCCGAAGTCCGGCAATGCCCCTAAATCTCTTCGGCAAGTCCGCTCGTCGCCCTCGTCCTCGGCCCAGCTAGCAAATCATCCCGCCATGGCAAAGTCCTCTAGTGCACCTTGCACTCTTTTTCTGGTCCGCGCGTTGTCCTTTTGCCAGCCCAGCTTGACCCGGTCCGACCCATCCAGCCCGCTTCGGCCCGCGCGAAGCCCGCCAGGCCCATCTGGCCGGCAGACCAGAGCGCGCACGGCGCCGCCGCCGCCTGGGCGTCTTGGTGTGCGCGCCAAGGCCACCTCGGCGTCCGCACCTATAAAGGCTGCCGCGCGAGCCCTCTGCGCGCCCTAGTCGCCTAACGCGCCGCCTCTGCCCTGCCTCACCGGCCGCGCCGCGCCATTGCTCTGCAGCGCCGCCGCTCGCCGGAGCCGGGCGCTGCCGCATCGTTTCGCCGCCGTCGTCCATCCCCGGAGCAAGCCGAGTCCGCCACAAGCTTTCCCGCGACGTGCTGAAGCCACTGCGCTCCTCCCCTTGGCCGGACTTCCACCGGAGCGCCGCTGCCCCTGCACACCCGCGCCGGCCGGCCGTGCCCCTCCGTCGCCGGCCATCTGCAGTCCGTCTTCGTCCAAGGTGAGCAAACCCACGTGACCCCCTCGACCTCCTCTCTCTTTTCCCCCTCTCGCCCGTGTCCCTGGCAGCCCAGGTCGCCGGCGACCTCGCCGGCAGGAGCTTCCCAAGCCGCCGGAGCCACCCTGCTCGAGGTAGAAGATGAGACATGGCACTTTTGCGAAGAACCCCCTGCCAGATCTTGTAATCCCTGGATCTAAGTTTTGTGTCTTGGCCATCTTGCATGAAAACCCCTGAAAAGATTAGATCCTCCAGATCCAGTCCACCCTGAGAATCTTGCTTGAAGGCCCTCGGGTTTATATATGAAATTATGTGTATGCCCCTGGTTTTTCGCAGTAAAGCCCCTGGAAGTTTCCAATCGTTGCCAGCAAGTCCCTAAGCCTTTGTTGAGCCATATCTTTCATGTTTTAGCTCCGTTTTTACCCGTTCAAGTTGCGTGAGGTTCATAATAATGTAAAGTACATATTAGTGGTGAGTTTTATTCATGTTTGTTTTCTGAAAAATTAATTTAATATTAATTTTGATTAAAGCCTAGTTATACATGCCTTTTATAAATAAAAGCAATATAGTGCTTTACACCGATTTTCATGATTAATAATAATTTGATTAATGATTATTTCATATGCTTTTATAAATAAAATCAAATTAGATCTCTTACCGGTTTTTCATAAACCAAAAATTAATTTGATTAATATTTAATTAACCTTTTCTAATTAAAAGTTGAATAGTTTTTGCACCGGTTTTATAAATAAATGTTAATTTGTTTAAATATCAACATGAATGAGTTTTTAATTATAACTTTATTAGTTTACTCGAATCATAAAGTTACATTTAGAAGATTCATATGGTTTAGTTTTTCTAAATTAAATGTTTAATTGATATAATTTATATATGAATCTTTATAAATAAAATTTGACTAGATTTTTACTCCGGTCTTTTGCAAATAAAATATAATGCTGCATTAATTCCAATTTAGGGTATTTTCTTATGAAGTATCCTTTACAACTCTTTTACTAATTAAAATAAACCTAGCTCATAGCTTGATCTCTCACATATGCAAATCGATCGGTAGTCGTTCTTTATCAAAGCTCTCTGTCTCAGTGTGTCTCTGTTGTAGAGCTAATCTTCTTTCAAGCTCCAGATCTTTCGATCCTAGTTCATGCTCAAACCTAGTGTCTTCCATAAAGCTAACCAAGCCTTTCCTTATCTCAGCACGGTCTATGTGCTTCAGTGATCCATAGCATCGAGCCTATCATTTAGTGCGTTCTTTTAAAGCTTTTCTTTTGATTGGTGCCTTGTTCTTAGTTTGCTTGTATGTTTGCTTTGTATGCTTGTGCCTGATGATTGATGCGAGTAGAAGGAACGTCGTTTGAGAGCAGTGAAGAGCAAGAAGTTGAAGAATTCTGAGCAACATCATTACATTAGTTAAAGGCAAGTGTGTCCTTGTTCTTTTGTCCTAATAACTGTGTTCAATCATATTGCATATGCTTGCATTTAATTTGATGGGTCCTATTAAGGATTATCCTAGTCTTTATGATCATTCCTTGTCAACCTGGGTTTACCTTTCTGTTGGGTAGCTCTGCTTAGCTGCTATACCTTGGGTTATGGTGGTTCTAATGAACAACAATGATAAACAAGTTTTACTTTTATGTTGTATCTCTGGTTAATACAAGATCATATGATTAATTGGAACATGGAGCGACCACCCAGGACAACAGTGCAACCACAAGGACTAAATGGCTCTGGTCTTGGCTGAGTAATTAGGGAAGTCTTGGGTGGCTATTACTCGCATAGTAGCTTGGGTACGGAGGAATGCTTTTAAGGCTCTTCTATTTCGGATAGGTATTGGAACAGAAGTACTCTATGGCTGACCGTCCGTGAATAGAAGTGTGGTACGAAAGATAGCCTCTATGGCATATGCTATTATGGACTAATACACATGGGAGGACTCTTTGTAAAGGCCTCGTAGCGTCCCTATGCAATCACACCTAGGTAGTGTGGTATGATGCTTGGCCGGCATCGCATGGTTGGGTTCAAAGTTCTTCGGGACTTTTACGCGACTTGTGGTGAAAGTGTACAACCTCTGCAGAGTGTAAAACTAATCGATTAGCCGTGCTCACGGTCAAGAGCGACCTGGACCCTCACATGATAATTGAACTTGAAGATGGACTTAAATTGTGTTTATGGTTATGTTAGCCATATGCTTATGGCGTATCTCTTTATGTTAATTGTGGGTTGGTATATACTTATATCTTAGTAATTAGGTGCTAATAAAACTTGATCAACTAAAAGTGCTTAATGCAGTCAACCTGTCAGCCTTTCCTTGATAAGCCTCTGCATTCATACTTTCCCCACACTTGCTGAGTACGGCATGTGCTCACCCTTGCTATAAACAATGTTGCTCAGAAAGAGGAAGCTACTATGGAGTTTGTTGAAGATGTTGCGGGTGCTAGGCGTACGCAACCCCCAGTCGACTACGTGTGATGTTTGGAGCCTTCGTTTCCAGGATTTAAGCGTAATACTCTGATAATATCTCTTTTCCTTACGTGATACTGTTTCTGTATTCACTTAAATGTCACTATATGTATGAAAATAGATCCTGACATACATATAGTTATGCGCCTAGTTTTCTTTGGAAAAATAGGTGTGACAAATTTGAATGTTTGAATGTGCCATCATTCAATTTTTCAGGTATACGGTATTTCTGAAATCACAAGATTGACATGTACACTATATTAATGATAGTAAACAAGTTTACAAGGACCTAAAATACTGAAAGTGTTTTGTTGTTTCATTAATAGGAATTAATGTGCAAGCACCATTGTTGTTTTGTGGTTTCGCTCACGTGCCATCTAAAACTCAATATATATGTGTATGTCATTGGAAATTTTATGTGTGACACTTTTGTGGTTGACACACTCACACACACGTTCCGTGAGAAGTGTCACACACACACACACACGTTCCGTGAGAAGTGTCACACGCACACACAAATTATGGAGACATAACCACTTGAGTTTGAGATGACAATTCTGGGCAAAATAGTTTGATCCAAATATATTATAATAACATAGTGGATAGGAACTCAAACATAGGAGTAGGGATGACAATGGGTCGGGTCGGGTGCGGGTGGAGCAGAACCTACCCATTATGACACCCATCACATTTAACTACATCTACCCATTACCACACTCATGGGTGAATTTTCACACTCGCACCCACACCCGCTGGGCACCTACTGGGTGTCGGGCACCCACTGGGTCCATCACAGTATACGACATATATAAACGTGATGACATTATATCAAGCAATATAATAGGATAAAATCATTGAAGTCACAAATAGATAGTTATAACAAGCCAAACTTCTAATTTATAGTCACACCACATCACATAAACGTTCGTAGTTTCACTAAAAAAAAGTAAATAGTCACTACTCAACACATCACATAAGCAAATATAGAATAAAGACTTAAATCTAGGCTTAAGATTGAAAACACCTAGTATAGATTACAACATCAATCATTATAAATCTATCAAATATGTTAGTACCTATAAAAAACAGTAATATGAATTATTATTTCGGGCCCCATGGGTCACCCACGGGTTAAACCTGCACCCACACCCACTTAATATGTGTCGTGTTGGGTCGGGTGTTGACCCATGGGTGAAATTTTACACCCACACCCGCACCCATGGGTCCGACTGCCATCCCTACATAGGAGTGAAAAATAAGAGTAGAAACAAAACCTGCAAACAACTTGCAACTAGTAGTAAGGCCTTTCACGTTAGTGAAGGCACATATAATCTCAGATTGTTGACATATACTCCTATGTAGGCTTGTACCGAGATGATCATGGCAATGGCCGTCTCCAACGACATCATGTTCCCAAAACTCAACTTCAGTTACGATGACACATGTTGATGATTGTCTTGAGATCTGGGGGGTGTACGACTGATGCCACATTGGATCACCACTGAATATAGTGGTTGTGGATATGTAAGTGTAGCTTTAGAACAATCGCTGGTATACCAAGTGCTTCATTTGGTTATGCATTGTACACTTTGCTGCAGAAAACTGATAAGGTTCTCAAGAGATTTGGGAGAACATTTTTCTTCTCCGGTGGAATGCGAGATCCATGCAGTCACAGCAAGTGGGTATATCTGATTTTTTCGCTGTCTGACCATTACTCGTGATGGATTGAGTCTTCCATACATCTCATATCATGTATGAAAACGAAATTAGCTTTCTAAATCGAGCTACAAATGACATAGACCCAATTTGCCTGTGTTGTTCACCCACACATCCTACCAAACTAACACCACCAAGTTAAAACATACAACTGATACATACCAGAACCAGCATGATTACAATAGATAAAAATGGTATCCCCTAATAATGGCCTGCTCCTGGCTAGCCTACTACAAATAGCATAATTTTGTGCACACAACATGCAAGAGCCTTGGATTAGTCAGCAGCTGGTCCATAGATGTAGAAACACGTCTCATACAAAATTTTACGTCACAGGGATAACTCCAAGCTCTCATAGAAGAAGGAAAGCATCACAATTGCTGACAAAATCTGGCAGTGAGTGAAAAAAAAGTTAGGTCAGATGAGCCTCACTTAAGTAGTCATCCATTTCACATGTAAAGCCTATTGTGAAACAAGTAGAGTGGAAAAGAATTGGAAAGGATCTTACCGGGTCAGGAAAACTATGGCTCCTCTTCAGAAAAAATCCAGTCAGCAAAAAAATCATCAAAAATGTCATCAATTGCCCCATTTTGTGTCTCGCTTGTTCCCGCAGGGAGTTCATTGGTGTTATTCGTTTGATCACCAGCAGATTGTTGATCAACGACACCTTCATGGATATTTCCAGACGCGGACCCACCATTTGACATCTGGGTTGGCATGACAGGACTTCCTATCTGAAGGCTAGACAATGTAGGTCTAATGCTTGATGAACTACCCAAATTAGAGTTACCAATTGGTACCACTGTAGAGCTTGCTATGCTTCCAGAGTTAAATGGCGTCATTGCCACCTGCTCACTGAAAGCCATTGGTGGTGCGGTTGTCCTAATGAGTCCTGCCATCTGGTTCTGATATTCATTGCCAAATGTTGGAACCTGACTAGAGGAGGCTACAAATCTTGAGATCTGGTTTATCATAAAGTTGTTGCCTTGCGTTGCACCAATGGATGTTCCAGAAATATGACCAATATCAGGGAACCTTGATGGCACATTGTTTATCCAAGAGCTGTTGGAGTTGCTAAGTCCGGCAAGCTGGTGAGGCTCCCTAGTAACTGGGTTGAATAGGCCGGCAGAAGATGTCGAGATCTGACTTGAAGGTTGGTTCACCAACACAGGAGACTGCACTGTTAAATGACTAGAAGAAGACACTTGGTTGAATTGGAGACTGCTCACGTGATGCACTGACTGAGTGGGATGCACATTATGTGTTCCAAATGCAAATGAAGAGTTCATCCTTGCAAAAGGGTTGCTTGAGCTTGAAGCGCCAAATAAGAGAGTGGATGGCTTGGGTATACCAAGTCCCTTTTGCTGTTGGGAATATTCTGTAGGTACACTGATATCGCCAGTAGCACGTATCCCGCCACTCGGCCTTGCTTGTAGTTCATCCACATATGGATTTGAATACCAACTGTGTGCGCGATCACTCAACTTCTTCAGGTAGATAAGATATTTCTGAAATCCAAAGAAATAGACAAGTAAATTTTGGTAAATAAACACGATTGACAAGTCCTAAATATGTGTTTTGATGTTTCATTAATTTGGGAAATGTATGTGTGAGTGCCATTGTGGGTTTGTGGTTTTGCTCACGTGCCATCCAAAACTTAATATATATGTGTGCATGACATTGAAACTTGTATAGTTGTATGTGTGAATGCCACTGGAACTTCTACGCGTGGCATTTTTTTGGGTGTCACACACACAAGTTCCATGAGAAGTGTCACACACAAATTTCAGAGACATAAACACAATAGTTGAGTTTGAGATGGAAGTCGTGGACCAAAAATTTGATCCAAATATATAATAATAACATAGTGGATAGGAACTCAAACATAGGAGTAAGTCATAAGAGTAGAAACAAAACCTGAAGATGACTTGCAATGCAATGTCTTGTAAGGCCATCCACGTTCATCACTTCCAGTATCTTCTTCGGAACAGCCTCTGTATTTCCAGAAACAAAAAAAGTTGTTACTATAAAGACATTAACAAAATAATTAAGCTTCATGTTGATAGAATATCAATGAATGAAAATTTAGTTCTTACGGTCCATGCCAATCTGATCGATGGCTTCAATAAACTTGCAGTGTAGCTCACCGGACCACTGGATCCTTTGCTTCTTCTGGGTTGACATTCCATCCTTGTCCTCTTCAGCATCATTGCCTTCCTTTTTGTTCTTCTTTGAATGCTTCCTGGTCTGTTTTGCGCCATCCTTCTCACTGTTCCCTCCATCCCCTGATTTCAACTTCTTACCACCGACATCATTGGTGCCAATGGCTTTAGGATTTAGATCATTCACACTCTTCCTCACCACATGCAACCATATGTTCCTAAGTTGTTCGAGTCGTGCTGGCTTCACCAAATAGTCACATGCTCCATGCTTTACCCCCTTCATCATAAGCTCCTTCTCATCATTCGCAGATATCACTGCATGATATAAGAATGACATTTATGAAATGCACAAGCCAATAAGCTCGATAGGTTCAACATAAATAATCAAATGGCCTTTATGTTAATTATTTGGCACATTTCCCATTTTCAGTATCTAGTTTGATTGAACCAAAGGCAATACACTACAAGTGACAAAGATCTGTTTGCACATAGGATTATTAATAGGTTATTAAACTAGAAAATGCATGTAATGAGTCAGCTTGACACCTAAGGTAATGTACGAAATCATAGAAGATAAAAATGAATGGCATTCACACATAAGTGTGGACGTTTTTATGTGTCAGTGGCACTTTTTTATGGTATTGGAACTTCCATGTGTAGCACTTTTTTATGCCATTCACACATATTAAACACCCACACACATGATGAAAAATTAATGGCATTCACACATATTTGTTTGGAACTTCTATGTGTTTTTTTATGAACCAAACATAAAATATGTAACTGCAAATGACAGAATTAAGTGGTCAGCTTGAGACCGCCAAACGCTTCCGAACAAATGATAATATTTAAATTACAAAAAAAATTCAATTGCATGTAGAGCTTATGAACAAACCATAACATGTGATACTAAAAATGATGACATTAATATAAGTGGTCAGCTTGACAATTAACAAAGGACAATATTCAAAACTACAAATTAATATAATTCAATCTCACGTAGCACTTACAAACAAACTGTAACTTATATGGAACTAAAAGGGCAACATTATGTGGTCAACTTACTATGGATACCATCTAACTCTCTCAGGAACAAACACCAACATGCGTAATGACAAATGATAAGATAATTTTCATGTAGAGCTTACAAATGAACAACTGTGATATATGAAACTGCAAATGACAATATAAAATTAAGTAGTCCTCTCTCGAGTACACTAGTGCATCATATCAGAGGAAATAATAGCATAAAAAGGACAAAAAATAAGCAGTCAGCTTGACTACACCTAGTGCTTACAAGCAAACGGTACCATAGAATATCGAATAATGCTTGCATGTATAGGGCTGAAGAACAATATGCTATAATGTAGGAAACTAAAAATGGTATCATTAACTGGTGGGCTGAACCGCTGAAGGAAAACCGATAACATACAAAGTTACCAGCAACGGCGGCAAGGAGAGCTTTTAAGCAAAGTGTAACGTACATGAAACTAAAAATGACAACATAAGTAGTCATTTGATACCATACAGCTCTATGAACAAAGAGTAACACACAAAAGTACAAACAACAAAAATTCAATTTTCATATATAGCTTATGAACATATCATAACGTGTGAAACTTGACAAACTCAAGTAGTTTCATTCTTCAGGGAAGACAAATAATATGAGTTCGCTCGACAACACCTAGCATTACAAGCAAATAGTAGCACAGAAAGTAGATAAAAACAAAAGGTAGCAGTAATTATTAGCTTAATTGTAACTGAAGACACGCATACCAAAATCACTTCTTATGATTGGCATGCAACAACAACCAGCTATCGATCTACTATAGATATCATATCGCGCGCCAACAGGGGTATATGATCTATTCAGTGTACTGTCCAGAACCATATCCGGAGCAAGTACGTCCCCCTCCTCCGCTCTGCATGCTGTCTCCTCCAGGTGTTCTGATCATGCCTCCCTTCTCCAACTTCTCGACTGCGGGGTGCACTCCAAGAAACGCTTCACCTTCCAGGCCTTCTGGCCGAAGGTGGAGGGTTTCATGAACACGGTTAAGGCAGTTTGGTCAGCGCCGCGCCCGGATGCGGACCCGCTTCGCATGATTGATCACCTACTTCATGAGACAGCAAAGGCGCTGGTGAAATGGAGCTCCAAGGCGATTGGTAGCATTCGTTTGCAGATCCAGATTGCCAAGGAGGTCATCTTCCGTCTGGAGGTCGCACAAGATTCCCGATCGCTCTCTTCTGAGGAGCTTTCTTTACGGCGTTTCCTCAAGCTCTGCTATCTAGGTCTGACTTCGCTGCAGCGAACGATCGCTCGGCAAAAGTCCAGCCTTAGGTGGCTCCATGAGGGGGACGCTAACACTAAGCTTTTCCACCTACATGCCAACCACCGCAGAAGGAAAATTTTCATTCCCTCCCTTCTGGTCGATGGTCGCACCCTTTTCCGTGAGGAGGATAAAGCCGCGGCAGCCTTCGCTTACTTCGACAGGATTCTTGGCGTCAGCCATGAGCGTTCCTGCGCTCTTGACTTCGTCGAGTTAGGCCTCCCGCGACTGGACCTAGAGGACCTCGCCCTCCCCTTCTCTGAGGCCGAGGTCTGGGAGGTAGTCAGAGATCTCCCGCTGGACAAGGCCCCCGGCCCAGACGGCTTCACAGGTCGCTTCTATAGATCTTGCTGGTCGATTATCAGAGGTGATGTGCTGCGGGCATTCAACGCCCTCTCTGATCTTTATTTCCGCAGCTTCCACCAGCTGAATGGTGCTCTCCTCACCCTCATACCCAAAAAACCGGACCCGGTCGCTCTCTCTGATTATCGCCCCATCAGCCTAATCCATAGCTTTGGGAAGCTTTTTTCCAAAGCGGCCGCCAACCGTTTCGCCCCGCACCTTTCTTCTCTAATCTCCCCCAACCAAAGTGCTTTCATCAAAGGTCACCTCATCCATGACAACTTCCGCTACGTTCTCGGTACGGCCAGAACGCTATCTGCTCGAAAGCTTCCTAGGATCATGTTCAAGATTGACCTAGCCAAAGCCTTCGACTCGGTCGGCTGGATTTTCCTTCTCGAGCTCCTTTCGGCAGTCGGCTGCCCACGCACGTGGACTAACTGGATCTCCATTATCCTATCCACGGCTAGCACCAGGGTTTTGCTAAATGGTGTCCCTGGGTAACTTTTGAGTTAATACACAGTGATGTATATATGGACATTGCCGGTTCCTAGTAGTAATTCTGACTTCAAATATTATAGAGAGAACACCTTCCTTGACCCAAAAATAATGACTCATTCCTTTCTTGACCCTAAAAAATGATTCCTTCCTTCTTTGGCCGAAATTTCAAGTTTTCGACTTGTGTTCCCAATTTGACACTTCATTAGATTTTCCATCTAAGCACAGTTAAGTTCCATGTGAAAAGACCATTTTGCCCCTGTGATGGCCGTGGCCCCACTGCAACTTTTCCTTCCTTCCCTCTCTCATGGCCTGAACAGCCACCGCCGGAGAGCTTGGCATTGCCGCGCGCGCGCCCCGCCGAGCACTGTTGCCCCTGCACAACCAGTCGTGCTGGTCCTCGCCACCATCAGCGTCCGCTCGCTCACGTCGGCATCCTCACTGCATGCCCCCTCGATCCAGTGTCCCTGAGAGGTGCACCATCGTCGCCTGTTGTGTGACCCGACGAACACAGCGGCCACCGTCCATGGAGGAGCCGGCATGACGAAGGATGAAGGGAGTTGAAGGGTGGAATGGGTCGCTTGTGTCGCGGGCAATGTGTGTCCGCGAGGAATCAGTTGGAGGTTGGCTGTTGGCAGTGAATCAATGCTAGCGATGGTGAGGTGGAGCTCAAGATCTGTGGCTGCGGGATTTCAGATCCTGGTGATTTGGTGGTCGGATTAGGATGGTGGAGGGGTCTAGGAGGTCTACCGCGAGGTAGGGAAGCTGCTGGAGGTGATACCTCCGACACTGCGCCTCCCTCCGTCTTTCCATTGCCACGCCACACGTTCCATGCCTCCCTCTGGCACCGAGGCTCGCACCGTCCAGCACGCCGTCGGCGTCCTGTCCTCCTGCGCAGTTGCTGGAAAGGCACCTGCCCCGTCCTGCGTCGCTTCGTGAAGAAGAATATAGAGTGCGACAGAGAGAGAGGAGGGAGAAGGGGAGGAAAGGAGGGGCAAAATGGTCTTTTCACATAGCTTTTAAAGGTTTATGGATGGAAAATCTAACAGAGTGTCAAATTGGAAATGAAAGTTGAAATTTGGGCCAAAGAAGGAAGGAAGCAATTTTCAGGGTCAAGAAAGGAATGGGTTATTCTTTTTGGGCCAAAGAAGGAATTCTCTCAATATTATATTACTTGGTGACTGGTGATGATATTGCTCATTACCCCTTCATTAGGTCTCAAGTTCATAAGCATCTCTTGAACTTTCATTAGTTTGTCCGTACAGAGTTTGGACTACTTACTGCTTAATGTCACGGAATTGAATTGTGAACAACCCCTTTCAATGTGAATGTCAAGTGACCATGTTATGCTACTCCTCATGATGACGATCCCTAGCTTGTTATCGCCAACATCCCTCCAACGCCTCATACGCATGAACCATGTGATGTGGGCGGTGTGCATGCACCATGTCCTACGGACGGTTGAAATGATAGTTGATCCAACACTAGCCTCATGCAACCCCCCTCCCCGCATATCATTGCTGCTCCTCCGCCTACACCCACACACACAACCCTGCCAACATCCCCCACGCTCACAGCCCGCCCCACGTACATCCCTGCTGACGATCGGAGTGGCGGTGCTCCCCATCTCCCACCACAAAGCTCACTGGATTGTTCACAGGTATTCTCAGCAGTAAGACGTTATTGATTACGATGATACATTTAGCCATGTGGTTAAACCCTATACTATCGTGTTGTATTGAGTATTATAACTTCACAGTCTTGGCCTATTCACAATCTTGATGTCAAGAATGACATTTGTCTTGAGGAGACTTCTTATTGTCAGCAACCTTCTAGTTTTTATTTTTTTTACAGAAATAGCAGGGGAGCCACATACTAATCTTTTATATTAGAGAAAAGGTTATATACATATTACAAGGCCATAGGCCCAAACAGAGCCCCTAACTACAAAATTAGAGCAAAATCATCCTTAAAGGATTGCCTCCACCTATCAAAGGAGAGTGACACCATAAAAAATAATTGAGTTTTGGTGAGTCCATATACACCAGCTTGCAAGCATCGAGATTTTTCTGAAAATTGTTAAACCCAACATCTGTCTCGAAGTCTCACTTTGTTCGTTTGGCTTATCAACCACCAACCAGCAGTACTTTTCTCTCATAACAAATCAGCACCAACCACCTGGCACTAGCCAGCCAGGAGCCAGCACTACTTTTCTCTCACAACAAATCAGCATCAGTCACCAGCCAACTAAACAGGTTCAGGTTCCAAGTTACGCCCAGCATCTTCCAACATTACTGGATGAAGAACATGAGAAAAGGAGGTGCATCAGAGTTTCTTCTTGTCCTGTTTGGTATAGCACACAAGAAAATTCATCCAGGTTCCTATTCTTTCTCCGAAGGAGGTTACAAGTATTAAGATGATCCTTCAATAGCAACTAGAAGAACTTGTGTTTCCACAAACACTATCTTTCCACATCCACTTAAACACCAGAGAGACAGGCAAACGTCCCTTTTATAGCTGCATATACTTGATTGGAAGTGATCAATATAGGTGAGTTCCAAATATGTCTAGGAGTCTGACGAGCCTTGCAGGACACCGAAATTCTAAGCAATAGTGTTCAAGCGTTGCAGCTGTTCAAAAGCAACCAACGACAGAGGTGTCTAGAAATTTTGGTGAGCAGTTTGTCTCAGAAATTTAGCCTCAAATATTTTCATTTTGTGCGAAAGAATGCAGATGAGGATAGACCATGCTTAAAACACCTAGGTCCCAAAGACGATCATTCCAGATCATTACAGAATGCAACCTTCTAGTTTTGTTGACCTAGAATGGATTATGTATATTGAAGAGTCCCTCTATGGGTTGAAGCATGCGCCATGGTACCAGCTGTTTGCTAGCTACACATCTATCACTTAGGGTTTGTTGCTTTTGCCTCTGACACTTCACTCTTTGTTATGCGGGATGGTGATCAATATTATTATTATTATTATTATTATTATTATTATTATTATTATTATTATTATTATTATTATTATTATTATTATCATCTGTTGCTTTATGTTGATGACATCATATTGATGGTTTTCCTCTAGCACTTTTCTTCAAAAGTTGACTCAGCTACTGCACTTTGAGTTTAATTTACCACAACAAACCTTTGGTGACCTTCACTTTTTCCTTGGCATTGTTGTGCAATGGTCATCCTCTAGCTTGTTCCTCTCTTAGAGGCAATATGCAGTTGATATTCTCCAACATGTTAGCATGGTTGAGTGTCACTCAATAGCGACACTTGTTATTGATATTCATACCAATTTGTCATCCCTTTATGGACCTTCTATTGTTGATCCTTCGAAGTATACGTGTATCACTTGTGCCCTTTTGTAACACGTCCAAACTCGGCGTATGATTTTTTAGCAAGTTTTTCTCTTTATTCATGATTTTTGCGAACTACATCTCACCTTGATCGAACACACACTAAGATATATCAAGGGGACATCCAAGAATAGTATGCCAACTAATTCAAGCATTGAGACATTTTTTCAGGCCATAACCTTGCAATCTCCTACGCAATGGTCCTAGGCTCATGGGTTCTTGGTTCATCCAAAATTCCCACTCCCTCCAACCATTCCATGCCATTAATTTCATTGATCAAACATTAGCCACTTTCCAAATCATGCACATACATTATTTAACTTGGTAATTGCATTCCAAAATATTATCTTTATTACTTTCTCCTAAATATTGCTTTCCTGATCACCTCAATAGCACTCACATCCAGTTTCATGGTCCCTGCCACTAATTCCATTGCATGCATTAGTTTTCAAAACCGCAATGTTAGCACATGTGATATATATTAATAGGCTTGAAATGACTCTGCAATTGTGTGGCTAGAAATTAATTTCATTCCTAGGTCCACAAAGGAGAGGAATTAAATTAACTCAATATATGTGCTAATTTGCTATTCATAACCATTTGTTAAGCTTATTATAAGAAGTAAATATAACTTCAAAGTGTTGCAAAATCTGCTTCTCCATCCACGTAAACACATGTACTATGGTTGAGAACACCATTTAAAAGTAAAATGCACTCAGGATTCTTACATTGGTCCATATATATAATATCTTAATGTGAGCATATATATTAAGTTTAAGGATCAACTTTTTAATATTATAAGATGTTGAAATTGTTCAATCGAGTTCACGTTAGGTGCAATATGGCTAGAGTGAGCTTTTCAAGAAGGCGGCAGACCTAAGGAAGGTGGCGGCGGCCATGGCGGCGGCGGCGTAGTGAGGTGTGGCGAGACACGACGGAGCTACGGACGATGAGCTTGGAAGGTGGAGGGAGAAGGAATGTGGCGGCAGGATTCCCCCCAGCTGCGGCGGTGGCATTCTTCCCCAACCGCGACGATGGCGGGCTTCGACAACGAGGGGCTTGGGACACAAGATCCACCACCCAAGTGGGCTGATCTAGTGCCCCCTAGCCTCAATCTGCGCGTCAGTCGTGCTGCGGTCGTCCGTGCAGTGGTGGGCATACACCAGCTGGCGGCTCGTCGTGCTGCGATCCAAGGAGGACGCGACACCAATGGCGCCGTCGACACCAATGGTGTTGTCAACGCTCGTCCATGAGTGGATAAAGTTTTCTTGAGATCATGTGCGCTCGTCCACGCTCGTCTAATGCTCGCACCAATGCCGCAAGCCAAACCCGATCGTGTGTTGTGATCTGGTGCCCCCAAGCCTCTTCTTGAGATCGGGTTTGGCTTGCGGCAGTGTTGTGTCGCTAATGGTGGGGGAAAGCGGCCATGGGTAATGGTGTCTCATTGGGTGGTGGTGGCTTGTTTGTGGTTGTGTTAGGAGGTGATGAGGGCTCATGGTTGTTGTTGGCTTTGGGTCGACGTTTGTGGTACGGTGGTGATCCCAGTGGTAGCCAGGTTAATATGTGAGCCATGATGGCTTAGCAAGTCTTGGCGAAGTAGTATCCAGCGGTGGAGTGTCACTTTAAGGTGGTTTCTTCTATGTTGTGAGGAGTGTGTTGCGAGGAGGTGGATGTGGCAAGGCCCCCACTTGGACGAGTTGTCTTGGAGGGTCAAGATTTGGTTTTGCTTCACTGTGGCAGCTAGGAGATCAACGACTATGGGTGTGTGGCATGTGGATGACAACACCATGGTGGAGGAGTCATGTGTTTCTATGCAGTCTTGCAGCGGGTTGCGCCATTGATGGCATGGAATAGCGTTGGATGACGATGCTTGCTTTGGTGGTTTCTTGTTGGTTCCTCTCCCAGGGTGTGGTGGGGTGGCGCCGTGTTGGTTTTCGCTCAATTTTCATTAATTAATTGAGCATTGTATGGTTTGGTTTTGTTTCCCTCAATATGAGGCACCTTCTTCTTATATGATGTGGCAGTGCTCCTGCCTTTAAGTTCAAAAAAAACCTTTCAAGACAAATTTTGGTCCTCTCCTAGGTACATATAGTCTTTTTAATATTGTTTAAGGATCAACTTTTTAAAAGGTTCACTCTAAGTTTACATTAGGTGCAATATGAAGTTTGGATTTTCAATTGGAACGAACCACTTGACAAGTTTAAGGACCCGCATGTTCACTTAGAGAGTTTTTTTTCTTGAACATGCATGAGAACTGTGTATCAATATATTAGAAAAATAACGAGTTTAAGAACATAATTAAATGGAAATTCAAGTTCAAGGTCCTATATTCTTGACAACTAAGTCGTATTCTAAAAGGGAACCTGCCATATATATTTAGCATTCTATATGTGCATAATAAGGTAAAAGAGCAAAGACATGTTTATCGTGCTAGTTTTGATGTATGCACGATTAGTCTGCTTTGTCCCAAACTAAAAATATAACACACCTTGGTTTCTTCAGATGTTGGCTGATTGTAACTTGCATTTTTGTAGTCCCCAAGCTTGAATTGGTTCAGTGCCATCAAGGCAACATGGGTTGTGTTGGATGAAACAGGACCCAACAATGAGTCAATGACAAAGGTCTTCTAGACCTCATCAAATTGTTCAGCGCCTTGTAGCCTACAAGTTTGTTTGTACCTTAGACAAAAACTAGTCTGAATCATGTCAGGCAAGGAAACTAAAATCCCTGGTTTGAATATTTTTTCTTGCTTGCAAGTACTGCTGAGGAGGGCCTGGATTAGGGCCCTCTAAGCGACAAGATAATCACCCTTGAGATGGAGTCTTCTGACACCATTGATAGCGTCAAGACTAAGATCCAGGACAAGGAGGGATGCAGATCTTCGTCAAGACCCTCATCGACAAGACACCTCATCTCCGACTAGTAGGCGGTTCATGCGACAACTCTCCGCCTCGCACGAGTACTTTCCGCCTCGCCTCCGACTACCCGTTCGAATGAGTAGTTTCCGTCTCCGACTAAGGCGGGGCCCACAGATGGAGGTCGGAGTGCGGGATCAGGGGCCCCACACGAACGTGGCGCGACCCCGACGCTCGAACTTCCCCGCGATGACACGCAAGGCTCCGGTTCTCTACGCCATGCAAACACCCCAGCTGGCAGGACGCGAGGGCGGCTTGTTCTGACAAGAGTCGTAACACCGCATTGTGCGCCCGCGCGGCCTCCAACACGCCGTCCCATCCAACATCTGCGGCATGCCACCCCGTCAGAGCAGGTACTCAATGATCATCTACGGGCGGCACCTACTTACACTTAGGCCGTAACGTGGCAGGCCTAATCAACTCTCAAGAGAGCTGAGTCACCAAAGGAAGAACTCGGAGAAGGCGCCAAGTACTCGGAATATACAATGCCGCCTGCACACGCGCAGCTGCCAACACCACTACAGCTCAGAGCCCTTCAATGCTTCCAAACAGACATCGACATGGGAAAAGACCTCCCAACACCGTAGCACTGTAGCACATATTTGTATTCCCTTTTTACCCCTCGCCCTTACGTCTATAAAAGGGGGAGGAGGGCAACCGTTTTAGGGGCTGGTGAGTAGTTCGTTCACCATACACATGTAGCTCGAGCTACACCCACAGGGACTTGGGTTCCGACACCCTCTCCCGACCAGTTTGTAACCCTACTACAGACTTCCCTGGCATAAGAACACGACCGTTCGAAACTGGACGTAGGGTATTACTCTTAGGAGGCCCGAACCAGTATAAATCCTCGTGTCTCCTGTGCGAACCATCCGAGTCCGACACACGATCCGATACAAATATACTGCCGGCGGTAGAGAACCCCGACAGTTGGCGCGCCAGGTAGGGGCACATCGTGCGTCTCGCCGAACTTCACCTGCGATCCGGATGGAGGGCCGCGGAGTTTCGCTGACTCTCGGCACCACCATGATGTTCGGCTCCCTCGGCTTCGTCTACACCGGGCCGGCGGAGTCCGTCGTCGGGAACACCTTCACCCGACCCGCGCACCCCACCGCCTTGACGGCGGCGGCGGGGCACGCCACTTTCGTCCGTGGCTTCACGGACGAGATGGTCATGGCCATGTTGGGGCCAAGCCCAACACAGGAGCGTTTTAGGCTCGCGGCCTACTACCTCACTGACCTCGCCTTCCAGGCCAGCGGATCCGAGCCGCTGACCTGGGGCGAGTTCGTGGAGCGGTACAGCGTCATGTACCCCACGGGCAGCAGGGCCTCCCGGACGACCCGGTGACGGCCTACGTGGACGCGCTGAGGGCTTCCTACACCACCCCGGGCTCCGTGGTTGCGCGGCGGAGGCAACTGGTGCCTCTGCTGGACTTCACACGCGAATGCAACGTCTGCAAGATCCGGAGCGCTAGCAGCTCAACAGATGGCAAAGAAGCACCTCGCCACCGCGCCACGGACGCCCAGCGTCGGGCGCGCCTCGACGAGATCGCTGAGGCCTGGCGCCAGCTCGACGAAGAGCTGGCAAACCTCCACCGAGCGCTCAGAGAGGAGGAGAGGCCACGCGACCCTCAGCGCGAACAACACCGGGAGCAAGAGGATGAGCAACCGGTACCACAGGCTCGCGCACGTGCGCATGATGTGAACTGGCGCATCAACGAGGACACCGCCGTCGACGGCGGCGACGTGCCACTCTTCAGGCGTGCGTCCCAGAACCTCACGGCCGCGGCCATGCTCCTGCGTGGCTGCCTCGAGCCGGCCACCCCTAAGGAGAAAAGGGTCCACCAGCACCTCAAGACCCTCCTTGAGACGGCGGCCGCGCAACAGGCGGAAAGCTCAGCATCGCGTCAACGCTCGGCACGTGAGGCGCGAGCCACGCAGTCCGTGCGGCGCCAGGACCCAACTCCGTCGAGGCATCAGAGCCACGACAGGGAGGCCGGCGAACTGACGGTCAAGCAGTGCCTGGGACCCAACCGCGACGCCCGCGACATGCTCCGAGCACGCCGCCGAGCTGCCAGCGACGACGACTACGAGTACGGCTACAGCAGCAATCATGATGACGGTTGCGACCACCACGACGAGCACCGCCCACGCCGGCGGTACAGCCAGAGGCGTGGCGGGCGCTACGACAGCGAGGAGGATCGTGGCCGCAGCTTGACGCCCGATCCGAGAGGACCTCGCGCCTTCGGCCAGAAGGTGCGCGATGCGCGTTTCCCCTCGCGGTTCCGGGCACCGACAACAGTCCCCAAGTACGACGGGGAGACCAACCCTAGCGTCTGGTTGGAAAACTACAGGCTTGCGTGTCACACGGGAGGAGCGACATATGATCTCTTCATCATCAAGAACTTACCGCTCTACCTCGCAGACTCCGCGCGAACCTGGCTTGAACACCTACCACGCGACAGGATCAACAGCTGGGCGGAGCTACGTCAGACCTTCATCGGCAACTTTCAAGGCACGTACGCCCGCTCCGGTAAGCAATGGGAGCTGCGGAACTGCAAGCAGAAGCCGGGAGAGAGCTTGCGCGACTACATCCAGCGCTTCTCCAAGCGCTGCACCGAGCTCCCCGGTGCAACCGACAATGACACCATTTCGGCGTTCCAGAACGGCACCACCTGCACCACCCTCATCCATCGGCTAGGGCGCAGGACCCCGAGGACCACTCGGGAGCTTCTCGACATCGCGACCAACCATGCTGACGGGGAGGAGGTAGTCGCGGCAAATTTGAACACCCCTCAGGGCAAGGGGAAACAAGTCATGGACGATGACGAGGGGCCCTCCTCACGGTCCAAGAAGAAGAAAAAGAATGACAAGCGTAGCCGCGATGACCACCTCATCGCGGTAGTCGAGCGCAAGGCCACCCGACCCAAGAACAATCCGCCTAAGAACGGTCCCCTGAAGGACCATTTCGAGAGGCTCTTGGAGGCGCCGTGCACCCACCACGAGGTGCCCGTCAAGCATGCACTCAAGGACTGCCGCCTAATGAAGAACTACGTCAACGGCGCGCTCAAGCCCAAGACTGCGGATCCTCCGAAGAAGGATGCACCTCTCCCCGACAACGACGATGATGAGGCGGAGGCAGCGTACCCCCGCGAGGACGGTGCCGTACACATGATCTTTGGCGGGATGCCGGCATGACCCTCAAGACGCCAAGAGAAGCTGATCTGGCGTTAGGTCTACAACACCGAGCCCGCGACGCCTTCGTACCTCAAGTGGTCGGAGACTCCGATCACTTTCGACCGTGTAGACCACCCCAACCATGTGCCGCAGCCAGGATGCTACCATCTCGTGGTGGCTCCTTTGTTCGTGACCAAGCGGGTCCATAAGGTGCTAATGGACGGGGGAAGCGGCCTCAATGTCCTGTACATGTCGACGCTCGACAACATGGGCATTCCGCGGTCCCGACTGCGCCCATCGCCTACACCTTTCCACGAGGTCGTCCTTGGGAAGGAGGCACTCCCAATCGGGCAGATCGATCTGCCCGTCACGTTTGGGACTCCGCGGAACTTCCGCACTGAAACCCTCACCTTCGAAGTGGTGGGTTTCTCAGGGACGTACCACGCCATCCTCGGGAGGCCGGCCTACGCGAAGTTTATGGTCGTGCCCAACTATACTATCTCAAGCTGAATATCCCCGGTCCGAAGGGGGTCATCACAGAGGGGACTACGTTCCAGCACGCATACGAATGCGATGCGGAATGTTTTCAGTTCGCTAAGACGCTCATCCTGTCCGAGAGGCTCCACGTCGAGCCACCCTCCTAGGACCCGGACATTCCCGAGTTGTCCAAGTGTGCGGCCTGCTCTTTCGAGCCCGCCAAGGATGTCAAGGATGTAGCTGTCTCCGATGATGGCCGCACGCTCCGTATCGGGATGGCGCTCGATCCTAAATAGGAAAGCGTGCTCGTCGACTTCCTCAAAGCGAACCTCGATGTGTTCGCATGGAAACCCTCCGACATGAAGGGAATCCCGGGAGAGGTTGCTGCGCACAAATTGAACATCAAGCCGGGATCGAAACCGGTGAAGTAACGCCTCCGCCGCTTCAACAACGACAAGTGCAAGGCCATCAGCGAGGAGATCAAGAAACTTCTTAGTGCAGGGTTCGTTTGAGAAGTATTCCACCCTGAGTGGCTTGCTAACCCTGTACTTGTAAAGAAGAAGAATAGGAAATGGAGGATGTGTGTTGACAACATGGGCCTTAACAAGGCATGTCCTAAGGACCCGTTCCCTTTGCCTCGCATTGATCAGGTAGTCGATTCAACGGCAGGGTGCGAAACCCTCTGTTTTCTCGATGCGTACTCCGGGTACCACCAGATTGCGATGTGCATAGCGGATCAACTCGCGATGTCCTTCATCACTACGTTTGGCGCTTATTGTTATAACTCGATGTCGTTTGGGCTCAAAAATGCGGGCGCCACGTTCCAAAGATGCATGCGACGCGTCTTTGGAGATCTTATAGGACGGATAATCGAGGCGTATGTCGATGGCATCGTGGTCAAGTCAAAGAAAACGGGTGATCTGATCCCCGACCTCACGGAAGTGTTTGCGAAGCTGAGAGAACACGGGGTGAAGCTTAATCCCGAGAAATGTGTTTTCAGGGTTCTGAGGGGCATGCTCCTCGGCTTTGTCGTGTCGGAATGCGGCATTGAGGCTAATCCCGAGAAGGTCTCGGCCATCGCTGACATGGGACCAATCCAAAATCTGAAAGGCGTACATCGCGTCACAGGCTGCCTCGCAGCTCTTAGCCGTTTCATCACCCGACTCGGAGAGCGCAGCTTGCCGTTGTACTGCCTGATGAAGAAGTCCGACCACTTTACATGGACGCCCGAGGCTCAGGAAGCGCTCGACTCACTCAAGAACCTCCTGAAGAGTCCTCCAGTGCTCACAGCGCCGGCACCAGAAGAACCGATGCTCCTATACGTGGCCGTGACGACCCAAGTGGTGAGCGCTGCGCTGGTGGTTGAACGAGAAGAGCTTGGAAGGTCGCTCAAGGTACAGCGGCCGGTCTATTTCATAAGCGAGGTACTCTCCGACTCGAAAACCCGCTACTCGCAAATTCAGGAACTAGTATATGCTGTCCTAATCACCAAGCGCAAGCTTCGACACTACTTCGACGCGCATCCCATCACGGTGGTGTCCAAGTATCCACTAGGGGAAGTAATCCAGAACCCTGAGGCTGAGGGAAGGATAGCCAAGTGGACCCTCGAGTTGATGGGGCAAAATGTAGCATATGCGCCACGTAGTGCCATCAAATCGCAAGTATTGGTGGACTTTGTTGCTGAATGGACGGAAATCCAAACTCCGCCTGCGCCAATCAAGCACGAGACATGGACAATGTATTTTGATGGCTCTGTCATGAAGGAAGGAGCGGGGGCAGGCCTTGTCTTCATCTCGCTTCTGGGCGTGCGTATGGAGTACATGGTTCGACTGCACTTCCCCGCCTCCAACAATGTCGCCGAGTATGAAGCACTCATCAACGGCCTTCGAATCACGATCGAGCTTGGGATCTGCCGTCTCGAGATCCGTGGAGACTCGGAGCTTGTCGTAGATCAAGTCATGAAAGAGAAAAATTGCATCGATCCGAAGATGGCGGCATATTGTCGGATCGTGCGTCAACTGGAAGACAAATTCCATGGACTCGATCTCCATCACGTGTTGCGCGACTACAATAAAGCTGCTGATATCCTCGCCAAGACAGCATCAAGCCGCAAGCCTGTACCAAATGGTGTGTTTGCTAGTGATCAGCATGCACCGTCCGTCCGGGTCGATGAAGAACAACCACAAGAGTTAGAGGTGTCGAAAGTCATGGAGATCGATCAGCAACCAGAGCCGAACTTAGAAGATCCAGACTGGCGGTTCCCGATCCTCGAGTGGCTAGTCGAGGGAAAGCTGCCTTCTGACCACACGGAGGCACGCCGCATCTCGCGGTGAGCCAAGGCGTTCGTCCTCATCGACGGTGAGCTCTACAAGCGAGGCGCGGTAGGCATACTCATGCGCTGCGTCTTAAGGGACCAAGGCAGAGACCTGCTCCAAGAAATCCACGTCGGGATGTGCGGGCATCATGCCGGCCCAAGGACCCTTGTCGGAAAGGCTTTCCGGCAAGGTTTCTACTGGCCAACCACAGTGGCCGACTCCAAAGACATCGTGCGACGCTGCGAAGGGTGTCAGTTCTACGCTCGACAAACCCACCTCCCGGCGCAAGTGCTCAAGACCATCCTCATCACCTGGCCTTTCGCTGTGTGGGGGCTGGACATGGTCGGGCTGCTCAAACAAGCGCCCGGGGGCTTCACACACCTACTCGTGGCTGTCGACAAGTTTTCCAAATGGATTGAAGCTCGACCCATAGTGAAGGTCCACTCCGAGGAAGCCGTGGCATTCTTCACTGACATCATTTATCGCTTCGGGATCCTGAATTCTATCATCACCGATAACGGCATGCAGTTCACGGGAAAGAAGTTCCTTAGATTTTGCGACGACAACAACATCCACGTAGACTGGGCCGCTGTTGCACACCCAAGGACCAATGGGCAGGTCGAGAGGGCCAATGGCATGGTCTTGCAAGGATCAGTGATGCAAATAGCCCGCTATAGCTTCGATATAGCTCCGCTATAGCCTTTTGAGACAGGTGCCGCTACGATATTGCATATTTTACCGCTAATGTCGCTAACTCCGATATATCATGAAATAGCTCCGCTAAATTCAATAGCCTAGCACCGCTAACACCGCTATGGTTCAGCTACGAACTTGTATACTTGATATTTATGAACTATGAGTTATGATTTATGACTTATCTTCTGAATCATGACTGATTTACTTATGTTTTCACTAATGCCTACACATATATATGAAATATGAGCTGAAATTTATAAAACTAATAATGTTTAGGTCTAAATTTTACTACTTTTTGCATACCGCTAAAGGCTATAGCTTCCGCTATAGCTGTGCTATAGCTCTTATAGCTTTTCCGAAAGGACTCCACTAAATTCTATAGCCCGCGATTTGAAACATTGGCAAGGATTGAAGCCTCGGATCTTCAAACGACTCGAGAAGTTTCGGGCAAGATTAGTCGCTGAATTGCCATCCGTCCTCTGGAGCTTGCGCACCACGCTTAGTCGAGACACCGGCTTCACGCCGTTCTTTATGGTACACGGATCAGAAGCTGTCCTCCCGACGGACTTCGACTACGGCAGCCCAAGAGTTCGAGCATACACCGAGGAGGGGAATCAGGTCACACTCGAAGACGCTATCGACCAGCTTGATGAAGCACGCGACGTGGCACTCCTACATTCGGCTCGATACCAGCAAGCTCTGCGATGCTATCATGAGTGCAACGTGCGCAGCTGCGAGTTCCAGGTCGGAGACCTAGTACTCGGATGAGTTCAGAGCAACAAGGATCGGCATAAGCTCGCACCCCCGTGGGAGGGGCCATTCATCGTTGATCAAGTGGTCCGACCAGGGACATTCAAGCTTCGGTACGAGGACGGCAGAGTCTCTCCAACACATGGAACATAGAACACCTATGCCGTTTTTACCCTTGAGTAACGTTCCTTGTTCTATCTTATGATCAATGAATAATGACATATGCTTTTGTTCACAACTTCATAAGTTCGCAAGCTTTCGCGTTGGCATCTTCTCTACGTGCATCAAAGTTTTTCTAAGGCTGAGCGGCAAGCGTCCCTACACCCATGCAGAAACGCTCACCACTCGGGGGCTACCCGAGGCACGATGCCCTCCTTTCGTTTTCCCATTTTAAAACAAAATTCTCCGACGAACATGTCGTAACCAATCGCATGTGTGAACGGTTTTTTGGCGGAACGCCCTGTCTTGCGAAGGAAAAAGATGTCGATCTGTGTGCGTCTCGGCGCTGCGCTCTTTCAAACCCCCTAGCACCCACGCCCCCGCGGCTACAGTGCGAAGACTTGTGAGCGCGGCCCAGGCCCGTAGGTCGCAGTCCGACCTCTTTCAAAAAGTGCTTGGGTAACTGCTCGGGGTCCGGCCAAAACGACTTTGACGAAAAATGCGCAAGTCACTTTTGAACCTCCCTAAGTGCTCGGGGGCTGCGAACACGTGGCGTCACTTTGTGGCTCAGGTTGGTCGAGCTCTCCGACTCCTACGCCCCCGCGGCTCTAGAGTAAAGTTCGATCGGCCTGAGTTTCTAAGTACCACTACTCCGTTCCGCAGTCGTCCCCGAGTGCTCGGGGAATGTTTCAGCAGTAAAAAGTTTAAACAAAATGAAAACTGTTCGATGCAGTACACATACAAGTTTGTCTTGGTTATCTACGATACAAACTGATACATCTAACTAGAAGGCCTGGAGCTGTCTTCGACTTCTGGTGTTTCTTTTGGGATCAGGTCCAGGTCCTTCATCGCTGCATCAGCCATGGTGCGGGCAAAGGCGGTGCAGTCTTCCTCGAGCTTGTCGTACTCATCGTTCGAGTAGCCGGGAGCCCAGCCACCGCTCAACGCTTTGCGGTCCAGCCCCTTGTAGTGCGAATCGAACATGGCAAGAACCCGGTGCACCACCTTCCGAGCTGTCGTCAGCTCTCGCTCCTTGACTACACCCGGAAGAAGTGCCACTCGATCTGCAAGCACCTGGGGAGGCATCTGGATGGAAGGAACGCCAAGATCCGACAAGATCCGTTCGACAAAACGGCCGAATTTAGCGCGGTCCGTGAGGTCCTTCTGGCGTGTCGCCTCCGCCTCGCGCTGAGCTTTCCTGGACTCCTCGAGCTCGGCCTTGACCGCTGAAGAGGGAGACTGAGCCAGAGGTTAGTTGTGAGGAGCACAAGCAAAATAAGGGAGGGACAAGGCCAAAGGATCGTACTCGAGAGCTGGTCCGACAAGTTCTTGGCCACCCCCATCATCTCGTGGATCTTGAGCTCGGCGGCGGTGACCTTGCCCGCTTCCTCCACGAGCCTCGTGGCCAATGCGGCGCGAGCCACGCGAAGCCCTGCCGATACAAGACGACAAGTCAACATCGCCGTCAAGCAACACGAAGAAAAAGCACTACAGAAGCCGAAAGTTTTCGGTTGCTCACCTTCAAGGTCTTGCGCCAGCTTGGCGGTGCCGTCGCAGAGCCGGGTCTCCTCGTCAGTGGCTTCCTGCAGCTTGGTGGCGAGCTCACCCACCTGCTTGTTGGCCTTGTTGAGGTCCACCCCGGCGAGGAACAGGTCCTGCTTTAGCTCGGCCACCCTCTTCTCGAGCGTCGCCTTCTCCTAGGCGGCGACCTGGGAAGCGGCTTCGGCGGCAGTTGCTGCAGTGGTAGCAGCTTGGGCGGCCTCAGCGGCGGAAGCGGCGGCGGTGCGCAGCTCTGTGGTTGTTGCCTCCGCTTGAGCAAGCTTCGCCTCAAGGGCCGTCCTCTCCGTCACGGTGGCGTCCGCGGCCGACTGCGCAGCAACCACACAGTCCTCCGCGGACTTTACCGCGGCTTCGAGCGCAGTCCTCGTCGATGCTTCTTTCGCCACCGCCCCTGCAGCAACCAGTCGGGTGGCCACCAACTACATTTCCAACTATAACTTCTCGGCCCGGAGCTCCTCGATGGTGCGCGCCCTCTTGGCGCCGCAATTTGCGAGCACCTATTCCGAGTAGAATATTATCTATGGCGACGTCTGCAAAAACAAAGAAACAAGACCAAGATCGGGCTCGGCAAACTCACCGTTGTGGCAGGGAGGACGACCTCATTGACCGCTCATTCTGCCCACCTTAAGCCCCATTCGAGGCGGTGACGGGCCGCGGCCTCTTCCTCCTCGTCGTCGTACGGCTCGGCCTCGTGGGTCCCGGTCCATGAGGAGCGCACGAGGTCAAGGACGCGCTCTCCCCCCTCCGGTGGCGCCATTAGCAACCCCACGGCTGAGAAAGGGCGAGCTCCCGAGCTCTCCCCAACTTCCCGGATCCTATCCAGGGAGACGCTTCCCACCACATCTTCAGGAGCGGCAGGCACCTGCGGGTCTAGACGGGGCGAGTCCGTGACCAGCACCACCTTCGCGTCGGGAACGGTGGGCTGGAGTGACGGCTCCACCAATGTACTCGCGGTAGGCGCCACCACGCTCGCGGGAGGTGTCGCCGCACTCGCGGTGGACGTTGGGGGCACGACGGCGTCCGGCTTCGCCTCCGCCGCCTTGGTCATGGACTCCTCGGGGTTGGCCTCGGCCATCTCGACCGCGGCCGCAACCGCGGAGGTGGACGGCACGGTCACCTCGGCCACTGGCTCCTCCGGCCTCGACAGGCACCGTTCCAGCTCGGCCCTGAAGGTGGCAATGTCGTCGCCCGAGGGGCTGGGCCTTTCAAGGTCAGCGGCCTCCTGGAGCTGGACGGACGCCTCAGAAGCCGCCGACGCGCCGACATCACGATCGACGATGGGCGCCGCCGGGGGCTTGACCTTCTCAGGGGCTATCTACCCCCCCCCCCGACCACTCCACCAACTTCTGACGCTAGTGGAGGCGTCACCGCCTCGGGGACCTTGACCGCCTCGACGGCCCCGCTCTCGGCCTGCGCCGTTGCCGACACGGGTGGAGGGGTCGCCGAGGGGGGGTTGGATGGAGGATCATGCGCGGCCAGGACCATGCGTTTCCGCGACGCAATGCTGAGCGCGCTGGTGTCGGAGCGCCTGGCACAAAAAAGCAAATTGAAAGGCGAACGAAGGACAGTAAGAACGAAACAACAAGATGTTGCGAGACAATACGTACGTGGAGGAAGTGACGCAGGCCCGCTTGACGGGCCTAACAACCACACCCGACGACTCGGGGGCTGACCTCTTGCCCGCCACCGCATCAGGGGATGATCTCCGACCTCCACCTGGGGCGAGAGGGACCTGCACGGACGGAGCTCCGCCGCCTCGGATGACCAAAGATTGAAGACGCCGCGAGGGTGCGCTCGTGTTTCCCTCCTGCGGCGCACTCGGGGAAGACGTCGGCGGCATCGATCTCGCCTCGGGCGGCGACCGCCTCTGTGGGGAGTGCAACTCCCGCCGCGTTGTGTCACCGAAGGAGCGGTGGGAGGACGAATCGCGGTCCGCCGGCCGCCTGGACGGGTCACCCCGTCGCGGAGAATCCCTCCTCTCCCTTGGAGGTTGATGGCTGATGGGGCCCGCCCGAGAGCGGGTCACCATCTGGTCCTCTTGGGCAGTGTGAGGATTTGGGTGCGAGCTAGAGCTCAACCCCCGCTCATGGACGGTCGGCTTCGGCTGCCGCCTCGAGCTGGCCTCCGTGGTCTGCCGCCGAGGAGGGGGCGACGCAGATGGCGTCGACAAAGCACTCCAGTCAACGCTAGCACTCCTCTCGTCGCCGGACCACGGCGGTGACGACGAGAGGTCCTCGTCCGAGGAGATATCAATCTCCTTCAGCTTTCGGCGCTTGGTGCGGCGGTCATTTCGCTCGCGCTTCGCGATCTCCTCTTCCTTGTGCTTGGCCTTGCGGTCGGCCCTTCTCTTCTCAACGGCGGTGTTGGAGCGATTCCGTATCGCGTCCTGGGGGAGAGGAGGCTTTGTGGGGATAGGGTCTGCAGACTTTAGCTGAAAACGAGAAAAAGGAAAGAAATCACTACGATGGCCAAGAGCTTCGAGAAGACACTATCAACGAAGACTCCAAAACTAGTCGGAAAGGGGGAAACCTTACATATTTTTTGGTTCCCTCGTGGAGAAGCATGGATAGAAGCCGGGACGGTGGCCACGAGTACGACGCCTTCCCGATGGCCAGCCCCACGCGGCGCTGGATCTCATCCAGTGAGGGTAGCTCGAGCGCCGTCACGGTCCCTTCGAAGGGCGCCCTGTCGGGCGTCATTCCGCAGATGCGCAGGGGCCGCCGCCGGAGCAGGACAATCCCCAATGAGTGGTACTGTACGATGACGGCCACCAAGTCGACCCCGGCATTGCGGAGCCGAGTCAGGACCGCCCAACAATTCTTGAGTAGCTCCGCCTCTGGGGGACCGTAGCTCCAGTTCTTCGGCGCCTCGGCGATTGGGGCGCCGGTGTACTTCGGCAGCGGGTGCTCGGGGTCGTTCTTGAGGTAGAACCAACCCTTGTGCTAGCCACTGTTGGAGCTCGTCAGCGAGAAGGGGATGTACTCCTCCCCCTACCCTGCTTCATCCGGAGGTTGGCGCATCCGATCGTCACCGGGATTCTACCATCCTTCAAGCAAACGAACTTGAAGAAGTACCAGAAGAGGTGCCAGTGAGCTCCCACTCCTAGGTACCCCTCGCACAGCACCTCGAACGCCGCCATCTATTGGATATTGTTCGAGTTGAGGTGCTGGAGCTGAAGCCCGTACTCCCAGAGCACCATGCGGATGAACCGCCCGGCGGGGACGGAAAATCCGCGCTCGTGGAACGCCACGAACGAGATGACGTAGCCCAGTGGTGGACGCGGGATGAACTCACCCTTCGGCACCTTCCATTCCTCGGCAATGGTGGGCACCGGTAGCTGCTCGACGGCGACGAGGCGGTGGAGAGTCGTGCGGGTGACATTAGAACGGGTCCAGTTCGACATGGCGTTGACAAGTTTCTGGACACGGCGTGGGTGGAAGAAGCGGCGGCGGCACAACAGATGCGAAGAGCAGAGGAGCGAGTGGCGCTGGCTATGGCGGAGATTGGGGGAGCGAATGGTTTGAAACTCAACCGGCGTACGGTTAATAAGGAACAGACGTGGGCGCCGGCGTTAAATGCTGGCCCCACCACGCCGAAAAGCCGCCCACTCAGAGGGCGCACCCCCCAGGGTTACTGGCGCACGCCTGCACGACGGTTCGACGCCTAGTGGGCCTGCGAGTCTGAACCAACTGTGCGTCGTCCCCTCAACCCGTCATATCAGCCACGTCAGCCACGACCACCACGACGGGCGTGACCGCCGATGCGACCACAACCGCCTTGACTGGAGATTTCGAAACGGCAGCAACATTTCAAGACAAAAACCCCACAAGCGAGTCTACAACTCCCTAGTGGACTTGGGGGCTACATCCGGCGGATGCGCTCGCGCACCCACTGAGTAAATCGAAAAGGGAAAACTACCACGACACTTCTTCGTCTCTGAACCTGTGAGCGAGTCCTTGACTCCCACCCTAGGTTCGGGGGCTACTGACGAGGGCCTGGATTAGAGCCCCCTAAGCGATAAGATAATCACCCTTGGGATGTCTTCTGACACCATTGATAGCGTCAAGACTAAGATCCAGGACAAGGAGGGATGCAGATCTTCGTCAAGACCCTCATCGACAAGACACCTCATCTCCGACTAGTAGGCGGTTCGCGCGACAACTCTCCGCCTCGCATGACAACTCTCCACCTCGCACGACAACTTTCTGCCTCGCCTCCGACTACCCGTTTGCACAAGTAGTTTCCGTCTCCGACTAAGGCGGGGCCCACAAATGGAGGTCGGAGCGCGGGATCAGGGGCCCCACACGAACGTGGCGCGGCCCCGATGCTCGAACTTCCCCGCGACGACACGCAAGGCTCCGGTTCTCCACGCCATGCAAACACCCTAGCTGGCAGGACGCGAGGGCAGCTTGTTCTGACAGGAGCCGTAACACCACACTGTGCGCTCGTGCGGCCTCCAACACGTCGTCCCGTCCAACATCTGCGGCACGCCACCCCGTCAGAGCAGGTACTCAATGACCATCTACGGGCGGTGCCTACTTACACTTAGACCGTAACGTGACGGGCCTAATCAACTCTCAAGAGAGCTGAGTCACCAAAGGAAGAACTCGGAGAAGGCGTTAAGTACTCAGAATATACAGTGCCGCCCGCACACGCGGCAGCCGCCAACACCACTACAGTTCAGAGCCCTTCAATGCTTCCTGACAGACATCGACATGGGAAAAGACCTCCCAACACCGTAGCACTGTAGCACATATTTGTATTTCCTTTTTACCCCTCGCCCTTACGTCTATAAAAGGGGGAGGAGGGCAACCGTTTTAGTGGCTGGTGAGTAGTTCGTTCACCATACACACGTAGCTCGAGCTACACCCACAGGGACTTGGGTTCCGACACCCTCTCCCGACCATTTTGTAACCCCTACTACAGACTTCCCTGGCATAAGAACACGACCGCTCGAAACTAGACATAGGGTATTACTCTTAGGAGGCCCGAACCAGTATAAATCCTCGTGTCTCCTGTGCCAACTATCCGGGTCTGACACACGATCCAATACAAATTTACTGCCGGCGGTAGAGAACCCCGACAACTGCTATGTATTATTATGTACAATGTGAACTGAAATATGCCAGTGTTGATCTCCAACAGGAGCATGTTCTTGCCTCCAACAACTCATATGCAGAATTGATGACATAAGCATGCCATGTTGATCTCCAATAAGAGCATATTCTTGGCATACATCTTCACATACTAACTACGACGGGACTTTTTTTGAGCGAACGACTGTGTGGGGGAGATCCCCACATCAAAATGTTTAGTGGTGATGCAATGTGGTCTCTGTTGAGCCATTGTGGATATGTAACCCAACTACGACAGGACTTGCGATCTAAATGGCTCAACCGAGACCACATTGCGTCACCACTAAACATTATTGTGGATATGTAATTGTAGTATCAGAGTTTTAGTTTGCTGGTATGAATTGTGAACCCTCAGTAAAAACATAGGTTGGTGTCTTTCAAGTGCCCATCGCTCATCTGGTGTTGTCCAGTCTCTCAAGATTGAATAATGTTCTAGCTAGATAGATAAGGTACTCAAGTTCAGAAGCAACACTATCTTCTCCAGGTGGAATCGAGGCTGGTAGGTCTATATTATAATTTTACTTCACCATATGATCATTCATGTTGATAGTTTAAGTCTCCTAACAACACATGTGTGAGGTAGGGATTACTTGTAATAGTTTTTTTTGTTGTGCTGCAGTCAGGTGCTCAACATCTCATCAGCAGCAGAGAGAGATTAGCAAGAAACAACAGAGGGAAAAAAACTTGTAAGATAAGAGTAGTCTTTTTTCAGATCTCACTTTTCAGGAAAAAACTTGTAACAACAACAATCAAGGACTTATCATTTGGACTATATATCTGCAACAAAGGGTGATACAGACTGGGTTATTGAACAGAGGTAACAAGAAAGTTTAGGTTATACACGGATCAGGATATGGAGGAGATATCATACCACAAAGGTACTATATATTGCCGTTATTATCAAGGAAAACAAATATTTGATCCATGGAAAAATAAAAGAAAGCAGAAGGAAATTTACATCATGCACAGATTGTTCATCAAAGTTAAGATGACATAAGGGTGGCAAGTCAATAAGTTGTGTTAAGCACCGGAAGCTTTGAAAACAAACCATGAACATAATGCTCTTTCATGCAAAGTTTCTATCCCTGAAACTGTGTTAGTTTTGTTTGAGTCCAGTCATAAAATAAGGATGAACAATGGTGATATATCACAGCTCACTTGTTTTGTTTGTTTCTTCATACATTCAAATCAGGGTTAGCCATCCAATTTCAAGAAAGAATTGTACTGAACACATAGGCAAAAACAGATCCATGAAAAACCCTTCAAATACTTCATGAGATTTGTGCCATATGATCATTATCCAACACATAAATAAAAACTGGTCCTACCCAACATATATATTTTTTTCCATAATCCCATATAAAAGAGACTATCTGATTCTATATGAAAGAAGGAAACAAAAACCAAATTCGAGGGGTCAATGATACGTGTCAGGTTGACCAGGACCCACACGCACTCCTCCCAGGAAACTTAACACAACCAAGTTAAAAGCTACAGCTGATACAAGAGAGAACCCACATGACTAAAACTAGCTAGATAAACATGGGGTTCTGCTGATTGTTGAAGATAGCCTGCTCCTAGCTAGCTAGCCTACTACTGCATAACACAATTCTGCACCCGAGACGACAAGCAACAACCATGGATTGGTCAGCAGCAGCATGCAGAACATCTCTCACATATTCCCATTGAAGAAAGCATCACCATTGCTAAGAAAATCAGATTGTCAGAAAGAAAAAGTTTAGATAATTAAACCTTATTTAAGTATTAATCAGTTTCACACGTAAATCATGTTGTAAAATAAAAGGGTATGAAAAGCGTAAGAATGGTCTTACTTGCTTAATCCAGTCAGCCAAAAGGACATCCACATCATCAATCGCCCCATCTTGCACCTTGTTTGTTCCGGTAGGGTGTTCATTCTTGTTATTGATCACTTGACCACCAACAGCTTGTTGAGTGCCACCTCCAACGAAGTTTCCAGATGAACCACTACCACTGAGCATCTGGGTCGTCAGCATGATAGAATTTCCTATCTGAAGGTTATCCAATGCAAGTCCAACACTTGAAGAACTACCCAAGGCGGAACTACCGACCGACATCGCAGAGCTTCCAAAGTTGAATGGTGCCACTTGCCCACTAAAACCTAGATCAGCCTTGATAGTCCAGCCATTTGGTTCTGATAATCGCTTCCAAAAGTTGGATCATGGCCGGACAAGGCTACAAATCTTGATATCTGGTTGATCCTAGCACGGTTTCCCTGTGATGAACCAATGATGGACGTTCCTGCATTATGACCAACATCAGGGAACCCCGATTGCACACCAACACTCCAAGAGTTGTTGGTGTTACCAAGTCCAGCAAATTGGTGAGATTCCCTAGCAACTTGGTTGAATTGGCCAGTGGGAGATGGTTGAATCTGGATTGAAGACTGGTTCACCAACTCAGACGAATGTGATGGTAAATTATGATTCAAAGGAGCCACTTGGTTGAATAGACTAGTAGGAGATGGCTGAATTTGAACTGAATGTTGGTTTTCCAACCCAACAGAATGCAACGCTAAATGACTAGGAAGAGCTGGCAGATCACCACCTGCTATCTCTTCAAAGAAGTTGTTGGCATCAAAAGGAATACCTCTATTTGCATCCAATATCTTGCGACGCAATATGCTTGCATAGGAGCTGTTCGTGCTGGTGGTCAATGGTAAACTGCCATTTGACATGTTTGCAAATGAATTGCTAGAAGTACCATAAGAGAAAGGTCTGCTTGTGTTGAACACTGCACCATTTGATATATTTCTAGACGAGCTGCTAGAGAGACCAGAAGAGAAGCATTGGCTTGCACTTGATAGCCCACCAAATGACATGGTTCCGTAGGACCTGCCAGAAAAGATTGATCTGCTCACATCCTGCACCGGTACTGGCACTAACACTGACACAACATTTGTGGGCAGGTTGACACCATTGCCAACTGGTTCTGTATCCTGTTGTAAATTATGTGTTCCAAATGTTGATGAGCAACTTATCCTTGCAAAACCATTGCTTGAGTTGGACGTGCCAATAGAGGATGGAGATGGCTGCACAAGTTCTAGATTATTCAGGGAACTGTTTGATCCATTCATGTCCACACTCAGCTTCCTCAGGTAGATACGGTACTTCTGAAATCAAAAGATGGTTAAGTTTATTTTGCCAATATAAAATATTGATAAGGATGTCAACAAACAACTGAAAGTGTTTTGTAGATGTTACAAATTTATGTGTTAATCCCAAACTCAATATTTGTGTGCAAGCCACTAGAACTTTATGCGTGGCACACACAAGGTTCAGACGAGTGTTGCACACACAAATTCCATTGACATAAACACAAGTATTGTGTTTGAGATGATAACCCAGAAGAAAGAAGTTTGATTGAGTATATTGAACAATATTATAGCGGAAAGAACTCAAACATAGCATTCAACATATATAATAGTAGAAACAAAACCAACCTGCAGATGGCTTGCAACATTGTCTCTTGTGAGGCCCTCCACATTCATCACTTCATGTATGTTCTTTGGAACAGCCTCTGCATTAACAGAAACAAAATAATTGTTACTTGAAACAAATTTAACATAAGAATTATGCTTCTTGTTGATAGATTTGCAACAAAAAGATAATCTTACTGTCCATGCCAATCTGATTGATGGCTTCCACAAACTTGCGGTGTAGCTCACCAGACCAATTAATCCTTTGCCTCTTCTGGGTTGATGTCCCTTCCTTGTCCTTTTCAGCACCATCTCCATCCTTTTTGTTCTTCTTCAAGTGCTTCTTGGTGTGTTGTGCACTTTTCTTCCCATCAGTGATGTTCCTCGGATCGGTTCTATCCTTCCTCACCACATGCTTCCATATGTTCCATGCGTGCTGGCTTCACCAAATAGTCACAAGCCCCATTCTTTATACCCTTCATCATAATGTCCATCTCGTCGTTTGCAGATAGCACTGCATGACACACGGTCAACACAAGATTAGTTATGAAATGCAAAAGTCAACAAGATTGATAGACTAACATCAAATAATTAATGTGCCTTTATGTTAATCATTAGAGATAATTTTCCTTTTTCATTTTATTGAGTCATTACATGTGTTGTTTACATTATGTGTGTCACACATGCTGCGGAACACCAGTCCTGGCCATGACCGTACTTTTGTGTTTCAAAGAATTTAATAAGAGAATTTATAGAATGTACATTGTTCACCACATCCTTATTATGAAAACAACAATAGCTATAATGACCAATATTTTTGAAAGAAAACCACAAAAGTTTGTAATCTTGTGTGCACCAAGAGCTTACTAACCTACTGTGATGCATGAAACATCAAATGGTAGGATTCTTATTCGTTTGATTTCAGTAAACGCTTATGAACTACAAATAATTTACAAATTGTACTAGAAGCGACAAAAAAAACAATTGCATGTAGGGCTTATAAACAAACCTTATTAATGTATTAAACTAAAAATAACAAAGTAAAGTGCTCAACTTAATGCCTTGACAACAAAAATATTTGCATGTAGGACTTCCAAGCAAATTGTAATGTATGAAACTAAAAATGACAACATTAAATGATCAATTCAACACCATTTATGGATTGTATACAATTGGTAACATAAAAAATTAGAAACAAGAAAATTCAATTGCATGTAGGGCTTACTAACAAACTGCAATGTATATGAACTAAATTAAAAGTAACAACATGAGTGGTGAGTTTAACATGTACCAGCATCTAGCATTCTAGCTCTTATGAACAAGCAGAAACGTAGAAAACACAAGAAAAAATTACAATTTTTATGTGGATCTTACAAACAGGCATAACATATGGAATTACAAATGATAAAATTAAGTAATAATCGTCTTTTTGCACCATGCCCTTACGAGAAACTAGGAACAACCAAAATTACATAAAACTTAAACTATGGTATATTATAGTTTGATTGCAACGGAAGAGAGACATACATGCATGCACCCAAAAAATAAGGTATCATAATTAGCATGTGCCCATTCATTGATATCCTAGTAGCCAATGCAAACAGCTACAACCTGAACATTCACAATCAATAAATCTCTAAATCTATTGGACATCGCATGCAACCTGAGGTACATACAACCTATTCAGTGCACGCATCTATTGAAGTCAAAATATGAAATAGGCACTATTTCTAATTCTTATTATTGCTATACTCTAAGAAACATGATAAGATTCACAAGCACAAAAATGCATGGTAGGTGATGAGTCTGATGAGCAAGGGTTTTACTGATGACTGGGATATCCATCTCCAGGCCAATGAGCTCGAGGAGCTTGAAGCCGTCAATGCCAGGCATGAAAACATCGCTGATAACCAGGTCAAACTGGTCATCCCTGTCCTTCCTCTCCCTGAGCATGTCCAGTGCTGTCTCCGCCTCTGTCACTGTTGTCACTGCATTGTAATAATTCCAACAAAAAAGAGGAAATCACCGAAAAAAGAAAGATTATCATATGGCCGTGACCTCGATCAGTCGATCATAAAGGAATTGGTTGGAATCAGACAAGAAAGCATGAACGAAAGCTCACCATTATTGTAGTTGCAAAGCCGTAGCAGTCTCTTTAGGACCAAGAGGCCGATGCGGTCATCGTCTACAGCAAGCACACGCAGCCCTGCTAGGAACTTGTTCATGTCCATCTCTTACTACATCAAAACAAACATGATCAACAGCGGGAAAGCAACCTTAGAACACAAAAATCCTGCAAGAAATCTGACAACATCCAGAAAAACACCCCCAAACTCAAGAAGATTGGAGCTTTCTTTACCTGCTGCAATGTCTTCTGTCCAAGAACTTCCTGGAGGCTGGAGCAACACAATAACAAGAGGATACAAGTGTGAAGAAGTGAGTGAGAAGAACTCAAGGTGAAGAGAAATGCAGCAGTGGAGAGGGGGATTTATAGCAGGGGGATTGGGGCAGAAAGGCGGATTTCAAAGCATGGGTCTGCAAGGTGTTCATTCTGGAGTTGGGTTTGTCTCTCATTAATTCCTGACTTCAGTTATGATATGGTTCTATCACCAGCATGCTGGACTTGCTTGTGTTTTCTAAGCTTAAGGCTATAGTTCAGTTACTACCGGATGGAAACCAGAGAAGACTTGCCCAAGGATTTCACTGGTTTTAAACAAAAAGTCAAAGGGGTGGTTTTAGAGAGAGAGAGAGAGAGAGAACAGAGAGAAATAGCAAAAAAAATTATTATTGTAGAAATGCATATCTCCTTCATGATTATTTGGTGTAATCTTGGAAACCACATGCCTTTCATGCCAAGTGAGAAATCTGACTGAAAACTACGAATGTATTGTCACCCAAATTTGTAATATGTTCCTCCTAGGGCAGAATGAGCTATTCATTACCCTCTTTCGGTAAAAAGCGGTTATCGTCACATGAGCTGGGTGTGGAGACAATGAATGTAACGATTGTTGTGGCAAATTGTTGGCGTGTAGCATACTCGTATCGGTAACGGTGAAAATGTGTGATATGTGTCATCTATATCAATCAACGTATAAATTAATTAACGACATTTCTGAAACTTAGGGGATATTCGAATTGGTAGTGAGACCAACCCAAGTTGTGTAGCTGAGATATGAACGGTTGATTATATTAAATGTTTTCAAGACAGATAAGGAATGAGGTAGGGAACCCTGTTTCAAACCACAGCTAGGTACGTAACACAGCTTGTGTGCATGATCCATTGAATTCTTTTGTTGGAGACAAAGAATTGTGTTAATCTGACCATCTTTAGGGGAAAATACTTATTGCAATAGCTCCAAGATAATATAGGGATACCGTAGTATAGTGTCTAAATTTTTCTCCAAGATAAGTAGTGAAAGTTGTTGCAAGGGGTTTTCGATGAAAAATATTTTCTTCTATTAGCTCCAAATCAGTAGTACCTCACTGCAGTGACGGATCTAGGAATAAATTTAGGGAGGGTTTTCTTCTCCTTCTTCTTCCTCTAGCCTCCCCTTCCCTCATTCTTCTTCCTCAAATTTGTAGCAGGGGCTTAGGGGGGCTCTATTGGATTTCCAGCAGTAGGGGGGCTTGAGCCCCGCCCGCCCCACCGCTGGATCCGTCACTGCCTCACTGGGGTTTAGCAGCATTCCCAAGTCTTGGTTTGTAGTTTCATTTTTTATGTGTGTGTTGTACAGAGAATAATCAAATTATAAGCTCTCAACTTATTCATTCAGTTCATTCTAATGTCTAATCTGCTTGACCTTCTGTATGCATGTATGAATGAATGAGCATGTCCTGACCCTCTTTTTAAGGAAAAATAATGGTTATTGCATCGACTTCACAGAAGTGATGTAACGTTTATACTATTGATTTGTTGGTGTATGGAAAATGTATATTGGTAATAGTAAGAATACGCTTACAGCCCATATAAACACTTTGCATGTATTTATTAATGAAAAAAAGGAAAAAATGTGTAGGGAGCTCCCCTGCCGACTTCATAAAAAAAATAGTAACGGCTGTGTACACTTTCAAAGGTGTAGAGGCTGGAATCTTTGTTTCCATTATCTAAAAAACATTAGTAAGAATATGCTTGTAGGGCATCTATAGCAACACAGAAGTACCACTTTTGAAATGACAGGATATTTGAATTGAGTAGCTGCGAGTCAAAACCTCGAGGTATACAACTCAGAGACTAGAAACAATAGTTCAAAATGTTCTTGAAGTAGATAAGGAATTAGATACCCTATTTAGAAGCACACTTGATACATATGCATGATTTTATGAACTTTGGGAACGGTCGTGCAGACCCTCCACAGCCCACCAGCCACCCTCTCCTCCCTCCCCAATATGGCAATAATCCAGATATATACTCCCTCCGAAATATATGATGTTTAGCACAAGCAAATTAGGACGGAGGTAGTACATGACAGTGGACATTTCTTATTCAGTTCTGTTTTCAGTGAACAGAAAATCTTCATGTAGAGTTAACAGGACTACAGGAGTTGTCCTCCTTCAGCATGGAACTTAATTACTCTAAAGTCTAAAATGAAGAGGGGCCCTCCCCTCCCTCTTTTCCCTCAAAAACAATTGACAACAACATTGTTATTACATACTGGATTGTACAAATAGTATTTCTCAGATTTGCTATTATCAAATCTTAATAAACAAGGATAGTGAGAATACAGAGAGACCAAAAGGGCAAAGCTGCATTTTGAAAATCACGGAAAGTTAAAAACATCAAACAGTAAAGGACGACAAAGAGAGATTGTAGTTGTGGCAACAACTAACAAACTTTTGCAAAATATTGAGATCTATCATTTTTTGAAGTATCCAAAATTAACACATAAAAACTAATATGTAACCAAAGTTTGGAATATTTGACTTAAAAGACAATCCAAAAAAGAGAGCTTGCTCCTGATCTGCAAGGGATTGGCCAGTTTCAGCATTTTTTTTCTTTTTTTTCAAACATGAATGGTAGAACTGCTGCCTATTCAAAGAGAAACATATCCTGATTTAGCTTCCAAGTCATCTTTGCACAAAAAGAGAAAAAGAAAGAAAAAATGCAACCAAACAGCAAGCACTGCACCTTGAACCATTGCTATGGTCGTTATGAAAGACAGAAGAGAGCTAAAGGAATGCTCGTCTTTAACATTTGCTATTCTCAAAAGAAACCACCCGTTATGGCTCCAGTCTCAGTCCCTTTTGAAAAAAAAAATGCAACCAAATAACAACTACGCTCTACAGCACCTTGAAACAATGCTAAATTGATACGAAGAGTTGTTTATGCTGCCTTAAATGAATTACGGCCTTGATATTTAAAAGGGAAATAGAGGAGAAGATACACAAAATTACAAGTTGGTGGAATGAAACAGAATGGTTTTTGAAGACCAAGTAGAACTCAGTCTGCTTTCCTATTCACTTTGAGGTAGGGCAGTGCCCCTGTCACGTTGTCATAGTCACTCTTGTTAACTTGGACCTGCAAGAAATATAGCAGTGTTTCTCTTAGATGACATGTAAAATGATGTTGCAGAAAAAATAGCGACTTCAGACACCTGGTGAAATTGCCAGTTTCAAGAATACACTAATAGGACCTGCAACTGTAAGGCGATAAGTTAATGATATTAGACATAGCCTAGGAAAGGGGAAACTTTGGCTATTATCATGGTGCTAAATTGCCAAACATTGACTCCCAAGTGTGTGTAGACTGTTAGGATCAGTGGGTGAAGGATTGGGAAGACTGGACTTCAGCTAAAAAAATGCACCTCCCTAACGTGCCACATTTCACCTAAGAATGCAAGCACACACTGACTAAAGTGCAGACTAGTAAAGAATCATGGATTCATAGGAATGCCAACTCCAAATTCTGCAACAGCCCAAGTCGACCATCTTAAAACCTTGCTGCATTTGCAAATTACTATCAGAGAACCTGATGCCCAATTCAGGGCAGTACACCCAAGCGAGTATATATTGGAGTAAACTTAGAAGTTTTCCTTATACACGATTGACCATAACCTCTTCAACCTCCTCCAGTCTTCCAATATTACAAAGTCCAGGAGAGGTAATTTCTTGATGTATCGAAATTTAATTTCATATGATAATCCAGCAATAAAAAAATGTTTTACAAGGACCAATGATGACAGTTTATTAACTTTGACAAAATCAATTGTTGCTGAAAGCTCCATAAGCTATCAAATTTGCCCTCATACCAAGACTACATTTGAGGATCAAAGAACAGACCCAGCTTCCAGAGGAGACCAGGCATGATCTAACTCCATGTTAGCAAATGAAGCACTACAAATTACGAGAGCCAATGACCACGAGAAAAAGCTGTCAAGCAATTATACTACGAGAGCAGATTGTGCTATTGACACCGACAGCCCAAATTAGCGTCCAAATTCAAGGATAGGGGCCGTCCGAAATTCGTATTCGCAGCTAAATCGCCTATATGACTTGAGCACCTGAACAAAATTTGATTTGCACTACAGAGGAGGAACAGAGAACAGAAGCATACCATCTTGGAGAGTCTCTTCTTGCGCTTGGTGTTCTTCTTGCTCAGCAGATGCTGCTTCCCGGCACACCGCCGCACAATCTTGCCCCTCCCCGTCACCCGGAACCGCTTCGCCGACGCCTTCGCGACACACACACAAAGAGTACGAAACCCATTCAGCGAAAATTCCCAGAGGACCCCGAGTCCCGTCCCGCAGGAACCGATAAGGAGCTAGAAAGGGTAAGAAAGGAGGACACCTTGTGGGTCTTCATCTTGTACCCCTTCTTTCCCGCCGCGACGACCGCGAGCGAGGTGGAGGTGGTGGCCGGCTTGCGCGGGAGCGGCGACGCGACGGAGGCGGCGGTGGCGGCCAGCGGCGCGCCGAAGAAGGACTTGGGCGGGAAGGCGAGGGTTGCGGCGGGGAGCCTCCTGGCCCCGGCACCGGCGGAGACGGCGGCGAGGGGCGCGGCGCGCGCGAGGGAGAGGGACAGCGCCATGGCTCTGTCGCTTCGCTTCCGCTCTACTCTGCTCTGCGGTGCGGGTTTCGGATAGGCTGCGGACGGATGGCGAGGATAGATAGCAGCGAGCCGTTGCTTTGCGTCGCGCGGGCCGTTTGACGAAACGGCCGGCCCATTACAGTCTACAGAACGATCCAGGCGGAGAGTGGGCCGGCCGTTACGTTGACGATGAGGCTGCAATTGGGCCATTAGTGGGGCTTTGTTTGGCCCAATAGTATTTAGGCCTGAAATGGCTGAATCAGATCGCGTCCATATTTTTTCTAGAAAAACAACGTCCTTCATTTCAAATTATAGATCTTTTTTTCAAAATTTTAGAAGTAACATGTAGAAATTGTAGATCGTGTTTCCTTACTAGTCCCTTCATTTCAAATTGTAGATCTTTTTTACTTTTCTAAATACATAATTTTTGGTACATTATATATGGATACATAGTAATTTTTTTATCCGAAAAAGATCAAATGATCTTCAATTTGAAACAGAAGGAGTACTAATGACTACTAAAAACATGAAGGCAATAACATAATGACTGGATTAGGTTGTGGACACACATCAGTGGTCACCAACAATGTGACATATGTGACATGAAAGTCACTGACATATGTGACATGAAAGTCTCGTCAGTCATCACGATTCACGTGAGTTGTGAAGGGTCGAGAACTCGAGATATTCGCCTAGAAGGACGGTGAATAGATCCTTCAGACCAAATCAAATACTAGTGTGGAAGTAAGTTTTTTTTTTTACAACAAATATATACTCCATCCGTCCCAAAATATAAGGTCATGAAGGGTTTAAATTTTGTACCAAAATACAGTGGCGAATCCAAGATTTGAAGTTAGGGTGGGTCAAGAGCTAATTTTTTTCCCTTCATCAACAGTAGCTACAGTGGTTGGAGGAGCAAAATCAGACTTTTGTGCGAATTCAGGGATGTTATATCACTGGTTTAATAGTTAGAGGATCAAATTTGATCTTTTGTGATAGTTGAGGGTGATAAATCAGACTTTTTTAAAGAAAAATCAAGGGTTCATCACTCTTGGGCTGAATCTTAGGGTGGGCCACGGCCCACCCGGCCCACCCTCTAGATCCGCCACTGCCAAAATATAAGGTCATGGAGGGATATTACAAAATTAAATGAGGTTGGTGAGTAGGTAAAGAGTTGGTGAGTAGTGTAAAATGAGGGATATAGAGGTCATTTCCTACCCCTGTTGTTTCTTGAGTTTGAACCCTTCAAAACCTTATATTTTGGGACGGAGGGAGTAGATTATATTAAAGGAGCAACCTTACAAGAAGGCCCTTGACAAAAGAGCCATTTACATCAAGGTCCTAGAGGACTCAGATCCAAAACCTACACCGATGAGCAGGTCGTCGGCGGTCGCCTCCAAAGGCGTCACAGACGCTTGGGGCCAGTGTGGAAGAGCCTCGCCTTGCAAAGGCTTGAAGAGGTTGAGGGCGGCGTCGTGGAGCATCATCGCCGGTGAACCGAAGGTAGTGTTGAAGAAGTCGCCGGCGGGTAGTAGAACGACACCCCCAGAGTCGGTGGGTGCCTCGCTGCCGAATCGAGGATGGAGGAGCTGAAGAGGGCTTGAAGCATATCGAATCTGTGCTGCTTGGCGGAGATAGTTGCGGAAGCGAAGGCGGAGACAGGGGTGAGGAGTAGAGGCGGGGCAGAACTGCTCCGATCCGGAGTGGGAACGATGGGTGGGGAATCCGAGCAGGGGAGGGATGCGAGGAAAATGGAGGAGCGGGTTTATTTTATTGGACCATACCTTGGCGTCGAGGACAAAGGCGGCGCCGACGAGAGCGGCACCGGCGGCGACGGCAACGGCGACGAGGCAGGACAAGCCACGAAGGGCACTAGCCACATGGGCACAAAGACTACTACTACTTAAATCTACAGGCTACGGTGACGGAGACGGACCCCTGCTCCTGACGTGCTCCGGCGAGCTCGCCGGAGACGGACGGGAGGGGGGCCGGAGGAAGCGGTGGGAGGAGACTTCGAGGGGAAGGAAGCAGTGGGAGAGCGGTGGGCCTCTCTGTGGTTGCGGGTCAGTGTGGAAGTAAGTTGGATAATTCTTGGTGTCTTCTACATCATGCAAAAGTTGGAAAAAAGGAGAAACAAGTGCATGCATTTTTTATTTTGTTTTGTGAATATGATTATCTTTTTTTTTTGTGCATGAAAAAAAGGAGAAACAAGTGCATGCATGATTTGAGACAATGTAGTGAAAGTAATCAGGGACATATATTGCTACTTAAAAAACTAGGGAAATCTATTTCATCCATATCATATTACTGTTTTTGCACCGGCAAACTTTGAGTGTGTTTCGTTATACTATGACTTTTGTAAAAGTTGTTGTGGGTTGTGATTTTTACAAAGCTGTTGTGAAGGAATCTATCTATCTATAACAACTATATAGGTGAGACCCACTACAAGTCATGGGTAGATTTCTCTCAACATGCAAGCATTACACGTAATCATCCACTATACGACATGTCACCATCCACTATACGTCATCACTGGTGGAAAAAGGGCCTTCGGTCCCGGTTGGTAAGAACAATATCTCTCTCTATCTATCTATAACAACTATATAGGTGAGACACACTACAAGTCATGGGTAGATTTCTCTCAACATGCAAGCATTACACGTAATCATCCACTATACGACATGTCACCATCCACTATACACCATCACTGGTGGAAAAAGGGTCTTCGGTCCCGGTTGGTAAGAACAATATCTCTCTAAAGACCTCTAGAGACTAATTCATAGAGACAAAAGACCCCCCCCCTCTTTCTTACCGGGTGCCCAACCGAGACTAAAGGGGGGCATTTAGTCCCGGTTGGTAATACCAACCGGGACTAAAGGGGAGGAGGGGCACGCCAACGTCAAAAAAAAATTTGGAAATTCCTAGGGGTCATTTAGTCTCGGTTCGTAACACCAACCTAGACTAAAGGGTCTCGGGCCTTTAGTCCGAACCGAGGCCTTTAGTCTAGGTTGGTGTTACGAACCGAGACTAAAGGCCCCCCTTTAGTCTCAGTTCGTGTTACGAACCGAGACTAAAGGGTCGGAGCTCTCCTACCACTCATGGTCACGTCGCCCCAAAACCTTTAGTCTCGGCTCCAAAATTTAACCGGGACTAATGTGTAGGAACAAAGGTCATTTTTCCACCAGTGCATGTCACCATCCACTAGATCATATATTTATGTTTTCAACCGATTTTCTGTGGTTAATATCATGCTTTTGTGAGTAGTATGCTACAAAATTCCCGTAGTAGAGAAAAATGTAGGATCGATAATTTAGAATGGTTCTCTCTCAACAAAATTATTATGATTCCATCTATAATGTTGTTTACAAAATAATATTGTCATGGAATCATTTTGGTGTTCTTACTTTCACATTACACCTTAAAATTTTGTTTAAAAAGTTTCGCAGCACCGCGCGGGGTATCACCTAGTAGTTAATTAAAAGCCCGTTTGGTTGAACACTTGAATTGTTGTGACTTTTGGAGACGACAACTCTCATTTACAAGTGGACCCACACATCATGAACACAAAAGTATCTTCTTCTTTCTTCCTCTCTCTCACCTCATCTTCCTCTCTCACCTCGCGCATGACGGACCGGACGACGGGAGGAATAGAATCAACTATTTTTTCATAACTAGTGGTAGGGAAATAATTTTTTTTACCAAAAGCAGCTGAAAGTATGAGGAGATTACCTTCAGTTTTGTACTGGAGTAAAAACATTTTTTGGCTAAAACAACAGGTGTTTTCACCTTTCTCGTTGTGGCGTTTGAAAAAGTAAAAACAGGTTGGAAAGTCCAATATAAATTACTTTTGTCGAGTCGCACGTTTTTTGGGGATAAACCTTTGCTGCCCGCACCGTGTGAGGCTCTGTGTGGCGCCCTGGTTGTGGTTGCACTGCATGCGTTGCCAACACGAGGCGAGCGTGCGCGCAGGCTCGCGACGCGACGCGCCGGCACCGGCGGCTCTCTTGGCTGGCTCTCCATCGTCCGTCATCCCCCAGTCTCACTCCCACAGCCGCCGCCTTCAATAGCCTGCCTGCCTGTCCGCCAACCCAACGCGCGCATTTGCTCGCCGCGGATTCATTTTGGCCGCGCGCCGCCGTATAGCAGACTGAAGAAGGGCAGGCGGGCGGGCGATCCGATCCCTTCCTTCCCTCTCTCCCTGCGCCGCTTCTCCTCCCGAAGAACGGCGATCGGCGACGATGCAGGCGGCGACCCTGCGGACACCGGCGGCGGCGCATCATCGGCACGCGTCGCGGCTGCCCACAGGCAAAACTGTCGCTTCGACGACGACGACTCCTTTGTCTTTCTTTCTTTCACTTCGAGATGCGTCCTCTTGGGTTTCGGATTGATTCGATATAAATCTCAGCACCATGTGATGGGGATTGAGAATTCGAGATTATTGATGCGTACGTGGTGATGGGTTATTGCTATGTGTGCTGTGATGCAGATCATAGGAACGGACTGACCAGGAGGGCTTCTCTGGGAGCAAGGAAATTGCCATGGACAGGTACAGTGGATTGCGTTACGTTCTTTGGGAGATTGATTGACAAAGAACGAAGTCACATGACAGAACTATATACTCCTACCTCTTATAATTAACAGACTGCGTAAAAGAGAAAACCTGCAGGGCTTTATTATTAATTAGTTCCCTATAATTTCCTTGTGTTTTCATTTTTTTTAAAAAGGGGGGAAATGTTAAGTTCCTTGTGCCATTTGATTTTATTTCTTCAGGTATATCTGAGAGTGTTAGGACTTAGGAGTAGTTATCAAAGGACGACCTCTGTCAGGTCTCTCTCCATTCCTGTTTCTATTCAGTTGGAGTCAATTTTTTTTCCTGCTTGGTTGGTTTCAAAAAGAGTTGGAGTCGATTTTTTATTTTCCGGTACTGTCGATAAATTTTACAGGAAAAAGACCCAACAATAAGATCTTGAATTATAGTGATACTTGTGGTTTGTAAATTTACTGTGTGCTTTGAGTGAAACAAGTGAATTCGGTAGTTGAAAGATGGCAAGATATAACACCACCGTTCTAAATTAGTTATACATCAGAATTTGGTCCATTAGTCTTTCTCCTTTTTTTCAGAATTTGGTCCATGTTCTGATTTAACTATCTGTAACCTATTTTCCTTACTAACCAAGCATGCGTGTTTTTTAACAAAACTTAAAAATAAATTGGTCCCTTGCGCAAACCACTATCACTGAATATTTAGCTCACAAATTTTTAGCAAGGATATCACATGCTAAACATTTGTCTTTCATTTTACTAATTGCAGGTCCATTATGCCTGGAAGCTTCAGCAGGCAACAGGCAAAGTCCACTGATATGCCTTAATATGTGTTTTGTTAGAGTCTTCTTGATGTTATTGTTTTTATTCCAAACAGCAGTGTTAGTTGTTGCATTGATGCCCATTTATAAATACTAAATGCCACTCTACATGGCGATAGTCATATGAGAACTACAGGGAGACAATGCAGATACTCCTTGATCCAATTCAGATGCAGTGCAGCTACTCATCCTCAACGTAATTTGAATATCAATCAGTTTGAGGAAATTGGCATGGAATTAACGAAGAAATTGAGAGCTTTCTATTGGTTTTGTCGTCCCCACACAATCATTGGCACTGTGAGTTCTAGAATCTCTTATTTGAATTGGATGCAGTAATTCTATTTCTCTATACATGCAAAAACATTATACTTACGCTCTTCCCTTTATATTTTGACAATGTACCAGATACTAGGCATTACTTCTGTGTCCCTCCTACCAATGAAGAGCCTGGGTGATTTAAGTGTGACAGTTCTATTGGGATTTCTCGAGGTATAATACTCTTACTAATACTATACTCAGAACACATATACATTCTCTTTTTGAGCTACACATACCATTGTCGCTTGACACTTCTGACTTCTATACAGGCTTTAGCCTCCGCTTTATGCATGAACATTTATGTAGTTGGACTGAATCAGCTGTATGACATTGAAATTGACAAGGTAATTTTTCATGAATCTGCACCATATTGATCAACATTACTGCTTGTATTATCCAGAAAAAACTTATGATTCTTTTGAAGGTCAATAAGCCAACTCTCCCATTGGCTTCTGGAGAGCTTTCAGTGGCAACTGGAGTGTTGTTAGTTGTGGCATTCTTGGTCATGGTATGGTACTAGCTCAATACATAAATTGAATAACCATCCATTGCAATATGCCAAAAATATGTTCATATACGCATTTTCTACTTTTTCCATTTGTCAGAGCATTAGCATTGGAATAAGATCCAAATCTGCTCCGTTGATGTGTGCCTTGCTTGTCAGCTTCCTTCTTGGAAGTGCCTACTCTATTGATGTATGTAATTCATACTTCATTTTGTAAGGTGTAGTTTCATTGTGTATATAGTTTCACTTCTTTCGATTTAAATTCCTTCTACTTTTCAGGTTCCATTGCTCCGGTGGAAGCGACATCCCTTTCTTGCTGCATCCTGCATACTGGTTGTGAGGGCTATATTAGTTCAATTAGCTTTCTTTACGCACATGCAGGTACTAGAACTATTGACATATGTGCCCACTGAACTGCAAATGCTTCCTTGTTCATTCGGTTTTGTACCTGATGGTGCCTTTGGCAGCAACATGTTCTGAAGAGGCCCTTCGTGCCAACAAGGTCGGTGGTATTTGCAACATTATTTATGTGTTGCTTCTCAGCAGTAATAGCTCTATTCAAGGTAATTATCCATTGTACCCTTTAATATCCAGGATTTAAGAATATGTCTGGTTATATGATACCAAAATTTAATGATTCTACACCTGAACTTTTAGGATATCCCTGATGTTGATGGAGACAGAGATTTTGGCATTAAATCCTTGAGTGTGCAGTTAGGCCAAGACAGAGTAAGAATATGTCCATATGTTTATTCAACTTCAAAAACCTAAGGTCAGCAAACTGTGCAACATTAATTTTTGGTTATCATGCTTCAGGTGTATAGGCTCTGCATCAATATGCTCATGACAGCATATACGGCTGCAATTTTGGTAGGAGTAGTATCAACTACATACATGTATCAAAAGATTGCCATTGTGAGTGATATTTTAGACATTTTAAACGAAGGTATATGGTTTGTCTTTTTGTTTCACTTCATCAGTCTACAAAATTGTTCAGGTGTTTGGCCATGGCTTGCTTGCTATTGTGCTTTGGCAGAGAGCACATAAATTGGACGTCGCGAATAAGACTTGTGTCACACAATTTTATATGTTCATTTGGAAGGTGTGTAATAAGTTGTATTTTACAATATGTTCTATCAATCATGAAAAGTCACACTATATATGTTGAAAAGTTTGTGTCTAATGATTTGCCTTTTCTATATGTTTGCAGCTATTCTACACCGAATATTTACTTATACCATTTGTGTAATAAGAATTAATCATGCTGGGAAAGCATCTCTAGTATAGACATGTAAATTTCATTATTCGGGTGTTTGTTGTTAATTATACTCTATTTGATGCTTATGCATCATCTGTCCTATAAGCATGAAGGTATCAAGTGAAGGCATTTCCACTCAATGGAGTGGATTATTGTGGGCATATGACTAACTAGTCGTCTACTCACATAAATATGCCTTTGTGGCAAAGTGTGTGCACTTGTATATCACCATTGGAGGTTGTAATATTTTGTGTGTGTTGCTTTAATTTCAATATGCACATCATTTTTTCTTCGTATGGCTAACAATGGTTATCACACAAACAAATAGTTTTTTTTTGAAACTACACAAACAAATAGTTAACTAAGGAAAATAATTCTTTTGCATGTGACATTGTTTGTAACAATTAATATTATATTAGTAAGTAATCCTAATAACAATCCACATTAACTATCCTTGACTTCTTACTTAACACCATATGAAATACATAAAGGTATTACATTTTTTAATGAGTTGGTAGGAGTGCTAACGGTTATATCAAAAAGAGAAGGACAAAGGTATACGAGGAAGAGGACAAAGGTATACGAGGAAGTATTGGACAAAATCTTGAAGATGCAAAGCTAATTAAAAAAGAGGGTAAATTGTTAATGGGTTAAGGGCCACAATTACCCTGCTTTCTTATTTTTTGATGATGTGACACAATACGGTTATTGGGTAAATCTGTTTTCATTCCTTAGTTTATTATTTGAAAGATGTGACACAATCCAATGTTAAAGTAATGCAGAGTTATTGGGTAAATCTGTTTTCATTCCTTAGTTGTATTGTTTGTCCTTAAACTAAAAAATCCCTCATAAAAACTTCACATATAAAAACTAATCGATTGTTCCTCCTGTCATGCAGTACTCACAAAAGAACAAAATCATTTCAATTCAACCAGCATGTAAACCATAATGGTGTCGTAGTAATATTACTGAGCTAAACTAATTTTGTGTGCACCAGATTCTACCTCCTACTTATTTCTTTATGACTTCTGACACCCAGAACTTGCTGGAACGAGTCTCGTCAGCTTGAAGCTACCTTGTTGCAAATCCAAGAAGACGACCAGCTAACGCTAGCTCGTTAATGTCAGATCAGGCACTGCGGCCATGGCATCGTTCCAATATTTAAGAACGAGAATGTTGACCTCGTCGATCCCTTCTCCTCCTCCTTCATAGCATTTTGATTGTTTTAATCTCAATGTATGTCACCATTGTAAGTAATAATATTTTATTTGTGTTGCTTTAATCTTAATGTGCACATTTTTTTCCTTTACATGACTAAACATAAGCCGATCACACAAACAAATAATTAACTGAGGAAAATAATGCCTTCACATATAACATTGTTTGTAACAATTAATATTACATTAGCCAGTAATTCTAATAACAAACCACATTAATTGTCATGGACTCCTTGCTTAACACTATATGAAATACAGAAAGCTATCACCTAGAATAGTATCTTGCCTTCTTTCTCTATTCTAGATTTGGCCAATTTAATTCCCCTCCTTAATGATTTTTAACGAGCCAGTAGGAGTGTTGCTGGTTATATAAAAAGAGAAAGACAAAACTATACGAGGAAGGCATTGGACGAAATCTTGGAGAGGCAAAGCTAATTAAACAAAGAGGTAAATGGTTGAATGGATTAAGGGCCACATGGGAACCTCAATATTTCTAGCAAATGTGCCAAGTGCCTTGCCTCCACTAAAGACTGAAATCCATGTTACCCTTATTCCTTGATTTTTCCAGGATGTGGCCTCTATCTAATGTTTGAGTAATTAGAGCAACTCCAAGACTCTTTCAAACAAGCATTTTCCAAAACTATCTATCAGAGGCTCTACTAAAAGTTTCTTTTCCAAAATCTTATTACCCACATCAGAGATCGCTTATAGGTTGTTTGTTTCAGATTATGAGAATTTTGAAGATCTGATTATAAGAGATCCAAAAATCAGATGACGCCCACAATCCATAATCCAAATGGATTACAGATTGTATGGAAGTCATCTAACTTTTGAAACTCCCATAATCGGACCTTCAAAATTGACCATAATCTGAAACAACCATGACAATAATAAGTTCCCAATAATTCAAAACTAGTCTGGCCATGTGATCATCCCCGTATTGTGGTCTTGCTAACAAATTCACCGCAGCTAGTTCAGAGTGCCCGACACTTTCACCGGTCACTGGAAAGATATCTCCCTCAACAGTTGCTCTCAGAGGCTGCTTGCTTGCACCCCCATCGTTTGCCACGCCACCACCATGAAAAACAAGGATGTCGCTTGGTTCACGAGTAAGGCCAGTCTCAGTGCAAGTTTCATGGGCATAGTTACCTAGACTGAAAACTAGGAAACGGTGATAGTGGAGTTTCATGGGGATGAAACTCTTCTCACATTCTCTCTCTTCACCACGTCAGCAAATTCAATGTCATGAAACTCTTCATGAAACTCCACTGAGACTGGCCTAAGTGTGATGTGACATAGCTCCTTCTCAAAAAGCTAGTTCATTTTTTGCCACCGCTATGGTGTCAAATTCGATGATATCTTCGGTGCGGTGGGGCGTGGTAAATGATGGCGGGCGTCCAAACACGCCCTCTCGGCACCAATGCCCCACCGGCACTAGAGCTCCAAATACTCCGAGCCAACCAGCTTCCAACTGCTGAGCACGAGCACGTCGCCACCTCCCCACACCCGGCCTTGGAGGACAGGCACTTCCTACTCCCTTACCAGTCACCACGCATCGCTGCTGATCAACATGGGTGATATGGTGGCCAGGGATTCGCAGGCGCGGCTGCTCATACTCGCGATGCGCTTCCTACTCGACCTGGTCGCAACAGCCGCTAAACCAGAGCTATCACCATAGCGACGGAGGCTATTTTCCGGTTTGCACATTTTTACGAGAGGTTTAGGGGGCTATTGGAGGTAGTTTTTTTTTCATTTTTTCTCCCTAAATAAGATTTTGGGATAATGTTAAAGGGGCTTTTGGAGTCCCTCTTAATGCACAGTCATATTAGGTTAATATGTTTTCATTTCCTTAGTGGTATTGTTTGGGAGTTTATCATTTGCTCTTGTACTGAAAAATCCATCATAAGAACGTTGTATCTTAACAGAATGGTCTAACATACCTGACGGAATTAATGGAAAATGTATCTCAAAAAAGAAGAATCAGGGGAAAATGAAGAAATCAAAATTTTAGGTGTCATACAGGGGCGACAAATTTTAGTGCTATACAAGGAACTATTTTTTTCGAGTGCTATATATGGAATTGACTCATAGATCATTCCTCCTCACATGCACTCGCACAAGAACGAAACCGCTGCGATCCGATCAGCATGTAAACCAATTTCCAGGCTCGTACCTAAGATTTAGAGACCCTTGTGCGAAATGTAAAATGTGCCCTCATATTTGAAAAACATAGTTAACCAAATTATATTTTAATATTACTATATAACACATCATGCTTAAGCGATTTGTATCTTTTTTTTTAATCGAGGCGCACCCCATTTCCATTCAACACATAACAGAAATACAAATGTCCGTAACAGGGACAGAAAGAGGGTAAAAGGAGAACGATATTACTATTTACCTATCAGACAAGAAGATTGAGCTAGTCGAGGTCGCCTAGGAGTCCTAGGGAGGGGACCTACACAGCCAACAAAGGCTGCTGCCAGAATACCAAAGTTTTTACAGACCTTACTTGAAATGGTAGTACCAAAAGAAACAGGACTCAGCAGTCAGCACATACCAGCTTTTTCATCTGCTCTAACATTTTCCCTTCAGCAAAGTTTTCTGATCATCAGGGCTTCAGTTCTCTTCAGGGTCTTCTTCCTGGGCTCTCTCTGGTGCAGGCAGCATCAGTCTTTGCTGCTGTGGGCCTTGTCGTGCCATCATCCAGTGCACACACGCTACCAGGGTCCTGACCCCTTCCACAATCTTGTCATGCAGCTCCTCCTTGTAGAGACCTGCCCAGTAGTCCATAAAAGCTTCAGCATGAATTGTGATTTCCATTGGGTTTTTAAGTGGGTTTTTTTTTGTCAAAACACACTTTGTTTCGTCGCTACCAAATCGACCAACATATTGCTGCACATATAAAAGTATACACTACACTTCCCCCTGGTAGCGATTTGTATCCTGGTCAGCAGAACAATAACAAACAAGAGCGCATGGAGGAAAATAAGGATCCATAGTGGAGCAACAACTAAACATGTGTTTTTTTAAATGAACAACACTTGACGAGTGTGTTTCTATTGATATAGAAGAAAATACAAGATTATGCCAAAAGAGGTCATAACCAAGCAACAAAAATAACTCAAGAAAACAATGGCAGCAAATTAGTCTGGCTCGACCTTATTTTGCTAGCTTAGTGATAATTACTAATTATTAAAAAAAGTTAACACCTTCAGTTCCTTGAACATAACTCCTGATGTCGTGATCATGTAATATATTTTATTGAATTTTGAGCTTAGGCTTTGTTTGGTTCCCATAAGTAGGGTGATTTAAAATGCAAAAAGTACAAAATAAGTCACTAGTGAAACCAAACTGCTCTGACTTAAATGGCTTGACTTATAAGTTACATAAGTAGCTTCACCCCTACTTAAAGTGACTTATTTTCACTTTTTCCCTCTCCTACCCTGTGTGGTGCCCACTGACTTATAAGTCACTGCAACCAAACATGACTAACTTAAATCCAACTGACTTATAAGTCGAGTGACTTATGAGAACCAAACAGAGCCTTAGTTAGAGCCTGTTTGGCAGCACTCCGGAGCAACAAAAACAGCTCCACTTCACCTGCTTCAGAAAAATCTCAGCCAAAGGCGTCCAGCTCCACCAACTCCAGCTCCAAAAAAAAGGTGGAGCAAGATACCACGTACTAGATTCACGTTTTTCCTAGAGTACCTCAAGAGATGCTCCAGAAACACCCATTTTGAACCTCCTCATGAAGCTATGGGTTATTTACCCACCAATGGCACTGATTACGGAACTTACCGGTTCATTTCTATTTTTTCAATCCCCCGACCTTCGCTTCTTCCTCCACGCGACGGACCGCGTCGACGTCTCCGATCCAGTCGCGCGACGGGGTGAGGTGCTGCGCCGGGGCTGCTCCCCCGCACTCACCCACGGTGGCCGCTCCCCACGCGCCGCCCCGAGCCGCCGCCAGCCGTGGTCCCTGTCGCCTGCGCCACCCGAAGCCACTGCCCGTCCGTGACCCCTGCCCCCTGCGACTCCCTTAAATCTCACCATTGCCGCTGATGCCTAGCTACTGCTCTGCTCCTGTCTGCGTGTTTTGGATGCTCTGGTCACTTGATGCAAGCTCTTTTTTTGGATTCAATTGCTTCGTTCTAGGATTTCCTTTCTGCGTGTGCGCACCCGTTGTGGCCCTCTCTCTCCTCCTCCTCCTCGGCGCCACGACCGGCGGGGCAGTCGTCCCGCAGCAGGGCTGTGCCGGTATAAATTGAGGCCCGGTACGAAATTTTAGTTTGACTTACTAGACCAGTAAAATAGAACAATAAAATATATAATATAATAAATATTGAATTTTTTAAAATGAAATCTTCAATAATAATCTCGTAATCAATCTTCTATATTATGTCACTCTCAATTGCTTTTACACTTTTGATAGCCACAATTGAATTTTCTATATCAATTTACACACGACATGACTTCAATCATTGAACAGTACTAGACGTCTAGAGAAATTTATAAACACCCATGAAGAAACATATTCAACAATCAAACATAAATATTTAAAAAATATAACAGTAATAGCGTGTAGTGGACTCCGGAGACAGAATCAAAGACATGAGTGATTCGCCGTACGAATACTAGCTTGTTGGCATTGTATCCTGCAAGGTTAATAGGTTGTATGGTAAAGTTTACTAAAAAAAAGTTGTATGGTAAAGAAAAAGAAAAATGAGGCCTTAGAAAAATTGGGGCCCTGTTCTTGAGCACCGGTTGCACGCCCACGTGCACGGCCCTGCCCGCAGGCGGCCACCTCGGCCTTGGCCGCGTCCGCCTCGACCAGGGATGCACGGCTGAACGGAGCTCACCGCTATCACCCGCTGGAGCTGCGCGTTCCTCGGCCGCGGGCACGCTGCCTGTGCTGCGCGCTCCTGCCGGCTAGAGCCGCACCGCCGATGCCGCACTACAGGCCAGACGAGACCGCACGTGGGCGTCGCACTACCGGCCGGGCTGGGAGGACCCGCATCGAAGGCCGGACCAGGCTGCGGCCGCGGTGGCCGTACTACGAGCGGTTGAGCCACCGCGACGGCTGTCTTTGCTGCCTTGCAAGCATAGGAAGAGAGATTGACTTGAGAGAAGAAACAAGATGAGGAAGAGGGGATAAAATATGAGGATGACATGTGGGTCCGTTTGCAAGGGGTAAAATAGACTTTTCACAACAAGTTCTCACGTTTCCGGATCTGGAGCACCGCAATTTGCCAAACACGTACGACAACTCCATGTTTTTACAAAAGTGTCAGAGTGGAGTTGAAAAAAAGTGGAGCAGATGGAGTGGAGCTAGTTTTTGTGAGGTGGAGTGCTACCAAACACGCTCTTAGTTTGGCTTTACAGTCTTAAACTAGTTAGATCAAAGTGATGAAGTTAGAAAATACTTCTTCGGTTTCAGTTCCTTGAACATGACTCCTGATGTCCTGATCATGTAGTAATATATTTTATTGAATTTTGAGCTTAGTTAGTTTGGCTTTGCAGTGTTAAACCAGCTGCATCAAAGTGATAAAATTAGAAAATACTCCCTCCGTTTCATAATACTTATTGTTTTGGATTTGTAGATATCTAGAAAGTCAAAATGATAAGTATTATGAAACAGAGGAAGATATTGTGGGCATATTTAATGAAACGAAATGCTGGATGCGGGCTGTAATATAGGTCATGCGAGTCACAACTCAAGGAAGGTAAGGAAGCGGAACGAAGATTGGGGAAAAAATCAACCGCATGCGTGCATGCACTAATTTGCATGCATCTGCACCCCCTAATTTGGACGGCCGCTCCACTTGCACGGGCCTGCTTATTTCTTGCCGCCTTCTTCACCTCACAGCCACTCTTCCACCCACACCTTGTTGGGATTCTCCAGAGCCTCGTCAGCTCGACTGCTCGAGGCTGTGTTGTTGCAAGCCTAAGACGACGACCTAGCTCTCGCTCACTAGTGTCAGATCCAGGCGCCGCGGCCATGGCGTCGCTCGAGGACCTCAAGAATGAGAACGTCGACCTCGTCAGTCCCTTCTCCTCCTCCTCGCTGCTATTTTGATTGCAAGAGATATATTCTGCAGATCGTATGCATGTGTGTGTTCTTGTTGTGTTTGTGAATCGTGAGTGAATCAATCTCCATCTATGCATCGGTGGCTAATTCTGCCGTGGTTTGTGTGGCACCGCCGCCGGCCGGTTTTCAGGAGAGCATCCCGATCCAGGAGGTGTTCGCCGTCCTCAAGTCGTCGCCACACGGGCTCACCTCCAACGATGGCGCCAGCCGCCTCCAGATCTTCGGCCCCAACAAGCTCGAGGAGAAGAAGGTCATGCCATGTCCCACCCCTGTTCGATCAACAACTCGTCGATTTGCAATTGATGCGTGCCGATCCTTCAATAATTAATCAATACTAGATCTCACGATGAAAGATGTGGCATGTGAATTCTGCAGGAGAGCAAGCTGCTCAAGTTCCTGGGATTCATGTGGAACCCGCTCTCCTGGGTCATGGAGGCCGCCGCCATCATGGCCATCGTCCTCGCCAACGGCGGGGTACGCCGCGTTCGCGTTCGCCGTGTTTTGTCTCGCAATCACGCAACGCTTCGACGTCAAACGCGCGAGACGTTACGTGCAGTGAATGACGGTTGACAGGTAGGAGTTGTTGTGCCTGTGCAGGGGAGACCGCCGGACTGGCAGGACTTCGTCGGGATCGTCACACTGCTCTTCATAAACTCCACGATCAGCTTCATCGAGGAGAACAACGCCGGCAACGCCGCCGCCGCCCTCATGGCCAGCCTCGCCCCCCAGACCAAGGCACGCCCACAGTCCTATGATCCACCGTACCGGTGATTTTTTTTTTCACGTGAATGATGACGTAAATTGTGGATCAGGTGCTGAGGGACGGCAAGTGGACGGAGCAGGATGCGGCGATCCTTGTGCCCGGCGACATCATCAGCATCAAGCTCGGCGACATCATCCCGGCGGACGCGAGGCTCATGGACGGTGACCCCCTCAAGATCGACCAGTCGGCGCTCACCGGCGAGTCGCTCCCCGTCAACAAGATGCCAGGCGACAGCATCTACTCCGGCTCCACCTGCAAGCAGGGCGAGATCGAGGCCATCGTCATCGCCACCGGCGTCCACACCTTCTTCGGCAAGGCCGCCCACCTCGTCGACAGCACCAACAACGTCGGCCACTTCCAGAAGGTCGGTCATCACACAACTCAAAACCACTGATGGCCGGCACTATCTCCTGTGTTCACGACACGTAGTGATGCTGACGGCGAACGCGCGTGTTCATGGTGTTTTGGCGTTCAGGTGCTGACGGCGATCGGGAACTTCTGCATCTGCTCCATCGCCGTCGGGATGCTGATCGAGATCATCGTCATGTACCCGATCCAGCACCGGCAGTACCGTGACGGCATCGACAACCTGCTTGTGCTGCTCATCGGTGGGATCCCCATTGCCATGCCGACCGTGCTGTCGGTGACCATGGCCATCGGGTCGCACCGGCTCTCGCAGCAGGGAGCCATCACCAAGCGCATGACCGCCATCGAGGAGATGGCCGGCATGGACGTGCTATGCAGTGACAAGACCGGCACGCTCACCCTCAACAAGCTCACCGTCGACAAGAACATGATCGAGGTACACATTTGTTTTTTTCCTTCCTTTTGCTGTGTTGTGTTTGACATTGAACACAATAAAAATGCCAAGTGATCAAATCAAATGTTTCTTTGGTTTCAGCCGTTTGTGAAGGATCTGGACAAGGACGCCGTCGTCCTGTACGCAGCTCGAGCGTCGAGAACTGAGAACCAGGACGCCATCGACGCCTCCATCGTCGGAATGCTTGCCGACCCCAGGGAGGTAAGCGTAATCATCTCATTGGCTGGACACACATAAACCACTGAATTTTGCTTTAGGCCGTGGCGATTCGCATACATGTCTAACGAGTCATGGACGTTTACTGCAGGCCCGTGCCGGGATCCAGGAGGTTCACTTCATGCCGTTCAACCCCGTCGACAAGCGCACGGCCATCACCTACATCGACTCGGACGGGACATGGCACCGCATCAGCAAAGGCGCGCCGGAGCAGATAATCGAACTCTGCCGGCTCCGGGACGACGTGAGCCGGCGGGTGCACGCCATCATCGCCAAGTTCGCGGACCGCGGGCTGCGTTCCCTGGCGGTGGCGCGGCAGAGAATCCCCGAGGGCAGCAAGGACGCGCCGGGCACCCCGTGGCAGTTCCTGGCCGTGCTCCCGCTGTTCGACCCGCCGAGGCACGACAGTGCGGAGACGATCCGCCGCGCGCTCAACCTCGGCGTGAACGTGAAGATGATCACCGGCGACCAGCTGGCCATCGGCAAGGAGACGGGCCGCCGGCTCGGCATGGGCACCAACATGTACCCGTCCAGCTCCCTCCTCAAGGACGGCGACACGGGCGGGCTTCCCGTGGACGAGCTGATCGAGAAGGCAGACGGGTTCGCCGGCGTGTTCCCGGAGCACAAGTACGAGATCGTGCGGCGGCTGCAGGAGCGGAAGCACATCTGCGGGATGACGGGCGACGGCGTGAACGACGCGCCGGCGCTGAAGAAGGCTGACATCGGGATCGCGGTGGCGGACGCCACGGACGCGGCGCGGGGTGCGTCAGACATCGTGCTCACGGAGCCTGGGCTGAGCGTCATCATCAGCGCCGTGCTGACGAGCCGCGCCATCTTCCAGAGGATGAAGAACTACACCATATACGCGGTGTCCATCACCATCCGGGTGGTGCTGGGATTCCTCCTCCTGGCGCTCATCTGGCGGTTCGACTTCGCGCCGTTCATGGTGCTCATCATCGCCGTGCTCAACGACGGCACCATCATGACCATCTCCAAGGACCGCGTCAAGCCGTCCCCCATGCCCGACGCCTGGCGCCTGCAGGAGATCTTCGCCACCGGCGTCGTCCTCGGCACCTACCAGGCCCTCGCTACCGTCCTCTTCTTCTGGGCCGTCCGCGACACCTCCTTCTTTGAGAATACGTTCGGGGTGCGCCACATCGGGGACAGCACGGAGGAGCTGATGGCGGCGGTGTACCTGCAGGTGAGCATCATCAGCCAGGCGCTCATCTTCGTGACGCGCGCGCGGAGCTGGTTCTTCGTGGAGCGGCCGGGCCTGCTCCTGGTGGCCGCATTCCTGGCGGCGCAGCTGGTAGCGACGCTGATCGCCGTGTACGCGCACTGGCCGTTCGCGCGGATCAAGGGCATCGGCTGGGGCTGGGGCGCCGTGATCTGGCTCTTCACCATCGTCACCTTCTTCCCGCTGGACGTCTTCAAGTTCGCCATCCGCTACTTCCTCAGCGGCAAGCAGTGGAACAACGTGTTCGACAACAAGACGGCCTTCGCCAACGAGCTGGACTACGGCAAGACCAAGCGGGAGGCGCAGTGGGCAATCGCGCAGAGGTCGCTGCACGGCCTGCAGCAGCCGGAGTCATCGGGCCTCTTCAACACGGAGAACACCAACGACTTCATCGAGCTCTCCGAGATCGCCGAGCAGGCCAAGCGGCGCGCCGAGATCGCCAGGCTAAGGGAGCTCCACACGCTCAAAGGCCACGTCGAGTCGGTGGTCAAGCTCAAGGGCCTGGACATCGACACCATCCAACATAATTACACCGTCTGATCTCCATTGTTTTGGCTTCCTAGCTCGCCTTGCAGATATGCTACAAGTTAATTACATGCAGTGAGACATCGATGCAGAGAAGCAGCTCGTGTCATCGATAGATCTAGAGGAACTGTAGGATTCGGTTTTTTACTGGTTTCTTTTATATTTCAGCGTAATCAGAGTCGGTAGGTGAGATAAATAATAATTCCAGGAAACTGTAGGATTTAATCTAATTAAGGATGTGTTTGCTGCAGAGCAGAATAATGTGAAGGTTACTGCTTGCCATGCATCACTTTTGTTTCAGGCGATGGTAAATGTTGATCTTTTGGCTAGCTAGGCTTTGTTAATATCTCTTTCTTTCTGTATTAATAGGCAGCTAGTGCCATGTTCGTCAGCGGTACTTTTCTCTCAGAACAAATCGATACCCACCAGCCAACCAGTATTTTTTTTTTCCGGAACAAATTTTTCAGAATGCATACGCATTTCATTCATGCATGTTCATTTCGTGCAGAACTTCATTTTTGCCTCTGATTACATTGTGTTAATTACTTTGAGGAAGCATAAATTTCCACTACAAAAGAATTCCTAAAAATTTATCACTACTGATGTAAAAAAGAGAATGGTTAAATGTGAAAAATTGAATTGTAATGGTAAAGATTAAAAATCAGTACATTGGCTGCGAATTTCCAATTGTAGAGACAACTATTCCCTTCTAAACATGAATGCAATCCCAACACCGTTTAATTGTGATCCTCTCTGTCTGTTTTAAACATATGGCATTTAATTAGCTTGCCATGGACGTCATATATTCAGAGAGGAATATCAAATTAGAATGGAACGGTACATCTGCTGCACTTTTAGAACTCTAGATACAATTGTTCTTTCTAAAAAGGATTTTCCTTGTGATGTACTTCCAAAACTAGCAGATAGTTGCATTGTCTAATATTGTGAAGATTGTGATATCAGATTAGAATGACATAGATAAGTCCATACTTCTGATGCAATTCCGCAATTGTAGATACAGCAGCTCAATTTGAAACGATTCATGTTGTATATTAAAATTGTAATTGGTTCAATAAGAAAAAAAATGGAAATGCGCAACGAACTCGTTCGTGTATGGGCCCACTTTGATGTTTTTTGGGTTTTGGGCCCATTATATGGACTCAGCCTTGCAATTCAACTCCGTCCTTTTGGGCCTTAATGATTACTAAGGCCGATACACCACGAACGAAAGGGATTGCCAAGCTAAAATACCTTTTCATTTGATTGGCCCCGAAGTCTAAAATGACCTGTTTTAACTGTTCAGTGACCACTGATTATGACAGTCATTGGTGCTTGAGTACTAAGAGCTACTCCAAGAGATACCGTAAAACTCACATGCTAGCTAAATTTTAGAAAAAAAGCATGAAAATTGGAATCCAACAAACTCGGCATCCCGCTCTGCTCGGTATCCCGCTCGTCAAAAGTAGTGCCTGGCTCGGTTTCTTTGCCGAGTGGAAGCCGCTCGGTATCCTCCCGCGTCTCCCTCTCGTGTTTCCCTCCAGGCTCCGGCGGACCTGCTGCCCAGGCGCGACCGGTGCACCCGCTGCGGCCGGCGCGCCCACCGGCGGATAACTCCAAGCGACGAGCTCGAGGACCAGGTGAAGAGCGACATCCGGCGGAGGTCCCGGGCGGCGCCGGGTGGCGGAGCTCGCGGCATCTGGCTGGGAGTTCGATTCGGCGGAACTCGTGGCTTCCGGCGAGGAGGATTCCAGGAGGGGCCGTCGGCGGGCGTGGGGCTCCTTGTCCTCCACCACAGGGAGGAGCTTGCGCGGGGGAGAGGGGCGGCAGTGGCCAGCAGGCGTGGGGGATTTTGTGAGCAAAGCAGAGAGGAGAGGTAGGAGAGGTTGCGGGAGAGATATAAGGAAGTGAAGGGGATGACAAGTGAGACCTACGCGTCAAAGAAAGAAATTTAGCTAGTCTCTTGGATTACCTCATATAATCAGGTGGTTTTGTATTTTTACAAGAGGTTATAAACTCTAAATTTAGCTAAAAAGATAAAAATCATGTTGGAGTTGCTCTAAAATCAGACACTATCGGGGGGGGCTATTTTTTCCATTAATTTATTATTAAATTAGAGTCTGTGCCGGTAGCAAACCTTAGCACCAATTCCATGGATATCCATTTATATGGGTGCTAATTCCTCCTTCTCGTACGTTCCCTCAAACACTATATGTGCTCTCAGTAGTCATTAGAGGCTTACGGTATGTACATCATCTATTAACTACGACTGTATTACATCGAGTATGTACATTCATTTAACATAGTTATCTACTCTCCGCGCGTTTCAAACTATAGTTCAGTTTAGTCATATCTAAGTTAAATTTGCATAACTTTAATCATGTTTATAGAAAAAGCATCAACGTCAAATTAGTTTCATTGAATGCACCATGAAATTTGTCCTGATAATGAATTCATTTTGTATCGTGAATGTTGATATATTTCTCTAAAAAATATGGTCAAAATTACACAAGTCTGACTTAGTACAAAACTAAAATGATCTATAATTGAGAATGAATAAAATAGTGCCATCACATTATATTGTAGGTGCTAAAGTGATTTTAAAATTTTACCTTTGTTCCTAAAACTGATTTTAACACTGGTAGGCGGTAGCAGGGTAGCTAGCCTTTAGCAACACTAACTAATTTATTTCTCCCTTGCTTCTCTTTAGCACCAACGGATGTATCATGTGTGTGCTCTTAGTTGAAGCATTTTTTGTCTTTTGTTATCATAATATCGTGCACACAGTTCATTAATGATCTATTTTCGGTCTTTAGGGTTTTTTGGCAGAGTTCCAGTTTAAACACAATCAACCTGCAATGTCAAGCATTCATGTTTGTGCTATGCTACCTTTATTTGGACCTTATGTTTAGAGAAATGTTCACGCTAGAACAAGTACTGTACTCCAGAAAAGAGGATAGCATTTATATTAGGAAAGGATGCCACTGATACATGAAGACCGACACGTTGCCTGATCCGTCTCCTCTTCGACTTTTAAACAACCGCGGAAAAGTCAGATGAGCATATCGTCATTGCAACGCGTACTTTGATCCCAAGTGTCGTCGCTATCAAAAACAACTCGACAACGAGTAAAACGATCGTGAAGAAATCATTTTTTTAAATACAAAATTTAAAGGCGCATGGATGCGAGTAGGTTGCATCCCCTCCTGATCGATGGCCACTGTTGGCACGTCCCTGTGTCGCGTTGTGGGTTCACGATTGGCTTTAATCTCTTTTAAGCTATCTTCCGCCTAAATTCCCTCCAGTATTTGGATATTTCGCTTTAATTTGTTCAGTCCCAAAGAAGAGAGTGCCTTCTTTTCATACACCACAGCAACTGGTTACCTACTCTCAGTGGCCATGGATACACAGCTCTGTCCTGTGTGCTCTGATGGCAACGCTTAACTGAAAACAGCCAGCACTTCACTGTCAGTTGACTGTACATACATGCATATCAAATGCAACTGCAATTTTGGCCGAGAAGATGATATTAAGAGATAGTGAAGCATGAACTACATACAATATGTGCTATTTTATGGTGGATCATACCACCAAACAGTGGTATGCAGTATAGACCTATTTTTAGTAAAGGTAAATGAGTAATTATTACAAATTTACTAATTTAAGCCTCCTGATTCTACCCCGTGCGGCCCCTGTTCTTTGCGTCTCTGTCATTCCCTTTCCCGATCCGCGCCGCCGCGGCCATTTTGTGGCCACTGCTGCCGCCGCCGGCCGCCGCCGCCCCTAATCCTCCTCCCTTTCCCTGAAGCCACCGCCGGTCCTAATCAGCCGGCCGCCGCGGCCACCCGTAATCTTCCTCCCTTTCCCGGATGTGGTGGTCCGCCGGCACCATAGGGTGCCCCGGGGCTGCCGAGCTGGTTCTCCTCTTCATCTCTTCGGCAGCCTGTCACCGCCTATGTGCCTCCAGTACAACCAATGCCAGGTCGCCGTAACGCGTCGGGCACCCGTTCTCCTGCCCTGGGTGGTGAGATCCGAACGCCTCTGCTTGAAGTCATCATGGGTACATGTTGCTTTGTTCGTAATGGTTATATTTCCTGGTTTCGAGGCGACCAGGAGACCTTAGTTTCATTTGCTGGGGGTGTTGGGATCATTTGCTGTGACAATTTGTTGCCTGTGACTGTTATTGATTCGAACTTGCATTATATTTGTGATGTCTAGGTGTAATTCATGTTGCACATTTGGGGTCTATAAATGCAGTGTATGATGAAATTTTCAGCTTCATGTCTATAAGTTTAGAAATAGGTATAGTTACAAGCGTTGTGATGATGGGTTCACTACACTAAATTAGGAGCCACGACCAGATGAACTCACCTCAAATGGTAGGAAATTATGGTACACGAGTTTCGTTACCATTCCATATATAATATCAGTAATCTGATTTCTACTTTTTTTTATGCAAAGTATTTGGTCACTATCCAGTACATCACTTCATGATCTTCAAGTGACGAAGTTTTAGTTGATATTGGTTTGTACAATGCAACAAGAGAAAAACTAGAGTGGCAGAGCATGCTGTTCAAATAATCCACTGTTCGCCGGACAGTTAAATTTACAGCGGAACCTTAAGCACAGTTATTTAATTAGTTTTGAAAAGAAACTACATAAAATGCATCAATTCATTACCGACCACAATTATCTGAAGCTTACGAGTAATTTAGCAAGACATACTAATAGAAAACTGAAATTGAACAGAGAGAGGATCATGTTGGGCGTAATTTAGCAAGACATACTAATAGAAAATTGAAATTGAACAGAGTCGATAGCATGTTCGGCTCGGAGAATCCGCTACTTCCAAACACAATCAACTTGCAGCAGCATCCCAAATTTGGACCAATCTAAAGAAAATATTTACTCCTAGCCTAGGTGAGTATATCTAGAATAAAGAAGAGAAGAGAGACTCACCACGAAGACCATGTGTGCCATGCCCAGCCTGCCTTCCACTCCTCGACCGACCGCGGACCGCACATCTGGGGCAAGGAGGTGGGCCGCCCCAATCCGCCGACCGTGCCAACCCGGGACGCACCGCTCGCCGCCGCTTGCCCCCCACCGGCCTCTCACGGCTCGCGCAGATCCACAGAGCTAGGTGCCCAATCCTCCAAGGGTGGCGAGGGAGACCTGGGCCTGCGCCATGCCGCACTTGGCCACGGGTGTCGTGAGGGAGTCTTGGGCCCGCGCCGTGCCGCACTTGGTCGCGGGGGTCGTCGCGATGGAGCCCTCCGCTCGAGCCGCCCCACACTTGGCCGCGGGGTTCACGAGGCACTCCTCCCCCCTGCGTTGTCCGGAAGTTGGCCGCGGGTGGCGCGAGGACCCCTGCGCGGTGCCCCGTGCGCATGCGCCGGCGCCGCCACCGCCGGCGTCGGCGGCAGGTTGCGAGAGGAGGCAATGGAGAATGAAACACGAAAGACCGAAATGTAAAGATAGGATGGCGAGTGTATACAGGGAAATGAAACGATTGAAATAAAAATCATATATTTCATTAATGCCATTGAGATAAAACTTCCAATAATATCTCTATACCACCCTATACCACAGGTACAAGTTGTGGTGGTATACAATTAATCTGAACCGTCATATCCTTTTATACTAGTCCTTTTGAAACAGTGGTATAAAGTGGTATGGTCCACCGTAAAATAACCCTACAATATTGGCCTCAGCGTCCCAAGATAAGCAAAGGACAGCAGGTAAGCAGGAAACATGTACCGGCAATGGCCAGCTGAAAACTTTGGAGTTGCAAGTACAGGCAACAGCGGCAAGTCCTTCCACTCCAATCAGCTCCATGCACCAATCTGCAGTGAAATCCATGAATCCGCTCAGGCTGTCACGGCAAGGCCACACACATGACACATGTGGAGTTTATTGTGCAATTGAATGAACGGATGAAGCAGGTGTCATCTCCCTGTCGACGAAGCAAATCCGGCGCCCAGCAGCAACCTCTCGACTCCGATCGCCAATGCCAGCAAGGGATTCAATGGGACGCCCGGTAGCATCCACGGACTGTTGGCTTGGCTGGTTGCTGGTGGCTGGTGCTGGTTTGTTCTGAGAGAAAAGTACTGCTGGCTGGTTGCTTGTGGCTGGTTTTTTCTGAGAGAAAAGTACTGCTGGCTGGTGGCTGATAAGCCAGACGAACAGGGCGGTCATTAACATGAGCATGAGTTGTTGATCTCACGGTGGGCCTGGCATCACAAAGCATCTCTGAATGATTGAATGGGCAAATTCAGCATGGAAAGCAACTGGTCAGGGCCTTCCAGATTGCAAATTTAAGATGGCTTCGTCCGCCCACTGATCTCGTGTCAAGTTTGAGCTCGTCGTCGAGAAGAAAGTGGCTTCAGAAAGATAGGGATTTCAGAGCGGCCTGCAGACCTCACCAGATTAAATTCTGATGGACCTTTTGAATCGAAACACTGAAGTGTATGCAGGTTCAGAGATCTGATGTTACTCGCCACCATGGCCGCTCATGACGCCCTACCTTCAGGAGTACAAGGCAGTAACTGATGTTCTAGTTGAGATGAGGCTGTCAACACTCAGCAACAAAAGGTGTCGAACAAGGTCAATAAATAAGTTCATACTCTAACCGCCTCGTGGCCCCATGAGCCATCTAGGGCAACTCATGGTTGCTTGATCCATTCTGTCCACATTTTAAAATAGTGAACCAGGATTCTTTTGTACCAAATAAGAACAGCTTCTGGTGGTAGTACAATTATTATCTTGTTTCAATAATCGACGCCTCTTCCTCGCTTAATTGGCTATTACCTGTTCAATAGATGCTTGCCCCATTTTCAACAGACTGGATTGCAGCTGAGACCTCTGGATAGACCACAACCAACCGAACAGAACTTATTATTGATATTCTGATTCGGACTGTAAAATGGCTATAGTGCAAAAATAAACATGGAGTGCACATAAAATTATTTTTAGTTCTGTCAGAGAACGGTAAGAGGCAAACCAGTGCAGCAAGCCAAAGTGCTTTGGTACCCAAGTGGAGCCAAAAGCACAACTTTCTCAAATTCTTTCGAGTTACAGTGTTTGGAGAAACTTTGATCTGTACAGCAGGACCCTAAGTTCTAAAGAAAAGAGTGGTGTTTCTTTCACTTCTTTGTACAACATGGGGAGGCAACTCTTTTCAGACCAGAATTCTCTCTCTCAATCCAACCAACAACCCAGCAGGTTGGAACTGTCATCCTCAGGCACACAGCTAGCTAGGGCGATAAGTTATACAATAAACAGGGATCCAACTTCATCAGCGTGAATCTGTGATCCGCTTCCACCGATGAGGACATCTTAACAAGGAGAATGTTTTAGGTTTGGGGAAGGTGGCTCTGCAACCCTCAGTGTTCCACCAAGCTCCACAGGCACTAGAGGAACAAGGGAGTGGAGAACATCAGTGATCAGCGGTCTGTAACTCGGTTCAGGTTGCACACATAGAACAGCCACCGCTGCAACCTGCACACGTACCGAACATCAATCAAAATAGCTGGAAAGATAGTTATATCTGAAATAATGAACATTAACAGGTGATTGTAACAGTACTTGGTACAGGTGTTTTGGGTCCATCGTGTCCTTGATCACTGGGTCAACTATGTTGGGGAGTTTTGATCTGTCAGTCAGCTGCGGCATGGCCTGTTTATGATTTTTCAGCATGTCAATCACACGGACAAACTGCAAATTGACTGCTTAAAATTTGGGACTTGTATTGAAATCTATATTTCTATATTATATAATAAAGTGAAACAATGCAGTTTCATGAAAACGGGAGGTGACAGTAGTTAGTTGCTGAATGTTCCAAATTCAATGTTAAAAGTAAATTGTGCACCGTACCCATGTCACAATTGATTGGCACTGAGTTTGACTCATCTTCTCGACAGGCTTCCTTCCCATTAGTAGCTCAAGAAGCACTATTCCAAAAGCGTATACGTCACTCTTCTCGGTCAGCTTCCCTGAAATTGACATGATAGCTAAAAGTTACACGATGGAAGTAGAATTTCGCTGTTGATAATCAAGTCATATATGACATACAAATGTGATTTGAATTTGAAAAGGAAAGTGAGGCCGCACCATCTAATAGGTATTCAGGAGCTACATAGCCCAAGGTTCCAGAAAGATTCATGCTTCCCTTGTCAATATTGCCACTGGTCACCGCAAGACCAAAATCCGAAATCTGCACGTGTGCGATTAAAAAGAAATAAACTTTCGTAACTTTCACCGATTTTCATCACTGGCCTGCAATCAGCATGAACAATGATAAGTTGACTTTAAAGAAAGGGGGAAGAAGTCTGTACCTTTGCATTGAAGTCTAAATCTAAAAGTATGTTAGATGACTTCAGATCCCTATGGATCACTGGTGGACTGCAGTGCTCATGAAGATACTCTAATCCCCTGCCCAGTTTTAATTAACCAGTGCATGTTATAAATTACTAGCCAGCCAATCATCAGCAGTTCAGCACTTGAATTTAAAATTCGTCACCAATTCACTCATTTTGAAGGAAAGTGCAGGGATAAGATCACAAGAACCTGGCCATGTCAAGCGCGATCTTCATCCGGATGTGCCAGCTCAGGGCTGATCCATGTGAAGGGCCTGAAGACAACCCACACATGAGAAGCTCCCAATATGAAGATCTCAAGAAAGAGCTGCATCCATAAGCAACAAAGGCTAATCATAGGAGACGAGACAGTACCGTGCAGCTGTGTATCCAGGGATCCCTTCTCCATCAGCTCATAAACAATGTAGTGATTCCCCTCATGAACACAGAATCCCAGCAGGGACACAATGTTAGGGTGCCGAATCCTGCCAAGCAAATCCAGCTCATTCTGCCCAGCAACCGCAACCGGAACAGTTACCACAAGAACAGAACAACATGCATCATCAGGCATCACTGGCAGTAATGGACAAGAATTTTCACCTCGAATTCCTTCTCGCACTCCGGCCCACCGCCTTCCAGCCTCTTCACTGCCGCGGTAACTCCGCCGTCGAACACCGCCTTGTAGACGCAACCGAAGCCGCCGACACCGAGCACATTGCTCTCGCTGAACTTCCCCGTCGACGCCTCCAGCGCCAGGTACTCGATCATCGCCACAAGCCCCTTCCTGCTCGTTTTGTGTGAGCTGAACTTGCTCAGGATCGGCACCAGTCTGGTTCCCCTTGCAGTGTCTGCGCAATGCAGGTGAGCGGGGTGACTTGGGCAATCCATGAGAAATCAGTTGAAGCAGTCGTGCAGACCTGAGTTCCGGTAGGCCTTGCCGCCGGCCAGGCGGCGAGATCGCCGCCAGAGGACCCACGCATAGAGCGTGGAGAGGATGATAGCGACGATGGCGACGAAGGCGAGGGCGGAGGCGATGACGAGCTCGCGGTGGAAATGGTGGCGCCGCTCCACGATTATCACTGCAGAGACAACAGGCAAACAGGGAGGTAAATTCAGGAAGAGCGCCAACAGTTACCGCCGTTTCTTTTTGGGCGTTGAAAAGATCAGGTATTTCGAAACGGCGCTGAGCTCAGAAGGATTAAACGCCCCGTTTTTTTTCAAATCAAACCGTCAAACGGAAGAACAGGTTTGAAGGCCATTAAAACTTGCAGCGAATTTTGCGCAACGATTCTATTTCTCTCTCCTCTCTCGAATTTGAACGAAATGCAAGATCCCAAACTGTAAAAAAGAATTACAGGGCTCCAATAGAAAAGGATAACATTTCCCAGCAAATTCCCTCGTGCAAATTGCGAAACAAAGAGAGATTCTAGCTGCTCAGGAAACAAATACTACTTTGCAAGATTCTCTTACCAGCTTTCCACCAAACAAAATCAAAATAATAATAAGAAAAATGCACGAATTTTTGAAAAAAAAAACAAAGAAGCAGCAGAAATGGTTCCTGAAAGAGTGAAACTAGTCACCTACCGATGGGAGGCGGCGCCGGCACCGCCGGAGCAACGGATGCGGTCCCATTGGCGTCGACGGCGGCGTCGCGAACGTGCTCGGCGAGAAGCGAATCTCCCGGGGACGACGACGGCGCGGCCCTCCCATTGGCCGACGACGGGGAGGACGCCACCACCAGCAGCAGTAGCAGGATGGCCAAGACGGAAGAGCACGGGAACGGCAATGGAGGTGGCGCCCGCCTCATGCTCCTCGCTCCCGCGCGCCGCCTCCGTATCCCGCCTCACCTCGCTGCGCGGCGGAATTTGTTTACTGGTTGATTCGCTAGAGAGGAGATCCTGCCCCTGGAACACGAGAGCTTGTAAGTTGTAACTTTCCGGCAATTGGGCATGCAAGAAGGCCACGAGCGAGAGAGAGACGCACGCAGAGAGAGAACTCTCCCCCTCTTTCTTTTCTTTAGTCTTTTTCTTGACAGAGAGACATGGACGAGTGCAGAGCTAGAACTAGAGAAGAGTTGGGCTCGGGCGCTCGGCGACTGGGCGTTTTATTCGGGGTGCACGGGGAGATGGGGGAGACACCGTCCCGGCGGTGGGGCCAGCGTGCCAGAGACAGCGGCCATGTGCGGTGGGTACGGGAAGGCCTGGAGCTGTGGAATCGAGCTCGTACTCATACGTGGCATTTGTACTCGTAATTTTTTTTGAAAATCCTTTGTTTGTTTGGTAGCGGCCAATACCATTGCCATGCCATGCCATGCCAGACATCTTCTTGGCTTCTTGTTCTGCAGGTCTGTCTCTCCTCGTTCAGACCTGTCAGCTAGTGAGCGAGTGAAAAACAACAACTAACGCTGAGGTTGCGGTGACTGCGGCAGCTTCGGGCGAGCATCTCCAGCAGCACCCGCATTCGCCGGCTCGCCACGTCATCTGCTCTGAGTGCTTGTTCAGTCCACGTCGTCTCCTTCACCCACTTAGGGCAGCTTTAACGTATATCTGTTAGACGGGGTGCGAAGCAATACATGTCAGCAGGTGCTGGAAAAATTAAAAACGCTCCAGCGTTTGATTTGATTGGAATTCCAAATGTGGACTATGGGAGAGATAAAATATTATTTCCTTTGTGCACCAACTCTCTCTTGCACCGGGTGCGAAACTAAGCTGCTGGTGCTAGAAATTGTTAAGCTAGCACCCCATCTCTAATGTATTGCACCTCATTTTCTCTCTTCTCTCTCATCCCGGCACCTCGTTAGCGCACACACTGGAGCTGCTCTTACTTGCTTTGCACTTGAACTCCAAACTCCAAAGTCCCGGCGCAGTGATTACATGTTTTTTTTTACTTCTTTTTTACTTCAAGATGAAAGCACAAGAATCTTACCAGATATGATGCTGACCTGAGCAGTAGCGTTTTTTTTTCTCCATTCAGGATCGGGGTGTGCCCCAATCGGGCCGGCATTATTTCCTTGCCCTTGCCCATCCGCCAGCACCTCCCCCGGGAGGGAGGAATCAATGCGCATCAGCAGCTCTGCCTCTCCGGCGAGGCCCACCGGCGGCGTCATGGGCGCCACCACCATCAAGTTCTGGCGAACGAACGGGCGCCCCCGTGCAGCGCAGTTGGTCGTCGTCGTCGTCTCCGCGGCGCCCTGTACGCTGTACTCCTCCGATCTCCCTCCCTGTCCCGGCATCGATGAGCCTAGCAGGTAGGATAGCTAGGGTAGCTAATGGTACGTTTGGGGAGATTGGCTCGGCCAATCGACCGTACGTCGCCGTACGTTTGGATCTCGGAATGTCTCGCCCACCGTCACGGTCGTCACCACCGTCTGCACGGACTGCTACTGTCGCACGACGGGGGTGTGGCATGGTACGGCCACGGTGGAATTGTTTTTACAAATTTGTCATCGGAGAACAAATTCAGACCATAAAACCTATGTGACAGATCTACGAACACTAATCAACAGTATTAAATAGGAATTAATGATAAATTTATTTTATAACCTCGACATAAATCACGAGATGAATCTAACGAGTATAAGAGGGTGTTTGGATCATTATGACTAGAAGTAGTCAAGCTAAATTTAGTCCTTTTTAAGGAATATAAAAGAGGACTAAAACTAGTTTAGTCTCTAGTTACGCAAGAGCCAACTAAAAGTTATTTTTAGTCTTTTTCTCTCCTCGTTTATGGCAGCGGGAGAAGGAGAGAGAAAAATGGGTAAATCTGAACTTTAATACCCTTTAAATTTCACTTCAGTCCTACTATCTTGTAAACAGGAGGTGACTAACTAATTTAGTCATAAGACAAAAGTGTATCTAACATTCTCTAAATTATATTATGATTAGACAACGTCGAACTACAGTAAGCAATTCAAATGACAAATTAATTATATTTAATCAATTCGTCTCGTGATTTCTCGTCTATCGGTGTAATAAATTTTGTAATTAGCATACGTATAATACTCCTATGAAATCTTGTTTTAGTTGCTCACAAATTTTGCTAAAATTTTTTGAGAAATAAACAAGGCCTCAGGTTTGGATGGATGGTGGGATGTTTTCTTCTCTTTTTTGTAATAGAAAATGCAGGGTTTTTCTGTCTTCAAATATAGCAGGGGTCTCTTTCGTTATTACTACAAAATCTAGCTATGGGCAGCTAGCTAGGATCCACGTCCTGGCTACGTGCCGTTTTGGCCACGGTTTCTGGCTAGCAGCTAGTAGCTCCTAGTACGAACGTTCAGTACTGCGACAGCGAATCGAGTTCCCTGTTCTATCCGTGCGGGTTTGACCATTCTTTTCGTTTCCTATTTTCTCAACAATTGACGTTTCCTCTCGGAAACGTGATCCACCACCACGACCATGAGCGCTCCGTCGTCCAACACTCCAACCAGACAACAAGGACGTCTCGAGCGAGTATGCCGGAGCTTTGCTGGAATGCTGATGTGATGAATTCCTAAACCGCCCGGAGGTCCGGGGCAAACTAGTACTCGTACTGTACTGCAGGGCGTTGAGACGACCTGGATTTCCCGGCCCGTCCCGTGAACAGGACCATACCGGGGCTCCTCGATCGCGTCAGATCTCGCCGCCGCAGCCAGCTGCCGCGCCGACGCCTCGAATGCTGCTACGATCGAGCCCACGGCGCCCGGCGGGGTGCGGGCGGCGTACGGCACCCGGCCAGGCGGCGCCGCGTCACGGGACACACGAGGCGGCACGCGCGAGACGGCAAAAGGGCACGGCTGAGCGCTGCAGTGGTGCTCAGTGCTGCCACTGCTATACACGTCATGGACCGGCCAGCCGGAGGATCGAGCAGCCACAGCCAGGCAGGCGGCGTCGGGGGGATCGAGGGCCACCAGGCGGTGCCGACCGATCGACGAGGCCACACCGGCGGCAGATGCTTTGCGATCGAACGATGCCCCCCACAGAGGCCACAAACCTCCCGGTGCATGCACGGGCACGGCCATGATTCGGTGATGATGATTATTGGTCGTCCCAATTATGCGCGTGGTCGAGAGATTTTTTTCGCGATCCTTCGCAATGATCGCGCAAGTGTCATGTCTTCCTCGCTGGAAACTCGCGACGGGAGTTATGATTACAACTCATCCACTCTTCTCTTTTTCTTTTTTATTGAAAGAAAAAACTGTATTTTTCACACGTCTAGTATTGCAAAAATGTGATATTTATATTTCATTACTCATTTGATGCAAATCAATTTTTTAATTAACTAACTTGGCGCATTTATCATCCCACATTATAGTTTAACAGTGGTTTAGTGAAATCACAATTTATGCCACATAATCCTCGATACTCACTTACTAGTGATGCAATATGCTAAGTCGAAAATATAAAGCTCACAAAATTTTAGTAATTCTCTTAATTAGATGCTCCAGAAATTCTTTCTGGAAAATTTCACTAACACTCAATTATTATAGATGTGGCTAAGCAATAATTAGCAAGATGATTGCATGGTCTAAATTGCTATTATATGGTAGTAAATCATTATTGAACTAAAGTGAAGATGATAAATGCATTAGTTTAGATAGTTAGGGGTTGATTTGGCTCAAATGAAACAGGAGGGATGAATGTCATACTTTTGCAATAGTTGCGGATGAAAAATACACTTTTCCTTTAAAAATCATGATCACAAAAAATACCATGGCGCTTATCGATCGTACGTTTGTCTCAAAAGTTTCTAGCAGTGGTATGCTAAGATCATGCTAGCGCTACTATTTTGGTTTTTCGCTCAAACAAAACTATTTGGGTTGTTTTTTTAGAATTACTATTTCAACTCAGACGCTCACAACACGCACGCACACTCACCCCTATGAACACATGTACGCAAACCTTACCCTTATGAGCACCTCTGGAGGACTGAGCACCGGCAGATCTGGAGATTCCCGAAGTCACCACTGACACATCGTCGTTGACGGGAACGTCACATACAACCTAATGTATAATATCAAAAAATCTCAGAAAAAATCCAGAAAAAGGTGTGAGCATCAAGATTTAAATCCTAATTTTTTAAGGATGAATTTGAACCATGATAGGTAGCGTCCCACTAGACCGTCTTACCATTGGACTGCAAGCCCATTGGCGAGAATATTTGGTGCACTCGAGGCGTTGAAATAATAATATTGGCGTTGTTGTGGATTAAGGCCGTTTGTTTGGACATCTGCCCCATCGATGATTGTGGACCATTTAGCCCAATTCAACACGCGTACCCTTGGGCCACAAACAAAATGAGACCACCATTGTGGGCCTTCCTCATCGAAAAACAGGCGAACGTGGGCCTTACAAACGCAAGCCCGAATAATTAAGGAAAAAGTCCTTTTGACGTCCCTCATCTATTACCGAAGTCTAACTTTCGTCTTTCATCTGTAAAACTTGATATTTGGGGTCCCTCAACTATCAAATCTGGTTATTTTTGTCCCTCAGCTGTTTTGGAGGGTGGTTTTCGCATGACGTTGCCGCAACTGGGTATATAAGGTCCCTCAACTATCAAAAGTATTTATTTTTGGTCCCTCAACTATCAAATCTATTTATTTTTTCCCTTGACTGTTTTGGAAGGTGACATTCGCATGACGTGGCGCTGGGTCAACATGCCAAGTACATGTGGAGGTGGGACCCATGTCACGTGACTATCTTCTCCCCTTTCTCATTCTTCCTTCCCTCTCCCTAACACTTCTTTCTCTCTATCTCCTCATCCCTATCCAGAACGACGAAGCTCTAGGGTCGTCGTCCAACGGTGGCGAGCTCGTGCGGTGGAGAAAGACGAGCGAAACTGCGGCGAGCTCCTATGATGGAGCATGCAGAGCGATAAGGCACGACGGACTCGTGTGGCAGAGCGACTCGTGTGGTAGAGCAAGAGGAGAGAGAAAGAAGGAAGCCACATGACACGTGGGACCCACCATCACATGTACCTCACATGTGGGACTCATCATCACATTATGCGAAAACCACCCTCTAAAACAATCGAGGGACCTAAAATAAATAGATTTGATAGTTGAGGGATCTCATATATCTGGTTGCGGTCAAATCATGGAAAACCACCTTCGAAACAGCTAAGAGACAAAAAATAAACAGATTTGATAGTTGAGGGACCTCAGATACCCGGTTTTGCGGATGAGAGACCAAAATCAGACTTTGACAATAGATGAGGGATGTGAGAAGGACTTTTTCCAATAATTAACACTGAGGGCCTGATTGGTTTGGCGCCAAAATGGGCCAAACCAAAATCAGGGCATGCCCAGTGATTTTGGCGCTCGTGAGATGTGCCACCGAAAGATATGTGCACTACTGACTGACCTTCCTAATCAGAAGCTGAAATATTCAAGTGGCAAACCTGTCGATTGCCTCTCGCAAGATTTTCCGCTTCGCTTCTTCCGTTCACTAGTTTCTAGTTTGGGTCTTGGTTAGTTGTCAGAAAAATTTGCCTTTCTAACACACTGTAGCAAAAGGTAAGTTTCAGTTTTTTGTGATAAATATTGTCCTACCATGACTTAACTAGGCTCAAAAGATTCGTGTCGCAAAGGTCATCAAAACTGTGTAATTAGTTTTTGATTTCATCTACATTTAGTATTCCGAACATATGTCTTTTGACGTATTTAATGTGGTGGAGAGAGAGTGGAAATGAGGAAAAATAGCCAACTAAACAAGACCTTGGTCTGTGAGCCTATTCTGGACTTGTCGGAGTAGGCATCTTTCTATCCTACCGAAATTTCCAAATCGGGGTAGATCAGATTGCGTCGCATACAAACGTAATTGACGGTGCCCTCGCATTCCATCGCGTGCGGTCAGCAATTAGCAACAAAATGTTTGTTTCCAGAATATAGAGCCACGTAACCTTTCTTCGCGTCAAGAGTTGACTTTGAACCTACTCGAGCAGTCGCACACGTACACCACTCTGAGTCTCTGACCTTGTCCACGGGGGGCCAAAGCCCAAAGGCCTAAGACTAACTCCAGCGGTCACCGTATCTCGATCTTCATCTACAAAATGCAAAATGAATGGGTACTGTACCGCCTCCAGCGGTCGCTGCAGCCGGTGCTTCATTTTGCGCTCGGTCGTCTCCCGTGCTGCATTCCTGGGGATTCTTCTCCCAGTCTGCATTCCAACCGCTCTCTCTAGTCCTTCTATTCCACCGCTCCACCACCCCCGCATTGCCCCGCCACCTCCTTCCTTGACTGGCCTCCTCCACCCTCACAGCCGCTTCGCCGAGGGAGTCCGGCCCTCCTCCTGCCTCACTCTCCTCCGGCAGCGGCGGGGTCTCCAGGGAGCGGTGCGGCCTCTAGGGCGGCTGGGTCTCCAGGGAGCGGCGGCGCAACCTACTGGGCCCGCGCGGCGGGGCCCAGTTGCGGTGGCGTGTCGCAGTCGGAGCAGGCCTCCAGGAGCAGCGCGGCCTCCTCCTCGCTCTGGATTTCACCGTTTGTCACCAGATCGAGGCCGCCTCCTCCATCCCGATCCAGACGGCCCAAGAAGCAGGGGCGGGGATGGGGGCTGCCTCATTCTGGAGGAAGCCGGCGGACAGGAGGAGTCGCGCTGCCGCACGCCGGGAAGATGCGCGCCGCCTCCCTTTCCTCCTCCCGCCTTCTTGCGGTGGTACACCCGTCGACGACGGCTGCTCGAGCAGATGCGGTGGGGGCCGGTGCGTCGGCCGGCCGGAGGCGAGTCGCTGCCGCCGCTGCGGCTCTGCCCCGCCGCCGCCATGCCCTTCCTTTCCTCCTCTTCGGCGAGCTTGTCAACGGCTTCTGCAGGCGCGAGCTGAAGTAAGAGGACGGTGGCGGCGGTGCTCGGTGCGGCCTCCGGGGAGGGCGACGCAGATCTGGCTGCGCGGGAGTAGGAGGTCGCGCCACCGCGCGACATCCGTCGATTTCTCCGGCCGGCCGCGGGAGCCAACTGCCTCATCGATGAGAGGAGGGATGCGCCACACTGCTAGATGTCCCACTTTTTTTTAGAGCAGTTTTCTTCTCTCTCCTTCTCTCATACCGGATTTTTGTAGATAGGGATGCAGTTTGTTGCTGGAGTCGGTCTAAAGCCTCCTTTTGACGAAGCGGCAGCCGGGCAGGCCCGGTCACCGAACCCTGAACACCCCCCACGCGTCTTGCGAGACGCGGCACCGTCAGCGCCGGTACGCCGCCGTTCAACTGAACGGCTGGCTGAGATCCGGAGTGATGCCTTTTTTTTCCCCCTTGTGTGATGCCGCATGTTTATCTCGGTTTTTTTTTGTCTCTACAGGCGGCGAACCGGTGCGGAATTATGGCTTCTAGTAGCGGCTTTGCCTTTTTTTTTTCTTTTCTTATGTGCCTGCATGAAAACGGCACACGTAGCCTTTCAGGCAGGTGCCGTTGCCACTGACCGCACGAACGCCGCCGCGTTAGCGTGTCTGACTGTTTAGTTTGCCATTTGCCTGCCCGATTCGCAAATCTGCTTTGCCCGGATGTTCGGTGGACCAATCCAGAGCACAGCACTGACTACAGCTAGGCTGATTCGTTCAGCAGGGGGTATATGAAAAACGACGCATGCGCGCGATCGTGTGGTACGTGTCGTGTGCCGTAGTATGGCCGCATCAATCCAGACCGTACACCGCGCTATGCCCAGAATGGGGGGCCAACTCGATCCACAGATCGAATGTTTCATTCATCCGGGAAAAGCCACTTCTGTCTCCACGAACAAGGTCTCGGCATATCGGCCCAAAGAACCGATCGGAGACCGTGACGTGTCGATCGTGCAGCCTACGTTCATCACGTAGGTAGGCAAGCAAGGAAAGGGGGGCTACAAATCCATCCCCCGATCGATTCTCTGTTCTCTACCTTTGATCATGCACCGGAGCGAGCTGCCCTTTTCGGCCCTTTCGTACGGCGTTTTCCACAGCCACAACGCGCGGGAGAGCATAGAGAGGTCATCACCGCACGCTTCACAGATAAAGAGCACTCGCGCGCTCGCGCAGCGTTGCATGGCCTGTTCGCTTGGCTGGTTGCTGGTGGCTGGTGCTAATTTGTTCTGAGAGAAAAATACTGCTGACTGGTTTTTTCTGAGAGAAAAGTACTGCTGGTTGGTGGCTGATAAGCCAGACGAACAGGGCGCCAGAGCCCCCGGCGGCGGCCGGGCGGGCCGAAAGCAACGTGGACAGATCGATCACAAATGGAAACGGATCACAGGCGCCAGGTGGACCGGACCGGACTGCCGACGCTTGCGAGGCACACCTGCCTTATCCACGGCGACAGCGACAGCAGAGACTAGTGAGAGAGAGTGGCTACCGGTGGTGGCTTCCCAGATCACAACAGGGCTCTATCTGTCTCTCTTTTTTCTTTTCTTTTCTTTTGAAAGAAACTTTTCTTTCTTTTTTTCAAAAAACAAGGGAGATCAGCTCGCAAAAAAAAAAACAAAAAACAAGGGAGATCGGAACATGGAAAATGCTACAGTAGACTGCTAGCAAGCGGTAACTCCAATGGATGCCCGCCTATCATCAGTTTGCGCGGACTAGACGCCACTGACAGAACAAATTCCTGATGCCGCAAGGGAACGGAAACACACAGGCATCGGGTTTGCTGACCACTCACCCAGAAACGGCCAACGGATCCAAGACCAAGGAAAGGGCAGGCAGGGAGTGGGGTTTTCGTCAGCTCCAAGATCCAATGACTTCTACAGGGGAGGAGGGCAGGGGCCCACCCCCGCTGACCAAGCATCTTTTTCATTCGGTTGGGCTCGTTGTGCATTCGTGATAGCAGGACTCCAGTGGATTTTTAAAAACATCGCAGTAACAAGAAACGATATTCAAAAAAATTTAGGATATAAAAAAAAATGTACTAGTAGCAGTCAAGTCCCACAGAGGTCCACAGTGGCTGCTGAAACACGGGTAAAAAATCCCCTGACGCTACACACAAAAACTGCGAAAGCTCCACAAAGTGAAGCCAGCGAGGAGGCAGCAACGTCGAACACCCAATCTCGTACGCGCTCGCGCGATCCAGAAAATTGTCTCGGCTTTTCTCTTTTTTTTTTCCGTCAAAGGAGAATGCGGATTTGCGAATTCGCCCACCACCACGCCACCGGCAGCCGCTATAGCGAGAGCGCACGCCCATGGCCACACGGAAACCCAGACCGCTGGCCGCCACCTCCCCCGCTCTCTTTCCCTCTCCAGCAGCGCCCCGGCCACACCATGGGCAGCGGCGTCATTTCCATCCTGCTGCGCCGGTACGCGAAGGCACGGAAAGGCCCTGCCTGGGGACCCACCGCTCCGCCTGTCGGTCTCCGGCGAGAGCGACCGCACGCCACGGGTACCTGCCTCCCGCTGACATGCGGGGGTACCGTCGCCCGGGCCCGCGTGTCAGAGAGGTGGCGGCGGGGCCAGGACGTGGCGCCGAGGCTGAGCCCAGGAGAGGAGAGTCAAGAGTGTGGTGGTGGCGAGTAGGAGCAGACGAGTAGGGGGAGGTGGTCGTGGTGGGTCCCCGAGGTGTGGTGGGGTCTATTTTACGTGGTTTTATTTATTCCGCCGTTTTAAAAGGGGCCGGACCGCCACGCCGTGGCTTTCGTTCGCTCGCCTCCCTCCAGACCTCCACGCCCACCTCATTCTCACCGCGCCCCGCTCCTCTCTCCCACCCACATCCCTCTCGCCTCCTTCCTCTCTCTCTCTCCACACGCCTCCGCGTGCTCGGTACCAGACGGACCAGCTCACCGGCGGGTGCGGAAGCAGCAGCAGAGGGAAGCCATGACGGCCGTGGACGCGGAGTCCTGCGCGGCGGTCGCCGCGGCCGCCGACATCATCTGCTCGCTGCGCGGCGCCGACCTCGCAGGGTGGACGCCGCCGTGGCGCGGCAAGGACGACGCGGCTGCGCCGGCGCCGACCCTCCCGTCCTCCTGCGACGGCGGACAGGAGGTGGGCGGCGACGCGGCGGGGGGCATGGCGTGGCCGGCCGTGGCCCGCGGGAAGCGCTCGCGGTCACGGCACGCCGGGACCCCGTCCGCCTCGGGCTCCGCCTCCGCCGGCGCCGCGGTGAAGGACGACGAGGCAGAGAAGAAGGAGAAGAAGAAGAAGGTGAGGCGCGGCGCGCGTGGCAGCCCCGCGTCGCCCCTCGACTTCAGCGGCGGGTGCGGGTCCGGCGCGTCCACGAGCGGCGGCGAGGACGGCGCCTTCTGCTCCTCCCAGCCGGCTCCCTCCGCCGCCGCAGCAGCAGCTTCCTACCAGCAGCCCGCCGCAGCGCCGCCCAGCATCAAGGTACGTGCGTGACTGCGTGCGTGTGCGGCCTCGCCTACCTCACATCGCCCTCCCCCTCCCCACCGTCTCCTGTTGGTTTGGTCGCCTGCTGTTGTGGGCGGTTGGTTGCTTTCCTTTCCGCACTCGCGTCGCGTTGGTTCGTGCCGTGCCGTGCCCTGCCTGCCCCTGACGGACGGACGGACGGACGGCCCTCCGTGTCAGCACCACGAGGATGACTTCCCGATGACACATCGCTTTTCCACCCTCCTCTCACCTCCTCCTCCTCCGCTTTTTGTCCGCGCGAACCCTTTTCCCAATCTCGCCACCGCCCCTGTGCGCTCGATGGCGATCCCGGAGGCCGCCACAGCGTGCGTGGTCGGATACCTCACGGATCTCCCGTCCCGTCCCCGGATTATTCGCACTCGCGGCCGCTGCTTTTTTATTTTTCCAGCTCGGGGGAATTCCTGGGATTTTATTCGTCCGTCGTCGCCCGCCCGCCGTGGCTCGGTTGACTCCAACGCGGCGGTGGGGAGGAGGAGCGGACGGGCAGCGGCGGCAATTCACACGGGTAGGTGGGAGCTCGTCAGCATCCTCGCTCGGCGCGGCGCCCACTCGCCACGAGAGCTTCCGTGCTCCGGCCGCTCCGCTGTCCCCCTCTCGAAACTGTCCCTGACCCAGTGCCCCCACCGCGGGAACCTACTCATTCCCGTGGGCGTTCCGGGCTTTTCACCACTCTCTCATCATCCCTCACACACAGTGACACAGTAGTCAAACCAAACCAACGCAGCCTGCTGCGTGCCTGCCTGGGCGCCGCATGGCCCTGGCTGGCCTCGCCCACTCGAGCGCTGCCACTTGTCCGCGTGGCACGTCGGGCCCCACATGCCAGCACGTAACGTATGCGCCAGATGCCTTTCGAATTTTCGGAATTGTGTGGGGAATTCGCAATTTTTGGTCATTGATTGCGAACAGATAAGGTGATGACGAGTCGGACGGATGAACACGAACAGGTCGCTTGTCCGCGTCCGCGTCCGCGCTTTGATGCTCCCCCCAACTCGGCGCCGCGCTCCTCCACCCCGTAACGTGTCTCGTGTGATTGCCCTATCGAGCTGCAAATTTTCGGTAGGAGTTGGTTGGGCGAACGCAAAGCCATGCCACGCTCGTACCTTCCTCACCTGGGTGGGGGTGGGGGGCCCCGAGTACCCGACCGAGGGCGAAAACTGGAAATGATAAAGAACACGCGCCCCGTGTTGCTTTCGACGCCTGCCTGTTGTGTTGTTGCTGGCTGGACTTTTCCCAATCCCGGGTCGTCGTTGTGGTTGTGGTCCGTGTTTGCTTGTTTTCGTCCCACTCGCTGCTCTACCCTAGTACCACTACCAGCATCTTGTACTTCACTTTGAATCGTTAGGCTGCTGGAGGACTACTAACCGGGCATGTTTCTTTCCCTTTCTTGTGCCGCTGCAGGTTGGTGGCCTCGCCGGACGGCGGTCGATCCTCCCGGTGCCGCCGCCCCGGCCCGCCGGGCAGCGGCCGCGGAAGAAGATGGTAAGCTCTCTCCCAAACTCTCAACACACGTGAAACCACGTTAGCAGTAGGCACTCACTGCACTAGCCACAAGTACAGAGGGAATCAAGTGCTGTCACGAGCGGGTGGCCGTGCCTACAGTGGCTTCACCTTGGCGCAGCCGCGCAGGACATGGGCGCTGCGGATGGTAACCTTTGGTTGAATGCGTCTCACCAACCTGCTGCCGGCCGGCATCATTCACGACATCTGCGCTCTGCGCAAGCCGGCCAGGCAAAAGGTAGCCTTTGGCCGGCCTGGTCACTACTAGTGTCTTCACCCGGTTGGTCTCTAGTGGCACGTAGCGTAGGCTGTGCTGGGTGGTGCTGGCACAGGCACAGCCCTGAAGCCCTGCCATTGGAAGGAAAGAGGGGTCAGGGAGGGGGAGGCAAAAGTGGCATGGCATCTTTGAGCACAAAAGTGTCGAAGGCCGCCTACCCCGAAAAGATCTCAAAAACACAAGCACCTCATCATCACCGGGCTTGGCCCGCGACCAAAAAGATCACGCCTCACGTTTAAACAAAAGCAACCCGGGCTTTTGTTGGTACCCCTGCTTGTTTATCGCTTGACAACGTGGTCAAATTTGAGGTCTTTTTCTGTTCACAATACCACCCTGTACCACCACTTTAAAAGGACTTGTACGTAATAGAAAATGATCTATTCGTAAGGATCGGACGGTTGAGATTAATTATGTACCACCGGTTTTTTTTGTGTGGTACAGTGGTATTCATAGGTGGTATTGCATGGTAGCATATGGGTATTATTGAAAATAGAAAGTATTTTTATTATAATATATGAAATTGGATATATGAAACGATTTAGGTATTGTACGCGGTATGTTTTCATTGTACTCGTCGGCGGTATGTTTTTTCCGAATAATATTCATTCACCAAATTACCATTTACCACAGAAAAAAACCGACAATACCACCGTACTACCAAAAAGTGGTATTGTGTACCGAAAAAGAGCTCTCAAATTTTGCTCTGGTTTGTTCGTCGTTGCAGAGGCTCCCGGAGATCCAGCAGCTGGTGCGGTCGCTGTCGGTGGAGAACGACGCCCTCCGCGAGGTCAAACATCTGATTCAAATTCGACGACATCTTTACCCATTCTGTGCCGCCGGATTTGCTGACATGTTTCTTTGTACACGTGAGCAGGAAATGAAGGCGTTGCAGAGGGCCTGCACGGCGCTGTCCAAGGAGAACGGCAAGCTAGAGGTCAGTGACACACACCAACGGCCCTTCCTTTTTTCGTGCACATGTGGCATCCAGGCCACCGTATGCATAGTATGCTTCCACGCTAGGATCGACTAGCTTTGCTGACTGTTGAGTAGTGCACATATACACAACCACCAGGGCAAGAAAAATGTAGGCACCCTGCACTTGGTGTAGCTTAAAGCATAAGTGACAGTGAAAAGCTTAAATTGCAACCGCTAGGACCATTAGAGATTCTGAAAGAGCCTAGAGAACTAGAGAAGGGGTGGTCCCTGGCTGGCTGCTAGTATTATATGCGGTTTGATATTTTCTTAAGCCCTTTTGACGCCATGATCTAGACTGTTCCCGGAAGAAGTGCTTCACGGTGTGTTGGTTTGGTGGGCAGAGGGCTCCATTTCACTCAACAACCGTTGTCCTTGGTTAAACAGATAGGGATATGATGCTGATAAGCGTATGGCAGCTGAGGGTTTAGACGTCAACCTCCGTGCCTTTTGACTTGGATTCCCAGCAGATTGGCCTAGCACGCGCTGTGAACCGCGTGCTGTCTCTGCACCTGGGGCTGGGGCAAGGTGGACTTCTGGTCCCCACCTGCAGCGACTCATTAGACTTGGGCTCGTTAGGTCTGGGAGATGCCATTTGCCGATTCCTCTGTGTGACTCAACTCATCATCATCGCTGCCCGCAAAAAGGAGAGCGCGGGTTCGGTGATATGCGTGTCGTGGTGTCCAAGGGGTTGATGTGTGACGCACTAGCCGAATACATGAATGCCGATCCCCGGATTCGTTCGGACAACGTCCGGTCGTTGATCTTAAGCAACCAACTTTTATGTGGGAAGATCTCGTCTCCCTTATTAAGTTAGGTCAGACGGAGCTTGCATGCATCTGCATGTGGCAGGTATTTTGCTTTCCTGAGAAAGTCTAAAGCTTACCGCGTATGAAGGGCTAGTATAAGCTCATCTGTAAAACTAGTTTCTGAATTCTAAGTTTCTAACCAAGATGCCTGCCCATCAAGAGAAGAGAGTCAGAGATCAAGTTCTCTCTGCACATAGACCCCTCCGAGCATGCACTAGAATGTTAGGGCTAACAGTAGCAGATGCTGTTGTGGTATCACCGCAGCACTCGGCCGCCGCCCGCCGCACTACCCGTGGTCGCAACCGACGCGGCGAGGTGTTCGGCGACTGTGGACGCACGCTTCGTGCTCTGCGGCCGTACGCTCGCCTAGAATCTTTGCCAATAAAGAACACCGCCAAGTTGCCGATCGCCCGATCCCACCCACCCAACCCAACACCCAGCCCGGCCAGCACACCAGTGAACCACCTGCCTGCCTGGTGCCTGTCCTGACTGACTGACTTGGATGCACACCAAACTCGAATCCCGGAAACGATAACCCCGTGGGCTTCTTTAATGCCCTCACTAACATGCGTGTCCTTGCTGCTCCATGCACTGTGTGCTGCACGATTTCAAGAAGATGACGGCTGGAACCAGAACAATGGCTGCCGAGGCAATTAGCCTAGGCTGCTCCGATCCAGCTACAATGGTCCCTGCTTGTGCTCTCTCCTCTTATCTGGCAGGAGAGGGTCTCTCTAGTACACACCACACAGCGCCGTGTAATGACTGACATCCTGGATCTGCTGACTCCTGTTTCAAGCTGTTTAACTTGTACTAATGAAATCCATCATGGTGCAGCTCATTCGCACTTTAATTTTCGCTGTGATCCCCTGTTTTAATTCGCGCCAGAAATGTCCCCGTTTCAGCCTCCGGACTGCATGTGTCTAGTTCGTCCCCCAAATAAATCGTCAGAGTCCTTCCAAGTGGATTAGTGTGCTGCACTGCTGCTGTCCGCTGCTTAGCTCGTGCATAAGTACTGCATAGTGCTGCTGTGTGGTGTGTAGTAGTGTGTACTTCTAGTACATGGTGTGCTCAGTATCTGTGATAGTGCAATGGCTGACATGTTTTTGGCTCACCATTTTGCAGACAAGGCTAGATCACTCAAGTAAGCGTTGCGGGATGACATCCGCGGAGGATAAATCGAAGCCAAAGCCTGGTCCTCAAGGGGCAGCGGCAGAGCAGGACACTCAGAACGGCTTCGTGCTCCCTGACCTCAACCTCCCAGCAGACGACTGATGGCTGGAAATTTCGTCGGTGTGTCTACAATCTTCAGACCGACTTAGCGCGCTAACCTGATAAATTAACTGTACATAGTAGATGAAGCTGGGCCAGAAGGAAGTTCTCGATTCTGATCACACGCCATGATACCTGTCGAAGAAGAAACTGAGTTCATGCTGTTTCATAAGTTGTTCAAAATCTAGGGTTTTAGAGCCACCGTCCCCGTCCTCCGGTCTGAATGGTGTTGTTGTATGTTCAGAGAGGAGGATCGGTTTACCTTTCGTTCTCTGATGATTAAGGTTCTTTAGTTGGTGCCCCGCGCTTCTGTGTGAATGGATGTGCAGAGGGATATATTTTTAAAAATATTTTCATATATGTAGCTGATGAGGTTTCCAAAATGAACCCGAGATGTAGCTTGCTTTTCTTTTCATGTAAACATATATATAACTGAAACTATTGAAGCTGGAGTTTTCTTGCTCCTTGCGTCGAGTAATCAATCCACGTTTTCTTTTTTTGAACGAACTGACACGATACTGTGCTTATTCAGTCCACGTTTCTGTGTCTGCTGGTTCGGAGTTTTCCATATTGTTATTTTAGGATTTTATACGTTGGGTGTTCTTTGTGTTGCCCAGTGCCTTGAATAACTGCAAGTGCGATCAGCCGATAAACAAATAGCAATGGCACCTTTCAGAAACGAAAGAGCATATCATCATTCGTTAGGTGGGCCTGCAACGATCTTGAGCCCACTCTTTAAGATGGGTTTTGAAAGGTCAAGGCCCAAGGTGGCCACCCAGCAAAAATGCAGTCTTGTCTCGTAAAAAAAACATACAGTGTTCAATAAAAATCCTCGCATTGTATATTGCTGCTCACGTTTACACAGTTCCTTGTCCACTGCATTACAATGTCAAACCACTCCCCCTCTCTTTTTTTTAAGGGACGGTGAAAGCTTATGCTTTTCCGAATTTTTATTAGAAGAAGAGAGTTAATCCAGTTTATAAGGAAAACCGGTCCGAAAACCATACAACTCTGGTCGATCGATCGCACAACTAGTGCAGCAGAGAACTCCGAACGACTCCGGTCCGCAGACCATACAACTAGGCACTTTGGTGGGTTGGATTGGGACCTCAACACGCGCCGCTCAACTCTACAACTCATCGGTCGGATTGGGACATCGACACGATCAACTCAAACAACTTGAAAGGATCGGTCAAGTCGGATTGGAACATCGACCCGGGTCTCCACAACTCTGTTCCGCCGTCGACGCGAGCCACCATACACAGCTAAGAACCAAAACCTCTCTTCTCCCCCGCTCAAAGGAGAAACTACTGTCAACTCTCTCATTTCTCTTATGATTTTATTTATAAGCATAAATTTACATCTAGCCCTCCTGAAATGTTCACGAGGAGGTCAACAAGAAGCAGAGAGCCAGCTGCCGATGAATTTCTTTCATTTTTATTTAGAAAAAGTCCAAATTACTCCCCTCAAGTCTAACCAAAGTCTGAATAACCTCCTAAAGTATTTCTTGGTTCACTTCACCCCCTAAACTATAACATTTGATTCAAGTTATCCTTTTTGTTTCTTCATGCACAAGTGAAGTTTTAAATTCACATTTTGCAAGAAGATATCATACAACATAAGGTATGCAAAAAATATATATCATGAATTCTTCATCGCTATTTTGATAGGGTAGTATATTTAATAATAAATGTATCATTGAGATAAAAAAATTATATAAAAAATTAATAACGAACAATTCATAAAATATTTTTCAAATATATATTATGATGTCCACTACCATTTTGCAAAGTCTCAAGTTAAAATTCAACTTGTGTACGGAGAAACAAAAATGATAAATTGCATTACGGGGTAAGTTGAACCAAATAGCTAAGTTTAAGAGGTAAATTGAACCGAACCATAGTTTAGAGGATTATTTAGACTTTCGCTATACTTGAGGGTAGTAATTTGGATTTTTTCTTTTTATTTTGATTCCTATCAGAACTATGCATCAACGAGGTTAGAAAGTGACATCAGCAACACAACCAGAAAAGTGGACGTTCAATCGAACCATGAAACACCGCCAAACGATTGTCCACCACAATATTGTCACGAAGACCGGAATCCATTGCCCGAGACCTCCAAATAATATGGAACTCAAATGACAAATCACAAAGAACTCAAGAAGAGGGTGCAAAAGCGTGCCAACCTGATCTCACAAGTGGTGGTAAATATGCCTCATAAACCCCTTCATAGTCATCCTCATCGATGCTGTCACTGTTGAGTGCAGTGGTCCCAAAGTAAGTGGAACCTCGCCTGATCCCTGCTGAAAATAACATCGAGCTCATCGTTGCCATCGGAGAGACCAAGCAAAAGAGCCAAAATATATCTAATTTAGATAAATTAAAAAAAATACAACATCAACGTTACGGAGAAGACAAACCTCAGCCTATCTAGTTTTTTAGTTCTACCTACTACTGTACTAAGCTAGTATTAGCTAGAATCACATCAACATATAAAAATAATCACAACCAACAAAGTTCTTGTCTAGCGGGAAAAACAACGATTCTTTCGAAAATAAAGAAACTAACTAACAAAGATTACGAGGTAGGGATAGGAAGGTTGAAAGGATCAAGATGTCGACTAGAGGAGGGTGAATAGTCGAATCTGAAATTTACAAACTTTTAAACCAACTGTCAGACCAGGTCCGGAGTTTCCGGATATTTTTCCGGATACTCCGGGAAATCCGGAGAATCCGGGAAAATGTCCGGATTGTCCGGGCCTACGAGGGAGAAATCAAATCGACAGAAATTAAACTTGCTCAAACAAAGATCTGTGAAAATAGGTTATGCACTGGGATGAGACAAGCCTGTTTATCCACCTAGAACCTGCAGAAACCTCAACATGGAGTAGATCGGCACCAAACCCTAGAATAGAGCTCAAGAGGTATACAAGCATACAACAAGAGCAACGAACACAAGAGACACAAGGATTTGTTACCGGAGTTCAACCTCACACCTTGAGGTCTACGTCTCCGTTGAGGAACCCACAAAGGGTGGACCTTTACACCTAGGTCACTTTCCTCCCTCTAGCGACCACAAAGATCAAGTTAGAGTTACTTACTCAATTTCGGGGTGATACAAACCTCCTTGGGCAGCCACAAACCTTTGGATGCTCCAAGGCAATGCCTAGCCGGCTAGGAGCTCAAGACTCCAAGAGTAACAAACACGAAATGTGCCAACCAAGTGAAGAACGAGGTGCTCTAGAGATGGGAAATCAGCTCACTAGCACTCTTCAAGCTCTTGCTCTCAATCCCTCCTTAAATCCCCAACAAATCTCACCAAACCAAGGCCAAGGGGAGTAAAGAGGGGTGAGAAAGGAGTTCTGAGTGTTGCAGGTCGACATGGGCAAGAGAGGGAGAAGGGAAAGGGTGGAGGGGGCTTTTATACCCCCTCACACAGAAAAGAGCCGTTACAGCTCTAAGACCCGGAATATCCAGGAAAACCCCGGAAACTCCGGGAAGTCCGGAGACTCCGGGAAAAACCTCTGAAACTCCGACCTTCCAAGGTCAGCACCCAAAGAGTTTACCCCGTGAACGTGTTGGTGCAAAGGTGTCTCTCATAGGTTTTGTTTTGACAACTAGAGCACCTGTTCGACTCTTGGAAGATACATTTCCTGTCCCTCTTTATAGTACCGCGTTCCTAGGACTCAAATTCAAAATATAAAAAGAATAAGCCTTTATAGGAACCCCTTTGTAGCATCACTTCCTTTTTGCTTACTCAAGGAATAACACTTGATGCCACATACAATTTTAATTCCTGCTCATACACTAGATAAAACATTAGCCACTTAAGGGGATGTCATTAAATCACCAAAACCCACTTAGGGGGCCAAGATACTCTTCAATCTCCCCCTTTTTGGTGATTGATGACAACACATTTAAGTCTAACAAGAGATAATTAATGAATATTAAAAGACAATTTGTAATACTCCCCTTAATATGTGCATATTGATTTTGAATATCAATGGTCGTTTTAGGACCAAACTTTGCACAAGAAAAGAAGACATGAGAGTATTACAATAGTGGGGTGCTTGTGATGTGCAACAAGTAATCTGTGAAATGCATATGACAGTTCATGCACTGAAAGGAAGCAAAAGAAATCTGATGCTCAAAAGTCCGGAATGTCCGGGTCAGTCCCGGAATCTCCGGAAATCCCAGAAACTCCGGGAAAAAGTCCGGATTCTCCGAGCTTTTGAGCACCAGTGAAAAACAACTTTCATCAAATATTTTCAATCTAACATATAGCATCCTTAGAATGTAAAAACTGAGCAAACAACCACAAGCACACAACCATAAGTCTCAAGCTTACGTAGTCTTCCACGCATACGACTTTAAAGTTATTACAAGCCATTGTCCAACTTCAAATCCATAAAGTTCCACACTAGATAGATAGATGTTCACTCCCCCTTTGGCATCAAGCACCAAAAAGGGAGTGGGGCAGCAGCTGGATCACTCGGAGTCCTCGTCGTCCTCCTCCTCTTCATTATCGTTGTTGTCCTCCTCTTCCTCTTCCTCTTCTTGCCTCTCTTCTACATCTTGGGCGTCCCACTCCGCAAAAGGATCATCGAAGGTGGGGAGCTCGCGGTAGGGATCGGTGGGAAGGCCAAGATGAGACTTGATCTCAATGATATCCCGACGGTTCTCATTAGTCTCCGTGGCCATGGTCTTGCACATGCCGAATATGCTCTTTAAGACTCTCTTGATCATGGAGCCACGGTGCCGACGGGGAGGCCTAGGTGGAGAGGGTGCAGCGGGCATGTCATCATGGCGAGGAGCTGCACTAGAGGAGCCAACATACTTAGGAGCCTTGGAAGCTTTCTTGGCTCGGTCACGGAGTTGGCGAAAGGGCTCATGGACAACATCCTTGGGATAGCGGACATTTGTAACTCTCTCAATCATGTACATGAGATAAGGAGCATAGGGAAGATACTTCATGGGATCATTCATAGTTCTCCTCAACTCATTCCATATGAAGTCAAATATGCAAAATCCGTCCTCGTCCGGGGCCATCCTATTGAGGAGATTTGGAGCATAGTACCTTAGAGCTGTAGCATCTCCTTGCTTAGGGTCAATGGTGGCTCGGAAGAATTGATTGAGATAGTAGTAGTAGGAGTTGAGTTGATCTGCTTTTCCTTCGATGGCCAAGGCACGACTAGGAAACATGTAGGGGAGGTCCCTTGGCTTGTACTTGTTCTCATTATGAATGCGAGTGCGATCTTCATCCTTTGATCCAAGTCCCAACAACCTAGAGAAGGTCATGTAGTCGATTGTGCACTTGTTGCCTTGAGTAGTCCATGTGATGGTGTTGTCGTAGGGATCGTAGAAGTAGGAGCAATGGAATTGGGCGAGGATCTCCTTGTTCCAATTATAGCGAAAGCCCATGATGTCATACAAGCCCACTTCTTTGCACTTCTCAATCACGGAATTGAACACGGTGTTGTTGAGGTCCTCATAGTACTTCTAATCAATGTACCTCATCTTCACAATGGGTACCATGTTCTTAGCAACCAACTTGGGGTTCCTAATCACGGTTTGGTAGAAATCCCTATGGAAGTCACACCAAAACCTTGCCTCTAGCCCCTCACCCTTGAGATAGCGATAAACATTCTCTTCCCTTTGCTCTCTAACTGCAAGAGCGTTCTTGGAGTAGTCCCGAAACATGTGGTCAGCAAATCCAAGGACCGATCCGGGCTCTCGGAGTTTGATAGGTGTGTTCACTACTTGCACATTTGGTGGGAGAGTAGGGATGAGCCTTGGGGGTGTTTTAGGGTAGATATGGGCTGCTATTCCTTCTTTGGCTTTGGGAGGTTGACGCTCAACTGGTCGGCTTTGATTGATATAGGAGGCTTTGTGGCTCTTTTTGGGGTGATGTTTGTAGCGGGGTTTTTCCTTAGCCGGCCCCTTTCCATGGCGGCGAGGAGGCTCAGGGGGCTGCTCATAAGTATCATCCTCAACCTCATCATCATCACTTTCGGTTCCTTCCTCCTCCTCAATCTCTTCCTCCTCATCACTGCCCTCAGCATAAGATGAAGGGGCATCACACCTTCTTGGCCTAGCACTTCGCTGAGATGACTCTTGGCCCAAAGTCTCTTGCACAACCCTCAGAGAGGCGGGGTCATGCCTTGCCTTTGTCCTCCTTTGAGTGGAGGGTTCATCCGAGTCGCGCCGGATCTTCACCCTCATGATCTGAAGATATAGAAGGATATGGATATGAGAGATAAGCAATAGAAGAGATGCAAAGCACTGCCACTTAGGGTTTTCAGTGTGAACCCCGGAGACTCCGGGAAAAAGTCCGGATACTCCGGGATGTCCGGAGAGTCTGGGCTCGAGATTTCCGGAGTTTTCGGGTTTCATAGCCGAAACCCTAAATCGCAATGCCGCACAAATCAACCATTGAAACTAAGAGATATTGCAGATCTAGAACCTATAGAGTCTATTCCAACTATTCCCTAAGAGGATACCGAAAGGAAATGAGTAGGGAGATAGATCGGGCTAGGTCTTCATGAGATACCTTAGGGGAGAAAGGGGGAGAAGCTTCAAGTCTTCAAAATCGCGGTAGATCCTTGTTCTCCACCCCTTGGAGCCTTCAAACCGTAGCTCTCACTCGATTTGGATGGGTGGAATCGAAAATCGCCAAAGGGGGGGCGACGGCGGGAGTTGGGGAGAGCGACAGGAGTGAAAGGGTGGCCGGTCAACGCGGTAAAAGGGTGAAAGGAAAAGTAACCACGGTGAAAGGTATATAAATACCCTTAAAGACCCAGAATGTCCAGACCAGACCCGGAATCTCCGGGAAACCCGGAGTTTTCGGAAATTGTCCGGAGTTTCCGCTCCCCCTGAGACCAGCGAGCAGATTTGCAAGGAATTTGATTTGGAATAGATTTGGAGGACTATATATGTAGTATATGTGAGCCTGAGTAGTAACAACACTTGAGACTAGCCACAATCAAGCAATGAGAACAATAGCCCAAGTGTTGCACCAAAATAAGATCCAAATGTTAAAAAAAACAAATGAACACAAGTTTTGCAAATCATTTTCTTTTCAAAAGACTTATTCTAGGTCACTCAAACATGTGCATGATCTCATGCCAAGTTACGAGAATCCAAGATATTTAGCTCACTCCTCAAAGCACAAAACCTTAGTTCATCAAGGGGCTTTGTGAAGATATCGGCTAGTTGCTTATCGGTGCTCACATGACTTAAAGCGATATCTCCTTTGGCTTCGTGGTCTCTCAAGAAATTGTGTCTTATGTCTATGTGCTTTGTTCTTGAGTGGTTTACGGGATTGTTAGCTAGCTTGATGGCACTCTCATTGTCACATAAGAGTGGCACCTTGCTAAAATTACAACCAAAGTCTCTCAAAGTGAGCCTCATCCAAAGTAGTTGAGCACAACAAGCGCCGACTGCAACATACTCGGCCTCGGCGGTGGAAAGGGCAACGGAGTTTTGTTTCTTGAAACTCCAAGACACCAAGGACCTTCCAAGGAATTGGCGAGTCCCAGATGTACTCTTCCTATCTACTTTGCAATCGGCGTAGTCCGAATCAGAGTAGCCAAGTAGATCAAAAGTGGAGCCCTTAGGATACCACAAACCAAGGTTAGGAGTATGAACCAAGTATCTAAAGATTCTCTTAACGGCCATTAGATGACACTCCTTAGGATTAGCTTGAAACCTTACACACATAAACACACTAAGCATGATATCGGGCCTAAATGCACAAAGGTAAAGTAGAGATTCAATCATGGAGCGATATACCTTTTGGTCGATGCTTTTGCCCTCTTCATTTGGATCAAGATGTCCATTTGATGGCATAGGTGTTTTGATGGGCTTGGCATTGTTCATATCAAACTTCTTGAGCATATCATTAGTGTACTTGGTTTGACTTATGAATGTGCTTTCTTTGAGTTGCTTGATTTGAAATCCGAGAAAGTACTTCAACTCGCCCATCATAGACATCTCAAATCTTTTGGTCATAATCCTACTAAACTCATCAACCCAAACTTGGTTAGTAGAACCAAATATAATGTCATCGACATATATTTGGCATACAAATAAATCATTTCCTTGTTTACGAGTGAAGAGAGTAGGATCGGCTTTGCCTATTTCAAAGCCTTTCTTTAAGAGAAATTCCTTAAGGCATTCATACCATGCTCGTGGGGCTTGTTTGAGCCCATAGAGCGCCTTATGGAGCTTGTAGACGTGGTTGGGAAATTGTGGATCTTCAAAGCCTGGAGGTTGTTCTACATAGACTTCTTCGGAGATTGGGCCATTCAAGAAATCACTCTTGACATCCATTTGATGTAGCTTGAAGTTGTGATGTGTGGCAAAGGCTAAGAGTATGCGGATTGCTTCTAGCCTTGCCACCGGTGCATAGGTCTCTCCGAAGTCCAAGCCTTCCGCTTGAGTGTACCCCTTTGCCACCAATCTTGCTTTGTTCTTGGTCACCACGCCATTCTCATCTTGCTTGTTGCGAAAGATCCATTTAGTACCTATCACATTTTGCTTAGGGCGTTCCACCAAGGATCAGACTTCATTCCTAGTGAAGTTGTTGAGTTCTTCTTGCATGGCCATTACCCAATCTGCATCCTCAAGTGCTTCTTCAAACCTAAGAGGTTCCAACATGGAAACAAACGAGTAATGTTCACAAAAATTTGCTAATCTTGAACGAGTTGTTACCCCTCTACGGATGCTTCCAAGAATGTTGTCAACGGGATGATCTCGTTGAACACTTTGACGAACTCTTGGATGTGGGTCGGAGGCTTCTTGTTGAATCAAATCCTCATCTTCTTGACTGCCTTGAGAGTCACCAGTGGGAAGTCCGGAGTTTTCGGAATTTTCTCCGGAGTTTCCGGGAATCCCGGAGTCTCCGGGGTTTTCTCCGGACTCTCCGGGGTTCGCAGCGGGAGGTGAACTTGGTGATTCTTCTAAGATCTCGCAGTCCTCATCATCTTCTTCTTGAGGCTTGACTTCTCCAATGGCCATCCTTTTTATAGCCTTTTCAGCAGATACTTCCTTGCCTATACACAATTCATCAACTTGCTCCACTTGAGAGCCATTAGATTCATCAAACGTCACGTCACACGTGACATCAACACAACCGGTGGTTTTGTTGAGGACACGATAGCCATGAGCGTTTGAGGCGTAACCAAGAAAGATACCTTCATCAACTTTAGGTGCAAACTTAGAGCTTTTGGGCTTCTTGTTAAGAATGAAGCACTTACAACCAAAAACTCTAAAGTAAGACACGTTAGGCTTTTTACCGGTTAGAAGTTCATAGGCGGTCTTGTGTCGAAGCTTGTGAAGATACAAACGGTTGATAGCATGACAAGCCGTGTTGATTGCTTCCACCCAAAAACTATCCGAAGTCTTGTACTCATCAAGCATGGTTCTTGCGGCTTCAATGAGAGTCCTATTCTTCCTCTCCACTATCCCATTTTGTTGTGGAGTGTATGGGACGGAGAGCTCATGACCAATGTCTTCCCCATCAAGATACTCTTCAATGTTGGTGTTCTTGAACTCGGTGCCATTGTCACTTCTTACTCTCTTGATCTTCACTTCAAACTCATTTTGGGCTCTTGTGGCAAACTTCTTGAATATTTCATGAACCTTGCTCTTGTCTTTCATAAAGAAAACCCAAATGTACCGAGAGGAGTCGTCAACAATGCAAAGCCATACTTGTTCCCCCAATGCTAACATAAGCCACGGGACCAAAGATATCCATGTGAAGTAGTTCCAATGGCCTTGTAGTGGTGAGTACATTCTTGGTGGGGTGAGGAGCACCAACTTGCTTTCCGGCTTGACAAGCACTACAAATTCTATTTTTCTCAAAATGAACGTTTGTTAGTCCTAGGATGTGTTCCTCCTTTAGAAGCTTATTGAGATTATTCATCCCAACGTGAGCTAGCCGGCGATGCCAAAGCCAACTCAAGCTAGACTTTGCCAATAAGCATGTATCAAGTTGGGCTTTATCCGATGTGAAATCCACCAAGTAAAGCCTTCCCTTGAGTTCACCCTTAAAGGCAACGGAGTCGTCGCCTCTTCTAAAGACGGTCACACCCTCATTGGTGAACAAACAATTGTAGCCCATCTCACAAAGTTGTGAAATGGACAACAAATTATAGTCCAAGGATTCAACCAAATAAACAACAGAAATTGAATGATTGATTGAGATAGCAATTTTACCAAGACCAACAACCGTTCCTTCACCATTGCCTCCAAAGGCAATCCTTTCCGTAGGATTTTCAATCATGTCACAAGAGGCAAACATCTTCTTCTCTCCGGTCATATGATTTGTGCAACCACTATCAATCACCCATTTGGTTCCACCGGAGGAGTATGCCTACAAAACAAATTATGCTTTTGTTTTAGGTACCCAAGTAGGTTTGGGTCCTAGAGCGTTAGTCACAAGAACCTTGGGCACCCACACATTCCTTTTGACTAATGTTCCTTTTATGCGGGGTCCCACATACTTGGCAACCACCTTACCCTTGTGGTCCCAAGTCAACACATAATCGGCATAGAAGTTGTCTTGTGAGGCATAAGGCTTGGGCTTCTTGTTTGACTTGATTGGATTGATCTTTGCCTTTGCTTGTGGTGCATGTGTGGTGTCTTGAGTGCCCTTGAACTTGATAGGAGTGTTGTACTTGACTTGGTTGTCATAGTTCTTGGCACCCAATTACTTCATGCCGTGCACCACATTCCTTGTTCCCACACCTCTAGTGTGGTGGTTCTTGATGAATGGGATGGGGTCCTTTGTACCTTGTTCTTGCTTACCTAGACCCTTCCCATCTGCAAAGCCAAACTTCTTCATGTAGCTTGACCCAAAGTCTTTGGTGTGGTTCTCAAACTCACCTCTCTTTGGTTCTTTCTTTTTCTCATCAATGAGGGAGTTTGACAACCTAGCAATCTCTTTCTTCATAGCATTCATCTCGGCAATGTTAGTAGCACAAGCATTTATATCAATTTTATAGCATCGAGAACAACCATTGCTTGTTGAGCCTTTAGAGTTAGAGAGAGCATCATTAGAGGTTGTTGTAGCATTATTCTTGAGATTGTCAAGTTGAACTTCTAGTGCTATGTGACTAGTCCTTAAGCTTTCAAAGCTCTTTTGAAGTTCAAGCTTTTCACCATCAAGTTTATTGCAAGCATCCTTAGCTAGGAAAGATTCCCTAGTTAATTCATCTACTATCAACTCCTCTTTAGCTTGGGATTTCTTGAGGCTAAGAATTTCTAGCTCCTTTTCCTTAAGCAAGTCCTCTTGCACCTTGAAACCCTTCTTTTCAATTACAAGGGCATTCTCAAGGGTAATGGTTTTCTCTCGCTCAAGCCTAAAGAGTTCTTCTTGCACCTCTAGAGTCCCATCTCTATTCTCTATTTCTTTCATTAAAAACATGATTTTCTTAGTTGCCTTTTTACCAAAGCCATTTATCATTTTTTCAAATTCAAGATCACTTTCACTATCATCATCTAGGGGCGGGGTGGGAGTGTCTACCTTAGAGCCCCTAGCCATGAGGCATGTGTGGGTGAAGTCATCTTCATCATCGGTGAGATCTCCAAAGAGTGGTGACTTGTTGATTGGTTTCCCAATAGATATAGTGGCAAGACCCACTTCATCATCGGAGTCGGAGCTATCATCATTTGAGTCCCACTCTTCACCCAAGTGTGCTTCACCAACTTCCTTCTTCTTGTTCTTATCATTCTTATTGGTGTCCCTTCTTCTCACTTTGATGTTGGGGCACTCCGCAATGAAGTGACCCTCCTTGCCACACCCAAAGCATGGCCTCTTGGAAGTTCTCTTGGTCTTGATCTTGTCTTTGTCTTTGTTCTTGTTGAAGAACCCACTCTTCTTGATCACTCTGTTGAACTTTCTTATGAAGAGTGCCATTTGTTCGGGAGTCATGTTCTCATCACTATCTTCATCACTATCTTCCTTGACCACGGTCTTGGAGGTTGATGAGCTTGACTTCTTCTCCTTGCTAGATGCCTTGAGGGCTACCCCCTTGTTCTTCTCAAGTTGTTCATGCATCTTGGATATTTCTTGTGATAGCTTTGACTCCTTGACGGTGATAAGATATTTTTCAATTCTTCCAATCACATCCGCCGGAGTGAACTTGTTGAAGCCTCTCTTCTCTCTTATGAGTGTTGGGAGTTGCACATCCCTAGCCATGTATGCGGAGAGGATCTTATCAACCACTTCTCTTCTTCCCCATCTTGTGCTTTCAAGGGACTTGATCTTGTTTAAGCGGTTGTACATGTCTTGTGGAGTTTCATCTTCCTTGATGACAAAGCGGTTGAGCTCACTTTCTAAGGCACGGATTCTTCCTTCTCTCACTTGCTTTGTTCCTTCATGGTTGATGAACAATGTGTCCCACACTTCCTTGGTGGACTTCAATCCATCCACTTTGTCATACTCTTCGGACGTGAGTGAACTCTTGATGATGCGTATGGCTTGATAGTTTCTTTGTATCTCATTGGCTTGATCTTGAGTTAGCGTTGCATTACCACTAGGAAATGTAATGCCCCTATTCACAATAGTCCAAAGTGCGGGATTTACCGCCATCAAATACTCCTCCATCGAGTTCTTCCACTTGGAATAGCCGGTTCCATCAAATTGGGGTATCTTCCTAATGTGGCTAGAACCCGATGGATGGTTAAAAGATAAGCGAGAGTAATCGAAAGAGGTTCGAGTGTAATCCCTTGATGATGACGTGCGTCGAGCGGAGCGGTTGGACCTTGCATCATCAAACTCTTCATCCTCACTATCGGAGGACTCTACACCATCTCCACGTGCTTGATGACTTGTGCTTGCTCCAAGGGTACCACCTCCTTGAGGTAGAACGGGAGGTGTGCCAACAACATTGTTGGCGGCATCTCCTTCTTCGGGAAGAGGTGGAGCTTGAGCATTTGGATCCGACATCTTCTTGACTCCAAGCGGTTAAGCTTCAAATTCGGAGCACTTGGCTCTGATACCAATTGAAAGGATCAAGATGTCGACTAGAGGGGAGGGGTGAATAGTCGAACCTGAAATTTACAAACTTTTAAACCAACAGTCAGACCAGGTCCGGAGTTTCCGGATATTTTTCCGGATACTTCGGGAAATCCGGAGAATCCGGGAAAATGTCCGGATTGTCCGGGCCTACGAGGGAGAAATCAAATCGACAGAAATTAAACTTGCTCAAACAAAGATCTGTGAAAATAGGTTATGCACTGGGATGAGACAAGTCTGTTTATCCACCTAGAACCTGCAGAAACCTCAACATGGAGTAGATCGACACCAAACCCTAGAATAGAGCTCAAGAGGTATACAAGCATACAACAAGAGCAACAAACACAAGAGACACAAGGATTTGTTACTGGAGTTCAACCTCACACCTTGAGGTCTACGTCTCCGTTGAGGAACCCACAAAGGGTGGACCTTTACACCTAGGTCACTTTCCTCCCTCTAGCGACCACAAAGATCAAGCTAGAGTTACTTACTCAATTTCGGGGTGATACAAACCTCCTTGGGCAGCCACAAACCTTTGGATGCTCCAAGGCAGTGCCTAGCCGGCTAGGAGCTCAAGGCTCCAAGAGTAACAAACACGAAATGTGCCAACCAAGCGAAGAACGAGGTGCTCTAGAGATGGGAAATCAGCTCACTAGCACGCTCCAAGCTCTTGCTCTCAATCCCTCCTTAAATCCCCAACAAATCTCACCAAACCAAGGCCAAGGGGAGTGAAGAGGGGTGAGGAAGGAGTTCTGAGTGTTGCAGGTCGAAATGGGCAAGAGAGGGAGAAGGGAAAGGGTGGAGGGGGCTTTTATACCCCCTCACACAGAAAAGAGCCGTTACAGCTCTAAGACCCGGAATATCCGGGAAAACCCCGGAAACTCCGGGAAGTCCGGAGACTCCTGGAGAAACCTCGGAAACTCCGGCCTTCCAAGCTCAGCACCCAAAGAGTTTACCCCGTGAACGTGTTGGTGCAAAGGTGTCTCTGTGACGCCCCAGGTTTTTAATTAGCGTCATTAGTGCTAATGACCGAGTCAAACACGTTGACTTTGGTCAAACCTTGGTCAACCTGGGTCTTCACCCCGAAAACCTAGTCAACAATCACTAATGACCCTCTTAATCAAGTCAACACACACTTGTGGTCAAACCTCGGTCAAAGGTGTGGTCAAACCCTAGTCAAACCCCAATGTCTTTGAACCTCCTCTGGAACTTTTGCCACGTTCTCCAAATTTCACCTAAACACTTCACATTCTCCCAATGTAAAAGTTGTCCAGTTTTTCAAGGGACACAACTTTCATGTTGGGTGGCATTGGCAATTTGAAGTGGAAATTGGTGAAAAAGCTCGGTCAACGCCCCCAGTTACTATTTACCGACGCCATGAAAAGTCTCAACTTGGCGTGCAGTTTATGAAAGATCCGTTGATCAAAACATCTATGAGCCTTTGTAAAAGTTGTAGAGGGATGTTTGATCTACAACTTTGCTATTTAGCTCTTAGTGCACTTTAGTTCAAATTTTTGGAGTTATTGTGGGTCAAACAGGAGTAAGCGAGACGTTTTCGGCGACGCCGCGCCACGACGTCGTGGCCGCGCTCCAGAGCGCGCCCGCGCGCGCCGCGCCACGTCGGCCGCCGCCGTACGCGCACGTCGAGACGGGCCCGCGACCACCGGTCCGTGCGCCGTGCCTCGAGCTTGTGGGCGTGACGTAGATGGACCCCAGGCCGGGCCACGCGCCGCGCTCTCACTCGCTGGCCGGCAGCACCGCCGGTCCCCACCGGGCCGTCCGTGTCCCCCCTGCCACGCGCGCCTGCCGAGGCCAGGCCGCCGTACCCGCAGCTTAATAGTCGGGGCATCCTTCGCGACGGAGGCAAGGCCTCCCCCTCCCTCGCTTGCCTATAAAAGAAGCCGCAGCGCTCCTCACGCGAGCACGCCGCCACCATTGACGCCGCCTCGGTGAGCTCCTCCCTCCGCTAGTTTGCGTCGCCGGCCAACACCTCCAGCACCTCCACCACGTCACCCTCGAGCCCTAGCAGTCACGTGTGGGCTAGCACCGCCGGTCTCCTCGCCGGGATTGCCACCGCAGCGGTCGCCGGCGCCTGGCACCACCGAGCCCCCTCGCCGGCCGCCCCTCTGCCCAAACTCCGGCCGCAATCCGAGTCCTGGCGAGCTCCTGAACCTCCCCCGCCGATCCCCGGCCGGACACCGGCGAGAGCTCGCCGGGATTTGGCCGGAGCCGCCGCCGGCCATGGCCCAGGGGCCACATTGCAAAGCTTTTAATCTTTCCAGGGTCTTAACCGTGATCTAGGGGCATATCTATTAGGAAATCAAAGTTTCCAGGGACCTTCTTGAAGATCAGAATCTTCAATAGTAAAGCCTTTTTGCTGAATCTTGTAAAATCCGTAGAAATTTAAGGAAAAATGAAAAAAATGCAAACCCAATTTTGTTGGATTCCTTGTGAGAAACCCTACAACTTTTGTAAGGCATTACCCTACTTTTGAGTGATAGTTTTTGCATGAAAAATAGAAGACTGTTAAACCTAGATCTGTTGTAGCTCAAAATCTGCAAGCGCTCTGTAGTTGAATTTTGGATATGTTGGGTGTTATGTCTTACCTAGCTTCTGTACCAAAGGTTGCACAAAGTTATGTTGTAGATCTTTTATTATGAATTGTTTTGTATTTATGTTGAATCTGTCCAAATGATTTTTGTAGCCAAAAATAAATAGATTTTTGTGCTCAACTTCTGCATGTGATCTTTTTATTTTTAAATACACCTCTGGTAAATTAATCACAATTTTATATCTGTCAGAAATATTTAATCTGGTTTTATACCTAATTTTAAATGTAAATGCATAGCTCAAGATCTATAGTAGCTCTAGGTGTATGTGCTGCATGCCTAGCTTAGTTTTGGACCAGAGGCCATGTGTGAGAAACTTGGGATCCATTTGATGCTTATTTATTTTTGTATGCATTTCTCATGTTTGAATGGCTAGCTTTTGTTATTTTCGGTATATTTAATTTCATAGCTCTTTAAGTGTGCATCTTGTGTGCAGTGGCTTTGTATAGGTTTGTAGTGTTTCATAAACACACTCCCTAAATTTTATGAATTTATTTGTGAGTAAAAGCTTTGGAAGCCTTTTAAAGCTTAATGTTAGTTAAATTGGAAAATCACCAAAACACACTTGATGACCTTGTGTGTGTCATGTAAATCATGCTAAGAAGCTAAGTGACACACCCTTGCTGTTTGTGAAATTTAAATTAATTTATTTATATAAATGTGTACATAGTCACTATCAAAAAGACTAATTATTAAAGAACCGCATATTGTCCTTTATTGGAAGAGTATGCTGAATGTGTGTTTGTCAAGGTGAATATGGCCGACCATACTCTTCATGGTTGTCATATGTTGTTTGTAATTAATGAAATTAAAACTGTTAATTAAATCTTGCATTTGCATCCTCGTGTAGATCTTCCCGACGGTAGTTATACGCTCGTGCCGGAAGGAGGAGACGAAGGTGCTGACGGTGAGCTGCAGTACGTGGACGTAGCTCAGGACCTGGACCAAAGTCCAGAAGGGCCCAAGGCCAACCTTGCCAGCGAAGGCAAGCCCCGGATCATTAACCCTTCTTTTAAAATTATGCAATTACATTTGCTATGTTTGTGCATTTACGTTTCAGGAGTTGAATGAAACCCTAGATGCATGATCCCTAGGTACCTATGCTCTTTTACTAGCATGCTAGGTCGATAGCTGCTATGCTATAGGACCCGGTAGAAGTCGAGTGATGTTCGTCACTCGCGAGAATAGGTTCTTATGTTGGAATCATAAGATCTTTATAAATGGATTGCTCATGTGGTAAGAGCATGGGATTTGGGCTCCGGTCCAGTGGCTTTCGTGGGCTAAGCTTTTGAACGTACTAAGCACTTGTCGGGAATGGGACCGGTAAGCCTAGTACCTTAATGAGACGGTGCGGGAACTTACCCTTACTAATCTTGAGTAGTCACCTGCCCGGTTCGCCACCGGGAGGGGGGTACATGTGTGAAGCTGGGTGTCTTGTGGGGCATGCCAGATAGCCTTGTACCCAGGACTGTAAGCTTTGATCCCAAGCTGAGGACTTTTGGGAACCACCTGGTTGGTGGACTCTTGGTGAGGACACCCTACCGTGTGTTTAGGTTTACCTTGCAAGGTTATAAATCAATCGATTGTCGGCCTCTCACCGTTATCAGAGACTGCTTAATCAACTGGCCATGATATCCCTTAATGATGGAACTTTGTGAATATTACTGCTTGAATTAATTGTATTGTACAATTCTTGATTGAATTAGTTGGCTCACTTAGAAATGGTAATTAACTAGAAATTTGTGCTAAAATATTGAAAGTAAGGACATACTCTTTGTTGCTTTTCAGCAAAAGAACTCCACCGGCCAAAAAGCCTCTCATGTCTAGAGTTTGGTGATGTAGTTATCACCCGACGGTTAAGTCTTGCTGAGTATTAGTATACTCAGCCTTGCTTTAAAAATGTTGTTGCAGGTGTTGTTTGGCCTGGTGAGTTTCCACCCGGCTGGAAGCTGGAATGGGTGGATGACGACGAGTGATAGCATCATGGACGGCCTCCTGTGATGTTATCGTTGCGCTAGTTTATTTTATTCCGCTGTTTTCGAACTCTGAACTTTTACTTATCTTGTCATGTACAATAGTTTGTAATAATTAAACCCTTAGGGGTAATTTGGATTCAATTTGTGTTTGTACTCTGGACTCGCCTTCGCGTGAGTTTTAATGCATATGTTCGATCCTCTGTGTGAATTCCAAGTGATTTACCGGGCGTTAACCCGGCAACTAACGATGGGATGATACTTTACTGTCGCTTAATGGCCAAAGTGGATTGGTTTAGGTGATAGTACGGTATTTTCCTGGGCGGGTTGTCACAGTCTCTCATAGGTTTTGTTTTGACAACTAGAGCACCTGTTCGACTCTTGGAAGATACATTTCCTATCCCTCTTTATAGTACAGCGTTCCTAGGACTCAAATTCAAAATATAAAAAGAATAAGCCTTCATAGGAACCCCTTTGTAGTATCACTTCCTTTTTCTTACTCAAGGAATAACACTTGATGCCACATACAATTTTAATTCCTGCTCATACACTAGATAAAACATTAGCCACTTAAGCGTATGTCATTAAATCACCAAAACCCACTTAGGGGGCCAAGATACTCTTCAAAGGTTCCCAATCTCCCTCTTGGTGAATTGCAAAAAAAAAAGAGAGAGAGAAATGAAACTACTCCCTCCATTTTAAATTACTATTATTTTTAACATGTCTGAATATATCACTTTTATGGTACACTTAGACTGAGATATATGCTATGTTTATACACATAGCAAAATTTATACTACCTCTGTTTTTTTTATATATGACGCTGGCACAAGCAAACACAAACCAATTAGCACTAAAAAAACTGGCTGAAATGACATGTAAAAAAACCGAAGGTAGTACATATCACTACTAGAAAACCCTCCGTTTAGCTACGCTATATTTAGAGTTAGACACACTTTATTTCGTCTCTACAGCTTTGTAGATACACTTTCAAAAAGCGTCTTCGCAGGGACCGTGTCAGGCTTCGTAGAGACGAATTCGTTAAGCAAGTCTACTTGCATTGATACAATTTTAGAGACACATTTATATCATGCTTACTGGTGTAGTTACGTAGTATAGTAACACTTCATTGTATGTTGAAAAATATAGAGACAAACTCCTAGATACATTTATAACACGTCTACTAATTTATGAAAAAATAAAAAAATATTTCATATTTGAGGACACCCATCCATGATTATGTATGTTTAATATGTGCGGTGCGTAGGATTCGAACTCAAGATCTCTCACCTCACACATAGCTTCCTTACCGTCTCACCTACACAACAAATCTAACTTACATAAGTATGTTTTACTTTTGAGTTATCCTATGAAAAACTGTTATGACACTTATTTGATACGCTTTATGACGTTCCGACATGCTACTCACGAATCAAAGCATGTCTAACCATGCATCATTTTGAAACGTTTTTTACAGTCACGTCAAAAAGTGTCTTTTCATGGCTATAGACATTATTTGACACATATTGTAGCGTGTCTTGACAATAATGACGCTTTAAATCGTGTCTAACTTTGTGTCTAATTGAGATGATTTCAGTAGCGTGTTAAAAAAGTATCTCTATAAGACTACTAACAATGTAAGCGTGTCTAATATCGTGACACTTTGATATGTTATCAAAATCGTGTCAAAAAGCATCTTTATGCACTGACATAGAAACGCTTTGAGGGTGCGTTGCTACTATAACGTAGCTAAAAGGGGGGTTTTCTAGTAGTGTATATATAAAAATCAGAACCAATATATTTTTGGGATGGGAGAAATGCATACCAATCTACCGTCAGCCTCGGCCCTGCTGTGTACTCATCAGGGGCAACCGCCCAGGGCCCCCAAAATGCTAGGGGCCCCCAAGCAAGATACTTTGTATTGTACACTACTCTCATGTGTATAGTTCATGTGTACTAAATCGAGCAAACAACCAGTCCAAGTTCATCTGGTCACCATTGGGTAGTTCATCTCCACCACCAGTCCATCCGCACCTCCGATGACTATGGAAAAAGATTATTCCCCAACTAATTTAGATTAATATTTATTTCTTTATGGTATATTCTTCCATCCTTTTCTCTTTTTCTACACAAATTAAATCCAAATCAATTTTTAATAATGATTTAAAAAAAAACTCTACTTGGGTGCAGCAGCATGTATGCTTTAGTTTTGACTTTGCGCAGTATCACCAACTGTTATAAAAAAATTTGGTTTTTTCTGGGTTCTAAGGGACCTCCAACATAAGCTTCGCCCTGGGCCTCCGAAAACTCAGGACCGGCCCTGTCTACCATTCCTAGTTTTTTAGAATGACATAGTACATCGTACATGTTCACAACACGTACGCACACTCACCCCTATGAAGTACGCAAACCTTATCTCTATGAGCACCTCCGAAGAATTGAGTACCGGCAGATCTGAAGATTCCCGAAGTCACTACTAGCGCCTCGTCGTCGACTGAGTACCGACAGATCTGGAGATTCCCGAAGTCATATAAAAATCAGAACCAATATATTTTTGGGATGGGAGAAGTGTGTACCAATCTACCGTTCCTAGTTTTTTTTTAGAATGACTTGGTACATCGTAGACGTTCACAACACGTACGCACACTCACCCCTATGAACAAACGTACGCAAATCCTACCCCTATGAGCACCTCTGAAGAACTGAGTACCTGGAGATTCCCGAAGTCACCACTGGCGCCTCGTCGTCGACAGGAACGTCGCTTACCACTTAATGCATAACAGGATTTGGAATAAATCCAGAAAAAAGTGCGAGATTCCCGAAGTCACCACTGGCGCCTCATCGTTGACGGGAACATCGCTTACCACTTAATGCATAACAGGATTTGGAATAAATCCAGAAAAAAGTGCGAGTATCAGGATTTGAACCCTGATGTTTAGCATCCCCACTAGATCGTACTACCATTAGATTACAAGTCAGTGGGAAAAAACTTGCAAACCCCCCTCATATGCTTAAGCATGACCCCGGCCGGGCCCACCATCGCAGTCTTCCCCTCCCTCCCTCGCTCCAACGCCGACGTCCCTCCTCCCTCCCGTCCGGCGGGGGCCGGCTGTTCCTCGTCAAATCCCGCGGGCCCCGCCCGCGTGCGCGTGGCCCAACGCCCGCTCCTCGTCGCCGTCCGTCCAGGCCCCCACATATACCTGAGCATTTTTCGGGTCGGGCCGGGTTCGGGCCGGGCCGAAAAAAATTTCTGTTATTTCGGGCTGAAAAAATCCTGCCCATGACCATCCCACTGGACGCGTCGGGCCTTAATTTTCGGGCCGGGCTCGGGCCGGGCCCGGGCTTGGGCGGGCCGCCCGCGCATTTTATAGTGTAAAACAACTAAAAACAGCATTTCGGGCCGGGCTCGGACCAAAAAATTTTTTTCGCGGGCTTCAAGATCTCTGCCCACGCCCGTCCAGTAAGGCTCGTGGGCGGGCCTGGCGCGGGCCGGGCCCGGGCCGGGCCAGCGGGCCGGGTCGGGCCGGGCTCAAAATGCTCAGGTATACCCCCACACCTTCTTTCTTTCCGGCCACTCCAAAAACAATATCACGTTTCGAGGACGAGAAGAGCCCACCGTGCCGTGCCCCGAACAAGAAAACCCCCTCCAAGTAGATAGGTCGATGGGGATCCGGCGGGCCTCGTTAAAGAAACAAAAATGGACGCGTCACGCGACTCGCGCGAGTCCCTTTCTTTCTGGCTGGGGGGGCACGCACAGCACAGTCTTCTTTCTCAGAACCTTTTTAAATTCATCAAAGGGTGTGTTTAGAAGTCCAACTTCTCCCAAAATTCACTATGTAAAACGAAATTTTCCCATCACATCAAACATCACATAAAAATACCGACACATGCATGGAGTACTAAATGTAGATGAAATCAAAAACTAATTACACAGTTTGGATGTACTTTGCGAGATGAATCTTTTAAGTCTAGTTAGGCCATGGTAGGACAATATTTACCACAAACAAACGAAAAGTACTACAGTACTTTTCAGCCTAAAATCCGTGCAAAATCCAGAATTTTGCATCCCAATTCAGGGAACTAAACACACCCAAAGTAAAAAAGCACAAAAATAACTAGTAGCATCAAATTCGTGACACTGTTGGTGACGACGGCGTGTGCAGTTGGTGTTGGTCAATGAAAAAAATATTGCGAGGCTACTGCTGGCTGCAGACAAGCAGGTGCACAGTTGTGCACAGCTGTTTGGGGGATACCGCCGCCTACGTGGTCGTGGACGACCGGTGTGCCCTGCCGTCGTGGCGTGCCCTGACGCCCGGCCGGCAGCAATCATTGGGCGAGCGCGGAGTAGATTAACCGAATTTTCAGCTCTGAGGACGGCAATCATGAGGCATCCGACGGCCGACGAGCGACGACAAGCGACGACGATCCTTATGATCCGGAGGTTGCTCAGGAACGCCATTGTATACTCCTTCGGTTCCAAAACGTGACTTTTTTAAAAAAAAATTAGGTACTACTTCCATCCATAAATATATGAGTTTCAAAATGAACTAACTAATTCATCCTAAACGTCATATATTCTAGCGAAATGGAGGGTGTACCATTTATGTACGTAGAAAAGTCGAAATAATAAGTATTTTAAAACGGATGGAGTATTACTCATTTTTTGTTTGACCTCAATTACTTCAAAACGGAATTGGATGGATGAGGCACGAGAGTAACTCATTTTTAGAATCCATACCGTAGTCTCAAACTAAGGTTTGTTTTGTCGACAGTGGCCTAAACAACTACCAATAGTAGTGAGGTAGCGCTTTCTTATTCTTTATTAATTTATATCAATTCAATTTGACAATTCGAAACTATGAGATTAAGTTGTCAGAAATCTTCATATCTAAAGGTTCCTAAGGAGCGGTCTTTTTTTCAATGGAGTATATATAATCGTGCTACAATCGTACATTAAATTGTATGCCACGAGTAGAGATTTTTCTTGAAACATAAAGGGAAAAATAGGTGGGCATGGAGGTGGGTCGGACCAAAGATTCCAAGAATCTTTACCATCACTTATCAGTTATTCTCCTTTTTCACTCCATCGAATCTAAATTGGAATAAGTTTCCGTTGGATGGTACAGTACTTATTCCATTTCTGAAAAATACCGTAGTAAATACAAGCTCAGAGTTTTCCTATAGTTTCTTTTGTGCGTCGGCAGCGTAACTCATTTTATTTATTAGTTTGTCTATAATACTACGAGAATAATAATATAGCTGGGAAATAATGTGGCCACGAAACATGTTTGCTGCGCAATTCACTCTTCCAAATTGAGTCACGTGCACCAGAAAGAAATAAACAGGAGGCGCTATCCACCCGTCCTCTCCTCCTGCTGCTACCCCACAGAGAGAGAGAGAGAGGGGGAGGTCCCCTCCACTACACGCCTCTCGCCGTCGCGTCCTCCCCCTCTCGCCTCTTCAAAGCCTCCGCCACTTGACTCCTGTCCCCTCTCGCGTGGTCCTCTTCCTCCTCCTCCCCTTGTCCCTCGAGCACGCCTCCCCTCGCCGGCTCGCCCGCCGCGCCCAGCCTGCCGCCCCGGAGCCCCGGCTCGCAGCGGGGGGGTATGGCGTTCCACTACCCGGACCACGCGCTGGCGATGGACCCCACGGCGGCGGCGGCGGCGGCCGGGGTCGGGGTCGGGGCGGCGGTGAACCCTAGCTTCATGACCGGCGGCGTGGGAGGAGGGGGCGGGTGGGAGCGGGAGAAGGCGGCCATCGCGGCGCACCCGCTGTACGAGCGCCTCCTCGAGGCGCACGTCGCCTGCCTCCGCGTCGCCACCCCCGTCGACCAGCTCCCACGCATCGACGCGCAGATAGCCGCCAGGCCCCCGCCCATGGCCGCCGCCGCGGCTGCGGCTGCGGCGGGCGGGGCGCAGTCGGGGGGCGAGGAGCTCGACCTCTTCATGGTGAGGAACCCAACCCTCTCGCGCCTCTTTCTCTCTTTCCCTCTCACGGTCTTACGATGATGAAGCTCTGTAAGTTTGCCTGGTAGCTCGCTTTGTGGATTTTGTGATTGGATTTGGGGGTGGATTGTATTGTATGGGTGGACCTGGATGGCTGTATTTCGGAAATTGTACGGTGAAAGTATCTGGTTAGTTCCAAATGGAATTTCGAATTTACCGAACTAATTATGTATGCCTAGCAACGGAACTGGAAGTTTTAGTGTAAATAAAGTTGCCTCATGGTCATGGAGTGAAGATAATATCTCTTGACTTGCTTCTCTTCCATGATTGCATCGCTTTTGAATAGCGAACTCGTTTTTGGCAATTTTCCACTTACGTGTAGCTCCCTTTTCATTATGAATAGATATTAAATCTCCCTTTATGGCTATATCTGTAGCGAACCACTCATGCGCGGACGCATGCTCGTGCATCACTTAAGCTTATTGTTTTCTTTGTTTGTGCCTCGTGAACGGTTTCCACGGTATATCATTTCCCCCGTTTTTCTCTCGGCTTCTAATGTACATCTTGTTTATCGTGCAGACACATTATGTATTGCTCCTATGTTCGTTCAAGGAACAACTCCAGCAGCATGTGCGTGTTCATGCAATGGAAGCAGTGATGGCTTGCTGGGAGCTTGAACAAACTTTACAAAGCCTTACAGGTACCTGCAAGCTTTCTAATGTTCAAGAGGAACATTCTTCTGATTCTTGATATTTGCTGTTCCACCATTTTATTCATATGGTCGTCACGATAAGTTTCCATTCAAGCAATAAAGTGAACCATCTCATTGAAGCTTTTCGCCACAAAAGAAAAGTCATGAACCATTCTTCCATTCTTATCTTTCCTTAGGGAGTTGACCAAAAATTCATCTAATGTTGGTTTTATTTGGTACAACGAAACTACAAATAGAACCAACATTGGTAGTATATATTTTCTTGCATTAGAATCGAATCCTTAAAATTTCAAGCTATCATGCACCTGATGGTGCCTTAGTCAGCATAACTCAAAAGGTATCAAAGTTTTCCCAATCATATCTGTTCCTCTCAGGACAGTTAATGTATATTCTGGGGAATGGAAATAACCACAGTACAAGGCACCTATTAGGACATTTTGATATTTCTTTCAAAAAACTAGCCATAATTCCATATAGGTTCGTGAAGTCAGGAATTCTTGTAGTTCAGAGGAGTCCTGTGTATCAGAAAAATACTTCAGATATGCTTCTGAAACATAATGTTTCTTGTATCAGAAGTTGTCGATTGTGATTTGTGCCTTTAGACAGTGGTAAAAGAAAAGTTTAGTAGGTGGTCCTTTACATAATGTAAAATATATGCAAAAGTTCAATGGTATTCATGGATCGCACTTGCTACCACATGTCCACATCTTCCATTGGAGCATTAGGCGAACAGGCGTCATGTATTTTGAATACTGTCCATGGCCCTTTATGCACTGAAAACAAATGTTGGCCAAAGTTAGGACATTCTGAAGGTTTATTCTTTTTCTTTTTTGGTGTCAAAGTTTTGTGGAGACTGCAACATTGCCTTTCCCACTTAAATATTTTAGCATCAGCTAGCTTGTGTCAGTCTATCTACCAGCAGAGTTGTCACAATCTTCCTTGAACGTGAAACATACCTGCAGAAAATTGTGAGTATTGTATTTGTAGGAGTCACAGTGATAAATCGAGATCTTGCTTTTCAAAAAAAATATATATATATATATCGAGATCTTGCAACATTGCTGGGAAACATGGTTGAAACTTTTCTTTTTACTGACAAAGACATACTACTAGTTTTTCTAATGTGTGCTCTTCCTGCAGGGGCATCTCCTGGTGAAGGCACTGGGGCTACTATGTCTGATGACGAAGACAATCAGGTAGACAGTGAGAGCAATATGTTTGATGGAAATGAGGGGTCAGATGGAATGGGATTTGGTCCCTTAATGTTGACCGAGGGTGAGAGATCCTTAGTTGAACGTGTCCGGCAGGAGCTGAAGCATGAGCTTAAGCAGGTAATATTACACCCTACAACCATCTAAATTTTCAGCTGTAAGTATAGTGTTATCTAAACCGAGTTCTCATCTCTCAGGGATACAGAGAAAAACTTGTGGATATTAGGGAAGAGATTATGCGGAAGAGAAGAGCTGGGAAACTCCCTGGCGACACAGCAGCTACGTTGAAAGCTTGGTGGCAAGCTCATTCCAAATGGCCATACCCAACTGTATGTGGTAACACGTGGATCCTATCACTTCCAGCACCAGTTCCCAGTTACTCATGTGCATATCGTTCCATAACACTTGTTTAGGAGGAAGACAAGGCTAGGCTGGTGCAGGAAACAGGGCTGCAACTAAAGCAGATCAATAACTGGTTCATCAACCAGCGTAAGCGGAACTGGCACAGCAACCCAGCGTCATCCTCATCCGACAAAAGCAAGAGGAAAAGGTACGGCAACGAGAAACTACACTAAGCTTCACATTGTACTGCATACACCTTTCTGTTTCCTGTAATGCTTATTCTTGGAATAAAGAAGCACTGCAGGTGATGGCAACGCCGAGCAATCCTGGTAGAGTGCAGTTGGAGAAGAATTATATGTAAATAACGCCTCTACTGAGAAGAATGGCACCTATTTGTTACTCGGGAAACGATCATCACCAGCGTTTCCTGAGTACCATATTCGTACAAAGATACCACACAATGTAATAATGTTGTTAGTCATAAACTAAATAATTTGTATAGTGAATAACTAGAGACTAGCATTCACTTTCGGTATTGTATAGTGTAAATGTGTAATTGATTGGATGTACTGCCTCTATAACTGTACGGGTCAGATGTATTTGACTAGCATTTGATATTGTATTCTGTGGAAGTGTGTCGTGTAAAACAGCGGATTATAAACTGTTTGTTTTATGAATTATCTGTGGATTATTGAGATTGTAGTTTGCGTTGGGGGACTGGACTTTTTTTTAAGAAAAAACTTAGGTGACTGGATTATTGAACCGTAACAATCTGATCTGCGAACTGTTACCATAGCAGACTTTCAAGCTTTTCTCTACGGCTCAAAATATAGCTTCGTTTAAACTTTTTCAAAGTCAAAATTCAATTTTGACTGTGAATAATGAAATAATCATAAATGCTAATAGCGTAAACATGATATTGATAGATTTATCAGGAAACAAACTATTGTCATGTACCATCAGTACTATAGCAGGCGCCAGGATTAGTTAGCAGTTTGTCAGAAATAAGATTGGTTTGATTAGCTTGAGAATTAAGTTAAGAGATATAGCTTAGAGATATTTGAGAGTTTGTTGGTAATTGGCGTCATATAAGCCAACAGTTAGGGAGAGGGAGAGCAAGCTAGATCTATCTGTAACCTGCCCGTCGTCCTGCCCCTGTAGTGCGTCGTGAGCACCATTGCTGCTCCGCCGCGCCGCTGTTAGTTCGATCTCCCTCCCGCAACGGCCCAAAGACCGCTGCGAACTCGGTCGCGCCCTAGTAAAGTAGGCAACCCTAACCCTAGATCTCTCGGGTTAGGGGAAAAGAAAATCGATTCGAGTCAATCAGGCAACCCTAACCCTAGATTAGTCTTGGATTAGGGGAAGAGATGAAGAAGCCAAAACCTAACCCTAGATCTAAAATCGGCGACGCAAGAGGGGGGACCTACCTGTTGTGGGCTTACATTGCCGTCGGGAACACCACCGCCGAGCGGGTTGAAACTGCCGCGTGCGGGTTGTACTCGGCGCCATCCTTGAGCCGCTCGACGGCGGCGTGCCCACCCTCGGGGTGGACGCGCGCGCCGGCGAGGGGTGAAGGGCGACGCCGCTTTTCTCCACCGCGCCGCCATGAGAAGGCCCTCCTCTGGATCTCGTTTTGACAGGTGAGGGGAGATGAGGAGGGGGTGGTGAGTAATAAGAAGAGGAGCAGAGGGTGCTGGCCGCCGGTTGTCCACTGGGGCGGCGCCGCTCCTTACCGCCGCCGGCGGAGGCACCGGAGGCGGGGAAGACGCACGCGCCGCCGCTGCGGGACTGAGATGGAGACGGCGGAAGAAAAATGAAGCTAGGGTTTTCAGAACCGCCGGCCGGATCTTTTATACTCCCTCCGTCCCCTTTTAACTGTCGTTGGAGCCACAGTGCTATGTCCCCAAATATCAGTCGTTGCCTATCACCGCACTAGGTCGTAGGGGTGAGTACTGATTTGTTTACTGTAAAAAAAATATGCTAGGGTGAGTAGCATTGATGGTAATCCATCCAAATGTACAGATGGCCGATGATTGGAATGTAGGGGTGTTAGTGTCATTTTTCACTCTCCTTGGTAACTGGGGATGAGCTTCCGACGACAAATAAAAAGGGACAGAGGGAGTACGCCAATTTTTTCGCACGGGCAAGTGAGCACCGTCAATGTGGAGATCGACGGCTGCGGACGGATGACGCGTCGTGGGCCAGTTACGGCCCAGGCGGGTTGTGGCCGCGGGCCACTTCGCCGCCCTGGCCGTCCGCTGTCGGGCCGGGAGCCCAGGCGGGTGAGTCCAAGCAGGCCGCGGGCCGAAAGTAGTGCTGGGCCGAAAGTGTTGGCCATGAACAGTAGTTCTTTTTCAATTAAGTTTCAATTTTCAGAAGCATTTCTTGTTTTGTGTTTATGTTTTTTGTTTTGTTTTTTTAATTATGTTTATATCTCTTTAAATTTTGTATAATTAGATAAAATTTCACAGAGAGTAAGATGCTTCTGAAATTAAGTTTTTCTTGTTGTTTGTCCTGTTTTTTCCGCTGTGTTTTATATTCTCTAGTTAAATTGAACCAAAAGGATATTTAATAAGAGAAGAAATTTAATTATGAGTAATTTATGATATTGTTGTTTTTCTGACCGAAGCTGATAATTACGATATCATAAACTGTAACACTAAAGTTTTCATGCATTAGTTCTATTTTTCTGCCCAAAGGTGATATATAATTAATGTAGAAGTATGTTGTATGTATTTATTTTGACCAAAGTTAAATTGATGCATGCAATATTTATTGTTAAATGTTCTCACTCTTTTCTGAATTTTAATTTTCAACACAAGCTGGTTATGTTGGCCAGATCCCTGAGTTGACTGGCAACAACTACACGACTTGGCGCAAGGTGTTGAAACTGACATTTCTGTATGGAGTATGTGATCACCACAAAGCGTCCTGAAGCTTCTGAGGCACCGGTCAGAGGTGCAGATGAGGCTGATGCTGCTTGGCAAGCACGGGAAAACGCCCATATTAAGGCAGAAAGTGAGCATCAACTCGCCAAGGTGAGGTGGGATCTAGACAACAAAAGATGTCTAGCGATTGCACAGACTAAGATGACTGAGGCTATTAAGGCGTGTATTCCTGAAAAGGATAAAGACGGAGTTTTACTCACTGCTGCCAAATATTTGGCAATAGTGGACAGACATCACTCTCACCACACTAAGACATATGCCAATACCACTATTGGCAGTCTGGTTGCAATGAAGTACACTGGTGGTGGTATAAGGGACCACATTCTTAAGATGAGCAACATGAATGGCAAGCTTGCTGAGATGGGCATGGTCCTTCCCACTGAGTTTGTCATTCACTTGATATTTAAGTCCCTGCCTCCTGAGTTCTCAGCTTTTGAGGTCAACTATAACACCATTCCAGATAAGTGGGACGTGCATAAGCTTATTGCTATGTCTGTCCAAGAGGAGGAGAGGCTTAAGGCTCAAAATGGTGGTCTTGTCAACTATCTGAGTCATGGTAAGAAGCCACAGAAGAGAAGCTTTCTGAGTAAGAATTTTCAACCTAAGAATCAAGCGGAGAGTGGACCTTCCAATGCACCAAGCAAGCCTCATGGTAAAGCCTCAGTCCAGAATGATCAGTCTCAGAAAACTCCACCCCAGACAGAGTTTGCTCCAAACTAGTGTCACTGGTGCAAGCAGACAGGGCACTGGAGGAGGCAATGCCCTCAATGGCTGAAGCACATGTTGTCTAAAGGTGAGGACATTATTACGTTTGTAGATGAATCCCTGTACTTAAGTTATGATAAATCTACTTGGTGGATTGATTCAGGTGCAACTACTCATGTTGCTAATTCTATGCAGGGTAGGAGTACAAGGAGGATCCTAGCAAGAGGAGAAAGAAGAATTAAAGTTGCGAACGGTGTCGAGGCAGAAGTGGAGGCGGTTGGAGATCTCCCCATTAAGTTGAAGGACGGCTTCACACTTCGCCTACATGATGTTCTTTACGTTCCTTCTTTAAGTCGAAATTTAATTTCAGTGTCATGTTTAGCAGACTATGGATTTGAGTGCCAGTTTAGTGCACAACAATGTTTGATTAAGTTAAATAATGTTTCTGTGGGTCTTGCCATCCGACAAGACAAACTTTACATGTTGGCTATTCATGATGTTTCCACTGAATGTGTTGAGAATGTATGCGATATTGAGAATGTTTCATCATCTACAGATGTAAGTAAGAAGCGGAAGCGAATTGATAGTGTATCTTCGAAATTATGGCACTGTCGTTTAGGCCATATTTCGAGGGGAAGGATGGAACGCTTAGTTAAGGAATCAATTCTTCCGCCTTTAGAATTTAATGATTTAGAACAATGTATCGATTGCATTAAAGGCAAGTTTGTTAAGCAAATAAAGAAAGGCGCAAAGCGAAGTACAGGAGTGTTGGAGATAATCCACATAGACATTTGTGGTCCTTTTCCTGTGGTATCTGTGGATGGTTTAGATTCATTCATTACATTCACAGATGATTATTCTCGATATGGGTATATCTATCCAATCAAAGAGAAGTCAGAAGCGCTAGATAAGTTTAAGATTTTTAAGGCTGAAGTTGAAAATCAGCACGACCTAAAGATTAAGGTGGTGAGGTCGGACCGAGGTGGAGAGTACTACGGTCGACACACCCCGTATGGCCAAGTTCCTGGACCTTTTGCAAGGTTCTTACAGGAAAATGGCATAATTGTCCAGTATAGTACACCGGGTGAACCTCAGCAAAATGGAGTAGCTGAAAGAAGGAATCGTACCTTGATGGATATGGTCAGGAGCATGTTAAGCTACTCAACTTTACCAGTTAGTCTGTGGATGGAGGCGCTAAAACCGCCACTCACATTCTAAATAAAGTACGTAGTAAGTCAGTACCTACAACACCGTATGAGTTGTGGACGGGTAGGGAACCCTCCATGAGATATATGCGCGTGTGGGGTTGTCCTGCAGAGGCTAAATTTTTCAACCCAATTGGGAAGTTAGACCCCAAAACAGTAAGTTGCCATTTCATTGGCTATACAGAAAAGTCTAAAGGTTATTGTTTCTACTATCCTAACAGACATACAAAGTTTGTGGAAACGAGATATGCTATCTTTCTAGAGAATGAAATGATCAGAGGGAGCAAGGCAGCTCGAAAGATTGATCTTGAAGAAAAGCGGGCGTGTGCACCCACTCCAATGGTTGAAGAGCCATATTTTGTGCTGCTTGTTGTTCTGACACCTACAGTCCAACCCACTGTGGTGCCGAAACCTGTTGTTAGTACTCCTACGCCATCAGTGGAAGAAAATGAGGAAACTGTTCATTAGGATCCTATAGAAACAACTGATGCACAGGAAGAACCACAACAACCCCAAGTACAGGAGGAGCCAGCCATAGAGGCCCTGAGGAGGTCTCTAAGAGTTAGAAAGTCAGCTATCCCTGATGACTATGAAGTTTATGAATGTGAAGAAATTCACATAGAAGGTGATCCTACTTCTTTTGGAGAAGCTATGAGTCGTTCTGATGCATCCAAGTGGTTGGAAGCCATGTAAGATGAAATGAAGTCAATGAGTACCAACAGAGTTTGGGACTTAGAAGAAATTCCTAAAGGAGCTAAGACAGTAGGCTGTAAATGGGTCTACAAAATTAAGTATGACTCCAAAGGGAATATTGAAAAGTATAAGGGACGGCTTGTGGCTAAGGGTTACACACAAAGAGAAGGGATAGATTATAATGAGATGTTTTCTCCAGTCTCGTGTAAGGATTCTTTTAGGATCATAATAGCTTTAGTGGCTCACTTTGATTTAGAATTACAGCAGATGGATGTAAAGATGGCATTCCTGAATGGAGATTTATATGAAGATGTATACATGACTCAACCCAAAGGTTTTGTTGTGAAAGGAAAGGAGCATTTGGGATGTCGTTTAATAAAGTCCATTTATGGATTAAAGCAAACCTCTAGACAATGGAACTTAAAGTTTGATGAAACAATTACAAAGTTTGGTTTTAAAGCAAATGTTGAGGACAACTGCGTTTACGCAAAGTTTAAGGGTGGGAAATTTATTTTCCTGATATTGTATGTGGATGATATCCTGCTTGCTAGTAGTGATGTCAGACTGCTGTAGGAAACGATAAAGTTTTTGTCCTCAAAATTTGATATGAAAGATCTTGGTGAAGCCTCATATGTTTTAGGCATTGAGATTCATCGAGACAGAAAGAATGGGGTCTTAGTTTTATCACAAAAGGCATATTTGGAAAAGATTCTTAAGAAATATAATATGCATGTGAGTAAGGCCACACCTACTCCCATAATTAAGGGCGATAAGTTTGGACTTTATCAATGTCCAAGGAACCAATATGAGATCAATCAAATGGAGATGATTCCATATGCTTCAGCAGTTGGTAGCTTATAGTATGCACAAGTGTGCACTCACCCTGACTTAGCATTTGTTACGGGAGTACTTGGAAGATATCAGTCTAATCCAGGCAAAGAGCATTGGATGATGTTAAAGAAAGCTTTTCGATATCTCCAAGGTACGAAAGATATGATGCTTACATATAGAAGGTCTGATTCCCTAGAGATAGTAGGGTATTCAGACGCTGATTATGCGGGAGATAGAGATGATAGAAAATCCACGTCAGGATATGTCTTCACTCTAGCAGGGGGAGCTATCTCATGGAGAATCTCTAAGCAAGAATTGGTTGCAACATCCACGATATATGCAGAGTTTATAGCCTGTTATGAGGCAACAGGACAGGTGATGTGGCTAAAGAAGTTTATACCTGACTTGAGAGTGGTGGATTGTATTCATAGACCACTAAAGTTGTACTGCGATAATGCTCCAGCAGTATTTTACACTCACAACAACAAGTCGACTAATGCTACCAAACCGATAGAAATAAAGTTCTATGCGGTGAAAGATAGAGTCCGGGATGAAACTATAATTCTGAAGCATTTAAGTACTAAAGAGATGATCACGGATCCGCTTACAAAAGGCTTACCACCCAGTGTGTTTAAGGAACACATTACCGGTATGGGTTTAAGGGAAAGCCTATGATTCCTGGACTGGGCCCAAGTTAAGATCCTTTCAGATTGGATGAGCGTATTGTGGCTGGTTAGTCTAGTTGTGATTACAACTAAGATGACCCATGCTCGATATGTTCTATTCATGATGGAAAGGATATCAATTAAGGAACTCGAGATTATGTGAAGGTGTTAAGTGAGATCAAGAGGGAGAATGTTTGTTCGATCTCCCTCCCGCAACGGCCCAAAGGCCGCTGCGGACTCGGTCTCGCGCCCTAGTCGGGGGCGCCCAACCAATCAATGGTTGGTGGGCCCCCGCACACACAACGCTATATTAAGAGGGTGGGGGCCACGGGCGCTGCTCACGAGGTTCGACTGCGCCACCGCCACCCACCCCACAAACCCTACCGACTAGGGGGCGCTGGAGCGGCGGGACTGCCCACGATCGCCGCCTACGTCTGGCTGGATCCGGAGGACTCGGTGCCATCGCCCACATCTCCGTCATGCACACTCCGCCGCCGTCGTCACCGAGCCGACACCGTCTCTCCCTCAACCCACGGCCGCCCCAGCGTCCGCCTTCGCCACCATGTCGGGAGAAGGTGCTCCCCAAGCATCCCTGGAGGGTCTACCTTCTCTAACTCCTCTGTTTTCTTTATGTAGTAGTGTAGATGTGCTAGAGTAGTTCTTCTAGGTTAAGATCTAAGTGTGTTTCACATATATCTATCTAAGTTAAGTGCCACCCGACTAGATCTTCTACTAGTACTTGTGTATGTGTTGATTCTTAAGTTATAACAGCCACCGGGGTCCAGGGCCATGGCTAACCACCTCCTTTGAGTATAATCTACGCCGTGTTACTCCCTCCAATTTCCTTCCCCAATCCATCCGTGACAACTTGGTATAAGAGATGCCTCATTACGTGCCCATGGGAGACGACGCGAAATCCGTCGCCGACAGCCTCCTCGAACTCGCGGCGACCGTCAACAACCTAGCCACCAAGCTCGACAATTTGACCACGAGGGTCGACCACCTGGCGCCACTCGCGCCGGTGGCCACCAAGCTCGCCGCACTGCCAGAGAAAGTCATCACGCTCCAATCCTCTGCTTTTGAGAACACGAAGCAGGTCAAGGCGCTCAATTTGGTGCTCTACCGCGTCGAATCAGCCCAGCGGGATGGCAAGGTGCACGTCGCGGAAGACGGTGATGACTCAGGCGCTTCCGGTGACGGGCCACCTAAGCCTTCCCCCAAAACCGGCGCACATGGGGAGCAGCCGCCCTTCCGCCACGAACCACTGCCGTGGAACCCCTACTGCGACGAGGAAGATGACTACACCGACACCCGCTTCCATCCTCGCGCATGCCTCGAATTTCCCATGTTCGACGGCAAGGAGGACCCACTGTTGTGGCTCAACCGTTGCGAGACCTTCTTCCGCGGCTAAAATACGCCGGAGCGCCACCGTGTCTGGTATGCGGCGATGCATCTCACCGGCTCTGCCCAGCTATGGTACTCTCGCCTAGAGCTCACGGCTGGCACTCCATCCTGGCGCCGCTTTGCCCAACTGGTGCAGCAACGGTTCGGCCCGCCCATGACCGACAATCCCGTCGGCCAGATCATGCTTCTCTGCCGCGTCGGCTCCGTCGACACCGACCTCACGGAGCTGTAGTTGGTTCAGATGTACACGGCGGGTCTGGTGAACCTGTTGAAGACTGACGTCATGCTCCGCCACCCACAATCGCTCGATGATGCCCTCATGCTCACCCGCGCCTACGAGCAGAGGATGTTGCTCGCTCCGGCAGATACCGGGCAAGGCCGCGGGGGGCGCTCGACGGTCTCCTCGGCGGCGTCTGCTCCCGCAGCAAAGTCAGCGTTGGCAACGCCCGCTCTGGTCTCTTCGTCCACTGCCGCCACCGGGACGGGCAAGGTCACGCTGCTGTCTGCGCAACTGCCGTGCTGCCGTCTCTCTCCGTCGAGATGTCGCAGCGTCGTGCCGACGGACTGTGCTATAATTGTGACGAGAAGTTCGTCCTCGGCCATCGATGCAAGAAGCTCTTCATCCTTGAAGTGGTGGTGGATGATGAGAAAGAAGTGGACGAAGAGATCAAGTGCACGGTGCTCTTCGGCGTTCTGGATGTTCCAGGCATCTCCCTCCATGCCGTCACAGGCATCCGCGCCAAGGGGTTCCAGACCATGAAGGTGTTCGTCTCCGTCGGGGATGCCGTTGTAACATCCCTGATGTTTCATTAACCTAAGTACATTAATTAGTCATGTTAATCAAGTGTGATTAGTCCCAAAGTATGCTTATCATAGTTTTGACCAACTTTGCCAAATAACCCTTGGTCAAAATCCCAAAATTTGGTCAAACCCCTTAAAAGCTCTATAATGCTGAAATGGTTTTCTAGCGCATTCTCCAAATTTTACTATAGAATTTCAAATTCTGCCAATACAAAAGTTTTTCCTTGTTTCTAGGGACACATTTTTCATAATTGGTGGACATTCAAAATTTGAATGCAAATTAGCTAAAATTTGAGTTGAAGTCGCTATGAACAGTAACCGGGGCCGAGTTTTGCAGCAAGTTCACCACGTTTTTCTCTTCAATCTATTCATCCAAATATAGGTCACCCTTTGCAAAAGTTGTATTCTTATAGTTCCTGTACAACTTTCATTTTTGGAGAATTTCAACTTGTATTCAAAATTTTTGAGTTTCGCTTTTTTGAAAATGGGCAAACGAAATTAAAAGAGGGCGCCGGCCGTCGCGCCACCGTGCTCTGCGCGTCGCCGCGCTCTGGTGCGAACGTGCACACGCCCGTCCGCCCGCCCACGTGGCGTCAGCGTGGCAGTTCGGCGTACGGACGCCTGGAGTCCGTCGCCGCGGACCGCTCGCTCACGGTGGTGTCTCCGCCCACCTATGCGTCGTACGTTGCGCCTAGGGGCGCAGCTGCGGCCTGGCAGTGGGCCCGACTGGTCACACGCCGCCGCGCGTCGAGGCCGTGCGCCCCGCGCGCATGCAAGGCGGGCCAGCTGGCCGCGCCAAGCCTTAAGGCGCCCCTTGCCTCGTCCGCGTCAATTTGCACACGCCCCGCGCCTCAAAAACCCAAGCCGCACGCCTCGCTGCCGTTTCCGGCGTCTGCCGGCTCGCCATTGCCGCCGCCGCTGTGCTTTCCCCTCCTCCGTTCGTGTGCGCCGCCCCTCTCCACTGCTCCTCCTTCCTCTCGCCCTCCTGCACCTTCCACCGTCACTGACGCCTCAATTTCGCGCCGCTGTCGCCGAGCTCCGGCGGGCGCAACCCCTGCGCTCCGCCGTGGAAGCTCGCCAGCGACCTTCCCGGCCGGGTTTCCTCCACCAATCGAAGCAGGTGGGTCCCCTAGGGACTCCGGGCTCCTCCTCCGGCCGAGTCCGGCACCCCAACGACCGCCGGCGAGCACCCCTGCGCTGGCGAGGGCTGGTTTGTAATGATTTCAATCTTTCTAGGGACTTTTCCATGAACTAAGGACCTATTCGTAATATAGAAAATTTTGATCAATGGTCTAAGCATAAAAGCTGTTTTAGGTTTTAGCTGCAAATTTGAAAATTCATTAAAAATCATAGAAAAATCATAACAATGTAAATCCAATTGTGTTGGTTTCCTTGTGATGAGATCTACATTTTGTAGAAAGGTTGTATAGGGTTTTTATGTATAGTTTTGAAATGAAAGTTCAAACTCAGTTTGATGTACTTTTGTTGTAGTTCAAAATGTACTTATGATATGGAGATGAAATTTGGATATGTTGTTCTTTATGCCATGTTTAGATTTGTGACCAAAGATAACACATGTTTGATGTGTAGATTTGTACTTATGATTTTTGTAATTTTTATGTTAGGTTAAGCTTGATGCTTTTTATAGTCCCCTCAGTAAACCTTTTCTTTAAGCACCAATGCACCCTAGGTCTTTGTCATGATGAATAGCACCTCTGGTAAAATGTTTATGATTTTAGGACTCTGTTTGATTTATTTTTTGTATTTAAGTTTGTGTAGGATTTTAAATTGATAACTTGAATAGTAAGGTAGATCTACTTTTGTAATTTAGTCAGGAGCTTAAATTTGACATGAATGACCTGTAGGAAATATTTGAGGTCAAAAAGATTTAAGGAAGTTATGTTAGGCTAAAATTTGTCTTTTTCATCTAAATTAATTTATATGTAATCTGGAGCTAATGTTTGGTATCTAAGCTTAGTTTAGTCATATGATGCTGTGTATAAAATTCTAGGACAGTTGGAGCTATATTTCATTTGATATGAATTTTGGATGAAAGGCTAGCTAGGAATTGAATAAATATGTTTATCCTTATTATTTAAGTTTAATTAAGGATTTCATGTTTAGTTCCTGTTTATAAGCATTTAAACACACCCCCATACTGTTTGGTGAAGTTAAGTAATTTAATTTGCTTAGATGTGCACACAATCACCATCAAAATAGCTTTTAGTTAACCATCACACCACCCCCAATACTTTTGTGAGAAAATGTAAATGTGTGGATGAATGTGGCCAACAAGTGTTGGTTTGGTGGTAATTCTAACCTTTTTGTTAAACTCACAACTTTACTTTTTCGCATTTATGTTATGTTTTGTGCATTTAAGTTTCAGGAGTTGATTTGAAACCTAGATGCATGATCCTTAAGTACCTATGCTCTCATACTAGTATGTTAGGTCGCTAGTGCCATGCTTTAAGGACACAGTACAAGTCGAGTAATGACTCATTGCTCGCGAGATATAGGACACTTATGTTAGAATCATAAGTTGGTTAAAATTTGCCTCGCTCATGTGGTAAGAGCAATGGGTTCGGTCTCGACCGATGTTGACGGTTCGAAACCACGTTCAACTTCACCGCAAGTACACGGAGTGACTTGGTGCCTTTTTCACCAAGGGAGGGGACCCCCAAGGTTCTTGTCAATCCACGAAGCTAGGGAATTACTTGCATTTAACCTAACACTAACTTAGTTGATAAAGGACTTTATGATGTAAAAATTAATCTATAAAGTAAAGACAAACTAACCCTAGATTATGTTAAAGAGAGAGAGAAAGGTGGTTCACGAGTATGAAGAACGTATGTCCATGGAGTCTAGGTACTTGAGATGCAATCACCCAAAACATAATAAAACCCCGATCCAATCTATCTAAGGATGTGAACAAAGAGTTAGGCGTTTCCCTTCCCTTGTATTAGTCACTACCCGAAGGTAATCGTCGCTAACCCCAATGAACACGGTATGTTGACGTGATCTACGGGAGCAACCCCGAAGGCAATGGTAGCTAACCTTAAACATTAAGCTTTATCAACAAAAGGTATGATAGATAAAGATGCAAAAAAGAGTGGGTGACTACATATCAAGATCCATTACAACTCCATGGACAAACGATTACTTCACCCCATCAAGACGCTAGGCATGGCACCGTTGAACATGGTGGATGCCCCCAATGGAGTTCGTCTCTCGGTGTCCTTCAACTCCAGCGGCGCCGTGGCAAGGCCTCAGCGTCCTCCTTCCTCGTGGTGGCCTCCCTTGACCTCGGTGATGATCCTCTTGAATCTTCACCCTCTCGATCAACCCTCTTGCTTGTGTTTGATCTCCCGAGGCTTCTCTGATCATCTTTCGCGAATGGCTTCCCTCTCAAATAGTTAGGGTTCCGCGAACTTATCACCAAAGAAAGGCGGCGGAGAAACGACATGGTAAGGGGGTGGGCCGGCCCGCTTGGGCTGGCCGGTCTGGCCCATTCCCGACCCGGTTCGCTTCCGTCTTTTGCCACGTGTCATTTCTTGCACTTTGGGATTATTCCTCCTTCGGATATGGGCTTTGGACGTCGTTATCTCCGCGACCAAGTTAAGGGGTCTTCAGACATGATCTTCCGGTCTTTTCATCTTGGTCCTCGGAGATTCTTCATTGAAGCACGTCGGTCCTCGCCACCTTTGGAGTCAAGTTCACGCACGGTTAGAGCCTCTTGATCATCATGTAAATCGTCCTCTGAACCGAGTGCATCTCTTCTCATTTAGTGCATGAATTCCTGCGTAAACATTATACTCCAAAACACACATCCAACGATGAACTTGTTATATCATTAGTATGCCTAGTGGCGGGTTAGTTCCGAAATGAAATCCAAACTATAACATAACAAGTGTTCTTGGTTGACGGAAATTGACTGCCAACATCCCCCCACGCTTAGATCTTGCGCGTCCTCGAGCAAGTTGCTCAAAAATGCTCATCCACGGAGTTGAAACATGCTTCGTCAATTCCTTCCTTTCAAGTTAGTCAATCATTCATCTTTAATATAAGAGACATGAAACAAAGATCATAATGTAAACATGGGTGTTTAGAAATTACCAATTCAAGACTTACCCCACAACTCTTACCTTTTCACTAGAGATCTTCGACTTCATCCATACTTGCTTTCTTACTTTCATCGGAGGGTTTTTACAAACTTTTAGAAATAAAATTCCTGCACAAAGCATTAGACAAAAGTCCTTCTCCAAGTTCTCACATGTCACTCATTCAAGGTGGCTATCCTAGATAATTTCATAAACTCCCACCTCCCACAAGTCTCTCATTTATAATGTAAGGTGGAGCTACAGGTGTGGCTAGTGAAGCTAGCTCAAGTATTATCAAGCTAGGAAAATCCTCTAGTGGTTGTTCACCTCCCAAGCCAATGATCATGAGAATTAAACCATAATGTAGGGGTGTCAAGGATGAGAAGATTTAGAATGGTGGACATGTGCAAAGGGAAAAAGAATAATGACTTCAAGGTACTAATGATGTCCTCGATGTCGGATTGTGTCGACGGCTGTTAAGTACCACTTTCAGCCCTCAATATTCTCACATAAATGGAGGCATATGCATTATTTACTAGCATTTTGGTTTAAATAATGTAGTTCCACTTGTCCTTGGAGATTATTTGTATGTAGGTGAAATAACCCTTAAAAGAGATGGAAATCCACCTTCTATGGAGAAACCATGCCAACTCAGCTGAGGAGGTGGCTGCCACCAAGGAAACACATGGCAATCCACGTCATTGATCCAAGGGAGGCACTCACCGACGAATCAGAAAGCGCCACATGGACTTCACATGGATCAATGGGTCCACCTCAGATACCAATTCAAGCCATGCACCGGGGGAGGATAAAAGGGCCCATAGGGCAGTCACCCAGAGAAAGCACAGGCCAGGGGGCCACCCTAGGGGGTCGGCCGATCCTAGGATCGGCCGAACCGACCTAGGGGCCTTTGATCCTGGCCCTCCACGTGGTGGTTGCTCATTGGTCACTTGCTGCATCCCCGGGTGTTTTGAGGCCATTTGGTGCTTCGAGCAAGCCTGGTCCTTACCTATAAATAGAAGGGGAGGGGCTCCCATTTGACACACACCACTCTCTCATTCTCCTCTCACTTTTAGTTTCCAAGGCTAGGGGGTTGGCTAGAGTAGCTCTTCTTCATGTTCCAAGTCTTCTTTGGAGTCTAGGTATGAGTTCTCTTTTATCTTTATTTCATTGTATGACTTTGATCTACTTCAGTTATTCAGCTATTTCATATAAAGTCATGGTAGATCATATGCTTGATATATTCTTGAGTTCATCCTTTGTTCATCATTTAGAGGCTTGTGTTCTTCATGAACACTACCTTTTGATCCAGTTGAAGGATGATAAACTCATTCCTTATGTGTTTGTTCATAAGTTAGAGGCTCGTGTTCTTCACGAACGCGACCCTTTGATCTTATTGACTAGACATAAGAGAGTTTGTATCCATTCGTATGTCTAGCCTTAGTTGATCTTGTTAGATGGCATGAGAGTGTTGCATGAGGTTTGTGTTCAAGATACGGTACTCGGTCTAAGTTGACCAGTCTTCTGGTGGCTCTCACCCTGGGTCACAATAGCCCGGGCCGGGTGAAGTCTAGCAGCAACGCAGGCATGGTGCCTGGGTTGTGTGGCTACGTTAGTTATGAGCATACCCCCCGTAACGATAGAGGTAGGCCACAGTAGTGACAGCTGTTGGACCCTTTGGAACCCTCCGCACTGGGGTACTTGCTGTAGGAGTCTAAAGTCTAGTTTCACAGAGTGCTGGTCGTCGTGGGCTAGCTCCCCGTTTGTACCTGGGTGCTGAACCTTACCCTCTCATGCAATACTCATGCCTATCTCCTGTATCTTCTAGCTTTTTATGTTTTGTACATTAGAACCTAGAGCTAACTCGTATGTTCCCCCTAAGCCGTAGTGTGCTAGAGTAAAGGTAGATCTGAGTGTGTGTGTCGCACTACCCTTTCATATATTTATCTTACCCCTACCTTTGAGTTTGTTGTTTCCTATATCTATCTCTTAGTTTACATTCAGAGAAAAAGCATAAGTCTATGATATCCGCCATTGCCTTCCACGGATACGATACCCTTGGAATATTCTCCTTCCTCGGGGAAATGCTACAATGGTTTATCTGTGCGCTTGCGGATTTGTTCATGATCGTTTAGATTAACCTTTGGCAAGTCTTGATGTTCACGCTAACTCGACATCACTAGTTGTGACATTAAGAAGTGCCTACAGGCGTTTCTTGGTGTTGTCACTAAGGATGGATTCCGAATCCGTTCTTAAAGTGAAGGCGCTAGGAAACGCCAACAAGCATTTCTGGCGCTGTTGCCGGGGAAGGCACAGGATTATCATGACTATGCTTTGCATCTGTTTATAAACTATGAGTAGGTTAGGACAACTCTCAATGCAGGCTAACCTTAATTATCTTCTTTTATCTTGGGATGATGAAGACAGGTAGTGTATGACTGGTTTCGACTTACCGGAAAATTTCACTGAAGATCCCGAGTCACTTGTGAGGAGAGCTCGAATTCATTTCGACTCACCTCTTCGTCCTCGTTCGGAAGGCGAACCAGCTTCCTTTGTACCATCCACGTCAAACGCTATGGCCCAGAATACACTTCGTGAGTACTCAGCTCCTTCTGCTGACCAGGTGCTGCAAGGCCCTGAGGTGGCAATGGGGACTGGAAATTTTGAGATCAAGATAGGTCTAATCACGATGGTACAGGCTAGCCCATTCTGTGGCAAGCCGAATGAGGATGCCAATGCTCATTTGCAACAATTCCTAGAGCTATGCAGCACTTTCATCATCAGGGGTGCAAATATGGATGCTGTTCGTCTCCGACTGTTTCCATTATCTCCCCTGGGGAAGGCCAAGCAATGGTTCTACGTGAATCGTGATGCTATTAACACTTGGGATAAGTGTTCAGAGGCATTCCTCAAGAAGTTCTTCCCATTGGGTAAAACCAATGCTCTCCGTGGAAGAATTTCTGGTTTTCAGCAAGCAGCAAGCGAATCTATTCCAGGGGCTTGGGAAAGGTTTCAGGAGTATGTCCTGGCCTATCCTCACCATGGGATGGAGGATTGGCTTATTCTTCAAAGTTTTTATAATGGGTTGACTCCGACAGCCCGAGGCCATATTGATGCTGCTGCTCAGGGAGCATTCTTCTCACTCACAGTTGATAATGCTAAATTACTCATTGAGAAGATGGTTTCCAACCAAGGGTGGAGTGATGAAAGACTCCAACCACGATCGAGGGGTACTCATACTGTCAAGGAAGCAGACATGATTACTGCTAAGTTGGATCTTCTTATGAAGAGATTGGATGACTACACCAGCGAGAAGGCTGTCATGGCCACCACTAGTCTACCTATGGATTCTCATGTGACTTGTGAAGTCTGTGGAAACACTGGGCACTCAGGAAATTATTGTCTGGAGACTCAGGAGGAAGTGATGTACATAAATAGCAACAACAATGGTTATCGTCCACCTCAACAAGGAGGCCAATCGTGGAATCAATAACGCCCTTATTATCAAGGAGGTAACCAAGGTAATTCTTACAATCCCAACCAACCTTCCTTGAGAGATCTCGTTTTTGGGCAAGCTAATATTAATGAAGGTGTTAACAAAAAGCTAGCTGCCCTTGTTAAAACTTTGGAAAGTCTCAACGTTAAGCTTGATGGGTTTTTCTTCTGCTCAGAAGAGCCAGCTGAGTTTTAACAAAATGTTAGAAGCTCAGTTGGCTCGGCTGGCTACTTCTGTTCCCTCTGATGAAAATGCAAATGCGGTGACCACGAGAGGAGGTAAGTCCACTCAGGATCCACCATATCCTAACCATGCAGGGACATATAAGAAAGGCATAACAGAAGTTGAGAATATTCACGAAGATTCATCTGACTCGGAAGAATCCCCCCAGGTAAGGAAGGTGCCAGCAAAAGATAAAGCACCTGAAGTAGTAACGGCACATCCGGAATTCGTGGAAGCCAATGTGATGCCGTTCCCTCAAAGGAACAGGAAGGCAACGGTAGATGAACAGTTCAATCACTTCGTGGACATGATTCAGAAAGTTTACATCAACGTCCCATTACTCGAGGCAATACGCGTACACACTTACGCGCATTATCTCAAGGACATTTTAACCAAGAAGCGGGCTCTTCCTACAACAGAAGTGGTACGACTCATGGAGGAGTGCAGTGCTGTTATACTCAACCGCCTTCCTGAGAAGAAGAAAGATCCAGGATGTCCCACAATTACTTGTATGATTGGGACCCAACGTTTCGACCATGCTCTCTGTGACTTAGGGGCCAGTGTCAACATCATGCCTAAGGTAGTCTTTGGTCAACTTAATTACATGAGTTTGTCTCCGACCACTTTGCAGCTGCAGCTAGCCGATTCTTCAGTCCGGTACCCAGCGGGAATAGCCGAGGACATTCCAGTGAAAGTCCGAGATTGCTTCATCCCTGATGACTTTGTGGTGCTGGACATGGAGATCGCCAAGGAAGTGCCACTCATACTTGGGCGACCATTTCTGAGTACAACTGATGCACAAATTGATGTGGGGGCTGGTGTGATCCGTCTCTACATCAATGGCAAGGAGGAGAGGTTCGAATTTCGTCCAAGAAAGGAACAATGCTCAATGATCAAGGAATTACCAACTCCCGACACTCTAGCACGAGAGGTCGAATGCCACCAGGGCAAGTGGATAGCCTCATTGCATTCATGAAGAATTTTTGGAAGGAAGAATGCCAACTCTTGGGTAAGGGACAGAGACAGTACCGGAAATCTCAGTCCCAGTCCAAGAAATCACACCCTACACATCACAACCCACTTGACACTCAGAAGATGTGGAGGAAGGTGAATAGAAAGCCAACTTCTCTTCCGAAGGAAACGGCTGCCTCACTGCCAAGGTGAGAACTTTGGAACCAAGTCTAGCTCTAAAGACTCAAAATAATGAGCTCTGCACTGACAGGTAAGTTCGGTAAGTTATCCTTATTTTCCATTACAATAAAATTCTGATCCAGGAAAAGCAAGCTACTTCTGCTTTATGTTTTCTGCATTCTCGCTGGGGCGAGCTCAGGAGTGATGTCCATCCGGAGGTTCCTTGAGCTTGTACCATGGTACTAACTTGTCACAGCCACCACCACAGCCGCAGCCATAGCCTGCTACACCACCGGTTGCAGGAGGGGCCCCTGCGGGGTACATGTTCGGGGTTACCCCTGGATATGCACCTAGTTGGGATCAGCCCGCCTACCATCCGAGTGCAAGTGGTGCTCAGTGGGCCACACCCGCTAGTTCCAGCTCCGGTGGTCCACCTCCGTCTTCATCTTTCTGGCAACACTCCTCAGCCTCTGCACGCAATGCTTAGCTCGCGCAGCAGATGGGAGAGCTCACCATCTAGGTCACGAGATTGGAGGAGACGCTGAACACCCACGTCGAGTCTACCTCAGCGTGGTAGCGTCAGGCTGGTGAGAGGATAGAAGCCATGCAGCAGGCTTAGCAGCAACACATGGAGGAGCAGAGGGCTTACTACGCGAGTCAGGGTTTCTTCTACCCTCCTCCGCAGTGAGCCTGAAGCTAGCTTGGGGGAGGACCCCCATCCTGAGGTAACTTGTATCTTCTTTTGTTTTCAGAATTTCTTATAAATGAAAACCCAAAAAAATCTACAAAAATAAAAAGACAAAAAATATTTATTTGCTTCATCATCATCATTTGCTTAGTTTGCTTAGATATGCATAGTAAGAATGCTTTGTCTCTATGGTTGAAATAATGAATAGTTGCTCTGTTTATTCTTCTCGTATGTCTTGCTTACAATTTTGTATCCTACCTAAGTTTTGAGTTTGTTGGCTTGCATGTTCAAACCTTAACCTGAAAACTATGGGTAGCAGAAAGCATGATCCTTGCCTAAATTGTTGTGAGACATGATATGGTATAATAGAGTGCTATGACCTTGTGCTTAGTGATGCTTGACATCCGGAGTTTTTCTTTTTGAAAAATCAAAATATGATGAGTTCCTCAATAATGAGAATTTCCTATCCAAGACCATATGTAGATTCTAGCTCTTAGCCTCCACATATGCAGCTTGTTCTTTCATTGAGCTTTCTCAAATTGTTGTGACCCTTGTTAGAACTCATACTCCCCTGATCAAGATCACGTACACGTTCATGTTAAACTTCTACACTGGAAGTTGGCATTCATCATTTGTTCCATATGCTTATGCATTCTTCCGCAAAATAAAACTCTATGTATCTTTGTATCATTCATCCCCCTCCAAATATCTCCAATAGAGACAAAGGGCTAGCTATAAAAAAAGAGAAAGAAAGAGAAAAAGAAAAGCATGCTCAAAAGCATGGCAAAAATAAAATAAAGAGAGCTAGCCCAAGTCTCAAAAAATTTCAAAAGGAGAAAAAGGGATTGATATGTGCAAGAGAAAGAGTTCCACCATATAGATGGTAATAACTAGTACCTACTCCGGGGCTAGTGTCCACCTTACCATCAATCCCTCATTCCCTCATATATAGCATGGTAATATCTAGTACCCATTTCCAGGCCTAGTATCCACCTTGCCATGCTCATATCCATCACACACATATGCACATTTTGATCAGGATGTATGTTTGTTTCTTCCAAGGATCCGGTTTTTGACTTAGCAAAACATGAGAGACAAGTATGCCACCTTTCTTCCCTACCTACAGCTCCACATAAGCCTATTAGGAGTAGGATGTGAAGAAAGGCAACACTGATGCCTTGGTGAGGAACCATACACTTTGAGCGATCCGAGAGTATCATTTGAGGAACTTTGATTTTCTTTTTGAAAAATTTGCAAAACCTCTGGATTGATAGCTGATCAAGGTATGAGTGATTATGCACATGCTATATAACCATTCTGTCTCTCAACCACCTAAGGCAGGTGAAGCTATATGCCCCACGTCGTCAGGTGAAAGGTAAGAACATTGTCAACTTGTTCAACTCTTGGTAGAATACCTTGTTGTACGTTTGCCATAAGTTGAGAATACAACATTGTAACAACTCCTGATCAACCAACCTAAGTCCCTAATGTCTTGCTTCGGGACAAGCAAGAGGTTAGCTTGGGGGAGTTTGTTGACGGCTGTTAAGTACCACTTTCAGCCCTCAATATTCTCACATAAATGGAGGCATATGCATTATTTACTTGCATTTTGGTTTGAATAAAGTAGTTCCACTTGTCCTTGGAGATTATTTGTATGTAGGTGAAATACCCCTTAAAAGAGATGGAAATCCACCTTCTATGGATAAACCATGCCAACTCAGCTGAGGAGGTGGCTGCCACCAAGGAAACACATGGCATTCCACATCATTGATCCAAGGGAGGCACTCACCGACGAATCAGAGAGCGCCACATGAACTTCACATGGATCAAAGGGCCCACCTCGGATACCAATTCAAGCCATGCACTGGGAGAGGATCAAAGGGCCCACAGGGCAGTCACCCAGAGAAAGCACAGGCCAGGGGGCCACCCTAGGGGGTCGGCCGATCCTAGGATCGACCAAACCGACCTAGGGGATTTTGATCCTGGCCCTCCACGTGGTGGTTGCTCTTTGGTCACTTGCTGCATCCCCGGGTGTTTTGAGGCCATTTGGTGCTCCGAGCAAGCCTGATCCTTGCCTATAAATAGAAGGGGAGGGGCTCCCATTTCACACACACCACTCTCTCATTCTCCTCTCACTTTTAGTTTCCAAGGCTAGGGGGTTGGCTAGAGTAGCTCTTCTTCAGGTTCCAAGTCTTCTTTGGAGTCTAGGTATGAGTTCTCTTTTTATTTTTATTTCATTGTATGACTTTGATCTACTTCAGTTATTCAGCTATTTTATATAAAGTCATGGTAGATCATATGCTTGATATGTTCTTGAGTTCATCCTTTGTTCATCATTTAGAGGCATGTGTTCTTCATGAACACTACCTTTTGATCCACTTGAAGGATGATAAACTCATTCCGTATGTGTTTGTTCATAAGTTAGAGGCTCGTGTTCTTCACGAATGCGGCCCTTTGATCTTATTGACTAGACATAAGAGAGTTCATATCCGTTCGTATGTCTAGCCTTAGTTGATCTTGTTAGATGGCATGAGAGTGTTGCATGAGGTTTGTGTTCAAGCTACGGTACTCGGTCTAAGTTGACCAATCTTCTGGTGGCTCTCACCCTGGGTCACAATAGCCCGGGCTGGATGAAGTCTAGCATCAACGCAGGCATGGTGCCTGGGTTGTGTGGCTACGTTAGTTATGAGCATACCCCCGTAATGATAGAGGTAGGCCGCAATAGTGACAGCTGTTGGACCCTTTGGAACCCTCCGCACTGGGGTACTTGCTGTAGGAGTCTAAAGTCTAGTTTCGCAGAGTGCTGGTTGTCGCGGGCTAGCTCCCTGTTTGTACCTGGGTGCTGAACCTTACCCTCTCATGCAATACTCATGCCTATCTCATGTATCTTCTAGCTTTGTATGTTTAGTACATTAGAACCTAGAGCTAACTCGTATGTTCCCCCTAAGCCGTAGTGTGCTAGAGTAGAGGTAGATCTGAGTGTGTGTGTCGCACTACCCTTTCATATCTTTATCTTACCCCTGCCTTTGAGTTTGTTGTTTCCTATATCTATCTCTTAGTTTACATTCAGAGCAAAAGCATAAGTCTATGATATCCGCCATTGCCTTCCACGGATACGATACCCTTGGAATATTCTCCTTCCTTGGGGAAATGCTACAATGGTTTATCTGTGCGCTTGCGGATTCGTTCATGATCGTTTAAATTAACCTTTGGCAAGTCTTGATGTTCACGCTAACTCGGCGTCGTTAGTTGTGACGTTAAGAAGTGCCTACAGACATTTCTTGGTGTTGTCACTAAGGATGGATTCCAAATCCGTTCTTAAAGTGACGGCGCTAGGAAACGCCAACAGATTGCACAAGGTATGGAATAACATTCGTTCTCAACATCGTGGCATCCTTCCTTGCACTTCTTTTGATCTTCATTTGACTTGTCATCCCTCACTATACCTCTCTTGCTTTGCCTTGGGTTCTCCTTCTTTCCTTTTTCTTTTTCTTTTTTTTTCTTTTCTTCTCTTCTTTTTTTCTTTTTCTTTTCCTCCTTTTTTTCCTTTCTTGTGTGCGCACCACACATATACACATACATATTTTTTTTCTTCTTTCCACCTCTTTACCTTCTTCTCCGAAGCTTTTCGCTCATCTTTTGAACATGAATACCAATCTGAATTTTAAATAAAATAATGCCTAAAAATTGAACGAATCTTCGAACATGGATTGTGTTCAAGGAGTAAGATGATAAAAAGATGTTTATGGGTTTGGGTATGGAATCCGGCGATGTACGGGGCATTCAATGTGAAATTCCCGTTACCGAATGTATGACGAGGCTAGCAATAAAAGATATATATCAAGGACATGATCATTGCTTGAAATTAGACCTCCCAAGAGATTAAAATCCTAACTTAATTCATCATGCTAAACAACACTTATGGTGGAGCATATATATATAAAGGCTTTGTATAGGATAGATATTACCTCTCAACTTGGAGAAAGAAATCACTAACCTTCGTAGCAAGGTGTTTTTCTTAATTTTTAGAAATTACAGCCTCTAATGTTAGCATTACTAAAAGCATAGATGAAGCAAAGTCCTAGACCAAAGTTTGAATATGGGTGCTTTACAAAAGTAAGTTTCTACTAAGCACCACGGTAAACGATTAATCATCAAGTTCATGCTCAAATAACAAAGATAAAGTAAAGACATAACAAGAAAAGAAACAAGAGACTTGCATAATACACTTTTTATTTCTTTTTCTTGACTCAATCTAAATTAAGATACTTTCAAGCTAAAAAGATAAAGCAAAACTCACACTTGACTCTCACACTAGACTCAATTTAAATACTAGACTCTCACACCACTTTAAGCAAAAATTTTAAAAAGGTAGCTAGCTAGCTCCCCCATCGAGAACATGCTAACTACAACACCTAGTGGTACTTCCCGCACAAGTTGCACCACTCCTTCTTCTTGAAGTTCTTGTTCATCTCGAAGAGCTTCCTTATGTTGCGGTTGAGGTACTTGAAGTCATCTTCTGCCATGTGCTCCCAATCTTCAATCCTTTGTTGCATGGCGTTGATGGTGTGGAAGCACTCATCAAGGGATGAGAAGAGCTCCGCAATAGCATTGCGGCAAGCCGCGCAACACATGTTGTGCTCTTCCTCCGGATCATTATTGTCTCCATCGTCTCCACCGTCCGGATCGTTGCCGTTGTTTGGGTTGCCTCCTTCGCCTTGCTCATGATGCTCCTCCGGCTCCTCCTTGGGCACCTCCTCCCAAACGTAGAGGTCATTATCGTCTCTTCCACCGGCTGCCCACGAGCTAGGGCTTCGATCATCGGAGTAGTCACTATCTCCGTAAAACTCCGCCGGCTCGGGGGTCTTCTCCTTGTAATCCTTCCTCTTCTTCCCAAGGAGCCTCTTCGAGCGGCGAATGGGAGAAGCGGGCTTCTCCTTCTTCTCTTCAACCCAGGGATTTGGGCTAGCCATGCGCCTTCTTGGGACACGCCCTCCACATTGAATTCGCGCGGTCCTCTTCACCTCCTTCTTGGGCTCTGGCACCACAGCGCACCGACGAAGCTCCTCGGTCGCTGGAGTTGGAGAGGGGAGGTGTGCTTCTTCTTCCATGGTTGCCTTCACCTCCTCCTTCCCTTTGGTGCTGCTCGGGGATGCCATGGGTGCTTGGGTGCTTTTGTGGAGGTTGGAGATTGCAATTGAGATCCAAACCTCGAGCTCCCCAGGCATCCTTAAATATCCCTGGAAGGATTCAACCGAAACCCTCTCTTACCTATTTTTGTCGCCCCCAAAAAGGGAAGACAGGAAAAGGAAATGCACCGAACCGCGTCCCAGAGAAAAAACGAGCCGAAACGGACGAAGGGTGGTGGTGGGCCGGTCGGCTTGGGCCGGCCGGCCTACCCCCTGCTTTGGGCCCCCGCAGCCTAACTTTTGCGGCCCTCGGTGTTTCGTGAATACTAGCCTATGTGGTGGTAGGGTCCAGCTAAAAATTATGACTCGAAATAAATACGAAAACAAAAGCAAAAACTTATTTACAGAAAATTTACCTCGTTTTACGTCTTAGGCTTGACGCTCGGGCTTGTCCTCCATGTGATATATATCAATGTAGTCGATGGGCACAATGTCTTGTTCGAGAAAAACCTTCAATCGTTGACCATTAACCACATATTGATCTGCTTTCATGTCCATGATTGTTACCGCTCCATTTGGCGAGACCGAGTGAACGATGTACAGTCCATCCCATTAGCTCTTCAACTTTCCTTTTCCGAATATTTTGAACCTTGAATTATAGAGGAGAACCTTGTCACCTTCTTTGAATTCCTTTGCTCGAAGCCTTTTATCATACCATCTCTTCATACTTTCCTTGTAGATGGTTCCACTCTCACAAGCCTTGAGCCTCATCTCTTCTAATTCACTTATTTGAATCTTTCGTTTGATTCCCGCGGCATCAAAATCAAGATTCATCTCCTTGATCGCTGTTGACGGCTGTTAAGTACCTACTTTAGCCGTCAATATACTCATGAATAAAGGAGCATAAGGCATTTCTTACACGTATTTAGTTAAGAATAATGTAGTTCCACTTGTCCTTGGAGATTATTTGATTGCAGGAAAATAAGCAGGAAAAGAGTGCCAAACTCACCTTCTATGGTCCATGCCACATCACCTCATCCTAGGTGGGCTGCCAACAAGGATGCCGTGCATGCAAACCTGCCAACTAGGGAGCCATGCATGCATGCCATGCAAGCAATCCAAGTGAAGCAACCCCCGACGAATCAGAGTGTGACACGTGGACTTCACATGGATCCATGGGCCCACAAAGGCAAGCAAATCGCGCCAAAACAGGGTGGACACCGGGAACCGACCTAAGGACCCACAGGGCAGCCTCCAGGAGGAAGCACACCTCGAGTGGGGCCCACAGGGGGTCGGCCGACGCCACAGGTCGGCCGAACCGACCTTGTGGCCGCCAGTCAGGGGCTTCCACGTGGTGGTTCCCTATTGGTCCTAGGCGGCTTCCCCAGGGTGTTTGCCTCCATTCTTCGTCGGTGCACGGGCCTATAAATAGAAGGAGAGGGGGCTCACTTATGAGACATCCACACTTGCAACACCTCTCTCACTTTTAGTCTCAAGGCTAGAAGGTAGGCTAGAGTAGTTCTAATTCAGGTTCCAAGTCTACTTTGGGATCTAGGTATGAGTTCTCTTGTATCTTATTTCATTTGTATGACTTTGATCTACTTCAGTTATTTATCTATTTCATATAAAGTTATGTTAGTATACATGAGTGATTTGTTCATGTGTTCTTCACCTGTTCATCATTTAGAGGCTCCTGTTCTTGATGAACAAGGCCTTTCGATCCACTTGACGGGTGACTTTCACATATTTCTGGTGTTTGTTCATAAGTTAGAGGCTCGTGTTCTTCGCGAACACGACCCTTTGATCCAGTTGAACAGACATAGGAAAACACGAATCCATTTGTGTACCTAACCTGGTTTGATCTAATTAGATGACATGATTGCGTTGTATGAAGTCTGTGCTTGAGCTACGGTACTCGGTGTAATTGACTGGTTTATCTGGTGGCTTGACCTGGGTCACAATAGCCCGGGCCGGTCAAGTCCGGCTAACAACGTAAGCATGGTTCTTGGGTTGCGTAGCTACCTTACTTATGAGTTTATCCCACGATTTGTCTTGGGGTAGGCCGCGATAGTTACAGCCGTTGGTCCTCTGAAATCCCCCACATTCGGATAAGCTGTAGGAGTCTAAAATATAACAACCGAAGTTGTGCGGAAGCAACGCGGGAGGTTATCTCCCCGTGGTATCTGGGTGCTTAAGTCAATGTTCTTCAATGCTAGTGTATCTAACTCGTTCCTACCAGCTTTATGTGTATAGTACATAGGAACCTAGAACTAACTCGTGTGTCGCCTCCTATGCCTAGGACCCTTAGAGAGAGAGTGAGTGTGTGTGTGATCACACTACCCCCATTATCATATCTTTACCCCTGCACTTGAGTGTCTTATTTATTTCCATCTATGATCTATACTCATTGCGATAGAGTTGATCTTGTCATTCTGCCAATGCCTTCCTTGGATTCGATACCCTTTGGAATACTCCTTTGGGGAAATGCTACAATGGTACGTCCGTGCGCTTGCGGATCTCTATAACGTTAAGATTTACCAACCAGCATTTCTGGTGCTATTACCAGGATGGGTTCCAAACTTGTTCTTAGGTTATTGCGTTAAGAAACGTCAACAATCGCCCAATACGCTTTATGTTCTAACTCCAAAGGTAAGTGACATGATTTACCATAGACAAATTGATATGGTGTCATACCTATTGGTGTCTTGTGTGCCGTCCGATATGCCCACAATGCTCCGTCCAATTTCTTCGACCAATCTTTACCTCCCTTTTCAACGGTCTTGTCAAGAATGCTCTTGAGCTGCCTATTTGAAGTTTCCGCTTGACCATTGGTTTGGGGGTGGTAAGTCGTGGCCACTCTATGCTCGATCCCCAACTTGGACAAGCATTTTCTGAAACTATCTCCCATGAAGTGTGTTCCTCCATCACTTATCAATACTCGCGGGACTCCATAGCGCGGGAATATAATATTTTTGATCATGAATATGGATTCTTCCATTGAAGCTCTTCGACAAGGGATAGCCTCCACCCATTTGGATACATAATCAACCATAACCAAAATATGCTCATATCCATTTGAACTAGTGAAGGGCCCCATGAAGTCAATTCCCCATACGTCGAATAGATCGATTTGCAAGTTATAATTCAAGGGCATATCATTTCTTTGATTTATATTCCCCATTCTTTGACATTCCGAACAAGAAGCAACATACCTTTTCGAGTCTTCATGCATCTCCGGCCAATATAATCCACTAGCCCATACCTTTGCTTGAGTCCTAAAATGTCCATAGTGTCCTCCATATTCGCCTGAGTGGCACTTTCTCAATATTTCAGGCCTTTCATCTCTTGGTATACACCTTCATAAGACTCCATCCGCTCCAAGTCTAAAGAGGTAAGGTGCATCCCAATGAAACTTTTGGCTCTTGGCGATCACTCTCCTTTGGGCGTTCCTATCCAAATGATCAAGTGGTATTTTTCATATGGCTTGAATAATGTTGATCATCCAAGTATCTTTGTCAAGGATATGATAGAGGTGATCATCTCTCATCTTATCTTCAATGGGCTCTTTATCATCCTCACGATTCATCCTTGATAAATGGTCGGTCACAACATTTTCCGACCCCTTTTTGTCCCGAATCTCCACATCAAATTCTTGCAAGAGAAGGATCCATCGAATCAATCTTGGCTTGGCATCTTTTTTAGACAAGAGATACTTGATCGCCGCATGATCGGTGTAGACAATCACTTTAGAATTCACAATATACGATCTGAATTTTTCAAAGGCAAACACTACCGCGAGCAATTCCTTATGCGTTGTTGCATAATTTAATTGAGCTCCATTAAGGGTTTTGCTAGCATAATAAATAGCGTGTACCTTGCCTTCTTTTCGTTGTCCCAACACCGCTCCAACAACATAGTCACTAGCGTCGCACATTATCTCAAAAGGTTGACTCCAATCAGGCGGTTGAATGACGAGTGCGGTTACGAGAGCTCTCTTTAATGTCTGGAATGCCGCTAAGCACTTGTCATTGAAATTGAATGGCACATCTTTTTGGAGAAGATTAGTCAATGGCTTGATCAAGACCGAGCCGTACTTCGGAAGGGTGTCTGATACAAGACGAAGACAACTACTACAATGACAGCTATGGAGATTGGGTACAGGGAAAAGATGAAGATGATCCTGAAACGAACCAGATTTCCAAAACTGGAAACCCGATCCCTTGCACCTCTGTGATAGTCCCAGGAAGTGGCTATCACGTGCAAACCCTGTCTCAAGTGGTACAAATCCATACAACACAGGAAAAAGGGAAAAATTACATAATCTTATTAATACATCAGAGTACAACATTTTGGCATAAGCCGGGTACAAGCCCAACTGGACTAAACAAGTAAGGTAAAACATCTACGCAGCGGATCTATCGAAGCGAAGCGTCTCCAGCTCTACAGGCAAACTTGAGTGTAGGACCAGCTCTAGTCTTCCCATCCTTCATCGTCGTTGTCGTAGTCGATCACCAAGTCTGAAAGCATTGCCATCTACCCGATAAGCGGGTAGGTCATGTCAGCTTTCCAACAAAGAGCAAAAGCGGTGGATGAATTCTAATATGCATGGATAAACCTATATCTGGCTGTAGTAAGTTTATGCAAGCAGCGGTAGCAACATCAAGGTAAGCGGTATTGCAGAGAGGTCACCATCTCCGAGGAGATCCACACCTCCAAGGCCAACGCCTCCGGGGTCAACACCCCAAGCAAGGAAAGTACACCAAAGCACCGAATCTCAACCAAGACTCAGCATCCCACTCTCATCTGCGATGTGGGGTCACCAACTCCTATCCCCACATCTCAACGGCACGAAGCCGGGCTCACACACTCGGGGGAGAGAAGCAGCACAAGAAAAGTCTAGCCAGAGTAACAGACCCAGGGGCTGTCCATACCAGTGGACACGGACTATAGCTATAGGTTTAACACTCTGCAGAGGTTGTACAACTGGACCCGCCGGATAGGGCAGAAACGGGGATCAGCCGTTCCACATCCCTACCTAACGGCTGGAGACCTAGCAGTGGGTGGCACTCTCCTGCCTCTCCAAGCCTGACTCATCCTGAACTGGGGCGCTAAACTTGCCAGCAGGGCCTCGGAGCAGTGAGACCATCCCTGGAGGAGCCGGGGCGACGTCTACTCGGGGGGTATAACCTGTCCCCCTCACACGACCACACCGGTCCACCTACAAGCTGAGTGCCAACCACCAACTAGTTCTCGGACCGAACCCCGCCCATAACAAGGCGAACGGTTTGTACGAAAATAGCCCAAAGATCACGGTTAAACTGTCGATCGGTCCTTAATTGCAAGAGCGAGCACTCACCAACTCCCACCATCCAACACACCACTAGGGCGGGAGGCCAGGTCGCATCTCCCCTAGACAGGCGTTCACAAGTAACCAAAGCGGCTCGCTCCCGCGGTAACACGTCAAGGATACACACTCACCCAAAACACACGCTAGAATACCGAGATATCCCAATCTCAGTCCAAACCAGAGATCCATCCATATCACGAAACAGGTAAACTGTATGGATAGTAAATATCGGGGACTAGCTAGGGTTCTGTAGCTAGACCTAAAGGTAGGAAGTTCAAGGAACAGGATATAACAAATCAAGGCATGGCTAAAAGTTTGTCTATGCATTTCAATCATCCAAAGCATCATAAATAGAGCACTAGCAATCTAAATAGCATGCATGGGATCTACATGGTCGGGAGTGACATGACACCTGTGCGGTAGTCGTCGTAGAGTAGTAGAGGTTGGGCCCTTCCTTCGGGTCGAAGGTCTTCCCAAACGTCACAGCTCGGGTCATCGTCGCAGCTCGGGTCTTCAAACATGATCACAAGCCTACACGAGATGTGACGCGGAAATAAATAACAACAATCATCTAAGCATTAACTCCAAATAACATCAATTAGAAGAACCAAATAAATCCGAACTAGCTACAAGCAGCACTAGTTTAATTTAAGGAAATCAAAGTAATTAGTTTTATATTAAAATAGTTTTAAGCTACTAGCTTTATATACTAGAAAACAAGATAGAGAGAAGGGTTAGTTCAAGGTTGGGTTGCCGATCAAGGGCTAAAGGTTTGGTGATTGCGCCTGCAAGGTATTAGCGCAACCGATAGGTGCAACGAAGCGAATGCTCAGAGGATAAGGAGAGATGAGAAAGGAGGAACGAGCTAGGCAAGGCATTATCAGAACAAGGTGTGCGGTAGCAGAGCAGAGAGGAGGAAAGGGGTTGACTTACGGTCGGCCAAAAAGGGTGGCGACACGGTATAGCGTGCTCAGGAGCACGGCGGAGCAAGTGCTAGCAATATGACGATAACCACGGCGTAGTGGCTAGGTTGCAACGCGGGGTTGCCGTGCTTGTAGCAGTGGCCACTGCTCATGGCACGGCCGTCCATCACGCGCGGCCTCCGAGTTGCAAGCACCCGGTACTGCGCACGCTTCGCTGCACAAAACAAGGTAAAGCGAGAGCGGGTATGCGGGTTGCGGCACAAAGTGGTGGAAGGGGTGCAAGCAAGGTAAGCGGTGTGAACATGACCTGGGGTAGTTATTCCTGTCCGCGGCACGCTAGTGGCTAGTTGCGGGGCTCCGGCGTCCCAGACCCACAATAGCGCAGTAGAGGTAGCGGCCACGAATCCTACTCCAAGTACACAGGGCAAAACAGGGTTTGGTTCAAGAGCAAGAGAGGATAAGGATAGGGTAGCAGCGAGCGTCTCGAAATTTTGAAACCAACGCAAGTGGTTTCATAATTTTCGGAGCTCCAGATAATTAGTTATGAATTTTGAAAGAAAAAGGGATTTATAAAACATTTATTAAATCCTTTTATTTAAAACCGAAAAACTTTTTATTAAAATAATGCTGACGTCAGCATGACGTCAGCGGTCAGCGGTTTAGTGGGCCGAAGTTGGGCCCAAAGTGTTAGTGGCCCATTGGGCCGGCCCAAAGCGGCCCAAGGTTCAACAAGTCCGGAAAAGGCCCTCAAACTGTTTGGTTTGGCTTGGTAAAAACTTCGGGCCCAAAGGCTTCCGTGGGCCAAATCCCACATAGAGTTCAGGCAGGGGAGTTCGGCCTTGCACCTTGAACAAAAATTCAGAGTCCATCAAGAAAAAGGAAAAGGCCGAGCTGGGCCTTAATGGGTGGCCTGGCCCATTACTCCCTCAGGTTTCCACCGGAGAAGTCCGACGAATACCCCTGAAGAGATCTGGGGCGCACGGGCACCCCTTCGCCACGCGTGCACGCGCCGGCGCGCCCTGGCTCAAGTCCGGCGGCGACGGCGAGCGGTGTTTGACGGCGGTGACGGTTACGGCGTCCGAGTAAGCGGTCGCCAGTGACCCTTAGGTGCACGTGGTTACTCCGGCGCGGCCGCAGCCCCTGGGGTGGAGCTCCCTGGCCGGCGCGGGATGACACGGCGGTGCTCTCGGTGTGGTGTCGTGGCGACGCAGCGTCGCGGCGAGAGCGTGTGCGAAAGAGGTTCAAGAGCGGTGCGGAGGCGTGCACACTCCACGGCGAAAGCAGGGCCAGCACTGGGGGGGTGCTTGGCGTGGCACACGCGCGGGCTCAGGCCGCGCCTGGCTGCGACATTACCGCCCGTCGCGCGGCTCCTGGTGATCCCAAGCCGCAGCGCGGCGCGCCAGGGCGGCGGCGACACAGGCGTCAGTGCATGGCTCGAAGGCCGGTGTTCAGGCGAGCTCGAAGAGACGAAAAATGGGACGCGATGGCGCGGTTAACGACGGTAGAGCACGGTCGTGACGCTGAGGTGCGCCATGGCGGTAACTCTACGGGATGCGCTCGGCTCGACGGCCGGCGGGCAAAACAGGCGAGCGAGGCAGAGCTCTCACGCCAAGACAAACGGCTCGAAGGCCGGGATCGCAAGCAAGCCAAAAGACGGCGAGGGTCAGCGCGTTGCTGGGGTGCATCACGGCGGCGAGCTCGCGGAAGATGCCAGGCACGAGGGCCGGCGGCACGGCGTAGGGGCGCGCTCCCATGGACCAAGGTAAGGGAAAGGCAGAACGCAGGCTCACCGAGGGGCGGAGGTGTAGACGATGCAGTGACGGCAGCGGCGGGGAAGTTGTCGACGACGACGGCGAAGTGTGGCAGCGGTGCGTCGTGCTCCTCTGTTCCGGTTCCCACCCGCTCGTGGACGGCCTTCCTCCGGTCACGGACGGCTCCGGCTTCTAGGCCCTCCACTCCGACAGGGCGGCGCGGCGGTGATGCGCGCGCAAGTTCCCCTTCTCCTTTCCTCCCCCTCCTTTCCCCCTTCTTCCTTCACGGCGACTGGACAGAGGAGCCAAAGGGAAAAGACCCCAAAAGCGATTTGGCTTGCTCAAGGGCCTCGCCTGGGGGGTTTTGCTATGCCCGGTGGTCAAGGGGACCGGGAAACCGCGTGGGCCAGGGCTTGTTCCCCCTCCGCTGCCTTGGCGGCGAAGGCACAGCGCGCGAGCACAGCTTCGCTTGGCACGCGACTTATCCAAGGGCAAAGCAGTGATTTCCCGGGGGAGTTGCGCATGGGGTCCGCCCTGGGCATGCGAGCCAACCCATCGGCATGTGTGCCAGCAAGGCGGGGTGGTGCGGTTAGGTGTGCGGGCGCGCGGTGCGGTGCGGCGGCCATCACGACGCATCGAAGCGGTGCGGATGGGAGAAGAAGAACAGGGCGGCTGGTGCGAGGTCGAGTTGGGCCGGTGGGCCGGTTGAGAGAGAAAAGGCTGGGGTGGTCTCTAGACCCGAGGAAAAGAGAAGGGACCTCGAGTGGACTTCGTTGGAAGAGATGCAGCCCAAGTCAGCTGTTAGAGTTTAAACAGATTTTGAAATATAGTTTGATTATATGTTTGAATTTGAATAACTTTCAAATTCAAAACTTCACACAATAGTAAACCAAATAAAATCCAAGAAAATCCAAATCACATTTATACCATAATTTGAAAATAATTTTTATATGGTTTTATTTTATATGGAATTTGAGGTGAGAGCTAGAAATTTAGGATAAAATTTGGTGACACATATGCTCAAACAAAAAGTTTAAATTTTCGTGAAAATTCACACATGGGAAAACATTCAAAATTCCGGGATGTTACATTCCTCCCCCCTCACAAGAATCTCGTCCCCGAGATTAAGCTCGTACCGGGGGTGGTGAGGGTCTTCTCTTCGGTAAGTCTTCAAGTTGTTGATGTCCTTGACGTTGTAACGTTCTGTCGACGAGGTTTATTAGGTTCCGCACCTTCTATTCCCATGAGGGTTCTTGAAGCCAAGTGCTACTACAGGTTCTTGAGCATTAGCATCCATAAGCACTTGCGATGTATGATCCGGGTATCTCGGGATCTATATTCTTGTTCCAGCTCGTGACAAGTTCCAAGTATAGGCTAGATATCTCCTCTCCTTAAACTGTATCATCTAGCTGTGCTACATAAGCTTGGTAAGCTTAGAGCAGTTTGGAGCATGATCGTCTCATACTACTCCAATCCTCCCGCTCGAGTTTTCATCCTTCTTAATAATTAAGCTTACTCCAAAATTATTCCGTATGAACTCGGCCATATTCTCATGGCGTCCAATATATACTTTTAATCCAATTAGGCACGAGTCTCCCACTTCTTTCCATATGAGGGAGTCGTATTCTTTAAGCCTAGCAGAGTTCTGCGCATCAGGGCCTATCTTGTAGCATACATGTAGTTGGAGTCCATATGGCAAGCCTTTATCCAATTGGTTGCCACATACCGAAGCTTGTGTTCTTAGCATACCCATAGGTGTATTATTATTTTCTTCCAAATTTGACGGCTTATCCAAAAGGGGTACGCTAAGCAGAAGTTAAGGCTCATAAATATCTTTTCCTCATCCATGTTTTCGTATATCCTCTAGGTTTCCCTAGTTTATCCAAGAAATCTTCTGAAGCCATACCCATCTGGGATATGTTGAAGATGTAAAATATTATCTCTTGATCCATAAGTAGATATACTGATTTTTCCAAAACATTAGTGCAGTCGCACCTCTTATGGCGTGCCCTCTCAGCAATTAGTCGCACTTAGGTGAACATAACTTCCTTTTGCTTACTCAGCCATCTCGTGGCTTGGGAAATATCTCAGCTTCTTATTTAAGCATGTCCAGATAGTTTACCCTGCTGTAATACTTGTATTCCCTCATAGGGTCTAGCGCAGTTAATCAAAATTCCTCAAATTCCAGGGCGATTTCTCAACTTCCCAAAAATTCTCTGATTGTCCAGTAGTCTTTACAAAATCTTCGTATGCCACTCTTATAGTAATCCATTTGTTGGTTTAGCACGTCTCCAACGGTTCTCGTCAGAGTGCTAGCAACATCCGACATGTCCAAATAGCTCTTGGTCGTAAACACTATGAATGGTTACTTCCCATTCATGATAGTCCATGTTAAGAGGGGTCATCTGCAACACCCTCGACTATGTGAGTGACTATTCCCATCCGAAATCTCACACTAGTCAATTTGGTTCCTATTTCTTGGGATGAAGCTTCACGTGGAAGTCACACCTACCTTACTCTGGTATGCTTATCATACTTTTCTGACTTATTTTCCAATAGGTAGGTTCCAGCTGTGAGGTCGAACAGGTAACCTGTGTCCAGTAGTTGCCGAGGTCGTTCTTCCTCCCACTAGCTTAATATACGATGTCCAGTAGAGCTTCTTTATTGTTTGCTTATTCAAAAAGTGGGATCGACTGAACTTATCCAAAATGTGTCGTTGACATCTTAGGGTACTCAGCTGCTCTTAACCAATATATGCTTCCATAGAAGTAAATGCCCTTATGAGCTTTCGGTGTTTCAAATTATCGGGTACTCAGTTTCTGGTTTGCAGACTCGATTCCAATGATCATCGGGTAACTCATCCAAAGCCTTGGTCTGATTTGTCGAGGTTGCGAGAAATTCTTCACTTCTTCTAAGGTTTGGTCTTGTTAATAAGCTTGATTCTTCGGTCTTCATTCTTCAAGCTCTTGGTCTTGCTGTATGGGAAGCTAGGGCTTCTAAAGGAGTCATCTACAGGATCTAGCAAGCATGAGCATACATTACAATTTCACACAAACAAGAAGAGGCATAACAACCATAAGACCATTAAGATCCAATCACTCAAGCAATGCACCAAACAAATGTGTATCTCGAGGCTGACTCCAAGTCCTCCGAGAGTACACCCGGGAAAAGCATACTAGTATATCGTGGGCACTTGGGGGAGTTTCACTAAGATTAGTGTTCCTTCTCTTGAAAGGATCTAACCATCTGATGTGTTGGTGCTGAACTGTCCTCAACTGGCTGGTGAAATTCTTCTCCGTGCTGGCTTAATTGAGATCTGGTAAATTGTGTTCCATATCCCTCTTCGAGTCACATGTCTTATTGTTATCCATTTGACTCGCACAGTACTGATGTTGTATCCGGTAGCTATTGCTTCCTTCACAATCCTCCGGGATAGGGTCCAATTAACGAAATTATCTTTCTGACTGAGGAGGTTCCATACGTGGCCTATGAGAAGCATGGGGTTCCGTGGGAGAAAGCTAAAATCTTCTTGATCTTAGTCCAATGCTTCCAATTCAGATACTCCTTCTTAGTTGGACTACTCTTCTTCATCCATGGTTCTCGTGGCATTGTCCTCCCAAAGGGGGTGCTCTATGTTTATCATTACATCTGTGCCCTGTGTTTCTCATTTGTTCATTCTAATCCCGCGTCGATTCTAGTCGGTCAGGGAGATTCAAATCCAGGCATCCATATTTCACACTTCTCGTTTAAGGTATTCCATATAATGGTTTAGCAACTCTTCGCTCCATATATGTGATGTTTTCTCTGTACTTAACTGTTAAATCCATTATTTGCCTTCGGTAGCCGCGGCTTGTTGTAGTATCTTAATCCTTGGCGACTCAGTTATTCGTGTAGCTTTTCGTCGATAGGTCTTTATCCAAATGCTGAGCCACGGGCATCCCAGGAGTTTCTGACTCCTGCATCCAAGCTTACGTGTGCCACATCCATATAGCAGATAACCAGTTCCTTCTGTGGGCGTACGTGGAATTAGAATCTTAACTCATCATTATCTTCAAGGTGGTGTCATCCACGCTTTGTCCTGAGCGGAGATGGGGGTTGTAAGGGTGCATATTGTTCCTATTGCTTCTCTGGTATGCAGTCTTCCTACGGCATTAAGGAGGGGCAGTCTATTCCATCTTCGGTAATCTGAATTCCAATGTAGGGCAACTGTAATGGTGTAATCTGGTATTGAGGGTTCAACAGGGGATAGTCCAGTTAAGTCCTGTAGAGTCATCTTCATCTTTTTCCTGTACCCAATCTCCATCACTACCTTTACAGGTGTTGCCTTTGTCTTGTACGGGGCATCCTTCCGAGTATGTCTCGGTCTTGATCAAGCAACAATCATTGTTCTCCAAGGTCAGCAAACTCGAAGAAGCGTTGTTAGTAAGTTAGTTAGTTAGTGAGAAGTCAAGAATGTAATAGTAGAATTCAAGGGGTTTATATAGAATTCAAGGAGTATATACTCAATCAAGGATGTTCAGGCTGTCCTAAACTATCGACCATTGCTAGGGCTCGTCCTACGGTCAAGTACGGCTCTGATACCACCTGAAATGAACCAGATTTCCAAAACTGGAAACCCGATCCTCTGCACCTCTGTGATAGTCCCAGGAAGTGGCTATCACGTGCAAACCCTGTCTCAAGTGGTACAAATCCATACAACACAGGAAAAAGGGAAAAATTACATAATCTTATTAATACATCAGAGTACAACATTTTGGCATAAGCCGGGTACAAGCCCAACTGGACTAAACAAGTAAGGTAAAACATCTACGCAGCGGATCTATCGAAGCGAAGCGTCTCCAGCTCCACAGGCAAACTTGAGTGTAGGACCAGCTCTAGTCTTCCCATCCTTCATCGTCGTTGTCGTAGTCGATCACCAAGTCTGAAAGCATTGCCATCTACCCGATAAGCGGGTAGGTCATGTCAGCTTTCCAACAAAGAGCAAAAGCGGTGGATGAATTCTAATATGCATGGATAAACCTATATCTGGCTGTAGTAAGTTTATGCAAGCAGCGGTAGAAACATCAAGGTAAGCGGTATTGTAGAGAGGTCACCATCTCCGAGGAGATCCACACCTCCGAGGCCAACGCCTCCGGGGTCAACACCCCAAGCAAGGAAAGTACACCAAAGCACCGAATCTCAACCAAGACTCAGCATCCCACTCTCATCTGCGATGTGGGGTCATCAACTCCTATCCCCACATCTCAACGGCACGAAGCCGGGCTCACACACTCGGGGGAGAGAAGCAGCACAAGAAAAGTCTAGCCAGAGTAACAGACCCAGGGGGTGTCCATACCAGTGGACACGGACTATAGCTATAGGTTTAACACTCTGCAGAGGTTGTACAACTGGACCCGCCGGATAGGGTAGAAACGGGGATTAGCCGTTCCACATCCCTACCTAACGGCTGGAGACCTAGCAGTGGGTGGCACTCTCCTGCCTCTCCAAGCCTGACTCGTCCTGAACCGGGGCGCGAAACTTGCCAGCAGGGCCTCGGAGCTGTGAGACCATCCCCGGAGGAGCCGGGGCGACGTCTACTCGGGGGGTATAACCCGTCCCCCTCACACGACCACACCAGTCTGCCTACAAGCTGAGTGCCAACCACCAACTAGTTCTCGGACCGAACCCCGCCCATAACAAGGTGAACGGTTTGTACGAAAATAGCCCAAAGATCACGGTTAAACTGTCGATCGGTCCTTAATTGCAAGAGCGAGCACTCACCAACTCCCACCGTCCGACACGTCGCTAGGGCGGGAGGCCAGGTCGCATCTCCCCTAGACAGGCGTTCACAAGTAACCAAAGCGGCTCGCTCCCGCGGTAACACGTCAAGGATACACACTCACCCAAAACACACGCTAGAATACCGAGATATCCCAATCTCAGTCCAAACCAGAGATCCATCCATATCACGAAACAGGTAAACTGTATGGATAGTAAATATCGGGGACTAGCTAGGGGTCTGTAGCTAGACCCAAAGGTAGGAAGTTCAAGGTACAGGATATAACAAATCAAGGCATGGCTAAAAGTTTGTCTATGCATTTCAATCATACAAAGCATCATAAATAGAGCACTAGCAATCTAAATAGCATGCATGGGATCTACATGGTCGGGAGTGACATGACACCTGCGCGGTAGTCGTCGTAGAGTAGTAGAGGTTGGGCCCTTCCTTCGGGTCGAAGGTCTTCCCAAACGTCACAGCTCGGGTCGTCGTCGCAGCCCGGGTCTTCAAACATGATCACAAGCCTACACGAGATGCGCCGCGGAAATAAATAACGACAATCATCTAAGCATTAACTCCAAATAACATCAATTAGAAGAACCAAATAAATCCGAACTAGCTACAAGCAGCGCTAGTTTAATTTAAGGAAATCAAAGTAATTAGTTTTATATTAAAATAGTTTTAAGCTACTAGCTTTATATACTAGAAAACAAGATAGAGAGAAGGGTTAGTTCAAGGTTGGGTTGCCGATCAAGGGCTAAAGGTTTGGTGATTGCGCCTGCAAGGTATTAGCGCAACCGATAGGTGCAATGAAGTGAATGCTCAGAGGATAAGGAGAGATGAGAAAGGAGGAACGAGCTAGGCAAGGCATTATCAGAACAAGGTGTGCGGTAGCAGAGCAGAGAGGAGGAAAGGGGTTGACTTATGGTCGGCCAAAAAGGGTGGCGACACGGTATAGCGTGCTCAGGAGCACGGCAGAGCAAGTGCTAGCAATATGACGATAACCACGGCGTAGTGGCTAGGTTGCAACACAAGGTTGCCGTGCTTGTAGCAGTGGCCACTGCTCATGGCACGGCCGTCCATCACGCGCGGCCTCCGAGTTGCAAGCACCTGGTACTGCGCACGCTTCGCTGCACAAAACAAGGTAAAGCGAGAGCGGGTATGCGGGTTGCGGCACAAAGTGGTGGAAGGGGTGCAAGCAAGGTAAGCGGTGTGAACATGACCTGGGGTAGTTATTCCTGTCCGCGGCACGCTAGTGGCTAGTTGCGGGGCTCCGGCGACCCGGCGGTAGCGGCCACGAATCCTACTCCAAGTACGCGGGGCAAAACAGGGTTTGGTTCAAGGGCAAGAGAGGATAAGGATAGGGTAGCAGCGAGCATCTCGAAATTATGAAACCAACACAAGTGGTTTCATAATTTTCGGAGCTCCAGATAATTAGTTATGAATTTTAAAAGAAAAAGGGATTTATAAAACATTTATTAAATCCTTTTATTTAAAACCGAATTTTTTTTATTAAAATAATGCTGACGTCAGCATGACGTCAGCGATCAGCGGTTTAGTGGGCCGAAGTTGGGCCCAAAGTGTTAGTGGCCCATTGGGCCGGCCCAAAGCGGCCCAAGGTTCAACAAGTCCGGAAAAGGCCCTCAAACTGTTTGGTTTGGCTTGGTAAAAACTTCGGGCCCAAAGGCTTCCGTGGGCCAAATCCCACATAGAGTTCAGGCAGGGGAGTTCGGCCTTGCACCCTGAACAAAAATTCAGAGTCCATCAAGAAAAAGGAAAAGGCCGAGCTGGGCCTTAATGGGTGGCCTGGCCCATTACTCCCTCAGGTTTCCACCGGAGAAGTCCGGCGAATACCCCTGAAGAGATCTAGGGCGCACGGGCGCCCCTTCGCCACGCGTGCGCACACCGGCGCACCCTGGCTCAAGTCCGGCGGTGACGGCGAGCGGTGTTCGACGGCGGTGACGGTTACGGCGTCCGAGTAAGCGGTCGCCAGTGACCCTTAGGTGCACGTGGTTACTCCGGCACGGCCGCAGCCCCTGGGGTGGAGCTCCCTGGCCGGCGCGGGATGACACGGCGGCGCTCTCGGTGTGGTGTCATGGCGACGCAGCATCACGGCGAGAGCGCGTGCGAAAGAGGTTCAAGAGCGGTACGGAGGCGTGCACACTCCGCGGCGAAAGCAGGGCCAGCACTGGGGGGTGCTTGGCGTGGCACACGTGCGGGCTCAGGCCGCGCCTGGCTGCGACATGGCCGCCCGTCGCGCGGCTCCCGGTGATCCCAAGCCGTAGCGCGGCGCGCCAGGGCGGCGGCGACACAGGCGTCAGTGCACGGCTCGAAGGCCTGTGTTCAGGCGAGCTCGACGAGACGAAAAACGGGACGTGATGGCGCGGTTAACGACAGCAGAGCACGGTCGTGACGCTGATGTGCGCCATGGCGGTAACTCTGCGGGATGCGCTCGGCTCGACGGCCGGCGGGCAAAACAGGCGAGCGAGGCAGAGCTCTCACGCCAAGACAAACGGCTCGAAGGCCGGGATCGCAAGCAAGCCAAAAGACAGCGAGGGCCAGCGCGTTGCTGGGGTGCATCACGGCGGCGAGCTCGCGGAAGATGCCAGGCACGAGGGTCGGCGGCACGGTGCAGGGGCGCGCTCCCATGGACCAAGGTAAGGGAAAGGCAGAACGCAGGCTCACCGAGGGGCAGAGGTGTAGACGATGCAGTGACGGCCGCGGCGGGGAAGTTGTCGACGACGACGGCGAAGTACGGCAGCGGCGCGTCGTGCTCCTCTGTTCCGGTTCCCACCCGCTCGTGGACGGCCTTCCTCCAGTCACGGACGGCTCTGGCTTCTAGGCCCTCGACTCCGGCAGGGCGGCGCGTCGGTGACGCGCGTGCAAGTTCCCCTTCTCCTTTCCTCCCCCTCCTTTCCCCCTTCTTCCTTCACAGCGACTGGACAGAGGAGACAAAGGGAAAAGACCCCAAAAGCGATTTGGCTTGCTCAAGGGCCTCGCCTGGGGGGTTTTGCTGTGCCCGGTGGTCAAGGGGACTGGGAAACCGCGTGGGCCAGGGCTTGTTCCCCCTCCGCTGCCTTGGCGGTGAAGGCACAGCGCGCGAGCACAGCTTCGCTTGGCGCGTGAGTTATCCAAGGGCAAAGCAGTGATTTCCCGGGGGAGTTGCGCGTGGGGTCCGCCCTGGGTGTGCGAGCCAACCCATCGGCATGTGTGCCAGCAAGGCGGGGTGGTGCGGTTAGGTGTGCGGGCGCGCGGTGCGGCGCGGCGGCCATCGCGACGCATCGAAGCGGTGCGGATGGGAGAAGAAGAACAGGGCGGCTGGTGCGAGGCCGAGTTGGGCCGGTGGGCCGGTTGAGAGAGAAAAGGCTGGGGTGGTCTCTAGACCCGAGGAAAAGAGAAGGGACCTCGAGTGGACTTCGTTGGAAGAGATGCAGCCCAAGTCAGCTGTTAGAGTTTAAACAGATTTTGAAATATAGTTTGATTATATGTTTGAATTTGAATAACTTTCAAATTCAAAACTTCACACAATAGTAAACCAAATAAAATCCAAGAAAATCCAAATCACATTTATACCATAATTTGAAAATAATTTTTATATGGTTTTATTTTATATGGAATTTGAGGTGAGAGCTAGAAATTTAGGATAAAATTTGGTGACACATATGCTCAAACAAAAAGTTTAAATTTTCGTGAAAATTCACACATGGGAAAACATTCAAAATTCCGGGATGTTGCTTCTCGCTCCGTGTGGTGACTCCACAACACTTTGCAGTAAGGAATTGTGGTCCTCCTGGTTTCCTTTGTTGCTCTGATACCAGATGAAACGAACCGGGTTTCCGAAGACGGGAACCCGATCCCTGCACCTCTGTGATAGTCCCAGGAGGCTATCACGTGCAAATCCCTGTCTCAGAAAGTAAAGCAAAGTACCGTACAACAAGAATAAATACATGAGGGTCCATAATATAATATAATAATTAAGCATCTGAGTACATCATTTCGACACATGCCGGGTACAAGTCCAACAGGACTGAATCAATCAGAGTAAACTTCTACGCAGCTGCTCTCATGTAGCGAAGTAGACACCATATCCGCAGGCGACTCGAGTGTAGGGTGAGCATCAGTCCTCCCATCCGTCGTCCTCAAAGTCGTAGTCCGGCTCGTGGTCTGAAAGTCTGTCATCTACTCGATAAGCGAGTAGGTCATGTCAGTTTCCCAACAAAGAGCATAAGGAAGAGAGAATAATTCTACTATGCATGAGTAATCCTATTTATGGCTGTAGAAGGTTAAGCAAGCAGCGGTAGCAACACCAAGGTAAGCAGAAGAGCCGAGAGGTATCCATCTCCGAAGAGATCCACACCTCCGAGGACAAAGCCTCCGGGGTCAACGCCCCCAACAAGGAAAGAAGCACCAAATACTGGATCTCAACCAAGATACAGCATCCCTCACTCATCTGCGACGTGGGGTCACCAACTCCTATCCCCATGTCTCAACGGCACGAAGCCGGGCTCACAACGCATAGGGGAGAGAAAGCAGCACAAGAAGAGACTAGCCAGAGCAACAGACCCGTGGGCTGTCCATACCAGTGGACACGGACTATAGCTATAGGTTTAACACTCTACAGAGGTTGTACAACTGGACCCGCCGGATAGGGCAGAAACGGGGATCAGCCGTTCCACATCCCTACCTAACGGCTGGAGACCTAGCAGTGCGTGGCACTCTCCTGCCTCTCCAAGCCTGACTCATCCTGAACTGGGGCGCTTACCCAAGCGCACGCGCGTCCTGGCCTGGCCTGGCCACAACATGGCCAGCCGATGCACGCGGGTGCCCGGCGTACTGAGACTGCGGCGCGGCGCAGCGGCAGCAACGGCGTAGCGTTCCTGCAGAGAAACCATAGCACGAAGGCCGGCCACAGATGCACAAACTCGCCACTACAGTGAACAGCGAGGCTCGACGTGGCGTTGGGGTTTGCCACGACGGTGCTCTCGCGAACCAGCACAGCACGACGGCCGGCGTGCGCGACGCAGGGGCGCGCTCCCACACATCACAGGAAGCTCAAGGGAGGAGGGAAGGAAGCAGGCCGGCGGGGTGCTTACGGCGAGGCGTAGGTGTAGGCGTGGCCGTGAATGACGCGTCGGTGAAGAGGTAAAGGTGCTCGAGGCGGCGCGTCCTTGCTCTGCTCCGGCGATGTCCTTGACGCGGACAGCCTTCCCCTTCACACGAGCAGCTCCGGCGAGCGCGGCTCCGGCTTCAGGGCGACAGCAATGCGCCTCCCTTCTCCCTCTTCCCCCTTCCTTTCCCTTCTTTCCCTTTCTCCCGCTCCCCGGTGGCGGAACAGAGATTGGGGGGAGGAAACCCCAAATGGCGAGGATGCCAAATGGGAGAAGGCCGCTGGGGTTTTGAGTGGGCAAGGGGTCAAGGGGACAGCTACGCAGCGTGGGCAAGGGCTTGTCCCCCTCCCATTCCTTGGCGGCGAAGGCGCGGCGGGGGAAGCGCGGGAAAGCTTGGCGTGTGGGATTTGCCAGGGGCAAAGTTGTGGTTTCGCGGTGGCTTGAAAGCGCGTGACCCCCTCGGCGTGCGGGCCATCCCTCGACGGGTGCGCCAGCGTGCCAAGGCGGTGCGGTCTGGCGCGTGCGCGTGCGGTGAGGCACGGCGGATCGGTTCGGCGCGGCGCGACGCTGAAGAAGAAGAACAGGGGAGAAAAAGGGGGGTTCGGCGCGGTGCGGTTGTGATGGGCCGGTGGATGGGCCTAAAGAAGAAGGTGGGTTTTGGTTGACCACGGGTTGGAAGATGAGGGTGATCTGTTAGACTTTGAAGTCAGTTGGCTGGCCCAGCAGTTAGTAAAGGGTTATAGAATTAGTTTTGAATTTAGGATTTAAACCATAAGTTGAATTTGAATACTTTCAAATTTAAACACACTCAAATAAAAACCAAATAAAATCCATAAACCCCAACTCACATACTTTACCATATTTTGAAAATATACTTTTATACTTTTGGTTTTATTTATACTCTACCTACTTTTGAATTAGACTTTTGAAAATATACTTTACCTACTTTTGAAAATTCACACATGGGAAAACATTCAAAATCCCATGCCTTGGAATTGTTTATCTTGTCCTTGGAATACCTACTTTTGGAACTAGCTAGGGGTCTGTAGCTAGTTCCAAAAGTAGGTATTCCAAGGACAAGATAAACAATTCCAAGGCACGGCTAATCAATTGTCTATGCAATTTCAAAACATGCATCAAAAGTAATTAAGCACTAGCAGCTATAGCAAGCATGGGATTTATATGGTTGGGAGTGACATGACACCTGGCTGGCGTCCGAAGTCCTGGTCTGGGTTGTAGTCGGGGTCGTAGGCCTCCTCCTGGTTGTAGCTCGGGTCTGTGCAGCACGAGATACGAGACACTAAGATACCGACAAATAACTATGCAATAAATCCAAAGAAAACCAATTTTTAGAAGATCCAAACAGAACCATACTACCTACAAACAGCACCGTCTCATTTTTAGAAAAATATAGAAACTGGTTTCATATTTTTCAGAGTTATAAATAATTAGTTATGAATTTTCGAAGATTATAGGATTTATAAAATAATTTCCAAAATTCATTTATAAACAGAAAAGGATTTTTATATATTGAAAATAGGGATGACGTCAGCATGATGTCATCGTGACGTCAGCGTCACAAGTTAGTGGGCCTTGGTGGGCCAAAAGGGTTAGCGGGCCGAATTCGGCCCAATGGACGCGGCCTATTAGGCCAACAGGGCAAAGTCCATTAGAACTCTTTGAACAAAATTCTGAGTTCAGAAAGAAAAAGGAAAAGGGGCTGGCTCGCGGGCTGTAATGGGTTACGGCCCAAGCAGCTTTCTTAGAGTTAGAAGTGAGCAAGTCTGGCTTTGCTCCTTGAACAGATCTGGGGTTCACCCCGTTGTTGCCAGTGTGCGGTGCCTGTCGACGCAGAGAGTTGCGGTGCCGGCGAGCAGCGTTCGGCGGCGGGGGCGTCCCCGGTGTGTGTGTGCGAAAGAAAGCTAGGAACCGCTAGGGTCCGGTGGTCCTACAGGCGCAGTCACGGCCCTGAGGTCGGCCTCTTGCCTGTGCACGGATCGACCCGGCGGCGCTCTCGGCGCGGCGTCGTGACGACATGGCGACAGAGCGGTGCCTCAGCGAGGCAGCGGCAGTACAGCGGCCTTGCAGGGGGAGGTTCGTGATCAGGCTAGTGTGTGCCTGCGGAAAGCAAGCAGGCGCAAACCACAAGGCATCACCGCACTCAGGAGCCCGGAGCGGGGGTGTCCGGACATCCAGAGCGGCGGCGCGGCGGCGGCGCAGCCATGACGAAGCAAAGCGGCGGCGACGCAAACGAGATCAAACAACACAGCACTGCGGGGCGTAGCATCTGGGGGTGCTTACCCAAGCGCACGCGCGTCCAGGCCTGGCCTGGCCACGACATGGCCGGCCGATGCACGCGGGTGCCCGGCGTACCGAGACTGCGGTGCGGCACAGCGGCAGCAATGGCGTAGCGTTCCTGCAGAGAAACCACGGCACGAAGGCCGGCCACAGATGCACAAACTTGCCACAACAGTGAACGGCGAGGCTCGACGTGGCGTTGGGGTTTGCCACGACGGTGCTCTTGCGAATCAGCACGGCACGACGGCCGGCGTGCGCAACGCAGGGGCGCACTCCCACACATCACAGGAAGCTCAAGGGAGGAGGAAAGGAAGCAGGCCGGCGGGGTGCTTACGGCGAGGCGTAGGTGTAGGCGTGGCGGTGAAGGACGCGTCGGTGAAGAGGTGAAGGTGCTCAAGGCGGCGCGGCCTTACTCTGCCCTGGTGATGTCCTTGACGCGGACAGCCTTCCCCTTCACACGAGCAGCTCCGACGGGCGAGGCTCCGGCTTCAGGGCGACGGCAATGTGCCTCCCTTCTCCCTCTTCCCCCTTCCTTTCCCTTCTTTCCCCTTCTCCCGCTCCCCGGTGGCAGAACAGAGATTGGGGGGAGGAAACCCCAAATGGCGAGGATGCCAAATGGGAGAAGGCCGCTGGGGTTTTGAGTGGGCAAGGGGTCAAGGGGACAGCTACGCAGTGTGGGCCAGGGCTTGTCCGCCTCCCATTCCTTGGCGGCGAAGGCGCGGCGGGGGAAGCGCGGGAAAGCTTGGCGTGTGGGATTTGCCAGGGGCAAAGTTGTGGTTTCGCGGTGGCTTGAAAGCGCGTGACCCCCTCGGCGTGCGGGCCATCCCTCGGTGGGTGCGCCAGCGTGCCAAGGCGGTGCGGTCTGGCGTGTGCGCGTGCGGTGAGGCGCGGCGGAGCGGTTCGGCACGGCGCGACGCTGAAGAAGAAGAACAGGGGAGAAAAAGGGGGGTTCGGCGCGGTGCGGTTGTGATGGGCCGGTGGACGGGCCTAAAGAAGAAGGTGGGTTTTGGTTGACCACGGGTTGGAAGATGAGGGTGATCTGTTAGACTTTGAAGTCAGTTGGCTGGCCCAGCAGTTAGTAAAGGGTTTTAGAATTAGTTTTGAATTTAGGATTTAAACCATAAGTTGAATTTGAATACTTTCAAATTCAAACACACTCAAATAAAAACCAAATAAAATCCATAAACTCCAACTCACATACTTTACCATATTTTGAAAATATAATTTTATACTTTTGGTTTTATTTATACTTTACCTACTTTTGAATTAGACTTTTGAAAATATACTTTACCTACTTTTGAAAATTCACACATGGGAAAACATTCAAAATCCCATGCCTTGGAATTGTTTATCTTGTCCTTGGAATACCTACTTTTGGAACAAGCTAGGGGTCTTAGCTAGTTCCAAAAGTAGTTATTCCAAGGACAAGATAAACAATTCCAAGGCACGGCTAATCAATTGTCTCTGCAAGTTCAAAACATGCATCAAAAGTAATTAAACACTAGCAGCTATAGCAAGCATGGGATCTATATGGTTGGGAGTGACATGACACCTGGCTGGCGTCCGAAGTCCTGGTCTGGGTTGTAGTCAGGGTCGTAGGCCTCCTCCTGGTTGTAGCTCGGGTCTGTGCAGCACGAGATACGAGACACTAAGATACCGACAAACAACTATGCAATAAATCCAAAGAAAACCAATTTTTAGAAGATCCAAACAGAACCATACTACCTACAAACAGCACCGTCTCATTTTTAGAAAAATATAGAAACTGGTTTCATATTTTTCGGAGTTATAAATAATTAGTTATGAATTTTCGAAAATTATAGGATTTATAAAATAATTTCCAAAATTCATTTATAAACAGAAAAGGATTTTTATATTTTGAAAATAGGGATGACGTCAGCATGACGTCATCGTGACGTCTGCGTCACAAGTTAGTGGGCCTTGGTGGGCCGAAAGGGTTAGCGGGCCGAATTCGGCCCAATGGACGCGGCCTATTAGGCCAACAGGGCAAAGTCCATTAGAACTCTTTGAACAAAATTCTGAGTTCAGAAAGAAAAAGGAAAAGGGGCTGGCTCGCGGGCTGTAATGGGTTACGGCCCAAGCAGCTTTCTTAGAGTTAGAAGTGAGCAAGTCTGGCTTTGCTCCTTGAACAGATCTGGGGTTCACCCCATTGTTGCCAGTGTGCGGTGCCCGTCGGCGCAGAGCGTTGCGGTGCCGGCGAGCAGCGTTCGGCGACGGGGGCGTCCCCGGTGTGTGTGCGAACGAAAGCTAGGAACCGCTAGGGTCCGGTGGTCCTACCGGCGCAGTCACGGCCCTGAGGTCGGCCTCTTGCCTGCGCACGGATCGACCCGGCGGCGCTCTCGGCGCGGCGTCGTGACGACGCGGCGACAGAGCGGTGCCTCAGCGAGGCAGCGGCGGTGCAGCGGCCTTGCAGGGGGAGGTTCGTGATCAGGCTGGTGTGTGCCTGCGGAAAGCAAGCAGGCGCGAACCACAAGGCATCACCGTACTCAGGAGCCTGGAGCGGGGGTGTCCGGACATCCAGAGCGGCGGCACGGCGGCGGCGCAACCATGATGAAGCAAAGCGGCGGCGACGCAAACGAGATCAAACAACACAGCACTGCGGGGCGTAGCATCTGGGGGTGCTTACCCAAGTGCACGCGCGTCCAGGCCTGGCCTGGCCACGACATGGCCGGCCGATGCACGCGGGTGCCCGGCGTACCGAGACTGCGGTGCGGCGCAGCGGCAGCAACAGCGTAGCGTTCCTGCAGAGAAACAACGGCACGAAGGCTGGCCACAGATGCACAAACTCACCACAACAGTGAACAGCGAGGCTCGACGTGGCGTTGGGGTTTGCCACGACGGCACTCTCGCGAATCAGCACGGCACGACGGCCGACATGCGCGACGCAGGGGCGCGCTCCCACACATCACAGGAAGCTCAAGGGAAGAGGGAAGGAAGCAGGCCGGCGGGGTGCTTACGGCGAGGCATAGGTGTAGGCGTGGCCGTGAAGGACGCGTCGGTGAAGAGGTGAAGGTGCTCGAGGCGGCGCGTCCTTGCTCTGCTCCGCCGATGTCCTTGACGCGGACAGCCTTCCCCTTCACACGAGCAGCTCCGGCGGGCGCGGCTCCTGCTTCAGGGTGACGGCAATGCGCCTCCCTTCTCCCTGTTCCCCCTTCCTTTCCCTTCTTTCCCCTTCTCCCGCTCCCCGGTGGCAGAACAGAGATTAGGGGGAGGAAACCCCAAATGGCGAGGATGCCAAATGGGAGAAGGCCGCTGGGTTTTTGAGTGGGCAAGGGGTCAAGGGGACAGCTACGCAGCGTGGGCCAGGGCTTGTCCCCCTCCCATTCCTTGGCGGCGAAGGCGTGGTGGGGGAAGCGCGGGAAAGCCTGGCGTGTGGGATTTGCCAGGGGCAAAGTTGTGGTTTCGCGGTGGCTTGAAAGCGCGTGACCCCCTCGGTGTGCGGGCCATCCCTCGGCGGGTGCGCCAGCGTGCCAAGGCGGTGCGGTCTGGCGCGTGCGCGTGCGGTGAGGCGCGGCGCTGAAGAAGAAGAACAGGGGTGAAAAAGGGGGGTTCGGCGCGGTGCGGTTGTGATGGGCCGGTGGATGGGCCTAAAGAAGAAGGTGGGTTTTGGTTGACCACGGGTTGGTGAAAGGATCTTGATGTCGTCTAGAGGGGGGGTGAATAGACAAATCTGCACTTATTAAAAACTTCAACCCTCTGTTAGTACTAAAACCGGTCAGACCGGTTTCCAAAACCGGTCAGACCGGTTTTGCTAGGCAGCAAACCAACAAACAAGTATATGCCCTCTACGAGTTCTAGCTCAAACCAAACTTGGTGTATGACTTCCAAAGGTGTTCCCAAGAGTGTCAATGAAGTCCCTGCACACAGCACAAGCACACCAAAGTAGATTGAAGCGGAAGCACAAAGATTTAGCTAGAAACAACTTGAGGTAATGCATGTAAATGTAAAGCAAGTAAGAACACAAAGATTTATCCCGTGGTTCGGCCCACCACTAAGGTTAGCCTACCTCCACGTTGTTGAGGTATCCACACAAGGATAGGCTCGCCACACAAGGCTTGCCCTTGACCTCGGTCTCAAGTCAAGAGAATGAACCCTTGAGATGAGAAGGTTTCCACTAGAAACACAGGGGTAATACAAACTTCTTGGAGCTTCCACAATCTCGGATTGGAGAGCTTCCAAGTGACTTCTAGCCGTCTAGGAGCAAGGCTCCAAGAGTAAAAGATGCTTCAAAGGATCTTCAACACAAATCAGCAGGTGCTCAAGTGTGGGATGCTCACTAGGCTCTCAAAGGTTCACACACTAGTCACTCAATCAACCCAACTCAAAGATATATCACTTTAGGCTTGAATCTCACTAAGAGAGGTTGGGGAGAGCTCAGCTGGGGTTCAAGAAAGCATAGGAGGCGCAGGGAACCAGCAGCCCCTCAAAGAGGAGCTCATGGGTATAAATACCCATCCTCCCAAAAACTAGACGTTAGTCTGTCAGACAAAACCGGTCAGACCGGTTTGCCAAACCGGTCAGACCGGTTTTCAAACCAACTAGCCGTTGGACGGTGTCAGTGCCCAAACCGGTCAGACCGGTTTGCCAAACCGGTCAGACCGGTTTGGGCCAGAGAGCTCTACTAAGGTTTGAACTCCAGGGTTAGTCTCTCTTGGGTTCACTTGAGCACTTTTTGATGTTTGTTGTCCAACTAATGATTCATCCCTCTTGATAGTATGGCATACCTAAACTCAAGATAAAAGATAAACCCTAATTAATCTACTTGAGCTTGAACCATCAAGGTACGCCGGTAATTGATCTTCAATGATTCGAGGGCTTCCAATGTTGTATACCAACTGAGTACATGTTATAGATATAAATAGATGCATGTGCTTGAGCATATCCACCTTGAGCTAGTGACTTAGAATTCTTCCATAGAGTAGAGAATCAATCACTTTGAATTCTAGAGCCACTCCAAATTATCAATCATGACACTAGATGCAATTTATCACTTTCCTCGGTAGGCTTGGATATGATACTTCGAAATCCTTGACGCTCTCAACTTCACCCTAGCACCTTGCTTATGGTCGCTATCCATAGCCTTTGCTTAGTTCCTCGTTTTAGCCATCTTGATCTCTTCATCACTTATCCTTGCCACTATTGAGTCAACTCTTGCACCATAGAGAGAATTCCATTTGAGATGCCACTCAAATAATTGTCCTTTTGATTGATAACAAACATCCTTGCCTTGCAAGCTTCCATTTAGGTCCATTACAATAGAGGTAACCACATGACCTTTGTCAACGCTATATTTGAAGTCTTGCAACTAGCTTCTTTGTAAGAGTCAATATCTTCCACTTGATGTAAGAGTGAAATCCATTTGATATTATACTCGGTGAACTCATTGTATAGCTCATCAAGTTCCATGTTGTATCAATAGTGAAATCCCTTTGATGCCATACTCATCTTTAACTTAGTTCTCCCATTTTTATATCACAAGCTTCTCCTTTCTTCACAATATGCTTTGCTTTGACATAGAGAGGCCAACTAAGTACTATATATAATCATGCCTCTATATTTGCTTTTCTTTAGCTTAGGATCACTTGTTGTATGTCTTATATAGACTCCAATGGGAAGAACACATTAACCAACTCATGACATTCATCTTTAGTAGTTTGCATACATTCCATGTATAATGCCATGATCCACCCTTGTCATCTTTGCAATATGAGCCAAAAACATGATCTTACACATAAATATCATTTATCAATAATCAACAACCTGCTCACATGCTTTACAAGAGTGTTAGTGATTTAATCAAGTTGTCACTCAACTCACCAAAACCCACTTAGGCCTTGATTGCACTTACAATCTCCCCCTTTTTGGTGATTGATGACAACCTTGCTTAAAGCTTACAAAAGATATATAAATGAAGCTTATAAATACTAAGATTTAGGTAAAGCTCCCCCTCAATGTGTGCAAATGAATGGAATTCGTCAATTTGGCCTCAAAATGCCAATTTGCACATTTTCAAGAAAAACATGGAGCTCCCCCTAAATCTCAGCAAAGTGGGGTGCAACAAGTGTGTGTGACAAGATGAAACGAATGTGTGATGCATATGTCAAGAGTTATCACAAACAAGAGACAAAACACAAAGAGGTGTGTGCTGTCTGGGGCAAAACCGGTCAGACCGGTTTTGGAAATCGGTCAGACCGGTTTCACCCAGTCAGTACACAAAAACAGGGAAAACTCAAAAACAACTCATTCACCATACAAACATACATCACAAACTAACATTAAGTCACTTAGAATATTTAGAGTACATTACACACATTGTAGCACATAATACAAGAGTTCTCATGTCCAACACCTAGATAAGGTTCAACAGACGATTATTACAGATCCAAATCTCTCAATAAGTCTCTAAGATAAAAGATAACTGGATACATAGGAGCTTGGGAGTGCTCAGCACAAACCGGTCAGACCGGTTTGAGAAGCCGGTCAGACCGGTTTCACTACACAGCACACAAGTAGATAGGCTTTAATCACTTTTCTTCTCCCCCTTTGTCATCCATCACTAAAAACTTGGAGAAGATAGACTGCTGAGCATCACTGATCACCATACTCCGGAGGAGCACCACCATGCGGAGGAGGGTAAACTAAGAGAGAGTTTATAAGAAATAGAATTAAGAACTTGAGAAGAAATGGTAGATGCTAAAGTATAAGGATTTGAGACTCATCATACCATCGTCGTTGCCAAAGAGCGACTGATACGCTTGAGATACAAGATTTTGACCGCTAGTAGACAGACCCATAGGAGGAGGTGGAGGAGGAGGTACTTGATATCCATAGTGATGAGCATATTGTTGAAAATAGCCTTCGGAACCCAGCTGTGCCACCATGCTATCCACTGAAGGGATCTCAGGCTCCTCCGTCTCGGGAGAGGGTGGAGATCTAGGAGGTTCAAAACCATGGTGATTGTGCAATAATTTGAGAGTGTCCTTCATTTGTTTCCTCTCTCTCCTAGACCTCTGCTGCTCGACCAATACATCCCTCTGGCTCCTGCACATAGATGTGAAAAAGTTCAAAAGCTTGCAAATAGGAGAGGGAGGTTTGCCCCTAGGCTGACTGCTGCTGCCAGCCCCAAACCGGTCAGGCCGGTTTTCCAAACCGGTCAGACCGGTTTGGTCCTGACCAGTGGCTGCTGTTGGCTGATGCTGCTCCTGCTGCTGTCCTTCTCCTTCCTCCATTTCTATTTCATCATATCTTCCAGGTGAGGGAGTCCTTATCCTCTTGGGTACCGGGACTTTGAAGGGCTCATACTTAGTATCCTTTAGAAACTTTCTTTTTGCCACCTTTTCAATGATATGCATGATATAAGGTGCATACCCACACAACCTCTGGGGGCTCTCGCTAATGGTCTTGATCTCCTCCCAAATGAAATCACTCACTGAGAATGGAAGTCCGGGAGGCCTCATATGAACGAGCAAGTCCTTAGCATAGTTAGAGATGTCCGCCGGGTTTCCGCCCCTAGGTGTGAGTGTCAACCAGAACATGCGGTTAAGCATGCTATAGTACGAGTAAAGCCCCGCTGCATAACCCGCATTTGCTTGCTTGTTTCTTGGATACATGAATTTCATCGCAGAAGGCTCCATCGGACGAATACCACGGTGAATACAAGGAAGAGTCAAATCCGCCGGGCTAGCTCCAAGGAACCTAGCAAAGTGTGAAAGTGACACTGTATCTAGTCCCCTCGGTCATCCAATGCATCTTCCTTGTACTATCATTTTCCTCAAAAGCGACGGTGGCATAGAATTGTGCAATGACCTCTGTGTTCCAACTGTGCCTGAATCCCATCAGAGGCTTGATCCTCAAAGTAGTACAAACATCAATGATATCTCTGAAAATAGCATTGTTTGTCTTCTCCATGTAGCCCCAATCTATCCACCGAGCCTCTGCAATAATGCCCTTCTTCTTAGCTATGATAGCAGTGGAATAGTAGTCATGCTGAAAGAAAGTGTGAAATCTGTAATCTATCCCACTAGCCATGTCCTTAGGCTCACCATAGGGCCACTCCCTTCTCTTCCGCCTAGCTGCCTCAGTCTTACCCATGCCAAGATAATTCACTATGCGATGAGTGCCGGGATTGACTGGCCTCCTAATCTCAAGCATGACCTGCTCTTCTTCTTCATCTTCTTCTTCCTCAACTCCTCTTTCCCTTCCACCATAATCCTCTTCTTCATCATCATCATCATCTGCAGCTGGTCCTTTCCCATGCCATTCCATTCTATAGTTCTCACTACTCTCATCATCATCACTAGAAGTCTCATGCCCTTCTTCCACAATCTCGTCCACAACATTTGACTGAGATGCCCTAGACGTCCTAGGCCTCAAGACAGGGCCACTGGAGGCACCGGACGGCTCAAACGGATCGGGATTGCCTTCGGACTCATCAACCCTCTTTTTCTTCTTTGACCTTGTGTAGGTCCTCGAGAAGTCCGACATGTTATTCCTGACCACAAATAAGTGACAAAGTATATATAAGGTTCATAGGAATTGATTCGAGACTCGACGAGAATTAAATTCGAAGTTTTGGAAGAAAATTAGGGTTGCTGTCCTAATAAAACCGGTCAGACCGGTTTCAGAAACCGATCAGACCGGTTTCGTCGGCTGAAACCCTAGATCATGGAATTCGAAATGTAGCCATCCAAATTGATTCAAAACTTAAAGATAGCTTCCTGGGCATACTAGTTGATGATTGCTCAAAGGAATCCAAGAGATATGCATGGAGTTAAGAGATCGGCCAAAGAGAACCTTTGAATACCTTGAGAGGATGGGAGAAGATGAGTTGAGCCTCAAAAACGGTCTCCAATCCGGTCAAGCCGAAGTTTAGCACCTCTAGCCCTTAATCTCCAAAGGGAAAACCTTCTCCTTGGTCCAATCTCAAGATCCCATGGTGGGGAGAGTGAGAGGGAGAGGGAGCACGGGATGGAGAGGAGGACCACGGGTCTTGGCTGGTGGGAATGAAGTGAAGGGATGAAGAGGAATATTCCACACGAGATACCCTTAAAGAGGTGGACCCGGGGTAAAACCGGTCAGACCGGTTTCATAAACCGGTCAGACCGGTTTCCCTCAGGAAACCTGCTGAAGCTAGAATTTGAGATATTAAAGCTTGATTTGAGAACTAATATGAGAGATAAGATCAAGATATGTCCAGATACTAGTTCCTTTTCTGAAAAACCTGAAGCTTCAACTCTTTATCCAAAGACCCCTTTTTCTCCGCGAGAGGTGATTAGAAGAGAAAGATAAGATATTGAAAGAATTTTGCTTCTTTTCCCTTTAAGATAAATCTAGTGAGATAAAGAGATAAAGCAATGAACTTTGGTCACTAGATAATTCCCATACAAGGATTTTTCCATTAAGGTCCAAAAGCTTCTTGATACTTCCAAGAAACTTAGAGAGAGATAGATATGAAGAATATGTTGGACTTAAGAAAATCTCACCACTTGTGACTAGCCATCACTCAAGCAACGTTAACCATAGTCACAAGTGGGTCGATCGGGTCATAAAGACCAATAACCAAATTTTTCAAAATTCACACAAATCCTATCATGCTAGTTAAGTTTTTCAAAAATCTAACCTATGTCACGCAAACATGTGGCTAAACAAGTTTTAGGACCATATTGGGATATTTAACTCATGCCTCTCACATTATAACAAGTATTTGACAAAGTCAATATAAAGGTAGGCATCAATTAAATATCCAATAGGCACACACGAGAGAACCTTGAATAGACCACATGCTAAGAAAATGCACACACTAGCATGAATAAATCCTAGATGATAAAGGTAGAAAAAGAGTGAGTGTGAACCATACCTTTGCCTCTAGCTTATCACATTTTCCCATTGGTGAATTGTGATTTTTCCTTGACTTGTGCATTGCTATGTTAAGACCAAGTTCTAGCTTCATTTTGATAGACCTTTTAAACACAACACGAGAGAGACACTTAAATAGCACAGGCACTAGTTTCAATCCTTAGTGACCTTTCAGGTTAGAGAGACAAGAGGTCCACTAAAAATTGAAACCTCACAATATAGATCAAATTCCCTTTGTTTATGGAGCATATGAAATAATGTGAACGACTAGGGTCACATGCACCATTTTGGCAATTAAGTCCAACTCGAGGAATTTAAACTATATTGTGGTGAGTAGCTATGCTTAAGGTTAGTTTCATAATCCAATGAGAAAGATTAGGTCAATATTACCACATTGGATTCAAAAGATCATAGCATACTCCATGAAGAGAGTCGAGCTCTCATCTTGAGACTACAAAAATTACTAGATGAAAGCATTAGTCTCAAAGACACAAATTATAGAGTGATCTCCCCCTAAATAGGTGCATCATGAGTTTGAGTTGCATGAAATGAGCACTTAGTCAATTTAATGAACTAGGAGAGGTCACTTCACAATTTGGTCAAGGCACACAAGAAAAATAATTTACAAATATTGAAATTGTGCCAAGAATGCTTACCATCACCAAGATAGTGTTTGTCTGATGCTAAGCAAGAGCTGAGGATATATATTTGAATTTCTTGAGTTAATCTTGAAGTACATTACTTAGTCGGGCTGCACTGGGCCAAAACCGATCAGACCGGTTTTGCCAGTCAGTCCAACTGAAGCTTTTCTTCAAGACTCCATCAGCTCCCGATGCAGGTATATCTTCATGTATCTTCAATTGCTGACAATCACCCTGATCCCAGAAGTTCTATAGGTCTGAATTCCAGATCCCAGAACCTCCGAAGAAATTCCCAGAGGTTGAGTTTCTGCAGCAATTCCCGGAACCTCCGGAGAATTTCCCGGAACCTCTGAGGTCTGCACTTCTAGAGAGACAGGAATGTTTGGCCCTTGGAGTTGGTGTTGAAGCTTGGTAAATTCCTTCATCTTTTCTTATGCCTCAACTTGGTCTAACGTTACCTATGGCCAAACGCTTGATTGACTTACAATTTTACTTCTTCTTTTAACCTGCACCATTTAAACCAATATGCTCTACTAGAGAGCGGTTACAAGCATCATATGGTAAGAGGAGCATATATGTACACCAAAATACTTAGTCAAGCCAAGTGCACAAAACCAAGGTCTTGAGCACAAGTATCCACTTAGGATCAATCGACTAAGATGAAAGATGAAGCTTATGTTACCGAGATGTCATTGGAATAGAGATTAAAAGTTTATTCTTGACACTTGGCATTATTCTAGCTCATGGACCATTTCTTGAGTTTTGCCAAGCCTCCAATGCATCTCCATGCTCCTGCAATCTTAGCAAGCTCTTTTTGGTACCCAAACCATGTTGGGTCCTATAGGTTAGTCACAAGAGATTTGGGAATCTAAATGGCTCTTATGCTAGTTTGAGGTGAACTAATCACTCTAGTAGCATAGATACCATTCTTGTCATCCCTAAGTCTAGAAAATGAATGATCGACGAGTTTTGACTTAGGAATGTTACCATTTGGACAATTATTACTCTCATGTCCCTTTGACCGACAAGTGTAGCAAATACGGCTTTTGATCTTGATTGCTGAAGCCTTGCTCTTGTTTTTGCTTACTTGTTGCTTCTTGGTCTTGTGGCTTGCTGTAGAAGCTTGATTGCGCTTGATATGCTCTTGAGGCACTGCAGTTGCCAAAACCGGTCTAACCGGTTTCCCAAACCGGTCAGACCGGTTTGGTGCAGACAACACCCCAGTCACTTGTGGACAAGTCTCAATGAAGTGTCCATGTTTCTTGCATTTGTAGCATATCCTTCTCCTTAGCTTCCTTTGCCTTTTCTTGCTGCCTTTGAGATGAGGAGCGCACCTGGATGCATAGTGCCCCATCTTTGAGCACTTGATGCATTGTATGTGATCAAGCTTCTTTTTCCTCTTTCCCTTCAACTTACTCAAGTCTTCTTTAAGCTTTTCAACCTCTTGCATGAGTTGATCATTTTCTTTCGCAATGAGGTCATCACAAGTCTCTACAAATACATGCTCAATACTAGATTGGCTTGCTTGAGAACAACAAGGTTTAGTACAAGACAATTCAATATTGACATGTGAGCATGTGCATGTGTGTGAGAGAGGTTGAGTGGATGTTAACGATGAAAGCACAACCTCGTGAGCTACTTCTAGACAAGTATATGATTCTACAAGCTTGTCATGAGAGCACTCAAGCTCCTTGTGACATGCTTGTAACGTCACATGCTCGCTAGTGAGCTTTTCAAGCTTATCATTGAGCACCTTCTTTTCTTGCTCCAAAGATGCTACACATGTAGACAAGTTAGTAGCACAAGCAACTTTATTAAGCAAGATGTCATATTTATTGACCAAGGTAGAGTGTGAGAGTTTGAAGGCTTCAAGTTTTTGAGTTAAGGACTTTATGGTGTCAACTTGATCTTCAACTCTCTTTGCCATTTGGTCTTCCTTGGTTTCCTTGCTCTTTTTGGCCATCAAGCACTTGTGATCATCAACACTGGGAGTTGAGGACCTAGAAACCGCCGATGCTTGTCTTGATTGCCTTCTTGAACACTTGTTACTCTTCATTGTGTTCATCCTGTGAAAACCGGTCAGACCGGTTTTGGAAACCCGTTGGACCGGTTTCCCCACAGGGTCACCCGACTTGCTTTTCTTGCCTTGTTGATCCATGGGTGTGGTCACTAGAGGATCAGTGTGTGCTTCTGAGGTTGAGCATTCTTCTGAAGGCACACTTGCTACTTGATCCTCACTTGTTGACGGCTTATCTTGCTCAAACTCCAAATCTTCATTTTGGCTTTCAATTTCTCTTCTCTCATCATCCTTGGCCGAGATGTTATCATGAGCACATGAAGATGAGTGGTTTGCAGCTGTGGCTTCACTTTGCATGCTTGTTCTTTGATCTTGGTCTTTGCATTTGGGTACATCATAAAGATCTTGAAAAATTTCCCAAATATCATGTGCATCAATTATGTCATCACAAATTAATTCCTGCACATCACAACTCAAGGTACTACGAATGTAGTTAGTAATTTGAGCGTTGAGTTGCCAACATTCTAACTCCTCTATAGATAAGCCCGACAAGTCAATGTTGTCTATTCTAGTGTGAGGAGGAAGAATACTAGCAACTACAACCTGCTCAGCATGTGGACCAAACGTCCTAATTCCATTAAGTACATGAGCTGACCAAGAATCGTAGTTTGAGCCACCTAGAGTCAATGGCTCAAAAGATACCTCATATGTTGTCGACATCTTTTCTCTAAGCGGTTAAGCTCGAATCGGAGTTCCTTGCTCTGATACCAATTGAAAGGATCTTGATGTCGTCTAGAGGGGGGTGAATAGACGAATCTGCACTTATTAAAAACTTTAACCCTCTGTTAGTACTAAAACCGGTTAGACCGGTTTTGCTAGGCAGCAAACCAACAAACAAGTATATGCCCTCTACGAGTTCTAGCTCAAACCAAACTTGGTGTATGACTTCCAAAGGTGTTCCCAAGAGTGTCAATGAAGTCCCTGCACACAGCACAAGCACACCAAAGTAGATCGAAGCGGAAGCACAAAGATTTAGCTAGAAACAACTTGAGGTAATGCATGTAAATGTAAAGCAAGTAAGAACACAAAGATTTATCCCGTGGTTCAGCCCACCACTAAGGTTAGCCTACCTCCACGTTGTTGAGGTATCCACACAAGGATAGGCTCGCCACACAAGGCTTGCCCTTGATCTCGGTCTCAAGTCAAGAGAATGAACCCTTGAGATGAGAAGGTTTCCACTAGAAACACAGGGGTAATACAAACTTCTTGGAGTTTCCACAATCTCGGATTGGAGAGCTTCCAAGTGACTTATAGCCGTCTAGGAGCAAGGCTCCAAGAGTAAAAGATGCTTCAAAGGATCTTCAACACAAATCAGCAGGTGCTCAAGTGTGGGATGCTCACTAGGCTCACAAAGGTTCACACACTAGTCACTCAATCAACCCAACTCAAAGATATATCACTTTAGGCTTGAATCTCACTAAGAGAGGTTGGGGAGAGCTCAGCTGGGGTTCAAGAAAGCATAGGAGGCGCAGGGAACCAGCAGCCCCTCAAAGAGGAGCTCATGGGTATAAATACCCATCCTCCCAAAAACTAGCCGTTAGTCTGTCAGACAAAACCGGTCAGACCAGTTTGCCAAACCGGTCAGACCGGTTTTCAAACCAACTAGCCGTTGGACGGTGTCAGTGCCCAAACCGGTCAGACCGGTTTGCCAAACCGGTCAGACCGGTTTGGGCCAGAGAGCTCTACTAAGGTTTGAACTCCAGGGTTAGTCTCTCTTGGGTTCACTTGAGCACTTTTTGATGTTTGTTGTCCAACCAATGATTCATCCCTCTTGATAGTACGGCATACCTAAACTCAAGATAAAAGATAAACCCTAATTAATCTACTTGAGCTTGAACCATCAAGGTACGCCGGTAATTGATCTTCAATGATTCGAGGGCTTCCAATGTTGTATACCAACTGAGCACATGTTATAGATATAAATAGATGCATGTGCTTGAGCATATCCACCTTGAGCTAGTGACTTAGAATTCTTCCATAGAGTAGAGAATCAATCACTTTGAATTCTAGAGCCACTCCAAATTATCAATCATGACACTAGATGCAATTTATCACTTTCCTCGGTAGGCTTGGATATGATACTTCGAAATCCTTGACGCTCTCAACTTCACCCTAGCACCTTGCTTATGGTCGCTATCCATAGCCTTTGCTTAGTTCCTCATTTTAGCCATCTTGATCTCTTCATCACTTATCCTTGCCACTATTGAGTCAAGTCTTGCACCATAGAGATAATTCCATTTGAGATGCCACTCAAATAATTGTCCTTTTGATTGATAACAAACATCCTTGCCTTGCAAGCTTCCATTTAGGTCCATTACAATAGAGGTAACCACATGACCTTTGTCAACGCTATATTTGAAGTCTTGCAACTAGCTTCTTTGTAAGAGTCAATATCTTCCACTTGATGTAAGAGTGAAATCCATTTGATATTATACTCGGTGAACTCATTGTATAGCTCATCAAGTTCCATGTTGTATCAATAGTGAAATCCCTTTGATGCCATACTCATCTTTAACTTAGTTCTCCCATTTTTATATCACAAGCTTCTCCTTTCTTCACAATATGCTTTGCTTTGACATAGAGAGGCCAACTAAGTACTATATATAATCATGCCTCTATATTTGCTTTTCTTTAGCTTAGGATCACTTGTTGTATGTCTTATATAGACTCCAATGGGAAGAACACATTAACCAACTCATGACATTCATCTTTAGTAGTTTGCATACATTCCATGTATAATGCCATGATCCACCCTTGTCATCTTTGCAATATGAGCCAAAAACATGATCTTACACATAAATATCATTTATCAATAATCAACAACCTGCTCACATGCTTTACAAGAGTGTTAGTGATTTAATCAAGTTGTCACTCAACTCACTAAAACCCACTTAGGGCTTGATTGCACTTACAGTTGGAAGATGAGGGTGATCTGTTAGACTTTGAAGTCAGTTGGCTGGCCCAGCAGTTAGTAAAGGGTTTTAGAATTAGTTTTGAATTTAGGATTTAAACCATAAGTTGAATTTGAATACTTTCAAATTCAAACACACTCAAATAAAAACCAAATAAAATCCATAAACTCCAACTCACATACTTTACCATATTTTGAAAATATACTTTTATACTTTTGGTTTTATTTATTTGGGAATTTAGGAAGAGAGGCTAGAGAAGGTTTAAATATGGTGACACATCATCAACAAAAGAAAAGTTCAAATTTTCTCACATTTTCATAACTTAATTTTCTGGGTTGTCACATTCTCCCACACCACCGGGAATCTCGTCCTCGAGATTTAAGCTCCATCCTCTCCCTCGAACAAGTGAGGGAACTCTCTCCTGAGGTCGGCTTCCTTCTCCCAGGTTGCTTCTCGCTCCGTGTGGTGACTCCACAACACTTTGCAGTAAGGAATTGTGGTCCTCCTGGTTTCCTTTGTTTCTCTGTCCAAGATCTCCTCGGAGTACTCTGCATACTCCAGGGTGTTCTGCAGGTCGAGTATCTCCACCGGGACTTGCTTTGCTTCCACTTCCTTTTCACTCTTCTTCAACTGTGACACGTGGAACACGGGGTGTATAGCGGACATCTCTGCTGGTAGTGCGAGTCTGTAAGCGAGCTTCCCAACTCTCTGAGTGATCCGGTACGGTCCCACGTACCTCGGGGCATGCTTTCCCTTCACAGCAAACCTCTTGGTTCCTCTCATCAGTGACACTTTTAAGTAGACGAAGTCACCCACCTCGAACGACAAGTCTCTCCGGTGTCGGTCGGCGTAGCTCTTCTGTCTGCTCTGGGCAATTCTTAGGTTGTCTCGAACCTTCTCCACTTTCTCCTCGGCTTCCTGGATAGCATCGGCTCCAAAGACCATCCTCTCACCTACTTCTGACCACATCAAAGGTGTCCTGCACTTCCTCCCGTAGAGTGCCTCGAAGGGTGCCATCTTGAGACTTGCTTGGAAGCTGTTGTTGTAAGAGAACTCTGCATAGGCCAAACTGCTCTCCCAATCTATGCCATAGGTTAAAGCGCAAGCTCTTAGCATATCTTCCAACACTTGGTTTACTCTCTCAGTCTGTCCATCGGTCTGTGGGTGGTAAGCTGTGCTGTAGCTGAGTGTGGTTCCCATCCTTGCATGGAAGCTCTTCCAGAACCTGGCCACGAACTGGGGTCCTCTGTCTGACACTATGCTCCTCGGAGCTCCGTGTAGTCTGAGTATGTGGTCCACGTACAGGTTTGCCAACTGATCTGTTGTGTACGTAGCTTTGACTGGCACAAAGTGTGACACCTTGGTCAAGCGGTCTACTATGACCCACACCGAATCGTGTCCTTTCCGTGTCCTGGGTAGTCCACCACAAAGTCCATGGAAATGTCATCCCACTTCCACTGAGGAATATCCAATGGTTTCAACAGACCTGCAGGCCTCTGGTGCTCGATCTTCACTCTGCTGCAAGTGTCACAACAAGCCACGTAGTAGGCTATGTCCTTCTTCATATTCTTCCACCAGAACCTCTGCTTCAAGTCTTGGTACATCTTTGTGCTCCCTGGGTGGATGGAGTACCGTGAATCATGGGCTTCTTTCAGTATCTGCTCTCGGAGTTCCTTGTTCTGTGGAACACAGATCCGGTCCTTCAACCACACGGTTCCCTGTTCATCGACCCGGTAATCCTCAGCTTTTCCTTCCAACATCAGCTCTCGAAGTGCTCCAATCTCCTTGCAATCTTTCTGAGCTCCCCGAATTCTACCTTCCAAGTCATAGGTCACTTGCAGTGTGTTGAGCTGTCCTTGCTCCACAATCTCAACCTGAAGCTGCTCTAGCTCGTCGTGAAGTGCTGGCTGCTCCTGCGTCTCCATCAAGTTGTTGCAATAGGACTTTCTGCTCAGTGCATCTGCCACAACGTTTGCCTTGCCAGGATGGTAGTGAATCTCCAAGTCATAGTCCTTGATCAGCTCTAGCCACCTCCTCTGCCTCATGTTCAACTCTGACTGAGTGAAGAAGTATTTCAGACTCTTGTGATCGGTGTACAGCTCACACTTGTTGCTGATCAAGTAGTGCCTCCAAATCTTCAAAGCGTGAACGACTGCTGCTAGCTCCAAGTCGTGAGTGGGGTAGTTCTCCTCATGCTTCTTAAGCTGCCTCGACGCGTAAGCAACAACTTTGCCCTCTTGCATCAGCACACAACCCAATCCTTGCTTCGAGGCGTCACAGTACACCACGAAATCCTTCTTGATGTCTGGCAGGGTAAGAATCGGAGCTGTCGTGAGCCTCTTCTTCAACTCCTGGAAACTCCTCTCACAGGCCTCTGACCACACGAACTTCTTGTCGTTCTTCAACAGCTCTGTCATTGGCTTCGCTATCTTGGAGAAGTTTTCTATGAACCTCCTGTAGTTACCTGCCAACCCGAGAAAGCTCCGAATATCTGTCACTGTGAGTGGCTGCTCCCACTTGGTAACTGCCTCTACTTTCGAAGGGTCAACCGCAACTCCCTCTGCTGACAACACGTGTCCCAAGAAAGCAACTTCCTCCATCCAGAACTCACACTTGCTGAACTTTGCGTACAACTTCTGCTGTCTCAGCATTTCCATCACAATCCGAATGTGTTCCTCGTGCTCCTCTGCTGTCTCTGAGAAGATCAGAATGTCATCTATGAACACCACTACGAACTTGTCCAGCTCTTCCATGAAGACCTTGTTCATCATGTTCATGAAGTAGGCAGGTGCGTTGGTCAGTCCGAAGGAAACCACTATGAACTCGTACAAGCCGTACCGAGTCGTGAAAGCTGTCTTCGGGATATGCTGGTCCCGAATCTTCATCTGGTAGTAGCCTGACCTCAAGTCAATCTTGGAAAAGAACTTTGCATTCCGCAGCCTGTCTAGCAAATCGTCAATCCTGGGCAAAGGGTACCGGTTCTTGATCATCATGGAGTTGAGTGTCCGGTAGTCCACACACATCCTCTTGGTGCCATCCTTCTTGTCCACAAACAGAACTGGCGATCCCCAAGGTGAGGCACTTGGCCGAATAAACCCTTGCTCTTGCAGTTTCTTGAGTTGCTTCTTCAGCTCATCTAGTTCATCTGCGGACATCCTGTACGGGCTCTTGGCCACGAGTCCAGCTCCTGGCATCAGCTCAATCACGAACTCAATATCCCTGTCTGGTGGTAACTCAGTCAACTCCTCTGGAAACACGTCGGGGTACTCCCTCACCACCGGAATCTCCTCCAAATCCTTTCCTTTCATGTTGCGCAACATCGGCGTCGACCTCTGGCCCTGTGGCTTGATCAACACTCTGACTCCGCTGGGGTGCTCCAACTGCACGTACACTGGGTTGCAGTTCACCAATCCTTTGTGCTGAGCTAACCACTCCATCCCATGTATCACGTCGATCCCGGTCGACTCCAAAACGGTCAGGTCTGCCACGAACAACTGCTTCTCGAACACCATGTTCACTCCTCTACACTCCAGCGTACTCCGCTTCTCACCTAGCGGGGAGCTGGTAACTATAGGTCGTGGTCTGGGCTTAGTTGGTAATGACCTTTTCTTTACAAACTTAGTAGAGATGTACGAAAACTGAGCACCGGTGTCAAACAGAACGGAAGCCATAACTGAATCGACTAAAAACTCACCGAGAGCCACGTCTGGCACTGCAGCTGCCTCTTCTGCGGTCAGGTGGTTCAGTCTGCCTCGAGTCGGTGGGGGTGCGCTCTTCTGCTGGTTCTGTTGAGGCTGTCCTCCTGGAACTGGTGCCTTTACCGGTGTCTGGTACTGGGTGTTCCTGCTCTGACCTCCCTGTTGAAACTTCTGCGGGCACACGTTGGACTTGTGGCCTAGCTGTCGGCAGTGGTAGCAAGTGACCTGTGAGCTGTCGTAAGCTGGCAGCTGCTGCGGCCTGGGCTTCCATTGACTCGAACCTCCACTGCCTCCAGGGTGTCCTCTGCCCTGCTGAGTGAACTGAGTCTGCGGCTGCTAAGGGTAAGGATGTTGTCTCTGCTGTGAGTACTGTGGCAGAGCGGACCTCTGTTGCTGGTGTGACCCTGGGTACCCTACACATTCTGCACGCTGTCTCTTCTCTCCGCGGACCTCCACGTAGTCCAGTCTCGACTTCTCCACAACCAAGGCCTTGCCCACCAGGGCGTGAAGAGTGTCACAGTCATGAGCTACCAAGTGGTGTGCCATCCCCCGGTGGAGTCCCTTGCGGTACCAGTACATCTTCTTTTTCTCAGTGTTGGAGTCGTCTGGGGCGTACCGCATCAGCTCCTGGAACCGGTTCGTGTACTCCTGCACTGTCATCGATCCCATCTTCAAGTGCCTGAACTCGTCTGCCTTCCTGTCCATCACAACCTCTGGAATGTGGAACGCTCTGAAAGCCTCCACAAACTCCTCCCACGTGATGCAGGTAGGGTCCGCGTGTGAGTCACAGTAGCTGTCCCACCAAGCTCCTGCCGTGCCGACCAGCTGGTGCGCGGCGACGTACACGCACTCCTCCTCAGAAAGTTCGGTGAGCTCCAACTTCTTCTCAATCTCCCTCAACCAGTTGTCTGCCACAAGTGGGTCTGGAGAGTTGTCAAAGGTAGGTGGACACAGCTTGGTGAAACCCTCCACCCTCTTCTACAAGCTCTCTGGCTGTTTCCTGACGTTTCTCCGGTTGTTATTGTTCTGAACCACAACATCAGCGATCGTCTGCATCAGCTGGGTCTGAAGCGCCATCACGGCTGCTAGGTTGGGCGGTGGTGCCGGCTGCTCGGGTTCCTGCTCTGGCTCAGGCTCAGCCTCCCCCTCGAGCTCCTCCTCAGGGTCAGTTGGTGCTCGGTCTCCTCCTCGGCCTCCTCGACCTCCTCGCCCGCCGCGGTGTCCACCACGGCGTCTGCCACGTGGTGCACGGCCTCCACGGCGGCCACGACCTCGACCTCCAGCGGGGAGAGGGACGTCCTCCTGCTCGGCGTCCTCCCTGGCTGCCTCCTCGAAACGGCGTAGGAGCCGTCCCGACCTCCTTGCCACCGACATCTGTTTTAAGAGTTCGAGTTCGTGAGAAACGAGTTGTCAGAAATTAACTTTAAGGTACTTAAGCATATAAGGAGTATCTAGCTAACAACAAACAATTTCACACAAACATATAAGAAGCATGAAAACCGGCAAAAGATCGATAACTCCAAGCACTCATGCAAGATGTAACAACCCAGAAATCTAAGTTATGAAAATGTGAGAAAATTTGAACTTTTCTTTTATTGATGATGTGTCACCACATTTAAACCCTCTCTAGCCTCTCTTCCTAAATTCCTAAATAAATGAAACCAAAATTATAAAAATATATATTCAAATTATGGTAAAATATGTGATTTGGATCTTATGGATTTTATTTGGATTTATTGGGTGTGTTTTGAATTTGAATAGTATTCAATTTCAAACCTACGGTTTAAATCTATATTCAAAATTATTTCAAAAATCCTTTCTTCTAACTTGGGCCAGCTAACGTTCTCAAGGTCCAACGGACCCGCCTCATCTCCTAGCCCGGGTTTGAGCAACACCCCCGGCCCGTTTACCTTGACCCCGCATCCAGCCAGCGCGGCCCACTTATCTCTCTCTCACGCACGAGACACTGACGGGTGGGGCCATCGCCTGGTCATCCTCCTCAACTCGCCGGTCAAGCCTCCACACCCAAACTCAACCTTCCGTCTGCGCCGCCGCACCACGCACGCACCCACGCACGAGGGGACGCGCCACCCGGCCGGCACGGACGCCGAGCCAAGCACCGCCCCGGAACCAAGTGGCGCGGGAGGATCCAAGGTGGGGAAAGACCCCTTTACCCTTGACGCCACGCCCGCAGGGGCACTCCCAGCCACTGGGGAATGAACACGTCAGCTATCTCACCGCGGCCGTCCAATCAGAACCCGGCAAAGACGCCTTTGCCCCTGCGCAGCACCGCACCAACCTTTAAGTCCCGGGGCGGGCACCTTCTTGCTGGACAAGACGCGTTTGGGGATCGCTCCTTTTCCCTGTTCTGTTGCCGGAGGGGGAAGAGTGGAGGAGTAGAGGGAGGAGAAGGAAGGGAGAAGAGGAGTCCGCACGCGCGTCGCCACCGCGCCGCCCTGCCGGAGTCGAAGACTCAGAAGCCGGAGCCGCTCGTGATCTGGAGGGAGCTGTCCGCGACGAAGCTGTACCGGAGCAGAGAAGCCGCCGCGCCGCCGCGATCCCCGCCGTCGCCTCTACACCGACGCGGCCTTCACTGCTACGACTCCACCTTCGCCCATCGTGAGACATCCCGCGCCCCTCTCCTGACCATGCTGACCCAAGGGAGCGTACCCCTGCGATACGCCGCGCCGGCCACCGCGCCGTGCGCCGAGCTTGAGCTCGCTGTTCAGCCCATGTCCAGCCATCGAGCCGCTTCTTCTGCAGGTTCCCATCTCCTAGTTGCCGCTGTGCACCTGCACGCGTGCTGGCTCGGCCTTCGGGCACTAACCTGTCGTCACCGGCTCCGCTGCGCCACGCCGTGGCCCCGCCGTGCTGCGCGTGTCCGTGAACGCAAGCCTTGCCGCGCCACCACTCGCTGCTGATGTGCGAGCATGAGCGCTTCTGCATCCAGCGCACCCACATGCTTGGATCGCCGGTAGCCTCGCGCGATCTTGCTGCTAACCCCGCTTAACCGCGCCGTCGCCTTCCGCCGCGCCGCGACCGTGGATTCCCGGACACCCCGTTCCGGACTCCTGGACAGCACTGATGCATTCTGGTTTGCGCATGCACGTGTCCAGCGCACGTTCACGCGTCTGGCCACACACTCCCCCATGCAAGGCCGCTACACCGCGAAATCGTGCCTCACACCACGTCACCGCTACCTTGAACCGCGCCACGCCGAGAACGCGTCGGTGTCGCGATGCTTGCCGTCACAGGGTCCAAGCTTCAGGGCCGTGGCCGCGTCGGAGTACCCTCCTGACCCCAGCGAACCTTGCGCTGCACTTGTTGGCCTGGCCGAGCCACCGCGGCCGCAGAATGCCGCCTGCCGTCACCGCCGGGCGCACACTGGGACGCGCCGGCACGTGCTCGGATGGCAAGGGCGGCCGCTGATCCCCAGTTTAGCTCAAAGGGCAGGAGCAAACCTCTTGGTTGTCTATGGAAGAGGTGCCGCATGGGCCGTAGCCCAGTACAGCCCAGCGCCGGCCTATCTTCCTTTTTCCTGTGAGCTCTGCATTTTTGTTCGGGGTGATCTCCTGGACTTAGTCGTTTTGGCCCAACAGGCTAAGTCCAGTGGGCTGATTTCGGCCCACTGCCACTTTCGGCCCATCAAGGCCCACTGACCTGTGACAATGACATCACGATGACGTCATGCTGACGTCATCCCTATTTTCAAAATATAAAAATCCTTTTCTGTTTATAAATGAATTTTGGAAATTATTTTAAATCCTATAATCTTCGAAAATTCATAACTAATTATTTATAACTCCGAAAAATATGAAACCAGTTTCTATATTTTTCTAAAAATGAGGCGGTGCTGATTGTAGGTAGTATGGCTCTGTTTGGATCTTCTAAAATTGGGTTTCTTTGGATTTATTGCATAGTTGTTTGTCGGTATCTTAGTGTCCCGTATCTCGTGCTGCACAGACCTGAGCTACAACCAGGAGGAGGCCTACGACCCCGACTACAACCCAGACCAGGACTTCGGACACCAGCTAGGTGTCATGTCACTCCCAACCATATAGATCCCATGCTTGCTATAGCTGCTAGTGCTTAATTACTTTTGATGCATGTTTTGAAATTGCATAGACAATTGATTAGCCGTGCCTTGGAATTGTTTATCTTGTCCTTGGAATACCTACTTTTGGAACTAGTTACAGACCCCTAGCTAGTTCCCGGCACTACACCATCCATATATTTTACCCTTAGTTATGGATGGATCTCAGGTTTGGACCGAGGTTGGGATACCTCGGAACTCTAGCGTGTGTTTTGGGTGAGTGTGTATCCTTGACGTGTTACCGCGGGAGCGAGCCGCCTTGGTTACTTGTGAACGCCTGTCTAGGGGAGATGCGACCTGGCCTCTCGCCCTAGCGGTGTGTCGGACGGTCGGAGTTGGTGAGTGCTTGCTCCTGCAATTAAGGACCGATCGACAGTTTAACCATGATCTTTGGGCTATTTTCGTACAAACCGCTCACCTTGTTATGGGCGGGGTTCGGTCCGAGAACTAGTTGGTGGATGGCATCCAGCCTGTAGACAGACCGGTGTGGTCGTGTGAGGGGGACGGGTTATACCCCCCGAGTAGACGTCGCCCCGGCTCCTCCGGGGATGGTCTCACAGCTCTGAGGCCCTGCTGGCAAGTTTCGCGCCCCAGTTCAGGACGAGTCAGGCTTGGAGAGGCAGGAGAGTGCCACCCACCGCTAGGTCTCCGGTCGTTAGGTAGGGATGTGGAACGGAGGCATCCGTTTCTGCCCTATCCGGCGGGTCCAGTTGTACAACCTCTGCAGAGTGTTAAACCTATAGCTATAGTCCGTGTCCACTGGTATGGACAGCCCACGGGTCTGTTACTCTGGCTAGTCTCTTCTTGTGCTGCTTCTCTCCCCTATGTGTTGTGAGCCCGGCTTTGTGCCATTGAGACATGGGGATAGGAGTTGGTGACCCCATGTCGCAGATGAGAGTGGGATGCTGTATCTTGGTTGAGATTCAGTGTTTGGTGCTTCTTTCCTCGTTGGGGCGTTGACCCCGGAGGCGTTGTCCTCGGAGGTGTGGATCTCTTCAGAGATGGATACCTCTCGGCTTTTCTACTTACCTTGATGTTGCTACCACTGCTTGCTTAACCTTCTACAGCCATAAATAGGATTACTCATGCATAGTAGAATTATTCTCTCTTGCTTATGCTCTTTGTTGGGAAGCTAACATGACCTACTCGCTTATCGAGTAGATGACGGACTTTCAGACCAAGAGCCGGACTACGACTTTGAGGACGACTGATGGGAGGACTGATGATCGCCCTACACTCGAGTTGCCTGCGGATATGGTGTCTACTTCGCTACATGAGAGCCGCTGCGTAGATGTTTACTCTGATTGATTCAGTCCTGTTGGACTTGTACCCGGCATGTGCCGAAATGATGTACCCAAATGCTTAATTATTATATTATATTATGGACCCTCATGTATTTATTCTTGTTGTACGGTACTTTGCTTTACTTTCTGAGATAGGGATTTGCACGTGATAGCCTCCTGGGACTATCACAGAGGTGCAGGGATCGGGTTCCTGTCTTCGGAAACCCGGTTCGTTTCAGCTGGTATCAGAGCCGTACTTGACTGTAGGACGAGCCTAGGAACGGACGATAGTTTAGGAAAGCCTAAACACCTTGTGCTTTATATGCAATCCATGAAACTTTATATAAATACCTTGCACTTTACTATATACTACCTTGATTAACAATACTAACTCTTACTAACACCCCTAACAATGTGCAGATGGACCAGCTGACGTGGATCCCCCTCAAGACCGATGGCCAGTGGGCCAGAGGGTTCTGCAAGATCCCTAAGAACTGTTTGGAGACCGCAGGAGTGCAGACAAGTGAGGTGTACTACGAGGGACGCACCACGACCGTCGTGGACCAGTCGCCGACGGAGCTGACCTTGAAGATACCGGCTGACCCACGCGTGCCAGAGTTCGAGGAGATCAGAGTCACGTGTTTCGACAACTCTACCCTGGAGGCTCACCAGTGTTGTACCAGACTCGCACTGAAGAAAGTGTGTCGACAGTTGGAGCAGAGGTTGAAGGATACACCCTTCGAGGTTCTTCCGACAGCACTGTACGACCACAGCAGGTGGCACACAGACGAGGCAGCTTACACCGAGGAGAACACAAAGGGCAAGGATGAGAAGAACCAGTTGGCCAGCAAGTTCATACAAGCTCAGGATCAGGCACTCTACTGGGCAGATTCAGAGATCGTGTTTCTGCGACAGAAGTGGGACAACACCTTGGGACGGAACGCCCAGCTGGAGAGAGAGAACAGTCAATTGGTGTACCTTCTCAACGAAGCGCACAGGAGGAACATCCAGATCACCGAGTGGGGACTCGCGGCCGCCAGAGCCAGCACAGAGAGAGATGCACTTGAGATCGCCACGCTGAGAGCCAGACTAGAGGAGACCCAGGCCGCCTTACGGGAGTCAGAGGCAGCGACCAGAGAGGAACGGTTGAAGCTGCGTGAGAAGGAGTACTTGGTAGAGTCTCTTGGAGCAGCTTGGACCGACTACCAGCTGCGGTTGTGGGGACACGAAGAGAGGCTGACTCAGAACTACAACCATCTCTGGTACTTGGGAGGCAGAGTGTATGAGGCACAGGACACAGCCAGTAGGACCAGCTCAGCTTGGAGGGACTCCGACCTACGACGAGTGGCAGAGTTCAGAGAGTTGGCAGAGATGCTACCACCGCAGAAGAGGCCCAGGGTGAGGACAGAGACGTTTGAGCTACCCCCTACTCTACTTCCGTCACAACGACCTTACCCACGAGGCAGTTCAGACACCCCAGAGATGAGCAGAGCTTTGAGGAGCTTGGCAGGCTACTTCAACTTACCAGAGATTGAGATACCAGACTACCCGGGAGTGAACGACCCACCGTTCTACTCGGTTCCGCCCAGTCCGAAGACCGTGTCACCACCGTACTCTCCAGCTACTGTTCAGGAGCAGGCACCTTGAGGGGATGATCCTGAAGTCAGCTAGGATAGAGTTCTTCTTGATGCTCATGTTTAGTTGACCACCTCTTATGTATCGCGATGTAGTTCTCATGCTGCTGTGTAATCTCGAAGGTTGTGGAGTAAGCCTCGAGATACACACCTTTTGTATGGTGATCATGCATGAGTGATTGGAGTTATCGATCTTTTGCTGGTTTTCATGCTTCTTATATATTTGTGTGAAATTGATTGTTGTTAGCTAGATACTCCTTATATGCTTAAGTACCTTAAAGTTAATTTCCGACAACTCGTTTCTCACGATCTCGAACTCTTAAAACAGATGTCGGTAGCAAGGAGGTCGAGACGGCTCCTACGCCGTTTCGAGGAGGCAGCCAGGGAGGACGCTGAGCAGGAGGACGTCCCTCTCCCCACTGAAGGTCGAGGTCGTGGCCACCGTGGAGGCCGAGCACCACGTGGCGGACGCCGTGGTGGACGCCGCGGCGGGCGAGGAGGTCGAGGAGGCCGAGGAGGAGGCCGAGCACCAGCTGACCCCGAGGAGGAGCTCGAGGGGGAGGCTGAGCCTGAGCCAGAGTAGGAGCCTGAGCAGCCGGCACCACCGCCCAACCTAGCAGCCGTGATGGCGCTTCAGACCCAGCTGATGCAGACGATCGCCGATGCTGTGGTTCAGAACAACAACAACCGGAGGAACATCAGGAACCAGCCAGAGAGCTTGCAAAAGAGACTCAGTTTACTCAGAAGGGCAGAGGACACCCCGGAGGTAGTGGAGGTTCGAGTTAGTGGAAGCCCAGGCCGCAGTAGCCGCCAGCTTACGACAGCTCACAGGTCACTTGCTACCACTGCTGTCAGCTAGGCCGTTTCTGCCCTATCCGGCGGGTCCAGTTGTACAACCTCTGCAGAGTGTTAAACCTATAGCTATAGTCCGTGTCCACTGGTATGGACAGCCCACGGGTCTGTTACTCTGGCTAGTCTCTTCTTGTGCTGCTTCTCTCCCCTGTGTGTTGTGAGCCCGGCTTCGTGCCGTTGAGACGTGGGGATAGGAGTTGGTGACCCCACGTCGCAGATGAGAGTGGGATGCTGTATCTTGGTTGAGATTTAGTGTTTGGTGCTTCTTTCCTCGTTGGGGCGTTGACCCCGGAGGCGTTATCCTCGGAGGTGTGGATCTCTTCGGAGATGGATACCTCTCGGCTTTTCTGCTTACCTTGATGTTGCTACCGCTGCTTGCTTAACCTTCTACAGCCATAAATAGGATTACTTATGCATAGTAGAATTATTCTCTCTTGCTTATGCTCTTTGTTGGGAAGCTGACATGACCTACTCGCTTATCGAGTAGATGACGGACTTTCAGACCAGGAGCCGGACTACGACTTTGAGGACGACGGATGGGAGGACTGATGCTCGCCCTACACTCGAGTTGCCTGCGGATATGGTGTCTACTTCGCTACATGAGAGCCGCTGCGTAGATGTTTACTCTGATTGATTCAGTCCTGTTGGACTTGTACCCGGCATGTGCCGAAATGATGTACCCAAATGCTTAATTATTATATTATATTATGGACCCTCATGTATTTATTCTTGTTGTACGGTACTTTGCTTTACTTTCTGAGACAGGGATTTGCACGTGATAGCCTCCTGGGACTATCACAGAGGTGCAGGGATCGGGTTCCCGTCTTCGGAAACCCGGTTCGTTTCAGCAATCTTTGAGAAATCCTTGATGAATCTTCTATAGAATCCCACATGGCCCAAGAAACTCCTCAAAGACTTGATATCCGTCAGCGGTGGAGGCTTTTCAACCGTTTCAACCTTAGCCTTGTCCACCTCAATCCCTTTCTCGGATATCACGTGTCCCAACACTATACCTTGTCTCACCATGAAGTGACACTTCTCCCAATTTAGCACCAAATCAACCTCCGAACATTTAGTGAGAACTTTATCCAAGTTTGCCAAGCAATCCGCAAAAGATTTACCATAGACGGAGAAATCATCCATAAATACCTCAACAATTTCCTCGATGAACTCCGAAAATACTGCCATCATACATCGTTGAAAAGAGGTTGGAGCATTGCATAAACCGAATGGCATTCTTCTATACGCAAATGTTCCATAAGGGCAAGTAAATGTTGTCTTATGTTGATCATTCGAGTGAATAGGTATTTGCATGAACCCCGAGTACCCATCAAGAAAGCAAAAATATGCATGATTTGCTAACCTCTCAAGCATCTCGTCGATGAACGGTAGGGGCAAGTGATACTTCTTCGTTGCTTTATTCAATTTTCGATAGTCAATACACATCCTCCATCCGGTCACGGTTCTTTGCGGTATCAATTCATTCTTCTCATTCTTCACCACGGTCAAACCTCCTTTCTTAGGCACATAATGTACGGGGCTCACCCATTCGCTATGCGGCACCGGGTAAATGATTTCGGCATCCAACAACTTGATTACTTCCTTCTTTACCACCTCTCGCATGGCATGAGTTAACCTCCTTTGATGGTCCACTATGGGCTTGCATTGATCCTCCATAGGTATGCGGTGAGTGCAAAACGTTGGGCTAAGTCCTTTAAGGTCATTTATCGAATATCTCATCACTTTCTTGTGCTTCTTCAATAAATTCAGCAACATATCATTCTCCTCGGGACTCAATTCGTCACTCACAATCACAGGATAAGTCTTGTCCGGCCCCAAAAATTCATATTTCAATCCTTTGTGTAACGGCTTAAGATCCACCTCCGGTGCTTGTGGTTCCTCATGTACAATTTCTCCAAGGTCTTCAAATTTATCCTCCTCTAAGCTTCCGTCTTGCAGTTCTAGTCCTTTGGTTGCTTCCGCTAACTCTTCATCTAGCTCATCATTAAATTCATTCTCCATCGCTCTTTGTAGCGGATCCCTGAAAGTCTCAACAAAACGAAGGCTCCCTACCTCTTCGTCATCAAGAGGTAGGGGTGAGGCAATTCTAGAAGCCGAAAGAAAATTGTATGTGTGATTATCTCCATCAAGATTAATAGTTACTTTTCCTTTTCCGACATCTAAAACGGCATTAACCAACTTAAGAAAAGGTCTACCAAGAATTACATGATCATTTCTATCGTAGTTGACATCAACGATGAAGAAATCGGTTGGAATTCATTTTTCAGAAATTAAAACTTCTAGGTCACGAGCAATTCCTAGAGGTTTAACGATTCTACCATCTCCCATAATTAATTTAGTAGAGGCTGGAACTAGGTCAATGGTGTGATCATGAATTTCATCAAAAATTTTAGAAGACAAGACACTTACTTGTGCTCCAATGTCGCATAACGCCTTGCAATTAATGTTGTTAACCTTGCAATCTATACGCGGCGATGTCTTCTCTTCTTCATCGGATCCTATGGCAAAAATTTCAGCGAGGCGGGCGAATGGTGACGCCTTGGGCTTGATTCCCATGATTCTTTTAGCTTCGGCCACATGGTCTGGATCAACTTCTTCTTCGCTAAAGAGTTTTTGAAGGACCTCCCCGGTTGTCTCTATGTTGTATGAATGTTTTACTTGTTTTTCCTGTGGAAAGTCTACCTCCAAAGCTCTTGCATCCCTTTTTTATTAGGGAATGGTCTCCTCTTGTCAAAGATTTCTCCAAAATCAAGTGGGATCCAATCCATTTGCTCGAACTCCCTTAGTGGCTTCACGTTCGACATAGTCCTTTCACTTTATTTTCTTGTCTCGGCGTGGTCACTCTCCGGGATATTTCTAGTTTCCTCATGTTTGGCTTCTTCAACCTTTCTTGGGATTGGTTCCTCTTCCTTCTCTTCCGGGGCCGTATCTCTAAAAATTGCAGCGAGTGGTACCACACTTGTGTCGCATTCCGGCTTTCCCGAAAGTCATATTTCCCAATCTCTTCGCATGGTTGTCGCTTTACTTATTTTTTGTAGAAGTTTGGCAGCTTCCGTGAGTGTTTTCTCTATGAGATCCCCTCCTGCACACATTTGAACGTATTCCATGCAACTAGGGGTTAGGGAAAAAAGAATGTATGCAATAGTATGTCACCCGGGAATCCGAGTCTTGGTCCTTGTTCAACTAGTTCGTTGAATCGATTCCATGCTTGATCAATCCCCTCTTCTTTTCCTTGCTTGAAAGTCATCACTTGCATCCTTATATGTTGAATCTTGGTTATAGGGAAAAACTTGGCACAAAATTTCTTTACCAATTTATCCCAATTTCCCTCGGCTTCGAAGGACGTAAATGAATACCACTTTGTTGCTTCATCAGCAAGTGAGTAGGGAAAAAGATTCCATTTAAACCAAGTATCGGGAACTCCCTCTTGTCGCACCTTATTGCACAACGTCGTGAAGCGCTGGATATGTCTATATGGATTGTCTATCTCTATCCCTCGGAATGGATTAGTTGCTGCCATCTTGATAATTTGAACCTTGATTTCGTACCTTGTCACTTCGAGAATCGAATCTGACTCTTGTACCTTGATATCCTCACATCGAGGGCTGACATAGTCTCTTAGCGATTTTTTCGATTCCTCCAAAGGATTTCCAACGAACGCCATCTAGACAACCAAAAACAAAGAACAAAAAGAGTGTGTTTCTTGAACACAAAGGTTAGGTGTTAGTAATCAACAAAATTAATGAAAGATTAAATGAAGTAAACTGGCTTGCTCCCCGGCAACGACGCCAGAAAAAGGGGCAGGTTGACAGTTCAAAACCGCGTTCAACTTCACCGCAAGTACACGGAGTGACTTGGTGCCTTTTTCACCAAGGGAGGGGACCCCCAAGGTTCTTGTCAATCCACGGAGCAAGGGAATAACTTGCGTTTAACCTAACACTAACTTAGTTGATAAAGGACTTTATGATGTAAAGATTAATCTATAAAGTAAAGACAAACTAACCCTAGATTATGTTAAAGAGAGAGAGAAAAGTGGTACACGAGTGTGAAGAACGTATGCCCATGGAGTCTAGGTACTTGAGATGCAATCACCCAAAACATGATAAAACCCCTATTCAATCTATCTAAGGATGTGAACAAAGAGTTAGGTGTTTCCCTTCCCTCGTAGTAGTCACTACGCGAAGGTAATCATTGCTAACCCCAATGAACACGGTATGTTGACGTGATCTACGGGAGGAACCCCAAAGGCAATGGTAGCTAACCTTAAGCATTAAGCATTATCAACAAAAGGTATGATACATAAAGATCCAAAAGAGAGTGGGTGACTACATATCAAGATCCATTACAACTCCATGGACAAACGATTACTTTACCCCATCAAGATGCTAGGCATGGCACCGTTGAACATGGTGGATGCCCCCAATGGAGTTCGTCTCTCCGTATCCTTCAACTCCGGCGGCGCTGTGACAAGGCCTCGGTGTCCTCCTTCCTCGTGGTGGCCTCCCTTGACCTAAGTGATGATCCTCTTGAATCTTCACCCTCTCGATCAACCGTCTTCCTTGTGTTTGATCTCCCGAGGCTTCTCTGATCGTCTTTCGCGAATGGCTTCCCTCTTAAACAATTAGGGTTCCGTGAACTTATCACCGAAGAAAGGCAGCGGCGAACCGATGTGGAAAGGGGGTGGGCCGGCCGGCCTGGCCCATTCCCACCCTGGTTCGCCTTCGTCTTTTGCCACGTGTCATTTCTTGCACTTTGGGGTTTTTCCTCTTTCGAATATGGGCTTTGGACGTCGTTATCTCCGCGACCAAGTTAAGGGGTCTTCACGCATGATCTTCTGGTCTTTTCATCTTGGTCCTTGGAGATTCTTCATTGAAGCACGTCGGTCCTTGCCACCTTTGGAGTCAAGTTCACGCACGGTCGGAGCCTCTTGATCATCATGTAAATCGTCCTCCGAACCGAGTGCATCTCTTCTCATTTAGTGCATGAATTCCTGCGTAAACATTATACTCCAAAACACACATCCAACGATGAACTTGTTATATCATTAGTATGCCTAGTGGCGGGTTAGTTCCGAAATGAAATCCAAACTATAACATAACAAGTGTTCTTGGTTGACGGAAATTGACTACCAACAACCGAGTAGTATTATGCTGGTTTAAGCTATTGAACGTACCAAGCACTTGTCGGGAATGGGACCGGTAAGCCTAGTACCAAATGCACTAGTGTGGGAACTTTATCGCTACTACTCTTGAGATGCGTCTCCCGGTTTGCTCCCGGTAGTGCAAGTGTGAGTCTGGACGTGCCGTGTTGGGCGTACCAGTAAATCTTTGAAGGACCGAATAGGCGACCAGAGAGGGGGGGAGTGAATGGGAGTCGATAAAAATTCTTCTCGAAGGTCGAACTCGGCCTATACCCCGATTGCCACTCGGATCACTCGCACACACCAAAGGAGCTCTAGACTAGGCACACACAAGCCTACAAGTCCTAGAGACAAGCCTAGAAGTAAAGCGCGGAAGCACAAGACAAGAACCAAAGGACTTAGCCAAATCTGCGAAGCCTCCTGGCGGACCGTCCGTGGAGACCAGGCGGACTGTCCGCGATGAAGGCGCGGACCATCCGTGATGGCTCGGCGGACCGTCCGAAAAAGCAACCCGAACCTCCAGGGTTGCACCGAGAAAAACGGACCGTCCGTGATGGACCCGCGGACCGTCCGCCTCGTCATGAACCGTCCGGCACTCTAGTACGGACTGTCCGTGAACCTCTTGCACTGAAAACCAACCGACTCAACAGATCAAACGAAAGACACGCAAGAACACGCGAAGAACACGTAGAACAGTCAGCCTGTCAGGCACCTCGTGGACTGTCCGCACAGGGGCCGCGGACTGTCCGCCAAGTGCGGACAGAGCAGAAAATGCTCGCGAACGGGAGGTCAACTCCCCCTTTCCATCACCGGATCTCCCAAACGGCTAGAGCTCTTGAGACAAGATTTGGGGGAGATGAGAAGCGTCACAAGATTTAGGACATGTAATAATCAGATTATTATTCATACTCTGATGTTTTTATTTCATTGTATGACTGTGATATTTATCTGTGATGAATGCCTGTGCGTGATAGCGACAGATCCAGGGACTATCACGAGACAGAATGCTGGGTTTTCTGATTTTGAAAACCCAGGGCGTTACACTTAGTTTCTCTCAAAGTTTTCCAACTCCTCATGCATGGAATTCACCCAATTCTCGTCAGACAAAGCGTGTCGAATATCTTTGGGCTCAAACGACGCGACAAAAGCAGAGTGAGCGAAATGAGAAGTGTTTCTTGACCTCGACCGTGTAGTGCGTTCATGAAGGTCACCTATGATCGTCGTCAGTGGGTGATCCACCTGTACACGCCGGGGAGTCTCTCGCCTGGACACAATCTCCCCCTCGGCAGCAGCCTCCACTCAAACACCCCCAGTCGTAGTGGGTGTAGGGGATGGTCCATCCTCGATCGTCGTTGTAGTAGTGGAAGTAGCGTGTACACGATCAGCCACGGGAGCGTCACCACCATCATCGTCGTCGTCTCCATCTCCATCCTTCTCATCCTCAAAGATCCTCGCTCCAATCTCCTCGTCACCTGCACACTCAAAAGCAGAAGAGCTACATGGCTGTGTCTCGTCGAAGGTTACCTTGCAAGTCTCCATGATTCGGTTAGTGTCAAGGTTGAGCACACGATATGCTCTAGAGTGAATCGCATAACCAAGGAAAATACCATCCAAACATCTAGACTCGAACTTATCCAACTTACCCTTCTTCAGAATAAAACACTTGCAACCAAAGGCTCTAAAGTGACTCACCTTGGGTTGTCACGCATGCATCAGCTCATAAGAAGTCTTCTTCTTAAATGCACGAAGGAAGATGCGATTTGAGACATAGCAAGCGGTATTGACCGCCTCGGCCCAGAAACGCCTAGGAGTCCTATCCTCATCGAGCATCGTCCAGGCCATCTCACAAAGGGTCCGGTTCTTCCTCTCCACTACGCCATTCTGGCAAGCGACGTATGGAGAAGAGTACTGATGATCAAGACCAAGATCACTACAAAAGGCATCAAAATGAGAGTTCTTAAATTCCGTGCTATTGTCACTGCGTATAGCTCGAATGGCATCACCATGTCTCTCATTCTTCAACCTCAAGATCAAGTCCCGAACGAAGCCAAATGTCTCGCTCTTATCCTCCAAAAAGAAAACCCAAGAGTACCTCGAAAAATCATCAACTACAACAAGAACATACCACTTCCCACCAGCAAAGCGAACACGAGCTGGCCCAACCAAATCCATGTGCAACAGCTCACAAGGTCGCTCGGTCATGACCGCAGTCAGAGGGGCGTGAGAAGCAGCAACCATCTTTCCATGCCAACAAGAAGCACAAACCAAATCCTTCTCGACTTTCAACTTAGGCAATCCTCGGACAAGATCAAGACCACTCAAGCGGGAAAGCAACTCAAAGCTCAAGTGTCCCAACCTCCTATGCCATTTCCAAAGCTCGGCCGAAACGCCAGCAACAAAGCATCGAGGAGGACCAACAGACTGGGAAAAATCAGCACGGAAGATTTGACCCTCGGGGACGATCGTACAGACAAGATCGCCTCGAGAATCAAGCACACGAGAAGCGCCCGACTTAAAACGAACCTCAAAACCTTCGTCAAGTAACTGAGATACTGACAACAGGTTAAACCAAGTGACTTGACCAGAGTCACACTTCTTAAGGTCACCTTGCTACTCACCTTCACCATACCTTCAGCAAGCACTCGTCCTCTCCCATTGTCCCTGAAAGTGATGTACTCCCTCGTACTCACCGGGGTGAGGCTGGAGAACCACCCACGATCTCCGGTCATGTGTCGTGAGCAACCGGAGTCGATCAACCAAAAGTCCTCCAAGCCTCCCACCTGCAATCAAAAACGAGAACGAGAATGAGCAAGCGACTCAACACTGAGGTTAGTACCAAAGGGGTCAAACCAGTATTGAGCCATTTGCTCAAAAGAAGGGTTAGCAAAGTCCATCCTACTGAAACCTCTAGGCGGAGCCCTCTCACGCCTATCATCAAAGGATCTGTCACGTCTCACTGGAGGAGTACGCGCACCACGAGGGGGAAAATGTGGCTCGTAGTCCATCTGAGACCCAAAGCTCCGATCCTGTCTCCCAAACTCGTAACGGTCACGAGAAGGAGCACGTCGAGCCAACTCACCACACCCAAACCCAACATGTCTATCTCTCTGAGGAAAACCACCTCCACCTCCACGAGTGGGAACTGTACGCACATACACCTCACCCCTAGGTAGAGGCCTTCTACGAGGCTTAGGCACACCATGAGAAAGGTGGTACCTGTCATTGTTTGCCATCTCCCTAGCAAACCTCTCATCTCTCTTCCTCCTGAAACAGAACTCATCCTTATGCCCATCCCTCCCACAATACTCACAATGGAAGCGGATCGGCTGTGGCTTAGGTTGTGGCTTCTCTATGAGCTTCTCACCAACTTTCTCTCCTGACTTCCCACCAAAAACACTCCCCTGGGTGCTCACAAACTTGATGGGTTTTGGTAGTTCTCAGATTTGTGGGGGGACACTGGTGGATCTGGTGTTGTGTCTAGCTTGTTTCTGAGGTGGTTTGGCTTGGGTGCAAATTTGTTCATTGGTGTGGTATGTGGTGGAATAGGAATCTCTCCAGCTTTCTCTTCTCCCTCACCACTCTTCTCACCACACTTGTCAGCCCCTAACGCCTGACCATCAAACCTCTTAAACTGAGCCAACATCAAACTCAATTGTGGCTCATACCCATAAAACCACCCCATCATTTTTCTCAATTCATCATTCTCATCCTGCAAACGGTCAACATAGTGTGCAAGTTCCATGTTTTTCAAAGCATGCAATTCACAGGTAGAGCATGATGTAGGAAGAGGAGCTTTCAATGCCGCCTCAAGAGAAACTATTCTAGTGTGAGATTCATCTAGCCTAGCATGCAACACAGGACATAAGGTACAAGCACCTAACAAAGCTGGCCTAGATTTCAATTCATCACACTCAATCCTTATCACATCTAGTTCCTCAAGAGTAGAGGCATGCTTCTCCTTGAGAGCAGTCAGATCAGCAAGAAAAGCATTGCAATCACTACAATCAATCTCATCAGACACAACAGGAGCAGATTTCAAAGAGCCTATCTCATTTCTAGCATCAACCAATAAGGACTCAAGCTCAACTATCTTATCCTTAGCATCACCCAATAGAGATCTAAATTCTCTCTTCTCCTTGTTGGTCTTCCTAAGCACATCATCACGGTTATCAAGCAACTCATTCAGCCTAGCATTCTCCTCTAGCAAGAAGTTGGGATCATGTCGTACCTCCTCCTCGGAGTCGGAGTTCGAATCCGAACTGTGCTTCCCACCCTTCTTGGAGTGCGCCATGCCGCAAAATCCACCTTGTGTGATGAAAATCAGGCCGGTGAAGTTCTTGCCCGTGTGCCACTTGTCCTTGCGCCTTTCTTGCTCTTCCTCGCTGCTCGAGTCGGAAGAAGCATCACTTTATGTGGAGTCGATGTCGCTCGCTCCGGCGACCATTGCTCGGGCCGTCTTCTTCTTGTACCCGCTACTCTTCTTGTGCCTTCTCTCGCCCTTGTCCTTGTGCTTGTCCTTGTAGTCGTTTCGGGAGCGATGCTTGTTGTAGTCATGCTTGGGCTTGCCCTTGTAGTCGTTCTTGATCTCCATGGCTTCAAGGCATTCGGCGATGAAGTGCCCGTGCTTCCCGCACCGGTAGCACATCCCCGAGCTCCGCCTTGTATTCTTGCGGTTCTCGTACATCCGCCCAAACCTCTTGCTCAACAGGGCAAGATCGTCCTCGCTCAGCACCTCAAAGTCCTCATCTAGCAAGGACACAAGACAAGACAAAGAAAAACCAACAGAGTTAGCATTAGTCCTCGATCCTGAGACAAGAGCCAAACTATGAGGATCAGTGGGGCTCTCGCTCTTGGCTCTCAAGCCACGATCAACCTCTGAAGACCTGAGCTTGGAAAATAGCTCATCAAGCGACAATGTGTCATACACGCTCGACAACTCAATGGCCTCGACCATGGCACTTCACACAGACCTATCCAGGGCATGCAAAAGCTTGATAGCTTGATCATGATCCGTGTATGGGAGCACTGTCACATTGGCCCTCACGTTGTTGACTATGCTAGTGAAGCGCTGAAACATAGCATCGGTCGACTCGCCGGGGAGATGAGTGAAGTTCTCGTACTCTCTCCGGTAAGTGGAAAACAAACAGGCTTGCACTTGGGCATTGCCAACATGAGCATTTCTCAACTTGAGCCAAATCTTTCCGGCCACATTCTCCCCGTACACTCGCTCAAACTCCGAGGCACAGAGAGCACGGAACAAGTAATCAACGGCCTTGCTGTTGGCCTCACATATGTCTCGCGAACCTGGAAGTAGAAAACTGTCTGGGATGGCATAATGAGGATTCTGAGTGACCTCGCAGATCAGAGTTCCCTTCCTATGCAAAAACACTCCCACGCCTCTCCCACATCGGGTAATTCTTGCCATCAAAGTGCGGAGGACCCGACCCCTTGCCATAATCGCCTATCTTTGGATCTTAGACTGGTTAGAATAAAGAAGATCCGTAATCGGCTCTGATAATAATTGAAGGACCAAATAGGCGACCAGAGAGGGGGGAGTGAATGGGAGCCGATAAAAATTCTTCTCGAACGTCGAACTCAGCCTATACTCCGATTGCCACTCGGATCACTCGCACACACCAAAGGAGCTCTAGACTAGGCACACACAAGCCTACAAGTCCTAGAGACAAGCCTAGAAGTAAAGCGCGGAAGCACAAGACAAGAACCAAAGGATTTAGCCAAATCTGCGAAGCCTCCTGGCGGACCGTCCGTGGAGACCAGGCGGACTGTCCGCGATGAAGGCGCGGACCTTCCGAAAAAGCAACCCGAACCTCCAGGGGTGCACCGAGAAAAACAGACCATCTGTGATGGACTCGCGGACCGTCCGCCTCGTCACGGACCGTCCGGCACTATAGTATGGACTGTCCGCGAACCTCTTGCACCGAAAACCAACCGACTCAACAGATCGAATGAAAGACACGCAAGAACACACAAAGAACACAAAGAGCAGCCGGCCTATCAGGCACCTCGCGGACTGTTCGCGCGGGGGCCGCGGACTGTCCACCAAGTACGGACAGAGTAGAAAATGCTCACGAACAGGAGGTCAACTCCCCCTTTCCATCACCGGATCTCCCAAACGGCTAGAGCTCTTGAGACAAGATTTGGGGGAGATGAGAAGCGTCACAAGATGAAGCTATGCCCCAAAAATCTCGACCTCTAACTCCCTAAATCACCGGGAATCGCGGATCACACGAACCACCACCAAGAACTCGGGCTCCGACCAAAAACTCATGAATCAAAGGTGTTTCCCGGCATTTGAGGGGTCAAGATCACACACAAAGATGCGCAAGGCATCCACCCATGATCCCCTCAAAGAAATCCGAGAGAAAACCCCTTCAAATCCCCGAATCAGGCGAAGAACGAAACTCCCCAAAAATAGCCCCAAAAATGACACAAAAATCACAGAGGACTAGGAGATCACCGCAACTCCGAAAGCTTCCATACATCCAGAGGTCAGAGTCTATACAAGAATCTAGCCTAAGGAATACAGAGGAAAAGAAGCAGTTCAGAGAAATCTACCGGGGGAGGAAACCCTAGAGTCCAAGGGAGAGAGATGCCATCCACCTCTCCGCTATTTATACGAAGTCCATCGGAGGGAGGTAAATGACCACGCTACCCCTACAACTTGAAATGAAGATACAACCCCTCAGGGGTATTTTGGTCAAGTCTTCATTGAGCGGACACGCTTCCACCGCGGCCTTGCTTAGCATCGACGCAAGCCACGCGATCACGCCACGTGCCCCCCGCCTCGAAGCTTCCCAAAGCTCCCTGATCACCGTCTCCGTCGCCTCGAGCCTCCGGACTTGGTTTTGAGGCCCAAACCAAGAAACCGTCCACCGATGGTTTTGTGGGCAAACCAACAAACCCCGCATGCAAGCTTTGGGCTCGATCCGCTACCTTGCACCGGCCCATGTTCACGACTTCAGCCCGCCAGTCTTGCACCGCACGGCTCGCACTTGACTCCATCGGCCACCGGGTCCATCGAACCAAGCCTACTTGCCTCTCCATCACCCGGAGGCCGCCACGGCTAAGGCTTTTTGTGCTTGTTCTTCACCTGCACCAACACAAGTCAAGCCGCAACATGTACCTGCACACTTAGCCAAGCATTAGTCCACACCACACTGTCAATCACTCATCACTAAGGAGCGACCCTCCACTGGTCTTCGGACACACCTGGTCCTCAAGCTTGTACTTAGGACTGTGGCATCTGTTCCTAAGCTGGGGAATGACAGGAACCGCCTGGTTGGGGTAGACCCTGCATTTGCTTTTGTTTGGATTCTTAGGGTCTACCGTCTTCTGTGTGTCTTGGGTTGTACATTGCAAGGTTTATAAATCGATCGATCATCGGTCTCTCGCCGTTATCTAAGACGGCTTAACCACTGGCTACCCCATATTGACTTATGGAACATTTGGATAAATTTGTAGCGTGATTAATGTTGTTTGCACAACTGCTTGTTTAGTTTAGGTGCTTACCTAGAATAGTTAACATACTAGAACATGAGCTAAAACTGGAAATTAAGGATCAACTATTAGTCGCTTCTGGCAAAACAAACCCACCAGCCAAAAAGCCTTGCATGTCTAGTTGTACTTTTTTTTGTCAGGTAAGTCTTGCTGAGTATTAGTATACTCAGCCTTGCATTTTTTGTTGTTTTTAGGTAATCCCATCTGGCCTGGCTCTATTCCAGATGGTTGGGAACTTGAGTGGGAGAACGATGATGATGAGTGATACTCTATGGATGGCCTCCCATAAGTATCTTCCGCTAGTTTACTTTCCGCTGTTTAAACTCTGAACATCTTTACTTTCATGCATGAAAACCTGGTTTGTAATAATGTGACCCTGTGGGCTTTTATGTAATTTGAACTTGTACTCTAGTCCCACTTTCGTGTGGGCTTTGTTGCATATTATCGATCCTGTTGTAAGTGATTCACCGGGCATGACCCGGCAGAGACGATAAAATAACTCTTTGTTATCGCTTATTGGCCAAGTGAACAGGCTTAGGTGATAATACGGATTTATTTTGGGTGGTTCTGTCACAGTCGTGGCAGTCGCGCTACTCGACTCCGGCTCATCCCACAACTTCATCGACACGGACATGGCACGGCGCACCGGCATCCACTTGAGTGCGCGCTCCGACTTGTCCGTCGCCATGGCAAACGGAGAGCGCCTCGCGTCGCCGGGCTGCGCGCTGAACCATACGGTCCACATTGGCGAGGAGCCGTTCGACATCGACCTGTACGGCCTCCCCCTCGGCGAATACGACATGGTCCTTGGCGTGCAATGGCTTGGCACGCTGGGACCTATCCAGAGGGACTTCGCATGCCACACCATGGCGTTCTGGCGCGGTGACAAACACATTATGTGGCAAGGCGTCGATGCCACGCCGGGCCAGGCTACGGCTACCTTGTCTGCCGCCGAGGCTGACCTCATGGATGCCCTACTTGAGGAGTTCGACAAGCTGTTTGAGGAGCCGCAGGGCCTTCCACCGCGTCGCCAGTTGTGCCACCACATCCGTCTGAAGCCGGGCATAGGCGCTGTGGCGGTACGCTCCTACCGATACGCCCATGCCCAGAAGGACGAACTGGAGTGCCAGTGTGACGCAATGCTCCGCCTGGGCGTCATTCGACCGAGCTCATCAGCGTTCTCGTCGCCGGCGCTACTCATCCGCAAGAACGACGACACGTGACGGTTCTGCGTGGACTGTCGCGCCCTCAACGACGCGACGATCAAGGACAAGTTCCCCATTCCAATTGTTGTGGAGTTGCTGGATGAACTGAGGGGTGCAAGGTTCTTCACCAAGCTAGACATGCGCTCCTGCTACCACCAGGTGCTGATGCACCCCGACGACGTGGAGAAGACGGTGTTCCGCACTTATCATGGTCTCTTTGAGTTCCTGGTGATGCCCTTCGGCCTCACCAATGCCCCCGCCACGTTTCAAGCCTTGATGAACGCCGTCCTGCTTCCGTTCCTGCGCCAGTTTGTCCTTGTATTCTTCGACGACATTTGGATTTATAGCTCCTCTTCGTCAGATCACCTCCGCCATGTTCGCACAGTCCTCCGCACTCTACAGGATCATCATCTGTGTCTCAAACAGTCCAAGTGCGCATTTGGGCAGCCCTCGGTGGCCTATCTTGGGCATGTGATCTCGGCAACAGGCGTCGCCATGGATGCTCAGAAGGTGCAGGCGGTGCTCGACTGACCGACCCCCAAGTCCGTACAGGCGGTGCATGGCTTCCTGGGACTGGCCAGTTACTACCGCCGTTTCATCAAGAACTTCGGCACCATCACGACACCGCTCATGGCCCTCCTCAAGAAAGAGGGCTTCCGGTGGAACGACGAGGCCACACGCGCGTTCCGGGACCTCCAACTGGCGCTCACGTCCGCGCCGGTGCTCCAGCTGCCTGACTTCGACATGGATTTTCTTGTCCAGTGTGACGCCTCTGGCTCGGGTTTTGGCACCGTGCTTCATCAGGGCGCGGGTCTGGTGGCGTTCTTCAGCAAGCCCATCGCGCTCCGCCACGCCAAGCTGGCCGCCTACGAGCGCGAGCTCATCGGGCTTGTTCAGACGGTGAGACACTGGCGGCCATACTTGTGGGGTCATCGTTTTCTGGTGCGCACAGATTATCAGAGTCTGCGTTTCATCCTCGACCAACGCCTGACAACAATCCCACAACATCAGTGGGCCAGCAAGCTTCTAGGCTTCGATTTCGTGGTGGAGTACAAGCCGGGAGCACTCAACATCGTCGTTGACGCTTTATCTCGGCGTGATGAGCAGTCTGGGGAGGCCATGGCCCTGTCTACTCCCCAATTCACTCTGTTTGATGACCTGTGGCAAGAAATCAATGGGGATACAGCTCTCTCCATGCTACGCGATGCCATCAGAGGAGGAGCAAAGCAGACGCCGTGGACAGTGGTGGATGGGCTTATTTCTGTACAAGGGCCGGGTGTACGTCGCACCATCGTCCAGCCTGCGTCAGACAATTCTGGAGCTAGTACATGGGGCTGGGCATGAAGGGGTTCATAAAACCTTGCATCATTTGCGCGCAGCTTTCCATTTTCCAAATGACAGAGTGGTGGTGCAGGATCTGGTGCACGTGTGCTCGGTCTGTCAGCGGAACAAGAGTGAACACCTGCAGCCCGGGGGTCTTCTGCAGCCGCTGGAGGTTTCTTCCACGGTCTGGGCGGATATCGCCATGCATTTTGTTGAAGCTCTCCCCAAGGTGAATGGGAAATCAGTGATCTTGACGGTGGTGGATTGCTTCTCTAAAGCAGCACACTTCATTCCCTTGGCTCATCCTTACACAGCAACTTCAGTGGCCCGGGTATTCTTTGCTGAAATTGTGCGTCTCCACGGAATTCCTTTGTCAGTGGTCAGTCACCGCGATCCAGTGTTCACCAGCGCGTTTTGGCGTGAGCTCTTCAAGCTGGCTGGCGTCAAGCTCCAATTCACATCGGCTTTTCATCCTCAAGCTGACGAGCAATCGGAGGCAACCAATAAGATCATCGCCATGTACCTTTGGTGTCTCACAGGAGATAGGCCGCGCAATTGGCTGGTGTGGCTCCCTTGGGCAGAGTTTTGCTACAATTCGTCCTACCAGCAGTCCCGCAAGACTTCTCTGTTCCAGATCGTCTATGGGCATCCTCCCCCGTCTATTCGTTCATATGAGCCGGGGATGCACGGCTGCCAGCAGTGTAACATCCCGGAAATTTGAAAGTATGAAAATGCTGAAAAATTTGAACTTTTATTTACTTGATGAAGTGTCACCATATTTTAAACCTTTTCTAGCCTCTCACTTAAATTCTATATAAATAAAACCTAATTATAAAAATATAAATTCAAATTATGGTATAAATAAGTTATTTGGATTTTATGGATTTTATTTGGATTTATTTGAGTGTGTTTTGAATTTGAATAAATTCAAATTCAAATATAAAGTTTAAACCTTATATTCAAACTTAATTCAAAAACCTAACTGTCTTGGGCCAAACTAACAATCCCTGAAGTCTAACCTTGCCCCTCAATCTACCGACCTGTGAGCACCCGACGCCCCCTCACTTCAGCCCAGCCCATCGGCGCGGCCCGTGCAGGTCCACAACGCGCCCCGCCGCTCTCGTCTCGTTGACTGGTGGGACCACCCCGGAGCACTGGTCATCTTCTCCCCCCCCCCTCGCACGGACTTGACCGAGTACCGCCGCACCGCTGCGCTGCGCTGCTCCGCACGCGCGCACCAGGCTGCGCTGCCCCGCCAAACTGGCACGCACGCCGAGAGCTGGCACGCACGCCCAGGCTGACCCCACGCGCTTCCCCTCTCCTATTCACTTCTTTGCTACCGCGCTTACCCCCGCGCCAAGCCTTGCCAGTGTCGTGCCGTGCCTTCGCCGCCAAGGCAAGGGGGAGCAGCCATGCCCCACGCTGCCTCTTGGTTCCCTTGACCCGCGCGCACCTAAAACCCCAGCAGCCAATTCCCAATTGGCTCAAACGCCATTTGGGGTTCTTTTCCCCATCCTCTGTTCCGCCGCCGCAAGGAGAGAAGGGAGAAGAGGAGGAGAAGGAAGGAGAGAAGGCAAGGAGGAGCATGCATCGCCGCCGCGCCACCTCGCCGGGGCCGAAGCCCTCAAGACCGGCGCCGTCCGTGAGAAGCAGGAGGCCGTCCGCATCGAGCCGCCGCCAGAGCCGAGTCGCCGCCGCGCCGTCTTGACCTCGCCGCCGCTTCACCGATGCATGTGTCACGGCTACGTCTTCATCTCTGCCCCAACGTGAGCCACTATGCACCCTTGCTTCTCCCCTCTGCCTTGAACTGCCTGAGACGTTTCGCCGATCATCGCGCCGTGCTCGTTCCGCGGGTTCACCGCCGTGGTGTCCCCTAGCGCCGTGCCGGCCCTCGCTGTCCTTTTTGCCACATTGTCACGTGCCTGTGTCCGACCTTCACGCCGTGATTCCTCCTGCAGGTGTTCGCTGTCGCCGTCGCTGCTTGCGCCGCACCGCGGCCTTGGCTCGAGGAGGACCCGCGCGCGTCGGCCGGTCGTGCCGCGGCCAGGCCTTGCCTGTACGCGTGCTCGTGCCCAAGCAAGTGCACCCATGTGCTAGCCATGCCGCGCTGAGGTTTCTACTATTGTGTGTGCCCGCAACGCTGCTGCTTTCCTCCGCGCACCGCTGTCACCACCATGTCGCTGCCGGCCACCTTTGCACCGTGCGCGCGCACGTGTGCGTGCACTAACCGCCACTGCCCATCGCAAGGCGTGTGATCCCGCAAGCCCACCTAGTCCAGCGCACCCCAGCGGGAGGCAGGAGGGCGAGCTGGACCGCTGCTAACCACCGCTGCCACCGCGTCGTCACTGCGTCACGCCGAGAGCGTCGCCGAACCGCGCCGCGCAGACCAAGGAGCCCGACCCTAGGGCCATGGCTGCGCCGGGGTAACCGCCATACCCTAGTGGTCGCTAACCTTCACTTGCAGGGCTCCGGAACCACCACCGCCGCCGTTCGCCGTTGGTCGTCGCCGCCGGACGCACGCCGGGGCGCGCCGACGCGCGCGTGAGGGACGAGGGAGCGCCCGTGCGCCCCAGGATTCTCCAAGGACCTCCACCGGACTTCTCCGGTGTGAGTCCACGGAAGTAATGGGCCAACCGGCCTGCTAAGGCCCAACGCGGCTCTTTTTCTTTTCTTTTTGCGGACTCTGTTTTTAATTCAGGGAGGTCCGATGGACTTAGCTCGTGTGGCCCACTGGGCGAAGTCCAATGGGCCGATTTCAGCCCACTAACAGATTCAGCCCAACAAGGCCCACTAACATGTGATGTTGACGTCATCCTGACGTCATTACCTATTTTCAAAATTAAAATCCTTTTCTGTTTTATAAATGAATTTGAAAATTATTTTATAAAACCTTTAACCTTTGAAAATTCATAACTAATTATTTATAACTCCGCAAAATGTGAAACTAGTTTCATTATTTTTCTAAAAATGAGACAGTGCTGTTTGTAGATAGTTTGGATCTTTTTGGCTCTTTTAAAATTGGGTTTCTTTGGATTTATGCTTAGTTGATTGCCGATAATTTAGCGTCTCGTATCTTGTGCTCCACAGACCCGAGCTACGATCCGGAGGAGGCCTACGACCCTGACTTCAACCTAGACCAGGACTACGGACGCCAGCCAGGTGTCATGTCACTCCCAACCATATAGATCCTATGCATGCTTTAGTTGCTAGTGCTTAATTATTACTTATGAATGTTCTTGAATTGCATGAACAATCTTTTAGCCATACCTTGGTTTATTTATCCTGTCCTTGAACTTCCTACTTTTGGAACTAGCTACAAACCCCTGGCTAGTTCCTGGCTATATCTATTCATATATTTTACCCTTAGTTAAGGATGGATCTCTGGTTCGGACTGAGATTGGGATATCTCGGTATTCTAGCGTGTGTTTTGGGTGAGTGTGTATCCTTGACATGTTACTGTAGGAGCGAGCCGCTTTGGTTACTTGTGAACGCCTGTCTAGGGGAGATGCGCCCTGGCCTCCCGCCCTAGCGGCATGTCGGACGTATGGAGATGGTGAGTGCTCGCTCTTGCAATTAAGGACCGATAGACAGTTTAACAGTGATCTTTGGGATATTTTCGTACAAACCGTCCACTCACGTATGGGCGGGGTTCGGACTGAGAACTAGTTGGTGGTTGGCACTCAGCTTGTAGGCAGATTGGTGTGATCGTGTGAGGGGGACGGGTAATACCCCCCGAGTAGATGTCGCCCCGGCTCCTCCGGGGATGGTTTCACAGCTCCGAGGCCCGGCTGGCAAGTTTTGCACCCCAGTTCAGGATGAGTCAGGCTCGGAGAGGCAGGAGAGTGCCACCCACTGCTAGGTCTCCGGTCGTTAGGTAGGGATGTGGATCGGAGGCATCCGATTCTGCCCTATCCGGCGGGTCTAGTTGTACAACCTCTGCAGAGTGTTAAATCTATAGCTATAGTCCGTGTCCACTGGTATGGACAGCCCTTGTGTCGGTGTCTGGATTAGTACCAGCACCAACTAGTGATTTGCGCTGGGATCTGCTTCTCGATGGGCGGTGCTAAGCTAAGGATGCACGGGGTTTATCCTGGTTCCGGCCACGCGGCCGTACGTCCAGCAGGGTGTGCTTGCGCACTGTATTAGCTTGCACCGGTGGTGCCTGTAGAGGGGAGCTACAAGCAAGGCGGGAGAGGAGAAAATCCCCCCAAGTCCCTACTAAGGTGATTGAGGCGAGTGCCAATATCTGGAACGTGGTGGTGTGCTGGTGCGAGTGAGTGAGAGTCGTCCCCGCGCAGGGGGCTCTGCCTCTCCCTTTTATAGGCCAAGGGAGGGCAGCTACAATGATGGCAGCCAGCAAAGTGGCTGCGTACTAACAGGTATGGTGCCAGCGGTCTTGTCCCGCACGTCATGGTTCCTGGCGCGAGTTGGTGGTGCCCTCCGGCTTCTGTGGGCAGCGTGGCGGTCACTGTAACCTGTCCTGCTTTGACTTCGAGGGGCTGCCCCTGCTGACTCGAGGGCCTAACCGCCAGGGGAAGGACCGGAGTTGGTGGTGCGGGACTGCGGCGCGTCACCGGCCTGTCCGCACAGTGTTGTGCGTGCTGTCGCACAGCGGCAGGAATGGCGGCACAGCGCCGGGGATGGCCGCACAGCACCCGGGATGGCCATGCGGCGCCGGAGTTGGCGGAGGGGATGTGGCGCACGCCGCCCGTATGGTGGTGTCAGTCAGGGCGCATGCCCACTCACCGCCCGTACACCCCTCGAGGGTGCCCTTATGCCCGTTCGAGGGTCTTACTGCAGGGGACGACGGGAGCAGGTGGTACAGTGTCGGGGAATGACCCCTGCCTGTCCGCACAGGGCCGCGCGGCGCCCGCACAGTGCCGGGGATGGCTACATAATGGCGGGTTAGGCCGCACTGTGGCAGTGTCAGGTGTTCTGACCATGTCAGATGCGCGGTGTGGGGGAAGACTCACCCTTGACTTTGGCGTCCCGCCGTGGGGCTGGGCATTAAATGCCGCTGTCGGGCGGAACGGGGGCGGCTGCCCGCTTGAGAGGGTCCGGACCCCTCAAGCGAGGTAGAAATCTGCTCAGGGGGTCGGAGCCCCCGAGCGTGGCGTAGATCCGCTCGAGGGGCCGGAGCCCTCGAGCGAGACGGAAGTCCACTCGAGGGACTGGAGCCCTCGAGCGGGACGGAAATCCGCTCGGGGGACCGGAGCCCTCGAGCGAGGTTGCCAAGCGGGCCTTCTTGGTGCAGGCTGCTGCTGGGCCATGGCAGGCCGTGGGCCCTTGATGTCCTGTAGCCAGGGCTCGGGAAACAGTCCTCGGGTGGTTTGCGTTTAACGAGGGTGATTATCCCCTTAGTTAGGAGACCCCTAATGACCATCCCCGACAGTAGCTCCCGAGCCTTTGCTGGAAAGAGGACCGTTCCGGCAAACGATGCCGCTCTCGGGTGCTGTGCGTGAGTCTTGTCCCATCTGATCGTGCATGTTTTCCGGTGGGGGCGCGCTAGCACACCCACAGGTGTAAGCCCTCGAAGCCCTGCAGGAGTGCGTGCACTCGTGCAGGGGTTAAATACGTAGGGTGACGTGACTCGCCTTGCGTTTGTTTCGGCCGGTCTCAGCGATATTCCAGCCGACATCGGCAATCTACGCAGGTGGGGAGGCATCGTGTCGTCCTAAGACGTTTCGGGTAGGCCGGCCATTTCCGGGGGCGCAGCCCTAGGTAGGTTGATGCGGCGATCATTAGGGTGGTCGTGGTGCGAGGAGCCCCCGAGCCCTGGCCCAATCAGGGACGATCGGATGAAGACTCTCGACTTTATTACGACCCCCGTTGCCCTTCCGCAGGGTAGAGGGGTGAGGCAAACCGTGCTACCCTCGAGCGGGCGGCGAGCAACAGTTGCCTCGGTGAGCTGTTAACGGATAGTTCAAGTGGGCGTCCGTGCCCCGTTCGATAGGGGTCGGCTCGTGGTCCGGAGACACGTCCATGTAAGCGTTTGCAGAGGTTTGCCAAGCAGCGCTCGGCCCCGTTCGCTAGGGGCCAAGGGCGCGGAAGCACTCCCTCGATGGCATCCCTTGATTAGCTGCCTCTATCTCAGCCTCAAACACAATATGTGGGGTGCCCCCGAACTTCGCGTTCGGGGATAGGCTCGATTGCGCGCGCCCCGATCGTTCCTGACTCTGTCGATCTGAGGTGTCTGTTCGAACCCGTCGAGGGTCAGGCCCCGTACCTCTGATCAGTAGGGCATTTGCGGGGGGCGCCGGGCGCTCCCATCTTGGCGGACCTGTGGCGCTCGCCGATCCGTTATCGAGCCGAGCTTCGAACCACTGATCAGTACATCCCCAAGTCGAGGGGCATCTGCGGCACCCGTCACACCCTCAGCGGGCCGGGCCTCGAGCTGCTGATCAGTAGAGCCCTGTGGGACTGAACCCTGGGCTTCCTCAAGTTCGTCTTCGAGGGTATGCTGACAGACTGTGGCCTTGTCCTGTTTCGAAATAGGGCGCCCATCGCATCCCTTCGAGGGGTCGGGCATCGAATCCCCAGCTCGAGGTTACCTGGAGCCTTCCTTATATCAGAAGGAATCCCCGGTGTTCGAAAATTTGTCCATAGGACAGTTGGCTGCTGCACCCACTAGATCGTGGCTGACGTGGCACGGGGCAGGTGAGGCGGGCGCACCTTTTAGGGTGACGCGACGTGGGCGACGTGCGATAGCGATGAGACGGGATGCGGCGTCCCTTGGATTGTCGTGCGGTAATCATGGCGCATGCGCGTGCGCGCATCAGTTTCGGCACGGTGGGGCCCTACCGTCAGCGACGAGCAGTGCCCACCGCATTAACTGCCGCCGCCCGCTGCGTTTCTGGGGGCTCCGCCCCTTCCACTGTATAAAAGCAGTGGAGCGCGGGGGAAGCTCCTCACCTTTGCCATTCGCATCCGCCTCTTGCTCTTCGCCTTCCCCATCGCTGCGCGTCCCGCCGCTTCGGATTTGCTCGCGCCCCACCGCTCCGCATTCGCTCGCGCTCTGCCACTCCTTCCGCCATGTCTTCGATCCGAGTGTTGGAGGCGCATCTATGGCCCCGGTCGACGGTGGACCAGCAGTCCCTGGAGGGGCTGGTCGCCGGCGGTCAGCTGGCACCGGCCGGCGAGGAGGCGAACCCGACGTGGATCGTCCCGCCGTCGGCGCACCGGCAGCCAGCCCTGCCGCCGGGTTATGTCGTGAGCTACATGCGGTTGCACGAGCGCGGCTTCAATGCCCCCGCGAGCAAGTTCATGTGGGGGTTGTGCTACCACTTCGGGGTGGAGCTCCACAACTTCGCCCCCAACGCCATCTCGCAGGCGGCCTCCTTCATCGCCGTCTGCGAGGGATTCTTAGGGATCCAGGCGCATTGGGACCTGTGGGTTCATCTCTTCCGCAGCGAGCTCCACACGCTCGCCACGGGGGAGAGGAAGACGTGTCGGGCCGTCCGCGCCGGCGGTCTCACGCTCTCGGTGTGCGACTCCCAGAAGGAGCTGTATCTGCCGTGCACGATGATGACGAACAACTCCGACTGGGAGAAGGGTGGTTCTATCTGCGCAACGACAACGCTGGGCTCCCCTCATACACAGGGAAGGTGCTGACGGAGAGGCCGATCTTGTGGACGCACGGGGTGTCGCCCGCGTTGAGGCAAAGGAGGCTCGAGCCCCTCACCGTCGCCTTGCGCAAGCTGGCCGACGTCGGGCTGTCCGTGGCAGCTATCATCGCCAACTTCCACCTCCGGCGGGTGATCCCTCTCATGGAGAGGGAACTCCCCATTTTCGATATGAAGCCCGACGCTGACCCCGCGGCCCTGGTGTTGGTATTTCTTAACATCACCTCTATGGCGCCGGGATAGCGTGAGCGTGTAAGAATCACCTGGGTATACTGACGGGTGCGAACGAATCCGCAAGTGCACGAATACACCGTTGTAGCACTTCACCTCAGGAGTATTCCCAAGGGTATCGAATCCAAGGAACGGTATGGGGGACTCTATGAGTGACTATCCAAGGGAACACAATCCCTGCTGAGGTAGGTGAGTGATGTGAAGTCTCCTGTAGGTTCTCGATTCTAGAGAGGAACAAGCTCGGATAAGATCTCGCTTCGGACACCGGCCCCTCCTGACTATAACAGTTGGTTCATGGCAAAGGGTCGCCTACACGCTGTATCCGAACGTGGGGGATTTCAGAGGGTCCAACGGCTGTCACTACCGCGGCCTACCCCAAGACAAACCGTGGGATACAGGGCATTCGAAGGATAACCAGTAGTCTAGACACCACATCTACACCGCCGACTACTACTATAGCACGGCTACGTCTGACATCCCATAGAAACACTATAGCACTCCGTATAAATACGGAGCGACGAACCCGCGAGGTTGAGCTAGACCTTACTCGTCACTGAATCGATTCGCGCAAGGAGATATGATTGATACTTGGTCTAAATCAGATATGCACGAGCTCACTATATTCTAATAGACAGGCAATCATACAAGATGCAAACTTATGCGATGATAACAGAAGATCTAGGGTCGTGTTCGTGAAGAACACGAGCCTCTAACTTATGAACAAACGCAAAAGTATGAATTACTTGCTCGTCAACTAGATCGAGGAGACACGTTCATGAAGAACGTGAGCCTCTAAATGATGAACGAACGAAGAACTCAAGAACAACTCATTCATGCATGAGAGCCACTTTAGTCTAAATAGGAAATAATGAAATACACTTTAGTCTAAATGAAGAACAACATCGCTCACGAGGTACAAGGGGACGATGGCTGATGAACGGATCATCACCATCTCACCTCTACTCATCCACACACTCCTCTTTACCTAGCACCACCTAGTCTAGATCCTCCTCACACACACACTCATGGTGGGATGAGGTTTCACCTCCACCAAGAGAGAATGAGAGAGGGAGAAGCGGCAAAGGTGAGAAATGGCTTCAAGTGTGCTTCACCCTCTTCTTACCCCCCTCTCCTCCTATTTATAAGCTTGTGCAACCAGCATGAGAGCACCCAAACACCCCAGGGATGGCCTCTAGGACCAATGGGCAAGCACCACGTGGAAGCCCCTGAGTGGGCGCCACAAGGTCGGTTCGGCCGACCCCACAGGTCGACCGACCCCCTGTGGGCCCCACTCGGGGTGTGCTTTCACGTGGTGACTGCTCTGTGGGTCCTAAGGTCGGTTCCTGGTGTCCACATGGTTTGGAGGCGGTTTAGGTGCTCTGGTGGGCCATGGGATCCATGTGATGCCTGCATGGCGGCTTCTGATTCGCCGAAGCTTCCTTCCTTGGATTGGTGATGTCATGGATCCAGGGGATGCTTGCATGCAGCCTCTCATTGGCTGAGCTCAACTTGCTAGGATCATGAGGGTGTCTTTTCTCTTCATTTCTTATGCCAAACACCTTCATTCAACTTAGCATAGCCACTGGTGGAAATTGTCAGTTTAAACCCCTATTCTAGTGTGGATGCTTAGTTCTTATGATAAAATGCAGGGATTGACAGCCCTAAATTAGGTACTTAACAGCCGTCAACACCTGGCGTGCTCGCATTGGAGGAGCCGCTTACCCAGGCGTACGCGGCCGCGAGGGCGAGGCGCACGGTGAACCTCAGGGTGGTGCCGCACAACGACGACGACCTGTGGTCGTTCGCGATGCTCCCGGGCACTGACTTGGTGAGACTCGATCTTCCGTTCTTTGCTCGTTTTTTGTCCCCGAGTTCGATCTAACCGCGGTTACTGGCGGCAGGGAGTGCATGTCGACATCCCCACTTCGGATCCGCCGACGCCGAGGTCGCAGGCTGCCAACCGTGCCCGGCAGCAAAGGGAGAGGGGCCTGGCAGTCCAGGCGAAGGAAAAGAAGATACGGAGGCAAGAGCGCCTCGATAGGTACAACGAGGAGTACCTGCTGCGGGAGCAGCAGGGTCTCTCCCCCCGCCGGAGCCGGTAAACACGTCTTCGGACGAGGAGGAGAGCGAGGGGGAGCGGACCATCTCTGACAGGTGGGAGGCCGCACCGTCCCCATCGCCGGGGGTCGCGGACGACCTCGCGGAGCCAGCCCCTGGGGCGGACACGGTGCCCCTTGTCGCGGGGGTGCCATCGAGGGTGCCGGCCGGGTCTGGGGAGGCGCCCCTTGAGCCCTCGAGGAAGCGCAAGCGGGGCCTCTCCGGCATAAGGTGAGTCACATCTTCCTCTACGTGTTCTTGATATCATGCGTTGGGTTGCCCATTCTTCCTCCCTTCTGTTGTTAGGACGGCACCCGCTGTCCCCAGCCTTGCGCCCGTCAAGGCGCTCAAGATGGGGGGCAAGACGCACCGCGCGCGACGAGGCCTTGCTCGGCGAGGACGTCGCGGGCAGCAGCGGGTACGGCGTCGGCGGTCGAGGCGTCACGAGTCGCGGCCGCGACCACGGGGCCGCAACGGCGGGAGGAGGCGGCGGCGGAAGCCCTACGGGCGGTGATGACCCGCGGTGCCCGGCAGAGGCGAGAGCAGGCCCGTGCCGTAGGTCGGGGAGCAGAGGGCCGCGGAACGGCCGGGGCTCCTGCTGATGGTGATTCGGCCCCCAGTGGGGGTCGGGTGGTGGTGGCGGCCGCGCCAGCCCCCGGGCCCATGCCCGAGGTGCTGGTGGTGCAGTCCGATGGTTGCGTAATGTCGTAGGCGCCAGCGACCGGTGCTGGGGCGTCGACGTCTGGCGTCACGGCCCCGACGTCCGGCGCCAGCGTGCCGCAGTGGGAGCAGAGGCTCCGTCTTCCCGGAGTGCCACGGGGCCTAGTGGAGGAGGCGAGGTCAGAGAGGGAGCTGTGGCAGGAGTTTAGCACCCTCGGAGCCTCCCTTCAGGCCGCCCTGGCCGATGCGCTCCAAATTCACGAGGGCACATCGCTCCAGGTCTTTCAGGTGAGCACGCTTATTCGTATGCCGCTCGTTCTCGTTTTCCCTTGCTCGTGTATCTTTCGTTTGATTTTTGCTCTTCATTCTCCCTTCATCATCCACAGGAGCTGCGGGGTCAGGCGGGCGAGAGGTTCGCTCGCGTTGCTGAGCTAAGTTCCGACCTCGACTGGTACCGGACGCAGTACGAAAGCCTAGATGCGATGGTGGAGGCCCTGTGGACGGACAACGGCTGGCTTGAGTACCACCTCATCCGCATGGAGGATGCACGCAACGACCAGCGGTCCGTGGCGGCGCAGAAGGCCAAGGAGGTCGAAGAGGTGAAGGCCACGCTCCAACGGAAGGAGAAGGCGCTGACGATGGCGGACGAGGAGCTGCGGAAGGCGCGCGAGGCACTCGCCGAGGTCCAGGCCGCACTAGCGCAGAGGGAGACGACCCTCGCTGAGGCGCAAACCCAACTCCAGCAGGACCACGCGACCCTCGAGGGAGCGAGGTCCTGGCAGACCCAGGCTGAGCAAAGGACCCAGGAGGTCGAGAAGCTCGGTGCTGCACTGCAGGAGAAGGCCGAGGCGCTCACCGGGGTGGAGGGCCAGCTCCAGCAGGAACACGCCGTGCGCGTGGAGGCGCAGACCCAACTCTAGCAAGAGCGCACGGTGCTCGAGGATGCCCGGTCCGCCCTTCAGCACGAGCGCTTAGCGTGGGAGGAGGTGCAGTCCCAGCTTCAGCAGGAGCGTACCGCCCTTGAGGAGGCTAGGACTGCGCTCCAGCTTCGGGAGGCGGAAGCCGAGCGGCTCACCGGGGTCCTGGTTCAGGAGAGCATCACCGTCGAGGCCCTGAGGTCCACCGGCGGGGAGAAGGATGCCTCGATTCTACAGCTGCGGCAAGAGGCTGGAGCCGTGCGTACAGAGCTCGAGACGGAGAGGAAGCAGGTCGAGGGTAAGTTGCAGCCCCTTAGCCTTTACTTATCATTCAGGCTCATCGAGATTCGCTCTCGACTCACCTTTTCTCATCCCAGGACTGCGGAAAGCTCTGGGGGAGTCTGCGACGCAGGCGGAAGCGCTCCAGGCAGCCTACAACTCATCGCAGCATGAATTCGCGACCCTGGAGCAGGCGGCCCTTGAAGCGTGCCAGAGCATCGACGAGGGTACCGGCTTGTCAGGGAGCTCGTTGGCGAGTCGCCTTCGGGCTCTGAGCGGCCGCGTCGTCGAGCGCATGAAGGGCGCTCTCCGTCTCGGCATTCAGAAGACCCTCGGTGTGGTGTCGACACACTACATCATCGACTTCGCAGCGTTGGCCATAGGGTACGTCGTCACGGATGGCCTTGACGATGATGGGGTGCAAGACGCCCTGGATCAGGCCGACACTACTGTTGCTGCCGCCGATCTCGCCGATGTGTTCGAGGAAGACCGCTTCCCGAACGCTGCCCCTGCGGGACCCCTCAAGCCCTGAAAGTAGCTGGGTGTAGAAGCCCTTAGGTTGTGTCCAAGATTCGAGCCGAGCAACTCGTGTAAATAAACAGATCATCATTTGAAGTTTGTAATTTAAGTGTGGCCTGTTTTGCGTGTGCCGTTGCGTCTTTCCCGCCACCTAGGCAGATTTCAGCTAGGATCAATTGTTGTCGCGAGTAACTTGAAGGTGAAGTGGTGAGAGGGAAGCCATATCCTACTGGAGGCGTAGGCAGTCCCGGGCTCGTCTGGCTTTACCTCTTAGCTACTTGCGTCCTGCTTTAATCTGCCTAAGCTTCTGAGGCATGACACGCTTAGCATTTTTAGAAGGAAAGGTTTTTGTGAAAAAATGGGACCATTTAGGGGGGTGGTGCCCCCCATAGTAGCCCCTGAGGGGGACTTGGTTTAGAGGAAAGCAGAGTCTCCCTTGTGTTTATTCAGAACCTTAACGTATATACAACCGACTTGGGCGCCGGATATGTAGAAAACGACTTGGAACTTAAGGGTAAAAGCGACGTAGCTGTTGGATGTTCCAAGCGTTGGCGAAGACTTCGCCCTTCTCGTTCGCGAGCTTGTACGTGTCGGGCTTGAGGACCTCGGCGACGATGTACGGCCCTTCCCACGGCGGCGTGAGCTTGTGACGTCCCTCATTCTTCTGTCGAAGTCGGAGTACCAAATCCCCCTTGTTGAGATCTTGAGGCCGGACCTTGTTCGCTTGGTAACATCGTAAGGATTGTTGGTACTTTTTGGAGTGCAGGACCGCCACGTCGCGGGCCTCGTCAATGCAGTCCAGCGCGTCTTCGCGATCTTGCTGGTTCTGCTCCTCCTGGTAGGCCTTTACCCTCGGAGACCCATAGTCCAGATCCGTGGGGAGGACGGCCTCTGCGCCGTAAACCAGGAAGAACGGGGTGAGACCCGTGGCTCTGCTCGGGGTGTTCCTGAGGCTCCAAACGACCGACGGCAGCTCTTGAATCCACTTCCGGCCGAACTGGTTGAGCTTGTTGAAGATCCTTGGCTTTAGGCCTTGCAAAATCATGCCGTTGGCACGTTCTACTTGGCCATTAGTCTGTGGGTGTGCTACGGCCGACCAATCCACGCGGATGTGGTAGCTGTCGCAGAATTCTAGGAACTTCTTGCCAGTGAATTGAGTGTCGTTGTCCGTTATGATGGAGTTGGGTACCCCAAAGCGGTGCACGATGTCCGTGAAGAACAGCACTGCCTGCTCGGACCTGAGGCTGCTGATGGGGCGGACCTCGATCCACTTTGAGAACTTGTCGATGGCCACCAGTATGTGGGTGAAGCCCCCGGGCGCCTTTCGCAAGGGCCCGACCATGTCCAGCCCCCACACGGCAAAGGGCCATGTGATGGGGATGGTTTGCAACACGTGAGCTGGGAGGTGGGTTTTCCGCGTGTAGAATGGCACCCTTCGCAGGTGCACACAACCTCGTTGGCGTCGGCGACCGCCGTCGGACAATAGAAGCGCTGGCGGAACGCTTTGCCCACGAGGGTACGCAGAGCGTCATGGTGACCGCATTCGCCCGCGTGGACGTCCTGAATCAACTCCCAACCCTCAGGGATGGAGATGCACCACTGAATGATCCCTGAGGCGCTGCGCTTGTATAGCTCGCCGTCGATGACGACGAAAGACTTGGCCTTCCTGGCGATACGCCTCGCCTCGGTCTGATCCGGAGGTAGCTCGCCTCGGTCTAACCAGGCGAGGTACTCGTCGCGCCGGTCCCGAGGAGGGGGCGGGAGGTCGTCGATCTCCATCACCTCAGCCTCGTCAGCCTGGGACCCTTTGAGGTCCGAGGTCTCGAGTTCCCCGTTCGAGGGGTCCTCATCCATGGGCATGGTGCCTGTGTGCTTCGAGGGGCCAGCCCCCGAGGCGGGTTTGTCGAGGTCGATGGAGGGCTTGGCGAGGTCGCGGGCAAAGACGTTTGGGGGAACAGTGATCCGCCCTGAAGCAATCTTGGCCAGCTCGTCCGCCTCCTCGTTGTACTTGCGCGCGATGTGATCGAGCTCGAAGCCAAAGAACTTGTCCTCGAGCTTGCGTACCGTGGCGCAGTACGCCTCCATCTTCTCGTCGTGGTAGCTCGCGTTCTTCATCACCTGGTCGATGACCAGCTGAGAGTCTCCCCGAATGTCAAGGCGCTTGATGCTGAGCTCGATGGTGATGCGCAGGCCGCTGAGGAGGGCCTCGTACTCCACCATATTGTTCGACGCGGGGAAGTGCAAGCGCACCAAGTACCACATGTGCTCTCTAAGGGGCGAAACGAAGAGCAGGCCCGCGCATGCACCTATTTTCATTACTGAACCATCGAAGTACATAGTCCAGCACTCAGCTTGGATCTGAGGGGTGGGTAGCTGAACGTCGGTCCATTCAGCCACGAAGTCTGCCAAGATCTGCGATTTGATCGCCTTTGTGGTGCGTAGGTGAGGGCTTCACCCATGAGCTCCACGGACCACTTAGCTATCCAGCCCGAGACGTCCTGATTGTGCACAATCTCCCCTAAAGGGAAGGAAGACACCACGGTTACAGGATGGGCCTCGAAGTAATGCTGCAGCTTGCGCCGCGCGAGAACCACCGCATAGAGCAGCTTCTGGATCTGGGGGTATTGCGTCTTGGTGTCCGACAACACTTCGCTGATGTAGTAGACCGGCCTCTGGACAGGCGAGGTGTGGCCCTCCTCCGTTCTCTCTACTACGATGACCGCGCTGACCACTTGGGTCGTGGCGGTGACGTAGAGATACAGAGGTTCGCCTTCCTGGGGCGGGGTCAGTATCGGAGCGTGGGCAAGTGTTGCCTTTAACTTGTCGAGGGCCTCCTGGGCCTCGGCGGTCCAGGAGAAGCGCTCGCTCTTTCGAAGAAGTCGGTACAGGGGTAAGCCCTTCTCACCAAGACGTGAGATGAAGCGACTCAGAGCTGCGAGGTAGCCCAGGACCCTTTGTACTCCCTTCAGATCACGTATCGGCCCCATCCGCTTAAGGGCCGATACCTTCTCTGGGTTGGGCTCTATGCCTCGCTGGGAGACAATGTAACTCAAGTGCATGCCACGCGGCACCCCGAAGAAGCATTTTTCAGGATTTAACTTAACCCCGTTCGCCCGGAGGCAATCAAACACAATGCGCAAATCATTCACCAGGTCGTCCGCCTTCCTGGATTTTACTATGATGTCGTCGACGTATGCCTCAACGGTCCGCCTGATGTGATCCCCGAAGACGTGGAGCATACATCACTGGTATGTTGCCCCAGCGTTTCGGAGACCGAACGGCATCGTCACGTAGCAAAACATTCCAAACGGTGTGATAAAGGAGGTCGCTTGCTAGTCGAACTCCTTCATCTTAATTTGGTGGTAACCGGAATACGCATCAAGGAAGCATAGCAACTCACGCCCCGCGGTGGAATCAACTATTTGATCAATCTATGGCAAAGGAAAAGAAACTTTGGGACATGCTTTATTTAAACCGGTATAATCTATGCACATCCGCCACTTCCCATTCTTTTTCTTAACTAGTACAGGATTAGCTAGCCACACTGGATGAAACACCTCCTTGATGAACCCGGCCTCTAAGAGCTTTCGCAGCTCCTCTCCGATCGCCCGGCGTTTCTCTTCGTCAAATCATCGCAGACGCTGAGATACCAGCTTGGAGTTGGGCAGGATATCAAGTGAGTGCTCGGCGACCTCCCTCGGAATGCCCGGCATATCCGCGGGACTCCACGCAAAGATGTCAGCGTTGGCGCGGAGAAAGTCGACGAGCACCACTTCCTATTTCGGGTCGAGGGTGGAGCTGACCCTCAGCACCTTGCCCTTGGGGGCACTGGGGTCGAGGGGTACAGCCTTGGTGTGCTCCGCGGCCTCGAAGCTGCCGGTGTGCTTGTTGGTGGAGTCGAGGGCCTCGTTGGCCAGCTTCTCCAGGTCCGCCACGAGGGCCTCGTCATGCGCAAGCGCCTCAGCGCGCTCAACACACTCGACGTCGCACTCGAACACGTGTTCGAATGATGGGCCCACCGTGATGACGCCTTTGGGCCCCAGCATCTTGAGCTTCAGGTAAGTGTAGTTCGGGACCGCCATGAACTTGGCGTAGTAGGGCCGGCCAAGGATGGCGTGGTACACTCCCTGAAACCCCACCACCTCGAAAGTGAGGACCTCCTTGCGGAAGTAGCTCGGTGTGCCGAAGCACACAGGCAGGTCGATCTGCCCGAGAGGCTGGACTCGCTTGCCCGGTGCAATGTTGTGGAACAGCGACTTACTGGGCCGCAGCTTCTCCACCCAATCCCCATGAGCTCCAGGGTGGAGGAGTACATGATGTTGAGGCTGTTGCCTCCGTCCATCAACACCTTGGAGAACCGTGTGTTGCCGATGATGGGGTCGACAACAAGCGGGTATTGTCCCGGATTGGGGATGTGATCCGGGTGGTCTTCACGGCCAAAGGAGATCGTCTCCTCCGACCAGTCGAGGTACGACGGCACGGCCGGGTGAACGGAGTAGACCTCTCGACGTTCACACATGCGCTGTCGCGATGTCATATCGACAGTGGGCCCCCTGAAGATGAAGAACACGTTCTCCACCTCCGGGAAACCATCCTTGCCCCCGTCACCCGCGTCCTTCTTGGCGTTGTCCTCCTTCGTGGCGACGCGGCTGTAGTACTTCTTGAGCATGTCGCACTACTAAAGGGTGTGAGCGACAGGGGTCTTGTGGTACGGGCAGGGCTTCTTCAGCATGTCGTCGAATACTCCGCCTCGAGGGGGACCTCGAGCCCCCTTGTTGGTGGCGTCGATCGCGTTGACCTCTTCGGGGCCCTTGTCTTGTTCCATGGGCTTCTTGCCTAGGTTCTTCTTGCCCTTCTTGCCCTGTTTCTGCTTCTTCGAGGACTCCTTGGGCTTGCTGCCCTCTGCGGGCGCATCCTCGGCCCGCTTGCCCTTTTTGCCGTCGAAGATCGCCCCCACTGCCTCCTCCCTGGAAGCGTAGCTGGTGGCGATGTCGAACAGCTCGTTGACGCTGGTGGGGGGATTCTGACCCAACTCGCGCACGAGGTCCCGGCAAGTCGTGCCCTCCAAGAAGGCGTGCACGACCTCGGATTCACCGACTCTCGGAAGCTCAGTGCAGCGCTTGGAGAAACGGCGGATGAAATCCCTCAAGGACTCACCAGCCTTTTGGGAGCAGCCTCGGAGGTCCCAGGAGTTCCTGGGGTGCACATACGTGCCCTGGAAGTTGCCTACGAACGTCTTGACCAGGTCGTCCCAGTCGTGGATCTGGTTCGCGGGCAAGTGCTCGAGCCACGTCCGCGTGGCATCTGCCAGGTGCAGCGGCAGGTTGCGGATGATCATGGCGTCGTCGGTGGCGCCGCCCAGCTGGCACGCTAGGCGGTAGTCGTTGAGCCACACCCGGGGGTCCGTCTCCCCTGAGTACTTGCTCACGGTGGTCGGCTGGCGGAAGCGCGGGGGAATCGAGGTCGTGCGGATCGCACGGCCAAACACACGCGTGCTCGGCGGCTCTGGCGACGGGCTCTTGTCCTCCCGGCTGTCGTACCGTCCCCCGCGCCGTGGGTTGTAGCCGTGTGATGGAGTGGCATCCTGCTTCTTCTTGTTTAGGATGTTGCGGGCGTCGCCGTCGTTGGCCGCGCCGCGCGTATCCCGAATCCGATCCTTGGCGGGAGTCCTCTGGTTGCCTTCGTGGACAGTAGGCGCTCGGTGCGGAGTGTGGACCGATGCCTCCTGATCCCTGCCGCCCCCACCAGCCTTCGTGATAGACTGATGGTGCATGCGGGACGCGGAGCTTTCGGCTTGCTGCACCGCAGCCTGCTCGATGAGGGCCTGCGCCTCACGGCGCAAGTTACGTCCCTCGGGCGTCGACGGCTCGGGCATGGCCCGAATCAAAGTCACCGCAGCCACGAGCTTCTGGCTGGACCTTGCCAGGTTTGGCATCTCATCTACGTCGGCGTCGGCGTTGATGCGCTCGCAGGCCACGCGTCCCGCAGCGCGCGCTCCCAGTGTCGAGGGGCCGACCTTGTCTTTTTCGAGCGTGGCCTTCAGCTGTCGCAGCTGCTCGCGCTCTGCGTTCAGCTTCGCTTCCAGCTCGCGAAGTTGGGCCATCTGCGCGGCACGCGCTGCGTCAGGTGGCGGTGGTGTCGCCCCCACCGGTGGGGTTACCGCCACATTGTTGCGGACCGTAGCATCACCCGCTCTGCCTCCCTCGTCCTCGCCCTCGCCGAGGATGACGACGAAGCATTCGCAGGTGGGATCATAATCTCCCTCGCTGGAGTCGTCAGAGCAGGTGAGGCCGTAAGTCGCTGCGGCCTGGAACTGCCTGAAAGCGCCGGGGTCCCGCAGTCCGGAGTAGTCCTACTCCGGCGTCCCACGCCTGTATCCGTACTCCTCACCGTCGGTGTCGCGGTAGGAATCGTCGGGCGAGGTGGCGATGAGGTTCCGGATGGACATGAAGTGGTGGTCCGGAAGGTCCTCGTATGCGGCCAGATTGGTGCCGGCCGACGAAGAGTACGTCATGGTGGCGCCGCGCATTCCATGGGGGAATCGTGGCTGCGCAGCCGTGACCCCTTCCGCGGGGTGCGCCGTGGAGCTCGCTGGTGGAGGTGCGTCGCCTTGCCCTGCCCCGACAGGCGGGAGCTCGCCGGCTTCGACCCCCTGGGGGGAGCCAGCGTCCGCCGCTTGGCGTCGCGCCGTGCGTGCTCGCCGTGAGCGCTTCCTCGAACGCTTGCGGCGTCGAGGTGGTGGTGGAAGCACTGCCGGCATCGGGGCGGCCGACGTTCTGGGTGGCGCCGCCTCGAGCGCGTCCCTGTTGAGGATGCGCATGTGGTAGCCGTTGCTAGTAGCCTGGTAGTGGATGCTCCCAAACCAGATCTCGAATCCGGCCGGGAACGAGTCGGATTCGCCCCAGGCGGGCCTCTCCGACGTGTGCTCGGTGACTGTCACCATCGAGAAAGCGGTTGGATGATCACAGCGCCCCCCCTCCTGGCGCGCCAACTGTCGGTGTCCGGATTAGTACCAGCACCAACTAGTGCTTTGCGCTGGGATCTACTTCTCGATGGGCGGTGCTAAGCTAAGGATGCACGGGGTTTATCCTGGTTCCGGCCACGCGGCCGTACGTCTAGCAGGGTGTGCTTGCGCACTGTATTAGCTTGCACCGGTGGTGCCTGTAGAGGGGAGCTACAAGCAAGGTGGGAGAGGAGGAAACCCCCCTAAGTCCCTACTAAGGTGATTGAGGCGAGTGCCAATATCTGGAACGTGGTGGTGTGCTGGTGCGAGTGAGTGAGAGTCGTCCCCGCACAGGGGGCTCTGCCTCTCCCTTTTATAGGCCAAGGGGGGCAGCTACAATGCTGGCAGCCAGCAAAGTGGCTACGTACTAACAGGTATGGCGCAAGCGGTCTTGTCCCGCACGTCATGGTTCCTGGCGCGAGTTGGCGGCACCCTCCGGCTTCTGCGGGCGGCGTGGCGGTCACTGTGACCTGTCCTGCTTTGACTTCGAGGGGCTGCCCCTGCTGACTCGAGGGCCTAACCGCCGGGGGAAGGACCGGAGTTGGTGGTGCGGGACTGCGGCGCGTCACCGGCCTGTCCGCACAGTGTTGCGCGTGCTGTCGCACAGCGGCAGGAATGGTGGCACAGCGCCGGGGATGGCCGCATAGCGCCCGGGATGGCCATGCGGCGCCGAAGTTGGCGGAGGGGATGTGGCGCACGCCGCCCGTACGGCGGCGTCAGTCGGGGCGCACGCCCACTCACCGCCCGTACACCCCTCGAGGGTGCCCTCATGCCCATTCGAGGATCTTACTGCAGAGGAGGACGGGAGCACGTGGTACAGTGTCGAGAAATGACCCCTGCCTATCCGCACAGGGCCGCGCGGCGCCCGCACAGTGCCGAGGATGGCTACATAGTGGCGGGTTAGGCCGCACTATGGCAGTGTCGGGCGTTCTGACCATGTCAGATGCGCGGTGTGGGGGAAGATTAACCCTTGACTTTGGCGTCCCGCCGTGGGGCTGGGCATTAAATGCCGCTGTCGGGCGGAATGGGGGCGGCTGCCCGCTTGAGAGGGTCCGGACCCCTCGAGCGAGGCGGAAATCTACTCGGGGGGTCGGAGCCCCCGAGCGTGGCGGAGATCCGCTCGAGGGGTCGGAGCCCTCGAGCAAGACGGAAGGCCACTCGAGGGACCGGAGCCCTCGAGCGGGACGGAAATCCGCTTGAGAGACCGGAGCGCTCGAGCGAGGTTGCCAAGCGGGCCTTCTTGGTGCAGGCTGCTGCTGGGCCGTGGCAGGCCGTGGGCCCTTGATGTCCTGTAGCTAGGGCTCAGGAAACAGTCCTCGGGTGGTTTGTGTTTAACGAGGGTGATTATCCTCTTAGTTAGGGGACCCCTAATGACCATCCCCGACACCTTGGGTCTGTTACTCTGGCTAGTACTCTTCTTGTGCTGCTTTCTCTCCCCTGTGTGTGTGAGCCCGGCTTTGTGCCGTTGAGATGTGGGGATAGGAGTTGGTGACCCCACATCGCAGATGAGAGTGGGATGCTGTGTCTCGGTTGAGATCCCGTGCTTGGTGTTCTTTCCTTGTTTGGGGTGTTGACCCCGGAGGCGTTGGCCTCGGAGGTGTGGATCTCCTCAGAGATGGGGACCTCTCGGCATTTCTGCATTCCTTGATGTTGCTACCGCGGCTTGCATAACCTTCTACAGCCATATATAGGAATATCCGTGCATACTAGAATTATTCTCTTTTGCTTATGCTATTTGTTGGGAAGCTGACATGACCTACTCGCTTATCGAGTAGATGACGGGTTTTCAGACCAGGAGCCGAACTACGACTTTGAGCACGACGGATGGGATGACTGAGGTCGTTCTACACTCGAGCTTGCCTATGGGGATGGAGTCTACTTCGCTACATGAGAGCCGCTGCGTAGATGTTTTCTCTGCTTGATTCAGTCCTGTTGGACTTGTACCCGGCATGTGCCGTAATGATGTACTCAGATACTTAATTATTATAATATTATTATGTGAACCTTCATATATTACTCTTGTGTTGTATGGTTTTGATTACTATCTGAGACAGGGATTTGCACGTGATAGCCTCCTGGGACTATCACTGAGGTGCAGGGATCGGGTTTCCATTCTCGAAAATCCGGTTCGTTTCAAGCAGTGGACCAAGCCATGAGAGAAAGAGATGAGTTTTTGGCCGAGGTCAGGGACCGTCTGGAGCAAGCTCAGCAGCATTACAAGGCGATTTATGACAGACACCACCGTCCGGTTGAGTTTGCAGTTGGCCAGTGGGTTTGGCTTCGTCTCCTTCATCGTCTAGCGGCATCCCTTCAGGTGCAGGGTCATGGCAAGCTAGGGCCCAAGTTCTTTGGTCCCTTCCAGGTCTCCGAACGTGTTGGTGATGTGGCCTACAGGCTGGTGCTACCGGCAGGGGCTCGGGTTCATGATGTCTTTCATGTGGGGCTGCTCAAGCCTTTCCATGGAGAGCCACCAGTTCACACACCTCCTCTGCCCCCAATTCAGCATGGCCGGGTACTGGTTGAGCCGGAGGTAGTGCTCCAAGGCTGCTTAGCTCGGGGCAGACAGCAGGTCCTTGTTCGCTGGAAAGGGGCACCGGCAGCAGAGTCAGCCTGGGTTGATGTGGAGGAATTCAAGGAGTAATTTCCAGAGTTCCAGCTCGAGGACGAGCTGCTTCTCCAGGGGGAGAGATGTCATGTACCATCGGTACTATAGCAGGCGCAATAGGCACCAGGATTAGTTAGCAGTTTGTCCACCTCCTTTGAGTATAATCTACGCCGTGTTTCCCTCCAATTCCCTTCCTCAATCCATCTGTGGCACTATCAAATTATGTAATCTTTTCTATTCAAAATAAATTATTTTTAAAATTATTATTGGTCAAAGTTGAAAAGTTTTGACTTCGAAAAAGTCTAAATCAAGTTATATTCTGGAACGAAGGGAGTACAATTCATGATCTACTTTCACGTCATGCATTTTCACCCTTTCACATGCACACTTGTGATGTTAATCTGTGCCTCGTTTAGTTCCCAAAAGTTTCACCAACTACCCATCACATCAATCTCCGGACATTAATTAGGAGTATTAAATGTAGATTAATGACAAAACTTATTTCACAACTCCTACCTTAATTTTCGAGACGAATCTAACGAGCCTAATTATGACATGATTAGACAACATTGCGCTACAGTAACCAATCTTTAATGATGGATTAATTAGACTTAATGAATTCATCTCGCGATTATTAGTTCATTCGTGTAGTTAGTTTTGTAAGTAGTCTACATTTAATACTCTTAATAGACCTTGGAAGTGACTAAAAAAAAATTCTCCAAAAACTTCCAACAAACTAAACATGACCAGGTGATCTACGCCTCTGAGCATGCCGTATCAAGTGGATTTCCTTCGCCTGTGGTCACAACAGCTTCATGTAAACTAACATTTGATCTATTCACAAATTCTGTATACAACAACTTCGTATATAAACGAAAATATTCAAACAACTTCGTATATGAACGAAAATATTCATGTCGACTCCTTACCTGCCGTAGCCTCCAAGAAAGAACTATATGTCCTGTACGGCACTCTTTAGTTGATTGACCTTTGCCCTTACGATCCATGATCCATCATGAGTCAATCGCTATCATCAAGACCAAGGCGCATTCGTTCCTCTCAGTTATTTTGCTATGTAAGTGTATGAGACGATGGATTCCTTGTTTTATTTGGGACTCTTCGCTTGGCGGTGGAGTTTTTTTTTATAAAAGGCAGGAGGTATTGTCATGTTATATAAGAAGAAAAAGAAGCAATTATACATAACGAGCCGAAGCGAACACCACTACATAAATAACACACGCTAACAAGTAACAACACACGCAACAAAACACTACACCACCACCACAAACTGGGAGAGGATCCAAAAGAAGCTACCCGTGAGCTGTGCCGTCGTCACCAACGTTGTGCCACGCCAAAAGTCGCGGCCCGCTGCAATCTTGAGCAACAACTCGAGTTCCTCCACCATGGGACCGTCACTCTCGAGCCGCACACACACAATCGGTAATCCCCCCCTGTCCCAGTGAAGTTTCAGCATAAAACTCCCGTCGTAGCGCCGATGAAAACCACTGATCCCGACCACTCTGCGTGGGGGTCTCGCCTCTTCCACCGCCTCACACTCCTCTACCAAGGACTTAGATATCTGGAGCCACTAAGGGAGCAACACCTCCGCCCAGCTGTCGTTGGAGACACCACCGCACCGTGCGCGCCAACTCAAGACCTCCAGTACCCAAGGGCCCTCTGCACCTTCCTGCCAGCACAGACAAAGCGCACCTCCTCTGCCGCTGCACGCAAGCGACACCACCAACCAACCACCGCCACTACCTGACCAAGACGAGCCTCAAATGCGACACCCCAAGAAGAGCACGACGCCAATGGCACTGCCGTCGCACATCCAGAGATGGACAAGGTTCACACCCCGAGAGCCCCATGCAGTAGGGGATATGATGCCTCACAATGGTGCCCCCAGCAGGTAGAATGACGCCACAAGAGCACCGCCACCATCACCACTAACTGAGATGTCAGTGAAGGCTCACGCCAGAATCAGCACCATGACTACCACATGTTCTTAACACCAAGTCAGTAGCCCGCTTCTCCTCACCTCTGCATCGTCTCCACCGGAAGAAGACCGACATCACCCGAAGCACCACCACGACGCCACCGGCAAGCACCAGCCAGCCTCCAACCCCACCACCAAGGCGGTGCCAGACCAGCATCACTGTCGAGGAGCACCAACCATCTCACCTCAGTGCCCGTCGCCCACGCGCCAGCCCCAGCCAGCCACAGCCCGCTACGGCCAGCCGCGGCCACCGCCACAGCCAGCCGCGGCCACAGCCAGCCAGCTACAGCCAACCGTGGCAGCCGTCCAGCCACGGCCTGCAGGTCGCCACCGACACCACCGCGTCGGCCGCAACCACCGCCCCTGCACCCACACCGGCCGCCGCAGCCGCAGCCGCCGCCAGTGCCGTCCGTGCCGCCATAGCTGTCGTCGTCGCCGCCCACGCACCACGGCGCGTCCCCGTCGCGCAACCACCCGATCCGGCCGGAGCAACGTCGGATCTGGTGGTAGGAGCCCGCTGTCACCACGGGAGGTGGCCCGCGCCAATGAGCTTCCTCCGGGAGATGGCTGGCCGCGCCCGCACCAAATCCGTCGGGAAGAAGGCGAATAAGCCACGCCGCCGCCTTCCCCACGGGCCGCGCGACCTTCCGGCGGTGGCGTGACGCGTGGGAGTAGAAGAACGAGACATCATCGAGCTAGGGTTTCGGTTGCCCCCATCGCCCACGCGGGAGACGACGGGAGGCGATACCGGTTCGGTTCAGTTCTGAGTACCACGCCTCCTCCTAGGCGGTGGAGTTAGGCCCTGTTTAGTTCCCATAAGTAGGGTGACTTAAAGTGCAAAAAGTGCAAAATAAGTCACTATGGAAACCAAACAACCCTGACTTAAATGGCATGACTTATAAGTTGCATAAGTAGCTCGACCCCTACTTAAAGTGACTTATTTTGCACTTTTTCCTCCTCCTACCCCGGGTGGGTCCCACCACCACCCCGCGCACTTTACCCCGGTCTCCTCCGCTCCCCCAAAACTGGTGGTGCGGCCTCCTTCGTGCCACCCCTCCTTTGTGCCACCACCACCGGGGGTGCGACCTCCTTCGCGCCGCCACCACCTCGTCGCCACCTTCTCTCCCTCGCCGGGCGCGGATGCAGGTCGCGGCGTCGGGGCTCCCACGCCGTGGTGGCGACCTCGGCGAGGAGGCTCCGGCACGAACACGAGCGCGGCAATGCGGCACAAAGACCTCGGAGAGGAGGCCCGGGTAGTCGGCGTCGACGAGCCTGAGCAGGGTGTGCACCCCCGCGGCCGGAAGCCGCGCTCTGCCTCTTCCTCCTCCCCACCATGGCCGGGCGCACACACCAACCCCCACTCGCGTCCTTACCACAGACGCTGTCGCCGGCTTCGTCATCGACCGCACCGGCGGTGCGACCTCAACTCGCTCCACCGCCGCCAGACCGAGATGTTCTCCGACTCCGTCCCCGCGCGTCTCTGCGTCGACGACAGTAGGGGCGGGCTGCTGGCCGGCCGCGCGCTGGAGCACCTGGAGGTCGCGCTCCGCCACGAGACACCCGCGTCGCCGACTACTTTGAGCTCGGAGCAGCAGCAAGAGGTGGGGCAGCTGCAGCTCCAGATCCCGGCTCTTCCCCCGCTCGTCACCGCCATAGCCGCTTCGGCACGGTCCGCCGCTCCTACGCCGCCACCACGGGCCTCCACGATCTGGCGCTCCTTGACGGGGATAGAGTGGAGGTAGATCTCCTCGATCTGGCGGATCTTGCCCTTCTTCACGACGCGCCCGAGCTTGGTGACGGGCACCCACTTCTCCTCCTCCTGCTGGCGCCCGCCGCGACGGCCACCGGGGCGACCTCCGCGGTCGCCGCGACCGAACCCACGACTGAAGCCGCCATGCTCGCCACCGTGGTCACCGCCACACTCACCGCCTCTCTCGCCTCCGCGGTCCGCCATGGTTGGGTCGTGGGGGTGGGGACTCTCGCCGGGGTGGCACGTTGGGTGCGGTGTGCTGGAGAGCGGCGGCGAGGTGGCGATGGGAGGTGGTGTGACAGGGGCAAAGGACAAAAACCAGGGGCAAAGGACAAGTGCATGTGAGAGGGGCAAAATAGTCTTTAGTAGCTGACTTATAAGTCTTATAAGTCTATATAACTAAACAGTACTGACTTAAATACAACTAACTTATAAGTCGGGTGACTTATGGAAACCAAATAGAGTTTTATATCACGGTGTCGTCACATCAGCTAGGAAGCTTCCAAAACATCTGTTCATGTAGGCGAAAAACAATCTTTCGTTGATTTTTAAACTTGGGGAAGCGACTAAGGCCTCGTTCGTTTCTATCGGAACGGCCCGGAACGAGGCCCGTTCCAGGTGGTTTGGTCTGGCCCGGAAAAAAGTCAGAGTTCAATGAAAATTGTCGTTCGGTTAGCTCTGGGCCGGAATCAAATCTGGGCCGGTTTGGTTTCCACCCTTCGCAACACGACCCGAAATGAATCCCCACCCCTAACCCTACGGAACGATTCCTCCAGCGAGCGAGACGCGACGGTAGGCTCCTCCCGTGCGTGGCTCCTCTCCTCCTCCCCCGCCGCGCCGCCTACTCGACTGCTGCAGTTGCGCGTGCCAAGGCCGCCTCACTCGTCGCCGTCAGGACCCAGCCGGAAACCACCACCGCGTCCTCCACCTCCTCCCCCGAGGGGCAGCCACCGGAGTTCAAGCCGCCGCAGGGGTCGCCGGAGCCCAAGAAATTCGACGTCAAGGAGGGCCGGCAAGGGGAGCGTCCTCCGACACCTCGCTCGCCATCCCTCTCCGCTTCGGCACCAGCGTCTTCGTCCTCAGGTATGTGACGCGCTGCCACGTCTCTGTCTCTCTCACCCACTTCCTTCCCCGCTCCTGGCCGATCTGTTACTGCCACGCGGGAGTAGCTCGATTCTTGGGTACGAGCTGTTGGCACCAAGATTGGTTCTTGATTGATCTGATTCTCTTCCGTGTTCCCTGGCCAGGCATAGACTGTCGGGCTCGATTCTTGGTACGAGCTGTTGACCGCCCGTGTTTGTTGCGCTGGAGTAGATTCAAGTGGTTGAACCATGTGAAAACTGGCATGTGGTACTCTTTCTGTAGATTCAGGCCACCACATGATTATTCGATGCATATTAGTTGCAATTGGAATCACTTTGTTTTCATGAATGTGTGTTCTAAGTTACATGTGATTCACGTGAAGCCATCTGATTGAGGGCCATGGATGTATGTTCTAAATTGTGGTTTTCTTACGGATGTGCTACTGACCGCAATTATCTAGTGGTACCTCAAGGTCTTCTGTCAAATTATGGTGTAGTACTTTAGTCTAAATCCACTAGTCCTCTCTGTTACAATCAGCAGCATATAAGAAGATTAGCTTCAACACAACACTTGATATAAGATGCTTAGCTTGTGTATGTATATGAAAAAATCATTTGTTTACTAGTGTTCTATGTACGACATTCTCCTTTGTTAAGAATTAAGATAAAAGAAACATGGAGATGAGTGGACATTCTCGACTGTAAAAGTTCAATTCCCATTAATTCTTGTTTACTTCTTTTTTTCTGAATTATAATTCTTGTGTGGTCAAATTTGCCATGTGCTGTTTGGTTCCCTAGTTTTTGTAATATCACAATGACTACTCAAGTCATGGTTCATGTTCTATGTTATATTTATGTGATATCTTAGACAATGCTGGAGTGATTGTGAACCCAAAGGGAGAGATGAAAGGCATAACACTGAAAATCCTGATGGTTTTGTATGGATAACTAATATGCAGTAAGAATAGTAAGAAACTACTATCTGTTGTAGGGAATGGGTGAAACTCTTTCTATAATATCAACAATGGTTAAAGTTGTGCTAATCCATGCTTGTGATGAACAGTTAGAATGATATGTATTTCCATGGTGCAGGTTCTGCCATCACTGGACCTATTGGAAAGGAGTGCGCTGAGTCCGCTGACCTGTGGCCCAGGATTGCTAGTGCAGCAAATGCGATCATCTGTCTAATGGAAGCAACTAGTTGAAGTTTGTCTGATAGCTCTTTTTTGTGTGCTTAAGAAGATAGAGTTTTTAGGACTTTATGAACTTTTGATGGCCCCAAAGATGTTTCCCTTGATGGTGTTTGTGTTGCTTCGAATATCGATAAGAACTTGTTGCTAGCTTGACAACCATCCTGTTGTTTTAGCTCACTTGATTAGTACAATTTTTTTCATAGTACAAACCTGCAACCGTACAGACCAGCAAAATAGAGTGGATTTCAAACTCATCTTGCTGATTGAATGCTTGCCTGAGCTCTTATCATGTTCAAACTCATCTTGCTAATTGAATGCTTGCCTGAGTTCTTATCATAATCAGACTCATCTTACTGTTGTTCAAACTTAAAAACTTGTTTGGCCTTTGCAGTACTCAGTCTCATCTTACTGGTATTTTTTTTCAGGAATGTGATGTTACAAGCTCCATGGAGACGTTGCAGTACCCGGATGTTGGTGCACCTTGAGGCATATGAGAGCAGCTTTTTGTTCGAAACTTAAAAGTAGTTAGGTTCGATGCACTCTCAAGTTTTGGCCTTTCATCTGCTACTACTGTGGTTCAGATTCTCTTTAAAAGTTGAATTTATTGAGCATCTTGTAAGGTCATCAGTAAACACTATATGTCCTGGATGTGTGATTAGTAGCTGCCGGTAAATTTTGATTAGTAGAAATCATGGTGAACTCTTGTTTTCATTCCCTGTGCTGCCGAATGCATGACTTTGTGTTCCCTGTGACTTTGATCCTGGCCAGGAATGGCAGTACACCAGGATTCAGTGACACAGCTGGTTTCACTTGATCCTGGTCAGGATGAAAAACAGGCCCGGCATCAATTCTGTGCTGCCGAACGAGGCCTACAAGTTTTCTACTCAGCTGCTCCTTTCGCTCCAAAATTTTGTTCCTTTGGTTCCAAATTATAAGTTATTTTATTTTCTAGAATAAATCATTTTATGTTTGATCAAAATTATAGAAAGGTTTCAAAAAAATTATGACATCGAATAGATATATTATGGAACTACACTTAATAAAAATAATAATGGCACTTTATTAATAAATTTGATAAACTTGTTACTCTAATTTTCAAAAATAATAAAATAATTTACCATTTAGACCGGAGGGAGTACATGCAGATAGCCAAACGAGATAAACCTAACTCTGGTAAGGAAAAAGTTCTTTTAACGTCCTTCAACTATCATCGAAGTCTGACTTTCGTCCTCCATCTGCAAAATCGGGTATCTGACATCTCTCAACTATCTAATTTGTTTACATTTGATCCTTCAGCTGTTTTGAAGTGATCCACGTGTACATACATCTGCTCATAGCCCCCTATACTTCTTTTCTCATCGCAAAAAGGTTCCTTACCTTCTTCTACCGTCAGCCTGGCGTACGGTGGCGACGAGCGGAGCAGACCAGCGTGGCGCGCAGAGAGGAGGGTCGCCTCCTCCGCCGCTGCCGTGCCCGACGCGGGACCTCCGCGTAGTCCTCGCGCCGTAATGGAAGCTCAAGCATGAGCATGCACGCGGCCGCTGCTTAGGAGAGTGAGGTTGCCGCCGGCCTGGCTTGGCTGCGGCGGCTGGGGAGCGTCGACGTCCGGGCTTGGCTCACCGCGGTCGACATGGGGAGGGGGCGTCGCCGTCCTGCTCCCGCGCGGGAGCAGACCAGTGGCCGACGCAGCTCGAGCGATGCGACCCAGTACGGCACGGTCGGCGCGGTGCGACAGCCCCGACGCGAGCCAGAGCGGTGCGCGAGGCTTGACCCCGACCCGCACGGTCAACACCATGGTGGCAAGCTCGACTGGTGCAGCCACGACGCCAAGCTCAGTGCGACCAGCGGCCGTCGCAACTCGGGCGATGCGGCCCAGCACAGCGCGGCCGGCGCGATGCGGCCCCGACACGAGCCAGAGCGGCGCACGAGGCTCGACCCCGCGCCGCGCGGCCTGCAGTGAGAGCGGATCTGTGGGGCATTCATGGAGGAGAAAAAAGGCAAATGGCATGAGACCCACCGTCACTTGTGTATGACTTGTGGGACCCAACACCAAAACCACTCTCAAAACAGCTAAGGGACTAAAAATAAACAGGTTAGATAGTTGAGGGATGTCAGACACCTGGTTTTGAAGAAGACTTCGCCGATACTTGAGGGATGTTAAAAGGACTTTTTCTGTTGGTAATAAACATGTAATCGTACAGGCAGGGCCCGTTGCGATCCAAATCTTTTGATTGGGTTCTGTAGGCCGCGGTAACCGCGCAGACGCATCTGTTGGGCCGTATCCTCAGCCCGACCAGCGCGCGTATGGGCTTCCTCGCCCACACCTGCCTGCTCGCTCGGCCGACCGACGACGTCGGCCGCCTCCTCCTCCTTCCTGCCTGTCCCTGGCCTGTTCCGTGCCAGCTGGCCGGGGTGCTGTGTGTGCATCATGTGCAGCGTGGCTTGTGAAGTGAACTTTGTAAGTTGGAGCTGCATCATAGCCTGGACAGGGGACAGTGTGCGCCGCCGGGACGGTGCACGAAGTGCATGGGCAATTGGGCATGGGTACGTACACTCACGGCCTGACAGCCAACCCCGTTCGTTCGCTGTTGGTTGGGGAATTCGGGAGTTTCGTCATGAACGCCGCCGCCGTGATGTTTGATGGAGTAGTTAGTCCTCTTGCACAAAAAAAGGGAAAAAACATCTAAAGATTTTTTTAAAACGTGCAAAGCACGTTTTTCATTAAGAGAAGAGAGAGTTTACAAAGCGCCGTAGTGGGAGAACCCCCAAAGAGCGAGAAAACAAGAGGGTTACAACTAAAACGAATGGAGAGAAGAGCTCGCACCACCACAAGGCGGACCACCACAAGGAAGCAGAAAAGGATACAAAGGAGAGGAGAGGCCCTCTGGACAGCCACGGACTGCACAGACGCACACCGAGAAGACCCGCACATCACCGCTTGCCAAACAACTTGCCGCAGCGCCGGCCGAGGTGGAGGTTCCGCAGGACGATGCCTTCAAGAAGGGAACGACGACGACGCCGCCATCGTCCGCCCACCCGCAAAGGGGCAGGCCAGGTCTTCACCTGGCAAACCAAGGCGTAAGGAGGCCTCGACAATGCCCCCAGCAGGGTAAGTTACGGAAGGAGCGCAACCATTGTCGGCCTAGCCGAAGCTAGACAGGGTTTTCACCCAGACCTCGATAGCCAATCCACCAAACCGACCACCGCAAACAAGGTGGGAGCAAAGCAATGGAGAACCCAACAGAAAACCTCGGCGATGGCAGTGGAGGACCAGTGCAGGGAACCGCCGCCACCGAGACAACGGCAAGAGCGCCCCCACGACCAAACGAAACCGCCCGAACCACCTCACCGCCTAAGCATCGACTACAACCAGACGGAGGGTCCAAGCCGCCCGACCGCGAGCCCCGAGAAGAGGGAGGATCTGGGACCGCCGGCGAGGGGAGGGGCAGCGGTCACCAGCAGAAGGGGGGCCCAACGGCCGCCGGCACGGGGGAGGGGCCGCGGCCGCCAGCCCGGAGATGGGCACCGGCAGGAGGAAGCCGACCACCCAGGAGGGGCCGCGGGAGACGACATGGAGCATTCAGCGGGCGCAATCAACGAGGTCGGCAGGGAGTGGGCGCAGACGGCCGGCTTGGGTGAGGAGGAGCTAAGGCCGTTGTCGAGGAGGCCGGAGCGGGGTGTCCTGGCCAAACCAAGGGGCCGGCGCCGGGTAGGAGGGGTGCCGGCGAAGAAGGCCGGGGCGGCGCCCGGCACGGCCGCCGGGCGGAGAGAGCCGCAAAGCGGACCGGGACCGGAGATCGAGGCCGCAGCGCCGTCGCCGAGGTCAGCGAGGGGCGCGGCGTGTTCGCCAGGGTAGCCCGGGGACGACGACGACGGCGAGCACAGCGGGACGTCCGCGGAGACGGACTGCAGAGGCCATCCGGGGCAACACCGGTGTCGGGATCCCGGTCCCCAGCGCGCAGCCCGCCAACCGGCCACCACCAGTGCGGGCCCCGCACGCCTGGCCGAGCACGCGGACGGGCAGGCCTGGCCCCGCACGCCTGACCGAGCGCGCAGGACGCCTGGCCGAGCACGCGGACGGGAGTCGCGACCGCAGGCCGCCGGCGCCCACAGCCACCCACCGGTCAGCGGCGGAGAAGGCCCCCGTGTCGCCCAGAGGAGTGGCGGCGGCACAGGGAGGCGGCGAGGGAGACGTTCGGGGGCGGGGTGGGGGAGGAGGTGCAGGCCGCCGGCCGGCGGCGGAGGTGGCCCCCGCACCCGCCCAGATCTAGGGTGGGGCGGGCGCTACCGGGAGGGGGACGGCCGGCCTGCGGGAGAGGCGGAGCCGGCTGGGGGGCCGCCGCAACGAGCTGGGGACGGCGGCAGAGCGGCCGGCCGCCGGAACCGGGGGAGGGGTGGAGGCGCGACCCAGGTGGCGATCCGGTGAGGTGGGGGAGGAGAGAAGAGAGGAGGAGGAGAAGGAGGAAGGGGGAGCAGCGGCCGCCTTTGGGGGCCGTCGCCGGCCGCCGCCGCCGGCGTCGGGTGGCGGCGGCGGCCGCACAGGCTCGGGGTGGGGGGCTAGAGGCGGTGGTGGGGGTGCCCCTCGAGCCGCCTCACAGAGATGACGCGAGGGTTTTCTTGCTTGCTTGAGTTCAAAAAAAACGCCCAAAGATCTATGCTACTTTTTTTCAGATCCAACTATGGGCGATAAGTGAAGAGGAGGAAGAACAGAAAGGAAAAGAGAAGTGAAAGGAGGAGAAAGAAGAAGTTGAACAACCCCCCCCCCCCCCCCCCGAGGCTGTGATCCTGGATCCGCCACTGCTCACACTCAACCCAGCAGGTTTCGTCGTAACTACTCGATAATTCTAGCATTTGCGGATGCTAAGCCCCTCGATCTTTTTAGACTAATGTTAATGGGAGTTCTGTAGAAGTTTCATGCACATTAAATACGATAGCACATCAGCAAAGCAATATAATTATGAAGTGCTAGAGGTAGAAGTTTTATCGAGATGAAATTGTGTATGCACGGTTTCAAGACTACTAGACCGGTTGAAATTTGTATTATTAAACCCAACCTAGGAGGAACTGGGTGGTTTTTCATTAAGAGGAAAATGAGACGTGTAAATTCGTCTCCGATGGGTATCAAACTCAGGCAAGAGCGGTGGCTTCCACACCCGGCAAGCCCACCAACTTGGCTATGCCCAGTCCTTAGACCGGTTGAAATTTGCATAGGAGGTTATCGAGTTTCGTTTCCTCTCATCGTATCCAATGACATGCCTCTCATTTAAATAGTATTGACAGAACCTATAAAAATTGTGAAATGAAACTCTACATTGGGAAGTATTGTATCGTTCATCAACTCAAATACTTTTTTGTATATAATATTCGACTCTTGGAAATCAGGAATCAGGAGACGAATGAAACTGATGAAACTCCGCCTTACTCGATGAGACGAGATCCCGGTCCCACCAGTTCGACTCGTCCCGCCAGGCTAAGAAATAATTTCTTTTCTAAAAAAGAAAAAAAAATACCACCAAGCCGGCACGCCGCCGACCCGCGATACTGGATCTGGGTTCCCCCGATGGCGTCGTGGAGAGTGCAGTGCAGCAGAGATCTCTCTCCTCCCTTCCAAGTTGGCGACGGTGTCGACGACGATGCAAGCCACGGAACGATCACATCCACGGATCCACCCTACCACTTGACCCCGGGGAGTACACTGGCGTGGCCGTGCCGTGCGCCCCATACGTGACACCCCGGGTACGAGCGGCGTGCGGGGTCATGATGGGGGCGCGCGCCACCGCCACGCCCCCCGGAGCCGGGGGCCATGCCTCGCGGTCACTATCACGACCGTGGACTGGCTGCTCCCTCCCCCTCCTGCGCACGCCCTGGCTCCTCTGGCTGTGCCCCGTAAGGCCGCACAGCTCCGAGCCGCAGCGCTGCACCCTCGCCACCAAAACATCTTGGGGAAAACAAGATGATGCGTGCCGAACCAGCAGAGCTCAGACTTCACTGTGAGCAGCAGCAGCAGCATCACAGATCTGAAGATGATGCTCCCATGATTCCTAGTAGAAATGTAGAACATGTAGCAAGCACCAAAACAGCATAGATGTACAATGGCACCAGGGATTTTTTTCTGGGAATTCATTCAGTATATAACACTATAACTCAATCACAAAACCAAAGCATGTCTAGTTACAAGCAGGACCTCACTCTCTGTTCCCAAACTTGTAATATACTCCAACAAACCATACTTACCCAGCAACAACCAGTTCACATTCTGACAGACCGACTGACCGACCGACCGACTGACATGTTTCCAAGTAACCCGATTATTACCCAGAAGAAGGGTGGATAAAGGAAGAAGAAAAGGAAAGGAAAAATAAATAAATATTGGACTCTCCCCTATAACGGACACTAGACTAGTAACTTATTGAACGCACCTCTCTGACCAAAACGGTATGAATGAATGAATAGGCATCTGCTGCGTCCATTGCGACACTTGTAGACACGCCGGCGGGTAACTTTTGATTACAATATACGGGAATAAATGGAGGGTATGAACAGATCCTAGGCATATATGGCAGGGTAGCGAACTGGTCCCGGCACCATCTCTGGATGTTGGTGAACCTTAGTGCTGTACCTTTTGGGATGTGGCCATGGAGCGAAGTCTGTTTGCAATCTCTGTAAAGCTTGGCCGCTCAGATGGTTCTGTTGACCAGCATTGCTCCATCAGTGACCTCCACTCTGGGTCACAGGAGTCAGGCACCTGTGGCCGCAGAGTGTTGCTCACAATGCCACCTGCATACAGAAGAACAGTTTACATTGAGCTCTAATCACAAAAACTACTGGCCATATATACTGCATTATGTATATATGCAATGATGGTTTGTACCCACCTATAATAACACCATAGTGTAAATCTGCATACGGTTCTTCTCCTGTTAGGAGTTCCCAGAGAACAATCCCAAAAGAGAACACATCAACCTGAGACCACCATGACAACATTTATCTGTCAATTCTATGTGAACTTGAAAGGATTTGCAGAACCAAAAAGATACTCCAAATCATACATATACTGTAGAATAGAAATGAACGATACCTTCTCAGAGACCAAACTGCTGCTACCATTCAGAAGTTCTGGGGCCATCCATGGAAGTGTTCCCCTGACACCACCAGAGATGAGGGTCTGACACTTCACTTTTGAAAGCCCAAGATCACCAACCTAGATATATAGGGAAAGAGGCACCGTTCAGTTTTCACCCAAATTAGAAAAAATAATAACCCTATTTGACCTTAAGGTGCAAGATGTTAAAACATGGCAGTCTACAATCCTAGATATCATGTAGGTAGTCTGAAATAAAACATTAATTGAACTAAGGGAGTACAAAATTCAGACAACATACAAGCAATCCGGAAACTACACAAAGAAATCTTTGTCGTATATATAGCTAAAACAAAACAGTTTCACGCTGTTCACATTTTGGCGGTTCTCACATTAAATTGTGCATCAATTCATCTCGTTCAAGTAATGTACCTTTCACAGAACCACAAAATGAAGCTGTGCCCCCATTTAGTAATACATATTCTGTACTCCTTCCAGTGCTAACAATGGACGCATCACTTTAACGATAACCCAAAAATCATCCCGGCTAAGGTGTTTAGTCCTAGATTGTATAGCAGTGCACTCCATTTGTCTTTTATAGTTTTATTTACACAGCACCGTGAGTCCATGACAAAAGCTACTCCATCCAAGCATACATATCACATTGTTCCTTCAAGTGTAATCAAGGATGCCGGAGTAATATTTTACCCAGCTAATATTTTATAATTTTAGACACATCAACATTTGCCTGAGTAACAAGTAATTATCTAGTCTAGTTGATAAGAGCCCAATCGTATCAGCAGTACTTGATCTGCCAAACTAAATGGCCATCTCATAATAGTAACAAGCAATGTACTTTCAAATTCGCAAAGTATTTGGTTATACAGTGCCAAAAATGTGATACAGGATTGACTCCCTATGTCTAGCACAATGAATATGAAAGAGAACCAACAATAATCTAGCAACAAAGTGCAAGAACAGAATAACATAGATTACCCATGCTGCTTACCTTGCATATTGGACGTTGAGGGTCCCTTAAATTAACAAGCAAATTGTCACTTTTAAGGTCAAAGTGCACTATGTTTTTGCTGTGCAAGTATTCCATTCCAAAAGCTGTATCCATGGCAATAATTAACCTCTTACGCCGATCAAGAGTCCTGCCCAGGAGAAATAAAACATCACTTCCATGTAACATAATCGGTTTCTGCTTTTGAGCAGCAGATCAATGCAGAATATAATGTGTATGCAATGTTGAAGAAGGAACGAACTTGGCATTCTTTAGCAAAGCCGTCCTAAGTGAGCCATTGACCATATATTCTGTGACTGTGGCAATGGATCCTCCAGGTCCATCTAGAACAACACCATAAAAAGCGACAACATTCGGGTGATGGAGATCCGCAAGGTTAGATGCTTCGTTCCAGAAGTCAGACCGCTGAAAATATTTAAGGGCAATCAATGTACAGACAAGCATAACCAAATACAAAGATCGGGAGGTACGAGAACGAACCATCTTTTCTTGCTCAGATGGTTTCCCAGCAAAACATCTGTCATTGATTCTTTTTATTGCAACATCAGTGCCTCTCCATTTACCATGATATACAGTTCCGAAGGTTCCAGAACCAAGCTCTTGCAGCTCTTCAAGGTCATTGTTCTTTATAATCTGGAACATTCATGGATTAAAAAAAGTTGTAACCACAGTGCAATATTAGAGATGTACATACTCAAAAAGATATATGATGATCCTAACCTGCAAACGTCCATCTGCTGTAGCTGGAAATCCTGAAATCCAATCTGCTGGCCTGTTCTTGGCAACCTGCACGCTTCTCTTGTTTAGCATTAAGGCTAACATAAATAAGGACATTTTAGGATCATACAAATGATCACTTCCTAACCTCATTCGGGTGAACTTCACCATCAACTTTATTAGCAACAGTCCCAGCTCCTTCATTCAGCAGAGGAGGTTGGTGATCAGATGGCTGAGCTTTAGATGTAGCAAACCCGTCCTCCATACCCAGTAAATCTGGGTTAGAGATATCATCACCTGGATTGATGATTGACACAAATACGAATTTAACTTGCAAGTACATTGACAAGTTAGGAAAGTATGGCTAAGAATGGAATATTTAATACAAAACAACCATGCTGTGCATGTGTACCTTTGTGATCTGACTGTAGCTGGAGAGAAACATCCTCAGCTGGAATATTCAGATCTGGCCCTTTGCAATTCAAAAAGGAGTTGTGTGTATGGGGATCCCTTGGGCTGATGTTCTCCCTGCTTGCTACTCTCTTAGGTCTTGGTGGCAGTGCATGCGCATTTGTAGCTGATTGATCCACATTAGGAGCATGATTTGCCAATGCTGGTGTTGGTACCTGAGCTGTGCTTGGAGGAGTAACGACTTCATGTGGAGCTTCCTGGTGATAAGATTCAGGCGGGACATCTCTTCGCTCACTCACTGTATTAGCAGTGACATTTGGATAGACTGGATCAATACCATAGGTCGACTGAGGCACCCCACCAGGCCCGACTGTAGCAACAACGTAACTAGAATAGGGTCCTCCAATGCTCATCATGTGTGGCATATGGCTCATATTAACATGCTGGACATTGTGCAAATAGGAGCTAGCCACAGATGGTGGTGGCATTGATTCAGTTTGAATCAGTACCTTTGGTTCATTCACATCAAAAAAAGTATTGGTGTTGCTTGGATGAACCTCTTTTGCTCGGGTATCTGGCCTGGTACTGATAATATTCTCCGGGAGCCCCTGAGAGTGTTCTGGTATTGCATTCTGGGGTAAACCACTGTCCGGAGACATGGTGGGTTTCCTTTGCTCGGTAGATCCTGAAGCCTCACTGGGACTCACCCGGAGAGAATCCATCATCCTATCCACATTTGCCATATAATTTGGCACCGCCACAGGTGCAACTGGAGACACATTGTCACGATGCAGTTGCCCATCCTCACGATGCCTTGAATTGCCACTTAAACTACCTTCACCAACAAGTGGATTACTAGGACTAGGTGGCTTCACTGGATACTGAGCCATTGGATGGCCAGAAGGCAATTGCTGTTGCGGCTGATGCACAAATTGATAATGAGAGCTCGAAACATCAGTATGGGCAGAACTTGGAGAAACTACTCTGTCCTTCTCGCTAGGAATCACAGGGATATGGCTAAAACCATAGGTAGATGGCACCTGCTGCGGCTGCAGATACACATGTTGATGCAAGCCAGTTGGATCAATGTAGTTTGTAACCCCTTCCACCTTCGGCACATACACCCTCTCCTGTGGCACTGGGTGCATATGTGTGTATCCATAAGCCCCCATTGGAGCCTGAGCAGACCTATCAGGCATCATAATCCTTGCCACATCTTCAGGCCGCAGGCTCATGAACACAGGCCCCGGATCAGGCACTGCCCCTCCGTGCACCTCATTGCCATACTCATTCACCACCGGATCAGAGTGAGCGTGAGGCAGTGCCTTCAAGCACATATGGCAGTCATCTAATCTTGCCCCATGCCCTGGCGGCGGCTGATGAAGACCCTGCAGGGCATCTCTATGGTCGTTCATAAACACGGGTGGTAGTGGTGGCAGCTGCGACAGCGGCTGCCGGTACCTTGTCACCTCCGGATGTGGATGTGGATTCGCCTGGGGAGCCCTCCCTTCAGCAGCAATCTCTTGTGTCTTCACATGTACGGGAGCAGGGGCAGCAGCATTGCTGAAGACATCAACAAGCGGCGGAGGCGCCGCCCCGGCCCCACTGATGTTCGATCTCGCGGCATCATTGGAGCTAGTGGATGTGGGGGAGAGCGCAGCCGGAGACCCCGGGCCGCCGCCCCCTGACGGCGCCGGAGGGGGCATCCCCCCGTCGGAGTACTGCGTCGACGAGACGCTCGCGATGCTGTCCTTGCGCACAATGCCGTTCACGGCCTCCAGGTACCGCAGGCCGGCGTCGAAGCCCCCGCCCTCCAACTCCTCCCCCGCGGCGCCACTGCCGCCCGCCGCATCCAGGATGGGGAAGATGAAGACCCTGAGCTTCGGGCTGGCGCCGCTGAGCTTGTCGAACTCCTCGACCATGTTGTCGAGATCCTCCGTGGAGGAAACGGAGATGAGCGCGTCGAGCCCCTCGTCGGGGAGCTGGTACTTGACGGCGAAGTGCGGGCCCGTGGCGCCGCCGTACGCGTCGGCGAGGCGCGCGAGGAGGTCCGGCAGCGACACCCCGCGCGGCACGGACACGATCCGGGTGTCCCCGCCGGCGTACCGCAGCGTCCCGTCCCCCGGGCGCGGGAGGATACGCCCGCCCAGGCTGCACAGCAGCTTCATCCTCTCCCCGCCGCCGACGCTACCGCCCTCGTCCGCCATCCCCCGGCGGTGGCGGCCACCCGCGCCGGCCGGGCCCACCACCCCTCCCCCAAACCTTCCCCCCTCCTCCCCGGCACCGCTGGATCTAGCCTCGGGCTCCACCCACGAACCCAAACCCTAGCCCCCGGGGCGCTCGCGCGGGCGGGAGGAAGAGCCGAGGACTCGAGCGGCGACTGGCTCAATGCTTAGGTCATGGCGTGGGCCGCGTCGTCGCTTGGTTTATGAGGAGAGTTTGCGGGGAATGGGAGGGAGAACGGGGAGGTGCGTGGGGGAGTCGAAGTAGTAGTAGTAGAGTAGAGAGGACGGGGACGGACGCGGGGGCTGCCTGCGTGCTCGCTCGCGTCGCGTCGGATTACTCAAAAACCCTTGCCTCGCTCGCTTCGGTGGCTGGCTTCCGCCCTTTTTCTTCTCCGTGTTTTTGGTTTTTTACTCTTTCGGCGGCGGTTTTACTTATGCACGGGGTTTGGAGTTTCCTACTCGGATCGGGGTTTGTTTGTGGCGTTTTTCGTTTCTGTTTTTGCTTTTTTCTGAGTGGTGTTGGATTATTGGAAAAGTTCTTCCACTTTGCGTCTATAGGGAAATTGTGTGTAGAAATGACATACGCAAGGAATCTTTCGCATAGTAAGGTATCTTTCTGTTACAAGCTCATGCACTTTTTTCTTTCTAAGGGATAATTTTGATGACATGTTTGAATTTAGTGGACAGAATCGAGAATAGATCCACCGCGTACCGACCGAAATGTACGAATGTGCTTACAACTTTGCGATCGTATGGTGTATGCGACAATTGAATCTAAGTAGCGTATGGAATGCACGTGGCTAGATTCAAAACCGTTGTCCAAACGACGGAAATGGATATCTTGGGTGCTAAAATCTAGTTGTTCAAAGTATACAATGATGTTACTGGAGCTACCGTTGTAACGGATGTTGTTTGTAGTTTCCAAACCGCTAAATATAGACTTTTCTTTGATGTACTTTTGTTTTCAATTCAACCTTATTTAAGATTTGCATGTTTCTTGAGGTTAGTCTTGACGAGAGGTTTTGGGTTTAAGGTCTAGTTGATGACTAAGCTTAGATGAAGGAATGCTATAGGTTGAGCTAGCGTTGAAATAGTATCGTACCCTGGAGCATCTTAGTTATGAAAAAGGATTGCAAACACATGGATGACAACAAGGATAACAAAAGAGGGTTAGTCCTGAAAGGCTATGGGATGATGACATTTTCCGTTTGTTTCCCCTTTTTCTTGGTTGGTGTTGGATTGTTGGAAAAAAATTTGCTTTTCAATTATAGTGTTAGTTGAAAAGGAAATGTGTGTGGAGATAGTGCATACAATGTATCTTTCAATGGTAAGTGATCTTTTTGTTAGAGCCAATGAATTTTTACTTGAAGAAGATAATTTTGATGACACGTCGAATCTGACATGCAGAATTGGCAATAGATCCACTGTGTACCAACCGGAATGTACAAATGTGCTTACGCAGTTTCGATTTGTAAGTTGTATACGACAATCGAATCTAACTAGCATGTGGAATGCACGTGCCTAGATCTGGAACTATTGTCCAAAATTCCAAATAACAGAATCGTGGCTAGATGTGGAACCGTTATCCAAATAACGGAAGTGGATGTCTTTATGCGCTAAAATCTAGTTGTCCAAGTATACATGACTTTACTAGAGCTATCCTGAAGTAACGAATGTCGTTTGTAGTTTTCATGACGCCAAATTTAGACTTCTCTTGATATATTTTTATTCTAAATTTCACCTTATCTAAGGTGTGCACATTCCTTGAGGTTAGTTTTGAAGAGAGGTATTGGGTTTAAGGTCTAGTGGGTGACTATGCTTAGATGGAGGAGTGCTAGGTTGAGCTAGTGTTGAAATAGTACCCTAGAGTTTGTGAGTTATTAAGAAGGGATTGCAATGTATTGATGAGAACAAGAATAACAAAAGAGGGATAGTTTCGAGGGGCTATGAGATGATGATTTTTTTCGTTTGTTTCCCCTTTTTGTGGTTGATGTCCGATTATAGGATAAGTTTTTGCTTTTAAAATTTTAGTGTTAGTTGAAAAGAAAATGTGTATAGAGATCTTTCACATGGTAAGCTATCTTTCTGCTAGAGTCAATAGATTTTTACTTGAAGAGGATTACTTCGATGACACGTCGAATCTAACGTGCGAAATCGGGAATGGATACACCATGGACCAACCGAAATGTACAAATGTGGTTACGCGGTTTGCAATTGTAAGTTGTGCACGGTAATCGAATCTAAGTAACATGTATAATGCATATGGTTAGATCCAAAACCGTTATCCAACGGACGGAAGTGGATATCTTGATGCGCCACAGTCAAGTTACTAAAAGTATATGATGACGTTACTAGAGCTACCGTGAAGTAATGAATGTTGTTTATAGTTTCCAAGCCACCAAATATAAACTTTTCTTGATGTACTTTAGTTTCCAATTTCACCTTATCTAAGATTCACATGTTTTTCCTTGAGATTAGTCTTCAAGGAAGAGAGGTTATGGTTTTAGTGGTGACTATGCTTAGATGGAGGAATGCGAGGTTGAGGAGTGTAAGGGGCTGTTTGGATGACGGCCACAGTCCGCCACGCCACTGTGCCGCCCGCCACACCCTGCGGCGAGCGAATCGCCCGCCACACCCAAAATACTGTAGCATGGCGAGCTCGCGCGTGGCGAGGCGGGGTGTGGCGGGCAACCAAGCAGCCCCTAAGTAGTACCATGGAGCTTTAAGTCATGAGAGGGATTGCAATGCATTGACAGACAACAAGAATAATGAGAGGCTAGTTTGGAGAGGTCACGGATGATGACATTGTTTGTTTGTTTTCCCTTTTCTTTGGTTGGTGTTGGATCATTGGAAAAGTTTTTCTTTTCAATTATAGTATGAGTTGAAAAGGAAATGTGTGTGTGTGGAGATGGGATACTCAAGAAAGTTTTCATATGGTAAGTTATTTTTTTGTTAGAATCGATGGACCTTTTCCCGTTAGAGGATTACCTTGATAACGACTTGCAGATTTGGGAATGGATCCACCATGTAACGGTCCGCGTTTGCTCATTTTGTGCCTGTAATTTGTATACAACAATTGAATTTTAGTAGTGTATAGATTGCATAAAGCTAGATCCGGAACCGCTATTTATCTCATGGAAGTTTATGCCTTTGTACGTCAAAATTTAGTCTTCCAAAGTATATGATGACATTATTCGAGATATCGTGAAGTAACCGATGTCATTTGTAGTTTCTTTGCCTCTAGAGAGACATTTTTCTTGATGTGTTTTTTTCAATTACAACTTTTCTAATGGTGTTTATGGAAAAGAGGGTTTAGGTTTAAGGTCTAGGGAAAGGGCTATGGTTAGAGGAAGAAGAAACACAAAGTTGTGCTAGTGTCCGAACAAGTAGTAGCCTGAAATTTGTATACTTTTCATGAATTAGGGAGGAAGAGAATAATTAAAAGACTATTGCGCCTCCCTATAAAACTTCGATGCATATAACCAAATAAGAAATAACCAAAAACACTATATATCTTGCATTGCATATAGGCAAGATGAAAGTCAAAAAGCATTGCATATACAAAATATGCCCTAATTGATTTATTACAATTGCACTCGCATGTTTAGCAGCGACACCTTGTACACGCTAACTAAATCTAAGTACATGATAGGGTGCATATAGTGAGTTCATCAACAGTTATCCAATTGTTGATCAGTGTCTATGGTAGCGTACATTTTTATTGAGTTTTTTTACAACAATTTTTTTATTGAGGTTAGTGCTCCCTCAGATAATGAAAAGCCAAAGTGCTAGATCTCATGGTTTTGGGTGGATTGCTAAGTTAAGAAAGGAGGGTTGATGCGTCGGATTTGCAGTGGACCAAAGCTACAAATCATGGAAGAGGGTCATGCGCAATGCGCAAGAGGGTGACAAGAAGATATCTTGACCAGCATTAGCTCTTCTAATGCACCGAAGAAAAAAACAGAGTGGTGAGCAAGAAGAGGCAAGCCGAGGTGAAAGATTAAGGTTTTGATTAATGAGGAGTGAAATTTTAGAGTACTTTTTTTATGAGCTGTCCATCTGGCGAAATCCAACGCTAGAAGTACCAGGAAATTTTAGTTAATATATTTTTAAATTCGGAAAGGCTATATGAGCTATTTTGCATGGTTAATCTGACCAGAGAAAGGGCATAGGAGTAATTTCGTATGGTTAATTTTAAAGGGTATACCAGTTGACAAAGATAGGAGAGAATATATTAATTACCACAATGTCCTTTTCTTAATTAATTTATTTTAATTAATCAGGTGGTGGGAAAATTAAAATACCTAGTATTGCTTGGTACTTCTAGGTACTACACAAGCACCGTAAAAAAACTCAAGTGGGAATGATACCCTTAGGCCAGTCTCAGTGGAGTTTCACGGAGAGTTTCATTGCATTAAATTTACTGACGTGACAAAGAGAGAGAATGTGAGAGTTTAATAAGATGTGAGGAGAGTTTCATCACCATGAAACTCCACTGACACAGTTACCTAGTTTTTAGTCTAGGTAACTGTGTCCATGAAATTTGCACTGAGACTGGCCAAAGGTAGTCCCAACCCAATGACTGGATGGTGTCCATATAATTAAATGGGCTGCCACCTAGGATAAAAGATGATGTAGCAAGAGAGTAAGAAATAGAAGGAAACCGGGTCTTGTATGTGACCTAGTTTCTACACACTATCCAAAGCATAACGAGAGATGAGTAACATTAAATTCAAGTGTAGAATAATAGTATTTGGGTTGGAAGAGTAGTGTCTTGTACCAGTTTCTTAATGATGTGAAGCTTAAGGCACTCCCAATGGTACATTAATGGTAGTTTCTATCTCTCTTAAATAGCTTGTCCATTAATTAAAATGGTGATGTGACAGCTTAATTAATGAGGAAAGAGATGGAGAATCATAGAAATGGTTTCTTCATGAAGAAACCAAGTCTTCTCTTGAACCAATGCACTAAGAAACCATGAAATTACCATTGGGAAGAAACTACTAGTTTCTAGAGAATTCAGGACACTCTCTCATTAGAGGAAGAAGTTAGAGTTGAAAGAGATAAAGAGAAAATAATTATTACTCGAATACACAACCACTGTGAAAGATAGTTTCTATAAATAATTTTTTATGTTATGAAAACCGTGCTAGTTTCTTCCATTAGGACTGTTCTTATGAAAACTATGATGAGTGTCTTGGGTTGAGACTGCCTTAGCTAGATTTACAATCAATAATAGTAGAAGAAACGACAGATCTTGCAGGCACGCGAGAAGCAAATTGAAGAGCCTTGACCTTAGGTGGCACACATTTACTGTGCATCATCCCCTCATTAAAAATACAGCTGGGGGCCCTACACGGATGCACCATCAGAATCTTAAAGGTGGGCTCAGTTCATTAATGAGATGCTTCAGGGGTTGCAAATGGCGTGGCTTGATTCTTCAGATGTCGCAGAAGATAGTGGCTTTAGCATCCTAGTACTCCACTAAAAGCAGCTTCAGCTGTGATCTGATATCCCTCTTGCTTTTTGAGCCAAAGCTAAAGAAAAGAGGTCACTCACAGCATATCACTGAGACTGACAACTCCCAGTGGAAAAGGGTACTAGGTCACTATCAAGGAAACTAATGTCTCATCTGCACCAACATTTTCTATGTTTTGCAACTATTAAATTGTTTCCTAAGATTTCCTCACTAATCTAACAGCCTGTGATATCAACATGTCAGTCAAAGAAGAAAATGCTCTAGTATTAAAGAGGCATTTAATCAAATTTATTCGATGCCCGACGCAGATCTCACTCGGCAAAAATATTAACCTCTTGCTAATCTTGTCGAAATTCACGTTTGCAGATTTTATAATGGAACTTTATAAGTAGCTTTGACAACTCTAGTGAGTTTCTAGTATTTATTGAAATGGTGACATCATCATCTTTGGCATTCACTTAACACACAAGAAAATTGTCACTTGGGTTAGGTTGAACCTAATAATTAAGTAAATGGTGCTCAACAACACCCTCTCTCTACCAACTTGAGCCTCTCTAATCCCTACTAGTGCACGAAGTAAAAGTGACCCAATCATGTTTTTTCCCCATGGGCCAGCACAACATGGTACCTTCCTTTTTTGGACTTTCAATCCACACCACCATCTCCCTTCTTTTATGCAGGAATATATGTCAGTTCTATAGTTGTCACTAATCATCATGCTGGGGTGCTAATCAGCTGGGCGGTGGGCCCGACAGAAAGATGAACCCTAAAACTATACCTCCAGCAAAAGCGAGCATACAAGAGGAAGGGAAGCACGCTCGGTGGGGCCATGCAAGGAGGTTGTGTCTCCAGCCGGGAGTGCCGGTGTCCAACCCAACATCTCCATTGGAGAAGAGGATACTCTTACCTAGAAGCTCACTTTACCAAATCATCCTATCTCTCTGCCAGCTTCCTTCACGGGTGATGCCATCATGAGCGTTGATCATCTTTTTAACCTGCATCTGTATAACGGTGTGGCTATGCAAGTAGGGTCGGATTGCAGTGTTGCACTTCCAAGTTCCAACTGATGGAGTTCACTTTTTGTATGCTCCAGTATTGTTAAATTTTTTTTCACAAATACATGGTGCTTAATTTAGGACAAGAATTGCAAGGATGTTTTTGAGGTAATTTGTGATGCAAAACCACAATGTCGAATACTATGAAAATATGCTTCACCTTATCTTTGGGTGTAATTATAGATATTACAAGTTTAAATGTTTTTATGATTTGGATATGATGGAAATAAAAGCCGAAGGTGATATAATTAAGAACTTGGTGTTCTTCTCGTTAAGCTCCGATATTATTCAACACATGTCGTGATCATACCAGCACATCACGTCTCCATTCGGCGTAATCCATCAAAGATAAGACCGCGCACGTACTGAACCATGTTCTTATCCAATTTGCAGGCCACAACACCTGATTTGCCCATGTTCTTTCTCAAGTTCAAATTAACAAACCGTTCATTCATATCTTCACATGAATTTAGTACGAACCCGTGCCTGCACTTTTATAGCTTAATTGCAGATTAGGAAAAAGAAGATTAGTGGACCGGTGAAAAATATAATCCGATCTTGGATGCATTCGTTTTGTCTGCACTGTATGTTTTCGCCATATCTTAACACTGCAAGCTGCACGGTCGTCGTTCTTGTGTTCTTTGTCCTGTGTTGAAGCCTGCACATTTGTTGCCATCAGCAGAGCATAGTTTTTTCCACTGCACTGGCATACTCTGGTTGGTGTTTGCGCAAGATTCCTTGTACGTTGCTTGGCCGCTTGTGTCATTGTGTGACCTAGTGACAATTAAAATAGCACCAGTACGAGACTGTTGCCCCCCTCCTTCTTCTTATCTGAAAACCATAATCGCCTTACATTTGCTTATGGTTTACTAGTATTTAGTTTGCTCAGTAAGCTCCCATACATATCCATTTCTTCTTGTATTCTACAATCTCCAAAATTCCTGAACTGAACTTACCTCAGAAACGAGCATCATGTGAAGCAAAATCTTGGTAAGATTCATATTGGCAGATGAGTGAAGAGATGCAGTAATAACCTGAAAAATTCACCTGCACATGAAACAAAAACACTCCCAAAACTCACATGACCTCTCTGGTGGACGCAGGTGCGTGCCTGTGCGCCTGCATCTTGCGTGGGGCGAGAGTCAAGTCAAAGCGGAGGAGGGCAGGAGGCTCACAGTCACTCCAGATCTGGCTCCAGCCAAATTTGGGGATGCTACTTGTACTAGCATGGGGCCCACACGTCATTACCACAAAAGAAAAATACTAGTTTTCATTTCTTTTTTTTTCTTCGTGAAGAAAATATCGTTTTCCATTGCTACGAATCCAAGGAAGATGTTCTACGTTTGAGCAAATAAAATCTGGGTCATCGAGCAATATACTACTGAAGGAGTCTTGGATTGGATGAATGAATTGCTTAGTTTACGGTTGGCGGATACGCTAGAATACTGACTTCTAGAATCTAGGATTCATTCCCACCATCATGCCTTTTCCCCTAGATGTTTGCACTTTCCATTATACTAAATCATTTTTTCCCCAATACTCATATCATACTTTTAAAATCAACTACTACTACTTTTCTACATCCATTTGTCTCAAACCAAATCTAAATCTACGCAAATAAAGGGGAAAAAGGTTGGATTTGATCTTAACACAATACGTCCTCGTAGATGCTCAATACCACTAGTAGGAGTACTAGATTAGCACTAGTAAGATATTGTGATTATATGAATCTGACGGGGGATGGAAGAGCCCCACATGGGCGCCGTGCGTGACGCGGGCCATGTGTCCGCGCCCCTGGAATCCAGCTCGGCGGACACCCAGACGGATGGCTTGCAGCCGCAGCGCCCGCGGCGTCCTTTTCCACTGCCCCCGCCCCGCCCTGAAACTTGCGTCTCCGGCCTCGGCCTCGGCACTCCTCCGCCCGGGCAGCCCGCAGCAGCGCTCACCGCGCCACGCCGTTGCGCTCGCATCGCGCGGCGCGCCCGTGCCCCCCGGCCTTTTGTTTAATCCTGGCGTCCCATGTCGGCATCCCGCTCAGCGTGCCCTGGCGCTGCCAGAGGAGCTGGAGGGGGGGCTCGCAGCTGATCCCGGCTTAGCTTTGACCGCCCGGCTAGGGCTTAGTTAAGCATAAGCTGGTGCCTGGTGGTGCCCGTGCTGTGCAGGTGCAGATCAGCAGATGCAGCCTTTGTTTCGATCCTACTCTATCCCACGGATCTTTTTTTGCGCGTTCGTTCAATCTGCACATGTGGGGGGATGCATGACACGCATGCCTGAAGAACAACGAGGGATTGGGAGGTGGATCTTTCGATTCAGAGGTTGCTAATACATCTGACGCTCTCGTTTCAACTAATAGGGTTGATAAACAAATGTTACTCCGTTAGAGAACAAGAACATAGGAGCAAAACGTCCGGTACTCATTGGGACCTATCATAGCATACTAGCATTGTCATGTACTGTACCAGATAGATCATGTCTCTGTTAGATATACAACATCTCTTTTTTTTTTTCTTTTTTGAGGAAGTTAGATACACAACATCTAGTCACAGGAGTTTGTTTGCCTGCTTCAGCTTGTTGCAACTTGATCGGGGCTTCTACAGTCTACTACCATGTTCAGGAGTATCTTATTAGCTGCCTTTTTCTGATGGCCTTTACCAGGTACTCCTAAACACTAAAGTAATCTCGAGTACGCATACGCATCGATCATGAGATCTGAAGACGAGCTTGGGGAGATTAACTAATCGCCGAGGACAATCTGGGAAGCGGCTCGACGTGGCCAGGACAGGAACAAAATTATACTACCTGTACTGGTGCTCCCTCTTTTTACCCAGCCTTTAGGGCTTTAGGCTCGGCTACGTCCGTCCGGTTTGGTTGGGCAGCAGGCTGCAGCACAAAATGTGTCTACCTGCTGCAAGCCTCTGCAGCCATGCACGATCTTCTGTGATTAGAGCACCGGCAGCAGCACGATCTTGCCGGCCATCAGGCCATGCGTCTCAAAGCCTAATTAATTACTTTGGGTTAAGGATAGCTCAGCTGCTGTGCGGTTACTCTTTGCTGCATTCTGAAGTGATTGCAGCCCTGCACTCCTGCTTGGTCTGCTTTGTGGGCAACTTTTTTTTGAGCACACAGCTTTGTGGGCAACGGGGCAACGCAGTTCCCTCCCATCATCTTGCTTGGCCCAGAGGTGAGTGAGTATTTGAGGCCTTGGCCCAGCTACTATTTATTATGGAAAACGTCCTTCTCAGTCCCTCATCTACTGTCAAAGTCTGATTTTGGTCCTTCATCCGCAAAACTGGGTATCTGAGGTCCCTCAACTATCAAATCCGTTTATTTTTTGTCCTTTAGCTGTTTTGAAGGTGGTTTTCCATGATTTGGCCGCAACCAGATATATGAGATCCCTCAACTATCAAATCTATTTATTTTAGGTCCCTCGGTTGTTTTAGAGGGTGGTTTTCGCATAATGTGATGATGAGTCCCACATGTGAGGTACATGTGATGGTGGGTCCCACGTGTCATGTGGCTTCCTTCTTTCTCTCTCATCTTGCTCTACCACACGAGTCGCTCTGCCACACGAGTCCGTCGTGCCTTATCGCTCTGCATGCTCCATCATAGGAGCTCGCCGCAGTTTCGCTCGTCTTTCTCCACCGCAGGAGCTCGCCACCGTTGGACGACGATCCTAGAGCTCCGTCGTTCTGGATAGGGATGAGGAGATAGAGAGAAAGAAGTGTTAGTGAGAGCCATGTGTGGTTCGAGGACCGGTGGATGGTCGCTTCCTGGTGTGATGAGTGATTGACAACGTGGTGTGGACTGATTCTTGGCTAAGTATTACAGGTGCAGGTTGCGGTTTGACTGGTGTTGGTGCAGGTGAAGAACAAGCGTGAAAGGTCGTTGCCGGTGAGGCCTCCAGGTGTGGAGAAGACAAGTAGGCTTGGTTCGAGGGACCCGGTGGCCAGCGGGGTCAAGTGCGGGCCGCATGATGGCAAGAACAGCAAGATGAAGTCATGGACGGTTTCTTGGTTGAGCCTCAAAACCAAGGTCGAGCCGGGACTACGTAGGAGCCGAGTCATGAGTGGTGATTGGCGGAGGCTACACCGAGTTCGCGGAGTTTCCGGTGGTTCACCAGAAAACCACTGGGTTCCTTAGTTGATCCACAAAGCCAAGACCGAAGAACCGAAGACGGAGGTGCAGCAGCTCCAGACCGGTCTGACCGGTGGGTCTGACCGGTCTGACCGGTGGGTACCGGTCTGACCGGTGAGGAGCACCGGTCTGACCGGTGTGCGACGACGCAGTCCGGAATCTTCGAAGCGGAGGACACGCGTCGGGATCGCAAGGCTTGCGTCGAGGCTAAGCAAGTTTGCGGTCGCTGGGCATCCGTCCGATGGTGCGAAGACAAAGACTTCCAAATTTGCCCTTGAGGAGCATGTATCCCTAGTTAGCTAGTAAGGGTATTTTAGTCTTTCGGTTGCCTCCATATAACCCAAGGGGTGAGAGGATGGCAGCCATCTCTTGGAACCCTAGCTCATTTGGTTTTTCTATTTTCTCTTCCTATTTTCCTTAGGATTTTTGTAGGACTAGCTTGAGAGCTTCATGGTGAGATCTTATGAGAGGGAAGGATGATCGGGCGGCAAGCTAGACCTTGTATGAACCTCTTTGGTATGTATAGATGATTCGGCGTGGTTCCTCAATGCTTGGATGTGTTTTTCCCGTTTCTCCTTTTTGGTGATTTTCAGAGGCTTTTCTTGGCGAATTTCTTGTGGTGGTTTTGAGACCTTTCTCTTTGAGATTTGGTGGGGGATGTATGCATGAACCCCTCGTGGTTATTTTCCCTTTGATTCCCCTCCCAAATCCGTGAGCAAAGGGGCTCGATTTTGGGGTTTTCGTGGTTCTAGGGTTCGTAGTGTTCTTGGCGGAAATCCTTCGATTCCTCTTGATTCAACGAGTTTTGGTGGACCAAATCTTGGCTATGGAGTGCCCATGAGGTGTTCCTACTATCCCCAAAGTCTTGTGCGAATCCGTGGAGCAAATCGGGAGATCGGGAGTTGGATTTGGGGGAGTTGACCCGCGGGCGCTGTTCATCCCGAGCTGCCCAGGCGTGACCGGTCTGACCGGTGCTCTTGACCGGTCTGACCGGTGCGAGCCCCTGGTGGGTTTTGACTCGGAGAACTGCTGTGTTCGTGTGGTTTTGTCCCGTGGTCCTGCTGTCCAGTTCTTGGCCCGTTTGGAGTTGTCTTGCTAGGCTTTGTGAGGGGTTTTCCTTCTTGGCAGGTTGTTCTTTGGTGGTGGTTTTTGTTCCAGGGCCTAGAGGAGTCACTGAGGCTTCCTGAAACTTTGCTGTGCAACTGCTGTTCGCCACCGGCCTGACCGGCAGAGTCCACCGGTCTGACCGGTGCCATCGGTCTGACCGGCAGGAGCCATCGGTCTGACCGGTGTGGCACAGACAGCAGACTGCTCAGTTTTCCGCTGTGCGTTTGGGGTGTTTGGTTCGGTTGGTTGAGTCGTTGGTTCCTAGGACCAGTAGCACTCCAGTGGCTACGTGGTCTTGACCAACTTGGGTAGTTGAGTCGGAGACGTGTGTTGGAAGCCGTGTTCATCTTGTTGGAGTCTCTATCTCCTTCGAGAAGAATTTTTATCGGCTCCCATTCACTCTCCCCTCTCTGGTTCACCGTTTCGGTCCTTCAGTTAGGGAGAGGGAAGGAAGAATGAGAAAGGGGAGAAGATAGTCCCGTGACATGGGTCCCACCTCCACATGTACTTGGCATGTTGACCCAGCGTCACGTCATGCGAATGTCACCTTCCAAAACAGTCAAGAGAAAAAATAAATAGATTTGATAGTTGAGGGACAAAAATAAATATTTTTGATAGTTGAGGGACCTTATATACCCAGTTGCGGCAACGTCATGCGAAAACCACCCTCCAAAACAGCTGAGGGACAAAAAAAACCAGATTTGATAGTTGAGGGAGCCTAAATATCCGGTTTTGCAGATGAAGGACGAAAGTTAGACTTCGGTAATAGATGAGGGACGTCAAAAGGACTTTTTCCATTTATTATTAGTCTTCACTGTTGCCCACCCAGCAAGATCCGTTTACTGCGGTTTCGTTTGGGCTTTGTTGCGAACGAAAGGCGCTGTAGAATGAGTGACCCTTGGGCTTTTTTTGGGCCATCAAAGGTACTCTTACTCGAGTTTCCCCTTGGCTTTTCGGGTTGGACCTCTCGACTCGTTTCTTTGTTTGGCACACATGATGATAGACAAAGAAAAGTCCTTTCAACATCCTTTAAGTATTACGGTAGTCTGAGTTTAGTCCCTCATGTGTAAAACCGGGTATCAGCCGTCCCTCAACTTTCAATACTTGGAAGCAAAAAACCAAAAGTAAATATATTTGGAAGTTGAGGGACTAACCTTGGACTACAACAATAGCTAAGAGATGCTGAATGGAGTTTTTATACTAAACCACCGTCCAAAACCAGGAAGGGACCAAGAACAAATGGTTTTGGAAGTTGAGAGACCGCCGATACCCCATTTTACACATCAGAGACTAAACTACGACTATAGCAATAGTTGAGGGATGTTAGAAAGGACTTGTTTATCTGTATCTCACTCATTGGGCTATTGCTGGGCTGAGCCTTGGCCCAAGAGGCTCCAGTGACAGTGTTCAGCACTCTGGCCCTTTCCTCATTTCAAAGCAGGGATTTTCCACTGCTTGCTGAATGCGGCCGGACGCCGGATGTTGTCTCTTCTTCATTTCTTCTTCTTTTTTCTTGTTCTTCAATTATTCCGATATTTTCTTCTTCCTATCGCAGCTTGGGGCAACCCTACGAAACTCCCCGTAAACAGACCATGCTGGGTTGTTTTTTTACAAAAAAAATAATAAAAACAACAAACGAACAGAAAAAAAAAATCAAGAGAAGGGCAGGCTCGTCAGCATGAAAAGCGAGCCAGCCAGCGTACTATACCATCGGCGCCCATGGTCGCATGCTCTACGGAATCGTGGCCTTCTTTTGTCCGTACGTGCCGACGCGCTCAACCGGCTTCAATTCGCACCGATGATTGATTAGTCCACAGGCTAGAGAAGAGCGCGGGGGAGACTACCACGTCGTCAACCGGCACTGGCCAGGCCAGCAAGCTTCGCTCTCACTCACGAGCAATCCAAGACAGGGCGTCGAATTTTATATATATATATATTTTTTCTCTATTTTGCAAAAATAAATGGTCCGCCAGAAATTTTGCAAAACTATACATCTGGCGCCGTGGCCCACGGCGGTAGGGACATACCGCCGTGCGGCACGGCGGTAGGGGCAGTGGCTCACGGCCAGACGTAGGCCCGTAGCGTGCGACGGACATACCGCCGTAACCCACGGCGGTAGGGACATACCGCCGTGCCCCACGGCGTTAGGAACTGTTGCCTATATAACACCGAAATTCAGACGAAAATGTCACAATAATTCGAAAAAAAAGAAAGAGAGGGGGAAGAGGAGAAGGGAGTGAGGAGGAGGTCGTGAAGGTGCGAAGCTCTGCCGATTTTTCGTCTCGTTAGAGGTAATACTCTGGTACTTAATAATTTGAACTGTGATAATAGTAAAAATATAGTTTTAGTGTAGATCTGCTTAGTAAAAATATAGTTTTAGTGTAGACCTGCATAGTAAAATTATAGTTTTAGTGTAGATGGATTAGTAAAATTATAGTTTTAGTGTAGCTCTAAGTAGATATATTTTGTAGTTGCAGATCCACTTGTTAATAGCGGTTTTTTTTCATGCTGTCAGACATGTCGGATGCAGTCAGTGTCAAGTTGTATTTCGGTAATGGGCAGATTAGATATGGTGAACATGGAGTTGACTTGTCAGAATTTAATTCGGTTGACCATGTGATTAGAAGAGCAGCCGAAAGAACTTGGGGGTCCATTACCAACTTTTTTATAGGGCATTCCATGTAGATGCAGAGCAACATGACTTGTCCATTATGGCTCTAATCAACAGGAGTGAGTCAGTATATTGGGAGTTTATGCCACTTCAAGGCACTGAACATTGGAGGAGTTATATCAAAACAGCATGTGAAATTGGTTTGCCTGTGATGTTGTTTATCCAAGTTGTTTATAAGGCTGGGTCTAGTAGTCAAGTGCATGAGGAGGGTAGTGCTGCTCACCAGGGTGAGGCTCAACTACAAGCAGGAGATGGTCTTGCAACTGAGCCACAAGAAGGAGATGGTGCTTCCACTGAGGCAGAAGAAGGAGATGGTGACACACCCTTTGAGGCCTGTGGTGAAATTGACGAGGGGGAAGTTAATGAAGAAGTACTCAGGCAGTACGAAATGGAGGCTGATGGGGATGAACGTGGGTTGGAAGAGGACTCCTCAGATGATGAGGATGACCCGCTAGTTCCAAGGGACTGGGACAGTTACAATTTCTCACAACTATCTGTCAATCCTGGTGAGAATGTGTCCTGGGAGTATAGACACAATCAGATTTCTGTTGGCGCCATGTATAAGAGTGCAGTAGAGGTGAAGGATGCAGTGAAGAGGTGGGCCACCCTTACTCTGCAGAGAAAGTTCAGGGTAGTGAAGAGTTCTCCACACATATATGATGTACAATGTGTGAAGCCCAACTGTCCTTTTCGAGTGTATGCTTCGAAGGGCAAGTGGAAAAATTACTGGGAGATCAGATCTGTTGTGGATCACACTTGTGTACTTGAGCAGCTAGATGCGAGCCATCGTAATTTGTCAGCCGGTTTTGTGGTCAGCCAGATGTTTGCTAAGATTGTGGAAAATCCTGCTTATGAGCCAAAGTCCATTATCTTGGCAATTGAGGAGAAATTTAGGTACCAGATAAGTTATGGTAAGGCATACATGGCGAAGAAGAAGGTATTAGAGATGAGGTGGGGTACTTACGAAGCATCCTACAACAATCTGCCTCGATTGCTGAACACAATTGCCACGCTCAATCCTGGTAGTTATTACGATATCAAGACTTATAATCTTGTATCAAGGCCAGGGAAGCAAGTCTTGCAGCGGACATTCTTAGCATTGGGTCCAACTACTACTGCATTCAAACAGTGTCGACCAGTCATTTGCATAGATGGCACATTCCGAACAGGAAAATACAAGGGCACAATCCTTACAGCTGTGGCTGCAGATGGCAACAATCAGTTGTTGCCATTGGCAATTGCTTTTGCAGAGGGAGAGAATGGTGACAGTTGGTATTGGTTTCTGGAGAGATTGAAGCAGATGGTGGTGGGAGATGTGTCAGACGTGTGTGTGATACACGATAGACACAAAGGTATTTTGCAGGCCATTAATGACATCAAAGAAGGTAGCGAAGAACGTCACAGAGCACCACAATGGCCAGATGTGCATAGCAGGTGGTGCATGAGGCATATGGCAACAAACTTTCATAGCCAGTTCAAGAACAAAGAACTTACACAATTGTTCAAGTGCTTATGTTCGACCAATCAGGAGAAAAAAATTCTACGAGCTATGGCAAAAATTAGATGATCTGACGAAGAAAGCATCAGAAGAGATAGCTAAGAAGCTAATAAGTACTGAACCCGGGGAAGAGCCAGTTTCTCTGGAGGACGTGGGGCTAGATGCTCCAAATGTCAGAAGGAGAAGGGGACGTGCTGTGAAGACCTTCAGCCAGTGGATTCAGAATGAGCCTAAGGAGAAATGGTGTCTCCTATTTGATAAAGGAGGTGTGAGGCATGGGATAATGACAACAAATTTTGCTGAGGTCTACAACGCGGTTTTGCGTGGTGCCAGAGCTTTCCCTCTTGTTGGTATCATTGAGTTCTTCTTGTACCGCACAATGAAGTACTTTCTTGAGCGTGCTACTACAGCACATGTAGCTATGCATGACTGTCAGAAGGTGTATTCAACATGGATGACTGAGTACTTGACCACAAAACAGAAGGCTGCTCTTGCTCACAGAGCTTACCCACAACCTCTACGTCGTGATCCCGGCGAGGAAGTTCAGTGGAAATATCGGATAAATTGCCAGTCCAAATCACAAAAAGCGAATGGTGAAATAATAATACAACAAACAGTTATTGGGAATCAGACATGCTCATGCTCTTGCCAGAAGCCACTGCTGCTACACTACCCCTGCTCACATGTGATCGCTGCATGCCTTGCAACAAAGAATAACCATTGGGGTCGCTACGTGCCTAAATACTTTCTCAAGCAAACCATTCTAGACACTTGGAACCACACTATTGAGGGTTACCTGCATCTTGGAACTTTCACTCAAGACCCCAAAGACAGTGTGTTGTACATACCAAATCCAGATCCAACCATGTGCCAAGGTGTCGGTCGACGCAAGAAGAAGAGGATTTGGAACAACATGGATGAGGCTGAAGCTGGACCTCCGGTGCAGATATGCTCTAAGTGCAACAATCCAGGACACTCCTACAAGAAATGCACCGAAGCATCTTACTTTTCCACTGCCACTTCTCCAGCACCTTCAGCTAGTGCACGTGGACGTCGTTCCCGTCGCTACAATGAAGGAATGCAGTGACCGTACTTATTTGTGCTACCGTGTTGTAATATTTGAAATACTTATGTATGTTTTCGTCTTGTAATATTTCAACCATTTTATTTGGCAAGGTCTTGTAATATTTGAACTTATGCATGTTATCGTGTTGTAATACTTGAACTACCTTTTCATTTGCTTGTTGTTTTCTTCTTGCCATCAAATTTATTATCATATCCTGTTATGTATTGTTCTCTAATTTCAAATGAAACATGTAATGAATTATCATATTTCTCATCTTTTTTTGTAGGCTTTCAATGACTTCCTCGGGTCCTGAGTTGGATTTGGAGTTGCTCACCAGTAGGAAGGACAAGGTTGCGGTGCCAAAGGAGATCCACACTCCTATGTGCTACTGCGGTGACAACTGTAAGCTTGTCAAGTGCAACGTTCTCGGGTACTGCTACGGGATGAGGTTCTTCATGTGCGTGAACAACGAGCATGACCCCCTCCCACCATGTCGCAATGTTAGACCAAAAGTAAGAACAAATTGCATTACTAAATAAATAATATGTCATTGCTATTTTATTATGTGCTAACTTGTCTTTGAAAAAAGACTCCACCTCCTCTCTGTGATTCTATGCAGTGGCTAGATTGTGAGCAGTCCGAACAAGACAAGCGTTACGTCGAGGCGACGGGTCGTTCAGCACGTGAGAGGTGGCAAAGGATGGTTAAGGCAGAAAAACAAGAAGAAAAACGTAAGGAGCAGCAGGAGGAAATTCGCATTCGCCGGGAGATCAAAGAACGTGAAGCGGCCGCGGCCCGTGAAGCAGATAGAGAGAGGAAGAGGGAGAGAGCTCGCCGGGCTAAGGAAGCTGAGCCAGATGCTATGAGGAAGGGGAAATACCCCCGTTGTACCCAGTAGACGTAGAGTACTAGACGCCGAGTGCTACCGTATCCATAAAAATTATGATTTCATTTCATCATTCTCTAGAGTCGGGTTGTATCTTTAAGATCTTGATTTCAGATGCATTTCAGATGCAAACAGTAAAACTCGTACTAGGGTGTGTTTTCTGTGAGTCACTGCACCAAACAGCGAACACATAGGGTTTGTTTTCTGTGAGTCACTGCACCAAACAGTGTACCTAGTACTAGGGTGTGTTTCCTTTTAGTCACTGCCCGTTTTTCTTGCCCCGGATCGAATGGCCCACCGTCCAGTCTGCTTTATTACCTACATATATGTGAGCACTCTTCTCCAGTGTCACTTCACAACACAATAAGCACCAATGAGTTCCTGGACTGGGGATGATGATGACTCCCTCGGTCCAGCACTGTGGAGCCAGCAAGATCCAGAGTTCAACAACAATTTTCCAGTCTTAGATAAGAGAGATTTCAAATCCATGCGTGATGTTAGAAAGTACGCACCAAATCAAACGGTGAACTGGCCAAGGTGTGCACACGGTGAGTTCTGTGTGATGCAGGTTTACCAGGGATGGGACAACTCTGGTCAACGCTTCTGGCATTGCTCACGAGCATGGATAAGCAAAACTCTATGACCTCTGTCCTTCATCATTTTATGATTTACTAATGTAATCACGGTTTCTGCAGTACTCCGAACAACCAGATAACTGCGGTTTCGTGCAATAGGTGGATCCCCCAGCTATTGACCCGTATCAACAGTACATCAACTACCTCGAGGATGTTGTCATCTTCAACCTGAGGCAAGAACTCGCGTCGGCATTGGCTTCTCCAGATCCGACATCTACCAACGACGACGACGGACCGGTGACCGGACCAATGGTGGTGAAGACGAACACTGGGTGTGAGGACGAGTTCTGCTGCTGTCCGTGCCACGAGAAGAAGGACAACACTCCACCAGCAACTCCACCCCCGCCACCGTCTGATCCAACTCCACCCCCGTCGGGGTACTACATGCCCTCCCAGCATTCCGGCAGGTCTATGATGTCCGGGTTCTCCGGGTACTATTCGTACAACTAGACTACAAATGTTGTAATCGTTTATCTAAATTCCCTAAGGCACGTTAGGACTAACAGCGGCACAAAGTTAGGGTACTTGTGTCTGTACGTGCCATTGCTTGTTTCTGTAATTCGTCGTTAAGTATTAATGGTTCGTCGTTTAGTATCAATGCTTCAAAAATTGAAATTTACAAAAAAAAATCCTACCGCCGTAGGGCACGGCGGTAGGTCCATACTTACCGCCGTGGCCTACGGCGCTACCTGGAGGCCACGCTGCCGCCTGACGCTAGGCTCCTACCGCCGTGCCGCACACGGCGGTAGGCCCCTAACGCCGTAACCCATGGCGGTATGTGCCCTTGCCAGTGGGCCACGGCCCCTGCCGCCGTGCCGCACGACGGTAGGAACCCTACCGCCGTGGGTCACGGCGGCAGATGTATAGTTTTACAAAATTTCTCGCGGATCATTTATTTTTGCAAAATAGAGAAAAAAATATATAAAAAAAATTTCAGGGCGTCCGTGCTCGATAGCAACGGCCCGTTGAAAACCATCAACGTGGCCGTTGCAATTGCGAGCCGCCAGCCACTTTGCACCCCACCGGCTGCCGCAGGCCGCAGCCGATCGATCGAGGCATCGAGCCGTTGCTGTTACCACCACGCCAGGTCACCGGATCCGCCGCCAGCTTCTGCACAGCACACAGTCACGCGGGCGTGGTACTGTGGTAGCTACCAGTCAGTCCGCGAACGGCATCGGATCCCAGCCGCAGGGAGTGCCGTAACTTTTTTTTTTTCACCGAGGAATTAGGATTCGCTGTTTGACAGTCGGATGGGTCGACGTCAGCGAGTAGTACTCCCAACGACCAAGTGGACGCATGGGGTCAACAACGCGACAAGGCCCCTGATTCCGCATGCTTTGCTTACTAAAAAAGATCCGCAAAAAAATCCCAGACCCCATTCGAGTTCGATCCTATCTTCTTCGCCATGGCACGGCTCGCGATCACACGCGCATGTCGCGCTCGGGTCTCAGAAATTACCGCAGGATTTCCCTTTCGTCGTCGCATCCTGTGAAAGGCGGCTAAAATAAAAGGCGCTGGAATTGTAGTAGATTTTTTTCAGATTCTCGACGAAGAACTAGAAGAAGATAAAAAGGGAACTTTTTCTGTTTTGGATATTGTCGGCGAATCGAAGTTCCCCAAATTTCCAGGGTTCATCACCGCCACCGAACATTACATAGTAGTGGAAAATCAGTGGCATTGGAACACTACTACTAGACGAGAAAATTGCAACATGTGGGCTTCGCAGTCCTATTATTACAATTTTCTCATGCTCCAACTACTATTACTAGTATACCACAATTCATCACTGGAGTATGAGTATCTCGCTGCACAGAGATCGAGCTCCTCACCAGAGATCAAACAATTACAATTAGTACAAGAGGAAAACAAAAAAGGAGAGGTCACAGAGCAGCAATCTTCGAATAATCCTACGCGATGGCGATGGAGATAGCTGTGGACCGCTGGTGCGGCCGCGCGGCGGGCGGCGAGGGGGGCAGGCGCGCGTTGAAGTTGCGGTACCGGAAGGCCGCCGCGGCGGGGTCGGCGGCGCACGCGTCGTCGTCGCCGCCGCCGCCGCCCTCGTCGAAGTTGAGCGCGTAGCTCAGCGCGTCGTACCGGAACGCCCCCGCCGCCGCGCCCCCGGCCCTCCGCCTCCACCTCACCCTCTCGGCTGCCCCCGCGCCGGAGGCGCCGCTCCCGCCGCCGAAGCAGCCGCACACCGTGGTACGCAGCCTGTGGCCCAGCTTCGACGGGGACGATGACGGCGACGAGGCCTCCGCTCCCGCGTCCATGGATGATCTCCTCGCCAGTGCCGGCACTGATGGATCCCTGTTCCTCGGTCGGCTGCTTGCTCTCTGTCCCTTGGAGAGTGAGCGCGCGCTGATGGTTGCTTCGATTTGGGAAGAAGTTGAAGTGGAAGTGGTTTGGGTTGAAAATGCGTTGGAGGAGAAGGGGAAGGGTGGCGGCACGGTTAATAAAGGAGGTCGGGTGGCTGTGCCAAGTTGCATACGGGGGAAAGGACGGATAAGGACAGGCCGCGTGGGGTGCGGCGGGCGGGGGCGACGGCGTGAGCGCCAAGCGACGGGGAGGTGGGCCCAGGCCAGCGGAGCATGGAGGGGGCATGATGGCGCCGTTACGCGTGGGGTTAGACGTAAGGGCAGTACGGGGATTTCTCCTCCGCGTCGGACGGAGGGTCGTTTCAGAATTCAGATTGGGACGGCCTCGCTGGCTGGCTCCGTGGGGTCACGCTCCGGCGGAGCAGCAGCAACGGGTAACGGTCACAGGCGGGCACCACGTCAGGCACATGGTGGCGGGGGCCTCGCGCGGGCCGCCGCGGCGGATCAACGGCGCACGGCGCCCCCAGCACCCGCCCATGGGAAAACGCAGCGCCGCACGTCCCCCGACCGGTGGTGCTCGCACTGTTGCAGCGTGCACGGCTGCAAAACCTTCCGCCCGCTTCCACCCCAGGCAGACCTAACGAAATTCATAAGCTTTTTGGCGTAGCAGCACAAGCATCGTAATTTCCATCTATTCAAAAACCCGCACGTACGCCAAAAACACCCCCACGTGAATAGATCAAGCCCATGCGGTGTGCTTCCTCAAGGAACACGGTGATGAATTTGAGATCGATCTCTCTTCGACCTCTTGCTTGGCTTGCTCGCCATTACCCCATTCTTTATTTGTAATCACGTGGTTACATATTAACAATTTTGAATGGGTTTCATCGTACACACCGAAAAAGAAAATGGAGTAACTTTAGAGTTTAGACCAATCCAGTATATTGATTCCTCAAGGGCGAATACAGTGGTCTCCGACTCCATCGCAGCTGCAAAGACTGCAACCAATAAAACAAAGTAAGTACTGTTGATTTGCTTCAAAACAAATTCAGATTTTTTTCCTGTGTGTAGATAGTTGCCGGCTGTGGTTTTGAAAAACAAAATCTTGCCTGGAACAAGTGTACAAACAGACACATTATCTACTCCGCACTCTTCTTGACTCACCGGACGCCTCCTGCTGACCAGGTTTGACTTTGTTACTGATCCGGTGCGCATGCCGTTCTACGGCGCCGCCACGTCAGACGTCCGAGACCGGTCAGACGACGACGCTCTTCCGTCCCTCCAAAGGCCAAAAAAAAAAAAGACGAGAGAAAAGTCCGGCGCGCGCTAGCGCACCGCCCGCGGGCTGCGGCTTATCCGCGTTAAGGCAAAAGGCACACGAGTGAAAAGTGTAAAGCGTGTGATGTGAACACTGCCGGAACCGGATGCTCGCCGGCCGTCGCCGCGGGTCATATCATCGGACGGCGGAGGCGAGGCGGGAGGCGCCGGCGAGGGGGGCTCGGAACCTCCGGTAGGCGGTAGCCGCTCACGCTCGGCTGGATTTCTGCGACGACTCGGTTGGTTTGGTCGGCTAGATGGGAATAATATCCCAATCGGTCCAGCGAAAAAGGAAAAGAAATACGCGGGTAGAGTGGAGATTATATTTGCCATTTGCCATGGTCGCTCTCCATGCAGCTAGCTGCCGCGATGCATGCTGCCGACGACGACGTGAGGCTCGGCGGGTTCGGAATAAGATCAGCAGCGGCAAATTTAAAACTAAAAAAAACTTGAAGAAGATAAAAAGCTTAAAGAGAACAGTAATCTCACTTTTCACTTTTATTTTCGGGAAGATGGTTTCATCCGTTTGGGGATAAGATTACAGCATACACAAGGGGTGCAGCCTGCAGGTGCCACTATGGCTCGATAACGTAGAAATCAGTCTGATCGATATATCGAAGCAGGGTCTCATGAGAAAGGCGACGCCAACCAACGGAACGCCGATCGAGTGCGATATCTGTTCATCACCATCATCCTCAGCAACTTTCGCTAAAAAGCATCGTCACAATTCTCTCAGCTAGAAGCTTAGAACTATGCACAAGATAAGGATCGATTCGATCGATCGGTCTCCAAATTAAATCGATCGTGCGCGATAAGCTAGTATAATGGTACGATGGTCCACTGGTGCTCAGCGCACGATCGAGCAGTCGACTGGCTAGCTTAGCTTAGCTAGTTGTTGGTCCTGAGTGGAGTGGTCGCGCGCGCTCGCACTCGTTCTGAAGATTGGGATTAATGCCTTTCCTCCCCTCCATCGCCTATCTATTCTCTCGATCTGATCTGACGGGGCCCTTTGATGATGACGCCGGGAAAAGGCCCAATCCAATCGCCACGTTAATGACAGCGGGTAAAACGTGCCACAAACCTCTCTGTATACATGATCATGATCTCTTCAGGCAACGTCCAAGAAGGTGCACAGAGGGGACACACGAGTTCTAGAAGGTCGGTGCCGGACTCGGCATCGAGCGGCGATCTGCCATTGCCAAGCTCGTGGTTCTGGTTCTTCGACCCTTCTTCCTTCTCTCTTGCTGCTGCGGTACTGCTTCTGTATTTCAGTCTTTTTTTAGACTGCTGTATTTTGTATTGGAAAAAGTCAATATTACCTGACTTCCACAGAAGTTGAGGGAGGTAATATGGACATTTTCTTTTGTATTTGTATACGGGCTTTCATAGCTGTGCCTACATGGGCCGAAACTGGATAAGTCGTCTAAAGCTGCTAGCCCACTTGCCATTTGCGTGGCCAATAACTGTGTATCATCACGATTCACGGCATCCTGTATGTACGCTAAAACAAAATCCAGAATTTTTATATTTTTATATTTATTTTTCTTTGATTTTTCAAAACTAAATGTCTAATCTCAAATTTTGCAAAACTATACCGTTACCGTAATATGGTATGGCGGTTGAGTACTGTAGCACTCCTGCCGCCGTACCGCACAGCGTTGCTACAGTACCCACGCCGGGGGTACTGTAGCGCATGCAATCGCCATGTGGAATGTCGACAGGGGTCAGTTCATTTTCAAAAAATTGTAACTTTTTTGTATGAACTCGGATGGAGGTAAACTTTATATGAAAATTGTAACTTTCAACGAGATCTACAATTTTGTAGTTCAAAGTTTTTTATTTGAAGTCATCTTCATACTCAAATAATCGATATACTATCGAGATCTCAGTCTGAGATCTCGATAGTATATCGATTATTTGAGTCCGAAGATGGTTTCAAATGGAAAAACTTTGAACTACAAAGTTGTAGATCTCGTCGAAAGCTACAATTTTCATATAAAGTTTACCTCCATCCGAATTCATACAAAAAAGTTACAATTTTTTCAAAACAGACTGTCCCCTACCGCCGTTTGACACGGCGGTTACAGGCGCCATAGTACCCCCGGTGTGGGTACTGTATCACCCGACGTGTGGTATGGTAGTAGGAGTGCTACAGTACCCAACCGCTCGGTAACGGTATAGTTTTGCAAAATTTGAGATTAGACATATAGTTTTGAAAAATCGAAGAAAAATAAATATAAAAAATAAAAAAATTCCAAAATCCAGTTCAGAGCTAGTGCAGGCTCTGTGCCGAGAATGCGTTCACCGGTCTCACCTCAGCTGTATGTATGCTAAACTTCTGATAGTATAGTGGAACGGTACGTGCGGCACACGTAATATTAAAAAAAGAAATACGTACAAGATGTTTATCTATATTATAAAGAGCAAAAGAATTGTCTTACATTTTATTTTTACATCTTATCTTGTGAAAGTGGGATTTATGCGCAAATGTCAGTAAAAATTTCAAGAGATAAGAATAGAGCTTGCGAGCAAAGGTGGGATTCATGTGCAAAGGTAGAATCTTTGCAGGGAGTTATCGATAAAATTTTCAAAAAACAAAAATAAAGCTTGCGGTTTGGAAATTCCTCAGGGAGTTTAAAGGCAAAACTGTCTTATCTAAATTGGGAGTCGTGCCGACGACGAGCGGACAAACCAATATGCTTCGCTTGCTTTCTGACGCCAATGTCTTAGTCTGGCAGTACTCAAGCACGACAAAATAATGATGACCAACGAAGCTCTGCTGGGCCGACGGGCGGCGCAAGTTGTTACATACACGTGTCTGTGGCGCGTGCACTTATGCTAGTCTAACTATATGTTTGCATTTTTAATCAAAATGAAATTGCATAATAGTAAATGTAGGAAGTGCACGCACGTTACATGCATTATATAAAAATATTACATACAAGATATTTATATAGTTCTAAGACATTACAGTCATTGATACGTCAATATTCCATCATATTCCATCATATAATTGACTATGATACTCGTTTGCAACCAAGATGAAAAAACCCTGAGATAAGCAATTTAAAACTTGAGATTCGAATGAAGAAAAATAATTAATTATTTGCAAAAAGTCACCCAATGATGCTAACTCAAACCAAATGGAGTAAAAAGATGTCGTTGCTAACTAAAGATGTCATTGCAAGGAGCAGAGTGGAATGAAAGAGAGAAGAAAAGGGAAAAAATATTTTTTTACAACAAGTTCACACAATTATGCAAGCTCATGTTTTTTTTACAAACAAACAAGAAGGCAGTATCTCATGTTGTCATGCATTACTAAAAAATAACCATGAATTTCTAGCAACCTTAGAATCTGATCCTTCACAACATCAATGAGCTCGACATCATCAAACAACAATCACTGCCTCCCTGACTAGGAAATCGTCTCTGCAGTAGTGCAATGCCCCACGTCGACATCTCACATTCTCACTGTGTGCTTACAACACCATTGACAAAAAGTACATGTTCCATATGGGTGTTTGAGAGAAAAAAGTTTCATAAAAGAATCATCTTTCTTTTCTTTTTTTTCCTCCAAAAAATCCATTTTACTTCCCTCACCTAATCAATTTGTCCGCTTAACCCCCTCAATAAAATTTAGGCTCACTTTACTACCTTAAACTATTTCATTTGGTCCAATTTACCTCCTAATTAGATTTCTCTTTTTTTATTTCTGCATAAGTTGAATTTCTAGTTCAAAATTTGTGAGTTGATACAAAACATGATGCCTTATGTTAAAAAATTATGCTAAGAATTTTCATTATTTTCATAAGTTAGGAATATTTAATACAAAATTTATCTAAGATAGACAAAATTGTACAAAAATTAGTCAAGAAAAATTGCTATTGTATTTTTCTACCATAAATCATCATGTTATAAGTCAATAGACAAAATTTGAAATTGAAACTCAACTTGCATGTGAAGAAACAAAAAATAGAAATCTAATTAAGGGGTAGATCAGACCAAATGAAGTAGTTTGGAGGAGTAAAGTGAACCTAAACAAAAAAATTTGTTTAGAAGGTTAAGTGGATAAAGTAAATAGGTGAGAGGAGTATAATAGACTTTTTTCTTCTTTCCTCCAACAATAAATATTGTCACCTATAGAAAATAATATTTGGATATTAATTACCTTTCGACTTTCTTTGTTTTCATACCTGAAATAAGGCAGTCCCAATGGAAGAAATCACTGTAGTTTCTATAGTATACGATATCACACCAAGAAACTACTTTTTCACAATGCAAAATTTTCAACCAAGTTTCGGAAAAAAAAATTGACCAATCATCTACGTACTGCTCTCTCTCATCTCAGGATCCTCTGTCCATTTCGCTTTCCTTTTCACCACCTCTCCTCTCTCCTTATCTGTTCCCCTTCCTCTTTCCCCCACGAGCAATCTCTTCTCCAATCCATTCCATGGGGATCGATCGACGACAAGGTGCTCCGGCCTTGCGCTAGGCGGTGTAGGACCGGCCGTCGGGTGAGCAAGGCATAACCCCTGCGGCGAGCTTTCCTGCTACCTCGTCGGAAGTGCGCGGCGCGGGGGCTGACCGGGAGAGCTCCCCGCAGGAGCGGTGTCGCAGAACCGACTACCAGTGAGGCAAGGCACGGTCCTTGCGGTGAGCTCCCCTGCATCCCGAGCTGCTTGTCCTTCACCAGAGAAGCTCCTCAATGCTTACCAGCAAAATTCATCACCTATGGTGAGTTTTGTTTCAATCACTTGCACACAAAGCTTCCTTGATCTCTTGCGAATCAATTTTACTACTCATATCTACGAATCTGCGAGAGTGAAGGCTGGGATTTTAATTTTTCCTTCTGCCATGAAAGCACCTGTTGTCTGTTGACCATGATGCTTGCCCCATGCTCGGCAGCAGCTTTCTTGACCCTTGATGCTCGCCCGCTCGCTTGCGCTTGTCACGCCGCTGCGCTCGCTGGCCGCACTCGCCCGCGTACCGGATCCGGGAGGATGGCGATGGAAACCAGTCGTTTCTCCCCAACGCTATTTCTCTCGTTTCTTGGTGCATTGATCTGAGTGAGGATTTCGTTTCTTGAGGAAGAAACAATTTCTACGTTCTGTCCTCTCTCTCTGCAATAAATCCTTTACCACATCAGCAATTTGATGAGTTGTCAATGTAATTAAGAGGGATAGAAACTACTATTAATATCTCACTGGGACTGCTCTTACCAAAGCTATCCTGTATTTTTAAAATCAATAATAACTTAAAATAATACAACTCATGAGATAACAACAAAATAATAGTCATTATTGTGTCATTAATAGTGGAATCGTGATAAAAAAAGATTTCATACAAGATATTTACATACACGTGCATCATAGTCATTAATATGTCAACATTCTATTATAATTGGTGATGATACTTTTTTGCAACCACCATATATTTTAGTTACCAATTAGTGAAAAATATGTGACTTGCTACTTAAAAAAAGGCCGAGTTAACCAATTCAAAACCTGAGATTTCAATGAAAAATTAATTATTTGCAAAAGATCACCCAAAAATTGTGCTGTATATAATCCCTAAATAGCCGCCATTCAAAAACCACCTAACTTTTTTTAGAACTACACAGTATAACGCAGACGCTCACAACACGCACGCAAACTCACCCCTATGAACACACGTACGCAAACCCTACTCTTATGAGCACCTCCGAAGGACTGAGCACCGACAGATTTGGAGATTCTTGAAGTCACCACTGGCGCCTCGTCGTCGACGGGAACGTCGCTTACCACTTAATGCATAACGTTGGAAAATCCGGGAATGAATCCAGGAAAAGGTGTGTGCACCAAGAGGATTTTAATTCTGATGAGTAGCGCGTCTCACTGGACCGTCCTACCATTCGCATAAACCATCTAACTGGTTACATTCAGAAGATGTACCACAATACTGCTGTATTTTGTATTTGTATATGGGCTTTGATAGCTGTGGCCTACGTGGGCCGAAACTGGATTCGTCTAAGCTGCTAGCCCACTTGCCATTTGCTTGGCCCAATAACTGTGTATCATTACGGCATCCTTCAACCTGAGCTGTATGCTAAAACAAAATCCTTCAGAGAGCTAGTGCAGGCTCTGTGCCGAGAATGCGTTCACCGATGTATGTATGCTAAACTTTCGATACTAGATCACCACCTCACCTATGGAGGTTAGACTACATAATTTCTTAACCTATGAAACGGTCTATATCACTCTGAATTTTTTAAAATCGATCAAATTACCTCTAAAACTGTTTTGAAAAATCATAGTAAATCATAGAAAAATCATAAAATAGAAAATTCAAATGTGTTGGACTTCAAATAAGTAGATCTACACAATGAATATATAATATGGAATGATTTAGTCCATTTGTTTTGGTTGTAGCTCTAGATCTATACTTTTCTTCATAACTGTAAAAAATATACTAAAGCATACCATATTATATGTTCACTGTGTAGATCTACTCATTTGGAGTCCAACACAATTGGATTTTCTATTTTAAGATTTTTTTTAATTTACTATGATTTTTAAAATCTGCTTTAGAGGGTAGTTTTACCGGTTTTGAAAAGTTTAGGAAGTGATATAGACTGTTTCATAGGTTGAGAGATTATGTAGTCCACTTCCCGTAGATGAGGAGATCCCCTACTGGATACATATATATTAAAATAGAAAAGGTACAAAAGTTTAAGCAAAAGGTTCAGGAGACAAATAAAAAAAATTACAGAAGCTGCTTAGCCATGAGAACATAAGTGGTTCCCAATCATCTTTATGTTAGTATATGCTGCAAATTTACTGGGCCAAGCAAAGGAAGTGGGCTAAACACGGCCTATGTATGAGAGCTGCAGCGTACTGTCCTTGATGGCCATAAAGAGAAAAAAGTTTAGATTACCCCCTCCTGTTTCATAAAAAAAAGGGAAAAGTCTATTTTTCAACCTCCAACTATTGCACAGTCTGATTTTCAACCTGCAACTACAAAACCGTACAAAGAGGGCCATTGAACTGTCAAAACCGGACAATTTTGACCCTTTGGGTGGTTTTGAAGAGTGGTTTTGCATTTATAAAAATTTTAAAAGTCTAGATTTAATGCAAAAATTCATAACTATTTCATTTCAAATCAGAAAAATATCAAATCAGTGCCAATTTTTTTCTAAAAATGTAACCTATCTATTGCTATTCTATTTGGCATTATTTGAAACTTAGTTGTCTGTGTTCCTTGTATTTTATTACAAGCAATAAAATACTAGAATAACAACAAATATTATGTAAATAACACTAAATAGAGTACCAACAAATGGCCTACATTTTCAGAAAATTGTTGGTATCAGCTTCATTTTTTTAAAGATTTGAAACAAATTAGTTATGGATTTTGACCAAATAAAAAAGAACTGAAATTTCTAGAAAATGCAAAACCACCGTCAAAACCACCCTAAGGGCCAAATTTGCCCGGTTTTAACAGTTCGATGGCCCTTTTTGTCCGGTTTCGTAGTTGAAGGTTGAAAATCAGACTTCTGTTATAGTTGGAGATTGAAAATTAGACTTTTCCCTAAAAAAACATATAGTGATTCAACAAGAATTAGAGAGCTTTTGAATATACTCAAACTTGGTCTTGGTCTCTGCCGACGCCGTTGCGTTTGCAGCCGCGGGAATCAATTGTTGTCATGTCCCACGCCCTCCGGCCTGCTGTCCTGATTGCTCTGCTTGCCTCTCAAGGCCATCTCTCCTAAATCTGATAACTCTCCTAAGTCTGGGTGCCCAAAGAGAATTGTAAATGTATTATCTCCTTTATTCTAAATTAAATTTCTTTTCCGAAAGGATGCCTGCAGTCATAACCCTCGCCGTGCAACCACTACCACCCCCACCCCAAACCCCAACCAACGGTCCATCAAGGGGTGGAGCTGCGCCATATTCCTTTACGGGTGTCATGCATCATTTCGCTACTCACTTTTGTTGTTTGGTATAGGAGGTGGAATGGGTTGATCTCTCACCGTATCATCTTCACAATTTAATAATTAAATTTAGACACGAGGAATGAGCTTATCTCACCAGATTTTATACGACAAACTCATGATGAATCACCTCATCTAGGAGAAGGCGGTTCCTCAAATCAAACATACCGTTAGACGACTCCCATAGCTACAATAATCTCCTTCAGTCTGTTTTTTTAAGGTCAAATATGACATATGAGTTTCATGGGAATGAAACTCCTCTCACATATAATGAAACTCTTTTTCTTCTTTCCTCATAAATAACTTTCCAATGAGCAAAAATGGTGTTGCGATATGAAAATTAACGCTTATGAAATCCTCCATGAAACTCTCATTGATACCGACCTAAGATATAATATGACTGGCACGGTATTCCAAACAACACGTTGGACATTCATTTATCTTATATTACTTACTCCCGTCATACCCATAAAGCAAGTCGTTTTGAATAAGATTTCAGTCAAACATCGAGAATATAAATCCTGAATAACTTTTAAGTTGTTGAATTTGAAAATATGAAGACTACATCAATAGATTTGTCTTACAAAATACTTTCATAAAAATATACATATGTCAATTTTTAACAACTAAAAATTATACTTTGGAGACCGTGTCGCTGTCCTAAACGAATTGCTTTATGTTTATGGAGGGAGTATATGGTTATACACTTATAATCATGGTATATGATATTTGATTACGATCTAACCATATAAAATTTATATGATAAAATAAAAAAATTAATAGTTAAGTTACTCATCAAAGATTGTAAAGATTGAATTTTTTATATGTGTGCACCTTGTAAAAATAAATGGAGGGAGTGGAACACTACTAACCCCACTTCCCTCCCTCCGCCACTAGGCCCGCCGCCCGCCATGGCGCCATGGCTTAAGCCCGCGCAGCCTCGCCAATCACACAGACAGGTTGCTGGGCTCGTGCCGGACCCTTCACTCGAGCGTCACTAGTAATATGAAAGTTAATATGAATGATTCGAACAAGAAGTTAATATGAAACCAATACAAGTGTTTTCCTCTCATTTAATAACTTTAGCTTGTTCTTAATAAAACTTCAATATTTTTCCTTTAACCAGTTACTTTGAGCTCGAAATAATTACTCCCTCCGTCTGACAAATAATTTAGTGCAAAAATTGAACTAAATTACTTACCCTAAACATTATATATTTATATCTAAGATTGATATACTCCCTCCGTTTTATAAAAAGTGGCAAATCTAACTTTTTAAAAAATCACACAAAGAGTGCAATTTTAGAAAACAAATCTAATTTCCTTCATAATTAAGTGCTCAGATCTGATTTCAATGTCAAAATTTACTACTCCCTCCGTCCCAAAAAGAATGACGTTTTAGGATTCAAAATTTGTCTCAAAAAGCATGTCGTTTTACTTAATTTGGCATGTCTATATGTGCATGTGAGCATGCAACAATCAATTAGCACTAAATATGGCAAATAAACAAGGGTAATCGAGGTCGTTTCACCTTCTTAATAATCTGTCCTAAAATTTCTAGAATGACATTTTTTTTGGGACAGAGGGAGTACATATGGTCAACAAATAAAGATATTAGAGTCTTTTATGTCACCGTCAATTTATATAAAAAAAGTTAGAATTGTATTGTTCATAAGACTGAGGGAGTAGATGACTCAAAAGTTGCTCATGATGTGTCATGATGAAAAATCAAGTGTCAAATCCATTGGCCAGCTGTGGTCCGAAAGATCTAGATCTCCTTGCATTTTTCATATTTTGGTAACAATTTCCCGGAAAGGGCAAATGGAAAGGTCACATCATTATCACATGACTAGAGAAAGGAAAGGTGGGCAATAGCTCACCCTTTCATAGGAAAGGTTTCCGAATGCAGGGTCGCTTTCGTGAATCATAGGGACCCCAGATACGTGCCACAGATATTTGGATGAACATGACCTGTTTTGTAGTCTAGTGCAGATTTGCAATTGGGGCTCTATCACTACTGCAATAGAGAAACAATGCCATCACAATAATTTGAAACAAATAAGATGGTACAAATTCTAAATGAGCCCGCGTTGTGTCTTATTTGCATGGCATCTTCTCGCAAGTGGTGGGATTATATTGCTGATGAGATTTGATAGGTACTTGAACGGTTAGAATATCTATTTCGAAAAGGATGTAGAAATATCACTAGCGAAAGGGAGACACTGATTAAAGATGTGTCTGCTATGTGTGGACAATGTTGAAACAACCATTGATATTTTACTGTTGTGTCACCGAGGATTATCAATTTACGGAGTCCATCGTCTATTTTTAGAGCAACTACAGCAATAACTCCTATTCAAGACCCCTACTTTACTAAGTAGGGGCTGTTCCAACTTTTTGAGACTGTAGATATTTACCTCCAACTCCAGCAATAGTCTCTTCTTGCAAGCCCCTACTCCCATATGACACGTAGGTTCAGTTTGTCATTGAGTTAATTTTTTCCCCAACCCACCTCTTCTCTCTGGCAACAGAGACCTCTGCCTTTCTCTCTTCCATCGCCGCCCCCTCTTCTCTCCACACACGGTCCCCCTCCCACCCCGGACATGGACGGCGGCGGAGGTCGCCTCCTCCTTCGGCGGATTCAGCGGCGCCGCTCCCTAGGGTTGATCCGGCGCAAGAGGCTGAGGCGGCGTTGTAGGATTGGGAGTGCCGCGGTGGTCTGGCCCGGCGGCGCGGCGGGCTTGTCCGGCAGCGCTGAGGAGGGAGGACGGTGCGGTGGGCTGCTCCAGCGGCACAGAGGAGGGAGGGCGGCGCGACGACGAAGACAGGGGGCGAGCGGCCGGCCTACGAGGCCCGCACGGCCAGCCTGCGCACCGACGTAGGGAGGGGGCCGCGAGGCCGGCTGGCGCGACGGCCCGGGAAGGGGCCAGACGACCACCTGTGCTCGATTCGACGACAGAAGGTTCAAATCGATGGCGAGGTGAGTTTGCTGCGTGCGCCTCGTCGTCATCCTTCTTCAGGTGGTGGCGGATCTCGCTCGGACAGCATAGGGTGAAGCTCCCGGAGCTGCAACTCGACAGGACGTCCTCGCGCCGACAGCGGCGGAGGATTCCGGGCACGGGCGCCGGCGAGGAAGGGCATGGCTTGATGGGGATAGGCAGGGAGGCGGCAGTCCTTGCGATGGCGGGAGGAGGAAACCAATCAACAACCGAGTAGGGGCCTCCTCTCTCCACCTGTGGGAATTGATGGCGGAGGGGAGGATTTAGGTGTCCCCTAAAGTTAGTGCCCGAGTAGAAGGTCTGCTGGAGTGAATTTTTTTGCTCAGAGCCCCTACTTTTTGAGTAGAGACTCAAGTAGGGAGGCTGCTGAAGTTGCTCTTATAACCGTAGCCATAGCTGTGTATGATGGAAAATTGTGTTGAAAATGGTACATGTGAATATATGAAATGTGCTTAACTTGCACAATAACAATACGTGGATTGCACAAGGATCACAGTGTGCGACTTGTTCGGTTGGCTTTTTAGCCACTATTCAGCAATATTTTTCTGTCACACTAAATCAACACTAATTATCTACTACAAGAATTTTCAAAAAAATTATCTACTACAAATCAATAGTGTTTTTCTCTCCTAACAAATCAACACCTCCACCAGCTAAACACGAACGTGGCACAGTCGGCACATCAACAATTGCAAAAAGAAGAGGCATGCGAGCCAAGTGTAATAATTCAGTGAGAGAGCTGAGCGTAGCAAGACTGTCCCGTCCGTCCGGGGCGGAGCCAGGGGGCGGGCAGGGGCCTGACCCCCCTAATGCTCCAACAAACAATTAATTATCATTGTAAAAATAAAAACATAGTATAAATTTAATAAAATTAGTCTATTTTAACTTAAAATTTGATCATTTGACCCCCTTATGACTAATTGACCTCCCTAATGTTTGAATCCTGACTACGCCCTTGCCCGTCCGGTCCCCAGCCCATCCATCCTCTACCTCCGTCCATAAACCCTTGCAAAATATCTGCACCGATACAGTACTGTTGCCAGCGATCCAGCGCCCGTGACCGTTCACGCCCGATCTGCTAGCACGTAGCCGTGCACGGCGGCCAGATATTTGTTGCCGCCTCCCTCCCCTTCTTATACCCTGCCACAGCAGAACCATCCCCTCCATTCCATTCCATCCATCTCCCTTCATCACAACCCAAGAAGGCAAGAAGCTCCCGCAGCCATGGCCACCACCGCGTCGACCCTCCTCAAGTCCTCCTTCGCCGGCGCCCGGCTCCCGTCCGCCCCGCGCGCGCCGTCCTCCGTCGTCGTGGCCGCCCCGCGCGCCGCCGCCGGCCCCATCTGCGCCTCCATCTCCCCCTCCAACCCGCCGTACGACCTCACGTCCTTCCGCTTCAGCCCCATCAAGGAGTCCATCGTCTCCCGCGAGATGACCCGCCGGTACATGACCGACATGATCACCTACGCCGACACCGACGTCGTTATCGTGGGCGCCGGCTCCGCGGGTCTCTCCTGCGCGTACGAGCTCTCCAAGGAGCCGTCCATCAGCATCGCCATCGTCGAGCAGTCCGTCTCCCCCGGCGGCGGCGCGTGGCTCGGCGGCCAGCTCTTCTCCGCCATGGTGGTGCGCAAGCCCGCCCACCTCTTCCTCGACGAGCTCGGCGTCGCCTACGACGAGGCCGAGGACTACGTCGTCATCAAGCACGCCGCGCTCTTCACCTCCACCATCATGAGCCGCCTCCTGGAGCGGCCCAACGTGAAGCTCTTCAACGCCGTCGCCGTCGAGGACCTCATCGTCAAGCAGGGCCGCGTCGGCGGCGTGGTCACCAACTGGGCGCTGGTGTCCATGAACCACGACACGCAGTCGTGCATGGACCCCAACGTGATGGAGGCCAAGATCGTGGTGAGCTCCTGCGGCCACGACGGGCCGTTCGGGGCCACCGGCGTCAAGAGGCTGCAGGACATCGGCATGATCAGCGCCGTGCCCGGGATGAAGGCGCTCGACATGAACACCGCCGAGGACGAGATCGTCCGCCTCACGCGTGAGGTCGTGCCCGGCATGATCGTCACCGGCATGGAGGTCGCCGAGATCGACGGCGCCCCGAGAATGGTGAGAATAAATCAAAGAGGATCGATTTCTTTAATTTCTCCAGCTGGCTCTTGGAATGATTTTGATTGGCTAATAATGAGCATCTGTCTCCGAATGAATCTGTTGCGATTGCAGGGCCCGACGTTCGGCGCCATGATGATCTCCGGGCAGAAGGCGGCGCACCTGGCGCTCAAGGCGCTGGGCAGGCCCAACGCCATCGACGGGACGGCCCAGACGGTGCAGCCGGTGTGGCGCGAGGAGTTCGTGATGGCGTCCAAGGACGACGAGGTCGTGGACGCGTGAGCAGGGGAAGCCGTTGGAAAACAGGGGATGTGCGTGGGGTGGGACGATTTGGGGGGATTTCAGCGTTTCTTTGGGAACTTTGCCGTGTAACTTGTTGAATTTAGCTTTGCCTCGCTAGTGTCGTGTTCATAGCACTGCCATGCCACCGTGTGCTCTGTCTCGTGGGGGCACCATTCTGTGGGGCCCTTCTAGCAGCATGAATGAATAAAGAGAAATTGAAAAAAAAAGGAATAAAATTGTTAATTGCCATGTTGGTGTGGTATGTGATTGATTTGTTGGTTTTACGGTTACCAAAATCATTACGCTGAATTCTTGGGATTTCAAATCCGGAGACCGAAATCTGGATCCACTTGTGCGCTGAAATCTGGTTTTGACCGATGTGCACTCCTTTGATCAATACCCACACAATTCCTTCTGTGCCATTGCAAAGTACAACTGATTCCTTATGTGTTATTGGAAATTAAACCATTAGCTCTATGTCATTGTTTGTAATTTCTCATTTCTTGTGTGCCATTTTGTTAACGGCCCCGCGTGTTAGTGGGGAGAGGGAAAAATCCACTTTCCTCCCTGCACCTCCCCACCCGCCGTGCCTCCCCGTGGACGTGCTGCCGCCGAGCACTAGATCACGCGCTTGCGGTCTGTGGTCGCGAGCTCTCCGTCGCGTTCGCCGTTCGCCCCGCCGTTCTGGAAGCCCGCGACGCAGGATGGTGAGCTGACGCTAACGCAGAGCCGGAGGAAGATGAGGAGAAAGGTTTGGGCCTGCCACGGCCACGCTTGAGCTCCGTGTTCACCACGGCCGCTGAAGCCGAGACCGCGACGGTGCGGACTCGGTGGGGTGGCACTTCTCGAGCCTGCTCAAGGCGTTTCGACACAGGAGGTCGTCGACGAGCGTGGCCGGGCGGGCGCGAGCGTTGTAGCGCAGGGGTGGACCTCCTCACCGTCGTTGATGGGGCCACGTCACCAGAGGCGGGGCTGGTGGCAGCACATCCATGGTGTGCGCTGTCGCACGGAGGCCAAGGCCATCCCCAGGGTGCGGGGAGCACGAGGGAGGGAGGGGATCCGTCGTCTAGCTCCACCGGCAGAGATCGAGTGTGTGAGAGAGAGGGTGGGGAGGAAGGGCCGGCTGGCGCAAGGAGATTCGTCGGCTTCGCCGGCTGGGAGAGAGAGAGGGAGGGGGCGCGGCGAGGCAAAAGAAGCAGGCAGCGGCCGACCGTCGGCGGGGACGCTTGATCCGCCTGTCGGGAGGGAGAAGGGGAGGAGAGACCGAGAGAGCCGGTGGAGGACGGGGAAGAGTATGCTAGGGATAGTATTGTGATTTCACCCTCTCTGTCAGTGCACTGACGGTAATGGCACATATGGGATGGAATAAAAAGTTATAACTAGTAGCACGGAGGGAATGGTACACATAAGGAATCAGTTGTATTTCCTAATGGTCTGCTTGCCAAAATCAGAGGGTGGTTTAGGGGTGTTGCAATTAGACTCACATAATGATGCCCTACTGCAAAAGAACCTTCATAAATTTTACAATAAAATTGACACTCCTTGGGTTCATCTGGTTTGGGAAAAATATTACAGCAATAGCAAATTGCCAAATCACACATTCAAAAGTTCTTTTTGGTGGAGAGATATCCTTAGGCTACTTGGCAAATTCAAGGATTTAGCTTCTGTCACTATCAATTTGGGGGACACATGTTTTCTGTGGCATTATTCTAGAGATGGTTCTGTTCACAGTCAGGTCTTCCCTCAACTTTTCTCTTTTGTATTAGACAGCTCTTCCACTTACCAATTTCTCAAGAAGCTTATGATCAGTTGTTGTCCCTTGCACAAGAGTTAAATGACTTGTCAGAATCTGACCAGCAGGATGTTTGGAGACTTACTCTTGGGGTCACCAATGATTTTTCCCAACAAAGGCCTCAAAAACTCATTGGCACTAGACAGGTACACCCATGCTACAAATGACTTTGGAAATTCTCAGTTCAGAAAAAACATAAGGTTTTCTTTTGGTTGCTATTGAAAGAGCGTCTCAGCACAAGAAATATCTTGAGGAGAAAAAATAAAGTACTACCTTCTTATGATTGGGTCCTCTATCAGAATCAAGTAGAAGAAACTCTGGAGCACTTGTTTCTAAATTGCTCATTCGCCATTAACTGCTAGAATCTGATGCATCTGAACATTGCACTTGGAAATCCTTTTGAAGTACTTCAATCATTTTGGACTCAACTAAATGTGGAATTCTTCATGGACATCATTATCTTGATGAGCTGGTGCATCTTGATGGCAAGAAATGATCTGATTTTTCAAGGGATACAACACAATCTCCAATCAGTTCGAGAAAGATCCAAGAAAGAGTTTTCTCTAGTTATATTATGAGCAAAACCAAGACGGCAACAACCAATGGCTACATGGATAGAAGCAACCCTGTAACAACTTTGAATTTTTTCCATTCATTTTTTGTTTCTTGAGTGACAGTTGTAAAACCTTTTATACCTTAAAGTTAAATATATAATTAGTAGGGATCCCCCTCCGGTTTCATAAAAAACATAGAGGGAATTTTCTCATCAATATTTCTAGGAGGATGTGCACCGAAATCTGGTTGTGAGCGTTGGCATGCAACCTCAATCAGCGGAAGAATTGAATCAAGTCTGACTATCATGTCGATTCAGGCACACCCAACATATGGGAACTGGGAAATGCCCTTGGGCACTTGCAGGGGCAGAGCTGGTGATCAACTTGTAGGCAGAAGCAAAACTGTCAATTTCATCTCAAATTTATATAGGTACACATCAATTTCATCATAAACTCGTATATAGATAGATCGATTCCATGATAAATTTATCAAACAACATAGTATACATCTACTTTACAATACCATATGTGGGGATAATCGTGCCACTTAGTGCCTGCTAAGAATCGTGATGTGTTCGTGTTTGTTCTGGCACTACGTGTCGAGATTGTGGCCCAGACACGGCCCGACCATCGTGTGGTGCTGACACTGACACTACGACATCGTGTTAGTGTCGTGTTAATGTCACATTTTTAGTGTCATCCGTCGTGTCTGGTCCATTTGAACATCTATACTTGGCTCCAGGCGCCAGCGAAACAAGCTCCAGTGAAGGAGATGAAGCGCAGTGGGCGAACGGAGCCAGAGGGGGGCAAGCAACATTTAGGAGGGGCGTCGCTGGTAGCAACGAGTACACAATGGAGAGATGAGGGAAGACGATAGAGCTCTACATGTTGTAGAGAGATGATGCAAGAAAAGCTAAGCGGCAGGAGGAGACCGATATCCGGCGTGCGAGTGGAGAAGAGCGATGGGAGGGGATCGACTATCGACACACAGGTGGAGACGAGCGACAAGATGGGATCGACCGAAGGCTGCCGAATAGTGATACATGGGTGGGCTCAACAGATGACGGTGAAGGAGCGAGACAGAGAATCGCTGGGGAGTAGGGTTTTTTGGCTTGACGTGGAGGCTGAAAGACATCTAGGCCCTAAGTGGGTTTTGGTGTATTGAATGACAACTAGATTAAAGGTCTAATGTCTTTGTTAAGCATGTGAGTAGGTTGTGACATATAAATAACAAAACATGATACTTGACTTTGAACATCTATATGTGAAGACAAGCCATTGTTGTAGAAGATGAGTTGAGGCATGGTTTTAGCCTCACATTGTGAAATGGCTTGTTAAAGGATGAATGTCATTATATTCTATAATATATGATCCCATGAAGCATATAGTGATATATGACAAGCTAATGAAGGTTAAAATAGAGGCATATTGATATTGGAACATTGGATGGTGTCTAATTGAAAGAAGAAGCTTGTTATGAACAAAAGGGATACTAAAATCAAAAGAAGGCATGATCTCAATTGAATTTCACTCTTGTTGTTGAATCAACCTAAACTCAAATTGGCAATGAATGGATGAAGAAATCAAGCAAGGGATTAGCAACGAGGTACTAAGCTAAGGTTGGTCAAGTAGTGACTTGGACCATGTGCTTGGCTAGGGTGAAGTGGCTATAGCTTGGAGAATTTTGAGGTATCAAGTCGAGCCTAATTGAGTGAAGCAATGAGGATACATCAAATGTTATTTGGATCATGTGAAGGGTGACTTGGCATCTAGAAGTGGATTTCATTCATATGTGTTGAATATTGATCCAAGTCACTAGCTCAAGGTTGAAGTGCTCAAATCAATGAGACATTGATGGATGGATCTCTCAAGTGGATATATTGATCAAGTATGGTTATTCATGAAGATGAAGCTCAAGTTTTCTAATATTGCATTTATATTTGATTTTGAGTATAGGTATGCCGTACTATCAAGAGGGATGCATCACAAGGAGTCTTGAAAATGTCACGGTGCTCAAGTAACCCATGTGAGTTGTGAGAGACACAAAATCCACACGTACACGTTTTGGGTTTGACTCAGGTGCACTGGTTTTGTGTCAGCCGGCCCAACGGCTAGCGGTTTGAAATCTTGGTGCTTTTCCCTAAGTTTGCAACGGCTAGTTTTTGGGGAAGTGGGTATTTATACCCCTTGGTCCCCACTATTGCAACCTGTTGTTCCTGAGGTTGCTGGTGTGCATCCTTGCTATTCCTTGCTAAGCCAAAGCCATTCTAGCTCTCCTTAACCCCTCTTGGTGAGGTTATTCAATCTTTGATAGATCTAGTGAGTTGGGTGGTAGAGAGAAGCCTTTGTGAGCAATCAAAGAGCACTTGATTCCCTTGAGCACTGTTGGACGTCGTGAAGCTTGTGTGAAGCATTTGTTACTCTTGGAGGGTTGCCTCCTAGACAGCTAGGCGTCGCCTACAAGCTCGCAAGGTGTGGTGAGCTGTGGGATAGTTTGTGAAGGTCTTGCTTCACCTCCGAAAGGGAAGAAGCTATCTAGTGGATCGGGGAAAGGGTTGAGTGCAACCCGACTTCAGTAGGAGAAGCACCCAATGGAGACTAGGATTCACACGGTGGTGAATCTGTACTTCGGTAAAACAAATCATCATGTCTCTTGTTGGTTTGCCTCGCATTTATATTGCTTTACATATCCTTGCTTGTCTTAGCTTTATTTGTCGATCTACTCGGCTGTGAGTGTTTGTGAAGTGCAGGGCTATTGTTTATCTTCTAAGGAACACTTCTTGGCTTACACACCAAGTGGAAACTGGTTTGGAGCAAGATTGACAAGGCAAAGGTTTGAGGGGTCACTGACAGGACAAACCCAGTAGCACCGGGTTGGCAAAACTGGTGGCACCAGTTTTGGGTAGTGTTGTCTATTCTGTTGCGCATGCGCTTGTCCAGAGACTCTGGAGATTTTTCCAGAGACTCCGGACTTTCCAGAGTATCTAGACAAAACTTCGGAGTATCCAGGTTTCACTGATAAAATTATTGTAAGTGGTGATTTTCAGGTTGCACCTATTCACCCCCTCTAGGTGACATCAATATCCTTTCAGAGGAGAATCAATTTGGCTCGTTTCTTTGGAGGAGCTTGCATCATGTTTCCCGTTGGCAGTGCTCCCTCCACTTTGCTCTGCATAAGATTTTGCGAAGCGCTCCCAAACAAGGCTAGCTAGAACACTTGCAGATTTTCATATCTTTAGATGTGCATCTTGCAAAGGCAAAATATTATATTATTGTATTTTTAAAACAAATATATCATTACAATAAAAGAAAAATAATATTAGAAAAGTTGTATATGTTCATAAGTGGGGAGGAACACAATAGATAGATGGTACATGAGGCATCACCCATGGCAGGCGTCTTCAAGGGTGAAGGCGGGAGACAGTTATGAGCCTTGTTGTAGCAGGTGTAGAGGAGGAAATGTTTTGAGCACATCAGTGGTAAATAGAGTAAATGCTCCACATATCAATCAGATAGTGACTAACAAAATGAGAGAGCCATATAATTATTCCTACTATTTTCAAATTCGTAAAAATAGTTTAATTTGATGTGTTATTTTCGTGATTACATTAATAAGGCATCCTGTTGGCGGTTGATTTCTGTCAACCTAGCCACTTGTTTACCTTCTATGTTGGTATTAATTTGATATTCACACTAATGATCCTAACCCTCATTATATGTTAAGTTCGCACTCATGCATGGTTTTTGGAGTTTATTGTTTACACAGGAATCAAGAGCTTAAATAAGCACTTCCGGGTAAAGTTCATCAAGGGTTTTACAAGGTGATCACGGACCCCGGGGCAAGTCAAGATACAAGATGAACATGACTCCAAATGAACTAATGACTAAAGCGTGAAGCCGAGAAGTGTCGAGGACCTAGACGGAAGATGCGGGAGTTCATACGCAAAGCACCCTTATCTAAACCGCGAGGAAAATGACGTCAAGGACCCACATGCAACTCGGCAAAAGTTTTAGAAGACACGAGAAGCGACGGGAAGGAAGCCGGGGCCGAACTGGGCCGAAATGGGCCCATGCCGGTCGGCCCAGCCCATTCCGGGCCTGGTTCGGCGCCCCCTTTGACCTAGACGATCCTCGGGCTATTTATAGTCCCTGTGCGAAGTCCCAACCATCAAGTCATTCGTCATCCGCCGCCGAGGAGCAGAGAAGCTTGAGGGACACCATCTCGGAGAGGAGGGTCGTGATAGTCGTCTAGGGTTCACCTAGCCGGTGTGGGAACCTTGCATGGAAGACCACGTCGGAGTTTCGGAGGCTTGAATCAAGATCAAGGTAGGATCCCGATTGAATCTTATTCATGTATACACTTATGATGGAGTTTCAATGAATCCGATAATTAGCAATCAAGTGCTTCCTCTTTGGTTTTGTCTTCTCTTGGTTTTGCTTCTTCCTTGATCTATACTTAAGATAGATCGCCTAGGGTGCTCTTGTAGCCGCAGTGGCTAGAGGTGCATACCCCACCTACCAAGTGTTTTCAACACGTTCTTCATGAGCGTGCTCTTAGGTTCACCTACACAAGAAGCGGGGCATCGTGACAGGATGTCGACCACGTGTACGGTAGATGCCTTCGAGGATTGGACCGGAAGCCATATGCTTTTTATGAGATTCTTATTGCTATCTTCATCTCTCGCTTGGAACTACGACAAAGGTACGATCTAGACTCTCTAGATCGGTTACCTCTTGCTTTATCTTGCTACCTTTCATGTTTTAGTAGATTAGATGCGTTCGAAACCTCTCTTAAACAAAGTGCTTTCTCACTTTATTGGATCGATCTTGCGTTGCACATTGTTCCACGTATTCGATACTTTGGGTTCACCACTCAAGGGAAGAAGGGTCCCTTGACTACGATGAGGGATTTGTCCACTTGCAAGTCCAAACGAAGTTTGCAACGACAATCAAACGTCAACAAGCCCCTTTTTCTGGCACCGTTGCTGGGGAACAAGTAATCACGATCCGATCTAGTATCGCGCTTGTAAGTAATTTTCAGTTTTTCTTTTGCGTCTAATAACTTTGATCATCCTCAAAAATCAATCTAATCTAGTTTTTCACTAACCCAAGTTCTTCTTTTTGATTTTTTTATCACTAACCCTAACCGGAGATGGACGGCTACCTCTCCAACAAACCCTAGTTTTCTTTTGTGGATGATCTAGAAAAAAAACTTTACAGGCAAAGGAGACGTGCAACCCAAGCTAAGGAATTTAGATCCAAAAGCCACGGCCGAAGGATCGCCGGAATGTCCAAAGGAAACATCACCACCAAGATCAAAAGGATATCAACCTTAACCGCCACCCATGGAAGAATCACAGCCGGAGCGCACGATCGGGGAACTATGCATCCCGGATCTACCAATCCTAGACTTTGAAGATGTCATAAGGCCGTTCGAGATCAAGGTCTCAACTATCCTCAAAGTACAAGAATCACCTTTCACAGGTAAAGAGGATCCAAACCTTCGTGTCCAAGCATTCGTTCAACTATGTCAAACTTTAAATGTGGAAGGTTTGACTCAAAATCAATTGAGGGCAAGGCTCTTTGGGTTCTCACTACTTGAAGGAGCTTTGAATTGGTTCCACTCTCTATCGGCAAGGAAGTTAAATTAGGATGCATTGATGAGGGCCTTCATGAAGAGATTTTGTTCGCCGGTCAAGATTCAGAGTTTGCGCGACAAGGTTCAAACATTTGTTCAATCTCCCACGGAGACAATTGAGGAAGCTTTGGAGCGCTTCGATGAATATAGGCGAGCCGAATTCCTTGTATGGCAAGTCGGTTCACTTATGGACAGGGTGGAGAAGATAGAGATAGAAAAGATAAAAGCTATGGAGGCTGCCAAAGCAAGATCCACATGTGAGAGGTGTGGGGAGTACAACCATGTCCAAGGAGGTTGTTCGGAGGAAGCAAAGGTTCTCAACCACACGAAGAAAGAAAAATCGCCAAACTTTCGCTACGGGCAAGGTAAACCTCAATTTAATGCAAGCTCACCCATTCAAAATTCGGTTCCTCTTCGTGTACAATTGAAGGACTTCATGGACGAGCAAGCAAGGATCAACAAGGACACCGTCACCAAGTTCAAGGTCATTAACAAAATATTAGAGGATATAGACGGGAGAGTGACGGAGGTCGAAAGTTCTAACCATCAAGTGCTCAACACAATGAAGATGCTAGAAGCGCAATTAAAACAACTTGTTGGGTGCCTAATGGGTAATAGAGGAAGAGCGGAGATGCCTTCATCAAAGCCACGCCACTTCAATAACACTCTTACCGACAAGTATGAGATGGCGACACTCGGGGAAGATCGCATCAAGATGTCTAAGGAATGCGGTGCTATTATCACATATCAAGGACCCAAGAAACAAAGAGATCCCGGATGTCTGATCATCTCATGTTCCATTGGCTCATTCAAGTTCAAGACGGTGTTGTGCGACCTTGGAGCAAGTATGGGAGCCACGTCAAGAGACGTGTTCAAGAGGCTATGCTTACCAAAGCTAGAGCCCACAGTCATGAGTCTAGAGTTGGGAGACAACTCTATTCGCTATCCCATGGGAATCACCGAAGATGTACCCTTAAAAATTGAAGATCACTTCATCCCCGTGGATTTCATGCTCAAGATGGGGAAAAGGGAGAAGCCGCCGCTCTTTGGGAGGTTGTTCCTTAATACCATCAAAGTGACAATCGACGTTGGCAAGAAGAAGATCAAGATTGACATCAACGGCGAGAGTGCATTCAAATTTCGACCATGTTTCGAGGTACGCAACATTATTAGCGCTAAATATGTTCCACCTCACCGTCGCATTGGTATGGGAGCGAAGAATCAAGGGAGATGTTGCATCCGTCAAGACCAAAAGAGAAAGCTAGCTTGTGAAGACCAAAAAATGACTAAGCCGAAGAAAAAGCCTGCACCCAAGCCAAAGATAGTGCAGAAGTGGGTACCCAAGATTGCAACGCCCGCAAAGAGCGTTGATCGGAAGTGAAGAAGAGAAGAAGTCTAGCTATGGACTTTAAACGAAGCGCTAGGCGGGAGGCAACCCGTTCGTTGAGTCAAGAATAAGCTACCGGGAGGACAACCCGATCAAGAATAAAGGCTGCCGGGAGGGCAACCCGGAAGATTTTTGAATTTCAAGTAAGTGATGAACAAGTCTCGGAGAACCTTTTATTTGCTCAGTCATTTTATTTGGATTTTCCGACCTTAAACCAATGACATGAGCCATCCCATGATTTATTTGCCTCTTTTCGAGAAACTAGAACAAAAAATTCAGACCCTATCCAAGCCTTTCATCCTCTTCATGATGTTAAGGTTGGCTTGTTTTACATGTTAAAAACACATGAGTAGAGCCTCGCTATGTTCCTTAATGATTTTAATCTTTGACGCATGGTGGGACTCGCGTGAACCTAGGTAATTCGATTTTTGGTTTCATTCAACTTAACATCCACCGGTTTCTCTAGATTTAGAATTTTTCTAAGCCCCATTGTTTTTATTTGTTCAAAATTTCTCTCTCATGTTTGGCCAAAACTAGAGCCTAAACCCATACCACCACGGTCAAGCCGGAGGACCTTGCTATCAAGTAATGAAAGCAAACGATCCCGGTGCAACCAAAATAAAGGTAGTTGAAAGGTTTTCGACTTACAAATGTTTTTGATGCCTAAGAACTCCTCTAAGAATACTTTTGGACTAATTGCTAGCTCTGAGTTAATTCTTGATTTAGAAGAGTGATTAGCGTCAAAACATGATTGAGGGGAAGATTTTGAGTTTGCTTGCTTTGTGCTCCATGATGCATCACGGAAAGGTCTTATCAGCAAGGCATCTTGGGCACATGTAAAAGACAAGCATGGGGGGGCAGCAATGACTTTGTTTTGCAGGAAATAAGTGAAAGCACATAAAACATGGAAGACAAGAAGTGACACGAAGTAAAAGAGGGAGGCATTGATCCCATCATTCAAAACAAAGGAGTGGCCGAGAGCGTTTGGGTAATGGATTCTTGTGGAGCACGAGGACACATGACAACAAGGAAGAGAGAAGCACCTCGGAGAAATCTAGAGCCGAGAGGAGCAGGAGGCCCCCTAGGCCGATCTGCCTAGGCCGGCCGGCCTGCCCCTTCCAGTCAGCCCCCGAGGCTCCCCTTCGTCTGGTAAGTAGTCATCCATTTGCTAGTTCGTGTTCTTGAGTTCTTATCCCAGAAGTTCCAGAAACCACCCATAAAAATTTGTGCCTCACTTCCTTCTCTAAAAATCCCTGGTTAATCAATACAATTCTTGTCAATCCATATACTTTCTTTGTATGTATTTCTACCGGCGAGAAACCCCCGGGGAGGTTGTTTGTGAGTTTGTGCAGCAAGGTATGATAATAAAAGCCATGAACGCCATCTTCGGAAGGAGAACAAGATCGTCGTCAAGGGTGTTGTCATTAAGCTCTTCGCGGAGGCACTCCATCTCTGAGTCCCCACGAAGCATGGAGGAGGATGTGGCACCACCGAGAAGCGACATGCTGCTCCTTGAAGAGTACACGAAGCTCGTCCATGCGGTACACCGAACTGCAAGGGCACACGGAGGAGCCACATGTTCGACCTCTACACCACCATATACTCCGAGGCACTCCAAGCTTGCTCTCATCATAAAGACGGAGGATCAACCATTGGAGGAAGGGCGAAGGAAGGAAGAAGAAATAATGCTTTCAAGTTTGGTTTGATTTTTCCTTCTTCTTTCCTCTATTTTTCAGTTTGAGTGCAAATTGTGTGCGTAGCATTTTCAGTTTTTTTATTTTCAGCATGTGTGTGGTGGTATTAGTTTTTGTTTTCCATCACCATGAATAAGTTTCACCACCGTTTTATGATCTTTAATATGGATGGAAAATTGTACCATGTTGATATGTGATGATCATTGCCGCTTTGCTCGATCTTATGCTTGATTTATGCATGTTTAAGCTAGTGCTCTCTTTTAATATGAATCTGAAATTTAATTAAATGCTAGCTTAATCTTGTGTGGAGGTTATGATAACTCAAGTCCCATAGTTCTTTTTCGTTGCTCTCAACTTTGAATGAATCGAAGAACCTTTTTATTCTCAAAAAGTTATGCTAACCTTGTCATGAGTACCGCTTGCATTTTGCTCTACCCATCCAAAGCCTAAATTTACTTGAGTGCAAAACATTAGTATATACAAGATTTATTTTTGGGTGCTTTGATTCAAGGCCTGATTTCTCTGGCCCGAGACTAAGAAACTGGTCATTCCGTTTTTGCATATCGTTCTTTATGCTAGCCTCTTCTATCCGTGCATTGTGAGTTTCCACATTGGGAATTTCACAAACCTCGCTGGATATCCAACCGCAAAACCCAAATATATCTTTTTTGTGTTCACCTCCTTGACCACAACCCAATATATGAGTATGGATGAATACTTTGAGGAAGATTACAAGGATGGTGCATCAAGTGAGTAAGGGAGACTTCCAAAAGGATCCCTAGAAGATTTTTCGAGTATCTCTCTCTAAGAAAATATGAGAGCTTCAATTCCCACCTTGGCATATTTATCACCTCTTTTGCCCAAGGACGAGCAAAAGTCTAAGCATGGGGGGTTGCCAAGGAAGTGCTAGTATAGTCTAGAGTTCAAGGGGAGCAAATAAAAAAAGAGAAAAAGTATGATGAAAGAAAAAAAATGATGATAAAAAAGAAAAAGTATGATGAGAAAAAAGAAAAAATTAATAATAAAGCTCCCCGGTTCTCTAGCTATGTTTAGCGCTTTTTGAGTTTTCAAGAGGATTCAAGATCAAGACCCATACTCATCTTTCCAACCATGTGCAATCCGATAACGAGGACTTCGTTTGTGCCTCGGGATCACTCTTTACCATTTGCACATGTCCACCTATCTCAAAGTGCGTGTATTTTTCTCTTCCCCCTCATTGAGAACATTATTTCTCCAATGACCTTCTTGACGAGTCTCGGTAAGACCATGAGAAGCTAGTCTTGTTTTAATAATATCTCAACTATAATATCTTGGTAGGACTAAACTTTCCTAAAGCTCTATATAAAGCTTTCCACCATATACTTTGAGAGAGGAAAGGAGTAGAACAAGTAGGTTACTTTGAGAGAGGAAAGGAGTAGACAAGATGAGATGAGAGTACATGAGCAAAGTGCAAGATGGTTACTTTTGATCTTGGTAAAGCAATTTTTCTCTTTATCTTATTCCTTATTTTTCAAAATTTCTGAGATTTGTTTAAAAGTTTGAGAGCTTGATCAAGTACTTGTGGAAAGAGCTTGAATGATATCTACCCTCCATAAAGATAAAAGTTAGTACACTATGGAACTTAATCTAGAGAGCATTATATTTTCTCATGTATGATCAAGTGTAGGGTTTGAACATTGAAGGGCAACACTGATATCCATTGAAGGCTTACTCGAGGACGAGCAAGGTTTAAGCATGGGGGGATGTTGGCGGTCGATTTCCGTCAACCTAGCCACTTGTTTACCTTCTATGTTGGTATTAATTTGATATTCACACTAATGATCCTAACCCCCATTATATGTTAAGTTCGCACTTGTGCATGGTTTTTGGAGTTTATTGTTTACACAGGAATCAAGAGCTTAAATGAGGACTTCTGGGTAAAGTTCATTAAGGGTTTTACAAGGTGATCACGGACCTCGGGGCAAGTCAAGATACAAGATGAACCAAGGACTAAAGCGTGAAGCCAAGAAGTGTCGAGGACCTAGACCGAAGATGCGGGAGTTCATACGCAAAGCACCCTTATCTAAACCGCGAGGAAAATGACGTCAAGGACCCACATGCAACTCGGCAAAAGTTCTAGAAGACACGAGAAGCGACGGGAAGGAAGCCGGGGCCGAACTGGGCCGAAATGGGCCCAGGCCGGTCGGCCCAGGCTGGCCGGCCCAGCCCATTCCGGGCCAGGTTCGGCACCCCCTTTGACCTAGACGATCCTCGGGCTATTTATAGTCCCCGTGCGAAGTCCCAACCATCAAGTCATTCGTCATCCGCCGCCGAGGAGCAGAGAAGCTTGAGGGACACCATCTCGGAGAGGAGGGTCGTGATAGTCGTCTAGGGTTCACCTAGCTGGCGTGGGAACCTTGCATGGAAGACCACGTCGGAGTTGCGGAGGCTTGAATCAAGATCAAGGTAAAATCCCGGTTGGATCTTATTCATGTATACGCTTATGATGGAGTTTCAATGAATCCGATAATTAGCAATCAAGTGCTTCCTCTTTGGTTTTGTCTTCTCTTGGTTTTGCTTCTTCCTTGATCTATACTTAAGATAGATCGCCTAGGGTGCTCTTGTAGCCGCGGTGGCTAGAGGTGCATACCCGACCTACCAAGTGTTTTCAACACGTTCTTCATGATCGTGCTCTTAGGTTCACCTGCACAAGAAGCGGGGCATCGTGACAGGATGTCGATCACGTGTACGGTAGATGCCTTCGAGAATTGGACCGGAAACCATATGCTTTTTATGAGATTCTTATTGCTATCTTCATCTCTCGCTTGGAACTACGACAAAGGCACGATCTAGACTCTCTAGATCGGTTACCTCTTGCTTTATCTTGCTACCTTTCATGTTTTAGTAGATTAGATGTGTTCGAAACCTCTCTTAAACAAAGTGCTTTCTCACTTTATTGGATCGATCTTGCGTTGCACATTGTTCCACGGATTCGATACTTTGGGTTCACCACTCAAGGGAAGAAGGGTCCCTTGACTACGACGAGGGATTTGTCCGCTTGCAAGTCCAAACGAAGTTTGCAACGACAATCAAACGTCAACACATCCATCACTAGTTTGATTAAATATATCGAATGATATGGAAAAAATAATAAGTGAAGGAACAACAATATCATATCATGTGTTTTTATAGATTGTAACATTTTTTTTCATTTTTTTATAAATGACTTGACTAGCAACAATATCAAGATTCTATTTGCTCTATAGGTGCATAATGCCAAATTCTACATCGTAGTTCTGCTCAATGTTTGTTTGATTCCTTGAATCACGACATCACCAAAGAACTTAATTCATTTTGCTTGTTACAATTTGTTCAAAGTACATTGCAAAAAATGTGATCTCATGTGCCCAGACATCACCGATGTAGGTTTCTAAAATAATAATTAAGATGATGAATTACAAAATAATATAATACAATAACTAATTTTTAGAGCTTATTTAATACCTTACTATTCCAAATTATAAGTTTCAACTTTTGTTCTAATAATTTTAAAGTTAAACATCTCTAATTTTGACTAAATTCATAGAATAATATACACAAATGTATAATACTCCTTCTATATAATAATATTTAAAAAATCATGAACTAACTAGCATAAAATTATGATATGAAGATAGTATCAAATTAGTTTCATTTGGTACCTCATCTAAAATATTTTAATAGTGTATTATTTTGTAATTTATAGACATTACAATATTTTTTGTGTAATTTATTAGATAAGTTGGATTTAGAACAAACTAAAATTATTTATAATTTGGATGGATGGTTTACTATGATTCAATATATTTATTGGTCATAAGAAAAAACATATAAATTTTATAGCCAGGATGTGAAAGTCTAAAAAAATCTTCATATGCGCGAACGAAAACCATAATCCATAGTGAAGGAAGGGACACACCCACGACTCGCCACACATCCCCTCCCCTTCACAAACGGGCGCGCGTCGCGCCACGCCGTAGCTGCTGCCACCAGCCGGCCCACCACAAGGCGAGTGCTCCCGTTGCTCTACTCTGCACGGCAACCTAAGCACGCCGCATTGCTAATCCGGTAGGCTCCCCAGCCCAAATCGCTTCATTCGATCCTTGGGTCTACCACTAGGCACGAGACAAGTTTCAAGGCTCCGAGGTGTGCTCTTTGACAGTTTCACTAGTCTCCCATACCATTTTGTCACCACTTGCAAGCTATATTTAGGTATATTGCCAGTCGACCAAGTTTTTAAAAGAAATGTTAGGTCAGTCTTAGTGAGGTTTCGTGAGAGTGTTTCATAGCATGAATGTCTAAACACATCACCAAAATAGCTGACATGGCACGATCTTGAATAGAAGAGAGAAACCAAGCATTTCATCATCACAACACTGTCTGGGCACGATTACCTATTTACCTAGTCTTGTGAAACGAGATGAAACATGCACTGACGGTGTTTTCATTGCATCGGCGGATCCGCTACTCTGCTCCTCGCTCCTTGCGCTGCTGGTGGCCTCCCTCATCCTCCCCATCCCCTGACTGCCTTCCAGTCCTCTCCGTTCTCACATCGGTGGTCACTAATCCCCCGCCCTGCCCGTTGACGGCTGTTAAGTGCTACTTTTACACTGTCAATACCTACATAAAATAAATGTAAAAGGATCATCAACACTAGAATAGGGCTTGATACTAACGATTTTCACAAGTGTTGGTGTTTCTAGCTTTTGTTGCAGGATGCACCCGAATGTGTGCCAAATGGTACAATTGAGAGCAAGTAGTCCAATGGCTATTAAAGGACATCATCATAAACAACCTCAAATGCCAATTTGGACTGCACCATTGCGACGGGCTCGTCGAGACGATCGAAATGGATATATCATTTGTCTACTTCGGAGTCCGGATGGGAAAGATATGCACAAGACAAGATCATACTCCCGATATCTTGTGAGCCGGTGGGACCCACACCAGACCACGTGGCGACGTGTGCCACATTGGATGCCATGTGTCCATGACACCTCATCAATCCATGTGAAGCAACTCCTGACGAATCAGACTCCGCCACGTGTGCAGCACAAGGATCCAAGGGCCCACCAGGGACCCAAACCACCTCCAAACTCGGCATGCACCTAGAACCGTCATAAGGGCCCACATATCAGTCACCCAGAGATAGAACAAGCCAGAAGGAGGTGGGCCAGGGTCGGCCGAACCCAGGTTCGGCCGAACCCTTCTGGTCTTCGTTCGCCATCTGCTTCCACGTGGTGCCTCATGGTTGATCCCTTGCAGCGTTCCGGGGTGGATCGGTGACATGGCACCCGTTGATTGGCCGGTAGAAGGTCGGTTTGGTTCCTTCCCCTGGAAGCTAGAGAAGAGTGCAATGCAAGACTCCTCGCCACGTGTCACTCTCCTATTGGTGGCGCCCAAGGAAGGCTGCACACTTTGGAGAGGAAGGCTGTGACAGAACCGCCCAAAATAAATCCAGATTATCACCTAAGCCGGTCCACGTGGCTCATAAGCGATAACCAGGAGCTATTTTGTCACCTCTGCCGGGTCATGCCCGGTAAATCACTTACACAGGATCAAGATATGCGCTAAGGCCACACAAAGGCGGGACCAGAGTACATCATTACATTACAAGTACTTAATATTACAAACCAGGTTTTTCAGTACATAAAAGTAAACATGGTTCAGAGTTTAAATAGCAAAAATTAAACTAAACGCATGATACACATAGGAGGCCATCCACAATGTATCACTCCTCATCATCGTTCTCCCATTCAATCTCCCAACCCTCTGGAATGGTACCAGGCCAGATAGGGTTACCTGAAAACAACAAAATAAGCAAGGCTGAGTATTCTAATACTCAGCAAGACTGACCCGTCATCTAGGTTTCAAAGCAACTCCTGAAACTTAAATGCACAAGTAAACAATAAATATTAAAAAGTAAAAGTAAAGTGAGATTTTATCCCAAAAAGGTTATATGCATCCGGTGCTTGCCTTCCTCAGACTCAACAACAACCTTGGGCTCTTCTGGACTTTGGTCCAGGTCTTGCTGCCCACTAACTTGGTTCAGCTCTCCACTAGCGGATCCCTCCTCCTCAACAAGTGTGTACGTCCCGTCGGGTAGATCTACATGTTATGCATATGCATTAGTATTAAGGTGAAGGTGAGATATTTTACAATTAAACCCAACTCTTGTTGGCCACATACATCAAAACAAACAAGAGAGCTCACACAAGTATGGTGTGTGGTGAGAGTGAACTAACATCTATTTTGATGGTGATTGCGTGCACATCTAAACAAATTAACTTATTAAACTTCATTAAAATTAAGGGGTGGATAAAGAGAGACTAACTATGCCTTTGATGGTGATTGTGTGCATATCTAAGAAAGTTAAACTCATAAAATTCACCATCAGCATGGGGGTTGTGCTTAAATTCATTTTAAACAGCAACTGAACTTAAACACCTCTAAAACAAATTAAAAGATAAAATAAAGTTATATATTCCATTATAACTAGCCATTCATCCATAAATCATAATAATTAAAATATGACTCCAACTGGCATGAAAATTTTACCACAGCAGCATATGACCAAACTAAACTTAAATATAAATTTTCAGCTCAATATCATTTATACATTATTTTAAATGAAAAAGACAAGACTCAGCCTAGATAAACTTCATTAAATCATACAAAAAGATTTACTAGCCCTTTTGATCCTAAACTTTTTCTACAGCTCCAATATGCCAAAACTAAGTTCTAACCCAACATGTTCAAGTGGATTCATCATATATTTCAAGTTATGAATTTGACAACCATCACAAGCATAAATACCAAACACTGCCCAAACAGATTCCTAAAATCATCATTATTTTTCTAAAGATGCTTAACATAATGACAAAAAGCTAGGGTGCATTGGTTCTGAAAGAAGTTATATTTTGAGGGAACTATAAAAAGCATCAAGCTTAAACTAACATAGATCTTACAAAAATCATAACTAGAGTTCTACACAACAAACATGTGTGCAAATTGGTCACAAAACTGCACATGGAGAACACAACAACATATCCAAATTTCATTGCATTTGCATGTGTACATTTTGAACTACAACAAATATGCCTCAAACTGAGTTTGAATTTACATTTAAAAACTAAATAGAAAAACACTATACAACTTTTGTAAAAGTTGTAGATCTGCTCACAAGGATTCCAGAACAGTTAGATTTACATTTTTCTGATTTTTCTACAATTTTTCACGAATTTTTGAAGTTTCAGCCGAACCCTAAACCAACTTTTACAGCTAGACCCTCGACAGAAAATTTGGAAATTACAAATACACCCTTTCTTTACATAAAACACCCTGGAAAGAACGGGGGAGACGCAATGTAGTCCCTGCCGGCGGGAGGAGCTCGCCGGCGGCGGTCTGGTCACCGGAGTTCGTCGGGAGCGGGCTCTAAGGTCAATACGTACCTCCCGGGGACGATTCCAGGTGTTGGCCGGGCTTGGGAGGCAGCCATCGGGCCCCGGAAGCGAGGCACCTCCTGCACGCCTGCTGCGACCGTGGTAGGCCGGCAACGGCGTGGCCGAGCGGGTTGGCGGTGGCGTGGCGGAGTTTAGGAGGTCCAGGGGGAGACGCGGAAGGGAAGAAGACGACTCGGACGGACAGGAGAGGAGGAGCTGCGGTGGCAGGAAGTAATGTCGGCGGCTCCGCTCTGTTCTGCTCCGTCGGAGCTCTGTGTGCGCGCGAGACGGAACAGAGACGAGAGGGATGAGGGCGGGGCTGGGTTTAGGTGTGTGCATCTGAAAGTGCATCTTGGCCCCTAATTGTTTTGGTGATAGTGACAAACACAATTTGTGGCATTTGACGTTTGAATAAGATGTGTGCAGGATTTACTTAATTGAAAATTATGGTTTTGACCAAAAGAAGGCCCCCAACTCCAATTCGGCGTTTTCAACTCAAGTCAAGGCTTAATTTAATTTTGATTTTGAATTTGAGTATAGGAAACACCGTACTATAAAGGGGGATGCGAATTGATAGCCAAGAGATGCTAAAAGTGCTTTAGGAGATGACCCAAGTGAGTGAGAAGAGATTAGAGTTGACACGTGCACATTTGCTTATCTTACCTCAACTCCTCAGCCTTTGTCGGTAGTACCGACGCCAGGTCGGTAGTACCAACAAGGCCTCACTAGCGAGTTTTAGCCAGGGGCTCGGTAGTACCGACCCTGCGTCGGAACTACCGATACGCCTCCACTGTTGGGTTTCTGCGACACTCCTCGGTAGTTCCGACCCCGTGTCGGAAGTACCGATAAACCCCGATTCTGCACAGTAACGGCTAGTTTTCAGGGTTGGGTATAAATACCCCCCTTCTTCTCCCTCACTCATGGCTGACCAACCACGGGACAGACACTCACTTGAGCATTCACTCCACTTCTCCCCTCCCTCCTAGAGCTAAGATTTGATTCCTTTGAGCTAGAGCTTGTGTAGAGAAGTGATTCCTAGTGAGGAATAGAGAAGCTTTGAGAGCCCCTTCGAATCTCCCCATCTCAAGAGCACTTGAAGCATCTCCGGGCAATTGATTCGTGTTTGTTACTCTTGAAGCTTGCTTCTAGACGGTTAGGCGTCTCCCGTTGAGTGCCCTCTTGGTGTGGTGCACCCGGGATCGTTTGTATTACCCTCTCCTTGGTGGAGAATTCTTAGTGAGCACCAATCTTCCTTTGTGGGGATTGGAAGAGGAAAAGAGGCTCTTGGTGATAGCCCTCCCTTTGTGGGAACCTCAACGGAGACGTAGCTTCCTTTGTGGGAGTGAACTTCGGATTAAATTCTTGTGTCTCCATTTGCTTGCTTGAATTCTTTGTTTCTCTCTAACCCTAGAGCTTGTTTGTGCTCGATCTCTAAATTGGTTGTGCTCCAACTCATATCTTTGGTTGCAGGTGGTTCTTAGCTTCTAAACTAAACCTTTGATTCAAATAGAATTGCTAGAATCGCTTTACATTTCAAATTTCGTTTTAGTCACCTCTGTACTGTCGGTAGTACCGGTCCGGTACCGGAAGTACCGACCCCTCGGTAGTTTCGGCACCGCGTCGGTAGTACCGACAGGTGTTTTAACCGCTGCATTTGTTTCAGAAATTTGAAGTGATCCTATTCACCCCCCCTCTAGGCATCACAAGGTCCTTTCAATTGGTATCAGAGCCTAATCCCTTGATTTAGGCTTAACCACTAAGGGATCAAGATGTCGGGGAGCGGAGACAACCAATCCGCTGAAGAAATCGCCGCCAAGGAAGCTCAAGAGAAAGAGCTTAAGGCAGCCCAAGACGTCATCGGGAAGGCCCCAAGCCGTTCCAACAGAGAAAGCTCCGATGACTCTTCATCCGACTCGGACTCCGACTCCGACTCAAGTGATGAAGACGTCAAGGATGATGATGATGCGGTAAGGAAGGCGGCGAAGAAGAGAAGAAAAGCCAAGAAGAAGAAGAAGGCCAAGAAGATGGCCAAGAAGCTCCTCAAGAAGATGATCAAGAAGGAGCAAGCAAAGCATTACCACTCCGGCTACTATGAAGTGCCATTCCACTACGGACAACCCACGGGCAACAATCCTAACGAAAAGTTTTATTCCGTTCATTTGGGAAAGCCTCCCCACTTCGATGGGAAAGACTATCCCAAATGGGCTTATGATATGCAAATGCACCTCTACGGGCTTCACCCTTCTCTTTGGAAGATTGTGGTTGTAGGTGTGACAATCCCCGCCAAAGGAGAAGCTCTTACACTTGAGCATGAGCAAGACCTCCACCGCAACGTGCAAGCAACAAGAGTAATCACGGGATCCTTGTGTGCTCAAGAGTTCAACAAAGTCCGAAACATCCAAATTGCCAAGGTGATTTGGGACACACTCAAGGAGGCACATGAGGGTACCGATCAAGTGAGAAGAGGCAAGATCGACTTGATTCACGGAGAGCTTGAGCTTTTCGTCATGAAGGATGGAGAGATCGTGAGGGAAATGTATGATAGGCTAATACTTCTTGTCTCGGACATCAAAGCCCTAGGAAGCAATGATTGGGATGATGAGAAGGTCACAAAGAAGTTGCTAAGAGCTTTCACACCGAGGAATCCAAACCTAGCAACCATGATAAGAAGAGATCCCAACTATCACAACATGACTCCCAATCAACTTCTTGGTGAAATCTTGCATCAAGAGCTAGTTGATCAAGACGTGGAGAAGTCTCTTACATTGAAGGTGAACAAGAGTCTAGCCCTTAATGCTAGCTCTAGTGAAGTGGTGGAATTAAAGCCGAAGACTTCCAAGACTAAGAATGAAGATTCAAGTGAAGAAGGAAGTACGGATGAAGAAACCGCCTTTGCCATAAGAAAATACAAGAAGTTCTTGAAGTCCAAGGCATCAAGGAAAGGTGGTGATGATAGAAAGAAGAAGTCACAAAGAAAATGCTATGAGTGTGGAGAGTATGGACACTTCATCGCCGAGTGTCCCAAGAACAACAGCAAGGACAAGAATGAGGAAGAGAAAAAGTACAAGGAGAAGAGCAAAGAGTACAAGAACATGTACCAAGGGCGTGCTCACGTGGGTCAACAATGGGACTCAAGTGATGAAGATGAAACACCAAAGAAGAAAGGCATGGCAACACTTGCCATGGCACAAGGAGCATCTTCGCCACGCCTCTTCAACAACTTCTCCGACGATGAGGACAACTCTCACTTTTGTCTGATGGCAAGAGGGAGCAAGGTACAAGAGTCAACCACCTCATCCTCTCTCACCTCATCATCTTCCACACCTAGTAATGACATAGACAACCTAGATGAGGAAAAAGAAATGGAGGCAAACATGATAAAGCAATTTGGTAAAAAAGGCCATAAAGAAATTAAAAAGCTTTTGGACAAATTAGAGGAAAGGAAGGAGATTCTCCATGAGCAAGAAGACTTGCTTATCCGTGAAAAGGAAAGAAACCTTGCTCTAGAGAAAATCCTTGCCGAAGAAAAGGCTAAGGTGGAGAAGTTGACCACGGACTTGTCCTTGGCTAATGACTCCAACAAGAGGATGTCAAAGGATTACACTTTGGCAAATGAATCTCTAGCTTCCCTAAAGGCTACTCATAATGAGCTTCAATTAAGCTTTTCATGCTTGATGGATAAACATAAAAATCTTGAGGCAAACTATAGTACCCTTTGGGAAAGCACCAAAGCCAATTCTAAGGAAACACTTGACTCTAGTGCCTCCACTAGCAAAGGTTGTTCTATTTGCTCTAATGTTGATATAAATGCTCTCAAGACTAACCATGCAAGGCTTGAGGAAACAATCAAGAGCAAAGACAAAGAAATAGCCCGATTGAACATGTTGATCACTCAAGGCAAGAATGGTGCCAAGTCCATCCCTAAGGTGGTTGACAAGCAAGGACTTGGGCACTACAAGAACAACAAGGTCAATGGTAGGGTGGTGGTTAAAGGGCATGAGATCCCCTTGTGGAACAAGGGAGGCTACCTCAACACTATTATGGATATTGCCCATGGAGTCACCACCTCCACCACAACAAAGGACAAGCCAAAGATTGTGAACACCACAAAAGGGAATGGTGGGGTTAATTCTCCATCAAAGGCATTGAAGAATGTGGTTGAACACAAGCCCTCTCCCAACTACACTTGTGACTATGTTGTGACCTTGGACCACAATGGTAAAATGGTGGTCAAGTATGTTGGGGCCTACACAAAGAAGACTATGAGGAAGAGTGTGTGGGTTCCGAAAGTTTATGCTTCTAACCTCCAAGGACCCAAATCCTTTTGGGTACCTAAACCAAAAGCCTAAACTTGTTTTGTAGGCCTACTCCTCCGGTGGAAGCGCATGGTTGATTGATAGTGGTGCCACTAATCACATGACCGGAGATGAAGGCTTATTTGCATCCCTTGATCATTATGACAACCCTACGGAAGCTATCATCTATGGAGACAATGGTCAAGGAGATGTAATCGGTCTAGGTAAAATTGCTATCTCAACAACAAATTCAATTGAAGATGTTTTTTATGTGTAAGGTTTAGGGTACAACTTGTTGTCGGTTTCACAACTTTGTGAGAAAGGCTACAATTGTCTCTTTACCAAAGAGGGTGTGACCGTCTCTAGAAGTGAGGATTCCTCTATTGTCTTTGCGGGTCACCTAAGGGGAAAGCTTTACTATGTGGACTTCACAGAAGTAAAGGTGGACCCTAAGGCTTGCCTAGTGGCAAAATCCGACATAGGTTGGCTATGGCATCGCCGACTAGCCCATGTTGGCATGAGGAACTTGGCCAAACTTCAAAAGGACGAGCACATCGTAGGACTAACAAATGTTGTTTTTGAGAAAGATAGGTTATGTAGTGCCTGTCAAGCGGGAAAACAAGTTGGAGCGCATCATCCCGCCAAGAACATCCTATCAACATCAAGACCATTGAAGCTGCTACACATGGACTTGTTTGGGCCAATCGCTTACATAAGCATCGGTGGTAACAAATATGGTTTAGTAATTGTTGATGATTTTTCCCGTTTCACCTGGGTATTCTTTTTGCAAGATAAAAGTGAAGCAAAGGGAATTGTGAAGAAGTTCATTAGAAGAGTTCAAAATGAGTTCGAGCTCAAGGTCAAGAACATAAGGAGTGACAACGGCTCGGAGTTTAGAAACACTCAAGTTAAGGAGTTCCTAGATGAAGAAGGCATCAAGCATGAACTCTCCGCTCCATACACACCTCAACAAAATGGCATCGTTAAGAGGAAGAACCGTACGTTGATTGAAGCGGCAAGAACAATACTTGATGAATACAAGACTCCGGACTCATTTTGGGCAGAAGCCATCAACACCGCATGCCATGCCGCCAACCGACTCTACCTCCACAAGTACTTGAACAAGACTCCCTACGAGATCATCACCGGTAAGAAGCCTAGTGTGCATTACTTTAGGGTCTTTGGGTGTAAGTGTTTCATACTTAACAAGAAACCCAAAGCCTCAAAGTTTGCATCCAAGGTTGATGAAGGTTTTCTCATTGGTTATGGAACTAACGAACATGGCTATCGTGTTTTCAACAAAACCACCGGTTGTGTTGAGACCACGGTAGACGTGAAATTTGATGAATCCAACGGCTCTCAACGAGAGCAAGTTAGTGAAAACCTTGTAGATGATGAAGAACCCCCAAGTGTGTCAGTCTTTAGAATGGGGACCGGTGAAGTTATGCCTCGTGAGGCTCAAGTTCAAGCTCCGGGTGACGCAAGCAATCAAGATCCATCATCATCAACAAGAGTGGAACCACCAAGTTCTCAAGTTCATCAAGATACAAGTCAAGTTCATGGTGACGATCATGGACGGGGCTTTGATCAAGGGGGAGAACAAGATGGTGAAGCTCAAGAAGAAGCCCCACAAGATGAAGATGATGATGGACCCATTCAACGTCAATCTCAAGCACCACACCCAAGAGTACATCAAATGGTTCAACGGGATCATCCCGTTGACAACATACTTGGGAGTATCCAAAGAGGGGTAACAACTCACTCAAGATTGTCAAATTTTTGTGTATTTTACTCATTCGTCTCTTCTTTGGAACCTCTTAGTGTGGAACAAGCTCTTGAGGACCCGGATTGGATTATTGCCATGGAGGAAGAATTGAACAACTTCAAGAGGAATGAAGTTTGGGAGTTGGTGCCAAGACCAAAGCAAAATGTGATCGGCACCAAATGGGTCTTTAGGAACAAGCAAGATGAATTTGGTGTCGTCACAAAGAACAAGGCAAGACTTGTTGGCAAAGGGTACACTCAAGTTGAAGGCTTGGACTTTGGAGAGACCTATGCACCGGTAGCAAGGCTTGAATCAATTCGTATCCTTTTGGCCTATGCTACTCATCATGACTTCAAGCTTCATCAAATGGATATCAAGAGTGCATTCTTGAATGGACCTCTCCAAGAAGAAGTATATATTGATCAACCACCGGGCTTTGAAGATCCGAACTTTCCCAACCATGTGTACAAGCTCCATAAGGCGCTCTATGGGCTCAAGCAAGCTCCTAGAGCATGGTATGAATGCCTTAAGGATTTTCTTCACAAGAACGGTTTTGAGATAGGCAAAGCCGATTCTACTCTCTTCATTCAAAGAAATGGAAATGATATCTTTGTATGCCAAATTTATGTTGATGACATTATCTTTGGTTTTACTAATGATAAGTTTTGTGAAGAGTTTAGTAGGATCATGACCAAGAGATTCGAGATGTCTATGATGGGTGAATTGAAGTTCTTCCTTGGGTTTCAAATCAAGCAAATGAAGGAAGGGACTTTCTTGTGTCAAACCAAGTATGTAAAGGATATGCTCAAGAGGTTTGACATGGCCGATTCCAAGCCCATCAAGACCCCTATGGCACTTAATGGACATCTTGATCTCAATGAAGAAGGGAAGTCGGTCGACCAAAAGGTATATCGCTCCATGATTGGCTCCCTCCTTTACGTTTGTGCATCTAGGCCCGATATAATGCTTAGTGTGTGCATGTGTGCAAGATTTCAAGCTAATCCTAAGGAGTGTCATCTAATGGCCGTTAAGAGAATCTTTAGATATTTGGTACACACTCCTAACCTTGGCTTGTGGTATCCCAAGGGCTCCACTTTTGATTTACTTAGCTATTCCGATTCGGACTATGTCGGTTGCAAAGTAGATCGAAAGAGCACTACCGGGACTTGCCAATTTCTTGGTAGGTCTTTGGTTTCGTGGAGCTCAAAGAAGCAAAATTTGGTTGCTTTGTCCACGGCCGAAGCCGAGTATGTGGCGGCCGGTGCTTGTTGTGCACAACTCTTGTGGATGAAGCAAACGTTGAGTGATTACGGTTGTGAGTTTAGTAAGATTCCACTCTTGTGTGACAATGAGAGTGCCATTAAGCTAGCAAACAATCCGGTCCAACACTCTAGAACAAAGCACATAGATATTCGACATCATTTCTTAAGGGATCATGAGGCTAAGGGAGATATTGCTCTACGTCATGTGAGCACCGAGAGGCAACTTGCCGATATCTTCACTAAGCCTCTAGACGAGCAAAGGTTTTGTGCTTTGAGAAGTGAGCTAAACATCTTGGATTCTCGTAACTTGGCTTGACTTGTTGCACACAAAATTGTTTGATGTCTAGATGGAGAGAAAAATGTTTTATTTTCTTCACTTTGTGTGCGTCTTACAAAACTTGGTTCTTCCCATAGTGTGTGGTGATTATCGCTTCGATTGATTGATTGTGTCTAATCACCAAGCCCTATGGTTGCTCTACATGTCCATAGTATTTTCCCTCTATCTATTTCAGCTATTCTCTCAATCTCTTCTTCAAAAATTCCTGAATTCACGGTACTACCGACACGAGGTCGGAAGTACCGCTAAGTGCTCACTGTTGGAAATTCGAAAAACCACGGTACTACCGACACGAGGCCGGTAATACCGATGAGAGCTTACTGTTTGGATTTCTGCAAAATCAGCGGTAGTACCGGTGCCCTGTTGGTACTACCGATCGGACCCTCGGTAGAACCGACCCTCCGTCGGTAATACCGATATGGGCTCTCTGGCTCAATTTTCTTGGACCCTCGGTAGTACCGGGGCCCTGTCGGTACTATCGATAACCGTCGCTGGGGTATAAATACTCCTCGAACCAGACTCATTCTAGGGTTCGTTTCCAGACCGTTGCCGCCTCTCTCTCCCCTCCTCTCTCAAATCCGTGAGGGGAACTCCAAATCCAACCGTGAAAACTTCAAACTAGCCACTCCATTGGATTCCCCACCCTTCGGAACATCCGATCCTCGCCGGGAGTTCTTCGATTCGCGCGGGAACGCTCAAGGTATTTCATTCAAAATCCTCTCTAATCGATCTCTCAATGCCGTTGTTTCTAGGAGGAATGCTTTAGGGAATCATCTTTATATCCATCCTAGAACACTTGCCCATGATCTCGTAGCGTTTCGTTGGTTGAATCACTCGGTTCATGGATTTTTTCGCACTGTGGCGGACCCCGTCGGTAGTACCGACCCCATGTCGGTAGTACCGACAGGCGTCTGTCACAGGTGCTTAAGTCCATGAACTGAGCCAATCCTTTTCAAATCTTTCACACCCATCTTATGCAATCCTTATACACTCTCTCAGATGAGTCGGGCCGGCAAGCAAGTGATCCAAGAAGGCTCCGATGAGGATGACGTCCCTCTCGCTCAAAGGAAGAGGAAGGTGGGCAAGGGTGCTCAACGCCCACGTAGTCGAGGCCGTAAAAATCCTCCAGCTGCTCCTCGTCGCTCGACTAGTCAAGGTCACCATGCACGTACCAAGCAAGCTCATGAACCGGATGATCATTATGATGACTACGAAGATATCTCTTTGGACTCTCTTGCGGGTTTTGTGCTTAGGCCCTGCGTGCCTCCTCGTCCGGCAACTACAATGGGAATCATGAAGATGGTTGACTACAAGAGTGGGTCACATGACGTGTTCAAGCAAAGGTACTCCGATCCAGCTGAATGGCAAAAGGAATTTGAAGATGACCGCTTTTGGCTCAAGTTCAATGCCGATTGGTATGAATCGGTTATCTTATGCAAGGAGCACATGACCATTGACATGAAGTCCATCAATTGGGATGCTTTGAGGTCATTCAACATTCCGGCCGTCAATGAGGCCATTGACATTTGCCATGCTAAGGGAATGACTTCAATCATGGCACTGAATTATGATTGGAATGAAGAAGTCATCGCACAATTCTATGCCAATCTTTATGTCCGGCGTGAAACCAAGACCTTTCATTGGCTCTTACAAGGGAAGCCTCTCTCCGTCTCTTATGAGAGGTTCGCGCAGATTCTTGGTTTTGATGCGGAGGATCTTGGTCGTCATAAGATTCATGGAGGAGAAATCCCACTTGACAGTGAGATGGCATTCATGTACGACGCCGCTTATGGCAAGGTTGAGTTTGGTACTACTCATGGTATGAAGCCCGTCTATAGGATGTTGAACCAACTCTTTCGATACACTCTCACTCCTAAGATAGGTGACAACTACAACATCTCCAACATTGCCAAGGATATACTTGTGAGGATAGCACCGGGCAAAGAAAAGTTTAGTGTGTTTGATTTCATATGGGAGGAGATCATTGTGTGCTCAGTGTCTGCTAACAAGAGTTGTCAATATGCCCCTTGGATCTTCAGGATGATATGTGAGGTGACCGGAGTTGACATTCTCACCGACAAGACTCACACTTGGTACAAGCCAAACAAGGGGAACATTGAGCGTCTTCTCAAGCTGGGCAAGCATGCCCCTCCTAGAGCTCCTACCTCAGCTGGACCTTCTTCCGGTGATCCCTCATCCTATGAGGCTCCCTCTTCCTCTCGTGGACCATCCTCAACTAGAGGCACCGCCCTCCCCGGCAAGAAGAAGAGCATATTCAACTTCTTATCTCAGGGCCTCTTCGCCTGTTTCAATGTTGGAAAGCACAATGCTCAGGAAATCCGCGCTCACAGGCAGCATGTGGATGAGCAGCTCATCAAGTTGGAGACTCGCCAGAAGACTTTGCTCACTCAAGCCAACATCGAGCACTCTCCCGTTCACGAGCCCATGGACTTCCCTCCTCCACCGGTCTTCTACAATCCTTGGGAGGTGTACGGCGACACATCCATGATGTATGGAGCTCCTCCGGCCGATATCGACGATGAAGACTTTGGTGGTGGTGAGACCGAGGAAGATGACTCTCCCCCGGCAGTCCACTCTCCACATGGTAGTGATGATTGAAGGGCCTCCTCTTTTTGGCGCTTGATGCCAAAGGGGGAGTGAGCTCACAATTTATCTATGTGGGGGTGGTGTGTATCTTCGCTCTTTTATCTATCTATCTTAGGTTGTGGACATGTATGAACTATTTGTGTGGTGTGATGAATGGTGAAACTAGAACCTTTAAATTTGTAAGACTTAATCGTGCTAGTGTGGAACCTCGTTTATATATTTGTGATGCTTGGTGGTTGTTATTTCTCACTTTGTTGGTTTGAATATCTTGTCATATGCATCATGGTTATTATATCACACTTATGCACTTGTGTATGCAAACTGAGAGTGAAGTTTCTTCTAAATGTGTCATAGGCATTTGAGGCCTCCATAAAAGACCAAGCACACATTTAGGGGGAGTTTCACTTTAAATTGTTGGATACACACATCTCTATTTGAAAATGAATTGTGTTGTCATCAATAACCAAAAAGGGGGAGATTGAAAGTGCATCTTGGCCCCTAATTGTTTTGGTGATAGTGACAAACACAATTTGTGGCATTTAACGTTTGAATAAGATGTGTGCAGGATTTACTTAATTGAAAATTATGGTTTTGACCAAAAGAAGGCCCCTAACTCCAATTCGGCGTTTTCAACTCAAGTCAAGGCTTAATTTAATTTTGATTTTGAATTTGAGTATAGGAAATACCGTACTATAAAGGGGGATGCGAATTGATAGCCAAGAGATGCTAAAAGTGCTTTAGGAGATGACCCAAGTGAGTGAGAAGAGATTAGAGTTGACACGTGCACATTTGCTTATCTTACCTCAACTCCTCAGCCTTTGTCGGTAGTACCGACGCCAGGTCGGTAGTACTGACAAGGCCTCACTGGCGAGTTTTAGCCAGGGGCTCGGTAGTACCGACCCTGCGTCGGAACTACCGATACGCCTCCATTGTTGGGTTTCTGCGACACTCCTCGGTAGTTCCGACCCCATGTCGGAAGTACCGATAAACCCCGATTCTGCACAGTAACGGCTAGTTTTCAGGGTTGGGTATAAATACCCCCCTTCTTCTCCCTCACTCATGGCTGACCAACCACGGGACAAACACTCACTTGAGCATTCACTCCACTTCTCCCCTCCCTCCTAGAGCTAAGATTTGATTCCTTTGAGCTAGAGCTTGGGTAGAGAAGTGATTCCTAGTGAGGAATAGAGAAGCTTTGAGAGCCCCTTCGAATCTCCCCATCTCAAGAGCACTTGAAGCATCTCCGGGCAATTGATTCGTGTTTGTTACTCTTGAAGCTTGCTTCTAGACGGTTAGGCGTCTCCCGTTGAGTGCCCTCTTGGTGTGGTGCACCCGGGATCGTTTGTATTACCCTCTCCTTGGTAGAGAATTCTTAGTGAGCACCAATCTTCCTTTGTGGGGATTGGAAGAGGAAAAGAGGCTCTTGGTGATAACCCTCCCTTTGTGGGATCCTCAACGGAGACGTAGCTTCCTTTGTGGGAGTGAACTTCGGATTAAATTCTTGTGTCTCTATTTGCTTGCTTGAATTCTTTGTTTCTCTCTAACCCTAGAGCTTGTTTGTGCTCGATCTCTAAATTGGTTGTGCTCCAACTCATATCTTTGGTTGCAGGTGGTTCTTAGCTTCTAAACTAAACCTTTGATTCAAATAGAATTGCTAGAATCGCTTTACATTTCAAATTTCGTTTTAGTCCCCTCTGTACTTTCGGTAGTACCGGTCCGGTACCGGAAGTACCGACCCCTCGGTAGTTCCGGCACCGCGTCGGTAGTACCGACAGGTGTTTTAACCGCTGCATTTGTTTCAGAAATTTGAAGTGATCCTATTCACCCCCCTCTAGGCATCACAAGGTCCTTTCAGCGTCGCAGGTCGGGAGTGGCCAGCTGGCCGGCTGCATGCGCAGGCCGTGCGCGGGCGCACGCGCGCACGGTCGCGTGGCCCCGGCCCGGCGCGAACGAGCGCATGAACACGGCGCACGGGACTGTTCGGGCGGAGACCCCACGACGTCTCGTGGTCTACAGCGGAGACATCCATGCGTCCGTACGTCGGGGTTCCGCACAGGCGCCATGTGGCCGGCCGAACAGGGGAGGCAGCGACGTCCTGACTCGATTTTTAATTCCCTGTGCCCTTCTTCGAAATTGCAAAACTCCCAAAAATGCCAACTAAGTGAAAAATCTCCAAAAATAAGAGTTGTAGAGGAGTCATAGGACTACAACTTTCCCAAAGGGCGACCTATGTTTTGATGTTTGGTTTGACGGGAAAAACGTGACGAAGTTGCAGAAATTCTCAGCCCCGTTTTACTGTTCACCACGCGTTCATCTCGATTTTAAGCGAACTTCCGCTCAAAATTTGAATGTCCGCCAATTATGAAAAATGTGTTCCCGGAAATAAGGAACAACTATTATATTGGCCGATTTTGAACTTCTATAGTGAAATTTGGAAAACACGCAAGAAAACCAAATCAGCCTTTTTGGATCTATAGGGGTTTGACCAAGAATTTGACTTTGACCAAGGGCTTTTGTGCAAATGTGTGCAAAATCAAGTCAAATATACTTAGGAGCTAATTAATCTTGATTAACACAACTAATTGAGGTATTTATCTTTAATAAACACCTGGGGTGTTACAGTCTACCCCCCTTAAAAGAAATCTCGTCCCGAGATTTGACAACAAGATTAGAGAAAAACCTCCAGGGGAGATAACAGGCTTGATGAGGAAATCAATGTCGCTCGTGCGGAAGCGGGCGATGAATATACACATGAAAAGATAAAACCATCAAGAACTGGAACACAAAGCAGACGTACAGTCCTACTAGAGTCCAGCCGACGGAATCAAACATCTCCAGAAAACGATCCATAGTTGGTGATGTGGGGTTGGCTCCTTCTTGCAGCTCTCTTCTCGAGCTTCTTCTTTGTGATGTTGGCACCAACCTTCAGTGGACGAGCTTCAAGGAAAGGCTCGGACTTGACACCGATAGCTGGAGGAGCTTGACTCTTCTCCGCATTGCTGGGGAAGATAGAGGAAAGAGCTTAATCGACGAGGAATGCCGTAAGCGGCGAAAGTGGCCGGTGTATGCTCAAAGAAAACAGCTGGAGAGAAGGGAGGGCGACGGGAGATGGTGGCTTAAGTGGATGCAACTCTGAGCGGTGAATGTCGACGGGGAGGTGCTCCTTTTAATGATGCTCACCGTGGTGTAGTAGCAGTGGTGCTCGTGCCACTTGGGTAGGGGCCGGTGGTAAGGAGGTGTGGTGGTGGCATGTGGCACGATGGTGGCCGGCATTGGGATGCCTTGGCGACAAGACGACCACGATCAGCAGCGGTGGCTGTGACAAAGCGACACAGAACAGGCGAAGCACGGATATGGAGGGGGTCAAACTGGCCCTCGAGACTTCACGGGGTGATGGATAGAAACGAGGAGGCTGAATTTTGATGAGCATGTCGAATACAAAGTTTCAATCCATGTTGGTATTCTTGAAGTAGCCCCAATATTCAAGGAAACTAAACGAAGATCTTATCACGATTTTGCTGGAGGAAAATCCTAGCTATCAAGTGATTTCATTTAGTACCCAGTCCTTGGCCATGTTCTCATGGTGCTAATCACGCACTTGCCAAGCGAGAGTAATTTCAAGTTGGGCTAGCCTCATGCATTGATCACCACACTAAATGGAAGGTAATAGCCATTCGTATAGCACAAGTTCGGTGGCGATGGCGGATTGCTACCACTTGCCTCACTATCAACTACTTCTCTGGAATTGAGGAAAGGGTTTCCGTCCATTGAACTATGTGATCTTCCCTTATATATACATTCAAAATCTTACCAACAAAATGACAAGTAGGCATGTCTAAGGAAACTTCAAATGGAATTTCCAGAATTTGGACAGCAACAGCTCTGAGAAATAAATTTCTATCTCTCAGTTCAAGTGTTGAAAAACTCTAAATTTTGGTCAGCGTGTGTAGAGTTTCATAAGCTTCAACTTTGGTATTCAACTCCAGGACAGATTCAAGTTTTACAGGAGTCGAAAAATTCATTTACCAAAGATCTGTCTAGCAGTTTTGGACTGCAGGCAGCAGCTTGCTAAAAATTCAATATCTCTCAAACTACACATGCAAAAATGCTGAATTTTTTTACGATCATACAAAACATGGAGTTCCAGACAACTTTGGTAATGATTTCATAACCCAGAAATAAAAGGAAACTAGATTAATATTTTCATTATGATTCTTGCTGCGAAAAGCTCACAGCTATCAAATGATTACGTCTAGTACCAAGTCTTTGGGCCATGCTCCCATCACCATATGGTAACAATGCAGCACATGCCATGCGAAAGCATACTCAACCTAGGCGATATATAGAGTTGTCATGAACAGTGAGAAGAGCCTCACGTTCGACCCATGTCCAGAATGTTACTCATGCAAGGGAATTGCCTTGGCCGCAGTGCGAGCTACAAAGGCAGAATGTTTCCCACAAAAGCGTAGAAAACCCAGCCTTGTGAAGGCAATTAGGGTGAGTTCATCACTCAGCATCAATGTTCAAAAAACTGAGGTTGGGTCATCTGGAGAGAGAGAGATATATGTGAGAACCAAGATGGATTTAGGTGTACACACGGTAGATTCTGGCAGTGATAGAGAAAGAAGTGTACCTTGAAAACCAAAAACCTAGAGGTCTTCAAAATTCACCAGAAGCTCAGTGAGGTTATGAGGCACAAGTTTGGTATTCTGAGTTTAGGATAAAACCGATTGGAAGATAGGTGATTAAACCAAAATTCAGTTTGTTGTTGCCCAGAAAAATCAGCAAACAAACATTCATCATTCTTAGCATACTGAAATTATGCTTACCCAAAAATTCTGATGTTTTGTCAGCAACTCGATAACGTTATAACTCACATTTTTGGTATTTGAAGGTCGAATTAATTCAGATTGGAAAAGGGTGTAAAAGATCCATTTTTAGAGTGCGGTTGCCCAGAAATTTCAGCAGGGCAGAGCTCCGCAAAAAAGATCATAACTCAAAAACTGAGTACCCAATTACCATGAAATTTTTACAGCATGATCTAAGCTAGATAATGAACATTTTTGCTATAGATTCTCTGGTCATAAACATTTAGGAACTATATGTAAAAATTCGAGTTTCAGACTAACTCAGAAATTTGACAGCATTTCAGCATGACCTTACCTAGCAAATTTGATCATAACTTCAGTTTTAAGCATCCTAAAATCATGAAAAATTCAGAGAGTAAGCTTAACTAGGTGATGAACAATTTTCCTAAAGAACACCTAGCCAGAAATTCTCTAGATAATCCTTAGAAAAATTTGGACAGTATCTAGTTACCATTTTTGCTTAACACCTCATCAAAGCATCAAACTAGCATGATTGATCCTTAATAAACACAAATTAAATAGAGACCAAGCAACACATGATTTAAGTTCAGTTTTGGTTTGATAGCTTTTACATGATGCAAAAAGCGTCCTAAACTTCCTCACAAAGCTTTTAAGCTCAAAAACGAAGTTAGTGCCGGTGGTAAGGCACACATATACGTCTCTTCCTATAATAGCTAGTCGGAAGCTATTCGTTTTTTAAATTACCGTTCCTAACAACCGTGCTTAGTGTACCTGCAGAAAATCACAGATATTCAAGACTTTTTGTGCCAACACTCACAAAAGAGTCCACATTCATTACCGTTCACTTATAGAAACGGTATCCGTGCATAAAGCCGCTGCATGGACAACATCCTAATTAAGACTCTGACGCGATGTGGGTTCCCATTGGAATAGGTCCCATTCATCCTTCACGGACTTTCCCGTGGTACCATCACATATGGCAAAACGTGACGAGACGCAGACGCGACGTGGGTTCCCATTGGAATAGGTCCCATCCATCCCTCACGGACTTTCCCGTGGCACCATCACGTATGGCAAAACGTGACGAACTAGCATGGTTGTGCATGAAAGTATGTTTTGACAGGAATAAAATGTGCTGGAAGTCAGTTTAGATACACCATATAGTATTAGCCACCTGAAAGAACCCAAAATTTCCATCTAGGGCCTCTCGGACTAGATTAAACCTTAACGTCCTACTCACTTAGCAAGATTATTAATCTTGGCAAATTTTATTTCAAAAACAGGTTTGTTAAGGTATTTTAATTACTCTGGTAAATAATCTCACTTTGGTACTAGTTGTAACAACCCGCCTATGCCTGGCAGCTCTCTAGGACCCCAAGAATATCCTCACAGACCAACACAGGTCTTTTTTGCGCACTTTGTCCTCACTCATGCGCACCCGGGAAGAACTTCCCGGTCGGTCACCCATCGCTCCAAGCCAAGCATGCTTAACTTTGGAGTTTTTTTGGTTATGGGCTTCCGAAAAAGAAGTTGCAACTTGTTGGTATGAGTATCCTTATCAATCCTATTAAGCCTTGGGCCGGGATGTCACATACACCCCCCTTAGAAGATCGACGTCCTCGTCGATCAACCCCAAGCCAGGAATATCCTCTCTTGGCCATGTCCGTGGGCCCAGTGCCAGCGCATGTGTCATGCTGTGTGACCACTCAGGGCCCACACCAGCCATGCACACCATGCCTGCGTAACTGCGACCGCACGCGCTCGTGAAACCGCGAGTGTCGGCTCTGATACCAGCTGTGACAGAACCGCCCAAAATAAATCCAGATTATCACCTAAGCCGGTCCACGTGGCTCATAAGCGATAACCAGGAGCTATTTTGTCGCCTCTGCTGGGTCATGCCCGGTAAATCACTTACACAGGATCGAGATATGCGCTAAGCCCACACGAAGGCAGGACCAGAGTACATCATTACATTACATAAAAGTCCACAAGTACTTAATATTACAAACCAGGTTTTTCAGTACATAAAAGTAAACATGGTTCAGAGTTTAAATAGCGGAAATTAAACTAAACGCATGATACACATAAAACACATGATACACATAGGAGGCCATCCACAATGTATCACTCATCATCGTTCTCCCATTCAATCTCCCAACCCTCTGGAATGGTACCAGGCTAGATAGGGTTACCTGAAAACAACAAAATAAGCAAGGCTGAGTATTCTAATACTCAGCAAGACTGACCCGTCAAAATAAAAGACACAACTAGACATGCAAGGCTTTTTGACTGGTGGGTTTGTTTTGCCAAAAGCAACTAAGAGCTGATCCTTACTTTCAAATTTTAGCTCAAGTATCTTAACCATTCTAGGTAAGCAACTAGCTAAACAAGCATGGTTGTGCAAACAAGATTAATCAAGCATCAATATTAATCCAAAATGTTTCATAAATAAACATGGGGTAGCCAGTGGTCAAGCCGACTCAGATAACGGTGAGTGACCGACGATCGATCGATTTATATCCTTGCAAGGTAAACCCAAGATACACGGAAGAAGGTAGACCCCAAAGAATCCAAAGAAAAGCAAATGCGGGGTCTACCCCGACCAGGCGGTTCCCGTCACTCCCCAGATTAGGGACAGATGCCACAGTCCTAAGTACAAGGTTACTGGGATGCCCTCACACGGCACGCCCAGACTCACACTTGCACTACCGGAATCAAACCGGGAGACGCATCTCAAGATTAGTAGCCATAAAGTCCCCGCACTGGTTCATTAGGTACTAGGCTTACCGGTCCCATTCCCGACAAGCACTTAGTACGTTCAATAGCTTAGACCAGTACCATGCTACTCGGTCGAGACCGAACCCATTGCTCTTACCACATGAGCGAGTAAATTAACCAACTTATGATTCCAACATAAGCATCCTATATCTCGCGAGCAATGAGTCATTACTCGACTTGTACCGTATCCTTAGAGCATGGCACTAGCGTTCCTAACATACTAGTAAAAGAGCATAGGAGTCCTAATGATCATGCATCTAGGTTTCAAAGCAACTCCTGAAACTTAAATGCATAAGTAAACAATAAATACTAAAAAGTAAAAGTAAAGTGAGATTTTATCCCAAAAAGGTTATATGCATCCGGTGCTTGCCTTCCTCGGACTCAACAACAACCTTGGGCTCTTCTGGACTTTGGTCCAGGTCTTGCTGCCCACTAACTTGGTTCAGCTCTCCACTAGCGGATCTCTCCTCCTCAACAAGTGTGTACGTCCCATCGGGTAGATCTACACGTTATGCATATGCATTAGTATTAAGGTGAAGGTGAGATATTTTACAATTAAACCCAACTCTTGTTGGCCACATACATCAAAACAAACAAGAGAGCTCACACAAGTATGGTGTGTGGTGAGAGTGAACTAACATCTATTTTGATGGTGATTGCGTGCACATCTAAACAAATTAACTTATTAAACTTCATTAAAATTAAGGGGTGGATAAAGAGAGACTAACTATGCCTTTGATGGTGATTGTGTGCATATCTAAGAAAGTTAAACTCATAAACTTCACCATCAGCATGGGGGTTGTGCTTAAATTCATTTTAAACAGCAACTGAACTTAAACACCTCTAAAACAAATTAAAAGATAAAATAAAGTTATATATTCCATTATAACTAGCCATTCATCCATAAATCATAATAATTAAAATATGACTCCAACTGGCATGAAAATTTTACCACAGCAGCATATGACCAAAATAAACTTAAATATAAATTTTCAGCTCAATATCATTTATACATTATTTTAAATGAAAAAGACAAGACTCAGCCTAGATAAACTTCATTAAATCATACAAAAAGATTTACTAGCCCTTTTGATCCCAAAGTTTTTCTACAGCTCCAATATGTCAAAACTAAGTTCTAACCCAACATGTTCAAGTGGATTCATCATATATTTCAAGTTATGAATTTGACATCCATCACAAGCATAAATACCAAACACTGCTCAAACAGATTCCTAAAATCATCATTATTTTTCTAAAGATGCTTAACATCATGACAAAAAGCTAGGGTGCATTGGTTCTGAAAGAAGTTATATTTTGAGGGAACTATAACAAGCATCAAGCTTAAACTAACATAGATCTTACAAAAATCATAACTAGAGTTCTACACAACAAACATGTGTGAAAATTGGTCACAAAACTGAACATGGAGAACACAACAACATATCCAAATTTCATTGCATTTGCATCTGTACATTTTGAACTACAACAAATATGCCTCAAACTGAGTTTGAATTTACATTTAAGAACTAAGTAGAAAAACACTATACAACTTTTGTAAAAGTTGTAGATCTGCTCACAAGGATTCCAGAACAGTTGGATTTACATTTTTCTGATTTTTCTACAATTTTTCACGAATTTTTGAAGTTTCAGCCGAACCCTAAACCAACTTTTACAGCTAGACCCTCGACAGAAAATTTGGAAATTACGAATACACCCTTTCTTTACATAAAACACCCTGGAAAGAACGGGGGAGACGCAATGTAGTCCCTGCCGGCGGGAGGAGCTCGCCGGCGGCGGTCTGGTCGCCGGAGTTCGCCGGGAGCGGGCTCTAAGGTCAATACGTACCTCCCGGGGACGATTCCAGGTGTTGGCCGGGCTTGGGAGGTAGCCGTTGGGTGCCGGCGGCGAGGCACCTCCTGCACGCCCGCTGCGACCGCGGTAGGCCGGCAACGGCGTGGCCGGGCGGGTTGGCGGTGGCGTGGCGGAGTTTAGGAGGTCCAGGGGGAGACGCGGAAGGGAAGAAGATGACTCGGACGGACAGGAGAGGAGGAGCTGCGGTGGCAGGCAGCAATGTCGGCGGCTCCGCTCTGTTCTGCTCCGTCGGAGCTCTGTGTGCGCGCGAGACGGAACAGAGACGAGAGGGACGAGGACGGGGCTAGGTTTAGGTGTGCGCGTCGCGCGTCGGGAGTGGCCAGCTGGCCGGCTGCATGCGCAGGCCGTGCGCGGGCGCACGCGCACACGGCCGCGTGGCCCCGGCCCGGCGCGGACGAGCGCATGAACGCGGCGCACGGGACTGTTCGGGCGGAGACCCCACGACGTCTCGTGGTCCACAGCGGAGACATCCATGCGTCCGTACGCCGGGGTTCCGCACAGGCGCCGCGCGGCCGGCCGAACAGGGGAGGCAGCGCGCACACGACGCGCTGGGCGCGGCGGCACCGACGTCCTGACTCGATTTTTAATTCCCTGTGCCCTTCTTCGAAATTGCAAAACTCCCAAAAATGCCAACTAAGTGAAAAATCTCCAAAAATAAGAGTTGTAGAGGAGTCATAGGACTACAACTTTCCCAAAGGGCGACCTATGTTTTGATGTTTGATTTGATGGGAAAAATGTGACGAAGTTGCAGAAATTCTCGGCCCCGTTTTACTGTTTACTGTGCGTTCATCTCGAATTTAATCGAACTTCCGTTCAAAATTTGAATGTCTACCAATTATGAAAAATGTGTTTCCGGAAATAAGGAACAACTTTTATATTGGCCGATTTTGAACTTCTATAGTGAAATTTGGAGAACGCGTAAGAAAACCAAATCAGCCTTTTTGGATCTATAGGGGTTTGACCAAGAATTTGACTTTGACCAAGGGCTTTTGTGCAAATATGTGCAAAATCAAGCCAAATATACTTAGGAGCTAATTAATCTTGATTAACACAACTAATTGAGGTATTTATATTTAATAAACACCTGGGGTGTTACAGTAGCCTCTTGGCAAACCACCACCTCCTCTGTAAATAGGAGGGGAGGGGCTCCCATTTGAGACACACACTTCTCCTCCTCCTCTTCATTTTGGCCTTACAGCCTCTCTCTTTAGGAGAGGAGAGCTCTTTGTATAGGATTAGTGCTAGGAAGTGAGGTGGGAGGCTTGGGGACATGTCATGTTCATGACATCTTCCTCAAGAACGATCCTCAGCGGTGCCTTTGTTCTTCAACTAGACTAAAGTGAGTATTTCGACATTTTCTATTTAGACTAAAGTCGTGTGCATGCTTAATTGCTTTGTTCTTGTGTTCTTCGTTTGTTCTTGATTTAGAGGCTTGTGTTCTTCGAACACAACCCTTTCGATCTAGTAGACTTAGATCATAAGTTTGCATCTAGTTTGCCAGCTTGTCTATTAGAGTAAAGTTGATGCTCCTGCATATCTCTAGTTAGATCAAAGTGCATTCGTGATCTTGCATAAGTGATAGAGTATACCTTGAGCTAGTGCCAGTATCTCCCTCGCGGATTCGTAGTTCCGTATTTATACGGAGTGCTATAGTCGGGCTATCGGGACGTCAGACGGTGTCCGGCTATAGTAGTAGTCAGTGGTATAGACGTGGTGTCTGGACCATAGGTTATCCTGCGAAGATCACGTGCGTTCGCGTAACGATAGAGGTAGGCCGCAGTGGTGACAGCCTGTTGGACCCTTTGCAACCCTCCGCGCCTGCGTACCGAGTTGGGCTCGTTGCCAGTACATTGGCCTCTCCCTAAAAAGTTAGGATGTGCTGGCACCCAAAGTGAGTGTTATACCTGAGAGACCGTGCTAGACTCTGCGCTCGGTCAAGTCAGATCCTTTCTACCTATCATATCAATCAGTGTTGTGTCCTTGGACCATCTATACTAGAGTAGGAGATAGTGCACATCATTCCTTGGATTCGATACCCTTGGAATACTCTCCTTCCTTGAAGAAGTGCTACATCGGTATTTCCGTGCGCTTGCGGTATACCCGGTTGATCTTATACGCTCTCTCTAGGTGTACAACTAGTGGTGACGTTAAGAAACGCTAACACTGCCCTTCTAGGAGATGTCTTGCCAAAGGAAGCTCAGCGATGGCTCCGACGAAACTAAGAAGCGGCAGCACATCTTCTACAGCAGCGGCTCTGGCAGTTGTAATGCCTCTAGAAGTGCAAACCCCAACGGTTGGATGTGTTGGTAGCAGTGGAAGTGGTTCCCCACATGGAGTTCAATCGCTAAGTCCATGGTAAACCAAGATTGCTTTTTTGTTGTTTGTGATTCCCCCTCTCGTATTTCTGTTCCTATGAATCATCAATCAACTCGCGCACTGATATGACACCAACACTTTAAGAAACATATAATGTCGATGTACTGCTATTCTATCAAGTTGACTACCGCGCATATATAGTCGACCCTTTCTCTTGTGCGCATACAACCTGCATACTTAGTTTAGAACCAATTACAAAAGGTTGTAGTGTTCACATGGCACATTCAGTCACAACACATTCTAAAAATTAAATGCTGCACTTTATCTATGAAATTGTGCAATGAAATTTTGCACTAAAACTGACAGTTTCAATTCACTCAAAAGATGATTGGCGGTCTTGGAAATAACATGATGAAACCCCCCACTGAGACCGGTCTTATAATCAGACAATGGTGTGCAGAGGAATATGTAATCAGTGACCCCAAAGTTAGTGAACAGATGCCTGATAGGTACTTCGATATTCTTGTCGATCGGCATGTTGCTTCGAGTTCAAGCTCTTTGGTTAAGATCTGCATAATCCATGGCATCCGACATGCATTTGTGCTGCACAAGTCCGTCTTTGAAAAGTTTATCACTATGTTTGATGCAAAACGGCATGGTGTATTTCGCCATCTTGTTGTTCTCACAATAACACCACAAATTCTGGCACGACCTTTAGGATGGATGTCTCTCGGTTTTGGTCCTTGACTGTCATTGGAACCAGAGGTTATGCCATTTCTGATTTCTTGAAGCATAAGTTAATTAGAGTACTTGACCTTGAAGCTTGCAGTGATCTGCATGATCACCATTTGGAGAAGATATGCAAACTTTGGAACCTGAGATGTCTAAGCATCGGGCCCAATATCTCAACAATTCCAAAGGAAATTGCAAAAGTGAAGCTGCTGGAGACCTTGGATATCTCCAAAATGACAATGAATGTCCTTCCTTGGGTTGTCATTGGGCATCGTCGTCTGGTTCATCTGCTAGGAAGGTTTACACTCAATGTACCGGGGAGTAAAGACACATAAGCTTCAAAAGTACCTATCCAGGAGTACCCTTGAGAGGCTTGCAAGGTTTGTCGTTGACGGAAGCCATGGACTTCCGCAACTGATGCCCCGTATGAAGACATTGAATAAGGTTAATATCTATATGAGTTGCACTAGAGATGTCATGGATTTGAAAACTGAAATTGCTAGAGTCATCCTAGGATTCCTAAAGGAACGTATTCCTGATGGAAACAAGCAGTCACTATCTCTTGATTTCCAAGAAGTGCTTGAAGACTGCCTCTATGCCCTGCGAGAAATATACAATTCCTTCTTGCATTCAGGAAATCCAATTCATCTGAGCTCTCTGAAGCCCCGTGATAGTTTTACCATGCTACCAGAATTCGTCCTGATGCTCGATGGTCTCCGTGAGCTATGCCTTGCACCAACTAGGGTGAGTAGGTGATCCAAGATTTGATGTTAGAACTTAGTAAATTGAACTGCATCATGTATCTGAAAGTGACTACTGCAGATCAAGCTGATCATTTGTCATCCATACGAGGGAATTCTCGAGTCTACGTAACCTGTATTTTGTTGTACATCAATCACCCTTCACCCTACTTGAAGTTGGTATCACTTCAGTTATTATGCAGCAACCTAGATGGTATGCCACACTTTCAAATTAACCACACGAAAAGTATTGGAGCACTCTTTGTGCAATGAAATGTAACCCATGAGCCTTGGATGCTCATTGATTTGCCATTTCCTGTGTGCTTTTGAAGATCTAGTTCCTACGTGCTAACAACCAAATCTTATAAATTCTCGCATGTAATTATGTTCATTTTCGATTTGGTGGCGCGCGTGCCCTGTCAACTAGGCAGGACAATGGGCTAGTGTCTGCGCTCGCCACTGTGCTAATCTTCTGGGGTCATGGTTAGCCGAGGCCGAGTGAGTAGTCCATGTGCTGGAGGGTCACGTGAGGATGTGATGCGAACTTCTTATAATTTGCTGAAAGTATATATTGGAGAAAATGTGCCCTAGTGTGGTTAGACATCATCCAAACATACCTTAATTCATTGATTGGATGTATGTTTCAAAAATAATCATTGAGATAAAAAATCATTAAATAATATATTACATCAATAACCAATTTTTAGATCTTATTCATTTCAAATGATAAGTTTTTAAAACCTTTATTCTAATAACTTTTAAATTAAACATCTCTAATTTTAACTAAATTTATAGAATGATATACACATGTGTATAATATTCGTTTCATATAATAATATTTTATGATCATGAACTAACCAACATCAAATTATGATATGAAGATAATATCAAACTAGTTTCATTAGGTAGCTCATGTAAAATATTTTAGTGGTGTATTTGGTTATTTATAGATATTATAATATTTTTTTTGTAATTTATTAGATAAGTTGAATTTAGGACAGATTATGATTATTTATAATTTGGATGGATAGTCCACTATGATGCAAGATATTTATTGCTCATAAGAAAAACTGAATAAATTGATTTTTACAGCTAGGTATGTGGAAGTCCTAAAAAAATCTTCATGCGTGAACGTTAACCATAATCCATAGGCAAGGAAGGGACACAACTTGCCAAGCGTTCCGTCCCCTTCGCGAATGGAAAAATCCTACTTCATCCCATACCATTTTATATGTTTACATTGTAGATCTACTCGTGTTGAGTTCAACAAAATTAATCTTTTTTATTTTATGATTTTTCTATAATTTACTATGATTTTTCAAAGATTCAACCGAAAAAGGATAAAACTGTGTACCGTAGAAAAACTGTCATACAAATCGCTTCAAGAGGTAATTTGACATGTTTTGAAAAAAATTCAAGAGTGAAACAACCGATTTTGAGCGTTGAGAAAAATTTTTGGGCAAAAATTTTTGGACCATAAAACAAACCCTATTAGGATGACTAAATGTAGACTAATTACGCATGGATGGACCGCAAATCGTGAAACGAAGAATCCATTAAGTATAATTAATCTGTAATTAGAAATTGTTTAATGTAACACGACATTATCTAAGGCCAATCTCAATGAAGTTTCATAGAAGAGTTTCATGCATTAAACTTTGCTGATATAGCGATGTGAGAGAATGATGGAGTTTCATGAGATGTGAGGAGAGTTTCATCACCACGAAATTCTACTAGCACAATTATCTAGTTTTCAGTCTAGATAACTGTGTAATGAAACTTGCACTGAGACTAGCCTAATCATGACCTAATTAAGTTTATTAGATTCGTCTCGAGTTTTGAGGTGGGAGTTATGAAATGCATTTTGTCATTAATTCACGTTTAATACTCCTAATTAGTATAGATAGTTTTGATGTAACGGGTGGATGGAGATTTTTTTTAACTGGCGGGGTGATTTATTCCATCCCCGTGAGATATTTCGAAGTTTGACTCCAAGTTCGCAGGCCTCACGTGATATAATCCTCAGTTCGCAAGTCTTTCAAAATATAATCTTCCGCACGTGAACTTCTTCGATTTAGGGGTTCTCAACCTTTTTAATGGATTTCGAGATTTTCTTTTTCCTTTTGCTTCTCCAAAACATGTGAAAGGACATTTTTGCCCCTGGCTTATCTCATTCCTTTCCTCCCTCCACCACTGACATGCTCCCTCCACCACTTACATGGGGGTCCATGTCTGGGGTCATCTTCAGCCTCAGACCCTGCTCGTCTCGTGGCCGCTGCCATCTGTTCGTTATGGCCGCCGGCCGCCGGTTTACTGTGGCCGCTGCTAGACGGGGCTGGCCACCGCACGCGGGGTGGACGCCGCAAGGCCTCATCACGGCGATGCGCTCGATGCTACTCTAAACCGGCGTCGGGGTCCAGGCCAACGCGGCGGCGGCGGCGGCGATGTGTCACGGCGGCGGAGGCTGAGGCGGCGAGGGCGAGGGCGCCAGCGGGAGGGCGGCGGAGTGGAGGCCGAGGGCACCCTCCCAACGGTCGTGCCATGGAGCCCGCCGCCAGCGCCCGCGCCCATGGGGTTCGCCGACGGTGCCCGCCTAGTGCCCAGTAGTTCAACAAGCAGGGAAAGAATAAAGGGTGAGAAGATAGTGACAGGGGTATAAAGGTCCATTCACTTGAGTTGGAGAAGAGAAAGATAAAAGAAAATTCTGAAATTGTGAAAAGTGGTCGAAATCCCTCGAATCAAATGAGTGATTTTTGTATTAGATTACGTGCACAAAGGAAGAAATGAACTGATACGATCCTCTAGGTGAGAATTTTGGTAAAATTTCATGGAACTAAACAGAACCTTGGAGTTATACGGCGTGAGGCTTGCGAATTTCGGATAAAATTTTGAAATCTCCATCCCCGTGGGTAGGGTGAAGTGTCTTTTTTCCCTGTGCGAACGGGTGCGCGTCGCGCCACGCCGTAGCCGCTGCCACCACAAGGCGAGCGCTCCCGTTGCTCTGCTCGGCTTGGCAAACCAAGCACGCTGCTTCGATAGTCCGGTAGGCTCCCCTGCCCAATTCGTCAAGCGTCTCTCTGCTGCGCGGCCATGGAGCTGCTGGTTCGAGCAGCGGCCGCGGCCGCGTCTTCATCCCCGCACCCCTCGCTGCAGCTCCCCCGCGGCGCCTGCGTCGTCCGTGGCCGCTGCCGTCCCCGTCCCCGCCGCCCCGGGTTCCCTTCGCTCCGCGCTGCAGCTGCCGCGGCAGCGGTTGCCGCTGAGCCGGTACGTGTTCACTTCGTCGGCTGTACAGAACGATTTTGTCGAGCGTTTTACCAGTAGTTGCTTCCGGACTGGTTGCCTTGCTCACCACGTGTTTGCGGCTACGCCGGGCTGGCACTGGCAGCAACCCAGTGCCACCCATGTCGATTAGCGATTTTGCGCGGCTTTCTTCAGTGCTCCTGCCAATGAAGACTTTTCCGGCAATGTTCCGAGGGTTCTTGGTGGTGAGTTTTATCCGAGCAAAATGATTTAGGTGCCGTCGATCCGTATTTCTGGTTCCAGTTGCTGAGCCCTTGTACTGCAAACTATCTTGTCACGGTTCAGGATCCCAGCAAAGACCTGCCGCATTGGGTAATCAAGTTAAGCGGTGCTCATGAACCCAGCTGGCATCAGCCTAAAACCACCTTGGTTTGCTTTTTGGTACATCCGAACCATGGCTAACGAGGTCCCAGGAGTCAGGAGAACTAATTAAGTGGAAAGCAGGGACTACATCCTGGAAAGCAGGAACTAATTTTGTGGTGTGGCTTGTTATTTCTTATGACCCTGATATCCAATTCCAACTTTTGGGTTCCTCCCTGAGACCCTGACAGTTTATCTTGGTTGCACCATGTAAACTGGATGAATTGTAACCTACGCGATGCATTCTTTACAGGAAACAAAAGATCAGCAGAATAGCGTTTCAGAAACTGAGGTGTTTGCATGCCCTGTTTGCTATGAACCATTGATAAGGAAAGGGCCACCTGGCATAAACTTGTATGTTCTAGTGCATTTCTGCTTATCTCTCAAGCAAATGATTTGGCTAGATTGATATTTATGCTCTTTTGGCTCTATATGCATGCCCCAGGCCAGCAATTTATAGGTCCGGATTCAAGTGTTCGAAGTGCAACAAGTCGTTTACCAGCAAAGACATCTTCTTGGACCTCACTGTGACTTCAGGGACAAAAGAATATACCGAACAGAAGCCTGCTAGAACTGAGCTGTTCAGGAGTCCGCTTGTCTCATTTCTGTATGAGAGAGGGTGGCGTCAAAACTTCAACCGGAGTGGCTTCCCTGGTCTTGATGAAGAGGTACTTTTCTGCTGGATTACTTCATCTTCAACTACAATGTTACTGCACAATGAGTTAGAAAAGCCTTTCCTGTGATTCAATGTGTAATACATATTAGACAGTAAGCACTTGGTGCTTATTATTTTTCTGTTGCCACGAAAGATTCTTTAACTTATAGGGATTCACAACTAGTTCTAGTGAGAATCTTCGCACTCTTATGTATGTCCCTCTTCTGATCCGTTTGACAGTTTCAAATGGCCCAAGACTATTTCCAACCTGTTGCTGGTGGTATCCTTCTTGATGTCAGCTGCGGCAGTGGCCTGTTTACTAGGAAATTTGCAAAATCTGGGACATACTCAGCTGTGGTTGGTTTGGACTTCTCTGAGAATATGCTGCGTCAATCCTATGAATTCATTAAGCAAGATGGTACTCTCCTCAACACGTAAGCTCTCTGTCCTGGTTCTGATATTTTTCCATGTGTTTTGAGCTTTCCCTATAATACTTCAAATAGATAGAAATTATGTAGGATCATGAATGCAGAGTAACAGGGGATTTGGAGGTTAATTTTTTGAACGGACGGCGAAAGCTTACGCTTTCCCGAATTTTTATCAGAAGAAGAGAGTTGACCCAGTTTATAAGGAAAACCGGGCCCGAAAACCATACAACTCCGGTCCGAAGACCAAACAACTAGGGAGGTAAAGCACCATCCCTCACAACTCCAGTCCGTAGACCGTACAACTCAAGGGGTAGAAAATCCCGTACAACTCAAGGGGTAGAAAACCCCGAACAACTCTAGTCCGCAGACCATACAACTCCGGGAGGTTGGATTGGGACATCAACCATCACCGCACAACTCAACTGGTGGGCTGGATTGGGACATCAACACGCACCGCTCTAAACAACTCAAACAACTCTACTCGGTCGGATTGGGACGTCGACACGAGCCACCAAACACTGGTGCCACTGACAGAAAACTCTCTTCTTCTCCACTCTCTAAACTTTTTTTTTAACTGCAACAAAGAAAAGGAAAAAAACAGAAATAAAGGAGAAGGAAGAAAGCACTCCCAGATAGCAACCATCGCCGAAGCACCAAGTTGGAGGATCTTAGCAGCAGTCTCCCGCGCCGAAGAAGCTCAACGTCACCTTCATGAAGGGCATGACGCCAGAGGCGCCAATGACGCTGTCCCAAGAAGGGAAGGGTTTTCACCCGCTTCATCCTTGACGCGGATCAGAGAGAGACGGCCGGCGCCACCAGCCACACCTCCATGGTGCTGCTGGTGGGCCGTCGCATGGCCGCAGCCAACAAACACCACCATGGTGGCGTTGGCAAATAGACCGAGCAAAAACCGCCGTCGGTCATGCCACCACGGCACCACCGACCCAACGCTGCTGAAGAAGACAGCACGTCGTCTGGCCACCGCCAGCCATGCCACCGCGACGTCGCTAGCGACCACCCAAACAGGTCGCCGCTGGCCGCGCCACCATGACGCCGCCAACACCATCCAAGGCCGAATCCACCACAACTAGCATGGCTCCACAGCCGCTTGGCCCCACCATGGCCGAGGCACGGACAGAGCAAGGCCAGGCCAGGAAGCCACTGCAGTCGAGGCGCCGAAGAAGCCAAGGCCGCCGGTCCTCGTCGCCGCCTCGCGGAGCGCCGCCGACGCACGACCTGCCGCCACCCCGGACGCCGCCAGGGCCGAGCCCAGCCACATGCCCGCGCACCGGGGCAGCAGGGCCACACCGCGCGCCGCCGCCGACGCAGCCAGGCCGAGGCCCCTCCACGCGCCGGCTGCGGAGAGGAGGAGCCCGAGTCGCCCCGCGCGCCGCCACGGGTCGGACCACAACGTCGAACCCCGACGAGCCAATGCCCCGTGTGGACAGATCCGGCGTCGTAGGGTGTGGATCCGGCGGTTCCAAGGGCGGATCCGGGCGCGGCCGGCCGGAACCGACCACCGCCGCCATGGATGCGGAGGTTGCACGGGGGGAGGGGGGCGAATGGAAGAAGAAGAAAGGGAGGCGGGGCCCCGCCGCCACCTTCATTACGGCCGCACGGGCATCCGGCGGCCGCTCGGGCGGCGGCGAGGAGGAGCACTGGCGATGGAGGGGGCGGCGGCGCCGGGGCTCGGGATCCGCCCGAGTCACCCCGAGGGGGGCGACGCGGGGGCTGGGAGAGAGGATTCGTTTAGCTGCTGCTTCATCGATTTGGAGGTTAATTAGGAGCCAAATTTTCCAAACCAGTGGCACTTCATGCTCACAAACTAGCTATTGAGAAATTGGGAAGGACAGAGAACTTTCTTAATAGAAAAAAACTAGTCCAAATATGCTATCAATTAAACTATTTACTGAGCAGAACTGTGATACTTATTGAAAGCTAAGATTCTGTGCCAGTTTGGTACCAATGATACTAATGTCAATTGCTCTAAAAACTGTGCTGAACTATAAGTCTGTAATCAACAGTGCATCCATTTTTTCGATCTGTATTATTCTAAAGAGTTTTTCTTTTTCTTCACGCAAGTGTTTTAGTGAAACCTCCAGATCACTCTATGCAAGTCAAGAACTTTTATTAGCATTATTCCAAGATCAAGCCACTGCTAACACCGTCTTCCTCTTTTGGCCCTGCAGGAATCTAGCACTTGTGAGGGCAGATATTTCAAGGCTCCCTTTTGCTTCTTGTTCCATAGATGCCATCCATGCTGGAGCTGCTATCCATTGCTGGCCCTCACCCTCTAATGCGGTACATCATCTTGCTCATTTTTACTATTTTATTTATGTAAATATTTAGTAAAATTTTCATATTTGTGTTTTTATTCACCATGTAGACGCACAATACTGTGATCCTTACCTGAAAGTTCTGCCCATGTTATGCACAACAGATTTATAATTACATTTGATAAATAATTTTGTTTTAGTTAACCATATTTATTCAATGGTTAATGATTAGTTTCGTAAGAAAAATAACAGCAGATGAAGATGCATGTTAACTGTACTCTTGCTTTCTCCATTCTGCCCATTTTGAATTATGAACAAAGTACATAGACGCATGAAAGCCTGGAAGGCCCTTATCCGATATTTAACAGTGATAACATTTTTCCATAGATGTTCCTCATACAGCTTTCCTGATCATATTCATGCTGTTGTTAATTGAATATGACATTGCATCTTGGCAAAGTCATACATCAGAATTGTAATAGTACAGTTAGTCAACTCCCACCCAGCACTGGCATCCATTGCCCTTCCACACATGATAATGGGACTTCGCTGCTTTCTGATTGTCAGGTAGCTGAAATAAGCCGTGTGCTGAGACCTGGTGGTGTGTTTGTGGGCACAACTTTCTTATCCTCTCCCAGGAACAACCCATTCTCTGTTGAAGCATTAAGGCCACTGAGACAGGTAAGTTGCCATCTTTGTTGCTTCTTCTTTGCTTAACTGAGCTTATATAATTGATCTATTTCTTACTTCTTGTGTTGCAGATTGTTGGACCAGTTAACACCAGCTACAACTACTTCACCGAGGGAGAGCTTGATGACTTGTGCAAATCGTGTGGCCTTGTTAACTACAGAAGTAAGGTTCAGAGGTCATTCATCATGTTCTCCGGGCAAAAATCATACTGAAGATCTCTCTCAAACCTGTACTGATTCTTCAGGATTCCTTGTAAAATGTATTTACTAAAATTTAGTATTATATTTACATCTCCAATAGAGAATAATGCGCCTAAGGGTTCCTCATTTCTGTATAGATACGTGTTTCTCAATGTATTCAAAACAATGATGTACAAAATTGCATGCTGCAGATTCTTGAAAGAAACAACACAAAACTTGTCCTACTCTGTGATTTATTTAGCACACTCTTCTTTTTCAACCTTCTCGGTTCTTTGCTTGGCTAGGAGCCTATAATAAATCTGCAATTGACTGCATGTATGAAATTCATGAATTCAATTGCTTCTGAAAATCGCACGGTAACATAGTATTTGAACTAGTATTTTTTAAGAATAAAAAAGGATCCAGATTATGAGCCCGTTTCTTTTCCTTTGCCAAGGGTATACGTATAGATTTACAACTTTTTATTAGGGCATGTGCACTTTTGTAAAATGCTAAAATAAAACTACTCCCTCTGTCCCAGAATAAATGCAATTTTAAGACTGAGCACACAAATCAATGTGAGGTGTAAAATGATCAAATTACCCTTTGTTTTTTATGAGAAAGATCTAGACATTGTCTTGTCTTTTGTGTGAGAAGTTTCTAGAGTCTGTTGTCTTTTTTAGTTAGTTAGTTAAAATTGTATTCTTTGTGAGACAAAATTTGAATCGTAGAATTGCATTTATTTTGAGACGGAGGGAGTATAAAAATAAAAAAACTAATAATACTAATTCCATAGGTTAGTTGGCCCAATTAACTGCTCAGGTAACTGAGCCTCCCGTTATGGGCCGCAGTTCTCTCGCCGGCCCGGCCTGGCCCGCCTGCTCGACGCCCGACACGCGCCGCCCCCGCAGTCGGCGCCCCGCCCTCTCCCTGCCCTCTCCGGTCTGCTCCCCATCTACCCCACGGATGTCCCTACCCCACGCCCCCTCCTCTCCGTCTCCGCCCTTCCGCCGCCGCCGTCGCCGTCGCCTCCCCCATCTGATCGCAGCACCGCCGCTCTCATCGTCGCCGGGGACCCCCGCCGCCCTCCCCAATCTTACGCATAGAGATCTGTCCGTTGACGCCGCGTCGGCACGTGCCAAAAATCCAGCGTAGACCTGTGGGGAATCTCACGGTCTCCCCCTCCGCCGACTCGGCGCTAGGCCTTGCCCTTCACGCTGCCCCTCGCGAACTTTTATCTACTTATCAATCGACTCCGGCGTGGCGATTCTAAAGTTCGCGAATTCCGACGCCGATTGGGGGCCTGAGGTCGCCGCGGCCTAGGGTTTGCAGCTGCTGGTCGTCCCGGGGCCGGGAGGCAGTGGTGGACAGCGGCAGACGCAGCCATGAGCGACGGCGAGCGCCGCGATGAGGAGAACCAGACCGCCAGTGCCGCAGGTGAACATGATGGCCCAGAGCTTTATCAGTCACTGCATGCTTTTGGTTTGGTGTTGGTGCGAGTCAATTGGCGGCACCTAGGGTTGTGAAATTGCTGCGTTCTGATGTGAATTCTTACTCTATTGAGTGTGCTATGTTAACTTGTGTGTTTGCTGGGCTTCCCACCACAAACTTGTGGTACCTGTTTGCAAACGCGACTTGATGAGTTTTATGACAAAGGATTGGGTGTTCCTTTTGTTGTATTTTTGTTTTGGAAACCTTGGTGGCTGGTACACAAAGAACCTGTGCAATGAGGCGGTTAGCATGCTAAGCTGCCATGCACTTGTAATTGGAAAGTCGTGATCTTTGATATCGTCTGTGAGAGTTATCAAACTGCAAAATACTGTTATGAATTATGAAGCTGATCCGCGGTATCCGTTAGCATTTTGAATTCCAAAAATTTGAAATCTTCTGAGATTGTTCTACACTCTATTTTTTTAAAAAAAATTGGACAAATGTAAGCTTCTGATTGGGAACACACTGCGTCATCATTAACTGCCACGACCCACTTGTCTGCGACGTGGAACTTAATTTTTCATAAAATTACATGAAATGCTGGTTGATACTAATAATGAATTGTCATCCTTACAGATGATGATGACGATGAGGATTATGAGGAACCTGGTGGAGGAAATCACTTCCTGGGGTTTATGTTTGGCAATGTAGATGATTCTGGTGACTTAGATGCTGACTATCTTGACGAGGTAAAGACTTCTGATCTCTGATTTTTTTTGACTGTTTTGTTCCTTTTATTTTCATGTGTCTGCCTCAGTGCCTCCAGCAGATATCATGTAGCTGCAGATAGTTCTTTTAGTGTATCTACTATATGCCAAATGTCTGTAATTGATGCCTATAGGCTTTGATGAAAAAATAATTGCAAGGCTGCGATTTTGTTTATTAGATTTTGCTGTTATGGATCCTGAATAGATGCTTCTAATTTAGTGTTCAACAAGAACAAGAACAACAAAGCCTTTTAATCCCAAGCAAGTCAGGGTAGGCATATGAAGCACAAAAGGAACCACCAATAATGAATACTAGAAAAAGATAAGAGTGGTATTAGTTTATATCTGATACATCTAAAACTAGAAAAGTAGTGCTTTCAAGAGCCAATCCCATACCAAAAGAAGCCTCTCCATGATGTGACATTGTTGTGCAGCATTAATTATTTGTGGGCACTCTTTTTCTTACTTATTGTTTTGATCTGTATGATTTATATTTTTGAGTGTTCAGTTGCTGTACACAAACCACATTACTAAAATAAATCATATTCCACTGATTGAATTAAATTGATTCAAGTTTTGCAAATGATGATATGGGAGCAAATCAAGGTTATGCACCAGCTGTTTCTCAGTCCATGCATTGTATTTTTCTTATAATTTGGATAAAACATGAGCAGTCCTTGGTAGGACTTAGGGAAATTTGGCCAGAAAAAGTAGTTTTGTTGTGCAGCCTCGAGGTACTTGTGTTTTATTATTTCCCATTGGATCTCTCTATGCGCAAAAAAACAATACACTATTTATTTGCATTTATAATGTAATTCGGATGCTGCATGGCTTTATTACTTTTATTTTGCCCAATTCAGGATGCAAAGGAGCACCTTTTTGCACTGGCAGACAAGCTTGGTCCATCTCTCAAAGACATTGATGTATGTTATCTTATGCATATAGTCAATTTATTACTTCATTATTTTTCATTACCAAACAGGTTGATACTATGTTTTTGCTAATGTAGCTAATCAAGTCTTCTCCAGCACCAACTGATCCTTCTGAGCAAGGTTGGTGACATCTTACCATTTCCATATAAGCTCACCAACAGCTTTCATCAAGCCAAGTTTGCCAATTACCAATTCCTTTTTGTTGCTTCTGAAGGCTTAATTCTCTTTTCCATGTAAGACTATGCACATAATTGATAACAAATCTTACTGTTATGTAGACTATGATGAGAAGGCAGAGGACGCTGTTGACTATGAAGATATTGATGAAGAATATGATGGGCCTGAAGTTGAAGCAGCTACAGAGGAGGATAATGTGTTGTCAAAGAAAGATTACTTCTCGTCATCTGCAGTGTATGCATCGGTCAATAATGCAGTTTCAGTGTTTGACGAGGAGAACTACGATGAGGATGAAGAAACACCCAATGACGCTAAGTCTACTGATGATAGTGCTGTTCAAAATCTCTCTTCAGGTGATACTGGACGCCTAATTGTTTTCATGTTTAATTGTTTGTGTTCGCATTCATTACATTTCTTATTACTTTCTGGCTCCCACCCTGTTATTTTTTCTTCCACCTGTTAGATATTTTGTAGCTTGTCTTTTTTTTTTGGGTCTGCATCTGTATTTATTTTCATGTTTGCAAGCATTGATGGTAGTGGTCAATTATTTTCCAGTCTTAACTCTAATAAAACCTAAACTGAAGACTTGATCATTAACTCAGAGTAAGCATAAACTTCACTTTTAATGATTGAAAATGGAAACTCGTGAGAACGTTATGCAACCTTTTTATTAAAACACGATTGATTTTGGTTGCTGAGTTCATGTTTGAGAATAAATAGAGCAGTCATCTGTCAGAGCTATATCAAAGTTTTAATCTTAATTTTATATTTCTTTTTGCTAACTGACATGATTCTCATTTCCCATTATTTTGATATAGTTTCAAGTGAGCAGGCAGATATGGCAACCTCAAGCGATAATCTTCCCTTAGAAAACATTGACTCGATATCACATCCAGAAGAAAGTATGGACTTTGAATATGAAGTTTTGGAGGTACATGAAGCGTGAACTGTGAAATTAGCATTTCATGGCATTTGTCCTGTATCATTATTCAGTTATTAATATTGCACTATAAATGTCTTAACATCACTTAATGTCTCTAATTAAGCAGAATGAAATGGGGATCGATGAAGGTCAACTTGAGCCTAAAACTGTAACTTCCCTCCCTGTTTTATGCATAGACGATGGGAAGGTGATCCTGAGGTTCTCTGAAATTTTTGGTATCCAGGAGCCTGTAAGAAAAGTGAAGACTGATCACCACAAACGTACAGTGAATAAAGGTATTATGCATGTTGGTTGTAACAAAAAGATCCAAAAGGCACCATCCTCCCCCATATAACCAAAGACTGGATAGATAGTGGGTAGCTGGATGGTGTTACCTGAAAGCAATGGTTACTCGAAACATAGTTTATCCTTATGGCTTTCAGGTTGTTCAATTCAAGATGAAAAAAGTTAATTGCCAGAGTCTAGATACTTGTCATTGCCAGTCTGATTTCGATTATGTTCATTGTGTCTGAGAGCATGTATCTAATTTGATGAAACTTCAGTTTTATAAAAGATTAAGCTAAAAACAAATGCTGCATGTGTAGACTAAGCACATTCTCTTTCTGATTTCTGTAAAAGATTTAGCTGATCGAAATGGGAAATTATATGTAGACGAGCATTTTATTGGCTTATTGCTTACACACCTTCTAATTGATTGGTATTAAGAGAAGTATGAATATGTGAACCTAATCTGATCTATTTGACTTATATTTTTGCGGTTGATCTGGTTGCGGCATAATATTGCTGATAGATGATTATTGCTTAATTTTCTACCTATGGCAGTTAATCCTGGCCAAAACATTTGAATAAATCTGATGTTGTATTTGTTTTGTTGTAATTACTTCCAGAGCTTCAGATCTCAGTTCCTGACAGTGTTGAAGAAGATGAGGAAATAATTCTGCGAAGCAGCACTATCCAAAGTTTATCAACTTTGAAGCATATCCAAGTGAATGAAGATTTCGTTGAGACTGACAGTGACGAGTCAGTTGCTGATGTCACTTTAAGGCTGAAGGACTCGTGTCTTTCTGAACAACCAATGAAAGATGCACATACCGTCCAGCGATCTCCAGTTTGTCCTGATTTTTATCCACTTGAGCATGATAATTGGGAAAATGATATCATTTGGAATAATTCACCATCAAATGATCATCAGCCTTATGCCAAAATCTGTGAATCTGAAGAGAGCGTGGACACACATGGTGAAGACCAGGGTAAGGATTATGGTCAGGCCTTCAGGTGTTGGGACTTACAGAGAAAAAGCAATGGTTCTCCAGTAATAGAAGAGCCGTTTCATTGTACAGAAATGCCTGCTCCAGCTAATTACCATTCTCCTAGGAATAATCACCCTCCACTGACAGATGAGGATAACGTAGACCACATAATACCAAATAACTTAGACGAGGCAGTTAAAACTGACACCATGCTGCGTTTAAACAACCTGAGTTTACTGAACAGGGAATTGTTAGAAGGATCATGGCTGGACGACATAATTTGGGATCCCAGTGAGGGTACCCGAAAGCCTAAACTGATCTTTGACCTCAAAGATGATCATATGCTTTTTGAGATCATGGATGAAAAGAAAGTGGATCACCTTCGCTCTCATGCTCGTGCCATGATTGTTAGTCAGTCAATGAAGACTTCAACACGAACAGTGGAGAATTTTGACAGTCAAGCAAAGGCATTGAGTGGCAAGTTCAACATCTCCAATGACAAGTTTTATTCTAATCGGAAGGCGCCACAGCAAGCTAAATCCCATACTAAAAAACGTGCTCTAATGGGTATAAAGGTGGTGCATTCTGCTCCAGCTCATAAGCTGCAAACCATGAAACCAGTATTGAGTAGGTATGAGGCCTCCCCTCCTTCCTGCCAAATTCTGATTATGTGCAACTATGATTTCTCATCTTCTATTGTCTTACAAGCCTGTATTCAAATGAATTTTCCATGTTTTCTACTGTTACGTTGTTACTGTCCAGAAATGCGAATGTAGTGAATAATGTTTTTTAATGTATATCTCCCTTTAGCTGAACATTTGTGTGGCTTATCAATCATATCCAATCAATAGACCAACTGTCAGTACTATTGTTTTGAGGAAATATTTGTGTAACTATGAATGTCCTGTTCATTTCAAAACTGGGCTCTGTAGTCTGCATTGCTGTTTGATGATGGAGATAGTTATGCTCCTGTTCATATGATATATGAATAAGATAAAGAGGAAGCATCAGGTGCGCATATTGGTGAACATATGCACACTGACTCAATCGCATAGCTTGGATCCAATTTGAATGGCCCAAGTGGGAGGTGGAAATTCTACCATCCCTCTTATTCAGCTTTTCATTTGACTGAATCTGATGTGACCTAAGTCAGGCTCAAGAAAGATGAAGAAACCCCACTTCCCACTTGTGTCATTCGTATGGGACCCAAGGCACAAGATTTATTTGTATATTCACAAATATATTCTTGTGCACCTGATATTTTCCTCTTAACATAAAATTCAACTTTCAGAACTTGACAGTTTGGTCATAGTTTTAATTCCAGTCGTGTGTGTATAAGTGGAAGCTTAAGCTTCTACTGGAGCAGTGCATGCTTCATCATTGTGTGGTACTATTCACATAGTGAATTGTTTCACGGGCCATTGCATTGTGTTTTTGCACTCCTTGTTGTTCTTGCTCTGGACTATAATCAATTTATGGTGCATATTTGGCATTTATTATATTGCCTTTTTTTTACAAGTCTTCGATTTGAGATTTAGGGTATGTCTGGTGTCCTTAAATCCTTGCCATAAGAGGATAGCCACCTTGGCTTTCCCTCAAAAGAAAGGAAGTCCTTGTGCACTTTGGTAATTGAACAAAAAATGGCCTTAACTGTCATGCTTACATCAACCACTGCACTTTGTTTATTGTTCTTTGCTCACTTTATCTCTACTATTACTAATTTTTCCTGCTACCAACTTTCTGCAGTAAGGAAATTGCAAACTTTCATAGACCAAAAGCTAAGTGGTATCCACATGAAAATAAAATAGCCGCGGAATTGCAAGGAGCTGCTTGTAGCCATGGGAGGATGACTGCTATACTCATGACATTGGGAGGCAAAGGAGTTAAGATTTTGGTAAATTCAGAGGATACTCCGGTCTCTGTCAAATTAAAAGCTTCAAAGAAGTTAGGTCAGTATTCGTTTACTACCTCAGCTTTCTGCTTTGACCAGTTGTTTTCTGATACATTTCCTGTGTAATTTAAAGCTCCCTCAAACTAAATAAAAATAAATAAACAAATGGTCACTTCCTCCAACTTTAATAATTTTTTTGATGCCCTAACTGATGTAGAATTGAAGACTTCTGAGAAGATCAAATTGTTCTGTTCTGGAAAAGAGCTTCTGGATGACATCTCATTAGCCACGCAGAATGTCAGACCAAACTCTATTCTGCATGTTGTTCGCACTGAAGTGACTCTATGGCCAAAAGCACAGAAGTTACCTGGTGAGGATAAGCCTCTACGCCCTCCTGGGGCTTTCAGGAAAAAAACTGACTTGTCCGTCAAAGATGGACATGTATTTTTGATGGAGTAAGTCCAATTTATTCTGCTTTATATACTGGAAGTATTAATTTCAATGAATTTTCACTTATGTGACTTTGTCCAGGCGCAGATTTATTGAATTTTATTTAATTGCTAGTTCAGCCATATGGTATACCATGTCCTTTGATCTGGCATGATCTTCTAAGTTGCAATTTGACCATAACTATCTATTTCATTTTATAATACAAGCTGCAAAATTATAACCATAATAATAATTATTTTAACCAGTTTGGTATCGCTATAAATAAACTCATATATAGCTGACCTAATTGTTAGCAAAAAGTTACCATGTTTGAATTTTTATGCGTGTTCCCCTTAAACTTGTGGATGGAGGGAGTACTAATATGTGTGAGATTGCTTCCCTTCTATGTGGATTGTGCATATGACTTCTATTATGGTAGCACATGTGTTATTAATCATTCCATGCATATACTATTAGGAGGATATCTCTAATACTCAACATTCATTTCTTTTACTTCTAGCTTAGCCAAGTGCTTATCATTATGTTACTATGTGTAAGATTGTGTTGGTTATGCACATGGGCAATTTTTTCTTATGTAATTTGTTCCCAATATAATATTCAATTTGTCATGTATTGCCTTGAATGCAGATATTGTGAAGAGAGACCTTTGCTTATTTCAAATGCAGGAATGGGAGCCCGACTCTGTACATATTACCAGAAAACTTCACCTGCTGATCAGACTGCTGCATCACTGCGAAACAACAGTGATGGACTGGGCACAGTACTTGCGATTGATCCTGCTGACAAATCCCCCTTTCTTGGAGACATACGTTCTGGGTCCCATCAATCTTGTCTTGAAACAAACATGTTCAGAGCACCTATATTTCCTCATAAGGTTGCACCAACTGATTACCTATTAGTTCGTTCAGCCAAAGGGGTGCTTTCCCTTCGTCGCATTGACAAGCTATATGCTGTTGGTCAACAAGTAAGCTCTGTAACCCGAAAAACTATGTTCTGTATAAGTATGGTATGCAATGTTTCCGACCCTTCTATATCTGCTGTTTGCCCTAATACTGTCAAAGATAATGCAGTGTGTTATTTTGCTCTTGAAAGCTCCATGTTTAGAAGCTTCTTTGGCACTGTTTTAGCATGGCATAATGCACTTCTGAATGAACCTACATGCTGGCAGTGTGTTGCCAGCAGGTGAGGAACAGAAGTACTCATAATGACTGGAATACGATTTAGATATATTTCTGCTAAAGTTTGAAGAATCATCTTCCATTATATTCACTTTATTTATCAACACGATGTAATGGCACTCTTCGAATTCTTTCCTTTTTTTAATGTCGTTCTTGTTGCCATTCAAATTATGTTACAGTAGAACAGCACAGTTACAACAGATCTTCAGTGCCACTATTATAGGAACTAGTCTGCCTAGGATAAATTTTCAGTTTTGTCCATAACATATTAGTCATGTTCTTCTGCAGGAACCTCATATGGAAGTCTTTTCACCTGGGACTAAAAATGTGCAGAATTATCTTCTGAATCGAGTGCTTGCATATGTTTATCGTGAGTTTCGTGCTAGGGAGAGGCCTGATGGTATTCCTCAGATTCGAGCAGATGAGTTACCCATTCAAAGTCCTCTGACAGAAGCTATAGTGAAAAAACGATTGAAGCACTGTGCAGATTTTAAGGTTAGATGTCTATCGCATGTTATCATTTTTTTTTATAAAATATACCCCAACCACAGGGGGAGATGCCCCCTGGCTTTGTTTTAAGAAGGCTGCCCTTTGTACCCAGGTTGGGCGGGAATGTTACTCATGTTTTTTTTTAATATCTGTACATCATTTCATATTTTTAATTATTGGGTCTTGATTTAACCAGATTTAATGCTCTCCTGCACTTTCTTTACAGAAAGGACCAAAGGGACATTTTTTCTGGACACAGAGATCTGATTTTCGGGTTCCATCAGAAGAAGAATTGAGAAGATTATTGACACCAGAAAGTGTGAGTTTCTTAAAATTATTTCTTCACGATGACAGGCCTTATCTTTTGAAGACATGTTTTACTTTGAGTTGAACTGTTACTCATGACATTGTGCTGTCTGGCTGGTCATCAGCATGGTTTACCTTCTCCCCACATTTCCAAATATATCAGGCACCAGTTCTTTGCACATATGTAAATGAAATAATGAGATAGAAAAGAAGAAAAATCTGGACCATGCTATTTCTATTAGGGATGAAAGTACCAATTAGAATAGGCCTTGTATTCCCAAACAGAGGGAGTAGTGGCTTAGTTTATTTATGATAGTTCCCAAACAATGGGTTTGCTTATGTAAAAAGTGGTTCAAATTTCTTACCCCTGTTTATTTCAAACTAGTTATTGAGTGGTATTGGATAGTAGATTGCATTGGAGGTCCTGAGACTTTGTTTTCCTTCTGGGGCTGTTGGGCATTATGGCTGGAATATCTGGTGTGTGTAACTGTGTATGAAGATTGGGTGATGAGGCTGAGATTGAAAGCAAAACTATACAAATAACAAGGATATTTGGTCCTCAAAGGTTACCATACCTTGTTGTGTTGGTGTTTAATAACAGTTTCCGTTTCTTATCACAAAATGTCATGATTACTTGCTATTGGTATTATTTCAACTAAAGTGTCATTATTCAGGTCTGCTGTTATGAGAGTATGCAAGCTGGTCTGTATCGTCTCAAGCGCTTAGGAATTGTGAAGCTTACTCAGCCTGTTGGACTGGCTTCTGCCATGAATCAGCTTCCTGATGAAGCTATTGAGCTTGCTGCTGCATCACATATCGAGAGGGAACTGCAAATCACTAGCTGGAATCTTACGAGTAATTTTGTTGCTTGTACTAATCAGGTATCTTAGTCTTACGGCATGTTACTCATGTGATCAGATATCCAGAACAACATTAATTTTATTCAGTACTGGCTCATTGACATAAAACCAAGTATTGTTCGTACAAACTACCGAGTACATGTTGATGTGCTCTATGTTTAGAGATACTACAAATAACCTTCATAATTATTCTCCTGAATTAATACTGATAGCTAAATGTCACTATTTGGTATCAATGGAAGGAAAATGTGTTGTTGAGTTCGTAAGGGCTTGTTTGGTGCACAGGGAATGAGAAGGAATGTGGGGAAATCCTAGTCCATTCCATAGGATAGTCGTGTTACATAGAATATTGCCCCTCCATTGCTCCTCTGCCATAGAGTGGGAGAGACAGGTTTACAAGCAGAGTCATTGGTAGTGTTTCTATTCTTGCGAAGTTAAACAGATACCCAATGGCAGTCCTAGTTGGGTTATTTATGTTTGAATGCATGTCTATTTGTGTGTTTTTATAAATGTTAAATGCAGTCCTTGCTGCTGTTTATTAGTAAATATCTTCCTGAAAATTTTAATCTAATTTCCGTTGGTGTGCAGGACAGAGAAAATATAGAAAGACTAGAAATAACAGGCGTCGGTGATCCATCTGGTCGTGGGCTAGGATTCAGTTATGTGCGAGTAGCACCAAAAGCACCTTCCTCCAATTCAACGCACAAGAAGAAGTCAGCTGCTGCAAAGGGTACCACTGTAACTGGAACTGATGCTGATCTCCGCAGGTTGAGCATGGATGCAGCCCGAGAGGTACCATCAAGCGTAGTAATTTTTACAATAACATACATAGAAACATTGCCTGGCTTTAGGTTTTTGGCATGGCTTAGTATCATGTGACTTGCTTCAGTCTGAACAGTGAGATGTATGTATTAGAATTTGATAGCCTATGCCACTCTTATTTTGAGGGTTATTATGAAAGCCACATGTGGGTCCTCTCGAAAAGGAACACTTTGCCTCCGTACAATGGAAACAATTCCCATTTTTCCAAAGAATAACACATGGGACGTGCTTCCGTAAGCTTAATACAAACCTAGTGGTATTTTGGCACACTGACTTTCACCAGTTCTCACTTCTCAGCAGATGTTCCATGGTGTTTGGGAAATTATTCCTCTGTGTATTCCTCCAACCCTAGAAGGGTGGGTATATAGAGTTAGCTATACATGGGCCTCTATGGGCTGTACACAGGCCATATGGGCCACTCACACATATATACACTAACACCCCCCCGCAGTCTGGACTACCGGCGCAGTGGTGTACAAGACTGGCCAACAAAGAAAGAAACTCACACACAAGGCCCCCCGCAGCCACCACTAGCCACTGGCTACGTTGAGGCTGGACCGAAACTCCGAGAAGGTCGAGGAGGGAAGACCCTTGGTGAAGATGTCAGCAAACTGGGAGGTGGTCGGTACATGGAGAACCCGAACATCGCCGATAGCCACCCGGTCACGAACGAAATGCAAGTCAATCTCCACATGCTTCGTCCGCTGATGCTGAACCGGGTTGGTGGAGAGGTACACGGCGCTGACGTTGTCGCAGTAGACGAGCGTGCTCTTGGTGAGCGGGCTGTGAAGCTCAGCCAAGAGCTGTCGGAGCTAGGATGCCTCAGCCACGCCGTTAGCAACAGCCCGGTACTCCGCCTCAGCACTCGAGCGGGAGACAACCGGCTGTCGCTTGGACGACCAGGAGATCAGGTTGCCGCCGAGGAAGACGGCATAACCTGAGGTAGAGCGGCGTGTGTCTGGGCATCCCGCCCAGTCAGCGTCAGTGTAGACTACCAGCTCAGCAGACGGAGACCGGTGGAGGACCAAGCCGTAGTCAACAGTACCTCAGACGTAGCGAAGAAGGCGCTTCAGCGCAGCAAGGTGTGACTCCCGTGGATCATGCATATGGAGGCAGATCTGCTGGACAGCGTAGGTGAGATCCGGCCGGGTGAAAGTGAGGTACTGCAAGGCTCCAGCAAGACTCCTATAAGCAGTAGGATCAGCCACAGGATCACCCAGAGTAGCAGACAGCTTCGCCTGAGTGTCAACAGGAGTGGAGCAAGGCTTGCAATCAATCATCCCGGCACGCTCCAGGATATCCAGGGCATACTGACGCTGGTGAAGGAGAAGACCAGTCTGACAGGGCTCAACAGTCACGCCTAAGAAGTGGTGAAGCTGGCCCAGATCCTTCATGGCAAACTCCTGCTGAAGGGAGGAGATAATCCGCTGAAGCAGCTGTGGACTAGAGGCAGTCAGAACAATGTCATCAACGTAGAGGAGGAGGTAGGCAACCCCATCAGCATGGTGATATATGAACAACGAAGTATCTGACTTGGCCTCAACAAACCCCAGTGTCAGCAAGAAGGTGGCAAACCGAGAGTACCATGCCCGAGGAGCCTGCTTCAAACCATAGAGAGACTTGTTCAACCGGCAGACCAAATCCGAACAACTGGAGTCCACAAACCCTGCTGGCTGGCTGCAGTAGACTGTCTCGGTCAGAGTGTCATGAAGAAATGCATTCTTGACATCGAGCTGGTGCACTGGCCAAGACCGAGAGAGAGCCGAAGAGAGAACAGTGCGCACTGTAGCAGGCTTCACCACTGGACTGAAAGTCTCGTCATAGTCCACACCAGGACGCTGAGTGAACCCCCGAAGGACCCAACACGACTTGTAGCGCTCCAGAGTACCATCAGCACGGCGCTTGATTGTCCAAATCCATTTGCCGGTCACCACATTGCAACCTGACGGACGCGGCACAAGGTCCCAAGTCTGGTTGGCAAGAAGAGCTCCGTACTCCTCTTCCATCGCACGACGCCAGTTCGGATCTGCCAGAGCCTCACGAACTGACGTCGGGATCGGAGAAAGCCGTGGCTCCCTCTCGGTGGCGGAGAGAGCCCGCGGCCGAAGAACCCCAGCCACCTGCCGGGTCACCATGGGATGGGTGTGGCGAGGATCCCGATGGATGACCGGCAGGTGGTACACGGCCGACTCCACCCGAGAGCGACGTGGTGGAGGCGGCGGTGGTGGCGGCAGAGGCGGTGTGGGCGCCGGTGGAGGAGGCGGAGACGGCTCCGGTGACGGTAGTGGAGGAGGCGGAGCCGTGGAGCGGCGCCCGTAGACATAGCGCACAGGAGGCACATAGTCCACGGGCACCGCCGGTGGAGGAGCCGGAGAAGGCAGCGGCGGTGGAGGCACCGGACGGCGCTGGTACACCTGCACGGGCTCAGTGTAGCGTGCAGGTGGTGGCGGGGCCGCGCGTGGCGCGGTAGGAGGCGCCGGAGCCGCGTGTGGCGCGGTGAGAGGCGCCGGGGGCGCGACAGAAGGCGCCGGAGCCGCGTGGCGCGGCGAGGGGCGCCGAGGGCACCGGGGCCGCGCGTGGCGCGGTCGAAGGCACCAAGCCCACGTCAGGTGCGACGAATGGCACCGGAACCGCGGGTGGTGCAAGAGGAGGCTCAGGCGCCGCACGGGGCACAGCCGTAGGAGCCAGAGCCGGTGGTGTACCAGAAGGACCTGCTGGAAAAGGAAAAACAGAAACAGGTGGCTGCACCACCGGGTCAGATTACATGGACTCAATGTCAGGATCGGGAGTGGGTGTGGAGGTGGAGGAAAAGGGGAAGTCCGACTCGTCAAACACAACATGTCGGAGATAAGAATCCGACGAGAGGTGAGATCGTAGCAGTGGCACCCCTTATGGTCAGGGGAGTAACCAAGGAACACACAACGTGTCGAGCGAGGTGCGAGCTTGTGAGGAGCAGTGGCAGCAAGGTTCGGGTAGCAAGCGCACCCGAAGACACGAAGGTGATCGTAAGTGGGAGGGGTACCGAAGAGAGCGTGGTGAGGAGTCGGAGCAGGAGAAGCGGTAGAAGGAAGACGGTTAAGAAGGTAGGTGGCAGTGTGAAGGCTCTCTGCCCAGAAACGCGGGGGCAGGGAGGCCTGGATCAGAAGAGTGCGCATGACATCGTTCGTGGTCCGAATCATGCGCTCTGCCTTGCCGTTCTGTGGGGAAGTATACGGACAAGACATACGCAACTGAACACCTCGGGAGAGAAAGAAGGAGCGAGAGGTGGTGTTATCGAACTCACGACCGTTGTCGCACTGGACGGCCTTAACGGTGAGGCCGAACTGAGTGGACACCCAGGCAAAGAAGTGAAGGAGGGTGGGGAAGGTGTCAGACTTGGCACGCAAAGGGAAGGTCCACGAGTAGTGAGAGAAATCATCAATGATCACTAGATAATACTTATAGCCAGAAATGCTAAGTACAGGAGAAGTCCACAAATCACAGTGGATAAGATCAAAAGCATGCGCAGCATGCGAAGAAGAAGAAGAAAAAGGAAGCCGGACATGTCGACCAAGTTGGCATGCATGACAGAGGTGCTCAACAGTAGTCCTAGTACAAGCGACATCTCCACTACGACTAATCTGAGCCAAAACATCTCGGCCAGGATGACCGAGGCGGCGGTGCCAGGTGGTGGAAGACGGAGTCGCGGCTAGGGCAGCTGACGCGGAGGACGAAGGTGAAGTAGAGGCAGCGGAGGCAGGAAGCCGAAGGGTGTAAAGGGGCCCGGTGCTATCATAGCGGAGGAGTGGACGCCCGGTAGCCAAATCCTTCACAGAAAGACCAGAAGTGCCAAACTCCACAGAACAAGAATTGTCAGCTGTAAATTGACGAATAGAAAGGAGATTGTGAACCATCTGAGGAGCAACAAGGACATCAGAGAGATGGAAGGGACCATGAGCAGAACCCACAGAAGTGACCGGAAGACAAGAACCATCACCGACCATGATGGAAGAAGGACAAGAGGGGTGAGGAGGTCGGACAGAAGAAAGGATACTCGCATCTGGAGTGGTGTGGTAAGAGGCACCCGAGTCGGCGATCCACTCGGTGCCAACGGGCGGGGTCAGCCCCACAGTGCTGAAGGACTGCGCCAAGGCAGCCTGATCCCACCCCCCCCGGCCACGGCGAGCCGGGCGAAGGAGGAGGTGGAGTCCAGGACGGCGCGTAGGGGGTGGCACCCGCGACCATGGCCGCCGGCTGGTGCGGGGGACGAGGCCCCCCTCCCTGACCCTGGTAGGGCCACATGGAGATACGCCCTGACCACGGGTTGGAGAAGGTCGGCCAGGGCGCACCTCCGGGAAGAGGAGCGAGAGCAGGGGTCGGAGCCTGGGTGGGCGTCCCACGACCCCCACCACCGCGTCCTCGGCGGCCTCAGCGGCCCCCGCTCGGCCCGGGGGGAGGAGCACCAAGGAGAGAGGCGGGCGGCGAGGCGGAGGACGGTGGTGGGGCAGCGACGAGTGCGTGAGAGGTGGTGGACGTGGTCGAGGCAGGTGTGTGGAGGCCCCAGGTGAGCTCCTCCAGAGTGAGCATCACGGACCTCCTGGAAGGTGGGTGTCGGACGCTGGTGCGTGATCAACGTCCGCAGAGCCTCGTAACTGCTGGGAAGGCCCCGCAGGACGTTGAGTACCAGGACGTGTTCCGGGACCGGGTACCCCAGGTCGCGAAGGGCATCAGCGGTGCTCTTCATCTTCCGGCAGAACTCGGCCACGGAGAGGTCGCCCTGCTCAAGGGTGCGTGGCTCAGCGTCGAGCTGGAGGGCACGCGTCTGTGCGTTGCCGAGGAACTGGCTCTCGAGAGCAAGCCAGGCATCGCGCGCGGTGCCATCGGGAGTCCGCACGATGTCCTGTAGATCGAGGGAGATGGTCCCAAAGATCCAGGACATGGCGACACTGTCGTCGCGCCGCCACGCCAGGTTGCGTGCCTCGACCGGCGTGTCGGAGAGGACGTGGTCGTCGAGGGCGTAGCGGCGGAGTGCGAGGAGGACCTGGTCCCTCCAGCGAGCGTAGGAGGTGGAGGTAGAGTCGAGGACGATGGTGACCAGGTTCTTGATATGCGGGACCGCGGCGGCCTGGAGGTGGAGGTAGGCGACCATGGGGTCAACCTGGCCAAGCTGGGGTCCGGCACTCTGCTGGACTGGAGCAGTGGGCGGCGCCTGGTGGGAGGAGGAGGCGACGTGCTCCACCTCGGAGGCGTGGAGGAAGTGCTCCGCCTCGGCGACACGGCGAGCGAGAACATCAGCCGCGGTGCGCTCGCGCTCCCAAGCGAGGGCGGCCTCGCGCACACGCTCCTGAGCAGCGGCGGCCTCGGTGCGAGCGGCGGCAAGGGCCGCAGCGAGGGCGCTGTCCGCAGCAGCGACGGTGGCGGGAGGTGGTGACTGGCCCCGGAGGAAAGCGAAGGCGGAGAAGGGCGCGTCCATGGGGGGCATCCCGAGCCCAGGGAAGGTGGGAAAAATCCCCCCTTGGAGGGCAGCACCAACACCAGAGGGGAAGGAGGAGGAGGCTACGGCCCCTGGCGCCCTATTCCCTGCACCTCCCGCGCCCACGGTGCCGGCCCCCACTGCCCCTGACCCGCCGGCGGCCTGAGGGCTGGAGACAGAGGCGGCGGCGTGGAGGGCAGGAGATGGCGTGGAGGGGCGGCCTGGAGGCGACGTCCCGGGCGGCGGAGGAGGTGGCGGAGGGGCACGCGGAGCAGGCGGAGGAGCTCCGACCGGTCGGGCCCCGACCGGGAACGGGAGCGGCGGCGGCCCGCGCGGGTTCCCGACCGGGAAAGGCGGCGGCCCGCGCGGAGGGGGCGCGAGGCCCCGTGACGCAGCGCCTGGAGGCAGGCCGGCGGCGGCGGCCAGAGCCCGCCAGGCCTCGGTGTAGGCGGCCGCAGCCGCGCCCTGCAGCACCGGCTGCCCGGCCATGAAGGCCTGGGCGGCGGCACGCGGGCCGGCGGCGCTGGGGCAGGCGCCCGCAGGTGAGGAGGCCGGCAGGGGCGGCAGCTGGCCAGAGGAGGGGAGGGGCAGGGGTGGTGGCCGGCCGGCCATGGCCGGCGACGTCAGCTCAGAGGAGAGACGGCTGCTAGGAGAGGAGAGGATGGAGAAACCTAGCTGATACCATGTTTGGGAAATTATTCCTCTGTGTATTCCTCCAACCCTAGAAGGGTGGGTATATAGAGTTAGCTATACATGGGTCTCTATAGGCTGTACACAGGCCATATGGGCCACTCACACATATATACACTAACACATGGCATGTATGATTTTCAAGTCATTTTTGTGATCTCTTTCATTCATTTCTTATAGAGTATGTGTGTGGAACTTGTGGACAATAAAAATAAAAACATGTGAATCTCTTAAGGAAATGGAAACTTTTCCCAGTCATTGGCTGGGAATTTGAAGGAAACAAATAAAATTGGCTGCATGTGTATCATGTGGCATCCATCCATCACAAAGCATATTGCTCAACCGCATCCTTTTCTTGGTGAAAAGAATCACCTCAAACTTTGGCATGAATTGCATGTCCTCCCCTTGTTCCTCCCTAATCTTTTGTTCACTAACACTTGCAATCTATGCACTGCTATGTATAGTTGTTGCTGAAATTCGGCGTTCCTGAAGAGCAAATCGATAAATTAACAAGGTGGCATCGGATTGCTATGGTGAGGAAGCTGTCAAGTGAGCAAGCTGCATCAGGAATTACTATTGATGAAATTCCTGTTAGTAAGTTTGCACGCGGACAAAGGATGTCTTTTCTGCAACTTCAGCAGCAAACTAGGGAGAAATGTCAGGAAATTTGGGACAGACAACTCCAGTCACTTTCAGCTATAGATGGTGATGACAATGGCAGTGACACAGAAGCTAACAGTGATCTGGACTCATTTGCTGGGGATCTCGAAAACTTGCTAGACGCAGAAGAATTTGATGATGAGGATACTAGTACAGCAGAGTTGAGAAGTGATAAAGCAGATGGAATGAGAGGACTTAAAATGAGAAGGGGCCCTACTCATGCTCAAATTAACGAGGAAATTGAAGATGATGAAGCAGAAGCTTCTCTGGCAAAAAAATTACTTGAAGGTAGTTATTTCTTTTATGTTTTTCTTTACAAAAATGATCCTAGTGCATATGATTTATGGTCTCTTGTGGTGCAGACAATGGTAATGATATGAAGAGGAAAAAACAGCCACAGGGTTTGACAAATTGTGGCACAGGTGCCAATAAAATGAAGCAGAATAAGACTGGACAAATGATCAAATCATCTGGTTATGCTGGTGCATCGACCCCAAAGGAGAGCACGCCAAGAGAAGCAAAAGAGGTATTATGCGACCTGTGGTTCTGGACCTGGTCTTGGTTGTCTTCTCCCTTAGATTTGTTGCTACTCTGGCATAAACAAGCTGTAATGAAGTCATTAATCTTACTGCATGCAGGCTGAAAATAATTCTTTTGCTGAAGGTGGTTTGCCCACAAAACTAAAAACAAAGGTGGCATTTGATGGAAATGAGATCCTTCTAGTTAAAAAGAAAAGTGCTCTAGGAAAGGATGGACCTAAGGTAAGCCCAGAACATGATTGTAACTTGTGAAATTCTATGCACATTTTATTTTATTTGTCAACTAGAATCAGCATTCTCCATCGTACTTATTTTTTATATTGGACAGTTAAACATGTGCAAAGTGTGACTATTATGTTATGGTGTGATCGAACTTGGTAAGACGTCCCTGCAGCAGATTGAGAAAACAATCCCCTTTCCCAATATATTTTTTTCTCAATTGAGAAAACACACCCCTCTCCCCTTTCCTCCCTTTGCGCCCTCGTATAAAATTTTCCTCTTCACCGATGAGCTGCCACCGCCCGTCTGCCCCTGCTCTGACGAGCTGCCAGCAGCCGGCTGCAGCGCCGCCGCCGTGCTGTCCCTGCACGCCATTGCCACAGGGCGCAGCCCCGTCTTGTGCAACGGCGCTGCCCCCTTGCCTTGCCGGGCCGCTGCATGATGCCGCTGCCGTGCCGACTGCCCCCACCGCGCTAGCCGCCGCCCCTTCACTCCTTGCCACCCGCCTTTTGCGCCATTACCACTGGTGCCGCTCCATCCTGCTGTGCTGGCCACTGCCTCCCTTGTGCTGCCGCCGGCCCATTTGCTGTGCGGAGGTCAGGATGGACGGAGTCGGGCCAGGACAAGCGACGGACGTGAAGGAGATGCGAGAAAAAAAGGAAAGAAAAAAAATATATCACCCACTGCCAGTGGGAGTGTGGGACCCACATGACAGGTGAAAGGGGAAGGGGAATAGAGAAAGGGGATCTGCTACAGCATTGATCCTCTTTATGTTGAAAATGTGTTTTCTCAATCCCCTTTAGCTAGTATAGGGGAATGTGTTTTTCTCAATCTGTTGGAGCTGCTCTTATGTTGCACTTGATCTTCTCCTTGACATCAGGCTTCAGTGTGTTTGACAAAAATAAATGGATTCACACGAAGTAGCTGATGGTTGCTAATCTAAACTGAAAGTGGCAGTGCTACTGGTTATTGGTTTGCCATTGTGCCTATAAAAGTGTTACGTGGGAAGTATGCTTCTAAAATTTTGAAGTTCAGAAGTTTGAATGTGTTGGTTCTATGATTCATGTTGAAGCTGATTTAGTCTTTGGCATTGTGGCTTTTAAGTGACACACCTTCCCATATTTTCAGGAAAAGAGACAGGGTGCAAGGGGGGACACTCTTGTTTGTGGAGCCTGTGGTCAGGTAGGCTCAGTAAAGTGATTTATTGCATTCGCCCTTCTGAAAGATGTTATTATGTTTTACAACTTAGTTTTTGTTTCTGTGTTGTTGTATAGCTCGGGCATATGCGAACTAACAAGCTATGCCCTAAGCATCGGGAGGAACAAGAAATGGATGCAAATTCAGTTAAGTCCAATCCTACAGATATAGTGAACCATTTGCAAACAAAGACACCGAAAAGGTTGATAACCAAAGTTTCCTCTGAAGCTACTGAAACTGAAGGACCCGAATGTACTGAGAAGACAAAATCTGTCCCAGTAAAATTCAAAGTAGGCGCACCTGATAAGTCATTGGAGAGGAACATGTCACTATCTAGTTCGCTGGTTTCTGAGAAACGCATTCCAGACTATAGATCTACTGGAAAGGTAAACAAGATAATAATACCTAATAGGACAAAGTCCGATGTCCCTCCTGATACTCCAAAACCATCTGTTGTATTTCGCCCTCCTGCTGAAGAGAAGGATGTACCTCGCAAAAAGATCACCATCAAGCAGCCTAAGGGAGTAGATCAACAAAAACCTGTTGAACCTAGGAGTGGTCAGGAGCCTACTAGAAAGACAAGAAAAATGGTTGAATTATCAAGTTTTGAGGAGAAAAGTAGAGAGGATGATCATTGGTTTGGAGAACCTAGCGAGATGAATTCCTCGCATGAGAGGAGGCTGGGTCTGGAAGGGAAAAGAAGAAGCAAAGCCATAATGGAAAGTGAGAAGTCCTGGAGAGATTTTGAAGAGCAAAGAGAACTGCCACAAGAGAGGCTCATTGATGCTAGGATATATACATCGATGGAGGAGGATCATCAGAAGGCAAAAAAGAAAAATAAGAAAAAGAAAAAACATGAATTTAGAGATGATGACCTACTTGATCACAGGCCTTACAAAAATGACAGAAGGGTACCTGAGAGACAACGACCAGTAAAACGATCCACTCCGGTTGATATGATTGAACATGCACCATCTGCTAAGCGTCGCAGAGGAGGAGAGGTACATTTACTTAGTTTTCACCTATATGTTTGATTGGATTCAAGTGCTTTGATAATGACAATGGCATTAGTAGGGTTATATCTCTTGACTCATGAAACAGATTAATGAGGGGTAAAAGAGATAAAAAGTAAAATAAACTAGTAGATAGCAAAAGCATGTCTTGTATTTTGAAGGGGAGTAAATTTCCGTGGTTATCCAGTATTTTTTTGGTGAATATTTTCTGTGCAACTACTGATACACGCAATAACTGTAAAGAGGAATAAACTAAATTACACTTGTATGGATTTGCTGGACAAGGAATTCGGGCTTAATGAATTGTTTTCATCCTCATGCAGGTTGAGCTCTCCAACATACTGGAAAAGATAGTGGATGCCCTGCGGGGAAACACTCAGACATCATTGCTATTTCTAAAACCGGTAACGAGGAAAGTTGCTCCCGATTACCATGAAATTATAAAGCGCCCAATGGATCTCGGTACCATCAGGGACAAGGTGAGAAAGATGGAGTACCGGAACCGGCATGAATTCAGGCATGACGTAGCACAGATACAACTGAACGCACACATCTACAACGACGGGCGACATCCTCACATCCCTCCACTTGCTGACGCGCTCATGGAGATGTGCGATTATCTGCTTGAGGAAAGCGCAGATGAGCTTGCCGATGCGGAAGATGCTATTGAGCACTAATACAATAACTAGACTTAGCATTTAGAACTTGCTGTATCCTAACATAGATGACGTATTTGCTGATCTGTAGGAGGGGGCAGAGGGTTGCTGTACATTTTTTGGGTCCTGGGTCACAGTAGTGTACATGCAATCCCAAATCCAACTGTTAATACCTTCTGTTGGCATTGGGAGATTGTGGATGTACACAGGCTCTAGTTTAGTCATGTGAGGGTTCGCTGTAACAATTGCCCTCTTGTAAAAATGTGTAGTGTAACACTGTAACTTTTTTATTCGAAAAAAAACACTGTAACTTGTCCATATCCATGACTTATTTGTCCTGATGATGACCCGATGGTCTCAGTCTGGTACCTTCAATTGTAGCATGTGAAAATATAAGGCGCAGCATCAAATCACGTGGCTTGGTGCAGGCTGTCAAGTTCACCAGATTTTGAGGCAGCCTCATTGGTCATTGCTTAACTTGAACTCTGAACTGCAGTGCTTGTACATAAATATGAATCAGGCCGAAATGACCAAGGTCAAGAACTCTTAGCCGTCTAAGATGTATCCCTTTGCATGATTGCATCTTTCTTGCTTCATCAGATGGTCGCCATATGCCATATGGATGTCATCATGCCCGAAGTCAATACTCAACCAGCACATCAACGCCAGAAAAGTTGGGCCTTGTTTAGTTCGGTGAAAATTTTGTCTTTTCAACGTTCGGAACTCCTGTAGCACACTGTAGCACGTTTCGTTTGTTTGTGGTAAATATTGTCCTACCATGGTCTAACTAGGCTCAAAAGATTCGTGTCGCAAAGTACATCAAAACTGTGTAATTAGTTATTTTTTTTACCTATATTTAATACTCCGAACATATGTCTTTTGACGTATTTAATGTGATGTGATGGAGAGAGAGTGGAGAAAAAGTTGGAAAATTTAGCCAACTAAACAAGGCCTTGTTTTGCTTAACTTGTGCGATATGCTGAAATCTGTGCAAGCCTTGACTGAGTACTCATGACGATGTCATTGGACGTTCATGTACCTGGATTAGTAACCATCGTATTAGACAATGTGCTACGCGTATTCCCGTTTCTCCTACTTGTTGCAAAAAAGAAAGATGTCATGTATGCTTACTATGTATCTTTTCGATTTTTCGATTGATCTCACACTTGTTTCTGTTGAGAGACAGAGAACATCCGATAACATTTACATGGAGATGTAAACTAGTGACAAAAGAATTGTTTAGTTGCTCCTGGAACTCTAAAAATAAAATAATTGTGCAGAAGAAAAACTAATGGCAGAAACTTGTGGCATTCGTCAGTGACGAAGCTGCGAATGAACTGACCTAGATTTCTTTACTCGCGACAACATCGCTTTTCACGAATTTTATTTTATATTTTTTTCTCTATTTTGCAAAAATAAATTGTCCGCCAGAAATTTTGCAAAACTATACATCAGCCGTCGTGGCCCACGGCGGCAGGGACATACCGCAGTGCGGCACGGCGGTAGGGGCCGTGGCCCACGGTCAGACGTGGGCCCGTAGCGTGCGACGGATATACCGCAGTAACCCACGACGGTAGGGACATACCGCCGTGGGCCACGGCGGCAGGTCCTAGCGCCGTGGGCCACGGCGGCAGTAGGCCTGCTACCGCCGTGCCCGACGGCGCTAGGAACTGCTGCCTATATAACACCGAAATTCAGCCGAAAATGTCATAATAATTCGAAAAAAAGAAAGAGAGGGGGAAGAGGAGAAGGGAGTGAGGAGGAGGTGGTGAAGGTGCGAAGCTCTGCCGGTTTTTCGTCTCGTTAGAGGTAATACTCTGGTACTTAATAGTTTGAACTGTGATAATAGTAAAAATATAGTTTTAGTGTAGATCTGCTTAGTAAAAATATAGTTTTAGTGTAGATCTGCTTAGTAAAAATATAGTTTTAGTGTAGACCTGCATAGTAAAATTATAGTTTTAGTGTAGATGGATTAGGAAAATTATAGTTTTAGTGTAGCTCTGAGTAGATATATTTTGTAGTTGCAGATCCACTTGTTAATAGCGGTTTTTTTTTCATGCTGTCAGACATGTCGGATGCAGTCAGTGTCAAGTTGTATTTCGGTAATGGGCAGATTAGATATGGTGAACATGGAGTTGACTTGTCAGAATTTAATTCGGTTGACCATGTGATTAGAAGAGCAGCCGAAAGAACTTGAGGGTCCATTACCAACTTTTTTTATAGGGCATTCTATGTAGATGCAGAGCAACATGACTTGTCCATTATGGCTCTAATCAACAGGAGTGAGTCAGTATATTGGGAGCTTATGCCACTTCAAGGCACTGAACATTGAAGGAGTTATATCAAAACAGCATGTGAAATTGGTTTGCCTGTGATGTTGTTTATCCAAGTTGTTCATAAGGCTAGGTCTAGTAGTCAAGTGCATGAGGAGGGTAGTGCTGCTCACCAGGGTGAGGCTGAACTACAAGCAGGTGATGGTCTTGCAACTGAGCCACAAGAAGGAGATGGTGCTTCCACTGAGGCAGAAGAAGGAGATGGTGACACACCCTTTAAGGCCCGTGGTGAAATTGACGAGGGGGAAGTTAATGAAGAAGTACTCAGGCAGTACGAAATGGAGGCTGACGAGGATGAACGTGAGTTGGAAGAGGACTCCTCAGATGATGAGGATGACCCGCTAGTTTCAAGGGACTGGGATAGTTACAATTTCTCACAGCTATCTGTCAATCCTGGTGAGAATGTGTCCTGGGAGTATAGAGACAATAAGGTTTATGTTGGCGCCATGTATAAGAGTGCAGTAGAGGTGAAGGATGCAGTGAAGAGGTGGACCACCCTTACTCTGCAGAGAGAGTTCAGGGTAGTGAAGAGTTCTCCACACATATATGATGTACAATGTGTGAAGCCCAACTGTCCTTTTCGAGTGTATGCTTCCAAGGGCAAGTGGAAAAATTACTGGGAGATCAGATCTGTTGTGGATCACACTTGTGTACTTGAGCAGCTAGATGCAAGCCATCGTAATTTGTCGGCCGGTTTTGTGGCCAGCCAGATGTTTGCTAAGATTGTGGAAAATCCTGCTTATGAGCCCAAGTCCATTATCTTGGCAATTGAGGAGAAATTTAGGTACCTGATAAGTTATGGTAAGGCATACATGGCGAAGAAGAAGGTATTGGAGATGAGGTGGGGTACTTACGAAGCATCCTACGACAATCTGCCTCGATTGCTGAATACAATTGCCACGTTCAATCCTGGTAGTTATTATGATATCAAGACTTATAATCTTGTATCAAGGCCAGGGAAGCAAGTCTTGCAGCGGGCATTCTTAGCATTGGGTCCAACTACTGCTGTCTTCAAACAGTGTCGACCAGTCATTGCATAGATGGCACATTCTAACAGGAAAATACAAGGGCACAATCCTTACAGCTGTGGCTGCAGATGGCAACAATCAGTTGTTGCCATTGGCAATTGCTTTTGCAGAGGGAGAGAATGGTGACAGTTGGTATTAGTTTCTGGAGAGATTGAAGCAGATGGTGGTGGGAGATGTGTCAGACGTGTGTGTGATACACGATAGACACAAAGGTATTTTGCAGACCATTAATGACATCAAAGAAGGTAGTCAAGAACGTCACAGAGCACCACAATGGCCAGATGTGCATAGCAGGTGGTGCATGAGGCATATGGCAGCAAACTTTCATAGCCAGTTCAAGAACAAAGAACTTACACAATTGTTCAAGCGCTTATGTTCGACCAATCAGGAGAAAAAATTCTATGAGCTATGGCAAAAATTAGATGATCTGACGAAGAAAGCATCAGAAGAGATAGCTAAGAAGCCAATAAGTACTGAACCCGGGGAAGAGTCAGTTTCTCTGGAGGACGTGGGGTTACATGCTCCAAATGTCAGAAGGAGAAGGGGACGTGCTGTGAAGACCTTCAGCCAGTGGATTCAGAATGAGTCTAAGGAGAAATGGTGTCTCCTGTTTGATAAGGGAGGTGTGAGGCATGGGATAATGACAACAAATTTTGCTAAGGTCTACAACGCGGTTTTGCGTGGTGCCAGAGCTCTCCCTCTTGTTGGTATCATTGAGTTCTTCTTGTACCGCACAATGAAGTACTTTCTTGAGCGTGCTACTGCAGCACATACAGCTATGCAGGACTGTCAGAAGGTGTATTCAACATGGATGACTGAGTACTTGACCACAAAACAGAAGGCTACTCTTGCTCATAGAGCTTACCCACAACCTCTACGCTGCTACTTGACCACAAAATAGAAGGCGACATGTTCATGCTCTTGCCAGAAGCCACTGTTGCTACACTACCCCAGCTCACATGTGATCGCTGCATGCCTTGCAACAAAGAATAATCATTGGGGTCGCTACGTGCCTAAATACTTTCTGAAGCAAACCATTCTAGACACTTGGAACCACACTATTGAGGGTTACCTGCATCTTGAAACTTTCACTCAAGACCCCAAAGACAGTGCGTTGTACATACCAAATCCAGATCCAACCATGTGCCAAGGTGTCGGTCGACGCAAGAAGAAGAGGATTAGGAACAACATGGATGAGGCTGAAGCTGGACCTGCGGTGTAGATATGCTCTAAGTGCAACAATCCAGGACACTCCTACAAGAAATACACCGAAGCATCTTACTTTTCCACTGCCACTTCTCCAGCACCTTCAGCTAGTGCACGTGGACGTCGTTCCCGTCGCTACAACGAAGGAATGCAGTGACCGTACTTGTTTGTGCTACCGTGTTGTAATATTTGAAATACTTATGCATGTTTTCGTCTTGTAATATTTGAACCATTTTATTTGGCAAGGTCTTGTAATATTTGAACTTATGCATGTTATCGTGTTGTAATAATTGAACTACCTTTTCATTTGCTTGTTGTTTTCTTCTTGCCGTCAAATTTATTATCATATCCTGTTATGTATTGTTCTCTAATTTTAAATGAAACATGTAATGAATTATCATATTTCTCATCTTTTTTGTAGGCTTTCAATGGTTTCCTCGGGTCCTGAGTTGGATTTGGAGTTGCTCACCAGTAGGAAGGACAAGGTTGCGGTGCCAAAGGGGATCCACACTCCTATGTGCTACTGCGGTGACAACTGTAAGCTTGTCAAGTGCAACGTTCTCGAGTACTGCTACGAGATGAGGTTCTTCATGTGCGTGAACTACGAGCATGACCCCCTCCCACCATGTCGCAATGTTAGACCAAAAGTAAGAACAAACTGCATTACTAAATAAATAATATGTCATTGCTATTTTATTATGTGCTAACTTGTCTTTGAAAAAAGACTCCACCTCCTCTCTGTGATTTTATGCAGTGGCTAGATTGTGAGCAGTCCGAACAAGACAAGCGTTACGTCGAGGCGACGGGTCATTCAGCACGTGAGAGGTGGCAAAGGATGGTTGAGGCAGAAAAACAAGAAGAAAAACGTAAGGAGCAGCAGGAGGAAATTCGCATTTGCCGGGAGATCAAAGAACGTGAAACGGCCGCGGTCCGTGAAGCAGATAGGGAGAGGAAGAGGGAGAGAGCTCGCCGGGCTAAGGAAGCTGGGCCGGATGCTATGAGGAAGGGGAAATACCCCTGTTGTACCCAGTAGACGTAGAGTACTAGACGCCGAGTGCTACTGTATCCATAAAAAATTATGATTTCATTTCATCATTCTCTAGAGTCGGGTTGTATATTTAAGAACTTGATTTCAGATGCATTTCAGATGCAAACAGTAAAACTCGTACTAGGGTGTGTTTTCTGTGAGTTACTGCACCAAACAGTGAACACATAGGGTGTGTTTTCTGTGAGTCACTGCACCAAACAGTGTACCTAGTACTAGGGTGTGTTTCCACCGAGTCACTGCCCGTTTTTCTTGCCCCAGATCGAATGGCCCACCGTCCAGTCTGCTTTATTGCCTACATATATGTGAGCACTCTTCTCCAGTGTCACTTCACAACACAACAAGCACCAATGAGTTCCTGGACTGGGGATGATGATGACTCCCTCGGTCCAGCACTGTGGAGCCAGCAAGATCCAGAGTTCAACAGCAATTTTCCAGTATTAGATAAGAGAGATTTCAAATCCATGCGTGATGTTAGAAAGTACGCACCAAATCAAACGGTGAACTGGCCAAGGTGTGCACACAGTGAGTTCTGTGTGATGCAGGTTTACCAGGGATGGGACAACTCTGGTCGACGCTTCTGGCATTGCTCACGAGCATGGGTAAGCAAAACTCCATGACCTCTGTCCTTCATCATTTTATGATTTACTAATGTAATCACGGTTTTTACAGTACTCCGAACAACCAGATAACTGCGGTTTCGTGCAATGGGTGGATCCCCCAGCTATTGACCCGTATCAAGAGTACATCAATTACCTCGAGGATGTTGTCATCTTCAACCTGAGGCAAGAACTCGCGTCGGCATTGCCTTCTCCAGATCCGACATCTACCAACGACGACGACGGACCGGTGACCGGACCAATGGTGGTGAAGACGAACACCGGGTGTGAGGACGGGTTCTGCTGTTGTCCGTGCCACGAGAAGAAGGACAACACTCCACCAGCAACTCCACCCCCGCCACCGTCTGATCCAACTCCACCCCCGTCGGGGTACTACATGCCCTCCCAGCACTCCGGCGGGTCTATGATGTCCGTGTTCTCCGGGTACTATTCGTACAACTAGACTACAAATGTTGTAATCGTTTATATAAATTCCCTAAGGCACGTTAGGACTAGCAGCGGCACAAAGTTAGGGTACTTGTGTCGTACGTGCCATTGCTTGTTTCTGTAATTCGTCGTTAAGTATTAATGGTTTGTCGTTAAGTATCGATGCTTCAAAAATTGAAATTTGCAAAAAAAAAAAAAATCCTACCGCCGTAGAGCACCGCGGTAGGGTCATACATACCGCCGTGGCCTACGGCGCTACCTGGAGGCCACGCTGCCGCCTGGCGGTAGGCTCCTACCGCCGTGCCGCACGGCGGTAGGCCCCTAACGCCGTGGCCCACGGCGGTATGTGCCCTTGCCAGTGGGCCACGGCCCCTGCCGCGTGGGCCACGGCGGCAGATGTATAGTTTTGCAAAATTTCTGGCGGACTATTTATTTTTGCAAAATAGAGAAATAAATATAAAAAAAATCGCTTTTCACAGTGGCTTACAAACAAGTGCTCTGTATCGCATAATTTAATTTGCAACAGGTAAGACCCAGCCAGCGCCTGCATATTTCTCACACGGACACGGTCACACCTAACACCTCATGCCCATGCATCCACATCTCCGACGACACACAAAACGCTACTGCATTTTTTCGTACGACCAGTTCCAATCGCTTCACCCATTGCCGACTCCAACCACCTCATACTTAGTCATGTAAAAATCCACACTCCTTATACTTCATTAAATCCTGTCGTCGCCGTCGCCGTCGCCTTGATCTATCGGACGGAGCTTCGCTTGCTCAGGCAACCGGCACTCCGGCAGCCATGGAGTCATGGCGCCGACGCTGTCTCGTAGGACTGCTCCTCGTCGCTGCATCCCTCTGCGCCCATGTATCAGGTAGGCCTTCTTCGCTTTCAGCAGCAGCTTGTGTTTGAAGCGTGTGAATCGTGATGGACCAAGTATTGGTGAACTGACATATGGAGACGAACCCCGATCGTCGATCGCAGCGGCGGCGTCCGACACGAACGTGCTGGCGGCGGAGCGGACGCGGCGGAAGGACCCCCTTGACGGGCTCAGGTACTACACCGGCGGCTGGAACATCAGCAGCAGGCACTACCTGGCGGTGAGTTTCTTGGTTTCTTGCCATCGCCTGCCGGCCGGCCGGCTGCTGGTTGCCATAGCTCAACGAAGCTCCCTGATGTTTCATGTCGTCCTCCGGTGACCCGTGTCCGTGTGCTGTTGCGTGCAGTCGGCAGGTTTCAGCGCGGCGCCGGTATTCGTCCTCGCCGCGCTCTGGTTCGTCGCCGTCGCGGCCGCGGCCCTCGTCGCCTGCTGCTGCTGTTGCTGCCGCGGCGGCCGCAATAGCAACTACTCCTACTCGCGCGGGGTGTTTGCGCTCTCGCTCGTGCTTCTCATCGTCTTCACAGCAGCAGCCATGTGAGCAATCGATCGACCAACTCATTCGCCGGCTCGCCGCTCCTGTTCTTCATCTTCTTCCATGTTTCTGATGTGGAATCGATTGCTGGTGCAGCATCGGGTGCGCCGTGCTGTACCACGGGCAGGGCAAGCTCCACGGGAGCACGACGGCGACGCTGAACTACGTGGTGAGCCAGGCCGACGGCGCGGCGGTGACCATGCGCGACTTCACCGGCCTCCTGGAGACAGCGAAGGGCGCGGGCGGCGGCGTGGCGCCGCTGCCCGCCGACGTCGCGCGGGCCATCGACGACGTCGTGCGGCGGGTCGACACCGCCTCCGTCGAGCTCTCCGCGCGCACGGCCAGCAACTCGCGCAGGATCCGGACTGTGCTGGACACCATGTACGGAACGCCGCCGCTGATTTATTTGCTGCGGCCTGCGATCCGTTGACGATCTTGACATGTTTCTTTGATTTACCTTATTGCAGAAGGAAGGTGCTGATCGGTGTCGCCGCCGTGATGCTGGTCCTGGTGATTCTTGGCTTTGGTGAGCACGAATTGCTCTTACCAAGTCCTCGTCTGAGGATTAAAAATTTTCTCTTTACCTAATCTGCTTGAAAGTGCAACATAATTCATTTCTCTTCGAGCTTTTGAACTTTTTTTACACAATTTATATTTCTCCCAACATTTTCATGCAGTGTTCTCGTTGACTGGGCTCAAGTCGCTTGTGTACACGTAAGCACATCAACAGACAGCATACAGAGAGCACACATGCAGACTCTCTTCGGATTGCAGTTGATTGAACACGTTCTTTGAGAGATTAGTGTACTAATTAGGTTCAGTTGGTGTATTTTTGCAGAATGGTGTTTCTTGGATGGATCATAATTACCGCCACACTAATACTCTCTGGCACTTTCCTTCTCCTCCACAAGTGAGTTCTTGTCAATCAAATATGAATTTAGACGATCTGAATCAAATTTGAATAACATTTAATCAAATTCGGCCAAATTTCGTTCAATTTTCCAAATGCTTGGCACTAGAAAGAGGCATACAACGTAGAACAGATTTTCTGAAGCATTTGCATCTCACATTTCCTAGTGATGATAAGTTACTAAAGCACAATGCGACCATTGCACATGTTTCAGCGTGATAGGAGACACCTGCGTCGCCATGGACGAGTGGGTGGCCCAGCCGCAGGGCCGCACGGCGCTGGACGACATCCTACCCTGCGCCGACGCGGCGGTGACGGCGGAGGCCCTTCGCCGGAGCGAGGACGTCAGCTACCAGCTCGTCTCCAAGCTGAACGAGCTGGTCTCCAACGTGTCCAACCGCGACGTGCCTGCCCAGGCCGGCCCGCCGCTCTACTACAACCAGTCCGGCCCTCCCGTGCCGCTGCTCTGCAACCCCTACAACGCCGACCTCTCCGGCCGTCGCTGCGCCGCCGGCGAAGTCACCGCCGACAACGCGCAGCAGGTGTGGCAGCGGTTCGTGTGCCGCACGACGGCGGCGGCGTCGGGTTCGGAGGTGTGCGCGACGGTCGGGCGCCTCACGCCGGCGATGCTGTCCCAGATGCTCACCGTGGGCAGCGTCAGCGACGGGCTGCGCCGGCAGGCGCCCGCCCTGCGCGACCTGGCGAGCTGCGCCACCGTGCGGCGCGCGTTCCAGACGATCAGCGAGCGCGGCTGCCCGCCGCTGCGGCGGGACAGCAGCCGGGTGTACCAGGCGCTGCTTGCGGCGTCGGTCGCCGCGATGCTCGCCGCGGCGGCGTGGGTGGCGCACTGCCGGGAGCGGCGGCGGCGGCGAGAGAGCGAGCGATTTAAGGTGTCGCCGTACAGGCTGCCCATCGAAGACAAGGTGCTGCTCAACAGCCCGAGGCGGCCGTACAGGCGAGTGTGACAGCTTGTGATCTGCTCGAGGCTAACGAACCTCAGGAAAACATGGATTTCGCTGGAATTTGTAAATTCGGTTGTTTGAAACTGAGGAGCTCAACTTCTCTCAAAATACACTATGCAAAAAGAAGATTCCCCATCACATCAAACATCACATCAAAAATGTCAGTACATGTATGGAGTACTAAATGTAGATGAAATCAAAAACTAATTACACAGTTTGGATGTACTTTGCGAGACGAATCTTTTGAGCCTAGTTAGACTATGGTAGGACAATATTTACTACAAACAAACGAAAAGTGCTACAGTACTTTTCAGTTCAGAACAGTGCTTTTCAGCCTAAAATCCATGCACAATCTCCCAATTTTGCATTTCAATTTTGACTTCTAAACACACCCTGAGCTTATTTTGTATGTGTGTTCGCTGCCGCAGTTTTGGGAGTACAAACTGTTTTACTTACGAATGTGTGTGATAGTTCGGCAGAAGTATATAATTTTGGTAATAAACTTGTGCACTACATTTTCTACAATTTTCTTCGTTAAGCCATTAACAAGTTGTCGATTTGAACAATTTGATGCATTAGGAGAAAATCTATGTTTTGGACTGGGCCTGATTGAATGTGCATATACGCTGCAGTTTTGGAATTATAGTTATATACCGTAATCGATCTATGTTCTTGTACTGCGATAATTGTAGAGGAGCACTAATTTTGCAAATAACAAGTTCTCCTTCAGAAACGCCATTACCCAACCAATTAGAAGTCCATGAACATATCATGATTCATATTCCTAAAGTAGCTAGAAAATTTATTAATTGAAGACCAAAAATTAATACACAAGTACTATTGCGACATATTGAGAAGATGAAATACTAAATTAGTGACATCCTAAATCTAGCTATACTATTATGAGCTAATAATACCGACATATGACAACTCTACGGAACCTAGATATATCTTGCCACCGTCTCGCTCCACCACCTCGGTCGGCCTCACGTTCTTGGGTCCCTTCATTTCTTGCAATTTTTCACCATCGGCACCGATCCTAATAGCGAGTAAATGAGTGTCAAAACCAAATGGAAGCTCGTACTTCTCCCGGTGTAGTGCCACCCAGTATCCTCCCTTTCCATCGGGTCTCACGTTATCCGGGTAGCCTGGAAGGTCATCAAACGGTTCGGATGTGTTGGCTTTGGATCCTCGGATCCAATACTTCATTAACTTGCATGGTCCGGTAAGCGCAACCACAAGATGAGTCCTATCGGCACTTATGGCGATGCCATTAGGGTAAGTCACGCCGGATTGGAGCACGGTGACCTGATTAGTTCTTGGATCATATTTCATGACACGTCCTGTTGAGTCTCCTGACGTGGTAACCATCTGATGTTGTGCTCGTGCATATGTCTTGCTACTGTCGGTGAAGTAGACATCGCCGGTGACTTGATCGATATCCACGCCATTGGTGAAACGCAACGGCGCACCACCGGCTTCCGTCGCGAGCACTGTCGCTTCTCCACCGTTGGGCCCAACACGCATCAGACCCATGTACGCGTCGGCGATGTAGAGGTTCCCGGAGTTGTTGTGGAACCGCAGGCCAAGCGGCCGGCCGCAAGAGCTCTCTGTGGCGACCGTCGGGAGCTCAGTGACCTCGCCGCACTTGTTCTTAGTGTAACTGGGACTGTAAGCGAAGGTCTTCCACCCTGCACCTTCACCGCTGTACTTGAGGATGCGGCCGTCCGAGATGCTGACGTATGGGCCGGCGCCGTGCGCGTCGAACGCGACGCTTTCAGGGCCCATCAGGTCGTCGGGCAGCTGTAGTCGCTGGGTCTTGCTTCCGTCGATGACCTTGGCTACTGCGGCCATGGCGGCAGACGGCAGGAGCAGCGACACGGCGAGCAAGATCGCGAGGAGAGACAGCCTGGACGTCGTCCTCCTCATGGTTGCTGTACGTCGAGTATGAGTACACGGTGGGTTTCTTTTTTGCTGTTGTTGGCTGAGCGTTTTTGGATTGATGGAAAGGGCGTACCCCTGCCTCTCTTTTTATTTGGGAGCCGGAGCACTGAAGTTGCAAAACCGAATCGGCCTCGGCTCGGCACTACAATCGGACTCGGAGCCTCAGTCTCCCTCGCCAGCCGAAAAGATTGAAAGAATTGGAAACGGATTCTGAATGTGTATCCGTCTCCTGTTAACTCCTTACCGTGCAATTTATTTTGGCGCCAACATAAATCAAAGAATTGTGCTGGGAAATGCAGTACAAACCTGCAGTGTTTTCTTAAGATTCTAAGAACGGACTGTTCCTAAGAAGGGATAAGTAGGCCATCACCTAAAAATATGCACTATCCAGCATCATGATTATTTCGGCTACCTGATGATAGACGGTAGTAAAAGATAGAACGAATTCTTTCTTTTTTTTTTACAGCAAGAGCAATTGATTACTACTTTGTGACTACATTTCGAGAAGAACTGGATAAGGTTCTGCTCACCAGGCGAGTGCGTGACGGCTTGTGATCACCAGGTCGATGCTAACGGGCCTCTGGAGTCTGGAGCACATGAATTTCACTGGAATTTCGATGCTCTGTGCTCTGAATCGAGCTCAGTTTGGGTGTGCATGTGTACACAGCAGATTTGGAGATGGTACAACTATTTCTACAGTTTTGCTGTTGGGGAATTGGATAAAAACCTTTCACCCTCGGAACTCTGGAGAAGTCAGGACTTTGGCGAATTCGTAGATGTATTCATGAAAGTGTTCGGAGAAATGCTGCTGGGTCTCGATTCTGTTTCATGGTGTAAAAGTATTCGGGAAAGTGTTTTGTTACTTCCTATACGTTTCGCTGACTCACTAATGTTGTGCGAAGTAATTGCCGAATGTGCACTGGGCTGTTGGTCTGTTTCTCGTTTCAGGACAGCGGAGATCTGATAAGTTCGAGGAATCGCGAAGATGGAAGCTTCGGAGATCCCGACAGATTTCCCTTCGCCCGTGAACTCTGAAGCTCGGTTCGGAGGTTTTGGTGATCGGCGATCTTCACGAATGAAGGGTCGAAAGCCAAAGGAAGACCAAGTCAAAGGCGCTGTCTCAAAAGTCCGGGTTCGAGGTGTGAACTGATGGCAGGCTTGTAAATGTACGAAATTAGTTCCGCAAATCACGGAGTGTAAAAGACATTCTTGTACATATTCATACCTGGAATATTCTTTAGATTCGAGGGCAATCTCGGAATGTAAAAGTCCCTTCGCCTCCCTATAAAAGGGGGTTAGAGGGCACGTGTAAAGGGATTCACAACTTTTGAGGCGAGTACAGACTTTCGGGGATTCCTTGTCCCCTCTTTCGTTCTTATTTTCGTGTGTTCATTTCGGAATCTTGTGTTCGGGGATCCCATCCGATTTTCAGACCCCCCAACATTGGCGCCGTCCGTGGTTTTAGCCGAAGGACAATCCACAATGCCTCCACAGAAGAAGTCCAAGAAGAACACACCTACAGAAGCCAACCAGGAAGATCACTACACCGAACAAGACAACGGAAACTCTCTCACTGTAGAACCTTCGCAGATCTCGGACCAAGAGAGGAGGGCGAAACTCGAGGCTCTCCAGAAGGCACGAGCTGAGAAAACGGCGCATACTCTAGAACCATTCACTGAAGAAGATGCAGATGAGGATGATGATCAAGCTGTCGACAGAGAACTAGAAAAGGTGAACCAAAAAGTGCTGCAGCTTTAGAAAGAGAAGGAGAGATTCGCGAACCAACTGGAATAAAAAAGAAGAGCTTCGGAAAAGCTGTAGAAACTCAACCAAGCAAAGGAGCAAATAGAAAGAATGCAAAGAGAAATCGATGAAATGAAAGAACAAGAAAATAGTTCACTGTGGCGTGATTCACCACACCAGAACTCTGGCCAGAACAGAAGAACCTGAAGAGAAAACTTCTTCGCGGGTAACGGAATCTCGCAGTTCGCGGATCCAGATTCACCACTATCACTTGGGTTGCAAACAGCACCGTGGCCGCCGAAGTTCAAACCAGTCTCTCTCCCGAAGTATAATGGGTATGGAAACTCTAGACAGTTCCTCATGAGATATGAATCAGCTGTGAATTCAGCAGGAGGAGATGATGTCGCACTGGCCAAATCCTTCATCATTTCTTGTGAAGGCCCAGTTCTCAACTGGTACTCTCTGCTACCACCACACTCAATCTGCAGCTGGATTGACCTCAAGACAAAGTTCATCCAAGCTTTCCAGATATTCCATGAGACTGCAGCAAAATCATCAGACCTGTACAATTGCAAGCAAAAAGATAGAGAGCCATTGCAGAGCTTCGTAAGAAGATTCATGCAACAAAGATCTCAGATCCCGGAAGCAGACGACAAGACAACAATACAAGCGCTGATCAAAGGTCTGACTCCGGGACCGACAGCCTCGCATTTGACCCGAAAGGAGCCCAAAACTATTGACGAACTCTTTCACGAACTAGAAGAATACATTAAGTCTGATGAAGATCATCGAAGAAGAGTTGCTGAACGAAATGAAGCAAGGCAAGGCAATAAAGGAACAACATGGAGACCTCATTCTCAAACTCCACGAAACATCAACAATGTGGAAAATCATCAGTTCAGCCAGGACAACAGACCAAGCACAAGAGGAGGTTTTGCATCAAGAGGAAGAGGAAGGGGAAGAGGACCCCCAAAAGTTCAAAACCACGATCCAAGAGATCCATATTTTTACTGCCGATATCATGGAAGAGGCCATAGCACCGAAGCGTGCCCAGAAACCAAGAAGAATATAACAAGAATCCAACAAGAGAAAAACATGATGAGCATTACCTCTACGATGCCGAATCAATTCCGTCCAAACTTCTGGCAGCCACAATTCATGGGCCCTCAACCAAATCCAGCAACAATGCAGCAGTTTCAGCAGGCGCAGTCATCCTGGCAGCCTTCCCAGCAATTCTATCCTCAGTCTCAGGCAATTCAAACCTTTCAGCAGCCGCAACCAATTCAAGAAATATTGCCACCACCTCCCGATAATTCATCAAGACCTGAGTCGAGTTCGAGAGGCCACAATCCGAAAGCATTGCCTTCATTCGGAACCATCATGCCTATAACAGGTGGTTCAGCCATGGAGTTTGAGACAAAAAGACAAAGAAACAATTACTTCAGATCCGTGAACACAATCATCAATGACGGCCAAGCAGCACGACCAGAATGGGCCAAGGTGCCGATAACTTTCACTGAACAAGATTTCAGATTGAAGTCAACAGACCACAACGATGCCATGGTCATCAAAGTGAACATAGCTGGATGGGTTATCGGAAAAGTTCTAGTGGATAACGGAAGTTCGGCAGACATCTTATTCATGAAAACTTTCGAGAAGATGAGCTTGAGTCCACACATGCTGCAGCCACCAGAGTACCCGCTGCTGGGTTTCGGAGGAAAACCAATCAAGCCAGCAGGAAAAATAGCTTTGCCTGTATCTTTTGGAGATCTTGACAATGCCAAAACGGAAACTCTCACCTTCGATGTGGTCGACATGTATCATCCCTACTTCGCGATTTTCGGCAGAGGATTCATAAACAAGTTCGATGCTGTGATAAGGCAACCGTTCCTATGCATGAAGATGCCGGCACCAAAGGGAATCATCACTGTGTTCGGCGATCAGCAAGAAGCCCGAAATATTGAAAAGGGTCACACACCAGGACAAACCAACGTGCACCACTTGAACTCTGCCGAAGAGAAGAAAGAACCATATGTTGAGGCCAAGAGAGATAAAGAAAAAGTTGAAATAGCTGCTGATGGCGAAACGAAGAAAGTGTACTTAGATGACATGCCAGACAGAGCAGTCGTGATAGGGGCTCATCTCAGTCCCGAAGAAGAGAAAGAACTTGTTCAGTTCCTCAACAGGAACAAGGATGTTTTTGCATGGTCAGCCAAAGATCTGCAGGGTGTTGATAGGGATATCATTGAGCATGCCCTAGAAACAGATGAGAGAATAACCCCGAAAAAGCAGAAACTCAGGAAGATGTCCGAAGAAAAAGTCAAGGCAGTAGAGGCTGAGGTACAGAGACTTCAGGACGCCAAGGTCATTAGAGAAGTTATGTATCCTGTATGGCTGGCTAATACTGTACCAGTCAAGAAGAAGAATGGAAAGTGGCGAATGTGTGTGGACTTCACAGACTTGAACAAAGCCTGCAAGAAGGATGACTTCCCCTTAGAAAGGGTGGACAGGGTCGTTGATGACGCCGCAAACAGCGAAATGCTATCACTCTTGGACATGTTCTCAGGATATCACCAAATAAGGGTACGCAAAGAAGACGAGGAAAAAATGAGTTTCATCACCCCTTTCGGAACCTTTTGTTTCGTAAGAATGCCAGAGGGTTTAAAGAATGCAGTATGCACATTTTCAAGAATGATAGCAATAGTGCTTCATCCTCAACTTCGGAGAAACATTCTAGCATATGTCGACGATATCATCGTCAAAAGCATTCAAAGAAAAGACCATATCAGCGATCTAGCAGAAACCTTTGCGAACCTCAGGGCCGCAAATCTCAAGTTAAATCCTGAGAAGTGTGTCTTCGGCATTCATAAAGGAAAAGTTCTGGGGTGCCTGGTTTCAACAAAAGGCATTGAGGCAAATCCTGACAAAATCAAAGCTCTAGTTGAGATGCAAGATCCTGTTTCGGTGAAAGATGTGTAAACGTTGACAGGGAGAGTGGCTGCCCTTAAAAGGTTCATACCCAGAGCTGCAGAAAGAAGCTTGCCCTTCTTCCAAGTTCTTCGAAGTTCCAAGAACTTTCAGTGGTCTGAATCTCAGAAACAAGCCTTCCAAGAGCTCAAAGACTACCTGTCGAACATGACCAAGCTATGCCCTCCAGAGCCAAAATCACCACTCCTACTGTACTTGTCTGCTTCCAACTCAGCCGTGAGTGCTGTTCTAGTGCAAGAGAAGGAGGAAGAAGGAAAGTTGAAACAAATTCCAGTTTATTTTGCTTCGGAAGCTCTTTCGGGATCTAGACTTTTCTACTCTGAATTAGAGAAGATAGCATATGCAGTCGTTATGGCTGCAAGAAAACTAAGGCACTACTTCGAAGGTCACAGAATAAGGGTTATCACGAATCAACCACTGAATGACCTGTTCACAAATAAAGAAGCTTCAACACGAATCATCAAGTGGGCTGCTGAACTATCAGAATATACAGTTGACTTCGAAAGAAGAAGTGCAATCAAATCGCAAGTCCTGGTAGATTTCTTCGTGGACTGGACATCGCCAACACATAATCCTGGCGAAGATATAGTCACGCCTTGGATAGTGCATTGCGATGGGGCTTGGTGTGATAGGGGAATTGGTATAGCAGCAATCATAACATCCCCAACCGGAGTTGTGATAAGATATGCAGCTCGGCTTGATTTCGCAGATGATGTGCCTTCTACAAACAACACAACTGAATATGAGGCTTTGCTCCTAGCTCTGAGAAAGATGAAAGCTCTGGGTCAGCTAACCTTTATCATCAAGACGGATTCCAAAGTCATTCAAGAACATATAGAGAAAGAGAGCGAAGCAAGGAATCCAGTTCTAATAAAGTATCTTGAGAAAGTCAGAGAAATGGAGAAGCATTTCAAAGGCTACTCAGTCCAACATATACCAAGAAATGACAATAACGACGCAGATAAACTGGCGAAAGCAGCAGCTCAGAATCAGGCAATGCCTCCAGATGTGTTCTTCGAAATCATCAAAGAACCGTCCGTCAAAGATCTGAAGCCAAAAGCTGTGAACATTGTAGAGACTCGCGATTGGAGAGCCGAAATCATGGCATACTTGAGGGGTCACTATGAGCCGCAAGATGAATTGGAAGAAAAAAGACTAAGGCAAAGAGCAAGGGGCTATGCTGTAGTGGGCGGAGAGCTATACAAGTCTGGAGTCACCGAACCATGGTTGAGATGCATAACCTCCGAAAAGGGTATAAAACTTCTCAAGGAAATTCATAGCGGATTTTGTGGTGCACACATAGGCACAAGAGCTCTGGTAAGCAAAGCAATAAAACAGGGATTTTTCTGGCCCTCCATAAATGTTGATGCAAAAAAGCTTGTTTAGGAATGTGAAGCATGCCAAAAAATAGCGAATCAGCAGAATCTCCCATCCATGCCAGTTCATCTGATTCCTCCATCATGGCCTCTGCAACGGTGGGGGATGGATCTGGTCGGCCCATTGCCGACAGCTCAAGGAAACTGCAAGTTCACGGTAGTAGCAGTTGATTACTTCACCAAGTGGGTGGAAGCAAAGGTATTAGCGAACATCACAGCACCAACAATTCAGAAATTCTTCTGGCAAAACATAATCTGCAGATTCGGAGTACCAAGAGAGTTGACTGTCGATAATGGGAAGCAATTTGACTGCTATTCTTTCAAGGAGTACTGCAAAACTCTGGGCACTCATGCGAAGTTCTCTTCCGTTTACCACCCGCAGTCTAATGGGGCTGTTGAAAGAGCAAACGGGCTCATCTTCTCGGGAATCAAGAAGTGTCTATATGATCAAAAGAAAGGCAAGTGGACGGATGAATTGCCGAAAGTGATCTGGTCCCATAATACAACAGTGTCAAGAGCAATAGGTTTCACACCATTTCGCTTACTGTTTGGCACCGAGGCAATGACACCAGAAGAGATCAAGAATGAAAGCATGAGAGTGCAGAAAGCAAAAGAGATCGAAGAAATTGACATGAAGGTGGAGAAAGACATGATCGAACTAACAGTCCTCGAAGCTTCAGAAAACATCGAAAAATACCAAAGAGAAACCAAGGCATGGAGGGATAAAAAAGTAGTCAGGAAAAACATCAAGGCTGGTGATTTAGTTCTGAAAAGAAAGAAAAATTGGGAAAACCCTGGGAAACTCCAGGAACCATGGGAAGGGCCATACATAGCAAAGGAAACAAACATGCCAGGAGCTTTCCGTCTAATATACCAAACCGGTGAAGAACTGCCACATTCGTGGAATGCAGACAGTTTGAAAAGGTACTACCCTTGAAAATCATGAAAGTAGCTAGATTCTTTTTTCAGCATTTCTTTTCGCAAGTTTAGATTCCATAAAATTGTAAAACCCCCGAACCACGGATCTATAAGTGGTTTCGGAAACAAAAACATTTACTTCTCGCATTTAAGTTAGAATAAGAAGGACCGTACTCTTTTCCTTGCAAAGGGGGCCCTAAATCAAGGGGCAAGGTTTTTAACGACGTGGATCCTATGTAAATACTCTTTATGATATATATGAAAAGAGTTTTCCCCCAAATCGTGTGTCTTGAGAAGTTCCATCGTGAGAAAAGTTCATAAAAAGGCTCCGTGATAGCCTGAATTCCATTGCGTGAAAGAAAAAGTTCATGAAAAAGCTCCGTGATAGCCTGAATTCCATTGCGTGAAAGACAAAGTTCATGAAAAGGCTCCGTGATAGCCTGAATTCCATTGCATGAAAGAAAAAGTTCATGAAAAGGCTCCGTGATAGCCTGAATTCCATCGTGTGAAAGAAAAAGTTCATAAAAAGGCTCCGTGATAGCCTGAGTTCCATCATGAGAAAGAAAAAGTTCGTGAAGAAAGGCTCCGTTATAGCCTGAATTCCAACATGTGAAAGAAGAATTCGCGAAAGGGCTCCGTGACAGCCAAGATTAAAGAAGGGAAAGAAAAGTTCTGTGAAAGAGGCTCCGTGAAAGCCTAAATCCCACCTTAAAGGGATTTCCTACCGAAAGGCCTGAGGCAACAACAAGTTGCGGCCTAAATCCCACCTTAAAGGGATTTCCTACCGAAAGGCCTGAGGCAACAACAAGTTGCGGCCTAAATCCCACCTTAAAGGGATTTCCTACCGAAAGGCCTGAGACAACAACAAGTTGTGGCCTAGATCCCACCTTGAAGGGACATCCTACCAAAAGTACGGGAACAACTGAAGGTTGTGGCCCAGGAAGTACAAACGTCTTTGTTCGGAATTTTATGTGTGAAAAATTATAAAGTAAAAGTCAAAGTTACTTCGATTAAAAGAGCAAATAATGGTTTTATACGAACATTCATGAAGATTTATTCGAAGTGTTTCAAGAAAGTTGCTCCAGCCAAGAGCATTCTTCCAAGGGCCAAGGGGCTCAACCATCTCTGAAAATTAGTAATCGCAAGAGAATGGTTGAAGCAACTGAGGGTTGCGATATCAACCTAGGCAAGTATGCCAAGCGGTCGCAAGTTCACAAAATTCGTGAAACAAATTTTGTCGACTTGCATTCGAAAGGAGTTATCAATCTTTGGGACTCCGCGAAATTTTGCATGAAAACGGCAAGGTGGGGAGGGTGACGTTTTTTCTTAAAAAAACGAGTTTATTGCCTTAGTTTCATACAAAATTTCATAAAAAGAAAAATTACATAGCTTCAAAGAGCTGAAAAGTTCAGAAAGGAAGTTCAACGATACGGCCCGGTCTACGACCCCTTTCTTCAGCAATGTCGCTAGCATAAGCAAAACTACAATCGCCAGTTATAGGGCTAAGGGGCTCCGTCTTCACGAAGGATCGAGAACTTGAAGCACTGCTGGTAAGAGCATAACCATCTCGTTGAAGAAAAAACCAACTCAGTTGAAAGCTACGCATGGAAAAATACTGGCAACACTCAAGCCAAAAATCAGAGAATTCGCATTCAGGATTAGCTTCTTTGTACAAACACCAATCTTCACCACTAACTATCTGGTCCTGCCGATGAATTCGCAAAGGTATGATGTCCTGCACAGGCCCACCTTGCAGGACCTGTGCAGGTTAAAATTTACAAGACAGAAGTTTAGAAGGGGTCGCAGCCCATTAATGTACAAATACACAAGTTCATAGGGCCTCAAACATCAAAAGCAAAAGTTCAGACAAGCAGAGCCTCATCCAACAATATCAACCTTCGGGGAGCTGGTCTGAAGATCGGAGCTGTCTTCCCCACCATCATCTTGGCGTCGTTGCTACCACTATTGCCACTACCCTCGCTCCCCGAATCTTCCTCTCCATCGTTGATATCATCATCCCCTTCAGATTCAGAAGATGATTCCTGACTCTCCACAGCTTTAGCACGCTCCTCCTTCCGAATCATCTGAAAAACGTAAAAGAAGTCAACAAGAAATCAAGAAAGGGACGCTCGTAAAATGCCAAAAATTCAACAAAGTCTATAATACCAACCTCCTCAAGTTTGTCAGGAGCAATCTTCTTCGCGAATTCTTTTCCACTCGCATTCCAAAACTCCCTTGCGAATCTAATCTTTACAGCACGAATGTCTTCATTGGGGCGAATGATTGAAGTACTTCCAGCATCTGGAAATCATGAGAGTGCACTACGGAATTTCGGGAGATCGACACAATCAAAATCATAAAGAAGCTTCAGAAGACTTTCCACCGAAAAAAGAGCAGCAAAGTCGCTGGCTCCTGAGAAAACATCTGGGAGAGCTTGGAACTCCTTCAGCATCCAGTCCATCAAATCAAAAATTTCTTCGCTTTCAGGTAGCGGACTTGGACGGGTGCCAAATTGCTCCAAAGCTCCTCTGTATTCCTCAAAAAGAACTTTCAGATGTTGTTTAATCTCATCAACATTTTTGCCCGAAGTCTCGCCTCACTCAGACAGAGCTTTTTCAAGATCATGAATTTTCTGCTCCTTCGCGCTCAAAGTCTTCGCGAGATCAGAATTTTTTGATGAAATCTCAACATTACTGGCACGAATCTCGTCAACAGTTTTTGCATTTTTGTCAGATTCCTTGCGAAGATTCTCAATCATTTTCAAGTCATCCTCATGAGTCTTGTTAAGCTTTTCAAGGTCTTTTCTCGAATCACGAAGAGCGGCTTCAGTAAGATTTTTCTCATCCTGGCATTTCTTTAAAGAATCCACCAGCTCTGCGATCTGCTTCTCCAAGTCGAGACCAGAAGCCTGAGCCTTGTTCAGTTCTCGCTTCAGCTTCTTAGATTCGCCAGTAAGCTTCTCAACAAGTTCCTCTTTTTCAAGGAGTCGTTCAGAAACGACTTTGCCGACGATGGACGCTTTTAAATCATAAGTCTTCTTGAAACTAGCAAGTTCTAATGATGAAAGTTTCCAGGTATTTTCTTCAAAACCTGCAAAAATCAGAAAGGTTATAGCAACGAAAAATGTAAGGAAAACAAAAAAGATCAATAGAGCGTAAAAGATGAAAGCAAAATGCAAACCTGTTGGATTAAGTCTTCTGAAGGGAATCTGACCTGCGGGTTCAGAAATCGTCAAAGATTTCTGGAGAGAGGAAGAAGTGTGCTTTTCAGCAGTAGTAGTTGTTTGGCCGGTCAACCGAAGCCTCTTCTTCGGAGCATCTCCTCCTGTTTCACCCACAAATTCAGGGGATGTCCATAGCAAGGAAAACTTAGGAACACCATCATCCGAGTCAACCACCTCTCCGCTAACGCTTAACAGACCACCTCTAAAAGACGTACCAAAACTCTCGTTGTAAGCAGTGACGGAGGGTGGGGGATCTTGATCTTCGGGGATTTCCTCACGGTTCTCAGTTAGAGAGGGATTCCCAACCAAATCACTGCCCTTGCTCACTATGCGCTCTAACTCCTTAGCAAACTTCGGAGAGGCTTCGTCATTAGCAGCAGGAGCTTGAGAAGAGCCAGCTTCGGCTTCAGTAGCAATCGCAAGATCCACGTGAGTTTCCCGAACTTCGGGGACATCATCTGAAAAAGTTTCGACATCAACAAATTCATTCTCAGAACCGGGAGTATAACCGCGACGACCACCTAATCTTAAATCACACCATAGGCAAGAAGAGAAACCTGTTGGGCGAGGTTCGTCAGTCATCTCGTCATCAGAGAAAGCCGAAGGAACGCGCTGAACTATGGCAGCAGCAACCTTCTTCACAGCCTTCTTAGCCTTCTTCTTCCCCAGCTGTGCAAGACTTGTTGCTGCTTGAATCTCAGCATCAGAGACATCTTCGGAGGCCTTTCTTTTCCTCTTGCTGGACTCCAACGACTTAGTTTTTTCTGGGCGGACGACAGGAGAAGAGGAGTCGCCAGCGATACTCTTAGCCTTGCTTTTCTTCGAAGCCTTTTTTCTCGGAGCTTTAGGAGGGGCAGCCGAACAAACTGCTACGGCGACTGCCGGAACCTTCTTGTCCACGCCTGGTGGACGAGATCGGAGAGTAGTATCAGCACCAAGTTCTGAAAACACTCGGTTCACCCTCCTCTTGTGCTTCACAAGGTTCTTGTAAGATTTGTACTCATTGAGAGTAGATTCACCAACCATTACATTAACTTTTTCTTCAACTTCAGCAATAAAATCTTCGAGACTTTGACCATCCTTGAGTCGCAAGTCGAATCGTGGGAATGGCACTTGCTGCGATGCCCAGTCCACATCCAGGAAAACAATATTAGAAGGTTTCCAGCCATCTGATATAGGCCAAACTTCGGCTGCAACAAATTCTTCAATGGCGTCGCGACCTCCGAGAATGGTGCTAGCCAAGAAAAAAGCATTTTCACAGCCTTTGAAACCGATAGTGCAGCTGTTATATGAAGCAGTACAAACAGCAGTCACTGGCACCATATGTAACACCCTGAAATTTTCCTATTTCAAGATGTTATTAGGAAGAATAATTAAACAACAATTTTGAAATAATTTTAAAATTTGCTCAACATTTATTTTCTTTACAAAAAAATTATTATAGGAAAATCATTGTTTGTTTTTCTAATTAAATGAAATGGTTCTATGAGTGATGCATTCATATTCATTTGCATGGTTTTTGGTTGATGTTTGTAGTGTTTTGAAAATCATAAAAGATCAAATCCAAACCCTCTCCATCTCTCTCAATGTTTTTATAGTTCAACTCAATCCCCTCTCTAATCCTTTTTCAGAGTTCATCCGGTCTTCTTTTTCCACGGCTCAAATCGTCAGTTGGCCCTCTTTTCTTTTTCTTTTCACATCCTAGCTCGCATGGCCATCTTCTCTCTTCTCGGCCCATCCCGCCAGCCCAGTTCTATCCGATGTCGGCCCGTCTAACCTGCCAGCTAACTCTCTCTCTCTCTCTATGTTGCCGCCAGCTGGGCCCCACCCATCAGCCCTTCTCCCTCGTTTTCCACCTCAGCCAGACCGGACTCGATCCATGCACGGCCTACGCGCCAGACCTCCGCCCTTGACCGCCCAGCTTTCGTGCGCCGTGCTTCGCACCCGAGCCGCGCCCCCTCATGCGCCTACACAGTGTGCCGCTCGCTTGGCCCTCATGTTCGCGCGTCTATAGCCGCCTACCTCTCGCTGCAAGTCTCGATTGGCTCTGTGCGCTGCACGCCTCGCTCGGCTCTGCGCACCTGTGCATTGCACCGGCGCTCATCCGCGCCCGAGCTGATCCGCGTCCCGTCGCCATCCCGGCATGCACGCCCAACCACCGCCGCCCGTGCTCGAGCCGCTTGGCATCCCCGCGGCCTTTCCCTCTCTCGTGCCCGTGCGTTGTGTCGGCGCTCGCGCCGCATGCACTCGTGCGCTGCGCCCGCGTCGCTCGGCCGCTCGGCCGCTCGCCCGCGCACCCATCCGTATCCTTGCACATGCCGGCTTCACTCTCGAGCGACGTCCCTCCGCAATGTGCCGCCCGCCTGGCTCGTGTGCCCAAGCCGCTCGACTCCCGCGCGCACCGCGCCATCAGCGTGTTCTCGCACCGTCCCCGCCGGCCACGGCCCTTAGCCTCTTCGCGTCGCTCCCCTCGCACGCACACTGCGTCCTCCCATCTCCAGTGTAAGTGTAACGGCTGTTTCACCGGGCCTCCACCATCACCCCACCTCCAAGTACCATTGTGGGCCACCCAAGTTCTAATGGCCGGCCGTTCCTCCTTCCATTAGTGCAGCCCTGCTGTGTCCTCTCTCTTACCAGAAACGGACGCCATCACCCGCGCCTTTAATGGCCGGCTTCCTCTCTTTAATCCTCCCTGGAAGCGTCTTGCTCAGCTCCTACGCATGCGTCGCATCCCTCATCCGAAACTGTCGCCCCTTCACTCCACCAGTAACTGCACGTCATCAAGGCCATCAATGGTCATTACCATTTCCGTTCCACGGATTTGCTTCTGTTCCTGCGGCTCCCTGAGTCCTCCGCGTACCCTGCTGCTCCCTTTCATTCCTTCTGCTCACGCCGCACATGCCTTGCCTCCACATAGTTCATCTACACCACACCAACGCGCACTGCTAGCTGGGGCCGAGTGTCATTATTTGCTGCGCTCCACCCGGTCAGTCCGCCGCGCTCGGATGCCGCCGGAACCAAAGCAACACCACCACGCATCGTGAAGTCGGGCCACAGCTCCGCCAGCCGGTCTGCATCCCCTCTGTGCGATCTGTTGGAGCAGCGCTGTCGGGAGAACCCGAGCCGGTTGCCGTTGTCCGTCGCCCTGGCCGAGTCCGGCCACCCCGTCGTCCATCACCGCCGGTGTTCGTCGCTGTTTCGCCAGACCAGTGCGCGTCGTTGAAGCAGAGCGCCGGCCGCCGGTCGCCCTTCCGATTCGTCGCGGTCGCCGTCCCTCAGAACAAGCCGACGCCATCGTGAGGATCCCAACGCCAAGCCACTGGTCCGCCACCTGCCATCATCCGCATCTCGTCACCCGAGTGCCGTCAATCCGAGCCGGCCGCCGCCGGTGTTCATGGCCGTTTCGACAGGCCAGAAGCTGCCTGGAGCCAAGCTGGCGCCATCACAATGCAAGAACCACGGCGTCAACCTCAACCTGGAGCTCCGCCGTCGGCCGTCGCTCGTCGTCCACGTCCCGGTCGCCATCGTCAGTCCCCGAACCGCCGGCCGACACACCATCTCCTCGTCCGCTCTCTCTTTTCCGGCCGCCTTCGTCCTCCACCGTTGGTGAGCTTCTCATCAACATGTACATGCTTTAGTGTCCGACCTTCCTGTTCCCCTTCATGCCTACATATGCAGACTCTCATTCATTCAATCTCTGCACAGCTAGCATCAGTGTCTTCCGATCTTCACGCCCGGCAAGGATGGCCGCTAAAACTTGCTGTTGTTGTTCGCCGGCCGGTGTACCAAGCTAGTGCCGGCGCTTCTTTCTCATCAGCTCCACGTACGTCATTCACCATCATTTGCCGTCATCACAAGGTACCAAGCTCCATCAGTACGCAATCGTAATGGTCTATTTTATCTAGCAATCTATAGTTCTCTGAACATGCATGCCTATGTTCCAAGAAGCAAGCCACCACATGCATGTTGCATGGATACAAACCAGTGTCACCTGTGAATTCCAACAGTTTCATTCTTGTCAGAATCTTGCTCACAATCATGTACGTGCATGTGCTCTCTTTAGACAAGCATCATAAGCTAATAAATTTGTAGCTAGATTCACTTATGCGTTCAGCTCATACTTTGTTTGATGTCATCATGTCATCATGCTGATGTCATATACCCTGAAAAATATATTTTATCGTGTAATTCTATAAATGTCCATCTTACAATCTAAGCCTTGAAGAATCTTGTAATATCTGACCAAATCTTTGTGTCTTGCCAATCTTCTATAATAGTCCTCCACATCTACAGTTAATCGTGATTAGGTCTCTAATCCTTGTTTAATCCCTAGATCCCACGGTTTAGCTCCGTTTAATCTCGTTCTTGTTACGTTAGATCGGTCTCATGATAAAATACGTGCTAGTCATGATGTTCACCCTAAAAGGTGTTTTGAGAATTTATTCTAAATTAAATTGACTAATCTTACTTAATGATGTTTTCTAAATAAAATGTAATTAGAGTACCTCTCGGTTTTTATTAAGTTAATCTTAAGATGATTAATAAATACTCAATTTGCTTTCTAAATAAAAGCAATATAGGCTATCTCGAGTTTTCTTAATTAAATGTTAATTTGATTAATATGAATGTAAATGCGTTTTTGAATTATAATTTGCTTAGTTCAACTCGAAATATAAAGATATACGTTTAGATGCTTCACATGCTTCTTTTAAAGTAAATGTTTAATTTGCATAAATGATACTTGAATATTTATAAATAAAATTGGAATAAGTTATACACCGTTCCTTTTATATAAATATAACTTGCTTAATTATAAATATGGTATTTCTCTGAAATAACCTATGCACATCTTTATTGAATTAAAATATACCAAGCACATAGTCTTTGTGTGTTATAATCCAAATCTCTCGATAGCTTTGTCTTTTCAACCGTAGTTCCGTTCTTAGTGTTTCTTGCGGTTGCGTTCCTAGAACCAAATCCTATCCTCTTTTAAGCCTCTCTTGATTGGTGTATTGTTCTTAGTCGTTCTTGTTTGTCTGCTTTGCATGTGTTGTGCCCGATGTTTGCTTCGAGTAGAAGATCGAGTTGTTGTTCGAAAGTTATGAAGATCAAGAGTTTCAAGTGAGCAAGAGCAGAAGAGCAAGAGTAGCTTTGTGTTGAGAAAGGCAAGTGGACTTCTTCCCCTGCATATTCTATTTTTGTCCCACACAGCTTGCATGATAACTAAGTTTACATTTAAATGTTGCTATGCATAAACTTGATGGGAAAATCACCTTTTTAAGGACATGACTAGAATTTTTATCCCTATTACCTTGGACAACCCTTTTAAATGAATGTTTTGGGTAGACAATGCTTAGTTGCTTTACCTTGGGATGGTTAAAATGAATCTTTTGCAATATGATGAATGTTGATCATGATAACTTTGGTGATATATATATATATATATATGTGTGTGCTTATGGTTAATAACAAGATCATATGGTTTAATCGGAACATGGAGAACCACCCAGGAAAACAGTGCAACCATAGTCCATATGGCTCTGGCTTAGCCAATTAATTAGGTGTGTGATTGTACTGGTGACCTTATCCGAAAGGAACACAGGGGGCTCGGGGTTGCAGGGGTATAGCCCGGTCCTCTTGGCCGCAGCCTTTGCTAAGTTGCTGTTCACTAGGGAGGGTTATGGTCCGCCCTGAGCTGTAACTGTCGTGGGTTGTTGGTCTTTTGCATGTCTTTGTAAAGGCTTCGTAGCGTCCCTATGCAATCACACCTCGGAAGTGTGGTATGATGCTTGGCCAGCATCGCATGGTTGGGTTCAAAGTTCTTCGGAACTTTTACGCGAGCTGTGGTGAAAGTGTACAACCTCTGCAGAGTTAAAACTGATCGATCAGCCGTGCTCACGGTCAAGAGCGGCCTGGACCCTCACATGATAATCAAACATAAAGATGGAATTAAATCGTGGTTTTCATATGGTTTTGAAATGAGATGCTTTTCTAAATGCTAATTTTGGGTTGGTATAAACTTACATCTAGTAAATAGGTGCTTGCTAATAAAAATTTGACTAACATTAAAATGCTAACCGCTGCAAAATCTTAGCCTATCCTTGATAGCCTTGCATCTTCCCCCACTTGCTGAGCTCCAACCATAAGTGTGCTCACCCTTGCTAAACCGCTGTTCAGAGAAGAAGAAGAAGAAGAAGGTGTATGATGTCCAGAAGATGGTGCTAGGCGTACGCAACCCCCAGTCGATTGCCTGTGAAGTTTGGAGCCATTGTTTCCCAGGATTCCGCTGTAAATCTCTGATAATCTCTCTTTCTTTACGTGATATTGTTTCTGTTATTCACTATGATGTCACTATATGTATGAAACTAGATCCTGGCATACATATAGTTATCACTTGGTTTTCTTCGAAAAAATCGGGTGTGACACCATAGGTGAGTAGAAGGGGTAAGCTGGCCCAGTATAGCCAGAAACCTTAGACATATCAACCTTTACATAAAACCAGTATGAGCTCCAATCTTCGGAGAAGTTGGTCTTGCTGCAGGGTGCAAGTTGGATTCAGGTGAGGCCTTTTCGCGAATTTTGTCTTCGGGTGTTGAAAGTACAGCACGCATAGTGCGCCTCATAGTACTTCCCATCGTCAAGCTTAAGAATATCCTTCTCAATCACAAGCTCAAATAAACGAGCGAATATGTCAGCATCGAAGGTACACTTGAAGGTCTTCATGATCCAAAAGAATTTCGAAAGTTCCAGAAAAGATTTCGGTGTCAACTGATGTGTTTTCACAGCAAACTTCTCGAGAATGGAAGGCAGAATGGGATCGCAAGGAAATTTGAGTCCACAGGTAAAGAAGTCCCTAAACACAACAACTTCGTTGGCCTCAGGAACAGGGACTTGTTCATCAGAAGGGGGACGTCCATCGCCGGCAGGGAAAAATCCAGCCTTCTCATATTCCTCGATAAGATCGGCCGTAACCTTCGATTCGCCGAACACAAAAGCTGGGGGATAAGAGTTAGCCTTCACAGCAACAAGTTCGCTTAGATCAGCGTCGACATTGGAGAGATCTTCTTCACCGCCAGATCTGTTTTCAGATCTTATCTCCCCATCTTCGTAACTGCCGGAATCGCGAATGATTTCGGCAGCCGGATCGTTAGTACTGGATGGGACATTCCCCTCAGTCGGCGGAACACCAGCAGCGGCCAATTCCTCAGCAGTCATTGGTCTGGCGGTACTCTTAGTGCAAGCCACCTTTTCAAAAGAAAAACAAACATGAAAAACGTGTCAAGTTACGAAGAACAATAGTCTACAAAATAGCTGGTCAATAACCAAAAAACATAAGAAAACAGAATAACATACCTTCAGAGACAGAAGAAGTCGCCGAACTTCGAGCGTCCCGAAAAATTTGCGCTGCAAACACTTCAGAAAGTCTTGAAAACTTCGGAAAGTTTGGCGAAACGGCGAAACAAAGTTACCGCACTCACCTCCTATTTATAGGATGAGGGGAGGGGGGTAGTTTCAAGAAACCACCTCGAGAAGACCGTTGCGCGTTTTTAGGGGGACGCGTGTCTTCTCCGACGTTCCGAGGGTGACGTTTTTTACCAAAATTCTAAGAATTGTTCGTGGAAACGGATCATCGGAGTCAACCCGCTTCCCCGAGGGGCTAGTGTTGGGGAATTGGATAAAAACCTTTCACCCTCAGAACTCTGGAGAAGTCAGGACTTTGGCGAATTCGTAGATGTATTCATGAAAGTGTTCGGAGAAATGCTGCTGGGTCTCGATTCTGTTTCATGGTGTAAAAGTATTTGGGAAAGTGTTTTGTTACTTCCTATACGTTTCGCTGACTCACTAATGTTGTGCGAAGTAATTGCCGAATGTGCACTGGGCTGTTGGTTTGTTTCTCGTTTCAGGACAGCGGAGATCTGATAAGTTCGAGGAATCGCGAAGATGGAAGCTTCGGAGATCCCGACAGATTTCCCTTCGCCGTGAACTCTGAAGCTCAGTTCGGAGGTTTTGGTGATCGGCGATCTTCACGAATGAAGGGTCGAAAGCCAAAGGAAGACCAAGTCAAAGGCGCTGTCTCAAAAGTCCGGGTTCGAGGTGTGAACTGATGGCAGGCTTGTAAATGTACGAAATTAGTTCCGCAAATCACGGAGTGTAAAAGACATTCTTGTACATATTCATACCTGGAATATTCTTTAGATTTGAGGGCAATCTCGGAATGTAAAAGTCCCTTCGCCTCCCTATAAAAGGGGGTTCGAGGGCACGTGTAAAGGGATTCACAACTTTTGAGGCGAGTACAGACTTTCGGGAATTCCTTGTCCCCTCTTTCGTTCTTACTTTCGTGTGTTCATTTCGGAATCTTGTGTTCGGGGATCCCATCCGATTTTCGGACCCCCAACATTTTCGAATCTATTTTCTTGTACTGTCTAGTGTGATAGGGTTTGGGTACATACGACGGTGGAGCGGTTGAACGTGTCGAACATCATGGTGGAACGGGTCGCGCTCCGGCTTGTTCACGTGGTTCGGTGAACTGCATGGAGGAGCTTCTCGTGTCCCTCGTGCCACCAAGGAGCAGCATGTCACCCCTCGGCATCATGTCATCTTCCTCCATGCTTCGCAGTGACTCGGAGGCAGAGTGCCTCCGCGAAGAGATCGATGATGGTGCCTTAGAAGATGATAATCGTGTCTTCCTTCCTGTGAGGACGTTTGCAACTTTCTTCATGATTTCTTTAAGCCTGATAATGGTTTGGCTGAGCCTAGTTTTAATGGTCTAGTTTTGTTAGTTGGGCTCACGGTTCGGTGGTACATGAGCCCAGTAAACTAGTGGGTTGGTTAGTCTGGTTTTTATGCACAATAGTTTGGTTCGGTCCAAGTTTTTGGTTGAGTGAGACACCCGTGCGTGACTCTGTGAGACCCAGGTCCGTCCCTGGGCACGTGCCACCAGTGCGCCTGAACAGACCCCCAAACTTGCAGGGCCCCCAACTAGATTAGTTTGTATATACTAAGTATTAATCGCATTAGTTATACAAACTGACAAGCTAACCAAGTTTCTATGGAGTTTCCGGGAGGAACCTACACAAAATTTCCTTCATTCTACTCCTCACATACAAATCATCCCAATAAAAGTTGTATATATAGTTGTATGCCTGATTTTCCTACCACCAATTAATATGTGATTTCCACAAGTAAAATCCGATTGGACCATGAAACGCCTACAAATCCCAAACTCATCTTTATATCTATTTCTTTGTGGCCAAATTTCTTCCTCTCAATTTCATTTTCTGTGCAGGCACATAATCCTAGTCACAGCATCAATTGATCAATTGGACCATCTAGAACAATAGGAACAACTGCTAATCATGTCAATATTTTGGAATGATTATTCAATTATTTGTAGTGTAAAAAGTACTTTATGTTGAACTTTGATAATTGGGTTATTGAGGGCCTAAAATATAATTTGGTATAGGGCCCATATAATTCATGGGACAGCCCTGGTGAGATCGCAAGGGAGGAGAGAGGTTTCCGCTGTCGCCTCCCATCGTGTCGTTGTCCTGGACTTCGGGGAGCTCGTCCTTGCCCATCTCGTCGGCTGGTAGCTGACCCATGACTTGCCCCGGCGGTGCAGCGAGACGTCGACGGCGGGGACTCAAGCAAGACGGTGGTGTCCGGTATAGACTCCAGCAAGGGCGTCAAGCACCTGTACCTTTACCTCTGAATCGAGCCCTTTTCTTTCCCTCTCCCTTTCCCTTTACCTCTTAATCTTTGAATCGAGTCTTTCTTCCAAACCCTAACCATGGCTGCCCTTCCACTTTTCTTCTGGCAGCTACAACTGCTGGCGAAAGCTACAACAGCAACACCATTGTTGAGATGGTTGGTTTAATTTAGTTTGGAACCATGGTTTCTGGTTTGGTTTGGTTGAAATGATACATGCAGCTCGGTGTAGTTGAGTAATGGAAGTTGACGGAGTGGGATGGTCCAATGATGATCCATGTATATTATTAAAATGGTTTGGGGGAGTTATGATCCGGTTCTCAGAACATTAGCAGACTTAGACTTCTTACTGCACACTCTCAAGAACAAACACACCGAGGGTTTCTCGCTGACGCAAAAAATACACAATCGCAGTATAGAGTGAAGCAAGAATTATGGTGAATTTTTCTAGATTTTTGGGGCTGATTTTTGGGCTCGAATTTTTTGAAGTGGTCGTTGGAGCTTCTGGTGGATGAACTCAAGAACAGAGACTTGCAAATGAATGAACTACACACCTGTCGAAGGAGGACACCAGGGGTGGCAGAAATAGGCCAGGCCGGCCGGCGCACTGTGCATAGGCCGGTCGACCTAGGGGCCTCCCTGCCTCATCTCGTGCCTCCTTTCTGCCGGTTGATCATTGTTGCTTTGTTACTTTCTGAGCTCGTGTTCCACCGCTTATTTACTGCGCACCACTCATTTAGTCAAGTGTTGAAAGTTTTGCCCATCTTTTTTCTTTGTGTCACTTCTTTGTTCCCTTACCCCTATGTGCTGTCATTATCTCCCTGCAAAATAAGTGAATCCAAGGTGCATGACTGCTATGTACGCTTGTCCAGGCATGTGATCATGATGCATGTTGTCTTTGAGCTTCCCGTGATCTGGCGGAACTGGGGGTGGCCGGCAGGGGTCATGGCCACCCCAACAAAACAAAATTCTTTTTACTACATTTAACTTCTTTGTTAGCTCATAGTTAACAAACCTCTTAATGTTCCTCCGCCAACTCAAATTAAAACTACAAAAAAAGGCAAGAAAGTCTATTTTTCTAATCTATTTCCCTAAACTGTTTTTATTTAGTTTCTTGTCTCATATTGAGATAGAGATTGCAATAAAGGTTGCAACAGACTTGATTATTGATGATTGCAATACATGCAGTGAAATATAAATGAACAAGATATGTTGGTCATCTTTGCAAACTATTTATTTTTGTGTATTGGCGTTGCATAATTAATTAATATATATAGTTATGGCCAGTTAGTATAAGCTTCATGCGGAAAATGAATAATTAGATAAAACACCAAACTTTTTCATCAACAAATGTTCGTTCGGCCCCCCTTGGTTTTTCTCTCCAGTTCCGCCACTACCCGTGATGCACTCATGGTCATTAGTTGTTATCACCAACCATACCTTGATCATGTTTAGATGCTAATCACTCCTCTAATTTCGAAAAATAAAAATTAACTCAGAGTTAGTAATAAGTCCAAATATATTTTAAGAGTTTTTAGTCATCATAAATATTTGTGAGTCGAAAACTTTTCAACTACATTATTTTGGTTGCGTCGGGATCGTTTGCTTTCATGAATTGATAGCGAGCAACTTGGTCGGTTGTGAGTTTAGGTTCTAATTTTGACAAAATGTGTGTAACATCCCAGAATTTTGTAAAAGGTGTGATTTTTAGAAAAAAATAAAACTTTATGGTTGATGTTGAGTGCTACCAAATTTGACCCCAATTTGCTAGCCACTCCCCTAAATTCCCTAAATTAAAACCAATTATAAAAATATAAATTCAAATTATGGTGTATTTATGTGAGTTGGATTTATTGGATTTTATTTGGATTTATTTGAGTGTGTTTTGAATTTGAAATAATTCAAATTCACATAGTAAAGTTAAATCTATATTCAAACATATTTGAAAAACCTAACATCTAACTTGAGCCAGCTAACCCGTGAGGAAGTCTGCCAGAGCCCCCTTAACTCTTGGCCCGTGAACGCCCAAACCCCCTTACGTTCTGCGCCAGCCCGCCAAGCCCAGCAGACCGGCCCAGCAGCACAGCCCAGCATCACCGCCGCGCCGTCTCCCGTCGCTCTGTCGCTGACGGGTGGACCCCACTGGTCTTCGTCTTCCCCCTCCGTTCAACCCGTTCACACCGCCGCACCTTTTTGCCGCCGCTCGCGCGCGCGCCCGGTCGGGGGGACATGCCCGCCGCCTGACCCGCTGGCACGGACGCCGAGCTAGGGGCGCGCCGGGGCTAGCCTCGTGCACTCCGCCAGGGTAAGAACCCCCTTTTACCCATGTGCTGTGACGTTGTTGGCGGTCGATTTTCGTCAACCTAGCCACTTGTTTACCTTCTATGTTGGTATTAATTTGATATTCACACTAACGATCCTAACCCCCATTATATGATAAGTTCGCACTCGTGCATGGTTTTTGGAGTTTATTGTTTACACAGGAATCAAGAGCCTAAATGAGGACTTCCGGGTAAGGTTCATCAAAGGTTTTACGAGAAGATCATGGACCCCGGTACAAGTAAAGATACAAGATGAACATGACTCCAAATGAACCAAGGACTAAAGCGTGAAGCCAAGAAGTGTTGAGGACCTAGACGGAAGATGCGGGAGTTCATATGCAAAGCACCCTTATCTAAACCGCGAGGAAAATGACGTCAAGGACCCACATGCAACTCGGTAAAAACTTAGGAAGTCGCGAGAAGCTTCACGAAGAAAACCGGGGACGAACCGGGCCGAGGATGCCCTGGGCCGGTCGCCCCAGGCCGGCCGGCCTGGCTCATTCCCGAGTCGGTTCGCCGCCCCCTTTGACCTAGATGTTCCTCGGGCTATTTATAGTCCCCGTGCGAAGTTGCAACCATTAAGCCATTCGTCATTCGCCACCGAGGAGCAGAGGAGCTTGAGGGACACCACCCCGGAGAGGAGGGTCATGTTAGTCGTCTAGGGTTTACCTAGCCGGCGTGGGAACCTTGCAAGGAAGACCACATCAGAGTTCCGGAGGCGTGAATCAAGATCAAGGTAGGATCCCGGTTGGATCTTATTCATGTATACACTTTTGATGGAGTTTTAATGGATCCGATTCCTAGCGATCGAGTACCTTCGTTTGCAATTCTTGTTCTTACTTGGGTGTTTTCTTCCTCAATCTATTCTCGAGATAGATTGCATGGGATGTTCTTGTAGCCGCGGTGGCTAGAGGTGCATACCCGATCTACCAAGTAGTTCAACGCACTCCTTGCGAGTGTGCTCTAAGATTCGACCGCGAAGAAAGGGGAACATCATGACAGGATGTTGACACCGAGTACGATAGGGTGACTTAGAGGGTTTGACCGAAGGTCAAGGGTTAAAGACGCTTTCAATGAGATTCGTTTTGCTCTCTCTCTTCTATCTTGCTCGGAATTACGACATAAACACGATCTAGATACCTCTAGATCGGTACCTCAATGCTTTCTCTTGCTACCTCTAATGACCTTGGTAGATTAGATGCATTCGAAACCTCTTTAAGATGCAAGTGCTTTTCGGTTATTAGATTGAGTCTTGCGTTACACACTGTTCCACGGATTCGATACCTTGGGTGATACTCGAGGGAAAAGGTACTACATGATCCGTAAGCTTGCGGTGAACCTTGGCGCGTTATTGAACCGTCAACAAGCCCTTTTTCTGGCGCCGTTGCCGGGGAACAAGTAATCAAGATCCAATCTAGTATCTCGTTTGTAAGTATTTTCAGTTTCTTTTTTATTTTCTTTTGCATCTATTAAACTTTGACCATCCTCAAAAACCAATCTAATCTAGTTTTTGACTAACCCTTTTTATAGTTTTCTTTTCTTTTTAGATCTTTTGTATATTTTGTTTATTGCTAACCCTAACAGGAGATGGACGGCAACCTCTCCAACAAACCAAAAAATTTTGTGGATGATCCAAAAAAACTTTACAGGCAAAGGATACGCGAAGCACGATCTAGGAAGCTGGAGATTGTAGATCCAAAAGCCGGAGCCGAAGGATCGTCGGGATCTCCAAAGGAATCCTCACGTACAAGTCCGAAGAAGGAATCATCACCTCCAAGCCCAAGGAGAGATCAACCTCAACCGCCACCAATGGCACAAGAGAGGAAGATTGGGGAGCTTTGCATCCCAAAACATGTCGATCTTCAGATCTCAGTTCCTGACAGTGTTGCTTCTGATAAATCTATATTCAAACATATTTGAAAAACCTAACATCTAACTTCAGCCAGCTAACCCGTGAGGAAGTCTGCCAGAGCCCCCTTAACTCTTTGCCCGTGAACGCCCAAACCCCCTTACGTTCTGCGCCAGCCCGCCAAGCCCAGCAGGCCGGCCCAGCAGCGCAGCCCAGCATCACCGCCGTGCCATCTCCCATCGCTCTGTTGCTGACGGGTGGACCTCACTGGTCTTCGTCTTCCCCCTCCGTTCAACCCGTTCACACCGCCGCACCTTTTTGCCGCCGCTCGCACGCGCGCGCCCAGCCGGGGGGACAGGTCTGCCGCCTGACCCGCTGGCACGGACGCCGAGCTAGGGGCGCACCGGGGCTAGCCTCGTGCACTCCGCTAGGGTAAGAACCCCCTTTTACCTATGCGCTGTGACATTGTTGGCGGTCGATTTTCGTCAACCTAGCCACTTGTTTACCTTCTATGTTGATATTAATTTGATATTCACACTAACGATCCTAACCCCCATTATATGATAAGTTCGCACTCGCGCATGGTTTTTGGAGTTTATTATTTACACAGGAATCAAGAGCCTAAATGAGGACTTCTGAGTAAGGTTCATCAAGGGTTTTACGAGAAGATCATGGACCTCGTGCGTGACTCTGTGAGACCCAGGTCCGTCCCTGGGCACGTGACACCAGTGTGCCTGAACAGGCCCCAAACTTGCATGCCCCCAACTAGATTAGTTTGTATATACTAAGTAGTAATCGCATCAGTAGTTCTACAAACTAACAAGCTAACTAAGTTTCTATGGAGTTTCCGGGAGGAACCTACACAAATTTTCCGTCATTCTACTCCTTACATACAAATCATCCCAATAAAAGTTGTATATATAGTTGTATGCCTGATTTTCCTACCACCAATTAATATGTGATTTCCACAAGTAAAATCCTATTGGACCATGAAACGCCTACAAATCCCAAACTCATCTTTATATCTATTTCTTTGTGGCCAAATTTCTTCCTCTCAATTTCATTTTCTGTGCAGGCACATAATCCTAGTCACAGCATCAATTGATCAATTCGACCATCTAGAACAATAGGAACAACTGCTAATCATGTCAATATTTTGGAATGGTTATTCAATTATTTGTAGTGTAAAAAGTACTTTATGTTGAACTTTGATAATTGGGTTATTGAGGGCCTAAAATATAATTTGGTACAGGGCCCATATAATTCACGGGACAGCCCTGGTGAGACCGTAAGGGAGGAGAGAGGTTTCCACTGTCGCCTCCCATCGTGTCGTCGTCCTGGACTCCGGGGAGCTCGTCCTTGCCCATCTCGTCGGCTGGTAGCTGACCCATGACTTGCCCCGGCAGTGCCGCGAGACGTCGACGGCGGGGACTCAAGCAAGACGGCGGTGTCCGGTATAGACTCCAGCAAGGGCGTCAAGCACCTGTACCTTTACCTCTGAATCGAGCCCTTCTCTTTCCCTCTCCCTTTCCCTTTACCTCTTAATCTTTGAATAGAGTCTTTCTTCCAAACCCTAACCATGGCTGCCCTTCCACTTTTCTTCTGGCAGCTACAACTGCTAGCGGAAGCTACAACAGCAACACCATTGTTTTTTTGAAGGGAGTCGGTAGGGGAGGCCCCTACCTATATTTTTTGTATTGATGGTATAAATATGTACATGTTACAAGACCGCAGGCCCAAAAAAGAAAAGATGGTTACAAAAGCCTATTTAGCCAAGAAAGAAGTTTATCCCTCAGCCGCGGTTTCACCCTCAGGATGACCGCTCTCATCTCCCTAAGAAAGCACTCTCTCCAACTATTAAAAGACAAACGGATCCCATAAAAAATGATGTCATTCCTATGACTCCAAATGGACCAGCAACCAATAATAAACACCTCTCTAAAAATAATTGAGTTGAAATTCAATCTGGCCGACAGGACCATAAGCTAAAAATCCAGAGAGAGGTCCCAAGAAATCCCAAGATAAGTCCAACAGGCATCACTGAAGGGACAGGCACAGAAAAGGTGCCTGATATCTTCCTCAAAGTTTCCCACACACATGACACAATCATACGAAGGTAGAAACATGTGCTTGCGATTGAGGATGTTTCTAGTATTGAGCCTGTCCCGAAGAAATAACCAGAAGAAGAATTTATGTTTGTTTTGTGCCCTGGATTTCCACTGCCACTTGAAAAGAGGTGATGCCGGGTGAGAACCTTGAAGCTTATCATAAGCCTTGTGACTGTAGAATATGATGGTTCCCCACGAGTAGGACCATTCATCATGTTGATCAGGGGCCAAATTAAGAGCTGCAAGCTCATTCTTCAAACTGAGAAGCTGTGTGTATGCCACCTGTGAGAGAGGAAGAAAGAATGACCTACTGTCTCCCCAATCCAAAAATTGCCTGACAGAGCAACCCTGCTTCCTTGCAATAGAAAACAACTGGGGATATTTGATCTTGATAACTCCCAAATCCCATTTGTCACTCCAAAATGCAACCGAGGAACCACAACTAGCTTTGCAGGTCACCATCGATAAGAAATCAGGAGCCAGAGACATGATGTCCCTCCACCAGAAAGAGTCGACATGCTTTCTCTCATGAGGTGGCTTCCCAGAAGAGTACAACTTCTCCCAAGTTAGATGTACCCAAGGAAGGTCTAATTTATTGTAGAACTTGTGCAAGAACTTCATTAGGAGAGCAGCATTATGATTTCTTAAGTTTATGATGCCAAGACCACCATGCTCCATACTTCGGCAAGCATGCTTCCAAGCTACTAAGTAGCCACCCTTTTTGGATAAATCTCCCCCGTGCCATAGCACATGTTTACAATATTTGTCAACTTGATCAAGAAGCTCAACTGGTAATTTGAGAGAACACATATAATAAGTTGGCAAGGCTGAAGTCACTGAATTGACTAGAATTAATCTACCACCATAAGAAAGATGTCTAGAAATACCCATGAGGTGTGTTTCCATCCTAGTCAGAATAGGAGACAGATCCTGAATCGAAGGCCTGGTGGTTCCCAATGGTAGACCCAAGTAAGTGAATGGCAGAGAACCCAACTGGCAACCCAAAGCCTCAGTTAAGGTAGGCCAACAAGCTTCATCAACATTGATTGGAACTAGGAATGATTTATCAAAATTAACCTTAAGGCCAGTAGAGGAAGCAAAGGATTGTAAAACCTCCTTCAAATGAGCCAGCTGAGAGGGATCTGCAGGCAGTACCATCAGAGTGTCATCTGCATATTGGATAACAGGAAAATCTCCTCCAAAATTAGGGCCTAAAGGATGGGAGAAATTGCCCAATAAGGCTTCTGCATTAATGACAAATTGTAAAAGGTCAGCACCAAGCACAAACAAGAGGGGGAGAGGGGATCACCCTGTCTAACACCCCTCAAGCATTTGAATTGCTTTCCAGGAACTCCATTCAGGAGCACAGAAGAGGATCCTGATGATAGCACAACTCTAATCCAGGAGATCCATTTATCAGAGAAGCCTTTGTGATGCATGACTTCCAAGATAACCTCATGCTCAATTTTGTCAAAGGCCTTTTCAAAATCTAACTTGAGCAAAACTATCTCTTTCTTGGATTTGTGACAGAGATGAAGGAACTGGAAGGCCCTAGCTAGGCAGTCTTGAATAGTTTTACCCTTCAGAAGACCATACTGATTCTCATGCACCACCTTCAAGATGACACTCTGTAATCTCTTTGCCAAGAGCTTTGTGACGAACTTCAGAGAATAATTTAATAGAGAAATAGGTCTGAAGTCATTGACAGTTTGGGGATTATCTTTCTTATGTAAGAGAGTAATAAAAGACCCATTGATACTATCCAAATTCAGTTTGCCCGAGGCAAAATCAGAACAAAGTCTCACAATATCATCCTTGATAATGGGCCAACACTTCTTAAAAAATGCTCCATTAAATCCATCAGGACCAGGGGCATGGTCAGAAGGCATGTCCTTCAGAACAGTAACAATCTCCTCCATTGAAAAAGGGGTATCAATTTCAGGCAGGATGACAGGTTGGATAAGCTCTGCAAGCTCATAAAACATACCAGTGTATTTAGAAACCCCCAGTCTATTTTTAAACGCCATCCACAAGAGGCCAGCTTTTTTGTTATGATCTGAAACAGCCACTCCATCAAAACTGGTTAAGGAAGCAATGTAATTTCTCCTCATGGAGTAGGTTGCCATGGTTTGAAAGAGTTTGGTATTTTCATCACCAAATTTCACCCATCTCGCTATGTTTGTTTGTTTCCAATAAGTCCTTTTAGCAGACAAAAGGTTGGCCAAGTGTTGCTTAACAACTCTTCTGAAGGCACTTTCCAAGGAGCTCAGGGGCCTTTGTTCCTCAAGGCCATCTAATAAGGCAATAACCAGGTTACAATTGTTGATCAGTTTGCCTAACTTGGAGAGTTCCTTACTCCAACGCTTGAGACCAGCACGAACTTGCTTAAACTTGGCATTTAAAGTCTTGGCAGCATTTGCAAAAAAAGGTGAGGAGTTCCAGTGCAAACCTACCACTGATAGGAAATCAGGGAATTCCAGCCAATAATTTTCAAAGCGAAATAGAGAAGACTTAGGAACATCAGTGCCAATAGTGACAACAAAGGGAGAATGATCTGAAACCGGCCTATCCAGAACCTGCACTGAAGTATCTGGGTAAGACAGGGCCCAAGAGGATGAAGTAAAGACCCAATCAAGCTTCTCAAGAAGAGGATCTTGCTCCATGTTACTCCATGTGAATGATCTACCACGAAAGTCAATTTCTGCCAAATCCAGATGCTGAATAAGATCATTGAACAACAACATATTATTAATATTCCCACTGTTGGCGGTCGATTTCCGTCAACCTAGAGCACTTGTTACACTTTGGTTTGAGCTTTGATTTATAACTAACCCGCCACTAGGCACACTAATGATGTAACAAGTTCGCACTTGCATGTGGTATTTGGAGTAGGTTGTTTACGCAGGATTTACACGCTTAAAGGAGCACTTCCGGGCAAGGTTCATGGAGCACTTTGTGAGAAGAACATGAAGCCCGGGACAAGCCAAGACTCGAAGTGAACATGACTCCGGGGACTTAAACGGAAGATGCGGGAGCTTGGACGACAAGTACCCTTATCTAAAACACGGAGCAAACGACGTCAAGGGCCCACATGAAGATCGGCAGAGACAAGGAACGACGCAAGAAGCTCGCACGAGGAAAACCGGGCCGAACCGGGCCAAAATGGGCCCAGGCCGATCGGCCTGGCCCATTCCGGGCTCCATTCGGCCTCCCCTTTGACCTAGACGCTCCTCGGGCTATTTAAAGTCTCCACCCCGAAGCACCGCCGCATCCATTCATCAGAGAGCCGCAAAATCGAAGGAGACACGCCGAAGGGAGCCGACGACCGCCGCTAGTCCTCGTGTTGCCTAGGAGATGGCTTAGGCCGTGCCCTAGCCGCCATGGTTGGCCCTGCGTGGTGAAGCCATGGTGGAGTTCCGGAGCCATGCCTTGAATCCTTCAAGGCATTTGTACCTTCAACATTCAATGGTGATATAATCTTATCTAGTCTTTACTTTGATCTACTACGAGTATGCTTCCTCATATGTGTAGCTACCATATGACTTTAGTAGGAATAGATCTAATCGTGGTGATTAGTCTTTGTCTTACGGATATCTCGTAGTGGTGCACGGACCGAGGATTGTCGCTCGGTGATGATTATCCCATCGTAGTGACAGTACGAGGAGGGAGAAAGCGGCGAGTGAACGTGTATCGGACCACTCCATATCGAGTGTACACCTTACCATAAGTATCGGTATAGGTTGGTTTTCACCTTTGGCTGGGGCTGCAACTAGGAGACGATAGGTTAGGGTTACCTTCAGTAGTGTTATCTTATGGCTTGAATGTGATCCATACATCCTTTGTGTTGTATGTTATCTCTTATGCAATCAATGCTTCATGTTAGGTTAGTTCGGTAGGTTAGATGGAGGACCCTAGGAGTTTGCTTACCGATCCTTGGATTGACAAATTTAGGGAGAACCCTCCTTGGTGAAAAAGGCACCAAGTCACCCGTACGCTCGCGGTGAACTTGAACACGGTATCCAACCGTCAACAACCACCTTTTTCTGGCGCCGTTGTCGGGGACCGGCAACTCGAACCCTAGGGCGATCTATCTTTCTTTTTGGACTAACCCTAATTTTATTATTGCATATATCCTGCTTTTCTTGTTTGTGTCCTTGAATGCAGGTAAAACCCTAGACACAAGATGTTCGAAGAAGTTCTCTACATCCGGACTTCAACAAGTCCAACCCCGTTCCGAGATTCACTCGCACCAACAATTTGAAGACTCACTCTTTAGTGGTAGGTGCTAACTATGTTAGTGGCCCATCATCTGCTATCGAGTCCCTACCAACGAAGGCGACAAAGATCAAGATAAACGAGGTACGCCGCTGTGTAAATCAACTTTTTTTAGACTAATGTTTCTTGGAGAATTGCTTGTTCAAGTAATAGGTGTCAAAGCTACTCCCGAAGACTTCCGAGTGTTGATCATCGACATCTTGAGTTGAATGCCGTTGTTACAATAAATTTTTTGGCCAAAATGAGAAGTGTACAACAAGATAAAATTGGAAATTCGGAGGCTCCATCAAGTCTTATTTCCAACCCATCAAGAATCACTAATTTTGGAGATCGGTATGAAGAGTTATGAGGAAATCTTTCAACACTACGCGTTCTGAAATCAGCTCGGGACAGAATGTAGTTCCGGAGCAAAAAGGGCGTAACTCTCTCATCCGAAGTCCGTTTAAGGTGAATGACCACTTGATAAAAAGGTAATTTGATCTAGGATTTAATTGAGCAGAAGTTTGGTACATATTCTGCATTGGACGCAGAGGAATTCAGTGGAGAAGTTGCAGCTACAAACAACAAGGAAGTGGAGATGACACAAGCGATCATGTCAAAAATCCTATTACTTTGGCTAGAGCAAGAACATGGATAAGACACTTCATTAATGTCATGAACTCGCCGGTGACACAATAATTGTGACCTTGAAGCTAAAGGATGGGAGACATGATGCTCGAAGGAGAACAAGACCAAGATCATCAACATCTCCGGATCAACCCGAAGGAAGTCAATGTTCTCATCAACATTCTGCACAACCTCAGAAATAAAAGGTGTAATATTTTTGGATATTCAAAAGCCCCATGAAGTTATGACTCCAATGAATCAAGAATCAAGGCAATCGGATGTTCCTACAAGCGGATATGACCGAATCATCGAAGGGTGCACGTTCTGGAATTTTCTGGACAGCATGCAAGAGCGGAAATAAAATGGCCATAGCTCCCTCATTTGGACTCCGTTTAAGACGAATGAGTACTCGTTGGAAAGATAATTTTATAAACTTTTCAATAGAACAATATTTTGGTATATGTTCTGTTCTGTATACAGGGGTAAATCCATGTAGAAGTAGCAGCGATATGACGAGGACGAGATAAAGGAGATGAGGGTGACAACAATGAAAAGGAGCTCGGGAAGTGCCTTCACCAAGCATACATGATAAGTTCAGAGATTTAGAGCAATTAAAGGACCCTTGAAGCATTAGTCAATGGAGACACAAGTGAGCAACATTCGACACATGAAGATTAGAAGCAAACCATGATGGACTACGAAAGCTAGCGTCGAATGATGAGAAAGTTTTTGGGCTCTCACACAAGGAACCATTGCGTCGCAAGAACATAACCAAGATGTGAGTGTGCCAACAAATGAAGGAAGGGGTGAGTCCACACAAGTCAACCTTGCCGACGTGTGGTGCATAGAAGAATTGGAGAAATTACAAGGAGATGACATGACAACTACATGGCGCCATCGTGAGGTCGATTCGCTTTCAACTCCAAGAGACCACTCAAGATGGAATAGCTCCAAGGCTAAGGTACACAATAACCTCTCAAGCTATTACTACTTTTGATGAATTTATTTTAACACATCTTTGTCAATCTAGTAGTATGTTTTAATTCTATGCCTTGTTCCAATTAAGATCATGTTGAGAGGCTAGAATTTCTTGAGAATGATAAATAGTCTATGTTTGTGCTTGAACTTTGTTAATCCCATGCCTAAATAACCTTTGCCTAATGATGAGCTAAGTGCTTTGCAAGAAACATATGCTTCCTCTAATTGCACATTGTTGCTTGTGACCGTATTTATGGATGTGTGTGTTTGCGATAAGTTTTGTAAATCTCGATCTTGCTTTGCACTTGGTCAAGCTAATGACCTTAAAGAAGCACATGTCGGGAGAAACCCGAAGTTCACTAACCATGCAGGGCAAGAAAATCGAATAAAGTGGATAGAGGTAATGCCCAAAGAGTTGCAAGCCTCATCGTCACCCTCTCCAAACAACATCGCTGTTCTTGTCAAGTTTTGAGGACATGGTCAGACATGTACGAGGGGATAAAAGTGGATATTCAGAAGCTCCATCAAGTCCTTGTTCCAACGCATCCAAGACCGACAAATTTGAAGACCCGTGCAAGGAGATATGATAAAAACACTAGGTGCTGCACGTGCCGAAATCAACTCGGGACAGATTGCAACGCTGGGATAAAACGGGCATAACGCACTCGATCGGAATCGGATTGGAGCAAACAGACTCAATGGAAAGAAAAATTCATGCACCACACATAGGAATGATTGTCGGATACATGTTCTGATCTGGACGAAGAAGAAAAATCTATGCAAGTGAGGCAGCGATGAAGCGCAAAAAGGAGGTGATGACGACGCGAGTTGGGCAAGTCTTCGATTGAGCACAAAAGATCAAGTCAACCATGTGAAGTGAATCAAAGCTGCATGGACACCTTCAACTCTTGCATGAAGGGTCATGGCTTCGTGACCATAAGAAGGTATGTGAGAAAGTCGAGCTCTATGACTTTAAATGAAGTGCTTTTCGGGAGGCAACCCGTTGTTTTGTGTTTTTATTTTCTTCCTTAGAGAGAATAAAGAATGATACCATCCTATGATGATTAACTTGTGGCTAATTAATCTAGTTTAATTTTTCTTTTAGAACCACCATCATGATCATATTTATTTACTCGCATGCATTAGCATTTTGTCATCGACGTGATGTTCATTTCTTTGCATATACATGTTTTGCATATGGTTGGCTGGGTTGTTTTATGAGGCTTAATGATGAAAGCTTCATTTTCCATGTTAATGTTTCTAGGGCATTTCCCTTTTGTGATCTTGTGTAAACGTGGTGTTTAAACATGATTGCGGACCATCATCGTTAAGATCATTAAACCTTGCCATCTTTTCATATGTTTTCATGTTGCATTTGTTTGTTTATAAACATTGCTTTGCGCTTTATTTTTCTTGTGCTATAAGGAATTGTTAACCTTGAGATAAGCATAGTGTTTTAACCTTGCTTAGTAAATCTTTATGGCTATGGAGAAATTTAGCAACCTAATTGCAAACATGGTGTTTGGAACTAGGTGAAAACTTTGTCTTTGTTTTTATGCCTTCCTCTCATGAGCATACACACTCTTTGCACCCACGTACACCTATTAGGTTTCATCATCTCTAGAATAATAATGCCACAAGTTAAGAGTCTTAGGAGATGTCATTGGTTTGTTGGCAAATTGTTTCTACTCCCGAACTTCACCTCGGGGGTAGTATGTGCGCTTGAATTGTTTTGCAGGCATGATGATGAGCTTTCATGAAAGGAAAAGAGAAGAAGCGACAAAAGTGAAGACGCATAAAGACAAGTCCCAGACACAGAGAACAAGCCTCGTCCTCTCCTTCCATGCCTAGCAAAATGCTAAGCATGGGGGAGGACCTGACGAGAAGAGGATCACGGTCACTAGAAGATGCTCGAGATTCTTCTTCCATGCTAAGCACAATGCTTAAGCATGGGGGAGGCCACACTACAACTCTTCACAAGCATTGAAGGACGGTAAATCTTTCCGACACATTCTCTTTGTCCATCTCTTTCTTATGCTTGTACATATATGCCATCAACCATAGGTTCGAAAACCTTGATTTTTCTCTCTTGTTAATAACATGGCTACTAGGAGTACAACCTAGATTTGTTTTTGCTTTCAATAAATAGTAATCACCATTACCTTGAGCTCACCACGATGATATCTTGTATGCTCTCGCTTGTGGATATATGATGATCATTGCCGCTTTGCTCATTCTTGTGCTTGTTTTATATGTGATTAAGCTAGTGCTCTCTTCAAAATGAATCTGAAATTCACCTAAATGCTAGCCTAATCTTTTGTGGAGGTTATGATAACTTGAGACCCATGGTATTTTTCGTGCTCTCATTTTTGAATGAATCAAGGATAACTTATTTTTGTGCTTAAAATGATGCTAGCCTTATCTCTAATGACCACTTGCATTTTGCTCTACCTATCCAAGGCCAAATATACATTGAGTGAAAAACCTTAGTATTTCAAGATTAATTTTTGGGTGCTTCAATTCAGATTTGGTTTCTTTGGTTCGAGTCTAAGAAGCTGGTCATTCCGTATTTTTGCGTATCGTTCTTTTTGCTAGCCTTTCTATCCGTGCATTGTGAGTTTCCACATTGAGAATTTCGCAAACCTCGCTGGATATCCACCCCCAAAACCCATATCATCTTTTTGTGTTTACCTCCTTGACCAATCCAAACTTGAGTATGGATGAACATTTCGAAGAAGACTACAAGAAGAAGACGCCATCAAGTAGAGATAATTTCGGGAGACTTCAAAAAGGACCCGTAGAAGACTTCGAGTATCTTTCTTCAAAGAAAATTTCAAAAATTTTAGTACCACCTTGGCACTTTCTATCACCTCTTTTGCTCGAGGACGAGCAACGTCTAAGCATGGGGGGGTTGCCAAGGAAGTACTAGTGTAGCCTAGAGTTCAAGGGGAGTTGAAAAAAAAGAGAAGAGAAGAAGAAAAAAATGTGTGATGAAAGAAAAAAAAGAGAAAAAGTATGATGAGAAAAAGAAAAAAATGATGATGTTAAGTAAAAGAAAAAAATATATAAATAAAGCTCCCCGGTCCTCTAGTTACACTTGAAAGGTTTAAAGAGCTTCAAGATCAAGACCCATACTCTTTTTCCAACCATGTGCAATCTGATAACGAGGACTTCGCTTGCGCCTCGAGATCACCTTATGCCATTTGCACATGTCCACCTATCTAAAAGTGTGTGTTTTTTCTCTCCCCCCTCCTTGAAACATTATTTTCCAATGACCTTTTTGACTAGGCTCGGTAATTCCATGAGAAGCTTGTCTTGTTTTGTTTGCATTCCATTTATGAAATCTTGATAGGATTACCTTTCCCAAAGCTCCATATAAAGCCTTCCACCAAATACTTGAGAGAGGAAAGGAGTAGTCCTAGTAGGCTTGAGTGACAAGATGAGATGAGAGTACATGAGCAAGATGCAAGGAGGTTTATTATTGATCTTGGTAAAGCAATTTTTCCTTCATCCTACGCTTTATTTCAAAATTTCTAAGATTTGTTTAAAATTTGAGAGCATGGTTAATTACTTGTGGAAAGAGCTTATTTGATGTCTACCCTCCATAGAGATGAAAGCTAGTTACATTATGAAACTTTAATAAATATAAACTTGGAGAGCATTATGTTTTCTCATGTATGAACAAGCGCAGGGTATGATCATTGAAGGGCAACACTGATATCCATTGATGGCTTACTCGAGGACGAGCAAGGTTTAAGCATGGGGGGATGTTGGCGGTCGATTTCCGTCAACCTAGAGCACTTGTTACACTTTGGTTTGAGCTTTGATTTATAATTAACCCGCCACTAGGCACACTAATGATGTAACAAGTTCGCACTTGCATGTGGTATTTGGAGTAGGTTGTTTACGTAGGATTTACACGCTTAAAGGAGCACTTCCGGGCAAGGTTCATGGAGCACTTTGTGAGAAGAACATGAAGCCCGGGACAAGCCAAGACTCGAAGTGAACATGACTCCAAATAGCCCAAGGACCAAAGCATGAACCCGTGAAACTCCGGGGACTTAAACGGAAGATGCGGGAGCTTGGACGACAAGTACCCTTATCTAAAACGGGGAGCAAACGACGTCAAGGGCCCACATGAAGATCGGCAGAGACAAGGAACGACGCAAGAAGCTCGCACGAGGAAGACCGGGCCGAACCGGGCCAAAACGGGCCCAGGCCGATTGGACTGGGCCAATCGGCCTGGCCCATTCCGGGCTCCGTTCGGCCTCCCCTTTGACCTAGACGCTCCTCAGGCTATTTAAAGTCTCCACCCTAAAGCACTGCCGCATCCATTCATCAGTGAGCCGCAAAATCGAAGGAGACACGCCGAAGGGAGCCGACGACCGCCGCTAGTCCTCGTGTCCGCAACCGCCCCTAGCCGCCATGGTTGGCCCTGTGTGGTGAAGCCATGGTGGAGTTCCGGAGCCATGCCTTGAATCCTTCAAGGCATTTGTACCTTCAACATTCAACGGTGATATAATCTTATCTAGTCTTTACTTTGATCTACTACGAGTATGCTTCCTCATATGTGTAGCTACCATATGCCTTTAGTAGGAATAGATCTAATCGTGGTGATTAGTCTTTGTCTTACGGATATCTCGTAGTGGTGCACGGACCGAGGATTGTCGCTCGGTGATGATTATCCCATCGTAGTGACAGTACGAGGAGGGAGAAAGCGGCGAGTGAACGTGTATCGGACCACTCCATATCGGGTTACTCCATATCGAGTGTACACCTTATCATAAGTATCGGTATAGATTGGTTTTCAGCTTTGGCTGGGGCTGCAACTAGGAGACGATAGGTTAGGGTTACCTTCGGTAGTGTTATCTTATGGCTTGAATGTGATCCATACATCCTTTGTGTTGTATGTTATCTCTTATGCAATCAATGCTTCATGTTAGGTTAGTTCGGTAGGTTAGATGGAGGACCCTAGGAGTTTGCTTACCGATCCTTGGATTGACAAATCTAGGGAGAACCCTCCTTGGTGAAAAAGGCACCAAGTCACTCGTACGCTCGCGGTGAACTTGAACACGGTATCCAACCATCAACACCCACCAGCTGTATTCCTGTTCTCAGGACGTCTCAGAAGGTTAAAATCCCCAGCTAAGATCCAGTCATCAAAGGTTGTAGTATCAAAATTGTAAAGCCAATTAATAAAAGGCACTTTTCATCCTCAGCTGCAGACCCAAAAATATTAGTGAGATGAAAGTTCTTTCCAGTCAGTGAGCAAATTAGCCTGACAGTGACAGAGTAAGAGTTGGCTGAAACAAGAGTACCATCAAACAAAGCAGGGTTCCAAATGGTAATCAGCCCTCCAGATGCCCCCACAGAAGCAGCAAACTCAAACTTACTGAGATACTGAGGGCAAAAATTCTTGAGATAAGCCAAATCAAAAGGACTATGTTTAGTTTCTTGGAGGCACACAATGGAAGCTAAACATTCACCAATTTTAGCTCTGATGGCATCCCACTTTTGTTGGGAATTAATCCCCCTCGCATTCCACACTAGCACATTAAAAGATCTTGAAGGATTCATGATAAAAAAATGAAATGGAGAGGAAACATTACTAGCATACACAGTACACTAGTGACACACCAGGAATAAGCAAACTTCAATCGATTAAGCATCAGAACTAAAGATGGAAGTTCAAGGTTCACAGTAATGAGCAACCATAAGCTCCACCAGACCATAGCTAAAAGGTTTAACGAGGTAGCAACAAAAGATCCACCACGAGCAAGGGCTACTGGATGAAAGCTAGCCCTATTACATGATTGATCATTCATCATCGACATCTAGCTCAAGGAGTGCCGCAGCTGACACAGCCTCAGGCTGGAGCTGAAGGAAGCCAGTGGCCATTCCCTGAATGTTGGACAAGGACAGATGAGGAGCTGGTGTAGAGGACTCCAGAGCAACTGCAGTGAAGATGGAGAGGTTCTCTGGTCTAGCTTCCGGGAGCAAGGAGGCCTCCTGAACAGCAGCTTCAGCACTAGCACGGTTGCGGAAGCCTCCAAGATCAGGGTTCAGCCTCCGGCTATGACGAAGGAAGGAGGCCTCAAGTGGTTCTTTCATATTGCGGGCCCGGCGCTTCCTGGATGAGGGGGTGATGGGGCCTTGCACCTCAACAACATCATCCTCGTCATCGCTGTCTTCATACGGCACTAGAGGAAGCTCCGTTGGAGGAAGGAGAGGCACGATCAGAGGGGATGCAGCACGATCATCCTGTTCCGTGACAATGGAGGCAAGAAACGAAAGGATATCATCATCCATGATGTAAGACGGAACAGGGGTATCAAGATCAATCTCGAACACAGAGAGATATCTAAAGGACAGGTTGAAGGGCGAATGAGGCACAGATAAGAAATTCAGAAGAGGAGTCACCTAAGCATCAAAGAGCACCAGATCATTAACTGATTGATTACCAGCAAGGGAAGCAACGGTGTCATCAGGTTGACCCACAGCATTCTAAGCCTGCACAGGGAACTCAACCATCTGAATCCCAACCTGACCTGCAGCTTCCCCAACTTGCACCGGTGACTGAACCTCTTCAGGAAAAACCCATTCACCTGCAGAAGCCTCAGCACGCTAACCATGTGAATCCTGACCCCCACCAATAGATTGATCATCTTCCATGGCATGGTCCCCTTCCTGATCCACTGGTGGATTCTGCATGACTGAAGACGGCTCCACAGGGTTAGGGCCCATCCAACGTGGAGCTCCAACAGGAAGAGGATGAAGTGGGCCCACATTCGGGAGCTCATCCTCATCTGGCAGCACAAAGACATTCTTCCTCTTAAGCGCGAATACAGGGCAAGTCCAGGACCTCAATCTAGGAGGTATACCCATAGAAACCACAACATCTTGGGGAATCTGAGCACCTTCTTTCAGCAAAACTCGAACAACAATTCACGCCATATAATTGGTATCATGCCAATACCGAAGCAATCCAAATCCAGCCACAGCCTTAGCAACAAGCGCATTGGATTTAGCATCAAGCGGGTAGTTCAACAGCATGACCCACGCTTCCCTACCCGCATCATGGTAGCGAGCATTGATTCCTTCATCATGCTTAACAAAGTGAAGCTGATACTCAGGTGTGACTTGATAGATCCCATCTAAAAATCTCTCACGCTCTGGAGAACTAGCAAAACGGACATAATCATCACCAATGGCGCAAGGTTGTACCTCCATCAGGCGCACGTGCGATGGTTGTGGATGAAGTAATCCTTGATTGTTGCCGCCATCAGATTGAAATCTTCCTTCACCACGTCCGGCACCATCATGGCAATGGCAACATCATCATTCACCGCATCCATGTAGCCTCCAAGATAAGCCGTGAGACGCAGTGGAGGAGCATGAGGATCAACGGGGAGGACTTCAAACCCCCGAGGAGCATGAGGGTGTGGATCCACCGAGAAGTTCGCCATTGGAGCAGGGCCAATGGGAGGGGGAGGCAGCGGCGAATCCGCCGAGGATGAGGGGGAGAATGAGGTTTTTTCCTGTAGCTTGGGGGAAGATGAATCGGCAGCACAACCTGAGGAAGGCGGCGGCTGGTGAGTATTTAAGGGAGTTGCACACCGTGGCTCAGGTGGCGGATTTTGTGGCCCCAGATTTTTCGCCCGATAAACAAAGGGGATCCCCGGGCGCGACACGTGCGCATGGAGTGCCCAAGCTTGAGACAGGTTTTGCACTGAATTAACGATGTACAAGATTTTGCAACATGCCCATGCCCCAGGCAGCGAAAGCACTTATCACTCCGTTCAGGGCGGGGTTCAACAGGTTTTGAATTTTGAAAACCAAAATGAGCCAAAGAATTATGTCCCGAGAATGGCGCCTTGTTCTTCTCCCCTCGAAGAACAGAAGCATGAGGAGCTAGATTGCGATCAGGAACTTTGGCAAAGTTCAAACGCGAGAAAACTGATCTCTTGGCAGAGGATTGCAAAGGTTGCGAGGATTTAAGGACCTCCGCAAAGGATTTCTTCCTAGATTTAGCACCAACAAAAGTCCAAGAGGCTTCTGATTCTAGTAACCAACGATCATATTCTCTGATCCAATTTGGACCACCATTGCTCCATAGATCAAAGAAAACCGCGAACTTAGGACACTTAAAGAATTTCAGATTATAGATCATGAAACCAACCGGCTTAGAGGAGACTGAAAACCGAAAGCACATGCCAGAAAGATATTGAACATTGAAATCCTTGGCAACACCCCCCAAGCAGGATTGAAGGATCAAAGAAACTGAATCAACATTCAGACGAATGGCAGATCGCCCAAAAGTTGCCACCAGAAGAAACTCGCGAGAGGAAGATGAGGACTTGAAACTGACCGGAGAATCGAAGCGATTGCTGGTAATCTTCTGAATCTCCAACCCCGGGGAGAAATCGAGATCAGAAAGGCCAGCCATGGTGAAAGAATCGGAAGATCTCTCACAGTCGCCATGGAGTCGCCACCGTCGCCTCAGAGAGAGTCGCCATCCCTCATGCCAACTTGTTGTGTAGGAGTATCTCTTAATCAGTGACAATGGGCGATGGTGAACTCAATATTGCCATAGCAACACCATTGTTGAGATGGTTGGTTTAATTTAGTTTGGAACCATGGTTTCTGGTTTGGTTTGGTTGAAATGATACATGCAGCTCGGTGTAGTTGAGTAATGGAAGCTGACGGAGTGGGATGGTCCAGTGATGATCCATGTATATTATTAAAATGGTTTGGGGGAGTTATGATCTGGTTCTCAGACCATTAGCAGACTTAGACTTCTTACTGCACACTCTCAAGAACAAACACACCGGGGGTTTCTCGATGATGAAAAAATACACAATCGAAGTATAGAGTGAAGCAATAATTATGGTGAATTTTTCTAGATTTTTGGGGCTGATTTTTGGGCTCGAATTTTTTGAAGTGGTTGTTGGAGCTTCTGGTGGATGAACTCAAGAACAGAGACTTGCAAATGAATGAACTACACACTTGTCGAAGGAAGACACCGGGGGTGGCAGAAATAGGCCAGGCCGGCCGGCACACTGTGCATAGGCCGACCGTGTTCCACCGCTTATTTGCTGCGCACCACTCATTTAGTCAAGTGTTGAAAGTTTTGCCCATCTTTTTTCTTTGTGTCACTTCTTTGCTCCCTTGCCCCCATGTGCTGTCATTATCTCCCTGCAAAATAAGTGAATCCAAGGTGCATGACTGCTATGTACGCTTGTCCTGGCATGTGGTCATGATGCATGTTGTCTTTGAGCTTCCCGTGATCTGGCGGAACTGGGGGTGGCCGGCATGGGTCATGGCCACCCCCAACAAAACAAAATTCTTGATTCTACATTTAACTTCTTTGTTAGCTCATAGTTAACAAACCTCTTAATGTTCCTCCGCCAACTCAAATTAAAACAACAAAAAAGGCAAGAAAGCCTATTTTTCTAATCTATTTCCTTAAACTGTTTTTATTTAGTTTCTTGTCTCATATTGAGATAGAGATTGCAATGAAGGTTACAACAGACTTGATTATTGATGATTGCAATACATGCAATGAAATATAAATGAACAAGATATGTTGGTCATATTTGCAAACTATTTGTTTTTGTGCATTGACGTTGCATAATTAATTAACATACATAGTTATGGCCAGTTAGTATAAACTTCATGCGGAAAATGAATAATTAGATAAAACACCAAATCTTTTAATCAACAAATGGTCGTTAGGCCCCCCTTGGTTTTTTTCTCCAGTTCCGCTACTGCCCGTGATGCACTCATGGTCATTAGTTGTTATCACCAACCATACCTTGATCATGTTTAGATGCTAATCACTCCTCTAATTTTGAAAATTAAAAATTAACTCGAGTTAGTAATAAGTCCAAATATATTTTAAGAGTTTTAGTCATCATAAATATTTGTGAGTCAAAAACTTTTCGACTACATTATTTAAGAGTTTTAGTCATCATAAATATTTTAAGAGTTCGTGTGCTCACTTGGCCGTCGGGAGCGCCGGAGCCGTCATGAGCCATGCGCCGCCACCACCGCGCGCTACGCCGGGGCGCGCCGAGGGCGCGTTCGCGTGGCGAGGGTTGCCAGCGAACCCCAGAAGAGTTCAGGGAGCATTTGCACACCCGGAAAAGATCAAGGGCCTCCGTTGGACTTATCAGACGCGACCTGAGATGGATCGGCTGATGGGTCGTCCGGCCTGTTAAGGCCCACGTGGGCTCGGATGACCTTTGGCCTATTTCAAAGTCTTCGGGGTGGTGTTTTCTGGACTTGGCCTATTGGGCTCTGTTGGGCCGGGTCCACTGGGCCACTTTCGGCCCACTAACAGTTTCGGCTCACTAACCGGGCCCACTGACTGATGACGTCATGCTGACGTCATCCTTTTCTTTTGAAACCCTTTTCTGCTTTATAAATGATTTTGTAAATGTTTTATAAATCATTTTACCTTTGAAAAATCATAACTGATTATTTATAACTCCGAAAAATATGAAACCAGTTTCAATATTTTTCTAAAATTAAGCACGTGCCGTTTGTAGATAGATTGGGTCTTTTTAGCTCTTTTAAAATTGGGGTTCTTTGGAGTTATGCCTAGTTGCTTGCTGGTAATCTTAGCGTCTCGTGTTGAGCAGACCAGAGCTACGAGCCGGAGGAGGAGTACGACCCCGACTACAACTAGCACGAGGACTTCGAACGCCAACCAGGTGTCATGTCACTCCCGACCATATAGATCTCATGCATACTATTTAGTTGCTAGTGCTTTATTTATGATGCTCTGGATGATTGAAATGCATAGACAATCTTTTAACCATATCTTGCTTTTGATATATCTTGTACCTTGAACTTCCTACCTTTGGGACTAGCTACAGACCCCAGCTAGTCCTCGATATTTAATATTCATATATTATATCTGATTTACGATATGGATGGATCTCTAGTATTGGCTCAGATTGGAATATCTCGGTATTCTAGCGTGTGTTTTGGGTGAGTGTGACTCCTTGATGTGTTATAGCGGGAGCGAGCCGCTTGGTTACTTGTGAACGCCTGTCTAGGGGAGATGCGACCTTGCCTCCCGCCCTAGCGGCGTGTCAGACGGATGGAGTTGGTGGAGTGCTCGCTCATTGCAATTAAGAACCGATCGACAATTTAACCATGTTTCATTGGGATATTTTCATGCAAACCGTTCGCCTTGTTATGGGAGGGGTTCTGTCCGAGAACTAGTAGGTAGATAGCATCCAGCCTGTAGGTGGATCGGTGTGATCGTGTGAGGGGGATGGTTTATACCCCCCGAGTAGACGTCGCCCTGGCTCCTCCGGGGAAGGTTCCACTGCTCCGAGGACCTACTGGGAGTTTTCCGCTCTAGTTTAGGACGAGTTAGGCTCTGAGAGGCTGGAGAGTGCTATCCACTGCTAGGTCTCCGGCCGTTAGGTAGGGATGTGGAACGAAGGCATCTGTTTCTGCTCTATCCGGCGGGTCTAGTTGTACAACCTCTGCAGAGTGTTAAATCTATAGCTATAGTCTGTGTCCACTGGTATGGACAACCCTTTGATCTGTTACTCTGGCTAGTCTTTTCTTGTGCTGCTTCTCTTAACCGAGTATGTGTGAGCCCGACTTTGTGTTGTTGATATGTGGGGATAGGAGTTGGTGACCCCACATCGCAGATGAGAGTGTGATGCTGAGTCTTGGTTGAGATTCGGTGCTTTGGTGTATATTCCTTGGTTGGGGTGTTGACCCTGGAGGCGTTGGCCTCGGAGGTGTGGATCTCCTTGGAGATGGTGACCTCCCTGCTTTTCTGGATACCTTGATGTTGCCACCGCTGCTATTGCATAAACTTACTACAGCCATATATAGGCTTATCCATGCATACTAGAATTCATTCTCAGCTTTCGCACTTTGTTGGGAAGCTGACATGACCTACTCGTTTATCGAGTCGATGGTGGACTTTCAGACTCGGAGCCCGACTACGACTTCGAGAACGACGGATAGGAGGACTGAGCTCGTGCTACGCTTGAGCTGCCTTTGGAGTTGGAGTCCTCTTCGCTACATGAGTTCCATTGCGTAGTTGTTTACTCTGTTTGATTCAGTCCAGTTGGACTTCTACTCGGTATGTGATGAAGTGATGTACTCGGATAATTAATTATAATAATATTATTTATGTGGATCTTCTATATTCTCTCTTGTTCTGTATGGATTTGTTACCATTGAGACAGGGATTGCACGTGATAGCCTTCCTGAGACTATCACTGAGGTGCAGAGGATCGGGCTTCCGTTTTCGGAAATCTGGTTGGTTTCAATGTGAGAGAGATATTTTGAATAAATAAAATCAAGATGAATGAGCTAGCCGATCTCCAACGTGTCCAACCGCGATGTGTCATCCTAGGCAGGCCCGCCGCTCGTCTGCATCCAAGATGCAACCCCCACAACGCCGACCTCACCAGCCGCCGCTGTGTGCCACCGACGGAGTCACCACGCCGACAACACACAGTAGGTGTGGCACGACTGCGTCGATGGGTTCGGATCAGAGTTGTGCACGATAGTCGCTGGTCGGCCGCCCTGCGCGACCGTGCGGCGCGCAGTCCAGATTATCAGCAAGCGCGGCTGCTCGTCGCTGCATGCGGCAGGACAGCGGCCAGGTGCACCAGGCGCTGGCGTGCTGATCGCGGTGTCGGTGGCCGCGATGCTCGCCGCAGTGCGCGCCGGCAAGGATGGGGCGCTGGCGTGCTTGATCATGAGGCTGTCGTGCTGCTTGCCACACGCGCTCCTCGCCGCGACCTCGCGCGCCGGCGAGGATGGGGAGCGGCCGCGTCCTTGCGCTTGTGAGGAGGGGGCTGCGAGTCTGCGGCGGTGGGTGGTGGGTGGAGAGGATGAAATCAGGTTGATTTTAGCGGTCGGGGCTAGTGACGACCCGACGTGCGAGGCGCTCAAGGTGGAGCTGCGCGACCTGAGCGCCTGCAATCCTGCATCGACGACCGGCGCGGTATGGCCTCGGAGGGTGCCCCTCGTGAGGAGCAGCGGCGGGCGAACGCAGTGCGTCGCGACGACTTGACCACGAAACCCGACGGGCCTAGAAGTTCTGACGCGGATTCCCGACGGCGGAGGCCCGGCGCCCGGCGGTCGAGATTGGACCGGCGGCGGCGGCGGAGGCAAGAGGGAGAAGAGGTAGGGGCCGGCGCATCTGGAGGTGCGCAGGGTGGCGGAAGAGGGCGCGAGCGGCGGCGTAGGGGGTTGGCGCACTGGGCGACAGCGGAGTGGAGTCAGAGGCCCTCCCGCGGGGCGCTGGCCGGTGGAGGAGCGGGAGGATGGCCGCCGGTGGGGTGTTGGTTGGCGGCGCGGGCAGGAGCTGATGGGCGGAGGGAGGCTGGCGAGAGAATGTGTGGTGGTGGGACCCATGGATAGGGGGTGCCGATAGAGACTGCTGCAGCAAAATGAAATTTAGGAGATTAAATTGTCTAAGGGATCCTCCAAATATTAATTTACCGAATGATTTTTAGAGAACACTGTTGCGGATAGTCTTGCAAGGCTCCGCATCGATGACAAGGTGCTGCTCAACAGCCCGAGGCGGCTGTGGAATTTCAAAATTCCGTTGTTTGAAACTGAGCTGATTTTGTATGTGTATGTTCGCAGCAGTTTTGCGAGTACAAACTCTTTTACTTACGAATGCATGTTCATGTACTACAATAGTAGTTCGGGAGAAGTATATAATTTTGTTAATAAAATTGTGCACTACATTTTCTACAGTTTTCTTCGTTAAGCCATTAACAAGTTCTTGATTTGAACAATTTTCTGTACTAATAAGACTTTAAGAGAAAATCTATGTTTTGGACTGGGCCTGATTGGATGTGCATGTACGCTGCAGTTTTGGAACTACAAATATATAGCGTAATTTGGTTTTAACAAGTTCAGAAACGCCAGTCAACCAATTCAGAGGCCCAGCAGGCTGTACGAATGAAACATATCTTGGAAAAATTTTGTAGGGGTACTGGCCAACTAGTTAATCCTACAAAGTGTTCTATACTCTTCAATGAGAGGTGTGCTGAAGATACTCGAGATCAAATAGCATCCATCTTGGGCACTAACCGCATATCATTTGAATCTAAATATCTTGGTCTACCAACACCGGAAGGAAGAATGAAATCAGAAAGGTTTCAACCCATAAACGAGAGGCTGAAGGAAAGATTATCATACTACACTGGGAGGGAGTTGTCCATGGGTGCTAAAGAAATTTTGATAAAGGCTGTTGGTCAGGCCATACCTGTCTATATTATAAGTATGTTCAAGCTCCAGGATGGGGTGTGCGATCAAATGGAAAAAAACATTCGAAAGTTTTGGTGGGGCACAAAGAATGGGAAAAGGAAACTTCACTGGTCTGCATGGTGGAAACTTACACGCTTAAAACAAATGGGAGGAATGGGCTTCAGAGATCTCAAACTTTTTAACCAAGTTATGTTGGCAAGACAAGCCTGGAGGCTCCTGGAACAACCAGACAGCCTGTGTGCACGAGTAATGAAGGCAAAGTATTGTCCCAATGGTGATCTTATTGACACTGTGTTTCCTTCTATCATCTCACCAACCTGGAAAGCTATTATGCATGGCCTAGACCTTCTGAAAATGGGACTTATATGGAGAGTTGGCAATGGAGAGAAAATTCACATATGGAGGCATAATTGGCTTCCAAGGCAATCTGGACTACGAGTTACAGGAAGAAAAAGACCTTGCAGACTTAAGAAAGTCTCTCAACTTTTAAATGACTCGGGCACTTCCTGGGATTGTGAATGCCTGGAGCACTTTTTCCTTCCCCATGACAGAGAAGTAATCCAAAATATCAAAATTTACGGTCCAGCTCATGAGGATCTGATTGCATGGCATTATGAGAGATCAGGCATCTTCACTGTTAAGAGCGCGTATCGGCTTTCTGTACAATTAAGAGAACAAGAACACGGTGTATGCAACACCAGCATGAATTCTATGGGAGAAAGGTCCATGTGGACTCTAATCTAGAAATAAAAAATTCCTCAGAAGATAAAAATTTTCTTATGGCGAGTTGTGAATAATGCTTTGGCCACAAAAGAAAACAAATGCAAGCGCCATCTAGAAAATGACAATATTTGTGAGTTATGTGGGTTGGAAACAGAATCGGAATTCCATGCCTTGGCCTCATGTGGGCATGCGAGAAATCTACGCTTAGCCTTGGGGAAATACTGGCCTTTACCAGACGAGGAAATTTTCTGCTACACAGGTCCGGACTGGCTGCTCTTTTTACTAACCCAAGTGAATCAAGATGTGGCTGAATTGATTTCACTTATGTTGTGGAGAACCTGGTCAGTGAGAAATGACGTAATGCATGGTGAAAAGCTTAAACATGCTTTTGTTTCTGTCAATTTTCTGCTGAGTTATGCTGAATCCCTACAACTATGTTGGCCTCGTATGGGGAAAGTGGATCCGAAAAGGAAGCAAGCGATGTTGTCAGAAACAGAATAGAGGAGACATGAAAAGATTAAATCTAGTTTTACGCGAGCCTCGGAGTGTTGGAAACCTCCTGAGCTTGGTTGGGTGAAAGTAAATGTTGATGGTGCCTTTGATGAGTTAACTGGCCGTGCAGGTATTGGTATTATAATTCGTGATAGCTCCGGCAAACCAAAGTTATGTGCCTGGAAAACCATTACTGATGGGTTGAATGCAGAGGAAATTGAGGCTTTAGCCTGCTTGGAAGGGGCTCGTCTTGCAGTTGAATGGATAGACGGTAAAGTCATTATTGAATCAGATTGTGCTTCGGTTATTGGTGCAATTTTGAAGCCAGGTAGAAATAGATGGCAACTTGCTTTCATTATGGAAGAGCTGAAACATGTTTCTTGTTTACTAACTGAGGTTAGTTACAAAGCTGTGAGGAGAGAGCAAAATGTAATCGCACACGAACTCGCGCAATTGGCGAAACATACGACGCACTCTGTTGTGTGGCGTATGCAGGTTCCCCAATGTGTTGAGTCGCTGATTGCAAAGGATTGTAACCTGAGTAATTAATAGAGCTCCCTCCTTTCTCGCAAAAAAAAAAGTTCAGGAACATATCATAATTCATATTCCTAGAACATTAAAAAATTTATTAATTGAGGACCAACAAAAAGGAAAATGCACAAATACTATTGTGAAATATTGAGAAGATGAATGAAATACTAAATTACCGACCCCCTCTAAATCTAGCTATACTTTTAGGTGCTAACGATGCCGACGTATGATAATTCTACAGAACCTATACTTTTGGAATTATAGTTATATACCGTAATTTCGTTTCTAAAAAACAATTATATACTGTAATCGATCTATGTTCTTGTACTGCGATAATTGTAGAGGAGTATTAATTTTGCAAATAACAAGTTCTCCTTCAGGAACGCCATTACCCAACCAATTAGAAGTCCATGAACATATCATGATTCATATTCCTAAAGTAGAAAATTTATTAATTGAAGACCAAGAAATAAATACACAAGTACTATTACGACATATTGAGAAGATGAAATACTAAATTAGTGACATCCTAAATCTAGCTATACTATTATGAGCTAATAATACCGACATACGACAACTCTACGGAACCTAGATATATCTTGCCACCGTCTCGCTCCACCACCTCGGTCGGCCTCACGTTCACCGACTCTGCGGCGGGACAGCAGCCGGGTGTACCAGGCGCTGCTTGCGGCGTCGGTCGCCGCGATGCTCACCGCGGCGGCGTGGGTGGCGCACTGCCGGGAGCGGCGGCGGCGGCGAGAGAGCGAGCGGTTTAAGGTGTCGCCGTACAGGCTGCCCATCGAAGACAAGGTGCTGCTCAACAGCCCGAGGCGGCCGTACAGGCGAGTGTGACAGCTTGTGATCTGCTCGCGGCTAACGAACCTCAGGAAAACATGGATTTCGCTGGAATTTGTAAATTCCGTTGTTTGAAACTGAGCTTATTTTGTATGTGTATGTTCGCTGCCGCAGTTTTGGGAGTACAAACTGTTTTACTTACGAATGTGTGTGATAGTTCGGCAGAAGTATATAATTTTGGTAATAAACTTGTGCACTACATTTTCTACAATTTTCTTCGATAAGCCATTAACAAGTTCTCGATTTGAACAATTTTCTGCATTAAGAGAAAATCTATGTTTTGGACTCGGCCTGATTGAATGTGCATATACGCTGCAGTTTTGGAATTGTAGTTATATACCGTAATTTCGTTTTTAAAAAACAGTTATATACTGTAATCGATCTATGTTCTTGTACTGCAATAATTGTAGAGTACTAATTTTGCAAATAACAAGTTCTCCTTCAGAAACGCCATTACCCAACCAAATAGAAGTTCATGAACATATCATGATTCATATTCCTAAAGTAGAAAATTTATTAATTGAAGACCAAGAAATAAATACACAAGTACTATTGCGACATATTGAGAAGATGAAATACTAAATTAGTGACATCCTAAATCTAGCTATACTATTATGAGCTAATAATACCGACATATGACAACTCTACGGAACCTAGATATATCTTGCCACCGTCTCGCTCCACCACCTCAGTTGGCCTCACGTTCTTGGGTCCCTTCATTTCTTGCAATTTTTCACCATCGGCACCGATCCTAATAGCGAGTAAATGAGTGTCAAAACCAAACGGAAGCTCGTACTTCTCCCGGTGTAGTGCCACCCAGTATCCTCCCTTTCCATCGGGTCTCACGTTATCCGGGTAGCCTGGAAGGTCAGCAAACGGTTCGGATGTGTTGGCTTTGGATCCTCGGATCCAATACTTCATTAACTTGCATGGTCCGGTAAGCGCAACCACAAGATGAGTCCTATCGGCACTTATGGCGATGCCATTGGGGTAAGTCACGCCGGATTGGAGCACGGTGACCTGATTAGTTCTTGGATCATATTTCATGACACGTCCTGTTGAGTCTCCTGACGTGGTAACCATCTGATGTTGTGCTCGTGTATATGTCTTGCTACTGTCGGTGAAGTAGACATCGCCGGTGACTTGATCGATATCCACGCCATTGGTGAAACGCAACGGCGCACCACCGGCTTCCGTCGCGAGCACTGTCGCTTCTCCACCGTTGGGCCCAACACGCGTCAGACCCATGTACGCGTCGGCGATGTAGAGGTTCCCGGAGTTGTTGTGGAACCGCAGGCCAAGCGGCCGGCCGCAAGAGCTCTCTGTGGCGACCGTCGGGAGCTCAGTGACCTCGCCGCACTTGTTCTTAGTGTAACTGGGACTGTAAGCAAAGGTCTTCCACCCTGCACCTTCACCGCTGTACTTGAGGATGCGGCCGTCCGAGATGCTGACGTATGGGCCGGCGCCGTGCGCGTCGAACGCGACGCTTTCAGGGCCCATCAGGTCGTCGGGCAGCTGTAGTCGCTGGGTCTTGCTTCCGTCGATGACCTTGGCTACTGCGGCCATGGCGGCAGACGGCAGGAGCAGCGACACGGCGAGCAAGATCGCGAGGAGAGGCAGCCTGCACGTCGTCCTCCTCATGGTTGCTGTACGTCGAGTATGAGTACACGGTGGGTTTCTTTTTGCTGTTGTTGGCTGAGCGTTTTTGGATTGATGGAAAGGGCGTACCCCTGCCTCTCTTTTTATTTGGGAGCCGGAGCACTGAAGTTGCAAAACCGAATCGGCCTCGGCTCGGCACTACAATCGGACTCGGAGCCTCAGTCTCCCTCGCCAGCCGAAAAAATTGAAAGAATTGGAAACGGATTCTGAATGTGTATCCGTCTCCTGTTAACTCCTTACCGTGCAATTTATTTTGGCGCCAACATAAATCAAAGAATTGTGCTGGGAAATGCAGTACAAACCTGCAGTGTTTTCTTAAGATTCTAAGAACGGACTGTTCCTAAGAAGGGATAAGTAGGCCATCACCTAAAAATATGCACTATCCAGCATCATGATTATTTCGGCTACCTGATGATAGACGGTAGTAAAAGATAGAACGAATTCTTTCTTTTTTTTTACAGCAAGAGCAATTGATTACTACTTTGTGACTACATTTCGAGAAGAACTGGATAAGGTTCTGCTCACCAGGCGAGTGCGTGACGGCTTGTGATCACCAGGTCGATGCTAACGGGCCTCTCGAGTCTGGAGCACATGAATTTCACTGGAATTTCGAAGCTCTGTGCTCTGAATTGAGCTCAGTTTGGGTGTGCATGTGTACACAGCAGATTTGGAGATGGTACACCTATTTCTACAGTTTTTCCGAATCTACACCCTGTTCGTCTAGCTGGCGGCTGATGGCGGGTGCTGATTTGTTCTGAGAGAAAAATACCGCTGATTGGTAACTGGTGGTTGATTTATTCTGAGAGAAAAGTACTGCTGGCTGGTGACTGATAGTGATAAGTCAGACAAACAGGGTGCTATTTTCTTGTACTGTCTAGTGTGATAGGGTTTGGGTACATACGACGGTGGAGCGGTTGAACGTGTCGAACATCATGGTGGAACGGGTCGCGCTCCGGCTTGTCCACGCGGTTAGGTGAACCGCATGGAGGAGCTTCTCGTGTCCCTCGTGCCACCGAGGAGCAGCATGTCACCGCTTGGCATCATGTCATCTTCCTCCATGCTTCGCAGCGACTCGGAGGCAGAGTGCCTCCGCGAAGAGATCAATGATGGTGCCTTAGAAGATGATAATCGTGTCTTCCTTCCCGTGAGGACGTTTGCAACTTTCTTCATGGTTTCTTTAAGCCTGATAATGATTTGGCTGAGCCTAGTTTTAATGGTCTAGTTTTGTTAGTTGGGCTCACCTGGTTCGGTGGTACATGAGCCCAGTAAACTAGTGGGTTGGTTAGTCTGGTTTTTATGCACAATAGTTTGGTTCGGTCCAAGTTTTTGGTTAAGTGAGACACCTGTGCGTGACTCTGTGAGACCCAGGGCCGTCCCTGGGCACGTGCCACCAGTGCGCCTGAACAGGCCCCCAAACTTGCAGGGCCCCAACTAGATTAGTTTGTATATACTAAGTAGTAATCGCATCAGTAGTAGTTCTACAAACTGACAAGCTAACTAAGTTTCTATGGAGTTTCCGGGAGGAACCTACACAAATTTTCCTTCATTCTACTCCTCACATACAAATCATCCCAATAAAAGTTGTACAACCATCAATTAATATGTGATTTCCACAAGTAAAATCCTATTGGACCATAAAACGCCTACAAATCCCAAACTCATCTTTATATCTATTTCTTTGTGGCCAAATTTCTTCCTCTCAATTTCATTTTCTGTGCAGTCACATAATCCTAGTCACAACATCAATTGATCAATTGGACCATCTAGAACAATAGGAACAACTGCTAATCATGTCAATATTTTGGAATGGTTATTCAATTATTTGTAGTGTAAAAAGTACTTTATGTTGAACTTTGATAATTGGGTTATTGAGGGCCTAAAATATAATTTGGTACAGGGCCCATATAATTCACGGGACAGCCCTGGTGAGACCACAAGGGAAGAGAGAGGTTTCCTCTGTCGCCTCCCATCGTGCCGTCGTCCTGGACTCCGGGGAGCTCATCCTTGCCCATCTCGTCGGCTGGTAGCTGACCCATGACTTGCCCCGGCTGTGCCGCGAGACGTCGACGGCGGGGACTCAAGCAAGACGGCGGTGTCCGGTATAGACTCCAACAAGGGCGTCAAGCACCTGTACCTTTACCTCTGAATCGAGCCCTTCTCTTTCCCTCTCCCTTTCCCTTTACCTCTTAATCTTTGAATCGAGTCTTTCTTCCAAACCCTAACCATGGTTGCCCTTCCACTTTTCTTCTGGCAGCTACAACTGCTGGCGGAAGCTACAGCAGCAACACCATTGTTGAGATGGTTGGTTTAATTTAGTTTGGAACCATGGTTTCTGGTTTGGTTTGGTTGAAATGATACATGCAGCTCGGTGTAGTTGAGTAATGGAAGCTGACGGAGTGGGACGGTCCAGTGATGATTCATGTATATTATTAAAATGGTTTGGGGGAGTTATGATCCGGTTCTCAGACCATTAGCAGCCTTAGACTTCTTACTGCACACTCTCAAAACAAAGACACCGGGGGTTTCTCACTGACGAAAAAATACACAATCGAAGTATAGAGTGAAGCAAGAATTGTGGTGAATTTTTCTAGATTTTTGGGGCTGATTTTTGGGCTCGAATTTTTTGAAGTGGTTGTTGGAGCTTCTGGTGGATGAACTCAAGAACAGAGACTTGCAAATGAATGAACTACGCACCTGTTGAAGGAGGACACCAGGGGTGGCAGAAATAGGCCAGGCCAGCCGGCGCACTGTGCATAGGCCGGCCGACCTGGGGGCCTCCCTGCCTCATCTCGTGCCTCCTTTCTGCCGGTTGATCATTGTTGCTTTGTTACTTTCTGAGCTCGTGTTCCACCGCTTATTTGCTGCGCACCACTCATTTAGTCAAGTGTTGAAAGTTCTGCTCATTTTTTTGTGTCACTTCTTTGCTCCCTTGCCCCCATGTGCTGTCATTATCTCCCTGCAAAATAAGTGAATCCAAGATGCATGACTCTATGTGTAACGGCCTGGGTTTTCGAAAAGGGAAACCCGTCTTCCTGTACTTGCGATAGTCCCTGGATCAGACGCTATCACATACAGATTTTCATCACAGATAGTTATCACATCCATACAGGGGAAATAATCATCAAAAGTATTAATATTATTATTACAGGTCCATTAAAGGAGTACATCATTACACGCCTCTTGGCGGAATAACATGAATAAGAGCCTACACAGCGGTAGCTAGCTTCCAGAAGATGTCTCTAGCATTATTCTTCTCTCCCACAGGCATCCCTGAGCGAAGCGACGCGTCCCTCAGTCGTACCATCCGTCGGCGTTGTTGTCGAAGTCTGACTCATACCCTGCAAGCTCAGGGGCTATCCCCAAGGATCAGGATAGGTCCACGTCACCAACTGTATGCAAGCTTTAAGTGGCCTATTTCTAATGGTAAAGAAAGGAATAAGATAGAGACTGGGTTTTCCTAAGCAGCAGTAACAATAAATAGAATAACATCTCCAAATCCCACCAATTCCCATATCTCTCAACCACAATCGGTCACACCTGGTTACCCAGATCACCGTCACCAGAACCTATCTCCAACTAGAGTCGGTGCGAGAACTCCCACTCCTCGCACCTCAATGATTGCTCCCGGATCCGCGAGGCAGAGGGAGCAACTCCCCTCTCTCCGAATGCAACCACGGCTCATCATACACTCGAATCCTATAGGGGGAGGTAGAAATCCCAAAACGTAAGAGTTGGAGTAAACATCGGGCATGTCCATATCTGAGGACGCGGCTATACGTATAGATCTAAACTCTGCAGAGTGTGTACACCTGTACCCAGCTCAGAAATAGCACCCGGACGGTGTACGGCCGACCGAGCCTATCCAACCGAACGAACACCTAGGAGTTACGATTCCACCCTGCATCCGGGTCTCGATGTGGTCCCCCACAGAAGACCACCCCAGAACTGTGAAATAGCCCCCGTGTGGCCACACGGGGACGCACCTCTCGGGGAGCCGAAGGGTCCAAACCCACTCTCCCCTACACTGATCCACCTATCCTACAGCAGGTATGGTATCACACTTGCTAGGGTCGACCCGGCCCTATCCCCACTCTCGGCGAGGTGGTGTGTACGAAAGTCCCGTGAAAACAAAGCGACCCACTCGGTTTCAGACCGGGGCGAGCTCCTATCCTCCAAGTCATCACAAAACCCCAACACCTGTGCTCCTAAAAACATGTACCCGCCATAGGTACGAAATGGGATTCGCCCGAGAAGACGAACCCCAGGCCCCCGATCCCAGATCGGGTTGTCATGAGCTCACCCCCGCCAAGTCACCCAAAAACGCCTTCTCCTGCCAGTTTTCCCCACACACACCAAGAAAGCTACCACATTTTCCCAACACATGCACATCGAAGCTCAGCGTATCATCACGCATAAATATTGTAGTAGTAGTAGGTCAATCAAGGACAAGTTATATAAAAGGGGCTATGCATGGTTTCATCATATCCATCATCATGCAATATGTAAAGCGCTAGCAGTTCTATTAGCAATGCCTAATTGGCATTCAAAGTAGGTCGGGTGTGAACCTAGGAGCGGGTAGTCATCATAGACGAGGTCGTCGTCGTAGTCCTGGTTCAGCTCTCCAGCTCCGGCAGCTCCTAGAATCGTAATTAAATAAATAAACACGGCTGCTAAAGCATTAACTCCAGAAGAAAAACAATTAAGACCCCAAAAGGAGGCAAACTCTAGCCTAGCGTGGAGTTTGAGATTTTAGAAGTCTTTTGGAAAAGGTTTTGTATTTTTCGGAGTTAAAATAGATTTATTATGAATTTTCTAAAAGAAATACATTTCTGAAATTAAAATACGTATTTACAATATCATTGACTTTAGGCTAGCTACAGGGTAGCTCTAGCTGACTCAAACTAGGCTTGAAGCCAGCTGCAGGCCGGCTCCTTGCGCACACGTGGCAGCCACGCGTGCGGCTTTAAGCCAGCGGCAGCTGGCATGGCAGCCGACGCGGCAGCGCACGTGGCGGGGCACACGGGATCCCGCCCGGTGGTGCTGCTGCGGTGCGGCGTCGTGCTGGCCGGCGTGTGGCCTGGCCGAGAGTGGCCGGCCGCACGGGATCCGATCGGATCCTCTGCGGTGTGTTGCGCGTGTGGGTGTGTGTGCGAAACAAAAACCCTAGGGTTTTGGGGGCGGATGACAAGTGCTCGGTGAAATGCCGCAGAGGAGCGGCGGCGCGGTTCGAGCTCGCCGGCGGCGAGGAGTGTCCGGGGCTGGGCAACAAGCGGCATGGCTCGACTCGGGAGACCCTTGCGCATCGATCCATACCAAGAAAGGCCGGAGGAAAGCTCGACGGCGACGGTGCGGCGATAGGCGTGGCGGCGTAGTGCTGAAGGTCGCCGGCGCAGGCGCGTGGGCGCGCCAAGGCGCCGGTGTGTGCGTGCGTGCGTGCACCAGGTGAGGCGAAACAAGCCCAAAGGTTGGGGCATTGCCCCTTGCCCAAGTGCTCAAGGCCGGTTCGGCCATGGAGGCGCTCTGACCGGCGCGCACGACGGCGAAGAGTAGGGCTTCGCGGCGAGGTGACGACGCGCGTGGGTGTGCGGTCACATCGGCGGGCGTGCGAGCACGGCGAGCCCCCAAAGGCGGAGCCTTTTTTCCCTTTCTTGCCCGTGCGTGCACGAATGGCAAGCCGGCGGAAACGGCCGCGACGGCGCAGCGAGCAAGACGGCGGGGGTCACCGGCATTCAAGGAAGAAAGGGGACAAGGCCAAGCGGTGAGCGTGCGCGCGTTGTCGACGGCAGCGGCACCTGCAGGCGTAAGGCACGGCACGATGGCCGGCGACACAAGCGACGGTGGTCAGCGGCGGCGCGGCGCGTGCAGAGGCAAACACGGGGTCGTCAAGGTGGAGTCCATCCCCTCACGGCGCGAAGGCCGGCATCACAGATGAGAAGGACGAAAAGCTCACCTGCATACCCCTGGTCGACGTGGAACGTGGCGGTGAAGAGGCGCGGAGCAGGACGGCAGCGGAGCGAGCTGGAGCAGAGGAAGCAGAGGTGCGCGGCGCGGCTTCGGCTGGGACGGCACCGGCTTCACGTCGATCAGCTGCTCCCGCAGACGGCTCCAGCTTCACGGCGGGCTCCCTCAGACGGCCTTCCACGCCTCCTTCTCCTCCTCTCCTTCTTCTTCTTCACGAGCGGCGGCGGAGCAGGGGAAAACCCCAAGGGCGGATTAGGGTTGCGAGGCGCGGCCGCAGCGGGTCTTATAGGTGGGCGCACGGCGTGTTAACGGTTGGATGGGACGCGGCTGAGGTGGCGAGCATCCACGGCTCCGCCACGGCGAGTACGGCGAGCTTGCCGAGGTGGCGGGCGCGGGATTGGTCGCGGCGCGGCGCGGAGAGGGAAAAGGGGGAAAAAGCAGGGAGGAAGACGACGTCGCCGTGGCACCTGATGTGCGGGCCCCATCTGTCGGCGTCTCGGTGGAGAGGGAAGGCGAGCGGGCCTCTGCTGGGCTGCGGTGTGTTGGGCCGGCGGGTGTGTGAGGTGGTTTGGTAGGCAGCTGAGATTGTTGAGGGGCCTCGAGTGGACTTCTTCGGTGGACTCGAGGTCCAACTCAAGTTTTGGTCTTTTTCCCTTTTTCTTTAAACTCTACCCCTATTTCTATTTGATTCAAATTTGAATCTCACTCAAGTCAAAACCAAATAAAAGCCAAAGAACTCCAAAGTTCTCACGCTAGCATTTTATATTTCCTAAAACTTTTAATTAACTCAAAATAAGTCTAGGAATATTAGGAGAGAAATAGAAGACATCCTTATTCAAAATATCAAGCACTCCAATTAATTCACCAAAAACTTTTAAACCCTCATTTTCATAACTAAACATTCCGTAATAAAATTACGAGATGTTACACTATGTACGCTTGTCCTGGCATGTGGTCATGATGCATGTTGTCTTTGAGCTTCTCGTGATTTGGCGGATTGGGGGTGGCCGGCAGGGGTCATGGCCACCCCAACAAAACAAAATTCTTTTTACTACATTTAACTTCTTTGTTAGCTCATAGTTAACAAACCTCTTAATGTTCCTCCGCCAACTCAAATTAAAACAACAAAAAAGGCAAGAAAGCCTATTTTTCTAATCTATTTCCCTAAGCTGTTTTTATTTAGTTTCTTGTCTAATATTGAGATAGAGACTACAATGAAGGTTACAACAGACTTGATTATTGATGATTGCAATACATGCAGTGAAATATAAATGAACAAGATATGTTGGTCATCTTTGCAAACTATTTGTTTTTGTGTATTGGTGTTGCATAATTAATTAATATATATAGTTATGGCCAGTTAGTGTAAGCTTCATGCGGAAAATGAATAATTAGATAAAACACCAAATTTTTAATCAGCAAATGTTCGTTCGGCCCCCCTTGGTTTTTCTCTCCAGTTCTGCCACTGCTTGTGATGCACTCATGGTCATTAGTTGTTATCACCAACCATACATTGATCATGTTTAGATGCTAATCACTCCTCTAATTTCGAAAATTAAAAATTAACTCAGAGTTAGTAATAAGTCCAAATATATTTTAAGAGTTTTTAGTCAACATAAATATTTGTGAGTCAACAACTTTTCGACTACATTTATTTTGGTTGCGCCGGGATCGTTTGCTTTCATGAATTGATAGCGAGCAACTTCGTCGGTTGTGAGTTTAGGTTCTAATTTTGACAAAATGTGTGTAACATCCCGGAATTTTGTAAAAGGTGTGATTTTTAGAAAAAATTAAAACTTTATGGTTGATGTTGAGTGCTACCAAATTTGACCCCAATTTGCTAGCCACTCCCCTAAATTCCCTAAATTAAAACCAATTATAAAAATATAAATTCAAATTATGGTGTATTTATGTGAGTTGGATTTATTGGATTTTATTTGGATTTATTTGAGTGTGTTTTGAATTTGAAATAATTCAAATTCACATAGTAAAATTAAATCTATATTCAAACATATTTGAAAAACCTAACATCTAACTTGGGCCAGCTAACCCGTGAGGAAGTCTGCTAGAGCCCCCTTAACTCTTGGCCTGTGAATGCCCAAACCCCCTTACGTTATGCGCCAGCCCGCCAAGCCCAGCAGGCCGGCCCAGCACCGCAGCCCAGCATCACCGCCGCGCCGTCTCCCGTCGCTCTGTCGCTGACGGGTGGACCCCACTGGTCTTCGTCTTCCCCCTCCTTTCAACCCGTTCATACTGCCGCACCTTTTTGCTACCGCTCACGCGCGCGCGCCCGGCCGGGGAGACAGGCCTGCCGCCTGACCCGCTGGCACAGACGCCGAGCTAGGGGCGCGTCGGGCCTAGCCTTGTGCACTCTGCCAGGGTAAGAACCCCCTTTTACCCATGCGCCGTGACGTCCTGGAGCACCTGCCGGCCACTGGTGTGCGGCCACGTCAACCACCCACGCCACGACCACCAATAGGAACACCGCGAGCATCTTTTGCCCCTGCCCTGCCGTGCCCGAGCTGCTATACCCCAGGGCCGAGTCCCCTCTCGCAAGCCAAGGCTCATTTGGAGATTTCCCCCTTTCCTCTGTTTCGCAGCCGACGGAGAAGGAGAAGGGAAAGTAGAGGAAGGAAGTAGGAGGGACAAGGGGAACCGCGCAGCGCGTCGCCGCCGACGCGCTGGAGCCGGAGCAGCCAAGTTCGGAGCCACCCGTGAAGAAGAGGAGGCCGCCCGTGTCAAGCTGGAGCCAGAGCAGAGGAGACACCACGCCGCCGAGTACCTCGCCGCCGGTCTTCGTCGAGCCTGTTACGCCTACACCGCCGACCCAATGTGAGCCAGCTGCAGCCGCTTCTTCTTCTCTCCCCCTTGGTTTTTTTGTGTTGGATGGGAGCGTACCCTAGCGATACACCGCCGACCGCCGTCCCGCGCATAACCCCGATGCTCGTCGCCGTCTGTGAACCGGGCTTCGTCTTGCACCTTCTTGTGCAGGAACCTACCTTGAACACCACCTAAACCCCAGCCAAACTTCACCGTCGTTTGTTTCCGCGCCGTAGCACCGAAGCCGCCGTCGTGTGCCGCTGCCATGCCCTGTCCTGGCCGCGGAGGTCCCACCTGGACCTTGGTCGGATCGGGAGTGTGTTGCGCCATGCCGCCGTGCTAGCCCGCCCGCATGCAACCCTACACGTAGAGGCTAAACCGTAGGGGCACGTCGTGTCGCTGTGCGCCGCGTTGTCGCCGCCGTGTGCCGCATCGCGTCGTGTCGCGTCGCGCGGCGGCCGTAGGAACTCGACCCCAGGGTCTCGACCGCGCCGGAGCGACCCACTAACCCTAGCGGTTCTATTCGTGTGCTCGCTTGGCCGTTGGAAGCGCCGGAGCTGTCGTGCGCCACGCTGAAGGACCGATTAGGCGAACCAGAGAGGGGGGAGTGAATGGGAGCCGATAAAAATTCTTCTCGAAGGAGATGAGAACTCCAACAAGACGAACACGACTTCCAAAACACGTCTCCGACTCAACTACCCAAGTTGGTCAAGACCACGCAGCCACTGAAGTGCTACTGGTCCTAGGAACCAACAACCACCTACACCTACTCGAGAACGCAGCAGAAAAACCAACTCGAGTAGCTACTGGGCTACACCGGTAAGGCCGATGAGCAGCACCGGTCAGACCGGTCCCTGCTGGCAAAATCTGAGAACTTCCACAGAAGGCCTCTACACCAGTCAGGTCGGTGTAGCTCGCCGGTCAGACTGGTCCAAGCCAGGAAATCCCAAATCCACCAAACTGACCTACCGAGCTCCAAACAGGACCAAACCCGAAACAGCAGCAACACAGGACAACAGGGAACTCACCAAGACGTTCACCCGAGCAAAACTCAACAGAGAGTCTGCACCGGTCAGACCGGTGAGAGGCACCGGTCAGACCGGTGTGACCTGAGCTCTCGGGATGAACAGCGCCCGCGGGTCAACTCCCCCAAATCCAACTCCCGATCTCCCGAATCGCTCCACGGTTTTGCACAAGACTTTGGGGATAGTAGGAACACCTCATGGGCACTCCATAGCCAAGATTTGGTCCACCAAAACTTGTCAAAACAAGAGGAATCAAGGAAATCCCACCAAGAACGCCTCTAACCCTAGAGCCAAGAAAACCCCAAAATCGAGCCCCTTTGCTCACGGATTTGGGTGGGGAATCAAAGGGAAAAGAACCACGAAGGGTTCACACATACATCCCCCACCAAATCCCAAAGAGAAAGGCCTCGAAATCGCTCCAAGAAAATCACCAAGAAAGGGCTCCGAAAATCACCAAAAAGGAGAAACGGGAAAGACACATCCAAGCCTTGAGGAACCACGCCGAATCATCTATACATACCAAAGAGGTTCATACAAGGTCTAGCTTGACGCCCGATCATCCTTCCCTCTCACAAGATCTCACCACGAAGCTCTCAAGCTAGTCCTACGAAAAATCCTAAGGAAAATAGGAAGGAAAAAATAGGAAAACCAAATGAGCTAGGGTTCCAAGAGATGGCTGCCATCCTCTCACCACTTGGGTTATATGGAGGCAACCGAAGGACGAAAATACCCTTACTAGCTAACTAGGGATACATGCCCCTCAAGGGCGAAATCGGAAATCTTTGTCTTCGCACCATCAGACGGATGCCCAGCGACCGCAAACTTGCTTAGCCTCGACGCAAGCCTTGCGATCCCGACGCGTGTCCTCCGCTTCGAAGATTCCAGACTGCGTCGTCGCACACCGGTCAGACCGGTGCTCCTCACCGGTCAGACCGGTACCCACCGGTCAGACCGGTCTGGAGCTGCTGCACCTCCGTCTTCGGTTCTTCGGTCTTGGCTTTGTGGATCAACCAAGGAACCCAGTGGTTTTCTGGTGAACCATTGGAAACCCCGCAAACTCGTTGTAGCATCCGCCAATCACCACTCATGACTCGGCTCCCACGTAGTCCCGGCTCGACCTTAGTTTTGAGGCTCAACCAAGAAACCGTCCATGACTTCATCTTGCCGTTCTTACCACCATGCGGCCCGCACTTGACCCCGCTGGCCACCGGGTCCCTCGAACCAAGCCTACTTGTCTTCTCCACACCTGGAGGCCTCACCGGCAACGACCTTTCGCGCTTGTTCTTCACCTGCACCTGCACCAGTCAAGCCGCAACCTGCACCTACAATACTTAGCCAAGAATCAGTCCACACCACGTTGTCAATCACTCATCACACCAGGAAGCGACCATCCACCGGTCCTCGAACCACACCTGGCTCTCAATCTCCCCCTTGATGAGTGCATTGACAACTCACACGTTTTGGTAACCAAGAGAAAAGAAAAAGAAAAGAAACGACTAAAAGAAACTCCAACAAGCGATCGAAAGCCAAAGAAAGGCAAAGAGCAAGATCACTTGAAGAAGACAAGTCTCGGACCCCTTAGGTAAGGGCAACGGCTCGACACATCCGAGACAAAACATGCTCAAGCAAAGAGCACAAGCCAACAATCCAAAGCTCGAAAACCACAAAGAGCTCCCCCTGCACACATGCAAGCTCCCCCTGAACCAATGCAACTCCCCCTGGACGAATGCATGCAAACCACCTCGCAAAACAGAGCGGCTGCTTCAGCTTTGCTCTGACCGGTCAGACCGGTCAACCACACCGGTCAGACCGGTGTGCTAGATCGCCCAGCACCTGAACCTCACACCGGTCAGACCGGTGTACCTCACCGGTCAGGCCGATGACCACCTGGGAAAAACTGGGAACTGCACGAGCTCAAAACTAGCTCGAAACCACTTGGAAACCTTCTAAATGCATGCAGCAAGCCAAAACATGCTCAAACTTCTCCCCCTTGTTGACAATGCAAGAATCAAGTCAAAAATGCAAAAAATGCAACCTAGAGCTTCTCAAATAGACAAAATTCAACAAAGGATGCTACACATGTCCAAATGAGCAAGTTAGATACTCTATAGCTTCGTAATGACATCAACTACAAGATCACCAAGTTTCACAACCATTGGGCGAAGCTAAGATAGAATTGAGCAATTTTGCGAAAAATCACCTTCTCATGAGCAAAGTCCTAAACATGAGCAAAACATGTCAAAATGGCAAAGCCACACAAACTTCATGCTAGGACAACTATTCTAAGCATAAGACCATCATAAACACCCACAAGCACCTCATGTCATGTCAAAGCCACCGAGCCATGTGCCTACTTCTATATATGAGACTTCTCATTGGTAGGCATCATGCAACGGTTTAGCACCCAAAGCAAATTAAAATTAGCACATATGACATGGGAGCACATTTTCAAGCAATTTACATTTCATTTTCAGATTTGAAATTGGTACATGAAATGTCTTTGCGACAAAAAGGAACTTATGCCCCTCCACAAGATCAAGCATGGGGGCTAAACATTCATGATGGCAAATGAGCCTTTGGCCCCATATGATTAAAATAAGCTATCCAATCACAAATTAAGTATAGCCAAGCCACTAAAACATGTTAAGATCATATAAAGGCATTTACTCACAAGAGAGCATACATGTGACCTTTTTGAAAACATAGCCATCAACCATGGATATAAACCAAGATTATCAAGAGCTAAGCCAAACTAACCATAGCTTACCAAACTAGCTCATAAAGACATACATATCATTCCATGGTGAACACTGTATATAGGAGAAGCTTTTCCTAAACAATGCATATGATACAAAAAGCATGCAACCTAAGATACAAAGATGCCTATACATCATGTTACATATGCCATGCCGAATGCAAGAAATGCACAAAGGAAAGCTATACATATGCTACAAAGGAGCTCCCACACACAAAGCTCACAAACGATCGGCTCCTCGAGGGGAGGCAAAAAGGGCTCGACACCACCGGCAAAAGAGCAAAGGAGCGCAAAACTCACAAGCTCCCCCTAAACACATGCACTAGGGCCAAAGAGCATACAAAGCTCACCCTTAGTACACATGATAGAGTAAAGAGCACACTAAGCACACAGGCTCCCCCTAAACTCATGCATTAAGGTCAAAGAGCATACAAAGCTCACCTTACACACATGAGATAGGGCAAGGAGCGAAACGAACCAAGTGGCTTGACCAAGGCCACACACTTGAAGGACACAAATTCACTTACCTTTATCATTTCTTCAGAATTCACCCGTCCTTGTCCACCATCCCCGAAAGTGATGTACCTCCATGTCATCACCGGGGTATGAGGCCGGAGAACCACCCCTGATATCAACCAAATGTTCTCCGGGCCTCCCACCTGCAACTCAAAACCAAGAGCGAGAGCGAGCAAATGACTCAACACTGGGGTTAGTACCAAAGGTGTCAAACCAGTGCCGAGCCATCTCCTCAAAAGTAGGATTAGCAACATCCATCCTACCGCGCCTATCAAAACTGCGATCCGTCCTATCAAACCTATCAAACCTGGAACCACCATGGGAAAACCACTCCCGTCTCACTGGAGGAGTACGAGTACCACGAAAAGGAAAACGTGGTCCGTAGCCCCTCTGAGACTCAAAACTGCGACCTCTCCCAAACTCGTATTGATCACGAGGTGGAAAGTGTCCAGCAAACTCAACACCACTTGACTCAAAGCGCCTACCATCGGTTCCACGACCAAAAGGCCTGAACCCTCTAGCATCACGGCCCCGGAAACCAAACTGTCCAGCACTCTGCCTAGCACTGGTCTGACCGGTCACTCTGACCGGTCTGGCCGGTGGTCCTCGGCCAGCAAACTTGCCTCCACCTGAAGCTCTCCTATCTCTCCATGCTGGAACCGTATACACAACACCCTTTCCCTTAGGTAGTGGCATACGAGGCTCAGGCACACCATGAGAAGGGTGGTACCTGTCCTTGTTTGCCCACTCCTTAGCCATTCTCGCCTCTCTTCTTCTCTTATAGCAAAACTCTCTCTTGTGACCATCCTTTCCACAAAACTCACAATGGAAACGGATTGGTCTTGGCTTAGGCTTGGGGTGAGGCTCTTCACAAGGCTTCTCACTAGGTTTCTCACTTGGTTTTTCACTAGCCTTCTCACTTGGTTTTTCTCTCGGCTTAAGCAACTGGTTTGGCTTGGGTACAAACTTGTCTTTGGGTATGGGTTGTGGTGGAACTGGAATATTCCCAAATTTTCCTTCTCTCTCACCACTGCTCTCACCAAACTTATCAGATCCCAAAGCCCAACCATCAAAGCGCTTATAGCTAGCAATCATCATACCAAGCTGAGGTTCCTGACTAGACAACCAACTCAGCACTTCACGCAACTTATTGTTTTCATCCTGCAAATGGTCAACACATTGTGCAAGTTCCAAATTCTTCACAGCATGCAACTCACAAGTAGAACAAGAAGTAGGAATAGGCACTTTCAAATTAGCCTCAAGTGAAACAATGCGAGATCGAAGCTCAGCAATTTTTTCATGCAAACTAGGGCAAGAAGTATAGGCACCAAGCAAAGTGGGTCTAGATTGTAGCTCATCCAACTCAACCCTAAGCACATCTAGTTCCTCACACTTGGAGGCATGCTTTTCCCTAAGAGCAGTCAAATCAGCTAGGAAAACAGAGCAATCAGCACAATCAACCTCATCAGAAACCACAGGGCTAGCCTTAAGCGAATCAATTTCAAGCTTGCCATCAAGAACCTGTGTTTCTAGCTCAGCCACTCTAGTCCTAGCATCTTCAAGCAAAGCTCTAAGCTCCTTCCTAAGCTTCTTAGCCTCTCTAAGCATGTGATCGCGATTATCAAGCAAGTCAACCAACTCCTCATTCTCCTTGCGCAAAGAAGAGAGCTCATCACATACCTCGTCCTCGGAGTCGGAGTCTGAATCCGAGGCGTTCTTCTGGCTTCTCTTGCTGCCAGAGCTGCGTGCCATGCCGCAAAGACCATCCTTCTTGTTGCAGCCTCTCGAAGTCTTGCTTGCGGTACAGCAAAGGCCGTTCAAGTACTTGCCGAAGTCCTTCTTCTTCTTCCTGTGTTTCCTCTTGCTGTCCTCTTCTTCTTCTTCACTCGAGCTTGATGACACGTCCTCAGAGTCGGAGTCGATGTCGCTCGATCTCTTGATCTTCTCTCGGGTCTGTGTCTTCCTCCCATGTTCATGTTCCTTCTTCTTGGATCTTCTTCCTTTGTCCTTGGACTTGTGCTTATCGTGGTTGTTCACCTTCGGACACTCGGCGAAAAAGTGTCTGGTCTTGCCGCACTTGAAACACGCCCTCGAGTTCCTCCTTGAGTTCACCTGGTTCTCGTGCATCCTCTCGAATCTCCGTGTCAGCAACGCCAGCTCGTCCTCTCCAAGTACATCGAACTCCTCGTCTGGCAAAGACATCAAAGAGGACAAAGAGTACATCCTGGAGGATGGGTTAGCGTTAGTCTTAGCACCTGAGCCACCGACGAGAGAAAGACTATGAGGATCAGTCGGGCTCTCAAGACGGGCTGTCATACCACGGTCCAACTCAGCCGACTTAAACTTCGAAAACAGCTCATTCACAGTCAAGGTGTCATACTTCTCAGACTCAAGGATAGCCTCGACCTTCCCGTCCCATACGGTACGATCCAACGAGTGCAAGAGCTTCACGGCTCTATCATGATCATCGTATGGGAGCACGGCCACATTGGCTCTCATGTTGTTCACAACTACCGTAAATCGCTGGAAAAGGGCATCGACGGACTCGCCGGGGAGATGAGTGAAGTTCTCGTACTCTCTCCGGTAAGTCGCGTACATCCGAGCCTGAACCTGAGCATTCCCAGCATGTGCATCCTTCAACTGCTCCCAAATCCTATAGGCTAAGTCCTCTGTCTGAACCCGATCGAATTCAGGCTGACACAGAGCACGAAACAAGTAGTCGACAGCCTTGTTGTTGGTTTCGAACATATCCCTCGATCCTGGAGCAAGGAAGTTCATCGGATGAACATAAGCTATGTTCACCGTAACGTCCCAAAGGATCTGACCCTTTCCGCGAAGGAACGCTGTCATCCGCCTCTGCCACATCTGGTAGTTCTTCCCATCGAAGTGCGGAGGACCCGAACCCCGTTCCTGGTACGCCACCTTTGGATCTTAGACTGGTAAGAGTCAATGAAGACCCGAACCGGCTCTGATACCAATTGAAGGACCGATTAGGCGAACCAGAGAGGGGGGAGTGAATGGGAGCCGATAAAAATTCTTCTCGAAGGAGATGAGAACTCCAACAAGACGAACACGGCTTCCAAAACACGTCTCCGACTCAACTACCCAAGTTGGTCAAGACCACGTAGCCACTGAAGTGCTACTGGTCCTAGGAACCAACAACCACCTACACCTACTCGAGAACGCAGCGGAAAAACCAACTCGAGTAGCTACTGGGCTACACCGGTCAGGCCGGTGAGCAGCACCGGTCAGACCGGTCCCTGCTGGCAAAATCTGAGAACTTCCACAGAAGGCCTCTACACCGGTCAGGTCGATGTAGCTCGCCGGTCAGACCGGTCCAAGCCAGGAAATCCCAAATCCACCAAACTGACCTACCGAGCTCCAAACAGGACCAAACCCAAAACAGCAGTAACACAGGACAACAGGGAACTCACCAAGACGTTCACCCGAGCAAAACTCAACAGAGAGTCTGCACCGGTCAGACCGGTGAGAGGCACCGGTCAGACCGGTGTGACCTGAGCTCTCGGGATGAACAGCACCCGCGGGTCAACTCCCCCAAATCCAACTCCCGATCTCCCGAATCGCTCCACGGTTTTGCACAAGACTTTGGGGATAGTAGGAACACCTCATGGGCACTCCATAGCCAAGATTTGGTCCACCAAAACTTGTCAAAACAAGAGGAATCGAGGAAATCCCACCAAGAACGTCTCTAACCCTAGAGCCAAGAAAACCCCAAAATCGAGCCCCTTTGCTCACGGATTTGGGTGGGGAATCAAAGGGAAAAGAACCACGAAGGGTTCACACATACATCCCCCACCAAATCCCAAAGAGAAAGGCCTCGAAATCGCTCCAAGAAAATCACCAAGAAAGGGCTCCGAAAATCACCAAAAAGGAGAAACGGGAAAGACACATCCAAGCCTTGAGGAACCACGCCGAATCATCTATACATACCAAAGAGGTTCATACAAGGTCTAGCTTGCCGCTCGATCATCCTTCCCTCTCACAAGATCTCACCATGAAGCTCTCAAGCTAGTCCTACGAAAAATCCTAAGGAAAATAGGAAGGAAAAAATAGGAAAACCAAATGAGCTAGGGTTCCAAGAGATGGCTGCCATCCTCTCACCACTTGGGTTATATGGAGGCAACCGAAAGACGAAAATACCCTTACTAGCTAACTAGGGATACATGCCCCTTAAGGGCGAAATCGGAAATCTTTGTCTTCGCACCATCGGACGGATGCCCAGCGACCGCAAACTTGCTTAGCCTCGACGCAAGCCTTGCGATCCCGACGCGTGTCCTCCGCTTCGAAGATTCCGGACTGCGTCGTCACACACCGGTCTGACCGGTGCTCCTCACCGGTCAGACCGGTCAGACCGGTCTGGAGCTGCTGCACCTCCGTCTTCGGTTCTTCGGTCTTGGCTTTGTGGATCAACCAAGGAACCCAGTGGTTTTCTGGTGAACCACTGGAAACCCCGCGAACTCGGTGTAGCCTCCACCAATCACCACTCATGACTCGGCTCCCACGTTGTCACGGCTCGACCTTGGTTTTGAGGCTCAACCAAGAAACCGTCCATGACTTCATCTTGCCGTTCTTACCACCATGCGGCCCACACTTGACCCCGCTGGCCACCGGGTCCCTCGAACCAAGCCTACTTGTCTTCTCCACACCTGGAGGCCTCACCGGCAACGACCTTTCGCGCTTGTTCTTCACCTGCACCTGCACCTGCACCAGTCAAGCCGCAACCTGCACCTGCAATACTTTGCCAAGAATCAGTCCACACCACGTTGTCAATCACTCATCACACCAGGAAGCGACCATCCACCGGTCCTCGAACCACACCTGGCTCTCACATGCGTCGCCGCCGCCGCACGCTACGCCGGGGCGCGCCGAGGGCGCGTTCGCGTGGTGAGGGTTGCCAGCGAACCCCAGAAGAGTTCAGGGAGCATTTGCGCACCCAGAAAAGATCGAGGGCCTCCGCTGGACTTATCTGGCGTGGCCTGAGATGGACCGACTGATGGGTCGTTCGGCCTGTTAAGGCCCACGTGGGCTCGGAGGACCTTTCACCTATTGGGCTCTGTTGGGCCAGGTCCACTGGGCCACTTTCGGCCCACTAACAGTTTCAGCCCACTAACCAGGCCCACTGACTCATGACATCATGCTGACGTCATCCTTTTCTTTTAAAACCCTTTTCTGCTTTATAAATGATTTTATAAATGTTTTATAAATCATTTTACCTTTGAAAAATTATAACTAATTATTTGTAACTCCGAAAAATATGAAACCAGTTTCATTATTTTTCTAAAATCAAGCACGTGTTGTTTGTAGGTAGATTGGGTCTTTTTAGCTCTTTGAAAATTGGGGTTATTTAGAGTTATGCCTAGTTGCTTGCCGGTAATCTTAGCGTCTCGTATCTCGTGCTGAGCAGACCAGAGCTACGAGCCTGAGGAGGAGTACGACCCCGACTACAACCAGCACGAAGACTTCGAACGCCAACTAGGTGTCATGTCACTCCCGACCATATAGATCTCATGCATGCTATTTAGTTGCTAGTTCTTTATTTATGATGCTCTGGATGATTGAAATGCATAGACAATCTTTTAACCATGTCTTGCTTTTGATATATCTTGTACCTTGAACTTCTTACCTTTGGGACTAGCTACAGACCCCCAGCTAGCCCACGATATTTACTATCCATATATTATATCTTTTTTACGATATGGATGGATCTCTGGTATTGGCTCAGATTGGGATATCTCGGTATTCTAGCGTGTGTTTTGGGTGAGTGTGACTCCTTGATGTGTTATAGCGAGAGCGAGCCGCTTGGTTACTTCTGAACGCCTGTCTAGGGGAGATGTGACATGGCCTCCCGCCCTAGCGGCGTGTCGGACGGATGAAGTTAGTGGAGTGCTCGCTCATTGCAATTAAGAACCGATCGACAATTTAACCATGTTTTATTAGGATATTTTCATGCAAACCGTTCGCCTTGTTATGGGCGGGGTTCGGTTCGAGAACTAGTCGGTGGATAGCATCCAGCTTGTAGGTGGATCGGTGTGACCGTGTGAGGGGGATGGTTTATATCCCCCGAGTAGACGTCGCCCCGACTCCTTCGGGGAAGGTTCCACAGCTCCGAGGACCTACTGGGAGTTTCGCGCTCTAGTTTAGGATGAGTCAGGCTCGGAGAGGGAGGAGAGTGCTATCCACTGCTAGGTCTTCGGCCGTTAGGTAGGGATGTGGAACGGAGGCATCCGTTTCTGCTCTATCCGGCGGGTCCAGTTGTACAAACTCTGTAGAGTGTTAAACCTATAGCTAAAGTCTGTTTCCACTGGTATGGACAACCCTTTGATCTGTTACTCTGGCTAGTCTTTTCTTGTGCTGCTTCTCTTCCCCGAGTATGTGTGAGCCCGATTTTGTGATGTTGAGATGTGGGGATAGGAGTTGGTGACCCCACATCGCAGATGAGAGTGGGATGTTGAGTCTTGGTTGAGATTTGGTGCTTTGGTGTATATTTCTTGGTTGGGGTGTTGACCCCGGAGGCGTTGGCCTCGGAGGTGTGGATCTCCTTGGAGATGGTGACCTTCCTCCTTTTCTGCATACCTTGATGTTGCCACCGCTGTATTGCATAAACTTACTACAATCATATATAGGCTTATCCATGCATACTAGAATTCATTCTCTGCTTTCGCTCTTTGATGGGAAGCTGACATGACCTACTCGTTTATCGAGTAGATGGTGGACTTTCGGACTCGGAGCCCGACTACGACTTCGAGAACGCCGGATGGGAGGACTGAGCTCGTTCTACGCTTGAGCTGCCTTTGGAGTTGGAATCCGCTTCGCTACATGAGTTCCGTTGCGTAGTTGTTTACTCTATTTGATTCAGTCCAGTTGGACTTGTACCCGACATGTGTTGAAGTGATGTACCCACATAATTAATCATAATAATATTATTTATATGGATCTTCTATATTCTCTCTTGTTCTGTATGGATTTGTTACCATTGAGACAGGGATTGCACGTGATAGCCTTCCAGAGACTATCACTGAGGTGCAGAGGATCGGGCTTCCGTTTTCGGAAATCTGGTTGGTTTTAATGTGAGAGAGATATTTTGAATAAATAAAATCAAGATGAATGAGCTAGCCAATCTCCAACGTGTCCAACAGCGATGTGCCGTCCCAGGCAGGCCCGCCGCTCGTCTGCATCCAAGATGCAACCCCCACAACGCCGACCTCACCAGTCGCCGCTGTGCGCCACCGACGGAGTCACCACGCCGACAACACACAGCAGGTGTGGCACGACTGCGTCGACGGGTTCGGATCGGAGTTGTGCACGATAGTCGCTGGTCGGCCGCCCTGCGCGACCGTGCGGCGTGCGGTCCAGATTATCAGCAAGCGCGGCTGCCCGTCGCTGCATGCGGCAGGACAACGGCCAGGTGCACCAGGCGCGGGATCACGGCGTCAGTGGCCGCGATGCTCGCTGCAGTGGGCGCCGGCAAGGATGGGGCGCTGGCGTGCTTGATCATGAGGCAGTCGAGCTGCTTGCCACACGCGCTCCTCACCGCGACCTCGCGCGCCGGTGAGGATGGGGAGCGGCCGCGTCCTTGCGCGCTGGTGAGGAGGGGGCTGCGAGTCTGCGACGGTGGGTGGTGGGTGGGGAGGATGAAATCAGGTTGATTTTAGCGGTCGGGGCCGGCGACGACCCGACGTGCGAGGCGCTCAAGGTGGAGCTGCGCAACCTGAGCGCCTGCATCGACGACCGGCGCGGTATGGCCTCGGAGGGTGCCCCTCGTGAGGAGCAGCGGCGGGCGAACGCAGTGCGTCGCGACGACTTGACCACGAAACCTGACGGGCCTAGAAGCTCTGACGCGGATTCCCGACGGCGGAGGCCCGGCGGTCGAGATTGGACCAGCGGCGGCGGCGGCGGAGGCAAGAAGGAGGAGAGGCAGGGGCCGGCGCATCTGGAGGTGCGCAGGGTGGCAGAAGAGGGCGCGAGCGGTGGCATAGGGGGCTGGCGCACTGGGCGACAGCGGAGTGGAGTCAGAGGCCCTCCTGCGGGGCGCTGGCCGGTGGAGGAGCGGGAGGATGGCCGCCGGTGGGGTGTTGGTTGGCGGCGCGGGCAGGAGCCGGTGGGCGGAGGGAGGCTAGCGAGAGAGACTGTGTGGTGGTGGGACCCATGGATAGGGGGTGCCGATAGAGACTGCTGCAGCAAAATGAAATTTAGGAGATTAAATTGTCTAAGGGATCCTCCAAATATTAATTTACCGAATGATTTTTAGAGAACACCGTTGCGGATAGTCTTGCAAGGCTCCGCATCGATGACAAGGTGCTGCTCAACAGCCCGAGGCGGCTGTGGAATTTCAAAATTCCGTTGTTTGAAACTGAGCTGATTTTGTATGTGTGTGTTCGCAGCAGTTTTGCGAGTACAAACTCTTTTACTTACGAATGCATGTTCATGTACCACAATAGTAGTTCGGGAGAAGTATATAATTTTGTTAATAAAATTGTGCACTACATTTTCTACCGTTTTCTTCATTAAGCCATTAACAAGTTCTTGATTTGAACAATTTTCTGTACTAATAAGACTTTAAGAGAAAATCTATGTTTTGGACTGGGCCTGATTGGATGTGCATGTACGCTGCAGTTTTGGAACTACAAATATATAGCGTAATTTGGTTTTAACAAGTTCAGAAACGCCAGTCAACCAATTCAGAGGCCCAGCAGGCTGTACGAATGAAACATATCTTGGAAAATTTTTGTAGGGGTACTGGCCAACTAGTTAATCCTACAAAGTGTTCTATACTCTTCAATGAGAGGTGTGCTGAAGATACTCGAGATCAAATAGCATCCATCTTGGGCACTAACCGCATATCATTCGAATCTAAATATCTTGGTCTACCAACACCGGAAGGAAGAATGAAATCAGAAAGGTTTCAGCCCATAAATGAGAGGCTGAAGAAAAGATTATCAGACTACACTGAGAGGGAGCTGTCCATGGGTGCTAAAGAAATTTTGATAAAGGCTGTTGGTCAGGCCATATCTGTCTATATTATGAGTATGTTCAAGCTCCAGGACGGGGTGTGCGATCAAATGGAAAAAAACATTCGAAAGTTTTGGTGGGGCACAAAGAATGGGAAAAGGAAACTTCACTGGTCTGCATGGTGGAAACTTACTCGCTTAAAACAAATGGGAGGATTGGGCTTCAGAGATCTCAAACTTTTTAACCAAGCTATGTTGGCAAGACAAGCCTGGAGGCTCCTGGAACAACCAGACAGCCTGTGTGTACGAGTAATGAAAGCAAAGTATTATCCCAATGGTGATCTTATTGACATTGTGTTTCCTTCTATCATCTCACCAACCTGGAAAGCTATTATGCATGGCCTAGACCTTCTGAAAATGGGCCTTATATGGAGAGTTGGCAATAGAGAGAAAATCCACATATGGAGGCATAATTGGCTTCCAAGGCAATCTGGACTATGAGTTACAGGAAGAAAAAGACCTTGCAGACTTAAGAAAGTCTCTCAACTTTTAAATGACTCGGGCACTTCCTGGGATTGTGAACGCCTGGAGCACTTTTTCCTTCCCCATGACAGAGAAGTAATCCAAAATATCAAAATTTACGGTCCAGCTCATGAGGATCTGATTGCATGGCATTATGAGAGATCAGGCATCTTCACTGTTAAGAGCGCGTATCGGCTTTCTGTACAATTAAGAGAACAAGAACACGGTGTATGCAACACCAGCATGAATTCTATGGGAGAAAGGTCCATGTGGACTCTAATCTGAAACAAAAAATTCCTCAGAAGATTAAAATTTTCTTATAGCGAGTTGTGAATAATGCTTTGGCCACAAAAGAAAACAAATGGAAGCACCATCTAGAAAATGACAATATTTGTGAGTTATGTGGGTTGGAAACAGAATCGGAATTCTATGCCTTGGCCTCATGTGGGTATGCGAGAAATCTACACTTAGCCTTGGGGAAACACTGGCCTTTATCGAACGAGGAAATTTTCTGCTACACAGGTCCGGACTGGCTGCTCTTTATACTAACTCAAGTGAATCAAGATGTGGTTGAATTGATTTCACTTATGTTGCGGAGAACCTGGTCAGTGAGAAATGATGTAATGCATGGTGAAAAGCTTAAACCTATTTTTGTTTCTGTCAATTTTCTGCTGAGTTATGCTGAATCCCTACAACTATGTTGGCCTCGTATGGGGAAAGTGGATCCGAAATGGAAGCAAGCGATGTTGTCAGAAACAGAATAGACGAGACATGAAAAGATTAAATCTAGTTTTACGTGAGCCTCGGAGTGTTGGAAACCTCCTGAGCTTGGTTGGGTGAAGGTAAATGTTGATGGTGCCTTTGATCAGTTAACTGGCCGTGCAGGTATTGGTATTATAATTCGTGATAGCTCCGGCAAACCAAAGTTATGTGCCTGGAAAACCATTACTGATGGGTTGAATGCAGAGGAAATTGAGGCTTTAGCCTGCTTGGAAGGGGCTCATCTTGCAGTTGAATGGATAGACGGTGAAGTCATTATTGAATCAGATTGTGCTTCGGTTATTGGTGCAATTTTGAAGCCAGGTAGAAATAGATGGCAACTTGCTTTCATTATGGAAGAGCTGAAACATGTTTCTTGTTTACTAACTGAGGTTAGTTAAAAAGCTGTGAGGAGAGAGCAAAATGTAATCGCACATGAACTCGTGCAATTGGCGAAACGTACGACGCACTCTGTTGTGTGGCGTATGCAGGTTCCCCAATGTGTTGAGTCACTGATTGCGAAGGATTGTAACCTGAGTAATTAATAGAGCTCCCTCCTTTCTCGGAAAAAAATTAGAAGTTCAGGAACATATCATAATTCATATTCCTAGAACATTAAAAAATTTATTAATTGAGAACCAACAAAAGGAAAATGCACAAATACTATTGTGAAATATTGAGAAGATGAATGAAATACTAAATTACCGACCCCCTCTAAATCTAGCTATACTTTTAGGTGCTAACGATGCCGACGTATGATAATTCTACAGAACCTATACTTTTGGAATTATAGTTATATACCGTAATTTCGTTTCTAAAAAACAATTATATACTGTAATCGATCTATGTTCTTGTACTGCGATAATTGTAGAGGAGTACTAATTTTGCAATTAACAAGTTCTCCTTCAGAAACGCCATTACCCAACCAATTAGAAGTCCATGAACATATATCATGATTCATATTCCTAAAGTAGAAAATTTATTAATTGAAGACCAAGAAATAAATACACAAGTACTATTGCGACATATTGAGAAGATGAAATACTAAATTAGTGACATCCTAAATCTAGCTATACTATTATGAGCTAATAATACCGACATATGACAACTCTACGGAACCTAGATATATCTTGCCACCGTCTCGCTCCACCACCTCGGTCGGTCTCACGTTCTTGGGTCCCTTCATTTCTTGCAATTTTTCACCATCGGCACCGATCCTAATAGCGAGTAAATGAGTGTCAAAACCAAACGGAAGCTCGTACTTCTCCCGGTGTAGTGCCACCCAGTATCCTCCCTTTCCATCGGGTCTCACGTTATCCGGGTAGCCTGGAAGGTCAGCAAATGGTTCGGATGTGTTGGCTTTGGATCCTCGGATCCAATACTTCATTAACTTGCATGGTCTTGTAAGCGCAACCACAAGATAAGTCCTATCGGCACTTATGACGATGCCATTGGGGTAAGTCACGCCGGATTGGAGCACGGTGACTTGATTAGTTCTTGGATCATATTTCATGACACGTCCTGTTGAGTCTCCTGACGTGGTGACCATCTGATGTTGTGCTCGTGTATATGTCTTGCTACTGTCGGTGAAGTAGACATCGCCGGTGACTTGATCGATATCCACGCCATTGGTGAAACGCAACGGCGCACCACCGGCTTCCGTCGCGAGCACTGTCGCTTCTCCACCGTTGGGCCCAACACGCATCAGACCCATGTACGCGTCGGCGATGTAAAGGTTCCCGGAGTTGTTGTGGAACCGCAGGCCAAGCGGCCGGCCGCAAGAGCTCTCTGTGGCGACCGTCGGGAGCTCAGTGACCTCGCCGCACTTGTTGTTAGTGTAACTGGGACTGTAAGCGAAGGTCTTCCACCCTGCACCTTCACCACTGTACTTGAGGACGCGGCCGTCCGAGATGCTGACGTATGGGCCGGCGCCGTGCGCGTCGAACGCGACGCTTTCAGGGCCCATCAGGTCGTCGGGCAGCTGTAGTCGCTGGGTCTTGCTTCCGTCGATGACCTTGGCTACTGCGGCCATGGCGGCAGACGGCAGGAGCAGCGACACGGCGAGCAAGATCGCGAGGAGAGGCAGCCTGCACGTCGTCCTCCTCATGGTTGCTGTACGTCGAGTATGAGTACACGGTGGGTTTCTTTTTGCTGTTGTTGGCTGAGCGTTTTTGGATTGATGGAAAGGGCGTACCCCTGCCTCTCTTTTTATTTGGGAGCCGGAGCACTGAAGTTGCAAAACCGAATCGGCCTCGGCTCGGCACTACAATCGGACTCGGAGCCTCAGTCTCCCTCGCCAGCCGAAAAGATTGAAAGAATTGGAAACGGATTCTGAATGTGTATCCGTCTCCTGTTAACTCCTTACCATGCAATTTATTTTGGCGCCAACATAAATCAAAGAATTGTGCTGGGAAATGCAGTACAAACCTGCAGTGTTTTCTTAGGATTCTAAGAACGGACTGTTCCTAAGAAGGGTTAAGTAGGCCATCACCTAAAAATATGCACTATCCAGCATCATGATTATTTCGGCTACCTGATGATAGACGGTAGTAAAAGATAGAACGAATTCTTTTTTTTTACAGCAAGAGCAATTGATTACTACTTTGTGACTACATTTCGAGAAGAACTGGAGAAGGTTCTGCTCACCAGGCGAGTGCGTGACGGCTTGTGATCACCAGGTCGATGCTAACGGGCCTCTCGAGTCTGGAGCACATGAATTTCACTGGAATTTCGAAGCCCTGTGCTCTGAATTGAGCTCAGTTTGGGTGTGCATGTGTACACAGCAGATTTGGAGATGGTACACCTATTTCTACAGTTTTTCCGAATCTATTTTCTTGTACTGTCTAGTGTGATAGGGTTTGGGTACATACGACAGTGGAGCGGTTGACCGTGTTGAACATCATGGTGGAACGGGTCGCGCTCCGACTTGTCCACGCGGTTCAGCGGTTGAACGTGTTGAACATCATGGTGGAACGGGTCGCGCTCCGACTTGTCCACGCGGTTCGGTGAACCGCATAGAGGAGCTTCTCGTGTCCCTCGTGCCACCAAGGAGCAGCATGTCACCCCTCGGCATCATGTCATCTTCCTCCATGCTTCGCAGCGACTCGGAGGCAGAGTGCCTCCTCGAAGAGATCGATGATGGTGCCTTAGAAGATGATAATGGTGTCTTCCTTCCCGTGAGCACGTTTGCAACTTTCTTCATGGTTTTTTTAAGCCTGATAATGGTTTGGCTGAGCCTAGTTTTAATGGTCTAGTTTTGTTAGTTGGGCTCACCTGGTTCGGTGGTACATGAGCCCAGTAAACTAGTGGGTTGGTTAATCTGGTTTTTATGCACAATAATTTGGTTCGGTCCAAGTTTTTGGTTGAGCGAGACACCTGTGCGTGACTCTGTGAGACCCAGGCCCGTGCCTGGGCACGTGCCACCAGTGCGCCTGAACAGGCCCCCAAAATTGCAGGGCCCCCAACTAGATTAGTTTGTATATACTAAGTAGTAATCGCATCAGTAGTTCTACAAACTCATAAGCTAACTAAGTTTGCATCAGTAGTTCTACAAACTCATAAGCTAACTAAGTTTCTATGGAGTTTCCGGGAGGAACCTACACAAATTTTCCTTCATTCTACTCCTCACGTACAAATCATCTCAATAAAAGTTGTATATATAGTTGTATGCCTGATTTTCCTACCACCAATTAATATGTGATTTCCACAAGTAAAATCCTATTGGACCACGAAACGCCTACAAATCCCAAACTCATCTTTATATCTATTTCTTTGTGGCCAAATTTCTTCCTCTCAATTTCATTTTCTGTGCAGGCACATAATCCTAGTCACAGCATCAATTGATCAATTGGACCTTCTAGAACAATAGGAGCAACTGCTAATCATGTCAATATTTTGGAATGGTTATTCAATTATTTGTAGTGTAAAAAGTACTTTATGTTGAACTTTGATAATTGGGTTATTGAGGGTGTAAAATATAATTTGGTACAGGTTATTGAGGGTCTAAAATATAATTTGGTACAGGGCCCATATAATTCACGGGACAGCCCTGGTGAGACCGCAAGGGAGGAGAGAGGTTTCCGCTGTCGCCTCCCTGTTGACGCTTTTTCTGGTCGAACACACGAGTGCGCTAGTTCGCGCGGACGTCAGAAAATCAACTCGTCGAAGGACCTAGCACGGGCCGGTCAAACCGCCTGGGGGACGCGGTCAGACCGCCTTGGACAGGAACGTCGCCGAAAACCTAAGTTCGTCGCTCCGGGAGGGACCCCGTCGGGAGAAACGCGCCTAGGGTTGTCCTGAGGTCGGCAAGGCCACTCAGGACTTCCTCAACCGCCGTGGAGACGAAAGAGGAGAGCAAGAGGGTTGGAAAAGCTAGGGTTTGAAGAAAATAAAGTGTAAATTGATAATTTGATTGGATGATTGGTCTCAATCGGCCACACCTCTTTATATTTATAGGGGGGAGGTCTTGCCCTGCAAGGAACTCTTTATAACTCGGGAATAACTAAAAACTCCTAATTCGGGTCGGACTCGGGGAGACCCGGTTAGACCGCCCGGGGGAGGCGGTCAGACCGCCTGGCGGCCTTTGTGCCGGACCGGCTACAGGGCACGTGGTCAAACCGCTTTAGCCACCCGATCTGACCGCCTGGCCCAGCCTGATCCGACTTTTGCCAAATTTGAGTGTCAACATATGCCCCCATGTTTTTTAGTAAAGCTTGCGTGCTAAAAAATAAATCTAAGGACGATGTGACACCTCATCGGCCATTTTCTGAACTTAGGGCGATTCTTACTTAGAAATCGGCCATATCACCTTCAAGCGTCTTGCCATACACTGGGGTAAAATTTCTTCAAGTATCTTCCATTGAGAGCCCGAGGTAGTTGCTGTCCTTGCAAAGTTTCCACTAAATAAGAATTCCCAGAGCAAATTCTCACAATCCTATACGGTCCTTCCCAACTTGGAGACCACTTGCCGAACTTGTTACTCTTAGATCCTATAGATAGAATAGTCTTCCAAATCAAATCACCTACCTGAAAAGACTTGGCTTTTACCTTCTTGTTGTATGCTCTAGCAACTCGTCTCTTATCCTTCTCAATTGCTTCTAAAGCCTCCAATCGCTTGTCGGTCACTTCATCAATATTGTCCATCATTAAAGCATAATATGTATCAAAATCAAGATCATTTTGCTTTGCAAAGTCTATATGCGCCTAGATTCACCTCAACGGGTAAAACGACCTCTTGACCATATACAAGCTCATATGGAGTAACTTTAGGAGCACCATGTCTAGAAATACAATGAGCCCATAAAGCTTCAGATAATACCTCATGCCATCTCCTAGGATTATCTTCTATCTTCTTCTTAATGAGCTTAATCAAAGTTTTGTTGCTAGACTCAGCTTGACCATTAGCTTGAGCATAATACGGAGATGAATTGAGCAACTTAATACCATAAGAATTGACAAAATCACGCACCTCTTTAGCAATGAACGAAGCACCTTGATCCGTAGTTAAAGTTTGTGGAATGCCAAATCTATGAATAATATGCTCCGTAATAAACTCAATTGCCTCCCGATGTGTCATATTCTTGAGAGGTATAGCTTCAGTCCACTTAGTAAAATAATCAGTAGCCACGATCATAAAAACAATGCCCTTTCGACGAAGGTGGATGAATCTTGCCAACAAAATCCAAACCCCATCCTCTGAAAGGCCAAGGCTTGATAATCGGATGCATTAATGCAGCAGGCACTGACTGAATATCCCCATGCTCTTGACACTCTTTGCATCCTTTGTAATACCGAAAACAATCAGCTATCAAAGTAGGCCAATAAAAACAAGCTGTCCTGAGGAGCCACTTCATCTTAGGAGCCGATTGATGAGTACCACAAATCCCTTCATGAACTTCCGCCATAGCTAGCCTTGCTTGATCAGGACCAAAACACTTTAAAAGCAAATCATCTGCGGTCCGACGATACAACTCACCATCATCTAAAACAAACTTCAGAGCCCATCGTCGGACTTTTCGGTCACTTGTACCTTTAGGATCCCGTTAATACATAATCAAAGGCTTTCTCTAATCATCCACTTCGTCCTCAACAATTTTGGAAGAAACAATGGTCGAAGCGGTTTTCTCATCTGCAGGGCGGTCAGACCGGCCTGGTAGGGCGGTCAGACCGAGCAGAGCGGTCTGACCGGGTGGAGGATGCGGTCTGACCGCCTCCTCCAGGACATAACCCTCGACTTTGCTAAACACCGGTTTTCGTTCTTGAAAATTTCTTTTCTGAACATCATAACCAGATACTTGCTGAGCCAGAGCGTTTGCCCTTGGATTCTCTTCTCGTGGCACATGATTAATCACAAATTCATCCATACAAGATATGATGTCTAAACATTAATCAAGATAAGCATTTAAAGCACCATTTAAACATTGACATACCTTAGATATTTGCTGTACCACTAACAAGGAATCACCATATGCTTCTACATGTTTTACTCCCATATCATGTAAAATTTGCAAACCAAACAAGAGAGCTTCATATTCGGTTTGATTGTTAGTGCAATCTTGATCCAATCGGTTAAGAGCTTCAAAAACAACCCTATTGGGTGAAATAATAATAACTCCAACACCACAACCACCTCTACAAACCGATCCATCAAAATGCAACTTCCATGGAGTAAAAGTTAAATAACCGACATCTAAATTACGTTGCTCATTAATTCTATGTTCTACAATAAAGTCGGACACAATTTGACCTCTCATTGATTTGATTGGTTCACAATGTAAATCATATTCAACAAGGGCATAAGCCCATTTGCCGACTCTACCACTTAGAATAGGTTTTTGCAGCATATATTTAATTATGTCGGTTTGACATGCCACATAGCAAGTGCTTGATAATAAATAATGTCTCAACTTGGTACAAGCATAATATAAAGATAAACACAACTTTTTAATAAAAGTGTACCTTGTTTCGGCATCCAATAATCTTCTGCTTTCATAAGCAACAACATACTCCTTGCCATCGGTCTCTTGAGTCAAAACAGCTCCAATAACACTTTCCTTGGCCGCCACATATAGTCTAAAAGGAACACCACTCTTGGGTGCTTGAAGAACAGGCGGCGTAGTCAAATAATTCTTGATCTCATCAAAAGCCTCTTACTGTTTTGCCCCCCAAGTAAACTTTTGTAAATCCTTCTTGCAAGTAGGAGCTTGAACCTTTTTAATTGACTCAATCTTTTTGGGATCAATCTCCACACCTTTCTCATGCACAATGAAACCCAAAAACTTGCCAGCCGACACACCAAAGGCACATTTGAGTGGATTCATCTTTAAGTTATATCAACACATTTTTTCAAACGCTAGTCTTAAATCGGCTAAATGGGAATTCAAACCAGCCGACTTGACAACAATATCATCGATATAAACTTCTACGATTATACCAAGCAAGTCATGAAAAATCAAATTCATAACGCTTTGATAAGTAGCACCAGCATTTTTTAAACCAAAAGTCATGACTACCCACTCAAACAAGCCTACAAATCTTGGACATATGAAAGCCGTTTTGGAGATATCCTCTTCGGCCATAAAGATTTGATTATACCCAGCATTACCATCAAGAAAATTAAGAATCTTATGTCCAGATGCAGAATTAACAAGAAAGTTGGCTATAGCATAGGATATTCATCTTTAGGAGTAGCTTTATTAAGATCTCTAAAGTCTATGCAAACACGAAGCTTTTTAGTTCCTTTTTTCTCAACAGGCACAATATTAGAGATCCAATCAGCATATCGACAAGGCCTTATAAAATTAGCAACGAGCAATTGATTGATTTCTTCTTTCACTCGGTCATATATATCAGGATTAAAATTCCTACGCAGTTGCTTATAAGGCTTAAAACTAGGTTTAATAGGTAAATTATGCTCAACTAAATCACGACTTAAACCAGGCATTTCAGTGTAATTCCATGCAAAGCAGTCGACATACTCCTTTAATAACTTTATTAATTCTGATTTAAAGATAGGATCAAGACTCTTGTTTACAAATGTCGGCCTAGGTATAGTGCCATCACTAATGTCTACCTCCTCAAGAGGATCAGCTGACGTAAACCCTTGTCCTAACTTCCCCAAATCATCCAAATCATCGATGGCTTCACACGTATCGTTCTTATGCGCCTGATAGTGATCAATCCTTTGCTGCAACCACTCTTTAGTTGAACTCATTGATTCACAAGAAGTGGTTTAGCCAATTTTCGATCGGCTTTATGACAGTAGGGATGAAACCATCCTTGGAACAGCTCACAAACTCATAATCAGTTAAATCTAAGCCAGATAGACATTTTACATCATCATGCACATTTATAGAATAACTATCAGCTACAGCTACACAAGCAGAATTATCTCCATGCACAACTTCTACCTCATCGCCTACCAATTGTATTAAAAATTGATGCAAGGTAGAAGGCATACATCTATTTGCATGAATCCAATCACGACCAAGGATTAAGCTGAAGTTACCTTGTGTCTCAGCGACAAAGAAGGCTGTAGCTAGCATCTTGCTTCCAATGGTGAGTTCCATGGAGATGACGCCTTTGGCACCTATCGGCTCGTCTCCTCCCACACCGCTGACGGTCATGTTGGTCTTGGTCAACTCCTCATCTGAACCTCCAAGCTTCTTGAACAGAGAATACGACATCAAGTTGACAATCGCACCTCCATCCACTAGCATACGAGAGATAGGCTTCCCATTGATGTGACCCCTCACGTACAAAGCCTTCAGATGATTATCAGTGTCTTTAGGCTTCTGGAATATAGCATCCTTTGGCCCAAAGTCAAGATGAGCGAAGTCCTCCTCCGAAGGTGCAGAGCCATCCACGAATAAATGAACCACATTAATGTCAAGGTTCATGCGCTCTGGAGAAGAACTATAATCAATGAGTTGCTCGTCATCTTCTGATGCAGGTACCGACGACAACCCATCATTGCAAACCATGGCAGCTGAAGAAATGAAACCGGGTGGTGTCTCTGGAGAACCCGGTCTGACCGCCTCCAAGGCCGGTCTGACCGCCTGGTCAGCCGGTCTGACCGCCTCTGCTGGCGGTTGAACCTCCATATGCGGTCTGACCGCATCCTCTAGCGGTTTGACCGCCTCGATCTGTGATGCAGCTTTAGCTCTCCACTCCTTCCCTTGTGGCACCATAGGTCTATAGTTGTTGAACATCTCATCTCTCTTTGTCTCCATCTCCTTTTCCTTCTTCTCCTGGAACCTCAGTCTTTGAAGCTTCCTCCTTTGAATATGAGTTAATCCGGGAGGACACCACCTTGGCAAGAAGTTATTGGAGTTGGAACCACTCCCACTGGCCTCATGATCATTAGCAGCACATCCTTTTTGAGTAGGTGTCACAACCTGATTGTTTATCACAATCAGTCTTTTGCCACTTTTCTCAATAGGAACATCTATTGTCCCAATCTGTATGATGTCTTGGCCAGTAGTCCTCTCTGGATCAATATCCATCTTCTGAACCCCCTCCTCTCTGATCTTGGGCCTGTAAACTTGTCGTGGAGGAGATTGAATATTTTTTCTAGGCAGGGCGGTCTAACCGCATGCTAAGGGCAGTCTGACCGCGTTGGCCTGCTGATGCTACCCTGACCAACGTGGAGCCCAACGATCTTGTGTAGGTCGTGAAATCCGATCCAGTGCTGGTCTTCTTGGCCCTCCCCATCCAGGGTGGAAGGACTACTGATAAGGCACCCACATCACTCCATTGTCATCATAAACCGGGCGAGGTTGATTTGAAGGCGCCCATTGCGGAGTAAAGTGTTGCTCCTGTTGTGATGATTCACCTCTAAACCTTGTAGCTGCTCTTGGAGGCGACGACGGCCTCTCTTGATGTGGAGGTGATCTCATCCTTTTTTTTAATGGCCGGTCACTTGTAACAGCCTTTTGCTTCGAGTACTTGTCAAATAGCATATCAAATATGACCTTTGACTTTGAAATACTCCACTGATTCTTAGTAATATTAGGCTTCCAGTTTCCAATCTTCGGCTGCTTCGGAATAAGCATTTTTGGCCGACCATGGGGAGGGGTGGTCAGACCGCCCTGGGGCGCCGGTCTAACCACCCTGGGCTGACCAGGCTCAGTTGTTTGTTGACCAGACGACGTGGACGATCCTTGCCCCCCATGTCCAGAAGCCTTGATAGTAATCTTGAATGTCTCTCTGCCATCAGGGGTCTTTTCACATGAAACTTCTCTCACCAACTCTTTTCCCCTCAAGTCGAGCTTAGCTTCCCCGACTACCACGTTCTTGCCTTTAGTTGCTTCAACTTGGTGTGGCCGAATCAACACTTTAGGTTGCGGTAGATCCATGGTATTGATAGGAAAAGGTTGCTTGTCCACTTGCATCTCATGAAGCATCAAACGACCTTCATTTATGGCCGATTGAATCTGACGACGAAACACATTACAATCGTTAGTAGCATGAGAATAAGAGTTATGAAATTTACAATATGCACGTCGTTTAATTTCATCAAGTGGAGGCATGGTATGAGAAATCTTAATATTTCCAAGCTTAAATAATTCATCAAAAATACGATCACACTTAGAAACATCAAAGGTAAATTTCAATTCTTCTTGCCGACCTTTAGTAGCCGGCTTAAGTGATGCAAAAGAACTAGGTTTAGCTTTAGAAGACCATACAAATTCAGCAACATAAACCTCGCCCTCGTCGTTCGAGCTATCAGAATCATATTCAATCAAATGCAAATTAGACCGACGAGGCTTATAGTTTTCTTTTTCTTTATTCAATTTTAATTCTTGTGACATACCTCTTACAAGAACAGTAGCAAGAGAATAAAATTCTACACCTTCTAACCTTTCTCTAAGAGCAGATCTTAAACCTTTAGCAGCAAGGTCAGTAAGGTCAGAATCAGAAAGTGCAAGATTAAAACAACGGTTTTTAACTTCTTTAAAGCGCCTAAGATAATCAGAGACTGACTCATGTTTGCCTTGTCTAACCGATGTTAAATCTGTTAATTTTAATTGATAGCTCCCACTAAAGAAGTGATCATGAAACTTTTGTTCTAATCGATCCCACAAATCAATAGAAATAGGAGCTAATGAAGAAAACCAAGCAAAAGCAGTACCAGTTAATGACAAGGAAAACAAGAGTACTTTCAAAGAATTATAGGTACCAGCTTCACCTAGTTGAGCAGTATATTGACTAATGTGTTCCCAGGTTGTGCGGTTATCATCACCACCAAATTTAACAAAATCAGGCATACGCCAACTAGGGGAAAATTTACATAATCAAACTCGGCTCTATAGGGTTTTTAATAAAGCTTAGAATTACCAAAATCAATGTCAAGTTTATTTTTCATCATATTAGCTACTTCCTCTTTAAATTGAGCAAATTCATTCCTAGCAGCTAATTGAGATTGCATTGGAGCTGATGTATTGAATCTACTCACATGGGGTTGATTAGGATTTTGAACATGATGTAAGTCGGAAAACACATCATTAGGCACACCATAAGATGGAGCAACATTAGGTGTAGGTGGTGATGTGTGAGCAATAGTACTGAACGCATAAGGTGCAATACCAACATTGTTACGCCCAGGAATCTGAGCATCAGGCGCAACCGACAAAGGCACCGGCGGTTCTGGCTGCAACACCATTTGGCCGAACTGGGTGGTTAGACTGCCTATAGGGGGCGATCTGACTGGGGTCGGCTGGGTGAATGGTGTTTGCTTAGGATGAAACCCTGTCGGCATACCGTACATAAATATATCACCTGAAGAATTAGGTGCTGCCGACATGGTTGGGTGCAAAACCCCATGTGTATCAACTTGAGGGATTGAATTATCAGTAATATCAGAACTAACACGTTTACCCTCTACTTTTCAAGGCGAGTAATAACACTAGCCACTAGATTATTCTAATCACTAAACGTACGATCAAACTTTTCAGATATAGAAGATAATTGCGTAACTAGATCAGGTGGAATTTGGCTTACAGTGGGTATTACCTCAACCTTGTTGTTGTTTAGCTTGAACTCAGGCATCTCAAAATCTTGAGCTAAGGTCACCTTGCCTGCACGATCTTTCTTGGCACCAGAGAGAAACTGCTTCTTGATGTACTCTTGAAGCTCCGTGTACTTCCTCTGGTCCTCTTCGCTGAGTTCTTCGATGTTCACCATGATGAGGTTCTTGGGATTGAGTTCACAACGCGCTCCCATACAACGATTGACAAAACGGTTGTAAAAACCAGATCTGTCCCCAGCGGAGTCACCAAAAGTGTGTTGACACTTTTTCTGGTCGAACACACGAGTGCGCTAGTTCGTGCGGACGTCGGAAAATCAACTCGTCGAAGCACCCGGCACGGGCCGGTCAAACCGCCTGGGGGACGCGGTCAGACCGCGTTGGATAGGAACGTCGCCGAAAACCCAAGTTCGTCGCTCCGGGAGGGACCCCGTCGGGAGAAACACGCCTAGGGTTGTCCTGAGGTCGGCAAGGCCACTCAGGACTTCCTCAACCGCCGTGGAGACGAAGGAGGAGAGCAAGGGGGTTGGAAAAGCTAGGGTTTGGAGAAAATAAAGTGTAAATTGATAATTTGATTGGATAATTGGTCTCAATCGTCCACGCCCCTTTATATTTATAGGGGGGAGGTCTTGCCCTGCAAGGAACTCTTTATAACTCGGGAATAGCTAAAAACTCCTAATTCGGGTCGGACTCAGGGAGACCCGGTCAGACCGCCCGGGGGAGGCTGTCAGACCGCCTGACGGCCTTTGTGCCGGACCGGCTACAGGGCACGCGGTCAAACCGCCTTAGCCACCCGGTCTGACCGCCTGGCCCAGCCTGATCCGGCTTTTGCCAAATTTGAGTGTCAACACTCCCATCGTGCTGTTGTCCTGGACTCCGGGGAGGTTGTCCTTGACCATCTCGTCGGCTGGTAGCTGACCCATGACATGCCCCGGCGGTGCCGCGAGACGTCGACGGCGGGGACTCAAGCAAGATGGCGGTGTCCGGTATAGACTCCAGCAAGGGCGTCAAGCACCTGTACCTTTACCTCTAAATCAAGCGCTTCTCTTTCCCTCTCCCTTTACCTTTACCTCTTAATCTTTGAATCGAGTCTTTCTTCCAAACCCTAACCATGGCTGCCCTTCCACTTTTCTTGTGGCAGCTACAACTGCTGGCGGAAGCTACAGCAGCAACACCATTGTTGAGATGGTTGGTTTAATTTAGTTTGGAACCATGGTTGCTGGTTTGGTTTGGTTGAAATGATACATGCAGCTCGGTGTAGTTAAGTAATGGAAGCTGATGGAGTGGGACGGTCTAGTGATGATCCATGTATATTATTAAAATGGTTTGGGGGAGTTATGATCCGGTTCTCAGACTATTAGCAGAATTAGACTTCTTACTGCACACTCTCAAGAACAAACACACCGGGGGTTTCTCGCTGACGAAAAAATACACAATCGAAGTATAGAGTGAAGCAAGAATTGAGGTGAATTTTTCTAGATTTTTGGGGTTGATTTTTTGGCTCGAACTTTTTGAAGTGGTTGTTGGAGCTTCTGGTGGATGAACTCAAGAACAGAGACTTGCAAATGAATGAACTATGCACCTGTCGAAGGAGGACACCGGGGGTGGCAGAAATAGGCCAGGCCGGCCGGCGCACTGTGCATAGGCCGGCCGACCTAGGGGCCTCCCTGCCTCATCTTGTGCCTCCTTTCTGCCGGTTGATCATTGCTGCTTTGTTTCTTTCTGAGCTCGTGTTCCACCGCTTATTTGCTACGCACCACTCATTTAGTCAAGTGTTGAAAGTTTTGCCCATCTTTTTTCTTTGTGTCACTTCTTTGCTCCCTTGCCCCCATGTGCTGTCATTATCTCCCTGCAAAATAAGTGAATCCAAGGTGCATGACTGCTATGTACGCTTGTCCTGGCATGTGGTCATGATGCATGTTGTCTTTGAGCTTCCCGACAAAACAAAATTCATTTTACTACATTTAACTTCTTTGTTAGCTCATAGTTAACAAACCTCTTAATGTTCCTCCGCCAACTCAAATTAAAATAACAAAAAAAAGGCAAGAAAGCCTATTTTTCTAATCTATTTCACTAAATTATTTTTATTTAGTTTCTTGTCTCATATTGAGATAGAGATTGCAATGAAGGTTACAACAGACTTGATTATTGATGATTGCAATACATGCTATGAAATATAAATGAACAAGATATGTTGGTCATCTTTGCAAACTATTTGTTTTTGTGTATTGGCGTTGCATAATTAATTAATGTATATAGTTATGGCCAGTTAGTATAAGTAGGGATGGAAACGGATAGTAATTCGGATACCATTTTTTAGCCGTTCTTTTTTGATTTTAGCTAAATTAAGCATAATATTTTGTATCCAAAAATTTATATTCTTGTTCTTGGCATTGTGCTTGTTAAGATTCATACAAAATAAACCCCAAATGTGTGCTATATTTTGATCAAATGATGAAAAGAAATTCGGATTCAGATTCGGATTCGGATACGGATGTTTTTTCACCTTTTCCTCTATCGAAAGCAAATAATCCATAAAAAAAATTGTAGCTAATTTTTTTATTTTTTCAAGTAATTAGCTGGTTATAATGCATAAAAAATTAGCACTAAATTTATTTTATTGTGATCTAAAAAAATCAATTTATGATACAATTCGGATGTTTTAGTTCCATCCCTAAGTATAAGCTTCATGCGGAAAATGAATAATTAGATAAAACACCAAATTTTTTAATCAACAAATGTTCGTTCGGCCCCCTTGGTTTTTCTCTCCAGTTCTGCCACTGCCCGTGATGCACTCATGGTCATTAGTTGTTATCACCAACCATACCTTGATCATGTTTAGATGCTAATCACTCCTCTAATTTTGAAAATTAAAAATTAACTCAGAGTTAGTAATAAGTCCAAATATATTTTAAGAGTTTTTAGTCATCATAAATATTTGTGAGTCGAAAACTTTTCGACTACATTATTTTTGTTGCGCCGGGATCATTTGCTTTCATGAATTGATAGTGAGCAACTTCGTGGGTTGTGAGTTTAGGTTCTAATTTTGACAAAATGTGTGTAACATCCCGGAATTTTGTAAAAGGTGTGAGTTTTAGAAAAAATAAAACTTTATGGTTGATGTTGAGTGCTACCAAATTTGACCCCAATTTGCTAGCCACTCCCCTAAATTCCCTAAATTAAAACCAATTATAAAAATATAAATTCAAATTATGGTGTATTTATGTGAGTTGGATTTATTGGATTTTATTTGGATTTATTTGAGTGTGTTTTGAATTTGAAATAATTCAAATTCACATAGTAAAGTTAAATCTATATTCAAATATATTTGAAAAATCTAACATCTAACTTGGGCCAGCTAACCCGTGAGGAAGTCTGCCAGAGCCCCCTTAACTCTTGGCCCGTGAACACCCAAACCCCCTTATGTTCTGCGCCAGCCCGCCAAGCCCAGCAGGCCGGCCCAGCACCGCAGCCCAGCACCATCGCCGCGACGTCTCTCGTCGCTCTGTCACTGACGGGTGGACCCCGCTGGTCTTCGTCTTCCCCCTCCGTTCAACCCGTTCACACCGCTGCACCTTTTTGCCGCCGCTCGCGCGCGCCCGGCCAGGGGGACAGGCCCGCCGCCTGACCCGCTGGCACGGACGCCGAGCTAGGGGCACACCGGGGCTAGCCTCGTGCACTCCGCCAGGGTAAGAACCCCCTTTTACCCATGCGCCATGACGTCCCGGAGCGCCCGCCGGCCACTGGTGTGTGGCCACGTCAGCCACCCACGCCACGGCCACCAATAGGAGCACCGCGAGCATCTTTTGCCCCTGCCCTGCCGTGCCCGAGCTGCTATACCCCAGGGTCGAGTCCCCTCTCGCAAGCCAAGGCTCATTTGGGGATTTCCCTCTTTCCACTGTTTCGCAGCCGACAGAGAAGGAGAAGGGAAAGTGGAGGAAGGAAGAAGGAGGGAGAAAGGGAGCCGCGCACCGCGTCGCCGCCGACGCGCCGGAGCCGGAGCAGCCAAGCCCGGAGCCGCCCGTGAAGAAGTGGAGGCTGCCCGTGTCAAGCCGAAGCCAGAGCAGAGGAGACGTCGCGCCGCTGAGTACCTCGCCGCTGCACCGCCGGTCTTCGTCGAGCCTGCTATGCCTACACCGCCGACCCAATGTGAGCCAGCTGCAGCCACTTCTTCTTCTCTGCCCCTTAGTTTTTCTGTGTTGGATGGGAGCGTACCCCAGCAATACACCACCGACTGTTGTGCCGCGCATAACCCCGATGCTCGTCGCCGTCTGTGAACCGGGCTTCGTCATGTGCCTTCTTGTGGAGGAACCTATCTTGAACACCACCTAAACCCCAGCCAAACCTCACTGTCATTTGTTTCCGCGCCATAGCACCGAAGCCGTCGCCGTGTGTCGTCGCCGTGCCCTGTCCTGGCCGCGGAGGTCCCAGCTGGACCTTGGCCGGATCGGGAGTATGTTGCACCACGCTGCCGTGCTAGCCCGCCCGCATGCACCCCTGCGCGTAGAGGCTAAATCGTAGGAGCACGACGTGTCGCTGTGCGCCGCGTTGTCGACGTCGTGTCGCGTCGCGCGCCGGCCGTAGGGACTCGACCCCAGGGTCTCGACCGCGCCGGAGCGACCCACTAACCCTAGCGGTTCTATTCGTGTGCTCGCTTGGCCGTCGGGAGCGTCGGAGCCGTCGTGCGCTATGCGCCGCCACCACCACGCGCTATGCCGGGGTGCGCCGAGGGCACGTTCGCGTGGCGAGGGTTGCAAGCGAACCCCAGAAGAGTTCAGGGAGTATTTGCGCACCCGGAAAAGATCGAGGGCCTCCGCTGGACTTATCCGGCGCGGCCTGAGATGGACCGGCTGAAGGGCCGTCCGACCTGTTAAGGCCCACGTGGGCTCGGATGACCTTTGGCCTGTTCCAAAGTCTTGGGGGGTGTTTTCTGGACTTGGCCTATTGGGCTCTATTGGGCCAGGTCCACTGGGCCACTTTCGGCCCACTAACCGGGCCCACTGGCTGATGACATCATGCTGACATCATCCTTTTCTTTTAAAACCCTTTTGTGCTTTATAAATGATTTTATAAATGTTTTATAAATCATTTTACCTTTGAAAAATCATAACTAATTATTTATAACTCCGAAAAATATGAAACCAGTTTCATTATTTTTCTAAAATCAAGCACGTGCTGTTTGTAGATAGATTGGGTCTTTTTAGCTCTTTTAAAATTGGGGTTCTTTGGAGTTATGCCTAGTTGCTTGCCGGTAATCTTAGCGTCTCGTATCTCGTGCTGAGCAGACCAGAGCTACGAGCCGGAGGAGAAGTACGACCCCGACTACAACTAGCATGAGGACTTCGAACACCAACCAGGTGTCATGTCACTCTCGACCATATAGATCTCATGCATGCTATTTAGTTGCTAGTGCTTTATTTATGATGCTCTGGATGATTGAAATGCATAAACAATCTTTTAACCATGTCTTGCTTTTGATATATCTTGTACCTTGAACTTCCTACCTTTGGGACTAGCTATAGATCCCCAGCTAGTCCCCGATATTTACTATCCATATATTATATCTGATTTACGATATGGATGGATCTCTGGTATTGGCTCAGATTGGGATATCTCGGTATTCTAGCGTGTGTTTTGGGTGAGTGTGACTCCTTGATGTGTTATAGCGGGAGTGAGCCGCTTGGTTACTTGTGAACACCTGTCTAGGGGAGATGCGACCTGGCCTCCCGCCCTAGCGGCGTGTCGGACGGAAGGAGTTGGTGGAGTGCTCGCTCATTGCAATTAAGAACTTATTGACAATTTAACCCTATTTCATTGGGATATTTTCATACAAACCGTTCGCCTTGTTATGGGCGGGGTTCGGTCCGAGAACTAGTAGGTGGATAGCATCCAGCCTGTAGGTGGATCGGTGTGATCGTGTGAGGGGGGTGGTTTATACCCCCCGAGTAGACGTCGCTCGAGCTCCTCCGGGGAAGGTTCCACAGCTCCGAGGACCTACTGGGAGTTTCGCGCTCTAGTTTAGGACGAGTCAGGCTCTGAGAGACAGGAGAGTGCTATCTACTGCTAGGTCTCCAACCGTTAGGTAGGGATGTGGAACGGAGGCATCCATTTCTGCCCTATCCAGCGGGTCCAGTTATACAACCTCTGCAGAGTGTTAAACCTATAATTATAGTCTGTGTCCACTGGTATGGACAACCCTTTGATCTGTTACTCTGGCTAGTCTTTTTTTGTGCTGCTTCTCTTCCCCGAGTATGTGTGAGCCCGGCTTTGTGCTGTTGAGATGTGGGGATAGGAGTCAGTGACCCCACATCACAGATGAGAGTGGGATGCTGACTCTTGGTTGAGATTCGGTGCTTTGGTGTATATTCCTTGGTTGGGGTGTTGACCCCGGAGGTGTTGGCCTCGGAGGTGTGGATCTCCTTGGAGATGGTGACCTCCCTGCTTTTCTGCATACCTTGATGTTGCCACCGCTGCTATTGCATAAACTTACTACAGCCATATATAGGCTTATCCATGCATACTAGAATTCATTCTCTGCTTTCGCTCTTTGTTGGGAAGCTGACATGACCTACTCATTTATCGAGTAGATGGTGGACTTTCAGACTCGGAGCCCGACTACGACTTCGAGAACGACGAATGGGAGGACTGAGCTCGTTCTATGCTTGAGCTGCCTTTGGAGTTGGAGTCTGCTTCGCTACATGAGTTCCATTGCGTAGTTGTTTACTCTGTTTGATTTAGTCCAGTTGGACTTGTACCCGGCATGTGATGAAGTGATGTACTCAGATAATTAATTATAATAATATTATTTATGTGGATATTCTATATTCTCTCTTGTTCTGTATGGATTTGTTACCATTGAGAAAGGGATTGCACGTGGTAGCCTTCCTGAGACTATCACTGAGGTGCAGAGGATCGGGCTTCCGTTTTTGGAAATCTGATTGGTTTCAATGTGAGAGAGATATTTTGAATAAATAAAATCAAGATGAATGAGCTAGCCGATCTCCAACGTGTCCAACCACGATGTGCCGTCCCAAGCAGGCCCGCCGCTCGTCTGCATCCAAGATGCAACCCCCACAACGCCGACCTCACCAGCCGCCACTGTGCGCCACCGACGGAGTCACCACGCCGACAACACACAGCAGGTGTGGCACGACTGTGTCGACGGGTTCGGATTGGAGTTGTGCACGATAGTCGTTGGTCGGCCGCCCTGCGCGACCGTGCGGCGCGCGATCCAGATTATCAGCAAGCGCGGCTGCCCGTCACTGCATGCGGTAGGACAGCGACCAGGTGCACCAGGCGCTGGTGTGCTGATCGCGGTGTCGGTGGCCACGATGCTCACCGCAGTGCGCGTCGGCAAGGATGGGGAGCTGGCGTGCTTGATCATGAGGATGGGGAGCGGCCGCGTCCTTGCGCGCTGGTGAGGAGGGGGCTGCGAGTCTGCGGCGGTGGGTGGTGGGTGGGGAGGATGAAATCAAGTTGATTTTAGCGGTCGGGGCCGGCGACGACCCGACGTGCGAGGCGCTCAAGGTGGAGCTGCGCGACCTGAGCGCCTGCATCGACGACCGGCGCGGTATTGCCTCGGAGGGTGCCCCACGTGAGGAGCAGCGGCGAGCGAACGCAGTGCGTCGCGACGACTTGACCATGAAACCCGACGGGCCTTGAAGCTCTGACGCGGATGCCCGACGGTGGAGGCCCGGCGCCCCGCGGTCGAGATTGGACCGGCGGCGGTGGCGGCGGAGGCAAGAGGGAGGAGAGGCAGGGGCCGGCGCATCTGGAGGTGCGCAGGGTGGCGGAAGAGGGCGCGAGCGACGGCATAGGGGGCTGGCGCACTGGGCGACAGCGGAGTGGAGTCAGAGGCCCTCCCGCGGGGCGCTGGCCAGTGGAGGAGCGGGAGGATGGCCGCCGGTGGGGTGTTGGTTGGCGGCGCGGGCAGGAGCCGGTGGGCGGAGGGAGGTTGGCGAGAGAGACTGTGTGGTGATGGGACCCATGGATAGGGGGTGCCGATAGAGACTGCTGCAGCAAAATGAAATTTAGGAGATTAAATTGTCTAAGAGATCCTCTAAATATTAATTCACCGAATGATTTTTAGAGAACACTGTTGCGGATAGTCTTGCAAGGCTCCGCATCGATGACAAGGTGCTGCTCAACAGTCCGAGGCGGCTGTGGAATTTCAAAATTCCGTTGTTTGAAACTGAGCTGATTTTGTATGTGTATGTTCGCAGCAGTTTTGCGAATACAAACTCTTTTACTTACGAATGCATGTTCATGTACTACAATAGTAGTTCGGGAGAAGTATATAATTTTGTTAATAAAATTGTGCACTACATTTTCTACAGTTTTCTTCATTAAGCCATTAACAAGTTCTTGATTTGAACAATTTTCTGTACTAATAAGACTTTAAGAGAAAATCTATGTTTTGGACTGGGCCTGATTGGATGTGCATGTACGCTGCAGTTTTGGAACTACAAATATATAGCGTAATTTGGTTTTAACAAGTTCAGAAACGCCAGTCAACCAATTCAGAGGCCAGCAGAAACATATCTTGGAAAATTTTTGTAGGGGTACTGGCCAACTAGTTAATCCTACAAAGTGTTCTATACTCTTCAATGAGAGGTGTGCTGAAGATACTCGAGATCAAATAGCATCCATCTTGGGCACTAACCGCATATCATTCGAATCTAAATATCTTGGTCTACCAACACCGGAAGGAAGAATGAAATCAGAAAGGTTTCAGCCCATAAATGAGAGGCTGAAGAAAAGATTATCAGACTACACTGAGAGGGAGCTGTCCATGGGTGCTAAAGAAATTTTGATAAAGGCTGTTGGTCAGGCCATACCTGTCTATATTATGAGTATGTTCAAGCTCCAGGATGGGGTGTGCGATCAAATGGAAAAAAACATTCGAAAGTTTTGGTGGGGCACAAAGAATGGGAAAAGGAAACTTCACTGGTCTGCATGGTGGAAACTTACTCGCTTAAAAAAAATGGGAGGAATGGGCTTCAGAGATCTCAAACTTTTTAACCAAGCTATGTTGGCAAGACAAGCCTGGAGGCTCCTGGAACAACCAGACAGCCTGTGTGCACGAGTAATGAAGGCAAAGTATTATCCCAATGGTGATCTTATTGACACTGTGTTTCCTTCTATCATCTCACCAACCTGGAAAGCTATTATGCAAGGCCTAGACCTTCTGAAAATGGGACTTATATGGAGAGTTGGCAATGGAGAGAAAATTCACATATGGAGGCATAATTGGCTTCCAAGGCAATCTGGACTACGAGTTACAGGAAGAAAAAGACCTTGCAGACTTAAGAAAGTCTCTCAACTTTTAAATGACTCGGGCACTTCCTGGGATTGTGAACGCCTGGAGCACTTTTTCCTTCCCCATGACAAAGAAGTAATCCAAAATATCAAAATTTACGGTCCAGCTCATGAGGATCTGATTGCATGACATTGTGAGAGATCAGGCATCTTCACTGTTAAGAGCGTGTATCGGCTTTCTGTTCAATTAAGAGAACAAGAACACGGTGTATGCAACACCAGCATGAATTCTATGGGAGAAAGGTCCATGTGGACTCTAATCTGGAAAAAAAATTCCTCAGAAGATTAAAATTTTCTTATGGCGAGTTGTGAATAATGCTTTGGCCACAAAAGAAAACAAATGGAAGCGCCATCTAGAAAATGACAATATTTCTGAGTTATGTGGGTTGGAAACAGAATCGGAATTCCATGCCTTGGCCTCATGTGGGCATGCGAGAAATCTACGCTTAGCCTTGGGGAAACACTAGCCTTTACCGGAGGAGGAAATTTTCTGCTACACAGGTCCGGACTGGCTGCTCTTTTTACTAACTCAAGTGAATCAAGATGTGGTTGAATTGATTTCACTTATGTTGCGGAGAACCTGGTCAGTGAGAAATGACGTAATGCATGGTGAAAAGCTTAAACCTGTTTTTGTTTCTGTCAATTTTCTGCTGAGTTATGCTGAATCCCTACAACTATGTTGGCCTCGTATGGGGAAAGTGGATCCGAAATGGAAGCAAGCGATGTTGTCAGAAACAGAATAGAGGAGACATGAAAAGATTAGATCTAGTTTTACGTGAGCCTCGGAGTGTTGGAAACCTCCTGAGCTTGGTTGGGTGAAGGTAAATGTTGATGGTGCCTTTGATCAGTTAACTGGCCGTGCAGGTATTGGTATTATAATTCGTGATAGCTCCGGCAAACCAAAGTTATGTGCCTGGAAAACCATTACTGATGGGTTGAATGCAGAGGAAATTGAGGCTTTAGCCTGCTTGGAAGGGGCTCGTCTTGCAGTTGAATGGATAGACGGTAAAGTCATTATTGAATCAGATTGTGCTTCGGTTATTGGTGCAATTTTGAAGCCAGGTAGAAATAGATGGCAACTTGCTTTCATTATGGAAGAGCTGAAACATGTTTCTTGTTTACTAACTGAGGTTAGTTACAAAGCTGTGAAGATAGAGCAAAATGTAATCGCACATGAACTCGCGCAATTGGCGAAACGTACGACGCACTCTGCTGTGTGGCGTATGCAGGTTCCCCAATGTGTTGAGTCACTGATTGCGAAGGATTGTAACCTGAGTAATTAATAGAGCTCCCTCCTTTCTCGGAAAAAAAATTAGAAGTTCAGGAACATATCATAATTCATATTCCTAGAACATTAAAAAATTTATTAATTGAGGACCAACAAAAGGAAAATGCACAAATACTATTGTGAAATATTGAGAAGATGAATGAAATACTAAATTACCGACCCCCTCTAAATCTAGCTATACTTTTAGGTGCTAACAATGCCGACGTATGATAATTCTACAGAACCTATACTTTTGGAATTATAGTTATATACCGTAATTTCGTTTCTAAAAAACAATTATATACTGTAATCGATCTATGTTCTTGTACTGCGATAATTGTAGAGGAGTACTAATTTTGCAATTAAGAAACGCCATTACCCAACCAATTAGAAGTCCATGAACATATATCATGATTCATATTCCTAAAGTAGAAAATTTATTAATTGAAGACCAAGAAATAAATACACAAGTACTATTGCGACATATTGAGAAGATGAAATACTAAATTAGTGACATCCTAAATCTAGCTATACTATTATGAGCTAATAATACCGACATATGACAACTCTACGGAACCTAGATATATCTTGCCACCGTCTCGCTCCACCACCTCGGTCGGTCTCACGTTCTTGGGTCCCTTCATTTCTTGCAATTTTTCACCATCGGCACCGATCCTAATAGCGAGTAAATGAGTGTCAAAACCAAACGGAAGCTCGTACTTCTCCCGGTGTAGTGCCACCCAGTATCCTCCCTTTCCATCGGGTCTCACGTTATCCGGGTAGCCTGGAAGGTCAGCAAATGGTTCGGATGTGTTGGCTTTGGATCCACGGATCCAATACTTCATTAACTTGCATGGTCCTGTAAGCGCAACCACAAGATGAGTCCTATCGGCACTTATGACGATGCCATTGGGGTAAGTCACGCCGGATTGGAGCACGGTGACTTGATTAGTTCTTGGATCATATTTCATGACACGTCCTGTTGAGTCTCCTGACGTGGTAACCATCTGATGTTGTGCTCGTGTATATGTCTTGCTACTGTCGGTGAAGTAGACATCGCCGGTGACTTGATCGATATCCACGCCATTGGTGAAACGCAACGGCGCACCACCGGCTTCCGTCGCGAGCACTGTCGCTTCTCCACCGTTGGGCCCAACACGCATCAGACCCATGTACGCGTCGGCGATGTAAAGGTTCCCGGAGTTGTTGTGGAACCGCAGGCCAAGCGGCCGGCCGCAAGAGCTCTCTGTGGCGACCGTCGGGAGCTCAGTGACCTCGCCGCACTTGTTGTTAGTGTAACTGGGACTGTAAGCGAAGGTCTTCCACCCTGCACCTTCACCACTGTACTTGAGGACGCGGCCGTCCGAGATGCTGACGTATGGGCCGGCGCCGTGCGCGTCGAACGCGACGCTTTCAGGGCCCATCAGGTCGTCGGGCAGCTGTAGTCGCTGGGTCTTGCTTCCGTCGATGACCTTGGCTACTGCGGCCATGGCGGCAGACGGCAGGAGCAGCGACACGGCGAGCAAGATCGCGAGGAGAGGCAGCCTGCACGTCGTCCTCCTCATGGTTGCTGTACGTCGAGTATGAGTACACGGTGGGTTTCTTTTTGCTGTTGTTGGCTGAGCGTTTTTGGATTGATGGAAAGGGCGTACCCCTGCCTCTCTTTTTATTTGGGAGCCGGAGCACTGAAGTTGCAAAACCGAATCGGCCTCGGCTCGGCACTACAATCGGACTCGGAGCCTCAGTCTCCCTCGCCAGCCGAAAAGATTGAAAGAATTGGAAACGGATTCTGAATGTGTATCCGTCTCCTGTTAACTCCTTACCGTGCAATTTATTTTGGCGCCAACATAAATCAAAGAATTGTGCTGGGAAATGCAGTACAAACCTGCAGTGTTTTCTTAGGATTCTAAGAACGGACTGTTCCTAAGAAGGGTTAAGTAGGCCATCACCTAAAAATATGCACTATCCAGCATCATGATTATTTCGGCTACCTGATGATAGACGGTAGTAAAAGATAGAACGAATTCTTTTTTTTACAGCAAGAGCAATTGATTACTACTTTGTGACTACATTTCGAGAAGAACTGGAGAAGGTTCTGCTCACCAGGCGAGTGCGTGACGGCTTCTGATCACCAGGTCGATGCTAACGGGCCTCTCGAGTCTGGAGCACATGAATTTCACTGGAATTTCGAAGCTCTGTGCTCTGAATTGAGCTCAGTTTGGGTGTGCATGTGTACACAGCAGATTTGGAGATGGTACACCTATTTCTTCAGTTTTTCCGAATCTATTTTCTTGTACCGTCTAGTGTGATAGTTGGGCAGAGGTTTTTTTTTTATGTAACAGGAGGGGCAAGCCCCTACTGAATATATATTAAGACAACAGAGTTATATGTACATCAGCGACAAAGAAAAATGAAAACAAATTACAACTGATATAGCCATCTATTAAAGGATGATACTTCTTTTTTTGACCTATGTATAATTTGCAAGAATTCTCTTTTGAAGAAATGCCTGCAATCTTGAACTGAAGGTTCCCTATTTTCAAATATGAGGTCGTTTCTTGATGTCTAGATGGTCCACGCCATAATGACAATTATCTCCATAAAGAAAGGTTTTCCAATTTGCTCTTTTAGTGATTGCATATTCTCATACCCAGAAAGGTTGTCCATGATAAAAAGATCTATTTGTGCCCAACATGATTTGGCAAATGGACACCAAAGCAAAAGGTGCAGAGCCTTTTCTAGAACATCATCTCTGCAAAGAACACAATTATAGCTTTGCAGGTCCATATTTTTTCTGAGCAAAATGTCCCTTGTATTAAGTCTGTCTTTCAATAACAGCCAAAAGAAAACTTTATGTTTAGTTTGGTAGCAGCTTTCCCATAGCCATTTATATACTTGGTGAATTTGAGAATTTCTGAGTGCCCCCTTCATGAACCTGTAAGCCTTGTTTGAACAGTAGATACATGTTCCCCAAATGTATGTCCATGTATCATTTGATTCTGTCGCTGGAAGTCATTGAGATTGTTTTTTAGAGAAATATTGTTAATAAGCTTCAGAGGAATATGGCAGGTTGAAAAGGGAGTGAAATTCTGCAGTTGCATTTGCCTTCATTAAGCTGATGTTTCTGTACTTAGCAAAAGAGAATAGTTCTGGAAAATTGCTGCTGGGGACCAAGCCACCCCAAAGATCATACCAGAAATAAACTGTCCTTCCATTCTTGGGTATGGGCATGGCCAATCCTTTTTAAAGATCTAGAATTTTGAGGATGTCTCTCCACCAAAAAGAGCCTTTCTTGGCTGAGTTTGGAAGCCTATCATTTGGATAGTAATTGTTCCATACAATTTGAACCCAAGGTAAGTTATGATGATTGAAAAATTTATGGAGATATTTGAGAACAGGACCTCATTATGAGTTTTCAGATCTAAAACGCTAAGTCCTCCTTCCTCCTTGGGCAGGCATACCATTTGCCAGGCAGCCTTTGGAGGTTTTTTCATTTAAATCAGAACCTCTCCATAGAAGGTGCTTTCTGTACTTGTCGATTTGCTTAATCACAGTAGCATGGAGTTTGACAGTGCTCATGAGAAAGGTTGGAAGCGATGTCAAAACAAAGTTCACAAGAACAAGTTTTCCTCCTTGAGTAAGGAGATTAGAAGTTACCAGCAACCTTCTTTCACATTTCTTAACTAGTGGCATGAAGTCTTTAACAGCTGGTTTTGTAAAGCCCAAAGGCATTCCCAAATAAGTGAATGGAAGAAAGCCAATCGCACAATTAATAGTAGATGCCAGTAGAGTCATTTTGCCCTCCTTTGTGTTGATTGGTACAATTGCTGACTTAGAGAAGTTCACCTTAAAGCCTGATAATTCAGCATAACTGTTCAGCAAGTTTCTTAGGTGTGATAGTTGTGATACATCACTCTCCAGCGTCTGCCATGTGAATTCGTGTTGCCTGTAATAATCCTTCTATCTTTTTTTTGACCTTGTAGTCCATATATCATGCAGACAATACCTCATGGTTTTTTACTTGTTGATGTGTGAATTTACCATCAGAAGCCAAGATTCTGGTGTCTGCTATGTGCTTTTTTTTTCCGGAATACGCAGGAGAGCTGCGTATCTTTGTATTAAGAAGATGAAAACATTGTTTACAACGCGGGCCTACCGGGCACACGCACACGGGTTCAAATTGACTTCGTACTTATACAAGTAACTAAAACAACCAGAGAAACTAACTCAGAAAGCTCTGGACGGTCCATCCTACGGATCATCAAACAGTCCTTGCCGAGCAGCTTGGGTCGCTGCCAGCATGTCCGCATCTGCTATGTGCTTCGGGTTTCAGTAGGAGCGTGAAGTACTTATGAATACCAAATTACATTTTTTTGGTCATTCGATTTGAAGATATAAAAATAGAAGTTGAATTTAACATGTCATTTTTTTTTGTTCTGAAGCTTGTTGTTCTCATGCCACTTATTTGTGCCACTACTTGAATCTCATAGAGCTTTTCTTAACAGATTTTCAAAGAAACAAAATAAACAGTTGTAATTTACACTTGTTTTTTTTTCTGATGATGCTTGCTGTTCTCATGCCACTTATTTTGCTGATTGAATGCTTGCGAGCTCTTATCATATTCAGACTCATCTTACTGTTGTTCAAACTTAAAAACTTGTTTGGTCTTTGCAGTACCCAGTCTCATCTGCTGCTATTATTTACACGAACGTGATGTTACAAGCTCCATGGAGGTGTTGCAGTACCGAGATGTTGATGCACCTTGAGGCATATGAGAGCAGCTTTTTGTTCGAAACTTAAAGAGTAGTTAGGTTCAGTGCATTCTCAAGTTTTGACCTTTCATTTTGCTACTATTGTGGTTCAGACTTTCTCTTTAAAAGTTGAATTTATTGAACATCTTGTAAGGTCATCAGTAAATGCTATATCTCCTGGATGTGGGACTAGTAGCTGCTGGTAAACTTTGATTAGTAGAAATCATGGTGAACTCTTGTTCATTCTTTGTGCTGCCGAATACATGATTTTGTTTCCCTGTGACTTTGATCATGGCCAGAAATGGTAGTACAGCAGGATCCAATGACACAGCCCGGGGCGGTCGTACAGGCGAGTGTGACATCTTCTGATCTTCTCGAGGCTAACGAACATCTGGAAAACATGGATTTCGCTGGAATTTCAAAAAAAAAACATTGTTTGAAACGGAGCTTCTTTTGTCTGTCTGTCTATACTATAAAAGATGAAAGAATTGAAAACAATTCTCACCCAGAGTTATACCCTCATACCCCTCACAGAACCCTCACTTGACAGGCCAGGTCTACCCGTTTTGGACCCACATTTGGCGGTCCGACGAAAAAAAGTGAAAGAAGGAAAATATTTCTCCCGAAAATCGAAAGTTTTATGCACCATGTGCTTTTGTTTACCCGCCGCATGTACCCACACGTGTAATTCTCGGTTACCCGCCCTCCGGTCTGTTGTTTCCTTTCTTCATTCTTTTTTCAAACGTCGAAGGCAATCACGGTTGTCGTTTCCTTTCTTCATTCTTTTTTTCAAACGTCCAATGCAATCAAGGTTGTTGAATGTCGCCGATCTAATCATGCAGTGATTCTTTCCTTACTTGATCTTTCCTTGTTTTCCCTTTCCTTACTAACTATTTATAAGTGGCGCGGCTACCATTGGCATAATGATGCGGCAATTTTTCCCTTAGTTCATCTAATCACGCAGTGATTCTTTCCTTACTTGATCTTTTCTTATTTTTCCTTTCCTTGTTGTGCCATCAATCACACCAATCAATTTTCCTTTACGTTGTACATCAATATTTCTTTCCTATTGAGTTCCTGACTATTTCTTTTTGAGTGTCATACCATCAATCACGTCAATCAATTTCTCTTTCCTTTGTGCATCAATATCTCTTTCCTTTTGAGTTCTTGACTATTTTCTTTTGAGTTCAGTGCCATCAATCAGGCCAATCAATTTCCCTTTTCTTTGTGCATCAATACTCCTTTCCTTTTTTTACACCATGTATACCCTATAAAACTAAATTCTTAGATGACAAAAATATTGTTTTGGAGGCACGACTTCTCAGATGCAATATCCATGTAAGTCAATTTGTTCTTCGTTTTGATCTACTGTTTGCATCAATTTTTGTTATTGTTATTTGACGTGGTTCCATCAATTTTGTTTATCTATCCATCATATATTGTCATGATGAGTAGACAAATTTTGTTCCAGGATATTACGAACACAACATATTATCGTGCACCTAAAAGAAGATGTGAAACCGACACGAACTAATGTATTTTTTGTGCAATTGCTACCATTTTGAGTTTTTTGTTTTTTAATCCTAATATGAAATGCATGCAATATTTGGTTGGCATATTTGCAGTTTTTCATATGTTCCAGTTTTTACTATTTTTAATGCTTCTGTTCATGTATTTTTCTCCCGTCTCATTATTCAACAAGTTTATAATGATGTTTTCTTGGAAAATTAGATTTTTTATCTGTTGCCAGAAGATCAGCTGGAACGCCAGTCTCGGGTTTGTTAATACTTTCATTCATATATTTTCCTCTTACTCACGTTTCGACAAGTTCACATTGATGTTTCCTTGTAAAAAAACAGTTTTTTCACGTATTGAAAGATCACCTGGAACGCCAATCTTTTTATTTTATGTGTTTCTTAGAAAAATATTTTTTTCATTTTTTTGTTTTATTTTTAATATGTGTGTGTCGCACGGGTACATTTGCTAGTGTATGATAGTTCCCAGCACTTTGATCATGTACTATGATAGTTCGGCAGAAGTATATAATTTTGTAAATAAACTTGTGCACTACAATTTCTAAATTTTTCTTCATTAAGCCATTAACAAGTTCCTGATTTGAGTATTTTTCTGCATTAAGAGAACATCTATGTTTTGGACTGGGCCTGATTGGATGTGCACGTACGCTGCAGTTTTGGAACTACAATTATTTATGGTAATTTCGTTTTAAAAAACAATTACTCCCTCCGTCTCATAATATAGCTTCGTTTAGACTTTTTCAAAGTCAAAATTTTTCAACTTTGACCAACAATAACTCTTAAAATAATTTATTTAAAATAGAAAAAATTACATATTTTGATATTTGATTTCATCGTAAATCTACCAATATTATTTTTATGTTATTAGCATTTATGATGTTTTCGTAATTCACGGTCAAAGTTGAAAAAAAAATAACTTTGAAAAAATCTAAATGAAGCTATAATTTGGAGGACGGAAGTAGTATATACTGTAATCGATCTATGTTCTTGTAGTGCGGTAATTGTACAGGAGTACTAATTTTGCAAATAACAAGTTCTCTTTCAGAAACGCCATTACCCAACCAATTATGAACATATCATCATGGTTCATATCTATAACAACTATATAGGTGAGACCCACTACAAGTCATGGATAGATTTCTCTCAACATGCAAGCATTTCATGTCATCATCCACTATACGACATGTCACCATCCACACTATACGCCATGTCAACATCCACTAGATCATATATTTATGTCTTGAACTGATTTTCTGTGATTAATATCATACATTTGTGAGTAACATGCTACAAAATTCCCGTAGTAGAGAAAAAATTAGGATCAATAATTTAGAATGTTCTCTCTCAACAAAATTAGCTAGCATGCTTCCATATATAATGTTGTTTACAAAATAATATTGTCATAAAATATCTTTGGTGTTCCAACTTTCACATTGCACCTTAAATTTTATTTAAAAAATTTCCACATCATCGCGCGGGGTATCACCTAGTTATATATATATATATATATATATATATATATATATATATATATATATATATATATATATATATATACCTAATATTAAAGCAATGACTGTTTCTGCCAATTTTTTGGTACGTCATCCGATTCCTAAGAGAACACGGTTAAAAACTGGAAGAAAACCAAAAGAAACTAGCGCATGGAGGGAAAAAACGAGCGAACCGGCATTAAAAACAAGTCAACCGGGGCGGCACAGCTGTAAACCCAGGAAAACCGACCGCCACACCTTAACCGGAACCGAACTTAAAAAATTTCGGTGTTCTGCCCACCGAACCCCTAACTTAAAGCAAACATGAAGCAAGGTGCCCGCCCGGCTGGTGTTCGAACCCGGTCTCCACCACAACCAGACTTGAACTGTGCGAGCTAACCGATCCATGATATATGACCCACCCCATTTTTTTTACACATGGCCCACCCCATTTGAAATCGAATTGAATCCCTACCTAAAAATAGAACCAACCGCATGAGCAAAAACAACCACTTGAGCTATGCTTTGTTTACATATAATGAACATATTTTTCTCAAATTTAACATTAAGATAAAGTTTGAAATATTTCATGCTAAGGTGTATCATTGGACTGTTAAATCAAACTCAAAATATATCCACACGCTAGCACCTAGCAGCTGCTAGGGTGTACTATGTATATCAAATATAGTCCTCGCCTACTCGGATAAGTGAGTATAATTAGAGATATCGCATTGTATTGTACAATACCTTGTACGTATTTTTTGTCTCTAGCGCATCTCCTTTCAAATAGAAAATATTGAAATGAATTATTATTTGAGTATATAAGAAAAAATAAGAAGTGAAAAAACTATTGATGTTCTAGCAATTGTGTAGAGATACACCAAGTGTAATAAAGATATAGTGTCAGGAATAAAAAAATAATTAATTTTAAAATATAATTACGAACAGCGAAGCTAGGGTTGGCACAGGCGTGATGGTGAACTGAGGCCGGAGAGACGAGGATGATGGCACGACCAGGGTAGTCAACGATAAGGCTACAAGGTGCAGACGATAGCGGCCGAGGTCGGGCATATGACGACAAGGTTCTTGAGGTATGGACAATGACGGGAAAAAATAGGGTAGCGCAGGTATGAGATGGGACGACTGCGAGGTCGGAAAGGTGTGTCGGGGTGATGGTGCGGGTGGGCCGAGCCAAATCGGGATGGCACGAGTGCAACAGTGAGACTAGGTAGATGGGGATGACAGTGCGGCCGAGATGGATGGCGGTGAGGTTGGGGAAGCACAGACAACAGCGGACGAAGTCGGTGTGACGCGCCCTCGATGGGAATGACGATGCGACCGGGGAAGACGAGGTCGGGCAGATGACAATGAGGTTTGAGAGGTGTGGACGACGACTGGTGAGGTCAAGATGACGCGGGCTCGACGAGAACAATTGTGAGGTCGGGGAGCTGCAGGGGTGGGCGACTATGAAATGAGCAATATTTTTTCTCGTTGCAACGCACGGACATAGTTGCTAGTTTCTAATAAAACAGAAACCATATGCAGCGTCCTTTTACGGCCGGGCAACGACGTGATGACATCTAATGTTACGTGGAAAAAAAGAAAGAAGTCTAATAAATGGACTTTTTCCTAATACTGATAGCAAGCAAGGAAGCAACGCGTGCATGATGATACGAGGAGTACACTACACAGGGATAACTTGAGAAAACGCGCAGAAACTCCGTGCACCACCCGTGCATGATACGTGCGTGGCCCCGCGCCGGCACGATGATACCAAGTGCGCCCGGCGCAATGATCCTGCCCGTCCTTTCCCCCCAACCCCACCGCGAGATCGCCCGCCTTCCGCGCGCCCGCCGCGCCATCATCTCCCCGGCCCGCCCGCGCGACCGACCGATAGGCCTAGACGCCTAGTAGTCTCAGCCGCCTCCACCACCGGCCAGGCGCGGCCGCGCGGGTGTTTCGGCCGGCCGGCCGGCGCGATAGGATGCTGGTGGCCTGCGGGAAGGCCGGACGAGCCCTCCCGAGAGTCCCAGTCGATCGACGCAGGCCCGGGCCCCGCTGCTCGATTCCGGAAGAATCCACTGGTGGAAAAACGACCTTTATTCTTAAGTATTTGTCCCGATTCAACTTTGTAGTCGCGACAAATGCTATTGGGGCGACGTGGCTTTGGAAGGTTGTTTGCGCCGCTCCCCTTTAGTCCCGGGTGGTAATGTCTGGCGTCTAACGGCTCTGAGCCGCAATTATAGGCGCCAGACTTTAGTCTCGGGTGGTGTCCCGAGACTAAAGGGTGAGCCTTTCGTCTCGGGTCGTAACACCACCCTGGACTAAAGTTTTTGACCCGGGTGGTATTACCACCCGAGACTAAAGGCTCATCTTTAGTCTAGAGTGGTAATACCACCCAGGACTAAAGGGATAACGCACAGGTGTTGGTGTGCCCTCCCCTTTTGTCCCAAGCAGGGCTACCACCCGGGAATAAAGACCCTCCTTTAATCCCGGTTGCCCACCCAGTGACAAAAGAGGTCTTTTGTCTCTCCTCTTTCGTTCCGAGTGGACTTTAAGGACTTAATGTTTTTCCCACCCGAAACGAAATAATCTTTTTTTCACCGGTGATCCATCAGCGGCGAGGTTTCAAGGCGGCGTCCGTGCGCGAGCCTGTGCCTGGTGGCGAGATATCGATCGCGCGCGGGCGAGGAGGACGCCGGCCGAATTGATGGCACGCGCTTCGCCGACCCAGCCGTCCGACGCGCGCGTGGGGGAGATCTGACCTGGCCCCTGCTCAGTTAACACTCGTCACGTACCGGCGTTGACGCTTCTTGCCATCCATGGCCGCAACAACAGCCTTCTTTGCCTTTCTACGGCCAGAGCATATTCATGCCAATCAATTCAACCCGTCACCGGTGTCGTCATAAGTAACCAAGTTCCTTTTCAAATCGTTTTTAAGATGGCATCGTAAATTTTCTTGTAGTATACCGGATGCCCTCTTCTGTTTTTTATTATTAAAAAATGGTACAGTTGGTAGGTTAAACAGCCTATATGTTACATACTACTACTATGTAAATATAAAACGTTTTACTTTTAGCAATGTTGCTAGCTTTGATGCAGTCAACCCCTACGTGCTCTAGGAAATACTATGAATGATCATCCGGACTCCCCACCGCCGGTTTGCCCCCCCCCCCCCCCCCCCGCGCACGCGGGCGCCGTCGGCCGCCGCCGCCACCTCCGGCGGTGGCGGCGGCCCAACCTCCTCCCCTCCCTCCCTCTCCTCCCCTGCAGCACCACCACCTACCGGTCGCCCCGCCGTCGCCCCTCGCCCCCGGCTCCGGTCGGTGCCGGCGCTCCTTGGCGCCGCCGCCCCCCTCGCGGCATCTCCTCCCTCCGACTCCGCGCGGGACGGCCTTGGCGCTCCCCGACCCACCCCCTCTCCCCCAGTTCCCTCTCCCCCAGATCTGGGCCGGGGGCATCGGGTCCGCCGCCGGTCGCGGGGGCTTGCTCCGACCTGCGTCGGCGGCGGTGGCCGTCGTGGCCGCGGCCTCCGCCGACCCGCCCTCCGTCGCCGAGGTCACCGGCAGCTGCGCGGTGTCGGTGGCCGAGGGCCCGCTCTTGCGCGCTCCCGGGACACCGTCAGGCCGCCGCTGGGGACTGGGACGTCGCGCACCAGGCGCACGGCCTCGAGGGCCAGGCCGTCGGCACCGTCAGCGTCGGACGGACCAGGCGCCTCCTCTCCTATGCCTCATGTCGTTCTGTGCAGATGCTCTACCACGGCTAGGTCCGATCGGCCATAAGGTGGAGGTGGTCGGCGCCCGGTTCGTGCCCGACCTCGACGCCATGCTGCCCAAGTGGGCCCGGCGGTGCCGCCCACGGCCTCCTCCGTCCCTGCGGCTCTCCCTCCTCGCCAGCGGGACCCCCCGCGCCTCGACCTGTCCCGCTCCTCCTCGTGGCGGCACTGAGGTGCCGGTTGCGGCCGGGCGTGGCCGGCTGGGAGTGCTGTTGGGGTAGGCCGCAGGGGCGGGCCGCCGGGCACCCCGTGGCGGCCCGCCCTAACCCTAGATCTGGGTAGGGGTGGGCCTACCTCCTCCGTCTCGACCGGCGGACCACCCTCTCCCTTCGGCGACCGCGGCCCTCCCCGTTCTTCCTCGTCGTCGGCCTCGTCCCGCCCTGCGCCGCCGGTGTTCGTCCCTCCCCTGTCCCGGCGCGGCTGCGGGCGGCCGGTGCCCCGATGGAACCTGGGCTGCTACGCCGGAGGCCCCTGGCTACCCGGCGCTGGTGAGCCTCCACCACCCCTCTGCATTGCCTCCTCGATCCGCTGGATGCAGCTGCTCCCTCCGCGGTGACTGCATCTCTGCTCGGCGACCATGGTTCTCCGATGGCAGCCTCGGTGCCACCTCCGCGAAGACGGCCACGGCCCCTCTCCCTCCGTCGCGCTGTCGGCCGCGAGGCCGAGCTCTCCCTCCCCCTCCCCGGAGCTCGGCTTCGCCGTCGGCCTTGGGGCTGGGCCCTCCACCCTACCTGGCCCTCCGCCGGCGTCGTCGCTGGTGGCTCTCGTCGCCGTCCGTCCCGTGTCGTGGTGTGGCTGCGCCGTCTTTTGGCCGGCCACTGCCCTGCTCTGATGCTCGTCGCCCGGTTCGGAGGAGCTCCTTCTTTGTGGTTCGTTGGCCTGCTGTTGTTCGATCTCGTCCTTCTCTGCGGATGCCCGCTGCTCTTCCATCGATCTGCATCTGTCCTCAACCAAGCTCGGTCGGCTGCGTGGATGGACGTGGAAGCCTGGCGAAAGCATTGCTCTGGCGTTGCCGAGCGGACAGCGGCTGCATTCCTGGATGTAGTTCTCCCTGTTGAGGGCACTGTCGGGCTTCCATTCTTCTTGCTCTTGCCAAGTGAAAACTTGGTCTGCTCCCTCGTGAGCAGACGGACGTCGGCGGCGGCAGCGTCATTCCCCCCTTGGAGGCTTCGTCTTGCAAGACCGCTGGCTCTACCTTGTTTGGTTCGGGGTGTGAGGCGATCGGTGATGTGTGGGTGTCCGCAGTGCTCTGGTTTCAGCTGCCTTAGGTTGTGCTTGTTCTGTTGTGGTGGTAGTGGTGGTGGTGGTGTGGTCTTTTTCTTTTCTCCCTGTTGTTCCTGTTGTTCTTGTTGTCCCACGCTCTAGAGGTTCTTCTAGAGTCGTGTTTTGTAAACTTCTCTTCTCTTAATGAAAAACGTGCTTTGCACGTCTTAAAAAAAAACTTTACATGACTGTAGTAAATGATCATCTTTTACCACCCTTTTTGGCGCCAAACTGCACATGCCTACATACAAACCCAAAAGGCGAAGATTCTTTACATAGCTACACGGCCAAAGCACATCCTACTTTACATGGCTGTAGTAGTTAACGTTAAGCTCGAATCACCCTAAGATTCCAACCGATCGAGCCCAGCGCGTGTCCCGGCCTGTTTGTTCATCACACCACACTCTTCTTCACTCCGCCTGTTAATCTACCGCGCGCCCGAAATTCACTTTAATTTGGCCCATGCATGCCTAATCTTTTGTCTCGTACGTGACACGCACCTTTTTAAACACACGCACTCCCCATAACCGGACAAGACCTAAAGCCCTACTACACATGGAAGTGGCTCCATGGACCCGTCACAGCTTTCCGTACGTCCCCTACACGGCTACACCATTCATTGTCCACACTCACGCTCTGTACAGGTAAATGCGTCTCCCACGATGCCACATTCTTCACGGCCGTTCGGGCGGGCTGGCTGGTGGTGAGTGACTCATGCTGATTTGTACTGTGAGAAAAATATTGATATTTGACTGGTGGTTGATACTATTTTGTTCTGAGAGAAAAGTATCGCGGACCGATAGCCCATCCGATTAAAGTTGTAACAGTAACAGACACATGTCGGCCCCAACCCCACATTCCTCCCCTGGCCTAGGTTGCCACCAATGCCGTCACTTTACTCGCCGCGTCCTTTGCTAGCGCCTTCGTGGTCCATGCATGGATCGAACACAAAAACATCCATCATCATACGTGCCTCAAAGCATCTCAAGTGATCTTTGTCTTTGCATAATGCCCCCCAAAAGGAAATCTCAACTTCTCAAGTGGATACATATATCATACTACATTACATGCATTTTTCCTCATATAAAAAGTACCATAAAGCCCCCAGTGCAACGGAAAAAGTACGCAACGACCCGAATGTTCAGCAATTCAGCAAACTGCAGAGTAGTATTATGCTGGCTGAAAGCGAAAGCCATCCAATCCATCGTCGGCTGCAGCTTTGCCCCCACTCACTTTTGCAGGGGCATGTGAGCGGCCACAAGCCAGCGGTTGCACCGCGATCTGCGTCAGATCACCCTGACAGCTTTATCTTCATGTCGATTACTAATTTGCTGGGTGGTGTTAATGTGTTATCTAATCGCCATTTGCTATCCACTTTGGATTAAGAGATTTGCACACGACACAGTACACTCTACACTGCCTGTGTACACTTGGTGTCTTGGTGAGGTCGTCGTTAACATGTGGTGTTGGATCTTGTGTACCCGTGCGCAGAATCCAAAGCCATATAAGCCGCGAGATCCTCTGCCACGCCACCACACGCATTGGTTGGCGTCGTAGCAATACGTCCCGGAATTTACTCGCCGCGGCTGGTAGCAAAAGAATCCGCGTGAGGTGTCAGCCATAGCCACCTTGCTGGCCCTGCTAGCTGCTACAGGGAAGCTGCAGTAGCTGACTGGTGCTGCTGGTGGTGGTAATCCTTGTGCCGGGGGGCCAAGGCAGGGGCAGGGCATGTGAGCTGACCCGTGGAGGTGCAGCGGCAGCTGCGAGCTGCGAGCTCCCTCCTACCACTACCAGTTCGGCCAGTGTCCCTTTCTATAAAGCCTCTCACGAGTAGTTGAGGTGAGCAGTAGTGAGGAAGAGGATCGAGAGGGAGAGCGGGGAGCCAGCCATGGAGTGGTACGCGTGGCTGTCGAGGACGGGGCTGGCGCCGTCGCTGACGCACGAGTACGGGCGGCTCTTCAGCCGGAACGAGCTGGAGCCCGGGGACGCGGCGGACTTCGACCACGACCTGCTCAAGAGCATGGGCATCGCCGTCGCCAAGCACCGCCTCGAGATCCTCAAGCTGGCGAGGAAGCAGGCGGAGGGCGCCGAAGGCGGCGGCGGAGGTGGCGAGGGAGTCCCCGCGTCCGGGGCGGCGGCGAGGCTCGCGCGCAGGGCCACCAGGTGCCTGGCGCGCTGCGTGCGGCGGCTGGCTGGCGGAGCCGGCGGAGGCGGTGGAGAGGGAAGCGGCGGGAGGGGAAGGAGGAGGAGGGGCGCGTCGTCGTCGGTCACCGTCGTGCCCAGGATCTGCAGCGGCGACGACGCCGTCCGCGTCGGCGCCGTGCAGGTGCAGCGGAAGAACGCCACCACCAAGAAGATGGTGCTCATGATCACCGACGGCGCCGGCGGGGCGGGGGACGGACTCGCCGCCATCGCCAGGGGTGGTGGCGGCGCCGCGCGGCTGTCGGCGTCCTCCCAGAAGGCGAGCCTGATGTTTCATGACTGCTACTACCACAACGACGACGACGAGGAGGAGGAGGTGGGCGAAGAGGACGACGACGAGGAGGACGGCGGCGCCGGCGACGACGACATCAAGTGGGATTCCATGTTTCAGGACCTCAAGCCCACGTGATGCTCAAAATGCTTCGTCTCTGTCTCCTCCCCGATCTTCAGGCTTCGGCTGCTGGTGTTTTAGTGATGTTTGCGTGAGTGCGTCGTCGTCATGAGTTTTTGTTGTGGCGTGAGAGAATTTTAGCAACTCTCTTGGTGGTGTCACGTGTCAGTCGCAGTCCTCGTTGAGAAGAGAAGAACATGGGAAGAATGTCTGTGTTTCTCTCGCAATGTTCGGCGAATAATTTCGAAATGTGTATTTTCCGCAGTTCTCTAGTGTCAAGTTTCAGCAAGAATTGAGTGCACGCGGTGTCACTCGTCGCAACAAAGCCAATAGGCAGAGAGGAACAGAGTGCAAGGATAACATTGCTGACGGCCTGATGCATGACGAACTCGGATCTTCACTCCTGGGTCTGAAACCGCATCGTGGATTCACAATGATGAATGCCTAGCCAACGCGAACCAATGTTTACAATTTTAGAATTCTCCTGATATAATACAGAGTTGGATAAACGTGCAGAACTAGATTAAGACCAAACAAAACAAGGCACATTATAAATTGCCAACATAGCGCAAACATCACCCGTATTCTAAACAAGATAAGCAACGAGCTATTGCTGCTTTCTAATGATTTCTTTCTACTTATAAAGGCAGTACTACTCTTTTCATCATCACATCATAGGATAAATGTTCGTAACGTCGCAACAGTCCCCACAGTTGTTGGTCGGCTGGTGGCTTAATGCTCGTGCCTGATCTGTGAACAAACTGCCAGACAGCCAATGTCAGAATTGCAAGATCCTTATCAGCGTATGGAGAGGGAGAGAGCCGGAACGACGACCCGAGCTTCACAGTAACATCAATTGGTGGCCACAAGCCACGCGAATAACTAGGTGGTAGCAAAAAGACACGCCTAGATATCACATAAAGAACTCAGACTGCTCTCTGAAACACGGGGAGCCAATGAAAATTTTGCTATAGCATACTACATACATACACATACATCTCCCACATGAATGTGAGTCATTACATGATTTCGGTGAGATGCATAAATGGAACTGAGCTGTTTAAAATGATTGCTGTAAAACAAAAGGGCAAATCACTCAAAATTGGGATGCTGCAAACAAAAAATCAGGATCGACTAGCCAGATAGAAATCCCCTGCGCTGAGGAAAACATCCTTTCCAAGCTGTAGACTGACTGGTGGGTAACCTTCAATGCAGTCGACCGTAATCTGGAAGAATGGAGACAAGAGTATAAGAACTGAGAATACGTTCATTCCTACTGTTGGAAATAATGGTTGACTGTAATGACTGCTTACCATGCCCTTCCCAGCTTGGAACTGGTGTTTCAATCTGGAAAGAGACCTTGATGAAAGATATACTCTCAACGCCTCCGCATGGTCATTGTTGACTGTTTCAGAGTGCAATCATACATTACTTAGCAGAGTATCCACACGATCACATGGTATCAAAACTGAAATGGCAACTATCTGCATGGGAAGTTTGCAATTCCGTTTGAAAGATTTACCTGAGGCAGCAAGATCTGGTGAAAGAACAGGGCACGACCTTGCAATGCATATGACAAATGACATGTCATGTACATCATGACACTCCTCACCAAGTACTACCTGCAAACATCGCCATTTTGAATAGTCAAAAATCAGGTTATTAAACATACTCCCTTTGTCACAAAAAAACAAGTCGCTTTAGGTTTGTCCTAAGTCAAACTTTCTCAGCTTTGACCAAATTTATAGAGAAAAGTATCAATATTTATGGCATCAAATAGGTATATAATAAGAATAATCTCATGATAAATCTAATGGTACTTATTTCATACCCAGAAATATATGTAGTTTTTTTCTATAATCTTGGGATAATTTTAAAATGACTTGTTTTTTGGGACGGAGGGAGTAAGTTTGATAAACTCTAAATATACCAATGTAAACCTAAATGACAGGCTCAAACTATATGCTATCGTCTGCTAGTTTTGTTCTTCAAATATATACGATGATAAAACATGTCATAACAAAATAAATAATATTTTCATAAACTTTTTGAATAAGACGAACAGTCAAACAGAGACGGAAAAAGTCAACAAATGCTTATATTTAGGGACGGAGGGAGTATAAGCTATCGTCTGCTAGTTTTGTTCTTCAAATATATGCTCAGACTTGCAAACCAGGCCAAGCAAAAAAAAATTTAATAAGAAATCTAATCTTAAAGATCAATTGCTAGTTTGCTATAGAATCCAAAAACACTATCAGAGTACAGATATGAGATATCACCCAAATGCATTATACTACTAAACTTTTAAAAAAAAGATATTGGTGAAGCCACCAAGGATGTAAATTGGTTGAGTAGAATGCATTACTAGAGTTGAATTTAAAGATGCAACAAAAAGGGCTTGAAGATCCAAACTTACCACATTTGTTGGTGCCATTTCCTTCGGAACAAGTGGAGAACCAAGCGAGTCTCTGATATACTGATCCTGTAAAGAATAAACCGGTTTTCCTGAGAAAGGTGTTCCAAAAACAAGGATCCTTTAGAACAACCAATTTTTGCTGACCTGTGACTTCAAAATCTGTTCCAGTGTATTTTTGTCATTGCCTGAAGATTTATAATACACATCAACCGGATCAGAAGGTTCGAGCTGAGCAGTCTTCCGTAACTTTTGGATCCTGTTCACAACCTGGACAGAGATGCCTGTGTTAACCATATATTAAACTACAACTATAGCTATAAGCAACCAAGTTCCTGGAGAAAGTTAGATAGTTTCTCTTTTTTCATTTGTTTACTAAAGTTTGAGAAACAATGTGCCAAGACACAAATGAAGAACATGTCATCTACCTCTCGAGCAACTCCAGCTTCAAACAATGATTGATCTGCTCGTAGATCTAAAATGACTAAAACGTCACCTACAAAAAACAAGATAACAATGTTACCAAAAAAAAAAGATTAGCCAAGCTTATATGACAAAGTAGCAAATTCATGACAAACCATCGCCTGCAGCATCAATCTCCTTCTCTGACACATTTTCAGGACGCTTGAATTGTCGGACAACCTAAAAAAGAAAATACAAATGTTAATTCTGTAAAAAAAAAAAGATGCTGCAGACTGCTCCTGAGGCTCTGTGGGTAGAAAACTCCCAACAAAAATAACAAATAGTTTCATCATAAAAGTTGAACTATTTGCTCAATGAAGATATGTTCTAGACATCCAAGCAATGTGAAGTTAGTTATGATTATGCATGAACTTGAGATGAACTGCTAAACTAAGAGACACATCCACCAGTTATATCCAAAGTGATTGTTGGCAATTGTTTAGCATGCAAGTGGAATATTACCTTAATATCGTCAAGCTTCAAGCAATGACCAATGAATGTAACCTCCCCACTTTCCTCAAAGGCTAAGATATGTTCCTGTGTCATCTTCTTCACCTCATTTGATACCTTGCCCATGTCTTTTCCAAGTCTTTTTCCTAGCACACTTCGGAAACACCACAAGCACTAAGAAATAGATACAAATGGGAAAATAATTGGTGCGCTGAACTAACCATACCTGAAATTAGGTTCAGCCCGCAGAGAAGCATACAGCAATGGATCATTACATGGAGTGACAGTCTTAACATTGATTTCTTCCATGACATACTACATGGTACAAAGTAGATGTCAGCATTCAACATGGAAGAAGCAAATGTAGAAAGGTCCCATGTAGAAAACTAAGTAACAAGAAAACTGAATAACAATGAACGCATCTTGTTGGTGACTGGAAGACAATTGTATAATTCCAGAATTGGGAACAATTAACAAACTCATTGCTGATAGGTCTTGGTATGACAAACAAACCTCTTTTAGTTTCCCAGTGATGTCTTCAAGAAATTCATTGTCTGGATGCACGACCACCATCTCCCTGAAACTCGAATCAGTTACCATATGACGAAGTTGAATGCTACTAAATGCATTGTGAATTTTTCCCATTTTAAAAACGCCATTAAAGTATAATTTGTATAAAACTCAGACTGTATTTCCATCTAACTTCAGCAACTTCAACCATATTGATATTCACACACAAATATTCTTCTTCTAGTTCCATGCACAGGAGTGAAAAACACATCGCAAATTGTATCAATGTTACAACAACTACTGGTACATGAGAGATTTCATTGATTTCATAATAACTGCAATTTTCCAAAATGATGCACACCATTCTAAAAAATATAAAAATGCAGAATTTGAAGGGAGTCTGGACATACTTGAGTGGTGTTTTGAGAGCTTTGTTATGCCGCTCACGAATATTGCGTGCAAGATCAATTATGGTCATCATCCTATTTACGCTTTGCTCAACACGCTCATCTCTCTGATAATTCGGCAAAATCAGTTGCACATTAAGTCATAAGTCAATCTGATAAATAAATTAAGACAAAATAGAGCACTTAGATAAAGAAAAGTCACCTCTCCGGTTGTGGAGGGGAACTTGCATAAATGAATGCTCTCCTCGGATTTATCTGACACTTTCCGCAGATTTTGATAAAGAACTTCAGTAAAGAATGGTGTAAATGGAGCCATCGTCACACAAGTTGTAACAAGAGCCTACATTTTTGTAAGTTGTCTTAAACTGGGTAAAGAAGCACAGAAAAATAATTCTCCATGAAAGGGGACTTTGAATATAAAAAAAATACAGAAATAAGGAATGGGGTGATAATTGGTGGTGTGCCACCACAGACATGACTACTTTGGAAGCTCAGACTAACTTCTAATCACAGTGAAATTAGCAACAGAATCATCACAGTGCCACCCAAGCTAAGGGGGCACAAGGCTACATAAAAATGACTCATCAGCATCATGGAAAAAACAATACAGTTGATGGGCGGAACAGATAATATTGGCACCTTAAGAGTAAGTGATGTATGAGCTAGCTTCAAAATACTTATTTTCAGTAATCCATAGACAATTTGCAGCACATTGACCAAAGAAAGCTGAAAACTGTGCACTACTGCGCATCATCACAAGTACTTACATGGTACAGCGTTGAAAGGGAAATTCTGCAGTCTTCTTCTCCAGTACGTCCCTTCAACCGTTTGCGATTCAATCGCACATATATGTTAGTAAGGTTGTCAATGTATTTTACCAAAAAAGGTACAACCTGAAGGGGCACCAAAGATAACAAATTAGATCAATCGGTCATTACACAACAGATCTTAAAAAGGAACAAATATATAAAAAAAAGGTTGAGCATTCAACCGTGTAAAGCCGATATGCATCCATCTCCTGTCGAACAAAGCTAACTAGACTTTCAGTTGCAGAGTTTATCCAGTGATCTAGCACATTGGATGACTTAAGAAGTGACCCTTGATCGATCGGAGAAAATACAGCAAGGCCCTCAACTTCAAGTCTCTTTGCATTTTGAACAAAGAATCTGTAAGCGTTATACCATGGGAGGAAGACATCTTTCACCTGAAAATTTTAAAGCATGTCAAATTGAGGGTCGTGTTCTTTTTCTAAAGGTAACAATTAACAATTGATAATTAATATCATGTGATCTATATGAAGACCAGTAGCCTGAACAAACAACATTAAGGAAGCACAGAGCTTTCAAGAATCAACTTACGACACCATAAACACCACTATCTTTGAATCGCAGAGACTCAGCGCGTACAACTGGCGAGTTTACCAAATATAGTCGCAAAGCGTCCTGAAAGAAAATAAATTACATCTTAATTACCAAGGGCAACACAGAGTCGATATGCATATGTATCTACAGAAAAAAGCCATTGACTTGTTCAAAGCAAGCACTACATACCGCTCCATACTTATTAATGAGATCTGTGGGTGACGGATAATTCTTTTTACTCTTGCTCATTTTCTTGCCATCCTCAGCCAAGACAAGACCATTGCAAATAAGATTCTTAAATGCAGGCTTCCCAAACAGTGCTGTTGAAAGTACCATCAGAGTATAGAACCTGCATTATAAAGCCACATCATAAAGGTGAAATTCATCCACTATTACAGGTTTTTCAGTTTGTGCACCATACCATATACTGTACATCCTACACCCAAAATATTAAGGATTCTCATTAACCGTAGGAGGAACTAATATAGGATGAAAAAACAAAAATATTAAGAACTAGATAAGATTCAAAGTAAGATTGCTCAATTTTTTAAGGACATAAAAGTATAAAGTGGAAAATTTAGGAGCCTCTTAGTGCATGTTATCAGCAAACAGCAATTTCATGACCATTAGTTACCAACGAACCCTACTATTCCCATTTAACTCTACTCTCCTTCGATATGTTCTGTCATCTGTACATTTCTGTAAATAGGCAAGTTTATCTGAAAATATAAGAAAGTAGAGGGTGTGACTTTAAAGAAATGGAATCTGTTTGCTTCTTTTGTCAAAACATCAACCACACTCTTCACCAAGATTTTGAAAAATAATGGTGATGATATGTTTTATGAACAAGAAAGTAGAGAAATGGAGAGAGGTCTGCACAAGCAAGGAAGCAAAGCCTGAGGCCCAGTGGAGCTTTGCTAGGAAGCACGTGGCCCGCAAATTGAACGGATATCTCATATGATAATTAAACATCACAAAAGGAAAATTTTAACAAACACAAGGAAATGCGCCCTCCGATCATTACTAACAAATGAAACATAACTTATATTATTCTGAAGAGAGTTACTAACCATCCGCGTGTTTGATCTAAACCCTCTGCAACAAAATTGCCAGGAAAATTCTTTTCAAATAGTTCCTTATTCTCAAATGGATAATGAATGTAGGCATATGGCATTGACCCACTCTCGAACCAGCAGTCGAAAACCTGGGTAAACAACCACAATTGCTTAGTGAAAACCATTTCAAAACCGAATAAAACACTGATATGTTCGAGCATTCACATCCATGGCATTGAGAAGACATAACACGGATAACTCTGATAAAAAAAAGAAGGAAATAGATGCAGCATAAATTTAGTACAATTTCAGCCATCTATTGAAAGGCAAAATTCAAAGAAAGCTTGCATCAGCAAAAACAACACAACAACTGATGCTAAAGCAATTCTAAGCAACAATAAGAGAAGGCATGAGCACACAAGAGTTTCTCACCTAGACTTCAATCAAAAGTTGATTGGTACGTATTAAGTAAATATTTAAAACAAGTTGTTTGTTTTCTTCAGATCAGAATTGCTACATTCAATCATATTAGAGATTACAAGGAGCAAACATTTTGCACTTGAATCGTTGCAGGTCTAATATGCTAACGTCTCATTTACTGGTACATTCAGTCTAAATATTGCACTGTCTATAACAAAAATGTTCTGAACATCAGCATAAATTAAGGTGTACAGCACATGCAAACAAGAATCCCTAGATATGGGCCTAAAGGAACTTACATCATCAACACGTTTGAGCACCCCAAACTCAGGTCCTCTCTTAGAGGGAACTGTAATATCATCAACATAGTGTCGGTGAAGATCAGTGACCTGATGGTATTTTAAAAAGAGTAAACAAAGGTTACTTATTATTTTCCAGAAGAAATGTCTCAGAAACAAAGATTCGGGAATTGACCACTGTTTCAAATATTTAATATACAGTAAGATCAGAAGAATATAGAACAAATTAAATAAATCAATATTAGATAGATGTTAACCTTGACTCCAGATAATTTTTCTAGTTTCTCGATGGAATCCATAACAACAATTTCTTCACCATCCTCACTCATCCACAGTGGAAGTGGAGTGCCCCAGAATCTACTTCTGCTAACAGCCCAATCACGAGCTCCTTCAAGCCAGTTGTGAAATCTTTTTTCCTGCATGAATTCATTGTTAATGAATAGATGTGTTAAAAAACAGAAACCTTTATGCATCATACTTCGTGAATATGTTGTTATCAACCATAAACTCTCCAAAAAGTCTTATGGCAACAAATAAGACTCTCGAAACAGTCATATGTATTGATTATTAAAAACAATGAAAAAGGAAATGGTGTTAGAAACATGGGATGGAAACAGAACTGGAAAGGCAAAACAATATGTGCATTGGTGGCACATCTAAACAATATGCAGCTACGAGCAGATCAAGCATATATGCAAATGATTTTGAAGGACACTATTCCAAATTTCCAACACAGTTCACGGAAACCATTAAATATGCCCAAAAACTTATCATATGTCAGACGACTTCATCATTGGGAATAAGAATGCTGGACCTTTCTATTACAAAAAATATTTTATGATATATAATCCGTTCCATTTAACATGACATAATGTTATAGATCTTGCTACTTAAAAGTGTTGCATGATTGTGTCAATGTCCTAATAGACTTATATTTCCAATGAGAGGAAGTATTTTATTTGGCTGCCATACACCTACTTCGCATGGTTCAGCACTCATGCCAACCACAGGTGCTTCAATAAGCACATTTCAGATAACTTCAAGGTCTGAAAAAAAGAAGCCTACTGACCCAGTGTAATGGGTGTATTAAGAGTTATTAATGCCCTACCCTAATTATTGTGTGCCTTAAAAAAGCTCAGATTAAGGACTACGAGGGGCTCCACACTTCTCTCTACAAGGTTTCTTCTGGATGGCACTGTGTCAAGGGTAGAAAGGTTAAAAATACCTTAACATAGTCAGGCACCCAGTAGGTCTCCTTGTTACATTCCAGCAACTGGTCCTTAATCTTCTCGACCTTGACAAACCTACAAAACAGCTACTCTTCAGGATACAAGTAATGCAGCAGGAAGACTAATGGTGAGCTGAAGTAACATACAACCAGTCAACAATAAAAAAGTTGTCTATTGTCCCAAGCAAGTTCAAGTAGGCTAGAGATGAATCCCATATGTAGTATTAGGGATAACGGAAACAAAAGAAATCAGGAGCGCTTATTTATGTATCTTGCTCACTATAGCATGATTAAAAAAAATCCATAAAGTGATTGTTCCATATCATAAGAGGAGGTATTGGACAGGATTGAAACAATATTGAACCCACCCATTTGTACTAACTTAAATCAAGCTGAATGGCAACTTCATCAATAGTCACAAAATATATGTGCACTGTGTAGAAGGTTACCAGCTTGGTACAGCCCGATAAATAAGAGGAGTGCCCGAGCGCCAGCAAAATGGATAAGAGTGCTCAAAGCTCCCTTTACTAACAAGTCTTCCTTTATCCTGTTCATGTTGTTTATCACTTTTCAGAGTGCAATCCTCAAGAAAATAGAAATAATGGGCCATAAAAATTACAAACTTGACACATTGTAGTGTTTTATCAAACCAGTGTATGAAATATGTATAGGAATGTTGGTTGGGTAACAAGAATCAAAGGTTATTTAAAGACTCATATGACCCCATAAAAAAACTGAAACAGCGACTTGCCTTAACAGCATTGATGATATCCTTGTCAGCTTCTTTGACATATTGCCCCTTAAAATCAGATATTTTTTCAATAAAGCACCCATCATCATCAACAGCAACAACAAGTCCAGCAGTCTGCATGAATAAGAGCACAAAATCAGATATCACCATCGCACACCATCACCAGAGATGAGGCATCAATCAATGAAGCAGCATGGTAAAGTGTACCTGTTGAAAATTAACAACATTGTGGCAAACAGGAAAATGAATCAAAGTCTCAGATTAGCCAAACTGTTTAAGATAATAGAAAAATACTGAACCGAGCTCTAGCTCTATAACGAATGCGCGTAGTAAGTACTTTCACTGATCTAAAAGCCTTTACAAAAATGAAAAAAAATTGGAGAGAGGACGGTTTTTAAAGCGTTAAGGCGAGGCGAGGCGAGCCACCACCGCCTTGTCGCCTAGGCGATGCCTTAAAAACAATGAGAGAGGTATTAGAAAAACTGTGCTCAAGCATTTAGCATTTTATGTTGCATCTTTAGAGTTGCAGCATGCTGATGGATGCACTCCTAGTGAAGGCATTGTGCCACACCATGTCCTTTTTTCCAAAACTGTCCTACTGTCAGATCAGCAGTAGTTTGATAGTATTCAATTTAATCAAAATCGATAAGGTTATTGCTCTGTGTTTCTGAAAAGAAGTTAGCTGCTATAAGGCCCTGTTTGGTACAGGGGTGGGGAGAAGCGCTTCTCTAATAAGCTGCACTAATATGGGAAAAGCAATTCTCTAAGAAGCGGGTCTAGTCCAGCTTCTATGTTAGTACAAATGGAGCTGTGGGGAGAAGCAAGGTCACGAGAAGCTGTAAAAAAAGGCACCGTTTGGCTACTAGTTTCAGCTCATTTTGATCATAAGCAGGATTTAAGCTGTTCCAAACAGGGCCATAGTAATATTCTCTTTTGCGCTGGATACCTTGCAGCTATTAGTTAGCCTGAATATTAATGAACTAAAGAAGTAATCCAACCTCAAATATCCCAGCAGCAAGACAAACACGATGGTCATCTTCACCAAAAGCAGGAGCACAATGGACAACACCAGTTCCACTATCATCAGTGACATAGTTATCCGCAATCACTCTGAAGGCAGTCTCTTGAAGTTCCAAGAAAAAATCAAATAGAGGAGTATATCTGCAATCAGAGAAAAAGGCAACGAGAACAAGAACAAAACAAAGCTCAATATGCATCTCTTGAACTTGAGATTCTCAGACAATCTTCAGCAATAATCAAGAATGGTATTGCTTCATATGAATAATGGTGGAACCGTTGTTGAGCAACCTAGCTACCAGTGCAAGATATTCAAATGCAACAATAACTATATTTGGCGTTTAGATCCCAAGCTATATAGACTACTTAGCTCATGGCAATAAGATCTTACAAAGTGTGTGGAAGAGCTATATATTCAAGCACACACCTCGAGTACTTCCAGTTTAGAAGCTCTACCAAACACTTAAAAAGTGCAGGCTAGTGAAGATGCATGTAATATAAAACGCATTAACACTATGTTGTGGTCATAAGGAAACAAGACCAACTACAAGATTGGTCAAAATTCGAAAGAAAGGTACTCACTTTAACCCAACCAAGGATGACCCCGGAATCTTTGCCAGCAGCTCATATGATTCCTTATCTAAACCATCCTGAACAACTTCAGCATTGCTTCCCTTTGAAGGTGCTTGCTTCTTTCCTGAAGCTTTGGCCTTAACTGGCAACTGCCCAAGCCTAGATTCCGCAATAACATATACGGCTCCATTTGACTTGTCCTTAACCTGTTCGTACACAGTAAGCATCCTCAAACAACAGTGTATAGGTAGAGAGGTGCGTGAATAATAAAGTTCTCTCGTGACAACCAACCTGGAGTGCCCGGTAGACATGGAACAGAATAGGAAGACAGCATGCAAAAAATGAAAAGAAAAAAGGGTCCCTAAGCAGAAAAGTACCAACCTTTACGTATGTGAGATTGGCGTTGACACATAATGCAAGGTTACTAGGAAGTGTCCAGGGTGTTGTAGTCCATGCAACAAGAGACGCATTGTCCGCATCACCGACAATAGGGAAGGATACCATCACTGCTGGGTCAGGTACAGTCTATGATACAATTTAAAAATCAGCTACTGTAAATTGCAACAACAAAATTCGCGAGTGCAAGGAAGGAAATAACCAACCCTGTAGTCCAGCGCTGCCTCAAAGTTAGACAGTGCGGTTTTGCAGCCTGTGCTGTAAGGCATCACCTGGAGCAAGAACAAGAGTTCAGGAGGCTTTAAGATACTCCTTGCATTACAGAGAACAAAAATATAACTACAATTCATTTTGTCATTTTAGATAGGAGCTTATTACCAGATAAGCTGCATGTTTCTAGTTCTTCTATTTCTAGATGGATCAAGAGGCAACTTGTACAGAGATTTCAATATTTGTTGTACATTAGCGGTAACAAAACACACAGATTACCCTAGAATCGACACATAATTCCTGTGACGACAACCGCAGCACACCCCTAAAAGACATGTGTGCGGTCACAAATGCCAGATCAGGAGATTAGAAACAGAGCATTCCATTACAGAAGCAATATATATAAAGCAGGGTCAAAAAGTATTATACTCCATGTAATGATATGTACTTCTCACATTGAGATAATGCAAAATACTGACAGTTGCATATATAACCAACACAGAGAAAGTTTACACCCAAAATAAGATGAATATTTAGTGGCAAAGTTGAAAACACCATCAGGTCCAGTTCTGACTTGTCAAACTAGATTCATTGAGTCCTAAGCTTGTCGAGCTTCATAAAAACTAAGAACTATAAGTGAGGATAGAAAAGTGACCTTGAAGCCCCTGTAGACGAGGTCCTTCTCCCAGAGCTGAGCAAACACCCACCATACACTCTCCATGAAGTTGAGGTCCATGGTCTTGTAGTCGTTCTTGAAGTCAATCCACCTCCCCGTGCGCGTGACGACGGCCTCCCACTCGGAGACGTACTTGGTGACGATGCTGCGGCACGTCTCGTTGTACTTGCCGATGCCGAGGTCGAACACCTGCTGCCGGTTGGTGATGCCGAGTAACTTGTCGATCTCGAATTCGACGGGGAGGCCGTGGCAATCCCATCCGAACCGCCGAGAGACGTGCCGCCCCAGCATCGACTGGTAGCGGGTGACCACGTCCTTGATGGTGCCGGCGAGTATGTGGCCGTAGTGGGGCAGGCCCGTGGCGAAGGGCGGCCCGTCGTAGAAGACGAACTCCTCGCCTCCCTCCGTGCGGCGGAGCTGCTTGCCGAAGGCGTCAATCGCCGCCCACAGCTTGAGCATCCCCTCCTCATGCGCCGGGAAGGAGAAGTCCTTCCCCTCGCATACGTCCTCCATGGCCTCCTCTCCGGCGGTCGCGGCGGCGCCGAAGGGGGCCGGGATTTCGAGCGAGGGGGCGGCGAGGGCCGCGAATGGGGCTAGGGTTTCGGGCGAGGCGGCGGCGGCGGCGGCGAAGGGAAGGGTGGGGTGGGAGTTGGGATTTGCTTGGGAGGGGAAGACGAGGGTTTAGAGCTAGAGCTCACGTGCCGCGGGCGTGCATTCCTTCCCTTGCCGGATTGGGTCCGAAGGAAATTTCCACCTCGACCCCTCAAGACTTCCTAATTTATCTGCAGTGCTAGCAGTAGCGGGCAAGTAAAGCATTTATTTTCGCAGGTACAGTAGTGCTCAAGTAGAACCTTTTCTTTTATGGGTGTACAAATAGCCAAGTAGTACTATAGCCTACTAGTATAAAGGATCATTTTAGGTAAAAGTGTAGTAAAAAGGTATGTCCACAGTCCACACCACACATGACATGAAAATTTGTGGCCGCATCTTTAACTCGTCGAATGGAGTCCCATATGCTCTTGGACGAAACTCAAACATATTCCATTATATCTTCATTTGGTTTGTATTAAAATTTGTTTAAAAAAACTTCATTCGGCTGAAGTTTATAAGAAACCTGCATGATATAATTTGCTTCCAAACAGAATCTACATTTGATCAAAATTTATAGAAATATTCACTAAAATGGTCAAATTAAGTTAAATATTCACTGAAAATGGTCAAATTAAGTCTCGCATCCACTTTATTTCGAAGATGATGAAATTGAAAAGACAAAAAATACTTTGGATAATTTAATAAGCAGCAAACTCATATATGTAGGGAATTTGTAAGACGGAATAGTCAATTTCGTCCTCAAATCATAGTTCAAGACTTAATTTCATCTTTGAACTACAAAAATAGTTGTTTTGGTCCTCAAATCTCCTCAACCGACTCAAATTCGTCCTTGAGCCAATGTGGAGGGCCACGCTGGCTCGTTATGTCATTGCTCAGTCCACTCCGATAGCCAAATACTACCTCCGTTCTTAAATATATGACACCATTAACTTTTTTCGTCAGTTTGACTATTCGTCTTTTCTACAAATATTTTAGCAAATCAATAAACCAACAAGTTAAATCTAAAGTACATTGGATAATAGATATAATGATATACATTTTACTTTAGTTAACTAATTTGTTCAATATATATTGATAGTCAAAGTTGGAGCAAAAAATCAACGGTGTCATATATTTAAGAACGGAGGGAGTACCATTTTATCCTTCTCTGCTCCTACCCCCTACGCGTGTGCCCACCGGCTAACCAACTGTGCGCTGTTGCAGCGGCCGCGGTCCCTGGCAGGCAGCACGATGACTCGTCCCGTGCCCTCCTCCCAACGCGTCGCCCGCTGCTGCTGCTCCTACTGCCGCCGGCGACCACAAGCAGAAGAGTGCGAGCCACGGGAGGACGAAGGTGGCCGGTGGCGGCGCAGGCCCTCTACCTGCGACCAGTCGTCCCGTGTGCAGGAGGGCGCGGCAGAGCGAGGCCGGTGGGCACACACGAACGGGTAAGAGTAAACAAGGGTAAAAATGGTATTTAGCTATCCGAGCTAATTGGGCAATGACATGGCGAGCCAACGTGGTGCTCCACGTCAGCCGAAGTACGAATTTGAGCCGTTTGATAAAATTTGAGGATCAAAACAACCGTTTTCATAGTTCAAGAACGAAATTAAGCATTGAGCAATAGTTTAATAACGAAATTGACTATTCCGCCAACTTATGACACGGGCGCCCTATCATTGCTATTCACTTTGGTAATATTTATTCTTGCATACGCCTTACAATTTGAAACTAGCAACATTTTACATATGTAACATAGCTTGGAGATAAACTGGCAAGGATGAAAAATTGAGCCTCCGCCAACTTTATTTATAGATTATTGTAGATAAAGAAAAATAAAAACGAACGATTTGACTAGCTACTGATCATCAGCGTCATCGTCGAATAACGAGCCTCCGGCCATGTACGCTTCAAACTCCCTGTGCAGGCGCTCGATAACGTTGTCAAGCGCGGCTTCGCGCGCGCACATGAGGCCGTAGTACTGCAGCATGCCGGCGCAGGCCGGGTCCTCCCAGTAGTTGCACTGGACGAGCTTCTCTGTCGACACGTCTGGCTCGTGCTCGTCGCGCTCGTGCGCTCTCTTCTTCCTCGCCCCCGCCGCGTGCGGTTTCTTCGTCTCCTCCATCGTCGTCCCGTGGTCTACGACCTCTGGTCTCTTCGTCGTCGTACCCGTGGCCGTCGATCTATTGTTAGCAGTTGCGCCGCCGCCGCCGTTCATCGCAGTCTCCGCGGAACTGTGTTCGATCTCCTGGTATATGTCGGTGTCTCAACAATTTGCCAAAGAACGTGCATTGCAATGGTCCCCCGTAGCGCGATGTTTATAGTCCTGGCCGCTGTACGAGTCGTCGGAGACTCGGAGTCGACGTAGGCCCAATTTTCGATCGATGGACCGGCCGGAATCCATGTCCGACTCTTTCTGGCAACCGGATCGGTTTTCTCGTTCATAAAAATAGATCTCTTTCCCTTTTTGTGTGTGTGTTATAGGTCGAAAATGTTTTTTTGGGGGGGGGGGGGGGTGTTGTTGTTGTTATAGATCTCTTGCCTTTGTGGTTTCACTCTCACTCACGTTGTAGTAAACATGAGCATTTGTCGAGCCGGACCGAAAAAGCTCGATTTATATTTTGGGCTGAAAAATTGTGTCCACAAACGTCCCCTAGACATTGTCGGGCCGGGTTGGACTCATACTTTCCACTATGTTAGAAAATAAATAAAAAAAGTCTGTTTTACCTCCCTGAACACTCCCTGAACACAGAGATAAGTCCACGTTACCTCCTTAGACTAAAAAACTGGGTGAACCACCCCCTTAACTTAAAAGCAGTTTTCATTTTGTCATTTTCAATTAAAAATACATCTTGTAAATACTTAATAAAGTTATTAAACCATGAAAAACATTTTTCTTAAATTTTTAAAAATTACAAGAAAACTCCTAGAGATGGACTGGGACCCAAGAAATTAAAATAAAATATTTAAAACTAGTAAAAATGTCTATAAATCTTTTTAAAATTCAATTTAGCTCCAGCAAAATGAAAATATATTAAAATTTAAACCATCATAAAATTTTAATTGAATCTTAAATACTTTTCGCAGAGAAAACGTGAAATAGAGTGATATGATAAATTCATCGTAAATGTAATGTATTCATGATGGCTTCATTTCATGTTTTTATTATGAAAAGTATTCAAGATGCAATTATATATGGATTAAAATATTTTAATATATGTTTTACTTTTTTGGATATGTTTTCCATTATTCTAGAGCTAAATCTAAATTTTAGATAATGTTATTGACATTTTTACTTGTTTTAAATGTTTTATTTAGATTTCTTGTGTCCCAATTCATCTCTAGGATTTTTCTCAAATTTATTTAAAGCTCAAGAATATTTTTTCGTGATTTAATAACCCCATTAAGTATTTACATGATTTATTTAAATTAAAATGACAAAACCACATATGAAAACCGCCGTGGGCGGGCTAAGTCCCATCGGGCTCAAGTCGGGCCAGGCCAAGCCAGAAATGCTCAGATATACTCTCTCGCCCTGCTGCTATGGTACATCTCGGTGGGTTCGAAGCTCCTTTGTGGGGTCAAAATTGTTCTCTTTTTTTTTTTCTTTTTACAAAGTTTAGACTACCAATAAACGTTGCATGCACCACTTGATGCATATGTATGGGATCTGGTTGGTGGAATTCAAGCAATTTGTTTGTATGATATGATTCACTTCTATTGCTAAAATAATGTATGAAGCACGATAACTTCATTCTGGATGGGTTGGTACAATTAAGGCTGAACAAAAAAGAACTCATACCTCTTAGCTCGCTTAGCTTGTAGCTACCTCGGCTCAGTTTGGCTCATTCAGTACTTGAAAAAGAAACATAATATGCATTTCCATACAAAGGACATCTAGATGCAGCTTTGTTTCCATACACAATCTCTAGTGTTCCTAATTTGATACACTTGCAGACTTGGTGTTTGCCAGCTTATTTGAGCCATAGCATGATCCAGTTTGAACATACAGTGCTTGAGAAAAAAAAATACTCAGTTTTCATACAAAAAATATCAAGTGCTTATTTAAGTATACAGAAACAAGAACCTGACAGTATTTCTTATTGAACACAATTGCAAATACAAAGTATTTCTTGAAAAGCACAAGTATTTCTTCTAAATACAAGTATGAATGAAATTATAACCAAGGAAAAAATACAGGTATAAAAAGTAAGAGTGATACTTATCAGACTGCTAATTGTCCTCTTGATGAAACTATCTTTGACCCACTAAAAGCAAAGAACAATTGACCTCTTCACAACAGTCGACTATTTTTAATTAATGGACAGACAAGAGTAAAGGGGCAGAAATTGACCTGGTTAGTTGCTCTTTTGTATATATCAAGTGCCCTAACAGCGTCATTTCTTTAAATCCCAAATAACTGAGATAGAGAATAAGTAAGTTTGATAGGAAGTTAATAAACCTAGCAAACATTTACCAGTATTTACAAATTTATCAAGGTGATAGCGAAAGATAGTTCAATCAGATTGTTTGTGCCATTACTAATGGTGGTGCAGATTTTAGCACTCTCTAAAACAACCTACCAGTAATGCACCGAGAGTCCGAGACTGAGAAAACACTTCTCCAGTGCTTTAAAGGAAACAAACATACAATTTTGATATAAGAATGAAAGGAGCCGGGTGCTTATACTTACCATGGAAAGTGCATGCTTGATTATAATACTTTTAGATGATGCTCGTTATAGCTAAAAATTTCAGAAATTAACAGCCAGTTTGAACAAGTAAATGGAAGCCCATCAATGCAGAAAAGTGGTGAAATAGTACACACAGTACAAGTAAAAGGAATCTACGTGGCAAGCAAGAAGCGAAAAAACGGAGCTGCTGTATTGGTCACAGATGATCAAACAGATCAACAATATCAAGATCTCGAGTTCTCTGTGGGGATCAGAATTTTCCATACATTTAGAATATTTTAGCAGTTGATGTCTCATGAAAAATCTTCAAATCGCATACAATGGACAAGAAAACTAGGAAAATAACTGATCAGACAGATGTATGACATGTTACATGAGAAAAAAAATTCTTCACATTTGGAGTTGATAACTACAGTAAGAGAAATAATTAGCTACATGATAGTAGTTAGGTGAAGAATGCATGGAGCCCGGAAATGTTCCACTTTGTTTGAGCAACCTAAATGGGAGGCTAAAAATAAGTGCAATAACTGTGCATCAAACTAAGAACCACAACAATCAATCAAAACACTGAATCGACTAATGGGGGAAGATATTTTTACGCACTGCACCTGAAACCACAGCACCTGAACAACACAGGAGGTCAAATTGGTAACGACTCAAGTAAATAAATGGAACCATCACGAGACCCTATAATTTTATATTAATGGATCATGAAACCTTGACAAATTATATGCACTTGGTAAAGACTCAAGTCAACTGGCTGCCGAAGTAATTTTTAAATACAGTAGCCTGAAAAGGGGAATATATGCTGAACTGAACTCAATCCATGTTCTGTTATGGACATTTTCTTTGGAAAACAGTTTGTGCGCAGGAGGAAAGTTAAGGATAAGAATGTTAATTAGTTTATCTTTGATTTGGTTAGCCGCCAGATTTGTTAGCCGGCACATAGTTAGGGAGTTTGTTAGTAGAAGTCCTATATATCTAGGACTGATTAGTTTGGAAGAGTTTAAGCAGAAATTAGATAGGACTCTAGGCTCAGAGCCTCATAGGGAGGGCGAGCGGGTTTGTATCTATCTGCATCTATCTCTAAGCAGTCAATAAACATCTAGTTCATATCATGTTCAGCCAAAAGGTAGTGGTGCTATTAGAATAATCTATTATTTAATATATCAATATATATTGGTAAAATAATTGCTCACAGTTAACTTGCATTTGCCATTTGGCACTTCCCCTCAAGACAGAAGGTTATATACTGATATGCCCACATTATTGATAAATACAATGTCTCCAACATCCCCTCCAGAATCCATATATGCAAATAGAATGCCACAAGGTTCTATCATACATCCATCAGACAGACTAAATTCAAAACATAGAAGATAGCTCAAGGAGGTAATCTAAAAATTACTAGACTAGCCTGACACACAAGGTACCAAGGGGATGATGATGAATATTGTAACTCAACTATGAGTTTCATAAAACGTGTATCAGGCAAAGGGGGCCAAATAACAGTTCAAGCGCAACCCTTGTCAGAACAAGTCACACCCACATTTCCTTGCTAACTGTGTCATAGTCTGTTTGTAGTAACCTTGCTTCCATGTTTTCATTGCACATGCATGTTAGTCTGATGCATTCACCACTCATGAATTGCTCGGCAGCTAACCATTTCAGTCTACATAAGAGTAAATAAGATTTAACCAATCACCACAAAATCAAAGCATCACAAAAAGTGTATAACCCCCACCGAAGGAATTGAAGAATAAACCTTCCAGGTAAACACAAGAGGAGAAAAAAATGTTGAAAAACTGTACAGTATTTGTCAGGATATTTGCATTTTGAAAGTTCTCTAATTTAACACACATAAAACCTGGTAGGTCCATTATCTCGTCCCACATAACTGAATTGAGAGAAATGAAAGATATGAAAAGGAAGAGGAAGATGAGACAACATCACAGATTTGAATGGCTCAGGTGGAACAGAAACCCCAAACCAACTAACCAAGTAATCTAAATGGGAACATGGGGTCACGAACTTGACAGAAATCCCCATAATCGAACCCCCCCTAAACTGAATTGATTCGATCGCTAACAGGCAAAAAGCCCCAAATCAAACTCAAAATTTAAGCATGGATTGGGAATCAAATTGCCTTGGCTAACAATCGGCAAATCACCCTCGCACCTTGCCTTTGGTTGGAGCTGCAGCAGGCGACGGATCAAGATGTGGAGACTACCTCACCGGCGCAGAGCACGCGATTTGGTGGCGGCGCGGCGGCAACCCTGAATCGCCTCCGATTCGCCCCCTCAGTACAGTAGAGGCGTGCTCTCCGGACTGGCTGCAGATTAGGCGAAATAGGATCTCGGACACTAACCCAGCAAGTAGTCAACATTCCAACTAAAAAAAAAGTTGCGCACAAGTGCACCCGAGAACAGCCAAACGCGACGAGCCAAAAACGTTTATAGTACTAGGGTTCTGTTTAGTTTCCAAATTTTTTCCTAACTACTCGTCATATCAATCTTCGAACACTGATTAGGAGTATTAAATGTGGATTAATGACAAAACTCATTCCATAACCCCTACCTAATTTTTCGATACGAATCTAACGAGCATAATTATGTCATAATTAGACAACAGTATGCTACAGTAAACAATCTCTAATAACAAATTAATTAGACTTAATGGATTCGTCTCGCGATTTTCCGTCCATTCATGTAATTAGTTTTGTAATTAATCTATATTTAATCCTCTTAATAGGCCTCTAAAGAGACCCTAAATTTTTTTTTTTGGAACTGAACAGCCTCCAGATCGTTTTCCATCTATCGATCACCGATCCGAGAGCAGCTTGCTGAGGTCTCCGTCAGCCTCCGCGGCGCGGGAGCAGCTTGCTGGGGTGGTCGCGCGCCCCGTCAGGCGGCGAACGAGATCCTCTGCCATTCGGCCTCTGCCATTAAGTGGCTGACGTGAGGGCCCAGACGTGGTGAGACCCACACGACAGTGACCCAATAGCAGGGACGTGAACGTCAGAGGAACCGGTTCCTCAGGCGGGGACTGGGGTGGCACTCCGTGCTTCCGAAGCCAGTCGCGCAGGTCCGCGGCCCGGTCCCTCCACACGTCGTACTGCTCGATCGCATGGTCGATCGCCTGCTGGCGCGACTGCAGGGCCGGCGCCACCCTCTTCCACTCTCCTCGGGCAGCAGCTTGCTCTGCCATCGCCCTCTTCTCCACAATTAACCTGCGGACGTCTTCATACCTCTTCGCCATCACCGTGTACGCCTTCTTAAGGTCACAAAGCTTAACATCGGTCTCAGCGTCAGCCTCAGCCTGCGCAGATTGCAACGATCAGTTAAAAAAGGCAACAGCCCCGCACAGCGGCAAACGGACGGCAAAAACAAAAGGATAGACAAATCGACACAGTTAACACTTACCGCTGCCGCCGAGGCGCCCTGGAACGCGCCGGCGTTGACGCCGTGGCCCTCGCCGGTAACCTGGTTAGCGTTGCGGGCGTCCTGTCCCTCGTATCGCGCAGCGACGCCCTGGAACGCGTTGGCGTTGAAGCCGGAGCCCTCGCCAGTCATCCGGTCGGCGTTCCCGCCCTCGTATCGCTCCGCGACGCCGTGGAACGCGCCGGCGTCCCCTCCCTGGGCCTTGTCCGCGCCACCGTCGGCCGCAACAACCTGCGAGAGCAGTTTGACACATGAGATCACACGAACACGGGGGAGGAGAGGGCCCGGGCGGGGGGCTGTAACAACCTGTAGGCCATGAGCGCCGGCCTCCGCCTCCACGCCGGCTCCTCTGAGGACAGGAGGACCCAGCTGTGGGCCGCCGACTGCCCTGCCGCCGCGGGGCGCACCCAGAACACCGGCGGCACCGGCCCCGGCTCCCGCAGCAGGCGCTTGCCCCCCTGCTGCCCCTTCTCCCACGAGCTGGAGGGGGAGCTCAACAGCTTGACGGGGAGACCCGTCACGCCGGCGGGGCTCGATGGCCCACCTGAGCCGGCAACCTGGCGCGGGGAGCCGTGCGGCCTCTCCACGCAGCACGGCGAGCATGCCGACCCCGTGCAGGTCCTGACCCAAGCCTGGCGCGGCCGCGGCCGCGGCATCCAGTACCCCGCGTCCGTCGCGGAGAATTGCCGCCACGCCACCGACGACGGTCGCCGGCAAGTAGCTCATCAATCTTCCTCTTGAGTCCACCAACGGAATCCAGACCGATTCAGTCCCGCGGCGGAGCACGGGAGCCCAAATCTCAAAGGCCCGCCGCTCGCGACCGCCGCCACGGGCTTCTTCAGGGACCCTGACGACCTGAATACGCACCGAACGGCGAACGCCAAATGATTAACGCGATCGAAACTGATTACGAGCGAAATTTGAACAATCACCGTAACTGCATATTCATAATTTGGACAGAAACTCAAGAAGCTGCATAGTACTCGGGATGAGGATTACAAGTTCCCCAAACGAACCAAGCACCAATTAAATACACTACCGCTAACTAGAGTGCAGCCTACAGAACGAACCACAATTAACAAAGTGAATCCAGTTCAGAAACTTCCTAATTCGACGAGAATTCAGAGTCTGCAGTTTTTACCAGAACTCAAAGCACCCAACTAAGAAAACATGCAGGGATTTCCAAGAGGCTCAAACCAAAGCGACGTTGAGGAATCGAGAAGGGGAAGTGGGGGACTCACCGGAGTTGGAACGGGAAGGGCTGGGATCCCCGGTCTTGGTGAAGCAGCTTGTACCTCCACCACCCAATGCATCAAGGCGCACTGGAAGTGCAGCTGGTCGGCGGATACCCCGGTAAGCCGGCCGTCAGCGCGGAGGCAGAGACCAAATACGTGGCGCAGCGCAATGTAGTAGCGCCCGCCCCCCTCCCACACGCTCACGGCGATCCACAGCGACGCGGGGTGCCCCGGCGTGTCGCCGCCGCGCTGGACGACGCGGCGCCCCCGGAACTCCGGCGACAGCGCGAGGTGGCCGCCGTAGGCGGCGCCGCGAAGGAGGACGTAGGAGACGCTGTCCCGATTGAATCGCCGCACCTGCCACGCCGCGTTCGGCGAGGCGCGGTGCGGGCTCAGGGAGACGCCGACCCCGTCTCCGTCGGCGGCGAGGTAGGTGCCGCGCGCACGGCTCTGGAGCCGCACGACGGTCCCGTCACGGAGCCGGTCCATCGCCGCTGCCCGGTTGGTAGGGCGGCGGCGGTGGCTGCTGGTCGGCGCCGCTTTGATTCTCTCGATCGCGAGGAGGAGGAGGAGGAGGGAGGGGGAGGAAGCGGCGGTTTGTTCGTTGGGCGACGTGTCTCCACCGGCGGGGCATTTTAAAGCTTGTCCTACGATTGGCGATGTGGGGCCATCCGGGCCCACCGCGCTTGGCCGCGCGGCGTACGAAGGCATCGGCGCGGCGTGCGGCGCCACGGCGAGGCGAGAAGCCATGAATTCAGTTGCAGACGAAAGCGTAAGTGTGAAATACGCCAACGCTGGCCTCTGGGTCTCTACTGGTGGTTGCTGCAAGCTTGCTCTTACGTGCTGCGACATGGAGGTTCAAAGTTCGAGTCCGCTGTGTTTTTAACTTCGTTTTTGCCACGTAATTTTAATTTATTTCCCTATAGAAACTTTATATAGCTGACGAGTTTCCAAATCCCTGTCCAATAATGTCTATAAAAAAAAATCCCTGTCCAATGCAAAACCAGCACTGGATCTCCTTTCTGACAGGAAAATTAAGCATTGATATTTCTCAACAGGTACTCTCATCGAGTCTCCATCCAAGCAATGAGCAAACTCTGCCGATGCTTCGTCTAGGCAAAAAACAATAATTTAGATCCGTACTATTACAATTTCGAAACTTGAAGATATACTATTACAATTCGTCTATTCGCAAGCGTATCATTGCAATTCTCACTTTATCTGAAATATACTATTGCTTACCCTTTCAACGTGTTTGTAAAAAAATTTAGACCAAATTACCTCTATCTTCTTCCTCTTCCTCTCTCCTCTATCATGGTCGGCATTCATCCGTCTGCCGGCACCACCCTCGTGCCCATCCGACGTCCGCGCGCCGCCAGCCTCACGCCCGTCCAGCGCCGCCCTCGCACCAAGTCCCCCGCTCTGCCCTTGCACCCCCGCGTCTGCTCCTAGTCAACGCGGAGCAGGAAGCCGTCGGGACGGGGCGGATCTCGGCGGAGTCAATGCCCACAGCTCGACGGAGCTTGATTTGGCATGAGAGCGTCGTCATCGAGGAAGCTGCGCCGGCGGTGGAAGAGGAAGCCACGACCCCGCCAAGGCCGAGTCCCCACGCTCCGCAATGGCCTCCGCAGCCAGCTCCGTGAGCGGAGAGGGAGAAAGAGAGAGAAGAAGAGGAGGCTATCGGGAAGAAGAGGACATCGCTAAGAAGAATAGGAGGCCGCTGGTGCTCGCCTCGCCGCCGCCGCCGCCACCGCCGACCTCATCACCGGGAGGACATAGGGAGGGGAAGGAGGAACCGCGCGGGCATAGAGAGGAGCCGCGCGGCGGCTTGTCCCTGAGCTCCTGCTCCGGTGGATGAGAACATGTGAGAGGAAGAACAAGAGGAGTGAAGAAGAGGAAGAAGATGGGAGTAATTTGGTCCTAAATTTTCGAGAAACACGTTGAAAGGGTAAGCAATGACATATTTCAGATAAAGAGAGAATTGCAATAGCACGCTTGCGAATAGAGGAATTGTAATGATATATCTCCCAAGTCTGAAAAATTGTAATGGTACCAATCTAAATAAAAAAATGCTGTCAAGATTGTTCTCCTAGGGCGACCTCATGAATGAGTTCCATGCAACTCAAGTAATCAGCTCGCCTACTTTTGACGAATATTTGTACCGTCCGGTTACAATGGGATTGAGTTGTATTTAGTTTCTTGTCTTTAAAAACTCATTACGAGACTTGTAGAGGGTCGGGTCGGATTTCACTATGCACTCTAACAAGTGAAACAACTACAATTCCCGACTCTGTGATTCCACATGCAATTGTGCACCCTTCTCTTCTATCACTACAATCTCTTTCAAGCAAAATTAGATTCATCTCTAGCTAAACAGCTACTGAATCTAACATCATGCTCTACCAGACTGCACCCATGATATTGAGAACTTATAGTCACCACCGAGTCACATATAATTGCCACATTAGCATTGCTCTTCTGTTACCGCTGTCATACTACACCAGAAGGCTTACACCGTTGTCTCCTGCAGTCTCATCCAACCAGATTACTCCAGTTGCAAGTATAAACATCACCGTCTATACTTTCTTCCAGTTTAGCCATTGAAGCTTCTTCGCACCTTTCGATCCATGGTTCAGAAACCCGCACATGCAACTCGAATCGATTCACACCTTTGCTAATTTGGAAGCACGCAAACTCCTCTCATGCAAACTTGCATCCTGAGCTCGTACCACATGTCACCACACCACAGAGAACAACTCCATTAGCTGCCACGCTCCTATGTTGTTATTGCTGATCCTAGCGTCAGCTCATGGGCATAACGGGCCGAGCCGGATTCTGCTGCGTACTCTAAAAACTTTGTTCAAAAAAATAATCAAGTTGCAAAAAAAAATCAAGTTGTTAAAAGGAATGGCCAAGTTCGTTGCGTCGGGTTGGGAGCACCGTGGCACCGCGCTTCCTCAGCGTTGCGCCCACGGCGGTCATGTAATTTTGGGTTGTTTGGATGGAGAAGTAAATGAGGCAAATTTATCTTAAATTTACCCTTAAGGTACCAAATATATGGTGCAAATGTGGTGGGGTAAATGTTGTGTCCCTCTAATTCTATTTACCCTTAAAAAGTAGAAAATTGGAGTAAAATGGTGGTGTCAGAGGTTTAGATCTGAGCAGTCCAAGGGGGGTCAACCCCGGTGGTTTATTTGTTCGGCAGGGAGATCGGGAGCTAAGAACGCGATGGTTATGCTAGCGTAGCACACGGAAATCACGGCAAGACACAAGGGACAAGGCAATTTTATACTGGTTCGGACCTCCGGAGAGCAAAACCCTACGTCCAGTTCTTGATTGTATTGCTTTGATCGTGGCGAAGGTGGAGGTCGTACATGACTTGTCCCCGGAAGGACGCCCTTGCCCGCCTTATATTGGGCGACGGACAAGGTCGGTGGACCGGAGTCCAGGTCGGTTACAACAGGGAAACCTATCTCTAGTCAGTTACAACATGGAAAGCTTATCCGAGCTGTCTTAATCCGTCTGAACTTCCTTGACTTGCACGCCAAGCTGTCTTCTCGTCTTCGGGCCCACATGTCAGGTCGGGCAGACCTACTGACAGGTCGGCGGGTCTTCTAGTAGGCCGGACCCACTTGTCGGGGACGGCCGTGAGCCTGGTCGGTGGGGACCCAGGGGTACCCATATCTCACAAGCCCCCGAGCGATGTGTAGGCGCAGTGACCTTAGAAGGTCACGACGAAGTCATAGAGCTATCGACATGTCGAATAGCGTGCACGTCGGTCCAAAAGAAGAAAACAAAGCCAGCTTAGCAGCCGACCTGTTTGTAGACTTGCCGAATGAAGAGAGGTCGAGTGATGACCTATAGGAAGCAGACTTCCAATAGATCGAAACGACGATGAAAAAATTCAGAGGGCGTCAAGGACGCACTCATAGAGTAGTATCCAAGCATCGTGGCGGGCAGGATGGCCGGTATGATGATCCAAAAAAGAAAAATAAGAAAAAGTAGGTCGAGTAACGACATGATGAGAAACAGGTTTCCCAACAGGTCGGTACGACGAAGAAATCAAGACGGCGTCAAGGACGCACTCGTAGAGTAGTCCCCGAGCATTGAAGCAGACAACATGGCTGGTTTGATGCTCAAAAAAGAGAAGAAAAACTGAGTCGTGATCTTGGTCGAACGGAGTGTAGAGACACCCAGATCTCCCAGCATGGCTGCAAGGAGTCTGGCAGGGCCGACCTCGTGGAGGCTTTGTAGGCGTGCCGACCTCGAAGGGGTCTCAAATCAATAATGTCTAGTATCCGAGGATACCCAGCAGGATCTTGAAACGTGCGTCGCATGAAGAGGTCATCTGTAGTGGTCGAAACGGTCAACGATGAAGCTGGCGAAATAATGTTGATCTTGAACGTATGGAGTGTAGAGACACCCAGATATCCTGCATAGCTGCAAAAAGTCTGGCAGAGCCACCCGAGGCATGCCGACCTCAAGAAGGTCTCAAGTCTATAGCGCCCAAGCACCCGGAAGCACTTGGCAGGGCCATCAGGCGCGCACCCCACAGGGAGGTCTTCATTCCCGACGTAAAATCCTGGGTGTCCAGAGCAGGCTGGCAGGGCTACAAGAGCACACCGACCTCGGAAGGTCACGCATCCGGGGCGCCCAACTAGGTTGGTAGAGCCGTAGACGTACAGAGGTATTGCAAGACCTAGGTATTAAGGCACGCCGACCTCGAGGAGGTCGTTTTGGTGCCCAGACGACCAACATAGCTGCCAGCCATCTAGTAGAGCCACGGTACTAAGGTATTGACGACCTCAGCGATAGGCACACCGACCACGGGGGCCCGACGAAAATCGTAGATGTGAAGCTTCTGATCTCCAGGCGTCCAGACGGATCTGGCAGAGCAGCGAGGCACGCCTACCCCGGAAGGTCTTCAATCGAACCTACGACCATTCTGCTCAGGAAACAGAAATATAAGCTGATTGGAATAGGTCCGTTTACATGCAGAGCCATAGCGGGTGCACCAGGACGCAGAGCCTAGCGGGTGCAATGAAGAAGCAGAACCATAAAAGGTGCGTGTAATAAATTGAAACCGTAAAATATTAATTAAACTGGCACTTAGCTTGTACGTGGAGTCGAGGAGATCGTCGTGGTTGCGGTCGGGACGTGGTCGTCGAGCACGGCAGACGTGCATGGACTCCAACGCCATCAGGCCATCTGCCGCTGGCGACTTGGTGCTCGGCAAGTTGGCCGTGCATGGCCGGATTATGCATGCGTGCATCAGGGAAGAATAACATATTATAATAAATCATGCCGGTCAAAACAAAGGAAATCCGATATACTTAAAGAAAGAAATGTAAAATAAAAATATTCCCTCTTTACGTGTGAACTTGTATGTAGTTGGTTTGGCCTTGAGCAGTGTACGTGGTGGACTCGTAAGCTGATAGGTCCAGGCCGTCGCCGACCTTGATTCGCACACGTACGTGTAGATGGATTTCTCGTATCTGAGCAGATTGACGTCGCAGTGGACACGGAGTCATCACGCGCGGACGTTCAAGGCTTGATTTATGCAGATGTATTCTTCCCAACCGCATCGGATCTCATGAACACCGCCGTAGATAGTCGGGTGGGTGGGTGGATGTGAAAAAATTTTAGCGCGCCGTCTGTAGATCAAAGACGTCGACCTCACGATTAGATCGGAGGGTGGCAGCGAGCAGGTCGCTGCGGAGATATCCTTCATGTCGTCGTCGAAGATGATCGCCAGAGCGAACTGCCATCACGCTGCACGAAGAACTCCCAATCTGCCCCTACCTGGTGCGCCAACTATCAGAGGTTTAGATCTGAGCAGTCCACAAGAGGGTCAACCCCGGTGGTTTATTTGTTCGGCGGGGAGATCGGGAGCTAAGAACGCGATGGTTATGCTAGCGTAGCACACGGAAATCACGGCGAGACACAAGGGACAAGGCAATTTTATACTGGTTCGGGCCTCCGGAGAGTAAAACCCTACGTCCAGTTCTTGATTGTATTGCTTTGATCGTGGCGAAGGTGGAGGTCGTACATGGCTTGTCCCCGGAAGGACGCCCTTGCCCGCCTTATATTGGGTGACGGACAAGGTCGGTGGACCGGAGTCCAGGTCGGTTACAACAGGGAAACCTATCTCTAGTCAGTTACAACATGGAAAGCTTATCCGAACTGTCTTAATCCGTCTGGACTTCCTTGACTTGCACACCAAGCTGTCTTCTCGTCTTCGGGCCCACATGTCAGGTCAGGCGGACCTACTGACAGGTCGGCGGGTCTTCTAGTAGGCCGGACCCACTTGTCGGGGACGGCCGTGAGCCTGGTCGGTGGGAACCCAGAGGTACCCATATCTCACAGGTGGTGGACCCTATCTCTCTCTTTCCCATCCACATCCACATTTACCTCTCAATCCAAACACTTCAAGAAGTAAATATTATTAGAGCCAAATGAAAGAGGCAAAACATTTGCTTTAGGGTAAACATTTACCCCTTCATTCCAAACATGCCCCTTGTCTTCTTCTATCGATCTCCCATGGTTGGTTGCCAAACTCAGCATGTCTGTTAAGTTACAACTACCATAACCAGTTGGTCAGGGCGCAAATGTGCTATGTCGTTGGCTACGGTTCGAATCCCTTTGGAGGTGCATTTTTTATACTAAATGAATGTACACTATTTATATTTTTTGAATCACATCACATAGCACGATATGCATATGTGAGATCACACAGTACAGTATGCAGATGCTCACATACACGCACACTACTCCTATGAGCACCTTTGAGAGGTTGATGAGCCGGACGCACACTACTCCTATGAGCACCCTTGAAAGGTTGATGAGCCGGCAAATCTTCAGAGATTAACAAAGTCACCGCTACGGGACATGTTTTTACAAACCGAAGAAAAAACTAAATGAATGTAAAATATTTATATTTTTTAAAAATCACATAATAGCAGGCAGATGATCACATACACGCACACATACCCTACTTCTATGAGCACCCTTGAAAGGTTGATGAGTCGACAAATCTTCAGAGATTAACAAAGTCACCGCTGCGGGACATGTTTTTACAAACCGAAGAAAAAACTAAATGAATGTAAAATATTTATATTTTTTTTAAAATCACATAGTAGCAGGTAGATGATCACATGCACGCACGCATACCCACCCCTATGAATACACACACAATCCTACCCCTATGAGCACCTTCGAAAGACTGATGAGTCGGCAAATCCTTGAGATTAACAAAGTCACCAGTGGTGCTCCACTATCGACGGGCACGTCGCCTACTACTAAAAGAATATCGCTGGTTAAATTTTGAAATAAATTCAGAAAAATGTGAGGTTAAATTCTGAAATAAATCCAGGAAAATGCGAGCACCAATGCCGAGTCGATGATTCGAATCGTGATGACATTCCACCACAAGGAACTTTATCAGCTGAGCTCAGTTCGCATATTTATATCCAACCTCGTAATCAAATATCCATATATCCACCAATAAATAGATTCACCGTTGTTCTCACTAGGACAGTTTGGCTAGATTGACCGAGCTTCAATTTCTTTGTGCGAGCCGTTTGTCCAAGTTCTCCTGGCATTCCCTCGGTTTAGAAATGACTGTGTCCCTCGCCATCTCCTCGATCTCCTTTCGATTTGGTCATCTGGTTTATAAGCTACCAATCAGCGGTACTTTTCTCTCAGAACAAATCAACACAAATCACCAGCCATCAGCTAGCCAGCAACATTTTTCTCTCAGAATGAATCAACACCAACCATCTCAGCGAACATGTCGTTTAGCCCTCCTGATTGGGACGTGCAAGTGCGAGTGTGAGTAGTGCGACTGAGCGAGGAGTTTGATCGCCTCCCCTCCTGTGCGGCCGCCACTCGCATCTACAGCTCGTCACGATGGTGGAGCTCCTCCTCCGCAGTTGTTGGTTATTTTAGCGTCACACGAATAAATCCGCAAACGCACAGATACCGTTGTAGCTTTCACCTTAGAGTATTCCAAGGGTATCAAATCCAAGGGAATGTGTGTGCACTAACTTCGTACTAGTCGATGCAAGGACACACACAGATAAGAGGCGAGGATAGAGAGGATTCCCAAAGATAGCACTATAGATGAGATTAAAGATCGATCTCTAGATAAAACTTGGCTTAGGGTATCGATAGTCCTGACTTAACAGGAGGCTCCGGCACACGGATCTATGTGGAGCTTAGATCTATGTTGTATCCACGATGGAGGATCAATGAGGGCCAGAAGGGCTGTTACCACCTACTGGTCTGTCTCTACCGAACTTCGGGATAAGCCGGACAAATGATAACCTGTAGTATGACACTGTGTCTACGCTGTGGTTACCACCGTAGTCAACGGACTACGACACTCTGTACTAGCAGAACTACGACCATGGAAGAGAATTGATCTCACTCACTATAGGTACTACTAGCTTATATTAAAGGTATGCAGGAGAACACTCGACCCCGTACTATGCTTCCAACGTATATGAACGACTTGCAGCAGACGAACACATAAACTCAGGATCTACGCACTAGTAGGGGAAAAAGACTACTCATGCAACCAAGCATAAACTATTGGAAAGGAATCACGAACACATTTTATTCTAATCAGAGCATGCATGCATATCCATTTTATTCTAAAAGATGAAAAGACATACAAACGGATATGCGAACTTATGAACCTATGCTACAAGATCAAAAGGGTTGTGTTCGAAGATGATGTGTCTCTAAATGACCCATCTCCCCTCATATTTATAGTCCAAGTGGGGGTAGGAGTTTGGAGTGATTTCTCCCTTGTTCCCCCTCTTCCTGCGCGCCATCTGGCATAGAAAAAGTGCAGCGCACGCTACCAGCAAACCGACCTCAGCAGCCCAACCAACGGGCGTCACACGTCGGCTCGGCCCCGCGGCCCGCACACGCTGCGCGTCCTAGAGAGCGAATTGTTGGAGGGCTCAGCGACCAACCGCGGTTCTCCACGCGTCGGGGCCCTGCACCTCCCGCGCGGCTTCGCGTTCACGTTGTCTGCCTGCGCCGGTGTCAGCGTGGGCCCAGCTGGCCCATCGTTGTCGCGCACGCCTTCGTGCGTGTTGCCCGGGAGCCAGCTCGTGCTTGCCACGTGGACGCCTAGGCCCGCTGGTAGGTCCCGCCACGCGTCATCACACGTCAGCAACTTGTATCATTTTGTATTCTGTATATCTTTTATTCCCGAGCTCCAAATAAAGCAAATGATATATCCATTTCGATCGTCTCAACAAGCCTGTCGCAATGGTGCAATTCAATTTGGCATTTGACATTGTTTGTGATGAAGCCCTATTTATGCCTCTGATCCACTTGCACTCAACTATATCATTTCACACGTATTTTGGTGTATCCCGCAACAAAAGATAGAAACACCAACACTTATAGAATTTGTCAGTATAAAACCCTATTCTAGTGTTGATGATCTTATTTCATGTATTTATATATGCAGGAGTTGATAGCCTAAAAGTGGTACTTAACATCTGTCAACAACATCCCCACACTTGACCTTTGCTCGTCTCGAGTGAAGGAGAACAAATCAAGGTGATACATGATATCCGAAGGTATGAAGCGAGCATAAGAGATATTCCAAACCATACCTTGTACTTGTGAACTCTATGGAGTGTCTATCATGCCATCTTGGGTAGTTGAGGAACGGAACAATCATGAATCAAATTACCTCTGCTCATCATGTCAAATAACTTGGAGTTTTGCAATAAGTTTTCAAAAATAAACATTGCTTAGCTCCTCATTCGATTCTTCTCATATCGCTCAATATGTATATGTCTTCACCAAGGCATTGGACTTGCCTTTCTTTCATCCTACTTCTAATGATGGCTATATGTGAGCTCAAGGTAGGGAATGAATGATAAGGCATACTTGCATCACATATATTGCAAAGTCAAAAACCGGATCCAAGGAGAAAAATCAAATCATACAATCAAATCAAGATGTGCATGTGTATGGATATGGCGGATATGGTAAGGTGGACACTAGGCCCGGAATGGGTACTAGCTATTACCATATATGGCGAATGTTATAGTGATGATAAGGTGGACACTAGGCTCGGAGCAGGTGCTAGTTATTACCATCAAATTTATCGGAACTCCTTTTTGCATGATTCCATCTCTCTCCTTTTTCATCTTTCTATGGACCTGGGCTATCTTTCTTCTTTTTTTCATGCTTTGAGCATTTTTTCGCTCATGCTTTGAGCATGATTTTTTTTTCACAGCCCATATCCTTTTTCGAAGATACTTTTGGAGAGAGAGGTCACACATGAAGCTTTATTTTGTGGAATGGATAGATGATTTATTGCTAACTTCCAGTGTAGAAGCATAGCAAGGGGACATTGTGCTCACATGAATCTTAATCATGAAAGCATCAAAAGAATTCTCACAAGGGTCACAACAATTCGACAAATTCAATGCAAAGACAAGCAGCATATGTGTATAAGGTTTTCAAGAAAATTCATCATATGGCTTTGGTAGGACTTTGGCATATCAAAGAGGAGCTTTGCAAAGTGCTTTTTCAAATGAAATTCTCAAACACTCAAACATTCAAAAAGAAGATCATATCATCAGACCATATCACAAACATCAACTACTTAGATGAGCATGCTTTCCTATTGATTTTTGTTCACAAGCATCAATATAATATGTATGGAATAAAACATATGCAAGCCAACCATAGGAAACATGTAAAACAGGTAGAGAGCACGATTACATGAGTTTGATTTAGCAGATAAGAATTGAAACTCATTCAAACTCATGAATCAGGGAGAGTGAGATAAATGGTGCACATACCATCGCTCCTGAAGAACATGGGAATCAAGGAGGACTAGCGGTGGTTCGGCTGACCCATTGGGCAGCCAACTCACTCTAGTTTACCTTGTCCCTTGTAATAAAAGCGCAATTGATGTTGTGCAACGCCTGTGTGGGAGATCTCAAGTGTGTATGATGATGATAAGCTTGGGAGATCTCCCCGTACTTGTTCATGTACCTAGTGATGTCTTCGACAAAAAGGGAAAACAAAAAAGAGGGACTCTACTAGTTCAAGAACCAGGGAACCTTTATTCAAATTCAAATATTTTTTTGTTTTTAAATAAATTCATCATGAGACCTAGCTCAAACAAGGCTAACATGCCTTGGCTTACCTTCCCTTTTGAAGCAAGCTCGATGACTTGCCCATTTGGATTTGAAATTCCTGCAAAGGTTAGACCACATACATACAACCAAAATTAATGAAAGTATTAACTATAAGGTTTATCAATCAAACTCGACACCATGTCTTATTTGATTGAAGAATACAGTTTTAACCCAAGCACCATGCTTAATTTAAAACAACCTGTGAATGCACATAGCTAAACATGCACTCAAACCGTAGCATTACAAACATGGATAAAGGAAGCATGAAAGCATGATCAAGCTATGTCCAAAGGGACATAAACATGAGCAAAAAATGGTGAACATCGGGCAACCTCCCGGAAGGGCTTTGTTTAAAGTCAAAAGAAGGACATACCTAACCGGGCAAGATGCAAGAGCTAACATAATCTCCAAACTAGGATAAGATTTGGTATGAGAGGAACTTTACTCGGGATGCTCACATACCTCTCCCACACTTGAAGTTTGCACTGCTAAGCAACAAAACTCAAGTGTGCGGAGATCAAGCTTCCTTTTGTAAATGTTCCCTCACCAAAACTTTCCAAAGTGTTGTAGGTGATGTAGCTCACATGTTCTTAGGTATCACCTATCTATCATTCTTTTTAATCTCCACCTGAAAGGGTTAGGACCAAAAAAACTCGAAGGAAAATCTATCCTAAAAACATGTTCTTGCTTTTATTTGGAAAGGGAAAATAAAATCTAACCTAATCCAGGCTATCTCCTGGTAGTGCTTTGTTTACGGTCATCAGCTCGACCCTGGGAACTTTCCTCCTGCAGCTATCATTGGTGATGTCATTCCTGTCTCACCACCAATTGTTGATGTGTCATTGAGGCTTCAACTGCAAGGTTAGTGCCATAGTGCATACACGAAATCTGCAATGATTATGGCAAACATACGCATCTACAACCAACATTCTAAACATTAAATAAAAGAGGACCAAAAGGCGGTTGTAGTCCTCGTGCGTGCCTAGTGCACTAAGCACAACTGACTCTGGAGAGGCATGATGCAAGTATGGTTCATGTGGTGTATCAAGAGTGAAGCTATCATGCTTGTCAATGGAGTCCTTTCCTTCGTACTCTAGAGTCAGCACCTCGTAGATTTTCATGGCCCATGAATTCTCCATCTCAAGAGATTCATCATGGAAGCTCGATGTTGATTCTCAATCAAGGTCGAGAGCAACATGATTCGGGCTAGTGGAAAGAGGTTCAAACTCGATCGAGGATGATGATGATCGTTCGTCATCACAAAGGTGAAGAGGATCTTCCGAGTCGTACTCCTAAGGAGTAGAAAATTCTACGTCAATAAGAACGGGCTCGGACGATGTGAACGGAGATACATGCATCATCTTCTCGAGCGGGCTTTGCTTTGGAAGAGGCTTCACCATAAAACTTTCTGGAAACAAGGGAGTGGTGGCAGAAGCAGCTTTCTTAAGCTTTTCATCTAGGCTCCCTCGAGGTGTATCAAGAAGTTTTTATATAGGGGAGCCTAGGAGGATATCTAGATCAAGGACATCAAAGATGTAGAAATCTAGATTAGCCTTGATCTTGTCTACTAGGAGTGGCACAACACATGCAAATCCCCGATACTCAAGAATGTGTCCGGAGGGACAACTCTTGAGGAGCTTGTCAGATGGTCTTAGAGTAACATTGCCCAGCAAAGTGTACGCTAGGTACCATGGCATAACATTAACCTCCATAGTGGGGTTAAGATGGGCTTCTGTGATAATTCCCCTTATGGAACAAGAAATGATCGTAGAAGGTGAACAAATCAAAACTACTTCGGAAACGTTTCCCACTCTAGTCGACCACTTCTTCTCCATGGCCTCCATGATAGATGTTTGATTTGGAGTATCAGGAGGCAAAGGAGGTACAGTAGGCCTAGGGGAAGGTTCTGTCAAAAGATTTCTAGTTGGGATGGATTTGGACAGAAGAGGACTCCTTCCTTTGTTGGGCATCTAAGCAATTCGAGGTTTTTTTGAGATTTTCAAAAGGGTCATCCTCGAATTGATAGAGGAACTTTGGAGGTTGAATTTTCTTCCTCCTCCATGGTTCTTGGTTCAGGTGAGGGTTCTATGGCTGAATAAGAAGATGTGTAAGGTGATGGATCGGATTCAGCCGCTAGAAAATCCTCATGGCTCGACTCAGATAGGTAGGGTTCACTATGATTAGTGGGGAAGAAAGTGCTCTCCAAGAGGGAATATAGGATCTCTCTTACTTCTGTTGGAGTTTTGTGAACAAACGAACCTCTGGTGGTCTTATCAAGATCTAAGGCAACATCCATGTCTAGACCCATGCATAAGATGTATAATGATACATCATCAGGAAGAGACAATAGGTCTAGGTCAGAAACCAAAAGATGCAAAAACCTAGCCCATGCTGCACCTGTAGACTCCTCTAACTGCTCGAAGAAGAGAATGTCCATTGGGACAGAAGCTATGTGAGCGTACCATTGCTCCGTCCTCTCCATGAGAGAGAACGATTTACAAAAGTCATCCCGAAGTTCTTCCCAATTACCGTTCACACTCCCTACAGTGTGAATATACCATTGTTTCGCTCTCCCCATAAGAGAGAAAGGAAACAACTTCCACCTTACAATTTTCTGTGTCATGCCTGGGTTAACCAAGCACGAACACAAATCCTCGAATTCTTTCAAATGAATGTAGGGATCTTCATTGATCGCTCCAAAGAAGGAACTACCCTGAACCATAGCTATAAAGTCATGGTGAAGATCATTACCAGATGAAGACGTTAATGGTGGCTCATAGGATTCATAAGCTGAAGTGGAGAGGTCGTAAAAGGATAGCCTCTCCATGGGTAACAGTGGTAAAGGTAGATTCAAGAAAAGTGAAAAGATACGAGGACCACTGGGTACGAAGATAGATACAACAATCGTTCCCCGGCAATGGTGCCAGAAAGCTTGTTGGATATTTTAGCGTCACACGAATAAATCCACAAGCACACGAATACTGTTGTAGCTTTTACCTTAGAGTATTCCAAGGGTATCGAATCCAAGGGAACGTGTGTGCACTAACTTCGTACTAGTCGATCCAAGGACACACTCAGATAAGAGGCAAGGATAGAAAGGATTCCCAAAGATAGCACTATAGATGAGATTAAAGGTCGATCTCTAGATAGAACTTGGCTTATGGTACCGATAGCCCTGACTTAATAGGCGACTTCAACACGCGGATCTATGTGGAGCATAGATCTATGTTGTATCCACAATGGAGGATCAATGAGGGCCAGAAAGGCTGTCACCACATACTGGACTGCCTCTACCGAACTTTGGGATAAGCTGAACGAATGATAACCGGTAGCGTGACACTACGTTTACGTTGTGGTTACTGTCGTACCCAATGGGCTACGACACTTTGTACTAGCAGAACTACGACCATGGAAGAGAATTGTGATAGACCGCCAAAATTAATTCCCAATTAGCACATAAACCATCTTTTTGGCCATTATGCATTAATAAGGAGTTAATTTGTCGTACTGCTGGGTCAAGCCCGGTGAAATCACATACAAACAACAAAGGATCGAAACTAGTATGCATTAAACTCACACGAAGGCGAGTCCAGAGTATAACATTTGAATTAATATAATTCATCCCACAGGGGTTCATTATTACAAACCACGGTTCCAAGCATGATAAATAAATTGTTCAGATTTTAAAACAGCAGAAATAAACTAAGTGGCAAGACAACATTATGAGAGGCCATCCATAATGCCATCACTCATCATCGTCCACCCATTCCAACTCCCAACTAGGTGGAATCTCTCCAGGCCAAACATCATCACCTGAAACAACAAATAAAGTAGGGTTGAGTATACTAATACTCAGCAAGACTTACCCATCTAGGGAGCAATACCTCTAGACATGCAAAGCTTTTGGCTGGTGGGTTATTTTGCTGAAAAGCAACAAAGAGTAGGTCCTTACTTTCAAGATTTGAGCTCAAATTCTAGTTGGTTATCCATTTCTAAGTGAGCAACTACTGCAAGCAAAAGTTGTGCAATACAATTAATCAACACCAATATTATCCATCAATTTCATCATTAAGTGGGATCAAAGTTGCAAGTTGATTAAGTAGTCTCAGATAACGGTGAGAGGCCGACGATCGATCGATTAATAACCTTGCGAGATGGACCTAAACACACGGAAGGGTGTACTCACAGAGAGTGCACCAACCAGGCGGTTCCCATCATTCTTCAATTCAGAATCGAATCTTACAGTCTTAGGTACAAGGCTTATTTGGACTACATCACACAAATCATCCAGCCTCACACATGTACCACGGGTGGCGAGCCCGGAGAAGCACCTCAAGATTAGTAGTAGTAAGATCCTTTACCACCTCATTCAGGTACTAGGCTTACCGGTCCCATTCCCGACAAGTGCTTAGTACGTTCAAATGCTTAACTCACGAAAGCCACTGGACCAGAGCCCAATCTCATGCTCTCTCTACCACCGAGCATATCAGTTTATCAAGTCTTATGATTCCAACATAAGAACCTATATCTCGTGAGTGACGAACATCACTCGACTTGTACCGTGTCCTTAGAGATTGGCAACTATCAACCTAGCATAGTATAAAACATAGGTACCTAGGGATCATGCATCTATGTTTTCAAATCAACTCCTGAAACGTAAATGCACAAGCATAAACATAGATAGTTGCATAATTTAGAAAAGTTAGGTTATGCTTCGGTGCTTGCCATCTTTAGCAAAGCTAGCCTTCGGCTCTTCTAGACTTTGGTCCAGGTCTTGGGCCACTTCAACGTAGTTCACGCCTCCATCAGCTCCTTCCTCTGCACCCTCTGGCACTAGCGTGTAGCTACCGTCGGGAAGTTCTACACGAGATGCACATGCATAAGTTTCATTGATCAGAAGGAACAAGATTATATCTCTGAAATTAAAATTAAACACAAGGTGTATGAGTGGCCCCATTCACTTAGATAAAGATATATTTAGCATACTCTTCCTACAAAGCAAGGGTGTGTTGATGTGATTAATTACTTTTATTTGATGGTGATTGTGTGCACATCTATACAAACTTAACTTAACCATCTTCACCAAAGTAACAAGTGCTGCACAAGAATGGAAAAAGGAGTACTCAGCTCAAAGGTTCAAAGTGCAACTAGGATAAAAAGGTTTTTCCGATTTCTCTCCTTATTGAGCTTTGTTTGCTTCAAAAAATCATGCTGATAATTATACACACAAACAGACAGCATGAAAATTCACACAAGAAGGAGGTGGCCCAACAAAGCTACTGACCAAAAATTACTTCAAGCTGACCAATAACTTAAGCATGAAAAATCTAACAATTCTCAGCTGCCAAAAACATGATTAATTCACACAGACAAATCTAAACAAGATCTGGTACTGAAATTAATCACACACCCTCTCTGGAGCAAGGCTAAGTGATACACAAAAATTCAGATCCAGAAACTAAGTATATCAAGCTACACAGAATTAACAAGATTTAGCCTATGGCACCAAGAATAAATCACACAGGAAAATATACCGCAAATTTAGATCTAGAACTTCTACAACATAACAATATATTGTAACTAGCTTACTACAAAATTTCAAGCTCACAACTCATACAGATTCAAATCTGGAATTTACATCTCCTAACCATATATAAACCAAGAACATGAATCTAACAAGGCTATAAATTTCTACACATTTTAGCAGAGGTAAATCTATCCATAGCTAAGTGATAGAAAAAAGTTGAGCTGCAAAAGCTCACTAAAGAAATCTAAACAATTCATATATTCAGATCTAGCCATAAATCAAAATAAATCATAACAGAAGATTCACAAGGAAATTTTGTGTCATATTCCTACACAAGCATATTCAAGATATGAAAAATTCAGACACAGGTCTGCTCTATATTTCAAACTATGACAAACTCACCTCAAACTGAAATTTAAATCTAGTTCAAAAATTAAGCACCAAAACACTTTACAAGCTTTCTAGAAAAGACAGGTCCCTTCACAAGGAATCCAAAACATTTGAATTTGCATTTTTTCAGATTTTTCTATGATTGTTTGAAGATTTTACAAGATTCAACAATTTGACTCAAAAACCTGAAGAATCTACTATCAAAGAGGTCCCTGAAAAGATTTGGATCTTCACACAAATACCATCGAGTTTAACACCTAAGCCCCTGTAAGATCTCGATCTTCGCACATGTACCCTCGGCGGCACAGGGGAGCCCACCGCCGGCGAGGGGACGGCCGGACCCAATCGGGTGAGCTACTAGGGTGTCGTGCATGCTTACCTCGAGTCGATTGCCGGTGATAGGGGCCCGGAAACCGCTCCGGTGAACGCCGATGGCGGAGCAGAGGCGGCACCTTCCGCCTTGGCTCAGATTCCAACGAGGAGGAGGACAATGCGTGGCAGTGTGGGGTCGAGGAGGCGGCTAGAAGGTGCGGACAGGGCTCTGGTGTCTGTGGAAGGCGGCAGAGTCGAGTAGAGAGGCGAGCTCAGCGGCAGCGGTGGCAATGGCAGTCGAAGGAGCTAGCTTGCACGTGAGAGACGAAGGCTCCCATTCTTTTGACCTGGCGAGGCTGTGAGGGGCAGCAAGCTTCTTCATGAAGGCAATGCCGACTAGTGGGCGCACTAGCCTTAACATCTGGTCGGCGGCCCGCTCGGTCACTGTCGCCGGCTCGCGGCGCGTGGCGGTTCGCACAACGGACAGTCGGCGTCTCTGGGCATAATGCAAGTAGGCGGTGGCGCGGTTCGTGTCTTGTCCATGTGCTGGGAGAGACAAAACCGAGCGACGCCGGGCTTGAAGGGCTCATGACGGCGGACAGGGGACAACTGGCATGGTGGGGCATGGCGGTGACCAGGCGGATGTGCAACACAGGGCAGAGCGAGGATTCCCCCGGGGATTTTGTCGGTTCACACGACGGTGGAGTGAGCAAGCGCGGGCCCACAACGATCTCATGGTCGGGGACCCCGGACGTCCGTGTCAGACGCCGATGACACGTGGCAGCAGCGGTCGGGGCGACGCGACGCGCGAGAGCATGCGCTCTGGGTGCCATAGAACCGAACCGTTTGGTCAGCGCCCATTTGACCACCCAAAACTCCAAAATTTTGAACAAAAATTCAAAATCTCCAAAAATCAAACTTGTAGAAGGTTCATAGGACTACAACTTTTACAAAGGCTGATATATGTTTTAATGACTGGTTTGGTCGGAAAAGTGTGGCAAAGTTTGAAGAATTCTCGGCTCGGCAACACTATGCTGCAGAGTGTTGACCCAGATTTTGGGCATTTCCACTCGAAATTTGGAATGCCGCCAATTACGAAAGTTGTGTTCCAGAAATAGACCAACAACTTTTGTATTGGCCGCTTTTAAGGTTCTTATATGAAATCTAAAATATGATTGAAGTTCTAAAGATAGGTTTGGAGTCCTAGAGGTTTCACCACTCTAACAAGGTTTGACCATGAGAAGGATGCTTTGACTCCACTAATCCATGAGATTACTATTCCCAAACATCAAGGATGTTACAAGAACTGGTCTCACTCACTATAAGTACTACTAGCTTATACTAAAACTATGCAGGAGAACACTCGACCCCGTACTATGCTTCCAACGTATACAAACGACTTGCAGCAGACGAACGCATAAACCCAGGATCTACTCACTAGCACGGGCAGAAGACTACTCATGCAACCAAATATAAACTATTAGAAAGGAATCACGAACATACTTTATTCTAATCAGAGCATGCATGTATATCCACTTTATTCTAAAAGACGAACAGTCATACAAACGGATATGCGAACTTATGAACCTATGCTACAAGATCAAAAGGGTTGTGTTCGAAGAACACAAGCCTCTAAATCAAGAACAAACAAAGAACACAAGAACATATCACCTATGTATGAATGCTACTTTAGTCTAAATAGAAAAAAAATACAAGAATACTCGCTTTACTCTAATAGAAGAACAGCATCCGTAGAGGCACATGCTTCTCTCTCTCTAATCTAGGTACAACCTAGGAGAGAGCCTCTCCTTTGAAGGGAAGCTCTCATCCAAAGATGAAAATAGTGTGTCTCTAAATGACTCATCTCCCCTCATATTCGTAGTCCAAGGGGGTAGGAGTTTAGAGTAATTTCGCCCTTGTTCCCCCTTTTCCTGCGCGCCACCAGGCACAGGAAAAGTGCGACGCACGCTACTAGCAAACCGACCTCAGCAGCCCAACTAGTGAGCACCATGCGTTGGCTCAGCCTGTGCCCCCCGCACACTGTGCGTCCTAGAGAGCGAATCGTGAGAGGGTTCGGCGGCCAACCGCGACGCTCCATGCGTCGGGGCCCTGCGCCTCCCGCACCTGCTCTGGCGTCAGTGTGGGCCCGGCTGGCCCACTGTTGTCGCACGCGTGCCTGTGTGCGTGTTGCCCGGGAGCCAGTCTGTGCCCGCCACGTGGACGCCTAGGCCCACTAGTGGGTCCCGCCAGGTGTCAGCACACGTCAGCAACTTGTATCATTTTGTATTCTGCATATCTTTTCTTTCGGAGCTCCAAATAAAGCAAATGATATATTCATCTCAATCGTCTCGACGAGCCTGTCATAATGGTGCAATTCAATTTGGCATTTAACATTGTTTGTGATGACACCATATTTTTGCCTCTGATCCACTTGCTCTCAACTATATCATTTCACACATATTTTGATGTGTCCTGCAACAAAAGATAGAAACACCAACACTTGTGGAATTTGTCAGTACAAAACCCTATTCTAGTGTTGATGATCCCATTTCATGTATTTATGCAGGAGTTGACAGCCTAAAAGTGATAATTAACAGCCGTCAACAGCGGCGTAGTACCTCGATCGGCACCGTCTCGTTGAACAAAGCACCCGCCCTGACAGGTGCGAGTTCACGTGTACAGGCCTATCGCGGCCCTGGTCCAGATCGGGTTAGGGTCGGGCAGCCTGTTTGAAATCCTATACAACTATATAGATGAGACCCACTACATGTTATGAACAAATTTCTCTAAACCCTTAGTGCACCACGTCATCTGCTTGCATCATCCACTCACGAGTCATTTACTCAAGGAGCACCCCACTACAAAGCTTTCAAGCTATCCACCTCATACGCCACATCATCATCCACTAGACCATCAGTTTATGTCTCTCACCAATTATCTGTGACTAATAGCATTGTTGACAGTTCAAAACCGTGTTGAAGTTCACCGCAAGCACACGGGTGACTTGGTGCCTTTTTCACCAAGGGGGGATCCCCAAGGTTCTTATCAATCCACGGAGCAAGGGATATACTAGCGTTTAATCTAGCACTAATCTAGTTGATCAAAGCCTTATGAAAGAGATATTAATCTAAAGTAAAAGCAATCTAACCTATGTTAATCTAAGACTAAACTATATGACAAGGGTTGAAAAAAGAGAGAGGTTAAAGTAGATAAGCGTTCTCTCCCTAAGATCTAGGATCACATAGATATGCATCTACTACATGAAAAGAGGTGTTGCCTTCTCTAGCTTCACTGCGGTTATGCGGTCGCTAGGCCTTTTCCCTTCTCTCGCACTGTCACTATGCGAAGGTAATCGATCACTTCGCTAACGCATCTATATCTAAGTATCCATAGGGTTTGGCTAACCACCACGATTACCACAAACCCTACTAAGTAAATAAAGCATTTGCAAAGACATAGACCATGAAGCATTGATAGGCATAAAGTTCATGTAGAAATTACATAGCAAAGACCCATAAAACCCTAGGGATGAACGGAGGCATTACCCCATCATCTTACAAAGATTGAAGCACATAGGGGTGATGGAGACTCCGGAGAACGTCGTCGATGAAGATGGCGGCGAGGAGGCTTAGGAACACCCCTAGGCCGACGGCTTGGAGTCATCCTCTTGCTTCCTTCCCTCCGCCGGTGTTGATCCTTGCGACGAACTCATCTAACTCTATCCCTCATCTTGTGGCGGCGGCTATCTGGTGAATGGGCATTGATGAAATGATTGGATTTGGCGGCCGTCGGAGGCAGAGAATATTTATGCACCAAGGAGACCCTAGGTCAAAGGGGAGGCCAAACCGCCTCGAAAAGGGGGCGGCCGACCGGCCCATGCCGACCGGCCTGGACCTTTTCTGGGTCGGTTCGGTCCCATCTTTCGCGTGCGAGCTTTTCTTGCAATCTTGACTTTTTGCCCCTTCATATGTGGCTTTTTGGCATTGTCATCCCCGCGATCAAGATAGGGTGTCTTCTCGTATGAAATCCAATCTTTACGTCTTGGTCCTCTGGGATGTTTCGTCATAGCACCTAAGTCATTGCCACCTTTGGGAGTGAATTTGCCTTGCACTCGAACACGAACGGAACTCCTTATTTGTCCATTTGAACTTGATGTGTCTCCTTCATTTTAGTCCATGTTTTCCTACAAACACATTATACTTCAAAATACACATGCAAAGATGAACTTGTTATATAATTAGTATGCCTAGTGCCGGGAACTATTTCAAGCCGAGCCGATGACGCGAGCAGAACCATGCCGGGTCTCAGGCTGGTCTCACTGGATGCGGTATGCCGAACGGGAGGCATGCTCCAGTAGGCGTTTAGGGTTTTTTCTCCCGCTTCGAAGGGTGCTAAACGAAATGGAAGCATGGCTCACAGGCGCGGGGATGCCATTCCTGGCGTCCTTCCCGGATGCGCTACGACACCCTTGCGCGGGCTCCACCTGCCTCCCTGTTGGTGTTTCTTAAAGTCACCGCTATAGCGCGGGGTAGCGTGAGCATCTAAGGAATACTTGGGTACATTGATGAGTGTGAACAAATCCGCAAGCGCACGGATACACTGTTGTAGCACTTCCCCTCGGAGGGTGAGTATTCCAAGGGTATTGTATCCAAGGACGGAGAGGTAACCGGACAGGTGTGTATCCAAGGACACCAGGCCACTACTGAGATGGGTAGGAGTTGAGAAGCACTCTCTAGGGGAGTTAACTCTCGAGATGAACCAACCGCTGATAGCCCTTCCCGTGGGGCGCCGACACACCCTAGCTTTTAAAGGTCTAAGTGTGCAACCGGCCTGGGGGCCCTACTCGGTACACGGGCACGAAGGATTTCAAAGGGTCCAACAGGCTGTCACCATGCGGCCTATCTCTATCATTACGCAAATGCACGTGGTATCCGTAGGATAACCAGAGCCCAGACACCACGTCTACGCTACCGATTACTACTATAGCGCGGTTACGTTTGTCGACCCGCCAACTACACTATATCACCCTGTATAAATATGGAACTATGAACTTGGAAAGGAATGGTAGAGCATGCTCGTCATCGAGTTATGGAGCAATAGGGAGGTTTGGATGCGAACGAGATACAACACTCTTACTCAGCTAAACAGGATCTAAGTATGCAAATAGATACTTGAATTAATGATCTAGCTCTAAAGGATCGAAGCCCTGTGCTACGAAGAACACAAACCTCTAAATTATGAACGAGCCAAGAACACAAGAACATATCATTGATGCATGAAGTCCACTATAGTCTAAATCAGAAATGTCGAATACTCACTTTGATCTAAATGTAGAACAAGACATCCACGGGCTCTCGAGTCTGGAACGGTGGTGATAGCCCATCGCCTAGGCCAAGGTCCTCATCATCTTCAGGTATCGCAAGTGATGGATATGCTTCCCTCTTGTTCTGGTTCTCAGGGGCCTTCTCCTTGAATGACGCCGACCTTAAGGTGATCGGCGGCTGTGGCGACTGAGCGGCCTATGCTGCACTCGTTTGCTCCCCAGCTTGCGATGATCCCTGAGTGTTGAGCATCGGAGGAACGAACGACATACCTTTAGGGCGGAGTTCAGCCGTGGTTGGCCTGCCATAGGGGCTGGCCGTCCGTCCCCTGCGCCTTGCCTTCCCAGGTGAGGCAGAGCACCTGGATGGAGGAGTGCCCGAAATCCTACCGCTGGGTGGGATGGAGGCGAGTGGGGTGACCTCCAGGACACCTGCCACCATTGCTAGATCTTTTGCAGGGGCAGCTACGATGGAGGGATTGCTTCTCCCTCCGAGGCCGATGGACGAGCTGGAACCGTCGAAGGGGACGACGCTCTTGCCGGCCATAGCGATGATGAGTGAGGGAGGTGAGGTGGAGGAGATGGGTTCTGCGCAACTCGAAACTCATCGTGCGGCAGGGAAAAGGTTTCTGGAGGAAGAAGAGATGCACGCGCGAAAGATGAAGGGCAGCGGCGGCACCAGGGCTTCGGCCGACCTGGTGTTCGGCTGACCCTAGGTGGGCCCCGCTGGTCCTCCCCCTTTGCGTGTGGGCTCTAGCAGGCTTGAAGGTCACAGGCCCAGGTGGGTGCCCCGAGATAGCAAGGTAGGCTTCGGCTAAAGCTAGGATAAGGTTGGGGTTGACTAGTCAACCTCTACTTTATAATAACTTTGGCTAAGCCATTTATACTTTAGATATTCTGGGGGAGTGGGGTAACTCACCTTGACAACATACCTGGTCCATCATAGGTGTAGAAGCTACTGATGGGGATCATGAAGTGTTCACCGTGTTGCCACGTGATGTTGTCGTCGATGTACCTCTGCCTATTCCGTTCTTTGATAATTTATGTCCCTACATGATTAGAGTTCACAAGATACCCGAAAGATAATTCGTCTCGAGAAATCAAATAAATGCAACCCAAGAGTACTCAGAATGCGGGTGTCTTATGAGCGATCTCCTATCTCAACCCAAAGTCGTCTCTCTTGCAGGTGATGTGATATGATGATGAGCTCTGGCCTGCAAGGTTAGTGCTCGCAGGAAACCCGACAAGAAGAAAGAGAAGGTAAAAGACACTGTCGGATGAACCGACGGTACCGTAGAAGCAAGCGTCGGTGCAAGCGTTGGTGTATTTGGTACACTGCGTGAAGTCTCAAATAAACAAGCACCATCGGATGAACCGACGGTCCATTTTCTAGATGCGCCGGATGAACCAAGAGACCAAGCAACAGTTAGCTCGCAGGAATCAACAGCACCGGATGAACCGACGGTATAGCAAGGCTCATCCGATGGCCATGTGTTTGCTAACAGTAAGGTTTTGGACACGAAGTCTTCAACACCGGATGAACCGATGGTTCCAAGGGTTTGAGCAGCGGTTTATCCGACGGCACCAAAGAAGCTAACAGAGAGGTTTTTGCCATGGAGTCTTCAGCACCAGATGAAACTACGGTGCGTCGGTCGAAGCATCAGATGAATAATGTCAGCAGGATTCAACAGTCCAGTGCGGTGGAAGGCAATGACTAGTAGCACCGGATGAACCGACACCAGGAAAAAGCACAGTGTCGGATCATCCGATGGTACTATTTTCAACAGCTTTGGCCCAACGGCTAGTTTGATGCATTGGCCTATTTATACCCCTTCCACCCCATCATTTGAGCTTGCTGGAGTGTGTGAAAGTGCAGAGGAGTTCAAGACTCATAGAAGATCATATCCAAGCCATCCAAGTACTAAATTGCTCATCCATAGACTTGCACACGCTTTGTGTGTGTGCTTAGTACTAGGCTTAGTTTAGGGCTGAGTGAGTGCAAGGTGTGCCTACCTTGTGAGGTGATTCTCGAGTGGATCAAGCTGTACGAGGTGTGCCGGAAGCCTTGGAGCCTAGGTGGCTCTCCAGCAAATGTCTTCGACCCTCCGGCTTGGTGTGGAGCGGTGAGGACACTTTGTGCGGGGGATGTGGAGACCCCCTTCCCTTGGTGGAGAAGCTCCTTAGTGGAGGCGGCATCAAGGTGACCAAGGGAGCTTGGCGAGTGCCTTTGTGGCGAGCCTTTGTGGCAAGTCAAGTGGTGCTCTTGGGAGAGACTTGGTGACCGGGAAGCAATACTCTTATGTGGAGTGCTTCAACAACGTGGACTAGGGGTGGCTTAGTGCCTACCGATACCACATGATAAATCACGTGTCAAGAGTTTGCTTCCTCTCATCCCCCTTTACGTTTCCGCATTACTCTCTTGCAATCCTTGCTTGCTTTTACTTTCCTAGAGTAGTATCTTGCTAGGATTGGCTATAGGTTGCAAAACTTATTTTGGGATGGGAGTTTCATACTAGAACAACCTTAGTTGCACATCTAGATAGTATGTTCTAGTTTATGTTTCATGCGAAATAGTGAAAGCCATAGGTTAAGTTTTTAAGTTGCCTAATTCACCCCGTCCCCCTCTTAGGCTACGAGCATCCAATTCCTTACAAGTGGTATCAGAGCCGGGACTCACTTCCTTCACAAGGATACGCCAATTCGATTGGCAATTTGTGAAAACCGGCTCATTGGATCGGTTAGACTTCACCGCCTAGTGAGTTGCTCTTTAGAGGATGAAAGGGGTGGATACCATAGGTTTGGTTCCACATTTCGATGGCACGTGTTACTCTCGTTGGAAGGTCCTCATGAAAGCTTATTTACAAGCTAAGGATCTTTATGTTTGGAGGGTCACTAATGAGGGTGTTAGAAATGGTACTAGGAAGTAGAAGCAATTTGATGTTATTGCAAAGAGTATCATTTTAACCTCTCTAGATGTAGGTGTTTTCAATAGAGTTTTTACTAGTGAAAATGCTCATGTGCTATGGAATACCATCAAGGAACAAAATGAGGGTTCAAAAGAAGTAGCTAATGAACGCTACAGTTGTCTCCTTGAGGAATTCAATAGCTTTAAGCAACTTGAGAATGAAAATGCCGAATCTATGTACTCAGCCTAAATGTTCTTGTCAATGAGATTAATGCTTTGAGTGTGAAGGACATCAAGGACTTGAACATTAACCGCAAGATCCTTCAAAGTCTCCGGAAGCCCGACTATGACTTGGTGAAAGCTATCATCTATGAGAAGAAGCTTGAAGACTTGAAGCCATCTCAAATCTTGAGCAAGATCATGACACATGAATTACAAATCATGCCCAAGTCCAAGATAGCTTCCAAAGATGGGCTTAAGACAAAGCAAGAACCAAAAGTTGAGCTCAAGCCAACACCCTAAGAACCATCTTCTCCAACCGCAAGTCATGCTCTTTCTAGCCAACAAGAGAAGAAGTTGAGAAGGATGGCGATTCATGAAAGCTCAAGTGAAGATGATGATGGTGATGATGATGAAGGCTCCTCAAGTGATGAAGAGGTCGAGTCGATGGTTGCCATGTACGTGAAGAAGATCTTTAAGTATGTGAAGAAAGTCAACATGTACGGCTATAACATCCACTTGAGAGAAGGGTATCATCATCAACACATCAAGTTCACCAAGATCAAGCGCAAGAAGAAGGTGGTCAAGGAGAGGAAGCCGAAGCAAGAAGCAGTCACCGCCATCGGTGAGTGGACAAGTGGTGGAGAGTCAAGTTCTTGTAGCTCAAGCGATGAATCAAGCAAGAACTTCACCACCCACTTCATGCAAGGTCCCCTATCATCATCACACATGTGCCTTATGGCCCAAGGTATGGAAAGTAATGTAAGTGATGATGAATCCGATGCCACCTCAATTGATGATCTTGTTGAGCTAGTCAATGAGCAAAAAGAAATCCTTGAAAAACAAGCTAATGAAATAAAAGAACTTAATGCTCTCAATGATCTTAGTGCTACCCTTGCTACAAATTATGAACATTTGTTGTGCAAATTCAAATTGCTTAGCGAGTAGCACGAAGAGCTAAAATCTAAGAAAGAGAGCATTGAGATTGAAACTAATGATTTCTTTAAGCTCAATGAATTATCTATCACTTGCGCAATTCCTATACCCAAGGTAGATGCTTCAACTTCTTACATTGATTTAATTGATGAATCTTGCTCACCATCTTGCAATGAGAATGTTGTGATCATGAGCATGAAGAATGATGAGCTCAAGCAAGAAGTAAAATGGATCCGAGAGAATTTGGTTAGCTTGATGGGCATGGGCAAGAACAATGTGGAAAAAGTAGAAGCCTCTCAAGACATGAAGGGCAACGTCCAACCTTCTCAAGATAACCGTGATGACATGGTGAAGAAGCTTGAGAAGGGATCAACCGTGACTTGCTATAAGTGTCATGAAGAAGGGCACAAGTTCTACAAATGCCAATTCGTCAAGAAGATGGACAAGGGTGAGAAGAAGAAGATGACCACCACCATCAAGAGCTCCCTCATCTACACCAAGCCCAACCGCAAGAACATGACCAAGAGCAACTCCTATGTCATCAAGAAGAAGTCTAATGGCAAGGTGGTTGCACACAAGGTTGGGAAGATGAAGGAGTGGGGTTGGAACCAACCCATTTGGGTGCCCAAGGAAGTCATCACCAACATGAAGGGGCCTCAAATAGTTTGGGTTACTAAGGCCATGTGAAGGCCATGAGAACGGAGACTTGGGAGGCTTGGCACAAAGAAGATGAGAAGGTTCAAGTCTAAAAGCCAAGCTTGCAAGATTGAATATGTGTTGCCCAAACTCCCCGGTTAAGGTAATGGAAACTAGAACTTATCTCATGTATCATTGTAGCTCCATTGCCTTGTTTAGGTTGCATTTGTTGATATGCCTAGTTGTTTTCATATGGTAAGTTGCTTGTGTCATGTGCTAACCCATGACAAACCTACATGGTTTGATTAGTGTGTAGGAAAGCTACACTTGTTTCTTTCATGATGCATATTTTCTTATATATTTCTTTGCATCATGAGCAAGCTATAGGGTTAGTTTCCCTCTTGTTGTCATAAATAATGTGCATACATTTGATTGGTGATTCAAACAATAAATACACACATTTAGGGAGAGCTCATCCTATGGTTTGTTTATGGGACTAACATTGTTTTAAGCTTATCTTGTGTAGTCCCTTGGTGACGCGTTCCGGTGCGGTATTTCATTCTAAGAGAATGCTATTTCACTCTAAATGTGATCTAACATCTCTAAGAGAGTGAATATAGTAATATGAGTTTCATGCTATTGAGTCATGTCCTTGCGAGCTTATGTCTCTATATAAGTTCAAAGACAATGAACTCATACATTCCTAATTCTTGTGGTACCCCAAGTGTCTTCTTTGCAAGCTTCTTTCAAAGTGGTGTCATCTCCAAGTGATATCATTTCCAAGTGACTTATCTCAATATGGTGCCAACAAGGTAGAAGAGGAACAATCCCCCGGAGGTATGCAATGCTCAAAGTCTACAAGTGGTAATGTCACAAGAACTCTCTTGTCTTATCTCTTGTCTTTTAAGCTACCTCCTTGCATGATATGCTCCAAGCTTCCTTATCTCTCAAGTATTTGTAGTTGTGCACTTGATTTTCACACTATCATTTTGTGCACACGCTTAGGGGGAGCTCAATTTATATCATGCTAGTCTCATGAGTTAGTGATCCACCTTAGTTATTCGCACATGTGGTATCTTCATTGATATCATACATATGGATCATGGTTCATGCGGCTTTCTCCCTTGTATTTAACATTTCTCTTTGAGTTATGATTGCTAGGACTTGCTAAATTTTCTTTGGAGACTCTTTTGTTTTGGACAATTTTTGGAGATGTTATTCCAAAGGGGGAGAATTTGGGAGCCAAAGCAAGCAAATGTTTCCAAAGGGTAAAGTAGCAAGCTATATGTGAAGAGAAGATCATAAAAGAGGGAGAACACATCTAGGGGGAGTTGGATGATGGTAAGCATCCAAGCAAGTGTAAGTGGTTCAATTTTGTTAATTTTTTGCAAATTTATGCTTGCTTTGATTGTGTTGTCATAAATCACCAAAAAGGGGAAGATTGTAGCGAACATGACCTCATATGCCATTTGTTCAAGTTTGATTTCGGTGATTAATGACAACATGATCAATGACACTAACCAAATTGTTGAGCATGTCTTTGTAGACATTTCTAGGTCCCAAGTATGCAAAAATACCACATGCCAAAATGAGAAGATAGTATATATTTTTTGAGGCAAACCCGACAAGAAGAAAGAGAAGAGAAAAGACACCGTCGGATGAACCGACAGTACCGTAGAAACAACCGTCGGTGCAAGCGCCGGTGTATTTGGTACACTGCGTGAAGTCTCAAGTAAAAGGCACCGTCGGATGAACCGACGGTCCATTTCTAGATGCGCCGGATGAACCAAGAGACCAAGCAACAGTTATCAACAGCACCGGATGAACCGACGGTATAGCAACGGTTCATCCGATGGCCATGTGTTTGCTAACAGTAAGGTTTTAGCCGCGAAGTATTCAGCACCGGATGAACCGATGGTTCCAAGGGTTTGAGCAGCGGTTTATCCGACGACACTAAAGAAACTAACAGAGAGTTTTTTGCCACGGAGTCTTCAGCACCGGATGAAACTACGGTGCGTCAGTTGAAGCATCAGATGAATAATATCAGCAGGATTCAACGGTCCAGTGCGGTGGAAGGCAACGACTAGTAGCACCAGATGAACCGACGCCAGGAAAAAGCACAACGTCGGATCATTCGATGGTACTATTTTCAGCAGCTTTGGCCCAACGGCTAGTTTGATACCTTGGCCTATTTATACCCCTTCCGCCCCGTCATTTGAGCTTGCTGGAGTGTGTGAAAGTGCAGAAGAGTTCAAGACTCATAGAATATCATATCAAAGCCATCCAAGTGCTAAATTGCTCATCCATAGACTTGCACATGCTTTGTGTGTGTGCTTAGTGCTAGGCTTAGCTTAAGGCTGAGTGAGTGCAAGGTGTGCCTACCTTGTGAGGTGATTCTCGAGTGGATCAATCTGTACGAGGTGCGCCGGAAGCCTTGGAGCCTAGGTGACTCTCCGGCAAATGTCTTCGACCCTCCGGCTTGGTGTGGAGCGGCGAGGACACTTTGTGCGGGGGACGTGGAGACCCTCTTCCCTTGGTGGAGAAGCTCCTTAGTGGAAGCGGCATCAAGGTGACCAAGGAAGCTTGGCGAGTGCCTTTGTGGCGAGTCTTTGTGGCAAGTCAAGTGATGCTCTTGGGAGAGACTTGGTGACCGGGAAGCAATACTCTTGTGTGGAGTACTTCAACAACGTGGACTAGAGATGGCTTAGTACCTACCGATACAACGGGATAAATCGCGTGTCAAGAGTTTGCTTCCTCTCGTCCCCTTTACGTTTCCGCATTACTCTCTTGCAATCCTTACTTGCCTTTACTTTCCTAGAGTAGTATCTTACTATAATTGGCTATAGGTTGCAAAACTTATTTTGGGATGGGAGTTTTATACTAGAACAATCTTAGTTGCACATCTAGATAGTATGTTCTAATTTATGTTTCATGCAAAATAGTGAAAGTCATAGGTTAAGTTTTTAAGTTGCCTAATTCACCCCCCTCTTAGGCTACGAGCATCCGATTCCTTACACCCTTATCCAAATCAAGCATTGCTCAGCTTGCGCAGTCACAGCAGCAGCATGGGCACTGGCGGTCTGGCAGACGCGCCAAACGTGAGGGACGGGCGGCGACTTGCCGGGGACGGTGAGCTGCTGGTCATCACTGGGAGGATGGGGGATAGATATTTGCAGCACATCCATAAGGGTTGGAACGGTATTTCACACAGCCAGCTAATGGGCGCTGATGAGGAATGCCAACGTGGCTCGCCACGTCGGAAGAAGGACGGAAATGAGCGGAACGAAAATGAACATTTTGGTAGTTCGGAGACGAAAATGAGTTTCGGATGGTAGTTCACGGACGTAAATAGCAATTTTGCCATGTCATTTCTGCGAGCGTCTGAAATTGAAACCTAAAGTCTCTAGTATTCCTGCAACTAATACAAACAAAATGATAAAATTGAATTTGAAAACACACAACACAATCGCATCGATTACATGCATGTCCCTGAGGTACGCGCTTCTGATCGTCTTGCTACCTAAAAGAAGAGTACACACGCATCGATCTCAGCTGAGCAAGGCAGCTCCAGCACTGCTCGCCGATCCACGTGCTCCAGGTAGAACCGGCTCGGCATCCACACGTGCCTGCGCCACCGCGCGTACTCGCTGAACGCCCACCCGTGCGTCCTCGGCGGCGCCAGCGCCACGACCGCCGCCACGCACTCCGTCCCATCGCCCCCGCCGCGTGGCCGCTGTGCCGCGCGCATCCAGGCCCGGCCCGGCGCGGCGGCCTGGTGCAGCGCGCAGCGCAGGCCCCGCGGGAGCCGCTCGCAGCAGCACGCCAGGACCTTCTTCGTCCGGCCGCCGCCGCTCCCCTCGTCCGCCGACGCCGGTAGCGCCCCCGGCGGCGCCGTGCTCCGCTTCAACATGCGCGTGGCAACCCGCTTCGCCAGCGCCTGCCGCATCCACGTCTTCGCCGCGCGCTCCGCGCTCGCCGTGGCGGTGGCGCCGTTCTTGTTCCTGCCGTCCACTCTGGCGCCGCCGCCGCCGCCATCGCTCCTGATGGGCGGGAGGCGCTGCAGCTGCCGCGACGGCTTCGTGAAGGCGTTGCCCTCCTGGACCGCCACCACCATCTCCTGAATCGCCGCCGGACCCGTCGTCGCCTGCTTCGATACGCGCCTCGGCGGCGGCGTCGGCGGCAGCGTCGAAAGATCAGCCGCCATTAGTGCATCCAAACTCCGGCTAGCTCCACGCCGATCCTCCCGGGCGCTCGACGATCGGGTTATAACAATCCTGAACGCGGCAATCAACGCCCGCGGGCCGCGGCGGCCACACTACTGTACTGGTCGTCGACGCTGCATTTTGTTGGCGCGGGTCTTGGCCGGTTGCGCGCGACGCCATCACACGCAGCCGCGCCGGAAGGGGCGCCGGGCAGCTGCTGGCCGGGGCAGGGTTGGGGTCTTGGGGAGAAGAAAGTACACAACGGCTCGTGCTCGCTCGCTCATCGACTTCCCCGCAACCGTGCACGAAGGCGGTGTGTTATAGGAATACGCCAACTACTCATGGAAGCGTACTTCTAGAAGCATACGGTGAAAGCCGTAATCAGTTGTCTGAAGGCGTAAACTCACCCGTTGCTCGGGCTCCAATCTCCCTCCAGCGCTCAGCCGCAACGTTGAATACCTTGGCGCTGACGACGGAAGGGTCTCGTGCCGGGGACCCACCTGCCGTCTCCGATGGGCTTCGCCGGCGGGGTGTCCGCGCTGCTCCTCTTCCTGGTCGCCGGTGCGGTCGCCTCCGACCAGATCTTCACCGCCTCAGGTGAGCGCCGCTGGGCCGCGCTAAATCTCACCGGGGCCTTGTTAAATCCCCACCCCGTCAAACCCATCGCCGTGTTGCCTTTGCTAAACCCAACGAATCCACCACTTCATCGATGCGTCTGCCATGTTCCTTTGACGCATGACGAATTTCAGTTATCGGGTCATCAAGCGATCCGGCTCTAGGTCGATTGTGGCGACTCGCCTGGTGCCCCCATTGCTACAACTTGCTTGCCCAGATCTAGAACCATGTAGTTGAAATGATCCGCAATTTTTATTCTGTCAGTCTGTGCGGTTTGGGTATGCTAATTGACTGCTAGGTGGTTTCATAGTGTTAATTGTGCTTCGGCCCGCTTTTCGTAATTACTGATGATGATTTGGCCTGAACTCTCTGATGATTGTCAGGTGTCCCATTTGGGCGGAGTTCACGTGAGCCGAGGTACCGCGTCGAGTTCCATCCAGTCGATTCGCCGTACCAACCTGTAAGATTTCTAATGGTTTTTCCATCTGAATCCTTGTTTGTAGCAAAGCAAGAGCTTTCTTTTGATCTAAATTTGTGTAGTTAGTTATGGCATTATTATGTGTGGATGTATGGATATTAGGTTCCAGTGAACTGTAATTGATACTCCCTCCATATTGTGCCATTTGTTGCTGGTGCTTCAAAGTTAAAATGAAAGGAGCCAAAATATTTGTCGCCGCAGTTGAGGGAAAAAGTGGCCTGCTGTTTTTGCCCCTGGCGGTAGCCGCATACTCCCCTCGACCAGTTTCGTCCACATGAGCAGCAGGCGGGACAAAGCCATGTCGCTGCTTCACAGCAGGGGCAAAAGGATAAATGCAAGTGATCCCTAATTTCTGTGAAGCTGTCTGAAATGTCAACTAAAATGAATCGGAGGGAGAACTAATTAGAATTTACCAGCAATTCTTAAACATGTGTACGCAAATAAATCATTATTGACTTTACTACAATTCGTCATTGGGTGTGAAAGACAAGCAACTTCAATTCTGGCAATGTTAGCTTACCATGTTTTTGCTAATCATATAATTTTGCATACCTTTTTTGTCAGAAAAATCATATCTGAGTTTTTCACCTTACGTTCCTGGTTGCTCTAAAGACAGCTGCTTGGAATAATTCAGACCTTACCCTTTATTATCCTAACCAGAGGTACTATTGGTGTATTCAACAGGAAAATGGCCAGGAATCAGAGCCAATGGCTAACCATGAGGGGAAACATTATATGTGCTTTCTACCAGTTGAGGAGACTAAAACCATGAAGTCAATCCTCCCACAAAATGCAACTAATATTATAATAGAAAGTGACAGGAGAATTAAGCCAAAGGAGCCAGATGAGCTGCTTGAGCCTCTCAAGGATCAGTGTTTCTACAGGGTGAGCAGGCAACTCTTTTCTTTATGCATAGTACACATAATGAATTATTGGTCATGTGTATGCATACCTGGCAAAAAAAAAAAAAGATTATTATGCCATTTTGATGCAGCATGAAGGTTGGTGGTCGTATGAGTTCTGTTATCATGGGAGAATCCGACAGGTTCATGTAGAAGGCGACAAGGTAAAAGATTTTCCCCCTTCACTTTTTTTTTTCTCTTTTGGCTCTGGCTTGCAAGTTGCAACTATGGTATTTTTGTTTATCTTTCTTTCCATCATCTCAAACAAACCTTGGGAGGTAACGGCCCAAGTTTTGCTAGCTTTTAACTGGATAAAGAAGTTCTTAACTGAGTTAAACTACATAAAATTAAATACATTGCCATTTCTTTGAATAATATTGATTGCAACTTCAATTCTGTTAGACCTCTTTCTAAAAACTGCACCATTCCCAAAGCATATTTAACAAATTAATTCATATTATTATTTCTTTAACCGTGATACCACTCTGGTCCTACCCAGTCCAGTCCAGCACCCAATTAATCCATGGCAGATTTGTCGTATTACTCTAGCTGGATGCCAGTGCATTGACTTGCCTATGGTGTGCCATCTGTTTGGTTAAGGAAATTTCAGTCTAAATTAGTTTTGAGCAAGAATTAGCAATGGGTGGTTGCTGTGGAGGGATTCTTATGTGGAATCTAAACTAATACTCCGTACTACATAAATCTACATGTTAATTTCATTGGAACACTAGTACAAATTCAGGTAACTCATCTGGGGCTCTAAGCAAAATCCATAGCTGGCTGCCTAGGCGCCTGGCTTTGGCTGTTGAGCAATTCCTCGAGGAGCTGCCACCGTTGGGGGCCAACCACAAATCTGAGCTACTTGACTACATCCTAGGTTAGTGACACTTTCTGGCCCCTTTTGGCCTCTACAACCTCAAGCCAGTCTACTCCATGGCATGGTCTCCTCACTGTTGGCCATGGTGGTTGCCAATGAGTCCACGAAGCTGCCGGCGGCCACAAGCCCACCAAAGCAAACGTGATCAGTCAGATCATCGTAGTTCAGGTTGGATGGACGAACTGAACTGGTCAGAGCCTGGCTGCAGGTGTGTTAATGGGTAAAGTTATTGGATTAATTAGTTTAGTATGCTTTGGGATTTGTGCAGTTCTTAGAAAAGGGTCTACTGGAGCATTTCTCATATCTTCATAATTTGACGTTGTCATGTGCAGCCTTAAGTTACTAGGCCTCTAGATGCCATTGCTAATTTTATTTTCTTTGTTGAAGGTTATTCAAGAATATGTTCTAGGTGAATATGACAATGATGCAACTACTGCTTACCATGAAAATAGCACCTCTGAATTAGCTGACGACGACCATCGTGTGAAAGATATTTCTAAGAGGTGCTGTACTAATATCTCATGAAAGCAGAGGGAGGAGTGACAATATATATGGGTTCAAAGCTCACTTGAATGAATTCCTGCTGTCCCTGTTTTATTGTACAGATATCATGTCCACTTCTACACAAATGGGACTGTATGTGACCTCACAGAGATACCCCGGGAGACTGAGGTGAGGGAAATAAAAAGAACACTATGAATCTATTATCATGTTTGTTTTGAAGTAAAGGGATTTTTGTCACTACAGGAGTATCCATTTCACTACATTTGAGTGCTCACACCCTGCCTTCTCCCTACAGGTTAGATTTGTCTGCTCGGAACCTACTGTCCTGATCAGCTCAATCAAGGAGATCTCTTCCTGCAAATATGTTGTCACAATTCAAAGCCCGATGCTTTGCAAAAACCCGTAAGTGCCAACATTCTCCTAGTGCAGTAATCTCTATCTTTGCAATATCTCAGCTCATTATGTTGCTCTGTGCAGGTTGTTCCATCAAGAAAAGCGCACCCTTTCCATCCACTGCAACGAGTTGCCAGCTGAAGTAGAACCCACGGTCACTGTGGAGGAGGACCCACTTCCAAAAGAGGCGATCTCCATCGTTCCCGATCAGGATGAACTACATGATTTCACAGCTTATGCTACTTGATTTCCCTCCAACAATGTATGTCATGTAGAAGAAACTGTTATTTTGGAGGCACGGTGTCAAACTGGCAACTGAGTGTCACTATGTCTTGACTGCCCCATGAACCGTACAGTGGCACTGGCTGCTGCTTGTAAAGCAGGCTGAGATTACCAGTCTCCAAAGCTAATTATAGGGGATAATTACAAAGGAAGAGAGTTTCTATGTATTAGTAAAGAAAGCGTTTTTGAGACACTAACATTTGCTCGAAATGTCTATAAAATGAGACTGACACTAATCTGTTCTTGTAGTGCAGATCAAGGCAACTCAGTCAGAGGGCCTGCCAAATAAAATTATGTAATGTTATGATGCTTTCGTAATCTTCTAAATGTTACGGTGTCATAGAAAGCCCAATCATGTGCTTCGGTGAAAACATATCGTCTCACACCTAATCCTGAAAGGTGGTGTTTTGGACACAGACATGAGTCCTAAAATACAATTTCACCATGTAATTTTTTTGGGGGGACATTTTGACCATGTAATTAAATTGAATAATATAACAAAGCTAGATAAAACCACAATACAAAAGTTTTCGTCGAGATTAATCTACATATATAATTTATAGTACAATACAACTTTGGATATCATAAGTTGAAATTGGTGGAGAATGCGCATGCAATTGCGGAGGGTGGACACCAAGGCATTCTGCGAAGTCAAACAAGAAGATCTCCTTGGATTTTTTTTTCTTTTTGCTGCTGCCAAGAAACTTCGAGCTGTACTTGGTCAAACCGAAGACATCTTCAACGAATCAACTTGCTTGTGGGAGACGATGTGTTCTGTGAACCTAAAGACATGAATATTTCAAGGCAACCTGAATACTCCCCGTTTGTGTTATACATGACCTAAGAAGAATTATTTAAAATAACATAAATGATTTATAAATTTAATAGTATACCGACAAAATTCACGCAATGCAAAGGGTGAAATGGTATTTCTTTTGAAGAGAGGAATATCCATAACCACGTTAAGATAAATAAATAAATTTTAGCTTTGCTTCATCTATAAAAGGTTTGGTTTAAACTAACACATTAATTTCACTTCGTGACTCAAGATCTCAAGTTAGGCGAGCTGTTCTACCAGAGAATGAGGAGGAATGATAGTTCTGCTCACAGACAGGTGGGCCAGGAGTTTGGTGGCACCACTAGCCGGCAAGGCGGGCCCCCTCCGAATTTTGCTGGCCAATCAGATCGAAGAGCTATATCCCCCGCGTCCCATGTGGCCGGACGCGTCGGCTCAAGACAGACGATGCTCACCAATTACGACCCCACCCTACCACTGTTACTGGGCCCCACTTATCTTGGGGTCCACACGTCATTGATACATACGAGGTAACACGGAAGTCACATGGTTGGTGTAGCCATCCGTACTCGGAATTAACGTAAATTGACTGTGCTCTTGAGTTCGAGAGATACTTTCATTGGGGAGAAGCAAGAACAGGGGAAAGAGTGGAAAATAAACCGAAAAAATATATAAACAAGAGAGATAAAGCTCCGATCTCACTCTCCACAGATCAACGCCCCAGCCTCCCTCTCATTAGTCCTTAATCCAAACCCCCTTGGTGCTCTCCCCACCAATTCCTCCCCGAGATTCAACTTCCGCGGTTGTATCCTCAAATTTCTTCTGTTCTCCGTAGAGAGGAATAATTTTGGCTTCCAAATCTCGCCAGGGAAGGAGTGAAAGAAAAGCAAAGTGCTTTGCGCCGCCAGAATCGCCATTGCCCACCATACCTTCTGAGATCTCAACTCAACCCCATGTCAATAGATAGGTACTCAGATTTTTCCTCCCCTTTCTGCAGCAATTTTGCTCGCGGGCTGTAGATTGGGTGCGTTATTCCCTTCCGTTTGTTGTTGGATTAGGCATTGGGATCTTGTCAATCCCTATATTCTTGGCACAATTTTGTTCTTGTGTTCGGTCCTGCCAATAATTTTCCATATTGTCCGGGGCTTTCTGATCCATCTTTGATGCGCCAAGAGGCGATATGAGCACGAATTACTCGGCGCTCCCATTGACCTCCCCTTCCATCGAGCTCCAATCCAACGGGGTCAAATCGGGCGCCGCCGCCAATGGCGTCGTCCTCAACGGCCACGCAAAGATCTCCAAGCAAGATTCATTCTTGGGCGAGCTCGAGGACGGCGGCGGCGGCGGGGAGCATGACGAGCTGCCGCTCATCGGCGACGGCCCCGCCGGGCCGCCAGAGGGGTCTAGTGTGCCCGCCGCAGTGTTCAACCTCGCGACCTCCATCATCGGGGCCGGCATTATGGCGCTCCCGGCCACCATGAAGGTGCTCGGCGTCGCCGTCGGGCTCGTCTCGATCCTGGTCATGGGGGTCCTCTCGGAGATCACCATCGAGCTGCTCGTGAGGTTCTCGGCGTACTGCCGTGCACTATCGTACGGCGAGGTCGTGCACAGGGCGCTAGGCCGGCCGGCAAGCATCGTGGCGCAGATGTGTGTCATCGTCAACAATGGCGGAGTCCTAGTGGTGTACCTTATCATCATTGGAGACGTGATGTCCGGGTCGTTGAAGCACATCGGCGTCATGGATCAGTTGCTTGGCCATGGCGAGTGGGATAACCGGAAGTTGCTGATCTTGGTGGTTCTTGTGATCTTCCTTGCACCATTGTGCGCACTCGAGAAGATTGACTCATTAAGCTTGTCATCTGCTGCATCAGTTGCCCTTGCTGTCGTGTTTGTGGTTGTGTCTTGCATCATTGCTTTGATCAAGATCGCGGAGGGCAAGATCAGTATGCCGAGGATGGGGCCAGATTTCAGCTCACGAGAGGCGATGCTTGACTTGCTTGTCGTGATACCCATCATGACGAATGCCTTCATCTGCCATTTCAATGTCCAGCCAATCTACAATGAGCTCAAGGAGAAGACACCCCAGAACATGTACAAGGTTGGGAGGATCAGCACAGTGCTATGTGTTGTGGTCTATGCACTGACTGCTCTCTCTGGCTACCTCTTGTTCGGTGATGATACAGAGTCCGATGTTCTCACCAACTTTGATAAGGATCTCGGGATCAGATTCAGCTCAGTCCTCAACTACATTGTCCGGATTGGTTATGTCATCCACCTGGTCCTTGTGTTCCCTGTTGTCCACTTCTCGCTAAGACAGACTGTGGACTCGCTGATATTCGGTGAGTTGGCAACTCCTAGCAGGAAGAAGACGCTAACATTGACAGTGGTGCTGCTGGCGCTCATCTACCTTGGCTCAACAATGATACCCAACATCTGGATGGCCTTCAAGTTCACTGGTGCGACAACAGGGTTGGCATTGGGGTTCATGTTCCCAGCCCTGGTGGCATTGAGGCTGGACAAAGAAAGGAGCCGCTTGGGGCATGGAGAGAGGCTCCTGTCACTTGGGTTGCTGGGGCTGTCCATTGTTGTCAGCGTCATTGGAGTTGTCGGAAATGTATACACCCTGAAGAGTAAGTCTGACTGATCTCTCAAAGATGAACAAGTTGGTAGCTAGGTTAGAGGAAGCTGTACACCATGACATGGTGTTTCACGGCACAGATTGTGTAAGCATGGTCGTTATACAGTAGTCAGGAATGATACTGTTCGAGAGAACCACATGATCTCAGATACATTCTGTTTACCTTCCATGGTGCGTCATGTAACAGTTCTTGAGGGAATTCTTTTTGTACTTTATACCAGAAATTTTTTATGTAATGATTTTACGAGGTCCTGGAGTTATTTTTTTGATCAAGGCAACACAAGATCGTACTATGAATAATGAATTTATTGACATTTGCAGTTTCATGTGTGAAATTTAGAGGTTGGATCTTATTTGATCTGAAAATGTTCAGCATTTTAAATGCCTGGAGTATATATCAATGGGTGCTTGAAAGTTGCAAATGCCGTAATTGTTGCAAGTTTAATAAAAACCTTGACCTAGCAGTTCTTCAAATACTAAAAATTTCAGGCGCAAAGCCAGTTTAGATTTGGAACATATTAAACTTTACAAATTTCCGGTGTAACAAAGTACACTTACACCTGAATCTCCACTTTTTTTTTTGTTCTCTCAAATGGAAACGACATCTCTTCAAATACATTTACGTACACAATAACCTCAAATATTGCTGATCTTCTTAAAATATATATTCTTAAAAGCTTCTACGTAGGGCCTCTAATATATTTTCAAATTTTGCAACACCTCACATGTTTTCTCCTGATATGCAAGAGAGCATGGACACTATTTGCGATTGCTATAAAGCAAATGGAACTCCCACAGATGGGAAATTTGCTTAAACAGCAATGGTCACCAATTTGTTACAAAAGGATAGGGAACAACTATTAAACTACAAAAAAATGTTACACCATTATCTGGACCAGTTTTGGTAGCCAACTGTTTTGACATACATCAAGCGACTGCTTGCGGCTTCACTTCTATATGACAAAATAGTGAAGGGTACAACAGCCATGAACTCTAAGTTTACATGCTCCAAGATCTCGGGAAAGTTTGGATTGCCACCCTTGAAATGATTCGGGAGATTATTTTTCCTTTCATCTCAAGCTCCAACATATCATCACTCCACAAGTGGCTCAATCGAGGCCATGATTTCTTGCAGTGGCTAAGGTATGCTGAGATTAGGGACCTATTTGCGTGCAAGGGAAAAAAAGGTTATTTGATGTCGACAACTGCATGAAGAAGCAATCTTAGAAAGAAACTAGATGACTACGATCTCACCAAGTTTTACGCTCTGAAAAATAAATATTCTAGCTCTAAACCAGAGTTGAGCTCTAGAAATATTCTAGCTCCAAACTAAGTAATACTACAAGTCTTGTAAGAAAAGTTCAAGTCAAATTTTAACCATCCAGTTAATGAAGCTAACCTGTTTGACAAATTGAATGGTGAGCAACCACCTGCCACTAAAACTGTGAGTTGCTGAGGAATGTAACCATGCATCGTGCACTCTGAAACATCTTGTCGATCTTCTGCCAAACTAAGCTCTGGACCTCGAGGAGCTTCTTCACTTTGCTCTGAAGAATTGAGTGCCGCCGTATTGTTTCACCATGTATCTGCTTTCAAGAAATATATATATTTCTAAGCACAGACTTGATGGGTTAAGATGGCATGTGCATATCACATGCTTATGAAAATACTTTTAGGTCAGCCTGAAGAGTAAACATGTCATACCTTCAAAAATAATTTCAGAACAGCCTGGACAAACTCGAAGTTATTCCTGCAGGAAAGCTCATGAATGAAATAATCCAATAGTGACAAAATAGACTGAAGCTCAGGTCTCTGCTCCAGATCTTCTGACTCTTCATCATCTATTATCTGTAGCAGTCGTAGTTCCATATCTAAAGATGAAGGTGACAGGCCTTTCATGTAGTCAGTGAAAGCCGAATCTGCAAACCAGATTCAAGGTCAGCTCTTAGAAACCAACACATCACCAAAATTAACACAAAATGTATCATTGTAGAGTTTTCGGCCTTTTTCTGGTTCTATATGATAGTTAGACAGAAAAGAAACGTCAATAAAGTATTTGTGAACAATAATAAGACTGAATGACAGCAAGTCAGCAACTTCTCAAAGTTCCATCTATTAGCTAGAACACCCAAGTTTAATACATTTACTTAGCAAGAATACACAATAATACTCACAGTTCTTTGTTTCTCCACATGATTGTAAAAGCTGACTGAATTGAGAGGAGAGTTCAGCCATCTTCTTCTGGTTTGTGTTCTCAGCGGTACTGCTGTTGGTTTCTTTACTGCTGGCAGGGGGCTCAAACAATATCTCCCCAGAAAGGGAGGGAACAGAGGGTAAGAAGAAAGGTGCCTTCTCAGGTTTCTTAGGCGGCTCTATTGGTTTATTCCGAACCTAAAGAAAAAGAAGCAACAATGAGCCCTTTAATCTAGTTTTACAATACAATGTAGCCTTATTAAAAAGTACGTAATAGAGACCAGGCCACATAATTAGTCACTAAAGTTAAAACTTGATAGTTAGAATGAAACAAACTGTTACCTTTATAATATCAAGATTTGTCAAACTTTGCCACTGGCTCCTTGGAAGCAAGGAAAGAGTGATCAGATTTGGTATTTGATCATCCATTATGACAAAAGGTTTAACATTAGACTGATTTGAGTCCCCTGAATTATGAGCTTGTTCTTCCTCAGATCTTTCCGCTGATGAAACAGCTGGCAAACACACATTCCGGACATGTTTACCACTTGCATAATTTTCAATATTTGTTGAGGTCGAGAACAAAGATTGATTAATCCTGTCAAATTATAGTAATATTATAATAAAAATTCAGTGCGTATGTTGAAACAGGGTGAAACTGATATTATTTAGTTGCATAAATCAGATTGCACACGCTGGATTATGGTATCTTTTCCCAAATTATATACAAAATAAACTGAGATTATAGTAACAGGGTGAGCACAAGGAGATGCAACAGAAACCTACCAGAGGTAGACACCATTTTGATCAACATGAGTGGTGGCCAACATGTCCATATTAGGAGACATGGACAGAGATGTTATAGATACATCAACATGCATCGCATCTATCTGTCTTGCTACACTGATGTCCCATATCCTAAGAGTCCCATCCATACTAGACGAGATGAGCCATTTTCCATCTTCACTGAAGCACAGATCAGTGATACGGTCTGTATGTCCTTCAAATCTACGAACCATTTTCATGGCCACCGTATCAAACAATATTAGTACCATATCATCTACTACGGTTGCAAGAATGCCTGCAATAAATAGCAAGTATTTATTAGTTATCTGAAAAAAAACTCTACATGGGAATAACCAAATATGCTGAAAATATACATACCATTTGCCCGGTGGTATGCAATCTTAGTGACAGATTTACCAACATCCAATCTAGATTTTAGCTTGCAAGTTTTAAAATTCCACACCTGCAAGATAAACGATTCTATAATTAAGTAATGCAATCATTGCGGGGATTTCACTCAGACTTGTACACAGAAGTAATACATAACTATCCTTGATTCTAGGACTAAAAGGAACAGGTCAATTGAATGAGACTAAAAAAGCAGTAAAGGAAACATTTTAACCAGTAGATAGGGCATGGAAGAAGGATGAAGCAAGTACTCCATAAAGTAGATGCTGCTTACATACACGCTACATCACATCAGAGAAGGCAATACCTTAATATCACCATGGTATCCAGCAGTAATCAGAGAGCCATTTGTAGCATCGCAAGCTAAACCAACAACTTCTCCATCATGTGCACATTGCATTGCCAATGAAGTGTCGATGTAACTACCACGACTAATCCCTGATTGAAGGTTAAATTTTTCAACCCAACCACCTTCAGTGCCCAAGATAGTAAAATTACCGCATGCACTAATCACACAGGCCTGCCACAACAATAAAATGAAAATTATAAAAACAATAGGGGAATACTTTTAACAGTAGATCTTGAGTCTTAGAAGTCACACTATGCACTCTAGATAAAATTTCATATATGAAAACTACAAAAGCAAGCTTTACCTTGATCGGTGTCTCAGTGCCTGATGATGGTGTTAGAATATGTTCACCAATAACAAAGTTCTGAAGACGCCATACATATGCACGTGGAGTATCCATGTGGCACGTAACAACATTACACCAATCACGTGCACGTATCTCAGCTGAAAAGAGAGGGTTTCCTCAGTCTAAATTTGCATAGAAATATAAATAGAAGACATGGCAATCCGTGAACAGGTCAAAGATGTACGCTAATATCCCGCACATAAATTCTACTAGGTAATGGTGGTGTGTGTTTGTGCCATCAGCTGTAGCAGGTGTGATAGATAATCACCACAGTCAGCAAGTTTTATTGCATGACAAGAAGTTAACAGATTCAAAAATTGACATGTGAATTTTTTTTGGCATTTGCAATGCCATGAGAACCCATTGCCATGCTTTGATACCATATAAACAACATGATAGGCGATACTGAAAGGCCCCAAATGGAAACCATCAGAGGTCCTAATTTCTTTGACTAGACCTTGATATGTGTCAGTCGTCGGTCCTAACCTTAGCAGCACAATCATAACATTCCAATGGGCCTACAAGTGACTACACTCTGAGATGAGGCGTGTCCTATGAAATAGCTAGGATAAGGTCCTTCCTACTTTTACAGTTTCTCTACTTGAACTTTCAGGCTTCAGCTACTGCTCTCCTCCCACCCTTTTCTTAAATATGCACCATTTGGTAATAGATGCAAAGAATATCATATGGTCCAGAAATGCAGTCATATATAGAATGATAACACATTCAACTTAACTTTTCAATACTACTCCCTCCGTTCCAAATTACTTGTCATTTTGACTTTTCTAGATACATTCCTTTTGTTATCTATCTAGAAATAATATATATCTAGGTGCATAGCAAAAGGAATGTATCTAGAAGAAAAGCCAAAACGACAAGTAATTTGAAACGGAGGGAGTACTGGCAATGAGCTTGGTAAACTGGGCTACTGGCATGTTATGCCTTAACACACAAAAAATCATAATCCGCTCAATTGCTTTTGTATGCCCAAATAAAGCAAACTTATTCCTAGGAAAAAAACACAATTTTATACGAGATTACCAAACACATTCATAAATGCTGCAAGAAACCAAAACAGTACCACAGTCAAATGTAATAACTGGTTTTAGCTTGATATCTTCCTCCTGCAGAAAAAAAAAACTTTTCAACACCCTGAATAAGGAAAGATCAAAGAATTTGAGTGCAATAAATGAATAAGACAAGATTTGTACTTTTACTCTAAGCTTCTTTGCTCTTTTTGTGACATGTCGCTGAGAAAGTTCTCTACTTTGTTGATCCTGTTAAGAGAGGATTAAACAATGAAAAAAAAGTTTTTGGCTTGAAGAGGCCAAGTAGCAATGCGACGTAAGAAGAAAAACATGCAGGCTTTTGTGAGACAATCTAGTGATGCAAGAATAATAAGGCACATGACTTAGCATGGCTGGAATATATATGATTTTATCAAGTGATACATAAAACTAAACCATAATATGAAAAAAGGGGAAAATTTACTCCTGCTAGATTAGACATCACGATTGATATGTTCTTATAAAAAAATACTGCAAATGTAAGATGCAATTAGTTACCTGGATAACTGAGAAAAGACGAAAGGCACGATCTTGACCAGCAGATAAGATGCATTTTCCTTTGCCATAGAATCTAACAATAAAAATAGGTTGACTCAGCAAAAGCAAAACAGACTGGAAGCAAAAGATAAAGCACAAAGCGGAGGGTGCTTGTCACCTTATGCATCTAGGTGGAGCACTGTGACCACTTCGAAACCGCAACAGACGAGCATCTCCATCATTATTGTCAAATATCCACATCTGGTGCATATTAGGACTTTAAAGTTAAACAGGGTAATTAGCAATTTAGCAGTTACCTACATTGGTAGCTAAGGTGATTGTAAAGGAAGTTGTAAGTTTGTTTGGCTATTTTGTTCACAGCACTTATTAGCAGTTATCAAGGTATGATAGTTGCTACAAGGAAGATGCTAGTTGCAGGCTAACATTAAAATATTGCAAACATGTAGGAAGATACAACTAGGTGAGGGGCATAATGGTCTGCATGATTTCAGTGCACTAACACATCAGGAAGATTTAAAAAAGCTTACATTAATTTAGCATAATCAATAAAATGCAATAAAAGCTACTTGAAAGCAAAAATAGTTACTTACTTTAATTGAATTATCAGCAGCTGAGCTCATCAGAATAGGTTCATTGGCAAAAAAATGAAGCGAAACTATAGATTGGTCATGGGCCTCCCTAATCACAGAATGCAGCCGTCTCTTCTCAAGATTCCATATGCTAATAACGCCAGAAGAACCTCCAGAGGCGAGAAGGGGTTGCCCATCTGGGGGAAGATAAATTTAGGAAAGAACACTTTAATTCGAGACACGAGTGGTAATAAAACGGTAGGTCTAAGACACCCATTACCAAAAGAACAAGAAATAAAATTCTTGATGGCTTGGCCACGTTTTGTTTGTTGCCAAACATTGCAATGCCAATTTAGTCACACCACAATATCTTAGCTAGTTGTTTGCTTTACTGCTGCCACAACTTTGGCGCACCGAACCTTCTTAGTACGCATGTCAGGGGTTCAGTTTCTTCGCCACAAAAATAACTGGCATGACACACTTGCCTAAGCTTAGTTATGACATGCTTATACATGAACTAAACATGTTCAAAGCACCTAGGCAATTTATCAGAAAATGCAGGTGTATTTCCATAATAACTTACTGCTGCTTGATTTCTAGGGAGGAGACTTTAACATAAATTATATTGTTACAAGCTTAGTAGTTAACAATATAGTAAGTATAGTTGCTGAGATGGATCTCAGGTACTAAGGAAGTGGGTAGCAACCGTGTCAACAAGTATTATATACGATAATGGCCACTCATATTAAGGAAAAGTTCAGGGCTTGAACTAACAAGCACAGAACAGTGAACCAGAAATGATTTTTTCCATTCTTCTAAAAGTATGCTGACTACATACAGTAAGAAAGATTACACTTAACAATATGTTTATCAGATTACCTGTTCGGAATGACAGTGCAGTCACAGCACCACGAATCTGATGGTTGAAAGACATTAATTCTTCATCATATCGTATATTATGAACATGAACTGTCCCATCAGAACATCCAACAGCGACTACATCTAAAGCAGGTGAGGAAACACAACAACGAACTGGTGACTCCCAACCCTTGAAATCATACAATTTTTTCTTTGTGCTGATATTCCACAGCTGTAAGGGTCCTTCTTCACTACCAACAATTACCTGATGTAGAAACAGTTTTGTTAATAAAAAACAAACAGATTGCACATGAGGTTTAGAATGCAAACTATTTCTCAAGCAAAATTTCAGATAGCTTCAATTAAGCACCTTATTTAGATAAGTATCAGGATGCATGATGCAGGTTGGAGTAAACTGGTCCCCCAACGATATGCTTCCAACTGGCTCACTGTTTGGTTCTGCGCCTTTGAAGGCCCAGATGAATATATTGCCTTTAGCATCTGCACTCAGAACATATTCTCCGAACAGGTATAGCATGTTGACCTTCTCTTCATGTTTACCCCAAGTAACAACCTGATTGAAAGTGATTATCACAGCATAAATAAGAAACGCTTGTCTACGTAGCAGTTGATGGACATATATGGTGATGCATGTTGCATGGATCTCCTTTGTAAGTTTGTAAAGTGAACAAGTCACAAGCACCACCCAAAAAATCTAATTTCACATGATATTAGCAAGTCTTTATTACTTTCTAAACACAAAAAATGAATAAGCTTTCCAGTAAATAAGTATCAGTTTGTATAAACTCGATATAACTAACGGTGGACGAAGGTAGCACAGCAATTTCCCTACCTGATCAGTCCTTTTGAAAACTGTAATATCACTTCCATGTGCAGCAAATGTATAATCCTTGTAGGATGCAAGAGCCCGGATCTTCTTGGGCAGTTGGGGTCCTTCGATAACATAAAAAAAACTCATAAACCACAAGAAAAACAATAATGTTGAAAGAAAACATGGGAGTGAAAGAACAAGCTTACCAGCTAGAACCAAATTCAGCTTAGCACACTGCAGCACAAGAGCAAAAATTAGATGAGTCTGGCAAGCTTATATAATGAAATTCGGTGACCAAGGAGGCATGTAAAGCGAAGAACAGAGGCAGGGTAAGGCTCAAATGAACATCACACAGCTAGGTTGACTACATTTATCCCCAAAGAGAAAACAGTGACTAAACTCTGAACTTCACACGAGCTCAAAAATAGTGACTCATTACATTCAATTGCTCCTACTATTCGCAATCCAGAATTCCAGCAGAGCAATAAGCTCCAGCAAGCTCCCGAAGCAAAGCTACTCCAAAGTCCAAACCACAGCCCCACGACGCACGAATCCTAACCCATTTTTTTCCAACCGCAGAAGGGACGGAGGCGCTGGTAGGGTGGGGGGCGGCTTACGTTGTAGACGTGGAAGGCCTTGCCGACGCTGACGGTGACGAAGGTCTCGCTGCCGAGGCGCTGCACGGAGAAGGGCACGGCGCCCGCCGTGATGTACCCGATCGCCCGGAACGGCTCGAAGATCCCCATCGTCTCTCTTTCCGCCTACGGCAGCTTCTGATCCTACCGCCGCCGCTTTTTCTAGGGTTTCGCTTCGCAGGAGGCGACGCGGTCGCGCCGGCGGCGAGGGTTTTAGAGCGGGTTTGGGAAGGGGGGGAGGGAGAGCGGCGGCGGGAGGCGGGGGACGGGGGGGTTCCCGAGTAGGTCAGTTTGGTTGGGTCGGATGGCGTGTCCGAGAAAGATGGGCCGGGTTGGGCGCAAGAGCCGAGCGAGAGAGCTTGCCATGCCGTTCTGGCTGGGTCCTGCGCTCCTGCCTGGGTGTGTTGGACCGAGCCCAAGTTCTGTGTTTTTTTCCCTTTTTTTTGTTTACAATCTATCCCAATATTCATCTTTTCTTTTTTTTTCCAAACACTTTTCACTTTGCTACCCAAATGCTTTCGAGTTTTCATTAAATTTTATAAAGAATTTAAATGAAAGTAAAGTCAGTAGACACGTCGTCTCAATACTTTTGTCACTTTTTATTTAACACCGTGTTTTTTTAATATTTCCTCCATTTCAAATTACTTGTCACTGTTGATTTTTTTATCACAACCTTGGACCATTCCTCTTATTCAAAAAATTATGCACACATCGTTTGTTTTGTTTATGACTTACTTCATCATCAAAGATATTTTAAATATAACTTTTGAATTATTGTGACTTACTTCATCGTCTAAGGTATTTTAAATATAACTTGACGTTTTGTATATTTGCACCAATTTTTGAATAAGACGAAGGGTCAAACATTGTGATTAAAAGTCAACAGTGGCAAGTAATTTGAAACAGAGTAACATTCTAATATGATGACGTGTCATTTAGTGAAATACAATCCCATGGTGCGCACGAGTACATGTATACTTGATGATTCATTATATAGTGCTTATCTGCCTTCTTTCCTCAAGTAGGACTCCATTTTGTTTATCGCCGTCTAAGAGTCTCAGCTTATGAATAGCTTATGAATCGTTGACTAATCAAGTACTTTACCTTGATGGACGCGGCAAACATGAACTGAAAGAAACTTATACTAACTCTTATTTACTTGTTTAATGCCATTATTTATAGAAATCCATAGACATGCTAGTGGCACGCGACGAATATCAGATGTCAATAGCTTAGAAGTTACATCAACAATAATGAAGTCACTTTTTTACCAAGCAGGTTGTAGGATGGAGATAAATATAACCCAACAAGAAACAAGAAAAGGTGCAATCATGACACTGTCAGTTTATAACATGTTTCGTAGCAAGAATATTTGAACTCCGAAGCACTCACAATCGTGCACCACCAGTACAGTGCATAATTAGACCAACTGGTGTATCCACAACGGAAAACCACAAAATCTTTCCGTGCCTCATAACAATAATCTGACCCAAAAAAAGGAAAACAGCTCTACTACAATGAGCTTACTAATCAATTTACAGTTTTCTGGATTTACAGTTACATTTTCCAAACTCGTGTCATGCTTAACAATGGGGGTACCGCCGAACCTGATGTGTACAACAACTGTGAAGACATTTCGTGCCATAGCTGATCTCTTTTCCACAGAAGCTCTCTGATGTTCCCAAGCTGCAGATCAGCAGCACTACCTTCACCTCCTTTGTATCCACCGCAAAACTACACTACTAGAGCACTAGGTATACCTGGGTATTTCCGAGCTGATGCCCCAACAATGTTAACACTGCGTGGCCAATGCTATATGGTAAATCATGTAAGAGCAGATAAACAAATGATGGAGCCTGACAGTGAACACATACAATCTACAGTGAAACAAACACCTGATCTCCAAGTTTCCAACTGATGGATCACAATGGGATAAGAGACCGAACATACTGTCTGGATGCACTGTTTCGCCCAAGGCCCAATCCTAGGCCCAACGGTGTCCTATCAGTCCTCTTACTGTGGTCACAACACTCAGAAGACCCCGCTTTGCTATGAGATTTTGAGTTCGTTTGCGAATCAGTGCAACTATGGTCGGTGCCATTACCATGATCACCATTCTGTGAGACTGCACCTGTCATCTGTATCATTCCCATTTCCTCATCAGTGTGCGATGTCTGTTCTAGCCGCTCAATATCCTCATTATATCCACTCAACAAGAAGTCAGAGCAGTTCTTGCGAATCCCATGATCATATGGGTTTCTGAATCTGCCACCTGGGCCTCTGAGATAGGTGTATCTCATGGAATTTGCCATCTCGTTTGTTGTAATGTTCCTTGCTATCTGCGAGTGAGATGGAAGCAAGGCATGAACACAGACACAGTACAGACAGTGGAGGCAGGCATGCCATTCATGGATGATGGATTGATCAAAAGGTTAGCTATAAGATGAAAGGCACCATCCTACACAGCATACTACACAGAAAGCTAACTGGATTCTTGACCTCACAACGAGTCCAAAATAAAATAGCAGTTTTATTCTTGATCTATTTAAGAATTCAAAGTCACGATAAGTACTAATGGTAGTATGTTCTATAAGAAGCCGTGCACTTATGAATCATGATCAAGCTGAAAATGGCATATCAATCCAACAAAGCCAACAACAAGACTACAAAGATTTCAATGGTAAACAGTACACAAATGAAGGCAGAAACAGTTTTTTTTTCAAGCTCATGATGTTTAATTTGTTGATGTTCCAATTACGATCAAACAATATTTACAGTTGTACAAAAATATAAAGCAACCTGTAAGAAATAACATGTTTTCTTTGGTAAAACATATATTAAACACAGAAAAAACAATTTTAACATACCTGTGATGCTTGAACAACTGTTAGAACGGCAACGCCAAAGAAAAGGAAAAAATCCATTGCAAGAAAGGAAACCACCCCAGGATGCTGAAACGCAGAATAATAAATCCAAGCACCAAAGGATGATGGAGAATCTGGATCCCTTACAATTCCTGCAACAAAAAAAGCAATGAATCAACTAGAACTTCAAATGTAAATTGTAAGCACAAAGGAATCAAGACATTACTCATTATGGCAGCAGAACCAGTAATGATCATTGCAAGAACTTCTAGAGCGAGGAACATGAAAAATTCCCATTTGTTCTTCTGCAGTTATAGTTCACAGTAGATTAGACCAAAAAACAATCCGGTATGCAAGAAACGATGAATTTTCAAATAAAGAACATAAACAAAACAATGAATAGGCACCATAATTATCTTTCTAACGTTACAGAGTAATTCAGCAATCTTGTTAGAGAGTGAGTACCATACTCTTTCACCTCAACAAAGAAATTTCAAGTTTCATTGTTGAACATACATTCAATACAAGTTTTCAGGATATGTTACTTGTGGCCTTAAACTCAAATCCAATAGAGAAACCAGCTACATTAAATCACAAATTAACTATGCTAGTAAAACAATCACAAAAGAAACATGTACCTTTCCAATGCAATTAGATACCCAGGGGCAGTGATGGTCAAACTGCTCCACACAACGATCGCATGTGCTGCAATGTTTTGAACGAACAGGTCTGACTATCTGTAATGAAGTCAGGAAATCCGATCCATGAGAATATCAATCAAGAAAGAGACAACTGGATTGCTCAACTGGGTGCTAGTGCTACTTACTTTGCAAGTTATACAAAGTTGTGACCAGTTACCAGAGAGAAGTGCAGGATTTTCTAAGTCCATCCTCAGCAATGGTTCCTGAAGGAACAAATGCTCATGATTCAGATAATAAAATTTGGGATTATGTTTTGACTTTTGAAGTCTGGAAATGCATCAAGCTGAAAGAATAAAAGCTCAATCAAAAGATAAAGCTATGTGAAGGAAACAACACTAATGCTGCTGATATTTCAAACTTACATCATCCCTTTGATTTTGTGAGCCCCTTGTATTTATGTTGATGAAGCCAGGATCTTTTCTGTATAAAGCAAAAGTCAATGTCATGATGGTGTACCCGCAAAAAAAAAAAAAAAAAAAAGTCATGACTGTGTAGGATGTTAAAGGCTGACTATGTATGTATACCTTGGACACACTATGAAAGTAGTTAGGATAATTGTATGAAGGAAGTCAACAGATATTTATATTTAAAAAGGATATAGCAATTTAAATAATTTGGTGTTTATCTGAACATGCAAGATGTGATCAAACAGTCAGCTAACTAAAAAAGGGGGGAATTTTTAATTTACAACACTCCACAAGGTATGCAACCAAAACAACTAACTGACACAAAATATTATCAAGAAGTATTCAGTAACTGGCAATCAATGCCCTCAGGTCTGGTTTGAACTTTTCATAACTATCATCCAATGCAAAATTTTCAGAAGTACCTGCTACATTTATAGAACATGACCAACCCAGCAGTTGCAAGAAAAACTCCTGACCATGCGAACATCCCAAATGGTGCTGTCATATTCGTGGCATATTGTACTGAAACATAGGCAATACCATATTACAGAACATCAAGTGAATGAAATCTGAAAACAATAAGATACTAGTTAATTTACCTGATATAACGGAGTGTATGTATGTAATAAGCATGCTAATAATGATGCACCAAAGAAGTGGAGCAAGTCCTAATTTTGATAATTTCCCAAATTTGGTATTAGCACCACACCCTCTGTCATGTACCCTTCTAGCATTGTCCTGAAATAGAACAACAAAATCAAGTCATTTGCTTGTTCCAACACCATGAACACATAAAATTGCCAGCTATAATATCCCTGCTGAAAAATTTTGGCAATACAATTAGCCCTGCTAATTGGGTTGGAATCCAAGCTGTAACCACACCCATCCATTCGCATGAGGGAAGTAAAAAACAACTCACCCCACTCTGAACCTCTACTGCCACACACCAGACCAACCCAATCTTGTCAGCTTTAAGGGGAAAATACTATTAGGTAACTATGGTTTCAATCCATTAAAAACCCGTTAGCTAGCTAGTAAGCAAACCAAGCTGGACTGCTGCAGGATGATTCCCCGTGAACCATTGCATGCTGGCATGCTGCTATAAGCAGATAGACTGCTATAAGAAGACTAGGAAAAAATAACATTAAAAAAATGGAATAATATAGACCAAGTTATAAATATAGCCCACTCCAAGTACCATCCAAACTGTTTGTTTGTAAAAACCCAACTCAAATCAAACCATCTATTGGACCATTTTATTAGAAACCAACTCAAAGGAGTCCAAAATGAAAACCCATCCATTATAACCAATAAGCCCAATCCAATTAGCAGGGCTAAATACAATACAAGTCATTTCAGCTCAAGGTCAATATAATCACTCTCATCCAGCTTAAGTGGTAAATAGAAAGTACATATCTTTACAAGAGCAATCACAAGACACTAAGTGATCATATAAAAGTTCATATGGAATCTACGTAACATGTTAGATATAGTATTTAAGCATTAGAAAGGTGCTATAGGTCAAACTAAACCAAACCATCCAGCAGAAAAATTTCCACCTACCACATTTAGAAAGCATATTACTCTGTTCATAATCAAGTTATAATAATTGACAAGGCAGCAGGCATACAAAGCATACAATAAATCCAAATAATTAATTCTAACAGTAACATGTATGTATGTTAGCGACCCATGTGCCACAATCAAAACTTAAAAACCAAACATCCTTTACAACGATCAGTAGCGCTATTAGTCTAGTGTTATATACTACCATTTTATTTTATTGCTTTCTTTCTCTTTCAATCTGTTTGGCTCTTGTCAGGTTTCATCTAAATCCTACCACAACTTGCTTAAGACTAAAGTATTGCTGTGGTTATAACATAGTGAGAAACTTGCTGCCATAATCCCTATCAGATAATATTGATAGGATACTGAGACTCTTAACTCTTAAGGTGCTGAACCAAAAGAACTTCAGGTAGATTACAAAATAGAAATGTCATGGTTAATCTTACTCACAAGGAAAAATGCAACTTGCCGGTGATTCTTATCAGCAGCAAGCTGTGCTGGAGTTAAACCAGTCTTGTCTTTCACCATCAAGTCATCCTTTTTGCCAACCTGAACTAGCACAGTGCATGCCTCAAGATTCCCTCGAATAGCAGCCCAATGTAAAGGTGTACAACCTAAGGGTAGCATTTGCAGTTAAAAAGGAACACCAGCCAAAGTAAGATGATGAATTTGCCAAAAGAAGGATTATACATAACGTAACTATAAGATAAATTAAAATTTACACATGCCTTCTTTGTCTTGCCGTCCCCTATAAGCATCCAAAAACAAAAGAAGCCGTATGGAGTCTGTGAATCCCTTATAAGCAGCCCTAGAAGGAAATAAGCAGGAAAAAAAGGGTTAAATCTCACCTAGCCGGTATGTCTACAAAGTGCACCAGCAGAAATTACAAGTAGGCAAATGAGAAACATATATACAAGTACAAACCAATGTAGAGGGCTTCTTCCATCATTATCAGGGACATCTGGATCAGCATTCCATTTTGCAACGATGTGATAAATGAATGTTGTCCGGCCATACTGTGCTGCAACATGTGTGGCCTGAACACAGAAGTATATTGACTTAAAGAGTTACGAAAAATTCACTACATACATCAACTTCGTATGATCTTTTTTTATCCTAACACAGAATGATTATATGACCTAATTATGTTTTTAGTCTACCACTAACCTCTGAATTGGATGCAACTGATCAGATGGTAGATATACATCCAAAAGTACATAGTTGGCTACTGGTTGTGAACTCATTATAAGCAGCTAAAAGTGAACACAAGCACAAAAGGACCAAAGACACAAGCAGGTATAATACAGACCTGATACCCGTATAAATCAGCAGCATCCACCTTAGCTCCTTCTTTCAAAAGTAATTCAGCAACTTGAATATGACCACGTACAGCACTCCAGTGAAGTGCTGTTTGTCCAGTGTGATCCACAGCATTTATGTCTGCGCCATGCTGTCCACATATAAGCATAAAATCATCAACAAAGGGAACCAAGGAAATTCACAGAGGATGCTCAACAAAAACAGAGTCATGAACAACTACAACCACCTGATCAGAAAACTTATATTTACTATTGCATCAAGATACAAAATTATCCATATCAGCACAATGTGAGAGTTGTGTGAGATCATTCATTGATACATATATTAAGCATTACTAGTATTCATCTTGGGACTCCATAGTAAGCATACCATATATGTGTTTGTGTTCATTGAAAAGGTTGGAGGCATAATAGACATAGCTAGTTAATACCACAAAAGCCATCTACATTCTTCCTGAACCGCCATGTTGCAACCGACAGCAAGTCTATTGTTCCACAAGCAATTAGTGGATGCAGCTAGCTAACCCAGATATACATCCACGACACAATTCAGGAAGGAATCATGCATTGGATGCCTTTCTGATACCATTTTACCATTGAAAACTGTCAATTACCAATAAGATTCACATCATTACTTGATTAACATCAAATCTCCACCCACAACATCTCAGATTAACACAAACCTCAAAAGCAGCACATGGAGAACACATTGATTTCCAGCTGTACCGACAACCTACACCAATCCAAACCCCTCCACACAAACCAGCACCAAGATTCCAAACCCATCACAGCAACAAAATCAGCTCAAAGCCGCACACTTGTTCACAAACAAGGGGACCTTGGCCATGGGAACTGACCGGAATGGTGACCACCCGAAGGAGAACATCTCCTTAACACAATCACACAAGCAGCCCATGGTTACGCTACACAAAATTCCAGCTCAGGAAGCGCATTGCACAACGACATAACGGCGCAGCCTGCCGAAATTCCCCAATAGCAAACCAGAACGAACGACTATAAAACGCCCCAATTACGAGGCCTCGGGGGGCGGGGCGGGGAGGCAACCTCGAGGATGTACTGCGCAGCGGCGACGCGGTTGTTGAGCGCGGCCCACTGGAGCGCGTGGTACCCTCCGCCGTCGGGCTCGCTGACGGGCCGGCCCTCCTCCTCCACCAGCCGCTGCAGCTTCTCCAGATCGCCGTACGCCGCCGCGGTGTACACGTCGTTCTTCAGCGACTCGTCCTCCGCCGCCGCGGCCGCGGCCGCCTCCGCCCCCGCGCCATCCGCGGCGGGAGGGGCCGTGGACGCCGCCGCCGCGACGAGGGAGGTGGTGGTGGTGTCCTCGAGCACCTCGATCTCCGACGCCATGGGCCGGGTGGGATCGGGGCCGGGTCAGGGAAGGCGGCGAGGGGGGCAGGGGGAGGAGGGGAGGAGTGTTGACTGGGCGTTGGTTGATTGCGTTTGTCCCAGCCCAGGCGGCGACTCGTGAGGAGCGTGGCCGGAGGCGGAGGCGGAGAACGAGAGGGAAGGGAAGACGCGGGTTGGGGCGGGGCCAGTAGGGATGTCGGGTTTTGCGTGTCAGCGCCTCGGTTCTTCTCGTTTCAAAGTTTGGGCCTGTCAGACTGAATGTGGACCATTGTAAAATATCAAAATTTCCCACATTGGTCCTTCTCGTCCACCAAAGCTACACATTCAAATATATTTTTTAAAAAAACGAATTGCAGAAGAGCTGCATGTTGTATTAAAAAGGAAAAGTGTATCTTTCATATTACAAAAATTTCATATACATCCTTCATATTTCATCTAGTGCAAATTAGTCCATTAACCATGTAAACTGGAGCATTTAATTGCTTCTTAGTTTAATATAATTATTTAGTATCATATAATAGCAGTTTAGACTATGCAATCATCTTGCATCACTGCTTAGTTGTATCTTATGTTGAGTCAATCTCTATAGTAGTTGACTGAATTGGTTGTACTATTGTTTTTCAAAAGGATTCATGGGGTATCCATTTTAGAGGATTTACCATATTTTTTGTGGGCTTTATTTTTTGACTCAGCATATTGTATTACATCACTGAGGAGTGGTTGTTGATTAGTCAAATGAATACATGGCATAAATTTTCATTAGACTGCACTACTAAGATGGGGATGTTATATGCATCAGTTCAGATAGTTAAGGAGCTGATTTGCACCAAACCGCCGAATGAAACATGAGGAAAGAATTCTACAATTTTGCGATACTTGAGGAATTAAAATACACTTTTCCGTAAAAAGAAAGGAAGAAAGCTCGGAGAGACAAGTTACATGAAAAGAATTATACAGTGCTCCTTTCCACCAAGCAAAGAAACAAAAAAAAAACCCGAAACTTATTGCAAAAGCATGCCAATTGGCAACTGCTCAAGTGCCTGAGGTGGGACAGGTGCTTCGCCCCCTGCCATGATCCGCCAAGATCCAAGTTGACGCTGCATCTTTGATAATTTGCGAACTCGTCGCCTCCTTGCGGTAAAAAAAAAATCTCGCGTTTCTCTCGTTCCAAAGCTCCCAGCACAGCAGAATGATGAACATCCTCCATCCATAAAAAATTGTCATTTTCACTTCCTAAGAAACAACTTTGACTAAAAATACATTAATATTTATATTACATAATTAATATAGTCAGATAGATATTTGATCTCATTTTCTAACAAATTTATTTAGAGATACAAATATTGTACGTATTTTTTATAAATCTGATTAAATTTGTGGTACGAAAACCAACGACCACAATCTTCCGGGGAGGAGGGAGTATGTCGTCGTCACAGGTCATCTATTTTCCATTAGGTGTGGGTCGCTCGACTGGTTGCAGATTTCACTTCTGGATGATGTGGACAGCCAGATTTCCGATCAGCAAGATCCAGGCATCCAGCCGGCCGGCCAGTACATATCTCTGTATCCTCTTTTGGTTTTAAGGTTAGGGCATGTTCTCTTCGCTTCATTTCCCCTCCAATTCACTATCCATTCCATTACATTCTCATCACTTTTTATCAATGTAAACACCTTCATTTCAATTTCCATTCCACTATTCACCATCATTTCACTCATCACATCCACACACCTTCACTCACCCTTCACTGTTCAACCTATCACATCTTCTCTCAAAAAAACACTATTCTCCCATCACATAACCACCACTTTTCACTCATCCAAACACCTCCATCCAATTTTCACTATTCATCCCATCACATCTCCATCATTTTTCACTCATCTAAACACCTCCGATTTCAATTTTCGCTATTCATCCACTATTCATTCCACCTCTTTTCGCCCATCTAAACGGGAGACGAGCGAGGCTTGCGTCGAACTAGCTTTCAGCTCTTGATCATAAATTGCCTCCACAATATACTTTTCTGTTGAAAACAAAGTTTGGTTAATTCCTTTAGGGGGTGTTTGGTTACTTGCATGACTCTAGTCTGGCTCGCATCTGTGAGCCAGACTCCCGTGAGCCAGGCTAAGTGCGTGCAAATTCTCATGTTTGGTTGTCTGTACATGTTCAACCGGACTGAGAAGAGAAAGTGTTTGGATACGTGTATGTGTCATGTCGTATGAGATAAGATTAGAAAAAATAAGTGAAATTGTAATACTTAGCTTATGGAGTTGTACTTTAATGGTTTTATTTTATACCATGGTAAATCTTAATCTAATTTAAAATATATTAATATCACATAATATAAACCAATTATATATTAATAATGTCATTAGCTGGTCTAATGACTAACTCCCGCGAGCGAGACTCGCTAGAAACGGTCGATTGTGGTGTTTCCCGCGAGCCAGGTCGGGGCAGCACCGCTGCATGCGGGGAGCCAGGTTCACAAGTTCACCATACTCCATACCCTAGCGAGAATATGTAGACCTGAGCATTCCACGGGCCGGGTCGAAAAAAATCCGGGTTTTTCGGGCTGAGAAAATCCTGCCCATGACCGTCCCATGGGACGTGTCGGGCCTCAGTTTTCGGGCCGGGCTTGGGCGGGCCGCCCGCGCATTTTATAGTGTAAAGTAACTAAAAACAACATTTCGGGCCGGGCTCGGGCCAAAAATTTTTTTCGCGGGCTTCAAGATCTCTGCCCACGCCCGTCCAGTAAGGTTCGTGGGCGGGCCTGACGCGGGCCGGGTCGGGCCGGGCCAAAAATGCTCAGGTGTAAGAATATGCTAACTACTACACTCACATTTTCTTCTCGTCACTAATCTTAAATTTAGTTTGCCACAGCTATATGCACGGCACAATATGTCACCGCAGATTCTCATGCTCCGCCTGCAATTGCCTGGAGCGAGCGAGCCACACCAAGATGATGAGAGTTCCACATAAAGTGACAAGATCAGACATCCAAGATGTTGTGTGTGTCTATACATACAACATACTACCTCCGTCTTAAATTACTTGTTATTGTTGATTTTTTTATCACAATATTGGACTATTCATCTTATTAAAAAAACTATTACCACTGTACTTGCCGCCGGCCGTCGGAGTTGAAGATGAAGCACAAAAAATTGTTGATTTTTTTTTTTGAAATTGTGAAATAAATTTTTCAAAAAATGTTGATTAACAATTTTCTTGTAAAATTTTGGTGCAACTTTTTTCCAAAAATGATGGATTATTTCTTAAAAAATGTTGGTCCAACTTTTTTTCAGAAATGTTGGTCCAAAATTAGCCTCCGCTTTAAAAAATGTTGGTCCTGCAATGATAGTGCTCCACCCGCCTATATGTTACTCCCTCCGTCTCAGAATAAGTGTCACTTTCGCTTCTTGAGAAATAACTTTGTCTAAATATATAAAAATACATATTAATATTTATGGTACAAAATTAATATCATTAGATAAATATTTGAATCTAGTTTCTTATAAAAATTTATTTCGAAACACAAATGTTACACATATTTTCTACAAATCCGATCAAACTCGTGGACGAAAACTAACAACGATACTCTTTTGAGGACGGTGGGAGTACTTTCCATTCTTTGCAGGACGTGTGGAATCGATCTCCGCGAGCAGGAAATGAACGAGAGTATGTTTGACTCACGTTGGTGTATTTGTGTGGTACTACGTGATGAGTGTCTACTTGCCACTTTGACTTAGCTGCCGTGGATATATAACTTTGCTACTCAGACTTCCTACTTGTATGAAACATTGAAACTACAAAAAGTACGGGTTCTTGAAAAGGAGGGCAAATGCACATGGCCAAAGTAGCCATTTTACACCTCAATTAACTTGATTTGACGGGGTAAGAGCAAACTGGATCCTCATTTTGAAAAGGTAAGAACAAAATCACAAAGTAAAAAAAAAGTCAAAATCATCATTTACGTTCAAAGGGTAAGAACACGGAAGCCAAAAAAACGGCATCTCCGTGTCGGACATGTATTCGCCCGTGCGAATACGAATTCGGAGTCCGACGGTGTTTCTCTTCAGCTGCCTGCAAGAGAAAGTATCGGAGTCCGTTCACCTGCTCCGACCCGCACGTGGTCGAAGAAGCCCCCAATAAAAACAGGAGGCACGGGAGGCCGTGCTCCAACAAATCAAACCAAACGCATAGGAGCGATCAGCTAGAGCAACAAAGAGCAAGAGAGCCCTTCTCGAGAGAGAGAAAAAAAACAGCAAGGAGGACGTACTCACCGGCCGGAGTGCCGGACTAGCAACCATGAAGAGGTTCACGTCGAAGCTTCCTTTTCTCGCGATCCTGCTCGCCGTCTTGCTGCTCCTGCCCTCGGCTGCCATGGCCGCCGTAGCAAAGGCCATCGACGGAAGCAAGACCCAGCGACTGCAGCTGCCCGACGATCTGATGGGCCCTGAGAGCGTCGCTTTCGACGTGCACGGAGGCGGGCCCTATGTTAGCATCTCGGACGGCCGCATCCTCAAGTACAACAGCGAAGGTGCAGGGTGGAAGACTTTCACGTATAGTCCCAGCTACACCAAGAACAAGTGCGATGAGGTCACCGAGCTCCCGACAGTTGCCACTGAGAGCTATTGCGGCCGGCCGCTTGGACTACGGTTCCACAACAACACCGGCAACCTCTATATAGCTGATGCTTACATGGGGCTTATGCGCGTCGGGCCCAACGGTGGAGAAGCAACTGTGCTCGTGACGGAGGCCGGTGGCGCGCCACTGCGCTTTACGAATGGCGTAGACATTGATCAAGTCACTGGCGATGTCTACTTCACCGATAGTAGTAAGACATACACACGAGCACAACATCAGATGGTAACCACGTCAGGAGACTCGACGGGACGTGTCATGAAATATGATCCAAGGACTAATCAAGTCACCGTGCTCCAATCCGGCGTGACTTACCCCAACGGCACGCCATAAGTGCCGATAGGTCCCACCTTGTGGTCGTGCTTACGGGACCATGCAAGCTAATGAAGTATTGGATCCGAGGGCCTAAGGCCAACACCTCCGAGCCGTTTGCTGACCTCCCGGGATACCCAGACAATGTGAGGCCCGACGGGAAGGGAGGGTATTGGGTGGCATTGCATCGTGAGAAGTACGAACTTCCATTTGGTTTGGACAGGCATTTGCTGGCTATTAGGATCAACGCTGATGGTGAAATGCTACAAGAGATGAAGGGACCTAAGAACGTGAGACCGACCGAGGTGGTGGAAAGACATGATGGCAAAATATATCTTGGATCGGTAGAACTTTCGTACGTCAGCATTGTTAGCACGTAGGATTATAGCTTATGTTTAGAACTTTATTAAGATAGTATTTGATCTTTTTAGTATGTTGCAGTAGTGCTCATGTACTTTCTTTGCTTGTGTGGGTGTTTAATCAATAAAGTAGTTTCTTTGCTTGTGTGGGTGTTTGATTAATAAAATGTTGTAATTCAATGAATCATGAGTTACTATGATATATATTTGCACATGCATGGTCGGAGTCGGAATTGAAGTATTTGACACTTCGACGGGATGATGAGAAGCCTGCCAATTAGCAACTTCCTCACTACACGGCCGCGATATAACTTTGTTGACAGAGTTACTTCTGCTGTCCGACTATCACACTAGGCAGCACACATACAAGAACATTGATTCCTAAGAACCGTAGGAATAGTTGCTTCTACTACAATAAGCAGCCATACGGTACTCCGCAGCGGCACGTATACTCTCTGCTGAGTGTCGCCTCTGCTGTCCAAAACACGCTGCAGTTTCGGATCAGAGAGCTAGCTAGGCAAAACCAGTTTGGGTGCGTGCCGGAGCCGGACGCGCACGCGTTTGTCCACAGGGGTCTGTGCCGCTGTGCGCTCGCGCTCGCGGTGGCGGCGTTGCCGAACAACATGGCATCCGCGGCGGGTGGACGCGTACTCGCGTTGAGACCGCGCCGCGAGAGGTGCCGGCGCAGTTGGGCGGAGTTGCCTGAGCCAGGCAGCTTGTTGATCCAGCCCCCCGTGCCCTCCAAATCATGCTTAAGTGTTGGAGGTATATGCTCTGGAGTCAACTGGATTGGGTTCAGATGAATTTGATCCATTATGTTGTAAAAGTCATAATAGGTTACAATTGTCGTAAAACCCATTAGCGTTGCAAAGAGGTACATCATTTATTAGTCCTGTATTGTTAAAGTATGATGGTGTGGGAGATTTTCTCCAAATATGGACCATACTCGGTTGACTCTTAAGCAACAGCCGCGCCGCCCACGCCCTCTCGTCGCGCCCGCGGACCTATCAGTCCGGCGTGCGACACTTCCTTCCCGTACGTGTGGATATCTTGGAAGTGTTGCATTTGGAGCACAAGGACGAACCGCACGTGAAGGACCAGACGGACGTGAGCAACTGCACTGCCCGCTACCCTCGACGCGTTCGTCTACATCGAGACGGTTCCGCTGCATCTGCGTGTCTAGTGGTAATCTCGTGATCTTTGACAGTAGCAGTTCATGTTTTACGGGGAAATTTTGTTTTGCGCTAGCGTAGCCTCCCCGTATTCCTTCAGTGGTACCAGAGCCATAGCTGCTAATATAAGTTTTAGATTCGGGATGTGTGCATATGGTGATATGCGTGGACGTAGATCAAAAATTGTGATCGGTTTCGTGTTGTTGTCGTGATGATCGTGTAACGAATTACTCCTACCAGTGGAATTCCGCCATCGGAGTTAAGTAATACACATAAACCCAGTCATGGTGAGGAGGAGATCAATTAGATTGGTCGAATCGAAACTAGATCAAGTTCCAGGCGCATGGGATGTGCGGCGGTGGCAGATCAGATTTACTACCGGCCCGGGAAAAACCAGAAAACATGTTGTTCAGTAAAACAGTTATAACTTTTCGTGGTTAACTCGGATGGAGACGTTTTCTATACGAAAATTGATCTAAAAAAAATTTACACATGAGATTAACTAGCTTTGCTAGTCTCGGCGAAATTAGATTTTCCAAAATCTGCTTGTAAGATGGGTTTTTCGACGGTTTAAGTTTAGACGTCGGAAGTACGATAATCTGTTTTGCAGGTTTTGTGATCGGTATGGCCCATATGTGTATGTGATGCATGTGTGTAATTTAATCGTGACCTGCGTGTCACACGTATGACAATATGGCTGGAGCCACATGTATTATCAAAAATTAATGTAATGATCTGCATACTAAATTGTGATGATCTAATGCGCGATTGTGTAATTCTCTTTACTAGTATGCGTTAAATAGTTCTTGGAGGACTCATCATTGGAGGATGGCATACATGGATCATGGAGATAGAGATCATCATGATGGACAGTACAATAAAGATGGAGATCACCATGTGTTAATGGGCCATACCGTGTCATTACTATGTGAATGTCGTTCTTATTGTTTTACTTCTACATATGCGATGATAATAGTTATTTTTCTGCACGTGACGGTAGAAGTAGAATGATCCCTAGGTAATGTTTAAGTTTCATACCCTCCCAAACCTTGTACTGCCACGAGTCTTGTACAATTGGTGGTGGGTCTATGAAATTAGGGTGCCACCATTTTTCCTCAACTAGATGGGTTCATATCGGATACTTACAGCATAAGGTTTGGTTACTTGATCAAAGTCATCTTAACGGTTAAGGGCTTTGGGGCATAGAGGTTGGGCGCCGAGACATAGAGATGTCACCCAACAACAAGAGTAAGGATGGCAACAGTTCGGGTGCGGTGCAGGTATCCGCGGGTTTCGGTTTTGGTGCTATTTTTTCACCCACGGTTCTGCGGTTTCGGATACCCGAAGATTCGCGGTTTTGGTGCGGTTTTTGTTTTTCACCCGTGGTGCTCCGTCGGGACCCCGAAAAATGCTCAGCAACAACCCTAGGTATAAAAACCTAACTTCCCATGTTCCCCAATCCCCACTCCCCGGATCCCCCTGCCCTACCGCAGCCGCACGCACACGGCACACCACTCCCGCACTGCCCGTCCCCAGTCCCGCCGTCCCGGAATAGGATCCCCCCTGCCGCAGCAGTGCAGCCACACACCGAGCCGCGACCGTGCGAGTGCGAGGGACGGACCAACACGTCGTGCGTGTGAGCCTGCAACCGTGCGAGGGAGTGAGGGACGGGTCCACGTCTGTCGTCCGCGACCGAGGAAGAGGCCATGCCGGCGCGCCGCGACTGCCAGTCCGCGCGCGAGGCACCGCGCGGCACGACGGTGTGAGCGGGTGAGCGGTGCTGCGAGGGAGACTGGGAGAGGCCGCGACGGCGACTCGTCAGCCCTGCCTAGTCCGCGAGGCGCCTTGCCCGGCCGCCGGCCCTGCTGCCCTCGGCTCTCTCCATCCACGTCCTCGTCTCCTTGACGGCAACGACCTCAGCATCGTTCACCACTCCAGTCGCCAGGTCTGCAGGTACAACGACACATCACTTCCCAAGATCTCAAGCTGTTGCATCTGAGTATTTGTTTGATTGAATGTGTGTCATGCCATTTTCTCTCCAACATTTGTTAGGAACTGAGCAATGTCGACTCCTGCTGCTACAAGTGGATCTCAAGCTGCTGCTATATCTCAGTCTGTGGGTTCTCATCGCCATCTGGTGCAACACCGCCATCCAGTTCAGCAGCACCGGCGACTGAATCTGCAACTGTAGGTACTAACGATGTGGTAGAGATAGAAGATGATGCTCATGTTGGATGTAAGAGGAAGCTAAGATCTGAAGTATGGAAAGACTTTGATCTGGTTAAAGTAAAAGGGGTTTGGAAAGCAAGATGCAAATGGTGTAAAAAACATTTAGGTGGGGAGACAAGAAATGGTACAACTGACTTAAAGAATCACCTTGCTATATGTGATGACATATCTTGTAGAAAAGGTTTAACCCAGTCTACTCTGAAATTATCTGCAAACCCAAAGGATGGCACTGTCACATTAGAGAAGTATGTGTTTGATCAAGATGTTGCTAGGAAAGAACTTGCTTTGATGATTATTGTCCATGAGTATCCTCTTTCTATGGTAGACCATGATGGATTTAGAAGGTTTTGTGCTGCATTGCAGCCATCATTCAAGTTGGTGTCTAGAAACACAATTAGGAAGGATATCTTTGATATGTATCAAGTGCAAAAGCAATCTATGGTGAACTATATCAAGAAATTGAGTTCTCGTGTTGCTGTTACCACGGACTTGTGGGCAGCAAACCACCAGAGGTAGGGTTACATGACAGTTACAGCCCATTTTCTTGATGATGATTGGAAGCTAAAAAGTTTTCTTATTAGGTAACAATAAAATCACATCATTTTGTGTTCCTTATCATATTGAGAGCAATCTGTCCAGCACAATAACTTATCATATTTTATTGTTGTAGGTTCATTTATGTTCCAGCACCACATACAGTAGATGTTGTAGCAGAGGTTCTTCATGAAGTTCACCTGGATTGGCATATTGAGAGGAATCTGTCCACTATAACACTTGACAACTATAGTGTCAATGATAATGTCATGAAGACTATGATTGGCACAGAAGGTGATGACCTTGCAAAGAATAAGGCTGCTATTGAAGGCAAGTTACCACTACATTCTTGTATGTTGAAGGGCAAATTAATCCATATGCGTTGTGCTGCACATATTTTAAATTTGATTGTGAAAGATGGAATGAGTGTAATGGAGAAGGGAATTGATAAAGTGCGTGATAGTGTAGCATTTTGGTCTGCCACTCCTAAAAGACATGAGAAGTTTGAGAAAATGGCAGCACAAATGAAAGGAAAATATGAAAAAAGAATTGCTCTAGATTGTAAAACTAGATGGAACTCTACTTACACTATGCTTAGCACTGCACTAGTTTACCAAGATGTTTTTAAGCGTCTTGCTTCTCGTGGTCCATGTGTTCCATCTATCGAAGATTGGAAGTTTGCTAGAGAGCTTTGTGATAGGTTGAAGATGTTTTATGATGTAACTGAGCTACTATCAGGCACTAAATATGTCACGGCCAACCTTTTGTTCCCCAAGATATGCAACATTTTTTGGCAATTAGGAAGTGGCAGAGCAGTGATAATCCTAAGGTAGAAGAAATGTCTATTAAAATGAAAGAGAAATTCAACAAGTATTGGTCAGATGTGCATGGCTTGATGGCTGTTGCTGCTGTCCTGGATCCTAGGTATAAATTGCAGCTGTTGAATGCTCTGTTTCTCAAAATTCATGGGTCAGAAAGTGTAGCTGAGGAATCTATCAACAAAGTGAAAGATGTGTTGTACAATTTGGTTTTGGAATACCAAGATACTATTGAGGATGTTGCCACAACAGATGGTGCTCAAACTATGCCAAGAGCTCCTACTCAGATGGATGATGAAGATTGGATGGACACTTTTGATGACTACATGTCCAAACAGCCAGTTGTGACCTCCACTTATGTGCGAACAGAGTTGGATTTGTACTTGGAAGAGCCACTGCTGCCAAGGACACGAGATTTGGATATCATTCAGTGGTAGCAGATTGCAGGGCTGAAATACTGAACATTACGAAAATTGCATGTGATGTTCTTGCTATTCCTGTGACGACGGTGGCATCCGAGTCAGCCTTTAGCACTAGTGGGAGAATAATTAGTCCACATCGTAGTAGGATTGCACCATCAATGATTGAGACACTTATGTGTATGCAAGCATAGTCCCATAACGACATGTTAGGTAAGTTCGATTTCTGTAAGTATGTGGTCTTCATTATGTATGACTTCAGTAAGTTGTAAAAGTAATTTGTGATTGTGAATACTATATTCATGCAGGGTCGCATTCATCTTTTGTTGGTGCTTTGATGACTTGTATTGATGAAAAAGAAGAAGAAATGGTATTGATGTTCCTTGTGTACTCATTACTCAACTTATGAATTTACAACATTGAACACTCATGTCATGAGCTACTTCACAAGATGAAGATTCTTCCACCATAATTGATGAATGATGAGGTTTCTAGTAATCTGGACGGTGTTCCTCAAGTGAACATGAATGCCTTAAGTTGCCTATCTACTTGAATTTGCCTCAATTTGCTTATCTGGACTATGTGTGCACGTGCTTTTTGTCAAATAAATTTGTAGTTGGAATGTTGGAGTACTTGTTGTATGTGTGTGTATGACATTGGACCATTGGTTTAACTACTTATTTGTTATGTACTGTATCATCTATCATATTCAGTACCATCTATGTTATGTGTACTGTACTGCATCCATCACCATCAGTAAGCAAATTTATCATGTTTATGTTGCTGCCCTTGCTGTTTTTACTATAATAGTTTCGGGTTTTGGTTAATCTGTCGAGTTTTGGGTATCCGTGGGTTTCGGTTTTGGGGGTGAATTTTAACCCGAAAGGCTTTCGGTTTTGGTTTCGGGTTTCAGTTTTGGGTGCACGGAGACTCCACCGGATCTGAATCCGCCCCGTTGCCATCCTTAAACAGGAGTCATATGTGATATGATTGGCAAAAAGTTGCTTACCGATCTCCATGTCTTCTAGCGGTGATGCTAAATCTCACTAGTCGACTTGGTAGTTGTGGGTCCTGAATCACTAAGTATCGATTGAGGGATATTGATTTTAGTGGGAGTAAATTCTGTTAAATGCTTAATATAATTTACTCCGTCATGGATGTGTTGTCTTAGTATTTTGCATTATTTTGTTGTAAATCAATGGCACCTTACAACACCACATCATTTACTTTATGTACGGTCTTTGAGAAGGACAAATTGAATGGAACAAACTATACAGATTGGATCCGTAACTTGAGAATTGTTCTCAAGACTTAGAAAAAGGAAGAAGTTCTAGACACCCCGTTACCAATAGAGAGTGACATCGAGAAAGGCGCTGACAGTAGCCATGTGATGGCAATCCAGAACAAGCCTACCTTTAAAAGGAAAGGTAATTCTTGGAAGAAGAAGAGCAAGGCTAAAGATGGGATATCTAAGCCAACGCCCAAGGCTAAAGATGGATCAACTGCTGATAATGAGTGCTTTCACTATCATGACCCGGGTCACTGGAAAAGAAACTGTAAGTTGTACTTAGCTTCTATGAAAAGCAAGGGAAGTAAGGGTACTTCCACTTCAGGTACACTTAATGTTTATGTTACAGACATTTTCCTCATTGATTCTTATATTAATTCTTGGGTATTTGATACCGGATTGGTTGCTTATATTTGCAACTCTATGCAAGGAATGATAAGAAATAGAAGCGTGGAACGAGGAGATGTTGATTTCCGCGTAGGTAATAATGCAAGAGTTGCTGCATTGAGCGTCGGAACGATGCAACTACACCTCCCGTCAGGATTTATTTTGGAATTGAATAAATGTTATTTTGTTTGTAGTTTGAGTAGAAACATTGTGTCTCCTTCATGCTTGATGAAGGATGGTTATTCGTTTGCGAGTGAAAACAATAGTTGTGTGATCTCTAAGAATGGAATGTTTGTGGCTTTTGTATCCATTGTGAATGGATTGTTTATTTTAAGTCTTGATGATGCGCTTATCTGTAATATAAGTGCTAAAATGCCTCGGCCTAATGATTTAAGTCCAACCTACATGTGGCATTATTATTTGGGTCATATAAGTGAAAAGCGCATGAAGAAGCTCCATACCGATGGACTTTTAAATTCGTTTGATTTTGAATCTTACGAGACATGTGAGGCTTGTTTGCTCGGCAAGATGACCAAGATGCCTTTCTCAGGTTTTCCTGAAAGAGCCTCAGACTTGTTGGAACTCATACATACAGATGTGTGCGGACCAATGAGTACAACATCTAGAGGTGGATACAAATACTTCATAACGTTCACTAATGATCTGAGTAGATATGGCTATGTATACCTAATGAGGCACAAGTTTGAAACATTTGAAAAGTTCAAAGAATTTTAGAATGAAGTAGAAAATCAGCATGGCAAGAAAATTAAGGCCTTACGATCTGATCGTGGAGGCGAGTATTTGAGCCACGAGTTTAGCAGTCATCTGAAGAGTTGTGAAATTGTCCACAACTTACGCCACCTGAAACACCTAAGAGAAATGGTGTATTCGAGCGACGTAATCGAAGTTTGTTGTACATGGTTCGATCAATGATGAGCCAGTCGGACCTACCGTTATCATTTTGGGGTTAAGCTCTAGAAACTGCAGCTTTCACATTAAATAGGGTACCATCTAAGTCCGTAGATAAGAATGTTGACGGCTGTTATCTACTCATTTTATACCCGTCAACATGTACCTTTTGGCATGAGAAATGATCATCAACACTAGAATAGGGCTTAAACTAACCATTTCCACAAGTGTTGGTGATTATGCAATTACAGGTGATTCGCACTAGAAAGAGGAGTAAAAGCACAAGTCTTTGATCCAAGTACTTCAAGACCAGCCAATGAGGGGATGCCACCTAGGATTCCCCTGGATCACTGACGTCATCAATCCAAGGAAGGCAAGCCCAACGAATCACGAAGCGCCACATGGACATCACATGGATTCAAGAGCCCACTTATCCCCCAAAATCGTCGGGAAACTTGGCATGCACGGGGCAGTGACTTCAAGGCCCACCAGTCAGCCACCACGAAGAAGCACAAGGCACCACATGGCGCCGTGGTTTCGGCCGAACCGTGGATCGGCCGAACCGACTTTGGTTCGGCTGATCCCGGTCTTCCACGTGGCAGCCCCTAATTGGTCCTTGGTTGCGATTCCGGGCATTTTGGGGCACTTTGAGCCCTGGAGCAAGCTCCCCTCTTGCCTATAAATAGAAGGGGAGGGCCTCATTCTTGGACACACACTTCTCCTCCTCCTCTTCATTTTGGCCTTAGAGTCTCTCTCTTTAGGAGAGGAGAACTCTTTGTATAGGATTACTGCTAGGAAGTGAGGTGGGAGGCTTGGGGACATGTCATGTTCATGACATCTTCCTCAAGAACGATCCTCAGCGGTGCCTTTGTTCTTCATCTAGACTAAAGTGAGTATTTCGACATTTTCTATTTAGACTAAAGTCGTATGCATGCTTAGTTGCTTTGTTCTTGTGTTCTTCATTTGTTCTTGGTTTAGAGGCTCGTGTTCTTCGAACACAACCCTTTCGAGACTTAGATCATAAGTTTGCATCTAGTTTGCCAGCTTGTCTATTAGAGTAAAGTTGATGCTCCTGCATATCTCTAGTTAGATCAAAGTGCATTCGTGATCTTGCATGAGTGATAGAGCATATCTTGAGCTAGTGCTAGTATCTCCCTATAGTATTTATACGGAGTGCTATAGTCGGGCTATCGGGACGTCAGACGGTGTCCGGCTATAGTAGTAGTCAGTGGTATAGACGTGGTGTCTGGACCATAGGTTATCCTGCGAAGACCACGTGCGTTCGCGTAACGATAGAGGTAGGCCGCAGTGGTGACAGCCTGTTGGACCCTTTGCAACCCTCCGCGCCTGCGTACCGAGTTGGGCTTGTTGTCAGTACATTGGCTTTTCCCTAAAAAGTTAGGATGTGCTGGCACCCAAAGTGAGTGTTATACCTGAGAGACCGTGCTAGACTCTGCGCTCGGTCAAGGCTGATCCTTTCTACCAATCCTATCAATCAGTGTTGTGTCCTTGGACCATCTATACTAGAGTAGGAGATACTGCACATCGATCCTTGGATTTGATACCCTTGGAATACTCTCCTTCCTTGGGAAGTGCTACAGCGGTATTTCCGTGCGCTTGCGGTATACCCGGTTGATCTTATACGCTCCCTCTAGGTGTACAACTAGTGGTGACGTTAAGAAACACCAACAAGCATTTCTGGTGCCGTTGCCGGGGAACGGTTGCTGTATCTATCTTCGAACCTAGTGGTCCTCGTAGTTACCTTTTTTGTTTTCTTCTACCTTTACCCCAGTTACCATGGAGCAAACTTCTAATCCAAAACCTTTCTGCTCCCAAACCTGAGTTGTTAGAGCCTCTACCATCGGAACACCCTATTACCACACCTAGCTATCAACTCAGTACCGATCTTATCTCTTTGATTGGGGAATCGTATTCCTTTTCCGGGGACCGTCAAAACCCCTACGATCATTTGTGAGAATTTGAGCATTTGTGTTCATGTTACGCCTTTGCTGGCATGACGCACGACACCGTTCATTGGAAATTGTTTCCTTTTTCCCTCACGGGAAGCGCGAGGCAATGGTACAACGATCGCGCGGGCTCTGTTGGCGGCAGCTGGACGAAACTTGTCGGTGAATTCTGCCGATGGTTTTTTCCACCTGCTCGCCTCATCGCCCTGCGCAAGGATGTGCTCGGATTTAAGCAAAATGATAAGGAAACCTTGGGTGCGGCGTGGGAAAGACTCTTATGTTTAGTAAATTCGGGTCCCACGCTGTCGATACCTGACCATGTGCTCTATCAGCATTTTTATGCGGGATTGGATGTCAAGTCCGCCAGGCACCTTGACGATGCCTCGGGAGGCTCCTTTCCGGATAAGACTCCAAGTGAGGGAAGAAAGATCCTTGACCTTATAGCAGCTAATGACTCCTTCACAGCCAAGCCGGAAGGGCCTCAAGAGGAATGCGCACCTGAAGAAGGGACCACTCCTGAATCTGAGCCTGAACCTTCGTTATCCAAATCCATAAGCCCAGTTCAGGAGGCCACGACTCTAGAGGTAGAGGCAATTCAACCTCCGGAGTCCCTTCTGAAGTTTGAGGATGATATAATTGGCGATTATGGAAACACCTCAAACTATTATTGCGAGAGAAAACCACCATCACCCGTGTCTCCTCAGATCCCTTGGAAATTGCCTTCCTTAAAGACAACGTCTAGGAGTTAACGACCATCATGACCCAAGAGTGGTTGAGAGAGTCAGAGTCAACGGCCGGAATCTTCTAGCTCCTTCCACCTCGATCGACCCTTCCTTGTGTCATGAATGGAAAGGTAGTGAAAGTTCTCTACAACCCACTGGTGGGGGTCAATATTATGTCCAGTACTTATGCTCTGAGAAACTTTGCGGACGAACCTCTTACTCCTACCCAGACGTCTATCAGGACTCCTGAAGGAGAAATCCTAGAAGGAGTAGGGATCTTAAAGGCTATCCCTGTCATATATAAGGAGGCTGACTTTGCTCTCGATTTCCACACCTATGATGTCCTCAGCTTCGACCTCATGATAGGATTGCCCCTCGAGAGATTTCTCATAGAGGCCCCTGCCCGAGGTAAGCTTAATGTTTGCCTTGGGAAGGAGGTTTTCTCTGTAGAAATCTCAAGAGCGAAAAACACAAGAACTGATCCCCCTGATGACTCTACACAAATTGAGGAGGTCAAGGCAATCATTCTGGGAGATTCACCGGAATCCCTCCTCGACGAGTGGGCACCTGAGTTCATAGATGAGATAGAAGAGCCTGATGAGCCTATAGATATATCCGAATCCCAGGCCCCACCTAAGCCTCCTATCGAACTCAAACCTCTACCCACCGGCCTTCGATATGATTTCCTCCATGGGGACACTGAGTCCCCAGTGATCATTAATGATAATCTTTCTGACGAGGAATCCAGAAGGCTCATCTCCATCCTAGAGAAGCACCGATCTGTGTTCGGATACTCTCTTCAGGATCTTAAGAGGATAAGCCCGAATCTCTGCACTCATCGCATCCCCGTAGATTCAGACATCCCACCGACGAGGGAACCGCAGAGAAGGCTGAACAATGCAATGAGAGAAGTAGTGAAGAAAGAAGTTCTCAAACTTCTTCACACTGGGATCATCTATCCAGTGCCCTATAGTGAATGGGTTAGCCCCGTTCAATACGTACCCAAGAAGGGAGGAATGACGACAACCCCCAATGAGTTCGGTGAGCAGATTGCTCAACGCCTTCCCACAGGGTGGAGGATGTGCATAGATTATAGGAAGCTCAACAAGGCTACAATGAAGGATCACTTTCCACTCCCGTTCATCGATGAAATGCTCGAGCGGTTGGCGAATCACTCCTTCTGTTTCCTTGATGGGTATTCTGGCTACCATCAAATCCCTATCCACCCTGATGATCAGAACAAGACCACTTTCACCTGCACTTATGGAACCTACGCTTATCGAAGAATGTCTTTCGGGTTGTGCAATGCACCCGCGTCATTCCAGAGGTGCATTGTGTCTATCTTCTCAGACATGATCGAGCAAATCATGGAGGTTTTCGTGGATGATTTCTCTGTCTATGGTAAAACTTTCGATGAGTGTCTCAGGAATTTAGACAAGGTCTTGCAAAGGTGTCATGAGAAGGACTTAGTTCTCAACTTGGAGAAATGCCATTTCATGGTTAGAGAGGGCATCGTGTTAGGACACCTGGTGTCCAAACGAGGGATAGAAGTGGATCGTGCCAAGATCGAGGTAATAGAAAAGCTTCCTCCTCCTGTTAATGTCAAGGGCATCCGTAGCTTCCTCGGTCATGCTGGGTTCTACCGACGGTTCATTAAGGACTTCTCACAGGTGGCTAGACCCCTCACCAATCTCTTGGCCAAGGATGCGCCCTTTGAATTTACAGGGGAGTGTATGGAATCTTTTCTCACCCTCAAGAAGGCACTCATCTCCGCCCCAGTCATCCAGCCTCCCGAGTGGACGCTGCCTTTCAAGATCATGTGTGATGCTAGTGATTACGCTGTAGGGGCCGTCTTAGGCCGAACTAAGGATAAGAAACATCATGCTATAGCCTATGCTAGCAAAACCATGACAGGAGCTCAGTTAAACTACACTACTACTGAGAAAGAGCTCCTTGCTGTTGTCTTTGCTATAGACAAGTTTAGATCCTACTTAGTGGGAGCCAAGGTAATAGTTTATACTGATCATGCTGCTCTTAAATACCTGCTCACTAAGAAAGATGCTAAACCCTGCCTGATTAGATGGATTCTGCTCCTTCAGGAATTTGATTTAGAAATAAGGGATAAAAAGGGAGTAGAAAATTCTGTTGCGGATCATTTGTCTCATATGCATACTACTAACCTGCAGGAAGCACCCATCAATGACTCTCTACGAGACGACATGTTGCTGAAGGTCACGAATAGCAACCCCTGGTATGCGAACATTGTGAATTATCTAGTCACAGGATACATACCCCTAGGAGCCGATAGGAAGAAACTGATTCATGAAGCCAAAAGACACCTGTGGGATGATCCGTACCTCTATAAAGTCTGCGCTGATGGGTTGCTGAGAAGATGTGTACCGAGTACTGAAGGAATACAAATCATTGAAAAATGCCATGTTGGGCCATATTGTGGACACTATAGCACTTACCGTACACATGCAAAGATATAGCAAAGTGGGTTCTTCTGGCCGACTATGTATGACGACACGAGAAATTTCATCCGAAGATGCAAAGCTTGCCAGAAGCACGGAGTAATCACTACCAGAGATGCAATGCCCCTACATGATAATTTGCAAGTGGAGCTTTTCGACGTATGGGGTATTGATTTCATGGGCCCATTCCCAAAGTATGAGGGAGCTGAATATATCTTAGTGGTAGTCGACTATGTGTCAAAATGGGTGGAAGCTATAGCTTGCAAGTCGGCCGATGCCAAGCAATCCAAAAGGATGTTCAACGAAGTGATATTCCCTCGCTTCGGGGTTCCAAGGATGGTAATTAGTGATGGGGGATCCCACTTCACTGATACATATTTTAGAAGATTTCTGAAAAGACAAGGGATCAAACACAGTATTGCTACTCCATACCACCCCTACACTAATGGCCAAGCAGAAACCTCCAATAAGCAGATCAAGAATATCCTACAGAAAACAGTACAGGAGGCTGGCAGAGTTTGGAGGAAGCATCTCACTGATGCCTTATGGGCCTATCGAACAGCTTATAAAACTCCATTGGGAATGTCTCCGTATCAAATGGTATATGGAAAAACATGCCACCTACCAGTGGAGGTGGAACATAAAGCTCATTGGGCAATCAAAAGGTTTAATCTGGATTTCCTAAAGTCCGGAAGGAATAGGCAGAAGCAATTAGCAGAATTGGAAGAATGGAGAGAAAAAGCCTATCACAGTGCAAAAATCTATAAAGAGAGAACCAAGAGGTGGCACGATAAGAAAATCAAGAAGAAAGAATTTGCATCAGGTGATAAAGTGCTACTTTTCAACTCCCGATTTAAGCTATTTGGAAAAAGGAAATTGCGCAGCAAATGGGAAGGACCATTCACAGTAGTAGAGGTAGCCCCTCATGGAGCTATCACTCTACAAAATGATGAAGGCAACTGTTTTAAGGTGAATGGCCATCGGTTGAAAATCTTCCTCGAGCCGGACAACGTTGAATATGAAGTGATCAACTTCATTGAGGATGAGTACGATGGGTAAGAGCGTGCTCAACATCAGGTAAGTCCTCCTTCCCCTACTCTCTTTATCTTTGCAAGCTTATTTTCATTTCTTAGAAAAAGACAGTGTGGGGGAAATCCTCACCCTGCAGAATAAAAAGAAGAACCTGAGGTACGCATCTTCCCTATCTCATTCCCCTGTACCTTTGAGTTTGTTTGAATCTCAGAGTCAATCTTTTATATCAAACTCAGGAGGTAATTTTTCTATGTCATGCATGAATCCTAAGGTTGGTTTGCATATGTTTTATTCCTTACTCATCATCTTGATGCTTGTGAACAAATATCATTAGGGAACTCATGCTTATCTAAGTAGTTGGTGTTTGTGATATGGTTTGATGATATGATCTTCGCTCTTTATGTTTGAGTGCTTGGGAATTTTATTTGAAAAATCATAAAAACCCTTTGAAAAGCTCCTCTTTGATATGCCACTGTCCTACCAAAGCCATATGATGTTCATAGTTGAAAACCTTCTACTCATATGCTACTTGTTATTGTATTGAACTTTGTCAAATTCTGTGACCCTTGTGAGAATTCTTTTCATTACTTTCATGATCAAGATTCATGTGCACACCCATATTCCCGTTGCTATGCTTCGACACTGGAAGTTAGCATTGTATCATTCATCCATTCTTGAAAATAAAGCTCCATAAGTGGTGTGACTCTCTCCAAAAGTATCCTTCAAGAGACATGGGCTATGAAAAAAAGAGGGAAAAGAAAAGAAGAGACACATGCTCAAGGCATGATGCTTTAAAAAAAGAAGAAAGAAAGAATAGCCCATGTCCAAAAATAAAGGAGAAAAAGGAGAGAGATGGTCATGCAAAGAGGAGTTCCATAACTTAGATGGTAATAACTAGTGTCCATTCCGGGGCTAGTGTCCACCTTACCATCAATCAACATTCCCCATATATGTATGGTAATATCTAGCACCCATTCCGGGCCTAGTATCCACCTTACCATACTCCTATAGCCATACATGTGCACATCTTGATCTGATTGTATGATTTGATTTTCTCTATGGATCTAGTTTTTGACTTTGCAATATATGTGATGCAAGTATGCTTTATCCTTTATCCTACCGTGAGCTCCACATATAGCCATCATTAGAAGTAGGATGAAGAAAGACAATCTAATGCCTTGGTGAGGACATATACACATTGAGCGATTTGAGAGGATCAAATAAGGAGCTAAGTAAGGTTTTGTTTTGAAAATTTATTGCAAAACCCCAAGTTACTTAACATGATGAGCAGGAGTGATTTGATTCATGACCGTTCCATTCCTCAACTACCCAAGATAGCATGATAGACACTTCACAAAGTTCACAAGTACAAGGTATGGTTTGGAATATCTCTTATGCTTACTTCATACCTATGGATATCATGTCCCACTTTGATCTTGTTCTTCCCTTCACTCGGGACGAGCAAAGGTCGAGTGTGGGGGTATTTGTTGACGGCTGTTATCTACTCATTTTATACCCGTCAATATGTACCTTTTGGCATGAGAAATGATCATCATCACTAGAATAGGGCTTAAACTAACCATTTCCACAAGTGTTGGTGATTATGCAAATACAGGTGATTAGCACTAGAAAGAGGAGTAAAAGTACAAGTCTTTGATCCAAGTACTTCAAGACCAGCCAATGAGGGGATGACACCTAGGATTCCCCTGGATCACTGACATCGTCAATCCAAGAAAGGCAAGCCCGACGAATCACGAAGCGCCACATGGACATCACATGGATTCAAGGGCCCACTTATCCCCCAAAACCATCGGGAAACTTGGCATGCACGGGGGAGTGACTTCAGGGCCCACCAGTCAGCCACCACGAAGAAGCACAAGGCGCCATGTGGCGCTGTGGTTTCGGTCGAACCGTGGATCGGCCGAACCGACTTTGGTTCGGTTGATCCCGGCCTTCCACGTGGCAGCCCCTGATTGGTCCTTGGTTGCGATTCCGGGCGTTTTGGGGCACTTTGAGCCCCGGAGCAAGCTCCCCTCTTGCCTATAAATAGAAGGGGAGGGCCTCATTCTTGGCACACACTTCTCATCCTCCTCTTCATTTTGGCCTTAGAGTCTCTCTCTTTAGGAGAGGAGAGCTCTTTGTATAGGATTAGTGCTAGGAAGTGAGGTGGGAGGCTTGGGGACATGTCATGTTCATGACATCTTCCTCAAGAATGATCCTCAACAGTGCCTTTGTTCTTCATCTAGACTAAAGTGAGTATTTCGACATTTTCTATTTACACTAAAGTCGTATGCATGCTTAGTTGCTTTGTTCTTGTGTTCTTCGTTTGTTCTTGGTTTAGAGGCTCGTGTTCTTCGAACACAACCCTTTCGATCTAGTAGACTTAGATCATAAGTTTGCATCTAGTTTGCCAGCTTGTCTATTAGAGTAAAGTTGATGCTCCTACATATCTCTAGTTAGATCAAAGTGCATTCGTGATCTTGCATGAGTGATAGAGCATACCTTGAGCTAGTGCCAGTATCTCCCTCGCGGATCCGTAGTTCCGTATTTATACGGAGTGTTGTTGACGTTTGATTATCGTTGCAAAGTTCGTTTGGACTTGCAAGCAGACAAATCCTCTGTCGTAGTCAAGGGACCCTTCTTCCCTTGAGTGGTGAACCCAAGGTATCGAATCCGTGGAACAATGTGTAATGCAAGATCCAATCTAATAAGCGGAAAACACTTTGATCTTGAGAAGGGTTTTTGCATCTAATCTATGGAAGAACCATGAAAACACATCTAATCTACTAAACACCGGAGGTAGCAAGAGAAAGAGGAGGTAAAACCAATCTAGAGCTTGGATCGGGTCTTTTGTTGAAGTTCCAAAACCAAGAAGAATAAAGCAAACGAATGTCATTAAAAGCCTCTTTAAATCATGGCTTCCGTTCCAACCCTCAAAGTCACCTACCGTAGACGTGGTCAACATCCTGTCACGATGTCCCGCTTATTGTGTAGGTGAACCTAAGAGCACGTTCACGAGGAACGTGTTGAAAACGCTCGGTAGGTTAGGTATGCACCTCTAGCCACCATGGCTACAAGAACATCCTATGCAATCTATCCAGAATAGATTGGAGAATAAGAAAACCCAAGCGAAGATAAAGTAGAAGAGAAAGCACTTGATTGCTAGAAATCGGATTCAATCTTGCAAATTCAACATGAAGTATAGTACATGGACAAGATCACCACCGGGATCCTACCTTGATCTTGCTCCTAACTTCTAGAACTCCGACGTGGTCTTCCATGCAAGGTTCCCACGTCGGCTAGGGAAACCCTAGTCAACCATCACGGCCCTCTCCTCTCCGGAAGGGTGTCCCTCTCTTCTCTGCTCCTCGGCGGCGGATGACGAATTGCTTGATGCATGGCTCGAGGCACGAGGGCTATAAATAACCCGAAGATCATCTAGGTCAAAGGGGGCGGCGAACCGGGCCCGAAGTGGGCTGGGCCGACTGGCCTGGGCCGACCAGCCCAGGGCCTTTTTGGCCCGGTTCACTCCCGGTTTTCTTCCAGACATTTCTCGCGACTTCCTAAATTTTTGCCGAGTTGCATGTGGGTCCTTGACGTCATTTTCCTCGCGGTTTGGTTAAGGGTGCTTGGCGTATGAACTCCCGCATCTCCCGTCTAGGTCCTCAACACTTCTCCGCTTCACGCTTTAGTCCTTGGTTCATTTGGAGTCATGTTCATCTTGTATCTTGACTTGTCCCGGGGTCCGTGATCACCTTGTAAAACCCTTGATGAACTTTACCCAGAAGTCCTCATTTAGGCTCTTGATTCCTGTGTAAACACTAAACTCCAAATACCATGCACGAGTGTGAACTTGACATATAATGAGGGTTAGGATCGTTAGTGTGAATAATAAATTAATACCAACATAGAAGGTAAACATGTGGCTAGGTTGACGGAAATCGACCGCCAACATCCCCCCATGCTTAAACCTTGCTCATCCTCGAGTAAGCCTTCAATGGATATCAGTATTGCCTTTCAATGTTCATTCCCTGCACTTGATCATACATGAGAAAACATAATGCTCTCTAAATTTATATTCATTAAAGTTCCATAATTTACTAACTTTTATCCTTATGGAGGGTAGATATCATTCAAGCTCTTTCCACAAGTACTTGATCATGCTCTCAAACTTTTAAACAAATCTCAGAAATTTTGAAAAATAAAGAATGAGATAAAGAGAAAAATTGCTTTACCAAGATCAAAAATAACCATCTTGCACTTTGCTCATGTACTCTCATCTCATCTTGTCTCTCAAGCCTACTTGTTCTACTCCTTTCCTCTCTCAAAGTATATGGTGGAAAGCTTTATATGGAGCTATAGGAAAGTTTAGTCCTACCAAGATATTATAATTGAGGTATTATTAAAACAAGACTAGCTTCTCATGGTCTTACCGAGACTCGTCAAAAAGGTCATTGGAAAAATAATGTTATCAAGGAGGGGGGAGAGAAAAAATACACACACTTTTAAGATAGGTGGACATGTGCAAATGGAAAAGAGTGATCCCAAGGCACAAACGAAGTCCTTGTTATCGGATTGCACATGGTTGGAAAGTTGAGTATGGGTCTTGATCTTGAATCCTCTTGAAAACTCAAAAAGCACTAAACATAGCTGTGACAGAACCGCCCAAATTAATTCCATATTATTGCCTAAATCAGTCCATTTGGTCGTTAAGCAATAACACAGAAGAACTTGTCACCTCTGCTAGGTCGAGCCCAGTAAATCACTTTAACCAGGATCGAAGACTTGTACATTAAAACTCACACGACGGCGAGTCCAGAGATAAACATTTCACAAATTATTACATCAAGCTCCATAAGGTTTTAATATTACAAACCAAGTCCTTTGCATAAGGTAAAAAGTTCAGAGTTCGAAACACAACAGAAATAAAATACTAAATGTCATTGGTAACATCATAGGAGGCCATCCATGACGTCACTAAGCACTGTCGTCCTCCCACTCCACTTCCCAACCGAGTGGGAGAGAACCAGGCCACGGAAACCCATCATCATTCGCATTTCCTGAAAACAACATCAAAAGCAAGGTTGAGTATACTAATACTCAGCAAGACTTAACCGGCGGGTGATGAAAGATCACCAACTCTCTAGACATGCACGGCTCTTTGGCTAGTGGGTTTCTTTTGCTGAAAAGCAACAAAGAGTATGTCCTTACTTTGAAGTTTTAGCTCAAAATTCTAGTTGATTATCCATTACTAAGTAAGCAACTATTACAAGCATAAGTTGTGCAAACAATTAAGCATATATCCATATTACTTCTCAATTCCATCATTAAGGGACATAGAGTGTATGGTTAAGCAATCTCGGGTAACGGTGAGAGGTCGACGATCGATCGATTAATAACCTTGCAAGGGAAACCTAAACACACGGGAGAATGCACACCCCAAAAATAACCAACTAGGAACCAACAGGGGGTGGGGTATGCACCAACCAGGCGGTTCCCAACCGTCCTCGACTCAGGATCCATTTCTACAGTCTTTGGTACAAGGTTTACTGGTCACGGAGACACACGCCGCCCAGCTTCACACATGCACCACACTGCTGCAGGCAGAGGGGACTCTTCCCAAGATTAGTGGTCATAGATCCCTTACCGTATCAAGAAGGTACTAGGCTTACCGGTCCCATTCCCGGCAAATGTTTAGTACGTTCAAACGCTTAACCACAGACCTACTGGCCGGAGCCGGTCCCATGCTCTTACCACATGAGCATATCCATTTAACAAAATCTTATGATTCCAACATAAGAGACCTATAGCTCGCGAGTGACGAACACCACTCGACTTTTACCGTGTCCTTAGAGCATGGTAACTAGCGACCTATCATGCTAGTGTTTGAGCATAGGAACCTATGATCATGCATCTAGGGTTTCAATTCAACTCCTGAAATGTAAATGCACAATCATTGCATATCATAATTGTAAAAGTTAGAAAACTGTGTTATGCTCCGGGGCTTGCCTTCACTAGCAAAGTCAGTGGAGAAGTCTTCCGAACTTTGGTTCGGGTATTGCTGCACTTCCACCATGTTCACTTCTCCTTCCGCAAGATCTCCCTCGGATTCCGGTACCAACTCGTAGTTCCCGTACGGAAGTTCTACACGACATGCATATGCATTATCTTCTTGTATTTATAAATGAGGGGTGAGAACATAGCTTAGAATTGAAGGGTAAACATGGGGGTGTATGGGTGACCACATTCACCTGGATAAGGATATATCCAGCATATTCTTCCTATCAAAGAACGGGGTATGCGTGCGGGGTTTAACTCCTTATTTGATGGTGATTGTGTGCACATCTAAATTACTTAAGTAATTATCTTCACCAAAATATAGGGTGCTGTTCATGGTGTGATTTGGTGAAGCTCCAACAAAGATTTAAATTTGCACACAAAAGGGATTTCTATTTTTCTTTTAACTCATAGATTAAGCTTGATTTACTTCGGAAATTCATTCTGGGAGAAATATAAACAAGATGACCATGAAACTTTGCAGAGAGGCACATCATACTACACATGAGCTACTGCCAAAAATTTAGATTAATCCAAGCCATAGATCTAGCATGAAAAATACAACTAGATTCATCCATTAAAAACAAGAATAAATCATACAAAAATAAATATACCACATATTGAGCTAGAAATTCATATAGAGGTTCAAAACACCTAATCATGAAGAGATATACACTTACTCAACAAAGAAAATTTAAATTACTTTAAATTTATGAAAGAAGGTTAAACTTGTGCAAAACATACTTGACCCTATAAAACATGACAAAAACATCTCTACTATTTATCATGGGTGCAACATCATTAAGCAGGACCATAGAAAAAAGATTGTACTTAAAAGATCAACAGATTAATTTATAAAAATCATAAATAGGAACAAAGCTGAAAATCAACTTTAATTCATAACTAAAGATCTAATTAATAACTTTGTGCCAAATTTGAACTAGAAGACCATCATGACAAGGCAAACAACATATCCAAAATTGAGCTTCAGATCATGCATGGAATTTGAATTATTTCAGATCTACTCAAACTGGTAAATTCAAAATTATTTAAAATCTACACAGAAACATGAAAACTTCCTTTGTAGAAAAGTTTGGTCTAGTCACAGGGATCACAAAACAACTGAGTTTGCATTCTTTCGATTTTTCTGTGATTTGATATCGATTTTACAAGATCCAGGAAAAAGAAAAGAAAAAGGAAGAATCTTTTTACAGTAAGACCCTTGGCTTTTGCACAGAGACCCCTAGGAAAAACTCGCGGTTCACAAGTAGGCCCTCGGCGGCGCGGCTGAGCTCGCCGGCGGCAAGGCAGGGCCAGACTTTGCCGGGCGAGCAGTGGGGGAGGACCACATGCTCACCTAGGGTTGATTCCATGGGTTGGCCGGCTCGGAGGGGGCTCCGCGATCGCCGGCGGCGGAGCAAGGGCAGAGTGGCCGCGGCGGCTTGGATTCCGGCGAGGTGGGTGCATGGCCAGGGCAACAAGCGGCGGGAGAGGCTACGGGGAGGTCTAGGGAGGGCGTTGGGGTACTCCACGGCCGTCAGAGTTGAGAGGGAAGGTGAGCTCCGCGGCGGCGCTCTAATGGCGGCGGCGGAGCGGTGTACGCGCGCGGCTCGGCAGGGTGCTGCCCCTTTTATAGGCGGCGGCGGTGTCGCGCGGCTGCACGTGCACGCAGGCAAGTGCCTAGGGCTGGCACAAGTGCGGCCGCAGCGCAGCACAAGGCGCACGCGCGGTGCGCGCGGCGCGGCGGGGCTAGGCGCGGCTCGCCCTGGCGCGGGCCACCAGGCCTGCTACCCCCTGGGGAGGCGCACCTAGGGGCGGCCTGACTGGCGCGCTAGTGGGGCCCACTGACAGAACGGCGCGGACGTCGAAACAGAGGTGGCCGGCGTGGCGCGGCGCACGCTCTCGCGCTCTGGAGCGCGCGTCGGCGTCCTGGCGTGCAAACCATTTCGGTGAAGGCTTGTTTGACCGGCTCTAGCTCCAAATTTTTGAACTGCACCGAAAAATCACCAAAAACAAAACTTGTAGACCAGCTAACCACCTCCAACTTTTGCAAAGGCCGTCCTATGCAAAACTCTATAGATTTGGAGATACAGTGGCTTGAAGTTTGGTCACAACACTGCCCTGAGCTTTGACCAACTTTTTTAGGGTCTACCACTTTGAATCTCAAAAGCCGCCAATTGAATGAAATGTGTCCCATGTAAAAATGAGCAAATTTCATATTGGCTGATTTTGATGTTGTTATATGAAAAGTGGAGAACGCGCTAGATTACCAAGGGTAGGTATGGAGCTCTAGGGTTTTGACCTTAGTTTGGAGGGGTTTGACTAGGGTTAGGGATTTTGACCAAGTCAAACAAGTTAACTACCATGCTTAGCCTCACTAATGATGGTGATTACTGTTGCTTAAACATCGGGATGTTACAATAGCTAGAGAACCGGGGAGCTTTATTATTATATTTTTTCTTTCTTTTTTCTTTCTTTTTCTCATCATACTTTTTCTTCTTTATCATTTTTTTCATCATACTTTTTCTTCTTTATCTTTTTTTTATCATACTTTCTCTCTCTCTCTCTCTCTCTTTTTTATTTGCTCCCCTTGAACTCTAGACTATACTGGCATTTCCACTTCCTTGGCAACCCCCCATGCTTAGACGTTGGCTCGTCCTCGGGCAAAAGAGGTGATAAATGTGCCAAGGTGGGAATTGAAGCTCTCATATTTTCTTAGAGAGAGATACATGAAAAATCTCCTAGGGATCCTTTTGGAAGTCTCCCTTACTCACTTGAAGCACCTTCCTTGTAATCTTCCTCGAAATATTCATCCATACTCATATATTGGGTTGTGGTCAAGGAGGTGAACACAAAAAAGATATATTTGGGTTTTGTGGTTGGATATCCGGTGAGGTTTGCGAAATTCCCAATGTGGAAACTCACAATGCACGGATAGAAGAGGCTAACATAAATAACGATACGCAAAAACGGAATGACCAGCTTCTTAGTCTCGGGCTAGAGAAATCAGGCCTTGAATTAATGCACCCAAAAATAAATCTTATATATACTAATATTTTGCACTCAAGTAAATTTGGGCTTTGGATGGGTAGAGCAAAATGCAAGCGGTACTCATCACAAGGTTAGCATAACTTTTTGAGAATAAAAAGGTTCTTCGATTCATTCAAAATTGAGAGCAACGAAAAAGAACTATGGGACTTGAGTTATCATAACCTCCACACAAGATTAGGCTAGCATTTAATTAAATTTCAGATTCATATTAAAAGAAAGCACTAGCTTAAACATGCATAAAACAAGCACAAAGATGAGCAAAGCGGCAACTTTCATCATATATCAATATGGCATCAACTTATTATCTTCACTAAAGGTGATAATCATGGTGGCAAACTTTATTCATGTTGATTTAAAGCAAACACTACTACTAACACACATGCTGAAAATAAATAAAATAGAAAATGCTATGCATATATAAACTTGCATAAAAGCTGAAAATAAAGAAAAGGAAAGAGGAAAAATCGAACCGAAGTTGAAAGCATCATTATTTTTTTATCTTCTTCCTCCTTCTCCATTCTTCATCTTACGGTGGTTGATGATCTTTGCTTGTAGCATGGTTGCGCCGGTCCTCTCGAAATTATTCCGGCGGTGATATGTGAAGGCGGCCAATTTGATAGGCAATGTTGCGGTCTCTTCTTCCATTTGACTTGCATTGTTTTGGATGGGACGCCATGAAAACTTCGTTAGGAACCATGTATGATGGAGGATGTGGTAGCGTGGTTGCCCCACTCCCCCATGCTTGCATTGACATACTTCCTCAATATGGTGATGGCATTGGAATCCCTCTATGTGGTTGTTCATTATCTTGATGTGCAGCCTCTCCTTTGTCTTGGGCCGCGAAGGATGATCCCTCTCCCACAATTTTTCCTTTATTTGCGGGGCTTCTCATATGTCTTAAATGCCTTCATGTAGTTCCATGATCCTTCATGTGAGAGCCCAAAAATATCCGCGCCATTGGATGTTGTCTTATGTGTGTAGTCCATTGTGATCTTCTTCAAACATCTCCTTGCGTCGGATGCTGCCAACTCGTGTCTTCATTTACCAATACTCCAGGGGTCTTTGTTTTGTTTCAAGCCTCTGAATTTCTTCATGAGTGGTCTAATGGAAGCATTCCCTAAGCTCCTCTTCCTCACCTTCGCCATCTTGTTCTCATCATATTGCAGCTGCCTCTTCCTTGGATTTCCCCCTGTATACATAACAGAACATATACCAAAATATGATTCTATTGAAAAATTTATAAAATTACCTTTCCAACTGGTACTCATCCATCTTAATCGGAGTCCAAATGAGGGAGTTATGGCTGTTTCACTTCAGCTTTGCTTGCTGTCCAGAAATTTTCAGGACGTGCAATCATCGGTGATTCAGCAATATCCGCTTGTAGGAACCTCCGATCTATTTGATTCTTGACTCATTGGAAGCGTAACTTCGTGGGGCTTCTAAATATCCAAAGATATCATGTTGTTCTTCCCATGAGGCTGTGCAAAACTTGATGCGGACAGACTTCGAGGATGTTGAAGAGCTTGATCTTGTGATTACGGGGGCATCGTGATTGCTTCCAATACCAATTGCTTGAACAAACAAATCTCCACAAAACATTAGTCTTAAAATTTTAATTGACACGTTGACTTACCTTGTTCTTAATCTTCTTTGCTGGTACAAGAAATCCTTCCTCTAACCAATTTTGTCTTCATTCAATCTCAACCTCATGTTGGGAAGAGGAACATTAATCTTTGTCAACTTGTACCTTCTCCTCTCATCTCCATTAATAAATTTTCCTTGCTTCATGTACTCGATCCCAAAAAAATCCCGACAAGGAGAAATTTTGGGTTCCTTGTTACCTTCTCCCGAAATCATTCCCCAAAAATTCTTCTAACATATTTTCTTGGACATCAACTTGCTCCGGGGCTTCCTTCTTGTAACCGAGTAGTTCTCCAATATATCCGTAAGGAACTAGTTGATCTTTGTCTTCAAGGCGGGATGAGAGACACGACACCCCTTCATTAATGACCGGTGCCAATGTATAAGAATTTCCAAAGCAAGCTCCTTATGAGTAGTCACACCAACTCCATTAAAGAATTGCACCCATCCAAGGTTGCTCAAAATTTGATATCCGAGTAGAATCCTACACTTGGAGGGTGTCATCGAAGTCAACATTTGGTACAAGCCTCCTCTCGAGACGAACAAACCTGTCCTCCTCCTCCTCCGTCTTCATGATGAAACAATCTTGGAATGCTTCGGAGTGTATAGTGGTAGAGTGGATGAACGAGTTGAGCGTCGTGGTGGAACGAGTGGCTCCTCCGTGTGTCCTTGCGGTTTGGTGTACCACATGGACGAGCTTCGTGTACTCCTTATGCCACCAAGGGGCACCGTGCCACTCCTCGGTGGTGTCACGTCTTCCTCCATACTACGGGGAGACTTGGAGACCGAGTGCCTCCTCGAAGAGCTTGATGATGACCTTCGATGATGATGATCGTGTCTTCCTTCTGAGGATGATGTTCATGATCTCTCTCATCGTGCCTTGCTGCACAAAATCACAAACAACTCCCCCAGGGCTTTCTTGCTGGTGGAAATACACACAAAGAAAGAATATGGAGGGTGGAGTGTGAGGTGCACAAGTAGGTTGTTTCTGGAACATATGGGCTATGAATTCAAGAACACGAATTAACAAATGGATAAAATACTTACCGTGTGACCCATGAGATTCCATCACCCAAACGTTCACAACCACTCTTTTGCTTGCGTGATTTAGGGTTCCACCTCTATTATTTTGCTTTGTGTCACTTCTTTGTTCCCTTGCCTCATGTGCTTCCAATAATTTCCTGCAAAACAAAGCCCTTACTTCCCCATGCTTGTCCTTTGCATGTGCCCAAGATGCCAAACGATTGATGCTTTCCCAAGATGCATCATGGGGCACTATATGTTAGTCAAGCTCAAAAACCTCCCCTTAATCGTGTTTAGATGCTAATTACTCCTCTAATTTTAGAAATTAACTCAACGCTAGCAATGAGTCCAAATATATCATTAGAGGAGATTTTAGGCATCCGAAACAATTGTAAAATTTATTTTGGTTGCACCGGGATCGATTGCTTTCATTAATTGATAGCAAGCTCCTCCGACTTGACCATGGGGGCATAGGTTTAGGTTCTAATTTTGGTCAAACATGAGAGAGAAATAAATTCAATGGGGCTTAGAAAAATTCTAAATCTAGAGAAACCGATGGATGTCAAGTTGAAAGAAACCAAAAATCAAGGTTCACACAAGTCCGGCCATGCGTCGAAGATTAAAAACCATTAAGGAACATAGCAAGGCTCTACTCGTGTGTTTTTAACATGTAAAACTAGCCAGCCTTAACATCATGGAGAGGATAAAAGGCTTGGATAGGATCTGAATTTTTGGTACGAGTTTCTCGAAAAGAAGCAAATAAATCATGGGATGGCTCATGTCATTGGTTTAAGATCGAAAAATCCAAATAAAATGACCGAGCAAATAAAAGGTTCTCCAAAACTTGTTCAACCACTTAAGAGTTAATAAAATGTTTTGCGTAGCAAATTCTAAGACTCACTTACTTGAAATTCGGAAATCTTCCGGGTTGCCCTCCCGGTAGCTTTGTTCTTGATCGGGTTGTCCTCCCGGTAGCTTATTCTTGACTCGACGAACGGGTTGCCTCCCGTAAAGCACTTCGTTTATAGTCTATAGCTAGACTTCTTCTCTTCTTCACTTCGGATCAACGCTCTTTGTGGGCGTTGCAATCTTGGGGACCCCACTTCTACACCATCCTTGGCTTTGGTGTAGGTTTATTCTTCGGCTTAGTCATCTTTTTGGTCTTCACAGGCGGGCGTTGATTCTTGGTCTTGACGGATGCAACAACTTTTGTGTCTTCTTTGCTTCATTCTCCTTTGGCTCCTCTCCTCCGATGCAACGATGAGGTAGAATGTATTTTGTATTGACCATGTTACATACCTCGAATCGTGGTTAACTTGAATGCACTTCCCTCGCCATCACTCCATCACTTGATCTCCCCCTTGCCGACGTCGATTGTTGCTCCGACGGTCTTGAGGAACGATCTCCCTAGGATGAGTGGCGGATGAGGTTGATCTCCTTTTGATCTTGAAGGTGGAGTTTCTCTTGGAGATTCCGACGATGTCCGGCCTCTGCTTTTAGATCTTCGTGTTGCACGTCACCTTTGCCTGCAAAATTTTTCTAGACCATCCACAAAATATATGTTTTTTTGTTGGAGATGTAGCCGTCCATCTCTCATTAGGGTTAGCCAAATGTATACAAAAACTAAAAGAAAACTAGGGTTTAGCAAAACCCTAGATTGATTTTTTTGAGGATGATCAAAATTAAGAGATGCAAACGAAAATCAAGAGAAAACTGAAAATATTCACAAACGCAATACTAGATTGAATCTTGATTACTTGTTCCCCGGCAATAGCACCAGAAAAAGGGGCTTGTTGATGTTTGATTATCGTTGCAAAGTTCGTTTAAACTTGCAAGCAGACAAATCCTCCGTCGTAGTCAAGGGACCCTTCTTCCCTTGAGTGGTGAACCCAAGGTATCGAATCCGTGGAACAATGTGTAATGCAAGATCCAATCTAATAAGCGGAAAACACTTTGATCTTGAGAAGGGTTTTTGCATCTAATCTATGGAAGAACCATGAAAACACATCTAATCTACTAAACACCGGAGGTAGCAAGAGAAAGAGGAGGTAAAACCAATGTAGAGATTGGATCGGGTCTTTTGTTGAAGTTCCAAAACCAAGAAGAATAAAACAAACGAATCTCATTAAAAGCCTCTTTAAATCGTGGCTTCCGTTCAACCCTCAAAGTCATCTACCATACACGTGGTCAACATCCTGTCATGATGTCCCGCTTATTGTGTAGGTGAACCTAAGAGCACGTTCACGAGGAACGTGTTGAAAACGCTCGGTAGGTCAGGTATGCACCTCTAGCCACCATGGCTACAAGAACATCCTATGCAATCTATCTGGAATAGATTGGAGAATAAAAAAACCCAAGCGAAGACAAAGTAGAAGAGAAAGCACTTGATCGCTAGAAATCGGATTCAATCTTGCAAATTCAACATGAAGTATAGTACATGGACAAGATCACCACCGGGATCCTACCTTGATCTTGCTCCTAGATTCTAGAACTCCGACGTGGTCTTCCATGCAAGGTTCTCACGTCGGCTAGGGAAACCCTAGTCAACCATCTCGACCCTCTCCTCTTCGGAAGGGTGTCCCTCTCTTCTCTACTCCTCGGCGGCGGATGACGAATTGCTTGATGCGTGGCTCGAGGCACGAGGGCTATAAATAACCCGAAGATCATCTAGGTCAAAGAGGGTGGCGAACCGGGCCCGAAGTGGGCTGGGCCGATCGGCCTGAGCCAACCGGCCCAGGGCCTTTTCGGCCCGGTTCGCTCCCGGTTTTCTTCCAGACTCTTCTCGCGACTTCCTGACTTTTTGCTGAGTTGCATGTGGGTCCTTGACGTCATTTTCCTCGCGGTTTGGTTAAGGGTGCTTGGCGTATGAACTCCCGCATCTCCCGTCTAGGTCCTCAACACTTCTCCGCTTCACGCTTTAGTCCTTGGTTCATTTGGAGTCATGTTCATCTTGTATCTTGACTTGTCCCGGGGTCCGTGATCACCTTGTAAAACCCTTGATGAACTTTACCCGGAAGTTCTCATTTAGGCTCTTGATTCCTGTGTAAACACTAAACTCCAAATACCATGCACGAGTGCGAACTTGACATATAATGAGGGTTAGGATCGTTAGTGTGAATAACAAATTAATACCAACATAGAAGGTAAACATGTGGCTAGGTTGACGGAAATCGACCGCCAACAAGTGCTATAGTCAGGCTATCGGGATGTCAGACGGTGTCCGACTATAGTAGTAGTCAGTGGTATAGACGTGGTGTCTGGACCATAGGTTTTCCTGCGAAGACCACGTGCGTTCGCGTAACGATAGAGGTAGGCCGCAGTGGTGACAGCCTGTTGGACCCTTTGCAACCCTCCGCGCCTGCGTACCGAGTTGGGCTCGTTGTTAGTATATTAGCCTCTCCCTAAAAAGTTAGGATGTGCTGGCGCCCAAAGTGAGTGTTATACCTGAGAGACCATGCTAGACACTACGCTCGGTCAAGGCAGATCCTTTTTACCTATCCTATCAATCAGTGTTGTCCTTGGACCATCTAGAGTAGGAGATAGTGCACATCGTTCTTTGGATTCGATACCCTTGGAATACTCTCCTTCCTTGGGGAAGTGCTACAGTGGTATTTCTGTGCGCTTGCGGTATACCCGGTTGATCTTATACGCTCCCTCTAGGTGTACAACTAGTGGTGACGTTAAGAAACGGCAACAAAGAACCATATGCGATATGGACTGGTAAGATTCCCAGTTTGTCTTTTCTTAAAATTTGGGGTTGTGAAGTCTTTGTCAAGCGACTTCAGTCAAACAAGCTTACATCCAAGTCGGACAAGTGCATATCCGTGGGATATCCTAAGGAGACTTTAGGGTATTATTTTTACAACTGCTGAGAAGGCGAAGTGTTTGTCACTCAGAATGGTGTTTTCTTAGAGAAAGAGTTTCTCAAATGAGAGAAAAGTGGACAAAAGGTGCATATTTAAGAAGTTCAAGATGAGCCGCTCGGGCAAGAGTTCATAAGTGATGCTAATGTAGCTGAATGAGTTGAGATGCCTGTGGCAAGAGAAGCACCATTGCAACCACGAAGGTCTGAAAGGGCACGTCGCATAACTAATAAGCTCAATCTCATGATTGCGGAAGAGCACGACATATTGTTGTTGGACAATGATGAGCCTATGACATATACGAAAGTAATGATGGACCCAGATTCCGAGAAATGGCAAAGTGCCATGAGATCTGAGATAGATTCCATGGGTGACAATCAAGTTTGGAACTTGGTTGACCCGCCAAATGGTATTAAACCTATAGAGTGCAAATGGATCTATAAAAGGAAGAGAGATATGGATGGAAATGTTCACATCTATAAAGCTCGACTTGTTATAAAAGGTTTTCGACAAATTCAAGGCGTTGACTACGACGAGACATTCTCACCCATAGCGATGCTTAAATCTATTCGGATTATTCTAGCTATAGCTGCACATTTTGATTATGAGATATGGCAGATGGATGTCAAGACAACTTTTCTAAATAGGAATCTGACTGAAGATGTGTATATGACACAGCCTAAGCGATTTGTCGATCCGACCAATGCTGGAAAGGTATGCAAACTTCAGAAGTCCATTTATGAATTGAAGCAAGCATCTCAGAGTTGGAACCTTCACTTTGATGAAGTGGTCAAAGGGTTTGGCTTCATTCAAAGTGAAGAAGAACCTTGCGTTTACAAGAAGGCAAGTGGGAGCTCTGTAGTATTTCTAATCTTATATGTGGTTGACATATTGCTAATTGGAAATGACATTCCTATGCTTGAGACCGCTAAGACCTCATTGAAAAATAGTTTTTTGATGAAGGACTTAGGTGAGGCAGCATACATTTTTGGGCATCAAAATCTATAGAGATAGATCAAAAAGGCTTATAGGATTAAGCCAAGACACTTATATTGACAAAGTGTTGAAACGGTTCAACATGGAAAAGGCGAAGAAAGGGTTCTTGCCTATGTCACATGGCATACATCTTGGCAAGACTCAGTGTCCTTCGACTACTGATGAGCGGGAATGCATGAGTAGAATATTGTATGCTTCGGCTATCGGATCTATTATGTACACAATGATATGTACACATTCAGATATTTCGTATGTGCATAGTGTTACAAGCAGATACCAATCTGATCTAGGTGAGGGTCAATCGACAGCGGTTAAAAATGTTTTTAAGTACTTAAGGACTAAAGACATGTTCCTAGTCTATGGTGGTGAGGAGGAGCTCGTTGTAACGGGTTACACCGATGCTAGTTTCCAAACCGACCAAGATGATTCAAAGTCGCAATCAGGATACATATTTACGATAAACGGTGGTGCTGTGAGCTGGAAGAGTTCCAAGCAGGAGACAGTGGCTGATTCTACAACAAAAGCCGAGTGCATCACGGCTTCAAGATATGCAAAGTACACACGGATTTGAATGTTGTAGATCCTTTGACAAAACCCCTTCCACAACCTAAGCATGAGGCGCACATGAGAGCTATGGGTATTAGATACATTCTAGATTAACTCAAGTGCAAGAATGTTAGAAATATGTCTTAGAAGGAATCATAGAGATGATTATATTTCATTGTATTCATGACACATTATTCTTTTATTGAATATCCATGAAAGGTGATTTGTATTTGATTGACAATTATTTGAATTGTTTGTGAAACTCTTTTACTTGTATGGTTATTCAAAAGTTGTCTCTAGTATGAGTTAATGACTAGCACATTTATTAGTTGATGACCATGTTTCACAAGTTATGAACATGGAGATGTATAACTAATAATGTGGGCACATGTATGACATGAGGCTGGACTGACCCAATTTGAGATTTTGTTACATAGTTCTCTCTTTACACAACATGTACGCTATATCCTTAGACTTGAGATTGTCGCATGTACTCAAGATGTGAATTGACCTACTTAGGGGCTATCAAACGCTATTCCGTAACTGGGTAGTTATAAAGGTGACTTTCAGCAGGAAGCATGCTGTGAGGCATGGTCAGTCAAGATGGAATTTGCTCCTCTCTACTTGAGAGAGATATCTCTAGGCCCCTCGAGTGATCGGATCAAGAAATGCATGTCTGTGCTGGGTTAAATGTTAACCTATGAAAGGATCTGAATCACGGTATCGAGAAAGAGAGGTCAGCTTGGAGCTAGACCAAATACTGTGCGGCAAAGGGAATAACATGTATGCTACGTTGTGATGGTTCGTCTGATATGATCTTTCTGTATGCATAGGAGTTGACACGTCTTGCTAGAGGCCGCTGTCAACTATTGGTCGAGTAGTAGTCGAGCCATGTCTATGTGTATGTGAACCCGTAGGGTCACACACTTAAGGGATTGGAAGTCGAATGAGGATGTACTTACATAGTTGACTCTAGCGCAAGTGGGAGACTGTTGGAGATATGCCCTAGAGCCAACTGAATTAGATCCATTAGTGGGTTCAGATGTATTTGATCCATTAGGTTGTAAAAGTCATAATGGGCCACAATTGTTGTAAAGCCCATTAACGTTGGAAAGGGGTACATCATCTATTAGTCCCGTATTGCTAATGGACGATGGTGTGGGGGATTTTCTCCTCATAAATATGGACCATACCCTCTTGACTCGGATGACTCTTAAGCAACCGCCGCGCCGCCCACGCCCTCTCGTCGCGCCCACGGACCTAGCAGTCCGGTGTGCGACACTTCCTTCCCGTACGTGTGGATACCTTGGAGGTGCTGCATTTGGAGCACAAGGACGAACCCCACGTGAAGGACCAGGCGGACGTGAGTAACTGCACTGCCCGCTACCCTCGACACGTTCGTCTACGTCGAGACGGTTCCGCTGCATCTACGCGTCTAGTGGTAATCCCGTGATCTTTGACAGCTAACAGTTTTTGTTTTACGGAGAAATTTTGTTTTGCGCTAGCGTAGCCTCCCCGTATCCCTTCACTAAGATCATCGCTGCCTGGGTTCAGCCAGGTTTGCCAGGACCTCAACCAAAGAAGCCTGGTGCTTAGCTCATGGAAACTGCAAACGCTTTTTGTCCTGTTCTGCTCTAGTGGTTAGTGTTCAGTTATGTTCTGCAGCTGAAGCCTCTGAATATGCATGAGTTGGGATAAAAAAAAACAGATGGTGTACTTTGTACAAGTATATTAAAAATCATACAGAGTACTTATAAGACAACTTACTAAAAGTAGGATTCTTTTTTAGGTTATTTATAGCGCACAATACGACCATGCGGTAGTATGCTAGTATTACTGGTTTTTTTTACTATGAGTAAAATAGTAATTTTCTCAAAATATATTATTTGAAAAATTTTCCTCCGCTGCCAATTCAGCCGAGACGCACCCGATTCATATATTTCATTTCCTATATTACAACAATATCATTTTACATTTCCGATAATACCCTTATACTACCCATACGACCTATGAATACTATCGTACTACAACTAAAAAATCGATAGTATAGAATTAATCTCAACCGTCGGATCCTTACATATAAGTCATTTTCTATTATGTACGAGTCATTTTTCAATCGGTAGTACAGGTCGTATTGTGCGCTGTAAAAAACCTTTTTTTTTTACTCCGTGCTCTCCAAATTGTAAACCTTTTTGGCTTTTTTAGTAATGTAATTTTTGCTATGCATCTAATACACTATGTATACACGGTAACAACTATGTATGATATATCTATATACAAAAATCAAAACAGATGCCCTACAATTTTAGAACAAGAGAATATTAATAATACCACAAAAGGATGGAACTACAGATGGGCGGGCGAACAATAATTACCCCATGTGTTCACTCTATTTTAAAAATAGGAAATTTAAGGCGCGGAAAGAATTTGCATACAAATAATACATGCATATGCCATCAAAGCACTTACATGGACTTACTCTGACTCTCCAGTGCTTCAGCCTTTTGAGGCACGGAGCTCCCATTAAAAGACATGTCTTCTTTGAATCGCATGCATATGCGAACATATGGCTCGTCATTGCATAATGATGTTGTACCAACTCATTCCAAAGGAAAGATGGCTCGACAATGCTCGGGTTAGGGCGTCCGATGCCTAACAAATTAAGAATTGGATGCATCAGTGGAGATCTCTCAATATGTCACATTAAGCAGTGTGGTGTCCTCCATGAGCCCAGGGATGGTGTGTTAAACTGCCTCCGGTCCACAGCCATCGATCTTAGAACACTGCATTCCAAGTTTCCAACACCTCTTCATGGTCTTAACTCTACTTTTACATTCTCAATGTGCTTTATCTTGCTCCAATCATCTCCTGACTCGCTGCATCTTTGCTTAAGCCTCTTTGTGCATTGTGATAGTATCAAGGTCTGCAAAGAGGTCAACCTCTCAATGCACGGAGGCAAAGTTTGCATCCAGTAGGTATCTACCTTGAGCTCACGGAGAGAGGCCATATCTCCCAACCATTCCGGCAAGGTTTCTATGTTCTCACAGTTCAGTATCTCTAGCTTCCAGAGGGATTTCCAACTTTGAATGCACTTTGGCAACGGGATGGAATCAATGGATCTGTCAACAGTTAATTCATCAATGTTGAGCAGTCGAAAAGAATCAAATGGTTTGGAAGATATCATTCCACCGTATCTGATTTCCATCTTGGATGGTGATGGTGATGAAGATGCTGACGACTCCATTACTTGCTTAAATGATGGCAACTCGAATATTCGGTATTTCTTACTTCCTGATATGATATACCTCAAACTCCTTGGGATTGATGGTTCGAATTTGAAATCACTGCATGTGTCTATATCTAAATATTCAAGTGCAGGATAAATATTTTCTGTTGGTACGCAATGTGACTCCCTGCCAATGTTATTATGTGTCTTTTTCAGAAGCCTTTGAGATATCTCCATATTCTTATCATCCTTCCGCTCAATACAATGCAAAGTTGATGTTTTCCACACTAAGTTCCCGACTCCTGCTACTGTAACTGCTTTGAGATTTTTCAGTATCTGTGTGCTCACGATGTATTTCGGTGATCTGCCATATTGGTTGCTTATGTGCATGGGAAAAGAATCCGCCCCAGACAAATAGAAGGACACAATACAGAGATCTTCAAGATTTGGTAAGTAATCTAGATGGAGATGTCCAGCTCGAACACTAAAAAGCTCCAATCTCACAAGATTCTGGAGTGAACACATCCATCTAGGAAAATGATCAGCGCTGTAGTTCTTTATGCAAAGCCTTCTAAGGTTTTGATGAGGCTGTAGCTCTTCTAAGATAATATTATCTGGACGTAACACAATCTTATCAACCTCCGAATTGGACCGGACATAAGAACTCCACTCCAAACTCAACGAGTGTAGTTCTTCTTTTCCTGCCAATTCGATTTTCTTTGCTTCCAAGGTTGATAGATGTTCAAGAGAATTAATATTTAGTTCAATAAGCTGGGGACTTGTAGTATACTGCAGAAGGGTTATGTCGCTTGATGAACTGGCAGAGAAATCAGGGCCCTGCTATTTCACAAAAAGGCAAAAAATAAAATGTAATAAAGCATGCTTTGGGTTCTAGATCGCTCATGTTATGTTAGAATATTAAAAAATCTATATTCAAGCTCCTAGATTGCATTCTTATGTAATGGGCAAATGTCACAAACACGTCACTATATTATAGTACCTGTAACACCCAAATTCCATCACTAATGCAATATAAGCAACATGGTGTTTCAGATTTACTTTTCTAAGGACTTAAAAAGATTATCAATTAAATTGAGCCATAAAATATTTAAATACCATTTGAATAATTTTAGAATCAACAAGTGCTTATGCATCATGCTTTGATTTGCATGATTTTGTTTGAATCCGTGAAGTTTTGAAAAACATAAAAGTATAAACCCTAAACCCCTTCCCTTTCTCTCTCTCTTTCTCCCTCTCTTTCTTTCTCTTGGCCCAGCTCGGCCTGCAGGCAACCAGCCCGCTCGCACAAATCAAGCCGCCGGCCTTCTTTCCTTCCTTTATCGACCCAGCTGCTTCCGCGGCCCAGCTCTCCTTTTCCCCCTCTCCCAGCCGCTGACCGCCGGGGCCCGCGAGTCAGCCCTGTCTCCTTCCTCCCGCTGTGGCAGAGCCCCAACTGCCACACCCGCCGACCGTTTTCCCCCGCGTCTCCCGCGCTCCCCCCTCCTTCAAACCTCCCATCAAAGCATGATGAAGACCCGACGCCACTTTCACCTCTTCAATCCCCTTCCATTTCACCTAATCAAGGCACCCCATTGATTGCAATTAAGGCAATGGCCATTGATGGTCATTGTAGCCCGACCGACGCTCCCTCTCCCTCCCTGGCTCTATATGATAAGCCGAGCTGGAGCTCCTGCTTCGTCCCCTTTCCACACTTGACCGAGCTCCCCACCTCAATCCTCGCAAACGCGCTGTCGCCATTGAAGTTTCCGCCGCTGCGCCATTGCCGACCGCCCTGAGCTCTCCGTCGTCAGTGAAGAGACTTTTACCCACCCTCCTTTCTTCTTCGTGCTCGTCGCTCACCCGAGCTCTCTCTGTATTAGGGCCGCCCTTTTTCCTTCACCGGACAGTCGTGCCTAGAGCGCCGCCACTCGTTGTCTTCAAGCTCTGGCCACTGTCCTCGATCTCCTTCTCCGATGCTTCTCCACTGCCGTCTTCTTCACCCGTAGTTCCGCCTCAAGGTGAGAATGCCCCCTTTCTTTTTCCCCGCACACATAAGCTCGCCGGTCGTGTGCCCTGCCGTGCCGTCCGCCTCGCTGGACGTGGCATCTGCACCGTCGCCCGAGCTGCCTCCCTAAGCTCCTAGTTAGGTTTGCCTTGTTCTTAGCTTCGCATAGAGCCAAACCGCATCAAAAATCGTGGCCGGGAGCTCAATTTCGAGCATCTCGGCGAGCCCCGCCGCCGCCCGTCCGCCCTCAGCCGCCGCTAGTCGTCCATCAGTGGACCGACGGCCCAGATCCACCCGAACCCCGGGTCAATCCATCCCCATACCGGTCAACCTAGGGCTTTTTGCTAAAGAGACCCCAGTTTCTGTTGTTTCGCAAGCTGGTTCTTCCACCTATAAAGATCCTTCATATATGCATTAGACCTTTCTTTGTTTAGGCCCCTGATCTTTCTATTAATCTCGTCCGCCTCCAAGCTTTGCTCTTTTTCGCGTTAGACCTTCTATTTATACGCGTAATTAGGTTTTATACCCTGAAATCTTTCTGTTAGGTCCCTGGAGGCTTAGTTCTTCGTAGAACCTTGTTTTAACCTTATCTTTGCCGTTTTAGATCCGTTTTAAGCGTTTTAGATGTCTATGTGATCGTCTCAACGAGCCCGTTTGTTTTAGCAGTGTGTTTATATCTTTCAAATTTGTTTGATGTACTGTTTTGTTTATTTATTGTATGTTTCTTGTGTGCTCGTAGATATTGTGCCTGTTTCGGTTGAAGAGCCTGTCGGAGTTGATCAAGAACAACCTTTTGAAGAAGGCCAATTTTTAGGAGAGGAAGGCAAGTGGTCTTCTACCTCTGCATGTTCTACTTTGCCCTATATAATTACATGATAATTAAGTTTACTTTTATTTATTGTATTGCATAAATTTGATGGGAACAAATTTTTAAGGACACACCTAGACTTTTACCCATATTCCTTGGAACAACCCGATTTTATAAATGCTTTTGGGTAGATTAATGCTAGTTGCTTAACTCGGGTTGGATAAAAGTGGTTTTACATGACAAAGGCTTTTATGCATAAAGATGATGATTTTGTTAATACAAGAACACTTTATTTAATCGGAATATGGAGAACCATCCAAGAAAATAGTGCAACCACAGTGTCACATGCCTCTGACCTTAACCAATTAATTAGGTATGTGGTTTATCTGCTTATCCGGAAGGAGCAGAGGGGGTCAGAGTTGAAGGGGTATAGCCCGGTCCTCTTGGGGTAGCAGCCTTTGCTAAGGTGCTGACCATTAGGGAGTACTACAACGACTTTGATGAGTTTTGAGGCATGCGACCTCCCAGTCAAGTGCCTGTGGAAGTTGAAGATGGAGTTGCTTCGTCTAGTTATCGTTTGACCGAGTTAAAGACTTTCGAGTCTATCGTCTGAGTGTAATAAAGATATTGTAATAAAGTTGTTAAACCTTTGTACATTTTGAATACTGTTTATGGATATTTTACTCATGACGTCTATCATATGTGTGTAACTTGATCCTGTTGCACATATGAGATGCATTTGGTTTCTCTTTGGAAATCAGGTGTGACAACCCAATATGTTAACTAGATTTCGTCTAAAAAAACTACACATGCACACATATGTTACTGCACGCTACAAAAAAATGAGAACAACTATTATAGTTTTAACCATAGATTTAGTAGATTCAATAGTTGTTGATAACAACAATTATAGTTTTGTTTTAGTACTTGGATAGTACTGAAAGGTATTGGGTAGTACATTTTCCAACAAGTTCTGGATATATCACGGCACACTCGGCTAACACAAAATCTCACTCTAATTGTATCCTTGTACATGATTTCTAATACCAACAAATCTTCACTCATGCCAGTTAAAAGATAAAAGAAAAGGGTTTCGCTATACTCAGGGGCGGAGCTAGCAGTGGGTCTGGAGGGGCTTGAGCCCCTCCTACCCCTGTTAGCTCCATGGAAGCCCCCCCTAAGCCCCTCCTACAAAATTAAGAGGAAGAAGAAGGAAATGAGGGGTTGAAGGAGAAGGAGGAAGAAGAAGCCCCCCTAGACCTCAATCCTGGCTTCGCCACTGGCTATACTTTCAAGTTTCCGAAGTCAACTTATTTGTTAAACAAACATGCGAAGTCCATGGCTTGAGGTGGCTCGATATTGTGATCGATAATGATTGATTTTTTTTAGGTTGGTCAAGCCAAATTATATTTTCAATCAACATCCTTTTCCACTCAACCTGCTCATGTTTAATTTGATTCATCCCATACTACTAGAACCTCCAAGATCCTCAAGAGATGTGCTAGAAAAGGATAGAAATACTAGAATCTCAAAAAAAAAACCCCCCGACCACTCATATCGTTATCAATCATCATTGACAACAATAGTCTTTATTTTCTAAATTACTCAACAATGCCATTACAAAAATTGAACCCATATTGACACACAAATTTGCTTATAAATTACTCGTCTTATAGTATCTTGTGGAGGAAGCCCATATTAACACATAACATCCTATGGTGAAACTCAAACATAATAGTGCCTTAGAGATAGAGTCACACTCTTTTAGTATTGTACAGAATACAAATAACATGGCTTGTTATTGTTACTGGTACCCAACTCGTTAAGGACAAATCATCTTTCATTATTGCTACACTATGTAAATCAATATGTTCACCGCTCTTTGCATGAATGTATACTTTTGAGTTAGGTTTTATGTAAAAAATGTCATGAGTGAGTAATAATTTAGAAGCACGTGTATTATCTCTTTGAGTAATAATTTAGAAGCACGTGTATTATCTCTTCCCATCATTGCTAAGGTAGGTAATTTAGATGTAGAGGTAGGGGTTATTTTAGATCATTTAGAGTGTTATGTTAAATGTAAATGTAGGTACCTTGAATTCATATTTAGGGGTTCTTTAGGTAGAAGAAATGATAAACAAGTTGGTGCGAGGGTGTGCAGATGCCGGGGCGTGAGTGGCGTTGGGTTGTGTCGATCAGTGGTGGTCTGAATTAATTGTAACTTTCGTCAATTGTTAATGATCTCTGGAAAACAAATGGTAGGAAGTGGTAGTGTGGTCGTAGGAGTGGGAGTTATCTAGCTTCTTTTGTTCCAGCGCTGAGGGTCGTACGGACCCGTTGGACTTCTAATTGGTAACCCCTATACTCGACCGATGTAAAACGCTTTCTAAGCTTTCTATAAAGTTGGGCGATTTCCCTTTGGTCTAAAAAAAATTAGTTGTTGGGCCCACCAAACTGGTACTACCTGGTACTACCACTGCTATATTTCATCAGATGGATGACTCATGTTAATTACAAACACTCTAAAATTTCTATTCATGTTAATTAGGTGAATTATTTCCATTATAAGTGGCAAAATTAAGCAATTAGTGACATAGCAAACAAGAAACTAGGGATCTATGTTACAAAGAATATCACCATGTACATGATAATTCACTCCATATAACTAATAAAAATGCAAGACAAATTTTGCATGTCTGCATGATGTGTAGATTTTTTTTTTTTGAAAACTTTCTGATATGTAGATTGAGCCTCTAGGTATGCAACTTTGATCTTTTTTAAAAACACACACAATAGAACAAAACAATTTCATAAAAAGGAACAAAGCAGAATGTTAAAACAGGACAAATTACCTCATTTGCATCTACATTTTTTATGTGTTTGATCTTGTCATAATCTTGTCCTGAGCTGCTGCACCGCTCGCGCAATTTATAATTGCACTTTTTCAGTGTTAATTTCTTCAAGGAGGTCATACTCATACTCTTGATGGCATGAGGCAAGCACTGCAGTTTGGGAGCATGGATTTCTAGCTCCTCTAGAGACGCCAGATGCCCTAGCCAATCTGGAAGCACAGCAAAATTCCAGCAGTTCAATATTTGCAAGCTCCTAAGGGACTGGTAGTTCTGGATGACCTCCGGCAAGGTAATCAGATCACTGATGGAATCAATAGTCAAATTACTCAGTTCAGCGCTATATCGAAGAAGTTCTAAGCCTTCAGAGAAGCCAAAGATTTCTGTTTCCACTTGCAGTCTTGAAAAGCGTGAAGATCCAACAATTCTTTTGGATGATAGTTCTACCTCACTGCATGATTCAATTATACGCCTTATACATCCGAGAAAAAGTGTTCCAAGTGTCAACCTAGGGCATCCCTGAATGATCAAGTATTGGAGAAGTTTTGTGCTGTCAGAGAAGCCATAGATTCTTACTTCCACTTCAAATACGGAACCATCCTGTGAAAATGCAGCACATTTTTCTAATGATAGTGACAGTTCACTGCATGATTCAACTATACGTCCTATTCTTCCTTGAAAAGCTGAACCAAGCATCAACCCAGGGTATCCCTCAACGATCAGGTATTGGAGAACTTTTACATTGTCTGAGAAGCCATATATTCTTGCTTCCACTTCCAGTACGGGACCATCATGTGAATATGCAGCAATTTTTTCAGGTGATAATTCAACTTTACTGCACGATTCAACTATACACTTTATGCATCCTTGAAAAGCTGAGACAGTCGTCAACCTTGGGCATCCCTTAATGATGAGGTGTTTAACGCAAGGAAACACTTCGTTTCCTTGCAACGGCTGTTCGTCTTCATCACAAGACTGTCCAGCAGACTGCTCCAAATTGGTGGACCATACCTCGAGGTTCCCCATATCAATAATATGAAGTTTGCTTAATTTTTTGAACGGGTGCCTGCCTCCATAAAAACTAGAATCGACTTCTCGAATATTAGGCATATCCAAAATATGCAGTTCTTCTAGCTTTGCTAGATGCCCTAGTGGCGGGAGACGTTCACACTTTGGCATGCGAATTAGCTCAAGCCTCACAATATTTGGAAGAGAGTCATTTGCATTTCTCATCCATGCACAAAATGTGGCACCCCCATAACCTTCTAATTTAAGTGTTGATAGGTTAGTAGGGTGAGGCTGGAGACTTTGGAGAACTGCAGAATCGTCAGCTCTGGACAAACCTTGGCTGAAACTGGGATGTGTATCATTAGGCCAGTTGTCTGGTCTGAATAAACCTTCGTTCGAATTGGAGTTTGTGTTATTGAGCCATACCAAACTCAAGCTGCGCAGCTGGTAATATCTAGCCAATTCTCTAGGGCCAACTTCATTGGCTTTCTTCACTTTATTAAGATAGGAAATAAATAGGTCCGTGATTTCAAAGTCCTTATTTTGATGGAGAAGAAGAAAATCACTTTCTTGTACTGCAAAATATATTCCCTGAGAAGGAAGACACTGTTAGACTACCAACTACCAAGTGCAGTAAAAACAATGTTCTGCATAAGAATTAGAAAGTGTCAGTTTGCTTAGCAGTTAGTTCTCCACAACTCTGGGAAGACTGAATTGATACATTATTTAACAAGGACGCGACTAAATTACAGCCGGCTGTTTTTTTCCCCACCCCGTCACCTTCTACCCCAATCTTCTCTTCCGTTCTTCCCCACCCCGCCACCTCCTCCACCACCCCAGTCGGCGGCGGCTGCCCCCCCCACCTCCCACCGCCTCGCCTCCTCTCGGGGACAACGCAGCGGACGACGAGGGTGGCTGGCCGGATGAATGGAGGCAAAAATGTCCCAACCCTTTCGTGGGGGTGGGCATGCGTACATATAGCACCCTACTTACACTTTTGCCCTTGCTTTGTGTAAAAGGGTTAAACTGAGAGTGTTATGGTTGGTTGAAAAGGCTTATAAATTGACTCCACCCTTCTCATCTAGCAATACGGTACTAAACATGTGCACGTGCGCTCATCCAAATGGGACCGGGTGTGACATACACCCCTCCTCAAAGAACCCAACGTCCTCGTCGATCCAACTCACCCACACCGGGCAAATGTCCAGGAACGCCCCCACCTCCCACCGCCGTCCCTTGACCCCGCCCTTCCTAATCCCAACAGCCACCGCGCCCCCGCCGCCGGTCATCACCTGCCCACCGCCTCGCCTCTTCCCGGGGACAGCGCAACGGACGACGAGGGTGGGTGGCCGGATCGAAACCTAGAGTTGTGATATGATACCATGTTACAATGAATGGAGGCAGAAATGTTAGATTGTATCGACTAACCCCAAATGCGGATATATAGTACAGGTTTAACACCATGCCCACAAAAGCTGCACCGCCCATCCCTTTTGTGGGGGCAGACATGTGTACATATAGCACCGTACTTACACTTTTGCCCACGCTTTGTGTAAAAGGGTTAAACCGAGGGTGTTATGGTTGGTTGAAAAAGGCTTATAAATTGGCTCTACTCTTCTCAGGTAGCAATGTGGTACTAAACATGTGCACTTGAGCTCATGGGCCACTCATGGGGCATCCAAATGGGACCGGGTGTGACATACACCCCTCCTCAAAGAACCCAACGTCCTCATCGATCCAACTCACCCACACCAGGCAAATGTCCAGGAACGCTCCCTCTTAGCACACGACCATACGTCCTGCCGTGTGTCCCATCCAGAGCCCACACACGCAACCGCGAGTGGCTCTAACACCATTTGTAACACCCTACCCACAAAGCCGCACCGCCAACCCTTCTGTGGGGCGGGCATGCGTACACATAACACCCCGCTTACACTTTCGTCCTCGTTTTGTGGGACCACCCTATAGGGGAGCCCCGAATGCCTATAGTATCATTCGACACTTCTCACAAGAAGTATCAAATCCATATATCGTAAAGCAAACAAAGTATTAACAGAGGTTGAGGAAAGAAGAGCATACTATCAGAGGTGAAGCCCCAACCTATACTATGCAACGGAGTTCTACGTAGTAGACCCAAGCCGACAGTAGCTTGAATCCGAAACGGACCTACCGGAACTACCTTGGAAGTGTAGACTGTCCTCTTCTCTTCTGAATAGAAGGAGTAAGAGAAGCAAGAGTGAGTACCAAAAATAAGTACTCCGTAAATCCCACAACAGAAATGGAAAGAGAAAATGGAAGGAAATGACCCTCAACGGGTCCAAGCATGTAATGCAAAGCATAGAATGTAAGGGTGTAAAGTAAGAAATATGTAATACAAAATAATAAGTTGGTTTGGTCCTGGAGGGGCAACTACCTCCCTACCACTCCCCAAGTTTTAAGAGCATCAGGGTCCATCAGGGATCACCTGAGCCGGCTATCACCTCAATCTCTAGACTCAACTCTGATCACACAAGAGTCCATTTCATATACTCTATAAAAGTAAAGGTTCGACTAATCAATGGGAGCTTGAACTGAATGAGCTCATAACCGTGAAACGCGGCTATTTGAATAGTTTTACTCTGATCAGAGACACACTTTACCCGCACGGTCGGGCAGCCCATACCTCGATCTCAGGTGGTACTGACCTACGAGACCCATACCCACCAACATCTATTCCTAGGTAGATAACTTTCATTACCTCCTCCTAGACAATATTCCCTAGCTCCAACCACGTCTACAGTAGGGCTTAAGTAGGGGTCATTATCCACGCATGGGTCTCTCCCGGGAAATGATGCATCAATAAAAATGTGGTATACAATACCACTGCGCCACTCTCGATGCCATAGCCAACTGTACCGACCGGACCTGGGACTCTACGAGAAGGTCTTGCTCCAGCATATCCATTGCTCACCGTGGCCCCTTGGGTTGGTTTACTAGGTTCAGTGGTGAGGTGTGGATCAAGTCCTCACATAAATAGGTACTCCTGACAGGCTGTACCTTTTAGGCCCGTGTGGCTGCGCTTAACACGAGAAAGCCTTTCCCATGAGCCGGTCCTTATACGACATGAGGAAGCTCTTTGGATAGGATCCCCTCGCGGGGCTACCCTCTTCTCACAGGTCCATCCTTATTGGGTTTGTAGACTCAGTTTAGTCATATTATGCAATACAGAACTAACCTCTAGACTCTCTTCCTTAGAGTGTAACTAGTATTGTATAAACTAGTATGTAGAATTTGCTGTATATAAGGCGAAAAGCATGAAAATAAGACGAGAAGATATTTGTATGGTAGAAATCAAGGTAATACTACGGGACTTTCCTCTTTCCTAAGCAGGGAGAAACTATAGAGTTGTGTTGAGCTTCTTCAACGCGATCCAGGTCATCCCTTGATCGTCGCTTGATCTTCCGATGTTATCACTCATTCTATGGTAACGCGGTTATATGTATAAATATAAATCAATCAAGGAATCATGGCATTTCATCAAACATAAGTTAGAGAGGTGTGGTTTGCGATCTAAAGGGCTAGGGTAGGATCCTAGGATTTTACGAGATGAACGTGACCTGATACGACCTATGTTGGTCACATGAAATGTGGACCTTCCTATTAAGAAAAATGGTGCTTAATCTAATTGGGGCTATGGATTGTGAGATTTTGGGTGACTAAGACATGGATGACCTAAGAATAGCTCCTAGCATTTTTTGGTAATTTTATGGGGATTTTTGGAGGTATGGGTTCAAAAGGGTGGATTTTTGTGTACACTAATAGGGGTTTTGTATTGGCTAGAAAGATCAAAATAACATCCTATACTTAGAAATGTGCAACGTGATTTGGACAGTATTTCTAGGCTTTTGAGACAATCTAATATTTTTGGTGAATTTCCAGGAATTTTTGGAAGTCTCTAACATGGTGAACTAGAGTTTTGTGCGCACTAAACTGTGTGGCTCTAGCAAAAAGGAGGGGGCTGACACAGCGGGTGTGGGCGCTGGCCACTGTGCTGTGAGCCGAGTGCGTGGACTAATGAAACGAGGGTGCTACGGGTCGGTGGTTCACGTGGACCTGGTGCACGCGAGATGGGGACGGAGCCGCGGACGGCAGGGTGGACGGCGTGAGGCCGGGCCCGCACGTCAGCGTGGGTGACTGGGACGGTGACGAAACGGCATGGGACGGCATCACCGGAGCTGGGCGGATCCGCCCAAGATTAATAGGGGCGCGACGACGGAGGCAGGGGAGCTCGCCGGAGCTCTCACCGACAGGGGCTAGGATGGGTCTATGGCAACGGGAAGAGGATCTAGAGACTCATCATGCGATGGTGAAGCGGCTAGGGACATCGACAAGGCTAGGGAAGCTACGGTGGAGTGGTGCGAGATCGCCGCAGTTGCCCGGCGGTACGGCCAGGAAAGGGGGCGACGTCTACGGGCATCTAGGGGCAAAACGAGCGTGCGTGCGTGTTGGTGTGTGCCTAGGGAGCATGCCGGAGCATCTAGTAGGGTCGTGCGGTAGCCGGAGCGACAACGATGAGTCGCTGGAGCGGCGGCGGCGCACGGAGCATGGAGGGAAGATAGCCGGAGGGCTGCAACGACCAGGGAAATATCTAGTGTCGTAACAATAGATCCTGCGGAGCATTCTAAAGGCAATGCATTGGCCAGAGCATCGCCAGAGCTAAGCTACATGGTGGTGCTTGCTCACCAGAGCGTGGCGGCGCAATGACTACACGGTGGCCGAAAGGAAGGCAGAGGCGGCACGGGAAGCATAACGGTCGTACTTGGGAGGTTCCGGAGTGGTGGAGGGCTCAATTCTGGCAGCGTAACGCCCAAAATTGGCTTAGGGGTGTGGCAGCGCGCAGCGGCGAGTTGAGCGGCGGTGGGATTTCCCTAGAGCCCTACGGCAGAGCTCCACCACACTAGGGCGCGCTTTGCTAGGACAGTGGGGTGGCTGTCGCCACGTGTAGATCCCCGACTTCGACCCAACCCACTCCTGTGAGAAAGGAGAACGACGGCAAGTGGGGGATGCGCGGTGAGGTTGCTAAGGTCGACGAGGGTTGAGTGTGGTGGTGCGAGGTGCTCCGAGGGCCGAGGGGTGCTATTTATAGCCTGGCAGAGGGGGCTGGGGGTGCCCATGGGCACTCAGGCGAGCTTGGTCGAGCTTCTTCGGGCAGCTACACGCGTCGACGTATGGCGAGGCACGGTGGATAAGTGCGACGGGAGGTCTGCGAGCGAGGGGATAGGGATTACTTAAATGGTCCTGGTGCAGGTGGTTACGGTGCTCGAGTTGGGGAGGCGTATCCGGCGGTGGAGCTGCAAATCGAGCTCGGCCTTGTTGGCGGCAGGGGTCGGGGGCGCGCGTGCGGGCACATGGGAGCGGCGTGCTCCCGAGCGGGAGAGGGCGGGCTTGGCAGCACAGGAGGTGGCGGAGATGTCGATGAGTACGGCACACGAGCTACGGGGCAACCTAGGTGCCTAGGTGGCGAGATCGAAGCGACAGTGGTGACGACGTCGCAGTGTGACTGTCGGTGTTTAGTACCGGCAAACCTACCCAGAGGGTGCCTAAGGTAGTTGATTGTGCGGTGGGGGATCGCCAGACCTGGAACCCGAAGGTTAGAGCGAGGACACAAGACACAGATTTATACAGGTTTGGGCCGCCAGAGTAGCGAACCCTACGTCTTATTTGGAGTATCATGTATGGCGCCCTGTGCTTAGGTGTTGTTCCCCAGAGGGATTGGGGAATGTCTTGGCTAAGAACCTGGCCCTCCTTTATATAGTCGAGGGGGTGGGTTCCTAGTCGGTTACAAGATAGGAGTCCTAGTAGGATTACACGGTATGAGTCCTAGTAGGATTACTGGGGAATTCTAGTAGGAGTCTGTCTTCATCCTTCCTTGCATAGGTACTCAGAGTGTATGCCGACAAGCCTCCGAACACTTTGTAGTCTTGAGCAACGAGTTTGAGTAGTCTTGAAGCTTCATTGAGTAGTTCTTGATTGTCTCGAGTACTGCTAGCTGAAGTCTTCAATAGAACTTGAACTATCGAAAGAGTGTAATGTGCTCTAGCTCATCTCTGAGTACTTTTGAATCCTCCCCGAGTAGTTCCCAGACGTCCCTGAGTTCTAACCCAGGAAGTCTCCAAAAAGTACCCATCTTGTCTTAAAATTTTGATCTATATGGAAGTGCGATTTGCAAAAATCGAACTCCATATGGAGTGTAGCCACCCCCTCCCCCCCCCCGAGTGTGAGGTTGAATCGAAGAATAAGCTGAGGGTCAATCTAGAATTTGCATCTTCCGTCTTGAAAAAAGAAGTTGATGGGTGTAGCATAGCAGCCCCCGAGCCTTGAAGTGATTAGATAATCAATCCAAGGGTCTTCAGAGTTCGTGAAAGCCATCATCTGAGTATTCTTGCAGCGTCCAGCCCCCGAGATTATGTGCCAAGTGAGCCTAAGAGCCGCGTCGAGTAGTGATTGGAATTGAGCCCTCGAGCTGAGGAGCTAGCAGAGCATGCTAAAATTGTCTCTGAGTAGTAATTTGGCATCGATCCATTGAACTTGAGAAGTAGCGGAGACTACTCGTGTCATCTTCGAGTAGTAATGAAGTGATGAGCCCCCGAGTTTGGGAAATAGCTGTGCCGTCAGAGCGGACTTTAGATGCGACTGAAGTCGACTTTAGATGCCATCAGAGCGGACTTTAGATGCGATTGAAGTCGACTTTAGATGCCGTCAGAGCGGACTTTAGATGCGACCGAAGTCAACTTTAGATGTCGTCAGAGTGGACTTTAGATGCGACTTAAAAACCGAAGTCGATTTTGTGCCGCACGAAGCGGACTTTGAAATATGACTTTAGAAGTCGACTTTAGATTGCCACGCGGAGTGGACTTTGAGATGCGACCGAAGTCGACTTTGGATTGCCACACAGAGTGGACTTTGAGATGCGACCGAAGTCGACTTTGGATTGCCACACGGAGTGGACTTTGAGATGCGATTGAAGTCGACTTTGGATTGCCACGCGGAGTGGACTTTTGAGAATGCGACTTTAGAAGTCGACTGTGAGTACTTCAAACCAAGTATGAAACCCGAAATACAAAACTAAAAAGTCAAAAACGAAAAGCACTTCCGGAAGGCAAGGTCGAATGGAAAACCAGAAAAACAAGTAGTTTTGCTGCCGGAGCAGACTTGAGAGGTGCGACTGGAGTCGACTTGTGCGACCGGAGTGGGCTTATGCTGCTGATGGTTTGTGATTGGCATGGGCCATAAAGGCCACTTACTACATGACCTGGCCGCACGAGGGGCCGATTGGAGGGTCTTTGATGTGGGCATGGACCGTAGAGGCCACGAACTGCCGATCCGATGAGTAGTTTGTAGCCGTCCAAAGAGGCTGCTTGAAGGGTCTTTAATATGGGCACGGACCGTAGAGGCCACGAACTGCCGACCCGAAGAGTAGATTGTAGCTGTCCGAAGAGGCTGCTTGGAGGGTCTTTGATATGGGCATGGACCGTAGAGACCACGAACTGTCGACCCGAAGACCGCGTGCAGCTAGGTACCATCGTTGTGTGCACACACAGTATGAGTAGTAAGGGCGATGAGGCCCCAAGACCGCGTGCAGCTAGGTACCATCGCAGCTTACACACACAGTATGCCACCGAAGCGGGCGAAGGTGCGACCGAAGTCGACTTTAAGTTGCCGCGCAGAGCGAACATCGGAATGCGACTTTGGAAGTCGACTTTATGCCGTGCGGAGCAGACTTTAGAAGTTTCTTCCTTGGGATAGTGTTGGCGGTCGATTTCCGTCAACCTAGCCACATGTTTACCTTCTATGTTGGTATTAATTTGATATTCACACTAACGATCCTAACCCCCATTATATGTTATGTTCGTACTCGCGTATGGTTTTTGGAGTTTATTGTTTACGCAGGAATCAAGAGCTTAAATGAGGACTTCCGGGTAAAGTTCATCAAGGGTTTTACAAGATGATCATGGAGCCCGGGACAAGTCAAGAAGAAAGTGAACATGACTCCAAATGAACCAAGGACTAAAGCGTGAAGCCGAGAAGTGTTGAGGACCTAAACAGAAGATGCGGGAGTTCATACGCCAAGCACCCTTATCTAAACCGCAAGGAAAATGACGTCAAGGGCCCACATGCAACTCGGCAAAAACTCAGGAAGTCGCGAGAAGCTTCACGAAGAAAACCGGGGATGAACCGGGCTTAAAAGTACCTAGGCCGGCCGGCCTGGCCCATTTTCGTGCCGGTTGGTCGCCCGCTTTGACCTAGATGATCCTCGGGCTATTTATAGTCCCTGTGCGAAGTTGCAACTATCAAGCCATTCGTCATCCGCCGCCGAGGAGCAGAGAAGCTTGAGGGACACCATCTCGGAGAGGAGGGTCGTGATAGTCGTCTAGGGTTCACCTAGCCGGCATGGGAACCTTGCATGGAAGACCACGTCGGAGTTTCAGAGACTTGAATCGAGATCAAGGTAGGATCCCGGTTGGATCTTATTCATGTATACACTTATGATGGAGTTTCAATGAATCCGATAACTAGCAATCGAGTACTTCCCCTTTGGTTTTGTCTTCTCTTGGTATTGCTTCTTCCTCGATCTATACTTAAGATAGATCGCCTAGAGTGCTCTTGTAGCCGCGGTGGCTAGAGGTGCATACCCGATCTACCAAGTGTTTTCAACACGTTCCTTGTGAGCGTGCTCTTAGGTTCACCTACACAAGAAGCGGAGGCATCGTGACAGGATGTGGATCACGTGTACGGTAGGTGCCTTCGAGGATTGGACCGGAAGCCACATGCTTTTTATGAGATTCTTATTGAAATCTTCATCTCTCACTTGGAACCACGACAAAGGCACGATCTAGACTCTCTAGATCGGTTACGTCTTGCTTTATCTCGCTACCTCTCATGTTTTAGTAGATTAGATGCGTTTGAAACCTCTCTTAAACAAAGTGCTTTCTCGCTTTATTGGATCGATCTTGCGTTGCACATTGTTCCACGGATTCGATAGCTTGGGATCACCACTCAAGGGAAGAAGGGTCCCTTGACTACGACGAGGGATTTGTCCGCTTGCAAGTCCAAACGAACTTTACAACGATAATCAAACGTCAACAGATAGCCCCCGAGTTGATGGAGTAAGCTCGCGGTGACTTATTGATATACCCAAGAGTAGTCAGCATAGTGTAGCTCTCCTAAAGATCTGTTGAGAAGCGTACACAAATAAGTAGTCATTGGCATGTTTGTCCTGCACACAGAAAACAAGCCAAAGAAAGAGAAAAGGTAATCATTTAAAATAAATGACTTAGCTTTTGCCGTCAGAGCGGGCTGTAGACGTGACCGGAGTCGGCTTGATTTGTGGACGAGGGTCAATGAAATCGTGACGGTCGGTGATGGAGCTGTGACGATTGTCGGTGAAAATGGCTAGTCAGAGTTGATTCTGACTAGTTATTGGGGGTGTGATACCCACTCTCGACTAGTTTTCTAGTCAAAACTAGCTGAGGTGAGTAGCTAAAGTAGAGCCGATGTGGTCGCGGGGCGATGTCGCGGCGGCACACGGCGCAGTCGAAGTAGAGCCAGTGCGGCCGCAGGACGATATCGCGACGACACACAGTTTAGTCCAAGTAGAGCTGGTACGGCCGCAGAACGATGTCGTGGCGACGCACGGTGTAGTCGAAGTAGAGCCGGCGCAGCTGCAGGACGATGTCGCGACGGCGCACAACATAGTCGAAGTAGAGCCGTTGCGGCCGCGAGATGACGTCATAGTGGCGCACAACGCACGGCCAGACGACGAGTCAAGCGGCGTGACTGTGCGACCGGATGACGAGTAGTCGAGCGGCGAGACGATGTGTCCAGATGCATGACATAGGTGCAGTAGAGTCAGTGTGACCGGATGACGAGTAGTCGAGCCGCGAGACAGTGCGATCGGACGCATGGTATAGGATAACCAGTGCGACCGGATGACGAGTAGTCGTACTCGAGTAATTGAAGTTGTCGACGGCAAGATGGCGTTGCCGAGCGTCGATGTAGTTGTACTCGAGTAGTTGATGACAAGCCGTACGAAGAGCCTATGCGACTGAGCGCACGACGTAGTGAAGTAGAGCTAGTGTGACCCGACGACGAGTCGAGCAGCTCACGACGATAGTTGAAGTAGAACCGATGCGACCGGAAGACGAATAGTCGTGACGCATGGCGTGGTCGAGGTAGTTGTTCTCGCGTACGTCTTGCCGTGTGCACCAAGCGTGGATCTTGGAGCCTTGCTAGTGCTTCTCTTGTGTGCGTCAAGCCAAGATCTTGGAACTTCCTTGTAATCTTGGAGCTTTGCTTGAACCCGAGTTGGAAAAAGAATCGGAGTAGCAGCTTCGGTCCACGTGCAGACTGGATGCTTTCTCTGATCTGCTAGCGTGTAGCAATTTTGTTGCCGTCTTGTTTTGGCTCGAACTCGGTTTGGTCTGAATTGCGCAAGCAATCTGAATTCGCCTTGGACTCGGTGACTTCTGCTTCATCTTGGACAGCAACGCACGGAATCAGTCAGGGCACAGAAAACGAATCCGTCTGGTAAAGAAATGGCGAGTTGTCCATTTGCTGCGCCGCCAAAGAGATTGATCTTGTTGACGATGATAGGGTCCTTTGAATTCGCTAGATGATCTCGACAATCTCCCCTACCTGGCTCGCCAACTATTGGTGTTCAGTACCGGCAAACCTACCCAGAGGGTGCCTAAGGTAGTTGATTGTGCGGTGGAGGATCGCCAGACCTGGAACTCGAAGGTTAGAGCGAGGACACAAGACACAGATTTATACAGGTTCGGACTGCCAGAGTAGCGAACCCTACGTCCTGTTTGGAGTATCATGTATGACGTCCTGCGCTTGTTCCTCGGAGGGATTGGAGAATGTCTTGGCTAGGAACCCGACCCTCCTTTATATAGTCCTGGGGGCGAGTGCCTAGTCGGTTACAAGGTAGGAGTTCTAGTAGGATTACACGGTATGAGTCCTAGTAGGATTACAGAAGAATTCTAGTAGGAGTCTGTCTTTATCCTTCCTTGCATAGGTACCCGGGGTGTATGCCGACAGCGACGGGAAAAGGGAGACGGGAGGAGGAGGACACTGGCGTCAGCATGACATCAGCGCGGTGGGGGCGAGTTGGGCTGCTGGCTGGGTCGGTGTGGGCTGTGGGTGCGTGGGAGAAAGAGAGGCCGGCTGGGCTGGCTGTGGGGTTGGGCTGAAAAAGAAGGTGGCGGCCCATCAAGAGTTCAATGGAGTTTCCTAATAGTTTGAACTAGAGTTTGAATCCGAATTTGAAATGTGGTTTCAAATTTGAATAGACCAAAGTGCAAAGATTGCTATAGAGGTCCTTAGGGCTAGTTAGACTGAAATTCGAGATGAGAAGAGATGTTAACTCACTCAAAAATGCATATGGTTTCTAGGGTATTTTTAGAGTGCAATGCAAATAAATTAAAGTGCATGGGCATTTATGGTATAGTTGCTATATGATTTAGAAAAAAGTTTTTAGGGACTGTTTTTGAATATCTAGAAAATTGGGATGTTACACGCTTCGTGTAAAAGAGTTAACCGAGAGGGTGTTATGAATGGTTGGCAAAGGCTTATAAGTTGGCTTCACTCTTGCTCAACTACCAATGTGTTACTAAACATGCGCACTTGCGTTCATGGGCCATCCAAATAAGGCCAGGTGTGACAACATGGAGCACCCAAACCCTTGATTATGAAAAGATAATACTACCCTTCACTATTATACCTATTATACCCTTAACATGTTTAAGTTTTTGGGTTTATCTAATTTGTGTGTTCTCTTTAACACTACCATTAAAATAATCTAAATAATGCAACCCCTAATCTACAACTAATTTATACATATATGGTATTATAAAAATAATCTAAATTTGCAAATAAATACCCACCTCTGTCATTATAGAAATCACAAAATACTTCTATATATGCTTCTAAAACACTCATTTCTATCATTCTTAATGTTAAAAAACCTAGCTATTACATGTATGCTATGCATGCAAGAGGAAGTGATGAATATATATACACACATGTGCGCGCATACACACATAGTGGAAACTAGTGTTTTAACCACAATATGTCAAACAAACATGTAGGTGTGGCGCAGGGGAGCTTTTCACAGCTAGCTTTCCATATGTTCAAAAGCCAGATGCTTCTGAAAAGTGGAAAGCTGGAAAGCTCATAAAAAGTTGCTTCTAACTTTCCACTTTCAGAGCTTTCCAGCTTTCGGATATATGGAAAGCTATGCACCAAACTCTTGCCGGATATAGATAGGAAGAAAAAGCATATATATTAGTTAATAATTGATGTCTACCATCACCGGATAAAAATACGAAAGTATCTATAAGAATATTGTAGTCTCCACATTTATCCAAAATCTTTTAATACTTATATCTCTTGGAATTACTAAAAATCTTTTAATACTTATATCTCTTGGAAGTACTAAAAATCTTTTAATACTTATATCTCTTGGAATTACTAGGCTATGTAGGAACACAAATTGATGGACAGGTTGTACCCAAAGCGACAATCATATATTACTTTCAATCTAATACTTTGCTAAAAAAAAGGAGTATGAAGCACAGTCAAATGAAATTACCTTATTTATCTTTATACATTGAATGTGCGGAACAGCCATTAGTATTTTAGATTTGTCTGTGTGCAAGAAATTCTCAGGACATGATAAAGTTAGCTTCACCAAATGATACATGGACCTCAATTCATCAAAACGACGAAACTTCCTGAGGCATTCTATTTCAAGGTCCTCTATTGATGTCCTGCCAGGCAGATTTGCAAGGCGCCAGTCCTCATAGTTTATTTTTGTTGAGAAAGCATTCTCATAGATTTTTATTATAACCTTTTGGAAGATTTGAGTCTTGTCAATATGGATTAATCTCATCCAGTTACCACGCTTGATTTGCTGTTTCTCACAAGGTTTTGAGCACCCATCAATCAGCAACTCACCTATACTGATATTTGCATACTGTAGCCACCAACGATTGTCAATAGAACATCTTCTAATATGCATCTTATGTGTTAATATGGGAGTAGGTGGCCACATAATAGTGATGAACTCCAGGTTACTCTCGTTGATGAAGTACTCCTCACATGTTGGGATGCTAGGATACAATTTAAGATGTGGACAATATTCTATCTTCAGATAGCTAAGCGTAACGAATGCTTCTTTGGTTGCAGAGAGTTTGGGGAAAGATATAGACACGTCTGACATCAATTTTTGCCTTTTAATCCCTCCAAATACATCATTCAATGTATATCCTTGCCTCTCCAATTCTGCTGCAAGACCTGATTCCGTGTCATTTCTCTCTTCAAAATTCCAATCTGTTCTTACTGAAGCCCAGCCTTCCTGAATAAATCCCAAGATGAACCCATTAGCTAGATCAACCACTGACAATCGCTTCAGATTTTTACATTGTGCTAAACATGCTTCCTGAAGCTGGGGCATATTACGAATTTCTAGCTCCTCTAAGTTACAGAGATTTCCTAGAGTAGGAAGATGGTCACAGCGTACAAGATCAGACAACACAAGTTTCACCAGATTTGGGAGTGTATGATGTATCCCGATAATCCAGTGAGGAAACACATTGTGGTTGTAGCCCTTTATAGTGAGATGTTTTAAAGCTATATGAGGCTTCAAATTTTCTAGCACAGCCATTGTCTTCACTGTAGGTTCACTTGGTGTATACCATTCCGATGAGGACCATTCCAAACTCAAAGAACTAAGCCGATGTCTCCTTTCCAGTTCCACCCTCTCTGCTTCCGCTGCAGATTTCACAACCTCAAGGCATCTGATGTTTAGTTCACTGTGTGTCGAATCAAGGATGTTCTGAAGAAGGATAATGTTGCTGCAGTTACCAATGCCTTTTGTTGCGACAACAAAATCTGGCAGGGTTAGCAGGTCACTGGAGACACCTTCTTTTGAGAACAGTGATACCCCTCCAACAGAAAGGTACTCAAGGCGATACATGTTTTTCAATATGTCATGCAGTATTTTCAGGCTCAATACCTCACCAGAATAATCAGAAGAATGCCCTGCAGAGGAGCTTGAAGCTTCAGAATCTTTTCTTCCACCAAATCCTGATAATACAACACCTGATAGGTTTAGGTACTCCAACTTAACAAATTTAGCAAGAAAGAGAATAATGTTCTGAATGCGATAACAGCCAGATAAATCCAGAAAGCGGAGTTTATGCAGTCTGTTGCATGATTCAGAAAGATTAGTAAGCTGAGCACAATCAGATAAGTCCAAAATCTCCAGGTTCGGATAGGCATCATTGTCGCCACAAAATTCAGGAAGTGCCTCAAGGTAGGTGCAACCAGACATATTGAGATAAAGAAGGCCCTTCATTCTCTTGAATGACAGAGTACACAGTTGCTTAAGCTGGCAGCAGTAAGAGAGATTCAGATGTTCCAAATTGTCCAGTTGATTGAAAGAGTCTGGCAGCATTTCAAGCTGTGAACACCATGATAAGTTCAGGAACGAGAGCTTTTGCAGCTTCCCAAATTGTGAAGGTAGCTTTTGCAGGCCTGTACATCCTGATAGGTTCAGGTGTAACAGATGTTTCAGTTTGTGAACAGTCTCTGGCAGCTCTCTGAGATTAGAGCAGCCATTCAGATTCAAATAACGTAGCTTTCCTTTTTCCAAAAAAGAGATATAGAGCTTCAAGAGGCAAGCATTTTCTGAAAGATGCAATACTTGCAGGTGATGCAGGTTTCCCATAGATTCAGGTAGCTCAACCATTTGCATGCCTGAGAAGTCCAAGACACGCAAACATTTAGTTTCTGAAAATGTGTTCTGTGACGGCTTACACCCTGTGCAATCCTTAAAATGAATAGCCCTTGCCTTGGAAGGCATGTCATTGCATTTTGGGGTCCAACCTTTGAAATTCGAGAACAACATGTATCGGCAATTGTCCATTTTAGGACCAGAGCTTCCTTGTAGATTGGCATCGGAAATAACTACTTCCTCAATAGCAACTGATCTTGCAAGCTCATGGACTAAATCATGCATCTTGAATAACATGCCATCAGGATTTAAATATCTTGCAGAAATCTGAAAGGAAAGTCGCATGTCAATTTTTATTATTAGCTATGAGATAAATTTGGGAAAGAGGATATGGTTCATGTGTATTCAGGCACACACCTTCCCCTCTTTTTTATTACTGCATTAGCAGACAGGTCCATATATACATAAATAATAGCATACATACATGCAACACTATGTCTCTCAAAAATTATAGCTTGTGTTGGAGCATGAGTTAATGTACTAGTATTTAAATAATATGGGTGGGACAAGCTTTGTTCCGGTATTTGGGTAGTACCGGGTAGTACCTTGTACTAATATTTTTTTCACCAGATAGTATCTAGTATCGGGTCCACCAAAATGGTACTATCGGGTACTACTTAGTACTACCTGGTACTACCACCGTTAGATTTCACCGGATGGATAGCTCACATTAATTACAAGCACCCTAAAATTTCCCACATATCTTTTGTGAGTGTCAGGAGGAGTAAAGACAAAAATTTCAGGAAAAACAAACATGCAAAATAGTAATAAACAAAGATCATATACTTTTAGAAAATAACAACACATCTTGTAAACTGATTTTGATGGGGGCAATGCACAACTTAACAAATATATACTGTGATAAGCCTATATAACTCACAGAGGCTGATGCACTTGCAGCCTCCAGGAACGACATCCCAAGAAACTCTTTCAGGTACTCCTCAGCATCACGTGTGGTGGTAACAAATCCTAGAGCAATCCACCTCTGAATCAGGTCCCTCTTCTCCATGGTGAAACCTTTTGGGAAGGCCGAAAAGTACAGAAAGCATTGCCTCAGGTAATAGGGCATATAGTAATAGCTAATCTTCAAGGATGGCAATACCGCAGTAGACCTTGTGGCGGCTGTTGGATCGTGTTCCTCTTCCCACAAGTCACTCTGCAGAGTTTCTTCCCACTTGGGCAACGGCTCATTCTGCAAACGGTACCCAAGAGATTTAACTGCCAAAGGCACACCCTTGCAATTCTTGACAATTTGTTGTCCGATTGCTTGTTTTTCGGTTTCGGATTCTGCAGTAGCATCGGGAAACGCCATTGTGTTGAATAGGTTCCAGCAGTCTTCGTATGGTAAGACACCCAAATGGAACGCCAATTTCGCATTCATCCTCTTAGCAATCTGTTCTCTTCGAGTAGTTACAATTATCTTGCTTCCTCTTCTGCCAGCTTTCAGCATCATTCTTAAATCTTCTAATTTGTGTGCGTCTTCTTCCCAGATGTTATCCAAGACGACGAGAGATCTTTTTCCACATAGGATCTTCTCCACGCGCTTCTGCACGGATGGAAAATCAAACTGGTTGCTCTGCCCATCTACTTGGGAGATAACCGACCGGCCGATCTTTTCAAGGTCAAATATCTCGGAGACATAAACCCAGACTCTGATATCAAAATCATTCATAGTCGTGCTGTCGTTGAAAACCATTTTGACAAGAGTGGTTTTACCCAATCCACCAAATCCATAGATAGGGATGATGGAGTGCTCGCAATCTTCTTTCAGCAACTCCATCATGTCAGTCTTTTCCTTGATCCTCCCAACAATGAACTCCCCGATGGCCGGGCTTGTCGGCTGCATCCGGATCACATCCTGGTCGTCCGAGCTTATTATGTCTGCCATGAAGTCGAATCTCCTCAGATTTGCTATAGTCTCCAAACGTCTTTTCATGGCCCTCAACTTGGTAGGCATTGTTGCTCGTAACTTGAGAGGAATGGAGACCTCCTGAAAATCATTGCTGGTGAATTAGAAATACACTAGTATATATAGAGGAGAGAGAGAGGCAAATAAAACGTTAGTTCTAGATTAGAAGGCTTACCTTTGTTGTGATGCTACTCGCCGATCCATCGTTGTTGTGCGAGATTTCGTACTCGAAATCCATCAACATGTCCTCCAAGTCATACGCCGCAGCCTTGAGCTCCCTCATCCAGATGCAGTCCTCAGCATTTTTCATGGATCTCTTCTCCACCTTCCTGAGGACAGCTTGTATGTTTGCCAGTATAGTATGAAGGTCTCTCAGATCTTCACCAAGCTTCAGCTGCGCGGCAATTGCTTCCCACATGGCCGTGGCTAGCTTGCTGCCGACCTGCTTCAAGACCGCCGAGGCGAGCAACTCCCCAACCCCCGTCATGGCGAAGGGAACACGCGATGCGACGCGATTGGTTTAGATCAGATCGAATCGAATCGAAGAGACGAGCGGTGAAATCAAGGCCTCGCTCTGAACTTAGAGTATCAATTGCACTGCCTCGACCATGGAAGGCACCGATTCGGCTGCCAGATATGCAAGGAAAAGATGGGATCAATTCTCACCAACTCTCATCACCATGAGGGAGCTGAGGCGTCGGTAGAGAAGCGGAGAGGATCCTACTACGACGGTGCGTCGTTCCATTTCCATCTGCCTCCACATGATCAGCGCATGCAAGAGAACAAAGGAAGGGCACAGGCGGGAGGAATAACTGAAGGAGGGAGGCAAAAGATCAGTGTTCGGCGTCATGTACGGTGCTGCTCAACCCGAGTGAAAAGGCGTAGGAGGACCGGCGTCGATCTGTCACCACCAGCAAAGGTTACAATCAGATGGCGCGCGGGCGGACATTAATTGCTCGCTGGAAATTTATGCGACGTCGCAGTTGATCGTGTACTCGCGTCCAAATACTACTTCAGGTTGCTTCTGCGGAGACTTTCGTTGGCCGCACTCGCTGTCAATCTGGAATCTAGATAGGATCGCACTCGCAATCAATCGTACTCTGAGCTGCTGGTTCTTGACCTGCACAGTTGCACGCCTAAAATCATTTTTTTTTCCTGTCACCAGAATCGATTCATTGTTTCAGATAAAAAAATAAAATGGATCAACGCGTAGACGCGGAGGAGAACGATAAATAAGTTTAAACTGGTCAAGATGTACCACGTCTTTCCACCTACAGCCTTGTTTGAATAATACTCCCTCGCGGGGCTGCAAAGTGAAATGTGCAGCTCTCTAGCCTCGTGTGTTGATCATTAGTCATTATCTGTTCTGTAATTTTGAGAAAACCAACTCTTCTCTGGCCACATATCATTCAAAAAAAAAAACAAAGCAATGACGTCACACTATGGGAGACCGCGGCTTTGCCGTGAGCCGGATATATACTCACGGCAAAGCCCGGTTTACTCTCGGCAAAGACTTTGCCATAAGCGGCTCTCGGTGAAGGGCTCACGGCAAACAACTTGACGGCAAAGGGCTTGTTTGTCGTGAGCCGCACCTGGGGCTCTCGGCAATAAACATGTGTCGTAGGCTAAAGACAGCTCTCGGCAAACAGTTTAGAAAAGAATAAAAAATTCCAAATCGACAGGGCATCACGGCCCCACAGGCTGGGCACCCCGTCCCCACAGGCCGGCCACCGCGGCCCCACCCCACCGCACCGCAACCTCCCTGCAGCAGTCGAGCCGCCACAGCCACCTCCACCACCAGGACCAGGCCGCCACCTCATGGTGCGAGGAGGAAGCCGGCGAGGAGAGGAGGTCGTACCCGCCGCGCTGGACTAGATGCGCGGTCGCTGCCGTGGGGAGGAAACCCCGCTGCCGTGGGGAGTAGACCCCGCCGTCGTCACTACCACCACCACCATGCCGGAGGGGAGGAAGGAGGCCGTCGCATGCCACCACTAGGACACCACCACCGCCCGGACGCCGTGGGAGATGAGAGAGAGAGAGGAGGAGGTTGTGCCCGCCCCACCACAGTAGAGGAGGTAGTGGCCGCCGCCATCCTCGAGATGCATGGTCGACGTCCTCGTAGATCCCGTCAGAGGAGGAGGCTGTGGCCGCCGCCAGGGGAGAGAAGGTCGCGGCTGCCACTGCCACCGCCGAGCCATGCCAGATCTGGAGTAGCCGGCCGATGTCGCGCTGGGAGACGTGGAGGCTGCCATCGCGCAGAGGAAGAAGCCGGCCGCGATCATCCAGATCTCGCTGCCGCTAGTGAAGATCTCGCCATTGCCGCCGGATCTCATCGCCGGGGAGGAAGTCGTCTGCGGGAGGCCGCCACACCACTACTCTAGATGCCCATAACATGAATATCATTTTTCCACTTATTTTCTCTTGATTTTATAGGCAAGGTCTCAAATTTAGCTAAATAACATGAATATCATTTTTCACTTATTTTCTTCTATTATTTGAATCAGTTGCAATTCAAATTTGTCTTGATTCAAAAAATACTTGAAATGCAATTAATTAGTTAAATATAGGAAATAAATACAAAAATGTATCAAATTTTAACATGAAGTACCACATATTGTATATGAAAAGTAGAAAAAGTTTAAGGTATGAAAGATAAAAAATGCATAAAGAAAGCTATGAAGATGTTTTGACATGAGAAAATGGCCTTTTGCCGTCGGCCAAAGAAGTACTCACGGCAAAATATGTATTTGCCGTGAGCTTGGAATCTGGCTCACGGTAAAAAGATTATTTGCTGTGAGCTAAAAGCCGGTTGCGGCAAAATACACATTTTGCCGTGAGCTGGCCTCGAGGCTCACGACAAATAGCATTTTTGCCATAAGCACGCCTCTTGGCCGTCGGAAAAAAGTTATTTTGCCGTGAGCCTAACTTTCGGCTCACGGCAAAGCCCGGGGCTCACGACAAAAAGCCAGTTTCCGGTAGTGTCAGCCAGGGCCGTCCCGATGGGTGTACAACCATTGCAGCTGAACAGGGCCTCCAACTTTTGGAAGCCTCCGATTTCTGGCTGTTAAATCCATTAGGCATGTCAATCACTGACGCAAATGTTGTTTACTGCTGCATGTTGCACTCTAAGAGAAACTCCAAGAGACTAGGTAAAATCTTAGCTATATTTAGAGTTTTACAAGACTTCTAAAATAATATACAATCTTCTATTGGTGGAGTAATCCAACAGACTCTCCAAACCAAGTCAAGTTAAACCGATGTAATTTTTCACACAGGCCCTCAAATCTATTCTTCTATAGCACATAGGTCCCTGGTTCAGTCACTTAACCTCCTATCTTTTGCTCTCTTCTGTCCCCTCGCACAAAACAGAGCCGGCGGCGCAGCAGGGCCGGCTGTGGCCGCGGGCGAGCGTCAGTGGGCGGCAGTGTGGAGCGCGGAGGGCTAGCAGCGTGTGGGTTGTTCACCAGCGGCAGCAGCACGAGGGACAGGAGGCAGAGTATAGGAGATCCTCAGGGCAGCGGCGGTTCGGTGGATGGGGCGGACGGGCACCGATGGGGAGCGACGCCGGGAGCACTGCACGATGCGGGGGAGCTGCCGATGAGCAGCGGAATGGATGCACTGGCGCGAGAGTGAGGTAGCTGAGCAACTGGTGGTGGCTATTGGACGGAGGCGAACAGAAACACCAGGAGATTTGGCCGGTGAGTGGAGCTCCCTGGCGGAGTGGCAATGGCGGGCGGAGCCAGCCGAGGGGAGCTCGGGATGGCGGATTGGAAGGGGATTTTAGGGGCAGAACGGGCTCAGGGTGTCGCAGTGAACCTTTGACCGTGAGCAATCCGCCGGAGGTGGTTGGGATGAACCGGATTTCGACCGGCGGCAAGCTCGGGTCGAAGGGTGGCGGCAGCACTGGAGGAAGGGATGAGGGCAGGAGGGAGGGAAGGTGGGCCGGAAGCCGGGCGGGAGGAGGGATGGCGAGGGACTGCCCCTCGTCAAAGATGACGAGCGCACAGGTGGGGATACCGAGCGAGATTGAAGGGAGAGCAAGAAACCGAGGATGTTGGATCGCTCGTTTCTGTCTTTTTTTAGCGAGCTCAGACAGTTTACAAGAGTTGTTGGGCTTGCTCTAAGAGCTCTAAGAGCAACTCCAACAGTCTAGGTATAATCCTAACTAAATTTAGAGTTTAACAAAGATTTTACAAAATAAATAACTTTCTAAATGATGAGGTAAACCAACAGACTCTCCAAATCTCAATCAATATTTTGAATCACGTGAAAAGAAGCACATCCTTTTTCTCTGTTCCGTTCCATCCGACGGACAGCATTGTTCGTTTCTTTTTTTTTCCGGACGGAAGGCAACCTGGAGGCCTTTTTTCACGGACGGAATACAACTGGAGGGATATAGCGAGGGACGGCGCTAGCCAAAAATACCTAGCGGAGTCCGACCGATACCTAGCTGGAAAGCGAGGGAAACGAGTTAGCGAGACTGTTGGATCGATGGTTGACGGGGTTTTCTTTAATTTTACCGAAACATATGTGTTTAGCTAAGCTGTTGGAGTTGCTCTAACACAAGCTAAGTTAAGTTTTTATCCATTGTGCGGCCCCAATGTCTGTCACTTTCACCTTGACTAGGGCATTGGCCGCCTGAATGCTAATTGAGATTAGGCGTGAGATTAGAGCACCTTCAAGAGTCCCCTTATATTACCCCAAAATCTGATTTATGAAGAAAAACAAAAAAAAAGGTCCGACAGTTCAAAAAAAAGGATGGTAAAACTCTTCGATCATCCCACATTTTTAAGAGAACCCCCTATAAATAGTTTTGAGAAAGGGTTTTTCAGGAGACTCCTTGGAACACCTATCGCTAAAATTAAAATTTCATTTTAAACATAAGAACACAAACGATGATATTAGGATTATAAAACCAAAATTAAATCATTACCATTTTTATTTATCCGTTTGTATATTCATACCATATAGTATTTTTTTGCTATATTTTGCTAGTATAGTAGGCCAACTTTTAAATTTCGTACAGTGCCTCAGTTTTTTTGGACAGCCCTGGTGTCAGCAGTCTGATCTAATAAGTTGGCTACTGTACTCTTTTTATAGCAACCAAACGTTTATGCAGCCCAGTGTGTGGCAACTGAAATTTGGCACAAAAGAAGGCCACGTCTAAGGGCATGTATGCAAGACCCGTCGGTATAGTGGACATTTTGCAAAAAAAACCTCGTGCGCCCCAGTCGACGGGCTCCCCATCCTTTCGCGAGTCGTCGGGGGCAGTCCCGTTCTCCCAGGCGAATCGACGATTACCGACGGTGTTGTACTCCCTCATCACCCCAAATCGACGAGGTGCGGGATCCCGCGCGGCGACCCCACGCGCGGGAGATTGCCCGCCAATCTCCAGCTCCTCCAATCTCCAGCTCCCATCGCAGGATTTCTTCGCTGGAGTAGTTGCTGAGCTATGTCTACCGTAGCCGCAGGTAGGAAGAAGATGGGAGGACACGCCTCGGATGCAGGGTCGGGTCGACGGCGATAGCTCTCCCCTTCGGTCGTGGTGGCGGGATAGCGCCGCCGCCCCGCTCCCTCGGTCGCGGTGTCAGGTTAGCGCCGGCGCCAAACTCTCTCGGCTGCAATGGCGGGCCAGCAGTGGTAGCCACCCCTCCAAGCACTTCCTGTGGATTCAGCTTCTCCACTGATGCTTTCCCATGCCCTCCACCTCTTGATGATTCCTGCGGAGGTGGCTTCTCCAACTCTTCAGCATGGATTGATGCGACCGGCGGTGATGCTTCTCCTGGAACTTCTGATTCTTGTGCTGTGTTCGTCAATGCTTTAGATGTGTAGATATTTTTTTTTGAATGGTGTTGTGTAGATATATCACTGGTGGCTGTGTTTTTCGATAAAGGAAGCTTTATTAATTTTTAAGGTTATTACATCGAGATGATACAACATCTTGAAAATACTCCCGGCCTCTGCATAACCGGATGCACACAGCTTATAAAAGAAAATAAGATGGACCAAGCACACTAATAACCATCAATCCGTAGACTAGACCGCCACCTATGCCCCTGGGTGAAAAATTTCTTGACCACTTGCGCTAATCGTTGAGATGCCCCAGTAACCAAATCCTGTGAATGGCTTTTGTAGAATAGCTCATATACGGAGCCAATGTATAATCGAGAAGATAACCTGCAACGGGGAAGAGTTAAGTTTTTTTTTGTCAAAAATTTTACCATTTCTGCATAGCCATAACGACCAGCAAGTAGCTGTCGCTCCTAGCAGAAATAACGATTTCAGTTCCTTTCTAAATCCTCGTAGCCAAGTACCAAACATGTGAGACATACTACGAGGCTGAGAGAGGTGGCATAACTGGTGGCTGTGTAGATAGGTTCAAGAACAATATAATTCCTCTTAAGCAGATATCTCTGAAAACTACATGAGGCTTTGTTAAATCTGTGAAAACTACATGAGGCATGTTTATGGCTGGCATTTTTTTCGTGAGTTCAGGAACTTGTGCACTTATTCAAGAACTTGTGCACTTGTTCAGGAAACTTGCTGAATAGTTTCTTTTGAACCTGTGACCTTGTACTGAATTTCTGAGTGGTAGCTTTTATCAACCTGAATGCTATGTGAATGTTATCAACCTGAATGCTATATGTTCACTATCATGCAAAACTGAATGCTACCAGCTACTTGATTTACCCTTTTCCTTAGTCTCAATGCAAACAGAATGCTAGCTGTCCTGCCTGTTATATTTCAGTTTGCTTCACTGTCAGTTATTGTTTTGCTACTAAAGTGGGGTTGTTAACTCTAAATTATATAATTAGCTTACCTTGTTAACTCAACCTTGTTTAATTGAATCTTGTTTAATTGAAATATATGTGACTGTTCTGTTCTCCACCGAATGTCAATGCTCTAGATGAGCAAACTTTGATTTGGTAGTGGGCTTCTGGCTTCTAGACTAGTCAAATGTTGATCTAGCTATTTCGTACCTGTTGAAAATACTGAATTAGCTATATGAACTGTGAATGTTGTTGTTTCCATTGATTTTATCTCCAATTGAGTGATGTCCATTTCTTCCAATGAAAAATTATATATTGTTTGTTGTTTAATAGCTTGTGGTTCCTACAGGCACAATAATCCACATCCATCTGGTGGTTTCATGAGTTATTTCAGTAATCAGCCACACAACTCTCATTTGGTTGGGGCAATGAATCAACCAGACAACAATGGTGGCAGTTCACCAACCGAAGTGCAAATCTTAGTGGGGAATCCATCAAAAGAAGATGCAAATGTTAGAACTGATAAGAAGATCATGTGGATTGTGGATGAGGATGTTAGGCTGATGAGCGCTTGGATAGAACATTCAACCGACTCTACCTGTGGAGCAAATAAGGGTGGTGGCCAATATTGGAGTGAGGTTGTCTCAACGTACAACAAGACTACCCCTACACATAGAAGAAGAAGTGTGAAGCAATGTAAGGATAGATGGCACAAAGTTAACAGGTTGACAGACCTCTTTGAATGTTCTTATGTTAAGGCTCATAGAGTATTTACGAGTGGATATTCTAATGAACAGTGGATGGAGGCAGCACACGGGTTCTATTTGGAAGATAACAAAGATGTTGTTGGATCCTTTATGCTTGAGAAGGTTTGGAAAATTTGTCAAGATGTGCCAAAGTGGAAGACATACAATGAAATGCTGAAGAATGCACGTAAAAGGAAATCATTTCATCTGGAAGGAGACTCAGAGGAAAATGAGGACAATGTTGATGAAATGCCACAACAACCAATTGGGCAGAAGGCAGCTAAAAAAGCAGCTCTAGCAGCTAAAAAGGCAAGTTAAAGGGCTCCTCCAGCAGTGATGATGGTCGCTCCAAAGATTCTCCAATTGAGCTAGATAAATTTGAGAGGTATAGCAACTTCCAGGAGAAACAATGACATGCGGATGAAGATACTAGACAAGCAGGAGAAGATAGCTTCTGATAAGCTAGAGGCCACAAGAATTTCTCAACTGACAGCATAAGATTACAGAGAAGGAAAGAAGCTTGAGAAAGAGACAAAGATGATTGATACTTATAACAACCTCGCCTCACAAGATACAAGTTCAATGGATGATGATGAGAAGGCACATCGACTTAGTATGTTGAAGAAGCTTGAGAAAGCCCTTTTCCCTGAGTGAACAGGTAAACAATCTCTGAAGCTAGATTATTTCTTAAAATCTGAATTTTACCTTGTGCAAATTTGAATGCTAGGTTATGATATTGTTTTATTTCTGAAAATCTGAACTCTGAAACTTGTCTTTTTAATTCAGTCTTTTGTGAAACCTGTGTTACATATGAACTGGCATGTGAATGACTTGTGCTGAAATTCTAAATGGTAGCTGTTATCAACCTGAATGCTATGAGAATGCTATATGTCTTGGTTTCTGAACCAATATTGCATTTTCTGGAAATTATTTACTGAACCAACCTCTGAAAATTATTTACTGAATGGTTTAGCTGTCAAATTGCCATGAAAAGAATGCTTTGTTGAATCTGTGAAGGCAAATGTTGACTAGAGGAAGCATTTTTTTACCAGGTTGCTACAATCTTAGCTATGGGGACTACCATCTGGTAGATGTCAATTCCTGGTTGTATCATGAAGCAATTCCAGTCAATTTGCACTAGTTTGTGCCTATCAGTCTCTGTAGGTGAACCTGTGCTGCATATAAGTGTTATTGTACTGTCATGCACGCATGGAACCTTGTCATCTTTGCTACTAGTATTTGAACCTGTGTTGCATATAAGTTCTGCATTTTTCTGAATATTTCTCTGAATGTGAAAGGTGCCACCATTTGCATCAGTTTCTGAATGTTTATCAGTATTTCTCTGAATGTGAATGTTTATCTGAATGTCTCTAAATGTGAATGTGAAACGTGACTGGTGCTTATCAGTATTTTCCATCATTTTGCACTACTAATTGTCCATCAATTTGCACTAGTATCAGTTTCTAAATGTGAACGTGACTAGTGCTTAATGTGAATGCAAGAATGTGAATGCGAAGTGTCGGGGATTGTTACCGCCGGCAAATAAATTTATACGAACGCGTGTCTGGATCCGCACGGTTGCACAAGAGACACTCGTGGTTGTACTGGTTCGGACCTCCGGAGAGTAATACCCTACGTCCAGTCTGAGAGGGGGTGTTCTTTATGCTCAGGTGTCTGTAGTAGGAGTTACAAACAGGTCGGGAGAGGGTCGCTGAGCCCAAGTCCCTAGTGTGCGTGTGCTGGGTTCTTGTAGCAGAGTTCTGCGTACGTGAGTGAGTGACTACGGGATGATATGAGATGAGATATCAGTACTGAGTGCGTGTGGGGGTGGAAATGAACGTGTGTTACAAGTGTTCCCCTCCTCCCTTTTATAGTCGCAAGGGAGAGGTCTAGGGGGGTAAAATCGAGGGTGTAGACTAGATTATAGCGTAGGGCGTCCTTCTCCGTGTTGGACTTTCAGAAGGGTGTGGCGAAGAACTGTTACGGGTCGCAGGCGACAGCGCAGGGCTCCGGGAATCACGCGTCCCGAGTAGTTGCCTTCTCGCGCTCCCCTCCGAGTAGTTCGTCGGGTGCAGGGTGTAGGCCTCGTACCCTACCCATGTCAGCAGAACAGGAGCACGTCTTTCCCGGGTACTGTGGGAATGGAGTGGCCTATGCCACGGCATTCGATGTCTTAGGGGGAGGCATTCATTGTGCCGTTCGTGGCGCAACGCTCCCCGTGCCGTTCGTGGTACGACGCATACTGTGCCGTTCATGGCACAGCAGGCGAATCCGTCCCCTGACACCAGATCAGCCTAGTTAGGGAGGCCCTGTGCGGAGGGGCTGACACACGGCGGCCCATGGGTTAGTGTGCCCAGATATCACAGGATATCGGCGGGGGGTCCACGTCGATGCAGCCCTCGTTGTGAAGCCTTGAGCTTGTCAGGGGCGGAAAACTACTCGTGTGAGTAGGTAGTCTACGCCATGCCTTTCGATGCTCAGGGAGTAGCGCGTACTATGCTGTTCGTGGCGCAGTGCGCATTGTGCCGTCCGTGGTACGTCATGCACTATGCCGTTCGTGGCAGGGCAGACGGATCCGCCCTCTGACACCAGATCGGCCTGGTCAGGGCGGCCCGTCATGGAGGAGCGGGCACGTGGCGGTGCGTGGGCGGCCGCGTGCGGATATCCCAGGATCTCAGCGGAGGGGCCCACGCCACTGTTGCCTTCGGTGGGAAGCTTGAATTGGTCGGTGACAAAAACAACTCGTGCGAGCGAGTAGTCGGGGAAGGAGACGGAAACTTGTCGTGCGAACTGCCACGCGGTCGAGGACTTATCGCGTGTGCCGTCATGTACTCGTAGGAAGAGGTGGCGGGGTTCATGGGCCACCTAGCTCCTGGCCCATGACGGGAACTGGTCGTACGGACTGCCAGCTACTCGGAGGCATAGTACTCGTTGTACTGGCCGCTAAGTACGTTGTGTGTCAGTCCGTACTGCTTTTTTCAGAGGTCGTGGTGGGCCCTGGTCCAGGGCCTCGTCAGTAGCCCCCGAGCCTGGTGAGGGAGTCAAGGACTCGCTCCCAGGTTCAACAGCCGTGGAGACAAAGAGGTTGGATATGTTTCTTCCGACGGGGGCGCGCGAGCACACCCGCGGGTGATAGCCCCCGAGCCCACGGACAAGTCGGAGACTTGTGCATGGGGTAAAATGTTGAAGCCCTGAACTCGTAGGAGTTATCGTGTCGTTGCATGTTTGCGCGAAAATGCGCGTCGCGAGGTGATCGGTGGAGATTTTGCGCCGGCCGTGGGATTCGCGGGGCCCGCCACAGGTGACGTGGCAGCGCCCGCGTGAACGGTTGGCTCTGGCGGGCACGTCTTTTAAGGAGCGACGCTTCGGTGCGTGTAGTTGGTGGCTCGAGGCGGGCCTGGGCAATAACTGCTGAGGGAGAAGTCATTTCCCCTTATATACCGCGGCCGCCGGTTGGGATTTTTTCCCCTTCTTCCTCGCTCACTCTGCCGCCGCTGCTTCTGCCCTAGCCTCCGCATCCGCCGTGCTTTCGCTCTTGTGCCTTCCTCAGCCCCCATCGTGAGCTCGCTCCTTGTCGTCGCCGCCATGTCGAACTGGGCGTCTTTGAGCGTGACCTGGTCCAAGCTTGACCGCCTCGTCGCCGACGGCATGCTGCCGCGGCACACCGAGGCGGAGGAGTGGAAGATTCCTGGAGCCGAGTGCACCCCCGATCCCCCGGTGGGATATGTGGTCTCGTTCGTGACCTTCCATGAGCGAGGCTTCTCCGTCCCGACGGGGCGATTCATCCGCGTCGTACTCGAGGAGTACAACCTTCAACTCCACAACCTCAACCCGAACAGCATCCAGCAGATGGCGGCGTTCAAGGCGTTGTGCGAGGGGTACCTGCGCCAGGGAGCCCACTGGGAGCTGTTCAGGTACTTTTATAAGTTCGTGTGCCTGAAGGATGACCGCACTGCGACGGCGATTGGGTGCGCCGAGCTTCGGGAGAAGCAGGGGAGGATGGACGAGTACATCTCCACTTCCCTGATGAGCTCCAACAGTGGGTGGCACTGGGATTGGTTCTACCTCAAGAACGACACCGAGCACCCACTCCCCAAGTACACCGGCCTCTGGTTCGACCGCGCGCCGGAGAAGTGGAAGTACGGGCCGGAGAAGAAGGACCAGCCCCGGTTCCTTTCGGATGCCCTCAAGGCCGTCAAGATGCTCCGCGACAATGGCGTGGATTTCGTAGCCGTCATTGGCGGCTACCATGTGAGGGGGATCGTTCCGCTCCGGCGACGCCCCCTACGCATTTTTGAGATGACAGACGACGGGGCCCCCTTCGTGGGGACGGTGACGGCCGACCCTCTGGCCTCGGCGGAAGATGTCCAACACCGGGTGTCGCAGGCCACCGGGATCACCTACTTGTTCTGGCCGCCGCCGAACTCGCTGTCGATGCTCCCTGACCCAACCACCGCGGCCCTGGTATGTTTTTCTTGGCACCTTCTGGCTCTTCCTTGCGATTTTTGTGGTGTGTAATAATTTTCTCGTATTTATCCAGATGGGGAAGGTGAGCATCCTCGCCTCGCGCCCCCTCTGGAGCCGGACCGAACGCTCACCCGGATGCTTGCTGCGAGGGACAAGCGGCGGGCCGAGCGCAAGAAGGCCCACCAGCAGAAAGAGATCGAGAAGCGGTCGAGGAATGGCGGTCGCGCTTCACGCCGGCGCGCTCAGGAGACCAACGTCTCCGAGGACGAGGACCCCTCGTCGCTGCCACCGGATACGGGGGACTCCGACTCCGAGTTCACGTGGACCGACGACGAGCCGCTGGTGTCGTCGCAGCCGCGCGGTGGGTCGAAGCCCGCCTCGGCTGCGGTGGGCGCCAGTTCGAGCTGGCAGGCGCCGCCCCGGTCTCCCCGAGGAGACCGGTCCGGGAGGCGCAGCCGCACCTCTCAGCGGGGCCACCGCGAGAGGAGTAGGAGTTCCCCTCGGCGTGGTGACTCTGCTCGTCGTACATCGAGGAACGAGGCATCGCGCTGCCCCTCTTCGCGCCGGAGGTCGGACTCCCCGTCAGGACGCTTACTGCAGGAGCGAAGAGGCGCGCCGAGAGTTTCTCCTCCGCCCATGACTCAGGGCAGGGGATCGGCCACTGCTCAGCGACGTCTCCCGTCCGTCGTCGTTAGCGGGAACTGGTCGGCGCCTGCCCCGAGTTCTGCTCCGTCCTTGGGGAGCAAACGAGCTACGTCCTCCCCGAGTTTGACCTTGAGGGGCCCGAAACGGGCTCGCAACATCATGGAAAGGTAAGCTCCGAGTTGTATTTTTTCGGTCATCGTTCCAAATTCCTAGGGAATGTGTCTGCCGCCTGCTGTCGTCATGACACCCTTCTTGTTTTAGGGCGCCCGACCCCAGCACGATGGCGCCGGCGCCTGTGAAGATGCTGTGTCGTCCGGCTCAGGTAGCCGGAGATGTGCTGCCGCCGGGCGGACCGCCGCCAACCTCCCTGTCGGGTGCGGCCGTCGAGGAGACGAGAGGGTCCATGACCCAGGAGATGGTAGTCCCGCCGATGAGAGCCGAGAGCCCTGCTCGAAGCGACCAGTCGATGGGGCATATGGGACTGGGGGCGAAGCCCCCACAGAAGAAGCACTTGTGGCCCGCACGGCCGAGTTGGAGAAATGCCTGTTCGGGCCTCAGGAGCTCCCCCTGGAGGATCCTGCCTCTGAAGCGCCGGCAGGAGATGTTGAATGGCCAGCCCCCGAATCGTTGGCGGAGGCGGGCGACACCGCGGTGGATGTCGAGCTGCCAGTCCCCGAGTCGTTGGCGGGGGCAGGCAGCGCTGCGGCGGATGCTGGGACCCCAGCCCCCGAGTCGCTAGCCGGCACGGGGGACACCGTGGTGGTCGTGGAGCAGGCCATCCCCGCCTCTGAGGAGACCCCGGCCACGATGATCGTTGAAGTGACTGAGGAGGTCGCTCCGGTCTTGTCGGCCGCCGCTTCCGCGAACAGCGTCGTGCCCCCTCCGGACGCTCCGGAGGTCGTCGTCATCCCGGAGTCGCCTTCCCCCACCGCCTCTCCTCTCGTGATGGTGGAGGAGCGGGTGCCGCCTCTGACCTTGGAGGTTGGAGAGGATTCAAGGGGCCCGGGGGTGTCCCTGTCAGTGCTCGAGGAGCAAGAGGAGGTGGCGCCGCTCTGGCTGGTGCCTGTATCGCGGATTCAGACCTCCACCGGCCCGGACGTTGACGGTGGTGCGGAGTCCCTGGCCCGCCGCAATCTGGAGCGGGGCTTGCGTCAGAGCGAGCGAATGCTGCGCCAGTCGGAGCGGGCGCTTATTGGCCTGGTTCTACCTGCTGCGAGGGTGAGTCGTGGTCTTCATTCTCAGCTTTTCATCTCACATACTTCCTCCATCGATTTTCCTGACCGTGGAGCTCATTTGTGGTTCAAGAGCTCGTCGGGCGCTGTGATGACAAGTCCCGGGCCATCGAGGCGCTCCATGCGGAGAAGGTCCAGCTGGAGACGCAGCTGGCCGCGACCTGTCTTGTCGCGGCGGCCAGCGAGGTCGACCAGGCGACCGAACGCGCGGCCCTTGAAGTGAGGGCGAAGTCCGCTGAGGACCGCGCGGTCGCTGCGCAGGCGGAGAAAGCTGCCTTGGAGAAAAGGCTGCCCGCGGCGGAGCAGGCAGCATCGAAGCTGCGTTCCAATGCCGAGGCCACCACCCGGACTGCTAACCAGGAGAAGACGGAGCTTGAGGCAAGAGCAGGCCGGGCCGAGTCCGATCTCCAGGCCCAAATCAGCAATGTCAATGCTGAGAAGGGCCAGCTCGAGGAAGTCACCAAGAAGTGCGAGGAGGAGATCATCGGTGAGTGTCTCGTGACCTGTTGTCATTGCGCTTTTGCTTGCGTGTAGCTGCTTGATCAGGTGATGTTGTTTTGCTTTTCGGAACGAGCAACTCTTCATGTGGCCCGCAATGATTTGGCGAAGCAGGTCACAGATCAGGAGAGCGTCGCGGCCACACAGCTTGTCGAGAACGAGAAGCTGGTGGAGCTCGTCCGCGAGTCTACCGAGAGGCTGAACAGTAAGAGGCGCACCTCTTTCGTGTTTCACCCTTCTTGAACATGTTGCTTTCCGTTGACATGTGTCCCTTTTTTGCTTCAGAGACCGTGGCGGATCTGGAGGAGGCGCCGAAATCGCACGAGGCAACCAAGGAGACCCTCGCGCTGGTGCAGTCGATCCGCGACAAGATGGCCGAAGCCATCATTAAAGCGATGGACGATCTTGGGGTCCCTGCTGGCTCCAATCTGAAGAACCGCCTGGCCCGGGCCGCCGCAACGGCTCGCTGGCAATCGCTGGATGTGGCACGCGACATCGTCCGCAAGGTGGTGGCGATCTTCTTGTCACACTACCCGAGGCTGGACCGGAGGTTGCTGAGCCAAGGGTGGTGCCCGGGTTATGACGACGCCGGCTATGATCGCATCGAAAGTGGCACCGTCGACTTCACCGAAGTCATGATGAGGCACACCCTTCATGATCTGGGCCTGTAAGAAATACAAAGTAGCCTTGCATGGGCTTTTGATTATGCCTGTTGGTAACTTGTAATAAACTCGTGGGTCAGGTGACTGCTTTTGTTTTAAGTTAAGGACTCGTTTGTTTTTCGCCGTGTGTTATTCTGCTCTCGAGTAGTTAGGAAACTTACGAGTCTGAGTAGTATGGCCTAAGACTTCATTGGTGGTGTCTTGTTCCGTAGCCGCGGGGGCGTAGGAACCTGGCGACCCGGCCGGACTTAGCCTTAACGCAGCACTACTCAGGCAAGCAGCCCCGAGTACTTTGAGAAGGATAGACGAAAGCGTGTTTTTGCAAACAAGAAAACTCTTCGGAGTTTATAGTTTAGATGGCTGCTCGACCACCTTCGAGGGAGCGGGTGGAGTGACAACTCGGAGTCGCGAACTTTGCTCGTGGGTTTTGTACCGTAGCCGCAGGGGCGTAAGTACTCGTGGCCCGGACGAGCGCAGGCTCACGACCACGCGAGTTATCATCCATCTCCATTTAGCAAGTGTGGGCGTACCATGACGATCATACGAGAAACCGTAGACGGTTTTTGATCGAAAAAAGTTTTTGAAACGTGCGGGGAAGGGGTGCCGTGGCCCCAAGGAGCCCCCGAGCCCATGGACAAGTCGGAGACTTGCCCATGGGATGAGACAAGCCTAAAAAACGTTTTACTCGAGTAAAGGACGTAAGCTTGAACGAAGATATCATCTCACGAAAGCAGAAAGTAGCTCGAAGCTCTTGCATTATCATAAGATGAAACAAAGGGAAATATTAAGGGTAAAAGCGGCGTAACTGCTCTATGTTCCATGCATTCGCCGTCTTCGTATTTGAGCTTGAAAGTTCCCGAATGAAGCACATGGTCGACGATGAATGGACCCTCCCATGGCGGCGAGAGCTTGTGCCGACCCTCGTTGCTTTGAACTCGTCGGAGGACGAGGTCGCCGACTTGGAACTCGCGTTCCCGTATGTTGCGCTCGTGATAGCGACGTAGGGCCTGCTGGTACTACGCCGAGTGGAGGAGAGCGACACTGCGTGCTTCATCTAGCTGGTCGATGGCGTTTTCGAGAGCGACCTGGTTGCCTTCTTCGGTGTAGGCTTGAACTTGTGGGCTGCCGTAGTCGATGTCCGTCGGGAGAATTGCCTCCGACCCGTGGACCAGGAAAAAGGGCGGGCAGCCGCTGGCCCGACTAGGTGTGGTGCGCAGGCTCCACAGAACCAACGGGAGCTCCGCAGCCCATGTTGCTCGAAACTTCTCGAGGCACTTGAAAATCTGTGGCTTGAGGCCTTGCAGGATCATGTCGTTCGCTCTTTCCACCTGCCCGTTGGTCCTTGGATGGCTGACAGCGGTCTAGTCCACGCGGATGTTGTTGTCGTCACAGAACTTGAGAAACTTTTTGCCGGTGAACTGAGTGCCATTGTCGGTGATGATGGAGTTCGGGATCCCGAAGCGGTAGATGATGTCAGTGAAGAATGCGACAGCTTCCTCGGAACGAACATTTGTTATGGGCTTGGCCTCGATCCACTTCGAGAACTTATCGATGGCCATGAGCACGTGTGTAGCCCCCGGGCGCCTTCCTCAAAGGTCCAACCATGTCCAGTCCCCGGACCGCGAAAGGCCAAGTGATGGGAATGGTTTTAAGCGCCTGCACTGGAAGGTGAGTTTGTCGCGCGTAGAATTGGCAGCCTTCGCAGCTGCGTACGATTCGAGTCGCGTCGGCGACTGCGGTTGGCCAGTAGAAACCTTGTCGGAAAGCTTTCCCGACAATGGTCTTTGGACCGGCGTGGTGTCCGCACGTGCCGGCATGAATTTCCTGCAGCAGCTCTTTGCCCTGGTCGGCCAGGATGCAACGCATGAGTATCCCCTCAGCGCCCTTTCGTCAGAGCTCGCCATCGACCAGTTTGTACGACTTGGCCATGCGTGCAATTCGTCGGGCTTCTTCCTTCTCGGGCGGCAGCTTTCCCTCGACCATCCACTCGAGGATTGGGACTCTCCAGTCCGGGTCTTCGAGATTGTGCTCTCGCGCCTCGTTGATCTCCATGACTTCTTGCGTCGAGGGTTCTGGTGGCTTGTCCTCCTCGGAGCGGACAGTACTTGCTCAGTACATGATTGAGCTCGAGGCTGTGAAATTTGTCTTCCAACTTGCGCACCGCTTGGCAGTATGCGGTCATTTTCGGATTCAAGCAGTTTTTCTCCTTCATCACCTGTCCCACGACCAGGTCGGAGTCCCCCCGGATTTCGAGATGTCGAATCCCGAGTTCGAGGGCGATCCGGAGACCGTTGACGAGAGCTTCGTACTCCGCAACATTGTTGGAGGCCGCGAAATGTAGTCGGACCATGTACTCCATACACACGCCCAGAGGCGAGATGAAGACAAGTCTGACCCCGGCTCCTTCTTTCATGAGCGATCCGTCAAAGTACATAAGCCACGTCTCATGCTCGATGGGAGCGGGGGGAGTTTGGACCTCCGTCCACTCGGTGACGAAGTCGGCCAACGCCTGCGACTTGATGCTGGTGCGGGGCGCGTAGGTGATGTTCTGCCCCATTAACTCGAGGGCCCACTTAGTGATTCTTCCTTCTGCTTCTGGGCTCTGTATGACCTCGCCAAGCGGGTATTTGGACACTACCGTGATGCGGTGTGAGTCGAAATAATGTCGGAGCTTCCGCTTGGTCATGAGGATAGCATAGATCAACTTTTGGATTTGCTGGTAGCGCGTCTTCAAGTCGGAGAGGACCTCGCTTACAAAGTAGACGGGGCGCTGCACCTTCTGTGTCTTCCCAGGCTCGTCTCGCTCGACCACCGGTGCCGCGCTTACGACCTGAGTCGTTGCGGCGATGTATAGGAGCATAGGCTCTTCCTCTGCCGGTGCGGTGATCACCGGTGGGCTTTTGAGTAGGTTTTTGAGCGAGTCGAGCGCTTCAGGCGTCCACGTGAAGTTCTCCGACTTCTTCATGAGTTTGTACAGCGACAAGCTGCGTTCACCTAGTCAGGTGATGAACCTGCTGAGAGCAGCGAGGCATCCGGTGACGCGTTGCACTCCCTTCAAGTTTTTGATTGGCCCCATGCTTGTGATCGCGGAGATCTTCTCGGGGTTGGCCTCGATGCCGCGTTCCGACACGACGAACCTGAGTAGCATGCCTCTGGGGACCCCGAAAACGCACTTCACGGGATTAAGCTTCACGCCGTGCTCCCTTAACTTCTTGAAGACCGCGGTAAGGTCGGGGATCAGGTTGCCCACCTTTTTTGACTTTACCACGATATCATCTACATAGGCCTCGATCAACCGTCTGATGAGGTCACCAAAGACATGTCGCATGCATCTCTGGAACGTGACCCCTGCATTCTTCAACCCGAACGGCATCGATGCGTAGCAGAACGCGCCGAAGGGGGTGATGAATGAGGTCGCGAGCTGGTCGGCCAAGCTCATCGCGATTTGGTGGTATCTGAAATAAGCGTCGAGAAAACAAAGGGTTTCTCACCCGGCTATCGAATCGACTACTTGATCTATACGTGGTAATGGAAACAGATCTTTTGGACATGCCTTGTTCAGGCTCGTGTAGTCGACGCACATCCTCCACTTTCCATTCTTCTTCTTAACGAGTACAGGATTTGCTAACCACTCAGGGTGGTACACTTCACGGATGAAACCTGCACTAAGGAGCTTCTTGATCTCCTCGCCGATGGCCTTGCACTTGTCGGAGTTGAAGTGGCGAAGACGCTGCTTGATCGGCTTCGAGCCGGGCTTAATGTTAAGCTTGTGCTCAGCGACCTCCCTTGGAATCCCCGGCATGTCGGAGGGTTTCCATGCAAACACGTCGAGGTTTGCGCGGAGGAAGTCGATGAGTGCGCTTTCCTATTTGGAATTGAGCACCGTCCCGATTCGGATCGTGCGGTCATCATCGGAGACGGCCACCTCCTTGGCATCCTTGGCGGGCTCGAAAGAGCATGCCGCTCGCTTGGACGACTCGGGGATGTCTTGGTCCTCGGAGGGGGACTCTGCGGCGAGCTTCTCGGACCGGATCAGTGCCTCAGCGAACTGGAAGCATTCAGCATCGCACTTGTATGTGTGCTGGAACGTTGTACTCACTGTGATGATGCCCTTCGGGCTGGGCATCTTCAGCTTAAGGTACATGTAGTTGGGGACGGCCATGAACTTCGCGTACGCTGGCCTTCCGAGTATCGCGTGATACGTCCTCGGGAATCCGACCACCTCGAAGGTGAGGGTCTCCTTCCGGAAGTTGCTCGGTGTTCCGAAAGTGACGGGCAGGTCGATCTGCCCGAGGGGAACCACCTCCATCCCGGGTACGACCTCGTGGAATGGCGCCGTCGATGGCCGCAGTCCGGACCGCGAGATCCCCATGTCGTCGAGGGTCGAGACGTAGATGATGTTGAGGCCGCTGCCTCCATCCATCAGCACCTTGTGCACGCGTTTAGAGCCAAACAAGGGTGCCACGACCAGTGGGTAGTTGCCTGGTCGTGGCACATGATCAGGATGGTCACGACGGTCGAACGTGACTGGCATCTCCGACCACTTCAGATACGTCGGCGTTGCGCGCTCGATGTGATAGACTTCTCGCCGGATCAGCTTCAACTGGCGTCTGGGCGGCCGCGCCTCTGAGCCGCCGAGATCATCATGACAGCTCCGTCTTCGTGGGGGTAACCAGCATAGTCGTTTGCCTTGTCCTTCCCTCCATCGTTGGTCGGAGCGGTGTCACGCTTCTTCAGCGTGTCGGCGAGATAGGCCTTCATCAAGTTGCAGTCCTTGAGCGCGTGCTTGACCGGGCCCTCGTGGTTGGAGCATGGTGCCTCCAGCAGCTTCTCGAAGTGGTTCTTGGGTGGATTCCCCCTGGGCCTTGCTGCCTTTCGATCGACAGCAGCCACAAGGGTGTCATCTTGGTACCGCTTGTCCTTGTTCTTCTTCTTCCTATTGGACGGAGCGGACGGACCCCCATCAGCCTCTGCTGGTTGCTTCCCTTTGCTGGTGCCGGGAGTGAGCATCGCGACTACGGCTTCTTCTCCGTTGGCGTGGTCTGTTGCGATGTCGAGGAGCTCCCAAGTAGATCGTGGCTTCCGTCGCCCAATTCGGTGGATCAACGTGGCACACGTGGTGCCATTCTGAAACACCGAGACGATATCCGTGTTGGTGGTGCTGGGCAACTCGGTGCACCACTTGGAGAAGCGCCGGATGTAGTCGCGCAGGCTCGCGCCTTTCATCGGCTTGCAGTTGCGCAAGTCCCACAGATTCCCTGGTCGGGCGTACGTGACCAGAAAGTTGCCGATGAAGGCATCTCGTAGCTGCGACCAGCTGTCGATCCTGCCTCGAGGTAGGTGCTCGAGCCACGTGCGGGCTAAGTCTGTGAGGTGTAGCGGGAGGTTCTTGATGATGAACAGGTCGTCCCGCGCACCACCGGTGTTGCACGCTAGTCGGTAGTCTTCTAACCAAACGCTAGGGTTGGTTTCTCCATCGTACTTAGGTACGGAGGTCGGAGCTCGCAAATGTGAAGGAAAACGTGCACTACGCACGTTTTTTCCAAAGGCTCGGGGCCTTTGGGCGTCGGGCGAGTTGCTCCGGCAGCGATCATCATCACTGTCGTAACGGCCACCGCGCCGCCGGTTGTACTCCTTGTCAGACTGTTGCTCGTGGTCATCGCCACGACCCGCGTCCGCCTCTGTCGCGCCTTGATGGTGTTGCGCGCATCGCGGTCGGGACCCAGGCGGCTCTTGACGGGAACGTTGACCTCCTCGGACCGGCGCGGCTGTTGCGACGGTGCCGCAGGTTGTCGTGGCTCGGAGTGCCCGTGACCCTGCGAGCCCCGCTGACGAGAAGCCGAGCTCTCCGCCTGTTGCACGGCGGCAGTCTCGAGGAGTATCTTGATTTGCTGATGCATTTCCTTCTCTTGAGGCGTGGCGGGCTCTGGGATCTTCCAAAGGAGAACTGTCGCCGCCGCCAGGTTTTGTGATGCCCTCTTGAAGACGGGCGTGCCGTTGACGACGTCTCGGTTGTCGTTGATGATGCGCTGCTAGACGTCCCTCGCGCGCACGCGAGTGGGAGTCGGGTTTAGGTCCTACCCGAGTTGTTGGTGGAGCTGGGCCCGCTCGTCGCCGAGCTGGCGTTGTGCATCCTCCAACTCGTCAAGTCTCGCCCGTTGTGCGACGCCGTTGGGTGGGTCCTGCGCCACAGCTGCGCTGTCTGCTGTAGAGCTGTGGGCGGAGTGGACGACCCCTTCCGGAGTCTAGGCCGGCACAGGTGCGACCGGGGTGTTGCCAACGACAAAGCACTCGCGTGTAGGGTCGTACCCCTCGTCGTCGGAGTTGTCGGAGTAGCCGAAGCAGTAGTCTGCCGCTGTCTGGAAGCGGCGAAAAGCGCTGGCTTCCTAGAGCCCGGTATAGTCCCACTCCGGGCCAAAGATGTCGTCTGTGCCGTCAGTGTCGAGGTACTATTCATCGGGCGATGTCGTCAGGAGCCTCATGTTGCATGCGAGGCGATGGCTCGGGAGGTTCTCGAACGCGGCCAGGTCTGCGCTTGACGATGAGGAGTATGTTGCCGTCGTGTCGTGCGTCGCGTGGGGGTATAGTGGTGTCGGCACACTTCCCCTGGTGTGGCGCGCCATTGAGATTGATGATGGCAGGGACTCTTCTGCGGCGTGGATGGGTTGTGGCTCGTCGGCTTCGACCCCCAGAGGCGAGCTGGCGCGTGCCGCCCTGCGTCGCTCCACTTTGGCCTGCCGCGAGCGATTGCCCGAGCGCCTCTTACGCCGGGGCGATTGTGGAGCGGCGGACGCCGGAGCAGGCGTTGGTGCAGGTGCGTCGGTGCCCCTGTCGAGGAGGCACATGAGATAGCCGTCTCCGGTCGCCTGGAAGTTCAGGCTCCCGAAGCGGATCTCAAGTCCGGCTGGGAGTTGGTCGGACGATCCCATAGGGTAGCTCATCGGTGGCGGCTTGGCGATGACTACCGTTAAAGATGATGAAGAAGGGGCTGTGCAGATCCTGAAATGAACGTCGAGACACGGGAGGCCCATACCTGGCGCGCCAACTGTCAGGGTTTGTTACCGTCGGCAAGTAAATTTATACGAACGTGTGTTTGGATCCGCACAGTTGCACAAGAGACACTCGGGGTTATACTGGTTCGGGCCTCCGGAGAGTAATACCCTACGTCCAGTCTGAGAGGGGGTGTTCTTTATGCTTAGGTGTCTATAGTAGGGGTTACAAACAGGTCGGGAGAGGGTCGCTGAGCCCAAGTCCCTAGTGCGCGTGTGCTGGGTTCTTGTAGCAGAGTTCTGTGTACGTGAGTGAGTGACTACGGGATGATATGAGATGAGATATTGATAATGAGTGCGTGTGGGGGTGGAAACGAACGTGTGTTACAAGTGTTCCCCTCCTCCCCTTTTATAGTCGCAAGGGAGAGGTCTAGGGGGGTAAAATTGAGGGTGTAGACTAGATTACAGCGTAGGGCGTCCTTCTCCACGTTAGACCATCAGAAGGGTGCGGCGAAGAACTATTATGGGTCGCAGGCGACAGCGTAGGGCTCCGAGAATCGCGCGTCCCGAGCCGTTGCCTTCTCGCGCTCCCCTCCGAGTAGTTCGTCGGCTACAGGGTGTAGGCCTCGTACCCTACCCATGTCAGCAGAATAGGAGCACGTCTTTCTGGGGTACTGTGGGAATGGAGTGGCCTATGCCACGGCGTTCGATATCTTAGGGGAGGCGTTCACTGTGCCGTTCGTGGTGCAACGCTCCCCGTGCCGTTCGTTGTACGACGCATACTGTGCCGTTCGTGGCACAGCAGGAGAACCCGTCCCCTGACACCAAATCGGCCTGGTTATGGAGGCCCCGTGCGGAGGGGCTGACACGCGGCGGCCCGTGGGTTAGCATGCCCAGATATCACGGGATAACGGCAGGGGGTCCACGTCAATGCAGCCCTCGTTGTGGAGCCTTGAGCTTGTCGGGGGCGGAAAACTACTCGTGCGAGAAGGTAGTCTATGCCACGCCTTTCGATGCTCAGGGAGTAGCGTGCACTGTGTCGTTCATGACGCAGTGCGCATTGTGCTGTCTGTGGTACGTCATGCACTGTGCCGTTCGTGGCAGGACGGACGGATCCGCCCTCTGACACCAGATCGGCCTGGTCATGGCGGCCCGTCATGGAGGAGCAGACACGTGGCGGTGCGTGGGCGGCCGCGTGCGGATATCCCGGGATCTCAGCAGAGGGGCCCATGCTGCCGTTGCCTTCGGTGGGAAGCTTGAATTGGTCGGTGACGGAAACTACTCGTGCAAGCGAGTAGTCGGGGAAGGAGACAGAAACTTGTCATGTGAACTGCCACGCGGTCGAGGACTTGTCGCGTGGGCCATCATGTACTCGGAGGAAGAGGTGGCGGGGTTCATGGGCCGCCCAGCTCCTGGCCCATGACGGGAACTGGTCGTACGGACTGCCAGCTACTCGGAGGCATAGTACTCGTCATACTGGCCGCTAAGTACGCCGTGTGTCAGTCCGTACTGCGTTTTTCAGAGGTCATGGTGGGCCCTGGTCCAGGTCCTCATCACGAAGTGTTGTCAGTTTCTGAATGTGAACTCCACTAGTAACCGATTGAGAATGTGAAAAGATGTGATCTGCTCCACTATTATATGTATGTGCATGTGGTACAATTTTCATACTATATACATGTGCACCGAGGAGATGTGCTGCTCGCCTTTATCGCCTCTGTTCAATTTCGCCTCCATCGCCTCTGTACACTTTGTGAATGGATTCGATTGAAGAAATATTAGAAGACTTGACCGCAGATGAAGTTGAAGATGTTGACGAGTTTGAGGTGTTTACCGTGGAAGACTTGATCGCAGAGGATGAGATCTTTGAAGAAATAGTAGCAGAGGCCGTGTTGGAAGGAGAAGCATCAACTGTATGTCGCCGTCCTCGACTCACTATACCAAAGAGGTACATTCCAAGGAATCATGAACAAGCTTATGATGATCTTGTAGCTAATTATTTTTCCGCAAATCCGAGATACACCGATGAGATGTTCCGTAGGAGATTTCGGATGAATAGGTTGTTGTTGGGATGGACTTAGCAATTGGTCCCCTTATTTCACTCAAAGAGTCGATGCAGTTGGTAGGAAAAGTCTTTCACCGCTTCAGAAGTGTACAGTGGTTATTAGGATGCTTGCTTATGGAACCTCGACTGAACAACTCGACGAGGTCTTAAAAATAGATGCAAGCACTTGTTTGGAGATATTGGGAAAATTCGTTGTAGGTGTTATTGAAGTATTTGGTGCTGAATATCTACGGCCTCCAAGAAGTGATGAACTTGAACAAATCTTAAAAGAAAATGAGGCTCATGGTTTTCCTAGATGCACGGGAAGCATCGATTGCTGTCATTGGCCATGGAAGAATTGTCAGAAAGGTTGGGCGGGTCAGTTCACAAGTGGTAAACAAGGTGTTCCTACTATGATTCTTGAAGCAGTGGCACCAAAGAATCTTCGTATATAGCATACTTTTTTGGTACCACCGGGTCTCAGAATGACATCAACATTCTAAACAAATCACCACTGTTCATTAAAGTAATAAGAGGGGAATCTCCTACGGTGCACTATACTGTGAATGGAAATCAATATGACATGGGTTATTACCTTGCCAATAAAATATATCCGGAATGGGCAACATTCATGAAGACAGTGAATGCCCCTCAATCACCGGAAGATAAATTATTTTCAGAGGCAAGAAAGTGTGAGAAAAGATGTTGAGAAGGCATTTGGTGTTCTGCAGGCACACTTTGATATTGTTCGTCAACCAGCACGATTATGGAAGCAAGCGGACGTTATCAACATAATGCAAGGTTGTGTTATCCTACACAATATGATAGTGGAAGATGAGAAGGAAGCAATTACGGATGTCTTGGATTTGAATGAGAATCCAAGTGCGACGATAGTGATCCCACCGGAAGTGCGTACAAATGACAACCCTGATCAGCTATGCAGAGGCATTTCGTAGAAATTTCACTATCAAAGCTCGGCCAACACATAGGCAACCCAAGAAGGATCTAATCGAGCACATATGGCAATGCTATGGAAACAAAGAAAATTAGACAAAAAGCGTTGTAACTATATATAATATAAGAGTAATTTTTATTTTTATGGTTCCTAAAACAAATTGTAATCATGTTCTATTTTTTATGGTTGATATTATTCAATCAAATAGCCACACAATGGTATATACAACTACATTTGTAGTTGATCTTAAGCTCCATATGTTTGTCTGTACATCTGTCTGTATGCGCAGTTCGAGATTTTGCAGACGACTTGCTGTCTAAAGGTTGTACATGCCCTAATGAGTGATTCAGTTTTTGTTCCTTTTAAGTCCAGAAAAAGTCTACATCACCCCCCTCAACTATGGGGTGTGGCCTACACAACCCCCAACCTATGAAACAGTCTATATCACTCCTTGAACTTTTCAAAACCGGTCAAATTACCCTTGAAGCATTTTTGAAAAATCATAGTAAATCATAGAAAATTCATAAAATGGAAAATCTAATTGTGTTGGACTCCAAATGAGTAGATCTACATAGTGAACATATAATATGGTATGCTTTAGTTTATTTTTTTGCTTTAGATCTATGATTTTCTTCATAGCTGTAAAAAATGTACTAAAGCATATCATATTATATGTTCATTGTGTAGATCTACTTATTTGGAGTCCAACACAATTAGATTTTTCATTTTATGAATTTTCTGTGATTCACTATGATTTTTCAAAATTGTTTTAGAGGGTAATTTGACCTGTTTTGAAAAGTTCAGGGGGTGATATGGACCGTTTCATAAGTTGGGAGTTATGTAGTCCACCTCTCATAGTTGAGAGGGTGATGTAGACTTTTTCCTTTTAAGTCCATCAAGTGTCTCCTTGGACAACGAGAATTACCATTACTAGTCTAATGCCCGTGCTAACGCTACGATCACATTCATTAATGCAAACCAAACATCAAAAATTGATAATATATTTTGGTGCAAATCAAGCAATCAAATATTTGATTTCTGATCCATATAAAAAATAAAGTATACAAAAGGTAATATTGTTAATTACACAGCTCACCACATGCCTTAACTAAACTCTGAAATTCTGTATCTTTTGTTTTTTTAAGACGTGCAAAGCACGTTTTTCATTAAGAGAGGAGAAAAAGTAGCCGGTTCAGGTTACAACAAGGCACGGGACCCAACGAAAAGAAGAAAAGGTTTACACTGCCCTCACCAGGCGAACACCTAACAGCCTAACGAGCGGCAGAAAGCCCGCGTGCGCCCAGGACCGAGCCTCAACAAGGATCGCCGGAACGAGCGCCACCGGCATGAGAGCTTCCTTGTCATGAACGCGTCTGTTCCGCTCCCTCCAAAGCGACCAAGCGACCAGCCAGACGAAGGAGTCGAAACCTTTCCTCCGCACCTTAGCGACCTGTTTCCTGACGGAGCACCACCACTCTGCGAACCTGACCGGGCGATCCGGCGTAAGGTTCTGAAGGAGAATATGCCTGAGTGCCAAGAACCAGGCCTCTCTAGAGAAGACACAGTCCACAATCAGGTGGTCCAACGTTTCAGATTCCTGTGCGCAGAGCGCGCAGGTGTCCGAGTCCCTTAGCCCGTGACGGTGGAGTCTAGCAGAGGTCTAGCAACGGCCATGCAAGGCCAGCCAGGCGAAGAACTTGCACTTCCCCGGCATGTGAACCTTCCAGATCTGGCGTGCTCCGAGGATCTCCACGCGACCAAGAAAGAGAGCGGAGTAGGCCGAAGCCGAGGAGTAAACTCCGCTAGGCGACCACTTCCAGATGAACTGGTCAGGCTCGGACGTGAGCCTGACCTCCTGCAGTAGGTCCCAGATGACAAGGTACTGCAAGACCACCTGCACAGTCCGGGCGTGGGTGACATCTGCGATCCAACGAATCCCGACCGTCCCCACGTGCAGGGCCTCAGCGACAGTGCGGGACCGACGCACCCTCGGCAAGACCGCGACCCAGAGATTAGGTGCCAAGGACTTGACGGAGCACCCGGAGATCCAGCTGTCCTCCCAGAAGAGTGCACGGGTACCGTCCCCAACCTCCACAGAGATGGAGGCGTTGAAGAAGGCCAGAGTGGCCTGGTCGACAGGGAAGCGGAACGCCGCCCACGTCCTGTCCGGGTCAGTCCTCGCTAGCCAGAGCCAACGAAGGCGCAATGACGTACCAAAGACACGGAGGTTGGGTAGGCCGAGTTCCCCGCAGTGTGTGGGGCAGGTGACATTCACCCAAGCGACCAGACAGCGACCACCCGAGACCACCTCTATGCCGGACTAGAGGAAGCCACGGATGAGAGTTGCGACCGCGCGAAGTGCCCAAGGGGATATGGAGATCGCCATCAAAATATGAACCGGGATGGCAGAGAGGGTGGATTTGGCGAGGACGAGGCGGCCACTGCGGCTCAACAGTCTGCCCTGCCAAGGAGGCAGGCGTCTAGCAACCTTATCGACCAGTGGCTGCAACGCCGCCTTGGGTAGTCTTTTGATAGAAAGGGGGACCCTAAGGTAGGTGCAAGGGAAGTCGGTGATTGTGCAGGAGAGGATAGAACGGACCAAAACCAAATGATCCTCGGAGCAATTTATAGGGTAGACCTGGCTTTTGGTGTAGTTTGCCGCCAAACCAGCCGCGCTCTCGAAGAGTGACAACACCGCCTTGACGACCCGCAGATCGAGCTCTACCGGAGAAAAGAAAGCGACCACATCGTCTGCGTAGAGAGAGGTGCGAAAGCGGATGTTCCTCCCTAGATCCAGAAGGAGACCACGGGATTCCGCCTTGCAGAAGAGGGCATGGAAGCATTCCATGACCAGCACGAAGAGCATGGGGATAGGGGGTCTCCCTGGCGCATGCCTCGACCGTGGCAGATCCGCAGCCCAGGGGCACCATTAAGCAAAACCCTGGTGCTAGCAGTGGACAGAATAACCGAGATCCAATCGGTCCACCTGCGTGGGCTGCCGACCGCCGAAAGGAGCTCGAGAAGAAAGACCCAGCCGACCGAGTCGAAGGTTTTGGCTAGATCAATCTTGAACATGATCCTAGGAAGCTTTCGACTAGAGAGCGTTCTCGCCGTGCCAAGCACGTAGCAGAAGTTATCATGGATGAGGCGACCTTTGATAAATGCACTTTGGTTGGACGAGATTAGAGAAGAGAGGTGCGGGACGAAACGGTTAGCTGCAGCTTTGGAGCTGGGTGCTGGCCCATTATCACCGGCCCAATGCTCGATTGGTCCAAATGCCTGCCGGCCAATACACTACTGACTCCCGTCGTCGTTGCCAATTGACCCCTCACCGCCGGCACCTCCGCCCCCGCCGATCCATCACCCGTCGAATTCGATCGATAGATTAACAATTAATTACCAGGACGCTGTAGGCGAAGCCCTCGATGACGTTCTCGACAACGGTGACTGCGGTGAGCTCGACGGAGCCGAGGTGGCCGACGAAGCCCACGGTGACGAAGCCGATGGAGAACTGGAAGACGGCAGTGAGGATGGCCGGGAAAGCGATGTATTTTTGGGCTTTGGTCCATGTCCGTCGGTCTCGGGCGACTCCTGGCGCTGCCGGGTCGACCCACCGAGGCGCCTAGCTGCGGTCGGAGCAGGATTGGGCAGCAACGACGCGGCTCGCAGGAGGACTTGGGCGCGGGCGTCGGCGAGGACCTGCGAGGCTGGACGTGGCATTGGCCGCGCCCGCGGGAGCTCTTCGTGTGCAACCTTCCTCGCCGCTGCGACGTCGAGGACCTGCTCCAGCTCTTCAGACCCCACTACACCGTCCTCTCCGTCCAGGTGCAGAGAGATGATGACAATTTTGAGAACACATGTTATGAGTATTGCAAAGTTCAGTATGATGGAAGCTGAGCTGCTGAGGATACTTCCTCTGCAGCAAGTTATGATATCGCTAATGAAGGATGACGACACGGGCCAGCAAGTGAAAGATGTGAAGCTCATGGCACTCGAGTTTCTTGAAGAGTTTGCTATTGATGTTGGCTTCTGATCTTTTGTACGTAGGCACAAGCAGGTCATGTATTTCGTGGGAATTGTAATTGTGGGAAAATTGATTGAAATTTGTATCATATTCTATGCGTCGTGGCCGCCGGCTCCACCGCCAGGCGCCAAGGCCGCGGGGTGCGAGCTGCGGTGGGGGAGTTCAAGTGTGAGCCCGTGCGCGACACGCCCAGGGAAGCCCTCGTGGCGCGCCTCTAGGACGGGCTTGATGCCATGGCCACCCGCGTCGTCCGCGACCTGCTGCGGCCGCGCGTGCCAGCACCACCACCAGCAGTCGGTCGGCTGTGGCCTCCGGCGAGGTCACCGACGGTCGGGTGTGGCCTTTGCGGCGGTTTTTTTCTCTCCGATCTATTTTGCCGTACTTGAGTGGGATACCGTGTGAGATTACTGTGTTCCAAAACTACTCCTAAGTAGGTTCCGTCAAAACAATAAAGGAACTGGAGGTTCCTCCCGGTTCCTCTCAAGCACCGTAACGAGCCTCATAGATTATGTATAAACAAAGGAGGCACACAGTAGTTTGTTGAACATCAATCATGGTTAAGAAAAGAAGTTCAATCAACACCATTATGATAATAGAGGTAATTTAAAGCAGGAAAAGAGAACAGTTCTTCTGTAGTGACACACATGTTGTTCTACTCAAAATTACAAACTACATTCAAACACGCCAATTCTGAAGAAGAATCAACCATCACAAGCAACCACTAAAAGTCTAGTCTTTAAGAGGTATAAAAGCGCCGCCTTGCTTTGCCCTAGCTAGATGATAAGGCAAGCATTATTAGGTCCATTTTCTCCGCTGTATGTATACGTTTGGAATACGTGCCAGCTTGTTCATGTCCTCTCCAGATTTGCATCTTCTTTCGAGTACCATTCCACATATTAGAGTCAATGTCTGCAGTCCAATGATCTGTTGGATGCACGCAGGCAAAGTATCAATGTGGTAGGCATCCAATCTGAGCTCCCGGAGGGAGGTAATCTCTGGCAACCACTCTGGCAGCGTCGTAATATTTTTGCAGTTCAGTATCTCTACTTTCTGAAGGGATCTCCATTCTCGAATGCTCACTGGCAAAGGTAGCTCATCAGCACAGTCATCGATAGTTAATTCTGCAATTTGGAATCGACGTAGACCCTCCCAGGATGCAGAAGACAGGAATCTGCTGTGCCTGATCTCCATTTTAGATACCAACATCGTAGTCTTAGGTACGGATGCCCCCATGATTCGCTCAAGTGATGGCAAAAGGTCTTCACCTTGTTGCTCCACGCATCCTGGTATGTACGTGGCACTATTCCTTGGGATTGATGGTTTGAAGCTCAACTTAGAACAATTGTGTACCTCAAAATCTTGAAGTACTGGGAACAAATTCTCATCATTATCCTGCTCTTTCTTGGATATCTGGAGCTCCTGGTTGTTTAATTCGGACATGACAATTCGTCTGAGATTTCTGAGTGGTTCAGGGCACCAGATGCGAATTATCGACCCTAGGCTTTGTACTAGTGACATGTGCAGGTATTCGAGGCTCTCTAACCGATCCAAATGGAGATCATTAAATTGCACTTTGGAGAGCTCCAGTTTCACGAGATTTCGCAGTGAAGACATCCAGCGAGGGAAATCAGCACTAAAATAATTCTTGATGCAAAGTATTTCAAGGCCATTACTTGGCTGTAGCTTTTCTAACACTAGCAGAGATTTATTCTGCAAGTTTAGAAGAGTATTATTAGTGCAATAATCGCATTCCAAAGTCAATGAATGTATCTGCTTCTTCTCCATAAGTTTGAGATTCTCTGCTTTCTCCAATTTCGTCGATTCACCACTAAGACCAGTAATATGCACTTCAATAAGATGAGAAACAATATTCTGCAGAAGCGTATCGCTTGACCCGATGGAAATAACAGGTGCCTGCACTTCCGGGAACACAGAGAAACATAAGTAAGGCATGCTGCTACGGCCGAGCATGGTAGCACAGAGCAGTCAGATCTCGGAAGATAAGCTTATACAATTGAACGTAAGATATATCTACTGCGGCTATCATATCAGTGCACATGAGGGTCACAGAAAAATGCAGATAGGCTGCAATAATATTCTTTAGCCGATTATCAAGTATAGATCTACATGTTACGCTGAGAAAATAGGGGGTGGTAGTTGAGGATTGCAGAGTAGTTTACCTCAGTTGTATCTACACTTTTAATGTGTTTAATCTTGTCTCTGTCCACTCCTATTGTACAACGCTCGCGGAGTCTGTAGTTACACTTACTGAGGACCAACTTGTCCAAAGCAGTCAGGTCTTGGATGGATTGGGGCAAAAGCTCTAGTTTAGCAGCATGCACAGTCAGCTCCTGTAGTGACATGAGTTCACCAAGCCATTCTGGTAGAGCCAAAAAATTCCAACAATCTAGTATCTTAAGCTTTTTAAGGAAGCGGCACCTTCGAATGGCATCTGGCAATGTGATAAGATCGATGCAGGATTCAATATTCAACTGCTCTAGATTAACGATGGACTGAAGAAGTTTGGAAACATCCGGAGGAAATCTACAGTTCCTTATCTCCAATTTCAACAATGCTAAGTTTGAGCTTCCAACACATCGCTCAGATAACAGAACATCACTGCTTGCTTCTATAGTACAGTTTCGACTACCTGGGAAAGCTGGAAGAAACCTCAATTTGGGGCACTTTATAATGGTAAGCACGTGGAGATCGGGAAACAAGTCATTTCCACTGCTTTCCTGAAGCTGCTGTTCATCATGAGTTGCCCACGCCTCCAGGTTAACCATTTCCTGAAGTCTAAGTTCTCTAAGTTTTCTAAATGGCCTCTCAACCCCGTATATATGATCCCCTTTTCTGACCCTAGGCATATTTGAGATGTGCAGTACTTCCAAGTTTGGTAGTGAGCCTAATAAAGGGATTAGCCCACACCATATCATGTTACACATCTCAATTTTCACAAGATTTGGAAGGAAAGAAGCAATATTCAGCATCCAAGAGCAAAATGTCTCGCCACTGTATCCTTGTATTCGAAGTGTTTCTAGGTTTCCATGAGGCCGGAGCTTATCTAGAACTGCAATGTCCTCCACTGAAGCTTGGGCTGAACTTGTGCTGTACCACACCAAAGTTAGTGACTGCAGTCGCCGATATTGGGTCAACTGTCCGGTGACTTTCTCTTTTCTATTTACACATTGAAGATTCTTTATAGTTAGCCGCCTAATTTCGTTGTCATGGTATTTGTGTAGAAGAGAGATATTACTGGTGGATTTGCCCAGGTATACAAGCGATGGCAAAACACCATTTTTTTCTTCATACATCCGTCGCACACAAAAATGAACCGCCTGCATATTATGAACACGTGTAATTGTTAAATGAGAAATTTTAGAGTCTATGAAAAAAGGAGAGCCGTTCATCCGGCGAAATCGAACGGTGGAAACAAAGGAAGTAGCAAAAGAAAAAACCAAAAAGTACTAATTTGGTGGGATCATGTACCGAAAATAGTGAGAAATTACAATTATGTGTAAATCTATTTAGTTTTTTTTGGTAAGACGAATAAGAAAGAAAAGTACATGCAAGTCAGCCTTACAAATGGGCTATTCTCGAAAACAAATGCTTCACAATGTAACTACAACCTTAGTTTTTCTAGACAAATTAGCAGTGGCGTGAAACACTTCCTCACCCTCATTGGCGGTACAAACTAACCAGATTTCCTAAACGCACAGCAAACAGTATTTTCTGCATACAAATTAGAGAACTGAACCCTAATTGGGTGTGTAAAGATACCCTCTAATTTGTGAGATCCAAATATGGGAGTATAAAAAACGTGTCATATATACAATCCAATTCCTAGATTAGTAGATTGCACTATTTCGCGAGTTCTTTTTCCAAATGTCACTATCTCACTGTTCATGGGACAAAGGGAGCTTGTATGGAGGAAATAATGTAGTACAATGTAAATGCCTCTGCAAGCCTACCTCCTTTGTCTGTACAAACGGAATATCATAACCCTCCAGACTCCAAAATATTTCTTCTTCTGTTATTCCGGCAGATGGTACTACAGTCAATTTCTCCAATGGGATACTAAAGTCGACTCTTTTCTGGATATGCACTCCATTTTGAAATGAGCACCCTATCATCAATTTCAAGTTCCTGCAGATTGAATGCCCGCAAAAGTTTAAAATCAAAGCCCGTACAGTTTCTTAGCTTTAGTTTCCGAAAGGTTTTACAATGGATGTCCAGACTGTACAACGAGCAATTAGTGAGAACTAACTCATCCACGATGATGTTTATAACTCTGGTCCAATGTCTCAAAGTTTCTTCTGGACACTCTGCGAAACACATTTTTGATTTGAGTTTAGGGGTTGAATGCCACTTTTCATGTGCCAGATTGAGAGTGCTATCCCTGATGAAATACTCTTTACATATTGGGATATATGGATATAGTTTTAGATTCTGGCAACTTTCTATCTTCATATAATCAAGCGTAGGGCATGCTACTTGTGCGTGTTCAGAAAGAGCAAGAGATAACGGTGTTGGTAGCAATTGGGGCTCTACTGACGTCAGTGTTGCTTGATCTCTTTTTTCATTAGTTGGAGCAGGGAACAGTGCTGAGCTGCTGGTAGTAAGTGAGAGATTTCCAACACTACTGTTCTGCATTCCCATTGCTTCTCTGGACCTGCTGGCACAAAAACACAGGGATTCGAACCAACCCTTTAACTTTAGTAGAAATGCTGCTACCGCCTTTCTTTTCATTTGCTTTATAGGAAGAGAACCAGTTAACTTGTCAATGTCTTCTGTTTCTATCTCTTCCTCGTGACGGTTATGACTTAATTCCACGTCATGTATGCCTATCTGTGTGTTGTCATCAAAGCATACAAGTACAGTGGTGCTTTCTTGTAGTTGAACCAGTGTTAGTCGTCTTAGCTTCTTGCACGGTACAATTCGTACATGGCGAAGTAGGGGCATATTGTTGATTTCCAGTTCTTGTAGATTTGGTAAATAGCCCAATGTAGGAATATAGTCACATCCCTTGAGATCAGACAGTACAATTTTCACAAGATTCGGGAGTGTATCATTCACCTTGTTAATCCAATCCGGAAATGTGTTGCCTTCGTATCCTTTTAAAGAGAGGCACTGTAAATTTGGAGGAGGCCTCATATTTTCCAGCACCGTAGTAGGATTTGCTTGAACTCCTTCAATAGAAGATCCAATATCAGATGAGGACCACTCAAAACTCACCGAATGAAGTTGTGGCTTCTTACCCAGTTCCAATTGCTTTACTTCCTCTGCTGACACCACATTCTCCATGCATCTGATATTTAGATCATGGTGTGTAAGACCAAGGATTTGCTGGAGAACCAAAATGTTACTGCAGCTGTCACCATGTTGTTGGCGTACATCAAAATTAGGCAAGGTTAGAAGGTCTACCAATCTTGCAATACCTTCCTCCGAGAAGAGCGTAAAACCTCCAACTGAAAGATATTTCAGATGAACCAAACGTTGGGTAACAATATCCTCTTGCAGCATACCCAGCTCTAGTTCTTTGTTGGGATCTTCCGAATCCTCTGCATTTTCTGCAGAGATGCCTGGACCTTCAGGATGACCTTTTGCACCAACCCCAGAGAGATTCAGATACTCCAGTTTACCAAATTTCCAGAACGGAATCAAATTCAGAAAATTCTGAATTTTAGAACAGCCTGACAGATTCAAACACCGGAGTTTACAAAGTCTGGTGCAAGATTCGGGAAGGGTAGCCAGATTAGTACAATTTGATAACTCCAAAACTTCCAACATCAGGCAACCAGAATAATTCCGGAAAAATTCAGGAAGAACCTCGAGAGAGGTACAACCAGATAAATTCAAAACTACAAGCTTCAACATTCGCTCAAATAACCCAGGAGGCAGTTGTCTCAATTGGCGGCAGAAGGACTTGTTTAGATCTTTCATATTCAAAAGGGCATCGAAAGAGGCAGGGAGCATTTGAAGTTCATAACAGTGTGACAGGTTGAGGAATGAAAGTTTCTGAAGCCCACCAAACGATGAAGGCAGCATACGAAGTCCCGAACAATGTGATAGGTTCAGCTGCTGCAGCTTCGTAAGTTTGTGAATGTCTTCTGGCAGCTCTTTAAGATTAGAGCAGCCGTGCAGGTCCAAATATTGTAGCTCGAGAAATTCACAAATGTACCTCGGGAGTTCAACGAGGCAGGTATTTTCTGAAAGGTTCAATGATTGCAAACCATGCAAGGAGCTCAAGACTTTCGGTAGCTGGTCAGTAGACCTGAGCATTTTTCGGGCCGGGCCGGGTTCGGGCCGGGCTGAAAAAAATTTCTGTTATTTCGGGCCGAAAAAATCCTGCCCATGACCATCCCACTGGACGCATCGGGCCTCAATTTTCGGGCCGGGCTCGGGCCGGGCCCGGGCTTGGGCGGGCCGCCCGCGCATTTTATAGTGTAAAACAACTAAAAACAGCATTTCGGGCCAGGCTCGGGCCAAAAAATTTTTTTGCGGGCTTCAAGATCTCTGTCCACGCCCGTCCAGTAAGGTTCGTGGGCGGGCCGGGCTCAAAATGCTCAGGTATACTGGTCAGTTTTCATGCCAGATATATTCAGGAACTTCAATAACCTCAATTTGCCAATAGAGTCAGGTAGGTGTGCAATAGTACAAGCGCTCAAGTTCAGCACACGTAAGAATTCGGCTTTCTTCAAGGATATATTGTGAATGTCGCTGCAATACTTAAAATGGAGTACTCTCACTGTAGGAGGTATAGATTCATAACGAACTTGACCAGAGAAATTCAAGAACAGCATGTATCGGCAGTTGTGCATATTGTCATGAGAGCTTTGTTCCCTCGTAGGGTCATAAAGAGTAACTTCATCATCCGCAACTAATCTTGCAAGGTCATGAATCATATTGTTCATATGTAATAGTACATTTTGAGGTTTCGTATATCTTGAAAACATCTGTAAAAGAAAATGAACCTGTGTTAGTAAACTTTTGGTCCCATTTTTTAGACAAAGATTAACTGCTCATGCCGTCATGCATCTTAATATGAGCTTTGTTATGGTACTGGAAGGTAATAGGTAGTACTTGTGTTAAGATTTTCCCATCAGCTAATTTAATATAAAATAAATAAATAAAATTAGTAATTGAGTCCACCAAACTGATATTTCCTCGTACTACTGTATTGGTACTTCCTGGTACTACTATCATTAGATTTCATCATATGGATGACTCAGTATTTCATGCACAAAATCCAATGAATACTACTTATTGTACACCACCCTTCTCTTCGTGTTGCCTTCTAATTTTTTTAAAAAATAATCTTGAATCCATATTCAAACTTCCATTTTACAAACCAAAACATTGGAGGATTACCTACTACTAGAAGAAATGAGCTTTTACAACATGTAATTCTGGCATTAAGTCCAACTTTAGGATGTGCCCCTTGGATGAAAATCGATCTCGCCAATATGTCAGCAGGTGACAACACTGGATTTTCACTGGTTTTGGGAAAGATCATCAGGGTCAGCTGACCCTGACAAAAGGGCATAGATCCGTCCCTATATGTCAGTAACATTGCCAGTCATATGTTCAGCTTTGATTTCAAGTGATTGGTATGTATTGCAGATAAAATCTTGGCTCTATTTAGGTGATATTGCCACAATTCGAAATGTGACAATTGTTGACACTCAAATTTGGCAATTCTGGAAGACCCGGTCAGACCTCTTCCCCAACCCGGCCAGACCGGCCTGATCAAGTTGTTCAAAAGGTTGTTTGGACTTCACCATTGGATAATTTTCGTCGAGTAGATCAAGATGCATATGTAGAACGTCCAAATCGGAGTCCGGATAAGGTAGATATGGCTTCTGAAAGACCTGCACCCCGGCAGACTGGTTAGACCGGGATACAGGGGCGGTTAGACCGGGTTTCCCAGTGAAATACGAGTTATGAGTTGTGTTTTGACACGAAATTTGTATAGGCTTCGACTCCTACTGGGGCAAGACCTCCCCACCATATATTTATGAAGGGTCATGGCCGGTTGAGGGGATCACAATCGAATCAAACATCACCTTTTACTTTTCAAACCATAAACCTCTCTTCCAACCTCCACGCTGTCCTTCTCTTGATCTCCACGGTCATAGATGGCGTCCTAAGGCCTGCTGGCCGACCTAGGGCACGCCGACGACGTCCTCACCCTGACGGGGTCCCTCCCGGGCGAGAGTTTCGACAGTCTTTGCTAGCTTACTCGTAAACTAGTCGTTCTTCGTCACGTAAGTGCGTCGGTTATCCTTTGCTGGTTTGCTCGTAAACCTAGCCATCCTCCATCACATAAGTGTGGTATTTATTAGGGCTGGACGAAAAGCTCGAAGCTCATTAGCTCGCTCGAACTCGCTCGTTAGTGGCTCGGCTCGACTCGGCTCGTTAGTAAATTAGTAACGAGCCGAGCTCAGGTTTTAGCTCGCTACGATAACGAGCCGAGCTCGAGCTGGCTCGCGAGCCGCTCGTGAGCCCTAACGAGCCAGGATTGCAGCAGCTAGCAAACAGCCTAATAGGTCCAACTTTATATCACAACCTAATAACTTGGAGTACTAGATTGCTTGTTGACTACTTGGTTTCATTGTTGGTTGGCTTGTAAACATGTTGCATTTGTTGATTCCATACTTACCTATTAACTATGATTTTTTGAATTTATAACTGTTAACGAGCTGGCTCGCGAGCTTAACGAGCCAGTTCGAGCTTCTTAACGAGCCGAGCCGAGCTGGGTTCCTAGCTCGCTAAGATAACGAGCTAAAACGAGCCGAGCCATAATGAGCCGAGCCTTAATGAGACGAGCCAGGCTCGATATCCAGCCCTAGTATTTATCTCCCCGAACGACCATCTTGAGCTAGGGCGGTCTAATCTCGTTGCCAGGGCGGTCTAACCTCCCTGGGTAGCCTTTTCTGCTCTTCGGTCCGTTCGTGACCCGCACGCTCTAGTGCTCTCGTGTGTTGGCCATAAAAGGTGTCAACACATTTTGGCGACTCCGCTGGGGAAGAAAGATCAGGTTGCTCAAATCGTTCTATTAATCTCTAGTCTTTTACCAAATTGTACTACTATTTTGATTTGCCAACTGTAGTTGGATCTGGTCTTTCGGGACTGTTTGCATCTACACTTGTGATTTTGCATCAGGCTGCTCAAGTCGTTTGCATTGTGTCTTGCTTGCTATTACATATTGAAAACTAGAAGAGAAGCAAGATTTGGGTCATTGATTGCTTGGATTATCAAGGTTATTTGGATTTATCTATATTACAAGATCTGAAGCATCAAGACCTATTATGGTGGGCTATCCATATACTTCGCATCAATTCCGCTATAACGAGCGCAAGGTACAATTTGCAAATACATTACATATGTCTAATGTTAATAGTTATTTTGCAAGTACCATGATTCCTTATGTTGATGTTGCTAGATTTGATACTAGTAGGCATATTGCATCGGCTAGTACTTGTTCAGATAGTTTTTATTGTTCAAACTATAATTCTGAATTTAATATGCAAAAGCTATTGCCATATAATATGCATGTTTTGAACTTTAATGATACTAGCAACATACAACATTACCCTTACACACCGGCTGTGCAACAAGTTCAAGAGTCGGTTAATAATAGCATGTATCAAGGCCAAACTAACATGATGAGTTTGGCCAATTCTTATGGGACACCACATGCTAGTAATGCTAATCATTTTCAGCAAGGTGTTTCATGCATTTATTCATCAGTTGGAAATTCACAATATGTTATTATTCTCCAAAATATGCCGGTGAATGAGAAAGTTGGTTATACTAATTCTAGCCACCCAGCCAGCTATTCTCAAACATCATGTGCCACCAATCTCTATAATATTCAACAAGGTAGAGATGAATCCGTTTTTAAATACTTAGAACGATTTAAAGAAACAAAGAATCAATGCTTTAATTTACCTTTTTCTGATTCAGATGTAGCTTATCTTGCTTTTAGATGTTTAAAACCATCCCTTAGAGATAGGTTGAGAGGTATAACATTTTATTCTCTTGATACAGTGCTTGTGAGAGCAATGGCACATGAATTAAGAATAAAAGAACAAAATGAGAAAATTGGCCATGCTAATTCTAGCCTTGCGGCCAGTTATCCTCAACCAATATATGCTACTTCACATGCTACTAAAGTGGAGGTTGCACCTACCTTCTCAGCATCACTTGCAAATGTTAATAATCATGATTTAGCTTTGAATGTTCATCATAACTATAGCCAAATTAATGGAAATTCAGCAAGTGTGCACTTATATGAAGAGGTCAGAGAAGAGGACCTCTCTGAGGAGATGCAGCAAGAATTAAATACGATTCTTGCACGATTTCAGCAAGACTTTCTTTCTCAGGTAGCAATCTCTAAGAAAAATAAAAATGGTTCAGATTTGAGTAGTAGTTCGATTATTTTCATATTTGAACCAAATAATATACATTCTGAATCTGTTACATCTAAAGAGTCAAGCTTAGCTGTAAAAGAGCATGTCAAGCAAAATAAAATAGCCATGCTTGATTATCCTGAAGCCGGAGTTGTCGTACATTTTACTAGTGATTATCATATCGCTAAGCGACAAGTTTAGGCTGAAAAATATCAGAACATCAAACTGTTGAAAACCAAGACAAAGGAAGCGAGAAGGAAACATTAGCATGTCGACACGAGGTGATTTCCAGCAAACCTGGAAGACCCGGTCTAACCGGCCCTATGACCCGGTCTGACCGGCCTGAACAAAGTGTGACTGTTGGCTGCCATCTGGAGGAGAAGTACGACATCATCCACATCAAGCTTCCTCGTCTATCCAATTTACTTGATAAGGTATGCTTTACAAGTAATTCCCAATCAGATCATGTATTTTCAGTTAAATCTTCTTTTAGTGATTTAGTCATAAATAGCTCTAAGAGATCGATTGAGGATGGTAATTTACTTGCTAATAGTAGTATACCTTCAGATTCTATCAGCAACTGCATTGTAAAAATTAAAAAGGTTGATCATAAAAATGCTTTGACATTTAAATTTTCTACATCATCATTGTCAAATTTTTTATCTTAATGGTGTGCTTATGGTTATTCTGCATTTAAAAGTAAGAAATCAAAACTGAGAGCCATTGTGAAATCTGATGCAAATATAGTGATCAACTCTAAATCATCGGGTATGAGAAGTGCGAAGAAAGGTATAGCTGAATGGGTTGATGAGAAATCTGAACCATTCCTTTGCTTGGCCTTAAAGCCTTCTCCACAAAAGTATCGGTTGGAGAAAATAAAGTACACCTTTGATTTGACTTTGTGTGACAATTTATTTGATATCTTGTTGGAGAAAAATTTTATTAAACACTCTGATCACAAAGTTAGTTCATCACCTCTTGAGTTAGGAGATAGAAAATATTGCAAGTGGCATAATTCATTTGATCATAATACTAGTGATTGCAATATTTTTCGCCAATTTATACAATCGGCCATTAATTTTGGACGATTGAGATTTTGTCAAACACAAGACCAATTGTCTACAATTGGTTTTGATAGCAATGGATCATTAAATCGGCTAGCATCACCGGTTTATCCGATGATTTAAATTTAGTTGCCAAAGACGAAGATTCAAAGCTCCCAAGTGATGAGAAGGACATCGTTCATGACTTGCAAGATCAAGCAATTATTGAGGACGATGAGCCTATCAAAATCCCAGAAGTTACTGGGGGCAAATGGATTTTTCTCGATCAAACCAAGAACCTGTTGATGCTGCTGTGCTGGGACAGGCGGTCAGGCCGCCCAGGTAAGGAGGTCTAACCGGGTTGTACCAATAGGTCAGACCAACCTCCAAAGTCGGTCAAATCGGGTCAGGTCCGAAAGATCAAAAAATGTTGAGACCTGAACGTTCTGTACGTAATGGAGGTAAAGACCATGTCAAGCACAATGGTAAGAAGCCGAAGCTCACCTTTGCTGAACTTCTAGATAAATATCAAAAAGATAATGAGGCCAAGCATGCTAATCGGTCAAATGATGCTAAATCTTCAAGATCACTTCCTAAATGTAATTCTGGGAATTGGAATCGGCAAAGAAAGGGTTTTCAATCAACAACATCATATTCTCCTTTTGAGCCATCAATGCCAGTTTCATATGCTCCATATCCCACTAATGTTCATCCTGTCTCATCATGGGGGTGGAGTGATTCATGGGCACATACTCCTTCATATTTCAGACCATATCATGTTGAGTATGCAGCTCCAAGACGACCATCACGTGCAAGACAACCATATTTCAAAAATGAACGTTTTGAGCATAAAGATCGGTCTAGAGTTCAAAATAAGAAAAAAGTTGTCAAGCAAGTTTACCGAGTAAAAAGAGATGGTCGCAAAGATAAAAGTTCAGATCTGAATTCAGTTAATGGAAAGCTGATTAATGTGTCAAGCACTTCGGTTACTAATGGCAAAGGAAAGGAAAACTCAACTGTCGATCTTCCAAGTGCCAAATCTGAACAAAAGAAGTTGAAGTGGTCGAAAAACAAGAAAAGAGCACCGCTGTCTAGAATCAGAGCAAAGTCAAGTCCTACACTTGGTTTATCAAATTGGCAGAAAAAGGAGCTACAAAGGTTTAGTGCTCAAGAGTTGAAAAAGAGAGGCAAGGCATGAGTTCCTAAAGGAAGCATTCAAGACACGGATGATGATCAAGCAAAAGTTGCAACACAGTTGAAGGAGAACAAAAGATATGAGAGACGGTCTTCAAAATTAAGATTTGCACCAAATCATCAAAATTATTGGTCGTTACCTAAATCATTTGCTTCACAAATGCCACATATGCCTATGTTTTGTAATTCATCCTTAGGTGTGCTTGATTATCACTCATACTCTTATTTTGGTCCTTGGGTTCCACATGGATCATCTTTATATCATAGAGGGTCATCACCATATTTCTATGCATATTAATCAATAACGATAACTGAAATATTTAGTTCCTCGAGATAATTTAAATTTCTGAATTTACATATCTCTACCCTTCTATTTCAGTTGTGCATACTCTTATGGATGGATTCATTATGGATGATATTGAATTATTGTCCTTCACAACATACATGGCCAATGAATCTCTTTAGTCATCGTCCTAAAGTGATACCTTCCCAATGAGAGGTTTCTTATGACTTTTTGGTGCCTTAAGTGCTCGGGGGGGGGGGGAGGGGGGCAAGGTATTTATAAAAGTGTAATTTGCTACCATGGAGTTTCTATTTACTAGATCGGCTTGCAAAATTTCTCACGACATTGTTGTTGTCTTTATTTCACCAAGTGATGGTGTTTTGAGATTTTTAGCCGGTTGAAGTATTTAGTCTTAATAAGCAAGCCATAATTGAAAGTTTTCTATTCAGGCTAAAATTTTATGATCCATGGTTGCAAAATCATACAGAGACATTTAGGTGATTCATTGCTGAAGGTGCATCGAGTATTTATCTTTGAATAAGTTACTATGTGTATTCTTGATAGATGTTTAGGTGATCATCTCAACTTTATTATGCATCATCTCTGTAAGCATCAAAATTCAGGATTGTCACTCTGAAATAGTAAGCATCATTTCATGGTGTCCAAAAGACATTCTCATGAGAAAAGTTCGATGTGTAGCAATTTCGGAGGGTGCACCCTGCATAGGCCGGTCTAACCGCTACTAGGGGCCGGTCTGACCGGTATGACTACTATGTTGGCTATTGAAATTTCAGAACTTGGTGAATCCAAATTAGCAGCTTATGGGAAAAGCTTGTTGCTAGATATTTGCATAATTCAAGATGCATTGAAAGACAAGGTAAAAACTAGCTAAGGGGTTCAAGAGTAATCTGTCCATTACCAATTCTAAGGTAATTGGATCATATTCATATTTTTGGGGCTGGTTACTCACCTTATTTTGTTTATGGGTAAAATTACTTGTGGATGCAATACTGAATTTTTTATCCTTCTCTATTGTCAATTTGAGAAGTATGACAAAGACCAATTGACATTATAGCAATTTGGTTGTTTTATGCATTCACATTGGCCAACAAGTGTGAGAGTGACTTCAAGTTAATATTTCAAGGAATTCACAGCCGAGGTAGTATGTACTCAGATTTGTTTCACTCTCACAAGATGTAGAAATGACAGCAACAAGTTGAATTCTCCATATTTGACAAATTCAAGTAATTCGACTGATAGATTCTATCGTCCTTAAAAAGTGAAACTTGTTTGCTATTCTTGTGTTCAGCATTGTTCCTGTGCAATTTTGGTGTTGATAAGTATTTCTTAGTACGCAAGCTTTACCAAGAAACAGGGGGCATATGTTGACACTCAAATTTGGCAATTCTGGACCTCTTCCCCAACCCGGTCAGACCAGCCTGATAAAGTTGCTCAAAAGGTTGTTTGGACTTCACCATTGGATAGTTCTCGTCGAGTAGATCAAGATGCATATGTAGAACGTCCAAATCGGAGTCCGGATGAGGTAGATATGACTTCTGAAAGACCTGCACCCGGCAGACCTGTCAGACCAGGATACAGGGGCGGTTAGACCGGGTTTCCCAGTGAAATCCGAGTTAGGAGTTGTATTTTGACACGAGATTTGTATAGGCTTCGACTGCTACTAGGGAAAGACCTTCCCACCCTATATTTATGTAGGGCCATGGCCGATTGAGGGGATCACAATCGAATCAAACATCACATTTTACTTTTCAAACCCTAAACCTCTCTTCCAACCCCCATGATGTGCTTCTCTTGATCTCCACGGTCATAGATGGCGTCCTAGGGCCTGCTGGCCGACCTAGGGCACGCCGGCGACGTCCTCACCCTGACGGCGTCTCTCCCGGCGAGAGCTTTGACGGTCTTTGCTAGTTTGCTCGTAAACTAGTCGTTCTTCGTCACATAAGTGCGTCGGTTATCCTTTGATGGTTTGCTCGTAAATCTAGCCGTCCTCCATCACGTAAGTGTGGTATTTATCTCCCCGAACGACCATCTTGAGCCAGGGTGGTCTAACCTCGTTGCCAGGGCGGTCTAACCTCCCTGGGCAGTTTTTTTTGCTCTTCGGTCCGTTCGTGACCCGCACGCTCTAGTGCTCTCGTGTGTTGGCCATAAAAGGTGTCAACAACAATACATCAGTTATATTGCCACGAATCATCGTATGGACATTTATTTAACTTCCGTTGCAAGAGGTTACACATGTTGTAAGGTGATTCTTTTGTCAAAATCTACTAGTGTGGTACCCCAAAAAATAGTTGCAACAAAAAGAATTGTCGAATTTACTGTTGCATATATAGTAATATTAGCATGATCTTAACTATTGCTCAGTGCATTATGATTGTGTGAGAGAGAGATGGCGTGGAGTGAGAGTATGGCTGCCCAGGAATCGATATGAAGCCGGATAAGAAACCGGGCGGCCGTAGAGTCAGCGTGGGAAAGAAGGGCACACAAGGGAGAAATAGGCACAAAAGTGGGGCATGCAGGGGATAAATAGGCGGAAAAAGGGTGCTGAATGGCAGGGTTGGGGTTTGAACCCCCGCCCTTGCCTTCGGCAGGGTGGTTTCTATTGACACCATTTTTCAACACGCGTCAAATCGACAAGGCAAAAAGATGAAATCGGCTAAGAGAGAGAATCTGTCCGGTTTTTCCGTCAACAAATTCCAACCACCAGGTTGTAGTTGCGTTAGTGATTTTAGTTGATAAGTGACTCTATTTGAACCGTTTTGAACCAGCGGTTCAACCGGTTGAACCAATAAGCAATTGAACCATGTACCGAGAGCTCAACCAGTTCATTGTTTGGTCCAGTCCTAATAACTATGTCTGTCTCTCCTCTATTCTCTCTCTCCTTATATCTGTCCACCTCCTGCTCGCCACCCATCAGCTGTTGCGTGCAGCCTGCTGGGTGCTGGTCATGGTCGGTCGCCACCAAGCGGGCATCGGGCAGGAGACCATGTGTCAGTGCGTGCACGACGCACACACCCCTCCACTGACCACATCGTAGACTCTCAGCCTCTCACGGATCCGCGAGTCCATGATATGAAGTCACCAACCGGAGGTTCAACAAATGCTTCTCCTTCTTCTTTGGCCTCAAAGCGCTGCCTTTTCCCCAAGCTGCCACCTCCAGCAGCAGTGAACATGAATAGCACACTAGTTGCTTTTCCAACACTAGGTACTAAACTACTGACTGGGGCATTTTGATTGACTCATGTAGATTAGTAGATAGTTGTGTATGCCAGAAATGTTTTGAATAGATCTTTATATTTTCTATTGCCATCTTGGCAAGATCTAAGAGGTCAAGGGTAGGAAATGGAAGCCCTAGTCAAGATCTTGGTTTGTGTTTGTGTGTACTACAAGTGCAACTCTAACTCCTCCATCTAGCCCAACAATGACTGATGCAGCTTCTTTGCCTTCTTTGCCAAGTAGAGGTGGTACTGATGGGATTTCTTTTCTAAGTGGAGGTGTAACTAGTGCTGCTGGTGGAAGTGTAAGTGGTGTTGTTATTGGTGGTGCTGTGGGTGGAGCACAAGTACCAGCATAGGAACACTACTAGGGAATGAGACTTCCGTCCCAGTGCAATTTTCACATTAGTACCGGTTTTTTGGCGTCCGGTACTAATGTGAACAAGAACCGGTACTAATATGACGTGCGAAGGAAGAGCCCCGCGGAGCTCTCGTGTGACCCACATTAGTATCGGGCCCTATTACGCACCGGTACTAATGTTCCATATTAGTACCAGTGACTAATACGGCCCGCTACTAATGTGAACGCTGCATATTAGTACCGGGCCGTATTACAAAACAGTATTAATGTGAGCACATTAGTACCGGTTCGTAATACGGCCCGGTACTAATGTGCAACGACTATATCTCAGCTTCTGCCTCCTCCAGCCCGAGCCCCCCTCCACTTTCTCCACTTCGAGCTCCCCCTTCTCCATGGCACCCTAGAGGAGCTTTTGCCGGATTTGTGATCATTTCTCGACTATTTCACTCATTGAAGTGGTGTAGAGGTTAGTTACTTCACCCTCTCTTGATATATATGAGTATTACTTTGAGTTTTGTTGGTTAAAATAGGAGCATTTTGGCATTTTAAAATGAGCTAAGAACGGGGACTTTTTCTATTTATATGTATTTTGTCTACGTTCTAATGGAATTGATTGCAATGGATGTGCCGTGTTAGTTGGATGAGATGTTGTATATGATGATAGAATTTTGTTTTTTCATAAATTTTTATACAAATAAATATATTAAATGTTTCTTTGATGTGGCTAAATGTGATAAAATCTTTATTATTAAGGATGTGTAAGCTTAAAATTTCTCACACATTGCTACCATCTGATGAGATAAAAAGCATGCACATTGTATATTTCATCATTCTTTTTTCATGCTACCAATGATTGCAATTCATTTCATCGGCAAATACAATCGGACATCAATGAAGGACGTTTAGTTTTTCATGATATGCAAATCGATCAAAATCCTTTTCCTATGAATGCCTTTATGAGCACTCTTGAGTTGTCAAATCCTAAGGTGCTCATTTGGCCGGATGAAGTCAAAAAGGCTAAGGGGAAGATTGCGATCATTGGAGAGCAAAGGCCTGACAAGAAGGTACCACTGAAAGATATCCCTAACGTTGGAATGAAGGCTTCAACACTGGGGGGGAGACAAGGTGGACGAGGCCGGTAACACTTCAACCAGTCTAACCGGTGCTCAGGCCGGTCAAACCGGTGTCCTGGCCGGTCTGATCGGTATCTCCAGAAAGCCTGGAGATGCTCCCAAGTCCAAGACAAAGGTAAGGTCAAGTTTTGAAGAACTCTTGGTCAAGTATAAAAGGAAGAGGGTTGCCTAGAAATGACGTAATCAACCAAATGGTGCTAAGGGCACGAGAGCACCACCAAGACATGAAAATAACCACGTCCAGTAGACGACCTCTTCCCCTCATCCTCTTCGTCAGCTCTTTGATAGGGATACTATAACCTAGATCCCTTAACTTGGAATGGATGGCCGAGGGGATAACATCCTTCTTTTGGGCTCTACCTGCCAAAGTTCTAATAAAGAATTCCAGTCGGCCCGGGACAGTGTTGGCAACAACATAAAGAAAGGGGTCCATGTAGCTACTGCGCCCGCCCACTGAGCAGCAGATTGACTCATTTTAGTAGGGGTGGGCATTCGGTTTAAACTGACATTTCGGTTCGGTTTTTCGGTGTTCCAATATTTCGGTTTTCCAAGAATCAGAAACCGATCGGTGCAGCAGAAAAACAAAAACCGACGAATTCAGTTTCAGTGATTTCGGTTCGGTTTTCGGTAGAAACCGAACTTCCACCGAAGTTCATACATGACTGCAAGCACTTCGTCAGTTGAACGCACCCATACCCAGCACAAATCAAATGCTAAGAAAATTCTCATGTCTCACAAGCTAACACATTCACGATTCCCAAGATCAAAAGCCAACAAGAAACTCACGATTAGCAAGCGGACAAGCCATGAAGCCAGCAAGCTTTCATCTCACGATTTGACTTGGAAGGACCGAGTTCCCTGGACATACACCTACCGGCGACGAAATTTCCCAGCAGAGGTGTCTTTGTACTTTGAGGGCCCCTTTGGGAGCAAGGGCATGATGGCCCAGGGAAGGGGAGGCCCGACGGGGATTTTTCTAGGAAGTAGATTCCCTGTGATTTGCAGGCACCTGCGGCCCCCCTACCCCGTTGCTGTTTGGCAGCCAGGGAAAAAAGCACAGGGAATTTTTTATTTTTTAACAAAGGCACAGGGAAATTAGGAAGATGTTGGCATAATACATAGAAAATGTCCGCTAGCTCATAAAATTTGCTTCTCGTCCGACAAATGTGGCATTCCGAAGCATTTGCTACCAGAAAATTATCAAGCCAAAGCACATTACAATTTGAAAAACGTCCACAAAAATAAAAAAAAATAGTCATTTAACATCCTGACATATATGTATAAAAGAACAAAAGCAAACATCAGTCACAGATGCTAATCGTCCTCAAATCCATGAACAAATCCAAAATATGAAGAAAATGAGCCATGAGGGCAAAATAAGCCATAAATAATCTCACACCTCACAAATGAAGTACATCCAGCTACCTTAATTCAACATACATAAGGCATATTACATCCAACACATGCAATTGACAAAAAAAAGTGACAAGCCTCCTTTGGTCGTTTTTTTAATCTCCTCCACCACATGAAATAAAATAAAAATAACAGGTGCTCTTTGCAAGTTTCAAGCATCTACTTAATTAGCTACAGAACTCTACTCTTAACTTAATTATTGCCGCATAATCTAATTATTGTATAAGATATTTAGCTAGTAAATAAGCCAAGGACCTTCCCTCCAACATTTTTTCACCTATTCATCTTCTTCAACAGTTCACTGTTCACAGATTCTGAAAAAAAAAGGTCAGCATAAATAAATTAGCTTATCCTATATGCAATCCACCACTCCATCAGAACAGAAAGTGCAAGAATATAGGAAAACAAGGGAAGAACAAGTATATGCAAGAAGAACAAAGCATTCAGGAATGTGATACAAGGAATGTAGAATAATCCTTGTACCAAAAAATCTAAACAAGACAAAGTCAGAAATGTAACGAAAACGATGCTTCAAACACTAGAGAAACAAATAATCTTGGCTAGAGCCCCTTTCTTTGGATAAACCTGACAGTTCAAAGGGCATTACAGTGATACAGTCCAAGTGTTGTGTGGCCAGGTTTCAACATACAATGGAAGCTGCAAACTCAGTCCACAGTAAAAATGGCCTATAACCCACAAGTATTTTCTTCCCGGAAAACTAATCAACTTTACCCATTCTAATTCTAATTATTCAGAAATTTTCAAACAATCTGTCCCAGATAAATCACTTTTGCAAATGTCAGCTTAACAAAATGGTGGCATCAACCTTGCATGTAAAAATTACACTGATAAGCTAAAACAACTTTCATACCAGCATGGTGGCATCAACCTTGCATGTAAAAATTGAGGACATGGACATCTACATTGAGATATGTATGATTGAAAACCATGCATGCGGACAACACCACATGCCTGGCAGTGGCAGGTTTGATAGTACTTAAATTGTTTCACTTATTGGAAAAACAGAAAAACAAACACTAGATTAATGTACAAATGTTGATCCAAGATCAACACAGGCAGATTTTGAGCTCATGTAGGCATAAATGCTATGAATTTTTATTACGCCACATCTTGGTTCGACAAACTAACCAACATGGTTATATTACTAGGTCAGACCAGAATACTCCGAAGAGAGATCCTAAGTTGTCCGAGCGAGCATAATCTATGACCCCCTCTTTGTTCTGACCAGTTCAGCATTACCAGCCACACATGAACAAAGGCTAGAGTACAAAATGCTACTAGTACACAATTTCAGCCCAACACCACACTATCATTCCAATAATTATGCCCCCATGTGCAAATTCACAAAGCAATATGTAAAATACGAATGTTCATGTGTAAGATCTGCAGGCAGCTAGAAAAGGACATAACAATAACATCAAGAAAAGACCAACATCTACAAATTGAAAACTATGGTCACATGTCCATAACAAAAAAATAAGACATGTTTGAAAGTGCATAATAAGAAGGACAAGTACCTTAACAAACCTGCAGATTTAGCGTAGAGTTTAGAGCAGCCTCCTTAAATACAACATCAGGCTTGGCCCGCGCAGGATAAAGAAGAAGAAACAGTATGAATTGGAGGCAATAGTTCAGTGAGGGTAAAAAAGCATAGATGAAATGTCTATTAGCAAAATAAGCAGGGCAATATCTATCAAAAATGTCTAATAGAACTTTCCTTCAGGCACATGAAAACCCTTGGCAAGTGCAGACCGTAGGACCCCTGCATCAGATGCCGATCCTTCCCAACCACATGAGATGAATGTAAAATTCAAATCAAAGTTGCAAGCACACATCACGTTCTGTGACAAGGTCCCTTTCCTATTTCTGAAGGGAGCAGCTCTTTCTTGTGCAATAGTGATAGGGACATGAGTGCCATCAATGGCCCTAATGCAGTTCTGGAAGAAAGGCATAAAACGGGGATCTGATGCAATCTTCACATGGGTATGGTCCACATTTGGGAGCTTCACAAATCTTTGTGTAAGTGTTGGAATTATATCGAAGACCTCCGTTATTTTCCTATGGATAGTCTCACCACTGTGCTGAAATTCCTTCTTTAGCCTATCAGTGCTAGCATTGTAAGCAAGCATGAACATGAACATCCCCAGCTGCTCCTCAACTTTCACACCACGGGAGTCATGCAATAAATTCTCTGCCCTAAGATAATGTGCTGCAGCTCTAAATATCTCAGGCTCCATCCTAAACTCCACTCTGCACCAATTCGGATGGCCTTTTAATATTTCTTTGATCTTTTGTGCACCAGAAAGAGAAGAGGTGTGCTCTGGCCTTTTCTCATCATAAAGGCACAGTTGAAGTGCAGGGACCAAAACTAAAAAAAATTCATCATCCTCTTCCTCTTGCTCTAATATAAATCTCCTAAGGTCATCCTCCCAAGTTTCCATAGCAGTATCTAGACTTATTTGGCAGCTCGAACGAGTGACTGTCAGGATCAATTTTCATGTCCATGCAAAAAGAAAAAGGAAACAAAGAAACTGTAAATTGCACAATGAAACCATTCATTGCAGTGCACAAACTACAGGCTGCAGGCTTGCTAAACATGACACTATGACAGACGACGGTACAACATAAAGAAACATAAAGAAAATTACTGAAAACCTACCCACCTTTCCCCTCTGGAAAGGATCATCAACATACAAAAATTAAGGTTACCTACTTGCTACTACGTTTAACTCCTACAGGCAGGCTACAGATGATGTTTTATTTATTTTTTCCATTGAAAGAAATTTAAAGAACGTATTGAGCACAAATATATTGGCAAAACAGACTCAGTTACTACAATTAACAAAAACAAACCAAGAACAATAAGAACATGCCATTCTGTTTGCCAAAAATACAGGCTTCAAGCACTCATAAAAACCATGAACAGAAGTACAAGAACTAAAATCAAGAATACAGTAGTGTTCATCTAGTTGTAAGCAATAAAACTAATGGGAAACAGATGCATTATCCCAAAACTTTCCAAAGGTTCAACACATAAGAATGATAAAATATAATGTGCAAGCTCCAGCACTACAGGAAGGGTCGAGTTCCACCCCAACTATGGCTTCAGCATTAATACTAGAAAACTTCAGAACAGACTCACCGGCGAGACGGACGGGCTGTCGGAGAGCGAGCTGCCACCGTTGAAAGGCCCTCTGCTGTTGGGAGAGCAGGCCGGAGGTGAGCGGCGACACTTCCTACTGCAGCCAAATGAAACAACAGACCCATCAGTTAGGTACAGTTTGTGATATGTGGGGTTCAGCACTATCAAGCCAGTGATCGAAATGGTCACTAGCTGCCCCTTCTGTTTAACCACAATCATATTGGATAAAAGCGTGCATGGGCAACAGAATCTGCAAAAGCGTTGTTGTGTGAGCTGGTGCCAAAACTGCCAACTACCGAGTGTGCTAGATTACAAAATGAGGCATTTTCACTCGATAAAATATTTATTCTTTAGAAATTGAATTATTCAGACTGGCTATATATATGTAGCATGTGTTTTTATGAGTGCATGACTCAGGTCCTTCAGTTGCAGCAATGAGAGGCATATATACCCCTCTCGTCCGTGCTAAACTTTTTTTTTTAGCTGTGGAAGACATGGATCAATTTCCTGCTCTCTAGGAGAAAGACAAAAGAAGAACAATACTGTCCCAGCAGGAAATATAAGCAAGATCAGTAATAACAGATAACTGACTCACTCGTTGCCCCCTTGTTCAGTTTTGATAGCATGGTCGATAAAGAAACAATAATTAAACAAACTAAACTTGCTCGCACGAAGATCCAGACATCGTTAGGACACAGGACATCGCGAAGCACTAGGCTCGGCGATACATCATTTCAAAAGAAAAATCAGGGTACCTGCAATGATTCGACAAGCTAGTTCTCACCCAATGCATGTTATGTTCAGTAGTGCACACAAAAGCATCAGCTGAAACTCAGCTCAGGCAAAATCCCTAATCTCACCCAACATTTTCGCTCAAGGACGCTGCTGCAGCAGCAGCTGTGACAGTCATGACCCAACCCGGAAGGAGAGGTGAGCACGGCGTGTATACCTGGTTCTTGGTGCGGATGGCACGGGTCTTCTTGGGGCGGAGGTCGAGCGGAGCAGCTTCTTCTTCTTGTAGGCCTCCCTTAGCGCCGCCTTCTGCTTCTGCGAGATCACGGTGTCCACGCGCGAGATGGAGGTCACCTCGCTGAAACAGCAGAAGCCACAGATCCACGCCAATCAGAGGAAGAAAAGCAAGAGAAATCAAGCACACGCATCTTGGAGAGCTTGTTGGAGACCTCTTTGCAGTCGAATCCAGTAGCACAGAAAGAGGAACAAGGGATTGGTACCTTGCAGACGAGGACCAGGGCACATCTCTGGACGATGTGCGCAGGGCGGCGGCGCTTGGTCGGAGAGGCGGGCCGGCGGAGAGGAAGAAGGCGTCGAGGTCCCTCCTATCTCCCTCGCTCCGAGCGAACTGGGGACGTCGAGGCGTCGGTGGTGAAGCGGACAGGGACGTCGAGGGAGGCGTGGTGGAGCGGCGACGGTGTGGTGGAGGAGCGGCGACGGCGTGGTGGAGCGGCGGCGGCGGCGTGGACGCATGGTGGAGAGGACGGGGAGGGGGCGTCGCTGCCAAGAGAGAGAGGTCGCGGCGAGGAGAGGATAGCTCGGGGCGGCGCCGTCACGAGTCCGGAGGTGGGGAAGGGGCAGCACGGGGAAAAGGGGAGGTTAGGGTTGCGGCGACCTGGGTTTTTGGGCTGCCAAACGACGGAAGGATTCGGCCCGGGGTCAAAATTGACGTGGGGGTTCGGCCCGGGGAAAACGGGGGGAACCCTGCGGGATTTTTGTTTCCCAAAGGGGCCCTGAGTCTTCGACACTCGCCCAGGGCCACGGCCTTGGCTTTGGCTCGCCCCGACGCCGGCCGCCCGCCTTGCGCGCCGCCGCCGTCGCAGCCTTGCAGGAAGATAGATGTGGATACAAAGGTGCTATGCAGCTAGGGTTAGGAGAAGCTGACAGCTTTGGGCCTGCGCGTGAGTCTTGTTAGCTTTTTGCTGGTGGGCTGCATGCATTGTGGGAGGTAGGCCGCAGTGGGCCGAGATTGAGGTGTGGAACACACAGGGACATGGGTGGGGCTGAGAGGCTGACTGGCTGAGGGCGCTGCTGGCTTGCTTAATTCGGTGTCTTCGGTTATTCGGTTGGCGTGTGATGGAAAACCGAAGCCGAGAAAATAGATCGGTGTTCGCAAAGATGAAAACCGAAGCCGAAAACGAAAACCGAAAAAACCGACATTTCGGTTCGATTCGGCTCGGTTCGGGATTTTTTTTCGGTTTCGGTTTAAAAGTGCCCACCCCTACATTTTAGTATAGAAAAACACCATTCTATCCGACCTAGTAGGAAAAGTTACTAATTTGCATTCCTTAGGGGAAGTGGCATTTTCAAGGGTCGTTTTTGAAAACATTTGTCCCAACCATGTGCAAAAGTAAAGATTTCAGAGGTTCCTTAGGGACCGATTCACTATGCGTAGATTCAAGAAGGTATACACCACCAACATGGTAATTTTGCCTTTGCGCTATATCCTTTTGTTGGATCAGTTATGCCATGTTATTATCCTTGTTATTACTCACCTACTAATTATAGTAGTATGTATATGAAACCATATATTGCATACTCGAATTATGGTGCATTGCAATAGTCAATTGCTTGCAGTTTTAATTTGGTCAAAAGTGATGTGTATACTACTATTGAGACAGGTGAGGTTAGCAACAAGCAAAACTCTAAGTATATGCAGCCGAGGTGGTCGATCTCCCTTAGGTTTATCCCACACTCAAAAGAGAAGATTGCACAAGCGAGGGGTGGTGGATTGATCGGAGGAGCAAATTGAAGAGAAGCCAGCCAAGCCAACACAAACCAGGTAGGAGTGGCAGGTGGCGACCTCGACTTGAGCAAAACATGTTCAATGCTGATGTTTCGTTAGGCATCGTCCAGAGTAAGTTTTTAGTTCAGTAGAGTATTTTCGACACGTGCCCTTTGCCAAAAATAGAGGAACATATGTTGACACCTAAATTTGGCACCCAACCGGCCAAGCTGGACAGACAGGTCTGACCAATGTCCCTAGGCTCTGGCTGCTATAGCTGGTCTAGCAAGACCAACCGGTCTGACTGGGTGCCCTGATTCCGAGTTAAATCAAGGAGTTCTACTTGATTAAGACTTGTAAAGTGATTTTCTTGAGGGGCGAGATCTTCCCACCCTATAAATATAAATGGTCACTTCCCACCCTATAAATATAAATGGTCACGATCGATTGAGGCATCCAATCGATCAAATACAAAGTGCATCTACTATTTTATCTTTTTCCTTTTATCTCTTTGTTCTAGCTTATTTTCTAACCACATCTGATGTTCTTCCATAGTCTTCATGATGTCTGAAGGCGATCTAGGTGGCTTGCCGATCCTAGAACAATCTTACGTACACCAGCCCTGACGGGGTCCCTCCCGAGCAGACGTTCGTAGGTCTACGGCGACTCACCGACAACCCGATCTGACTTCCAACCACCGATCTGACGAGCCTGCACACAAGAGCTGCAGCAAGCCCCTCCACGCGTGTTGACTTGAAAAAGCGTCAACACCATCATTGATGAGGGAATGGTTAAGTTGTTTTCTCACCGGGTGTGTTTAGAAGTCTAACTTCCCCAAAATTCACTATGCAAAAAGAAGATTCCCCATCACATCAAACATCACATCAAAAATGCCGACACATGCATGGAGTACTAAATGTAGATGAAATCAAAAACTAATTACACAGTTTGGATGTACTTTGCGAGACGAATCTTTTGAGCCTAGTTAGGCCATGGTAGGACAATATTTACCACAAACAAACGAAAAGTGCTACAATGCTTTTCAGTTCGGAACGGTGCTTTTCAGCTCAAAATCCGTGCAAAATCCAGAATTTTGCATCCCAATTCAGAGAACTAAACACACCCACCATTCCCAACGGCTTTCATCCCTAAGCCAGTGCTATAGTGCAAAGGCTGGTGCGCAGGCCCCCTATGAGCCAGGTGTTGGGCCCATGAACCCCTAAAACAATGACATTTCCTCTTGCTTTTCCACAAAGAGCATTTTGAAAGACCCTCCTTCGGTGATGAAAACTTGCAAAATTCAGAGAACACGATAGTAATGGCTTGCAATGAAATAGATTTAGTAGGTCAGGCGTGGAGACAAGATTAAAATTTGCCAAAAAAAAAGTTTACTAAAGAGGGAAGGCAAATAAGCCAGAAACACCAACCACATTAACTCAGACTTGTGTAGCAGTAGATGAATATTATTTTTTTCTGAAACAAGATTGAGAAATTAAATAATAAACCTATGAAACGGAATTACTCTATCCGTTACAAATAGTAGGTCGTTTTGGTTTCTATAGGTGCATAATTTTTTTTTATGCATTTAGATATAATGTATGTCTCATAATAATATCTATGAACCTAAAAAAAGACAAAATCACCTATAATTTGGAACAGAAAGAGTAGTGGTTAAGAGAATGATGCCCTCAGAGAAAATATAATGCTGCAACAAACTTACTGAGGATGATGCCCTTACAACCTCCAAGAACGACATCCCAAAAAGCTCTTGTAGGTACTCCTCCGCGCGATCTGTGTTGTCAACAAATCCTATAGCAATCCACTGCTGAATCAGGTCCCTCTTCTCCAATGTAAAACCTTTTGGGAAGACTGAAAAGTATATAAAGCACGGCCTCAAATAATAAGGCATGTAGTAGTAGCTAATTCTCAAGGATGGCAATACTACAGTCGTTGGGTCACATCTCTCTTCCCACATAGCACTCTTCAGGGTTTCTTCCCACTTGGCCAATCGTTCATTCTGCAGACGGTACCCAAGAGATTTGACTGCCAAAGGCACGCCCTCACACTTTGTGACTATTTGTTTCCCAATTGCTTCTTTTTCCATTTGGTCTTCTGTAGTTACATTTAGAAATGCCTTTGCTTTGAATAGGTTCCAGCAGTCCTCATATGGTAAGATCCCGAACTTGAATTGAAATTTTGGATTCATCAGCTCAGCAACCTTCTCACTTCGAGTGGTTACAATGATCTTGCTGTCTGATGTGCGAGCTTTCAGCATCGTTCTTACGTCTTCCAATTTGAGTGCATCTTCTTCCCAGATGTCATCCAAGACAATGAGAGATCGCTTTCCACTGAGGATAATCTCCACTTGCTTCTGCACAGATGAAAGGTCAAACTGGATGCTCTGCCCATCAACTTGAACTTGGGAGATAATAGACTGGCCGATCGTTTCAACTTGAACTTGGGAGATAATAGATCGGCCGATCTTTTCAACATCTAATTTAGTGGACACATAAACCCAGAGTCGTCTGTTACCAAAATCTCTCACAGTTGTTGGATCGTTGAAAACCATTTGGGCAAGAGTGGTTTTACCCAGCCCACCAAAGCCGTAGATAGGGATTATGGAGTGTTCACAATCTTCTCTAAGCAAATCTTTCATCTCTGCCTTCTCTTTGATCCTCCCAATGATATCTTCTCCCATGGCTGAGGTTGTCGGCTGCGTCTGGATCACATCATGGTCGTTGGATCTCGTATCTGCCATGAAGTCGAATTTCTTCAACTCTAGTATGGTCTCCAAACGTTTTTTCGTGTCCTTCAACTTGCCAGGCATGGTTGCCCGTAACTTTAGAGGAATGGAGAGTTCCTATGAACCAATGCAGCAATACACAAAGAAAGTTAGAACAAGAATTGGAAGACAAAATAATAGAGGTCTTTTTCGATACACAATATCACCCTGTACCACCACTTTAAAAGAACTTGTATGTAATAGAAAATGATTTATTTGTAAGGGTCGGACGGTTGAGATTAATTCTGTACCACCGGTTTTTTTGTGTGGTACGGGTGGTATTCATAGGTGGTATTAGTAGCATATGGGTATCATTGGAAATGGAAAATATTTTTGTTGTAATATATGAAATTGGATATATGAAACGATTTAGGTATTGTACGCGGTATGTTTTTATTGTACTCGTTGGCGGTATGTTTTTTCCGAATAATATTTATTCACCAAATTACCATTTTCCCCACAGTAAAAAAACGACAATACCACCGTACTACCAAAGAGTGGTATTGTGTACCGAAAAAGAGCTCAAATATAAACATGAGATGAGCTAGATAGTGCATGCTACCTTCAGCAAGAAAATATATACATAGCTTAGTTTACCTTCGTAGACAAGAGCTCTTTTATGGTTGACCATACCACACAAAGGAGCACTGAAAATGTATAACTAGCCCTAAATAACCATTTTTAGGGCTATTTATGGAGGATAAAAGTCCTATTACGTGAGTACGTTATGATACAATATCATTCAACAGGAAAGGATTCATATTCATTCTCTATTCTCTTCTCTGTTTTCTATTTATGGAGGCAGAAGATACTTACTGATGTTGTACGGGTGTTAGCGTCAGAAGTAATGCTGCTGTGTGATATTTGGTACTCGAAATCCATCAGCATGTCCTCAATGTCATAAGCGCAGCTGCCTTGAGCATCCTCATCCAGACGCAGACCTCATCATCGTTCATCGATCGCTTCTCCGCCCTCCTGAGGCTAGCTTGTATGTTATCCAGCATAATTTGGAGTCCTCTCAACTCTTCACCGAGCCTAAGCTGTGAGGCGATAGCCTTCCACAAGGCGGTGCCCAGCTTGCTACCGACCTGCTTCAGCACTACAGAAGCGACCAATTCCCCAAGCCCCGCCATGGCGGAAGGGAACTGAAGTACTTTTTTTTGAGGAAACTGGAACTGAAGTACTCAACCAGGCAAGATATGATTGTTTGTGATCAGTTCGTTGAAAAAAAAAGATTTCACGGGATCAGGCTGTGTGGGCGACACAAAAAAAAATCGCACAAAAATACAGCATCAATTCAACACAGCTTTTCACAAAACTCTTTTAGGTGTCTCTGAATGAATAGAACTTCAGTTTTCTTCGCTAGAAAAAAACAGCTGCAAGATGCAAGGAAAGAAAGGGAGCTAATTTTAAACTCACCGTGAGGGTTTTTGACGATGGCACAGCAGCTGATTAGCGGTGGAAGCCGCTCATTCCATTTGCTCGCATGAGACCAGAGCACAAAGAGATGGAAATCCGGAAATAGGACGACCAACGGGAACAAGGGTCAGCAGAAGGACCTAGTGGCTTCTTGTATGGTACTCCTTCCCGGCTCAAATAATTAACAATTATATTTCTCAAAAAATAATAATTAAAAATTATATATTTTTTCTAAACACATAAGCACAGCTTATTTTAAACAAGAATTAAGGTGGAATTCATCAGCATGTTGGTTAAGTGTGCAAGGGTACGTGATCGTGAAGAGTATAAGTAGTACTATATGATTGTTTTAAAAAAAATCACTGTCTCCCTCCATACTTATTTTTCCTTTTGCTCTGTGATGTGCATGTCTTAAAGATAACCATAACTACTCAAGAGACATTTTCAACGCGCTTACGCGGACACAGCATTAGCCTGCCCTGCAACCTGCTGACCTAGCGCACCGCAGAATTCAACTTCGCTTCTCAGTAAAAACAAACAAGTTGGCTAAATAATTTGTAGCACGCCATATGATGAAATTGTGTGAGAAATGGTACCCCACGTTACCTCGGTCAGAACCAACTATGCTGATCCAGCCCAGCCAATCGTGGCTTCAAGTCTTCAACAAATCGTTGTTGTTGGTTATTGTAATTAGTGTAACGGTAAGGGACCAATATGCAAAGTGTAGTAATAAAGAGAAGAAAGAGGGCTGTGAGGAAGGATTGACCCAGCCAAAATTCCCCAATTTCAACATGGTATACAGAGCTAGGTTGGCCGCCACCGCCGCCGCCGCCGGAGCCCGATTGGCAGCCGCCGGAGCACGTAGGCGGCTGCGAGTCGCGGGCTCGGGCTCGGCGCGCGCGAGGGTCAGGCGTGGGCGCTGCAGCTGCAACACGAGCGGCTGGGTGCGTGGCGCTGGCCAGCGGAGCTGCTGCAGCGCGTGTGCAGGAGCAGCATGGGCGCAGGCTTGCGGGCAGCATTGTGCGAGGCAGCGTGCGGCCATGTGAAGCGTGCAGGACGTCACGGCCAGCGCAGACGTACATGTGGGCGAAGGTACTCAGGCACAAACTCTTGCATCAACATGTAGGCATAATGTAGAATGAATCATAGACTCAGGAGCATCCAAGCATGTCACAGGCATGTCCAATTATTTCAAAACATACACTCCATATACCCACTCTGAAACTGTTCAAACTGATGATGGCACTTCCCAACCTATCCATGGAGTAGGGTCCTTAGAGTGTACTCCATCCCTTTATTTATCGTCTGTGTTGCATGCTTCATCTTTCCCGGTTAACTTCCTAGCTCTATTGTTGATCAATTTAAGTGCATTGTTACTTTTGACGAAAATTCTTTTATCTTTCAGAAGAAGAGTACAGGGAGGGTGATTGGGACTGGAGTCAGGAATAATGGGTTGTGGTTTGTCAACAATGAGGAGTCAGCATTGACAGCAAGTTCCAGAGGACATGAGAGGGAGGTCTCACTCCTTCATCGTCGGTTAGGACATGTGACTTTTGAGAGCTTGAGCAAGTTGTACCCTGATGTTTTTAAGGAGGTAGATAGAAGTAAACTTTTGTGTGATGCATGTGAACTCGGCATGCATACAAGATCAGTTTATCCTAGCATCAGTCTTCGCAGTTGTGAACCCTTTATGCTGATACACTTTGATGTTTGGGGTCCCTGTCCAGTTACATCTGTGAGTGGATACAAGGGATTTGTCACCTTCATTGATTGCTATACCCGTATGACATGGATCTACATGCTCAAGGTTAAGAATGAAGTTCTTCGATGCTTTCAAGATTTTCATAAGTTAGTCACCAATCAATTTAATGCAAAGGTCAGAATTATTCATACTGATAATGGAAATAAGTATGTGAACAATGATTTTGGGACATATACTTCAGATCATGGTATTATACATCAAACCACTTGTCCTGGTACACCAACACAAAATGGTGTATCTGAGAGCAAGAATCGACATTTGTTGGAGGTTGTAAGGTTCCTAATGTTTCAAATGAATGTGCCTAAGTACCTCTGGAGTGAGGCTGTGATGACAGCAACATATCTCATCAACCTCATGCCATCTAGGGTACTTGGCATGAAGTCACCAGTTGAACTTCTGGTGGGACAACGAGAGTTCAAGGTGCCTCCTAAGGTGTTTGATTGTGTTTTCTTCGTCAGAGATCATAGGCTTTCAGTGGGAAAATTGGACCCACAAGCAGTGAGATGTATTTTGTTGGCTACTCATCTACACAAAAGGGATACAAGTGTTGGGACCCCATTGGTAAAAGGTTGTTTGTGAGTATGGATGTAACATTCTGTGAGGAAGAACCATATTATAAGGAGAAGCGTGATCTTGATCCATTCTTGGAGGAGTTCTCTTCAGTCCCTGAGAGTGATAGTAGAGAGAGGGAGGTTGAGAATGGTGATGTGCAAGATGACAGTGTGAATCATGAAGGGGTAGTTGTTGGGACAATTCCATGTCCTATAAATAAGAATGTTGGTTCAAGAGACTTGGCTAGTGAGGATTCAGGAGGTGTGATTGCTAATGGTGTGGTGGAAGATGAGGCTTCCGGAGGTGTGAGTGAGGATCATGATGATCCAAGTATTGATGTTCAGAAGGAGGTAGAGAATGATGAAGCTGTAGTTGTTGGGACAATCCCATGTCCCACTGGAGAGAAGGTGAGTGAGAAGCAGGGGGAGAAGGTGACTGAGAAGCAGGGAGAGAAGGTGAATGAGAAGCAGGTGGAGCGACCCATAGTGTATTTTCGCAAGCGAACTAAGAAGCAGGGGAGCAACCACAACCCGAACAAGTTGAAACTCCAATTCCCTCCTCGGACTCCTCTCCATCAAGCTCGCTAACTCCAACTGGTAACATCTCTCCCACCACTGAACATGTAGAGTTACCCCTTGCACAAAGTAGAGAACCTAGAGTCAATGCTGGAAAACCTCCTTCTCGTTATGGCTATGAACACGACATTGCTAAGTATGTTTCATACACTAGTGTCTCTCATGCATATAGAACATCTATTGCATCATTACAAGCAGTGCCTATTCCGAAGGATTGGAGGTGTGCTAAAGAGGATCCAAAGTGGAAAGATGCAATGAAAGAAGAGCTACTTGCCCTTCAAAAGAACAAGACATGGGGACTTGTTCATCTTCCAAAAGGAAAGAAGGCGGTTGGTTGCAAGTGGGTATTTACAGTAAAGCAAACTCCTGAAGGAAAGGTGGATAGGTACAAAGCAAAATTGGTTGCAAAGGGGTACAGTCAAACATATGGAATCGACTATGATGAAACCTTTGCACCTGTGGCAAAAATGGTACGGTGAGGGCCTTGATCTCTTGCGCAACCAACTTTGGTTGGTCACTTCCACTACGTGAAAACCTCAAATAGGTCACGCAACATTTGTAACGGGCCCTTAACACCCGTTACATAGACCCCATCTGTAACAGTTGTTGTTTGGCGCCTATTATGCATAAGCGCGGCAGGCTCGACCCCGACCTCGCCCTGACCTCGCCACCACAACGCCCGTTACCAATGAGCACTTCTGGTAATGGACTTCTTAAACGTCTGTTACATATTTTCTTTGTAACGGACGTTAAAATGTGTTCGATACGAAAGTGAAACCTATCGGTAACGGACTCTTTAAGTCCGTTACCGATGACTTTCCTATTGGAGACGAGTGGCTTTTAGGATGCGTCTCATTTTATGACAACCCAATTGGCGACGCTTGTTTGGAGCTAGCATCTCCTTTGTTTTCTCATATTAGAGACGTGTGTTGTTAACACGCGTCTGTCTTTGCGTTCTGACCACTCTGCTATCTCCGACACCCCCACTCGCTCTCTCTCCTCTGAGGGCCCCACTCGCTCTCTCCCCGCCGTTGCTGAAGCAGCATTTTCGCGCACTCTCTGAAGACCCCACTCGCTACGCGTGCGCTCTCTCTCTCTCTCCTCAGAAAGCTGGCGTTGCAGCAGGCCGGCCGGCCGCGTGCGCGACGGCGAAAGGGGCCAGCGGACGTCGACCGCGACGCGGCGTCCCTCCGCGCTGTATGTTGCCGTCCTCCAAAGCAGCAGCTAATCCTCCTCCTCGGGCTCGGTGCCGTCCTCTGCGCCGTCACCGTCACCGTCGCCGCGGTCGCGACGCCTCGTCCTCGGAAGCGCTCGCCTCGTAGACAGTCCTCGTCAAGGTGGAAATTGCCCCCTTCTATTGAACTTCGTTGTCCTAATCCTCTTACTCATTGGTTTTGGTGATGCATTATGCTCATTTGATGTATGAAAATTGTAGATGGTTGTTGCTGCTCGGGCTTGGATGTACAGTAAGTCCCGAGATTGGGATAGTTTCTTAGGGGGGTCAATGGTTTTCTAGATCAAGCAGAGGTGGATACGAGAAACCGTGGTGTTCAGGCAATGCTTTGCCCCTGTATAGATTGTCTCAACTAGAAGAAGTTCGGACAACGGGACAACATTTTTCATCATTTGATCACATGTGGGTTCAAAGAAAATTACACGTGTTGGAATAAACATGGTGAGGAAGGGCTTAATGAAGTCGAAGCAGAATGCCTAAATGAAGGTGAAGTGCGACACCATGCTACGGGCCTTAATAATGAAGGGCAGCGCTATGCCATGATGAAGAGCTTGATGAAGGTGGAGTTTTTGATGAGGAAAATGAACCATTCCCACCAATTGTGATGAGGCCTGAGGATATCACTGATCAAGAAGTTACGGGCTTCAATGATGGTGAATTGTTGCAACGTGTGCACAATGTTGATCAAATGTTGCGGGATGTTGAGTTTTAATGAGTGTATACAACTTCTGAATTAGCGAGACTGAAGCAGTTCGTTGAAGATTCAAAGAAACCCCTCTATCCTGGTTTCAAGAAGTACTCTCACCTTTCTGGTGATCTAAAACTTCTGCAGTTCAAGGCAGATCATGGTTGGAGCAACAAAAGTTTCAAACAACTATTGGATCTCCTTAAGGACATGCTACCCGAGGGAAACCAAATAGCCGAGTCTGACTATGAGGCAAAGAAGATAATTTGTCCTCTGTGAATATAGGTTGAAAAAATTCATGCTTGCAAGAATAGTTGTGTATTGTTCCGTAGAGATTATGAAGACCTTGACAAGTGCCCCAAGTGTGGGTTTGATCGGTACAAGAGTAAAAAAGATGGTGGAGATGATAACAATGTTGATGATGACGGAAACGAGCCCGTGGAGATCATAGGTAAGAAGAAGAAGAAGAAGGTTAAAGGGGCTCCTGTGAGGGTAGCATGGTATTTTTGCATCATTCCTCGGTTGAGAAGATGGTTCACCACACGAAAGGAGGCCCAACTCTTGCGTTGGCATAAGACACGAACGAAGGAAGTTGGCAAGATTAAGCACCCCACAGATGGCCAACAATGGCAAAACATTGATTCCCACTTTAAGGAATTTGCTGGTGAAAGTAGGAACATTCGGTTCGCTATGAGCACAGATGGCGTGAACCCATTCGGTAACCAGAGCTCAACACATAGCACCTGGCCTGTCGTGTTGTCAATGTACAACCTTCCACCCTGGTTATGCAAGAAACGAAAATACATGATGCTGACAATATTGGTCTCCGGGCCAAAGCAACCTGGCGACCGTATTGATGTCTACTTGAGGCCACTAGTTGATAACTTGAAGATACTTTGGAAGCCTGGTGTGAAGGAGGTTTGGGATGAGTTCGGCCGTGAGGAGTTCACATTGCACGCCATGTTGTTCACCACCATCAACAACAGCCCGGCTCATCGCAACCTTTCTGGCCAGAGTAAAAGGAAAGGTGCAGCTTGCCCACACTGATTGGAAGAAACTTGTGCAGTGTGGCTAAGAAATTCAAAGAAATTCTCATTTATGGGGCACCGTCGTTTCCTCAGCAAGAAACATGCCTACCGGGACATGGATTGTCAGTTTAATGGGGAAAAGGAGAATCGACAAGCGCCAATGCATGTGACTGGAGATCTGCTCCACTTGCAAGTCAAGGACGTCGAAACTATCGAGGAGTTACCCAAATTGTCTGAAAAGAAACTTCACAAAAGAAAGAAGCGAGATGGTGAAGAAGAAGAAGAAGATGGGCGAGGAATGTGGAACAAGAAATCAATTCTATGGGAGCTAGAGTATTGGCCGCTTTTGGATGTGCGTCATTCGATTGACAACATGCACGTCAAGAAGAATGTGTGTGAAGCTACTTTGGGAACATTACTACAACAGAAGTCGAAAGGAAAAGATCATAAAAATGCAAGGAAGGATCTTAAAGAAACGGGCATTAGGCCGGAGCTCTATGCAGAGGAAACAGACACGGGGATGGACCTTCCCGTTGCTGCAACCACCTTGTCAAAGGCAAAGAGAAAAGAATTATGTGAGTTTTTGCATGATTTGAAAGTACCTTCAGGCTACTCATCGAACTTCAAGAGGCTAGTGTCGGTGAAGGACATGAAAATAAATTTCAACTTGATGAAATCTCATGATTGCCATGTGTTGATGACATCTATTCTTCCTGTTGCACTAAGAGGTATCAAGATAGAACTGGTTCGTGATGCGGTCACGAGCTTGTGTTTATTCTTCAATGAAATAGAACAGAAGGTGATTGATGAGGATAAACTATTGGACTTAGAGAGGAGGCATTTTGAGACCCTATGCCTGCTTGAAGCTACCTTCCCACCATCATTCTTTGATCTCATGCTGCATCTAACAACACACCTCGCAAGGGAGATCTGGTACCTTGGCCCATCTTACCTTCATCAAATGTTTCCATATGAGAGGTACTATGGATTCCTCAAATCATTGGTACATAACAGGTCATTTCCGGAGGGAGCCATTGTTCGTGGCTATGAGACCATCGAAGCAGTGGAGTGGGCCATGGGTTATATGGACCCCCAAAACCCCATTAGTGTGCCTCGTTCACGGCATGAAGGTAGGCTTTCAGGTGTTGGGACCCTGGGGAAAAGTCAATCACTCCGCACCCAGAGGCCTTCATGAAGGCTCATTTCACTGTGATAGAACAGAGTGTTACCTACGTGAACAAAACCCTGGCTGTACTGAGGATTGGGTTGCAAAGAGACACATGCAATCCTTCAATAGGTGGCTCCGAGATTATGTCCAGAGTAGCAGCGCTGCTGTAACCGACAATCTAAGAAAACTAGCAGCAGGGCCATTATTCATTGTTACAACATATCAAGCAATGGATATCAATGGATACACGTTCTACACCATGGCCCAGGATGCCAAGAGCATCTATCAAAATAGTGGTGTGCGTGTACGGGCCGTCGACAATAAGAAGAACACAGCCACATATTATGGTCAAATAGAGGAAATTTAGGAGCTTGATTATGTAGGATTGAAGGTAGCCTTGTTTCAGTGTAGATGGGTCACCAATGCGAAGAGAGCTATGATCAAGGACAAATTTGGTTATGTTAGTGTTGATCTCCGGGTCTTTGGTTACAAAAACGAACCGTTTGTCTTTGCCAAGGATGTTGAGCAAGTGTTCTATGTACCTGACCTTGCAAAGAATAACTGGAGTGTGGTTTTGCCTGGAAAAAAAGATTGTTGGTGTTGAAAATGTTGTTGAGGAGGAGGAATACAACCAGTTTGACGAAAGTCCATCCTTTCACACTTCATACATGCCCCGAGTCTTGGGAGCTGACAAAACACCATACTTGCGAAGCGACCATCGTGAAAAGATCCATATACAAAAATCAAAGAAGAAAAAGAAGCAAGATTGATTTCTGCTGAATCCGATCCTTTTTGTAAAATGCAGGGATGTCTATTGCTGGAAATGGAATCCTTTTTGTAATATATGATGACTATATATTCTGCTTAAGATACTGTATATATTCGGTATATATTCTACCTGAAAAATTATGTGAGAAATGCAGCCTATATAAAAAAAGACAACCTGCCCGCCCGACAAATAAGACACGTGTTCACAAAACCCACGTCGCCGATAACTCTCCAAAGAGTTTGGTCAAACTTCAAAGAGTTTGACTCCTCGATAAGAGAGATGTGCAATTAGTAGTACCACTTCATCTACCCGTGAGAAAACCACAACTGCCTCCACTCCTCGTTGTGCCCCTCTGCCGCGCCCCAACGCCGTGCCTCCTCCGCTCCACGCTGCGCGACTTTCCTTCCACGCCGGCACTCATGGCATCGAGGGAGCACCCGCGGTCGCTCGCAGAACTCCCGCAGGAGGTGCTGGCGATCATCATTGGCCGAGTCGGTGCGACATCGAATCGGCCTATGGAGGACCTCTGCAGCCTACGGGGAACCTGCAAGAACATGCTCGGCCCCTACCGCGACAGAGACGTCGGTAGGCTCCTGGCACTGGATCGGGTTCTAGTCGAGCAAATGCAAAACAATGTCCTCGTCGGCTACAACGTCTTCCTTCGTAGCCTGGTTGTAGCCTGCAACCCGGTGGCCTGCTTCCTCACCGGGATGGACGACATCTTCGGCTTCGGCAGGAACCGCTGCCGTCAGCCTCCCCTCGACGAGCTCCACCGCGCTGCCAAGGACGGGCACAGAGGGGCGGCCTATGTGGCCGCCGTCTTCCTCTACAGAGCCAATAGCGGGGCCGACGACGCCGACGCCACTGCAATTGCGTACATGAAACAGGATGAAGGCGAGGAGCTAGGGCAGTGGCGTCCGTGTTTGATAAATAATGTGCAATCCCTGGATTTCCGGCATCGTGGAGTCAATCTGGCTTGGCAAATTAGGAGTGTCGCCCTTTGCCGTGGCCTCCGCCGGCCGACGCTGCCAACGGCGGTGGCACGAGGCAACATTCAACATTGCACAGGCAAAGCATTTTGCGGTACGGAGCCGAGCCGAAGGGGGTTTTGCATGTATTTCTGTAGTGATGAATGTAGGCTTCGTTACGAATGTAATGTCTTCTTCTATCGTGTAAAGTATCGTTCAATCGGTTATTGATAGACAAGATTTGATTTCTCACATTTCTTAGTCAAATCGAAGGTTGCGGCGACGTCTGCTTCCTCCTCTGTTCTATTGGAATGAAGAACAGTTTGTGTGGAAAAATGAGACGAGGATTAACCATCACGCGTCTCTAATTAGGGTGGGGCCCAGTTCTATTGGAATGAAGAACAGTTCTCATTTCTCCTTTTAATCTACAGTCAAATTTTGTAACATGTATTTCTCCGTCGTGCTTAGTCCAAATTTGATGATTTTTTTCTAGTTTTTTCTAAAATCTCCATCTTTTCATTAATTTCATTGTTTAGTGTATATTCTGTTTCGTGAATAATATTTATATGCCTTATCTTGTTCTTTGTAAGTACAACATAGAAATAATATTTGTTTTCCACAACCATTGGTAATGAAACTTTGCATTTCGTAATCTTAAGGTGAACACATTCTTGTGTTAAAATTTCAAATGCGTACGAGATCGAACATATTGCAAAGTATGGAAAACTTCAATGTTCAAGCAACATTCTAGGAATCTATGTGAGAGATGTAGCTATTTGTACACAAGTATATTCTTCCTTTATCGAAACCATTTGAATTTTTTATGACAAGTTTAGGCACCCAAATTATGTTTTCACGTAAATTTGTAGAATTTTTGGAGCAAACTGAGATGTTATTAGAATTATTATATCACAAGCATGAGATGTATATTCGAATTATAAGAATGTTAGGTATACAAATGTGACTGTTGATATTTTATTAAAATACTAAATATCCAAATATGAATTGATGTTATTTTTAATGAATTTTTAGGCGTTGTTTTACCGGCTCTAATATTTGATGGATGCGAGTTTCAGTTCTAAAAAATAGTGTCGGGCCCACACGTCAGTGTCAGCAGCCTATATAAAGGAGATAACCACCTGGACCTACCTGCCAACGAAGACGACGCGGGTTTACTAACCAGCGTCGGCGATGACTATCCACTGTCTCCAAGATCGAGTTCATCACAGGAGGAACAGATACTGTAGGTGACGTGGATGGATCTGCTCGCGCCTCTTTGATCGAGCTCATGACATATATACAAAATCGAACAACCAAACTAACCAGTTCATGTTCGACAAATAAACTAAGCAGTTCATGATCGACAAACTAAGCAGTCCAACAACCTGATGAACAAACTGACGAACGCACAATAATCACAAACACATTATTAATGGTACAGGAGTGGATCAATTAGTCGGTCGCCGCTGTCGGAGTCCCGCCGTCGGAGCCGTCATCACCGCCGTCGGAGCCGTCGTCGCCGAGAAGAGACCGCTGGACCACGGGGAGCTTCTCAAGCTTTTCAGCCAACACGTGGATCCTGAAGGCGAGACCCTTGACGCTGTCATCCTTGTTATGGTCAGGCGCCTAGATCTTGAACGCTTCACCAACATCTCGGAGCGTCATGAATGCGCCCTGGAGCAGTTCGACGGCGAAGCTGATGTCGGCGGCCTCCTTCTTCTCCTTCTCCTTGGGCGACACCGGCTCCTTTCCCTTCTCCTTGATGGTCAACTTCCTCCGACGGTGGCTTTCGTCGTCGTCATCCTCTCTTTGTCCCCGCTTCGCCGATGGGTCACTCGACGACATGCTCTTCTCGCTCCTTGTTGGTGTGATCTCTCGTTGATCGGAGTTTGTGGTTTTGTGATGGCGAGGGGGAAGAAGATGAAGCGAAAGAAACGATATGATTATGGAGCAACCAGCAGTCGGGGATTTATGATGACAAGACGTGAACCGTCAGGGCACCTTCCTCCCCACACCCCACGTCCCCCTACGCCTCGGGAACCTTTTTTGGAGAAAAATCGTCCAAAAACACGCGTCGCATTTCAATTTCGCTGGAAGGTGGAGGGGCAGGGGCAGTTGTCGGGCCCACGTGTCAGCAGCCAAACCGCGTCGCCTTTCAAATTCCATATTATTAGTAATGGGTGTTTATAAATGGCCGCGTCGCCTTTCAATTTCCAAACCCCGTCACCTTTCAATTTCCAAATCCCGCCGCCTTTCCATTTCCTGCCCCTTCTCCTTGATGGCCGCAATGTGCTTCATGGAGATGCTGCCAAATGAACTGGTCGCCCAGATCATCCTCCGCTGCATCAAGGGTGAGCCCGTCATTCGTTTCCTGATCCTTCGTAATCGGGTCTGCGGCACCTTCCGGTGCATCTGCGACTCGGATGAGGTACTCCTGCAGGTGTCGCTGCGTGAGCTTCGTCAGGAGTGCAAGAATCGCTACGTCAGGTCCTTGTTGGAAGAGCGCTTTCGCCTTGCCAAACATTCGGAGGCATTATGCTTTGAGGGGATGGAAAGGTTGATGAGGCGGCGGAATCCCGATTAGGGTCTGGAGCTCGTCGAAAAGGCCGCTGCCAAAGACGCTGGTGCGAAGTACTTCTTAGCAATGCTGAAGTATCGTCGCAACCCTGCGGACCCCGAAGCGATGGCACTGCTCCACGGAATCAGCGGCGAGCCGTCGCCCCCTGACGGGCGGTGGAAGAACCACAACCTGCACCGGCTGCGCTACCTCGTCCGCCGGGATCTCCAGAACATTGCGTGGTGGTACTAGCTTCGTGACGACGACGATGACATTCTGTTGCTGCCCGTCCAGAATCCCCACGTCTGCATTCGGGCAGCGGGATGTAGGCGCTACGGGCCGGAGACCCCAAGGATCATCCACTACTGCAGCGCCGAGTGTCGCATCCGTCATGAGTTCGACCTCTGGACGCGTGGATTCAGCGTCGCGGTGGAGTACGCCGTCAGCAGGATGAACATCAGGATGTAGGCGGAAGCATCAATAAAAATTATGTATCTTGAATGTAAATTATTACATATTCTGTGTCGCATTCATAAGATTTGATTTGTCACATTTCTGGGTCAAATCGAAGGTTGCGGTGGTTTCATTTGCTACATTAGAGGCCTAGGGTGCCCTCTTGGATGTCAAAGCGGGCACGGCGGCGGCGGTGGCCTCTGCTAGTCTGCTTCCTCCTCTGTTCTATTGGGTGGGCATAGGAGACGAGGATTGGAGGAGCAAATGAGACGGGGTTAACCACCCCCTCTGTTCTATTGGAATGAAGAACAGTTCTCATTTCTCCTTTTAATCTGCAGTCAAATTTTGTAACATGTATTTCTCCGTCGTACTTAGTCCAAATTTGATAATTTTTTTCCTATTTTTTTTAAATCCCCATCTTTTCATTAATTTCATTGTTTAGTGTATACTCCATTTCGTGAATAATGTTTATATGCCTTTATCTTGTTTTTTGTAAGTACAACATAGAAATAATATTTGTTTTCCACAATCATTAGTAATGAAAATTTGCATTTCGTACTCTTAAGGTGAACACAAGCTTGTGTAAAAATTTCAAATGCGTACGAGATCAAACATGTTGTAAAGTGTGGAAAACTTCAATGTTCAAGCAACATTCTAGGAAACTATGTGAGAGATGTAGCCATTTGTACACAAGTATATTCTTCCTTTATCGAAACCATTTGAGTTTTTTATGACAAGTTTAGGTACCCAATTTATGTTGCCACGTCAATTTGTAGAATTTTTGGAGCAAACTAAGATGTTATTAGAATTATTATACCACAAGCATGAGATGTATATTCGAATTATAAGAATGTTGGGTATACAAGTGTGACTGTTGACATTTTATTAAAATACTAAATATCCAAATATGAATTGATGTTATTTTTAATGAATTTTTAGGTGTTGTTTTACCGGCTCTAATATTTGATGGATGCGAGTTTCATTTCTAAAAAATAGTTTCGGGCCCACGCGTCAGTGTCAGCAGCCTATGTAAAGAAGATACCTGCCGACGAAGGCGACGCGAGTTTACTAACCAGTGTCGGCGATGACTATGCATTGTCAGCGTCAGTAGGCAAACCTTGCGCGCGCTGTACAAAAATTCCCACCTATATTGACTATAATGCCCATGGAATTCCAATTCCACCAGAGAGTCGTTCAAGGGCACGCCAGAAATTTCTGTGGACATAGTAACGCGCTCGCAGGGGACATATACTCGAGAGTCTAATTCAGACAGATCCACCACGCCCGCACTCTCCCCGCCGCCGTCCTGCTCCTTCTCCAGCCCTAGCCCGCCGTCGCCGCTCTCCCCGCCGCAGCCTTGCTCTTCTCCAGCCCCACCGTTCCCGGCGTGACGTTGGCGAAGCGGCTCCAGCCATGACGACGGTGACGAGGACGCGGTTACTGGTGTGCGGACAGCGTCCCGGCCAACCTAGAGATGGTGACGCGGATCCAGCATCCCCGGACACGACGACGAGCTGGCCACCTCAGGCAACGAGGCGACGCGGATGAGGCCTCTCCGACCACCACGAGAACAACTACTTCATTCGCGACAGAGGTTAGTGCTGCTTCAACCCCCAACGCCCTCTCTCTGCTCGACCACCCAATCTGCTATTCCTGTCAAGGTGGATTAGGGAGACTGCTACTTTACGGTTGTTCACATAGGATTATTTTCCTGGAATTGCCTGCATTAGTACAGCATGCCTTAATAGTTCATTTTTAATTGATTGGCTGTGGATTTGACGGATGAATTTTGTTGCTCCAAGTCTGTTTGAATAAATTGTTACTAACAGATGAACTTATATGAACTGTTGAAATTTTGTTATGCTTCGAATGTACCAGATCGACAGTTATACTTTAGACCTGTTAGCATACTTTAATTCTGATTGCTTTGTCCTCTTGTTGCATGTACACATGGAACACACAATTCGTTGCTGCTGAAGTTGGACAAGGAAGCAGTTGAAGGAATTTAGTCTCTGCTTTGATATATAAGCATATTGCTTCACCCTGTCAAAATGGTTAGCACCTATCCCCAACCTGTATGCTAATATCAACTATTTTGCCTGTCAGAGAATAAGAATTTATCTTATTTTGTTTAGGTTTTCAGTCTAGCTTATGTTGCTCTACTGACGACCTGACATATCATCTATGCAGTCTCCCACAACATCAAACTTCTCTACCTCCAATGCACCATCACAGCCCATCGACGGTGAACCTTGTTCACAGCCTATCGACGGTGATCCTTCTTCACAGGGTCACTCAACACATACTGCTGCAAGTAGTACTCGATCCCGCGGGTCAAGGACACAAACCAAATGGCCAGAAGACAAGTTGACCGCAACTGGACTTGATAACAATTATTGGCCTACCCCAGATGCTACGAGGGATAGATTTGTATTGGTCTGTGGCCTCATTGCTCGAGAGAGGGTGTCAATCAACAAGGCAGTTGAAGATCTCTCACCAATTGAGAAGGAAGAGCTGTTCACAGTTTTAGAGGAAAAGCTAGATTACCCAGTCAATATGGCTGAATCTGTTCGCAAGAAGACAGTTAAGGCAGCTATGTCAGAGATTGCAACCTTGCAACGTCGGTTCAAGACCCATTTAAGAAAAAAATATGTGAGCCAAGAGGAGACTCCCTTTGTGAAGCATGCCTTTTTGCAGCCAGAAGACTGGACCGTATTTGTGCAGGAAACCAATTCTCCTAGATTTCAGCGATTGAGCCAGGGGATGAAAGAAAAGAGAGCATTGCATAATAAGCCACACAGGACGGGCAGAAAAGGTTATGTTCGTAAAAGGAAAGAGTGGGAGGAGGAGGATGCAAAGCTAGCTGAAGAAGGAAAACAGAACCCTTGGGACCAATTTCCTGGACGTTCGAGGCCTTATCTGCGGGCAAGGGTAGGGAAGAAGAAGACCACTAGTGAAGGAAGCAGGGACATAACATTCAGTAACCCTGCGGTGGTGGGGGTAGCAACTAGGGTGAAAACACTTGCAGCTCAGGCTAGCAATGGTTCTTTCCATGGGGTTAGGGAGAATGATATCCTCACCACAGCACTTGAGACTCCAGAGCATCGAGGTCGGGTTCGAGGCGTGTCTAGTTCACTTGGCTAGGGTAAAGGGTTTGGTGAAGAGTTTGCTGGAATGTACATGAAGAAGAGGAACAAGAAGGCTGTACCGCAGATGGAAGAGCTAATTGGTGAAGCAGTCACCAGAATTGTCTCCATGCTAGCAGAATCAGGCATTGTCCATATACCGGAAAATGTACTTCATCCTCCCCAATCACTACCTGTCAGTAGCAGCGAGGAAGAAGATGTGCATGGCCTTGAGGAAGAAGATGTGCATGGCAGTGAGGAAGAAGAAGCACGTGGCAGAGAGGAAGACCATTGGCATGTCAGCGAGGACGAAGGTAGTCAACAGCATATTGATAGTCGATCACCTATGCTGGACACAATAGATAAGCTGACAGAGCCAACCAAGTGCAGCCTTTTGGATGGCTCCGGGAATAAAGTGGAGCTCGCACTAGCCACTGTCTTTCCATTGCAAAAGACTCTCCATACAGTACCGGTGCAGGATGGGTATGCTGTGGTGCAACCTAGTTATGTGTGGGGCAATACGAGTCACTACCCTCTGCCTGTACCAATTGGGGGGATGAAGTAACAACCCTAGCTGAGGCTCTCTGTAAAAGGATCCAATGGTCAAAGAACAGGATCCATGTACCACCCATTACGAGAAATACCAACCCTGCACCCACATCAGGTAGCAGGGGTACAACATCAGATGGAGGTACTGCAGCTTAGCGTCAGCAAGAGAAAGCTCAATAGCAGCAGCAGCAGATCAGCAAAACTACGTAGCAGGAGCATCGACAATAGCAGGAGGAGGACATACAATCTCCGCCTAAGAAGCAGCAGCAGATCAGCAAAACTACGCAGCAGGAGCATCGACAACAGCAGGAGGAGGACAGGCAATCTCTGCCTAAGCAGCTGCAGCGACAGGCGGAGGACAGGCAATCTCCGCCTGAGCAGTAGCCACCGCAGAAGAAGGGGGCCAGGAAACCTCTGCCTAGAGATGAGCTTCTTAACTGTTTTTGGACAAAACGGGATCCAAAATACAAGCCTGTTGTGCCTATGTTGTCAGAAGAGGACTTATAGGCTGCTGGACCGAATTGTGCCAGGTTGCATGCTTACGCCATGGAACACAGTAAGGATAAACTTAGTTTTCCAGCAAAGTTGCCTGAAGACTCCTTTCATGGTGCTGGTGATTTAATGTTAAATATTGCATTCAGTGACGTGTATGACCTTATAACCCTGGTTGCTCTAGATGAGACCTTCTTGAGGTTGTGGACATTGTAAGTGCCTTAAAACCAAAAAAAGATATTTCTTTAATATTGACCACAAATTTCATGCATGCTAACATTTGGATTTTTTGTAGGAAAATGATGGACAAGGCAGCAGAGATGAAGATCAGTGTTGGGTTTTTGGATCCACAGGTTCTCACGACCACAAAGATTGATAAGGAGTCTTCCCTTGTAATACAAGCATTGAGAAATGCAATGACGAATGACTACGTGGTGGGTGCCTCCTGCACCGGTGGCCACTGTGTAACACTGATCATCTGTATGAAGTTCAAAGAGGTTTGGTATCTAGATTCTGCTAAACATCATCCCGCGCGAAAGTTCGAAGACCTCCGAGCGCTTGTGAATTGGTCCGTACCTTGTAGGTTTTGTTCACAAAATTCAATCTCTTAGTGTTTCTAATCGGTATTGCTGATCATGCAGGGCCTCTGAAAATATATGCCCAAAGGACGAAGTGATGAAAGGAAAGAAGAAAAAGCTAAAATCCAATCAGACATTCAAGCACAAGCCAAATACCACTGTAAGACCGAGGTTTTTTTATGGTCCCTTCATACCAATTTGGTACTGCATTAACTTGTCATTTTGGTACCTCGATGCGCAGTGTGCTCAGCAGCCATCGGGGTCCTTTTTGCATGGATTCCATGTGGCATTCAATATGTTCAAACTACTCGAAGACATACCTCACATCAAGAAGGCTGTTGTAAGTAGATAATGCTCACCCTTGTCTCTGCTCATATTTTCCATTTGATTTTAGAAACTAATTTGTACTTGTATTCTCATAATTATTTTATTTTGCAGGATTTCAAACCCGCTCTAAATGTTTCTACAGAAGATCTAAAGCCGGTCCGGGAGATGCTGTGCGAGTACATTGTTAAGGAGATCCTCGACCGAAACGGTAACCTCTATAATGGTGCACCGTGAGTTCATTGTACTGTCTGACAAACTTGAAACTTGCTGCATTCAGGCTAGTTTAGTACTGCCTGAGAAACCTGCTTGGTTGGCGTCAGATGTTGCCTGGTTTAGGCAGTTTACTCAGGACTCTATCCAAACAAAGCACTGATGAGGAACTTGAAACTTTAGCATGCATGTCGATCTGATGAGGAACTTGATGTTATCTTGCATTGTGTATATATATGTGATCTTGCTTGTGTATATATGTGATGAGAATGTGTTTGTGATGTCTCCTTGCATTGTTGTGGTGGCTGCCAAATCCTGGCTGTTTCCAGGATGCAGCCACTGATCTGGTGGCTGCCAAATCCTGGCTGGTTCCGGGATGCAGCCATAAAACGAGCAGGTTATTGTTGGTGCTGTACGTATCGGTCACGGGTGTTAAGTAAGGCACGTTACAAAAACTGATCCGTGAGTAACGGGCTTCACTTGGAACGCCCGTTACAAGTATGACAAAACTGTAACGGGCCGCATAAAGGCCCGTTACTAATACTGACCGGTGGGCCCTAGAAGTTGATGCTTTCGTCGATACAGAGGAGACACGCGTCCAGAGCACGCGTCTCCTTTCGTCCAGACAGAGGAGACGCGTGTACAAAAAATGCGTCTCCTTTCGTGGAGACGCGTGTCCACAGCAAACGTCTCCGATATTGAGCTCATGTAACGGGCTCGGTTTCTGTGCCCGTTACCAAAGGTCGATGTGGGCCCAGAGAAACAGACATTTCAGATGACCGGTAACTAGTTTCGGTAACAGTCTTTGTTGGACACCCGTTACTAATACGTGTTATGAGTAACGGGCTCAGTGTCTGCGCCCGTTACCAAAGGCTCCGGTGGGCCCGGAGAAACAACCATTTCAGGTGACCGGTAAGTAGTTGTAGTAACGGTCTTTGTTCGACGCCCGTTACAATTACGGGTCATCAGTAACAGGCATCGGCCCGTTACCTTTCTTGGCTTATTTATAACGCTTGACCAGTAACGGGTGTTTTGCCCGTTACCAATGGCCATCCGCGCCCGTTACCAATGTCTGTTTTTCACGTAGTGTTCATCAGCTGGATGTGAAGAATGCATTTCTTCATGGTGATTTACAAGAAGAAGTATATATGGAAATTCTGCCAGGGTTTGCAAATGAACAGACTATTGGGAATGTGTGTAAACTCAAGAAATCACTCTATGGCCTAAAGTAGTCACCACATGCATGGTTTGACAGATTCAAGTGAGCATTGTGTGATATGGGGTACTCCCAATGCAATGGAGATCTCACAGTTTTCTACAAACATCAGGGCTCTCGTATCACTATCTTGGCGGTCTATGTTGATGATATAGTAATCACTGGGGATGATGTAGAGGAGATCAAGAAATTGAAGGAAAGGCTAGGTAGAGCCTTTGAGGTAAAGGATCTTGGACCACTTCGATATTTTCTTGGGATTGACATTGCTAGATCATCAAAAAGAATTATTTTGTCCCAAAGGAAGTATGCCCTTGATCTATTGGCGGAGACAGGGATGCTTGGGTGTCACCCATGTGGCTCACCCATTGATAGGAATCACCAAACCTATGGTGAGTCTGGGGACCAGTGGATCAGGAAAGATACCAGAGGCTGGTTGGTCGATTGATATACCTTTGTCATACAAGACCTGATATTGCTTATGCAGTGAGTGTAGTGAGTAGGTATATGCATGATCCTAGAACTGGGCATATGGAGGTGGTATATCAAATACAAGGGATTGTGGTTCAAGGCGAACAAACATTTGAAACATTTGAATGTTTGTCACACCTGATTTTCCGAAGAAAACCAAATGCATCTCATATGTGCGCCAGGATCATGTTTACACACATATGATAGACGTCATGAGTGAAATATCAATAAACAGCAATAAAAATGTATAAGAGTTAAACCATTACATTATCTCTTTATTACACTCAGACGTTAGACTCGAAGGTCTTTAAAACGAACAAACGATAACTAGACGAAGCAACTCCGTCTTCAGCTTCCACAGGCACATGACTGGGGGCACGCAAGCCTCAGAACTCATCGTAGTCGCTGAAGTACTCTTCTCCAGTGTTCTCCTCTGAACAGCGGGTAAGCAAGGGTGAGCACACTTATGGTTGGAGCTCAGCAAGTGGGGGAAGATGCAAGGCTATCAAGGATAGGCTAAGGTTATGCAGCGGTTAGCATTTTTAATGTTGGTCAAATTTTATTAGCAAGCACCTATTTACTAGGTGTAAGTTTATACCAACCCACTTAAGCATTTAGGAAAGCATCTCATCTCAAAACCATATGAAAACCACGATTTAATTTCATCTTTATGTTTGATTATCATGTGAGGGTCCAGGCCGCTCTTGACCGTGAGCACGGCTGATCGATCAGTTTTAACTTTGCAGAGGTTGTACACTTTCACCACAGCTCGCGTAAAAGTTCCGAAGAACTTTGAACCCAACCATGCGATGCTGGCCAAGCATCATACCACACTTCCGAGGTGTGATTGCATAGGGACGCTACGAAGCCTTTACAAAGACATGCAAAAGCACCAACAACCCACGACAGTTACAGCTCAGGGCGGACCATAACCCTCCCTAGTGGACAGCACCTTAGCAAAGGCTGCGGCCAAGAGGACCGGGCTATACCCCTGCAACCCCGAGCCCCCTGTGTTCCTTTCGGATAAGGTCACCAGTACAATCACACACCTAATTAATTGGCTAAGCCAGAGCCATATGGACTGTGGTTGCACTGTTTTCCTGGGTGGTTCTCCATGTTCCAATTAAATCATATTATCTTGTAATTTACCATAAGCATCATCTTCACCATAATTATCATGATCAACATTCATCATATTGCAAAAGATTCATTTGAACCATCCCAAGGTATAGCAACTAAGCATTTCTACCCAAAACATTTATTTAAAAGGGTTGTTCAAGGTAATGGGGATAAAATTCTAGTCATGTCCTTAAAAAGGTAATTTCCCATCAAATTTATGCAATACAACATTTAAATGTAAATTTTAGTTAACATGCAAGTTGTGTGGGACAAAAATAGAATATGCAGGGGGAGAAGTCCACTTGCCTTCCTTGCTTAAACACTGAGATTCTTCTTCTTCAAAAACTTGCTCTTGATCCACTTCAACTGGTTGCTCACTTGAAACTGACACGATGTCTACGAGCACACAAGAATACATTCAATAAACAAAACAATACACCAAGCATGAAAAGCTTAAAAAGAGAACAAGGTTTAGCTCTAGGAACACGAACTCAAAAACACTCGGAACTATCGGGAGCTTTGGATGATCACATACAAGAGCTAGCTAGTACTTAGTATATTTTAATTGAATAAAGATGTGCATAGGTTATTTCAGAGAAATACCCTATTTATAATTAAGCAAGTTATATTTGTATTTAAAAGACGATGTAAGCCTAGTCCAATTTTATTTATAAATATTCAAGTATGATTTATGCAAATTAAACATTTAATTTAAAAGAAGCATGTAAAAACATCTAGGCGTTTATCTTTATATTTCGAGTTATTCTAATCACATTATAATTCAAAAACATATTTATATTCATATTAATCAAATTAACAATTAATTAAGAAAACTCGGGATATAGCCTATGTTGCTTTTATTTAGAAAGCAAATTGCATAATCATTAGTCAAATTTAAGTTTGATTATGAAAACCGAGGTATACATCTAATTAGCTTTTAATTATAAGAAATATTTAACTAGTATTAATCATATTAACTTTCTTATGAAAACACGTGTTGAACTCTAATTAGATTTTAATTAGAAAAGCATATGTATATAAGGATTTAATCATATTTAATATTTAAATAAATTATAAAACAAAGAACATGTTCAACATTGGTCCTATCACGTAGTTTGAGTTGATATGAACCTAACGCAACTTGAAACGGTGGAAACGGAGCTAAAACGCAAAAGATACAGCCAAAAAAAGGTTCTAAAACTGACGGGTTTGAAAAGACGGTCGCGTGGACACCAAGAACGCTTAAAACGGATAAAAGATGTAAAAGATATGGCTAAAACAAGGTTCAGGGGCTTTTCTGTGAAGAAACAGGGCTTCCAGGGGCTTAACTGCAAGAAACCAGGGGCTAAAACATAATTATACATATAAACAGAGGGGTTTATATGCAAAAAGGAGTGAAAAGAACCTCTGGTGGAAGAATCTAGGAAGTTCAGGGGCTAGATCATAAAAACAGGGACTTATGTGTAAGGATTCTAATAGGTGGAAGGACCGGCTTGTGAAAAGGGAAACCACAGGGGCATTTTAACAAAATGGCCACTGTTGACCGGTATAGAGCTGGATTGACTTGAGTCACGGGTGAATCTGGGCCGTCGATTCGTTGATGGACGGCTGGCGTGGCCGTGGACCGACGGTGGACCTGGTCCATGGGTCCACGGTGGACCGGCCGAAGGGGTAACTCCCTCATTTAATCAGGGCCATTGATCCCCGATCGGATGGCCACTGTGGCCCGCGAGCGGTACCCAGCGGTGCTAAGCCGGAGACGGGCGGCGCACGGCGGCGCGCGGCGGCGGGGTCGCCGGAGTCGGCCGGAAAAGGGCTCCCGGCCACGGTTTTGCACATGGATTGCACCTACACGCTGCTGGGAAGATGGCGAAGCTAACCAAGGACTCGGAACGGTGGTTTGAGCGACGGCTGGAGCGTCTCGTCCAAGGGGGCGGACGGCGGTCGGCCGGCGAGCGGCGGCGCTAGCTACGGCTCGGGAAAAACGAAAAGGAGGCGGGGAACGGCTTGCTCACCACACGAATGCGTGTTAACGAAGATTTGAGCGGCAGGGAGGCAGTGACGGAAGAGATCGACACTGGCGGCGGAGCTTGAAGACGACGGGCGGCGCTCCGGGAGATGGCTCGGTCGACGACGGGAGGGGGCGCCCTGGTACAGAAGAAAGCTCGGGTGAGCATTGAACACGAAGAAGAGGGAGGGAGAGAGAGTCAGGGGCACATTCACCGGCGACGAGGAGCTTGCACGGCCGGCAATGGCCCGGCGGCGGAAGACTCAGGGCGGCGGCGCGCGCGAGGGTGGAGAGAGATGAGGGGCTCGGGAGAGGGAAAGGGCGAGGAAGAGGGTCGAGCTTGGTTTTTAAAGGGCAAAGGAGTAGGGGAGAGGAGAGAGCCATGGCCGGGATAATGGCCATCAATGGCCATGGCAGCCGGCGGTTACAAGAGCAATCAAGGGAGGGGGGTGCTTGATTGCGGAGAGGTAACTGAAGGGGATTTGAAGGGGAGGAAACGGCCGGGGCTTTACTGAGCCTTAAAAGCAAGGAGTGAAGGAGGGGAAAGGTGATGGAGGCGGGGATTTGGCCGGCGGGCTCGCGGGATGCGGAGCAGGGGAGAGGAGCCGGAGGAAGGGGGTGGAGCTGACGAGCGGGGCCCGGCTGGCAGTGGTAGAAGGGGAGGGAAAGAGGGAGATGGGCCGGCGGCGGTGTTTGGGCCAGAAGGAGGGAAGGTGGGCTGCAGGGAGAGGAGGGAAACTAGGCCGAGCAAGGAGCTGGGCCTGCGGGCCGAAAGGGAAGAGAGAGGTTTGGGGGGTTTGGGTTTTTTTTTCAAAAAAAACCTTTTTCAAACCTTTTCAACATTTAAATTCTTTTCAAACCTAAACACCTTCAAACTTTTCCAAAATTTTCAAATCATTTAAAAACTTTTAAAACTTCACACAAACACCATGCAACCAAAATAAATACAACACACATACATATTTATTTTATTTAATTTATAAAAACAAGCAATTGCCTTTTCTTATACTAAATTTCCTGTAAAGAGAATAAAATGTTGGGCAAATTTTTAAAAATTATGAGAAATCGTTGCTTAATTATTTTCCTATTAACATCCTGAAATTGGAAAATTTCAGGGTGTTACAATGTTGAAGGCTATTATGATGCTGACTGGGCAAGTTGTACAGATGATTGGAGATCGACATCTGGATATTGTGTGTTTGTAGGAGGTAACCTTGTATCTTGGAGAAGTAAGAAGCAAGCTGTAGTGTCTCAGTATACTGCAGAGGCTGAACAGAGAGCAATGGTGTTGATCCTATGTGAAATGATGTGGCTAAAGGGTCTTCTGAAGGAGCTTCGGTTGTTAAGGAATGAAACCATGTTACTACATTATGACAATGTAGCTGCGATCAACATTGCAAATAACCTAGTGCATTTGGACCGAATGAAGCATGTGGAGATTGATAGATTCTTCATCAAGGAGAAGATGGGCAACAGGGCTTTGAGGCTAGAGTATGTTAAGGGCCTGTTTGGGATGGCTCCAACTCCAGGTGGAGCTGCTCCACTCCAAAACTCTAGGTGGAGTAAGCTTTGAGTAGAGTTGGAGTTGTCAAAATGAGGTGTTTGGCTGCCAACTCCATCTTCTTCTGTGGGCTCCCCTTGTCAGTCTCACCTTCCTTCCTGTGCGGCAGTGGACTTCTTCTTCCTCCCTATTCTCCATCCCTAACAGCTTGACAGGGCCTAGCATTTGGCAGCGGCAAGGGAGGGTGGTGGCGCGAAGGTCAGGCTTGGTACACCTGGTGGCGGGTTGGGCAGGTGGCAGCACGGAGGTCAGGACCCGGCGGCGGGAGGGCCGAGCGGCGGTGTGGAGGTCACATGTTCGGACGGCACAGGAGGCGGCGCGGAGGTCAGGGGCTTGGCCAGCGAGCAGAAAGCGACACGGAGGCCAGGACCTGACGGCAGGAGGGCCGGTCGGCGGGGGGAAGCCAGGGCCCAGCCTCCAACCTGAGCTCCACAAATAGTAGGGGGCGGCAGAGGGGCGAATCAGATCTACAGGGGGTGGCAGAGGCGCGAATCGAAGGAGGAGGGTTCGGTGGATGGGTGTGGCGGCGTAAGGAAGGCGTCGCCGTCGTGCGGTGGTATGGGGCGGTGTGGGGAGGCACCGTCTCGCGGGAGGCAGGGGAGGCGCCGAAGCGAGGGACAGGGGGTGGGGAGAGGGTCGCGGAGAAATGGTGTGCGACAGGGGACGAGGAGCACCGGTGGGAGGGAAGGAGAGATTTGGCGCCAGCGTGGGGGAGAGAGGGCGGCGCCGGCGTGGGAGAGGGAGGACGGCACCTGCGTGGGGGACGGGAGGGAGGCAGCGCCGGCGTGGGAGAGGGAGGTAGGCGATGCCGGCGTTGGGACGAGAGTCACGAGAGGGAACAGAGAACACATCGAAACATTTTTTTCACTTAAGAGTGGTAGTGGTGGGTAATTTCCAACCAACTCCATGTCTAGTTCCATATTGTCTGGTTCTGGAGTAGCAAAGGAGGTGCTCCAGAACTCCAGTTCTATTTGCACTAGAGCTCCAGAGTTTTGCTGCTCCATGGAGTTCTGGAGTCAGGGTGTTTGGCTAGCTTCACCTGACTCTGGCATGGAGTTCGACTCTGGAGTCATGCCAAACACGCCCTAAGTCTCGTGATCAAATAGTTGATTGCCTCATGAAAGGTTTAGGTCCTAAGGATAATGAATTGGCATGTAACAAGATGGGCATGTTGAATATTTTTAGCCCATCTTGAGGAGGAGTGTTGGTGTATTATTGTAAATAGTGTAACTGTAAGGGACCAATATGGAAAGTGTAGTAATAAAGAGAAGAGAGAGGGCCGTGGGGAAGGATTTTGACCCAGCCAAAATTCCCCAATTTCAATAGTTGCGTTCAAAAGCGGTGTATTAAATCTACAACTTTATTCCCTAAGCAGAGAATGGGCCTTGTTCAATGGAATTTACATATGGAGTTATGGACAATTCTTGTTTAAATTAGAGTTTAGTTTATTAACCCGTGCTCCCACACATGTTTATTAAAAAATTATGGCACGTAAATAATAATAATCAGAATTTCTTACTTTGTTGTCTCTCATATACATTAAATATTCTATCACAATCCTCATATAGACAATAATGAGTACTTTAGTTGCAAATTTAGGGATTACTATAGATTATTTTTTAAAGTAGCATCAATTAGTTTTTATAATAGCATAGATAGGTAATTTAGATTTAGATTTAGGAGGATCACTATAAATATTATTTTCATATGACAGAGGTGGTAGTTTTTTAGAAAATATAACAGATTCAATGGAAATGATGAATGTAATCTATCAGATCAATGGCCGTATGTTTTTTATTTTGTAATTTTTTTAGAATTTATCTGTTTCTCTAGCATATCTCATGAGCATGTTTTCCTTCAATGCAGAGCTTTTTAATAGCGACAGTGCAGTGGGTTAATATGGAGATTTAAAAAAGTCTCCAATCATCAACAGTCAGTGCTGATTACATCTCCTACCACTCTGGCTACCTTGATCGTTGATCATGGGGATGCATTGACACAATATCGAATTGTGTGCTGTCAACAACAAATGCCATTATCACTAACAGCCATAATGATATCTCTGATCAAATATCCATACATTAAAAATTTAGCAACAAAATATTTTCCATTTTTAAGACGTGGCTCAAGCATGTATATATAGTACACTAACAGCCTGGCCAAAGTGCTTATTTACCCAACATAGCCTAGGAGACAGTCTACCCCAGGGTTAACCAAACCGGTACCAGTCCGGTTTTTCACCACTGAAAAACTACGGCGGTTAACCGGTGAACCGTTGCGGAAAACCGAAGTTGGCTGTTTTTAGGTTCGGTCAGGTCACGGTTTTCCGGTCGATACCGCAACCGTTCCGGACCGGTATTGTCGGTTTTCGCGGAATTCCGACCGGTACCGAACGGTATTTAAAACCCTGGTCTCCCCTCCTTCAAGGAAGGATCGATCCTCCAGTTATTTTTTCTGATGTGCTGGTGTGGTTGTTAGAATGCCTGAACACTGGGGTTTGCAGTTCTGAAATACTCATCTCGGTCAAAAATGCATTAAGAAATAGGATTTTTTTAACACACGCTGAGATAACATCAAAGGAAAGATGTATAAATATAAGTTAGGGAAAGTGCATTGTTGAGACAACACATCACATTATTGTCTCTAGGTGATGTGCAAGTCTTAGAGATTGTCCCAAGAGGCATTTTGTACGCGCACTAGCTGGTGTCTCCGCGTTAGCCTGCCCAGTGGAGTCAATCAACCGATAAATTAGTGTGTTGCAAGAAATTTGACATGATTTCATTAATAAAGTTAGAACAAGTTGGCTCAACAACTTGCAGCATGTCTTACGACGAAATTATGTAACAATTGATATTCCGCGTTACCACCTCACAACCGAGTGCGCTGATCCAGTCCAGTCAAGGTCGTGGGCTCAACAAATTGTTGACTTGAAAAGCGGTATATTGAATCTGCAAATTGCTTCCCTAAGAAAACACTCGCCATTGCAGTTTGGTGATCCCTATAAAGTATAAGGTACCGGTCATCATCAACTTGTGCTTCCACATTGGGCTAGTAATTTAGACTTTGGAGATATATGAAAAAAAAATCTATTACTACCTCCATTCTTATTTATTTAACTAAGCAACGTCAAATATATGAGAACAGAGGGAGTATGTTGTGAATTGGGAATTTTGTGGCTGGGTCAATTTTTTCCCCACAACCCTTCTCTTTTCTATATCTTCTTCATTTTACACAATAGTCCTCGCACATTTACAATATTACACCAACACTCCCCCTCAAGATGGGCTAAAGATATTCAACATGCCCATCTTATTACATGACAACTCATTATCCTTAGGACCTAAACCTTTTGTAAGACAATCAGCTAGCTGATCACGAGACTTGACATACTCCAACCTTAAACCCCAGTGTCCAGCTTCTCCTTGATGAAGATCTTGTCAATCTCCACATGCTTCATTCGATCAAAATGAAGGTTATTTGCTATGTTAATTGCTGCTACATTATCATAGTGAAGCAGCATGGTCTCATTTCTCAACACTCGAAGCTCCCTCAACAGACTCTTTAGCCACATCATCTCACACAAGGCTAAGGTCATTGCTCTATGCTCGGCCTCTGCAGTGGATCGTGACACCACAGCTTGCTTCTTGTTTCTCCATGAGACAAGATTGCCACCGACAAACACACAATATCCAGATATGGATCTTCGATCATCCTTACAACTTGCCTAGTCAGAATCACAATAACCCTCCAAATTTAGGTGTTGATTTGCTCTAAACCACAATCCCTTACCAGGGGTTCCCTTTAGGTATCTCAGGATTTGGTACACCACCTCCATATGCCCAGTTCTAGGATCAAGCATATACCTGCTCACCACACTCACTGCATAAGCAATATCAGGTCTTGTATGGCAGAGGTAAATCAATCGACCAACCAACCTTTGGTATCTTTCCCGATCCACCGGGTCACCCATCTCACTACATGTTTGGTGATTTCTATCAATGGGTGATCCACACGGACGACACCCAAGCTTTCTGTCTCAGCCAACAGATCAAGGACATACTTTCTTTGGGAAAGAATGATTCCCTTTGGTGACCTAGCAATATCAATTCCAAGAAAATATCGAAGTGGTCCAAGATCCTTTACCTCAAAGGCTCTACCTAGCCTTTCCTTCAATTTCTCGATCTCCTTTACATCATCCCCAGTGATCACTATATCATCAACATAAACCGCCAAGATAGTGATACGAGAGCTCTGATGTTTGTAGAAAACCATGTGATCTCCATTGCATTAGGAGTACCCCATATCACACAATGCTTGTCTGAATCTGTCAAACCATGCATGTGGTGACTGCTTTAGGCCATAGAGTGACTTCTTGAGTTTACACACCTTCACAAGAGTCTGTTCATTTTCGAACCCAGGTGGAATTTCCATATATACTTCTTCTTGCACGTGGAGCCTCTTCGGGATTGTCAGGATCTGAGTACTCTAAAAGGTGTTTATAGCGATGAGTCTTTTGAAAGATGAACAAGTTCCCACGTCTTGTTCTTTTGAAGGGCAAGTAGCTCTCCTCTCATTGCATATTTCCACTTTGAATCCTGTTTAGCACACCTCCAATCCTTCGGAATAGGCACTATTTGCAATGGTGTAATAAATGTTCTATATGCAGGAGAGATATTAGAGTATGAAACATACTTAGCAATGTTGTGTTCATAGCAATAACGAGAAGGGGGTTTTCCAGCATTGACTCTAGGATCTCTACGTTGTGCAAGGGGTAACTGTACATGTTCGGTGGTGGGAGAGATGTTACCAGTTGGGATTGGTGAGCTTGATGGAGAGGAATCCGAGGAGGGATATGGGACTGGAGTTTAAACTTGTTTGGGTTGTGGTTGCTCCCCCTGCTTCTTAGTCCGCTTGCGAAAATACACTATTGGTCGCTCCACATGCTTCTCATTCACCTTCTCCCCCCTACTTCTCACTCACACTACTAGAGAAACAACCTTTGGTCCTGTAGAGGATTTCACATTAGTACCGGTTTTTTTCGGCACTGGTACTAACGTGCACATTAGTACCGGTTGGTAAGGGCCCCCCGAGGAGCCCCCAGAGGCACACATTAGTACCGGTCCGGGGATGGAGCCGGTACTAATGCGGCTACATTAGTACCGGGCGGTGTGGGGCCCAATACTAATGTGGCATCCGCACATTAGTACCGGGCTGCACCACAAGCTGGTACTAATGTTAGAACATTAGTACTGGCTCCATCCACTGCCCGGTACTAATGTTCCCCCTCCAATGAATTTTTAACCAAAATAACCTTCTAGGGATACGTGTGTATACCATTTTCATGAAACCTAACTGACATCCAGGAAGGTGTGCTAGCAAAAGTAAGAATACCTAATATTTTGTCATATGTGTCCCCAATAAACTTTCTTGTCAAGCTGATAGAGATTGTGTTTGGATGGCATCTTGGGGAGGAAGTCCTTGTGTTGCAAGGTGATCAAGAGCTCCCTGTGCGCTCGGATGTCATGGATAAATTCAATAGCGACAAAAAGGGGAAGAGGAAGGTGTTGATTGCTTCAACAACAGCTTGTGCCGAGGGTATCAGTCTGATCGGTGCATCAAGACTAGTGATGCTGGATTCAGAGTGGAACCATTCAAAGACAATGCAGGCAATAGCAAGGGCATTGCGGCCTGGGTAGGAGAAAATGGTATATGTCTACCTTCTTGTGGCATCTGGGACATGGGAGGAAGATAAATACAACAGCAACAGGAGGAAAGCTCGGATTGCAAAAATGGTCTTCTAGAGGAGCTTGCTGATGAAGATCATACCAAAGCTTTTCATAAAATAGTGAAGCAGTACTGAGAAATGCGCTGCTAGAGTACTAATGTTAGAACATTAGTACCGACTCCATCCACCGTTCGGTACTAATGTTCCCCCAGCTCGAGCCACCCTCCTCTCCACTCTCCACTCTTCAACATGAATTTTTAACCAAAATAACCTTCTAGGGATACGTGTGTATACCATTTTCATGAAACCCACTGACATCCAGGAAGATGTGCTAGCAAAAGTAAGAATGCCCATACTGGGAGTTGTCTGTTATCCTCTGGAGGTTGAGCTGCTCATCACAATTGCTTCTATCCATCCTTGGCTTATAAAAACAACCAGGTGTGCTAGCACTTACTTTACCCCAGAAGAAGTAGCTAGAGTTGAGAAGTACAAGCAGAAGTACACTGTTGTTTGCAAGACAAAATTTGTGATTGATCTTCTGCACAAGTCCTCATTCAGAGGGGAGAGGGTGCTGATATTTTGTCATAATGTGTCCCCGATAAACTTTCTTGTCAAGCTGATAGAGATTGTGTTTGGATGGCGTCTTGGGGACATGGGAGGAAGATAAATACAACAGCAATAGGAGGAAAGCTCAGATTGCAAAAATGGTCTTCTAGAGGAGCTTGCTGATGAAGATCAGACAAAAGCTTTTCATAAAATAGTGAAGCAGTACTGAGAAATGCACTGCTAGAGTACTAATGCTAGAACATTAGTACCGGGGTTATAACAAATTTAACAAAAAATTAGGAAATTTAAAGAAAATTAAATGGAAAGCACATTAGTACTGGGTCGGTCATCATAGGACCCAGTACTAATGTGCTTTTAGCTTTTGGTACGGAAGGGAAAGCACATTAGTACCGGGTCCTCTGTTGGCCCGGTACTAATGTCCATATTGGTATCGGGTCCTACTCTGGCCCGGTACTAATGTGACGTTAGTACCGGTTCGAACAGAGGCTCGATACTAATGTGGGAGGGGGGTATATCAGCCGCACCCCCTCCCCTGCCCAACACTTAGCCACCGTGTCGTCGTCCTCCCCGAGCCCCCCCACTCCGCATCGTCCCCCGCCGTCGTCTCCCTCGCGCTCTCGGCGCGGCCACCGCCGCCGCCGCCGTCCCCGCTCCCGGCGCGCCGTCGTCTCCTCCTCGTCGCGCCCGTCCACGCTGTCGTCTCTCCTTCTCGCCGCGTCGTCGTCTCCTCCTCGCGCGTCCATCCACACCGCCGCCGCCGCCGTCATCCCCGCTCCTGGCGCGGCCGCCGTCTCCGCGTGGACGTTGTCCGTGCCGTCGTCTCCTCCTCGCGCGCCCGTCCGCGCCGCCGCCACTGCCGTCGTCCCCGCTCGTCTGCGCCGTCGTCTCCTCCTCGTCCGCGCCATCGTCTCCTTCTCGCCGCGCAGTCGTCTTCTCCTCGTGCACCCGTCTGTGCCGTCACCGCTGCCATCGTCGTCCCCGCTCGTCCGCGTCGTCGTCTCCTCCTCGTCTATGCTGTCGTCTCCTCCTCGTCCGCGGCCGCTGTCCCCCTGTGCCGCCGGTGAGGGGCCGGCGCTAGCGTCATATTTTTTTATTTTCTATTAATTACTGTTGAATTTAGATTTGAATTTAGAGATTTAGATTTGAATTTAGAGATTTAGCTCTGAATTTAGAGATTTAGATTTGAATTTAGAGATTTAGATTTGAATTCCACGACATGCTCGAACCCTACCCGACACGCTCGAACCACGCCCGACACGCTCGAACCCTGCCCGACACGCTCGAACCATGCCCGACACGTTCGAACCCGGCCCGACACGCTCGAACCACGCCCGACACGCTGGAATTAAAAATAGTTAAAGTATAGAAGGAGTACAATTTGTACCATAAGAGTTGATACAAATGGATTGTTATATATATATTGCAGAGATTGTAGTAGCTTTGGAAAATTATGGCAAGTTATTCTGGTCACGGTGGTCGCCGTGGAGGCGGTCGTGGAATCTTGTTTGATGACCGGCCACCTTTGGCTCATCCTCCAGGCATACACTTCACCTATGGTGTGATTGACTTACCTACTGGTGATCAAAGCCAGGGTCCTCGTCCCAACATAGTAATATTCTTTCCTTGTATAAATTTGATGTTTACGTACTACACACAGATAATAGTCTTATATTCATACAATGCGGGTTCTCAGTCATTTGAAGTGGCTCACACATGTTGTTCAAAATTTAGGTGGTACCCCTCCCGTTACACAATGCGCGGTTGTCGGTCCAAGCAAATGCATACAATTAAAAATTTCGTTTGACATACCTGTTCGATGATAACTTCGCTCCTCGCTGTCTACAGAACCCATCCAAATGGTATCAATTGTTGGGTGGGGTACTCCTGCATTGGTTAAGTGGACTTTTGAAAGGACCGCCGTGCAGGCATGCTTAGAACAACTTAACGCTGATGGGTAGTTTGTGCCGGATTACTCTTATTTTCTAATCAAGGCACTCGAGGAGGGAGAAAGTGTGATCACGACGGCAGAGAGGCTTTGTCGGCTGAATGAACATGACATGGTATGGAGCATCATTTAATATTTTTGTAATCTTCTTATTTAACATTTTTTTATGAGTCGTAACAACATTATTCTTAACTGTAGGATATCTTTGGTCAAACCAATGTGGCAATGAGCTTTCATGCAATTCTAGAGCAAGTGATGGATGTTGTGAGATTTTCTTACAGAGATTCAAATGCTACACGCACAAGAGATTGGAAGTATCATGCTCATCTTTCATTTTGCATGCCATATCAGTTTTCCTCACCACTGTTTGAAATTTATGGAAGTCCATGTGACCATAATTGTGAAGTGATAGAGAGTGCACTGATCCATTCTCTAGCATATTTCGATGAAGTCCTCGACTTCAAGATCGGAGAATTCAACTATATGGACTATCTAAGGAAGAAAAATGGAGTATGAAATATGTGTCGTGCATGGATGCACCCCTCTATCTTTATTAAGACCTTAAGTATTGATGTATGAACTTTTATATATTTTGAACTTGTTATCTTTGTTAAGACCTTAAGTATTGATGTATTAACTTTTTATATATTTTGAACTTGTTATCTTTGTTAAGATCATAAGTATTGATGTATGAACTTTTTATATATTTTGTTCTAGAGAAGTGATGCATAAACTTTGTCAATGGGTAAAACTGACTAGCGTATTAGATTAGTATACGTGAACCAAACAAATATGAAACAAACTAAAAAGAAAAGAAAAAAAGGAAAATTAAGAAAAATACATTAGTACCGGGTTGTATCCCCAACCGGTACTAATGTCACATTAGTACCGGTTGGGTTGAACCGGTACTAATGTGTCCTCCACATTAGTACTGGCCGGCCAGTAGCGGTTGGACAACCGGTACTAATGGGGTTTTCCAAACGGTACTAAAAGCTATTTTTCTAGTAGTGTCACCTCCTCCACATGCTTCTCATTCACCTTCTCTCTAGTGGGACATGGGATTGTCCCAACAACTACAGCTTCATCATCCTCTATCTCCTCCTGAATATCAATACTTGGATCATCATGATCCCCACTCACTCCTTCGGAAGCCTCGCTGACCAAATCTCCTGAACCAACATTCTCATTTATATCCCCACTCACTCCTTTGGAAGCCTCGCTGGCCAAATCTCCTGAACCAACACTCTCATTTATAGGACACAAGATCGTCCCAACAATCACCTTTTCATGAGTCACACCGTCATTTTGCTCATCACCATTCTCATTCTCCTCCTCTCTACTGTCACTCTCAGTGACTGAAGAGAACTCCCTCAAGAATGGATCAAGATCACCCTTCTCTGTGTAATATGGTACTTCCTCACGGAATATTACATCCATACTCACAAACAATCTTTTTCCAATGGGATCCCAACACTTGTATCCCTTTTGTGTAGATGAATAACCAACAAAGATACACTTCACTGCTTGTGGATCCAATTTTCCCACTGAAGGCCTATGATCTCTAACAAAGCAAACACAACCAAACACCTTGGGTGGTACCTTGAACTCTCGTCGTCCCAATAGGTGACTTCATGCCAAGTACCCTAGATGGCATGTGATTGATGAGATATGATGTTGTCATCACAGCCTCACTCCAAAGGTATTTAGGCACATTCATCTGAAACATTAGGGACCTTGCAACCTCCAACAAATCGATTCTTTCTCTCAGCTACACCATTCTGTGGTAGAGTACCAGGACAAGTGGTTTGATGTATAATACCTTGATCTGAAGTATATGTCCCAAAATCATTGTTCACATACTCCTTTTCATTGTCATTGCGGATAATCTTGACCTTTGCATTAAATTGATCGGTGACCAGTTTATGAAAATCTTGGAAGCACCGAAGAACTTCATTCTTACCCTTGAGCATGTAGATCCATGCCATACAGGTATAGCAATCAATGAAGGTGACAAATCCCTTGTATCCACTCACAGATGTAACTGAACAGGGACCCCAAACATTAGAGTGTATCAACATAAAGGGTTCACACCTGCGAAGACCGATGCTAGGGTAAACTGATCTTGTATGCTTGCCAAGTTCACATGCATCACACAAAAGTTTACTTTTGTCTACCTCCTTAAAAACATCAGGGTACAACTTGCTCAAGCTCTCAAAAGGCACATGTCCTAACCAACGATGGAGCAGTGAGACCTCCCTCTCACGTCCTCCAGAACTTGTTGTCAACATTGACTCCTTATGATTGACAAACCACAACCCATTATTCCTGACTCCAGTCCCAATCACCCTCCTCGTACTCTTCTCCTGAAAGATACATGAATTTTCGTCAAAAGTAACAGTGCACTTGAGTTGATCAACAATGAAGCAAACAGATAGGAGATTAACTGAAAAGGATGGAGCATGCAACACAGATGATAAATAAAGGGATGGAGTGCACTCTAAGGACCCTACTCCATGGATAGGTTGGGAAGTACCATCAGCAGTTTGAACCGTTTCAATGTGGGCATATGGAGTGTATGTTTTGAAATAATTGGACATGTGTGTGACATGCTTGGATGCCTCTGAGTCTATGATCCATTCTACATTATGCCTATATGTTGATGCAAGAGCTTGTGCCTGAGTACTGTCACCCATGTGAGCGTAGTTGGCACGGTTCCCGAAGTTACCGATGACTGGAGGTGTGGTGGTGAGATCTTAGATGCTTTGCTCTCCCGCTGCCTGACTTGCTCAGCATCACTTGGATCAACAACAACCTCCTCCTTTACCAAATTAGACTCCCTTTTCATCAACAACACCTCAGCCTCCATTTCCCTTTTCTCTGCCACTACAGCCACCAACTTCGCTTCCAATGACTCTACTCTAGCTTCAATCTCCGCCTTTTTAGCACTCAACACTTTCAATTTCTCCACTTTAGCCTTCACTTTTCCCTCCATTTCCACCTGATAAGCCATCAGTGAACAATCACCACCACTCTCCTCAAATTTCTTCAGTCCGACACATAGCTTCTCGAATTCCTTTCCATTCCCAAGCTTCAAGTCCATCTCCTCACAGCAGCACACCAGCACCTCCACGATCTGCAGCAACCAAGCCCTCCAGTCCACCACGACCTTTTTTTTAAGACGTGCAAATCACTTTTTCATTAAGAGGGGAGAGTTTTACACAACACGGCTCTAGAAGAACCTCTAGAGCGTGGAAAGGAGGAACAACAACCCGGACGAAGAACTAAGACAACAAAGAGAAGAAAGGAGAGCACCACACCACCACCACTATGGAAGGAACAACCTAAGACGACAGGCGCCTGCCATGGAGACACAAAGGAGGCACGCACATCACCACTAGCCAAACAACCCTGAAGCCGCGAAGGCAGTGAAGCAGTCTTGCAAGGCGACGCCCTCAAGAAGGAAGTGACGACAACGCCGCCGTCACCAGCCCACTCACGAAGGAGTAGTCCGGATTTTCACCTGGCAGACCCGAGGTGCTTGGAGGTCGCAACAACACCCCCAGCAGGGAAGTTACGAGGCCGCAACCGTTGTCAGCACTAGCAACGCTAGGCGAGGCTTTCGCTGAAGACCACCAAGACCCAAACCACATAGCTGTCCACCGCAAGCGGGATGAGAGACGAAGCGATGGAAACCGCAGCGAAACTTCCAAAGTGATGGCAACGAAGGGCAACAGTAGGCACCGTGAAGACGGAGGGGCTGCAGCTCGGAGCAGACCCGACGGGTGACCAAACCCAGTAGCAAAGACCGACGGGGAGGAGGAGGCGAAGGGGGAGCAACGGCCACCAGAAACCACAATAGCGCCAGCGAAGGCCCCCGCAACAGGAGCAACAGCAGTACCAAGACCAATGTCTCAGACGGGGAGGGCCGCCAAGGAAGACGCGGATGCCGACAGGAAGGAGTCGCGGCTGCCGCCAGGGGGGACAGCGGCCGCCGGCTAGAGGGGAGAGCCGCGGCTGCTGTCAAGGGGAAGGGGCAGCGGCCACCGACTGGAGGGGGGAGCCACGGTCGTCGTCGTGTAGGAGGGCACGTAGGCGCCAGCTGGGGGAGGGGCCACGACCGCCAGCACGGAGGAGGGGCTGCGGCCGACGGCGGGGAAGAAGCCTGCAGGGGTACCGCTGAAGGGCTGACAGGGGTCGACGGGGGCACCGTCGACGAAGCCGGAGGCGAAGCCGAAGAAGAAGCTGGTGGAGACGGCACCGGCGAGACGGAGGTTGCGAAGGGGAGTGCAGGCCGCCGCCGCGAGGGAGACCGTCGGTGGAGAGGGCGGAGGTGGAGGGTCGACGCCACAGGGTCCAGGGGAGTCCGTCGGAACGGCATGCGGGGAGGGTCAGCTCAGGAGGGGGCCGCGGCCGACCCTGGCCACGCCGGCGGCCACCTGGGGGAAGAGCGGGAGGGAGGGGGCCGTGACCCGGAAGCCCGCCGGGGTACCGACGGGCGCGGGGTGCACCCCACCCCCACACCTCAGCGCCGCAACGAGGAAGGAGCGGGTCAGGCCGAGGGGGGGTCCTGTCGGCGACGAGGAGGAGCCGCAGGCAGTCGCGGGGAAGCCGAGCCGGCGCAGGGTCGGAGGAGGCGCGCGGAGGGGGTCCTGCCGGCGACGAGTAGGTGCCGCAAGGGAGCCGAGCTGGCACAGGGTCGGAAGAGGCGCGCTTGGCGCCGTCGCAGGGGGGCGGGGCAGAGCTGACGGGACCCACCAGCCTGCGCAGCGGGTCACGCGGCCGCCGCCGCGGGCACCGCACGCCGGCGCGCCCAGGACCTCTGCCACACGTCGCCGGGCCGCTGCCAGAGCGAGGCACCATGCCGGAGCCGGGCGACACCGCCGGGCCCACCCCGGCCTAGATCTAGGGTTCGGTAAAGGGTCCCGGCGGCACCACGGAGGGGGCAGCACCACGGAGGGGCGGCCGGATCGGCGGAGGGGGAGGCCGGAGTAGACCTCAGCGGAGGCCGGGAGCACGGGACGACCGGGAGCGTGGCGGTGGTGTGGGGCGGGGAGGGGAGGAAGGAGGGGGGAGGGGGTGGAAGAGGAGAGGCCGGGGAGAGGACGCGGGGAGAGGCCGGTTATGCGGCTCCTCCGCTGGCCGCCGCCGCCGACGGAGATGGCGGCGTTGGCCGTCGGGAGCATTGGCGGGGGAGGTTGAGCGGGACGGCCGGGGGCCCTCGGGTCGCCCCCGGGGGAGCGACGCGAGGGAGCGCGAGGCGTTCTCGATCACCCCATGACTCAAGCTTGGAAGATGAGGACAAAACGATTTAGGATTCTGAACTCCGTTGAGTTGCAACGGGAGTTATCCTATCCATTCAGTAGTCGGCATGGTACACCTCGAGATTTGCATACGGATCAGAATTTACTGCGCTTCGTGTGCGGAGATGGATTTAAAAAAACAGCATGTACCAGTAGGTCTCGTTCAAAAACATTTGAAAAGATACCCTCTCTGCTTCCTGTACCTCCTCTTCTGGCGTTCCAGATCTGGCGGTGGCCGGCCGTCCTCTCCTCCCCACTTGGGTGCCGGCGAGAAGCAGCGGCGGCGCGGGACCGATCTGGTGGTGTCCGGCCATCCTCCCCACCAGGATGCCAGCGAGAAGCGGCGGCGGCGCGGGGTCCATCGCGCGCAAGGGCACCGAGGCGCTGCCGCGGTAGGCCCGTGACTTCGACCCCGCGGCGGCCGCGGAGAGGCGCGGGTCCTGAGGGGCTTCGACCTCCTGCGGCGGCGCGGTTCAGCCGCGACGGTGGCTTCTTGAGCACACGGTGCTAGGCTCAGCGGCTACATCGGTCCCCAGATCCAGTACGGCACCCACCACCGTCCCAGGACGTGACGCTAGCGACGCGTCGCAGGTCACCAGCTCCGGTGCGGGGCAGGCCCTGGCGCGGCCACCGGTACCGGATCCGATGCGGCTTGGGAGGCGGTGGACCTGACTTGCGGCAGCAGCTCGACAGAACCCGGCAATCGACCGGCACGGCTGCCGACTGCGCCCGGCACAGGGCTGGCTTGTAGACCTGTGGCGGGAGACCGGGGTCGAGAAGGACGGCGCGGAGGCGGACAAGGCTGAGGCCGTGCCGGCGCCGGTGCTGGTAACAGGTCGCGATATCAGATCTTGGCAGTGCGCACCGCTCCTCCAGGGCCTCCACGACCAACAACGGGGCGGCGCAGATCCTGCGTGCTGTTGATCCTGCTGCTGTTATTCGGTGGAGCTGGCAGCCAACGGAGCCAAGAGCGGCAAGATCGTCTTCCTGCTGCTGAGGTACCTGTCGTTGACTGTGTCGCCGATATTGCCCCTCCCGTCCTTCCTTGCGAGGTGAACTATCTCCGATTCTTCGTCCTTGTTTGTGCCGAAGTGTCACAGAACAAGTTGGACTTTTGCTGTTGGTTACTGATTCGTGTTGGGATTTTTGCGGTTGTCGTGTTGAGATTTTATTAATGGATTAAGTCGTTTGCAGGTGGTGAAACTGGCTATTTTAATTTGTTCCTAGTGTTGTTTCTCTTCAGCAATTGTATTATTGCTTTATGCAGTTCTGATGATCTGAGAATGCTTTGAGAAGATTGAAAGAATTTATTGCAATTTTACCATTTTCATTTCGCCATGGTTAAGTGATGATGCTATCTACAACAAAATACTGTGTGGTAAAGAGACTTTTAAATTTATACTAGAGATGAAATAATATAATAGGTAATATATTATTTATTTTGGGTGTTTTTTTAAAAGAGACTTTTAAATTTATACAAGAGATGAAATAATATAATAGGTAATATATTATTTATTTTGGGTGTTTTTTAAAAAGTGATAATAGTAATATATCTCTTTTGGGTGTTTTTAGAAAAAGTTTGATCTATTTCTACCACACAGATGAGGATTATTATCGTTGTACCATGCTTCTAAGGTGTAATCACACAAATTTATTTATTTATACATATATTGTTGAGTAGTGTTATACATGTGGTATTTTAAAATGATGAATGATACCTTTTGCATTTAAAAAAGTAACGTACCTCTATAGTATCCGCATGTACTGCTCCGAACGTCTCAAAATATAAGAACTTATTTGATTTTTGCTGAGCACAACTTTAACTATTCGTCAAATTCTTCAAATATTAGTACATCCACGAAGTACTCCTGTACTTTGCAGTATGCCCCTTCACATTCGAGGTACAAACGCGAACAGAGAAAAAGTACATGCTATTTGGCTCAAGCTTACCATGCGGGTGATTAAAATAAAAAGTCCCACAGTCATTAGGAAACACTAGGTCAAGATGTAGCCACGCATCCATCAACCTCCTTGTAAATGTTTTTTTTTACCTCATCCCAGCTTTACACGTGCGTGGACAGAAACGTTTCTCTCAGCGTGTGCCTGTGGTCAGATGCTTTGTGTCAACTTTTCACCATCACATCATTCTACAAGCTGTATACACCCGCTAGCGTCAAAATCGCACAGATCTCCACGTAAGATGGTCGCTCCGAATTGATCGAGCTGCAGCTAGATGGAGTAAAATTTACTTTTCCCTGCAGCACGGCAGCAACACCTCCAGCACCGGCTGCCTCAGCAACTCAAATCATGCCACGCACACTTGCTCCAGCCGCTAGCACAGTAGCAGCCCAGTTTCCTTGCTTCTTCCGCACACGTTTGCTGCTAGCACCTGTGGCCGTCCCTTGCGAGAGCACTCGCACGCCGTGCTGCTCCCGCAGCTTCGCGCTAGGGATGCCTCGCACGCGCCGCCGCGCGCACCCCTAGGAGCCAGCGTCCTCGAGCGCACCAGTGTGCACCTCCGCGGACGCCTCCCGCGGCTCTGCGCGCCGCCGCAGCGCCTACCTACGGGCTCCGGCGGGGTTGGCTCGCCGGAATCATCCTAACTCTAACTCTGTATACCATGTTGTGAATTGAGAATTTTGTGGCTGGGTCAAATTTTTCCTCATAGCCCTTCTCTTCTCTATATCTTCTTCATTTTACACAATAGTTCTCGCACATTTACAATATTACACCAACAGAGTATTTGTTAAATATTCTGACATAATAATACTCATAGTGTGGTTTATCGTACCTGTTCATCAGTCGCATAGTGCAGAGGAGTATATAACGAATAGTAGTTATGAATTTGGCTTTCTTGTATATGAACTGGACGCTACTTCAGTACATGCTGATGACATAGTTAAGATTAATGGATATGGAAAAGGACTTTGGTACGCATGTATATTTCCAAAAATCATATAACAGAAACCAATCTGACTTCCCTTTAAATTAGCGTAGCAAATTTATTTGGCACGCGGAACATGCAGTTATTTTTTAATTAGTTGGTGAGGGGCGAAAGCTTGGTGAGTGTAGTGGTAGCAGTTGTATATAGTTGTGACTGTATTTTTTTATAGAACGTGCAAAGTATGTTTTTTCACTAAGTGGAGAAGAAGCAATTTTAAGTTGATACAAGAACTAGAACAACCCAAGCAAAAAGAAAAGGAAGAGTACAAAGAGGTCAACACCTAAACCCAAACAACACATCCCACGAAAGCCGACCGAGGCCCTAAGACTAACTCCAGCAACAAACTGAATCTGCATCTGCAAAAGCCTCTCATGAAGAAAGGAGAGAGAACAAAATTGCTCTAAAAAAGCTCATCTTTCTAGCGGTGATGCGCATCCCTCCCCCACATCCCAACGACCGCAACTCCCTCTTCCTCTGTGGGTGATGCCTCCTCCTCCCTTGCGCCGCCTCCTCTTCCTCTTGCCTCCTCGTCCCTGGCCAGCTCCGCCTCTTGCTCCCTGGCCGACTCCGCCTGCCTGGCTCCCTCCAGAGATCCGGTATCTGTCTCGCCGGGCAGAGACGGCACTGCACTGTAGCGGCCCTCCTCGCGGGTCGCGGCCTGGACGCCGCCGCTCCCACCGGGGGGGGCTCCTCGCGGGTCGCGGCCTGGAGGCCGCCGCCACCACCGGGGGACGAAGCCTCGCCGGCGGCCCTCCTCGCGGGTCGCCGCCTGGACGCCGCCGCCCCCACCGGGGGGCCTCCTCGCGGGTCGCGACCTGGAGGCCGCCGCCCCCACCGGGGGACGAAGCCTCGCCGGCTGCCCTCCTCGCGGGTCGCGGCCTGGACGCCGCTGCCCCCACCGGGGGGCCTCCTCGCGGGTGCCCCCACCGAGGGACGACATCTCGCCGGTGGCCGTCGTCCGGGGACGGAGGCGGAGCTACGCCGTGGGCCGTAGCAGGTATCCTAGCGGGTCTCCTCCTCCTTTCCTCCCTAGATCCGACCTTCTTCTTCACTGGTATGGCGCAAGAGCAGATGTCGTTGTCCCCAGCGGGTGGGAGACGGATGCAGTGAGGAAAGAGAAAACCCATGAATGGAGATTGGGAGGCCACCATCTTCGTTTTGCAGATGCGTTTGAAGAGATTGTTGGAGCTGCTACAGTGTCATTTTTACCCTCACTTTGCAGATGAAGGTGGGGATGAAGAACCTGCTGGAGTTAGCCTAAGACCTTGCCTCCTCAAGAATGGCGGGAGCCAAAGCCACGGGTTGCAGTGCGGACTGCGGAGCATTCGTAGACCCTCCTGTTCCTCTCCGATCATAGGGACCAACCAAGTCAAGAAATCAAAGCCTTTTCGCTTAGCCTTTGGCACTTATTACCTCCTGAATGAAGCCACCATTCTGCGAAAACTCCTTCCTGTTGCGGGGCAAGTTGCTCAAGGTGCACGAACCTGAGCACGCGGAAAGTTGTGACTGTATTGGAATCGCGGAACATGCAATATTTTGTTATGGATTATCGTTGAGCTCCATCACCCTGAAGCACGTACCGACGACGACGCATGGCGCAACTGAACCTTCTTAGTTGCCGGATGATTGCCGTGGACTGATCATGGACAACTTGCATTGTGCTCTTGCTAGCTGCAGCCTGCAGGTTCCTCCAACGTGAGATTTGCCACGAGCTGGGAGAATTCTTCGATAACGAAGGACTGTTGATTCTAGAAGAGCACGAAAAGTTACGTCGATGGGTGTAGTAGAGGATTATCTATTTTAAATGTGGATTAATATGTGAGACTTATGTAGTATTATATGCTAGTTTGGATTATGTGGTTGATAGACACATTTGAATTTGTGGGACAAATATAAATAAATACAGGTGAATTTGGCCTACAAATACGAATACTATTGAATACGGGTGAAATTGGCGGATAAATACAAATAATAAACAAATGCAGCAAAAACTAATGAGAAATGGAAAAACGTAGTTCCTGGCGGGCGGCTTAATCACCCGCCAGCACAGAAATGCTTTGTGCTGGCGGGTGGTATAACGTCACCGCTAGCAGAGAAAACCTCAGTGCTGGCGGTTCGTTTAAAGCGCCCGTCAGCACTGAGGTCCTCTGTGCTGGCGGTTGATGTAAGTCGCCCGCCAGCACTGAGATCCTCTGTGTGCTGACTCTAAGTTGCTGGCGGGTGCTGCGCCCGCCAGCATAGAGGCGTTTTAGCCGTCAGCACAAATCGTTTGTGGCCTAGTGTTGTGCTCTTGCTAGCTGCAGCCTGCAGGCACGGATCAATGGCGATGGGTAATACATTCTGTTGACGCTTTTCTGGTCAACAACACGGGAGCACTAGATCGCGCTGCAACAGGAACTGAACTCGCCGGAGCTCCTGTCTTGACCGGTCAAGTCCACCGGTCTGACCGGTGGGCGTCAGGACGCCGGTGAATGCCTACGAGCACCGCCTCGGGAGGGACCCCGTTGGAGGTGGTGCGCCTAGGGTTGCTCTGAGATCGGCAGGCCACTCAGAACGTCCTTGATCGCCGTCGAGACAAACAAGGAAAGCAAAGGGGTTGGAAAAGCTAGGGTTTGAAAGACAAAAGTTGTAAAAAGATATGATCGATTGGGTGCTCCGCCCTCAACCGGCCGTGGTCCTTTATATTTATAGGGTGGGGAGGTCTTGCCCCGTAAAGAAGTCCTTTACAACTCGAAAACAACCAGAACTTCTCAATTCTACTCGAACTCGGGATCCACCGGTCAGACCGGTCAGCCCCACCGGTCAGACCGGTGTGGCCTTTGCCGGATCGGCTACAGGGCCTGACCGGTCAGACCGTCCGGGTACACCGGCCTGACCAGTGGCGCTAGCCTGATCGGCCTTGTGCCAAATTTGGGTGCGAACATATGCCCCTCTGTTTTTTAGTAAAGCTTGCGTATTAAAAATATCTCTAAGGTCGATGTGACAGATTTCACCGGCCATTTTTGTCCTAAGGGCGATTTTGAATAAATCGTCCATAGTGCTATCAAGCATCTTGCCAAACACTTGGGTAAAATTTCTTGAAGTATCTCCCGTTAAGAGCCCTCGGAAGTTGCTGTCCTTGCAAAGTCTCCACCATGTAAAAATTTCCAGAACATACTTCTACAATTTTATACGGACCTTCCCAACTTGGAGATCATTTACCAAATTTATTGCTCTTAGTCCCAATAGGCAAAATTGTCTTCCAAACCAGATCACCTACCTAAAAAAATTTGGATTTTACCTTTTTGTTATAAGCTCTACAACTCGCCTCTTGTCCTTTTCAATCTCCTCTAAATCCTCCAAGCGCTTGTCGGTCACCTCATCAATATTATCCATCATCAAAGCATCATAAGTTCTAACATCAAGATTGTTTTGCTTTGCAAGTCTATATGCGCCTAGATTCACCTCAACGGGCAAAACGGCCTCTTGACCATATACAAGCTCATAAGGAGTAACTTTAGTAGCACCATGTCTAGAAATACGATGAGCCCATAAAGCTTCAGATAATACCTCATGCCATCTTCTAGGATTGTCCTCTATCTTCTTCTTAATGAGCTTAATTAAAATTTTGTTGCTAGACTCGGCTTGACCATTTGCTTGAGCATAATATGGAGATGAATTGAGCAATTTAATACCATAAGAATTAACAAACTCACGCACCTCTTTTGAAACAAATGAAGTCCTTTGATCTGTAGTCAAAGTTTGTGGAATGCCAAATCTATGTACGATATGCTCTGTAATAAACTCAATCACCTCTCTATGTGTCATATTCTTCAAAGGAATTGCCTCAGTCCACTTGGTAAAATAATCAGTCGCCACAATCACAAAACAATGTCCCTTCGATGAAGGAGGGTGAATTTTACCAATAAAATCCAAACCCCATCCTCTAAAAGGCCAAGGCTTAATGATCGGATGCATCAACGCAGCAGGTACCAATTGAACATCTCCATGTTTCTGACATTCTTCACATCCCTTGTAATATCTAAAACAATCGGCTATCATAGTAGGCCAATAAAAGCATGCTCGCTTAAGAAGCCACTTCATCTTAGGAGCCGATTGATGAGTACCACAAATCCCTTCATGAACCTCTGCCATAGCCAATCTAGCTTGATCAGGATCGAAGCATTTGAGAAGCAAATCATCCATTGTCCGACGATACAATTCACCATCATCAAGAATAAACTTAAGAGCCCAGCGTCGAACTTTTTTATCAACTGAACTGTTAGGATCCTGCAAATAATTTACCAGAGGCCTTCTCCAATCATCCACTTCGTCCTTATTATCTTTAGAATGAACAATAGCCGAAGAAGATTTCTAACCAAGGGACCGGTCAGACCGGTCGGTCTCATCGGTCAGACCGGTGTCACCGGTCAGACCGGTCAGAGGTACCGGTTGGACCGGTGCCTCCAAAGCAAAACACTCGGCCATAAGCATCGGTTTGTGTTCTTGAAATTTTCTTTATCGAACATTATAACCAGATGCTTGCTGTGCCAGAGCATTAGCCCTCGGATTCTCTTCTCGTGGTACATGATAAATAACAAACTCATCCATACAAGATATGATATCTAAGCATTTATCAAGATATGCATTTAAGAAATCATTCAAACATTGACATACCTTGGAAACTTGTTGTACCACTAATAAAGAATCACCATAAGCTTCCACATGTTTCACTCTCATGCTATGCAAAATCTCCAATCCAAATAGAAGAGCCTCATATTCGGTTTGGTTATTAGTACACTTATGATCCAATCGGTTAAGAGCTTCAAAAACAGCCCCACTTGGTGAAATAAAGATAATTCCAACACCACAACCATCTTTGCAAACCGATACATCAAAATGTAATTTCCATGGGGTAAGAGTAACATAACCGACATTTAAATTAAGTTGCTTATCCACTCTATGTCCAACAATAAAGTCGGCAACAATTTGACCTTTCATTGAATTTAATGGCTCACAATTGTAAATCATATTCAACTAAAGCATAAGCCCATTTGCCGACTCTACCACTTAAAATTGGTTTATGTAACATATATTTAATAATGTCGGTTTGACATGCTACTATACAAGTGCTAGGTAACAAATAATGCCTCAACTTGGTACAAGTATGATATAGTGATAAACACAACTTTTCAATAGGAGTGTACCTTGTTTCGGCGTCCAATAGTCTTCTACTTTCATAAGCAACAATATATTTCTTTCCTTCAGTCTCTTGAGTCAAAACACCTCCAATGACATCTTTCTCAGCTGCCACATATAATTTAAAAGGAATACCACTTCTGGGCGCTTAAAGGACGGGCGGCGAAGATAAATAATGCTTAATCTCATCAAATACCTCTTATTGTTTTGCCCCCCAAGTAAAATCAGCATCACTTTTTAACCGAAGTAAAGGAGTAAAAGCATTCACCTTCCCAGACAAGTTACAAATGAACCTCCTCAAGTAATTTACCTTGCCCAATAACTTTTGCAAATCTTTCTTGCAAGCAGGAGCTTTTACATTTTTAATAGCTTCAATCTTCTTAGAATCTATCTCTATATCTTTCTCATGTACAACGAAACCCAAGAATTTTCCAGCCGATACACCAAAAGCACATTTGAGTGGATTCATCTTCAATTTATATCGACGCATTCTCTCAAAAGCAAGTCTTAAATCAGCTAAATGAGAATCTACTCCAGCCGATTTCATTGTAACTCCATGCAAAGCAATCAACATACTCCTTTAATAACTTTATTAATTCAGATTTAAACAAAGGATCAAGATTCTTGTTTACAAATGTCGGTCTAGGTACAGTGCCATCACCAATGTCTACCTCCTCTAGAGGATCAGCCGACGTAAACCCTTATCCTAACTTGCTCAAATCATCAAAATCTTCGTTGGCCTCACACATATCGTTCCTATGCGCCCGATAGTGTTCACACCTCCGCTGTAACCACTCTAGATTTGCATCCATCAAATCCCAAAAAGTGATGTAGCCTGATCTTCAACCGGCTTCATAACAGCAGTAGCAAAACCATCTTTGGTAGAAGCAATAAGTTCCAATCCAGATAAATCTAGACTAGATAAACATTTAAGATTTTCATGATCATTCACAGAGGTACTATCAGCCACTGTAACACAAGCCGACGTATCACCATGAACAATCTCTACCTCGTCGCCTACCCATTGGATTAAAAATTGATGCAAAGTAGAAGGCACACATTGATTTGCATGAATCCAATCACGACCAAGGATCAAACTAAAATTACCTTGGATCTCGGCGACGAAGAAAGCAGTAGCCAATGTCTTGCTTCCAACGGTGAGCTCTATCGACACAACACCCTTGGCGCCCATTGGCTTGTCTCCCGATACACCACTGATCGTCATGTTGGTCTTGATCAACTCTTCGTCCACACCTCCTAGCTTCTTGAACAAAGAATACGGCATCAAGTTGACGATCGCTCCTCCATCCACTAGCATGCGAGAGACAGGCTTCCCGTTGATGTGACCCTTCATGTACAGAGCTTTAAGATGATTGTTAGTGGTCTTGGGCTTCTGGAAAATAGCTTTCTTTGGTCCGAAATCGAGATGAGCAACATCCTCCTCTGAAAGCACATAACCATCCATTGACATATGCACCGCATTGATGTCCAAATTCATGTGCTCAGGAGACGAACTGTAATCAACAAGCTCTTCATCGTCTTCTGGAGCAGGAACCGATGTAGACTTGTCATCACAAACCATAGAAGCCGAGGAAGAAAAACCGGGTGGCACCTCTGTGTCATCGGTCTGACCGTCGACCTCCACCGGTCTGACCTGTGTGACCGGTCTGACCGTCAGCTCCACCGGTCTAACTGGTGCTGCCTGTGAGCTGGTCTTGATCCTCCACTCTTTGCCTTGTGGTACCATGGACCCGTACTGGTTGAATGTCTCATCCCTCTGTTTTTCTAGCTCGTTCTCCTTATTTTCCCTGAATCTCAGGCGTTTAAGCTTCCTCCTTTGTGTGCGAGTCAATCCGGGAGGACACCACCTTGGTAAGAAGTATTTGGAGTTAGAACCACTCCCGCTGGTCTCATGGTCATTATTAGCAGCAGATGCTCCCAATATCGGTGTCACAACCTTATTGTTTGAAACAATCGGTCTTTTGCCACCTTTTTCAATAGGAACATCCATCGACCCAATTTGGATAATGTCTCTGCTCGTAGTCCTCTCTGAGTGGATATCCATTTTCTGCACCTCGTCCTTCTGTTTTGGCATGTAGACTTGCTTCTTAGGAGATGGTACAATCCTCCTAGGAGCACCGGTCGGACCGGTAGACTGCACCGGCCTGACCGGTGGAGTCTGATACCCCTGACCAGAAAGACGAGGTGTCAATCGCTCCTGGAACGGTCTGGAAATTCTGTCCATGGCTGGTCTTCTTGGCTCTGCCCATCCAGGATGGAATGCTTGTTGATATGGCACCCACATGACTCCATTATCATCATAAATTGGGCACGGCGGATCTGAACTTGATGGCGCCCAAGATGGAGCAAAGCGTTGCCTTGGCTGAGATGATTCACCCTTGTATCTTATAGCAGCCCTTGGGGGTGAAAACGACCCCTCTTGATATGTAGGTGACCTCATCTTTTTTTTAATGGCCGATCACTTGTAACGGCCTTTTGTTTGGAATACTTGTCAAATAGCATGTCGAAGGTGACCTTTAGCTTAGGACCACTTCCCTGATTCTTTGCTACATTAAGCTTCCAATTACCAATCTCCGGACGGCTTGGTTTGATCATCTTCGGACGGCTCTGGGGCGCACCGGTCTGACCGATCAACACCACCGGTCTGACCGGTCTGGCCTGATCAGGCTTAAACAGTCGCTGCTCGGTAGGTGTGGACGACCCTTGCCCCCCATGTCCAGAGGCTCTAACAGTAACCTTGAAAGTTTCCTTACCATCAGGAGTCTTTTCATAAGCAACTTCTCGAACTAGCTCCTTTCCTCTCAAATCGGGCTTAGCTTCCCCGATCACCACATTTTTGCCTTTAGTTGCTTCAGCTTGACTTGGCCGAACCAATACCTTAGGCTGCTGTAATTCCAGAGTGTTGATAAGAAAAGGAGCCTTGTCCACTTGCATCTCATGAAACGTCAAACGACCTTCATTTATGACCGATTGAACCTGTCGACGGAACACATTGCAATCATTAGTAGCATGAGAATAAGAATTATGAAACTTGCAATATGCACGCCTTTTTAATTCATCAAGTGGAGGCAAAGTATGAGTCAATTTAATGTTTCCAGACTTATGTAATTCATCAAATATACGATCACATTTAGAAACATCAAAAGTAAATTTAACTTCTTCTTGCCGACCCTTACTAGCCGGCTTAAGAGATGAGCAAGAATATGATTTTTCTTTAGAGGGCCATATAAATTCAGCAGCATAAATTTCTTTATCCCCGTCGCTCGAACTATCAGAATCATAGTTAATGCGATGCACATTAGAACGACATGATTTAAAATTATCTTTTTCTTTATTCAATCGGTTTTCAACAATTAAAGCTCTTACTTGAACTTGTGCAACCGAAAGAAAGTCTGAACCCTCTATTTTATCTCTAATAGCAGATCTTAAACCTTTTAAGCAAATATCAGCAAGATCCATATCAGTAATTGACAAATTAAAGCATCGGTTTTTAGTTTCTTTAAACCTTTTAATGTAAGAAGAGACGTTTTCATCCCTTCCTTGTCTAACCGATGTTAAATCTGTCAATTTCAATTGCATGCTCCCACTATAGAAGTGATCATGAAACTTACGCTCTAATATATCCCAAGATATAATAGAACCAGGAGCAAGTGATGAAAACCAAGCAAAAGCAGTGCCAGTCAAAGATAAAGAAAATAAACGTACTTTCAAAGCATTAAAAGCACCTGCTTCTCCTAGCTGAGTTGTATACTGACTAATGTGTTCCCACGTGGTTCGATCATCATCACCACTAAATTTAATTAAATCAGGCATACGCCAACCACGTGGGAGAGGAAAATTATCAAACTCGGGATCATATGGTTTTTGGTATAAATTAGTATTACCAATATCAACACCAAGTTTAGTTTTTACCACATTAGCCAAATCTTCCTTAAATTTACTAAATTCCGCCCAATTAGGATTATTTGGCTGTTGTGGAGCTGGATTCACCATGTTCATTTTATTCAAATAGGGAGACATCTTAGCATGAGCAAGCCTATAACTCTCAAAAACATCATCAGGAATTATGTTCTTTTGAGCCATTGAATTAACAGTCGTGCTATAATATGGTCCAGGATTAAAAGTATTATTAAAATTTGGCATGACAGAAATCGGCTCAGGCTGTTCATACACAAGATCCAGAGTACTGGTCTGACCGGTCTGACCGGTACCCTGCACCGGTTCGACCGGTGCGGCCATATTTGGCCTGAACGGTTGAAACGGCAGGGTTTGACCAATGGAATCATGAGGCATGCCATATTGATAATTCATGTTATTAGTAATAGGCAAAGGTGCTAAGCTAGGATGAATCCCTTTATTAGTATTAAACTTAGGACCACTGCTATTAGTTTCATTATTATTAAAGCCAGCAATGCTCCTTTCTTTTTCAAGATCCTCTAAGCGTTCTAAATGAGCAATATAAGATGCAACCAAACCATCATTATCAGTAGTAGATTTCTGAGGAGATGAGGTAGGGGGTGGCTTGCTTACATTGGTTACTACCTCAACCATATTGTCGTTTAGCTTGATCGGCGGCAGCTCAAATTCTTTCAATCTTGCTACCTTGCCATGACGATCCTTCTTGACGCCTGCGAGGAATTGGACTTGAAGATACTCTTGCAACGCCTTGAACTTCTGCTGCTCCTCCGGAGAGAGATCCTCCATTGAAGCCGTAACGATGTTGTTCATGTCGAGGTCGCAACGAGAACCCATCTGAGCTAGGTTAGATTGAACGGTCTTCGAAACCTGATCTTTCGTCCCCAGTGGAGTCGCCAATTTGTTGACGCTTTTCTGGTCAACAACATGGGAGCGCTAGATCGTGCTGCAACAGGAACTGAACTCGCCGGAGCTCCTGTCTTGACCGGTCTGACCGGTCAAGTCCACCGGTCTGACCGGTGGGCGTCGAGACGCCGGTGAATGCCTACGAGCACCGCCTCGGGAGGGACCCCGTCGGAGGTGGTGCGCCTAGGGTTGCTCTGAGATCGGCAGGCCACTCAGAACGTCCTTGATCGCCGTCGAGACAAACAAGGAAAGCAAAGGGGTTGGAAAAGCTAGGGTTTGAGAGACAAAAGTTGTAAAAAGATATGATCGATTGGGTGCTCCGCCCTCAATCGGCCGTGGCCCTTTATATTTATAGGGTGGGGAGGTCTTGCCCCGCAAGGAAGTCCTTTACAACTCGAAAACAACCAGAACTCCTCAATTCTACTCGGACTCGGGATCCACCGGTCAGACCGGTTAGCCCCACCGGTCAGACCGGTGTGGCCTTTGCCGGATCGGCTACAGGGCGTGACCAGTCAGACCGTCCGGGTACACCGGTCTGACCGGCGGCGCTAGCCTGATCGGTCTTGTGCCAAATTTGGGTGCGAACACATTCGATCTCCATGGTTCCCGCATTGACACTGACCTAGGATCATAGGATGGAAGGGTGCATGGACTGCAATGGTACAGTGGACCAGTCCAATGTTGGTACTGAGATTAGGCTCCCTATAGGGCTACCAGCTACGGATATGAATATCTACTCCTAGCGTTTTAAATAACTATGGAGGGATGGAAGGAGTACTTGAGTTTATTATTATTATTACTTATATAGCACAACTATCTTTATTTTATACTCTGTATTTTTTAAAATACAATCTGATGACTTTAATAATTTGGTTTGGAGGTAAAATGGAACGTGTGCTCCAAAAATTGGCAGAGTAACGGAAATCAATCTCTCATTTTATCATCCAGAGAAACAACAAAAAACTACCGTCAGTATATGAATCAAGTGCAAGCTAAATTGTTGGAGTTAAATCTGAAGTAGACCACTCACCTTTTTCGCAGGTGCTACCACCTTGAACTTCTCCCTTCATACTAGACTCAAAGTCAAGCAATATACCCTCCAAGTCATAAGCTGCAGCCTTGAGCTTCTTCAGCCAGTGACTGACACTCTGTTGCGTCGATGACTGCCTCTCTAATTCTTTGCTGAAAATCAGCTGTGGAGCAACCTCCTTCAAGGTGTCATCAGCCAGCTTCCCACATACGTCTTCAGCGCTAGAGTTGTGTAATCAAACAATATGCTGCACAATGAAACCAGAAGGGGTCAAGTAATGGACGAACAGCATAGAAAAAGGTCAGAGCAAAGCGGCAGGCGCCCTGTACCTTACCAATACCACTACGAGAAGGAGAGGTGCAGTGATTGGTGGATGGTGCCCAATCTAGCTCTGTCGTGTCCGGTGCCCCAACGTGGTGGACCGTGACAACTGACGAGAATTATCGCTTGCCGACGATCATGTCCGAACAATGTCACTTTGTCAGGAATTGGCAACGCGGTCTACCTGCCCAGCGGAACGCGCATTCAGCTCACCCTCCATTCAAAAATCTTTGAACTTGTCTTCCCTGATCCAACTGCTGACGCGATCGCGCAACTCTTGTTTTGATACTGGATCGACCCCCAGTCACTCGCCACCGAGAGCGCCAGCCTCGCGTCCAGTCCGACCTCGCAACAGCGGCGAGCCGGCGACTGGCATATATTGGAGCGGCTGCGACGCCGCCGTCAGATACCCCATGTGGCCATGTTTAGTGCGCATGAGAGGAGGAGGCCGACCATCGAGTGACCGACGAGTTAGCCGGACCCATCCTCCGGGCCGCGCCACCGACCGGCCCCCTCCTAGTAGGCCACGTCGGCGTAGATCTTGCGCTTCCCATTCGCTCCGCCCGCCGCCAGAGAGGGTGGATGGGACGGACGACGGGAGGGGGACAGTTTGGGGGGATTTCGCGGGGAATTCGTGGGGTACTCTGGAGTCTGGACTCGGGAGAAAAGAAAGAAGAGCAATCCGTTGCTCCACTTACATGTGGGCTAACTTGTCAGACTAAGTACCCAGGCCCACATTACCAATTTTGTTTTTGTTTTGTTTTCCTGAAAGAATCAATTTTAGTTTTTTGAGTAAAATGAAAAGATGGCGCAATTTTTTAGATGTCAGAAGTGACATCATTTATTATGGGCTTATTATCGTCGGGTGTGGTGTAATCACGACGGCTCATGTATGAATGTAGCATAATTTTCCAACAGTCCTAACAAAAGAAAGAAAGAAAAGGAGGCAGCAGACACATGAAAGGACATCCAATCATCCACATAAATAAAACCTACAGAAACTCCAGTGTTTCACTAAGGATGTGTTTAGAAGCCCAAATTTTTCCAAAAAAACATCCCATCATCTGTCACATCCTATCACATCACCTCTCACTGTTCATCTGATGCTACAGTGTATTTTGTACTAATTTTGATCAAAATTGCCAAACTTTGCCCAAACGTTTGGGCTCTAAACACACCCTAAGACAGGAAATTTGAATTGTGCGTTCCTTGATCATCATCATCAATATTCATCATCATCGAAATATCTACAGGCATGAAACTCCCCAGTACACCCACACAATTCCCAAACTCCAAACCTGTAGAATGGCCAGAGATTTGCTCCACTCGGCTACTGCAACTAGACCCCCCAATGACTGATAAGTTCAACTGACTGCAACACACACAGGACGAGCAGAATGGAAGAAAGGCACTATATGAGTAAACAGAAACTTCTCTATGCCATAGATAGTTCTAGTGCTCTCCCCGGCAAAATTAAAGTAACTGGTCCATCGATCTTCCTCCTCTAAAGCCATTTGAAGAGGATGCCTCCATGGGTGGCAAAGAAGGGGGCAAAGACCAGGGACTCGACGGCCATGAGCTTGATGAGGATGTTCAGTGAGGGGCCTGAGGTGTCCTTGAGGGGATCACCGATGGTGTCACCGATGACGGCAGCTTTGTGTGGGTCAGAGCCTTTGGGGCCCAGGGTTATTGCATGCTCAGATGCACCAGCCTGTAAAACCATGAAGTGAACCGGAGTTAGGTGAGTTTGACAATCATGGATGGGAAGAAATCTGCTGATTGGAATGTGCTATTGTTTTTACCTCAATGTATTTCTTTGCGTTGTCCCAGGCACCTCCAGTGTTGGATGCAGAGATGGCAATCTGAACGAGAATTTACATAATTAGTTATGAATAAAAATGCAAACATGGCAAGAGATTATGACAATGAAAGCACTCATAGAAAGAGTACCAACCTGGACACCAGATACAAGAGCACCAGCAAGAATACCAGAGAGAGTCTCAACACCAAACAAGATCCCAACAATAAGTGGGGTGAGCATGACAAGTGCACCAGGGGGGATCATCTCCTTGATAGACGCATCAGTGGAGATCTTGACACATGTCGCATAGTCAGGCTTGGTGGTGCCCTCCATGAGCCCAGGGATGGTGTTGAACTGCCTGCGGACTTCCTCAACCATCTTGAGTGCTGCACTGCCAACACTCTTCATGGTCATTGCTGAGAACCAGTAAGGAAGCATGGCACCGACAATCAGTCCAATGAAAACTTTTGGTGACAAAACATCAACAGTTACGATCTCAGCACGGCTGACAAAAGCACCAAAGAGGGCAAGAGACACCAAGGCAGCTGAACCAATGGCAAAACCCTACATGCACAAAAATCATGATAATGAGAATTTGGTACTTCAAAAATGTACATTTGTTTAAAGTTGGCCCATCTTTGAAGAAGCACATTTCAACTAACAGTGACATTGGCATTTACCTTCCCAATGGCAGCAGTAGTGTTTCCAGCAGCATCAAGAGCATCTGTTCTTTCACGGATTCTGTGGCTCATGCCAGCCATTTCAGCAATTCCTCCAGCATTGTCACTGATAGGACCATAGGCATCAATGGCAAGGCCAGTAGCAATTGTGCTGAGCATTCCAAGAGCAGCCACAGCAACACCGTACATTGCAGCAAGGCTGAAGCTGAGGAAAATACTGAAAGCAATAGCAAAAATAGGGATAATAACTGATTTGTATCCCAGAGCAAGGCCAAAGATGACATTAGTAGCAGCTCCAGTTCTGCAGGAGTCAGCAACATCCTGCACAGGACTGCAAAAAAGATATTCAAGTTGTCAGATGCTTGAAAAAATTCTGCAAATTACATCCACTACTAGATATGACCAAAACTGTAGGCACCTGTATGCATTGCTCGTGTAATACTCTGTAACAAATCCAATAACTAGTCCAGCCCACAGACCAACTGCCACGCAGAGGAATAATTGCCTACCAAATTAAGATCAAAGTGAGATCATCTACTACTAGATTCTGATCAAAATATGAAAAATCCATTTAAGAAATGGCAGTACCAGTTATACACAGTCTTCTGCACACCAAAGTTGAAGATTGTGAATGTAGATGGAAGTCCTAACCAACTGACAAGTGCAATGCCAACAGTCATCACAGCAGTGGAAATTATAAGTTGCTTCTTGAGAGCCGGCTCAATTTCGTCTACAGCCTTGATCTCAAATAAATCAGTTGCAAAAAGAGTGGTTATCAAGCAAGCTATGATACCCACAGAGCTAACGAGGAGTGGGTACAACATAGGAGTGAACTCATGATTGATCCCAAAAGAAGAGATCGAGGCAACGACAAGAGCAGCGCATGAAGACTCAGCATAGGACCCAAAGAGATCTGATCCCATTCCAGCAATATCTCCAACATTATCACCAACATTGTCCGCAATGACCTGCAAGGCGTGGAAGGAAGTGCTCATTGTACTATTTCGATACAAATATACATCAAAATGACAATACCACGGCCAATAGAATCACTACAAAACTTCAAAGATGTGACTCTTAAGAAAAGACTTACAGCTGGGTTTCTCGGATCGTCTTCAGGGATATTCCTTTCAACTTTCCCAACAAGATCCGCACCAACATCAGCAGCTTTGGTATATATTCCACCACCAACACGGCCAAAAAGAGCCATAGAAGAACCACCGAGACCATAACCAGTGATAGCCTCATAAAGGCCCTCCCAGTCATCACCATAATAAATTCCAAACAAGTTGATTGCAATATAAAGGACAAAAAGGCCACTAGCAGCAAGCAGGAAGCCCATCACAGCCCCAGAGCGGAAGGCAGTAATGAATGCCTTTCCGACACCCTTCCTTGCCTCGAGAGTTGTTCTGGCATTTGCATATGTTGCAATCTTCATTCCAAGAAACCCAGAAACAAGTGAGGTGACTGCACCAAGCACAAAGGCGATGGTGCTGAAGAGAGCATTAGCAAGGGCAGGCTTGCACATCTTGCCCTTGCTGTAGTGGCAAGGCTGACTCTTGGTGCTGAACCCCTCAACAGAGCCAAGGAAGAGGAAGATCAGGACAGCAAAAATGCTCATGAATAGTCCAACATACTTGTATTCGGTGAAAAGGAAGGAAGTTGCTCCTGTTAAAACAAAGCAAGGACATTTAGAAACACAAGTGTGTATACAATTATACAACATAATTAGAGAATCACCGTTACCAAGAGAAGGCCTAACAATAAGAAAAATGATGACACAAATATCAAATACTGAAAGATTAAACAGCATAGCAGTAGACATACAAAAAAAAAGGCAGCAATTATCCTATTTTCTTGTAGAAGCACGTCAGAATAGAAATAATAGCTAAGTGAAACAATAAATGATGGACCACAATCCTTGTCTTCGCCAAATCCGATGAAACCAACAAAGCTTAATCCTATTTCACAAGGGGAAGCAAAGAAAGAAGTAATTACGCTGAAGTAACTAATAGGGTCCACATACTAAGTCATAAAAAAATATTTATGTGTCTTCTGTGCTGCTTTTGTGTGGTGCCACGAAGAGAGCAGAACCAGAGCTTCCTCATCCTAACCTTGGCCTTGTTTAGTTCGACAAATTGTCACTATTCATCCGTCACAAGTATTAAATGTGAATTAATGACAAAATCCATTTCATAACCCCCAACTGATTCGCGAGCCGAATCTAACGAGGCTAATTAGGCCATATGATTAGACAACATCGTGCTACAGTAAGCAATCTCTAATGACTGATTAATTAGACTTAACTGATTTGTCTCGCGATTTCTCATACATCCGTGTCATTAGTTTTATAATTAAATAATATTTAGTTTTCCTAATTAGCAGTTTTAGACTCGATCTGACATTTCGCTACAGTGTTTTCCACCTAAAGAAATTCTGTCGGAAGACATGGACAGAAGCAAGCCAATATCACTGCTAACATGAACCAGCCAACAATGCAGCATCCAACAATGCAGCATCCAGCACAGGACAAACTTAATTAGCATGTACCTTCAGGCATCAACTGTGCTCCAATAATTATCTTACATGAAACACTGTCTATTGGACCACATCTCTGGTCCATGTGCGTCGTTCCTAGGATTCCTTCCAGGTTCCAAGCAAGGTGGATGCAGTTGAAAACAAAACTAATTCCTACCTGCTACAATAATGTGGACGCACGGAAAGTTCGTTATCTTCTTATCCTACATCTGGCAGCAAGGACCACAGGTGCAACAACTGTGGTCCAACAACGTATCTGCCACCTGCAGTAGCTTATCCTATCCCCACAGCATGGTTACCGCAGAGATTTTACTGGGCCTCTTAAGAACAGAGCACTACCACACCTTCCGCCCCACCACAAATATCTAACAAACCAAAATCCAGTGGGGCAAGCAAAAAAAGAACAAGTTTACTGCAGTAAGAACACACTGGACCAAGGATTATTATAACACGTGTTGGGTAAAGCGGGAACATCAGTTGTTTATTGTTAGATCCAGCTTACAACTAGCAGTAATATAACAGTAAATATCTATAACCCAGGCACACAGCTACCAGGACAGACAGAATAAAAATACTGAGGACGATGCGACAAACTAGCAAACACTAAACATGCAACACCAGATGATCCAAAGCATAGTTTCAGAGTGAATTTCCTTAACGAGTAAAATTCCATTTCTATGCCGAACTAGCGACTCTGTGCTGCAGCAAACCGATCCGCTTCAGACGCCTCGTATGAAAAGCAATTTCTCAGGTAAAACGCCGCAAACAGACAAAAAATACTGCAAAATTACCACCTAATTCCGAAATATCAGCTACTAAGCATAAGATCTATAATTAAGCGCCCTCAGATCCATAAAATTCAAAAAACACGAGCACGGCCGGGGGCGGCCTCACCTTCGGAGATGGCGTTCTGGATCTCGGCGCACTTGACGACGACGTTGTGCTCGTTGAGGCCCTCCTCCTCCTCGATGAGGTACTCACTGGCGCCGGCGCCGGCCTTCCCGGAGGAGCCGTCCCCGCGCCGGGGCTCCGGGGAGAGCTTCACCTTGGAGACCAGCACCCACTGCAGCACCGCGAACGCGATGCCGACCACGGCCGCGACGGGCACGATCACCTGCGTGGCCAGCTCAGGCAGGAACGCCGGCGAGGCCATTGCACCACCCCCCGCGGCGAGATCCGGGGCGCGCTAGGTTTCCTCCACGCGGAGAATTCGGCGCGGAATTCGTTCGAGCGCACGCACGGGAAAGGGAGGGAGGAGAGGGAAAGGAGGAGACGGGTGGTTCCAGTCGCCGCCGCTTTATAGGAAGGGGGGAGGCCACGCACTGGTGGATGTGAGTGTAGGCGATGAGGGTGTTTCGGTAATTTTTCGGAGTTTGGATTCCTGTTTGTTACAGTTCTCTGGTAAATTTCGTGCTTATCTTGATTCTTCTGATTTTTTTATTTATAATTAATCTATTTTTTTTACTGTAAATGTGTTCCCAAGAAATGTGATGGCTCATGGCTACGAGTAATTTTTTTTAGTTGCTATGTTGTTGTACCATTTGGGACTGATCGTGTTTAGGACTAACCGTGTTGAAAAGGAGTTGTGCTCGTGCATTACCATCCCGAATAAACTGTACGTATTGTAGAGAATTGTAACGTATAACTGAAATATAGTGTTTTAAAATGGAATATACTTAGAGCATTTCTTATTCAAATGTAATTTGTTTTACTAGCCCAGTGCTATTTGGAGTTCGTTCCAACAGTTCTGCAGCGCTGAAAGGTTGCATGTAGACCCTCTTGGATTCTCCTCATCCTTATTCAGCTACCGGGAATCCAGGACACACCCTAGTGCATCTTTTCAGTTAAAGAGATGTATTTTTCATTTTTCCAGCACAAAAAATTAGAGTTGTAAAGAAACCCCATTTGCTTAAATTGACTTCGATGAGAAGATTAACACGAAATTTGATATGTATTTTTTTTTATGTTTGATCTTTACCTTCAAACATGGATATGGATGGATGATTGAGACACGTCATACGCACGGTATACAATTCCTTACTGCGTTTATTTAAACGCCATGATATATAATTATGTATGATCTATCTGACTAACACTAATATACGGAGCGGTTAGAACGTGCAGCAAGCAAGACGGTGGTGGTAGCATTATATTTTTAAAACAGTTGCTAGAACGAAAAGGTAATGACTCATCACTTACTCTCATGTCATTAGTCAATGCAACACTCAACCTCTACTTGACTCCCTTTATCAAAAAAAAAAAACCTCTACTTGACTCAGCTCATTCCATCCTCTACAAATTTAGTTGGTTTATAAATACTTTGTCTCAAATTATAAGTTCTTTTAGCTTTTTAAGATTCATAGATTTTACTATGCACATAGATACACGCTATGCATAACGAAAGTTATGAATCTAAAATTTTAAATGACATGTAATTTGAGACGGAAGGAATGCGATGGAACAACTTGTAATACAATGTGAGCAACTCCAACAGTTTGGCAAATCAGATTAGCATCTTTGATTTTTGGCAAAAACGCTGAAAATACTCCTCCAACAGTTTGGCAAATCAGGTTAGCATCTTTGGCAACTTGGCAAAAACTAGCCTCCAGCGCGTATATATGCGCGCGTGGCCACAACTTGACATCGGCGTTTCTTCCGTGGGTGGAGAGAGGTGGGAGGGTGAAAAAAGAAATAAAGGATACAAAAGGGTTCCTGATTTAAGTTTTCAACAGGTGGAAGGGCATAACATAATTTTATTTCTCTTTCAGGGTTCCTGATGTAAGTTAGATCTTGATTTGGCAAGTGAGTTATGCTAAATTATTGGAGATGAACTCTTTTTTTACTTAGCATATTTTTTTAAAGTTGACAAAACACAAGATTTGCTAAGTAAAATTTGGCAAACTCTTAGAGATGACAATTATTAGAACTGCAATCAGTACAAAATCCAAAATTCGGTGTATAGTTTTTTTTCTAGATTTGAAACTAGATGGTCATCCAAAAATATACTGTCCTTAAATATATGAAGTTTTGTCGGGACGGTCATTAGGGTCTCCTAACTAAGGAGATAATCACTCTCGTCAAACGAAAATTACGTACGGACTAATCTCTAAATCCAACAAACACGGGACGCCACAGGCCCATAGTCTGCTACAGCCCAGCAATAGCCCTCATCAAGAAGGCCCACTTACGCGCCCCGTTCTCCGCCTTGCTCGAGGGTCCCGGTCCCTCAAGCAGACTTCCGCCTCGCTCGATGGTCCCGGTCCCTCGAGCGGATTTCCGCCTCGCTCGAGGGGCTCGACCCCCCTCGAGCGGACATCCGTCTCCGCCTCGCTCGAGGCCATCCCTCGACCAGCGGTATCCCGCCCCGCCTTTCCTCTGACAGCGGCATTTAATGCCCGGATCCACGGCAGGACGTCCAAGTCAAAAGCCAATCCACCTCCATGCCGCGCGGCTGACACGGCCTGAGCGACTGACACCGTCACTGTGCAACCTACCCCGCCACTGTGCGGCCACTCCTGGCCCGGTGCGGGCGCTGCGCGGCACTGTGCGGACGGACCGGCGTCATTCCACGACACTGTGCCGCCTGCTCCCGTCCCCCTCCGCCAGCGAGGCCCTCGAACGGGCATGGGAAGCACCCTCGAGACACGTACGGACCGCGTACCGGGACGCGTGATGACCGGCGCCGCTGTACGGACGGCGTGCGCTGCGTCCCCTCTGCCAACTCCGGCGTCACGCGGCCATCCCTGGCGCTGTGCGGACATCCCTGGCACTATGCGGTCATCCCCGGTGCTGTGCCAGCATCCCTGCCGCTGTGCGATGGACCGCACGGCACTGTGCGGACAGGCCGGTGACATCCGAGGCCCTGTGCCGCCAACTCCCGTCCTTCCCCCGGTGACTGGACCCTTGATTTAGCAGGGGCAACCCCTCTAAGTCACAACCGGACAGGCAACAAGAGCCGCCACACCGCCCGTGGAAGCCGGAGATCGCCACCAACTCGCGCCAGGAGCCAGAACGTGCGGGGACAAGACCGCCGGCGCCACACCTGTTAGTACACGGCTACTATACAAGCCGTTGTGCGACCCTACTGTAACTGCCCTCCCTTGGTCTATAAAAGGGAGGGGCAGACGCCCCTGCGGGGGCACGCCCATTCATCTCCATGCACTTACTCGCTCACAGCACATCACCCCGTCGCCGATATTGGCACTTGCCTCAATCATCGTAGCTGGGACTTGGGGGAATTTCCTCCTCTCCCGCCTTGCTTGTAGCCCCCCCTCTACAGGCACCCCCGGTGCAAGTTAATACAGTGCGCAAGCACATCCTGCTGGACGTACGACCGCGTGGTCGGAACCAGGATAAACCTCGTCTCCATTAGCTTAGCACCGACCATCGAGAGACTGATCTCAGCGCAAATTACTAGTTGGTGCCGGTGCAAATCCGGACACCGACAGTTGGCGCGCCAGGTAGGGGAGGCGCTGAGATCATCCACACGTCTTCTCGATGGTGATCATCACTAAGCGCATGTCGGAAAGGCCCGCCTGGGGTCAATCCGATGCGTTCCCGGCCGGATTCGAGATCTGGTTCTGGAGCATCCACTACCAGGCGACTGGTAATGGCTACCTGATGCGTATCCTCAACAGGGACGCACTCAAGGCGACGGCGCCCGGAACGACAGCTGCCCCAATGCCTGCAGCGTTTCCGCCACCACCCCGGTGACGCAAGCGTTCGGGAAGGTGCTCGCGACGAGCGCGCACGGAGCGACGCCAGGCGGCGGGCGCTGGCTCCCCCCAACGGGTCGAAGCCGGTGAGCTCCCACCTGTCGCCGCAGGACAAGGAGATGCACCCCCACCGGCGGGCTCGATGACGCACCCGTCGGAGAAGCTACGGCCGCGCGGCCGCAGTTCCTCCACGGGCTGCGTAGGGCGACCATGGCGTACTCTTCATCGGTCAGCACCAACCTGGCTGCGTACGAGGACCTTCCGGACCACCACTTCATGTCAATCCGGAACCTCATCGCCACCTCGCCCGGTGAATCCTACCGCGACTCCGACAGCGAGGAGCGCGAGTATGAGCGCGGGAGGCCGGAGTGGGACTACTCCGGGCTTCGGAACCCCGATGCTCTCAGGTGGTTTCAGGCCGCAGCAGACTACTGCCTCACCTGCTCTGACGACTCCAGCGAGGGGGATTACGATCCCACCCGAGAGTGCTTCGTCGTCGTCATCGGCGAAGGCGCAGGAGGAGGAGCGGGTGACGCAGCGGTCCGCAACAATGTGGCACCAAACCCACCTATGGGGACACCGCCGCCACCTGATGCGACGCGCGCCGCGTAGATGGCCCAGCTCCGCGAATTGGAGGCGAAGCTTAACGCGGAGCGCGAGCAGGTGCGGCAGCTGAAGGCCACGCTCGAAAGAGACAAGGCCGGCCTCTCATCACAGGGGGCACGCACCGCGGGACGCGTAGCCCGCGAGCGTATCAACGCCGACGCTGACGTGGATGACGTGCCGAACTTGGCAAGGGCCAGCCAGAAGCTCGTGGCCACGGCGACTTTGATTCGGGCCATGCCCGAGCCATCGACGCCCCAGGGACATAACCTGCGCCGCGAGGCGCAGGCCCTCATCGAGCAGGCTGCGGTGCAGCAAGCCGAGAGCTCCGCATCTCGCATGCGCCATCAGTCCAGCGTGAAGACTGGTGGTGGCGGCCGGGACCCAGAGGCATCGGTCCACACTTCGCACCGGGCACCTACCATCCACGAAGGCAACCAAAGGAAGCCCGCCAAGGACCGAATTCGGGATACGCGTGGCAAGGCCGACGACGGCGACGCCCGCAACATCCTGAACAAGAAGAAGCAAGACGCCGTGACGACGCGCGGCTACCACCCTCGGCGTGGCGGCCGTTACGATAGCTAGGAGGACAAGAGCCCGTCGCTGGAGCCGCCGGGCACGCGTGTGTTCGGCCGAGCGATCCGCACAGCATCAATTCCCCCGCGCTTCCGCAAACCGACGACCGTCAACAAGTACTCGGGGGAGACGGACCCCCGGGTGTGGCTCAACGACTACCGCCTAGCGTGCCAGCTAGGCGGTGCCACCGACGATGCCATGATCATCCGCAACCTGCCGCTACACCTAGCAGATGCTGCACGGACGTGGCTCGAGCACCGGCCTGCGAACCAGATCTACGACTGGGACGACCTGGTCAGGACGTTCGTGGGCAATTTCCAGGGTACATACGTGCACCCTGGGAACTCCTGGGACCTCCGAAGTTGTACCCAGAAGGCTGGTGAGTCCTTGAGGGACTTTATCCGCCATTTCTCCAAGCGCTGCACCGAGCTCCTGAGCGTCGGTGACTCCGAGGTCGTGCACGCCTTCTTGGAGGGCACGACTTGCCGGGACCTTGTGCGCGAGTTGGGACGGAACCCCCCCACCAGCATCAACAAGCTGTTCGACATCGCCACCAGCTATGCTTCTGGAGAAGAGGCGGTGGGGGCGATTTTTGACGTCAAGAAGGGCAAGCGAGCGGAAGATGCGCCCGCGGAGGGCAGCAAGCCCAAGGAGGCCTCGAAGAAGCAGAAGCAAGGCAAGAAGGGCAAGAAGAGCTAGGGCAAGAAGCCCATGGAGTAGGGCGAGGGCTCCGAGGAAGTCAACGCGGTCGACGCCGCCAACAAGGGGGCTCGAGGCCCCTCTCGAGGTGGAGTGTTCGACGACATGCTGAAGAAGCCCTGCCCGTACCACAAGACCCCAGTCGCTCACACCCTCGAGCAGTGCGACATGCTCAGGAAGTACTACAATAGAGTCATCACGAAGGACGACAACGCCAAGAAGGATGCAGGTGACGGGGGCAAAGACAGCTTCCTGGAGGTGGAGAACGTCTTCTTCATCTTTGGGGGGCCCACGGTCGATAGGACGTCGCGACAGCGCAGGCGTGAAAGTCGAGAGGTCTACTCCGTTCACCCGGCCGTACCGTCGTACCTCGACTGGTCGGAGGAGACGATCTCCTTTGGCTGCGAAGACCACCCGGATCATATCCCCAATCCGGGACAGTACCCGCTTGTTGTCGATCCCATCATCGGCAACACGCGGTTCTCCAAGGTGTTGATGGACGGAGGCAGCAGCCTCAACATCATATACTCCTCCACCTTGGAGCTCATGGGGATCGGTCTGGACAAGCTGCGGCCCAGCAAGTCGCCATTCCATGGCGTTGCGCCGGGCAAGCGAGTTCAGCCTCTCGGGCAGATCGACCTGCCTGTCTGCTTCGGCACGCCAAGCAACTTCCGCAAGGAGGTCCTCACCTTCGAGGTGGTGGGGTTTCGGGGAGCATACCACGCCATCCTTGGCCGGCCCCACTACGCCAAGTTCATGGCGGTCCCGAACTACACCTACTTGAAGCTCAAGATGTCGGGGCCAAAAGGTGTCATCACGGTGGGCCCGTCGTTCGAGCACGCATTCGAATGCGACGTCGAGTGTGTCGAGCGCGCCGAGGTGCTTGCGCATGACGAGGCCCTCGTGGCGGACCTGGAGAAGCTGGCCAACGAGGCCCTCGACTCCACCAACAAGCACGTCGGCAGCTTCGAGGCCGCGGAGCACACCAAGGCTGTACCCCTCGACCTGAAATAGGAAGTGGTGCTCGTCAACTTTCTCCGCGCCAACACTGACATCTTTGCGTGGAGTCCCGCGGACATGCCAGGCATTCCGAGGGAGGTCGCCGAGCACTCACTTGATATCCTACCCAACTCCAAGCCGGTGTCTCAACGTCTGCGACGATTTGACGAGGAGAAGCGCCGGGTGATTGGAGAGGAGCTGCACAAGCTCTTGGAGGCCGGATTCATCAAGGAGGTATTCCATCCCGTGTGGCTAGCTAATCCTGTACTAGTTAAGAAAAAGAATGGGAAGTGGCGGATGTGCATAGATTACACCGGTTTAAATAAAGCATGTCCCAAAGTTCCTTTTCCTTTGCCACGAATTGATCAGATAGTTGATTCCACTGCGGGGTGTGAATTATTATGCTTCCTTGATGCGTATTCCGGTTACCACCAAATCAAGATGAAAGAGTCCGACCAGCTCGCGACCTCTTTTATCACGCCATTTGGTATGTTTTGCTACGTGACAATGCCATTTGGTCTCCGAAACGCCGGGGCGACATACCAGCGATGTATGCTCCACGTCTTCGGGGATCACATCGGGCGGACCGTTGAGGCATACATCGACGATATCGTAGTAAAATCCAGGAAGGCGGACGATCTGGTGAACGATTTGCGCATTACGTTCGATTGCCTCCGGGCAAATGGGGTTAAGTTGAATCCCGAAAAATGCGTCTTCGGGGTGCCGCGTGGCATGCTCTTGGGTTTCATTGTCTCCCAACGAGGCATAGAGCCCAACCCGAAGAAGGTGTCGGCCCTTGAGCGGATGGGGCCGATACGCGATCTGAAGTGAGTACAGAGGGTCCTGGGTTGTCTCGCAGCTCTGAGTCGCTTTATCTCATGTCTCGGTGAGAAGGGCTTACCCCTGTACCGACTTCTTAGAAAGAGCGAGCGTTTATCCTGGACCACCGAGGCCCAGGAGGCCCTTGACAAGCTGAAGGCAACACTCGCCCACGCTCCGATATTGATGCCACCCCGGGAAGGCGAACCCCTTTATCTCTACGTTGCCGCCACAACCCAGGTGGTCAGCGCGGTCATCGTCGTGGAGAGAACAGAGGAGGGGCACGCCCTGCCCGTTCAGAGGCCCGTCTACTACATTAGCGAAGTGCTGTCAGAAACCAAGACGCGATACCCTCAGATCCAGAAGCTGCTCTATGCGGTGGTGCTCGCGCGGCGCAAGCTGCGGCACTACTTCGAGGCCCATCCCGTCACCCTGGTCTCCTCTTTCCCCTTGGGGAGATTGTCCACAATCAGGATGTCTCGGGTAGAATAGCTAAATGGTCTGTGGAGCTCATGGGTGAAGCCCTCACCTACGCACCACGAAAGGCGATAAAATCACAGGTCTTGGCTGATTTCATGGCTGAGTGGACCGACATTCAGCTACCAACACCTCAGATCCAAGCTGAGTGCTGGACCGTGTACTTTGATGGTTCAGTGATGAAAACGGGTGCAGGTGCGGGCCTGCTCTTTGTTTCACCCCTTGGAGAACATATGCGGTACCTGGTACGCTTGCATTTCCCTGCATCGAACAACATGACGGAGTACGAGGCCCTCCTCAGCGGCCTTCGCATCGCCATCGAGCTCGGCATCAAGTGCCTTGATATCCGGGGAGATTCTCAGTTGGTCATAGACCAGGTGATGAAGGACGCGAGCTGCCACGACGAGAAGATGGAGGCATACTGCGCCGCGGTGCGCAAGCTTGAGGACAAGTTCTTTGGCTTCGAGCTCAATCACATCGCGCGCAAGTACAACGAGGAGGCGGACGAGCTGGCCAAGATTGCTTCGGGGCGGATCACTGTTCCCCTGAATGTTTTCGCCCGCGACCTCACCAAGCCCTCCGTCGACCTCGACAAACCCGCCAAAGTCTCTGGCAAGGCCTCGGGGGCTGGCCCCTCGAAGGCCACGGGCGCCGAGCCCATGGACGAGGACCCCTCGAACGGGGAACTCGAGACCTCGGACCTCGAAGGGTCCCAGGCGGACGAAGCCGAGGCGATGGAGATCGACGAGCTCCCGCCCCCTCCACGGGACTGGCGCGACGAATATCTCGCCTGGCTCGACCGGGGGGAGTTGCCCCCGGATCGAACCGAGGCAAGACGGATCGCCAGGAAGGCCAAGTCCTTCGTCGTCATTGACGGCGAGCTGTACAAGCGCAGCGCCTTGGGGATCATGCAGCGGTGCATCTCCATCCCTGAGGGCCGGGAGTTGATTCAAGACGTCCACGCCGGCGAGTGCGGCCACCACGCCGCTCCGCGCACCCTCGTAGGCAAGGCGTTCCGCCAGCGCTTCTACTGGCCGACGGCGGTCACCGACGCCAACGAGGTCGTACGCACCTGCGAAGGGTGCCAATACTACGCGTGCAAGACCCATCTCCTAGCTTACGCGCTGCAGACCATCCCCATCACGTGGCCTTTCACCGTATGGGGATTGGACATGGTCGGGCCCTTGCGGAAGGCGTCTAGGGGCTTCACCCACGTACTGGTGGCAATTGACAAGTTCTCGAAGTGGATCGAGGTCCGTCCCATCAGTAGCCTCAGGTTTGAGCAAGCCGTGCTGTTCTTCACGGACATCGTCCACCGGTTCGGGGTACCCAACTCCATCATAACGTATAACGGCACTCAATTCACCAGCAAGAAATTCTTGGAATTCTGCTACAGCTACCACATCTGCGTAGATTGGTCGGCCGTAGCACACCCACAGACTAACGGCCAAGTGGAGCGTGCCAACGACATGATTTTGCAAGGCCTAAAGCCAAGGATTTTCAACAAGCTCAATCAGTTTGGCCGGAAATGGATCCAGGAGCTGCCGTCGGTCGTTTGGAGCCTCAGGAACACCCCAAGCAGAGCCACGGGTTTCACCCCGTTCTTCCTGGTCTATGGCGCTGAGGCCGTCCTCCCCACAGATTTGGACTACGGGTCCCCAAGAGTCAAAGCCTACCGAGAGGAACAAAACCAGCAAGATCGCGAAGACTCGCTGGACTGCGTCGACGAGGCCCGCGATGTGGCGGTTCTGCACTCAGATAGGTACGAACAATCCCTACGGCGCTACCAGGCGCGCAAGGTCCGACCTCGAGACCTCAGCAAGGGAGACTTGGTACTCAGACTTCGACAGAAGAACGAGGGCCGTCACAAGCTCACGCCGCCGTGGGAAGGGCCATACATCATCGCCGAGGTCCTCAAGCCCGGCACGTACAAGCTCGCAAACGAGAAGGGCGAAACCTTCACCAACGCTTGGAACATCCAACAGCTACGTCGCTTCTACCCTTAAAAAGTTCCAAGTCATTTTGTACATATCTGGCGCTCATGTCAGTTGTATATACACTAAGGTTATGAATAAATATAAGGGAGACTCCGCTTTCTTCAGAAAACCAAGTCCCCCTCGGGGGCTACTATGGGGGCCACCCCCCTGAACAGTCCCATTTTTTCGCAAAACGCCTTTTTCTTTCAAAGATGCTAAGCATGTCATGCCTCGAACACTTAGAGAAACGGAAGCAGGGCGCGGGTAACTAAGGTTAGAGTCGGACGAGCCCGGGACCGCCTACGCCTCCAGCAGGATATGGCCTCTCTCTCTCGCCACTTTACCCTCAGGTTACTCGCGAGAATGATTGATCCCAGCCGAAGTTTCCCTAAGCTACGAGGAAAACGCAACAACACATACAAACGAGTCGCACACAAGTTTACATACTTAAAAGACAATATGTTCATTTACAAGAGCCACTCGGCTCGAATCCCAGACATGACCTAAGGGCTTCCATGCCCGACTTCTTTCAGGGCGCGAGGGGGCCTGCAGTGGCAACGTCCGGAAAGAGGTCCTCCTCAAACATGTCAATGAGATCGGCGGCGGCATCAGCAGCGGTAGCATCGGCTTGCTCCATGGCGGCGTTCACCCCATCGTCGTCAAGGTCATCTGCAACGACGTAGCCTGTAGCCGACGCTGCATGATCGATAATGTAATGTGTCGACACCACACCGAGGGTCTTCTGGACACCGAGACAGAGAGCACCCTTCACGCGCTCGATGACACGGCTGCTCAGAGCCCTGAGTCGGCTCGCCAGCGAGCTCCCCGACGAGCCGACCCCCTCCTCGATGTCCCAGCACACTTCGAGAGCCGCCCGCTCTAGGGCCTCGAACTCCTGCTGAGACGAGGTGTAGGCTGCTTGAAGCACTTCCGCTTGCGTCAGCGACTCCCCCAGAGCCTTCTGCAGCCCTGAGACAAGGAAAGGTGCGTCAGGAACGGATCTTGACAAGCCTAGAATGACTGGGAACTCGGGGGCTGCGACTTACCCTCAGTCTTCCTCCTCTCCGTCTCGAGCTCTGCACGCACAGCCCCGACCTCTTGCTGCAGCTGCAAGATCGAGGCGTCCTTCTCTCCAACTGCGGCCTGCAGGGTCTCAACGGTGACGCCCTCTCAGACCAGAGCCCCGGTGAGCAGCTCGGCCGCCACTTGCTGGAGCTGGACTTGGGTGTTCGCCGCCACCACCTCCGCATTCCCCTACTGGAGCGTAGTCCTGGCCTCCTCGAGAGCCGCACACTCTTGCTGAAGCTGGGACTACACCTCCTCACGCGCTGTGCACTCCCGCTGAAGCGCGGACCTGGCATCCTCTAGCGTCGCTCACTCTTGATGAAGCAGGGTCTGCGCCTCCTCGCGCGCCGCACACTCCTGCTGGAGCTGGCCCTCGACCCCAGTGAGTGCCTCGCTCTTCTCCTGCAGAGCAGCGCCCAGCTTTTCGACCTCCTGGGTCTTCTGCTCGGCCTGGGTCTGCCAGGACCTCGCTCCCTCGAGGGTCGCGCGGTCCTGCTGGAGTTGAGCCCGCGCCTCGGTGAGGGCCGTCTCTCTCTGCGCCAGCAAGGACTGGGCCTCGGCGTGCGCCGCGCGCGCCTGCCGGAGCTCTTCGTTCGCCGTCGCCAGCGCCTCCTCCTTCCCTTGGAGCGCGACGTTCAACCCCTCGGCCTCCTTGGCCCTCTACGCCGCCACAGCCCGCTGGGTGTCACGTTCCTCCTCTGTGTGGAGAAGGTTGTACTCGAGCCAGCCGTTGTCCGTCCGCAGAGCCTCCACCATCGCGTTCAGGGCGTCGTACTGTGTCCGATACCAGTTGACCTCGGAGCACAGTTTGACAATGTAGGCGATCTTCTCGCCTGCCTGCCTCTGCAGCTCCTATAGATAGAGGAGGGGAGGAGAAGAAGGTCGAATGAAGATCACACGAACAAAGAAAGGAGAGCTAAGCGGCTCCCGAGTGGGCGCACTTACCCGAAAGACCTAGAGCGACCTGCCCCCGTAGATCTAGAGGGCGTCAGCAAGGGCATTCTGAAGGGAGGAGCCAAGGCCGCCGAACTCCTGCCACAGCTCCCTCTCCGACCTCGCCTCTTCCACTAGGCTTGGTGGAACCCCGGGGAGGCGGAGCCTCTGCTCCCATTACGGCACCCCGACGCTGGATGTTGGGACCGTGGCACCAGACATTGACGCCCCGGCGCCGGTCGCCTGTGCCTGTGGCACCACGCAACCGTCAGGCCGCACCACCAGTACCTCGGGCACGAGCCCGGGGGCTGGCGCGGCCGCCACCATCGCTTGACCCCCAACAGGGGTTGAATCACCATCAGCGGGAGTCGTGCCCGTCCCACAGCTCTCTGTCCCCCGACCCACGACACGGGCTTGCTCTCGCCCCCGCTGGGTCCCTCGAACCACCACCGCGCGGAGGGCTTCTGCCGCCGCCTCCTCTCGCCGCTGCGGCCCCGTGGCCGCAGCCTCAACTCGCGACGCCTCGCCCGTCGCTGCCGTACCTGCCGTCGATCGCGACGTCCTCGCCGAACAAGGTCTCGTCGTGCGCGGCGCATCTTGCGGCCCCACCTTGAGCGCCTTAACGGGCGCGAGGCCGGGGACTGCGGGTGCCGCCCTGACAAGAATGGAAGGGAAAGGTCAGCAAACTGATCCACGATATCAAGAACACGGAGAGCGGAACACAACTCACCGCAGGCCGGAGACGCGCCGCTTGCGCTTCCTCGAGGGATCAGGAGGCACCACCCCTGACCCGACAGGCACCCTCGACGACGTGCCCTCGTCAAGGGGCGCCGTGCCCACCTAAGGGGCAGGCGCAGCAAGGGCCTCCTCGTCCCCCACCGTTGGGGCAGGCGTTTCCTCCCACCTGTCGGAGATGGGCCGCTCCCCGTCGCTGTCGTCCTCATCCGAATCCGTATGTATCAGCTCCGGTGGAGGGGAGACCCTGCTGCTCCCGCACCAGGTACTCCTCGTTGTACGTGTCAATGCGCTCCTGCCTCCTCGTCTTCCTCACCCTCGCCCGGTTTGCCAGGTCTTTCTGCCTTTGCTACCTGGCGCGGTTGGCGGCGTGTGACCTAGGCGTCGGTGGGTCTGAGGAGGGGACATTGACGTGCACCCCCTGTCACCAGCAATTATCGTTAGTACGAGCACAGGGGTGAAGCGGGTGAATCAAGAAACTGAATCTCACTAGATCGCAGTGGCTCGGATCCGGGAGCATCGCGAACGACCACAGGTCATCGTCGCTGTGAGCCACTGCCTTGAGGTTCACCGCGCGCCTCGCCCTCGCGGCCGTGTACGCTTGGGCGAGCGGTTCTTCCAGCAATCGCGAGCGCGCTAGGGCCGCGGCGTCAGCGTCGTTCCCCATCGCGAAGATGGGGAGCGCCCTCTCCATGAGGGGGATCACCCGCCGGAGGTGGAAGTTCGCGATGACGGCTGCCACGGTCAACCCGGCGTCCCCCAACTGGCGCAGGGCGTCGGTGACGGGCTCGAGCTTCTTCTGCCTCGCTGCGGGCAATACCCTGTGCGCCCACGAAATCGGCCTCTCTGTCAACACCTTCCCGGTGTACAGCGGGAGCCCGGCGCTGTCGTTGCACAGGTAGAACCATCCCTTCTCCCAGTCGGAGTTCTTCGACGTCATGGTGCAGGGTAGGTACAGCTCCTTCCGGGAGTCGCGCGCCGCATACGTGAGACCGCCGGCACGGACGGCCCTGCGCGTCCTCCTCTCCCCCGTGGCGAGTGTGTGGAGTTAATCTCAAATCCCAGTGCGCCTGGATTCCTAGGAATCCCTCGCAGATGGCGACAAAGGAAGCCGCCTGCGAGATGGTGTTGGGGGCAAAGTTATGAAGCTCCACCCCATAGTGGTAGCACAACCCCCGAGTGAACTTGCTTGCGGGGGCGTTGAATCCGCGTTTGTGCAGCCGCATGAAGCTCACGACGTAGCCCGACGGCGGAGATGGCTCCCGGTGCGACGCCGGCGGGATCATCCACGCCGGGTTCGCCTCGTCGCCGACCGGCGCCAACTGACCGCCGAGAACCAGTCCCTCCATGGCCTGCTGATCCACCAACGACCGGGGCCACGGCGCGGCCTCCAACACTCTGATCGCGGCCATGGGCGGAGGACGTGAGGTGGATGCCGGGAGACAAGGCAGAGCGGGAGAGCGCGAGCGGATCTAGAGCGGCGAAGCGCGCTGCGACGGGGAAGGCAACGAAGAGGTGGCGCTCGCGAATGGCAAAGGTAAAGAGCTCATCCCCGCGTCCCCTACTTTTATAGAGTAGGAAGGGGGCGGAGCGCCAGACAGTGCGACAGATGGCCGCTGTTAATGCGGTGGGAGCTGCCTGTCGCCGACGGCAGGGTCCCACCACCCCAAAACCGCTGCGTGCGCCATAATTACTGCACGGTAAACCAAGGGTCGCTGCGCCTCGTCTTTTCACCTTCGCACGTCGCCCGCGTCGTTTGGCCTGAAAAGGCGCGCCCACTTCGCCTGCTCCACGCCACGTCAGCCACGACCGAGCGGGCGCGGCAGCCAACCGCCCCGCGGCCGAATTCCAAGCGCCAGGAGATTCCTTCTTATATAAGGAAAGCCCCAGGAGCCCTCGAACTGGGGATTCGAGGCCCGATCCCTCGAAGGGATATGACGAGCGCCCCGATCCGAGGAGGTTAAGGTCACAAGGCCACGATTTATCGAACATGCCCTCGAGAACGAACTCGAGGGGCCCAAGGCTTAGGCTCCCGGGTCATTACTGATCAGCGGCTCGAGGCCCGGCCCGCCGAGGGTACGACGGGCGCCGCAGATGCCCCTCAACTTAGGGAAATACTGATCAGTGGTTCGAAGCTTAGCTCGACGACGATTCGACAAGCGCCACAGATCCACAAAAACGGGAGCGCATGGCGCACCTGCAAACGCCCTACTGATCAGGGGTACGGAGCCTGACCCTCGACGGGTTTGAACAGGCACCTCAAATCGACAGAGTCAGGAACGATCAGGGCGCGCGCGATCGAGCCTGTCCCCGAACGCGAAGTTCGGGGGCGCCCCACATATCGTGTTCAAGGCCAGGACAAAGGCAGCCAATCGAGGGATCCCATCGAGGGAGTGCTTCCGCGCCCTCGGCCCCTATCGAACGGGACCGAGTCCTGCTTGGCAAACCTTTGCAAGCGTTTACATGGACGTGTCTCCAGACCACGAGCCGACCCCTATCGAACGGGGCACGGACACCCACTTGAACTATCCGTTAACAGCTCACCGAGGTAACCGTCGCTCGCCACCTGCTCGAGGGTAGCACGGATTGCATCACCCCTCCACCCTACGAAGGGGCGGCGAGGGTCGTAATAATAAAGCCGAGAGTTTTATCTGATCGTCCCTGATTGGGCCGGGGCTCGAGTGCTCCTCGCACCACGACCACCCCAATGATCACCGCATTAATTTGTGAAGGGTTAAGCCCCACGCAAGTGGGTAACCTACCCGAAAACATCTTGGGTCAACTCGACGTCTCCCCACCTGCGTAGATTGCCAATGCCGACTGAAATACCGCCGAGGCCGGCTGAAACAAACGCAAGGCGAGTCCGTCACCTGACGCTTTTAACCCCTGCAGGAGTGCTCGCACTCCTGCAGGGCTTCGGGGGGCTTACACCCGCGGGTGCACTAGCGCACCCCCACAGGAAGACATGCACAATCATAGGGGAAAGAACCTGCACATAGCACCCGAGGGCGACATCCTTTGCCGGAATGGTTCTCACTCCCACAAAGGCTCGGGGGCTACTATCGGGGACGGTCATTAGGATCCCCTAACTAAGGGGATAATCACCCTCGTCAAACGAAAATTATGTACGGACTAATCTCTAAATCCAACAAACATGAGACGCCACAGGCCCATAGCCTGCTACAGCCCAGCAACAGCCCTCATCAAGAAGGCCCACTTACGCGCCTCGTTCTCCGCTTCGCTCGAGGGTCCCGGTCCCTCAAGCAGACTTCCGCCTCGCTCGAGGGTCCCGGTCCCTCGAGCAGACTTCCGCCTCGCTCGAGAGTCCCGGTCCCTCGAGCGGATTTCCGCCTCGCTCGAAGGGCCTGATCCCTCGAGCGGATTTCCGCGGACAACCGTCTCCGCCTCGCTGGAGGCCATCCCTCGACCAGCGGTATCCCGCCCCACCTCTCCTCTGACAGCGGCATTTAATGCCCGGATCCACGGCGGGACGTCCAAGTCAAAAGCCAATCCACCTCCATGCCGCGCGGCTGACACGGCCTGAGCGATTGACACCGCCACTGTGCAACCTACCCCGCCACTGTGCAGCCACTCCTGGCCCTGTGCGGGCGCTGCGCGGCACTGTGCGGACAGGCCGGTGTCATTCCACGACACTGTGCCGCCTGCTCCCGTCCCCCTCCGCCAGCGAGGCCCTCGAACGGGCATGGGGAGCACCCTCGAGACACGTACGGACCGCGTACTGGGACGCGTGATGACCGGCGCCGCCGTACGGACGGCGTGTGCTGCGTCCCCTCCGCCAATTCCGACGTCACGCGGCCATCCCTGGCGCTGTGCAGACATCCCTGGCACTATGCGGTCATCCCCGGTGCTGTGCCACCATCCCTGCCGTTGTGCGACGGACCGCACGGCACTATGCGGACAGGCCGGTGACATCCGCGGCCCTGTGCCGCCAACTCCCGTCCTTCCCCCGACAACTAGACCCTCGATTCAGCAGGGGCAACCCCTCGAAATCACAACCGGACAGACAACAGGAGCCGCCACGCCGCCCGTGGAAGCCGGAGATCGCCACCAACTCGCGCCAGGAGCCAGGACGTGCGGGGACAAGACCGCCGGTGCCACACCTGTTAGTACACGACTACTGTACAAGCCGCTGTGCGGTCCTACTGTAATTGTCCTCCCTTGGTCTATAAAAGGGAGGGGAGGGGCAGATGCCCCTGCAGGGACACGCTCATTCATCTCCACGCACGCACTCGCTCACAGCACATCACCCGTCACCGATATTGACACTTGCCTCTATCATCGTAGCTGGGACTTGGGGGGATTTCCTCCTCTCCCGCCTTGCTTGTAGCCCCCCTATACAAACACCCTGGTGCAAGTTAATACAGTGTGCAAGCACATCCTGCTGGACCGAATTTACCTTTAAAATACTAACACGATAACCTTATGCTAATATAATTTAATCCTGAACCGAATTTATCGCGAAAAGCACAGAACAAAAATAGGAGCAATATCATTATTTCCCCAAGTTCACTAGCACTAGCTCTTTGCTTTTTGGTGAAGACGAAAAGATAGGAACGCTGGAGTTTTAAGTGACGTGGCAGCCAATGGCAATCCGTTTCATGGGGTAGCGTACGTCCACGTACCTATCTCTCCCCCACGGTCGCGGGTTACCCACCGGATAGGTTACCCCACGCGCAGGCCCAAAGGCCATCCGACGTGGAGGCCTGATACTGGTGGGTGCGGCGGATCGATCCCACGCGGAACAGCAGCGGCGGCGAAGTACTGTAGTTGGGAAATGGAAACTAGCTCTACGGTTGTCTGCTCCCGTGGCGCTGATGTGGAGCAGCTCGCGTTGCGTCCGGGCAAGCAACCACTCGACTTTCTAGAAACACGCGTGTCAATACTACTCTGTCCGTCTCTCCGACCCAAGTTACAATTTATTTTCACTTTTCTGTATACATACTTTTACTATACATAATTTTTATTATGTACTAGTATGCAAACATAAACTGCTACCGTCCGGACGTTCAATGTGAATTCAACATCAAAGCAAAACATCTGAGTATCAAAAATCTACTGTGCAATATTGACAAATATGAAAAAAAAAGATTGTGTTGTTCAACTATGGGATAGAAAATTCTCGCCACAACATGAACATTATATTTCATACAATATTCACTATAAAACATGTGGAAGCATTATTTGCAATATCGATGCAAATTAATTGTAACATATGTCGAGCCATCCGATTTTTTTTAAGATTCCAGACTATGTTCTGTAGCATTACCGTAATATATATCTAGGTGCATGTTAAAGCTTATGTATCCAGAAAAATTAAAACGAGTAGTAACTTAGGAGGAAGGAAGTAGTTTGTTCATGTTCATAGGGACTCAATTTTGCAATTTTAAGAAAAATGCATTATATTGCAGAAAACTATGTAGAGATACAGCAGTTGCTTCCCACTGCACCATCAGATTAAATTTATCTTTTAAATACTCATATGGTTTTGATAAAGAGCTTGTAAAAAGAAGTGTAGGACATATAAAAAATGTTGTAGGAATCATGCTTTACCACCTTAATCAAAACATCGACACACAAAAAGAAAGGAGAAAGACGAAGCATGAGCAGGCAGAGCGAGTTCCACATGGCACTCTACTCCTCAATAATTGCATCCATTAGGTTCACTTTCGCAAAAAGTTACTCGTTGCCGCGATACTAAGATGAGTTCAGGTAATAATATATAATTGACATGACAGTTCTTCAGTAAACTGATTCTTGAGCATATCTTAAAGTCTTCAGTCTTATATAACATTTTTTTCCTTCTAAATGATGCTCAACTATTCTGCTTATTTAAATCGACAAAAAATTATGATAAGCGTGGTGTCATTTACTTGCAAATCATTCAGCAGGGGGTGATCTATGTGCCTGCATGGTCCTGGCCTCCTGCGTAGCTGCTACTCTCTCTGTTTCATATTACTCGTTTTAACTTTTCTAAATACATTCATTTTGTTATGTATCTAGACATAAGTATATATCTAGGTACATAGCAAAAGAAATGTATTTAGAAAAGTCAAAACGACAAGTATTATGAAATGGAGGGAGTAATTGCTAACCCTGGTCTATGATTGCATTTGCAAATTTGCATGTATCCACCAAATGCTCTTGAGAAAGATACGTCACCCTGTATCGTTGTTGTTGTACTAAATTATTTGGACTTGACATAGGTAATAATAAAGTGCTAGCTTATAAAATGCACATATTTTTTTGTTAATTTATGGATTATATTTTCGATTTGACATAGGTACAGCTCAGACAAAGCATGGTGCTGTGCAGCCACGGAAGTGAACTTGAGCTGGATTTGGAGATCTAATAGGAGAACAGCAATGATCAGTCAAATATACTGCATGTGCCTTATGCTCAGTGAAGAGTAGCAGCTCGGTATTGCAGTGACAGACTAGCAGCAGGATTACTATATATACTAGTAGAATTAAGGAGTAGTGTGAGGAGATGAGAGGATTTAATCACATGGTGGTGAGTAGTTAATTATACTATCTTGCAAAAGCTGCTGTTGGTTGGTTGGTTTGGAGGAAACATCAGCTGCATCACTGAAATAGCAACAGCTTTCCTAACAAGTACCTGGTAGATCTAGAGATCCAGATTTTTGTAACTAACACATGTTTTGTGTTATCCTCCAACTGAACCTGTTGCAAACGTTAGTGGATCTACCATGCTAATTCATCTCCAGAACCAACATTTTCCTAATAAAAAAACTTTATAATGTAAATACTAGATGCCACTTTATTTCCACTACATGCAGAGTGATTAATTTTCCGACCAAAGCCAAAACGAGAAGAAAACATAACTAAATTAAAGGAGATATTGTCTGGAACTCTTTATGTTATAATCGTTTTAAAATAGAACCTTTTTGTGATGTGGATCTGTAACATGCGTGAGGCATTCTCATGGCAGTTGGCATTGAGTTGTAAGTTTAGGTTTCACGGATCTGATCCGAATGCGACCTGATGGCGCCTTCAAAACAATCCATAGGTCCAATACTCCAATCAATAAGAAAATTTTCTGTAGCCCATAGTCCTAAAATTCTGTAGTGTAAGTGGGCGAAAAGGTTGCATGGCTGGTTTCACAATGAATACATCTTGGAACTTCATAGCAGAGTAGTTGGGGGTCAAGGAATGGGATCAAGAAGATCCTATTTACATGTAAGCATATGCTTGTGAGGACTTAGCAGTGACAATGTTTGATGTTTCATCTCATGATTTAACACAAAGTAAACTCTGGTACTATACATGATAGAATCAGTTATGGAGAAGCATCCGGCTCACGTTTGTCTACAGATGATCTGTAACACCCACATAGACATAGCCATGGATAATGGACGGTTGATCTCTCTCGCGCACAACCAGCATGTTAGGTAGGCTGATCTAGACTCTAGATCTTTTTCTCTCTCTTCCAAAGAATTGAAGTTTGTTTATATTTGATCAATTTACTAATCCTATTTTGTCTTGATGTTAATGGCAGGTGAGGCACTTGATAGCGATGCTGCTGCGCAAATGCTATTTAGATTCATGGGAGCAGCATATTGCCATGCACCGGGGTGGTGCTGACACTTTCTTCCCTACAAGGAAGAATAAATAAAGATGCAAAGGTGGTAAAGTTGCAGTACATCAGTTTGGTCAGATTTGGAGAACGAGACCTACCTGCAATAATTCATGGTTAATACATAGGAGAATCAACACGGTAGGCTAATTAATTAGTACTAGACACCCTTTGCATTAGTCCTGATTAACATTCTTGGGTCTGAAATGGAAGTGCCCTGTAACTGTAAGAGAAGTCAATCTATCTGTGCCCTTGCTTCTGTGTCTGTGCACCTAGAGAGGAAGTGCAAAAAACTGACATGTTCTTGGTTGCTGTCACAGAGATAGAAACCCCAGTAGGTGGTTTATTATGCAGTGCACTGTCAGTGTACAACAAGTTGTCTGAAGTAACTGTTGGTGCAGCTCAAACAGCCCTTTCTCTTATCACCTTCGATTCCTATCTATCACTGCATTTACTACTGCAAGTGGCCTTCTCTTTCCCTACATTATTCTGATCTTTTTCTAAAGAATATATTCCAGCAAAAAGAGAGAGGGAAAAAAAGAGAGGCAAAACTGGCACGCCAAAAAAGAGGGGAAAGAAATGTCAAATTGCAGGTTGGGTTTGCAAGGGACGCTTCGAAGGAAGACGACGATGGCATCCTTCTTGTGCTAGCTAGCAGCACGGACCACCAAGGGCCATCATGATCATGGTCCCAAAGCAGTGGCACCATGGCTGCTCTGATTCCAAACCTCGAACAAGAGACCAAGGCGCAAATTTGGAGAGCTTTCGCGCGCCCTTGGAAAACAGTCAGATTGGGAAAGGGGGGAAAATGCCAGGGAGGCAGATGATTCGAATACGCCTAAAAAACAAAGGGCATGGTGTTTTGTTCACTCTTCAGCACAGGAAGAGGCTTGCGAAGTTGTGATTCTGGGGACGGAGAACGTCCCCGTCAGGCTCCCTAGGTGCAATCTGGTCCAGGCATTGTCCGGCCTCCGTTGGCGTCTTATCTCTTTCGAGCCATTGGAGACACAAATTCCCATGGCTGGGACTTGTGAGCGTGACCGGATGTCCGGATGTAGCGGGATAGTGCATAGATATTGTACTCTAGAGCAGAGCATGTTCAGCCCTGTCTGGTAGATCACATGTTGCCCAAATATCAAATTAAGCATGATTTCCAATTTCTTTCCATCAGGTTTCAGTTTGCAGGGATCAAGATTCAAGAATGTCAATCTAAAGGAATCATTTTGTGTGTGCGTCAGGGTTTACCGTAGAATATGTCAACACAACCACCTTTTAACAATTTTGTTGAAAGTTCAAAGGATGCATGAAGCGATTGATCCTGTGTCAGCATCATGAGAGTTCTTTAATTATTGTATACATCTCGAACTCTTACTTGCTCACAGAAAGGTTAGATGAAGAAATGTACTAAGCATCAGCTGCATCACTAGGAGAGATTCGGAAGGATGATCACACACGTTATTGATAAATAAAGTGATAACAGAGACGTGAACGTCTGAATTCACACTACTGAGTTCGGCAGCCAGGAGACGCACAAGTCTACGTGTAGTTGGTGACAATCTCCCTTTCTACCTCTAGGAGAGATGTACACATGTTCTAGTAATCTTCTTAGAAGTATCAACAGCCACTAATGCCAAGACACGGTATGCAAAACTTCTAAAAAACAAATGAAGGCACCAGTGTGGTAACCAATGACTGTAGGCTGCTTTAGAGTAACCAATTTTAGAATTGTTATGGATTAGGAATTCAGGATATGCTTGCTGCCTTCCCCTGCTAATGACGCTTCATATGTGCCTCTTTACACGGGAGACGTACTCTTGTCAAATACTAACCCAAGTACCCAACACTTTTGGACAATGGTAAAACCCGTCTACTTTCATTGACAGATCATAATTTATCATCCTTGCAGCCAAGTCCATACCTGCTAAAGCCAAAATCTTCACTAAAACGGCACGATGGGTCAATTTCTTACACGGGCTCGATAAGATAAGTACAGCATAGACCTAAACCTTTGACCAATACAGAAGAAGGGCATCCAGTGTCTACACCACAAGTCAAAAACAAATGTGTCTATAGCTGTGGCCGATGACTAGGCGAGGTGTCAAAGATTGAACTGAATCAAGCAAAACATATCCAACAAAATATCTCAATCTGTCAGGTATATGTTGATGTACTCCATGACTAATTCTGCTACAGGTTACAGAAGATTCTACATCGCAGACAAATTACAGCTTAAAATACATTAAGAACAGGGGAAAGAGTTTCCACCTTCTCCCCCAGGAAATTAAATTACTCTGAGCGACGTGTCAAACACTTTAGTACTGCTCTTCATCACATTATAGACTAGACTTTTCACCTTTGCAGTACTTCTAGCCCTGCGCTCTGGATAGCAAGCTAGAGAATGATACAGGGTTGTTCCTCATTTGTTCTTGAGCTTGCTTCATCTCCTCAGGATCTTGAACCACAAAGGGTAAAGTCAGTTAGCCACATACAAATATAATCAACACTAGCATTTCTGATGCCTCAGCAGCTATTGAATTAAAGCACAACTGCAATTTCACTATTATCGAAAACTAAAAAAAAATCTGCAATCAATAATTAATAAGGGCTATCTACAGGGAATCAATCTACAAGCTCTATAAAGGGCACATATGATTCATAACTGCAAGGACATCATGAAGCCTACCATTGGTAGCAAATGCCAGTGTTGTCAATTTATAGTATTATACAATGAAAAAATGAGGCAATGTAAAACTGTGTAGATAGCGGATAATGAACTAAAAATACACAAACTGTTTAACAGGCATAAACGAAATAGAACAGTAGCAGTTTGAACTAAAATACTTGATCCAGTGATTTATTTATCCAGTGCATAAAGCTCAATACATACAACCAAAGTCAGTTATATAATGTAAATCTGAGACTATTATAAGAGCATACTACTACTCCAAAACTGCTATGTGCTAGTGGCTAGTACATCTAGTGTAATATACTAACAACCGAAGTTATCAATTTCATGGATGTAAAAGGGTTAAAATTTACCTATGTTCTCCATCATCTTGGGCATCACGAAGACCATTAGGACCATAAAACCGACCATCAACCCCATGGGGCTCTTCAAAAGTGACATAACAGAGAAAGGCTCCCTCACCTGAAAAGGTTGAAAACGAAAACAATTACAGAGGTTGCTTTCGTAATATACTTTACTAAATCAAGTGAAGAAACAAATCTTTTTTTAAGAAAAGGTAATAGCTACCTCATAGTACTGCTCTTCTTTCAGAGGTTCCAGCACAAGCTCATTCAGAGCTCTTCTAGTTTCAGTCAGTGCTGCTTGAATATAACCAGGATTCCTGGCACTGATGTCTACTCGAACCTATCACGCAACAGAACAAGGAGTAAAATTATATGCCCATTTTTGCTCATCCTACCAATTAAAGTACTGACTCCAGTATTCATGACAGGACTCAGGAGGTAGTAATAAGTACTTATACTTACAGGAGAGAAGAAGTAACCAATTGAGGAGACTTCAATCAAATGAGTTCCAGCTGGCACATTGTGGCTTAAGTATATATGGTCAAGGAGCAACAAAAGAGCAATGCAATATGCTAAACAAACTCTGCACTAAGAATATCTACAATGAAAGATTTACACAAGAGCAGACAAGAAACTAGTGGTGTGCACTTGATGAGAGCTACAGTTTCTTTGATTAGCACACTACTACCGTGTTGTATCTTTCCTCTCAAAACAAAATTTATTAATTTACTTTAGTATATGGTAGCACAGTATAATAGGTGATCCTCCATCAGAATTTCAAGATAAAGCTGAAACTTGTGGATTCACATCTTGTAGGATACAATGCAAAGTAGCCATCTGGCCTGGCGAATGTAACCTGCTGACCACCATTAAGTATCACTTTTGTGTTTGATGTCTTAGCTGGAAGACCAAAGCCCTTTGGATTCACACCTATAGCCATAGCATATAAATAACATCAGACACCAAAGTACCAGACTGACAACAGGGAGGTAAGCTTTCAGCTTGAAACTTAAGCTCACGACTCTAGGAGAAGTAACAATCCAGATCACGAATCCAACACTGAAAATTCCATAATTCTAAAATACAACTGGCCAGAAAAGGAAACATTACATTAACATTCACTGTAACTATGTCACTTCCGGTAAGCCTGGTCGAGAAATATTGGTTCAGATGTGATATGTCATGGCGAAACATTCACAAAACAAAGAAACTAGTTTGGGGTCAGCGTGGTAGAGACTCAAGAGAAATATATTAAATGGCTACTTTTATTTCATGCGACTTCTCAGAAACCATGCTGGCACAGCATAAATCCATCTAAAATAAAAGTGAATTCACATCTCTAATTCATTCAGTTACTGAAATAAAGTAGCAAAAATCAACTTGAGAAACAGATTACATGTCTCTCAACTCCTTAATTTGGACATAACACAACTGTTAATTCAGTTATTCCAGACATCAGATAGCAAGAATAGCAGTATAGCACACTCTTCCACAATTAAGGACTACACTTAAATGACCTTAGCTACTAAAACGTGCCCAAAATCATTTCCCATCGAAGCAATGGCCAATAGATCCGCGTACTCAAAACTGCTTCAATGTCCAGGTTTAGAAAAGTGAGTTGTTTGAAGCCCACAGCAAGCTACATCGAGATCTAAGAACAAACATTCCAACAGGTTGGTGGACTTCTAAATTGAAGAGCTGACGCATCTAATTTGGCACTGAGTTACAGGTATACGACCCCTAAACGCTACAGACCTAGCAACAGCCCAAACACGCATCCGGAAGAGCTGGATAGGAGCTGGATCACTTACCCTCGATCTTGATACGCCCGGCGATCGTGTACCCCTCGCCAGATCTAGAATCGCCAGCAACAAGAGATAGCGGTCAGCAAAGCATCCGGCCGATCGGATCACGGAGGAAACGAGCAGAGGCAAGGACTGCGGGGCACCTACCCTGCCTGATGCGCTGATGCGGCGCCGAGGCACGCCGACACGACGGCGACGAGGAGGAAGGCGAGGAGGCGGCCGTGGCTGGGTAAGGAAGCGGCCATCTTCGCCGTGGTCGTCGCTGCTCGTCGCGGTCGTGGAAGGGCCGGAGGTGAGAGGATTCCGGGCTCGTCGCGTCCTTCTTTTTTTTTCCTGGCTTGCTTCGGTTCGGTTCGGTTTGGTCGGCGTGGGCTTCGAGGACACTGCGAATAATGGGCTCTTCTCTTGGGCCAGACTCCAGTCTCCAACCATGGGCTATGTGTTTGGGACCTGCGTGTTTGGGCCAGTGAATCGGGAAGGTCACTACATTTCAATCGTGACTTCAGAAATCTTCAGATCTGTATACGTGAATTCAGTCTTTCAAAGATACTCATAGAAGTAGATTTATATACGTGTGTTCATAGAAGTGAGTATGCATGCATGTTGTGAGTCTTTGCGTCGTATTGTGTAGTTTAAAAAATCCGATCAGATTAAAAAAATGATGAGACCATAAAATTTTCTAAAAAAAGGACAAGACCACGGAATCTTCTATATAAAAAAAACAAAAAGAGATAAGACCATGGAATCAGTTTGGAGTGCTGGCGTATTGGGGGACGAGAACGGCGGGCCCACAGTGACAGGGCCCTCCAACCAACCAATCTCGCGAGTTTAATCGTGACGGAGGCATACAGCTGCCATTGTCAGTGACTCATCATCTGTAGCGTGGGCTCTTTCCCGTTCCGTGACGGCTTGGCTTGCTCGCCACTCGCCAAAGTGATTAGCAACGCAGCGGCAGCGCCGCCGAGCACGAAACCGCCGGGAGGTTCCTCCAGACCTCCACCCACCGCTCCGGACGCGCTGCCGCCGCCGTTGCTCACCGTCGTGCGGAGCGGAGATCCACCCATCCACTCATTTATTCATCCGAGGCGCCGATTGGCCTCCTCTCTGTTGGCAGGTAATTCTAGGACGGCCTCCATTGCTCCAATAGTTGTCTTAGTTCTCAACCAGATCCAAATCTCTCTGCATCTATATCTGTGTATCCATTCATTGTGTTGTGCGTTTCTGTGCTGCGTGGTGCGCTGTTAGTCCAAATCCATCCATGTTTGAGCTAGGTTCGTTTGCTTCAAGAGGCTCAGGGTCAAGAGTAGTTGGCACCACACGACTTTTTGGGGCCCGATTAAGGTTTGCTCCAGCTTATTTTTCCAAGTAAGTTACTAAAAATGTCGGGATTCAACTGAATCCAGTGTGATCTCGTAACTTTTTGTGCCCTTCATGCAGAAGGTACAAACAAAACCAAACACTTTTTGCATTGGTTATCTTACATGGCCCACTGATATGTTAAGAAATATCTGTCACAGCCTACTACTCATATGATGATGTGAGGAGTACGAATCCCGAGCTGAAATAATTCCAAGAGTTAGGATATATTTTCTAGTTTCTACACACCTTTAGCTCATTAAGGGAAAAAACAGTAAAGAGAAGTATCCCTGTTGTAAGGTTGAGCGCGCTAAGGAACCTGTTGAGAATACTTTCTTTGTCTTTTTTTTGACCTTCCTCACCTGTACACTTGGCACTGGTTCATCTATGTGTTCTTTGTTCGATTGTTTGTTCTTATTATTTATTGAACGACAGCCCTACGGCCAACAAAGGCGTAGTTTGGTTGTGTCATCTTATTCTCTTTATAGCGCAAGTGGTTTACGTACGACTGTTGTTTCTAGTTGGAATATTAATCTTGGTTGCTCTATTCAGGATAATAGCAGCAGACCATCCCTGGATAACAGGTGGCATTATTAACCATAGGTTTAATAGCATTGACCATAGCTTTGCTGTAGATCCTCTAGCTGTCTCCTTAGCTGTACAGTTAGGCGTGTATTCCTGCCCTCTTGAAATCCAGCCTGCCTTGTGCGTGTATACACGGCATGACATGAATGAGAATCATCGTGGAATTCTTTTCTTCTTCTTCTCACAGTTTCCACTATTCAAAATTTTTATCTATCTTTTTGCAAGAGGGTATAAATGGGTTCCTGGTAACCACAAATGGTTACCATGGGTAGGGTCCACCAGATTAATAGCTTGAAATTGGATGTTTCCTTTTCTGCCAGATTTCCCGAAAGATTCCTCTTTCCTTAGTATCCGTAAAAAAATTGCCATTTACTTTTAATATGTTTAGAAGAGCAATCATATTTGCATGTAAGGGCAATTCTGCCATGGTTTGACAAATAATTTTTTTTGAAAGAAGGTTTGGCAAGTAATTAGGTAGGGTTAATTTTTCTTTATCCCATCTGCTGGCATTGGATCTAAGAGTGCAATGGTGATGCAAACTAATCATGGCAATATCAAGCACGTTAGAACTAATCTTGTTATAACTAGAGAGTTGTCCAGGTTCAGCTAGTGTCTAGGTTCGTTCCTATCAGTGCTAGCTAGATTTCTGCTTGTAGTTAAAGAGAATAATATGCAGATCATGACACATTGACTACATTAATTAGTAGTGTGGACCTAGACACTAAAGCCTTAGAAGAATATATGTTCATAACATGCAGATCTATATATGCATACATCATACATGATAAAACGATGAGGAATAGTGTGGCCTGCATCAACCAGAATACTTGTCTTGTTGTGTTCTTATGTGTGTATCACCAAAGAAGAAATGCTAGTGTGCTTGTGATAAACATCTAGTGAGATAGGGAGTGATTTCCAACAAAACTAATGTGTCCTGTGTGTTCTTCTGCACTTAGACAGTATAATAATTTTAGTTGCTATCCTTCTCACCAAGTTCTTTGTTCAGTAGCAACATGTCATTGCTAGTTCATCAGTAAATATGTCAGTTATTAGAAAAAATATATTTGCAATTCCATAGACATTCTTAGAAATTGATTTTGACTTTTGGCTGAAGGGCATCGACGCTTTCCTGAATCAATGATGTGCTGGGGTTTGCTGGTGTTATCGCTACATGCTCTTTCATGCCTGGTTACTGGTGTCACCTCTGGTCGCACAAGCTCTTACGTGCGTACAGCATTCCCATCTACTGATATACCTCTAGAAAGTGAATGGTTTGCAATTCCGAAGGGATACAATGCTCCACAGCAGGTAAAACAATTTTGTCACTAGACTCCAGCTCATTATTAGTGCTATCATGTATACTCTGTGCATTGTTTACACTTTACATCATGCTGTTTTAGGTTCATATCACCCAAGGTGACTATGATGGAAAGGCAGTTATAGTATCTTGGGTTACTCAAGAAGAACCTGGGCCAAGTGAAGTGTTTTATGGCAAGGAGAAGCAATATGATCAGAAAGCAGAAGGAACAACAACAAACTATACATTTTACGACTACAAATCTGGATACATACACCACTGCCTTGTTAGTGAACTTGAGGTAATAAATGTGCTAATAGGTTTCATTTTTCTTCTCATATAATTCAGGCTTTATGTTATATTCTTATTCAAAATGTTTGCGCTGCGCTTCTCCCTGCTAAATACAATATTCAAACACAATGTTTCTCTGATAGAGATGACTTCCATTGTTGAAAAAAATCTATTAGTGCAGCTACTTTCTTGAGTGCTATTTGCGCAGATCAAAAAAATAATTGTGCACATGTTGGTCTGGCCACACAATTTTTTTCTTTGAAACATGATGTGCAGCTATTGAAAGTAATTTGAGACATTTCCTATTCTTTTCGATGATTTGAGACATTTTCTCATTTCTGCAGAGTTGTCTTTAGCCCTTACTTTGTACTGTCAGTTTCTATGTAATCTTAAAATATGTGCTATAACTTTACTGTTTGCAATTTGCAGTATAACACTAAGTATTATTATAAGATTGGTAGCGGAGATTCAGCTCGAGAATTTTGGTTTGAAACACCTCCAGCAATTGACCCAGATGCATCTTACACATTTGGCATCATAGGTTTGTCTTTTTTATTTAATTACTATTATTTTTTAGTTCACTCATATTGTCATGTAATTGCATTGGAACTCTAAACTCCTGCCCTAGGGGTGCATGAAACACAGAGCTGCAGTTGAGCACAGCAAGTATATGTTGATTTTAATCAGCTTACACTATGTAATGATTGAGCATGGCTAATGGTTATAACTAAAACCTTACCTGAGTTTGTATCCTGAAACCACTGCCGAAATGCATTATGTCCTTCCATATAAAGCATACTAGGAAAATAGAAAATGAACTAGTTATCATGGATAAAAGTTAGGTGGTTGATATTGCCTTATTGATTTAGTGCTTTGAGCTGCTTAATCTCAGCACTTCCCGTCTCTGCTGTTCCAGGTGATCTGGGGCAAACATTTAATTCTCTGTCAACTCTCCAACATTATGAGAAAACTGGAGGACAAACTGTTCTATTTCTTGGGGACTTGTCGTATGCTGATAGATATGAACATGATGATGGCATTCGTTGGGATTCTTGGGGTCGACTTGTTGAACGCAGTACTGCTTACCAGCCATGGATTTGGAATTCTGGAAACCATGAAATAGAATACAGACCTGATCTGGTAATTTATCTTCATGGTTTTGCAAATTTTTTTGTTAATGAAAGCCCCAGCCAATGTCAACAAGTTGGCAAAATTCCCAATATTTACCGTGCATCCTCTGTAAGCTTTTATGTGTTATTGTTTCTTGTTTAAGCTTGTTCAAGCGATGGCAAGTGCGAGTGTGCAACTAAAAGGCCACTATAGAGATGTCATGATATAGACTACTATAATGGTGTTCTGGTCAGTTAGGTTTAAGGTGACAATTTCAGTATTAGCTACAATATGGCTATGTGGTTTCATACCTTGCCAATGATTTATTCGCATATCATTATCACATGATCAAAGAAATACCTTCCATTTGAACATAACTTCATAAACCTGCTTTTAAAAGGAAAATGTTACCAATGATTGTTGTCTTTTCTTTCAGTAACTCTTATATTTATTCTTATTTGATATTTTCAGGGAGAAACTTCTACGTTCAAGCCATATCTGCATAGATATATGACTCCATATTTGGCATCAAAGAGTAGTTCTCCTATGTGGTATGCTGTCAGGCGTGCATCTGCTCATATCATTGTGCTGTCCAGCTACTCCCCATTTGGTAACATGCTCTTCCAGCTTGCTTTCTTTTGTTTCTGCCGTGCATATTGTAATATGGACTGTTTTTTGTCTGCAAGAAGCTTAATGTCATTTGTCTGTTACACTTTGTTCCTTTTGCTTTCTGTATCTAAGATTTCTTTTGGTTTTAGTGAAAGTTTGAAAGTGCAGTTAAGTGATAAGCACTTGTAACCTGTAGTTTTGTATGGCAACAGGTATTGACGCTTCCTTAATGAGAACATGCCTACAATAACCCCTTTAAATGGACATCATATATATGTATTATTAGATTTCAGAAGCATGTTTGATTTAGTAGTTGGGTTACCTTTACCAAGTTAACTGATTTGTTAGTTTTTTTTGTGTTGTATTCCAATTCAAGTATGTGTTCTGACTTCTATACTTCTGATGCTTATTAGTAAAATACACTCCTCAGTGGTGGTGGCTGAAGAATGAACTCAAGCGTGTGGACAGGGAGAAGACACCTTGGTTTATAGTTCTCATGCATTCTCCCATGTACAACAGCAATCATGCACACTATATGGAGGGCGAGAGCATGAGGGCTGCTTTTGAGAAATGGTTTGTTAAGTACAAGGTTGACTTGGTGTTTGCGGGACATGTTCATGCTTATGAGAGATCAGTAAGTTCTTCCCTTTGGCAGTGTCTTTCCATTTGAACTTTTTCGCACGGTAGAAATGCTGAGTGTGGTCGGCATTTTGTGAATTTTGTTTTGTCGGAGTTGAATCAGAGATCTGAATGTTGATTTCTCATTGATGCCTTATAAACTACTTGCAGTATCGCATTTCAAATGTCAACTACAACATAACATCAGGAAATAGATATCCGGTGCCAAACAAATCTGCTCCTGTTTACATAACTGTTGGTGATGGAGGCAACCAGGAAGGACTTGCTTCAAGGTGAGAGGAATAGCTGCAAACTTATTATTGGTACTATTCCGTTTACTGAACTTTTACACCCAGCTGGCCTACTTGCGATAAGGTTGTGGTTTGAACTTTCAAGTCCCTGGCCATCTTAGCATTGGAGATAGACTTCTCCTGCGTATCATTGCTCCTTTTTTTTTTGCTTTACCAAACTCTTACAAGGCTTACCTGACGTGCTAACCCACTATGCTGCAGGTTTTTGGACCCCCAGCCAGACTACTCTGCATTCAGGGAGGCCAGTTACGGCCATTCAATATTACAACTAAAAAACAGGACTCATGCTGTCTACCAGTGGAATAGAAATGACGATGGGAATCATGTTGCAGCAGACACCGTGTTGTTCCATAACCAGTACTGGTGAGTACCCTACAAGCAACGTTTATATATCTGGGGCAAGTATTGTTTCAAATGCCACGCTCAACGATTGCTTCTTCTATGAGCTTAATAACCTCCCAGTTTGTCCTGACAGGCAGACTTATAACCCTTGATAATTTGTGATTGCTTTTCTAAGCTCTAACTCCTGGTGACATCCATCTGATCGAACGGACAATGTTTGGTTCGCAGGACAAGCAGCACGCGGCGCAGGAGGCTGAAGAAGAACCGTTTCGATCTCGAGAACCTCGAGGATCTGATCGCTCTATTCTAAGAGCCGGTACGATTGCACAAGCACAAACTTTGTGGAGCAGCAATAGCAGGATAGCAAGCACCGTTGCTAGTGTCCGTTGCTCTTCGGAGCAGCAGCACCGGTGGTCTGGCAATGGCAAAGTCCCAGCAAACCTGATTTCAGGCCAAAGATGCTGGCTGCCCCCTGTGATCTGAAAGGCTGGACTGTGTGAATATATTGAAAATAAAACGAGGTTGGATGTAAACATTTCACATTAAGTAAACAGCGTCATTTGCTAGTGGGAGTTTGTTATTTCTGGATTAATCCCTCTCCCTTTCGTCAGTCACCGGATTACGAGCTGATGTGGACAAGAGACCATGCTGGTGTTACGAAATTCTCCGTTTCCATCGAGAAACGGGCAGGTGCCAAGTGCAGTGGGTCAAATAGACCATTTCTTAAATCCAGAGAGACCTGGCCCAATCCTATGAAGGCAGCCAACCTCCGGAATTGGTAATGACCAGTCCTACTTGACCAGTAGCTTTCGGGTTTCCACATAATCTATGCCCAACCAAAACTATATTGGTCACGCATCACCTGAACTGTTCACCGGATCGTGTCCACGCCAGAGGTCAGACAGAGTCATAATCTACTGCCGTGTCGCCAAATCTTCCTTCCGCATCGCAGTCAGAATCTACGTGTCGTGCTCTCGCTTTACGATTCCAAAAACCTAACCAAATCCATTCATGCCACAAAAGAAAGTCATCGTTTCTGCCATCTGAAAAATCTCAAAAAAATAGATTAAAACACAGACCAGCGGTTCAAAAACTTATCCCAAGAATTTAAAACCGGCAAGTGGGATAGTGCACTTGGCAATCGACGTGACCAAAAAAAGGTCGCGCCGGGAGAGAGCGACTCTCCCAAGAATAGAAATCCCCGTTGCCACGCCACCACAAGCAGCCTCACGAGACGGCCAGACGGGAAAGCTCATCTCCAACCAGGGAGCTAGCAAATCCAACTGCCACGGACACGGAGAGGGATTAAACTACGCTAAATCCGAGCTGTGCAGGAGATCACACCTAATCTAATCTAACCAGGCGTCCTTCCCTTCCCTTCCTAGTACTATATGCTTAGCAATTAACAACCGTGCTAAATATTCCTTCAGGATAAGCACGGGCATTAATTAAATCACACACCGCTACATGTGATGCCGCCGTGATGGTATACCTGAGGCTGTGAGCCACATGGTCAGGTCAGCTCAGAGCTTCGATCACGGTGACTCGGATCACTCAACAAGATGGTCACCAGAGTGACCTCGCGGGCGGCTTGGGGCCGAGGCGGACCTGACAGCGCCGGCGCCGGCCGCCGCCGCCGCCGCCGCCGCTTGGGGCACGGTAAGGCCGGCGCGGCGCCGTGCGGGTGAGGCCGCGGGCCAGGGCGGACAGCGACCGACTCCCCGCCGCCGCGTCAGCGTGGGTGTGCCCGGACAACGGCAAGTGGGGGCAATAAACGAGGCCCCCCGGGGAGGGCGACAGGTAGGATCGCTCCGACCGTGGTTTGCTTTTGCTTGCAGCCGCGTAGGAGGAGTGGTTTGGTTTCGTTCCGTAGGTTACAATCCAATCCAAATCCTTTGTCCCTTTTCATCAAAATCCTCTAGAGTTCGAAGTTAACGTCTGCATGGTATTTCGATTTTTTTTTCAGCGAATTTTGCTGACATGTGTTCATACGTTGCTCCAGCAAAAAAACAAACGCCTTGTCCTCTCGAGCCGTGAAAGAGCATAAAAAACGTTACGCAAATACTACGTCGCATTGCGTGTAGTATTATACTAGTATTGTAATCATGTATGGTCGTTCGGAGTTGACCGATCGGCAGAGATACAATTTTTTGGTTTTTTTATACTCAAAAAATAAAATTATTTGGTTGCAATGCCCAATCAGACTCGTCTTTCCAAACCCATGTTTGCCCTGTTGGTGTGCATGGTCTCTGGGATCTCTTGCTGTGCTCCTGCCTCATGCACAGGTCAAATTCAATTGCCTTGGCAAGCGGGAAAGGTAAACGATGCTGGGCCGTTGCCACGGTCAAGGTCATACCGGAACACCATTTCAAAAAGAAAAAAAAGGTCATACCGGAAAGCCTGCAAGCAGAGCAAGGTTTCCGAATCCGTACAAGGCTGCGAAGAAAGCGTCCAGGTCATGCGCCCGCGCATTCAATTTCCCTTTTCGGAATATATCGAGATTTCATGACGTTTATGCAGAGGAAAAAAAAATCAATGGTCTCGCCGAAATGCCTTTTCCGGCAGAGCAGGGCATAGACTTTTTGCGAAACGAAAATGATTAAATACCCATTTCGTACTGGGAACAATCCAGCTGGCTCAGCAAGCAACGAGCGAGAATCTCTTCTCTTCTCCTGGCTGGAGGTCAATTGAACTCCGTAGAATATCATATGATGATATGAACGCATACGCATTATTGTGCATGGAGTCATGGAGATAGGATGCCACCCAGCTAGGATGGGTCTTTCGAAAAAACGAAAGATACGACCACATGAAATTTTTGCAAAAAAAAATTATGTATTTCAGTACCTGTTGGATTTCTTGCGAATTTGAGTGAATGAGCTTTTTCTCCTTCTTGAGAAACTGATCCAAATGCGCCTCTTTTCGACGTTGGCATCAGGAGTAAACATCACAAACTCTCACTACACCAGTAGTATAGTATTTTTTTCTTTTGACAAAAAAAGGACTGCCACTGAGATACGATCAGTAGTACTGCACCGTTGGATCCGCACCCAACGGCCAGGATCGCGCCGCACCGGGGCCCGGTGGAGTTGTCGCTGGCGCTCGGGGCAAAGGGGCAATATACCACAACCCATTTCCACATTTCTTTTTCATTTCCGTTTCTCTCTCCCTTCTCTTTCTCGTCGCCGCCCTCGTCGCCACCACCACCACTTCCCCCTCCCCCACCTCCACCCGCACCCGCCGCGCGCTCCCCCCATTCGCATCGATTTCGCCGGCGATGTACGGCAACGACAACTGGATCAACAGCTACCTCGACGCCATCCTAGATGCCGGCAAGGGCGCCGCGGGTGCCGGCGCCGGCGCCGCCAGGGGACGGAGCGGGGGAGGAGTCGGCGGCGGCGGCGGAGGGTACGGGGAACGGCCCTCGCTGCTCCTCCGCGAGCGCGGACACTTCTCCCCCGCCCGCTACTTCGTCGAGGAGGTCATCACCGGCTACGACGAGACCGACCTCTACAAGACCTGGCTCCGGGTACGTACGTACGTGCTCGCGCCTCCTTTTCCCCCGCAGCGTGCGCTGCGGGCGGAGGGCGGGCCACGCGGTCCGAATCCCTGGCTCCCCTGCTCGCTGCCGTTCTCCCCTTCGCTGGCGATCCGCGCGGGATGTGCCTGATCGATCTGTGTGCTGTGTGTGACCGCGCGTGCACGTGGTGGGTGGGCGCAGGCGAACGCGATGCGGAGCCCGCAGGAGAAGAACACGCGCCTGGAGAACATGACATGGAGGATCTGGAACCTCGCCAGGAAGAAGAAGGAGGTGCGCCTTTTCGCTCTTGGTTCGTTTCTTCCCTCTCTTTGTGCTGCTTGTTATGTTCCTGATGCGGTGCGAGGGGATGGTTTGGTTAGATTAGCGTTTAGTTGGGACTGGGATTGTTGTTGGCTGAGGTGCATTTTGGAGAGCACCAGGATCTGTTCGGCAGAATGCATCAGTCGAGTGCTCAGCGAGTTATGATCTTGCTATAGGTGAGTGGTATTGAGGAAGAAGTATCACAATGATGTCGAACAGTATACCAAGCCTTTCAAGCTCTGTTTGTAATTGGATTATTTAAATCAGCCATTATATCATCACCTTGCCTCCTGTTCCCCTTGGTAACTTGTCATACTATCGAATTTGCTTGATAAAGTGGTGTAATGTGAAGAACATAGGCGTACATCACTTCCCTACAGATGTGTGGAAATACTGTTATAATCACCATGCGCTGATTGATCAAACTGATTCCAGAATAGGACATGCTGAACTGCAAATCTTTCTACTAAGCAGACACTCATATTAGTCTATTTTTGTTTTCAGCAGTGATGCTACTAACAGATATAGTGAGACTGGTGAAATTTAGCTTGAGACACTGTAGATTTAGCTAGAAAGGTGGAGCAAAAGTATGTTTTACTGCTATCAGTGTCACTGAAATCTGCAATAATGGTGCTGGCAATCGAATAATATGCCTTTTCCTTTGAAAAATCTGTATTAACTGCATACTCATGTTGGTAATAGATTGCAGACCACATGGTGTTCTCCAATGTATTCTGAAAAGGACATTTTTCTTTTCGTAGAAATTGTGGAGAAATGCAATGGACATTGTGTTTTGCAGGAGTGTCAGATCCATTTAGGTTGTTTCTGTACTACGACTTCATAACTCAAAAACCAAGAAGATCTGTCAAGACTAAATTTTCTCTGGTTTACTCTCAAATCTTAATATTCCATTTTCTTCTATCAATTCCATCAGTTTCCACTTCTGCATTTAATTCTGCCCCTTAAGTCTATTCATCATTCAATGCCTGCAAAGCGGCCAAGGTGTGCCTCATGTGGTTGAGAGAGACTAAAGATTTAAATCTGTAGTAGGCTAAGAAAACACGGCAACCAAAAAAAATCTGGAAACATTCTCAATGGTCTTCTCCATTCCTGGTTGTCAATTTATATCCGCTGCCCAAGAAGTATATTGTTTGTTCCATTTACACCCCCCTAAACCTATAATTTGAGATTTGTTCAGATGAATAAGCTGAAGTAGAACCTTTCAACTCAAGGACATTCATGAGCAACTTTTGTGTACACCTTATTTCTAGGTCTTCATTGCGTTGGATTTTAATATGACAAAAATTTATTTTGGGAAAAATTGGCTATATAGCTTCCATAACATATTTATCAATGCATCGTTCAAAGATTTGGGCACATTTTAATTCTGCTCAGTATGTCAGTCTTCTTACCACTATGTTAACATCCACTAGACTTTCTCCAATTTTTCAGATTCTTAAGATCAACAGATAGTAAGAAACTAACTAAACTTCCAAGATTGCCCTTACAGGAGTACTATTCAATCTTCACCAAACCTAAGCCTCCAAACTAGAGGTTTGACCTTCTGGCAAGTGGAAAAGTATATAATAAAAATGTCCTATTGTATGCAACTAGGATGATACAATGACTTAACCTTTTACTACTTTAGCAAGTTGGGGAATTTCATTATCACGACTATGGTATTTGAGGGTGAGGCGCATCACTAAGGAGCTCCTCCGACCTGAAGGGTCTCTTGCCTAACGCCGTTTGCCATCCTAGGCTCCTAGCTACTGTCACCTCCCACCACCAGTGCTCGGGATCTTTTACATCCATGCTGAGCAATGTACAAATGAGTGTATTCAACGACTTGTAAGAAAATAGTTGCAGGAGCAAAATGATGTCCCAAACAACAAATGTGCTTAAAGTTGATGGGATGAAAAAGACCAACGGTTGGTATTATTAGTGTATGAAACCCTTCTCGTGGTATTTGTCTAAAGTATCCATCTTCAGATGGTACATAGCTATTTTCCTCCTTTTTCTTATAAATTTGCCATTCCTCTTAGTTACCAGCAGTACATACAGCAAGGGCTTAGATGATCTGGAGTCTTGGACTGCTTGGGAGTTGGGATATATAGATACAAAATAAATGTTATTGATCCTGTGCAATACTGCAATGCTTTGGCTGGATGACAACTTCATTAAGCACTATAAGCAAGATTTTTTTTTTTTTTTTGCACTTGGTGCTTTGGGTATTTTGACTTTCAGTCTGATAATGTTGTCATGAAATGCCGATTTGTTGTTCAGTTTATTTTTACATTTCCACCTTATGTGATACTTCATCACTTACATTTGAACTTCTATCTCATTTAATGTAGTGTTTCTTTGTTACATTAATGTTTTAATATTCAGTTTGAGAAAGAGGAAGCCAGTCGCTTGTCAAAACGCCGTCTAGAGTCTGAGAAGCAACGAAATGATGCTACTGCAGATATGTCTGAAGATCTCTTTGAAGGAGTGAAGGGAGAGGATGCTGGTGATCCATCTGTTGCCTATGGTGACAGCACAACTGGAAACACACCTAAGATCAGTTCGTTTGACAAGCTATACATAGTGTTGATCAGGTATGGAATGTCTTATTTAACAATCTCTACTGTATATTTTTTAATACTTTTATGTAAAGTACATGTTACAAATTGATTAAGTTGCATGTGACTAACTCATCATGTAACAAGATGCTATTCATATTTGTTACTAAAATGTAAAAATGACCTACAATAAATTGAGTTCCCAATCTGAACAGAGTACACTCTTTGATGCTATTCTTAGAGTCGGTGGATTCACATGTTGTCCATGTAATCCTTTGGTTTGTTGGTATTTGTGTTGAAATCTATTTGCCATTGAATTTGTGTTATGATGTATTGTGCTGTAGTCTCCATGGCCTGGTTCGTGGAGAGAATATGGAGCTTGGTCGTGATTCAGATACTGGTGGCCAGGTAATAGTATTGTCGGTGTTTTTTAATTATAGAACCAAATAGAAGTGCATTTCTTTCTTAAGCATGAATAACTCAAACCATACCCTATAATTAAGTGGACCTGCTGTCACTCAATTGCATTTTTTTTGCGGGTATCACTCACTTGCATTTGATCCTTCAAAAATATCCACTAAAATAATACCATGCAAGGACATAATTTCATCTGCACCCACTGTGTGCTGTTTCATAGGTCAAATATGTCGTGGAACTTGCTAAAGCATTAAGTTCATCCCCTGGAGTTTACCGGGTAGATCTATTGACAAGACAAATCTTAGCACCAAATTTTGATCGTGGCTACGGTGAACCAGATGAGATGCTGGCTTCGACAAGCTTCAAGAACTTAAAATGTGAAAGAGGAGAGAACAGTGGTGCACATATCGTAAGAATACCATTTGGCCCCAAAGACAAGCATCTAGCTAAAGAAAATATCTGGCCTTTCATTCAAGAATTTGTTGATGGTGCACTGGATCATGTAGTGCGGATGTCAAAAACGATAGGTGAAGAAATTGGCAGTGGGTGTCCAGTGTGGCCTGCTGTGATTCATGGCCATTATGCCAGTGCAGGAGTTGCTGCTACCCTACTATCTGGAGCACTTAATGTTCCCATGGTGTTTACAGGGCATTTTCTTGGGAAAGATAAGTTGGAAGGGCTTCTCAAGCAAGGGAGACAGACGAGGGAACAAATAAACATGACATACAAAATAATGCGCAGAATTGAGGCAGAGGAGTTGTCTCTTGATGCATCTGAAATAGTTATTGCGAGCACAAGGCAAGAGATAGAAGAGCAGTGGAACTTGTATGATGGTTTTGAGGTCATGCTTGCAAGGAAGCTTCGTGCGCTAGTCAAGCGTGGTGCTAACTGTTATGGTCGTTATATGCCTCGTATGGTTGTGAGTAAACATTATTACTCTGTTTCCTTGAACAATCAATTATTACTAGCATTTATGTCAAGTATATTTTGTTTTGAAAGCTTGCTGTATTTTTTTATCTATTATAGAGGTTTAAAATACTTTAGTTCTCTATTACTTGCTCTGCAGATAATTCCTCCAGGCGTTGAATTTGGCCACATGATTAATGATTTTGATTTGTATGGAGATGAAGATAGCCCATCTCCAGCCTCTGAGGATCCATCTATTTGGTTTGAGGTCGTGAAATTTATCTTCAGATTTGTACATGCAAAATATCACTTTTTATTTGACTTATTCAATAATTGATATTAATAGTGACTGAGGTATTTCTTTAATCCTATGTTCTTTTTAAAGCTTGTGTGCTGATGATATGTGTGTTGTGGCAGATAATGCGATTCTTCACAAATCCTAGGAAACCTATGATTCTGGCTATTGCCCGTCCATATGCTGAAAAGAATATTACAACGCTTGTGAAGGCATTTGGTGAATGCCATCCATTGAGGGAACTTGCTAATCTTGTAAGATAAGACTGAGAACCTAACATTTTCGTGTTTTGTGCATTTCATGTTTTGATATTATAAGTCCATTAAAGCTGAACTTTGACACTCTTTTCCTTTACCTTTTGATTTTGCACTCCAGACATTGATAATGGGTAACCGTGAGGCTATTTCAAAAATGAATAAAGTCAGTGCAGCTGTTTTGACATCAGTGCTTACATTGATTGATGAATATGATTTGTATGGTCAAGTGGCATACCCAAAGCATCACAAGAACTCTGAAGTTCCTGATATTTATCGTTTAGCAGCAAGAACTAAGGTATATTGATTTTACTGATGAAAAATTGGTGATGCAGTATTTTCCTTTGCCTTTTGAATGCCGAGAACTCAAAGTGCTTGCCTTTGATATCTATCTGGTTTGATTTTCTTCCAACAAATATTCATGATTATATCCAAGTGTGCAATACAGTAGCCGTTTTCTTATTTTAAGTGTCATTCACCTGTACAAGTTTTCTTTTTATATGTACGTCAATGCTGACATCATCTGTTGCACATCTGCAGGGTGCTTTTGTGAATGTTGCTTACTTTGAACAATTTGGTGTCACATTGATAGAGGTCATAACTATTAAAATTGAAATTCATTTTTGTAGCCTATATCATCTCTGCATCCTCACCACCTGTCTGTTCATATGGTGTGCAGGCTGCCATGCATGGGTTGCCTGTAATTGCAACAAAAAATGGGGCTCCTGTTGAAATCCATCAGGTTAATGAATCACATTGTACCATTTCTTGAATTAATAACCTACCAATTTACAGTTGTAACCGACTGGATATTTGCTTGCAGGTTCTGGACAATGGTCTCCTTGTTGATCCTCATGATCAGCATTCAATCGCAGATGCCCTCTACAAGATGCTTTCTGAAAAGCAGTTTTGGTCAAGATGTCGAGAGAATGGGCTGAAAAATATACACCAATTTTCTTGGCCTGAACATTGCAAGAATTACTTGTCAAGGATATTAACTCTTGGCCCAAGACATCCTGCTTTTGGAAACAAAGAAGATCAGAAGGTGCCTGCGAACTGCAGGAAGCATATCCTTGTAATTGCTGTAGACTCTGTTAGCAAGGAGGATTTAGTTCAAATCATCAGAAATTCTATTGAGGCTACACGGACTGGTACTTTGTCCGGTTCAACAGGTTTTGTGCTGTCGACTTCATTGACTATAGCAGAATTACGTTCTCTAATAAAATGCACAGGCATGCACCCTACAGATTTTGATGCCTTCATATGCAATAGTGGGAGTGATATTTATTATCCTTTACAGTCCAGTGATGTGCCAAATAATTCACATGTCACATTTGCACTGGACAATAGTTACCGATCACATATCGAGTATCGTTGGGGAGGGGAGGGTTTAAGGAAGTACTTGGTTAAGTGGGCTTCTTCAGTAGTAGAGAGAAGGGGAAGAACTGAAAAGCAAGTCATCTTTGAAGATTCAGAGCACTCTTCAACATACTGTCTTGCATTTAGAGTGGTTAATCCAAACCATGTAAGCTTCTTTCCAGAATTTCCTAGTGTTTGGTTGAAAATTTACTCTCATTATTTGGGCCATTCAGATTCATGTTCATTGTAAAAGAAACTTTTTAACTTTGTTTATATATTGTAGTTGCCTCCTTTGAAGGAACTGCAGAAGTTGATGAGAATCCAGTCACTGCGATGTCATGCTCTGTATAACCATGGTGCTACCAGGTTATCTGTGATTCCAATTCATGCATCACGATCTCAGGCTCTAAGGTCTGGTGCTTGATTTTCTTTGTTCCTCTATTATTTATTAATGGTTCCTTTTTTCTAGAGGAATCATTTATCTTTTCCGTTGCAATTTAGTTGCAGTATAATTTCCAAGATGCAAATGTCTTCCCCTTTTTTACTTAGAAAATTTTATCATTGTATCTGTAGGAGAATAATGTTCTCTAGTATTCTTCCAACCCTAGATGGGTGGGTATATAGTCAGTGATACATGGGCCTCTATATGGGCCATACACACACATACTCTAACACCCCCCCGCAGTCTGGACTACCGGCGCAGCGGTGTACGAGACTGGCCAACAAAGAAAGAAACACACACACAGCCCCCCCCCCCCCGCAGCCACAACTAGCCACTGATGACGTTGAGGCTGGACCGAAACTCCGAGAAGGTCGAGGAGGGAAGACCCTTGGTGAAGATGTCAGCAAACTGAGAGGTGGTCGGTACATGGAGAACACGAACATCGCCGATGGCCACCCGGTCTCGAACGAAGTGCAGGTCAATCTCTACATGCTTCGTCCGCTGGTGCTGAACCGGGTTGGTGGAGAGGTACACGACGCTGACGTTGTCGCAGTAGACAAGCGTGCTCTTGGCGAGCGGACTGTGAAGCTCAGCCAAGAGCTGCCAGAGCCAGGACGCCTCAGCCACGCCGTTAACAACAACCCGGTACTCCGCCTCAGCACTCGAGCGGGAGACAACCGGCTGTCGCTTCGACGACCAGGAGATCAGGTTGCCGCCGAGGAAGACGGCGTAGCCTGAGGTAGAGCGGCGGGTGTCCGGACAACCCGCCCAGTCAGCATCAGTGTAGACAACCAGCTCAGCAGGAGAAGACCGGTGGAGGACCAAGCCGAAGCCAATCGTGCCTCGGATGTAGCTAAGAAGACACTTCAGTGCAGCAAGATGGGACTCCCGAGGATCATGCATATGGAGGCAGATCTGCTGGACAGCGTAGGTGAGGTCCGGCCTGGTGAAAGTGAGGTACTGTAAGGCTCCAGCAAGACTCCGATAGGCAGTCGGGTCAGCAACAAGATCACTCAGAGTAGCAGACAGCTTCGCCTGAGTATCAACAGGAGTGGAGCAAGGCTTGCAATCAGTCATCCCAGCACGCTCCAGGATATCAGGAGCATACTGACGCTGGTGAAGCAGAAGACCAGCCTGGCGGGGCTCAACTGTCACGCCCAAGAAGTGGTGAAGCTTGCCCAGATCCTTCATAGCAAACTCCTGCTGAAGAGAGGAGATAATCCGCTGGAGCAACTCTGGGCTGGAGGCAGTCAAGACAATATCATCAACGTAGAGGAGGAGGTAGGCAATGCCGTCAGCATGGTGATATATGAAGAGTGAAGTGTTTGACTTGGCCTCAACAAAGCCCAGTGTCACCAAGAAGGCCGCAAACCGAGAGTACCATGCCCGAGGTGCCTGCTTCAGACCATAGAGAGACTTGTTCAGCCGGCAAACCAAATCCGGACGACTGGAGTCCACAAAACCTACTGGCTGACTGCAGTAGACTGTCTCTGTCAGAGTGCCATGGAGAAAAGCATTCTTGACATCTAGCTGGTGTACTGGCCAAGAGCGAGAGAGAGCCAGAGAGGACAGTACGCACTGTAGCTGGCTTCACCACGGGACTGAAAGTCTCATCATAATCCACACCGGGGCGCTGAGTGAATCCCCGAAGAACCCAACGCGCCTTATAGCGCTCCAGAGTACCATCAGCCCAACGCTTGATAGTCCAAATCCACTTGCCGGTCACCACATTGCAACCAGACGGACGTGGCACAAGGTCCCAAGTCTGGTTGGCAAGAAGAGCGCCATACTCCTCTTCCATCACATGACGCCAATTCGGATCTGCCAGAGCCTCTCGAACTGACGTCGGGATCGGAGAGAGCCGCGGCTCTCCCTCGGTGGCGGAGAGAGCCGCGGGCCGAAGAACCCCAGCCGCTTGCCGGGTCACCATGGGATGAGTGTGGCGAGGATCTCGATGGATGACCGGAGGGTGGTACACGGTCGGCTCCACCCGAGAACGGCGTGGTAGAGGCGGCGGCGGAGGAGGCGGAGACGACGCTGGAGACGGTGGTGGAGGAGGTGGAGACAGTTCCGGAGACGGTGGTGGAGGAGGCGGAGCCGTCGAGCGGCGCTCGTAGACATAGTGCACAGGGGGCGCATAGTCCACGGGTACCTCCGGGACCGGAGGCAGAGGAGCAGGCATCTGTGGATGGCGTCGGTACACCTGCACCAGCTCGGCGTAGCGTGCAGGTGTCGTCGTGGCCGCGTGTGGCACGGGAGGAGGCACGGGGACGGTGCCGGGCGCAGCAGAAGGCGTCGGGGCTGCGCGGGGCCCGGCGAGAGGCTCCAGGGGCGCAAAAGGCGCCGGTGCCGCGCATGGCGCGGCCAGAGGCACCAAGCCCGCGTCGGGTGCGAGAAAGGGCACCGGAACAGCGGGTGGAGCAGAAAAGGGCTCCGGCGCCGCGCGTGGCGCAGCTAAAGGCGCCGGAGCTGGTGGTGGAACAGAAGTACCTGCTGAAAAAGGAAAAACAGAAACAGGTGGCTGAACCACCGGGTCAGAAAACATGGACTCAAGGTCAGGATCAGAAGAAGGTGTGGAGGTGGAGTAGGGAAAGTCCGACTCGTCAAACACAACATGTCGGGAGATAAGAACCCGACGAGAGGCGAGATCAAAGCAACGGTACCCCTTATGGTCAGGGGAGTAACCAAGAAACACACAACGTGTCGAGCGAGGTGCGAGCTTGTGAGGAGCAGTGGCATTAAGGTTCGGGTAGCAAGCGCACTCGAAGACACGGAGGTGAGCGTAGGTGGGAGGGGTACCAAAGAGAGCGTGGTGAGGAGTCGGAGCAGGTGAAGCTGTGGAAGGAAGACGGTTGAGAAGGTAGGTGGCGGTGTAAAGGTTCTCTGCCCAGAAGCGTGGGGGTAGGGAGGCCTCAAGCAGAAGGGTGCGCATGACATCGTTCGTGGTCCGAATTATGCGCTCAGCCTTGCCGTTCTGTGGAGAAGTGTACGGACAAGACATACGTAGCTGAACACCTCGGGAGAGAAAGGAGCGAGAGGTGTTGTTGTCGAACTCGCGACCGTTGTCACACTGGACGGCCTTCACGGTGAGGCCGAACTGAGTGGACACCCAGGCAAAGAAGTGAAGGAGGGTGGGGAAGGTGTCGGACTTGGCACGCAAAGGAAAAGTCCAAGAATAGTGAGAAAAGTCATCAACGATCACAAGATAATACTTATAACCAGACATGCTGAGTACAGGAGAGGTCCACAAATCACAGTGAATGAGATCAAAAGCATGCAACGCATGCGAAGAAGAAGAAAAAGGAAGCCGAACATGACGACCAAGCTGGCACGCATGACAGAGGTGCTCAGCACTAGTCCTAGTACAAGAGACATCAGCACTACGACTAATCTGAGCCAAAACATCTCGGCCGGGATGACCAAGATGACGGTGCCAGGTGGTGGAGGACGGAGTCGCAGCAAGAGCAGCGGACGAGGAGGACGAAGAGGTCGAAGGTGAAGCAGCGGAGGCCGGAAGGCGGAGGGTGTAAAGGGGTCCGGAGCTATCACATCGGAGGAGTGGACGCCCGGTAGCCAAATCCTTCACAGAAAGACCAGAAGTGTCAAACTCGACAGAACAAGAATTGTCAGAAGTAAATTGACGAATAGAAAGAAGATTGTGGACCATCTGAGGAGCAACAAGAACATCAGAGAGACAGAAAGCACCAGGAGCCGAGCCCACAGAGGTGACGGGAAGGCAAGAACCATCACCGACCATGATGGAGGAAGGACAAGAGGGGTGGGGAGGTCGGACAGAAGAAAGAATACCCGCATCAGGTGTGGTGTGGTAGGAGGCTCCCGAGTCAGCGATCCACTCAGTGCCAACCGGCGGCGTCAGCCCCACGGTGCTGAAAGACTGCGCCAGAGCAGCCTGATCCCACCCCCCCCGGCCACGACGAGTTGGGCTGAGGAGGAGGTGGAGTCCAGGACGGCGCGTAAGAGGCAGCACCCGTGACCATGGCAGCCGGCTGGTGCGGAGGACGAGGCCCCCCTCTAGAGATGGCAATGGGTACCCGAAACCCGAGTACCCGACGGGTTTTACCCGATAAGAAGCCGGGTATGGAAACATATCTCTACCCGCGGGTACACAAATGGGCAATATCATGTACCCATCAGGTAAGCGGGTGCGGGTACGGGTGCATGCTACCCATACCCGCATACCCACGGGTAAAATATACCCGTCTATAATATATGATAAACTCGTAAATTTGCACATTGTTAGTGAAGGATAGCTTAATATTCATAACTAACTAATAATTTTATGCTTCATTAGACTATTAATTGGTTTAGAATTATAATTTATCTTTTTTATTTATTCCAAGTTGTTGATATATGTCCTTTCCTATGTGTTATGTTCCCAATTATATTAGATTGCAATGGGTATGCTATCGGGTACGGGTTACCCGACGGGTAAAAAAACCCGCGCGGGTGCGGGTATGGGTTTTTTAACGGGTAGAGTTAGAGTTGGCGGGTGCGGGTATGGAATGGTACTACCCGACGGGTTTCTACCCGTTGCCATCTCTACCCTCCTCCCTGACCCTGGAAGGGCCACATGGAGATGCGCCCAGACCACGGGTTGGTGAAGGTCGGCCAGGGCGCACCCCTAGGTAGAGGAGCGAGAGCAGGGGTCGGAGCCTAGGTGGGCGTCCCACGACCCCCACCACCGCGTCCACAGCGACGGCGGCCCCCCACGACCCCCCCCCCCCCGCTCGGCCCGGGGGGAGGAGCGCCAAGGAGAGAGGCGGGCGGCGAGGTAGAGGACGGCGGTGGGGCAGCGACGAGGGCACGGGAGGCAGTGGAGGAGGAGGCCGAAGTCGTAGTCAGAGCAGAAGTGTGGAGACCCCGGGTGAGCTCCTCTAGGGTGAGAGCATCGCGGACCTCCAGGAAGGTGGGTGTCGGTCGCTGGTGAGTGATCAACGTCCACAGGGCCTCGTAGCTGCTGGGGAGGCCACGCACGACGTTGAGCACCAAGACGTGCTCCGGGACCGGGTACCCAAGGTCGCGAAGAGCATCAGCCGTGCTCTTCATCTTCCTGCAGAAGTCGCCCACAGACAGATCACCCTGCTCTAGCGTGCGGAGCTCGGCGTCAAGCTGGACGACGCGAGTCTGGGCGTTCCCGAGAAACTGGATCTCGAGAGCAAGCTAGGCCTCGCGCGCGGTGCCGCCAGGAGCCCGTACGATGTCCTGGAGATCATGGGAGATGGTCCCAAAGATCCAGGACTCGGCGATGCTGTCGAGGCGCTGCCACGCCAAGTCACGGGCCCTGACCGGAGTGTCGGAGAGGACGTGGTCGTCGAGGGCGTAGCGACGGAGCGCAAGGAGGACCTGGTCCCTCCAGCGAGCGTAGAAGGTGGAGGTAGAGTCGAGGATGACGGTGACGAGGTTCTTGATGTGCGGGACCCCAGCGGCCTGAAGGTGGAGGTAGGCCACCATGGGGTCAGCCTGGCCGAGCAGGGGTCCAGCACGCTGCGGGGCAGGAGCAGTGGGCGGCGCCTGTGGAGCAGGAGCAGTGGGCGACGCCTGGAGAGACGAGGAGGCGACGTGCTCCGCCTCGGAAGCGTGGAGGAAGTGCTCCGCCTCGGCGACACGACGAGCGAGAGCATCAGCCGCAGAGCGCTCATGCTCCCAGGCGAGGGCCGCCAGGCGCACCCACTCCTGTGCAGCGGCCGCCTCGGACCGAGCAGCTGCAAGGGCCAGGGCGAGGGCGCTGTCGGCGGCGGCGGCGGTAGAGGGAAGCGGTGCCTGTGCCCGGAGGAAAGCAGCGGCGGAGAAAGGTGCAGCCATGGGGGGCATCCCGAAACCGGGGAAGATGGGGAGGATGCCGGCCTGGAGAGGTGGCTGCAGCCCTGCGGTGCCCGGGGTAGCCATGGCGCCGGCCGCTCCCTCCTCCCTGGCCTTGGCGGAGGCATCCCCGGCGCTGGCGGAGGCATCCCCTGCCTCAGCCGCACCAGCAGGGAGGTCCCCCGCGCGGGAATGATCCGCAGCGGTGGGATCCGTCCCCTGCAGGTGCGGGTCGGAGAGGGAAGGCAGGGGAGGGGCGCCAGAGGAGGTGGGGACGACGCCGAACGGGTTGGAGGAAGCAGCGGCCGCCACCAGGGCGCGCCAGGCCGCGGCGGCGGCGGCCACGTCCGGCGGCGGCGGCTGAGGGCGCGTGGCCGCGACGGCGGATGCCGCGGCGGTGGAGGCTTCCTCCGCAGCGCCGGTCACCTGCGCGCCCAGGGGGACGACGGGCTGCTGCTGCGGCTGCCCGGCCATGAGCGCCAGGGCAGCCGTGCGCAGCGCATCGCCGCTGGGCCGCGCGCTGGCACCTGGAGCGCGAACGGCGGCGGCATAGGAAGGGGAGGAGGAGCCGGAGGGGAGAGGGGGGAAGGAGGAAAGGGAGGGAGGCCGCTGCGGCGGCCGGCCGGCCATGGGGAAGCCCCTGGCGGCGGCGGCGGTGGCTAGGCAGGGTGGAGGAAGGAGGAAGGAGAAAACCTAGCTGATACCATGTAGGAGAATAATGTTCTCTAGTATTCTTCCAACCCTAGATGGGTGGGTATATAGTCAGTGATACATGGGCCTCTATAAGGGCCATACACACACATACTCTAACAGTATCACATAAGGTGCCAATTGAAGATACCATAAACTGTGACAATGACCTGTAGTGTCAGAGACCACATTTCAAGGCCACACTGGATTCTATTGATTAACTTGCGATCATTGTGATGGCACTGAGCAATATTCTCCTTCACATTGGATGGTCTATTCCAATAAACACTTTCAATAGAAGAATAGACATAGTGAGACTGAGAAATCTTACCTTATTGCTTAGTTTGGGTTCCAGCTGATTATCTATAACCAGGGTTACACCAAAACCGGGGGTTACTCTCAAGTCTCACCAAAACCTGTTGCCATTGGTTTTGCTGGAACATGGCCAGGAACTGGATGGACATGATGGTTAACATTCATAACAGCGAAACTGTAACTTGGTCAAAATGGGTCAGGTTCAGATGCAAATAGGTGTTAAAGCTGCGAACCAGTTTAAATTCAGATGTAAATAAGTGTTTAAGCTGTGAACCAATTTAAATTCAGATGAGGGAAAACCAATTTGGCTATAAACCCATGTGATTAGGATGGTTATGAACCTTGGCTAAGTAAGAAATCCTGTAAGTGCAACCTTGAATACGGAACTCTGGTGCTACTTAAAAATGGATGTTTTCTACATTATTTAGCTGTCAAATGTTTGCTGCAGACAAAAAATCATCAGCTGTTTTCAATAATAAATACAGTCTCACATCACTAAAATGTACTTTGATGCGCCATCTGTACCTTTTGATTGTGGTCTTTCGGAAATGCTTTATGTATTTAATTTCCAATTTCCATATGCACCATGCATCGATCCTGTGCAAACCTAGTAACAAAATTTTCTGTTTATAGGTATTTGTCTATTCGCTGGGGCATAGAGTTGCCAGATGCTATGGTTGTCGTTGGCGAGACCGGTGATTCTGATTATGAAGAACTGTTTGGAGGTCTTCACAAGACAATCATTCTTAAGGGTGGATTCAACACTCCCGCAAATAGGATCCATACGGTCAGAAGGTACCCTTTACAGGATGTTGTTGCTCTTGATAGCTCAAATATAATTGGAATTGAGGGTTTCAGCAGTGGCGACATCAGGTCGGCAATGCAACAGCTTGGTATATTCACACAATGATACCAAGTGCAATCTATTTTTTTATTAATAGAAAGAAATGGACAACACAAATATACGATACAAATACTATCATTTCCACTATTGGAAATGCCCGATTTTGCCTGCCAGTCATTTAGTATCTGTGGTCCCACTTGGGCTGTGATTGACATTCCCTGGATCCTCACACTGGAATTTTTGGAGTGAAGTACGTGTTAATGGATACATCGAGCTGTACAGACGAAACAAATTTGTTCAAATGTTGATAGTAAAAACATCTTGTGGAAGCATTTTCGGCAAACAAGCTTCCAATATACGAAAGCTGCCTGAGCTCACAATTTTCCTTCCCTACAGAGTTGAGCAAACGATTACTGTGCAACCCTCTAAACTCTTTTTTTGCTCTAGGAGGGGTGCCTTATAATTGTGTAAATACTGTGATATAGTTGAGCATTATACATATATACAGTTTTTTGTTTTCACGTATTAGTATGCAAAAATGTTTTTCTTGAGTGCTTTTCCAACAGCTTGTGGTTACAGGATTAATAACTGTATCTATCTGCTATGGTGGTTATGAAATTATTATGGCAACCGTAGTGCTCTAACCAAACTATGACCTCATCATGTAAACCCTTGTATTATCTACATAAACATCATTGTTGATATGACTTGCACTCAAAGCAGCTTCTATGTTTTTTTCTATGTTTGGTGTAGTAGCTGCAACAATTACACCATGTGCATATGCTTTTCTTCTTGTACCACCTTCCCAGGGATGAGCACTTGCTTCCAAGGTCATCTTTTCAGTAAAACACTTAAACATTTTTTACTTACTTTTGCCATTGGTTTGACCTGTTTTGGTCTTATGTTTGCCTATTCATGTAATGTGGTTTTGTTAACCTTTTTTTTTTTTTTTTGCAATGTACTCCGTATTAAAGAGTTTAATATTGATGGTAACTGATACCAGTTCCGAAAAAACTGGAGAGCAGTTGGACTGGTTGGTTATTGGTTTATGGTTGGCCATCTATATCAGGAATAATTGTGATATGGCTGCTTTTTTTGAACACATACATGGAATAATATCAGAGTCAAAGTCGTGATAGCTATGGGTATTTTTATACATGCATTAGGTGTATTAGATGGAGAAAATGTTGGCCAAGAAAATTCTTTTTCTGCCTTGTTCATTAGGAGGAACAGTTGCCATTTCTGTACACAGCTTCATGCAACAGAACAAGTCCTAGCTGATCAAGCATGCATATGTGTTTTCTCCATTTTGATTCACCAGTTTTTTTAGGGCATGTTTATAACCTTTAATAAAAATCTTTAACCATTGCCGTTTGTTTGTTTCTCCAACTATAACAGTAAACAGACGTGAACCCTAAAAATGGCAAAACAGTTGTAAATGAGTTCTTTCGATGATGAGATAATATATATCAATATCATGGGCGCAAAAGAAATCTAAAATGCGTGGCTAATGTTTAAAAGCATTGACTACATGTATTTTTGGGTGGCATTTGTTGTACACGGGATGTTGCTATATACTTTTACATTTCCATATGAGTAACCACAAGGCCTCACTTTTTCCGCCAAAGGTCCTTGTCCTCAAACCTATTTGGTTCGAGGAGTTGATGTATGATCGCACTACTAGATCTAAATTACTTGAAGAAGGTTACTTTTTTTTAATAAAAGAAGTTTTTCTAAAAATCTTTGGTGCAGGATATACCACGAAGATCGTTAGATATAGTATATGTTGAGGTGCATATAGTCCGAGATGCATAATAATATATATAAACACAGAAAAGTTAAAATGATTTATAATTTGGAACGGACGAAGTACTATTGAATCTAGTACATCTTAACGAACTTTGTTAGCACATGAAATTGGATAGTATTGATGAGCACTCAAGTCTATCCATTTTAATCTGACATCTTTTTACCCTATCATACGTTAGGTAACATACTAATTGAATTAGTTTGCAATGAAGTTTTCAATAGTGGGTGCATTGAATATGATTTTCACTATCTGATTCTATATATGTGTGTGACGTCCCAGGTTTTTAATTAACCCTAAGTATTGGTCAACACAGTTGACTATGGTCAAATCATGGTCGACCTGAGCCATCACCTTGAAAACCTCCCTAACACACACCCTTGAGCACCTTAGACAAGCCAACACAAGTCCCGTTGATCAAAACCCTAGCTAAGGGGGACAAACCCCTTGATGTCAACATGTCAATCTGGAATTTTGGTCACGTTCTCCAAATTTTGTCTAAACACTCAAAATTCTACCAATATGAAAGTTGTGTAGAATTGTGAGGGACACATTTCATCTTCAGGTTGGCATTTTAAATTCGGAGGAAAAATGGCTCAAAAACTCAAGTCAACCCTGTCAGCTACTGTTCATCAGAGCTGAGAATTACTGTAGATTGGCATCCAATTTTCTCCCTTTATTCAAAACCAATTCAAGGTCTGTTGGTGTCTATTGTGTAGAGCTATGATCGGTCTACAATAGTCCTATCTATAGATTTTTAAGTGTAGTTCGAAATTCAAGAGTTTGAAGCATTCAAACTTGGGCAGTTTGAATGGGACCAGGGCCAGAGCGCGTGCGCGCGCCGGCGCGTCGTGCCACGCGGCGCCCGGCGTACCGCCGCCCTGCCCTCGGCGTCCGGCCCCCCCGGCTGGTCAGCCGCGCGCCCGAGACGTCATCATGGTGTCCGCGCGTCCCCCGAGCGGATCCCCCTCGGGCCGCGCCCAAAACCCTGCGTGGCTGCCCGCCGACCCCGCTGGCCGGACCTCCCGCCGCGTTCCCCGCCGGCGATGCCCTGTGCGCGTGGGTCGACGCGCGCCGCCCCTTAACTCGCCTCCCCGGGCACCGAGGCAACACCCCGCTCACCCCCGTGCGCTCGCCCGCCTATAAAAGGCCGCCCCTCTTCCTCCCCCCGCGCGCACACCGCTCCGCCGCCCGCCATTGCCGCCGCCACGGTGAGCACGCCCCTCCGCCCGCTTCCACAGCCGGCCAAGCCACCAAGCGCCTCCCCTAGGATCTAGAGAAGCCCCCAAGGCCGCGTGTTCATCCGCATTTCGCCGCCGTTCGCCAGAACTCGAGCCGAGGCGGGAGCGCCGCCGCGGTCTCGCCGCCGCCGCTAGCCGGCATCACCTCCGGTCGCGCCACCACCGCCAATCGGTCCGTGGTAAGTCGAATCGACGCCTAGTGCCATTTGTTCATCCCCTCCTGCGCCGGAGGGCACAATTGTGAAAGCCGAGGGTATGGTTGTGAAACCAAGGACCTAGATGCAAGGATTTGAAACTTAGTTTTCTAGCAATTTAGTCCAGTGCCTTAGAAAAATTCTAGAAATTCGTAGAAAAATCAGAAAAATGCAAAACCAATTTTGTTGGGTTCAGTGAGACTAGACCTACAACTTTTGCAAAGCATGACCATAGTTTTGACTTATAGATTTTGAATAGAAATTCAAATTCAGTTTGACATCATTTTGTTGTAGTTCAAAATCTAGAAAGGCTATGGAGCTAAACATGGGATATGTTGCTAGTTATATCATTTGTAGGGTCTGGGCAAAATTATGCACAAAGTTACTGTGTAGATCTTTTTATATGAATTACTTTGTATTAATTCTAATTCTGTCTTATTGATATTTGTAGCAATATTTAAATTGATTTTTGTGCTCAACTTGTGGCTACGTTCATGTTATGCCTAGATGCAACTTTCCTGAATTTATCATGATTTTTATCTCTGCTAGAAATATTTAATCTTTATTTATGCTTAGATTTACATTTAAATGCATAGTTCAAATTTCAAATGTGTTTGTGATGAACATGCTGCTTTCCTAGACTTGTTTTAGGTCAGAGAAGCTGTAGAGTTGAGTTTGGGTGCGGGAGCACTTTATTTATTTAATTATGCTTTTCTCATAGTTTTGGTAGCTAGGAAATGTGATTTTGAGTATAATTAATTTGTGGCTCTTTTAAACTTGGAGTTTGGTCCAGGAGCATGTTTAGAATCATTAGGGCCAGCCAGGACCCTTGTCCTTGTTTTTTTATATTTTGTTTTGCAATTAAAAGTGGTGTGCACCTAAGCTTTCTATTAGAAATCGAATAGGAAAAATAATCCTTGTTTCCTTGTACCTTCTAAATTTGTTGCCTAGCTTAATTAGGGGCTATAAGTACACCCATGCTGTTTGGTGTGATTTAATAATGTTATTTGCATAGATGTGTACACAATCACTATTAAAATGATTAAAAGAATAAGCCTTCACATATAATAACTTAAATGAACAGAATTAGTAAATAAATGTTTGTTAAGGTGAATATAGCCAACAAGAGTTGGATAAAATAAATAACCTTGCACTCCACCTGAACCTTGCATTGCATACCGTGTAGAGCTCCCTGACGGTAACTATGCTCTCGTGCCGGAAGCTGAGGAAGGAGGAGCTGACGCGGAGCTGCAGTACGTGGAAGTGAGCGAGGACACCGAAGACCCTCAGGCTAACTATGCTGACGAAGGCAAGCCCCGGTGCATTGTCCCCTGTGTTTTTGAAAAGTTACATAACTATCTATGGATGTTTGCGCATTTACGTTCAGGAGTTGAATGGAACCCTAGATGCATGATCCCTAGGTACCTATGCCTTTAATAGTATGATAGGTCGGTAGCTGCTATGCTGTAGGACCGTTACAAGTCGAGTGATACTTGTCACTCGCGAGAATAGGTTCTTATGTTGGAATCAGAAGCTCTTTATAAATGGATTACTCACGTGGTAAGAGCATGGGATTTGGGCTCCGGTCCAATGGCTTTCGTGGGGTAAGTGTTTGAACGTACTAAGCACTTGTCGGAAATGGGTACGGTAAGCCTAGTACCTTAACAACGCGGTGAGGGATCTTACTATTGCTCATCTTGGGATGCGTCTCACGGCTAGCTACCGGTGGTGCATGGTGATTCTGGGTGCTTTGCGGGGTATACCAGATAGCCTGTACCAAAGACTGTGAGATTCGATCCTGATCCGAAGAGTTTCGGGAACCGCCTGGTGGTTGTCCTCTCGGGGGCATCCTACCGTGTGTTTAGGTCTACCTTGCAAGGTTTAAATCAATCGATTGTCTGCCTCTCACCGTTATCTGAGACTACTTATCCTGCTGGCCATGAGATCCCTAATGATGGAAGTTGATGAATATGTATGCTTGATTAATTGTTTGCACAACTTATGCTTGCCCTAGCTTGCTAATTTAGAAAAGAGTAATCAACTAGAATCTGTGCTAAAATCTGGAAAGTAAGGATATACTCTTTGTTGCTTTTCAGCAAAAGAAACCCCAGTGGCCAAAAAGCCTTTCATGTCTAGAGTTGGTGATGTAGTTGTCACCGACGGGTAAGTCTTGCTGAGTATTAGTATACTCAGCCTTGCTATAATCTGTTGCTCCAGGTAATGCTTTTGCTGATGTGTGGCCTGGAGAGATCCCGCCTGGCTGGGAGCTGGAGTGGGTGGAAGACGATGAATGAAGGCATCATGGCAGGCCTCTCGTGATGTTCCTCGCGCCGTTTAGTTTAATTCCGCTATTTTCAAAACTCTGAACGTCGTTATCATGTCAAAAACTCCGGTTTGTAATAATTAAACCCTTCGGGGTAGATTTGGATGTTAATTATGTGTTGTACTCTGGACTCGACTTCGCGTGAGTTTTAATGCATATATGTCGATCCTTGTTGCTATGTAAGTGATTTCACCGGGCGTTAACCCGGCAACTAACGACAGGATGATACTTTATTATTGCTTAATGACCAAAGTGGATTGGTTTAGGTGATAGTACGGTATTTTCCTGGGCGGGTTGTCACAGCTGGCATCAGAGCAATTATATGCACCAGAGATTAATTAATAACCTTAATCACTGGTTTTCGAATAAAATTTGCTAAGATTGTTTGGATTTGCAAAATACGTTGGTCCGTTAAGGACGGAAATAGACCGAGAGGCCCTAGAGGGAATTTTTGGGTTCTTTCAGGTGGCTTATCAATCTATGGTTTATTTTGCTAACTCCCAGCACATTTTATTCCGGTCAGAACTTACTTTCTGCACAACCATACTAGTTCATCACGTTTTGCCATACGTGGTGGTACCACAGGGAAGTCCTGTGAGGGATGGATGGGACCTAATCCAAAGGGAACCCACCGTCGCGTCTGTGTCTCGCCACGTTTTGCCATACGTGGACGTTTCGCATTGTGAAAATGTGAGGCAAGGATCCGCTTCATTCAAAAAGGAGCGTATCTGAGGTTGGACGCTGTCCATGCAGCGGCTTGACGCATGGATACCGTTTCTATAAGTGAACGGTACTGTATGTAGACGCTTCCGTGACGTGCTGGCACGGAAGGTTCTTTTCTGCAGGTACATAACAGCGCTTCGTTAGTCGCTAAGTGAGTACCGAGTAGTTCTCGACTAGTTATTATAGGGAGAGACGAATAAAAGCCTTGCCACCGGCACTAACTGCGATTTTTGGCTTGATCGCCGTGTGAGGACGAGTAGGTTGTCTTGCATCATGTTAAAAATCGAAAACAACTTAAAAATGGACCCAAAACACAAAGTGTATGCTCTCTAAGGGAATATTTTGCTAGTGTGTGGTTTTGTGTTCTAGCTTTACCTCTCATGTATAGGTGTTGTGCTGCCCAAAAATCTGTATGCCTGCTAGTTTGAATTTTTGCACCATGTTCTAAAAATGTTTAGACTAGTCGACCTTTACCAAAGTTGCTCCATATCTAATCTAGTTTTTGCTCGCAAAAATTCATGGTTATAGCTTTTGTAGATCTTGAGTTGTACCCTGTTTAGTGAACCTAGGTCCTGCTGTTTTTCAGGGAACAGAGCCTTGAATTTTGCATCTTTCGACCTTGTTCCTAAATGATCTAGCTCAACCTTTGAATACCGAATTTGTGCATAAAAAACTTACGGAGTAGCTGGTAAAATTTGAGAACTTTTGGGGTTCTGGATTCTGAGTTATGAATTTTTATTCACCGCTGCCAGATTTTGCACCATTTGACATGTTGCTCTCTTTTGAGTCCTGACATGTGTTACATCTTTTGTACAGATGGCTGCCTCCGTGTTTCTCGAGTACGACGCTGACGGTACGATCCGTACCAACGGGTTGCACTGGGAGGGTTTTCCACGCCTTGCGTGGGAAGCACTCAGCGCTGCTGGCTACACCGTTCCACCGGTCTACGAGGTGACCGAGTTCGAGCGCCTTGGCGTTCCCCGTTGCAGGGTGACCGTTACCGTGCCGCTTCACCCGGTCCACCCCGAGTGGTTCGACTTGAGCTTTGTGTACTGGGGTTTCCGTGGGCACGAGTCCGTTGAGTCAGCCGCCCTTCGGGTGTTGACGGACTTGTGCGACCACAACCCGACAGTGGTAGCCCTCTCACCGTTTGGGCTATTTCCAGCAGTGAGCCCGCACGACCCAGCAGCGGCTGGACCGTGTGGACCACCTTCAGGAGTTGCTGTTGCTAGCAGAGCCACTGGACGTCACGAGGACGCTGACCCGTTGCCTCGACGTCTTGTTCACACTTCAGGGGCTGCGCTACACCACCGCGTCGATAGTCAGCCAGCGCTTGGAGTCTGCTCGGCTGGCCTGGCACAGTCTTTCAGCAGCTTACCAGCAGCAGAGTTTCACGCTCTTCCAGACCCAGTAGGAGAACGACTGGCTTCGTACCAGGAGGTTCCAGTTGGAGCTGTAGCGAGGAGACCACCTACAGAGGATCCTCGACCTGGAGGCGCAGACCACTACCCTCCAGGAGGACGTGGACGTTAGGGACATCGAGAGGTTGGCGCTGTTGCAGAACATCACCGAGATGCAGCAGCAGATTGAGGAGGCTGAGGTACAGGTGGCTGCTCTGCAGGCCATCGTGGCTCTGCAGCCACCACCCCCAGTGGAGGCACCACCAGAGGAGCAGCAGGGTTAGTCTGGGCTCAACCAGGCGAGTCAGGCCGGACCACCGCCACCGACCCCACCTGCTTCACCTGCCGCTAGTGACGCTTCAGTCGGCAACTAGGTTACCATAGTGTTGTAGTAGGGTTTCCATACTCCGTGTGTAGCCGTTGGTTGGTTTTTGTGGTAGGCTAACGTAGGAGTATTCTTTTGTGCAGCTCGACTGCATTGTAACCCTTGATGTATGTGGTGATTCCGAGACTTGGCATCCGTGTAATGCTTGGCGAACACCATTCCTGTAGTGTCTGTTGTAAAGAAAGTGTTTAAGCTGTTTGTGGTCAGATTCAAGTCCGGTGTTGAATACCAAACTTGCTCGGAATTTTATGACGATCACGCTCGCAAAAATTCAGCACCTGTGCATTTTTCTACTAAGAGTTATGCAATTTTTACTCCAGTTTTGTCTGCTGTCCAAACAGCTAGGCCGAACCGGTGAAATACAATTTTTCGAGCCGTCGAACGTCGAAATCTTTCCATGCGTTGAATACCAAAGTTGGGCGGAATATTGTGATGACCGCACTCACCAAATTTCAGCATTTTTGCATGAGAGTACTGAGAGTTACGAGGATTTCGGTAAATGACAGCCTGCTGCCAGGACAGCGAGGCAAATCTTCGCAATTCGATTCTTCGGGCGTAAAGACTTGGAAGTTCGCTGCGGAATTGAATACCAACCTTGAAAGGCATGGAATCCTCTACCTACCGACCAGAAATGAGAGAAGTTTTCGGTGACCGAGCTGTTGGATACGAAATGTTTAATATGACGTGTTGCTGCAATTTTTGAGAACTTTGCACGAATGAGCCTTGTCATGCATATTTTACACTTGTCATTTCTTCCTAAGCAAGACTATGGCTATGTGTCTAATGAGGGCTCGCATTTTCAGATGGTGGGACCGACGCGCAGCTCTCCCAACGGCTTTGGAGCATCGGGCAGTGGTGAACTACCACCACCACCACCCATGACGCCGTCGGAGGCATTCATGGCCACCCAAACCGAGGTGCTGCGCCAGATCCTGCAGACGCAGCAGCAGATAGCCCAGCAGCTGAACCAGAGGCCACCCCATGGAGCGAATAATGAGGGGCCAAATCATGTCACCACCTACCCTCAGTTCATCAGGATGAAGCCCCCGACCTTCACTAAGGCGGAAAACCCCCTTGAAGCTGAGGCGTGGATCAAGGCCATTGAGGCCAAGTTCTCTGCCTTTGCGCTGCCATGCTCAGAGGAAAACAAGGCCAACTTCGCAGCTCTGCAACTGCGGGGTGAAGCCTTAATGTGGTGGGATCATTTCAAGACCATGTAGCAGGGGCATGCGGTCACTTGGAATGAATTCAATCAAGCTTTCAGAACCCATCACATTCCTAAGGGACTGATGGATCGGAAGATGAGGGAACTGTTGGCTCTCAGGCAAGGAAGTGACACTGTGTATCACTATGCATAGAAGTTCAATAGCCTTTGCCAGTATGGTGGGCTTCACGTGGACACCGATGCAAAGAAGATGGAGAGGTTCCGTGATGGCCTCGATGGTGAGTTGTATGAGCGGCTGAACTTGATCGAGCCCAATAACTTCTATGAGTTGGTGAACAAGGCTATATCACAAGAGGATGCTATGAAAAAGGTCCAGAGAGACAAAAAGAGGCAGGCTGGTTTTGCTTCGGGCAGCGGGACTAACAAAAAGGTTCGCTTTGTGAAGAAGAATGTTCCTAACTCGTCCCAGCAATCTTCAACTGGACGCTGGACGATGAAGCCTTCACAGAGCAAGCCTTCAGGGAACTTCCAGTTCCGCAACACTCAGCAGCAGGCTCCCAAGCCTAATGCACCCCCACGTAACACCGGTGAACGCTGTTGTTACAATTGTGGACAGCCCGAGCATTATATAAGTGAATGCCCAAAGCCGAGGCAGAGTAAGCCCAATCAGCAGAATCAAGGTTCAGGGACCAAGCCGGTCAACCCAGCTAAGAAGCCGATGCTGCAAGTCCGTCAAGGCAAGCTGAACTTCACCACCATGAGTGATATTCCAGAAGGAGCTTCAGTGCTTACGGGTACATTCTCTATCAATGACACCTCTGTTAAGATATTGTTCGATTCTGGAGCCACTCATAGTTTTATTAGTGGAAGCTTGGTAGAAAAATTGGGTTTAAGTGGTTCACATGTTAAGGAGGCTTTTACAATTGCCACTCCGGGTGGAAAAATCTCTTCTCGCACCGTAGCTTTCGGAGTGCCATTGCAATTGGGGAGTAAGACTGTTCAATCAAACCTCATTGTCATAGGCTTAGAGGGTATGGATGTTATCTTGGGTATGGATTGGATGACCCGTCATAAGGTGGTTCTAGATATCTCGGGTAGAGTTGTAGCCATCAATTCACCTACCATCGGACACACCACATTGTACCTACCTTTCAAGGATGGTGCAGACCCTTGTGCCTATGTGACCATTACTTCTCATCTTGATGAAATTCCAGTAGTTTGTGAGTATCCTGATGTCTTTCCCGATGAGTTGCCTGGCATGCCACTAGACCGGGATGTTGAGTTTGTGATTGAACTCCAACCGGGCACTGCGCCCATTTCCAAACAACCCTATCGTATGCCTCCCAAAGAGCTAGCTGAACTGAAAAATCAACTCCAGGAATTGTTAGACAAGGGCTACATCCGCCCAAGTTCTTCTCCTTGGGGTTGCCCCGCACTCTTTGTCAAGAAGAAAGATGGTAGTTTGAGGTTATGTGTTGACTACAGACCTCTCAATGCGGTAACCATCAAAAACAAATATCCTCTTCCCCGCATTGATGTTCTCTTTGATCAGTTGGCTGGAGCCAAAGTTTTCTCCAAGATCGATCTTCGTTCTGGTTATCACCAAATCAAAATTCGACCTTGTGACATTCCCAAAACTGCCTTCTCCACTCGTTATGGTCTCTACGAGTTCTTGGTCATGTCCTTCGGTCTCACCAATGCCCCAGCCTACTTCATGTATCTCATGAACTCCGTATTCATGACGGAGCTTGATAAATTCGTAGTGGTCTTTATAGATGATATTCTGATCTATTCCAAAAATGAGGAGGAACATGCCGAACATCTTCGAATTGTTCTACAGCGTTTGCGAGATCACAAGCTTTATGCTAAGTTCTCCAAATGCGAATTCTGGTTGGATAGTGTGAAATTCTTGGGGCACACTATTTTCAAAGATGGCATATCCATAGATCCTAGCAAAGTACAAGAGGTGATGGATTGGAAACCACCCAAGTCCGTACACCAAATTCGCAGTTTTCTAGGTCTGGCGGGTTATTATCGCCGATTCATTCCGGATTTCTCCAGGATTGACAAACCTATGACCGAACTGCTCAAGAAAGGGGTAAATTTTGTGTGGGGTGAAGCATGTGAGAAAGCCTTCCACACGTTGAGACAACACCTAACTTCAGCCGCAGTGTTAGTACAACTGGATAATTCCAAACCGTTTGAAGTTTTCTGTGATGCGTCAGGCACTGGCCTCGGCTGCGTGCTTATGCAAGAAGGCCGAGTCATTGCCTATGCCTCACGGGCACTTCGACCCCATGAGATCAATTACCCCACCCATGATCTAGAGCTAGCAGCGGTTGTTCATGCTCTCAAGATTTGGAGATGCTATCTAATGGGTAATCGTTGCAATATCTTCACCGATCACAAAAGCCTCAAATATATCTTCACCCAATCGGACCTGAATATGAGACAAAGAAGATGGCTTGAGTTGATTAAGGATTATGACCTAGAAGTGCATTACCACCCCGGTAAAGCCAATGTGGTTGCGGATGCTCTTAGCCGCAAGGTTCACTGCAATCACATAGAGGTAGAGCCGTATAATGACACCTTATGTGAAGACATGAGGAAGCTTCAGTTGGAAGTCGTGGAACAAGGGAATCTCTATGCTATAGTGGCAGAGTCTAATCTTTATGATAGAATTGTCACTGCTCAACGCAATGATGAGGGCGTACAGCGGATAAAGCAGAAATTAGCAGAAGGAGATCCCAAGTACGTTTGTTTCCAGAAGGCTGCAAAAGAGGTGATATGGTTCGGGAAGCGTCTGGTGATTCCTGCTGATCCGGACCTTAAGAAGGAAATCTTCGATGAAGCTCATTTGTCCAAATTCTCTATTCACCCCGGAAGTACCAAGATGTATCAAGATTTGAAAGAGAATTTCTGGTGGTCCAATATGAAAGTCGACATAGCAAAGTATGTTTCAGAATGTGACACATGCCACAGAATGAAAGCCAGTCATTTGAAATCGGCAGGTGTACTCCAACCCTTGTCGATACCTACGTGGAAATGGGACGACATAAGTATGGACTTTATTGTGGGTTTACCCCTGACTGCCAGAAAGAAGGATTCTATTTGGGTTATCGTGGACAGGCTCACGAAGACTGCCCATTTCATTGCAGTTCATACCACCTATTCAGTACAACACTATGCCGAGTTATATATGGATCAAATAGTCCGCTTGCACGGAATTCCGAAGACCATAATTTCTGATCGAGGAACCCAATTTGTGGCTCGCTTCTGGGAGCAATTGCATGAGTGCCTAGGAACCAAGTTGATCCGTAGTTCTAGCTATCATCCGCAGACCGATGGTCAGACGGAAAGAGTAAATCAAATTGTAGAAGACATGCTCCGGGCAAGCATTTTGCATTTTGATAAGAGTTGGGACAAGTGTTTGTCCTTGGCAGAATTCTCGTACAACAATAGTTACCAGACTAGTTTGAAGATGGCACCGTTTGACGCTCTGTATGGACGGAGATGTCGTACCCCTTTGAATTGGTTGGAAGCCGGGGAGAGAACACTCTTTGGTCCCGACTTAGTCAAAGACGCTGAGGCAAAGGTGCAAGTGATCAGGGAGAATTTGAAGTTAGCTCAAATGAGGCAAAAGAGCTATCACGATAGAGGCACGGCACCCCGCCAGTATGAAGTTGGTGATTACGTCTACCTAAAGGTTTCACCGACCAAAGGAGTACAACGGTTCGGTGTTAAAGGAAAGTTAGCACCACACTATATCAGACCTTATGAAGTCATTGAAGTGTGTGGGCCCGTGGCGTATCGCATCCGACTTCCGGAGCGGTTCTCCGCAGTCCACAACATATTCCACGTGACCCAATTGAAGAAAGGCGTGCCTGTGCCTGAAACCGAAGTGATTACAGAAGCAAATGCTTGGATTGAGCCGGATTTCTCGCTCATCGAGCATCCTATGAGGGTGTTAGACCGAAAGGAGAGAAAGACCCGAAGGCACACCATGAAGATGTACAAGATCCAATGGAGTCATCATACGGAAGAAGAAGCCACTTGGGAGACTGAGGAATATCTCAACACCAAGTACCCGGGTTTTCTGCAATCTCGAAACCGTAAGTTCTTCTACCCACTTTGTTTTTCTTGAATCGAATCTCGGGACGAGATTCCGTTTAAGGGGGGTAGGCTGTGACGTCCCAGGTTTTTAATTAACCCTAAGTATTGGTCAACACAGTTGACTATGGTCAAATCATGGTCGACCTGGGCCATCACCTTGAAAACCTCCCTAACACACCCCCTTGAGCACCTTAGACAAGCCAACACAAGTCCCGTTGATCAAAACCCTAGCTAAGGGGGACAAACCCCTTGATGTCAACATGTCATTCTGGAATGTTGGCCACGTTCTCCAAATTTTGTCTAAACACTCAAAATTCTACCAATATGAAAGTTGTGTAGAATTGTGAGGGACACATTTCATCTTCAGGTTGGCATTTTAAATTCGGAGGAAAAATGGCTCAAAAACTCAAGTCAACCCTGTCGGCTACTGTTCATCAGGGCCGAGAATTACTGCAGATTGGCATCCAATTTTCTCCCATTATTCAAAACCAATTCAAGGTCTGTTGGTGTCTATTGTGTAGAGCTATGATCGGTCTACAATAGTCCTATCTATAGATTTTTGAGTGTAGTTCGAAATTCAAGAGTTTGAAGTATTCAAACTTGGGCAGTTTGAATGGGACCAGGGCCAGAGCGCGCGCGCGCGCGCCGGCGCGTCGCGCCACGCGGCGCCCGGCGTACCGCCGCCCTGCCCTCGGCGTCCGGGCCCCCCCGGCCGGTCGGCCGCGCGCCCGAGACGTCATCATGGTGTCTGCGCGTCCCCCGAGCGGATCCCCCTCGGGCCGCACCCAAAACCCTGCGTGGCCGCCCGCCGACCCCGCTGGCCGGACCCCCCGCCGCGTTCCCCGCCGGCGATGACCTGTGTGCATGGGTCTACGCGCGCCGCCCCTTAACTCGCCTCCCCGGGCACCGAGGCAGCACCCCGCTCACCCCCGTGCGCTCGCCCGGCTATAAAAGGCCGCCCTCTTACTCCCCGCGCGCGCACACCGCTCCGCCGCCCGCCATTGCCGCCGCCACGGTGAGCACGCCCCTCCGCCCGCTTCCACAGCCGGCCAAGCCACCAAGCGCCTCCCCTAGGACCTAGAGAAGCCCCCAAGGCCGCGTGTTCATCCGCATTTCGCCGCCGTTCGCCAGAACCCGAGCCGAGGCGGCATCACCTCCGGTCGCGCCACCACCGCCAATCGGTCCGTGGTAAGTCGAATCGACGCCTAGTGCCATTTGTTCATCCCCTCCGGCCGCCGTTCGCCACCGGCGAGTTCACCCCACCGCCGGAGGGCACAATTGTGAAAGCCGAGGGTATGGTTGTGAAACCAAGGACCTAGATGCAAGGATTTGAAACTTAGTTTTCTAGCAGTTTAGTCCAGTGCCTTAGAAAAATCCTAGAAATTCGTAGAAAAATCATAAAAATGCAAAACCAATTTTGTTGGGTTCAGAGAGACTAGACCTACAACTTTTGCAAAGCATGACCATAGTTTTGACTTATATATTTTGAATAGAAATTCAAATTCAGTTTGACATCATTTTGTTGTAGTTCAAAATCTATAAAGGCTATGGAGCTAAACCTGGGATATGTTGCTAGTTATATCATTTGTAGGGTCTGGGAAAATTTTTGCACAAAGTTATTGTGTAGATCTTTTTATATGAATTACTTTGTATTTATTCTAATTCTGTCTTATTGATTTTTGTAGCAATATTTAAATTGATTTTTGTGCTCAACTTGTGGCTACGTTCATGTTATGCCTAGATGCAACTTTCTTGAATTTATCATGATTTTTATCTCTACTAGAAATATTTAATCTTGATTTATGCTTAGATTTACATTTAAATGCATAGTTCAAATTTCAAATGTGTTTGTGATGAACATGCTGGTTTCCTAGACTTGTTTTAGGTCAAAGAAGCTGTAGGGTTGAGTTTGGGTGCAGGAGTACTTTATTTATTTAATTATGCTTTTCTCATAGTTTTGGTAGCTAGGGAATGTGATTTTGAGTATAATTAATTTGTGGCTCTTTTAAACTTGGAGTTTGGTCCAGGAGCATGTTTAGAATCATTAGGGCTAGCCAGGACCCTTGTCCTTGTTTTTTTTATATTTTGTTTTGCAATTAGAAGTGGTGTGCACCTAAGCTTTCTATTAGAAATCAAATAGGAAAAATAATCCTTGTTTCCTTGTACCTTCTAAATTTGTTGCCTAGCTTAATTAGGGGCTATAAGTACACCCATGCTGTTTGGTGTGATTTAATAATGTTATTTGCATAGATGTGTACACAATCACTATTAAAATGATTAAAAGAATAAGCCTTCACATATAATAACTTAAATGAACAGAATTAGTAAATAAATATTTGTTAAGGTGAATATAGCCAACAAGAGTTGGATAAAATAAATAACCTTGCACTCCACCTGAACCTTGCATTGCATACCGTGTAGAGCTCCCTGACGGTAACTATGCTCTCGTGCCGGAAGCTGAGGAAGGAGGAGCTGACGCGGAGCTGCAGTACGTGGAAGTGAGTGAGAACACCGAAGACCCTCAGGCTAACTGTGCTGACGAAGGCAAGCCCCGGTGCATTGTCCCCTGTGTTTTTGAAAAGTTACATAACTATCTATGGATGTTTGCGCATTTACGTTCAGGAGTTGAATGGAACCCTAGATGCATGATCCCTAGGTACCTATGCCTTTAATAGTATGATAGGTCGGTAGCTGCTATGCTCTAGGACCGTTACAAGTCGAGTGATACTTGTCACTCGCGAGAATAGGTTCTTATGTTGGAATCAGAAGCTCTTTATAAATGGATTGCTCACGTGGTAAGAGCATGGGATTTAGGCTCCGGTCCAATGGCTTTCGTGGGGTAAGTGTTTGAACGTACTAAGCACTTGTCGGAAATGGGTACGGTAAGCCTAGTACCTTAACGACACGGTGAGGGATCTTACTATTACTCATCTTGGGATGCGTCTCACGGCTAACTACCGGTGGTGCATGGTGATTCTGGGTGCCTTACGGGGTATACCAGATAGCCTGTACCAAAGACTGTGAGATTCGATCCTGATCCGAAGAGTTTCGGGAACCGCCTGGTGGTTGTCCTCTCGGGGGCATCATACCGTGTGTTTAGGTCTACATTGCAAGGTTTAAATCAATCGATTGTCGGCCTCTCACCGTTATCTGAGACTACTTATCCTGCTGGCCATGAGATCCCTAATGATGGAAGTTGATGAATATGTATGCTTGATTAATTGCTTGCACAACTTATGCTTGCCCTAGCTTGCTAATTTAGAAAAGAGTAATCAACTAGAATCTGTGCTAAAATCTGGAAAGTAAGGATATACTCTTTGTTGCTTTTCAGCAAAAGAAACCCCAGTGGCCAAAAAGTCTTTCATGTCTAGAGTTGGTGATGTAGTTGTCACCGACGAGTAAGTCTTGCTGAGTATTAGTATACTCAGCCTTGCTATAATCTGTTGCTCCAGGTAATGCTTTTGCTGATGTGTGGCCTGGAGAGATCCCGCCTGGCTGGGAGCTGGAGTGGGTGGAAGACGATGAATGAATGCATCATGGCAGGCCTCCCGTGATGTTCCTCGCGTCGTTTAGTTTAATTCCGCTGTTTTCAAAACTCTGAATGTCGTTATCATGTCAAAAACTCCGGTTTGTAATAATTAAACCCTTCGGGGTTGATTTGGATGTTAATTATGTGTTGTACTCTGGACTCGCCTTTACGTGAGTTTTAATGCATATATGTCGATCCTTGTTGCTATGTAAGTGATTTCACCGGGCGTTAACCCGGTAACTAACGACAGGATGATACTTTATTATTGCTTAATGACCAAAGTGGATTGGTTTAGGCGATAGTACGGTATTTTCCTGGACGGGTTGTCACAATATGATTCCATCCTTTCAAGTGAAAAGAGGATCAAGACTCAAGAACGGCCGAGACGTGTATGTATATATAACCGTATAGGGCATGCTCTCTAACTCTTAACCATCTTTCCTGTATCAAAATAGCACATGCACACTCAATTAAAGCCTTCCCATCGTCATCACTGACCTCGAAGCATCTAAACTCCTCACCGACCATCATTCACGAATCATCGCCAATCGACATGCACCGCCGACTCGTCAGAAACCCGCACGTTTTCAGTTTCTGTTCAGTTTCAGTTTCAAACTTTCAGCTAACACCAGCCATCCTACACCGGCACACGTCGAGTCATGCCACCACTCGAAGAGTCAGTCTGACTCCAGGTCCGATCCCCAGTCAGAACTCGGCGTATCCTATCCTATCCGTCGTCGCCGGATCGATGGATGGAGGCGCGGTTGGTTGCGAGCTCCCAACCAACAACGAGGAGGGTCGGGTCGGCCGCCGCGCGCGGACTCTGACGCCGCCGTGCTCTTTCCTCGGCGTTCCAACGGTTGCCCGCACGCCAGAACGGGAAGAAGAACTCCAAGGTTCTTGGCAGCGCGGGGGAGCTGGAGAATTCATTGCGGCGGTTCGTTGGGGAGGGCGGATGGATGGGTGGCCAGCAAACACCAACGAGCAGCAGCTCCAACGGATTCGTCAACTCTCGCTCGGAGTCGGAGGTTTCAACTTTCTCTCAAGTGGCCCACTCAGGGCGAGCAAACAACCACCAAACTGTATCTGGCTCTGCCAACCTGATGGATTTGCAAGTTTTTTTTTTTTTTTGCACTGCTGGGACATGGAACTATTTGTTTGAAAAAAGGTAAAAGCTTACTGAAATCGGAAAGATGCATGAGATCATCCGGACAACGCGGTGCACGAACTGCAATTCTCTGAACTTTGGGTTTCGGGAGCAAGACAAGTAGACAACACAGAATTATGTGGAAGAATATGCCCATTCTTCACAAACACAAAAGATACACTGAAATTTGGGGAGGATGTTCTCGCTACCATATTGATGCTGCTCTGAGATTACAAATGGTCCAGCCCTTCGGGATTAAACCGGTCGGGGGGCTCGGGGCCACCGGCCACACGCCAGTGAACTCTGGTCTGCTGGTACTGTTTGATTATTATCATTCCTCTGCTTTTTTTTGTCCTTTTTAATAAAATGAAAAAGATGACTGATGATGTGGGGGCTCCTAGCCTCCTGCCATTCACCTTCCCAACAGTGTTGATGCCGTTGTCGTCCTGCCCTACCTCTACCTGTATGGCTCCTGTATTTGTCCATGTCACCTTCAAAGCAATCAAGCCTCCTCCCCTCGTGTGTACAGTACGAACATTACCACACCCCAATTTTTTTTTAAAAAAAGACACGAGACATTGTTGTCATGTGTGAATAACTTGAATTGTGCGTGGCCGGTGACATGTGAGGTGTGAGCCCTGGAGCAACACAGCGCTGGACGCTTCCGCCGCTTCAGGTCCGGGCCATGGAAGCGAACCACAGAGCGGCTTAAATAGCACTCCACCTGCCTTGCGGTCCTTGCAGGCTTCTTGTTTGCAAATTGCAACAGCTTCTTGCAGGCTTTGGCTTGGCTTCCAGCTTCCTCCCTTTGCTTTTTCTATCCGTGTATATCAGTATATCACTGTGCTGTTGTCTTTGCTGCAGCGCAGTGTGTGCCCATCTCCAGCTCCAGGCCTTTATAGCCTAGCCCCTTCCTGGCCCCGTGATAATTCTAGAGAGAGGGATAGGAGTATAGGACAGAGGGGTGAGACTTGAGAGATAGCTGAGGAGGCTATGGCCATGGAGAGTAGTGAGGATGGCGCCACACCTTGTGGCCACCAAGAACCGGCGGCGGCGGCGGCCGTGAAGGGAGGAGGGGGCAAGAGGAGGAGGAAGGGACAGAAGAGAGGTGGGGATGCAGGTGGGGAGAGGAGGAAGTACAAGCTCGTGAGCTACCACGAGCTGCCGGACTACATGAAGGAGAACGAGTTCATCCTCAACTACTACCGCTCCGAGTGGCCCATCCTCAATGCCGTCCTCAGCCTCTTCTCCTGGCACAACGAGACCATCAACATCTGGACGTGAGTGTCCACGCGCGGCGGATTGGATTTCAGATTTCGGCCGCATCGCCGCCGTCTCTTCTCCTCTGAAATCTTGTTGTCGCTGATGCTGAACCTGGTGTTCTTTTGGGGTTCAATTCAGGCATCTCCTTGGCTTCATGCTGTTCTTCGGCCTCACCCTGGTGCATCTTGGCCAGTACTTCCCCCAGGTTGCCGACCTGATTGGGCACCTTTCCTGGTGAGCTTTCTCTCTTCAGATTATGCTAACTTTGTGTCAGTGTAAATTGCCAAAATTGGTTGAATGCGTTGTCGGAATTAGAAGTGCAATACTATGATGCTACAGTGACACTAAGGAAACACCATAAATTCATCCAGTAGGATTTTCACATCATGCCTAGCTTCTGGTTCAAGGGCCAATGATTGTTAAGAGTTCGTACTGAAATTTTTGTTCAAGTAAATCTAGCTGTATTCGCAGGTCTCACCAACTGAATTTAATTCTGATACACAGCCTCGAGTCCTCGACAGCGATAGTACATATGTTTGCTTCAGATATGATGAGGTCGTTGATTAAAGAAAGTAGTTCTGCAATTGAGAATTTACTTATACAAATTCTCTCTCTCTCTCTCTCTCTTTGTTTTTACTGCAGGCCAATCTCAAAGGTTGCTGAAAATGTCTCCAGCAATATCGGGGATGTCTTATCGGTGAGTAGCTTCCATCTCCTCAAACATTTCATCCATTCAGTAATTCTAGGAGAATATACTGGATTGCAGTAAAATTTGCCCTGGTTAGAATTCTGTTTGCTACTTTGAATGCATTCAACCTTTATGTACTGGTCTGTTGCCTTTTGTTTGTTCTGATGTGCATGAAATGGAAGGCAAGGGTGGGTGAGCTTCCGATTGCTTGGCTTAATGGGTAGATTTAACTTTTTTATGGTGCCTTTTTTCTGGTCCCCATGATAAAAAGGCACAACAAATGTGTGGTTGCTTCACTTCATCACGACAAGTTTACGTGATGTGTTCGGAGGATTGTGATCTATTGATGTGCTCATGTTCATCCAAGTGACATGACCACCACGACACGGCTCTTGTGTTGTTGCGGCTTTCTTTCCGGGGCAAATCCTCGTGCTGGCCTACCTATAGAGTAGCAAGACACCATTCGAAACAATATATCATCATGAATATTGCTTGGAGGTTAGGTGTGAAAAGGTCACATATTGTAGCACTCTGGGCGCAATTTGCATGATCTTGAAGGATATGCCATGTGTGTGCTGAGCTTTCGTATGAACCCATGTTTCCTACATGATTTTACAATAACTTTCTATTTTTCACTTGATACTTTTACTGCTAATCATAGGATTATTGCAACATGCTGGTGCTTAATTTATCATGTATCAAGATCCTTCATCTGAACTATCACTTGCTTGTCATGGCTTCCCAAATGTTCAAATAGCATACGGTTGGATGTAGCATTCACGCTGTACTGTCTTTCCCCCAAAACAGAAAAAAATTACTACTATCTGGAGCACATTGTTTCAGATGTTTAATTTCAGTATGCTAGAATTTACCTGTTAGTTTCGGTAACTGTCATGCCAATGATTAACAAAGAATATTGTTGGATGTAGTATTCACACTGTGCTGTCACTTCCCAAAAAAATTACTACTATCTGGAGCACATTGTTTTCAAATGTTTAATGGCAGTGTGTTAGCATTTACTTAATAGTTTTGGTAATTGCCATACCGATGATTAACTTTGTGTTGGAGCACACGGTGCAATTTTCATGATCTTAGAGGCTATATTAAGTTTTTCTTATCAAGCTATGTGGAACAAAATATTTCATGTAGACTTCCATTTTCACATTCCTAAATTGCAGCATGCCTTTCATCTGAATAAGTACTTGCTTGTCATGGCTTCCCAACTGTTCGAATTAAAGAGCGGTAACCTGAACAGCTTGTCATTCCTAGAACAATGCTTTCAGATGTTTAATGGCAGTACTTGATGCATGTGCCAGGGTGCGGCGATGTTCATCCAGACGAACCCGACCTTGGCGTCGTACGGCACGGCAGTGGCATCGCAGACGACGCGGTGGCCCTTCTTCGTGTTCCTCGCCGGCGCCATGTTCTGCCTGCTGAGCAGCAGCGCGTGCCACCTGCTGTCGTGCCACTCCCACCGCCTGAACCTGTTCCTGATCCGCCTCGACTACACGGGCATCGCCGTCATGATCGTGGTCTCCTTCTTCCCGCCCATCTACTACATCTTCCAGTGCGAGCCGCGGTGGCAGGCGTTGTACCTGTCGGCGATCACGGCGGCGGGCGTGGGCACGGTGTACGCGCTCATGTCCCCGCGGCTGAGCGCCGCCCGGTACCGCGCCCACCGCGCGCTGCTGTTCGTCGGGATGGGCCTGTCGGGGGTGGTGCCGGCGGCGCACGCGATGGCCGTGAACTGGCACGAGCCCGCCCGGAACGTGACGCTGGCGTATGAGGGCGCCATGGCGGCGTCGTACCTGGTCGGCACGGCGTTCTACCTGAGCCGGGTGCCCGAGCGGTGGCGGCCGGGCGCGTTCGACCTCGCCGGACACAGCCACCAGATCTTCCACGCGCTCGTCATCGCCGGCGCACTCGCCCACTACGGCGCCGCCATCGTGTTCATCAAGGCCCGCGACGAGATGGGCTGCCCGGCCAAGTGACCGGCACCGGAGAGCGCATGGAGCACAAAAGGATTCGTTTTGTTTACAGCGGATTTACTTACAGCAGCAGCAAAAAAGTGTGCAATATTGATCGTGTTGTTTACCGTCTGATGAATGATCGTCGTTACAGATTCGTTCTCAATTTGTACATAGAATTGAAGAAGCTTATGATTGATTGAGTTTTAATGGATTCTTTGCCGGCTTGAATAACTATCTGCAAATCCAAAGCTTCTCGTTGGGTCAGTTCACACGTCTCGCTCGCGTACTCTGTAGTCTGTAGTGGCGACGCTAGCAAGCTACTCGTCTCTTCCGCCGAGTATGCAGTTGCTTTCAGGGCAGCCGGCCGGAGAAGTCAGCCGCGGTCAGTAGAGATGGCGCTCAGCCGCTCACCGGCCGGACTCATAAATGGCGCGGCGGACGACCCGCCCAACAACCGTTGCGTCCAGGGCGCGGCTGTCGTGCCTGGCTGTCGGTCCAGTAGACCGGCCGTCCGTCCGTCCATTCGTGCCATTTATTCGCCTGGTTCGGCCACCGGCGACGGAGCTTTTCGCCGTCGAATGCACGTCGCCGTCGGCATCATTTCGATCGTCAGCCGGGCCGGCGCGGCCAAGTGCCCGTCGCGCCCACCCGATCATGGCGCGACCGCGAGGCATTCCTGCCACCGCCGATCCGCCGTGCTGGCTGGCTGCGGTGGAGTTGACTGCGTGAGAGACGGCCCACTGCACAGGACCCCGGTCGGCTTGGCCCCACGTGACCACCTGGCACCTGCCGCCGGAACTCGGAAGGCAAACGCCGGGGACTGTTTTTTTTTCAACACCGTATCTCTATCTATCTCTACCTATATATATATATAATATTAAAATAAGAATTGCTTCTGCCTCGTATTTTCGTCCGTCATTACTTAGGACCTGTTCTTTTCCTCACAAATGAACAGTGAATATCACTATTCACCTATCACATGTGACAGAACCACCCAAAATAATTCCGTATTATCGCTTAAGCCTGTCCACCTGGCCATTAAGCAATAATAAAGAACTATTCTGTCGTCTCTGTCGGGGCATGCCTGGTAAATCACTTACACAGGATCGAATTATGCGCTAAGCCCACACGAAGGCGGGACCAGAGTACAACATTACATTACATTACATAAAAGGTCCATAAGTACTTAAAATTACAAACCAGGTTTTGAGTACATAAAAGTAAAGGTGTTTCAGAGTTTAAACAGCGGAAATAAATCTAGCGGAAGATACACATGGGAGGCCATCCATAGAGTATCACTCATCAACATCGTTCTCCCACTCAAGTTCCCAACCATCTGGAATAGAACCAGGCCAGATGGGATTACCTGAAAACAACATCAAAAGCAAGGCTGAGTATACTAATACTCAGCAAGACTGACCCGTCAAAATAAAAGACACAGCTAGACATGCAAGGCTTTTTGGCTGGTGGGTTTGTTTTGCCAAAAGCAACTAAGAGCTGATCCTTACTTTCAAATTTTAGCTCAAGTTTTAGTATGTTAACCATTCTAGGTAAGCACCTATCTAAGCAAGCATGATTGTACAAACAAGATTAATCATCCAACAATATTAATCCGAAATGTTCCATAAATAAACATGGGGTAGCCAGTGGTCAAGCCGACTCAGATAACGGCGAGTGACCGACGATCGATCGATTTATATCCTTGCAAGGTAAACCCAAGATACACGAAAAAAGGTAGACCAAGTGCAGTGTCTACCCCAACCAGGCGGTTCCCGTCATTCCCCAGATTAGAAAAAGATGATACAGTCCTAAGTACAAGGTTTACTGGTACGCCCAAACATGGCACGTCCAGAATCACACTTGCACTACCGGTAGCGAGCCGGGAGACACATCTCAAGATTAGTAGCAATAAAATTCCCGCACTGGTTCATTAGGTACTAGGCTTACCGGTCCCATTCCCGACAAGCACTTGGTACGTTCAATAGTTTAGACCAGCACCATGCTACTCGGTCGAGACCGAACCCATTGCTCTTACCACATGAGCGAGTCAATTTATCCAACTTATGATTCCAACATAAGCATCCTATATCTCGCGAGCAATGAGTCATTACTTGACTTGTACCGTGTCCTTAAAGCATGGCACTAGCGTTCCTAACATACTAGTAAAAGAGCATAGGAGTCCTAAGGATCATGCATCTAGGTTTCAAATCAACTCCTGAAACTTAAATGCACAAAATAACATTAAATGCTAAAAAGTAAAAGAATATAAGTTTTAAACCAAAAGGTTATATGTGACTCCGGTGCTTGCCTTCCTCTGACTCAACACTAGCCTTAGGCTCTTCTGTACTTTGGTCCAGGTCTTGATGAACACCAACTCGTTCACTTCACCATCTACTGCCCCGTCTGTTAATTCTACACGTACACATGCATATGCATTAGGTGAGGGTGTGAGAGGTTAATTAAAGGTTAACTTTGATGGTGACTGTGTACATATATACACTCAAATCAACTAAACAACTTCATAAAAACAGTAGTGGTGGTGATTGTAAACTTAAAACAGAAACATAGCATGATTTTGCAATTTAACTCTTTATTTACCAATTATTTTTATTAATTCATTAAAACAAGCCTATCAACCTTAAATCCAAATTAAAATAAAAACTCATCAAATAAAATCTAGCTTCTGCACACAGCAAGATACACCTAATCTAAGCTCACACACCAAAATTTGGCTTAAGATCATTTATAAATTAATTCATATGAAAAAGACAAGTTTCAGCCTAGTAAATCACCATTAATTCATATAAAAAGATTTACTAAACTTTTTGATCTTAACTTTCTCATACACCTCAAATAGGCCAAAACCTAGTTCCTGACCAAGGCACACATGTAGACCTATTATATATATCAAGTTATTAATTTTTCATCCTACACAAGATTAAATCCAAAACACCTATTAAACAATTTCTTAAAATTACACACACTTCACCAGAGGTGTTATTTATCATGGCAAAGTTCTGAGGTGCACTGGTGATTTAAATAAAATTTATTTTAAAGGGCTATAAAAAGCATCAAGCTTAACTAGCATAAAGCTTACATAAATCATAACTAATTATCTACACATCCAACTCATGTCAACTTTGGTCACAAATCTAAACATATCATAAAGAGCAATATATTCAAAATTCAAGTCCATAGCATGTGTATATTTTAAACTACACTAAAAAGACATCAAACTGAATTTGAATTTTTAAAACAACAACTACACAGAAAAACCCTATAGAACCTTTCTAGAAAATGTAGAGTTTTTCACCAAGAACCCAACAAAATTAGATTTGCATTTTTATGATTTTTCTACAATTTTTAATGAATTTTTGAAGTTGCAGCTAAAACCTAAAACAGCTTTTACAGGAGGACCCTTGTACTATTTTCGCGAAATTACGCATAAGTCCCTGGTTTACGGAAAACTCCCTAGAAAGAGTTCAATCATCACAAACCCGCCCTCGCCGGCGCAGGGGATGGCTCCGGCGGCCGGAGGAGCGGCGGAGGGGTGCGGTGAGTGGCCGGCGAGCCCTAGGGGACCTACCCGAAGCTTGTGGAGGTGCTTGCCCGGCTGGAATTGACGCCGGGGACCCCCCTCGACGGAGCGCAGGGACGGCGCCCGCCTGAATGCAGCTACCGGCGGCGGCGGCCAGAATTCCGGGTTGCGGTGACCGGGGTTTGCTTCAGGGCTTGAAGGGGAGGGAGAGGAGTGGAAGGGAGCGGCGCTAGCGAGTGGAACCGGATTTCGAAGTGCGGCGGCGGCGGGCAATGGTGGCAGCGGCGCTCTGCGAGGCCGGAGCGGCGGCGTGCAAAAAAATGAAACGACGACGGCGTGGCTGTGCTTATGTAGGGAACCGACGCGTACGACTAAGTCGAGGCGAAGCCACCAGCGCGTGCGCGGCCACTTGGCGCATCGCATGCGCAGCACGCGCGCACGGGCGCGTGGGCGTGCAGCGCGTGTCGCGGCGCATGGCGGCTGCCAGCTGACTCGCACGCCGCGGCGCGTGTCTGGGCGCGGTTCAGCGGCCCGTGGGCCGTGCGGAGCTCCCCACGGACGTGCCGGTCTACCACGGAGGGACCGAGGCCGTATGCCGGAGGAATGAGCGCGCGACGCGTGGCCGACGCGAACTGGCGTCTGTGCGCGCCGGCGCGAGAGTGCGGCCGACGGCGGCCGGGCACCTGCATTAAATCGTTTGACCCTCTTCAACTGAGCATAACTCGATATCTTTGAACCAAACTTAAAATTCGCCAAAAACGAAAGTTGTAGAGCAACTATAGGGCTGAAATTTTTACAAAGGGTGACCTATGTTTTGGTGATTCGTTTGACGGAAAAACCGTGGCGAAGTTGCAGATTTTCCACGGCTCGGATTACTATTCAAGAGAGTTTCCACATTGCTTTTGACTATTTTGCACTCAAAATTTGAATGTCCGCCAATTATGAAAGTTGTGTTCCCGGAAACAATGAAGAACTTTTATATTGGCAGAATTTGAAGTTCTATAGTGAAATTTGGAGAACGCGCAAGAAAACCATTTCAGCATTTAGGGTACTTAAAGGGGTTTGACCAAGTGTTGAGAATTTGACCAAATGTCTATTGGCCAATTTGATCCAAACCATGCTAAACATGTTTAAATACTTATTACACTTGATTAGCAACACTAATAACTATACTTAGCTTAACTAAACATCTGGGATGTTACAGACTACCCCCCTTAAAAGGAATGTCGTACCGAGATTCGCTAGAAAGATCAGAGGAAAACCTCCAGGGCAGATAACAGGCTTGATGAGGATATCAATGTCGCTCGTGCGGAAGCAGGCGATGAATATACACATGAAAAGCTAAAACCATCAAGAACTAGAACATAAAGCAGACGTACAGTCCTGCTAGAGTCCAACCGACGGAATCAAACATCTCCAGAAAACGATCCATAGTTGGCGACATCGGGTTGGATCCTTCTTGTGGCCTTCTTCTAAACTTCTCCTTTGGGTCTTCGAGAAGATGATGGAAAGCCTTCTTGACGCTGAATGTCGCAAATGATGAAGATGGTTGGTGTTAGTGCCGAAGGAGCAGCCGTATGAAAAAGATGGTGATGGAGGTTTAAAGCTCGAGTGGAGGTCTGGCTCAAAGGTGGTAGAAAACGACGAGCGATACTCTCCTTTTATCGAGGGTCGCCATGGTGCAACAGCGGTGGCATACCAGCCACTTGTGGTAGGATTGGCGGAGGGTTTGGAGCGATGGCTGCTACGGTGAGGGGTGACGGAGTGATAATTTGTGATAGACGACACGAGACAGATGGAGCACCGATATGTAGGCGGTCAAACGACCGTCAAGACTTGGTCGTGGTGCAAGAAATGAGAAGAGAAAAACATCTGTGGTTGAGAACTCTCTGTATTTTCTTTGATGAGATCATAGTCCTGAATTTATGATGATTGGATCAGTTTGCACAGTAGGACCAACAATCCAGTTATGGGTTTTTCTTAGAAACTCCATAACAATATGTCGGAAGAATATGAAGAACTAGATCATCTCTTTTTGATCCCTTTCTATTGATGCCTAATAAGAATGTCAATTTCTTATGGTATCTACGGAGAACATCCTTCAGTTTCCAAAACAATTTCGGATGAGAAAATAGTTTCTTGAGTTTAACATACTCGGAAAAGAAAGCGACCGGAGTGTTCTGTTGTTAACTCCTTCATTTTGTGCATGGGTCACCTGTTGGGTCAAAAGAGGTGACACTTGTCGTAGATGATCGCCAGTGATATGGTGACAAGGATGCACGATAGTCGAGGTGCCATTGGCGACATGGCAGTGATGCTGCAGTGATGCATAGGCGGCGATCAGCAGCTTTGACAAAATATGACAAAGCGACGATGCTGCGCAATGCTGGCATGGCACTGAAAAGGATGGGTTCAAACGATTCGAGAGAAAGGACCGTGACTTTGAGGAAAACGAGAAGAGATTGGGTATCTACGGTCTAGGAATGAGATTTATCGAGGAGAAATTAGCGAAGGATTTTTATCTGACTATTGTTTGCTTAAACCCTGATTCCTTGAATTTGAAAGAAAAGTGTAAAAGGATCATGGATCGCTGATCGATAGAAAACTCCTCATACCTGGACTTATGGAGAACCTTGAATGCTTATGAAAAACTTTGCTCATCCTCTTTCAATTTAACTCGGCTGATTGGATTAGGTATTAGGCAAACTCTGAGATTTTGGAAAGAAAGAGACTAATCGAAAGGTTCCATAGAGATGTTTCTGAAGACGAAGTCTGGTAAACAATCATGTTGTGAAGCTCATTTACTAAGATTTCTGAACTTTACTTTTAGAAGAGCAACAAGGATTTCAACTCTGGGATTGTCTTTGGCTGTATAAATTGTCAAATGACAAGAACAAGACTTTGGAGAATGATGTGCTGGGAGCTAGGAATTTTACTCTTGCTCAAGGTTATTCCTAATGAAGTATTTTAATTACTTTATGCACCACACCAGGGCGTAATGATTTTGAGCTGGAACTCATGCACTTGATGAGTCATGGGATGACAATGCTTATGCATATGGGAAATGACTTGTGCAACAATGGGATGGTGCACATGTATATGAGCATATGATGTTTATGCATAGGAACTTACAGTGTATATGTCATGGTGCATAGTGAGAGATGCACATGATATGTGCTTGATGTTGTGCACGCACGATGATGCATATGTTTATGAATGCATGATGCATATGCTCATGAGATATGGTGCTCATGATGCAGTGTCAGCATGATTTGCGTTATTCACGAAATTAAATAGTGGCTTGGAGGACTGAGAAATTAGGATCCGGGGTGAGTCGCATTCTCACAAACAAAGATACCTAGCGTGCTCCTAGTGGTAATCACATGGCTGCAGCACACATGATACACTAGGTTGCATCGCGGCACCTTCGTTCATGGATCACAACATCACCACCGTAAGGAGAATAGAGTAGAAAGGGTGAAACTTTCAATGCGTATGCATGTTAGTCCAAACCCAGGTTTCCAGATGCACATGTCGTATAATGCATTTCCATGCTCATGAATTATGTTGTTAGAGATGTAGCATATGCATGCTGGAATGACATTCATTTTGCATACCAACAGATTTTTGATGCCTTGTAACCATGTTCTCATTTATTTGTTTGTGAGCAAGCATAAGGATTTTTAGGTCAAGGGCTGAGAATTTATAGTGATCAATGTAGGGATATCGATGCAAGGAAAGTGGAGTGATCACCTTTACATAGCCATAGGAAGTTGGTGGATCGCCTTTAAATTGAAGAAAAGGTGTATAAGCAATCAGGAGAGTACAACGGGGTTCCACTTGACTCGGCAAGGATATGGGTATGCTTCTATTAGAAACCATCCTAAGAGAAGATGGAGATAGATGGATCTTGCACTGATTGTGTTCATCTGTGGATAGAAACTTCAAAAACATACGTGGAGCATTCTTCCACCACCTAAATATCATCATTTTTAGGTAGGGGATGTAAAATCTCATGCCTTCCAATATTGGTATTCAACTTAGAGATAATGCTGAGGCTATCATGCCCAAAAATTCAGATATCGCTTTGCTGTCACGGCTGTTGGACAGCAGGCCGAGGGTCACTAAAAATTCCATATCTCTCAGCTCAAAACTCCAAAATTTGGCTCAAGATCATTTATAAATTAATTCATATGAAAAAGACAAGTTTCAGCCTAGTAAATCACCATTAATTCATATAAAAAGATTTACTAAACTTTTTGATCTCAACTTTCTCATACACCTCAAATAGGCCAAAACCAAGTTCCTGACCAAGGCACACATGTAGACCTATTATATATATCAAGTTATTAATTTTTCATCCTACACAAGATTAAATCCAAAACACCTATTAAACAATTTCTTAAAATTACACACACTTCACCAGAGGTGTTATTTATCATGGCAAAGTTCTGAGGTACACTGGTGATTTAAATAAAATTTATTTTAAAGGGCTATAAAAAGCATCAAGCTTAACTAGCATAAAGCTTACATAAATCATAACTAATTATCTACACATCCAACTCATGCCAACTTTGGTCACAAATCTAAACATGTCATAAAGAGCAACATATTCAAAATTCAAGTCCATAGCATGTGTATATTTTAAACTACACTAAAAACACATCAAACTGAGTTTGAATTTTTAAAATAAAAACTACACAGAAAAACCCTATACAACCTTTCTAGAAAAGGTAGAATTTTTCACCAAGAACCCAACAAAATTGGATTTGCATTTTTATGATTTTTGTACAAATTTTAATGAATTTTTGAAGTTGTAGCTAAAACCTAAAACAACTTTTACAGGAGGACCCTTGTACTATTTTCGCGAAATTACACAGAGGTCCCTGGTTTACGGAAAACTCCCTAGAAAGAGTTCAATCATCACAAACCCGCCCTCGCCGGCGCAGGGGATGGCTCCGGCGGCCGGAGGAGCGGCGGAGGGGTGCGGTGAGTGGCCGGCGAGCCCTAGGGGACCTACCCGAAGCTTGTGGAGGTGCTTGCCCGGCTGGAATTGACGCCGGGGACCCCCCTCGACGGAGCGCAGGGACGGCGCCCGCCTGAATGCGGCTCCCGGCGGCGGCGGCCGGAATTCTGGGTTGCGGTGACCGGAATTCTGGGTTGCGGTGACCGGGGTTTGCTTCAGGGCTTGAAGGGAAGGGAGAGGAGTGGAAGGGAGCGGCGCTAGCGAGTGGAACCGGATTTCGAAGTGCGGCGGCGGCGGGCAATGGTGGCGGCGGCGCTCTGCGAGGCCGGAGCGGCGGCGTGCAAAAAAACGAAACGACGACGGCGTGGCTGTGCTTATGTAGGGAACCGACGCGCACGACTAAGTCGATGCGAAGCCACCGGCGCGTGCGCGGCCACTTGGCGCATCGCATGCGCAGCACGCGCGCACGGGCGTGCGGCGCTTGTCGCGGCGCATGGCGGCTGCCGGCTGACTCGCACGCCGCGGCGCGTGTCTGGGCGCGGTTCAGCGGCCCGTGGGCCGTGCGGAGCTCCCCACGGACGTGCCGGTCTACCACGGAGGGACCGATGCCGTACGCCGGAGGAATGAGCGCGCGACGCGTGGCCGACGCGAACTGGCGTCTGTGCGCGCCGGCGCGAGAGTGCGGCCGAGCACCTGCATTAAATCGTTTGACCCTCTTCAACTGAGCATAACTCGATATCTTTGAACCAAACTTAAAATTCGCCAAAAACGAAAGTTGTAGAGCAACTATAGGGCTGAAATTTTTACAAAGGGTGACCTATGTTTTGGTGATTCGTTTGACGGAAAAACCGTGGCGAAGTTGCAGATTTTCCACGGCTTGGATTACTATTCAAGAGAGTTTCCACATTGCTTTTGGCTATTTTGCACTCAAAATTTGAATGTCTGTCAATTATGAAAGTTGTGTTTCCAGAAACAACGAAGAACTTTTATATTGGCAGAATTTGAAGTTCTATAGTGAAATTTGGAGAACGTGCAAGAAAACCATTTCAACATTTAGGGTACTTAAAGGGGTTTGACCAAGTGTTGAGAATTTGACCAAATGTCTATTGGCCAATTTGATCCAAACCATGCTAAACATGCTTAAATACTTATTACACTTGATTAGCAACACTAATAACTATACTTAGCTTAACTATACATCTGGGATGTTACATCACATCCATCACATCTTCTCTCACAAAAAATACTATTTCAGCACTATTTATTTGCAATTTCACTATTCCTTTTGGGTTTCACCCAAAAGAACGGGTCCTTACTGAATCGGAATCGGTCACTAGAACCACGAAACCACGGAGAACCACTTCAAAACCGCTGGGAACCGGGCGACGAAAAGAAACCAGACCGAACCGGAGTCAGCCACGCCTGGAAAAAAACAACTAGCATCTAGAGCGATCCGAAGTCAGACACGCCAGGAAAAAAATAGAAGATCGGAATAACCAAATTCCAGCAGCTAGAATTGAGATTCGTTAAAGATCGAGTACAAGCTAACAGATCCACTACAAGCTAGCGGAATGAGCAGAAGTTAGCTTGGCTAAAGGATTTGCTTGTCATCTCGTGGAGAGGAGACGGATTCAGATTGTTCTTTCCGTCAGGTAGCAGCACCTTGCTCTTCTTTGGTCGCACGGCCGCACCTTTGGCTTGCTCGACGCCTGGCCCCTCTCGTGGGCTCGTGGCACACGCTGCTGTGTCTGTGTGAGGTGGCTAACCTCGCTTGGTGCTGGCGGCTGCGGAAGGGAGGAGAGAAGGAATAGAATTAGGTTTTGGGGGAAGACGATGTTTATATATGCGTTATTAGGATCTTTAGAAATGGGTTATTGGGCCGTGTGTGTTTATGGGCCTTCGGCATTGGTGTTTCGATCTAAACAATCCCGTGAAAAGTTGCCACCAAACGGCCTAACATTTCAATTTTGTTTGTAAGCACAATAAATTGTAAATATAGAAATAATGGATTGTTTCATCCATTGCCGGTTGCTCTTGGCTATGCTCGCCCAGGTGATTAACTGATCTCAATTGATTTGCTAGCTTGTTAAAAAAAATGATTCACATGCCTTTTTCTTCATGTATATTTTTGTTAGAGTAGAAAATAGTTAATTCTATTATAAAGATAATTAGTTTCTATAATTGATATGTGAACTCAAAAATATAAACTAATTTTTAATCTCCTTTTGTGTCCATCGTATGTCATTGACAGGTTCATCCTCAAACAACAACACATTATAACTTTTATTACGACATTGATAGATAGAGTTATCACGTCTCATTTATGCAGAGGAGGCGTGTGGGCGGTGGGGATAACGAGGTGACCTAGGAAGGCAAAGTCGGCACTGACGATGATGGGTGAGGTTGGGATAGCGCGTGAATGATTGTGAGGCTGGGGAAGGTGCCGAAGTGGCGGGGATGATAGCATGACAGGGTGGATGACGGCAAGGCTTGGGAGATGGCGAGCGAGGTCAGGGTGGCGCGACACGCGATGGGAATGATGTCACAACCGAGCAGACAACAATAAGGTTGGGGAGGAATGGACAATGACATGGGGGGTCAGATATGCAGCGTGACAAGAAAAATAATGCGCCCGGGGAAGACGAGGCCAAGCATATGACAGCGAGCCCGGGAGGTAGATGATAGTGAGGTTGGGGGAGGTGAGGACGACGACGGGCAAGGTTAGGGTGGCGCCGCCACGACGAGGATGACAACAAGGTCAGGGAGGTGTGGGGCAGTGGGAATGACATTGTGGTGGAGGATGGTGTCACGAGTACGACAGATCGCAAGCAAGCAATGTTTTCTCCGACAACAAGTGTTGTTTAGATGGTGTGGGAACGATAGGAACGATGGCGAGACATAGGCAAATGGCACCTAGGTTAGTTGGGGGAACCGCGAACGATTGCGAGCGAGGTAAGGGTGGCATGGGCGCAAGAGTAATAACAACAACGTGATCAGGGACGGTGAGGCATAGACAACGATGGACAAACGACAGAGATGTTGGGGAGGTGCGTGTAACACCCCAGGTGTTTGGTTAAGCGAAATACCCTAATTAATCTTGATAATCAAGGTTAATTAGCTCCTAAGCGTGTTTGGCTTGATCTCACACACATTTGCACAAATGACCTTGGTCGAAATTCAAATTTCCGGTCAAACCCTCCTTTCTTGGTCAAACTCCTTTGATCCTAAATGGCTGATTTGGTTTTCTTCCGCGTTCTCCAAATTTTGCTATAGAAGTTCAAAATCGGCCAATATAAAAGTTCTTCGTTATTTCCGGGAACACATTTTTCATAATTGGCGGACATTCAAATTTTGAGTGCAAAGCCGCTTATATTTGAGTTGAAGTTCCTGTGCGCAGTACATCGGGGCCGAGAATTCCTACAACTTCATCACGTTTTTCCCGTCAATCCTTTCATCGAAACATAGGTCGCCCTTTGTGAAAGTTGTAGTGCTATAGTTTCTCTGCAACTTTTGTTTTTGTAGATTTTCAACTTACATTTGAAAATCTGGAGTTTCACGGAGTCAAAGGGTCGCAAACGAAATCGGACAGGCGCTCTGCGCCGGCGCGCTCGCGCTCCTGCGCTCCCGAGCGTCGCGCCGTTCGCGCCGGCCACGTGCCGCGCACGCGTAGCTCCGGCGTACGGACGCCTCGGCGCTTTCGCTGTGGACCCGCTCACGCGCCATGGACCGTCCGCCCGAGTTAGCCACCGTACGCCGCGCCTACGGACCTAGCCGCGCCGTCCAGGGCCACGCGCCCACGCGCGCGTGCGCCATGCGGCCGCATGCATGCAGTCGGCCGAGCTGGCGGCTTAATTGGCCTCCGCGGCGCCCGTGCTTTCCTCGTCGTGGTCGCCACCTCCTCGTTTCCCTCTCCCCTCTTTCAAACCGAACCGAGCTGAGCCGGCAGCGCACAGGCCGCTCCGCCGTTTGCCATAGCCACGCCGCCGCCGAGCCGCTGTCTGGCTTCTCCCCGACGAGCTCCCATCGCTTCTACTCCTTCCCCACCATCCACCAAAGGGTCCCGTGCACCGGCATTGCACCACCGAGCCACTGCTCCACCGGCTTTAGAGCCGCGGCGGGCGGAACGCCCAGGCACCGCCGCCGGCCATCACCGGAAGCCCTACCGCCCCAACCACTGACCGGAATCGACCAAGGGCGAGCTCAATCCTAGCCTAGGCCGCTCACCCACCCACCTCCGGCCACAGGTCGCCGCCGGCGAGCTCCCTCCGCCGCCGGGGATCGCATTGCAAGGTTTCATTTCTTTCCAGGGGCCTTTCCGTAAGGCAGGGGCCCTTATGTAATTCTGAAATTTCAGACAAGGGTCTCGGTGTAAATGTGTTTTAGGGTTTTCGCAGCAACTTAGAAAAATCATTAAAAATTGTAGAAAAATCAGAAAAATGCAAATCCAATTTTGTTGGGTTCCTGGTGAAGAAACCTATCTTTTCTAGAAAGCATGTATAGGGTTTTTCTGTGTAGTTTTTGAATGAAAATTCAAACTCAGTTTGAGGTGTTTTTAGTGTAGTTTAAAATATACACATGATATGGACTTGAATTTTGGATATGTTGCTCTGTATGACATGTTTAGGTTTGTGACCAAAGTTGACATGATTTTGATGTGTAGATTTTCAGTTATGATTTATGCAAGCTTTATGCTAGATTAAGCTTGATGCTTTTTATAGCCCCTTTAGTAATCTTTTCTTTAATCACCAGTGCACCCTAGGGCTTTGCCTTGATGAGTAGTACCTTTGGTAGAATGGATGTGATTTTAGAATGTGTTTTGATATGTGTTTTGGATTTAATCTTGTGTAGGAGTTTAAATTCAAATTTTCAAAAATAATTTGAATCTGAAATCATGCTTTGGCCAGAGGCTTATTTTTTTAGTCTAAATGACTTGTAGGAAAAAGTTGAGATCAAAAAGTTTAGTAAATCTTTTTATATGAATTAATGGTGATTTACTAGGCTGAAATTTGTCTTTTTCGTATAAATTAATTTATAAAGGTTCTTAAGGTAAATTTTGGTGTGTGATCTCAGAATAGGTATATGATGATGTGTGCAGAAGCTTAGATTTATTTGAAGTGTTTTTGATTTAATATGGATTTATGGTTGAAATGCTTGTTTTATGTATTTAAATAAAGAAATGGAAATTAAGGTGTCAAATTGTGAAAACATGTTATGTTTCTGTTTTTAAATTGTTAATCACATTCCCTTGCTGTTTTGTGAAGTTAAATACTTTAGTTTGCTTTAATATGTACACAGTCACCATCAAGGTTAACATTAGCTAATGCATGTGCATAAACGTGTAGATTTACCAGACGGGACGTACACGTTGACCCAGGAGGGAGACGGGGCTGTAGAGGGTGAAGTGAACGAGTTGAGTGTTCAGCAAGACCTGGACCAAAGTCCAGAAGAGCCCAAGGCTGTGTTTGAGTCAGAGGAAGGCAAGCACCGGAGTTACATATAACCTTTTGATTAAAACTCATGCTCTTTTACTTTTCAGCAATTAATGTTACTTTGTGCATTTAAGTTTCAGGAGTTGCTTTGAAACCTAGATGCATGATCCTTAGGACTCCTATGCTCTTTTACTAGTATGTTAGGAACGCTAGTGCCATGCTCTAAGGATACGGTAGAAGTCGAGTAATGACTCATTGCTCGCGAGATATAGGATGCTTATGTTGGAATCATAAGTTGGTTAAATTGACTCGCTCATGTGGTAAGAGCAATGGGTTCGGTCTCGACCGAGTAGCATGGTGCTGGTCTAAGCTATTGAACGTACCAAGTGCTTGTCGGGAATGGGACCGGTAAGCCTAGTACCTAATGAACCAGTGCGGGAATTTTATCGCTACTAATCTTGAGATTCGTCTCCCGGTTTGATTCCGGTAGTGCAAGTGTGAGTATGGGCGTGCCGTGTGAGGGCGTCCCAGTAACCTTGTACTTAGGACTGTGGCATCTTTTCCTAATCTGGGGAGTGACGGGAACCGCCTGGTCGGGGTAGACTCCGCATTTGTTTTTCTTTGGATTCTTGGGGTCTACCTTCCTCCGTGTATCTTGGGTTTACCTTGCAAGGATATAAATCGATCGATCGTCGGTCACTCACCGTTATCTGAGTCGGCTTGACCACTGGCTACCCCATGTTTATTTATGGAACATTTCAGATTAATATTGTTGGATGATTAATCTTGTTTGTACAACCATGCTTGCTTAGCTAGGTGCTTACCTAGAATGGTTAACATACTAGAACTTGAGCTAAAATTTGAAAGTAAGGATCAACTCTTAGTTGCTTTTGGCAAAACAAACCCACCAGCCAAAAAGTCTTGCATGTCTAGCTGTGTCTTTTATTTTTGTCGGGTAAGTCTTGCTGAGTATTAGTATACTCAGCCTTGCTTTTGTTGTTGTTTTCAGGTAATCCCATCTGGCCTGGTTCCATCCCAGATGGTTGGGAACTTGAATGGGAGAACGATGATGAGGAGTGATATGCATGGATGGCCTCCTGTGTGTATCATGCGTTTAGTTTAGTTTACTTTCCGCTGTTTAAACTCTGAACCATGTTTACTTTTATGTACTCAAAACCTGGTTTGTAATTTTAAGTACTTATGGACCTTTTATGTAATGTAATGTTGTACTCTGGTCCCGCCTTCGTGTGGGCTTAGCGCATAATCCGATCTTGTGTAAGTGATTTACCGGGCATGACCCGGCAGAGGCGACAGAATAGTTCTTTATTATCGCTTAATGGCCACGTGGACAGGCTTAGGCGATAATACGGAATTATTTTGAGCGGTTCTGTCACAGTGCGGATGATGATGGGAGAGATTAGTGTAGCGCGGGCACAACGGCGAGGCCGAGGAGGCATCAGGCGGTGATGATGGTGGTGCAGTATCACGAGCAAGGCATATCACATGTGAGCAATGTTTTACCGTTGCAACGCACGGGCATTGTTGCTAGTATTACTAAAAAGGATGAAACATCCACAAAATGTCGCTCAGAGTCCCTCCCCTCCGCGCCTCCGCGCCGCGGCCCTCCGCACCACGCACGTTCGATCCGCGGCCTCAGAACGCGAGCGCGGCCGATCCGTGGCATGAAAATTTATCAAGTCAGTGGTTCAATTTTCCCTTCAACTATGTCTCATCTGCATTATTGAAATTTTTCTATGCGTTTAACTAATGTCACACCCTGAAATTTTCAATTTCAGGATGTGAATAGATATAATAATTAAACAATGATTTTCTCGTAATTTTAAAAAAATTTCAAACATTTATTCTCTTTACAGGAAATATAGTATAAGGAATAATCCATTGTTTGTTTTTCTGAAATTAAATAAAAGGTTTAATGAGTGTTACATTCATACAGATGCATCCTGGTGTTTTTGAGTGCAAAATGATTTAGAAACACGCTTAGGTGCTGACCAAACCCTTCTGAGAATTTTTTGGATTTTTCTGGGATTTATTCTCATTTTCTCTGAGCATTTTCTATTTATTAGAAGGCTCTAAAATCTTTTCGTGAGCTCCAAATATTTTATCGCAAAATCTAAACGGAGAGGCCTCTCCATTTAGGCTTAAATGGAGAGCCCTTCGAGGTTACTTCCTGCGACATAAAAGTTACTTCCCGCGACACAAAGTTACTTCCTGCGATACAGAGTTACTTCCCGCGACACAAAGTTACATTCCGCGATACAAAGTTACTTCCTCCAGTGTGCTTCTTTTCTGTTGAGAGAAGTAACTTTGTGCGACAGAAAGTAACCTGGGAGGGATCTCCATGTATGACTAAAAGTTACTTCCTCCTATGTGCTTTTTTCTGTTGAGAGAAATAACTTTTGTGTCGCAGGAAGTAACATCGGAGGGCTCTCCATTGAAGTCTAAATGGAGAGCCCTCTCCGTTTAGTCGCCTCCATATTTTATTTGGATTGTTCATGTCTCAAACTATCTCTGGGAATTTTCCTGAAATTTTTGGGATTATCCGAGTATTTTTCGTGCCTTAAAAACATTTTCTAGGTTTTCCCGGAATTGTTTTCGCATTGAAAAGTATTTCGGAAAAAAGTAATTAAATTCTTTTCTTTTAGTTTTGGGCCGAGCCCGAGGGCCCGACCCTACCCGGTCCGCTCAGCCCGCCTCGGCCCAGCCGCTGGCCCAATGGAGCCCATCCGGGCCCAGAGCATGGCCACGGCCGCCGCCGTTCCTTGGCGTGCGTGCCACGGTCATCCTCGGTCCGCGCGCTTATATAGGGGCGACTGTCTGGCCCCGCGCGCCCTGCCCTAGACGCCACCTCTCGCGCAAGCTCGCCGCCTTCCCTCGGTGCTGCGCAGCGCCGCCGCCTTCGCAGTTCGCCGGAGAGACGAGCTCGCCGCCGCCGTCTGATTCGCCGGCCAGGGGCTCTTCCGGAGCGAGCCGGCACTTCCACGAGGTTCACGACGTCGAGCCGCACGTCCGCTGCCTTCTCCCATCGCAAGCCGACCGCCGGAACGCCGCCACCCGTACAGACCCGAGCCGCCGGTCATCTTCTCCGCCGCCGGCCGGATTCCGGTCGCCTCCAGCCATCTCCGCGTCTGGTGAGCACCTCTAGGACTTCCCATCGATCTCCTCCCTCCGTTCCGCGCTTCACCCGTGCCCTTAGACCCCTAAGTCGCCGGCGACACAACCGGGCAGGAGCTTCCCTGTCCGTGCGCTGCGAACCGGAGGTAGAAGATGACATGGTCGTTTTGTGTTTAGGTCCCTGTGGTATCTCGTAATCTTTAGATGTTTTATGTGTCTTGCAAGTTTTTCAGAAAACCCCCTAGGAAGATCCCACCTTTCGCACATAAACCCCACCTGCACCTTTTATAGATCTAACCCTGTTATTAGATCTATTCACGAGCACTATTTTGTGTGTCTCGGGAATCTTCGCTGCCTATTCCCTCAGATCTATGGTTAATCTCGTTTAAGTCCCTGTAACCTTGTTTAGTCCATAGATTTCATGTTTTAGCTCCGTTTTCATCCGTTCAAGTTGCGTTATGTTCATAATAATGTAAAGTACGTGTTAGTGGTGAGTTTTTTTATGTTTGTTTTCTGAAAAATTAATTTAATATTAATTTTGATTAAAGCTTAGTTATGCACACCTTTAATGAATAAAAGCAATATAGAGCTATACACCGATTTTCATAATTAATATTAATTTGACTATCATGAGCTTTTGTAAATAAAATCTAATTAGATCTTTTACCCGGTTTTTCATAAACCAAATGTTAATTTGTTTAATATTTAATTAAATTTTTCATAATTAAAAGTTGGATAGGCTTTTACACCGGCTTTTATAAATAAATGCTAATTTATTTAAATATCAACATGAATGAGTTTTTAATTATAACTTTGTTAGTTTACTCGAATCACAAAGTTACGTTTAGAGGATTCATATAGTTTACCTTTTCTAAGTTAAATGTTTAATTGGTATAATTTATATATGAATCTTTATAAATAAAATTTGACTAGTTCTTTACTCTGGTCTTTTGCAAATAAAATATAACGCTGCATTAATTTCAATTTAGGGTATTTTCTTTATGGAATATCCTTTACATATCTTTTGCTAAATTAAAATAAACCTAAGCTCGTAGTCTTTCATGATCATATATGCAGATCAATCGGTAGACGTTCTTTATCAAAATTCTCTGTCTCAGTGTGTCTCTGTCATAGAGCTAGTCTTCTTTCAAGCTCCAGATCTTTTGATCCTAGTTTGTGCTCAAGCCTAGTGTTCTTCATAAAGCTAACCAAGCCTTTCCTTTTCTCAGCACGGTCTGTGTGCTTCAGTGATCCATAGCATCGAGCCTATCCTTTAGTGGGTTCTTTTTAAAGCTTTTCCTTTGTTTTGGTGCATTGTTCTTAGTTGCTTGTTTGTTTGCTTTGTATGCTTGTGCCCAATGATTGATACGAGTAGAAGGACCGTGGTTCGAGAGCTTTGAAGAGCAAGAAGTGAAGACAGTCTGAGCAACATCACTACTCTGGTTAAAGGCAAGTGTGTCCTTATTCTTTTGTCTTAATAACTGTGTTTAATCACATTGCATATGCTTGCATTTAATTTGATGGGTCCTATTAAGGATTAACCTAGTCTTTGTTACCATTCCTTGTCAACCTGGGTTTACCTTTCTGTTGGGTAGCTATGCTTAGTTGCTCTACTTGGGTTATGGTGGTTCTAATAAACAACAATGATGAACTTGTTTTACTGTTGTGCTGTATCTCTGGTTAATACAAGATCATATGATTAATTGGAACATGGAGAACCACCCAGGACAACAGTGCAACCACAAGGACTAAATGGCTCTGGTCTTGGCTGAGTAATTAGGGAAGTCTTGTGTAGCCATTACTCGCATAGTAGCTTGGGTACGGAGGAATGCTTTTATGGCTCTTCTATTCCGGATAGGTATTGGAACGGAAGTACTCTATGGCTGACCGTCCGTGAATAGAAGTGAGGTACGAAAGATAGCCTCTATGGCATATGCTACTATGGACTAATACACATGGGAGGACTCTTTGTAAAGGCCTCGCAGCGTTCCTATGCAATCACACCTAGGAAGTGTGGTATGATGACTGGCTAGCATCGCATGGTTGGGTTCAAAGTTCTTCTGGACTTTTACGCGACTTGTGGTGTAAGTGTACAACATCTACAGAGTGTAAAACTAATCGATTAGCCGTGCTCATGGTCAAGAGCGGCCTGGACCCTCACATGATAATTGAACTTGAAGATGGACTTAAACCGTGGTTTCTGCTTATGTTAGCCATATGCTTATGGCGTATCTCTTTATGTTAACATGGGTTGGTATGTACTTATACTCTATTAGTAATCAGGTGCTAATAAAATTTGACCAACTAAAAGTGCCTAATGCAGTCAACCTATCAGTCTTTCCTTGTTAAGCCTTTGCATTCATACTTTCCCCACACTTGCTGAGTACGACATGTGCTCACCCTTGCTATAAACAATGTTGCTCAGAAGAGGAAGCTGCTATGAAGTCTTTGTGAAGATGTTGCTGGTGCTAGGCGTACGCAACCCCTAGTCGACTGCTTGTGGATGTTTGGTGCCTTCGTTTCTAGGATTTAAGCGTAATACTCTGATAATCTCTCTTTTCCTTACGTGATATTGTTTCTGTTATTCACTTATGTCAACTATATGCATGAAACTTGATCCTAGCATGCATATAGACCTGCACTTGGTTTTCTTTGGAAAAACAGGTGTGACAACTAACATCTTGACGTTGGGTGCAATGAGGTAGAGAAACATGAGAGAAGAGAGAGACTCAGCCAAATTAGGGCATATAGAGGAAGAACGGGTATGGATGGAAAAGAATTATGCAGGTTGAGATAAATAACTTGCCTAGAGAAGATGTTAGGGTTTGGGTTCACCAGTTCCTGTTTTTGGAACCATTGAACAAAAATCGTGTTGCTGAGAAGTTCACTGGAGATTTTTTGTTTTATGCCTTTTCAGATGGAGGAGGGGATGCAAGCAGAGGAGCAATAGGTGTATATACAATTGGATATCTTCAAGTGAGGTAAGCCGTATGAGAAAATACCTCTAAAGCACTACTCTATGGTCTACTAGCTACTCTAAGCTTTGGAATCTTCTCATTTATTTTGTACATTCAGATGCATGTTTGGATCTCCTGGTGCAAGAAAAACATTATTTGAGGACACACATGTAAGTAGCAACAAGCATTCATCCAACGCCCCCACCTGCCGTCGCTGTCCTCCGCACCCGAGCCGTTGTCGACCCCTTCCACCTCACCCACGCCGTGGGTCGCCGCCGCCGTGGGATCTCTAGGGTTTAGCCCAATCGCTCGGCTCGACATGGCATCGTACTCCCTGTCGTTACAATGGTATGCGAATCTGACCCTAACCAATGGTTTTTCCTGCTTGTGTTTGCTGCAGCCTCTCAGGTTGGAGATCAAGGTGTGCGGCATGTGCCTGCTCAACCTCACTGGATCTGGGGTTATCAGGATGTCCTTGAATTCATACTTATGCTAGCAACTAAAGCACAAACGAAGCAGAAAGCTTGGCCTCATACTCCCAATGCTGGCGCCTTGTTCCATACATTTTTGCTACTGCGGGTCAGTTCTTCGGATGTTTTGTGTATGAAATCTTAATCTTCGGTTTGGTAGGATTCAGTTATGAGCTTTAAGAATTTGATGATCATCTAAGTTGCTTATTTGTTGCTCTCGTTACATATTGTTCAGTTATGCAACCTGGGGGCTGTCTATATGGTTTGAAACAATAAATACTTGTTCCCAGGTTCCTGTAGGTAGTTTAATTCCATCTACGGCTGAGTGGCCCATCATATTACATTCATTCTCATTTTTTAGCCCAGTCTAGATTTCTGTGACCTTATTGCATTGTTAGTTGTGACCTAAAGACATTTTACATTGTTCTTTAATACGGCATGTTTCTGTTTCATACTTGTCACCAATTATCACCATTGCAACTATTGAATGTAAACCCAAACCAATACATATAGAGTCTGTATTCTCAGATTAATTGCATAGCATGTATATGCACCAGCAGTCCTGAGAGGGGTCTATATGCTTCAGTACCAATATTACCTTTAGGTAAGTATGAAATTAAAATGATTTTATAAAATTATGAGTATGACTATGAAATATTATCTTGTTACTGGGAAACTATGATCGAACTAGATGAGTTATATGTATTGTCTTGGAAATAATTTATATGATATTCCTATTGCAATTTTGACATTTTACTTATAGGCTATAGCAAATATTTGTGTAGCGTTCTCTCACAAAATAAAAGCTTGTCTCCTCAGAATTTTTATTCCTTTATGTTGGTTTTGTATCTTTACAGGCTATGGTGAAATCATTTGAAGTTTCAGAACTGCCAGTTATGCAGTACGCTTATGTTCACATGAAAGGAGAACCTATATGGTGCCCCTCCACGCCGCCACCGGCTACTACTCCACACCGCGCCTCCCATTGATGCCGCTCCTCGCGACCTCCTCGAGCAATGGTAAGGAATCTCTCCCTCTTCCTCTATGATTTCTTAATTAATTTCAGTCTCAAATCAAGTTGAAATTTAGCCTTCAACGACATGCCTTGCTCAAAGATGATTTATTGGTACAAGGAGGTGTGTGACATTGCAAACAAAATCGTTAACTCTATCAGGAGCTGCACATTTGCAAAGGCTTGGTCACTGTTCTTAATGATGTTAAATTTTCTTCCTCGCCCTGGAAGGACAACAGAATCAAACAATGGGAAGGTCACCTTGAGCACTTCAATTTGATGCACTTCAATAGGCTTAAGGATGACTCAACCACTCCATTGTCACTCGATGTTCAGGACCATATCAATCACTCTTTGTTGTACTTGTGCAACTCCTATGGTGCACTGCATGGAGCCACTATTCCATCTTTGCTTGGATCATTATCCTCAACGTTATTTTCTTGTCGCAGATCTCTTTTTCAAGATGCATTTAGGACTTTGTATGGACTGCCAGAGAATGTCGCAGCACTCCCACCAATGCCCAGTGACGGCGATCATTGGTCCACTCTTCATAGCTGGTTGATGCCCACACCATCATTTTTTAAAATTGTCATGCTCTCCAGGTAACTTCTGAGTACTCTCACTTTCCTTGTCATTTTTAGGAGGCAATTCACTTTGTGTTTATAATTTTGATTTTGGGTTGCATTATGGACTTTGATCAGATAACCACGCACTGGTTGGTATGTAATATTTCTTTTTTCTATTATGCTTGTTTAGAATGCAAATGTCATTCTAGCATTTACCATTACTTCATTTTCCTCTTTGCGAGGAATTTATTACTTTTATCTTCTCAGTCTGTTTGTAAACTTCAGATTGGAGATCCGCTAATATCTTATTTTCATCTGCATTATAATATCTATATACAGATCATTCTTGTGATCTGATTTAGATGCCCATTATACACTCTGAACATTCTTTCTTCTCTCTTGAAAGGAAGCAACAAAACTGTATAATGCAACTGCGGTGTAGTTTTACAGAAAAGGGAAAGATGAAGGAGATGGTGGGCCACTAATCATACCACCAAAGGCACATCCTAAACAGCGGTAAAAAAAATCCAGAACACCAACTAGGTATGAATAATCATCTTAAACCTCTGTTTTTTCCTGAGATTAATTGAACTTATGGTATATGCATTTTGTAGTGGTCTTTATAATGGGCAAATACCAAATAGGCATGATCACATTCATATAATTATGTTTCCAAATTTTACTGTTCTAATGTGTCACTACCATATTTATAGTATCAAAGAGAAAATTGCACTATTCTTTTTCTAATTGCATTTGCTTCTTCTAATTGCTTTATATATATCTGTTGTTTTACTCCCAAAGCAACATGGTGAGATTTCTATATTGTTCTGTCCATTGATATGCTTGGAGGTTGCTCATGGACTGAAGCTTCATATTGATGGTGCTCGCATTTGTCAGGCATCTTTGGTAAATAGTATAGGCAGCCAGATCCTGAATTTCCGATATCTTCTACAGAATTGTGCAAAATCAAACATTGCTTGGCCTGGACACACATGTAACTAGAGGATTGACATATAAAAAATAAACTATACACTTAAGTACAAAATATTCTTCCATTTTTTGCTCTTCAAAAGGTTTACCCAAATATATATTTTTTCTCTTTAAGCTCCACTGAACTTTTCTGATTGTTTATCTTTAAAAAATTATTGTGTGCTGGTGTCACCACTCAGCACTTACAATAGGTGGCACAAGTTATTGGGGCCGGGGATGAGGAGGATGGAGTGACGAATCGTCACAAATTGTGACTCAAGAGATGAAGGGCCAAACCTCTAGCAAGGAGTTTGTCTGCTGCTGCCTGGGTAATAAGCCACTGTCTGCCAAGGGACATGTAATAGAGCTGTATAAAATGGAAAAAAATGTGATTATAGGACTCCCTCCAAACGTGATTTGCTATTTTGACAACCTTTGTGGATGACAAATGGGTCCATCTGTGTCTATGAAATGTGGGTCCAGTGTCAAAATAGCAAACCACGTTTGTTTGAGTCCTATAATCACAAATTTCTCTATAAAATGGATATACAAGCTTTGGAGAATGGTGATCAATATGTCCACTTCGGAACATATTTTCATGTCCATTCTTTAAGGAATTGTATATTGTTTGTGAAGGTCTTCAATATCTCACTCCGGTCAGTAAGAGTGGAAGGAAAATCATACATAAACACTATTATGATTTGCATTGCTCATGTCCAATTTGATATGTTTGTGCTTGCTTTTACACTATATTTTTTTTGAATGTTGTGTTTATTGCATTGTAAGTATTTGATGCCTGTAGCAACGCACGGGCACTATCCTAGTAAATCCATAATTATAAAATACTAGTATGGGCTTGGATAACGTGGGCCGAATGTATCAAAAGCATGGGCTCACTGGGCTGGTAGTCAAGATACACAACTCGCACGAGAGGAGGGTGAGGGAGAGAGAGAAAGGGGGAGAGAGGGAGGAGGTGGACAGGTAGTCAAGAGCGCGCGGCGATGCCGGAGCTACCGGAGGTGGAGGCGGCGCGGCGGGCGCTGCAGACGCACTGCGTGGGGAGGCGCATAACGCGCTGCGCCGTGGCGGATGACGCCAAGGTGGTCGTCGCGGCCGCTGGCCGCGTGGCATTCGAGCGCGCCATGGTCGGCCGGACCATCGTCGCCGCGCGCCGGAAGGGGAAAAACCTCTGGCTCCAGCTCGACGCGCCGCCCTTCCCGTCCTTCCAGTTCGGTCAGTGTATCCGCGTACTATAAAGACTAGGGGTCTGGAAATCATTGCTACTCCTAGATTCGGTGCCCAATGTCAAGCCTGTTTTATTGTCTTGTTAGTTATTCAGAACTTGTTAAGTGAAATGCCACCATTTGGTTCGTGTTCCTACTTATGCAATTGTACGGAAGTTGAGATGATTAGTTGTGAATTATGTTGAATTCTGATTTTTCTTAGCAATCGCACTACTGCTGCTGCTTTGCATCTGTTTAATTTAATACTGAGGAAGTGAGAGTTTGTAAGAGCTTTTCTGTGGATTGCAGGGATGGCAGGTGCGATATACATAAAGGGCGTTCCTGTTACAAATTATAAGAGGCAAGTGATCTTATCTGGTTCATACTTTGCGGCTATGCGAGTTCAGCAAGTACTCTAAATTCTTCGCATATGGCTGCAGATCAGTTGTCAATTCTGAAGAGGAGTGGCCCTCCAAGTACTCTAAATTCTTTGCTGAGGTAACGAGCCCAGACACAATATATCATCAATCCTTTTTAGCGTGAGGATCTTGCTCTTGTTGGTATTGTGTTGCTTTTGAAACTGTGCTTGTATAGACTGACAAAATGTGATGTGAAGTAGCAGTTCGAGTGTTCTAGTCAACATAGAAGTTAGAATTATTGTTCTGGCACACTATTGTTTGTTTGTAAAATGGCATTCAATATGGAAGAAATGTTTTCCAGTAAATTACATCTTTAGATGAGCCAGTATCTAATCATTTATAAAAACTCACGAACACTGGTTGTTAATGTCCCCGCTTGCTAATCAGGAATTAAGGCCCTGAGTCCAACTTAGGGCATGGGTTGTGGTGATAAATTGGTTTGATTAAAAAAATGAATAGACTTACGGAATGGAATCCGGATAAGTAGCAAAGTTCGGGATTTTCCCACTGCCTAACCAGATGGATAGTTGGGAGACATGGCAGGCCAGTTAAAAGAATATTCTATTGTTGTTTAAACTCAACTTCACCTATGATGACTATTTTGTTTGTTTTTTAGTTCAAAGAGTGAAAGACAAATTGTAACTAACCTCAATTAATTTCATCATGTCCTGTTGTGTAAAACTTAAAGTTTGGCTGGATGATGTTCGTTTTGAACTCTGTAACCCTTTTTGCTTGATTTACAGCTTGATGATGGCTTGGAATTTTCCTTCACTGATAAAAGGCGCTTTGCAAGAGTTCGTTTGTTTGATGATGTAAGTAGTGTCGCATGTTCTTTCTATGGACTTTCTATCTTACCATCCAAATTTTCTCACCTTGGTAATGCTTGCAGCCAGAAACTGTACCCCCAATTTCTGAGCTAGGTCCAGATGCTCTATTTGAGCCAATGTCTGTCGACAATTTTTTGGACTCCCTAGGTAGAAAGAAGATTGGAATAAAAGCTCTTTTACTTGATCAGGTGATCAGCATCTACCAATATAAGCCTTGTCTCAGCAAAAAAAAGTTTACCCTGCAATATACACACTCTGACTTGTTGCACTTATTGTAAAATGAGCAGAGCTTTATATCAGGCATTGGTAATTGGATTGCAGATGAGGTGCTTTATCAGGTATTGTACATTCTACAACAATTGGTATAGCTTGCATAAAAGGTAGTACTTAAATTTGATTTGATTCCTTTTTTCAGTCAAGGATCCATCCGTTACAGATTGCTTCAAATCTATCTAGAGAGAGTTGTGAAGCATTGCACCGAAGTATCGAAGAGGTGCGCATTAAACTCAGAGATTGCTTTGATTCTGCTGAAGTAGCCTTGCTGAATGCATAAGTCCTGACCAAAGAATTTACTAGGTTGTGAAATATGCTGTTGAAGTTGATGCTGACCTTGAGCGCTTTCCAAAGGAATGGTTATTTCATCATCGTTGGGGCAAGAAGCCTGGTACAGTCAATGGTGAGTTTTCTTCGTGAAGTTTCATCATGATTCTCCAGAATGGACAAAGTTTGCTGATATCTGTTTTCGGTGTGATGATGTATAACAAATCGAGCATGTTAATTCCAATTGTTCATATGCATTTATCGGATTTTGATTCCTTCTGAGAATTTATCAAGTTCTTGTCCCTTGCAGGAAAGAAGATTGAATTCATAACAGCTGGTGGCAGGGTAAGCACTTGTCCTCTCTTCAGTTCTAGACCTTTGCACCTAGCTTCTCATATCCACTCTCTTTTACACAGACAAGAGTGTATGTGCCACAATTGCAAAAACTGACTGGAACCCAATCCAGCAAGGTGATAGCCGCTAACCTGGAGCAACTGGCTGAGAACGGTGATGCCAAGGATTTAGATACTAATGGAGAATATGTTGATACTTTGAAGCCAAAAAAGTGAGCCACCGCCTCCAGAGCTGCCAGGGGACAGCAAAATAAAGATACCATAGGCGCCACTGCCAATTCCAGAAAAGCAAGGGGAAAAGGTGGTGGCAGTAAGAAACCAGGTTCCCCTGTTGAGGTTGTGGAACCGAAAACGGATGTCACCGATAGCATCGGCGAGGAAGGTTTGGACCAAGTCAACAGTAGTGCCGTCAATAAATCAGATCAGGTTACAAGAAGATCATCAAGGAAAGTGAAACCCCGTAAGTAAATCAGAACAAGAGCTAGGAATGAATCGGTTAGTCTTCAATGGAAATTTGGAAGAAACAACATTTTGATGTATATATGTTGCCAGCATATCTGCGCTGGTTGTATTCCACTCATCTGAGAGATAGAAATCCCTTGAAACCTGGAGGAACCATTCGCACTCTGTATTTTGCATTGGTTCATTGTATGTATCACTGATTCACAGTTTATGCCTATTGAGTATTCTTGGGGAATTTGATCTAGTGCCACATTTCCCTATCACTCATGTGAGTGGTTCATCCCTCCAGTGCTATGAACAGTAACAGATATGTCTAGGTAATACAATGCATTCGTGCTTATGTGCTTCATGATGCTATGGATGGAAAGAGGTAAATTTAAAGGCCTTTTGCTTGCTGTGTTTGGGCGTGTGCAGTTCCACCATATGGATTTCCTACCTGTGCGGTATACTATACGCGATTGTTTGATTGCTGTATATATACATGCCGAATGAAAGAAAACTTCTCAAGATGGGTCATTTTCTCATCAAATTTGGATCTGCCTTAGGATGGTACGGGAAGGCCAGTCTGAGTGATCTGGGCTGTTGAACTGAGATGTAAAGGTAAAAGAATCAACAAGATTTTGTTGATGAAAGCAGCAAGATTTTGTTGAATCAAGTATATGATGAGGTGATGGCTGACTTAGGGTGCCATGCTGACTGGCGTTCAACACTCGATCGACTCCAAGTTTCCTTCCTCACATGCATGTAGTACTGTGTATGTGCTTGTCGTCTGGCTTTCGAAAGCTATATGAATCAAGGACGACGACGCGGCGTAGTACAAAAGCAGCAGCAACTGTTGCAGGCCACATCGATCGAAACAAACAGCAACCATCTGAATTAGGGATGGAACTAAAACATCCGAATTGTATCATAGATTGATTTTTTTAGATCACAATAAAATAAATTTGGTGCTAATTTTTTATGCATTATAACCAGTTAATTACTGGAAAAAATAAAAAAATTAGCTACAATTTTTTTTATGGATTATTTGCTTTCAATAGAGGAAAAGGTGAAAAAACATCCGTATCCGAATCCGAATCCGAATCCGAATTTCTTTTCATCATTTGATCAAAATATAGCACACATTTGGGGTTTATTTTGTATGAATCTTAACAAGCACAATGCCAAGAATAAGAATATAAATTTTTAGATACAAAATATTATGTTTAATTTAGCTAAAATCAAAAAAGAACGGCTAAAAAATGGTATCCGAATTAATATCCGTTTCCATCCCTAATCTGAATAGCTGATGGATGGGTACTCTCGCTCACGGACTCACGGGTGGCGTCGCGCCAAATGACACATGCCCTGCGCGCCACTTTTGCGCCTATCATGGCGAGCCGCCGGTCGGCCGCATTATGCAGAGCCCTTGCAGCTCCGGCCGGGCCGTGTGTCGTCGTCGTCAAACTATTCTCTAGGGTTTCGCGGAGACTGGTAGCTCCAGCTAGATCCCCACGCACGTCGATGCGTCTGCGTGCTCTCTGCTCTCATGTGAGTGAGAGCTCGCTCGGACCGAGGGCCCCGGCAACAACACGATCGATCTGTGGCTGTGCAGTGCAGTGTCTCACGTGCACTGGCATCGAATTAAGCCAAGCATATGGATCCAAAATTCCAATTAGATATTCAGATCCGTGTACACGACAACGCGTGCAGCAAATCGATCAGTCACCGGCACCTCATGCTTTATTTGTTTATCGTCTGCCGTACGAACATGTCGTGTCGTACGTACTCATGCATGCATGATCTCAGTCTCACTTCGAGAGTGCTAATTAAAATGAAGCTCCACATCAAGCAAGCATATGCATAAACCACAGACAGAAACGAAGTGCACAAATTATTGGAGACATTATGCAACAATGTTTCCTAAATCTTCATCTCATGATCTCTCACATGGCAATAGAAATCAATTACCATCAACACACCATGCATCTTGCATGCATCAAATTGAAAACCACACCACACAAATAATCAAGGTGCTGCCGAGAATATCAGGCGCATTAACCGAACAGCTTATGAACGAAACCACGACAGAAATTAAACAACCAAAGTAGCTAGAGCAATCCTCTTCCGGAGCCTAGCTAGGAAGCGGCAGATGACATCCTCTCATGTCCATCGATCTCTCTCTTCAAACTACCGAAGAAATTGAACTACTCACTCCAAAACCCCTGCATTATCTGCATGTAGAAACACAGATCAGTGTCACTCTAATTTAGCACGCGTAGTATGTCACTTGCATGAACTTGTAGATCAGAAAGATTACGCGTAGCAGTCACGTACAAGTGATGATGCATGTGGGCTAGCTCAGTCGTCGATCAGATGCTGCAGGTGTAGCCGGGCGGCGGTGTCTTGCCGCAGGTGAGGAGGAGCTGGAGCGCCAGGGGCAGGTAGATGTTGATGTTGAGGAGCTTGAGCTTGATGGTGGTGCAGAGGCACACCGCCGCCTCCAGCTCCACCAGGCCTTCCAGCACCGGGCAGCACTTGTTCACCACGGGGTCGCCGAGCCCGATGTGCACCAGACCGCCCAGCAGGTCCACGCACGCGCCCAGCTTCAGCGAGTCCGCCGGGCACGTCGGCGACGACGGCGTCGGGGTTGAAGGAGGCGGCGGCGGGCACGGCGTCGATGGTGGGCTGCCCCCGCCTCCGCCGCCGGGAGGGTAGGTGACTGGCGGGCCGGTGATCGGAGGAACGGTGACCGGGGGGCCGGTGATCGGTGGGACGGTGACCGGTGGGCCGGTGATCGGAGGGACGGTGACCGGCGGGCCCGTGATCGGAGGGACGGTGACCGGTGGGCCGACCACCGGCGGCGTCGTCGGAGGGCCGGTGATCGGCGGGTAGGTCACCGGCGGGCCGACGACCGGCGGACGCGTGACTGGTGGGCCGACGACTGGCGGACGCGTGACCGGCGGTCCGACGACAGGCGGACGCGTGACGGGGCCCTTGGGCGGGCCGACGACCGGCGGGCGAGTGACCGGCGGGTAGGAGGGGCCCTTCTTGGGCGGGCGCGTCACCGGCGACGGGTAGGAGGGGCCCTTGGGCGGCTTGGGGTTCTTGGGGTTGGGCGAGGGGTGGGAGGGCTTGGTCTTGGGCGGGTGCGGGTGCGACGGCTTGGGCGCCTTGGGCTTGTCGCAGTCGCAGTCCACCTCGTGGTCTGCCGCGGCGGCGGCTGGCAGCGAGAGGATGGGGGTCACGGCGGTGGAGAGCAGCAGCAGGAGCGTGAAGAGGAACGGCGGGAGCTTCTGGCCGCTCGCCGCCATGGCTGCTGCTGGTGGTGGGTGGTGGTGGCCGGTGGTGGCCTTGGTACTAGAGGGGCAGGAGTGGGCACTCTAGGGTTTTGAGGTAGTGTGATTTTATAGAAGAGAGTGAGGGCTTGTTAAGGGACGCCCGTGAGTGAACTCTAGGGACTAGGGCGTCTAGCTAGTGAGTACTAGTGTAGCTAGTGTACTGGATGTGTACAAGTGTTGGAGTCACTGCACTGGCGGCGTAGTCATTGCTAGTAAGTTACTGTGGTGTGCATGAGGACGATTGCAGTAAATTAACTAGATTTACTGTCAGTTCATCTTTTCATGATGATGACGTGGACGTGCAACAGTTGAGTAGAGTCCACATATTATACTCTCTCTCACTATGGGAGAATGAAAATTCCCCGAGTGTCCCGGGCTTCTCCGAGTGCCAAAAATGGGGCACTTGGGGAAGATTGAGAGTTGCACTCGGGGAAGAAAGGTTTTCCCGAGTGGTGTAGAGTGCATGGCACTCGGGGAAGAGAGGCACTCAGGGAAGGCCCTCTTCCCCGAGTGCAACACTCGGGGAAGAGACACTACTAGAAAACCAAGCTTCCGTCTACGACCTCAGTACCGGGTATTTTGCCCACCGGTACTGATGTCCACATCTGTACCGGGTGAGATGGGAGGACCCTGACGCGCCTCCAGAGAGCCACATCAGTACTGGTCCGTGACTGGAGCCGGTACTAATGTGACATATTAGTACCGGGGTTAGTCCCGAACCGGTACTAATGTGGCAGCCTCACATTAGTACCGGGGCTCAAGAAAATCCGGTACACGAGAAGCCACATTAGTACCGGGTCAAAGGAATCCCCGGTACTAATGCGCGCTGCAGCACGACGACCGACACTTAGAAAATTTCGCGCATGCTGCCTCACGCGCCCCGTCTCCCCATGCACCCTGCTGGCTTCTTTATTTCCCCACCCACCCTTACCTCATCCTCATTCATTCATCTCTCAAACCTTCTAACTCCTCCTCCTTCTCTGATCCAGGGATGCAGGCACACGAGGAGGCCAGGCGGCGGCCGGCCGGCGCGCCGGCGCACGCGGAACCGGCGGGGCGCGCCTCCGCGACCGGAGGGTGCGAGCGCGGGAGGAGGCCAGGCGGCGGTCGGCGCACGCAGAACCGGCGGCCGAGCCGGCGGGGCGCGCCTCCGCGGCCGGAGGGTGCAGGCGCGGGAGAAGGCCAGCCGGCGGCCGGCGCACGCGGAACCGGCGGCCGAGCCGGCGGGGCGCGCCTCCGCGGCCGGCGAGCGCAGGCACGGGAGGAGGCCAGGCGGCGGCCAGCGCGCGCCGGACCGACGGCTGACCGTGCGTGGGCCGGGCGCAGGAGGCAGGCACGGGGGCCGGTGCCGGCTTGGCCGCAAGCGCGGAGGGGTCGCCGGTGCTTGTGAGATGTGAATCATGAGATGGATTTCCTTCTTTCTTTTTTTTGGTTCTTTGTTCTTTCCTTGTTCTTGTGAGATGTGAATCGTGACTGTGAATGTTGTGAATCGTGGTTGTAAATCATGGTTGTAAATCTTGTGCTGTGAATTTTGTTAGACTTGTGTTGTGTGAATGAGTTCATCTGTGTTGTGAATGAATGAATGAATGAGTGAATGAAGAGATGAGATGAGATGAGAAAAAAAGAAAGAAAAAGAAAAGAAAAGAAAAAGAAAAAGGGAAATAGGGGGCCACCGGCGGGAGATATATTAGTACCGGGTGTCAACTCTACCCGGTACTAATGTGGGCGGTCACATTAATACCGAGTCACACGACCCGGCACTAATGTGGCCGCCCACATTAGTGCCGCCTTAGCTGTACCGGTGGCCACCCGGCACTAATGTGGGTTACCACCCGGTACAAAAGGCGCTTTCCCTAGTAGTGAGAGGCACTCACGGACGAAAAGTGATACTTAACGGCGCAAACGGATGGTGCTGTTTTAAAAATACTCTTCCCCGAGTGCCCGGCTCTAGCACTCGGGGAAGGGTCTCTTCCCCGAGTGCTAGGGAAAGGTCAGGGAATATTTTTTTTATTTTTTTGTCTGAATTTTTTTGTGAGGCCATCCCACATTATTTGAAACTTCTTGTTCAAATTTTAGGTAATTTTAAATTATTTTAGTATATTTCATTAGTTTTTTTGAATTTTTTTACATACTTTGAATTTGAACTACAGGTGCATGAAGTAATGAAATTTCTTAATTCAAAAACTGATATTAATTATATTTGGTGTATTTTGAGGCCGTATCTAGGAACTCACATGAAATTTCGAGCATCTTGTTGCCGTAACATGACGAACAACTTGCGGGAAAAGTATTTGTAAATTATATAAAATCCGAACAAAGTCCGAAAATCATGAAACTTGTCTGGGTGTCATGTTATGGCATGTAGAGGCTGTGTGACAAAATTGAGAGGATTTCGAGCAAGTTGTGACGTTGGATTCCTAAAACCGAGACATCTCCACATGTGATCGATGTGATAACACACATGGAAATGTCTGGGTTTTAGTCATCCGATGTCTCAACTTGCTCGAAATCTTCTCAATTCTTTCATATAACCTCTACATGCGATAACACGACACCCCGATAAGTTCCATGATTTTCGGACTTTGTTTGGATTTTCTGTAATTTAGAAACACTTTTCTCGCAAGTTGTTCGTCATGTTACCACAACAAGATGCTCGACATTTCATATGAGTTCCTGGATAAGACCTCAATATACACCAAATGTCATGAACATCATTTTTTGAATCACCAAATTATATTATTTCATGCACCTGCAGTTCAAATTTGAAGTATGCAAAAAATTCAACAAAACAAATAAAACTAATGAAATATACCAAAATAATTCAAATTTACCCCAAATTTGAGCAAGGAGTTTCAAATAATGTGGGGTGGCCTCACAAAAAAATGGGGCAAAAACTAAAAAAAAAATTAATTCCCCGAGCGCCGAGTGCTAGTCCAACGGCACCCGGGGAAGAGACCACACAACACTTGGGGAAGAGATTAAAAAAAACCTATCTAACCGGCAATGCCCTAATTGGGCCAGCATGCCCACATTCCCGTCGGCCCATTTACTCAAACCTAAACCTATTACCACCCCCCCCCGCCCCCCTCAGACGCCGCCGCCCGCCCGCACCCAACCTCTCCCTCAGATCCACCGCCACCCCCTTGCTCCCCTCAGTCGCCGCGAGCTCCCTCCCTGGCGGCGGCGAGCCCTTCCCGGCGCGGCCTCGAGCCCCTCCCGGCGCAAGGACGCATGGACGGCAGCAGCCTTCCCAGCGAGGTGCGGCGGCAGCCCAAGGACGACGGTTTCCTTGATTCCCTCACGTCGCGGCCTCTACTCCCTCCCGGCGTAGCGGTAGCGGTCTCCTACTCCGGGCGTGGCGGGAAGGGCTTCTACTTCCGGCGCGGCCTTCTACTTCCGGCGCGTGGGGGTTGCAACATCGTCACAAGGTCCAGGTTCGTTCCTCCCTTCCCCTAGTTAAGCATTGGTGCTATGGCAGAACAACAATGATCATTAGTTGTTGTGCACTAGACTGATTTACACTGCTTACAAAATGAGTTTATCTGGCCCTGACTAATTTTACCTAGTTAACTGTAAGTCGTGGTTTTCGGTCAGGTGGTTCCCAATAAAGTAGTTGTGTCCTGGTACTGGTCCAATTCTACTTATCCAAACACATGTGCTTTACATTTCCAACAAGGCAGTTTTAAAGCAAACCTGATCTTACTTTGCTCTTTTCATCCTTCGATGGTTTCACACTTTGACTTTCATGAATCTTGTTCTACAAGCACTGTCATTGTGCCATGAGCTTTGGTGATTTAATAAGTACTGCTATCAATGATGAAACTGACTGCATCCAGTTAGGTGCAACAATAGTTTGATAAATATCCAGTTAGCCTTTTAAACAACAAATTTATGTTTCTTGTTGCTCTTGCAGACTGAGATGACTACTTAGAGAGAGAACTTGATGCCAACACAAATTATCACTGGAATAGAATACAAGAAAGTTGAAAAGATATTGAAGGTATTGTGGTTTGACTTAATGATATTGTCTTCTGCTCATAATTTGTGACAAATCTCTGCATTAGAACCCATCTATGGTTCTAATTGTATCTCTGTAGTATTCATTGTAGCATCTCTGGAGCACTTGTGTTAAGTCTGCTATGAATCAAGTGTCAAACATGTATGAGCAATGGATGAACCTAGATTGTTAACATAGGGTTCAACCAATGTAATCAATTAGTTCAGGACTGTAGTATCTTGTTTTAGCCCTTGGATGTGTTGTATGTATGAGCATAGAGATGTATCTATGTGTAAAGCGTATATTTGATCGTACTGTGTATGTAAGAAAAATACTATTTGCAATTTCTTTTTTTTTTTGCTTTTTAATTTCTTCCCCGAGTGCCTGGGCAGTGGCACTCGGGGAAGAGGGTTTTTATTAAAAACAGAAGAATTTCTTCCCCGAGTGCCTAGGATAAGCACTCGGGGAAGAGGGTTTAAAAAACAAATTTCTTTCCCGAGTGTTGCACTCGGGGAAGAGGATTTTCAAAAAAAAAAGGCGGACGGAACCGACGGCGTCAAATCTTACACGAGTGCTAGGAATGCACTCGGGGAAGGCCTCTTCACCGTGAGAGGTATAGCTGGAAGCACTTCCCCGAGTGTTGCACTCGGGGAAGGCTTCCCCGAGTGTTTTTGGGCCTCCCCGCAAATGGTACTCGGGGGAGCACGTGGCTGCCGTAGTGTCTCCATCTTTTTTTATACCATATTATGATCTCAATCCACTGCTATGAAACTTTGATCAGGGATTTTTATGGTGTAGCTCTGAGATTGTTTCTGGTGGCGGGAAATATATGCGGTCGCCAGCCTGCCCTACTATCTATTTTGCATCCTAATCTTGAGGTAATGGGATTCGCACTCCGATTGCGATGACTTTGGCTAGCACGGAAAGATGATTCTAGGATGTTTATGACATTTCATCTCTCGACTAACAAACTCGCCAAAGCTTCCTTCGACACTTCGGTTACAATCGTGGTTGGCGATGGCAACTTAACCGTATCCTGTTTTTGGTCGGATCGTTGGATCAACAACTTCTTGATCCAAGCTGTGTCATCCCAACCTTTGGGCGGCTATCCCAACACGAGTAGGAATAAGATTACCGTCTATGAGGGATTGCCATGTGTGCGTTGGATCTGTGGCATCACAGACGCTCCCACGGTGCATGTCGTTTTACAATGTATAAGGATCTGGGATTTGATTAAGGACTGGCCTCTAGGCCACCCGACAGGTTTGTCTGGAAATGGTCGTTTTCAGGAGAGTTCTCATCTACCTCAGCTTAATTACAAAGACCTCTCTCTGGGTAGGTCGCTTCTCTTAGGGGCACATTAAACTTGGAAAGTGTAGGCACCTGATAAATGTAGGTTTTTCGGTTGGTTTGTCACGACTTACGCGACAGAGATGAATGCACATTATGTGCGCAGGAGGTCGACTCATTGGCTTGGCCGATCGCATGGTCACTCTGGTGGTGGCGGGAAAGGAATCATTGGGCACATGATCGAGTGGCACTCCAACCGGCCGCTTTGGCTCCTGCTATTTTAGATGAAATGAAGCGAAACTTTGGGCTTCAATTCATCAGCTTTTCAGGGTTAGCTCCCCTTATGCATTCAAGCTAAGGGGATAGACGATGGTTTTTTTTTAGAAAAAGGCTTTTTGCTTTGTTTTTATAGAAAGCCAATTAGTTTCTGGTACAGACTCTGACATAGCTGCTGGGGATACCAGCTTTTACAGAGCAAAACCGACATCAACCCAGAAACTATCTAGGATACATAAAGCGAAACCCCACAAAACATAGTAGGCAACGAAGGATGAACAAAAACTAGATAAAAAAAATCTTCAATCGGTCGATCCTTCAGCTTCCTTGTGAAGTCTTCCATCCATCCGCGCACCTGGGTCACCCACGCCCCCATCTTCTCTTGATCAGTATGCTTCAGCCTCCCTTGCCATTTCTGTGTACATGCAAGAATTTTATGGAAAATGTCAGTCGGCTCCCTTAAAAACACCCCATCAATGGCCATCTTATTGCGCGTGGTCCACATAGACACAACATTGTTGAAAGCACATATAACTACGAATTATAATCTTCACAGCTCAGTGTCTAAGAAGTCTTGTAGCCCCCTGGCAATCTGTCCCACCCCAGCGCCTCTCTTAACCCGGCCCAAACCAATTTGGCCAAAGGACCGTCAAAGAAAATGTGATCTGCCGTCTCTAGAACGCCACACACTACACAATTAGGATTTCCTTTCCATTTCATCCCTTTTAGAACAGCCCCAGCTTGGATCCTGCCTTGACACAGGAGCCACATGAAGATTTTTATCTTCATTGGCAATTCATTTTTCCAGAGGCGTCTCATTCACAACCCCCCTATGAAGCAAATGTTTATACATCGATCTAGTGGTAAAGCCCCCTGATTTCTCGAGAGTCCATTTTACTTTGTCCCTCATCTCATTTATTCGGACATCACTCAGCAAGACCACCATGGAGTCCCATTGGCGAGCTTCGTCATGTGAGAGAGGCCTTGAGAAATCCATAACCCATTCCCCCCCTTCCCAGCAATCCTTTACCGAGCACTTTTTTTGTCTACAGTATTCGTATAGCCTAGGAAAGACAAGCTTCAGCGGCACCTAAGGGCGTCAGCAGTGTATGGATGCACCCTGGACCTTATCTTGGGCCCACGTTGATGCAACATCAACTAGCACAAGAGCTACAATGTTGAGGACCAGCACCCCAGCATCCATTGGTGGGCCCGTATGATAAAAAAAATTGTCTCTCCAATCCGATGAAGTGAAACTGTGTTTTGTCAGCATAGGAGCTGGACCTTAGCATGGGAACGGGTCCTTCATGGAACCAACTTCACAGTGTAAAGAGCCAGGTCCTATAGCAGCATTAAATGCATAGGACCGGGATATGTCTGCCCATTGCGGAGGCCCTAACCAGATATCCTCCCATAAGAGAGAACGTTTTCACCATTGTTCACCACAAACACAGCCTCCCATCTAAATTTGTGTTTAGCTTGTTTTGTTTTCATGTTTCTTTTTCCGTGTTGCGGTTTGAATCTTCTTCTTTTTCTTAATGAAATACATGATAAACACGTTTTTTATATAAACCACTGCTATATATTCAAACAAGCTCTAAGGTGGAATGCAGAAACGAGACTGAGACCTCGCCCGGCACAAGAAGCTTATAGCTTGAGAACAAAGTTGCACCAATCTCAAATAATGAAACCCAAAGGTGGTGTACATGTTCCAAGAAATCGATCTGTCCTACCTAGCTAGCTAGCTAGCTCGAGAGCCTAGCGAAATTCCGTACGGTTTGAGAGAGCGCAACTGGCACAGTCCGGGCTGTCCGGCACACACATCATCGCACATGGTACGGCTTGAGTGCTGGTGAAGCACCACACAGTACACACAGGTACATCACGCGTCGTGGGAGCTAGCTGGTCCGGAGATCGATCGAGCTGCCGGGCCGACCGACCGACGCATGCCGTTCGTCGTCGTGCGCGGCGAGGCGCGACGTCGACGACGCACCGTACTCGGTGCATGCACGCCCCCCGAATCCTTCGCCGTACTCCCATCCCATCCCGGCCGCGCCGATTGGATACCCATGCTTTGCCCCCGCATCTTGCATGTCGAGCCCGCGCGGCAAGCTCGTGGCAGGCTGGTGGGGTACACGCACGCGGCACGCCATGGCCATGCCAGTGTGCCGGCCGCCACCGTACCGGCAGTCCAGCACCACAGGCCACCACTCCACTGACCGGTCGCCGCAGCGTCGTCGGCGGGCGCGCGCGCGCATATGATCCATCACCCCCGCCCGAGATTCCGGCGCCGAGCGGACACAGCCAGATGACACACCGGCCGGATCGGGCCCTAGCCGTCGTCGCTGTCGACGATCATCGGCCGCGACCGGCCAGTACGTGTGTGATACGCCTCTGCTGGTCCTCCGAGATCCTCCTCACCTCTCTGTGCGCGCGTGAGAGACGACAGATCACGACGACACACGCAGCAGCTTCGCGCGCGGCGGCCATGATATGCGCATGCACTGCACTTGCGACCAGCCGCGCCACCGTACCGTACCCCAGCCGGCCGGGCATGCAGCTAGCCGATGGATCGATCCGGCGAGACCGGCGTCCGTGAGGCAGGGTGTGGTGGGCCGGGCGCGCGTGGCCTTATGCTACTCGTGAACCCGGCGGCGGCCGGGCGGGGCCAGCGCGCCACACTACCCGGCCTATCCAGCTATCCCTATCCTCTTCCGGTCGTCGTCGACCACCACCGTGTGTGCGGTAACGGCCATCGCTGCTAGCTGGCCGGCGCTATCTTTTTCCCGCTTCGGCTCCTCCGCTTGCGTGGCCTGGCCATGGCCGCCCTTGTCGCCATGTCCATTTCTGTGTGGTCTCTCGCGCTAGTCTATGGGCGGCGCGTCCGCGATATTGGACGAGTGGTTTTGCTTAGCTAGGGCCTACATACGTAGGATATGATCGACGCGCGCAGCGGCTGCCGGGCCATCAACATGCTTGCGCGCCGAGGCGGTAAAAGTTGCAACATGCTTGCGCGAGATCCAGCTTAATTTAGTTACTTATTGAGTATCAAAATATATGGTCAAACATTCACCGGTGGAGAACCGACTTTTAATCCAGGCGTCTTTTGTCCCGGTTCAACTTTGGAGCCGGGACAAAAAGCTTTGGGGCGACGTGGTCCGAAAAGCCTCCGAACGACCCCTTCCCATTTGTCCCGGTTGGTAACACCAACCGGGACAAATGGGGAGGTCTCCAACGGCTACTGCAGGTCAATTATTGGCCCCGACATTTTGTCCCGGGCGGTGTCACGACCCGGGACAAAAGGGGTGCCCTTTTGTCTCGGGTTGTGACACCGCCCGGGACAAAAGCTTTTGTCCCGGATCGTTTTACGACCCGAGACAAAAGAGTGGCCTTTTGTCTCGGGTGGTAAAACGATCCGGGACAACTCTTTTGTCTCGGGTGGTAAAACGATCCGAGACGAAAGGCCGGCGCCTATAAGTCTCGGCCCTCCCCTCTTCTTCTTCCTCTGCCCGTACCATTTGCCCATTTCATAACCGAGAGCTAGCTCAAGCTCATATGGCGCCTCTCTCAAAGAAAGATGTTGTCCAATTCTTTCGTCATCAATTTGTGAAGATTTCCCTCCTCCAAAGTGTTGCTAAGGTTAGATTCTTTATTCTCTATTCATTTGTTGAGTTTAACTTTTGATTTATGGTTTAGAAATGGAGAAAATAGCAATTTTAGTTTCTAGGTAGTAGTAGGAGCTAAGAGATGAGGTTTTTTTTAGATGTTTTAGATTTAGAAACAAGTAGTTATTTAGCTACTAACATTGTATTTTGTTTCACATATTTTTTAAGCATCCTCTAATTTTCTAGTATTTGATATAGAGATAATTGATTTTTACTTTTAGAAATAATTAGAGATGCATTTAAATTTACATTAAGAATTAATTTATTAGAAGTTAGTTTATTAAAAAAATGGTCATTACCAAACGAAAATATACTACCTACCTATTTAATTTATTTTTATTAAGTATTTCTTGTTTTTATTTAGAATACATTTAGGCATTCTCTTATTTTTTTTCTTTTTTCATATACAGTCGGTTGGACGTTCTCTATCAGTAGCCTTACATCCTATCTAGCTACAGTCTTACATCACCGGTGAGTTGGGGCTGTACGTGGCTCGGTGATGTAGGGCTGTAGCTAGGTAGGAGATGTAGGGCTGTAGCTAGGTAGGAGATGTAGGGCTGTAGCTTGGTGATGTAGAGAACTGTAAGTGGGAGAGCGAGGTGCGTGTATATGATGCACTACGGGAGAACCGAAATTCCCCGAGTGCCAAACTCTTCCCCGAGTGCCAAAAATCGGGCACTCGGGGAAGCCAATCTTCCCCGAGTGTTGCACTCGGGGAAGACATGCACTCGGGGAAGAGGGGCTTTCCCGAGTGCCGCGGAACCCATGGCACTCGGGGAAGGGTGGCACTCGGGGAAAGCCATCTTCCCCGAGTGCAACACTCGGGGAAGAGGGGCACTCGCAAAAGGAAATTTGGATTTGACGGCAACATTGGACGGAGCCGTTTGCCAAAAAATTGAAAAAAGTCTTCCCCGAGTGCCATGCTCTAGCACTCGGGGAAGGTGACCTCTTCCCCGAGAGCTGGCTACTAGCACTCGGGGAAGGGACCTCTTCCCCGAGTGCCCCTTCTCTGGCACTCGGGGAAGGACCTCTTCCCCGAGTGCCAACAAAGGCACTCGGGGAACTATTTTTTATTTTTTTGTTTTTTTTGCCCCATTTTTTTTGTGAGGCCTTCCCACATTATTTAAAACTCCTTGCCCAAATTTGGCTTACTTTTGAATTTTTTTGTTATATTTCGTTAGTTTTTTTCTTTTTCTCGAATTTTTAGGCACACTTCAAATTTGAACTACAGGTACATGAAATCATATAATTTGGCAATTCAAAAAATGATATTCATGATATTTGGTGTATATTGAGGCCATATCCAGTAACTCACATGAAATGTCGAGCATCTTGTTGCCGTGACATGACGAACAACTTACGAGAAAAGTGGTTCTAAATTACAGAAAATCCGGACGAAGTCCGAAAATCACGAAACTTGTTGGGGCGTCGTGTTATCACATGTATAGGCTGTGTGCAAGAATAGAGAAGATTTCGAGGAAGTTGGGACGTCGGGTGCCTAAAACCCAGACATCTCCAGGTGTGTTATCATATTGATCACATGTGGATTCCGGAGATATTTGGTCACACTTTTGGATGTGTCGTTTGTCATTTATAAATGTGGTTTGTGAGATATTGAAGTCGATTTGTGGTTTGTATAAATATATGCTTTGTTTGTCACACGGTAAAGCAAAAGAAAAAAAAAGAAGGGGCCTTCCCCGAGTGCCTGGCAAGTGGCACTCGGGGAAGAAAATATAAAAAGAAAAACCGAAGGGGGCTTCCCCGAGTGCCTGGGCATCCGGCACTCGGGGAAGGCTATATTAAAAAAAAAGGGCAGGGGGCTTCCCCGAGTGCCTGGGCATTTGGCACTCGGGGAAGGCTATTTAAAAAAAACAAAGAGGTCTTCCCCGAGTGCCTGGGCATGGGCACTCGGGGAAGAGGTTTTCTAAAAAAAAAACGAATTTCTTCCCCGAGTGTTGCACTCGGGGAAGAGGTTTCAAAAAAAAAAAAAGGAAATTTCTTCCCCGAGTGTTGCACTCGGGGAAGAGTAAAAAAAAACGGGGGACGGCGCCGACGGCGTTAAATCGTTCCCGAGTGGGAGCATGGCACTCGGGAAAGGCTTCCCCGAGTGCACGATATTTGGCACTCGGGGAAGGCCTCTTCCCCGTGAACCGCTTCCCCGGTAGGCCTTCCCCGAGTGTTGCACTCGGGGAAGCCTTCCCCGAGTGTTTTGGGGTCTTCCCCGAGTGCATTTGACACTCGGGGAAGGGGGCGGCTCCCGTAGTGATGGTGAGGTGAGGCTGTATTTCCTAAATGATCAGGGTCATTAGAAAAGGTATAGTACAGACTTACGTCGCCTCCGGCCTCACTGCAATGGAACGAGCTCTTGCACTTATCTGTTTAGTTATTAGAAAATGAGAAAATAGGTCTTATATATTTTGTTTTTATATAGAATAAATTTAACCATTCTCTTATTTTCCTGCAGAGATTGTAATAGTTTTGGAAAACTATGGCAAGCTATTCTGGTCACGGTGGTCACCGTGGCGGTCGCCGTGATGAACGGCCACCTTATGCTCGTCGTCCAGGCATACACTTCACCCATGGTATGATTGACTTACCTACTGGTGATCGAAGCCAGGGATCTCGTCCCAACATAGTAATATTGTTTCCTTGTATAAATTTGATGTTTACGTACTACACACGGATAATAATATTATTTTCAAACAATGCAGGTTCTCAATCATTTGCAGTGGCTAGCACATGTTGTTGAAAATTTAGGTGGTACCCCTCCTGTTTCACAATGTGCCATTGTCGGTCCAAACAATTGCATAGAATTAAAAATCTCGTTTGACATACCCGTTCGAGGACAAATTCGCTCCTCGCTGTCTTCAGAACCCATCCAAATGGTCTCAATTGTTGGGTGGGGTACCCCTGCCCTGGTTAGGACTTATGAAAGGACCGCTGTGCAGGCATGCTTAGAACAACTTTACGCTAATGGGTACTTTGTGCCGGATTACTCTTATTTTCTAATCAAGGCACTCGAGGAGGGAGGAAGTGTGACCACGACCACAGAGAGACTTTGTTGACTGAATGAACATGACATAGTATGGAGCATCATTTAATGTTACTTTAATCTTCTTATTTAACATTTTTTATGAGTCGTAATAACATTATTCTTAACTGTAGTATATCTTTGGTCAAACCTTTGCGGCAAAGAGCTTTCATGCAATTCTAGAGCAAGTGTTGGATGTTGTGGGATTTTCTTACACAGATTCAAATCCTACACTTACAAGAGGTTCGAAGTATCAGGCAAATCTTTCATTTTTCAGGCCATATCAGTTTTCCTCGACACTGTTTGAAATTTATGGAAGTCCATGTGACTGTTATTGTGAAGCGATGGAGAGTGCACTGATCCATTCTCTGGCATATATCGATGAAGTTCTCGACTTCAAGATCAGAGACTTCAACTATATGAACTATCTAAGGAAGAAGAATGAAGTATGAAATATGTTTCGTGCATTGATGCACCCCTCTACCTTTGTTAAGACCGTACCTTAAGTATTCATGTATGAACTTTTTATGTTTGTAAGACCTTAATTAAGTATTGATGTATGAATTTTTTTATATTTTTTGTTAAGACCTTAAGTATTGATGTTAGGCCAGTGACTAATTTATTGGAAGCCTTAATATTAGGGTTCTCACCTCCAAAGTATTGATTAAGCCTTAATATTAGCCTTTATCACAAATTTTGGAGACCTTAATATATATTAAACTAAAAAACAACAGGGTCATTGGGGGGCGACCCTTTAGTCTCGGTTGGTAAACCAACCCGGGACTAAAGGCCTGCCCTCCACGACCGCAATGATTGGGGCCGGCCTTTAGTCTCGGGTGGTAAACCAACCCGGGACTAAAGGGTAGGGGGGCCGACCTTCAGAGGCCTTTTGTCCCGGTTGGTAAAACCAACCGAGACAAAAGGCACCCGGTTGATTTAAGAGCTAAGAGATGAGGTTTTTAGTATACTTTAGATTTAGTAATAAGTAGTAATCATTTGTTATGATTATCTTTTTTCATTCATTTGTACTAAGATTTTTTTGTTTTTATATAAATTTTACTTTTAGCTAGCTTTATTTATTATTAGAGAAAATAGAAATTATTAATTTAGTTATTAGAAAATGAGACCTAGGGATAGTGTATATTTTTTATACTTAAAATTTATGCCACAATTAAGAAAATAGAAAATTTGATTTAAGAGCTAAGAGATGAAGATTTTATATTAGTGTACTTTAGATTTGGTAATAAGTAGTTTTCATTTGGTATGATTATCTTCTTTCATTCATTTGTACTAAGATTTTTTTTGTTTTTGTAGAAAATTTTTTTGTTAGAATTTATGAATTTAGTTATTAGAAAATGAGACCTAGGGATAGTGTATAGTTTTTATACTTAAATGTTATGCCATAATTAAGAAAATGAAGTGTTGTAGAATTAACATGGATATTTTTCACTTAATATGATGCAGATGAACCGACAATAGATGTACAACACCGACAGACGGTCAGCGGAGTACGTTACCGGCATGCATGGTTTTCTTGAAGTGGCGAAAACAAACAAGAATGCGAGTGGATTCATGTGTTGTCAATGCTCCGATTGTAGAAACGAAAGAGACTACCATGACCCGGGAACACTTCACCTGCACTTGTTAAAATACGGATTCATGCCGAACTATGTGGTTTGGACCAAGCACGGTGAAATAGGGGTTGTGATGGAAGACGATGAAGAAAAGGAGGAGGATATTCCTGACTGGTCCGCGGGGCAAGCTTTTGCAGATACTTTAATGGAAGATGCTGACGAAGAAGAGTTACCAGCACATGCTGACGGGCCTGCTGATGATCTCGGCTAGGTTCTACAGGATGCACATAGGAATTGTGAAAACGAAAAAGAAAAGGCAAAGTTGCAGCGTATGATAGAAGATCACAGAAAACCGTTATACCCAGATTGCAAGTCAGGTCACAAAAAGCTTGGTACTACACTAGAAATGCTGCAATGGAAGGCAAAACATGGTGTGTCTGATAAGGCATTTGAAGGGATGCTAAAAATTGTGAAGGACAAGCTTCCCCAGAACAATGAATTACCGTCCACCACATATGAAGCGAAACAGACTGTGTGCCCTCTTGGGTTGGAGGTACAGAAGTTCCATGCATGCCCTAATGATTGCATCCTATATTGGGGCAAGGATTACGAGAATTTGGATGCTTGTCCTGTGTGCAAAGCGCTACGTTATAAGATTCGGCGAGATGAAGATCCTGGTGGTGATGTCCAGGGGCACCGTGACAAGACGAAGAGAGTTCCGGTGAAAGTTATGTAGTATTTTCCTGTAATACCACGTTTAAAGCATTTGTTCAGGAACAAAGCAAATGCTAAGATGATGAGATGGCACCAAGAGGACCATAAGGAAGACAACATGCTGAGACATCTGGCTGATGGGTCTCAATGGAGAAAGATTAATAGAGAATTCAAAGAGTTTGATGACGATCCAAGGAACATAAGGTTTGGTTTAAGTACGGATGGTTTCAATCCATTCGGCGAGTTTAGCAGTGGTCATAGCACTTGGCCTGTGACCCTATGTATGTTCAACCTTCCTGGTTGGATGTGCATGAAGCGAAAGTTCATTATGATGTCGGTGCTCATCCAAGGTCCAAAACAACCCGGCAACGACATTGATGTGTATCTAAGACCATTGGTCGATGAACTATTACTGTTGTGGAAGAAGGAAGGTGTACGTGTGTGGGATGAGCATATGCAACAGAGCTTCAACCCACGAGCATTGTTGTTTGTTACAATCAACGATTGGCCTGCTCTAGATAACCTTTCAGGGCAGACAAACAAGGGACATCGGGCATGCACACACTGTTTACATAAAACACAAGGTATTCATCTCAAAAATTATAAGAAGGTTGTGTATATGGGTCACATTTGTTATCTTCTAACTAATCACCCCTTAAGGAAGAAAGGGATGCATTGGAAAGGGAAGGCTGATCATTGTACGAAGCCACCCCATTATAAAGGAGACACCGTATTTGAGATGGTAAAGGATCTAAGGGTAGTTTTTGGAAAGGGTGCCGGTAGTGAACCTGTTCCAGCTGACGCCAACGGACGTGCACCAATGTGGAAGAAGAAATCTATATTTTGGGAGCTACCTTATTGGGAAATCCTTGAGGTCCGACACGCAATTGACGTGATGCACCTTACGAAGAATCTTTACGTGAATGTGTTAGGTTTCATGGGTTGTTACGGTAACTCGAAGGATACATTGGAAGCACGACAGGGCCTGAAAGATTTTCATAAGAATGAGAAAGTTCCGCAAGAGGATGATGATGAAAAAGATCCGGAAGAGGATGATGATGATGATTACTTAGGTCCTGCAAGTTACACTCTCACCAAGAAAGAGAAGGAAAGCATGTTTGATTGCCTGAACAGTTTGAAGGTTCCGTCTGGCTACTCGTCAAATTTAAAGGGGATCATAAATATGAAAGACAAGAAGTTCACAAATCTAAAGGCCCACGACTACCACATGTTGATGACACAGTTGCTTCCAGTTGCGTTGAGGGGTGTTCTATCAGAGAATGTATGATTATTAGTCGTAAAGCTTTGTGCATTTCTCAATGCAATTTCACAGAAGGCAATCGATCCAGCGAAGCTAGGAAAGCTACAGAATGATGCGGTTCAATGTCTTGTCGGCTTTGAGTTGCAATTTCCACCTTCCTTCCTCGATATTATGACGCACCTCCTGGTACACATTGTCAAAGAAATTACTATTCTCGGTCTAGTATACCTTCACAACATGTGGCCTTTTGAGAGGTTGATGTCAACACGTGCTTCACAAAGCTATATGGAACCTTTCATCGAACCATGTCTATACCACTTAAGTTCTTAACGATTCTGAAGTCTATGCACTTTGCAGTGTTGTATTGGTCTCAAATTTTTTATGAAGCTTGAATATGTCATGTGAGATTGACCTACCAAGTTTGAGATTTTTCATAATTAGTTTAGTATTTTTCGATTTAATTGAATTTCCGTGCGACATCACCTAGACATTAAAAGTTGAGCTGAGAGCACCCCTGAAACGATCCAGAATGGTGCCAAACTTGGCCACAAGTTCTCTTGTGCCTTAGGAGTCTAATTTATCTGAAAGTCGAATCATAATTCTTGAGTTATTGATGTGTAATTCACAATATTCTAGCTCCTTTAGCACGAAGAAAAAACCTAAAATACATTTAGTCATCAGAAAAATCTAAGATCTTGCGTGAGCTAATATTTTGGGTGTAAATGACAACAAAAAAATTTCAGACCATTTCGACATAGATGGAGTACACGTGCTTCACAAAGCTATATGGAACCTTTCATCGAACCATGTCTATACCACTTAAGTTCTTAACGATTCTGAAGTCTATGCACTTTGCAGTGTTGTATTGGTCTCAAATTTTTTACGAAGCTTGAATATGTGATGTGAGATTGACCCACCAAGTTTGAGATTTTTCTGAATTAGTTTAGTATTTTTTTCGATTTAATTGTATTTTAGTGGGAATGCACATCAATGTTGCAAATGAAAATTGAAAGTGAATGTTTACAACTCTAAAATATAATTTTGCATAGCAAAGTACAGTTTATTATATTTTAACTAAATATAATTTTGCATGGTCGAAATATTAAAAGTTACTATTTTTTTAAGTTGCAAAGAGAAAGAAATAGAAAAAAAGGAAAGAAATAGGGGAAAAACAACTTCCCGCCAAAAATTAACCTTTTGTCCCGGGTGGTATTACGACCCTAGGCTAAAGGGGGGCCTTTTGTCTCGGGTCGTAATACCACCCGGGACAAAAGGGCTAAATTTTGCCCTTCAGGAGGCTCTCGCTCGAAAGGGGCCTTTTGTCCCGGGTGGCCTTATGACCCGAGACAAAAGGCTTCCCTTTTGTCTCGGGTCGTAAGACCACCAGGGACAAAAGAGCCTTTAGTCCCGAGTCGTGTTACGACCCGAGACTAAAGGTGGGGGGGGATATATATCCGTCTTCTCTTCCCTTTCTCTCCTACGATCCATCACTGCCTCCGCCGCGCTGCGCCCCTGCCTCCGCCGTCTCCTTGTCGTCGTCGCACTCGCGCGCCGTCGTCTCCCGCGTCGCCGCCGTCGTCTCCCCCGCCGACGTCATCTCCCCCGCGCGCCGACGTTGTCGTCTCCCCCGCCGTCGTCTCCGGCACCGCCGCACTCGTCCACCGTCGCGCCGTCCCCCGCCGCGCGGCCTCCTCCGTCGGGTGCACGCCGCGGACCGACGCCGCGCCATTCCCCGCCGCGCGCACGCGCGTTGTCTTGCGCTGCGCCGTCCCCCCGGCCGTCGACGCCGCGCCGTCCCCGTTGCCGTCTCGCGCCGCCGTCCAGCTCCGCCATTGTCGTCTCCCTCGCGCCGTCCCCCTCGTGCCGCCGTCCCCGTCGACGCCGCGCTGTCCCCCGCCGCGCCGCCGTTGATCCCCGTATCACGCCGACGTTCCACTCGCGCCGCCGTCCCCGTCCGGCCCCGGAGGCCGCCGTCGAGTCTCCCGCCGCGTCGTGGTAGGCGCCCTCCCGGGCGGCCTCCAATGTGCACGGCGCCGGCCTCCAATCCCCCGCGCGGTCACCGGCGCCGCCGCCTCTGCATCGGCGCGCGACCGCGGGGGGATTGGGGTTTAGCTGACGTCAGCAAATTATTTGCTGACGTCAGCATTTTTTTACTTTTTTATTTATATTGTTTAGAAAATGGAAAAATTTATGCAATCGACAGATATCCGAGTCGTGTTGTGTCCGCTGCGTCGGCCGGTCTAACTCCGGCACCGCGCTAGTGAGCGGTCTCCCGGCCCCTTCGACGTCTCCGCGCACGACGCCACCGCCCACAACGCCTCCGCCCTTCGACGTATCCGCCCACGACGCCTCCGCCCACGACGCGCTGTCATTCTCCGACCCCGCCGCCCCTTTGGTAGGCGCCGTCGCAGAAATTCATAAAAATTCTTAGTTATTATCAAAAATGCATAGAAATTCTTAGTTATTCATAGAAATTCTTAGTTATTCTCAGAAATTCATAGATATTTATAGAATTTCTTATTTATTCTCTGAAATTCAGGAAATTCATAGAAATTCTTGTATATTCATAGAAAATCATGTTTACCCTCAGAAGTTTAGGAAATTTATAGAAATTTATGAAAATTCTTGTTTGTTCTCAGAAATTCATAGAAATTCTCTGAAATTGTTGTATATTCATAGAAATTATTGTTTACCCTCAGAAATTCAGGAAATTTATAGATATTTATATAAATTCTTATTTATTCATAGAAAATTCAGGAAATTCATAGACATTCATAGAAATTATTGTTTATACAAATTAGAAATTCATTGAAATTCTCAGGAATCGTTGTATATTCACAGTATTCATGTTTACTCTCGGTAATTCATGAAATTCATAGAAATTTATAGAAATTCTTGTTTATTCTCAGAAATTCAGAGAGAGTGTTGTTTATTGAAAAAAATATGTGCCCATTTTAGAAATTCATAGAAATTTGGAGTTATGGATAATACTGAGGAGGATGCGCGGATTATGGAGAACCTTATTGCTGCCGGTTCAAATACCGAGATCCCAACCTTCACCAAGGAGGAGCGAAGCCAGGCGGACGGGTTCCTCAACATAACCGAGGACATCGACACCCGCACCGCCGACATCGACACCCGCGCCGAGGACAATAATGAAGACGTTCTCATTGTTAATGCAGAAGGTTCCAACGAGGTATATATATCATGCATTAAGTTCATCATGCATTCAGTTCATCATGCATTCATTCTCGAACCCCGCGTTAATAACGAATCCGCAACTTGTAGGCTTCAACCTCGACAAACAAAAAGACAAAGAGAGGGCGTACAAAAGTAATCGTCGATGATGTGAGGTTTTATATCATGGAAGTCAACGAGCTTGGCCAGCCATGAGAACCAAAGAAGGTCAGGGACAAGTACCTGTCCCAATGCGGTGCTATTGTGAGGGACAACGTGCCCATATCGTATAGAGAATGGAAGGGAAAGGAAGATAATCCATGGGTGGTTCCGGATGCACTAAAAAATATGTTATGGAATGATATCTTGAAACACTTCACACTTCCACCAGGCGTCAACCCAAACTTTGTGAAGAAGTGGACTCTATCGAAGATGGCAGAACAATTGCAGAGTTTCAAGAAGCAGCTGCACAAAAATTATATCAAGAAGAATCGAACTCCAAATTGGGATGATTATCCCAAGCTAAAGGATCACTGGGAGTCCTTTGTGGATTACAAGAGAACTGAAGAATTTGCCAAGAAGAGCGCACAAGCTCATATAAGTGTCGGTAAGAGGACCGAATACAACCATCGTCTTGGTCGAGGTGGTTACGCAGTTGCAGCACCCAAGTGGCGGAAGATGGAAGAAGAACTGCTCAACAAAGGTATCGTACCAGCGGTCTTTGACTGGTCCGAACGAACGAAGAATTAGTATTATGCCCGCGGTGGAAGATTGAACCCTGATGATGGTTCCCTTGAATTCCCACCCACGTTACGGGAGGCGGCAATTGAGATTATTAGAAAGGTTGAAGATGTCAAAGCGGGAAGATTGACTGTTGACAGAGAGAACGATGAGCTCACTTTGGCGCTCGGGAATCCGGAACACCCAGGACGTTGCAGGGGGTACGGGGTTGTACCGTGGAAGTATGCTTTCAAGGGATACGATGACACCTATAGAAGCCGGCAAGCCGCAAAAGAAGAAAAGAGCGTGAACTGGCGTAGTGGCACGAGACGATGGAGGATAAACTTAAACAACATGAAGAACGTATGAATGCAGAGATTGAACGAAGAGTGGCCATCGCGGTAGCTGAGATCACCCAAGCACCGGTGGATCCCATCATTAGCCCTTCCGCTCGCAAAAGCAGTTGTGCTTCCACAGAGGCCCCCGAAGAACAAAGGGCAAACCAAGTAGAAGTTCAAGTAGAGGACAACGAACGGTACCCAGTGGATGAACTTTGTCAGCGCACCGCATGTGAGCTGCACAAGCCAATCGGCAACATCACAATGAAGGTATAAATATGATTATACATGCAATTATATCTCAACCTTTGATGCATGTCTCAGGCATTTAATAACTTCATCATCTCTCTACCTTTGATATATAGGTGGAGAACGGAAGTGCTTTTGCACATCTCCCAGGACGTACAAGCCACGGCATGCAAATTCCACCTGGCTACGCCTCAGTTGCTGTGGAGGAGATTGCTAACCCACAGTTTAACGACATGGAGCTAGACATCCCAGGAGGTGACGGGGAAAGGACACTGCATGATGTTCTTCACGGTATCATATTGTGGCCCAAACGTTACATCATAATACCTAAGATGCCGCCACTGATACCCGAGAGTGCTGCCGAGCAGCAGCCACCGATCCCCAATAGTGCTGCCGAGCAGCAGCCACCGATACTCGAGAGTGCTACCGAGCAGCAGCCACCAACTCCCGGCCCGTCACCGAGATCGCCACCGAGTCCTCATCACTCACCGTCTCCACAACCTGCGAATTCTGCTGGTGCGAGCGATAATGACGATGACCTCCCTCGTCATCAATCACCACCGAAGGAACCTTCACCAAAGCAATCTTCCCTGAAGCTAGCTCCCAAGAGGTCCCGGTCACGGTCTACCAAGTCTATGCCCCCGGCAGATCCGAAGCCCCCGACGAAGAAAGGGAAAAGGCAGCCTATTAAAAGAAAGCTACCATATGACATGACAGAATCTGAAAATGAGGCGGAGTGCCAAAAACAAGCAAACAATTATTTTCATAAAGTAACTATGGATTTTAGGGAGCAGCAGCAGGAAGAAAAGAATAAAGTAGATCCGGTGAAACTCAAAGCTTTCATAGAGTGGCAGGAAAATGAAAAGAAATGGGTACAGTTGAAAACTGATTATGACCGCTCCCTGGAGAAGTCCCTACAGAAGAAGAGACGGGGAGGGTCACCAAATAGTTATATCGACCAAGTACCGGGGTCAACGATGCCACAGGATTATAGGAAGAAGAAGAAGCCAACACAAGCGTCGACGTTGGCGAAAGAGCCTTCAACGAAGAAGGTAACACAAGCGTCGACGTCGGCGAAAGAGCCTTCAATGAAGAAGGCAACACAAGCGTCGATGTCGGGAGTACAGACTTACGTCACCTCCGGCCTCACTGCACCTGAACGAGCTCTTGCACTTATGGACGCAGAACAAGTAGCGCATGTCATTCAAATGCAAGAAGCAACAGGGCTCCCACTAGAATATGTTCTCGGCCACGAATCACCTCCTCGGGACAAAAACTTCGTACCTAGATGGCACTACGAGCATGGGAAATCTCTTGTCAGGCCAGAGTTGGTGAAGAAATTGCCTACTCAGATGCGCAGATTTCATAACTTTTACATGAAGTCATCTAAAGAGGGCCTGCAGATGATTGGCATGCTTGTTAGACCGGATGATTTTGCTGGTGAAGGCGAGAAGTTGGTCTGGCTGCGATTCAAGGGTATTTATGAAATTTACCATCTTGACTCCCTGAATACCGATCTTATCATGGCCTGGTGTTGGTAAGTGACGGTGCAATTCATGTGCTAATTAATAAATTAATGCATCCGCTAATTAACTTTGTCTCTCATTTTCTGTAGTCTGGAACTTACTACGATGAGAAAGCAGGGTTATCACCGAATAGGTTTCATGAACCCATCATTAGTTTGTCAAAACCAAGTAAGGCTCCAACCAAAAACATCATTGGCAACAATCCTTAGGACCTTGAACCAGCTGCATTTCAAGGAAGTGATACTACTACCTTACAACTTCGAGTATGTGCGATTACCATCTTATTAAGGGTTTGCATTTCTAATTATATCCTAGTTATTATTATTTACTTCTCATCTTTTCACCATGCATGTATGTACAGCTTCCACTGGATTCTTCTAGTAATTCAAGTCGACAAGAGCAACGTCATGGTCTTTGATTCATTGAAAAGACCCCCCTGAAAAATACCAAGACCTTCAAAATATGTTTTAAGAGTAATAATTCTATTCAATACGTTTACTTTTATGCAACAGTGTGTTTATATACTAACACTAGCTCTAACTTTCATTATTGTCCGCCAGAGCTTGGGAAAAATTCATTGCTATGAACGCTGGACAATGGAAACAAAAACTTAGATTCTATACCGATTTTCCGGTACGTAAAACAAAAAACAACTTCAGCTTGAACAAATTATAAAAAGATTAACACTAATATTTCATAATTGTTTTCTCCAATTTATTGTATGAGACAGGAACAAGGGACCAATTTATGTGCATACTATGTGTGTGAGTTCATCCACAATTTTTGCACTGCGAACCCGGGAGATTATACTCTAAGTATTATACTATGTGCATACTAACCGCGTATATATTTAATTCTTGGGTGTTATATATTAACATATTTGCACATTACAGAACTGCATAATTAGGGACGCAGTCATTGAGAAGGATCGTCTCTTGGCGATTCAAGAAATTCTCGTGGGATTCATGATGGACGAGGTGATTAGCTCAAAGGGAAGACATTTTTATGACGGTCATCCAATTCAGAAATATTAATTAGCACCTCCGGTGGAACTTGAGACTAGAATTAGAATGAAACAATATTTTGATGTATATATACTAGTTTCAGAAAATACAATCTCTGCTTTCGATGTAATATATATATATATATAGCATGTGTATATATTTATTTATAAGTTTATTCTCTTGATATAGTACGTATATATAGTAGACATGTATAATTAGTGCAAACATTTATACGTACATGTAAAATACACCCATATACGTGAGAATATATGCGTATAACATTATTAAAATAACTGAAATTGAAAAACAAAAAAAAGACGGTGAAGCCTTTAGTCCCGGGTGGTGTTACCACCCGAGACTAAAGGGTGGGCGCGCAGGCGCTGGCCTACCCCCTTTTGTCCCGGGCGGGGCGAGACTAAAGGGTGGGCGCACAGACGCTGGCCTGCCCCCCCCCCTTGTCCGGGGCGGGACTACCACCCGGGAATAAAGACCCTCCTTTATTCCCGGTTGCGCACCCGGGACAAAAGAAGGAGGCCTTTTGTCTCTCACCTTTCGTCCCGGTTGGGCCTTAGGGAAATTACGCCCTTCCCAACCGGGACGAAAGGCCTCCTCTCCACCAGTGATTGTAAGAAAAAAATCAACAACGACAAATATCTTGATACGAAGGTAGTAGTTTTGATATCTCATGTTTTCTCCATTGCATCGGATAACGTCCATAAAAGTAAGGTTATATGTCTCATGTTTTCTAGCTAAACACCAAATAAACGATTGCGTAAACAAACGACTCCCCTGCTTCAATTTAGTTTGGCCGCATATGAGAGCTGATGGTGGGTGGAGTGCATGTATTTTGGTTGTTTTGCGTGGAAGTCCACGGTTGGATCATTATCAATAATGTTTCCGTCCTGCTGAATGCTGATGGTGTCGCGCGCAATTCGTGCATGTGCATTCGCCCTTGTCGTTGATCTCCGTATATATCTTTCAGACATCTATGGATCTGCGACGGCCCTCGCTAATTAGCGACCGACCGCCCGGAGCGATCGATTTCTTCTTTCCCACCGCCACTTTTTTTAGGAAAGATGAAAATTCTACAACTTTTTCTTTTTTGAAATATCATAACTTATACATATAATTTTGATGCATAACTTCGAGCTATAAATTTTTATCAGATAATTTTTAAGCACAAATTTGCAACTAGCTCGTGTGCAGAACTTATGCATACAACTTGTATGCACAATTTTCTTAAAAAATACTTTATACGTCAATTTTTTCAAACATCAGTTTTATCTTTTTATTTTTGAAACTTATACACACAACTTCGACGCATAACTGCGTGATATAAATTTTTGTTAGATAATTTTTAAGCATAAATTTGATTACGCGCATAACTTATACATACAACTTGTATGCACAAATGTTTGAAGAATAACTTGTATGCATATTTTTTTCTCTACGACGAGTTGTGCGCATAACTTTTTTAAATGACGAATTGTACTTATAATTTTTTTTGTACCGACGAATTATCCGTATAACTCATGCAGAAGAAAAATTGTGTTGGATGAAGAAAAAAAGAAAAGGAAAAAAGAAAGAAAAAAAGAAAAAAAAAGTGTGAGGGCGGGGACCGCGGGAGCTCACGTGGGAGCGCAGGCCCCCGGTCGGACCGTGCGCGGAACGCGCGGCCGCCGTTCTGTTTTTGCGGGCCCAGGGTTCACATTACCGGTGGCAACCGGTTCTAACCGGCCGGTAACCGGTCATACTGACTCGGCTCGGTAGGTAAAACCGGTCGGTAACCGGGGTCTGATCGAACCTACAAAACTGTCACTCTCAGTTAACCGTTCGATTTTACCGAAAACCGGCCCAACCGTGGTTTTGTGAACTCGACGAGCTGCGTGTTTGTGCCATGAGACGCCCGTGTAGGCTGCAGCAGTAACAGGGACAAACTTTATTAATCGCCTGGATAAACGTGTGATGTCGCGTTGTGCAACTTGCTTGTTGCCAATTGGATGCTCACATGAGAATTTAAAATGGCGTTCCTTAAAAAAAGTGTAAAACAGTGTTGAACTGCTCCAGTAGTCTTTTTCTTGGGCGAAAACAAAACAAAAATAGCACGAATCTACACTCAGAACGGCTGCATTTGCCTGAATTTTTTTATTTTTTTCTTCGATTTTACGAAAATAAATAATCGGATTGAACATTTGCACAAATAGCCTCGAACCGTTGTTTGGCACGGCGGTTGGGCTCCTGCCGTCGTTTGACGCGGCAGTAGGAACCTACCGCCGCGGACTAAGGCGGTAAGGACCTGCCACCGCAGCACAGGACGGCAGGTTTGCAACAATGGCGGCAGGCCGGGGTTGGGTGGCGGCTGGCTGGCTGGCAGCAGCCGCCACTTGAAACGGCAGCTGGGTGGAGCCAACCGCCGGTCCAACCAGCAGTTGATTTTTTTTTGTTTTTCATTTGATTTTCCCTGAAATTATAAGTGTGGTTTGTTTTTTATGTTTTTTGTTTTTCATTTGGTTTTCTCTGGAATTATAAATACGAAATAACACCAAAATAAATAAAAAATACATAAATTAATTATACAAAATAAAAATAGTTTACACGACAAGTGTCTAAAAAACAAATCTAAATACGACCGCGCTTCGTCGGTCGTGGCGGGCCTTGGTGCTCCCTTCTTGCCGCCGCCGCCGCCCTCTGTGCAGCCCTCGTGTGGTTGGTGGGGTACGTGAAGGGCTCTCGTGGACGGCGACCCCTCTATTTCTAATATTTCTAAACTATTTCTAGAATTTCTAAACAATTTTTATGATTTCTAAACAATTTCTAGAATTTCTAAACTAACTATATAAGGAAGTATTAGAGACATACCTGATATGGAGAATCTACACCGAAGAAGGCAACAGAGAGCTACGTGAGGGAGGAGGAAAGGAATGGGGGAGGAGGGGGCAGCCGCCCGGCGGCAGGGCTGCGGCCCTTATATAGGCGGGATCCTGCCGCCGTTTTAGCGGGCGGTAGGCCCTACCGCCTTTGCAAAGGGTGGTAGGTTTCCAACGGTCGGCCAACCGCCGTTGGAGAAGGCGATAGGTTCCCCCGGGCCCACATGGAAGAAGTAACCGCCGTTGGCGACGACAGTAGGTGCCAAACCGGCGTGCCACGTAGCGGATGAGCTAACCGCCGCTGCCAACGGCGCTTTCCGGTGGCCTATCGCCTTAGTCCGCGGCGGTAGGTCCCTACCGCCGCTTCAAACGGCGGCAAGGCCCCAACCGCCGTGCCAAACGGCGGTTCGAGGCTATTTGTGCACATGTTCAATCCGACTATTTATTTTCGTAAAATCGAAAAAATATATATATAAATTTTCATTTGCACCGGATGCGTGTCGGCACAAAGCTGAACAGAGAGCGACACACCGTGGTGGCCGGGGTCAGCAGGGCTGGGCTGGGCTGGATTGTAGTTCTACATTTCTGTGGGCCGCTCGTTTCTTTTCAGAGCCACAAACGCTTAGGCTTTTCCCTAAAAAAACGCTTAGGCTTCAGACCAACAAGCATTAAGGCCTTGGAGCTCGTATTTCATTTACACAGCATGTGCTAATGTCCATTTTGTCCCTTAATCTATTTGATTCTAAATGGCAGCACGTACGGCCACACACTTGTTTTTGGCCAGGCAAATTGGTTTCGATGTGATGGATGAATAGTGACAATTTGTCACATTAGTTCTTGTGCATAAAGAGAGCAACGTTTTGATGTCACGTGTGAAAATAACCGAACTAAACAGGACTTGGGACCGACATGCTAGAGGCGTTAGTCATCAGTGAGGGTAGTGACCGGTTCTTGACGGTAGCTGATGGCACTCCACTTGACAATGACCTCCAATTGACTAGGATGAGCTACTCATGGTCCAAAGCAATGTCCTCCCTGTCTGGCCGGGATCAGGCTGTATATTCATCGTTGAATCCACTCGTCCATTCTAGGTGCTAGATTAGCAAGTTTGGGTCTAGAGAACCACCAAATCAAAGAAGGTTACTTCAAATCGAGCAAGTATGTATGTGGGGCGATTTGTGTGGTCAGTGTGCTAAATGACCACCAAATCAAAGGTTAATTACGAAAGTTGGAGATAGAGCTAACATTTTCCCACAGAAATTTAGGGAAAGGGTAAAGGAGTAACACCCACGTTGAGAAACACGCAGTGGCGCAGACACGCAGAACGTGCTTGTTTTTTATTTGGGCTGAGAGTTAATTGACAGCCCAGCTCACATATGCCCGGCAATCAGGTCACTCACTCCCCCACCACGCGCACGCGGCATGCAACCAGCAACTGAGCACGGCCTCCCATCCCGCCTCGTTTAGTCCCACCTCGGGAAATCAGAGGCGCACAGCACAGCTTAAAGGCTCGGCTTCCAACGGTGGAAGGTTAACGGGCCGCTGTGCTCTCGGCCCAATACAGGTCTCGCAGCCTACTACAACGAACCACCATCTTTTTTGTTTTTTTCCTCAATTTGTATTTTAATCATAGGCTATGAAGAGTGACAACAAATTAATCCAACAAAAATATAAACAACTTGGCGTTATTAATTACTGGATTCACCACTACATGGTGGTGACGCATCTGTATGGTGTAATTCGATCGTTTTACTTGTTTCTTCATTATTAAATCATGCATTCTACTTTTTTTTTCTGTCCTTACAACTTTCATTCATTGGGCGATTCTTTTCAGAAACTCTTGTATTAATGAACAGAGTTTGAGAGATTGCGTGATGAGAATTTTCAGATGTCATAACAACATTTCCTTTAGCTGTATATACTCAAACGACTGGGAGTTACTGGGGTGTTTCGATTCTTCAATATTGTATTCCAATCTAAAACTCTTGTTACAAACATGGCTAAGGACACTGATTTTGGTCATTTCAAGTTGGTAGTGGTCATTTCACAATCAAAACCATTTGTAGACATGCTGGCACACATTTTAATCAAAATAACCGTACTAAAGATGGGCGTGGTTGAACCTCGGAGCGAACCGCAACTAAACCATCGATCCATATAGAGTATTATGGAGCACCGTACTATCCATTTCAATTAACTGCTGAATCGTGGTGCCCCAATGGATATTACGGGTTGATCCAATATTTGCCGCTGCTACCGCCGGTGGGCCGCTGCCGCTACGTCTGCACGCAGATATTTTGCTTCCGCCGCTGCTAGCCTGCTCTCCTCCTCCTGTGAAATCCAACAGGAGTAGCAACACATGAAGAACCAGAACACCGCTAGCGTTGCCCCTTCCAGCAAGAAAGAAGAAACGATAGCCCAGAAAAGCCTCGAGAAGGCTGCCGCCGACCGGACGGGGAGCTGCTGGCGGGAGCGAGGGAGGCGTCGACGGAGGAACCGTTGATTGCGTCTGCACATCACTTTCAATTTCAATTCTCAATGCATGCCCCTGTCCTCAACACACCACCGTCGGGCTCTTCAGCTCCTCCGACCGCCTCCTCGGCCAGCCGCCGGCACCACTGTCGGGCTCTTCAGCTCGTCCTCCGTTCGCGAACAGAACGCTTCAACCCCACCGCCGGCCGGGTGGTCCGGCATGAGAGCGTGGTAACGGCTCGCCTCTCGCCCGTACGACCTGCCGGCATCGCTCTTCGACCGTGCCATCGTCGGCTCCGCCACCGGCCGCGTCATAATCTCGCCGCACTCGCTGTGGCCGCCGCCGCAGCCGCGGGCATGCAGGTCCGTTGTCTTGGTGGTTGTTGGCGTTTCTCAACGTCACCACTAGTTGTACACCTAGAGGGAGCGGATAAGAACAACCGGGTATACCGCAAGCACATTAAAATACTGTTGTAGCACTTCTCCCTAGGAGAATGAATATTCCCGTCGGGTTTCGTTCCTAGGACGGAGAGTAACCAGAGAGGGTCTATCCAAGGACACCAGCTTTCGCTGGGATAGGTTGGGATACAAGAAGCACTTCCTTAAGGGACTTAGCTCTCAAGATGTATTCCTGTCAGATCTTAGTCGTCCCCGCGGGGCGACAACACTCAGAGGTGCTGGCAAGCGAGCCCAACTCGGTACGCGACGTAAGAGGGTTGACAAAGGGTCCAACAGGCTGTCACCACTGCGGCCTACCTCTACGCTACGATCGTACGTGGTCTCCGTAGGAAACCCAAGGCCCAGACACCATGTCTGTACCCCAGATAAATACTATAGTGCGGCGTATGCTAGCCCGCTAACTACACTATAGCAACCATATAAATACGGTCCCACGAACAAGGAAAAGATCGAAATCAGATCATATCATTGAACTAGGAGCAGAAAGGAAGCTATAGATGCAGCAAACTTACTCAACTAAACAGGATCAGAGCATCCAAACAAGTAAATGAACTACGATTCTGGCTCTAAAGGATCGAAGCCTTGTGTCACGAAGAACACAAGCCTCTAACTTATGAACGAGCCTAGAACACAAGAACAAGCAATCATGCATGATGTCCACTATAGTCTAAATAAGAAATGCTGAAATACTCACTTTGATCTAAATGAAGAACAAGCATCCACGAGGATATCAACTCACTCCTTACCCCTCCTCTACCTCTCACTAATCCTAATCTAGATCTCTCCTCATCACCATTCTACCACAAAGAGGTGAGAATCACCTCTCATGTGCAGAATTGGAGAGAGGAAGAGAGAGCTACACAAGAGAAAGTGGAACTTGAGAACTTGGTGGTGTGTGAGAAATGGAGCCCCTCCCCTCCTATTTATAGACAAGGAGGAGGCTTGCTCCGGGGCTCAAAGTGCCCCTAAACGCCCGGGACTGCAGCAGGGAGCCAATGGGAGGACAACACGTGGAGGGCCAGGATGAACCGACCCTAGGTCGGTTCGGCCGAACCTAGGGTCGGCCGGCCCCCCCGGGTGGCCTCCTGGCCCGTGCTTCCTCTGGCTCGCTTCCATGTGGGCCCTGATGCCTCTCCTCCGTGCATGGCACGCTTCCTAGCGGTTTAGTTGGTAAAGTGGGCCCCTGGATCCATGTGATACTGACATGGCAGCGTATGATTCGTCGAAAGTCCTTCACATGGATTGGTGACATCATGGATCCAGGAGAATCCATGTGGCAGCCCCTGATTGGCCAGCATTTGAGTGCCTTGGATTGGAGTGGAGTGAATGTGCATGAATTCCTCCCATTTCTTATGCTAAATACCTGCATTCAAATAGACATCGACACTGGTGGAAAGTATGAGTTTAAGTACCTATTCTAGTGTGGATGTTCAATTCATGCTTAGATTTGCAGGAGTTGACGGTCTTGAAAATGGCAAATATTGACCGTCAACAGTGGTCGCTGCTCAGCGTCGAGCGTGCGCAACTACAACAGTGCGTGCTCTCGTACAAGTGGTCGCCGCCGTCAAGCGCGTCGCTAGCCGACAGCCACTGGCCTTCTCGAGGTACTCGTCGCCGGCGTTCCTGCTGCTGTCACGGCCGCCGTGCCCATACTCGCCACTCAAGTGGCCTCTCTTGCCGCCTGGGAGTGGAGGCGCCTAGAGGTGGTGTGGTCGGACAGGGAGCCACTGGCGGGAACGAGGGAGTCCTGACGGAGGAAGTGGACGGTGACTCGAGCGAGGCCGCCGCCGCTGCACGCAACATTGGGTCCGATGAACCATTCGACCCCAAGGTTCGAGTGATTCCGATCCGCTGAACCATGCCTCTGTAACGGATCTGAGAAGGGTCCCAGTAGGATCGTTATTGTGGGGTGGGTCGACAAACCGACGGGTCGACCCGCACCACGCCCATCTTTAAACCGTACCATATCACAAGTGCAATGCCAATGTTCTGGCACACACTACTCTGAACTTGTTGACAAATGACAATGATTGATCTTTTTTTTTGAAATGGAAATATGCATTCCATTAATTGAAGGACTCAGTGATATCACTGGTCACAAGATCCTCGACGCCCGGGGGCACTCCGTCCCAGCGAGAGACAGAGTTCAGAGGACTAATACAACCCTACGCCGCAAGAGCGTGCGCGACACGATTACAAGCTCTAGGACAAAACGAAACTGAACTAGAAATAAACGAAGACCGGCACAAATCCTTGATCTCCAGCACCATTCCTCCTGCAGCTGCAAGTGCAAAATTAGTCGACTCCATGGCCAGCTTCAGCATTAGAGAATCCGTTTCCACCTGAATTTCACTGACACCCAAATCTGCTGCAGCCTTGACACCCTTTAAGCATGCTACTACCTCGGCATGGAAAGCATCCAGCAAGAAGGAGCAGTTCCCGGCGCCAGCACTGATCACCACTCCATCTTCATCACGAAACACATAACCCCAGCCACCTGCACCAGTACTTGGCGAAAAAGCACCATCAGTGTTCAGCTTCACAAAATCATGCGCCGGCCACTGCCATTTCTGCTTCTGCCTAGGAGCCTTTGTCTGCTTTGTTCGCCCTATTGTCTGAAATTCGTCAGACAACTTGGCCACCAGCATTGCCAGTTCCGGCGCTCCCCTCAGCTTATCTCCCTCCCTCACTCGATTCCTCTCCAGCCACCACTGTCTCAATAGGACCATCACCTTCATCCGTTCTCCTTCCTTCATCCCCAGGATCATATTAACCACCTCCTTGGTTGTTTGCAAAGCAGTGAGCGCCACCCTGACGTGCTCCAAACCCAGTTCTTTCCACACGGGTATAACGTGTTTGCACTTGAAGAATAAATGGCAGCCATCTTCATTCAGCCTCTTACACACTACACACTTCGTATCCAGCTCCATGCCCCTCCTTTCCAGGCCTATGCGTAGAGTTAGAGAATTATGTGCAAACCTCCATAAAAAGTGCTTGACTTTTCCTGGGCACTCCAATTTCCATAAACTCTTCCACATTTCATTCTCCCTAACAATTCCATTTGAGCCCGATTGGGAGCCCCTTCTATCATTGCGCCTCTCGCATGCTCTCTGCACCTTGTACGCCGATCTCACAGAGAAGAGTCCCCTAGGGTCATAATGCCAGGCCACCACATCATCCAGGTCCGGATGTACTGGGAGGGACAAGATGGTCCTGACATCCTCTTCAAAGAAAGTTTGCGTGACAAGATCAACATCCCATTGGCCTGTGATTGGGTCGATCAGTTCCTCAACTCGTGTGATTAGATTCCTTCCCCTAGGTGTCACCGGCCTTCTGGTCCATTCCCTCGGGAGCCAAGGGTCTGACCATATGTTGATATCCTTCCCATTCCCCACTCTCCATATTATCCCATTTTTCAGCACCTGTACTCCCTTCAAAATACTTCTCCATGTGTATGACATTCCATAGCTGTTGGTAGCATTCAGGACCGTGCCATTCTTGTAATATTTGGCCTGCAGCACCCTGGCACAAAGAGAATCCGGATTCTTGACCAACCTCCATGCTTGTTTGGCCAACATAGCCAAATTGAAGATGTGTATGTCCCTAAATCCTAAACCACCATTTCCCTTCGGTTGCATCAGCAACTCCCATCTCAGCCAATGCATATTATTTTCTTTGTCCTGACTACTCCACCAGTACTTACCGATCATGGCACTAATCTGATCACATAGGCCCTTTGTGATATCAAAACATCCCATAGCAAAAGTTGGGATAGCCTGTGCTACTGCCTTTATAAGGACTTCCTTCCCTGCAGCTGAGAGAAGCTTCTCCTTCCATCCTTGAATGCGTTGCCAAATTCTCTCCTTAGGATATGAAAAAGCTTTTGCCTTCTCCTTCCCAACATGTACTGGTAAACCTAGGTAGCGTTCATTCATTGTCTCCCTTGGGATTTGTAGTGTGCGCAACACCTCCCTTCTTTTATCATCTGCTGTATTAGTGCTAAACATAATGACCGACTTGTCCTTGTTGATAGCCTGCCCTGAACACTCCTCATAAACATGTAAAATTCGTTGTAGCTGCTGTGCATCTCCTCTGTTTGCTCGAAACAAAATTAAAGAGTCATCGGCAAACAGCAAATGAGACACACTTGGAGCACCAGGACAGACCTTCACACCCTTCAGACTCCCATTCTCCTCGGCTTGTTTCAACAAGGCTGAGAAACCTTCAGCACATAATAAAAACAAATAGGGTGACAGCGGATCGCCCTGCCTCAAACCCCTCTCTGGCTGGAAACTCTCAGTAAGCACCCCGTTCACCTTAATGCGGTATGAGACTGTTGATACGCACTTCATGATGGTATTAATCCAAGCTGTATGAAAACCAAGACTCACCATCATATCCTGCAAGAAACTCCACTCCACCCTATCATATGCCTTGCTCATGTCGAGTTTGATTGTTGCATAGCCTCCTATCCCCTTCCTCTTATTTCTCATGTAATGAGTGAGCTCATACGCAATCAATATATTATCCGATATCAATCTTCCTGGGACAAACGCACTTTGCGCCGGTGAAACAATCTCTGGGAGTATACCTTTTAGCCGGTTTGCCAATACTTTCGAAACAATCTTGTATAACACATTGCACAGGCTGATTGGCCGTAGATCTTTAAGCTACTCTGGATTGCGTACCTTGGGGATCAGCACAATTGTAGTTTCATTCCAGCCATCAGGGAACTGGCCCCATTCAGAACATGCAGCACCTCATTAGTGACTTTATCACCCACCACCTCCCAGAACCTCTTGTAGAAGATAGCCGGCATACCGTCAGGACCCGGCGCTTTAAGGTCACCAATTGAGTCCACTGCAGCTTTCACTTCCTCTCTAGTGAATTCCTTCAACAAAGCGTGGTTCATCTCCTCAGTGACCTTTCTCTCAACAGCTTGTGTAAGCTGGTGAGTATCAGCCCCTGCCGTGGACCTGAAAAGTGTAGAAAAATAGTTAGTGATAAACCTCCTTTTCTCCACCTCCTCCTCCACCCAACTCCCATCATCCTTTCTTAATCTTCCAATTTTATTTAATCTCCTCCTCTCTGAACACGCAGCATGGAAGAAGGAAGTGTTCCTGTCTCCCTGCTCAAGCCACCGTACATGTGCTCTCTGCTTCCAATACATATCCACCTGCTCTTCCAACTTCTCCAATCTATATCTAAGAATATGTTCTTTCCCCACTTCATCCCGATCAATTCTCCCCCTCCTACACCTCTCTAACTCCCCTTTAACCTTTTTTATTCTTTTCTCCAGATCACCAAGAACATTCCTACTCCAATTTGATAAACCTCCTGCGACTATTTTCAGGGCACTATGCACTGCAGACGCATTCCCCTCCATTGCCTCTCTCCAAGCCTCCGCCACCACTTCAGCACATTTCTCCTCTCCTAACCAGCTCGCCTCAAAACGGAACAAGTTCTCACGTTGGTGCCCCCTATCCCCCTTCACCGGCCTGTTAGTCGTCACTATAACCGGCTGATGGTCGGAGTGTCGAGGATCCCCATTGACAACCCGTACAGAGGGATAGTGCGCCCTCCACAAATCGTTAGCCACAACTCTATCCAACCTCTCTCGTATATAATCCTCCGCCTTATGGCTATTATTCCGCCAGGTATAAACATCCCCCTCATAGCCAAGATCATGCGGCTCACATTCCTCTAGCACCCCCCGGAATTCTTCCATCTTAGCCTGGCTTTTTGGTCTCCCTCCCTCCTTCTCATGTGAGAATAAAATCTCATTAAAATCACCCATACAGAGCCACGGCTTAGCTGGGATAACCTTCATAGCACGAAGATCCTCCCATGTTTTGTGTTTCTGGTCACTATGCGCCTCTCCATAAATTCCCGACAAGCGCCATTCATACCCATTATCCTCCTTCACATCCATGTCAATGTGATACTTCGACATATTTCGGAGTGTCACATCAACTCCTCTCCGCCAAAACACAGCCATTCCCCCCCTTTTCCAACCGCATCCTTGACCACCATGTTTGTCAGCCCCAAACTCCACCGGAACCTCTCCATCCTGCGCCTGTCCAATTTTGTTTCAGACAGGAACAGAATATCCGCCACCTCTGACTTCTGGAGATCCAGAAGCCCCCGAATTGCCGGGCGGTTGCCCAGACCCTGGCAGTTCCACGCCACAATCTTCATTGGGACGCACAGGACTGGTCCGCCAGTCCCGCTGTCTTCAATTTTTTGTTTGGCTCACCCTCTTTAACCCCTTCCTTCACCGCCTCCCCCTCTGCATCCCTCATAAGAACATCTGTTGCTCCCCTCTTCCGCAAAGTCTCCTTGCTTTGCTTTGTCGACGACCTCTCCCCCTGCGCCCTTGCAACTTTCCTATAAGTCCCCTTTTTTTTGCTCTCCTCCTTTCCATCCACTTCCCCCTTATCCCCAACTGTTACATCTCCTTTGTCAACCTACATCACCTGAAGGGCATTGGAAGCACCTTGTTGTTCGCCCACTGGCAGCACCCCCACGTCTGATACCTTAGTCTCCCCGTCCACCGCCCCTTCCCCCTTTCCAGAGGCCGCCCTCTTCTCCACAAAGGTGATCGATCTCCTCGCGTGATCCTCCCTCTCCCCCACAGTCTTACTTATTTTTATAGGACTTGTGACTTCATCCTCCTCTCCCCGACCCTTTTCTTTCTTGGATTTTTCATTCACGCCCGGCTTCCTCCACGACGGTGCATCACTGCCCGACCCACCACTCCACCCTCTGCTGCCTGAACCCCAACTCCCTCGGCTTCCACTCCCACCTTGTCGCCACAAAGGACGACCTGCTAGGACTCGATCACCAGCAAACTCCTCCCCTCTCCTCCTCTCCGGCAGGAAGCGCAGCGACTTACTGAACAACTGTTCTTCTCCCTTCTGCAGTTTTTTCGCACAAGCCCTATCAATGTGTCCAATGAGCCCACACGTGTAGCAAAAATCAGGCAGATACTCGTATACCATTGGGCACCATAGAGGCTTTACACCGCCCCCCTCCTTCTCCACTTCCACTGTCACCCCTCTCATTAGCGGCTTCCTGATGTCGATGCGCACCTTGATTCTTAAGAACCTTCCCACTGCTGTACCGTCCTCCTCCTGCTCCATCTCCAAAAACTCTCCAACTTCCCCACCAATGGCTTCCCCCATCACCTTGTTCATCATCCCGATAGGTAGCTTGGAAACTCTAATCCAGATCGGGATGAAAACAAACTTCATCTCGTCGATCGTCTTAGTTTCATCAAAATCGATCATGATCACCAGATCCTTACCGAACATCCAAGGGCCATCCTCTAGGGCTCTTCTCTTACCCGCCGCCTGACTGAATGTGAAGAGGAAGTGATTCTCTCCCAGATCCTTGTGACTAACACCTTTGATCGGACACCAAATCCTTCCCGATGCCTGCGCCAATCCCTCCGCATTCACGATCCGTTCCGCCAGAACCTTACCCACCGCCTGGACTAACGGTGCCTGAGCCCTAGAAGGACCTGCGCCCCTGATCTTAATTCCTTTCCTCTCTGCCGCCGACAGCTTCATCCTCTCCATCATCTCCTCCACCGAGTCCATCCTGCCCTCCCCCCGAAGGGTTTGGGATGATGACGACGGTTCCTGACGACGGAACTAGGGCTAGCAGACTGGTTTCAGGCTCCTGATTGGAGAGAGTTTGGACGTGGACGCTGGTTGCAAAACGGGATGGGGACCAGATCGACAGCAAAGCACTCGATCTGAGGACGAGAGGAGAATGATCGCAAAGAAGGACCTACACCGCCGTCAGGAACCCACCTCAAGTCGCCTAGGGAACCCTAGGCACTGAGGACTCTAAAACAGACGCCTGGTCGGCATGGCCGACAATGATTGATCTTAGGGCAAGAGCGAAGGGAATAAATGAGAAAGTGTAGCAAACTGATGACAAGCATCGACAACTTATGGCCTGTTTAGTTACCAAAAATTTTCCTAACTACCCGTCACATCAATCTTCGGACACTGATTAGGAGTATTAAATGTGAATTAATGACAAAACCCATTTCATAACCCCTACCTAATTTTTCGATACGAATCTAACAAGCCTAATTATACCATGATTAGACAACGTTGTGCTACAGTAAACAATCTCTAATGACGAATTAATTAAGCTTAATGGATTCGTCTCACGATTTCCCGTCCATTCATGTAATTAGTTTTGTAATTAGTCTATATTTAATCCTCCTAATAGGCCTTCAAAGAGACTCCAAATTTTTTTGGGAGCCAACTAAACAGGCTCTTAGACAGATGTGAGTGTCCAGATAGCACACAAGCACAGATGTTTGCAAGCAAGCAATTTATGGATTTTATAGTACAATATGACACAGCAAAGTTTTCGTCAAGTCCACAGACCCCACATGGTGATGCCAACTCACGCTTAAGCATAACAGTATTTACGAATCTACCAAATAAGTGTAGCAGTCCGCGTGACATTGCGGCTCAACAGCATTATAGCATGAATCACATCTGCAAAAGAGGTACACCAACATAAGTATACAGAAGGTAAGTTCAATAAATCAAAAGTATGAACCAGAAGCATTTGGCATCATGGAAATGTGCAATCAGAGGAAGAATAATGAGGATACTCAGTTTTGAGCACAGGTAACCTAGAGGACATTTGCAGAGCATTTACCGTAAATAGCTCAGAATATTAGCTGAGAAAATTGAAAGTCTTGATCACAAGTATCCCAGTTATAAAATTCGAGCCAAAAAATGTGCCTTGTGTAAGACAAAATCTACTGTTGGTGTGCAAAATGCAAAACATGCTTCAGCAACAAATTTGTACACCTATGTATGCAATATAAATGGTAATACATAATCACTGCCGAGCGCATCACAATAACACTTAAGGGTACACCATTGAAGCACACTACTTCGTCGCATATTGCAAAAGGCTCAGCTAATTCTATGAACATGCTAATCTATTAATTTTGCAACTTCAACTACCTTTTACTTGGCGACAAACCAATCTCTTTCATGCATGCTCTTACGTTCAGAGTGAGGTCGTATGGCAGCTCTCTACTATCACAACAACCACCTTTCTACTTCAGATGTATATATTCATGGACAAGCATCCTGACATGATAAGGTAAGGGAAAAGAATGTGGTGATATGGATCGGCTGTTAAACTCTAAGGCTCGTTTGGCACAGTCTCGGGCCACCAGAAGGGCAACCATGTCAACTGACACGAGGAGACAATTTTGTTTGGCTCCCTCTCCACTGAACGGCTCCAGTCACCAGGATTTCACTGCTGAAGCCGTTCTCCACCTAGCCCTTGGTAGGGCTCCAGCAGAAGCCACCAAAGGAGTCGGAGCTGGAGCCCTCCCAAACGGGGCCAAAATGTGCATATTCCAGATTTCCAGCATGGCTACCGGAAAACCTCATGCATACAACACCGATCAATTGATCAATCAATTTTACTACAACTCTAACTTTACCTGACACATATGCTCCAGAAAAGGAAAAACTGCAACAGTATGTACAGCCACACAGGTAACATCACCATCAGCAAATGATGCCCCGTTTAGTTTCCAAAAATTTCACCAACTACTCGTCACATCAATCTCCGAACACTAATTAGGAGTATTAAATGTGGATTAATGACAAAACCTATTACACAACACCTTAATTTTCGAGACGAATCTAACGAGCCTAATTATGTCATGATTAGACAACATCATGCTACAGTAACCAATCTCTAATGGCGGATTAATTAGACTTAATGGATTCGTCTCACAATTTCCGGTTATTTTTGTAACTAGTATACGTTCAATACTCCTAATAGACCGACCTTGTAACAGGACCAAAAAATTTCATTTCACCAACTAAATGGGGCCTGAATATAGATATACAAGATGAGCATGTTTCAAACACTGTAAGTTCAATAAGCATTACACTACTGTTCCCAACTTCCCATTGATATTTGCCAAGCACACACGCAGGCCTTATCTGGTACTAGTATCGTATGGAACAGCTAACTAGCAGAATGTGAAACACACAGTATGTATTCATGTGGTCAGTTCCTAAGACAAATTGGACCTGAACTACAAGGAACGACAAATGTGCAGGATATTCGTAGACAAAAATATTACTGCGACAAGTGCCTTAAATAACATAGCCCACACGCTCGGAATGAACCAGAGTAATGTCACGTGAAACTAACACAATGCCCCCAGAGAAACTTCCATCTATGACAGTATCAGATTCAGTTATAAAAATGCAAGCCCTTGCAGACCACTTAACCCCATGATGCTGCTTTAGGCATCTACAGACTAATAATGATCTCTAACATCAGAGGTAACAACTATATAGTTATTGTAAATGCAAATTACTACATAGTTTAGTGGTGAAAAATTGAAGGTACATCATTATTTGCCAAATTTATCTGCTCCATTGTGCAACTCAAAAACTCCCTATTGTGTCACTCAAAAACTCTGAAAAGCTTGTGTTCAACTGATACCACCTTCATTTGCAATCAGGCACAATGTTATCCAGCAACCACGATCAATATAGTAGTTTGCGACAATATTCATAGGCTGCCACAGCAAAACATACATTTAGTGTGTGGGGGCTATAATCAATCTATCATCACCTGAAAACGCTGAAAGGCTCTCAGCCGCGGGCCTTGAGTTCGGCAAGGCGGCGAGAGAGGTCGTCCTCGTCGACCTTCTCCTTATCCTTGGCAGCAGGGATGGCGTGCGCAGCAGCCTGCGGCAGGCCGACGGAGACCTCGAGGCCATAGTCGTCTGCGACCTGCTGCATGAGGCTGTTGACCTCGGTCTCGGGCGTGGAGAGGGAGGTGGAGCCGGCCATGGCGCCCTCCATGAACTCGGCCTGGACCTCCATGTTGACGAACTGGCGCTCGAAGTTGTCCATGGTCTCGGACATCTTCTGGAGGTTCCCGGTGGCGAGTGCGGAGTCTAGCGACTTGACGATGGACTGCATGGACTTGCCGATGACCTGCATCTTGGCCTGCGTGTCGAGGCGGGCGACGACGGCGTCGAGGCGGGAGGCGAGGCGGAGGTAGTTCATGTGCTCGGTGCGCTTGCGGATGGCGTTCTCGGCGTAGATGCGGGCGCCGTCCATGTTGCCCTTCTCGATCGCCTTCTTCACCTTGAGCTTCTGCTCCTTCTCCTCCTTCTCGCACTTGCGCGCCTGCCGCTGCAGCGACTTGGAGGTGAACTTGAGGTCGAAGATCTGGTTCATCAGCTTCTCAGGGTTCCCCATGGCCGTCGACGAGCGGGGGTCGCTAGGGCTGGGCTGGATCTGCGATCCGGCTAGGGCTTGGGGGAGATCGAGGTGGGGAGTCGCCGGATCGGGTAGGGTTCGCGGCGGTGAGGAGGGGAACCGAATGGGGATTTTTGTGGAAGCGATCGGGTCGGGAGACTGGATACGATTTTGATCGGGGAAGACGACCACGCGGTTCGGGGGCAACACGGTGAAGGAAACGGCAACGCGCTGCGTTTGGCGGAGGGGGGAGGGGCGTGTGGGGTCGTCGTGTGGTGGCCGTGTCACGGCGTGGTTCCGTTCGGCTGCGTATCCACCGTTCATGCGCATCCAACGATCTCCTCTCGGTTGACTTTGCTTCTATTGTCTGATGAGAAGAATTCTTCAAAGGGTGTGCCATTGTTAATATACTGTAGTGTGCATGTTAGTGAAAGCTAAGAAATGTTAATTTAAAAAAAACAAGCTAAGAAATGTCAGAAGTCTAGATACCAACATAATTTATACTGCAAATTTTAAGCTACATAACATACTCTTGCGTAAAGGCTTCGTACCAAAAATTTCATTCCTTCACCCTTTTATCGTAGAGACTTTGGAAAGGTTGACATTTTCTTCCACTTGAAAAATTATATATGTATAATTGTGTTGCGACAAACATATCTTGACGCGATATGACATATCGATAGTAAGTACTAATTTATCGTGTTAATATTGGACAATGATTCATAATCCAAAATTGCATCACATATAGGAACATCTATCCGTACATATATTGTAATTATTTTGCTAGGTCCAAGAAGTGAATTGGAGCTATGAGCATGTTAGAGCAGGGCCAGCGGCGATAGCATGCGACCGACAGCAAGGCAAAAAAAGGGGTGACCTGGAGGAGAGAAGGCAAGAGAGACAGCGCTGGCGGTCGCTAGGTTCAGCGCCAAGCACGACACGCGCTCCTAGGCACTAGGCTGCAGTGCCTCTCTCCCCTCATCTCTGCAAATGGGTCCCACACTAGGCCACTGTCCTCTGCGAGCCTCTTTCCGTTTATGAGGGTGGGTCCCATTCTCAATTAAAAACTTGTGACCTGCTGGCTTGGCTCTACGCGGAGCTCAAAGTAGTGATCTTGTCTTCACTTCTGACATGCAGCAGTAGCAGCCAAGGGCCACACACTTGCCATGGATGAAGTCGTAATGCTTGCAACACTCACCCGACAACGTGCACGTTGACACACCGTGTGATTCTACTAACTATACCCTTGCCTCGTGCACTTGTTTTTTGCCTCACACGTTTTATGATCGATATGTGAGAAATATACGCAGTTATAAAACTCATGGTGTTATCTTTGATAACAAGATGTCGATAGAGTTATATCGGTAATGTAATTATATACGTGGAACGTTGAGACAGTACAATCTTTGAATGACAAAGGGCATCAGATGCTCCTGATGGCTAGGAAATGGATTTTCTTCCATGTACCTCTCCTGTTTCTCTTGGTCCTTTCTTCAAGGACCCAGTGGCGAAGCCAGCAACAGCTCTTAGGAGGGGCTGCTAACGCCTTCTTCCTCCTCCGAACCCTCTTCTCATCTTCTTGCACCTGCAGCCTAGGGGGGGCTCCGGTGGGGCTCCATGGCGCCGACGGCGGTAGGGGGGGCTCCACCCCCACCGGTAGCTTCGCCGCTGCAAGGACCTCAATCTTGTAACTGAGCGGCAACTCCTTTCGAATTAATGAAATGTAGGTGGAGATTTTTCCCCGGTATGGTTCGAAAAAAAAGGCTAGGAAATGGTGCCTAAGATAACCACAACAAACTTAGTGACTTTTTTGGATGGTTCAACGATGCTTTGGATGGACAAAAAAAAAGAAGGGGAATAATTTGAAGCAAAGATAGAAAAAATATCGTAGGTTATAAGAATAATATATAAAGACTTCTCTTAATGATTTCTATGTAAATTCATTGATAGGAAAAATAGAGTTCTATCAATTCATAGTTTGTTTCCTAAATGGTTAGATGATATAAATTAATATGTAAACCAATAGAAGCAGTTCTACATCAACTAAATCGACCAATTGAGAAAAGTTGAAGGATGTACTTGGATATTTTGCCATTTGAAAACTAGTAGGCAAAAAGAGTTGCATCGTGGCGATAAGAGATCGTCGATTAGGGTGGAAGAGAAATGTCTCTATGTGCATAGAAAAAAAATACTTTTAAAAAAATCAAAACGACAAGTATTATGAAACAGAGAGAGTAAAAGCTACGATAGTTGCAAATCAGATCAAGTGTTTTTAAGTAAATCCTACTTCTATGATATTTTTGTTGGTAGGGTATTGCGTGAACGAGTAATCTTTTCCAGGCTAGATGAGATGAAGCTCAAGGTTTTTCTAGAGGCCTTTTTCCATATAGTTTTAAGATTTCCTCTTGTGGTCAATTACAAGGCTAGATCAAATGAAATGAAAAAGGCATAACCTCTAAACGATGAATTGGACATATCTATGGCCCTCTTTCTTTTTAAAAAAATAAATCTTTTGATTTCACACTTTCTTCTTCTCATGTCATAAGTCATAACTTTCAAATCTCTACCTAATACTAAAGCAAGGATTACATCTGTCTTTTTTTTCGTCCGTCCTGACAGGTGGGACCCGCTTGTCAGAGCCTGTGTCTCTGTCTCCCTCACCTCCACACCGCCGCGTGCCTCCCGTTCGGCCCGTCTTGGACTGCCGCGGCGCCGACGGAGTACACCGCCGCTACGCCTGATCCAAGGTGGAGGAGAGAGGAAGGGGCATTGCTGGGGATCCTAGCGCGCCGGGAAACCCAAGACCTGCGGCATCCACGGTGGAGGAGAGAGGGAGGGGTCCTCGCCTCCTCGGCGTCCTTCCTTCCCGTGCGCTAGAGTCCTCTCGCATGCGGGATTTGGCCTCGCGGTTCACCGGCTCCACCGCCGCCCCCAAAAACAGGAAGCTCGACGGAGCGGTGGCGCGGCCTCACGGCTCCCCGGATCCACCGCTACCGCCGAGGGCAAGGAGCTCGACGGAGGGCGACGCGGCCCCAAGCTCGCCCCTCGTCAGCAGGAGGAGGCGAGGCCCCGAAGCTCACCGACCGGAGGAGCAGGCGAGGAGGCAGCGCGGCCTCGAGACTCCCTGGATCCACCGCTGCCGCCGGGGGCAAGGAGCTCCGCGGTGGAGCCGGCTCGCCTACTAGGGAGCAGGCAAGTGGTCATCACGGCCTCTCGCGGGCCTACCGGCAGAGGAGGAGAGGGAGAGAACGGGGGGAGAGAGATGGAGACGGGGTAGGGAGAGGGAGTGGATGTGATGGGGTGGGCCAGCTGAGAAGGAGTAGGAGGAGCAGCCGGGTCCTGCACAGGGATGGCAATGGGCAGGGTAGGGTAAGGGTAAAGCATTTACCTGCCTGTTGGCATACCCGTCTATCTCTATTATACCCTTACCCGCCAAATGTAACGGGTAAGAAAGCTTACCCGTACCCTTACCCGTAGGGTAACAGGGTACCCGCTGGGTATTGAACATAAAGTCTCAATGAGTTCATATCCAACAGTAAAATAATAATTTGGTTGCTAAATAAGTCTCAAACTTCACAATCACACACATACTGACATAAATAAGTCTCAAATTTCAACTCTCAAAATGTCACATATGCTGACATGCAGCGGGGTGTGGGGATCTGGCCGGAGGAGGTGGTTGTCGAGCGGCGGGACGCGGGGCTCCGGCCGGAGGACACGGCGTGCTGACTTGGGGTTGGCGGGAGCAGCGAGGCGCGGGGATCCGGCTGGAGGAGGCGGAGTGGGAGTGGCAATCTGAGCAAAGGAGGCGGCGTCAGTCGCCGCATGGCCCGCGTTGGTAGATAGGGTGGTGTGCTTGGGTTTGTATATATTGGCTTGGGTCAAATGTTTGTATGAACTTCTTTAATAAGGGTACCCGTTGGGTACCCACGGGTAGAAATTCATACCCGTAGCTCTACCCGTGGGCAGAATTTCATGCTCATACCCTTACCCTTACCCATAAGGTAGGGTACCCGCGGGTACCCTTACCCATGGGTAAAACTGCCATCCTTAGTCCTGCAGGCCTCCGATGGCGGGCGTCGGCGAGCAACTCCGCAGGAGCAGTGCACGACGATACGGAGAGAGGCGAGAGAGACCGTGAGAAAAAGAAGGGATTGAGATAAGGTTTGGTTTTTTTGTTTTGGCCCTTTTCTTTATTAATGATAGCATTTGAGTATCTAGAATTTCTATTTTCTTATATTTAGATCTCTAAAACTTCTATTACCTCTCATTTTAGTCCTCATAGAGGTAACAAATAATTTTTTAACTGAAGATGATAGTTGAAAGTGGATAAATAAAAAATATGATTGTTGGATATAGAGTAAATATCTAGAGTAACATGAGTGTGAGAGAAACTAATGTAGAGTAAAGAATCTTACTTACTGTCAGGGGGTGAGACCTGGACAGATCCGCTAGGGGGTCGCCCTAGTGGTTTGCAGGTTAATGGAGGATCAGGACCTAAGAGCGTAGGTGGTTATGCACGTGGTGCACACGGAACTAGGCGAGTATGGCGGCGAAGAACAAGGAGACAAGGGTTTATACTGGTTTGGGCCTCCGGAGAGTAAAACCCTACGTCCAGTTGTGGTGGATTATGTGTGGTTGAGTTTCGATCCCCTTTGCTTGGAGCCCTAGGCCGCCTTATACGGGGAGGACGGGCTAGGGTTTCCTTGCAAGGTCGGTTGACCCATGTCGGGGTCGGTTACAACTGGTGGGAGGCTTATCTCCCAAATTACAAGGGGTATCCCGTGATACTCGGAGCTACAGGCGGCGGCGCGCCAGGTCGCCGTGTCTTGACTTGCACGCCAAGGCTTCGCGGGTCTTCCGGGATCCTGATCAGGTCGCCGGGCCCACTTGTAAGGTCGACGGGTCTTCTGGCAGGTCGGGTCCACTTGTCAGGGGCCTCTGGGACCCTGGCCGGTGGGGACCCATGGGTACCCATGTCTCTCAAGCCCCGATCGACGTGTAGGCGTAGCGTCCGAGGCAGGGTCGTGTCGAAGAGCAGCAGAGGCGCGGCACCGTCGAGGTCGTGAAGGGTGCACAGGGATCAAAAAGAAAAGAAACCCCTCCGATGTGCGCTCGAAGTTGAACGTCGAGCTTCTGGGTCGAAGTGAAGACGAGGCGTAGATCATGCAGAATCACCGACCTGACCTGAATCAGGCATGTTGTAGTAGCAGTCACGACCTTCAGAAAGGTTAACAAGCCTACCAAGGGTAGGTCGAGCCAAGATGTGATGGAAGCAGGCTTCCATTAGGTCGAGACGACCCAAAGAAAATAGGGCGTCGAAGACGCACTAGTGTAGTAGCCCCCGAGCAGTAAAGCGACCAGTATGGCCAGTTTGATGCTCTAAAGAAGAAGAAAAAGAATTAGCCGAACCTACGACCTTCTGCTTAGGAAACAGATGCTCTTGTAGGGTCGACGCTAGAGGACAAGAGCTCCAGAATCTTTGCAGAGAGTAGCAGGCGACAGGTCTGTCGTAACCAGAGTCACGAGTGCACTGTACGGTCACGGGCCAGCATACTCATGAAGCACAGGTTACTGCCACCCGCAAAAGACAAAAGTGCCTCAGTGTGCAGTCAGGTAGGGGTCAGGCGCGCTGATGCCTTTTCACAGGTGAACAGTACCTCGTGCTCCACGAGGGCACAGCACCTTCGAGGATAAAGACGCCACGCAAGTTGTCCTGGCGAGTGAGACTGGATTGCATGTGCTTGGTGGTATAAATAGGTGCCCAAGGTTTGAAGCAAACCGCACCAATCTTCAGACGAGATCCAAGATGACCCAGTGTAGTAATATTGCCACGCCGTGGGCTTGTGTCCGCCCACCAGAGTGTAGAGGTGATGTAGTTCATGCTTGGAGTTAGAAGAATGCTTGCGAGGCTCGAAGAACTCGATTGGCCTCTTCTCCCAGCCTCACCGAGGAGCCCGGAAGGAGTATGAAGCAGCAGTTGCATCGTCAGCCCTCACACCTTCAGGCCTGATTTGATGCTGGAGAGCACCGCACTCCACCCGGCGAGTTTGGTGTTAAAGCTCGGACCTTCTGCAATCGTGCGGCGAAGCTAAGACTTGATGCTGGGCGCTGCAGGAGACCGGTTGGTGCGTGAGTAGAGGTAGCTGTGTGGCAGCTGCCTCCACAGTGGCTGTAGAGGTCGTCGAGTAGGCCCTGAAGCTAGAAGAAAGCTTGCGACAAGCCTTATTAGTGTAGACTGAGTCGCGAGCACTTTGGAAGGTGATTCAGGACCTGTAAGATCTTTGTATCTTGTAATTTGGCCAAGGGCCAAACTCTTTGTAGCTTATGAAGCTGTAAATATAGATTTGCATGAGCAGTGTTATGGCTTTAGTAATTAGTAGGGGCGCCCGGGCTGCAATGGTACGGATACCAAGGTCCCAGCGGGGCTGTAATAGCACGCCGACCTTCAGGAGGCCTTCCGTAGAGACAAGGGGTCCGTGTCGACCTGGGTCGGCACGGCCGTTGTGCAGTGACACAACGAAGGTAGTCAACCTGAAAAATTCTAGGTCTGTAACGACCTAGAAGGCAGCAGGGCCTTAGCAACCTCGGGGGAGTGCTACTTGACCAAGAGGTCGCCAACGGGCAGTGGAGCCATTAACCACGGGGCCATCGGTATTAGCCATTAAGGCAGTTTAGTAGGTAGCAGGACCTTAGCGACCTCAAGGAGGCGCTACTTGACCCAGAGGTCGCCAACGGGCAGTGGAGCCTTTAAGCACGGGGCCGTCGGTGTAAACCAGCCACGAAGGCTAAGGCAATCCAGTAGGTAGCAGGACCTAGGAGCCAGGGATGTGAACTCGCTAATGAAAGCTGAGGCGACCTACCAAGCAGTAGTACCTGTCGACCTTGAAAAGGTGTTGTCATGGACCTGGAGGTCGTCAGAGGCCAAGAGACCTTGAAGAAAATAAAGGGGAGGGGGCCTGAAATAAGGCATAGCGAGTCCATGGACACCAGGCCGTTGGGCAAAAACCAACGGGCATGGATTCCTGCACGGCTCGAGCCGTAACTGCCTGTAGCCGTTAGGCCGAAAGAGCCGTTAGGCAATGGATCCGTTGGGTCGCCGGTGATCTCGGCGAAACCGAGGGGACGTTTGGGGCGCCGCGGCCCACCGCACTGTGATGGCCCAGTTATAAAAGGCCGAGCGAAGGGTCGAGGACCCCACTCGCTTCCATTCCCCGCAGCAGCTAGGGTTTCCAATCCGCCGCCAGAAGCTTTAGCGCATAGAATCGCCGGTGTCGCTGTGCTTAGATCCGCCGCGTCCAGCGCCGCCGTATGCGTCAAAAGTCCCTGGTGGTGTTTAGAACTAGATCCACCGATTTGGAGAAAGAGGAAATGACCCCAGAGCTTGCGCTGGCCCCGGAGAAGGTGTGGGAGCACTCGACGGTGATGGAGGCGCAGCTCAAGGAGCTGGTGGAGCGCGGGCTGCTGAAGCCCAGGGAGCAGGTGGGGTGGAGGCCCGCCGCCGGTGAAGCGTTCCCCTCCGAGGGAACTGGGGAGACCATCGCCTTCGTCTCGTATGTCGAGCGCGGCTTCGGAGTTCCGGCGGGCGACTTCTTCCGCGGGCTTCTCCACTTCTACCGCATCGACCTGGTGCATCTCGTCCCCAACACCATCACCACGGTATCCTCGTTCATCCACCTGTGCGAGGCGTACCTGGGGATACCGCCACATTTCGACCTGTGGCGGTATTTCTTCGAGGTGAAGAAGACAGGGAAGAACAGCGTCGTCGGCGCCGTCGGCTTCATGCTACGCCGCCACATGAAGACGGTGTACATCGACATGGAATTGCCGGACAACACCCAAGGCTGGAGGCGGGGCTGGTTCTACGTCGACAACCCAAACTAGCGCTGCCGACCAGGTCGGGGCTCGCGCCAGTCCCGGTGCCAGAGTGGTCCAACCAGTTGACGTCGCGGGAGATGGACGTCGTCAAGCCGCTGCTGGAGGACCTCAAGCAACGGAAGGAAGAAGGGCTGACTGGCGGAGCAGTGGCCATCAGTTTTAGCCGGAGGCTGCTGCAGCCGATCCAAGATCGGGTGCACCCGGCCTACGAATACTGGGGGCAGACCGACCCAATCCGCGTACAGCAGCGTAAGGTCTCCAAGCAGGAGATGGTGGCGCGAGTGAGGGAGCTCTTCAACGGGGTGATCCGGAACCGAACATGCCCCAAGGCGATCTCCCTCACGCGGCCTGCGGACGTGGTATGTCGCTGATCGACCTTGATTTCTCTATTGTTGTTGCATTCCCCTTTTTCTGAAACACAGGTCGACTGTGTGCAGGGTCGTGAAGGTTTGTTCTGGTGTCCGGCTCCCCTTGCGGACGAGGGGGAGCGCAGCTTCAAGGTCCGGGCAGTGGAGGACGTGATTGCTCCACCGCCGGAATTGTTGGAGAACTACCTCTCCGACTCATCGGTGGGGGGTAGCAATGACGAGGGTTCGCCCGTGGTGAGCCCCGCGCCGACGACTCGGCGTACGCGGCAGGCCACCGCCAAGATCCCGGCGCACAAGGGTGTCAAGATCATCTCCGCCAGCATCGAGGCGGAGAAGAAGAAGAGGAAGAGGAAAGACGTCACTGCCTCGTCGGAGACGGCAACGACTACCACCGAGGTCGTTTTTGAGGAGCAGGACGATGCGCGGTCGTGCGACGTCGCCACAGGATCGGGCAACGTAGCGGCCGTGGGAGGGGGAGGCACCACACTCGGTGTTGTGAGTGAGCAACAGCCGAAGTCGAGTGCAGGAGGCATGAGCGACCAGGGGTCGCGGAAGAAGCCAAGGCGGGCGCCGCCTAGGCCAATGTCGGTGAAGTTGAAGGCCGACAGTAGGTATGTTACAGAGCTTGATTGTATGCTTTGCTTCATCTATGTCATTTGTTGAGTGCGCCGGTGCTGACGAGATTTGTTAACTTTTGGCAGCGGGGCTCCTGCTGCATCAGGAAGCAGCAAGAATGCCTCGGGCCAAGAGGCCTTTGAGCGGAAGGTTGTGAAGGTGCCAGTGGGGCAGTCGCCGGCGACCTCAGGCGGGGACGTCACCAGCGAGGTCCCTGAGACTGTGGGGACAACCCCGTCGGTGGCAGCCAAGGTCGCTGCTGAAAGCTCACAGCAGGAGGAGGGCCCGCGCCAGCAAGACCCGCCTGAGTTAAGTCTGCCAGGGACGCGGGGGGCGGTAGCCGGAGATGGAAGCGGGGAAGCCGAACAGCAACCCTGCCTCTATGAAGGTACTCCATGGGAAGACGACATCTGGCTGATGCCAAGGATCTTGATGACTTCAAGGCGGCGCAGGCGATCATCGGCAGGACGCTCGGGGTAAGTTTGCATTACCATTGGGGCTGCATCTTGGGTTCGTCCGAACGCAATGTTTTAACGATCTCGATGTGTTGTTGCAGACTCTTGCTGAGCGCACACAGAAAAGGGCGACCCTGCTAAAGGAGGGTGCCAATCTTCACGCGGAGCTGGTAACGGCCCGGGAGGCCGTGCTTCAGGCCAAGGTGGAGGCCGCGAAGAAAATAAAGAGCCTCAAGGACGAGGCGATCTTAATGGACCAGGCCGTCGAGGCCTTGAAGCGGGAGCTTGAAGCTGCAAAGCTGAAGGCGAAGGAAGCGGAGGACGGTCTGAAGAACGCCGCCGCAGGTACGTCGAGAGACGCCTTTTTGGTCTTTTATGCTTGACCGTCGTGGTGACACGTTCTTGACCTCGGCGCTTGTAGAGGCCAAGAAGAGGGAGACTGCCTTGAAGAAGGATCTCAAGGAGTCGAAGGAGCAGGTGAAGATCCTCAAGGAGAAGCACCAGGAGGTCATCGCGAGTGAGTCTTACTTCACCCGTAAAGCTGCTTATGAATTTGGGACGCGCAGGGATCTAGAGATCGACCTTGGACGGGTGATGCAAACCCTTAGTGATCATCAAGAGATGACTGCAGATCTTGAGAAGGAATTGGACGACCTGAAAGAGGCCGCCGAGTATCTTGTGGATGTCTACGCCCCGAAGGTCGAGGGTGGACCACAAGAGCTCGTCACGCGGTTGGAGGACGCGGAGGGTCGCATAAAGACCTTGCTAGTAGACAGCGGCAAGCTTGCTGCTGCTACGGCACTGGCCACGGTGAAACATCATGAGCCGTCGTTCGACCTGGAGAAGGTCAAGGAGGAGCTCGCCTGGTCGCAGCTGGTGGCCAGTGAAGAGATTCAGGCCGTCGCGGAGGAAGTCATGAAGAAGATAGACCTATAGGCGTAGCTCAGAACTGACAAACAGTTAGTAACAGTGGGTCGTGGACCCTTTTGATGTAATATAAACTTTGCATGAATGAAAAAGGCATGTCGCGTGATCCCTTATTTGACTTTGTATACTCTTTATAAGAACGTAAAGGTAACGAAGTTGCGAGACCCCCTTTTCCTCCGCTAACCCAACTCAGTGGAGGAACGGCTTGCTGACCACACGGCTCTACGTTGGAGGCTTAGGTGCGGCCGGCGCGCGAAGGGGGTCGGGGACCCAAGGTCAAGCAACCCCACGACCTAGAAATACTTATAAAATGCATAAGAAGCTGTGGTAAGGGAACACTTGTAAAGGGAGAGGTGGAAACCCCAGGTCGAGCGACCCTTAGATTGGCAAAGCCAAGCCCCCGAGCGTGAAGGGCCGAGCTTAGAGCCAAGCCCCCGAGCGTGAGGGGTCCGGTTTTAAACCAAGCCCCCGAGCGTGTCGAAGGGGAGGGGTACACAGAAAACAAGCAGGTTGAAAGGGAAATCTTTATTTTTATATAGAATTACAAAGGATGGAGTACATAGCTTTATTGTGATACAAGGCTCCTAAGGATAGAAGCGACGCAAGTGCTCGATGTTCCAGGGGTTAGGCACACCCTGGCCATCGGCCCATTGGAGGCGATAGGTCGCCGGTCCGATGACCTCCTTAACTATGAAGGGGCCTTCCCAAGGTGCAGAGAGTTTGTGCATATCCTTGGTGTTCTGGATACGCCGCAAGACTAGGTCGCCAACGTTGAAGGAACGTTCGCGCACATTGCGATCGTGATAGCGACGTAGCTGCTGCTCGTGGCGAGTGTGGCGCATGAGCGCAGCCACACGGTGTTCCTCGATGCTGTCGAGGTCGAGGCGGCGTGTTTGCTCTACTTCTCCTTCATCGAAGTGCTGGATGCGAGGGGCGCCAAAGGCCACATCGGTGGGGAGGATAGCCTCTGATCCGTAGACCAGGAAGAAGGGTGAGTACCCTGTAGCCGAGCTGACCTGGGTCCTGAGACCCCAGAGGATGTGAGGGAGCTCTGAGAGCCACCTGGTGGCGTAAGGCGCTGAGCCGTCGAAGATACGGTCTTTTATGGCCTGTAGAACCATGCCGTTGGCCCGCTCGACCTGGCCGTTACACCGCGGGTGCGCCACCGAGGAGTAGTATACGTTGATCAGGCTGTCTTGACAGAAGTCCCAGAATTCGACTCCTGTGAAGGCCGTGCCAAGGTCGGTGACAATCCTATTTGGCACCCCGAAGCGATTGGTGATCTCCTCGATGAACTTAGTCGCCTCTTTCGACGTGACGCTGGAGACGGGGCGGACCTCGATCCACTTAGTGAACTTTTCCACCGCCACGAGTATGTGCTTGTAGCCGCCGGGGGCGGTATTGAAAGGTCCCACAGAGTCGAGACCCCAAACTGCGAAGGGCCACGACGGAGGGATGGTCCTGAGGGCCTGAGCCGGGAGGTGCTGCTGCTTAGCGAAGAATTGACACCCCTTGCAACGACGTACAAGTTATTGGGCATCAGCCAAGGCCGTGGGCCAGTAGAAGCCAGACCTGAAGGCTTTGCCTACCAGGTTGGAAGAGGCGGCGTGGTTGCCGCACTCGCCACCGTGGATCTCGTCCAAGAGCCTGAGGCCCTCGGATCTGAGGATGCACCTCATCAGTACTCCGGTGGAGGCGGACCTCCGGTAGAGTTCCTTGCCGACGATGACGTAGTTGGCACTACACCTCGTGATCTTTTCTCGCTCTGCCTTGTCCTCAGGTACTCGATGCTCGAGGAGGAAGGCAATGAAGTCGAGGCGCCAATCATCTTCTGCGTCGATCATGAGGATCTCGCGACCTGCAGGTGAGGTAAGCTCGTCGTCGGGTGACTCTGGGTCGGGGATGAGCTTGATGGACGGCTTGCGTAAGTCTTGGACGAACACGCCGGCCGGAACCAGTGCGTGCTTAGAGCCAAGCTTGGAGAGGACATCCGCGGCGACATTGTTGTTGTGGCAGACGTGGTGGAACTCGAGCCCTTCGAAGTGACGCTCGAGCTTGCGCACCTCGGCGCAGTATGCATCCATCGTATCCTTCCTAGCTTCGGAGTCCTTGCTGACTTGGTCGATGACAACCTTGGAATCGCCGTAGGCCAGGAGGCGCTTAATCCCGAGGGAGACAGCGATACGGAGCCCATGGATGAGAGCCTCGTATTCGGCACCATTGTTGGACGCCTTGTAGTGGATCTGTAGGACGTACTTGAGGTAGTCGCCCTTAGGGGAGATCAACAAGACGCCCGCGCCTGCACCTTCGAGGTTCAGGGAACCGTCGAAGTACATCTTCTAATGCTCAGGTCGCTCCGGCGGCGGAGGCTGCTGGATCTCTGTCCACTCAGAGATGAAGTCTGCGATGACTTGGGATTTGATGGCCTGCCTAGGGCAGAACTCTAGGTCGAACTCGCCTAGTTCGATAGACCACTTGACGACGCGCCCAGAGGTGTCACGACTCCGTAGGATCTCGCCAAGGGGAAAGGCCGAGACGACCTTGATCTTGTGGGATTGGAAGTAGTGCCGGAGCTTTCGCGAAGTCATGAGTAGCACGTAAAGTATCTTCTGGGGCTGGCTGTACCTGGTCTTGCTGTCAGACAGGACCTCGCTGATGTAGTAGATAGGTCGCTGAATGGGGTAAGGTCGCCCCTCTTCAGGTCGCTCAGCCACCAAGACAGCGCTGACCACGAGGGTGGTCGCCGAGATGTAGAGCAGTAAGGGCTCCTTAGGTGCCGGGGGCACCATCACCGGGGGCGTCGTAAGGAAGGTCTTGAGTTGCTCAAGAGCTTGGTCCGCCTCCTCGGTCCAGGCGAACTTGTCCGCCTTTTTTAACAGCTTGAAGAAGGGTAGCCCTTTTTCTCCGAGCTTGCTAATGAATCGGCCTAAGGCCGCCAACATGCCTGTGAGCTTCATGACGTCCTTCTTGCCGGTAGGTCGCTTCATCTTGAGGATGGCATCCACCTTGGTAGGGTTGGCTTCGATGCCCCGGTTGCTGACCATGAAGCCGAGGTGCTTGCCAGACGGGACACCGAAGATGCACTTTTCTGGATTGAGTTTCCAGCGGTAAGTGCGGAGGTTGGCGAAGGTCTCCACGAGGTCAGCTATGAGCTTGTCCTCGTGAGTGGTCTTGACGACCACGTCGTCGACGTAGGCTTCCACGTTCTTGCTGATCTGGCTGGCCAGACACTTCTGGATGGCCTTTTGATAGGTCGCACCCGTATTTTTGAGGCCGAAGGTCATGGCCGTATAGCAGTAGATGCCATGGGGCGTTATGAACGCCATCTTGTCTTGGTCAGAGACCTTCAGGGCTATCTGGTGATACCCTGAGTAGCAATCGAGGAAGCAGAGAAGGACGCTCCCGGCCGTGGAGTCCACGACCTGGTCGATACGCGGAAGAGGGAAGGGGTCTTTAGGGCAGTGCCTGTTGAGATCAGTGTAATCGATACACATTCTCCATTGACCGGTTTTCTTTGGTACAAGAACCGGGTTGGTGAGCCAAACCGGGTTTTTACACTCTCGGATAAATCCGGCAGCTAGGAGCTTTATTAGCTCTACCCTAATGACGTCCTTGCGATCTTTCGCAAAGCGGCGAAGCTTCTGCTTGACAGGCTTCGCCGTCTTGCTTACATCCAAGGCGTGCTCAGCCAGCTCCATAGGAACACCTGGCATATCCGATGGACTCCAAGCGAATATGTCGGCGTTATCCCGGAGGAAGCTGGTGAGCGCGAGTTCCTATTTGGGGTCGAGCCCGTCGCCGATCACCACCGTCTTCTCTGGGTCGGCAAGGCCGAGGCAGACCTTCTTCGTTGATGGAGCCGCGTCTAGGGCGGTCTCGGTGCGCTTCTGCTCCGGGACGGGCTGGTCGACAGGGTCGACTTTTGCGGCCTCGGCCACCAAGACCGCGGAGGCCTCGGCGGCAGCGGAGGTCGCAGCGAGGTCGAGGGCCTCCGTGTTGCACCTGAAGGAGATGACGAGGTCCCCTTTGACGGAGAGGACCCCTCGCGGAGCCGGCATCTTCAACACCAAGTAGGTGTAATGCGGGATGGCCATAAATCTGGCCAGCATTGGGCGACCTAGGATCGCATGGTAGGAGGACTTGAAGTTGACAACCTCGAAGTTAAGGTACTCCGTGCGGAAGTTCGCCTCCGTACCAAAAGTCATCGGGAGGGAGACTCGACCCAGGGGTTGGGCCGCCTTCCCGGGGACGATGCCGTAGAAGGGCTCGTCGCACTCCGTCATCTTGTTGAAGTCGAAGCCCATCTTCTTGAGGGTATCAACGAAGATGATGTTGAGGCCACTGCCTCCGTCGATCAGGGTCTGGGAGAGCAGGGCTCCATCCACTATAGGCTCGACGACGAGCGGGTAGGATCCAGCGTCTGGGATATGGACCCAGTGATCAGCTCTGGAGAACGTGATCGGCTGCTCAGATCATCGTAGGGACACGATTGGATGAGTGTGGACGAGGTGGACGTCGCGCTTGTCCTTCTGGTAGCGCCTCCTGCTGGCACTGGACTTGATTCCGCCAACGATCATGTTGATCACGCGGGTTGCAGCCTGGAAGGGCCCATTCGGGTTGCCCGACGCTGGTGGAGGGGGCAGGTTCGTCTCGTCCCGGGCGGCTGCCGGAGCAGGGTCGTTGCGAAGCGGGTCGCTACGAGGTGGCTCGCGACGATCATCATACCGGTCGTCGCGCCGGTCTCGCCGGTCGTCACGGCGGTAGTTGTTGTTGTAGGAGCGGTTGTCGCGTCGCTCGCCGTCGTTCCTGGGTCGCTTGGGGTCCGTGGAGGCGCTGAAGGCCCTCTTGAACAGGGAGCACTCGCGGAGAGTGTGGGTGGCCCCCTCATGGAACCCGCAGATGCTGTCGAGCGCTAGGTCGAACTCCACTTGGTTGAAGGACGAACCTTGCCGCCCTTCAGCCGCCAGGATCTCGGAAGGTCGCTTGCGGAGCTTGTCTGCTGCAGTGCCAGATGCACCAGCATTATCAGCGTCGAACTGATTATGGAGCGCGTCTTCTGTGTCCATCAGCTTGTTGACGATAAACATGAGCTCTTTGTCGTTGGTCGGGCCAGCCTCATGGATTTTCTCAAAGACCTTGCGGTCTTTGATGCCTTCCTTGTAGCTGTCGACGATCTGGTCGTCTCTAACGCCAACGCACTCGTTCCGGTTCTCGAAGAACCGGGTATTGTAGTCACGGAGCCGCTCCTTAGGCTTCTGCACGACCCGCCCCAGGCTGAAGGCGTTCCCAGGGCGATCGTAGGTCGCTTGGAAGTTCGATGTGAAGGCCTGGGATAGATCGGCCCAGGTCTTGATGCTGCCAGGCGCAAGGTTGTTGAGCCAGAGCGAAGGAGCCTTGCCCAAAACCAGCGGGAAGTAGGCCGTCATGTGGTCGAAGTCACCGCCGGCCGCCTTGACGGTGACGTAGTAGGTCGACAGCCAGATGTTGGGGTCGGAGCGCCCATCATACGGCTTGATGTTGGGCTTGAAGTTGTCGGGGTACTCCACCATTTTGAAGCGGGCATCCAGCGCTGGGAAGGCGTTGAACGCAAGGTCGTCGCTGGTGCCTCTTGCCGGGGCGGCATCTCGTGACGCGGAGTGGACGCTGCGCTCCGGGACGACAACTTGGGAACGTGGCTGCCGGTCCCGGTCGAGCTGGACGATGGCGGGATCGCCGTGATCAGCATTATACTTGGCCCGGCGCTGGTTCTCGATCTCGTGCTGATCACGGAGCTCGCGCTCCATGATGCGGTGGACGCCGCCGGGCGGGCCGTGCTCGCGGTCGTAGTCCAGGCGGCGGCGGAGCTCGCGCTCCTCACGCTCCCGGTGGTGTTGGTCGACGACGGTGCGGGCATCGCGAGCACGCCTGTTGGCGTCGAGGTTGACGCGAAGGTCGCGGGCAGCAGCGGGCTGTTGGGCGGGCTGCTCAGGATTGTGCCGAGCGACCTCCTCCTAGACGGAGGAGAGATGGATACGCGCAGGTCGATGTGATCGACTGCGCGAGTGACGGGTTGAGGACGACGCGGCGGATCTGGAGGCCGCGCTCTTCTCTTCCACCAAGGCATTAGCGACCCGGAGGTACGCGAGGGCCTGCTCAGCTTCAGGCGACCAGACTTGCTGGAGTCGAGTAATAGCTGCACCCAGGTTGGCCTGGGGGCTGTTGAAGATTGCGATCCCAGCTTCCTCGAACTCGAGGCGCAGATCACGAGCGCAGGGCAGGGCACGCCGCTGCTCTTCCGCACGTCGCTCAGCGCGGCGGGCGTTTGCCTGGATACGGGCCGCCTCCTGGGAGTCGGTCGCTCCCGCGCGTGGTGGAAGATGACTTCCGGGTCGTTCGGGGAGATACGAACCCGGACATTCTGAAACTTCCCGCAGTCCGGAGACTGGGTAGGTCGCTTATCTCGACGAGGGAGCTTGTTGTCGATCTTCTTCCGCAGGCGGCACCCGCGGAGGTTGTGCTTTGCGCCCTTGTGGTAAGTGCAGGGCACGTCGAGGGGGTCGCGCCGAGCGCGAGGCGCAGGCCTTGGGTTGCGCGAAGGTCGCCGTCCAGATTGGATCTGAGGAGGCGTGGAAAGTTGGCTCAGGCGAAGGCCGGGCGCAGACTTCAGGCCGAAGGGAAACGTGTCGTGGCGTAGCGCTGTCTGCGCCGAGCGTTGAGCTCGTTCGCAGATCTCCAAGGTTTCCCTCATGGAGCCGATGACGTCGTCCATCCCCTGGACAAGGTCGCAGGGTTTGGGCGGGTGGGTCTCCGATACTAGATCGGGAACAGGGGCGGCGGCGGACGCCGTGACGACCTTCTCGGGGGTCGCTGGAGGAGTCGAAGCTGCCGGAGCAGGTGAGGTCGCCGTGAAAGATCCAAAGCAGATCTCCACGGGGTCGGCGAGGAAGGCCGCCATGCTCGCCGGGAAGACGACGCCAGTTTGGGCCACCATGCTGCACAGCGAGTTCCCGATCGCCCCTACCTGGCGCGCCAACTGTCAGGGGGTGAGACCTGGACAGATCCGCTAGGGGGTCGCCCTAGTGGTTTGCAGGTTAATGGAGGATCGGGACCTAAGAGCGTAGGTGGTTATGCACGTGGTGCACACGGAACTAGGCGAGTATGGCGGCGAAGAACAAGGAGACAAGGGTTTATACTGGTTCGGGCCTCCGGAGAGTAAAACCTTACGTCCAGGTGTAGTGGATTATGCGTGGTTGAGTTTCGATCCCCTTTGCATGGAGCCCTAGGCCACCTTATATGGGGAGGACGGGCTAGGGTTTCCTTGCTAGGTCGGTTGACCCATGTCGGGGTCGGTTACAACTGGTGGGAGGCTTATCTCCCAGATTACAAGGGGTATCCCGAGATACTCGGAGCTACAGGCGGCGGCGCGCCTGGTCGCCGTGTCTTGACTTGCACGCCAAGACTTCGCGAGTCTTCCGGGATCCTGATCAGGTCGCTGGGCCCACTTGTAAGGTCGGCGGGTCTTCTGGCAGGTCGGGTCCACTTGTCAGGGACCTCTGGGACCCTGGCCGGTGGGGACCCATGGGTACCCATGTCTCTCACTTACATAGTAAGAATATTCTTTTTAAGTAAAAATATAGAGTAGTAGGAGTGCGAATAATCTTGAAGTGTTTGAAGATATGGAGGATAAAATAATATTGGACATTTGAAATCAAATTTCTATATGAACAACATGACTAAAATACATATATACTCCATTTGATAATTGTAGGATTTCTGACTAATAAGAGCGGACATGAGAATTGTACTACTTTTTTTACGATGATTATTCTTTGGAACTGCAATGTATAATTTAATATGCTATTGCGATTAATTAATGTTGGGCATATATTAAATTAAGTTGTGATACATGAGTATGTGTGAATTATTTTGTCCTGTTGCAAGGTACGGGTATAATTGCTAGTATAATTAAAAGAGAGAGGGAGTAAGCTTGATAATACTCGAAAAACTTATGTAAAGGTAAAAAGATTTTGAACCAAGACCTCGCTCGGCAATTCGGCATCGCTGGACCTTCTTGCTTCCCAAGAAGCAAACTCGCGGGCCTCCATCATAAGCCCATCTCCGTCGCTACTATCCCCTGCTCCGCTCCTCTCCTCGACGCCGGCGACGCATCCCTCCGGACCCTCCTCCGCGACCTCGCCGCAGCTCCGGTCATGTCGGTGAGTACCCCGCCCTCCCGACCCTCACGTGCCTTCCACCCCACCCCCGGATCTCGAATTTCTGACGGGTTCAGCCGCCGCCCCCTCGCAGATCTTCGAGTACAACGGGTCCGCCGTGATGGCGATGGTGGGGAAGAACTGCTTCGCGATCGCCAGCGACCGGCGGCTGGGCGTGCAGTTGCAGACCATCGCGACCGACTTCCAGCGGGTGTTCAAGATTCACGACAAGCTCTACATCGGCCTCTCGGGGCTCGGCACAGACGCCCAGACGCTGTGAGTCGCGGTTGCCAAATTTCCCTCTGCCCGTCCCACTGGATATTGTTTTTTTGGTTCAGCAGCTTAGGGTTTTGGGTTCCTGTGCAGGTATCAGCGGCTGGTGTTTAGGCACAAGCTATATCAGCTGCGGGAGGAGAGGGACATGAAGCCTGAGACCTTCGCCAGCCTCGTTTCTGCGATCCTTTATGAGAAGAGGTGAGAATTTTACCAGCACAATTTTAGTGGAATTGTGTAGGATAATGGATAGACCTTGCTTGGTAGTTCTTGTTTTAGTGCCCTGCCAGAGCATGAGACAACTGATGAAAAATTTAGCTGTTAGTAATAGGTTGATGCTGCTTGAGTGTTTGGTCATAGGAAGGTCTATTCGAGACAAGAAAAATGATTGTAATGTTGGTATGCAATTTCGGGAACAGATGGAACTGAAGCTTTGTGATCACACAAATTTATGTCTAGAGCTTTAAAAAATTCAGCCGGTGGGGAAATACCTCCCCACGGTATTGCATTAAGAAGAAGCAAGTCATCCGACTGAGAGAAGGTCCCAAACCCCGGATTCACTCCTATTTCTTAGGGCTTGCCAGTGAGGGTCCATTTTTTTGTGCCACCATGGTTTCTACCCTGGCCAGCAGGTCCCGCACCTGGGGAGCTAACTTTTATGCTATGAAAGTGTTTATGTCTAAAGTTTTTATACCACTGTATGTTGCACGGTTCGTGGCTCTGTGCTGAATGTGCTTTTGATGAACTGCATCCGTGTTGTCGCCATCAGTTGTTTCATTTAGATCCATATAAATAAGTACATATTTTTCTGTGCAGAGGATATTAGGTTTTTGTTTGGTCAGAATATTCAACACCAAACTATATTGGTGTTTGGGGATAAAGAACTTTGACGCTAGATGCATATATAAATTTTTGTCTTCTAGCCTTGCCACTCCACTAAGGGATACTTCAGATATACTTCGTATGCTTGTTATGGTCAAGCTATGAGATGTCTATTTTCTGTTAGTTAATTAGCTGAAAATAAACTAACCTTGTAGATAATTTTAAAGAAGCTTTATTATGACTAGGATGATATGTTGCAAAGTTTTTTCTTCTTGGAGGAAGATGAATATCATTATATGAGGAACTAGGGTAGGTAGGCTCATATTTACGAAGATTCTGATTGATACACACTGGTTGTCAAGCCTTTTAATTCGTAGTAGGTCATAAATTATCTTTTGATACTAACTTACGGCAATTGGCAATGTTCATCTAATTTTTATCATGCCACATGAAACTTTCAGATTTGGGCCATATTTCTGCCAGCCCATCATTGCTGGACTTGGAGAAGACGACCAGCCGTTTATTTGTACTATGGACTGCATAGGTGCAAAGTAGGTATCTGTTTACGTTCTTTTAACTTTTTGAATAAGTGCTTAGTTTATTTTCTGCTTGGAAAATTGCATTTTACGGTACTAATGAAGTCATTTTTTGGCTAATGAGGCTAGTCATGAAAGTTCTCCTGGAAATGCCACTGGTCTATAGTCCTTCAAATTAATTGTTGTCTTGAAAATGGCACTAACAACCATGCTAGAATTTCGAACCAATGGCGTAAGATGAATATCCTAACACGTAGTGGCACTAAATGAATGTGAAAATTTCTCAATTCTATGGATTGAAAAATCCCCTCTGCTTATCATCTGCATCCATTTTACTGTGTTCACCTGGGTACGGACTTCACAATAATTAGGGCAAGAAAACATAGCATGCTATTTAGCAAAAAGAAAAGGCTGGGCTAGGATATAATTGTGATTGTTCATTTGATTCTCCTTCTTGACGCACATGAAGGCAACCCACAGTCCCACACAATGTGTATCTTGTCAACGAATGATTTGTTTTGGTCACAAAATTTCACTGAGTAGTGGAACTTTCTCCTCAAATCATATCTGGTTTCAAATGTCATTTGGAACATCAAGACTGAATCTAATATGACACTTTTACCATTGAACTATTTCCATGATCATAGACACTCCTGTCAATCTATGTAACTTTGTATTTAGTAATGGCCAAGTTAAAGAAGTCTGACCAACTAATAAAATTCTAAAAATCCTAAGACAGTGTTTGGAATCGGAGGAAGTTTGCTTGATGATAATTTGTTTGTCTACCAAATTTGATAACTCTTGTTCATCTCCGCCATTATGCCTCTCTCTGTGCTATGTTCTAGTGAACTGATTGAAGATGTATTTTCCTACGCAGGGAACTAGCCAAGGATTTTGTTGTTTCTGGGACAGCATCAGAATCTTTGTATGGTGCTTGTGAATCCATGTACAAGCCAAACATGGTATGCTCTTCGATATGTTTTATCAACCTGATTTCTTGAGAAGTATGCCAAACATGGACAGCATCAGAATCTTTGTATGGTGCTTGTTTTGGGTCTGCCATGTTTTGTGAAGTTCCTTTGCTTGGGCTGTATTGTTGCTTCAGTTTGTTCTGTTCTTATTTTGAGCAAAGTTGAGCGACATCTTGTTATTTTTCATGACATAGGAACCTGACGAACTCTTTGAGACTGCATCTCAAGCACTGATGTCATCGGTAGACCGTGACTGCCTTAGCGGGTGGGGAGGCTACGTTGTGATTGTGTAAGTTCACTTAATGATCTTTCTTTTACCAAGCTCTAATTAGCATGACTCTAGTATATCCACCATGCCTCAAAAGAAATTGATAGTAAAGAGCAAGGAATTTGGAATTCTAGTACCAGGGAAGTAATGCCTGAATCAATCTACTTTACTTGCTTGATTATGATCAATCGTCTTCTACCTTACACATGTTGCACTTCTGGCTGCAGAACCCCGACTGAAGTGAGAGAACATGTGGTGAAGGGCAGGATGGACTAAATCACCACCCTATAATTCTTAGATGCTTTCCTATGCTTTGCTGCCCGCATGTTGCCTGCGGTCTGACAGCAGTACACCGGTGTTGTGTTTGGATTCTGAAGTAACATTGTATCATGACAGTTCATGTTGCATTCTCTGAGAGGGAACGTTGGTTTTCCTTGCCCCCACTATATTTGTTTGGCCTTTGGCGAGACTTGCCGTTCATGCGTGGTGCATTTCAGCTTTAATGGTGGAATATTGAATCGATAATTATATTCTAGCTGGATCTGGATGAATATACTATTGGAAAGAAATCACTAGAGTAACAGACTGTTGATGCGAAGACCAAACACAGGATTGTGCAAATTTGCATATAAACGCTAGTGGCTGCTTGACGGCTCCACTAACATGCATGCCTCGAGCACATTTCTTGTTCTCTGAAGGTGCGTACATGACGCGTTTTTTTAACATAAGCATCGAGTACGTTTTATGTTTTCTGAAGGTACATATGTGATGCATATTTTTTGGGGTGACAATTACCCATCTGTTATCTTATTACTCAAATACTTCATGAATACTAACTTATTATATTGCCTAAAGAAACAACTTAATTCGTACCTCATGGATGTGTGCATAGTGCTTTGAGAGGCAAGGACAACAAGGTAACATGGAACGGCGCTGCTAGCACTCAGACGTCCGTTCCAGGCCCTAAACGTCGGACGGGTTCGCAGTCACACGATCGGGGTCATGAAGCATATCAGCTGTCGGATCGTGTTGTGAAGCGTTTTGATGTTGCGAAGCATGTTGCGAACGATTTTGAAATGTTGCGAACCATGTTGCGACCAACATTGAACCTCGGAGCTCCCTCCCTCCTGCACGAGCGATTCAGCGATGTTGCGAGCTTGTGGCGAGCATGTTGCGAGCTTGTGGCGAAAATGTTGCGATCAACATCCAAACATTAGCGTGTTGGGGCCATGTTGCGAGCTATCTTGCTTGCAATATCCAAGTATCAGCGTGTTGCGACCGTGTTGCGAGCTATGTTACTTGCAACATCGCGGGGCGCTTCTTCATCCACGGGCCACGGTCGGTTCTTCCCGTCCTCGACCGCGCTCTAAACATCTCAAATCACTTCATGCAACATCGAATAACACTGGATGAAACATCTAAAATCACTTCCGTGCAACATCAGGTAGCACCAGATGAAACATCTCAAAACGCTTCATGCAACATCGGAAACGCAGCCCCAAGGCTCTGCAACAGCTTCCATGCCTCCCTCATGTCGCAATGTTGAAACATCCCGATCTACTTTTGCAACATCTGCACGAAACACTTGCAACATCCTTATGAAACATCTGAAACACGTAGAACACACGCTTGCAACATGCGCCAAACCCTAATGCACGCCATGAATGTCTCGTCGCCGCGACTGCTGGCCCGCTTCCCCGAGCCATCTCGCCGCTGCTCAGTGCCGAGGGAGCCGCGTGCCGCCGCGAGCTTCGCGCGTGGGCACCGCTGTGGGGAGCCGTGCGCCTGATCGTGCCGCCGCCGAGAGAAAGGTCGGAGATGGGGGCGGAGCTCGCTCCCCGGAGTCTGGAGAGCTCGCGGAAGGAGAGGGACGGCGCCGCCGTGATATCCCGGCGAGGGTGCGGCGCAGAGGAGGGGCCGCGGGGAGCTCCGTCCTAGCCGCCGGCGAGCTCTGGAGAGGAGCAGCGACCGGTGCGGGGCTGCGCCCCAACGCTCGAGCACCAATGGCGGGCGGCGCTGCTGGGGAGCGGCGGCTGAAAACGGGGGGCGGAGGTGAGCAGCTCGCCGGTGCCGGGCTCGAGGACGGAGAGGAGCAGCTCGCCGGTGTTGGACTCAGGGATGGAGGGAGCAACTTGCCAATCCCGGCTCGGACGGAAGGGAACGAGAGAGACGGGGGTGAACGGATAAAAACGAGAGAGACGGGCGAGCGGATAAGAGGAGGCGTCCGATGCGAGGCGTCCGACGCCTCCGGACGTCCGCGTCCTAGCATTTCCGAACATGGAAAATAACGATCACTGTTTTTTCTATCCTGTGTCTGATTCGAATGGGTCGAGAGAGAACAGACCGAGAGACCTTGTTTGCTTGACTTATCTGATAATCAATTGTATGATAAGTAGAGTAGAAGATTACGCTATTAACAAACTACTCTTGTGTTTCATATTATACTTGTCGTTCTAACATTTCTAAATGTAATCTTTTGCTATGTATCTAGACGTAAGTATATATTTACGTGCATAATAAAAGAAACGAATTTAAAGAAAATAAAACGACAAGTAATATGACACATGAAGAGTACAAACATGTTATAAACAGACGGGACAATCTGATTCAAGTTGTGGGGTGAGAAATCTAGATGCAACCAAGCTAAACTGCCACACGGCCACACCATTCTATTCTAGTATTTGTTTGAGCTTATCCGAGAATGGATTGTTTGACAATCTGAGTGAGCAGAATATGATTTTAACATTTTTAAAAATTTGCAAAATACAAATTTTGTGATAAAATTCGTTCGACTAGCCAAGGCCATCGGCAGTTCAGCGCACACACGGCGGTGGGAGCTAGCCTACCGTGGAGGGGACGGGGACGGGGACGGGGGCGGACGCTTCCTTTGCCTGGCGTTGACGGTTAGATGCGACCGCGGGAGCGTCCGTCCGCCACCGCGTCCGCCTCAGCTCTCCCCCGTCCGCCTCCTCGGGCCGCCTCTAATCTCCCTGCAGCACTACTAGGAAAGCTAGGAATCGTCGGCACAACGCCTCGACAGATTCGCCCGCCCCGATCCCACCACCTCCACCGCCGCCGCCGTTCCGTCCGGTGCGGCGGCGATGGCGACGCCTGCGGGGGCGCGGAGGAAGGCCCCCAGCCCCCCGAAGCACCGCCACGACGGCACCTCGCCGCTGCCGCTCGGCATGGACTGGAGCCCTCCCCCGAAGAGATGGGTAAGCCGCCCCCACCGCGATCCCCCCTCTCGCATCTCCTGCTCTCAACCCCGTCACGCTGCCCCGCCCCGCGCCGGCGCGATCCGGCTCCCGCTCTGATCTCGGAGGCAGATGCGACTCCCGCCGGCTGCGCTGCTGGGGGCCTGGCGATCCCGCTTCCGGGCTGGATTTGGTGCTGCTTTGCTCGATTCCGCGGGATGTAGGTGTGTTTTGCTCTGCTTGGGGGGTTGTCGATCGTTCGATGCGGCAGGCGGTCTCGAGTTAGGATTTCGCTGCAGTTGCGTTGCGCTTACTTGTATGTTGCTGCTTGTGTCCAGGTGTTAAATGTGTGGGTTGGGATCTGCAGTAAAATTGGCCAGGTAGTGTGCCACGATGTGCATAGTTACTGATTCAGTTGCTTAGAGCTTTACTTTCATTAGGGTTTTGGATTTCTCGCGTTTTACTTGCAAAGAGTAGACGGTTGGACACATTAGTTTACTGAGTGTGGGATTGGATGAGTCAATTTCACGTCTGCTCGATTCACTAGGGTTTTGGATTTTGTTTCTCTTGTATAAGAGTAGTAGATTATGTGTTTAATGGAGAGTGGGATTGGAAAACTCAGATAGTACCAGCTTCAAAATATTGATTGCCTTGTTACTCAGTAGCAGTCTTCTGTGGAGTCTGAGCGAAGGTTCTGTAGCTTCAATTGCTGGGAATACAGGTATCATTTGTAATTTAGCTGGGTGTTGTTCTGATCCTTTCAGTGTTATTTTGCACGATTTAAATTTCTGTCTAGGCTGTAACAGTTATCAAGGTTTGTAGTTAGTATAATAGTATGATCAGTGGCACCTTTAACACACTTTTGCCTGAAACAATTCCGTATGCTTGGTGAGGAAAATTCACTAATGCGTTAAGCTGTAAACTGTGGCAGAGTTCCCATGTTAATCTGTCCATGTTCTAAAGGGTTCCATTAAGAAACATTTCTTCTACTATATTATTGGTTTCAGCACAATGCTTTGAAACTATCTGTTGGTTGACGCTTCTCATGAGCTTGTTGCTCATTGACTTCATACAGGAGGGAAGGAACACCATATGGCCGCATAACCCTCAAACAGGCTGGAGTTACTGTGTGATGATACCTTCTTGGATCACCCAAACACCTGAAGCTGGTGTGACCGCTGACAGCTTTTTGAAATCTGTAGTTGTAAGTATTGTTTACCTTTTAGGTTCTTATTTTTCCATTTGTATCAATGCATGCTGTAAATTTAGTTGCATTCCATATGCCGGTTAGAAAATGGTGTGTTCCAGGGATTGTCCTTGTTATACAATAAAATAAGCTAGAAGTGTGTCACCAAAAACTTTTACGAACCAATGGAAAATTGAGAAAATAAAATATTTACTATTTATGAAGCCAAAAACTGTTTTTTCTTTCTTTAGAGGATGTCTCCGTTTCCAACTTTTAGACATCTTATCTTAATACGCTATCAACTCCATTTTGAACTTAAATGTGTTTCTAAAGTATTGCATTGCGTATTCCTTTTCATTTTGTGCGACATGATTAGTTACAATCAACTGGAAAAGGGCACTTATCATTTCTATGTTGTGGAAAATCTTGATTCTTGATTTATCTATACCTTGCTATTATTGTTTTTATGTATCTCTCTTTAATGCCCATAAAGGACAGTTTTACAGGATACATGTCGGTATACAATCTCCAGAAGGCTTTAGCTCTAGCCATGGAATTCTCAGAAGGTTTAGTGACTTTCTGAAGTTATCTTCTGATGTAAGTTGAGGCACTGGTTCACATGTTGTTTCAAATATTCCAATTAATGCCATTTGTTGTTCACATTATCTGAAAGTATCATTATTACTTACCGATAATAACTATTGCTATGCAGTTGATCTATGTGTTAAAGATGTTGACCAAGGAATAATTTACTGAAACAAGTCTTGAATAGTTGTCTCTTTTAGTCTTTTGACAAAAATACATGCTACTTTTGAAAAAGAACAATGTTTTTTTTTTTGCACAACTAACCTGGCGAGAGCTACCCAGGCTGATGTTAAGTTTTAGAATGCGATCAGCATGAAAAATCAATGTGTAGCTCTAAGTAACCAACTGTGCCGATGCACTTTAGTCAAGCAAGTTTTAAGAATGTCTGTAAGAATCAGGTGTAGTTAAATGTAACTAGTTTTGTTGATAATGAATTGAATGTGCACTGCACAAACTTACTGATGTTTCTACTTGTTGCAGTGCATCACATAGATATGTACTTTTCATTTTCAAACACTTTCTGTTACTTACAAGTTGCAAGTCTGTACTAGCGCTAGTTCGAACAATCCTCTTTGCTGACCTTAGAAAAATGATGTGGACCTTGTTCTGATGTTGATATGTTAGGTCATTTTTCTGTGATTTGTTTTTGCTGGAGAACTTGTGTTATGTTATGTAACTTTATGGTTTCTTGAATATGATATTCGTTAGCTGTTGATATGTTTGTAATCATGTGATTTCTTTCAAGTTTAGAATTTTCTTTCTCATACTAAAATTCTCCTGTTCTGCAGCTTAAGAGTGCGTTTCCCAGAAAAGATGTTCCATCGGCTCCTCCAAAGCATGCTTTCTTGAGAATAAATTCAAGCAGGTTGCTTCTCGAAGAGGTAAGATGTATCTTTACTCGATGTACTACTTAATTTTCCCTATGTCACCTGGATGCTTTATGTTAAGTAGTTCACTACTTCACTTCTTAGATTTTGTGTTCTCAAACTGTTCTGGTTGCAGAGAAGGCATGCATTGGAGGAGTGGATGCAAAAGTTACTTTCTGACATTGACTTGTCCAGAAGTGCTCCTGTTGCTGCTTTTCTTGAACTTGAAGCTGCTGCACGTTCATGTATGTGCTATTTGGTTTATATTTTTTCCTAACTGTAAATTATGTATTGTCTTAATTGCACATTGAGCATATTTGCAGAAAATTTAATTATAATGTTGTACTACATTTAGATTTCCAAGAACGGAATGGGCGTCCTTCTGAAGCAGGATCTTCTGCAAAAAGTAGTACTGACTCTTCTCCACGTCCTGATGGACCTGCTTCTGGTTCTCTCGCTGAGTCCAATCAAATGAACCAAGCGCTTACTCATGGTGGTAGTCTGACAGGAGCAACTGGCAATGGTGTGCTGGGAGAAACTATCTTAGATCAATCCGATGATCATGTTAGTAGTGTCTCAAATCACAGGAAAGGTAGCCTTATCTTTTTGGAACATGATGGTAGAAATGGTTCGGCATCATCTTATAGGGGAGTTGTTTCTGAAGATGATCATGATTCTAATCCTGGTCATGCTCGCAAGGACTCTGCTGAAAGTATTGGGAGTGATTTGAGCTCTTTAAGAGGAAGTGAATTATCTGTTCCAGGGGCTAGTAGTTCCCTATGGGATGGTCCTGTGGATCTACCAAGTACCATGGATGCACATATTAGTCAAACAGAGCATCTTACAGGTCTAGATATGCAGCTTTTGTATGATGTGGATGCACAAGTCATCCTTCCAAATGATCAAAAACAGAAATTGTCTAGACTTCTGATCACCATGCAACGAAGAATAGGGACAGCAAAAACTGATATGGAGGATCTCATAGCACGACTAAATCAAGAAGTAGCTGTCAAAGAGTATCTTACGACGAAGGTATGCTTTTTTATATTATCAGCTTTATGATTTGCGTGCATCTAGCTCTACTTAGTGTTACAGGTTGCGCTTTCAGTTTCCAAGTTGAGTAAGATTGTATGGCTTCATTATTTTTGCGCATTCTTAGTATTCAATTCATAATTTTGTGCATTATTAGTATTCAATGTATTGCTGTGTATCAACCATTCTGTGGATTCTAGGCACTCTGTTTGGTATTTATGGTTTGGGGTGTAGGTTAAAGATTTGGAGGTTGAATTGGAAGCCACAAAGCAAAAAGGTAGAGAGACACTACAGCAAGCTATCCTGGCTGAAAGAGAGAGGATCACACAGATGCAATGGGATATGGATGAACTCCGCAGGAAGTACTCTGAGATGGAGTCAAACCTGAAGGTTGAACAAGTTGGTTTTCTTGTGGCCTGTTTATTTTATTAGCCATATGAAGGTACTGATTGTCTCACTCTATAATGTGCAGAATGAGAAAACTCGTGTAGAGTCAGAGAAAACATCTTCTAGCAGTGAAGACGAAACACTACTTGAAGAATTAGAAATGAAACGAAAAGAAGTTGAGAGTTTGAAACAGCATCTTGGAGAAGTTGAGGCAAAGTCTAAAGCAGATATAAAGGTTCTTGTCAAAGAGGTCAAGTCTCTTAGAAACTCCCAAAATGAGATGAAGAAAGTGCTGCATCAATATATTGAGGAGAAGACTGATTTAGAGGTATAGCGACACCTAGTACCTAAAATGATAACCCTCTAACATAGTTGTAGCAATGTCATTTGCTTGTTTTCTAGCAATACCTGTTTGCTCTTCTGACAGAATATTCAAACATTATTAGTGGCTTTGTTGGACCAATGTAGCTAACTACCCTTCCTTTCACTTGCGTGTCCTGCATGCCACCTACCCCTGAAACCCTGGAACTTAACTTAAAATTCTATAGAACTGTTGTTGTTTAAGCTTGGTGACCTTTTCAAGCTGTTAGAGCAACTCCAAGAGCCTAGGTAAAATGTTAGCTATAATTAGAGTTTTACATAATCTCTAAAATAATATAAAAGCTTCAAAAAGATGAAGTTCCCAACAGACTCTCCAAAACAAATTATCTATATCCTAATCACCCTTTGGGCCCACGGAGACGAACAAAAAAAACTACCGATCCTTTTTTTCCATGGAACCACGTGGTAGCTCCGTGCTGCTGCCGTGACCAATTCCGCCAAATCGGATGGGATATGTGGGCCGCGACGTGGGAGAGCTGGGATACCGAGCGCACGACGCTAGCAAAATATGTCGAGCGGCGCCTGCTGGATACCGAGCGGAGATAGAAGACGGACCCAATAGCTAGTCTGTTGGATGTGATTTTTAGGCTCCATTTTCTTTTTTTAGCTAATGAATGTCAGATACAGAGTCTCTTGGAGTTGCTCTTACAACCACAAAGCTAGTAGATGCAAAACATCCTGGCCTTTTGCCTCTCCACTACACATGGTTTCATCTAGCAGGTCATCTGATTTGGGAAGACTATCATAAAACATGATGTGTGCTAGCTGTAGCTGATAACATGCTCTAAAGATTATGTTGTACCTACACATGAGCCTTTTTTTTGTTATCTCTATGTATTTCGTTTTTGTCAAACTTGGATGGATAAAATTGGTCTATCAAGGTAAGAAGAGTAGTAAAGGCTGTATTAGATATGGCTTGATGTACAAGTGTACAATGTGTATATACATGTGTACATGCTACTAGACATGTATAGCCTGATTTGCAAAAGCTATGGTCTAAAAGGATTTCTCCTTGTATGTGCCTGATCTCTGGGAATTCGACTTCAATGCTGCTTCTTTTTTTTTTAACTTAATTTCATGAGCTGGAGAAAGGGGATGAGTCTTTTTATGAATACTTACATCTTCAGATCAATTAGTCGTTATGATTTTATTTTGCTTTTAATTAAATCCCAGCTCCTGTGCATTTGCATTTCTGTAATTTCATTTTTGCATTCATTTTTTAATGTCTTTAATTGTACTTTTTTTGGGTTCCAGAGGGTTGTTAATAGAGAGAAGCAGCAGTCAACACGTTTGAGGTTATCCCGAGAAAAAATTCTTCACGAGTGCAGACTGCTGCGTGAGCGTCTACAAGAATGTAGTGCTAAATTTCTAGCAGAAGAACAAGACAACTTTACTATTGATCCATCATCCTTACCTGACGCACTAGATCTTCTGGCAACATCAGACAATAGAATACGGCTACTCATTGCAGAGGTAAATTTTTAATGTTATGGTAGACTAGTGTCATTCCTTTATTTTTTTAAAATGTTATGTTAGACTAATGTCATTTATTACCTGGGGCCTGCTTGGCCAAATCCTAGTTTTATATTCTTAGAGAGCAACTAAACTTATGTTTTCTTTTTCTTCAAAATAAGAAAAAGATATCCCCCCTATCGTAAATTAGAATGTGATGCAAGAATATGAGAATTGTGATATATTATCCTCACACAGTGTAACACGGAGACATGATTATCTGGCTCATTTTTTGTTGTCATTTGGAATATTACTGCAGTATTGCCTACTTCAGCATTTAGAAGATCCTGAATTCTCTCCCTCCATTTGTCCCTTTCTTGTGAAATACTTGTAACTTAGTTTCTACATTATGTTTGAAGCCAGATTGTTTACATTGTTTTAAAACTCGGTGTAGCTAGGTGAAGCTGGATAATGTAATGTCCCTACCAATATCCTAGTCCTAGCTTTAGAATTGTTAAGATGAAGTTCACCACTTATAGTTCTTCAACAAAGGTTTCCACTCTGAGTAATTCATGTTTGGAATTATGTGACAATGGTCTCTATTGAGCTCTGTAGAAGCTAGTTTCTCTTGGGTTCTGAGTTCGGAGTTTGAGGCACATATAATAATATTTACCCGGATCCTCTAGTTGTTTGATATAAGGTGTAGAATTTTCTTCACTCCTGAAACAAATTTCATGGGTTCTGCACTCAACATCAGTTTTTAAATTTACTTTCTATTCACTCCAGTGGGGTTACCTGTACTAATCTATGCTCTGCATTGATTCCTCCAGGCTCAACTTCTAGCACGAGAAGATGAACAAGGCTCTTCTGATGATGGCGATAATTCTGATAGTCGATCCTCATTAACTATGGGCAGCGAAGATGCAAATGTTACTGATGAAGATACAACCAAAATGCTGTCGGATCTGCTTATCGATAATGCACAGTTAAGGATGCGTCTCAATGCTGTCATCCGCAACGCTGTAAATACTGCCGTGAAGCCAGAGAAAGAAGGTAGTGGTGAAGTTCTCCCTAAGAAGACTGTCCTTAACTGGTTGTTAGACAGATGAGAAAGCCACCGATGTATATTCTTGTGAATTAGATCCTCAAACCTTATGCGGCTTGACCAAAGTTTAGTGATGAGCATTCCTATAGTGCCGGAGCAGCCTCAGGATAAACTTTCCCTCCACACGGGGGAGCCTGGAAGCGTGTCTTCTTGCTGTTGTATGATTGTTTATTTACATGGAAATCACGAAGGATTAGTATATTTGTGAAACGAACCGGGTTTCCGAAGACGGGAACCCGATCCCTGCACCTCTGTGATAGTCCCAGGAGACTATCACGTGTAAATCCCTGTCTCAGAAAGTAAAGCAAAGTACCGTACAACAAGAATAAATACTTGAAGGTCCACATAATAATAATTAAGCATCTGAGTACATCATTTCGGCACATGTCGGGTACAAGTCCAACAGGACTGAATCAAGCAGAGTAAACATCTACGCAGCGGCTCTCATGTAGCGAAGTAGACTCTATATCTGCAGGCAACTCGAGTGTAGGTCGAGCCTTAATCCTCCCATCCATCGTGCTCGAAGTCATAGTCCGGTTCCTGCTCTGAAAGTCCGTCATCTACTCGATAAGCGAGTAGGTCATGTCAGCTTCCCAACAAAGAGCATAAGCAAGAGAGAATAATACTACTATGCATGAGTAATCTTATTTATGGCTGTAGAAGGTTAAGCAAGCAGCGGTAGCAACATCAAGGTAAGCAGAAAAGCCGAGAGGTATCCATCTCCGAAGAGATCCACTCCTCCGAGGACAACGCCTCCGGAGTCAACGCCCCAATAAGGAAAGAAGCACCAAATACTGGATCTCAACCAAGATACAGCATCCCACACTCATCTGCGACGTAGGGTCACCAACTCCTATCCCCACGTCTCAACGGCACGAAGCCGGGCTCACAACACACAGGGGAGAGAAAGCAGCACAAGAAGAGACTAGCCAGGTGAGAGATCGTAAGGGCTGTCCATACCAGTGGACACGGACTATAGCTATAGGTTTAACACTCTGCAGAGGTTGTACAACTGGACCCGCCGGATAGGGCAGAATCGGATGCCTCCGATCCACATCCCTACCTAACGACCGGAGACCTAGTAGTGGATGGCACTCTCCTGCCTCTCCGAGCCTGACTCGTCCTGACTGGGGCGCGAAACTTGCCAGCAGGGCCTCGAAGCTGTGAAACCATCCCCGGAGGAGCCGGGGCGACGTCTACTCGGGGGCTATAACCCGTCCCCCTCACACGACCACACCGGTCCGCCTACAGGCTGGATGCCATCCACCTACTAGTTCTCGGACCGAACCCCGCCCATAACAAGGCGAACGGTTTGTACGAAAATAGCCCAAAGATCAAGGTCACACAGACGATCGGTCCTTAATTGCGGGAGCAAGCACTCACCAACGCCATCCGTCCGACACGCCGCTAGGGCGAGAGGCCAGGTCGCATCTCCCCTAGACAGGCGTTCACAAGTAACCAAAGCGGCTCGCTCCCGCGGTAACACGTCAAGGATACACACTCACCCAAAACACACGCAAGAGTTCCGAGGTATCCCAACCTCGGTCCAAACCTGAGATCCATCCATAACTAAGGGTAAAATATATGGATGAAATAGTGCCGGGAACTAGCTAGGGGTCTGTAGTTAGTTCCAAAAGTAGGTATTCCAAGGACAAGATAAACAATTCCAAGGCATGGCTAATCAATTGTCTATGCAATTCAAAATCATGCATCAAAAGTAATTAAGCACTAGCAACTAAAGCAATCATAGGATCTATATGGTTGGGAGTGACATGACACCTCGCTGGCGTCCGAAGTCCTGGTCTGGGTTGTAGTCGGGGTCGTAGGCCTCCTCCTGGTTGTAGCTCGGGTCTGTGCAGCACGAGATACGAGACACTAAGATACCGATAAACAACTATGCAATAAATCCAAAGAAATCCAATTTTAGAAGATCCAAACAGAACCATACTACCTACAAACAGCACCGTCTCATTTTTAGAAAAATATAGAAACTGGTTTCATATTTTTCGGAGTTATAAATAATTAGTTATGAATTTTCAAAGATTATAGGATTTATAAAATAATTTCCAAAATTCATTTATAAACAGAAAAGGATTTTTTTATATTTTGAAAATAGGGATGACGTCACCGTGACGTCAGCGTCACAAGTTAGTGGGCCTTGGTGGGCCGAAAGGGTTAGTGGGCCGGATTCGGCCCAATGGACTCTGCCCGTTGGGCCAAAAGGACAAAGTCCACATAAGGTCCCTGAACATAATTCAGGGTGCACCGGTTAAAAGGAAAAGGGGCCGTAGCAGGCCGCCTTGAGTTGCGCGGCCCACTACCCCGCGGACGCGCACCGGAGAAGTCCGGTGGGTATCCTTGGGGTTTTCTGGGGCGCACGGCATGTCCTTGCCGTCCATGCCCGCCTCGGCGCGTACCCGGCGGCGACGGAGTACGGCGTCCGGCGACGACGGCGGTTCTGGCGCTTGCACGTGAGGACGCTAGTGATCACTAGGGCCTGGTGACTTCGTCGGCGCAGCCATAGCCCTGGGGACGGGCTCTCTTGGCCGGCGTGGGACGAGGCGGCGGCGCTCTCGGCGCGGCGTCGTGGTGACGCAGCGTCGTGGCGACGCGGGTGCGCGCGCGGGTTAGCACGGTGAGAAAACGATCGAGTTGAGCGGCGAAACAAGGCCAGCACTGGGGTGTGCTCAGCGGGGTTAGAGCGTGCGCTCGCACATGTACACGCGCACGGCGCCGTGGCGACCGGCGGCGACACGGTGCGGCGTAGCGCGGCAAGGCGGGAAACCAGAACGGCGAGCGCACAAGCGTCACCAGAAGCTCAGCGCGGAGCAGCCATCACGTGGGTGTGTTGGCCCGGGCACGATCGCGAGCGCAGGGCCTTCCTTGGCCACGACTCGGTCGGCCGGCATGCGCGGGCACTTGGCGAGCCAAGGCCGCGACGCGGGGTGATCAGCGGCGGCGGATCCGTTCCTGCAGGAGATACACGGCGCGAAGGCCGGCCACAGCGTGCAGAGCAAAGCATGAAACAAGGCGGCGAGATTCGGCGCGGCTCTGGGGTGTGCCACGGCGACAGCTCGCGGAACAGCACGGCACGACGGCCGGCGTGCGCGGCGCAGGGGCGCGCTCCCACACATCACAGGAAGCTCAAGGGAGAAGGGAAGAGACAGGCCGGCGCGGTGCTCACGATGGGGCGAAGGTGAAGACGTAGCAGTGAAGACCGCGGCGGTGAAGAGGTGGCGGTGATGTCCTCGGCGGCGGTCCTTGCTCTGCTCCGGCGATGGCTCGACGTGGACAGCCTCCTCTCTTGCTCGTCCGGCTCCGGCTTCGACTGCTCCGGCTTCGGCAGGACAGTGCGGCGGTGGCGCGCCTCTCTTCTTCCTCCTTCCTCTTCTCTCCCTCTCTTCCCCCTTCTTCTTTCACTCGGCGGCAGAACAGAGGACCAAAGGGGAGAAACCCCAATCGCGAGTTGCCTTGCAACAGGGGTCTCGCCTGGGGGTTTAAAAGCTTGCGCACGTCGAGGCGGAGGGCAAAAGGGTGACGGCGCAGCTTCTATTGGCCGCTGCGGTGTGGAGGTCGACGTGGCGGTGCTGGAATGGCTGGCGGGCGCACGGCCACGTCGCTGGGCAAGGGTAAAAGGGGAAAAGGCACGGGTGGCGCGCGGGCGTGGTTGCCTGGCTCGGCGTTCGTGCCACGGGCGCTGTCGGGGGCTTGTCCCCTGACCGGGGTGGCGCTCACGCGCGCGTACAGGTGCGGCGGCGAAGCGGTGCGGGGCGCGCTGGCGTGGAGGATAAGATGAACAGATGCGCGGCTGCGGTCCCACCTGTCAGCGAGGTAGAGTCGGCGTTGGGTGAGGTGAAGGGAAGGTGGGCCGCGTGGGCCGCCTTGGCTTGCTGGGCCGAAGAGGAGGGCGACGGTAGAGAGCAGGCCGAGTCTTGGAGGGGGTAGTTAGACTTCAGAAGAGGTTAGCTGGCCCAACAGTTAGAAGGGTTTTTGAATATAGTTTTGAATTTAGTTTAAACCATATATTTGAATTTGAATACTTTCAAATTCAAAACACACTCAAATAAAAACCAAATAAAATCCATAAACTCCAAATCACATACTTTACCATATTTTGAAAATATATTTTTATATATTTGGTTTTATTTATTTAGGAATTAGGAAAAGAAGCTAGAGATGGTTTAAATATGGTGACACATTATCAACAAATGAAAAGTTCAAATTTTCTCACATTTTCATAAATTAATTTTCTGGGTTGTTACAATTTAGCTGGATTGTCAAGTGTTGCGAGGGGGCATGGCTAGCAAGCTTGCTGAGCTATTGAGAAAGCTCGCAATTGGGGTGAGGCCGACGGAGAGCATAATAATTCCCCAGTTTTTGCACCATTTATGTAGCTACAAGCTGGTGATGTCTGTATATTTACAAATGTTTCTGGCTGTCAGCCGTTGAATCTCCAGCAGGACTATACACAGTGAATCACTCTAGACCAATCTCACGGACTGTTGCAGTGTCAATTATGTATCTTTGTTTCAAGGAGTGTTCAAAAGTGTGTTAGTGTCAATGGAGCATTCCACTGTCATGGCCCCTGCAAAAATAAAATAAAATAATAATAAACTAATCTGTTTCTTGTGAAGTATCTGCATGTTTGTTAAATCCTTGCGTCCAAATGGGCCGAAACCTAGCAGTATGCCCCTGCGTATCTACATGACCACATTCATCGCTACCACAAAGTCAATTTTCCGCATCTTATCCATGGTCCCTAGATCAAATCATGCAGGAACCGCCATGGATCACTGACGCAGCTGCATGTCTTGATGAGCCATATGGCCAGATCTGATGGCAACGGAGGAGGCACTTTCTACCAGATCACACTGTTTCCCCGGTCATTTTTACATATCATAGTTTTTTTCTCTCTAAACTTTGAACAGGCAGATCACGGATTAGGGTTCTTCGTTCGCTAGAACAGTTCCCTCGCGAGCCGTGACATCGGAGAAAGAAAAAGCACGCCAGTGGGACCCGCCGGTAACAGGGCAAAAAGTCTCCGATACGGCCACCGGGCCCACCTGTCGGTCAAACAACAGCTAACACAGGTGCCGTGTGGACGCGGTGCGCACTCGCGTTCCCACTGCCGAAAAAAGCACGCGAGGTAGTAAAAGCCAACGGAAATAAACAGATAAAAGTTTAATAATTTGAAAAGGAAAGAAAATGGACGCAAACGAGCTTGGGGACAGCCCGATAAATACCCTCGCGTGCGAGGAGAGAGAGCACGAAAGCGTCACGAACCCAACCAACCCAAACCCATCAGCCCATTCCAGGACCCAGACCTATCAAGGCGTCTCCGACATCCGACGCGGCGGCGAGGAGGGGACGCCGGCCCAGCCGTGTGTAGTATCGCCGGGGTGAGGAGCGAGGGGGCGAAAGCGCGCGCCGGATGTCCCGCGTCGGCGGGGAGTAGGGCGACGGCGGCGGCGGGTACGGGCGGCTGCGGCGGCGCGACGAGGCGGCGGCGCGTGAGGGCGGCGGCGGCACCATGTCTGCGGTAGTCTGTGGCAAGAGGTCCTCCTCCATCTTCGCCGACGAGCTCCTCCCGCCGTCACCTCCATCCCCACACTCACCCCACCACCACCTCCACCACCCGGCGGCCAAGAGGTCCCGCCGCTCCTCGCCGCACCGCGGCCGACGGGAGGCGCTCCTCCACCTGATCCCGCTCTTCCCCGACATGGATCCCCAGGTCCGCCTCCTCGCGCCTTCCAAGCTTCGTCCTTTTCCTCTCCCCATGTGTTTTTTAGGTCGTACATGACGAGATGCGTCGCCCCATGATCTAGTGTTGACCATTTCGGTTCCGTTGCTGGTAATTTTTTTTGTATGCCCAGCGATTTTATCGTGTGCTGATGCGTATTTGGGGTGCGGAATCTGAAGATCGTGGTGACTGGAAGCTGAAATGAAGCACCTTTTCTGGGATTAATATCTTTTACTTCCAAACTTTGATACGAAACTGCGAGGTAGTACTAGTAGGCTGAAAAGTATGAGTTTCCTGTGCTGTTGTTGATTAATAGCTTACATGCTTGCTCAGATGCTGTGAAGATAGAAATAGAATTCTAGTACAGCTTATCGCTGCTGAATTTGGCGGCTTTGGGGACATGATGGCGCTGGAAATTGTTGGTTAATGTTTTTTATCAATTAATATCCTGTGCACGCTTTCTTTACAATGCTACTCCTTCCGTTTCAAACTATATTTAGATGCATACGAACACCTGTGAACCTAGAAAAGCCAAAACAACCTATAATTTGGGACGGAGGGAGTAATTGCTAATGGAAGATTTATAAATGTACTAGCCGTAGTACATATAACTAGCCGTAGTTAACTCGTATTCTCACTTTTGAAGTTGGACACTTCGTATCCTGTAGCAGCTCCAAGCATGTGATGTCTCCAGCACACAAGATGAATTTCTTGAATCTAGAAGTTTTCCTACCCCAACTTGCTTGGGACAAAAGGCTTTGTTGTTGTTGTTGTTGTTGTAGAAGTTTTCCTACGTAGGCAGTAGGCACAAATTTATCCTTCTGCTGGCTCCTGCTGGTTTAAATTATCAGCAGATCCTCTATCCAAAAAAGAGTGCTCTTTTATATTTGACTTAAATCAACTGTCTATAAAAAAAACAGATCAATACCTATGACACCAATTAAGGATCATTAGATTCATCATGAAATATATTTTCATAGTATTATACTTATCTGGTGTCTTAAATGTTGATACTCTTTATAGACTTGGTCAAACTTATGGTAATTTGACTTAGGAAAAAGCTAGAATTGCAATCTTCTTAGGACGGAGGGTGTAGGTCTTATTTATACTAACAGCAGATACTTTCCCTTAATATTATACTATATGCAACATATCTGACAGTGTCTGTTTGAAACAATTGTAGTTGCTTGAAAAAGCTCTGGAAGCATCTGGAGATGACTTAGATTCTGCAATAAAGAGTTTGAATGAGCTGCGCTTGGAGGCCACTGGCTTCAAATCCGAAAATGGCCAGCCTACTGTAATTCAGCCATCTGTTGAAGGTTCATCTTTTACCAAAGGCTCTTGTTTTCCTTTGACGCAATCATTTTTCAACAATCATATCTCCTCATCTATTTAGTTCTTGTTATACTTATTATGATAGTTTCCAGGCTATGAATTGATGGAAGTTTGGGTTTTGATACCTCCATTTGAATTTGCCCATCAGTATTACTCCCTCCGTTCTTAAATATATGACGTTTAGGACAAGCTAATTAGTTCATTTTTGAACTAATTTGTTTGTCCTAAACGTCATATATTTAAGGACGGAGGTAGTATTTGGAATACTATTATTTCACTATTTCATGTTTCTTGATTTGTTGATTTATAAATTTGTTACCATTATATTATACACCATCATGCGTCTCAGACTCATACTCCCTCCGTCCCGAAATATAAGGTCTTGGAGAGTTCAAATTCAAGAAACAACAGTGAGAGGAAATGACTTCTATACCCCTCATTTTACACTACCAACCAATTCTCCACCTACTCACCAACCTCATTCAATTTTGTCCTATCCTTCCAGGACCTTATATTTTGGCACAAAATTTGAACCCTCCAGGACCCTATATTTTGGGACGGAGGGAATACTTGGATCATAATTTATAATACATAGAGTTGAATTATACTGATTTGTCTCTTGTTTTACTCATAACTTCAGCTTGACATGACATTGAGCTGTGAGCTCTTTCATTGTGTCCAGTGGTTAGCATGATGTTGTATCACCTAGAATGGTATAATAGCACAGTAAATGATGATTGTATCACAACTTATTCCTAATTCCTTTTTTTATTATTTTCTAAAAAGCAACCCTGTTTTTCTAGATTGTATTACTGACAGTAGGAACAATTTTGCATCCTTGACAGGTATTCCTAATGGTGCCGTGGATACTGCTACAGAGCATCCACCTGCCGTTGATAATTATCAGACAAGTAATAATGGCTCTGAATGGGTTGAGCTATTTGTCAGAGAGATGTCTAATGCTTCTGACATAGATGATGCACGGGCTCGTGCATCGAGAGCTTTGGAAGCTTTGGAGAAGTCCATTGTAGAGCGCGCAGGAGCTGAAGCTTCACAAGACCTGCATAAGGTACCCTTGTGTTACAACTTTTAATTACCTGAAGCATTTGACAGATCTGTAGATATCTTGATGAGTGAGGAAGGCATGTTCAATAATTCTTGCACATTTCCTTGGAATATAGGAAAACATGATGCTCAAGGAGCAGTTGACTGTCGTTCTGCGAGAGAATGCTGTCCTGAAACGGGCGGTCGCCATTCAACATGAGCGCCAGAAGGAGTTTGATGAGAGGTCTCATGAAGTCCAAAGCTTGAAGCAACTTGTTTTGCAGTACCAGGAACAAGTGAGGACATTAGAGGTAATAATCCTAGTCCTTTCTTGAGCTATGTTTCTTTTCTCGGTGACATGCCAACTGACAAAACTTTGGGGTTTTGTTCATGTATTGTAGATAAACAACTATGCCCTCACAATGCACCTCAAGCAGGCTCAGCAGAACAGCTCCATACCTGGACGTTTCAATCCTGATGTCTTCTAAGCATAGCTGCAGAATGACCCCTTAATATTAATAATCTATGAAGGTGTCTTGTTTCAAAGTGCTGCCCCAAATATGGGGATGAGGGACTGGTGAATTTCACTACCCATGGCTACAAACTTTTCATGTTCCAATATTGATTTAAATGGTTGTTTTCATGCGCTATACAATGTATAATGTTTCCCTATGTTGGTGGTTTATGGTTTACTCGATCCATGACTAGCATATTCAGGAGCATCGTCTCGTGGCCGTTTAGATGAAGTGCTGCTTTCAAATGTATTCGGTCTTCAGATATTTCGCCACCCATTAGATCTCAACCTGGCCGAATCGGAAGAGGTTGAGTGCTCTACGAAATACTTACGATTTGATTCTTATTTGCTTTGAACTCTAGCTGAATTCTACTGAGTTTAATTTGTTTAAATTGGCCAAACCGGCACTGCCTTCATCACTGTTTTTTGAAACAAGGGCAACTATGCAAATCAAAGTAAAGACAAATGTACTTAGTAGGAGCAAATATACAAAGAAATAGCACCAGTGAAGCAATTGACATGCAACTTATTATTGTTAGGGGGCAAATTGACATTTGGACATGTCAAATGGGAATCATTGGCACAATTGTGTGACATTGTCCGGATTAGAGGTTTCAATATTTGGGGTCTCAATTTGCATGCTTTTTATAATTTGACATCTCTATCACAATGACACCTCAAGTCACTCTCAGTCATTAACACGTGGAAAAGGGTGTCAAAACAGAGGCAATGAATTCACAAAGTACTCTCCCTATAAGATGGTCTTCAGGCACATACAGAGATGGCACTGGAGCATGGACCAAGGACTCCATTTCTCCAGCTACCAGTGTCTCTTCTTGCTCACCATCTTGGTGCTGCCTCTCTTCGTCCCAAAGCTCCGCGGCCACGCAAACATGGCAAGGACCTGCCTCCCGGGCCATGGCAGCTGCCTGTGCTTGGGAACCTGCACCACCTCGCCGGCGCGGAGCCGCCGCACCGCGCCATGCGGGACCTAGCCCGCCGGCACGGCCCGCTCATGCTGCTGCGCCTGCGAGCTCCCCGTAGTCGTCGCGTCCTCGCGCCCCGCCGCGCAGGAGGTCATGAGGACCCACGACGCCGTCTTCGCGACGCGGCCGCAGACCGCCACCATCCGCGCGCTCACTCGCGGCGGCGTCGGCATCGCCTTCGCGCCGCAAGGCGAGCACTGGCGCCAGCTCCGCAAGCTCTGCGTCGCCGAGCTCCTCAGCGCGCGGCGCGTCCGCGCCCTCTGGCGCGGCCGCGACGCCGAGGCCGCCAGCCTCGTCGCGTCCATCTCCTCGTCGTCCGGCGGCCCCGTGAACGTGAGCTCCCTCCTCGCCACGTACGTCACCGACGTCACCGTGCGGGCGGTGGTGGGCGATCGGATCAGAAACCGCGACGCTTTCTTGGAGAATCTCGACAAGGGCGTCAAGGTGGCCGCCGGCTTCAGCCTCGCGGACTTGTTCCCGTCGTCCCGGCTCGCGCGCGCGTTCAGCGGGGCGACGCGCCGCGCGGAGGCGCACAACCGCGCGATGACCCGGCTCATGGACGGCGTCATCGAGGAGCACCGGGAGAGGAGGGCGGCCGGCGCCGGAAACGAGGAGGAAGACCTCCTGGACGTGCTCCTCCGGGTCCAGAGGGAAGGCAGCCTGCAGATCCCTCTCGACACGAGCACCATCCGTGCCGTGATCATCGTACGCCCACCTCTCTGTCTCCCCCTAACGTGTTCGACGGAGTTCTCTTTACGATGTGTGCTTGACGGCACTGGCGCATATCCTATATAGGATCTCTTCAGCGCGGGGAGCGAGACGACGGCGACGACGCTTCAGTGGGCCATGGTGGAGCTGATGCGGCACCCGACGGCGATGCGCAGGGCGCAAGGCGAGGTGCGGCGCGTGCTCGCCGGGCGGAGCCGTGTCGTGGAGGACGCGCTGCCGGAGCTGCGCTACCTGCAGCTGGTCCTGAAGGAGACGCTCCGGCTGCACCCGCCGGGGGCGCTGCTCATCCCGCGGGAGTGCCAGGAGGACACCCGCGGCGTCCTCGGCTACGACGTGCCCAGGGGCGCCATGGTGCTGGTCAACGCGTGGGCGATCGGCCGCGACGCCGCGAGCTGGGGCCCCGACGCCGAGGAGTTCAGGCCGGAGAGGTTCGAGGGTGCCGCTGCCGACGTGGACTTCAGAGGCACCGACTTCGAGTTCGTGCCGTTCGGCGCGGGGAGGAGGATTTGCCCGGGGCTGGCGCTCGCCCTCGCGGTCATGGAGCTCGGCCTCGCCAGCCTCCTGTTCCATTTCGACTGGGAGCTCCCAGGAGGCTCTGCTCCGGATGAGCTGGACATGACCGAGACACTTGGCATCACGGCGAGGAGGAAGAGCGACTTGTGGCTGCACGCTACTCTGCATACACCAAGGATTTAGGAAACATTGTGTTCTTGAACTCTGGCATGTAAACGAGCTGGTAAGCCCAGCACAACACTTTGCTTCAGAGTTGGTCTAGTGGTCGTTGGTCTTTAAACATCGATAGTCGGTCCAGAGTTGTTGATGTTGTTCCACTTCTATCAGCAAACAAATCCTACACGATATGAAAACATTAAATTTAAAATTTCATATCATTATTATACTTATGCGCATAGTGGGGGCAAAATATATAAAGTTTCGTTTTCATCCTCAATATTGATTCTCATGAGACGTGCTAGAAAAAGAGATAAATCTTATAAAATTCAAAAAATAAATAAAAAGATCCTCATTAACCCAATAGACTAATAATCATGAACAATAACATCTATTGGATTTACTATGTTTTTAAAAATAATCCGCATATGCCAGTGACGACTACTTGGACAGGGGATTCCAGGTCTTTTTAGGTTTGCTGCAGAAAATTTAAATCTTTTACGTGTGTCGCAACTGCCACAATAGAATGCCAATTATTAGAATTATTATGTGTGTTAAGTTACACGATCCACTTTAGTCAATAAATATTCTTACATAAACATCCAAATTGTGCATGGTGATGACCAACAACACAAATATAGCCTTTTGAATTCCAGTTTTGGAAGTACGATGTAGCTTAGAGTGGCACACGGAGGGTTGGATGTAAGATAAGGTCCCTCTTCCGGCGAATGGATATCCCCATCTCCTCTTCCATGTCCAGCTCACTTGGTATGACTCCAGGTGGTAGCTGCCAATCGAAGTGGAAGAGAAGCACCGCGAGAACAAGCTCCATGTTTACCAATGCAAATGCTAAGCCTGGGCACATCCTCCGGCCAGCTCCAAAGGGAGTGTAGCAGAAGTCACTGCCCATGAAATCAGTTGTACATTCTTCGAATCGATGGGGCTTGAAAACCTCAGGTTCGTCCCAGGATTTCGGGTCCCTACAGATGGCCCATGCGTTCACGAGGACAATCGTGCCCTTTAGCACATTGTACCCGAGGATCTCACATGACTCTTGACACTCTCTGGGGAGAAGGAGAGGTCCTGGTGTGTGCAACCTTAAAGTTTCTTTGATGATGAGCTTTATATATGGTAAATTTACCAAGTCATCCTCTGTGACCCTCGACTTATCTTGCAGTGCACAACGCAATTCGGTTTGTGCTCTCTTCATCACATTGGGGTTCCTCATGAGCTCTGCCATAGCCCATTGAATAGTTGTAGTTGTTGATTCATTTCCGGCAACAAACAATTCCTGCATGATAAAAGATTGGTATGTCGAGGAAAGTTATACTTTTAAAATAATTATCCAAGTAGTCCACACTACAAATAAGTAGCTAGATCATGCATAATTCTACTATATATAATTAAGGATATAGTTGTATGTACAGTGCCGCTTGCAATCTGTTAATATGTGCACTACTGCACCACCAAAGTAAAGTACAAGCCGTTCTCCTTTTCTAAAGTTTTATTTTTTTATTTCCCCGTTTTGAATCAAAGGATCACTAACATCCCCTGTTTTACTTGTTTTTATTTACAGAATTTTCTAGGTTTCTAGCACCCCATAAAATTCTATGTTTAGTGTTTAATTAATATGTTTTTCTATGTTAGAATTCCATGGTTTTCTTTTGTTCCCTAAAATTTTAAGGACGGCCATCCTTTTGTGATTTTAGTATTCCCTCCGTCTCAAATTACTATTCATTTTAGATTTTCTACATACATACATTTCTCCGAATTTTTTCTTTTTTTACATTTTTTCCTCCTCAATTTTGCAAAAATATATGGTCCGGAAAATTTTTTGCAAAACTATACATCTAGCGCCGTGGGGGACGGCGGCAGGGAACTACCGCCGTGCCCCACGGCGTTAGGGGCGCGCGCGGTACTGTAGCGCCTGCTACCGCCGTAGGCCACGGCGGTAGGGGTCCAGTCTGTTTTCAAAAATTTGTAATTTTTTTGTTTGAACTCGGATGGAGGTAAACTTTATATGAAAATTGTAGCTTTCGACGAGATCTACAACTTTGTAGTTCAAAGTTTTTCCATTTGAAGTCATCTTCATAGTCAAATAATCGATATACTATCCAGATCTCAGTTTTCATAACAAGATCTCAGTTTTCGGTTTATGTTAAAAAAATTGTAACTTTTTTGCATGAACTCGGATGGAGGTAAACTTTATATGAAAATTGTAACTTTCGACGAGATCTACAATTTTGTAGTTCAAAGTTTTTCCATTTGAAGTCATCTTCATACTCAAATAATTGATACACTATTCAGATCTGAAGACTGCAAACTGAGATCTGCATAGTTTATCGATTATTTGACTATGAAGATGACTTCAAATGGAAAAATTTTGAGCTACAAAGTTGTATATCTCGTCGAAAGCTACAATTTTCATATAAAGTTTACCTCCATCTGAGTTCAAACAAAAAAATTACAAAATTTTGAAAACAGACTGGACCCGCACGGCGGTACCGCCGTGGGGCACGGCGGTAGGTCCTGCCGCCGTCCCCCACGGCGCTAGATGTATAGTTTTGCAAATTTTTTTGCGGACCATATATTTTTGCAAAAAAGAGGAAAGAAAAATGTAAAAAAAGAAAAAATTCCATTTCTCCATGCACCTAGATATATATCAAAATGAAAAACAAAACAAACAATTGCTCTGTTAAACTTCCATACGTTTTTCTGTACTACTTGTTAGCTATCTATAAAATAAAACTTTTGCTGTGAACACAACTCATTAAAGTAGCTGTTTTTTGCAATAAAAATAAATAGCTCGTACCATGGAAATAGAGTTGCTTCAGCGAACACGATGATAATAAAAGAAGAAGATCATACGGTATACGCTAACGACACTCCCTCTGTTTCAAATTATAGTTCATTTGGTTGTTTGTACTCCAAGTTTAATTACTCGTTTTATTAAAAAAAATTTATGCAAACTATAATTTGGAAGATAATATAAATTAAAAGTAAAAAAAAAGAGTAGATACTTACAACGAGGATGGCTTTGATATCTCCCTCGTCGACCGAGCAACCGAAGCCACCTTCCTCCTGGGTCCTCAAAAGGACACCAAGCAAGTCCTCGTCCTCCTCGACGTCAGCGGCGCTCGCCCCCGACCTGCGCTCCCTGTGTTGCTCAATGGCGTAGTCCACCAGCTCAAACGTCCTCCGGTTGAACGCCCGAGCCTTGCGCACCGTGCCATCAATGGCGCACACGAGCCTCGACGACGGGAACAGGTCGCCTGCATTGAACCCGGAAATGATCTTCACCGCCTGGGAGATACACTCCAGGAGCTCCTCCCGGCGCCCGAACCGCTCGCCCATCATGGCGCGCAGCAACGAGTCGGCGACGAGGGTGGCCACCCGCGCGCTTACGTTCACCGGCTCGCCGCCCGGGCACGCCGCCGCGGCGATGTCGGCGACGAGGCGGGCGGTCTCGTCCTCGCGGATGGGGCGGAAGGACCGCACACGCTTGGCGCTGAGGAGGTCCAGCACGGTGAGCTTGCGGAGCTGCCGCCACCGCTCGCCGTAGGGCGAGAACGCGACGCCCAGCCCACCGGCGACCGTGGCCCTCAGCGTCGTGCTCAGCGGGCGCGTCGCGAATGTGACGTCGTGCGTCTTCATAACCTCCCGGGCGGCGTCGGCGGACGAGACGAACACCGCGGGAAGCTCGCCGAGCCGGAGGTACATGACGGGCGCGTCGTGCCGCCGCGCGAGGTCGGCAAGTGCGCGGTGGATTAGCGGGGTCTTGACGAGGTGGTGGAGGCTGCCGATGACCGGCAGCCGCCATGGCCCCGGGGGCAGCCTGGGCTGATCCTTGCGTCGAAATTTGAGGTACACGAGTACTGAGGGGATAAGAAGCAGCAGCAGAACTTGCGCCAGGAGGTGCAAGCTGCATGAGAGATTCTCCATGATTGTCTGTTCACAATTAAGTAATTAACTGGAGCTTGCGGTTTGTGACAATGCAAGCTAGTAGAAGTCGGCAGTTTGTGTGAATGTGCAGCAAGGAAAGCAGGCTGACAATTTATAGATGTATGAACTGAAGCAGCTGGCTTCTTCTCGATAGTTAGGCCGTGGCTAATCCGAAGAAAAATGAAAAAAATTAGATATATACCATTGAAAGATTGCAAAGTTAGATATATACCATTGACATTGAGCTTACATGTCATTGGCTCATGTGAACCCCACATGTAAGTGAAATAGCAATAATACGTATATATCTTTGTATAAGCTACTTCCTCTGAGGGTTATTGGATTGAACATATAGGAGGACAATTTCAAGGTGAATAAGGATTCACTTGTGTTCACCAGTCAAAATATTCCTGTTTTGTTGAAATTTAGTCTAGATGGGCAAGAAGTAAGGGAAGGAAACTACTGGTGCAGGGTTTGAGGTTTCTGCTTTTATAGCAAAGGGAGGTATTTGTGGGATTGTTTTGGCTACAAGCCATAATAGAAATTTAACTTGGTCCCAATCCTATAACCTTGCTTCTTTCGATTTTCAAGATTATATCAATATAACTATGTTTCTTAAGTTATTTTTTAAAACTTTAACCAAGCAACTTTCGATTTTAGGAAGTGCTCTCTGGCGTAGCATTCCCATTGGGCGTGGCATAAAATTTCAAAGATTAAAAGTACATTTTTTGATAAATTTGTACTACCTTTATTGCATCTTTCATTTTTGTCAACACGAATGGTCCTAGACCGCATTTGGATCAAGTGCGCTATGTAAGAAGTTTAAGTGGTACCATCAGGTTAGGCACTATACCTAATCAAGTGCATAAAAAATTCCGAAAAGCATAAATAGCTAGATAGATCACCCAAGTATATATCTTGTACATGTATAATTTAAACTTAAAAATAAACCTTAGGCAAGGTGAAATCAGTATGTGAATGCTAGTGGGTTTCTAGTTGTAAGCTCAACTACAATTTATTGTATTGTTTCTCCTTAAATAATGTTTAATTCACCACAAATCTTGTTTGCATGTAGATGATTGTATGCTATATCCATTCATGATTTCTTTTATTAGGAATGCACTATACTACCCAGGTGATATATAGCACATGAACTTCTCCAATTCTACTGTACAATTACTAAGAGACTAGGAACTGAAAAAAGTAGCTTTTTTGATTCTGTGAAGTGATTCTTCATCCTGATTTTAAAAGTTTAGGCTGGGGAATCAAACAATTACTTTTAATGATCACATAATCACTTCTCGTAGAGAATCATGTTTGAAAATGTTTTATTATCTCACAGAAGATAATAGATGACTACAATTGTTATGTATGTTGTTATTTAAAAAACAGAATAAATACGAAAACATCATTTGATAGATCTAAGTTCACTAAGGTGACATGTGATTCAATTCAACAAATTATATGAAAGCATGCGACATGTACATGCACATGGCGGACTTTAAGAAAAAAAGACGAACATGACATATGCTAGATTTTGCAGCAACTGATTACATCTAAGTCTCCAAACGTGATAAGTGTTTTAATCATTTTTAGTACGTGGATATATATTTATTGAAAAAAGGACATATGTGACCAATTTTTTGAGCAGGACATATGTGACCATTTCTGACATGGCATTTTTATTTTAGAAACAATGTACTGAATGCCCGTGACATAAAAAGTGTGCATGACGGTCTTTCTTTGTGAAGTAATGTTTGTGAGTTTTGTTCAATGAAAAATTTATTTTGTTTGTCAAAATATTTTTTGTGAGTTTTGCATTACATGTAGCATATTTTGTATTACATATGACATGTCTAATATGTTTTTAAGATGTAATATATAAAAAAATATACATGGTATGCCCAGTTTTTATTAGAGGGAACAATAGTTGCATTTTTTAACCATATTTTGATGGCATGTGAGGAGTCTAATTTATTTAGGCACTGATAGTTGTATTATACACAACATTTTTTATGATACAAGGTACAATTTTTTTGGGATGAATTCATATCTAGTTGCATCATATCACTACAAGAAATCATTTATTCCGTGATGCTATCATTCTGTCGCGGATTAAATAAAATTCGTCGCAAATCAGCATCCGCGATGATTTAAGTTTTCGTGGTGGAATGAGCGTCATTGATTAAATCTGCCGACGTTCCTTACTAAACGTCGCAGTTCGTGACGTATCTGGATCGTCACGGAGTAGCCCGAAGCCCATGCAGCCCAACCCATAGCCCACTATCCGTGACAAAATAAATCGTCGCGGATTGGTACAGACATGGCAGTTGTGGCATCCTACGTGGACGATGACGTGGCATCCTACGTGGACGATGATGTGGCATCCTACGTGGACAATGACGTGGCATCCTACATGGACGATGACGTGGCATCCTATGTGGACAATGACGTGGCACCCTGCGTGGACAATGACGTGGCACCCTACGTGGACGATGACGTGGCAAAAATTTTAAGCCCAGCAGATACAAATTCTGGCCCACCACAGCCCATTTCAGAATTATATTCCAGCATAAAATTAGCAAAATTAGCCCATCTTCAGCCCATTTATCAGAGGGTACATTTTTTCAACCTATTTACCAAAATTCAATGAACATAACTTACATCATCAAATCAGATACAATCTCTGGGCAAAAAAAAAACCCAGCAAACACAATTAGCTATTGAAGCAGATAACACATGCTTTCAGATGTCTACCATTCCTAAAACACTACACCTTCCTCTTTGTTATTCTGCCACTCTTTTCTCTGATTCCTTGTGAGTTCGTATAAATCCTAAAATAAAAAAGGTATGTCATGCTTGAAATGTAAATACATTTTAACAGAAATAATAAAAGTTAACTAAACAATATGTTCTAATATATAGGCCTAGCCTAGCATCTAAAGTGTGCATTGTACAATAAAAGTATCACTATAAGCATACAATTGGTACTGTTGTTTGCATAAATCAGCAGACTGGGAATGACGCAAAAAGAAGCTTGTTGTGCTAATTTAGCCTATAGTACAACAATATCAACACAAGTATTTTCATGGGTAGAAGTGGTATCATATTCTATTTGAAAACCTGGGAAAAAATCATGCTCTATTTAGAAACTAACACTCTAGACAACGCCATGGAATAGTACATGTTCACTTACTAAATCCTCCCAGAATTGAAACGACTTGAAACGGTCTTCTTGAACCTGAAACAGCCATGGAACATTTAAGATAGCGTTAGATGAAGGTGTACCGATCCGAGGCAGCATCAGCCCCAGCAGCGAGGAAATAGGCAACAGGGAAAGGATTGTGCGATGAGATAGTATCACTATAAGCATATAATTGGTACTATTGTTGTTTGTATGGATCAGCAGACTGGGAATGACACAAAAGGAAAGCCTGTTGTGCTATTCCACAAAAGGAAACTCCCCCTAAAATTATATAAATTGGCATGTAATTATTTTATGGATGTAAAAGGTTGACATAAAAGTTTCATCATATTTTGCTAAAAATGGGTGTATATTGTTCACAAAATTTATGGATCCCTCACATTGTTTCATACAACTCAACTTAAACTTGAAGTTTATACACCCTAAAGCATTTTCTTCATTATATACAGATAAAACTTGGATGAAAACTTAACTTTAGTCTCATATTAACATTTGAGGAGTTAAATTGCCACTTGTTGTGCAAAAAAATTGTTTTTCTATTTTTTTAATACCTAAATAACACACCTTTGAAATAAACTCAAAATTTCGTTATCTTAAATACCACCAATCCATTTTTCACATATAGAAGACACCATATAAGTTGCAACATATAAGTTTCAGAATTTTTGGAGGAGATTTGCTATTTTCTATCATATAAATGAATTTCTACGTGTTTATCGAAAGTAATTCCAAATTGACCTATATGTATTCCTAATAAGATTCATAAAAATCTACAAAAACTATATTTAGACGCATATGGTCCATTCTAGCTCACATCTAAGATATTGACAAAAAAATCAATTTACTTATATGAAAATTCGAACTTGTACTAGTCACCTTGTTATAAAATAATGATAGTAATATCTAAAACTTCTCTAAAAATTATGTAAATTGGCGTAGAATCATTTTATGGATGCACAAGCTTGAATAAAAAGTTTCATAAGGTTTTGTGAAAATTGAAGTATACATTGTTCATAAACTAGATAGTTCATCACATTGTTTAAGGAACTATGTTGGAGATTTGTCAAATTTGTACTACATGTCATTAGCACTTTTGAAAATGACAAAATGACCTAAATAAAGGTCGTAGATCTTGATGAGATATGAAACTTTGGTATTCATCACTTTTCCATTTGACTTCATCTAGTGTAAAAAAATCTTGCTCGTAGTTATCACTTTTTGGAAGAAATGCAAGTTGCATACAAAATTTTCGATAAATAACAATTTCTATACAAACAAAACATCCTTGAAGGAAATGTTGATTTTAGAAAAATTTGAAAAAAAGAACCATCCAATTTGAAGATCTTACGTGGGAGAAAAACTAGTTACAAGTTTTAATTCTGGATTAAAAAAAATAAATATGAGAATCACTTGTTCTTCAACTCCGCCGACCACGTGGCGAAACATGATTGGCTGAGCGTGCCAAGCGAATCTTGAAGAAACTCTATATAAAAAAATTATCCTAGAGTGACCACATCTGTTCGAGTGGTGTAGTGGTGGGGGTTGCGCCTCCCAAAGGTTGAGGTCGTGGGTTTGAGTCCCCCATCCGACCCTTTTTTTGTGGTGCGGGATATATTCCAGAGGTGGTTGGGCCAACGTGGCGCTGCTAGCGGCCCGTGCGGTGGCTGGGCCAGTGTGGCGCTGGCGGCCCATGCGGCGCTACCAGCCCGTGCGGCGCGGCTGGGCCAGCATGGCGCTGTCGGCCTATGCGGCGCTGGGCCAGCGTAGAGGTGGCGCTGAGGTGGTGCTCATGGGGTGAGGTGGCATCCAAGGGTGAGGTGGCGTGGGCCCAGGCGCTGCCACCTAATCACCCGTGCTCCAAAACTGTATAAAAAAATAAAATAATTAGACTACATGCAAAGAAAAGAGCTAGCTTGGTGGTAAAGTGCCCTCTTTCCCTTCCATGAGGTCTAAGGTTCAATTCTTGGTTGTCCTCCTTTTTCTAGTTTTTTTTGAGATTTTTATAAATATGTGGACTATTTTTTATTTGTTTACCGATTATTTTAATTTATTATTTTTTGGATTATTTTTTATTTACCGACCGCGACGAATCTGCTCAAACGTCACGGCATTGTGGGCCGGATTGTGAGATTTTTATCAATATGTGGACTATTTTTTATTTGTTTACCGATTATTTTAATTTATTATTTTTTGGATTATTTTTTATTTACCGACCGCGACGAATCTGCTCAAACGTCACAGCGTTGTGGGCCGGATTGCGACGAATTTAACAAATCGTCGCAGTGTTCTGAGCTTCAATATCCATCATTGCACATCTGTGACGAAAAACCGGAATACGTTGTAGAATCGCGACGAATTTAACAAATCGTCGCAGAGTTCTGGGCTTCAATATCCATCAGTGCACATCCGTGACGAAAAACAAGAATATGTCGCAGACGCAGTGCTCTTCGTGATGTTTTCTGAGAATGTCGCTGAAAGTTCGTCGCGGATTAAATAGTTTCTTGTAGTGGATACACTACTAACTTTTGTACTGGTTGGTGTTACTGCCCGCTACCGAAAGGCCTTCGAGGATCAAAAAATTTCACTTGGTACTAATTTTGTGTAGTGTTAGTACCAGATGAAAAGCCGTCAGGTACTAAAGTTAAAGACGAATGATGACATTTCTAGTAATGGCACAAGATGGTAATATTGGTACTAATAATATTACCAACCAGTATTAAAGGCTTTCGAGCTTTGGTGTCATGTGCTAACACTAACGATATTAAACGCTTACCAAATATATCGGCTAAAGTCGGATCTCGAGTTACTAATGTCAAATTTGGGGTAGATTGAAAACACTTTCTCTAGCTAATAGTGTTGGCTCTGAATTATTTAAAAAGAATATCCGATGAACGAAGGGAAACTCAAGATGATGCTCTCCTGTCACCACTCACCAGTGATGGTTTTGGACGTCCAAGACTCCAACAGCATTAATGAAGATTTGCGTTGGAAGTGAATTGTGCCGTGAGCACGTGAGCTGCAGCATTGTCCGCTAGCTGTGTCTGTGTGGCAAAATTTACTCCGCGGCGTGTGCGAAACGCAGCACAAACAGGCTGTCAGCACTCAGCAGCAGCCCGGAGGAACAGGCGGAGACGCGGAGCCAAGAATCACCGCGCTCCGAAGACGAGACCACGCATCGCGCCGCCTCGAATCACCGCGCTCTACGCTAGGCAAAGGCAGGCAACCAAGAATCCTCCCATCATGGGGAGGAAGACCAAGAATTTTCTGATCTCCCTCCTCTCGTGGTGCCTTGCGGCGGCGGCGGCGGGAATCGGATCCTCATCCGACGCCGACGTCATCGCCGACCTCGCTCGTTCCCTCGCGAAGCCGCCTTCCACCTGGACCGCCGGCGGCGGCGACGCCTGCTCCTTCAAGGGCGTCACCTGCTCCCCCGCCGGCCGCGTCACCGCCATCGACCTCGCGGGGCAAGGCCTGGCGGGGACGCTGCCGTCCTCCCTCTCCAACCTCACCGCGCTCGAGTCGCTCCTGCTCCAGGGCAACGCCCTCTCCGGCGCCGTTCCGCCGCTCCGTTCCCCCGCACTCACCAACCTCTCCCTCGACGGCAACGCATTCACCTCCCTCCCCAGGGACTTCCTCCGCGCGACGCCGGCGCTGCGAAGCCTCACCATGGACGGCCTCCCGCTGCCGTCGTGGCCGTTCCCCGACGGCATCTTCGGTGCCCATTCCCTCCGCACCTTCTCCGCCTCCAACACCAACCTCACCGGTGCCTTCCCGGCGGCGGCGCTCGTCACGAACCTCACGTCGATCACGACGCTGCGCCTGTCCCACAACAACCTCACCGATGTCATACCGGCGTCTCTGGGCAATATGGCTAGCCTGAAGAACATCTCCCTGTCATACAACCACTTCCAGGGCCCTGTTCCGGCGTTCGCGTCCGCGGTGGCCGTCGACGACGTGGTCGCCGGCAACGGCTTCTGCTTGGACAAACCGGGACCATGCGACGCGCAGGTGAGCACTCTGCTCCAGGTGGCCGAGGGGTTTGGCTACCCGCTTCATCTCGCGAGGTCATGGACGGGGAACGACCCCTGCAATGGCTGGGTGGGCGTGATATGCGACATGGCAGATGTGGAGATCCTCGGCCTGACGAGCTACAACTTGTCAGGGACGATATCGCCGGCCATTGCCAACTTGAAAGGGCTTAGGAAGCTTGATCTGGCCAACAACAGTCTCACCGGGGAGATTCCGGATGCGCTCGCCGCACTGCCGAACCTTAGCCTTGTTGATGTCAGGAACAATAGGCTCACCGGCGAATTGCCCAAGTTTAGGGAGTCGGTGGATGTGTCAGCAGATGGGAACAGCCCGAGTTTGAAGAATCAGCATGGTTCAGGACAAGATAGTCTCAATGGTGGCTCATCTTCAAGCTCAGCTGCAGATGCCTCATCGAAGTGGAGAGCAGGAACAATTGTTAGCATTACCGCAGTTGTGCTAGTTTTTTGGAAGGGAAATTAGGGTGTAAAATCTCTTGTTTGTCTTCATGATGTCCAATTTTAATAACACATATATATGCCTCTCTGTCTATTTTAAGCTGAGCATTCGTGTTTCTAATTGAGGCAGGACTTAGAATTTTTTAATGCATGTTTACACCTTTTATTAATTAAAAAAAATCAGGTGCTTCAAATCAATTTGACATTCGAATTCCTGTCCTACTGCCCACTATTAACATGGCTGATATATAATATTTGACTTCATTTGCAGAACTATAGCTTCATCCAAGATACCTACAGAACCCTCTAAACATTCATCACCAGAATACCATCATCACTGTCTGCGGGCTCCAACTCATCAACATTCAGAAGTAGGAATTAACTTTCTTACTTGTAGCTAGATGCATCTAATAACCATCAACATCAATGTGTTCAGCCAAGTTGCACAAGACAGCGGCTCAGCGGCATCATAAATGCATCACGCAGCAAAGCATACAACTGCGATAATTTCTCTTCCAAAAAAAACTAGCACAACTGCTGTAATGCTAGTATCGCATTACTCATATCCAACAATTTGAGAAAGTAGGCACACCATTTCCCTCGATTTGGCAGAAGATATATATAGCTGAAACTAACATTGTTAATCTAATGCTAATACTTCCATCCCAAATTTGTAGGTGGTTTTTCTACGTACATATCTTTTGCTTTGCATCTAAATATAGATTATATCTAGATACATAGCAAAGCATATGTATATAGAAAAGCTAAAACGACCTACAATTTGAAATGGAGAGAATAGAACAATGCAGTATCCAAGTATATAACCAAAGACACCCATCTGCAAGCACGAAGCTTTGCACAATAGACACTAAGTTCTAAGTTCTAACTAGTCTCAGTAATACTGCAGCTGTTTGGAATAGCTGCCTGTATGATGCCATTGTTCATATTGGCCTCCCTGGGGGCCTCATTGACTTCGGTGGGATGACGATCGCATCCAACTTGTTCTCTTCAGCCTGGCCTTGGCATGCTGTTTCATTCCAGAGGATCTTGTCAGGTATTGGGTGTATGATCTGCGAATATGTCTTGCGGTATGTTGCTACAGTGAAGCAGCTCTCGGTGTAGTGGTGGACGTTTTGTCTGCAGTAGAGGAGCGCGGCCACACCATGAGGACAGGGCACCCCGTATAGCTGCCATCCCCGGCACAAACAGCACCTGTTGCGGATGTCCACGATGTTTGTTCCCTCGTGGGCTGAGATGACCTCGAATTCTGCCTCGTTGGCTCGGACCACCTGGTAACCCCGCGCATGCTCCATGGCCTCTTTCAGACGGCGCTCAGCCATGGGCACAAGGATTGTTGTCCACTGCATGCTTGCCCCATGCCGTTCACTGAACCACCTCATTAGCTGGTGACGGATGCATTCCATCATCTGAATTATAGGAAGGTTAGATGCATCCAGTATCCAGGAATTCAGTGACTCAGTGATTTTTGCTGTTAGGTGACCATACCTTGTCCCCTCAAAGTAAGCTGTGGTCCAAAGACGAGGAGGAAGATGCCTTATCCAAACAGCAGCTTCTGGTGAGGTGTCCTCTATCTCCAGCAGCTTAGTTTCAAACTCTATCACAGTCAGTGCATGAGCAGCTTCCCAGAGAAGGTTGACAAGCTGTGGATTGCTGAACTCCTTTTTGAAGGTTTCACTAACATGGCACATACAGTACCCATGGAATGCAGTTGGAAAGTTGAACTCAACCCCATCAACAATACCCTTCCGTCTATCTGATAAGATGGCGAGCCTAGGCATGTTCTCTGTGTTCTTCTCCAGCAACTCATGCAACTCAGACAGGAACCATACCCAGTTCTCATCAGTCTCCTCATCAACCACGCCAAATGCCAAAGGAAAGAGAGCACCATCACCATCAAAGCCAGTTGCAAGAAACAAGGTACCAAGGTACTTGTTTTTCAGAAGGACCCTGTCAAGCCCAATGAGTGGACGGCATCCATTCACAAAACCAAATATTGATGCTTTGAATGAAATGAAGAGCCGCTGGAAGCAATCGTCATCTGGGTTTCCGTAGACTCGAGCAATACTTCCTGGATTTGTTCTTTCCACTTGCTTGCAGTACTCAGGCAGGAGACGATACTCTTCCTCAAAAGACCCTCCAACCGCAGCCATGATGCGCTCCTTGTGCGACTGGCCAAGTACAGGATCATGGCCGTGTTCGTGGGACTGGCCCAGGACAAGGTCGTGGTCGTGGCCGCCGAGGTCGATCTCGTGGCCGCGGCCCAGCCCATGGTACTGGCCGAAGACGTGGTGGTTCTCCTTCTGCCCCAGCGCAAGCTCTGCTTTCTGCCCGTGCCCGAGGACGAGCTCATTGTTCGCCATTGCTGATGACGCACGCCGCGCCAACAAAGACACAGCTTTAGACAAAGCATCAGCCATGTCAAAACCGAGCCGAATCAGTAACGAAACACATGGATAAACAGTGAACCCCACGGAAAGGATCCAAGAACAAGTCCAGATCGCACGGATCAAAGGCAAGAGGAAGTCCAAATCGCACAGACCAAACGCAAGAGCAGCGCAAGAACTCACCGGAAATAGGAGCGGCGGCGAGAATGCAGTCCCGGCAGACACGGCGTCGCCGCAATCCGGCCTCTCGCAGCACTGCCAAGATCCAATCCCCTCTGCTGGAAACCCAATCTAATCTTCACGGAGCCATCACCCCGGAACTAGCCACAGCCACCACCATCCAGCAAGCAGCCCGAATCGCCAGGAGACGCGGAGACCAACGCAACCAGGAAGGTCGCAGGGCCTCCTGTGAGATCCAAGAAGTGAGACCCACCCACCAAACGGCGCCCCGCTGCGCCGACGCAGCGAGGTGAGGGAGCTGCTGCGCGCGAAGGGAGGAGGGCGGGGCAACAACGGGCGGGTTTGAAGACCGTGCAGGGGCAAGGATGGTGGGCAGCGCGGAGGGCAAAGAGAGGAAGAAATTGGTGGAGACCGGGAGGGGGATGCCGAGGGGCAACTGTAGAAGACGGGGGTGGAGGGGATGAGACGAGAGGGGAGGGGCATTTAGGTCAAATCCGGGGCCTCAGGGTTGCGACGGGTGGGTGATTTCCCGATTTGCCATCGGCGGAGTTGGGCCTTTTTGGAACCCAATTTGTGTTGGGTACGTGCAAAAGGAAAAAAAATTTGACGAATGTGTTGGACGACGACTCAAAAGTCAAAACAAATGCTCGGCTCCTATCGCAAAAGTGATGAAAATTCATGTTATATATTTTTAACATCTGTTATATAGGTTATCTTCTATAAACTTGTAAATTTTGAACTTCAAACTCCACTTTTGCATGGAGAAAAAACATAAATTGTGTTAAGTGGTAAATTGAACCTAATAATATAGTTTAGGAGATAAAATGCGTCAAAAAAAAATACTTTAGTGGGTTATCCAAACTTTGGGTATATTACTTGAGGAGAGTAATTTGATTTTTTTCTAAAAAATATATATCGTCACCTTTCTTTCTTCTTTTTGTTTTTCACACCATGGTGCAATGCATTTTTTAGATTTTTTATTCGAAAATGAATGGAAAATCTAGTTTGAGAATGAGAACTCAAAACATTTTTGTTTTAGTTTGGGAGATTCGTTAGGCCAGAAGGTACTCGGAAGCACCTTGTGTTATGATTTTCTCCTCCAACTGATTAGTGAAAAGTTAATTAATATATAAAGGGTATTATTGTAGTAATATGTCCTTTTAAATAAAATTGGTTGTTGGTCTCACTATTTTGGTACTTAGTCTCACTAAGTTGGTACTTTTATGTAGATACTTCTTAGTACTTCTTTGATTTTCATCGTTGGATTTCGTTGGACGGACAATTCTGATCAATTTCTCATTAGAGCATGATGGGCATAAATTAAGTGAGAAAAATGTTTCCAACACAACATGTTCAACATATACATGCTTAATTATTCTCCACAACATATTTTCACATCATTCCAACTATACGTTTCGTGGCACACAACAACAACATACGCTCGATGACAACCTGTCACAGACACCGCATGCATGTCCAACTTAGACATGACAGGATCAAATCATCTTTGTGATTACATAACACATACTAACACACACCACAACACCAACCACAGGCAGGGGACGAGATCCGATCCTAAACTGGGGCCTCCATCGTAGGCAGTGGCACACGCACAGTTGCGTGCATGTACAAGTCCCTCTTGGGACGCACAGTGATGCCATCTCCTCCATCAGGTCCACATCGCTGGCCGTGACTCCATCTGGGACACTACCGGAAACGGAACCTCTGTCGTGAGCCCGGCGCTTTGCCGAGAACCAAGACCCCTGCTCACGGCAGAGGTCTGCTTTGCCGAGAGCAATAGGACAGGCTCTCGGCAAAGAACAGGCCCACGACGTAGAGGACTTTTGCCGAGAGCCAGAGCCAACACCTCTCGGCAAAGGTAAGGCCCACGGCGCAGAAGCTCTTTGCCGAGAGCCAGAGGACCTTGGCTCTCGGCAAAGCATGCAACCAAAGTGGTTGAGTCTTCAATCTTTTGACTCTTTGCTTCCTTGATCTTGTTCTTCTTATTTTTCTTCTTTTCTTTCTTGGTCATCAAACATATGCCTGTTCCACACTGCCGGCACCAGTCTGACCGGTCAAGGCCGCCGGTCTGACCGGTCCCTGCAGTGCAGCAGGGTCTTCACTCTTTTGGCATTTTCCTTGCCTGAGAGGTGACACTTGAGGCTTAGTGATTGTTGTTGAAGGCTTAGGACACTCCTCAAGTGTTCTCTTCTTCATTTGTTCTTGATCAATGCATTTGGGTTTTTCATACAAGTCTTGTAGCAATTTCCAAATGAGATGTTCTTCATACATACATTTCTTGAAAATCATTGCCTTCACACCATCATTCAAGATACTACACAAATAGTTAGTAACTCGAGAGTTGAGTTCCCAATATTCTTGATCCTCTTGTGATAGTGTTGACAAGTCAACAAAAACAACTTTTATATGAGGAGGAAGAATATTAGCAACTACAACTTACTCAACTTTTGGACCTAGGGTCCTAATATCATTAAGAGCTTGAATTGACCAAGAAGTGTAGTTTGAGTCATCTAGAGCTAGTGGCTCAAACGATACCTCACAAGTTGTCGACATCGAAAGTCCAAGCGGTTAAGCTCGAATCTGAGCACTCAGCTCTGATATCAATTGAAAGGACCTTGATGTCGCCTAGAGGGGGGGTGAATAGGCGAGACCCGAATTAAACTTTTCTTCCCCGAAAACTTGAACTGCCAGGCGCCATCAGTCAGATCGGTGGAGCTGACCGGTCAGACCGGTCCTGGCTCTGCTTCGCAGGAGGGCACCGGTCAGACCGCTGCCCTTCACCAGTCAGACTGGTGGAGCACAGAGCACCTGCAAAAACAGCTTCAAGCTCCTCTTGACTTCTTGCACGAACCAAAGTTGGTGAGTGGCCTTGGTAGATGATCTCAAGCAGGGTAATGACCCCTGCACACACAAATAGCAGACCCAAGTAGATCGAAGCGGAAGCAAATCAAATATGCTAGAAAACAACTTAGAGAGGCAAACCACAATGAGACGTAAGGATTTGTTTCCCTAAGTTCACTTCCACCAAGGAAGCTACGTCTCCGTTGAGGAGCTTGTAAGAGATTCGAGTTCTCAACTAACTCTTCCCACAACAAGTCAGGTCTCTTTCAACCACTTTCCTCGATTCCACTAAGGCGATTTTTTCCACGAAGAGGCAATATCACAGCCCTCACAAACTTGTCGCTGCTCACCACAACTTGGGAGCTAGCCGGCGACACCTAGGAGGCAAACCTCCAAGAGTAACAAATGCTTCAATGCTTGTAGACGCGGAACCAAAGTGCTCAAGCTATGGGAATGCTCGTCACAAAGGCTCTCTTGAGCTCACTCTCTCAACCCAACTCAAAAATATGGCTTGAATCCACAAATCTCACAAAGAGAGGTTGGGGAGAGCCACTAAGGCTTTAGGCTTGCAAGGAATGGCTTAGAAGCTCAGCAAGTTCACAAAGAACAACCACCCTCCAAAGAAGAGGGTGTGGGGTACTTATATCCCTCAAAGGAGAAAACTACCCGTTAGCTGTCGGGCGGCACCGGTCAGACCGGTGTTTGAAAAACTAGCCATTGGGCCGGTAACACCGGTCAGACCGGTCAGGCCCGAGACACCCGAAAAACCCTTTCTTTTACTCCAACACTTCACCAAAGGGATGAAGTGGTTCAGGTTAGGTTAGAAGGGGTTGTTAGTACACTCTAACGCTCTCACGGCTATTTCTCACAAAAGTTTTCTAATAGCACTTGACTTGGTCATAAAGCAAAAGTTACATCCCTCTTGATTGTAGGACATACCTATACTCAAGAATAAATAAAACACCATGTCAACCTCTTGATCTTGAATGTCTTCAATCTTGCCATACTTGATCAATTTTCACTTGAGGGCTTTCAACTTAGCCAATGTCTTGAGCACATCCATACTTGAGCTAGTGGCTTAAGATCTTTCCATATAGCATAGGAATGCATGCTTAGATCCTTAAGTCACTCCATATTGCCAACCATAACACATAGATGAGTTGCATTGCTTCCTTCGGTTAAGGCTTGGATATGATACTTCGAGATCCCACAGATACTAATTACTTCACCCTAGCAAAACACTAATGGTAGCCGCGCTAGACCATAAGATTGCTTAGTACCTCGCTCTAATCATCTTGGTTGATCTCTTCATCACTTACCCAAACCACGTTGAGTTCGGCTTTGCTTCATCAAGAATTAGTCTTCATTTGAAATACCGCTTCAAATGCATGTTCTTGATTGACAACGAATATGCAAGCTTCCAATTGAGGATCATCAAATATATACTCATCTTTGTATCCTTTTGCAATCACCATATGAAGCTTTGCATTAATTATTTTGAAATATCACTTCTCTTAAGATAATCCCTTTCATTTGTGTCCAAGCTATCACATGTATTAGAAACCTTGCAAATTCATCTTGAAATAAACTCCAATATCTTCTTTCAAACTAGCTTGTCATTTGTCAATAATTGTATAAGGGATCAACACTTGCTTGCTTTCATTCATGTGAGCCATACAACATTCATCAAATAGTGTGAACCACAATTACATCATGAATGATTTATTTAAAACCTGCTCACATTCTTAAACAAACAAGTTAGTCCTTTAATTGCTTTGTCATTCAATTCACCAAAATCCACTTAGGGGCCTAGATGCACTTTCAATAATTAGATCATGTTTAGTCCTCCTAATTTGTGTTGAAAATGTTGTCAAAAGTTTTTTTGCCAAATTTTTGGCAACTAAACGGGCCCTTAGGCTATAGTTTGTGATTTGGGTGATTCACTGACAACATAGTCACCGAGACTAATGAATTATGATTTTAGGTTTTTTAGTCTCAAGAATGCAAATCAAACCATGGCAAGGTCTAAATCATAGTATTTAAGTGCCAAGCTACGGTATTCTTGCTATCCAAGTCATGGTATTCAAGAATCTAAGCTATGCTATTCAAATGACCAAAAGATGGTATCTAGGATTATTATATGGTAATCAAGCATGCAAATGATACGGAAAATCAAAAGAGGTTCTCTTTATCAAGTTCTAGAAAGGTTTTGGGTGAAACTCCTTCAGCACTAGAAGATCTGATGGCGGCATGGGATAAAGTGTCGACGAGTAGTGAAGAGTATGAGCGTGGGGATGCCAAAGGCTAGTTGCACCTCTTGTTCCGATGCAGGGCAAAATAGACCATCAGAATATCCTATGGTGTAGTTTTTAGTAGTCATTAGAGTAATGGCTCTATTGATCTATTGGGCTATTTATATCCCCTTCGCTCGCTCATTTGGAGTTGCTGAAGTGTGCAGAAGGTCGTTGGTGTACTTTTTTACTAGTAATTGGAATAATGGCTCTATTAATCTATTGGGCTATTTATATCTCCTTCACTCGCTCATATGGAGTTGCTGAATGTGCAAAAGTTCATTGGAGTATGAGACAGATAACACATCCAAGTCACCAAAGCGCAAACGTGATTGATTCAAATGCTTGGCACAAGTTTAGAAGAGTTTTTAGTGCTAGGTTAGGCCTAAAGAAGTGAGAGTGTAATGTGTCTCTACCTTGCGATCATGATCTAAAGTGAAACACAATTGTATAAGGTGGCCGGGATGGCACCTGGGGGCCTTGGTGGCTCGCGGTAAGTCTTCAACCCTTCGGCTTGGTGTCAAGTGATGTCGACAACCATGTGATGGGATGTGGAGACGTCTTTTCTGCGTGGAGAAGCTCCTTAGTGGAGATGACATCAATGTGACCAAGGGGTTTGCTATGTGCCTTATTGGCCAAGCCTTTGTGGCAAGTCATGTGTTGCCTTAGGAGAGACTTTGTGATCGGAAAGCAATACTCTTGTGTGAGTGTTTCAACAATATGGATTAGTGGTGGATTAGTTTCTACTGGTACCATGGGACAAATCCTTATGTTAAGAGTTTGCTTCTCATCCTTTTGAAAAACTCTTTTGAGATGAGGATTTTAGACAAGATCAACGTATTTGCACACCTAGATAGAATGATCTAGTTTATGCTTGGATGTAAAAAAATAAAAATCTTTTAAGTTTGACAAATTCACCACATCTTGATTTTTGATTACGAGCACGAATTCCTTATAGTTACTATCACCTTATTAACTAAGTACTTGTAATAGTTGTTGACTGGGCATCCCTGGGCCCACCAACACATTGTGGGCCATACCCGGGAGATGAGTTCTTGTACACCTGGACTACTCGACTAGTGGGCCACCGTGCTGGTACCGTGGACCACAAGGCAAAACAAGACGGACAAGGACTTGTACTAAGACTAGGATAGCTTTCCATACCCTGTATAGGCTACTCCGGGTCCTACTCGAATAGTACCCTTGTACCAATCCGACTTGTAACCCTGCCTCCCGTGGCATATAAGGCGAGGCAGGGACCCCTCTCAAAACATACGCAATCAATACAGAGCCACGCAGCATACATGACGTAGGGTATTACGCACATTGTGGCCCGAACCTATCTAATTGTGTGCTCCGTGTCTCACCATCGTGTTCCTGATCTCGGTGAGCCCCACCGCACAATCTACTACTTCGGGTACCCCGTCGTAGGCTCGGTGTCTAAACACTGACAGCTGGCACGCCAGGTAGGGGATCTCGTCGTTGATCCACTGGCGAACTCGATGGCTCTCGTCATCATCATGCCGACCGTCGCTTTCTAGCAAGGCGACACCTTCGTTTTTGGCTCTTGGGTTTGCGTTGCTGACGGCACCAGATCATTCCTGCGTTTCTTAGCGCCAACTCCGGAGTCAAAGCTCAAGTCCTCGACGCTTACGCAAGCTTCGATGGAGAAACTCGTTGAAAATTTCAGTGAAATTTCGATCTCTGACCCGCTTAGAGAACTCGAGTCGGAGTCCGAGTACAACTCGACTTCGCCTCCTATCCAGCCTGAGTTGCTTTCTTCAGCTTCACAGCTTACGCTCAGCTTGGATAACATTCCTGCACCACCTCTCTTCGGTCATCGCCATGTCAGTGCTGCTTACCAAGCCGCATTAAAGCGCCTCATGTGCCTTGGCCCGAAGATCATGCTCGAGTACTCTTCGGATTCGGACGGCAATTTCGACTACTCTTCGGACTCATCTGAGTTCGAGTTTGACTACGGTTCGGATTCTGATGAAGTACAACAACTGTCTAGCCCTGCTCAAGGACTGGTGATCACATCGACACCTGAGGGTAGATTCGTCTACTGGCCTGAGCATGTGCCTGCTGATCTCACCTTGGATGATCAGGAGCGCTTTATCGTCCGTCTCGACAACTTACCTTTCTAGGAAGGCGTCAAGCTTGTTGACTATGACACCGATACTGAGCTCATTCAGAGTATGGGTACTTATTCATCGCATCGAGAAGTGTTCGTCGTTGATGCAACTACTCCGCAAGGGCATCGTGCCAATTATCGTTACCTGGATGTTGTATCTGATGATGAACTCTCTGCCAATGCTCCCGCTGATGAAACCGCGGAGGCCAAGACTGCACGTCGCCAACGCAATGCTAATCACGCAACCCTTCGTCGGGAACTTGCGGAAGCTCTACCTACCCGTAATCTTCAAGAAGCTCTGGATGCGGTTACTACTCGTGAATATCGTACTCCAGAGGAAGCTATCAACGCGATCAATCTACTCGGTCGCTCTATGCCTCGTGACAGGGCGGCTGCTGAAGTCGCGAAGCTGGCTGAACTAGCCTATACTATGCTACGTCAGAATACCAGTGCTCCTAGTCACCATGGCAGCAGTGGGGGTGCTCATCGTACTACTCCCACTCCTAATCGCACACGTCCGGAAGCTAGCAACAAGGGCAAAGGCGACGATGGTAGTGTCAACAGCAAGTCGGGAGACTCTCGCTACGACGCTCGTGCAACTATCAACGCCAGACGCGCTGAGCGTGAGAAGCAAAAGGATAATGATTTTTATTCTTTTCCTGCTTTCTCTGCTCGACTTCAAGCTCTGTTTCTTCCGGAGAAATTCAAGCCTTACGACATCTCTAAGTATGATGGCAAGTAAGATCCAAGGCAGTGGCTGCGCTGTTATGCTCTGTCCATCTCCAATGCCGGAGGCAATGATGATACCAAGTGTATCTATTTCCCTTTTGTCTTGGAGCAAGAACCCCTCACATGGTTTGAGTCTCTCAAACGTGGTTCCATTGACAATTGGGGACAACTCATACATCGATTCACCAGCAACTTCGCGGGTTCTTTGGGCCGTCATGGTACTCGAATGGACCTTGCCCTGATCAAGCAAAAACAAGGCGAGACTCTTCGCGAGTACATGCACCGCTTCTTTGAGAAAAGGGCTACTGTTGTTGATGTCACCGAGAAAGAAGTCATAGATACCTTCCAAGATGGTTTCTATGATGATAGGCTTTTCCAAGACTTTGGTCGCGCTCGCCCAGCTAACATCACCAAGCTCAAGGAGATGATCACTCATTGGGCGGACGAGGAAGACAAGGCTCGGAATCGGTTCAAGCATCTTCGCAACAACCAGAACAACAACAACAATGCTGGAGGAAGCAGCAGTGGCAAGCAACAGCAGGGCACTCGCCAGGGGAATAACTACTCGAGCAATCCTAATCGCAAGCGCAAGCCCGAGAACACTGTTGTAGCCCTGGAAACTACCGCCAAGCCTGAAGATGATCCTCACTGGGCAACATTGACCAAGCAGAAATGCCCATGGCACCCAGAGGGCGATCATACTACAGAGCAGTGTTACCAACTTCGACGTGCGTTGAAGAACACACCTGAACCAACGCATCCAAACCCGCGATTTCACAAACACAAGGGGAAGAAGGCTAACACAGACAAAGACACTGGGTTCCAGAACCCCTCCAACACTGTCAATGTCATATTTGGTGGAATTCCAACCAAGCGCATGCAAAAGCTAGCACTCAGGGAGATTATGTCCATCCAACCAGCAGGTCCCACTTTTCTCAAGTGGTCTGAAGCCCCCATTACCTTCTCGAGGGCGGATCAATGGACTAGTTTCTCTGAGCCAGGATGATATCCTCTTGTTCTGGATCCAGTGGTGGTAGGCTCCAGGCTTACTAAGGTTCTCATTGATGGTGGCAGCGGTCTCAATGTCCTGTTCGCCAAGACTTTGAAGAAGATGGGCCTGGATATCACCAATATGCTTACCAAGACCAACTCACCGTTCTATGGTATCATCCCGGGCAACGCAGCTATTCCTTTGGGTTCAGTTGTACTACCCGTAACCTTTGGGACCAAGGATCACTACCGCAACGAGTACATCAAGTTTGAGGTTGCTGACTCCGAGACTTCCTACCATGCCATCCTCAGCAGGCCTGGTCTCGCTAAGTTCATGGCTATCCCGCACTATGTGTACTTGGTTCTCAAGATGCCGAGCCCTAAAGGAGTTCTTTCATTGCAAGGGGATCTGAAGCGTTCATACGATTGCGATACAGAAGCCATAGAACTTGCCTCGACTACTCAAGTACCCAATGCAATGATGGAAGTCTTCACAGCAGCTAAGATGCTTGCTCCAAGTGAGCTGGAGGTTCCTGAAAAGACAGACAACAACACCAAGCCTGCACCATCTGGTGACATCCTGCTCAAAGCCATTGACCTCGGTACTGGTGACAGCAGCAAGACGACCATGATCAGTGCACAGCTTGATCCTAAATAGGAAGACGCGCTCGTCAACTTCCTTCGGGATAACTGTGATATCTTTGCGTGGAAGCCATCTAACATGCCAGGTGTGCCCCAGGAGGTTGATCGAGCACTCACTCAACGTCGATCCTAACGCTACCCCCAAGAGACAACACCTTCGTCGCTTTGCTGATGATCGCAGGGCTGCTATCAAGAAAGAGCTTGCCAAACTACTCACGACCGGCTTCATTCGGGAAGTCTTTCACCCGCAATGGCTTGCTAACCCTGTGCTCGTCAGGAAGAAGAACTCTAACGATTGGAGGATGTGCATCGACTACACTGATCTCAACAAGCATTGCCCCAAGGATCCTTTCGGGTTGCCGCGGATTGATCAAGTCATTGACTCTACGGCGGGCTGTGCTCTACTCTGTTTCCTGGATTGCTATTCTGGTTATCATCAAATTGCAATCAAGGAATCTGATCAAGAGAAGACCGCATTTATCACCCTATTTGGTGCTTATTGCTACATAACAATGTCCTTCGGGTTGAAAAATGCTGGTGCTACATATCAAAGGGCTATCCAGGTGTGCTTCAAGAAGCAGCTTCACAAGAACGTGGAAGCATACGTGGATGACGTCGTTGTCAAGACTAGGGATCCAGACATGCTTATCACGGATCTTGAGGAAACTTTTGCTTCGTTACGCGAGTACCAATGGAAGCTCAACCCAAATAAATGCGTCTTTGGCGTATCATCTGGAAAACTACTCGGGTTCAGCATCAGCCATCGTGGCATCGAAGCAAACCCTGAGAAGATTACTGCCATCTCCAACATGCAAGCTCCGACTACCATCAAGGATGTCCAGAAGCTTACTGGTTGCATGGCGTCACTCATTCGCTTCATCTCGCGACTTGGAAAACGGGGTCTTCCTTTCTTCAAGTTACTCAAGCGGCAGGAGAAGTTTACATGGACAACTGAAGCTGATCAAGCTCTTTCTTAGCTCAAGGAGTTCTTATCCAAGCCTCAAGTCCTCACAGCTCCTCTACCCAATGAAGAGCTCCTGCTCTATATTGCTGCGACTACTAATGTCGTCAGTACTGCTATTGTCGTTGAGCGACAGGAAGATGGCCATGGCTACCCTGTCCAGAGGCCTGTCTATTTCGTCAGTGAAGTACTTTCAGAATCCAAGGCTCGCTACCCTCCGATACAGAAGCTACTCTATGCGGTTCTGATTACTTCACGGAAGCTCCGTCATTACTTCGACGAGTACAAGATTTCTGTGGTCACTAGCTACCCGCTTGGCGAGATATTGCACAACCGGGACTCCACAGGAAGGATTTCTAAATGGGCTGTAGAGCTTGGTGCTCTATCACTCGAGTTCAAGTCTTGCACTGCTATCAAGTCTCAAGCCTTGGTTGATTTCATGGCTAAGTGGCGGGAAAATCAAGTCCCAACTCCAATTGAGCGTCCAGAACATTGGGTCATGTACTTTGATGGTTCCCTCAAGTTGGAAGGCGCTGGTGCCGGGGTACTTCTGATTTCTCCCAAGGGCGAGCAACTCAAATATGTCTTGCAGATCTTTTGGAAGGTCTCAAACAATGAAGCTGAATATGAAGCTCTACTGCATGGTCTTCGTCTTGCAGTTTCTCTTGGCATTACACGACTACTTGTCTATGGTGATTCTTTGGTGGTCATCAATCAAGTCAACAATTCTTGGGATCGTAATGCTGAAAATATGGACGCATATTGTCAGGAAGTACGCAAACTTGAGAACAAATTCCATGGTCTCGAGTTCCATCATGTGGTCCGCGACAACAATATTGCTGCGGATGTCTTGTCGAAGCTGGGATCTACACGAGCTCAAGTGCCAGCTGGAATCTTTGTCCATGAACTCCACAAACCATCAATTCCGGAGCAATCATCTGCACCTACGACTACTTCAGTTCAACCTGATTGTGAAGTGCTTATGATTGATGTGGACTGGAGAACTCCCTTTATCGACTACATTAAACACCAGTTGATTCCTCAGGACAAGTCAGAAGCCGAGCGCATATCACGCTGCATCAAGGCTTATGCTCTAGTCGGAGATGAACTCTACAAGCGAGGCGCAAGCTCTGATGTACTCATGAAGTGCGTTTCTCGCGAAGAAGGCAAGGAAATCTTGGAGGAGACACACAAAGGAATCTGTGGCAATCACGCTTCTTCCCGCACCTTGGTGGGAAAAGTTTTCAGACGTGCTTTCTACTAGCCTACAGCTCTTGCTGATGCAGAAGAACTATTCAAAAAGTGCCAAGGATGTCAATTCTTCGCCAAACAACAACACGTTCCTGCCTACAAGCTTATCACGATTCCACCAACTTGGCCTTTCGCTTGCTGGGGGCTAGATATGATTGGTCCTCTCCCAAATGCGTCAGGGTGATTCAACAGAGTTCTGGTGGCTATCGACAAGTTTACCAAGTGGATTGAGGTCAAGCCTGTCACCTGTCCCAAGGCTGATCATGTCCTCGACTTCTTGGATGAAATCGTACATCGTTATGGGTTCCCTAACTGCATCATCATAGACCTGGGTTCAAATTTCAATAATCACCAGTTCTGGGAGTACTGCGAGAACAGTGGAATTGACGTCCGGTACGTCTCCGTCGCTCATCCACGTGCCAACGGTCAAGTGGAACGTGCCAATGGGATGATACTCGATGCTCTCAAGAAGTGACTGTATGATGCAGCAAATTCCAAAGGTGGCAAATGGATCAAGGAACTACCCAATGCACTCTGGGGGCTACACACTCAGCCTACTACCCCCACAGGGTAGTCACCTTACTTCCTGGTCTACGGCTCTGAAGCCGTTTTGCCTGCTGATGTCATGTGGCGTTCTCCGACGGTTGACCGGTATGAAGAAGGCGTAGCTGAAGAAACAAGACAGACAGATGTCGATAGTCTCGAAGAAGCTCGCTGCAATGCACTCGTTCAATCCGCTCGATATCTTGAGAAGATTCGCCGCTACCATGACCGCAACGTTAAGGAACGCTCCTTCAACATTGGTGATTTAGTCCTTCGTCGCATCCAGAATACGGCAGGGCTACACAAACTCAACTTGCCATGGGAAGGTCCTTTCTCTGTTGCAAAGGTTACTGGCCCAGGCTCATATCGTCTTCAAACTCTAGAAGGCAAGGAAGTCGACAACTCTTGGAACATCGACCTGCTTTGTCGCTTCTACCCGTAGGGGGTCTCAACAACCCTCTCCAGACGGCTTCAGCTGTAGACAACTCGTATTGGGTTTCATCAACCCTTTCCAGGCAGCTTTAGTTGCAATCACTCAACAGACAACTACGGTTGTCACTACTCGTAGGGGATCAAGATAATTCTCTCCAGATAGTTTCGGCTGTATCTTCTCGTGGCTTTCAGCTGCGAGCACCCGCAGGGGGCTTCATCAACCCTCTCCAGGCAGTCTCATTCTGCGACCTCGTAGGGAGTCATGATAACTCTCTCCAGACGATTCTGTATCGTGTAGAACAATAAGTGGCACATGCTGTCCATGTCTCTACTTTTCAATAAGAGGCTTCAGCTTAGAGTAACACCCTTCTGGTAGGGTCTCAGTGGAACTCTCATACAAGTTTCTGCTACAGCAAGGATGAGTTCATCACACTGTCCCCTACGGTCTTACTCGTTCTTCGGAACATCCTTGCGAGTACTCTCTCACTAGGCTCATAGCCTCAGAGGTACTTAAGACATTGTAAACACTGTACAATGTATTCAGTAATAAAGTTGCTACTCTATACAAACTTGTTACTGTCCTTTACTTGTTCATAACAAAGCCTTCTTTACGCTGCTACAACTAAGGTGTTCAACTCGTTATGAATAAGTTCTTTTCGAGTACTCTCTCACTAGGCTAATAAGCCTCAGAGGTACTTAAGACATTGTAAACTCTGTACAATGTGTTTTGTTCAAGTCGCTACTCTACATCGACTTGTTACTACCCTTAGTCTATTTCATGACAAAGCCTTCTTTTACGCTGCTACAGCTAAGGTGTTCAACTCGTCATGATTTAGCTAACGTTCTTCGGAACATATATACACTTGAGTACTTCTACTCGTGTATCGTATCTTTTTTGCAGCCTCACACTCAATACTAACTCGAGTACATGGCCAACACATAAGTATACAAGGGATCCAGATAATTGACTTACTCAAGTTTTCAATTATATTACATAAACACTTATTCGGGATTACACTTGTTTTTCCCTAGTGTTTCTACTCTACAGGTACATCTAACGGAGATCAATGAACTTGGAGACTGCTTCCGCGATTGGAGAAGTCTGTTGCATCAACTCGTTGAGCCTGTCATCGGAGCAATCTCCAGATCTGTCGTTCATGATGATCGTGAGATCCGCCTCGGCATAGAAGGACTTGATGAAGCTCAAGACTTGATTCGGGATTGTGCAAGCCAGCCTTTGAGCATACTCCAGGATTTTCTTCAGCGTGTCTTTCAGTCTCTCCACAAGTGGACGAGGCTGGACACCAGCAACCCTGGGATCGAAGAGATTGGCTATTGGCTTGGCTGCTTCAGTCAAGGCCTTCAACTCTGAGCGCAGGCATTCGGCTTCTTCAATCTTGGTCTTGAGCGACTGCATACATGTCAACAAGTCATTCCAGCCTGCTAGGCGTATCTCCATTTCACGCTCAAGTTCGAAGCATCGCACCTTATAATCTGCCTCAAGATCCATGTGAGCTGCTTCTTCACGGTTGACGGGACCCAATATTATGGGTACCCGATGACAGTGATTACGAGCGACAATCGCGCCCACGATGGCCTCCGGGCTATTTTTTGGTGGTTTTCTGGATTTATTCTCATGCAGGAAAGCGTCCCACAAACCAAGTGGTATTCCCGGGGTTTATTTCTGTGAGAGAAAACGGCCATAAAGGCAAGCCATGGCATCACGTGACGTAGAGACATGCAACTTTCGACTAGTTGGGTTCCCCTGAGTAGTTTTGCATCCCTCATTGACCATGCATGTGACAGATGTTGGAGGATTTATTTTCATGCAGGAAAACGGCCATAAATCAACTCCATGGCGTCATGTGCTCTCCAACCATGTGACTTCCGACTAGTTGGCATCCCTCCCGAGTAGTTGTGGGTCCTTATTTCCCATGCATGTGCTAGGTGTTGGAGGCGTTCATTACTCCAACCACTTGCATGTGAAGAAGCGACACCAGGGCAGGCAACCACATGCAGCAACAGCAGCAAACAGGGACAGCGGGACACGCGGCACGAGTGAAGAGCTCCCCCTACACCTGTTGTGCATGCACAACCCCTCTTCCTCTTTCTCTCTCTTCATCAATGTAACCTGCTCCCCTTGTCTGATAAAAGGGAGAGCAGGGTCCAGTTCGTGCTGCTGTGTTATTTGCGCTGATTTGTAGTAGGGGTTACAAATGGGCGAGAGAGGGAACTTGGTCCCAAGTCTCTGTAGCTTTTGAGCCACGGATGGCTGAAGGTAGAAGAAGGAAAAAATGAGAGAGCCTTTCCCTCCGAGGAGAAGAGAGAAGGAAAAAGTATGCCCCCCTGTTTGCGCAACCGTCCGAGGCCTGGCACGCAATCCGAGAAATTATCTGCCGGCGGTTAGCGAACCCCGACAGTTGGCGCGCCAGGTAGGGGCCTTTTGCGTGTCTCGACGTTTTTTGCAGATCTCGGACGGCCAACTACGACGACAACGGCAACGGTGGTTGCGACTCTGACGCCCGCGACTCCACCGGCAATGACGACGGTAGCCGCGGCACTGACAGCTGTATCAACGACAGCGGCAACCACGACATCGTCGGCTACGACTACGACGGCACCGAGGACCGCGATAATGCAGACGGCAACTACAGCTCTTCCACCTTCGAAGCCCGGCTAGCAATCTGAAGCTATTCCCCTGCTCCTTTCTTCACAGAGCAATATATGCCACCACAAGCTTTGACTCCCTCTCTGGTACTAATCCACGCAAGAAAAAAAATCAGTGTCTTCCAATCGCAGATACTTGCAGCGGCAAGCAGCTGAGCGGATCGGCAGCCACGAGCCCTGACGGAACCACCTGCGGCTGCAATTTTCTCCAGACGCGGAGTTCGTCTCGCCGAGGCCGCGACCACCCGGCGGCCGGCGCCGATGCGGGAGGCTGGCAAGTCGCCGCGGCACCTCCGGTCTCCCCATCTACATGCAATAGTGTGGCCGTGAGTCACATTTTCGTCTCCACCGAGGGTCAACGGGCGGCATCTCTCTCCGAGCCGCGGATCACAGCGTACTCCTCCTCCCTCGACGAAGCGGCGGCGTGGGTCATCTCCGCCCGCGACGCAACGGGGCGGACTTGTCTGCTCCAACCCGCAGCGCCCCGACCACTACAGCGGCGCGGCGCCCGCTCCCTTCCCTGAACGGCGACTCGACACGGGGCCCGCCATCCGCACCCGCGTGGCGCCCGCAGCTCGTTTCCTCTTCGGCGCCCGTACGGCGTCCGCAACTCATTCCTCCTCGGCGCTCGCGACGGCGCCCGCAGCTCGCGCCCTCTCCCCCTCGCGAGATGGAGCCCGACGCGCGCCGTCCCGACTCCATCTCCTCCACAGGAGCGCGGCCACCCAGGCGCGACGTTCGCCTTCTACTCCGCCGCACGGCAGTCCCGTCGCCCGCCTCCGCCTCTTCGGGATGCGGTCCCCCGGCGCGGCCCGACGGCCCGGCTGCTGCCTCCGCACCCTCGCGCCGCGGCCCGACGCGGGTCCAAGCTAACGGCGGCGGGGCGCCCGTGGCCCCCTCCTTGCTCGGCGACCGGACGCGGCCCGCGCCTCCTGCTCCGACCACAGCAGCGCCCGTCGCGCGCCCATCCCGCTCTCTGCACTCGGCGCCCGCTACCTCTTCACCGCGCGGCAGGGTCCCACTACGACTTCCTCAACGCGCGACGCCCTACCCGCGCCGCCTCCTCCTCGAGCCTCGATGCATTCGCCGCCGAACAGCTCCGGCGACCGTCTCCTCCAGTTCGGCTGTCGCGGAGGACCTACAACGGCGACCTGCTGTCGATGGAGGCCGGGACGCTGGCGCTGATGGCGGCGGACGACACCGCCACGCTCGCCGATGGGGCCCTCTGCCGGGCCGCGCTCCTGTACATCCGCAGCCTCCCGGCGCCGCGTCGGCCGAGCAGATGGCGTCCCGCCACGACGGCCCCCCGTACCTTCGCCCTAGTGCGACGAGCGAAGCGGCAGGCGGACGGCGTCTCGACCTCGGCGACGGTCGGCGCAACTTTTTCTCTCCCCCCTCTTTCCTGTGCAGGCCTGTCGCGGCAACGTGTACGGCGGAGACAGAAGACGCAGCATACGCGGCGGCCGCGGGCGGAACAGTGCGGCCGTCGGGCGGGGCGAGCCGACATTGGACGAGGAGCAGGTCCTCGGCGGTTTAGCGGCGTGTGACGGCAGCGGCTCGCCGGCAACAGCATCCTGGTAGCCGGCTCCGGGCCGATTCGACGCACGGCGGCATGACGATTCGCCCCGATCTTCTCCGCCTCTCCGACTTCGGCAGCGCGCCGCCTCCCTCTTCTCGCCACCGACGCGACCTTCGACTCCGCCTCCTCCCAGTCGCCCGGCGACGCGGCGCCTCCTCTGCCCCATCGCGCAGCGGCTCTGCGCGCCACCTCCTGCTCGTCTGCTGGCGGCCTGGCGCCCGCCGCTCGCCGCTCCGTGCCCCCCAAGATCCAAGGTCGGACAGGAGCAAGACCCCGGCGGCCGGCGAACTCGCGTCTGCATCGGCCCTGCGGCGGGTTCGCCTCCCCTCGGGAGAAGAGTTTCTGTCTCTTCTTTTCTTTTTTTGCAGTATTATGCTCGGGCATCACGGCAAAACTACTCGGAGACGGAATGTTCTCGTGCGAGGCGGAAACTCCTCGTGCCCTTCCTACTCGTAGGTGGACACGAATCTACTCAGACGGGGCGCCTTCTCGTGCGAGGCGGAAACTCCTCGGAGTGGCTTCTCGGAGGAACTTCTCGTGCGAGGCGGAAACTCCTCGGAGTGGCTTCTCGGAGGAACTTCTCGTGCGAGGCGGAAACTCCTCGGAGTGGCTTCTCGGAGGAACTACTCGTGCGAGGCAGAAACTCCTCGGAGGGGCTTCTCAGAGGAACTCCTCGGAGGGTCTTCTCGTGCGAGGCGGAGAGTACTCGTGCGAGGCGGAAGGAAGTCGTGTGAACGAGTCTGCACCGAGAAACTCCTCGGGAACGGAAAAACAACTGCGACGAGTGACGTTCCCACTCGGGAACATCACCTCTCAGACCTAAAGACATGATTTTCTTATCTGTACCCAAGTTTTCTTGTGTAGGCAATGAACTGCAACATCGTCTGCCCGCCGCCCTGATCTGGACAAAGCCGTTTCGAGCAACACGATGGGCGGCGGCAAGCCGAGACTGATCACTGCGTAGCTGCTCGTCGTCGTACCTCGTCCTTCCTCGCCGGCACCGCCATCAACAACAACACCGTCCGCTCGACCACCGCGAGCGACACGAAGCTCGAGGGCTGGTCAGGACGGGCCCGCGAATGACGCGCCGACTCCCCTGACGCGAACAGAAATCGAGCTAAGCATACTTTTAGCACCACCGTTTCTCAGTTATAACACACCCTGGCATGCGTCGCCGGAACATATCAACACATGTCTTTTTCCTCTCTGACACAAGTCGCTAAAAGTACTCGGGAAGCACACGCCTTAAATCGTGAAACCTCGACCCCACGCCTACACTTCCTACGCGTGCACGCGGCCTGCTCCCTGCACTACGGATGCGGCTGTCGGGGGTCAGGTGCTTAAACGCAACAGGAACACTTCCCGAGGAAATTAAATAGACTGAAAAGAGTTGGACTTAGATTTCTTGTTGTAAACTGTCAAATGCTTTTTCTTCAAAATTGGAATTTGTCGCACAATGTACTGTTGTCCCCCGATTTCCTTTTGCAGGAACACAACCGCAGACTCGGCCCTCGCACTCGGGGGCTGGGGGACGGCGACTACCACCTGGCCCTCACGCTCGGGGGCTAGACGACTACTAGTGACGGTCGCGACGACAGCAGCGCACTCTTCCGGTGGCCCCGGCGGCTCCTCGCGGCTCTGCACCCGAAGGTCGGCGCCACGCACCGACAACAGGGAGTTCGAAGGCTGGCCCGTCTAAGGGTTCGACAGCCGCTCCCGAAAACCTGAGCGAGGGGCGACGAGGGATGGGTCCCAGCGGCCGGAACCCGAACGCACGAGCGTCGCGGGCATCCTGAACTGCGTTCGAGTCTTGATGGAAAAAGAGGTCATGGTTTTTCCCCCTGACGGAAAGGCGACGAGCCGCCGAGCTTAACCGAACGGGCTCGGTAACTAGATGACTTCACCATCAGGAATCTGAGGTCGATCACCAGCTGATCCATTCGGAGCCCGGCGAATGGGGCTCCGAGGCTTCACTCGAACTCACCCGCATGCAGCTCACCGGGTACCGAGGCTCGGCCAACGAGGCAAGCTTCGAAGTCACCCAACCCCTCCTTCCTGACGAAAAGGAAGCGTGAGGGAGACGCAATGAAAAGGGACACCGACTCCCCGACTAGTGCCTCGCGCCGTGCGAGGTCACCAAAAATTCATCTTCCTCCCGCAAACTCAGGTGCAACTACACCTCTAACGAACGATGTTCGGTTCTAAAATAGTTAACCCCGTGAGCGAATCTTCGACTCCCCCGCGGGCTCGGGGGCTACATCCGGCGGATGCGCTCGCGCGCACCCACCGGGAAAATCAAGAACAACACTAACACCAAACAATCTCGACTGAGCCTGGGAACGAGTCTACAACTCCCTCCCAGGCTCGGGGGCTACTGACGGGACCCAATATTATGGGTACCCGATGACAGCGATTACGAGCGACAATCGCGGCCACGATGGCCTCCGGGCTATTTTTTGGTGGTTTTCTGGATTTATTCTCATGTAGGAAAGCGTCCCACAAACCAAGTGGTATTCCCGAGGTTTATTTCTGTGAGAGAAAACGGCCATAAAGGCAAGCCATGGCATCACGTGACGTAGAGACATGCAACTTTCGACTAGTTGGGTTCCCCCGAGTAGTTTTGCATCCCTCGTTGACCATGCATGTGACAGATGTTGGAGGATTTATTTTCATGCAGGAAAACGGCCATAAATCAACTCCATGGCGTCATGTGCTCTCCAACCATGTGACTTCCGACTAGTTGGCATCCCTCCCGAGTAGTTGTGGGTCCTTATTTCCCATGCATGTGCTAGGTGTTGGAGGCGTTCATTACTCCAACCACTTGCATGTGAAGAAGCGACACCAGGGCAGGCAACCACATGCAGCAACAGCAGCAAACAGGGACAGTGGGACACGCGGCACGAGTGAAGAGCTCCCCCTACACCTGTTGTGCATGCACAGCCCCTCTTCCTCTTTCTCTCTCTTCATCAATGTAACCTGCTCCCCTTGTCTGATAAAAGGGAGAGCAGGGTCCTCTCGAGTCTCGGAGCTGACTTTTTACTTTTTCCTTCTCTCTTCTCCTCGGAGGGAAAGGCTCTCTCATTTTTTCCTTCTTCTACCTTCAGCCATCCGTGGCTCAAAAGCTACAGAGACTTGGGACCAAGTTCCCTCTCTTGCCCATTTGTAATCCCTACTACAAATCAGCGCAAATAACACAGCAGCACGAACTGGACGTAGGGTGTTACTCTCCGGAGGCCCGAACCAGTATAAATCCTGTGTGCCCCCTGTTTGCGCAACCGTCCGAGGCCCGGCATGCAATCTGAGAAATTATCTGCCGGCGGTTAGCGAACCCCGACAACGGTTATAGGCCAGCTGCCTTGTTCTTGAACTTGTCAACCTCTTCAGTCAGCTCTGCGGCAGATCATGACTACTTATCAGATGCAGTGTTCAACAAAAAAGTACCCAACGAATTCAGAAAGGGAGATTACCTTTATTCTTCTGACGCAGAAACTTGTTCTTCCCAACAACATTGTCCTTCTGAGCCGTCAGCTTCTGGATCTCGTTGTGGTACTCGGCGGTGTTTCCATCGAGTCTTTCTTGCAACTTCAGAGCCAAGCCTTTCTGCTCCTTCAGCTGCTCTCTAAGTTGCGTGATTTCTTCAATGTCCGCCGCATGTTGTTCAAGCAGCCGAGTCTTGTGTTTCGACTGCTTGACTACTTCCTGCAAGGGTAAAAGCAACTTAAGAGTCAGAGACAACATATCTGTGACTACAAGTACTCTACAAGAGACTACACACTTACCGCGAATAGCTTCTCGACGCTGCGGAACATCTCACCGTGAGCTTGCAAGTTATCCTCGTCCAGGCACGAGTCGTCATAAGGCATCAAACCTTCCGCCATGGACTGAGTACTTGTGCTTGCCGCAGAGTACTTCGCAGCACTGCGCAGAGGAGTCGGGTCTTCAATGAGTGGCTCGTGTGGTACTATGCGGTCCTCTGGGTTGTCCTCAAGCGCCAGTTGTGCATCTACTTGACGCACAGGGGCTTCGGCAACCGGGACTTCTTCACGGCGTAGTACGGTTTCTGGGTCAGCTTCCAAGCCTTCATTCACCACGGCTTCAATATCATCAGGATTTTCAGCCCTAGGCTTGGAAGCTGCCTCCACCGCTGCCTTGACTACGTCGCTCCAAAGGAAGCGCAGTGCCTCTGTAGCATCGGCTTCAGCGGGTACTTCTTGGCGCTCTGGAAGTACATCTTCTTGTTGTTCTTGAGGAGTTTGGTCTCCTCCAGCAGCACCACTTCCAGAGGCACCCCACTTTACATCAGTGGATTTTCTGCATCAACAAGTTGGTCAGCAAATTAAAAGCAAGCAATACAAATAAGTACTCGAGTACTTGGATACTTACAAAGCAGCTCGAGGCACCGATACTTTCGGCCCCAGCATGTCAAAAAAAGAAGGCGCCGCTGGCACCTCTGGCACACTTTCCACCGGCGGCACACTTCCCGGTACCGCGACCTCTTGTTGCTCATGCGCCACCGTCTCGTCGGTTGACGTTGGAACCATCTCGGGTTCTGTTATTCTTGGGGGGCTACTCGAGGGTATATTGGTTGCACTCTCGATAACCTGCACAAGTCAAAAAACAAGGCATTACAGCAGAGAATAAGTACTAAATACGACATCGACTACTTAAAGATTCTCCAACACTTACTGTAATGCAGGGGAGGCCTGAGATTTTCTTCACAGCCCGCTTCCCTACTGTGGTCCTCTTCTTCCGCGGCGGCCTCGTCACATCATCTGCAAGAGATGATGCCGACCTCTTCGATGCTCCTACGGCAAGACCACTAGGGATGGACGCCCCAGAGTACCCGTAGCGGCTCTTCACTTCAAAACGTTGTTGAAGTGTTTGACCGTCTTCATCACTTGAGGAGGCGTCCTCCACCAAGACTTCTTCTTCTTCCCCTTGAGCAGATTGACTACTCTCGGGGGCTTGAGCCTCCACTCCTGTTGCCTCTCCCTCCGGCGCTTGTAGTGGGTCCTGGGGACGAGGAGGGGGGATGGACACAAATTTCAAGACATCCTTCTGCGAAACAAGGCAATTGTTAGCTACACGACTACTTACAATAAGTACTTGGGGGCTAGTTCTCGGAAGCTTACCATACGCGCAGGATTGTCGGCACTATATTCACAGACGGCTGCAGGAATTCCGTGAAGATTCTTGAAGATCTTCTGCAGCCTTTCCATCACGAGATCATCACTGATCTCTTCAGCAGATAGCCGGGAGCCATCATCCGCTCCAGTGTACTCGAACCCAAGATGCTCCCGCTGCATCAAGGGTTGTATCCGTCACTTCATGAAGCTGAAGGCTACCCGTTCAGCTGTCAAGCCTTGCGCCTTCTTCTGCGCAATCTTCGCCAGCAACTCAGGGATCTGGATGCACTCCTGCATCATTGGTTTATCCTTCCAGAGCCTGTCGTATACTGGCACGAACATGCTTGGCTTCAGCAGTTGAGGCGGGGCGTTCTCGATGTAGAACCACTTGTTCTTCCAGTCTTGATTGGAGTCAATCAAGTCATACTTGAAGTACAACTCCTGTGCCTTCTGGCGCATCTGCACACCGGCTCCAGCAACTACAACTGGGAAGTTGGCGTTGGGCTGCGGCTTCAAACGAAAGATCTTCCTAAACAAGGCCCAGTGAGGGCGGATTCCGAGGAAGGCTTCGCAAAAGTGCACGTACACTGCAATCTGGAAGATGCTGTTGGGGTTGAGGTGTACGTGCTCCAGTTTGAAGAAGTCGAGGAAGCCGCGGAAGAAATCTGATGACGGCAGCGTCAACCCACGCTCGACGAAGTGGCCGAACATCGGGATCTCATCCGGGCTCTTCTCCATCGGCCACGCATCTCCGGCGGCAGAGCTCCAGCCGGCAATCGCCTTCTCACACAGTAACCCGCTGGCTTCGAGGGCCTTGATATCTTCTTCCCTCATCTTGGACTTCTTCCAAGAGACGGCCTGGCTCGGGGGCTTCGTGATGACCACTGTCTTGTACTTCGGCTCCGGCAACTGATTTTTGCCGCAGCCGGACTTCCTCTTCTGTCCCTTGGATGGTGCAGACTTCATCCTTCCTGTCACGAGGGTTTTCTTCCGCATTGACTGAAGGACGACGAAGGGATGGAGGTGTGCACTCTTGGTAATATGGGCGCTCGAACTCTGCGGCGCCTATGGATGCTAAGGCGTTCTGGATCTAAGGGCCAAAGGAAGCAGTAAAACCCTAAGGGATACCCCTTCGGGTATTTATAAAACCAAAACCCTAACGGTTTGACCTGGTGACCCTTCGTATTCAACGGATTGGTTTCACACAGGCAAAATTTTTGACTAAGTAAGAGGACTAAAATCCAAGACCTGCTCAGCTCTATCTCGGGGGCTCGACTACTCGATGGAATTGGATTTCACTCAGCTACAGTCACTGAATTTAGGCCACTATTCTACAGTCAGATTGGATCCTTCAATTCGAGAAAGTACTCGACTTAAGGCTCGGGAGCTCCGTGCCACGTGTCTTTCAGTTTTTCTCAGAATTTTACGGGATTATTTGACGAAGACTACTGATTGACCCTCTGCTTGAATTGTCAATTCGAACTAAGGCTCGGGGGCTACATCCATATAGGATGCGATTTTTGCAAATCGCATTCCTATATTATTTCTTCAGATTTTCTGCGGATTTTTCGGAGCAAGATCAAAGAGTTCAAGATTGACCCTTAGCTTGAATCCTGGATTCGACCTAAGGCTCGGGGGCTACATTCCATATGGAATGCGATTTCAGTAATCGCATTTCCATATGGATCTTTGATGCAAAGATTTCGAGAACGAAGCGGGTATTATTGAAGTTCTTCAAGGGAAGTACTCGGGGACGCTTGGGAATAACTTGAGAAGACTTCAAGACTACTCGTGGAGTTAGCTGGAGTACCTTTCAGCCTCGTGATAATTCAAGTACTATTGAAGATTGAAGCTTGTGGAACTTGGGGACGCTTGGGAACTACTCGTGGAGACATTCAAGACTACTTGAAGCATCACACTCGACTAGAAAGTACTCGGGGGCTTGTTGACCGGGCATCCCTGGGCCCACCAACACATTGTGGGCCATACCCGGGAGATGAGTTCCTGTACACCTGGACTACTCGACTTGTGGGCCACGGTGCTAGTACCGTGGACCACAAGGCATGACAAGACGGACAAGGACCTGTACTAAGACTAGGATAGCTTTTCATACCCTGTATAGGCTACTCCGGGTCCTACTCGAATAGTACCCTTGTACCAATCCGACTTGTAACCCTGCCTCCCGTGGCATATAAGGCGAGGCAGGGATCCCTCTCAAAACATACGCAATCAATACAGAGCCACGCAACATACAGGACGTAGGGTATTACGCACATTGCGGTCCGAACCTGTCTAATTGTGTGCCCCGTGTCTCACCATCGTGTTCCTGATCTCGGCAAGCCCCACCGCACAATCTACTACTTCGGGTACCCCGTCGTAGGCTCGGTGTCTAAAACACTGACAACAGTTACCACAACAAACCAGCAAATATAAGGGGAAAGCCAAATCATTGTTGTAAAACATGCCGTCAACGGTTATATCTTCTTCCTGTCGTGTCTCTCATGACAAGCACAAGTACAAAATAGAGAAGAGGCAAAATAGGCGGAGCTCTATTTATTATCTAAATATCGATATATTACAATAGGGATAATCCATCCGATATATATACTATGAACCAGCCTAGAGTTTTGGTAAGAGTCTACAAGCAAGAAGCAAATGGACAAGGATTAGAATTTCTGATCCTCCTTCTATTCATACAAAGTCGGGTTGTTCTATAACAATCATTGCAGAAAGCCACCGGAATGCGAGAAACTAACAAAACACGCAGGCACACAACACAAATACACACAATTGCACAAGTTTGATAACACCGACGTACTCTTTATTCAACCAGGTCAAAGCAGATGCGGCACAACTGGTTTCAAGAATCAGCGCATCCCACAGCGGCTGGGGACAATGGCAACCTTGCCACCGCGCAGGTCATACACGATCTCCTTGGTCCGCTGCACCTGAGTCCCCAGCCAGTTAAGGGGCAAATTCGGGTCGGGGTATGCAGAGAACGCCAAGCACCCGAATGGGAAGCCATCGTCAAGGTGCTCGCGGAAGAAGTACATGAACTGCCTGTCGTCGAGCTCCATGGTCTCCCCGTTTCCAAACTTCAGAGTAATGTCCGGGAGCTCAATGTAGTCGATCCCCGTGAAGTTGTAGCATGTATCGAGGCGGCTGAACGCCGGCGCCGGCTGGTACTTCGCCATGGCCGTCCGGAACTCGTCCCGGAGCGCCACGTAGATCGACGGGCTCAGGTAGCTGAAGTCCAATTGGTTGTCAATCAGCGTCCCGTTGCCTCTGAACGCGGCCGGCGGGAATGGGAGGTCCTTGCCGTTGACGGCAACGGCGACGAGGTCGACGTAGTACAAGTTTGACCCCGTTGGGTTGGCGACCAGCGGCAGGTACTTGACGCCGGCGAGGCCGGAGTAGTCCGACATGGCGGGGGCGACGGTGAGGAAGCCGTGGGTGTCTGTGTCCGCCGGGAGGCAGTACGAGAACGCAGCAGTGCCCGGCGGTGATGAGAGCAACGTACGGGTCGCCAGCGAGTGGCGCCGCCTGCTGAGGTCGATGTTCCCGACGGCCACGCCGTCGTCGAAGAAGAAGTTGTCGACGTTCATGCACCCGATGAAGAAGTCCTCGAACATGGCCGAGGGGGAGAGCGTGAGCGTGTCCGTCACGACGGCGCCGCTGGCGTACAGGAAGGTCGAGTTCGCGAACGTGAAGGCGCACGACCCCGTCGAGGAGCACGACGTCTGCGGCTCCGCCGCGCAGGCCGTCGACCCGCACTGCACGGCGCGAAGCGACGAGGAACGGGAGGGGTCGAAGGCCCGGTCGCACGGCGCGGAGGCTCCAGGCCCCGACCCGGACCCGGAGACACACGGCTTGCAGCGCAGGTTGGACATGCCGCTGACGTCAAAGTACACGGGGAACTGCTGCGCCGGAGTGCCGTACCCGGCGAGAACCGTGTAGGTGAACAGCCCCGGGAGGTTGGTGATGACCTTCTTCGTGGCGGCGGGGACGGTTAGACCTGACGCCGGTGTGGCGGAGGAGGCAGGAGTAGCAGCGGCCGCAGCCGGAGCTTGGACCTCGGAGATGTAGCGCATGCGGACGCCGTCGCGGTTGAGGATCTCATCGAGCGCTGCCTTGCCATGCTTCCGGGTGCCGTCGCCGCCGAGAGGAGAGCAGGGGCTAAGCCGGTGCATCACCGGCAGCTTGTTGTCATTGCTATGTCCTAGACCATTAAGACAAAGAGCTAGTTAAGACAAGGCAAGGCTGATTTGGAGAGTAGTGGAGAATTCCAAACCATGTGACAATGACATTCTGCATTGTACCTGAAACGCTGGACGGGCAGGCGGCGTTCGACGACGACGTCGAGGCACCGGTGTCGTCAATCGAATGCAGAAGGACGCGCCTTGACCCATGACTGTGAGTGACGAGAAGGAACAGGAGCAGAAGGGCAATAGTCATGGCTGAAGCCATGGATGATTAGCAGAGATAAGGTGATATTATCGAAACTAAGCACTTTGCAAACTATGTGATGGTGAGATATATACGGGCCACAATTGGCATTTTGCTCTTGTTGCATCCTTTTGAACTCTACTGGTGAGAGCCTCCATATATATGATTAGCATTTGATTTGGTCATTGCGAGTTCGTACATACTAATTAATACTGCGTAATGCCTTGGTGCTGGGACAAATCAATCTGCTGCTGGGACGTTATATATAAGTTCGTATTCAGGGGTACAGCTAGGGTATCTGTGATGAGCAGAGATGCTCTGCGCATGGTTTCATCCTTCCATTTGTGTTCGATTGCAGCTGTGATGATGGCGCCAAAGAATCTGATTGCAGCTGTGATGATGGCGCCAAATTAAAGAAAAACATTGCCAGCTACTCGGATCAAGTTGCAGCCTAGACCCGTTATTGTCTCGCTAAAGCATTTTAATATTTTTCGAACTATATATACTCTACATTGCATCAATTTAGATTAAACCAAGTTTCAGTACTAGCTAGTGCGAAGTTACTAAACTGAGACCATGGCACAAAATGGATGTCATTGCTGTATTCGTGTTACATCAATTATTTTTTAATGGGAAGATATGTAGTTTCCTTTGTATTGGAGAAAAAAGTTACACTACTAGGGAATGAGACTTCCGTCCCAGTACAATTTTCACATTAGTACCGGTTTTTTAGCACCTGGTACTAATGTGAACAAGAACCGGTACTAATGCTCCGTGCGAAGGAAGAGTCCCGCGGAGCTTTCGCGTGACACACATTAGTACCGGGCTCGAACTAACACCGGTACTAACGTGCCACATTAGTACCGGATGGAGATGAGCACCGGTACTAATGTGAAGTTTGCACATTAGTACCGGGCTTAGACACAACCCGGTACTGAATGAAGCACATTAATACCGGTGAAAAAGACACCACGGTACTAAAACCTACGTAGCCTAACGCCGTCCGCTCCACTATTTTTTTCCGTGCCGCGCACCGTCCGCGCCCACCAACACACCCGGATCCAGATTCAGTGACTTGCTGAAGGCAAGTCACTGAGCACTGTAGCGGTGCCTTACCCCCCTCCAAAGCCGTCCATCGCAAGATGAATGGGCAGATCATCGTAAACAGTACACGTGCTACAGTACCAACCCGTCACGTGCAACAGTGTTTTTGCTACAGTAACTGCTACAGAGTTCACGGAAGCAAATGCTTGGATTGAGCCGGATTTCTCGCTCATCGAGCATCCTATGAGGGTGTTAGACCAAAAAGAGAGGAAGACCCGAAGGCGCACCATGAAGATGTACAAAATACAATGGAGTCATCATACGGAAGAAGAGGCAACTTGGGAGACAGAAGAGTATCTCAACACCAAGTACCCGGGTTTTCTGCAATCTCGAAACCGTGAGTTCTTCTACCTACCTTGTTTTTCTTGAATCGAATCTCGGGACGAGATTCCATTTAAGGGGGGTAGGCTGTGATGTCCCAGGTTTTTAATTAACCCTAACTGCTGGTCAAAACAGTTGCTTGTGGTCAAATCATGGTCAACCTGGGCCATCACCTTGAAAACCTCCCTAACACTCACCCTTGAGCACCTTAGGCAAGTCAACACTAGCCACATTGGTCAAAACCCTAGCTAAGATGGTCAAACCCCCTTGATGTCAATGCCTTACTCTAGAACTTTGGCCACGTTCTCCAATTTTTGTCTAAAAACTCAAAATTCTGCCAATATAAAAGTTGTGTAGAATTTTGAGGGACACATTTTACCTTTAAGGTGGCATTTCAAATTTAGAGAGGAAAATGTTCAAATTTGCAAGTCAACCCTGTTTTCACTGTTCCTCGGCGCAATGAAAATCAGCAAGTTCACCAGCAGTGCATGCTCCAACCATTGCTCAAAACCTATGTCGACCTTTGTGAAAGTTGTAGGTGGTTATCCCCTCTACAAGTTTCCTTTTTGTCGAATTCAAAGTTTCATTTGAAAAATCCAAGTTTGAAGCAGTCAAACATGGGCACATCATTTTGAACCGGCACACCAGCGCCCGGGACCCCGCTCCCGCGCCGAGCGCATCGTGCCCGCGCCGCCACGTGGCAGCCGGCGCGTCGCCGCCGAGCCTCGACGGCCGAGTCCCCACCGGCCACAGTGCGGTGAGGACGGAGGCCGCATCATCACGCGCCCCCGCCCCCAACCGTCTCGCACGCGGGGGAATGTTCCCCGACGCATGGACGTAGCTGGCGCGCCGCCGCCGAGCCCCGCCGCGCCTCGGTCGGCCGGCCAACAGCCAGCACGGCTCCGCCGCCCCCGGGCCTTGTTCTTTCGCCCGCATGCCTTCAAGGCGAAGGCGTCGGCCCGTTGCACGCGCCCGTCGCCTATAAAAGGGCAGCCCTCCCCTCCCCGCGTGCGCACACCGCCCCGTCGGACCGCCATTGACGCCACCGCGGTGAACGTGCTCCCCCGCTAGCTCCCGCCGCCGGCCAAGGCTCCCAAGCTCCTCCCTAGACACCACTCAAGCCCGCACGCCCGCTTAGTCACCTGCTTTGCGCCGGTGCTCGCCGGATTTCGAGCCGAGGCGGCCGCGCCGCCGCCGCTCGCCGGAGCCAACTTAGGCTGAGCAACCGCCGCCAATCACTCCCCGGTGAGTCCAATCACACTCCCGTGCCGCATGTTGACCACCCCCGGCCGTGGATCGCCGCCGGCGAGCTCGCCCCCACCGACAAGGGCATTGTTGTGAATTGCAGGGGCATATGTGTGAAACCAGGGACCTAGTTGTAAGGATTTGAAACTTAGTTTCTTAGCAACTTAGTCCAGTGCCTTAGAAAAATCCGAGAAATTCGTAAAAAAATCAGAAAAATGCAAAACCAATTTTGATCATTTCAATGAGACTATACCTACAACTCTTGCAAAATATGACCATAGTTTTGACTTATAGGTTTTGAATGAAAATTCAAATTCAGTTTGACATCATTTTGTTGTAGTTCAAAATCTATAAGGGCTATGGAGCTAAACTTTGGATATGTTGCTAGTTATATCTTTTGTAGGATCTGGGCAAAAATTTGCACAAAGTTACTATGTAGATCTTTTTATATGAATTACTTTGTATTTATGCCATTTCTGTCTTATTGATTTTTGTAGCAAAATTTAAATTGAATTTTGTGCTCAACTTGTGGCTATGTTCATGAAATGCCTAGATTCAACCTTTCTGTATTTATCATGATTTTATCTCTGCTACAAATATATAATATTGATTTATGCTTAGATTTACATTTAAATGCATAGTTCAATTTTCAAATGTGTTTGTGATGTGCATGCTGGTTTCCTAGACTTGTTTTAGGCCAGAGAAGCTGTAGGAATGAGTTTGGGTGCAGAAGTGCTTTCTTTATTTATTTATGCTTTCTCCTATTTTTGGTAGCTAGGAAATGTTATTTTTGGTAGATTTAATTTGTGGCTTTTATAAACTTGAAGCTTGGTCCAGTAACATGCGTAGAACCAATAGGGCCAGCAAGGACCCTTGTCCTTGTTTTTATGTTTTGTTTTGCAAATAAAAGTTGGAGTGGATAAGCTTCCTATTAAGAATTAATTAGGAAAAATCATCCTTGCTGCCTTGTAACCTTATTAAATTGTTGCCTAGCTTAGGAGCTATAAGTACACCCTTGCTGTTTTGTGTGATTTAATAGTGTTATTTGCTTAAATATGTACACAGACACTATTAGAAAGATTAAAATAATAAGCCTTCACATCTGATAACTTTAATGAAAAGAAATTAATAATTAGATGTTTGTCAAGGTGAATATGGCCAACAAGAGTTGGGCGAAATAATTAATCCCTCACTCCACCTGAACTCTGCATATGCATCCCGTGTAGACCTTCCTGACGGTAACTACGCGCTCGTGCCAGAAGCCGAGGAAGGAGGAGCTGACGTGGAGCTACAGTACGTGGAAGTGAGCGAGGACACCGAGGACCCCCAGGCTAACTGTGCTGACGAAGGCAAGCCCGGTGCATTAACCTATTTGTTTTTGGAAATTATGCAACTATCTATGGATGTTTGTGCATTTACGTTCAGGAGTTGATATGAAACCCTAGATGCATGATCCCTAGGTACCTATGTCTTTACTAGTATGATAGGTCGGTAGCTGCTATGCTATAGGACCGTTACAAGTCGAGTGATACTTGTCACTCGTGAGGATAGGTTCTTATGTTGGAATCATAAGATCTTTATAAATGGATTGCTCGTGTGGTAAGAGCACGGGATGTGGGCTCCGGTCCAATGGCTTTCGTGGGTTAAGTGTTTGAACGTACTAAGCACTTGTCGGGAATGGGACCGGTAAGCCTAGTACCTTAATGACGCGGTGAAGGATCTTACTATTACTCATCTTGGGATGTGTCTCACGGCTAGCTACCGGTGGTGCATGGTGATTCTGGGTGCCTTGCGGGGTATGCCAGATAGCCTGTACCAAAGACTGTGAGATTCGATCCTGAGCCGAAGACTTTTGGGAACCGCCTGGTGGTTGTCCACGTGAGGGCACCCTACCGTGTGTTTAGGTCTACCTTGCAAGGTTTAAATCAATCGATTGTCGGCCTCTCACCGTTATCTGAGACTACTTATCCGACTGGCCATGGTATCCCTAATGATGGAACTCGATAAATATTTATGCTCGAGTAATTGTCTTGCACAACTTATGCTTGCAATAGCTTGCTAACTTAGAAAAGAATAATCAACTAGAACTTGTGCTAAAATCTTGAAAGTAAGGACATACTCTTTGTTGCTTTTCAACAAAAGAAACACCAGTGGCCAAAGAGCCTTTCATGTCTAGAGTTGGTGATGTAGTGGTCACCGACGGGTAAGTCTTGCTGAGTATTAGTATACTCAGCCTTGCTGTAATTTGTGGTTTTCCAGGTAATGCTTTTAGTGATGTGTGGCCTGGAGAGATCCCGCCTGGCTGGGAGCTAGAGTGGGTGGAAGACGATGAATGAAGGCATCATGGCAGGCCTCCTGTGATGCTCCTCACGCCGTTTAGTTTAATTCCGCTGTTTTCTAAACTCTGAACTCTTTTGTCATGTCAAGTACCTTGGTTTGTAATAATTAAACTCTTCAGGGCAAATTTGGATTTTAATCATGTGTTGTACTCTGGACTCGCCTTCGTGTAAGTTTTAATGCATATATGTCGATCCTTGTTGCTATGTAAGTGATCTCACCGGGCATTAACCCAGCAATTAACGACAGGATGATACTTTATTATCGCTTAGTGACCAAAGTGGATTGGTTCAGGCGATAGTACGGTATTTTCCTGGGCGGGTTGTCACAGGAAATGGGTAGAGGAGTTGCCGAAGGTAACTTGGTCTCACAACACTAGCGTCTTAAGGACCACAAGCTTCTCACCTTTCAAGTTGTTATTCGGCTCTGAAGCCATGACACCGGAAGAAATCAAGAACCAAAGTTTGCAAGTCCTAAAAGCACAAGACACAGGCTTCGAGGAAGCAGAGAAAGATTTGATCGAGGTAGATGTACTTCAAGCTGCTGAGAACTTAGAAAAATATCAACAAGAAACCAACAAATGGAGGGATAAGAAAGTCGTGAGAAAGGAAATACAGGTGGGAGACTTAGTCATCAAGAAGAAGAAAAATTTCGACAATCCGGGAAAATTGCAAGAGCCCTGGGAAGGACCGTTCATAGTAACAAAAAGCCTCAGACCAGGATCTTTCTATTTGGCAGATCAGTTGGGCAACGTGTTGCCACACACCTGGAACGCGGACAACCTCCTCAAGTACTACCCTTAGAAATAGGCAATGTAAAACTCCGACTTTGTAAACTTATAAATGGAGCCGGAGCTTAGTTTTCCTACGTTCTTTTACATTTTCAGCACTTTACATTTCCAAGGACCGTACTCTTTTCCTTGCTAAAGGGGCTCCAAATCAGGAGGCAAGGTTTTTAATGAGGCGGATCCATGTACTCAATTTCAGTTTCAATGAAATTACATTCCCCTTAAAATCCCTCGCTTGTTATTCGTTATTTTTAGCAATTCATTTCAAGTCATTTACTTTCTGCAAGGGGGTTTATGCCTAATGAGCAACGAAAAGCAACAAGCTTATACACATTATCTCGTAAAAATCTTAGCACTCATGCCTAAGTACCAAAAAATCCCACACAACAACAGATTAAGTTGCGGGATCAGACGTTTTCTTTCAATTCTAAGATCTCTGCAGACTCGAAACCAATCTTTCGGTCGAAAAGCAACAAGGTTGCTAATATTCGACCATCAAAGAAAAAGTCTGCGAAGCTCAGAACAAGCTTCGCTAGACTTTGGGGTTGTTTGAGAAAGGCAAACTATCCTACGAAGTGTCACAATCTTTACAAAAAGTTGTGAGCTTGGAGAAAAAAGCAAAAAACGGGGGGGGGGGGGAGGGGGTGACGTTTTCTTCAAAAACAAAATTGGTTCTTGCTCCTTTCTCGAAGCCAAAGAATGGTTTAAGAAGAAGACAATGAAAACATATTGAAGCCAAGTGACGTTTTCTTCAAACACGGGGCTGCCTTATACCACCACTATGTTGAAAACAGAAAGAATAACAAGCCTAAGAACGAAAGAAGAGGCTACGGAACCAAGATATATTACAATATTCATCCCAACTTAGTGTTTTCCCACAAATCCACCAGCCGCGCAGGGCGTTCCAGAGGCAGCAATTTAAGAAAACATAAATAAAACATTCAGGCTTCGCCTTCCTTATCTTTGCCAGCCTTCTGTGCGTCAAAGCTCGTTTCACCAGGGGCTGCCTCAGGGGAGCCATCATCCTCGCTCTCCTCAGGCGAACCCGATCCCAGTGCCTCCTTTTCCTTAGCCTACAAAAACAACAAAATAAGTAATCTTAAAAATAAAGCGATCTCGAAGAACGGAGATAAAGCTCCCAGAAAAATTACTCACCTCCGCAAGATAGCGACGCGCCACGGCCTTGGCATGCTCTTGGCCTGACGCTTCCCAGAACAAAGTTAGAAAGTTTTTCTTAACAATTTGAACGTTCTTCGAAGGAATCTCGCACTCAATCTCTTCTGCCTTCGGGAACTTGTAATTTCTAGCACCCAAGTCCAGAAAGTGAGAGCACTTGCTCTTCTCTAACAATTCAAGCAAGACTTCGACACACATCGAAGCCGCGTAATCACTGGCCCCGGTCATCACGCTGGGGAGATGGTCGAATTCCTGTTCCATCCACTCGAAAATTGCCTTAGCATCCTTGTCATCAGGAAATGGAAGGGGCTCCGCGTCAAACTCCCCCAGTGCGTGAGAGTACTTCTCGTACAAAACTTTGAAGTGTTTCTTCAAGACTCCTTCGGCTGCATTTATGAAATTATTCTGCCCCTCAACTTCCTTCCTAAGTTCTTCAATAACAGTCAGTTGATCTTCTTTCTCTTTCTTCAAAGAATCTATGACCCCGGTGTCATCTTCCACTATCTTGCTCAAATCTACTGCCACTTTTTCCAGCCTCTCAGTTTCCTTGGTCAGATTTTCCGAGGCAGTCTTAAAAGTGCTAACATTGTCCTCAAGAATAGCGATCTTTTCCATCTAAAGATTGAACATCTTTTCCAAAGTTGCATACTTCTCCTTAAGTCTAATGACTTCCTGGCTCAGTTCAATGTTCTCAACTTCGGCAGTCGACAGCTTCTGCTCCTGAGAGCGATATTTTTCAACAACCTTTCTGCTAGAAATCATCGACTTGTAACAAAGCTCAGCTGATAGTCCAGCCAAGTGACCAACCTCCAATCCTCCAAAGATTTCTCATAAACTGCAAAAAATACGAAGAAGTTTCACTCCTGTTAGCACAAACAATAACAAGGCAAAGAATAAAAACCAAAAAGTAGGAACAAACCTTGAGGGTCAAAGGGCACCGATGGCCCGGCACTAATACCGGTCCCTGGCTGTTTCACAATTACAGAAGAAGCTCGGGCTCCGGGGATTTCTCCGTCTTCTAGCTCTTGGTCGTCAGGAGCCATGCCTTCAACCTGCGGAGCATCCTCTGCTGTCGCGCCTGCAAGCCGAGTAGAATCCCTTAGCTCTCATAGCACATGAGACTCTATTACCCCACTCTTCTTATAAAATGGCAAGCGAACAGACAATAAAGTTTGTAAATCCCTCATACCAATAGCCTTGTTATAAGAATATGTCGAAGGGTCGAAGGTGCTCCGCTCTGCAAAAACCATCTCCAGGGTGTGACCCTCCACAGCACCCGACGAGCTCACGGTCTCAGCTAGGGATTGCATGAACTCAGGCAACGCCTTTGTATCACCCGAAGCTTCAGGATGATCGCCTAGGCACGAAGGATCACTACCTTTATCCTGATCATTCTCGGCTCCGGGAAGTTTGACACTTTCTTCAACCTTGTCCAAACCTCCTATGCTTCCAACACCAGGGGGGTCCGCAACAGTGTCCTTTGGACTGGACACAACAGCCTTCTCCACCTCAGGTTCGGCCTCGCGACCCTTGTTCTCTCCATCACCGTCGGTCCGTGAGTCTAGGAACTCCAAAGAATCAGAGCCGCCAAGAATATTCACCATATGGCACGGTTGCCTCGGCTTGGAGCCAGCCTTCTTGCGACGAAGGCCAGGCTTCGACGTCTTCTCGAAAGTAGGGTTGCCTTCTTGAATTGCAACCTGCTTCTTCTTAGCACGCTCAAGTTGACTTGTCTTCGAAGAAGATGCCGAAGCTGTGATCTTCCGCGAGTCAACAATGGCGGCTTCGCCAGCCGGCTCCGGAGAAGTCACTGTTTTCTTCTTCTTCTTTGCGGCGTCGACCGGATCTGACGCAGCTTGGGCAGTATCGCGAATGCGTTTAGACAACACCCTGGGCTTCGGACGGTCATCCACCTCAATCCCAAGTTCAGAAAAAATACGGTTGACACAGCGACCCCTGGTGGCTAGCTTCCGCGAAGCTTGATACTCCGCCTCCGTGTAGGGGCCAAGCAGATCCATCACACGACGCTCAACCTCCCCCACAAACTCGTGAGAATTTTTCCCTCAGGCATCTTTATCCCGAAGCGAGGAAAGGGGATTTCCTTTGCAAACCAATCAACCGAGAGCCACTTGACCTCCCGGGGGTTCCAACCTGCAGAGAGGGGCCAAATATCGGCAGCCACAAATTCCTCTGTGACATCACAACCGAGAATAAATTGCGAAGCCAAGAAGAAAGCTTTCTCGCAGTCTTTGAAGCCTCTGGTCCTCACGAAGTCAGGGCCCGTGACATAACTCAAAGGTGTCATGGTTGAGATGCTGAAAGGATAATACGCGGTCCCATCGGAGCCGCGAGGCATGTTCACCTTCATGTAGAACCAGTACGACAGCCAGTCATCATCCCACTTGTTCTTATGAGCGGGGCTGAGCTCCACTCTTTCGATATCTTTCTTGGTGTTTTTCCTTTGGGTTGTGAAGGTTATGCACCCAAAGTGATTCTCATAGATGGCAGGATCCCCATCCAACCAAAAATTTAGCTTCTGAACATGGAACTCGTAGAACCAAACGAAAGCTTCGGTATCAACACTCCCGTCGCAAGAACGCACAGCAAGAAAAACTTGGACAGCTGAACAAAGGCATTCGGTGTCAGCTGATGCAGCTTAACACTATAGCGGTCAAGGATCTTAGGGAGACGCCGAGAGCAAGGAAATCTCAAGCCGGTGTTAAAGAAATCATGAAAAACCACAGCTTCGCCGGTTTTGGGCTTCGAAGTTGTCTCCCACTCCGGAACGCGGGCAACACCTTCGGGGAAAAAACCTTTCTCCTCATAATACTTGATCAGGTTCTCGGAAACCAGCGAAGCTCCGAGAACAAAGGACAGAGTCTTAGGCTCCCGTCCAGCCATAAGATCCGATGCGAAGCCTCCACCGCTGAGAGATCGTCACCAAAAGAAGCCTCTCTAGCCTTTGGCGATGGCTCGTAATCAATAATATCCCCGGCCGGCTCTTCTGGGGCTTCGGCCGGAGCAACAGAAGCAGCTATCTCTTCCTCAGTCATTGGCCGCGTAGTTTGCTTTGTACGAGCCAGAACTAGTAGAAAAGTTTAGGCTCTGCAAAAGAACAAGCTCGAAAAACGGTGGCCAGGAGAAATCCCGTAGCAAGCACGAATCCTAAAGCAGCTGAAGCGCAGCAAACCAGCGACTGAGGCTTCGGCGGGAGTAAGAAAGAGGAGACCCCGACCCCCCCTTTATATAGCCCCGAGGAGAGAGAAGGAGGGTAACGGTCTCGAAATGCAAATAGACGCCTCGGGAAGGAGCGATCCATGTCGGTCGAAGAGTAAACACCCGAAGCCAAAGCAAAAGGAAGCCCACAAACTCCCCGTCGCCGAAGGTGATGTTTTCTTCGTCTTAAGGTCGCGAAACAAAATCGAGGAGAAGGTTAATCTTGTCGATTAGCACTTCTCCTCGAGGGGCTACTGTTAGGGCGGTAGAAAACATCATCTCTAGGCACCGGGAGCTTGTAAGAATAAGAAAACCGTTTGGCTTCAGCCTTTTGCAAAAAATACCGATAATAAGCTTTGGGCTTCGCAAACTTCCGGGTCGAAAAGTTAACCCGCACAAAAGTACACAAACTTTGGGCTCCGCTGAGGATGACTATAGGGCTTCGGGATGTTTTTATAAACACCAAGGCACCAAAAGGGCTAACTTGTTCAGGGTATTCAATCTCGATAGACTTCCTTTTTTCAGGACGACTAAGAAGTTTGGGCTTCGGCAGCATCATCGCGCATCAGGGATTGTAAGGTTAACCCGTATCAAGCTTTTCTTGTAGGAAAGAGCCCGAAGCTTCATGGGTTCCCTCGAGGTAAGCAGAGGGCGAGGATCGGAGCTCCGCTGGTCCGGTGCTTCCAGGTTTTAGGGCCAGACTTCGAAGCCCAGGAATCTCCGACAGAAGCAGCGTTGAGAGGAACAAGATTGCGAAGCCCGGGGCTCCTCGAAGATTTGGCTGTGACGACTCAGTCAAAAGCTGTTGCAACACGGAACTGTCTCTGGTTTTAGCGGCGCATCCTCCGCTCCGCTGTCTCCGGCGTGATTCGCGCTCCGCCAACTACGGCGCCAAGTCCGCATCAGATGTAAAAGTTCAAGTTTACCCCCAAATATTCTTCTTAGATGCTGATAGTGTAGGGCAAGATTGGAATGTAATTTTAGTCTTTGGGCATTATAAAAGGAGACCCCCATCCTATTGTAAGAGGGTCACCTTTTTGGAAAGTTGAACGTGTAATGCTCCAAAGGAAGTTGACTAATTAATATACTTGATTGTGAACAAGATAATTGTGAGTTTTTTCATTGAGCAACCCTATCTCTGTTTGGGAATTTTGTGTACCCAACACCGGGGACGACACGACCACGGCGTCCAGCTCGCCGAGCCGGAGGTACATGATGGGGGCGTCGTACCGGCGGGCGAGGTCGGCCAGGACGCGGTGCTTGAGCGGGTTCATGATGAGGTGGTGGAGGCTGCCGATGACGGGGAGCCGCCATGGACCCGGAGGGAGTCTCAGTGCTTGGTTGCGGTGCTTCTGCTGCAGCCGTGGCCTGAGGAAGATCAGCAGGAGAAGCGGGAGGAGAGCCCACAGGAGGTAGCCGGAGAGCACGTCTGCTGCCGGCGGCATGGTTTCACGTATGGTTAGGTTCATGTGGCTGCGCAAGAACTTCTAGCTAGAGTAGCCAGTTTGAGTAGCGTGCATGTGCAAGTGCAACGAGAACTTAGGTGACCAGACTATTTATAGATGTGCCCAGGCTACCATCTACATGCACTATACTGGAGAAGCTGGATGACCTGTTCTCTGGCGGCTATCAAGAGCTAGCATCAACTGGTAGGTTTCAAATAATGAGCTCGCAAATCGTATGTGAGGATATGTGCGTAGACCGTCTCCAGCAGTGATTCTGCAGGCCGTTGTGCAAAAGGCCGTTTGCGCATAGGAGAAGGAATGGGCCCGTTGTGCAAAAAACTCGTCGTTCCCAGCAGCTACCCGGTCCGTCGCCCATCCAGCCGCGGACGGGACGGTTGCCTCCCGCGCTTTCTGCGGCGTTTCCTGGCGGCGCGCTAGGCAGGTCCACAGCGCCGCCCCGGACCTGCCTCTCCTCCCCACGTCGCTGCCTCTCCGACCCACGGCACCGTCCCGGCGCTGGCTCTCCTCCCCACGCCGCTGCTGCCCCGGTTGTGCCCCTTCTCCCCACGCCGCTGCTGGCCCGGGCCTGCCTCTCTTCCTGACGTTGTCGCCCCGGCCCTGCACCTCCTCCCCACGCCGCCGCTGTCTCCGGAATCGAGCCTACCCAGGGGAGACGCCGGTCGCCGGCGGCCGGATCTGGTGCCGGAGGGTGCGGCCGGTGGTGGAGAAGCCGGCGGGGGACCAAAACGGCGACGAGTAGGGGTGAAGTAGCCGGGCGGGGGGAGCACAAGGCGGCCGACGGAGGAGCACAAGGAGGCCGGCGGGGGAGCACAAGGCGGCCGGCCGCACTTCCCTTGGCGACTTCCTGCCTGTCAGATGTAGAGGGCGACGCCCGGAGGAAGGAAGGGGCGCCGCGGACTCCCCGGCTCCGTGGACTCCCTCACCAGCGCAGCGGTGAGGGTGGGGGACGACGCTCGGAGGAAGAGGGCGGCGGTGCGCGGCGGCGGTGGAGCTCCCTTGCGGAGGCGGACCGCGGACGCGAGGTGGGCAGGGGCGGACGCGAGGGGAGAACAGTTGGAATGAAGATAGAAGAGAGAATCCCAGATATCATATGGGGCACGGACGGACGCGAGCTGCATTTTGCAGATCCTGATGCAGCAACTTCTGGAGGCTCTACCGCTCTAGAGTTGGCTTTCGGTCTGCATTTTACAGATGCACAACGTGCTGAAGACCCCGCTGGAGACGGTCTAACATGGATATTGACTAGCACAACGATTATATTCTCTCGTAGATGTTAAATTGGTGTCAAAGGTTGAGTACATATATACTACTAGTCAGAAGCATACAATTGGTCAGATCGAGCTTCTCTTTTGTACACCAATGGAAATGTGTTCAGCAGAAGTTCTGACTCAGAATTAGCGGTTATTAATGATAGTGCAGTGCCATGGTCGGCTTGGCCTGTTCCAAGGCGGGGACAATGTACCCAGTATGTACCGACCTAGTGCTGGAATGGACGATGAGAATCATAATTTAGGGTCTAGGGTTTATAGTTTAAGAAGATGCTGATCGAAGAGATCCACACTGAGGCCCTGTTTAGTTTGTTGAAAGATTTTGGTGAAATTTTTTGAAGTTCCCTTCTAAGATCTATTAAGAGTATTAAATGTAGACTATTTAAACTAACTACACGAATCCATTAAGTCTAATTAATCCGTCATTAGAGGTTGGTTACTGTAGCACAACGGTGCCTAATCATATTATAATTAGGCTCATTAGATTCGTCTCGAAAATTAAGGTAGGGGTCGTGGAATGGGTTATCTCATTAATTCACATTTAATACTCCTAATTAGTGTCCGGAGATTGATGTGACGGGTAGTTGGTGAAAAAATCTGGAACTAAACATGACCTGAAGGGGAGTTTTACTTGATTTATTACCAGTACATTCAATACCGTAGATCGATGGGGAGGGGCTGCTAGTTCCCCAGTATGTGCCGGCTTCACATTAATTAACATGTGTTGATAGCCCCTCTCGCCCAAACTCTAACCCCCATTCTCTCCTTAATTAGCTTCCTTTCACGACTATCGTTCATCATCATCATCATCATCTCCCTCTCCGGATCCTAATTAGCCACTACTCTCTCCCTCTTATTGAACTTATACACACACATGCACTTGCATAGTTGCATTGCATTCAACTTAATTTTGGAAAAAATGTTCATAAAAAAACACAAGGAAATTAATAACGCACTTTTTATAGTGGCACCATGAGTTACGATGCTATGTTTCTTTGTATATACATGACCATATGAACAATGTTTCAAACTGAGATAACAATAAGCATGTATTTTGTTACCTTATTTTATACCATTTTCTAGTGAGTGGTATAATAACATCATCACTGGATCACGTTCTTGTTGTTCACTACTTAGAGCTTTATTGATTAGCTGTTGTCTATTGCTCTCTTTCCCCTCTTCTTGTTGCGTCAAGCAAAGGGTAATTATCCCGTGTTTCTTTATTATGCTATACTTGATTCACAGAACTATAAGTCTTCTCTTTTTCTAGTAGAATAATAATCCATATACCAGTGGTTTGTGGTTATGTTTTTTTCTTTAGGATGACAAGTGAGATTATTGCTTGTTGGAATGTTACTGACACAACTCCCCTATAATTTTTTTAAGTATATCACATAACCAATATAATCAACTATTACTTTTTACAACATTCTATAAGTCTTTTTGTGAGGTCCCAATCACTAAATATGACTAATTAAATTACTCCTAATAAGCTTCTCCAATGGCGTCGCAACTGGTTTCCTCTTAGCTGTTAGAATAAATGGGCCTAGAGCCATTTATTACAATAATGAAAGAATTAAAAGCTCATTTGTTTAATGCTAGGGAAAAGTGATAAATACCAAATAGGTATTAGAGGAGTCTCCCATCCAACTTATGAGGTAGCCTTTCGGTACACCTCTTGTGAAGTTGAATAAAGGAGATAGGTGTGCCACACGCGCGCGCGTTCGCTCGCCTCGCCGGGCCGTGACGTGCGGTACTCAGGTATCTTAACCGCGATGTCCAGGTTCGTCCCCCCTCTGCACCTGCTCGCCTATATAAGGAGGCCCTCCTCCTCCTTCTCAACACACCAATTCACACTCAGGTACTCCTGTTCAGGACTGCTTCTTTTGCATTCTCATCGCTTGTACCGCGCGTATGGTACCGGCGAGAGCAGAGCCTCCGGAACCTCGTCCTGCTACTGAGATCCTGCTCGGGATAGGCGGGCGATAAGGTTTTTGGGGAGCGTCTTTCACGCGACTGCTCGCTTCCCCGTACGACTACTTCCTCTACGTCGACTCCGTACGACTACTTCCTCTACAGCCGGGTCTTCACTGCGATCATCTTCCTGCACCGAATTCGTACAGCTACATTGACTGAGGTCACTCTACGATCAGTATGACTGATCCAAGTGATAGCGGAACTTCGGGTGACGCCGTCACCCGACCTTCCACGGGGTACATTCTTAAACTAGTATTCATGCTTATTAGTTGTATAATCATGAATAGGTTTATGTTTAATTGTAGTTTAAACATGAACATTTGCACATGGATTGTTTCACTCACAGCAATATTGAAATGTCTATTTAATTATGGAATTAAAATATACCGGAATATTGCCTATCATCTAACAATCCAAAAACCTTATCGTGTTGATAGGAATTAAGCCAAAGCCTTTCGATGGTTCCAATTTTAAGAGGTGGCGTGAGTTGGCCACCTTGTGGCTCACTGCCATGAGCGTGATGTACGTCATCACTGGAAAGGCTCCCGAGGGTGTCTCGGGGGAAAAGTTTAATTCAGATGATAATCTGTTCTGGGGTGCCGTGATCAGCGTTCTGATTGACAATCTAGTGGATACCTATCTCCGTTACAAAACAGGGAAGGACATTTGGGAGGCTCTTGAGGCTCAGTACAGAGCTTCTGACGCCGGCGGTGAGCTGTACGTAATGGAACTGTTCCTAGACTATAGGATGGTTGAAGACCGTCCTGTGGTGGAACAAGCCCATGAATTACAGGCGCTGGCTAAGGAGCTTGAGAACTACAGCAGAGAGGTCCCATGTGTGTTGCCCGAAAAGTTTGTGGCTGGAGCGATTATCGCTAAGCTGCCACATTCTTGGAGGGACTTTGCTACCTCTGTAAAACACAAGAGAAAGGAATTCACTTTTGATGACCTTGTTGCGACTCTTGATGTTGAAGAGAAGGCGAGAGCAAAGGACACACGTGGAAAGGCAATAGCCGGCTCCTCAAGCGCAAACTTTGTGCAGAGGGACAATCCCAAGTTCCAGAACAACCAGAACAAGAGGAAGAAGCCTTCACAGAACCCGCCCAAGGCTAAGCAAGCCGATGGGCCTGATAAGAAGAAGAGAAAGCCGGGGGTGCTTGCTACACATGTGGTAGTTCGAATCACTTTGCTGCAAAGTGCCCGGATCGCAAAGATCGCAAGGCCCCCAAGACAGCGAACATGATTGTTAGCGAGGGTGGAGGAACATCGGGGTACGGTAATTTCTTACCTACAGTTCTTTCAGTATGTTCTTCACCAGAGTGGTGGATAGACACCGGTGCTAATATTCATGTATGTGTTGACATTTCTATGTTTTCTTCTTACCAGGTCGGGGGGACTACATCCTTGTTGATGGGGAACGGTGCCCATGCGCGTGTTCTTGGTGCTGGTACGGTCACTCTGAAGTTCACTTCGGGGAAGACCATACAATTGAAGAATGTGCAGCATGTACCTACCATCAAGAAGAATCTAGTCAGCGGGTCTCTACTGTGTAGAGATGGGTTTAAATTAGTCTTTGAGTCGAATAAATGTATCATTTCTAAGTTTGGTACCTTTGTTGGAAAAGGCTACGATAGCGGAGGCTTGTTCCGCTTTTCTTTATCTTTTGATAATAATGTTGTGAACCATGTGATGAATGATGAATCAGATGTTTGGCATTCGAGGCTTTGTCATGTTAATTTTGGTTGTATGATGCGCTTAGCTAGTTTGAGTTTAATTCCAAAGTTTACCACTGTCAAAAATTTTAAGTGCCACGTATGTGTTGAATCAAAACAAACTCGCAAGCCACATAAGGCAGCTGAGGCGAGAAACTTGGCACCTCTAGAATTAGTTCATTCCGATCTGAGTGAAATGAATGGTGTGTTGACAAAGGGTGGTAAAAGATATTTCATGACTTTGATAGACGATAGCACTAGATTTTGTTACATCTACTTGTTAAAATCAAAAGATGAAGCGTTACATTACTTTAAGATCTATAAAGCTGAAGTAGAAAATCAACTTGAAAGAAAGATTAAACACCTAAGGTCTGATCGAGGTGGCGAATACTTCTCTAATACTTTTGATTCATTCTGTGAGGAACACGGTATCGTTCATGAGAGGACACCGCCTTATTCACCCCAATCCAATGGGATTGCCGAAAGAAAGAACTGCACGCTAACTGACTTGGTGAATGCCATGTTAGAAACCGCGGGACTATCTAAGGAATGGTAGGGTGAGGCGATACTGACGGCCTGTCATGTCCTGAACCGTGTGCCTATGAAGAATAATGAAGTAACACCATTCGAGGAATGGGAGAAGAAGAGGCTAACTCTTTCATATTTACGTACTTGGGGTTGCTTGGCCAAAGTCAGTGTGCCAATCACCAAGAAACATAAACTTGGACCAAAGACGGTAGACTGTGTCTTTCTGGGGTATGCTTTTCACAGCGTCGGATATAGATTCTTAGTAGTAAGATTTGGAGTGCCTGACTTGCTTGTCGGCACAATTATGGAGTCCAGAGACGCTACATTCTTTGAGAATAATTTTCCAATGAGAGATGAAACAAGTTCATCTAGACAAGAGTCTGTCGAGAAGGACGACTCCACCAAGCCGATGGAACTCAATGAGCCTACACTTATTGAGCATCCTGAGGAGGATAATGATGAGGCTCCTAGGAGGAGCAAGAGACAAAGGACAGAGAAATCCTTTGGAGATGATTTCATCGTATACCTCGTGGATGACACTCCCAAGACCATTGCAGAGGCCTACTCTTCACCTGATGCTGACTATTGGAAGGAAGCAGTGAGGAGTGAAATGGACTCTATCATGTCAAATGGAACTTGGGAGGTTGTTGAGCGTCCTTATGGGTGCAAACCTGTGGGATGCAAATGGGTGCTCAAAAAGAAGCTTAGGCCTGATGGTACTATTGATAAGTACAAGGCTAGACTTGTGGCCAAGGGTTACACCCAAAAGGAAGTAGAAGACTTCTTTGATACTTACTCACCAGTCGCTCGATTGACCACCATAAGAGTACTACTTTCTCTGGCAGCCTCTCATGGTCTTCTCGTTCATCAGATGGACGTTAAGACGGCTTTCCTAAATGGAGATTTGGAAGAGGAGATCTATATGGATCAGCCAGAAGGATTTGTAGTAAAGGGTCAAGAAAGAACGGTGTGTAAGCTGGTGAAGTCTCTCTATGGCCTCAAGCAAGCACCTAAGCAATGGCATGATAAGTTCGACAGAACTTTGACATCTGTTGGCTTTGTTACAAACGAAGCTGACAAATGTGTGTACTATCGCTATGGTGGGGGAGAAGGAGTGATTTTGTGTCTGTATGTAGATGACATACTTATCTTTGGCACGAGCCTTGAAGTGATCAAGGAGGTCAAAGACTTTCTATCTCAAAAGTTTGAGATGAAGGATTTGGGAGAGGCTGATGTTATCCTTAACATAAAGCTGATAAAGGGAGAAAATAGTGGGGTGACTCTATCACAGATTCACTATGTTGAGAAGATGCTAAGTCAGTTTGGCTACAACAACTCTAAACCAGCACCAACTCCTTACGACGCCAGCTTGGTTCTAAGGAAGAACCTGAGGATAATGGTGGATCAGCTGAGATACTCCCAGATCATTGGTTCGCTGATGTATCTGGCTAGCTCCACGAGACCTAACATTGCATATGCAGTTAGTAAACTGAGCCGGTTTGTTTCAAACCCAGGCAGTGAACACTGGCGTGCTCTCGAGAGGGTAATGCGCTATCTAGTGGGCATAATGAACTATGGCATTCACTATTCCGGAGACCCCAAAGTCTTGGAGGGATATAGTGATGCAAACTGGATTTCTGATGCTGATGAGTTAAAGACCACAAGTGGATATGTGTTCACACTTGGAGGTGGCGCTGTTTCCTGAAAGTCTTGCAAGCAGACCATTCTAACCAGGTCAACAATGGAAGCAGAACTCGCAGCATTGGATACTGCCACTGTCAAGGCCGAGTGGCTTCATGAACTCCTAATGGACTTGCCGATAGTTGAAAAACTGATACCGACAATTCTAATGAACTGTGATAATCAAACTGTGATTGTCAAAGTGAACAGTTCAAAGGACAACATGAAGTCATCCAGGCATGTCAAGAGGCGGTTGAAGTCTGTCAGGAAATTGAGAAACACCGGTGTCATAGCTTTGGATTACATCCATACGTCTAAAAACCTGGCAGATCAATTTACAAAGGGTTTATCACGTATTGTGATAGATAATGCATCTATTGAACTGGGCTTGAGACCCACGTGAGTCTTTCCATAGTGGAAACCTGTCTTATGTGATCGAAGATCCCATGAATTAAGATGGTGAAACAAGCTATGGTCTGATTGAGAGAAGAGAACCTTTGAGAAGGCTCGGTCCATGGAAAGATGCATTTCTCTTCAAAACTGTATGGCAGGCTGGTATGTATACCTTAATGTGATCCAAGTGGCTTTCATGAAACAAGGTAGTTGTTTCTCTGAAGCAAAGACATAGTTCTACAGTATGTCTTGAAGGAACACACCTATATGAGTATCGACTACTGGTCATAGTCTATGAGATTTGGGTGATCTCTAGAAAACTCATGAAGAGACACGGAGTGTGACCTATAAGCTCCAACCCGCGGGGATGCTATGTGCAGCCAAGTATCAGTAAAGGGCTCTAGCCAAGCTTAGATGTACAAAACTGGCAATTCAAGGCATAGTCCATTGTTCAGTTGCAAATAAGTGTAACTTGAGTTCCTGGTGGATGTTCAACTTAACAGTCTCCATCGCAGTGCTGGTATATCGAAAACAAAAGGGAAGATGAGAGCATTTCCAATGTGGCTTATAATTCTTGGTAGGGATTGTTAGAATAAATGGGTCTAGAGCCATTTATTACAATAATGAAAGAATTAAAAACCCATTTGTTTAATGCTAGGGAAAAGTGATAAATACCAAATGGGTATTAGAGGAGTCTCCCATCCAACTTATGAGGTAGCCTTTCAGTACACCTCTTGTGAAGTTGAATAAAGGAGATAGGCGTGCCACACGCGCGCGCGCGCTCGCTCGCCTCGCCTCGCCGGGCCGTGGACGTGACGTGACGTGACGAGCGTGCGGTGCGGTCGGACGGACATGGGAGCATCTTTTTGTTGTTGGCTGTTGGAAAGGAATAATGGCTGTGACCGTTACTGAGCCTTAACCACGACCAGGAATAATGGTTGTGACCGTTACTGAGCCTTAACCGTGACCATTACTACTCAGGTGTCTTAACCGCGACGTCCAGGTTCATCCCCCCTCCGCACCTGCTCGCCTATATAAGGAGGCCCTCTTCCTCCTCCTCAACACACCAATTCACACTCAGGTACTCCTGTTCAGGAGACCTCTCCCTCTCTCCCTCTGTTTGCAGCTTCTTTTGCATTCCCATCGCTTGCACCGCGCGCACGGTACCGGCGAGAGCAGAGCCTCCGGAACCTCATCCTACTACTGAGATCCTGCTCGGGATAGACGGACGATAAGGTTTTTGGGGAGCGTCTTTCACGCGACTGCTCGCTTCCCCGTACGACTACTTCCTCTACGTCGACTCCGTACGACTACTTCCTCTACAGCCGGGTCTTCACTGCGATCATCTTCCTACACCGAATTCGTACGGCTACATCGACTGAGGTCACTCTACGATCAGTATGACTGATCCAAGTGATAGCGGAACTTCGGGTGACGCCGTCACCCGACCTTCCACGGGGTACATTCTTAAACTAGTATTCATGCTTATTAGTTGTATAATCATGAATAGGTTTATGTTTAATTGTAGTTTAAACATGAACGTTTGCACATGGATTGTTTCACTCACAGCAATATTGAAATGTCTATTTAATTATGGAATTAAAATATACCGGAATATTGCCTATCATCTAACACTAGCCAGTGCCGAAACCATCTCGATCCAATCTTATTAGCCCTCCACTGGTACACCATATTCTAGATTCCATTTCCTTCATTTTGGTTTTCATGCATGTACAATGAGCAGGTTGTAATGTTGTACCACTAGCAAGATGAAAATATCTTTCTGATTGATATATACTATGTATATGCTACCTCTCTGTATGTGATGACATTAGATTATATATGGATGTGAGTTCTCCCCCACAATGATATGGCTGCATATTATCACAGACGCGACAGATCGATGAGACTCGTGGCCATTTGTGGGATGTTAGTTTATACCCTCTGTCATGACTGATTCTGTGGTTTTATATATAAAAATGACTGATTCTGTAGTAGTGATCATGATCATGTCAAATGATGAGAAAAACTCAAAACTACACTTGTATATATATATATATTTTTTGTGATCGCGTCTTGTTCAAATCATGAACAAAATAGTAGTGCAGAAAACTGTGATACATTGAGGATGCCTCAATATTTCCTTGCAAAGGTTGTCAAAAAAAATATTTCCTTGCAAATCAATCTAGTAAAGTTTTATTAAACATTATGTATGGGAAATATTTAGTGCAAACCAGATCTTCAGTGGAAACGTGAAAACCACTCTAAACAACACACCTAAAAGTCTGAAAAAATTGAAACGATGCACATTTGTAATTTATTCATATATGTACTTTATTGCAAAAATTGAGATGAAAACTTGTTATATAAAAATTCGTATGAAAATGACAAAATTCAAGTGCATATGCATTAGAATACACAAGCCCAGAAAAGTTATCTTGTAGTGCACTTGCACTCGAAATTTGTCATTTTCGTATGAATTTTTCTGCATTGATTTTGCATCTCAACTTTTGTAACAAAATAAATCTATAGATACACAACGGATGTGCATCATTTCAAAATTTTGAAAACTTGTAAGTAAGAATTTTAGAATGATTTTCATGTTTCCACCGAGACGGTGGTTTCCACTTAATATTTTCCACCCAATGGATACGTAGTGGACCTTGAGACAAATCCCTGGATTGCTGCAGGGAGAGATGCATGATCACATCCATCTGTTTTGACTTTATGTGATTTAATCATACGAGCATGCCTTTCATACTTATTTTTGTTGTTTTTTCATGAGCTATTATTAATCATGTCCTATGCAATAGATTGGAAAAATCCACCTTCCATGACCGGAAAACCCATCACTATCTAGTAACCAGATAACTGTGTGTTGGATGTGAGTCGGACACCCAGTCTGGATGTATTTATGATATACAAATTTAGTATCACTTGGTTGTCCATAATTTTATATTACTTTCATATAGTTTTAGTTTCATGCTCATGTTCACAATAATGTTAGTTTCTACATTCATGTAATGTCAAGTATAAATTAAAATTTTATTTTTGTGTTTGCACTCTAGTGTTACTAGCCTTTCTATTTGTGCATGTTACAAAAAAATGGATGTATGATCCCGGTATGCTTCCAACAATTGTTAAAACTTTTGAGTTGGTAGGTTATGACCTTCTGTGTCATTATCTTTGTGTGTAGATGGATGTGGTAGGATGATATATATTATTACCATATATGATGGTATTAAATTAATTAATAGCCACATTTATTAAAGCCAATTACATTTTTATGATTAATGAATCAACTTGTAGTGTGTAACAATTTATCTTAAGATCAGTTGCAACGTCGACACTTTGGTTAGTAAAGGATGGCTGTATACTTTACAAAATAGCACTATAAAAATTTCCTTTCAAGCATGACATGTTACAGCAAAGCAGCACTAATTTTTTCAGAGGGAAGAATGTGTTGTACGTAACACAGGTAAAGCCTTGATGGGATACGCTGCCAAAGCCTTGATGGTTATTAATTGTTAATACCACCATGATCTGGAACTGTTGACCAAATCAAATGAGACAATAATGATTTGATGACATTAGCCAATCACAAATAGATTTTGATGTACATTAGTCAAATGGCCGTGCATTGCATCATGCTCCAAATCTAGATGAAAAGTATAAATTCTATGGAATCCAAATAAAGAATATAATATGTACATACCTTTCAAGTATTTCCTGTAGATTTGATGACATTTTCCACCTCTATTGTTTTGTATTGCATTGCCAAGTTAATGATCAATGATGCAGATATCTTTATCTTTTATTTGCAAATCTATTGATAAGGAAACCACGATAATTAAAAATGAGAGTTTTCTCTATTCTTTGTAGAATAAAAATATTTAAATACCTCCTTTAGACCAATGAAAAAATCTTATTGTTTTTAATAAATATGTGGTGGCTTTATTTGGTAACAGCTTCACTACCCACTCAACATTATTTACAAAAGGTGGGGAATAAAATTTTCCAACCTAGTTTAGGCATTTCTGAAAATCAGCAGCAATTTCTTATCTGATTTAGCAACGTTTAAAATGTCAATAGCTTATGATAAAGTGCATATTTGTTGGAATATGTAGCCCTGGTTCAGTTTCCCGTTTAAGAGGGGGTTTACATATATACCTACTGGAACTAAAGACGTACTGTTTCTGTAGAGCCGTAGAGGTGACTGTGCCCTTGCCCGTGCATACATAATGACTTCACACATGACAATCCAATTGGATCTCTATAGGAACACATTCATTCCATTATCTAGCTGGGACCAAAAAGTAAGTGATTTGATTTGAGGAATCACATCATCATGCATTTTAGTTGGAGAGGCTTATTAGGAGTAAGTTAGGTGCCATTGAGCAAGTATTTATATGCATCTAAGGTTTTGTTTGGAAGCTGCAAATTTTCACTATTCACCGTCACATCAGATGTTCAGATGCTAATTAATAAGAAAACCTATTTCATAATCCCAGATAAATTTGCAAGACAAATCTATTAAGCCTAATTAGGCCATGATTAGATAATAGTGTGCTATAATAAATATGTGCTAATCATAATTTAATTATGCTTAATAGATTTATCTCGTGAATTGCAGTCCATCCGTGTTATTAGTTTTATAATGAGACCATGTTTAGTTCTCCTAATTAGCATATGAAAACTCGATATGACATTTTTGACAAGTTTTCACTCACAACTAAATAAACCTTGGTCACAGAGGCCAAAAAAGCCATCATCATCCATCTCAGCGCTAAAAAACACACCCACACGCCAGCCCATTTGAGCCTAAAGCTAAAGTCAGTATACTTAAACTATGGATGTTTCTGTTCTACTGACGAGTGAGCCTCTACCACCACAAAATCGCGGATTCTTATACGTCGCTGAAGCGACAGTTTGCTCACCCGTCACGCCGGTGGGTGAGTTGAGGTGGTCTTACTTATTTACGTTGTGGGCTGGTGTTGGATGCACGTGGTTGTTGGGCTGGTTGTGAATATACGTTGTAGGCTGGTTGTTGGGCTCTATTTATTTAAGTTGAGGATTTAGGCTAATACCAACAGAAGTGGTTCCGTTCGTCCGTGCGGACGTTCGAGACCAGCCAGGTACGTAGGATTCTTCCCTTTCCTTTCTTTTCTTTCATTTTTTTCTTTCTATTATTTTGTTTTTATACTCTTTTTTATATATTTTTATTTTGTCTCTTCTTCTTTTTAATACTGAATTTTCTTTTCTTTTGTTTTTCTATATTTCTTTTGTTTCCATTCCTTTTATTGTATCTTTGTTTTTGTTTTATTTTTTATTACTTATTTTTCTTTTTCTTATCTATTTATTTTCATTTCTTTTAATTTTCATGTTCTCCTTTTCTTTCAATTTTTATTTTCTTGTCTTTTTTGTTTTATTTTCTCTATTCTTTTATTTTTTATTTTTTCTTTCCTTTAATTAATTAATTTATTTTAATTTCTTCTTTTTCGGTTTTTATTCATTCTTTTTCCTTTACTTTACTATTTTGAGTTTACATACTTTGTTTTGACTTTTTTTCTAGTTTATAGTTTTTTAAAAATTTTCAATCCGTCATGTGGGGACGTCAGTAATTTCTATTCAACATATATATATATATCTATGAATCATTTGTCTTAGTGAATTTTGGTTCCACATATTTGTCTTGGTGAATATTTCTTCAGAGATGACATACAAACTTGTTCTGGCTATAATAATAAGTTGTTCTGCCTATAATAATATCTTGTTCTGACTACAATAATAAATTGTTCTGTGTATAATAACAACTTGTTTTGACCCTTATTCTGATTTGTTTTTTTTTCTGATTTGTTCTGACACTTTATTTATTTTGTTAAGGATGACATACAAACTTGTTCTTAGTATAATAGGATCTTATTCTGACAGTTGTTCTCGTTGTTCTGACACTTTATTTTGTGTGTTCGAGATGACATGCAAACTTGTTCTGGCTATAATAATAAATTGTTCTGGCTATATTAGTATCTTCTTCTGGCTAATAACTTGTTCTGTCTATAATAATAACTTGTTATGACACTACTTTTTTTTGTTCGGGATGACATACAAACTTGTTCCAGCTATAATAAGATCTTGTTCTAACAATTGTTCTCATTTGTTTTGACATTTCATTTGTTTTGTTCTGACTATAATAGAATATATAACTTTAATTAAAAATACGAATAAAAAAAGTTTGTCAAAATATAGTAAAGTGGGATCTTATTTTGAAGATCTCAATATAAGAAATCCAATTTTGAAATCGAAATTTAATTTAGACGCACAATTTAGAATTTATATTTTTTTTAGTTTTGGAATTGGTTAGTTGGCGGAGTCACGTGGCCCTCCGTCCCTCCCTCCCGCGCGCTGTACGGACGCCGCAGGCCGCGTGACCCCTGCGCACCAGCGTAATGATTGCAAATTTTGTTGCCACGGTGATGCTTAGAAGCTCCCCACAAAATCAGTGTTCTATATATCCATTACCAAAAAATTTCGAGGAAGGAGTAAAATATGTTCAAGGTAGAATAAAAGTGTTTCGAGCTATAAGAAAAGAATATTCTATATGGAGCAAATGTATTCCTTAACAAAAATAAAATGTTCCTTATATAAGTGGACTGCTTGAGGTAATGTTTGCATGGAAAAAAACATTTAAATAATAAAATGAATCAAACACATACAGCTAGCATGCAGTTTTTAATGCAAAATAGGCAGCGTGCGGTCTCTAGGACTTGAGGGTGTGTTTAGTTCCCTAACATTTTGGGGGGGTGCTTTTTCAACTCTATTAGAGGTAGTAAACATTGACTAATTATAAAACTAATTACATGAATGGACGGGAAATTCCGAGACGAATCCATTAACTCTAATTAATCCGTCATTAGAGATTGTTTACTGTAGCACGATATTATCTAATTATGACATAATTAGGCTCATTAGATTCGTCTTGAAAATTAAGGTAGGAGTTGTGAAATGGATTTTGTCGTTAATCTACATTTAATACTTCTAATTAGTATCTGAAGTTTGATGTGACGGGTAGATAATGAAATTTTAGGGAACTAAACGGACCTGAACCTAGGACCGCTGACCTAGCATGTCTTCATACTATCCCATGAAAAGTTGCTGCTAATGCAATACAATAAATTTTCTGTCTAGATTTGTGGAAAAATGATTTCTCAAGGCAATTCCCATAAGAAATGACATGTGAAAAATGGCATTTTCATGGGTGTTTTAACCGTCCACATTCCTCAGCTTTGTCATTTTAACCGGAACAAAAAAATCGTTTATATCAATTGGAAAAATTATATGCTTAAGTTATTACAGTAGATGTTATTATGGTTGTTTTAACATTCTCACTAGGTTTATAAGAATATATATGCAAATATTTATAAATTTTATTAGAGATGATGGGGAATCGGGTATGGACATCTCCAAAAATTTCATTACCGGACCCAACATAATTTAAAATATAAAGCAAATGAGACCATCTTTCACATTACTAAGAAACATCTACACATTTGGAACAGGCACGCGCAAGGTGGCCTGCAGCCACAGATCGCTCTTCCTCCTCGCCGTGATCCCAAGCCCTTCGACCATGTCCAGCTCCTCCGGCGCAGCACCTCCGGGGAGCTCCCAGTCGAAGTGGAAGAGGAGGCTGGCGAGACCGAGCTCCATGACGGCGAGTCCAAGAGCTATGCCGGGGCAGATCCTCCGTCCCGCGCCGAACGGCACGAACTCGAAGTCCGTGCCCCTGAAGTCCACCCCCGCCATGGGGCCGCCGTCCTCAAACCTCTCCGGCCGGAACTCCTCGGCGTCGGGGCCCCAGATCGTGGCGTCACGGCCAATCGCCCACGCGTTGACCAGCACCATGGCGCCCCCGGGCACGTCGTAGCCGAGGACGACGCGCGTCTCCTCCTGGCACTCCCGTGGGAGGAGCAGCGGCACCGCGGCGTGCAGGCGCAGCGTCTCCTTCAGGACGAGCTGGAGGTAGCGCAGCTCCGGCAGCGCGTCCTCCGGCACGCGGCGCTCCCCGGCGAGCACGCGGCGCACCTCAGCCTGCGCCTTGCGCAGCGCCGCCGGGTTACGCATCAGCTCTGCCACAGCCCACTGCAGCGTCGTCTGCGTCGTCTCGCTCCCCGCGCCGAAAAGATCCTTCGCAGCATCAGAAAGACACAATCTTGTCAATTTCGTCAAGTGTCGAACGCATTGCAGAACGGAACATGGTTTCTTCATAGACATTGGTGAATGGCGGCGATCTTACGATGATCACGGCGCGGATGGTGCCCATGTCGAGTGGAACCTGTAGGCCACCGTCCTTCTGGATCCTGAGCAGCACATCGAGGAGGTCTTCCTCCTCGTTGCCGGCGCCGGCAGCCCTCCTCTGCTCGTGCTCCTCGATGACGCCGTCCATGAGCCGGGTCATCTCGCGGTGGTGCGCCCGCGCACGGCGCGCCGCCCCGCTGAACGCGCGCGCGAGCCGCGACGACGGGAACACGTCCGCGAGGCTGAACCCGGCGGCTACCTTGACGCCCTCGTCTAGCTTCTCCAAGAACGCGTCCCGGTCCCTGATCCGGTCGCCCACCACGGCACGCACGATCGCGTCGGTGACGTACGTGGCGAGGAGGGCGCTGACGTTCACGGGCTTGGGCGGCGCCGACGCCGACGACAGCGACGCGACGAGGTTAGCGGCCTCGGCCTCGCGCCCGCGGCGGAGGGACCGCACGCGCCGCGCGCTGAGCAGCTCAGTGACGCAGAGCTTGCGGAGCTGGCGCCAGTGCTCGCCGTGCGGCGCGAACGCGACGCCGAGCCCATCGCGCGTGAGCTCCCGGAGGGTGGCGGTCCGTGGCCGCGTCGCGAACGCGGCGTCGTGGGTGCGCAGGACCTCCCGCGCGGCGCCGGGCGACGACGCCACGACGACGGGGAGCTCGCCCAGGCGGAGCAGCATGAGCGGACCGTGCCGCCTGGCCAGGTCACGCATGGCGCGGTGCGGGAGCGCACCCACGAGGTGGTGCAGGCTGCCGATCACCGGCAGCCGCCATGGACCAGGAGGCGGGTTCTTGCCGTCGTGACGTCGCCGGAGCTTGACGACGAGCAGAGGCAGCAGCAAGATCACGGCCAAGAAGATGTAAGGGTAGGAGGATTGGAGTTCTTCGTCCATGATTGCGGTTGCATCTCTGCTTGCTCCTAAAGGTTACTGTATCTAACTAGTACAAGGGGGAAAAATATCAAGTGCAGTGCTGTGGTTGGGAAAATAAAATGTTCTATGAAATGAAATGCCGCGTGGACCGCCATTTTTTAGTGGATCAGGTGGATGGCGAGCGAATTATAGTATGGAAATTTATGTTCAGATCTAGATGCAGTGAGTCGTCGAGATCCAGGGATATCAGTAGACGACAGAACAACGTCAGAATGAGAAAACACAATGATTTTTTATTATGTGATTTATCCCTGCAAGATGGTTATTATAAGAGAACGATAGATTAGTCACGTCATCAAACTCCCTATATAAAAACATTTTGATCACCTTTCCTCAGGACGGAGCTTGATGGAGACAATCACAATTCTGTATTATAATATAATTTATAACAAAATGGTACATGAATTTTTTAACTCAATCAAATTCCGCTCGGTTATATAACAAGAGAAAATATGACTATCTACACAGAATCCTATCCTAAATACCATGAACCATGTCCTTTATTTGCTTTTTCTTGGTCTGAATTTTCACGAACTAATGGAATCAGACCAAGTTGAACACGTAAACTTCTGCAACAGTATTCTTCGTTCTCCAACAACAGTATTGGTTAGAATATGTCCGGATTGTGATGCCTGTAGATGTTACTGCATTGGCTCGCTTGCTGAAGATGAAATGACAAGGCATGGTTCTTCTCCTGGATAGTAGAGATAAGATTATTAGTAGAGAAATGAGAGTGAAGCTTTATTATAGCAATTATTATTTCACAAAACCTACCTCTAATGCATTTATATGCTTATTATAGCAATTATTATTTCACAAAACCTACCTCTAATGCCTTTATCTGCTTCTGGTACTTCTCGACGATCTGGTTGAACTGAGACCGCTCCTGCACCATCTCTTGATACTCCTTGAGCCGATTGTGCTGTATAAGGAATGCCCGCTTCAGAACGCCGTTCTGGTGAAGCAGGGCTGCCAGCATCTGCTTCACTATCTTGTGCTCCTGGATTCGCAGCACTAATTCAGGTGAGCTTGGAAGTAAGGACCAAAGTTTCAGGATTAAGCAATATTTAATTTTAGATAATACCTTATGCACTTTGCCCTTTTCATCTGGGCTAACCCTAGCAGCAGATTTTTCGAACAGTTTCAGTATCTTGAGGGAGCGATTCTTGGCATCAACCAAATCTGAAGCAGAGGACATCTCCTTGACAATAAGCTCTGCCCATTCAGAGCAATTGGTGGGAATAGTTTCAACTGGCAGATCAACTGCAATAGGCATCGTGGTAAGGTTAAAGTTAACTGATTTAAATGATTATTAAGATAACACTTTGTTAGCAAGGAAATATATGTAGCTAATAAACTGGCATCAGTGATAATTGTTGATTTTCCTAACTGTGATGAGTCTAATGATTGCATGGTAAATTGAAACATATGCATATGGTGCATACCTTCAGAAAAGACGCCATCGTCTACGTCAACGTTGGATGTAGATTCTGAGCTTCTATCTACCAGGTAATCTTTGTATGCTCTAATTGCAGCTTCCAAAACATTTCCTGACGCTCGTAAATGTTCTTCAAGAATCTGTAAAATTCAGAAAACAAAAGACAGTAATTAGGTGCCCACTTCCTAATCAGTTTCAATTTGCACGTAACATAAAACCAAAAATATGGTCAGAACTCAGGACAAACGCTTGACCGATTTATGTTGGTTGGATAAATTGAAATCCGAAGTTTGCAGTCAAGTTTATCAGCTATTAAGGAGCAGCACACAAGAAGTCACTATAGCTCGCTTGCCCTTTGCTCTATCGATGTGTTCTATATCTGTTCGTCGGGGTTGATTCGGACTAAAAAACAATCAACGTATTAAACCAGAGCACCAACACAACAACCAGAGCGCCGAGCGCGAGCCAAATTAACTTTTGCTCGATGCCACGTACGTTGACGTACCTGCGGATCGGCGCCGGGGAAGATGAGCTGGAGCGCGGTGACCGGATCGAACTCAAGCGGGAAGCTGAGGCCGAGGTCGGCGGCGACGGCCGACGCCGAGCACCGGCCGCCGCGCTTTGCCAGGCGGGGCAGGTCGAAGGGGTCGTCGAGGAGGAATTCCGGACCGCGCTTCCGGGTTGCCACGACGGTCGGCCCCATGAGGAGGACGGTAGGGGAGGTAGGGTTCCGGCCGTGGTGCTCTCCGTAGGCTCGGTGGATTCTTGGAGCGGGAGGTAGAAGAGAGCAGAAGCGGCGGGACTGTGCGGTGGGTTTCTGGGTCGCGCGTGGCGTGTCGGCCGCCGTGGATTTATATAATGGGGTCGGGCGGCGGTTTGGCTTGGCGAAGCCTTGGAGGACACGGCCGGGTTACCTTGTGATGGGACACCGACTCGATCGCGACCGTCCCCGATATTAGTATAGAACGGGTCCGAGCTCGGACTTGCACGGCAAAATTGGACTCATCCTCGTGCACATCTTCGGCGGTTCTTCTCTTTCCTAAAAACTGCTACGTGGGATCCGGAATCCGACAAAGTGATCCTATCAATATTAGATGGTCATTTGGCCCACCCAGCCCAACCCTACACGGCCCATGCACGAAGTGGCCCAGCTCGACGCGGCTCAAAGGCTTTTGTGCTCATACCGTGCCGGCACTATGGGCTAAGATCACAGCTCAGCACTAGCCCGAGGCTATTTTTTCGGGTTGGGCCGGCCCGAGGCACGACGGCAGGCACTATGGGCCATCTGGGCCGTGCCAGCTCGCGGCCCGACGAGGGTGGCCGGCATCGCCGGAGGTCGGAGGAGAGGAAGAGGAGCTCGTCGGGTCGTGGAGCTCGCTCGCACCCTGCTTCAGCTCCGCCGCGCCCGGAGCTCCTCCGCCGTGAGGCCGGAGATCCCTCACCATCGGCTGCACCGCCGTGCCTGGATCTCCCGCACTACCGCGCCCGTATCTCCCCCACCGCCGTGCCATGGAGCTCCACCACCGCCGCGCCATGGAGCTCCCCCACCGCCGCGCCCGGAGCTCCCACACCGTCGTGCCATGGAGGCCGGACCTCCTCCGCGGGGAAGATCCGGTTGACGCCGACACCGTCGCTTGCCCTGGTGGGCGGTGCTGGCTCCCCCGGTTGCGGCTTGCCCCGGCGGTTGGGAATCAGGCACGGGCAGAGGCTCCCGTGGTCATGGGACAGAGGAGGCCAGGAGGGGTGGCGGCGGGACAAGGAGGCCAGGATGGGGTGGCTAGGGTTTGGCAGAGGGAGCCACCGCTTTTATATACCGTCGGGTCAGATGGACCAGTTGGGCCACTGGGCCTCGTGCCAGCCCATGGGCCGCGTCGTGCCAGGGAGGTTCGTGCCTGCCGGCACTATGGGCTGAGATCATAGCCCAGCCCTAGCCCGACGTCGTGCTAGGGCCGGCCCGAGACTAGACTTGAGCATTTTTCGGGCCGGGCCGGGCCGAAAAAATTTTCTGTTATTTCGGGCCGAAAAAATCCTGCCCATGACCATCCCACTGGACGCGTCGGGTCTTAATTTTCGGGCCGGGCTCGGGCCGGGCCCGGGCTTGGGCGGGCCGCCCGCGCATTTTATAGTGTAAAACAACTAAAAACAGCATTTCGGGCCGGCTCGGGCCAAAAAAAATTTTCGCAGGCTTCAAGATCTCTGCCCACGCCCGTCCAATAAGGTTCGTGGGCGGGCCTGGCGCGGGCCGGGCCGGGCTCAAAATGCTCAGGTATACCCGAGACCAAAATTTCGTGCTTTGGGCCAGCCCATGGGCCTCGTGCCAAATGGCCATCTATGCCTATCAACTCATATTTATTTTTATTAGCAATTATGCCTGTGCGTTGCAACATGAGAAATATTTATCGTTTCCTCTCGCCGTCGTACGTCCCAGTTGTGCCATCACCCCACCGCCCCCGACCTCACGCAAGGATTGTTGCTCTTTTATTTGTGGAATCTAATGCATTTTGATATTTGGTTCTACATGATTCATCTACAGTTCGTACATGTTCTTGTGATTGGGGGTTTATCTACAGCAGTTCGTACAAGTTATAATTTTTTTCTAATTTGAGTAAATTTTGGTTTGCGTCGTCAATGTACTTGTGCTGCTTGGCTCCTGCCTGGGTTCTCTCTGACCGAGTTGGTTGCTATGCTCGTGTTTCCTCCAAGGACTGAAAAACCATCCGTTTTGACTCCTTGTATTATTGAAACCAGACACATGACCTCCCCAATTCGATTCCACCATGGTTTAATAATCCGACGTGGAGCTGAAATGCTAGGGGTTTTGAACCAACGTGGCACAGGACCACATGTCAGAGACAATGGCACGGGGCCTCTCCATCTCGCTCCGCCATGGCGCCACGGCCGAGCCATGAGCTCAAGGCGCGCGGCAAGGTGTAACCGTGCAAGGCAATGTCTGCCGGGAACAGGTGAAATCGGGCGAGCAAGAGCCAAGAAGTGAACACGCCCAAGTAGCCCTCATTCGAGCTCTGCACACTGCCGTAGATCTGCCGAACGAAGCCTGCCCTTCCTCGACGGCACAACCACGTGGACGCACGAGCCAAGCCAGGGGCTCCAGGCCAGGCACCCATGGCAGCTGCAGCCGCTCCTCCTCCTCCGAGTCCCGTGCAAGCCAGCAACTCTGCACACGGCCGAGCTACTGCTACTCTTGCCGGCTCCAAACTTGGATGGTTCGCATTCGCACTATCGCTCTTAGGCTAACCGCAACGGTGTTCTCTAAAATTCACCCTCCAAAAAAGTATTTGAGGGATCTTTTAAAACATTTTGTCCCCCAAATTACATTTTGCTGCAACGGTAGCCTTTATTTTCATCCTCCATTCGTAGGTCCCACCACCGCCTACCTCTCCTTGCCCCTGCGGCCTGCCCCCACTCCGGCGGCAGCCTCCTCCCTGATGGCCCGGCCGCCCGCGCTCCTCCAACTCAGAGTCCTCCTATGAGAGACGAGGCCGTGAGACGACTGTTGACGTTTGATTATCGTTGCAAAGTTCGTTTAGACTTGCAAACAGACAAATCTCTCGTCGTAGTTAAGGACCCCTTCTTCCCTCGAGTGGTGAACCCAAGGTATCGAATCCGTGGAACAATATGTAATGTAAAATCAATCTAATAACCGAGAAATACTTGCTTCTTTGAGAGGTTTCGAATTGTATCTAATATACTAAGATCAAAAGAGATAGCAAGAGGAAGCATTAAGGTAATGATCTAGAGAGGGTCTAAATCGTGTTTATGTCGTCGTTCCGAACAAGATAAAGAGAGAGTAAAACGAATCTCATTGAAAGATTCTTTAAATCATGACCTTCGGTCAAACCCCCTAAGTCGCCCCGCCGTACTCGGTGTCAACATCCTGTCACGATGTTCCCCTTTCTTCGCGGTCGAATCTTAGAGCACACCCGCAAGGAGTGCGTTGAACTACTTGGTAGATCGGGTATGCACCTCTAGCCACCGCGGCTACAAGAACATCTCATGCAATCTATCTCGAAAATAGATTGAGGAAGAAAACACCCAAGCAAGAACACGAATTGCAAACAAAGGTACTCGATCGCTAGGAATCGGATCCATTAAAACTCCATCAAAAGTATGAATACATGAATAAGATCCAACCGGGATCCTACCTTGACCTTGATTCACGCCTCCGGAACTCCGACGTGGTCTTCCTTGCAAGGTTCTCACGTCGGCTAGGAAAACCCTAGACGACTAACACGACCCTCCTCTCCGGGGTGGTGTCTCTCAAGCTCCTCTGCTCCTCGGCGGCGAATGACGAATTGCTTGATACGTGGCTCGGGGTACCGGGGCTATAAATAGCCCGAGGATCAGCTAGGTCAAAGGAGGCGACGAACCGGCACGAAAAGGGGCCAGGCCGGCCGGCCTGGGCCGACCGGCCCAGGGCCTTTTCGACCTGGTTCGTCCCCGGTTTTCTTCCCGAAACTTCTCACGACTTCCTGAGTTTTTGCCGAGTTGCATGTGGGCCCCTGACGTCATTTTCCTCGCGGTTTAGATAAGAGGGCTTTGCGAATGAACTCCCGCATCTTCCGTCTAGGTCCTCCGCACTTCTCGGCTTCACGCTTTAGTCCTTGGCTTGTTTGGAGTCATGTTCATCTTGCATCTTGACTTGTCCGGGGGTCCGTGATCACCTTGTAAATCCCTTGATGAACTTTACCCGGAAGTCCTTATTTAGGCTCTTGATTCCTGTGTAAACAACAAACTCCAAAAACCGTGCACGAGTGCGAACATAGCATATAATGGGGGTTAGGATCGTTAGTGTGAATATCAAATCAATACCAACATAGAAGGTAAACAAGTGGCTAGGTTGACGGAAATCGACCGCCAACATCCCCCATGCTTAAACCTTGCTCGTCCTTGAGTAAGCCTTCTATGGATATCAGTGTTGCCCTTCGATGCTCAAACCCTACACTTGATCATACATGAGAAAACATAATGCTCTCTAGTTTTATATTCATTAAAGTTCCATAATGTACTAACTTTTATCTTTATGGAGGGTAGATATCATTCAAGCTCTTTCCACAAGTACTTGATCAAGCTCTCAAACTTTTAAACAAATCTCAGAAATTTTGAAAAATAAAGAACGAGATAAAGAGAAAAATTGATTTACCAAGATAAAAAACAACCATCTTGCACTTTGCTCATGTACTCTCATCTTACTTGTCTCTCAAGCTTACTTGTTCTACTCCTTTCCTCTCTCAAAGTATATGGTGGAAAGCTTTATGTGGAGCTATAGGAAAGTTTAGTCCTACCAAGATATTATAGTTGAGATATTATTAAAACAAGACTAGCTTCTCATGGTCTTACCGAGACTCGTCAAAAAGGTCATCGGGAAAATAATGTTATCAAGGAGGGGGGGAGAGATGAACACACACTTTAAGATAGGTGGACATGTGCAAATGGCAAAGAGTGATCCCAAGGCACAAATGAAGTCCTCGTTATCGTATTGCACATGGTTGGAAAGATGAGTATGTGTCTTGATCTTGAATCCTCTTGAAAACTCAAAAAGCACTAATATAGCTAGAGAACCGGGGAGCTTTATTATATATATATATTTTTTTCTTCTTTCTTTCTTTCTTTCTTTTTCTCATCATTTTTTTTCTTTCATCATACTTTTTCTCTTTCTCTCTTTTTTTTGTCCCTCTTGAACTCTAGACTATACTAGCACTTCCTTGGCAACCCCCCATGCTTAGACGTTTGCTCGTCCTCGGGCAAAGAGGTGATAAAAATGCCAAGGTGGGAATTGAAGCTCTCATTTTTTCTTAGAGAGAGACACTCGAAAAATCTTCTAGAGATCCTTTTGGAAGTTTCCCTTTCTCACTCAAAGTACTGTCCTTGTAATCTTCTCCATAATATTCATCCATACTCATATATTGGGTTGTGGTCAAGGAGGTGAACAAAAAAAAGATATATTTGGGTTTTTGGTAGGATATCCGGTGAGGTTTGCGAAATTCCCAATGTGGAAACTCACAATGCACGGATAAAAAGGCTAGCATAAAGAACGATACACAAAAACGTAATGACCAGCTTCTTAGTCTCGGGCCAGAGAAATCAGACCTTGAATCAATGCACCCAAAAATAAATCTTGTATATACTAAGGTTTTGCACTCAAGTAAAAATTAGGCTTTGGATGGGAATAGCAAAATGCAAGCGGTACTTGTGACATGGTTAGCATAACGTTTTGAGAATAAAAAAGTTCTTTGATTCATCCAAAGTTGAGAGCAACGAAAAGAACTATGGGACTTGAGTTATCATAACCTCCACACAAGATTAAGCTAGCATTTAATTAAAATTCAGATTCATATTAAAAGAGAGCACTAGCTTAAACATGCATAAAACAAGCATAAGATTGAGCAAAGCGGCAATCATCATCATATATCAACATGGGACAAATTTTCCATCCATATTAAGATCATAAAAGCAATGGTGAAACTTATTCATGATGATGGATAACAAACTACTACTACCACACATGCTGAAATTAAATAAAAACAAGAAAATACTACGCAAACATAAATGCACACAAGATGAAAATAAAGAAAAGGAAAAGGAAAAAATCAAACCACACTTAAAAACCCCGTCCCTTTCTTCTTTCTTCATTCTTCATCCGATTGTCCTTGCTCCGTTGGTTGGTTTTCATTGAATCCTTGCTCATAATATTGTTGCATGGCCCCTCCATGAAATTGATGAGGCGGCACGAGTTGAAGACGTCCCAATTGATGGGCGATTCCCGCCGTTCCTTCATGCCAATGATTGACATGGCTTCGAATCCTCTCGACGTCTTGTTCATTCCTTTGCATATACACCCCAATAATGGCTACACTTTGTTGGGGCTGGGGCATGCTTGCATAAGGTGCCACAAATGCTTCATTGGGCACAACAAAATTTGGTAGATAATATGATGGAGGAGGTGGTGGCATGGCTGCACCACTCCCCCATGCTTGCGTTGGCACACTTCCGTAGTGGGGTGGTGGCATAGGAATTCCGCCATAGGGTTGATGGTAGGCCGCTCCTCCTTGCTCTTGGGCTGCGGAGGATGAACCTTCTTCTACGATTTTTCCCCTCTTGTTTTTCTTGGCCGGTACGAGAATTCCTTCTTCTAATCAATTCTCTCTCCCTTCAATAAATAATTTCAGCTTCATGTTGAGAAGAGGAACATTGACTTTTTCCACCTTGTACCCTCTCTTCTCATCTCCACTAATATATTTTCCTTGCTTCATATAATCAATTCCAAGTGAATTTCCCGCAAGGATGAATTTTGGATTTCTTGTAATACCCGGCTTCACAGAAATTGCTATCATAGAGTGATAGCATCCCGAACCAATTTTTCCACTCCCCGATATTGCCTCACAACACCATTGATTGATCATGATATATGATGGATCAATGGCTTGTCTTGCAATCAACGCTGAATAAAACCAATTAACTTCCATATCGGTGACCTTGGACTCCCTCATTCTTCCCAAAATCCTCTTGCTCATCCAAGAATGAAATATCCGGATGATGGGATTCCGGATGCTATTTCTTTGCCGATTATCCTCCCCTGAAATCATGCTCCAAAATCCTTCCAACACACTTTCATTACCATTAACTTGCTCCGGGACTTCCCTCTGAAAACCGAGCAACTCTCTAATTTGCTCATAAGGAATTATTTGCTCTTCATCCTTCAATCGAAATGAGAGGGATGACACCCCTTCATTAATAACCGGTGCCATGGTCATGAGAATTTCCATGGCAAGCTCCAAATGAATACTCACTCCTACTCCATCGGAAAATTGCCCCCATCCAAGGTGGTTCATCATTTGATAGATATCCGGGGCAAATCCCAATACTTGGAGGGCATCATCATCAAAGTCAACATTAGGCACAACCCTCTTCTCTAGGCGCCCAAGCCTCTCCTCCTCCTCCTCTGACATCATAAGAAATCCATACTTGCAACGTCGTGGAGTGTATGGTGGTGGAGCGGATGAACGAGTCGAACGACGAGGTGGAACGGGCGGGTCCTCCGTTCGCCCTTGCGGTTTGGTGTACCGCACAAACGAGCTTCGGGTGTCTCTCCTTGCACTAAGGAGCATGGTGTCGCTCCTTGATGGTGCCACGTCCTCTTCCATGCTTCGCGGCGACTTGGAGATTGAGTGCCTCCGCGAAGAACTTGTTGATGCCGGCTTCGATGATGATGATTGCGTCTTCCTCCCAAGAACCTTGCCAAAGACCTTCTTCATCTTGTAGTTGCTGCACAAATCATAAACAAACTCTCCCGGGGGTTTCTTGCCGGTAGAAATACACACAAAAGAAGTATATGGAAGAGCAAGGTTTGTGATGTAGTTCTCTGGATTTTTGGACTCAAGAGAGGAGAACAAATTTTTCTGGAGAGTTTCTGGAGGTTCTAGACTGAGAGCTCAAGAACACGAACTAGTAAGCAAGCAAGAGACTCACCTGTGAAAGATGGAGGCAGGGGGCGAAAATATAGGCCAGGCCAGCCGGCCTGGGGTCTTTGCCCCCTGCCACGGCTCCAGTTTTCTCCCACTTTATGCTTGTTGCATTATGGCCTTGTTTCCTCGTGCTCCACGCTGATCCACCGCCCAAACTCTCTCAGCCATTCCTTTTTCTTTCATGGTCAAGTCCTCATCTTGATCATTTCCTTTGTGTCACTTCCATGCCTCCTTGCCTCCCATGTTATCATTCATAACCTGCAAAAATCAAAGCAATGCTGCCCCCCATGCTTGTCCCATGCATGCCAAAAGATTCTTGAATGATGATGTGTTCCCGTGATGCATCATGGGTCATTAGAGGTTCAATTAAACTCAAAACCTTCCCTTGATCATGTTTAGATGCTAATTACTCCTCTAATTTCGAAAATTAAAAATTAATTCAGAGATATCAATGAGTTCAAAAGTATTTTTAGAGGAGTTTTTAGACATCAAAAACATTTGTAAGTTGAAACCTTTCGACTACATTGATTTTGGTTACACCGGGATCACTTGCTTTCATTAATTGATAGCGAGCTCCTGCGGCTTGACCGTGGGGGTATGGGTTTAGGTTCTAATTTTGGCTAAATATGAGAGAGATGTTTTCAATGAACAAAAATAAATGCTTGGAAAAATCTAATTCTAGAGAAACCTAGGTTCACGCGAGTCCTAGCATGCGTCAAAAATTAAAAATCATTAAGAAACAATGCGGGGCTCTACTCGTGTGTTTTTATGAGGTAAAACAAACCAACCTTATCATCATGAAGAGGATGAAAGGTGTGGGTAGGTTCTGAAATTTTGGAGTTGGTTTCTCGAAAAGAGGCAAATAAATCGTAGGATGGCTCATGTCAAAGGTTTATGTCAAATAAAATCCAAATGAAACATCCGAGCAACTTAAAATGTCTCAAAAATAAGTTCAACCACTTAAGAGTTTATACCAAGTCTTGCGTAGTAGATTCTAAGACCAACTTACTTGAAAATCGAAAATAATCCGGGTTGCCCTCCCGGCAGCTTTATTCTTTAATGAGTTGTCCTCCCGGCAGCTTATTCTTGACTTGATGAACGGGTTAACTCCCGCCTAGCGCTTCATTTATAGTCCATGGCTAGACTTCTTCTCTTCTTCACTTCGGATCAACACTCTGTGCGGGCGTTGCAATCTTGGGTACCCACTTCCGCACCATCTTGGGCACGGGCTTATTCTCTGGCCTAGTCATCTTTTTGGTCTTCACAAGCAGCTTTTGTTCTTTGGTCTTGACGGATGCAATGACTTCTTTGATCACTTTTGCTTCCTTCATCTTGGGCTCCTCTTTCTTCTTTGGCTCTTCCTTTCTAAAACGACGATGAGGTGGAACATATTTAGCATTGATCATGTTGCATACCTCGAAACGTGGACAAAACTTGAATATGCTTCGTGTGCCATTGACGTCGAACTTAATCTCCCCCTTGCCAACGTCGATCGTTGCCCCGACGGTCTTGGGGAAGGGCCTCCCTAAGATGAGGAGCGGCTTCTCCCTTTCTCCCATCTCAAGTACCACGAAGTCGACGGGAATGAAGTGATCTCCAACTTTCACGGGCACATCTTCGGCAATTCCTATGGGATAGCGGATGGAGTTGTCGCCCATCTCTAAACACATACCCGTAGGCTCAAGTGGTAAGCGTAGCTTCTCGAACACATCTCTTGGCATGACACTCACGCTTGCTCCAAGGTTGCATAATGCCTTCTCGAACGTGAATGAGCCAATAGAACATGGCATAGTTGGACATCCAGGGTCTCTTTGCTTCTCGGGCCCTTGATTTGCGATGGCGGCACTACATTGTTCGGACATCTTGACATGGTCTGCTCCAAGTGTTGCCATCTCATACTTGTTTGCAAGTATGTCTTTGAAGTAGCGAGAATATGTAGGAACTTGGAGAGCGTCCAATAGCGGCATGTTGATGCTTAACCTGCGCACCACTTCCACAAACTTTTCAAAATGATTATCAATTTTACCTCGAACGTAGCGTGTCTTTAGTGTTGTCATCCTCATGTCATCACTTGGCACTTCGAATTCCGGCTCTTCGGTAGCAATCTCCGGAATAGTAGTCACTTTCTCCTTAGTGTGATCATCCGCTTCAACGGTTGGCTTAGGCTTCCTTGCACTGGCTGGAAGTTCGGGATCTTCAGTCTCCTTTCCCGACCGAGTTTGAATAGCCTTTGCCGTCTCGGGACCTTGGGGCTGCCCCGGCAATCTTCCTTCACTAGCGGTTAAGCGCCCGGCAAGTTGTCCCACTTGCGTCTCCAATATCTTCATTATGTTGAGCACTTGTTGGTTGGAGCTTCCGACCTCTATCACCTTGCCATCAATATTCTCTAAGATTTTATCCATAGCCTTGAACTTAGTGACGGTGTCCTTGTTGATCTTTGCTTGCTCGTCCATGAAATCCTTCAATTGTATACGAAGAGGCACCGAATTTTGAATAGACGAACTTGCATTAAATTGAGGTCTACCTTGCCCGTAGCGGAAGTTTGGCAAATCTCCTTTTCTCATGTAGTCGAGCACCTTTGCTTCCTCCGGACAATCTTTTTGGACATGGCCGTACTCCCCACATTCTTCACACGTGGATCTTGCTTCGGTGGCCTTCAAGTCTTGGGCGGCCTTCTTTTCTAGCTCCATCCTTTCCATTCTTCTCATGAGCGAGTCAATCTTCCCTTCTAGAAGTTCTTCCTTTTCAACCTGCAAAACACCTTTAACATTCCCCGTCAGTTGAACCGGAAGTAGACGTCCCGATGACGCCCATGTATCATTATCCGCAACCTTCTTGAAAAGAGTGAATGCCTCCGTCGGAGTTAGCTCAATAATAGATCCTCCCGCCGATGCGTCAATTACGGTCCTTGATGCTAGATTGAGACCTTGATAGAACTTTTGAACAAGGTCTTCCTTCGGGAACTTGTGATGTGGCACGGCTCGGGTGTACTCATTGAAACACTCAAAAGCTTCCGCGATAGTCTCCGTAGGATATTGAGCAAAAGTAGCAATCTTATTACACAAGCTTTGAGTCTTACCCAGCGAATAGTACTCCTTCATAAAAGCTCTCATAAATGCTTCCCAATTTTGCACCATCTCCACCGGTAGAGTATAGAACCATTGCAAAGCTTTTCCGAGAAGTGAGAACGAAAAAAGTCTTGCCCTCAATTGATTTTGATCCAGCCCTTCCATCGCGAATGTCTGACAAAGTTGAATGAATGCTTGGATGTGAAGGTTAGGATCCTCTTTACCGGTGAAAGGTGTATGTTGCACCATGCGGATGGTTGAAGTCTTGATCTCAAACGGCCTTTCGATGTCGGCTAGGTTAAGGATGAGTAGGTCACCAAGGTCCGGGATGCAAAGCTCCCCAATCTTCCTCTCTTCCCCCATTGGTGGCAGTTGAGGTTGATCTCTCCTTGGACTTATAGGTGGTGATTCTTTATTCGGACTTGTGGGTGGAGATTCCTTTCGAGATCCCGACGTTCCTTCGTCTCCGATGTTTGGATCTACAATCCCCAGCTTTCCTAGATCGTGCTTCGCGTCTCCCTTGCCTGTAAAGTTTTTCTGGATCATCCACAAAATTTTTTGGTTTGTTGGAGAGGTGGCCATCCATCTCCTGTTAGGGTTAGCGATAAACAAAATATACAAAAGATCTAAAAAGCAAAGAAAACTATAAAAAGGGTTAGTCAAAAACTAGATTAGATTGGTTTTTGAGGATGATCAAAGTTTAGTAGATGCAAAAGAAAGATAAAAAAGAAACTGAAAATACTTACAAACGAGATATTAGATTGGATCTTAATTACTTGTTCCCCGGCAACGGCGTCAGAAAAAGGGTCTTGTTGACGTTTGATTATCGTTGCAAAGTTCGTTTGGACTTGCAAGTGGACAAATCCCTCGTCGTAGTTAAGGAACCCTTCTTCCCTTGAGTGGTGAACCCAAGGTATAGAATCCGTGGAACAATATGTAATGTAAAATCAATCTAATAACCGAGAAACACTTGCTTCTTTGAGAGGTTTCGAATTGCATCTAATCTACTAAGATCAAAAGAGGTAGCAAGAGAAAGCATTGAGGTACCAATCTAGAGAGGGTCTAGATCGTGTTTATGTCGTCATTCCGAGCAAGATAAAGAGAGAGTAAAATGAATCTCATTGAAAGCTTCTTTAAATCATGACCTTCGGTCAAACCCCCTAAGTCGCCCCGCTGTACTTGGTGTCAACATCCTATCACGATGTTCCCCTTTCTTCGCGGTCGAATCTTAGAGCACACCCGCAAGGAGTGCGTTGAACTACTTGGTAGATCGGGTATGCACCTCTAGCCACCGCGGCTACAAGAACATCCCATGCAATCTATCTCGAGAATAGATTGAGGAAGAAAACACCCAAGCAAGAACAAGAATTGCAAACAAAGGTACTCGATCGCTAGGAATCGGATCCATTAAAACTCCATCAAAAGTATGAATACATGAATAAGATCCAACCGGGATCCTACCTTGACCTTGATTCACGCCTCCGGAACTCCGACGTGGTCTTCCTTGCAAGGTTCCCACGTCGGCTAGGCAAACCCTAGACGACTAACATGACCCTCCTCTCCGGGGTGGTGTCCCTCAAGCTCCTCTGCTCCTCGGCGGCGAATGACGAATTGCTTGATACGTGGCTCGGGGTACCGGGGCTATGATTAGCCCGAGGGTCAGCTAGGTCAAAGGGGGCGACGAACCGGCACGAAAAGGGGCCAGGCCGGCCGGCCTGGGCCGACCGGCCCAGGGCCTTTTCGGCACGGTTCGTCCCCGGTTTTCTTCCCGAAGCTTCTCGCGACTTCCTGAGTTTTTGCCGAGTTGCATGTGGGCCCTTGACGTCATTTTCCTCGCGGTTTAGATAAGGGGGCTTTGCGAATGAACTCCCGCATCTTCCGTCTAGGTCCTCCGCACTTCTCGGCTTCACGCTTTAGTCCTTGGCTTGTTTGGAGTCATGTTCATCTTGCATCTTGACTTGTCCCGGGGTCCATGATCACCTTGTAAATCCCTTGATGAACTTTACCCAGAAGTCCTCATTTAGGCTCTTGATTCCTGTGTAAACAACAAACTCCAAAAACCGTGCACGAGTGCGAACATAGCATATAATGGGGGTTAGGATCGTTAGTGTGAATATCAAATCAATACCAACATAGAAGGTAAACAAGTGGCTAGGTTGATGGAAATCGACCGCCAACAAGGACACATTGGGGAACTTGATGGTGATGCTGGAGTAGGAGAAATGCTAGATGACTTTCATGAAGCAAATTTCGAAAGAGAATGTCCGAAGGAGGAGGAGCCAGAGCCAAGTGCAAAGGCGTATTATGACATGTTGGTTGCATCAACAAAACCCCTCCACGAGCACACCACTATGTCTCAACTCGATGCTATCTCCCGCCTAATGGCTGTAAAGTCCAAGTATAACTTCAGTCGAGACGCCTTAGATGCCTTGCTGGCAGTACTTGGCAACATGCTTCCGAAAGGTCACATTTTGCCACATAACATGTACGAAGCAACAGAAGTCCTTCGTGCACTTAAGATGTTGTATGACCAGATATATGCCTATCCAAATGGATGCGTCTTATTCAGGAAAGAACATGAGAAAGCAACACACTGTCCAAAATGTAAAGCGTCTCGGTTCGTGGAGGTAGACTCTGGTGAGGGTCAAACGACGCAGCTCACGATCCCAGTGAGTGTCCTACGGTACCTCCCGCCCATACAGCAGATCCAACGAATTTACATGACCGAGGAGTTTGTTAAGCAAATGACTTGGCACAAAACAGGTCATCGATACAGTGATAAACTTACACATCCATCCGATGCTCAAGCATGGACCCATTTTGATGGAATTCATGGTGACAAAACTCTTGAGGCTCGCAATGTACGTGTTGCACTAGCGACAGATGGATTCAATCCTTTTGGAATCACAACTGCCTCACACACTTGTTGGCATGTGTTTGTTATCCCCCCAATCTACCCCCGGGCATCGTCTTTCAACGGCAGTATAGATTCTTGTCGTTGATAATTCCTGGATACCAGGGAGATAATATGAGTGTATACATGAAGCCTCTGATTGATGATTTGCTCAAGGCTTGGGAGGACAGGGTGTGGACATATGACCGAGCTACGAAGACAAACTTCAAGATGAACATATGGTACATGTACTCCCTACATGAAATGCCGGCGTATGGGTTATTTTGCGGCTGGTGTGTCCACAGGAAGTTCTCTTGCTCAGTATGCATGACAGCTTTGATGTTCATTTGGTTGAAGAGGAGGTGGCAAAAAGCTGGCCTTTGCCAAGAGAAATGGCTTTAGCTCTCGGCAAAGCCACTCTGACGTGGCGCTGTGTGAGCCCTTTGTTGAGAGCTGGGACCACAGCTCTCGGCAAAGTTTGAATCTGTACCGAGAGCCAGGTCCAAGGCTCTCAGCAAAGACGTGCTGACGTGGCAGTGTGTGGCCTCTTTGCCGAGAGCCGGGCTGTCTAGCTCTCGGCAAAGCTTAAATCTATGCCGAGCGCTGTCTGACTCTCAACAAAGAAGTGGGGCCCACACTTGACGCTGTCCCCCTGGCCGCGCCTTTACCGAGAGCCATCTGGGCTCACGACAAACGTGTGCTGTGTGGCCAGGTTGTGACTCTCGGCAAAGAGCTCTTTGCCAGTAGAAATTTGCCGAGAGCCCTTTGCTGAGTGTTTGCTCTCGGCAAAGGCTTTGCCGAGTGGAAAGTGGCACTGATTCCAGTAGTGGCCTCGGGATACCACATGAGTACGGACATCGCCCATAGGAGTGTTGTTGCTGTAGTCTCAGTACTCCCAACACCAAAGAGGTTCTGTAATAACATTCCATACGAGAGCCAACGACCTTGTGAGGTTATAAACTATAATTAAAGATCCACATTATCAAAAGTCTGCGGTGATGATCTATATTTACTTCAAATTTGTTAAGTGGTGTCACAGTTTTCATTCTGGTGAAGTTGTAAAAACTTTAGGTCTAATAATGTCATCTATTCAGAATTGCACTTCTAGCAAAGCTACTCGTTTTGTTGGGTACTTTTGATTATCTGAATACTTTGTTTTTCCAGAGGGGCAACAAGGAATCACTCATTGGATTTCTTTTTTAGCCTGGACAACTGCAAACAACTATATGGCACAGTGTAGTATCCGAACATACGCACAAACATGAAGCAGGAGGGCCGTGGTGGGAGGGAGAGGAGAGGGACGACGGTGATCCGAATCGGAGGAGCTAAGGCAGGAAGAGGGAGGAAAACAAATAGACTGATAGAGGGAGGAGGGCGGTTCGTGGGTTAAAGAATAAGGCTGGTGTGAGGCATCGGAGGAATTGTCTTGGTGGTTGCTTTCAACCGGGACTAAAGATTACCGAACTAGAGATTACCGTTTTGTCTTGTTGGAACTACTAACTAGAACTAAAATCAGGACTAAAGATTTTAGTCTCGGTCTAACAGGGATCAAATGTCCCCCCATCAGATTTTCTCGTCTCCATCGGAAACCTAGACTGAAGGGGAGACAAACCAACCGGGACTAAAGCTCCCATCACTGGTAACCTTTGGTGTCCATTTTTTTTCCAACCAGGACAAAGGTCTTAAGTTTCGGATAAAAACATCCGGGATTAAAGAAGTTAGATCAAAGGTGATTTCTCTACTTAGTGTCAGATGAAGACCTGCTCAAACACTAACTTAATCACTACCGGATTCGAAGCCTCTGCCGAGAGCCCCAATCTCTCGGCAGAGCCTCTGCCGAGAGGAAGCTCTCGGCAGAGGCCACTCGGCGAACTCCAGCCGGCAAAGGCTCCTTTGCCGAGAGCCACGCCAGATCCTCTCGGCGCACATGTGCTGAGAGTAGGGATGACTCTCGGCAAAGAGATTTTCCCAAAATAAAAAAAAAAGAAAATCCGTAGCACGGTCCCACTGGCCGTCCTGCCGTGCCCCACCACCACCGGACCTCCGCGGCCGTCGTCACCGCCGCCGCCGCTAGCACGCCCCCACCAACACCACCGCCGCCGCCAAAGCCACTGCCGCCGCCGCCACCACACCGACGCCGCCGCCACGAAAGCCACCCCCAGCACCACCAGCCGCACCCTGACGCACCGGCCGGCCGCCGCCACCACCACCACTACCGCAACCCCCATCACCCGGCCGCCGCACACACCACACAGAGAGAGAGGGGGGTAGCTCACCCGGCCTCAGATCCGGCCGCCCTCAACCCGGATCCGCCCGCCGCCATCAGATCCGGCCGCCACGCCGGGAGGAGCTGCAGGCCGTCGAGCCGGGAACCGCACCAGGGAAGGAGACGAGGCCGCCGCATCGGGGGAAGGAGCCGCCGCCGCGCCATGGAGAAGAGGCCGCACCTCCTTGTCCACCGCCGCCACCACACCTCACGCCACCGCCTCCACCACGCCGATACGCCATCGTCCTCTTTTGCGCCACCGCCGCACCTCACCCCGCCGCTGCTCCTCACCGCCGGTGAGGGGCGAGCGGAGGGGGGAGGGGAGGGGAGGCAGAGGAGGGGGATGGGTGGGGAGGGAGGGGAGGTGACTCCGCCGCCGGTGCTGGGAAAGGAGGGAGAAGGGGGCGGCGCCGGGAGGCCGGGAGGAGGGAGGGAGAAGGAGACGGCGCCGGGAGAGAAAGAAGAAGGGGGCTAGGGTTTCGTGGGCCGAGGTCCTTTATACCAGGAGCGAATTGACGGAGGTGAATGACGGCCGTCGATCCGGAGATTGACGACTCCAGGCGGCCGGCCGATAAATGGGCTCGCATTCGGCCCAGGTGGGATTGGTGCGTGGGCCAATTCGGCAGCCTTCTCGCCGGTTTGCGGGCTTCGAGCCCAGCTGGGTGAGTTCTTTGCCGAGAGGATTTTTCACGGCAAAGAATTTTTTTAATCAAACTAATTATTAAAAATAGCAAACAAATCCAAAAAAAATCTAAAATTTAACATGACACCAATTATGTTGTATATCACTTATAGAAAAGTTTTTGTAATCAAACTCAAATTTGAATTTCTCTTAGACTCTAAACCTAGTGACATTAGTTCAATTTCTTAGAAACTTCTCGTGAGATTCCGGTTTCTAAACAACGTATGTGTCGAAGTGTTCAAAACATTCTCAATTTTTTACCATAACCTCCACATATGAGATCATGATCACTCGACAAATTTTGTAATTTTCAAACTTCATTTGAATTTTATACAATTTTAAAACCTTTCTACGACACGATCTTCATCATGACCGGATAACAAGATGTTTGAATTTAAGTTTCATTTCATGTACATGGTCTTAGAGATGTCTCATGAACATGAATATCATTTTTTCACCAACTTTACTCTAGGATTTCATGCACTTGCAGTTCATATCGGACGTGTACGAAAAAATTGCCTAGAATGATGTAAAATTGTTAAATATAGCAAACAAAGTTAAAATCGTGTCAAATTTGAGCATAAGTTTTGTATAAGTGTATATTGAGCATAGAAAAAATTTTGAGGCAAGAAAGTGATTTTTTCTAATTTCTTTGCCGAGAGCATTTTCTTTGCCGAGAGTTTTTTTCTTTGCCGAGAGTATTTTATTTAGCTCTCGGCAAAGCCCTCTTTGCCGAGAGTTTTTTATTTGGCTCTCGGCAAAGCTCGGAGCTCTCAGCAAAGACTCAGTTTCCCGTAGTGAATTAAGAAACGGCTTCACGAGAGAAGTCCTAAAGGAGGGAAGCCGTTTTTTCTACTATATAGGATAGGTGAAAAAAATAAACTTCTCCAGCTTCTCTATATCTCCCAAAGTGAAACCATGTCTAAAGAAAACCTATACAAAACTCAGCTAATAAACCTCCAACGTTGATATGACATGTGCTATGACGCACCCCACACGGACAGGTGCGAGCTTGAGATTTGCAGATGATGGAGCAATGATAAGCGCTATCCGTGCGTGCACGTTCATTCCCGACTGGTTTGTCTGGTCCTGCGATGTTTCCTTTCCAGCTTCTCGCTCACTACCCAGACAAAAGCAAATCCAGCTTCACTGATGCGCCGGAAAATAGCAGCCCCTGAGCTGGGCCTGCACAACACTAGCAGCCATTCATCACACCATCAGCGATGACGCCCCAAAATAGCAGCCCTGAGCTGGCCTGCACAAACACTACCAGCCATCCATGCATCACACCATCAGCGATGACGCCGGCGGTGGATCTTCACGCTCACGATTCTCTTCTCACTCCCATAGCTCTAGCTGCATGTGTCCTCTCTCTATATAAGCAATCAATGCTGGCGAGCTCTTGATCTTGTGCAAAATTGAAAGCGTTCCTGGTTCGGTTCAGCGCTTGATCAGCTACTCCAATATTCCATCGAAGGAAGTACTAGTAGACAGCAGCAAGCATGCAGCCGAAGGAAGCCGCCAGCGCCGAGGACATCGTCATCCTCGGCGCCGGACTAGCCGGGCTGGCGACGGCTCTCGGACTACACAGAAAAGGGGTGAGGACCTTGGTGCTGGAGTCGTCGCCGGTGCTACGGGCGTCGGGGTTCGCGTTCACGACGTGGAAAAACGCCTTCCGAGCGCTCGACGCCCTCGGTGTCGGCGACAAGATCAGGAAGCTGCATCTGCAGGCTCAGGGGTACGGTTGGTTACTTGATCCCCATCTCCAATTTCTGTTCTTTGTCCGATCCAGCCGGCTTGATTGGCTCAGCATAAGCTTGCGACAGCTGATCAAGTTCAGTGTGTTTTTTCCTTGTCGTTTGCAGGTTGCGCGTCATGGCTTCCTCTACGGGAGAAATTGTGCAGGAAGCAGACTTCACCCAGCAGGGGAAACGGTGAGATGCGCCACTTAGATCACAATTAATCATGTTTATGATTTATTATGTACTAATGTACTTCTTTTATCTGAATAAGTGTCGCTCGAAAAGCATGTTTGTGAAGTAAATACTCTTCTGGCGAGACGGAGGAAGTAGTTAGTTCCGACAAAGTTAATAATTAGTACTTTATTTAAGATGCTCTTTTCCTGAGACTGACATGAATATTCCTGTCTGATTGATGCAGAGGATCCCTGGAAATCCGTTGCGTTAGGCGGGACCTTCTTCTGCAGACCTTGGAGGAGGAGCTTCCGAGAGACACCATCCGCTACTCCTCCAAGATTGTGTCCATCGAGGAGGACGGCAACGTCAAGATCCTGCAACTAGCTGATGGCTCAGTTCTCAGAGCAAAGGTAGAAAACAATTAACCATATACTGTAGGCGTAGGGATTGTTCCCAGCTATTTGCAGCCAGCCTCATACACACATTACACTTGCTGCATCTATCTGCAGGTACTGATAGGATGCGATGGCATCAATTCCGTGGCGGCGAAATGGCTGGGGCTCGCCAAGCCCTCCTACTCGGGGCGCTCAGCGGCGAGAGGCTTCGCGCACTACCCGGACGGCCACGGCTGGGAGCCCAGGTTCCTGCAGTTCGTCGGCCACGGCTTCCGCTCCGGCATGATGCCCTGCAACGACTCCGACATCTACTGGTTCTTCACCTGGACACCATCCGACAACGGTTAGTTTGTCACGCTTCCTTCCAATTATTACAGAAACTGATAACCGATCGATCGATGCTGAGTTATATAGCATGTTGTTCTTCCATCCTTCAGATAAGGGCGTCGACGAGAGTGCGGCCACGATGAAGCAGTTCGTGCTGGAAAAGCTCCGGGGCTCCAAGGTGCCGGCGGAGGTGATGGCCGTGGTCGAGAGGAGCGACATGAGCGACGTGCTCGCGGCGCCGCTGCGGTTCCGGCCGCCCCTGTCGCTGGTGACCGCGAGCATCAGCAAGGGCAACGTGTGCGTGGCCGGGGACGCGCTGCACCCGATGACACCGGACCTCGGACAGGGTGGCTGCTCGGCGCTGGAGGACGCCGTCGTCCTGGCCCGGTGCCTCGGCGAGGCGCTACTCGTCGGCAAGGACGCCGCCGCGGCGAAGGGTGGCAGCACCGACGAGAAGGAGCGGGTCGAGGCGGGCCTGCGCGAGTACGTCAGGATCAGACGGTGGAGGAGCGTCGAGCTCATCGCGACTTCATCCGCGGTCGGCTTCATTCAGCAGAGTGACAACCCGATCATAAGCTTCCTGCGGGACAAGTTGCTGTCTGGAATTCTTGCTGGGAGACTTATGAAAATGTCCCAGTATGACTGCGGCACGCTTTAACATTGTGTTTAGTTCGCGAAATTTGCACGAATGAATAGTGTATTTGAGTGGAAAAATTATGAAAAGTACGTATTAAAACACGTACTGTGAGAGAATATATGACTCAATATCTCTACATAACGAAATCCTAACAAAAAACAGGCACCCGATAGTGCCACGTCACCCGTTAGCCCAAGAGCCATTGGATCCGACGAGGGAGTGCTATCAACCATTCGATCGGATCGGTGCGGGTCTTTCGCCGCCCGTTAGCATCCCGAACACTCGCGAACCCGCTCGCTCGCTCCGCTGCGGCCTGCCGCGTTGCGCGTGCGCGTCCCTCCTTGACCGCTACTGCTGCCCTCCGCCGTCCCCGTATGTCAGTGTTTTAGACACCGAGCCTACCACGGGGTACCCGAAGTAGTAGATTATGCGGTGGGGCTCGCCGAGATCAGGAACACGATGGTGAGACACGGGACACACAATTAGACAGATTCGGGCCGTAATGTGCGTAATACCCTACGTCTTGTATGCTGCGTGGCTCTGTATTGATTGGGTATGTTTTGAGAGGGGTCCCTGCCTCGCCTTATATGCCACGGGAGACAGGGTTACAAGTCGGATTGGTACAAGAGTACTATTCAAGTAGGACTAGGAGTAGCCTATACGAGTTATAGAAAGCTATCCTAATCTTAGTACAAGTCCTTATCCGTTTTGTCTTGCCTTGTGGTCCATGGCAATCTTGCACCATGACCCACTAGTCGAGTTGTCCAGATATGTGGGATCTTATCTCCCGGGTATGGCCCACATGTGTGGTAGGCCCAGGGATGCCCGGTCGACAAGCCTCTGAGTACTTTGTAGTCGAGTGTGATGAGTCCAAGTAGTCTTCAAGGTCTCCACGAGTAATTCCCAAGTGTCCCCGAGTTCTGCAAATTTAGATCTTCAATAGTACTTGAATCATCACGAGGCTGGAAGGTACTCCAGCTAACTTCACGAGTAGTCTTGAAGTCTTCTCGAGTTGTTCCCAAGCATCCCCGAGTACTTCCCTTGAAGGTCTTCAATAATACCCGCTTCGTTCTTAAAATCTTTGCATCAAAGATCCATATGGAAATGCGATTACTAAAATCGCATTCCATATGGAATGTAGCCCCCGAGCCTTAGGTCGAATCCAGGATTCAAGCTGAGGGTCAATCTTCTAGCATTTGATGTTGCTCCGAAAAATCTGTAGAAAATCCGAAGAAATCATATGGGAATGCGATTACTAAAATCGCATCCCATATGGATGTAGCCCCCGAGCCTTAGTTCGAATTGACAATTCAAGCTGAGGGTCAATCTGAAGTCTTCATCAAATAATCTCATGAAATCTTGAGAAAAACTGAAGGACACGTGGCACGGAGCCCCCGAGCCTTGAGTCGAGTACTTTCTCGAATTGAAGGATCCAATCTGATTGTAGAAAGTGGCCTGAAATCTGGTCGCGACAAAAATCAGTTACCAGAGCCAAAGTACAAGACGGTGGTGATCAAGAAACCACCAAGCCAGGCCGCCTCTTGGAAGAAGTCCAAGATGAAGAGGATGACATCAAGGCCCTTGAGGTTGCTGGCTTGCTGCGCGAGAAGGTAGTCGCAGGCTGGAGCTCCGCTGCTGGGGATGCGTGGCCAATGGAGAAGACTCCAGATGAAATCCTAATGTTCGGCCACTTCATCGAGCGTGGGTTGACTTTGCCGACCTCGGATTTCTTCAGAGGGTTCCTCGACTTCTTCAAGCTGGAGCACGTGCACTTGAACCCGAACAACATCTTCCAGATCGCAGTGTACGTGCACTTCTATGAAACTTTCCTTGGAATTCGCCCACATTGGGCCTTATTTAGGAAGATATTCCGGTTGAAGCCACATCCCAATGCCAACTTCCCAGTAGTAGTCGGTGGAGCTGGTCTTCAGATGCGCCAGAAGGCACAAGAGTTGTACTTTAAGTATGACTTGATAGATTCCAATCAAGATTGGAAGACCAAGTGGTTTTATATTGAGAACGCCCTGCCTCAGCTGCCCAAGCCAAGTATGTTTGCGCTAGTGTACGATAGGCTCTGGAAGGATGAGCCGTCGATGCAAGAGTGAGAGCTGCTGGCAAAGATTGCGCAGAAGAAGGCGCAAGGCTTGACAGCTGAGAGGGTAGCCTTCAGCTTCATGAAGCGCCGAGTACAACCTTTGATGCAGCGGGAGCATCTAGGGTACGAGTACACGGGCCTTGGAGATGGCTCGAGATTGTCTGCAGAGGAGATCAGCGATGATCTCGTGATGCAGAGGCTGCAGAAGATCTTCAAGAACCTTCATGGAATTCCAGCAGCTGTCCAAGAGTTCAGTGCTGACAATCCTCCACGACTAGTAAGTATCCGCAAACTAGCTCCCGAGTACTTATTAAAAGTAGTCGTGAACTTTGAAATTTGCCTTGTTTTGTAGGAGGATGTTCTGAAATTTGTCTCCATCCCTCCTCCTCGCCCCCGTGATCCGCTACAAGCACCAGAGGAAGAGTCATCTCAAGTTGAGGCTTAAGCCCCCAAGAGTAGTCGATCTGCTCAAGGGGAGGGTGAAGTGTTGGTGGAGGACGCCTCCTCGAGTGATGATGACGAGCAGACACTTCAACAATGCTTTGAAGTGAAGGCTCGCTACGGGTACTCTGGAGCGCCAGTCCCCAATGGTGCTTCGAAGAGGCCAGCTTCATCTCTTGCCGATGATGTGACGCAGCCGCCGCGGAAGAAGAGAAATACCGTGGGGAAATGTGCTGTGAAGAAAATCACAGCCTTGCCGTCCATTACGGTTAGTTTCGAGAACTTAAGTAGCCAATATCTTCTTGAATACTTGTACTCTTTGTAATGACTTGTAATTTTGACTTGTACAGGTTATCGAGAGTACTGCTCAAGTACCCGCGAGTATCCCTGCAAGGTCAACAGAACCTGAGATGGTTCAATCATCAACCGTAGAGACGGTGATGCCTGGGCAACAAGAAGCCATGGTGCCGGGAAGTGTGCCACCCGTGGAGAGTGTCCCAGTGGAGCCGGCGGTGCCCACATTCTTTGACATGCTGGGACCAAAGGTTGTGGTGCCTCGTGCTACTCTGTAAGTACCCGAGTACTTCTCGAAGTTGTTAAATTTGATTATGCTGACCAACTTATTGATGCAGTAAATTCACTGATGTGAAGTGGGGAGCTTCTGGAAGTAGTCCCGCTGGAGGAAATCAGAACCCTCCAGCAGAACAAGAAGATGTGCTTCCAGAACCCCAAGTGGTAGCTGCTGAAGTTGATGCCGCACAAGCACTGCGCCTGCTCTGGAGTGATGTAGTCAAGGCAGCAGTGGATGCAGCTTCCAAGCCGAGGGTTCAGCAACCCGAAGACATAGAGGCGGTGGTGAATGAAGGTCTGGGGGTTGATCCCGAGGCCGGATTGCGCCATGAAGAAGTCTCAATTGCTGGAGCCCCTGTGCGTCAGATAGATGCACGGCTAGTGCTTGAGAATAGCCCAGAAGGTCGCATAGTGCCGCATGAGCCAGAAATTGAAGACCCGGCTCCTCTGCGCAATGCTGTGATGTACTACGAAGGCAAGCACAAGTACTCAATCCAGAGCTGAAGGTTTAATGCCATATGATGACTCTTGCCTGGATGAGGACAACCTGCAAGCACACTCTGAAATGTTCCGCAGTGTAGAGAAACTTTTTGCGATAAGTTCGAGAACATAGTCTCTTGTAGAGTACTTTTGCTAAAGATATCTTGTCTTTGACCTTTGAGTTGTTTGTTTTTTCAGGAAGTTGTCAAACAGTCGAAGCGGAAGACTCGTCTGCTTGAACAATATGCGGCGGACATAGAAGAAGTCTCGCAGCTCAGAAAAGAACTCAAAGAGCAAAAAGCCTTGTTTCTGAAGCTGCAAGAAAGACTTGATAGCAATGCCGCTGAGTACCACAATGAAGTCCAGCAGCTGACAGCTCAGAAGGATGACGTTGTTGGGAAAAACAAGTCACTGCGCCAGAAGAATAAAGGTATTCCCCCTTTCTGAACTTACTTTCGAGTACTTATTTGTTGAAAACTGCATCCTTATAAGTTGTCTTGGTCTTTTGCAGAGCCGGCTGAAGGGGTTGAGAGGCACAAGAGGAAGTCTCTTGACTGGCAATTGGCCTATAACCGTGAAGAAGCAGCTCGCCTTGACCTTGAGGCAGACTATAAGGTGCGGTGTATGGAACTTGAGCGTGAAATGCAGATTCGTCTTGATGGTTGGAATGATTTGCTGACTTGTATGCAGTCGCTCAAGATCAAAATTGACGAATCCGAGTGCCTGCGTGCTGAATTGAAGGTCTTGATGGAGGCAGCCGAGCCGGTAGCCAATCTCTTTGAGCCCAGGGTAGCTGGAGTTCAGCCCCGTCCACTTGTGGAGAGGTTGAAGGACACGCCCAAGAAGATAGTGGAGTACACTCAGCGGTTGGCTTGCACAATTTCGAATCAAGTGCTGAGCTTCATCAAGTCCTTTTACGCAGATGCGGATCTCACGGTCATCATGAACAGAAGATCTGGGGATTGCACCGACGACAAGCTGAATGAGTTGATGCAACAGACATCTCCAATCGCGGAAGCAGTCTCCAAGTTCATAGATCCGCGTTAGATGAACCTGTAGGATAAACACTATAGAAAAAACAAGTGTAATTCCAAAGAAGTGTTTATGTAATATAATTGAAAACTTGAGTAAGTCAAGTATCTGAATCCCTTGTTTGCTTGTGTGAATGCCATGTACTCGAGTTTATGATCAATGAGTGTATGGCTGCAAAAAGAGATATGGTACTCGAGTAGAAGTACTCAAGTCTAGATATGTTCCGAAGAACGTTAGCTTAATCACAACGAGTAGAAAACCTTAGCTGTAGCATGAAAGAAGGCTTTGTTGTGAAATAAGCAAAGGTACAGTAACAAGTCGATATATAGAATAACCACTTTATTACTGAACACATTAAATTGAGTTTACAATGTCTGGATGCACTATTGAGTAATAGTGCCTTAAGTACCTCTGAGGCTATGAGCCTAGTGAGAGAGTACTCGCAAGAATGTTCCGAAGAACGAGTAAGACCGTAGGAGACAGTGTGATGAACTCATCCTTGCTGTAGAAGCAACTTGTATGAGAGTTCAACTGAGACCCTACTATGAAAGGTGTTACTCTAGGCCGCAGCTTCTTATTGAAAAATAGAGACATGGATAGCATGTGCCACTTATTGCTCTATATGACATGGAGTCATCTGGAGAGAGTTGTCATGACTCCCTACGAGTTGTCGCAGAATGAGACTGCCCGGAGAGGATTATCTTGATCCCCTACGAGTAGTCGCAGCCGAAGCCGCCTGAAGAGGATTGTCGTGATCCCCTACGAGTAGTTGCAGCCGAAACTGTCTGGAGAGGATTTTCATGATCCCCTACGAGTTGTGGCAACCATAGCTGCCTAGAGAGTTGTTGCAGCCGTAGCCGCCTGGAGAGGGTTGTTATGACCCCCTACGGGTAGAAGCGACAAAGCTGGTCGATGTTCCAAGAGTTGTCGACTTCTTCGCCTTCAAGAGTTTGGACATGATATGAACCAGGGCCGGTAACCTTCGCAACAGAGAAAGAACATTCCCATGGTGAGTCGAGTTTGTGTAGTCCTGTCGTATTCTGGATACGACGAAGGACTGAGTCACCAACGTTGAAGGAGCATTCCTTAACGTTGCGGTCATGATAGCGACGAATCTTCTCAAGATATCGGGCTGATTGAACGAGTGCGTTGCAATGAGCTTCCTCAAGATTGTCGACATCTGTCTGTCTTGTTTCTTCAGCTACGCCTTCTTCGTACTGGTCAACCGCCGGAGATCACCACATGACATCAGCAGGCAAGACGGCTTCAGAGCCATAGACCAGGAAATAGGGTGATTGCCCTGTGGGAGTAGTAGGTTGAGTACGTAGCCCCCCGAGTGTATTGGGTAGCTCCTTGATCCACTTGCCGCCTTTGGTATTTGCAGCATCATACAGTCGCTTTTTGAGAGCATCGAGTACCATCCCGTTGGCGCGTTCCACTTGGCCATTAGCGCGTGGATGAGCGACAGAGACATACCGGACGTCAATTCCACTATTCTCACAGTACTCCCAGAACTGGTGATTGTTGAAATTCGAACCCAGATCTGTGATAATGCGATTGGGGAACCCATAGCGATGTACGATTTCATCCAAGAAGTCGAGGACTCTATCAACCTTGGGGCAGGTAACATGCTTGACCTCAATCCACTTGGTGAACTTGTTGATAACCACCAGAACTTTGTTGAATCCTCCTGGCACATTTGGGAGAGGACCAATCATGTCCAGCCCCCAGCAAGCGAAAGGCCAAGTTGGTGGTATCGTGCTGAGCTTGTAGGCTGGAATGTGTTGTTGCTTGGCGAAGAATTGACATCCATGGCATTTCCTGACTAGTTCCTCTGCATCAGCAAGAGCTGTAGGCCAGTAAAAAGCACGTCTGAAAACTTTTCCCACCAGGGTGCGGGAAGAAGCATGATTGCCACAGATTCCTTTATGTGTCTCCTCCAAGATTTCCTTGCCTTCTTCGCGAGAAACGCACTTCATGAGTACATCAGAACTTGCGCCTCGCTTGTAGAGTTGATCTCCGAATAGAGCATAAGCCTTGACGCGGCATGAGATGTGCTCGGCTTCTGACTTGTCTTCAGGAATCAACTGATTTTTAATATAGTCGATGAAAGGAGTTCTCCAATCCACATCAATCATAAGCACTTCTCGATCAGGTTGAACTGAAGTAGTCGTGGGTGCAGATGATTGCTCCGGAATTGATGGTTTGTGGAGTTCGTGAACGAAAATTCCCGCTGGCACTTGAGCTCGTGTAGATCTCAGCTTTGACAAGACATCCGTAGCAACATTGTTGTCGCAAACAACATGATGGAACTCGAGACCATGAAATTTGTTCTCAAGTTTGCGTACCTCTTGACAGTACGCATCCATGTTCTCAGCATTACGATCCCAGGAATCGTTGACTTGATTGATGACCACCAAAGAATCACTGTAAACAAGTAGTCGTGTGATGCCAAGAGAGACTGCAAGTCGAAGACCATGCATTAAAGCTTCATATTTAGCTTCATTGTTTGAGACCTTCCAGAAGATCTGCAAAACATATTTGAGTTGCTCGCCCTTGGGGGAAATTAGAAGTACTCCAGCACCAGCACCTTCCAACTTGAGTGAACCATCGAAGTACATGACCCAATGCTCTAGACGCTCAATTGGAGTTGAGACTTGATTTTCCCGCCACTCAGCCATGAAATCAACCAAGGCTTGAGACTTGATAGCAGTGCGAGATTTGAACTCGAGCGATAGAGCACCGAGCTCTACAACCCATTTAGAAATCCTTCCTGTGGAATCCCGGTTGTGCAAAATCTCGCCAAGCGGGTAGCTAGTGACCACAAAAATCTTGTACTCGTCGAAGTAGTGGCGGAGCTTCTGTGAAGTAATCAGAACCGCATAATGTAGCTTCTGTACCGGAGGGTAATGTTGACGGTTGAAATTCACCACTTTCAACACTCAATATTCTCGCATAAATGGAGGCATATGCATTATTTACTAGCATTTTGATTTAAATAATGTAGTTCCACTTGTCCTTGGAGATTATTTGTATGTAGGTGATTTACCCCTAAAAAGAGATGGAAACCAACTTTCTTTGAAGAAACCATGCCAACTCAGCTAAGGAGGTGGCTGCCACCAAGGGAAACATGTCATTCCATGTCATCGATCCAGAGGAGGCACTCACCGACGAATCAGAGGACGCCACATGGACTTCACATGGATCAAAGGGCCCACCTCGGATACCAAATCAAGCCATGCACCGGGGATGGATCAGAGGGCCCACAGGGCAACCACCTAGAGGAAAACCACCAGGTGGGGCCACCCTAGAGGGCCGGCCGATCCTAGGATCGGCCCAACCGACCTAGGGGGCCTCCATCAGGTCCCTACATGTGGTTGCTCCTCATTGGTCACTTGCTGCATCCCAGGGTGTTTTGGAGCACTTTGAGCCACCGAGCAAGCCTGGTCCTTGCCTATAAATAGAAGGGGAGGGGCTCCCATTTCCCACACACCACTCTCTCATTCTCCTCTCACTTTTAGTTTCCAAGGCTAGGGGGTAGGCTAGAGTAGCTATTATTCAGGTTCCAAGTATTCTTTGGAGTCTAGGTATGAGTTCTCTTTTATCTTTATTTCATTGTATGACTTTGATCTACTTCAGTTATTCAGCTATTTCATATAAAGTCATGGTAGATCATATGCTTGATATGTTCTTGAGTTCATCCTTTGTTCATCATTTAGAGGCTTGTGTTCTTCGTGAACACTACCTTTTGATCCACTTGAAGGGTGATAAACTCATTCCTTATGTGTTTGTTCATAAGTTAGAGGCTCGTGTTCTTTACGAACACGACCCTTTGATCTTGTTGACTAGACATAAGAGAGTTCATATCTATTTGTATGTCTAGCCTTAGTTGATCTTGTTAGATGGCATGAGAGTGTTGCATGAGGTTTGTGTTCAAGCTACGGTACTCGGTCTAAGTTGACCAGTCTTCTGGTGGTTCTCACCCTGGGTCACAATAGCCCGGGCCGGGTGGAGTCTAGCAGCAACGTAGGCATGGTGCCTGGGTTGTCTGGCTACGTTAGTTATGAGCATACCCCCCGTAACGATAGAGGTAGGTCCGCAGGTGGTGACAGCCTTGTTGGATCCTTGAGCAATCCTCCGCACTGGGGTACCTACTGTGGGAGTCTAAAGTCTAGTTTCGCAGAGTGCTGGTCATCGCAGGCTAGCTCCCCATTTGTACCTGGGTGCTGAACCTTATCCCTCTCATGCAATACTCATGCCTATCTCCTATATCTTCTAGCTTTGTATGTTTAGTACATTAGAACCTAGAGCTAACTCGTATGTTCCCCCTAAGCCGTAGTGTGCTAGAGTAGAGGTAGATCTGAGTGTGTGTGTCGCACTACCCTTATATCTTTTATCTTACCCCTGCCTTTGAGTGTGTTGTTTCCTATATCTGTCTCTTAGTTTACATTCAGAGCAAAAGCATAAGTCGAAGATATCCGCCATTGCCTTCCACGGATACGATCCCCTTGGAATACTCTCCTTCCTTGGGGAAATGCTACAATGGTTTATCTGTGCGCTTACGGATTCGTTCATGATCGTTTAGATTAACCTTTGGCAAGTCTTGATGTTCACGCTAACCCGGCGTCGTTAGTTGTGACATTGAGAGGTGCCTACAAGGCGATTCTTAGTGTTGTCACTAAGGATGGATCCCAGATCTGTTCTTAAGATGACGGCACTACGAAACGCCAACAGGTAACGACCTTTGGATTCAGAGAGTACTTCACTGACGAAGTAAACTGACCTCTGGATAGGGTAGCCATGGCCTTCCTCCTGCCGCTCAACGACAATAGTAGTACTGACAACATTAGTAGTCACAGCAATATAGAGCAAGAGCTCTTCATTTGGCAAAGAAGCTGTGAGGACTGGAGGCTTAGATAAGAACTCCTTGAGCTGAGAAAGAGCTTGATCAGCTTCAGTTGTCCACATAAACTTCTCTTGCCTCTTGAGTAGCTTGAAGAAAGGTAGACCCCGTTCTCCAAGTCGTGAGATGAAGCGATTGAGTGACGCCATACATCCAATAAGCTTCTGGACATCCTTGATAGTAGTCGGAGCTTGCATGTTGGAGATGGTAGTAATCTTCTAGGGGTTTGCTTCGATGCCACGATGGCTGATGATGAACCCGAGTAGTTTTCCAGATGATACGCCAAAGACGCATTTGTTAGGATTGAGCTTCCATTGGTACTCCCGTAGCGAAGCGAAAGTTTCCTCAAGATCTGTGATAAGCATGTCTGGATCCCTAGTCTTTACAATGATGTCATCCACGTATGCTTCCACGTTCTTGTGAAGTTGCTTCTTGAACCACGCTTGGATAGCTCTTTGATAAGTAGCACCGGCATTTTTCAACCCGAAGGACATTGTTGTGTAACAATAAGCACCAAACGGGGTGATGAACGCGGTCTTCTCTTGATCAGATTTCTTGATTGCAATTTGATGATAGCCTGAGTAGCAGTCAAGGAAACAGAGTAAAGCACATCCCGCCGTGGAGTCAATGACTTGATCAATCCGCGGCAACCCGAAAGGATCCTTGGGGCAATGCTTGTTAAGATCCGTGTAGTCGACACACATCCTCCAATCATTAGAGTTCTTCTTTCTGACAAGCACAGGGTTAGCAAGCCATTGCGGGTGAAAGACTTCTCGGATGAAGCCAGCCGCGAGTAGTTTGGCAAGCTCCTTCTTGATAGCATCCCTGCGGTCATCAGCAAAGCGACGAAGATGTTGTCTCTTGGGGGTAGCATTAGGATCGACGTTGAGTGAGTGCTCGATCAACCTCCTGGGCACACCTGGCATGTCAGATGGTTTCCATGCAAAGATATCACGGTTAGCCCGAAGGAAGTTGACGAGCGCGTCTTCCTATTTAGGATCAAGCTGTGCACTGATCATGGTCGTCTTGCTGCTGTCGCCAGTACCAAGATCAATGGCTTTGAGCAGGACGTCACTAGTCGGTGCAGGCTTGTTGTTGATATCCATCTTCTCAGGAACCTCCAGCTCGCTCGGAGCAAGCTTTTTAGCTGCAGTGAAGACTTCCATCATAGCATTGGGGACTTGAGTTGTCGAAGCAAGTTCCGCAGCTTCAGTGTCGCAGTCGTAAGAATGCTTCAAATCCCCCTGCAAGGAGAGTACTCCTTTGGGACTCGGCATCTTGAGTACAAGGTACACATAATGTGGGATAGCCATAAACTTCGCCAGACCAGGTCTTCCAAGGATAGCGTGATAAGAAGTCTCGAAGTCAGCAACCTCGAACTTAATGTACTCGGTGCGGTAGTGAGCCTTAGTCCCAAAGGTGATGGGTAGTACAACTGAACCCAAAGGAACAGCTGTGTTGCCCGGGATAATACCATAGAATAGCGAGTTGGTCTTGGTAAGCATGTTGGTGATATCCAGGTCCATCTTCTTTAAGGTCTTGGCAAACAAGACATTGAGACCGCTGCCACCATCAATAAGAACCTTAGTAAGCCTGGAGCCTACCACCACTGGATCCAGAATGAGAGGATATCGTCCTGGCTCAGAGAAACTAGTCCACTGATCCACCCTTGAGAAGGTAATGGGGGTTTCAGACCACTTTAGAAAAGTTGGAGCTGCTGGTTCAATGGACATGATCTCCCTGAGTGCAAGTTTCTGCATGCGCTTGGTTGGAATCCCACCAAAGATGACATTAACAGTGTTGGATGGGTCTTGAAAACCATTGTCTTTGCTTGTGTTAGCCTTCTTCCCCTTGTTCTTGTGAAATCTTGGGTTTGGGTGCATTGGTTCGGGTGTGTTTTTCAATCCACGACGAAGTTGGTAACACTACTCTGTAGTATGATCGCCCTTTGGGTGCCATGGGCATTTCTGCTTGGTTAATGTTGCCTAATGAGAATCATGTTCAGTCTTGACGGTGGTTTCCATGGCAGCAACAATATTGTCAGGTTTACGTTTGCGATTAGGATTGCTCGAGTAGTTATTACCCGTGCGATTGCCTTGCTGTTGCTTGCCACTATTGCTTCCACCAGCATTGTTGTTGTTGTTGTTGTTGTTGTTATTCTGGTTGTTGCAAAGATGCTTGAACCGGTTCCGAGCCTTGTCTTCCTCGTCTGCCCAATGAGTGATCATCTCCTTGAGTTTGGTGATGTTGGCTGGGCGAGCGCGACCAAAGTCCTGGAAAAGCCTATCATCATAGAAACCATCCTGGATGGTGTCTATGACTTCTTTCTCGGTAACATCAACAATAGTAGCTCTCTTTTCAAAGAAGTGGCGCATGTACTCGCGAAGAGTCTCACCTTGTTTTTGCTTAATCAGCACAAGGTCCATCCGAGTACCATGACGGCCTAAAGAACCCGCGAAGTTGCTGGTGAAGCGTTGTCACACTCGAATTTAAAGGCAAATTTGAATGCTCATATTATATGTGCGCCAGGATCAAAGTTCACACATATAACGTCTCAGTGATAACCAAAACGCAATGCCAAAGCACAAAAGAGAGTATTATAACCATTACATGACCGAATGTCTCATTGACGTCTCATCAGAGTGAACAACTAGCAGCGGATCTTCAGATGGTAACTCCACAGGCAGCTGACTGGTGGCACGTACGCCTAGTACTTCTCATCAATCTTCAAGTCTGAGCAGCAATCCAGATTGTGTCGTTGCAATAATAAAACAAGCGTGAGCACATGCCGTACTCAGCAAGCGGAAACATAACGTACATGCAAGGCTTTATAGTGGAGGCTGATAGGGTTAAGCATTCAGCATTTTAGTTAGTCAAGTTTCATTACCAACATAATTACTATCAAGTGTAAGTTTATACCAAACCCACAATTAGCATAAACAACATAAATATAGATGGATGCATCAAGTTAATCATTGACTTCCATAAATTAATCATGTGAGGGTCCAGGCCGCTCGTGACCGTGAGCACGGCTAATCGATTAGTTTTACACTCTGCAGAGGTTGTACACTTTCACCACAAGTCGCGTAAAAGTTCTAGGAACTTTAAACCCAACCACGCGATGCTAGCTAGGCATCATACCACACTACCGAGGTGTGATTGCATAGCGACGCTACGAGGCCTTTACAAAGTTTCCCAAGTGTGAAGCAACCTGCGAAGGTTCCAGGCCACCGCAAAGCATAAAGTCCCCTAGTAGGACCGTGTCTTAGCAAAGCACACTCCCTACTAGAGCGAGTCTATACCTCAACTAACGCTTCCCCTTGCCCTTATCAGGTAAGATCACCCCAACACTAGAGTCACTAATTAATTAGCCAAGGCAGAGCCACGTACCCTTGTGGTTGCACTGTTTTCCTGGGTGGTCGCTCCATGTTCCATTTAACAAGGTGTTCTTGTATTAATGAAAGTATAGCATAAATAAATCAAGTTTCATAAAGTTTCATTAATACCATCCACCAAGTTAAGCATAGCGCGAGCTACCCAACAATAAATTAAATACCCAGGTTGATCAAGGTAAAGGGATAAAAATAATCTAGTCATGTCCTTAAAAAGGGTCCCATCAATTTAATGCAGGCAAAAGTAAGAATGGTGAATTAAATGCATGTTGTATAGGTAAACGGGTATGCATCAAGGTAGATTTGCCTTCAACAGATCCCTGTTGCTATTTAGACACTTGAGCTTCTTGGTCTTCAAATCCTTCAGCCCAAATGTTCTCTACACATCACATCAAGTACATACAAGCAAACAATGGAATAAAATAAGAAACAATCACCAAACAGTATGATCAAAGCAAAACAGGTGCAAAAAGCTATTCTACTCTTCGATACGATCGTTTGGACATAAAGAACGCGAAAAACGGAGCTAAAACGGAAAAGATATGGCTAGAAGAAGGTACAGGGGCATAACTGTGAAGAATCTAAGGTTCTAGGGGTCTAACTGCAAGAATCGAGGGCTAAAGCGTGAAGAAACTTAAAAACAGAGGGGCTTGGTTGAAAACTTAAAGATTTGGACCTCGGCAGCTATTTCTATAAAAGCCAGGGGCTAAAACAAAGGAAAAAGGACTAAACTTAAAGGATTTCTATATGGTGGAAGGACCGACTTGGAATTTTAGAAAGTGCAAGGGTTTTTTCTGCAACAACACGCGGCCACGCGGGGTATATGCCGGTTTGACCAGTATTGACCTGGGTCGGATGGGATCTCGGCCCTAGATCTCAGATCCAACGGCCCGGATCGCGTGCGAGGTCGCCTGGTTTCGAGCTAGGGTGCTCGGCCGGTGATGCTGAGGAGCCGGGGACGCTGCTGGCGCAACGGCGAGCACGTATAGGGCAACAGGGAGGCGGAAGGGGTGACGACGACGGCGCTCAGCTAAAAGGGGCAGACGGCGGCGCGACGCCAACTCCGGCGAGCTATATCATGCGGCACAGGGCGTCCAGGTGTAAACAAATAGCACCCCTGGGTCCGTTACGTCCTTGCGGTCTCTCTGGTGACCTCCTTGTCGACAGGGCGGCGACGAACCGGCGGATCAACCGCGGCGGTTGATTAGGGTTTTGGTGCGGCGCGGAGCTCGAAGGCGGCTAGGGTTTGGAGCTTGAGGAGACGACGGCTCGGTGCAGCTGCTCTTATATGGCCTGGCGCAGAGCTTGTCGTGGGGGCCTGGGTGACTCAGAGACGGGGCGGCGCAGGACTCGACGGCGGCCGCGAGGAGGAGTCCAGAGCGGAAGGGAGGTTGGGGATGACACGGCGAGGCCCGCGTGTCAGTGGCTCGGAGCGAGGCGGGAGAAGGCGTGACGACATGGGCCGAAAGCTTAACTGGGCCGGTGCGGAAGCGAGCAGGTGGGAAAGATCAAGGGGCCGGGACGGACTTCTGCGGGGTTGGGCCGAAAGCGAAAACAGGCCAGATAGGAGGATAGGGTTTAAAAGAAAAGGAAGAAGCTTTTGAAATTTTTAAAAGAAGATTCAAACATGGAATTCAAATTTTAATTTGAATTCAACCAAACATAAATAATGCACCAACATGAAGTGCAACAATAAACTCCTATATTTATTTATTTAATTTAAAAATATAATTAAATGCCTAAAAATTCAAATACTCCTTATATTCCTTAAACACATAAACTTGTTTCTATCAAATTTTATTGAAAACAATTTTTTGCAAATTTAGGGTGTTACAAATCCTACCACCCTTAAGAAGAATCTCGTCCTCGAGATTCGGATGGAGCATCGAAGAGATAGGGATAATCTTCCTTGAATTCATCCTCTCTTTCCCAAGTTGCCTCATCCTCTGCTTGATTTCTCCATTGTACCTTGCACATCTTAATCACCCGATTCCTTGTAACTCATGTTAGAGTATCCAAGATCTTGATAGGATGTTCAGTATAGGTGAGGTCTTCCTTAACTTCCAATCCATCCATAGGCAATGGCTCTTTATCATGCGGTTGAAATCCCTTCTTTAACTGTGAGATATGGAACACATCGTGCACATCTGAGAGCTGATTTGGCAACTCCAATCTATAAGCTACCTCTCCCACTCTCTCAGAGATCCTGAAGGGTCTGATAAAACGAGGTGACAACTTCCCTTTAACCTTGAATCTGCGTAAACCTCTGATCGGTGATACTTTGAGATACACATAATCGCCTTCGTGAAAAACCACATCTCTCCTCTTTGTGTCAGCGTACTTCTTCTGCCTAGATTGAGCAGCTCTTAAGTTATCCCTGATGACCTGAACTTGCCTTTCTGCCTCCTTAATAATGTCAGTTCCAAACAACCGACTTTCTCCTGTCTCACTCCAATACAATGGAGTTCTACACTTTCTCCCGTACAATGCCTCGAAAGGTGCCATCTTAAGACTAGCCTGATAACTATTGTTATAGGAGAACTCAGCATAAGGCAGACTCTTATCCCAACTTCCTCCATGCTTCAAAGCACAAGCTCTCAACATATCCTCTAGAATCTGATCAGTCCTCTCAGTCTGTCCATCTGTCTGTGGGTGATAAGCTGAGCTGAAATTCAACTTCGTATCCATGGACTCGTGAAGCTTTTCCCAAAAACGAGATGTGAACTGGGTACCTCTATCAGACACTATCTTCTTGGGTACACCATGCAAACACACAATTCTAGACATATATAGCTCTGCCAATCTAGCACCTGAGTGAGTAGTCTTTACTGGAATGAAGTGAGCTACTTTCGTCAATCGGTCCACTATTACCCATATGGAATCATACCCAGCTGGTGTTCGTGGTAATCCCATTATGAAATCCATACTAATCTCTTCCCACTTCTATTCAGGCACTTTCAATGGTTGAAGTAATCCAGCTGGTCTCTGATGCTCAGCTTTCACTCGATGACATGTGTCACACAAAGCTACATGAGCGGCAACATCTCTCTTCATCCCGTACCACCAATACCTCTGCTTGAGATCCTGGTACATCTTGGTACTACTGGGGTGAATGGAATAAGCGGAATCATGAGCTTCTCTCAGGATAGTCTCCCTAATATCTCCCACATCTGGTACACAAATCCTGTTTCTAAACCATATAGTTCCCTGATCGTCCTCTGTGAAATCTGGAGCTTTGCCTTTCTCCATAGTTTCCTTGATTTCCTTAATCTCTGTATCCTCCAATTGTCCTTTACGTATTTCCTGCTCCAATGTAGATTCTATCTCTAAGGTAACTTCCTGAGTATGAGCAACCATCCCCAAGTTGAGCTTCTCAAACTCTTTCATCAAATCATCAGGCAATTGGAATACTAATGCCATATTAGCTTGTCCCTTTCGACTCAAAGCATCCGCAACCAAATTTACCTTCCCAGGATGATAGTGTACCTCCAAATCATAATCCTTGATCAGCTCTAACCAACGACGTTGTCTCAGATTCAAGTCCTTCTGAGTGAAAATATACTTCAAACTCTTATGATCAGTATAAATCTGACACTTGGTTCCCATAACGTAATGCCTCCAAATCTTCAAAGCATGAACCACTGCTGCTAATTCTAGATCATGTGTAGGATAATTCATCTCATGCTTCCTCAACTGTCTTGATGCATAGGCTATAACATGTCCCTCCTACATAAGAACGCAACCAAGACCATGTCGAGATGCATCACAGTAGATATCAAAACTCTTCTGCAGATCTGGCATTACTAGCACTGGGGTTGTGGTTAACCTTTTTTTCAACTCCACAAAACTTGCCTGACATGCATCAGTCCATTTGAATTCTCTATCCTTCTCCAATAATGATGTGAGAGGCTTCGCTAGCTTAGAAAATCCTTCAATGAACCGACGATAATATCCTGCAAGGCCAAGAAAACTCTTGATCTCCTTGACTGTTCGAGGCGGTTCCCACTTCAACACATCACTGACTTTGCTAGGATCGACTGCAACACCTTCATCAGTGATGATGTGACCAAGGAAAGAGACTTCCTTCAACTAGAAATCACACTTACTGAATTTAGCATACAACTGATGTTCTCTAAGTTTCTGCAACACAAGCCTCAAGTGTTCCTCATGCTCCTCCTCATTCTTGGAGTATATCAAAATATCATCAATGAACACCACAACGAACTTATCTAGATACTCCATAAACACTTTATTCATCAGATACATAAAGTAGGCGGGTGCATTGGTCAATCCGAAAGACATAACGGTATACTCATAGAGTCCATACCTAGTGGTGAATGCAGTCTTAGGAATATCTGATAATCTGATCTTCATTTGATGATAACCAGAACGCAAATCAATCTTTGAGAATACCTTAGCACCTCTCATCTGATCAAACAAATCCTCAATACGAGGCAATGGATACTTATTCTTAATGGTGACATCATTAAGCGATCTGTAGTCCACACACATCCTTTGAGTACCATCTTTCTTCTCCACAAAAATGACCGGTGCCCCCCAAGGTGATGAACTAGGACGAATGAATCCCTTTTCCATCAACTCCTTAATCTGCTTCTTAAGCTCAAGTAATTGATCACTAGACATTCTATATGGACGCTTAGAAATAGGGCAGTGCCAGGTAAAAGATCAATTACAAACTCAACATCTCGATCAGGTGGCATACCCGGCAAATCATCTGGAAACACATCTGGAAAATCACGTACAACCTTGATATCCTCCAAAGATTTACCATTCAATTGATTTATGGTACAAACTGTTTTTGAAGGTAGAGCAACTGCAAATTCAATCCTTTCCCCATCTGAACCGGTGAGAAGAACTGACTTCTTGTCACACTGAATCATCGCATCAAACTTGCTCAACCATCCCATTCCAAGTATCACATCGATGCCACTGGAATTCAATACTAAGGGATCGACGCAAAAATCCTTTCCCAAAATCTGAAGTTTGACATTATTACACCTGTATAGTGCCTTCATGTTCCCTTTTGCTGAGCTGACTAGCATGGGTCGTGGCATGATGCTCATAGGGATGTTATGTTTAGCTACATACTGCGAAGTAACAAAAGGATGAGATGCTCCACTATCGAATAAAACTGAGGTGAGAGTGGAGTTGACAAGACACAAGCCAAGCACTACTCGTGGGTTCTCCTGAGCGGTCTCAACACTCATGTGATTCACCTTGCCACGTGCATAACTTTGTTTTCCCTTGTTGCTCTGTGGGATCTGGCTCCCATTTCTCATCTGCTGGCTCGGTTGACTCTGTACTGGAGTGTTGGAAGCATTCCTCTTAGGACACGTATTTGCATAATGCCCAACCTCTCCACACTTGAAGCAAGCAGTATTTTCTGGTACTATCTGACGATCCGAATGAAAACCATGACATGGAGTCTGCTGCACTAACTGCCTAAAGTTCTCACTTAGACCTTCAGAATGGAGTGGTGTCTCTTGTGGTGAAGTAAAATGGAGGCGAGTGTTACTCCCAGACGGTCCAGGGGTGGTGGCCTTCCTTTTCAGATCTTCTAACTCTCTGCGCTTATGCTCCAAGCCAATGGCCTTGTCTACCAGATCCTGGAAGGATGGAAAGCTATGAGACGTAAGCTGATACTGGAGTGGTCCAGCTAACCCTTCCAAAAACAACTCCTGCTTCTTCTCATCATTAGCTACATCCTCCGGAGCATAGCGAGACAACTCAATGAACTTGTCCATGTACTCTATCACTGTCATCTCTTCCTGCTTGAGAGCCAGGAACTCCTTCTTCTTTAACTTCATAAGACTGGCAAGTATATGGTGGTTCTTGAAGCTGGCGGTGAACTCCTGCCAAGTGATAGCATCAGGGGTGGCATGGGCAGCAATGTAGGCATCCCACCAAGCTGACGCTGTCCCACGAAGTTGGCCTGAAGCATACAAGATCTTCTCCCTATCAGTGCACTGCGTAATGGTGAGCATCTTCTCCACTGTCTTCAGCCAATCTTCTGCCTCTAAGGGATCAGCTGCATGAGAGAACACCGGGGGATCATGGCTCATAAACTCTCGATGCTTGTCCCGAGGCGGTTGATTCTGGTTCAGGTTCTGGTTTATCTAGACCTGTATGTTTGCCATGTTGGTGGACATGTTCTGGAGAAGTTGCGTCTGTGCTGCCAGGAACTGCTGCATTACAGGATCCATCTGACCCTGTTGTTGTCGGAACTACCACTCCTCCTTTGATGGATCACTAAAGGACCGATATTAAGATTAGAGTTGGTTGAGAAGGATATAAGCCCCAACTAAACAAACTAGCCACTAAAAACCGATGTCACTGTGGTAATTACTTCCACAACACACCGCACTCAAAACAAAGATCCAAATCAAGCATTTATCAGAAGAACAAGCATTCAAGCACACTTCTAGACTAAGCACATGCTAAGACATTCGCATCTATCGATTATACTAAGAATGAACTTAAAGATCCTATATCCTATTGAGAGAGATCCTTGGATTGAGCATGATGGGGTTACTGGATTACTGAGAACGATTATGTACGCAGGTGCAGAGAAGATAGAGAAAAGATTAGAGGGAGTAGAGCAAACGCTAAAGGTTCCTTATAGCAAGATCATCAAGGATGGGGTAAAATCAAGGATAAGTATATATGAATAGAATTAAAGCATAGCATGAAGTGAGAAGGGCTTCTAAGCTATTATAATCCTTAAATCGACCATTTTCTAACTAGGCTAACGTCCTACAGTCAACACGGCTTTGGTACCACTTTGTCACACCTGAATTTAAAGGCAAATTCGAATGCTCATATTATATGTGCGCCAGGATCAAAATTCACACATATAACGTCTCAGTGATAACCAAAATGCAATGCCAAAGCGCAAAAGAGAGTATTATAACCATTACATGACCAAATGTCTCATAGACGTCTCATCAGAGTGAACAACTAGCAGCGGATCTTCAGATGGTAACTCCACAGGCAGCTGACTGGTGGCACGTACGCCTAGTACTTCTCATCAATCTTCAAGTCTGAGTAGCAATCCGGATTGTGTCATTGCAATAATAAAACAAGCGTGAGCACATGCCGTACTCAGCAAGCGGAAACATAACGTACATGCAAGGCTTTATAGTGGAGGCTGATAGGGTTAAGCATTCAGCATTTTAGTTAGTCAAGTTTTATTACCAACATAATTACTATCAAGTGTAAGTTTATACCAAACCCACAATTAGCATAAACAACATAAATATAGATGGATGCATCAAGTTAATCATTGACTTCCATAAATTAATCATGTGAGGGTCCAGGCCGCTCGTGACCGTGAGCACGGCTAATTGATTAGTTTTACACTCTGCAGAGGTTGTACACTTTCACCACAAGTCGCGTAAAAGTTCTAGGAACTTTAAACCCAACCACGCGATGCTAGCTAGGCATCATACCACACTACCGAGGTGTGATTGCATAGGGACGCTATGAGGCCTTTACAAAGTTTCCCTAGTGTGAAGCAACCCGCGAAGGTTCCAAGCCGCCGCAAAGCATAAAGTCCCCTAGTAGGACCGTGTCTTAGCAAAGCACACTCCCTACTAGAGCGAGTCTATACCTCAACTAACGCTTCCCTTTGCCCTTATCAGGTAAGATCACCCCAACACTAGAGTCACTAATTAATTAGCCAAGGCAGAGCCACGTACCCTTGTGGTTGCACTGTTTTCCTGGGTGGTCGCTCCATGTTCCATTTAACAAGGTGTTCTTGTATTAATGAAAGTATAGCATAAATAAATCAAGTTTCATAAAGTTTCATTAATACCATCCACCAAGTTAAGCATAGCGCGAGCTACCCAACAATAAATTAAATACCCAGGTTGATCAAGGTAAAGGGATAAAAATAATCTAGTCATGTCCTTAAAAAGGGTCCCATCAATTTAATGCAGGCAAAAGTAAGAACAGTGAATTAAATGCATGTTGTATAGGTAAACGGGTATGCATCAAGGTAGACTTGCCTTCAACAGATCCCTGTTGCTGTTCAGACACTTGAGCTTCTTGGTCTTCAAATCCTTCAGCCCAAACGTTCTCTACGCATCACATCAAGTACATACAAGCAAACAATGGAATAAAATAAGAAACAATCACCAAACAGTATGATCAAAGCAAAACAGGGGCAAAAAGCTATTCTACTCTTCGATACGATCGTTTGGACATAAAGAACGCGAAAAACGGAGCTAAAACGGAAAAGATATGGCTAGAAGAAGGTACAGGGGCATAACTGTGAAGAATCTAAGGTTCTAGGGGTCTAACTGCAAGAACCGAGGGCTAAAGCATAAAGAAACTTAAAAACAGAGGGGCTTGGTTGAAAACTTAAAGATTTGGACCTCGGCAGCTATTTCTATAAAAGCTAGGGGCTAAAACAAAGGAAAAAGGACTAAACTGAAAGGATTTCTATATGGTGGAAGGACCGGCTTGGAATTTTAGAAAGCGCAAGGGTTTTTTCTGCAAAAACACGCGGCCACGCGGGGTATATGCCAGTTTGACCGGTATTGACCTGGGTCGGATGGGATCTCGGCCCTTGATCTCAGATCCAACGACCCGGGTCGCGTGCAGGCTCGAGACGACGGCGTTGCGGCGGCGAGCGGCGGTGCTGCGCTGAAATTCTGGCGAGCTCGCCTGGTTTCGAGCTAGGGTTTTCGGCCGGTGATGCTGAGGAGCCGGGGATGCTACTGGCGCAACGGCGAGCACGTCTAGGGCAACAGGGAGGCAGAAGGGGCGACGACGACAGCGCTCAGCTGAAAGGGGCGGACGGCGGTGCGGCACCAACTCCGGCGAGCTATATCACGCGGCACAGGGCGTCCGGGTGTAAACAAATAGCACCCCTGGGTCCGTTACCTCCTAGCGGTCTCTCTAGTGACCTCCTTGTTGACGGGGCGGTGGCGAACCGGCGGATCAACGGCGGTGGTAGATTAGGGTTTCGGTGCGGCGCGGAGCTCGAAGGCGGCTAGGGTTTGGAGCTTGAGGAGACGGCGGCTCGGTGCAGCTGCTCTTATAAGGCCTGGCGCAGAGCTTGTCGTGGGGGCCTGGGTGACTCGGAGACAGGGCGGCGCAGGACTCGACGGCGGCCGCGAGGAGGAGTCCAGAGCGGAGGTGAGGTTGGGGATGACACGGCGGGGCCCGCGTGTCAGTGGCTCGGAGCGAGGTGGGAGAAGGCGGGCCGACATGGGCCGAAAGCTTAACTGGGCCGGTGCGGAAGCGAGCAGGCGGGAAAGATCAGGGGGCCGGGACGGACTTCTGCGGGGTTGGGCCGAAAGCGAAAACAGGCCAGATAGGAGGATAGGGTTTAAAAGAAAAGGAAGAAGCTTTTGAAAGTTTTAAAAGAAGATTCAAACATGGAATTCAAATTTTAATTTGAATTCAACCAAACATAAATAATGCACCAACATGAAGTACAACAATAAACTCCTATATTTATTTATTTAATTTAAAATTATAATTAAATGCCTAAAAATTCAAATACTCCTTATATTCCTTAAACACATAAACTTGTTTCTATCAAATTTTATTGAAAACAAATTTTTGCAAATTTAGGGTGTTACAAGTGTTGCTTGAGTTGTCCCCAGTTGTCAATGGAGCCTCGTTTGAGAGATTCGAACCATGTGAGGGGTTCTTGCTCTAGACAAAAAGGGAAATTGATACATTTAGTATCATCATTGCCCCCGGCATTGGTGATAGACAGAGCATAACAGCGCAACCACTGTCTTGGATCTTGCTTGCCATCATATTTAGAAATACCATAGGGCTTGAACTTCTCCGAAAGAAACAAAGCTTGAAGTCGAGCAGAGAAAGCCGGAAAGGAGACAGAGTCAACATCCTTGTGCTTCTCACGTGTTGGTATTTCTTAACCTCACCACTAGTGGCACGTCTAGCGTGAGCGTGTAAGGAACACCTGGGTATACTGACGGGTGCGAACGAATCCGCAAGCGCATGGATACACCGTTGTAGCACTTCTCCCTAGGAGTATTCCCAAGGGTATCGAATCCAAGGAACGATGTGCACTACCTTCTATCCTAGACGAACGGTCCAAGGACACCAAGCCCCTAGCTAAGGTTGAGAGATGATGAGGCGCTTCCTATGAATACTGATCCCAGAGGAGAAGAGTAGGCAATTATGCTCGCTTCGGACACCAGCCCCTCCTGGCTATAACAGTTGGTTCACGACAAATGGTTGCCTACACACTATATCCGAACGTGGGGGATTTCAGAGGGTCCAACGGCTGTCACTACCACGGCCTACCCCAAGACAAACCGTGGGATACAGGGCAAACGAAGGATAACCCGTAGTCTAGACACCACGTTTACACCACTGATTACTACTATAGCACGACTACGTCTGAGCTCCCGTAGTAACACTATAGCACCCCGTATAAATACGGAGCGACGAACCCGCGAGCTTCGAGCTAATCTCACTTACCACAGGATCACACAGATGATAGGAAGAACGAATGCCAGCGTATTAATGTACTCCAACAAGATCTAACGGGATAATTCACAAAAACTGAATGCAAACTTATGCACTTGTAACAAAAGATCAAAGGGTCATGTTCGTGAAGAACACGAGCCTCTAACTTATGAACAAACACAAAAGCGTGAGTAACTTGTTCATCAACTAGATCGAGGAAGCACGTTCATGAAGAACACGAGCCTCTAAATGATGAACGAACGAAGAACTCAAGAACATATCACTCATGCATGAAAAACACTTTAGTCTAATTGGAAAATACAAGAATACTTACTTTGCTCTAATTGAAAAACATGACACCCTCACCAACACCACACTCTACCTAGCACCTACTCTCACCTTCATGGATCAACTCATTTGATCCATGAGAGATCACATGAGGAAGGAAACAAGTGTTTCTAAAGAGGAGGAGGAGAATGGGATGTCTCTTTCTTTACCCCCTCCCTCTCTATTTATCGGCTAGGGAGATTGGAGAGGAGGGGGGAAGTGTGCAGCAGCTCCTAGGCACAGCAAATAGGTGCTTGACATGTGGCACTCGAGAACCGGGCGAAAACCAGCAGAAACCACGCAGAACCGGAGAATCCTAGGTGAATCAGGCGCTTAACCGGTAGGAAAAATAGGAAAACTAGGGGAATCGGCGGCCGGACCGGGGCTGACCGCAGCACCGCCTCGTCCCGCGCCTGTCACTGCGTGTCGCGTGGCGGCCCGGTGCGGCGTCCCGCGCACGGCAGCGCGTGCGCGCGCACGCGATGCGCGGGGGCTAGCACTCGGCCAGCCGTGTGGCGACGCGTGGCAGGCGGTGGGATCCCGCGGCCCTGCACGGGCCCGGTCAGCGATCCTTGGCAGCGCGCGGCAGCCAACCGTGTCACGCCACGTGGCCGCCCCTGGTTTGCTCTGCGCAGCTATTTGCATGGTACTGTAGCGTGATGATGTCAGCTATTTTGTCCTTTTCATAACTTGTGCATACGAACTCCGATGTAGGCATATAATATGTCCATTTCGATCATCTCGATGAGCCCGTCGCAATGGTGCAATCTAAATTGGCATTTGAGGTTGTTTATGATGATGTCCTTTAATAGCCATTGGACCACTTGCTCTTAATTGTACCATTTGGCACGCATTTCAGTGCATCCTTCAACAAAAGCTAGAAACACCAACACTTGTGGAAATCATTAGTATCAGCCATATTCTAGTGTTATTGATTCTTTTACCATTATATTATGCAGGTATTGATGGTGTAAAAGTAGCACTTAACAACCGTCAACAACTCCCCCACACTTGACCTATGCTCGTCCCGAGTGAAGGGAGTCAGATTAAGGTGAGACATGATATCCAAAGGTATGAAGCAAGCATAAGAGATATTCCAAACCATACCTTGTACTCATGAACTTATGAAGTGTCTATCATGCTATCTTGGGTAGTTGAAGAATGGAATGGTCAGGAATCAAATCACTCCTGCTCATCATGTCAAGTAACTTGGGGTTTTGCAATAAATTTTCAGAACAAACCTTGCTTGGCTCCTCATTTGATTCTCTCAGATCGCTCAATGTGTATATGTCCTCACCAAGGTATTATATTGCCTTTCTTCAGCCTACTTCTAATGATGGCTATATGTGGAGCTCAGGGTAGGATAAAGGATAAGGTGTACTTGTATCACATATATTGCAAAGTAAAAGACTGGATCCAAGAGAAAAGCAATTCATACAATCAGATCAAGATGTGCACATGTATGGACATGATGGGTATGGTAAGGTGGATACTAGGCCCGGAGTGGGCGCTAGATATTGCCATACATATATGATGAATGTTGGTTGATGGTAAGGTGGACACAAGCCCCAGAATAGGTACTAGTTATTACCATCTAAGTTATGGAACTCCTTTTTGCATGATTTTCTCCGCTCTCCTTTTTGAAATTTTCGAGATATGAGCTATCTCTCTCTTTTTTTTTCTTTTTTTAGATCATGCCTTTTTGAGCATGTATTTCTCTTTTTTTTGTATATATAGCCCAATCTCTTTTAGAGATATTTGGAGAGGGATAAATCATGGAACAATGCATGGAGCTCTATTTTGTGGAATGGATGAATGATACAATGCTAACTTCCAGTGTAGAAGCATAGCAAGGGGGAAATGGTGGTGTGCACATGAATCTTGATCATGAAAGTAATGAAAAGAGTTCTCACAAGGGTCACAGAATTTGACAAAGCTCAATGCAATAACAAGCAACATAAGAGTATAAGGTTTTCAAGATAACTCAACATATGGCTTTGGTAGGACTTTGACATATCAAAGAGGAGCTTTGCAAAAGGTTTTCATATTTTCAAATAAAATTCCCAAGCACTCAAACATTCAGAGAGAAGATCATATCATCAAACCATATCACAAACATCAACTACTTAGATAAGCATGAGTTCCCTAATGATATTTGTTCATAAGCATCAAGATAATAAGTAAGGAATAAAACATATGCAAGCCAACCACAGGAATCATGGACAGCAAACAAAACACTGATATTTGAGTTTGATTTATTGGATAAGAATTTAGGATCATTCAAACTCATAGGTAGAGAGTGAGATGAAGGGTGCACATACCATCGCACCTGAAGGATATGAGGAACAAGGAAGACTAGTGGTGATTCGGCTGACCCGTGGGGTAGCCATCTCACTCTAGTTTACCTTGTCCTTGTCATGAAGGCATAGTCGATGTCGTGTAGTCCTTTGTGTGGGAGTTCTCAAGTGGATATGTCGATGATGAGATCGAGAGGACTCCCCCACACTGGTACTTGTACTGGTGTTGTTCTTCAAGCAAAAGTGGAAGCAAAAGATGGACTCTATGGCTCGAGAACCATAGAGCCTTTATTCAAAAGCAAATATTTTTGTTGTTTTTATTCTATTTTATTGTCACCATGTCATTTGCTCGAAAGGGTTAGACCAATATTGCACTTCATACACAAAGGGGGATATATTTACCTTGGACCTTTGAGAGGTCATATGTACCACCTTTGTATGTTGTGCAACATGAATCTGACACCTCAACTTACCTTCCCATCTGGATTTAACTCAACGACTTACCCATTTAAATTGGACAATTTTCTGCAGGGGTTAGTCAGCATATATGCAACCAAGATCTATGAAAATATAACTCTAAAGTTCATCAATCAAAACTCGACACCACGTCTTGTTTTGACTGAAGAAGACAAATTTTAACCTAAACACCATGCTTAATTTAAAACAGTCTATGAATATATGCTGCAGCACACATTTAAACCAGAGTATATGAACAAAGATAAAGGAAGCATTTAAGCATGATCAAGCTATTTTCAAAAGGGACATAAGCATGAGCATAAGACGGTGAACCTCGGGTACCTCCCGGAAGGGCTTTGTTTAATGTCAAAAGCAGGACTTACCTAGCTAGTGGGCAAGATGCAAGAGCTGACATCATCTCCACATCAGGATAAGATTTGGTAGAGGAGGAACTTTACTCAGGATGCTCACATACCTCCCCCACACTTGAAGTTTGCATTGCTAGGCAACAAAACTCAAGTGTATGGTGATCAAGCTTCCTTTTGTAAATGTTCCCTGACCAAAGCTTATCTAGGTGTTGCAGCTGATGTGGCCCGCATGCTCGTAGGCATCATTTGTCCATCTTTCTTTTCAATCTCCACCTGAAGGGTTAGTGACCAAAAATACCCGAAGGACAACTTATCCTAAAACATGTTCTTGCTTTTATTCGAAAAGGGAAATGAAACCTAAGCTAATCCAGGCTATCTCCTGGTAGTACTTTGTTTATTTATTGGTCATAAGCTCGACCATGGGAACTTCGTCTTGCAGCTATCGTTGGTGGTGCCATTCCCGTCTCACCACCAATCTTGATGTATCAGTGAAGCTTTAGCTGCAAGGTTAGTGCCACAGTGCACACACGAAATCTGATATGCTTATGATAGACATATACATCTACAACCAACCTTCTGAACTTTCTACAAAAGAGGACCATAAGGTGATTGCAGCCCTCACGCGTGCTCAGCGCACTAAGCAAGTCTGACTCTGGAGGGACATGATGCGAGCATGGTCTGTATGGTAGATCAAGAATGAAGCTACCATGCTCGTGTGTGGAATCCTTTCCTCCGGACTCCAGAGTCAGTGCCTCGAAAGGTTCCAGGGCCCATGAGTTCTCTATCTCAAGAGAAGCATCGTGGAGGCAAGATGTTGACTCTCGATCATAATTGAAAGCAACATAATACGGGCCAGCGGGAAGAGGCTGAAACTCAGTCGAGATAGATGATGATTGTTCGCCTCCACAGAGGTGAAGATGATCTCCCGAGTCATCCCCTTGAGGAGTAGAGAAGTCTATAACCTCAATCGGAACAGGCTCGGATGATGCGAACGGAGATACGTGCATTATTGTCTCGAGTGGGTTTTGCTCGGGAAGAGGTTCTACCATGGAATGTTCATGACAAGAGATGGACGTGGTAGAAACGGCTTCCCTAAGCTTTACATCCAGGCTTCCTTGAGATTTATCAAGAAGTTCATCCAATGGGAAGCCCAGAAGAAGATCGAAATCCATGATGTCATAGATGTGAAAATTTAAGTGCACCTCGATCTTGTCTATGATGATTGGCACGTCCCTAGCAATCCCTCAACATGGGAAAATGTATTCTTTATACCTAGGACTTCGGAAATATCTATCAGTCGGGGTGAGGGGCATGTCACCCACCAGAGTGTCCAAAAGGTACTCTGATATGATGCAAACTCCAGCAGCAGGGTCATGAACAGCATCTACGGTGTTTCCCCTCATGGAGCAATGGATGGTCTTGGAAGTCGAGCTGACCCGAATTACTTCGAAAACAGGCTCTGATTTCCAAGGTGACCGATACACGATTGCCCCATGATTCCAAACTTCATCGAGAATCTCATCAAAGTCCAACGATGTCATAGGCTCCTCGTGCCAAGAACGATCTGAGGTATTTATGATGTTCCGAGAAGGATCACCATCAAATCGAGAAGAGAACTCCGAAGGTTGAATTTCTTCTCCCTTTGGTGTTCGTGGTTTGGGAGAAGGCTCTCTAGACAAATCATTGGATGTGCAAGGTGAAAGCTCAAATTCGTCTATTAAGAGACTCTCTTGGATCGGCTCTGATTCTTGGTGGAGTTCATTGTATCTGGGATAGGAAGAAGAGGTTTCTAAGAAGTATTCTAGGATCTCTCTTCTTTTCGTTGGAGTTTGGGTTCTGAATGAACCTCCAACTACAAGGTCGAGCTAAAATGCAGATTCCATGTCTATCAGCCTGTGAAAGATGTTCAAGGATAAATTATCCAGTATAGACAAGTCTGAGTTAAGATCCAACAGGTGTGAGAACCTAGCCCAAGCTGCACCTATAGACTCGCACTCTAGTTGCTCGAATTCAAGGAATTCACACGGTAGCGAATCTAAGTGTTCGAAAGGGAAGAACGAGTAACAAAAGGCATCTCGTAGTTCTTCCCAATTGTCTACACTCTCTATCGTGCGGGTGTACCATTGTTCCGCTCTGTCTTCAAGAGAAAAAGGGAACAACTTCCACTTCAAAGTTTCCTGTGTCATACCTGGGATTACCAAGCACGAACACAGTTCTTCGAACTCCTTTAAATGATCCTGGGGATCATCACTAATGGCACCAGAGAAAGGTCGATTCCAAACCATGGCTATAACACCGGGACGAAGCTCGCAGCTAGATGTAGAAGTTGATGGTTGCTCTAAGACGAACTCGCCCCTAGGGGTGGAGATGCTATTGCAGGAAGGCTTCTCCATGGGTAACGGGGGTCAAGGTAGAAGGAAAGAAACAAAGAGGATATCTGATGGGTAAGGGGGTGAAGGTAGAAGAAAAAGGAAAAACAAAAGATACGAGGACCACTAGGTTCGAAGATAGATACAACAACCGTCCCCGGCAACGGCACCAGAAATGCTTGTTGGTATTTCTTAACCTCACCACTAGTGGCGCGTCTAGCGTGAGCGTTTAAGGAACACCCGAGTATACTGACGGGTGCGAACGAATCTGCAAGCGCACGGATACACCGTTGTAGCACTTCTCCCTAGGAGTATTCCCAAGGGTATCGAATCCAAGGAACGATGTGCACTACCTTCTATCCTAGACGAACGGTCCAAGGACACCAAGCCCCTAGCTAAGGTTGAGAGATGATGAGGCACTTCCTATGAATACTGATCCCAGAGGAGAAGAGCAGGTAATTATGCTCGCTTCGGACACCGGCCCCTCCTGGCTATAACAGTTGGTTCACGGCAAATGGTTGCCTACACGCTGTATCCGAACATGGGGGATTTCAGAGGGTCCAACGGCTGTCACTACCGCGGCCTACCCCAAGACAAACCGTGGGATACAGGGCAAACGAAGGATAACCCGTAGTCTAGACACCACGTCTACACCACCGATTACTACTATAGCACGACTACGTCTGAGCTCCCGTAGTAGCACTATAGCACCCCGTATAAATACGGAGTGACGAACCCACGAGCTTTGAGCTAATCTCACTTACCACAGGATCACACAGATGATAGGAAGAACGAATGCCAGCGTATTAATGTACTCCAACAAGATCTAACTGGATAATTCACACAAACTGAATGCAAACTTATGCACTTGTAACAAAAGATCAAAGGGTCGTGTTCGTGAAGAACACGAGCCTCTAACTTATGAACAAACACAAAAGCATGAGTAACTTGTTCGTCAACTAGATTGAGGAAGTGCGTTCATGAAGAACACGAGCCTCTAAATGATGAACGAACGAAGAACTCAAGAACATATCACTCATGCATGAACAACACTTTAGTCTAATTGGAAAATACAAGAATACTTACTTTGCTCTAATTGAAGAACATGACACCCTCACCAACACCACACTCTACCTAGCACCTACTCTCACCTTCATGGATCAACTCATTTGATCCATGAGAGATCACATGAGGGAGGAAACAAGTGTTTCTAAAGAGGAGGAGGAGAATGGGATGTCTCTTTCTTTACCCCCTCCCTCTCTATTTATAGGCTAGGGAGATTGGAGAGGAGGGGGGAAGTGTGCAGCAGCTCCTGGGCGCAGCAAATAGGTGCTTGACATGTGGCACTCGAGAACCGGGTGAAAACCAGCATAAACCACGCAGAACCAAAGAATCCTAGGTGAATTAGGCGCTTAACCGGTAGGAAAAATAGGAAAACCAGGGGAACCGGCGGCCGGACCGGGGCTTACCGCGGCACCTGCGGTGCCGCCTCGTTCCGCGCCTGTCGCTGCGCACCGCATGGCGGCCCGGGGCGGTGTCCCGCGCACGGCAGCGCGTGCACGCGCACGTGACGCGCAGGGGCCAGTGCCCGGCCAGCCGTGTGGCGACGCTTGGCAGGCGGTGGGATCCCGCGGCCCTGCATGGGCCCGGTCAGCGATCCGTGACAGCACGCGGTAGCCAACTGCGTCGCGCCATGTGGCCGCCCCTGGTTTGCTCTGCGCAGCTGTTTGCATGGTACTGTAGCGCGATGACGTCAGCTATTTTGTCCTTTTCATAACTTGTGCATACGAACTCCGATGTAGCATATAATATGTCCATTTCGATCGTCTCGATGAGCCTGTCGCAATGGTGCAATCCAAATTGGCATTTGAGGTTGTTTCTTATGACATCCTTTAATAGCCATTGGACCACTTGCTCTTAATTGTACCATTTGACACGCATTTCGGTGCATCCTGCAACAAAAGCTAGAAACACCAACACTTGTGGAAATCATTAGTATCAAGCCCTATTCTAGTGTTAATGATCCTTTTACCATTATATTATGCAGGTATTGACTGTGTAAAAGTAGCACTTAACAGCCATCAACATCACGCTCAGCACGCCTAGTGTTGATTGTTGTGCGAGCATTGTAGCGAGAGTCTCCCGACTTGCTATTGACACTGCCATCGCCACCTTTGTCCTTGTTGCTAGCTTCCGGTCATGTGCGACTAGGTGTGTGAGTGTTGTGATGAGCACCCCCACTGCTGCCATGATGACTAGGAGTACTGGTATTTTGACGTAGCATAGTGTAGGCTAGTTCTGCCAGCTTCGCGACTTTTGCAGCCGCCCTGTCACGAGGCAGAGCTACCAAGCAAGTTGATCGCATTGGTAGCTTCCTCTGGAGTGCGATATTGACGAGTAGCAGCCGCATCCAGAGCCTCTTGTAGATTACGAGTAGTTAGAGCTTCGACGAGTTCACGACGAAGGGTTGCACGATTAGTGTTGCGTTGACGACGTGCAGTCTTGGCCTCCGCAGTTTCATTAGCAGGAGCATTGACAGAGAGTTCATCATCAGATACATCATCCGGAAAGCGATAATTGGCGCGATGCCCTTGCGGATTAGTTGCATCGACGGCGAAAACTTCTCGATAGGACGAGTGAGTACCCGTACTCTCAATGAGCTCAGTATCAGTGTCACAGTCAACAAGCTTAGCACCTTCTTGGAAGGGTAAGTTGTCGAGACAAGCGATAAAGCGCTCCTGATCATCCAAGGTGAGATCAGCAGGCACATGCTTAGGCTAGTAGACGAATCAACCCTCAGGTGTCGATGTGATCACCAGTCCTTGAGCAGGTGCTTCAGTAGAATCCGAACCGTAGTCAAACTCGATTTCAGATGAATCCGAATCGAAGTAGTCGAGGTTGAGTTCTGAATCGGAAGAGTACTTGAGCACGGTCTTCGAACCAAGGCGCATGAGGATGTCCAGCGCAGCTTGGTAAGCAGCGCTGACATGGCGATGGCCGAAGAGAGGTGGTGTTGGAATGCTATCCAGGCTGAGTGCAAGCTGTGAAGCTGGAGGGAGCAACTCAGGTTGAATAGGAGACGAAGTCAAGTTGTATTTGGACTCTGACTCGAGTTCTCTGAGCGGATCAGAGAGCGAAATTTTGCCGAAATTTTTGACAAGTTCTTCCATCGAAGCTTGCGTAAGCATCAAAGACTTGATCTTTGACTCCGGAGTTGATGCTAATAAACGCAGGAATGATCCAGCGCCGTCAGCACCACAAACCCAGGAGCCAAAAATGAAGGTGTCACCTTGCTGGAAAATGACAGTCAGCTTGATGATGACAAGAGCCATCGAGTTCTCTAGTGGATAAACGACGAGGGCCCGTACCTGGCGCACCAGCTGTCAATGTTTTAGACACCGAGCCTACCAGGGGGTACCCGAAGTAGTAGATTGTGCGGTGGGGCTTGTCGAGATCAGGAACACGATGGTGAGACACGGGGCACACAATTAGACAGGTTCGGGCCGCAATGTGCGTAATACCCTACGTCCTGTATGCTGCGTGGCTCTGTATTGATTGGGTATGTTTTGAGAGAGGTCCCTGCCTCGCCTTATATGCCACGGGAGGCAGGGTTACAAGTCGAATTGGTACAAGAGTACTATTTGAGTAGGACAAGGAGTAGCCTATACGAGTTATAGAAAACTATACAAATCTTAGTACAAGTCCATGTCCGTTGTTGGTATTTCTTAACGTCACCACTATGGCGCCGGGATAGCGTGAGCGTGTAAGAATCACCCGGGTATACTGACGGGTGCGAATGAATCCGCAAGCGCACGGATACACCGTTGTAGCACTTCACCTCAGGAGTATTCCCAAGGGTATCGAATCCAAGGAATGGTATGGGGGACACTACGAGTGACTGTCCAAGGGGACACAATCTATGCTGAGGTAGGTGAGTGATGTGAAGTCTCCTGTTGGTTCTCGACTCTAGAGAGGAACAAGCTCGGATAAGATCTCGCTTCGGACACTGGCCCCTCCTGACTATAACAGTTGGTTCACGGCAAAGGGTTGCCTACATGCTGTATCCGAACGTGGCGGATTTCAGAGGGTCCAACGGCTGTCACTACCACGGCCTACCCCAATACAAACCGTGGGATACAGGGCATTCGAAGGATAACCAGCAGTCTGGACACCACGTGCACACCACCGACTACTACTATAGCACGGCTACGTCTGACATCCCGTAGAAACACTATAGCACTCCGTATAAATACGAAGCGACGAACCCGTGAGGTTGAGCTAGACCTTACTCGTCACTGAATCGATTCGTGCGAGGAGATATGATTGATACTTGATCTAGATCAGATATGCATGAGCTCACTATATTCTAATAGACAGGCAATCACACAAACGAGATGCAAACTTATGCGATGACAACAGAAGATCTAGGGTCGTGTTCGTGAAGAACACGAGCCTCTAACTTATGAACAAACGCAAAAGTATGAATTACTTGCTCGTCAACTAGATCGAGGAGACACGTTCATGAAGAACGCGAGCCTCTAAATGATGAACGAACGAAGAACTCAAGAACAACTCATTCATGCATGAGAGCCACTTTAGTCTAAATAGGAAATAATGAAATACTCACTTTAGTCTAAATGAAGAACAACATCGCTCACGAGGTACAAGGGGACGATGGATGATGAACGGATCATCACCATCTCACCTCTACTCATCCACACACTCCTCTCTACCTAGCACCACCTAGATCCTCCACACACACACTCATGGTGGGATGAGGTTTCACCTCCACCAAGAGAGAATGAGAGAGGGAGGCAAAGGTGAGAAATGGCTTCAAGTGCTTCCACCCTCTTCTTACCCCCCTCTCCTCCTATTTATAGGCTTGTGCAACCGGCGTGAGAGCACCCAAACACCCCGGGGATGGCCTCTAGGACCAATGGCCGAGCACCACGTGGAAGCCCCTGAGTGGGCGCCACAAGGTTGGTTCGGCCGACCTGTGGGGTCGGCCGACCCCCTGTGGGCCCCACTCGAGGTGTGCTTTCCCATGGTGGCTATCCTGTGTGTCTTGAGGTCGGTTCCCGGTGTCCACGTGGTTTGGAGGCGGTTTAGGCGCTCTGGTGGGCCATAGGATCCATGTGAAGTCTGCATGGCGGCTTCTGATCCGCCGAGGCTTCCTCCCTTGGATTGGTGATGTCATGGATCCAGGGGATGCTTGCATGCAGCCCATCATTGGCTGAGCCTAACTTGCTAGGATCATGAGGGTGTCTTTTCTCTTCATTTCTTATGCTAAACACCTGCATTCCACTTAGCATAACCACTGGTGGAAATAGTCAGTTTAAACCCCTGTTCTAGTGTGGATGCTTAGTTCTTATGATAAAATGCAGGGATTGACGACCCTAAATTAGGTACTTAACAGCCGTCAACAACTCCCCCACACTTGCCCTTTGCTCGTCCCGAGCGAAAGGGAAGATCACATGGGTTTAAACCAAAGGTATAAGACAAGCATAGGAGTTATTCCAGGTCATACCTTGCTCTTGTGAACTCTGTGGATTGGCTACAATGCCATCTTGGGTGGTTGATAAGAGGAATGACCATGAATCGAGTCTCTTAAGCACCTGTTGGTCAGCACTCGGGGTTTTCCTTATAATTTTTTTGAGAAAAAGAACTGCTCTGCCCTCCTTCTTTGATTCTCTCGGATCGCTCAATGTGTATATGTCCTCACCCAGGCATTAGATTGCCTTTCTTCACCCTACTTCTAATAATGGCTGTACTTGGAGCTCAGGGTAGGATAAAGGTAAAGCGTACTTGTATTACATATATTGCAAAGTCAAAAACTGGATCCACAGAGAAAATCAAATCATACAATCAGATCAAGATGTGCACACATATGGGTACGGTGAGTATGATAAGGTGGATACTAGGCCCAGGATGGGTGCTAGATATTACCATACATGTATGATGAATGTTGATTGATGGTGAGGTGGACACTAGTCCCGGAATGGATATTAGTTATCACCATCTAGATTATGAAACTCCTTTTTTTGCATGATTCTCCCTTTTGTATAAGATTTTTTTCCGAGAGCATGGCTATCTCTATACTTTCTCTTTTTTTTTCTTTTTTTTCAACATGGACCTTCATGTGTCCATATATTGTTTTTTTTTCTCGATAGCCATGTCTCTTATGTAGCAAAAACTAGGAGGGAGAGATCAACACATATGGAGCCTTATTTTCACGGAATGGATGAATAATACAATGCTAACTTCCAGGGTAGAAGCATAGAAAGGGGAATAAGGTGGCGTGCACATGAATCTTGACCATGAAAGTAATGAAAAGAATTCTCACAAGGGTCACAGAATTTGACAATGCTCAATGCAATAACAAGCAGCATATGAGTATAAGGTTTTCAACTAGAAGCATCATATGGCTTTGGTAGGACGGTGGCACATCAAAGAGGAGCTTTGCAAGAGCATTTTTTTTCGAAAACAAAATTATCCCAAGGGCCGGAACCAACAGAGTTAAGATCATGTCATCAAGTCATATCTCACTTGCCAACTACTTAGATAAGCATGTTGTCCTCATGATGATATTGTTCACAAGCCTCAAGGTTATAAACGAGGAATAAAACTAACGCATGCCAACCCTAGGCATGGAGTAAGCATTTCCATAGATTTCTTGAGTTAATTTATGGAGAATTTATCAAGCATGAGCGTACAAACTCAGAAATCATGGTGAAATGAGGAAGAGATGCAAACCAGCACTGGTTTCTGTGTGGACTAGACGGGGATTCCTGTGATGCACACGAATGCATGTCCCGTTCAGGTTCTCTAAGTGTGGTCGATCGTAAGCGCTGTGTGAGCGTAGTGTGGCTGCAATAATGATCCGTCATGTTCGCGTTTGGAGAGTGCAGCTCTCCCCCACACTGTTTTGTACCTGGGTGCAGTTCTTCGATACAAAAAGCAAAAACAAAAATAACTAACACACGAGTGACTCAACCGGGTTACATGACCGGTGGAGTCAAAATTTATTCATTCAAGTTCACTAATAATAAAGAAATAGGCGCTTACACAAATGATGGAATAAAGGAAATAAATGGAAGGGAAATAAATTAAACCTAACTAAACACCTATGAAGGGAAATAAAAGCGGGGCACGACCCTCTACTCAGCATCATAGAGGTCATCGTGCCCCGTGGCCACGAAGAGGCGCCTCATCTTGGCGCACAGGCCACGGCGAAGATCGCGGAGGTCATCTCTAAGCTCAGCGAGATCCACCTTCTGCTCTGCACTGATGGTCTTCAGCTTCTCGCACTCCCTGCCTAGTTCCTCCACTAGTGGGGTTATCCTGGCTGCAGTGGGAGTCTTAGGAGATCGCTCGGGCGCCCGAGTCCTTTCCCTCGACTTCCTGGATGCCCGTGGTGTGGAGCTACTGCCCAACTCAAATTCTTCATTGGTTTCCCTCAAAGTTGGAGGTGCACGACTGCTCCTCCTGCTGGTGCTGTCTGGGCTAGCGAACCTAGGCTTCCTAGGCTGAGAAACTGGTGGAGGCGACGATGGCATAACAGGGGCCGAACGGCCTCTCACTCCGGAGGTTCCCGGAATGTTGAGCCAAGGTGGTGGAATCACCAGAGGCGGCGGAGTTGCTGTGGGTCGTGGCCAGATTTCCACCTTCCTCTGGTAGGGACTGCTGGCACGCCCCCATGGCTTCCTCGCTTTCCTGAGCGAGGCAGATCGGCCGGAAGTGCATGGAACCGGGGGTGTGAAGGGCGGCACAGCCATCCCCTTGAGCTCCGAAGTTCCGTTGATGGTGGCGCTCGGTCCTTGGTTCCCAACCGGAGGACGGGAGGCGAGCGGCGGCACCTCGAAGATGCACGCGACCTCCATAGGCACCACCCCTGTGGGGGATGCAGTAATGGCAGGGGCATCACCCTCAACGGGTTCACCGGAGGAGGGTGCCGCGGCAAAGGGGACAAGGCTCTTGTCGGCCATGACGACTGCCGCGACGGCGAGCGAGGGAGGTGAGCAGGAGAGGCAAGGGTTCTGCGCGATGCAAAACTCTGTCACGTGGTGAGAGAAGGGTTTCTGGAGGACGAAAGAGTGCGCACGCGAAAGACGAGAGGCGGCGGCGGCCCTAGTGGGTCGGCCGACCTAGGGGGTTGGCCGAGCCCATCTGGGCTCCGCTGGGCCTCGGCTTCGGCGTGCGGGCTCTATAGGGGCTCAGGGTTTCTGGGTCAGGCGGCCCACCAAATCTAAGGTCGGAGGCTTTAGCAAGGGCTAGAATGGAATTTCAGGCATAATACTGCCTTCTACTCCAAACAACTTTACTTAAACCTCTTTATACTTTAATAGCTCAACTTGGGGACTTTACCTGAACTCATACCTGGATGAAAATTTTTTGTTGCCCTATTGCTCATATCGTCCATTTTCTCTGATAATGTCCTCCTGTTCTGCTCTGTGGTCCTCCTTGTAGATTTCTTTATGATAGGATGCATTTTCTTTCCTGTATGGTTAGTGCATATGCGCGATGCAAGCTGTATCTATGGTGAAGCAGAGATGATCCTTACAACCATCCTAAGGGAACTATGATGGGTAACCTTAGGAAAGAAGCGCAACTAGCAAGGCTATAGCACTACGGATGAGAGATGATAGAGGTGCCAGAGTTGAGCATAAAATCCGGGCCTAAGGCCTAGAGTGCTCTAAGAGTGAAGCTTTCACCTCAAGAACTCAATGATGATCCGACCCCAGATTGAGTGAGTGAAAGTTTATGGGTCGAACGATCATTTGAGCTGAAGGTCGAGAGTGACGGACTTGCTAGTTCATCCTCTCCTTGGGTCGACAAAGGACTTCACCCTCGCCTAAGTGGGATGATACGTAAGTTAACCCAAGCTTCCAGCGGGAGTGTAAAGGATAGGTGTGTAACCACACTCCCGCAGGGCATCGATCAGGTCATTAAGTGAAGAGTAGGATTTACATCCACTTGACTTGATCGGCATCGGTCTTAGCTTGAGCTTAAGATAATGAGATGGATTGCTAGCTAGACCGGATATAAGTTCGTGCTTCTGCAAGCCAAAGATATGGAAGTTTTACTGCGCCAGGGCTCGTGTCTCAGCATAACCCTCAGTGTGGTGGCACTTTGGATTAAGCCTTGACATGAAGCACGAAAAACTTCTATCATGACCTCCCCTGGAGAGTTGCGGGCAAGGTTGAAGGGATCGTCCCCGCCAGGAATGATTCTTCTTCCTCGACCACTACCCTCCTCCTTCCCTCGAGACTAAGTCTCGAAGGACGGGTTTTTAAGAGAAGAAATGATAGGGGAATCTAGGGGCAGAATTTGCACTAAGTGCTCTTTCCCATAGATTCCTGCCAGTGAGGAGTGATATCTTTGACCAGAGCACAGAGAAATTTGGCATGTAAGCTCGGGCTCTCTCGAAGATTGGCTTAGGCATTCCGACATTTTCTCGTTTGGCTACCTCGTCAGTCGAGTCAGGTAGGGAGCTGAAATCTCGGATTTCTCCTAGAATTTCCAGTCCCTGTTCTGGCCCTAAGAGCACAAAGGCGCCTCCCGAAATGGCATCAAGCATCATACCACAATCTCTTCGTAAACCAAACCGGAAATGCTGCAAGAGCACTGGGTCGAGTAGACCAAGGATCGGGCACTTTTCAACCAAAGAAGCAAAACGATGCCATGCCATGCCTAAGGTTTCCTTCTCTCTTTGTTTGAAACTGAGGATTGCCATTCTCAAGGAAACGACACGCCGTAGCGGAAAGAATCGAGTGCAAAAAAGATGCTCTTAATTCCTCCCAGCGTAGGTGGTTGCAACCGAAACAATGGTACCAAGATTTCGCTTCCCCGGAGAGGGAAAACGGAAACAGATTCCTCTTAAGAACATCTTGTGTTGCCCCGGTTTTACCCTGGGTAGAACACAATTGCTCAAAGTCTCTTACGTGATCATAGGGATTCTCATGACTCATCCCCGAGAAGGGTTTTTCCTCAACTAGCTTCATGAGAGATGGGTGAACCATACAAGGTGTTAGAAGAGCGGTTTGTCTCCAGAAAGTTGATTCCATGGTTTTACTCATAATGGGCGGAAGGTGTGTACAAGGATAACCTTCCTGGGATAGCGGGGGTAAAGGTAGAAACAAAAGAAAACAAAAGATACGAGGATAGTCGGGTTTGTAGATTCTCGATAACCGTTCCCCGGCAACGGCACCAGAAATGCTTGTTGGTATTTCTTAACGTCACCACTATGGTGCCGGGATAGCATGAGCGTGTAAGAATCACCCGGGTATACTGACGGGTGCGAACGAATCCGCAAGCGCACGAATACACCGTTGTAGCACTTCACCTCAGGAGTATTCCCAAGGGTATCGAATTCAAGGAACGGTATGGGGGACTCTACGAGTGATTGTCCAAGGGGACACAATCTCTGCTGAGGTAGGTGAGTGATGTGAAGTCTCCTGTTGGTTCTCGACTCTAGATAGGAACAAGCTCGGATAAGATCTCACTTCGGACACCGGCCCTCCTGACTATAACAGTTGGTTCACAGCAAAGGGTTGCCTACACGCTGTATCCGAACGTGGGGGATTTCAGAGGGTCCAACGGCTGTCACTACCGCGGCCTACCCCAAGACAAACCGTGGGGTACAGGGCATTCGAAGGATAACCAGCAGTCTGGACACCACGTCCACACCGCCGACTACTACTATAGCACGGCTACGTCTGACGTCCCGTAGAAACACTATAGCACTCTGTATAAATACGAAGCGACGAACCCGCGAGGTTGAGCTAGACCTTACTCGTCACTGAATCGATTCGCGCGAGGAGATATGATTGATACTTGATCTAGATCAGATATGCATGAGCTCACTATATTCTAATAGACAGGCAATCACACAAACGAGATGCAAACTTATGCGATGATAACAGAAGATCTAGGGTCGTGTTCGTGAAGAACACGAGCCTCTAACTTATGAACAAACGCAAAAGTATGAATTACTTGCGTGTCAACTAGATCGAGGAGACACGTTCATGAAGAACGCGAGCCTCTAAATGATGAACGAACGAAGAACTCAAGAACAACTCATTCATGCATGAGAGCCACTTTAGTCTAAATAGGAAATAATGAAATACTCACTTTAGTCTAAATGAAGAACAACATCGCTCACGAGGTACAAGGGGACGATGGATGATGAACGGATCATCATCATCTCACCTCTACTCATCCACACACTCCTCTCTACCTAGCACCACCTAGTCTAGATCCTCCACACACACACACTCATGGTGGGGTGAGGTTTCACCTCCACCAAGAGAGAATGAGAGAGGAAGAAAGAGGCAAAGGTGAGAAATGGCTTCAAGTGCTTCCACCCTCTTCTTACCCCCCCTCTCCACCTATTTATAGGCTTGTGCAACCGGCATGAGAGCACCCAAACACCCCGGGGATGGCCTCTAGGACCAATGGCCGAGCACCACGTGGAAGCCCCTGAGTGGGCGCCACAAGGTCGGTTCGGCCGACCTGTGGGGTCGGCCGACCCCCTGTGGGCCCCACTCGGGGTGTGCTTTCGCGTGGTGGCTGTCCTGTGGGTCCTGAGGTCGGTTCTCGGTGTCCACGTGGTTTGGAGGTGGTTTAGGCGCTCTGGTGGGCCATAGGATCCATGTGAAGTCTGCATGGCGGCTTCTGATTCGCCGAGGCTTCCTCCCTTGGATTGGTGATGTCATGGATCCAGGGGATGCTTGCATGCAGCCCCTCATTGGCTGAGCCTAACTTGCTAGGATCATGAGGGTGTCTTTTCTCTTCATTTCTTATGCTAAACATCTGTATTCAACTTAGCATAGCCACTGGTGGAAATAGTCAGTTTAAACCCCTATTCTAGTGTGGATGCTTGGTTCTTACGATAAAATGCAGGGATTGACGGCCCTAAATTAGGTACTTAACAGCCGTCAACATCCGTCTTGTCTTGCCTTGTGGTCCATGGCAATCTTGCACCATGGCCCACTAGTAGAGTTGTCCAGATATGCGGAATCTTATCTCCCGGGTAGGGCCCACGTGTGTGGTGGGCCCAAGGATGTCTGGTCGACACCGTACTCCTCCACTCTTGCCGCCCCGTCGTTCGCCGCCTTTCACCGACTGTGTCGCCCGCACCTCCCTCCGTGTGCTGCCTCCGGAGCAAGGAGGCGGTGGATGCCTTCTTCTGCGTCGCGCCGTCGCTCCGCGATAGCATCGCCGCCAGCCTCAATGACTTCGTCGCCCGCCACTCCGCCGGCAAGTGCCCACCCCCCGTCGATCCCTCTCTTATCCCCTTGCTCCCACTTCCGGTTCACTGATTCCCGCGGCAGCGGCCCGACCCCGATCGTGTGCTGCAGGGAGCGGCAGCGTGGGAGGGCTCGCCGGGGTGATCTGCATCACCTCCGGCGGGCACCACAGTGCCACTGGAGCAGCGCTGCGTACGCTACATCGACAATTTAGCATCCGGCCAGCGTGGGGCGGCTGCCACAGAGTATGCACGAACGCATACCGCACCCTGTTGCTTTTGCTTGTCACCGTGCTGCTTGTTGTTCAGAAATGTCTATGGTAAAATGCAGGTGTTTTCTCAAGGCAGGCTACACAGTCATCTTCATGCATCAACGGTAAGCAGTTCAATACTTCAATTCAATACTTCGTTGCTGTGTTCCCTGGAATTTAGTTTGTTTCATTGGCTTGTTTACCACAAGGAAATGGGGCATCGTGTAGATAGCTGCAAGCTGTTCTTATTTGTAACACCCTAAAAATTTGAAATTTCAGGATGTTATTAGGATGAATAATTAAGCAACAATTTTCTCATAATTTTAAATTTTGCCTAAATTTATTCAGTTTACAGGAAATTTAGTATAGGAAAAATCAATTGATTGTTTTTATAAATAAATAAAATAAATATGTATGTATGTTGCATTCATATTCTGGTTTGCATTTGTTTTGATTGTTGTGTGTTGAAAAAAAAGAAAAAAGAAAGAAATCCCAAAACCCCTTCCCTCCCTATCTCTTCTTCCTTCTCTTTCAGCCCAATCCTGCCGCCGACCCGTTTTTCCTCCGCGGCCCAGCTCCCTCTTTTTCTTTTCTTTTTCTCGTTTTCTTTTCCGCCGGCCCGTTTACATCTCGCCGGCCCATCTTCCCCTCCCCTGTCGCCGACAGATGGGGCCCGCGTGTCGGAGTCGTCCCCTACCTCCAGCCGGCCATCTCCTCCGCCGTGGCCGTGCGCAGCCCGCCATCCCCGGCGTCGTCTGTTGGGGATCTGCTAAAATCGTCATCGTCGGAATCTTCCAAAAAGACACGCGTCGATGATTTATTTAGTAAAGAGGAAATCTCCGAGGATTCTAAAGTCTATCAGATCCATTAATATTTCTAGAATCACTACTTTTCATGATTAGAGAAAACTTTCTGATAAATAAAATGGCTCGATGAGAAGTTGTTTTGCACGTGAACATGTTGCGGACCCTCAGAAATCCTAAGAAACCAGGATTCCTTTCTTTCCTATGCATTTTGTGTAATGTTCAGGAAACAGGGAATTCCGGGGAAACTTCTCCACTCCGAAGGTGCTGAGAATAGACAACAAAACAACACAGAAATGGGAAGTTTCTCACCGAGGCTGCTGATTAAGGATTCCCGAAGCCCACAAGGGAATCCTGGAAAGTAGAAGCTGACCTGGTCAACAGCGTATCAAGAAAGGCATGAGGAGACGTGAGAAGCTTGGCTACGAAAGAAGAAAGAAGCTGGGATACACAATGGCCCATTTGTAAATTAGATGAGATCTCCGTGATTGCCGCGGACAGATGTACCCCCAAAGTTTTCATGTGTATGTAACATTGTAAGGGGTAGTTTTGGAATGTAAAAGTGATCCTCGGGCACTATAAAAGGAGCCCCCATGCCTCCGTGTAAAGGGATCACCTTTTTAGCAGAGAAAGCAACACCTTTTGTCAGTTCGGTTTCACTTTTTGTCTGGACATTTCGGAATTTCCAACATTGGCGCCCACCGTGTTCTTAGCCGCTAGAAACCCACGATGGCCCCACTTAAGAAAACCAAGAAATCCACAGCGCAAGACCTTGAGAGCGAAGACAACCAAGAGAACACAGAGCAAGGCCTCGTTCTCCACCCCAAAACCAACACCACACAAGATCCAGAGCAAGTTCAGGACTTGCAAAGCAACAGAAATGAGAAAGATAAAGAGCCAGAAGAAATCCCAGAAGCCAGCAATGAACACAATGAACACGAAGTACCCGATGAAGAGTTACAGGCGGCATTGAAACAAGTCCAAACTTTAGAAAGGCAGAAAGACAAGATAGCTATGCAGCTCAAGACCAAGAAACAAGCCACGGATAAGCTACAAAGATTGGAGCAAGCAAAGAGGGACATAATGTAACTACAGAAAGAAATCGATGACATGGCCGAGACAGAGAACAATTCCTTCAAGCAATTCACACCAAACCCAGATTCTACAACCAAGAATCAGCGAATCAAGCAAAACTTCATTTCTCTAGAAAACCCAGAGCACACAAACAACGGGATTGCCCAGTTCAATGACCTAAACTCTCCACTTTCTGTAGGCCTTCAAACAGCTCTATGGCCATCCAAATACAAGCTAGTATCACTCCCAAAGTTCAATGGTTTCGGTAATTCCAGGCAGTTCCTAATGAGTTATGAAGCTGCAGTAGCCTCGGCAGGCGGAGATGACGTCGCTTTGGCAAAATCCTTCATCATCGCATGCGAAGGTCCGGTGCTTAATTGGTACTTACTTTTACCACCACACTCGGTGTACAGTTGGCTCGATCTAACAACCAAATTCCTCCAAGTCTTCCAAGCTTTTCATCATACAACCACAAGAACAGCAGATCTGTACCAGTGCAAGCAAAGAGACAAGGAACCACTAGCGGAATTCGTGAGAAGGTTCATGTAGCTAAAATCTCAAACCCCAGATGCAGATGACAAGGCAACAATATCTGCTCTCATAAGTGGTTTGACTCCGGGGCAAACGGCCGGTCATTTTAACAGATTGGGTCCTAAATCAATGGATGAGCTGTTCGAAGAATTGGAAAAATATTGCAAATTCGATGAAGATCATAGAAGAAAAGTGGCAGAAAGATATCAGCAAAGACAATCCTAGAAAGGAAATAACTAGACGGGACATCAACCCATCATGAATGTGCAAGGCAATGCACCAACCAACCCAACTCAAACTCTGGATCACCACAATCAAAACAGTATGCGAGGAGGCCATTCTGGAAGAGGAAGAGGAAGAGGACGAGGTAGAGCACCTTCAAAGCTTCAAAATCATGACAGCAGAGATCCGTACTTTCAGTGCATATATCATGGTAGGGGTCATAGTACTGAAGCATGCCCAGAAACCCAGAAAAATTTTCAGAGAATCCAGGATCAACAACGCGTAGCCTAGATAACAGCCACGCAACCCAAACCAGTGCAGCACACTTATTGGCAACACCAATCCTTTCCTCAAACCCAACCTTTCATCCAACCACACCAGACAACTTGGCAATCTTCGCCGCAATTCTACCCACAAACTCATTTTTCACAGCCACAACCCTCGCAACAATTTTTCCATCAACCCCAAATTCCCCAGAACCAAACTCCACAGCAAACCTTCCCACAAACTCAAGCCATACAAGTCATTGAGCAAGCTCAGCCATTCCAATCAAAAGAAACTCTGCCACCACCACCAGCCAAAATTCCAAAGACTGAGCAAAACAATTCAAGGGCCTTACCATCCTTTGGCATGATCTTGCCAATAACTGGAGGCTCATCTATGGAATTCGACACCAAGAAGCAAAGAAACGACTACTACAGACAAATCAATGTAATCATCGACGACGGTCCAACAGCAAGGCCAGAATGGGCAAAGGTTCCAATAACTTTCACCGAGGAAGATTTTAAGCTGAAGTCAGTTTCTCACAATGACGCAATGGTCATCGAGGTTAATGTTGCTGGGTGGATTATAGGAAATGTCTTAATAGACAACGGAAGTTCAGCAGATATCATTTTCACCAGCACTTTCCAATGCATGGGCCTCGCTACTCACATGTTGGCACCGCCAGAGAAGCCACTGGTTGGCTTCGGTGGAAAACCAATCAGGTCCAGCAGAAAAATCTCTCTACCAGTGTCATTCGGAGATTTGGACAATGCAAGAACAGAACATATCATGTTCGACGTTGTTGACATGTATTATCCATACAATGCTATCTTCGGAAGAGGATTCATCAATAGGTTCGATGCTGTATTCAGACAACTTTTCCTATGCATGAAAATCCCAGCTCCTCATGGCATAATCACAGTTTTCGGAGATCAGAATGAAGCAAGAAGAATCGAACGAGGAAATACACCTGGACAACAAAATGTCCATCATTTGGCAGATGACCAAGAAAAACAACAGTCATACTCCGAAGCAAAAAGAGATAAAGAAAAAATCGAAATAAGCGCAGATGGAGAAACAAAGAAGGTATTCTTAGATGGCATGCCAGATAGAGCAGTGACAATTGGAGCAGATCTAAGCCCTCAAGAAGAAGAAGAACTAATCTATTTCCTAAATCAAAACAAGGATGTCTTCGCCTGGTCAGCAAAGGATCTACAGGGTGTTGATCGAGACATCATTGAACACAAACTTGACACAGATGACAGAATCCATCCAAAGAAGCAAAAACTCAGGAAAATGTCAGAGGAAAAAGTAAAGGCTGTGGAAGCAGAAGTCCAAAGACTACAAGATGCTCAGGTTATCCGAGAAGTAATCTATCCAGTTTGGCTGGCCAACACTGTACCAGTCAAGAAAAAGAACGGAAGATAGAGAATGTGTGTAGATTTCATGGATTTAAACAAGACATGCAAAAAAAATGACTACCCACTAGAAAGAGTAGACAGAGTAGTGAATGATGCTGCAAACAGCGAAATGTTGTCACTCCTGGATATGTTTTCCGGATATCATCAAGTCAGGGTGAGAAAAGAAGACGAGAAGAAAACCAGTTTCATAACTCCTTTCAGAACATACTGTTTCGTGAGAATGCCAGAGGGGCTGAAAAACGCAGGATCCACATTCTCAAGAATGATAGCAATCGTACTACATTATCAGCTTCGAAGAAATATCCTAGCATATGTCGATGACATCATCGTCAAGAGCATAAGAAGATGCGATCACATCAGAGATTTGGCAGAAACCTTCGCAAATCTAAGGGCAGCAAATCTCAAATTGAATCCAGAGAAATGCGTATTTGGCATTCCGAGGGGAAAGGTTTTGGGATGCCTAGTATCAACAAAAGGCATCGAAGCCAATCCTGACAAAATAAAAGCAATCATAGAAATGCAGGAACCAGCTTCGGTCAAGGATATACAAAAACTAATGGGAAGAGTAGCGGCACTAAACAGATTCATTCCCAGGGCAGCAGAGAGAAGCTTACCGTTTTTTCAACTTCTCCGAAGCTCCAAGAACTTCCAATGGAGTGAAGCCCAAAGTCAAGCATTCAGGGATCTCAAGGAATATCTGGTCAACATGACAAAACTATGCCCACCAGAGCCAAAGTCACCTCTCCTTCTATATCTTGCAGCCTCTAATTCAGCTGTAAGTGCAGTCCTTGTTCAAGAGAAAGAAGAGAACGGAAAACTAAGGCAAGTACCAGTCTACTTTGCCTCCGAAGCTCTGTCAGGATCAAAATTATTCTATTCAGAGCTAGAGAAAATCGCCTATGCAGTCATCATGGCAGCAAGGAAGCTCAGGCACTATTTCGAGGGACACCAAATCCACGTTATCACAAACCAGCCACTAAACAATCTTTTCACAAACAAAGATGCAACCGGAAGAATTGCAAAATGGGCTGCGGAGTTGTCTGGGTATGTAGTCGATTTTGAAAGAAGGAATGCAATAAAATCCCAAGTCTATGTAGTCGATTTTGAAAGAAGGAATGCAATAAAATCCCAAGTCCTAGCTGACTTCGTCGTGGACTGGACTTCACCAACCATGGAAAGCAACAGCTGCGAACAAGTGCCATGGGTAATTTATTGTGACGGAGCATGGTGCGGAAAAGGTGTGGGAATTTCAGCAATAGTTACATCACCCTCGGGGATCAAGATAAGATATGCAGTAAGATTAGACTTCCCAGATGAAGCAGTCTCCACCAACAATACCACGGAATACGAAGCCCTGTTACTGGCACTAAGAAAAATGAAGGCTTTTGGGTTAGCAAACTTTTGTCATCAAATCAGACTCCAAAGTGATTCAAGAACATGTTGAGAAAGAGAGCGAAGCAAGAAATCCAGAACTTATCAAGTATCTGAAGAAAGTTCGAGAATTGGAAAAATACTTCAAGGGCTACACTGTGCAGCACATCCCAAGGGCTGAAAACGGCGAAGCAGACAAGCTAGCAAAAGCAGCGGCTCAGAATCAGCCTCTACCCCCAGATGTTTTCTTCGAAATTATCACTTCTCCTTCAGTAAAAGAGCAAGAAGGGAGAATGGTGAACGTCATAGAAACTGTCAACTGGAGAGCTCAAATCATGGCATTCCTAAGAGATCATTATGAACCCACAGATGAAACCGAGTTAAACAGACTCAAACAAAGGGCAAGGGGCTATGCCATAATAGATGGGGAGCTGTATAAATCAGGAGTTTCTGAGCCCTGGCTAAGGTGTATCACTTCTGAAAAGGGGAAGGAACTTTTAGCAGAAATTCACAGCAGATTCTGCGAAGCCCATATTGGTACAAGGGCGCTTGCAGGAAAAGCAGTAAAGCAAGGATTCTTCTGGCCATCCATGATTATCGACGCGAAAAAACTAGTTCAAGAATGCGAGGCATGTCAAAAAACAGCCAGACATCAGAAAGCATCTTCACTCCTAATTCAACTCATTTCACCATCATGGCCATTACAAAGATGGGGAATGGATCTAGTAGGACCATTACCCACAGCATAGGGCAATTGCAAATTTACAGCGGTAACTGTTGACTATTTCACAAAATGGATTGAGGCAAAGCCATTAGCAAACATCACTGCTGCAACTGTTCAGAAGTTCTTTTGGCAAAACATAATCTGCAGATTTGGAGTTCCAAGAGAACTCACTGTAGACAATGGAAAACAATTTGACTGCTACACCTTCAAGGAATTCTGTAGAACTATAGGCACGCATGTCAAGTTTTCCTCAGTCTATCACCCTCAATCAAACGGAGCGGTGGAAAGGGCGAATGGAATCATATTCACAGGTGTTAAGAAGTGCTTGTTTGATCAAAAGAAGGGCAAGTGGGTGGATGAGCTACCAAGAGTCATTTGGTCTCATAATACAACTACTTCAAGAGCCACGGGGTTCACACCTTTTCGCTTATTATATGGTACCGAAGCCATGACACCAGAAGAAATCAAGAACGGAAGTCTGAGAGCAAATAGAAAATCCGAAGATTCTCAGGAAACTGAAAAACTAGAAAAAGACATTATCGAGCTCGATATTCTGGAAGTAGCCCAGAACTTGGAAAAATACCAGCAAGAAACCAGAAAGTGGAAAGACAAGAAAATTGTAAGGAAGGAAATCAGAGTCGGGGACCTGGTCATCAAAAAGAAAAAGGATTGGGAAAATCCGGGGAAGCTGCAAGAAACTTGGGAGGGACCTTACATAGTGAAGGAGAGCAATAGGTCGGGTTCTTTCCGCCTAACTGATGAACTGGGAATGGAGCTACCACATTCATGGAACGTAGAAAGCTTAAAAAGGTAGTATCCCTAAGAAAAAATAAAGCTATAAGTTTAGTTAGGTCGCAATTTAATTAAGAAAAATTGTAAAAAACCTCGGTCTGTGGATCTATAAACAGTGCTGAGGGAAAAAAGAACTTTACTTTTCCTGCATTTTTACTTCACCTAAGATGACCGTACTCTTTTCCTTGCAAGGGGAACTCCACCATGGAGGCAAGGTTTTTAATGAGGCGGGTCTCGTGTAAATTTCCTTTCTATCATTAATGAAAGAAGCTTTCCCCTAACTTTCTGCATTTTCGTTCATTTCTTTACCCTTAATTCTCGCAAAGTCTAAATAAACGAAGGCCGAGGCAACGGAAGGTTGCGGCTATATTCCAAAAAGTGTGATTATCCAAGAAAATCACGAAGGCCGAGGCAACGGAAGGTTGCGGCCACATTCCAAAAAGTGTGATTATCCAAGAAAATCACGAAGGCCGAGGCAACGGAAGGTTGCGGCCATATTCCAAAAAGTGTGATTATCCAAGAAAATCACGAAGGCCGAGGCAACGAAAGGTTGCGGCCATATTCCAAAAAAGTGTGATTATCTAAGAAAATCACGAAGGCCGAGGCAACAAGAGGTTGCGGCCATATTCCAAAAAGTGTGATTATCCAAGAAAATCACGAGGGCCGAGGCAACAAGAGGTTGCGGCCATATTCCAAACAATGTGATTTCCCACGAAAATCACGAAGGCCGAGGGCAACGGAAGGTTGCAGCCAATTTCCAAAAGTGTATGGCTAAATCACCATCCCAGTTTACAGAAAGGGTATGGACTATATTCCACCTTTCATCGAAAATATATCATGGAACAATGCCAAACAGATAAGATTCATAAAGATTTATCTCTACCAGTGCAAAAGTCACAAGACGTGTTGAACGCAACCAAGAGTTGCCATATCAACACAGATCCCACCAAGGCTTAAGTCCTTAAAACTATGTACAAAGTTTTATCGACTTATCTTCACAAAATCTAATAAAACTGCTGAAGCAACTATCAAGATTCCTTATCTTCCAATGAAATGACGCACCCTCGTGCTACGAAATGCAAGGCAGGGAGGGTGACGTTTTTTCCAAAAAAGTTTCTTAAAGTTAGCACAACCTGGAATTTTTTCTTACACTCCAATGAAATGACGCACCCTAGTGCTTTGAAATGCAAGGTAGGGAGGGTGACGTTTTTTGCAAAAACTTTTCTCAAGTTGCTTTTTCGCATCACAAGGGACAACATTTCATTACAGCAAAGTTCTTACAAGCATAAAGAATCAAATGAGCATTACAGAGGAAGTTCTAGCACATGACCAGGCTTTGAACCTCGCTGTTCGGCAATATCACAAACGTACGCAAAGTCATCATCCGTGGCTAAGGGGCTCCGTCTTCACAGAGCACACAACGTCTTCTTCCAACTTCGTAACAGCAAAGTCATCTCGAGAAGTAAATAACCAGCCCAGAGGGAAGCTATGCATTGAAAAGTATTCACAACAGAACATCCAAAAATCCCTAAAGGAATTTTCAGGATAAGCTTCTCTGTATAAGCGCCAGGAGGCCCCGCTAGCCATGACATGTTCATGATACATTCGAATGGGAATAACGTCCTACGCAGGCCCCTCTTCAAGGACCTACGCAGGAATAGTATGTTACAAGTTTTTTACAAACACACATCTCAAAGTCATCAAAGTTAGCCTAAAAACGCATCCCAAATCCTAAACCTGCTCTATGTTTGCCGGAGCCGCGTCAGCTTCAGCAACATTTTCGCCTTCAGCGCCCTTCTCACCAGCTTTTTCAGCAGCATCATCTCTAGGATTCAACTCCAATGCTGCCCGAAGCTCCTCTTGCACTTCATCTTCCAAAATCTGAAATAGATGGATAAAAGCATTCATAAGCAAGTCATGACATAAGCGAAAGAAAAGAGCTAAGCCGCTTGAGACTAAAGCAGGAAACACGAAAAACCTTGGCAAGCTTCGCACGAGCTATCTCCTTAGCAAAATCTTTGCCTCCAACCATCCAAAATTTCTTAACAAAGTTCTTCTTAATATTCTTCACATCTTCATTTGCACGAATCATAGACACGCTCGATGCCGAAGGAAATTCAAGTCCAGAGGAGCAGAATTTTCCAAGATCAGCACAATCTTTAATCTCTAAGAGTTTCAGAAGACTCTCAGAGCAGAACGCGGTGGCAAAGTCACTGGCAGAGCCGATAAGGTCAGGAAGACTTTCGAATTCTTCAACTAGCCAGCCAATGATTGCTTCTGGATTCTCGACATCTGGAAAGGGACTTGGCCTAGCTCCATACTCACCAAGAGCTTCGCTATATTTTCCAAACAAAAATTCAAAGTTATTTCTAATCTTCTTCTCCCCATCCTTCATAACCTTCAAATTTTCAGCAAGATCTTTTTCCAAGGAAAGAGTCCTCAGATCCTTTTCACTATTGGCCTTTGCAAGATCTGCATTCTGCTTCACGACTTCGGCGTGTTTAGTCTTAAGATCCGAAATTTGGAATGCATCGCGTTCAATCGTACCACGCAGCTCGTCAATAATCTTCAAATCATCAGAATGAGACTTCTAAAGCTTTGCATGCTCAATCTCTAAACCTTTATAAGCGTCATCAGCATGCTTCTTTCCCTCCTTAGCAATATCCACCATCTCCTTCAGAGTCTTGTTATGAACTTCAAGTTCCTGAGAAAGCTTCTTGTAGGTGGATAGTTCCTGCTCGAGGTTGAGAAGCTTGCCGCGTAACGAAAGAGCATAATTCTCATCAGCACGGGTTTTTTTCAGAAGAAATTTTGCCAGCGATCACAGATTTCAGCCCAAGGGTAGTACTGATCATTGACAAATCTCTAGCGGGAAGCTTCCGCAGAGCTTCTTCAAAAACTACACACAGCAAAAGGCACAATAAATAAAACCAAAAAGCTGGACAAAGAAAAGACAAGCACAAGTCAAAACCAACGTACCTGCAGGATCAAAGTAGTTACCAACATCTTCATGCGCTGATTTCCCGATCGCATGAGCATCATCTTGAACCGTCTCAATTCGAGATTCTGGAATCTTTTCCAAGTCTTGAACAGAAAAAGAGGGCCTCCTCAAAGCCTCGCCTCCGGATGAGCTTGCGAAGGCGGCAAGCGATCCTGGAGCATGCCATAGCATATCAAAGCTATAAGGATCATCATCCCGCCCAATCCCAGCACCACCAACAAACAGCAACTTACCCTTCAAGCTAGTTTCGAAAGTCTCATTGTAACCATAAGTCTCGGAAGCAACATCCTCGCCCTTAGGAGCATCTTGTCGACCTTGAATAAGAAGTGGAAAATGAGAAGGAGAGCCTCGCTGCACAGTTTTTTCAAGTTCATCCATAAATATAGAAGAAGCATCACCGTTGCCGGTTTTTTCCAATGAAAGCACAATCTCCTTGTCCATAGTCTTCGAGACCTCAGAAGCGTCAGGTACAACACTCTTTTCAGCGACATCGGGCTCTTTATCTGAAAGAGACTCAATATCAACAAAAGTGTTCTCTGAAGAAGGGGAACACGCGACACGGCCTGGAATCACCTCACCACAGAATAAGGAATCACCTGAGTGTCGGCTGTCGTCGTCCTCATCTGATAAAGCAAGCACAATACGAGCACGAGGCTTGGAGGAGATAACTTTCACACTTCCTTTCTTCTTCTTCAGATCCGCCAAGGCAACTGCAGCAGTCTTCTCAGCTTCGGAACCATGAAGAGGCGAGGAAGAACTCTCGGAAGCAAGTTTCCTCTTTTTAGACATTTCAAGGGACTTGGTCTTCCCAGGAACTTTACTTGGCCTGGAGGGCTTATCAGAGGCTTTTTCAGAGATTACTAAAACCTTAGAAGTTTTTCTCTTCCGAGACTTCGCGGGAGCACCAATAGCAACTGACCCAGTAACTCCCGGCGCCTGCATCAACTTTTTAGGACCAGGAGGCCTCGGGCGTAAAGCTGGGTCCGCACCAAGTTCTGAAAAGACACGGTTCACCCAACGCCTATGTTTCACAATATTCTTGAACTGCTTATACTCGCTCAAGTAACACTTCCCAACCATATCAACCACCAATTCTTCCACAGGATAAATAAAATCCTCTAAAGTTTGACCCTCGGAAAGGCGAAGATCAAATCTTGGAAAAGGAACCTTGCACGGCGCCCAATCCACGGAAAGATACACAATCTTCTTGGGTTTCCACCCAAAAGACAACGGCCATACACTGGCAGCAACATATTCTTCGATCACATCTCGACCTCCGAGGATAGTACAAGCAAAGTAGAACATGTCTTCACCCTTTTTGAATTCTTGGGACTTCCAGTTCAAAGAAGCGGTAGACACTGCGGTCATTGGACCGATAGGTGCATAGAAAGGATTCAGAGGACCGGCAACACCTGTCTCCTTAGACATATCAACCTTAACGTAAAACCAAAACCGCTGCCAATCATCAGCCCATTTGTCATTGCTGCAAGGAGCAAGCTGAATCCTTTCAATTTTCTGACTCGCATTCTTCCGCCAAGTATTAAAAGTGCTGCAGCCATAATGAGCTTCATACAAATTACCATCATCAAGTTTGACAATCTTTCGCTGAATATGAAGTTCGAAGAGACGAGCGAAGACATCAGCACTTATATGGCCTCAAAAGTCTTCTGAATCTAGAAAAATTTTGAAAGTTCCAGAAATGAGTTAGGTGTGAGCTGGTGAATCTTCACTTGAAATCGATTCAAGATCGATGGAAGACGCTTGTCACACAGAAATCTGAGCCCAACGGTAAAAAAATCCCTGAAGACTACCACTTCATCAGGCTGCGGCTGAGGGACCTCTTCAGCTGTCGGCGCACGACCACAGCTAGAAGGGAAGAAGTTCGCATCTTCAAAATCCTTAATCAATTCAGGAGTCACCAACGATTTCCCAAGAACAAAAGTAGGAGGGTACGCCACCTTCGGGGGCATCAGCTCTTTCATTTCAATTTCAACTTGAGAAATATCTTCCTCAGTCCCAGAATCTTTGCCTGAGTTCACTTCCCCCTCCTCGACAGTTGTATCCTCAGGACTTGGGAACAAAGGGGCGACACTCGACGAAGGCACTTCAGAAGATTATGGAATTTCAGAACCTGAGGCGGTGGCAGCCTGAGCAATCTCTTCTTCCATCATTGGCTTCGCAGTATGTTTCACACGAGCCACCTACAAATCAAGAAAACAGAAAAACAAAGAACTATCAAATCAAAAAAACAATCTCTTAAACCGAAAAACAAGACTAAAGAAACAAGGGATTCAAAAGTTACCTTCGGAGAAGAAGAGAAGTGGAGCTCAGGAAACAGGACGCCAAAGAATCTTCAAAAATTCAAGAAAAATTTTGAGAAGATTCGAAAGCGAGGAAACGGTGAAAACGAAAGTTACCACGGCCCCCTATTTATAGGAATGAAGGGATGCATCCAGAAGGCGTCTCGGGAAATGAACTGGCACCCAATAAAACATCGACGCGTGTCTCCTCCGACGCCTGACGGTGACGTTTTTAACCAATCCTACAAAATATTTTTCGTGGAAACAAGTTGTCGGAGTCAACCCGCTTCCCCGAGGGGCTACTGTTGGGGATCGGCTAAAATCGTCATCGTCGGAATCTTCCAAAAAGACACGCATTGATGATTTATTTAGTAAAGAGGAAATCTCTGAGGATTCTAAAGTCTATCAGATCCATGAATATTTCTAGAATCGCTACTTTTCATGATTAGAGAAAACTTTCTGATAAATAAAATGGCTCGATGAGAAGTTGTTTTGCACATGAACATGTTGCTGACCCTCGGAAATCCTAAGAAACCAGGATTCCTTTCTTTCCTATGCATTTTGTGTAATGTTCAGGAAACAGGGAATTCCGGGGAAACTTCTCCACTCAGAAGGTGTTGAGAATAGACAACAAAACAACGCAGAAAAGGGAAGTTTCTCACCGAGGCTGCTGATTAAGGATTCCCGAAGCCCACAAGGGAATCCTGGAAAGTAGAAGCTGACCTGGTCAATAGCGTATCAAGAAAGGTATGAGGAGACGTGAGAAGCTTGGCTACGGAAGAAGAAAGAAGCTAGGATACGCAATGGCCCATTTGTAAATTAGATGAGATCTTCGTGATTGCCGCGGATAGATGTACCCCCAAAGTTTCCATGTGTATGTAACATTGTAAGGGGTAGTTTTGGAATGTAAAAGTGACCCTCGGGCACTATAAAAGGAGCCCCCATGCATCCGTGTAAAGGGATCACCTTTTGAGCAGAGAAAGCAGCACCTTTTGTCAGTTTAGTTTCACTTTTTGTCTGGAGATTTCGGAATTTCCAACACCGTCCCCTCTCCCTCGCCTCCTCTCCTTTCTCCACCAGGCGTGCATCAAAGCACAGTGGCGCACTCGCCCCGCCTCTTCCCCTTCCTCTCCCGAAACGCGCCCCCCCACCGAGCTTCCACTAGGCCCTAATGGCCGACCGCCGGAGTTCCGAGTCCACCGCCTCCACCTCTCCCCTCTACCCTATAAAAGGACGCCCCGAGCTCCCTCTACTCCACACACCACTCCTCCTCTCCTCCTCTTTCGCGCCGTGCCGCCGCCCCGAAGCACCGCCGCCGCTGCAGCTCCACCGCGTCGATCTCCTCCCCCTCCGCCTCTCCGTCGCCAATAGGTCTTCCCGGAGGTCCGCGCCTTCATGCTCTCAGTCGCCCGCGCGTGCTCGCCGGCCTTGTGCCCGCCGCCGCCGTCCACCGCCGGTCGTGGCGCCCTTCACCCGTAGCCCTAGCCGCCTCCCTATGTCCCTAGACAGGTTCACCTCCTCCCCAGCTCCATGTAGAGCCTCTCCGTGTTCAAATCCATTCCTGGGAGCTCTTTTTCGAGCTTTTCCGGCGAGCTCTGCTGTGCGTCGCCGCGGGCACAGTGTCCGCCACCGCCCATCCGCCTTGCGCCACTGCCCGCCATCCGATCTGCAGCAAACGGCTCAGATCGCCCAAACGCCCAGGTCAAACCATTCGGTAACGGTCAACCCTGAGTTTCTGCCACCACTTTGCAAAAAAACCACTGCAGTTTCTAATATCACAACCATACCCTTCCACCTTTAAAGATGCTTACAAACAGGTCCTAGTTTTCTCATTTTAACCCCTGAGGTCTTAGGTTTTTCCAACCCGGGGTCCATCTTTGACCTTTTACGCTATAAACCTTGGGTTTACACACGTAATTAGGTTTAGATCCCTGGTTTCTTGCAGTTAAGCCCCTAGAGGCCAAGTTTTCTTACAATCTAGCCCCTAAACCTTGTTTAGCCTCTAGTTTTCATGTTTTAGCTCCGTTTCGACTGTTTCAAGTTGCGTTAGGTTCATATCAACTCAAAGTACGTGTTAGGAGCAATGTTGAACATGTTCTTTGTTTTATAATTTATTTAAATATTTAAATATGATTAAACCCTTATACACATGTTTTTCTAATTAAAATCTAATTAGAGTTCAACACGTGTTTTCATAAGAAACTTAATATGATTAATACTTATTTAAATATTTGTTTCAATTAAAAGCTAATTAGAGATATACCTCGGTTTTCATAATCAAACTTAAATTGCTTAATGATTATGCAATTTGCTTTCTAAATAAAAGCGACATAGGATATATCCCGAGTTTTCTTAATTAAATGTTAATTTGATTAATAGAAACATAAATGTGTTTTTGAATTATAATTTGATTAGTACAACTCAAAATATAAAGTTACACGTTTAGTTGCTTTACATGCTTTCTTCGAAATGAAATGTTTAATTTGCATAAATCATACTTGAATATTTGTAAATAAAATTGGACTAGGTTCACATCATCTTTTTGATATAAATATAACTTGCTTAATTCTAAATAGGATATTTCTCTGAAATAACCTATGCACATCTTTATTGAATTAAAATATGCTAAGCACATAGCCTTGTGTGATAATCCAAATCTCTCGATAGTTCCGAGTGTTTTTGCGTTCACGATCCTAAAGCCAAACCCTGCTCGCTTTTAAAGCCTCTCTTGATTGGTGTATTGTTCTTAGTTGTTCTTATTTGTCTGCTTTGCATGTGTTGTGCCCGATGTTTGCTTCGAGTAGAAGATCGAGCTGCTGATCGGAAGTCTTGAAGATCAAGAGAGCAAGAGCAGAAGAGCAAGAGTAGCTTTTTGTTGAGAAAGGCAAGTGACCCTAACCATCCTTCTACCTATGCTTTAAACAAGAATACTATGAATTAATTGGAACATGGAGAACCACCCAGGAAAACAGTACAACCACAAGACATATGGCTCTGTCTTGGCTAATTAATTAGGGAAGTCTTGTGTGGCTATTAGTCATGGTAGCTTGTGGTACGGAGGAATGCTTTTATGACTCTTCTACTCTGGACAGGTATTGGAACGGAAGTGCTCTTCTAGGCTAACCTGGTCCGAGAGTAGAAGGAGGGTACGAAAGATACCCTCTAGGACGTGCTACTATGGGCTAATACACATAAGAGGACTCTTTGTAAAGCCCTCGTAGCGTCCCTATGCAACCACACCTCGGAAGTGTGGTATTGTGCCTACTTTTGCACAGCATGGTTGGGTTCAAAGTTCTTCGGATACGCGACTTGTGGTGAAAGTGTACAACCTCTGCAGAGTGTAAAACTGTTATAACAGCCGTGCTCACGGTCAAGAGCGGCCTGGACCCTCACATGATTAATAAACTTAAAGATGGACTTTAAATTGCTTTCTGGTTAATTTTCGTGGCCTTGTTGAGTACCAACCATAAGTGTACTCATCCTTGCTAACCGCTGCTCAAAAGAAGAAGAAGAAGGTGTATGAAGTCCAGAAGATGATGCTAGGCATACGCAACCCCCAGTCGATTGCCTGTGAAGTTGGAGCCTTTGCTTCCCCAGGATTCCGCTGTAAATCTCTGATAATCTCTCTTTTTTTACGTGATATTGTTTCTGTTATTCACTATGATGTCACTCTATGTATGAAACTAGATCCTGGTATACATATAGTTATCACTTGGTTTTCGTCCGAAAATCGGGTGTGACATTATTTCAGTTCTGAACATCAGTAACTCAGTATGTTTAGAAGTGTAAGTGACACTGCGCCTCTGCATTGAGAGCAAGCAGCCTTGCTGTATAGATTTCTTCCAGAGGAATTGTTTCCCGATCTTTTTGAGCTTAGTGAAGACTTAGAGATCCAAGGTTTCGAAATTGTTTTCCTGAATTATATATGTCATGCTAACTGAATCAAATATGTCTGGTCTGACCAATTTTGCTCCTTTCCTGTGTGGCTTTATGCCACTGGCCTAAATTAGTGCTCCTTCCTGCCTCGTGACCTCATTATTTTACAGCAAGGGCTATTCAAATATGTAGTTGGAATACACTCGATTTGCATCTCAACATATGGATATTCATCACTTTAAGCAAATATCCAGGATCATTAATGATATAAGTCAAAACAAAATTTCATTAGTATAATTCTATTTTACCTCTCAAAAATGTATTTAAAAATAAAATAAATGTAATTGGTGAAGCCAAATGAATTAAGCGACGCGACAAGAGAAAATAGTTGGTTTCTTTTACTAAATTTAAATATGGTTATTTTCTATATGCATATCCATATTTGCGAAACAAATCTGAACACATACATATTTGGAACATATTTCTGATGTACGCGTATTGGTATCCGTTTGTCAATTGGATATATATGGATAGATGCTACCGTATCCGATTGTCAACTACAAACGTAGGATGGTACAAAAATCTGCTATACGTTTTCAATCTTTAGTATGTACTAGTAAAGGGCACGTGCGACACGCACGTGATTTAGAAAAAATGAAGATACCAATCCATCATACATGCATTGGTACATTAAGAAAAGCAATATAGTATTTTAGAAAACTTAAAGCATACTAAGAATATTTTCATCCATACATTAGATAAATCAGATAAATAAAATTTTGTCCCACTTAACTAATGTAATGCTAACTAAGAGATTGGAAAGGAGAATAAAAATTGAGATCGGCCATGTCGTCATCCGCCATTCAGTTGAATGCATGATAGCAAAGGGTAAAAACTCTCCATCAAAATAAACATCCCTTGTTATGTAATTACATCCATACCTTGCGTATGGGCGATGAAATCCATTTATGAAGGCATAATTTAGGTAATAACCTGATAATGATAATGGCAAAGGTGAATTTTCAATTAAGCATTGATCAAACCCATGTGTAGATTCTGACATGTTTAGCCTTAGCACTGATCAAAGGTGAATTTCTATGTAGCTTAGTACTTGTTTTGCCATCGACCTTATTATGATATTTTTCACTGTCCTTTGCACGCTTACTATCCTCTTCCTCCTCCGGCAAATTGGCATAATTAACTATCCCTTCTTTTTTTTTCCTTTCATGTTTTGTTGCTAATGTAGCAACATTTTCAATTTCTTCACTACCTGCAACTGCAAATTTAGAATACCATGATCAAAACTAATGAAGACCATGCAAAAACCAAACCAGGTAATGAGAAGTGCTCCGGTACACCTTTCCTAAAATTAAGCACGAATTCTAAAGCAATCAAGGAAGCCAATATTGATTTTTTTTTTAGTTTGGTTTTGCCCGACCCAAACCCACCTAGGTTGCCCAGCCCAGCCCAGATCTGTCCATTGCTGATCGGATTATTGGAGACGTCGCATTTCTTCTCGCGTGGGGGAACGGAGCGTAGCACCTGATTTCGTTCACTGGCGGCATCGCCGATCAGCTCTGGCGCCTACTCCGCGTCTCGCATGGGGAGTATATCGTAGTGCTCAACTGCTCATAAGTCGAGGTCCTCATTTTTATCTTGAGGAATCAGTTCATTAGGAAGCCATGGCAGTTGAAGCAACCACATCAAAGAGTTCGATCCTTGTGTGGTAATAACGTCAAATCCTATAATGGAATTACAAATTGATCGGTCTGTTCATTCCTGTTGTAGCATCGTCAAGATGTAGTCATAGCTGTCAGATGGACAAGATGCCATCGACTTGGATAGTGGAGGGATTGATTTCAGATGGTTTGTAGTAATATGAATTTCTTTTCCTCTGGCCTCCATGGATTAGCTGCGGACGAATTAGCTGCCGCCGTTGCCACGCGAAGAAACGAGCAGCCATTAATTCCCCCGTGAACGCGGCGGCTGCGTCGGGTTAATTTGGTTATGGGCTGCGTCGGGCCAGCGACTTAAAATCTATAATGATTTTAAATTTTTAATTAACAACTTTGCTGCTTTTAGATCCGTGCTACATTTTAGAAAGGGAGTATCGAAGCACTTCTCCCAGGTAATATGGATGCAAAAATGTACAAGTCCCACGTTCCATGCTAGCAGATGTTTCTTCTACTAACAAACCCGGCCGACCAAACTCTCCTTTTTTGATCTCTTACGATAACGTCGAGAACCGGGGGTTGTTATTATGTTTGTCACATCACGAAGTGGAAGACGATGGTCCATCATCATCAGTTGGAAACAATTATCACCTTTGTGGTATTTTATTTCTAATACTGCAAAGACCAATATGATAAATGATGTCAGGTATTCTTAATGGTTATAAATGGTATGCGATTACCTTACAACCATGAAATAGCTCTTTCTACTGACCGCTCGATCATAACAGGTAATCATGTGGCTGCAAAGTCCGTTGGACCAAAATCAAGAACCTCATATACACGTGCACCAAAGTATAGTAGAGTACTCCTAAAATATATAATTAACTAATTGCAAACAAAGATAGGTTAACACAAACGGACGAATCAGGCTTAGCTTAAATCTATACCTTAGACCTAAGAAACCTGTGAAGCATAGTCAGATCGATGGCATCGCTGCCACTGCATCAGGCCAAATGAGAAACATCATGAATTTCGATACACGCTTTTTGGAGTTGCAATAAATTAGGAGAGCCACAGAGATTTAAGAACAAAATATAATGCATGAGTATTTTAGCAGCACACAGGTATGTGTATTGAAAATGTATCGTGCATGAAAATTATGGAGCCACATAAAATAGTGCTAACAGACAAAAATTCCTGAGACACATAAAACAATGCTCGTGAATAGGTCAAAAGACAGGGGCTACTATGAAAAAGAGCAAGGGTGGGATTTATGTGTAAAAGGTGGGATCTTTCTAGGGGGTATAGGCAAAGGTTGCAAGAGACAGGTTATGAAGCTTTTGTTTGGGAATTCCCTAGGGACCTAATGGCAAAACTGCCACCTTATCTTCACGATGAAGACCACGGCTTGTTTCTGAACGCCATGGCCGGCGGACAGAAGATTCCTGGTCGGCCGAAATCCTAGCTATCCTGCGGCCTAGGACCTCGGGAGCAAAGCAGAACGGAGAGAGGAGATCGAGGGGAGCACAGATGTGTGCTCACCAAGGACGGGGACGGACTGGAGCGGCCGGATTTAGAGGTGGCGGCAGGCGGCCGGCTCTGTTCTTGGTGCAGACGGACGGACAACGGCAGGTGGCGAACGTGTGGCTCAGCAGTTCAGCGTTGTGGTCATCTTGGCGGCATCAACTTGGCCTTCACATGGGGAAGCTTCTCCGGTGGATGGACAAAGCCGACGAGCGGAGCCCGTGGTGGCGCCGGCTCGTTTCTGAGGGAGGATGGCCGCAACGAATTGGCAGGGCGGTGGCACTCTGAATCGGTGGTGGCGCACGAGCTTCTCATCACGACGGAGCGCCAACAACCGGATGGCGACGGGAAGATGCAGCGGGTGCCCGTGCAGGAGCCTTCTGAATTCGGATCTTTACATACTCAATAGGTGGGTCCACAAGTGGGTACAATGCGTGGGTACACACGCGATGGGTGAGAAAAACAATTCGTTTTTGGCAGAAACGTTCTCCAAATTGCGATTTTTCGGTCCTTCATAGTCCTTCCACCCTATCCACTCCTAAAAACACATGACGGGTGCGTCCGGCGTGAGGGGTAAGACGGGCCCGATTTGAGTGAGAAAAGTTTTTAATTGTCTTCGCTCCTTATAGTATAGATAAGTGCCATTTTGAAATGACGTATGATTAAATTTAAGCAAGAAACTTGAATATACTACGTGGGTAAAATAATACGTGTGTAAATCAAGTACATAATCCCTTCGTTCCACTCCAATTTCTGTACTCCATTACTTTTCTATCCAAACAAAGTCTCGTACAGATTAGAGCATAACTAGGCTGATACGCACGCTACACCGCGCTGCTCATAACGATTATATCATAATTTTATGTAAATACATAAAAAATTTGTATAATATCATATACTTTATATGTAAATATATAGTTTTGAAAACACTTTTCTTGCGAAAAATAGAACATAATTTCAGTGAAAAAATTGAAAAAAAAATAGAACACCTTTGCTAAAGCAAAATTTGAGAAGTCATATGTAACTAAACAAAAACTAAGACAAAATATTGAATAATACAATTTCCAAACGAAATTGGGAAAATACATAATTTAAAAAATTGTTGTTTAAGGTCTTCTCGCTTACATAATAAGAAAAACATATATTTTTATCATGACTCCTACTGAAAAGAATGAGAAAATATTGAATAATACAATTTCGTTCCAAACGAAATTGGGAATACATAATTTCAAAAATCGTTGTTGTCTTCCCGCTTAAATAATGAGAAAAATATAATTTTTAATCATGAATCCTACTCAATAGAATCGTAGGTCTCACAAATCAATGTGTGCGGGTCCCACCTGATGTGGGTCCCACACAAACAGTGTGTGAGCCCACGTGGGTCTCACATGAACAGTACCTATGGGGTCATAATTCAAGAGAGAGCTCCTAGGCTAGGAGCTTTAATATATAGGTATGGATAATCAGCTAAAAATATTTATCTACAGTGAAAAGAAAAATGCAAGAAGGATGGTGACACACTGACACCAAGGAACAACGCGCGGGCGCACTAGGTTAAGCATGAATGAATTAATAATTAATAACACTAGCCGCCTTGCCTTTCTAACTTTAGATTAAAAATCGTGATCATGGCAAAGGGTGATCCAAATAGAGCTTGGCACTGAGGAACAGAAAAGGATGAACTTTAGGTTTAAAAATCTGATCAGGGCAGAGGATGTACACACCTAGCCTGGCCTGTTACTTCTTGTTGGACTTCATCAATCGTTGAGTTTCAGAAAAAAAAAATGCACAGAGCCATGTGTCACATCAAGTACCCTTGAACGAGCATCTTATGGCTTGATCGAAAGTTTTCAAGTTTGTATAAAGTGTCTAGTTTTCACTTGATATATTCCCGAAATTCTGAACATAACCTCATCCAAAACGTTCTACTTTATTAATCAAATTGTAAACCCTGAAGTATCACATACTAACTTTCAAGATGACTTTTTTGAGGCACTCGTAGAGTAAAATTTTCTCAATTGACCCTTTTGTAAAACATTTTTTACAAATAAATTCGATAAAAAGAATTTTATAAAATAGACAATTTTCTAGGCGTAGCCTCCGTTAACGCCGAGATACTATTCCACCGGCACAGGGCACTCGAACTACAGGAACAAGCCGGAGGTCTTGAAGCCGCCGGGCTGTGACCCCCATTTCCTCCGTCATGTCCAAATCCGCAGCCTTCTCCATCCCAACCGGCAGTTCCCAGTCAAAATGGTAAAGGAGGCCAGCGAGCGCAAGCTCCAGGTGCACGAGCCCAAACGCCATTCCCGGGCACATCCTCCGTCCCGCCCCGAACGGCATGAACTCGAAGTCCGTCCCCTTGAAATCAATCTTGCCATCCTCAAACCTTTCCGGCACAAATTCCTCCGGCATGTCCCAGTATTTGGGGTCCCTGGCGATGGCCCATGCGTTGACGAACACGATGGTGCCCGCCGGCACGTCGAATCCTAGCACCTCGCATGCGTTCCGGCACTCTCGTGGGAGGAGAAGTGGTAGGGGTGGATGCAGCCGGAGAGCCTCCTTGATCACTAGGCGCATGTAGTGGAGATCGCCAAGGTCATCCTCTGTTACTGCTTGCCGTCCGGCGAGTGCTCGCCGGACCTCGCCTTGCGCCTTCTCCATCACTCTCGGGTTCCTCATCAGCTCGGCCATGATCCATTGCAGCGCTGTCGCCGCCGTCTCGCTGCCTCCGGCGAACATGTCCTGCACGACCACGCGTAGTCAAATTTCTTACTCTGCATCAATGAGGAAAAAACGCCATGGACTTTTTTTGGGGGGATTCAAGTGCGTGAGTGCTTACTCCGACCACTGACTTGATGTTGTCAGTGGTGAGCGGCACCTGCAGATCGCCTTCCCTCTGGATCCTCAGGAGCACGTCAAGCAGGTCCTCCTTGCCGTCGCCGTCGTCAGCTGCTCTGCTCTCCTCGTGTTCCCGGACCAAGGCGTCCATGAACGCCTCCGTCTCCTGCCGGTGCCGCTTCATCCGGGCGGGCATCCGGCTGACGAGCATGGCGAGGCGCGACGACGGGAAGAGGTCCGGCAAGCTCAACTTGGCGAACAGTTTGAGCCCGCGCTCCAGCATGGCCAGGAACGTGTCCCGGTCCTTGAACCGGCTCCCGATGATGGCGCGCACCGACGAGTCGGCGGCGTACGCGGACAGCAGCTCGCTCAGGTTCACCGCCCGCGCCGTTGGCGCAGCCGACGACGCCACGGCGCGGAGGAGCCGGCTGGCCTCCTCCTCGCGGACGGGCCTGAAGGACTCGACGCGGCGGGCGCTGAGCAGTTCGACGGTGCAGATCCTGCGGGTCTGCCGCCACCCGCCGCCGTAGGGTGCGAAGATGATGCCCTCGGCGCCGGCCGGGATGGCCAGCCGCACCATCCGCGTCACGGGGCGCGTCGCGAAGTCGAGGTCGCGCGCCCGCATCACCTCCCGGGCGGCGTCCGCGGAGGAGGCGACGACGACGGGGAGCCCGCCGAGGCGGAGCAGCATGAGCTCGCCGTGGCGCACCGCGAGGTCGCGCATGGCGCGGTGTGGGAGGGCGCCCGCGAGGTGGTGCAGGTGACCGATCACCGGGAGCGCCCACGGCGAGGGGGGCAGCCGCGCGCCGCCGCCTTGCCGTCGCCGGCGCGACAGCGCACGGTGGAGCCACAGGAATGAGACGACGGCAAGGAGGGGAAGCAGCAGCAGGTGCAGCGGGAGCGCCGACGCCATCGCCGCAGCCTTGGTGGCTTGGTGCCCGAATGATTGAGTGGGTGGAAGCAACAGAGCACAAGCCAACTGTTGCTTTGACAATTATCCGAAAAGACAAAGTGCTGCCCCTGCTTTTTGAGGTAGCAAATCCATGTAGTCATGATGCTGATCTTATCTATTTGAATCTGGCTCCTTGTTAACTGATTGAGATTTGTTTTATCTCTCAATCACCTTGCCTAACTGTTGGATATAGATCCAACAATCTAATACATCCACTCTCTCATCTTTTATTTCTCCCTTCCTATCTTCTTTCTGACGCACACGGCACTGACGCGACGCAGGGAGCTGCGGCGCCCTTGCCGCCGACACCTCCCGCCCGTCTCCGACGGCCTTGGCCACCTCCGCCGCCGCCCTCCTCCGCAGCCCGACCCTAACCCATCTGATCGGGACGCCCCCGCCGCCTCCACCGCCCACCGGGGATCCCCCACCGCTCGGCTCCGGCGGCGCCCTCGCCGCCTCCGCTCCGCCGCCGTCTCTCCCGCCTCCACCACCGGCCAGCGAGCCTCCCCGGAGCTCCCTCTACAGCCTCGGGATCAGAGGTAAGCCCCCAAACCCTAATCTCTCTGATGTCACGCCCCCGCCCAGGACCTGGCCCGACCGCCGGCAACCACCACCCCGGTCGGCGGCTCTTCGCCGCCTTGCCGGCTGCCCACACATCGCCGCCCACTGCCAGTCGATTCCTTCCAACCCGAACCTTCTTCTCTAAGTCTGACAGTCATGGAGACGGAACCCCCAAGCACTAGAAACCCCAGAACACTAATGCCGCCGCCCTCTACCACCACCCGGCCGGCGGCGGCCTAGCCGCCGGCCACTCCCCCCACCTTCTGCCCAACGCCGAACCCCCAGCCCCAACCCGGAACTGATCAATTGAAATGCAACGTCTCTGTGCATTCTTGTTCTCAGACCACAATTCTTTGTTTTTTTTTAAATTCCACAATTCTTTGTTGTGCACTCGATTGATAGATAATCCAGATTTCAACAGACTGACAAGGAGCAAATCTCTATTTATTATAATCAATCATGTATTCTTCCTCTGTACCAAATTCATCTAGAGACCAAAATGCCAATAACGAAATATTAGCTTGAGCAAAACAGACTTCCCCTACTGAATTTTAACGAAACAAGATGTTACGAAGATACCGGGTATTGAGCTTCCCAGCTCGGTTAGCTCCAAAAGATTTCTGTTCACCTTGGGCCCTGAGGCTGATCGCACTCGTCATACTTCATTTGCATACCCTAATCAAGATTTTCCAGTACAGTACCATTTTCCCGCACTCGTCATCTCCTATATCTCATACTCCAAACCAACTATACTATATTTTATTTACTCATCCCAACTTCCATCTACTCTCTCTTACCTTTTCTTTTTCTCTTCTTTTATTCCCCCTTTCCACCACCGACAGTCAGCAAGCTCCCGCCAACAGCCACACCCTAGGGGCGCCCCCTCCCTTCCCCAACCAGCTGCAGGGTCGGCTGCTCCCTCCGCCCCTTCCCAGCTCGTCGTGTCCGTCCTCCTCCGTCCTCCTCTCCGTTGCCGACGGGTCTCGCGGCGATGGCAGCGCGCCGGCGAGCCCCTGCGCACTCCGGAATGAGCGCGTCTCTACCTTGCTATCCATATGTCGGCCTCTCCTCTCTACCTCCTGCATCACGGAGAAGAAGGCCTCCTCCGCCTTGGCAAGGAAGGCGGGGAATCAATGGTGACCGGCTCTCCTGTTTCCTCTGCCTCATCTCTTCTCCTGCTCGATTCCCTGTCGACGCTCCCGTAGCGCTCCCCATGCACTGTCGGCCGCGGCGGAGCTCCTCACCGCGCCTACTAGCGGCGGATCCACTGCATCCATGGCCGGATTGACACGGCGGCGGCGCGGTTCGGCTCCATCTCCACGTGCAGCTCCTCATCGAGTCACGCCATGGTGATGGGCGACCTCCGCAACGAGCTGGCGGCGGCGGAGACCTCGAAGGCGATGGGTGGCGGCGGAGACCCTGGCGTGGAGCCCTGTCTCTCCTCTCATCGACGGCGAGGCAGAGGAGACAGGCACGAGCGAGGAGCGGGAGCCCGAGGACGACACGAGGTGGAGGAGCTCCTCGCGGTGGTTCCTCGTGGCCTGAGGCGGATCCGGATCCGGTTCCTTGTGACTGCGGTGAAGCCTGCGCAGCCGACGGCGGCCGAGCTCCAGCACGCGCGGCATGCGGCGGCTCCTCCTCCCTCCGCCCAACCCTCCCCCATCTTCCTCTCCCTGCTGCCCCGTCGGTGTCGCCATCTTCCTCTCTCTGCGATGGTGCGGAGCAGCAACTGCCGGTGATGAGGTGCGCCCGCCGCTGAGCGTAGCGCACGCCCTGTAGTGCGCTGCATCTAGCGGACGCGGGATGCGAACGGAGCGTCACGTACGTGCTAGCATCCCCCGACGCAGCCTCTCCGTGTGCTACTACGTACTGGAGCACCTCGTAGCGCACGGGGTGGAGTACCCAGTGCGACCAGCCTGAAAAAGAAATCGAGTGTGCGAATCCAATAATGAGAAGATTACAAATTTCAAATGCAATGGGAATTTCAACAACTCGTACCTGAAGCAAAAGTAACAAGTTCCTTCAGCTTGCATCTGTGGAGGATAGCAAGGAGTCTCTTTCTCCCGGTATCTATTCCGGCCTTCCCGGCATCTTTGATTTGCGACCTGGAACACGGGGTGTGTTTGCGACCCCGGCCCAACAGCCCGACTGCGCTCCCGTGCTGCAACTAGCCTTGTTTGCGCCCCTGGCTCGACTTGAGGCCCGACTCCGGGAGGCCAAAAGCCACCTCTCCGCCTGGCTCCCAGGAAACGCCGCTAGGGTTCGTTTCCTGGAAGTGCGCCTGCACGCGGCGCACGCAGGGCGATTTCTCCGCCTCCCGCGCGTCGACAGGGTGGCTGGCGCGGGAAGGTGAAACTTCCTCGCGTGGGGGAATGCGAGGTCCAGCGAAATCCCTCGTGGCTATATATGGCGATGGCACTACCCCTTCCCCCTCCTCTCCCTGCTCGTTGTTCTTCCACCCCCCCCTCGTGAGAGACCGGAGGCGATTGTCTGTGAGCCGTGACGGTGTACACCTCCGGCGGTCTTCTTCTCCGTTCCCTGCTTTGGAGCTCTGTCGCCGAGCAGCTGCTCCGCCTTGTGCCGGGACTCTGAGGTGTTGGGCATCTTCTTCGTCTCCGGCCGATTTGCTTCCTCTACTTCCAGATCTGCTTCCTCTACTTCGAGATCTGCTCTGTATTCATTGATTCGACCTCAAGCCCACGGTGAAATCGACCCCTAATCTTTCTTTTGTCTTGTGCTTGGTTGGTGAGTTAGGGTTCTATAGATGATGTTGTTGATGCTCTAGCTCTCTTATTTCTGGTTTGGTACATGATGTTCTTGATGTTGTACCACTCTTATTTCTTGTTCGGTAGATTCTTGTTCGGTAGATGATGCTGTTGATGGTCTGTTGCTCTTGTTCTGGTTCAGTAGATGATGTTTTTGTTGTGGTTCGGTTTGGTACTGTCAGTGTTTTGGTCACTGAGCCTACCAAGGGGTACCCGAGGTAGTAGATTGTGCGGTGGAGGATCGTGAGACCTGGAACATGAAGGTAAAGGCAGGGACACAGGACACAGATTTATACAAGTTCGGGCTGCCGGATTAGCGGACCCTACATCCTGTTTGGAGTATCATGTATGGCGCCCTGCGCTTGGGTGTTCCCTAGAGGGGTTGGGGATGTCCTCTTAGGTACCCGGCCCTCCTTTATATAGTCCAGGGGGCGGGTGCGTCGGTTACAAAGTAGGAGTCCTAGTAGGATTACATGGTACGAGTCCTAGTAGGATTACAAGGATTTATGGTATGAGTTCGTATTCTTCCATGTATGGGTACCTAGGGTATATGGTCGACAGTGGGTAAAGTGTACAACCTCTGCAGAGTTAAAACTGATCGATCAGTCGTGCTCACGGTTAAGAGCGGCTTGGACCCTCACATGATAATCAAACTTAAAGATGGAATTAAATCGTGGTTTTCATATGGTTTTGAGATGAGATGTTTTCTAAATGCTTAAGTGGGTTGGTATGAACTTTCATCTAGTAAATAGGTGCTTGCTAATAAAATTTGACCAACATTAAAATGCTAACCACTGCAAAATCTTAGCCTATCCTTGATAGCCTTGCATCTTCCCCCACTTGTTGAGTACCAACCATAAGTGTACACACTCTTGCTAAACCGCTGCTCAGAAAAAGAAGAAGAAGAAGGTGTATCAAGTCCAGAAGATGGTGCTAGGCATACGCAACCCCCAGTCGATTGCCTGTGAAGTTTGAAGCCTTTGCTTCCCAGAATTCTGCTGTAAATCTCTGATAATCTCTCTTTTCTTTATGTGATATTGTTTCTGTTATTCACTGATGATGTCACTATATGTATGAAACTAGATCCTGCCATACATATAGGTAGCACTTGGTTTGTTTTGGAAACCGGGTGTGACAGAAGTGTTATCAAAGCTGTATCGATTGTAGGACGTAAGCCTAGATAGCAATGGTCTCTTCCTAAGGTCTGTTTTACTCTAAAAATAATTCCTACTATACCCTTGACCTCTTGAAAAAAATTTGTCACCTCTTGACAATTCTATTATGTCAAATCCTCCTTGATATCTTACCTCTCCTGCTTGATTTTTGTTTCATTTGTATTTCTTGTTTTGCAAATGTTAGGTTCTTTCTTGTTTCTCTAACCCTCAATCCTTGCATATTCATTTTCTCTCCCCTTCATAACAATTTAATCTTGATCATACATCTCCTTTGATGTTTGATTTTCCTTATCTCATGCATCTCAACTCCTTTTGATCTGTTGGTGATATTGCTTACCCATACTCCTTGATATTTTCATCTTGTTCTGGTAAACCTATTTTCTCCTTGAGCTCACTTTCATTATATCCATCTTTCCCATGCACCTCTCATTGCTTCCTAAGTTTTGTCACTTTGGATCCTTGTCTTGCTTTTTATTCCAAAGTGATATCCTACTCTCTATTTATTCAAAATGTTTAGATAATCCGTGTCACCTTACCTAAAGTTCTCTCAATTGACCTGAAGAATCGAATGGAGCTACAATTTATTGCTTGAAGTCAACCTTAAGTGACTGAAGAAGCAAGCATCCCAACCAAGCATAGGAGGATACCTTCTAACCCTATTAACACTGTGTAGCATCGTTTCTTTGATTGTCTGCTGATTGGTGGAATTCAGTGTTTTGGTTGATGTTGCTTGTCTTTATGATCTTGTTTGAGTTGGTTCTTTGTATTGATTGTTGGTGTATTGTGGGTCTTCTACCTACAATAACATCAGTTGCTTAGTTGGGTTCTTATTTTGTACCTCCCACCTCCTTGCTATCATCCTTTCTTTGGGCTATTTCAATGGAGGACATCAAGATGGAAGGTAAAGACAACACCAACATCAACAAACAGATGATATTGTCATCACCAATTTCTACATGAAAGCAAGTTGAAGAAAAAGGTCTCATTCTCAATTCCCTAATCTTACTCTAATGAAGATTACAAGAACCAAGATGAAGATGAAAGCAAGGAGATTCAACATGCGACATGGAAAGATGTTAACCATGCTGTCATAATCTTGTTTGTCTCCCTCTACCTTGTTCTTTTCTCTTCGAATCTCGGGACAAGATTCTGTTTAAGGGGTAGATTTGTAACACCCTGAAATTTTGGATTTCAGGATGTTATTAGGAAGAATAATACAACAACGATTTCTCGTAATTTTAAAACTTACCCAACATTTATTTTCTTTACAAAAAATTTAGTACAAGAAAACCATTGTTTGCATTTTCTAAATTAAATAAAATGTTTCTCTGAGTCTTTTTTTCGATTTCATTTGTTTTTTTGAGTTAGTGTTTTTAAAAAAATCATAAAAAGATCAAATCCAAATCTCTCTTCATCTCTCTATCTTTTTATAGTATGTTGTCCAACTCATCATCTCTCTATCTCTTTCCAGCCCATCCAGCCATCTTTCTTTTCCCGACCCAAACCTTTGCTCGACCCAGCAGCAATCACAGGCTATCGGCCCAAACCATCGTCGGCCTGGCTCACCCTTTTCCTCTCTCCTACCGCTGATAGGTGGACCCCGCCCATTAGGCCTGTCTCCCTCGTCTCACATCGGACCAGAATCGAATCGAGTCTGTGTGCCGCCACCGGCCATATTCGGCCTACGCGCGAGGCTTCTACCCGTGCGACGTGCTTCGTACCCGAGCCGCGCACCTGTCACCCGCCTGGCCCTCATGTCTGCGCATCTCTGGCCACCTACCTCGCGCCGCACACCTCGCTCAGCTCTGCGCACCCGTGCGCTGCACCAGTGCTCATCCGCACCCGAGCCGCTCGGCTCCAATCCGCGTGCCGTCGCCACCTCAGCGTGCACGTCCAGCCATACCGCCTGCTCACACCGCTAGCTCTCCCGTGCCGTCCGCCCTTCAATTCTCGGTGGAGCATTCAACAGCTGCCCTCTCCGTTTCCCCTCAGTCTGCTCGTAAAGGCCACCAGCTTTCAATCTCTCACTAGAAACGGCCACCCGCTGTGCAATGTCCATCAATCACCGGCTGTCAACACGACTTGCGCCTGGCCGCGACGTCCCTCCACTCATGCTCGAGCGCCGCACCGCTCACGCCTGGCCGCCAGTGCCCCCATCCGCTTGCCATCCCTGCGGCTTTTCCATCAACCACGCCTGCACCCGCGAGTGTGCCCATGCCGCGCTTCGCCTCTTTCGCCGCTCCCTTCGATCCACTAGTAACGGCCGTCATTACCTAGCCTCCACTAAGGCCATTGATGGCCGGCCATCACTTGTTTTTAATCCCCATCAGTACTGCCTCTGTTTCCCAGTTGTGCCCCTATAAAGCCGGAGCATCGAGCTTCTTCGCACCCCTGCTGCTCGCGTGCTGCCCTGCCTCGCCCCTACTCGCTTTGTGTCATCGACGTCGTAGTCCGAGCCGGATGAGCAGAGTGCCGTCGTCGGGCTCGACAGCTCGATTCATCGCATCGAGTTACCACCAGAGCAAGTCAGCATCACCAGGAGCACCACGACGCCGAGGTGCATGCTCTCCACCAATCGTCGTCTGCATCTCGTCGATGGAGCACCTTCACTCCTCACTACCCGAAGCAGAGCACCACCGCCGGCTGCTCGATCCGTCGTGTCCAGGGGTCCTCGATGTTGAGCTGCATCCGTTCCGACCCTTCCCGGAACCCGAGTCGGTCTTCCATGCCGTTCGCCATCTCCGCCGCCGGCCCTCATCACCTTCCCGCTGCCGGAACATCGCCGCCCGCGCGCACACGGGCTGTCAGTCGCCGTCTCTGCCTACCTCCGATTCCGGCTGCTGCACCACCTCCCCATCATCGGTGAGCGCATCCTCGAGCTCTTCTCCTCTTCCTCTTTCCATTCTGCTACTCACCAAAACCCCTAGCTCTCCCAACCGCTGCCGACTTGGCCGGCCAAAGTCCTCTGTCCGTCGGCATGGTGTCCAGGAGCAAGCCATTGACATCTATCTCTGATTCTTTGAATAGATAAGGCTGTTTTTCCTTTAAGTCCCCGGTCTATTCCCAAATCAGAGCCAGATAATTTGTCTCTTGTAATTGTTGCCCATAACTCCCTAGAAAGATCCCACTTTTTCACATAAATCCCACCCTCGCTCTTTTTGTTGTTAGACCCTATCCCTTTTCATGAGCACTGTTTATGTGTCTCGGGATAATCTTTTGTCAGCCCCTTTAACCTTTAGTTAACCGTGTTTAGGTCCTTGCAGCCTTGTTTAGTTCATAGATCTCGCGTTTTAGCTCTGTTTAACCTCGTTCTTGTTGCGCTAGGTTCATATGAACTCAAAGTACATGTTAGAAGCAATGTTGAACATGTTCTCTATTTTGGAATTTATTTAAATATTTAAATATGATTAAATCCTTATATACATGTTTTTCTAATTAAAATCAAACTAGAGTTCAACCTCATGTTTTCAAACTATAGATGGCCAAACGGGCCGCTCGGTCCGGCCCTGGCACAGGCACGGTCAGGCACGACCTTATTCGGCACGGCCCTACGCGGCCCGGCTAGCAATAGTGTCGTTCCTGTTAGGGCCGTCGTGCCAAATCTCAGGCACTGGCACGGCACTATAGGCCCTTAAACGTGTCGTGCCGTGCCAATGGGCCAACAGTGTCGTGCCGGCCCTGGCAATAAACCAGCAAAGCACATCAGTGTGCTCAGAATCACAAGGAGGTTATAAATATAACTTAACAAATGACAGGAAAACCACCAAATCAACAGAAACATACAAAACACAGATATGTGAAGGAAAATGATAATTAAAAGGGGAGCTTGTGCAATGGCTGCCTCATTAAAAACCTGCCTAGGTAAAACTCACCCTTGTGAGAAACCCTAGGTAGGGAAAAAGAGTACAGCCAAGCTCCATACAAAAGTTCATAGATAAGCCCTAAATACTACAAGTCCAGAGTTTAGTTCTAAATATTATAGTCCCATTACATAAATGATAATCAATCAAGGTAATTTTCTTGAAATACTTCAAGTTCCTTGTCCTCCACCATCTGTTGCATCCTTGCTGCTGCTGCTTCCCAATCCTTGATGCAGGTCAACATCTCCACCATTTCAGGCTTCAGCTTCCTCCGCCGCTCCTCAATGATCCTGCCAGTCATGCTAAAAGTAGATTCTAAAGATATGGTAGACACCGGAAGTCAAAATATCTTTACCATAATTGATAGAACTAGATATGTAAGTTTGTGTTGATGCCACCAGTTGAGTATGTTAAATTCATCAGTTAACTGATTCACAGTGTCACAGTCCAAGTAGGATACAAGTTCAGAAGCATTAGAAGCTGAAGCTATTGCAACATGCAACAATGCAGTTGCAGAGGTATCTCTAGACATGCTTAGAGTAGCAGCTAGAGGTTGCTTACCATTACCACCAACATTACCTTCATCATCATCATAAATTTCATCCCAAGTAGATCTTTTCTTACCAGACAGGATAGGAGGGTCAGACCTCCTCAACCTAACACCTCCATATTTCTCCTCATACTTGTTGTACACATCTGTAAGACGAGCTCTAGTGGTAACCAAGTAAGCTGCATAGTCTGTATCAGTAAGATTGCTTAACCTCCTAAGCACTCTAGTAAAACTTTTCATTGTAGCTCTAGGGTCCAAGATGAATGCAAAAGAATAAAGCAATGGTATATTCCTCCAATACTTGTTATACTTGTCTATCCTAGGTTGAACCACAGATTTGATGTGAGGATCATTAGCATAAGTCTTTAGGTGTTTAGCAATGTTAACTAGATAATGAATCATAAGTGGAGATGTAGGATAGTAAACACCAGACAAAGCAACAGTTGCATCATAAAATAGTTCAAGAAATTTAAGCACTTTTTCTGCCATTTCACAATGTTTATCATTTAAAAACAGCTGGCCACTATCAGCCCTGGGATAGTTAGCATGGACAAAAGTAGTGAATGTATTCCTATGAGGATACAAATGCTTAAGCATCAGATAGGTAGAATTCCACCTTACCTCCATGTCCAACTGAAACTTTCTAGGCCTGATAGAAGTTGCAACACAGTAACTACTATATGCAGCAATTCTTTGATTAGATGAGTTCAGCCAAGATATTACAGTTCTAAATGTTTCAATCAAAGTCTTAAGATCAGTAAGTGCCTCCTTAATAATGAGATTAATGATATGACATGCACAATGCTGATGTAAGAACATAGAATGAACATTCTCTTCATCACAATCATCAAAAGGAACAGACATAACAGGCACTTCAATATGAAGGTATTTAGACAGTACAGGTCTAAGCTTCTGCATTCCTATAGCATTAGATGATGCATTGTCTAAAGTAACAGCAAACACCTTTTCAGACAAACCATAATCAGCAAGCACATTTGCAACACAATCAACAATGTTTTGTCCATTGTGGGACACATCATTAAGCCTAAGACCAAGCACCCTCATCTCCATTTGCCAATCAGAGTTTATGTAATGAGCAACAACACTAAGATAGTCCTCTTTGGCATTACCAGACCAGATATCAGAGGTGAGACACACACAATTAACAGCAGATGAACTAACAGTCTCAACAAGCTTAGCCTTGCACTAAGAAAAGTATTTCTGTATGTCTCTAGTTGTGGTTTTCCTAGAGACACTTGAATATTTAGGATTATGAGCAGTTTTAATGTATTCTTCAAACACATCACTTTCACCCATACAGATAGGCACATCAAGTCTAGCAATCAATTTAACAAGCGCAGTACGAGCAAACATAGGATAGTATTCCCAATTACGCATACTACCATCAGGATTAAAAGAAATCTGAGACTGAGACATGCGGCATTTTTTTCTTTCCTCTTTTCACATTTATTCCTATGCCGGCGGAGATGACCAGTGCCACCACTAGAGAGAGCAGAGTATTCCTTGTTGCAATGGAGGCACTTAGCACCATACCTGACCTTCCTACCATTGACGACTTTGAAGAGCTTCTGGAAATCCTCCCACACAGGCGAGGTAGAGGGACGCGTGCGCTCGTTGCCCGCCACAGGTTCGCCCCCTTTTCATCATCACCACTGAGATCGATGGGAGCCTGATTGTTATGACCCATTAGTGCCTCGGCGTCCTCTCAAATTTCATCATCATTGTCATCTCCGGCCAGCCCGTACATCCGCCTCTCCTCGTTGAAACCGACCTCGACAGTCTCTTCGTCGGAGCTGGCCATCGTGCTTCGCCAGTGTTGACGGCTGTTAAGTACCACTTTCAGCCCTCAATATTGTCACATAAATGGAGGCATTTACATTATTTACTTGCATTTTGGTTTGAATAATGTAGTTCCACTTGTCCTTGGAGATTATTTGTATGTAGGTGAAATACCCCTTAAAAGAGATGGAAACCCACCTTCTATGGAGAAACCATGCCAACTCAGCTGAGGAGGTGGCTGCCACCAAGGAAACACATGGCATTCCACGTCATTGATCCAAGGGAAGCACTCACCGACGAATCAGAGAGCGACACATGGACTTCACATGGATCCATGGGCCCACCAGAGCTCCAACTTATCAGGAAACTTGGCATGCACGGAGGACAAGCATCAGGGCCCACATGTCAGCCTGCCTAAGAAAGCACAACCGGGAAGGCCGCCCTAGGGGTTCGGCCAACCCTGGGATCGGCCGAACCGACCTAGGGTCGGTTCATCCCGGCCTTTCACGTGTCACTTGCTCATTGGTTGCTGGCTGCATCTTGGGGTGTTTTGGAGCACTTTGAGCCTCCAAACAAGCCTTGTCCCTGCCTATAAATAGAAGGGGAGGGGCTCTCATTTCACACACACCACTCTCTCATTCTCCTCTCACTTTTAGTTTCCAAGGCTAGGGGGTAGGCTAGAGTAGCTCTTCTTCAGGTTCCAAGTCTTCTTTGGAGTCTAGGTATGAATTCTCTTTTATCTTTATTTCATTGTATGACTTTGATCTACTTCAGTTATTCAGCTATTTCATATAAAGTCATGGTAGATCATATGCTTGATATGTTCTTGAGTTCATCCTCTGTTCATCATTTAGAGGCTTGTGTTCTTCATGAACACTACCTTTTGATCCACTTGAAGGATGATAAACTCATCCTTATGTGTTTGTTCATAAGTTAAAGGCTCGTGTTCTTCACGAACATGACCCTTTGATCTTGTTGACTAGACATAAGAGAGTTCGTATCTGTTCGTATGTCTAGCCTTAGTTGATCTTGTTAGATGGCATGAGAGTGTTGCATGAGGTTTGTGTTCAAGCTACAGTACTCAGTCTAAGTTGACCAGTCTTCTGGTGGCTCTCACCCTGGGTCACAATAGCCCGGGACGGGTGAAGTCTAGCAGCAACACAGGCATGGTGCCTGGGTTGTCTGGCTACGTTAGTTATGAGCATACCCCCCGTAACGATAGAGGTAGGTCCGCAGTGGTGACAGTTGTTGGATCCTTTGCAACCCTCCACGCCGGGGTACCTGCTGTAGGAGTCTAAAGTCTAGTTTTGCAGAGTGCTGGTCGTCGCGGGCTAGCTCCCCGTTTGTACCTGGGTGCTGAACCTTACCCTGTCATGCAATACTCATGCCTATCTCCTGTATTTTCTAGCTTTGTATGTTTAGTACATTAGAACCTAGAGCTAACTCGTATGTTCCCCCTAAGCCGTAGTGTGCTAGAGTAGAGGTAGATCTGAGTGTGTGTGTCACACTACCCTTTTATATCTTTTATCTTACCCTTGCCTTTGAGTTTGTTGTTTCCTATATCTATCTCTTAGTTTACATTCAGTGCAAAAGCATAAGTCTATGATATCCGCCATTGCCTTCCACGGATACGATACCCTTGGAATATTCTCCTTCCTTAGGGAAATGCTACAATGGTCTATCTGTGCGCTTGCGGATTCGTTCATGATCGTTTAGATTAACCTTTGGCAAGTCTTGATGTTCACGCTAACTCGTCGTCATTAGTTGTGACGTTAAGAAGTGCCTACAAGGCGTTTTTTGGTGTTGCCACTGAGGATGGATTCCAGATCTATTCTTAAAGTGACGGCGCTAGGAAACGCCAACAAGCATTTCTGGCGCCGTTGCCAGGGAAGGCACAGGATTATCATGAATATGCTTTGCATCTGTTTATAAGCTATGAGTAGGTTAGGACAACTCTCAATGCAGGCTAACCTTGATTGTCTTCTTTTATCTTTGGATGATGAAGACAAGTAGTGTATTACTGGTTTCAACTTATCGGAGAATTTCACTGAAGATCCCGAGTCACTTGTGAGGAGGGCTCGAATTCATTTCGACTCACCTCGTCGTACTCGTCCGGAAGGCGAACCAGCTTCCTTTGTACCATCCACATCAAACGCTATGGCCCAGAAGACACTTCGTGAGTACTCAGCTCCTTCTGCTGACCAGGTGCTGCAAGGCCCTGAGGTGGCAATGGGGACTGAAAATTTTGAGATCAAGACGGGTCTAATCACGATGGTACAGGCTAGCCCATTCTGTGGCAAGCCAAATGAGGATGCCAATGCTCATTTGCAGCAATTCCTAGAGCTATGCAGCACTTTCATCATCAGGGGTGCAAATATGGATGTTGTTCATCTTCGACTGTTTCCATTCTCTCTCCTGGGGAAAGCCAAGCAATGGTTCTATGTGAATCGTGATGCTATTAACACTTGGGATAAGTGTTCAGAGGCATTCATCAAGAAGTTCTTCCCATCGGGTAAAACCAATGCTCTTCGTGGAAGAATTTCTGATTTTCAGCAAGCAGCAAGTGAATCCATTCCAGAGGCTTGGGAAAGGCTTCAGGAGTATGTCCTGGCCTGTCCTCACCATGGGATGGAGGATTGGTTCATTCTTCAAAGCTTTTATAATGGGTTGACTCTGACAGCACGAGGCCATATTGATGCTGCTGCTCATGGAGCATTCTTCTCACTCACACTTGATAATGCTAAATTACTCATTGAGAAGATGGTTTCCAACCAAGGGTGGAGTGATGAACGACTCCAACCACGACCGAGGGGTGCTCATACTGTCAAGGAAGCAGACATGATTACAGCCAAGTTGGATCTTCTTATGAGAGATTGGATGACTACACCAGCGAGAAGGCTGCCATGGCCACCACTACCCTACCTATGGACTCTCATATGACTTGTGAAGTCTGTGGCAACACTGGGCACTCAGGAAATTATTGTCCGGAGACTCAGGAGGAAGTGATGTACATGAATGGCAACAACAATGATTATCATCCACCTCAACATGGAGGCCAATCATGGAATCAACAACGCCCTTATTATCAAGGATGTAACCAAGGTAATTCTTACAACCGCAACCAACCTTCCTTGAGAGATCTCATTTTTGGGCAAGCTAAGATTAATGAAGGTGTTAACAAAAAGCTAGCTGCCCTTGATAAAACCTTGGAAAGTCTCAATGTTAACTTGATAGTTTTTCTTCTGCTCAGAAGAGCCAGCTGAGTTTCAACAAAATGTTAGAAACCCAGTTGGCTCAGCTGGCTGCTTTGCTTCCATCTGCTAATAACAGGAGGATCCCGGGGCAACCTGTATCCTCTTATGAAAATGTTAGTGTAGTGTCAGCTAGGTGGGGTAAGCCACCTAGGAAGACACGTGCTTCTAACCATGCAGGAAAGCCCATACAGCAAATTCTAGATCCATGGGAGGAATCAGCAGTTGTGCACAAGAAAGATCCAGGCTACCCGACTATCACTTGCACAATCTATTACAAGACGATCAGGCATGCCCTTTGTGACCTTGGTGCAAGTGTCAATCTCATGTCCAAGGCCATGTTCGAGCAACTGGGATATCCAACTCTCTCTCCAACATCACGGACTATACAACTCGTCGATTCAACGATACGATATCCAGAAGGAATTGTTGAGAGCATATTGGTTAAGGTCAAGAACTCTTATGTCTTCGCGGATTTCGTGGTTCTTGATATGGATGACGAGGGAGGAGTGCCGCTCATCCTTGGGCGACCATTTCTCAGTGATGTCCGGGCTAGAATCAATGTGGGTTCCGGAATAATCCGTTTCCGCATTGGGAAGAGGAACTTGTAGTTCAAGTTTCAGGACAAAGAAGAGCAATGCTATTTGGTGCAAGACAGTGTTGAGCAACTTAGGGGAAGGACGGAGTCTTTACCCCCAAAGAACAAATCTCTGTTAGAGAGGCAAAAGAAAATTTAGAAGGAATGGTGGAAGATTGAGATGGCACCACCCTCTACTTCTCAGGAGTGGGGTGCTGAGTGGAATTGATCGCTGAGAAGAGTCCAACTTGTCGGACTAAAAATGATGGGTCCTTTCTACCAAAAAGGTTAAAGCTGGTACTTATCTCATATTTCCCTTTCCAAATTTTATTTCCAAAATTGCATATTTGGTTTTCCAAAACCTTGCATCTGCATGCTAGATTTATCTAGCCCTTTTCCCTTTTTCAAAATAAAATTTCTGAAAATAATTTCTAAGTTTGAAAACCTTAGAAAAAATCATTTGAGCAATTTCTGGAGCAAACTTTGGCCGGTGCACCTGGGTATATCTCTACATAGCCGTTGGTGGCACGCCTGCCAAAGGGGGCCAGCCCCGGGCCCACAGCTGGGCTGGCAGAACCAGGGTTCGGCCGAACCCTGGCAACGGTCATGTGGGCCCAGCTTTGGCCAACGGCTCCTAGCCGTTGTGCAACGGCTAGTCTGCGGTGTGCTGCCCCATTGCTCTATAAATTGGACCCAAGAGGGGGTGTTCTTCACCCATTCACTCACACTCCCCTCTCTACTCCTTGCTCTCTTGGTTTTCATGGATTTCTTGCTCGAGATTGGATCATCAAGTGTTCTCTCTATTGTGTTGCTGAAAGTATTGCTATTGGTGGAGCAAACTCGGTAAGAATTTCATTTGATTTTACTAATCCATCACCGAGTTGCTCTTGTTGTCTCTTGTTGTTGTGCTAGCATGAATTGGGCGGCAAACACTCTCCGGAGGGTGACACGCTCCCGTTCGCGGGCAAGCGCGAGTTCATCCACCCCCGCCGAGCCGACGCCGAGCCCATCGACGATGGATTATGAAGAAGAGCAAGAGGAGCAAGCCGAGCCACAAGCCGCGGAGGAGGTCGTCAACGACACCCCCTACCTCAGCTTGCGGGGCGCTCAAGAGGAGCAAGCCTACGCTCTCCTGAAGGACCGAGTCTTCGCCCACACCCGGGACTTCGACCCGGCTCTCATGGAGAAAACAGGTAGAGTTAAATGCACTGTTGGCCCCTGAACTTGTAGGGCTGTGTCAAATAGGTCCATGAACTTGAAAACCAGTCATCTAGCCCCTCAAACTTGCAAACCCATTCACTCCAGGTCCAAGGCGGTTTTCTAGGCCACGTGGCAGCCTCTGGTAGGCCGTGCATGGCACTATTTGTGGTGCTGACGTCAGCGATGATGTCAGCACTTCTTTTTAATTTGCGCAATTGATATCTTTTTATTCGGAGCTCCAAATATAGCAAATAATATATCAATTTTGATCGTCTCGACGAGCTCTTTGCAATGGTGTACTCTGTTTTGTTATTTGAGATAGTTTTATTTCGTGAAAAATTAAATATTTCTGCAAAATAAGTGAGAATAACAAAATGATCAAACTTATATATTCTATGGCCAAATAAAAGCGCGGCACAAACAAGTGAGAATAATTTAAAAGTGGGAATAACAATTTGAATAATTTAAAAGTGGGAATAACAATTTGTTCATTTTTGAAATGCAATAATTTAAAAGACAATTTGAATAACAAAACAAGTGAGAATAACAAAACAAGTGGGAATAACAATTTGATCAAACTTACATATTCTATGGCCAAATGAACCTAAAAAGACAATACTCCACGTTACATAATAACAAAAATATTATTTATCTAACAAATTCCCCGATTTTGTTATTATTACTTATTTTGTAGAAATATTTAATTTTTCACAAAATAAAACTATCTCAAATAACAAAACGGAGTACGCCATTGCAAAGAGCTCGTCAAGATGATCAAAATTGATATATTATTTGCTATATTTGGAGCTCCGAATAAAAAGATATCAATTTCGCAAATTAAAAAGAAGTGCTGACATTATTGCTGACGTCAGCACCACAAACAGTGCCATGCACGGCCTACCAGAGGCTGCCACGTGGCCTAGAAAACCGCCTTGGACATGAAGTGAACGGGTTTGCAAGTTTGAGGGGCTAGATGACTGGTTTTCAAGTTCATGGACCTATTTGACACAGCCCTGCAAGTTCAGGGGCCAACAGTGCATTTAACTCAAACAGGTATGAATCTCGAGTTCACTTCTATTTGGCATGCTCTTGGTTGGGAGGAGTTTGCGCCAGTTACAGAGCTTGGCTCTCGGCCCCTCACCATCCAGTTTCTTTGCTCTCTTTCCGAGATTCTGGATGGCATTCAGTTTCGTCTTTTTGGGATCGATTATCGTGTTTCTTGGAAGGAACTTAGTCGTCTTCTTGGATTTAGTCCTCGTCATGCTGTTTCTCTGAAAAGGGCTTGTGAGGGTTTTGTTTGAGACTCTTTCTGGTCAGACATCTCTGGTCTTGTTTACAGTGGCAAGTTTGTACCTCGGTGCAACGATATTGTGCATCCCACTCTCCGTTTGTGGCACAAGTGGCTCGCCATTACTCTCTTTCCACGAGAGGATGTTCGGCCCGTGCGCAGCAATGAGATGATGCTATTATACGCCGCTGTTAACCAGATCAAGGTCTCTCCCGTTAAAGCTATGATTCAACAGTGGTTAATGAATTTCAAGATGATAGGTCCTATTGAGTGTACGTCTTTGGTGACTCGTATTGCTCTCAGACTCGGGGTTCTTAGCGGCAATCATGTACCCTTCATCAGGGCGCCCCGAGTTCTCATTGATGAGGCATACTTGATCCAAGGGTATATACTTAAGAAAGGCCCAGATGATTCTTTGACTTTCTTCTTTCCAGGTTATGCAAATCAAATCCTGTTACCTTACCCGGGGTTTCGATTGTATAGCTTGGAGTCACTAACCATTCCCCTTGTTACACAAGAGGAAAGCCGTCATGCTAGTGTTTCAGGCAGGTCCACCAGAAGCGCGGCAAAGAGAGCACACATGCAGGAGTAGCAGCAGTCACAGCCACAGCCACAGCCACAGCCACAGCCTGCTACACCACTGGTGGCAGGAGGGGCCCCTGCGGGGTACATGTTTGGGGTTACACCTGGATATACACCTGGTTGGGATCCTCCCACCTACCATCGGAGTGCGAGTGGCACGACTTGGGCGAGTGCGAGCGGCACTCAATGGGCTACACCCGCTAGTTCTAGCTCCGGTGGTCCACCTCCGTCTTCGTCCTTCCGACGGCACTCCTCAACCTCTGCATGCGATGCTCAGCTCATGCAGCAGATGGGAGAGCTCACCGTCCAGGTCATGGGATTGGAGGAGACGCTGAACATCCACGTCGAGTCTACCTCAGCGTGGCGGTGTCAGGTTGGTGAAAGGATCGCAGCCATGCAGCAGGCTCAGCAGCGACACATGGAGGAGCAGAGGGCTTACTACGCGAGTCAGGGTTTCTTCTACCCTCCTCCGCAGTGAGCCTGAAGCTAGCTTGGGGGAGGAACCCCATCCTGAGGTAACTTGTATCTTCCTTTGTTTTCAGAATATCTTATAAATGAAAACCCAAAAAAATCTGCAAAAATAAATAAATAAATAAAAGACCAAAAATATTTATTTGCTTTCATCATCATCATTTGCTTAGTTTGTTTTGATATGCATAGTAAGAATGCTTTGCCTCTATGGTTGAAATGATGAATAGTTGCTCTGTTTATTCTTCTCGTATGTCTTGCTTACAACTTTGTATCCTACCTAATTTTTGAGTTTGTTGGCTTGTATGTTCAAATCTTAGCTTGAAAACTGTGGGTAGCAAAAAGCATGGTCCTTGCCTAAGTTGTTGTGAGACATAATATGGTATAATAGAGTGCTATGATCTTGTGCTTAGTGATGCTTGACATCCGGAGTTTTTCTTTTTGAAAAAAATCAAAACATGATGAGTTCCTCAATGATGAGAATTTCCTATCCAAGGCCATATGTAGATTCTAGCTCTTAGCCTCCACATATGCAGCTTGTTCTCTCATTGAGTTTTGTCAAATTGTTGTGACCCTTGTTAGAACTCATACTCTCCTGATCAAGATCACGTACACGTTCATGATAAACTTCTACACTGGAAGTTAGCATTCATCATTTGCTCCATATTGCTTATGCATTCTTCCGCAAAATAAAACTCTATGTATCTTGGTATCATTCATCCCTCTCCAAACATCTACAATAGAGGCAAAGGGCTAGCTAAAAAAGAAGAGAAACAAAAAGAAAAAGCATGCTCAAAAGCATGGCAAAAATAAAATAAAGAGAGCTAGCCCAAGTCTCGAAAAAATTTTAAAAGGAGAAAGGATTGATATGTGCAAGAGAAAGAGTTCCACCATATAGATGGTAATAACTAGTACCTACTCCGGGGCTAGTGTCCACCTTACCATCAATCCCTCATTTCCTCATATAAAGTATGGTAATATCTAGCACCTATTTCCGGACCTAGTATCCACCTTGCCATGCTCATATCCATCACACACATATGCACATCTGTCACACCCTGAAATTTCCAATTTCAGGATGTGAATAGAAAGAATAATTTAAACAATGATTTTCTCTCAATTTTAAAATTTTCCAACATTTATTTTCTTTACAGGAAATTTAGTGTAAGAAAAATGCATTGTTTGGTTTTCTAAATTAAATAAGATGTTTATGTGAGTGTTGCATTCATGCCGATGCATCTTGGTGTTCATGAGTGCAAAATGGTTTTAAAATGCGCTTAGGAGCTGACCAAACCCTTCTGAGATTTTTCTGAAGCTGTTGAGATCCTCCTTGTCCCCGAAGTTGCACCAGAGCGCCGCCATCACCCGGACCGGCGCCGGCCGCCGCTGCCCTCCGTCGCCGGCCGTCTTCCGCCACCCCTTCGTCTGCGGTGAGCCACCCATCGAGTTCCCCGTCTCCTTCTCTCTCTTTCGCCCACTTACTCAAGCTCATGGACGCCCAGGTCACCGGCGATCCTCACCAACCGGAGCCTCCCCTGTCCACCGTTTCCCTCTGTCCTGAGGAAGAAGAAAGACACCTGGTCGTTTTGCATCTAAGTCCCCGAGAAAACTTTAATCCTAGATCCTTTTTCTTGTGTCTTGTCCCTCTTACAGAAAACCCCCTGAATCTAATAGATTCTCCAGATCCGGTCCATCCTGATGTTTTTGCATAAAAGTCCTCGAGTTTTTTACATAATTATGTATATGCCCTCGGGTTCTTACGGTTAAGCCCCTGAAAGTTTCCAATCCTTGCCAATAGGTCCCTGAACCTTGTTTTGTCCGCAGTTTTCACGTTTTAGCTCCGTTTTAATCCGTTCAAGTTGCGCTAGGTTCATAATGACATGAATTACGCGTTAGTGGTGTGTTTTCTTCATGCATGTTTTTTGAAAATTAATTTAATATTAATTTTGATTAATGTCTAGCTAAACATGTCTTTTCTAGATAAAATCTATATAGAGCTATACACCGTTTTTCATAATCAATATTAAATTGATTAATATTTATTTCACATGCTTTTGTAAATAAAATCTAAATAGATCTTTTACCCAGTTTTTCATGTATCAAATATTAATTTGATTAATAATACTTAACCTTTTGATAATTAAAAGTTGATAGGCTTTTACACCGGTTTTTGCAATAAATATTAATTTGATTAATATCAATACCATAATGTTTTAAATAATAATATGATCTGCTCGAATCATAAACTTACATTTTGATGATTCATATAGTTTAGCTTTTCTAATTTAAATGTTTAATTGGTATACCTTATATATATATGAATCTTTATAAATAAAACTTAACTAGTTCTCTACACCGGTTTTATAAATAAAGTTTAAATTGCTTTAATTCCAGCTTAGGGTATTTTCTTTATGAAATATCCTTTACATATCTTTTACTAAATTAAAAATAAACCAAGCTCATAGTCTTTTGTTTGATAAAAGTTCCTCGATAGCTTTTGTCTTTTCAACCTTAGTTACGTTCTCAATGTTGCGTAACCATAGATTCGAGCCTACCGTTTAGCACGCTCTTTTAATGCTTTTCTTTTGATTGGTGCATTGTTCTTAGTTGTACTTGTTTGTTTCCTTTGTATGTTTGTGCCCGATATTTGCTTCGAGTAGAAGATCGTTGTTCGTTTGCTTTGAAGATAAAGAGTTCCAAGAAAGCACGAGCTGAAGAGCAGTAAGAGTAGCTTTTCGTTGGAGAAAGGCAAGTGTCCCTAACTATCCTTCTACCTATGCTTTATTTACAAGAATACTATACTTTAATCGGAACATGGAGCGACCACCTAGGAAAACAGTGCAACCACAAGACATATGGCTCTATCTTTGTTGAATAATTAGAGACCTTAATGTTGTAGTGATCTTACCCGAAAGGGACAAAAGGGGAGGCGTTGATGGAGTATAGACTCGCTCTAGTAGGGAGTTGGGCTTGGCTAAGACACTGTACCTACTAGGGGACTTTATGCCCTACTGCGGCCTGAAACCTAGTGGGTTGCTATACATTTGGGAATCTTTGTAAAGGCCTCGTAGCGTCCCTATGCAATCACACCTAGGTAGTGTGGTATTGTGCCTACTTTTGCACAGCATGGTTGGGTCCAAAGTTCTTCTGAACTTTTACGCGACTTGTGGTGAAAGTGTACAACCTCTGCAGAGTTTAAAACTAATCGATTAGTCGTGCTCACGGTCAAGAGCGGCCTGGACCCTCACATGATTAATATACTTAAAGATGGACTTTAAATTGAATTCTGGTTATTTCTTGTGGCCTTGCTGAGTACCAACCATAAGTGTACTCAACCTTGCTAAACTGCTACTCAGAAGGAGAAGATGTGTGAAGCTGTTGAAGATGGTGTTGTTGCTAGATGTATGCAGCCCCTAGTCGTCTGCCTGTGAAGTTTGGTGCCTTCATTTCCAGGATAAAGCATAAATCTCTGATAATCCTTGTGTTTTCTTACGTGATATTGTTTCTGTTATTCACTTGTGTCAACTATATGCATGAAACTTGATCCTGGCATGCATATAGAACTGCACTTGGTTTTCTTTGGAAAAACAGGTGTGACAACATCTTGATGAGGATGTATGTTTGTTTCTTCCAAGGATCCGGTCTTTGACTTAGCAAAATATGAGAGACAAGTATGCCACATTTCTTCCCGACCTACAGCTCTACATAAGCCTATTAGGAGTAGGATGTGAAGAAAGACAACATTGATGCCTTGGTGAGGAACCATACACTTTTGAGCGATCCGAGAGTATCATTTGAGGAACTCTGATTTTCTTTTGAAAAATTTGCAAAACCTCCAGATTGATAGCTGATCAAGGTATGAGTGATTATGCACATGCTATATAACCATTCTGTCTCTCAGCCGCCTAAGGCAGGTGAAGCTATATGCCCCACGTCATCAGGTGAAAGGTAAGAACATTGGCAACTTGTTCAACTCTGGCTAGAATACTTTGTTGTATATTTGCCATAAGTTAAGATTACAATATCGTAGCAACTCCTGCTCAACCAACCTAAGTCCCTAATGTCTTGCTTCGAGACGAGCAAGAGGTTAGCTTGGGGGAGTTTGTTGACGGCTGTTAAGTACCACTTTCAGCCCTCAATATTCTCACATAAATGGAGGTATATGCATTATTTACTTGCATTTTGGTTTGAATAATGTAGTTCCACTTGTCCTTGGAGATTATTTGTATGTAGGTGAAATACCCCTTAAAAGAGATGGAAACCCACCTTCTATGGAGAAACCATGCCAACTTAGCTGAGGAGGTGGCTGCCACCAAGGAAACACATGGCATTCCACGTCATTGATCCAAGGGAAGCACTCACCGACAAATCAGAGAGCGACACATGGACTTCACATGGATCCATGAGCCCACCAGAGCTCCAACTTATCAGGAAACTTAGCATGCACGGAGGACAAGCATCAGGGCCCACATGTCAGCCTCCCTGACAAAGCACAGCTGGGAAGGCCGCCCTAGGGGTTCGGTCGACCCTGGGATCAGCCGAACTGACCTAGGGTCGGTTCATCCTGGCCTTTCACGTGTCACTTGCTCATTGGTTGCTGGCTGCATCCCGGGGTGTTTTGGAGCACTTTGAGCCTCCGAGCAAGCCTTGTCCCTGCTAATAAATAGAAGGGGAGGGGCTCCCATTTCACACACACCACTCTCTCATTCTCCTCTCACTTTTAGTTTCCAAGGCTAGGGGGTCGGCTAGAGTAGCTCTTCTTCAGGTTCCAAGTCTTCTTTGGAGTCTAGGTATGAGTTCTCTTTTATCTTTATTTCATTGTATGACTTTGATCTACTTCAGTTATTCAGCTATTTCATATAAAGTCATGGTAGATCATATGCTTGATATGTTCTTGAGTTCATCCTCTGTTCATCATTTAGAGGCTTGTGTTCTTCATGAACACTACCTTTTGATCCACTTGAAGGATGATAAACTCATTCCTTATGTGTTTGTTCATAAGTTAGAGGCTCGTGTTCTTCACGAACACGACCCTTTGATCTTGTTGACTAGACATAATAGAGTTCGTATCTGTTCGTATGTCTAGCCTTAGTTGATCTTGTTAGATGGCATGAGAGTGTTGCATGAGGTTTGTGTTCAAGCTACAGTACTCGGTCTAAGTTGACCAGTCTTCTGGTGGCTCTCACCCTGGGTCACAATAGCCCGGGCCGGGTGAAGTCTAGCAGCAACACAGGCATGGTGCCTGGGTTGTCTGGCTACGTTAGTTATGAGCATACCCCCCGTAACGATAGAGGTAGGTCCGTAGTGGTGACAGCTGTTGGATCCTTTGCAACCCTCCGCGCTGGGGTACCTGCTGTTGGAGTCTAAAGTCTAGTTTCGCAGAGTGCTGGTCGTCGTGGGCTAGCTCCCTATTTGTACCTGGGTGCTGAACCTTACCCTCTCATGCAATACTCATGCCTATCTCCTATATCTTCTAGCTTTGTATGTTTAGTACATTAGAACCTAGAGCTAACTCGTATGTTCCCCCTAAGCCGTAGTGTGCTAGAGTAGAGGTAGATCTGAGTGTGTGTGTCACACTACCCTTTCATATCTTTTATCTTACCCCTGCCTTTGAGTTTGTTGTTTCCTATATCTATCTCTTAGTTTACATTCAGTGCAAAAGCATAAGTCTATGATATCCGCCATTGCCTTCCACGGATACGATACCCTTGGAATATTCTCCTTCCTTAGGGAAATGCTACAATGGTCTATCTGTGCGCTTGCGGATTCGTTCATGATCGTTTAGATTAACCTTTGGCAAGTCTTGATGTTCACGCTAACTCGTCGTCGTTAGTTGTGACGTTAAGAAGTGCCTACAAGGCGTTTCTTGGTGTTGCCACTGAGGATGGATTCCAGACCTGTTCTTAAAGTGACAGCTAGGAAACGCCAACAGCCGGCACCCCGGTCCCTCAACGGCTTCACAAAAAGAAAGTAGGTTAGTACAGATTCTGGGTTAGAGTTAGAGTTAGGGTTAGGGTAAGATTAGGTTTGCTCATACCTTCGCAGCCGGAGCACCAGGATCGTCGGCGACGTACACGAAGCACAGATCCGAGCCTCTAGTTCCTCAATGGATTCGAATCAACCCTAGATCTAGAGAAAACAAAGAGTTAGCATGACAGAATGGAGAAAGAGAAAGAGCGAGAGAGGAGCGGCGAGCAGGACTTACATGGATCTGAAGCACCAGACCTGCCGGCGAGGTTGATGACAGTGAGAACGGTAGGGAAAAATGACTAGATGAGACACGAGAGGATGTGAGATCAAGAAGAAGAGCATACATGGCCACGCCGTGTGCCACGGCCGGCCATCGGTGGCTCAGGAGGCTGCCGGATTTCGAGAAGAAGAGAGGAAGACGGCGGCGAGAGAGCAGGGAGCCGGCGTCACCTTCTGCGAGAGACAGGTGAGGAGAGGGCGGGCGACTGCAGGAGGCGGCAGAGGCAAATGAATTAGGGTTTGTGTGGGGGAAGGCTGGGAGGGCACCACGGCTTATATACATGCGCCCCTCCAACGGTCGGATTGGATCGACCCCCCCCCCGGCGGCCATCCAACTGTCGGCAGACCGTGCCTCTAACGGGCCGACCCTTTAGCCGTGCCGTGCCTGGGCCGGTACTACAGGCCTAATTGGCGGCCCAGGCACTGGCACTACGTTGTGCCGTGCCTGGCACTGGCACTATCGTCGTCGTGCCAGGACGATGCTTTTTCAGACCGTGCTCGTGCCGGCCCATCGTGCTCGTGCCAAATGGCCATCTATATTTCAAAGTAAAGTTAATTTGATTAATGCTTATCTAAATAATCTTTTCAATTAAAAGTTAATTAGAGTATAGCACAGTTTTCATAATATTATGTTAAATTGATTAATATTTATTCAATCTGCTTTTTAAATAAAAGCAACATATGCTATATCCCGAGTTTTCATAATTAATGTTAATTTGACTAAGATGAATATAATGTGTTTTTAATTATAATTTGCTTAGTTGAACTCGAAATATAAATTTACACGCTTAGATGCTTTACATGCTTCTTTTAAAAATTAAATGTTTAATTTGCATAAATCATACTTGAATATCTACAAATAATATTAGACTAAGTTTCACATCGTTCTTTTATATTTAAATATAACTTGCTTAATTCTTAATATGGTATTTCTCTGAAATAACCTATGTACATGGTTTTATTTAATTAAAATATATCAAGCTCATAGTCTTTGTGTGTTATAATCCATATCCCTCGATAGTTCCGCTCTTAGCGTTTCTTGGGTTCGCGATCCTAGAACCAAACCCTGTTCTCTTTTTAAGCCTTTCATGATTGGTGTATTATTCTTAGTCTTTCTTGTTTGTCTACTTTGCATGTTTGTGATGATGTTTGCTTCGAGTAGAAGATCGAGTTGATGATCAGAAATCTTGAAGTTTAAGAGTTTCAAGAGAGCAAGAGCGGAACAACAGAAGAGTAGCTTTTTGTTGGAGAAAGGCAAGTGGTCTTCTCTCTCTACATGTTCTACTTTGTCCTGTATAATTGCATGATAATTAAGTTTAATTTTATTGTCGTATTGCATAAAGTTGACGGGAAAACCCTTTTTAAGGACATACCTAGACTTTTTACCCATATTACTTGGAACAACTCGGTTTTATAAATGCTTTTGGGTAGATTAATGCTAGTTGCTTAACTCAGGTTGGATAAAAGTGGTTTTTCTGGACAAAGGCTTTTATGTGAAAAGATGATGCATTTGGTTAATACAAGAACACTTGATTTAATCGGAACATGGAGAACCACCCAAGAAAACAGTACAACCACAGTCCATATGGCTCTGGCTTAGCCAATTAATTAGGTGTGCGAATGAACTAATGACCTTATTATTGACGGCTGTTAAGTACCTACTTTAGCCGTCAATATACTCATGAATAAAGGAGCATAAGGTATTTCTTACACGTATTTAGTTAAGAATAATGTAGTTCTACTTGTCCTTGAAGATTATTTGATTGCAGGAAAATAAGCAGGAAAAGAGTGCAAAACTCACCTTCTATGGTCCATGCCACATCACCTCATCCTAGTGGGCTGCCAACAAGGATGCCATGCATGCAAACCTGCCAACTAGGGAGCCATGCATGCATGCCATGCAAGCAATCCAAGTGAAGCAACCCCCGACGAATCAGAGTGTGACACGTGGACTTCACATGGATCCATGGGCCCACAAAGGCAAGCAAATCATGCCAAAACAGGGTGGACACTGGGAACCGACCTAAGGACCCACAGGGCAGCCTCCAGGAGGAAGCACACCCCGAGTGGGGCCCACAGGGGGTCGGCCGAACTGACCTTGTGGCCGCCACTCAGGGGCTTCCACGTGGTGGTTCCCTATTGGTCCTAGGCGCCTTCCCCGGGGTGTTTGCCTCCATTCTTCGCCGGTGCACGGGCCTATAAAAAGAAGGAGAGGGGGCTCACTTATGAGACATCCACACTTGCAACACCTCTCTCACTTTTAGTCTCAAGGCTAGGAGGTAGGCTAGAGTAGTTCTAATTCAGGTTCCAAGTCTACTTTGGGATCTAGGTATGAGTTCTCTTGTATCTTATTTCATTTGTATGACTTTGATCTACTTCAGTTATTTATCTATTTCATATAAAGTTGTGTTAGTATGCATGAGTGATTTGTTCATGTGTTCTTCACCTGTTCATCATTTAGAGGCTCCTGTTCTTGATGAACAAGGCCTTTCGATCCACTTGACGGGTGACTTTTACATATTTCTGGTGTTTGTTCATAAGTTAGAGGCTCGTGTTCTTCGCCAACATGACCCTTTGATCCAGTTGAACAGACATAGGAAAACACGAATCCGTTTGTGTACCTAACCTGGTTTGATCTAATTAGATGACATGATTGTGTTGTATGAAGTCTGTGCTTAAGCTACGGTACTCAGTGTAATTGGCTGGTTTATCTGGTGGCTTGACCTGGGTCACAATAGCCCGGGCCGGTCAAGTCCGGCTAACAACGTAAGCATGGTGCTTGGGTTGCGTAGCTACCTTACTTATGAGTTTATCCCACAGTTTGTCTTGGGGTAGGCCGCGGTAGTGACAGCCGTTGGTCCTCTGAAATCTCCCACGTTCGGATAAGCTGTAGAAGTCTAAAATATAACAACTGGAGTTGTGCGGAAGCGATGCGGAAGGTTATCTCCCCGTGGTATCTGGGTGCTTAAGTCAATGTTCTTCAACGCTAGTGTATCTAACTCGTTCCTACCAGCTTTATGTGTATAGTACATAAGAACCTACAACTAACTCGTGTGTCGCCTCTTATGCCTAGGACCCCTTAGAGAGAGAGTGAGTGTGTGTGTGATCACACTACCCCCATTATCATATCTTGACCCCTGCACTTGAGTGTCTGATTTATTTCCGTCTATGATCTATACTCATTGCAATAGAGTTGATCTTGTCATTCCGCCAATGCCTTCCTTAGATTCGATACCCTTTGGAATATTCCTTTGGGGAAATGCTACAATGGTACTTCTGTGCGCTTGCGGATCTCTGTAACGTTAAAATTTACCAACCAGTATTTCTGGTGCTATTACCAGGATGGGTTCCAAACCTGTTCTTAGGTGATTGCGTTAAGAAATGTCAACAAGCATTTCTGGCGCCGTTGCCGGGGAAGGCTTAAGGATGACATATCAACACTTTGCATATGTTTATAATCATGACAGGAATAAAACAGTTCTCAATGCAGGCTAACTTGGATTGTCTTCTTTGTCTTTTGATGATGAAGACAGGTAGTGCATGACTAGTTTCGACTTGCCATCGAATTTTAATGAAGATCCTGAGTCACTCATAAGGAAGGCATGAAATCATTTCAGCTCTCCTTCTCGTGAACGTTCAGAAGTCGATCCAGCTTCCTTTGTGCCATCCGCATCAACTTCCATGGTCAACCCTGTCGAGAAGACTCTCCGTGAGTACTCCGCTCCCTCTGCTGACCAGGTGCGACAGGCCTCGTGATCAACACTGGGAATGGAAACTTCGAGATCAAGACTGGCTTAATTACGATGGTACAGGATAGCCCATTCTGTGGCAAGCCCAACGAAGATGCGAGCGCCCACCTACAGCAGTTCATGGAACTATGCAGTACCTTCACTATACGACGAGTGGAGGAAGATGCTATTCGTCTGCGACTGTTTCCCTTCTCCCTCTTGGGAAAGGCAAAGCAGTGGCTTTATGCTAACTGTGCAGAGATTAACACTTGGGCAAAGTGCTCCGCAGCATTCCTCGCGAAGTTCTTTCCGTTGGGCAAAACCAATGTCCTTCGGGGGCGAATTTCAAGTTTCCAGCAGGCAGCAAATGAGACTATCCCAGAAGCTTGGGAGAGACTCCAGGAGTACATCCTGGCTTGTCCTCATCACGGGATGGACAACTGGCTTATTCTTCAGAGTTTCTATAATGGGCTGACTCCGACAGCCCGAGGCCATATTGATGCTGCAGCTGGAGGAGCTTTCTTCTCTCTAACTATCACTGAAGCTACTACACTGATTGAGAAGATGGTTACCAATCAAGGGTGGAGTGATGATCGACTCCAGCCACGTCAAAGGGGTACACATACCGTCAAGGAAGCGGATATGTTGCACGCCAAGATGGACCTAATGGTGAAGAGAATGGATGATCTAGCCAATGAGAAGGCCACCATGGCCACCACTACTCAAGCTATGGATGCTCGCATGACTTGCGAAGTCTGTGGTAATACTGGGCATTCAGGGAATTACTACCCTACTACTCAGGAGGATGTGATGTACATGAACGGCAACAACAGCGGTTATCGTCTACAAGGAGGTCAAACGTGGAATCAATCACGCCCTTATTATCATGGAGGTAATCAAGGTAATTCTTTCAATCCAAACCAACCTTCCTTGAAAGATTTAGTCTTTGGGCAAGCTATGATTAATGAAGGTTTTAATAAGAAAACAGCTGCCTATGATAAGGCCTTTGAGAGCCTTAATGTTAAAATCGATAGCCTTTCTTCTGCTCTTAAAGACCAGTTGAGCTTTAATAAGATGATAGAAACCCAGTTGGCTCAACTAGTCGCTATGGTTTCACCAGTTGAAAATGCAAAAGCGGTAGTCACAAGAGGGGGTAAGACCACTCACGATCCGCCCTATCCTAACCATGCAGGAACAAAGAGAAGCACAAGAGGGGATGAAGAGCCCAGTGGAGAACCACTTGGCATGAGGGAGCCCTCACAAGCAAGAGCACCTGAAGACAGGGCGGATAAACCTGAGTTTATTGAAACAAATTTATTGACATTCCCTCAGCGAAATAGGAAGACAACAGTGGATGAGCAATTCACTCGTTTCGTGGACATGATTCAAAAGGTATATATCAATGTTCCACTCCTCGAGGCAATGCGTGTACCTACGTACGCACGTTACCTCAAGGATATCCTCACCAAGAAGCGAGCTCTACCCATCTCGGAGGTGGTAAAGCTCACAAAAGAGTGTAGCGCAGCTATACTCAATCGTCTTCCAGAAAAGAAGAAGGACCCAGGGTGCCCCACGATCACATGCACAATTGGAACACAGAGATTCGACCATGCTCTCTGTGATCTTGGCGCCAGTGTTAGCGTCATGCCAAAGGTAGTTTTCGACCAACTCAATTATACGGAATTATCCCTAACTACCTTACAACTGCAGCTAGCCGATTCCTCAGTCCGGTATCCATCGGGGATAGCCGAGGACATCCCGGTGAAGGTCCGAGACTGCTTCATTCCAGTGGACTTTGTAGTACTTGACATGGACATTGGTAATGAAGTACCACTCATTCTGGGACGTCCATTTCTGAGCACAGCCGATGCACAAATTGATGTTGGCGCTAGAGTAATCCATCTCCACATCAATGGCAAGGAAGAAAGGTTTGAATTCCGCCCACGTAAGGAACAATGCTCAATGGTCGAAGGCACACCAGGAACAGGCACTCCTGCCCAAAGAAGTGAAACTACGCAACCACAAGTGGACAGCCTCATTGCCTTTATGAAGAACTTCTGGAAGCAAGAGCAAATGAGTGCAGGACAAAAATCATATTGGAAATCCAAGTCCCAGTCCAAGGCACCACTCCTCGCACCTCGTAAACCACAGATGACCAAGAAGGTGTGGAAAAAAGTGGACAGGGAGCCGACTCCCTCGTCTCCAAGAGCGGCTGACCCTACACTAAGGTAAGTAATGTGGGAGATAGTCTGGCTCTGGAAGACTTAAAGCAAAAGAGCCCTTTGCTGACAGGTAAGATTGGTAAGTTATTCTATTCAATAAAAGTTCTGACCTCTAAAAAAGAATCAAGATATCCTTGCTCCATTCTGTTCGCGCTTTGTCAAAATACGAGCTCATAGGTGAACTCCATCCAGACAACTCCCTTGAGTCTAAACTGTACTAGAGACAGCTGCGACAGCTGGAGGAGTAGAGGGCTTACTGCGCGTGGATGGGATACCACCCTCCACAGCAGTGAGCCTGAAGCTAGCTTGGGGGAGGACCCCCTTTCTGAGGTAACTTGTATCTTCTATTGTTTTCAGAACCCCATATGCTAAAAACACATAAAAATCTGGAAAAAAAGTTAAAAAGACCAAAAATATTTATTTGCTTTCTTAAATTAGTTTGTTTTCATATGCGCGATAAGAGTGTTCTTATTCTCCATGGTTGAAATGATGAATAGTTGCTCTGTTTATACCTCTTGTATGCCTTGTTTACAACTTAGTATCCTATCCAAGTTTGGAGTTTGTTGTCTAGTATGATCGAACCTGAGCTTGAAATTTGTGGGTAGCAAAAAGCATGATCTTTGCCTAAGTTGTTGCAAGGTATGATATGGTACAATAGAGTTGCTATGAGCTAGTACTAAGTGATGTTTCATATCCGGAGTTTTCTTTTGAAAAATGTTAAAATGATAAGTTCCTCAATGATAAGAAATTCCTATCCAAGGCCATATGTAGATTTTAGCTTCTGTTAAACCTCCACATATGCTACTTGATTTCTTCATTGAGTTTTGTCGAATTGTTGTGACCCTCGGCGAGTAACTTGTCATACTCCTATGATCAAGATCACGTACACACCACCATATGCGAAACTTCTACACTGGAAGTTAGCAACCATCATTTCATCCATTTCCTATCCATTCCACAAAATAAAGCTCCGCGCATGTTCCATGATTACTCTCCCTCCAAAAATATTCAACAAGGACTATGGGCTATGTTAAAAAAAAGAGAGAAAAGAAACATGCTCAAGGGCATGCATAAAAAAAAGAAGAGAAGAAGGAATAAAGAGACATAGCCCAAGTCTCAAAAATTTTGAAAAGGAGGAGAGTAAAAATCATGCAAAGAGGAGTTCATTATCCATCCACCATACACACACTTTTGCACATCTTGATCAGGGTGTATGACTTGTTCTCCCAAGGATCCGGTTTTCGACTCGACAATACATAAGAAACAGGTATGGCACATGTTTTCCCTACCTACAGCTCAACATATCAGCTTATTAGGAGTAGGTAGTGAAAGAAGGCAAAAGAAAGCCTTGGTGAGGAATCATACACATTGAGTGATCCGAGAGTATCATTTGAGGAACTTTGATTTCTTTTTGAAAAACCTGCAAAACCTCTGGATTGATAACTGATCAAGGTACATGTGATTGGTAATCTTTATACAACCGTTCTATCTTTCAACCGCCCAAGGCAGGTGAAGCTACACGCCCCATATCAATCGAGTGTAAGGTAAGATCAATGCCGACTTCTTCAACTCTTGATAGAGTACCTAGCTGTATCTTGTTATACATTAGGGATACAACATCGTAACAACTCCTGATCAACCAACCTAAGTCCTTAATCTCTTGCTCGGGATGAGCAAGAGGCTAGCTTGGGGGAGTTGTTGACGGCTGTTAAGTACCTACTTTAGCCGTCAATATACTCATGAATAAAGGAGCATAAGGTATTTCTTACACGTATTTAGTTAAGAATAATGTAGTTCCACTTGTCCTTGGAGATTATTTGATTGCAGGAAAATAAGCAGGAAAAGAGTGCCAAACTCACCTTCTATGGTCCATGCCACATCACCTCATGCTAGTGGGCTGCCAACAAGGATGCCATGCATGCAAACCTGCCAACTAGGGAGCCATGCATGCATGCCATGCAAGCAATCCAACTGAAGCAACCCCCGACGAATTAGAGTGTGACACGTGGGCTTCACATGGATCCATGGGCCCACAAAGGCAAGCAAATCGCGCCAAAACAGGGTGGACACCGAGAACCGACCTAAGGACCCACAGGGCAGCCTCCAGGAGGAAGCACACCCCGAGTGGGGCCCACAGGGGGTCGGCCGAACTGACCTTGTGGCCGCCACTCAGGGGCTTCCACGTGGTGGTTCCCTATTGGTCCTAGGCGCCTTTCCCGGGGTGTTTGCCTCCATTCTGCGCTGGTGCACGGGCCTATAAATAGAAGGAGAGGGGGCTCACTTATGAGACATCCACACTTGCAACACCTCTTTCACTTTTAGTCTCAAGGCTAGGAGGTAGGCTAGAGTAGTTCTAATTCTGGTTCCAAGTCTACTTTGGGATCTAGGTATGAGTTCTCTTGTATCTTATTTCATTTGTATGACTTTGATCTACTTCAGTTATTTATCTATTTCATATAAAGTTGTGTTAGTATGCATGAGTGATTTTTTCATGTGTTCTTCACCTGTTCATCATTTAGAGGCTCCTGTTCTTGATGAACAAGGCCTTTCGATCCACTTGACGGGTGACTTTTACATGTTTCTGGTGTTTGTTCATAAGTTAGAGGCTCGTGTTCTTCACGAACACGACCCTTTGATCCAGTTGAACAGACATAGGAAAACACGAATCCGTTTGTGTACCTAACCTGGTTTGATCTAATTAGATGACATGATTGCGTTGTATGAAGTCTGTGCTTAAGCTACGGTACTCGGTGTAATTGGCTGGTTTATCTGGTGGCTTGACCTGGGTCACAATAGCCCGGGCCGGTCAAGTTCGGCTAACAACGTAAGCATGGTGCTTGGGTTGCGTAGCTACCTTACTTATGAGTTTATCCCATGGTTTGTCTTGGGGTAGGCCGCGGTAGTGACAGCCGTTGGTCCTCTGAAATCCCCCACGTTCGGATAAGCTGTAGGAGTCTAAAATATAACAATCGGAGTTGTGCGGAAGCAACGCAGGAGGTTATCTCCCCGTGGTACCTGGGTGCTTAAGTCAATGTTCTTCAACGCTAGTGTATCTAACTCGTTCCTACCAGCTTTATGTGTATAGTACATAAGAACATAGAACTAACTCGTGTGTCACCTCCTATGCCTAGGACCCCTTAGAGAGAGAGAGTGAGTGTGTGTGTCATCACACTACCCCCATTATCATATTTTTACCCCTGCACTTGAGTGTCTGATTTATTTCCATCTATGATCTATACTCATTGCAATAAAGATGATCTTGTCATTCCGCCAATGCCTTCCTTGGATTCGATACCCTTTGGAATACTCCTTTGGGGAAATGCTACAATGGTACTTCTGTGCACTTGCAGATCTCTGTAACGTTAAGATTTACCAACCAGCATTTCTGGCGCTATTACCAGGATGGGTTCCAAACCTGTTCTTAGGTGATTGCGTTAAGAAATGTCAACACTTATCCAAAAGGAGCATAGGGGGATTGGTGTTGCAGGGGTATAGCCCAGTCCTTTTGGGGTAGCAGCCTTTGCTAAGGTGCTGACCACTAGGGAGGGTTATGGTCCGCCTTGATATGTAACTATGCGGGTTGTTGGTATTTTGCCTGCCTTTGTAAAGGCTTCGTAGTGGACCCCTAGCCACTAACCTCGGATGTGTTTAAGGGCCTTGCAAACTCAGGCGACATGGGGAACACGAGCTGTGGGTAAAGTGTACAACCTTTGCAGAGTTAAAACTGATCGATCAGCCGTGCTCATGGTTAAGAGTGTCTTGGACCCTCACATGATAATCAAACTTAAAGATGGAATTAAATCGTGGTTTTCATATGGTTTTGAGATGAGATGTTTTCTAAATGCTTAAGTGGGTTGGTATGAACTTACATCTAGTAAATATGTGCTTGCTAATAAAATTTGACCAGCATTAAAATGCTAACCACTACAAAACCTTAGCCGACCACTAGGAAGTGGGCATTTGGGTTTGATGAAGCCTTAGGGCAGAACCAGTCTGAAACTGTTGTGGTGAAGGAGGAAGGCCCTTCTATGACCCAACCCTTTCCTAGCAAAGCCCACTATGATGTTGGAGAGGCTAGCAAAACCATGGAGGTGCCTTCCACTGCTGTGGGTGGCAAGAGGAAGAGGGGGAACTTCACTGAGGATGAGGTGATTATGTTGACTAACATGTTTGATGCAGTCAACAATGTGGCTAATGCACTTAGGGAGACTGGTCCTGCTCATGTTGATGCTAACCTTTATCTTGCTGTGATGGACATGCCTGGCTTTCCTGAGGAGGCACTTATTGTTGCCTACACCTTCCTCCTGGACAACAAGGCCCAAGGCAAGGGCTTTGTGAACATGAGTGATGCCCATAGAAGCCTTTGGCTTAGGACCTTCCTGGCCAAGAACTAGTATGTGTAGGTCCACCCCTACTCACCCACACTCTCCTCTTTTGACTACAGCTGGGATTCTTTTGCTGCAGACCTTTTGTGTAGTCTAGGTTGATCTTATCACACCTGACCTTTTGTTGATGTTAGCTTGGGAGGGTGGCTAACCATTTGAGCCCTTGGTTGTTGGGCTGGAACATTTCATTGTAAGAACTTATTTGTGTAGCCTCTGTTGGCTACTGTGGCCTATGATGCTACATACACCAATCTAAGTTGCATTTGCTGTTGATGTGTTGTACTGCAGCTGAGGCCCTTGTTCACTAGTGCTTTCTTTACTTATGTGCTTCCTTTACTTCTGTGCTTTGATTTATGCCTATGATGACATATAATTGCTACTTTGGTAAATGTTAATGTGGATGATCTTTAACTTGTGAGGTACTGGGCATATGCTCAAAATTATGTTGTTTCCACCTTGTTTTCATTATTGTCATTGAACCATGGGACACGTCCATGCCCAATGCAACTGTAATCCACCAAATATGACTTGATGGTTGGCTGGACGGTTCCCATGGTTTCATGGCCTTGATGAGCTTCAATTTGTCTGGCTATGTTCCTTATGCTCCAAGTTAAAAGATCACATGAAATGATAATTATATCTGAGGCAAATCATTACTATTTCATGGAGGCTAAGTGCTTTAATCAGTTGATTCTTGTATTGTTCAATTGACATTTGTTGTTGTAATGATCTTGCAAACTCTTGATCATTCTGTATCGATCTATGTCCAGCAATGACATGAATTGTAATTAAATTAGTCTGATGCTAATTGCTTTACTTAGCTGATGCTTGTATGGTTTAATTGACATATGTAAAGCACTTGTTGTAATGCACTTGTAAACTATTGCTCATCTTTTGTATTCATCTATGTCCATCTCTATTTTCTGTCTATGGGCCAGGCCGACTACAGCCAGCTGCCAAACATGATCTCGGTTTGGTAGTTGGGGTAGTTGGCCTCTAGCCCGGCTGCCAAAATGGATCGCAAACATGATCTCGCCTAGGCCGGGCTCATCTGGATAAGGGACGCAAACAAGGTGCATTGCACCATCTGGGCCAGGCCAACCTAGGCCTGGGCCAGTTGGGCTGGCCAGGCCGTCCTACGCCAGGGTCGCAAACACGCCCCAAGCATCTGTTCCTGGCGCAGAGCTGCATCGTGCCCGGGTGGGGCTTGGTGCCGCCGCGGAGGAGCTTGCGAAACCGTGACGTCCTCTGCACGCTCAGGCGCACTGTGAGGCCGACGACGGAGCGTGTGGCCCTCGCCCCCAGAAGGTAGTGTCAGCCACCGCCGCACGATGGTCGGGCGCGTCATCACTATCATCTGCACGGCGCGGCGGGCGACGTGCACGGTGCGCCTCGGCACATCGGGTTTACACCCGACCATTGCGTCTTATGGAACTGTTGCGGAGCAGCTTGAGCCGTCGGAACCGGCAACACATGCAATGTACTTCCTCCTCTCATAAAGAGTTAAAGATTGTTTGTTTAGAGCAATCCCAATAGTGTATTTAGGATAGTTTCAATAGACATTTATAATAGTTTCTATCTGCATTAAATAAGTTGCCAACTAAGCAAAAATACTGACATGACAGATCAATAAATGAGAAAAGAGGTAGGAAAGAGAAAATAGTTTCCTGTAGAAGAAACCACGTCTTCCCTCGCAACGAGGAGAGAAGAAACGTTGATTTTGCCACTAGGAAGAAACCGGTGGTTTTCATAAAAGTTGGGCCTGCGATTTTGTCTTCGCGCCCGTCGGTGTGCTCGCTCCGCGTGGCCCTCGCCGCCAACGGCCGCCACACCCGCCTGCACCGCGATCGCTCGCCGTCCTCCTGAGCACTCGTGTCGTCGTGGGCCCACGAGTGCGCGCCCGTGCTCTGGCGCTCAGAAGACAGCCTCAGCGTGCCGTCTTCATCGTCACTGCCGCTGCCGAGCTAGGAACCGGCACTGCGCGAGGGCCGCGCGCTTGCCGACTCACCGCGCCACGCTGGCCCGCGCGCCCCCAGCCGCTGCGCCTCGGCTGCTCTGCCTGCACGCTCGTTGGCCAGCCGCGCTGCGCCCGCCCCTGGCTACTCCGCCTACACGCTTGCCGGCCAGCCACGTCGTGCTCGCCCCGGGATGCTCCACCGGCGCGCTCGCCGGCCCGCAACGCCCACCTGCCCCGCACCACGCCACCGACACGCTTGCCGACCAGCAGCGCAGCGGCCGCCCCGCGCCGCTCCGCCGGCGCGTTTGCCGACCCGCAACGCCGTGCCCGACACACGCCGCTCCCCCGACGGCTCGCCGGCCTGCCGTCACTTTCGCCCACGCGCCATCGCGCTTGTTGCAGCAGGCCGTTGTCCTCGGCAAGGAGCAAGCTGCCGCACGCTCGTCGTCCGCCGTGTGAGAACTCGTTCGCGACCACCGCGCTCACCGGCGGCCATGCGCGCTCGCATCACGCTCACCGGCGGCCATGCGCGATCGCATCACGCTCACCGGCGGCCATGCGCGATCGCATCACGCTCACCGGCGGCCATGCGCGATCGCATCACGCTCACCGGCGGCCATGCGCTCTCGCAGCCGTCCTCCCGGCCTGCTCGCTAGCTGCTTGTACCTGCGTGACCGCACTAGGAGAAGAAAGAGAATATAAAATAAGTCTGGCATTGGTGTAGGAGAGTTTTCTATCCACAAATTTTTGCTTAGGTAACTTCTTTGAACTTCAGGCATAGTTTCTACTATTAGGACTGTCCTAGTAGTTTCTATGTTCATTAATTAACTTGTTTTATTAATGTTTTGCTGATGTGGTGAGTGAGTTAAAGAACACACAGAGAGAGAGAGAGAGCAAAGAAGGGAGAAACTGTTTCTTCATCAGGAAATGAGGTCTAGCTAGCACCGAGACATGTAAAAAATCAGCAAAATGCCACTGGGGAGAAACCAGTCATTTCTTGACTACTTCGTCTAGATCCCGTGCTCCTTCGGCACGAGCAGCGCGTCCGCGTCGACGTTCACGGTCGCCGCCGCTGCCACTGCCAGGGCGGCCGCGGTGGCGAGAGGAGGGCCACCGACCTTGTGGATGTCCAGCGCTACCTCCCGTGCGAGAGGGAGGGGCCGCGCGCCGCCCGCGCGTCGACGAGTAGAGGGAGGGACAGGGCCACCGCCCAGGCGCTGTTGAGAAGAGGGAGGAACAGGGCCACCGCGCCCGGGCGTCGTTGAGGAGAGGGAGCGCACCGCCTGCGCGCCGGGGAGGAGAGGGAGGAGCAGCGCCACCACCCTCCGCTTGAAGTCGTCTGAGCTCCGGCACGGGGATTGCTAGTGGTGACGAGGTGGTGGAAAGGAGGGGAGCGCTTCTTGGTGGCCTCCGGAGTGAGTGTGAGCTCCGGCACGGGGCTGGCCGACGGCGGAGGGTGAGCTCTGACGTGTGGATGGTCGGTGTGGCGGCAGAGGGGTGGAGCCATGGAGGAGAGGGAGGCGAGCGCTCCATCTTGATCACTTTGTGTAGGTAGGCACAGAGGATCCGACACAAAAGGAGAGAATTATTGGTTGGATTTCTATCTTCACTCTAGATAAAATGACTCCATTGAGGAGGATGACTTCTTGACACAATATCTTAGACTATGAAAATTGTGATGATTTCTTTTATTGGGACTGCTCTTAGAAATTTTATGATACATTGTAGTTGTGACAAGTGATTATAATACCTCTAATTAATTTGTTTGGTTTCTGGATCTGAATAAATACAGTGCATTGGAACTAGAAAAAATATCAATTAATCATTTTATTATCTTTAGAGCGTCAGCAATGGGAGGTCCTATACCCGGTCCTATACCTCCAGCCCTGGTCCTATACATTCTCCAGACCGACTCCCATACAAAGGACCGGATCCTATAGAAATAAAAAAAAGCTACGCCCTTCCCTCTCCTGCTTCTTTCCCCGTTGATGTATGGTGCAGGTCTGCAGGAGGTGGAATTAGGGGAGAGAAATATCGTTTCTATTTAGAAGTAGGCCCCACCACAATGATGAAGGTGAGTCTAAACATTGTGGGATATTCTACCAGATACATGCGCTCGTTTGTAGGGCCGGAGGCGTTCCTATACAATGTAGACGCCCTTATGCACTTCTCAATACACTTTTTTTTCATTGGGAAGGGCCTCTACAATAGGCGCTCCTATCCCAGCCCTATGCATTTAATGCTGCTATAGGACCTGGTTCCCATGCTAAGGTCCAGCTCCTATACTGACACAACACAATGCACAACTCAACTGACAATAGATTTACTCGACTGGAGAGATAAAAAAATTTTAGTCATGCAGGCTCACTAATGGATACAGGGTGCTGATCCTCAACATTGTAGCTCTCATGCTAGTTGACGTCGCATCAAACGTGGGTCCAAGCTAAGGTCTGAGGGTGCATTCATACACTACTAACGTCTTTAAGTATTGCTTTAATTAGATTAGTTTCCTTACAAGGTAAATGAACACTTTTTATCTCTTATATACTCCTAAAAGAATGGAAGCAAGACCAAAACGTCGGTCCTCCCTCCACGCCTTCGCCCACGCCTCCGCTCCGCTGCTCCGCACGCCTTCACCCCGCACCTCCCTCCGCTCTGCCTTCCCTGGCCCATAGTCGGATGCCCCGGGGCCCACCGAGTCGAAGGCCCCGGGGCCCACCGAGTCGAAGGCAATCGAAGGCAAGTCGATCCAGAGCTCTCTCGAACCATCTCCCTTCTCCACAGTAGAGAGAGGCGATAAGGGAGGCGACAGGGGGGCGACCCGTGCTCTCGCCGGCGAGGGCGCCGTTCCCCTTCGCCTCCGGCGGCGGTCAGGTCATCGAAGGGGTGGGGGAACGGTGCCTCTCCAACCGACGATGTAGAGTAGGTCCCTGTAGTGCTAGGGTTTCGGTTCGCGGCGGCGGTTGCAAGATCCGGTCGAGGTTTTTAGGTTTCCGGCCGCGGCGGCGAGGCGGCGGCGTTGTCATCGTCAAGGAATAAGGTCCTCTCGGACTCTCCTCCGCCCTCTTGGTGCTCTACTCCGGCGCCATCGGCGAGTCCGTGGAGGAGGAGCTCCACGCTTGGAGCTCCTGTACAGGAGTCCGGTCTCGGTTCGTCTTCATCTCCGGCGGGCGGCGAAGGTACGAGGCTTTTATCTCAAGGATGCAGCGCAGGCTGGCGGTTTTGTGGATGGCTGGTGGCTGGTCCAAGCTCGATCTTCCCTCGGCAGCGGCAGTCACCGACGGCGAGTTCTGGGCTAGGGTCAGAGGAACTCGGGGTGCGGCCCCGGTCGGCGAACTATCGTGCGGGTGAGTGGCTACTGCGACTATTCTCAAAGTCTTATAGCGATAGGGTTTCTCTTGATCTGGGGACGACGGCAAACCGGCGACGGCCTCCGGCGGCTTCCAGCGGAGGCCGACGGATCCAGTTTCTGGAGCTCGGTGGATGCAGTAAGCCTTATGCAAGTGGATCTTTGATTCTTTTCTGAAATCCTTGACTGCTGCATATATTTACTGATAACTGACAAATATAGTTGACGTCGTCTGACCACTTTGGTGTTTCATAGAAGAGTAGCATTGGCTTTACTCTTCAGTTAATTACAAATGGGCAGTCATGGTAGAGTAGATCCATGCGCTCCTATCCTCTCCATCTGCTCAACTTGCACACAGATATAGCCAATGCATACTATATTTTTTTCTTTTTTTAAAATCATTGTTGCCTTAGATGTCTAATTTCCTATTTTCCAAATCTCCAATGCACCTAAAACCTGTGTTAAAATCATGTGGATATACACAAAGATGTATGTTCACTCAGATGCATTATGTTTCTCCTGAGCTGTGTACAGAAGAACACCTATGGCAGTTTATATGACATACAGTATGGTGTGGATTAGCAGGATTGAGATAGAACATTTGCTGCGTACAGAAGAACATTTGCTTAGCAGGATAGTGAAATTGCTAGATTAGTGTGTTAACACTTGTGTTAAGTGAACACAGTGGTAACTATATCAGACTGAGATAGAACCTGCTGGGGACAATATCTTATACTTTGAGTCATCTGATTTTAATTCCTCAATGTTGAAACTATCAAAATTGCAATCCCATTCTAGGATTTTTAGGCTCTAGCATGTCGATATTACTAACATCAATTGTTTTTTCCAACAAACACAGCAGTTGGTTACCCCTCGCCTCATCTTAGTTAGCTTGCCTCCTCTGTTACTTGAGATTAGTTATGTTTGTGACTCGGTTTATCAGCTGCATTACAAATATGGTTGGACATGGAAATGGATAGATGATAGTATGTCGGTTGGAGGGATGCTGCGGTGTCTAGAGCCTATTGCCACATAGGTCTGAAATAATCATCTGATGTTTCTGGAACTTGCATTGCCTGGTACGAACTATGTAAAATTCTCCTACTGATATGTGGGTTATGATCTGAATGTAAGTCCATGCATTGCCTGGTAGGAAGAGGTGAAATTAGATGAAGAACCGAAGATGCTAGGCCTAAACTATTTATTCTGGTTGTAGTTGAACTCTAGATGTGTCAGATACTCAGATATACTTTAAGATGATGCCCAGTTCCTAATTTGTATAAGTTCTGCGCTAAGTTTTTGTCTATTCTGTATATGGCTCCATACATTGATTCAACCGTACTTATGAGATGTTTCTTTCATGATCTTTAGAAAGGTTAGCTCAATAATAAATTCGCTTGTCATTTAACAATGTAATAATTATTCAGACTGGTCCACAGTTAAATCTTTGTCAAAAAAAATTCTCAAAAAATTTGTAAAGGTGTTTTCTCCAAGCTCAGAACTGCTTACTGTTAAATCTACAGGTTCGGATTAGATAAGCTATACAGGTTAGTGTTCTAACTGCAAGCATGTCGCTGTTATATGCTATCCTAATTCTACATGTTTTTCCCTGAGTTTGAATTTCCATTGCAACAATATATGCCATGATATTCAGACAATTTCTTTATTGGAACTTATACTTCTGGTGTGTTTCTTTTTCAAACCAGGAACTACCAATTATAGGCCATTCAAGGCTAAGGACTGATGTGAGTTTGTACACCCTCTTCTTCTATCTAAATAACTTTGTCAGTGTAGTCCGCACACCATCATGGATGACAAAAAAATCTGAGTGTTTCAAAAGGAAGTAACTTTACATATTCCAATTGGAAAAAAATCATTTTCTTTTTTCTTTAATTCTCAATACCTTTTTGGTTTTTTGTTGTTCCGTATGTGTTGTAATGCATGTCTTAGGGGAAGGCAAAGCACATCAGGCCAAGGGTAGGATCCCTTCTGGCCTCTGCATTTTGATTTCATTGTGCAAGATGTATGTTTAGAGTAAAATAGAAAGGCACTTGAATTTGATTTAAGACATCGCATTTGATTTAAGAATTATCCATTGATTCGTAAAAGTATCTGTATTTCAAGTTTCCAACAAAGTTTCAGTTTGCTTCTATTTTTTCTGCTTTTCAGATGTGAAAGAAAACCACAAGACATCTCAGATACTGTAGAATTCCCATAACATGATGATCGCAGTTTCATATGTCACCTTCATGTTTGATTGTGTGGTACTGCGGTAGAATCTTGCACATGACAAGCTGAGCCACATGATTACATAACACAATTTTTTGTTTGCATAAGAATTGAAATAATGGTTACACTTATGCATCATGTGTGGACAGAGGAACAGTCTGAACAACTGTTAAGAAATTCCACCACACTTATTTTTGGTAAGCAATCTGGGTCTGAATTGCATCGCTCTGCATTAGTGTTGTAGGAGATTTCCTTCCTTACTTTGACTATTTGTCGTGTTATTAGTATCATGACCAAGGAGTTCTCAGGTCCTACACCTGAAATATGCTATATTATTTCGTATGTTGTCCTTGCTAATCTCGACTCCTATAAGTTAACATGTAGATTTACCATTGCTCTTACCTACTTTTGATTGACGGAATAGAAGATTTAGATTTTATTTTTTTAGAAGTCTTGTGCAGTTAGGAGAGCAGTCAGTATGGCTTCTCCATTTTTCGACAATGTGATGTATGCACTCTACTTCCCTCTCTTCCAGGCGGTTGCTTCATTTTTCAACAATGTGATGTGTGCACTCTACTTCCCTCTCTTCCAGGTGGTTTCATAGGATGAGGAATGACCACTCCAATGCAATTGGCACATCAATGTGTGTGAATCTCTCCATCCTTTTTCTGTCCTTTTGATACAATAGTTAAATTATTTCTGTCCTTGGTGTTAATACAAAACTGTCAATATGCATTGTTGGTATTTATTTCAGGATCTTATAAGGTAGACCATCAACCTTTTTGCCTAAATATCTCCTTCGTACTAGAGAACTATAAGTACACAGAAATAAATTGTCTATCCTCATAAAGAGGCATAGGGAGATAGTAAGTTATGCGCAAATGTAGAGAAACAAAGAGGAGAGGAATAGGAAGCATCGTGTAGCATATCATCTAAAGAAAGCTAAATTCCACTGATAATATGGAGCCTATGAAATGAAAGTACTGAATGGTTCTATACAAACAACGCATAGCTACGACAAATGTTTGATCAGGAGGGCACATTGCTTCAGTCCCTTGGTGGTAGGTTCATTAGTTAACAAGATGATGTTCTGCACATTACATATATAGGTCACTACACAACAACATCTCGATGCATTGTTAGCACCATTTACTTTGGCATTACACCAGGTATGATGAATGGTTTTCTTACTTTGACAACAGGATGAATGGTCTTCATGTTATTTGTTTGCCTGTTTCCACTTGCAATCCTTTTTACTGATGCAATGCTCCTTTGCTAGAAGGGTATGTAGTCGAACTATATAGGTGTCTGATTTTTCAAGATCTTCAGTTTTGTTTGTGTTGCTTGTGTTGCTAGGTTGGCAAGGATGCGCTGTTGAAACTATGCACACATGAGCCGGTGGAGCGCACACAGGGGGCGAGCGCGGTGGCCAACACGCATGCGAGTGCGCCACAGCATGGGCGAGCAGCGGAGCGGGTTTATTGAGTGTGCAGCGGCGCCGGCGGACAAGTGCACGCGGCGGTCGGCTAGCGTGCACGGCGAGCACCCATCGTGAATCCCCCCATGGAAACTACCGGTTTCCTCTCAACGCAGAAAAGCATAGTTTCTTCATCCTCGGTTCAACAATCGACGTCGTTTCCATGTGAGGAAACAGTTTCTTCAATTTTTTCTCTTCATTTATTAGCCTACCATGTCATCAAAATGCTTATGTGGCAAGTTATTTAAGAGGGATAGAAACCATCATTAATTCTCAATTGGGACTGCCCTTAGGATACAAAGTGGGATGAGACGATTCTATTCCAATTTTGTAGAATGGGACGGTCTTGTCTTGTGTTTGGTTGAAGTGGGATGAGACGGTTCTGTCTTGTATTTGGCTAAAGTGGGATCAGATATGGTATGATGGTATTTTTGACGCCGTTAACTACAATGTTTTGTGGACCCCATGTGTCATTGAAGGGCCCACCTGTCATCATGTACCGATTCTTGTTTTATAGTTTTTTGGCCGGCCTTATCTCGATGTCCAGATGGGTCAGACATGACTGGCAGCATGACGCACGACACTAAAAACACGACACGATGGATGTAGTGTTCGGGCCGCGATCCCGGCATGCAGTGCCGGCACGAACACGCCCTGAAAATTGGGGTGGCCCATCTAAACACGACTAATTTTGGGGTGTCTGTTAGACTTTGGCCTACTAACAGTTGGAGCCCAATTAAATGTCCAACCTGCCAGCCCAACACTCAGCTAGCCCACGAAAGCGTACGAACCTGGCATATAAATTTCACTCAAACCCTAATCCCAACCCAACCCTCCTCTCCTCTCCCAATCCTGCAGCCGCCGGTGCCCTTCCCCTGGCCATCGACTTGCTCCTCCACATTGCGTCCATAGCTCCTCCGTCGCTCCTCAATTCCTCCCTCCCTAGCGTCGTGGGGTGCGACCGGGCGGTGCTTGCAGTGCGTCACTGCTGTGGCGTGTGACTGGTAGTGCGTCACCACCGCGGGACGCGGCCACGAGGCGGGCAAGCGGTGTCGCTGCTGTTGCACGTGGCTGGGTGGTGCTTGCAGTGCACGGCCACGAGGCGGGCCAACTCCACCACTGCAGACGAAGCTCAAGATTTTTTTTGTGATTTTTTGAGTTTTGACTTGATTTGTGTGTATGTGACTTAACTGATTTATCTTTGTGATGACTTTATTTATCTTAAGATCTTTTATCTTTGCACTTGATTTGGGTTGCTTCTCTCTTTTTCTTGCTGTGCATATGGGCCAACACAACATGACGTGTTTGTCGTGCCGCCGTGCAGGCACGACACGACTAAGTGAGGTTCGTGTCGTGCATGGCAGCACGACACGACTAACCTCTTGTGCCTAGCCGTGTCATGCCAAATCGTGTTGTGTTTAGCCATGTCCGTACCGTGTCGTGCTGGGCGGCCCAGTTGGACATCTATCCTGGACCTGGAGCCCGCTCCTTCCTGGAGACGACAGGCCGCCGCCCATTCGTGGCCGTCGGGAGGTCCCGAGTTCGTCCCGCCGACATGTGGGCTGGAGCCACCGGCCATGGAGGCTGTCCCGCACCTAGAGCTCGCCCATGCCCCACGCGGCCATAGAGCCTGCCACGCATGTACCTTGCCTCCACCCCACTAGCCATGCCACGCATGTACCTTGCCTCCACCCTACTAGCTGTTGGCGGTCGATTTTCGTCAACCTAACCAAGAGTTTACCTTCAATGTTGGTATTAATTTGATATTCACACTAACGATCCTAACCCCCATTATATGTCCAGTTCGCACTCGCGTATGGTTTTTGGAGTTTATTGTTTACACAAGAATTAAGAGCCTAAATGAGGACTTCCGGGTAAAGTTCATCAAGCACTTTACGAGAAGATCATGAAGCCCGGCACAAGTCAAGACACAAGATGAACATAACTCCAAATGAGCCAAGGACTAAAACTTGAAGTCGTGAAGCACCGAGGACCTAGATGGAAGATGTGGGAGTTTGTGTGCCAAGCACCCTTATCTAAACCGCGGGGAAAACGACGTCAAGGACCCATATGTAGTTCGGCAAAAACTCAGGAAGACGCGAGAAGCTTTGGGAAGAAAACCAGGGACGAGCCGGGCCGAGGAGGACCTGGGCTGGTCAGCCCAGGCCAGCCGGCCTGGCCCACTTCGGGCCTTGTTTGTCGCCCCCTTTGACCTAGCACCCCTTCGGGCTATTTATAGTCCCCGTGCGAAGTGCCACGCATCAAGCCATTCTTCATTTGTCGCCGAGGAGCAGAGAAGCTAGAGGGACACCATCTCGGAGAGGATGGTCGTGCTAGTTCTCTGGGTTACCCTAGCCGGCGTGGGAACCTTGCAAGGAAGACCACATCGGAGTTCCGGAAACTTGAATCAAGATCAAGGTAGGATCCCGGTTGTGATCTTATTCATGTATACACTTATGATGAAGTCTTAATGGATCCAATTTCTAGCGATCGAATACCTTCGTTTATGATTCTTGTTCTTGCTTGAGTGTTTTCTTCCTCAATCTATTCTCGAGATAGATTGCATGGGATGTTCTTGTAGCCGCGGTGGCTAGAGGTGCATACCCGATCTACCAAGTAGTTCAACGCACTCCTTGTGAGCGTGCTCTAAGATTCGACCACGAAGAAAGGGGAACATCGTGACAGGATGTTGACACTGAGTACGGCGGGACGACTTAGAGGGTTTGACCGGAGGTCAAGGTTTAAAGACGCTTTTAACGAGATTCGTGTTGCTTTCTTCTATCTTGCTCGGAACTACAACATAAGTGCGATCTAGGCTCCCTAGATCGGTTTTCTCTATGCTTTCTCTCGCTACCTCTTGTGTTTAGTAGATTAGATGCATTCGAAACCTCTTCAAGATGAATGTGTTTTCTTGGTTATTAGATTGAATCTTGCGTTGCACATGTTCCACAGATTTGATACCTTGGGTGATACTCGAGGGAAAAAGGTACTACATGATCCGTAAGCTTGCGGTGAACCTTGGCGCGTTATTGAACCGTCAACAAGCCCTTCTTCTGGCGCCGTTGCCGGGGAACAAGTAATCAAGATCTAATCTAGTATCTCGATTGTAAGTATTTTCAGTTTTCTTTTTGATTTTCTTTTGCATCTATTAAACTTTGATCATCCTCAAAAACCAATCTAGTCTAGTTTTTGACTAAATTTTTGTTTATAGTTTTCTCTTTTTAGATCTTTGTATATTTTGTTTATTGCTAACCCTAACAGGAGATAGACGACTACCTCTCCAACAAACCGAAAAATTTTGTGGATGACCCAGAAAAACATTACAGGCAAAGGAGACGTGAAGAACAAGCTAAGAAGCTGGAGATTGTAGATCCAAAAGCCGAGGATCGTCGAAATCTTCGAAGAAATCACCACCTCCAAGTCCGAAAGAATATCAACCTCAACTGCCACCAATGGCACAACCAGAGAGGAAGATTGGAGAGCTATGCATCCCGGAGCTCATTGATCTACCCATCCTCAACCTAACCGACATCGGAAGATCTCGAGATCAAGACTTCAACCATCCGCATGGTGCAACATTCACCTTTCACCGGTAAAGAGGATCCTAACCTTCACATTCAAGCGTTCATTCAACTTTGTCAAACATTCACAATGGAAGGGTTGGATCAAAATCAATTGAGGGCGAGGCTTTTTCCGTTCTCGCTACTTGGAAGAGCCTTGCAATGGTTCTACACTTTACCGGTGGAGACGGTGCAAAATTAGGAAGCATTGATGAGAACTTTCATGAAGGAGTATTATTCGCCGGGTAAGTGTAACGCCCTGGGTTTTCAGAAACAGAAAACCCAGCATTCTGTCTCGTGATAGTCCCTAGATCAGACACTATCACGCACAGGCATTCATCACAGATAAATATCACAGTCATACATCGAAAAAAAGCATCAGAGTACGAATAATAATCTGATTATTACATGTCCTGAATAATCGGAGTACATCAATACACGTCTCTTGGCGGAATAACAAGAATAAGAGCCTACGCAGCGGTAGCTAGCTTCCAAAAGGTGTCTCCATCTTCATTCGTCTCCCACAGGCATCCTTGAGCGAAGCAACGTGCCCCTCAGTCGTACCATCCGTCGGCGTTGTTGTTGAAGTCTGACTCGTACCCTGCAAGCTCAGGGGCTATCCCCAAGGATCGGGATAGGTCCACGTCACCCACCGTATGCAAGCTTTAAGTGGCCTACTTCTAAAGGTAAAGAGAGAATCAAGGTAGAAGCTGGGTTCCCTAAGCAGCAGCAGCATCATTATAAAAGAATATTATCTCCATATTCCCACCAATTCCCATATCACTCATCCACAAACGGTTACACCTGGTCACCCAGATCATCGTCACCATCACCTATCTCCAGCTAGGGTCGGTGCGAGAACTCCCACTCCTCGCACCTCAATGGTTGCACCCGGATCCGCGAGGCAGAGGGAGCAACTCTCCTCTCCCTGAATACAACCACGGCTCACCATATACTCTCATCCTAGAAGGGGGAAGGTAGAAATCCCAAAACGTAAGAGTCGGAGTAAACAGCGGGCATGTCCATAACCGAGGACGCGGCTATAAACTCTGCAGAGCGTGTACACCAGGACCCAACTCGGGATAGCACTCGGACGGTGTACGGCCAACCGAGCCTACCCAACTGAATGAACACCTAGGAGTTACGATTCCATCCTGCATCCGGGTCTCGCTGCGGTCCCTCACAAAGGACCACCCCAGAACTGTGAACATGCCCCCGTGTGGCCGCATGGGGGGCGCCCAAGAGGGAAGGGACTTCACCCTAACCCTCTCACTGATACCCTCTATCCTACTGGCAGGTATGGTATCGCACTTGCTAGGGTCGAAACGGCCCTATCCCCACTCTCGGCGAGGTGGTGTGTACGAAAGTCCCGTGTAACAAAGCGACCCACTCGATTTCAGACTGGGGCGAGCTCCTATCCTCCAAGTCATCACAAAAACCCCAACACCTGTGCTCCTAAAACAGTGTACCCGCCATAGGCACCAAACTGGGCAACGTCCGAGAAGACGATCCCTGGCCCCCGATCCCGGATCGGGTTGTCTTGAGGTCACCCCCACCAAAATATCCCAAAAACACCTTCTCCTGCCGGTTTTTTCCCCACACACACCAAGAAACTACCACAATAATCCCAACACATGCATAGCAAGCTCAGCGTATCATCACGTGTAAGTAGAGTAGTAGTAGGTCGATCAAGGACAAGTATGTAAAAGAGGTTATGCACGGGTTCATCATATCCATCACTATGCAGTAAGTAAAGCACTAGCAGTTCTAATAGCCATGCCTAATGGGCATTCAAAGAAGGTCGGGCGTGAACCTGGGTGCGAGTAGTTGTCGTAGCCGAGGTCATCGTCGTAGTCCTGGCTCAGCTCTCCGGCTCCGGCGGCTCCTAGAATCGTATTTAAATAAATAAACTCGGCTGCTGATAGCAATAAATCCAAGTCGAAGAATAATTAAGACCCAAAAAGAGGCAAACTCTAGCCTAGCGCGGAGTTTGGAATTTTAGAAGATTTTTAGAAGAAGTTTTGTATTTTTCGGAGTTAAAACGGATTTAAAATGAATTTCCAAAGATAAAATAGTTTTCTGAAAATCAAATACGCATTTACAATATTGCAAGCTTTAGGCTAGCTTAAACCTATCTCTAGCTGTCTCTAAAGAGGCTTCTAGCCAGCTGTAGGCCAGCTCCAGCTGCTGACGGAGCATCCACGCGGGCGGCTTATGGCAGGCGGTTGCACACGTGGCGCCGACAGGGCGTCCACGCGGCGCGGAGCACAGGATCCCGCGCGGGGGTTTCTGCGGCGGGGCGCGGCGCAACCCAGCATGTGGCACAGCGGCCAGTGGCCGGCCGCATTGGATCCAACCGGATCTTCTACGGTGAGTTGCACGTGTGGGCCTGTGTGCGAATCTAATCCCCAGGGGTTTTACGCCGGCGCCAGAACGTGTTCGACGTTTTGCCCCTAAGGAGCGGCGGCGCGGGCAAGGGCTCGCCGGCGGCGAGGCATGCTCGGCCTGACCAACAAGAGACAGAGAGAGGACAAGGAGCACCTAGGGCTCATCCTTGTGCAAAAAGGAGTCGGCTATGGCCGGGGTAGGCGCGTCGGCGGCGAGACAGGGGGGACGGCGGTGACGCGATCGTGGCGGACGCATAGCAGCGAGCACCGGCGACGGCGTGTGGGTGAACCAAAACATCAAGCGAACGCGTGCGTGCAACAAGGAAACGCAAACGGACCAAAAGCCAGGCTTTTGCCCACTCGCCCGTGTGTACAGCGCCGGTGCGGCCGTGGCGGAGCTCTTGGCCGGCGCGGCGACGGCGAGGCGTGGGTTCCCGCCTCGGAGCAGCGTCGCGCGGGGGTGCGCGGTGCTCAGGGCGGCAAGGCGAGCACTAAGGCATACAAAAAGGAAGACGGGGTGGATCCCTACGCGTGCGTGCGCCATGGTGCAGGCCGGCAGCGAAGCGCACCGGTGCTCGGCGGAGCGGCAAGGCACGGCGGCGAGGTGAGGCCGTGAAACAAGGGGGTAAAGCGGAGGCACGCGCGCGCGCAGTCGTCGGCAGCGGCTCCTGCATAAAGACGGCACGACGCGAAGGCCGGCTCCACAACGGCGGCGTGCGCGGCGGCGGCGACGCAGACATGGCGCGCTCATTTCCCCCTTGGCACGAAGGCCGGGTCACAACAGAGGAGGAAGGGAGCAAGGCCTCACCTTGTGACCACTGGTCGAAGCGAAGAGCGTCGGGGAAGAAGGTCAGAGCTGGTTGCCGGTGGCGAGGGAAGCAGAGCGGCGCCGAGCAGAGGAAGCAGAGGATGCAGACGGCGTCGCGGTCCTTGGCTTCCCGGCGTTCCTGGAGCTCCACGGGCGGTCCTCCGGCTTCACGGCGGCTCCGTCGTGCTTGCGGACGGCCTCCGGGCTCCCTCCTCCTCTCCCCCTTCTCCTTCTCCTCCGGCGAGCAGTGGCGGGTGGCAATGGGGAAAAATCCCTGGCGACTAGGGTTGGGAGTCCCTGGGGTCGCGGCGGCAGCCTTCTTATAGAGCAAGGGGCGGAGCGGGGCACGTGGACGGCTGGATGGCAAAGGCGCGCGCTGGGGCGCGTCGTGACGGCGGCCATGGGTGGCGCTCCGCTGCTTTTCTACTTTGGCGTGCGCCGGCGTCAGCTAAAGGAGAAAGAAGACGGCGACGTCAGCGTGACGCGGCGTCCGGGCCCGCCTGGCGGTGTCACGGCGCGGGGGGGTTGGTGGTGAGCGGGCCGACCGGTTACGTGGGCCGCGGAGTGCTGGGTTGCGTGAAAAAGTAGGGGTTTTGTTTGGACTCGGGAAAGAAACGGAGGGCCGCTGATGGACTTCGCTATTGCATTCGAGGCCCAGCAGGTTAAAACCCTTCCCCCTTTTCTTTTATATCTAAACCCTCTTCTAAATTGACTCAAATTTGAATTCCACACAAATAAATCCCAAATAAATCCAAATAAACTTCAAGTTTCTCACACTAGCATTTTATATTTCCTAGAAATTTTAATTAGCTCAAAAATAAATCTAGGAATTTTAGGAGAGAAATAAGAAGACATCCTTAATTAATTTATCAAGCACTCAAATAATTCACCGAAAATTTTAAATCCTCATTTTTATAATAAACATTCCATATTGAAAATGCGGGATGTTACAGTAAGACTCAATACTTGCATAACAAGATTGCTACATTTGCTCAATATCCAACGAAGACTATCGCGGAAGCTTTTGAGCATTTCAATGAGTACACCCGAGCCGTCCCACATCACAAGTTCCCAAAGGAGGACCTCATTCAAAAGTTCTATCAAGGGCTCAATTTAGCATCGAGGACCGTAATTGACGCGTCGGTGGGAGGATCCATCATCGAGCTTACTCCAACCGAAGCATTCACTATTTTCAAGAAGGTTGCAGATAATGATACATGGGCGTCATCCGGATGCTTACTTCCGGTTCAACCCACAGGCAATGTTAAAGGTGTTTTGCGGGTTGAAAAGGAGGAACTTCTAGAAGGAAAAATTGACTCACTCATGAGGAGGTTTGAAAAGATGGAGCTAGAAAAGAAAGCAGTCCAAGACCTAAAAGCCGCCGAAGCAAGATCCACGTGTGATGAGTGTGGGGAGTATGACCATGTCCAAAAAGATTGTCCGGAGGAAGCAAAGGTGCTTGACTACATGAGGAAAGGAGATTTTCCAAACTTCCTCTACGGGCAAGGTACACCTCGATTTAATGCAAGTTTGTCAATTCAAAAATATGGTTCCTCTTCGTATACAATTGAAGGATTTCATGGATGAGCAAGCTAAGATCAACAAGAACACCGTCACTAAGTTCAAGGCTATGGATAAAATATTGGAGAACATCGATTGCAAGGTGACGGAGGTCGGGAGCTCCAACCATCAAATGCTCAACATGATGAAGATGTTGGAAATACAAGTGGGACAACTTGCCAGGCGCCTAACCGCTAATGAAGTAAGATTGCCGGGGCAGCCCCAAGGTCCCGAGACAGCGAAGACTATTCAAACTCACTCGGGAAAGGAGACAGAGGATCCCGAATTTTCAGCCGGAGCAAGGAATTCTAAGCCAACCGTCGAGGCGGAGGATCACACTAAGGAGAAGGTGACTACTATTCCGGAGATTGCTACCGAAGAGCCAGAATTCGAGATGCCAAGTGGTGACACGAAGATGCCTCCACTTAAGACACGCTACTTTCGAGGTAAAGTTGATAGTCATTATGAAAATTTTGTGAAAGTAGTGCGCAGGTTAAGCATCAACATGTCGCTATTGGATGCTCTCCAAGTTCCTACATACTCTCACTACTTCAAAGACATACTTGTGAACAAGTATGAGATGGCAACACTCGGGGTGGATCACGTCAAGATGTCCGAACAATGTAGTGCCGCCATTGCAAATCAAGGGCCCCAGAAGCAAAGAGACCCCGGATGTCCGACCATCCCATGTTCTATTGGCTCATTCACATTCGAGAAGGCATTATGCGACCTTGGAGCAAGTGTGAGTGTCATGCCAAGAGATGTGTTCGAGAAGCTATGCCTACCACTAGAGCCTACGGGTATGTGCTTAGAGTTGGGCGATAACTCTAGAGCCCACAAAGAGCATTGATCCGAAGTGAAGAAGAGAAGAAGTCTAGCCATGGACTATAAACGAAGCACTAGGCGGGAGGCAACTCGTTCGTCGAGTCAAGAATAAGCTACCGGGAGGACAACCCGATCAAGAATAAAGCTGCCGGGAGGGCAACCCCGGAAAATTTACAAATTTCAAGTAAGTTGGTCATAGAATTTGCTACGCAAGACTTGGTATAAACTCTTAAGTGGTTGAACTTATTTTTGAGACATTTAATTTGCTCGGATGTTTCATTTAGATTTTATTTGATCATAAACCAATGACATGAGCCATCCTATGATTTATTTGCCTCTTATCGAGAAACTAATACCAAAAATTCAGAACCTACCCAAACCTTTCATCCTCTTCATGATGATAAGGTTGGTTTGTTTTACATGTTAAAAACACAAGAGTAGAGCCCCGTGTTGTTCCTTAATGATTTTTAATCTTTGACGCATGCTAGGACTCGCGTGAACGTAGGAAATTCGATGTTTGGTTTCATTCAACTTGATATCCACCGGTTTCTCTAGAGTTAGAATTTTTCCAAACCCCATTTATTTTTGTTTATTCAAAACATCTCTATCATGTTTGGCAAAAATTAGAACCTAAACCCATACCCCCACGGTCAAGCCGGAGGAGCTCGCTATCGATCAATGAGAGCAAGTGATCCCGGTGTAACCAAAATCAATGTAGTCGGAAAAATTTTGATTTACAAATGTTTTTGATGCCTAAAAACTTCTTTAAAAATACATTTGAACTCATTGATATCTCTGAGTTAATTTTTAATTTTCGAAATTAGAGGAGTGATTAGCATCTAAGCATGATCAAGGGAAGGTTTTGAGCTTAATTGAACTTTTAGTGCTCCATGATGCATCACGGGAAGGCCTCATCACCAAGGCATCTTGAGCACATGAAAAGGACAAGCATGGGGGGCAGCAATATTTTGTTTTGCAGGATATGAGTGAAAGCATGGGAGGCAAGGAAGCATGGAAGGGACACAAAGCAAATGATCAAGATGAAGGACTTCATAATGCAAGAAAAAGGAATGGCTGGGAGAATTTGGATGGTAAACGGCGTGGAGCACGAGTACATAGAACAATGATGCAACCAACAACAAGTGGGAGAAAACAGGAGCCAAAGAAGGAGGCACGGACCCTAGGCCGGTCGACCCAGGCCGGCCGACCTGGCCTATATTTTTGCCCCTGGTGTTCGTCTTCCTCAGGTAAGTTACTCGTCCAGTTGCTAGTCCATGTTGTTGAGCTCCCAGTACAAAACCTCCAAAAACACCTTCAAAAAATTCGACCTCCAAACCTAAGTCCAAAAATCTAGAAAGATTCATCACAATTCTTACCCTTCCATATACTTCTTTTGTGCATATTTCTACCGGCAAAAAACCCCCGAGAGAGTTTGTTTGTGACTTTGTGTAGCAAGGAAAAATGAGGAAGGCTTTCAACAAGGCCTTTGGGAAGAAGACACAATCATCGTCGTCGAAGGCGCCATCAACAAGCTCTTCGCAGAGGCACTCTATGGCTGAGTCCCTACGAAGCATGGAGGAGGACGTAGTGCGAGGATCGACACAATGCTCCTTAGTGGTATGAGGGGCACGCGAAGCTCATCCATGCGGTACACCGAACTGCAAGGGCGCACGGAGGAGCCACCCGTTCAACCTCGTCGCTCGACTCGTTCATCCGCTCCACCACTGTACACTCCAAGGCATTCCAAGTATGGATTTATCATGATGATGGAGGAGGAGGAGGTGGAGGAGAGGCTTGTTCGCCTCGAGAAGAGACTTGTGCCCAACGTTGACTTCGACGACAATGCTCTCCAAGCATTGGGATTTCATCCGGATATTTATCAATTGATGAGTCACCTTGGTTGGGGACATTTTTTTTGATGGAGTCGGGGTGAGCACTCATTTGGAGCTTGCCTTGGAAATTCTCATGACGATGGCACCGGTCATTAATGACGGGGTGCCGTCCCTCTCATTTTGACTCAAGGATGATGAGCAACTAGTTCCTTATGAGCATATTAGAGAATTGCTCTGATTCAAGGAGGCCCCGGAACAAGTGAATGTTAATGAAAATGTGTTGGAAGGATTTTGGGGTATGATTTCGGGAGAAGACAACCGGTAAAGAAATAGCATCTGGAATCCTATCATCTGGATATTTCACTCATGGATGAGCAAAAGGATTTTGGGAAGGATGAGGGAGTCCAAGATCACCGACATGGAATTAAATTGGCTTTATTCGGCAATGATTGCTAGACAAGCTATTGATCCTTCATATATCATGATCAATCGGTGGTGTTGTGAAGAGATTTCGGGAACCGGAGATATTGGTTCGGGATGCTATCTCTCTATGATAGCAATTTCTTTGAAGCCGGGAATTTCAAGAAACCCAAAACTCCTCCTTGCCGGGAATTCCCTTGGAATTGAGTATATGAAACAAGGGAAATATATAAGTGGATATGAGAAGAGAGGTTACAAGGTGGCCAAAGTTAATGTTCCTCTCCAAAATATGAGGCTGTTGACGGCTGTTAAGTACTACTTTCAGCCATCAATATTCTCACATAAATGGAGGCATATGCATTATTAACTTGCATTTTGGTTTGAATAATGTAGTTCCACTTGTCCTTGGAGATTATTTGTATGTAGGTGGAATAAGTATGAAAAGAGATGAAAACCCGCCTTCTATGGAATGATCCATGCCAACTCAGCTGAGGAGGTGGCTACCACCAAGGAAACACGTGGCAATCCACGTCACTGATCCAAGGGAGGTACTCACCGATGAATCAGAGACCAACACATGGACTTCACAATGATCCATGGGCCCACCTAGGATTCCAAAATGAGGCATGCATGGGGGAGTGATCAAAGGGCCCACACGGCAGCCACCCAGAGGAAGGACACCTCGAGAGGAGGGCCTAGGGGGCCGGCCGATCCTAGGATCGGCCGAACCGCCTTAGTGCCCTTCCATCTCGACCTTCCATGTGTTGCTTCCTCATTGGTCCATTGCTGCATCCCCGGGTCATTTGAGGCACTTTGAGCCCCGAAGCAAGCCTCCTCCTTGCCTATAAATAGAAGGGGAGTGTCACACCCTGAAATTCCCAAATTTCAGGATGTGAATAGGAAGAAATTTTAAACAATGATTTTCCTATAATTTTAAAATTTTCCCAACCTTCAATTCTTTATATGGAATATAGTACAGGAAAAAAAAACATTATTTGTTTTCCGAAAAATAAATAAATGGCTTGATATTTGTTGCATACATGCTGCTGCATTATTTTTGTTTGGTTGAATTCAAATTGTTATTTGAATTCAGTTGTTTGAATCTTTAAGAAAAGAAAAAAACGAAACCCTTTTTCCTTTCTGTTCGTCGCGGCCCAGTTACTAAAGTCTGGAAGATGCCCTCAGACTCATGGCTCAAGTCGCAGGACACCCCTGAGCTCGGCAGCCCGTTCTTCAGCCCGGTCCGTCTGACGGAAGTCCATCCTTGCTCCCTGGACTCCGCGGCTCTGCACACTCGTCGTCTTCAGCCCAACGCAACAGCAGCACGCAGCCCGGCTGGCCGGCCCAGCAACGGCCCAGCGCCGGTCCGTGTCCCGCGCCCCTCTCCCGCGGTCGTCGACAGGTGGGGGCCACCTGTCATCCCCCACCTCCGGTCACACCGAGCCGCACCCGAGCTCGGGTCCGAGTCGCACCGCCCCCCGCGCCGTCTCTTGGCCCGCACGCCAAGACGGCTGCTCCTTTGGCCTTTATAAGGGACACCGCCGCCCCGCACAAGCTCTTTTTCCCCCCGAAACCCTAGCCGCAGAGCTTCAGTTCCGCCGCCGCGAAACCCTAGTGCGCCGCCGCTCTTGATCTCCTCGGCCGTCGCCTCACCGCCGTCGTTAAGGCCACCCGGAGCACCGCAAGGAGGTGAGGAGGTTTCGGGTGTCGTTTGTTGGCGTCCTCATGCGTTGTATCTCCCGGGCGCGCTCGCCGCAGTGGCACCGCCGCGCCGGTCCGCCTCGCCGAGCCGCACGTTGTCGTCGTCACCCGCGCGCCTACCCAGGTGCCCCAGATCGATCTGTCGTGCCACAAGCCGCGTTCCAGGCCAAACCGCACGCCAATCCGAGCACCATAGCTCGAGATTGAAGGAGCTCGCCGGAGCTCTGCCGCGCGCCGCCGCTCGCCGGCGTGACCGCCGCCGCGGGTTCCGCCGCAATCTCTTGCAGCCGTCCGATCTGGATCCCACGGCCCAGATCAAGTCTGACCCCGGGTCAAACCGGCGTATACCGGTCAACCCCAGAGCCGCACCGTGTCATTTTGCAGAAAAGCCCCCGGGTTTTCCAGTATCGCAAGAATACCCTTCCACGTGCAAAGAACCCTACGGATAGGTCCTTTTCTTTACGTTTTTAACCCTGAGTTTTTATAGTTTTAGCGCTAGAAGTCCGGCCATAGTGTTTTTGCACCGCAGCCCTTAGGTTTTTATATGTAATCACGTTTTAGCCCTCGGTTCTTACAGTTTAGCCCCTGTAGGTTTAGTTTTCCTACAGATAAGTCCCTACACCTTGTTTTGGCCGTAGAATACACGTTTTAGCTCCGTTTTTAGCGTTCTTTATGTCCACGCGATCGTCTTGAAGAGTAGAACAGTTTTACGCCTCTGTTTTGTTATGTTAATACTGTTTGGTGATTGTTTCTTATTTTATTCTATTGTTTGCTTGTATGTGAATGATGTGGTGCGTAGAAGACGGTTCGTATGTGGAATACGCTGGAGTTGAAGATTTTCAAGACCTTGAGCAGCAGCAAGCGTTGGTAGAAGGCAAGTCCTTGATGCATGCCCTTTTTCCTATACAACTGCATTTTAATTACACTATTTACTTTATTGCTTGCATTAAATTGATGGGACCCTATGACTAAGGTGTGACTAGTGTTGTTTACCATGTCCTTGTTAACCTGGGTTTTACTTTATGTTGGGTAGCACATGCTTAGTTGCCAATTAGGGGCTGAGGATGGTTTAATTGAACACAAAAGTGAATTTGATTTATTTTATGCTCTACCCTCATTAAACAAGATTACCCCTGTTAATCGGAACATGGAGCGACCACCCAGGAACCAGGTGCAACCACAAGACAAATGGCTCTGTCTTGGCTAACTAATTAGAAACCTTAGTGTGTAGTATGCTTTACCTGATAAGGGTTAGGGGGTGCCGGTAGTTGGTGTATAGCTCGGCCCTCAAGCTGATCTGCTCTGTGGTAGCTTCGCAGTCTTGAGAGAGGGTTATGCATTGCGCTGTCATGAAACCTAGCGAGCAGCTCATACTAGGGAATCTTTGTAAAGGCCTCGTAGTGAAACCCATGCCACTCACCTCGGAAGTGTTTAAGGGAGTAATTAACCCGGGCATATATGGGGGACACGACTTGTGGGTAAAGTGTACAACCTCTGCAGAGTGTTAAATCTAATCGATTAGCCGTGCTCTCGGTCATGGAGCGGCCTGGACCCTCACATGAGTAAACTATGAAAGATGGATTAAACTTGTTGCATTTACTTATGTTCATGATGATGATGCTTATGTTAATCTCTGGGTTGGTATAAACTTACATTTGCTAGTAAATCAGCTTGCTTAATAAAATTAGACCAACTAAAATGCTGACCTGCTATGCAACCACAAGCTTCCACCACAAAGCCTTTGCATGTTGTTATAGAGTTTTCCCTTGTTGAGTACGACATGTGCTCATGCTTGTTGTTATTTCATATTGCATCTACACAACCCGGTTGCTGCTCAGACGGACGCTTTGAAGACTTTCCTGGAGAGTTCGACGAGTTCTAGGCGAGCGTGCCACCAGTCAGCTGCCTGTGGAGACGTCCTTTTCCGCTGCTAGTACTCGCTTTTGTTACGATGATGAGACATTCAGTCATGTAATAAATGTTTAATACTTCCTTTACGCTTTTGACACTGTTTTTGGTATTCACTAAGTCAATGCATGTGTGAAATTTGATCCTGGCGCACATGTATTCTATGCATTCGGATTTGCCTTTAAATCCGGGTGTGACAGGGAGGGGCTCCATTTCTCACACACCACTCTCTGCATTCTCCTCTCACTTTTAGTTTCCAAGGCTAGGGGTAGGCTAGAGTAGCTCTTATTCAGGTTCCAAGTCTACTTTGGAGTCTAGGTATGAGTTCTCTTGTATCTTTATTTCTTTGTATGACTTTGATCTACTTCAGTTATTCAACTATTTCATATAAAGTAGTGGTAGATCATATGATTGATATGTTCTTGAGTTCATCTCTTGTTCATCATTTAGAGACTCGTGTTCTTCGTGAACACTACCTTTTGATCCACTTGAAGGATGATTTACTCATTCCTTATGTGTTTGTTCATAAGTTAGAGGCTCGTGTTCTTCATGAACACGACCCTTTGATCTTGTTGACTAGACATAAGAGAGTTCGTATTTGTTTGTATGACTAGCCCTAGTTTGATCTTGTTAGATAGCATGATATTGTTGCATGAAGTTTGTGTTCAAGATACGGTACTCGGTCTAAGTTGACCAGTCTTCTGGTGGCTCTCACCCTGGGTCACAATAGCCCGGGCCGGGTGAAGTCTAGCAGCAATGCAGACATGGTGCCTGGGTTGTGTGGCTACATTAGTTATGAGCATGCCCCCCGTAACGATTGAGGTAGGCCGCAGTGGTGACAGCTATCGGACCCTTTGAAACCCTCCGCACTGGGGTATTACTGTAGGAGTCTAAAGGATAGTTTCGCAGAGTGCTGGTCGTCGCGGGCTATATCCCCGTTTGTACCTGGGTGCTGAACCTTACCTTTTATGCAATGCTTTATGCTTATCTCTTGTATCTTCTAGCTCTGTATGTTTAGTACCTTAGAACCTAGAGCTAACTCGTATGTTCCCCCTAAGCCGTAGTGTACTAGAGTAGAGGTAGATGAGAGTGTGTGTCACACTACCCTATCATATCATTTCTCTTACCCCTGTCTTTGAGCTGTTGTCTTCTATATCTATCTCTTGGTTTACATTCAGTGCAAAAGCGTAAGTCTTGACATCCACCATTGCCTTCCACGGCTAGGATACCCTTGGAATACTGGGGTTTATCTGTGCGCTTGCAAATTCGTTCATGATCGTTAGATTTACCTATGGCAAGTCTTGATGCTCACGCTAACTCGGCGTCGTTAGTAGTGACGTTAAGAAATGTCAACAGAGGCTGAAATTATTTATTGAAGGGAGAGGAAATTCGTTAGAAGAAGGACTTCTTGTGCCAGCCAAGAAGAACAAAAGAGGAAGAATTGTAGAAGAGAGATCATCTTCCGCAGCCCAAGATCAAGGAGGGGCTGCATATCATCAACCATATGGAGGGATTCCTATGCCGCCACCATACTACGAAAGTGTGCCAATGCAAGCATAGGGGAGTGGTGCAGCCATGCCGCCACCACCTCCAACATATTATCCACCGACTTTTGTGGTGCCAAATGAAGCGTTCGTGGCACCTTATGCAGGCATGCCTCAGCCCCAACAAAGTGCAGCCATGATTGGGGCATATATGCAAAGAAATGTGCAAGACACCGAGAGGATCCGAACACATGTCAACCAATGGCAAGAAGGAACGGCGGGGATCGCCCATCAACTAGGATGCTTTCAAATTGTACCACCGGATCAATTTCATGGAGGGGCCATGCAAACATGTTATGAGCAAGGATTCAACGAGAGTCAACCGACAGAGGATGAGCCATCAGAGGAGGAATGAAGAAAGGAGGAAGGGATGATGCTTTTTAAGTGTGGTTTGATTTTTCATTTTCCTTTTCTTTATTTTTTAAAGTATGTGTGTTTATGTATGCATAGTATTTTCTTGTTTTATTTATTTTCAGCATGTGTGTGGTGGTAGTAGTTTTGTTTTCCATCACCATGAATAAGTTTCACCATCATTTTTATGATTTTTAATATGGATGGAAAATCATACCATGTTGATATGTGATGATCGTTGCCACCTTGCTCGCTCCTATGCTTGATTTATGCATGTTTAAGCTAGTGCTCTCTATTAATATTAATCTGAAATTTAATTAAATGCTAGCCTAATCTTGTGTGGAGGTTATGATAACTTAAGTCCCATAGTTCTTTTTCGTTGCTCTCAATTTTGAATGAATCAAAGATCCATTTTTGTTCTTAAAAGTTATGCTAACCTTATCATGAGTACCGCTTGCATTTTGCTCTACCTATCCAAAGCCTTACATTTATTTGAGTGCAAAACATTAGTACATACAAGATTTATTTTTGGGTGCATTAATTCAATGCCTGATTTCTCTGGCCCAAGACTAAGAAGCTGGTCATTCCGTTTTTGCGTATCTATCTTTATGCTAGCCTCTTTTATCCGTGCATTATGAGTTTCCACATTGGGAATTTCGCAAACCTCACCGGATATCCACCCACAAAACCCAAAAACATCCTTTTGTGTTCACCTCCTTGACCACAACCCAAAATTATGAGTATGGATGAATGTTTCGAGGAAGATTACAAGGAAGGTGCCGTCAAGAGAGCAAGACTTTGGGAGACCTCCAAAAGGATCCCTAGAAGATTTTCAAGTATCTCTCTCTAAGAAAATACGAGAATATCAATTTCTACCTTGGTATATTTATCACCTCTTTGCCCGAGGACGAGAAAACGTCTAAGCACGGGGGGAGAGGGGGTTGCCAAGGAAGTGCTAGTATAAGTCTAGAGTTCAAGGGGAGTAATAAAAAAAGTGTGATGAAAGAAAAAGAAAAAATGATAAAGAAGAAAAAGTATGATGAGAAAAAGAAAGGAAATAATAATAATAATAATAATAATAATAATATAATAATAATAATAATAATAATAATAATAATAATAATGACACTCCCCGGTTCTCTAGCTATATTTAGTGTTTTTGAGTTTTCAAGAGGATTCAAGATCAAGACCCATACTCATCTTTCCAACCATGTGCAATCCGATAACGAGGACTTCGTTTGTGCCTTAGGAGTGTGTGTTCGTCTCTCCCCCCTCCTTGAGAACATTATTTTTCCAATGACCTTTTTGACGAGTCTCAATAAGATCATGAGAAGCTAGTCTTGTTTTGATAACATCTTGGTAGGACTAAACTTTCCCATAATCTCCATATAAAGCCTTCCACTATATACTTTGAGAGAGAAAAGGAGTAGAACAAGTAGGCTTGAGAGAAAAGATGAGATGAGAGTTCATGAGCAAGATGCAAGATGGTTATTTTTGATCTTGGTAAAGTGTATTTTTCTTTATCTCACTCTTTATTTTCAAAATTTCTGAGATTTGTTTAAAAATTTGAGAGCATAATTAAGCATTTGTGGAAAGAGCTTGAATGATATCTACCCTCCATAGAGATAAAAGTTAGTTACATTATGGAACTTCAATGAATATAAATCTAGAGAGCATTATGTTTTTTTCATGTATGATCAAGTGCAGGGTATGAACATCGAAAGGCAGCTCTGATATCCATTGAAGGCTTACTCGATAACGATCAAGGTTTAAGCATAGGGGGATGTTGGCGGTCGATTTCCGTCAACCTAGCCATGAATTTACCTTCAATGTTAGTATTAATTTGATATTCACACTAACGATCCTAACCCCCATTATATGTCAAATTCGCACTCGTGTATGGTTTTTCGACCTTATTGTTTACACAAGAATTAAGAGCATAAATGAGGACTTTCGGGTAAAGTTCATCAAGCACTTTACGCGAAGATCATGAAGCCCGGCACAAGTCAAGACACAAGATGAACATGACTCCAAATGAGCCAAGGACTAAAGTGTGAAGCCGTGTAGCATCGAGGACCTAGACGGAAGATGCGGGAGTTTGTGCGCCAAGCACCCTTATCTAAACCGCGGGGAAAACGACGTCAAGGACCCACATGCAGTTCGGCAAAAACTAAGGAAGATGCGAGAAGCTTCGGGAAGAAAACCGAGGATGACCTGGGCCGATCGGCCTAGGCCGGCCGGCCTGGCCCACTTCGGGCCCCGTTCGTCACCCCCTTTGACCTAGCACCCCTTCGGGCTATTTATAGTCCCCGTGCGAAGTGCTATGCATCAAGCCATTCGTCATTTGCCGCCGAGGAGCAGAGAAGCTAGAGGGACACCATCTCGGAGAGGAGGGTCGTGCTAGTTGTCTATGGTTACCCTAGCCGGCGTGGGAACCTTGCAAGGAAGACCACGTCGGAGTTCCAGAGCTTGGATCAAGATCGAGGTAGGATCCCGGTGGTGATCTTGTTCATGTAAACATTCATGGTGAAGTCTTTATGAATCCGATTTCTAGCGATCAAGTGCCTTCTTTTATGATTCTTGTTCTTGCTTGGGTGTGTTTCTTCCTCAATCTATTCTTGAGATAGATTGCATGGGAGGTTCTTGTAGCCGCGGTGGCTAGAGGTGCATACCCGGTCTACCAAGTAGTTCAACGCGTTCCTTGTGAGCGTGCTCTAAGATTCGACCGCGAAGAAAGGGGAACATCGTGACAGGATGTTGACACCGAGTACGGTGTGGCGACTTAGGGGGTTTGACCAAGGTCAAGATTTAAAGACGCTTTTTATGAGATTGGTTTGGTTCTCTTCATCTATCTTGCTCGGTGCTACAACATAAGCATGATCTAGGCTCTCTAGCGGTGAACCTTCGCGCGTTATTGAACCGTCAACAAGCCCTTTTTCTGGCGCTATTGCCGGGGAACAAGTAATCAAGATCCAATCTAGTATCTCGTTTGCAATTATTTTCAGTTTTTTTATTTCCTTTTGCATCTATTAAACTTTGATCATCCTCAAAAACCAATCTAGTCTAGTTTTTGACTAACTTTTTGTTTATAGTTTTCTCTTTTTTAGATCTTTGTATATTTTGTTTATTTCTAACCCTAACAGGAGATGGACTGCTACCTCTCCAACAAACCGAAAAAATTTTGTGGATGATCCAGAAAAACTTCACATGCAAAGGAGACGTGGAGCACAAGCTAAGAAGCTGGAGATTGTAGATCCAAAAGCCGAGGATTGTCGAAATCTTCAAAGAAATCACCACCTCCAAGTCTGAAGGGAGATCAACCTCAACCGCCACCAATGGCACAACCGGAGAGGAAGATTGGGGAGCTATGCATCCCGGAGCTCGTTGATCTACCCATCCTCAACCTAACCGACATCGGAAGACCGTTCGAGATCAAGACTTCAACCATATGCATGGTGCAACATTCACCTTTCACCGGTAAACAGCATCCTAACCTTCACATTCAAGCGTTCATTCAACTTTGTCAAACATTCACAATGGAAGGGTTGGATCAAAATTAATTGAGGGTGAGGCTTTTTCCATTCTCGCTACTTGGAAAAGCCTTGCAATGGTTCTACACTTTACTAGTGGAGACGATGCAAAATTGGGAAGCATTGATGAGAGCTTTCATGAAGGAGTATACGCCAGGTAAGACTCAAAACTTGCGTAACAAGATTGCTACATTTGCTCAATATCTAACGAAGACTATCGCGGAATCTTTTGAGCGTCTCAATGAGTACACCGAGTCGTGCCACATCACAAATTCCCAAAGGAGGACCTCGTTCAAAAGTTATATGAATGGCTCAATTTAGCATCGAGAACCATAATTGACGCGTCGGCGGGAGGATCCATCATCGAGCTTACTCCGACTGAAGCATTCACTCTTTTCAAGAAGGTTGCGGACAATGATACATGGGTGTCATCCGGACGCTTACTTCCGGTTCAACCCACGGGCAGTGTTAAAGGTGTTTTTCAGGTTGAAAAGGAGGAACTTCTAGAAGGAAAAATTGACTCACGTAGGGAGAGAGAAAGGGAGGGAGAGAAGAGGATAGAGAAAGGGGAGGGAGGGAGAGAGAACAATTTAATGATGACTACTTTTAGTCACCCTCCAAACAGGAGGTTGACTAGAAGATTTTAGTCTGACTACTTCTAGTCATAGGACTAAATGGTATCCAAATACCCTCTGAGTGGTGGTTGATACTACTGATTTATTGTGATAGAAAAATACCGGTGGTTGGCTGGTGTGAGAGTGCTGACTGGTGGACGAGGAAGGCTGCGCTCGTGGAGTTGAGCAGTCCTCGAAGAGTCCGGTCCTGTCAAGACCTCATCGGGACTCGCAGCTTCATCACTACTCCTTGGCGGTTTGGGTTCTGCAGCGCATTCATGCATTCCGGGGGCTCTGCTCGCCGCCGGCCATGGAGAGAGGGCCACCGGCAGCAGGCCGACCCGGCGGAGGTGGCGGGCAGCGGGGCGGCGAGGCCGGGTGGCGGGGGCACTGCCGGCCGGGCAGAGGAGGACGATAGTTAAGGCTAGGGTTAGGCGGGGGCGTCGATGGCGACCGGAGGTGGCGGCGCGAGATGGCGACGACGGCGGCGGTTGGGGCTGCGGCCGACGTCGGCGAACCGCTGGTGGTGGGGCTGGGCGTCGACGGCGGACGCAGGTGCAGTCTATGCACATGATCGGATGAGGAGGAGGGAGGGGATGAAGAAGGGTGGGGTGAATAGATAAGGTGGAGAGAGAAGGTGGAGATGGATGGAGGATGTGGACCTTTGATTTTGAATGTAATGGTCCGAAAATTCGTGTGAGAAGAGTCTCTAAATCACATGATGAGCTATAAACAGTAAAAAAATGTTACGAAGCCAGCGGGTCTTGAGCTTCCCAGCTCGGCTAGATCCAAAGGATTTCTGTTCACCTTCGGCCCTGAAAAAGAAATCAGAGTGTGTGAATCCAAATTTTGAATGCAATGAGAATTTCAACTAGTCGTACCTGAAGCAAAAGTAACAGGTTCCATCAGCTTGCGTCTCTGGAGTGTTTCGCCATCATCTGAACGCAGACAGGTAGGGACTGATTGTATCGAGGTCAAAGTGGCTCGGCTAAAATTTTGATCATTTTAAATTTTGATCATCAATTCAAAATTTTGATCAGTTTTGACAATTCAAATGAACTAAGCGCATAAATGAACTACTAAGGTGCACAAGATGAACTTTTTTAACCACTTATTTATTTAGATTGTTTAAATTGATTAAGATTTTGAATTGGTGATCAAAATTTAAAGTAGTCAAAATTTGGACCTGTCAACTTTGACCTTAATGCAATCAGACTCGTACTCCTATGGTTGAACAGTCTTCGAAGGGTCCGGTCCCGTGTGAATGATCGAACAGTCGTCGCCTCGTCGGGACTCGCAGCATCATCACTACTCTTTGGCGTCTTGGGTTCTGCAGCGCATCCATGCATTCCGGCCCCATTATCAGTTGCTACAGCCTACAAGTAGTGCCTGCAAGCATCAATTTCACGCACGATGCAAACGCATCCTCGTCTTCCTTATCCGTACGTTGCTCGATCCACCTGTTCAATCGTCACCGGCTCACCGCCTGTTCAATTTGATAGTTTTTCTTCTCTTGCAGAACCTCCCAATCCTGACGGCCGGTGAAATGCCTCCGCCGCGGAAAGCTCGCAAGAAGGCGGCGCTGCCGACCGCCGCTGCCGCGACCGCATCAGCGCGCTCCCAGACGATGCCCTCCTCCACGTGCTCTCCTTCCTACCGGCGCACGACGCCGCGGGCACGCGCGTGCTCGCCAGGCGCTGGCGGCACATCTGGGAGTCCACCGCTGCCCTGCGCTTCCGGTGCGGCGGCGACAACGAACCGGCGTCCGTGTCCGAGCTCGCGGCGTTGGTTGACTATCTGCTGCGCCTGCGCATCCGCCGAGGCCCGCCCATTGAAACGTGTGAGTTCCGCCTCGATTCATTTCACCCGGTCCCGGAGGACCCAGACGTGTCGCCTCGCTTGAACCGTTGGATCCGTCAAGCCCTCCGGTGCAAAGCTCGAGTGCTCCATCTTAGCATCAGGCAATATCGTTTCGTTTACCTGGAATACCGCACTCTCGCCTCGCAGCACCTCAAGAAGCTAGAGGTTCACGGGATTGATTTTTTCGAATACACCTACGGTGGCCTTGACTTGTCGAGCTGCCCAGTGCTCGAAGACCTTGAGATGCACAACTGTTTTCTTGATACCATTGACATGATCTCGTCCAAATCCGTCGAGCGTATGAGCATCGATGAATGCGATTTACCTGGAGATTCTCGTGGCCACCGCATGAAAATCTGCGCACCAAATCTTGTTAGGCTGTGGCTCCAAAACTGTAGTGGCAGGATTCCATCTCTTGCTGGGATGCCGGCATCCCTAGTAGGGGTAGATATTAAAATCGATAGTACTTACAGTAGTGGTGATTGCTTGGATGATCTCTCTGAGGATTGTGATGATGAGGAATGTACCTGCCACGACAAAGGTGAAAAAGGTGGTTATAAAGAAGATTGTTTCAGTATTCTGGGGAAATTGTCAGAAACCCAACACTTGGCGCTAATACTTGCCAACATCCCAATGGTATGCTTGTACACTTAAGAGAGTCATAATTCTCATGTTCATAGTGACCTTTTGTTGATCTTTCTTGTTTATCCAGTTTACTTTCAGGAGGTACTTCTTGGAATCCTGCCCTAGATTCAACAAGCTGAAGACTTTGGGCCTCAACGATTACTGGTGTCATCCTGCTGTTTTCAGTGCCCTAGATTGTCTCCTAAAAAATTCACCAATATTAGAGAAGATCACTATTCAGTTACATTTGGAGGTATACAATTTCTAATTCGGTAGCATTCGAAACTGTCGTATTATTGGAAGAGTTATCAAACATTGTTAATTCATCTTGCTTAAACTTTTACATGAACTACAGGGACCTAAACATAAACTGGAGATCAAACTCAGCTGCAAACCGGCAGGACACCTCAAGATGGTGGAAATCAAGTACAAGGCGTTCGATGAGAGAGTTTTTAATGTTTTGAATTCTTTGAGTAAACTTAACATATGTAAGTTAACCAACTTGACTGTTCAATATTTCTGCAGTTTGATTTCACATGTAAGAAAGAAAATTATCAAGAAACACTATCAGATATAAATAATGTTGGTATATATATATATATATTGGAAAAGAAATAAAAGAAAGCCCTTAGTTACATTTAGTTTTGTAGGAGTATCGTTAAATTAGTATGCTAATGTTGGTGTCTGGTGAATTTTACTCCTAGATAGACATGTTTAACAAATCGGTTCAAACATTGACAGGTGTCTAAATTAAGCAGTGCTTAGAAGTAGAACAGTAGTTCGGAACCATAGTTAAAAATTATAGCAGGTCATCTTGCTGAGTACTTATCAACCAAAACACATACTTGTACTTAACACTTCTTATAGTTCACATTTCCTTTTAATGTTTTACAAACTAGCAGCCATTTAGTTGTGACATTTTGGTACCTGATCTTGCAGTAGTCACCAGCTTACAAAGTTGTAGTAAAGCAACTTTTGATTTATTTATTTTTTGACCATGCCATTTTATTTTCTTGTTTGTACAAGCTTTTTGTTTTACTTCCTTTGCTCAACTGAAATGGCCCTTGCTTTTCATGCCATTATGCACAAAATAATGTCATCAGAATACATTTTTATTTGGCTTTGCTCGTCGCTTTGGTGGCTTTTTTATATGCCAACATCTGGTAGAACATTTTATTAACGGGATCTGGTCTTTGCAATAACATTCTGCAAGTTCCATATCCGTTGCATTTTCATTAAATGGCATGTCACATGGGCAATAACGATGATATGGCATGACATTTAATTTTTAAGGAGAGAAAAGTTAGGCTTCATCAAGATGAAACATGGTTTATAGAGTTACTAAGGTCTTTTTGAATCCAAATAAAACTCCAATAGAGGGTTTGGGTTTCGTCCCCGTCCATTTATCAACTCTCATTGGTCACTTTGATAAGCATTTAAATGATATGCAAGCATTTGAAACTGTGAAATGAAACTCTGCATTCATAGGCCAAGTTTCATTATCAACTCAAAAGTTGTTAGATTTATGGCATTCTTAAAAATCACGCCACGGAATCTTGTATTGAGAATGGCCTAATGAATATCTTTTTTCTTCTTTTTTTTTATTCTGCAACCATTAAGACTTTCATAAACAAGTATTTTATATTGATCATGAGGCAAAGGCATCATTAGCATTGCCTTAAAACATTTGTGACACAATACCTTTTCTTTTATTTCCTAACACAGTTGTCTAGAATGTGATGATCAATGTACGTTGCATGTCGATGACTACTGCTGATCTCTAAAAAAATATTTCTGTTGAAACAAATGGATTTAATTAACCAATGTTCCAACTTTAAACCCCATTACAATAAAGTATCTAGCCCTCTAAAACAAATGGACTTTGATGCAGTTTGGTCATGTTCTTATGTGCTCAAGCCTATTCATGTATGATTATTTTCTACGTTTTTCTCTCATATCTTGTTGGGGCCCCTGGGAACTAATCGTGCTTCTCGCGTTTGTAAAGGGTTTCAGTTCAGCGGAATGGAAAGCTCTACTTTTTTTTTAGATTACACAGTACAACGCAGACGCTCACAACACGCACGCACACTCACCCCTGTGAATACACGTACGCAAACCCTACCCCTATGAGCACCTCCGAAGGACTGAGCATCGGCAGATCTGGAGATTCTCGAAGTCACCACTGGCGCCTCGTCGTCGACGGGAACGTCGCTTACCACTTAATGCATAACGCCGGAAAATCCCGAAATAAATCCGGAAAAAGGTGCGAGCACCAAGATTTGAACCCTGGTGGGTAGCGTCCCACTGGACCGTCCTACCATTAGACTACAAACCCATTCGCAATGGAAAGCTCTACTTGAAGATGGAGCTGCTACAAGATAACGATGGTGCTTTTTGTCTGTTATTAGACGGGATTAGTTTCACTCTTGAGAACACGATGATTGAGTCCCTATGTACTACTCCGTCCGTCTCATAAAAAGTGCAAATCTAATTTTTCTAAGACAGATTAGTGGTGGCACAAAAAGACTCTAGTGTCCCTATTTTTAGCCACATGCAGTAAGTTTTGACATGCAGATCAGATCTGATTACTTAATTAGGCAAGTAATTAAATCTATTTTCTAGGATTGCACTCTTTGTGGGATTTTTTTTAAATTCTGGGATTGCATTCTTTACAGGACGGAGGAAGTACTGTGATATGCTGATGTGATAGTAACGTTCTTGCCTATGCCTAATAGCTTGCTCAAGCTGCCTTTTTCAGAACTCTTTTTTCTGTCAGTAACCTAGTAAAATGTATTTTGTTATTGCTATGTCAATCCTATATATATGTGAAACACTTGTATTTCTCGAAGTGGTATTTTGTCGTGGAGTAAAGTGCAATTCCGGTCCATAAACTTTTCTCATTATGTCATCTCGGTCCATAAACTTTTAAAGTGTATCATTATTGTGCTTAAACTTGATTTGGGTCTCTAATTCACCCATAACGGATCCAGCTAGCCTTACGTTTATGCAAATAACCGCAGCTCTTTTGTTTCTCGTGATAGAAAGGAACCCCGGTATGTTTTGCTTGCGATCGAGTCGATCTGTTCGCTGCCGACATGCTACCGGCCGGCATGCAACAGGCATGAAAATTGACGGCACGGGGCGGTGGAGGTGGCCGGAGCGCGAGGCTGCAGCTCCCTAGTCCCGAGGACGGCATGCCGGAGAGCACGAGCCCACAGCGCCAGGTAGGTGCGGCTCCCCCAACGCGCCGGCGCATGGCTGCTGCACGGCGGCAGCAACGCGTGGGTGGCCACCAAGAGCGACTCCGACGGTAGACCGGCGAGTCGGCGACGAGGAGATTTCATCAAAGAACCTTCCTGGTAGGCTCCGGTATCTACAGTATCGCAATCAAAATGGATTCCTCACCCGATTAGCTTCTTCCACTAGTAATTTGTGCTGAAATCGAAAAGAGGTCGTGTCGTTGGCTTCTTGTGTTATGATTGAAAAAGAGTTGCTGCCAATGCTCATGGGCATGCCCAACAGTGCCAGGCGAGCAGAGCGGCGAGAAGCCAGCGCGCCGGGGCGTCGCTGCTCCAGCTGCCGCGGTTCCCCCACGACGGCACGCCGGAGCAGGAGAAACAAGGAAAAACAGGCTGGGGGCATAGAAGAGTCCTCGTCGCTGGGTGCCGGCACCATCACCTGCTGCACTTGAACAGTGGCGGGCGGGCAGACGAAGCTATGCCAGCGGCGAACAGATCGATTCCTAGATTGCGAGGCAAATCGGTGGTCCTTTCTATCACGAGAAACAAAAGAGCAGGAGTTATTTGCATAAACGTAAGGTCAGTTGGACTCGTTATGGATGAATTAGAGACCCGACCAAATTTAGAGATGGCAATGACATACTTTGAAAGTTCGTGAACTAGGATGACACGGTGAGAAAAATTTAAAGACCGGTGGTGCGTTTTACTCTTTGTCGTGCTTTTACCTTGCATTGTAGCAGTGGAAATTGTCAGATGTCAGTTTTGGAAAAGAGTGAACATCCTATATTGACAGACGAAGTTTATTAACATGCTTACGATTTCCTTTATCATGTACTCCCACCGTCCCAAATTATTGATCATTTGACCTTTCTAGGCTCCTGACTCTTGCTATGCATTTAGGCCGCAAATATAGTGTATCTAAGTGAATATATATTAAATCAACGAATCTAGAAAAACTAAGAGCATGCTTGGATTCATGGGACTAATTTTAGTCTGACTTATTTTAGTCTATTTGAGGGGCTAAAGTTCCAATCACTCAAGACTAAAGAGAGACTAAAACTAGTCTTGAGACTAAAATGCTTTAGTAAGGGGAACCCTACTAAACTTTGTTTTAGCTCTCTCTTTTCATTTAATCTCATAGAAATCTGTAGCATGCCCCATCTATTGGCAAGAGAGGAAGAGAGAAAGAGATAATTAATGCTCATTTACTACATTTTAGTCTCTTTAGGATTTGGATCCAAACATAGGTGATACTAGCAACTTTTAGTCTGACTAGTTTTAGTCATGGGACTAAAAGGTATCCAAGCACCCTCTAAACAACTTATATTTGGGATGGGGAGTAGTAAATAAGATGTTATCAATCATCGAGATGAACTTGAGGTATTTTGTTTAATGAGTTATTCACGTAAAAGATGAGGGATGTGAGAATATAAGGGCACGATAGATCTTGAACCAGGCCGAAAATATTTATTTATTTTTGCACACTAGTAACATGCACGTGCGTGTCGCACGTGTTTGCAATTTATATGGAGGAAGGTGGATTGAGTCAGATAGACGGTGTGCTCATCTTTGATCATTCAGTTAGTTTCAGAAGAAATTCAGTTTGATCTCAATAAGATTGCCAAAGCAATAGATTTGTCCATCCTTCCCACCCATGTATGTGTCCCAAGTTCACCTGACTAATCAATGCTTCCATCATGTCACAACAGTTTCATCAGCTCTTTCTGCATTGTACAGTAGTCAAAACAATGGCCAACAACATGATGTCTAGAGATTCAAAGCCTGTTCTTGGAAAAATAAAATTTTGTGTCTGAACTATCGAAATTTTAAATCAAGAGTATTCAGGTCAGGTAGCAGTAGAACTCCATGCTGATATAGCTTCCAACTGATTGCCTAAAGCATGGTGAATTTGAAAGTCAAATCACAGACTGAGACACTAAGCATCTTAAGCTCTGATAGATCTTGGAGATTATCAATTCACACTGAATTCAGGAACATTGACACTGAGCATCGATATAAGTAAGAACTATTCTAGTTACTCAAACTGAACATTGTACATGTCGAGGAGTTGCAGAATTAAACAAATACTCTGAATACTATCCGTAGATTTTTACAATGCCTATTGCATGCTCTCTGCAAGTGCAGTGAATCTCAATGATGACGATGCATCATGATTTGCTCAAGGCAATGGCTAATGCTTGCTTGGGGTCACCAAATCCCAAAAGAAGGTGATGGGTGGAGGGATCTCTCGTTCTTCCACCTCCGATGTGGATTTGGTCATGGCAACGACGGCATGCAGCATGCCGATGTGGAACCTGCACTGAGGGCAGTGCAGCTGCTGGGGCGCCGGGGCGCCCTATCTCATCTGCTGCAGTTTTATGATTCTCTCTCCCTGTAAGAAATTTAGCTAGTTATTGTCCCTAAAATTCTAAAAAACATGCTCAGAGACATAGCAGCGTGGATGTTTCAACTTTGTCCCTTCCATTGCAGATCATACCAAATCCTCCCTATCAAAAAGAAACAATTTAAATGCATTATCAAAACAATGGCGCATGTGTCCTGCTGTAGACATAAATATCATCAGGAAGGTTAGGGGCATATAAAAACATGCACACATTGAGTGCATGTCAGATTTGTGAATGCAAAATGAATTTTCAGTGTGGCAAGAAAAAAAGATGCTGCTTCCTGAAGTGGTATTGTAGTTCTAACTAATCTTTCTCCCCGATGGTGACAAGTAAGAAAAACAAATAAAAAAGAATGCAAAATAGAGATTTAACTTAAAGAAGTACATGGCAGTAACAATGGGATTTTTTTTGGTATCCAGTGATCAAGGTAACATGTTAGCATTGCACAAGTACGATGCACCAAGCTTAAAGCAACCTTTGTGTGATCAAATTAAATAAATATACTTGTAGATGTTTAAGTTATGAGCATCATATATCAGCTCTCAACTAATTATTTTATACAGGCTATAAGGCAAACAACTTATTTCATTCATCCAACATATCTGAGCAATCAATAACTTCTAAAAAAAAGAAAGCCTGATAAGAAGTTTGCTATAACGAACGAAGTGTAAGATTAATGACATATATCAGCAAGGTCAAATATTGATAAGGCTTACCTGCTGTTCATATAAATGTTTCTAAACCATAACGGCTGTCCTAATCGATGCACGCACACGGCGACGACGACCTGAGAAGAAAATGTTCAGGGTCATGGTCTAAAACTGGCAAAGTAATCAATTGCAGGAATCTGTCTACAATATCAACATAGCAATGACACAAGTACACACCCAATTCACATTGATGCACTTACTATGCAGTGCTCGACTATATCTGTTCATGCTGGAAAAATCGGTATATGAAGACATAAACCTATTTTAAGTACACTGGCTGCTAACATCACACATTGAAGATTTAGTGGGATAAATGGAAACAACTTGTATTTCCTAAGAGTCTCTATCATTTGGTCTTGACGGGGAACTCGACGTGGCGGGCGCGGGACGCGACGAGGCCACTGGCAAGGGTGAGCGGCACGGACACGAAGAACCACAGGAGGATGATGACGAGAAACAGCAGGAACGGCACCGCGCCGGTGCTGCCGTTGTACCAGAGCACGCAGTTGAGCACAGTGAACACGGCGAACCCGACGCCGGGGAAGGCGAAGGAGGCGCTCCACGCCACGGACTTCCACCCGGCAGCGTCGCCCCGCCGCATCGTCTTCCACACGGCCACGGCGGTGTACCCGGCGGCCACGCCCAGGACGAGGTACAAGCAGAGCATGCCGGTGACCAGCGCGCCGCGGCACGCGGGGGACATGAACCCGAGCGCGGCGAAGACTACGGTGACCACGCCCATGCCCAGTATGCGCACGCCGTCGCCGACGAGCACGCAGAGGAGGACCGGGCGGCTGGGCTCCCGGAACACGTCGCCGGCCACGAGCTTCCACCCAGCCACCAACTCGTCCGCCTGCGCCCCCGACTCGCCGCCCAGCTCCTCGTACTGCGCGAGGTCGCGCCGCACGGTTCGCAGTAGGATGACGAGCACGATGACGGCCAGGAACGCGACCACAACGATGGAGTTAAGGATGGAGAACCAGTGCACCTTGGCGCCGCCCATCTCGAGGTGGCGTTGCTTGGCAGCGAAGAAGCTGCAGCGCATGGGGATGGATCGATTGACGAGGTAGATGGATCAGCCGATGCCCCGTCGTCTGTTTTCAATCGGATGAGTCGCAGGTCGACGCGGCCTCTTTGCGGAGGAGTCGGAGGCGGTGGTGGTGAGGTATGCCGAGGAGGAGGCGAGGTGGCAGTGGCAAGGTGCTGAGATGGAGGCCGGACCTGGATGCAGGTTACTGAGTGGAGCCGTTGGCCAACGGGGAGGCCGCATGGTGGCTCGTGAGGGAGCCGGCGCGGGGCGCCGACGGAGAGGACGCGCGACGGGCGCGGAGGTAGGCCATAGGCGTAGATATCGGAGGCGTAGGACCCACAGAGCTGCAGGTCGGCGGGCGTCTCCACGACGGCGGCGCCGCGAGGAGATGGATGCGGAGGAGTCACAGTCGGGGTCAACGGCCCCCGCTGCGCGCAGCGGAAAGGAGGAACCGCATCGCTTGGCGCCGGTAGCCTCGGCCACGACGGCAGGGACGGGGGCGAGCCCATGGAAGAGGAGGCCGCCAGAGGGAGGGGCGTCGCCGGGCCTCCGCAGACAGCTCCACCGGAGATCGTGGCCCCCAAGCGCCACCGGGCCTGTGCGCCGCCTCCGCTTGAGGCCACCCCACCCGCCGCATCTGCTGACCCCGGCGGCGTTGGAAGCTGTGGAGGCAAGCCACGCCTCGTGCCGCTGGCGCTTTGGAGGTCGTGGATCCCGCGCCAGGAGGTTGGGACGACCGGGTGGCCCGCCGGGATTAGGATTAGCGAGGGAGCCGGCGCGGGGCGCTGACGGGAAGGACGTGCGGCGGCGCGTGGGTCGCGTTGGCCGGTGGAGAGGAATTACGGGTGGGTGCGCAGGGTGAGGGTGACCGCGGTGCATGTGGTGGGCCGATCGCGGGTAGAAAGGGTGGGTAGACAAAGGGTGGGTGAGAAAAACATTACGTTTTTGGCAGAAATGCTTTCCAAATTACGATTTTTTGGTACTTCATAGTCCTTCCATCCTATCCACTTCCAAAAACATATGACGGGTGGGTCCGGCGTGAGGGGTAAGGCGGATCCAAATTAGGTGACAAAAGTTTTCAATTGTCTTCGCTCCTTATAGTATAGATAAAAGCAACCATACTTCATATTAGCCTATCTTTTGTTTCAGGTTAGATTTTTTTAAGTCCCCTTCAAAGCCTAATTCAACATTGATTGAGCCGAGACGAGCCGGTCATCAGTAGACACTTCAATATGTTCAGCACCTTCTCCAGACACTAGGTGAAAAAACGGATGTGCGGATGGCCATCGGTAACAGGCAAAACGCCCGTTACCGATCAAACGTTACAAATAAGCCAACAAAGGTAACGGGCCGATGCCCGTTACTGATGACACGTAATTGTAACGGGCGTCGAACAAAGACCGTTACCACAACTACTTACCGGTCACCTGAAATGGCTGTTTCTCCGGACCCACCGGAGCCTTTGGTAACGGGTGCAGACACTGAGCCCGTTACTCATAACACGTATTAGTAACGGGTGTCTAACAAAGACCGTTACCGAAAGTAGTTACCGGTCACCTGAAATGTCTGTTTCTCTGGGCCCACATGGACCTTTGGTAACGGGCACAGAAACCGAGCCCGTTACATGAACTCAACATCGAAGACGCGGAAAATACATCCATGACGCGTCTCCTCTGTCTTGACGAAAGGAGACGCGTCATGTAAGTGCACGTCTCCTCCGTCTTGACGAAAGGAGACACGTCTTGTCAGTGCGCGTCTACTCTGTCTCGACCAAAGGAGACACGTCTTGTTAGTGTGCGTCTCCTATGTCTCGACGAAAGGAGACGCCTGCTGTGAACCCGCGTCTCCCTCTGTCTCGACCAAAGGAGACACATCTTGTCAGTACACTCTCCCTCTGTCTTGACCAAAGGAGACGCGTACTGTGTACGTGCGTCTCCTCTGTCTGGACCAAAGGAGACGCTTACTGTGTACGTGCGTCTCCTCTAATCGACCAAAGGAGACGCGTACTGTGAGCTTGCATCTCCTCTGTCTCGACTAAAGGAGACACGTTGTCTACTTTCACAAAAATTAGGTCCAGCATCCACATTCACAAAACTCCATAAACTGAATGGAAATCCACAAAATTCACATGCATAATCTCACAAAATTCAGGCATTCAGCATCCTCATCTAACAAGTAAGGTTCACAACAATATCACTGGCTTAACCATGAGGATTGGTATCAAATACAATGCGAGCCATCAGAGCATCATTAATGTGAAATTTTCCTGAGGGTGTGATCACCTGGTCCATGAGGAATGAGGCAGTTCTTTCCCTAATGTGGAGCAGTGTGTTTTTGTGGAGCTGACAAGTAGGTACGCGAAATGTCTGAATATAACAATGTCAGCAGTCAGCACACAGGTGGTTACCAAACATGTGCAGTGCTAATAAGAAAGAACTGTGCTCAGTTGCAGGTGTTACAAATGCAGATCCCAAGAAAGTACCTCAGGGTCCTTCAATTTATCTTTTACTGTAAGCATGTGATAGGCACAATAGAAGCCGCAGACTCTGGATTGGTAAGGTTGTTGGTGGCACTGCGATAAACATACAAAGACAAACAATGATGAGAAGAAATAAACTCAAGCTTTAGTACTAGCTTCCACAGGCTTGAAATACTAAGTAATACGTACATCAAAAGCCTTCTCATGTTTCAAGACGCGGCGGGGCAACTTGTTGTCATTGCAGTAACTATTCTAAGCACTACAACGAAACATGCAACAATGGTTAGGGCACCATTAATAAACTCTGCAGAGTTTGTTGAGGAAGTTTGTAGGTTAAGAAAGAAAGAACTTACTCATTAATGGCTTCTACCAACTCGGAGAAATTAGTTTCTAGGATCCTACATGAATCAAGATACAAGACCCTGTTCTGCTTTGGAAGGATCGCCACTGCAATCCAGTAGTGCTTAGTGTTATAGCAAGAAATGATGACTCTCTTTTTAGCATATGACTGGTAGGCACGCTTCATATAGGACACAAAAAATCCAAGTTATTTTGTATATTTGACTTGTTAAAGCATTCAGGATCAAGGAAGGCAACGGGTTCCTTCTTCTGCGTACTTCTACAGCCATATTCCTAATATTAAGAAAAAACAAAGTGTAAGGAGGCAAAATACATAGTAAAGATGAACTGAGGCAGAAAGCACATTTAGATAGAAAATGATTAGTGAGAAGCAGATTAAATTTTTAAGCAACTTACAGGATGAAACAATGGATAAGTCCCATATCCAAAGCATCCAAGTTGAAGAGATCGTACAAGTCGCTGATGATCACAGACAACAACTCGTATTTATCATCTTCTCTCACAGACCACCAGCCGTGCTTGGGCCATATTATGCCCTGAATCAGAGACTCATTATTGTCCTTACAACGTCCCATGTAGAAATTGTGAAGATTAGTGACAGAAGGAGCAGTATCCGGATGCTTGAGTTCAGCAGCACTGAGCATTGCATTTCCAAATTTGTAGTTTGGGTTAATCTCAGTCATAGCAACATTGGCCGCCTTCTTCTTGGTGTTTCTCTCAGATGGCTTTCTGGCAGGCTTCTTTTCCTCCTGCTTTGAGATGGCTGAAGAAGGCTTTCTGGTAGGCTTCTGAGACCTTTTATTTTTAGCAAGTTTCTTTTCCTGCTGCTTTGAGATAGTTGAAGAAGGTTTCTCAGATTACTTTCTGGTAGACCTTTTATTTTCAGCGAGTTTCTTTTCCTGCTGCTTTGAGATGGCTGAAGAAGGTTTCTCAGGTGGTGTCTGACCAGCAACTATTATAGAGATATTGGGCCCAGATGTACCTGCAGCTTTCTTCAAACCGTCGTCGACAGATTTCTCGGCATCAACCAACACATGACTCTGGGCTCCTACTTTGGCATCATTGTTTTGAGCACTTTCGTTTGGGGATGGAGGTTTTGTTCTTTCATGAGGAGAAGAAGGTGGAGATGTAATTTGCGATTCTGGGGATGGAGGAGGAGGAGGTGGGTTAACAGGTGGGGAATGAATCTATTCTGTAATTTGCGTTTCTGGGTGTGGAGGAGGAGGAGGTGGTGGGTTACCAGGTGGGGAATGAATCTGTACTGTAATTTACTTTTCTGGGGTGGTGGAGGAGGAGGAGGTGGGTTACCAGGTGGGGAATGAATCTGTACTGTAATTTACTTTTCTAGGGGTGTAGGAGGAGGAGGAGCTAGGAAACCATGTGAGGAAGAGTTTTGTCCTGTAGTCTGTGAACTAGAAGGAATCTGTACCGTAGTGTGCAAACATGATTTTGGAATTGGTGCTCCCTTGATGTGAATGTGACACCTCTTCCACTGTATCCTCTGGTGTAGAGCTTGTCCAAGTGTCGTCACCTCGTCATTAGGAGGGTGTTCCAGTGCGTGATCCCTAAAGACAGCATATACATGCAGCACTTTGACCACAACACAGTCTTCATGAATCGGGACTGTGTGTAGTGTAGTCTGCTCTGGTTGAACCACACCAATTGCAGCTTCACATTCAACACCGTGAAATATGATCCATAGGCCACAGTCTGTGGGTTCAGTCAACGTGCCTATAAGGTCTTCCTGTGTGGGGGAAGCAATGTGCACTACCTCTGTCGACAACTCTGTAGCGCCGTTGATCAAACCTACATTATCTGCGGACGCACAACTGCTCTTCAGTCCGGCGGGTGAAGGGCTTGTGCGATTGGACACTGGTGCAAACACCACCTGGTACCCTCGTGCCATCATGTCAAGCATATCCTTCTCCATCTCAGCCTTGAGTTCTTACTTGATTTCTTCCTTCATCTGTTGCTTATCAACTGATGAGTCGGTACTGGCCCTCTTCCTCTTCCGGTACATGGAAGCGTGCTGAGGCCATGCAAACTTCCAGCCCTGGTAGCTGGAGACAGCACGCACGCGACCTGGTTGTTCGGGGTGGCCCAAGCACTGACTTAGCACATCATTCTCCCTCAGCCATGAAGTCATTCCTGAAGATTCTGCATGTGCATTCTTTTCCATGATGTCTGCAGCCACATTTTCATTTGCTTCTTTGTTGTACACTATCACGGTAACACTGTCTTCCACCACTAGCTTACTCCTTTCTCGCACCCAATTCCTAGAACGATCATTAGTGATGGCATCATATGGGTTGACGATCCCAGCCGCGGCTAATTTCCTATCCTCTTGCTCCCACTGTGGTAGTTTCCCACAATAACCAGATGGACCCATGATGTGCTCATTTGTGTTCAGGCTTCGAAGTGACTTGAACTTGCCACTAACAGATGAGGCTTCCTCGGTTTCCTGCTGTTTCACAAACTCTGTCCACTCTTCCGGCTTGATAAAGTCGTGCTTTCCAAATAACTCGAGTCCTTTTCTGACAAAATCTCGCCTAAGCTGGAATCTGAATTGTCTCCATGCCTTGGCTGCAATCTTCCACAAAAGCTTGAATGCCTGCTCTTTCATGTCTTCCTGAAACTCCAAGTGTTTCTGCATATAGGTTTCAAACAAGTACCACTTTTGTTCGTCGCTTAGTTTTTTGATTTCTGGCAAATCCAAAGGTATCTTTTGTCTAGCAATGAGCCCTGCAAGCGCCCTGAACCTGCGCTTTTGTGTCAATGGTACTGGCATCCCCCCTCTCTCAACCTCAGTGACTACCATTTTGTCTCTTGGCCACTCTGTGGCTGTCCTTGTTCACCCTAGGCACGAAAAACCGGAAACCGAACCGAAAAAATCGAGAACCGAACCGAATAGTACCGAAATCGATTAATTCGGTTCCTGTTCGGTTCCAGGGTCTGGGGAACCGAATTTACCGAGGAAATTCGGTTTTTTTCCCCGGTTTACCGAAGTACCTGTTCTGGCACCGAATAAAAAAGGAGAAGGATGCCCAAGGGCCAAGGCTGGTCCATCAACAGCCCACCAGAAAACCCTAGCCTCACTCTCGTGACCTCCTATCCCTCCGCTCCCTCGCCTCTCTCGCCCGCATCGCAGAGCGACACAGCCTCCGACCACGAGTCCGCGACCTCGCGAGTCGCGACGGCGGCCGGTGCGCCGCGTCCTCGCGGCTCGCCTCGCCCAGCACACCGCATCCTCGCCTCGCCTCGCCCAGCGCGCCGCCTGCCACTGCTCTCGCCGCTGGTTGCTGCTGCTCGCCTGCTCTCGCCGGTCGCCGCTGCCTGCTGCTTCGCCGTCGCCGTCGTCCCCAAGTCCGGCGTCGTCCCGGGCTCCCGGCGGTCCCCTGCTGCGCTGCCGTCGTCCCGACGTCTCCCACGCGATCACGCCGCCGTCCGCCGGCCGCCACGGCTTACTTCCATTGCTTCCTCCTCAACGATTTGACTCAATGTTGTTTGATTTGACTGAGCAATTTGGTCCTCTAGATTTGACGAAGCAATTTGATTCAACAGATGTATCATGTATGATTTGGACCATTTGGTATTGTTGAAATCATGTCAAACTTCTGTCAAAATTTGCTATTCAATTTGCTGTTTTGCTTGTTCGGTATTTTTTGGTACTTACCGATACCGAACCGAAAGTACCGATACTGATTTACCTCGGTACCGAACATTTTCGGGAACCGATCGGTGCTGAGGTTGTGGGGAACCGAATTTACCCCAGTACCGAAGTACCGAACCGATCGGTTCGGTAATACCGAACACCCAGGGTGAGTCCTTGGCACTCTGGCTCGGCCCGTAGCCCCACCCACCTGCTCTTGTTCTTCACTAGTAGTGGCATATCCATCTTCTTCATTATATGCATCTTCTTCAAATTGCCTAGGTCTATAGTCCTCGACAGATTTAGCCTGTGAATTAATTGTCAAGGGATTATGAGAAAGGTCAACTTAGTGTCCAAGAATAGCACAAAAAGTAGACCATACTGCTAGCTCTCCCAGGAGACATGCTACAGCAGGAGACAAGTAGAGCACATTTTTAGTTAACCATGCATAACAGTTAAGCATTTATCTAATCAACAGCCACAGAACTGTGTACAAGACCATACAAATGAGAAAACAATTACAGTAACTAGTTTAGCCCACTATAATCTCATTGGTTCTATGGTAAACCATTAACATAAATGCAAAATTCAGAAACCAAAAAAATAGTTTAGGCAATGCGACCTTATCATTTTAAAGAGGAAGATACCCGCTGCCTCTGTTGCTGATGAGGTACTTATTCAACTTGGAGAGAATGTCCAAATGTACATATGGAACAAGAGCAAAACCAAATATAAGAGTGAATCCAAAGGAAAATGCCAAGTATACGTTTTGAAACTCGAAACCCTAACTGATCATAGTCAAGAATGTATCTTAATGATGTAGGAGGGATTTCTAGCATGCATTTCACCTTGTCACTGTCGGAGCGGAGGGATCTCTAGTCGCCACATCCTCGCGTCGACGTCGTGGCTGGATCCCTCCTCCTCCTCCTAGTCGTCGTTGCTGGAAGGTGAGGGGTGGTGTGGCGCGCGTCTCAGCGAAGGGGTGTAGCGTGCGTCGCGTCGCGGGGGGAGGGGGAGTGAGGGGAGGAAGGCGAGGGTGAGGAAGCGGCGGCGAAGGGGGCGAGGGGGAGGAAGCGGCAGCGGCGCGAGGGGGAGGAAGATGACGGCGCAAGGGGAGAGTGAGGAGGCGACTGCGTGAGGGAGGCGTCTTTCCCTACTAACCCTAGCACGAGTGGGCGTGTGTGGGCCTTAAAACTGAAAGGCCCAATATTATTAGGAAAACGCGTCAGGCCGGGGCTAGTTCTATTCGAATGAAGAACAGTTCGCTTCATTTTCCCCTTTTAATCTGCAATCAAAGATTTGAATCACGTATTTCTCCGTCATTCGTAATCCAAATTTGATGATATTTGTTTCTGATTTTTTCTAAAAACAACTTCTTTTTATTTATGACATTGTTTTGTATATAACTCCATTTCCTGGATGTTGTTTATACGCCTTTATCTTGTTTCTTACAAGTACAACATAGAAATAATGTTTGTTTTACACAACCATTACTAATGAAACTTTGTCTTTCATAATGTTAAGGTGAACACAACGTTGTGTTAAAATTTCAAATGTATTTGAGTTCGAACATGTTGTGAAGTGTGGAAAACTTCAGTGTTGAAGTATAACATTCTAGGAAACTATGTGAGAGATGTACACATTTGTACACAAGTATGATCTTCCTTTTGAAAAACCATTTGAAATTTTTATGACAAGTTTAGGGACCCAAATTATGTTGCCAAGTCAATTTGTAGAATTTTTAGACCAACCTAAGACGTTATTAGAATTATTATATCCCAAACATGAGATAAAAATTTGTATTTTGATAATTTTGTTACACAAGTGTGCCTGCTGATATTTTATTCGAATACTACATGACCAACTACGAATTGTTCATATTTTTAATGAATTTTTAGGTGCTGTTTTATGAGCTCTAATATTTGAGGGAAGCAAGTTTCATTTCAAAAAAAAATAGTGTCGGGCCCTCGTGTCAGCGTCAGCAGCCTATATAAAAAAGATAACCGTTGCCTGCCCGCTCAGACCTACCTGACAACAAATGAGATGCGGGATCTCGAACCTGCGTCAGAAATGACTCTCGATTTTGGAAAATGAATATAACATCCTGAATGGGATAAGCGCAGCACACACGACGCTCTGAGCTCTGAGCTCCCTGCTTCTTCTTCCCCGCTCTGAGCTCCACTGCCGCCCGCCCTTCCTTTCCCCACCGTCGCGCACATGTCGCACTACGCCGATTCGTCTGGAGGTGGACGTGGCAGGAGCAAGTTTCAAGGTGGCCGGGACAGCTGCATTCACTCTATCAGCTTGGATCCAGTCAGTGAGCTAAGCGGCTTCCCACTGGTCCCTTGCCCGGACTGTGGTATGGCTCGGGTGGTGGAGGGGAGGACGCAGAAGGAAGGTGAAAACCACGGTCGTCTTTATTTCAAGTGTGCGAGGAACACGATGAGTAGTCTATGCTGTGATTTCCCAAATCTGAGTTAGGGTTCTTATGTGCTTTTGATTTGCACAGTTCCCCAAGTTTTGTGGATATTATCGTTTCGAGAAGGAGTACCTCCAGATGCTGAAGGATGGTGGCGTCATATCTTTTCGACCGTCGAACTGGGCAGACGTGATCGATGAAGTAGTTGATTCAGTGAATTGTCAACTTGGGAGCGACAATCAGAGGAAAGCACCGGACGACAAGCAGAGGAAGAAAGCACTGGAGGAGAAGATGGACAATGTGATCTGGAAGATGAACTTGATTATTGTGGGTGCTGTTTGTGTAGTATTTGGATGTTTATTGGGGATGTATGCTGCAAAGAAGTAATTGTGATGTGAAAAGTGGTGCTTTAATTTGTTTCATCTGTGTGGATGAAGAATGAAAAATTTGTCACAGATAACAAACTTAAATGTATGAATGAAGAATGGAATGGAATGACAATTAGGTCACGAATCTTAATGTGTCACATATCACAAATTTTATCAATTCATCTGTGTTGACATTTCAGTGTGAATTAACCAGCCTGCACCCGCGTCTCTAATGATTTTATACAGAGTTTTTCGAAACTCAGAATCTTTTCACTAACAAATAGAGTAACAAACATTGCAATTCATTGAAAACTGCTGCCATAGATATTGCAATGCGTTAAGAGGCACGGATGGATCTACCCGTGTCTCTTAGATGTAGTTCATCACAAGTTCCCGTGTCTCTTAGATGTAGTTCATCACAAGTTCAACAAACACACAGGAGGAACACATATTAACAGAGGAACATGTTCACGACAAACAAGCAGAGTTCCACGAACAAACAGAGGAGGACGAACAAACAGAGATGAGGAACAAATTAATTAATCTAAGGTAGAAGACTTATCGCCACCGCCGGAGGAGCCCCACCGTCGGAGCCGGAGTCGGAGCCGTCGTCGAGGCTGCGTTCGTCATCGCCGTCGAAGCCGCCATTGTCGCCGTCGTCGTCATCGGCGCAGACCACGACCCTCTGAAGGTCCCTAGCCAACCCATGGATCTTGAAGGCGAAATCCTTCACGGTCCTCTGCAGCGGATCGTTGGGTCGTGGCAAGCCGAGCTCAACGACCACCAGTTGAAGCTTCCTGAAAGCTTCGTACAACATTTGGATGGACCAAATGTTGTCCAAAACTAGTTGAGGACATAGAGAGGAGGGCTCCACGGGCAGCGGCGCCTTCACCTCCTTGATGAGCCGATGGCGGCGGCTTTCGTCGTCGTCCTCCTCCTCCCTTCCCCGCTTCCTGGATGGCTTGCTCGACGACGATGCCATGCGCGCGCTTGAGGAAGAAGAAGCTCTTGGTGACCGTAGACGATGGTGTTGGGGTTTTCTTGGTGGCGCGATTGAGGAAAGCTTATGGAAGAAGCTCTTGGCCGGACGGGCATTTATATGACAAGACGGGGAACCGTCAGGCGGTCAGTCTTCCCACTGCGACACGCCACTACGCCTCGGAACGTGGTACACTGCGGCGACGCGTGTTCACTAACCAGCGTCGCCAATGACAAAAGACTATTACTCCCTCCGTCCCACAAAGACTGTTCATATAGCTTATTTGATACCTCTTTTCAAGTTCCAATGCATCATTGATTATTATATATCTTAAATAAATGGATTTATTTGCTTTCGTGTTGTGGCACAAAATCAAAGTTAATAAGGAAGTTACGATCTGCGTGCGTACGTGGATAAAAAAACCGTTATTCACTGGAAACCGACCACAAAGGAAACAGTTCTCCTTTCTCCTTTTAATCTAGAACCAAATTCTGTGTCACGTATTTCTCGGTCATATGTAATCCAAATTTGATGATTGTTTTTTCTTATTTTTTCTAAAATTGCCATCTTTTCATTAATTTCATTGTTTAGTGTATATTTCCTTTTCGTGAGTAATGTTTTATGCCTTATCTTGTACTTGATAAGTACAACATAGAAATAATATTTGTTTTACACAACCATTACTAATGAAACTTTGTATTTTGTATTGTTAAGGTGAACACAAGGTTGTGTTAAAATTTCAAATGTGAGAGATGTACACATTTGTACACAAGTATGATCTTCCTTTTTAGAAACCACTTGAAAATTTTATGACAAGTTTAGGGACCCAAATTATGTTACCAACTCAATTTGTAGAATTTTTAGACCAACCTAATACGTTATTAGAATTATTATATCCCAAACACGAGATAAAAATTCGAATTTTGATAATTTTGGTTACACAAGTGTGCCTGCTGTTGACGGTTGTTAAGTGCCTACTTTAGCCGTCAATATACTCATGAATAAAGGAGCATAAGGCATTTCTTGCACGTATTTAGTTAAGAATAATGTAGTTCCACTTGTCCTTGGAGATTATTTAATTGTAGGAACATAAGCAGGAAAAGAGTGACAAACTCACCTTCTATGGTCCATGCCACATCACCTCATCCTAGGTGGGCTGCCAACAAGGATGCCATGCATGCACACTTGCCAACTAGGGAGCCATGCATGCATGCCATGCAAGCAATCCAAATGAAGCAACCCCCGGCGAATCAGAGTGTGACACGTGGACATCACATGGATCCATGGGCCCACAAAGGCATGCAAACCGTGCCAAAACAGGGTGGACACCAGGAACCGACCTAAGGACCCACGGGACAGCCTCCAGGAGGAAGCACACCCCGAGTGGGGCCCACAGGGGGTCGGCCGACCCCACAGGTCGGCCGAACCGACCTTGTGGCCGCCACTCAGGGGCTTCCATGTGGTGTCTCCCCATTGGTCCTAGGCGCCATCCCCGGGGTGTTTGCATCCATTCCTCGCCGGTGCCCGAGCCTATAAATAGAAGGAGAGGGGGCTCACTTATGAACCATCCACACTTACAACACCTCTCTCACTTTTAGTCTCAAGGCTAGGAGGTAGGCTAGAGTAGTTCTAATTCAGGTTCCAAGTCTACTTTGGGATCTAGGTATGAGTTCTTTTGTATCTTATTACATTTGTATGACTTTGATCTACTTCACTTATTTATCTATTTCATATAAAGTTGTGTTAGTATACATGAGTGATTTGTTCATGTGTTCTTCACCTGTTCATCATTTAGAGGCTCCTGTTCTTGATGAACAAGGCCTTTCGATCCACTTGACGGGTGACTTTCACATGTTTCTGGTGTTTGTTCATAAGTTATTGGCTCGTGTTCTTCGCGAACATGACCCTTTGATCCAGTTGAACAGACATAGGAAAACGCAAATCCGTTTGTGTACCTAACCTGGTTTGATCTAATTAGATGACATGACTGCGTTGTATGAAGTTTGCGCTTAAGCTACGGTACTCGGTGTAATTGGCTGGTTTATCTAGTGGCTTGACCTGGGTCACAATAGCCTGTGCCGGTCAAGTCCGGCTAACAACGTAAGCGTGGTGCTTGGGTTGCGTAGCTACCTTACTTATGAGTTTATCCCACGGTTTGTCTTGGGGTAGGCCGTGGTAGTGACAGCCGTTGGTCCATCTGAAATCCCCCACGTTCGGATAAGCTGTACGAGTCTAAAATATAACAACTGGAGTTGTGCGGAAGCAACGCGAGAGGTTATCTCCCTGTGGTACCTGGGTGCTTAAGTCAATGTTCTTCAACGCTAGTGTATCTAACTCGTTCCTACCAGCTTTATGTGTATAGTACATAAGAAACTAGAACTAACTCGTATGTCGCCTCCTATGCCTAGGACCCCTTAGAGAGAGAGTGAGTGTGTGTGTGATCACACTAACCCCATTATCATATTTTACCTCTGCACTTGAGTGTCTGATTTATTTTCATCTATGATCTATACTCATTGCAATAGAGTTGATCTTGTCATTCCGCCAATGCCTTCCTTGGATTCGATACCCTTTGGAATACTCCTTTGGGGAAATGCTACAATGGTACTTTCGTGCGCTTGCGGACTCTTGTAACGTTAAGATTTACCAACCAGCATTTCTAGCGCTATTACCAGGATGGGTTCCAAACCTGTTCTTAGGTGATTGCGTTAAGAAATGTCAACAAGCATTTCTGGCACCGTTGCCGGGGGAGGCTTAAGGATGACATATCAACACTTTGCATATGTTTATAATCATGACAGGAATAAAACAGTTCTCAATGCAGGCTAACTTGGATTGTCTTCTTTGTCTATTGATGATGAAGACAGGTAGTGCATGACTGGTTTCGACTTACCATCGAATTTTACTGAAGATCCTGAGTCACTCGTAAGGAAGGCACGAACTCATTTCGGCTCTCTTTTGCGTGAATGTTCGGAAGTCGATCCAGCTTCCTTTGTGCCATCCGCATCAACTTCCATGGCCAACCCTGTCGAGAAGACTCTCCGCGAGTACTCCGCTCCCTCTGCTGACTAGGTGCCGACAGGCCCTGTGATCAACACTGGGAATGGAAACTTCGAGATCAAGACTGGCTTAATTACGATGGTACAGGCTAGCACATTCTATGGCAAGCCTAATGAAGATGCGAGTGCCCACCTGCAGCAGTTCCTGGAACTATGCAGTACCTTCACTATACGAGGAGTGGAGGAAGATGCTATTCGTCTGCAACTGTTTCCCTTCTCCCTCTTGGGAAAGGCGAAGCAGTGGTTCTATGCTAACCGTGCAGAGATTAACACTTTGGCAAAGTGCTCCGCAGCATTCCTCGCGAAGTTCTTTCCGTTGGGCAAAACCAATGTCCTTCGGGGGCGAATTTCGAGTTTCCAGCAAGCGACAAATGAGACTATCCCAGAAGCTTGGGAGAGACTCCAGGAGTACATCCTGGCTTGTCCTCATCATGGGATGGACAACTGGCTTATTCTTCAGAGTTTCTATAATGGGCTGACTCCGACAGCCCGAGACCATATTGATGCTGCAGCTGGAGAGGCTTTCTTCTCTCTTACTATCACTGAAGCTACTACACTGATTGAGAAGATGGTTACCAATCAAGGGTGAAGTGATGATCAACTCCAGCCACGTCAAAGGGGTACACATACCGTCAAGGAAGCGGATATGTTGCACGCCAAGATGGACCTAATGATGAAGAGAATGGATGATCTAGCCAATGAGAAGGCTGCCATGGCCACCACTACTCAAGCTATGGATGCTCGCATGACTTGCAAAGTCTGTGGTAATACTGGACATTCAGGGAATTACTGCCCTGCTACTCAGGAGGATGTGATGTACATGAACGGCAACAACAACGGTTATCGTCCACAAGGAGGTCAAACGTGGAATCAATCGCGCCCTTATTATCAAGGAGGTAATCAAGGTAATTCTTTCAACCCAAACCAACCTTCCTTGAAAGATCTAGTCTTTGGGCAAGCTAAGATTAATGAAGGCTTTAATAAGAAAACAGCTGCCTATGATAAGGCTTTTGAGAGCCTTAATGTTAAAATCGATAGCCTTTCTTCTGCTCTTAAAAACCAGTTGAGTTTTAATAAGATGATAGAAACCCAGTTGGCTCAATTAGCAGCTTTGGTTCCCTCCGCTGAAGACGGGAAGATTCCGGGGCAACCCGTATCTTCCTGTGAAAATGTTTGTGTAGTGTCCACCAGATGGGGTAAGCATTCTGGGCGGGCACAAACCACTGACTATGCAGGGAGATCTATACAGCAAATACTTGACCCATGGGAATCTTCAACAATCACACACAAGAAAGATCCTGGTTATCCGGCTATCACCTGCAAGATATATTACCAGAAGATTAAGCATGCTCTCTATGACCTTGGTGCAAGTGTTAACCTTATGTCCAAGGCTATGTTTGAACAATTGGGGTATCCAGCTCTAACTCCAACTGCGACGGCTGTCCAACTTGTGAATGCATCGATCCGACATCCAGAGGGGATAGTAGAGAACTTATTGGTATTCATCCAGGGTTCATGCATCTTTGCGGATTTCATGGTCCTTGATATGCAAGATGATGAGGGAATGCCTCTCATTCTTGGGAGACCGTTTCTGAGTGACGCCAACGCCAGGATCAATGTGGGAGCCGGAACGATCCGATTCCGCATTGGGAAGAGGAACTTGATGTTCCGATTTCAGGCAATAAAAGAGAAATGCTATACACTGCAGGGCAAAAATGAGCAATCAGGGGCATGGACGGAGCCACAGCCCCCGCGACTTCCCATCACTCCAACAAAGCCTAAGAAAACAAGAAGGGTGTGGCGGGAAATACAGAAGTCATCTCCATCAATTTCTTGGGAATGGGGTGACGAGTGGAATTGATCGCCGAGAAAGGTCTCGCTCTCAGACTTAAAAGATGAGTCATTTTTGCCAAAAGGTAAAATTGGTAGTTATCTCATGTTTCTCTTTCAAAAATTTATTTGATTTTTCCAAATGCATATTTGAATTTTCCAACCTTGCATCTGCATGCTAGATTTTTTGTAGCAAATTTCCCTTTTCAAATAAAATTATGAAAATAAATTCTTGAGTGGAAAGTCATAGAAAGTTTTTTCGAGCAACATTTTGGGCGAATCTGGACCTAGACATCTGGGAAGGACATCATGTAGCCGTTAGAGAGCCGTTGCAAAAAGCTGGAAGCAGGCGGGCCCGGCAGGGGGTCGACCGACCCCAGGGGTCGGCCGACCCAGGCCAACGATCAAGTGGGCCCCGCCTCTTCCAACGGCTCCTAGCCGTTGCCCTTGTCCTCTACCCCGGTGCCTGGCTCGGTTGCCTATAAATAGAAGGTGGATTGAGGGGTTTCTTCACCCATTCACTCATTTTCATCACCCTCTCTCCCTCTTTGCTCTTGCTCTTTGGTTTTCTTGGATTTCTTGCTCAAGTGGAAGTGCCAAGCACTCTCTCCAATTTGTCGCGGAATATTGAATATTGGTGGAGCAAGCTCGGTAAGGATCTCATTTCAATTTCACTAACCCATCACCGAGTTGCTCGTGTTGTCCCATTATTGTGCAAGATGAGTTGGATTGCCGGTGCATACCAGAAGGTGACCCGCTCACGCCGTTCTAGAGACGGAGAGGGCTCGTCTCACCACTCCGGAGCTACACCAAGTCCAATGTTAACCGACCGTGAAGAAGAGGAAGAGGAGGAGCTACCCACACCACGAGCCGAAGGGGTGATCAATACCGATGCCGCCTTCATCGACTTAAGGGACGACCGGGAGAGACAGGCCTATGCTCTCATCAAGGATCGAGTCTTCGCCAACACCAAGGAGTTCGACTCAGCCCTTCTCGAGAAAACAGGTATGGACTCCGAGTTCGATTCCATTTGGCATGCTCTTGGTTGGGAGAACTTTGTTCTGGTGTGGGAGATCGGTTCTAGGCCTCTCACCATTCAGTTCCTCTGTACTCTTCGGGAGGATGAGACCGGTATTACGTTTTGTTTCCATGGAACGTCGTATCGAGTCTCATGGCATGATCTTAGTCATGCTCTCGGTTTTCATCATTGTTGTGCTATTTCTCTCGATCAAGCTTGCAGTGATTTTATTCGAGATAGTTTTTGGGAAGAGATTTCTGGTCGGCCTGTCCGTGGCAAGTTAGCACCTCGGTGCAACGATATCATGCATCCTACTCTCCGACTGTGGCACAAGTGGCTCGCCATCACTCTCTTTCCAAGGGATGATGTTCGACCTGTGCGCACAGACGAGATGAGGATATTATACGCCGAGGTCAGACGAATCAAAATCTCCCCAGTGCAAGCTATGATTCGGCAGTGGTTGACAAATTTTAGGATGACGGGTTCTATTGAGTGTACGTCCCTGATCACACATATCATTTTGAGTCTTGGGATTACACTAGGGGCTAACGTTCCCTACATTGATTCTCCTCGGGCCATGATAGATGAGGCGTATCTGATTCAAGGACATACTCTTAAAAAGGGCCCGGATGATTCCTTGGTTTTTTTTTACCCTGGCCACGCAAACCAGATTCGGTTACCTAACTCGGATTTCCCTTTGTACGACCAAGGGCCACTGACCGTTCCTCTTGAGGAACCTCGTCGTTCTAGTGTTTCTGGAGACAGGGTCACTAGGAGTGCATCGAGGAGGGCAGTGACAGCACAGCAACCGCCACAACATCCGCCGCCACAGCCATCACCACAGCCGTCACCTCAGCCACAGCCTCAGCCTACACCACCGCTGTCTGGCGCATGGGCCTCGGCCGGGTACATGTCTGGAGTTACACCCGGATATGCCCCCGGTTGGAACCAACCCATGAGTCAGCCGGGTGCGAGTAGCTCGACCTGGGCTAGTCCAGGGAGTGGCGAATGGGTTCGGCCCGCCGGTGCTACCTACGGGGACTCGTCCTCATCGTCCGGGTTGCGCTTGTCATCTCGTGGGGCCACACTCACTCAGCAGATGAGCGAGCTCAACATCCGTGTCGGTACCATGGAGGAGACGATGCACCAGCAGGCTGAGTCCACTCAGGACTGGCAGCGTATGACTGGCGAGAGGATTCACACCATGGAGCAGAGACAGTTGCGACAACTGGAGGAGCAGAGGGCTTACTACGTGTGGTTGGGATACCACCCTCCACAGCAGTGAGCCTGAAGCTAGCTTGGGGGAGGACCCCTATTCTGAGGTAACTTGTGTCTTCTATTTGTTTTCAGAACCCCATATGCTAAAACACATAAAAATCTGAAAAAGTTAAAAAGACCAAAAATATTTATTTGCTTTCTTAAATTAGTTTGTTTTCATATGTGCGGTAAGAGTGTTCTTATTCTCCATGGTTGAAATGATGAATAGTTGCTATGTTTATTCCTCTTGTATGCCTTGTTTATAACTTAGTATCATATCCAAGTTTTGAGTTTGTTGGCTAGTATGATCGAACCTGAGCTTGAAATTTGTGAGTTGTTGCGGGGTATGATATGGTATAATAGAGTTGCTATGAGCTAGTATTAAGTGATGTTTGATATCCAGAGTTTTCTTTTGAAAAATGATAAAATGATAAGTTCCTCAATGATAAGAAATTCCTATCCAAGACCATATGTAGATCTTAGCTTTTGTTAACCTCCACATATGCTACTTGATTTCTTCATTGAGTTTTGTTGAATTGTTGCGACCCTCGGCGAGTAAACTTGTCATACTCCTATGATCAAGATCACGTACACACCACCATATGCGAAACTTCTACACTGGAAGTTAGCAACCATCATTTCATCCATTCCCCATCCATTCCACAAAATAAAGCTCTGCGCATGTTCCATGATTACTCTCCCTCCAAAAAAATATTCAGCAAGGGCTATGGGCTATGTTAGTAAAAAAAAGAGAAACATGCTCAAGGGCATGCATAAAAAAAAGAGAGAATAAAGAGACATAGCCCAAGTCTCAAAAATTTCGAAAAGGAGGAGAGTAAAATCATGCAAATAGGGGTTCATTATCCATCCACCATATACACACTTTTGCACATCTTGATCAGGGTGTATGACTTGTTCTCCCAAGGATCCAGTTTTCGACTCGACAATACATGAGAAATAGGTATGCCACATGTTTTCCCTACCTACAGCTCCACATATCAGCTTATTAGGAGTAGGAAGTGAAAGAAGGCAAAAGAAAGCCTTGGTGAGGAATCATACACATTGAGCGATCCGAGAGTATCATTTGAGGAACTTTGATTTCTTTTTGAAAAACATGCAAAACCTCCGGATTGATAACTGATCAAGGTACATGTGATTAGTAATCTTTATACAACCATTCTATCTTTCAACCGCCCAAGGCAGGTGAAGCTATATGTCCCATATCAATCGAGTGTAAGGTAAGATCAATGCCAACTTCTTCAACTCTTGATAGAGTACCAAGCTGTATCTTGTTATACATTAGGAAAACAACATCGTAGCAACTCCTGATCAACCAACCTAAGTCCTTAATCTCTTGCTCGGGACGAGCAAGAGGCTAGCTTCGGGGAGTTTTTGACAGCTGTTAAGTGCCTACTTTAGCCGTCAATATACTCATGAATAAAGGAGCATAAGGCATTTCTTGCACGTATTTAGTTAAGAATAATGTAGTTCCACTTGTCCTTGGAGATTATTTGATTGCAGAAAAATAAGCAGGAAAAGAGTGACAAACTCACCTTCTATGGTCCATGCCACATCACCTCATCCTAGGTGGGATGCCAACAAGGTTGCCATGCATGCACACTTGCCAACTACGGAGCCATGCATGCATGCCATGCAAGCAATCCAAGTGAAGCAACCCCCGGCGAATCAGAGTGTGATACGTGGACATCACATGGATCCATGGGCACACAAAGGCATGCAAACTGCGCCAAAACAGGGTGGACACCGGGAACCGACCTAAGGACCCACGGGACAGCCTCCAGGAGGAAGCACACCCCGAGTGGGGCCCACAGGGGGTCGGGTCGGTCGAACCGACCTTGTGGCCGCCACTCAGGGGCTTCCACGTGGTGTCTCCCCATTGGTCCTAGGCGCCATCCCCGGGGTGTTTGCATCCATTCCTCGCCGGTGCCCGGGCCTATAAATAGAAGGAGAGGGGGCTCACTTATGAACCATCCACACTTGCAACACCTCTCTCACTTTTAGTCTCAAGGCTAGGAGGTAGGTAGAGTAGTTCTAATTCAGGTTCCAAGTCTACTTTGGGATCTAGGTATGAGTTCTCTTGTATCTTATTTCATTTGTATGACTTTGATCTACTTCAGTTATTTATCTATTTCATATAAAGTTGTGTTAGTATACATGAGTGATTTGTTCATGTGTTCTTCACCTGTTCATCATTTAGAGGCTCCTGTTCTTGATGAACAAGGCCTTTCGATCCACTTGACGGGTGACTTTCACATGTTTTTGGTGTTTGTTCATAAGTTAGAGGCTCGTGTTCTTCGCGAACACGACCCTTTGATCCAGTTGAACAGACATAGGAAAACACAAATCCGTTTGTGTACCTAACCTGGTTTGATCTAATTAGATGACATGACTGCATTTTATGAAGTCTGCGCTTAAGCTACGGTACTCTCCCCTCCCCGAATGCAACCACAGCTCACCACACTCAATCCTATAAGGGGAGGTAGAAATCCCAAAACATGAGAGTCGGAGTAAACATCGGGCATGTCCATGACCGAGGACGCGGCTATACGTATAGATCTAAACTCTGCAGAGTGTGTACACCTGTACCCAACTCGGGATGGAGCCCAGCCGGTAGCAAGTCGACTGAACCCACCCTACCGGACGAACACCTAGGAGTTACGATTCCACCCTGCATCCGGGTCTCGCTGCGGTCCCCCGCAGAAGACCACCCCGGAACTGTGAACATGCCCCCGTGTGGCCACATAGGGAGCGCCGCAAAGGGAAGTGGCCCTCACCCGCTTCCCTTTCACTGATACCCTCTATCCTACTAGCAGGTGTGGTATCGCTTGCCAGGGTCGACCCGGCCCTATCCCCACTCTCGGCGAGGTGGTGTGTACGAAAGTCCCGTGAAACAAAGCGACCCACTCGGTTTCAGACCGGGGCGAGCTCCTGTCCTCCAAAGTATCATAAAACCCCAACACCTGTGCTCCAAAAACTGTGTGCCTGCCATAGGCACGAAATAGGGATGCCCGAGAAGACGAACCCCCGGCCCCCGATCCCAGATCGGGTTGTCTTGAGCTCACCCCCGCCAAGTCACCCAAAAACGCCTTCTTCTGCTAGTTTTTCCCCACACACACCAAGAATCTAACCACATATCCCAAACACATGCATAGCGAAGCTCAGCGTATATACACGCATACATATATAGTAGTAGCAGTAGTAGGGCAATCAAGGTCAGGGTAAATAAAGAAGGCAGTGCAAGGTTCACCATATCCATCATCATGCATAAAGTAAAGCGCTAGCAGTTCTACATAGCAATGCCTAATGGGTATTCAGAGTCGGTTGGGCGTGAACACCTGTGAGCAAGTAGTCGTTGTAGTTTCCGTAGTTGTACTTGATCTTCTGGCTCGTCTCCTCAGCTCCGGGAAATCCTAGATTCGGAAATATAAATAAATACCAGAGTTAAATGCAAATAAACTCCAAAGGGAAGCAATAAAGAACCAAATAACTCCAAAAGCTAGTCTATCGGGTGCTTCATCATTTTAGAAGAATAAAGAAACTGATTTCATATTTTTCTAAGCTAGAATCAATTTATTATTGATTTTTAAATAAAGAAATATTTTATTAATTTAATTAATTACGATAAAGCACAAAACATAAGTCAGCAAGTTAGAGATCACATGCTAGGTTTTGGATAGGGGTGCAAGTTTAGTTGACTAGTCAATGATCATTGTTGACCAAGTCAAAGGGCAAAGGTCAAAGGTCAACCGGACCCCACAAGTCATCCTGTGAGCCCTGTATGTCAGATGGGAACAAGATAGACAGTTCGCGACCTCACATGTTAGTGGGACCCAACGGTAAGTTCGTGGGACCCCTTTGGTCAGATTAGCGAGATTGTGCAGAAAGGATCAGCTAGAAGCGATATGGTGTGATTGAGCAACTCGACTCGAGCTGAACATGGCAGAAGTGTGGCGAGGATGGATTTATCTGTGGTATGGCGGATGGTTTAGTTAGCGCACGCGTCGTGCACGACGAAGGCATGGCACGGCCGCGGCGAAAGGTATGGTCGGGACTTGAAAGGTTAAACACAAGCAACAAGGCACCACGATTAAGTCTAGAGGAAAAAGGCAGAAGTTGCTTGCTAGCAGCAACCCATAAGATGAATTAAGGACCAAAGGATAGATTAGCACGTACATGACTTTAGGCAAGCGCATGCAACAACTAAACTAAGGATGTGTGTGGCTGGAGACACATGCTAGAACTGAGCTTGTGCCGGCTCAGCTATAGGCAGAAAGGAAGAACAAAAAGTAGTTGCTGCTTGTATGGTTTGAGGTTCGAAACAAAGACTAGTACGATAGGTTCAGAAGCCTAGAGCATTGGCACATAGCTCAGCATCCAGCAAAGTGCTAGCAAGAAAGATTAAGGCTCGTGATTAAACACTTAAGATTATATGCCTTAGGAAACAAGACAGGAGATGCCCGGCTTGCTAGCTTTTGCTCGGACTGAAACTTCATGGTGTGGAACAGATAGGCCATAAGCAGCTCCTTGGTGCTCTAAACTGCACTGAAGCTGTAGGATAGATAGACAGGCAACAAAGGCTAGGACGTGGCTACAGGTTAGGTGCACATGCTGCTATTTAGCAAAGCAATGTACAAAACAGGATAGATAAAGAGCTAAAGTTATATAGCATTTCCATGGCTTAGGATTACAAACAGTAGCTATTGCTTGTTTAGATGTGTGAGCTTAGCACTACATGTTTGCACTTGCATGCTCACATGATGGAACAAACAGGAAGATATAGGTGAAGCTAAACACGTCCATGGCATGTACACCATACATGACTCGGCTTAGCCTTGTTAGCATCTAACATGATTTTTTTGTGAACATAAGCAACATCTTCTGATAGAAGGGACATGGTCTGATTGTGAGCAGCCTAGCATGGGACTGAAACTTGTGCTCTCAAACAGAGCAGTCCAAGGCCAAGGCTTGAGCTAGGCTAGCACGTACATGGTTTAATACATGTATTAGCTACAGCTTACTTGCTTGGCTTGCACTAGCACTATATATCCTTCGGGTTAAGAAGAGGGAGTTGTTGCTTTTAGAAAGCCACCATGACAGGATGGATTAAGGAACAAGGCTAGTTAGCATGCTCAAAAAGAGATTAAAACAGGAGTGTGCCAAGCTTCTAGCTTCTTGATCAAGACTGCAGCTCCACGATCTTGGAACAAAAGGGCTAAAGGCTAACATGGTCGTGACCAGAGGTACTGGAACACACATAGCGGCTACTGAAGATAGCATTGCAGCTTGCTGATTTGCTTAGGTGAAAAGAATCAGAGGGAGAGGTTGTTTGCTGCCGATTGGAGGGAGGTCGATGGATGAGAGAGTCGCTGCTGGTGGAATTGCTTGCTCGTGGAGAGAGAAAGAAAAGGAATTGCTAGCTTGTTTTGGTGGAATAAGAACAGAAAGAGGGTGGCGGCAGTGCGGTGGTTCGCGCATGTGCGACAAAAACCCCAAGCCGGCTTTGACGCCCACCAGCTGTTCGACGGAAAACCCCAAAGGGTCTCCGAGGGGGCAAAGGCTTGCCGGTGGCGAGCTCTCCGGCGCTCGGCGGAAAACGAACGGCGGCAAGGTTCAGGAAGACCTAGGGAAACAGTTAGAGAATGGAAAAGCACCGATTTTGAGGCCTAGGGCAGCGGCGTCGGTGAAGACGTGCATGGCAAGATGCTGCTCGGCAGCGCAGCACACGGGGGTGTGTGTGCACGTCAGCGAGCGCATTGGGCTGCTCTGGAGGGACGACTCGGATGACGCACTAGGTGACCAAAGGCGAGGTCTTGGTCTCTCTGAGTGAGAGCGCGCATAAGTGCAAGCCAACGGCTTCGCCACGGCGGCGCCTCAGCATCGGTGGTTGGTGCGCGGCGAACCAAAGGCAAGGCCTTCCGCCTCTCTGTGCGTGCATGCACGGGCATCCAAACCGGCGGCTTGGCCGCGTCGGTGCAGTGGTAGGGCGGTGCGTTCGTCGGCGTCGGGCAACAGGTACAAGGCCAGGCAAGGCTTGCGTGCGCGCGTTGATGAAGGCAGCGGCACCTACAGGCGTAAGGCGGCGCGGAGCAAACGTCACAGCATGTCACACTCTTTGGCACGAAGGCCGGCACACAAGGATAGCAAGATAGGGGCTGAAAGCTCACCTATGGACTCGACAGGGCGTTCCGGCATTCCGTCGAACACGTCGTGGGTGAGGCGGACGGCAGCCGCTTGCGGTTCAGCTTCGGGTCCTGGTTCGGCTCGCGGTACAGCAGCGGCGTCGCGGTACAGAGGCTGACACGGTCGTCGTCGTACATCTCTTGGCGTTCCTCCCGACGGCGGTGCCGGCATCGTCGTCTGCGGCGGCGGCGGCGTGGTTGTCGTGGCCGGCGGAGAGGAGCGGGTGAGCGGCGAGGTGGTCACCAGGCGACATGCGCGGCCAGGTCACATCATCGACGGTGTGCTCCTCCTCGCTTCCTCCTTCTGGGCGGAACTGCAGCACGTGGGGTGGAGAGCAGATGGGGCAACCCCTGGTGGAGCAAGGGGAAAAGAGCAGGAGGCAGAGCGATTGGTGCAGGGGAGCAGCAGGAAATTAGGGAGCTTTGCTCCTTGCGTGAGCTGCAGAGGCTTGATTTGTTGATTGGAGCGGGCAAAAATAGATGCGAGCTGTTGATTGCTGTGGTGGATTGCTGCAGCTTTGCTTACTCCAGTGGATAAAAAAAAGGAGAGGTGGTGTTTGCCGATTTGGAGATAGCAAGAGAATGGCTGCTGCTTAGCATCTTGCGATTGGAAAAAAAAACAGGAGGGATGCAGCTTCGGTGAAGTGGAGAGAAGGGAAAATTTGAGCTGCTGCTGGTTATGAATCGGAGCAGGGAAAAGAGATGGTGCTCTGGTTGCTTGTTCCTGCACATCGATGGAAGAAGCGGAGACCAAGATGCTGCCAGTGCCAGCTGATTTAGGAGAGAGAGGATCGGTGGCTGCTGGTTTGCTTCTGAGATTTGGGGAAAAGGCCAGAGAGAGTTGCGGCCCCTGATTTGCTTGCCCGGTGGAGGATCAGAGAAGAGGAGGTGCGGCTGCTGACTTGGAAAAAGAGCAGAAGAAATTGCGATGGTGGTTGTGTGTTCTTGCGTGATGAAAAAGAATAGGGAGAAAAGAATAGGAGTGGCGGCGGCAGGGAAAGAAAGGAGATGGAAGAGAGAGGGTGAGGGGTATTTAAGTTAACTAGTTAGGGTTAGATAGATGAACTTTTGGATGGACTCGGATATTTGGGTCGAAACAAAATAAAGCCCGCGAAATAAATTGATGACAATTTATTTCGTAGAAATTGTACAAATGAATTTAGATTATTTTTCTGGAACGAATCAATTAACAAGGTATTAATCCGAGAAGACGGAAAACATCGTCGTAATTCAAATGAGCTCTCCGAAATTTAATTCAAAGAATTATAGTCTATTCCCCGAAATCGAATTAATTGCAAAGAATTAATTCGAAAAGTCGGAAAATAATCTATTAATCCATTTAAGAAATTCCAGAGCACTTTTTGAGAGAGATTAGGCTGGGAAGGTTAGAGGGCCGAAAAAGGTGGCGGGTCCACTGAGTTAGCAGGTGAAGACTCGAGAGATGGTTTAGGTAGGTCCGAAGGTTAGTGAGGATAGTTAGTCTAATTAGTTTTTGATTTATATTTGAAATTAGATTTCAAATATAAACCACGCTCAAAGATTCAAGAAAATACCAAATAAAAACCAAATCACACTAATATAGATTTTATCCTTAGCACACAAAGCAATTTAATTAATTTTATTACTAAGAATTTGGAAAGGGCACGAGAAGATAGTCTTATGATTCTGATAAACCACATCAAGCACGGAAATTTTTGAAATCCACATTTTTGCGAACATTAACATTCCGGAAAAATCCGGGATGTTACAGAGGATACCATGCTTTTGTTGATGTTGAAGGGGGCATGCTTTTATTGATGTGCATGGTCAGATAGCATGACCATTGTAAAAATGTGATGAGCAAGTTAAGCCCTAGCTAGATGGACAAGTTAACTGTTTGTAATAATTATGTATATCTGTGTGGATCTTTGTGGACAAGTAATCTTTATCTATATATGTGGACAAGTTATCTTTATCTATATTATGTCTGTTTTGTCTCAAAAGATATGTGTTGATTATGCTTGTATGTCGAAATGGGAGCCCTGAGAGATCGGGTTGACCTGTCAATCAAGACAGACACAAAGGAGACTACGCGGGATGGTTATTCTGCGTCGCATTTGCCCCTCCAAACCGACGAGGAGGAGCCGGCCCCACGCGCCGCCCCCGTGCATTGGAGACGCAGTTTGGCTTATCCACGTATACTTTGTTCCCAATGTTTGACCAAAAGCCACTCCCCCTGCCACTCTGTCATTTTGCCTTTCTTCTCAAACCTTCTGCCTTCCTCGTCTCCGTCGCCTTCTCTCCCCTTCTCCTTCCTCGTCTCCGTCGCAGAGATGGCCGGCGGAAAGCAGTCGTTCTGCCGCGACTCAAGAGGGAGGTTCTACAGCGAGGAGAAGAAGACCTCGCCCGCCGCCCCCGCCAAGAGAGTGAGGTTCCGCGGCGAGGAGGAGAAGGTCCCGTCCGCCGCACCCGCCAAGAGAGTGAGGTTCCGCAGCGAAGAGATCGGTTCTTCGTCGGCCAGGGGGAGGAGGCCATACACGCGCGCAAGCGCCAAGGGGTGCACTCCGGCGACACCCGACAGGCAGAGGCCGAGCCTTCCTCGAGCTTGGTATGCTTGAAATTGAATTCCTGGTACTCATCATATGCTGCTCACAAAAATGTTGAACTCATTCTGTATACTGCTTCAATTTTTGGATCTTCATGCTCAGCGACTTTTATTAACTGAACATCCAGTGTCTTCACTGATCAATGGTTCCAATGCATCAATTTTCCATTATTTTAGGAAGTTGTTGTACCAGCACATGACATTGTCAGGATCTGGACAGAAATCGACAGGCTCAAGAAAACCTTAGACTACATCCGCACATTCCTAAACTGGATGGAATGAAAGAAGAAAGATGACATTGGTAAAGAGAAGCAGCAGGCAAGTTCTGAACCTAGTTACAGCTTAACAACTTTCTTGTTTGACCGGTTACAACTTTATGATATTAAATTTGGCTATCTAATTGTGAAGCTTGCTTCAATTTGCCTTTGTTTTAGAAATGTGTTGTTACTCGGGAGGAAAATTATTAACCTTTCGAGTAGAAATTTTGTTATGCTTGAAATTTAATGCATGGTACTCATCATATGCTGCTCACAAAATTGGTGAACTTATTCTATATACTACTTCAATTTCTGAATCTCCATGCTACATCGACTTTTATTAACTGAACATCCAGTACTTTTGTTTTAGGGAGGTGCTGTAGCTTGGGAGGACATTGACATAATCTGGAAACAAATCCACAAGATCCACCAAGCTCTGAACCCAGTTACAGCTAAACAACTTTCTTGTTTGACCTGTTACATCTTTCATGATATTAAACTTGGCAATCTAATTATGAAACTTGCATCAATTTACATTTGTTGTAGAAATGTGTTGTTACTCGGGAGGATCTTGACTGCATCTGGAAAGTACTCGACAAGGTGGATAGAAGGATGGATGACAAGGCTGTGGACGACATAAGTCTCCTAGCAAATGGTCAGAAAATACAAGAATCTGAGGTGGAGAAGCTTAAAGGCGCACAGAAGATGAAGGATATTGAACTTGTCGAAGCTGCAAAGAAGAATGCTGAACTGCAGGAAAGACTTGTAAAACTAGAGGCAAAGATAGCTGAACTTGAGGCTGTAGCACAAAAGAAGCCATCTAACTAGTGCCCCTGCTGATGCACGTCAGATGTGATCATGTGAATATGTTTGTTCTGAACATTATGCATGTCATATATGTGAACATGTGATGCTATATATATGCATCTCTTAAATATGTAGAATATGCTCTTATGACTACTATCTATGTGTACGTGTGGTTTTGCATCTTATGAAGAGACATGATTATATGTTTGTGTGATATCCAATATTTGCTATGATGACATAGTCAAATATCTGACGGCAGTGAGAGTGCTAATGGACTTCAATTATTGAGCTCTGAGTCTAGTAACAGGTGTCAAATTGTCATCAGTAACGGACTTAAAGAGCCTGTTACCGATATGGCAGTGATCGGTAACGGACTTAAAGAGCCCGTTACCGATAGGGCAGTGATCGGTAACAGACTCAAAGGGTCTGTTACCGATAGGTTGACCTTTCGTAACGGCCGCATTTTAACATCTGTTACAAAGAATAACTATAACGGGCGTTTAAGAAGCCCGTTACTGGAAGTCCTCATTGGTAACGGGCGGTGTGTTGGCCACGTCGGGGTCGAGCCTGCCACGCTTATGCGTAACGGGCACCAAACAACAACTGTTACAGATGCAGTCCATGTAACAGGTGTTAAGGGCCCGTTACAAATGCTGCGTGACCTATTTAAGATTTCCACGTAGTGTAGTGAGATTTGTACGGTTGATTTGTTTTGAGAAAAAAAAAATTACACACTGATTTGCACGACTAATTTGTTCTAGAAGAAAAAAAAATACATTGGCCCATTATCTATCTAGATGGACTTGGACATACCTGTTTGGTTGCTCGCGTGGAGCTTTATAAATATATCTGCAGGCGGAGAAATATCTTGAGCTGATGCAATAATAGCGAAAACGAGGGTATTTGGTCGGTTGCATGGGCGGACACAGTGAACCAAGATGTTTGATTGATTGCGTTGTAAGGAGACTAACTCGTTGAGTGAGTTCGATGTAGAGAAGTGCATGTGCATCAATCGAGCCTTGACTAGAGGAGGATGTGACTGATTTGGGCGTATACAAGATAGGATATATGTGAGAGCGGATGCATGCATGTAGACTACGAGTGAGTTTGATGTAGATGAAGTGCATCGATCTAGCCTTCATTAGAGGATGTGACTAAGGACCTGTTTGGTTCTTGTACGCTAAACTTTAACGCGGAGGAACCTTGTTATTTAGAGTACTAAATAAAATTTATTTACAAAATTTTTTCACAAATGAGTACAATATTGCGTGACGAATCTAATAAATCTAATTAATTTATGACTTAATACAGTAATCATGAGGTCAAATGTTTCATTGGATTTGTCTCGCAAATTAATACAAGATTATGTAGGTAGTTTTGTAAACTATTTTTATTTAATACTCTTAATAACGGTCAAAAGGTGTGCTAAAATTTAGCACATCCCAACCAAACAGGACCTAGTTTGGGCGTATCCAAGACAGGATGAGAGTGTACCAACAGCTGACAAAATGTTGTTCTTTTTAACTTTGCAGATTGCATAGTAAAATACATGATCGGTCTTTAAACTTGTTTGTTGTGTCACTTAGATGTTCGTACTATCAATGCAAAATGCATATCTAGCATTCTAAATTTGAGCTCGGGTGTCATTTAAGTCTCTATACTCTCAAATGCGGATCTGACTCCTTAACTTGATTTCAAGTGTCATGTAGGTCTCTAAACTTGAAATGCCTTGTCATCCCACTAATATAATTAATATGATAAGATCAAATTTTATCTTTCAAAGCAAGCCGTCGCTTTCATTCATCTTGTAATTTATCTTAAAAATCACTGAATTTAATTTAATATTATGCAACCACGAGTTATTCGAATTTGAACAAACTTCCAAAAAATAATTGCATGCCTATCATGTGCACCTAGAAATATAAGACATTACCTCCAAGTTAAAGAATATCAATCTCTATGAATTGAGCATATGAATATTCTACACATACGGTGAGCAATGTTTTAAATAGCCAGCTATATCTTCTGCTATCTTCCAATATAGCTTTTTTTGGAGAGTACTGCTATGAGACATAACCCGCTATATATCCGGCTATAACTTCCTCTACCAGAGGTTTGGGATGCTTTGTCACTAAATGCCTTAACCCGCTATCGAACTCATTTCATTTTACTATACAGTTAAATTATATATGTGTGTAAAATTAAGTTTTTTAATTAATTTAATTGAGATGGCAATGCCTTTAGAAAGTATATGACCTAGATGACATCCGAAGCCAAATTTAGATAAATAAATCTGCACTCTGAAAGTATATGAATATAAATGACATCCGATTCCAAATTTAGAGAGTTGGAATGCATTTTGAGAGTATGAGGATCTAAGTTACACAACAAGATAAATTTAAGAACCGCTAATGCATTTTACTCAAGTTTATATATGGATTCACTGGTTTGAGCAAAACAAACACACCATAATACTTCCTCTGTCTCAAATTGCATATTGTTTTGATATTTTTTATGTTTATAATTTGTGCTATGCATCTACATGTACAATATATCTAAATACAAAATAAAATATATGAATCCAAAAATATTAAAACAACCTACGTTTTGGAACGGATGAAGTAAGTTGAAAGGTGCCTGCAAAAAACACATAAACAAAAACCAGTCCTGCAGACGGGCCCTCGGCTGGAGGAGCTTCTCAGTGACGAACAATCTGTAATTGCGGCGGGGACGGCGACTAGACACCAGGCACGGGCACGCGGAGGATGGGGCGGAGGAGGAGCTCTGCCTTCCTGCGCGCGGTGATGCCGAACGCTTCGGTCATGTCGAGTTTGGCCGGGACGGCCACGCCAGGGGCCTCCCAGTCGAAGTGGAACAGCAGGCTGGCGAGCGCGAGCTCGACATTGGCGAGCCCGAACGCCATCCCAGGGCACATCCTCCGCCCGGCGCCGAACGGGAGGAGCTCGAAGTCGGCGCCCTTGAACTCCACCCCTCCGGCCTCGCCGCCGTCCTCGAACCTCTCCGGCCGGAACTCCTCGGGGTCGTGCGGCCAATACCGCTTGTCGCGGCCCAGCGACCATACGTTCACGATCACCGTGGTGCCACGGGGCACGTCGTGGCCGAGCACGCGGCACGGCTCCCGGCACTCGCGCGGGAGCAGCAGCGGCACCGGCGGGTGCAGCCGGAGAGTCTCCCTGATGACGAGGTGCAGGTACCGGAGTTCGCCCAGCGCGTGCTCGGGCACGGTGCCGTGCGAGGCGAAGGCATGGCGCACCTCGGCCGTTGCCCTCTCCATGGCCTTGGGATTCCGGATGAGCTCCGCCATGGCCCATTCCAGCGTCGTCGCCGACGTCTCGCTGCCGGCACTGACCATGTCCTGTGCGCAAGGGATTACTTGTTGGTGCTAGACAAACATGATCAATTCAAACGAGCAAGTAAAGTGTAATTTGTAAAGAGTAATTAGTTACAAAGATGACGGCTTCGATGATGTCCATGTCGAGCGGAAACTGGATGCCGGCATCCTTCTGTAACCTGAGCAGCACGTCGACAAGGTCCTCGTCCTTGCCAACGCCGCCGCCGCCGACCATTCTTTCCTGGTGCTCCTTGACGATGCCGCCGATGATCCCGAACAACGTGTCGTGGCACTCCTCGGCGCGGCGGATGACGCCGCTGAGCTTCCCAACAAGGCGGGAAGACGGCCACAGGTCAGCCGGGTTGAACCCGGCGGTGAGCTCGACGGCGCGGTCGAGCGCCCGCAGGAACACGTCGCGCCGCTCGAACCGGTCGCCCACCACGGCGCGCACCGTGGCATCCGCCACGAGCGCGGACAGCCGAGCGTGCATATCCACCACGGCGGGGCGCGCGTCCGCCACCGCGGCCGCGGTCGCGCACGAGCGCAGCAAGGCGGCGACCTCCTCCTCCCGGACGGCGCGGAAGGAGAGGACGCGGCGCGCGCTGAGGAGCTCGACGGCGCAGATCTTCCGGAGCTGGCGCCAGTGTTCCCCGTAGGGCGCGAAGATGATGTCCCGACCGCCGTTGGTGAGCACGCGCACGGTGGGGCTGAGCGGCCGCGACACGAACTCCAGGTCGTGGGCCTTCATCACCTCGCGGGCCCCCTCCCGGGACGAGACCACCACCATGGGCACCTCGCCGATCCGGAGCAGCATGACGGGCCCGTGGCGGCGCGCAAGGTCCCGCATGGCACGGTGCGGGAGCTGACCCGCGATGTGGTGCAGGCTGCCGATGAGGGGCAGTTGCCACGGGCCCGGTGGGAGCCGAAGCCCATGGGCGGCGCAGCGCCGGCGCTTCGTGAGCACGATGAGCAGCGACACGAGAGCTAATCCGACGTAGAGGTAAGACTTGGTTTCCATCGCTTTGATGATTCTCGTAGGAGTTTGGCTCTGCTTTTAAGCTTTTAACTTAGCATGTCAAAAAGATCTGTTCTTTCCGATAGCAACTAGCATGGCAAAAATATCTGTTCTTCCCGAACTGATGAAGTGGGGACCACAAAGTTTGGACGATCGGCGATCCTACGAATTGTGGAACATATTACACATCGTGTTTAGTTCGTTGCAAATTTTAGAGACAATTTTTGGGTTCCCTTCCAAGATCTATTAAGAGTATTAAATGGACTACTTACAAAACTAACTACATGAATGGACTAGAAATTGCGAGATGAATCCATTAAGCTTAATTAATCCGTCATTAGAGATCACAATGTTGTCTAATCATACCATAATTAGGCTTGTTAGATTCATCTCGAAAATTAAGGTAGGGGTTGTGAAATAGGTTTTGACATTAATTCATATTTAATACTCCTAATTAGTATCTGCAGATTAACGTGACGGGTAGTTGGTGAAACTTTTGAAAACTAAACGGAGCCCTCGAAAACTTTTGAAAACTAAACGGAGTTTTCCTAAACGGGATAAAACTCCGTTTAAACGGCGTCTAAACTCTAAACAAGTGACCACCGTCTATACCGTTTAGCCCGTTTAAACACCGTTTATCCCGTTTAAACACCGTTTATCCCGTTTAAACGCCATTTAGCCCCGTTTAAACAGCCGTTTAAACAGATTAAACGCTAAACGATAGTCGACTGACTAGGTACCGTTTACCGTCTAGGAAAACACACTTGCTACACATCACATCCATCTGATAGCTATCTTTTAGCCCTCTAGCTACTACTGTACACTTTGACTTTGAGCTACTCCAGAGTTGGGTTAAGAAAGTTGCCAAAATGTCACATCAAATTTAGGATGCTAATTAGTAAGACTAAATATGATCTAATTATAAAATTAGTTACTAGAAATCACTAGACAAATCTATTAAGCTTTATTAAGCTATCATTAGAAGATATTTACTATTGGTTCTCTACCGGCGACAAGTAATATTTCTACGATTGCGTGTCTGGCTTTGGATGGTGACTCAAAAGACACAAAAGTTTATACTAGTTCAGGTTGGAACAACCCTACGTCGAGTGTGCTTCGGTGTATTCGAGCCCAAGTCTGTAGTATGGGGTACAAACTAGTCGGGAAAGGGAAGCCAGTCCCAGGTCCCTGAGATGGGTGCGTGTGTGATGCTAGTACGTGTGGCCTAGTTGGTTCGTTCTTCGCCCCCCTCCCCCTTTACAACAGCCATCTGCCCCCTTTTATGGTCGCAAGGGGATCAAAGAAGGGAGGTAAGAAAAGGGTTACAGTATGAGTTGCACAGATGCGCTCTGTACGGTCTAGGTCGTGATCTTGAAGCTTTGATCGTACGTGCTGAACAAGTGTTCATTGTTCCTGGTACGGGGGTGGCCGGGCTCTTTTGACTGGGGTCGGTGGTCTTCTGGGGAGTTTCGAGTGGCTGGCCCGGGTGGTTATCCTGACGTTGTGCCGCGTAGATATAGTTGTGCTCGGCTCACACTGTATCCGCTTGACCACGGCGGTCGTCGCTAGTACGAACGTCCCCTCCTAGGGATTGTGGAGCTCCTGCTCGGATGAGACGGCCGCCACTGTCGCCTATTTGGCGATGGACATGTGCCCATTCTAATCTGACAATCGAGGTACCCAGTGGGTTCGGACCGAGATGGGCGGAGTAGGGAGTAGTACGACGGAAACCACCAGAACGAGGCGGAAACTTGTCAGGTGTTGGCGTTTCTTAACGTCACCACTAGTTGTACAACAGAGGGAGCGAATAAGAATAACCGGGTATACCGCAAGCGCACGGAAATACCGCTGTAGCACTTCCCTAAGAAAGGAGAGTATTCCAAGGGTATCGAATCCAAGGAACGGAATGTACTATCTCCAACTCTAGTATAGATGATCCAAGAACACAACACTGATTGATAGGATAGGTAGAAAGGATCTGCCTCGACCGAGCGCAGAGTCTAGTTATGGTCTCTCAGGTATAGCACTCACTTCGGGCACCAAGCAAAAGGCCAATGTGTTGGCTCGAGCCCAACTCGGTACGCGACGTAGAGAGTTGACAAAGGGTCCAACAGGCTGTCACCACTGCGGCCTACTTCTACGCTACGATCGTACGTGGTCTTCGAAGGATAGCTTATGGTCCAGACACCTTGTCTATACCACTTACTATTTCTATGAATCCGTGAGGGAGATACTGGCACTAGCTCAAGGTATGCTCTATCACTCATGCAAGATCACGAATGCACTTTGATCTAGCTAGAAACATGCAGGAGCTTCACTTTACTCTGATAGACAAGCTGGCAAACTAGATGCAAACTTATGATCTAAGTCTACTGGATCAAAAGGGTTGTGTTCGAAGAACACAAGCCTCTAAACCAAGAACAAACGAAGAACACAAGAACAAAGTAACTAAGCACGCATACGACTTTAGTCTAAATAGAAAATATCGAAATACTCACTTTAGTCTAGTTGAAGACAAAAGGCACCGCTGAGGATCGTTCTTGAGGAAGATGTCATGAATCATGACATGGCCTCAAGCCTCCCACCTCACTTCCTAGCACTAATCCTATACAAAGAGCTCTCCTCTCCTAAAGATAGAGGCTCAAAGCCAAAATGAAGAGGAGGAGAAGTGTGTGTTCCAAATGAGAGCCCCTCCCCTCCTATTTATAGAGAAGGGAGTGGCTTGCTCGGAGGCTCAAAGTGCCCCAAAACGCCTGGGATCGCAGCAAGTGACCAATCAGGCAGCAGCACGTAGAAGGTGGGGATCAACCGACCCTAGGTCGGTTCGGCCGATCCTAGGGTCAGCCGAAACCCCCGGGAGGCCTTCTGCGTTGTGTTTTCTCAGGGTGGCTGCCATGTGGGCCCTGATGCTTGTCCTCCGTGCATGCCAAGTTTCACGACGGTTTTGGGGGATAAGTGGGCCCTTGAATCCATGTTATGTCCATGTGGCGCTTCGTGATTCGTCGGGCTTGCCTCTCTTGGATTGATGATGTCAGTGATCCAGGGGAATCCTAGGTGGCATCCCCTCATTGGCTGGTCTTGAAGTACTTGGATCAAAGACTTGTGCTTTTACTCCTCTTTCTAGTGCTAATCACCTATATTTGCATAATCACCAACACTTGTGGAAATGGTTAGTTTAAGCCCTATTCTAGTGTTGATAATCATATTCCATGCCAAAAGGTACATGTTTGACGGGTAAGAAGTGAGTGAAAATCAGCTGTCAACAAATACCCCACACTCGACCTTTGCTCGTCCCGAGTGAAGGGAAGAACAAGATCAAAGTGGGACATGTTATCCATAGGTATGAAGTATGCATAAGGGATATTCCAAACCATACCTTGCACTTGTGAACTCTGTGAAGTGTCTATCATGTTATCTTGGGTAGTTGAGGAATGGAACAGTCATGAATCAAATCACTCCTGCTCATCATGCTAAGTAACTTGGGGTTTTGCAATAAATTTTCAAAACAAACCTTGCTTAGCTCCTCATTTGATTCTCTCAGATCGCTCAATGTGTAAATATCCTCACCAAGGCATTAGATTGCCTTTCTTCGCCCTACTTCTAATGATGGCTATATGTGGAGCTCAGGGTAGGATAAAGGATAAGGCATACTTGCATCACATATATTGCAAAGTCAAAAACTGGATCCACGGAGAAAATCAAATCATCCCATCAGATCAAGATGTGCACGTGTATGGATATGGTGAGTATGGTAAGGTGGATACTAGGCCCGGAATGGGTGCTAGATATTACCATACATATATGATGGAAGCTGAGGTGATGGTAAGGTGGGCACTAGCTCCAGAATGGATACTAGTTATTACCATCTAAGTTATGGAACTCCTTTTTGCATGATCTCATCTCTCTCCTATTTCTCTTTTATTCTGGACATGGGCTATTTTCTTCTCTTTTTTTTATCATGCCTTGAGCATGTGTCTTTTTTTTTCATAGTCGATATCTCTTTTTGTAGGACATTTTTGGAGAGAGATGTCACACCTCATATGGAGCTTTATTTTTATGAAATGGATGAATGATACAATGCTAACTTCTAGTGTAGAAGCATAGCAAGGGAAAATAGGTGGTGTGCACATGAATCTTGATCATGAAAGTAATGAAAAGAATTCTCACAAGGGTCACAGGATTTGACAAAGCTCAATGCAATAACAAGCAGCATATGAGTAGAAGGTTTTCAACTATATCATATGGCTCTAGTGGGACAGTGGCATATCAAAGAGGAACTTTGCAAAGGGTTTTTATGATTTTTCAAATAAAATCCCCAAGCACTCAAACATAAAGAGCGAAGATCATATCATCAAACCATATCACAAACACCAACTACTTAGATAAGCATGAGTCCCCTAATGATATTTGTTCACAAGCATCAAGATGATGAGTAGGGAATAAAACATATGCAAACCAACCACAGGAACCATGTAGAGCAAGCATAGCACCAACCACTGAATTGAAATTAAATCAAACTCATGGATAACGGAGAGTGAGATAGAGGGTGCACATACCATCGCTTCTGAAGGATAAGAGACCAAGGAAGACTAGTGGTGATTTGGCTGACCAGAGGGCAGCTGGGTCACTCTAGTTTACCTTGGTCTTGTCATGAAGGTGTAGTCGATGTTGTGCAGTGCCGGTGTGGAAGTTCTCGAGTGGATATGTCAATGATGAGCTTGAGAGAACTCCCCCACACTGGTGGTCAACCCTGGTGCTGTTCTTCAAATAGCAAATGGAAACAAAAGAGGGACTCTACTGGTTCAAGAACCATAGAGCCTTTATTCAAATTCAAATATTTTTGGGATTTTTTTATTGTCACCATGTCATTTGCTCGAAAGGGTTAGACCAAAATTACACTTCATATACGAAGGGGAATTTACTTACCTTGGACCTTTGAGAGGTCATATGTACCACCTTTGCATGATGTGCAACATGAATCTGACACCTCATCTTACCTTCCCATTTGAATTTAGCTCAATGACTTACCCATTCAAATTTGACAATTCTCTGCAGGGGTTAGTCAGCATATATGCAACCAAGATCTATGAAAATATAGCTCTAAGGTTCATCAATCAAAACTCGACACCATGTCTTGTTTTGATTGAAGAAGACAATTTTAACCTAAGCACCATGCTTAATTTAAAACAGTCTATGAATGCACATCTAGGACATAAGCATTCAAACCAGAGCATACGGACAAAGATAAAGGAAGCATGAAAACATGATCAAGCTATCATCAACAAGGGACATAAGCATGAGCATAAGACGGTGAACCTCGGGAACCTCCCGGAAGGGTTTTGTTTAATGTCAAAAGTAGGACTTACCTAGCTAGTGGGCAAGATGCAAGAGCTGACATCATCGCCATACCAGGATAAGATTTGGTAGAGGAGGAACTGTACTCAGGATGCTCACATACCTCCCCCACACTTGAAGTTTGCATCGCTAGGCAACAAAACTCAAGTGCGTGGTGATCAAGCTTCCTTTTGTAAACGTTCCCTCACCAAAACGTATCTAGGTGTTGCAGCTGATGTGGCTCACATGTTCGTCGGCATCACCTGTCCATCTTTCTTCTCAATCTCCACCTGAAAGGTTAATGACCAAAAATACCCGAAGGACAACTTATCCTAAAAACATGTTCTTGCTTTTATTCGAAAAGGGAAATAAAACCTAACCTAATCCAGGCTATCTCCTGGTAGTGGTAGTGCTTTGTTTATTTAGGGTCATAAGCTCGACCATGGGAACTTCATCTTGCAGCTATCGTTGGTGGTGTCATTCCCATCTCACCACCAATCCTTGGTGTATCAGTGAAGCTTTAGCTGCAAGGTTAGTGCCATAGTGCACACACGAAATCTGCAATGCTTATGGTAAACATATAAATCTACAACTGACCGTCTGAACTTTCTACAAAAGAGGACCATAAGGTGATTGCAGCCCTCATGTGTGCTCAGCGCACTAAGCAAGTCTGACTCTGGAGGGACATGATGCGAGCATGGTCTGTATGGTAGATCAAGAATGAAGCTACCATGCTCGTGTGTGGAATCCTTTCCTCCGGACTCCAGAGTCAGTGCCTTGAAAGGTTCCATAGCCCATGAATTCTCCATCTCAAGAGAGTCATCGTGGAAGCTCGGTGTTAACTCTCGATCATAATCGAAAGCAATATGATAAGGGCCAGCGGGAAGAGGCTGAAACTCGGTCGAGAGTGGTGACGATCGTTCGTCTTCACAGAGGTGAAGAGAATCTCCCAAGTCATCCTCATGAGGGATAGAACATCCTACAACCTCAATGAGAACAGGCTCGGATGATGCGAATGGGGATGTATGCGTCATCTCCTCGAGCGGGTTTTGTTGGAGAAGAGGCTTCACCATAGGATGTCCCTGACAAGGGGTAGCAGTGGCAGAAGCGACTCCCCTAAGCTTATCATCTAGGCTCCCTAAAGATGTATCGAAGAGCTGCTCTAGAGGGGAGCCTAGGAGAAGATCGAGATCAAGGACATCGAAGATGTGAAAGTCTAAACTAGCCTTGATACCGTCTATGATGAGTGGCACGGCACTTGCGATCCCCCGACATTCAAGAACGTGCCCAAAAGGGCAAGTCTCAAGGACCATGTCGGATGGTGCTAGCGGAACTTTGCCCAAAAGAGTTTCCGCTAAGTGCCATGGCATGATGTTAACCTCCATGATGGGGTCACAATGGGCTTCTACGGTAATCCCTCTCACAGAACAAGGAATAACCAGAGAGGATGTACTATCCCAAAATGCTTCAGAAAAGCATATCGTTCCATCTGGCCATTCCTTCTTCATGGCCTCCTCAGGAAATGCTTCGTCAGGAGGATCGGGAGGCAAAGGAGATACCGTAGGTCTAGAGAAAGGTTCTGTCAGAGGATGTCTAGATGGTTTAGCATGGACAGAAACGGTTTCCCTAAGCTCTTCTTCCGGGTTTCCTTGAGATTTATCAAGAAGTTTTTCTAAGGGGAAACCTAGGAGAAGATCAAAATCCATGATGTCATAGATGTGGAAATCTAACTGCACCTCTATGTCATCAATGGTGATCGGCACGTCCCTAGCAATCCCTTTACATGGAAAAACACAGCGCCACCTGGGGCTATGGAAAAGTTCATCAGTCGGGATCAGGGGCATGTCACCAACCAGAGTATGATGCAAGCCCCAACAGTAGGGTCATGGACAGCGTCTACGTCGTTTCCTCTCATGGAACAATGGATGATCGTGGAAGTCGAGCTAACCCGAATTGCTTCGGATGTATGCTTCTGAGGTGACCAATCCACTATCGTCCCGTGATTCCAAACTTCATCGAGGACCTCATAAAGGTCCAACGATGCCGTAGGCTTCTTGTGCCAAGAGTGATCTGAGGCATTTCTGATGTTTCGAGAAGGATCATCCTCAAATCGGGAAGAGAACTCCGAAGGTTGAATTTCTTCTTCCTTCGATGTTCGTGGTTCGGGAGAGGGCTCAACAGAGGAATCAAGGAATTCAGAGAATGAAAGCTCAGATTCGGCTATTGAGAGACTCTCATGGACCAACTCAGACTCCAGATGGGGTTCATTGTAAACGATATGGGAAGAAGAGGTTTCTAAGAAGAATTCTAGGATCTCTCTTCTTTTCACTAGAGTTTGCTTTTCGAACGAACCTCCAGCCAAAAGGTTGAGCTCTTGTGCAGATTCCATGTCTATACGAGTATAAAAGGTATACGTCGCTATATCATCGGGTATAGACATGTCTGGGCTAGATGTCATAAGATGTAGGAACCTAGCCCAAGCTGCACCTATGGACTCACCCTCTAATTGCTCAAAGTCAAGGAGTTCACACGGCAAGAGCTCTATGCGTTCATAAAGGGAGAACGAGTCACAAAAGTTTTCTCGTAGTTCTCCCCAATTATTCACATGCTCTGTTGTGTGGGTGTACCATTGCTCTGCTCTATCTACGAGAGAGAAAGGGAACAATTTCCACCTTAAAGTTTCCTGTGTCATGCCTGGAATTACCAAGCACGAACACAAGTCCTCGAACTCCTCTAAATGAACATTAGGGTCATCACTGATCGCTCCAGAGAAAGGTCGATTCCGAACCATGGCTATGAAGCCGGGACGAAGCTCGCAGCAAGATGAGGAAGTTGATGGTTGCTCTAAGACGAACTCGCCCCTAGGAGTAGAGAGGCTTTGACAGGAGGGCATCTCAAAGGGTAGCAGGGGTAAAGGTAGAAGAAAAGAAACAAAAAGGATAACTCGATGGGTAACGGGGGTGAAGCTAGAAGAAAACGAAAAAGATAAATACGAGGACCACTAGGTTCGAAGATAGATACAGCAACTATTCCCCGGCAACAGCGCCAGAAATGCTTGTTGGTGTTTCTTAACGTCACCACTAGTTGTACACCTAGAGGGAGCGAATAAGAACAACCGGGTATACCGCAAGCGCACGGATATACCACTGTAGCACTTCCCCAAGGAAGGAGAGTATTCCAAGGGTATCGAATCCAAGGAACAGAATGTACTATCTCCTACTCTAGTATTGATGATCCAAGGACACAACACTGATTGATAGGATAGGTAGAAAGGATTTGTCTCGACCGAGCGCAGAGTCTAGTTATGGTCTCTCAGGTATAGCACTCACTTCGGCACCAAGCACAAGGCCAATGTGTTGGCTCGAGCCCAACTCGGTACGCGACGTAGAGGGCTGACAAAGGGTCCAACAGGCTGTCACCACTGCGGCCTACCTCTATGCTACGATCGTACGTTGTCTTCGAAGGATAGCTTATGGTCCAGACACCTTGTCTACACCACTTACTATTTCTATGAATCCGCGAGGGAGATACTGGCACTAGCTCAAGGTATGCTCTATCACTCATGCAAGATCACGAATGCACTTTGATCTAGCTAGAAACATGCAGGAGCTTCACTTTACTCTGATAGACAAGCTGGCAAACTAGATGCAAACTTATGATCTAAGTCTACTGGATCGAAAGGGTTGTGTTCGAAGAACACAAGCCTCTAAACCAAGAACAAACGAAGAACACAAGAACAAAGCAACTAAGCATGCATACGACTTTAGTCTAAATAGGAAATATCGAAATACTCACTTTAGTCTAGTTGAAGAACAAAGGCACCGCTGAAGATCGTTCTTGAGGAAGATGTCATGAATCATGACATGGCCTCAAGCCTCCCACCTCACTTCCTAGCACTAATCCTATACAAAGAGCTCTCCTCTCCTAAAGATAGAGGCTCAAAGCCAAAATGAAGAGGAGGAGGAGAAGTGTGTGTTCCAAATGAGAGCCCCTCCCCTCCTATTTATAGAGGAGGGAGTGGCTTGCTCGGAGGCTCAAAGTGCCCCAAAATGCCCGGGATCGCAGCAAGTGACCAATCAGGCAGCAGCATGTGGAAGGTGGGGATCAACCGACCCTAGGTCGGTTCGGCCGATCCTAGGGTCGGCCGAAACCCCCGGGAGGCCTTCTGCGTTGTGTTTTCTCAGGGTGGCTGCCATGTGGGCCCTGATGCTTGTCCTCCGTGCATGCCAAGTTTCTCGACGGTTTTGGGGGATAAGTGGGCCCTTGAATCCATGTGATGTCCACGTGGCGCTTCGTGAATCGTCAGGCTTGCCTCTCTTGGATTGATGATGTCAGTGATCCAGGGGAATCCTAGGTGGCATCCCCTCATTGGCTGGTCTTGAAGTACTTGGATCAAAGACTTGTGCTTTTACTCCTCTTTCTAGTGCTAATCACCTATATTTGCATAATCACCAACACTTGTGAAAATGGTTAGTTTAAGCCCTATTCTAGTGTTGATAATCATATTCCATGCCAAAAGGTACATGTTTGACAGGTAAGAAGTTAGTGAAAATCAGCCGTCAACATCAGGCGAGGTGGGTCTTCTCAGGGGTTCCTTTAGGTGAGAAGGTACACCCACTCGAGCGAGGCGGAAACTTGTCGGGGATTCCTTACGTGAGAAGGAAGCACCACTCGGGGGAGGCGGAGTCCACCCGAGCAAGGCGGAGGCCACTCGGGTCAGACAGAGACTATACGGGGGCGACATCCTGTTGCCTATGCGGATGTATCACTCCTGACTTGCCTTCGGATGGTCTTTTGACCATGGGCGACCGATGAATCAGTTTAAACAGTCGGCCATGGTTTATATCCCTGTCAAAATTCGTCTCGTGGATTTATCCTATAGTTATGAAATGAGTTTTGTTATTAATCTACATTTAATACTCCTAATTAGTATGAGAACATCTGATGTGACAATCGAATAGTAGAAACTCGTTGATCTAAATAAGACCTTAAACATTTTACCCTATATTGATGGGATAAAAAACTACACTACATGTACTTTAGGAAACCCTCCATTTTATGGAGTCCTTCCAATTCCCATGTGCTAGACATTGTGGGCTGACCCATTTAACCTTCTTCATCCTTCTTCCTATTCACCCGTCATTGCCCTTGCTACACTCTGTGCATCTTATATGGCCTGGCGTTGCCCACCTCCACCGCCACTATCAACCATTGTCCATTACCCCCATGACGACAACCAGCTGGTCAGTGGCGGAGGCACAGGGTGGTCTAGTTGGGCCAGGGACCACCCTGGAATTTTGGGCAAAAGCCCAATACCTCCTGGAATTTGGCCGGCAGACGCCGCTGCTTGCTGATTGATTTGCTGTCACCCGTGATTGATTAGTTTGCTTCCCGATTTGGCCGTCCGCTTGACCCGCGCGCGACTTGCCCCTTCGCATCCCTCGCGAACTGCGAACACGGCGGCAGCGGCAGACGAAATGAGACGATCGACGCGACGACGCTGGTCGCCGCCTCGCTGGTGATGATAACAATAGGTATGTCTCGGTGACGCGATGTGCCTGTGTCTAGCTAGCTCACCTTCAACTACCCCTCTTTCCCTTGCATTATTGCTGCAGTGTCGTTTCTGATTTTCTCAATTAAACCCTAGGGACAACATTTCGAGTGATCCACGGTTGAGTCTGAAGAAGGAAGGATTGACTGCTTGTTTGCACAAGGCAAATACAGTATGAATATGAATATGAATAATTAATTTATGTACAGTTCAATTTTAGAATTCAATTAATGTGTTATTAGATTGGTAAATTGAAACATTGCACAATTCTCTTGCAGATTTGTTGAGACATGAAGAGGAATGGAGATATTGCAACTCTTTTTCAGAAATATACAGCAAAGAAAAAGGCTGTTTCTCCATCTCCTTCCCTTGTTGCAGATGTGCCTGAAGAGCCTATTGACCAACAAGGTGCACCTGATGAAGAGAGAGTAATCCAAGAAAATGAGACATCACTGCCATGTTCTGCACCTCCGGTTACACATAAAGAAACTGTGACTCCAATGTCTGCACCTGCTTATGATATCAGTCGGCTTCCATATGATCGAGGGGAGAGACAACCCATTGCAAGTTATCCTGTCAATGATCAAGATCCAATTCGAAGAGCATATATTCTTAAAGGTCCTCTTAAACCTTATTCACATGATTTTGAGAGTAGAAAGATTGGTACTAGATATCGGCAATTCAATCCTGTTTGGCTTTATAAATATCCTTGGCTTGAGTATAGTATCAAAGAGGAATCTGCATTTTGCTTTGTGTGCTACTTGTTTGCAAAGGAAAAGAGTAAGAAATCTGCATTTATTAAAGATGGTTGGAGAAATTGGAACAGAATTGATGCACTTGACACACACGTGGGTGGTGTTACAAGTGCTCACAATGCAGCTCAAGAAAGATACACAAAATTTATTAATCCCAGTGCAGCAATTGATGATCAAATTGTGAAGGTCGATAGTGAAGAGCGACGTCTCTACAAGACAAGGTTGACTCATTCAGTCAGATGTTTGAAGTTTCTTTTGCAGCAAGGATTGGCATTCCGTGGGCATGATGAAAGTGAGGAGTCTAGCAATAGAGGGAACTTTATTGAACTTTTGAAGTGGCTTGCTGCAAATAATGAAGAGGTGGATAAGTTTGTCTTGAACAATGCTCCAGGTAATTGTAAATTGACTAGCCCAGACATACAAAAAGATATTATTCAATGTTGTGCAATAGAAACTAGAAAGCAAATTATTGAAGAAATTGGTGAAGACTACTTTACAATTCTAGCTGATGAGTCTAGTAATGTCTCTCATAAAGAACAACTAGCCCTTTGCTTGCGTTATGTTGATAGCTTGGGAAGGCCGTGTGAGCACTTTCTTGGAGTTGTTCATGTAGATGATACTACTTCTTTATCGCTTAAGGAAGCAATTCAATCTTTACTAGTTAGTCATGGTTTGTCTATTACTCAAATCCGTGGTCAAGGCTATGACAGGGCTAGCAACATGAAAGGAGAGATTAAAGGGTTGAAAACTTTGATCATGAAAGAATCACCATCTGCTTATTACATCCACTGTTTTGCACATCAACTCCAACTAGTACTGGTTGCTGTTGCAAAGGGAAACAATGATTGTGTATGGTTTTTTGATCAAGTGTCTCTCTTGCTGAACATTGTTAGAATTTCTTGTAAGCGTCATGGCATGCTTCGACATCACCAGTATGATAATGTCATGAAAGCACTTGAATGTGGTGTGCTAGAAACTGGAAGCAGGTTAAATCAAGAGATGGGGTTGCCTAGGCCTAGTGAAACTCGATGGGGTTCTCATTATAAAACTGTGGTCAACATGATTGCTATGTATCCCACAATCCGTGATGTACTCATAGCTCTTGGACAAGATACTTCACAAAGAGGTGAATGGCCAAAGATACATGTTGTGGTTGGAGTGCTTGAATCATTTGATTTTATTTTCAGTGCTCATTTGATGCTTGTGATTCTTGGATACACTAATGATTTATCTGAATGTTTGCAAAGAAAAGATCAAGATATTCTTAATGCAATGTCACTTGTTCATTTGGCAAAGAGTAAAATGCAAGAACTGAGGTCTGATGGCTGGGTTTCATTTCTTCAAAGGGTTACTTTGTTTTGCAATAAATATGGCATCCAAGTTCCTGGAATGCAACATAATTATGTGCCCTATGGAAGATCAACACGGTTTGCTAGAAACCAAACAAATGATGATCACTTCAGAAGAGAAGTATTTATTGGAGTCATTGATCAAATTAGTCAAGAACTTAATTGTCGATTTGATGAGGTAAATATGGAGTTGCTTTCATGTATGGCTGCCTTGAGTCCAGCTGATTCATTTGCTTCATTTGATGCAAACAAGGTACACAGACTTGCTGAGTTTTACCCCAATGATATTTCAAGCTCTAATTTGCTAAAACTTGACTTGCAACTTGAAACCTATATTGATGACATGAGAAAAGATGAAGCATTTAAAGGTCTAAATAGCCTTGTTGACCTCTCAGTTAAACTTGTGGCAACAAAGCGGGATAAAGTATATGATTGGGTATTCTTCCTTCTCAAAATGGTTTTGCTATTACTAGTGGCAACAACAAGTGTTGAAAGAGTATTTTCTGCATTGACCTTTGTCAAGAATAAGGTGCGAAACAGGATAGGTGACACTGTTTTGGATGATTGTCTATCCACTTTCATTGAGCGGGATCTGTTTCTACAAGTGAGAGAAGATGATATAATTGACACATTCATGACCATGAAAAGGCGCAGGCCTAATAAGCCTGAGAAGACGAAGTAGTATGTCTTCTTTCTGTAATTTTGGATTTGAAAGCTACATTAAGCATTATTCAAAATTATTTATTTATCTGTAACACCCTAAAATTCCATCACTAAAACAATGTAGCAACATGGTGTTTTAGTTTTTGTTTTCTAAGGAAATAAATAATTTATTAAATAAATTGGCTCTAAAATATTTAAATATCATTTTGAATAATTTTAGAAGCAATAAGTGCTTGTGCATCATATTTTGGTTGCATGGTGTTTATGTGTGTTGGTGTGAAGTTTTAAAAGTTTTTAAAATTTGTTTGAAATTTTGAAAAGATTTGGAAAAGAGTTTAAATTGTTTAGGGTTTGAAAAGGTTTGAAAAGAAAAGGAAAGGTTTTGAAAAAAAAAAGAAAACAAAACCCCTCAAACCCTTCACCCCCTCCCTTTCGGCCCGCAGGCCCAGCTCACCCCTGCAGCCCAGATCCTCTTCCGACCCATCAGTGTCCCGCGCGGCCTGTTTCCCCCTCCCCTCTCTCTTCTCGCTGACCGCCCGATCCCACGGGTCAGACCCATCCCCTTCCTCCAGCGCCCCCCTGCTTCGCAAGCACCTGCACCGCCGGCCGTTTCTCCGCATTCCCCGCGCCCGGCCTTCAATCGAGGCAATCAAGAGCAGTTGAAGCACGGCCGCCACTCCTCCTTAATCCCCCCTTCAGTTTCTCCTCTGTTTCCCCCTCCTTCACTCCTTCTCCAGTAACGGCCGCCCATGGCCATTGATGGCCCTTGCCCACCCGGCCGCCGGCCTCTCCCCTCTCCTCCCTTCTCCTCTCTATAAAGCCGTGGTCGAACCCCTGCCACGCCCCTTTCCCTCTTCCGAGCCTCGCATCCCTCTCCACCTTCGTGTGTGCGCCGCCGCCTTGAGTCTTTCCGCCGCCGTGCCATTGCCGGCGCTTGGAGCCCCATCGACGTTGGTGGATGCCTTCCCGAGTCTCCCTGTCTTCGCTCGTCGCGCGCATCGTCCACCGAGGGTCTCACCGCGCCGGAGCCCTTCTTCGCCGCCAGATCGAGCTCCGCCCGAGCTCCGCCGCTCGCCGGAGCCACCGGTCCTCGATCTCCGCCGTCTCTGCCTCCTCGTCACTGTTCTTCTCGCCCTAAGCTCCTCCGCATGGTGAAAACCCCTCCCCTCCTTCTTTTACCTTGCGTCTTGTGACGTAGTCACCACCGCCTGCGCTCGCCGGAGTGGCCGAGCCGCCTCGCCAGCCGTAGCCCCTCCACCTTCAACCGAACCACCTCCCTGATGCCCTAGTTAAGATCACCGCTTTCCCAGCTCCGCGTAGAGCCCAGCCGCGTCCCAATCCGTGGCCCCTAGCTCGAGATCGTGCAACGCCGGCGAGACTCCGGCGAAGCGCCGCTGTGCGCCGCCGCACCCACCGCCGTGCGCCGCTTGCAGTTCACCCCCGCCGTCCACGTGGCGATCAACGGCCAGATCTGCCCGGCCGCGAGTCAAACCGGAGCGCGTACCGGTCTACTACGCCTGTCGCCGGCCGTTTTGCAAAAAGAACCCTGCACTTTCTAATATCACAACCATGCCCTTCCACCTATTAGAAATCCTTATGTTCAGGTCCTGTTTTTAATGCTTAGACCCCTGATCTTTTTGGTTTTTCCCCAGCCGTCTGTGGCTTGATGTACGGTTCAGATCCAACCCCGCCCGAGTCAAACCCGGCTATGTACCGGTCAACCAGGGTCTCCGCCGCCACTTTTCAGAAAACCCCCTGAAGTTTCCAATATCACAAAAGTGCCCTTCCACCTTATAAAACCTTTGCAGTTAGGTCCTGTTTTCTTCGTTTAAGCCCCTGGTCTTCATAGTTTTAGCACCCGAAGTCCTGGTTAGGTTTTTTTGCGCGTAGGCCCCTCGGTTTATACATGTAAATAGGTGTTTAGCCCCTGGGATCTTGCAGTTTAGCCCCTGGAAGCCTAGTTTCTTCACAAAAAGGTCTCTGAACCTTGTTTTGGCCGTATCTTTTGCGTTTTAGCTCCGTTTTAAGCGTTCTTGGTGTCCACATGACCGTCTCATCAAGCCCGTTAGTTTTAGCAGCGTGTTTTTAGCTTTTGGATCTGTTTGGTGTATTATTTTATTTATTGAATGTTTTCATGTGTGCTCGTAGACATCGTGCCGGTTTCAAGTGAGCAACCTGTTGGAGTGGATCAAGAGCAAGTTTTTGAAGAAGAAGAACACCAGTGTTTAAGTAAGGAAGGCAAGTGGACTTCTCCCTCTGCATATTGTTCTTTGTCCTAAATAATTGCATATTAATTAATATTTACTTTTATTGCTATGCATAAATTGATGGGAAAATCACCTTTTTAAGGACTTACCTAGAATTTTATCCCCTTTACCTTGAACAACCCTTTTTAATAAATGTTTTGGGTAGAAATGCTTAGTTGCTATACCTTGGGCTGGTTCTAATGGAATTTTGCAAAATGATGAATGTTGATCATGATAACTTGGGTGAAGGATGTTGCTTTGATAATAACATGGAGAACCACCCAGGAAAACAGTGCAACCACAGTCCATATGGCTATGGCTTAGCCAATTAATTAGATGTGTGGAATTATCTGACAGTCTTATCCGAAAGGAGCACAGGGGGCCGGAGTTGAAGGGGTATAGCCCGGTTCTTTTGGGGTAGCAGCCTTTGCTAAGGTGCTGACCACTAGGGAGGGTTATGGTCAGCTCCGCTGCTGTAACTGTCGCGGGTTGTTGGTCTTTTGCATATCTTTTTAAAGGCTTCGTAGTGGACCTCTAGCCACTCACCTCGGAAGTGTTTAAGGGTCTGATCAACCCGGGCAACATGGGGAACACGAACTGTGGGTAAAGTGTACAACCTCTGCAGAGTGAAAACTGATCGATCAGCCGTGCTCACGGTCAAGAGCGGCCTGAACCCTCACATGATTAATGAACTTGAAGATGGAATTAAATTGTGGTTTTGTATGGTTTTGGAGATGGAATGTTTTCTAATTCTTAAAGGGGTTGGTATAAACTTACACCTAGTAAATAGGTGCTTACTAATAAAATTTGACCAACATTAAAAATGCTAACCGCTGCAAACCCTTAGCCTATCCTTGATCACTTTGCATGTTCCCCCACTTGTTGAGCTCCAACCATAAGTGTGCTCACCCTTGCTTACCCGCTGTTCAGAGGAGAACACTGGAGAAGAGTACTTCAGCGACTTTGATGAGTTCTGAGGCTTGCGTGCCCCCAGTCATGTGCCTGTGGAAGCTGAAGACGGAGTTGCTTCGTCTAGTTATCGTTTGTTCGTTTTAAAGACCTTCGAGTCTAACGTCTGAGTGTAATAAAAGATAATGTAATGGTATAACTCTTGTACGTTTTTAATGCCGTTTATGGATATTTCACTCATGACGTCTATCATATGTGTGTAAACTTGATCCTGGCGCACATATGAGATGCATTTGGTTTTCTTCGGAAAATCTGGTGTGACAGAGTGGTATCAGAGCAGTAATGACTGTAGGACGCAACCTTAAGTTGGAAATGGTCGAAAAGTAAGGATTCATGTTCTAGAAAGCCTGTCATCCTTCAAAATTGACTTATTTACGCATAAAATCTAATTTATTCTTTGTTTTTTTGTTAAAACAAATCTTTTTGTTTTGATCTATACTAAGTTTAGTTCTTGTTCTATCAGCTGGATCCCCACCACTGGTGTTATCTAATATAAGTTCTTAGATTGCCTACCCCTTATCAACTTCGATAGAAACGTTCCTGCGAGGACGATCGTTGTGTTAATGCTTGATGTTTGAACACATGTTTGATTTGGATCTTTGCTTGTGTGAGTTGCATTGTGGAGTGATGGACACAAATGCAACAAGAAATAAATTGTTAGGGTAATAAAGTTAGATTGGGTTCAAAATCTAGGTTATCTTTTCCTTTATCTATCATACAAGATGATTGGAGTAAAGTTTCTTTGCACAACCCTTTGACACAACATCAGAGTTTTAATCATATCCTGAGCTACATAACTCTTTTGATGTAAAATCAGTTGGGTTAGTTCACAAGTTTTATGAGTGAATTCAGCACTGAGGGATAAGTACTTAGAGGGAGATGTACAAAACAATGGAGCTATCAGAATCTGTCTTAGTTTTGAAATTCATGATGCTTCATCTTTTCGAGTTTATCTCTTCATGCATCACTTCAATGTTCTTGTCTGAAATAATTTCTCTAACAATGAGATGGTACAAACCAGGTCAGGAGGAGGTCAAGACGTTCCACCTGTGGTCCGTGCTCATATTGCCAATCGACAGAATCAAGCACCACCACCTCCACCCCCACCGCTTAACCAAATGGATCCTGCATTGCAACAATTCCTTGCCGCTCAGACACAGCTATTGCAGAATCTTGCCAACACTTTTCAAAACATGCAAGCTCAACATAACCAACCAGCACCACCTCCGCCACAGTCGAGGGACAAGCATAAGGAGTTTATGAGCCACCACCCTCCTACCTACTCTCACTCCTCCGATCCGTTGGATGCTGATGACTGGCTGAAGACAGTTACTAAGAAGCTTGAAACCGTTCAATGCACCGACCGGGAAATGGTCCTATATGCTGCAGGCAGACTAACAGGACAAGCCAGTGATTGGTGGGATGCATATACCGTTGCGCATGCAGCTCCCAATACCATTACTTGGCAGGAATTCAGAGATAGCTTCCGTGCACATCACATTCCTTCAGGAGTGATAAAACTCAAGCAGAGGGAATTTCTTGCACTGAAGCAGGGAAACATGTCTGTCACGGAATATCTTGACAAGTTTACACATTTGTCCCGTTATGCTCCTGATGAAGTGAATACCGATCCCAAGTGGCAGGAAAGATTCTTGGATGGTTTGATTGGACCACTCAACTATCAGTTGCAGAGCCATACATTCCCCAACTTTCAGACGTTGCTGAACAAGGCTATAGGTTTAGAAAACAAACGTATGGAGCTTGGTGAACAGAAGCACAAGTTCAAATCTCATGGACAATCCAGCAACACACGCCCTCGCTTCAACTCATCTCAGAGTTCTCAGTTTCACTCTGGTGGATCAAGTGGTAATTATACTCAGAATTTACAGTTGCAGCACTCAACTCAACAACCTCAACACTCAAGCCAGCAGACACCACATGTTCCAAGTCATCATCAAGATCGTTTAGGAGCACCAGTAAGGAACAACTCCCCGGTTCGACCTAATGGTTGTTTCAACTGTGGAGAATTTGGACATTACGCCAACATCTGCACGAAGCGCAATATGCAGACTCCTTAGAAAGGCAATGGTCAGAGATTTGGACAACCATTATCTCAAGCTCGCATCGGGAACTCTACTCCTCAAGGCAACGGAGGTCAACAGAACTACGCACGTGGTAGAGTGAATCATGTGACAACTGAACAAACTCAAGACGCTCCAGGTGTTGTGTTGGGTACGTTTTCTGTCAACTCTGTACCACAACAGTTTTATTTGATTCTGGAGCATCGCATTCATTCATTACTGAACAATTTGTGGCAAAGCATGATATACCTATGAGTTCTATGAAGACACATTTGCTGGTTAGTTCCCCGAATGGTGAAATGAAATCCACCTATGTATGCCCACGGGTCAATCTTCAAATCAGGGGAATAGATTTTCAAGCTGATCTAGTAGTCCTTACATCTAGTGGGATAGATGTGATACTTGGAATGGATTGGTTAGCAAATGTGATGGAATAATTCTGTGTGCCAAGAAGTCAGTGCTCTTAGCCAACCCACAAGGAGATAGGATTGAAGTTGTTGCTACCACCTCATCCAAGGAGGAAGGAAAAGTGAATCAAGATAAAGGAAAACAAGTGAAGGAGCTATGACTGCCGGAAGAACTCAACGTTCAAGATGAGCTTATAGAAGAGTACCCTTAGTTTTTCCAATCTCTCCGAATCTCGGGACGAGATTCTTTTTAAGGGGGTAGATTTGTAACACCCTAAAATTCCATCACTAAAATAATGTAGCAACATGGTGTTTTAGTTTTTGTTTTCTAAGGAAATAAATAATTTATTAAATAAATTGGCTCTAAAATATTTAAATATCATTTTGAATAATTTTAGAAGCAATAAGTGCTTGTGCATCATATTTTGGTTGCATGGTGTTTATGTGTGTTGGTGTGAAGTTTTAAAAGTTTTTAAAATTTGTTTGAAATTTTGAAAAGATTTGGAAAAGAGTTTAAATTGTTTAGGGTTTGAAAAGGTTTGAAAAGAAAAGGAAAGGTTTTGAAAAAAAAAGAAAACAAAACCCCTCAAACCCTTCACCCCCTCCCTTTCGGCCCGCAGGCCAAGTCACCCCCGCAGCCCAGATCCTCTTCCGGCCCATCAGTGTCCCGCGCGGCCTGTTTCCCCCTCCCCTCTCTCTTCTCGCTGACCACCCGGTCCCACGGGTCAGACCCGTCCCCTTCCTCCAGCGCCCCTACTTCGCAAGCGCCCGCACCGCCGGCTGTTTCTCCGCATCCCCCGTGCCCGGCCATCAATCGAGGCAATCAAGAGCAGTTGAACCACGGCCGCCACTCCTCCTTAATCCCCCTTCAGTTTCTCCTCCGTTTCCCCCTCCTTCACTCCTTCTCCAGTAACGGCCGCCCATGGCCATTGATGGCCCTTGCCCACCCGGCCGCCGGCCTCTCCCCTCTCCTCCCTTCTCCTCTCTATAAAGTCGTGGTTGAACCCCTGCCACACCCCTTTCCCTCTTCCGAGCCCCGCATCCCTCTCCACCTTCGTGTGTGCGCTGCCGCCTTGAGTCTTTCCGCCGCCGCGCCATTGTCGGCGCTTGGAGCCCCATCGACGCTGGTGGACGCCTTCCTGAGTCTCCCCCTCTTCGCTCGTCGCGCGCATCGTCCACCGAGGGTCCCGCCGCGTCGGAGCCCTTCTTCTCCGCTAGATCGAGCTGCGCCCGAGCTCCGCCGCTCGCCGGAGCCGCCGGTCCTCGATCTCCACCGTCTCTGCCTCCTCGTCGCTGTTCTTCACGCCCTGAGCTCCTCCGCGTGGTGAAAACCCCTCCCCTCCTTCTTTTCCCTTGCGTCTTGTGCTGTAGTCACCATCGCCCGTGCTCGCCGGAGTGGCCGAGCCGCCTCGCCGGCTGTAGCCCCTCCACCTTCAACCGAACCACCTCCCTGATGCCCTAGTTAAGATCGCCGCTTTCCCAGCTCCGCGTAGAGCCCGGTCGCGTCCCAATCCGTGGACCCTAGCTCGAGATCGTGCAACGCCGGCGAGACTCTGGCGAAGCGCCGCTGTGCGCCGCCGCACCCGCCGCCGTGCGCCGCTTGCAGTTCACCCCTGCCGTCCACGTGGCGATCAACGGCCAGATCTGCCCGACCGCGAGTCAAACAAGAGCGCGTACCGGTCAACTGCGCCTGTCACCGGCCGTTTTGCAAAAAGAACCCTGCACTTTCTAATATCACAACCATGCCCTTCCACCTATTAGAAATCCTTACGTTCAGGTCCTGTTTTTAACGCTTAGACCCCTGATCTTTTTGGTTTTTCCCCAGCCTTCTGTGGCTTGATCTACGGCTCAGATCCAACCACGCCCGAGTCAAACCCGGCTGTGTACCGGTCAACCAGGGTCTCCGCCGCCACTTTTCAGAAAACCCCCTGAGGTTTCCAATATCACAAAAGTTCCCTTCCACCTTATAAAACCTTTGCAGTTAGGTCCTGTTTTCTTCGTTTAAGCCCCTGATCTTCATAGTTTTAGCACCCGAAGTCCTGCTTAGGTTCTTTTGCGCATAGGCCCCTCGGTTTATACGTGTAATTAGGTGTTTAGCCCCTGGGTTCTTGCAGTTTAGCCCCTGGAAGCCTAGTTTCTTCACAAAAAGGTCCCTGAACCTTGTTTTGGCCGTATCTTTTGCGTTTTAGCTCCGTTTTAAGCGTTCTTGGTGTCCACGCGACCGTCTCATCAAGTCCGTTAGTTTTAGTAGCGTGTTTTTAGCTTTTAGATCTATTTGGTGTATTGTTTTATTTATTGAATGTTTTCATGTGTGCTCGTAGACATCGTGCCGGTTTCAAGTGAGCAACCTGTTGGAGTGGATCAGGAGCAAGTTTTTGAAGAAGAAGAACACCAGTGTTTAAGTAAGGAAGGCAAGTGGACTTCTCCCTCTGCATATTCTTCTTTGTCCTAAATAATTGCATATTAATTAATATTTACTTTTATTACTATGCATAAATTGATGGGAAAATCACCTTTTTAAGGACTTACCTAGAATTTTATCCCCTTTACCTTGAACAACCCTTTTTAATAAATGTTTTGGGTAGAAATGCTTAGTTGCTATACCTTGGGATGGTTCTAATGGAATTTTGCAAAATGATGAATGTTGATCATGATAACTTTGGTGAAGGATGTTGCTTTGATAATAACAAGATCATATGTTATAATTAGAACATGGAGAACCACCCAGGAAAACAGTGTAACCACAGTCCATATGGCTCTGGCTTAGCCAATTAATTAGATGTGTGGAATTATCTTACAGCCTTATCCGAAAGGTGCACAGGGGGCCGGAGTTGAAGGGGTATAGCCCGGTTGTTTTGGGGTAGCAGCCTTTGCTAAGGTGCTGACCACTAGGGAGGGTTATGGTCCGCTCCGCTGCTATAACTGTCGCGGGTTGTTGGTCTTCTGCATATCTTTGTAAAGGCTTCGTAGTGGTCTCCTAGTGAAAGGATCAATGCAAGTGTCCTAGAGGGGGGTGAATAGGCCTACAAAATAAAATCAGACTTTTCTGCTGTTTACTGCCAGACTGTAGAGCTTCTGCGAATATTCGCAGAACCTCTGCGTTCTGCAGACAGAACAACATCAGCTGCGGATAAAACAAAGGGAAATAGATCTGAAGCCTTAGAGATGTTAGTAGGAAGGTAAAACAGAGATATAAGCACAAGTACCCTTTACCAAGCTGACTAACAAGTAGATCGAAGGCAAACCCTAGATAAGCATACTATAACAAGGCAAAACAAGATAATTAAGCATGAACAAGTTAAGGCACACGAGAGACAAGACTTACCCCATGGTGCAGCTCACCACAAAGGTTAGCCTACATCCACATTGTTGAGGTAAGCCACAAAGGCTTTGGGATCTCTCTAGATCCACTCCTCTCTCACACCTATCACCAAAGTAATAGATGGAGGGTTCCACTAGTCACAAAGGGTAATACAAACAACTTGGGGCTGCCGCACAAAGCTTGGAAGCTCCCAAGTAACCTCTAGCCGTCTAGGAGCAAGGCTCCAAGAGTAATAAATCCACCAAGAGAGCTAGGGTTTCACCAAGTGCACAAGAACAAGATGGAAGGAATTCTTTTGCTTTTCTCACTAGGAAATCACTCTCAACTTGAATGCAAGGATTGGATTTGGCTTCAAGTTGGTGGGAGTCAATGCTTGAGTGAGAGAGAAGCTAAGAGCACTGTTGGGGTGCAGTAGGAATGGCAGGAGACCGTTGGGGAAGAAGGGGATTAAATACCCCCTCAGATCTGAACTGTAACGGCTCTGTTCCAAGTCGCAGACCTTCTGCGAAAATATGCAGAACATCTACGAACACTATAACTGACAGTCTGACAGAGAGAACAGCAGAGGCTTCTGCGAAAATATGCAGAACCTCTGCAGTCTGCAGAGAAGCAACAACAGACTGACAGAACTTTTGTGGATGGGTTTAGGATTGTTGGATATGGTTTTTATGCACTTGGTTAGACCCAAACCACTATTAGAATCCCCCTTGATAGTACGGCTTGTCCTAAACTCAATTTCAAAATATAAAATGAATTTAAACCTTCATTTGAGCCTAGGGAAGCCTTCCTTTTAATTGAGGGGTCACCTTTAACACTTTTGCATCCCTTGACAATATTCAACCTGCAGCTCATACTCAAAAGCTTATTAGTCCTTTAATTGTGTGGTCAACATCACCAAAACCCACTGAGGGCTTGATTGCACTTACAATCTCCCCCTTTTTGGTAGATGTTGACAACCCAATTAAAGCTTACATTTAATTGCAAAGATTGAGCTTTTGATGGAATGTATACAATTCTCCCCCTTAGTATATGCATCTCTCTTTTGAATAGAGAAAATATGTGTATAAGACATGTTTGCATATAAAATGGGTAAGTGAAACTAGATACATTGTATGTATTTCATCATGGGGCGCAAAAGAACTGTGTAACATACAAGTCGTGATGCATATGACAGATAGAAGCAATCAGAGAGTCAGCTGTGTCCAGACCGCAGAACTTCTGCAAAAATATGCAGAACCTCTGCAAAATAGAACCTCTGCGAAAATTTGCAGAACCTCTGCATCCTGACACAGCAACTCCAACAAACATCACAGGCAGATATATACTCATCAGATAACAGCAAGTAATAGGATCTTAGATTAAGAAATAAGCAAAGCAAGATCATCTAGTCCTATTACATCACATCACACAGTTTTAAAGTTTTAAATCCCACAAATCTTGTCCACAACCAACCATGGCTTGCCAACAGAGGCAAAGCCCAAATATATTACAGACCATGTTTCAGAGATAAAGTTCAGAGAGGATACTGCACTCTCACATCTCACAAAAGATCAAGTTTTGCCAGCAAAAGATAACAGATAGATATGCATCTCAATCTTTCTTCATTCTCCCCCTTTGTCAACAGATAGCAAAAAGGGAAGAAAGAGAAGAAAGAGAGGAATTAGCTTGGATCAGGCCATCTTCTTCACTCATCTTGGCTCCAGTCAGTCTCTTCCTCTTCTTCCTCTGGAGTAGTGGAGGCAGCAGCTGGTTCTTCTTCCTCTTCTGTCTCAGATTCTGATTCCACTTCAATAGGTTTCTTCAGTGGTATTTTGGAGTTGAGCTTCTTCCTTCTAGCAGAAATCTTAGGTCCCTTGGGAGGCACCCTAGCACTAAGAGGCTCGTCATCACCAGGTATGTCTTGAGCTTCCTCCTCACTAGAAGTGTCCACAAAGAAGGTAGGGGGAGGAACAGGAGTAGGTGTAGAGATATTTGCCTTGAACATGAGCTGATTTACATCTTTCCTCAGCTCAAAGACTTGAGTAGCTGTGTATTTGCACATGGCAAAAGTATCCCTGATCATCTTCCTTAATTTCTTGCCTTCCTTCTTTGCTGCAGTGCTAGGACCAGCCTCTGAAGGATCAGTGCCTCTAGCTGATTTCTCATGAAGAGACTTGAGCACTGTCTCCTTTTACTTGTGGCCCCAAGATGTCAACTGGTAGGACTTATGAGCACAATCGTTAGGGAACCGCAGCCCACTAACCATCTCAATCACATACATAATGTAGGGAGCATAAGGGAAGTTGTTCCTAGCATCATTCAGAGAGTCACTCAGTTCATACCAGATGTAGTTGCTTACAGAGAAGCGTCTGCCTATAGGAAGCATCCTTTTCAACAGATTCACTGCATATTTGCGAAGTGAAGTGGCATCACTGTCCCCTTTTGGATTAATGGTCTCCCTGAACAGATTGTTGAGGGCATAATACACCGGTTTCAGCCTTGTTGTCTTATTGTTTGCCATCTCCTCACACTCAAACAACTCAGGAACATCCCTTCCTCTAAGCTTGCTCTCAAAATAGATGTTGTCTGCATTTCTGTCCTCTTGACCAAAACCCAACAGTCTTGAAAAAGTGGTGAAATCCACCTTATAGTGCACCCCCTCTGTCACCTAATGTATAGTGTCATGCTTAGCTTCCCAATGAAAGGTGGCATGGAACTGATTGATGATTTTAGTGTTCCAGTCATAATTAAACCCCATGATATCCCTCAAATCATGTTCATCAACTATCTTGAGCAGCTCAATTGACTCAGCAGTCCTCTTCCTCTCTATGTGGCCCCAATCAACCCATTTCATAGTCATTATCCTACTCTTGTTTCTGATCACGGTGTTGTAGAAATCATAGTGAAATGGTGACCAAAACCTATAATCAATTGCAGCACACCTAAGATACTCATAAGGATTGACTTCTCTAGCACTCTTGACTTGAGTTCCCAATCCATCATAAGTCTCTTGCTCTATGTGATAAGTGTGATCATACTTAGTGGGAGGCTGCTTCTGGGGATTACCTCTGAAGTTTCTGATGTAGGAGCTGTCAATGTCCCCAAGCCTAGTTGGAGACTGCAACTCTATTGGAACAGTCTTCCCTTCAGTCCCCCCATCATTCTTCACAGGGGTTGCTGCTGCACAGCTACCTCTGCCAGTGACTGGTCCTGCTGACCCTCTTTCTCTATTGGGAGCTGCCTTTCTTGAGCTTGACTATTGCCTTGACACTGTCTCCCTGGTTAGATTGTAAGCTTCGTCTCCCTCAGAGTCATCATAGGGCACAGCCCTCTTGTCCTTCCTCTGAGAGCCTCCAGGTTCCATCTAGAGATAAAGATAGCAGGGATAAGGCACTAGAGTATTGTGGAACAGTAACACTATGGAGAGAAACTCAGTTGAACTTTGAATCGAGGGCACGGTGACTGTCTCTGCAGAATGCAGAACTTCTACGAAAAAATGCGGAACTTCTGCGTTCTGCAGTGGCAGGACTGTGAATCTCGATTCACCTTTCAACTGAGCCTTAATCCAAAATGTACCAAATCAATAACACTAGCAGGCAAAGAGAAGAGGATCTAATCAAGAACTTGTCCTTAGAACCGAGAGAAAAGATGGATATGGTATTTAGGGTTCGGTTATACCTCTGGATTCGGCTGGGTGAGAGAGGAGACTTGTGTGGCTTTTACACCGAGGACGTAGCCCAGAGGCCCTCCTAGATCACAAGGTGATCTAGTGGTGCTGGAGAAACCGACCGGGATGAACCGGTTTGTGCAATGGCTTCTCCTGCGCTCACAAGATCTGAACGGCGCAGGAGGAGAGAGGTGAGGTAGAGAGGTTGACGAAGACGAGCTTGAACTTCTTCTCGAACGGCACTTGTCCTATGGCTACCGGAGAATCTTGTGAACGCTGGTGAAGATCTCGATCTGCACGGCACGGCCTGCTCCCCCTTCCTTCTTCAACTCAGCACTGCGCCACGGTCGAGCAGCAGGGCACGGATCTCCTTCGTCTTGAGGCGCGGCCGGAGAAGGTTCCCGGCGACGAAGGTGGCGGCAGCGTGGGGCGGTGAAAGCAGTTGCGGGAGAGAGAGAAGCGAGATGCGGTGAAAACAAATTGATTGCGGTGAAGGGGAGTCACCCAGCGGGGTAAGGGATAAGGGTAAAAAGGAATATCCCTTTTCCTTTTTCTTCGATGCGGCGGTTGAGAATACCGCGGGGAGGCGCCTGAGATTGACTGGTTACCATAGACATGTCTGGGGTCATGTCAGTACACTTCAAAAACTGGCGAATAGAATGATTTGGTCTGTTAGATAAAAACGCAGAACCTCTGCAGATAAACGCAGCGCCTTCACCTCTGCATATAAATGCAGAACCTCTGCATACTGGAGAACAGAGACAGAGAACTGCCAGATTGAGCTGAATATTGATCTTTTCCTTAAGTTCTTCACTTAGGTCATGGACACCTTGTCTCAATAGGCTAGAAAGCAATCAAACACCACACAGCTATAGCCATTTGAGACAAGTTGGGATGTAAAATAGATTTTGAAACACATTATTTAAATTTTGCAAAAGCATTTTCATGAAGATAACACACATCAACAAAGTGTGCTAGAGTTCAAACCACACAGCGAGAATCAAGGATATTTAGCTCATTCCTTAAACTACAAAACCTTGACTCATCTAGAGGCTTTGTGAAGATATCGGCTAGTTATTTTTCGATGCTCACATGACTTAGAGCGATATCTCCTTTGGTTTCGTGGTCTCTCAAGAAGTGATGACGGATGTCTATATGTTTTGTACGAGAGTGGCTTACGGGATTATTTGCAAGCTTTATGGCACTTTCATTGTCGCACAAAAGTGGGATATGGGAGTAATGACATCCGTAATCTTTTAAGGTTTGCTTCATCCAAAGTAGTTGAGCACAACAAGCGCCGGCTGCAACGTACTCGGCCTCGGTGGTGGAAAGGGCTACTGAGTTTTGCTTTTTAGAACTCCAAGACACTAGGGACCTACCAAGGAATTGCCATGTCCCCAATGTACTCTTTCTATCTACCTTGCAACCGACATAATCGGAATCCGAATAGCCAAGTAGATCGAAAGTGGAGCCCTTAGGATACCACAAGCCAAGGTTTGGGGTATGCACTAGATATCTCAAGATTCTCTTTACGGCCATGAGATGACACTCTTTCGAGTTAGCTTGATATCTAGCACACATGTACACACTAAGCATAATATCCGGCCTAGATGCACATAAGTAAAGGAGAGAACCGATCATAGAGCGATATACCTTTTGATCCACAGATTTCCCTTTTTCATCAAGATCTAATTGTCCATTAGTAGGCATTGGAGTCTTGATGGGCTTGGCCTTGTCCATGTCAAAGTTCTTTAGCATGTCTCTTGTATATTTGGTTTGACATATGAAAGTCCCTTCCTTTGCTTGTTTGATTTGAAATCCAAGGAAGTACTTGAGCTCACCCATCATGGACATTTCAAATCTCTTTGTCATAACCCTACTAAATTCTTCACAAAAAGTTTCATTAGTACTACTAAATATTATGTCATCAACATATATTTGGCAAACAAAAATATGACCATCAACTTTTCTAGTGAAGAGGGTAGCATCGGCTTTACCTATCTCAAAGCCTTGCTTGAGCAAGAAATCATTAAGGCATTCATACCATGCTCTTGGTGCTTGCTTAAGCCCATAGAGCGCCTTGTGGAGTTTGTAGACATGATTAGGATGCTTGGGATCTTCAAAACCAGGTGGTTGCTCCACATAGACTTCTTCGGAGAGTGGTCCATTGAGAAATGCACTCTTGACATCCATTTGATATAGCTTGAAGTCATGATGGGTGGCAAAGGCAAGAAGAAACCGAATTGCTTCAAGTCTTGCCACCGGTGCATATGTTTCTCCAAAGTCAAGTCCCTCTACTTGAGTGTACCCTTGAGCAACCAATCTTGCTTTGTTCCTAATCACAATTCCAAACTCATCTTGCTTGTTCCGGAAAACCCATTTGGTGCCTATGACATTTGTCTTGGGTCTTTCCACCAACTCCCACACTTGATTTCTTTCAAAGTTGTTCAACTCCTCTTGCATAGCCATCACCCAATCCGGATCCTCAAGAGCTTGATCTACCTTGATAGGTTCAAGAGAGGAAACAAACGAGTAAAATGCACAAAATTTTTTAAGACGAGATCGTGTTGTTACCCCTCTCTTTATGCTCCCAAGAATATTGTTAACGGGGTGGTCCCGTTGTATGACTTCATGTACACGAGGGTGTGATGGTCCAAGAGGTTGGTGTAAGGGTTGGTCATCATCATCATCATCAGCTTGAGGCTCAGATGCACTTGGTTGATCATCCCCTTGCTGATTAATTCCTTGGTTCTCAGTGACTGGAGGTGCTGAATTCCTAGACTGCAGAACTTTTGCATTTCTTTGCAGAACCTCGTCCTCTGCATTTTTATGCAGAACCTCTATAGTCTGTACACCTGCAGAACTAGTGACTTCAGGCCCTTCGAGTGGTGTTGAAGATAGGAGTTGTTCTTCATCATCCTCTTGTTCTTCAACTGGTCTAACATCACCTATGGCCAATTGCTTGATTGCTTCACAAGGTGGCTTCTTGTTGGGGATCGGATTAAAAATATCGTCCTCGGTGTTTTCCAAGGAAACACACGTCGGCAGTTTCAGGGATTTCCCGAAGGTTCCTAAGATTTTCGGATCCACGAATGAGCTTAAGAAGGTCATTTTCTTATGATTTGAGAAAGTTTTCCGAAGAACAAAATGGATGTATAAGACATTATTTTATGTACGAACATATTGCTGACCTTCGGAGTTCCTAAGAAGTTATGGTTCCTCTCTCTTTTCCATGTTTTGCGAATTTCAGAAATACAGGAGTTCTGGGATTTCTTCCCTACGGCGATGAACCAAGGAAAGAATAAAGGAACGGTGCAGCGGAGGAATGCCTGTCCGAAGCTGCTCAAGGAAGATTTTCGAAGATTGAGTGCTATTCTGAAGCTGCTCAAAGAGGATTTCCGAAGATTACATGAAGATTCTTGGGAACCGAAGCTGACCTAGTCAAAGGCGTAGCAAAGAAGATTCAAGGAGATGTAAGAAGCCTAGCTACGGAAGAAGAAGGAAGCTGGAACACACAATGGCACACTTGTAAATTGAAAAGGATCTCCGTGATTACCGCGGACTTATGTACCCTCAACATTTCCTTGTATTCATAACTTTACGAAGGGTAGTTTCGGAATGTAAAAGTGACCCTCGGGCACTATAAAAGGAGCCCCTCGGCCTCCGTGTAAAGGGATCAGCTTTTTCAGAGAGAGATTAGAGGCTTTTGTCAGTTCGCTCACACCTTTTGTCTGGAGATTCCTGAATTTCCAACACTTCTCTTTTCCTACAACATTCATATCAACTTGCTCCACTTGAGAGCCATTAGATTCATCAAAAGTAACGTCCACCGTGACATCAATCCTTCCGGTGGTTAGATTGAAGACACGGTAGGCGTGCTCATTAGGACCATAACCAAGAAGAAAATCTTCTTCAACCTTTGGTGCAAACTTAGAGCTTCAGGGCTTCTTGTTTAGAATGAAACATTTGCACCCAAACACTCTAAAGTAGGACACCTTGGGCTTTTTACCGGTGATAAGCTCATAGGAAGTCTTCTTGTGAAACTTGTGAAGATAGAGGCGGTTGATGGCATGGCAAGCCGTGTTGATGGCTTCGGCCCAAAATATATCTTGTATCTTGTACTCATCCAACATGATTCTTGCCATCTCAATAAGTGTGCGATTCTTCCTCTCAACCACCCTATTTTGTTGAGGGGTATAGGGAGCTGAAAATTCATGCTTGATGCCCTCTTCATCAAGAAATTCTTCAACGTTGGTGTTGCGAAATTCGGAGCCATTATCACTTCTCACTTTCTTGACGGGCAAACCGAATTCCCTTTGTGCTCTTCTTATGAAGGTCTTCACCTTCCCTTGTACTTCACTCTTTTCAAACACAAAGAACACCCACGTGAAGCGAGAAAAATCATCAACAATAACCAAGCCATATTTATTACCACCAATGCTTATGTAGGCCACTGGTCCAAATAGATCCATATGAATGAGCTCCAACGGGCTTGTAGTAGTGAGGATGCTATTTGGTGGGTGAGGTGCACCTACTTGTTTCCCGGCTTGGCATGCTTGACATATCCTATCTTTCTCAAAATAAACATTAGTTAGTCCAAGGATGTGTTCATCTTTCAAGAGTTTGGCCAAGTTCCTCATGCCAACATGAGCTAGTCGGCGATGCCATAACCAACCCATGCTAGATTTGCCACCAAACAAGTCTTAGGGGTGACTTTACTTTTGTTGAGATCAACTAGGTAAAGCCTTCCCTTCAAGCGACCCGTAAGGACAATAGAGGAATCCTCCCTCTTAATGATGGATACACCCTTATCCGAAAAGTGACAATCAAATCCAATCTCACTAAGTTGTGAAACGGATAGAAGATTGTAACCCAACGGATCAACATGAAGCACATTAGTAATTGAATATTTAGAAGAGATAGGGATATCACCAACTCCAATGACTTCTCCACTAGCATCACCACTATAAGCAATTCTTTCTCTTGGTCCTTCTAGGTGGAGATAGGTGGAGAATATACTCCTTTCTCCGGTCATATGATGTGTACATCCGCTATCAAGCACCCAACTTGATCCACCGGAGGAGTATGCCTACAAAACAATTTAGTTCCTTCTTTTAGGTCCCCAATTTGACTTGGGGCCCTCCACGTTAGCAACCAAAATCTTAGGAACCTATAGTGACCTTTTCACATATATGTTGGACTGATTTCCAACATACGTGGCAACAACTTTACCAAGGTTGTTGCGTCTCAACACATAGCTAGGTTGTATGTTGGTGGATGCATGAACCTTGTTTATGTGAGCAAACTTGTTTCTCTTGGGCAAAATAGGATGGTTGTTTGCTTGTACATGGTTGCTGGGTGTCGTGGAAGCATATTGAGGTCCAGCTTTGAGTTTCTTCTTGTTGCTGTCCTTCCTGACTCCAGACTGCGGAACTTCTGCATGTTTCTGCAGAACCTCTGCTGTCTGGGATTTCTTCAGTTTCCTGTCTGCAGACCGAGGAGCCTCTGCATTTTTCTGCAGAACCTTTGCAGTCTGGGCAAACAGAAACCCATTGCTGCTAAAGTTGAGACATTCTTTGCCATTAATGATTTTCCTTTCAGCAGTCTTGCTGTCCTCATTGTACCCAAAACCATGCCTTGTATTCTTGTAGAGCATCCTCTCATATTTATGATCCAACTTTTTCTTGCTCTCATCCTTCATGCATCCATTAGCTATGATAGTGTTGAGCCTAGCAATTTCTTTCTTCATAGCATCCATATTAGCAAGGTTAGTAGCATAAGATTCAACATCAATATTATGACATTTATCATAGCCCTTGCTAGTAGAAGAACTAGATTCACCCTTTGCTTTGGAGGGGTGTGAGGTACTACTCCAAAGGAGACTATATTGCTCCTCAAGCTCTTCATTCCTAGTTTTAAGAGAATTATTTTGAGCTTGAGAGGCAGCAAGTTCTTCCCTAAGAGTAGTGATGATGGCCAAGTTATGATCAACTTCCAATCTTAGGGCCTCAACCTCACTCCTCTCTGAAGCAAGAAGACCTTGGTGTTTCTCTAGTTCAACCACTAGCTTAGCCATGAAGTCTTTTGATTGTTTATCAATTTTACCAACTAGTTGTTCTATTTCTTCATCACTAGATTCATCACTAGAGTCTATCTCCGAGCTATCACTAGGTGGAGAGGAGGGTTTGGAGGAGGATTCTACCTTTTCACCCTTAACCATAAGACAATGAATGGTGGTGCTTTCTTCATCATCACTTAAGTTGTTGAAGAGCTTTGATGTAGAGGAGGGGTTCTTGATAGCCACGGTTGCAACCTTCTTCTTCTCCTCTTCATCACTAGAGCTCTCATCACCGGAGTTCCATTCATGTCCAATATGGGCTTCTCCACCATAGCTCTTCTTCTTATGATATGGCTTGTGATCTTTCTTGTACTTGTCCTTGCTCTTGTCATACTTGCCATCGTTCTTTTCATTGGGGCAATCCGCAATGAAGTGCTCCGTGCTTCCACAATTGTAGCAAGTTCTCTTCTTGTGATTGGGATATTTTCTTTTGGAGAACTTGTAGCCTTGTTTCTTCAAACCCTTCTTGTATCTTCTCATGAATAGGGCTATATCACCAATCTCAACTTGAGGACCTTCATCCTCGTCTTCACTTGAATCACTTGATGAGCTCTCTACTTCAACTTTCTTTGATTTTGACTTGGATGGCTTAGATGAAGTAGAGGGCTTGCTTGACTTGCTAGCTTGGAGAGCCACATCTTTGACCTTCATGTTGTTCATCTTGGACTCTAGCTCCCCAATCTTCTTTCTATGTTGTATCTCTATGTCCATGAGCTCATGTGTAAGAATTCTTCCAAGGACATCATTTGGAGAGAACTCCTCAAATCTTTTCTTCTCTCTAATCAAGGTGACTAGAGTGGGGTTTCTAGGAGCAAAGGCCTCCAACATCACTTTCACAACATAGTGGTCATCCAATTCATCACCACCTAAGCCTCTAATCTTGCCAACAATGACCATCAACCTATCAAACATATCTTGGGGCCCTTCACCCTCCAATATAGAGAATCTATTGAGCTCGGATATCAAGATGCTTATCTTGGATTTCTTCACTTTGTCAACCCCTTCATGAGAAATATGGAGAGTGTCCCAAATTTCTTTGGCAATCTCTAAGCCATTCACTCTATTGTACTCTTGTCCATTCAAAGCACTAAGAAGAATGATAGTGGCTTGGGCATTTCTTCTTATGTTGCGGCAATCTTGTGATGTAAGTTTCTCTTCATCTTCGGGGTCTTCAAAACCTACACACACAATGTTCCACAAATCTAGATTTTTTAATATATTTTTTCTCAATTTTGCAAAAATAAATGGTCCGCCAGAAATTTAGCAGAAATATACATCTGCCGCCGTACCCCACGGCGGTAGGACCCCTACCGCCGTGCGGCACGGCGGCAGGGGCCATGGCCCACTGGCAAAGGCACATACCTCCGTGCCCCACGGCGGTAGGACTAACCGCCGTGCGGCACGATGGTAGGAGCCTACCGCCAGGCGGTAGCGTGGCCTCCAGCAATCGCCGTAGGCCACGGCGGTATGTATGGACCTACCGCCATGCCCTACGGTGGTAGTTTTTTTTTGCTGGTAAGTTTCATTCCATTTTTTGAAGCATTGATACTTAACGACGAACCATTGATACTTAACGACAAATCACAGAAACGATTACAATGGCACGTATGACACAAATACCCTAACTTTGTGCCACTGCTAGTCCTAACGTGCCTTAGGGAATTTAGATAAACGATTACAACATTTGTAGTCTAGTTGTACGAGTAGTACCCGGAGAACCCGGACATCATAGACCCGCCAGAGTGCTGGGAGGGCATGTAGTACCCGTACCCCGGCGGGGGTGGAGTTGGATCAGACGGTGGCGGGGATGGAGTTGCTGGTGGAGTGTTGTCCTTCTTCTCGTGGCATGGACAGCAGCAGAACTCGTCCTCACAGCCGGTATTCGTCTTCACCACCATTGGTCCGGTCACCGGTCCGTCGTCGTCGTTGGTAGATGTCGGACCTGGAGAAGCCAATGCCGACGCGAGCTCTTGCCTCAGGTTGAAGATGACAACATCCTCGAGGTAGTTGATGTACTGTTGATACGGGTCAATAGGTGGGGGATCCACCCATTGCACGAAACCGCAGTTATCTAGTTGGTCAGAGTACTGCAGAAACCGTGATTACATTAGTAAACCATAAAATGATGAAGGACAAAGGTCAAGGAGTTTTGCTTACCCATGCTCGTGAGCAATGCCAGAAGCGTTGACCAGAGTTGTTCCATCCCTGGTAAACCTGCATCACACAGAACTCACCGTGTGCACTCCTTGGCCAGTTCACCGTTTGATTTGGTGTGTACTTTCTAACATCACGCATGGATTTGAAATCTCTCTTATCTAAGACTGGAAAATTGTTGTTGAACTCTGGATCTTGCTGGCTCCATAGTGCTGGACCGTGGGAGCCATCATCATCCCCAGTCCAGGAACTCATTGGTGCTTGTTGTGTTGTGAAGTGACACTGGAGAATAGTGCTCACATATATGTAGGCAATGAAGCAGACTGGACGGTGGGCCATTCGATCCGAGGCAAGAAAAACAGGTAGTGACTCGGAGGAAACACACCCTAGGTTCACTGTTTGGTGCAGTGACTCACAGAAAACACACCCTATGTGTTCACTGTTTGACGCAGTTACTCACAAGAAACACACCCTAGTACGAGTTTTACTATTTGCGGAAACAAGCTCTAATGCATCTGAAATCAAGTTCTTAAAGATACAAGCCGACTCTAGAGGATGATGAAATGAAATCATAATTTTTTAGGGATACAGTAGCACTCGGTGTCTAGTACTCTACGTCTACTGGGTACAACGGGGGTATTTCCCCTTCCTCATGGCATCCGGCCCAGCTTCCTTAGCCCGGCGAGCTCTCTCCCTCTTCCTCTCTCTATCTGCTTCACGGGCCACGGCCGCTTCACGTTCTTTCATCTCCCGGCAAATGTGAATTTCCTCCTGCTGCTCCTTACGTTTTTCTTCTTGTTTTTCTGCCTCAACCATCCTTTGCCACCTCTCACGTGCTGAACGACCCATCACCTCAACGTAACGCTCATCTTGTTCAGACTGCTCACAATCTAGCCACTGCATAAAATCACAGAGAGGAGGTGGAGTCTTTTTTCAAAGACAAGTTAGCACATAATAAAATAGCAATGACATATTATTTATTTAGTAATGCAGTTTGTTCTTACTTTTGGTCTAACATTGCGACATGGTGGGAGGGGGTCATGCTCGTAGTTCACGCACATGAAGAACCTCATCCTGTAGCAGTACCCGAGAACGTTGCACTTGACAAGCTTACAGTTGTCACCGCAGTAGCACATAGGAGTGTGGATCCCCTTTGGCACCACAACCTTGTCCTTCCTACTGGTGAGCAACTCCAAGTCCAACTCAGGACCCGAGGAAGCCATTGCAAGCCTACAAAAAAGATGAGAAATATGATCATTCATTACATGTTTCATTTGAAATTAGAGAACAATACATAACAGGATATGATAATAAATTTGACGGCAAGAAGAAAACAACAAGCAAATGAAAAGGTAGTTCAATTATTACAACACGATAACATGCATAAGTTCAAATATTACAAGACCTTGCCAAATTAAATGGTTCAAATATTACAAGACGATAACATGCATAAGTATTTCAAATATTACAACACGGTAGCACAAACAAGTACGATCACTGCATTCCTTCGGTGTAGCGACGGGAACGACGTCCACGTGCACTAGCTGAAGGTGCTGGAGAAGTGGCAGTGGAAAAGTAAGATGCTTCGGTGCATTTCTTGTAGGAGTGTCCTGGATTGTTGCACTTAGAGCATATCTACACCGGAGGTCCAGCTTCAGCCTCTTCCATGTTGTTCCTAATCCTCTTCTTCTTGTGTCGACCGACACCTTGGCACATGGTTGGATCTGGATTTGGTATGTACAACGCATTGTCTTTGGGGTCTTGAGTGAAAGTTTCAAGATGCAGGTAGCCCTCAATAGTGTGGTTCCAAGTGTCTAGAATGGTTTGCTTGAAAAAGTATTTAGGCACGTAGCGACCCCAATGGTTATTCTTTGTTGCAAGGCATGCAGCGATCACATGTGAGCAGGGGTAGTGTAGCAGCAGTGGCTTTTGGCAAGAGCATGAGCATGTCTGATTCCCAATAACTGTTTGTTGTATTGTTATTTCACCATTCGCTTTTTGTGATTTGGACTAGCAATTTATCTGATATTTCCACTGAACTTCCTCGCCAGGATCACGACATAGAGGTTGTGGCTAAGCTCTGTGAGCAAGAGCAGCCTTCTATTTTGTGGTCAAGTACTCAGTCATCCATGTTGAATACACCTTTTGACAGTCCTGCATAGCTGCATGTGCTGTAGTAGCACGCTCAAGAAAGTACTTCATTGTGTGGTACAAGAAGAACTCAATGATACCAACAAGAGGGAGAGCTCTGGCACCACGTAAAACCGTGTTGTAGACCTTAGCAAAATTTGTTGTCATTATCCCATGCCTCACACCTCCCTTATCAAACAAGAGACACCATTTCTCCTTAGGCTCATTCTGAATCCACTGGCTAAAGGTCTTCACAGCACGTCCCCTTCTCCTTCTGACATTTGGAGCATCTAGCCCCACATCCTCCAGAGAAACTGGCTCTTCCCCGGGTTCAGTACTTATTGGCTGTTAGCTATCTCTTCTGATGCTTTCTTCGTCAGATCATCTAATTTTTGCCATAGCTCATAGAACTTTTTCTCCTGATTGGTCGAACATAAGCGCTTGAACAATTGTGTAAGTTCTTTGTTCTTGAACTGGCTATGAAAGTTTGCTCCCATATGCCTCATGCACCACCTGCTATGCACATCTGGCCATTGTGCTGCTCTGTTACATTCTTCACTACCTTCTTTGATGTCATTAATGGCCTGCAAAATACCTTTGTGTCTATCGTGTGTCACACACACGTCTGACACATCTCCCACCACCATCTGCTTCAATCTCTCCAGAAACCAATACCAACTATCACCATTCTCTCCCTCTACAAAAGCAATCGCCAATGGCAACAACTGATTGTTGCCATCTGCAGCCACAGCTGTAAGGATTGTGCCCTTGTATTTTCCTGTTAGGAATGTGCCATCTATGCAAATCACTGGTCGACACTGTTTGAATGCAGCAATAGTTGGACCCAATGCTAAGAATGCCCACTGCAAGACTTGCTTCCCTGGCCTTGATACAAGATTATAAGTCTTGATATCATAATAACTACCAAGATTGAGCGTGGTAATTGTGTTCAGCAATCGAGGCAGATTGTCGTAGGATGCTTCGTAAGTACCCCACCTCAACTCCAATACCTTCTTCTTCGCCATGTATGCCTTACCATAACTTATCAGGTACCTAAATTTCTCCTCAATTGCCAAGATAATGGACTTGGGCTCATATGCAGGATTTTCCACAATCTTAGCAAACATCTGGCTGGCTACAAAACTGGCAGACAAATTATGATGGCTTGCATCTAGCTAGTCAAGTACACAAGTGTGATCCACAACAGACCTGACCTCCCAGTAATTTTTCCACTTGCCCTTGGAAGCATACACTTGAAAAGGACAGTTGGGCTTCACACATTGTACATCATATATGTGTGGAGAACTCTTCACTACCCTGAACTCTCTCTGCAGAGTAAGGGTGGCCCACCTCTTCACTGCATCCTTCACCTCTACTGCAGTCTTATACATGGCGCCAACAGAAACCTGATTCTGTCTATACTCCCAGGACACATTCTCACCAGGATTGACAGATAGCTGTGAGAAATTGTAACTGTCCCAGTCCCTTGGCACTAGCGGGTCATCCTCATCATCTGAGGAGTCCTCTTGCAACCCACGTTCATCGTCACCGGCCTCCATTTCGTACTGCCTGAGTACTTCTTCATTAACTTCCCCCTCGTCAATTTCACCACGGGCCTCAAAGGGTGTGTCACCATCTCCTTCTTCTGCCTCAGTGGCAGCACCATCTCCTTCTTCTGGCTCAGTTGCAAGACCATCTCCTGCTTGTAGTTCAGCCTCACCCTGGTGAGCAACACTACCCTCCTCATGCACTTGACTACTAGACCCAGCCTTATGAACAACTTGGATAAACAACATCACAGGCAAACCAATTTGACATGCTGTTTTGATATAACTTCTCCAATGTTCAGTGCCTTGAAGTGGCATAAGCTCCCAATATACTGCCTCACTCCTGTTGATTAGAGCCATAATGGACAAGTCATGTTGCTCTGCATCTACATGGAATGCCTTATAAAAAAAGTTGGTTATGGACCCCAAGTTCTTTCGGCTGCTCTTCTAATCACATGGTCAACCGAATTAAATTCTGACAAGTCAACTCCATGTTCACCATATCTAATCTGCCCATTACTGAAATACAACTTGACACTAACTACATCCGACATGTCTGACAGCATGAAAAAAATCGCTATTAACAAATGGATCTGTAACTACAAAATATATTTACTCAAAGCTACACTAAAACTATAATTTTACTAATCGATATACACTAAAACTATAATTTTACTATGCAGGGCTACACTAAAACTATAATTTTACTAATCGATATACACTAAAACTATAATTTTACTATGCAGGTCTACACTAAAACTATAATTTTACTAATCGATATACACTAAAACTATAATTTTACTAATCGATATACACTAAAACTATATTTTTACTAAGCAGATCTACACTAAAACTATATTTTTACTAAGCAGATCTACACTAAAACAGTACTTCAAAATATGAATTATCACAGTTCAAAATATTAAGTACCAGAGTATTTACTTCTAACGAGACGAAAAACCGGCAGAGCTTCGCCCCTTCGCCACCTTCTCCTCACTCCCTTCTCTTCTCCCCCTCTCTTTCTTTTTTTCGAATTATTATGACATTTTCGGCTGAATTTTGGCCTTATATAGGCAGCAGATCCTAGCGCCGTGGGGCACGGCGGTACTAGGCCTGCTGCCACCGTGCCCTACAGCGCTAGGACCTGCCGCCGTACCCCACGGCGGTATGTCCCTACCGCCGTGGGGTACGGCGCTATGTCTGCCGGACGCTACGGACCCACGCCTGGCCGTGGGCCACGGCCCCTGCCACCGTGCCGCACGGCGGTAGGACCCCTACCACCGTGGGGTATGGCGGCAGATGTATATTTCTGCTAAATTTCTGGCGGACCATTTATTTTTGCAAAATAGAGAAAAAAATATAAAAAAAAATTCACAAATCCAAGTGCAAGCCCGTAAGGTAGGCTTTCATTAGATGCTTCCATTTGGCAAAGTTAGTGACATCAAATTGAGGCAATTTGCCAACGGGAATAGACATGTTATCTTTGGAAGTAGTCAAGCAATCATAGTTAAAGGATACGCTTCCATAGCTCTTCTTGGGCTTGGACTTGGGCTTGAGCGTCCTCTTGGGCATTCTTGCGCCATAGTACTCATCATCATCATCTCCATTCTCACTTGATGAAGATGAGGGCACTGATGAGGATGAAGATGAAGGTGGAGGTGAAGGATCTTTCTTCTTCTTCTTCTTTGCCTCCTTCTTCTTCTTATTTTCTCTTTCTTTCTTCTTTTCTTTTTTTCTTTCTTCTTTTCTTTTTCTTTCTTGCTGTCTTCCTTCATTGCTTTCTTGAGCTTTTCAAGCTTCTCATGAGCAGAGGAGGAGTCCCCATCCACTCCCGAAGCTTCAACTTCAGCTGCATCCTTGTTGGTGGGTTCACCAATTTCCTTGTCCCCTTCGGGCCGTTCATCTCCACTTGCTATTTCCTCACACGGTTAAGTGCAAACTGAGGTACTTTGCTCTGATACCAATTGAAAGGATCAATGCAAGTGGCCTAGAGGGGGGGGTGAATAGGCCTACAAAATAAAATCAGACTTTTCTGCTGTTTACTGCCAGACTGCAGAGCTTCTGCGAATATTCGCAGAACCTCTGCGTTCTGCAGACAGAACAACAACAGTTGCGGATAAAACAAAGGGAAACAGATCTGAAGCCTTAGAGATGTTAGTAGGAAGGTAAAACAGAGATATAAGCACAAGTACCCTTTACCAAGCTGACTAACAAGTAGATCGAAGGCAAACCCTAGATAAGCATACTATAACAAGGCAAAACAAGATAATTAAGCATGAACAAGTTAAGGCACACGAGAGACAAGATTTACCCTGTGGTTCAGCTCACCACAAAGGTTAGCCTACATCCACGTTATTGAGGTAAGCCACAAAGGCTTTGGGATCTCTCTAGATCCACTCCTCTCTCACACCTATCACCAAAGTAATAGATGGAGGGTTCCACTAGTCACAAAGGGTAATACAAACAACTTGGGGCTGCCACACAAAGCTTGGAAGCTCCCAAGTAACCTCTAGTCGTCTAGGAGCAAGACTCCAAGAGTAATAGATCCACCAAGAGAGCTAGGGTTTCACCAAGTGCACAAGAACAAGATGGAAGGAATTCTTTTGCTTTTCTCACTAGAAAATCACTCTCAACTTGAATGCAAGGATTGGATTTGGCTTCAAGTTGGTGGGAGTCAATGCTTGACTGAGAGAAGCTAAGAGCACTGTTGGGGCGCAATAGGAACGGCAGGAGACCGTTGGGGAAGAAGGGGATTAAATACCCCCTCAGATCTGAACTGTAACGGCTCTGTTCCAAGTCGCAGACCTTCTGCAAAAATATGTAGAACATCTGCGAACACTATAACTGATAGTCTGACAGAGAGAACAGCAGAGGCTTCTTTGAAAATATGCAGAACCTCTGCAGTCTGCAGAGAAGCAACAGCAGACTGACAGAACTTTTGTTGATGGGTTTAGGATTGTTGGATATGGTTTTTATGCACTTGGTTAGACCCAAACCACTATTAGAATCCCCCTTGATAGTACGGCTTGTCCTAAACTCAATTTCAAAATATAAAATGAATTTAAACCTTCATTTGAGCCTAGGGAAGCCTTCCTTTTAATTGAGGGGCACCTTTAACACTTTTGCATCCCTTGACAATATTCAACCTACAGCTCATACTCAAAAGCTTATTAGTCCTTTAGTTGTGTGGTCAACATCACCAAAACCCACTTAGGGTTTGATTGCACTTACACCTAGCCACTCACCTCGGAAGTGTTTAAGGGTCTGATCAACCCGGGCAACATGGGGAACACGAACTGTGGGTAAAGTGTACAACCTCTGCATAGTGAAAACTGATCGATCAACCGTGCTCACGGTCAAGAGCGGCCTGGACCCTCACATGATTAATGAACTTGAAGATGGAATTAAATTGTGGTTTTGGAGATGGAATGTTTTCTAATTCTTAATGGGGTTGGTATAAACTTACACCTAGTAAATAGGTGCTTGCTAATAAAATTTGACCAACATTAAAAATGCTAACCGCTGCAAACCCTTAGCCTATCCTTGATCGCTTTGCATGTTCCCCCACTTGCTGAGCTCCAACCATAAGTGTGCTCACCCTTGCTTACCCGCTGTTCAGAGGAGAACACTGGAGAAGAGTACTTCAGCGACTTTGATGAGTTCTGAGGCTTCCGTGCCCCCAGTCATGTGCTTGTGGAAGCTGAAGACGGAGTTGCTTCGTCTAGTTATCGTTTGTTCGTTTTAAAGACCTTCGAGTCTAACGTATGAGTGTAATAAAAGATAATGTAATGGTATAACTCTTGTACATTTTTAATGATGTTTATGGATATTTCACTCATGACGTCTATCATATGTGTGTAAACTTGATCCTGGCGCACATATGAGATGCATTTGGTTTTCTTCAGAAAATCAGGTGTGACATTATCATATTTGTAAGAGGTGATCATTTTATCATTTTTTATATATCGGAATATTATATCTATAGTGTCGACTTTTTTTTTAAGTTGGACCACCCTAGCCTGGCATCCTAGCTCCACCACTGCAGCCGATCCACTAGTGAAGTATAAGGTCATCCTAGTGCTCTAGTGAGCTAAGCTTGTCGCCTACTCCACCCTCCTTCGGTCATCGGTGCCACACGTGCATCATCCAAGGGTTGTTGCCCCTCAAGCTCCAGAGTAAGATCGAGGTTTGCCATGACAACAAGGTATGTCAATGGCTGCATCCTATTTGTCTAAATTATCATCCATAGTCATTGTTACTTTCTCTCAGAACAAATCAGCACCAGCCACCAACCACCAGTCAGACAACAATATTTTTGTCGTAGAACAAATTAGCACCAGCCACCAGCCAGCCGAATAGAGCATCGTCTACTCTACTCCAGCTAGAGTTTCCCCAACCCGAGCAAACCTATAGCACTGGCCGATTCCACACCCCTATTCACTGCTCTGCCCTTTCATCATGCCGTCGGAGTGTCATACCAAGCTTGACCTCTCGGGAGCGACTCGAGGGGCTCCCCACCCGCCCGCCACCACACCACTGAATCCACATCCGATGACCGCCGACATCGACGATCGGCCGGTGGCGGCGGCCAGCAGCGGCCCTACGCTGGTGCCCACGCGTGTTTCCCCTCCTCCTTCCTCCTCTCTCCCTCCTCTCTTCCCTCACCAGCCACCACATGCTGCTCCTTCTCACCCCCGACGACGGCACTACTCACCAACCACTGGATTCGTACTCCCGAACCCTGGATCCGTGTCATGGCTTTCCCGGTGTGGCCTCGTCTTCTTGCTCCGTCCTCCCTGCCGTCCTTCCTCTCGGCGTCTGGAAACCCTAGATCTAGCGGGCCCGGGGCCGCTGCTGACATGGGGGTTGATGTCCAGTGCCGCCTCTCTTTCTTTTGGCGCTGCGGCTGCTCCCCTGGGCCTGGGGTGGGCGCACCGCGACGGGCTTGGTGTCGCCCCTCCCCTGGCGCGCCGCGGCGGGCGTTGCGGCTGGTTCGGCTCCTCCTCCAGCAGGCTACGCTGCCATGGTCGGCTCTGAGCGGCTACTCCGGTCGTCCCAGGCGCAGATCCGGCCTCCCTTCTCGCGGATCCGGTGTGGTTAGCAACGGATTTGGTGGTGGACCAGGCCGACTCCTTCCTCGGTCTGCTGGAGCTCTCCCTGTACGCATCACTTACAGTCGCGACCTCCTCGCGCCTGACGCCAGCCTCTCCGTGCCCGACACCGCCTCCTCCATCACGTGGCTCCTCCCTCTCACTGGCGACCGCGACCCCCTCTCCATTGACGGCGTCCCTATGTTTGTGGCCTCCTCCTCCTCCCGGCCGCCACGCTCACCGTCGTTGCTGCATCATCACCTGCCACAGCCCCTCGCCCGCAGTGGACGCCGGGCCTCATCGCCTGGGCTCTGGAGGTTCGAGCTCGGTGGCTCTGCTTCGCCTCCCTGCCTCCGGATCTGTCTCCTTCGACCGCTGTCGCCACCGCTACCGTTGTTCGCTCCACTGGGCGTTGCAGCCACTGTCCTCTTCTCATGTCGCCGCTGTGGGACTCCTTCGGCCGCGGGGTAGGCCTCATCTGGCGGGTCCGACACCGCCGCCACGGGTGGGTCTGAGGACTGTCGTTGCTCCTCCCTCTGTTCTGGAGCTGCTGCTCCCCACCCTTGTGCCGGCCGACACTGCCTCTCCGTACTGCCCCCCTCGTCAAGCATTCGCCGCTGCCACCTCCTCCCTTGTCAAGTACCACTCTGGCACCATCCTGTGGGGGACCGCCCTATAGGGGTGGGCCCGAATGTCTTTTCGTATCGTTCCCTGGATCATTAGATGATACGGGCACTTGCACAAGAAGTATCACAACAGTACTTCATTTATTTATTCAGAAATTTTACATAAGGTTGGAAAAGAGAAAAGCACACTCTATACAAGTGGGGTCGTAGCCTCAACCTTATTCAAGCAGCAGCAATCTACGTAGCGGACTCACACCTCAAGCATCTTGACTCCTAGCTTGGACCCAGGGGATCCTCTTAGTCATAAGCCTCTGATTCCTCGTATGGTACTCAACAAATTCCACAGCGAAGAAGACCAATACGGAGGGGATTCGGCCACTAGTGGGCCTAAGCACACATCCATGATACTGAATGTAAAGTACGGAATTTAAGTGCGAAAGAGAGAGGTATGTAATGCAGTAGTATAAAGTAGTTTTGGTCATGGAGGGCGTCAACTTTCCTACCAGTCCCCTGATTATATAAAATCTATCCGGGTTCTATCAGGGACATCCCGATCCAGCCTTATGCCATACTCGGGCTCCATTTAAGGACAAACCCAACTCAAGTCCAAGTTATCCTTAACCAAAAGCATCTCTAGTATCCTAAGTTGTATACTAATCAATGGGAGCTTTTACTAAGTGGGCTCATAACCGCGAGCCTCGGCTATTTGAATAGATTCATAACTCTGGCCAGAGGGGTACGCTTTACCCGCACGGTCGATCAGCCCATACCTTGTACGGGGGCGGTACTGACCTATGAAACCCGTAACCACCGGTGTCTATTCATGGACTACATTATCATCCAATCCTAGACTACATTCCCTAGGTCCACCCATGTCTACACTGGGATCTAAGCAGGGGTCATTCCACCACCATCCGCTACACGGATCCAGTTTCCCAGGAAAAGATGCATCAATATAAAATGTGGTATACAATACCACCGCGTCACCCTGACGCCATAACATGCCTGATGACCCGTGCCGACCAGACCTGGGACTCTGCGAAGGTTCTGCTCCAACATATCCGTTGCCCACCATGGCCCCTTGGGTGGTTTACTAGGCGCAGTGGTGGGGTGTGGATCAAGTCCTCACATAAGTAGGCATTCCCGAAGGCTATGCCTTTTTGGCTCGTGCGGCCGTACAAGACGCTTGAAAGACTTACCCATGAACCGAACCTTATACGACCAGAGTAAGCATGGACAATACCCTCCACTAAGGTTGCCCCCATACTCCCAGGTCTATTCTTAAAGGTTCTATTACTTTAGTCCAATTCATGCAACTACCATATTCCCTCTAAAAGTATATTTGATTAAAAAGGAAATACAGAATGTAGAATTTGGTAGTATTTAAGCGGGAAAGCATGAAGTTAAGATGAGAAGTTATCTGGATGGTAGAAGTCAAGGAATGTTGTGGAACTTGCCTTCCTCGTAGTCTTGATCGTTCAGAGCTTCTTCCTCGTAATCCGGGTCGTCGACCAGGTTATCAAAATCAGTGTCATCCTCTATAAAGTGTAGTTATACGGAAAAAAATGTAAATCACACAATTCAAGCATAATAATTCGTCAAACATGGGTTAAAGAAGAGGGGATAGGGTTCCTAGGGTTTTGCGATCGAAACAGAGGAAAATTACCCGGGTACATAAAATATGGACCCGGTAAATAGGAAAAGGTGCCGAAAATTATTCTAGGGGCTAGACATGTGCAATTTGGGTGAAAAGAGTATGAATAGGTGTAAGGAATCGGATGCTCGTAGCCTAAGAGGGAGCGGGGGTGAATTAGGCAACTTAAAACCTTAAGCCTAGGTTTATCACTATTTGCTCAAAACATAAACTAGAACATACTATATATCTAGATGTGCAACTATGGTTGTTCTAGTGTGAAACTCCCATCCCAAAACAAGTTTTGCAACCTATAGCCAATCCTAGCAAGATACTACTCTATGAAAGTAAAGGCAAACAAGGATTGTAAGAGAGTAATGCGGAAACGTAAAGGGGGATGAGAGGAAGCAAACTCTTGACACACGATTTATCCCGTGGTATCGGTAGGCACTAAGCCACCCCTAGTCCACGTTGTTGAAGCACTCCACACATGAGTATTGCTTCCCGGTCACCAAGTCTCTCCCAATAGCACCACTTGACTTGCCACAAAGGCTCTCGCCAAGCTCCCTTGGTCACCTTGATGCCGCCTCCACTAAGGAGCTTCTCCACCAAGGGAAGGGGGGGTCTCCACGTCCCCCGCACAAAGTGTCCTCGCCGCTCCACACCAACCCGGAGGGTCGAAGACATTTACCGGAGAGCCACCTAGACTCCAAGGCTTCCGGCGCACCTTGTATAGCTTGATCCACTCGAGAATCACCTCACAAGGTAGGCACACCTTGCACTCACTTAGCTCTAAGCTAAGCCTAACACTAAGCACACACACAAAGCATGTGCAAGTCTATAGATGAGCAATTTAGCACATGGATGGCTTGGATATGATCTTCTATGTGTCTTGAACTCCTCTGCACTTCCACACACTCCAACATCTTCAAATGGGCGAGTGGAGGGGGTATAAATAGCCTAAGCCAACAAGCTAGCCGTTGGCTAATGGCTACTGAAAACCTTACCGTCGGATGAACCGATGGTCTCTTTTCCATAGGCGTCGGTTCATCCGGTGCCTTCCACGTCATCTAGCCGTTGCATCCCCACTGACACGTATCCTCTGATGCTTGCACTGACGGTCTCCTCACTTAACCGTCGGTTCATCCGGTGCTGATAGGTCTGCGGCCAAAACCTCTCTGTTAGCAAACATGAGGCCGCCGGATGAACCGCTGCTGACCCATGGTGCTACTGCTATTCCAACCTGCTGCTCTCTGTCTCAATTTCTCTGATCATCAGATAGACCGACAGTGCCAGTCAATTGATCATCAGTTCATCCGGTGCTCCTGTCTCAACTGCTTATTCACTAGCAATCATCCGGTGCAACTAGAAAACCCCCCGTCGGTTCATCCGCTGGTCTTCAAGTTTACTCGAGTCTTCACGCAGTGTACTGCTTCATCTGGTGCTTGCACCGACGCTTGCTTCCTATGTACCATTGGTTCATCTGACGGTGCACTGTTCTTCTTTTTCTTCTTGTCGGTTTTGCCTCAAAATATATACTTCTCATTTTGGCATGTAGTATTTTTGCATTCATGGGATCTAGAAATGTCTACAAAGACATGCTCAACAATATGGTTAGTCCCATTGATCATGTTGTCATTAATCACCAAAATCAAACTTGAACAAATGGCATATGAGGCCATGTTCGCTACAATAGGCTCAAAATAGGCTCTAATATTTATGGGGAATTTTTGGGAATTTTTAAGATGGCTAACTAAGATTTGGTGTGCATTTGGCCGGGTGTACCTTGCAGAAACAGGGGGAAAGGAGAGACTGACACGTGGGCCTAGGTCAGACATAGTGCGCGGGGCTGGCGTGGGCACATGTGGTGCCTGTGTGGCAGCTGCGTGGTGCACTTGCGCTTGCGTGGCTGCCGTGTGGCGTGTGTGTGTGTGCAGGGAGAGGGAGAGGGGAGACGCCGCCGCCCAGTTGGGACACTAGAGTTGGCGATTCACGGTGCAAGGGCTCACCGGCAAGGACAGAACCTCACCGTGGATGTGCAGCAGGGTAGGGAGAAGCCAGGAGCGGGGCTTGTGGTCGACGGGGGTGACCGGCGGTAGCGCAGCAGCTCGCCGGAGCAAGGCAAGGGTGCGGCCGCAGACGAAAACACGCCTAGAGGGGCTCTAGTGCCTAATCAAGCGTGCGTGCGTGCGTGCGGGTGCCTAGTGAGCACGATTGTGTGTTCGGGCAGCATAATGGCTCGCCGGAGAGGTGCCGGCAGTGAGCGCTTGCCCGGCGGAGGTGCGGCGGCGGGAGGGACTCTACGGCACTACAGCTAAAGGGAAGAGGCTACTTAGGCAGCATAACAACACTCACCGGTGCTGTAGGGCGGCGGAGGATCACAAGAGATGGGAGGAATAGGGATATGCTTGGCGGCAGATGGCTGTACACTGGCGGAGCAGGGCCTCGCCAAGAGAGAGGGGGTAGAGGGGGTGGTGGTGGTGTGGTCAGGAGAGGAGGTGAAGTGTGGAGAGGTGAGGAGCTCTGGGAGTTCGGGGGCTCTATTTATAGGCCAGAGGAGGGGAGCTCGGCCAGGATGGGGCGGCGGCCATGGCGACGTCACCTGGCATGCGGCGGATAAGCTTGAGGAGAGGAGGAACAGATGGGGATAAGGGCTGGGCCGAGGCAGGTGAGTCAGGCGGTCGCAGTGCATGTGTCAGACCGGCAAGTGCGGCGGTAGGGAGGGAGATCGAGCAGGGTGGTTTGCAGCAGCGCTCTGGAGTGCGGCGCAGCTGCCTACGGTGGTGCCCGTGTAGTACGGCCGTGAGGGCGGGGAAACGAATTCAACCGCCGGGGAGTACGGCGGTGGTGTGGGTGATTGCGGCGAGTGCGCTGGAGGGGTGGCTAGGGGTACAGAGGAGCGGCTTCACGTGGCATGCCGGCGGCGGCACTCTGCCATGGCGCGGCAAGGTCAACGATGGCGGCGCAGGGCGGAAAAGCGAGCAGGTTTTCCGTCTTGCGGGAGGATGGAGGGGAAGGTATGGGCGGCCTGGTACGCGCGCTTGCGTACGACGAAAGGCTGCAGGGAGGGAGGAGTGCGGCAGCGGGCGCAACGATGGAGGGGGAAAAGGTGTTGCGGCGCGGCGAGGATGACGACTACGTCGACTGGCGTCATCGCGCGGGTGCTGGGCCGTGCGGGAGGTCGCGGGCTGCGCAGGGAGGCGGAGGAGGAGGAGGTGGGATGGACTTCGGTGTCGGGCTGCGTGAAGGGGTTGCGGGCTGCGCGGGGAAGGGAAGTAGGTGGGGGTAGAGTGGACTTCGGAGCTGTGCTGCGTGAGGAGAAGGCCCAGTTGTGGTTTGAAGTCTTTTCTATTTGTTTTGAGAAGGGATTTGAATTCAAATTCAAATTTGAAGTGTTTTTTATCTAGAGCTTGCTCTAGAATATCCTTAGGGAAATATTAGTGGGGATTTGGGGTGTGAAAAGAATGTTAGCTCAAACAAATGCACATGTATATGTGTTGAAAGAGAGAGGGACTTGGTTGTAAAATGCAGAATTAATACATTTGGGTCCTATGGATTTTAAAGAAATTTTCAGGGACCAAATTTTAAAACCTATAAAATTTGGGATATTACAGACCTAGCCCACTTAAACTGAATCTTGTCCCCGAGATTCAGCTAGATTGGTGAATAGGTAGGGAAATTCTTTCTTGAGATCGTCCTCTCTTTCCTAGGTCACCTCTGCTTTTGTGTGGTTGCTCCACTGAACCCTGCAAAATCTGGCCATTGTTCTTCTTGTTTATCGTATAGCTGTGTCCAAAATTCTAACTGGCCTTTCCTGGTATCTGAGGTCTGGTTGGAGATCTAGTACCTCTAGTGGTGTTTGTTCTTCTGGAATTCTTAAGCATCTTCTGAGTTGGGACACATGGAATACTGGGTGTACATCATTTAAGTCTTCGGGTAATTCCAAAAGATATGCCACCTTTCCAATTTGTCGACTTATCTGATATGGTCCTATATACCGAGGGGCTAACTTGCCGTGTATCTTGAATCTTCTTGTGCCTCTGATCGGTGCCACTTTAAGGTATACATGATCTCCTGCCTTGAACTCTAACTCCCGTCGGCGAGTGTCTGCATAACTCTTTTGTCAGCTTTGTGCTACCTTTAAATTTTCTCTGGCTAGCCTTGTCTTTTCTTCTACAACTTTGATGATGGCAGAACCAAACAATGATCTTTCTCTGACTTCTGACCACATTAATAGTGTTGTACAGTTTCTGCCATATAAAGCTTCAAAAGGTGCCATTTGTAGGCTAGCTTGTTAACTATTGTTATAGGAGAACTCTGCAAAAGCCAAACTTTCTTCCCAATTCTTTCCATAGGTTAAAACACATGCTCTCAGCATATCTTCTAACAATTGATTGAATCTTTCGGTTTGACCATCTGTTTGGGGTTAGGCTGAGCTATAGTCCAAAACTGTACCCATACTCGTATGTAACCTTTTCCAAATTTTAGAGGTAAACTGAGGACCTCGGTCTATCACAATTCTCTTTGGTATGCCATGTAGCTTGAGGATGTTATCTATGTATAACCATGCCAACTTATCTCCTCCATAACTGATCTTGATTGGGATAAAGTGAGCTATCTTGGTCAAACGGTTGACTATGACCCATATAGAATCATTTCCCTTAGTGGTTTTGGGTAGTCCTACTATAAACTCCATACTAATTTCTTCCCATTTCCATTCTGATATTGGTAACGGCTGTAGTAATCCTGCTGGTCTCTGATGTTTTGCTTTGATACTTTTGCATAGATGGCAGTTGGCTACATATTCTGCTATATCTCTCTTCATTCCTGGCCACCAATATGCTTCTTTCAGGTCTTGATACATCTTGGTTGAACCAGGATGTATGGAATATGCTGAACTATGGGCTTCTTCCAATATAGTCTTTCTTAGCCCATTCTGAGGTGGCACATGTGACAGAACCGTCCAAAATAATTCCGTATTATCACCTAAGCCGGTCCACTTGGCCATTAAGCGATAATAAAGAAGTATTATGTCATCTCTGCCGGGTCAAGCCCGGTGAATCACTTACAACACAGGATCGATAATATGCAACAAAGCCCACACGAAGGTGGATCCAGAGTACGAATTCAAATTACAAAACAGCCCACAGGGTTAAATTATTACAAACCAGGTTTCATGCATAAAAGTAAAGTTCAGAGTTTCAACAGCGGAAAAGTAAACTAGTCGTATGATACACATGGGAGGCCATCCATAGCATATCACTCATCGCCATCACCATTCTCCCATTCAAGTTCCCAACCCTCAGGGATAGAGCCAGGCCAAATAGCATTACCTGAAAATGACAGCACAAGCAAGGCTGAGTATTCTAATACTCAGCAAGACTTACCCGACAAAATGAATTTAAAACTAGACATGCAAGGCTTTTTGGCTGCTGGGTTTGTTTTGCCCAAAGCGACTAAGAGTTGATCCTTATTTCCAAATTTTAGCTCAAATTCTAGTAAATTAATCATTCTAGGTAAGCACCTAAACTAATCAAGCAGTTGTGCAAATAATATTAATCAAACAACAAAATTAATCCATCTGTTACATAATACAAGATGGGGTAGCTAGTGGTTAAGCCGTCTCAGATAACGGCGAGAGACCGACGATCGATCGAATTTATAAACCTTGCGAGGTACAACCCAAACACACGGAAGAAGGTATACCCCAAGAAGCCAAACAAAATCAAATACGGGGTATACCCTGACCAGGCGGTTCCCGTCATTCCCTCAGTTTAGGATCAGATGCTATAGTCCTAAGTACAAGGTTTACTGGTACGCCCAACACAGTACGTCCAAACTCACACATGCACTACAGGTGGCAAGCCTGGAGGCGCACCTCAAGATTAGTAGTGATAAAGTTCCTACACTAGTTCATTAGGTACTAGGCTTACCGGTCCCATTCCCGACAAGTGCTTGGTACGTTCAAAAGCTTAACCAGCACATACTACTCGGTCGAGACCGAACCCATTGCTCTTACCACATGAGCGAGTCAGTTTAACCAAACTTATGATTCCAACATAAGTAACCTATATCTCGCGAGCAATGAGACATCACTCGACTTGTACCGTGTCCTTAAAGCATGGCACTAGCGACCTAGCATAGTAAAAGAACATAGGAACCTAAGGATCATGCATTTAAGGTTGCAAATCAACTCCTGAAACTTAAATGCACATACAAAGCATAAATACGAAGAAGTAAAAATATGAGTTAGGAAATTATTGGGTTAAATGCTATCCGGTGCTTGCCTTCCTCTTCTTCAACTACAGCCTTGGGCTCTTCTGGACTTTGGCCCAAGTCTTGCTGCACACCAATGTGGTTCACTTCACCATCAACTGCACCGTCTCCCTCCTGGACGAGTGTGTACGTCCCGTCTAGCAACTCTACACGTTACACATGCACATGCATTAGGTGACGGTGAGGGTGGGAGAATTACTACCAAAACTAACTCTTGATGGCCACATTCATCTAAACACCTAATAACTTTCTCAAAAAGAACATGGGGTGTGTGGTGGTTAATTAAAGGTTACTTTGATGGTGATTGTGTGCACATTTAAGCAAAATAAATTACCAAACTTCACAAAATAGCAAGGTGGTGTGTTTAATGATAACAAACAGAAACACTTCATGAAATTTCTTAATCAAACCTAAAAGTGAGCAAAAACATATTTATTTAAATTCTAGCTAGCCTTTCATCAAAAATCCATATTAAATGAACTACACTTCTAAAGGTCCTAAACTTTGGTGCACAGCAACACATACCTAAACTAAGCTCAAATGCCAAAGTTCAGTTCCAGATCACATATAAATTAATTTATATGAAAAAGACAAAAATCAGCCTAGCATAACTCAAATAAATCCTACAAAAAGATTTACTAATCTTTTTTTTGGTCTCAACTTTCTCCTACAATTCATTTATGTCAAATCTAAGCCTCTGACCAAGGCACAAGTGTAGATCTAATTTATTTTTCAAGTTATTAATTTAACAAGGTCTTTTACGGTGTTTGGAAATACTTTGTAACACCTCGCAACGCCTCCTAATGCCTCATCAAAATAGTGATTTTCGTTGATTTAATTTGATTAAGGGTATTTTGATAATTTTGCTATCCTAATATTTTCACTCAACCCACACCGTACTCAACCCACACCGCAGCCAGCCCAACACGCGGCCCAACCCTAGCCGTCGTGCCCTGCTCGCTTACCTCCTCTACGCCCCAGCCTCCACCGCCGCAGCGGCAGCTCCCAGCGCCTTCGCCCTCCGCTCACTCCCGCCACCGGCGAGGACCCCGTTCCTCCCCTCCCTCCCGCGGCCAGCCTCACATCCTGTTCTAGGCCGGCCATCTCTGCCTCTACTACGCACTCCTCCACGTGGAACCCCTTCCTATCTCACGGTAATCGCGTCACCGGGGTCACGCGTTTCGATTCGTGCTATTTTGGTTCAGGAATGAGGAGCGGGGGTGCTGATGGTTTTTGATGTTCGTGTGGTGCGCAGAGATCGGCGAGTATGGCGCCGGCGACAGCGACCTAGGGTTCTCCATTCCCTCACCGTCGCCGCCTTGATACGTCGCCCTCACCGCCCTGCCTCCCTCCCTCGCTGTCGCCGCCCGGACGACCCCACCACTGCTCCAGCGGCATCCAAGGAGGACGTCACCTGCAAGAACTGATCTACCGGCAGCAACACCCACAAGGAAGACGTCGCTGCACCCCCTCCTTCCCCCTGCATCAACACCCCTGTCCACCGTGTTGACACATCCACCAGCACTTCAATCTACTCCTGCTCTACATCAATATCTACCAGGTAATAATATGTTATTTTGTTTGATTCATTGTACAGAGCCATCCAATGTTGTATTTCTATTTCAACTATGCAGTCTTTAGTCTCACATGGATGAACTGAAAAAGTGGAGGGTGCGTAGTTTTGTTAATTTTACTTGATGCAGATTGGATGAACTGAAAAGTGCAGGACACTTAACTATTTTGTTGATTTTACTTGCTGCATATTGTCGATATGCCAGAGAGGATGACTATCAGGAAAGTAATGTTAGTCCAAGTTGCCAAAACATACCAAGTCAGCAGCCAAACTTTCAAACTATGTGATCGAGATATTCCTATTTATCTAAAGGATGTCGGTGATATAGAGGGACTGCCAACTGAAGGCAATGATGTAGACGAATAGATAAGGGGGAAAAAGAGCAGTGAAGCGAAAACTGTGCAAACTGAATTGTTCCAGAGGTATGCCGATGACAACAACAAGCTCGAGCTAAGGAGGCTGGAAAACATTATTCATGACCCCAAATGTGAAGAGGATGACTTCAAAAGAGCTTTTGTTTTATACACAATCGATCTTATTCTAGCACCAACTACAGTGCCCACTCTCCATTATAGTTATAAACATGTTGTTGAAAATGTGTCACTCATTGGGAAATTTAATTGGGGCCGATTCACCCTGAACCACTTATTAGATTCATGTCATAGTTACATCACACAAGACGACATGTAGATATCTCCTGAAGCTAGCACAAAAGTAACTCCAGCATCATCAGGAGGAGCGAAAGAGAAGACAGTATCAGGAACTATTATTACAAAAAGACCACGAGGACAACCAAGGAAGATAGTAGATGAAGAAAATATAGCATCAGTAGGATCTCGCGACGTAACAGGAGCTCCAAAAAGGAAAAGAGGATGACCCTCAAAGATAGATGTTGCCAATACTCCTCGTACTGTCGTAGATGATTTCAGTACCGAATCGATCGCTAACCGACTTAGACAGAAGAAGATTCCAGTGCTGAAACTAGACTAGCCCTTTTTAGCATTTTAAGTTCTATGCGCAATCTATTTAGTAAGTTGTAATTGATACTTTATTCGTCCAGATGGTTAGAATTTTTGATTTCAGGGTACAATAAAACAGTGTGCAAGGTAACAGTACATTGAAGTCTTGAAGATTGCACAACCATGAACCATATCAAGAGTTTTAATTAACTAGCTTGTGTTTTCTTGGCGTAATGTATCAACAAATTGAAGCAATGCAATTCAAACTTGCATTGATAGGTATCATGTTAGTAAGAGACATAATAGCTCTATGCAATTCCACTACAGATTATGCACAAGTCTACTACAAGCCAAACCAAACAAAGTAGACATTTTTCTCAAGCACAAGTCTGTTGCATTTAATCTCATAAGTGATAATGCTTTGATTTTTCAAACAGGAATCAACCTAACATGGCCCCTGGGTATTTCACAAAATAGAGCATGTTCCTTGTACTCATGAATATATGGAAATTCAGAGAAAATTAAGGAATTCACAAAAGCCAGAGACTTAGGACGGTAGGAGGGAATGGATTGGGACCTGCTGATTGATGTCGGAGACGTAGATGGTGTGGCGGACTCTGTTCGCCTAAACAGCCGTTTAGTCCATCTAAACACCGTTTAAACGGTAAACAGAGGTCCAATGTTTCGTTTAGGTCCTAAACGGTGAATTAAACTGTTGGCCCGTTTAAACCGTTCAAAACCGTCTAAATTGTCTAAACAAAATCAAGTTAACCATGCACTAAATGACCAGTTAATTCATAATTTATTCAATAGGAGGATTAGAGCTACCGCAAACAACATCAAAGTAATTAACACTATAAGTATATGAAGTGTTATAGAGTATAGATTTCTTATGAAAAAATTATTTGGTAGAATATTTGCTTTTTACATGTGCAAATATGTACTCCACCTAGCATATTTGACTTTTATGTACATAAACATGCATATTTTATTATTATTATTATGCAAAACCGTTTAGGCCGTTTAACTCCGCCTAAACACCGTTTAAACGGTTTAAACACTAAACAAAGGATGACCGACTGTTTACCGTTTAGCGTTTAGGATAACATTGGTGGCGGATGACATTGTCACGCCGCGCCATGTTGCTGCAGCTGTTGGTCAGCCGCCTGCCCCCCTGCCCCAACACTTCCTCGGCTCTGCCCTTCTTCTTCTGCAGCAGACATGGGAAATGGAATCGATGTGAGCAGGGAAGATAGCAGATCACGATGGTCTGATCTAGGTGCTGCCGACAAATAACGAATTGGATTCAACAATCGATGGCTCGCCTACTCAAGGGCGAAAATCTGCGCGACGCAGTCGTAGACGGGGTCACGGAGCCTGGCGGTCGGCGCCTCGCAGGTGATTGACGACCTCGGATCGCATCTTGGGGGGTTGCAGGATGGGGCTTCAGAGCTGGCGGATGTACAGGGATGGGCTCGAGAGGTGGCAGGATCGGTTGTGGCGCCAGTGCTAGCAGGATTGCGATGGCGCCCCCGGCCGGGTGGTGGAGGACATCTGGTGGGTGAGGTCGGCGGCGGGGATGAGGTGGACAAACGACATGTGTAACACCCTGCGTTTTTAATCAAGGATTAGTTTAGTGCTAATCATCTTCTTAATCAAGTCAACATCATTAGTGCTTAAGCCCTTGGCCAAAGTTAAGGTCAAACCCCTAGTCAAACCCAAGGGCCCTAATACCCTGCCTAGAACTTTTGCCACGTTCTCCAATTTTCACCTAAATACTTCAAAATCTGCCAAAATAAAAGTTGTTCAGTTTGTCAAGGGACACAAGTTTGCTGTTGAGTGGCATTTCAAATTCGAAGTGGAAGTTAGTGAAAAACCTTGGTCAACGGCAGTGAGTACTGTTTACTGGCGCCGAGAAAATGCCCAAGCTGGCATGCTGTTTATGCAAGATCTGTTGATCAAACCACCCTTCAGCCTTTGTAAAAGTTGTAGAGGATCAAGTGATCTCCAACTTTGCTAATTACGCCTTGGAGCAGTTCTGTAGCAAAAATGTGAGTTTAGGCCAGTCAAACAGTGCTACCTTGAAATAGAACCACGCTGGGACGCGCGCGCCACGTCGGCTTCGCCGCCGTACGTCTGGCCACGCACGCCGAGGCACCGGAATGCCCACCGGTTCGAAGGAGTCGCCATGGAGACTGTGCACACTGGGTAGGTGACGCGACTAGTGGTCATAGGCCGGTGCCATGCGGCGCCCGCGCACACGCCGGCGCGCGCACGCCGAGGCCGCCATTGGCCGGCGGCCCTCCGCACGTCGCCACTGATCCCGCACCCATCCCTGGACCTCCTGTAGCCGACGAGCTAGGTCATGACCTCCTCTCCACGCCACACCAGCTATATAAACCCCTCCCCTCCTCTGTCACACGGGAGACCACCACCGCCGTCCGCCATTGCCGTCGCCGGTCATCTTTTCCCTCTGCTCACTCCTGCAGCCGTCCAACGCCTCAGAGCTATTCCTTAGCACCGCCTCGAGCTTCCACAGCCACACATGAACTAGCTCCGCCGCCGCATTCACCGGAAACCAAGCCGAGGCGGACGTGACATCACTGTCTCGCCGCCGGCCATTGTTGGAGGCTTCTCCGACCACACCGCCGCCACTAATCGCGCTCAGGTGAGCAACCATGCGACCCCGTGCCATTTGTTGGCCAGGTCCGGCCGGCTATCGCTGACAGCGAACTCCCCCTGCGGTGGAAGGGTACCCTTGTGAGGATTGAATTCTTCACAGGGACTTTTGTGTAATCTAAGGGTATATCTGTGAGGGTTTTAAACTTCCTAGGGTCTGCTTTGCAAAAAGATTCTTCATCTTTTATCCTTTTGGTCCAGTATCGTGGAAAATTCCTAGAAAATCGTAGAAAAATCGGAAAAATGCAAAACCAATTTTGTTGGTTTCCTTATGAGCAGTACATCATTTAGAAAGGTTGTCCATACTTTTGATGAGTAGTTTTTGAATTAAAATTCAAACTCAGTTTGAATGTGTTTGTTCATAACTTGAAATGTACTCCTGTGCTGAGCTTGATCTTTGGATATGTCGTTAGTCATGGCTAGTATAGGCTAGATCTAAGTTTTTGCACAAAGTTACTGAGTGAATCTTTAGTTATGTTTTATTTTGTATTTATACTAGATCTGTGTTTATATTTTGTGCAGCTTCATGTGAATGCTTTCTGTGGCTTATCTTGTGGCTATCATCTTGTTAGTCTTAGATGTGTCCCTGGTGATTTTATCATGCTTTTATGAACTGTTTATATATATGTTTCTGAGTTATGCTTGTGCATAGGTTTATTTTCATAGTTCATTTTCTGACGATCCAGTCATGCTCATCTTTGGACTAGATGATTATTGTGCCATGTTTGTGCTGTAGGAGAAAGTTGGGCTACAGTTTAGTCATGCATGTCCCTGTATAAATTCTTAGTGCATAGCTAGGCTGAAAATGGTTATTTTTGTGTAGCCTACTAGAAATAGTTTCTAGAGCTAAGTTTTGGTGTGTAGCCTAGTTATGTTCCAGAGAACCTCTGGGTCAAATTTGAGCTCCAGTGCACGAGTAGTTTTCCCTGTAATAATAGTTCTTGCTTTTGCTAGTTGTAACTTGTCGTATTTTTCATGCTTAGCATATGGCTTGGTTTTTTATGAATTTTTGGCAGTAGCTCTGTTGTAACATTGTGTGCTTGTACAAAAATTTTCACTGTGATATCTTACACGGTTTAAACAGAATGAATTTTTGGAAGAAACTAAGTGTTTTAAAAAGAGAAATGAAGGAACCACTCTTTTAAGGACTAATGTGTGTTACACCCTAAATCCTTCCCTTGTTTTATATCTTTAAACCAACTTGGTTGTTTGTGAAGTAATTCTAAATTTTTTGTTTAGATGTGCACACAATCACCATCAAAATAAATATTAATAAATGGTTACTTAATTTGTCTCTATGGAAGAGTATGATGAATATATTCTTATCTATGTGAATGTGGTCAACTTTGCACCCTATGCTTGTCATGTGCTGTTTGGGTTTACATAATTTACATTCGTCAACTAATTCCTGCATATGCATCCTCCGTGTAGAAGTCCCTGACGGTAGCTATACGCTCGTGCCAGCAGCCGAGGACGAAGGAGCAGGAGGAGACGTGCACTTCGTGACCGTAGATCAAGACTTGGACCAAAGTCCGGAAGATTGTCTGACTGCTTGTGCTGCTGAAGGCAAGCCCCGGTTTACCATTCACCTATATGTTTTCTTTTGAACCTCTGAATTTATCCTTGATTATCTTTGTGCATTTACGTTCAGGAGTTGAATTGAAACCCTAGTTGCATGATCCCTAAGTACCTATGATCTTTTACTAGTATGCTAGGTCGCTAGTTGCTATGCACTAAGGACCCGGTATAAGTCGAGTGATGTATTTCGCTCGTGAGAATAGGTTCTTATGTTGGAATCATAAGATTGTTAAATTGGATAGCTCACGTGGTAAGAGCATGGGATTTTGGGCTCCGGTCCAGTGGTTAAGAGATTAAGCATTTGAACGTACTAAACATTTGTCGGAAATGGGTACGGTAAGCCTAGTACCTGAATGATGCGGTGCGGGAACTTTAGGCTACTAATCTTGGGTTGCGGCCCCAGTCTTGCAAACTGTGGTGCATGTGTGATGCTCGACGCTAGTGTGAGGCATGCCAGATAGCCTGTACCTAGGACTGTGGCATCAAATCCCAATCCGAGGAATGACGGGAACCGCCTGGTTGATTGAACTCATTGTGGTTATTAATCGATCGATCGTCGGCCTCTCACCGTTATCCGAGAGTGCTTAATTGTCTGATCATGATAATCCCTTTATGATGGAATATCGATAAACTTGATGTTTGATTAAATTGTATTGCACAACTCATGTTTGCAATAGTTGCTTATCTAGTAACGAATTAACCTACTAGAACTTGAGCTAAAATATTGAAAGTAAGGAATAACTTCTTAGTAGCTTTTTGGCAACACAAACCCACCAGCCAAAAGCCTTGCATGACTAGAGGTTAAGTCTTTTCTTTTGAGACGGGTAAGCCTTGCTGAGTATTAGTATACTCAACCTTGCTATAAATGTTGATTTCATGTGATAATGTTTGGCCTGGTGAAATTCCACCCGGTTGGGAGCTGGAATGGGTGGAAGACGAGGAGTGATGGTGTTATGAGTGGCCTCCCATGATGCCAAGTTATCGTTTAGTTTAATTCCGCTGTCTTTGAAAACTCTGAACCATTTACTTTTCATGTCAAGAACAAAGGTTGTATTAATTTGACCCTACGGGGAAATTTGGATTAAATTGTAAGGTACTCTGGACTCTCCTTCGTGGGAGTTTTAATGTATGCGCGTTCGATCCTCTGTGTTGTACAAGTGATTTACCGGGCCTTGCCCCGGCAATACTCAACGAGACGATTCTTTATTATCGCTTAATGACCAAATGGAATGGTTTAGGCGATAGTACGGAATTATCTCGGGTGGCGTTGTCACAACACGGGCAGGGAAGAAGGCGGCGGGCGGGAGGTGGACGGACGGCATGTCGGTGAGGTCGCCGCCAGCTGCGGCTGGTGGTGGTGGTGGGGAAGCGCATCGGGGACGAGGCAAATGATGGCGGTAGGCAGTGGGGAAGCGCGTCGGGTCCCTCGCCGCGCCACCGTGCAGCGCCGACCGGCCGTGCGAGTCGCGCCGCCGCGTCGCGGGATCCAACCAGGGCAGGGGAGAAGGAGCAGCGGGAGCTCGAGCCCATGCTCCACCGCTCCTCCGCTCGAGCCCATGCTCCGCCACTGCTGTTGACTCGAGCTCGTGCCCCTCGCCGTCGTGGGAGAAGGAGCAACGGTAGCTCAGGCATCGCGAGATCCAGCCGGCAGAGAGAGGGGACGGGTGAGGGAAGACGGCGGACGTCAGCTGGGGACGCGGCGGACGGCAGCTAGGGACGCGGCGGACGACACCTGGGAGGCGGCGGATGGCAGATGGGGACGCGGCGGACGGCAGCTGGGGAGGCGGCGGAGGGGAGTGAAGGCGGGCAGGAGGCGGAGTGCGCAGAGGAGGAGGCAAAGACCAGAGAGCAGTGGAATGAGAAAGGTAGATGAAAAAGGAAAAAAACTAAAAACACTTACCATGGGGACCCATCTGTCATAAGTAAGTAGGGGCCGGAAAATAGGGACCCACACCGTCATACCTTGGGAGTACAATTTTACCCTTAGTTAAAAAAAGAATTACAAAAAAGCAATTACCACTCCTATATTTGACGTCCTAATCCCCCTCAATTTCTGAAGCGTTGTGAGGCGTTACGACACATATGGCCCACCAACCATAGACACATCTCAACGCCTCCTGACGCCTCCGTATTGACGCCTCTCAACGCCTCCTTACGTATTGGACCCACAAAACATAGACACGTGAATTATTTTCCTCATACTTTCCAATGCTTCTCCAAGCATTGTAAAAAAGTTCTAATTTAACATCCTACACAAGATTAAATACAAAACATAAATCAAATAAAAGCCTAAAATCATATCCACTCTACCAGAGGTGCTACTCATCATGACAAAGCCCTGGGGTGCACTTGTGCTTAAAGGAAAATTTATTAAAGGGACCATAAAAAGCATCAAGATTAATCTAACATAAAGATTACATAAATCATAACTAAATATCTACTTATACAACTTATGTCAACTTTGTTCATAAGTCTAAACATGCCATAAAGAACATCATATCGAAAGTTCACTTCCATATCATGAGTACATTTTAAACTACAACAAAAACACTTCAAACTGAGTTTGATTTTTCATTCAAAATCTACACAGAAAAACCATATACAACCTTTCTAGAAAAGGTAGATCTCTTTACATGGAACCCAGCAAAACTGGATTTGCATTTTTCTGATTTTTCTACGATTTTTAAAGATTTTTCGAAGTTGCAGAGAAAACCTAAGAACATCTTTTACACTCGGGCCCCTGGACTAAGTTTTTGATATTACAACCATGCCCTTAGTTCACAGAAAACTCCCTAGGAAGATTTGAATCTTCACAATGTCGCCCCCGGCGGCCATAGGGACCTCGCCGGCGGTGATGGCCGGCCGGAGTTTGCCGACGAGCGGGCTCGTGGGTGCGCGCGCCTACCTGGAGGTGGTAGAGGCGGCGCCTTGGCCCGAGGCGGTGCTGGCAGCCAACCGCGGCGCGGCCATGGTGATGCCCCCGCCGGAGCTCGAAGTCCGGGCGGCGGCGGCCCAAATGCGAGGCGGCAACAACGGACGAGGCTTCAGGAAGACCTAAGGGAGGTGTGGGAGTGGATGGGTGGCGGCAGTTTGGAATGGAAGGCGGAGCTCCGCAACGGTGGCTATGGCGGTCCGACGGAGGTGAGAAGCAGCGACAGAGACCGGGGCTCCAGTTTTATGCGACCAACGTCACGTGCTCGACGAGGGTGAGGTGTTCGCGGTGAACTGATGCCAGAGAGGCGGCCAGCTAGCCCGCACTACAAGAAAACCAACCTTCTATGACGAAAATGCTCATGACGGGGAGGAATATCGTCATACAATGTGTCATAATATGACGCCATGATAGGATGGGTCATAAATTTAGGAAGCTCTAAACTATATATGATGATAGATTTTTTTTCATCACATATAGGTAGCCAGTACCGTCATAAAATGTGGTTGTCAGGTATCCGACTGACGGTTGTGAATTTGTGACGGTAAGTGTTGTCTTAATGTGACGACAATGGAGCATCACTGAATGTTTTTGCAAATATGATGACCCTTAGTGGGAATATACCCTCCATGCCATATGGACCCAGCACCATGACCCCTTGAGCCGTTGACCTATTCATTATTCCCCAAAATCCCCCACTCCCACACGGCGGCGGGCGGTGTCTGGGTGAGCGGAGCGCGGCTGTCGGTGGGGGGCTGGACCGAGCGCGGCGGGCAGCCTGGTGGAGCACGGGCGGCAGATCTCGTCAGGCGGGTGGCCTCTTGGCGAGCGTCGGTCAGGGTGGTGGAACATAGCTGCCGACGTGCAGCCTCTTGGTGACTCCGGCGAAGACGACGCCATGTCCAAGAGGGGAAGCTCAGCTAGTCAATCGAGGGCTACTGGAGCGTCCATCCATGGTGGGAGGCAGATTGAGCGGCATCTGGAGCCAAGGTCAAGGTGGGATGTGGTGTCGTATCCCCTTGGTAAGGAGACAGGGCTACCCTTGATCCCCTGCCCTGATTGTGGGCACGCGACAGTGGTAGAGAGGCGGTCAGGGAAGGCGACGACCGACAACTACCTGCGTGTGTTCTTCAAATGCCCAAGGAACTCGGTGAGCATCCACTTGTTTGAATTGAGTTGAGAATTTCTGCAACCCTATGTATCCAGTCATGGTGAATGCAATTGTTCTTTTATTGTTGTAGTTTCCTAAGCTTTGTGGGTTCTACAAATTCCAAAGGCAGTATTTGGATAAGCTGGAGGAGCTTGGCATTGTCGCAATCCAAAAATTCCCCCTGGCAGTGGACATTGGTGATGAAGCTAAAGAGGTAGAAGATGCATCATCTGGTGGGAGAATGATCATGAATATGCAGGCTGCTGAATTGAAGATTGAGGCCAAGGTGGACAATCTGATGAGGAAGTTTAACATTTTGGTGATTGTTTTAGCATTTTGTCTTGGCTGTGTGGTGATGTATGTTGAAAATCAGAAAGTTAGGTGAAGTTCACCACCTAATGTATCTTAGTCTTGGTAGGTTATGAAGTGTAGTATGAACAATATGCAATTCAGTGCAATTGGTCTAGGCTTTTGTAACATATGATCAATCTGATGTTTTCTCAAGGAATGCAATTTATACAATTGTGAAACATTATGTGCCAATATTGGATGGAAATTGTTGTCAACAAAAAATGTTGGATGAAAATTTGGCAGAATGTATGTTATTTGCAGCCAATGCATTTTGTGGGAAATACTTGGCAGCAGAATATGTCAATTAAAATTTTGACAGCATATAACCTAAACATGAAATGATTGGCAACAAAATGTATCCATTAAAATTTTGGGAGCATGTAACATAGCCATTCCATACAATAGAATTTTATTTTAACAGAACCATTGCATACAAGGTAATGGTTGAGAATTTAAGACATAAATTCACATACAAAGGTTCAGACATAAATTCAGACATAAATTTCAGATACAAAGGTCTTGATACAATGCAGCAAGGCATACAAATTTCATATGCAAATTCAGATAAAAAGGTTCTTGGTTCACTAAAACCTCTAGCAAGCTCAACATTCAGATACAAATTCAGTAGCATGAATCAGGTACAAGGTCAGTCATCATCACTATCATCTTCTGATATACTCGCTTCGTCAGGACTATGGTACTCAAGGAAGGTATCATCTTCATCTTCACTCCATGTTTCTCCACGTTCAGGTGTTCCTTGATTTGCACGGATGCTCTGAAGAAGGTGTGCACTAACAGGGCTTCCTGGCTGATTATGTTGCAACAAATCCGTATCAGGACCAATGTCTTGGATAGTACAATTTTCAGGCGAAGTATTTTCCTCTTGGTATGCCTCCTGAGATCTCATCTGTACTTGTTCATGGATTTGTTGATTTTGGGCAGCCTCTTCAACATCATATATATGTCGGTGGCCAAAATCTTGTACAACTCGCCAACTATCACCCAATTTGGTATCTTCCAAGAAAAATACCTGCGATGCATCTGTGGCTAGAATGAATGGATCATCCTTATACCATCGACCTTCAATGTTAATGCTTTTGAAGTAACCATCATCTTTTATTTCGTATGTCTTTTCCTCAAGATTGTACCATTCACACCACAGTAAGATAACAGATCTAGGTCCTCTACTGTTTTCAGTGTAATTCAACTCAATAATTTCTTCCACTTTCCCATAGAAATAAATAATATGACCATTGTGCTCACCTAAAGTCTTAATGGTGCAGTTCTGTGTTTTCCTTTGTGCCTCACGAGCCTTGGTGTGGTACCATATCCCATTAATTATACATGCTAAGTATGATCGCACACGCCTATCAGGTCGACATGCGAGTGAGTACAGGTCTTCATCAACACTTGTGCCTTCATTTTTTAGTCTGGTAAGCTGCAGGAAACAAGAATGAAAATGTAAGCTGCAGGAAACAAGAATGAAAATGTAAGCTGCAGGAAACAAGAATTGTTGGCCCTCAACAGCTACAGCTGAGCACACTCAAGCTTACTCACACTCTACACTGGAGGTAGAAGAAGAAGGAGCAAAGAAGAAAGCAGAGAAGACAGACACACACAACCCAGTTGTGCTGCTCGACTGAAGTGAGCTGCAGCTGCTCCATCACCTTGTATTTACTTGTTGTTGTGGCCATGCTGCTGCTAGTCAGCACACCACTACTTAGCTACTGCTGTGCTTGACAGCTTCTATACACAAGCTACTGCTGTCCTGGACAGCATACATACAAGTAGAGCACTCAAGCTACTCTAGGTAAAAGATAGTGAAGGAGCAAGGCTAATTATCTAACAAGAATGAATAGGTAAGCTGAAGGACATACATGTTTCTCAAACCATGTTGAAAATTGTGTTGACATCATTTTCTCAATATTGTTGACCTGTTGCTGTTCCAACTCTGCCCTATACATGCTGCAAAGAAGGTGGTTAGTTTACTTCAATTATTAATAGTAAATAAGGTTGCAAAGAGGATTTGTGCTCTAAAATAAGGCTGGCAGAAATGAAATGACATAATTTACTTACTCTTTATACTCATCGACCTCTTGGCAATTATTTAGAACAAACCAAGCCATGGAGTCATAGTCATCATCTTTATGAAGTGTAGAAGCACCCAGCAGGTTAATACTATGTGCAAAAATGGAAGAATCATTGGGTAAGATGTTCTGTCCTCCATCTGAGTTTCTCTCAGGTCTTGTGAACCTAGTAATAATGTCACTAAAATATGTTGAGCATTGGGTTAGACACTCATTTGCAGTGTATGCCTCTGCAATAGATCCTTCAGGTCTTGCTCTATTGCGGATGAAACGCTTAAAGGTGCCCAATCTTCGCTCTATGGGGTACATCCAACCATACTGAACCGGCCCCCGAAGCAATGCCTCGTCAGGTAAGTGTACTGCTAGGTGAACCATAACATCGAAGAATGCTGGAGGATAAATTTTCTCTAGTTTGCAAAGAATAATTACAATATCTTTCTTCATCTGATGTAGTTTATCAACCTTTAGAGTCTTGGAGCACAGTTCTCTGAAAAACCTACCCAATTCAGCAATTGCGAGCATCATCAGCAAAATCGGGGTAGGTATCATCAAAATCTTTCCAAGCATTGCCATCAGCAGGATGTCTCATTTCATTCTCAACTTGGACCCTCTCCTTGTGCCATCTAGCAATTTTTGCCCGCTGCTTTGAGATAAATAGCCTTTGAAGGCGTGGTATTATTGGGAAGTAACGCAGCACCTTATGAGGAACTTTCTTTCTACCCACCTGATTCACTTTCCATCTTGATTCACCACAGACTGGGCACTGCTCAAGTTCTGCATCGTCCCCCCAAAATAAGGCACAATCATATTTGCACACATGAATACAAACATAACCAAAACCAATCTTCCGGAGTAGAGCTTTAGTCTCATTAAAGGACTTAGGGAGGCTAACATTGCAGAACGTTGTCGATAGCAACCCAAGTATTGCATCGAACCCAGAAGTTGTTATCCGATTATACACCTTTATATGCAGCAGTTTAATGATGAATGTCAACCTAGACTCCTCAGTGCAACCTTCAAAAAGTTCACGCTTTGCCTCTTCCATGAGTTGTTGATACAAGTTTCCACTGATGCCATGGCTAAGTGCAGTGTACAGATCTTGAATCAACCCCTGAACTCCCCTTGCGCTATCATCTAGCTCATCTTCAGGTTGTTCATCATGAACCGGTGCATGGTCATTTCCATTCCATTGCATACCCTCAGCACCCACAGGGGTAATACCATCAGCTTCATCATCAGTATCTCCCTCTCCATGGTGAATCCAATGTGTATAGGACCTACAGAACCCGTTCACATGGATATGATCCTCTACGACAGCTTGACTAAGTCAGTTGTGATTCAAGCATCGACGACATGGGCAACTGATTTCCTCATCTGTACTAAAATGGATTCTGACAAATCCCATGAATTGTTCAACACCATTCAGGTAGGGAGCACTAAATGGCAAACTATCATTTATCTAGCTTCTATCCATTGTGCCCAAACAAATGTAGGGGGGAATGTTGGAACTGAAAATTTGCACTCTAACAGATCAAAAGGGGAACAAAGGGGAAGAACTGTGGTTGGGGTAAGCTCACCTTGCATAAGATCTGGCCTCAAGCCTGTGAGGCACTGCAGATCTGCCTCAAGCCGACGCAGAGGTTGCAGAGGTGCCGCCGGTGAGGCCACCTCAAAGTGGACGCGATGTGGCATGAGCTTCCGGCGAGGCTGCAGTGGTTCCGCCAGGGAGGAAGCTCCGGGGTCGCCGGTGAGGAAGCAGTTGCCGAGATTCGGGTGACGCCAGCTCAACGTGGTCGAGATGTGGCGTGCTTTTGCCGCGAGGCTGCAGCGCTGGTGAGATAGCAGTGGGGTCACCGGCGGCGCTGAAGGTGGGCTCACCGGCGAGGAAGAAGTGGGCTCGCCGGCGAGGCTGCGGGTGAGCCCAGCTCAAAGGGGCTGAGATGTGGCCACTGGCCACTGATGCCCCCAGCCACACTGCCGAGGCAACCCGTTGTGGCCTCTCCTTGTTGTTAGCCACAACAGGGTATGACATGTGGGCCCAACGTTTGGATGACATGTGGGCCCTTCTATTTCAAACTGCATTTTGGAACTCTAAATCATTTCAAATGAAAAACTTATGAATACCAATGTTGTGCATCTCATCAATACCTACAACTTTGGTATTGGTCATTTTTTCATGTGACTTTGTTTGGATAGTTCAAATTTTGAATTTAAAAATGTTCAAACTTCAAACACTAGTTTGGGGTACTAACAAATTCAAATGATCAACTCATGAATACCATTTTTGAACATCTCATCAAGTGGACAACTTTGGTATTGGTCGTTTTTTCATCTGATAAAGTTATGTTACAAGTGTTCACAAATTTTACTAGTCTCTCTTAGTGTTTATGAAACCATAAGAGAGATACCTAAAATTTGTGAACACTTGTAACATGACTTTATCAGATAAAAAACGACCAATACCAAAGTTGTCCATCTTGATGAGATGTTCAAAAATGGTATTCATGAGTTGATCATTTGAAATTTGTTAGTACCCCAAACTAGTGTTTGAAGTTTGAACATTTTTAAATTTAAAATTTGAACTATCCAAACAAAGTCACATGAAAAAACGACCAATACCAAAGTTGTAGGTATTGATGAGATGCACAACATTGGTATTCATAAGTTTTTCATTTGAAATGATTTAAAGTTTCAAAATCTATTCCAGAAAAACTATTTGAATTCCAAACACTACTAATACTGTCACTGACATGGTGGACCCAACGCAGCAGACCAAAATTTTCTCACCCCGCGCCCCCCGCTCTCCCGCGCTCAATTCCCTCACTGACACATGGGTCCCACCGCGCCAGAAAAAATAAGCACCCTCACCTCCCGTGCTGATTCCGTCACCGACAGACGGGCCCCGCCTCACCTCCCGCTCAAGAAGGGAAAATTTCCTGGCATCCTCCTCCATTATCCACCCGCTCGCGCGGCCAAAGGGCAAAAAAATCCCCAAAGTCCCAAGTCACATGGCCTCTTCCCTCCAGTGCCGCCACTCGCCCCACCGTTGATCCACTGCCCGCCGTCGAGCCTAGCCCCACCGGCCTCCTCCTTGCTCCACTGAACCCTAGCGCTGCCACTCGCCTCACCGCATATCCACAGCCCGCCGTCGAGCCTAGACCCACCAGCCTCCTCCTGCCTCCACGGTTGAAGTTCATCAGATGTGACAACAACTGAAGTAAGTCAAACCTCTTGGTTGAAATCCACCTTCTCTCTTGTTGCATTTTTACTGGAACTGAATCGAGTTGCTCTTTCTGCATTCCGTCATAGTAGTGTTACAAGAAATGCCTAAGTCCAAGTATGAGCGGGAGAGGGATGCAAACATTAAGAGTATTCAAGATGTTTTTGCGTCCTTGGGTATTGACGTGTTAGCTAAAACTGTTAATTCAGCACTATCAAAAGAGCAAGTGGGCAAAGGGAAGGCATTAGAGTCGGAGAAACCAGAATCTGACAATGACTATGATCCCAAATCTGACCTTGATAACCTCTCCGACAGCGAAGATGATTGTGATTATGATGACGACCTCAATACTGAGGTGAGATGTATTAGTAGGTCACTTAACAAGTTAACTTGTCTCTATATTTGTTTTAGGGAACCCTTTGTTCTATGCCTGCATATATCACAATTGCTTGTTGTTTGTTGAACTGTTGCTTGCATATATCACAATTGCTTGTTGCTTGTTGAACTGTTGCCTGCATATATCACAATTGCTTGTTGCTTGTTGAACTGTTGCCTGCATATATCTCAATTACTTCAATTTACAAGATGCTTGTTTCTCTTGCTAGGTAAGAACAATGCCTCCAAGATCTCGACAAGCAAACAAGAAAGAAAAGGCGGCCCCAATGGCCCCAATCCCGGCTAGCCCAGTAAGAGTGACTAGCGCAAGTCTTAGAAAGATGCAAACCCCACCCAGATATACCCGAGCCACTGCATCTATAGTTACGGCTCTTCAGAAAAATACTACACCTAAAGGCAGAAACCAACCGAGGCCACGAGCAAACTTGTCCACTAGCAACCTTGCAGCACCTAGCCAGAACACAAACACCATACCCACTGCTCCTAATTTGCACCATGCGCCAGGTAACCAGAACACAAAAACCATACCCACTGCTCCAAATTTGCACCAGGCGGCAGGTAGCCAGAACACAAACACCATACCCACTGCTCCAAATTTGCAACACACCTTATCTACAGGCAGCAGCCTGCCAACAAATAGTATGAATCGAATGCCTACTCCCACAAGTCCTATCAGGATTACAAGGTCCACTGCTAACTTGTTCCAGCAGCCTGCTTCCACAACTGGTACGGTGCCATCAACTGTTGTGGACAACTCGCCAGGAGGACAGAGCTCTAGGCAGAGCAATGAAATGAATGAAGTGAATGAACACTTTGATGGTGCTAACTGTTCACAAGATCAAACAAGTGGAGAGATGCATGAAGACAGTGAGCCAGGTACATGATATTTCCCTCCAAGCATTGTCTTCTGCATTAAGTAACTATAACATCGTTACTAAATAACCTTTATTGCTAATGCAGTGCCTATCCAGATAAGGACTGTTCGTAAGAAAACCATGGGTCATGGCTTAGAGAGGATGATTAGACGAGGAAACAAGATGGCTATCCAGGTGGCTGAAGGGAAGTTGAGACCTCATGTCCCTATTCAAGCTGCTAAACTGGCATCAGAGTGTGGTGTTGCCCTTAGAGATAACCTGCCTATCTACACATCTTGGAAACAATACAAAGATAGGGATGGGCAGGAAGAAGTAGCAAAAGTCCTCAGGAAAGTAGCGGTGAGATAACTTTTTCATTGACCCTAACCTTTACATTATATACAAGTTTCCTTTTTCCAATAATTGTTAGCATTAATTCATTTTTGGTTCCAGTCAAGGTTGGATGTGGATGTCAGGAATGATGGTCCAAGCAAAGCGGCATGCACTGATATCATTAAGAAGGGAGTAAAGCAGCAGAGGTATCTCCTGAAAAGGAAGTACTTCGATGATGAACTTACAAGAGAACAGTTGTTGGCCAAAGAACCTCCACCTAATATGAAGGCAGAAGAATGGGAAAAGCTGGTTGACTATTGGTGTGATCCCAAAGTTCAGGTCCATGATTGCATTATCCTGATATTTTTCTTTGAATCCTATCTGACATGCTTGCATTACCTAGATTTGTAGAATAATTAATGGCTACAAGTTAGTAGAACATGGCAGAGACATGTTGTAATGAACTACTTAGAATGTCTGTTATTTTATAACTTAGAGTGCCTGTTAGTTTAGCATTTGCCTCCTATTATCGTCTGATAGTCGGAATTAATATCTGCATATGCTTTTTTGAAGAAGGTTACAGAGTTAAGATAGATAAGTCATTGCTTCAGAAACCTATTTACTACACAGAAGCACTAGAGTTTAGAGCTATTGCTTTGCAAAGTGAAAATGATAAGAAATTTTTAGGAGTGATTACCTGCAGAGTTGTTCATCTTTTATGAGAACACTAGTATATCTGTATGTAACCCTTATACTGCATTTCTGTTCCAGGAGCATTGTGCTAAGAATAAATTTAACCGCGGTCAAGTTCGGCTTCATCAAAAGACTGGAGCTAGGTCCTATATTGCCCACCGATACAGCCTGGTATGAGAATTAAAAGTTCTTGTGTATCCCCTTTACAACTGTATGTTCCTGTGTATCCCCTTTAGCTGAAAAAACTGAGATCCAAATTATATGAATGTTGCAGAGGGCTAAGTACAACAACAGGGAACCAGATCCTGTTGAATTTTTTGGGGAATGTATGACTAGTCCACGAAATGGTCGTACTCCGCTTGCAAATCAGATATATGTAAGCTCAATGCTTTGAATCATGTCATTTAGTAAAATCATTTGCAGATTGGTACTTGAATGAAGCTTATAAGTGGAATTATTCTATGTAGGAGGATATGCTTGCTGAGAAGGAAAGAGAACCAGAAGAAGGTGAAGCACAGAAGTCTCCCACTCAGATTGTTGCTGACAGTCTTAGCCAGATTAGTCCTGCATCAACCTTCCTTCCAAACATCGGTGTGACTCCACAATCCAAGCCTCCCAGGTCTACTGCAGCCACGGAAGCACGACTGCGTTCTGAGTTTGAGGCCACAATCCAAGCAGAAAGAGAGGAAGCTGCTAGGAAGCAGGAACAATTGGAAGCACAACTTCAGGCTCAACAAGTCACGATTCAAGCAAACCAAGCTGCACTTGAAGAAAACCAAAATTTGCTACGCCAGACCCAAGAAGATATGAAGGGGATGCAGTCCAAGTTTGAAGAGACTAATGCACTACTGCGAGCTATGCTGAATCTACAGAAAGATGGGGCAGGTAGGTCCACCTGATTGACTTGATGATGCCTAGTCTTTTGCTGCATTGCTAGAACAGCAAACTTTGTCATTGTCAGAACTACATGTGCCCTCTGTGGTTGGAAACTTGTGTTCTTCAGTTGGTATGTTGCAACTGTGTGTGATGAAACCTGGAACTTGGTATTTGTGTGTTGAAACTGGGAACTTGGTAGTTGTGTGATGTTTAACCCCATGTGTAATATATTATGCTTTGGATTATCTATGGATGTATGTGCTATGGGATTGTATGTGGATGATGAGTTCTTTGTGATGAGTTATTGAAAATATGTGCCTGGAATGAATGTATTAATTTGACAGCAGTGATCATGTCAATGTTAATTAACAGTTGACAGTCATACATTACATGACACAACAGAAACGGTCATAAATTCTGCTTACCAATATATGACGATGTGAGATGGTCACAAAAACCATGCTGAATAAGGGTCTGGGGCACTTATTGCGACATTTTGACTTAAATTATGTGACACTTAAAGGCGTCATATAATGTCAACAATATGTGACGCCTTAGTGCACCGTCGCATAATGTCTCACATTATGTGACGGTACACAAAAATATCGTCACAAGGTACATTTAGCGACGGTTGATATGTGACGCCTCTTGTGATGGTGGGTTTTCGTCATAAGATACTTTTTATGACACTTTCTGTACTTTATATGACCATATCATTTTGTCATGGAAACCAGATTTTTTTGTAGTGTCGGCTGCATGCGCGCGGGCCGTGCGGCGCAGGCGCGCGACGGTGCGTGGCCAGGGGGCCCACGACCAGTCCGCGGCTTCGCCCGTAGACACGGCGTGTGGCCCCGCGGTCTTCGGCGTCCCCACAGTTCATGAGTCCACAGCGAGGGACGCGAGGTGTCTGTACGCCAGAGCGCGAGGGCCTCGACACGTGGCAAACCAGAGCGCACCGCACGCGCGACGCGGGAGTGTGGTGACGTCGGCACCCCTTTTTTATTTCATTTGGCTCTGTTCAACAATGCGAAACTCAAAATATCCAAAGTAAAGTTGAAAATCTCCAAATACAAAAGTTGTAGAGTAACTATAGGACTTCAACTTTTACAAAGGGTGACCTATGTTTTGATGATTCGTTTGATGGGAAAAAAACTTGGCGAAGTTGCAGTTTTTCCACAGCTGGAATTATACTATTCATAAGGGCTTCAACCCTGTTTTTGGCTAATTTGCACTCAAAATTTGAATGTCCGCCAATTATGAAAGTTATGTTCCCGGAAAACAACGAAAAACTTTTGTATTGGCATAATTTGAAGTTTTATTATGAAATTTGGAGAACGCGCTAGAAAACCATTTAAAGAGTATAGAGCTCTAAAGGAGTTTGACCAAGTTTGTATATTTGACCAAGGATTAGGCTAATACCGTCATTAACAGAATTAATTCATGTCATTTAGCTAATTAACATCAGCAATGTTACAGCACACAGATTCTATATCTGAAGTATAGTATTCCTTCTGAGTCTACCTTGAACTCTGGTCCTTTCCCAAGTCCTATAGAGTCCTGAAGTAGCATAATTTCTCTACTCTGTTTCTGTGCCTCTTTGATTTGTGCTTCTAACATGGGTTGAATTTGCAGATTTGTAAGGTATCCAAGGGGTACTGTATGCAAATTCATGGCTTTCATCTCCTTTTTCAATTCTTCAGATGTTGTTACCTTCCTACTAAGGGCATTTGCTACTACATTAGCTTTTCCGGGATCATACTTCAGCTCCAAGTTGTAGTCTTTGATTAACTCTAACCATCTTCTCTGCCTGAGGTTTAGCTCTTTTTGAGTGAGTATGTATTTCAAACTCTTGTGATCTGTATAAACTTCACACTTATTTCTAATGAGATAGTGTCTCCAAATCTTTAGGGCATGAACCACTGATGCTAATTCTAAGTCATGTGTTGGATAATTGGTTTCATGTTGCCTTAGCTGTCGGGATGCATATGCAATAACTCTATCATTTTGCATAAGCACACTTCCTAATCCTCTTCTTGATGCATCACAATATATCACAAAGTCTTGATGAATGTCTGGAAGTGCTAACACTGGTGCTGAAGTGAGTTGCTTCTTGAATTTCTGAAAACTTTCTTCGCAGGTTGGGGTCCATTTGAAGGCTACTCCTTTCTTGGTTAACCCAGTCATTGGTCTGGCTAATTTTGAAAATCCTTCAATAAACCTTCTGTAATATCCGGCTAACCCAAGAAAACTTCTAATTTCTGTCACATTTCTAGGCTGAGGCCAATTCATGATTGCTTCTATCTTTGATGGATCCACTGCTACTCCATTTTGTGTGATGACATGTCCTAAGAATGCAACTTGTTCTAACCAAAACTCACATTTGCTGAATTTGGCATAGAGTTTATGAGCTCTTAATCTATCTAGGACTATTCTCAAATGTCTCTCATGTTCTTCTGCAGTCTTGGAGTATATTAAAATATCATCTATGAGTACTACCACAAACTTATCCAATTCCTTCATGAACACTTTGTTCATGAGATTCATGAAATAAGCCGGGGCATTGGTTAATCCAAATGGCATGACTGTGTACTCATACTGTCCATATCTGGTTACAAAAGCTGTCTTGGGTATGTCATCCCATTTGACTTTTAGCTGGTAATATCCTGATCTCAAATCTGTCTTTGAGAAATACTTGGCCCCCTTTAACTGATCAAACAAGTCATCTATTCTTGGTAATGGGTACTTGTTGTTTATGGTCACGTCATTGAGTGATTAGTAATCTATGCACATCCTAAGGGTTCCATCTTTCTTCTTGACAAAGAGTACCGGTGCCCCCATGGTGAGGAACTTGGTCTATTGAAGTCCTTGGCCAATAACTCTTTTAGTTGCTTTTTCAATTCCTCTAATTCATTTACTGCCATTTTGTAGGGTCTTTTGGCTATAGGTGTTGTTCCAGGAAGTAAATTTGTCATAAACAACATCTCTATCTGGTGGTGGTCCTGGTAACTCTTCTGGAAATACATCTAGATACTCCCTTACTACTGGTACTTGGTCCACTGTGGTGACTTCCATTACACAGACCATTGGGGTGACATGCTTGGGCTGCGTCTGACACTCTACAACTTGTCCTCTGGCACTAACCAAGGTAACTGTCCCATCTTCACAATCAATTTGTCCCTTGTGTTCTTTCAACCAGTTCATACCCAGTATCAGATCTATTCCTTTAGAGTTTAGTACTATGGGTTTAATTATAAACTCTACCCCACTTAAAGTGAGTTTGACCTCGAAAACTTGGAGTTGACAGGGAATTTTTGATCCAGGGGTTTTTGCTACTATGGGGTGTGTTAGAGGTATGGTGGGTAGTCGATTTTCTTGAACAAATTTGGATGATATGAATGTATGTGATGCTCCAGAATCAAATAAGACAGTAGCGGAGGTGGTATTCACGGGAACTTACCAAGCACAACGTCTGACGCGGCTTGGGCTTCCCCGGCCTCCATGTGATTAATCCGTCCTTGGGAATAGGACGACGTTGGCCTCCGTGGTGGTGGTCCATTTCATTCGCATCCTGGGGCAGCAGGTCGAGAGCTTCCAATTGAAACGGCTGGTGTATTGGCTTGTGATTTGAATGGGCAGCTGGCCACAAAGTGTCCAGGCTGGCAAAAGTGGAAACAGGTTTTGTCACTCATGGCAGGGGCACTGACTGTGCTCCTCGGGGGTTGTGAGCTGGCTTGACTATGGACTGGTGTTGTAGGCTGAGAGGTGATGCTGCGTGTTGGTTGACTACACACAGGATTTTTGGGTGTAAAACATGTATTTGATGGGGTAGGATTTTGGGTTTTGGGTGGTCTCCCTTGTGAGGCAGTGCGGTAAGTCATAAACTTGCGCCTTCGATCCTCCTCATCATGAACAGTTTTGGCTAGGATTGACTGGTTTATTAGGGTGTTGAAGTCTGGGTATATATGTGGGGTTAACTGTTGACGGTAGAGGTTCTTCAGTCCCTTCTTGAACCGAGTTTGTTTCTTCTCATCAATGCTGACATCATCCGGGGCATAGTGGGCTAGCTTCATAAACTTCCGGTGATACTGAGGAATTGTCATTCCTCCTTGCTTGAAAGCTCTGAATTCATCAGCCTCCTTTCCATTGCTCCTTCAGGAATATGATATTTCCTGAATTCCTCCTAAAATTCCTCCCAAGTAATCTCTTCTGCGTCATTAGCTGCCATACAGTAATTATCCCACCAGTCACTAGCTGTTCCTTGCAGTTGATGTGTGGCCAACATGATCCTGTCCTTACCTACCGCATGGACTGCATCTAGTTTCCGAGTAATGACCTTTAACCAATCATCTGCTTCCAACGGTTCATCGAAGTTGTCAAAGGTAGGTGGGTTGGTTCTAAGGAATTCTATGATCTTTCTAGTTTGTCCACAACCACTTCCAGGGCGATGGTTATGGTTTTGGGTAACTCCCTCGGCTATGACTTCCATTAGTCTAGTTTGAGTTGCCATAACAGCTACTAGGTCATTTACTGGTGGTGGGGGTGGGTTCTTGCTCTTCCTCTGATATATCCATATCCTCTGCTTCCTGCTCTACTTCCACTCGCTGAAACCTCTACCTTCTCTGTGGTGGCCTCTGGTGAACACTCTCAGTTCGGGATTCATCCCGTGGTTCTGCTGGCATCCTGTTTCTGTGATCACGGCGTTCTTGGATTCTTGCAGACCTCTTGGGTGCCATCTGTATGTGCAACCAGAGTAGGGGTAAGCCTAAGGTCTCTAAGGGGATGAGTATAGAAGAAAGGGATAAGTATAGATCTATGAAAAGACAAGTATAGAATACGTTGCTATATGTTGTGCACAACCAATTATATTTTATTTATATCCAGGGAAAGGGTTCATTGCCCCTTTAGCCACTCACAAGCAATATACGTTCTAACTTAGAACTGTTGCTGCCTATACATTATTTACTAGCTAATCTACATTTGTACACCTGTACACCGCCCACTTTCTAGTTCTAATCCCATGTGTTGCTCTGGCGGTAATAGTCCTCCCAGAAGTGTGATCCACTTAGTGAGTCCTTCTCCCACATGTTGTTGATGTCGGTTGCCAATTCCGACATTCCCCATTCCTCAATAAACTTCTCTACATCCCACTTATAGTCGGACTGGGATGGATGGCTGTCGACGGATGAGCTTTCGGGGGTTCCTTCCTCGACAAGAGTCACGACCTCCAATCCTGAAGTTGCCCACGATATCTCCGTGGGTCCTTGCTTTTCAAGGGCTTCTGCAACCTCCTTTCCTTTGTCCTTCCTTGCCCATTGGTCGAATTCCTGCATCGTGGCTTCATCCTTCTTGGCTTCCTTCCTGGCTTGGTTGACCCATGGGTTGGGGAAATATTCTTCTGGCTCTTCTGGAATAATAGGCAACGGTGCTACTTTAGGAGGCTTGGCTTTGGCTTCAGTGGATGTCTTACAGTTAGCTGAAGAGGTTCCTGTTGGGCTAGTTTTGGCACTCTTCTTAACAATGTGCTTGAGATCTCGCTTAAGCTCAAGAGTAGCTTCCTCCATAAAGTTCTGGGCTTCCTTAGCTCTCTTCTCTATTTGAGATGACTGATCCAGTATTCCTTCCATATGGCTCTCTGTTATAGCTAATTGATTCTTTAACTGTTTAGTTCGGTATACGACATCTTTGAGATTAATATTCTGGACCTCATATAGGTTCTCTAGGGATAAGAGGTAAGATACGGTCATAGCCATAGTAGAATGGTTGACCGGTACTATCTTTGTTAGGAGGGCTTTGATGCGATAATCCCAGGCAGTTTGCCGGCTTCTCCCTATGGGTAGATACTGGAGAGAGGTTTGGGCTATAGCGGTAGATTTGATTCCTTCCTTAGCAAGGTACATTATGGCTTTCTTCGCTATTACTTGTAGGGTATCACTAAACCGGACACCTACTGTTGTAACTGCGTAGAATGTTCGTTTCACAATTGATGGAGGTTTTCCTAAGGTCAGGCTCATCTCACAATATGGTATTCCATCCAGAACAAACTCTCTGCCCTTGTATTCCGGACGTTGAGTGTAGCCTAATTCTGTCATTGCTTTCCATAAAACTCCTGGAAATCCCACGTTTCCTGAGCAATCTGAGTGTGTCCATCCGATTTCATCGGTCCAGTTGTTTCCTTCCATGTCCTACTAGAGGCAAAAGTCTTGTCACTAACGTCCCTAGAAAACTTCCTAAAGCAGAAGGTAAGAGAATAGAGTTTCTATTTTATTTTAATCAGACTAAATGGAGCTATGGTCAAGTACCACTCTGGTACCATCCTGTGGGGGACCGCCCTAAGGGGTGGGCCCGAATGCCTTTTCGTATCATTCCCTGGATCATTAGATGATACGGGCACTTGCACAAGAAGTATCACAACAGTATTTTGTTTATTTATTCAGATATTTTACATAAGGTTGGAAAAGAGAAAAGCACACTCTATACAAGTGGGGCCGCAGCCTCAACCTTATTCAAGCAGCGGCGATCTACATAGTGGACTCACACCTCAAGCATCTTGACTCCTAGCTCGGACCCAGGGGATCCTCTTAGTCATAAGCCTCTGGTTCCTCGTCTGGTAGAAGGGATAGGGGAAGCAAGAGTGAGCACCGGATTGGGTACTCAACAAATTCCACAGTGGAGAAGACCAATACGGAGGGGGTTCGGCCACTAGTGGGCCTAAGCACACATCCATGATACTGAATGTAAAGTACGGAATTTAAGTGCGAAAGAGAGAGGTATGTAATGTAGTAGTATAAAGTAGTCTTGGTCATGGAGGGCATCCACTTCCCTACCAATCCCCTGATTATATAAAATCTATCTGGGTTCCGTCAAGGACATCCCTATCCAGCCTTATGCCATACTCGGGCTCCATTTAAGGACAAACCCAACTCAAGTCCAAGTTATCCTTAACCAAATGCACCTCTAGTATCCTAAGGTGTATACTAATCAATGGGAGCTTTTACTAAGTGGGCTCATAACCGCGAGCCTCGGCTATTCGAATAGATTCATAACTCTAGCCAGAGGGGTACGCTTTACCCGCACGGTCGATCAGCCCATACCTTGTACGGGGGCGGTACTGACCTACGAAACCCGTACCCGCTGGCGTCTATTCATGAACTACATTATCATCCAATCCTAGACTACATTCCCTAGCTCCACCCACGTCTACACTAGGATCTAAGCATGGGTCATTCCACCACCATCCGCTACGCGGATCCAGTTTCCTGGGAAAAGATGCATCAATATAAAATGTGGTATACAATACCACCGCGTCACCCTGGCGCCATAACATACCCGATGACCCGTGCCGACTAGACCTGGGACTCTGCAAAGGTCTTGCTCCAGCATATCCGTTGCCCACCATGGCCCCTTGGGGTGGTTTACTAGGTGCAGTGGCGGGGTGTGGATCAAGTCCTCACATAAGTAGGCATTCCCGAAGGCTATGCCTTTTTGGCCCGTGCGGCCGTACAAAACACTAGAAAGACTATCCCATGAACTGGACCTTATACGACCGGAGTAAGCATGGACAATACCCTCCACTAAGGTTGCCCCCATACTCCCAGGTCTATCCTTAAAGGTTCTATTACTTTAGTCCAATTCATGCAACTACCATATTCCCTCTAAAAGTATATTTGATTAAAAAGGAAATACAGAATGTAGAATTTTGTAGTATTTAAGCGGGAAAGCATGAAGTAAAGATGAGATGTTATCTATGGTAGAAGTCAAGGAATGTTATGGAACTTGCCTTCCTCGTAGTCTTGATCGTTCAGAGCTTCTTCCTCGTAATCCGGGTCGTCGATCAGGTTCTCGAAATCAGTGTCATCCTCTATAAAGCGTAGTTATACAGAAAAATGGAAATCACACAATTCAAGCATAACAATTCATCAAACATGGGTTAAAGAAGAGGGGATAGGGTTCCTAGGGTTTTGCGATCGAAACAGAGGAAAATTCCTATACCCGAGTACATAAAATATGGACCCGGTAAATAGGAAAAGGTGCAGGAAATTATTCTAGGGACTAGGCATGTGAGATTTGAGTGAAAAGAGTATGAATAGGCTCAAAATAGGCTCTAATATTTATGGTGAGTTTTTGGGAATTTTTAAGATGGCTAACTAAGCTTTGGTGTGCATTTGGCCGGGTGTACCTAGCAGAAACAGGGGGAAAGGAGAGACTGACACACGGGCCAGGGGCTGACACAGCGCGTGGGGCTGGCGTAGGCACATGTGGCACCTATGTCGCAGCCGCATGGTGCACCGGCGCTTGCGTGGCTCCTTCGTGGTGTGGGTGTGTGTGTGGTGCACGTGAGCCTGGTGCAGGGAGAGGGAGAGGGGAGATGGTGCCGCCCGGTTGGGACACTGGAGCCGCCGCGGGATAGGGGAGAGCTCGCGCGGAGTTGGTGATTCCCAATGCAAGGGCTCGCCGTCGGGGACGGAACCTCACCGTGGACATGCAGCAGGGCAGGGCAGAGCCAGGAGTGGGGCTTGTGGTCGACGGGGGTGACCGGTGGCGGCGCAGCGGCTCGCCGGAGCAAGGCAAGGGCGCGGCCGCAGACAGAAACACGCCTAGAGGGGCTCTGGTGCATAATCAAGCGTGCGTGCGTGCGGGTGCCTAGTTTGCACGGCTGTTTGTTCGGGCAGCATAACGGCTCGCCGGAGAGGTGCCGGCGGTGAGCGCTTGCCCGGCGGAGGTGCGGCGGCGGCGGGGTACTCTATGGCACTACGGCTAAAGGGAAGATGCTAGTTAGGCAGCATAATAGCACTCACCGGCACTCGCCGGAGATGGGAAGAGCAGGGATATGCTCGGAGGCGGAAGGCTATTTGCCGGCGGAGCAGGGCTTCGCCAGGAGAGAGGGGGTAGAGGGGGTGGTGGTGGTGTGGTGAGGAGTGGAGGTGAAGTGTGGAGAGGTGAGGAGCTCAGGGAGCTCGGGGGCTCTATTTATAGGCCGGAGGAGGGGAGCTCGGCCGGGATGGGGCGGCGGCCATGGCGACGTCACCCGGCTTCCGGCGGATAAGCTCGAGGAGAGGAGGAACGGATGGCGATAAGGGCTGGGCCGAGCCAGGTGAGTGAGGCGGTCGCAGTGCAGGTGTTAGGTCGGCAAGTGCAATGGTAGGGAGGGAGATCGAGCGGGGTGGCTTGCGGCGGCGCTCTGGAGTGCGGCGCAGCTGTCGATGGTGGCTCGCGTGTAGTACAGCCGTGAGGGCGGGGAAACGAATTCAAGCGGCCGGGGAGTACGGCGGTGGTGTGGGTGATTGCGGCGTGCGCGCTGGAGGGATGGCTAGGGGTACGGAGGAGCGGCTTCGCGTGACATGCCGGCGGTGGCACTCTGCCATGGCGCAGCAAGGTCAACGATGACGGCACGGGGCGGAAAAGCGAGCACTTTTTCCGTCTTGCGGGAGGATGGAGGGAAAGGTATGGGCGGCCTGGCACGCGCGCTTGCGTACGGCGAAAGGCTGCGGGGAGGGAGGAGTGCGGTGGTGGGCGCGATGAAGGAGGGGGAAAAGGTGTTGCGGCGCGGTGAGGACGACGACGTCAGCTGGCGTCATCGCGCGGATGCTGGGCCGCTGGGCTGTGCTGGGCCGTGCGGGAGGTCGCGGGTTACGCGGGGAGGCAGAGTAGGAGTAGGTGGGATGGACTTCGGTGTCGGGCTGCGTGAAGGGGTTGCGGGCCGCGCGGGGAAGGGAAGTAGGAGGGGGTGGAGTGGACTTCGGAGCTGGGCTGCGTGAGGAGAAGGCCCAGTTGTGGTTTGAAGTCTTTTCTATTTGTTTTGAGAAGGGATTTGAATTCTAATTCAAATTTGAAGTGTTTTTAATCTAGAGCTTGCTCTAGAATATCCTTAGGGAAATATTAGTGAGAATTTGGGTTGTAAAGAATGTTATCTCAAACAAATGCACATGTATATGTGATGAAAGAGAGAGGGACTTGGTTGTAAAATGCAGAATTAATGCATTTAGGTCCTATGGATTTTAAAGAAATTTTCAGGGACCAAATTTTAAAACCTAGAAAATTCGGGATGTTACATCCCTCTTCGGCTCGCATCGGTGGTGCTCTCAGTCCGGCGGCTTCCTCCGCTCGCCTCCCTCCTCTTGTGGGTGGGTACGGGGTCGCCTCAGCTGCCGGTGCCGGCGGGTGGACTTGGACGTCGACGGCCGCGACGCCTCTCATCGGCGGCAGCGGCTCCCTCCCTCTCGCAGGCGGCTGGCGTCCCAACGACTTCGTCCCGCCCCCGTCCACCCTCCGTCCGATGACCGGCGGTTCGGGGCTTGTGGGCCCTCCCTTCGTCTTCGGTGCGGGTGCTGGCGGGGGAGGCTGCTCCGAGCTGCAGCACCCCCTCCAGCTCCGGTGCCACCTTCCGCAGGCGGCGCTGGAGTCCAGCCTGGTGCCATTGCTGCTTCCGACCGCTCCTCCTCCCTGCCTCCTCGGTGGGCTTCTCGACGTTGCCTGCTTAAGCTCTTCGTTGCCAACTCCTTGGATCCCTACTGTGTTTCCCATCGCTCTGCCTTTCACCTCGGCTGCGACGGTCGGCTATGTTGATGGGGTTTTGGAGGCCTTTGGCGAAAACCGGCATTGTCGACAACGGTTACGCTCTTCCGTAACTCACCCTACTGGGGGTGTTGTTGCGGCCTCCAGATCCCTTCGGTTTGCCAGGTGAAAACTTGGCCTGCTCCTTCGAGAGCGGGCGGACGATGGCGGTGTTGTCGTCACTTCCTTCTTGAAGACTTCATCCTGCATGACCTCTTCGCTCGGCCTCCGCCTCTTCCGGGATGTTTGTCAGGCGGTTATGTGCGTGTCTCCATGATGTATCTTCTCTACAGGCTTTCGTCGTTGTCTTAGGTTGTTTCCTAAGTTCTTTCTGTTGTAGTGGTGCTGGTGAGGTGCTTTTCCCTTAGCTTCTGTGATTGTCTCGAGTTGTTCTTTTTCTCTCCTTCCAGTTTCTCTCGCGCTTTAGGGGTTCTCCTAAGTGTCGCATCTTGTAAAATTCTGATCTCTTACTTTGCACGTCTTAAGAAAAGTCATACCGAGCTTGAGAGAAAGCAGGAGCAAAATTGAGAGAAGGGGATGAAGGGAAAAAAATGGAATGTCAAGTAACTAACGAACAGGGTCCACTTTTGCTATGGAAACAAAACGTTTGAGAGCAGATAAAAAAATCATTTTTTTATTTTAGTGTTTTGCAAAAAATACAAGCCCAAACAAAAAATTGCAAAACTATACCTAGATAGCCATTTGAAATGATTATAGCCACTTGAATTGGCATAATGTCTCTCGCATACACCTTACTGCTCCCTCTGTTTCATATTACTTGTCATTTTCACTTTTCTATATACATTTTTTTGTTATGTATCTAGACATAATTATATATCTAGGTGCATAGCAAAAGAAATGTATTTAGAAAAACCAAAACGACAAGTATTATGAAACGGAAGGAGTACCAACTCAATTGGTGCAATGTTTCTTCTCCACGCCGCATATCTTTAAAAAAAATTAATTGTTTTCATATAAATTCTGATAGAGGTAAACTTTGTACTACTTTTTAATTCAAATTTTGTAGTTCAAACATTTTTATTTGGAGCTTTTTTGGTAGTTGCACCAAGAAGGTTCCAATAAAAAAAGTTAGAATTAAACAGTTATATCTCATTGACGGTTACAATTTTTGTATAAATTTGTCTCCGTCTAAGTTTATATTAAAAAGTTGAGAGATTTTAGAATACTTTTTTTATGAACCATCCACCAGACGAAATCTAACGGTGGAAGTATCAGGAAGTACCACAAAGTCTCTATAAGAAAGTATTAGGAAGTACTAATTTAGTGGGACCAACAACAAATTTTATTTTATTTTATTTTTATTCTTAATTCAGAAAGGATAGATGGGTAATATCGCCTAGGCCTGCAGGGCACGACGTTGGGGTGGTCGATCTCGGAGAAGCGGTTCTCTGTGAGGTTGAGCTGCGCTAGTGCCGGGAGCGCCAGCACTGCCGCCGGTAGCTCGCCGGGGAGGAGGTTGGACTGCAGGTTGATCACCTGGCAGGGACGGAGGCAGCCGGTGGAGCAGGGTGAGCTCGAACCTCCCTACTGCTGTGTGCTTCACTCAATAAAAAAGGGAGAAGAAAGAAAAAAATGAAGAAGATGAAGAAGAAGGGAGGCTGAAGGAACAGAAAGGGGAACAAGTTCCGACTCAGCAGTTCTACCTCCGTCACTGTCACCTGGAGCTCGACCCAAGAGGCGAGGTCCGGCGGCAGCTGACCGGAGAGCGTGTTGTACGGCAGCGACAGCACGACGAGCTTCGTGAGCCCGCCGAGCACGCCGACGGGGAGCGCGTCCCGGAGGCCGTCCCGGGCAGGTGGATCTCCGTGACGCGGCCGGCCAAAATAGGATTGCGTCAGTCAGTTCGATCGTGTCCAGTTGTTGTCGTCGTCACTGTTTGACCCGTTCGCGTGTTCAGGAACAAATCCTCCTCCGAGCTCTGAAGATTACCAGCGATGTGACGACGCCGTCCCTCACTACAGGGCAACAGTTTTCCAGCTGCTGATCTCAGATAGTAGTTACTGGCCGGTTCAGAGCGCTCGGTTAATGCAGCAACCATTGGTACTCCGTACTCGAGCAAAAGCAACTCTGCTTTTCGTAGTGCAAGGTGTTAGGTGGCGAGGCATGGCACGCACGATCGGACATGAAAATAAGCAGAGATGATTGCATTGCAAATTTGCAATGGACTCGAGCCTAATTAAACTTTTCAATTGAACATCAATCAGGTACAGCAAGTAATTACACAATGCGCGATTGCATCAGAGCTTCTCCTATCACCAACTTGATCGCCATCTGCGCACAAAACACACACACACGCTGCTAAACGAAACAATTGAGGGAGAAGCATCAAGAGATTCATGAAACTTCCATCAAAGAATAAACAGCACACGGGCAACACTCTACGACAAAGACAGAACAAAAAGATTTATTTTCGTTTAGCTGGCGAACGTGGGAAATTTTTAAAAAAAATTCTAACGGTGCATATTCTTCTTTTTTTTAACTAACATGGGAATTTTAGACTCTCTCGGTGGTGACTTCTTTTAACTCTGTAATATTGAATTGAATTGAATGCCAAAAGTGAAATTAAGCCTGTTTTAAAACTTAGGTGGTTAAATAAACGGTTTTATAGTTTAGAGGTTATCCAAACTTTGATGAGCTACTTATTACTACTAAATTTAGACATTCAACAAATTTAGTACCAAACTTTCTATTCTTCATGATTTCTAAATTGAAGGTGGTATTGTATTCGACTATAATATATATGCAAATTACGGTACAAAATACAGCTTGTTGGTACACAAAGAGGATCAACACGCTATGGAACTTTGCTGCCGCGAGTGAAGAGGACAACAGTTGATCAAGGGAGTCCTCCCACTCTGCTGTCTCTTTCTTTCTTTTGAAACAAAACTGTAGAGTAGTACCCCACATCGTAAATAGTGTCATACTTAGGATTGATTTGAACCTTGGGTGGGAGCCTCTCAGTCAGTGGTCTTTACCACTCCAACTGTGAGCCTCTTGACCTGTTGTCTCTTTCTTGCCAAAGCTAAAAAAAAATGTGGCATCGCTCAGTTTTGTTCTATCTTGGTTATCCATGCACAATCAGGCTGCCGTTGGCATCCCTTTTCTAACTTGTGATCAAAGCTAGGAATAACATAAAGGAGGTCACTAGCCCGAGAGGACTCTCGTTTTAGTTGTAACGCGAGAACCCCCCTCCATAGAAGATCATGTGTGGGACCCACGTCATCACATTCCTTTATCCATTCACGGAACCCATCCGCATCTTCTTCCTCCGCGATTCCCCCGCGCCCCCGCCTCCCCGCCGGCTCCTGCGGCGTCTTTGCCGCCGGAGCCCCCGCCCCCAACCACCGCCCGAAGCCGAAGCCGAAGCCCCCGCCGCCAGCACCTCCCCCGTCCCTGGCGGCGTCCTCGCCGCCGGAGCCGCCCCCAACAACCACGGCCGGCCCTAACCAAGGAAGTACGCGCCCCCGCCGCCAGCACCTCCCTCTCATCCCCGGCGGCGTCCTCGCCGCCAGAGCCGCCCCCGACGACCACAGCCGGCCCTAACCGAGGAACCTCTCGCTCAGCCCACAATCCCGCCGGAGATGGAGATGGAGAGGTCAACTCCGGCAAGCTCCGCCCCCGACGCCGGCACAGGCCCACCGGTTGTCCTTCACCGCTTGGCCGGCGGCGCCCTCGCCGCCCGGCCTCACCGCCGGGCAACCCGCCACCACCGCTGGTCAACCGCCGCCCCAAGCCCTCCCTCTATGTCCGGTGAGCACAAATTGAACCCAGCAACCCCAACCCCCCAGTAACCTAGAACCATAAAAGCCGCCAGCCTCCACCACCGCCCCCGGCCGGCGGCGACGCGCCGCCGCCCGTCCCGCCCACCTGCCGCCCCTTCATCTTGTTACTTTTTACTCCACCCTGTTACTTTCTCCTATTCCTCCTATGCTGCTATGGATGTAACTACAGGGGCTCTCGAGATAAGACTATCTCGAGAGGCCTCTCCGTCTAGCTTTAGCGTAACATAAATTGCTATATTCAGTTGTAAGCAGGATCCCGACACACACATTTTCTTAATGGCCAGACTTTCCATTAAGGGTATATCGGTAACAAAGAATAACAATACAAATTTGATTTGCTTTTTCAATTATTCTTTTTTTTTGCCGCAAGAAGACGTGAAACGTTGTGGGTAGGATCATAATTAACTAGTTAGTTCAATGACGAAGCTCAGTTCATCACATTTTAAAAGAAGGTCGTCACAGATGAGCCGCACGAGTTATCCGAGACGAAACGTTGTGCCCTTCTATGACAGTTTTTGTGACGACCCCTGTTTTCGTCATAGAAGTGGAGGGTTCTAGGATGGTCACCACATATCTATAACAAAACACAAATTTCCATCATAGAAAGTGACAAAATGATAATGACGAATCCAAATTCGTCATATAAGTTGATATTCTACTAGTGTCCGGTACGGGCAGTACCTGTGCTTCACTAGGAACTCCAGCGCAAATCGGGAGAAACATAAATTGAAGAAAAGGCACGAGCACGTGACTTGAGAATCCGAAAGTAATAACACAAAGTAAACAAAGATGGAAGAACCGGCAGCAGATACATGCACACACTCAACGTATTGTAGCACACTTGTTGCCCCAGGCAACAATAGCAGTCATGTGGCTCAAATTCACAGTACATCTTTTCGCAAAATACCAGCGTCACCTTGCTTGCATCTAGTGTTGTAGCATTACTCTTTGTCCTTGCACTTCTGACCTCCAGCAAGTGAGGACGACCCGCTGCATCGACCGGGAAGATTTTTTTCATCAGCACGTATGTACGTAGTGTACACACATATAGATATATTTAAGGACGGCAAAAACAAGAGACGGTCGGTTAGATGTAACTTACACAGTACTGTCGTCGATGATGCATCGAGGAACAGGATGATCATCATGCACCCCAAACCTCCGCGCCAGTCATTCATATTTTGCATCATGAATTGCACACGAGTACAGGCTGCACATAAATGGCTTGTACTGGGTGGGGTTTATATACACACTATGAAGACTAATTATAAAATTAATTACATAAATAAAGGCTAATTTGGAAGACGAATCTATTAAGCCTATTCAGTCTATAATTAGCCAATGTGATGCTACAATAAATATATGTTAATCACAAATTAATTAAGTTTAATAAATTCATCTCGCGAATTAACGAATTAGTCATGGGTTATATAATTAGTTCATATTTAATATTCTTAACTGTCATCCAAACATCCAGTGTGAAGGATCTAAACACCCCTACCTGTGCATTTCAATCATATCGAAAGATCACCGATAACTCGCCTGCATTCATGGCAGTTATAGATTTATCTTGACATGTTTTCCTCAAATGCATGTACTCCCTCGGTCTCAAAATTAAAAGTTATCATAAAGTTTAGCAACATTGCTGTGCATACATCCACATCCTGGTGCATAAGATTTACTGTGGTGCTTGAATTGAGCGATTTCTACATAGTGCAAATTGTGGTTGTTTTTTACTCAATTTTCATTTCTCTCGCCAACCCTTTTTTTATGAAATGCCTCTGGGTAGGCACGTAGATGGCAAACTGTCACACCACGTGGGGTTCACCTATCACCGGCCCACCCTCGTCTTCCTCTGTCGCCACCGCACGTTGGCGCCGTATAGGGAGCTTTATAGTTGTTGGCGCTTCTAACGTCACTATCGGGTTTGCGTCCTCAGCGATGGTGCTAGAAAGCCTGTTTATTTGATATATGAAGAATGAGCGTCTTTAGTAGTATTACCGGGTCGGAACCCAATAACATTACTAAGAGACGGGCTTTATTGGTGGGTGAATGTATCCACAAGCGCACATATACATATTTGTATTTTATGAGATTATATCAATGGTAGCATTTCACCTATGAGTATTCCCAAGAATATTATTATTTATATTTTATTAGGAAATAGTATGGCATAGTATTTCTCATATGGAATGTCATGTACATATCCAGGACAATATGAATAAGTAAAGCATACCAAAGCATTATAACAGGGGTAAGTGATGAAGGTATATATATGAATGGTAATGTGACACACATGCTATCATCTCAAATAAAGAATAAAGAATAAAGAAATAAAGATACACCTATAGGTTAGTAGGAGCCGGCATTAGAGTCGTCCTTAGGTTCGTATCTACTAGCAAAAGCATACATCATATGGTTAGTCTAGCTCTATCCTATTGCACCGAGGAGAATACCCCCCTGGTCTGTCAGGAGAAATATCTTTCAGAACTCTGACACCATAGACTCACATGGGGGAATACAAGGGATGTACAGGGCTATCACCACCCGTACACCTACCCCTCAGACCGTGGAACATGATCATCTGTTATGGATCCTACGACACCTGGGCACCACACCCATGGTCGTGATCACTACTCTAGCCCCTCTGAAACCCGAGCCATGATAACCCATAGGCGCCCCTAACCACCGAGCCCTCCCTGCCTTGTTTACTCGTCGTCGCCGCCACAATGCTATCCCAACCGCCATGACCGAGCTTATCCCCCTGCAGCAACCTTGCTTCAATGCCAAGTCTCCCCGACGACGTGTCCTCACCCGCTGCATTCCCCGACCCTATAAATAAAGCCCCAACCCCTCGGTAGAATGCCGCACTACCACCTCGCCAGCATTAGATCCCCGCCATGCATCCCCCACCTGTCGCCATCCTCCTTTCTCATAGGAGCGGGCAGGGTTGAAGTCGGGGAGCTGCGCGCGGTGATAGCCAAGCTCCTAGCGAAGCTCTGGCCTATAGAAAGGTCGAGCTCCACTGTAGGCAATAGCCAACCGCCGCTGCTAACCTCCTTGCACCGCTGCGGCCAAATTCCGGCGAACTAGCGCCCCTTCAGCATAAGTCTTCTTAGTTTTAGCCATAGCTTCGGGCATCTTAGTTTCCCCACTGCACACCGTCGTGCTCCACCGAGCTTGCGGTTGGGAAAATTTTGGCAAACTAGCTGCTCAATTTTAGACATAGCTCCGGCCATCTTAGTTTTCCCCACCGCACGACGCCATGCTCCGGCGAGCTTCCACCGTCGCGATATAGCAAGACCCCAACCGTCACGCTGCCCTAGGAATGTTGACAGTAGCCGTGTTATGCTGCCCATTCCCCAGCCTCCTTAGTCGTAGCATCGTTGAACCCTGTACCGTCGCAGGCCGCTCCAACGATCTCAGCTCGTCACCGGTGCGCTACCGTGGGGCTACCATGCTGCTCGAGTGTGTCACTACATCCGTCGAGCCCCCACGCACACATACACGCTCCTAGTTAGGCACAAGAGCCCCTCTAGGAAAGTTTCTGTGCACGACCGCACCGCCGGCTAGCTCCAGCGAGCTAGCGTCGTGCCACCGGCCCCTCTCCGAGACCCCTGTTACCCCTAGCCGCTCCACCGTAGCCCATTGAGGCTCTAGGACCCCTCCCCATCATCGTAGGTCTATCCTAGTCGGCGGCGGCGAGGACTCTGGCGAGGTCATCTGCCCTGCCGCTGCGGCATGCCCCCTGATCTTGGGCGGTGCCGCCCACCTCGTCACGTCGTTGCCTGGCCGTCATCCCTTCCGTCACTTACACGCAGGCCCCACAGAAACGGCATCACCCCACCTGTCAGTGTTTTGGACACCGAGCCTACGACGAGGTACCCGAAGTAGTAGATTATGCGGTGGGGCTCGCCGAGATCAGGAACACAATGGTGAGATACGGGGCACACAATTAGACAGGTTCGGGCCGCAATGTGTGTAATACCCTACGTCTTGTATGTTGCGTGGCTCTGTATTGATTGCGTATCTTTTGAGAGGGGTCCCTACCTCGCCTTATATGCCACAGGAGGCAGGGTTACAAGTCAGATTGGTACAAGGGTACTATTCGAGTAGGACCCGGAGTAACCTATACGAGTTATGGAAAGCTATCCTAGTCTTAGTACAAGTCCTTGTCCGTCTTGTCTTGCCTCGTGGTCCGCGATACCAGCACCGTGGCCCACTAGTTGAGTAGTCCAGGTGTGTAGGATCTTATCTCCCGGGTATGGCCCACATGTGTGGTGGGCCCAGGGATGCCCGGTCTACAAGCCCCCGAGTACTTTGTAGTCGAGTGTGATGCTTCCAAGTAGTCTTGAAGGTCTCTGCGAGTAGTTCCCAAGCGTCCCCGAGTTCTGCAAGCTTCAATCTTCAATAATACTTGAATCATCACGAGGCTGGAAGGTACTCCAGCTAACTCCACGAGTAGTCTTGAAGTCTTCTCGAGTTGTTCCCAAGCGCCCCCGAGTACTTCCCTTGAAGGTCTTCAATAATACCCGCTTCATTCTTAAAATCTCTGCATCAAAGATCCATATGGAAATGTGTTTACTAAAATCGCATTCCATATGGAATGTAGCCCCCAAGCCTTAGGTCGAATCCAGGATTCAAGCTGAGGGTCAATCTTCTAGTCTTTGATCTTGCTCCGAAAAATCCGTAGAAAATCCGAAGAAAATATATAGGAATGCGATTTCAAAAAATCGCATCCTATATGGATGTAGCCCCCGAGCCTTAGTTCGAATTGACAATTCAAGCTGAGGGTCAATCTGTAGTCTTTGTCAAATAATCCCGTAAAATCCTGAGAAAAATTGAAGGACACGTGGCACAGAGCCCCCGAGCCTTGAGTCGAGTACTTTCTCGAATTGAAAGATCCAATCTGACTGTAGAATAGTGGCCTGAAATCAGTGAACTGTAGCTGAGTAAAATCCAATTCCATCGAGTAGTCGAGGCTTCGAGATGGAGCCGAGCAGGTCTTGGATTTAAGTCCTCTGACTTAGCCGAGAATTTTGCCTGTGTGAAACCAATCTGTTGAATACGAAGGGTCACCAGGTCGAACCGTTAGGGTTTTGGTTTAATAAATACCCGAAGGGGTATCCCTTAGGGTTTCACTACTTTCATTCGCCCTTAGATCCAGAAACAAAGCCTTAGCATCCGCAGCCGCCACAGAGTTTAATCGTCTACGCCGCCAAGTGCTTCCACCTCCACCCCCTCGCAGCCCTTAAGCCGATGCGAAAGAAGACCCTCGTGACTGGAAGGATGAAGCCAGCACCGTCCAAGGGTCAGAAGAGGAAATCCGGCCACGGCAAAAATCAGTTGCCGGAGCCCAAGTACAAGACCGTGGTGATCACGAAGCCACCAAGTCAAGCTGTCTCTTGGAAGAAATCCAAGATGAGGGAAGATGATATCAAGGCCCTCAAAGCTGTCGGGTTGCTGTGCGAGAAAGCAATCGCAGGATGGAGTTCTGCCACTGGAGATGCATGGCCAATGGAGAAGACTTCAGATGAAATCCTGATGTTCGGCCACTTTGTCGAGCGTGGGTTGACTCTGCCGTCATCAGATTTCTTCAGGGGCTTCCTCGACTTCTTCAAGTTGGAGCACGTGCATCTGAACCCTAACAGCATCATCCAAATCGCAGTGTACGTGCACTTCTGTGAAGCGTTCCTTGGAATTCTCCCACATTGGGCATTGTTGAGGAAGATATTCCGCTTGAAGCCGCAGCCCAACGCAAATTTCTCAGTAGTAGTCGGTGGAGCCAGTCTCCAGATGCGCCAGAAGGCACAGGAGTTGTACTTCAAGTACGACTCAATAGATTCGAACCAAGACTGGAAGACCAGGTGGTTCTATATTGACAACGCCCCGCCGCAGCTGCCGAAGCCAAGCATGTTCGCACCAGTATATGATAGGCTCTGGAAGGACGAGCCAACAATGCAAGAGTGCACACAGATTCCAGAGCTACTGGCTAAGATTGCGCTGAAGAAGGCATAAGGCTTGACTGCTGAGAGAGTAGCCTTCAGCTTCATGAAGCGGTGAGTACAACCCTTGATGCAGCAGGAGCATCTTGCGTACGAGTACACGGGAGCTGATGATGGATCAAGGCTGTCTTCAGAGGAGATCAGTGATGATCTCGTGATGGAGAGACTGCAGAAGATCTTCAAGAATCTTCACGGAATTCCTGCAGCTGTCCAAGAGTATAGCGCTGACAACCCTCCGCGTCTGGTGAGTATCCGCAGACTAGCCCCCGAGTACTTATTAGAAGTAGTCGTGAAGCTAATGTTTGCTCTGTTTCGCAGGAGGATGTCTTGAAATTTGTTTCCAACCCCCCTCCTTGTCCCCCAGATCCACTACAAGCGCCAGAAGGAGAGCCAACAGAAGTTGAGGCTCAAGCCCCCGAGAGTAGTCGATCTGCTCAAGGGGAAGAAGAAGTCTTGGTAGAGGACGCCTCCTCGAGTGACGATGATGGCCAGACGCTTCAACAACGTTCTGAAGTGAAGGGCTGTTACGGGTACTCTGGGGCGCTAATCCCCAGTGGTGTCTCCGCAGGGGCAACCAAAAGGCCGGCTTCACCTCTTGCAGATGATGTGACGCTACCGCCGCGGAAGAAGAGAACCACAGTGGGGAAGAGGGCTGTGAAGAAGGTCACAGCTCTGCCTTCCATTACGGTGAGTTTTTGAGAACTTTAAGTAGTCAATATCATGTTGAATACTTGCTCTCTGTTGTAATGCTTTGAATTTTGACTTGCGCAGGTTATCGAAAGTGCAGCCAATGTACCCTCGAGTAGCCCAGCAAGAACAACAGAACCCGAGGTGATTCCGGCGTCAACCATTGAGACGGTGACGTGTGAGCAACAAGCAGCCGTGCTACCAGGAAGTGTGCCGTCGGTGGAGAGTGTGCCAGTGGTGCCGGCGGCGCCTTAATTTTTTGACATGTTGGGGCCAAAACTTGTGGTGCCTCGAGCTACTCTGTAAGTGCCCTAGTACTCGAGTACTTTACTTTGTTCTTAGTCTTGAATATGCTGACCAACTTGTTGATGCAGTAAATTCACTGATGTGAAGTGGGGAGCCTCTAGAAGTAATCTTGCCGGGGGAGATCAGATCCCTCAAGAACAACAAGATGAAGCGCTTCCAGAGCCCTAAGAAGTAGTCGCTGAAGCTGATGCTGCACAAGCAATGCGCTTCCTCTGGAGCGACGTAGTCAAGGCAGCAGTGGAGGCGGCTTCCAAACCCAGGGTTCAGCAACTCGAGGACATTGAAGCAGTGGTGAATGAAGGAGTGGAGGTTGATCCAGAAGCTGGACTGCGCCACGAAGAAATCCCTGTTGCTGAAGCCCCTGTGCGTCAGACAGACGTATGGCTAGCGCTTGAAGACAACCCAGAGGACCGCATAGTGCCGCATGAGCCAATAATTGAAGACCCGGCTCCTCTGCGTAGCGCTGCGATGTACTCGGAGGTGAGCGCGAGTACTCAATCCAAGGCTGAAGATCTGATGTCGTACGACGACTCATGCCTGGATGAGGATAACTTGCAGGCGCATGCCGAGATGTTCCGCAGTGTTGAGAAGCTCTTTGCGGTAAGTTGCAGTCTCTTGTAGAGTACTTTTAGCCAAAGATATCTTGTCTCTGACCTTTTAATTGTTTTTCTCTTGTAGGAAGTAGTCAAGCAGTCGAAGCGCAAGACTCGCCTGCTTGAGCAACACGCGGCAGACATCGAAGAAGTCTCGCAGCTCAGAGAACAACTCAAGGATCAGAAAGCCTTGTCTCTAAAGCTGCAAGAGAGGCTTGATGGTAACACTGCAGAATACCACATTGAAATCCAGAAACTGACGGCTCAGAAGGATGACATTGTTGGAAAAAACAAGTCATTGCGCTAGAAGAACAAAGGTAGTCTCCCTTTCTGAATTCATCGTAGAGTACTTTTTCCATGCATACTGCCTTCTGATAAGTAGTCTTGATCTTCTGCAGAGCTGACTGAAGAAGTTGAGAAGTTCAAGAACAAGGTGCTGGACTGGCAGTTGGCCTATAACCGTGAAGAGTCAGCTCGCATGGATCTTGAAGCCGATTATAAGGTGCGGTGCATGGAACTTGAGCGCGAAATGCAGATTCGCCTTGATGGCTGGAATGACTTGTTAACTTGTATGCAGTCGCTCAAGATCAAGATCGAAGAAGCTGAGGGCCTACGAGTTGAGTTGAAAGCCTTAACTAAGGCAGCTGAGCCAGTGGCCAATCTCTTCGAGCCTAGAGTCACTGGAGTTCAACCCCGTCCACTTGTGGAGAGGTTGAAGGACACGCCGAAGAAGATCTTGGAGTACGCTCAGAGGCTGGCCTGCACCATCCCTAATCAAGTCTTGAGCTTCATCAAGTCATTCTACGCAGAGGCGGATCTGACGGTCATCATGAACGGAAGATCTGGAGATTGCACCGACGACAAGCTGAATGAGTTGATGCAACAGACATCTCCAATCACGGAAGCAGACTCCAAGTTCATAGATCTCCGGTAGATGTACCTGTAGGATAAACACTAAGGAAAAACAAGTGTAATTCCAAACAAGTGTTTATGTAATATTATTGAAAACTTGAGTAAGTCAATTATCTGGATCCCTTGTATGGTTGTGTGATTGCCAAGTACTCGAGTTGATGATGAGTGTATGGCTGCAAAAAGAGATACGGTACTCGAGTAGAAGTACTCAAGTCTAGATATGTTCCGAAGAACGTTAGCTTAATCACAACGAGTTGAACACCTTAGTTGTAGCAGCGTAAAAGAAGGCTTTGTTGTGAAATAAGCTAAGGATAGTAACAAGTCGATATAGAATTGCAACTTTTTACTAACCATATTGTACAGAGTTTACAATATCTTAAGTACCTCTGAGGCTATTTGCCTAGTGAGAGAGTACTTGTAAGGATGTTTCGAAGAACGTTAACTTATTCACAACGAGTTGAACACCTTAGCTGTAGCAGCGTAAAAGAAGGTTTTGTTGTGAAATAAGCTAAGGACAGTAACAAGTCGATATATAGAATAACAACTTTATTACTGAACACATTGTACAGAGTTTACAATGTCTTAAGTACCTCTGAGGCTATGAGCCTAGTGAGAGAGTACTCGCAAGGATGTTTCGAAGAACGAGTAAGACCGTAGGAGACAGTGTGATGAACTCATGCTTGCTGTAGCAGCAACTTGTATGAGAGTTCCACTAAGACCCTACTATGAAGGGTGTTACTCTAGGCCGAAGCCTCTTATAAAAAATAGAGACATGGACAGCATGTGCCACTTATTGCTCTATATGACACGGAGTCGTCTGGAGAGAGTTATCATGACTCCCTACGAGGTCGTAGAATGAGACTGTCTGGAGAGGATTATCATGATCCCCTATGAGTGATCGCAGCTGAAGCCACGAGTAGATATAGCTGAAACTGTCTGGAGAGGATTATCTTGATCCCCTACGAGTAGTGGCAACCGTAGCTGCCTGTTGAGTGGTTGCAACCGAAGCTGCCTGGAGAGGGTTGATGAGACCCCCTACGGGTTGTTTACAGCCGTAGCTGTCTGGAGAGGGTTGTTGAAACCCCTACGGGTAGAAGTGACAAAGCTGGTCAATGTTCCAAGAGTTGTCGACTTCTTCACCTTCAAGAGTTTGGAGACAATACTAGCCTGGGCTGGTGACCTTTGCGATAGAGAAAGGACCTTCCTATGGCGAGTTGAGTTTGTGTAGCCCTGTCGTGTTCTGGATACGACGAAGGACTAATCACCAACGTTAAAGGAGCGTTCCTTAACATTGCAGTCATGGTAGCGACGAATCTTCTCAAGATATCGAGCTGATTGAACGAGTGCGTTGCAGTGAGCTTCCTTGAGACTGTCGACCTCTGTCTGTCTTGTTTCTTCAGCTACGCCTTCTTCGTACTGGTCAACCGCCAGAGAACGCCACATGACATCAGCAGGCAAGACAGCTTCAGAGCCATAGACCAGGAAGTTTGGTGACTGCCCTGTGGGAGTAGTAGGCTGAGTACGTAGCTCCCAGAGTGCATTGGGTAGTTCCTTGATCCACTTGCTGCCCTTGGTATTTGCAGCATCATACAGTCGCTTTTTGAGAGCGTCGAGTACCATCCCATTGGCGCGTTCCACTTGGCCATTAGTGCGTGGATGAGCGACGGAGACGTACCGGACGTCAATTCCACTATTCTCGCAGTACTCTCAGAACTGGTGATTGTTGAAATTTGAACCCAAGTCTGTGATAATGCGATTAGGGAAACCATAGCGATGTACAATTTCATCCAAGAAGTCGAGGACTCTATCAGCCTTGGGGCAGGTAACAGGCTTGACCTCAATCCACTTGGTAAACTTGTCGATAGCCCCCAGAACTCTGTTGAATCCCCCTGGCGCATTTGGGAGAGGACCGATCATATCCAGCCCCCAGCAAGTGAAAGGCCAAGTTGGTGGTATCGTAATGAGTTTGTAGGCTGGAACGTGTTGTTGCTTGGCGAAGAATTGGCATCCATGGCACTTCTTGACTAGTTCCTCTGCACCGGCAAGAGCTGTAGGCCAGTAGAAAGCATGTCTGAACACTTTTCCCACCAAGGTGCGGGAAGAAGCGTGATTGCCACAGATTCCTTTGTGTGTCTCCTCCAAGATTTCCTTGCCTTCTTCGCGAGAAATGCACTTCATGAGTACATTAGTACTTGGACCTCGCTTGTAGAGTTGATCTCCGACTAGAACATAAGCCTTGACACGGCGTGAGATGCGCTCAGCTTCTGCCTTGTCCTCAGGAATCAACTGATGCTTAATGTAGTCGATGAAAGGAGTTCTCTAGTCCACGTCAATCATAAGCACTTCTCGATCTGGTTGAACTGAAGTAGTCGCAGGTGCAGATGATTGCTCCGGAATTGATGGTTTGTGGAGTTCATGGACAAAGATTCCAGCTGGCACTTGCGCTCGTGTAGATCCCAGCTTTGACAAGACATCCGCAGCAACATTGTTGTCGCGAATAACATGATGGAACTCGAGACCATGAAATTTGTTCTCAAGTTTGCGTACTTCCTGACAGTATGCATCCATGTTCTCAACATTTCGATCCTAAGAATCGTTGACTTGATTGATGACCACCAAAGAATCACCATAAGCAAGTAGTCGTGTAATGCCAAGAGAAACTGCAAGGCGAAGACCATGCAGTAGAGCTTCATATTCAGCTTCATTGTTTGAGACCTTCCAGAAGATCTGCAAAACATATTTGAGTTGTTCGCCCTTGGGGGAAATCAAAAGTACCCCGGCACCAGCGCCTTCCAACTTGAGGGAACCGTCAAAGTACATGACCCAATGTTCTGGACGCTCAATTGGAGTTGGGACTTGATTTTCCCGCCACTCAGCCATGAAATCAACCAAAGCTTGAGACTTGATAGCAGTGCGAGACTTGAACTCGAGCGATAGAGCACCAAGCTCTACAGCCCATTTAGAAATCCTTCTTGTGGAATCCCGGTTGTGCAATATCTCGCCAAGTGGGTAGCTAGTAACCACAGAGATTTTGTACTCGTCGAAGTAGTGGCGGAGCTTCCGTGAAGTAATCAGAACCGCATAGAGTAGCTTCTGTACCGGAGGGTAATGAGCCTAGGATTCTGAGAGTACTTCACTGACAAAATAAACCGGCCTTTGGACAGGGTAGCCATGGCCTTCTTCCTGCCATTCAACGACAATAGCAGTGCTGACAACATTAGTAGTCGCAGCGATGTAGAGCAAGAGCTCTTCATTAGGCAGAGGAGCTGTGAGGACTGGAGGCTTGGATAAGAACTCCTTGAGCTGGGAAAGAGCTTGATCAGCTTCAGTTGTCCATGTAAACTTCTCTTGCCGCTTGAGTAACTTGAAGAAAGGTAGGCCCCGTTCTCCAAGTCGCGAGATGAAGCGATTGAGTGACGCCATACAACCAGTAAGCTTCTGGACATCTTTGATAGTAGTCGGAGCTTGCATGTTGGAGATGGCAGTAATCTTCTCGGGGTTTGCTTCGATGCCACGATGGCTGATGATAAACCCGAGTAGTTTTCCTGATGATACGCCAAAGACGCATTTGTTGGGGTTGAGCTTCCATTGGTACTCCCGTAGCGAAGCAAAAGTTTCCTCAAGATCCGTGATAAGCATGTCTAGATCCCTAGTCTTTCCAACGACGTCATCCACGTATGCTTCCATGTTTTTGTGAAGCTGCCTCTTGAAGCACGCTTGGATAGCTCTTTGATAAGTAGCACCAGCATTTTTCAACCCGAAGGACATTGTTGTGTAACAATAAGCACCAAATGGGGTGATGAATGCGGTCTTCTCTTAATCAGATTCCTTGATTGCAATTTGATGATAGCCGGAGTAGCAATCCAGGAAATAGAGTAGAGCACAACCCGCCGTAGAGTCAATGACTTGATCAATCCGCGACAACCCGAAAGGATCCTTGGGGCAATGCTTGTTAAGATCAGTGTAGTCGACACACATCCTCCAATTGTTAGAGTTCTTCTTTCTGACAAGCACAGGGTTAGCAAGCCATTGCGGGTGAAAAACTTCCCGGATGAAGCTAGCCGCGAGTAGTTTAGCAAGCTCTTTCTTGATAGCAGCCCTGCGGTCATCAGCAAAGCGACGAAGGTGTTGTCTCTTGGGGATACCGTTAGGATCGACGTTGAGTGAGTGCTCGATCAACCTCCTGGGCACACCTGGCATGTCAGATGGTTTCCACACAAAGATATCACGGTTAGCCCGAAGGAAGTTGACGAGTGCGTCTTCCTATTTAGGATCAAGTTGTGCACTGATCGTGGTCGTCTTGCTGCTGTCACCAGTACCAAGGTCAATGCCTTTGAGCAGGACATCACCAGTCGGTGCAGGCTTGTTGTTGTTATCCGTCTTCTCAGGGACCTCCAACTCGCTCGAAGCAATCTTTTTGGCTGCAGTGAAGACTTCCATCATAGCATTGGGTACTTGAGTTGTTGAAGCAAGTTCTACGGCTTCAATGTCGCAGTCGTAAGAACGCTTCAAATCCCCTTGCAATGAAAGAACACCTTTGGGGCTCGGCATCTTGAGTACAAGGTACACATAATGTGAAATAGCCATGAACTTAGCGAGACCAAGTCTGCCAAGGATGGCATGGTAAGAAGTCTCGAAGTCAGCAACCTCGAACTTAATGTACTCGGTGCGGTAGTGATCCTTAGTCCCAAAGGTAACGGGTAGTACAACTGAACCCAAAGGAACAACTGCATTGCCCGGGATGATACCATAGAACGGTGAGTTGGTCTTGGTAAGCATATTAGTGATATCCAGGCCCATCTTCTTCAAAGTCTTGGCAAACAGGATATTGAGACCGCTGCCACCATCAATAAGAACCTGGGTAAGCCAGGAACCTGCCACCATCAATAAGAACCTTAGTAAGCCTGGAGCCTACCACCACTGGATCCAGAATAAGAGGATATCATCCCGGCTCAGAGAAACTGGTCCATTGATCCGCCCTTGAGAAAGTAATGGGGGTTTCAGACCACTTTAGAAAAGTTGGAGCTGCTGGTTGAATGGACATAATCTCCCTGAGTGCAAGTTTCTGCATGCGCTTAGTTGGAATCCCACCAAATATGACATTGATAGTGTTGGAGGGGTTTTGAAACCCAGTGTCTTTGTCTGTGTTAGCCTTCTTCCCCTTGTGTTTACGAAACCTTGGGTTTGGGTGCGTTGGTTCGGGTGTATTCTTCAATGCACGTCGAAGTTGGTAACACTGCTCTGTAGTATGATCGCCCTCTGGGTGCCATGGGCATTTCTGCTTGGTCAATGTTGCCTAGTGAGAATCATCTTCACGCTTGGCAGTAGTTTCCATGGCTGCAACAGTGTTGTCGGGCTTGCGCTTGCGATTAGGATTGCTCGAGTAGTTATTACCCGTGTGATTGCCCTGTTGTTGCTTGCCACTATTACTTCCACTAGCATTATTGTTGTTGTTGTTGTTGTTGTTGTTCTGGTTGTTGCGAAGATGCTTGAACCGATTCCGAGCCTTGTCTTCCTCGTCCGCCCAGTGTGTGATCATCTCCTTGAGTTTGGAGATGTTGACTGGGCGAGCGCGACCGAAGTCTTGGAAAAGCCTGTCAGCATGAAAACCATCCTGGAAGGTATCTATGACTTCTTTCTCGGTGACATCAACAACAGTAGCCCTCTTTTCAAAGAAGCGGTGGATGTACTCGCGAAGAGTCTCACCTTGTTTTTGCTTGATCAAGGCAAGGTCCATTCGAGTACCATGATGGCCCAGAGAACCCGCGAAATTGCTGGTGAAGCGTTGCTTGAGTTGTCCCCAGTTGTCGATGGAGCCACGTTTGAGGGACTCGAACCATGTGAGTGGTTCTTGCTCCAGAACAAAAGGGAAATAGATACATTTAGTATCATCATTGCCCCCAGCATTAGTGATAGACAGAGCATAACAGTGCAACCACTACCTTGGATCTTGCTTGCCATCGTATTTAGAAATGCCATAGGGTTTGAATTTCTCCGGAAGAAGCAAATCTTGAAGTCGAGCAGAGAAAGCAGGAAAAGAATCAGAGTCAACATCCTTTTGCTTCTCACACTCAGCGCGTCTGACGTTGATTGTTGTGCGAGCATCGTAGCGAGTCTCCTGACTTGCTATTGGCACTGCCTTCGCCACCTTTGCCCCTGTTGCTAGCTTCCGGACGTGTGCGTTGAGGAGTGGGTGTGTTGCGATGAACACCTCCACTACTGCCATGGTGACTAGGAGTACTGGTATTCTGACGTAACATAGTGTAGGCTAGTTCAGCCAGCTTTACGACTTTAGCAGCCGCCCTGTCATGAGGCATAGAGCAACCAAGCAAGTTGATCGCATTAATAGCTTCCTCTGGAGTGCGATATTGATGAGAAGCTACCGCATCCAGAGCCTCTTGAAGATTACGGGTAGGTAGAGCTTCCGCGAGTTCCCGATGAAGGGTTGCACGATCAGTATTGCGTTGATGACGTGCAGTCTTGGCCTCCGCAGTTTCATCAGCAGGAGCGTTGGTAGAGAGTTCATCATCAGATACATCATCTGGAAAGAGGTAATTGGCACGATGCCCTTGCGGAGTAGATGCATCAACGACGAAAACTTCCTGATAAGATGAATGAGTACCCGTACTCCAATGAGCTCAGTATCAGTGTCATAATCAACAAGCTTGGCACCTTCTTGGAAGGGTAAGTTGTCGAGACAAGCAATAAAGCGCTCTTGGTTATCCAAGGTGAGATCAGTAGGCACATGCTCAGGCCAGTAGACAAATCTACCCTCAGGTGTCGATGTGATCACTAGTCCTTGAGCAGGGCCAGTCAGTTGTTGTGCTTCAGTAGAATCCGAACCGTAGTCGAACTCGAACTCAGACGAATCCGAATCATAGTAGTCGAGGTTGACTTCCGAATCTGAAGAGTACTCGAGCACGATCTTCGAGCCAGAGCACATGAGGCACTTCAGCGCAGCTTGGTAAGCAGCACTGACATGGCGATGGCCGAAGAGAGGTGGTGCTGGGATGTTATCCAGGCTGAGTGCAATCTATGAAGCTAAAGAGAGCAACTCAGGCTGAATAGGAGGTGAAGTCGAGTTGTACTCGGACTCTGATGCGAGTTCTCTAAGCGGGTCAGAGATCGAAATTTTGCTGAAATTTTCGACGAAATCCTCCATCGAAGCTTGCGTAAGCGTCGAGGACTTGAGCTTTGACTCCGGAGTTGATGCCAAGAAACGCAGGAATGATCCAGCGCCGTCAGCAACGCAAACCCAGGAGCCGAAAATGAAGGTGTCGCCTTGCTGGAAAGTGACGGTTGGCTTGATGATGACGAAAGCCATCGAGTTCGCCAGCGGATCAACGACGAGATCCCCTACCTGGCGCGCCAGCTATCAGTGTTTTAGACACCGAGCCTACGACGGGGTACCCGAAGTAGTAGATTGTGCGGTGGGGCTCGCCGAGATCAGGAACACGATGGTGAGACACAGGGCACACAATTAGACAGGTTCGGGCCGCAATGTGCGTAATACCCTACGTCCTGTATGCTGCGTGGCTCTATATTCATTGCGTATCTTTTGAGAGGGGTCCCTGCCTCGCCTTATATGCCACGGGAGGCAGGGTTACAAGTCGGATTGGTACAAGGGTACTATTCGAGTAGGACCCGGAGTAGCCTATACGAGTTATGGAAAGCTATCCTAGTCTTAGTACAAGTCCTTGTCCATCTTGTCTTGCCTCGTGCCCCGCGGTACCAGCACCGTGGCCCACTAGTTGAGTAGTCTAGGTGTGTAGGATCTTATCTCCCGGGTATGGCCCACATGTGTGGTGGGCCCAGGGATGCCCGGTCGACACCGTCGTCCGTCCACCTGCACCTCCACCACAGACACGGTTCACGTGAACCCCTCACTCAGGCACGCCCTGGTCTACTAGTCCACCGCACAGTACACCATCGCCCACGTTCGCCTGCGTCAGCCGCTAGGAAAATGCTACGCTCACCCGGTTAGTGTACACACAGATTTAGTTAGAGACCTTCCCCTTCTCCAAAAATTCTAGGAAAATTCATAAAAATATTAGGAATTATTATAAGTCTGGCCATGCCCTTAGTTTCCCGAGTTGACCTTGTTAGAGCCTTTTTTCCATTTTTGCCTTTCCTTGGCTAAATAGAAAAGCCCTCGGTAGTGCACCCAGGAATCCGTGTTTCATCCGTCGTAGTTCCAAAAATCGTAGGATAATTCCTAGATGCACTTTAGGGCCGAGTAGACTTATATCCAACCATGTTAGCACTTTTACAGTTCGTATGAGCTTTAAGGATTTATCTAGGTCACCGACCTTCTCTGAAACCCTGTCGTTTTACCGCCTGATCGTAACCCTAGTTCTTAGCCCTACCTAGATGTTATGCTGCCATTTTCAAACCCTAGACCTAACCACCCCACCTAGCCATAGATTCGTTTGATCCTTTGTTGGTCTTTCTTTATTGATTGGTGAATTGTTTTATTAATTGTTATTATTATCGTTTTACACTTATAAAGACGATAGACGACCGAGATTCTGGCTGAAGCTAAGGATCCTGAAAGGCATGAAGCCCAGGATCCTAGTCGTCTAGGATGTTAAGGATCTTCAATGAAAGCAAGTCCTAGAACCACCCCCTTGGTCATACTTTTGTCACTGTTTTATAAATAGGATAAAATATGCTAAGATAATAACTTGACTTGCATTTGCTTCAAGGACTTGATGATCCCGATCTCGACTAAGTCGATGATCAAGCATCATCCTTGGACTTACTATACACAACTATTCATGAGAGGAACTCTGGTGATAGGGAGAGATAGAGAGAGTAATAAAATGAACCCACTAAAGTGATAGACCCCATAAGGACAGACTTGGGAGTATGGGGCAGCCTCAGTGTAGGATCCTGTCCATGCTTACTCCGGTCGTATAAGGTTCGGTTCGCGAGAAAGTCTTTCTAGTGAATAGTATGACCATACGTAGTCAAAAAGGTACAACCTATCAGGAGTGTCTATTTATGTGAGGTCTTGAATCAAACCCCACCACTGAACCTAGTAAACGATCCCAAGGGGCCATGGTGGGCAATAGATATGCTGGAGCAGGACCTTTGCAGAGTCCCGGGTCTGGTCGGTACGGGTCATTGTTGGTTATGTCATCGAGAGTGGCACGGTGGTATTGTATAACACAATTTTTATTGATGCATCGTTCCCCGGAGAGAAACCCATGCGTGGCTAATGACCCCTACTTAGGCCCCAGTGTAGACGTGGATTGAGCTAGGGAATGTTGTCTAGGATTGGATGATAATGTAGTCCATGAATAGATACCGGTGGGTACGGTTCTCGCGGCCAGTACCGCCAACAGTTGTGGTATGGGCTGGTCGGACGTATGGGTACAGTGTACGCCTTTGCGTAGAGTATAATCTATTTGAATAGTCGTGGTTCTCGGTTAAGAACACTCATGGTTAAAGCTCCCGTTGATTAGCATACATACTTGTGAGATTGGTGAGACAGGGCAGTGACCCTTAGAGAGAGTGATGAGGTGAAAGCCAGCTCAGGAGGACCCCGGTGGTCTCTGAGTTATTAAAACTTGGGAACTGGTAAGGGAGGATTTGTGTTCCGGTACTACCTTACTTGCATTTAGTTTATTATTATAATTATCGTACATGCCTCCTTTCCTTGAAAGCTTGCATATAGATATAGGTTATAATTTATAAGCTAGGATTTGCTGAGTACGTTGATGTGTGCTCAGCTTGCCTTACATTTGTACAAATAGACTTTGCGGGCTCCAGGTGTTGTAGACCATCTAGTTAGTGGATGGGCACCTATGCTTCCCTTCGCTGCGTTGAGGTATTTCTTTGGATTATATGCCTTTTATTGCTCTATATACTTAACTCTAATGAGAATTGTGCTAACCTACCTGATCCAGGGATTAGCACAGGTAATCAGCGGGAATCTTGAAAAGGAAAATAAGTTACAAACCCAAATGTATAGTGCTACTATCCCTTTGTTCCAGATGATGCGGATATGGTGAAGTATGTATAGATACGACAAGTGAATTTAGCGATGTTTAACTAGTTCAGCCAACATACACATCAACAACGATTAGCCTTGCTTTGCCGCCTGGTGTTGCAATATAATCCATGCTTCAGAAGTTGAGCTCATTTCATATGCTAGTGCCACATTGGATCAGATTGGATCAGCATTAACATGATAGATTAGCTAGGTCTGACTGGTCAAAGAAACAAAATGATGGATGATAACCTCTGCAACTACAATGCGTGCAAAGGCAAACCAATCCAAAAATGATAGGAGAGGATGCAACGATTAACGCACTAGATGTCACATGCACATGTTGGTGAAGAACCAACCAAGACTCAAAGCAGATTATCTTTATTTTTTTCTTTTACAATAAATTTTGCAATCATGCATGGTGTGGGAATGCGAATCTAAAATGAGAAGAGAAAGAGATCATCTGCTTTAACATAAGGGTTTGCTCGAAAATCCAATATTTATGGCAGTTGAAGGTAGAATAGAGAAGTAATAATTTAATATTTTCTTAAAGGATCAAACAAGTTTTCAACGCAACCAAAAGGGAAGAACTATTACCTTAATATATACACAATAAACCTATTTTGATTGAATGCTCCAAAATAATCATGTTAAACATTGAAAAAAATCCACAAATGAGCACAGCATACAATGTGTAAAGGTGAGCTCTGACTTAACCACTGAATCAACTGGGTTGCAATGAGCAAAAAAAAGCAAAGGAGATACACCATCCTAGAGATAGAGAGGGTGAAGCCACATTGGCAAGCATAGATTTAACAATAAGTTTTTTTAAAAAAATAATAGATAAACCATAGAAAAATGAAAAAAATAAATTGGAGTAATATATGGATATTGCAACTCAAACTCAAGATTAAATTTGGAAACCGTACTGAATAGAATTGAAGCAGCCTTGATTAGTATGTAAACAAAACAAATAATGTATTGACATACATCAATACCATCTGTCCATTAGCACAATCATGTGGTTAGCACAAGAAAAAATTAGTATAGAGAATGTTCCAACTTATCAAAATGAAATACAATTAAAGACAAATATAATTTTAATACTTCCACTAAATAGCAAAAAGTTCTACATAACAATCCCTTTTATCTTGAAATCTAATTCATGTTCCTCGCTACATGAGAGGATATTTTACTCCACGCCATTTTGATTAAAAATAAGAATAATGAAACAACAAAATAAAATCATTGTCAGGGGGTGAGACCTGGACAGATCCGCTAGGGGGTTACCCTAGAGGTTTGCAGGTTACTGGAGGATCGGGACCTAAGAGCATAGGTGGTAGTCCACGTGGTGAACTCGGAACTAGGCGAATATGGCGATGAACAAGGGGAGACAAGGGGGTTTATACTGGTTCAGGCCTCCGGAGAGTAAAACCCTACGTCCAGTTGTGTTGGATTATGCGAGAGGTTGAAGATGAGTCGTCCCCTTGAATGGAGCCCTAGGCCGCCTTATATGGGGAGGACGGGCTAGGGTTTCCATTCAAGGTCAGTTGACCCATGTCGGGGTCGGTTACAACTGCGAGAAGCTTATCTCCCGGATTACAAGGAGTATCCCGTGATACTCGAAGCTACAGGCAGCGGCGCGCCAGGTCTTGGTGTCTTGACTTGCACGCCAAGCATCGCGGGTCTTCCGGGATCTTGACGAGGTCGCCCGCGGTCGTCGGAGGTGCGGATAAGGTCGCTGGGCCCACTTGGCAGGTCGGCGGGTCATCTGCAAGGTCGGGTCCACTTGTCAGGGGCCCCTGGGACCCTGGCTGGTGGGGGCCCATGGGTACCCATGTCTCTCAAGCCCCCGATCGACGTGTAGGCATAGCGATCGAGGCGAGGTTGTGTCGAAGAATGGCGAAGGCACGGCATCGTCGAGGTCGTGAAGGGTGCACGGGGATCAAAAAGAAAAAACCCCTCCGTTGCGCGCACGAAGTTGAAACGTCGGGCTTCTGGGTCGAAGGTCCATGAGGTCGAAGTGAAGACGAGGCGTAGATCTTGCAAAATCGCCGACCTGACCTAAGTCAGGTGTGATGTAGAGGCTGTCGCGACCTTCGGAAAGGTCGCCATGCCTACCGAAGGTAGGTCGAGTAGAGAAGTAGCGGAAGCAGGCTTCCGTTAGGTCGAGGCGACCTGGTGAAAATAGGGTGTCGAAAGATGCACTAGTGTAGTAGCCCCCGAGCAGTAAAGCAACCAGGATGGTCGGTTTGATGCTCCGAAGAAGAAGAAGAAATAAATAAACCGAACCTATGACCTTCTGCTCAAGAAACAGATGCTCTTGTGATGTCAGTGTAATAAGACAGAAGCTCCAGAACCTTGCAGAGGTCATCAGGCGCCAGGGGTGACACAGCCAAAGTCACGGGTGCACTGTACGGTCACGAGCTTGCTTGGAGACGTAGCACAGGTCACTATCACCCGCAAAAGACAAAAGCTCTCCAGGATGCAGTCAGGTAGGGGACAGGCGCGCCAATGCCTCCCACGGGCGAACAGTGACCCCGTGTTCCACGAGGGTACATCGATCTTGAGGATAAGGACGCCACACAAGCTGACTTGCGGATAAGACCAAATGGCAGGTGTTGGGGTATAAATAGGCACTCATACCTTGAAGCAAAGCGCCCAATCTCCAAAGGAAAGCCACGATGATCCGGTGTAGTAATATTTCCATGCCATGGACGTATGTCCGTCCACCAGAGCATAGGATTGATGTAGTTCATGCTTGGAGCTAGAAGAATGCTTGTGAGGCTCGAAGAACTCGATTGGCCTCTTCTCCCAGTCCCGCCGAGGAACCCAGAAGGAGTATGAAGCAGCAGTTGCATCGTCGGCCCTAACACTTTCAGGCCTGAGGTGATGCTGGTGAACGCTGTGCTCCACCCGGTGAGGTTGGTGTTGAAGCTCGCACCTTCTGTAATCTTGCGGGGAAGCTCAGACTTGACACTGGGTGCCACAGGAGACCGGTTGGTGCGCGACTAGAGGTGGCTGTGTGGCAGCTGCCTCCACAGTGGCTGTAGAGGTCGTCGAGTAGGTCCTGAAGCTAGAAGAAAGTTTGCGACAAGCCTTATTAGTGTAGACTGAGTCGTAAGCACTTTAGAAGGTGATTCAGGGCCTTTAATATCTTTGTATCTTGTAATTGGCCAAGGGCCAAACTCCTTGTAGCTTATGAAGCTGTGAATATAGTTTTGCATGAGGAATGACATGTTTTAAGTAGTTGTATGGGTGCCCGGGCTGCAATGGTATGGCTACCAAGGTCCCGGCAGGGCTGAAAAAGCACGCCGACCTTTAGGAGGCCTTTCGTAGAGACAAGGGGCCCGTGTCGACCTTAATCGACACGGCCGTTGTGCAGTGGCACAACGTAGGTAATCAGCCTGTAAAAATCTAGGTCTGTTTGACCTAGAAGGCAGCAGGGCCTTAGCGACCTCAGGGAGGTGCTACTTGACCAGGAGGTCGCCAACGGGCAGTAGAGCCATTAAGCGCAGGGCCATTGGTATAAAACAACCATAAAGGCTAAGGCAATCTAGTAGGTAGCACGACGTAGGAGCTGGGGTGTGAACCCGCTATTGAAAAACTTAGGCGACCTACCGAGCGGTAGTGCCTGTCGACCTTATGAAGGTGATGTCATGGACCCAGAGGTCGTCAGAGGCCAGGAGACCTTGAAGAGAATGTTGGGAAAGGGGCTTGAAATAGGGCATAACGAGTCCATGAATGCCAGGCCATTGAGAAAAGAGCCGACGGGCATGGATTCCCGCACGGTGTGAGCTATTACTGCCTCTGACCGTTAGGCTGAAAGAGCTGTTGAACGATGTATCCATTGGGTCGCTGGGAATGTCACCGAACCTGAAGGGACGTTTGGGGCGCCATGGCCCAACGCACTGATGCGGCCCAGTTATAAAAGGCCGAGTGAGGGGTCGGGGACCCCACTCGCTTCCATTTCCCCGCAATCCTTAGGGTTTCTGAGCTGCCGCCAAGAGCTTTTCCGCACAGATTCACCGGCGCTGCCGTGCTTAGATCCATCGCGCCGCGCACCGCTGTATGCGCAAGAAGTCCTTGGTGGTTTTTAGAGCTAGATCCACCGGATTCGACGAAGAGGAGATGGCCTCGGAGCTTGCGCCGGCCCCGGAGAGCGTTTGGGAGCCCTCGACGGTGACGGAGGTGCAGCTCCAAGGTCTGGTGGAGCGCGGGCTACTGAAGCCCAGGGAGCAGGTGGGCTGGAGGCCAGCCGCCGGTGAAGCCTTCCCCTCCGAGGGGACCGTAGAGACCATCGCCTTCATCGCGCACGTGGAGCACGGGTTTGGAGTTCCGGCGGGCGACTTCTTCCGCGGGCTGCTGCACTTCTACAGGATCGACCTGGTACACCTCGTCCCTAACGCCGTCACCACCATTTCCTCATTCATCCACTTGTGCGAGGCCTACTTGGGGATTCTGCCGCACTTCGACCTGTGGTGGTACTTCTTCGAGTTGAAGAAGACGGGAAAGAAGGACGTCATTGGGTTCGTCGGCTTCATGCTACGCCGTCACATGAAGACGGCGTACATTGACATAGAGCTGCCCGACAACACCCAAGGCTGGAGGCACGGGTGGTTCTACATCGACAACCCGAAGCCGACGCTGGCGACTAGGTCGGGACTCCCGCCGGTCCCAGTGCCGGAGTGGACCAACCAATTAACGTCGCGGGAGATAGACGCCATCAAGCCTCTGCTAGAGGACCTCAAGGCGCTGAAGGCGGGAGGGCTGACGGGCGGCGCGGTGGCCATCTGCTTCAGTCGGAGGCTACTGCAACCGATCCATGATCGAGTGCACCCGACCTACGAATACTGGGGTCAGGCCGACCCAACCCGCGTGGCGCAGCACAAGGTCTCCAAGCAGGAGATGGTGGCACGGGTGAGGGAGCTCTTCAACAGGGTGATCCAGAACCGGACGTGCCCTAAGGTGCTTTCCCTTAAGCGGCCCACCGAAGCGGTAAGTCGCCTGATCGACCTTGATTCTTGTTTTGTTGAGTTTGCTTCCCCCCGATCTAAGACGAAGGTCACCTGTTGCAGGGTCGCGAGGGCATGTTCTGGTGCCCGGCTCCCCTCGCTGACGAGGGTGAGTGCAGCTTCAAGGTCCGGGCGGCAGAGGACATCCGGGCTCCTCCGCAGGAGTACTTCGACAACTACCTCTCCGACTCATCGGTGGGAGGTAGTGATGATGAGGATCCCCCCGCGGGGAGTTCTGCACCAATGACCCGGCGCACGTGGCAGGTCGCTGGCAAGATCCCGGAGCATAAGGGTGCCAAGATCGTCTCTGCCACCATTGAGGCGGAGAAGAAGAAGAAGTAGAAGAGGAGGGACACCACTGCGTTGTCGGAGACGGCGACAGCTAGCGTTGAGGTCATCGTCGATGAGGACGATGATGCGCGGTCGCGTGACGTCGGCGCAGGGTCGGGCGACACGGCGGCCGCGGGACAAGACGACACCCCGCTCGGGGTTATAAGCGAGCAGCAGCCGAAACCAAGCACGGAGGGTGTGAGCGACCAAGGGTCGCAGAAGAAGCCCAGGAGGGTGCCACCCAGGCCGCTTCAGGTTCGGTTGAAATCTGGCAGCGGGTACATCGTTGAACTTGATTTTGTGACTTGCGTGACCTTCGCAGCTTTTTAATTACGTCGTGCTGACAAGTTTTGTGCCTTGGACAGGGGAACCCCTGCTGCATCGGGCGACAACAAGAGCGCCTCAGGCCAAGAGGCCTTGGGGCGGAACCTCGAGAAGGTGCCGGTGGGCCAGTCACCGGCAACGTCGGGCGGTGATGTCACCAGCTAGGTCCCTGAGACCGTGGGAGCGACATCGTCGGCAGCGACCAAGGTCGCTGCTGACAGCGCTCAGCAAGGAGAAGGCCTTCACCAAGAGGACCCAGCCGAGTCGGGCCTACCGCAAACGCAGAGGGCGGAGACCGGATGAGGGGGCGAGGACGACGACCTGAACTGGTGCCTCTATTCCGGCACCTGTTGGCGTTTCTTAACGTCACCACTAGTTGTACACCTAGAGGGAACGTATAAGAGCAACCTGGTATACCGCAAGCGCACGAGAATACCACTGTAGCACTTCCCCAAGGAAGGAGAGTATTCCAAGGGTATCGAATCCAAGGAACGATGTGCACTATCTCCTACTCTAGTATAGATGGCCCAAGGACACAACACTGATTGATAGGATAGGTAGAAAGGATCTGCCTCGATCGAGCACAGAGTCTAGCACGGTCTCTCAGGTATAACACTCACTTTGGGTGCCAGCACATCCTAACTTTTTAGGGAGAGGCCAATGTGCTGGCAACGAGCCCAACTCGGTACACGACACAGAGGGTTTGCAAAGGGTCCAACAGGCTATCACCACTGCGGCCTACCTCTACGCTACGAATGTACATGGTCTTCGAAGGATAGCTTATGGTCCAGACACCACGTCTACACCACTGACTATTACTATGAATCCGCGAGGGAGATACTGGCACTAGCTCAAGGTATGCTCTATCACTCATGCAAGAACATGAATGCACTATGATCTAATTAGATAAATGCAGGAGCATCAACTTTACTCTAATAGACAAGCTGGCAAACTAGATGCAAACTTATGATCTAAGTCTACTAGATTGAAAGGGTTGTGTTCGAAGAACACAAGCCTCTAAATCAAGAACAAACGAAGAACAGAAGAACAAAGCAACTAAGCATGCATATGACTTTAGTCTAAATAGATAATGTCGAAATACTCACTTTAGTCTAAATGAAGAACAAAGGCACCGCTGAGGATCGTTCTTGAGGAAAATGTCATGAACATGACATGGCCCCAAGCCTCCCACCTCACTTCTTAACACTAATCCTATACAAAGAGCTCTCCTCTCCAAAAGAGAGAGGCTCTAAGGCCAAAAGTGAGAAGGAGGAGAAGAAGTGTGTGTCCTATTCTCTAACCCCTCCACTTCTATTTATAGGCCTGAGCACCGGCGTGGAGGCACCCCAAACACCCCGGAAATGAAGTCAGGAGCCAACCAGGGACCACCACATGGAAGGCCAGGATTGGGCGCCACAAGGTCGGTTCGGCCGACCTGTGGGGTCGGCCGACCCCTTGTGGGACCCACCTGCCTTGTGCTTTCTCGTGGTGGCTGTCAGGTGGGTCCTTATGGCGGTTCCAGGTGTCCACACGGTTTGGCGGTGGTTTAGGCGCCCTGGTGGGCCATGGGATCCATGTGATACACGCGTGGTGACTTCTGATTCGCCGAGACTCTCTCCCTTGGATTGGTGAGATCACTGATCCATGGCACTTTGCATGGCAGCCCCTCATTGGCTGAGGTGGAGAGGCTTGGATTGATGAGGTGGATGGATAAGGTGTGATTTTGCTCTATTTCTTGTGCTAACTGCCTGCATTCAAATATACATTGCCACTTGTGGAATTTGTCAGTATAAGCTCCTATTCTATTGTGGATGTATATTTCTCATGTCAAAATGCAGGAGTTGACGGCTATAAATATGGTACTTAACAGCCGTCAACAGCACCCCGTGGGAGGAGGATATCCTTGCCGATGGCCGGGACCTTGACGACTTCAAGGCGGCGCAGGCAATGATCAAGGAGGCGGTGAAGACGATCGGCAGGACACTCATGGTGAGTCTCGATTCCTTTGGGGCTAGGTCTTCAATTCTCTTGGATGCCTTGATTTGACGACCTTTTCCGGTGTGTAGTTGCAGTCTCTCGCCGAGCGGGCACAGGGTAGGGCGAACCTGCTGACGGAGGGCGCCAAGCTTCACGCGGAGCTGACCACTGCGTGGGAAGTCGTGCTGCAGGCCAGGATTGAGGCCGCAGGAGAGATAAAGCGCCTCAAGGATGAGGCGGCCTTGAAGGACAAGGCGATGGAGGCCTTGAAGTAGGAGCTTGAATCCGCCAGGCTGAAGGCGAAGGAGGCGGAGGACGAGCTGAAGGTCGCCACCGCAGGTACGTCTGGGAACGCCCTTAGTCTCTATGCTTGAGTTTTACGTCGTGATTTGCCGCTTTTGACCTTGCTGATCGCAGAGGCCAAGAAGAGGGAGTCCGCCTTGAAGAAGGACCTCGAGGAGTCCAAGGAGCAGGTGAAGACCCTCAAGGAGAAGCACAAGGAGGTCGTCGCCAGTGAGTATTACTATACCCGGAAGGCTGCATATGAGTTGGGTGTTCGTAGGGATCTGGAGATTGACCTTTCCCGGGCGATACAAACCCTTATTGATCATCAAGAGATGACTGCAGATCTTCAGAAGGAACTGGACGACCTCAAGAAGGCCGCCGAGTACCTTGTGGACATTTACGTCCCCAAGGTCGAAGGCGGGCCGCAGGAGCTCGTCACGCGGCTGGAAGATGCGGAAGGTCGCATGAAGACCCTACTGATGGACAGCGGCAAGCTCGCCGCGGCTGCCGCGTTGGCCACAGTGAGGCACCATGTGCCAACGTTCGACCTTGAGAAGGTCAGGGAGGAGCTCGACCTATCTCGGCTGGTGGGCATTGAAGATATCCAGGCCGCTGCAGACGAGATCGTGAAGAAAATAGATCTGTAAAGTGTAACTTAGGACGTAGCAAACTGTTAGTGCCAATGGGTCGTGGACCCTTTTGATGTAAGATAAACTTTGCATGAATGAAAGGGTGTGTTTAATTAACTGACGGGATCCCTTCTTTGACTTATATACTCTTTATAAGAACGCAAAAGTAATGGAGCTACACGAACCCTTTCCCCCCGCTAACCCAACTCAGTGGAGGAATGACTTACCGACTACACGGCTCGGTGTGGAGGCTTATGTGCAGCTGGCGCGCGGAGGGGGGGCCTGAACCCGAGTTCGAGCAACCACACGACTTAAGAAAAACTTATAAGGTGCACAAAAGTTTTGGGAAGGGAGCACATGGTAGAAAGAAAGGTAAAAACCCCCACAGGTCTAGCGACCCTTAGGTTGGCAAAGCCAAGCCCCCGAGCGTAAAGGGTCGGGTTTAATACCAAGCCCCCGAGCGCGAGGGGTCCAGTTTTAAACCAAGCCCTTGAGCGAGTCGAGGGGGAGGGGTGAACAGAAAACAAGTAGGTCGAAAGGTAATCTTTATATATATTGAATTACAAAGGATAGAGTACATAGCTTTTATTGTGATACAAGGCTCCTAAGGATAGAAGCAACGTAAGTGCTCGATGTTCCAGGGGTTCGGGACGCCCTGGCCATCGGCCCATTGGAGGCGATAGGTCGCCGGTCCAATGACCTCCTTGACTATGAAGGGGCCTTCCCAAGGTGCTGAGAGCTTGTGCATGTCCTTGGTGTTCTGGATCCGCCGTAGGACTAGGTCGCCAACGTTGAAGGAACGTTCCCGCACATTGCGGTCGTGGTAGCGACGTAGCTGCTGCTCGTGGTGGGTGTGGTGCATGAGCGCGGCCACACGATGTTCCTCGATGCTGTCAAGGTCAAGTCTACGTGTTTGCTCCACTTCTCCTTCATCGAAGTTCTGGATGCGGGGAGCCCCGAAGGCAACGTCGGTGGGGAGGATGGCCTCTGACCCATAGACCAAAAAGAAGGGTGAGTACCCTGTCGCTGAGCTGACCTGGGTCCTAAGACCCTAGAGGACGTGGGAGAGCTCTGAGAGCCACCTGGTTGCGTAAGGTACTGAGCCGTCGAAGATGCGGTCTTTTATGGCCTGTAGGACCATGCCGTTGGCCCGCTCGACCTGGCCATTGCACCGCGGGTGCGCCACTGAGGAGTAGTATACGTCGATCAGGTTGTCTTGGCAGCAGTCCTAGAAATCGGCTCCTGTGAAGGCCGTGCCAAGGTCGGTGACGATCCTGTTGGGCACCCCGAAGCGGTGGGTGATCTCCTCGATGAACTTGGCCACTTCTTTTGAAGTGACGCTGGATACGGGACGGACCTCGATCCATTTGGTGAACTTATCCACTGCCACGATGATGTGTTTGTAGCCGCCGGGGGCGGTCTTGAAAGGTCCCACAGAGTCAAGACCCCATACTGCGAAGGGCCGGGACGGAGAGATAGTCCTGAGGGCCTGAGCCGGGACGTGCTACTGCTTGGCGAAGAATTGGCACCCCTTTCATCGACGTACAAGTTCCTGAGCATCGGCCATGGCCGTAGGCTAGTAGAAGCCAAACCTGAAGACCTTGCCCACCAGGTTGGAAGAGGCGGCGTGATTGCCGCACTCGCCGCCGTGGATCTCATCCAAGAGCCTAAGGCCTTCAGATTGTAGGATACACTTCATCAAAACCCCTGTGGAGGCGGACCTCCGGTAGAGTTCATTGCCGATGATGGCGTAGTTGGCGCTACACCTCGTGATCTTTTCACGTTCCGCCTTGTCCTCGGGTACTCGATGCTCGAGGAGGAAGGCGATGAAGTCAAGGTGCCAGTCATCTTCTGCCTCGGTCATGAGGACTTCGCGACCTCCCGGCGAGGTCACTTCATCATCAGGCGACTCTGGGTCGGAGATGAGCTTGATGGACAGCTTGCGTAGGTCCTAGACGAACACGCCGGCCGGAACCAGTGCGCGCTTGGAGCCGAGCTTGGAGAGGACAGCAGCTGCCACGTTGTTGTTGCAGCAGACGTGGTGGAACTCGAGCCCTTCGAAGTGACACTCGAGCTTGCGCACCTCAGCACAGTAGGCATCCATCGTGTCCTTCCTGGCTTCAGAATCCTTGCTGACTTGGTCGATCACGACCTTGGAATCACCGTAAGCTATGAGGCATTTGATCCCCAGGGAAACAACAATGCGTAGCCCATGGATAAGGGCCTCGTACTCAGCGCCGTTGTTGGACGCCTTGTAGTGGATCTGTAGGACGTACTTGAGGTAGTCGCCCTGAGGGGAGATGAACAGGACGCCCGCGCCGGCTCCTTCGAGGTTCAGGGAACCATCGAAGTACATTTTCCAGTGCTCAGGTCACTCTGATAGTGGAGGCTGCTGGATCTCTGTCCACTCCGAGACGAAGTCCGCGATGACCTGGGACTTAATGGCCTGCCTGGGGCAGAACTCTAAGTCGAACTCGCCCAACTCGATGGACCACTTGACGATGCGTCCAGTGGTGTCGCGGCTCCGCAAGATCTCGCCAAGGGAGAAGGCCGAAACGACCTTGATCTTGTGCGACTGGAAGTAATGCCGAAGCTTGCGAGAGGTGACAAGCAGCGCGTAAAGCATCTTCGGGGGTTGGCTGTACCTGGTCTTGCTGTCAGACAGGACCTCGCTGACGTAGTAGATAGGTCGCTAGACGGGGTAAGGTCGGCCCTCTTCAGGTCGCTCAGCCACCAGAACCGAACTGACCACCAGGGTGGTCGCCGAGATGTAGAGCAGTAACGGCTCCTCGGGCGCCAGGGGCACCATCACCGGGGGTGACGTGAGGAAGGTCTTTAGTTGCTCCAGAGCTTGGTCAGCCTCTTCGGTCCAGACGAACTTGTCCACCTTTTTTAGCAGCTTGAAGAAGGGCAGGCCTTTCTCTCCAAGTTTGCTAATGAATCGACCTAAGGCCGCCATCATGCCAGTGAGCTTCATGACGTCCTTCTTCCCGGTAGGTCGCTTCATCCTGAGGATGGCATCCACCTTGGTGGGATTGGCCTCGATGCCCCGATTGCTGACCATGAAGCCCAGGAGCTTGCCAGACGGGACACCGAAGACGCACTTCTCTGGATTGAGTTTCCAGCGATAGACGCGGAGGTTGGCGAAGGTCTCCGCGAGGTCAGCTATGAGCTTGTCCTCATGGGTGGTTTTGACAACCACGTCGTCGACGTAAGCTTCTACGTTCTAGCCGATCTGGCTAGCCAGGCACTTCTGGATGGCCTTCTGGAACTCTGGTAGGTCGCACCGGCATTCTTGAGGCCAAAGGTTATGGCCGTGTAGCAGTAGATCCCATGGGGCGTTATGAACGCCATCTTGTCTTAGTCAGAGACCTTCAGGGCTATCTGGTGATACCCTGAGTAGCAGTCGAGAAAGCATAGGAGGACGCTTCCGGCCGTGGAGTCCACGACCTGATCGATGCGCGAAAGAGGGAAGGGGTCTTTAGGGCAGTGCCTATTGAGGTCGGTGTAGTCGATACACATTCTCCATTGACCGGTTTTCTTGGGTACAAGGATCGGATTGGCGAGCCAAACCAGGTTTTTACACTCGCGGATAAATCCGGCAGATAGGAGCTTTATTAATTCTACCCTAATGACATCCTAGCGATCTTTCGCAAAGCGGCGAAGCTTCTGCTTGACAGGCTTGGCCGTCTTGCTTACATCCAAGGAGTGCTCAGCCAGCTCCCTCGGGACACCCGGCATATCTGATGGACTCTATACGAATATGTCTGCGTTATCCCGGAGGAAACTGGTGAGCGCGAGTTCCTATTTGGGGTCGAGCCCATCGCCGATCACCACTGTCTTCTCTGCGTCGGCAAGGCCGAGGCAGACCTTCTTCATTGAGGGGACCGCGTCCAGGGCGGTGTCGGTGCGCTTCTGCTCTGGGACAGGTAGGTCGACTGGGTCGACGGCCTTGGCCTCAGCGACCAAGACTGCGGAGGTGTCGACGGCGGCGGAGGTCGCGGCAAGGTCGAGGGCCTCCGTGTTGCACTTGAAGGAGATGATGAGATCCCCAAAGACGGAGAGGACGCCATTCGGAGCCGGCATCTTTAACACCAAGTAGGTGTAGTGCGGGATGGCCATGAACCTGGCCAGCATCGGGCGACCTAAGATCGCGTGGTAGGAGGACTTGAAGTTGGCGACCTCGAAGCTGAGGTACTCCGTGCGGAAGTTTGCCTCTGTACCAAAGGTCACGAGGAGGGAGACCCGACCCAGGGGGTAGGCCACCTTCCCGGGGACGATGCCGTAGAAGGGCTCGTCGCACTCCGTGAGCTTGTCGAAGTCGAAGCCCATCTTCTTGAGGGTATCAACGAAGATGATGTTGAGCCCACTCCCCCCATCGATCAGGGTCTGGGAGAGCAAGGCCCCGTCTGCCGTAGGCTCGACGATGAGTGGGTAGGACCCAGGTTCTGGGATGTGCACCCAGTGATCAGCTCTGGAGAACGTGATCGCCTGCTCAGACCAACGCAGAGGCGCGGTTGGCTGAGTATGGACGAGGTGGACCTCGCGCTTGTCCTTGCGGTAGCGCCTCTTGCTGACGCCGGACTTGATGCCACCAACGATCATGTTGATCGTGCGGTTTGCAGCCTGGAAAGGCCCGTTGGGGTTGCCTACTGGTGGTGGAGGAGGCAGGTTGGTCTCGTCGCGAGGAGCCGCTGGAGGTGGGTCGCTGCGTGGCAGGTCGCTACGAGGAGGCTCGCGATGATCGTCATATCGCTCCTCACGCCGATCGTCGCGGCGGTAGTTGCTGTTGTAGGGGCGGTTGTCGCGGCGCCCGCCGTCGTTCCTGGGTCGCTTGGGGTCCACAGGAGTGCTGAAAGCCCTCTTGAACTGAGAACACTCGCGGAGAGTGTGGGTGGCCCCCTCGTGGAACCCGCAAACACTGTCGAGCGCCAGGTCGAACTCCTCCTGGTTGAAGGTCGAACCTCGGCGCCCTTCGACCGCTAGGACCTCGGAAGGTCGCTTGCGGAGCTTGTCTGCTGCAGTGCCAGATGCGCCAGCGGCATCAACGTCGAACTGGTTCTCGAGCGCCTCTTCTGTGTCCATCAACTTGTTGACGACGTGCATGAGCTCCTTGACGTTGGTGGCGCCAGACTCGTGGATCTTCTCAAAGATCTTGCGATCTTTGATGCCCTTCTTGTAGCTGTCGATGATCTAAACATCCCTGACGCCAATGCACTCGTTAGTCTCGGAGCCGCTCCTTAGGCTTCTGCACGACCCGCCCGAGGTTGAAGGCGTTTCCAGGGCGATCATAGGTCGCCTGGAAGTTGTACATGAAGGCCTGGGACAGGTCAGCCCAGGTCTTGATGCTGCCAGGCTCGAGATTGTTGAGCCACAGCGAAGGGGCCTTGCCCATCGCCAGCGGGAAGTAGGCCGCCATATGGTCGAAACTACCACCGGCCGCCTTGACGGCGACGTAGTAGGTCGATAGCCAGATGTTAGGGTCCGAGCGCCCATCGTATGGCTTGATATTGGGCTTGAAGTTGTCGGGGTACTCCACCCTCTTGAAACGGGAATCCAGTGCTGGGAAGGCGGTGACGGCAAGGTCGTCACCGGAGCCTCTAGCCGGAGCAGCCTCTCTCGGCGCAGAGTGGACGCTGCGCTCTGGGACGACAACCTAGGAACGTGGCTGCCGATCCCGGTTGGTCTAGAGAATGCCTGGGCCACCGTGCTCAGCGTCGTAGAGGGCATGTCGCTTGTTCTCGATGTCGTGACGGTCACAGAGCTCGCGCTCCATGATGCGGTGAACACCCCCAGGTTGGCCGTACTCGCGATCGTACTACAAGCGGTGACGAAGTTCGCGCTCCTCCCGCTCTCGATGGCGCTGGTCGACGTAGTCGCGCAAGTCGCGGGTGCGCCTGTTGGCGTCGAGATTGACGCGAAGGTCGCCGGTAGCAGCAGGCTGCTGGGCGGGTTGCTCAGGATTGTGCTGAGCGACCTCTTCCCAGATGGGGGAGAGATGGCTGCGCTGAGGTCGATGAGATCGACTGCGCGGGTGGCGGGTGGATGAAGACGCAGCGGACTTGGAGGCCGCGCTCTTCTCCTCCACCAAGGCGTTGGCGACCCGGAGGTACGCGAGGGCCTGCTCAGCTTCAGGCGTCATTTGAGCTTGCTGGAGTCGGGTAATGGCCGCACCCAGGTTGGCCTGGGGGCTGTTGAAGGTCGGGATCCCAGCTTCCTCGAACTCCAGGCGCAAGTCCCGAGCGCAGGGCAAGACCACGCGCTGCTGCTCATCCGCACGTCGCTGGGCACGGCGGGCGTTGGCTTGGATGCGGGCCGGTTCCTCAGAGTTGGTCGCGCCCGCACGGGGTGGCTCGTTCTCGAAGACCACGAGCACTTGGCGAAAGATGATGGCCGTGTCGTTGGGGGAGATTCGAACACGGACTTTCTGGAACTCCCCGCAGTCCGGGGACTGGGTAGGTCGTTTAGCTCGGTGAGGGAGCTCTTGGTCGATCTTCTTCCGCAGGCAGCACCCGCAGAGGGTGTGCTTCGCACCCTTGTGATAGGTGCAGGGCACGTCGAGAGGGTCGCGCCGAGCGCGAGGTGCCGGCCTTAGGTCGCCAGAAGTTCGCCGCCCAGATTGGATCTGGGGAGGCGTGGACAGCTGGCTGAGACGAAGGCCAGGTGCAGACTTCAGGCCGAAGGGGAACGTGTCGTGGCGTAGCGCTGTCTGCGCCGAGCGCTGAGCTCGTTCGCAGATCTCCAGTGTTTCCCTCATCGAGCCGATGACGCTTTCCATCCCCTGGACAAGGTCACAGGGTTTGGGTGTGTGGGTCTCCGACACTAGATCGGGAACGGGGGCGGCGACGGACGCCGTGACGACCTGCTTCGGGGTCGCTGGAGGAGCTGCGGCTGCCGAAGCAGGAGAGGTCGACGTGAAAGATCCAAAGCAGATCTCCACGGGGTTGGCGAGGAAGGCCGCCATGCTCGCCGGGAAGACGACGCCAGATTGGGCCACCATACTGCACAGCGAATTCCCGATCGCCCCTACCTGGCGCGCCAACTGTCAGAGGGTGAGACCTGGACAGATCCGCTAGGGGGTTACCCTAGAGGTTTGCAGGTTAATGGAGGATCGGGACCTAAGGGCGTAGGTGGTAGTCCACGTGGTGAACTCGGAACTAGGCGAATATGGCGATGAACACGGGGAGACAAGGAGGTTTATACTGGTTCAGGCCTCTGTAGAGTAAAACCCTACGTCCAGTTGTGGTGGATTATGCGAGAGGTTGAAGATGAGTTGTCCCCTTGAATGGAGCCCTAGGCCGCCTTATATGGGGAGGACGGGCTAGGGTTTCCATTCAAGGTCAGTTGACCCATGTCGGGGTCGGTTACAACTGCGAGAAGCTTATCTCCCGGATTACAAGGAGTATCCCGTGATACTCGGAGCTACAGGCGGCGGCGCGCCAGGTCCTAGTGTCTTGACTTGCACACCAAGCATCGCGGGTCTTCCGGGATCTTGACGTGGTCGCCCGCGGTCGTCGGAGGTGCGGATAAGGTCGCTGGGCCCACTTGGCAGGTCGGCGGATCTTCTGAAAGGTCGGGTCCACTTGTCAGGGCCCCTGGAACCCTGGCCGGTGGAGACCCATAGGTACCCATGTCTCTCAATCATTTAAATACAAATGTTTTCGAATAAATAAACATAAATGTTAATATAAAAACAAACTAGCTACCGCGCTATTTGCCTGGGCAACCTTGCTAGTTTTTTAATTAATCAGGTGGTGGAAAAATTCAAACACTTGGTACTTCCTAATACTACACAAGCACCATAAAAAAGCTCTAAAAAGTTGTGATTTCTTAAGGTAGTGGAGCAATATACCACCGATTCAATTAGCAGTAAAACATTCCGGTGATTTTTTTTTTTTTTGACAACAAACATTCCGGTGATTGAACTGGCTATAACAATTTCAAATGACTATATGGGTGTAGGCTTGCGATTTTTATTTTAGCATTTGTTTTTAAGATGCTAAAATATAAAATATTATGAAAACAAAAAATCAAGTAACACACGTTGGACTATATGGGTGTAGGCTTGCAATTTTTATTTTAAAATTTGTTTTTAAGACCCTAAAATATAAAATATTATGAAAACAAAAAATCAAGTAACACACGTTGAGAGAGCTCCACAAGCCGGCAGCCGGCTCCTCCTCTTCCTCCCTCCCCCCTCCTCCTTTCACCTTAAAAAAACCTCAAGATTAAAACAAATAGGCCCATAGTCTTAGATGGGCTTTTTTTAGGGCATAGTCTTAGATGGGGCTTAGACATACCCGGTCTTGCACTACTTTACAACTACTAGGTTATATTATGGCCCATGGCAAAAGAACACAACGAAACAAAGAAGCGGTCGTCGTCGACGACAGAGCACCGGCTCTCCGGCGAACGCAACGTCAACACACAGTGGCACAAAGTGACGAGCAAATAACCATTCCGTAGGTGCGCCGGGGACGGCGATCGACTAGACACCGGGCACCGGCACGCGGAGGATGGGGCGGAGAAGGAGGTCCGCCTGCCGTTTCGCGGTGATGCCGAACGCCTCGGTCATGTCGAGCTCGGTCGGGTCGGCGACGCCGGGCGCCTCCCAGTCGAAGTGGAACAGCAGGCTGGCGAGCGCGAGCTCGACGTTGGCGAGCCCGAACGCCATCCCGGGGCACATCCTCCGCCCGGCGCCGAACGGGAGGAGCTCGAAGTCGGCGCCCTTGAACTCCACCCCTCCGGCCTCGCCGCCGTCCTCGAACCGCTCCGGCCGGAACTCCTCGGGGTCCCCGCCGGGCCAGTACCGCTCGTCGCGTCCCAGCGCCCAGACGTTCACCAGCACGGTGGCGCCCGCGGGCACGTCGTGGCCGAGCACGCGGCAGGGCTCCCGGCACTCGCGCGGCAGCAGCAGCGGCACCGGCGCGTGCAGCCGGAGCGTCTCCCGGATGACGAGGTGCAGGTACCGGAGCTCGCCGAGCGCGCTCTCCTGCACGGCGCCGCGCGCGGCGAACGCGCCGCGCACCTCGGCCGTCGCCCGCGCCATGACCTTGGGGTTCCGGACGAGCTCCGCCATGGCCCAGTCCAGCGTCGTCGCCGACGTCTCGCTGCCGGCACCGAAGATGTCCTGCGGAGACAAAGCAAGCTGATGGGTCAACACGTTAAACGACGACACGTAGTGGCGGGAGAGATTTCAACAATTGGCTGCGCTGTGTCGGCACACGTGATCGAGCTGCTTCATTTGTTGGGTGCATACAGAACATAAGGGCCCTGCGCAGCCTGATGCAAAAGGCCACAGTTGAATCTTTTGTAGCGTTCTTGCAGAGTTTTGTTTTCGACGACTTTGGGCTCCAGATGTGACAAAAGTTTTGGATTTTGAAGTACGCATTAGTAGAGGAAAAACTGAGGAACAATCTTAGATTATCGTCTAAATTCAATTCTCAAACTGTGCCAAAAAAAAAAGGATTTATCTCAAATTCGCTCCTACACTAATTTTCTCTACTATTCCCATCTGTTGCCAACACATGCTACGGCAGATACTGATCTGAAGCTTACCCCCAAAAAGTCAAAAAATCACAGTCCTGCAGTCGCCATCATTCTTATCCTCTGACTTGTTTATAGTAGTGTGTTACTATCTATGTGTACTATCTACACGTTTGTTTGCTACCTTGTTTATAGTAGTGTGTTACTTTATGAGATAAGATGCGTGATCTGTGATCATCACAGCCATTTCAGAGAAACGGTGTGCATTGCAGCAAATGAGTAGCCTAATAGTGTGTTACTATGAGATGACAAGACTTATGTGTGATAACCACAATCATTTCAGAGAAACGATGTGCGTTGCAGTTGGGTAAGCTCTCGCTCACAAGCAACCTGCCAAAATGACGCGAGGAAGAAAGATCCATTTGGTTTTGCCGTGTCGCATCTAAGTTATACGATCATGACGTGATGGGAACCAGTAAGAGAAGATTGCTTACAAAGATGACGGCTTTGAGCACGTCCATGTCGAGCGGGATTTGGAGGCTGCCGTCCCTCTGTATCTTGAGCAGCACGTCGAGGAGGTCCTCGGCCTCGCCGGCGCCGCCGCTGCTGTCCATCATCTCCAGGTGCTCCTTGATGATGCCGTCGAGGATCCCGTACACCGTGTCCCGGCACTCCTCGGCGCGCCGCACGGCGCCGCTGATCCAGCAGACGAGGCGGGACGACGGCCACAGGTCCGCCGGGTTGAACCCGGCGGCGAGCTCGACAGAGCGGTTGAGCGCCCGCAGGAACGCGTCGCGGTCCTTGCACCGGTCGCCGAGCACGGCGCGCGCCGTGGCGTCGGCCACGAGCGCCGACAGCCGCGCGCGCATCTCGATGGGGCGCCCGGCCGTTGCCGCCGCGGCGCACGCGCGCAGCGCGGCGGCGACCTCGTCCTCGCGGATGGCGCGGAACGAGAGCACCCGGCGCGCGCTGAGGAGCTCCGTGATGGCGACCTTGCGGAGCTGGCGCCAGTGCTCCCCGTACGGCGCGAAGATGATGTCCCGGCCGCCGTTGGTGAGCACGCGCACGGTGGCGCTCAGCGGCCGCGACGCGAACGCGGTGTCGTGCGTCTTCATCACCTCGCGCGCCGCCTCCCGGGACGAGATCACCAGCGTGGGAACCTCCCCGATCCGGAGCAGCATCACCGGCCCGTGGCGGCGCGCCAGGTCACGCATCGCGCGGTGCGGGAGCTGGCCGGCGATGTGGTGCATGCTGCCGATGACCGGCAGCTGCCATGGCCCTGGCGGCAGCCGCAGGCCATGGCCTTGCGCCGGGTCGCGCAGGCGCTTGGCGATCACGACGAGCAGAGATGCGAGGGCCAAGCCGAGGTAGAGGTAGTAGTGGTCTTCCATTGGTGTGTGCCAAACGGTGCTTCCAAGTTCAGCTATGACGACGACGTTGCCGGCTTGGCGTGATGCTTGTAAGCTTGGGAGTAGCAAGGATTGCAAGAAGTGTTCCTCTAGCAGCTGCTAGCTACTACATGGAGGTCAAATTATTGCACCTCCCGTGTCGTTTTGTAGAAAGAGCACCCAAATATTTGGATGATTCACAGATGCCCCGTGGAGGAAGACAAGACTTGCACACATGCTTACTCACGTGGTGGCGTCATGAGATCATTTTTTCCGAAAACAAAACGGAGATAAGTAAAAAAAAAACTCGAGGATTCTTTTTTTATGGTTTTAGATGAAACCATTTTGAGAACTAGTATCTTCTATTGTTCTATTAGTATGTTTATTTATAAAAACAGTTTTGTAAAGTTTGAGAGAATCTTCCAAGAAAAATATGAACAGATGAATCTTATGTTTTCAAACCAAATATTTTTAAAAAATTGACGACCACAACTTAAATTCAATTGAATAGAATCAGAATCATTAAAATGTTTAACGCCCATGGTCTTCCTGGTCATACCAAATAAACTACTGAGGCCCGGCCCCGATGCTAAATACAAAAGGGGCACTGTATCTGTATTTGAGAAATGCCAGCAACAAAAAATAAAAAATAACTAGAAAGTTGCGCGGGATTGCCGCGCTGTGCCCGTTTTCCGTCGTGGTATTTTAATTGATACAACCTCTATTTCATGAATGAAGTAGTAGTCGTACGGTGTGAATTTTTTCATAAGAACTGTGGGAATAAATATGTCGCATCGTTTTTTTACGTAAGTGTTGTTTTGGAACATGTTGTCGTGGAGGTACCGTTGAAGTAATATATTATTTTGAGTATGCGAATGGAGGTACCATTTTAAATAGAAGATTATAAGGATTCAACATGATCTAATTACAAGATGGACGGAAAATTGCAAGAAAAATCTATTAAACTTAAGTAATCAATCATTTGATGTTGTTTACCGAAGTGTGATATTGTTTGATCATAGCCTAATCAGGCTTAATAGATTTGTTTCCTTTTCATTTGGGTTAATAAATATGTTTTGTCATTATTCTACATTTAATATTTTAATTAGTTTTTGTAGACTTCGATGTGGTGATTAAATAGTAAAGCGAAACTTATCGCAACTAAGCATAGTCGTGGAATACAGGAAATTTGATATGCAATCATGGTATTTGTTAGTCCGTAGTATGTAGACGGGCAGTTTTTTTTGTTTTTGAAAGTTTTTCTTTACGACAAACATGTATATTAAACTTAAGCAACCATATTACAAGAAGGTTCTCGAAGAAGACCGAAATAGCAACAAGGTCCACAGACCGAAGAAACACAGCAGAGACATATAGGCGTTCTACAACGGCGTGCTCGCCGGCGGGGGCCGCAAGGGCGTCGTCGACACTTGCACCCGGAGGAGGACCACACTATGCGACGGTTGTATCGGGCGATGGGGTTGAAGAAGTCCGCACCGGCGGCCGAAAAGTAGATGAATCGCCGTTGCCGGAGGTAGAAGATGACCACCAAGTCGTATCCCAGTACGAGGCGGAGACGTCGTTGGAACAACCACCGGATTGTTGCTGCTTGAGTGGTGTGGAGTTGCCATATTGTAGTAGGCTGCTTGAAGTCGTGGGCGGGGATGGAGGTGGAAGCTGCCACTGTAGAGACTTGATGTGTTCGACGACGGCATGGACACCTCCACCGATGGAGGCAGCACCGTTGGAACAACCATCCATGCGTTCAACAATAGCGACATCGCCTCCGCTCGAGGAGACATGGCTATCGGAACAATCATGGGCGCACAGTAGCAGTAAATGCGGTGTTTAGTTAGGTGAAAAAGAGTGAAAATTTTTACATTGAACCACGTGCGTAGAGAGAAGAAATGAACTGATACGGTTCTCTACGTGAGAATTTTGGTAAAATTTTATGGAACTCGTGCTTGTGTTTCACAGGTACACTGGTCGCTGTTGTATTGAACAATCGATGTGCGGGGCCTACGTACCTTACGAAAATTTCTCTCCCATCCTCCTCAGTCCTCACTACGAACAGAGGAGAAGTCCCCAGCGGCGCCGTCTCCATTTGTCGTCCTCGTCTTCTTTCCCAGCTCCATCATTCCAGTCTCCAGCCATGTATCAAAGAAATTAAGCCATGGAGGAGAGCAAATCGAGGACCTGCTGGAGCAGCTCCTCAGGCACAACCGCCCAGATCTCTCGATTCGCTTTCTTTCTCATCTCCCCCTTCCCCCGATCAAGTGATGGATTAAGAAATTAGGGCATGGAGAAGAGGAGATCAGGTTGAACCGCTACAGATCCAAGCAAATCGGCTCTGTTGCGACGCTTGTGGTGGCAAAGGCCGTCGGAGCTCGACGACCGGGGCGTGCTCCTCCACGTTCCGCTGGCGGCTTTGCTCGTCGGTGCCCTATGGTGCCGGATCCCGTGCATGCGAGCTGCACTGGATTTGCGGCGGCGACGACGAGGGGCGACGTATCAGGCCGGCGGCTGGTTTTCTGGCGTCGGTAGATGCAAGAGGAGGTGCGTCGTACGCTTGCTCGCGTGCCGCAGCTGTATTCCCAGTCGGTGCTCTCTCCTTCCTCCCCTCCTCTTCTTCTATGCTGACCTCTCGCTCTAGATGGCCCGACGCTGCTCGGGCTGCCGCTCGCCGCCCCGTCGCTGCTCGAGCGCCCGAGGCGTTTCGTCGGACTACAATTTCATTTTGCGAGAGATCAAGGTCTTCTTCGCAAAACGACCGATGCTTGACCGATCGTGGCCATCCATACGCACGATCCGACGGCTGGGAGCTGCGCGCGACGTGGCCATGCTCTCTGGCCTCGGTATTTGCCCCGTTTCGTAAGGTAAAGATGGACAGAATGGACAGACTCTGATGAACCAATATTCTAGCTATTTGAGGGCACTTGTTGCAACAGTACTAAATTTGACAAAATTTTTCAGTGTGTTGCCTCATAGAAACACAATAGATATTGGGTATTCTAAAATTCGTCAATTTAATCCAATCTTGCATAGAAACATTTAGGGAATGCCGGGGGGCGTAAGCCCCCTACGCCCAACACCCACACGCATCCAAATTTGCATAATAAACGGTTAAAAATGTTCAACATCAGACGCTTATGTTGACGGTCAATTTCTGTCAACCAAGAGCACTTGTTAGACTTTGGCTTGAGCTTTGAATTATAACTAACCCGCCACTAGACACACTAATGATGTAACAAGTTCACACTTGCATGTGGTTTTTGGAGTGTGTTGTTTACGCAAGAATTAAGTACCTAAATGAGGACTTCCGGGAAGAGTTCATCAAGCACTTTATGAGAAGCTCACGAAGCCTGGCACAAGTCAAGACACGAAGTGAACATGACTCCAAATGACCCGAGGACCAAAGCATGAAGCCATGAAACTCTGAGGACCCGAACGGAAGATGCGGGAGTTTGCGCGCCAAGCACCCTTATCTAAACCGTTGGGAAAACGACGTCAAGGACCCACATGGACTTCGGCAAATATTCAAGAAAGTGTGAGAAGCATCGTGGAGGAAGATGGGCCCGAACCGGGCCGAAAAGGGCTTGGGCCGGCCGGCCCATGCTGACCGGCCTGGGGTGTTTCAGGCCCGGTTCAGCCTCCTCTTTGACCTACACACTCCTCGGCTCATTTATACCCCCTGCCTCCGACGGCCGCCACATCCATTCATCAGAACTCGGCGAAACCTAGAAGTGAGCACCGGAGGGAGACAACGGCAGCGGAGACCTCAAAGTTGTCTAGGGTATGGCCTAGGCCAACCCTAGCCGCCATGGCCGCCCTGCGTGGTTGTGCCATGGCGGAGTTCCGGAGCTACGTGTTCATCATCTTAGGTATGATCTCGCTGGTGATGATGCAATACATACTTTCATGTGAGTAATGACAATCATATTTTTCGATCTTTAAGAGATTCCATATCTCCATCTTTACTTTCTACCTATCATGAATATGATTTGATCCTTAGTCTAATGCTAGTTTAGACTACATAGCATGCTTTATGTAATCATGGTGATTAGATCTAGTATGTTGACCCTTCATGATTGGTAGACTTGTCCATGTATGGGCATGCCCGTGGATCCCCCGCTTCATTAAGGGAGCATCGTGACAGGATGATTTCCCCTGAACGAGCGGATGTCTTCGGGAGGTAGGCCGGAGGTAGGAGTTTAAGTATGCTTTTAGATGAGATGCATGATTTGTTGCTCGTTTGCCGGAACTACAACTAGAAGGCGCTAGGCTTAGTCGTCCCCTTGGTGGCGCTTTACTTTGCCTATGTTTGCGTACGTGATCAACCTTGTGCCACCACACATACACCCTTAAAGGTTACCTTATATGCAATCTACACTTAATGTTAGGTTAGTTTGGTTAGACGAGATAGAGATCCTTAGCGGTTTGCTTCTGATTCTTGGATTGACAAACCTTGGGGGACCCTCCTTGGTGAAAAAGGCACCAAGTCACCCGTAGGCTTGCGGTGAACTTCAACACGGTTTTGAACGGTCAACAAGCCCTTTTTCTGACGCCGTTGCCGGGGATCGGCAACTCGAACCCTAGGGTGATCTACCTTTCTATTTGACTAACCCTAATTTTTATTATTGCATACATGCTTGTTTTCTTATTTGTGACCTTGAAAGTAGGTCAAAAGTTAGACACAAGACGTTCGAGGAGTTCTCTACCCCCACACTTCAACAACACGAGATTCACTTTCAACAAACATCAAGATTCGCTCTTTAGTGGTAGGTGCTAACTTTGGTTAGTGGCCCATCATCCGCTATCGAGCCCACACCCTACACAAGAGCATGTGAACAAGGTAAGTCAACATGTCAATTAAAATTTTAAGACTAATGTTTTGTGGAGATTTGTTTGTTCAAGCAATAGGTATTGGAAGCAATCACGACGCCCCCGAAATCACAAGATCAAGCTCTTCATCATCTTCGAAGTTTCTGTTCGCATCGATTTTTGCACAGTCTCATGTGAAGAACAACAGGGTATCTTTGGATATTTAGAAGCCCCACGAAGTTACATTTCCAATGAGTCAAGAATCAAATCGATCGGAGGTTCCTACAAGCGGATATGGCCGAATCACCGATGATTGCACGTACTTAATCTGGACAGCAGGCAAAGCTGAAGTGAAACAGCCATAACTCCCTCATTTGGACTCTGATTAAGATGGATGAGTACCCGTTTGAAAGGTAATTTTATAAATTTTTCAATAGAATTATATTTTGGTATATGTTCTGTTATGTATACAGGGGGAAATCCCAAGAAGAGGCAGCTGCAATATGATGAGAACAAGATGGCGAAGGTGAGGACGACAACAACGAAGAGGAGCTTAGGGAATGCTTCCATTAGACCACTCATGAAGAAATTTAGAGGCTTAGAACAAAACAAAGACCCTTGGAGCATTGGCAAATGAAGACACGAGTTGGCGGCATCCGACGCAAGGAGATGTTTGAAGAAGACCACAATGGACTACACACATAAGACGACATCCAATGGCGCGGATATTTTTAGGCTCTCACATGAAGGATCATGGAACTACATGAAGACATTTAAGACATGTGTGAAGCCTCGCAAATGAAGAAGAGGAGTGATCCTACTCAAAGCAACCTTGATGACATGTGGCACAAAGGGAAAATTTGAGAAAAGTCTACGCGAGCCACCTTTGATCATCAAGGATTGTCCGCTTTCAACTCCGGAGGATCACTCACGATGAAAGGCTCGAAGGATAAGGTACACATTAATCTCTCAAGGTACTTTTGGATATGATACCTTCCTTTTGATATATTCATGTTCATATCCAATAGTATGATTCGATTCTATGCCTTGCACCTTTAATGATCATGTTGATAAGCTAGAATTTCTTGAGTATGATAAAGAGGCTATGTTGTGCTTGAACACCTTTGATTCACTTGCCTAATGAACCCATGCCTAATGAGAGCCTTAGCGGAGAGCAAGAAACTTATGCCACCTTTAATCACAACATGTTTTGTGTACCAAATTTAAATTTTGGTTATGATTGCATATGTTTGTTTCACACTTTGCGAATCTTGGACTTGCTTTGTGCTTGGTCAAGCTCGTGACCTTAAAAGAGCGTGTGTCGGGAGAAAACCCGAGTTTCACTAACCATGCAGGTCATTAAACCTTAATAAAGAGAAGAGAAGCCATGCCCTAAAGGAATTGCAAACTCGTGCATCGCCTCCCCCGAAGCAAAGGAGGAGAAGGTGCGATGATGCAAGGAAACGATCAGGCAAGCCTCTCATCAAGTAAAATGATCGTGTCAAACATGGAGAGTGGATCAAAGCTGCATGGACATCTTCAAATCTTACATGAAGAACCATGGCTTCGCGACCACGAAAAGGTACGTAAGAAAGTCAAGCTCTATGACTTTAAATGAAGCGCTTTGCGGGAGGCAACCCGTTTTCCTTTGTTTATATATAAATATTATGACCGTCTACATTGTGATCTTAAACTGAAACATCAAGTAACATTGTATCATTGCTCTAATAAATACCACAACACCATGTTGTTTGATTTAATTGCTATTGAGGGAGCACTTTGTTCTTGATCTTGGAAAACTTGTAGACCTTTTTGTGTGCCTATTAGTGTTTAGTGTCGTTTTCTTTTGTGTCTTTTTAGCGAGAAATATGAAGTTGGCACCATCCTTTAACTCTAAGCTTGTGGCTAGTTAATTTAGGCTAACTCTTGCATTTGTTTTAGACATCCACCATGTCATTTTGTTCATCCATGTCATATTGCATTGCATGTTTTGTTTTGATCTAGCTTTTTGTGCAACCAACCTAAGCCTTCCCATAGCCCCCACCAAAAACCGTAGCCAACAAGAGTAGGGTTGACTTGTGGCCAAGCTCACCTCTATCCCTTGTTCTAACTAAAAACTTTGACTAGCCCTCCTACGAGAAAATTTTCCACACCTTTAGCCTTCCTTAAAACCATAGGTTTGTTTTCCATAAAAAGACTTTCGACACCACCTTAGATAGAATTTCTATGCTTGACTCCCTCTCTTCAAAATTCTTATTTGAGCCAAAAATATAGAATACCCATAACCTACCCTTAAAACCTTGTTAGTTTGGTTGTTTGATCTCAACCCTTGCTAACATTTGCTTGTGCTAACTCTTTGCATTTGCATTTTGTATCCCCCTCATTGTCATCTTCCGCTTTATGATAGTTTGGTCTTTTTGTGAAACTTTATAATGAATGCTTTCATATCTATGTTAATACTTATCAACATGCGTTACTCCTTTTTGCAATCTTATGTAAACATGGTGTTTAGACATGATTGGAGACCACCATCATTCAGTTTTACATACCTTGCTATCTTGTTGCATTGGTTGGTTTATAAACTTTGCAATGCGCCCTACTTATCTTACACTATAAGGAATTGTTAATCTTGGAATAAGCATGGTGTTTTGACCTTGGTTAATAAATCTTTATGGCAAGGGAGAAGTTTGACAACCACTTTGTAAGCATGGAGCTTAGAATTTGGTGTAAAAATTGTTTTGTCTTTATACCATCCTATCATTTGCATGCACCCTTGCACACACGTACACCCATTAGGTTTTAACTTTCCTTTTACTAGATTAACTATGCCACAAGTTAAGATCTTAGGGGATGTCTTTGGTTTGTCGGCATAGAGTGAGTATTCCCGACCATCACCTCGGGGGTACTTTGTGCTTTAAAATTGTTTTGCAGGCATTGTGAATCACTCCCATAAATTCGATTGGGACGGAGGCTTGTGACAAAGGGTGAACGTTGGAGGACAATCAAGATAAAGTGAAGAGTGACGATCCACACATGGCGGTAGGACTTCAAGATGGTTCATCATCTTCCATGCCTAGCAACATGCTATGCACGGGGGAGGATTTGGTGGACATGAGAAGACCACATGGAGCAAGGATCACGGTTCTTCTTCCATGTTAAGCACAATGCTTAAGCATGGGGGAGGCCGCACTACACTTCAAGCATCAAAGGACGGTAAAAAAATCATCAACCCTCATTTTGTCCTCGTCTTTCTATATGCTTGTACATATGTTTATGCTTTCCACAACCTTAGGTGCAACCTTTGTATATCTCTCTATAGAATAACATGGCTACTAGGAGTACAACCTAGGTTTATTTTTGTTTTCAACAATAATCACCGTCACCTTGAACTCACCATGATGATATCTTGTATGCTCTTTGTTATGGATATATGATGATTATTGCCACTTTGATCTTTCTTGTGCTTGGTTTTTATATGATTAAGCTAGTGCTCTCTCTTTTAATATGAATCTGAAATTTATTTAATGCTAGCCTAATCTTTTGTGGAGGTTATGATAACTTAAGCCCCATAGTTCTTTTTCGTTGCTCTCAACTTTGAATGAATCAAAGAACCTTTATATTCTCAAAAAGTTATGCTAACCTTGTCATGAGTACCGCTTGCATTTTGCTCTACCCATCCAAAGCCCAAACTTACTTGAGTGCAAAACATTAGTATATACAAGATTTATTTTTGGGTGCATTGATTCAAGGCTTGATTTCTCTGGCTTGAGACTAAGAAGCTGGTCATTCTGTTTTTGCGTATCTATCTTTATGCTAGTCTTTTCTATCCGTGCATTGTGAGTTTCCACATTGGGAATTTTGCAAACCTCGCTGGATATCCAACCACAAAACCCAAATATATCTTTTTTGTGTATACCTCCTTGACCACAACACAATATATGAGTATAGATGAATATTTTGAGAAAGATTACAAGGAAGGTGCTTCAAGAGTAAGGGAGACTGCCAAAAGGATCCCTAGAAGATTTTTGGAGTATCTCTCTCTAAGAAAATATGAGAGCTTCAATTTCTACCTTGGCATATTTATCACCTCTTTGCCCGAGGACGAGCAAACGTCTAAGCATGGGGGAGGTTGCCAAGGAAGTGCTAGTATAGTCTAGAGTTCAAGGGGAGCAAATGAAAAAAAGAGAAAAAGTATGATGAAAGAAAAAAATAAAAATGAATGAATGAAAAAAATGATAAAGGGAAAAAAGTATGATGAGAAAAAGAAAGAAAGAAGAAAGAAAAATAAAATAAAATAAAATAAAGCTCCCCGGTTCTCTAACTATGTTTAGTGCTTTTTGAGTTTTCAAGAGGATTCAAGATCAAGACCCATACTCATCTTTCCAACCATATGCAATCCGATAACGAGGACTTCGTTTGTGCCTCGGGATCACTCTTTGACACTTGCACATGTCCACCTATCTAAAAGTGTGTGTTCATCTCTCCCCCCTCCTTGATAACATTATTTTTTTCCAATGACCTTTTTGACGAGTCTCGGTAAGTCCATGAGAAGCTTGTCTTGTTTTGATAATATCTCGACTATAATATCTTGGTAGGACTAAACTTTCCCATAACTCCATATAAAGCCTTCCACCATATATTTGAGAGAGGAAAGGAGTAGGACAAGTAGGCTTGAGAGACAAGATGAGATGAGAGTTCATGAGCAAGATGCAAGGAGGTTTATTAGTGATCTTGGTAAAGCAATTTTTCTTCATCCCGCTCTTTATTTTCAAAATTTCTGAGATTTGTTTAAAATTTAAGAGCATGATTAATTACTTGTGGGAAGAGCTTAAATGATATCTACCCTCCATAGAGATGAAATCTAGTTACATTATGAAACTATAACATATATAAACTTGGAGAGCATTATGTTTTCTCATGTATGAACAAGTGTAGGGTATGAACATTGAAAGGTAATACTGACATCCATTAAAAGCTTACTCGAGGACGAGCAAGGTTTAAGCATGGGGGTATGTTGACGGTCAATTTCCGTCAACCAAGAGCACTTGTTACACTTTGGCTTGAGCTTTGAATTATAACTAACCCGCCACTAGGCACACGAATGATGTAACAAGTTCACACTTGCATGTGGTTTTTGGAGTATGTTGTTTACGCAGGAATTAAGTACCTAAATGAGGACTTTCGGGAAGAGTTCATCAAGCACTTTATGAGAAGCTCACGAAGCCCGGCACAAGTCAAGACACAAAGTGAACATGACTCCAAATGACTCGAGGACCAAAGCATGAAGCCGTGAAACTCCGAGGACCCGAATGGAAGATGCGGGAGTTTGTGCGCCAAGCACCCTTATCTAAACCGCGAGAAAAACAACGTCAAGGACCCACATGGACTTCGGCAAATATTCAAGAAAGTGCGAGAAGCATCGTGGAGGAAGATGGGCCCGAACCGGGTCGAAAAGGGCCTGGGCCGGCCGGCCCATGCCGACCGGCCTGGGGTGTTTCGGGCCCGATTCGGCCTCCCCTTTGACCTACACGCTCCTCGGCTCATTTATACCCCCTGCCTCCGATGACCGCCACATCCATTCATCAGAACTCGGCGAAACCTAGAAGTGAGCACCGGAGGGAGACGACGGCGGCAGAGACCTCGAAGTTGTCTAGGGTATGGCCTAGGCCAACCCTAGCCGCCATGGCCGCCCTGCGTGGTTGTGCCATGGCGGAGTTCCGGAGCTACGTGTTCATCATCTTAGGTATGATCTCGGTGGTGATGATGTAATACATACTTTCATGTGAGTAATGACAATCATGTTTTCCGATCTTTAAGCGATTCCATGTCTCTGTCTTTACTTTCTACCTATCGTGAATATGATTTGATCCTTAGTCTAATGCTAGTTTAGACTACATAGCATGCTTTATGTAATCATGGTGATTAGATCTAGTATGTTGACCCTTCATGATTGGTAGACTTGTCCATGTATGGGCATGCCCGTGGATCTCTCGCTTCATTAAGGGAGCATCATGACAGGATGATTTCCCCCGAACGAGCGGATGTCTTCGGAAGGTAGGCCGGAGATAGAAGTTTAAGGATGCTTTTAGATGAGATACATGATTTGTTGCTCGTTTGCCGGAACTACAACTAGAAGGCGCTAGGCTTAGTCATCCCCTTGGTGGCGCTTTACTTTGCCTATGTTTGTGTACGTGATCAACCTTGTGCCACCACACACACTCTTAAAGATTACCTTATATGCAATCTACACTTAATGTTAGGTTAGTTTGGTTAGACGAGGTAGAGATCCTTAACGGTTTGCTTCCGATTCTTGGATTGACAAATCTTTGGGGACCCTCCTTGGTGAAAAGACACCAAGTTACCCGTAGGCTTGTGGTGAACTTCAACACGATTTTGAACCGTCAACAGCTTGGCAAAACTGTGGATGGTAGAAAGTTACTACTAAAATGAGGCATATAGCTGATATATAGTTACTTCTTGGAACTCAATAGCCGCAGGAGCATCATGATTCTACATTAACAGAATCAATCGGTGGTAGAAAAACATGGACTCTTTTTAGATCTACATTGTCCTTAGGATGTTCATAGCTGTAGTACATTTAATAATTTTGGATCGACATTTCGTCAAACGGAACAATGAATGAACTTTGTAGAGATCCTACGGTATTCGATTTAAAATAATGTTAAGGTTTTCTGTGACATTTAGATTCGCATCTGAACCTGTTGATACCCATTTTATTGTTTTGTACCTGGTAGTGTACTGCACCTTTAATATTTTATTAGCTGTCAATTGTATATACAGTATGCACGCTACTCGCGTGTGCATTTTTTTAATACACTGTATATATCATCGACGACCTTTTATGTGTATGCATCAATCAAGTTTCATTAGTCAAACACAATTATTTTTCTTTTCTTTTATTTTTGCTAAGACATGGTCCAGAGTTATTATGGACGTGTTATTTTTTCCCCCAAGAACACGACATGGTTCGAACGCACTGGCGTGCCAAGAATATGGCAACAAACAGATGCTGCGTCGAGCGACCAAACAAAGGGGACCAACTATAACAGCACGTATAGTATACACTATTTATGCATGGCAGAGAGCGCTGAATGTCGCCTGATACAACCACTGTCACCGTTACCACTGATATTATTGTACACACTATTCAGTGATTATCTCGTTTTGTCACGATCCATGCAAAGAAGATGCCGAGCTGCGAATGTCCAAGGACACAAGAATCTTGGACTGAATCACTGAAGCGGTTAATTATTTATGCGTTTCCCATCTTATAATGTTGCATCCCACAGTGGAATATTGTTTATGGACTGAATCACTGAAGCAATTTATGGGTTGGAACACGTATCCTGCAATGATTTTCACGCTTAAAACATTTTTCACATCGATCACTTGTACTTTTATATGTAAATATTGTTTTTTATTGGACAGAGTATCGTACTGCTTGATTTTTTATATCGCAAAAAAAACACAGTTCTCTGCGAGGAATTTTTGTTTTTTTTCTCGAGGGTTGGGGAACTGTCACACCTGATTTCCGGAAAGAAACCAAATGCATCTCATATGTGTGCCAGGATCACAATTTCACACATATGATAGACATAACGAGTGTAATATCAGATACAATGCTCAAAACATATAAAAGAGGTTTATTAACTTTTATTACACTCATGGATAGACACGAAGGTCTTTACACGAACAACGATAGCTATAACGACGCAACTCCATCTTCAGCTCCACAGGCATCTAACTGGGGGAAACACATGCCTCAGAACTCATCGTAGTCGCTGAAGTATTCCTCCCCAATGTTCTCCTCTGAACAGCAGGTAAGCAAGGGTGAGCACACTTATGGTTGGAGCTCAGCAAGTGAGGAAAAAGTATGCATGGCTATCAAGGATAGGCTAAGGTTTTGCAGCGGTTAGCATTTTAATGTTAGTCAAGTTTTATTAGCAAGCACCTATTTACTAGATGTATGTTTATACCGTCCCAAAATTAAGCATTTAAAAACATTATCTCAAAACCATATAAAATCATGATTTAATTTCATCTTCAAGTTCACTTATTATGTGAGGGTCCAGGCCGCTCTTGACCGTGAGCACGGCTGATCGATCAGTTTTAACTCTGCAGAGGTTGTACACTTTCACCACAGCTCATGTTCTCCATGTTGCCCGGATTGATCAGACCCTTAAACACTTCCAAGGTGAGTGGCTAGGGGTCCACTACGAAGTCTTTACAAAGGTATGCAGAAGACCAACAGCCCGCATAGTTACAGTAGCAGAGCGGACCATAACCTCTCTAGTGGACAGCACCTTAGCAAAGGTTGCGGCCAAAAGGACCGGGCTATACCCCTTCAACTCTGACCCCCTCTGCTCCTTTCGGATAAGGCTATCGGATAATTCCACACACCTAATTAATTGGCTAAGCCAAAGCCATATGGACTGTGGTTGCACTGTTTTCCTGAGTGGTTCTTCATATTCCAATTAATTTATATGATCTTGTTATTATCCACATATTCACCTAGGTTACCATGATCGACATTTTATAAAGATCCATTTCAATCATCTCAAGTTAAGCAACTAAGCATTATCTATCCCAAGATATTTATTTAAAATCGGGTTGTTCAAAGTAATAGGGATAAAATCTAGCCATGTTCTTAAAAAGGTGATTTCCCATCAAATTTATGCAATGCAATAATAAAGGTAAACTTTAATTATCGTGCAATTACATAGGACAAAATCAGAATATGCAGGGGGAGAAGACCACTTGTCTTCCTTGCCTAAAAACTGATATTCTTCTTCCTCAAAAGTTGCTCTTGATCCTCGATCGGAAACTCGACACCAACTGGCACGATATCTACAAGCACACCAAAAATCATACAATAAATAAAAACAGTACATCAAATATTATAAAAGACTAAAACAAACTTCTAAAACTAACAAACACTAAGAGACGATTGCAAGGACACCAAAAAAGCCTAAAACAGATAAAAGACGCAAAAGATACACCCTATACAAGATCTAGGGGCTAAACTGTGAAGAAACTAACAACCAGGGGCTTAACTACAAAAGAACTGAGGGTCTAGGGCGCAAAAGGACGGCTAAGGACTGCAGGCGGAAAAACCTAAGAAACTCAGGGGTTTAAACGAGAAAACCAGGACTTAAAAGAAAGGATTCTTATAGGTGGAAGGGTATCCTTGTCAAACTAAGAACTATAGGGTTCTTTTTGCAAAATGGTGGCAACCGGCTGGATTGACCGGTATGGGTTGGTTTGACTCGCGGTTTGGGGCGATCTGACCCGTCGATCGGTGGACGAACGGTCGGCAGCGGTTGCGACGCGCAGGCGGCGGCGGGTGGGCGGGCGGCGCACGGCGGTGAGCTCGCGGGCGTAGCTCAAATTCGAGCTCCCGGGCACCAAACTCGATGGGAAAAGAACCAAAACGAAGCTAGGGAGATGGGCAACTCACCTAGGAGCTTGGAGAGGTGGCCAAAGCGAAGAAGAGAGAGATCGAGGCGGGCGGAGCTCCGGCAGCCTCTGAGCTAGGGGCGACGGCACTGCGCGAGCAAGGAGGAGCGGAGGAGCAGGGGCTCGGGCTCGCCTTTTATAGGGCGGAGGGGGAAGAGGAGGAGCCGGCATGGCGGTGCTCAGTGGTGGATGGCCATGAATGGCCATGGTGGAGCTTCGGTGGGGAGGCGGTTTCGGGTGAGGAAGGGGCGAGGCGACGCGTGGGTGCGCCGGCGTATTCACTGCGGTTCGGTGGAGGAAGGGGAAAGGGCGCGGGAGAGGGGACGGTGGCGCACGGCGTGGCCATGGGAGGGGCGGCCGACGGGATGTAGGAGAAAGGGCTGACGGGTGAGGCCCGCATGGCAGCGAGAGAGGGAAGAGAGTTTGAGAGTGGTTTTCAGACTTGAACTTTTTATGATTTTGAAAACACAAAAAACAACCAAACACCAATGCAAAGACATGAATACATCAAACGTTTGGGTAAACTAAATTATTTAAATATTGTCTAATATTTAAAAGGTAAATTTATTTGATCAAATTATTTAATTCTTAGAAAAAAACTAAATCATATTGATATCATTATTTTAATGTGATGGAATTTTAGGATGTTACATAACTTTATTACGTAGTACCGAAAGAATAAATAAATAAATAGATAAATTTCTAGAAAACCCAGGTTAAGAGAAATAGGACCTAAATCAGATGGGCTTGGCCCAAACTAATCTGCAAAACTCTGATCGCAACTTTTCCTCCTACGGGCTACTACGGCCCTACACATCATCTGCCTCTAATAGGGCCCAGGGTGAAAAGGAATAGAAACTGAAACATCCATCACCGCCGCCGCCGCCGGTGGCCAAACCCTCGGCCGGAGCAGCTTCACCCGCGCCACATCCAACCCGGCCACCTCCTTGTCTGGCGCCACTGGCGTCAAGCTTGGCCCGAACGGCGTCGCCTTCTTCTCCTCCGGCATCCCCGACCTGGACAGTAAGCGTCCCATTCTTCAACTGAAAATTATCATCGTTCGCTCTTTTGTTCCCGGACGATATGCAAGATCTTCCCGGCGAGGAAAATTTCATGCTATTGTCCCATATTTATATTATCATTTGTCTTATATCTAGCTTTGGGGAGAATAGATATGCTTTTTTTTATCTAGGATATGTGGAAGTGGAACATAAGCATCAAGCCATCAAGTAATTAGCATGGTTGGAGTATGCAGTAGAAATTAGAAATTCATGGAAGTTACATTCTGGTATGAAGAGGGCATAGGAATGGGACTTATAAATTAATTTTGAAAGGAAAATGATTCTCAATTGCTCGGATGAAAATGAAGTTTGCGATATGCATTGGTAATCACTGAATCACCACTTATTTGGTGCTTTCGTTCAGGGATTTTGGGTGGTGGATTCCTTCTCGGTACAGTTGTAATGATCATGGAGGACGCTGATGCTCCACACCACCTTCTTCTTCTTCGGTGCTTCGTGGCACAGGGTGTTGTGCACAATCAGCCCCTGCTGTTTGCAGGCCCTATGAAGGAGCCACGGTTGTTCCTCGGTACTTTACCTGCTCTGATTGCATCCTCAAAGGAGGATGGGCGACGTAGAGTGATGGGAGTTGGATCAAGTAGTGATGAACGAGCAAATGTAGGTCTCCGGAATATTTTTATTCCATAATTAGAGTTACCAAGACGCATTCTTCTTTCAACACACTGACTTTGTCATCGTGCAGGATGAGGGCTTGAGGATAGCTTGGCAGTACAAGAAATACTTTGGAGATGAGAAGACTTCCGGTGGTGGACATAAAGGTGATCATTCACTCTCTCTATTAATACCTCATTTCTTCTGTTGTTGGCGATTTCTGCAGAATCATGCTTTCTATGCAAATATCATATTATTTTTTAGCATGCTGATCATTTCCTGCTCTTTGCCTTGTAATCAGCTCATTCCTGAGTATCATCGGTTGCACCCTGATACTGACCACTATAAACAGCTAGACTTTGTAATATATATTATTATCTTACGAAAGGTTTACCTGCTTTTAAAGAAATCATATAGAGTTTTTGTTTACAACGTGCTGGGTTACCAGCTGACAGGATAGGATCTCCACAAAAGATGGTCTAAAAACAACCATACAGTAGTAGTCACACAATATGTTTTGGTTGTATAAGCACAGTTTCTAGTACTATTATTTAATTTAAAGCTTGCTTCTAGTCCCTCAAGATGTTCATGACAAATCTGATTCATTTAGCATCATTGCAGACAATAAGCAGGAATTTAGCAATGATTTTGATTTGAGGAAGCCCCTGGAAAGGCATTTACTTAATGGACAGAATATTGAATGTGTAAGCACTCAAGATGTAGACACTCTCAGTGACCTCCAGGATCGTTGTTCTGCTTTCTTGTCCAAGCTTCCAAGGTGAGGTTAATTCGTTATCTGATGTTCCAAAATTGCTTTCCTTGAGGAATTTCACAGTATAGTTGCAGGATCCTTTTATCACCATGTAATCCATATGTTGTCCAATAATGATAAATTGGTTCTACTACCATTTATTGTGCCTAGTATTGATTCTTAACACCGCTTTTGTTTTTCACATTCAGAAAAGATGTTGGAAGTTTAAATGCTGGGAGAATTGCTATACAATCATTATGTGCACCACAGTGTGGATACTTTGAGAACGTAAGCATTTAATTAAATGAGATCCATTGTCTTATACCCCATCTAGTTTGGATGTCGCTGCAACTTGCACTTTATTTAATTTAAGCATTACAGGACTGGGACATGGTCTCCTTTATCAGATCAGTGAAGGCCATGGTGCGGTCATCTAACTCAGTTGCTGTTATAACATTTCCGAGTACGGTTCTGTCAAGCTCATTCTGTAAGAGATGGCAGCACCTGGCTGATACACTGCTGTCAATCAAAGCAATTCCAGGCAAGCTTGACCCTTTTTTATGTTTTGATATATTTCTACCGCCAAAATTTGCATGCCTTTTAATAGGTGTTTACTTGGTTACAGATGAGGACAAAGACTTGGCAAAACTCCTGACAGGATATCAAGATATGGTTGGTTTTTTGCACGTCCACAAGGTGGCACAAATTAATAGTCAGGTACCAAAGTCTTCATAACTGCTGTAAAACAAACTTTGTGTTGTTTTTTGACACCTTTTATGCGGACAAGCAGGTCCCTGTGATCTTAGAGGCGTCCACTCTTTCTCTGAAGCTGCAAAAGAGGAGGTCGCTGATGCTAGAACGGTTGAATCAGGCCCCAGTGGATGGCTCAAGTGGGCCTTCGTCAGCTGCAACAGGCAGTTGCTCGTCGTCAAAAGGTTCAAAGCTTGATTTCTAATTTGGACTGGATGTTTTGGCTGGTTCGACTAAGAGGGAAATTCATAGTGTTGTGTACTTGTTACTCCGAGCAAAATGCAACTTTAGGAGGTTTAGGTTTTAGATAGGAAGCAGTTTTAGCGTAATATGATTTGCATTAGCCGTCGTCCCTCCCTCGTGTATCTATCTTTGAATACTTGTATTTGTATCTATCAGTTTGTTGTACACCAGTTACCAGTACACCACTTTCAGTTGAACAGGCTAAAATCCGGGTGGCAGGTAATTTTCCAAGTTTGTCGAAATGTCAACACGTTACTGAATTGTGGATTCGCATATGTTGTCTGGTTGAAATGATGATATTTGCTGAATTGTAGATTTGCACATGTCTGATGAATTAGTTGTCTTCCTGAGACGAAACGCCGGGGAAGAGCGGTCTCAAAACGCACTCCAGGAAGGAGTTGTGACAGAGACTGCAACAAGTTTGCATTGAAATGCCAAATGCTAAAGGCAGTTTCAGACTTTCGACTACAAAAATAGATTCTTCATGCACGACGACAGAAACATGAGATACCCGCACATAAGACATGCATAGTACGGCATAGACCAAATAGGAAATCTAGCTTCATATAATTGTATATTTAATACATCTGGAGATGATTCCAGAGTAGCCGAGTAGGCGTACAGAATCCGAGATGCAGAGTTGCAGAAGATAAGAGATATTTACAGAGGTGCTTAGATAAAATATTTCAGGCCTAAATATGCACAACTAGGATCGGCTGAAGCAGTATGTAATCCAGAATTCTCCATGCTGTTTCCGGGAGATCTCCATCTTTGAATTGATCTTATGATTCTCATCCAGAAGACGCAGCACCATCTCCGAAAAACATGTTTGCAACTGGTGGAGGAAGCCATGCTGCATTAGCATTATTTTGGACTAGCTGCTGTTGCTCATAATCATCATTCTGATCAGAGATACTTGCAACCTTCCGGCTCCTTGGCCTTGCAATGCTCTTCCCAACAAACACACCCAGCTTGAGAGCGGTGAAGAAACCTATAGCGATGAACAGGGGCCTTACTGCCCAATGAAAGTCTTCAAGATGCTCATACTTCTTCACTATCCCCTCACACTTGTCAAAGCTCACTACCTCCACCTCAGAAGGATCTGCCAAACAACTGCATACTTCACCAAGGTTAAATTTGCCTGGGAATTTCACGACAAGACATCCATTCGGATGTATATGTGAAATTCGACCGGTAGCTAATCCTCCAGCCCTCTTTCGCTGCCATTCAAACCTTGGGCTTGAAATGTTGGTTTTCAGCCTCACAAACTGCCCAACACAGTAGGCTTCAGCCATTTGGAGATCTGAATAATTACCTTTCCAAAGGGTGTCCATTCCTATCAGACCAACAGCCACAGTACCATCACGGTTAATGCTATGAAGAATACCGACCTGAGAATGTTTCTTGTCCTCCTCCCTCAGGCGTACCCAGTCTCCTGCAGCAAAACCATATGTTATCCTCTCCACAGTTGACCAGCGAACCTTCAAAGGATTGTGTAGCCCATGGACTCGAACAAGAATGTAACCATCACGTTCCCCATTATCCTCCATGCCAACTATGGTTCCATCTGGGATTTCCATAGTTTCAGGACCACACGAGTTTTTAAGCTTTCTTGAGCGGACCTTGTCTCCCACTTGAAGCTTGTCCTTGAAGAGCAACCAATTAGTGTGATTTGTCACGGTTGGCCTGTCCACCGATACATTTTCAGAGTTATCCCAGCCAATGTTGTCATGATCTGCATCTTTAGCACTACACACCGAAAATAGAAAATAAGTTAGGTCAACAGGTGTTCGAACATTTTGCTCAAAAGAAAATTGAAGGGGGTTAATAAGATATCGACCAAAGATAAGCCATACGACAACAGAACAAACAAAACACGTCAATGCATTCCTATCCTTTTACAAGACAAGAGACAATGCTCCAGTAGAACTTATCAGTCTTATATATAAAAGCTAATGTTACAGTAAACCATGGTGAGATTACTCATCTAGTGGAAATTCAAACAAAATCTGCAGATTGTTGATAGTGTGAAAACCATGGCATTTAGCATGTTACCTCTCAAATGCATGCAATATATCTTTCATTGAGGGACGGTTTCTAAAGTCGTACTCAAAGCATCCAGAAAGCACATTTTCAATGTCCGGAGGCAAACTGTATGGGAATATTGGTTTTTCTTTCTTCAGGACAACCAACTGATAAATCTCATCTGGTGATTTTCCACGCCATGGCTGAATACCACTCAACATTTCAAGGATGCTGCAGGCAAAACCCCATGAATCAGTCTCATAACTAATCGGACCTCTGATATTTGGCTGCCATTGTTCTGGAGCCATGTAATTTGGAGTTCCAAGCCTTTGGATAAGGTCTGGATGAGGCAGTGAAAGTCCGAACAGCAGGGATGGGATCCCAAAATCCCCAAGCACAGCACAGTCATGCTCATCGATAAGAAAATTGCAAGGTTTAAGATTCAGGATCAATATTCCCCTGTTGTGCAGATCTAATATTCCACGTGCCAAATCAGTCCCATATCTGCAAATTTTGAAATAGTCATTAAAATTACATTCAAGGAAAGAGGCACACGAAAGCATCCGTATAATACGAGAGAAAAAATACGTTGAGGTTATAGTAAAATGAGAAAGGATAAATGACAGTTAAGCCTGCACATGGGATTTTAGATCCCCTAAAAGTGCATTGTAATGGTAGAGAACAAATCATCAATCAACAGATTTATATATTAGATGATTTTTATAACAAATTTCTAAACTCCATTGCACAATAATTGTTGCTTCATAGAAACTACTTGCTCATGTCTAAAAAGTTTTAGATTCTACATATTGATGGCTCATGGTGTACTGAATACTTATAAGTGTTCATAAGGCTTTTCCACCGCACCTTAAAACATCTGGTAAAGGAAGCCTTCCACCTTTAAGCCGAGCCATCTTGTCTCCAACAGATCCTTCATAAAACTTCATCGCTATACAAATCTGGAAATTCAAGAAGCCAAATAAGCTATGAAATAACCTTGCTGGCTAAGGTGATGCAACAGGGAAACTTTGCATAGTAGTCAATAAAGATCAGCATGCCACAACAGACATACCCTTCCATTCTGTGTTGAGATGCCATGTAGGAAGCAAACATTGCTGAGACCCTGGCATTTGCTGAAGATTTCATCAAACCTAGCTGAGAAGAGCTGGAGCTGGTCCTCTTTGATTGGATGCAGCATCTTCACCGCGACCTCATGGTACCGTTCATAATCCTCCGTCCTCTGATGGTGAGTTGCTATCCAGACATCCCCAAACGGGCCTCTCCCTATCCGGTGCTTCAGATTCAGAACTCTCGGGTCAATCCACGGGCTTATCTGACTCGGACCGGAGAAGACCATCCGGTAGATATCAGGGTCTTTCTCAAGCAGCATGTACTCGAATGCATCAGCGGGTTGTGAGTCGAAACTTTGACCTGCCATTCCTGCAGAGCAAATACCACAATTACAAATGCCAATAGTTTACTGAGCAGAAAAGACTCAGCACTTCACAGTGTTCTAGACATGCTTATGGAGTTTGAGGTGTTCTATCTAATCGCCGAGATTTTCTTGCTCTGAATTGCAGTGGCCCAGCGAAACAGAAAAGAGCCGAAGTTTCCTACTTATTGCAGATGAACTGCGGCACTGGAAGCAAACAGAGAGTAAAGGTTCCCAACTCCCTAGCAGTTGTAACATAACAAAGAACTGCACGGGAATGTAGAGATCCAGATAGTCAGATACCCACTGAATGGATTAGTATGACTGCGCAAGTCAATGAGCAAGAAAAGGGTACAGCAGAATCAAGAATCCACTTCCACTAGAGCAGGAATCACGCAATCTAATCTGTAAGACTAACTGCAATGACCTGACCTGAACAAAATTGAAAATCTGATAGCGAACAAAAAGGCAAGAACTCAGATCAGCAACAAATCAAGAATCCAGAAAACAAGCAGATTCTCACCTGTCGCTTCTTCTTTACCGCACCAACTTTTCCCCCTTTGCTATGTGATGTCGACGAATTTGGTTCAGATAGACCTAAACTAACAAAAGTAACAAAACTAACCTAGCTAATCTACTATCACTACAGCTACTGGAGCAATCTGCGGAGGAAGGGATTGGAACGAATTTGGTTCAGATAGACCTAAACTAACAAAAGCAACAAAACTAACCTAGCTAATCTACTATCACTACAGCTACTGGAGCAATCTGCGGAGGAAGGGATTGGAAGCGACTGCAAGAACTCGGCAGTCCACGGGCATGGTTTGCTGGACGCTTGCGTCGGGAGGTGTGCGGAGGTGGGAGGGGAAGCGTGCGCAGGGGGCGGTGAGCGGTGGAGAGCGGTTTTGTACAGAAGCGGATTTTCTGCGCCCGTTGCTTCTTCTTCCTCCTTCCCGGTGCTTTTATTTCCTCCCGTCCAAGTTCCAATAGGTGTGAGGGGAAGCCTTTGCTTTTTTTTTTTTTTTTTGCCCCCATTGTGGTTTTAATTTAATATATTTCCTCCGTTTTTAAATATATGATATTTATGACAACTTAGTTAGTTCAATTTTGAACTAACTTGCCTGTCCTAACGTCATATATTTAAAGACGGAAGTAGTAGTAATTTATAGTATACCATTTTCTTGCACATCTTTTATGGACTGCCCTACCAAAGTAGTTAGCTTAGCCGAATTTTGTTCGTAAAAATTATTTTGATTTCTAGGAAAATATAGAGAAATACTACTAATTTTTAAGTAACAGGTCAAAGGAAAACCTGATTTTGTTCGAGTTTGGATCTTCCACGAATGCCGTTCAATATAGCTCCCGTAATGTAGGGAGATTTCATTCCGAAGCAATATTTTAGAGCAGAATAATTTCAGTCCTGTAATTACAAAGTAAAAACAGTGACCCCACGTGGACAGCTGGGTCACTGACCTCCTGGCCTATCTCTCCGCTCGTTGAGCCTACAAATCCTCGCAATCCTAAAAACCTAACTTCGTCAAAGAAGAGTTTATCGTAGATAATGAGAATGTCACCTAGTGAAGAAGGATGCACAATTCTTCAGTCGGATTCAAAAGATCCTGAATGGGACAACGGACAATTTATAAAAAAAATGTTTCTTTGGGAAATAAAAATATATCCAAATGATGATAGATGCCCTCTACAATGTGATATACTCTATGATAAAGGTGTGGAAGTCAATAAATAATTTATTTATTTGGCTTTGTACATGAACAATTTACATCACATTTATGTCCTATCAGTCAGATTAAACTAGCCGAAACATATGACGCTTTGGCTTTAAGACTTTAGGACAAGGGGCCACGTTAGAAATGCATTGTTTAAAATCGTACTAGTTCATGGAATGTGCTACCTCAACTTTGTAATATTTACTGTTTCTGTCCCCTCAAAGGCATAAAACAACTACAAGGCCAAATCCGTTAAAAAAAATAAAACAGCATGTATTGAGATCTGTAAACAATTAAACTCGTCAAAACATGAATTTTGCTTAATGTTCAAACATAATTAAAAAAACACTGCCTTCCCTTCCCTTCACTTCCCTACCATGTTCCCCTGAACAAGGTGCACTAACTTTGTAGCACTTCTAGGTCGATGCAACCATAGGTGCATGCTAAAGTTCAGAGTGCGAACTGCCCTCTTTGCAGCAAAGTTTCGAACAAAAGCACCAATGCTCAATGCTGCCACCACCAGCAGGCAGCCACATTATTGCTTCCTAGCACACTGATCCTCGATCTGGACCATGCTGGGGTATTCATTATTGGGCAGCAGCTCAAGCAGATGCAAATTGTTTTTTTTAAGCAAATATTATTCTTGTTTCTTCAGTATACAGAAATAGCTCCTGTCTCAGCAAAAATTCTAATTTCGTGGCACAAAGCAAGAAGACACGTTCAGTTAGATTCTCAGTAACAGAAAAAAACAAAACAGCTGCTCCTCTTTCCTAGCTAATGATGTTTCTTAGCAAATCCTAAGCTGATCACTGTTCCAACACAGTTTTAGTGTCGTCAGCTCTTTCTTTATTCCCACCTTTTCTCTCTGAAAAGACGAAGCCAAATCAAACGGAATCAACGCATCGAGGTTTCCTATTATTCTTTACTCTTTTCCTTTCTTTTCTTTTCTTTTTTTTGGTACTGATTTGCTACGATTCTAGCTTCAAAAATATCTAAGCATGCCTGATTGCCTCTGAACTGAAAGAGATTTATTTGGACTAGAGCCAACTGCGACAAGAAAGGGATCAACCCTACCCCTAGTCTGTTTAACTGAGCTTGAGTGAGACAAGATTAGTGTGGGCTATGCATGCTGTTACCCCACAACTCCTGAACCAATCAACTGGCCATCCAGCTCAATTTTCTGCACGGGCTCTGCATGTGCGGTGAGCAATGGCAGCAGATGCCCGCACTCTTCAGCCACAGGTTCTCTGCCAGGGCACTCCACTGACTCACTGAGCCCCTGCTTGTACGCCTTGGACCAGGGACTCAACCAGTACAGGACACAAGCAATCTGTAAACCAGGCTCTGCATTTCATCTGAAAAATTGCACATCTGATGAGCAGCTGGAATCATGGGGGGAAAGCCTCGAATCATCAAAGTGGCGAACAATGAAGACAGAGTTCTGATCCCCCAATGGATGAGGATTGAGGGGGGCAGTTGCATTGCAGGCTTGCAGCATTCTTTTCCTTTTTAATTGCTGGGAAGAGAGTAAAGCACGCAGCAAGGTATCTCCACCGTTTGGCCGTCCATGTTCATTGCTAAAGGAGGAGCAGGTCGGCAGTGACGTTGACAGTTAACTCGTCGTCCATCATCCATCATTACGTGCACGATGCACATATAATAAAAGAAAAATCTGGACGAAGCAGTTGCGGCCCAAACGGGATGCGACATGCGTGGGATGGCGAAGCTTTTGTCCGCGCATACGGGTCGGTTTCCTGTCCGAGTTCAGAAGTCTCGAACTCGATCAGGTACAGTTGCTTGTAGAACTCTGGAAATTGGACATCGTCGTCCGTGCGTGCATCTTCCGGAGGAGAAGTCTTGGAAAACGAAACCACTCGGCAATCGTCGTGCAGAAGCTGGATCAGGTCTTGATTCCTTTCTGGAGGCGCAGAGTTACACGTACAGCGAGGACTTCTGAATACATTTGCTTGGGAGCAGGAGAGGCCATTTGTTTCAGACGACAGTTCCGTCCTCTCCGCCGTCGCGTGATGCACGTAGCCTATCACATAGAAAAGGTGGCCAATCTCCAATCGGCACCAGCACAAGAGTGATCGATCACTGAAGCTAATTTGGAAGGGAGAGTGAAACGCTCTGAACTCTGAACCACCGACAATTTTTCCCATCAGTTCACCAGCTCGCGCGTTTCGTTCTCTCCCCTGTCATGGGCCACGAGCCCACAAGCCAGCCTTGCACGGAGCCCACAGGCCCACGATTGCGCGCGCCTGTGGTGGACTGGGAATTGGGCTGGGTCGCCGATTCGGATACCCTCTCAGCACTCCTATAAATCGAGAAAACCCTTTTCCACGCAGCGTCATTGTAGCTCATTGTCCTCCCGAGCAACTCCCGTGGCTGCCGGCGAGAAAAAGTTCAATCCCTTCCGCGCACGGGCAGCAGTCGGTCGACGACGACCATGACCGGGCACTGCGCGCCGGCGTGCCACTGCGCCTGCTCGCCGTCCACCTTCGTCCCCGTCATGTACAACCCGGCGCTGTTCACAACCTCCACCTCGTCGTCCTCCACCAGAAGCAGCCGCCCGTCGCGGGCGTCGTCGTCGTCCCCGGCGGCGCCGCTCCTCGTGCCTAAGTCCAAGCCCGTCGATGCCGAAGACGTACCGGATTGCAGTTGCCCGGTACGTACGCGTCTTTTCTTTCTCTCTCTGTGATTTTTGTATCGACCGATCGAAACGAAACGTCTGCTTGTTCTTTCTTCCGCGAGAATGACTTATTTCGTTTTGATTTTGGTGCAGGGTTGGCTCTGCGGCATCGGGCTCGCCGGTCTCGTTGTAGCGGCGGTCATCCTTGTCATTATGTTCATCTGATCAGTGCCGCATAGGATCTAGCGCGGAGCATCTGCATGCAAGATCGACTCTCTTCGATCTTATTCTTTTGATTCATGGCGCAGGGTGTTGACAATCAAGTTGAAGAACTACGATACTAGTTTTAGTTTAGTTTGTACTTTGTAGTCTGTAGATGATCTTTTTAGTGCACTCCACCGGAGATGTAACTTGTCATTTTGTTTGAACTGCCACTGCCATCACCTTTTTCAACTATTAAAATAAATCATCATCTACAACATATATATAATTTTGTAAAATTAGGGTCTGATTGATTTGCTGCCCACCGAAACAACGACCCGTGGTGTTGATGACAAAGCTGGGCTTCTATGGAATTCCTTCAGAAACAGGCTGGGTGTTTCTGCAGAAATCACAATGCATTTTGATTTGTCCTCTCTAATCAACCATGAGCTTGATCTATCAACTATTTTTGCCCCCTTTGAGTCAACAGAGATTGACAGCGTCATCAAAAACATGCCAACAGATAAAGCCACTGGCCTGATGGTTTCAATGATCTTTTTATGAAAAGTGCTGGCCTATTATAAGAAATGCCTTTTATGCTTCTGTAATGATTTTTATGAGTGAAGATCATCTATAGAAGTTGTCAATAGAGCATACATAACTCTCATCCCTAAAATCCGAAGTCTGAAACTGTCAATGATTATAGACCAATCTCCTTGGTTAATATCAGCCCTAAAATTTTTCCAAGATTTTGGCTGACGGACTTCAGAAGGTAATCATTGATCTAGTCCACCAAAATCAATACTATGGCTTTATCAAAACAAGATCCATACAAGATTGCCTAGCCTGGAGCTTCGAATATATCCATCAGTGTCAACAGTCAAGAAGAGAGGCCATCATCTTAAAGCTGGACTTTGAAAAGGCTTTTGATACAGTGAAACATCAAGCCATCCTGCAAATCTCTGAAAGCATGGGTTCCCCCAAAGCCTAGTTGTCTTGGATAAGATGATCACTTCTTTGCTCGGCTTCATCTGCTATTCTTCTCAATGGAGTACCTAGAAAATCTTCCAATGTAAACATGGTGTCAGACAAGGAGATCCCCTTTCACCACTGCTCTTTGTGCTAGCTGCAGAATTGTTGCGAATCTTAATAAACAAAGCCGCAAGACAAAACCTCCTGCAAGCTCTTGTACCTCAACCTACTGATGACTTCCCAATAGTACAATATGCTGATGATACTCTGCTAATCATGCAGGCTGATGCAAGGCAACTGTTCTTCCTCAAATCACTACTCAGGACTTTTGCTGAATCAACAGGGTTAAAGGTCAATTATAGAAAATCTTTCATGATTCCAATCAATGTTCCCTAGGAAAAGATAGAATGCTTAGCTCACACCTTTGGCTACTCAATTGGCACAATGTCCTTCACCTACTTAGGGTTGCCTATGGGAACAACAAAGCCAAGAATGGAAGAACTGACACCAATGATGGACAGAGTGGAAAGGAGGTAGTCAGGAACAACCACCTGGCTTTCTTACTCTGGGAGGCTTCAAATGCTAAACTAAGCTATATCACCTATTGTCACTTATGCCATGTGCACAATCAGGCTCCCAAGAGGGGTGGTTGAAAACATAGACCGAATCAGAAAGTAATGTTTATGGAGAGGCAACTCTAAGAAGAAGAAAGGAGGCAACCTTGTGGCATGGGAAAGAGTCCAAAAGCCAAAAGACAAATGTGGCCTTGGAGTGATAAATCTAAGATTGCAAAATGATACTCTCTTGCTCAAGCACCTGCATAAATTTTACAATCATTCAGAGGTACCTTGGGTTCAACTGATCTGGGTTCAGATACTATCATAACAAAGTCCCACATGTATCAAGGGAGGTCCGCTCTTTCTGGTGGAAGGACGTCCTCCGTCTAAACAATCTCTATCGGGGAGTTACAAAGTGCTTAATTGGCAATAATGGAGCCACTTGTTGCTTCTGGTTTGATTCATGGTCTGACAACACCCTGCAAACCCAATATCCAAGAATTGCCTCCTTCGCTAAAAACAACACCATCTCAGTCCAAGAGGTCATGCAAGCAGATGATCTGGATTCTATTTTTTTCCTACCCCTTTCTGAGCAGGCACTAGAGGAACTTTCTTTGCTACAGGATGAGATACAAGACATTGCCTACGATGAGGAAGCTGAGGACCGATGGCTACCCACTTGGAGGGGTGAATACTCATTGAAGAAATTATATTCCAATGTATTCAGCATGTTTCAAGCACACCCTATTTTCAAGGCAATTTGGACCTCGAGATGCATCCCAAGAATCAGATTCTTCGCTTGGCTGATCTGTGTGGATCGTCTCAACACCAAAACCATGCTGACAAGAAGACACATTGAGGTACACGATGATGAGCTTTGTGTGATGTGTGGATCAGGGGCTCTTGAGACGATTGATCACCTCTTCTTCGACTATCCTTTTGCTCGACTATGTTGGAACTAAATTCACTTTCACTGGGACATGAACTTGGAGATTGGAGACAGATTCATCCAGGCAAAGCAAGACCATGGCTTGACTTTCTTTTCTGAAGCAGCGATGATAGCAGCATGGGAGATTTGGAAACTAAGGAATGACAAGATCTTCGACAGAGGCTCACCTAGCATCCTTAGCTGGTTTACTCGCTTCCTAAAGCAATGTAATTCGCACCTTGTTAGATTTAAGACAGATTTGTGATCTGCCTTTAGCGTTTGGTTAGATGCTTTCAGTTAATCACCTTGTAAGCTCTCTTAAACCCATGTTTTACTAATTAAAAGGTTTTCATACTGTGGGGATCTCCCTCACAGTTTTTCCTTCAAAAAAAAGAATGACTCGTGGTATTATTAGCCACATGGGGATACAAGTTATTTTACTCAAATAATCAGAATTGCTAAACTTTCAGCTTAATTTTCACAACAATCGATTATCATAAAAAGCTCAAATAAGCAGATTGTCATGTAAGGAATAAATGTAGAACTCCATGTCAAATAGTGAACAAAATTTTTTTGAATGCCGTAAAAAGAACGAGTAGTTTTTTCATGTCAAATATATAGGAAATTTTCTCCAATACTGGTTCGACTTCTGAAATCCATGTTTGTTGACAGCTTCTCACAAAGACACCCACAACAAACACACTCACTCTACGAAAGTACGCACACAAACTCTACCTCTAGGAGCATCTTTCACTCCCACGGAGAGTCGAATCCAAAACATGAGATGCTACTATACATATATTTAGATGGGAAAGGCTTGCATATATATTTGCTTCACCTTTCTATGTTCTCCGCGACTCGAGTAGTTGACCTAGGTAACCGCCAAGGCCCATATTGATGTATCTGATGTGATGTCCAACATTGTCCATGTATTGAAGCAAGTGCATAATTGAAACAACTCTCTCTTACCGTCATGCTCATCGACAGCAATCGGAAGTTCGAGATGTCGGTAATGACTTCGTCAATTTTGAGAATTTGCTAGCTTGATCTTTCAAAAATGCTTATATAATAGTTAATAGAAGTAAATGTTACATGCGTGTGTTGGAATGCGTCAACTTTGTGTGTATTGTGATTAAAAAAAAACTGCCGTCCCTGACTCCCTGGCAACCCACGCTGTGATCAGCGGCCCATGCGTGCTTCCAAGTCGGATCCGATGGCAGCCGCAAAAGACGGCGGCTACACAGCAATGAAGGGGCGGACAGGATCCAGACCGACGCCTAGGGCCAGTAAAAGGCTGATGCTAGCTGCTATACTTAGGTCTTCATTGCTACAGTAGCTACAGTGTATCTACAGTATGAAAAACATCAGCCTACGTCTAGGGCCATGGTCCTATTTGCCCTAGGCTTGTATCCGCCAGCAATCGGAGCCCCGCCCGCCAGGGACTCGAGTCTCCAGCCGAAACCTGCGCGGCGTGATCGTGCTGTGATATCACGAAGCCTCTGCCCGCGGGGAGGGCACAGCAGACCAAACCAAAATTTTCTAATCTATATTCTATCCACACCAGCGCCGCCATGGATCATCATCATTGCCACTGCCCGCCGGTGGACCACGGCCACCACTACTCGCCGCCGTGCGAGCAGCAGGACTCCTCCTGGAACACGCCGGACCACTGCCACCCGCCTTGTCATCCTCCTTGTCCTCCGCCGCCGCCACACGATGATCGGCAGGACTACTCCTGGCCTCCGTTCCAGCCAACGCCGTTCCCGACGCCGTGGAGCTCCAGCTCGTCCGACGCCGACGTACCGTACACTACGGTGCGCATCGAGGAGCCGGCGGCGACGGGCGATGAGGCGCCGCTCCTCGAGAGCAAGGTCGTCAACGGCGGCGTCGCCCCCGCCCCGTCTGGCACGGTACGCACGCATAGCTGAATCTCGATTCGCCGCACGCGCCCATGGATCTTTCCAGTTACCCATCAGTCGTGAGTGTACGCCGATGATTCATGATGATTAGTCTTGGTGCTTCTCTTTCCCGGTATGCAGGTGGTGTTCTTCGTGTTGCTCTTCTGGGCCGTCGTCGCCGGGTTCGTCTACTGCAACTGGTTTTGCTGATCGAAAGCGACGGAGCGGACGTGGTGCCGCCGGCAGATGCGATTATATGCAAAGTCAATCTGAGATTAAACGTGGCTTAGGAACCTAGTACTGTTTGTTAGTGAACATTGAGAATTCAATGACTATTTCCCTTGTTCATGCAGTCATGCTTACATTATTAATCGCTTGGTGGAAAGTGCTGAGAAAATTGCAAATTTTCTCGGAAGTGCGAGTGCTTACCTCGTCTTACACTTACAGCAATACACTAATACACGGCATATCCTCCGACACGCGAAATAAAGATTTCCGTTGAAATTTCAGTCTTTTCGGTCACCTTTAGGTCACCGGTGGTGACCAAAATTACTGAACACCCCGAATCAGTAATAATTTTGATCCATAGACCACCTTTTTAACCCTGATTTTGATGATTTTTTTTTGCGAATTTTGATGACTTGGATGAGGATAGAGAAAGGAAGAAAACGAAATTGAGAACCCACTTCGGGTTCATCTAGCTGTAGCTGTGCTGGTGGAGCAGATTCTCTGAGGAATCTGAAATCGTTTTAGAGAAATATTTAACAAAACAACTTCTCCTGCCTTGGATGAGGATAGAGAAAGGAAGAAAACGAAATTGAGAACCCACTTCGGGTTCATCTGGCTGTGGCTGTGCTGGTGGAGCAGATTCGCTGAGGAATCTGAAACCGTTTTAGAGAAATATTTAACAAAACAACTTCTCCTGGCTGTGTAACGTGGATAAAAGAGAGAAATGTCCATAATACCCTTTTTATATTTCTTTTTCTATTTTTCCTTCTTCCCTTTATTAATTTTCGTTTGCCTTATCTTTTTCTATTTATTTTCTACTTCCTTCACATTCCCCTCCACTCTTTCTCACTATCTCTTCCTTATCCACTCATGACTCATCTCCTCCCGCACACCGTGCTGAGCTCTCATCGTCGGCTACCTCCAGTTCCCCGCCGCAACGCCAGGCTCCCGCCGCCGGCTAGCCCGCGCCGGCCACCTTCAGGTCCCCGCCGCTGGCTCGCCTGCGCCGGCCACCTCCAGCTCCCCGCCATCAACCTTCGCCCGCGTCGGCCACCTCCAGCTCCCCACTGCCGGCTCGCCCGCGCCTCCTGCGGTCCCCGCCGGTTGTCTCGCTCCGCCGGCACCTCTCCACGACGCCGCCCCTCCCTGTACCTGCACCGCGTCGACCTTCGCCCGCGCCGTCGACCTGCCCCGCCCCGCCTTGTAGCGCGCCGCCGGCCCACCTCCCCTCGCCGCCGTCCTCTTCCACCCTGCTCTGCCCTGCACCGCGCCGGCGTCCTCCTCCACCCCGCCCTGCATCGCGCTGCCGCCCCGGGCCGGTGGGGAGTCAATGCATTGGCATTATGGTTGTTATTACCGCGAAGTGTAGGGGCAATTTGGTAATGAGGGGGCAGGCGTGTGTTGGTATTTCTTAACGTCACCACTACGGCGCCGGGTTAGCGTGAGCGTGTAAGAATCACCCAGGTATACTGACGGGTGCGAACGAATCCGCAAGCACACGGATACACCGTTGTAGCACTTCACCTCAGGTGTATTCCAAAGGGTATCGAATCCAAGGAACAGTATGGGGGACTCTACGAGTGACTATCCAAGGGCACACAGTCCCTGCTGAGGTAGGTGAGTGATATGAAGTCTCCTGTAGGTTCTCGACTCTAGAGAGGAACAAACTCGGATAAGAATCTCGCTTCAGACACCGGCCCCTCCTGGCTATAACAGTTGGTTCACGACAAATGGTTGTCTACACGCTTGTGGACATTTCTTAACGCAATCACCTAAGAACAGGTTTGGAACCCATCCTGGTAATAGCGTCAGAAATGCTGGTTGGTAATTCTTAACGTTACAGGAGTCCGCAAGCGCACGGAAGTACCATTGTAGTATTTCCCCAAAGGAGTACTCCAAAGGGTATCGAATCCAAGAAAGGCATTGGCGGAATGACAAGATCAACTCTATTGCAATGAGTATAGATCATAGACGGAAATAAATCAGACACTCAAGTGCAGGGGTAAAATATGATAATGGGGTAGTGTGATCACACACACACACTCACTCTCTCTCTAAGGGGTCCTAGGCATAGGAGGCGACATACGAGTTAGTTCTAGGTTCTTATGTACTATACACATAAAGCTGGTAGGAACAAGTTAGATACACTAGCGTTGAAGAACATTGACTTAAGCACCCAGGTACCACGGGGAGATAACCTCTCGCGTTGCTTTCGCACAACTCCGGTTGTTATATTTTAGACTCCTACAGCTTATCCGAACGTGGGGGATTTCAGAGGACCAACGGCTGTCACTACCGCGGCCTACCCCAAAACAAACCGTGGGATAAACTCATAAGTAAGGTAGCTACGCAACCCAAGCACCATGCTTACGTTGTTAGCCAGACTTGACCGGCCCGGGCTATTGTGACCCAGGTCAAGCCACCAGATAAACCAGCCAATTACACTGAGTACCGTAGCTTAAGCACAGACTTCATACAACGCAGTCATGTCATCTAATTAGATCAAACCAGATTAGGTACACAAACGGATTTGTGTTTTCCTATGTCTGTTCAACTGGATCAAAGGGTCGTGTTCGCGAAGAACACGAGCCTCTAACTTATGAACAAACACCAGAAACATGTGAAAGTCACCCGTCAAGTGGATCCAAAGGCCTTGTTCATCAAGAACAGGAGACTCTAAATGATGAACAGGTGAAGAACACATGAACAAATCACTCATACATACTAATACAACTTTATATGAAATAGATAAATAACTGAAGTAGATCAAAGTCATACAAATGAAATAAGATAAAAGAAAACTCATACCTAGATCCCAAAGTAGACTTGGAACCTGAATTAGAACTACTCTAGCCTACCTCCTTGCCTTGAGACTAAAAGTGAGAGAGGTGTTGCAAGTGTGGATGGTTCATAAGTGAGCCCCCTCTCCTTCTATTTATAGGCCCGGGCACCGGCGAGGAATGGATGCAAACACCCCGGGAGTGGCGCCTAGGACCAATAGGGAACCACCATGTGGAAGCCCCTGAGTGGCGGCCTCAAGGTTGGTTCGGCCGACCCCAGGGGTCGGCTGACCCCCTGTGGGCCCCACTCGGGGTGTGCTTCCTCCTGGAGGCTGTCCTGTGGGTCCTTAGGTCGGTTCCCGGTGTCCACCCTGTTTTGGCACGGTTTGCATGCCTTTGTGGGCCCATGGATCCATGTGATGTCCACGTGTCACGCTCTGATTTGTCGGGGGTTGCTTCACTTGGATTGCTTGCATGGCATGCATGCATGGCTCCCTAGTTGGCAGGTGTGCATGCATGGCATCCTTGTTGGCAGCCCACCTAGGATGAGGTGATGAGGCATGGACCATAGAAGGTGAGTTTGTTACTCTTTTCCTGCTTATTTTCCTGCAATCAAATAATCTCCAAGGACAAATGGAACTACATTATTCTTAACTAAATACGTGTAAGAAATGTCTTATGCTCCTTTATTCATGAGTACATTGACGGCTAAAGTAGGTACTTAACAGCCGTCAACAACTCCCCCAAGCTAGCCTCTTGCTTGTCTCGAGCAAGAGATTAAAGACTTAGGTTGGTTGATCAGGAGTTGCTACGATGTTGTATTCCTAATGTTTAACAAGATACAACTAGGTACTCTATCAAGAGTTGAAGAAGTTGGCTTTGATCTTACCTTACACTTGATTGATATGGGGCATATAGCTTCACCTGCCTTGGGCGGTTGAAAGATAGAATGGTTGTATAAAGATTACCAATCACATGTACTTTGATCAGTTCTCAATCCGGAGGTTTTGCAGGTTTTTCAAAAAGAAATCAAAGTTCCTCAAATGATACTCTCGGATCGCTCAATGTGTATGATTCCTCACCAAGGCTTTGATTTGCCTTCTTTTACTTCCTACTCCTAATAAGCTGATATGTGGAGCTGTAGGTAGGGAAAACATGTGGCATACCTGCTTCTCATATATTGTCGAGTCGAAAACTGAATCCTTGGGAGAACAAGTCATACACCCTGATCAAGATGTGCAAAAGTGTGTGTATGGTGGATGGATAATAAACTCCTATTTGCATGATTTTATTCTCCTCCTTTTCCAAATTTTTGAGACTTAGGCTATGTCTCTTTATTCTCTCTTTTTTATGCATGCCCTTGAGCATGTTTCTTCTTTTTTTTACATAGCCCATAGTCCTTGCTGAATATTTTTGGAGGGAGAGTAATCATGGAACATGCGCGGAGCTTTATTTTGTGGAATGGATGGGAAATGGATGAAATGATGGTTGCTAACTTCTAGTGTAGAAGTTTCGCATGTGGTGGTGTGTACGTGATCTTGATCATAGGAGTAATGACAAGTTTACTCGCCGAGGGTCACAACAATTCAACAATACTCAATGAAGAAATCAAGTAGCATATGTGGAGGTTAACAGAAGCTAAGATCTACATATGGCCTTGGATAGGAATTTCTTATCATTGAGGAACTTATCATTTTATCATTTTTCAAAAGAAAACTCCGGATATCAAACATCACTTAGTACTAGCTCATAGCAACTCTATTATACCATATCATACCTCGCAACAACTTAGACAAAGATCATGCTTTTGCTACCCACAAATTTCAAGCTCAGGTTCGATCATACTAGCCAACAAACTCAAAACTTGGATAGGATACTAAGTTGTAAACAAGACATACAAGAGGAATAAACAGAGCAACTATTCATCATTTCAACCATGGAGAATAAAAACACTCTTACCGCGTATATGAAAACAAACTAATTTAAGAAAGCAAATAAATATTTTTGGTCTTTTTAACTTTTCAGATTTTTATGTGTTTTTAGCATATGGGGTTCTGAAAACAATAGAAGATACAAGTTACCTCAGGATGGGGGTCCTTCCCCAACCGAGCTTGCTCCACCAATATTCAATACTCAGCGACAATTTGGAGAGAGTGCTTGAAACTTCCACTTGAGCAAGAAATCCAAGAAAACCAAAGAGCAAGAGCAAGGAGGGAGAGAGGGTGATGGAAATGAGTGAATGGGTGAAGAAACCCCTCAATCCCCCTTCTATTTATAGGCAACCGAGCCAGGCACCGGGGTAGAGGACAAAGGCAACGGCTAGGAGCCGTTGAAGAGGCGGGGCCCACTTGACCGTTGGCCAGGGTCGGCCGACCCCTGGGGTCGGTCGACCCCCTACCGGGCCCGCCTGCTTCCAACTTTTTGCAATGGCTCTCTAATGGCCACCTGATGTCCTGCCCAGATGTCTAGGTCCAGATTCGCCCAAAATGTTGCTTGAAACAATTTTCTAGGACTTTCTACTCAAAGATTTATTTTTAGAATTTTATTTGAAAAGGGAAATTTGGCTAGAAAAATCTAGCATGCAGATGCAAGGTTGGAAAAATTCAAATATGCATTTGGAAAAAAATCAAATAAACTTTTGGAAGGGAAATATGAGATAAATACTAATTTTACCTTTTGGCAAAAAGGACTCATCTTTTTAAGTCTGAGAGCGAGACTTTTCTCGGCGATCAATTCCACTCGTCACCCCATTCTCGAGAAATTGATGGAGATGACTTCTGTATTTCCCGCCACACCCTTCTTGTTTTCTTAGGCTTTGTTGGAGTGATGGGAAGTCACGGGGGCTGTGGCTCTGTACATGCCCCTGATTGCTCATTTTTGCCCTGCAGTGTATAGCATTTCTCTTTTGTTGCTTGAAATCGGAACATCAAGTTCCTCTTCCCAATGCGGAATCGGATCGTGCCGGCTCCGACATTGATCCTTGCGTTGGCGTCACTCGGGAATGGTCTCCCAAGAATGAGAGGCATTCCCTCATCATCTTGCATATCAAGGACCACGAAATCCGCAAAGATGCATGAACCTTGGATAAATACCAATAAGTTCTCTACTATCCCCTCTGGATGTCGGATCGATGCATCAGCAAGTTGGACGGCCGTCGCAGTTGGAGTTAGAGCTGGATACCCCAATTGTTCAAACATGGCCTTGGACATAAGGTTAACACTTGCACCAAGGTCACAAAGAGCATGCTTAATCTTCTGGTAATATATCTTGCAAGTGATAGCCGGATAACCAGGATCTTTCTTGTGTGTGATTGTTGAAGATTCCCTGGGTCAAGTATTTGCTGTATAGGTCTCCTTGCATAGTCAGTGGTTTGTGCACGCCCAGAATGCTTACCCCATCTGGTGGACACTACACAAACATTTTCACAGGAAGATACGGGTTGCCCCGGAATCTTCCCGTCTTCAGCAGAGGGAACCAAAGCTGCTAATTAAGCCAACTGGGTTTCTATCATCTTATTAAAGCTCAACTGGTTTTTAAGAGCAGAAGAAAGGCTATCAATTTTAACATTAAGGCTCTCAAAAGCCTTATCATAGGCAGTTGTTTTCTTATTAAAGCCTTCATTAATATTAGCTTGCCCAAAGACTAGATCTTTCAAGGAAGGTTGGTTTGGGTTGAAAGAATTACCTTGATTACCTCCTTGATAATAAGGGCGTGATTGATTCCACGTTTGACCTCCTTGTGGACGATAACCGTTGTTGTTGCCGTTCATGTACATCACATCCTCCTGAGTAGTAGGGCAGTAATTCCCTGAATGCCCAGTATTACCACAGACTTCGCAAGTCAAGCGAGCATCCATAGCTTGAGTAGTGGTGGCCATGGCGGCCTTCTCATTGGCTAAATCATCCATTCTCTTCATCATTAGGTCCATCTTGGCGTGCAACATATCCGCTTCCTTGACGGTATGTGTACCCCTTTGACGTGGCTGGAGTCGATCATCACTCCACCCTTGATTGGTAACCATCTTCTCAATCAGTGTAGTTGCTTCAGTGATAGTAAGAGAGAAGAAAGCCCCTCCAGCTGCAGCATCAATATGGCCTCGGGCTGTCGGAGTCAGCCCATTATAGAAACTCTGAAGATTCAGCCAGTTGTCCATCCCATGATGAGGACAAGCCAGGATGTACTCCTAGAGTCTCTCCCAAGCTTCTGGGATAGTCTCATTTGCCGCTTGCTAGAAACTTGAAATTCGCCCCCGAAGGACATTGGTTTTGCCCAACGGAAAGAACTTCGCAAGGAATGCTGCGGAGCACTTTGCCCAAGTGTTAATCTCTGCACGGTTAGCATAGAACCACTGCTTCGCCTTTCCCAAGAGGGAGAAGGGAAACAGTCGTAGACGAATAGCATCTTCCTCCACTCCTCGTATAGTGAAGGTACTGCATAGTTCTAGGAACTACTGCAGGTGGGCGCTCGCGTATTCATTAGGCTTGCCACAGAATGGGCTAGCCTGTACCATCGTAATTAAGTCAGTCTTGATCTCGAAGTTTCCATTCCCAGTGTTGATCACAGGGCCTGTCGGCACCTGGTCAGCAGAGGGAGCGGAGTACTCACGGAGAGTCTTCTCGACAAGATTGGCCATGGAAGTTGATTCGGATGGCACAAAGGAAGCTGGATCGACTTCCGAACGTTCACGCAAAGGAGAGCCGAAATGAGTTCGTGCCTTCCTTACGAGTGACTCAGGATCTTCAGTAAAATTCGACGGTAAGTCGAAACCAGTCATGCACTACCTGTCTTCATCATCAATAGACAAAGAAGACAATCTAAGTTAGCCTGCATTGAGAACTGTTTTATTCCTGTCATGATTATAAACATATGCAAAGTGTTGATATGTCATCCTTAAGCCTTCCCCGGCAACGGCGCCAGAAATGCTTGTTGACATTTCTTAACGCAATCACCTAAGAACAGGTTTGGAACCCATCCTGGTAATAGTGCCAGAAATGCTGGTTGGTAATTCTTAACGTTACAGGAGTCCGCAAGTGCACGGAAGTACCATTGTAGCATTTCCCCAAAGGAGTACTCCAAAGGGTATCGAATCCAAGGAAGGCATTGGCGGAATGACAAGATCAACTCTATTGCAATGAGTATAGATCATAGACGGAAATAAACCAGACACTCAAGTGCAGGGGTAAAATATGATAATGGGGTAGTGTGATCACACACACACTCACTCTCTCTATAAGGGGTCCTAGGCATAGGAGGCGACATACGAGTTAGTTCTAGGTTCTTATGTACTATACACATAAAGCTGGTAGGAACGAGTTAGATACACTAGCATTGAAGAACATTGACTTAAGCACCCATGTACCACGGGGAGATAACCTCCCGTGTTGCTTCCGCACAACTCCGGTTGTTATATTTTAGACTCCTACAGCTTATCCGAACGTGGGGGATTTCAGAGGACCAACGACTGTCACTACCGCGGCCTACCCCAAAACAAACCGTGGGATAAACTCATAAGTAAGGTAGCTACACAACCCAAGCACCATGCTTACGTTGTTAGCCGAACTTGACCGGCCCGGGCTATTGTGACCCAGGTCAAGCCACCAGATAAACCAGCCAATTACACCGAGTACCGTAGCTTAAGCACAGACTTCATACAACGCAGTCATGTCATCTAATTAGATCAAACCAGGTTAGGTACACAAACGGATTTGTGTTTTCCTATGTCTGTTCAACTGGATCAAAGGGTCGTGTTCGCGAAGAACACGAGCCTCTAACTTATGAACAAACACCAGAAACATGTGAAAGTCACCCGTCAAGTGGATCGAAAGGCCTTGTTCATCAAGAACAGGAGCCTCTAAATGATGAACAGGTGAAGAACACATGAACAAATCACTCATGCATACTAACACAACTTTATATGAAATAGATAAATAACTGAAGTAGATCAAAGTTATACAAATGAAATAAGATACAAGAAAACTCATACCTAGATCCCAAAGTAGACTTGGAACCTGAATTAGAACTACTCTAGCCTACCTCATTGCCTTGAGACTAAAAGTGAGAGAGGTGTTGCAAGTGTGGATGGTTCATAAGTGAGCCCCCTCTCCTTCTATTTATAGGCCCGGGCACCGGCGAGGAATGGATGCAAACACCCCGGGAGTGGCGCCTAGGACCAATAGGGAACCACCATGTGGAAGCCCCTGAGTGGCGGCCTCAAGGTCGGTTCGGCCGACCCCAGGGGTCGGCCGACCCCCTGTGGGCCCCACTCGGGGTGTGCTTCCTCCTGGAGGCTGTCCTGTGGGTCCTTAGGTCGGTTCCCGGTGTCCACCCTATTTTGGCGCGGTTTGGATGCCTTTGTGGGCCCATGGATCTATGTGATGTCGACGTGTCACGCTCTGATTTGTCGGGGGTTGCTTCACTTGGATTGCTTGCATAGCATGCATGCATGGCTCCCTAGTTGGCAGGTGTGCATGCATGGCATCCTTGTTGGCAGCCCACCTAGGATCAGGTGATGTGGCATGGACCATAGAAGGTGAGTTTGTTACTCTTTTCCTGCTTATTTTCCTGCAATCAAATAATCTCCAAGGACAAGTGGAACTACATTATTCTTAACTAAATACGTGTAAGAAATGCCTTATGCTCCTTTATTCATGAGTATATTGACGGCTAAAGTAGGTACTTAACAGCCGTCAACAACGCTGTATCCAAACGTGGGGGATTTCAGAGGGTCCAACGGCTGTCACTAACGCGGCCTACCCCAAGACAAACCGTGGGATATAGGGCTTTCGAAGGACAACCAGCAGTCTAGACACCACGTCTACACCGCCGACTACTACTATAGCATGACTACGTCTGACGTGTCATAGAAACACTATAGCACTCTGTATAAATACAAAGTGACGAACCCGCGAGGTTGAGCTAGACCGTACTCGTCATTGAATCGATCTGCGTAAGGAGATATGCTTGATACTTGATCTAAATCAGATATGCATGAGCTTCAATATATTCTAATAGACAGGTAACCACACAAACGGAATGCAAACTTATGCGCTTAAAACAGAAGATCAAGGGTCATGTTCGTGAAGAACACGAGCCTCTAACTTATGAACGAACGCAAAAGTATGAATAACTCGCTCGTCAACTTGATCGAGGAAACACGTTCATGAAGAACGCGAGCCTCTAAATGATGAACGAACGAAGAACTCAAGAACAATTCATTCATGCATGAGAGCCACTTTAGTCTAAATGGAAAATACTGACATACTCACTTTAGTCTAGATAAAGAACAACATCGCTCACGAGGTACAAGGGGATGATGGATGATGAACGGATCATCACCACCTCACTTCTACTCATCCACACACTCCTCTCTACCTAGCACCACCTAGTCTAGATCCTCCACACACACACACTCATGGTGGGATGAGGTTTCACCTCCACCAAGAGAGAATGAGAGGGGAAGAAAGAGGCAAAGGTGAGAAGTTGCTTCAAGTGTGTTCATCCTCTTCTTACCCTCCTCCTCTCCTATTTATAGCCTTGAGGAACCGGCGTGGGAGCACCCAAACACCCTGGGGATAGCTTCTAGGACCAATGGCCGAGCACCACGTGGAAGGCCAGGATTGGGCGCCACAAGGTCGGTTCGGCCGACCTGTGGGGTCGGCCGACCCCTTGTGGGCCCCACCTGCCTTGTGTTTTCTCCTGGTGGCTGATATGTGGGTCCTTATAGCAGTTCCAGGTGTCCACACGGTTTGGAGGCGGTTTAGGTTCTCTGGTGGGCCATGGGATCCATGTAATGCCTGCATGGTGACTTCTGATTCGCCGAGGCCTCCTCTCTTGGATTGGTGACGTCATGGATCCAGGGGATGCTTGCATGCAGCCCCTCATTGGCTGAGCCTGACTTGCTAGGATCATGAGGTTGTCTTTTCTCTCTATTTCTTATGCTAAACACCTGCATTCAACTTAGCATGGCCACTTGTGGAAATTGTTAGTTTAAACTCCTATTCTAATGTGGATGCATAGTTCTTATGATAAAATGCAGGGTTTGACGGCCTTAAATTAGGTACTTAACAGCCGTCAACAACTCCCCCACACTTGCCCTTTGCTCGTCCCAAGCGAAAGGGAAGATCACATGGGTTTAAACCAAAGGTATAAGACAAGCATAGGAGTTATTCCAGGTCATACCTTACTCTTGTGAACTCTGTGGCTTGGCTACAATGCCATCTTGGGTAGTTGATAAGGGGAATGACCATGAATCGAGTTCCTTAAACACCTGTTGGTCAGCACTTGGGGTTTTCTTAATAATTTTTTAAAAGAAAATTCTGCTCTGCCCTCCTTCTTTGATTCTCTCGGATCTCTCAATGTGTATATGTCCTCACCAAGGCATTAGATTGCCTTTCTTCACCCTACTTCTAATGATGGCTATATTTGGAGCTCATGGTAGGATAAAGGTAAAGCATACTTGTATCACATGTATTGCAAAGTCAAAAACTAGATCCATAGAAAAAATCAAATCATACAATCAGATCAAGATGTGCACGCGTATGGGTATGGTGAGTATGGTAAGGTGGATACCAGGCCCGGAATGGGTGCTAGATATTACCATACATATATGATGAATGTTGGTAAATGGTAAGGTGGACACTAGCCTTGGAATGGACACTAGTTATTACCATCTAAGTTATGGAACTCCTTTTTGCATAATTCCCCCTCTTGTATAAAAATCTTTTGAGAACATGGCTATCTCTCTCTCTCTATATATATATATTTTTTCTTGTGGACCTTCATGTGTCCAACTCTTTTCTTTTTTTTTCAATACCTAGACCTTCATGTGTCCATATTTTTTTTCTGATAGCCATGTCTCTTGTGTAACAAAAACTAGGAGGGAGAGATCAACACATATGGAGCCTTATTTTCACGGAATGGATGAATGATACAATGCTAACTTCCAGTGTAGAAGCATAGCAAGGGGAAAAATGGTGTGCACATGAATCTTGATCATGAAAGTAATGAAAAGAATTCTCACAAGGGTCACAGGATTTGACAAAGCTCAATGCAAAGACCAGCAGCATATGAGTATTAGGTTTTCAACTATAAACATCATATGGCTTTGGTAGGACGGTGGCATGTCAAAGAGGAGCTTTGCAGTAGCATTTTTTTCCAAAAACAAAATTATCCCAAGGGCTAGAACCAACAGAGTTTAAAATCATGTCATCAAGTCATATCTCACTTGTCAACTACTTAGATAAGCATGTTGTCCTTATGATGATATTGTTCACAAGCCTCAAGGTTATAAACGAGGAATAAAACTTAAGCATGTCAACCCTAGGCATGGAGTAAGCATTACCATAGATTTCTTGAGTTGATTTATGGAGAACTTATCAAGCATGAGCATACAAACTCAGAAAACATGGTGAAATGAGGAGGAGATGCAAACCAGTGCTGGTTTCTGTGTTGGACCAGACGGGGGTTCCTGTGATGCGCACGAATGTATATCCCGTTCAGGTTCTCTAAGCGTAGTCGATCGGAAGCGCTGTGTGAGCGTAGTGTGGGTGCACAATAATCTGTTGTGTTTGCGTCCGGAGAGTGCAGCTCTCCCCCCCCCCACACTGTTTTGTATCTGGGTGCAGTTCTTCGATACAAACAAAAACAAAAGTAGCTAACACACATGTGACTCAACCGGGTTACATGACCGGTGGAGCCAAAATTATTCATTCAAGTTCACTAAAGAAAACAGGCGCTTACACCAATGATGGAAATAAAAGAAATGATTGGAAGGGAAATAAATTAAAGGAAATAAATTAAACCTAACTAAGTGCCTATAAAGGGAAATAAGAGCGGGGCACGATCCTCTACTCAGCATCATAGAGGTCCTCGTGCCCCGTGGCCACGAAGAGGCGCCTCATCTTGGCGCACAGGCCACGGCGAAGGTCGCGGAGGTCATCCCTAAGCTCAGCGAGATCCACCTTCTGCTCCACACTGATGGTCTTCAGCTTCTCGCACTCCCTGCCTAGTTTCTCCTCTAGTGGGGTCATCCTAGCTGTAGTGGGAGTCTTAGGAGATTGCTCGGGCGCCCGAGTCCTCTCCCTCGACTTCCTGGATGCCCGTGGTGTGGAGCTGCTGCCCAACTCAAATTCTTCATTGGTTTCCTTCAAGGTCGAAGGTGCACGGTTGTTCTTCCTGCTGGTGCTATCTGGGCTAGTGAACCTAGGCTTCCCAGGCTGAGAGACTGGTGGAGGCGGCGATGGTACAGCAGGGGCCGAACGGCCTCTCACTCCTGAGGCTCCTGGAATGTTGAGCCGAGGCGGAGGAACCACCAGAGGCGGCGGAGTCGCTGTGGGTCGTGGCCGGACATCCGCCTTCCTCTGGTAGGGGCTGCTAGCACGCCCCCGTGGCTTCCTCGCTTTTCCGGGCGAGGCAGATCGGCCGGAGGTGCGTGGAACTGGGGTGTGAAGGGCGGAACAGCCATCCCCTTGGCCTCTAAAGTTCTGTCGATGGTAGCCCTCGATCCTTGGTTCTCAACAGGAGGACGAGAGGTGAGCGGCGGCACCTCGAAGATGCACGCGACCTCCATAGGTGCCACCCCTGTGGGGGATGCGGTAATGGCAGGGACATCCCCCTTGACGGGTTCACCGGAGGAGGGCGCCGCGGCGAAGGGGACAAGGATTTTGTCGGCCATGAGGACTGCGGTGATGGCGTGTGAGGGTGGTGAGAAGGGGAGGCAGGGGTTCTGCGTGATGCAAAACTCCGTCATGCGGCGAGGAGAGGGTTTCTGGAGGACGAAGAAGTGCACACGCGAAACACGAGAGGCGGCAGCGACCCTTGTGGGTCGGCCGACCTAGGGGGTCGGCCGAGCCCATCTGGGCGCCGCTGGGCCTCTGCTTCGGCGTGTGGGCTCCTGTAGGGCTCAAGGTCTCTGGGTCAGGTGTCCCACCAATTCTAAGGTTGGAGGCTACAACAAGGGCTAGAATGGGATTTTGGGCATAAAATTGCCTTCTACCCCAAACAACTTTACCTAAACCTCTTTATACTTTAATAGCTCAACTTGGGGGTTTTACCTAGACTCATACCTGGATGAAGAGTTATTGTTGCTCCGTTGCTCATATCGTCCATTTTCTCCTGGTGATATCCTCCTACTCTGCCCTGTGGTCCTCCTTGCAGGTTTCTTTTATGATAGAATGTATTTTTCTTCCTACATGGTTAGTGCGTACGTACGATGCAAGCTGTATATATGGTGTAACAGAGGTGATCCTCACAACCATCCTAAGGGAACTATGATGGGTAACCTTAGGAGGAAAGCGCAGCTAGCAAGGCTGTAGCACTACGGACGAGAGATGATAGAGGTGATGGAGTTGAGCACAAGATCCGGGCCTAAAGCCTAGAGTGCTCTAAGAGTGGAGCTTTCACCTCTAGAAATAGAACTTGAGAAAGATCGGACCCCAGATTGAGTGAGTGAAAATTTTATGGGTCGAACAATCATTCGCTCGGTGGATCAAAAGTGACGAAATTGCTAGCTCATCCTCTCCTTGGGTCGACAAAGGCTCTCACCCTCACCTAAGTGGGATGACACGTAAGTTAACCCAAGCTTCCAACGGAAGTGTAAAAGATAGGTGTGAAACCACACTTCCGCATGGCATCGATCAGGTCAAGAAGTGAAGAGTAGGATTTACATCCACTTGACTTGATCGGCATCGGTCTTAGCTGAACTTAGGATAACAAGATGGATTGTTCAACTAGACCGGATATAAAATCGTGCTTCCGTAAGCCAAAGATATGGAAGTTTCACAGCACCAGGGCCTGTGTCTTGGCCTAACCCTCAGCGTGGCGGCACTTCGGATTGAGCCTTGACATGAAGCACAAAAAACATCCATCGTGACCTCCCCTAGAGAGTTGCGGTCAAGGTTGAAGTGATCGTCCCCGCCAGGAACGACTATTCTTCCTCGACTACTCCTCTCCTCCTCCCCTCGAGACTAAGTCTCGAAGGCCAGGTTTTAAGAGAAGAAACGATAGGAGAATCTAGGGGCAGAATTTGCACTAAGTGCTCTTTCCCATAGATTCCTGCCAGTGAGGAGTGATATCTTCGACCAGAGCATAGAGAAATTTGGCATGTAAGCTCGGGCTCTCTCGAAGATGGGCTTAGGCAACTCGACATCTTCTCGTTTCGCTACCTCATCACTCGAGTCAGGTGGGGAGCTGAAATCTCTGATTTCTCCTAGAATTTCCAGTCCATGTTCTGGCTCTAAGAGCACAAAGGCGCCTCCCGAAACGGCATCAACCATCATGCCACAATCCTTTCGTAAACCAAACTAAAAATGTTGCAAGAGCACTAGGTCAGGCAGACCAAGGACTGGGCAAGCTTCAGCTAATGAGGCAAAACGATGCCATGCCATGCCTAAGGTTTCCTTCTCTCTTTGTTTGAAACTGAGGATCGTCATTCTTAAGGAAACGACACGCCACACCGGAAAGAATCGAATGCAAAAAGATGCTCTCAATTCCTCCCAGTGTAGGTGGTTGCAACCAAAACAACGGTACCAATTTCTCGCTTCCCCAGAGAGGGAGAACGGAAATAGGTTCCTCTTAAGAACATCTTGTGTTGTCCCAGTTTTACCCTGGGCAGAACACAATTGCTCAAAGTCTCTTGCGTGATCATAGGGATTCTCATTACTCATTCCCGAGAAGGGTTTTTCCTCAACTAGCTTCATGAGAGATGGGTGAACCATACAAAGTGTTAGAAGAGCAGGTTGTCTCCAGAAAGTTGATTCCATGGTTTCACTCATAATGGGCGGAAGGTGTGTACAAGGATAACCTTCCTGGGATAGCGGGGGCAAAGGTAGAAATAAAAGGAAAACAAAAGATACGAGGATAGTCGGGTTCGTAGATTCTCGACAACCGTTCCCCGGCAACAGCACCAGAAATGCTTGTTGGTATTTCTTAGCGTCACCACTATGGCGTCGGGTTAGCGTGAGCATGTAAGAATCACCCGGGTATACTGACGGGTGCGAACGAATCCGCAAGCGCACGGATACACCGTTGTAGCACTTCACCTCAGGAGTATTCCAAAGGGTATCGAATCCAAGGAACAGTATGGGGGACTCTACGAGTGACTATCCAAGGGCACACAGTCCCTGCTAAGGTAGGTGAGTGATATGAAGTCTCCTGTAGGTTCTCGACTCTAGAGAGGAACAAGCTCGGATAAGAATCTCACTTTGGACACCGGCCCCTCCTGGCTATAACAGTTGGTTCACGGCAAATGGTTGCCTACACGCGGTATCCGAATGTGGCGGATTTCAGAGGTGTAACATCCCACAATTTTATTACGGAATGTTAATTATGAAAATGAGGATTTAAAAAAATTTCGTGAATTGTTTGAGTGCTTGATAAATTAAATAAGGATGTCTTCTAAATTCTCTCCTAAATTCCTAGATTTATTTTTGAGCAAATTAAAAATTTCTAGGAAATATAAAATGCTAGTGTGAGAACCTTGGAGTTTATTTGGTTTATTTTTGGATTTATTTGAGTGGGATTCAAATTTGAATTCTAGATTCAAATTTGAATCTATTTAATATAGGGTTAAGGGGTTTAGGAAAATAGGAAAACCTCCCTTAGCAGCTTGGGCCAGGAGTTCCCTGCACAAGTCCACCAGAGGCCCCTCTTCTCTTTTTTCTAAACCAGCGCACGCCCTCGCACTCTCCCGGCCTAGCAAAGCCGCGGCCCAGGTCAGCCCATGTGCGCCCTCTCTCTTTTCCCCTTCTTTCTCTCGCCGACACGCGGGACCCGCTCGTCAGGATCCACGTCGAAGTCGTCTTCCTCCTCCTTTTCCCCTTTCCCCTCTCTGCTGCGCGCCGCGGCCAATCGAGCGCCCGCCACCTCGGCACTGCTCGCCGTACTCGCCGTGGCGGAGCCGTGGATGCTCGCCACCTCAGCCGCGTCCCATCCAAGTGCTCACACGCCGCGCGCCTGCCTATAAGAACACCGCCGCGGCTGCGCCCTAAACCTAATCCGCCCCTGGGGTTTTCCCCTGTTTTTGCCGTCGCGCCTGAAGAAGAAGAAGGAGGGGAGGAGAAGGAGGCGGGGAGGCCGTCTGGGGAAGAACGCCGTGAAGCCGGAGCTGCCCGCGGGAGCTGCTGATCACCGAGAAGCCAAGGATCGCGATGCCTGCTCTGCTTCCCCTGCTCCAGCCCGCGCCGCCGCCGTCCTGCTCCACCTCTCTTCACTGCCGCTCTGCACGTCGACCAGGGGTCTTCAGGTGAGCCCGTCGTTCCCCTCTCTACTGTGGAGCCGGCCTTCGCGCCGAGGGGGAAAAGACCCTGCCTTGACCCTGTGTTCGCCCTTGCACGCACCGCGCCGCCGCCGCAGACCGCCGTCACCTGAGTCGCCAGCCATCGTGCCGTTCCTTACGCCTGCAGGTGCCGCTGCCGTCGACAACACGTGCGCGCCCACGCTTTGCTCCCCTCCATTCCCTGTTTTGCACGCCGCAGGCCTCAACACCCAGCCCGCCGCGTCGCCGTGGCCTTCACCGCGCGGGATGTCGCCGTGCACGCGCGAGAAAAGGGCAAAGGTCGCGCCCTTTTGGGGTCTTCTCTGAGCACGCCACGCCGCCGGCACGACAGTGCACCCACGCGCGTCCTCACCTGGCTGCGGGAGCCATGCCCTTGCCTCCGCCGCGCCGGCCAGGGTTCCGCCATGGCCGCGCCAGCCCTGCGCACGCAGGCAAGGGGTAAAGCCCCAGTTTTTGGTCATGGATGAACTCACCTGATGCACGCGCTTGCACGCCTGGCACTTGGACGCACCCACGCGCCCACGTCGGCCATCGCCGCACTGCGCCGCCGCGCCCATCGCCGCGTCGTCACCGTTGAGCCCTGCTCCGGCCAAAGGTGCCACCTTTCTTAGCCAGGGCGTGTGCGCGATCGATCCCTAAGTCGAGCCATGCCACTAGTTGGCCAACCTCCTGCACGCCTCGCCGCCGGCGAGCTTTGCCGCGCTGGAGTTCCTTGTGGGCTTTTCACCGAACACGTGCTAGCACCGGCCTTAAGCCCTGGGGTTTTGCCCCACACGCACGCACACACGCACACGTCACTGCGGAAGATCCACTGGGATCCCGTGCGGCTGGCCACTCCCAGCCGAGCCACACGCATGCACACACGGTGCAGAGCCGCAGCGATCCAACCCGGATCCCGCGCGCCCCGCCACGTGTAGGTGCCACGCAGGCCACCACGTGGGCTGGCGCTGGCTTTAAGCCGCGCCGTGGCAGCCACGTGGGTGCCATAAGCTGGCTTGTAGCCGGCTTTAAGCCCTTTAAGAGTCGGCTAGAGATAGTTTAGAGCTAGCCTAAAGTCTGCCTTATTGTATATGTGTATTTTATTTTCAGAAATGTATTTTCTCTTTGAAAATTCATAATAAATCCGTTTTAACTCCGAAAAATACAAAATCTTTTCTGAAAATCTTCTAAAATCTCAAACTAGAGTTTGACTGTTTTTGGGTCTTAATTGTTCTTCCTCTTGGAGTTATTGCAAATAGCAGCCGTGTTTATTTATTTTATTACGATTCTAGGAGCAGCCGGAGCCGGAGAGCTGAACCAGGACTACGACGATGACCTCGGCTACGACGACTACCCGCACTGAGGTTCACACCCGACCAACTTTGAATGCCCATTAGGCATTGCTTTAGAACTGCTAGCGCTTTATTTATGCATGATGATAGATATGATGAAACCCTTGCACTGCCCTTTTTAAAATACCTTGTCCTTGATTGACCTACTACTACTACTTTATTTACGCGTGATGATACGCTGAGCTTGCTGTGCATGTGTTGGGACTATGTGGTAGTTTCTTGGCGTGTGTGGGGAAAAACCGGTAGGAGAATGTGTTCTTAGGATACTTGGCGGGGGTGAGCTCAAGACAACCCGATCCGGGATCGGGGGCCAGGGTTCGTCTTCTCGGGCGATTCCCTTTTCGTACCTATGGCGGGTACACTATTTTAGGAGCACAGATGTTGGGATTTTTGTGATGACTTGGAGGATAGGAGCTCACCCCGGTCTGAAACCGAGTGGGTCGCTTTGTTACACGGGACTTTCGTACACACCACCTCGCCGAGAGTGGGGATAGGGCCATTTCGACCCTAGCAAGTGCGATGCCGTACCTACTAGCAGGATAGAGGGTATTAGTGAGAGGGTATAGGGTGAAGTCCCTTCCCTTTTGAAAGCTCCCCGTGTGGCCACACGGGGGCATGTTCATAGTTCTGGGGTGGTCCTTTGTGAGGGACCGCATCGAGACCCGGATGCAGGATGGAATCATAACTCCTAGGTGTTCATTCGGTTGGGTAGGTTCGGTCGGTCGTACACCGTCTGGGTGCTATTCCGAGTTGGGTACTGCTGTACACGCTCTGCAGAGTTTTTAGATCTATACGTATAGCCGCGTCCTCGGTTATGGACACGCCCGTTGTTTACTCCGACTCTTACATTTTGGGTTTTCTACCTCCCCCTTATAGGATGAGAGAGTATGGTAAGCCGTGGTTGTACTCGGGGAGAGGAGAGTTGCTCCCTCTGCCTCGCGGATCTGGGTACAATCATTGAGGTGCGAGGAGTGGGAGTTCTCGCACCAACCCTAGATGGAGATAGGTGCTGGTGACGGTGATCTAGGTGACCAGATGTAACCGTTTGCGGATGAGAGATATGGGAAATGGTGGGAATATGGAGATGTTAATCTATTTATATTGTTGTTGCTGCTTAGGAAACTCAGCCTCTACCTTGTTCCTTTCTTTACCTTTAGAAGTAGGCCACTTAAAGCTTGCATACGGTTGGTGACGTGGACCTATCCCGATCCTTGGGGATAGCCCCTGAGCTTGCAGGGTACGAGTCAGACTTCGACAACAACACCGATGGATGGTACGACTGAGGTGCACGTCGCTTCGCTCAAGGATGCCTGTGGGAGAAGAATAAAGATGGAGACACCTTCTGGAAGCTAGCTACCGCTGCGTAGGCTCTTATTCATGTTATTCCGCCAAGAGGTGTGTATTGATGTACTCCGTTATTCAGGACATGTAATAATATTATTATTCGTACTCTGATGCTTTATTTTGTTGTATGGTTGCGATATTTATCTGTGATGGATGTCTGTGCGTGATAGCGTCTGATCCAGGGACTATCGCGAGACAGAATGACGGGTTATCCGCTTTTTGAAAACCCGGGTCGTTACAAATGGTATCAGAGCCATACTTGACCGTAGCACGTGCCCTTAGAAATGGTCGATAGAAATTAGGACTCTAAACGGTCTCTTTTGCTATATACAACTCTTGGCATATATTACAAAAACTTATCCTTCTTTGAAAAGTTCTATCTCACCTGCGCTAACTAGAAATTTCTTCCGTGTCATAGGAAATGGCTCGACAGGAGATAGAGCTCCTCCCGGAGCACATGGAGGGACTTGCTTGTTGGGTGGACCGGGTCGTCCTCAGGCTGGGGATTCCCCCTAAGCACGTCACCTACTGCGTCGAGGATGTCCACACTCTGTCAGGCCCACTGGTGCTTTGCACGATGGCCATCCTACCCCACCCGGCGCGTCCAGACTTCCCCGGGATGCTCGAGCACAGCACAGGACTCAACATCAGGAACGCTGTTGACACCACCTGCAACCACGTACTTCGCCACCTGTTGGCTAGGTACTGCGACGTCTACATGACAGGAGACCTGCGGCTAATTCCCCAGGACTACTACAGAGTGGCTCCGATCGTGAACGGACTGCCTGACCCATCGGCACTCTACGAGGAGGAGGTTGTCCAGGCTCCTCTGCGCGAGTCCGACGACACGCTCGTCACCACAGGGAGCTACCTCATGGACCTCGACACTCACGCCTGCCGACTGAGCGAGCAGACGAGTGGACTCTTCAGCAGACTAGAGCACACTACGCTGGAGTTTCGTGAGCTTCAGCCCCGCTGCCAGAGTTTGATTATGGAGAACCGCACCCTATGCCAGTGAGTCGAGCAGCTCGAGCGTGGACTACGCCACGCCAACTCTATGGTGGTGCGAGTTGAGGCAGAGAGAGTGTCCGCTCGAGAGGAGATGATCTACGCCAAGGAGGATCTACGCAAGCAGGAGGCCAGGTTCAAGCGCCTCTTCGACAAGCTGAACCAGAAGGATGCATTGCTCGCCTCGCAGGGACGCAGTCTCGTTCGTGAGAAGGCCATGGTGGTAGAGCTTGTGCAGGACCAGTACTCCAACACCGCCAACTTCGCTGCACTCACCGGGACTTCTGTGTTCTTGCTGGACAAGTGCAAAAGGATGCTGAGGACTTGGGAGGACGCTGACTCTCTTCGTGTGGACGAGCTTCACGAGCTCAACAGTTAGCTACCTCCAGAGGACCAGCGGGCGATCCGCAAGGAGACCTTCAAGCTACACCCGTCCGCTCTTAAGCTACACCTGTGTCCGATGGCTGACATGCCCACTCCGGTTGAGACCCAGGAGGTGAGGGCTGATCACGCCATGCTAACGCGGATGTTCCCCAGAGACTTCCCCGAGGAGGACCGTTGCCCCATGAGGTACAAGAGGGCTCGCACCGAGTAGCGTGCTGGAGCGTGATCATGCTAATAAGAGTAGAGTTGTAATATAGGTAGCTACCATGAGTTGTTCCATGCAGCCGAGAGCCTATTCCGGTGCATGAGGAGTTATGAGTCTTTTCACACCTAGATGTGCACACCCTTTTGAGATCATGTAACGCTATATTAGATTGCTGCTGTGTGTGACCTCCAAGGCTTGAGTCAGCCTCGAGGAAACTTATGTACTCATAATGGATGCTGATTGTTTGGTCTTAATGGAGTTAATCGTTCTTATTGCCTTTTCTTATTGAGTGTTGGAATTATATTAGTAGAAATATTTTCATGCTTGTTTATCAGACTCAATTTGTTGGTGAGTGACGTATCTAAAGTCTTCTTTGTCCATGGTCATGTTTTCAGTAAGATGTCCATCAGGAGGTCTGGACGTCTGTTGGCTCGCCTCGAGGAGGCCGAGGCCGAGGAAGAGCAAGCCCCGCCAGTACGTGGTCGTGGACGTGGCCGCGCTCCCGCTCGTGGTCATGGACGCGCTCGTGGTTGTGGACATGCACCCGTCCGAGGACGAGGCCGAGGCATTGTGGTGCCACCACCACCGCCTCCGCCCATCGGACAAGGCGATGCTGAAGAAGGAGAGGAAGAAGCTGAAGGAGAACCTGAGCCGGCACCGGCTTCCCAGGGTCGTGGGCGTGGTCGTGGAGAAGCACTGCCACCGCCTAACCTGGCTGAGGTGATGGCTGCTCAGACTCAGCTGATGCAGAGGATGGCTGAAGCTGTCGAGAACCGAGTCAATGGTGGGAACTGCAACATCCTGCCAGAGGAGGACTTCGCCAAGAAGATCGAGAGGTTCCTCCGCCTGAAGGCCCCAACCTTTAGTTACTCGGATGATCCTCTTGAGGCTGACGACTGGCTCCGTGTGATCAAGATGAAGCTCGACCTCACCACCTACACCGACGAAGAGTGTGTGGCTCTCGCCGTCCACCAGCTCGAGGGTCCTGCCAAGTCTTGGTGGGACAACTACTCCGACAGCCACCCGAACCCAGCTTTCATCACCTGGCTGGAGTTCTGTGAGGTGTTCCGCGAGCAGTACCTGCCGAGGGAGCTCATGAGTCAGAAGGCTCAGGAGTTCCACACCATGACTCAGGGTGCGATGAGGGTGGAGGAGTACGAGAGGCACTTCATGAAGATGATGCGGTATGCCCCTGATGACACCAACACCGACGATAAGAAGCAGTTCTGGTTTCTGTGAGGCCTCCACCGTGGTCTCCGCCAGGGCTTGAAGGCCAGTGAGCACAAGTCCCTTCGCCAGCTGGTGAACAGGGCTATCGTGCTCGAGGAGGAAAGGAGGGGGCATGAGGAGCGCATGAAGGGCAAGAAGAGGATGGGAGATCGGGACCATGGCGACCAATCCTTCCAGAGGCCGAGGAGTGGGCAGAGCAACCTGCTGAGAGGGAGCTACCGCCCGGGGAACAACCAGCCCGGACGTGGCTTCGGAGGAAGCCGTGCACCGTACCCTGGAGGAAGGAGCTCCAACTACCAGCAGCAGGGTGGTGGCTACAACCGCCCACAGCAGAGCGCGTCAAGACCCGGCACCGGAGGCTTCACTCCTACGTGCTACGCCTGTGGCAAGCAAGGCCACAAGTCATACAAGTGCCCCAGCAAGAAGACCGCTGCTACACCTGCCAGGGCACCAGCTCCAGGAGGGAGGCCACCTCAAGCTGCTCCCCAGCCGACTGCTGACCGCAGGAGGCTCAACCTCCTGACTGAGGAGGAGGCTGCCGACGCTCCTGACGTCGTGATCAGTGAGTTTTTAGTTTGTGGTGCTAAGGCTATGATTCTTTTTGATACTGGTGCAACTAGTTCTTATGTGTCCTCTAACTTTGTAAACAAACTATCTCTCCCCATGACTCCCCGACCGAAACCCATTGTGACGAGCTCACCGCTCAAAGACATCAGGTGCACCTTGTTGTGCAAAGGTGTGGAAATGTTCATCAAGGGTCACAAGTTCCTCGGAGATCTGACCGTGCTGAAGTCCAATGGGATTGATGTTATTCTGGGCATGAATTGGATCACCACTCACAAAGGAGTTATCTCCTCGTCACCTCGACAAGTGACCCTGATACACCCCAAGGGGACGAAGATCACGTTTGAGCTGCTGAAGTCACGAGAAGTACCAGCTGTGTACAACCTCACTACGAAGACAGTGGCCGATGTTCCAGTGGTTTGTGAGAACCCCGATGTCTTTCCTGATGATCTACCGGGGTTACCACCAGACCGCGATGTGGAGTTCGTGATCAACCTTGTGCCAGGTACAGCACCCGTGGCACAGAGTCCTTACAGAATGGGCAAGTTAGAGCTGGCAACGTTGAAGGAATAATTAGAAGCTCTTCGACAGAAGGGATACATCCGACCTAGTGCATCACCTTGGGCTTCACCGGTGATGTTTGACCGAAAAAGGATGGGACACAACGGCTGTGCGTCGATTACCGCGCTCTTAATGCGGTAACCATCAAGAACAATTACCCATTGCCACGCATTGATGATCTGCTCGATCAGTTGAGGAAGGCAAAGTACTTCAGCAAGATTGACCTTCGATCTGGCTATCATCAGATGAAGATTCGCCCCGAGGACATCTACAAGACAGCGTTTGTGACCCGGTACGGGCAGTATGAGTTCACTGTCGTATCGTTCGGTCTTACGAACGCCCCAGCTTACTTCATGAACATGATGAACAAGGTGTTCATGGACGAGTTAGACAAGTTTGTCGTGGTTTTCATTGACGACATCTTGGTCTTCTCGGAAACTATGGAAGGGCATGAAGAGCATCTGAGGATAGTGCTGGAGAAACTGAGGCAGAATCAATTGTATGCCAAGTTCAGCAAGTGCGAGTTCTAGCTAGAAGAAGTCGCATTCCTTGGGCATGTGTTGTCAGGTGAAGGAGTGGTAGTGGATCCCTCGAAGATCGAAGCTGTGTCAAAGTGGCAGTCGCCCAAGACAGTGACAGAGATCAGGAGTTTTCTCGGTATGGCAGGGTACTACCGCCGGTTCATCGAGAACTTCTCCAAGGTTGCGAAGCCAATGACCGAGTTGCTGAAGAACAACACGCCTTTCGTGTGGTCAGAGAAGTGTGAAGCAAGCTTCCAAGAGCTCAAGACCCGACTCACCACAACTCCTGTGTTGACGCTTCCTGATGACAACAAGGACTTTGTGGTGTACTGTGATGCTTCGAGGCTGGGTCTTGGTTGTGTGCTGATGCAAGAAGGCAAGGTGGTCGCTTATGCATCAAGGCAGCTTCGGAAGCACGAAGAGAACTACCCGACACATGACCTCGAGTTAGCAGCTGTTGTTCATGCTTTGAAGATATGGAGGCACTACTTGATGGGCAACAAATGTGATATCTACACGGATCACAAGAGTCTGAAGTATATCTTCACCCAGTCAGAGTTGAACTTGAGGCAACGAAGATGGCTAGAGTTGATAAAGGACTATGACCTCAACATTCACTACCACCCAGGCAAAGCGAATGTTGTGGCCGATGCTTTGAGCTGAAGAAGCTATTGCAACAACCTAATGGTGCAGGAGGAACAGCCAGAGTTGTACAAGGAGATGGAGAGATTGAAGCTCGACATCATCGAGAAGGGACAGCTCAATGAGTTGAGGGTGAAGTACGGTCTAGAGGATCAAATCAGGCAAGCCCAGAAGAAATGTCCAGAAATCGAAGAGGTGAAAGACCTTCTGACCAGAGGTAAGGCCCCTGACTACTGCATAGATGAGCAAGGCACGTTATGGTTGAAGGATCACATATGTGTGCCTAGTGGTGAGGAGATTCAGAAGACGATTCTAAAGGAAGCTCACGATTCTCGGTATTCTATTCACCCTGGATGCACCAAGATGTACCAAGACCTAAAGTGTCGATTCTGGTGGGAGAATATAAAGAAGGACATCGCTGAGTATGTTGCCCGATGTGACACATGCCAGAGAGTGAAGGTAGAACATCAGAGACCCGCCGGATTGCTACAGCCACTTGAGATACCTCAATGGAAATGGGATGATATCAGCATGGACTTCGTGTTGGGTTTACCCCGCACTCAGAAGGGAAATGACTCGATTTGGGTGATTGTGGACCGTTTGACAAAGGTAGCACACTTCATACCAGTGAAGAACAGGTTCAGTGTGAGTCAGTTGGCCGATCTTTATGTGGAGCACATCCTGAGGTTGCATGGAGCACCCCGTAGCATTGTGTCCGACCGTGGTGCTCAGTTCACCGCTCAGTTCTGGAAGAGCCTGCATGATTCCATGGGCACTCACTTGGACTACAGTACAACTTTTCATCCTCAGACTGATGGACAGACAGAACGGGTGAATCAAGTTCTTGAAGACCTTCTGAGAGCTTGCGTGTTGACTTACAACAATGATTGGGAGAAGAGTCTGCCCTACGCCGAGTTCTCTTACAACAACAGCTTTCAGGCAAGTTTGCAAATGGTACCCTTTGAAGCTCTCTATGGCAGGAAATGTAGGACCCCGTTGATGTGGTCGGAGGTGGGGGAAAGGATTTTCTTTGGTCCTGCTTCCATTGTTGAAGATGAGGAGAATTTGGCTAAGGTGAGAGAGAACCTGAAGATAGCTCAGAGTAGGCAGAAGAGCTATGCCGATCCCAAGCGAAGGGATATCTCCTTCGAAGTGGGTGACTACGTCCTCCTGAGAGTGTCACCGCTTAGAGGCACGAAGAGGTTCCATGTGAAGGGGAAGCTAGCCCCGAGGTTCGTTGGACCCTACCAGATTGTGGCAAAGGTGGGGAAACTTGCATATAGGCTAGAGTTACCGCCTGATCTTGCCGGAGTGCATCCTGTGTTTCACATTTCGCAACTCCGGAGGTGCCTCGACCCGAAGCTTGACAAGCATGTCTCCACCGAAGCTATCGACTTGCAAGACAATCTGGAGTACTTGGAGTATCCGGTAAAGATACTGGATCGAGCCGAGAAAGCTACAAGAAGTACCACCACTCGCTTCTGCAAGGTACTTTGGAGCAATCACACCGGGCGAGAAGCGACGTGGGAGAAAGAATCAGTCATGAAGGAGAAGTACCCACACCTCTTCGAGACGGAGGTAAGTTCTTAATCTCGAGGACGAGATTCTTGTGAGGGGGGACTCTGTAACGTCCCGCAATTTTATTATGAAATGTTAATTATGAAAATGAGGATTTAAAAATTTTTCGTGAATTGTTTGAGTGCTTGATAAATTAAATAAGGATGTCTTCTAAATTATCTCCTAAATTCCTAGATTTATTATTGAGCAAATTAAAAATTTCTAGGAAATATAAAATGCTAGTGTGAGAACCTTGGAGTTTATTTGGTTTATTTTTGGATTTATTTGAGTGGGATTCAAATTTGAATCTATTTAATATAGGGTTAAGGGGTTTAGGAAAATAGGAAAACCTCCCTTAGCAGCTTGGGCCACGAGTTCCCTGCAGAAGTCCACCGGAGGCCCCTCTTCTCTTTTTTCTAAACCAGCACACACCCTCGCACTCTCCCGGCCCAGCAAAACCGCGGCCCAGGTCAGCCCACGTGTACCCTCTCTCTTTTCCCCTTCTTTCTCTCGCCGACACGTGGGACCCGCTCGTCAGGATCCACGTCGATGTCGTCTTCCTCCTCCTTTTTCCCCTTTCCCCTCTCTGCTGCGCGCCGCGGCCAATCGAGCGCCCGCCACCTCGGCACTGCTCGCCGTACTCGCCGTGGCGGAGCCGTGGATGCTTGCCACCTCAGCCACGTCCCATCCAAGCGCTCACACACCACGCGCCTGCCTATAAGAACAACGCCGCGGCCGCGCCCTAATCCTAATCCGCCCCTGGAGTTTTCCCCTGTTTCCGCTGCCGCGCCTGAAGGAGAAGAAGAAGGAGAGGAGAAGGAGGCAGGGAGGCCGTCCGGGGAAGAACGCCGCGAAGCTAGAGCTACCCGCGGGAGCTGCTGATCGCCGAGAAGCCAAGGACCGCGCTGCCTGCTCTGCTTCCCCTGCTCCAGCCTGCGCCGCCGCCGTCCTGCTCCGCCTCTCTTCACCGCCGCTCTGCACGTCGACCAGGGGTCTTCAGGTGAGCCCATCGTTCCCCTCTCTGCTGTGGAGCCGGCCTTCACACCGAGGGGGAAAAGACCCCGCCTTGACCTTGTGTTCGCCCTTGCACGCACCGCGCCGCCGCCACAGACCGCCGTCGCCTGAGTCGCCGGCCATCGTGTCGTGCCTTACGCCCTGCAGGTGCCGCTGCCGTCGACAACGCGCGCGCACCCACGCTTTGCTCTGCTCCTTTCCCTGTTTTGCACGCCGGAGGCCTCAACACCCAGCTCGCCACGCCGCCGTGGCCTTCACCGTGGGGGATGCCGCTGTGCACGCGCGAGAAAAGGGCAAAGGTCGCGCCCTTTTGGGGTTTTCTCCGAGCACGCCTCGCCGCCGGCACGACAGCACACCCACGCGCGTCCTCGCCTGGCTGCGGGAGCCATGCCCTTGCCTCCGCCGCGCCGGCCAGGGTTCTGCCATGGCCGCGCCGGCCCTGCGCACGCAGGCAAGGGGTAAAGCCCCTGTTTTTGGTCGTGAATGAACTCACCTGATGCACGCGCTTGCACGCCTGGCACTTGGACGCACCCACGCGCCCACGCCGGCCATCGCCGCACCGTCGCAGTTGAGCCCTGCTCCGGCCAAAGGTGCCGCCTTTCTTGGCCAGGGTGTGTGCGCAATCGATCCCTGAGTCGAGCCATGCCACTGGTTGGCCAACCTCCTACACGCCTCGCCGCCGATGAGCTTTACCGCGCCGAAGTTCCTTGTGGGCTTTTCACCAAACACGTGCTAGCACCGGCCTTAAGCCCTGGGGTTTTGCCCCACATGCACGCACTCACACACGCGTCGCCGCGGAAGATCCCCTGGGATCCCGTGCGGCTGGCCACTCTCAGCCGAGCCACACGCACGCACACACGGTGCAGAGCCGCAGCGATCCAACCCAGATCCCGCGCGCCCCGCCACGCGTAGGTGCCACGCAGGCCGCCACGTGGGCTGGCGCTGGCTTTAAGCCGCGCCGTGGCAGCCACGTGGGCGCCATAAGCTGGCTTGTAGCCGGCTTTAAGCCCTTTAGGAGTCGGCTAGAGATAGTTTGGAGCTAGCCTAAAGTGTGCCTTATTGTATATGCGTATTTTATTTTTAGAAATGTATTTTCTCTTTGAAAATTCATAATAAATCCGTTTTAACTCCGAAAAATACAAAACCTTTTCTGAAAATCTTCTAAAATCTCAAACTCCGCGCTAGGCTAGAGTTTGCCTCTTTTTGGGTCTTAATTGTTCTTCCTCTTGGAGTTATTGCAAATAGCAGCCGTGTTTATTTATTTTATTACGACTCTAGGAGCAGCCAGAGCCGGAGAGCTGAACCAGGACTACGACGACGACCTCGGCTACGATGACTACTCGCACCTAAGTTCACACCCGACCTACTTTGAATGCCCATTAGGCATTGCATTAGAACCGCTAGCGCTTTATTTATGCATGATGATAGATATGATGAAACCCTTGTACTGCCCTTTTTAAAATATCTTGTCCTTGATTGACCTACTACTACTACTTTATTTACGCGTGATGATACGCTGAGCTTGCTGTGCATGTGTTGGGACTATGTGGTAGTTTCTTGGCGTGTGTGGGGAAAAACCGGCAGGAGAAGGTGTTTTTGGGATACTTGGCGGGGGTGAGCTCAAGACAACCCGATTTGGGATCGAGGGCCAGGGTTCGTCTTCTCGGGTGATTCCCTTTTCGTACCTATGGCGGGTACACTATTTTAGGAGCACAGGTGTTGGGGTTTTTGTGATGACTTGGAGGATAGGAGCTCGCCCCGGTCTGGAACCGAGTGGGTCGCTTTGTTACACGGGACTTTCGTACACACCACCTCACCGAGAGTGGGGATAGGGCCATTTCGACCCTAGCAAGTGCGATGTCGTACCTACTAGCAGGATAGAGGGTATCAGTGAGAGGGTATAGGATGAAGTCCCTTCCCTTTTGGGCGCTCCCCGTGTGGCCACACGGGGGCATGTTCACAGTTCTGGGGTGGTCCTTTGCGAGGGACCGCATCGAGACCCGGATGCAGGATGGAATCGTAACTCCTAGGTGTTCGTTCGGTTGGGTAGGCTCGGTCGGCCGTACACCGTCCGGGTGCTATTCCGAGTTGGGTACTGGTGTACACGCTCTGTAGAGTTTTTAGATCTATACGTATAGCCGCGTCCTCGGTTATGGACACGCCCGTTGTTTACTCCGACTCTTACGTTTTGGGTTTTCTACCTCCCCCTTATAGGATGAGAGAGTATGGTGAGCCGTGGTTGTACTCGGGGAGAGGAGAGTTGCTCCCTCTGCCTCGCGGATCCGGGTACAATCATTGATGTGCGAGGAGTGGGAGTTCTCGCACCAACCCTAGATGGAGAGAGGTGCTGGTGACGGTGATCTGGGTGACTAGATGTAACTGTTTGCGGATGAGAGATATGGGAAATGGTCGGAATATGGAGATGTTATTCTATTTATATTGCCGCTGCTGCTGCTTAGGAAACCCAGCCTCTACCTTGTTCCTTTCTTTACCTTTAGAAGTAGGCCACTTAAAGCTTGCATACGGTTGGTGACATGGACCTATCCCGATCCTTGAGGATAGCCCCTGTGCTTGCAGGGTACGAGTCAGACTTCGACAACAACACCGACGGATGGTACGACTGAGGGGCACGTCGCTTCGCTCAAGGATGCCTGTGGGAGAAGAATAAAGACGGTGACACCTTCTGGAAGCTAGCTACCGCTGCGTAGGCTCTTATTCATGTTATTCTGCCAAGAGGCGTGTATTGATGTACTCTGTTATTCAGGACATGTAATAATATTATTATTCGTACTCTGATGCTTTATTTCGTTGTATGGTTGTGATATTTATCTGTGATGGATGTCTGTGCATGATAGCGTCTGATCTAGGGACTATCGCGAGACAGAATGACGGGTTATCCGCTTTTTGAAAACCCGGGTCGTTACAAGAGGGTCCAACGGCTGTCACTACCGCGGCCTACCCCAAGACAAACCGTGGAATAGAGGGCATTCGAAGGATAACCAGCAGTCTAGACACCACGTCTACACCACCGACTACTACTATAGCACGGCTATGTCTGACGTCCCGTAGAAACACTATAGCACTTCGTATAAATACGAAGCGACGAACCCGCGAGGTTGAGCTAGACCGTACTCGTCATTGAATTGATTCGCGCAAGGAGATATGATTGATACTTGATCTTAATCAGATATGCATGAGCTTCAATATATTCTAATAGACAAGTAACCACACAAACGGAATGCAAACTTATGCGCTTATAACAGAAGATCAAGGGTCGTGTTCATGAAGAACACGAGCCTCTAACTTATCAACGAACGCAAAAGTATGAATAACTCGCTCGTCAACTAGATCCAGGAAACACGTTCATGAAGAACGCGAGCCTCTAAATGATGAACGAACGAAGAACTCAAGAACAATTCATTCATGCATGAGAGCCACTTTAGTCTAAATGGAAAATACTGAAATACTCACTTTAGTCTAGATGAAGAACAGCATCGCTCACGAGGTACAAGGGGATGATGGATGATGAACGGATCATCACCACCTCACCTCTACTCATCCACACACTCCTCTCTACCTAGCACCACCTAGTCTAGATCCTCCACACACACACTCATGGTGGGATGAGCTTTCAGCTCCACCAAGAGAGAATGAGAGGGGGAGAAAGAGGCAAAGGTGAGAAGTTGCTTCAAGTGTGTTCATCCTCTTCTTACCCCCCCCCCCTCCTCTCCTATTTATAGGCTTGAGCAACCGGTGTGGGAGCACCCAAACACCCCGGGGATAGCTTCTAGGACCAATGGCCGAGCACCACGTGGAAGGCCAGGATTGGGCGCCACAAGGTCGGTTCGGCCGACCTGTGGGGTCGGCCGACCCCTTGTGGGCCCCACCTGCCTTGTGTTTTCTCCTGGTGGCTGATATGTGGGTCCTTATGGTGGTTCCAGGTGTCCACGCGGTTTGGAGGCGGTTTAGGCGCTCTGGTGGGCCATGGGATCCATGTCATGCCTGCATGGCGACTTCTGATTCGCCGAGGCCTCCTCTCTTGGATTGGTGACGTCATCGATCCAGGGGATGCTTGCATGCAGCCCCTCATTGGCTGAGCCTGACTTGCTAGGATCATGAGGGTGTCTTTTCTCTCTATTTCTTATGCTAAACACCTACATTCAACTTAGCATGACCACTTGTGGAAATTGTTAGTTTAAACTCCTATTCTAATGTGGATGCATAGTTCTTATGATAAAATGTAGGGTTTGACGGCCTTAAATTAGGTACTTAACAGTCGTCAACAGCGTGTCAGACAGAGCGGGAGAAGCTGCAATTTTCAGCTGTGTCTCGCCCTTTTGGTTCTAGAGAGCGCAAAACCCGGGAGCTTCTCTCGAGGAGTTGTTTTTTGGCCCCCTTTGGCACAGCTCCCCCAAAAACAGCTCTCGAAGCTGCTCCCGGAGCTGTGCCAAAGGGACCCTAGTTGTCGTTTTGACTTTTCTAGATACATTTCTTTTGTTATGTATCTAGACATAAGTATATATCTAGGTGCATAGCAAAAGGAATGTATGTGAAAAAGTCAAAATGACAAGTAATATGAAACAAAAGGAGTAGCTTACTAGATCACCCTCTCTATCTGTTGTCTTGCCATGCCTTGAAGCATGCAAAGTATTGCCGCTTGTGCTTTTTGCATCACATTGACCACATCCAATGGATAGTATATGTTCGACAACTAGAATCCATAATGACAAGTACATATGATAAAAGGAATCTATCTAGAAAAACTAAAACGACAAGTATTATGAAGCTGAGAGAGTATAAAATAATCATTTAAATGTTTAGTCTATAGAGGAAAATTGCTCTTTTACAGAAAGGGCCTTTTATGGTCCTTACTCCTTAGGATGTACCAAAGAGTTTAAAAAATTGTTTCCATAGGACTTTGTGGTGCCTCCCTAAGATAGCAAAATTAACCATCCTAAAAAAAATAAGATTGCACATGTTTATACATTATTTCTTTGTAAGGTGACCCAAATCTTGCATGTAGATGCATAGGTCACTTTTTTGGATAATTGGATCTACATTGAATTGTCTAGACCATGCAACTTATAAAAAATGACTTACATTCTATAATTTTACCCATAAGTTATATTTTATTTGAGAAAATCACCTATATTTTTCCCCATAAATTTTATTTAACCAAGAATATTTTCTCATGGACCTAGAACATTTTTTGAATAGTATTTTAAATTTTAGATTATTTTTTCATGAAGTTGGAATATTACTATAATTGAGCAGAACATTTCAAGTCCTACCTTTCAACATTTTCCTCATGAAATTATATTATTCTTATTAAGAGGAACTTTTTATATTCTAACCTATAACATATTTTTCTAGAGATGGAACATTTTTTATTTAGTAGTAACCTTGATCATTTTTTCATTTAGTGGAATATTTTTATGGAGCACGTCACCTAGGAACATGCATAAGCAACAAAAAGTAACTTAGAGCAACTTCAAGAGCTTAGATATAATCTTAGATAAATTTAGAGTTTTAAAGCATTCTAAAAAAATTGAAACCTTCCTAACTGATGGCGCAAACACACACTATTTTTTTGCTCATCCCGTTCTTTTTTCCTCTTTTTTTAGAATTAAATAGTACAAGGTAGATGCTCACAACACGCACTATTGGCACCTTGTTGTCGACGGGAACGCTGCTTACCACTTAACTCATAACACCGGTAAATTCTGAGAAAATCTCAAAAAAGGTGCGAGCACTAGGATTTCAACCCTGGTAGGTAGCATCCCACTGGACCGTCCTACTATTGGACTACAAGTCAATTCGCACCCTGTTTGTTTCATGTATGCTATTTTTTTCCTCGCCACCTTTTCTTCTCTTACGACAAGAAGAAGCGGGCCCAGCCCACGAAAATGTTGAAGTGGAGCAAAATTGTTTATGGAAAAATAGTGGAAGTTTTTTCTATGCAACAAAGATTTAGAAAACTGAATTTTAGTATGAACAAAATATTATGTAGCAGCATGGATGCATGTGTGAACAAGGTACCTTAATGTTAGTGTTTTGGCCACTGAGCCTACCAAGGGGGTACCCGAGGTAGTAGATTGTGCGGTGGAGGATCGCCAGATCTGGAACTCGAAGGTATAGGGAGGACATGGGACACAGATTTATACAGGTTCGGGCTGCCAGAGTAGCGGACCCTACGTCCTGTTTGGAGTATCATGTATGGCGCCCTGCGCTTGGGTGTTCCCCAGAGGGGTTGGGGATGTCCTCCTAGGTACCCGACCCTCCTTTATATAGTCCGGGGGGCGGGTGCTTAGTCGGTTACAAGGTAGGAGTCCTAGTAGGATTACATGGTACGAGTCCTAGTATGATTACAAGGATCTATGGTATGAGTTCGTAGTCTTCCTTGTATAGGTACCCAGGGTATATGGTCGACAAGCCCCCGAGCACTTTGTAGTCTTGAGCAGTGAGTTTGAGTAGTCTTGAAGCTTCGTCGAGTAGTTTCTGATCGTCTCGAGTACTGCTAGCTGAAGTCTTCAATAGTACTTGAACTTCCAAAAGAGTGGAATGTGCTCTAGTTCATCTATGAGTACTCTCGAATCATCCCCGAGTAGTTCCCAGGTGTCCCCGAGTTCTAACCTAGGAAATCTCCAAAAAAAAACCCATCTTGTCTTGAAGTCTTGATCTATATGGAGGTGCGATTTGCAAAAATCGCACTCCATATGGAGTGTAGCCCCGAACCTGAGTTTGAATCATAGAATCAAGCTAAGGGTCAATCTTGAAATCTTGATCTATATGGAGGTGCGATTTGCAAAAATCGCACTCCATATGGAGTGTAGCCCCTGAGCCTGAGTTTGAATTGTAGAGTCAAGCTGAGGGTCAATCTAGAATCTGCATCTCCCGTCTTGAAAAAAGAGGTTGATAGTGGTAGCATAGTAGCCCCCGAGCCTTGAAGTGATTAGATGATCAATCCAAGGGTCTTCAGTTCGCAAAAGCCATCATCCGAGTACTCTTGTGGTGTCCAGCCCCCGAGATTGAGCCAAATGAGCCACGTCGAGTAGTAATTGGAGTTGAGCCCCCGAGCTGAAGAACTAACGGAGCATGTTGAAGTTGTTGTTGAGTAGTAATGTTGCCCGTTAGAGCAGACTTTAGACGCGACCGGAGTCAACTTTTAGATTCCGTGCGGAGCGGACTTTAGAATGCGACTTTAGAAGTCGACTTTGTGCCGCACGGAGCGGACTTTGTAAATGCGACTTGAGTAAGTCGACTTTGTGCCGCAGGAGCGGGCTTTGATATGCAACTTTAGAAGTTGATTTTATGACGCGACTAGAGTAGTCGACTTGGAGATGCGACTTGAGTAAGTCGACTTTAGATTGCCACGTGGAGCAGACTTTGAATGCGACTTGAGTAAGTCGACTTTATGCCACACAGAGCGGACTTTGAATGCGACTTGAGTAAGTCGACTTTGAGTACTTCGAGCCAAGTATGAAACCCGAAACACAAAGCTGAAAAGACAAGAACGAAAAGCACGTTCCGCAAGGCAAAAAAGCAAATTAAAAACAGAAAAAACAAATTGTTTTGCCTCCGGAGCCATTTGGAAAGGGTTATCGTGACCCCTTACAATGTCTGGATACACTATTGAGTAATAGTGTCTTAAGTACTACTGAGGCGCGGAGCCTAAGAGATAGTACTCGCAAGAATGTTCCGAAGAATGAGTAAGACCGTAGGAGACAGTGTGATGAACTCATCTTGCTGTAGCAGCAACTTGTGTTAGAGTTCCACTGAGACCCTACTAAGAAAGGTGTTACTCTAGGTCGCTGCCTCTTAACTGAATAGAGCAAGGACAACATGTGCCACTTATTGCTCTATACGACACGGAGTCGTCTGGAAAGGGTGTAGCTCAGACCCGAAAGCTGCTTACAGCTGAGTAGTCGCCTGGATATGCAAACCGTTTATAGCTAGGTAGTCGCCTGGACCTGAGAATCACTTACAGCCTTGGATCGGTATAGAAGCAGGAACCCGGAGTAAGGATCGGATGGTAACAGGGAGGCCTAGAGTATGGATCGACGCGGTAACAGGGAGACCCAGGGTAAGTGTATCATGGGCAGAGCGTGAGAGTACTTAGGGCCATGCGTTTCAGACCCATGGTACGAAGCGTGAAGACTGCGTGCAGCTAGGTACCATTGTTGCCAGGATGCGAGGGCCACTTACAGTTAGGTTCCATCGAAGCTTACACACGCAGTATGCTGTCGGAGCGGGCAAAGGTGCGACTGGAGTCGACTTTAGATTGCCACACAGAGTGGACTCTAAGATGCGACCGAAGTCGAATTTGTGCCGCGCGGAGCGGACTTTGTAAATGCGACGTGAGTAAGTCGACTTTATGCCGCGCAAAGCGGACTTTAGAAGTTGACTCCATGGGATAGCCCCCGAGTTGATGAAGTAAGCTCGTGGTGACTTGTTGATATGTCCCAAGAGTAGTCAACATAGTGTAGCTCTCGTGAAAATCCGTTGAGAAGCGTACACAAATAAGTAGTCCTTGGTGTGTTGTCCTGCATCCGTAAAACAAGCCAAAGAAGAAGAAAAAAGTAATCATTGAAATAAATGACTTACTGATACCGCAGGAGCGGCGTGGAGATATAACTGAAGTCGGCTTGTACCGCCGGAGCGGGTTTGAATGAACTCGTGGACGAGTGTTGACGAAGACGTGGTGGCCGATGATGGAGCCGCATTGGTTGTTGGTGAAGCCGACTAGTCGGAGGTGGATCCGACTAGTTATTAGGGGCGTAAAAGCCGTTCTCGACTAGTTTTTTAGTCGAAACAAGCCGAGAAGAGTAGTCGAAGTAGAGTCGGTGCAGCCGCAGGACGATGTCGCGACGGCGCACGGTGTTGTCGAAGTAGATCCGGTGTAGCTGCAAGACGATGTCACAGCGGCGCATGGCGTAGTTGAAATAGAAGCTGGTGCGGCCGCGAGACGATGTCGCGGTGGCGCACGGCGTAGTCGAGGTAGAGCCGGTGCGGCCGCAGGACGATGGCGCACGGCGTAGTCGAGGTAGAGCTGGTGCGGCCGCAGGACGATGTCGCGGTGGCGCACAGCGTAGTCGAGGTAGAGCCGGTGCAGCCACAAGACGATGTCACGGTAGCACACAGAGTAGTCGACGGCGAGTTGGTGTTGCCAAGCGTTGATGTAGTCGTACTCGAGGAGTCGAGGTAGTCGACGGCGAGGTGGTGTTGCCGAGAGTTGAAGTAGTCGAAGTTGTGTACATCTTCCTGTGTGCAACAAGCAATAATCTTGAAATCTTGTATAGCTTTGGTGTGTATGTAGCAGAATTTGTCAACCAATTTGCTTTGCACGTGGGAATACGGTTTTGCAGTTGGATTTGGAAAATCTTGACCGCTGGTGCCTTGCGCTGTGCATATTGCAAAGAGCTAATGCAATCATGATAATCTTGACTTATAGCGCACAGCAAGGCGGTGACTTGTTTTTCACGCGAAAATAGAGGTAGCTGCTTGATGCTCTGCGTTATCTTGATTTGGCTTCAATGTTGTTGGTGATTCGACCCTGTACATGCTGCAGCATTAATAAGTATATTGATTTTTTGTAACCGCAGCACTCCATTAGTGGAAAAAGAAACTCAGCAATCCGATTGAAGTTCAGCTTTGATTTCGAGTCGAACTCGGTCTTGGACGGAAGCTCAGAGTATGCTGAATCTGCATCGGATTCGATGATACGTGACGACTTCCTTCACGGTGTTGTATGGCGGCAGAGTCGTGGAAATCAGATTGAAGTCACACGGGCCCGCCTTGGAGTTGATGCTTGATGGCAGATGGCGAGTTGTTGTAGATGAATAACCACGCCATGGCAGTAGAATTTGATGATGAGGTCCTTCGAATTCGTCTGATGATCTTGACGATCACCCCTACCTGGCGCGTCAGCTGTCAGTGTTTTGGCCACTGAGCCTACCAAGGGGGTACCCGAGGTAGTAGATTGTGCGGTGGAGGATCGCCAGACCTGGAACTCGAAGGTATAAGCTGGACACGGGACACAGATTTATACAGGTTCGGGCCGCTAGAGTAGCGGATCCTACGTCCTGTTTGGAGTATCATGTATGGCGCCCTGCACTTGAGTGTTCCCCAGAGGGGTTGGGGATGTCCTCCTAGGTACCCGGCCCTCCTTTATATAGTCTAGGGCACTGGTGCCTAGTCGGTTACAAGGTAGAAGTCCTAGTAGGATTACATGGTACGAGTCCTAGTAGGATTACAAGGATCTATGGTATGAGTTCGTAGTCTTCCTTGCATAGGTACCCAGGGTATATGGTCGACACTTAAGTCAATGGGTGGTCGTCCCATGTGTTTTTCTTTGTCACTATTTTTTCGAACAAATTCGGGGGGAGATATCCCCACCTACTCTTATATTGATCGAAGGACTCCGAAGGGAAGTTGCAAAGAACTTACAAGGATCATCTCGACAAGCCGAGGAGAAGAGGATGAGATCGGCAGGGCTGAAAAGGGAAACTTACAAAACAGCAAAGGGAGAAAAATATCTGAGCACATCTCCAAGCAACACTCTCAAAGTAACATCCAATCATCAAATTGCCCAAATTCCAGACGACTTACTTGCCGAAGCTGCACTGCTCAGTTCTGGTCTTCAACCCCGGTCGTCATCTAACCAAGGCAGGGATAAATACCCACCATGGCCATTTGGTCGCCACTCTTCTTGATGTTCTCTGACGCCCTTCGAGGAAAAAGGTGACATCTTTGAAGGAGGGAGGAACATCTCGAAAACAACGAGTCTCCTGTTCTCACTAACCCGGCTTCAAACAAGAGAGGAAACCATAAGAGTCAACACTTTTGCGAACACAAAAACAACCCATCCACTCACTGTTTCACGAGGCTGCCTGCATTAATCCAGAACACGAGCTGACTTCTCCAATTGCCAATAAGTTAAGCCCCCTCCAACGCCCAATGGGGGAAGGAAGCCCCAAAAGAAGGAAGGGGTTTCAACGAATACAACCCTCAACCACAAGCAGACACGATGAAGAAAAAGCAAGGAGCCCAAAGCAAGAGCTCTGAGTAGAGGGGGTCGAGCACAGACATGGAAGAAGATGAGAGAAGGAAAAGTGTGATGAGAAGCACCGCTAGTGTCAAGTGTCTGTGGGAGGAGGGATGCACAAACCGGTGCCACCAAGGAGGAAAGCGGCACCCAAGGGCGTCGCCGCCGGCAAACTGACAAGTAGTTCAACAAAGCTTTCGCGGTGCATCATGACTATCCCAAAACAAAACAACAAAGGCATGGAGACCACCATGAGTCACAACACTTGCGGAGAAGGAGAAAGATGGGAAGCAGAGGGAGAGAGGGGTGGGGGAGGCCGCCACCAAAAAGTAGGACACAGAGGTGCGGAGCCGACCACGATGACCGCTTGGAGTGGCGTCGCAGGGGGGGCGTGACGGCCGCCTGAAGAGACTGCCTATCGCTGGGCCAAGAGCTGCAGTCAACCAGGGGGGCACTATCACCGTCACCCCTGACTGCACCTGCAGCTGCTGCACGGCCACACCGTGGCCTAACAACCATGGTGGCCGCTGACCGCAGCCGCAGCCCTTGGACAATCCCACACGCCGAGATCTAGATCTTGCAAGGGAAAAGGCGGCGACGGAAGAGAGGAGGGGGAGGTGAGAGAAAGCGAGGAGGAGGTACATCGGTGGGGTGGTGGCGACCAGGGGCTACCGCCTCGCTCCAAGCCGGTGCAAGCTCGTCGCCACGGCGCGCCGTCCCCCGGCCAGATCCACGCATGGGGCGAAGAAATGCCCTGCCACCGCCTTCCCAGGGCAGCATGGACATCCAGCAGAGCCCTCCGGCGGTGGCGAGGGGGAGCGGAGTAGAAGGAGGTGGCGGCAGCTAGGGTTTGGCCACCGCCTGAGTCTCCCTACCAGGGGACGACGCGGGGGACGGGGGGAGGGGGCTTCTTTGTCACTATTGTGATTTAAGTATAGTATGTCGAATCTGTTATGATTTTTATTCACTCCATGACGATCATCAATGGTCTGTCACATTGTTGGGGATCAGCTAAAAACTAATAGTCCCAGAGTTTTGGAGAACCACGTCTTTTCAGAAAATTCAAAGATATTGTGCATACCTAATGTTCCAAGGTATCATGAAATTCCAGAATCTTCCAGAATTCAAGTTTCTGAAGGATAAGGAAAGAACATTCATGAGCAAAGTAACTCGTTGGGTCGGTTTATTATGTTTGAAAATAGTACTGACCCTCGGAGGTCCAAATTCTCTGAAATAACTATTGTTTGTGAGTATTTTGTGATGTCTTCAGGGAAAAGGCAGGATCTTGGAACTTAGGTGTTCCAGGAATCCGAGGAAAATAAGGGGTTAGAGAACAAGAAGCACTGGATTCATTCTCCAAGGCTCAAGATGATGAATGATCAACACTGATGAAGATAATAAAGAAGTCTAAGTTTGATTTGGTCAATGGTGTGTCCAAGAAGGAAGGAAGTTAGAGTGTGAACTAGGGGCATTCCTGTGAATGTAAGAAATTAGGATTGCGTAGGGAGTCAGCCCACCTTATGCGCTATGAATCATGGGGACTATTTTGTACAGAATATAGAAAGAATATACTTGCTACCCGAGGGTATTTTTGGGATGTAAAAGTGACCTCCGGGCGCTATAAAAGGAGCCCCCCAGCCTCCGTGTGAAGGGATCCATCTTTTGAGAGTGAATACTATTTTCTTGAGTACTTTCCATTGAACCTTTCACTCTTGTTTGGGTACCTGGAATTTTTCTGAAATCCCAATACGGTGCCCACCATGGTTAAAAGCCGTTACAAATCCTAAGATGGCTCCACCGAGGAAAGGAAAGAAAAACAACCTTCAGGATCCCGAGATCCAAGATACTGAGGAAGAGAACGATTTGAGTCTTGTCATCCGCTCTGAGGCTAATGTTACGCAAAATGAGACAACAAAGTTAGAAGACCTTAAGAAAGCACAGCTTGCAAACACTAATCTGCACACAGAACCACCAGAATCGAGCACTAGAAATGATGTGGAGGGAGCAACTGAAAAAGAACTTGATCTCACTCTGCAACAAATTGAATCTCTGAAGACGCAGAAAGAGAAACTGCCCAGGAAATTGCAAGCAAAGAGAAAGGCAACAGAAAAACTAGAAGGGCTGAAACAAGCGAAAGAGCAATTGTCTGAAATCCAAAAAGAAATAGAAGAGCTGAAAGAACAAGAAAGCAGTTCTATTTGGAAAGACACTTCATAGCAAGATTCAGCCAATCAAAAACAACCGTCACTAGAGAATTACACGTTCGCAAGAACTGAACAGCCACAGAAAGATAACTTTTTTGTGGGCAATGGAGTGTTGCAATTCGCAGATCTTGATTCACCATTATCCCTAGGCTTACAAACAGCTCCCTGGCCTTCAAAATACAAACCAGAGTCTCTTCCGAAATATAATGGTTTTGGGAATTCCAGACAATTCCTCATGAGTTACGAAGCTGTTGTAAACTCTGCTGGTGGATATGATGTCGCACTGGCAAAATCTTTCATCGTTGCTTGTGTAGGACCAGCACTAAATTGGTATTCCTTGCTGCCACCTCATTCAATCTATAGCTGGATAGATCTAAAGATGAATTCCTTCAAGCATTTCTGGTCTTTCATCAAACAACTGCAAAGAAATCTGACCTCTATCACTGCTAGCAAAAGGACAAAGAACCTTTAGAAAGTTATGTCAGAAGATTTATGCAACAAAAATCACAAACACCTGGTGCAAACGATGAAACAACAATCTCAACCCAAATCAGTGGCTTAACTTCCGGCCCTACAGCTTCCCACCTATCAAGAGAGGAGCCTGAAACCATGGAAGAATTATTTGCTAAATTAGGAAAGTACATCAAATCAGATGAAGATCACATAAGGAGAGTCGCTAAAAGAAGTCAAGCAAGACAAAACTATAGAGGCAGCGGTTGGCAACCACAAGCTCAACAACCTCAACAAATAAACAATGTCCAAAATACATAGCTTCAGAACAGTCAAAACGATAGACCAAGTACCAGAGGAAGTCACTCGTCAAAGGGAAGGGGGAGAGGACCCTCGAAGCTTCCAAACCATGACAGCAGAAATCCATATTTCTACTGCAGGTGTCATGGAAAGGGCCATAGTACTGAAGCATACCCAGAAACGCAGAAGAACGTTGACAGAATCGAGCAAGAGAAGAAAATGAAAACAGTTGCATCTGTCCTACCTAACCAAGTACATCATAACTACTAGCAGTCGTAACCCTATTGTCCAGTCTACCATCAGCTAAGCTCAGGATCAGTACATGCATCAACTCTTCGAGCTTCGCAGAACAATCAGACTTTCCAACAATCTCAGCCAGCATGACAACCCTCGCAACAATTTTTTCCACAATCCCAAGCAATACAAGCCATTGTTGACGGTTCAATAACGCGTCAAGGTTCACCGCAAGCTTACAGATCATGTAGTACATTTTTCCCTTGAGTATCACCCAAGGTATCGAATCCGTGAAACAGTGTGTAACGCAAGACTCAATCTAATAACTGAGAAACACTTGCATCTTTAAGAAGTTTCGATTGCATCTAATCTACTAAGATCATTAGAGGTAGCAAGAGAAAGCATTGAGGTACCGATCTAGAGGGGGTCTAGATCGTGTTTGTGTCGTAATTCCGAGCAAGATAGAAGAGAGAGTAAAACGAATCTCATTGAAAGCGTCTTTAAACCTTGACCTTCGGTCAAACCCCCTAAGTCGCCCTGCCGTACTCGGTGTCAACATCCTGTCACGATGTTCCCCTTTCTTCACGGTTGAATCTTAGAGCACACTTGCAAGGAGTGCGTTGAACTACTTGGTAGATCAGGTATGCACCTCTAGCCACCGCGGCTACAAGAACATCCCATGCAATCTATCTCGAGAATAGATTGAGGAAGAAAAGACTCAAGCAAGAACAAGAATCATAAACAAACGTACTCGATCGCTAGGAATCGGATCCATTAAAACTCCATCAAAAGTGTATACATGAATAAGATCCAACTGGGATCCTACCTTGATCTTGATTCACTCCTCCGGAACTCCGACGTGGTCTTCCTTGCAAGGTTCCCACCCCGGCTAGGTAAACCCTAGACGACTAACATGACCCTCCTCTCCGGGGTGGTGTCCCTCAAGCTCCTCTGCTCCTCGGCGGCGAATGACGAATGGCTTGATGGTTGCAACTTCGCACGGGGGCTATAAATAGCCCGGGGATCATCTAGGCTACAAATTTTGCATGAGAATGGCAAGATGGGGAGGGTGACTTTTTTACAAAACATTTTGTTACCATTCCACATGCAAAATATATGTCAGTATAAATCTTAGTTCTGAAAAAAAATAATGTTTCAGGAATTACAAAGGAAGCTCGATTACATGACCAGGCCTAGAGCCTCTTCTTTCAGCCACGTCACAAACATAGGCAAAGTTCAAATCATCGACTAAAGGTCTAAGGGGCTCTAGCTTTACAGAACAATGAGTCTCGGAACCACCAGTACTCAACATAGCAAAGTTGTCACGCACGGCAAAGAAACGGCCAAGAGGAAAACTTTCACTGAAGAAGTGTTGACAACAGAAAGTCTAGAATTCACGAAAATTACGTCCAGGATTAGCTTCTTTATACAAACACCAAGACTCACCACTAACAATGACATCTTGGAAGTGGATTTGGATAGGCATCACATCCTGCACAGTCCCCCCTCCAAGGACTTGCGCAGGGTTAATTGTTTACATAAGTTTTTCATATACATCAAACACTTAGTTTTAAACATGTTAAACATCGTCCAAACTACGGATCCTAAGTTCATCCTATACAACCTGTGACACATCAGAGTCACCAGCACTCTTGCTATCCCCAGTCTTCTCGTCGTCAACTCCCTCTTCTCCGGTTTTCTCAACATCACCTTCGGAGTCCATTCCCAAGGCCGCCTTCAGCTCTTCTTGTGCTACATCTTCCAAAATCTAGGAAAAACAAAATTTTTAGAAAAAAGCAGTAACAAACACAAGCACGAGTTTATTCAAGATAGACAAAAACACGCGCAAAGCTAAGAATAGGAAAAGTTACCTTAGCAAGCTTCTCCTAAGCTATTTTCTTGGCAAAATCTTTACCGCTGGCCATCCAAAATTTCTTGGCAAAGTTTTTCTTGATGTTTCAAACATCTTCACTGGCACGAGTCGATGCAACACTTGAAGTTGAGGAAAAGTCAAGGCCAGTAGAGTAGAATTTCACAAGATCGGTGCAATCCCTAACTTCGAGAAGCTTAAGAAGACTCTCGGAGCTAAATACAGCAGCAAAGTCACTGGCGGAGCCAATAAATTCAGGAAGAGTTTCAAACTCTTCTAATAGCTAGCAATTCATAATAGCTTGTAAATCTTTAGAATCGGGAAAGGGGCTGGGCCTCGCACCATATTCCCCAAGAGCCTCGTTGTATTTCTCAAACAAGAGTTCAAAATTCCTCTTTATAGTCTTGGTTCCGTCATTCACCAACTTCATTCTCTCAGGCTCTCAGCAACGTCCTTCTCCAAAGCCAGAATTCTCAAGTCTTTCTCCCCATTAGCCTTGGCAAGATCGGCATTCTGCTTCATAGCTTCAGCATTCTTAGTCTTAAGTTCTGAAATTTCATTTGCATCTTTTCCTATGGTACCGTGCAGTTCTTCAAGAATTTTCAGATCATCTTGGTGAGTTTGTTCAAGCTTCTTGTGCTCAATAAGAAGGCCATCATAGGCATCACCAGCATGTTTCTTCCTTTCCTTAGAAAAATTTCAACCATTTTGTCAAGGTATTGTTCATATTCTGCAATTCTTGGCTCAACTTCTGAGAATTAGCCAAGTCTCGCTCAAGAGTCAAGATTCACGATCCGCCCTGACAACTCAAGTGCATAATTCTCATTTTCATGAGTCTTCTCCGAAGCTATCTTCCCAGCAATAACGACCTTAAAACCCAAGGTCGTGTTGATCATGGACAAGTCTCGTGCAGGAAACCTTCGTAAAGCCTCTTCATAAACTGGGTAGAGTAGAAAGGACAAGCTTCAGTTTCAGTGATTTAAAGAAAACATAGAATAAGGCAACGTGTAATCATCAAAATAAGTCAATAAAGTCCAAAGCTCGGTTACCTGCAGGATCAAAATAGTTGCCAACCTCCTCGTTGGCGACTTCAGTAATCGCCTGGGCCTCTTTTCGAACAGTATATAGTTGGCTCTTAGAAATTTTTTGTAAGTCACCACCAGAACAGGATGGCTTCTTCAAGGCTTCTCCTCCAGAGGCGCTGGCACTCGCAGCAAGGGATCCTGGAGCATTCCATAGCATGTCAAAGCTATAGGGATCGTCATCCCGCCCGATCCCCGCACCACCAACGAATAGCAACTTACCCTTCAAGTTAGTTCCGAAGGTTTGGTTGTAGCCATAAGTTTCAGGAGGAGTAGGATCACCTTCGGGAATGTCTTGACGTCCTTGAACGAGAAGTGGAAACTACGAAGGAGTGCCCCACTGCACTGTATTTTCAAGATCAGCTATGAATTTCAGAGAAGCATCATCGTCACTGGCTTTGTCTTCCAAATCTATAATCTCCTTCTCCGAAGGTTCCGCAGTTCTAAAAATCACAGTCTTCTCAGTAGTCTTGGCAGTCGGGGGCTCTTTATCTGAAAGAAAGTCAATATCAACAAAATCATCCTCCGAGGATGGGCAACAGACCAAGCGACACAAGAGAATCTCACATCAAAGACTTCGAAAATCACCTGAAGCATGGCACTCTTCTTCTTCATCATCTGACAAAGCAGATGCAATGCAAGCGTGTTTCTTGGAAGAAATCAGCTTCACACTTCCTTTCTTCCATTTCTTCAATTCAGCCAACCCGGCGGCGACTGTACTCTCAGCCTCGGACATCCGAGAAGTTCCAGAAGCTTCCTCAGAAACCAATTTTCTTTTCTTCGCATATTCCATGGTTTTGGTTTTGGAAGCAGAACTTCCGGATTCAGGAGCTTTCTCAGAACCCACTGAGGATTTTTTCAGTGGACTTTGAGCTTCTTCTCTTCTGAGGCTTTGAAGGAACTCCAATGGTCACAGAACCAGTCACACCCGGTGTCTGCATTTTCTTCTGAGGGCCAGGAGGCCTCGGACGCAGAGCCAAGTCAGCACCAAGTTCTGAGAACACACGATTCACACGTTTCTTGTGTTTCACAATATTCTTGTACTGCTTGTATTCCAAAAGATAAAAATTCCCCACCATATCTATTACTTTCTGTTCTACCAAGGCAATAAAATCTTCCAAAGATGTCCTTTCAGGCAGACGCAGATTAAATCTCGGAAAAGGGACCTTGCATGAGGTCCATCCTACAGAAGGATAAATGATCTTCTCAGGTTTCCAACCATAAGACAGTGGCCACACACTAGCAGCAACATATTCTTCAATCACATCGTGCCCTTCGAGTATGGTGCACGCAAAATAAAACTTATCTTCTCCTTTCTTAAAATCTATAGATTTATGATTGAATGGAGCAGTTGAGACAGCGGTCATTGGATCGATGTGAGAATAGAAAGGATTGAGAGGACCTGCGAGGTCCTTTTCCTTGGAATATCAACCTTCACGTAAAACCAAAACCGCTACTAGTCATTACCCCATTTTTCATTGCTGCACGGTGCAAGCTGGATGCATTCAATCTTCTGACTCGCATTTTTCCTGCGAGTATTGAAAGTGTTGCTGCCATAATGAGCTTCATAAAGATTTCCATCATCCAATTTTATGATTTTCCTCTGAATATGAAGCTCAAACAATCTCGCAAAAACATCAGCACTGGTATGACCCTCGAAAGTTCGTTCAATCCAGAAAAATTTGGAAAGCTCGAGCAAGGAGTTAGGAGTAAGCTGGTGCATCTTCACTAAGAAATGATCAAGGATCGAAGGTAGCTGTTCATCGCATGGAAATCTTAGACCAATAGTGAAGAAATATCTGAAAACAACAATTTCATCTGGATGTGGCAAGGGAGTTTGTTCATCTATAGGAGCCCTACCAACATTAGCAGGAAAAAAATCCTAGATCTTTGAAATCCTTGATCAAATCTGAAGTCACTAAAGATTTCCCGAACACAAATGTAGGAGGGTACGAAACCTTCAGCGGCATCAGATCTTCTACTTCAGCATCAACTTGAGATATATCCTCTCCACTTCCGGAGACTCCATCGGATCCCACTTCCCCTTCTTCAAGAGAAGTATGTTCCTCAGGAATCTGAGATGAGGAATCTATAGTGGCAGCAGACACATCAGTGTCTTTCAGGGCCTCGGAGCCAGTAGAGATACTAGCATTAGCAAGCTCCTCTTCAGTCATCGGTCTTGCAGTACTTTTAGTAAGAGCCACCTATGTTTCATAAAAATAACAAGTTCTAAATATCTACACTTACACAAAAAATATCTAATGAATTCTAAATCAAGCAAAAAACAAAGACGGGCAGGAATTTTACCTTCGAAAAGATTGTTCAACAGAACTTTGGAAATCCGATGCACAGAACGCAATAGCTGAAAGCTTCCAAGATCTCAAAAAACGGAGGAATGGTAAAAAATAGTCACCTCGACCCCCTATTTATAGGAATGGAAAAATAGTCACCTCGACCCCCTATTTATAGGAATGGAAGGACAGATCGAGAAGTTGTCTTGGGAAACGAAACGGTGCTGAGTAAAACGACGGCGTGTGTCTCCTCCGACGTCCGAGGGTGACATTTCTTACCTAGATAATGAATTTTTCATGGAACCGGATCGTCTAAGTCAACCCGCTTCCCCGAGGGGCTACTGTTGGGAATCAGCTAAAAAACTAACACTCTCAGAGTTTCGGAGAAGCCACGTCTTTTTGGAAAATTCAAAGATGGTGTGCATAGCTAATGTTCCAAGGTATCATGAAATCCCGGAATCTTCCAGAGTTCAAGTTTCTGAAGGATAAGGAAAGAACATTCATGAGCAAAGTAACTCGTTGGGTCGGTTTATTATGTTTGAAAATAGTACTGACCCTCGGAGGTCCAAATTCTCCGAAATAACTATTGTTTGTGAGTATTTTGTGATGTCTTCAGGGAAAAGGCGGGATCTCGGAACTTAGGTGTTCCAGGAATCCGAGGAAAATAAGGGGTTAGAGAACAAGAAGCGCTGGATTCATTCTCCGAGGCTCAAGATGATGAATGATCAACACTTATGAAGATAATAAAGAAGTCTAAGTTTGATTTGGTCAATGGTGTGTCCAAGAAGGAAGGAAGTTAGAGTGTGAACTAGGGGCATTCCTGTGAATGTAAGAAATCAAGATTGTGTAGGGGTCAGCCGACCTTATGTGGCATGAATCATGGGGACTGTCTATTATCTTAATACTACAGAGTTAAAAGAAGACACCACGTTCACCGAGAGGGTCTAAAATTTATCATGTTAATCCAAAAAAGAGAAGAATATGCACCGTTGGATTTTATGAAAATCTAACAATTTAGAAATTTCCACGTTAATCTGAAAAGAAAAAACATACACCATTGGATTTTACAAAGATCTAACAATAGATTATCTAAAGAGTCCCTACCAAATAGGACTAAAAATATATACAGAATAATATTTGCTTTATTAGTCTAGGTACGTAGGAGACCAAGAGTGAGGAGATGAAAGACGTATTTTCATGACTACTCTAATCAAAGATATTATCTTAATACTACAGAGTTAAAAGAAGACACCACTTTCGCCGAGAAGGTCTAGAAAATTCTCACGTTAATCCAAAAAAGAGAAGAATATGCACAGTTGGATTTTATGAAAAATCTAACAATTTAGAAATTGTCAACCGGGAAAGCTGATGCCTGAATTGAAAAGAAAAAAATTCCTAAATTGAAAAGAAAAAAATCTAGCTAGAGGTTGCGCTCAGTATCCAATGTATATAAATAGAATACAATTGTGTTTATTTAGGAAAGCAAGCTTACCTGGGACTTCACATTATGTGAAGAAAATATGGCGACCAAGATTACAGTAATAAAATACAATTTTGATTTAATAAAATTTGCAAGCATGTGCATGAAACACGTCCACGTTAAATCGAAAGTACGAATCCAACTCTAATTTAATTTGAGAAAACATATTGAAGAGTCGATGTATATAGTATCATGGACTCATGGTTGTGGTTTTGAATTGAGTGATCATCTCTACTGGTAGCTTACCCAATTACACCTACGTTTGACCATGTCGACTGCTTGGTCTGTCATCGTGTTTGTGTTGTCTCCTTTTGCTGCCGCCTACCAGTCTGTTCTAGTAAAATTTGGTTCATTAGTTGTGAATTGGGTCACCCTAAGGTCATGAACAATACAATCACCGTGTGGAACTATTGTCTATCAAGGACAACCAAGGATCAGAGCATGCCCATTGTGCCAGATGAAGAGAGGGAGCAACAATAGGTGGTAGATACATTATACGTAGTAATGCTTTGATGGTTGTCAAATGTTTGTGAGGATGTGAGGCGGCCAAGTCTAGCTAGACCAGGTGGTGGTCAAAAAGCCCAACAGTTTTTCATCAAGAAGATGTAATCCTCTTCGGGTCTTGAAAAAACCTCCAAATCTCGGCTACGCCAACGAAAATTTTTTAACCAGTACCATAAATCCGCTCCCACGAGAAATTGAACCTAGGTATGCTGGTGCGACCATGCTACTCAATCCCTCTAACCAACAAGGCTAGAGGTACTGTACTCGATCCATCATGATGCACTCTTCAATTTTGATGAACGACCAAGCGTTTCGTTCAATTAAAATTAACAGGGGAAGTCAGTAATAGTAAATCTATATTATCATTACCTATTTTATTAATATAATAATGTTAAAAACCACCATGTTCACTTATAAAGGCTAAAAATTAACACATTAATAAAAAAGAAGAATAACCATCCTTAGATTTAATGAAGATCTGACGGTCTAGATTATTAGTCCAAAAAATCTACTCATAATTAAAGGAAAATTTGTGATCCATTTGTTCAATTCAACTTAACAGGGAGTAATAGTAAATCTATATTATCATTAACTATTATATTAATACAATAGTGTTAAAAGAAGCCATGACATTTATCTATAGAGTCTAGAAATTACCGCATTAACCCAAAAAAGAGAATAATAACCATCCTTAGATTTAATGAAGATCTTGCGGTCTAGATTAGTCAAAACATCTACTCATAATTAAAAGGAAAATTTCCAGTCCAGAAGAAGCGTTCTAAGTAAAAAAAACAAGGTCTCTCCCTCTCCCTACGATTGGAAGACAAATAGAAAGGAATAAAAAAAGTTTATCACACCCTTTCTACGTTGGAAGACAAAAGTTGAAATAAGATTAGAAAGACATATACAACTCGACGAAATAGAGTATGTGAAGTCAAAAAAACCATATGAACCTCTCCACCTTATGGAAAATACCATAACTTCAATTAATGAACCAACCACATATGATAAGAACATTAGAATGTATTAAATTTGTTGGATTTTTGAGATAGAGATAGACTAGGGAGAGGAAAATGCCCGATATTGGGCCTGCATTTTAGCACATGAGAAAGAAGGAGCCACCCGGGGGGAAGGAGAGAGAAACCTTCAAGGTCACCTACGCCAACATCTGGCACCGCTGCCAAGTATGACAACCTCACCGAGAGAAGTTGGATCCACACGCTGGGAGGTTGAGCACCGAGATTCTACACAAGGTCAACACCTGAGTCGAACTCAAAAGCTACAGAATCAGAGAGGTGGAGTTCATCCAACATAAGTAGGGGAAAGAGACGTTGTCGAGGTGGAGAGAGACAGGAGAGGGACCCGTGCCACTACTACACGTGCGAGTCCCTGGATCGAGAGGAATCTTCAAGGTTGCATACACCGATAATAACTAGCATCACCGTCAGGTACGACGGCCTCACCAGCTCATCAGGAGGAGTTGGATCCACACGCTGGGAGGTGGAGCATTGAGACACTATGCAAGGTCAATGTCTGAGTCGGACTTAGAAGACGCAAAATCAGAGAGGTAGAGTGTAACACCCTAATTTTGAATTTATGAATTTAATAAAATTTTGTTAGCAACATATGATTAAGCGTAAGGATTATAAGGTGCTGTTTAATTTTTCTAGGCATTTAAATAATTTTCCATAATAAAATAAATAAATATAGGAGTTGAATGTGGCATTCATGCTGGTGCATCATTTTTGAGTGTTTGAATTTAAAATTGTGTTTGAATTCAAAGTTGGTTTGAAGTTATAAAGGTTTCAAAATTCAAAATGAATTTCTTTTTCTCTCTCTCTTCCTTTACTGTTTTTCGCGCCGGCCCTTTTACCTAAGTCCGCTAGACCACCCTATGTTCTCTGGCCCAGTCCGCCTTTTCCTCCTCCTTCTCCGCCTTAGTGCGCGGCCCAGCCAAGCATCCAGTCCAGTTTAGCCTGCTCCACCGCGCTGCGTTTCTGTCGCCGACAGGTGGGGGCCACCCGTCATCCCCCACCTCGCGCCGTGTCCGCACCGGACTCCCCCTCGAGTTCGTACGCCGGCCGAGCCGAGCCACGCGCCGCCTTTTCGCGTGACCCACACGCCAAGGTGGGAGCCCCTAGCCTCATATATACCCCCGCCGCTGAAGCCCCAACCGCTTTCTCCGGAACCCTAACCCTAGAAGCTCCGCAGCGCCACCGCCTGACCTAGTGCCGCCGCCGCTGCTGAGCTGCTGCTTCGCCGCCTTCCCGTCGATGAGGAGGGGTCCCGGAGGTCCGCAACCTCCCAAGGAAGCCGCCGATGCCACCTGTTCGCGTCGCCGTGCTCCAGTTCGGCCACACGCGCTCGCCGGAGTGTCGCCGTCCGCCTCGACCAGCCGTCCGCCGTCCTCACCGCTCCAAAGGTTGCCCCTTTGCCCCTGTCTAGTTTGCAAGGTCGCGCGCGTCGCTTTGGTGTAGATCTCGCAGCAAATCAGGCCCCCAGCACTAGTTTCGCTCCGCGCCAGTGAGGTCGTCGCCTTGCTCCGCCGTGCGCCATCGGATCTTGAAGGGACGGGCCAGATTGGATCAGAACACCGGTCAAACGCGGAGATACCGGTCAACCCCTGCTTAGTCATTGCCATTTTGCAAAAGAGACCCTGCTCTTTCTAATATAGCATGTCGGTCCTCCCACCATAGGAAAACCGTTACACATAGGTCCTTTTCTTTACGGTTTTAACCCTAAGCTTTCTAGATTTAGCAGCCGAAGTCCATGAGTTAGTTTTTGCATGTTAGCCCCTGAGTTTACATGTTTAATTATGTTTTAGCCCCTGGTTTTTAGAAGTTAAGCCCCTGGAGCTTTAGTTTTCTCACAGTTAGGCCCCTGTAGCTTGTTTAAGCCATAGATTGTGCGTTTTAGCTCCGTTTTTAGCGTTCTTTATGTCCAAACGATCGTATCGAAGAGTAGAATAGCTTTACACAGTTGTTTTGCTCTGTTTAAACTGTTTGGTGCATGTTTCTTATTTGTTTCTATTGTTTGCTTGTATGTGGTTGGTGTGATGCGTAGAAGACGATCGCTACTTCGATTACACTGCCGTTGAAGACTTTGAAGATCTTGAGCAGCCCTCTGAGTTTGTGGAAGGCAAGTCCTTGATGCATGCCCTTTTTCCTATACAACTGCATTTTAATTACATTATTTACTTTATTGCTTTGCATTAAATTGATGGGACCCTATGATTAAGTTGTGACTAGTGTTGTTTACCATGTCCTTGTTAACCTGGGTATTTATTTATGTTGGGTAGCACCTGCTTAGTCACTAACTACGGGATTGAGGGTGGTTTAATTGAACACAAAGGTGAACCTGATTTATTTTATGCTCTACCCTCATTAAGCAAGATTACCCCTGTTAATCGGAACATGTTGCGACCACCTAGGAACCAGGTGCAACCACAAGACAAATGGCTCTGTCTTGGCTAACTAATTAGAAACCTTAGTGTATAGTATGCTTTACCTGATAAGGGTTAGGGGGTGTCGGTAGTTGGTGTATAGCCCGGCCCTCAAGCTGATCTGCTATGTGGTAGCTTCGCAGTCTTGAGAGAGGGTTATGCATTACACTGTCATGAAACCTAGTGAGCAGCTCATGCTAGGGAATCTTTGTAAAGGCCTCGTAGTGAATCCCTAACCACTCACCAAAGGCAGTGTTTAAGGGTCTAGCTAACCCGGGCAACATGGGAAACACGACTTGTGGGTAAAGTATACAACCTCTGCAGAGTGTATAAACTGATCGATCAGCTGTGCTCACGGTCACGAGCGGCCTGGACCCTCACATGGGTAAACTATGGAATATGAATTAATCTTGTGCATTGCATCTTATTAATGTTGCATTTATTATTCTCTGGGTTGGTATACACTTACACTGCTAGTAATCAGTTGCTTAATAAAATCTGACCAACTAAAATTGTTTACCGCTTTAACCATGTCAGCCATCCACCCAAAGAGCCTTGCATGTTGTTATAGTTATGTTCCCTTGTTGAGTACGACATGTGCTCACGCTTGTTGATTTTATTTCTTGCAACTACACTACTCGGACTGCTGCTCAGACGGTCGCTTTGAAGACTTCCCTGAAGACTTTGAAGATTTCTAGGCGCGTTGCTCCGGTCGACTGCCTGTGGTGGACGACTCCATTTTCTTTTCTGCTGTAGCTACTAGTTCAGTATGTTAGATTATTGGACAATCGGTCTGTAATAATGATAACGCTATGACACTGCGATTCTTGGTACTCCACTGTGTCGTTTGCATGTGTGAACATGATCCTGGACACATGTAAGCTATGATTTGGTTTTGCTTCCAAAACTGGGTGTGACATAGAGTTCACCAGACAAAGTACTAGGGGAAAAGAGGCATTGTCAGGGTAGAGAGAGAGAGAAAGAGAGAGAGGAGGGAGGGACCTGTGCCACTACTACATGAGCCGATCCCTTCGATGTCGCCTACGCCAGCAACTGGCACCGCCGCCAAGTATATGATGAGCTCACTGGGAGGAGTTGGATCCACACGTTGGGAGGTGGAGCACTGAGACTCTACCCAAGATCAACGTCTGAGTTAGACTTATAGGTTGTGGAATCAGAGAGTTAGAGTTCGCCCGACAAAAGTAGGGAGAAAAGAAGCGTTCTCAAGATAGAGAGAGACTTGTGCCACTGCTGCACAAGCCAGTCCCTACATCGAGAAGAACCTTCAAAGGTCGCCTACGCCCAGCAATTGGCATCCTCACGCTGGGAGGTGGAGAACGAGACTCTACACAAGATCAACGTCTGAGTCGGACTCAAAAGCCAAGGAACCAGAGAGGCAGAGTTCGCCACAAAAATTGAGAAAGTGGCGTTGTCAGGGTAGAGAAAGAGAGAGAGAGAGAGATTCGCCGAGGGATGCGAGATAGGGTGCTCTACGATTTCAATCCAATACAGAGTTGCAGAGCTTGCAGTATGTATGCGATGGTGCGGTGAAGCGTCGAATGTCATTCGATTTTGGGTTTCCATCCTCCAATCAAGACCACCCATATAAGAAATTTTGGGTGTATCAATAACATTTCTAATTCGTGGCACCAATTATCTACATCTAAATGGGGGTGTCAATAATTTCAAAATGATGAATAATGAATCATAAGAGATCAAGAAATATAATATGCTAACATAATATAAATTATAGTTTACAAAATCTAGCCGCGCTATTAGCGCGGGCCAACTTGCTAGTTTTGTACATAATATAGAAAAAATATGCTTGCTACCCGAGGGTATTTTCGGGATGTAAAAGTGACCTCCGGACGCTATAAAATGAGCCCTTCAACCTCCGTGTAAAGAGATCCATCTTTTGAGAGTGAATACTACTTTCTTGAGTACTTTCCATTGAACCTTCCACTCTTGTTTGGGTACCTGGATTTTTTCTGAAATCTCAACACACACGATGATCGTTGCCTATCTCAGACATTTCTTGTAAACGTCATTAGATATTCGTCATGTATTAAAGGATTTATTGTAGTATTCTGAAAATAATTTTTTTAGTTATCGAGGATTTTTATTGGGCAGTACAGTATTGATGTCAAGTCCGGACGCCGGTGACCACCCGGTATTTTTGTGTCACAGGTGACAGGCCATGGCCGGCTTACGGCCGCAAAGTGGCCAGCCGATATTTTCAAGCTCTTGATGGAAACTGCGGCATGCACATCTGAAGAGCATTGTCGTCTTTCATACGAAGTTGGGTGTTGCTCCTTGCACGTCGTGTTATGGACTAAGATTTCTTTATTCTTTTTTTTTAATAAGGTAATACATCAAGTGATCAAGGTTTTTTTCAATATCTTAAAAGGCTCTTCTTTTTTCATACTGACATGGTTTTGAGCTATCAGTTAGTTATTCGTTTTCACTAAGCGACGTGGAAGTCGTAGTCATCTGAGTAGAGGCAGCCTTCTTTAAATTGAAGGCTTCTCGGTGTTCTGAAAACCACACCGCCGTGCAGCCAAACTACTAGCCAGTGAAGCAGCGCAATACACAGCATGGCGCTGAACACGACTGCGTTGCTTCGGCTTCAGAGCCCAGAGTCCCGATTGCTCCGCATCGAACTTCTTGTGCTCGTGGGCGTCGTCGCGCTGCTTCTCCTCGTTCTGCTCGGCGCCTACCGCCGGCGGTCGAGCAAAATGTTTGTCAAGCTCATCATCTGGGCGTCCTACGCCGTTTCTTACCCCCTGGTGAGCTACACCCTTGGGCTCATACAGTCCTTCCCTTACGGCAACGGATTGTTCAGTGTGTGGGCTATCAGTCTGTTCTTGTTCCTCGGCAGTGCCGACTCCATCTCCGCCTATAGCCTGGCGGACAATGACCAGTGGAAGAGGTTCTATGTCCAACGGATCATCCAGGTCTCCGGGATGGGTTGGATAGTAGGCACGTTCACTCGGGAATCGGATTTCAAGGTCCGGTTGTGGCTCATCTACACCATCACCTTACTGAAAACCGTCTACCGTATTGCACCATTCAGGTGGGCCAGCAACTCCTACATGCTCCCTGAGAGCACCAAATGTATTGCAGATTACATGAGCTACGAACACGAGCTATACCATGAGCAGGACCCCGTAACCATGCGTGGGTACCGCTACGAGTTAATCTGGGAGTGTGATGGGAGCGTGCTGCTCGGCGAACGCGGCGAGAAGCTCAAGGATCTGTGCCTCTCCATGGCACTCTCCAAGATGCTGAACCGCAGGTTTGCAGGCTTCCAGCTTACTGAATCCGAGCTTCAGAAGGCGCACGAGTTCCTGTTCGATGGCCTGCTCCACAGGAAGAGCTACTGCGAGCGCGCCTTCAGGGTCATCGAGGCAGAGTTAGCCTTCGTGCATGACTACTTCTACACAAAGTACTACATCATATACATTACTCGCAATAAGGACACCATACTGTCTGCGATCATGATACCATTATGTGTCTGGCTCGCCATCGGGCTGTGGAAGCACTTCCGCGTGCCGGATCAAGTGCTAATCCTGATCCCTTATCACAAGAGGAATTACGACGCCCTCATGACTTTTGTGATTGTTATAGGGATAGCTCTCATCGAGGTCTTCCAGGTGTACTTGTACCTGGTCTCTGGCTGGTCCAAGGTAGCCTTGATTTCAAGGTATGTTGTTAGAGCTTCATGGCGGGATAGCAGCTGGGTTGCCAAGTCAATTGGATACATCGTGAGCCTGAAGTCGACCTTCCGATATTGGGAAGACAGTATTGGCCAGTACACACTGCTCGAAAGCTTTGACTATAAGCCTAGATTAGAAAATGCTCTGCACCGCCTGACATTCTCCTTAGTTGATACGGTGAGGGAGGGTCCGAAAGAAGGAAAGCACGTCAGGTTATCCAGGGATGTTAAGGAAGCAGTCTTGGGGTCCCTGAAACGTAGCAATGGTCGACTGACAAATGGGGTCGCATCTCTGCAAGCTAACCAAGTATTTGATCTGCTCTCGTGGGCATGCACTCTTCCTACTACAGCTCACACTATATTTGCTTGGCACATTGCTACTACTATTTGCGAAGACGATGACAGCCTGAAGACATATAATCATAGCCATGTTTCAGTAGCTTGTAATTTGTCAAAATACTGCGCATATCTAGTGGTATTTGCACCAAAGTTGCTACCAGATCATAGATGTGTCTCAGGAACCATATTTGGTGCCTTGGTCCGCGAAGCTAGTGAATTACTTGAGGGTCAGACGACACAGGCTCAGCGGTGCCAAGAGCTGATTGACAAAGCCAACGCCAACCCTGAAGACGGCCGTCTCCTCATCCGCGGTGCCAAACTCGGAGTCCAGTTGACCCGGAGGATCCCAGATCCAGCGTTAAGATGGAAGGTGCTTCATGATTTCTGGGCAGAGTTCATGATATATATATGTTGCACCATCAGAGGATGCTTGGGCACACCTAGAAACTTTGACCAGGGGAGGTGAATTCATCACACATCTGGGGGTTTTGCTCACTCATGGGGGTATCTTGGACCGTGAAACGGCTGCACAAAATCATGATACTTGAGGACACCAATAAGGCAATAAGGTCTTCGTGTACTATGCCAAAATCTTACTGTACTACTATGTTATCCAGTGTCCAAGTGTATACTAATAGCTATGCATATTATGTACTATATTGTGGCGAAGCTCATCAAGAGCTGTGTCTTCTGTGCATTATGTACTGTTGAAGTGTAAACGAAATGGAATGAAAATTATTGATGTGATTGATTGGAGAGAGGGTGGACCCACAATATATACAGGGTTGAAAGGGTGCGGACACAGGCCGCACGCACCCCTTCGGGAGAGAATATTGGTTCCACTAATTACATGATTAACTTAATTACATAATTAAAGTAATTGATCACTAATTACTGTGTTTCACAACACTCCCCATTGATCAATTGCTCCATTTGATCTTTGATGTAATTCTCCTTCAATCATCCTTGAATATTATCTTGTAAAACTCCTCTGAAAACCCTTTGGGAAAAATCTTGAGGAGAAACCAATCTGTGTGTATATGCCACTAAAACTCCTTTAAAACCTAGTGGGAAAATATAAGGAGAAAATAATATGGCATATTTGATTATTGTCTCATTAGATACTTATATGAGAAAAACCTTTGAGAAGGAAAACTCAAAGTTTTAGAGAGCAATGTCGTTATGATCTGAGGATCACATTTGAATATCCTTCTCCAAAAACCCAATGGGAAAAATATGAGAAGGTGTTATTATATCGTGAATATTACCTTTAAAACCTTTAGAGGAAAAATAAGGTGATATGATATGTGATCTTGTATTGATATTGCCTCATTAAAACCTTTATGAGAAACCTTTATAAGGAAAAACTCATATAGGAAAAAGAGTACAATATTCATAATCAGAAGATTACGTATAGGTTATATTAAAGGGAATCTCCCCCTGATTCTTGCAAATCTTTAAGTTGTCGCATACCAATTCCGGAAACAAATTTCTGGAACAATGATGTTGGTAGTGACTTTGTGAATAAATCTGTAAGATTATCACATGATTTAGTTTGCAAGATTTCTATCTCTCCTTTCTTTTGTAATTCATGAGGATAGAATAGTTTAGGACCCATATGCTTTGATAGGTTGCTTTTTATATAACATGCTCTCACTTTTGCAATACAAGCAGCATTATCTTCATACATTATGGTAGAATTCATGATTGAACTTATACCACATGATTGTTGTATGTGTTTAATCATTCTGCGAAGCCATACACATTCATGTGACGCTTCAAATAATGCAATTATTTCAGAATGATTTGTGGATGTGGCTACTAGAGTCTGTTTTGATGACTTCCATGATATAGTTGTTCCACCATGTAAAAATACAAAGCCTGTTTGAGATCTGGCTTCATGGGGATCAGATAAATAGCCAGCATCAGAATATCCAATCAATGTTTTATCTTGGTTAAATTTGTAAAATAAACCAAGATCTATAGTGACAATGAGATATCTGAAGATATTCTTAACTCCCGCCCAGTGGTGTTGTGTTGGAGCAGCGCTGTATCGAGCTAGCAAGTATACCGCAAATGCAATGTCAGGCCTTGTGCAATTTGCGATATACATTAGCACTCCAATGGCACTGAGATATGGAATTTCTGGTCCCAATACCTCTTCATCTTCACCTCTATGTCTGAATTGATCTTCATCAACTTCAAGAGAATGAACGACCATAGGCGTTTTAGATGGATATGATTTATCCATATTGAATTTCTGCAGAACTTTTTGGATATAAGTAGACTGATGTACTAAAATTCCTGTTGGGAGCTGCTCAAGTTGTAAACCTAAGCAAAATTTGGTTTGACCCAAATCTTTCATTTCAAATTCCGTCTTAAGATGATTGCGTGCTTCATCTATATCATGTGATATTGAGATCATCAACATACACAGATATAATGCAAAATCTAGTTGAGGATTTCTTGATGAATATAAATGGGCAATCATCATTGTTGGAAAAAACATTTCGAAGAAGGAATTCATTTAGTCGGTTGTACCACATTCTTCCCGACTGCTTTAAGCTATATAATGACTTTTAAAGTTTTACACAACACATGTTGCGTGAATGATTCTTGTTCGGGATATCAATTCCTTCCGGAACTTTCATCTAGATATCCGAATCTAGTGACCCATAAAGATATGGTGTCACTACGTCCATGAGATGCATGGATAGACCTCTTTGAGCTGCCAATGATATTAGATATCGGAATGTTATACCACTCATAGCTGGAGAATATGTTTCATCGAAATCGATATCGGGTTTCTGTGTGATCCCTTGTGCTACAAGTCTCGCTTTGTATCTCACCACCTCATTATTTTCATTCCTTTTACGGACAAAAATCCATTTTGATCCCACAGGAAAATGTGACGAGGAGTGGGCATTACTGCGGAGAATACCTCTCATTTCTTGAGCGAGTCTAATTCTGCCTTGATTGTTTCCTTCCATTTGACCCAGTCGGAGTGCTTTATGCACTCTGCGATGGACTTAGGTTCTGGATCAATACGAAGGTCATTTGCAATCTTTGTGGCAAAGTAAATGTCGACATTTGTAGTCTTTCTGTTGTATGATTCTCCAGAATCAATATAATTAATGGAAATTTCTTGTACCCCTTGTGACTCATCTTGATTTCCCCTAATGATTGAGTCCGGGTCTTCCGATGTCCTAGCACTTATATTATTTTGTGCACTTGTGCTAGGTATGTGATGTATCTATTGAACATCCATATTATTTGGATTTTCATTATCCAATTGGTGTCTATCAACTTGATGTTGATTTGCATTTACTACTTTGGAAGTGACCTTCCTTGTTTTCCGTGGAGGCTTTGGTATATCCTTATCCTTTGTTGTAGTACATTTCCCCCTCTTATTTTGATTTGGGAGTTCATGAGTAGGAATTGCTACTCTTTCTGGTACATTTACATCAGGATTATGTGATTTAGTGACACCTTCATAGTCAGTAAATACTTCTAGCAGATTATTTACAATGTTCTGCAAATTGATGATCTTCTGAACTTCACATTCAGATTCTATAGTACGTGGATCATAGGACTGAATACTCGTGGTATTCCAATTTATTTCCTGGCACTCTGTTTGGTACTTGTCTCCCCCTAATGCCGGGAAATTGTCATCGTCAGCATACCGGCTAGTGAATAAATCCCCTGTAAGAGGTTCGAGGTACTTGATGATTGACGGTGATTTATACCCAACATATATCCCCAATTTCCTATGGGGACCCATTGATGTACGCTGCGGTGGTGAAATCGGTACGTATACAGCGCAACCGAATTTTCACAGATGGGAAATACTTGGTTGATTTCCATGTACTAACTGCAACGGGGAAACCGTATTGTATGTAGTAGGTCTTATTTGAATCAAATCAGCGGCATGTAAGACCGCGTGACCCCAACATGATGTTGGTAGATTGCAATTCTGTAGTAATGGTCTAGAAATTAACTTTATTCTCTTGATAAGAGATTCGGCTAATCCATTTTGTGTATGTACATAAGGAACATAATGTTCCACATTTATGCCTAGAGCCATACAATAGTCATTGAAGGCATGTGAAGAAAATTCAGCGGCATTGTTCATCCTGATAGTCTTGATAGCATATTCAGGGTGATGTGCTCTTAATTTGATAATTTGAGCAATGAACCTTGCAAAAGCATGGTTTCTTGTGGACAATAAACATACGTGGGACCATCTAGTAGATGCATCAATAAGTACCATGAAGTACCTAAATGGTCCGGTTGATGGATGAATAGGACCACAAATATCTCCTTGAATGCGTTCAAGGAATTGTAGTGGTTCAGCCTTTATTTTAAGATAAGAGGGTCTTAAAATTAATTTTCCCGTGGCACATGCGGTGCACACAAAGTCTGATGGCTTGGGAAATTTTGAAGTATTTAATTTGTGACCAATTGAATTGCTGAAAATTTTTCTCATCATCCCAATGCCGGGATAACCAAGGTGATCATGCCAAATATTGAAGACATCAAGATTTTGAAAAATTACCTTGTATGCAACATGTTGTACGGGTTTGATGTATGTGTAATACAATCCAGATGATAGTGAAGGAATTTTCTCAAGTAGTCGCTTGTTATATCCATCATTTTTAGTGATGAATAGATATTCATCTTTGTTGTCACTATTTGTTTCCACATGGAAACCATTGCGACGGATGTCTTTGTAACTCAATAAGGTACGAGTTGAATCGGGATACAAGAGTGCATCCTCAATTACTATTTGAGTACCCATAGGGAGAACCATTGTGGCCCGTCCGGAACCAACTATTATAGCATCACGGCCCGCGATAGTTGTGATATTTCCTTTACTCTTTTTGAGAGTTTGTAAATATTTAAGTTCTCTGAGTATGGTGTTAGTTGTGCAACTATCCACCAAACAAAGTTCTTCCTCCATTTGGATTGTCCCCGTAGGATAATCTAGAATGAGTAATTTAAATTATAAGATTTTTGACTCATAGATTATATAATATATACTTTATTCAATAGGTATCATAAGTAGCATATGTCTTACAATACTTTGTGACAACAAATATTTACAACACAATTATTACATAAATATGGCTATAGAACGAAGTTCTTTTAGACTATAGAACGAAGTTCTTTTTCGGGAGCATAGAGACAAAGACATGTCTCCAAACATGTCAGTGGATGGTCCATCCACAAGCATGTTGTCGATGTTGTCGAGGCTATCGATCATCATGTCATCAGTGCTAAAGAATTCATCCACTCGCATGGGATCCTTCTCCTTGTTGTGTTTCGCGGGATCATCCTTGGAGCAACTGGCGCCCGGAGTAAGAGTAGTGAAGTGCGCTTCAAACTTGTCTCCATGAACTTGCTTTCCAGCATACTTTTGGTAGAGATCAACCAAATGCTTAGCGGTGTGACACTTTCTAGTTGTACGGTTGTGACAACCACACCTTTGACAAACTTGAGAGTTGTCATTATTGTAACTAGGTTTCTTGAAAGTGTCCTTTCCTTTGTGAGAACCCTTACCTTTCTTGAAATTCTGCTTCTTCCCTTTTCCCTTGAAATTCCTTTTGAATTTCTTACCACCAAACATTTTATTGTTACTCTGAGCATTGAAATGAACTTCGGGCAGAGGGGCTACACCCACAGGGTGCATTTGATGGTTCTTTGTTAAGAGCTCATCATGCTTTTCCGCTTGAGGTAAATCATATATTAAGTCAGAGTATTTGTTTAGTTGTGGCGGTGGTATTGCTGTTGCAATATCTTATTAGCTGGGAGGAATGTAGATAGAGTTTTCTCTATCATTTCTGCATCATCCAAAGGTTGATTACAGAAACGAAGCTTGGTGGAAATCCTGTGAACTGCAGAATTGTATTCTGCAACAGATTTGAAATCCATCAGACGGAGTAGAGACCAATCCCGTCTTGCTTCGGGCAGAATTACACTTTGTTGTTGATCGTAGCGTTCTTTGAGAGAATCCCAAAGTTTCTTAGGATCATCTTCCATGATGTACTCAGCTTTGAGATCGTGATGAAGGTGATGCCTTAGAAAGTGCAAGGTTGCATACTTTTGATTGGTTGGGATAGGATTTTGTGGATCAGGTTCATTAATTGTGTTAATGAAACCTTTAGCTGTAAGCACAATTTTCACATCCATAGCCCAAGTCAGATAGTTGCTACCATCTGCTGCAAGTTCAATGAAGTCTTTGTTGTTTAATTTAGCCATTTTCCTACATGAAAGAACCATATAGGATTAATTTACGGAGGTAAATTTGTGTTGTAAATTAAGCAAAATAATGTATGTAAGATGAGTCTTACAAAAATGAAAGTATAAGACATTTTAATTCCTGTAGGAATAATTTGACTTGATAGTCATTTAATATTTTGTCTATATATATGAAATTTGGATATACACATCGAAGGTAATCATCGTAAGGATGTAGACCTCTCAGTGATGAGCAAAAGCTGCCTAAAAGCGCGGATTTCAGGGCAAATAAGCTCTTATAAAGAACTTATCGCAGCCAGCGCCTAGGTTGCATCACCTTGTGTTGTTCCCAAATCATATGTACATGCCTTTAATTTGAATTTTGCTTTATGTTCTACTTGATGTACAAAAAAAATTGATTAAAGAAATTATGCAAATTAAATAAATTGCATATGTAAGAATTGTTCTAACACCTAAAAATGATATGCGAATCATAAATATGCACAATTACTGCGGTAATTATAACATCCAAATTACATAGGTGTGAATATGGGGGGTACATATCACAATGTGCTTGACAACACATATTTACAGAATAATTCAGGGTCTAAAACATAAATATACAGAACTGATAATTCTGAAAACATAAATAGATAATAGCCTGATGGCGTATTGGTAAATTCAGGGAGGTAAAGTGGACTTTTCGAAAGTTGGAGGGGGTCAAGTGGACTTCTTGAGCCTGAAGAAGCAGTCCGGTCCGGATTTTGGCCTGCGAGCTTCTTCCGGTCGGTGGGCCGGCTGCAGCCTGCCAGCGGCCCAGCCAACCCACCACGGCCGACTGGCGTATATGAGCCAGGGGGTGGCGATTAGGGTTGCCAAATCCCCAACCGCCCACCTCCCAGACGCCGCCGCTGCCTGCTGTGTGCGCCGACGCCTCCTGAGTGCGCTGCCGCCGCCGGTGGTTGGCCGGCCGGTGAGCAGTAGATCCACAGCCCTCTGGTGCTACTTCGCCTCTCCCCTCTTCTTCTTCTCCCGTCCACCCCCCCTGTTGCGTCGGCGTGTGCCGGCCGCCGGCCGATGGCTGGCCTTTAGGCGTCGGAGGAGGGGGAGCCCCAGCGCGGCTGGGCTCCATGTGCCGCGCCGGATCCCCGGGCGGCGATCGACGGCGGCGACCCTGCCGAAGAGCTGCGCCGGGGTCGGTGCGGCCTCCTGGGTCGTCGTCGCCGAGGACGGTAATGGTGGTCCGCCGGTGGCGAAGAACGGCGGAGCGCCGCGGCGAGCCGCCATGGTCCCGACGTTGAAGCTCGGGTGTACCGCCGCGGAGGGTCTGGCGAGGCTGGATGTGAAGTTCGCGGCGGTGAAGGAGCGAATGGCGGCGATGGGGCCGACCTGAGGACCGAACCCGGCGTTGCCGGTCGCCGCCTCCGTCCCTGGTGCAGGTACGTTGATGTCGGGGATGACCCCAACTCCTTCTGTCTGTGTTGCAGGGTGGCGGATGCGTATCACCAGTGGATGGCGAGGCGGTTCCTCTGGCGGTGTCGGGGTCAGAAGATGCGCAGTCGCCAGAGCGAAGCAAGGAACCAAGTCGGCGGTGTACAGCGGTGTGGCAGTTCGGGTCCGCTCGGAGGAACGGTTGCTGCTCACCGCCGGCGAGGCAAGGCGTGGTGGTGGACTTGGTGATGGAGAACAGCGTCCCCTACGTCCACGGCGGCCACAGAAGCGGGGGCCACGACGGCGGCCATGGCGACCAAAAAGACGGCGGCCATGGTGTGCACCGCGGGTGCAGAAACAGCAGCGGCCCCGACGAGTGTCGACAAGGATGGCAAGGTAGGAGGCCATTGGGGTTTCAATGAAATGGAGGGTGGGTTCCATGCTCACCCTGGTATGGAGGCCGGCGGTTGTCACCGGCGAGGCCCTCTGGCCTCTGTCTTGCGTGCGTATTTCTTCTTCTCGGCGAGTTGCTCAGGGTGAAAGACAGTGCGTGATAACGTGTTGAAGTGTAAACGAAATGGAATGAAAATTATTGATGTGATTGATTGGAGAGGGGTGGACCTCACAATATATACAGGGTTGAAAGGGTGCGGACACAGGCCGCACGCACCCCTTCAGGAGAGAATGTCAGTTCCACTAATTACATGATTAACTTAATTACATAATTAAAGTAATTGATCACTAATTACTGTATTTCACAACATGTACTATGGTATATCTATGGAATAAAAATAAAATGATTCATATTCCCGCTTCTGGCGTGTCTTCTGTCTTGTGATTCAATTCCAGAGCTTTAAAAAAAAGGAATCACAAAACTCCAGTATGCTCAGCTAACTAGCTGGTGGTCACAAAAGCCTGAATACAATCCCGCAATGTTGAATTTACAACCGACCGCGTATCCCGTTCCTTCCGGTCACACTCCCGTCTCTTCCTTTCCCTTCCCTTTCTCTTTCCTCACCACTAAGGCACTAACCTCTCCATTCCACCGCAATGTTGAATTTACAACCGACCGCGTATCCCGTTCCTTCCGGTCACACTCCCGTCTCTTCCTTTCCCTTCCCTTTCTCTTTCCTCACCACTAAGGCACTAACCTCTCCATTCCACCCCCCAAGATCCAGCTGAGGGGAAGGCACCTCCAAGGCCGGGCGGCGCAGGCAGTTGAGCTTGCTTGGTGGTGGCGGTCGAAGAGCTCGACGTCGCCGGGTGGAGCGGAGGCGCCCCCGCCGGGGAGTGCCGGCGCGCAGGTCGCCGCGGGGAGGTCCCCCGCCGGGGAGTGCCGGTGCACAGGTCGCCGCGGGGAGCTCCCACGCTTGGCCGGAGCGAGCTCTCCTGCCGCCGCCGGCGGCGGCGCGTGGGGACGCCCAGGCCGGGGGAGCGCCGGCGCTAGGCCGAGGCGAGCTCGCCTGCCGGCGGCAGGCCGGATTTTTCTTTTTTTTTTTAACTTTTCTGGAACATTTTGTTCACAATTTTTTTGCCCCTATTTTTCCTCAAATCTTTTCCGAAAACCTTTCTAAATATTTTTAAAAACTTTTCCCCAAATGTCTCATGAAAATTTTCGTTCACAAACTTTTTTGCGTGAATAATTTTGTATGAAATTTTGTTCACAAACTTTTTTGCGTGAATAATTTTGTACGAATTTTTTTGTCATATAAATTTTGTTGGAAAACTTTGAACATATGTATGAATTTTTTGTTCACAAACTTTTTTGCGAAATTTTTTTGCCTAACGGAACAGGGCAAGACCGGGGAGGTATATGCACGTGCGGGGACAGGCTGGCCGACGGCTGTCGGGAATCGACCGCACGGACGCGTCTCGGCGGTCGCCCGTAAATTTGCAACTCCGATACAATCCGGTGCCTAATGATTCAATGCTAGTAAATATTATCAAGGCCAATCCCAACAGGACTCACATGCTCGGTATCACATAATTAAATTTGATGACACAAAACAATAGTTACCAAGAGAGAGGAGAGGTGTTTCATCTAGATAAAAGTTGATGTACAACGTTTCCCAAACTGGTGAAATGGTCAGTCTACAAAATACCAGAATTATTATGATACCTTTTTATAAATCTATTATTTTTTTGTAAAAAAGAATAAGAAAGAAAAATACCTGCAAATACCACAGGTACTTACCGTAACAAAGCTCATACATATTAACGTCATCACTTTATGAGTCGAAAACTCAAAATCTGGGCCGATAGGGTCCACCATTTAACCAACATAACCAATTGGGTGGCTGGAAAAACAAGCGTGGCAACGTGTTGTACAGAGTTCTGAAATTAGTTCTTTTATTAGTATATATATTCAAACACCATTTCTGACATCCCATAAAATATTTGATGTGACACCATTTATAAGTTTTGGTCAGTTCAAAAAAAGATATAAGTTTATTCCTTTTTTTGGAATTACTATGAGTTTATTCCTGACAACGCTACATCAGTGCATCCGGCAAGATATAAGTTTATTCTTTTTTTTTTGGAATTACTATAAGTTTATTCCTAACAACGCTACATCAGTGCATCCGGCAACTTCTGCTGTGTTTTCTACTATGCAGCGGGCCCCACCACCTGGTCCCACACAGGGGCGTAGCCAGGATTCGGCTATAGGGGGGCCAAGACATCGAGTATAAAAAATGATCTCATAGTTATTTTTTCAAGTCTGAACAAAGAGATTATAGAAATAGGCCTAACGAACTATATATTTGATTGTATTTGTAGAATAAGTTCTCCCACATGTTGCCATGTAATAGTGGATAGGTTATATAAACTAAAGATATATAAAGTAATTACACAATAATGCTATTAATGGGATAAATGATAGTGTATAAAATATGGAAAATTAGAAGAAAGCTAAATGAATTATATGCTATCTCACAATACACACTACTAATAGGTTTGAGTTAATTGTTTTCTATTTTTTAATGCCAATGTCCCAGAGAATTGATAAGAAGTGATATTAGATATTTAAGATATATAAGTACTAGTTAGTTATTTATAACAACTATATAGGTGAGACCCACTACAAGTCATGGATAGACTTCTCTCAACATGCAAGAGGTTCACATCACCATCCACTAGATCTTCCCTCAACATGCAAACTGTTCACATCACCATCTACTAGAATCATGAATTTATGTCGTCTACCGATTTTCTGCGGTTATGCATTGTGTTAGTATTTGCGAGTACCATACTACAAATTTCTAAGTAGTTCTCTCTCAATAAAATGAATGTTCCATTTACATTGTTGTGTGCAAAAAGTGTTGCGATGCAATGATTTTAGTATTTCTACTTTCAAATTGCATCTTCAAATTTTGTTGAAATTCCCGCAGCAACGCGCGGGGTATCACCTAGTTTGACTATATGACGATGGCCCTCACGCTTGCATTGGAATCAGGCCGAAACACCAATCGTACGGCCTCATGGACTAGGCTGGGCTGTTGTGAGGATGCTAATCCTGTTTGATTAGTGAATGAAACAGTGATCCAGATGCTCTCACGTGGTGGTGGTGTGCGGCAGCATGTCCCACACCTCCTCTCGGATCCGGTTCATCTGAAGTAGTTGAAACTACCTCAGACAGAGGTCGAAGCCGTAGGGTCGTTGGATCTGCATCTGACGGCAGTGTTGTTCCTCTCGTTTGGACTCAAAACGTGATGTCCAGCCTGCTTGCCGAGGCCTGTTTGCAGACAGAGCAGAGGGGTAGAAAACGCGGGAGACCGAGAAGAAACGGCGCCAACGAGGAAAACGACGCGAGAGCGATGCGAAAATGCGGGAGCAACGAGCTGACCATCAAGAACGGCGTCCTCTGAATCTTATGCGTAAGTCTGAATAATCCTTTTCTTTTCTGCTCTTTCCTCATGAACGACCCTGCAACAAATCGAAGTGTCATCATCAGATTGCTTTGAACTTGTTCAACCTTTCTTTTCTCAAGGAAGAGGCCTATTGAAATTTCATTCTTAAGTATAATCTATTAAAATGAATATACAATGTACCAAGGGTATCTTTGGTAACACTTGCAAGCATTCATTAAATGATCTCAAATAAGTAAGAAGAAACCGAATAATGAAGTATTAAATAACACATGATACCCCATAAGTAAAGGAAAAAAATCAAATATTGAATTCTTGCAAGCGGTACCAAAGTATATAAGCTATACCCTCAGAGAAATAACACATGACTAGTACATTGCGCGCGCCCATGCGCGCGGCTGAATATATAAATGTAGGAGGTAAGTGAATCATGATATATAGTTATGTGACGAAGCAAGAGGAATTATGTTTTTATATATTTTATATTATGTTGCAAAATGATTACATACCGTTGACAATAACATTTTTTCACTATAGATATCAAATTTCCGAAGGTAAAAAATTCATTACAATTATGTCTGGTATGTCAATATGCTTGAAATTGGTGGAGCATCATGTAAAATAGTAGAGCACTCTTATGTCAAACTTAAACCACACTTTGTATATCCCTCGTGTAGATTTATTTTAAGCGACATATCTGGTGCTAAGATTGATAATGCAGATGGAAGGATTTGGGATCGGGACATCAGTATGTGTAACATGAGTTTTGGTAAATCAATCCTACTCTACTTTTGTATCAGAATATAACTAATGGCACGGGTTAATTGAAGGCTACAGGTATTTGAGAACACAAATTATATGTTGGAGAAGCAAGACAGGAGATGTTATTTTTGCATCAGCTGTACTGAGGGGACCTTTGCTTTATTGACTATTAACTTACAAATAAAAGAGGTCATCATGCATGGAAAAGAAACTAAATGAACCACAAGGCAGCAAATGGCGATATGTATATATGTAGAAATATAACATGGCAGTGAAGGCAGTGCATGAATACAATACAAACCAAGTCTAGATTGGTATCCGGCATCATTTTTTAGGAAAACCCTGTGAATTTCAGTTTTTGGGCATCTGAATTTGTCACCTGAGGATAAATAAAATAGAAAGGGGTAGGAGTTATTCTTGCAGCTTCTTCATGCAAAGGTAACAAATTCAAAAACACTTTATGTTATAGGTTTTGTATGGGCGGGGGAACTGTTTCCCCTAGTTTCCCTGATCTGATCTGGCCCAGTGAACTCAAAATGAATATAATTTGCTCTGAAATTTGCACTAGAAAACATGGTATATGAGAAAAGGTTGGGGTTAATAGCGCACGAACACATTGAAATTGGTAAGCCTCGTTGCCCTTTGTACTCTTATTACTTCAACAAACAAAACAAATATAGGATTCCAATCTTACCGTTTTATAAATGGAGAAAGCTTTATTGTAAAATAATTACACAAGGGAGCTGAACTATACATCATGCATAGTTTAAAAGAGCGCCATTACCTTCAAAGCAGGAGCACAAAATGCATGCTAATATTAACCTTCAAACACCTGGACTGAGTGGAGGGATGGAAATTTGATTAAACAAAACTCAGTAGTATTATAACTCCTGGACATGTAGAGACTTCATTATGCAAATGTAGCAATGCACAATAAAATTGGACCACTTCTCAAACCAATCAAGAACTTGGAGAACGCGTCATTTCACTCTTTACTGTAGTAAAGGGCCAGTCATTATAACTTAGAAATGAAAGACCAGGGAGTAAAGGGCCAGTCATTCTTGGCCACATTACTGTTACAAATTATCACTGCTCCAGCAAGAACCCTCAAAATGAATTCGTATGGACTGGGACACTGTTCTTCTTTTCCCGAAATGCTATTCACTACACACCATGAAGTATAGAGGCATTAGTTTTTGTCCATATAGCTGCTAATAATTATTATTGTTCAGGCAAGAACCCTTATTATGAATAACTAACTCATTCCGACCGAGACATGTTTTCTCTCTTTCCCCATAATACCAGCCTGAGTTCACTGCACTTAAAAGAAGAGCTCTGCTCTGAGATACACAATAAAAGAGTTCTATATGACAAAAGGAACATTCTATATAACCAAGTAGAAAGACATGGGCTAACAGGGCACAAGCATGTTATAATTAGTAAACCTCAGCGCCCTCTGATCTTTTATTGTAGTAAACCCAACACATGTATGATTTGAATCCCAACATTTTCTAAAGAGAGATTATACAAAAGATATTTGCTTTTGGGAAAAAGGTCTGCACCTTGCCGAGCATGAGTTACACAGGCATCCAGAGCTAGTTCTTAATAGATAAGATTCAGTTGATCACTGCTGTTCTCTTTCGGGAGTTTTTTTTCATGAATTTTTTTTATATAAATTTGAAGACTGTAAATGACTATGTACAGATTGCCCATTTCCTCCATTGGCCACTACTGACAATTGAAGCACATTGTATGGCTTAGTGTACAACTGCACTATGTAATGAAATGGTTAAATTTTACTTACTGGTCGCTGGAATTTAAGGAGAACACAGAGGAATGTTGATAGAAGCTGATGCAACTCAAATGTAATGCTGAGCACTAAATTTTGAAGGGCAATAAACATACATTCAAGATGACTCCAAATTGACATAGAACAAGAAATTTTGACTCAATTTTCTGAAAAAAGGTCATTTACAGAACATAGAAAAAAAAAACAATAACATGCCTTTCTTCTAGCATTGCAGGTCATCTAGATCCTGACCCTTTTTACGACATTTCAATATAATATGTTTGAACTTCTCTCGATGCTAATCCTTAGCCTTCTAAAATGTTTCTGTAGACATTTTATACATTGCAAACAAGCAATGTCATCGACAATAGTAGTCTGCTACAAAATATAAATGTCAACATAGATAAAGTAAAAAAAGCCTATCAACTTGGCAGGAATGTATGTTCAGCAAGGAAAGTTTCTTCTGGAAGAAAAAGGGCATCTTACCTTGAATGTAAGGCCGTGACATTCTAAATTGTGCGAATACAAATGGTTCAAACACCACATAACAGATTGTACACTTGACCTCAACATATCATGATAACAGACAACATGTCGCAACTGAATAAAGTGTTCCTGCAAAAGAAGGCAAAATATTTTTTCATTATCACAAATAAGGAGGTACCATACTGTAGTAATGTACTGAGGCCTATTGATTATTGTTTTTTTGTAAGTTTTTTGGGAATAAAATTGCAATCATAAGCTCATGCCGAATAAATTTATGTCAGATCATGATAGGTGCTAAAATTTTAAAAAAGGGATCCTACGTTCCTGACCATTACATGTTTGCGTTGTATTTCAGATTATTTTTTAAGAACATTTGAATCACCTGGAAAAAACTAAGCAAATAAGGAAAATGAAGACATGTGACATCTGCCTAGGTTATCCTTTGGTCGCTTATTAGTTATTATGGAACACCAGTTCTCACCATCTTTCTTGTTTGCCGTGAACACAGGAATTCATGATTAAGCGTGCAGTTTCATTCTTTCCATCCTACGTACTCAAAATAGAAAATACACACGCAGTATGATTTCTTGTTTGGAGATTAACAATGTTTTTTTTTTGGGTAGGGTAGAATAGTGCATCCTTAAAATCGAATGGAAAGCACCAGGAGACAAAAGGGGCAGTACAAACATGCAAGGAAATTGTACCGGGATGACTTGCAATTGTAGCTACATTGAAGAGTGTATGCATGGAGGGAATTTTAATTTATTTTAGCAGCAGAAATAAATGGAAGTAGTAACTGTAGGTTTACATGTATACTAAAATCGGAGCAGATTCTTTTTCCTTGAGTTCAGTAAAAGGTTTCAGTGGTAAGCATAGTAAGGCTAAGTATTTGAAGTACCAATCTGTTGAAACAAAGCCATACATCATAAGCATGGAGGGACTTTTAACTGGCTACAATACTACAACTGAGGAGGTAAAATACCAATCTTTAGTAAAAAGAAATATGTAATTGTTGTTACCATAGTAAACTGTAGTTTTGGAACTTTGATGTGTTTTGTTGCACAACTTCTTATTGGCACTTTTCCTTACAGTATTTCTTTTACTGGGGGGGGGGGGGGGGCTAGGAATATAGATATTTAGAAAATATTACCAGCTGACATTGCAGTATATATTGAACACTGAAGTGAAAGCACTTGAAGTTGAGCAGAGGAAATACAACTTTAAAGGAAATTGAAAGTTGTCTGTGTCAATCACGAAGTTCATGTAGCTGTTTATTAAGTGTATTTACGCAAGTTTTTATCATCTATGTTGCTAGTCTGTTGACTTGTTGAGCACAATTCCGAGCTAGAATTATTTGGACCACTAGCCTTATGGTCTCATATCGGAAAACTATTTTGACATCATCAAACAGAGTTTGTGAGCTATTGAAATAGTTTAGTGGCAGTCAATATTACCTGAATAAGCAAATCTGACGGATTCTTGTTAATTCGGGCCACTCACCGATAGTCTGGAACCAGACAAGAACTGAATCCCTTAGGGACCGCCGTCGATTTCGAACCCCTGGGGAAGGATTAGCACCTTTTCCTCAAGATCTAGCATGTTTACCGCTGTGTGAGTCCATGTGGCCAGAGCAGAATTTTGGCAAGAAACGGAAGAGTAATAAGAAGAGGAAAGGAATGATTGAGAGAAGAAAGGAAGACGTGGTGGAAGAAACGCACCTGGATGGCTGAACGGCTGAACTGGATGCTCGTAGAGGTTCAGGGGAGCCGAGAGCGGCGGCAGCAGTGGACGGAGGCCCAGGGACGCCCGCGCATGGCTGTGGCGGCGGACGGTCAGATGGCTGCGTGCCTGAAGCCACCTCTGGGCTTCCGAGATGGCGGAGGATGGGGGATGAAAATGTCAATTCCAGACTTTGCCGCGGCGGCGCCCAGGCCCCAAGCGACCTGCACGTCAGCAGCCGCCGCCATGCGGAGAGCCGCCGGCCTACGTCGCCGTCGTAGCACGCGAGGACACGTCACGCACTGAACCACGGCCCGGAGAAGGCCCTCGGCCGGATCTGCGCCACCGGCGTCATGCTGTGCCGACGCGGCGTCGGATCGTGGGGAGAGGAGAAGAGGAGAGAGGGAGGAGGTGACGGCGGCGGGCGACCAGCGGGGCGAGCAGGCGGGACCGGCGTGGCGCGCGGGGGCGAGGAGCCCCGGCTCGGCGCCGGCAGCGGGGCGGCGGGGAAAGGAACGAGCGGAGTCGAGAAGGTTCTGACCAATAGGGAGAGGGCACCTCGAATGTGGACCTCGGGTTGGATTATTTGGGAAGGCAAAATAGGCAAACTCGTCCCCGAACTTTTGGCAAAAGGTCGAGTTCGTCCTCGTACTTTTGAATAGTCCAATTTAGTCCTCGAACTCTAATTCGTCGGTTCAGTTAAGTCCTTCCGTCACCAAACGCATGGATGCCGTCTGCCTATCCCGTTGGACGACGTCGCCCGCGGCACGACGAGCATGGCAGCGACCGCGCCCCTGCAGCAGAGGATGGGGGGCATCGCGCGGAAGTTAGCCAGGATCCTTCGCCGCAAGCGCACCCCGACGGTGGCGGGCGTGGCATACTCCGTCGCCGAGGACGAGTTCGACGACTCGCTCGACAGCTTCATCAACTCGCTCAGCAAGCTCAAGCATACACGCTCGACGCCTTCTTCAAGAGCCCCACGGAGAAGAAGGGGCCGGCGCCGCCGCAGGTGCTATCCTGCACATGTTCTTGCTCGGCGCCCCGCACGCACACGGCAGCGAGCATGCGGCAAGGCGGCGGCGGCCAGGACGGGAGTCTGCTGCTCTCCGACTCTTGCCTCCCATTCGTTCTCCCTGCAGCAGCCCGTGATGCCGTTCTGCGACCCTAGGCGGTGGCGCTGCCACTTGGTCCTCGGCTACCTGTATTAGCGCTGCTAGGCGGAAGATGTCCGGCTGCAGGAGCTCCTTAGCTCCAGCTATCTCTATCTGTACATCGATTAGATTTTTGTTTGTTCCTCTTTACTTCTCGTGGAGGCCGATTGGATTTGGATCGATTGCATAAATATTTGCATCCATGGTGGTGGTTGTTGGTTTGAATATATGATGGAATCGATCTTTGCGCACAGGCGGAGGGAGGGCCGACCGCGCGAGGCGGCGAGGCCGTGAGGATTTCCGGGGCGGCCCGGACGGCATGCTTCGCGGAACCGCCGATGCGGAACGGTAAGCACAGGGTCGGGCACGCGGGTTTCTTCGGCTTCCCGGGGCTCGGCGACGGCGCGGCGACCGGAGTGACGGAGGGAACGGCATAGGGGACGACGTTCACGCGTTTGGTGACGGCGTGGATGTCAAAAGACGTAACTGAAGCCAAGAAGTAAAGTTTGAGGACTAAATTGGACGATCTAAAAGTACGAGGACGAACTCGACCCTGTGCCAAAAGGTTGAGGACGAATTTGGCTATTTTGCCATTTGGGAATGCAAGGGTCTAAATGCAAAATATCCGCGACCATTGCTGCATCAGTAGCCGTTGGATCGCGATCGAACGGACGAAATCTTTTTCACCGACGTGGACGCGCTGGAAGGCCACCGACCGTGCCTCCTTTCATATGTTTGCCGTGAACACAGGAATTCATGATTAAGCGTGCAGTTTCATTCTTTCCATCCTACGTACTCAAAATAGAAAATACACACGCAGTATGATTTCTTGTTTGGAGATTAACAATGTTTTTTTTTTGGGTAGGGTAGAACAGTGCATCCTTAAAATCGAATGGAAAGCACCAGGAGACAAAAGGGGCAGTACAAACATGCAAGGAAATTGTACCGGGATGACTTGCAATTGTAGCTACATTGAAGAGTGTATGCATGGAGGGAATTTTAATTTATTTTAGCAGCAGAAGTAAATGGAAGTAGTAACTGTAGGTTTACATGTATACTAAAATCGGAGCAGATTCTTTTTCCTTGAGTTCAGTAAAAGGTTTCAGTGGTAAGCATAGTAAGGCTAAGTATTTGAAGTACCAATCTGTTGAAACAAAGCCATACATCATAAGCATGGAGGGACTTTTAACTGGCTACAATACTACAACTGAGGAGGTAAAATACCAATCTTTAGTAAAAAGAAATATGTAATTGTTGTTACCATAGTAAACTGTAGTTTTGGAACTTTGATGTGTTTTGTTGCACAACTTCTTCTTGGCACTTTTCCTTACAGTATTTCTTTTACTGGGGGGGGGGGGGGGGGGCTAGGAATATAGATATTTAGAAAATATTACCAGCTGACATTGCAGTATATATTGAACACTGAAGTGAAAGCACTTGAAGTTGAGCAGAGGAAATACAACTTTAAAGGAAATTGAAAGTTGTCTGTGTCAATCACGAAGTTCATGTAGCTGTTTATTAAGTGTATTTACGCAAGTTTTTATCATCTATGTTGCTAGTCTGTTGACTTGTTGAGCACAATTCCGAGCTAGAATTATTTGGACCACTAGCCTTATGGTCTCATATCGGAAAACTATTTTGACATCATCAAACAGAGTTTGTGAGCTATTGAAATAGTTTAGTGGCAGTCAATATTACCTGAATAAGCAAATCTGACGGATTCTTGTTAATTCGGGCCACTCACCGATAGTCTGGAACCAGACAAGAACTGAATCCCTTAGGGACCGCCGTCGATTTCGAACCCCTGGGGAAGGATTAGCACCTTTTCCTCAAGATCTAGCATGTTTACCGCTGTGTGAGTCCATGTGGCCAGAGCAGAATTTTGGCAAGAAACGGAAGAGTAATAAGAAGAGGAAAGGAATGATTGAGAGAAGAAAGGAAGACGTGGTGGAAGAAACGCACCTGGATGGCTGAACGGCTGAACTGGATGCTCGTAGAGGTTCAGGGGAGCCGAGAGCGGCGGCAGCAGTGGACGGAGGCCCAGGGACGCCCGCGCATGGCTGTGGCGGCGGACGGTCAGATGGCTGCGTGCCTGAAGCCACCTCTGGGCTTCCGAGATGGCGGAGGATGGGGGATGAAAATGTCAATTCCAGACTTTGCCGCCGCGGCGCCCAGGCCCCAAGCGACCTGCACGTCAGCAGCCGCCGCCATGCGGAGAGCCGCCGGCCTACGTCGCCGTCGTAGCACGCGAGGACACGTCACGCACTGAACCACGGCCCGGAGAAGGCCCTCGGCCGGATCTGCGCCACCGGCGTCATGCTGTGCCGACGCGGCGTCGGATCGTGGGGAGAGGAGAAGAGGAGAGAGGGAGGAGGTGACGGCGGCGGGCGACCAGCGGGGCGAGCAGGCGGGACCGGCGTGGCGCGTGGGGGCGAGGAGCCCCGGCTCGGCGCCGGCAGCGGGGCGGCGGGTAAAGGAACGAGCGGAGTCGAGAAGGTTCTGACCAATAGGGAGAGGGCACCTCGAATGTGGACCTCGGGTTGGATTATTTGGGAAGGCAAAATAGGCAAACTCGTCCCCGAACTTTTGGCAAAAGGTCGAGTTCGTCCTCGTACTTTTGAATAGTCCAATTTAGTCCTCGAACTCTAATTCGTCGGTTCAGTTAAGTCCTTCCGTCACCAAACGCATGGATGCCGTCTGCCTATCCCGTTGGACGACGTCGCCCGCAGCACGACGAGCATGGCAGCGACCGCGCCCCTGCAGCAGAGGATGGGGGGCATCGCGCGGAGGTTAGCCAGGATCCTTCGCCGCAAGCGCACCCCGACGGTGGCGGGCGTGGCATACTCCGTCGCCGAGGACGAGTTCGACGACTCGCTCGACAGCTTCATCAACTCGCTCAGCAAGCTCAAGCATACACGCTCGACGCCTTCTTCAAGAGCCCCACGGAGAAGAAGGGGCCGGCGCCGCCGCAGGTGCTATCCTGCACATGTTCTTGCTCGGCGCCCCGCACGCACACGGCAGCGAGCATGCGGCAAGGCGGCGGCGGCCAGGACGGGAGTCTGCTGCTCTCCGGCTCTTGCCTCCCATTCGTTCTCCCTGCAGCAGCCCGTGATGCCGTTCTGCGACCCTAGGCGGTGGCGCTGCCACTTGGTCCTCGGCTACCTGTATTAGCGCTGCTAGGCGGAAGATGTCCGGCTGCAGGAGCTCCTTAGCTCCAGCTATCTCTATCTGTACATCGATTAGATTTTTGTTTGTTCCTCTTTACTTCTCGTGGAGGCCGATTGGATTTGGATCGATTGCATAAATATTTGCATCCATGGTGGTGGTTGTTGGTTTGAATATATGATGGAATCGATCTTTGCGCACAGGCGGAGGGAGGGCCGACCGCGCGAGGCGGCGAGGCCGTGAGGATTTCCGGGGCGGCCCGGACGGCATGCTTCGCGGAACCGCCGATGCGGAACGGTAAGCACAGGGTCGGGCACGCGGGTTTCTTCGGCTTCCCGGGGCTCGGCGACGGCGCGGCGACCGGAGTGACGGAGGGAACGGCATAGGGGACGACGTTCACGCGTTTGGTGACGGCGTGGATGTCAAAAGACGTAACTGAAGCCAAGAAGTAAAGTTTGAGGACTAAATTGGACGATCTAAAAGTACGAGGACGAACTCGACCCTGTGCCAAAAGGTTGAGGACGAATTTGGCTATTTTGCCATTTGGGAATGCAAGGGTCTAAATGCAAAATATCCGCGACCATTGCTGCATCAGTAGCCGTTGGATCGCGATCGAACGGACGAAATCTTTTTCACCGACGTGGACGCGCTGGAAGGCCACCGACCGTGCCTCCTTTCATATGTTTGCCGTGAACACAGGAATTCATGATTAAGCGTGCAGTTCCATTCTTTCCATCCTACGTACTCAAAATAGAAAATACACACGCAGTATGATTTCTTGTTTGGAGATTAACAATGTTTTTTTTTTGGGTAGGGTAGAACAGTGCATCCTTAAAATCGAATGGAAAGCACCAGGAGACAAAAGGGGCAGTACAAACATGCAAGGAAATTGTACCGGGATGACTTGCAATTGTAGCTACATTGAAGAGTGTATGCATGGAGGGAATTTTAATTTATTTTAGCAGCAGAAGTAAATGGAAGTAGTAACTGTAGGTTTACATGTATACTAAAATCGGAGCAGATTCTTTTTCCTTGAGTTCAGTAAAAGGTTTCAGTGGTAAGCATAGTAAGGCTAAGTATTTGAAGTACCAATCTGTTGAAACAAAGCCATACATCATAAGCATGGAGGGACTTTTAACTGGCTACAATACTACAACTGAGGAGGTAAAATACCAATCTTTAGTAAAAAGAAATATGTAATTGTTGTTACCATAGTAAACTGTAGTTTTGGAACTTTGATGTGTTTTGTTGCACAACTTCTTATTGGCACTTTTCCTTACAGTATTTCTTTTACTGGGGGGGGGGGGGGGGGCTAGGAATATAGATATTTAGAAAATATTACCAGCTGACATTGCAGTATATATTGAACACTGAAGTGAAAGCACTTGAAGTTGAGCAGAGGAAATACAACTTTAAAGGAAATTGAAAGTTGTCTGTGTCAATCACGAAGTTCATGTAGCTGTTTATTAAGTGTATTTACGCAAGTTTTTATCATCTATGTTGCTAGTCTGTTGACTTGTTGAGCACAATTCCGAGCTAGAATTATTTGGACCACTAGCCTTATGGTCTCATATCGGAAAACTATTTTGACATCATCAAACAGAGTTTGTGAGCTATTGAAATAGTTTAGTGGCAGTCAATATTACCTGAATAAGCAAATCTGACGGATTCTTGTTAATTCGGGCCACTCACCGATAGTCTGGAACCAGACAAGAACTGAATCCCTTAGGGACCGCCGTCGATTTCGAACCCCTGGGGAAGGATTAGCACCTTTTCCTCAAGATCTAGCATGTTTACCGCTGTGTGAGCCCATGTGGCCAGAGCAGAATTTTGGCAAGAAACGGAAGAGTAATAAGAAGAGGAAAGGAATGATTGAGAGAAGAAAGGAAGACGTGGTGGAAGAAACGCACCTGGATGGCTGAACGGCTGAACTGGATGCTCGTAGAGGTTCAGGGGAGCCGAGAGCGGCGGCAGCAGTGGACGGAGGCCCAGGGACGCCCGCGCATGGCTGTGGCGGCGGACGGTCAGATGGCTGCGTGCCTGAAGCCACCTCTGGGCTTCCGAGATGGCGGAGGATGGGGGATGAAAATGTCAATTCCAGACTTTGCCGCGGCGGCGCCCAGGCCCCAAGCGACCTGCACGTCAGCAGCCGCCGCCATGCGGAGAGCTAGGAATATAGATATTTAGAAAATATTACCAGCTGACATTGCAGTATATATTGAACACTGAAGTGAAAGCACTTGAAGTTGAGCAGAGGAAATACAACTTTAAAGGAAATTGAAAGTTGTCTGTGTCAATCACGAAGTTCATGTAGCTGTTTATTAAGTGTATTTACGCAAGTTTTTATCATCTATGTTGCTAGTCTGTTGACTTGTTGAGCACAATTCCGAGCTAGAATTATTTGGACCACTAGCCTTATGGTCTCATATCGGAAAACTATTTTGACATCATCAAACAGAGTTTGTGAGCTATTGAAATAGTTTAGTGGCAGTCAATATTACCTGAATAAGCAAATCTGACGGATTCTTGTTAATTCGGGCCACTCACCGATAGTCTGGAACCAGACAAGAACTGAATCCCTTAGGGACCGCCGTCGATTTCGAACCCCTGGGGAAGGATTAGCACCTTTTCCTCAAGATCTAGCATGTTTACCGCTGTGTGAGTCCATGTGGCCAGAGCAGAATTTTGGCAAGAAACGGAAGAGTAATAAGAAGAGGAAAGGAATGATTGAGAGAAGAAAGGAAGACGTGGTGGAAGAAACGCACCTGGATGGCTGAACGGCTGAACTGGATGCTCGTAGAGGTTCAGGGGAGCCGAGAGCGGCGGCAGCAGTGGACGGAGGCCCAGGGACGCCCGCGCATGGCTGTGGCGGCGGACGGTCAGATGGCTGCGTGCCTGAAGCCACCTCTGGGCTTCCGAGATGGCGGAGGATGGGGGATGAAAATGTCAATTCCAGACTTTGCCGCGGCGGCGCCCAGGCCCCAAGCGACCTGCACGTCAGCAGCCGCCGCCATGCGGAGAGCCGCCGGCCTACGTCGCCGTCGTAGCACGCGAGGACACGTCACGCACTGAACCACGGCCCGGAGAAGGCCCTCGGCCGGATCTGCGCCACCGGCGTCATGCTGTGCCGACGCGGCGTCGGGTCGTGGGGAGAGGAGAAGAGGAGAGAGGGAGGAGGTGACGGCGGCGGGCGACCAGCGGGGCGAGCAGGCGGGACCGGCGTGGCGCGCGGGGGCGAGGAGCCCCGGCTCGGCGCCGGCAGCGGGGCGGCGGGGAAAGGAACGAGCGGAGTCGAGAAGGTTCTGACCAATAGGGAGAGGGCACCTCGAATGTGGACCTCGGGTTGGATTATTTGGGAATGCAAGGGTCTAAATGCAAAATATCCGCGACCATTGCTGCATCATTAGCCGTTGGATCGCGATCGAACGGACGACATCTTTTTCACCGACGTGGACGCGCTGGAAGGCCACCGACCGTGCCTCCTTTCATAAGGAGAGATACTACATAAGTAAGAACAAAACCAAATAACGAAGTATGCAATATCCTCACCCTTGCCATGAGATAAATTTAATTTTTTATGTCGCTAGGAACTATGCCCTGCGTTGCAACGGGAGAAAATAATGCTCGTCGCATCGTCATCTGTCCCGACCGCACGGTCATACCACCACCACCACAGCTTCTCGATCTCATGATCATCCCTACTGCGCCTGCGCCACCTCAATCTCGCTTGCCGTCGTCCGTACCTTCCAAACCTCGTCGTTGTCTGTCTGACCTCACCTTCTCCAGTCGTGTTGTTGTTCTCATCGCGCACGCACCATCCTGACTTTGCATATTGTCATCTGCGTCGTCATTTGCTCGCCTCCTCGGTCTCATTGTTGCGCCCGCTCCACCCCACCTCAGCCGTAATTGTCCCTGTCTCCCGAACTTTACTGGTGTCTAACCGACTTCTGCTTTTCCAACCGTGTCGTCATTCCCATCACGCACACGCCACACCATCGTTCTCCTCACAATCTTGTTGTCGTCCAACCCGACCGTGTCATCATCCCCACATCCTCGCCGACACAGTCATGCCCGCGTCACCGACCTTGCCTGCCATCATCCACCCCGACCTCACCTTTCTCGGACGCATCATTATCTCACTGGACACACGCCCTATCTCGCCCACATCATCCTAATCTCGCATGCTATGTCCGACCTCACCTTCCCTGATCGCGACATTGTGCCCACCACACACGCAACAGATCCCGATCTCACGCACTATTGTTCATGCCTGGTAGCCTCATTGTCGTCAACCCTGACCACAACGTCAAATCGCCTTCTCGACTGCACTATCATCCCCTCCTTCTCGACTGCACTATCATCCCCGCCTTCTCGACCTCACCGTCATGCTCGTGCCTTCTGGAGCTCACCCATCGTCGTCCACCTTGACCTCGCCCAATCGGATAGTTATTCTCACTGCCCACACGATCATAAATGGGTTGAGATAACTCTATGTATCAATGGCATATGACACTTCAACATTAATGTAATGTTAATTTTTTTTATAATGACGTGTGGATTGATTACGGGGAAAAAGTGAAGGCTTTTTCGAATTAAGGACCAGAAGAAACGAGATATTATATAAGTATAGGTTTAACTTTTTCTTATTTATTATATTTTTATTCTCTATTTCCTTTTATTTTTTCTACCACGTATCTATTCTCTACCGCCGGATACCACACGTTCGCGAGGAAGCACTGAAGCAACACTCCGCTCCGGCCGCCAGTTACGCTCCCTGGCTTTGCCCAGCCGCGCTGCTCCCTTGCCGTCAATCCGTTCTGGCCCAGCCCCGATGTCGCGGTGGCCTGCTGCATCGGTGGTGACGCAGCCGGATCTTGCCACTCGCTTTGACCAGCAGGCGATGGCGGCTGTCCCGGCCAGCAGGAGGGAGTCCCCCCACCGCTTCATGCTCCGCAAGGTTAGCTTCGCTCCCAGGCTAGCATCCTTGCCGCCGTGCGCCCGTGCCACCATCTTCACCAGAGGCCACCATTGGGAGGGTTTTCTCCGAGTTGTGGCTTCTGCAGCAAGAGCGAAACCAGCAACAGGGCTCAGCGAGGCGCAAGCTCGACGAGATGGCTGCCTCCGGCGGGGTTTTCTCGGTGTGGAGGAAGAGCAGGTGCATCGGTGTCCAGAGCTTCTTTTTACATCATGTTTGACTTTGATCTTTTCCCAATCGGCGATGTCTTCGTTTTTTATTCTAATTGGGAGTGCGATGCTCTTGTTCTTTTCGATGTAGTTTGTTTCTCCATTTTGGATTCGATTTCGATTCGTTGTCGGCCATGGCGGACGGGAGTGACGGGAGGGACGAGACCGGAGAAGACGGAAGGAGGGAGAGGTCCTCTGACATGTGGGCCCCACCTGTCAGGACGGACGAAAAAAAGGCAGAAGCAGTTCTTGCTTTAATATTATATAAATAATTAGGTAGAGATATGGAAGAAGAGGGTGATATGGAAGAAGAGGCTAGACAAGAACACCATGATTCAAATACGTACGTAATACAACCCACCTTGTTAATCTTATGTGACGCCATTTGGATTTTATTAGTCTAATATTTTCCTCTGCCCTTGCATAAGTCCCACCTCATGTTATTTTTTTAATTGCAGAAGTGTACTGCTTGGTTTGGTACCTCAAGTTGGCATGGAATTCAGCACTTCAGGCGAGGCTTGGGCATTTTGGCTTAGCTACAGTGGACAGAAAGGATTCGAGGTCAGAAAAAAATACACAAACAAAAAGCCATCTGATGGTAAGATTACATCATGTAGATTTGTTTGTGCAAAAGAGGGTCGTCGATCACTAGACAAAAGGGATCATTTAACAAAGTGCCCTAGAGCTGAAACGAGAACCGAATGCCCAGTCTACATGAATCTTAAAATGGGTCGAATGAAAGAAGTTCTGAAAGTGTGTGAGCTGGTTCTGAAAATATTTTGCAATCAGTGAAGTCGGTTCAGCTATATATGTTTTGCCCTTTTGCATCCTGAGCATTTTGGGACTTCACTTTTGCCATTTTGTGGACTTCTTAGTTGCTTATGAGTTCGCAAATAAGCAGCCAAATATTTAGTTCTACAAGCATAGTCATTTTGCAAGTAAATACTCATGGAGCAAAGGTTAGTGTGTTCTGGATTGACAATACTGAGTTCTGACTTCACTGAAGTTTCACTCAATTCATCAATTGTGTCATAGTGAATTGACAGAATTGTGATTACCATATTCTCATATGGATACAACCAGTGGCGAATCCAGCGGTGGGGCGGGGGGTCTCGAGCCCCCCCCTACCACCGCGGAACCCATGGAGCCCCCCTTGGAGCCTCCCCTAAAATTTCAACCATGAATGGAGAGGGTCTGGAGGTTGAAGACAGGGTAGGAGGGGCTGGAGGTTGAAGACAACGCGAGGTGGGCCGACGGGGTAGTGAAATTGGCTTCTGCGCACACATTTGGGCCTTTTCTCTCCGGCCCAAAACAACAGCCCAGCGTCCTTCCAGACCTTCTTTCTGCTCCTCAACAGGGCAGCAGGCCCACCGCGCACACAACCACACAGGCAAGAACGCTCTCCGTCGTCCTCCGTCTGTATCGTGAGATGAGCGTCGATGGCGGCGCCGCGGTGGTCAACGGACAGCGAGGCGGCGGTCGTCCACCGGCGGGTCAGGCGCGGCCGCGCGGGCACACGTGCACGGCGCACGGGGCGACGGCGTGGTGCGACAGACAGGGGCGGGCGCCGCAGGCAGGTGCCAGGACGAGCGGCCGCTCGACGTCGCGGCGGCGCGGCCGAGCCCCGCGTGAGCGCCAGGGGGCAGGGCACGGCGAGGTTGGAGCCTGCATATGCTAGGTAAAAAATGAAAATGACATCATGTTGATTTCTTTATTACGAATTTTAATATATGCTAGTCTCATTTAATTAGCCCCATTTGATCTTTAGAGGCTCAAAAAATTTTGCAAAGTTCGTATTGATATATCATTTTTTCCCATGCTATTTTTATACCTCCATGTATCGAGGGAACATCTACTCCTGTTATCTCTACAAAATATAGAAACATTATTGTCTCGGTACTATATCGTACAGAATTATTCAAGAACTGAGACAAATATAAATTAGAAGCCGGGTGGAGACAATTTTTTAGATCTATGGGTATTGAATAATTGAAACTGCTCTCACAAACGTCCTGCTAGTCCTACACATAGATTAGGATTTCGTTTTCGATCCTCGACGAAAACACCGAATTTTGTGAAATTTTGGCTGAAATTTGGATTAAGCGAATAAAATTTTAGCCAAATAGTGATTTCTGTCACCATCAAAAAGTCTGAAAATTTTGAACTCTGATCCCACGCCATCCCTTATGGTTTGTTCAGCCCCCCCTATATTGAAATCCTAGATTCGCCACTGGATAAAATTGATAGATACGTTAGATATTCAGTCACAATCTCATTTTCAAATCAAGTTACAACTCAATTCAACACCTTGTGACAAAATATCTGTTGTTGTGAAACTCAATTTCTGAACTTGTTGTTGCTGCAGAAGGTTGCTCCTCCCCTTGCGATGGTGTCGATGCGGGCACCTGGGCGTGGCAGGTTACCTCCCCGTGGAGGTGCGACGTTTGGCATGGTCGTGGCTACGATCTCAACGGCGGCGCTCGCGGGATCCTCGACGGCGGTCGCGGCGGTGGCAGCGGTAGCGCTGGCTCGGATCCTCGACAACGATGGAAATGAGTGAGATGTAGCATCTGGCGGTGGTGTGCGATGGAGAGCAAGGTGCAAAAGTGGCCGTGGACAGCGACGAGCGGAGCCGCCGCGGCGGCGGCGGCAAGATGCTCGGCGGTTGGCACTGCGCACCCATCTGGCAGCGTTGTTTTTTCAGACTATTTGTTTTATTTGGACCTATATGGGCCAATATGGGCTGTATGTATGGACAGTATCACTTGTTTCTTCATGGGCCAGTCGGATGATGGCTCACCAGCAGCAACCACCTCCCTCTGAGGTAGCGGTAAAACTTCAGAGGATCCGGATCCCTCCTCTCACCAGCCTCCTGGCTCGGGCTGATAGCAAAGGTACATGGTGCGTTGCTGAAGCAAAGATACTGAATCCGCGTCCTGTACAGACCCTCCCCATTGTCATCCAAAACCTGCTTGACGGGTCCACCGAATTGTGGTTGGCACAGGTGTACTAGTAGGCATCAAATGAGAATGAGACAAGCTTGGGGGCATCCCGGGCGGCCCGGATTCCGGGCATCATCTATCCATCACGTACTCACCCTGTTCATCTAGCTGACGACTGGTGGCTGGTGCTGATTTGTTCTGAGAGAAAAGTATCTCTGGCTGGTAGCTGGTAGCTGATTTGTTCTGAGAGAAAAATACCGCTGACTGGTGGCTGATAAGCCAGACGAACAGAGTGATTATGTAGTCAAGCAAGTCAATGTGGATGCGTGAAGAGCTGCTGGGCGCCTGGGCCTGGAGCCCTGCACTACACACATTGTTTGGGCGGTTCACTTCACACATACGATCGACGCCACGACGGTGACCTATAGCTAGGAAGTATATATGTGAATATGTCACGAATCTCTGGCGTCATGCATGTATGGCACTGTCAGCATATGTCGTTGCTCCGTGGTACCACCCGTCGATGAGAACAAATTATTGCAAGAAAATTAAGGTTTTTATTTGAAAAACACGGTGATCGGACGCCCTCATACCCTGTGATGACCCATCACAACTAACCAGTCAGCAGTACTTTTCTCTCAGAACAAATCATTCACTAGGTACCGGTTAGCGGTACTTTTCTGTCATAACAAATTAACACCAGCCACTAGGCGACAACAGACGAACAGGGAGGAGAATACGAGATCGACTAGCACCGCGTGCAGCTCGCCGAGCCGGAGGTACATGACGAGCCGGTTCCCGAGGTCAGACCGTCAGAGTACGTAGATCGTCCCGTCCGTCCGACAGACCGACACAGGCTCGATTATTGGCGTGCAGATCGACTCCGAATCATAGCCCGCGCAAGCGCGATGGATATATTGCCGATGCCGCGCAGGCTGGCAAGGCAACAAGCCACCGCCGCCACTGCCAGAGACGACCAACATGGCGCCGCCGACCGTGATGTTTATCCACCCAGCCCTTCTCCCAGGGTCGAGCACCAGCTTCTTCAGCAGCGACGACGACGGCAACGGCGACGGCGCTGCGACGCAGCCTTTGATACTGCAGGTGCGCGTCGAGGTACCACCCTCGCCGTCGGCGGACGGCACGGCGGCGCCGCTGCTCGAGCCCACGGTCGTCGTCGTCGACAGGCCCGGCACCAGTTCATCATCCCCCGCTGCCGTGGCGTTCGTGCTGCTCTTTTGGGCCGTCGTTTCGGTCGCCGGGATCGCCTACTGGAATTTCTTTTGACGCTGACGGGAATTCGATCTCATCGCATGACAGGCTACTACGCTCATCTCGCAGCGATACTGATGATCCTGTCACTCAGTTTAGGAGTATATACACTCAGTACTGTACGTTTGATGATAGTGCAAATAGGGCCAGAGAATTAACTAACGATGCTCTCTTTGTTCATGTTGTGGTTGTAAATTGTAATGACCGTCTCGATCTCCACTAATTACTTGAGAATTAACCATCCCGTCTCCACTTCAGCATCTACGCATTTTTTATACTGGAATCCGGCGTTCTTCCCAGAGCTGCTCCCGAGGCTTTGCAGCAGCTCGTCGTCGGCCGACAACTCCGGCGTGTCATGTGTTGTACGGATCGTCATTTCCAAATAGTAATAGCAGAGATATTGCTGGAATAGTCTAATGGAAAATCAACGGCGACATCAAAAGAGATTTCTGAATGTACTGAGTATACAAGTTACTCACTCCTCTTCCTAATTAATGTCGTACGTGTACAGTGTAGCACGGAACAAGAGCCGGTGGCTTCTGCACAAGCTACTGCAGTTTCTGTCATGGACTATAGTACATGATTTCCCAGATTTCCAAATCACTGCCCCTCTCGTATTCTCTGATATACTGAGGAATCTCTGCCGGATCAATCTGCTTTCCAACGAGACCTGGTTTGTCTCCGTGGATTGCATCCCCGTGTTCTGCAGATAAATGGGGTCAAAGGAAAAGATGTGCTAGTAGATAGCTTGGAAATAATAATGGTTTTGTTAGCTAATCAAGCAGAATTTTGTTTTGCAAATAATTTACCATCTTGAGTAGTTGCGAAGAAACTTCGGAAGTGAGCGTAACCATTGGCCACAACATCTAGTTCGTCCAGACTGAAGTTGTATCTCTTCTCTAGGGCCAAATACAGCACCTACAAAGTACAGGCAAGATCAGGAAAGATTATAACACTCTTAATTCCTAACTTTGGGGAATCATGTTAACTCAAGACCTTGGAACTTGATAGTGTAGATGCTGGATACGACAGTACCTTCTTAGCACCACTTGACATCAATTTCCTCACTGTGTCAAAGAACAAATCAGTGAGATCGTCACTGTAGATAACATCAGCGGCAAACAGGACTGTTGCTTTCTCAGCCTCATCAATTTCATGTGCAGACCATAGGTACCTTAAACTGCATAGAGACATGTGACTTGAACCTAGTGCCAAAGAAACATTTACCAAACCTGAAATAAAGCAAAAGAAAGACTGTATACAGGAGTTGGAAACTCCATCTAGTGTTTGTGCACTATCAGGTGGATTACCTTCCCCAGCCCCACCCTTTCCCAAGACTGTGACGAGTTTTACAATAATTGTGTCGGCACTTTCTGAAGAATGATGAAGGCTCCACTTCCCTAGAGCTAAAAGCCCCCAATGACTAAGCTGTGTGCAGGTCAGAAGGTGCCTTCATTTACACGTGAACTCACATACTCTTGTGTCAATTTGTAGCCCATCCAATATATGATGTTTGCCTTTCAATTCTGCAATCAATTTCGAATCTACTCTGTTTGCCTACTTGATGGTGCTACTGACCTCTAAACTATATGGTTTGTAAACTCTATGGAAAATTAGTGTGGAATATTTCGTTTCTAAACAGGAAGTGGTAAAGGAACATATGATCTGATATTCAATTTCCAGAATCATTTTTACTGGTGCATCATGAACAATAATGTAAGTGGGATCAATTGGTGCAAAGAAAACCTTGGATCAGAAGGATCACATGTACTCACTGGTGGAGGCCATGACAATTTCCAGTCCAGTTCCCTTACACAGACTTTAGCTTCATCAAACTTTAGCGTACCAGAGTTGAAACGGACATTGGCCAAGCAATTATCTAGGATATCAGTGCCTCTATCTGTTCATTCCCATTGGTAAACAAATTTTGTAAGGACTGAAGATAGCAAAGTGGCAAAACATGAAAAAGAAATCGAACATGTAATGTACTTGGGTGTTGGAAGGAACTCAAATAATATCACAGAATCCACAAAGTTATAAATATGAAACATTTTCCACCCAAAAGATAAACATGAATTCATCAAGTCATGAAATATCAACCGAACATTTCAATATTGTGTCTTGGCTAAACTCGTGAGAGTAGTTATTAATACTAACAGGGTTTAACATTTCAATGGTACAAATGATCTTAATGTTCTCTCTTCTTTAAAATGATATTAATATTTCGTGAAGTAAGCAAGTAATAAGGATCACAACTGAAATCAGACTCCCACATTGTATTGAAGTTCTTAGCCCGACCAATTTTTCATATATCAAGATGGGATATCTCAATTAAATCTATTTGTCGAACAGAAGCCAAAAGAATCAAATCACCATACATGTTAGGTTAGTATGGAACATGAAATTCATGGGTAAATTGGACTTTAAAGGAGGCATAAGTACCTGTAACAAAAATCCTTCTAGCAACTCGAGCTAGTGCCAAACCTACTAAACCTGACAAACATTGCTGAGTTAAGGATATATCATTTGCAGTGGACTTAGAGTGCTTCAACAGACAAAGCACGGTACTATCACTCAGAAACCCCAATCCACTAATTTTCATACAAAATCATGAATTATCACCTGTTCCAGCACCAACTTCTATAGCAGTAACACCATCAAAGTCCGAAGATGTGAAGCTTTTGTGCAAAACAAAATCCGCTAATAGTAAGGCAGCTTTCCAAACCTGCAAAACAGTACATCAATGAATAACACGAGTCCATGACAGAAAAAGGACAATGCAACTAATAAGCACCATGGGCATTCTCCAAACCTGAAGGCCAACGCTCTTGAGTGAGCTGGTAACACCATGCTGAATGTTGAGCAGATGGTAGTCACTTCTAACTGAAGGCCGAGAAAGCTTAAATGAGCAGCTCGCCAATCACATCAGCACAACAAGCAGGAACCAGCAATTGATTTACCATGTTTGTTTCTTCTCCTCCTCCTGTCAAGAAGAAGATCCCCATCCTCATCCACGGCAACAGCATCAGGCGAACCACCTTGCCAAACAGTGTCAATCATCATGTGACCACAACGAGAAATTCAAACACATATACACCAAAAGAATCTCTACGACACCACCAAACAACGCAAAGACACATCCACTCCCACAGACTACAGTACCGTTAACTTACAAGAACCACTCGTCGCCGCGATCGGCTCACTCCCGCCGTTGCCATCGCTGCCGTTGTCCTCGGATGCTCCTGAAAATGACGAATCAAAGTTCAGTACAGTACAAATCATCGCCTTGTCCAGTTGTCCCAACAATCTTGCCTCGGTTAGCACCAAGAGGCAGTGCAGGGAACGTGTATGATGAAATGCGCACAAGGAGCGGGAGTTGCTAGTCAGCTGGTACCTAGGGGTCGTGAGGAGAAGCTGAAGCGGGAGACGTGGAGGCCGGAGAAGTGCGGCGGGCAGCCCAGGTGCACCTCGCTCATCACCTGCTCCTCCTCGTCGGCTCCGCCGCCTCCGGCTTCCATCTCGGTCGGCCAGCGGTCGCTGTCGCAGCCTCGCGATGGCCGATGGGGCAGGTCAGCAGGTGGAAAACTTGTCGTCAACTGGGCGTCTTCTATGGGCCTGGTTATGGGCTTTACACTCTGGGTTGTGTCCATACAGCAGCGTTTTATTTTTATTTTATTTTTCTCATTTGAAACGCCACAGCGATTCTGCATTTCTGGCTTTGTGCGACAGCGCCGGCGGCAATTCTCCGGCGATATTCAGTCCCGGGCGCCACGGACACCGCCCATGGCCAAGTGCAGGAGCACCTGGCGGTGGAGGAGGCGGAGTCGCCGCGGGATCGCGGGGAGCTCGAGCCGCCTTCCTCCAGCAACACAGGTGCTTTCCTCTTCTATCGCCTGATGATTCCCCGTGCATCGTGCGCGAACCATTCGATGAAATACCTTTCTGGATTGGATTGGTGTGACTGGTTTAATACGACGCCTGATCATCCGTGCTCTAGATCTAGTTAGGGTTTCCAGTGGATAACGTGGTCCATGAGACAGTGGTTTGAATACTGTCTTTGAGATTGGTGGTGATCTGAGCCTTCGAGGTACAGCCCACCTGCCTCTTGTGCAGTAGTACTCATACAAATCTAGTTCCAGAAAAATGTTTGCACTTTCGTACCTTGAGCAAAGCAATATTGAAGTGTATTTCAGATAGTACCGAACTTGGGGTTCTAAACTTCTAGTTCTAGGCAAATGCCATGGTGCTTGTAGTTGCAGTGTGATTTTTATTTTAATTCGTGATTAGCTGTTTTGCCGGAGTTGGATTTCTAGTATCCTTAAGGCCTCGTTCGGTTGTTGTGGGTTGGTTCCTATCCCTGAACCGATCATGGCCAGGATCCAGTGGATCCACCGGATCCACTCATTCCTGGTCCTCTTGTTGTATTCATTCCGGTAACTAAAAAAATTCTGTTCGGCTAGCCCAGGAACAACATGCATGATTTCCTACCTGTTGCTCTTAAGTACGTACTACATTACAGGCTAGCGGAAGATCCAAACTGAAGTGTGACAGATATATAATACAAATAGATGGAAGCATGCAGTAATACTTACCGCCCAAACAATAATCACACAGCTAATTTAGTTCCAACTTCCAAGTAATTTAGACATGATACTACATATAATTTAGTTCCATCTAGCTTTTTCAAACATCTGAAACTTAGACCTTGAAGCTTGCATGCCATCTACCAGCATAGAAGAACAATGACTCTACAAGTCTACATAGCAGAGCATCAAGTCGCCGAGTTTCTGAAGCCATCTGAACAAAAGAAGCTGATTCTCAAGTTCGGCACCGATGTTCTTTCTCTATGGTACTTGACTCCTTGTGCATCAGCATTTTGGTAAACTAATGTTTCAGCATCTGAAACTGCAAGGAAATAAGGAAATTAAAGCAACAATTCACATGTTCTTCCAGTGCTGCAAAAACTAATTTTTCAAATAAATATCTGTTAACATAGAGGACCAGCCAAAACAAAGATCTGCATCTCCTAAACTAAAAAAGAACAGAGCACAATTGCACACTACTATTTAAATTCAAGTGTGCTACTGCATACTCCTATTTCAGAGCTACTGGTAGTAGCAATGCACACTAACATTTAATTTAAATTAACTAGGAAGAGAGACACAATACACTAACATACTCCATATCAGTTCCTGCTTGAAAAAAATATGATTCAATCAACGAAAAATGACAACCACTATTTGTAGCATGTAACAGAAATACAACCCAATCAGTTAACTATGTAATAGTATTACTGAATCATGGACAGTCAGACCAATCGACGTGCATCTTGGGATTTGGTAATCCTAATTCTTACAAATGCCCTTAAGAGCGTATAGATGTGCCACATTGGCATATATTAATCCTAATTCTTACGAATGCCATTACATATGTATAATTTTTCTAGAGTGCATAGATGCATCTTGGGATTCATGAGCAGAGGATAGACGAAATCAAGGTAACATAAAAAACAAGAACTATCATCGCATCTAAAGAATTATATGTAGCAGGTTCGACAACATGTATCAACCAATCTCTAAGTCACATGAGTGCAAATCATAATCTTTTCATCAGCAACCCCATGTACGCACTCTGATAACAAAAGAATCAAACACTCCTAAAGATATTCACAAATTTATCCAAATATGGTTTCTGCATAGCCTGCAAAGTGCAGGTCTATACAAAAGTCAGAACATTTCTACTATTTCTGGCCAAAATCTAGCAGAGATGGTTGATCCAAAATTTCAAAATTCACTAGCAACATTGCTATTGTTGATCCAAAATTTCAGTATTCAGTAACATTGCAGAGACGGTTTCTAGCCATAAGGTTGATCGTTTAGCAATTTGATATCAGAGTGACAATACTGAAAGTCAGAACCCTGTAACAGCAGGGGAATTTATTTGATTTCAGTTGTACCTGTTGATGCTAGAATTACATGGATGAAGCTATAGAACTACTGCAAGGGAAAAAAAGAAACACAAGAGAAAGGCCCCTGTGATAGATTGTTTGGAGCCTAAAGAACATCATCTCCGGAATTATCTAAAACCAATACCTAAAGAACATCTGAGCAGCTACTGATGCATCCAGGGAGCAAAAATCAAATAACACAGCGAGCAGTGGCAGTCATGCCACCGCGCCACTGTTGGTGGCAGGGCATGCCCCCGACAAGAGGAACTGTGGATCCTGAGGGAACATCACCGTCGACGGCGGCGTCATCCATGGGAACAACCTCATGGAGGTGGCCGGCCGCACCGGGCAGATCGGGAATGGCGACGCGGCCCCCGTCGACGTGCTCTACCTCACCGGCAACAGCTCAACTACACCAAGAACTTGACCAATCTTGGAGCTGCGCAATCAGCCAGGAGAGGGGAAGGAAGAGGGCGGCGCTTACCGGTGAGAAAGCTGTGCTGCGCCGCCACGCCGTCACCTCCCTCGCCGCCACCGCCTCGTCACCTCGCTTCGTCTCGCGCCGCCAGCCGCTCCCGAGGGTTCGTTCCGGAGGGTCAGAGGTGGGGTTTGTTTCCGAGCCGTATTGTGAAGAGGGGGAAACCAAACCGGCCCATGTATGATTTCGAATCAGGCTAACCGAACAGCATTTTTTATTGACCTCTAGACTTCATTCCAATCCGGCCCAAACCACTCGGAACGGGCCCGTTCCGACGGAAACGAACAAGGCCTAATCCTTTTACCTTGGCTTGTTCCTTCAATATAACTGCCCAGGAATACACCTGGATCCGACTCTTGATGCTTTCATGTTTTAGAATCTCAGAGCCTCTTTTTTTTGATAAAATCAGTAACTTTTTGTTGATCTATTGGTACTACTGTCACGCACAAGCATTCACTATTGTCATGCATGGACATGGAAAATATATTCCTGTTCCTCAAAAGAAAAAAAAAGAAACATATTCCTATGTCCTTGTTGGCCCTCCCTAAAACTGTTGTTCATGGTGCTCCTTGTCACCTTTTTCCTGGCTGCTGGCCTCTATTGATGGCCCTGTAGGATGCTGAGGTTGCGCGCATGAGAGGACCCTCAAAAGTTGAAAACACATGTTTCCATTTGACATGCTTATTATCCTCTGTAATTGGTTCAAAGGGCATAGTGCTGCCCCCAGTGTGATTTGGTACTGTCCACAAGGCATATTGATTGCTACATGCACCATCTTCATTAATGTGTGTCTATGTTCTGGATGGTAGCAAGTACTTAAGCAACATTAGCTAGATGCTTGGTCATTTCATGAGCACTGTAGGATTGAAGGTGTAACCAAAATCTCATTCAACGTTTTGCAGAGTGACACAGTTGTGGACTGAACATAGGAGACGACAGAGAACGCCCTGAAATCTAGATATCTCATGAGCTCTGGCAGTATAAAAGATATCAAACAGAAAGAGGTAGGCGAGAGCAACTGCAGGCCAGTCAAACCTTCTCATACCAACAGCAAATTTCAAAGGCATTTAAGTTGTTCCTCTGTTTCCCGTGACCAATTTGTTTCTCTTTTGTGCAAAACATAGCGGTACTCATGCTGGTGGTGGTTGCAATTGGGCGTCAGTCCTCGAACTATTTTGCTGAAAGGTGTTGGTCCAGCAGACCAACACACCACGTGAGAACTCCAATGAGTGCTGCCATGGAAAGCGGGAAATGCCGGTTTCCAAGATCCAACACCGTCCGTTTGAAGAAAAGAAAGAAAATGGTGGTAATGAGGTAGGCTCTCTCTGTCTCCTTTCATCGAAAGGGTATGCATCCAAGTGTAGAGTAGCAACTGGCAGAGCGTGTCATCTTCTGAATCTGATCGTTCGGTGTCACCTCCATGACTCCATCTCAGGAGGCAACGATGCTGACCCGGTCACACGATATTTTTGGTGCTTTTGATAGGAACGTTTTGGGTTCCTTTCTTCACTATGGGGGCGTCGAAGAATCTAACCAGCATCTTCCTAGCTTGTGTGCTTACGTTAGTCGTCGAAATGGCATCTGTATTCAGAGTACTAGGGGAATCTCACCCGTGCATTGCTGCGGGAATTAAGAAAAATGCAATGATCGTAGGAGAGAATTTCGGCAACCTCGCGCGTCTGATCATAAGAGAGAATTTCGGCGACCTCAACAACCTCGTCGCCGCCGTTGGTAATTCTTTGATCTAGGTTTGAACACCACGCGCGTTGCTGCGGCCCTAAACCCTAGAGTAATCGGTGTTACCGTGTGTTAGCATGATGACATACTAAAGTCACGGTGGTATTTCACCAAAATTCACCTAGCTTTATTTGCAGTCCAAAAGGAACTTTAGAAACCATAACTTACACTTTTTTTAAGCGTAGTTTAGGGGTGGTGCCGGGCTTACTCACGTGTTGAATAGCTATTTAGTATAAAAATGGATATATTTCATGATGTCAAATGAAAAAAAATCCGATCGTTATGTTTCTGCTAGGACTATCTACGCTGCTATTCCTTTATATTCCTCAATTCCTTGCGCGTTGCCGCGAGTATGTAGGAGAAATCTATGAGTTAGAATATTACTATCACCCTCCAATTCTTTTTCTTTCTTCTTTTTCCTTTTCCTTTTCCTTTTTTTCATTTTTTTTATTTTTCACTTTACTCTATACCAACTACCATCGATGGGGCTTATTTGTCATTTTATCAAAATATATTCATATGACATCTTGTTTTGAAGGATTTATTAAAAGGAATCCAATGGGGTAATCAGAATTTAATTTGGTTTTTTGATTTTTGAGTTATAACATTTTTTAGCTAGTTCAAACAATGGGGTCCACCACTGGATGTCATGGTCTTAGTGGGACTGTTGAGGTGGCATATTTGCATATTGAGAGAACTCCTTAGTGGGGAGCTCCTATACAAGAGTTATAGATTTCACAATTGATTGGCCCGTGAGCGTTTTACTTTGTTTATTAGCCTCTCGAAGCAATATACTTGCTTTGGTTCAGTTGATTGAAGGGAACGAACTCCAATTTCTCGATCACTTCACACTTTTGAAATCAACCTAGCTAAATGTTTGGTGTCATTTTTCAGGCCTGCAGTTGAGGTTGGGCAATCGCTGTGGAGTTGCGCATCGCATTGTCTCAAACTCGAGACTTTGGACCAGCCTCCGCACCTCCCGAATCAGGTACCATCACTGTCAAGATCAAATAGTTGTTCCTATCAACTTGTTCCAAATGCCACCCCCTGTGACTGTGGGTACCTCGGGTTTGGTGTTGCAAGTAAAGGATGGGGGGACTTCTCCGTACTGTTGCATTGGCCACTTCCGGGGAGCTCCTCCCTTGGCCGCATTTGATTCCCTCCCCTCTTCGCGCGCGCGCGCGGCCTCGCGCTGCTGCGGCTGCGCATCTCGTGGCAGGAGGGGGAGCGTAAAGGCGCGCTGCTCCACGGCGTAAGTGCCTGGCAAACTGTTGGCGCCCCTCCTGGTCCTTGCCACGTTCCAGTTCGAGCAGGACCTTGCAGAAAATAAAGTGCCGGGGGTAGGGTAACCAACCAGGTTAACAGGATTTCTTCCTGAAACCTGATGGCATGCATTGCATATTTGCATACTGTACACATTTTCAAAAGGGTTTTCGAAAGGGGGAGCTGAACTGAAAGGCGTCTGGTTCTTCGGACAAAGGTTTTGAGCATCTATTTTCTACTATCCGGAATATCTATGCAAGTATGGTGAAGGGGGTCGGCCCTGTTTAGTTCTCAAATGTTTCACTAAAATTCTCACCTAGAGAACCGTGTCAGTTCATTTCTTCTTTCTACGCACACGATCCAATGTAAAAACTTTTTTTCATCAAAATTTCACGAACTAAACTGACGGTTTGCGCTGAAATGGGATTGAAGTGACTGTTTGCGCTGGCTGTGATTGATGAGCAGTAAAGACGGGCTGAAGCCTGCAGCGACACCCTCTGCCAGTCGCCTCAAGGGAAGACAGATAGAGGAGAGAGGGAGAGGGAGCAACCGAGCAAGGAGAGCACAGTGGTGGAGGGAGGCAAGAAAAGGAGGAGCAAGGACCTCCAATGTACTCTTGGATTGGCCGCTTATGGAAATACTCTGCTTGCCCGCATTTGATTCCCTACCTACCCCCAGCTGTTCATGACGATGCTTGGACACGCAGCACTGCACACTGCACTGCTCGGAGATCCAGCACAATAAAAGCAACCATATATCTCTCTCTCACATACGGTAAATGCAGCTACGACACGAAGCTACTATTTTTACTCGCTGCCACTTTCTTCATCTCGCAATGTACGTGCTGCGAAATCCTGCTTGGTTTTTTTTTTAACGGACGGTGGAAGCTTATTCTTCCCCGAATTTTTATTAGAAGAAGAGAGTTGACCCAGTTTATAAGGAAAATCGGGTCCGAAAACCATACAACTCGGGTCCATCGATCGCACAAATAGGGGAGCAGAACCCCGAACGACTCCGGTCCGCAGACCATACAACTAGGTCCTTCGGTGGGTTGGATTGGAACCTCAACACGCACCTCTCAACTCAACAACTCATCGGTCGGATTGGGACATCGACACGATCAACTCAAACAACTTCAAAGGATCGGTCCAGTCGGATTAGACATCGATCCGGGTTTCCACAACTCCGTTCTGTCGTCGACGCGAGCCACACTACCAGGAACCACAACCTCTCTTCTCCCCCGTTCAAAGGAGAAACTACTGCCCACTATAACTTTTTTTTCTTTTTTTTACAAAGAAAAGAAAAAAAGAAGAGAAAGACGTCCTCACAGAGCGACCACCGCCGAAGCACCATGTCGACGAAGACCCGGCGACGCCACCGAACTTGGGCAGAGGCAGGTAAGCGGCCAAGATGCCCGATGTCGCCTTCAAGAAGGGCATGACGTCGTCGCGCCATCGACACCGTCCCCTGAGCGCGTCAGGGGAAAGGGTTTTCACCCGCATCGTCACCGCCGAGCAGTGTGAATGGCCGGCGCCACCAACCTCGCCACCGCGGCGCTGCCGAGGCGCCACTGCACGACCACCGCCACGGACACCACCACGATGCCGCAGGTGCACGATCGCCCAAAGACCGTGGCCGGGCGTGCCACCACGGCACCGCCGACCCGCCACTGCTCATCACCCGGGCCCCTCGCCACCCGCCACCACCACGGCCGCCAGGGAACCTGCCGCAGACGCCACCGCCGCTGCCGGGACAGCAACCGCGGAAGCCACAACGGCTGCCATCCGGGACCACCAGGGGGCCCGCACACCGAGGCCACAAGGGGACAGATCCGGCCACAAGGGCGCAGATCCAGCCACCCTATGGACGGAGTCGGGCACGGCCGGCCGGAGGCAGGCCACCGCCGCCGCGGACGGGGCACCACCCCACCACGTCGCGTCGCCGCCCCGGGAGCAAATCCGGTGACCGAGGGGGCGGGGGCAGCCAGACCCCGGCGGACGGAGCCCGTCGCGTCGCCGCCCCGCAGCCCGCCCAGGCCGCGAGCTGCCGCCGCTAGCGAGTTGTGAGGCCCCGCAGCCCGCCGGGCCCCCCGGCCACCGCCGCCAGCGAGTGAGGCCCCCGCACCGCAGCCAGCAGGCCGCGTGCCGGGCCCCGCCGCCGTCGCCGCCACCGGCGGCCGCCGGCCCGTCGAGGGAGCAGATCCGGCCCCCTAGGGTGCGGATCCGGCCACCCCATGGGTGGATCCGAGCGCCGCCGGCCGGAATCGACCACCGTCGCCATGGAAAACGGAGGAGCCGCCAAGCGAGACGCGAGGGGGGAGGGGAGGGGGATGGGAGGGGAGGAGAAGAGGAGGGAGGCGGGGCCTCGCCGCCGCCTTCCTTGCGGCCGGCGGCCGCTCGGGCGGCGGCGAGGATGGCCGGTGGAGTTGGAGGGGATGGCGGCCGCGGGGACCGGGGTCCGCCCGTGTCGCCCCGAGCAGGACGACGCGGGGGCAGGGATAAGTCTGAATTTTTATAAATCCTGCTTGGTTTCTTTGAGATAAAAAAAGGCTTTGTTCTGCGAAAAGGGTAAGGGGGAGTTCATCTTCGTGGCACGCACGCCTCTGCTGCCTGATATGATTGTATTCTAGATCTCTTTCCTGGCCTGGCGTTTTTTTTAATTTAATTTTTTTTCTTGCCTGGCGTTTTTCATCTTGAACACTTTGGGCTGTAGTGGCTTTGTCTTGCTTTTGGGGAGGAGAACATAACTTGAGGCACCTACCAAATGTCGACTTCTCAAGCTTAACATTAACATATATTCCAAATGTGCCTTCATGGTTGAGAAGATTTTACACATACCATTATTTCCAAAAACAACTCATCGAAACGTTAAAAGGGCATTGATTTTGTAACAAAAGTTTGGAATGATTGCCTCCACCAAACCAAAAATATCAGTTAGACATATCTACATTGTTGGAAGGGAGCATCGAGCATCCTGACGCACGCATGATCTAAAAAACCCAACTCATCAACAGATAACAAAGGGTATCATCAAAAAATTCTACATCCCCAGCATGGCAGCATCCAATAGCATTGCAAACAATGCAATAAAAAAGTGACATAGGAAACAATATTACGCTTCCTTAGCGTTGCAAACATGGTGCAACAAACCAAAATTAAACTAAGGGCCAACAAGGACACAAGATCCTCTTACGAAACTTTCTCCAGTCAACATAGTTGCAGCCACGTCTCAATCACAAAAGGCAGAAAAAAACATTGGAGCAGAAAAGAAATATCTCAACCACTTGCTTCTTTTGTTCCGAACAAATCAAACATTCATCCTCCCACTTTTTCCTATCTTCCCAAAATTATCTTCCTATCATGTGAAGCAAAGCAAGCACACACCACCCACGGACTAACTTGCAGCACCATAAAAAAAACACTAGACATGTGGATGGAGGTAACACGAGGATGTTTTTTTAACTTCAATCTGAAATTCACTCGCACGAGGATGTCGAACTCAGGATAGGAGTAGGTGTCACTTGATCCCCGACCTCTACCCAGTTCGGCCGGAGAAAAAAAAGTAAATACTCTTTGTCGAAAGGTGAACAATACACTTATCCTTCAGCACCATACCATTATCGTAAGGTGAAGATTACACTAATACAGTTATACTTGTGGGACGGTCTGTTTAGTTCTCCAAAAGTCTCTAAAATTTGCGCATTGAAGACCGTGTCACCTCTCACAGAACACGTTTCTCAATGCAAAAATTTTACCACTTTCAGTAAAAAAAATCACCAACTAAACGGTGCCTTATGATGTTTGTTTCTGCAAGTTCACGGACACGCGGACCACGCGATTAATGGCCCGTGGACACGGCCATGCACGGTGCATGCATGCATGAGCATGATGATGCCTTTCGATCTGGTTAACGTGGGACTCGGAGCCGGAGGTAGATACAAGCTAGGAGACGATAGATGATGCTGCGCTGCATTTCTCTCATCTCATGGCCATATGCTGGTATTGAAAGCCAGCCAGCCGGCCGGCCATTTTCACCGGCGCAAGCAAGAGAGAGAGAGCAAGCGTGTGTTTAGATCTTAAAATTGAGATGCAAAATTTTGAGATTTTGCACGGATTTTGGACTGAAAAGCACTGTTCCGAACTGAAAAGCACTGTAACACTTTTCGTTTGTTTGTGGTAAATATTGTCCTACTATGGTCTAACTAGGCTCAAAAGATTCGTCTCGCAAAGTACATCCAAACTGTGTAATTAGTTTTTGATTTCATCTACATTTAGTACTCCATGCATGTACCGACATTTTTGATGTGATATTTGATGTGATAGGGAGTGTATTTTGGAGGAAATTTGGGCTCTAAACACACCCCAAGCGGAAGTGGAAGGTGGGGGCCTTTATGCAGCGAAGAGTGAATGCGGACAAAAGGGCTAGGTTTACGTCGGAATAGGCAGGCACTAGTGTTGGCTGAATGCGAGAAACCTACGACCTCTAATCTCAAGCTACTGCCCCATGCCATGACAGCCACTACTGCATGCAGGACTGGGACTGGGACTGGATTTTATTTGAGTGTCTGATAGACCCTCATTAGTTCCCATTATCTGACCAATGAATTGAAGCCAGGTGGTAATATGCATCTGAAACTTTTGAAGACAAGAAACCATGCATGGTAAGAGGTACATGTCACCTCAATTCGAATCCTCGACTCAAGTTTCAGTTAGGTTTTTGTATAGTAGGTCTTTCAAAAAAAAAGGTTTTTGTGGTAGTCAATGGTAACTTTTTCTTGTTTTCCGAATTGAGAAATTGGTATGTATAGATTGTAGGAGTATGTTCATTTTGAAACAACAACGGCCTGGACGATGTACACATGCAAACAAGCAAGTGATGTGTCATTGTGCACCATGAAGAGACAGATATGATGGGTGAGGGTTAGGTGACAAGCCCCAAAGCAGGACGGATAGAGGAGGAGGCCGGAGGAGCTAGGTTGTGCGGGCCTGCGGGGTCCCTCTCACTCTCAGCTTGTGGCCGCTGGACTGGTGTTCTCCCATCCTTCCAACCCCATAAAAAGAAGACGCATGACATGAAGTGATATCCCTGCTCAGAAATCTTTCCTTTTCCTTGGCCTTCCCTTGATACCTCCAGATTCTTTGACAGACCGCAACGAAGTGCTAGTGTGCGACACATACACATCACTTCCCGTCTTCCCCTCTCTCTCACATACACAGAGAAGAAGAGATAGATAGAGAGAGAGGTGATCAGCTGGTATCAAATATATCATCCGACTGCACAAAAGGAAAAGTTCCAATGATGCATTCCATCACATAGAGAAGCCTCGAGCCAAGAACTCTCCGTGGGTGTGCGTGTCTGTGTACGTGGTGGCAGTGTGGCACGGCCATGGCAGCCACCAAGAGATCTTTCCACGGCGGCGGCGGCGGCGTCGACGGCATTGCACGCGCCGTGGCGGAGGAGGAGCTGCAGGTTGGTCGGCGGCAGCCGGAGGAAGGTGCCACCAGGATGATCTTTGGCTTCCCGGTGCCCGGTGCGCCTACCCGGCCGGCCGCCGCCGTCACCCAGCAGTTCTTCCCGGCCACCGTGGCGGCCGCCGCGCCGCCGGCGCCGGCGCCGGCGCAGGCAACGGAGCAGTGCCACGTGGCCGCGCCGCCGTCGGCCGCGGACCAGTGGGTCCGGTCGGCGTCGAGGAAGAGCCGGCGCGGGCCGCGGTCCCGGAGCTCGCAGTACCGCGGCGTCACCTTCTACCGCCGCACCGGCCGGTGGGAGTCCCACATCTGGTCAGTCCCCCCTCACATACGCGCGCTTCCGTTTCTGCAATTGGCTGGGTTGATGCCATGCCTTTCAGCCATTGGAAGTAGCTCTGCTGTGCGATCTCCAATCTCCTGTTCCATTTGATGTTCATTTCTCTCTCTCCCTCTCTTGCTTTCCTTTGATTGGCAGGGACTGTGGGAAGCAGGTGTACTTGGGTGAGTTCCTGTCCATTCAAACGCTGAAGCTTAGTACCATGATTTATTGGCATTTATTCCATTTAATCATGTGTCAAGTTTTGTTCACGGATGCTGGTTTTTTTTTCTTCATTGTCATTTTTGCTAGGTGGATTTGACACGGCTCAGGCTGCTGCAAGGTTTGTAGAAATTATGCAGATTTTTTTCATCGTACAAAATAAGAGGAAATTTGTTGTTTTCATCTGAAAATACGCTTTGTTCTCCGACCACTGCCTTTGCAGGGCCTATGACCAAGCTGCCATCAAGTTCCGCGGCGTGAACGCTGACATCAACTTCACCCTGACCGATTACAAGGATGAGATAAAGAAGGTGATGATCACTGATCAGAGCAGAGCCATTGTTTCTCTGCTTTTTTGCTCTGTTCATCTGCATCTATCCTGCTGTTTGATTCTGTTCTTGCCATGGCATTGCCAGATGAAGAACTTCAGCAAGGAGGAGTTCGTCCAGGTGCTCCGGCGGCAGGGCGCCGGCTTCGTCAGGGGGAGCTCCAGGTTCCGGGGAGTCACCCAGCACAAGTGCGGCAAGTGGGAGGCCAGGATAGGCCAGCTGATGGGCAAGAAGTACTAACACTCTGAACGATTACTGCAAAATCCTGTGGTTAATTTGGACCTTTGGCTTGATCTCCTTGTCATTGCTGCAGGTACGTGTATCTTGGCCTCTATGACACGGAGTTGGAGGCTGCCCAGTACGTTTTGCTCGCTGCACTCCTCTGCATTTCTGTTACCCATCACTGCCCGTTGCAGGATGACATTTGTTCAGTTGTTGCCATGTACTACTCATGTGACAGTTTCCCGGTTTGTGCCATGCATGCTAATCTAAATCAGGGCTTATGACAAGGCTGCCATCAAGTGCTACGGCAAGGAAGCGGTCACTAACTTTGATCCCCAGACGTACGACGAGGAGCTCCAAGTGCAGCGTGAGTCATGTTCTTGTTTCTTTTCTTTTCCATGATCGAGCCATGCTCTTCAGGTGTTCTAATCCAAATTTGTGTTTGTGATGCGTGTGCAGCGTGGGGCGGTGAGCTCGACCTCGAGCTCAGCCTCGGCTGCGCCGGCAGCGACCCTTCCGCCGCCGCCGCCGAGGCGTTCAGCACCGCGCCGAGCAGGCAGAGGACGATGACCCTGACGGTAAACAAACCATTGCTACCCCTGCCTGAACTGCCTCGGGCACTGACACTGAAAGTCTGAAACCGTTTCGGTGCCGGGAAACCCAGCTCGGCCTGCCGGCGGAGGACGAGGAGAAGACGGGCGCCGGCGGCGACCCCCACTGGAGCTTCCGCTCCAGGCGGCCTTCCCCGACTCCGCCGGGCACGTTCCGGCTCCTCCTGGCTGACGACGACGATCACTCTCGCCACCCCGGCACCGGCAGCAGGGACGATAACGATGCTCTGCACATGCTCCAGATGGTACGTCTCCCGTACGATCACTGATCTGATCAGCTCACACGCACACACAGTAACCTCCAGACTGTTCAGCAATGAAAAGGATGCATCAGCGAGATAGTTTGCTCGGTTTCCTTTCCGGTGAACACTGACCGACCCGGCAGCACCTGACCGACGCGCAGGGCCAGGTAGGCAGCAGTGGAGGAGGAGGTGGCGCGGCAGCGGCAGGAGCGGCGGCAGGGGCACACATGCGCTGGCTCAACGGCGGCAATAACTGGGCGCCGCCGTACGCCACGGCCCCCCGGGCCGGCCCCGACGACGACGACGACGCTGCTGCAGCATCATCAGGATTCCCACTGGGCCGCTGCAGCCGCCGCCCACGGCGTCCAGGCGGGCCAGCGGCCACCGCTGAGCAGCCGCCTGTCCAGCACCAGCAACAGTGGTGGCGCTGACGCTGAGGCGATGAGCGGCCACTGAATCGGCCAGCCACGGCCAGTGGCGGCGACTGGTGGCCGGTGGCCGAAAGATTCTAGCGAGAAGTGGCGTTTCGCCTCGGCCGCCGCGCCGGCGCCGGGGTTCCCTTTTTCGGGTGAAGCAAGGTTGGCAGTGAGGCGGGGGCGGGGCGGCGTCATCCCTACGCCCGTGGGGCAGCCGCGGCGGCCCACCGCGCGCCTACCCCGCGGCCGGCAGGAACAATTCCGACGCCGAGAATATAGCTGTAGGGAGGAAATGGGTGGCACTGTGGCTACAAGAACGCTGTACGGATCGTTTCGTCAGGCTGGGAAGTTTTGAGCAGTTTTGAGCGATGGGAGCTCGGAATTTTCCTGACCTGAAATATGCTTTTGCATTGGGTGCGTGATCACTAGTTTGTTTCTTTTTAGTTGGCCTCGGTAATTCTAGTATTGTAAGCTAAGTAGTTTACATGCATATGACGGTGCTCTAGCCTCTAGGGATGTTGAATGGATGAAATGGAATTGTGGAAATGAACGGTATGTATGATCCACGTCCCAAATTGCTGCTTCAACGTAAAGCTTGTATACCGACCTAGCTAGTTCATCTCGACTTGTTAAATCTATCGGGCTAGCTGAAAATGATTGAGTGGGAATCTTTGGTTCACTGGGGTTCATAGTTCAATAGCATAAGATTAATCACTTAATAATGTGGATATGCATGTCATAAAACTAAGAAAATGCAAAAAAAATGTTATAGAGTAGTAAGTAGCTCTTAAGTTTTGTCTTAAAGTAAAATATCTCTAAGTTTTCCAAGTTTAGAAAAATATATTAACTCTAACAATACCAATTAAATATACAAAATATATTTATGATGAAATCAATATAACTTCTTTGGCACGATGGTACGTTTTTCTATATAAACTTTGTTGAAGTTAGAAAATGCAGTATATTTTGGAACTGCAAGGAAGCAAGAGGGCTAGCCCATGCTGACGTATTGACCCACACACAAACTCGTCAGAGAAGGCAGTATGGATTTAGGCCCAAGCCCAATAACGATACCCTCGACAAATCGAGCCCTCTGGAGAAGTTCGGATCTTCTTCCTCCTCTCGAAAAGGAAAAAGTCCTTTTTACCTCCTTGGATATTGGGCTGAGTCCGTATTTCCTCTCTCAACCACAAAACCGGGTAAATTACCTCCCTCCACTCTCGAAACCATTCACTTTACCTCCTTGGTCCGGTTTTGGGTGGTTTTCAAAGCGGTTTTGTCTTTTTATTTAGTTATATATATCCACTGAATCTTTAAAAAATCATAATAAATTATCAAAAAAATCATAAAATGGAAAGTTTAGTTTTTTTACCCCACAGAAGTATATCCACACAGTAAATTTATAACTGAATTATTGACTTATTTAAAAAATCATAATAAATTATCAAAAAATCATAAACTATTGTATGATTGAATTGTAATAAAAATTTCATTGTCATTGGATCATGTATAACTGAATTATTGACTTATTTAATTTTATTTTTACTAAATAGTTTTTAAATATAAAGTGTGTAAAATAGAAATGAGTATGAAATATTTACTACTGTTCAATCATATAATAATTAGCCCATTATAAAAATATCACCACAATGTGACCATAGATGTGGCGTCTATGAATTAATTACATAAAACATAGATCTAAATCTAAAGGGACAACTTTGTGCTAAATCATACTATTTTATATGTTTACTGTATAGATATACTTACGTGGAATACAACAAAATTTAATTTTCAATTTCATGATACTTTTGTGATTTGTTATGATTTTTCAAAGATTCAGTCCAAATCTATACTATAAAGATCGAATAATTTGAAAAACCTTTCTCACCTAATTTGGGTCCACCTTACCCCTCACGCCGGACCCACCCGTCATCTATTTGGGGGAGTGGATAGGGTGGTAGACCCATAGAATCGCAATTTGGAAAGCGTTTCTGCCAAAAACGAAATTTTTTTCTCACCCACCCCGTGTATACCCGCCCCCTGTACCCGCCTAGGGCCCACCCTCCTCTGGCATGGTCGTCGCCCCCTCCTCTGGCCTGGGTGTGCGCCGGGTGTTTCTGCTCCTCCCTCTCACCTCGGGCCTGGCCGCCGCCCCCTTCTCCGGCCTGGCAGCCGCCCACTCCTCCGGCCTGGACGCCGCCGCCCACTCCTCCGGCCTGGGGGGCCCTCGCCTCCGTCCTGGCCGCCGCCGCCATCCCACGCCTGCGCCGCCCACTCCTCCGGCCTGGACGCTGCCGCCCCCTCCTCCGGCCTGGGCGCCCCTCGCCTCCGTCCTGGCCGCCATCCCACACCTGCGACGGCCTACGTCCTCGTCCACCTCACCTCCGGCCTGGGTGCCGCCATTCACTCCCACGCCCGCGACGGAGTTACGTGCTCTCCAGCCGCCTGGCGACCTCCTTCACGGCGGCGTTAAACGCCTCCAGCGGCCTGATTCATCAATTTTAGGATCCTGTGATGCTGCCACAGGGATACCTCCACCGACGGCGGATGAAGAGCGCGGGCTCCGGAGGCGGTGGCTCAACAGTGGGGAGCGTATGGTGCCGTCAGCTGCTTCTGCATTGCAACCAGTGGAACTTGCAGGTGGATTTCGCCCGTGACCGATTCCAATTGGTTTTTCCATTGATTTGTGCGTGTTTGATTCGAACTTGTTTTGACGGGCTATTGCACCCTTCCTCGGCTACGAGAAGAGCACAAGACACTTTTTTCGATGCTGTCACCTACACCACTTTTTCGTCCTCGCCTTCCTTCGCTGCGACAAGAGCACAGGCAAGAACCAGCACCGGCAAGAACCAATCTGAAGGCTTTGCTCGGGGTATATTATCTGTGTCTTTTCTTTTTTCTTTTTTTGTTTGCCCAATTTGATGGTGAAGTTCACAGCTGACACCGTTGATATTTGTAGAACACTCATCTAGCAAAATCAATCAGAAGTTCAGAACCTGTGCATCCCCAACGTGTCCTTTTAGTTGGCTGGCATCCTCAATTTCCAGAATAATTCAAAGCCGCCATTCTTGTCAATAAAGGTACAAACTATTTTGCAATTTATCCCCCACGCCGTTCTTGTCAGTCCCTTATGCTTGTTTGTGCAATTAACTGGGGTGTAATTATAGAAATGTGTAACTTGTGAATAGGATACCTCAGGTTGAGAAGGGCGTAAATCCGTTTAAGCAGTAGAGCATAGGTTTCGAATGGTTGTCCATAAATTTGAAACTGAAACTTGAGACTAGAGGGTTTTTTTGGCAGGTGAGAAAACTGAACACTAGAGTTAGGATTTAGGAACGTAGCAAAGGCATTTTTTGGTAGGTGGGAAAACTGAACACTAGAGTTAGGATTTAGGAACGTAGCAAAGGCAAGGAGGCAAACAAAAAAACATGCTACTCTTCGTAGGTACTGCTCCAAGGTGAACCTGGAGTCCTGAACAACATTTTTAAGCATGTTTTGATGTAGAAGTGTTAGCCATAACCCATACAGGAACATAGGAGAGATCTGAAACTATGGTCTACATTTAGTACTCCTGTAACCATTTGGGACATCAATTTTTTCCTCAAATTAGATATACGGCGCCATTGTTCACGCCTTGCGTGTAAACGGTAAACAACCGTTTTCACTAAAAAAAAGCAGGTGAACATGAGTATTATTGATGAATGATGACAGAGCGATATTGTGGGGAACCATGAGCTTGCTCAACTAGCAAAGCATACCGAAATGGCACACTTTACAAATTGACACTCCTCTGTTCCTTTGTGTTGTGTGCTGCCAGCAGCCTGGAGTTGCAAGGAGCAACATGCTATCCAAGAATTTGGGCGGGTAGTCTGTCGTAGTCCCGTGTAGATTTTAAAGTATGGGATAAGATTTTGGTGTAACATACTCATTACGACCGATCGATTAATTCTTAGTGCACATCAGTTCAGATTATTTTTGGACCCTGCGGATCCCATCTGAATTCAATTGTTGTTGCCATTTAAAAAGTTTATCAAGTCATCTGTTTGATTTTCCCTTTTTGCCTCTGTTTATTAACCAAGCATGTTTATTAACCACATTACTCTTCGGAAATACTCCATGTATTAAATGGCAAGTACGTACTGAATCATTATTTTTTGTTGCTAATTGAGATGACAGATGATATACATACGTTTTGTTGACATAGCAGGTTGGCAACCTGAGAATGGCGTTGGACGGAGGACAAATGTCAACCACCTGCGAAGGTACGTTGTGGCAGCATGACCACCTGATCCTGGTGGCGAATGTAATGCGCCTCTGAGGTGAGGTCTTGTTTGTGTTGATTAGTTGTAATATAAAGTGTGGTGTATATGAAGGTTAAATATTTGGACTGTTAGAGCAACAAAAGTATAATATAAGTGTGCTTTGTATGAAGGTTAAATATTTGAAGTGCTCGATCAAAAAGTTTAAGCATAAGGCACCAGGATGACTGTTGTGGGAGTTGCCTGGCAAGTAGAGTTTGATGTGATTGAGCATGGGCATGCTCTGTATTTTATTTTACCACAAATTCACATATTTCTTTTCATGGCAGGAAGAACAAGGGGTGCTGTGAGAAGATATGATAGTGTTACACCTCATGTATCTCCAGTTCTACGCACTTTCTCATTTGCATTATCAACTATTTATAACAAAAATAGCTTGCGATAGTATTTTCGGTGAGCATAAAATTTTTATTTACAAGAATTTTTATGTACACGTGCGACACGCACGTGCATCTATACTAGTAAGAAAAAAGAATAAGACAAAACCGTTTTTGAAACCACCTAAAACCGGATCAAGGTGGTAAAGTGAACGGTTTCACGAGTGGAGGGAGGTGATTTATCCGATTTTGTGGTTGAGGGTGGAAACACGGACTCGGCTCAATGTCGAGGGAGGTAAATTGGACTTTTTCCTCTCGAAAAAGAGAAAAAGGGTCCGGATTTTTTCACCCGACCCACACCCACGGACCCACCACAGCTGTCCCATCGAGACCCGTTAAGCCGACCGGCCACCGCCTCGTCACCAACGCGTCATTAACGAGGCTCCGAAAATCTCCACGTTTTTTCCCTCATCTTTTCGCTGCAACTTCCCCCTCGCCTCCCTCATCTATCCGCGTCCCCCGCGCGATCGATCGCACGCGGCCGACCCCGCCGCCGCCCCAGCGAGGCAGCCATGGCGGAGATCGCCGAGCGGGCCGTCCCGGGCGAGCTGCCGGAGGAGCCGCGGCCGCCGTCCGGGGAGGAGGAGGACGAGGAGGAGGAGGAAGGGGACGTGTGCCGGATCTGCCGCAACCGCGGCGACGAGGACCACCCGCTCCGGTACCCGTGCGCCTGCAGCGGCAGCATCAAGTTCGTGCACCAGGACTGCCTCCTCCAGTGGCTCGACCATAGCAACTCGCGCCAGTGCGAGGTAAATACCCCCTTCTTTCGCCCCGTTGTTGGGGGCGCCGCTGCGCTGTTGATTTAGGGATTTGATTGGTTCGATTGTGTGGTGGAATCGGTCGATTAGACGTTGAGCTGGTGCTCTGGGTGATACGGTCGATCGAACTTTTGTCATGTAGGTTGAGGCAGAACATGGTTATTAAAGGTTAATATGCGTTGGTAGTTGGTAGTTGGTAGGGCTAGTAACTCTTGAGGCTTTGAAGGCTTTGATTTGCTAGAATTAGGGGATTATTAGGGACGAGAAACCATGCTAATTGGACGGTTTTGATGGATTGTTATGGTAAGAAAGGAACTTCATATTGCTGATTGCTGTTGTGATAGATAATTGAGGCTTTTATGGCTTTGAGCTGCTGGAAATCAGGGGATTAGGGTTGAGAATCATTCTGACTGGGGCTTTTATGCCTTTGAGCAGCTAGAAATCAGGGGATTAGGGTTGGGAACCATTCTGACTGGACAGTTTTGATGGACTATTCTGCTAGCAAAGGAATTTCATACCGCTGCGTTGCTGTTGTGCTTTCTGTATTTTCATCATCAAAGGCATAATGGTTCTGATAACCTGTAATGATGAGCATAGGAGTGAAACTATCGACCTGGTGGTATTGAAATTGTTTTAAGCTTCAGTTGCCTAATGTCCATTTGGAAGGAAGCTTATCTTAACCAATTCTTGGATCTGTAAAGCCTCTCACTTTGGGTGTCAGTTTGGTTTAGGGTAAATGAGTGAACGGGTATTAGTTGGTGGTTGTTCCAACTTCCATGGACGAACTCTAGGGCTGGGTAGTAACTGCTTGAATTGTTAGGGAGGAAAAACAGAGGATGTGTGTTTTGTTTGTCTTATTCAGTCTAGTTCCTGTAGATAATTTCTGACCTATGCATCTGTGCACTGCAGGTTTGTAAACATGCATTCTCCTTCTCACCCGTGTACGCTGATAATGCTCCGTCAAGACTTCCTTTCCAAGAACTGATAGTTGGCATTGGAATGAAAGCATGCCATGTGTTTCAATTCATCCTTCGGCTTGCCTTTGTTCTCTCAGTTTGGCTTATGATTATCCCATTCATTACCTACTGGATATGGAGGTTAACATTTGTGAGAAGTCTTGGTGAAGCGCAAAGGCTGTTCCTTAGTCACATCAGTGCTCAGTTGATCCTTAGTGATTGCCTTCACGGGTTCCTTCTCTCAGCTATCATTGTCCTTATATTTCTTGGAGCCACCTCATTACGGGACTACATAAGGCATTTGCGTGAGCTTGGTGGACATGATGCAGAGAGGGATGATGGAGGCCGTGAAAGGCATGGTGCTCGGGCTGTGAGGAGGCTAGCGGGTCCTAACAATAGGGTTCCTGCAGATGGAAATATTGATGAATTAGCAGAAGCCCAAGGAATTGGTGCTGGTGAACTTCTGAGGAGAAATGCTGAAAATGTTGCTGCTCGACTTGAACGACTCGAGGCTCAGGTTGAGCAGATGCTTGATGGTCTGGATGATGCAGATGGTGCAGAGGATGTTCCTTTTGACGAACTTGTCGGTATGCAAGGACCTGTCTTCCACTTGGTTGAGAACGCAATAACAGTAAGTACCATTCTCTCCTACAATGCTTTTATGTATGACTACATGTGTCTGCAATCTGCATAACTATATTAGTTTTGGAGTTGTGTTGCCTTGCTTTCTAATAAGGAAAAAGTCCAAATTACTCCCTTCAAGTATAGAGAAAGTCCAGATAACCCCTTAATGTATGTTTTGGTTCAATTTACCCCCAAAACTATGCTAGTTGGTTCAACTTACCCCATAATGCAACCTGTCATTTTTGCATCTCCATACATAATTTGAATTTGAATTTGAGATTTTGCAGGATGGTACTGGACATCATAATCTATATTTAAAAATATTTTACGAATTTTTCATCATTAGTTTTATATAATTTTATATCTTAAGGATAGATTTTCATATTAAATATATTATCCTATCAAAATACTGATAAAAAATTCATGATATATTTTTCTAACATACCTTATGTTGTGTGCCATAAACTAGCAAAATTTGAACTTAAAACTCCACTTGTGCGTTGAGAAACAAAAAAGACAAATTGTGTTAAGGGATAAATTGAACCAATGTGCATAGTTGAGGGGGTGAAGTGAACCAAGAAATACTTTAGAGGGTTATTCAAACTTTGGTTATACTTGAGGGGAGTAATTTGGACTTTTTCCTTCTAATAATGTCCAATATGTAGTGACAAGTACTCAAAACCTTTATTAGTAGAGCCCACTGAAATGGAGTCCAAATAAGCTTACATGTTTGGATATCATTTTGTTGATAATTCAAGATCATTTCCACCCAGCTTTCCGATTTAAATAAATGCATACTATATTTTGTTATTACACTGGACCTTTCGGATCTGTTGATTCAGCAGGCAGTTTACTTCTTCTTGCTTTATTGGTTATTAATTTTATTTCTTAAATGAAATGAAAGGAACATGAGAGAAGCCTGATATATATACCTAACTTTCAACAGCATCTATGATCCAATTTCAAATAGTGCAATTGGTGCATTTAAATTCATTGATGGCTTACCTGCTTTTACTTTTTTCAAGTGAACATGGTTTTTCCTTGTCTTAGATTTTTAACGCACTGACAGGAATGTCTTCTCTCCAGGTTTTAGCCAGCAATGCCATATTCCTCATTGTTGTGATCTTTGTTCCGTTCTCATTGGGAAGAATTGTCCTGTACTATTTATCATGGTTTTTCTCTTCGGCCTCTACTCCTATGCTGGCAAAAATGATGCCCTTCACAGAAACAGCTATATCTATAGCTAATGATACATTGAATAGTGCACTTAATGTTGTGAAGAATTTTTCTTCCGACACTAGCAATGAAGGTGTTATTGGCCATGTGATCGAGGTTGTTACTCAATCCTTGAAGATAAATGCCACTGGTCTTAGTGTAATTCAAGGGAGTGGAAGGGGCAGTCTAATAAAAGGAACAGCTATTGGCTCGTCTTATCTTTCTGATCTGACAACTCTTGCTGTTGGATACATGTTCATCTTCTGCCTTGTATTTTTGTACATCGGATCATTGGCTTTACTTAGATATGCCAGGGGAGAACGTCTTACCATTGGAAGACTTTATGGTATAGCTACTATATTAGAGGCCATTCCATCTCTATGCAGGCAGTTCTTTGCTGGAATGAAGCATATCATGACTATGGTCAAAGTTGCATTCCTTCTGGTGATTGAACTCGGTGTGTTCCCTCTTATGTGCGGTTGGTGGCTTGATGTCTGCACTCTAAAGATGCTGGGCACAACAATTGCTCAGAGAGTTGAATTCTTTACAATGTCACCCTTGGCGAGCTCTTCTATCCATTGGCTAGTTGGGATTGTGTATATGCTCCAAATAAGCATATTTGTCAGTCTTCTTCGAGGGGTATTGCTCAAGTCCATTTTATCTCCTGTAGTTGCACTCAGACATTTAAACTCTTCTATGTCCCATTTATCTGACTTTTTGTTTACCTTTTTGTGGTAGGTACTGCGCAATGGAGTTCTTTATTTTCTGCGGGACCCTGCTGATCCAAATTACAATCCATTCAGGGACTTGATCGACGATCCTGTGCATAAACATGCTCGACGGGTTCTTTTGTCTGTTGCAGTGTATGGAAGCTTGATTGTGATGTTGGTCTTCTTACCCGTTAAACTGGCCATGCGAGTAGCTCCTTCAATTTTTCCTCTGGACATCACGTGAGTTAGCTTACTACCCAACAATTCTGTTCTTTTTCTTTGTCATTTGGAATTTCAAGCCTAAGTCTTGTTTGCCTCTTTCGAATTGCAGGATATTTGACCCATTCACTGAGATTCCAGTTGATGTCCTTCTGTTCCAAATATGCATCCCATTTGCGATTGAGCATTTCAAGCCTCGTTCAACTATTAAATCTCTTTTGCACCACTGGTTTGCTGCGGTTGGTTGGGCCCTTGGATTAACTGATTTCTTACTGCCAAAACCTGAAGAAAATGGTGCGCAGGAAAATTGGAATGGCAGGGCAGAAAGAAGAGATAGGGGCCATGGTGGGCGGGAATTGGTTGCTCCACAGGTTGAACAACGCATGATACAACATGTTGCTGCAGAAGATAATGGCAGGGGAAATCCAAATGAAGCCAATGATGTAGCTGAAGAACCTGATGTTGATGATCAGGGAGACTCAGAGTGAGTATAATCTCTAGATTTTTGTAAAATAGTCTTTTCTTTTCATAAATGCAATCCTACGCAGATATACAATACTAAAAGAACTAAACAGCTTTGTGTATAACCCAGTTTGTATAGAAAAAAAATCTGAATACAACTGTGGCTAAGTTTTCCGAGTCATAATCTGACGAATAGGTTATTAACGTAGTTGAGTAATTATTTATAGCAATGTTATATATAACAAATATCTGAGAAAGCTGATGAGCCTAGGATTTTGAACTTAATTTTCTGAATACATTAATATAAATTTTGATTTTGTTATCTGATTTTCTTTCCCCCCTATCTTTGAAGGTATGGTTTTGTACTTCGGATTGTACTCTTGCTTGTACTGGCATGGATGACGCTACTAATATTCAATGCTGGAATGATAGTTATTCCAATCTCACTTGGACGTCTAGTTTTTGAGGCTGTTCCCCGCCTGCCAATCACACATGGCATCAAGTGCAATGGTAATTTGCTTGTGATTCTATTGTCTAAATTAATATTATGTATCTTCTCGTGTTTATGAATAACGAGATCAATATAACTCCTTTGCTGACACCTATGGGTACTCTTGATTAGATCTCTTCTCCTTTAGCATTGGGTGCTATATTCTCTGGAGCGCAGCAGCAGGAACCAGATATGCAATTGATTATATCAGATCACGGCAGCTGGGAATCCTGGTACAACAAATCTGCAAGTGGTGTTCTATTGTTTTGAAGAGCTCTGTTCTATTGTCAATATGGGTAATCTTTCTGAACTGAACTGTGCTGTTTCAAGTTTAAACTAATTAGTAGCTCTCTGATTTGTGTCCAAATAGTTTTTTTTTCCTGAGTACCTTTTGTGTGATTGATCTAATTAGTAACATTTTTTTTCCAGATCTTCGTTATTCCTGTTTTGATTGGACTCCTTTTTGAGCTACTGGTCATTGTACCGATGAGGGTGCCTATCGATGAGAGTCCCGTCTTCCTATTATACCAGGATTGGGCCCTTGGGTTAATATTCTTGAAAATATGGACTCGGCTGGTAAGATTTTATATATAACTCTTGACTCTTGTGACCCTGCCTTTTGCTTTCCAGTTTTATTTATTAACCTTGCTTTGAAGAGGTTTCGAGTTAGTTAACTTTGAGACTATTTCCAGGTTATGTTGGATCAAATGGCACCTTTGGTTGATGAGAGCTGGAGGTCGAAGTTTGAGAGAGTTAGAGATGATGGCTTCTCTCGCTTAAGGGGTCTGTGGGTCCTCCATGAAATTATAATGCCGATAGTCACCAAGCTCCTTACTGCTCTGTGTGTCCCATACGTCCTTGCAAGGGGAGTCTTCCCGGTGCTAGGCTATCCACTCATTGTGAACTCAGCAGTGTACCGCTTTGCCTGGCTAGGCTCCCTGATCTTCAGCGTGCTCTTCTTCTGCGGGAAGAGATTCCATGTCTGGTTCACCAACCTCCACAACTCCATCAGGGATGACCGCTATCTGATTGGCCGGAGGCTGCACAACTTTGGTGAGGACACACCTGAGCCAAGCGAATCCGGAGCAACTATAGGGTCAGATGACCAGGACGGCGCACTACTCCTGGCAGATCAGGAAGAAGAAGTGGGGTTGAGGAGGCGCAATAACATGCGCGCGAACCAACAGCCCAGGCTAGCAGCATAAGGGAGTTTTCAATGGAGAGCGCTGCAGCTTGTGCTTGTGGTTTGCCATTGGGTTGTAGAGGGGAGTCTGTGTGTTAGTGTGATAGGATGAGTTTAAGGACTGTTGTACAACAAAAGCATGGGAGAAAGCTAAAATGATCGGACAGTAATACTGAAGGAAATAACTCCCTTTATTGTGGTAGTTTTGGCTGACTGTAAATATCGTTCGACAGAGCACTACCAGGCCAACGCAGTTTTATGTGATCCTGTTGTAATGGCTGATGAATCAAGTGAAACAATATGTTGGGTAGGTACAAGATAGAGTATAATAGCATTATCACCCCTTTTTATTGGGATTGTGCGCCTTATCATTTTTTTTGGCAATGTAATATCGCATTCTGCGGAGTATGGTGCCTTATAATGCTATAAGCCTTCTATTGTTCGTTTTCTACAGGCAAGAAGTAATTTTGTCTTATTTTGAGCGGGGTATGCTAACTGCTTGAGGGCATGTAGAGCCTATAGACAGCTGGTCATTTGCACAATCTTGATTTTAGCATGACAGACACGTACAACTTATAGACGGCTGATCGTTTGCACAATCTCAATTTTAGCATGACAGTTCATACAACTTATAGACAAAGAGATCGTCTGTAAGCTGTTTAATACTTTGCGTATAGCTTAAGACTATTTACAAATGTATTTGTGTATACTATTGTATGGTTATTTGATTGAGTAAATATGAAACATAAATAATAGAAACATGGTTATAATAATTTTAGGAATCATAAAATAATTATACTATATATAGTTACAATATTTTTTGTCTAGTTTTCTTTGTTTCCATAGCGTTGTCATATTTTGTCATATTGCTCGATTAGATCTTTCTTGAGTTGCTTATGTATTAGTCGAGTTTTGATAGACAAATTTCTACAGAATGCCTATACATAGCTTGGATTAGACTTCTCATTTAGATGCACTTCTGGTGGGATCACTATCTTCGCACTTGATTATCATTCAAATCCCAAAAATTGCCATCAGACATAGTTTTTTTTTTGAAATTAAAGGCAGGAGCACAACTATATCATTTAAGAAGAAGGAATGGTACATCACGAGCCGAACTGAACGTCACCACCACAAATATAACGCACGCAAACACACCCAACAAAACTCTACACCACCTCAACCTGGGAGAGAAGCCAAAAGTAAGCCGCGTGAACTGCGTCGTTGTCACCAACGTTGTGCCACGACATAAGTCGCGACCCGCTGCAAGCCAAAACGACAACTCGAACTCCTCCAGCACGGGACCATCATCCTCAAGCTGCGCATAGGCCTGGGCAAAATACCCGATACCCATTACCCGTACCCGAATTATCCGAAACCGAACCCGAATTACCCGAACCCGAGCTACCCGATCCCAAGTTCGGATAGTGATTGTGATTACCCGAAGTTAGTTTGGGTAATTTGGGTAATACACTTGGGTACCCAAACTACCCGAAATTCGCCTTTGTCTTTGTATTTATCACGTATTGTTAGTTGAACACTTGAAGTTGTCACTTTATTATAATATAATTCTCTTGGTTTGAACAAGTGACTATAATATATTATTTTTCTTAACTTGTTGAAATTCTACACAAATTACTGATGATTTTTTTGTTAAAATTCTACCAAAATTTTGTGTAGTTTGTCATTTTCAGCAAATTTGGGTAGATTGGGTATACCCGAACCCGAATTATCGGGTACCCGAAATTTTGGGTAGTGTTTTTTCAGAGCTAATATCGGGTAGCAGTTTTCATTGCCTGAATTTTCAATTCAAATTACCCGACCCGAAATAATCGGGTAACCCGAACGCCCACACCTAGCCGCGCACACATGGCCGTTGATCCCCTTGCGCCAACAAAGCGTCGACAGAAAACTTCCGTCGCGACACCAATGAAAACCACTGATCCTGGCCACTCTGCATGGGGGTCTAGCCTCATCCACCGCCTCACACTCATCTGCCAAGGACTCAGATATATGAAGCCGCTATGAGAGCATCACTTCCGCCCAACCGCCACTGAGGTCACCACCGCACCAAGTGTGCCAACTCAAGACCTCCAGCACCCATGGGTCCTCTGCACCTCCCTGCTAACGCGGACCAAGCGCACCTCCTTTGCCGCTGCGCACAAAGCAACACCACCAACCAACCACTGCCACTACCTGAAAGTGCATCTAGGCCCCTAAGTGGATTTTGGTGAATTGAATGACAAAACGATTAAATGTCTAACATATTTGTCTAAGATTGTGAGAAGGTTTTATTTATATATACATGAGTTATTATTGGGATGTATATTGGTGAATGAATATTGTATGGCTCACATTGGAGAAGACAAATATATGTATGATCCTAAGACATAGTGGCAAATATCAAGCAAACAAAGGAAGATAAATTTCGGGAATATTTTGAGAAGGTCAATTCATGGTCTCCGATAAATATGGTAGCTTGGTTGAAGTACAAGGATCATAGAAAGAGAAGATGGTAATTCTCTCTAAATTAAATGCAAGGCTTCACATGGTAAATGCAAGAGGACACAAGGATGAGTGTAGATTTTATGGTCCTTAATTGGAAGCTTGCATATTCGTTGTCAATCAAGAACAAGCATTTGAAACGGGATTTCAAATAAAGACTAATTGTGGTTGAAGCAAAGCCTAACTCAACATGGATTGGATAAGTGATGAAGAGATCAACCGAGATGACTAGGGTGAGGGACTAAGCAATCTTTGGGGTCCTAGCTAGGGCGCCATGTGTGTTTTGCTAAGGTGAAGTCCTAGTATCCGTGGGGTCTCCAAGTATCATATCCAAGCCTTGACCGAGGGAAGCGACGCAACTCATTGATATATTATGATTGGCAATATGGAGTGACTTAAGGATCTAAGTGTGCATTTCTATGCTATATGGAAAGATCTTAAGCCACTAGCTCAAGTATGGACGTGCTCAAGACATTGGTCAAAGTTGAAAGCCCTCAAGTGGAAAGTGATCAAGTATGGCAAGATTGAAGACATTCAAGCTGAAGAAGTTGACAAGGAGTTTTTATCTATCTTGAGTATAGGTATGCCGTACTATCAAGAGGGATGCAACTTTCGCTTTGTGACCAAGTCAAGTGCTCTTAGCCTTGAGAGCCTAAGAGTGTGCTAACAACCCCTCCTAACCTAACCTGAGCCACTTCATCTCTTAGGTGATGTGTTAGAGTGATAGAAAGGGTTTTGGGGGTGACTCGGGCTTCACCGGTCTGACTGGTGAAGGGCACCGGTCTGACCGGTGCGACTAGGCCCAACGGCTGTTTTTCAAACACCGGTCTGACCGGTGAGGAGCACCGGTCTGACCGGTGCTGCCCGGCAGCTAACGACTAGTTTTCCTTGTTGTGGGGTATAAGTACCCGAAGCCCTCCTCTTGGATGGGCTGCTATTCTTGGCGAACTTGCTGAGCTTCCAGGTCATTTCTAGCAAGCCTAAAGCCTTAGTGGCTCTCCCCAACCTCTCTCTTTGTGAGATTTGTGGATTCAAGCCATTCCTTTGAGTTGGGTTGAGAGAGTGAGATCTTGAGAGCCTTTGTGAGCAAAAAAGAGCTTTCCCATAGCTTGAGCACTTGAGTTTCGCGTCTACAAGCTTTGAAGCATTTGTTACTCTTGGAGGTTTGCCTCCTAGACGGCTAGGCGTCGCCGGATAGCTCCCAAGTTGTGGTGAGCAACGGCAAGTTTGTGAGGGCTGTGATCTTGCCTCTTTGTGGAAAAGATCGCCTTAGTGGAATCGAGGAAAGTGGTTGAAAGAGACCCGGCTTTTTGTGGAAGAGTTAGTTGAGAACTCGAATCCCTTACAAGCTCCTCAACGGAGACGTAGCTTCCTTGGTGGAAGTGAACTTCGGGAAACAAATCCTTGCGCCTCTTTGTGGTTTGCATCTCTAAGTTTTTTTTCTAGCATATTTGATTTGCTTCCGCTTCGATCTACTTGGGTGTGCTATTTGTGTGTGCAAAGATCATTACCCTGCTCGAGATCATCTACTCAGGCCACTCACCAAGTTTGGTTCGTGCTAGAAGTCAAGAGGAGCTTGAAGCTATTTTTGCAGGTGTTCCGTGCTCCACCGGTCTGACCGGTGTGGGGCACCGGCCTGACCGGTGTTCACCTGTGAAGCAAAGCCAGCACCGGTCTGACCGATGAGGCACACCGGTCTGACCGGTGAAACCTAGCAGTTCAAGTTTGCGGGGAAGAAAAGTTTAATTCGGTCGTCCGCCTATTCACCTCCCTCTAGGCGACATCAAGGTCCTTTCAATTGGTATCAGAGCTGAGTGCTCCGATTCGAGCTTAACCGCTTGGAGTCTGACGATGTCGACAACTCGTGAGGTACCTTTTGAGCCTCTAGCTCTAGATGGCTCAAACTATGCTTCTTGGTCAATTCATGTACTCAATTATATTAGGACCATGGGTCCACTTGTCGAGAAGATTGTTATTGCTAGCATTCTACCTCCCCACCTTAGGGAAAACAAAATTGACTTGTCAAAATCATCCCTAGAGGACTTAGAGTGTTGGCAATGTAACCCTCGAGTATTTAACTACATTTGTAGTGTGTTGAGTAATGGTGTGCAGGAACTTATCTATGAAAAGATTGAGATTGATGCACACACCATTTGGGAAATACTTCGAGAAGAATATGAAAAGCCCAAATGGATTGATCAAGAGCAAACCATGGAGAAGACACTTGAGGAGTGCTCAAAGTCTTCATACAACAACATTGAGCCTCAAGTGTCACTTCCCATGCAAGGAGAAGGCCAAAGAAGCAACGACACTGTCCCTCTGTAGGGACCGGTCAGACCGGTGAGTCTCACCGGTCAGACGGTGCCATCAGAGGCACCAACACGTGCTTGATGGCCAAGAAGGAAAAGAAGAAGAAGACCAAAGGAGAAAAGATTGAGACGAATGAAGCTTCAAGCTCATTGACTAAGGAACTTGAGTCTCGCAAATCCGAGAATGCATCTTTGGTTTGTAAGTATGATTCACTCGCTAGGCAATATGATAAAGTTGTCAAATCCTTTGCTTGCGTAGCTGCAGTGGATCAAGAAAATGAAATGCTTGAAGAAAAATTAGGGAAGCTCACTAGTGAGCATATGGCTCTACAAGCAAAGCACAAGGAACTTGAGTGTTCTCATGAGAAGCTTGTAGATTCTTATGCATCACTAGAGATAGCTCATGAGGTTGTTCTTTCATCCGTAAAATTTATGCAACCTCTATCTCACACATGCACATGCTCACAAGTTCAAATTGATTTGTCTTGCACTAATGATTGTTTCTCTCAAGCAAGCCAATCTAGCATTGAGCATGTACTTGTAGAATCTTGTGATGACCTCATTGCCAAAGAAAATGATGAACTCAAGCAAGAGGTCGAAAAGCTTAAAAGAAACTTGTATGTGTTGAAAGGGAAGAGTCAAGTGCAACCTTCTCAAGATAACCGTGATGACATGGTGAAGAAGCTTGAGAAGGGAACAACCGTCACTAGCTCAACTCCTCAACAACATACCAAGACCCATAAGAACAAGATTCAAGAGAAGAGCAAAGTTGGGCATGTCAAGTCTCTCCATTGCCCGACCAACCACAAGGGACAAGAAACACTCTCCAAGAAGACAAGAAGATCAAACAAGTGGAGAGTGTGCTACAAGTGCAGAGAGAAGGGACATTTTGCCGATGCTTGCCCAAATGATGCAGCAAGCAGCAGATTTGACCGTGACCGGTCAGACCGGTGCATAGCACCGGTCAGACCGGTGGCAACCAGGTCAGCCCTATCACAGTGCAACAAGGCAAGAAATATCCCTTCTCCAAGAACAAGGCTCAGAAGCAAGCACGGAGAAGAAATTACAAGAAATGGTGTGGCCAACAAGGACAAAAGCCGCATTTGCTATGAATGTCGTCAAAAGGGTCACATGGGCAAAGACTGCCCGAATGGTAACATTCCTAAATCAAATCTTGCCCATTATGATTTCAATAAGCTTAGGGAAGATAAAAATAGTACTTATGCTACAAGAGTGGTTAACTCACCTCAAACTAGCATAAGAGCCATTTGGGTCCCTAAGCATCTTGTGACTAATCCTATAGGACCCAATAAGCTTTGGGTACCAAGGAATGCTTCTTGAGCTTGCAGGAATTGAGAGATGCATTGAAGACATGGCTAAGTGAAATGAAATCTTGATTTGATAAATTGGCCATGTGAAGAGCTTAAGAGTCAAAAACATACATTCAATGACATCTCGGTAAATTGTTCTTAATCGTGTGTCTAAGTCACTCTCAGTTCTTTGTGAACACTCATGTGTCCCAAGTCTTGGACTAGTGAGGCATGAGGAAGTGACTTTGACAATTCTTATGAAAATTACCCTCTCATTCCATTCGATGCTTTTAATGGCTCTCTAGTAGAGCAAATGCCTTGCCTCATATACAAGTACAAAAATGTGATGTGTTCACCCAATCACAAAGCAAGACAAACAAGATCATCAAGGGCGTTGGAATAGTCGTCACCGGTCTGACCGGTGGCACACACCGGTCTGACCGGTGCGGAGCTTGTTTCGGTTGGTTCCGGGTGACCCGGACCACAGGCCCGGGTGACCCGATACGCCTCTGTATCTCACCGGGTGACCCAGACCCTATATCCGGATGACCCGACCCACAATCGAGGCTGAGCCAACATCCACCGGTCTGACCGGTGGATCCCACCGGCCTGACCGGTGCGGATAAGATGTCTCAAGATTGTTAAAGGACATCTCCTTGATGATCATAAGTAAATGGTATGAGTATCCTGACACATTTCAACAGTTTTATCATTTATGTGTCATGACCAAGCATGTGAATGAGCCACTCTATATTCTTAATTGAATAATGTGCAATGATCAAGAAATTCAAAATATCTCTATGCACTAATTAAGGGGGAGCTCATTTCATCACTTGCGTCATTTGTAGGACTAACAATTTCTTCTAGTGATCTTGTAGTCTCATGTATCCGTGCATCTTAAAGCAAGCTCTTAATAATTACTTTTCTCGAGAATTCAAGTAAAGAGCTAGCAATTACTAAAATAGAAAATATGCACGAATAAAATGGCCAAGGCAAAGGTATGATCTACCTAATCCCTTTTGCTTATTGTAATGCATCCAGGCCATAATACCATGCTAGTGTGCCTTCTTTAGCGTGTAATTACTTGAAGTGAATTTTGTGTGCTTCTCTAGATATCTGGTTGATACCTTTGTGTCACTCGACTTTGTGTCTTGTGGTCAAGGATATGAGTTAAATATTCTAGAACGGCTATTTGTTTGAAGTGGATACATGCACTTTGTTTTATAGGATAGATTTTCGAAAAATCAACTAGCATGTATAGGAAGTGTGAAATTTGAAAAATATTTGGATCTTAATCTTTGTGACCCAATCGACTTATTTATGACTATTGTTCTCCATGCTTGATTGATGGCTAGTCACAAATGAGAAGATTTTCTCAAGTCCATAATAATCTCTTTATCGATCTCTCTCTCTCTCTCTCTTGGAAGAATCAAGTTTATCAATTAAATTGGATTGTTCTATATTCTTCTAAGATCAGTCGAAAGTTGGATAAAAAATCTTGTCAATATCTTTTATCCAACCTGTGTGAAGGAGTAGGGATCAAAATCTTGCAATATCAGATCAAGTTGTGTCTTAGGGGAGCACCAGTCTGACCGGTGGAACCCTACAAGCCACATCTTCTCAGTTTTGGATCATAAGTGGAAAGAAAGGAGTTAATAAAGTATCAGGTGAAGTTTTCAGAGGCAAAATCTCAAGATTTGGAAGGATGGTACGGAACTTCCGAGCCAAGGGCGGTACTACCGATAAGGACTTTCTGTTTGAATTATCAAAATCTTTGGAACTTCCGGTCCCGGATCGGAACTACCGCCAAGGCCCTGCTGGTTGAACCAAAGAGGTCACCGGTCTGACCGGTGGCGCCCGGGAGTTACCCGTGAGTGCACAGTAAAAGAATATCTACTTTTACCCTCCCTCTTCTCTCTCCTCTAACATTTCACCTGCCATCTCCCTCCTTCAACCCGTGAACACCTCTCTCCACCTCTCTTCCTCCTCCAAGCACCTCCCATGGAGACCTAGGGTTTCAACCAAGGAAAACCACTTCTCCTCCGTGGAAAAGAACCCCCTAGGGCTGCTGAGGAAGGATCTAAGGCGGCTCATTGGTTTCAAATCAAGTTCTTCTCTCCAAAGGTATCCAAAACTTTTGATTGCCTGATCTCTCTACTCCTTTGAAAGTTTAAGGATTACTTTGGTAGAACATCTCATGGCAACATATAGAAGATATACCTATAGATCCATAACATTTTGTTGGGTACATTGTGAGGATTTGAAATTTGGGGGTGGACGGCTCTCATCAGTCTGACCGGTGAGCACATCGGTCTGACCGGATAAGAAGCATGGCAAATTCGAGATTGGTGGATCAGTATGACAGCTTCTTATTTGAGTCAGGCGAGGGAAGTTCTTCGGCACCACCACCTCCACCTCCTACATTTGATTCAGCAAGGACTTCTCAGCAGGTTGAGGCTCCTGAGGCTCCTGAGGATTGGGCTAGTCGCATATCTATCGACATATTTGGATGGACCTGTCCTTAGCCTCCTCCACCTCCACCACAGGGTATGACTGATACTTCTCTAGATCCTTATCTAAAATAAACCCTTCCCAAGATTCATTTCTTACATCTCCTATGCATTGCCTCGTTTTTCTCTAAAAATAGGGGGTGGATCCGGATGGTCGACTTGGAGTTGATCCACTGCAGCTACACCTTCTCTCCAGGCCCTTCTTGGATGCCTGATGACAAAGGGGGAGAAGATTGGATTGAAAGCTTACCATTTCAGTAGCTAGTGCGGCAGGGCAGTGGTCATCGGTCTGACCGGTGGCTTGCACTGGTCTGACCGGTGCCGGCTGATGAGAGCAGCCGTGTAATAAAAGTTAGAATTATATTTCTTTGTGGACTTGAGAACCTTGTATGAGTGCTTATTTGTGTGTTGAACCTTTTATGTAATATTAAGTGACCTTATGCTAGATTGTGATGCATGATATATATGATGATTTGTTTGTGTTGGCTAGATGGGGCAAAGAGATCTAAACTGGCTTGCAACCCCAGTCTGATTGCTCTGGCCCAAATAGCACGCACAATTTTTTGCTTTGTGCACTGACTGGACCAGACCGGTCTGACCGGTCGGGGTCACCGGTCTGACCTGTGCCCATCCAGTCTGTGTACTGGTCAGGCTTGACCGGTCTGACCGGTCAGTGTCACCGGTCTGACCGGTGGTACCCAGCCAGCACACATGTTGTTTTGCTTTGTGCTTGACTTGTCATATGCATCACACATTTTATTTTGTCACTCACACTTGTTGCACTCCACTGATTCTAAGATATAGGGGGAGCTCTCATGCGTTTCTCCCAAATTTGTGCTTTTGGCATTTGAGGCCAAATTTTTGAAATTCCATTCAAAGCACAAATTAAGGGGGAGCTCCAGCTATATCTAAGAATTGAAATGCGCTTTATTATACATTTGTAAGCTTTAATCGAGTTGTCATCAATCACCAAAAAGGGGGAGATTAAAAGTGCATCTAGGCCCCTAAGTGGATTTTGGTGAATTGAATGACAAAACGATTAAAGGTCTAACATATTTGTCTAAGATTGTGAGAAGGTTTTATTTATATATACATGAGTTATTATTGGGATGTATATTGGTGAATGAATATTGTATGGCTCACATTGGAGAAGACAATATATGTATGATCCTAAGACATAGTGTCAAATATCAAGCAAACAAAGGAAGATAAATATCGGGAATATTTTGAGAAGGTCAATTCATGGTCTCCGATGAATATGGTAGCTTGGTTGAAGTACAAGGATCATAGAAAGAGAAGATGGTAATTCTCTCTAAATTAAATGCAAGGCTTCACATGGTAAATGCAAGAGGACACAAGGATGAGTGTAGATTTTATGGTTCTTAATTGGAAGCTTGCATATTCGTTGTCAATCAAGAACAAGCATTTGAAGCGGGATTTCAAATAAAGACTAATTGTGGATGAAGCAAAGCCTAACTCAACATAGATTGGGTAAGTGGTGAAGAGATCAACCGAGATGACTAGGGTGAGGGACTAAGCAATCTTTGGGGTCCTAGCTAGGCCGCCATGTGTGTTTTGCTTAGGTGAAATCCAAGTGTCCGTGGGGTCTCCAAGTATCATATCCAAGCCTTGACCGAGGGAAGCGATGCAACTCATTGATATATTATGATTGACAATATGGAGTGACTTAAAGATCTAAGTGTGCATTTCTATGCTATATGGAAAGATCTTAAGCCACTAGCTGAAGTATGGACGTGCTCAAGACATTGGTCAAAGTTGAAAGCCCTCAAGTGGAAAGTGATCAAGTATGGCAAGATTGAAGACATTCAAGCTGAAGAAGTTGACAAGGAGTTTTTATCTATCTTGAGTATAGGTATGCCGTACTATCAAGAGGGATGCAACTTTCGCTTTGTGACCAAGTCAAGTGCTCTTAGAAGACCTTTGTGAGAAATAACCTTGAGAGCCTAATAGTGTGCTAACAACCCTTCCTAACCTAACCTGCGCCACTTCATCTCTTAGGTGAAGTGTTAGAGTGATAGAATGGGTTTTGGGGGTGACTCGGGCTTCACCAGTCTGACCAGTGAAGGGCACCGGTCTATCCGTTGCGACTTGGCCCAACGGCTAGTTTTTCAAACACCGGTCTGACCGGTGAGGAGCATCGGTCTGACCGGTGCTGTCCGGCAGCTAACGGCTAGTTTTCCTTGTTGTGGGGTATAAGTACCCCAAGCCCTCCTCTTGGATGGGCTGCTGTTCTTGGTGAACTTGCTGAGCTTCCAGGTCATTTCTAGCAAGCCTAAAGCCTTAGTGGCTCTCCCCAACCTCTCTCTTTGTGAGATTTGTGGATTCAAGCCATTCCTTTGAGTTGGGTTGAGAGAGTGAGATCTTGAGAGCCTTTGTGAGCAAACAAGAGCTTTCTCATGGTTTGAGCACTTGAGTTTCGTGTCTACAAGCTTTGAAGCATTTGTTACTCTTGGAGGTTTGCCTCCTAGACGGCTAGGCGTCGCCGGATAGTGGTGAGCAGTGACAAGTTTGTGAGGGCTGTGATCTTGCCTCTTCGTGCAAAAGATCGCCTTAGTGGAATCAAGGAAAGTGGTTGAAAGTGACCCGGCTTGTTGTGGGAAGAGTTAGTTGAGAACTCGAATCCCTTACAAGCTCCTCAACGGAGACGTAGCTTCCTTGGTGGAAGTGAACTTCGGGAAACAAATCCTTGCGTCTCTTTGTGGTTTGCATCTCTAAGTTGTTTTTCTAGCATATATGATTTGCTTCCGCTTCGATCTACTTGGGTGTGCTTTTTGTGTGTGCAAGGATCATTACCCTGCTCGAGATCTTCTACTCAGGCCACTCACCAAGTTTGGTTCGTGCTAGAAGTCAAGAGGAGCTTGAAGCTGTTTTTGCAGGTATTCTGTGCTCCACCGGTCTGACCGGTGTGGGGCACCGGCCTGACTGGTGTTCACCTGTGAAGCAAATCCAGCACCAGTCTGACCGGTGAGGCACACCGGACTGACCGGTGAAGCCTGGCAGTTCAAGTTTGCAGGGAAGAAAAGTTTAATTCGGTCGTCCGTCTATTCACCCCCCTCTAGGCAACATCAAGGTCCTTTCACTACCTGACCATATGGGCCTCAGATGCGGCGCCTCCAAGGAGGGCACAACGCCAGTGGCGCCACTGTCACTCGTCCAGAGATGGACAAAGTTCACACCCTCGAGAGCCCCATGCAGTAGGGGACATGATGCCTCACAATGGTACCCCACTACCCCAGCAGGTAGCACAACGCCAGAAGGGAGCCGCCACCATCGCCACCGACAGAGGTATCAGTGAAGGTTTACGCCCGACTCAGCACAATGCCTACCACATGTTCTTGACCAAGTCAGTGACCCGCTCCTCCTCGCCTCTGCCGGAAGATGCCCGGCACTGCCAGAAGCACCACCACGACGCCACCAGCAAGCACCAGCCAGCCCCCAGCCCCACCACCAAGGCAGCGCCGGACCAGCATCAGCGTCGAGAAGTACCAGCCGCCTCAGCTAAGAGCCCGTCGCCCGTGCGCTGACCCCAGACAGCTATGGCCGGCCACAGCCAACCACAGCACAGCCACGGTCGGCCACAGCTAGCCACAACCACCGCTACGGCCAGCCACGGCCTGCCACAGCCACAACTACGGCCAGCCACGGCCAAGCCACAGCCAGCAGCGGCCAGCCACGCCAGCCAAGACCACACGGCCGGCCACGCAGTCGTCATGATCGGCCACGACCGCAGCCACCTCCTTGCGCTCCCCTGCGCCGGCCGCTATCGCCGCCGTCTCCACACCGTCCGCGCCAGCCGCAGCCGCAGCCACCGCGCCCAACGCTGGCTACCGCCCCTCCCACGCGTAGATGTGTGCCCCTGACGCGCAGGCACTGGATCCGGCCGGCGTTAAAAGGTTGCATTTTCTTTAGACTATTGGAAAAAGTGTCTTCGTTGAGAGAAACTAAAAAATAGGTACATTTGCTGGATTATTGAGAAAGCAAATGGGAAATGACAGCACTATCCACGCTGCCTTATCCTATCCCATCCAGATTCCTCCCGCAAGCCAGAACCGCTCCTATCCTCGTGAAGTCCAGCGGCGGCGCTCTTCGACTCCAGCTCGCGGCACCTCCCTCCAAGCATGTGCTCCCGGCGGCGCGCAGCTCCCATGCTCGGGGAAGTCATCCCAACGGGGACCCCTCCCATGCTGCGACTACCCCCGGCGACGACCTCTCCCTTGCGGTGTTGACGACAGGGGAGTTTCGGTGGCGGCGTGTGGCCTCTCCCCTGCGGCGACGACACCCGGAGGGCGTGCGAGCTCCCCCGCCGGCGAGTGGCGTGGCACACGGGTGAGCTCCTTCGCCATAGAGTGGCGGCGCGGCCGACCTCGGGGTTGGATCTGCGGTGGCGGGCTGCAGCGTGGTCGAGGCACCGCGCGGGCGGGCGCAGGCACCTCTTCTCGGACGCTGCCCCTCGTGCTCCTCCTACTCCAGCTCTCGCAGCTCGTCGTCCCAAGCTCGTCGTCCTCCTCCGCCTCGGTCGCTCCCGCGCGACTCTCTGGATTTGGCAGGTAATCTCCCGCGCGCGCACGGGATCTGGGCATGCGTCGCCTCCGGAAGACGCGACCGTACAACGGTGAGCGCTCGCCTCGTCCGCCTCAGAGAACGAGAGAACGGGACAGGACCGCCGTGCGTTTGGTTCGCTGTTTACGGGCCAACCAGGCCCACGAGGTGCAGGCGAGCGGCGTTTGATTGCCTGCACCGCCCCCAAAGCTAGGCTGTCCAGATGCATTTTCCTCCGGCTGCCTGCATCCCCAAAAACGCCCGAATCAGTCGTTTCTGCCGAGCCAGGCTCAGCTGATGCAACTGTTTCTCCCACTAATGATGTATTAGTGTATAATTTGTAAATATCAAGTGATATTAACGTATTTTATGAATAATTAAGACATAGTTAGATAAAATAAGTTCTTTAAAACTGTATTTGTACATAATTTTTAAATATTTTTTTATCTCATGCGACTTATCTCGCACAGGCAACCAAACACCTCCTCTCTCTAGCCTGGCTCTGGATGTCCTGACAACCAAACAACAACACTCTGCATGCATAAAGCCTGACCGGAGGGATGCAGGTCAGGAAAACAGAGAAGAGAACCAAACACGTCCTAAATGCTCTAAGCAGCTTTGCTTGTTGCAGGGGTCGGTCAAACGGGTAGGGTGACCAGAGCAACTGGCAGCAGGCTACTGTGTGGATCAACACCAAGGGCTGCTGGACCCTGGGCCCGTCTGGGCCGGCCGCGCATGGCGCAACGTGGATTGAAACGGATCGAATTCGCATGGAATCGGATTCAGATAACACCTTTTATTACATTTTTCGAATGTTCTCGAATACGAATACAAAACAGATGTCTCGAATTCGAATTCGCATCAGATATTTACTTCTTTTGTAAGACAACATTTATCAATTTTCTTTATTGATAATTTACAATTACAAAATCATATAAAGACTAAAGTATTAGTACATAACAAGTCTAGACATGGATCGCTCATTAAGAATATCACATTCATCCATATTTATTTTAATAAGTAATCATATAATAAATAAAAATATTAATAAATACATATTTTTAATATATATACATTTATGAAATAAATAATAAAAATACATAATAAATATTTTCATCAATACATAAATAAACTAGAGTAATTAAAATTAAACTTTATATTAATGTATTTTTATTATTAAAATTAGTTGTTCGTTAAATTTAAATATAACTTTTAAATTGTTTTATGGATGTAATATTTTTAATATTAATATTAATGTCATAATCATCAGTTATGGATATAATTTTTTTAATTATACATTATCATTATTAGTATTCTATTAAATATAATTTGCCATTAGTTATAAAGATAACTGACAGTTTTATATAGTTGAATACGGATAGTGCCGGATATTACCGAATACGGATGTGGAATCGGACTGAGAAAATCGACAAAAATGAATTCGGATGTATCCACTTTACTACCATATTTGAATTCGAATACGGATATCTATATTTATGATTTAGCGGATACGGATATCGGATAATTCGGATTCCATTTCTATATTTCCATCTTAGCGCAGACACATGGGTCGGGATTCGAGTATGGATTCATCAAGTATGCATATGGAGTGGTTATTTCAGCGGAAGACATTCGCAGTAAAGATTTTTTTTTAACCCACAACACTTAAACGAATACGTTTTTAGTAGAAAAATACAAGGTTACTCCTGGAAAGAAAAAAATAAACCACAAAAACAACACCACGCGGGTTGGATTGAGGAATCAACACCTGCCGAACTTAACTGAACTCAAGCTAGAGCATCTCCAAGAGTATTTCTAAAATTTACTCTCTAAATCATTATTTAGAGAGCCATTTGCATGAAAATCGTTTTCTATATCTTTTCACTTTCTAACAACTTTTCTATTTCTTATGCACACTCTAGAGAGTCATTCTCTGACTCTCGTCTTGTATATTTTACTAGCGAAAAATCCGGAATAGAAGATGGTTATATTTGGATGAACATTTAGATAAGCTGTTGGAAGGCATTTTTTTTAAAAAAATCTCTATTTTTACCGGAATATAGAGTCTTTTGGAGATGCTCTTAGATAGGTGTGACAGAACCGCCCAAAATAAATCCATATTATCACCTAAGCCGGTCCACGTGGCTCATAAGCGATAACATAGATGTATTTTGTCGCCTCTGCTAGGGTATGCCCGGTGCATCACTTACACAGGATCGAGAATATGCGCTAAGCCCACTCGAAGGCGGGACCAGAGTACAAGTTTAATATTACATAAAAGTCCATAAGTACATAATATTACATACTAGGTTTTTCATACATAAAGTAAAGGTGATTCAGAGTTTAAACAGCGGAATTAAAAACTAGCGGAAGATACACATGGGAGGCCATCCATGAAGTATCACTCATCATCATCGTTTTCCCATTCAATCTCCCATCCATCTGGAATAGAGTCAAGCCAGATGGGGTTACCTGAAAACCACAAATTAAGCAAGGCTGAGTATGCTAATACTCAGCAAGACTGACCCAACAAAATAAAAGTACAACTAGACATGCAAAGCTTTTTGGCTGTGGGTTTATTTTGCCAAAAGCAACTAAGAGTTGGTCCTTACTTTCCATTTTTAGCTCAAGTTCTAGTATGTTATCCATTCTAGGTAAGCACCTAACTAAACAAGCATGGTTGTACAAACAAGATTAATCAGTCAACAATATTAACCAAAATGTTTCATAACTAAACATGGGGTAGCCAGTGGTCAAGCCGACTCAGATAACGGCGAGTAACCGACGATCGATCGATTTATATCCTTGCAAGGTAAACCCAAGATACACAGAAGAAGGTAGACCCCAAAGAATCTAAAGAAAAACAAATGCGGGGTCTACCTCTACCAGGCGGTTCCCGTCATTCCCCAGATTAGGGACAGGCGCCACAGTCCTAAGTACAATGTTACTAGAACGCCCCCACACGGCACTTCCAGACTCACACTTGCACTACCGGAATCAAACCGGGAGATGCATCTCAAGATTAGTAGCGATAAAGTCACCGCACTGGTTCATTAGGTACTAGGCTTACCGGTCCCATTCCCGACAAGCACTTGGTACGTTGAATAGCTTAGACCAGTACCATGCTACTCAGTCGAGACCGAACCCATTGCTCTTACCACATGAGCGAGTCAATTTAACCAACTTATGATTCCAACATAAGCATCCTATATCTCGCAAGCAATGAGTCATTACTCAACTTGTACCGTGTCCTTAAAGCATGGCACTAGCGTACTAACATACTAGTAAAAGAGCATAGGAACCTAAGGATCATGCATCTAGGTTTCAAAACAACTTCTGAAACTTAAATGCACAAAGTAAGCATAAATACTGAAAATAAAGGTATGAGTTTAGAAAAAGGGTTAGATGAAACTCCGGTGCTTGCCTTCCGCTAACTCAGCACTAGCCTTGGACTCTTCTGGACTTTGTTCCAGGTCTTGCTGCCCACTAGCTTGATTCAATTCCCCACTAGCGGATCCCTCCACCTCCTGCGTGAGCGTGTACGTCCCGTCGGGTAGATCTATACGTTATGCATATGCATTAGATTATGGTGTAAGTGGGAGAATTACCACCAAACCCAACTCTTGTTGGCCACATTCATCTAATCATCTAAGAAAACTCACAAAAAGTATTGTGGGTGAGGTGAGGGTGAACTAACTACTATATTGATGGGAATTGTGTGCACATCTAAGCAACTTAAATTACTAAACTTCATTAAGAGTAGGGGGTGAGTGATGATGAACTAGTTATGACTTTGATGGTGATTGTGTGCATATTTAAGCAAAATAGTATAACAATCTTCACCAAACAGTAGGGGTGTGTTTCAAAATTATTACAAACAGAAACTAAACGTAAACACCTACATTAAACTTAATTAATAAATATACATCTATTTATTTCATTTTTAACTAGCCATTCATTCATAATTCATATTAATTAAAATATAGCTCCAACTGGTATGAAAATTCTCCCACATCAGCATATGACTAAGACAAGCTTAAATACCAAATTTCAGCTCCAGATCATTTACAAATTAATTTAAATTAAAAAGACAAGATTCAGCCTAGATAAACTTCATTAATTCATACAAAAAGATTTACAAATCTTTTTGACCTCCAATTTTTCCTACTGTTCCAACATGTAAAAACTAAGCTCCTGACCAACATATTCAAGTGGATCTATTATATTTTTCAAGTTATGCATTTAACATCCTTCACAAGTATAAATATAAAACACCATTCAAACAAGCTCCTAAAATCATCATTATTTTTCCAGAGGTGCTTAAAATCATGATCAAGACCTAGGGTGCATTGGTGCTTAAGGAATTTATATCTTGAGGAGACTATAAAAAGCATCAAGCTTAATCTAACATAAATCTTTCAAAAATCATAACTATGAATCTACACAACAAACATGTGTGAAACTTGGTCACAGGTCTAAACATGGCTCACAAAACAACATATCCAAAATTCACATTCATTGCATGAGTACATTTTGAATTACAATAAAAGTGCCTCCAACTGAGTTTGAATTTACATTTCAAAATACTCAGAAAAACCCTATATAACTTTTCTAGAAGTTGTAGATCTGTTCACAAAGAATCCAAAACAATTGGATTTACATTTTTCTGAATTTTCTACGATTTATAACGTATATTCAAATTTTTAGCTAATAACCCTAAACACATTTACAGCCGGGCCCTTGAAATATTTTTCCAAAATTACAACTGGGTCCCTAGTTTACAAAAACAACCCTAGAAAGAAACAAATCAGCGCAATTGGGTCCCCGCCGACGACGAGGAGCTCACCGGCGGCGGTTGGAGGCCGGAGCTCGCCGGGAAGCGGGCCTGGAGGCTGTGACTAACCCGTCTAGGGCGGAGAGTTGCAGCGGCCGGACCGGTGGCGGCGTGCATGGGCGCCCGCGGAGGTGCAGCTCTGCTCCGCCCGCCGTGGTGGCGCCTAGGCGGCGACGATGCGATCTGGTAGCCCGGCGACGGCGACGCGGGGTTGAGGGAGGAGCAAGGGTCGCATGGAGGAGGAGAGGAAACCGCGCAGCTGGCCGGAGGAGGGAATGTGGCGGCGGCGCAGCAATGGCGAGGCCGGCGGAGCTCTGCTCTGTGCGAACCCGCACTGCGGTGTGCGAAAGGAAGGACGACGACTCACGTGACGGGGTTTTTATGACGGACGACAGCGAGGCGCGACAAGGCGGGGTAGGGGCGCGTCGGCCAGGTGGCTCGCCGCATGCGCGGCGCGCGCGCGGGTGCGCTGGCGCGCAGCTCGTGGCCCCAGCCTGGCTCTCCCTGCTGTATAGGCGCGGCGCACGGGAGACAAACGGGGTGGAGGGCGCACGGACGGGCGCGGGTCCACAGCGGAGGTGCCGGGGCGTCCGTACGCCGGAGGCCGCAAGAATCGACGCGTGGCAGGGCCGGACGCAGGCGCGCGCGCTCTCAGCGCGGCGACGTCGGCGTCCGCCCCTATTTCAATTCCAAGTGCCAGTCTTCGAAATTGCTAAACTCCCAAAAATGATAACCAAGTGAAAAATCTCCAAAGATAAAAGTTGTAGAGGAGCTATAGCACTACAACTTTCCCAAAAGACGACATATGTTTTGATGAATAGATTTGTGGGAAAACGTGTTGAACTTTCAGAAATTCTCGGCCCCGGTTTACTGTGCGCAGGAACTTCAACTCAAATTTAAGCGACTTTGCACTCAAAATTTGAATGTCCACCAATTATGAAAAATGTGTTCCCGGAGATAAGGAAAAACTTTTATATTGTCCGATTTTGAACTTCTATAGTGAAATTTGGAGAACGCGCAAGAAAACCGAATCAGCCTTTTGAAGCTCTAGGGGTTTGACCAGGATTTGAGGGTTTGACCAAGGGTTTTTTGCAAATATGTTCACAATCATGTCAAACATGCTTAGAGACTAATTAAACTTGATTAACATGACTAATTGCAGTACTTAGTGTTAGGAAATATCAGGGATATTACAATAGGTAGGATTGAGACATCGACGCAAGCCACACAACTCATCTCCACTAGATAACTCTATCATCGGATTGGGACATCGACGCGGTAAAGATCATAAATCAACGACGGAGAAAGAAGGGTTTGCATTTAAACTGAGAGGGGCTACTTTTTTTTCTTTTTTTGAGCAAGAGAGGGGCTACAATTAGGAAGTTCAGCTACTACAGCTTGTCATTACATATTTACATGGTCACGGTACTTGAAACTTAACCACCGAATTGAAGATACAAAGTTGAATGTTTGCCTAGGATATATAACTTGCTACGCAGGTTTCAACTTGCGTAGGATAACTTGCTACGCAGATTATTTCAACCTGGATGAAGCGCCTTCTGCGGCTGTGTTCGTTGGTCATCTTTCCTCACTCCTGTCGTAACTGTTCCTCCAGCTCTTGTATGGCGACTCGAAGGTGACGAGCGTTGCTGTTCCTCTCCTCCTGCAACTTCGTCTCCAATTCTTGTATTGCAACCTCAAGATAACGAACGTACTCTCGAGCGTGGGGAATCTGTGGGTCAACCAAGAACTTGTACCCGCAATCGTTATCCGTCTGCATGTAAAGGAAAATTAAACTGGTTATTACGAGAAAATTCCAAATTCGAGCGGTAAAAATTTGGTCGCAGGTAATAATATAGTTGCCTGCCTTGAAATACGGACAACGGAAGAAGAGGCGGGCAGTGGTGTCACCAAGGTGCTCGTAATCTCGAACCACGGCGTCATCTCCGTGTTGGCAAAGGGGCCAAAACTCACGAGGAAGAAGACGACGATCGCGAGCACCACAGAAATCACTGCTGATGGGCTCAACAGCAACGTCAGCCGCCCGACCCTCTGGGACACGTTGCTCCACAGCAGCGTGGCCGTACATTATTCCTCTGGGACATGGCTGGACGAGCATGCTGAAACTGAAACCATGGCCGCCGTGGTGCCGCCGGCGGCGGCGGCACCACCTGAGCCATTTCACCCACGTGCTGGTCCGGTGCACGTGCTTCAGCTCCCAGCAGACGACAGGATCGTCGTCGGACGAACGAGTCCACAGGCACCACACCCTGACGGAGCAAGTCTCGGGGTCCCATGCGAACTGGCGCATGAACCAATTCCTCATGGTCTCCATTGAACATTGATGTGCCCTCGGGGTCCGGGTGATCGACCAGGAGGACAGAGAAGTCGATCAGATCGACGATACCACCGTCTGGACCGTCGCGGACGATGACTTGGCCGCCGTCGCCGTGGAAAACCTGCAGCGTCGCAGGAGCGGCGATGCGGGCGCGGAAGCTGGCGGTGGCGGCGTACTCGAGGACGACGACGTGGGGGTCCTGGTCCTGGTCCTGCAGGGGCATGGGGAGCTCCGTGCCCCGCATCTTCCGGCTCCCGGTGACTGCGACGACGACACAACAAAGTGAGAGGTCGGGGTTCATCAGCATGGGGTTTTGGTGCGCGCGCATGCAGTGCAGCATAGCAGGCACGTACCTCGGACTTGGAGGCTCATCCCGTGGATTATTGGCCTGAGGATCGAATCGGCTAGGGGACTGCGGCGGCCGGAGACGACGACGAGGCGGCGGGCGGGGGCGGGTGGTGTCGACTCGAGCACTTGCACGATCACGGCGAGTCCTCGTCGATCGGGGTCGGCCCGCCGCCGGCGACTTAAATAGACATGGGGTCGAGCTCTGCGCCCTTGGGCGCGCCATGACTAGCTTGACCCACGAAAGTAGCAGTCAACTTCATTTATTATTCATCCCGTGAAGATGCTACACGGAAGCAACGGCATGGCTGCGCGCCGTGCCGTTCGTTCGTCGTCGTCGTCCGCTCGCGCGGCATGTTCATTGCATTGCTCCGAAAATGCAAAGCATAGGCAAAAACTTTTCGTCAGAGAACTCCAACTTGCCAAAACAGAAAGGGAGCGAGAGGGCAAGCGATTGCATGCATGCTTTGGCTGGTTCGAATATATATGCCGGCAACACACGGGACGAGACGATGCTAAAGATAGCATCGACGATGTGTCATGATGGAGGGCGCGTGGGCGGCCGATCCGAGGCCTTCCACCATGATCGATGTTCTGCGCCAAGGCATATGAAGCAAGGGCGGAGCTAAACAACTCGAGACGAAGCACCTTTCGGAGCCTTTCTTCCCCACGGCAGCTGCTGCATGCCTTGGCCGGTGATTGCCACTAGGACCACACCGACCGAGGCCACCATCTATCCGATCCGTCCACTCCGGGAGGAACCAGGACTCGCGAGTAAGCTGCTCGGCAATTGCCCTCCATGTTAATTGTTAAGCTAATAGAGCGGCCGGCTAGGCGGCTACAGTGATGATGATGATGATCTACTACTTGCAAAAGATGTCAGCGCTGAGGTCTCCAGCAATGATCTGCATCTCCATACTGCAAAACGGTGTATGAAGAAAAGAGAGAAAAAACTCTCTCTCGAAAACGAGCCGCTTCCAGCGGCTGATGCGCATCTCTTCGCGCATCGATCACGGCAGTTGGCTCCCGCCACAAAGCGGAGGGAACACTACTAGGGAAACATACTTCCATCCTAGAGTGTTTTTCACATTAATACCGGTTTTTTTACATCCGGTACTAATGTACACACAAACCGGTACTAATGTATGAGTGAGAAGGGAGAGCCTCGCCGCGCCCTCGTGAGGGCACATTAGTACCGGGTGGGGACTAGCCCCGGTACTAATGTGCCCACATTACCAGGACTAATTACTACCCGGTACTAATGTGGGGCAAATAGAACCCCCGTACTAAGGAGCCCTACTCACGCCCTCCCCCTGACGTCGTTCTTCCTTATCCTCTCCATTTATCTCCCACCTCTCTCCAATCTTTCTTATCCTCTCATTCATTTTCTTCCTTATCCTCAACTCATCTAGCTATCTCTTCTCTGCAGATTGATCCAGGCCGGTGGCGCGTGCACGGCGGGAGGGGCCGGGGACGCGCGGGGCCACCAAGGGCGGAGGCGCGGCCAATGGTGAAAGTGTATCGAGGCCCCTAAGTGGATTTTGGTGAATTGAATGACAAAATGATTAAAGGTCTAACATATTTGTCTAAGATTGTCAGCAGGTTTTATTTATATACTCATGAGTTATTATTGAGATATGTATTGGTGAATGAATATTTTATGGCTTACATTAGAAAAGACAAATATATGAGTGATCCTAGAGTATAGTGGCAAATATCAAGTAACAAAAGAAGATAAATATTGGGATACTTTGAGAAGGTCAATTCATTGTCTCCAGTAAGCATGGTAGCTTGATTAAAGTACAAGAGTCATAGAAAGAGAAGAATCTTCTCTAGATTAAATACAAGGCTTCATGTGGTAAATGAAAGAGGACACAAGGTTGAGTGTAGACTTTATGGTCCTTAATTTGAAGCTTGCATATTCGTTGTCAATCAAGAACAAGTATTTGAAGCAGGATTTCAAATGAAAACTAATTGTGGATGAAGCAAAGCCAAACTCAACGTGGATTGGGTAAGTGATGAAGAGATCAACTGAGATGACTAGGGTGAGGGACTAAGGAATCTTTGGGGTCCTATCTAGGCCGCCATTTGTGTTTTGCTAAGGTGAAGTTCTAGTATCCGTGAGGTCTCCAAGTATCATATCCAAACCTTAACCGAGGGAAGCAATGCAACTCATTCACATATTATGATTGACGATATGGAATGACTTAAGGATCTAAGTGTGCATTTCTATGCCATATGGAAAGATCTTAAGCCACCAGCTCAAGTATGTACGTGCTCAAGACATTGGCTAAGTCGAAAGCCCTCAAGTGGAAATTGATCAAGTATGGCAAGATTGAAGACATCCAAGCTCAAGAGGTTGATAAGGTGTTTTCATTTGTTCTTGAGTATAGGTATGCCGTACTAACAAGAGGGATGCAACTTTCGCTTTGTGATCAGGTCAAGTGCTCTTAGAAAACCTTTGTGAGAAATAGTCTTGAGAGCCTTAGAGTTGCTAACAACCCCTCCTAACCTAACCTGAGCCACTTCATCTCTTAGGTGAAGTGTTAGAGTGATAGAAAGGGTTTTGGGGGGGTGTCTCGGGCCTCACCGGTCTGACCGGTGAGGGGCACCGGTCTGACCGGTGCGACTGGGCCCAACGGCTAGTTTTTCAAACACCGGTCTAACCGGTGTGGGGAACCGGTCTGACCGGTGCTGCCCGACAGCTAACGGCAAGTTGTCCTTCTTGAGGGGTATAAGTACCCCAAGCCCTCCTCTTTGGTGGGCTGCTGCTCTTGGTGAACTTGCTGAGCTTCTAAGTCATTTCTTGCAAGCCTAAAGCCTTAGTGGCTCTCCCCAACCTCTCTTTGTGAGATTTATGGATTCAAGTCATTTTCTTGAGTTGGGTTGATAGAGTGAGATCTAGAGAGCCTTTGTGAGCTAACAAGAGCATTCCAATAGCTTGAGCACTTGAGATTCGCGTCTACAAGCATTGAAGCATTTGTTACTCTTGGAGGTTTACCTCCTAGACGGCTAGGCGTCGCCGGCTAGCTCCCAAGTTGTGGTGAGCAGTGGTAAGTTTGTGAGGGTTGTGATCTTTCCTCTTCGTGGAAAAGATCATCTTAGTGGAATCGAGGAAAGTGGTTGAAAGAGACCCAGCTTATTGTGGGAAGAGTTAGTTGAGAACTCGAATCCCTTACAAGCTTCTCAACGGAGACGTAGCTTCCTTGGTGGAAGTGAACTTCGGGAAACAAATCCTTGCGTTTCATAGTGGTTTGCCTCTCTAAGTTATTTTCTAGCATATTTGATTTGCTTCTGCTTCGATCTACTTGGGTGTGCTATTTGTGTGTGCATGGGTCATTACCCTGCTTGTGATCATCTACCAAGACCACTCACTAAGTTTGGTTCGTGCTAGAAGTAAAGAGTGAAGGACCAGAATGACGACCAGAGAGGGGGGGGGGGAGTGAATGGGAGCCGATAAAAATTCTTCTCCGAAGAGTAGAACTCGGCCTATGGTCCCAAACACAACTCCGGAGTCTTCGACACCTCGCTAGCCAAATCCACACAGCCACTGAAGTGCTGCTGGACCTAGGAACTAGCACACCACCAAAAACACTCGAGAACGCAGCGGAAAACAGCTCGAGCAAAACTCCAGACCCAAATCGGTCAGACCGGATACTCAAACCGGTCAGACCGGTTTGCTCAGACTTAGCCTCTCACAAGACAGGGAAAACCGGTCAAACCTCTTTCCCAAACCGGTCAGACCGGTTTTACCAGCCTTAGCCAAAAACTCGAAACACCAAACCGGTCAGACCTCTTTCCAAACCGGTCAGACCTCTTTCGCCCAGAGAGCTCCAACTCAAAAACCCAAAACTAGAGCAAACAAACTCGAAACTCAACGAAACTTGGACCAGAGCTTCTTCTATCAAAGGAAGACTTGTTCCCAGAAGATCTCCAAAACACACCGTTGACCAAACCGGTCACCAAACCGGTCAGACCGGTTTTGCCAGATAGACGGGAAAAACGTAGCCCGCGGAAACCACCTCTTCTTCCAACCAACCGATCTCCCGATTGACCCAACGAATTGCGACCAAACTTCGGGGGAAGGTGGATTACCTCTTGGGCAACCTCTATCTCAAAGGATCCATCCCGAAATGTATCCAAAAGGAAGGAATCGAAAGTCAACCGCGAAGAACACCTTTTCCCGAGTTCATCCAAAAACCACCAAATCCAAGGGATTCCGGGGAGTTTGTGGGGTTGATCACCAAGCAAAGGTACCCAAAGTACTCATACGTGATTCCCACAAACAAAACCCAAAGGAAACACCCTCAAATCCTCTCCACGAAAATCCAAAGAAAAGGCTCCGAAGATCACCGAAAAAGAGAAACGGGATGAACACGAAGAACACTTGAGGAACCACGCCGAATCTTCTATACATACCATGAAAGGTTCATACAAGGTCTAGCATCCGCCCGTACATCCATCCCTCTCACAAGATCTCACCATGAAGCTCTCATGCTAGCCTAAGGAGAAAATAGGAAGCTAAAAAGAGAAATTGTCTAGAGCAAATGAAAACCCTAAAGCCTAAGAGATGGTTGCCACAACCCTTCCACTCGGCTTATATATGAGGTCCTCCGGTGGGGGTAAATGACTAGAATGCCCTCTAGGCAATACAACCCCTCGAAGGGCATATTTGGAAACTTGACAGCCTTTCCATCGGACGGACGCCCAGCAATCACACCTCGCGTAGCCTCGACGCCAAGCATGCGATCCCGACGCGTGTCCTCCCCTTCGACGACTTCCAGCCGCGCCACGACCAAACCGGTCAGATCGGTTCTGGTGCCTTGGCCGCATCGGAAGCTCGGGTCGGCTTTCTGGAGCAACCGACGAACCCAGCGATCTTTTGCCGAACCGCTGCAAACCCCGCGAGTTTGGTGCAGCCTCCACACCGAGCTCCTCGACTTGGCTTTTGGATCAACCAACGAACCCGCTATCCGACTTCGACTTGCTCTTCTCGCACCATGTGACTCGCACTTGATCTCGTCTGGCCACTGGGTCCATCGAACCAAGTCTACTTGTCCCTCCAGTCCTTCGGAGGCCCCGCAAGGCTAAGACCTTTCGCACTTGTTCTTCACCTGCACCAGCGCACATCAAGCCGCAGCCTACATTCACAAGATAGAGCACAGCGTCAGTCCACACAACGTTGTCAATCACGCATCACTAAGGAGTGGCCAACCACTAGCCATCGGACACTCCGCTCCCTCAATCTCCCCCTTGATGAGTGCATTGACAACACACCACATAATCATAGCATAATGAAAAGTAAAAGCAAAAGACAAACGAAAACCTCCAAACAAGTTATCCAAAAGCCAAACAACACAAACCCTCGATCACTTGCAATCCAAAGTCTCGGTCCCCTAAGGCAAGGGCAACGACTCAACACAACCGAAACAAACCACCAAAGCTCTCAATGAGCAAACCAAAGCTCACACGGAGCAGACCAACCAAAATGAGAACTCAAACGACACAAGGAGCTCCCCCTGAACACATGCAGCTCCCCCTGAACCAATGCGTGCAAACTTACCGAATAGCAGCAACCAAACCGGTCAGGCCGGATTCCCAAACCGGTCAGACCGGTTTCTGACACTATCTTCCAAACCGGTCTCCAAACCGGTCTGACCGGTCTCCAGACCGATTTTCTTGTCAGAAAAAAGTTCCAATGCATCCCGAAAATGCATGAAAACCTTCTAAATGCTTCCAAAAAACTTTTCCATGCCCAAACTTCTCCCCCTTGTTGACAAAGCACGAATCAAGGCATTTCTATGAAAAATTCAACTAGAGGCTTCTCAAATGGACATAGAGCCATAGAATGTGCTAGGAGCAAGCAAATGGACTACTTAGAGTTGACAAAGGTCCGAAATAGCACAGCCATCAAGAATGTTCAGTTGCATACACACAAGTTCAAGCCATGGTAAAATTTAGCATTTTTGCGAAAAATTTCCCTCCCATGAGCAAAGACCTAAACATGAGCAAAACATGCCAAAGTGAATCTAAATCACACAAACTTCATGCTAGGTCACATGTCCTTGACACAAGATCATTACAAACACCCATAAGCATCTCATGTCATGTTAAAGCCACCGAGCCATGTGTCTACTTCTTAAAATGAGACTTCTCATGGTAGACAACATGCTACGGTTTAGCACCCATATTAAATTCAGATTTAGAGCATTTATGACATGGAACAAGTGAGAGCATAACTTCAAGCACAAGCATTTCATACCAATTTCATTTTTCATATTTAAGCACAAAATTGGTACATGAAGTGCCTTTGCGGCAAAAAGAAGCTTATGCTCCCCCACAAGGTAACACATGGGCTAAACATTCATAATGACACATGGGTCTTTGACCCCAAGTGAAAAGCACATGACATTCAACCATGAATTAAGCATGATATAAACCACCAAAGCACACTAAGATCATGCAAAGCCTTAAACTCACAAGAGAGAGCCTATCTAGCATTTTTGATAAAAGTAAGCTATCTCATCATGGATATACAACCAAACTATCAAGAGCATAGCTTATCATCCAAACTATCAATCAAGTACATCCACAAGCTCAAACATAGCATATCATAGGGATCAATGTACATAGGAGAAGCCATTCCTAGCCAATGCATATGATACAAATGCAATGCATAACATATCTTACAAAGATGCAAAACTATACATCAAGATACAAAGATGGCTACTCCATGAAATTAAACATGCATGCTATACATCAAAGTAAACATGTATGATACATATGCTACAAAGTGAGCTCCCAAAGACCAACTCAAAAAGGACAACACACACCAAGCTCTCCCCGTAGACGAGCAAAGTTAGCTTGGTCAAGTGGTTTTGTGAATATGTCGACTTTTTGGTCTTGGGTAGGTACATGGCTCAACACTATGGTGCCCTTCTCAACATTATCCCTCAGGAAGTGGTACCTCACTTCTATGTGTTTTGTTCTGGAATGGAGCACTGGGTTTTTGGCAATGCTTATGGCACTGGTGCTATCACAAAGAAGTGGGATCTGAGTGCACTCCTCACCAAAGTCTCTCATGGTATAGGAAATCCAAAGTAGTTGGGAACAACAGCTAGCGGCTGCAACATACTCGGCTTCTGTGGTAGACTTAGCTACACTCGACTGTTTACGGGAAGACCAAGAGACCAAAGAGGAACCAAGAAATTGACAAGAACCAGAGGTAGACTTGCGCTCCACACGACACCCAGCAAAGTCAGCATCGGAGAATCTGTGAAGTGTGAGTGTCGAGGAGGCAGAATACCAAAGACCAAACTCAGGAGCATACTGCAAATACCTGAAAATCCTCTTGACGGCCTGCCGATGTGAAGTCCTCGGGGAAGCCTGAAAACGAGCGCACAGACACACACTGAACTGTATGTCCGGCCTCGTCGCCGTCAAGTAGAGGAGGGAGCCGATCATGCTCCGGTACTCCTTCTGGTCCACTGGTTCACCATCCTCGTCCGCATCCAAAGTTGTAGTCGTACTCATCGGTGTTGACATGGGCTTCACATCGTTCATGTTGAACTTCCTCAGCATGTCCTTGGTGTACTTGCTCTGGTGCATGAAGGTCCCGTCCTTGACCTGCTTGATCTGTAGCCCTAAGAAAAATTGCAGCTCGCCCATCATAGACATTTCAATTCCCTGCTCATGTCATCTGCAAACTTGGCAACAAGATCGTGAGAGGAGTCACCAAAGATTATATCATCCACGTAAATCTATACAATCAAATGGTCATTCCCATGCTTAAGGAGAAACAGGGTCTTATCAACTGTGCCCATCACAAACCCCTTACTCAGCAAGAACCCTCTCAACCTGCCATACCAAGCCTTTGGCGCCTCTTTCAACCCATAGAGCGCCCTCTGGAGTTTATACACACGGTGTGGGTATCTCTCACTCTCAAACCCCGGTGGTTGCTTCACATACACTTCTTCCTCTATCACCCCATTCAAGAACGCACTCTTCACATCCATCTGGAACAACTTGAACCCTTTAGCCACGGCAAAGGCTAGAAGGATTCGAATCGCCTCTAGACGGGCCACCGGAGCAAATGTCTCCTCATAATCTATACCCTCTGTCTGGTTAAACCCCTGAGCCACCAACCTTGACTTGTTTCTCACAACCATCCCATTCTCACCTTCTTTGTTTTTCCACACCCACTTGGTACCTATGGGACGGCAATTTGGCGATGGATCGACTAACACCCAGACTTGGTTTCTCTCAAAGTTCTCCAACTCCTCATGCATGGAATTCACCCAGTTTGCATCAGAAAGAGCATGTCCAATATCTTTGGGCTCGAAGGAGGCAACAAAAGCAGAGTGAGCGAATTGAGAAGTATTTCGTGACCTCGACCGTGTAGTTCTCTCGTTCATGTCTCCAATGATCTTCGAAGGAGGGTGATCCACTTGTACACGCCTAGGAGCCTCTCGCCTGGAGACTACCTCCCCCTCCACAGCTACTTCCACCCTTGCTTGCGGTACATGTTGATGCGTCGTAGTCGAAGTAGAAGGCCCGCCATCAACTGTAGTCGTCGTCGTGGAAGTAGTATGTACACGATCCGCAGCGGGTACACGGTCCTCGCCATCACCATCACCATCTTCTTCTTCCTCCTCAAAGAGCGTCTCGGCCATCTCCTCGTCTCCTGCACAATCAAAGCCAAGAGAGCTATATGGCACTATCTCGTCGAAGGTCACCTCGCAAGTCTCCATGATTTTGTTAGTCTCAAGATTAAGTACCCTATAAGCTCTAGAATGGTTTGCATATCCAAAGAAAATAACATCATTAGATCTAGCCTCAAACTTATCAAGCTTTCCCTTCTTGAGAATAAAACACTTGCAACCAAAGACTCAGAAGTGGCTCACCTTAGGAGCTCTACCATGCATAAGCTCATAGCACGTCTTTTTCTTGAATGCTCGGAGAAAGATCCTGTTTGACACATAGCACGCGGTGCTCACCGCCTCAGCCCAAAACCTCCTAGGAGTCCTGTGCTCATCGAGCATCGTCCTAGCCATCTCACACAACGTTCGGTTCTTCCTTTCCACAACTCCATTTTGAGGGGGCACATAAGGAGTCGAGTACTGATGCTCAAGACCAAGATCACAGCAAAAGGCATCAAAACAAGAGTTTCCGAACTCAGAGCCATTATCACTACGGATTGCTCGAATGGTGTTCCCATGCCTCTCATTTTTCAACCTCACGATCAAGTCTCGAACAAAACCGAAAGTCTCACTCTTATCCTCCAAGAAAAACACCTAGGCATAGCGAGAGTAGTCGTCCACCACAACCAGAACATACCACTTCCCACCCACCGAGCGAACTCGAGCTGGCCCAACAAGGTCCATATGCAACAACTCTGTCGGACGCTCTGTCATGATAGCAGTCAGGGGTGGATGAGAAGCAGAGACCATCTTGCCATGCCTACAAGGCGCACAAACCAACTCCTTCTCAAACCTCAACCTCGGCAATCCTCGGACCAAATCGAGACTACTCAAGCGGGAAAGCAGATCAAAGCTCAAGTGTCCCAACCGCCTATGCCACTTCCACAAATCAGGAGAACCAGCCACTAAACACCGTGCGGGACCATCAGACTGAGAGAAATCAGCTCGAAAGATCTGACCCTCGAGGACAACCATACAAACACGGTCACCTCGAGAATCAAGCACCTCAGACGCACCCAACTTAAACCGAACCTCAAACCCCTCATCAAGTAGCTGAGACACAGAAAGAAAATTGAACCCCAGCGACTTGACAAGAGCAACACGCCTCAAAGACACCTTCTTGCTTACCTTCACCATTCCTTCACCAAGAACTCGTCCCTTACCATTATCCCCAAAAGTGATGTACTCCCTGGTACTCACTGGGTTGAGGCTTGTAAACCACCCCCTGTCTCCGGTCATGTGTCGTGAACAACCGGAGTCCAACAGCCAAACGTTCCTCAAGCCTCCCACCTGCACATCAAAAACGGGGACGAAAGTGAGCAGACGACTCAACATTGGGGTTAGTGCAAAAGGAATCAAACCAGTGTCGAGCCATTTGCTCAAAAGAGGGGTTAGCAACATCCATTCTACCATATCCACCAAAGCTACGACCCCTACCAAACTGAACCGCCTCACGTCTCGCTGGAGGAGCACGATCACCACGAAAGGAAGAGCGTGGCCCGTACCTCCTCTGAGACTCAAAGCTGCGACGACCTCTCCCATCCTCATATTGACCATGAGATGGAGAACGTCCAGCAAACAACCCACGACCAGACTCAAACTGTCTGCCACCTGCACCACGACCAACTGAACTAACTCCACGGCCACAAAACTCAACACGAGCACCTCTCTGGGTTGAACCGGTCTGACTGGTTTCCCCCTGCCAGCAACACGGTCTCGATCAGCCACTCTCTGACTTCCCCAAGCTTGTATAGATCTCACCACAGCCTCTCCCCTGTGTAGTGGCATACGAGGCTCAGGCACACCATGAGTAGGGTGGTACCTGTCCTTGTTTGCCCACTCCTTCGCCAACCTCTCATCCCTCTTCCTCTTGTAGCAAAACTCACCAACATGACCTTCCTTGCCACAATACTCACAACGGAATCTGACTTGCTTTGGCTTTGGCTGTGGGTTCTCAACAGGTTTCTCTTCCTCTTTCTTCTCACCCTTCCCCTCAAACACGTTTCCCTTGTCGCTCACAAACTTGATGGGTTTTTGTTAGTTTTCCGTTTTGTGGGGGAAAATGGGTGGATCGGGAGTGGTGTCAAGCTTGTTTCTCAAGTGGTTAGGCTTGGGAGCGAATTTGTTCATGGGGGTAGTTTGTGGTGGAATAGGAATCTCTCCAACTTTCTCTCCCTTCTCACCACTGCTCTCACCAACCTTGTCAGAGCCCAATGCCTGACCATCAAACCTCTTAAACTCAACCATCATTAAGCTCAATTGTGGCTCATGCCCAGACAACCAACTCATTAGCTTTCTTAGTTCATCATTTTCATCCTGCAAGCGATCAACATAGTGCGCAAGTTCCATATTTTTCAAAGCATGCATTTCACATGTAGAACAAGAGGTTGGAATAGGAACTTTCAACTCTGCCTCTAAGGAAACAATCCTAGCATGTGCATCATCCAATTTACCATGCAACACAGGGCAAGATTTACACACACCAAGCAAACTTGATCTAGCTTTCAACTCAATCAATTCAACCCTAGCCACATCTAGTTCCTCAACAGTGAGGGCATGCTTCTCTTTCAGGGCAGTCAAGTCAGACAAGAAAACTGAAAAATCATTGCAATCAACTTCATCGGTAACAACAGGAGCATACTTCAAAGCATCCATAGCAAGCATGTCATCCAAATGCCTAGCCTCTAGCTCAGCTACTTTCTCCCTAGCTTCCTCAAGCGAGGCTCTAAGCTCTTTTCTCATTTTCTTAGCATCCCTAAGCACACTATCCCTATTATCAAGCAGTTCATTCAGAGTGGCATTTTCCTCGAGCAAGGAGTCAAGGGTAGGTGGTGATACCTCATCCTCAGAGTTGGAGTCCGAGTCCTCTTTGCCTCTCTTCTTGCTCCCTGAACTGTGTGCCATGCCGCAGAATCCGCTCGTCACCATGAAGCTCAACCCGGTGAAGTTCTTGCTTGAATGCTTCTTGTTCTTGTGTCTTCCACGGTCTTCATCTTCACTACTTGAGCTTGATGTGGTGTAGCAGGAGGAAGAGGTGTCCACGTCGCTCGCACCGGCAACCATTGCTCTCGACTTCTTCTTGTGGTAGCCGCCCTTCTTCTTGCCCTTGTACTCGTCTCGACTCTTGTACTTGGAGTTGTGGTTCCGGGATCGATGCTTGTGCTTGGCCTGCTTGTACTCGTTCCTCGGGCGATGCTTGTACTCTTGCTTGTACTTGGGTTTCTTGTGCTCGATCTTGTTCTCGTTTGCTTCTGGGCACTCGGCGAAGAAGTGTCCATGCTTCCCGCACTTGTAGCACGTCCCCGAGTTCCTCCTGAAGTTCTTCCTGTTCTCGTTCAGGCGCCCGAACCGCTTGGTCAGCAAAGCAAGATCCTCATCATCCAAAGCCTCAAACTCCTCATCTGGCAAAGACACAAGAGCAGACAGAGAGAACATCCTAGAGGATTGATTAGAGTTAGTTCTCGATCCAGTCACAAGCGCAAGGCTATCATCAACAGGACCCTTGCCCTTCTTGGCTCTCAGGTCTCGGTCCACCTCGGACGACTTGAGCTTAGAGAACAGCTCGTCCACTGTCAGGGTCTCATACACACTGGACTCCTGAATAGCCTCAACCTTCGCTCCCCATACATCAAGATCCAACACGTGTAAGAGCTTGATAGCTCTATCATGATCATCGTATGGAAGCTTGGTGATGTTGGCTCTCATGTTGTTCACAATCAGCGTGAAGCGCTCGAACATGGCATCCACAGACTCTTCGGGGAGGTGAGTGAAGTTCTCATACTCTCTCCGGTAGGTCATAAAGCGACGCGCCTTCACCTGATCATTACCACCATGTGCATTTCTCAGCTGAGTCCATATCCGATTTGCCAACTTCTCTCCATACACCCTACTGAACTCGGATGCACAAAGAGCACGGTAGAGATAGTCCACTGCCTTGTTGTTGGCTTCGAACATGTCCCTACTCTCGGGCAGCAAGAACGTCTCTGGTATGATATAGTTCTCGTCAACCGTGACATCCCAAATCAGCTGAGCCTTTCCACGCAAGAACGCGCCCATCCGGGCTTCCCACATCTGGTAGTTCTTCCCATCGAAGTGGGGAGGACCCGAACCCTTCCCATAGTCCGCCATCTTTGGATCTCAACCGGTCAAGGTCTCAATGATCCGTATTCGGCTCTGATACCAATTGAAGGACCAGAATGGCGACCAGAGAGGGGGGGGGAGTGAATGGGAGCCGATAAAAATTCTTCTCCGAAGAGTAGAACTCGGCCTATGGTCCCAAACGCAACTCCGGAGTCCTCGACACCTCGCTAGCCAAATCCACACAGCCACTGAAGTGCTGCTGGACCTAGGAACTAGCACACCACCAAAAACACTCGAGAATGCAGCGGAAAACAGCTCGAGCAAAACTCCAGACCCAAATCGGTCAGACCGGATACTCAAACCGGTCAGACCGGTTTGCTTAGACGTAGCCTCTCACAAGACAGGGAAAACCGGTCAGACCTCTTTCCCAAACCGGTCAGACCAGTTTTGCCAGACTTAGCCAAAAACTCAAAACACCAAACCGGTCAGACCTCTTTCCAAACCGGTCAGACCTCTTTCGCCCAGAGAGCTCCAACTCAAAAACCCAAAACTAGAGCAAACGAACTCGAAACTCAACGAAACTTGGACCAGAGCTTCTTCTATCAAAGGAAGACTTGTTCCCAGAAGATCTCCTCCAAAACACACCGTTGACCAAACCGGTCACCAAACCGGTCAGACCGGTTTTGCCAGACAGACGGGAAAAACGTAGCCCGCGGAAACCACCTCTTCTTCCAACCAACCGATCTCTCGATTGACCCAACGGATTGCGACCAAACTTCGGGGGAAGGTGGATTACCTGTTGGGCAACCTCTATCTCAAAGGATCCATCCCGAAATGCATCCAAAAGGAAGGAATCGAAAGTCAACCGCCAAGAACACCTTTTCCCGAGTTCATCCAAAAACCACCAAATCCAAGGGATTCCGGGGAGTTTGTGGGGCAAAGATCACCAAGCAAAGGTACCCAAGGTACTCATACGTGATCCCCACAAACAAAACCCAAAGGAAACAACCTCAAATCCTCTCCACGAAAATCCAAAGAAAAGGCTCCGAAGATCACCGAAAAAGAGAAACGGGATGAACACGAAGAACACTTGAGGAACCACGCCGAATCTTCTATACATACCATGAAAGGTTCATACAAGGTCTAGCATCCGCCCGTACATCCATCCCTCTCACAAGATCTCACCATGAAGCTCTCATGCTAGCCTAAGGAGAACATAGGAAGCTAAAAAGAGAAATTGTCTAGAGCAAATGAAAACCCTAAAGCCCAAGAGATGGCTGCCACAACCCTTCCACTCGGCTTATATATGAGGTCCTCCAGTGGGGGTAAATGACTAGAATGCCCTCTAGGCAATACAACCCCTCGAAGGGAATATTTGGAAACTTGACAGCCTTTCCATCGGACGGACGCCCAGCAATCACACCTCGCGTAGCCTCGACGCCAAGCATGCGATCCCGACGCGTGTCCTCTGCTTCGACGACTTCCAGCCGCGCCACGACCAAACGGGTCAGATCGGTTCTGGTGCCTTGGCCGCACCGGAAGCTCGGGTCGGCTTTTTGGAGCAACCGACGAACCTAGCGATCTTTTGGCGAACCGCTGCAAACCCCGCGAGCTTGGTGCAGCCTCCACACCGAGGTTCTCGACTTGGCCGCCATGTCCGCTCCGGCTCCATGTTGGCTTTCGGATCAACCAATGAACCCGCTATCTGACTTCGACTTGCTCTTCTCGCACCATGTGACTCGCACTTGATCTCGTCTGGCCACCAGGTCCATCGAACCATGTCTACTTGTCCCTCCAGTCCTTCGGAGGCCCCGCAAGGCTAAGACCTTTCGCACTTGTTCTTCACCTGCACCAACGCACATCAAGCCGCAGCCCACATCCACAAGATAGAGCACAGCGTCAGTCCACACAACGTTGTCAATCACTCATCACTAAGGAGTGGCCAACCACTAGCCATCGGACACTCCGGTCCTCAAAGAGGAGTTTGAAGCTGTTTTTGCAGGTGCTCTGTGCTCCACCGGTCTGACCGGTGCAGGGAAACAGTCTGACCGGTGCCCTCCTGTGAAGCAGAGCTAGCATCGGTCTGACCGGTGAGGCTCACCAGTCTAACCGGTGACAACTGGCAGTTCAAGTTTGCGGGGAAGAAAAATTTAATTCGGTTGTCCGCCTATTCACCCCCCCTCTCAAGGTCCTTTCAATTGGTATCAGAGTCGAGTGCTCCGATTCGAGCTTAACCGCTTGGAGTTTGACGATGTCGACAACTAGTGAGGTACTTTTTGAACCTCTAGCTCTAGATGGCTCAAACTATGCTTCTTGGTCAATTCTTGTACTCAATTATTTTAGGACCATGGGTCCACTTGCCGAGAAGGTTGTTATTGCTAGTATTCTACCTCCTCACCTTAGGGAAAACAAAATTGACTTGTCAAAATTATCCCTAGAGGACTTAGAGTATTGGCAATGCAACTCTCGAGTATTTAACTACATTTGTAGCACGTTGAGTAATGGTGTGCAGGAATTCATCTATAAAAAGATTGAGATTGATGCACACACCATTTGGGAAATGCTTCGAGAAGAATATGAAAAAGCCCAAATGGATTGATCAAGAGCAAACCATGGAGAAGGCACTTGAGGAGTGCTCAAAGTATTCATTCAACAACATTGAGCCTCAAGTGTCACTTCCCAAACAAGGAGAAGGCCAAAGAAGCAAAGACTCTGTTCCTCTGCAGGGACCGGTCAGGCCGGAGTGTGTGACCGGTCAGACCGGTGCAAGTAGAGGCACCAACACTTACTTGATGGCCAAAAAGGAAAAGAAGAAGAAGAAGACCAGAGGAGGAAAGATTGAGATGAATGAAGCTTCAAGCTCCTTGTCTAAGGAACTTGAGACTCTAAAATCCGAGAATGCCTCTTTGGTTTGTAAGTATGATTCACTCGCAAGGCAATATGATAAGGTTATCAAATCCTTTGCGTGCATAGCTGCTGTGGATCAAGAAAATGAAGTGTTTGAAGAAAAATCAGGGAAGATCACTAGTGAGTATATGGCTCTACAAGCTAATCATAAGGATCTTGAGTGTTCTCATGAGAAGCTTGTAGATTCTTATGCAAAACTAGAAATTGCTCATGAGGTTGTGCTTTCATCGGTAAAATTTATGCAACCTCTATCTCACACATGCACATGCTCACAAGTTCAAATTGATTTGTCTTGCACTAATGATTGTTTCTCTCAAGCAAGCCAATCTAGCATTGAGCATGTACTTGTAGAATCTTGTGATGACCTCATTGCCAAAGAAAATGATGAACTCAAGCAAGAGGTCGAAAAACTTAAAAGAAACTTGTATGTGTTGAAAGCGAAGAGTCAAGTGCAAGCTTCTCAAGATAACCGTGAAAACATGGTGAAGAAGCTTGAGAAGGGATCAAACGTCACTCACTCAACTCCTCAACAACACATCAAGGCCAGCAAGAACAAGATTCAAGAAAAGAGCAAGGTTGGGCATAACAAGTGCCTTGAGAGCTCAAAAGTGGGACACTTTGCTCCCTATTGCCCAACCAAGCACAAGAAATAAGGAACACTCTCAAAGAAGCAAAGAAGCTCCAACAAGTGGAGAGTGTGCTACAAATGCAGAGAGAAGGGACACTTTGCCGACGCTTGCCCAAATGCTGCGGCAAACAGTGGCACTGACCGTGACCGGTCAGACCGGTGCGTCCCACCGGTCCGACCGGTGCCGGCCAGGTCAGCCACTTCTCAAGGCAACAAGGCAAGAAAGACCCCTTGTCCAAGAACAAAGCTCAGAAGCAAGCAAGGACAAGAAATTACAAGAAATGGTGTGGCCAACAAGGACAAAAGCCGCATTTGCTATGCATGTCATCAAAAGGGTCACATGGGCAAAGATTGTCCCAATGGTAACAATCCTAAATCAAACCTTGTCCATTATGATTTCAATAAGCTTAGGGAAGATAAAAATAGTACTTATGCTACAAGAGTGGTTAACTCACCACAAACTAGCATAAGAGCCATTTGGGTCCCTAAGCATCTTGTAACTAACCCTATAGGACCCAACAAGCTTTGGGTACCAAAGAATGCTTCTTGAGCTTGCAGGAACTTAGAGATGCATTAAACACATGGCTAGGTGAAAATCCTCAATTCAATAGCATCTCAGTAACTTGTTCTTAATTATATGTCTAAGTCATTCTTAGTTCTTTGTGAACACTCAAGTACCACAAGTCTTGGACTAGTGGAGCATGAGGAAATGACTCTGACAATTTTATGAAAATTACCCTCTCATTCCATTCGATGCTTTTAATGGCTCTCTAGTAGAGCAAATGTCTTGACTTATACACAGGTACCAAAAATGTGATATGTTCACAAAATCACAAAACAAGGCACACTAGATCATCGAGGGTGTTGGGACAGCTGTCACTGGTATGACCGGCGGCACGCACCGGTCTGACTAGTGCTGAGCCTATTCTGGCTGGTGCCAGATGACCCGGAGGGATCACCCGGAATTCACTGCCAGTCACCCGGCAATTTAGTCGGATGATCTGGTGTGTTACCGGATGGCCCGGCTGGTCAAATGACTCGATACGTCTCTGTCTAACACCGGGTGACCCAGACTCTATGTCCGGATGACCCGGCCCACGACCTTGGCCGGACCAGCACCCACCGGTCTGACCGGTGCTCCTCGGAGGTTCCGAACACGTCTCGGAAGTTCCAAAAAAGGTCATGTCTCCATCTTGCACTTCCTCGGAAGTTTCGACCCAGGGTCGGAAGTTCTGATGAAGACACGTGAAGGACCTTCCTTTGGTGATTTTAAATGAATGGTAATGAGTTACTCGACACAATTCAATAGTTTTATCATTTATGTGTCATGACCAAGTATGTGAATGAGCCACTCCATATTCTTAATTGAATAATGTGCAATGAATGAGAAATTCAAAATATCTCTATGCACTAATTAAGGGGGAGCTCATTTCATTACTTGTGTCATTTGTGGGAGTAACAATTTCTTCTAGTGACCTTGTAGTCTCATGTATCCGTGCACCTTAAGCAAGCTCTTAATAATCACTTTTTTCAAGAATTCAAGTAAGAGCTAGCAACTACTAAAATAGAAAATATGCACGAATAAAATGGCCTAAGGCAAAGGTATGTTCTCCTAATCTCTTTTAATTATTGTAATGCATCTAGGCCATTATATCATGATAGTGTGTCTCTCCTTAGCATGTAATTGCCTCAAGTGAATTTTGTTGTTCACTAGAGGTGGATGCATGCACTTTGTGTCATAGGATAGACTTTCGAAAAAATAACTAGCATGTGCACGTAGTGTGAAATTTGAAAAATATTTGGTTCTTGGTCTTTGTGACCCGATCAACTTACTTGTGACTATTGTTCTCCATGCTTGATTGATGGCTAATTACAAATAAGAAGATTTTCTCAAGTCCATAATAATCTCTTTATCTATCTCTCTCACTTGGAAGAATCAAGTTTATCGGATAAATTAGATTATTCTATATTCTTCTAAGATCTGTGAAAATTTGGATCAAAATCTTGTCAATATTCTTTATCCAATCTCTAAGAGGAATCAAAGGACCAAAATCTTGCAAAATCAGGTCAAGCCTTTTCCCCTGGGGGGGGGGGGTACCGGTCTGACCGGTGGCGCCCGGGAGTCACCCGTGAGCCTACAGTAAAAGAATATCTACTTTTACCCTCACCCTTCTCTCTCCTCTATCATTTCACCTGCCATCTTCCTCCTCCATCCTGTGGCTCCCTCACTCCACTCTTCTTCCTCCTCCATTCACCTCCCATGGAGACCTAGGGTTTCAACCAAGGAAAACCACATCTCCTCCGTGGAAAAGAACCCCCTAGGGCTGCTTAGGAAGGCTCTAAGGCTGCTCTTTGGTTTCAAATTGAGTTCTTCTCTCTAAACGTATCTAAAACTTTCTTTTGCCCGATCTCTCTACTCCTTTGAAAGTTTAAGGATTCCTTTGGTAGAACATCTCCTGACAGCATATAGAAGACATACCTATAGATCCATAACTTTTTATTAGATACATTGTGAGGATTCAAAATTTGGGGGTGGACGGCTCTCACCGGTCTGACCGGTGAGCGCTCCAGTCTGACCGGTGCGGCTCGTCCAACCCTAAATCTTATTTTCCTCATGTATTTGACTATTATCTATCTAGGAATGTCTCTTGTACATCTATTATCATATCAAATCTTTTCAAACTACTGAGATTGACAGTTAGGGTCATTGGCTCTGTTTTGGTGGGCACCGGTCTGACCGGTGGTGTCCAGAGCAGACCTAATTGCTCAAAACTGAGAATTTCGATTTCATATCCATTTCAATCTCTATCCTGGTGTCTTATACACTCCTGTCATTTCTTTTGTGACCCAGGACAACAGTTATGCTAAGATCCAAGGAAGGTGCTAAAAAGAGAAAAGAGGATGTGATTGCTCGGAGAGGGATCACTCCAAGTGCCTTGCCTGGAGCCAGTGGCAGCAGTAGTGGTAGTGGGAGGACTTTGAGACCACGTGCATCTCAAGAGAGAGCTGAGGATATTGTTGGTGGTTCCCCATAGGCAAGTAGTGATGATGATGATGTTGAGGATGAGACATACACAGATGCCTATGAGGTTTGCCATCATGGCAAGGGACCAGCCATCATAGATGACGAAGAATACATTGGTGAGGTGAGGCTGATGACACAGGGGGCCGAGAGCAGGATGAGGGTGATGATCCTATGGATGAGGATGAGGCTGATGATGACAGTGGTCATGGTGGGCCAAGGATCACTAAGCCCATGTATATGTTTCCCAATAAAGTAGAAAATTTTCATGGTTCAGGGAAAACAAAGAAATTGAGGAAATTGAAGGATATAAATCCCTATGCTAGTGACAAGACAGCCTCAACAGCAGGACTACTACACTTCTGTGATCATTAAGAAGCCCAAAATCACTCATCAAGCACAATATGTGGATTGGAACTTTATGGAGCAGAAAAATGATCCTATCTTCAATGAGATCATTAAAGTTTGTGAGCAACAAAGGGTGAAAGATCTCATGGGATTTAGGTATGATTGGAATAGGGAAATCATCGCTCAATTTTATGCCACAGTGCACTTTGGTCATAAGGATGGTGAAAGAGCTATGCTTTGGATGTCAAATGGAGTGAAGTATGGAATTCGCTTCACTAGATTCTTAGCTCTTTTCAACATTACTTCTCAAGACAAGGATTATCCGAAGCTACATGATGATGGTCTGCTTGAGCCGGAGGCTATGTGTTTCGTGTACCCTAGGGATAAGAGAGCAAATGTGGGACATGTGAAGGACCTCTACACTTACTATTCAGTTTTGAATAGGCTCCTTCATGTGTCACTTACTCCTAGGGATGGCAACCCCTCTGATGTGTTGAAGTTTATGAAGAATTTGATGATTGCTTTGTGACCGGGGGCACCTCCATTTAATGTGAGGGATTTCATTTGGCAAGAAATCAAGTACTTATCGGAAGATCCAAAGAAGATTTGCAGCTATAGCCCCTACATCATGTATATGGTGGAAAGAGTCTCTAAGATTGGGTTTCCTAAGGATGTAAGGCCCAATCCTACCAAAGTTCCAAGGCTTCCATCTCCTGAGTATGAACCAGAAATTAGAGAAGAAGGACAAGGATGGGAGCAATTTCAGCAGGATCAGCAGCAGCAGCCTGCTACCCAGACTGTCACCGGTCTAACCGGTGACACCCACCGGTCTGACCGGTGGAGGCCTGAGCAGCAGTACCGTCCCAGAAAGGTCACCTCTCCTATGCTGAAATTTCTGAACTTCCTTTTTGGTATGTGCAAGAGCCAGCATGACATTGAAGTGGCACAACAAAGAGAAAGAAGAGAAAGGAAGAAGGAGAGGGATTCTATGAAAATGTTGCATGCACACTTTGGGCTTCAGCCACCTCGCTCTTCCATATCTCCCATTCTGCCTGAGGTTCCTATACCTTCATTTGAGGAGAAAATAAGAAGCATGAAAAATTCAGGATTGGTGGATCAGTACGACAGCTTCTTATTTGAGTCAGGTGAGGGAAGTTATTCGGCTCCACCACCTCCTCCATTTGATTCAGCAGGGACTTCTCAGCCGGTTGATGCTCCTTAGGCTCCTCCAGATTGGGCTTGTCGCATGTCTACCGAGATATTTGGATGGACCTATCCTCAGACTCCTCCTCCACCACAAGGGGATGATTCCGTATGGCCGTCTTGGGATTGATCAACTGCAGCTACACCTTCTTCAGGCCCTTCTTGGATGCTTGATGACAAAGGGGGAGAAGATTGGATTGAAAGCTCACAGTTTCAATAGCTAGTGCAGTAGGGTAGTGGTCACCGGTTTGACCGGTGGCCTGCACCGGTCTGACCAGTGCCTGTTGGCTGATGAGAGCAGCCTGTAATAAAATTCTAAATCCTATCTTTGTGGACTTGAGAACCTTGTATGAGTGCTTGTATGTGTGTTGAACTCATTTATGTAATATTAAGTGACCTTATGCTAGATTGTGACGCATGTTGTGTATTTTGTGTTGGCTAGATGGGGCAAGGTGATTTAAACCGGCTTGTAACCCCGGTCTGATTGCTTTGGACCAGATAGCACGGACGTATCTTTGCTTTGTGCTCTGACTAGACCTGACCGGTCTGACCGGTTAGGGTCACCGGTCTGACCAGTGACCATTCGGTCTGTGTACTGGTTGGGCCTGACCGGTCTGACCGGTCAGGAGCACCGGTTTGACCGGTGGTGCCCAGCCAGCACACCTGTTGGTTTGCTTTGTGCTTAACTTGTCATATGCATCACACATTTTTGAGGCCAAATTTGTGCTTTTCTCCCGAATTTGTGCTTTTGCCATTTGAGGCCAAATTTTTGAAATTCCATTCAAAGCACAAATTAAGGGGGAGCTATAGCTATATCTGAGAATCGGATTGCGCTTTATTAATATATTTGTAAGCTTTAATCGAGTTGTCATCAATCACCAAAAAGGGAGAGATTGAAAGTGCAACTAGGCCTCTAAGTGGATTTTGGTGAATTGAATGACAAAGTGATTAAAGGTCTAACATATTTGTCTAAGATTATGAGCAGATTTTATTTATATATTCATGAGTTATTGTTGGGATATGTATTGGTGAATGAATATTTTATGGCTTACATTGGAAAAGACAAATATATGAGTGATCCTAAGGCATAGTGGCAAATATCAAGAACAAAGGAAGATAAATATTGGGATAATTTGAGAACGTCAATTCATTGTCTCTTGTAAGCATGGTAGCTTGATTAAAGTACAAGGATCATAGAAAGAGAAGATGGAAATCCTCTCTAGATTAAATGCAAGGCTTCATGTGGTGAATGAAAGAGGACACAAGGTTGAGTGTAGACTTTATGGTCCTTAATTTGAAGCTTGCATATTCGTTGTCAATCAAGAACAAGCATTTGAAGCGAGATTTCAAATGAAGACTAATTGTGGATGAAGCAAAGCCAAATTCAACGTGGATTGGGTAAGTGATGAATAGATCAACCGAGATGACTAGGGTGAAGGACTAAGCAATCTTTGGGGTCCTAGCTAGGGTGCCATTTGTGTTTTGCTAAGGTGAAGTTCTAGTATCCGTGGGGTCTCCAAGTATCATATCCAAGCTTTAACCGAGGGAAGCAATGCAACTCATTCACATATTATGATTGGCGATATGGAGTGACTTAAAGATCTAAGTGTGCATTTCTATGCCATATGGAAATATCTTAAGCTACCAGCTCAAGTATGGACGTGCTCAAGACATTGGCTAAGTCGAATGCCCTCAAGTGGAAATTGATCAAGTATGGCAAGATTGAAGACATTCACGCTCAAGAGGTTGATAAGGTGTTTTCATTTGTTCTTGAGTATAGGTATGCCGTACTATCAAGAGGGATGCAACTTTCTCTTTGTGACCAAGTCAAGTGCTCTTAGAAAACCTTTGTGAGAAATAGCCTTAAGAGCTTCAGAGTTTGCTAACAACCCCTCTTTGTGACCAACTTTCTCTTAGGTGAAGTGTTAGAGTGATAGAAAGTGTTTTGGGGGGTGTCTCAAGCCTCACCAGTCTGACCGGTGAGAGGCACCGATCTGACCGGTGCGACTAGGCCCAACGGCTTGGTTTTCAAACACCGGTCTGACCGGTGTGGGGCACCGGTCTGACCGGTGCTGCTCGACAGCTAACGGCTAGTTGTCCTTCTTGAGAGGTATAAGTACCCCATGCCCTCCTCTTTGGTGGGTTGCTGCCCTTGGTGAACTTGCTGAGCTTCTAAGTCATTTCTTGCAAGCCTAAAGCCTCAGTGGCTCTCCCCAACCTCTCTTTGTGAGATTTGTGGATTCAAGCCATTTCCTTGAGTTGGGTTGATAGAGTGAGATCTAGAGAGCCTTTGTGAGCTAACAAGAGCATTCCCATAGCTTGAGCACTTTAGATTCGCGTCTACAAGTATTGAAGCATTTGTTACTCTTGGAGGATTACCTCCTAGACAGCTAGGCGTCGCCGGCTAGCTCCCAAGTTGTGGTGAGTAGTGGCAAGTTTGTGAGGGCTGTGATCTTGCCTCTTCATGGAAAAGATCGCCTTAGTGGAATCGAGGCAAGTGGTTGAAAGAGACCGGACTTGTTGTCGGAAGAGTTAGTTTAGAACTCGAATCCCTTACAAGCTCCTCAACGGAGATGTAGATTCCTTGGTGGAAGTGAACTTCGGGAAACAAATCCTTGCGTTTCATAGTGGTTTGCCTCTCTAAGTTGTTTTCTAGCATATTTGATTTGCTTCCGCTTTGATCTACTTGGGTGTGCTATTTGTGTGTGCAGGGGTCATTACACTGCTTGTGATCATCTACCAAGACCACTCACCAAGTTCGGTTTGTGCTAGAAGTAAAGAGGAGCTTGAAGCTGTTTTTGCAGGTGCTCTGTGCTCCACCAATCTGACCGGTGCAGGGCAACGGTCTAACCGGTGCCCTCCTGTGAAGCAGAGCCAGCACCGGTCTGACCGGTGACAACTGGCAGTTCAAGTTTGCGAGGAAGAAAAGTTTAATTCAGTCGTCTGCCTATTCACCCCCCTCTAGGTGACATCAAGGTCCTTTCAAATGGCGAGCGCGACCACAGGAGGCTGGCCAGGCCGCCGGTTGTTGGCATTTCTTAACCTCACCACTAGTTGTACACTTAGCGTGAGCGTAAGATCCACCTGGGTATACCGACGGGTACGAAAGAATCCACAAGCGCACGGAAATACCGCTGTAGCACTTCACCTCAGGAGTATTCCAAAGGGTATCGAATCCATGGAACGATGTGCACTACCTTCTATCCTAGATGAATGGTCCAAGGACACCAAGCCCCAGCTATGGTAGGGAGATGATGGGGTGCTTCCTGTAGGTTCTCAACTCTAGAGAGGAACAAGCTCGGATAAGATCTCGCTTCGGACACCGGCCCCTCCTGGCTATAACAGTTGGTTCACAGCAAAGGGTTGCCTACACGCTGTATCCGAACGTGGGGGATTTCAGAGGGTCCAACGACTGTCACTACCGCGGCCTACCCCAAGACAAACCGTGGGATACAGGGCATTCGAAAGATAACCCGTAGTGTAGACACCACGTCTACACCACCGATTACTACTATAGCACGGCTAGGTCTGGCACCCCGTAGAAACACTATAGCACTCCGTATAAATACGGAGCGACGAACCCGCGAGGTTGAGCTAGACCTTACTCATCATTGAATCGATTGGCGTCAAGAAGACGATTAGTCACCGATTCATGTATCCCAACAAGATCTAACGGGATAATTCACACAAACGGAATGCAAACTTATGCGTTTATAACAAAAGATCAAGGGTCGTGTTCGTGAAGAACACGAGCCTCTAACTTATGAACAAACGCAAAAGCGTGAGTAACTCGTTCATCAACTAGATTGAGGAAGCGTGTTCATGAAGAACACGAGCCTCTAAATGATGAACGAATGAAGAACTCAAGAACATATCACTAATGCATGAACATCACTTTAGTCTAATTGGAAAATACAAGAATACTCACTTTGCTCTAAATGAAGAACAAGTTGGGATCTCACCCACATCACTATCTACATAGCCATCCCCTCAACTCATTTGATCCATGAGAGATCAAATGAAAGGAGAAACAAGTGTTTCTAAAGAAAGAGAGGGAAGAATGGGATGTCTCTTTCTTTACCCCCTCCCTCTCTATTTATAGGCTAGGGAGGTAGGAGGACTTGTGCAGCAGCTTGGGGCGCCCCCAATCACGTCTTGACACCTGTCCTGTGCAGAACCGGCCTCCTAGGTCGAGAACCGGGGAGAACCGAGGGAATCCGAGGTGATCCAAGCGCTGAACTGGTGGGAAAAAAGAGGAAAACCGGTTGAACCGAGCGAACCACAGGGCCGGACCGGGGCAAACTAGCGCACCGCCTCCCGCACTGCCTCTGCGTCCGCCACGCATCACCGGCGGACTCGCGCCTTCCCGCGGAAGGCAGCACGCGCGCGTGCTGCGCGGTCCGCGTCGCGGCCCCCATCCCGTCGCGCAGCGACGCGTGTCCCCGGGGGATCCTGCGCGCGCCTGATGCCCGCGTCAGCGATCCACAGGGGCTGGTGCCCGCCAATGGGTGGTCGCCACGTGTCCAGCCCCCTGCGCGATGCATGTGTGCCTGCGGGCGAATCCTGGGAGGGATCGAAACCCAACCAGATTCCGCCACGTGTCGCATATGTGTACGAGGATCTAACGGCTGTGGGCCCCATGATGACGTCAGCCTTGCGTCAGCGTTTTGTCCTTTGTGTATCTCCTTCATACGAACTCCGATGTAGGCATATAATATGTCCATTTTGATCGTCTCGACGAGCCTGTCGCATTGGTGCAGTCCAAATTGGCATTTGAGGTTATTCATGATGACGTCCTTTAATAGCCATTGGATCGCTTGCTCTTAATTATACTGTTTGGCACGTATTTCGGTGCATCCTGCAACAAAAGCTTGAAACACCAACACTTGTGGAAATCATCAGTATCAAGCCCTATTCTAGTGTTGAAGATCTTTTTACCATTAAATTATGCCGGTATTGATGGTGTAAAAGTAGCACTTAACAGCCGTCAACAACTCCCCACACTTGACCTTTGCTCGTCCCGAGTGAAGGGAGTCAGGTCAAGGTGAGACAAGATATCCAAAGGTATGAAGCAAGCATAAGAGATATTCCAAACCATACCTTGTACTCATGAACTTATGAAGTGTCTATGATGCTATCTTGGGTAGTTGAAGAATGGAACGGTCATGAATCAATTCACTCCTACTCATCATGTCAAGTAACTTGGGGTTTTGCAATAAATTTCCAAAACAAACCTTGCTTAGCTCCTCATTTGATTCTCTCAGATCGCTCAATGTGTATATGTCCTCACCAAAGCATCAAACTGCCTTTATTCATCCTACTTCTAATGATAGCTTATGTGGAGCTCAGGGTAGGTATGAATGATAAGGCATACTTGCATCACATATATTGCAAAGTAAAAGACTGGATCCAAGAGAAAAGCAATTCATACAATCAGATCAAGATGTGCACGTGTATGTATATGATGGGTATGGTAAGGTGTATACTAGGTCCGGAATGGGTTCTAGATATTACCATACTATGATAAAATGTTGTGGTGATGGTAAGGTGGACACTAGCCTCGGAATAGGTACTAGTTATTACCATCTAAGTTATGGAACTCCTTTTGCATGATTTTCTCCGCTCTCCTTTTTGAAATTTTCGAGATATGGGTTATCTCTCTTCTCTCTCTTCTTTTTTTTGATCATGCTTTTTGAGCATGTCTTTCTCCCTCTTTTTTTATAGCCCAATCTCTTTTAGAGATATTTGGAGAGGGATAAATCATGGAACAATGCATGGAGCTTTATTTTGTGGAATGGATAAATGATACAATGCTAACTTCCATTGTAGAAGCATAGCAAGGGGAAAAATGGGTGCACATGAATCTTGATCATGAAAGCATGAAAAGACTTCTCGCAAGGGTCACAAAATTTGACAAAGCTCAATGCGATGACAAGCAGCATATGAGTATAAGGTTTTCAACTGGTAGCATCATATGGCTTTGGTAGGACTGTGGCATATCAAAGAGGAGCTTTGCAAAGGGTTTGATGATTTTTCAAATAAAATTCCCAAGCACTCAAACATTTAGAGCGAAGATCATATCATCAAACCATATCACAAACGCCAACTACTTAGATGAGCATGAGTTCCCGAATGATATTTGTTCACAAGCATCAAGATAATGAGTAAGAAATAAAACATATGCAAGCCAACCACAAGAATCATGTAGAGCAAGCAGAGCACCATTATTTAAGTTTGATTTACTGGATAAGAATTGAAGATCATTCAAACTCATGGGTAGAGAGTGAGATGAAGGGTGCATACACCATCGCTCCTGAAGGATATGAGGAACAAGGAAGACTAGTGGTGATTCGGCTGACCCGTGGGGTAGCCAGCTCACTCTAGTTTACCTTGTCCTTGTCATGAAGGCATAGTCGATGTCGTGCAGCCCTTTTGTGTGGGAGTTCTCAAGTGGATATGTTGATGATGAGCTTGAGAGAACTCCCCCACACTGGTGCTTGTTCTGGTGCTGTTCTTCAAACAAGTGAGAGCAAAAGATAGACTCTACTAGTTCGAGAACCATATAGCGTTTATTCAAATTCAAATATTTTTGTTGTTTTTATTTTATTTTATTGTCACCACGTCATTTGCTCGAAAGGGTTAGACCAAGGTTACACTTCATACACAATATACTTACCTTGGACCTTTGAAAGGTCATATGTGCCACCTTTGTATGTTGTGCAACATGAATCTGACACCTCAACTTACCTTCCCATTTGAGTTTAGCTCAATGACTTACACATTTGAATTTGACAATTTTCTGCAGGGGTTAGTCAGCATATATGCAACCAAGATCTATGAAAATATAACTCTAAGGTTCATCTGTCAAAACTTGACACCATGTCTTGTTTTGACTGAAGAAGACAGTTTTAACCTAAGCACTATGCTTAATCTAAAACAGTCTATGAATGTATATTCGAATGATACTTTCAAACCAGAGCACACGGACAAAGATAAAGGAGGCATGAAGGCATGATCAAGCTATCATCAAGAAGGGACATAAGCATGAGCATAAGATGGTGAACCTCGGGAACCTCCCGGAAGGGCTTTATTTAATGTCAAAAGCAGGACTTACCTAGCTAGTGGGCAAGATGCAAGAGCTGACATCATCACACCAGGATAAGATTTGGTAGAGAAGGAACTGTACTCAGGATGATCACATACCTCCCCCACACTTGAAGTTTGCATTGCTAGGCACAAAACTCAAGTGTGTGGTGATCAAGCTTCCTTTTGTAAATGTTCCCTCACCAAAGCGTATCTAGGTGTTGTAAATGATGTGGCTCACATGTTCGTAGGCATCATCTGTCCATCTTTCTTTTCAATCTCCCCCTAAAAGGTTAGTGACCAAAAATACCCGAAGGACGACTTATCCTAAAAACATGTTCTTGCTTTTATTCGAGAAGGGAAATAAAACCTATGCTAATCCAGGCTATCTCCTGGTAGTACTTTGTTTAATTGGTCATAAGCTCGACCATGGGAACTTCATCTTGCAGCTATCGTTGGTGGTGTCATTCCCGTCTCACCACCAATCCTTGATGTATCAGTGAGCTTCAGCTGCAAGGTTAGTGCCACAGTGCACACACGTAATCTGATATGCTTATGATAGACATATACATCTACAACTAACCTTCTGAACTTTCTACAAAAGAGGACCATAAGGTGATTGCAGCCCTCGAGCGTGCTCAGCGCACTAAGCATGGCCGGCTCTGGATAGGCATGATGCAAGCATGGTTCATGTGGTGTATCAAGAATGAAACTACCATGCTTATCTGTGTAACCTTTGCCCATGAATTCCAGAGTCGGTGCCTCACAAGATTCCATGGCCCATGAGTTCTCTATCTCAAGAGATGCATCGTGGAGGCTCAATGTTGACTCTCGACCATGATCGAAAGCAACATGATACGGGCCAGTGGGAAGAGGCTGAAACTCGGTCGAGAATGGTGACGATCATTCGCCTTCACAAAGGTGAAGAAAGTCTCTCGAGTCACACTCATGAGGAGTAGAAAATTCTACACCCTCAATGAGAAAAAGCTTGGATGACACGAATGGAGATATACATGTCGTCTTCTTGAGCGGGTTTTGCTGGGGAAGAGGCTTCGCCATAGGATATCCCAGACAAGGGGTAGTAATGGTAGAAATAGCTTCCCTGAGCTTATCATCTAGGCTCCCTAAAGATGTATCGAAGAGCTGCTCTAGAGGGGAAACTAGGAGAAGATCGAGATCAAGGACATCAAAGATGTGAAAGTCTAAGCTAGCCTTGATCCCATCTATGATAAGCGGCTCGACACTCGCAATCCCCCGACATTCAAGAACGTGTCCAAAGGGACAAGTCCTGAGGAGCATGTTGGCTGGTGCTAGCGGGACTCTGCCCAAAAGAGTTTCTGCTAAGTGCCATGGCAAAATGTTAACCTCCATGATGGGGTTACAATGGGCCTCTACGACAGTGCCTCTAATAGAGCAAGGAACAACCAGAGAAGGTGAACTATTCCAAGTTGCCTCAGAAAATCGTGTCACTCCCTTTGACCATTCCTCCCTCATGGCCTCCTCAGGATATGCTTCGTCAGGAGGATCAGGAGGTAGAGGAGGCACCGCAGGCCTAATGGAAGGTTCTGTCAAAAGATTCCTAGAATGATCGGTGTGGACAGAATAAGGTTCCTCCCCTGATTAGGCATCAAAAGAATTCGAGGTATCTAAAAGATTTTCAGATGGGTCATCCTCGAATTTGTGAGTGAACACCAATGGTTGAATTTCTTCTTCCTTTAGCGTTCGGAGTTCAGGAGAGGGCTCAACAGACAAGTCTTGGGATTCGGAAGATGAGGACTCTGACTTGGATGTTGAGGGACTCTCATGGCTCGACTCGGATTCTTGGTTGGGTTTGTTGTGATCAATAGGGACAGAAGAGTTTTCTAAGAGGGAATCTAGGATCTCTCTTCCTTCCCTTGGAGTTTTTTCCACAAACAAACCTCCAACAATAACGTCTAGATCGAGGGTAGAATCCATGTCTAGACCCATACAAAAGATGTACAATGACACATTGATGGGTAAAGACGGACCAGGTGTCGACACCAAAAGGTGTAGGAACCTAGCCCATGCCGCTCCTTGGGACTCCTCTAATTTCTCGAAATCGAGGATACTTGTTGGAAGAGAAGCTACACGAGTGTACCATTTCTCCGTCCTTTCCATGAGAGAGAACGAGTGGCAAAAGTTATCTCGGAGTTCTCCCCAATAACCGTTCACACTTTCTATAGTGTGGGCGTACCATTGTTCCGCCTCTCCTATGAGGGAGAAAGGAAACAACTTCCACCTCACGGTGTCCTGTGTCATGCCTGGCATAGCCAAACTAGAGCACAGTTCCTCAAATTCCTCCAAATGGAGGTAGGGTCTTCATTGATTGCTCCAAAGAATGGTCGATCCTGAACCGTGGCTAAAAAGCCAGGGGAGTTCATAGCTAGATGATGAAGATGATGATGGCACTTTGAACTCACCCCTTGAGGTAGAGAAGCTTTGACAGGAAGGCATCTCAAAGGGTAGCGGGGGTGAAGGTAGAAGAAAAAGGAAAAACAAAAGATACGAGGACCACTAGGTTCGAAGATAGATACAGCAACCTTCCCCGACAACAGCGCCAGAAATGCTTGTTGGCGTTTCTTAACCTCACCACTAGTTGTACACCTAGCGTGAGCGTAAGATCCACCTGGGTATAACGACGGGTACGAAAGAATCCGCAAGCGCACGGAAATACCGCTGTAGCACTTCACCTCAGGAGTATTCCACAGGGTATCGAATCCAAGGAACAATGTGCACTACCTTCTATCCTAGATGAACGGTCCAAGGACACCAAGCCCCAGCTATGGTAGGGAGATGATGGGGTGCTTCCTGTAGGTTCTCAACTCTAGAGAGGAACAAGCTCGGATAAGATCTCACTTCGGACACCGGCCCCTCCTGGCTATAACAGTTGGTTCACGGCAAAGGGTTGCCTACACGCTATATCCGAACGTGGAGGATTTCAGAGGGTCCAACAGCTGTCACTACCGCGGCCTACCCCAAGACAAACCGTGGGATACAGGGAATTTGAAGGATAACCCGTAGTCTAGACACCACGTCTACACCACCGATTACTACTATAGCACAGCTACGTCTGGCACCCCGTAGAAACACTATAGCACTCCGTATAAATACGGAGCGACAAACCCGTGAGGTTGAGCTAGACCTTACTCATCATTGAATCGATTGGCGTCAGGAAGACGACTAGTCACCGATTCATGTATCCCAACAAGATCTAACGGGATAATTCACACAAACGGAATGCAAACTTATGCGCTTATAACAAAAGATCAAGGGTCGTGTTCGTGAAGAACACGAGCCTCTAACTTATGAACAAACGCAAAAGCGTGAGTAACTCGTTCGTCAACTAGATCGAGTAAGCGTGTTCATGAAGAACACGAGCCTCTAAATGATGAACGAACGAAGAACTCAAGAACATATCACTCATGCATGAACATCACTTTAGTCTAATTGGAAAATACAAGAATACTCACTTTGCTCTAAATGAAGAACAAGTTGGGATCTCACCCACATCACCATCTACATAGCCATCCCCTCAACTCATTTGATCCATGAGAGATCAAATGAAAGGAGAAACAAGTGTTTCTAAAGAGAGAGAGGGAGGAATGGGATGTCTCTTTCCTTACCCCCTCCCTCTCTATTTATAGGCTAGGGAGGTAGGAGGACTTGTGCAGCAGCTTGGGGCGCCCCCAATCATGTCTTGACACCTGTCCTGCGCAGAACCGGCCTCCTAGGTCGAGAATCGGGGAGAACCGAGGGAATCTGAGGTGATCCAAGCGCTGAACCGGTGGGAAAAAGAGGAAAACCGGCTAAACCAAGCGAACCACAGGGCCGGACCGGGGCGAACTAGCGCACCACCTCCCGCACTGCCTCTGCGTCTGCCACGCGTCACCGTCGGACTCGCGCTTTCCCGCGGAAGACAGCACACGCGCGTGCTGCGCGGTCCGCGTCGCAGCCCCCCATCCTGTCGCGCAGCGACGCGTGTCCCCGGGGGGGGGGGGGTCCTGCGCGCGCCTGACGCCCGCGTCAGCGATCCACAGGGGCTGGTGCCCGCCAATGGGTGGTCGCCACGTGTCCAGCCCCCTGCGTGATGCATGCATGCCTTGTTGGCGTTTCTTAACGTCAGCACTAGTTGTACACCTAGAGGGAGTGGATAAGAACAATCAGGTATACCGCAAGTGCACGGAAATACCGCTGTAGCACTTCCCCAAGGAAGGAGAGTATTCCAAGGGTATCGAATCAAAGTAACGGTGTGCACTATCTCCTATTTCTAGTATAGATGATCCAAGGACACAACTCTGATGGATAGGATAGGTAGAAAGGATCTGCTCGGACCGAGCGCAGAGTCTAGTTACGTTCTCTCAGGTATAACACTCACTTAGGGCACCAAGCACAAGGCCTTTGTGCTGGCTCGAGCCCAACTCGGTACGCGACGTAAGAGGGTTGACAAAGGGTCCAACAGGCTGTCACCACTACGGCCTACCTCTACGCTACGATCGTACGTGGTCTTCGAAGGGTAGCTTATGGTCCAGATACCTCGTCTACACCACTCACTATTCCTATGAATCTGCGAGGGAGATACTGGCACTAGCTCAAGGTATGCTCTATCACTCATGCAAGATCACGAATGCACTTTGATATAACTAGAAACATGCAGGAGCTTCACTTTACTCTAATTAGACAGGCAGGCAAACTAGATGCAAACTTATGATCTAAGTCTACTGGATCGAAAGGAGTTGTGTTCGAAGAACACAAGCCTCTAACCAAGAACAAACGAAGAACACAAGAACAAAGCAACTAAGCATGCATACGACTTTAGTCTAAATAGGAAATATCGAAATACTCACTTTAGTCAAGTTGAAGAACAAAGGCACCGCTGAGGATCGTTCTTGAGGAAGATGTCATGAACATGACATGGCCTCAAGCCTCCCACCTCACTTCCTAGCACTAATCCTATACAAAGAGCTCTTCTCTCCTAAAGAGAGAGGCTTCAAGCCAAAATGAAGAGGAGGAGGAGAAGAGTGTGTTCCAAAATGGAGCCCCTACCCTCCTATTTATAGAGGGGGAAGATGCTTGCTTTGGGGCTCCAAGTGCCCCTAAATGCCCGGAGCTGCAACCAAGAGCCAATCAGGAGGTGACACATGGAGGGCCTAGATCAGCCGAAGCAAGGTCGGTTCGGCCGATCTAGGGTTCGGCTGAACCCTAGGGGCCACGTGGCACCCTGTGCTTCCTCGTGGTGGCTGACTGATGGGCCCTGATGCCTGTCCTTCGTGCATGCCAAGTTTCCCGATAGTTTAGGAGGATAAGTGGGCCCTTGAATCCATGTGATGTCCATGTAGCGCTTTGTGATTCGTCGGGCTCACTTCTCTTGGATTGATGACGTCAGTGATCCAAGGGAATCCTAGGTGGCATCCCTTCATTGGCTGGACTTGAAATGCTTGGATCAAAGACTTATGCTTTTACTCCTCTTTCTAGTGCTATTTACCTGTATTTGCATAATCATCAACACTTGTGGAAATGATTAGTTTAAGCCCTATTCTAGTGTTGATGATCATTTTCCATGCCAAAAGGTACATTTTTGACGGGTAAGAAGTGAGTGAAAATCAGCCGTCAACAAATACCCCCACACTCAACCTTCGCTCGTCCCGAGTGAAGGGAAGAACAAGATCAAAGTGAGACATGATATCCAAAGGTATGAAACGAGCATAAGAGATATTCCAAACCACACCTTGTACTTGTGAACTCTGATGTGTCTATCATGCTATCTTGGGCAGTTGAGGGATGGAACGGCCATGAATCAAGTCACTCCTGCTCATCATGTTAAGTAACTTGGGGTTTTGTAATAAATTTTCGAAAACAAACCTTGCTTAGCTCCTCATTGATTCTCTCATATCACTCAATGTGTTTATGTCCTCACCAAGGCATTAGATTGCCTATCTTTACCCTACTTCTAATGATGGCTATATGTGGAGCTCAGGGTAGGATAAAGGATAAGGCATACTCGCATCACATATATTGCAAAGTCAAAAACTAGATCCATAGAGAAAAACAATTCATACAATCAGATCAAGATGTGCACTTGTATGGTTATGGTGAGTATGGTAAGGTGGATACTAGGCCCAGAATGGGTGCTAGATATTACCATACATATATGATAAAAGTGGGTTGATGGTAAGGTGGACACTAGCCCCGGAATGGACACTAGTTATTACCATCAAAATTATGGAACTCCATTTTGCATGATCTCATCTCTCTCCTACTTCTCCTTTATTTTGGACATGGGCTATTCTTTCTTCTTCTTCTTTTTTTCACAGCCCATGTCTCTTTTGAAGGATACTTTTGGAGAGAGATGTCACACCACATATGGAGCTTTATTTTGATGAAAGGGATGAATGATACAATGCTAACTTCCAGTGTAGAAGCGTAGTAAGGGGAAATAGGTGGTGTGCACATGAATCTTGATCATGAAAGTAATGAAAAGAATTTTCACAAGGGTCACAGAATTTGACAAAGCTCAATGCGATAACAAGCAGCATATGAGTAGAAGGTTTTCAACTATGAACATCATATGGCTCTAGTGGGACAGTGGCATATCAAAGAAGAGCCTTGCAAAGGGTTTTCATGATTTTCAAATAAAATTTCCCAAGAACTCAAACATAAAGAGCGAAGATCATATCATCAAACCATATCACAAACGTCAACTACATAGGTAAGCATGAGTTCCCTAATGATATTTGTTCACAAGCATCAAGATGGTAAGTACGGAATAAAACATCTGCAAGCCAACCACAGGAATCATGTATGACATAGGAAACTACCTCCTGAGTTTGATATAAAAGATGGACTTCAAGATTCAAAACAAAATCAAAGGTACATGGAAGTGAGATAGGGAAGTTGCGTACCTCGGGTCCTTCTTTTTATTCTACAAGGTGGGGATTTCCCCCACACTGTCTTTTTCTAAGAAATGAAAATAAGCTAAAAAGGATAACGAAAATAAGGGAGAGAGGACTTACCTGGTGTTGGGCACGCTCTTACCTATTTTACCCTTCCTCGATGAAGTTAATCACTTCATATTCGATGTTGTCTGGCTCGAGGAAGATTTTCAATCGATGGCCATTCACCTTAAAACAGTTGCCTTCATCATTTTTGCAGAGTGATGGCTCCATGAGGAGCTACCTCTACTACTGTGAATGGTCCTTCCCATTTGCTGCGCAATTTCCCTCTTCCGAATAGCTTGAATCGAGAGTTGAAAAGTAGCACTTTATCACCTGGTGCAAATTCCTTTTTCTTGATCTTCTTATCGTGCCACCTCTTGGTCCTTTCTTTATAGATCTTTGCACTATGGTAGGCTTTTTCTCTCCATTCTTCCAATTCTGCTAACTGCTTCTGCCTGTTTCTTCCAGACTTCAGGAAATCCAAATTGAACCTTTTGATTGCCCAATGAGCTTTATGCTCTACTTCCACTGGTAGATGCCACGTCTTTCCGTATACCAATTGATATGGGGACATTCCCAGTGGAGTTTTGTAAGCTGTTCGATAGGCCCATAGGGCATCATCAAGATGCCTCTTCCAACTTCGGCCAGCCTCCTGTATTGTTTTCTGTAGGATATTCTTGATCTGCTTATTAGAGGTTTCTGCTTGGCCATTAGTTTGGGGATGATATGGAGTGGTAACGCTGTGTTGGATCCCATGATTCTTCAGGAATCTTCTGAAATCGGCATCAGTGAAGTGGGATCCCCCATCACTGATTATCATCCTGGGAATGCCGAAACGAGGGAATATCACCTCCTTGAACATTTTTTTGGAATGTCTGGCATCGGCCGACTTGCAGGCTATGGCTTCTACCCATTTTGACACATAGTCGACTGCCACCAAGATGTATTCAGCTCCATCGAACTTTGGAAATGGGCCCATAAAATCAATTCCCCATACATCAAAGAGTTCAACTTGCAGATTATCATGTAAGGGCATTGCGTCTCTGGCAGTAATTCCTCTGTGCTTCTGGCAAGCTTTGCATTTTCGGATGAAATTCCTTGTGTCGTCATACATAGTCGGCCAGAAGAATCCACTTTGCCATATCTTCGCTTGTGTACGATAGGTGCCATAGTGGCCACCGTAAGGTCCGGAATGGCACTTTTCAACGATTTGCATTCCTTCATTATGCGGCACACATCTTCTTAATAACCCATCAGCATAGACTTTATAGAGGTACGGATCATCCCATATGTGTTTCTTTGCTTCATGAACCAGTTTCTTCTTATCAGCTCCAGGGGGTATATACCCTGTCACCAGATAATTTACAATGTTTGCATACCAGGGATTACTATCCGTGACCTTTAGCAACATGTCATCTCGTAGAGAGTCATTGATAGGTGTTTCCTGCAGGTTAGTACTACGCATGCGAGACAAATGATCTGCAACAGAGTTTTCTACTCCCTTTTTATCTCTTATTTCTAAATCAAATTCTTGAAGGAGCAGAATCCATCTAATCAGGCGGGGTTTAGCATCTTTCTTGGTGAGCAGGTATTTTAGAGCAGCATGATCAGTGTAAACTATTACCTTGGCTCCCACTAAGTAAGATCTAAACTTATCTATGGCAAAGACAACAGCAAGGAGCTCTTTCTCGGTAGTAGCATAATTCAACTGAGCTCCTGTCATGGTTTTGCTAGCGTAGGCTATAGCATGATGTTTCTTATCCTTAGTTTAGCCTAGGACGGCCCCTACAACGTAGTCACTAGTATCACACATGATCTCAAAAGGCAGCGTCCAGTCGGGAGGCTGGATGACTGGGGCAGAGATGAGCGCATTCTTGAGGGTAAGGAAAGATTCCATACATTCCTCTGTAAACTCAAAGGGCGCATCCTTGGCTAAGAGATTGGTAAGGGGTCTAGCTACCTGTGAAAAGTCCTTAATGAACCGTCGGTAGAACCCAGCATGGCCGAGGAAGCTACGGATGCCTTTGACATTTACAGGAGGAGGGAGCTTTTCTATTACCTCAATCTTGGCATGATCCACTTCTATCCCCCGTTCGGACACTAGGTGTCCTAACACGATGCCCTCTCGAACCATAAAATGGCACTTCTCCCAATTCAGGACTAAGTCTTTCTCATGACACCTTTGCAAGACCCTGTCTAAATTTCTAAGACATTCATCGAAAGTTTTACCATAGACAGAGAAATCGTCCATGAAAACCTCCATGATTTGCTCAATCATGTCTGATAAGATAGACATCATGCACCTTTGGAATGATGCGGGTGCATTGCACAACCCGAAAGACATCCTCCGATAAGCATAGGTTCCGTAAGGGCAGGTGAAAGTGGTCTTGTTCTGGTCATTAGGGTGGATAGGGATTTGATGGTAGCCAGAATACCCATCAAGGAAACAAAAGAAGGAGTGATTCGCCAGCCGCTCGAGCATCTCATCGATGAACGGGAGCGGAAAGTGATCCTTCTTTGTAGCCTTGTTGAGCTTCCTATAATCTATGCACATCCTCCACCCTGTGGGAAGGTGTTGAGCAATCTGCTCGCCGAACTCGTTGGGGGCTGTCGTCATACCTCCCTTCTTGGGTACGCATTGAACGGGGCTCACCCATTCACTATAAGGGACTGGGTAAATGATCCCTGCATGAAGAAGTTTAAGAACTTCTTTCTTCACGACTTCTCTCATCACGTTGTTTAGCCTTCTCTGTGGCTCCCTTGTTGGTGGAATATCTGAATCTACAGGGATGCGATGGGTGCAGAGATTCGGGCTGATTCCTTTTATATCCTGAAGAGAGTAACCGAACACTGATCGGTGTTTTTCCAGGTTAGAGATGAGCCTTTTGGATTCCTCGTCAGAGAGATTATCATTAATGATTACTGGGGACTCAGTGTCCCCATGGAGGAAGACGTATCGAAGGCCGGCGGGCAAAGGCTTGAGCTCCAGAGGAGGCTTAGGTGGAGCCTGGAATTCATATATATCTATAGGCTCATCAGGCTCCTCTATCTCATCTATGAACTCGGGTGCCCACTCGTTGAGGAGGGATTCCGGCGAATCTCCGGGAATGATTGCCTTAACCTCCTCGATATGTGTAGCGTCATCAGGGGGATCAGTTCTCGCATTTTTCGCTCTCGAGATTTCTACAGAGAAAACCTCCTTCCCTAGGCTAACGTCAAGCTTTCCTTGGGTAGGGGCCTCTAGGAGAAATTTTTCGAGGGGCAATCCTATCATGAGGTCGAAGCTAAGGACGTCATAGGTGTGAAAGTCAAGAGCAAAGTCGGCCTCCTTATACTTGACGGGGATAGCCTTCAGGATCCCTACTCCTTCTAGGATTTCCCCTTCAGGAGTCCTGATAGACGTTTGGGTAGGAGTCAGAGGTTCATCCGCAAAGTTCCTCAGAGCATAAGTGCTGGACATGATATTGACTCCCACTAGAGGGTTGTAGAGAACTTTCACTACCCTCCCATTCATGACGCAAGGAAGGGTCGATCGAGGCGGGAGGAGCTGGAAAATTCTGGCTATTGATTCCGACTCTCTCGACCATTCTTGGGCCATGATGGCTGTTAATTCCCGAATGTTGTCCCTGAGGAAAGCGACATCCTAGGGATCTGGGGAACTCACGGGTGAAGGTGGTTTTCTCTCGCAACCGTAGTTTGAGGTGTTTCCATAATCACCTATTATTTCATCCTCAAACTTTAGAAGAGATTCCAGAGGTTGAATCGCTTCTTCCTCTGGTGTCGTGACCTCCTGAACTGAGCTTATGGATTTGGGTGACGAAGGTTCAGGCTCAGGTTCAGGGGTAATCTCTTTTTCGGGTAGGCATTCCTCTTGAGGCTCTTCCGGCTCGGCTGTGAAGGAGGCATTAGCTGCTATACGGTCAAGGATCTTCCTCCCCTCACTTGGAGTTTTATCTGGAAAGGAACCTCCCGAGGCATCGTCAAGGTGCCAAGTGGACTTGGCGTTCAATCCCGCATAGAAATGCTGATAGAGCACATGCTCGGGTATCGACAGCGTGGGGCCCGATTGTACTAAACGTAAGAATCTTTCCCACGCCGCACCCAAGGTTTCCTTATCATTTTGCTTGAATCCGAGCACATCCTTCCGCAGGGCAATGAGCCGTGCAGGTGGGAAAAACCATCGGCAGAATTCACCGACAAGGTTCGGCCAGCTGCCGCCCACTTTACTGACACGATCGTTGTACCATTGCCTCGCGCTTCCCGTGAGGGAAAAAGGAAACAATTTCCAATGAATGGTATCATGTGTCATGCCCGCAAAGGCGTAACATGAACACAGACGCTCAAATTCTTGCAAATGATCATAGGGGTTTTGACGGTCTCGGAAAAGGAATACGATTTCCCAATCAAAGAGATGAGATCGGTACTGAGTTGATAGCTAGATGTGGTAATTGGGTGTTCTGAAGGTGGAGGCTCTAGCAACTCAGGTTTAGGAGCAAAAAGATTTTGGATAGAAATTTGCTCCATGGTAACTGGGGGTAGAGATAGGAGGAAAGAAAACAAAAAGGATAGTCGAAGGGTAACGGGGGTGGAGGTAGAAGAAAAAGGAAAAACAAAAGATACGAGGACCACTAGGTTCAAAGATAGATACAGCAACCGTTCCCCGGCAACGGCGCCAGAAATGCTTGTTGGCGTTTCTTAACGTCACCACTAGTTGTACACCTAGAGGGAGTGGATAAGAACAACCGGGTATACCGCAAGCGCACGGAAATACCGCTATAGCACTTCCCCAAGGAAGGAGAGTATTCCAAGGGTATCGAATCCAAGGAACGGTGTGCACTATCTCCTACTTCTAGTATAGATGATCCAAGGACACAACTCTGATGGATAGGATAGGTAGAAAGGATCTGCTCGGACTGAGCGCAGAGTCTAGTTACGTTCTCTCAGGTATAACACTCACTTAGGGCACCAAGCACAAGGCCTTTGTGCTGGCTCGAGCCCAACTCGGTACGCGACGTAAGAGGGTTGACAAAGGGTCCAACAGGCTGTCACCACAGCGGCCTACCTCTACGCTATGATCGTACGTGGTCTTCGAAGGGTAGCTTATGGTCCAGACACCTCGTCTACACCACTCACTATTCCTACGAATCTGTGAGGGAGATACTAGCACTAGCTCAAGGTATGCTCTATCACTCATGCAAGATCACGAATGCACTTTGATCTAACTAGAAACATGCAGGAGCTTCACTTTACTCTAATTAGACAGGCAGGCAAACTAGATGCAAACTTATGATCTAAGTCTATTGGATCGAAAGGAGTTGTGTTCGAAGAACACAAGCCTCTAACCAAGAACAAACGAAGAACACAAGAACAAAGCAACTAAGCATGCATACGACTTTAGTCTAAATAGGAAATATCGAAATACTCACTTTAGTCTAGTTGAAGAACAAAGGCATCGCTGAGGATCGTTCTTGAGGAAGATGTCATGAACATGACATGGCCTCAAGCCTCCCACCTCACTTCCTAGCACTAATCCTATACAAAGAGCTCTCCTCTCCTAAAGAGAGAGGCTTCAAGCCAAAATGAAGAGGAGGAGGAGAAGAGTGTGTTCCAAAATGGAGCCCCTACCCTCCTATTTATAGAGGGGGAAGATGCTTGCTTCGGGGCTCCAAGTGCCCCTAAATGCCCGGAGCTGCAACCAGGAGCCAATCAGGAGGTGACACGTGGAGGGCCTAGATCAGCCGAACCAAGGTCGGTTCGGCCGATCTAGGGTTCGGCCGAACCCTAAGGGCCACGTGGCACCCTGTGCTTCCTCGTGGTGGCTGACTGATGGGCCCTGATGCCTATCCTCCGTACATGCCAAGTTTCCCGACAGTTTAGGGGGATAAGTGGGCCCTTGAATCCATGTGATGTCCATGTGGCGCTTCGTGATTCGTCGGGCTCACTTCTCTTGGATTGATGACGTCAGTGATCCAGGGGAATCCTAGGTGGCATCCCTTCATTGGCTGGACTTGAAATGCTTGGATCAAAGACTTATCCTTTGACTCCTCTTTCTAGTGCTATTTACCTGTATTTGCATAATCACCAACACTTGTGGAAATGATTAGTTTAAGCCCTATTCTAGTGTTGATGATCATTTTCCATGCCAAAAGGTACATGTTTGACGGGTAAGAAGTGAGTGAAAATCAGCCGTCAACAAGCCTGCGGGCGAATCCTGGGAGGGATCGAAACCCAACCAGATTCCGCCACGTGTCGGATATGTGTACGAGGATCTAACGGCTGTGGGCCCCATGATGACGTCAGCCTTGCGTCAGCGTTTTGTCCTTTGTGTATCTCCTTCATACGAACTCCGATGTAGGCATATAATATGTCCATTTCGATCATCTCGACGAGCCCTTCGCATTGGTGCAGTCCAAATTGGCATTTGAGGTTATTCATGATGACGTCCTTTAATAGCCATTGGATCGCTTGCTCTTAATTGTACTGTTTGGCACGTATTTCGGTGCATCCTGCAACAAAAGCTAGAAACACCAACACTTGTGGAAATCATCAGTATCAAGCCCTATTCTAGTGTTGAAGATCCTTTTACCATTAAATTATGCAGGTATTGACGGTGTAAAAGTAGCACTTAACAGCCGTCAACACCGGTACGGCCTCTGTCGGGCGCGGAGCTGGAGCGTGCGCGGCCTTTGGCGGCCGCAGGAGCGGGAGGTTGGTGTTGACATTTTTAATGCAACTACCAACGAAGGGGTTTGGAACCCGTCCCAGTAACAGCACCAGAAATGCTGGTGGGTAATTCTTAACGTTACAAGAGTCCGCAAGCGCACGAAAGTACCATTGTAGCATTTCCCCAAAGGAGTATTCCAAAGGGTATCGAATCCAAGGAAGGCTTTGGTGGATTAACAAGCTCAACACTATTGCAATGAGTATAGATCATAGACGGAAATAAATCAGACACTCAAGTGTAGGGGTAAGAAATGATAATGGGGTAGTGTGATCACACACACACTCACTCTCTCTCTAAGGGGTCCTAGGCATAGGAGGCAACATACGAGTTAGCTCTAGGTTCTTATGTACTATACACATAAAGCTGGTAAGAACGAGTTAGATACATTAGCGTTGAAGAACATTGACTTAAGCACCCAGGTACCACGGGGAGCTAACCTCCCGCGTTGCTTCCGCACAACTCCGGTTGTTAGGCTTTAGACTCCTACAGCTTATCCGAACGTGGGGGATTTCAGAGGGACCAACAGCTGTCACTACCGCGGCCTACCCCAAGACAAACCGTGGGATAAACTCATAAGTAAGGTAGCTATGCAACCCAAGCACCATGCTTACGTTGTTAGCCGGACTTGACCGGCCCGGGCTATTGTGACCCAGGTCAAGCCACCAGATAAACCAGCCAATTACACCGAGTACCGTAGCTTAAGCACAGACTTCATACAACGCACTCATGTCATCTAACTAGATCAAACCAGGTTAGGTACACAAACATATTCGTGTTTTCCTATGTCTGTTCAACTGGATCAAAGGGTCGTGTTCGCGAAGAACACGAGCCTCTAACTTATGAACAAACACCGAAAACATGTGAAAGTCACACGTCAAGTGGATCGAAATGCCTTGTTCATCAAGAACAGGAGCCTCTAAATGATAAACAGGTGAAGAACATATGAACAAATCACCCATGTATACTAACACAACTTTATATGAAATACTTAAATAACTGAAGTAGATCAAAGTCATACAAATGAATAAAGATACAAGAGAACTCATACCTAGATCCCAAAGTAGACTTTTTTTTGAAGGAAAACTATGGGGGAGTCCCCCACAGCGATTTTCATTAAACAAAAGGTGAAACAGGGGGGATGGGATACTTACAGGGGGAACAAAGGAAGAAAACAACAAAAGCTACATACAGAGCACACAAGGTGCAAGACTACAAAGGGGACAACTAGGTACATGCTATAGTTTTCCTATCATCATTAAAATGCACTGTTTGGAGGAGGAATTGGTCTGAGAACTTCAAGCTCCAGACGGCAAAGTGTGGTTGGGCATTATCAAAGATAATTGCATTTCTCGTTTTCCATAGCTCCCAGGATGCCGTAATGAATATCTCCATGAAAATTTTCTTGGATGCTGATGTGCAGTGTGCCTCAGCAATACGGGAGTGCAGGTCCTTCGTCATGTCCCACTGTATTTGCATTTTGTTCCAGCACCGCTGCGCAAAGGTGCATGAGAAAAAAGATGTTCAATGTCCTCCTCTTCTCCCAGATGGCACATGACACAAGAAGGTCCCGATGGGACATTGTAATTTCTTCTCTGCAACATGTTCCCAAAGTAGACTTGGAACCTGAAGTAGAACTACTCTAGCCTACCTTCTAGCCATGAAACTAAAAGTGAGAGAGGTGTTGCAAGTGTGGATGTCTAAGAATGAGCCCCCTCCCCTTCTATTTATAGGCCAGAGCACCGGCGAGGAGAGGATGCATACACACAGGGAACGACCTCTAGGACCAATAGGGAAGCACCACGTGGAGGGCCAAGATGAGCCGAGCCAAGGTCGGTTCGGTCGACCTGTGGGGTCGGCCGACCCCCTGGTGGGCCTCCCTGGCCTGTGCTTTCTCCAGGTGACTGTCCTATGGGTCCTTAGGTCGGTCCCCGGTGTCCACTCCCTTTTGATGCGGTGGTGGGCCCATGGATCCATGTGATGTCCATGTGTCACGCTCTGATTCATCAGAGTGTACTTCACTTGGATTCCTTGCATGGCATGCATGCATGGCGCCCTTGCTGGCAGCTTTGCATGCATGGCATCCTTGTTGGCAGTCCTCCTAGGATGAGGTGATGTGGCATGGATCATAGAAGGTGAGTTTGCCTCTCTTTTCTTGCTTATTTTCCTGCAATCAAATAATCTCCAAGGACAAGTGGAACTACATTATTCTTAACTAAATATCTGTAAAAAATGCCTTATGCTCCTTTATTCATGAGTGTATTGACGGCTAAAGTAGGCACTCAACAGCCGTCAACAACTCCCCCAAGCTAGCCTCTTGCTCGTCCCGAGCAAGAGATTAAGGACTTAGGTTGGTTGATCAGGAGTTGCTACGATGTTGTATTCCTAATGTATAACAAGATACAACTAGGTACTCTATCAAGGATTGAAGAAGTTGGCATTGATCTTACCTTACACTCGATTGATATGGGGCGTGTAGCTTCACCTGCCTTGGGCGGTTGAAAGATACAATGATTGTATAAAGATTACCAATCACATGTACCTTGATCAGTTATCAAGCCAGAGGTTTTGCAAGTTTTTCAAAAAGAAATCAAAGTTCCTCAAATGATACTCTCGGATCGCTCAATGTTTATGATTCCTCACCAAGGCACTGTTTTGCCTTCTTTCACCACTTACTTCTAATAAGCTGATATGTGGAGCTGTAGGTAGGGAAAACATGTGGCATACCTGTTTCTCATGTATTGTCGAGTCGAAAACCGGATCCTTGGGAGAACAAGTCATACAACCTGATCAAGATGTGCAAAAGTGTGTGTATGGTGGATGGATGATGAACTCCTTTTTGCATGATTTTGCTCTCCTCCTTTTTGAAATTTTTAAGACTTGGGCTATGTCTCTTTATTCTATCTTTCTTTTTTTTCTTTATTTTATGCATGCCCTTGAGCATGTGTTTTTTTACATAGCCCATAGTCCTTACTGAATATTTTTGGAGGGAGAATAATCATGGAACAATGCGCGGAGCTTTATTTTGTGGAATGGATGGGGGATGGATGAAATGATGGTTGCTAACTTCCAGTGTAGCAATTTCGCATATGGTGGTGTGTACGTGATCTTGATCATGGGAGTAATGACAAGTTTACTCGCTGAGGGTCACAACAATTCGACAAGACTCAATGAAGAAATCAGGTAGCATATGTGGAGATTTAACAACAGCTAAGGTCTACATATGGCCTTGGATAGGAATTTCTTATCATTGAGGAACTTATCATTTTAACATTTTTCAAAAGAAAACTCCGGATATCAAACATCACTTAGTACTAGCTCATAGCAACTCTATTATACCATATCATACCTAACAACAACTTAGGCAAAGATCATGCTTTTGCTACCCACAAATTTCAAGCTCAGGTTCGATCACACTAGCCAACAAACTCAAAACTTGAATAGGATACTAAGCTGTAAACAAGGCATACAAGAGGAATAAACAGAGCAACTATTCATCATTTCAACCATGGAGAATAAGAACACTCTTACCGCACATATGAAAACAAACTAATTTAAGAAAGCAAATAAATATTTTTTTTGGTCCTTTTAACTTTTCAGATTTTTATGTGTTTTTAGCATCTGAGGTTCTAAAAACAATAGAAGATACAAGTTACCTCAGGATGGGGGTCCTCCCCCAAGCTAGCTTCAGGCTCACTGCTGTGGAGGGGGATATCCCATCCACGCGTAGTAAGCCCTCTGCTCCTCTAGCTGTCGCTGTTGTCTCTGCTCCAAGGCGTGAAGTCTCTCACCAGTCATACGGTGCCAGTCTCGAGTGGACTCAGCCTGCTGGTGCATTGTCTCCTCCATGCTACCGACACGGATGTTGAGCTCGCTCATCTGCTGAGTGAGGGTGGCCCTACGAGATGACGAGCGCAACCCGGACGATGATGATGTGTCATCCCCGTAGGTAGCACCAGTGGGCCTAGTCCAATCGCCACTCCCTGCACTAGCCCAAGCCGAGCTACTCGCACCCTGCTGACACATGGGCTGGTCCCAATCGGGGGTATATCCGGGTGTAACTCCAGACATGTACCCAGCCGAGGCCCATGTGCCAGACAGCGGTGTGATATGCTGAGGCTGTGGCTGAGGCGTCGGCTGTGGTGACGGCTGTGATGGCGGATGTTGTGGTGGTTGCTGTGCTGTCGCTACCCTCCTCGATGCACTCCTAGTGACCCTGTCTCCAGAAACACTAGAACGACGAGGTTCCTCATGGGGAACAATCAGTGGCCCTTGGCCGTACAAACGGAAATCCGGGTTAGGTAACCGAATCTGGTTTGCATGGCCAGGGTAAAGGAAAACCAATGAATCATCCGGGCCCTTCTTAAGAGTATGTCCTTGAATCAAATACGCCTCATCTATCACAGCACGGGGAGAATCAATGTAGGGAATGTCAGTTCCTTGTGTAATCCCGAGACTCGAAATGATACGTGTGATTAAAGACGTACACTCAATAGAACCTGTTATCTTAAAATTTGTCAACCACTACCAGATTATAGCTAGCACTGGGGAGATTCTGATCCGTCTGACCGCGGCATATAATATCCTCATCTCGTCCGTGCGCACAGGTCGAACGTCATCCCTTGGAAAGAGAGTGACGGCGAGCCACTTGTGCCACAGTCGGAGAGTGGGATGTGTGATATCGTTGCACTGAGGTGCTAACTTGCCACGGACAGGCCGACCAAAAAGTTCTTCCCAAAAACTATCTCGAATAAAATCCTTGCAAGCCAGATCGAGAGAAATAACACAATGACGATGAAAACCAAGGGTGCGACTACGATCTAGACATGAGACTCGATACGACGTTCCATGGAAATGAAACGTAATACCGATCTCAATCCCCCTTCTATTTATAGGCAACCAAGCCAGGCACCGGGGGAAGGGACAAGAGCAACAGCTAGGAGCCGTTGGAGGAGGCCGGGCCCACAGGACTGTTGGCGTGGGTCGGCCGACCCTTGGGTTCGGCCGAACCCCTGTCAGGCCCGCCTGCCTCCAGCTTTTTGCAATGGCTCTCTAACGGCTATCTGATGTCCTGCGCAGATGTCTAGGTCCAAATTCGCCCAAAATGTTGCTCGAATAATTTTTCAAGGACTTTCCAACTCAAAAATTTATTTTCAGAATTTTTATTTGAAAAGGGAAATTTGGCTAGAAAAATCTAGCATGCAGATGCAAGGTTGGAAAATTCAAATATGCATTTGGAAAAATCAAATAAAATTTTGGAAAGGGAAATATGAGATAACTACCAATTTTTACCTTTTGGCAAAAAGGACTCGTTGTTTTAAGTCTGAGAGCGAGACTTTTCTCGGCGATCAATTCCACTCGTCACCCCATTCCCGAGAAATAGATGGAGATGACTTCTGTTTTTCCCGCCACACCTTTCTTGTTTTCTTAGGCTTTGTTGGAGTGGTGGGAAGTTGATGGGGCTGTGGCTCCGCCCATGCCCCCGACTGCTCATTCTTGCCCTGCAGTGTATGACATTTCTCTTCTGCTACCTGAAATCGGAACATCAAGTTCTTCTTCCCAAAGCGGAATCGGATCGTTCCGGCTCCGACACTGATCCTTGCGTTGGTGTCACTTAGGAACGGTCTCCCAAGAATGAGGGGCATTCCCTCATTATCTTGCATATCAAGGACCACTAAGTCCACGAAGATGCATGAACCTTGGATGAATACCAATAAGTTCTCTATTATCCCCTCTGGATATCAGATCGATGCATCAGCAAGTTGGACGGTCGTCGCAGTTTGAGTTAGAACTGGATATTCCAATTATTCGAACATGGCCTTGGACATAAGATTAACACTTGCACCAAGGTCGCATAGAGAATGCTGAATCTTCTGGTAATATATCTTGCAGGTGATAGCCGGATAACCAGGATCTTTCTTGTGTGTGATTATTGAAGATTCTCATGAGTCAAGTACTTGTTGTATAGGCTTCCCTGCATAGTCAGTGGCTCGTGCCCGCCCAGATGGCTTACCCCATCTGGTGGACACTACACAAACATTTTCATAGGAAGATACGGGTTGCCCCAGAATCTTCCCGTCTTCAGTAGAGGGAACCAAAGTAGCTAATTGAGCCAACTGGGTTTCTATCATCCTATTAAAACTCAATTGGTTCTTAAGAGCAGATGAAAGGCTATCAATTTTAACATTAAGGCTCTCAAAAGCTTTATCATAGGCAGCTGTTTTCTTATTAAAGCCTTCATTAATCTTAGCTTGCCCAAAGACTAGATCTTTCAAGGAAGGTTGGTTTGGGTTGAAAGAATTACCTTGATTACCTCCTTGATAATAAGGACGCGATTGATTCCATGTTTGACCTCCTTATGGACGATAACCGTTGTTGTTGTCGTTCATGTACATCACATCCACCTGAGTAGCAGGGCAGTAATTCCCTGAATGCCTAGTATTACCACAAACTTCGCAAGTCATGCGAGCATCCATAGCTTGAGTCAGTGGCGGACACAGGAATCGAATAGAGCCTGGGCGAAACTAAAAAATATATCTATCTTCGGTGAAAAAGTAGAAATTATCTTTCTATCTTCAAGAAAAGAGGGTAGAAATTACATAGGAAACTGATTAGAACCTTAACTACTCTAGCAGCTATGACGTTGGAGCCTGGCCACCTGCCCAGGCTTGCCCACACCTGGGTCCGCCACTGGCTTGAGTAGTGGTGGCCATGGCGGCCTTCTCATTGGTTAGATCATCCATTCTCTTCATCATTAGGTCCATCTTGGCGTGCAGGATATCCGCTTCCTTGACGGTATGTGTACCCCTTTGACATGGCTGGAGTCGATCATCACTCCACCCTTGGTTGGTAACCATCTTCTCAATCAGTGTAGTAGCTTCAGTAATAGTAATAGAGAAGAAGGCTCCTCCAGCTGCAACATCAATATGGCCTCGGGCTGTCGGAGGTAGCCCATTATAAAAACTTTGAAGAACAAGCCAGTTGTCCATCCCATGATGAGGACAAGCCAGGATGTACTCCTGGAGCCTCTCCCAAGCTTCTGGGATAGTCTCACTTGCTGCTTGCTGGAAACTTGAAATTCGCCCCCGAAGGACATTGTGTCACACCCGATTTTCCGAAGAAAACCGAATGCATCTCATATGTGTGCCAGGATCTCAATTTCACACATATGATAGACATAATGAGTGTAATAACAGAAACAATGCTCAAAAACGTAAAAGAAGAGATTTATTAACTTTTATTACACTCAAGGATAGACACGAAGGTCTTTACATGAACATCGATAGCTAAGACGATCCAACACCGTCTTCAACTCCACAGGCATCTGACTGGGGAAACGCATCCTCAGAACTCATCGTAGTCGCTGAAGTACTCTTCTCTAGTGTTCTCCTTTGAACAGTGGGTAAGCAAGGGTGAGCACATTTATGGTTGGAGCTCAGCAAGTGGGGGAAAAGTATGCAAGGCTATCAAGGGTAGGCTAAAGTTTTGCAGCGGTTAGCATTTTAATGTTGGTCAAATTTTATTAGCAAGCGCCTATTTACTAAGTGTAAGTTTATACCATCCCCAAAGATTAAGCATTTGAAACATTATCCCAAAAACCATATACAACCATGATTTAATTTCCAAGTTCAAGTTCACTTATCATGTGAGGGTCCAGGCCGCTCTTGACCGTGAGCACGGCTGATCGATCAGTTTTCACTCTGCAGAGATCATACACTTTACCCACAGTTCGTGTTCCCCATGTTGCCCGGGTTGATCAGACCCTTAAACACTTCCGAGGTGAGTGGCTAGGGTCCACTACGAAGCCTTTACAAAGATATGCAGAAGACCAACAACCCGCGACAGTTACAGCAGCGGAGCGGACCATAACCCTCCCTAGTGGTTAGCACCTTAGCAAAGGCTGCTACCCCAAAAGAACCGGGCTATACCCCTTCAACTCCGGCCCCCTGTGCTCCTTTCGGATAAGGCTGTCAGATAATTCCACACACCTAATTAATTGGCTAAGCCAGAGCCATATGGACTGTGGTTGCACTGTTTTCCTGGGTGGTTCTCCATGTTCCAATTAAAACATATGATCTTGTAATTAACCAAAAGCATCATCTTCACCAAAGTTTTCATGATCATCATTCATCAATTTGTAAAAGTTCATTTGAACCATCCCAATGTATAGCAACTAAGCATTTCTACCCAAAACATTTATTTAAAAGGGTTGTTCAAGGTAATGGGGATAAAATTCTAGGTAAGTCCTTAAAAAGGTGATTATCCCATCAATTTATGCATATCAACATTTAAATGTAAACTTTAGTTATCATGCAAGTTGTGTGGGACAAAATAGAATATGCAGGGGAGGAAATCCACTTGCCTTCCTTGATTAAACACTGTGATTCTTCTTCCTTAAAGAGTTGCTCTTGATCTTCGATCGGTAGCTCAACACCCACTGGCACGATATCTACACGCACAGCAAAAATCATACAATAAATAAAAACAATACATCAAACATTACAAAAGGCTAAAACAAGCTTCTGAAACTGACGGGCTTGAAGAGACGGTCGCATGGACACAAAAAACGCCTAAAACGGATAAAAGACGGAAAAGATATGGCTAAAACAGGGTTTAGGGGCTAGATTGTAAGAAAACTTAGGCTCCAGGGGCTTTTCTGCAAAAACCTAGGGACCTAAACCTAATTATGTATATAAACAGAAGCGTTTTGGTGCAAAAGATCAAACCTAGGACGGCGGGCGGGATTAACAGAAAGATCAAGGGTTTAAACAAGATAATTTGGACCTGTTTGCAAGGGTTTTTGGAGGTGGGAGGGCATATCTGTGATATGTGAAAGCTCATGGGCTTATTTGCAAAACTACAGAGGCCGCGCGGGGTTGACAGGTATCTGGTCTCTTTTGACTCAGGGCGGGGGCGAGATCTGGTCGTTGATCTCGCGATCAACGGTCGCGGACGCACGTGAGCGGCCGGCGGCGGCGGCACGGCCGGCGCGCGGCGGCGGGCGGCTGCGGATCGCCGGATGCTCGCCGGAGGAGAGCCAAAGATGGCCTCCCGGCCACCAATTCGCACGGGAAAAGCACCAAAAGAAAGGGGAGAAGAAGAGGATCTCACCCAAGACCTTGGGACGGCGAGCAAGGCGGCGGAGAGGGAGATCGGGGAGCCGGCGGCAAAGCTTCGGTGACCCCTCGGGGCGGCGGCGCTGCGAGGCGAGGAAGAGGGGAGGAGCTCCGGGGAGTGGTGCGGAATGAGCAGGGGGTTGTGCCGCCCTTTTATAGGGTAGGGGGGAATGAGGAGGCGGCGCAGAGGCGGTGGGCGGCGGGCACTCCGGCGGCCGGCCATTAAAGCCCTGGGGAAGCTTTGGTGCGGCCGTTTCGGTGGAAGGGGAAGGGTGAGGCGGCGTGGGAGTGAGTGCCTACTCAATGCGCCCTGGTGGAGGAGGCGCGGGGAGGGGGAACGGCGCCGGGAGACGGTGGTGGCCGGCGGCCACGGTGGGGAGGCGGGTGGCCGGAGGTAGGGGAGGACCCGACAGGTGGGCCCCACCTGTCGGTGAGTGAGAGAGAGAGGAGCGGAGTGGGCCGGCGATGTTGTGTGGGCCGGAAGGGGAAACGTGGGCCGCTGCGGAAGAAAAAGAAAAAAGGAAAGAAAAGGGATATGGGCCGCGAGGGGTTAGCAGGCCGGCGGGGAAAAAGAAAAGAGAGATGAGCCGGCGTTGGGTTGGGTTGAGGGAGATAGGGAAAGAGGGAAAGGGTTGGGGTTTGTTTTTTCTTTTCTTTTTTTTTCAACACACACACACAAACAAAACGAAACTAAAACAAATGCAACCAACTTATGATGCACAAACACTTGAATATTTCTAAATTAATTAAACATTATTTAATACTTTAAAAGCAAGTTTAATTAGTCAAAATTAATAAACCCTTAGAAAAAAATTCTATCCATGTTTCTAGCATTTTTAAAGTGATGGAATTTTAGGGTGTGACACATTGATTTTGCCCAACGGAAAGAACTTCGTGAGGAATGCTGCGGAGCACTTTGCCCAAGTGTTAATTTCTGCACGGTTCGCGTAGAACCACTGCTTCGTCTTTCCTAGGAGTGAGAAGGGAAACAGTCGCAGACGAATAGCATCTTCCTCTACTCCTCATATAGTGAAGGTACTGCACAGTTCCAGGAACTGCTGTAGGTGGGCGCTCGCGTCTTCATTAGGCTTGCCACAGAATGGGCTAGCCTGTACCATCGTGATTAAGCCAGTCTTGATCTCGAAGTTTCCATTCCCGGTGTTGATCTCAGGGTCTGTCGACACCTGGCCAGCAGAGGGAGCGAAGTACTCGCGGAGAGTCTTCTCGACAATAGCGTTGGCCATGGAAGTTGATGCGGATGGCACAAAGGAAGCTGGATCGACTTCTGAACGTTCACACAGAGGAGAGCCGAAATGAGTTCGTGCCTTCCTTACGAGTGACTCAGGATCTTCAGTGAAATTCGGCGGTAAGTCGAAACCAGTCATGCACTACCTGTCTTCATCATCAATAGACAAAGAAGACAATCCAAGTTAGCCTGCATTGAGAACTATTTTATTCCTGTCATGATTATAAACATATGCAAAGTGTTGATATGTCATCCTTAAGCCTTCCGCGACAACGATGCCAGAAATGCTTGTTGACATTTCTTAACGCAACTACCAACGAACGGGTTTGGAACCCATCCTGGTAACAGCACCAGAAATGCTGGTTGGTAATTCTTAACGTTACAGGAGTCCGCAAGCGCACAGAAGTACCATTGTAGCATTTCGCCAAAGGAGTATTCCAAAGGGTATCAAATCCAAGGAAGGCATTGGCGGAATGACAAGATCAACTCTATTGTAATGAGTATAGATCATAGACGGAAATAAATCAGACACTCAAGTGCAGGGGTGAGATATGATAATAGGGGTAGTGTGATCACACACACACTCACTCTCTCTCTAAGGGTCCTAGGCATAGGAGGCGACATACGAGTTAGTTCTAGGTTCTTATGTACTATACACATAAAGCTGGTAGGAACGAGTTAGATACACTAGCGTTGAAGAACATTGACTTAAGCACCCAGGTACCACGGGGAGATAACCTCCCGCGTTGCTTCCGCACAACTCCGGTTGTTATATTTTAGACTCCTACAGGTTATCCGAACGTGGGGGATTTCAGAGGACCAATGGCTGTCACTACCGCGGCCTACCCCAAGACAAACCATGGGATAAACTCATAAGTAAGGTAGCTACGCAACCCAAGCACCATGCTTACATTGTTAGCCGGACTTGACCGGCCCGGGCTATTGTGACCCAGGTCAAGCCACCAGATAAACCAGCCAATTACACCGAGTACCGTAGCTTAAGCACAGACTTCATACAATGCAATCATGTCATCCAATTAGATCAAACCAGGTTAGGTACACAAACGGATTTGTGTTTTCCTATGTCTGTTCAACTGGATGTGTTCGCGAAGAACACGAGCCTCTAACTTATGAACAAACACCAGAAACATGTAAAAGTCACCCATCAAGTGGATCGAAAGGCCTTGTTCATCAAGAACAGGAGCCTCTAAATGATGAACAGGTGAAGAACACATGAACAAATCACTCATGTATACTAACACAACTTTATATGAAATAGATAAATAACTGAAGTAGATCAAAGTCATACAAATGAATAAAGATACAAGAGAACTCATACCTAGATCCCAAAGTAGACTTGGAACCTGAAGTAGAACTACTCTAGCCTACCTCCTAGCCTTGAAACTAAAAGTGAGAGAGGTGTTGCAAGTGTGGATGTCTAAGAATGAGCCCCCTCCTATTCTATTAATAGGCCAGAGCACCGGCGAGGAGAGGATGCAAACACCCCAGGAACGGCCTCTAGGACCAATAGGGAAGCACCATGTGGAGGGCCAAGATGAGCCGAGCCAAAGGTCAGTTCGGCCGACCTGTGGGGTCGGCCGACCCCCTGGTGGGCCTCCCTGGCCTGTGCTTTCTCCAGGTGACTGTCCTATGGGTCCTTAGGTCGGTCCCCAGTGTCCACTCCCTTTTGATGCGGTGGTGGGCCCATGGATCCATTTGATGTCCATGTGTCACGCTCTGATTCGTCGGAGTGTGCTTCACTTGGATTGCTTGCATGGCATGCATGCATGGCGCCCTTGTTGGCAGGTTTGCATGCATGGCATCCTTGTTGGCAGTCCTCCTAGGATGAGGTGATGTGGCATGGATCATAGAAGGTGAGTTTGCCACTCTTTTCTTGCTTATTTTCCTGCAATCAAATAATCTCCAAGGACAAGTGGAACTACATTATGCTTAACAAAATACGTGTAAGAAATGTCTTATGCTCCTTTATTCATGAGTGTATTGATGGCTAAAGTAGGCACTTAACAGCTGTCAACAGTTGGCCGGCCAGCCGCCGGCGCGGCCTCTAGCGGGCGAGGCCGCGGGAAGCCGGCCAGACGTGAGGTCGGCCCGGCCCTTGGCGCAGGCAGAGGATAGGGGCGGCGACCGCTTGGCCCTAGACAGAGGGCGGTGGGCGCGAGTGAGTTCTTGTGAGTTATTGTGTTGTTCTTGTGAGATTGATGTGAATCTTGTGAATTTTATGCTGTAAATCTATGAATTATGTGCATGTAAATCTTATGATTCTTGTACTGTGAATCATTATTTAGTGTTGTGTAAATCTGTGACTTGTGATGTGAGATGAGATAAGATGAGATGAGATTGAGATTGAGAATAGAAAAAAGGATGACGGACCGGAAGGGGACGGAACGGCGTCAGACGGCAACCTACATTAGTATCGGGCCTCATCCCCACCCGGTACTAATGTGACTTCACATTAGTACTGATTGAAGAATACCGGTTTGGGAACCGATACTAAAGAGGTTTCCCAACTGGTATTGAAACGTGTTTCCCTAGTAGCGGGAGGAGAGAGTTGGAGCAGGGAGCGGAGGGGAGGAGAGGGGAGGAGAAGGACGACCGCGAGAGAGGGAGAAGGACGAACTCTTCCATCAATGGCGGCTCAGATCCCGCGCTGCCCGTCCAGGACCCGTCGCAGATCCCGCACCCACGGTCCCCAACCCTAACCCACCCGCCGCCGCAGCACCAGCGCCCACCTGAGGGCGACATGGGCACGCACGGGGGAGGGGAGAGGGGTGGCCTCGGGGGATGCGTCGATCCGAGGAGGGCCGCCGCTCGGGAATGGGGCCAGTGCCAATCGCGGCGCCCTTCATCGTCACTGTCGTTCACTCACCAGAATTGGAGGAGGCAGCTGGAGGAGGTAGCCAGCGGGGGAGGAGAAGGCAGTCAGCGGGGGAGAAGAAGGCGGCCGGCGAGATCCGCCCCCGAGGCCGCTCGAGGAGGAGGTCGCCAGCCTGATCCGCCTCCGCGCCGCCATCCCCACCTCAAGCTCCGCCGCCGTCCACACCTCGTTGGGCGGATCTGCGTTGTACCCGAAGGTCAACGTCACCGTGGCCGACCGGATCTGTGTTGTCGTGTCCTCCGCCGAGCTCGAGGTGCCTCCGCCGCTGTGGAGGAGGAGGCCGGGGGTGGAGGAGGCGGCCACGGGGTCGCTAGATCTGCGCTGCTACTTGTGCTCGACGGAAGATGGGCGCTAGGAAGGAAGGGCGAGGGAGGCCACGAGGGTGGAGGAGGTGGCGGGGTCGAGGAGGCCGCGAGGGTGGGGCAACAGAGGGAGGAGGCCAGGAGGGTCGTTGCTTTGAGCGAAGGAGAGAGAAAGGGTACGGAGACCCCAGGAATGCGCTTGTCAGGGGGCTCGCTGCATTTTGCAGTGACCGTTGCGGCTCCTGCTGGAGCCACTACAGTAGCCCTCCCGCACGCAAATTGCAGATGTAGCACGTGGTGCAGATGCTGCTAGAGTTAGTCTTAATCCTAAGAACATAACGTCTTTTTACAATCAACATCCGCGATCCACATGAACACATTACACATTTACCATTGACACATGTATGGTGTTACATTTGCAAAAATATCATTGTAGTAGGTGGTTACCATTTTACCAACGAGCGAGCGATCGGCCGCCTTACAATGATGATTTGTTCTTTTAAAAAAACAACTAGTAAAACGTGTGCGGCACGCACATATTTTTCTAAAATATGAAGAAGAAGTCTTTGTCATCATTCAAGTATTGCAATGGTGTGGTATTTATCCCTCATGTTTCATTTGGTGTATATTGGTCTCTTAACTAATTAATTTGATGCATTTATCATCCCACCTTATAGTTTAACAATGATTTCGTGAAATCTGCTAACAATTTATGCCACGTAATCAATAATCATTTGATTAATCAGTAATCACTACTAGAGATGCAATATGCCAAGTCGAAAATACTAAATTTACAAAAAGTTTTAGTAAATTTTCTAAATTGGACTCCAACTTTTTCTAATTTTTTAATAAAACTGATTTACACTCAATTATTATAGAGATTGACTCAACATAAAATGTGACTAAGCAGTAATTATCAAGATAATTACATGGTCTAAACTGCTGTTATATGATACTAAATCATTGTTAAACTAAGGTGAGGATGATAAATGCACCATTTCAAATAGTTAAGAGGTTGATTTGTACCAAATGAAACGTGAGGGATGAATGTCACACTTTTGTAAGTAAACACTTTTGCAATACTTGAGGGATGAAAAATACACTTTTTTCCAAATATGAGACATATTATTATGTTTTCAAAGCACATACAAAACTTTTTGTTAAATTTTAAATTTGTGTAAATGGCAAAGCAACATGATTTGTCTGAACATGTTATCCGACTATATTGTTTATGCGGACTCTAGTTCTGAATGCAGTGCTCTTGTTTGATTGAAGTACTTCCAAAAGCGAGCCCGATGGTTTAACAAGATTAATGAAGTATTTATTAAGCATCGACCTTTGTTCATAAAATTAATTATTTTGAATGAAATACTAACTAACACACCTATTTAAGTCACAAAGAAAAAAGCAGCATGTGAAATCAGTTGCAATTAAGGAATAAGTGCCACAGATATCCATCCATACGTATTACTATGATGGAGTATCAAGGACATGAATACCTAGGAGGCTAAGAAAAAAGTTATGGGGGGCTAATATTCAAATAATGAGAAATTAACTGAAATAATAATTATGTAATTTTTTTGAACATGCAGGAGACAAGAATATCCATGTTATCATTAGTCATACCGTTTACAAATTGATAAGACCATAACCATTAACAAACATCAAATTACATGAAGAAGATGAAGCTTACAAGGTAAGTGTCGGGGTTCTCTACCGCTGGCAGTAGATTTATATCATATCGTGTGTCGGATCCGGATGGTCGACACGGGAGACACAAGGGTTTTATACTGGTTCGGGCCTCCGAGGAGTAATACCCTACATCCAGTTCCGAGTACTCGTGTTCCTGTGCTAGGGATGTCTGTAGTAGGGGTTACAAACTTGGTGATCGGTCAGTCTTTACGTCGGTCGCACTCCTCCCCCTTTTATAGATGTAAGGGCGAGGGGCAAAGAGGGAAAAAGAAAATAAGCTATAGTGCTACGGTGTTGTGAAGTCTTTTCCGTTGTTGATGTCCGTCAGGTGGCGTGGGAGGGCGTTGAGCCGTAGTATCGCCGAAGGCCGCCGTGTTTGTTGTTGCCACTATTTGTTCCGGGTACTTGGCATCTCCTCTGAGTAGTTCACGTGATGACTCAGCCTCCTTGAGTGCGTCTTAGGCCCGCCACGTTATGGCCTAAGTGCCTGTAGGTGGTAATCGAGTGCGTGCTCTGACGGGGTGGTGTGCAGCTGGCGTTGGATGTGACGGCATGTCGGAGGTCGTGGGGGTGCACAGTGCGCCATTACGGCTCCTGTCAGACCAGGCCGTCCTCCCATCGTGCCAGCTACGGTCTTTGCATGACATGGAAACCGGCGTCATGCGTGTCATTGCGAAGAAGTTTGGGAGGCTGGGGCGGCACCACGTTCGTGTGGGGCCCCAGACCCACACTCCGGCTCCCCCGTGTGGACCCCGCCTTAGTGGGAGACGGAGGTTACTCGTGTGAACAGGTAGTCAGAGGCGAGGCAGAGCGTACTCGGAGATGAGGCGTTCTTGTGCGAGGCGGAGAGTACTCGTGCGAGGCGGAAGATACTCGGAAGTGGGGAAGTCTTGTCAGTGAGGGTTTTGACGAAGATCTGCATCCCTCCCTGTCCTGGATCTTAGCCTTCACATTGTCAATGGTGTTAGAGGACTCCATTTCCAGGTTGATCATCTTGTTGCTTAGGGGGCCCTAATCCAGGCCCTCGTCAGTAGCCCCCGAGCCTGTGGTGGGAGTCAAGGACTCGCTCGCAGGCTCAGCGTCGGGAAAGTATTGTGGTTTTTTGTTCTTTGATTTACTCGGTGGGTGCGCGCGAGCGCATCCGCCGGATGTAGCCCCCGAGCCCATGAAGGAGTTGTAGACTCGTTTATGGGGTTTTGACTCTTGAAATGTTGCCGTTGCTTTGCAAATTCCGGTCGTGGCGGTTGCTACCATATTGGTAGTCGCGTCCGTCATGATGGTCGTGGCTGATGTGGCGGTTCTGATGGTTGGAGGAGATGGCGCGCTGCTGGTTCAAACTTATGGGCCCACCCGGTATCGAACCGTCGCGAGGGTGTGCCCCTGTCGCCTTGGGGGAAGCGCCCACCGAGCGGGCGATTATACGGCGTGGTGGGACCAGCATTTAATGCCGGCGTCCACGTTTGCCCCTTATAAATTGCGCACCGGTTGAGCTCCGTACTTTTCTCCCCGATTCCTTACCTTTGCCAGCACCACTTGCTCTTCTGCTCTTATCCCTTGCGCCGCCGCCGCCGCTTCTCGCATCCGCTTCGCGCCCCCGAGCTCGACAACGCCATGTCGAACTGGACGCGCTCCAATGTTTCTCGCTCGATTCTTCAGCGACTCGTCACCACCGGCCAGCTGCCGGTCCTCGCCGCCACCGAGGAGTGGAAGGTCCCAGGCAATGAGTCGGTTCCGCACCCGCCGCCCAACTACATCGTCTCATTCGTGACGTTTCATGAGCGGGGCTTCTCCGTACCCGACGGTCGATTCATCTACGCCGTCCTCGCAGGGTACCGGCTGCAGCTTCACCACCTCAACCCGAACAGCATCCAATAGATGGTGGCGTTCGAGGTGCTGTGCGAGGGGTACGTAGGAGTGGGGGCTCACTAGCACCTCTTCCGGTACTTCTTCAAGTTCGTGTGCCTGAAGGACAAGTCGCTCCCGGCCACGATCGGGTGTGCCAACCTTCGGATGAAGACGGGGAGGAGCGAAGAGTACATCTCTGGCACGCTGACGAGTTCCAACAGCAGCTGGCACAAGGGGTGGTTCTACCTCAAGGACGACCCCGACCATCCGCTGCCGAAGTATACCGGCACCTCAATCACCGAGGCGCTGGCGAACTGGAACTACGGACCCCCAGAGGTGGAGCAGGACAGGCTGCTCGGGGACTGCTGGGTGGTGCTGTCCAAGCTGCGCGACGTCGGGGTTGACTTGGCGGCCATCATCGGCTAGTATCATGCACTGGGGATCATTCCGCTCCAACGACGTCGTCTGCGCATCTGCCAGATGACGCCGGACAAGGCTCCCTTCGACGGAACTGTGTCGGCGCCCCGGCTCCCCTTGTTGGACGAGGTCCAGCGCCGTGTAGGGCTGGCAATCGGGAAGGCCACCTACTCGTGGCCGCCGCCCCGACTCTTACCCATGCTCCCCCGAGAGGGGACCAAAAAATATGTAAGTCCTTCTTCCTTTCAACCAACGCTCCGACTATCTTGCGCCCTTTGTGTTGATTCTTGTTTTCTTCCTTGCTTTTAGCCGAGGCCCGCGGCCCCTCTCCCTGCGAAGCTGCCTCTTCCTCAGGACGCGATGCCGAATCGCGCCCAGGCCACCGCGGACAAGAGGAGGGCCGACCGTAAGGCCTAGCACAAGGACAAGGAGATTGTGAAGCGTGAGTGGAACGACCGCCGCGCCAAGCGCAGGAAAATGAAGGAGGGCACCGTCTCCTCAGACGAGGACCCTCCGTCGTCACCACCCTGGTCCGGTGATGACGGTGGTGCCAGCGTTGACTGGAGTGTGTTGTCGTCTCCATCACCACCTCCCCAGCGGTAGGCCGTGGAGTCCAGCTCGACGCAACGGCCGGAGCCTGCTACCCACGAACAGGGAACGAACTCCGGCTTGCGCCCGTCTTCAGGCCCGGACCAAGAGGATCGGAGGGTGACTCGCTCCCGATCGGGCCCCGGCGGCCAAGAGCAGCAGAGGGAGAGGAGGAGGTCTCCGCGGCGAGATGACTCGTCCAGGCGTCCGGAGGGCCGTGATTCGTCCGCTCGCCGTCCCTCTGACGACTCATTGCGGCGGGGGTCGCACTCGCCGAGGAGGCGGTCGCCCCCCAAGGCAAGATCGGCGTCACCGGCGCCCGCTCCGACCGCGCCGCGTGGGGAGAATGTGAACGCTCCCCCGCAGCATCTCCAATCGCTGGTCATTCGTGGTGGCGGGGCCCCGCCCGTGCAGGTCCCTCTCACCCAGGGTGATAGTCGGAGTCTGCCTTCCGACATGACGGGGGGTAAGAGATCAGCCCCTGAGTCATCGGGCGTGGTCTCCAGGCCTGTCAAGCGGGTCCGTATCACCTCCTCCATGTAAGTGTCGTTTCATGCCATCTTGTTTTCTTGCGCTTGAGTTTTTGTTTGCTTTCTTGACTCGCTCTTTCTGTGTCAGTCGTTCCGACACCGGCGCACTCAGACTTGCGCCGCGTAAGCGCGCGGCCCTGAGCGCGCGCACTGCTTCGTCCGTTCCCCGCTCATCAACTCCTCCGCCCGCACCGGAGACAGCCCAAGCCGAGGACCAGATCGCCGTGGCAGCTGAGATTCGCGAGACAGCAGTGCCCCCTCCCTCGTCCAGGGATGGAGACATGCTCGGGGTGCAAGCAGCCCCCGAGCGAACCGAGCCCCCGACGGCGCCTATCGTTGATCAAGGTGCCGTCGCGCAGGCGGCTCCAGAGGCGGACGCGCCTCCGGCGCCAGGCATCGGGGGCGGCGAGACTGCAGAGGTCGCGGAGGTGGCGGCTCCCTCGTCATCCACGTAGCTCCCGGAGGCCTCTGATTTGGGGGGGCAAAACCTCCCAGGCGATGAAGCAACCACTTAAGCGGCCGAGCTGGAGCGGTGCCTGCTGGCACCGGAGGAGCTGCCAGCCGAGGCGCCCATTCCACCCACCCCGGAGGTTGTTGTGGCGGTCGAGGAGGCCGTGGCGAGTCCTGGGGTGTCCGGGACCCAGATGGCAGACACGAGGCCAGTTCCCAGCGTGCCGCCGGAGCCATCATGCCAGCCCGCCGCTGTTGCTACGGAGGTGGTTGAGATCACGGACTCACCACTTCCCGTCGTGCGGGCGCCAGCTTCCCTCGAGGACGTGGTGGGCAGCGCTTTTCCGATCACAGTCCGAGAGGTCGGAGAGAGCTCGGGAGCCCGTCCCTTCTCGGCCCCCGAGGGAGGTGAGCATGGCCTTGGCCTCGGGTGCGCCTCATGGACCGGAACCCATGACGCCGAGGCGCACGATGATGAGGACGAGGAAGCCACGGCCCGTCACTGCCTCGAGTGGGGCCTTCGGTGGGCAGAGCAGGCGATCAACGAGCTCGTCATTCCGGCCTCGTCGGTGAGTTGGGCGAGCTCAATCTCGACTTAGTGTTATCACTTCTGGGTTGTTTTCTGCAATTGATCTTCTTCCCAGTCTAGTTGCTTGCTAGCTGCAGCGCCAGGAAGACATGCACCATCGAAGAGCTCCAGGCCGAGAAGGCCCAGCTGGAGATGCAGCTGGTTGCCGCCTGACTGGCGGCTGTCGGAGCGGTGGCGGGCGAGGCGTCGGCGAGGACCGCACTTGAGGCTGCAGCAAAGTCAGCAGAGGACCGCGCGGAGGCCGCGCAGTCTGCTGCGGATGCCGCCGTGACGGAGAAGACAGCCCTTGAGGCCAAGCTCGTCCAGGCAGAAACCACAGCTGCGGACCTGCGAACCACTGCTGCTACTGCTGCTGAGACAGCTCAGACCGCAACTGCTGCCGCCTCTGCTGCCCAGGCCGCATCCTAGGTGGCCGCCGAGGAGAAGGTGACGCTCGAGAAGAAGGTGGCGGACCTGCAGCAGGACCTGATGCATGCTGAGGTAGACCTGAAGATGGCGAACAATCAGGTCTGCAACCTCTCCACCAAGCTGCAGGAGGCCACCGACGAGGGGACCCGGCTTCGCGAAGAGAACAGCAAGCTGACGTGAGATCTTCAGGGTGAGCAGCCTTGCGCTCCCAACTTTCGTGGTATTTCTTTTTCTACGTTAGTCATTGCTGATGCTGCCTTGCTCTCTGGCTTCGACAGGGCTTTGCACAGCTCGTGCTGCACAAGCTTTCAAGCTCCTAGAAAAGGCTCAGGAAGTCACTGTCACCGAGCTCAAGATCCACGAGATGTCCGAGATGGCCAAGAACTTGGTGGACCAACTTTCGAGTACGTTCTTCTTATCTTGACCCCTTCTCCCTTCTTATTGTGCTCCTCATGGCCCAACTCCGACTCGTTCCCTGTTGCCAGAGGTCAAAGCTGAGCTCGAGGACTCTCGGAAGGCTCAACACGAGGCGGAGGAGGCACGCAAAAAGGACATCCTGGACCGCGCCAAACTCGGTCGACATATTGACGAGATCTTGACAGAATTCGGCACTCCGCCCGTGAAAATGCCTCCCCAGGTGCTCGGCGATCGGATCAACCTTCTGCCGAGCGTTGTCAAGGAGAGAGAGCTGTCGACCTCTCAGCAGGTGGTGCACCGGGTCCTCTCCATGTTCTGCTCTCATTACCAGGGGCTGGACCTTCAGGCGTTGAGCGGTGGTTGGGCCCCCGGCTACTCGAACGAGGAGCTCGACAAGATCGAAGAGGACTGTGCCACCCTTGCCCGAGCCATGGCCGACACCACGATGAAGGACCTGGACCTAATCCCAAGAGACACACCAAAAGATGGCTCCGGGCCTTCTCATTAGATGTATCGAATTGTATAACAATCAAACAAAACTTGTATGCGTGTCGTACAAGATAGCTTTTCATTTTGTTTTGAAGTCGTCACTTGCTGAAGCATTCCCCGAGTGCTCATGAACGACTGTAGAACGGTATAGCGATACTTAGATACTCAGGCCGGTCAAACTTTACTCTAGAGCCGCGGGGGTGTAAGAGTCAGAAAGCTCGACCTGAGCCACGAAGTAACACCATGCGTTCACAGCCCCCGAGCATTTAGGAACGTTCGAGAAGTGACTCGCGCGTTTTTTGTGGAAAACGTTTTGAGCCAGAGCCCTAGCGGTTGTTGACGGCTGTTAAGTACCTACTTTAGCCGTCAATATACTCATGAATAAAGGAGCATAAGGCATTTCTTACACGTATTTAGTTAAGAATAATATAGTTCCACTTGTCCTTGTAGATTATTTGATTGCAGGAAAATAAGGAAGAAAAGAGTGTCAAACTCCCCTTCTATGGTCCATGCCACATCACCTCATCCTAGTGAAGCAACCCCCGACGAATCAGAGTGTGACACGTGGACAGCACATGGATCCATGGGCCCACAAAGGCAAGCAAATCGCGCTAAAATAGGGTGGACACCGGGAACCGTCCAAAGGACCCACAGGGCAGCCTCCATTCCTCGCCGGTGCACGGGCCTATAAATAGAAGGATAGAGGGCTCACTTATGAACCATCCACACTTGCAACACCTCTCTCACTTTTAGTCTCAAGGCTAGGAGGTAGGCTAGAATAGTTCTAATTCAGGTTCCAAGTCTACTTTGGGATCTAGGTATGAGTTCTTTTGTATCTTATTTCATTTATAAGACTTTGATCTACTTCAGTTATTTATCTATTTCACATAAAGTTGTGCTAGTATACATGAGTGATTTGTTCATGTGTTCTTCACCTGTTCATCATTTAGAGGCTCATGTTCTTGATGAACAAGGCCTTTCGATCCACTTGATGGGTGACTTTTACATGTTTCTGGTGTTTGTTCATAAGTTAGAGGCCCGTGTTCTTCGCGGACACGACCCTTTGATCTAGTTGAACAGACATAGGAAAACACAAATCCGTTTGTGTACCTAACCTGGTTTGATCTAATTGGATGACATGATTGCGTTGTATGAAGTCTGTGCTTAAGCTACGGTACTCGGTGCAATTGGCTGGTTTATCTGGTGGCTTGACCTGGGTCACAATAGCCCGGGCTGGTCAAGTCCGGCTAACAACATAAGCATGGTGGTTCGGTTGCGTAGCTACCTTACTTATGAGTTTATCCCACGGTTTGTCTTGGGGTAGGCCGCGGTAGTGACAGCCGTTGGTCCTCTGAAATCCCCCACGTTCGGATAAGTTGTAGGAGTCTAAAATATAAAAATCGGAGTTGTGCGGAAGCAACGCAGGAGGTTATCTCCCTGTGGTACCTGGGTGCTTAAATCAATGTTCTTCAACGCTAGTGTATCTAAGTCGTTCCTACCAGCTTTATGTGTATAGTACATAAGAACCTAGAACTAACTCGTATGTCACCTCCTATGCCTAGGACCCTTAGAAAGAGAGTGAGTGTGTGTGTGATCACACTACCCCTATTATCATATCTCACCCCTGCACTTGAGTGTCTGATTTATTTCCGTCTATGATCTCATTGCAATAGAGTTGATCTTGTCATTCTGCCAATGCCTTCCTTGGATTCGATACCCTTTGGAATACTCCTTTGGGGAAATGCTACAATGGTACTTCCGTGCGCTTACGGATCTCTGTAACGTTAAGATTTACCAACCAGCATTTCTGGCGCTATTACCAAGATGGGTTCCAAACCTGTTCTTAGGTGATTACGTTAAGAAATGTCAACAAGCATTTCTGGCGCTATTACCAGGATGGCTTCCAAACCTGTTCTTAGGTGATTGCGTTAAGAAATGTCAACAAGCATTTCTGGTGCCGCTGCCGGGGAAGGCTTAAGGATGACATATCAACACTTTGCATATGTTTATAATCATGACAGGAATAAAATAGTTCTCAATGCAGGCTAACTTGGATTGTCTTCTTTGTCTATTGATGATGAAGACAGGTAGTGCATGACTGGTTTCGACTTGCCATCGAATTTTACTGAAGATCCTGAGTCACTCGTAAGGAAGGCACGAAATCATTTCGACTCTCCTTCTCGTGAACGTTCGGAAGTCGATCCAGGTTCCTTTGTGCCATCCGCATCAACTTCCACGGCCAACCCTGTCGAGAAGACTCTCCGCGAGTACTCCGCTCCCTCTGGTGACTAGGTGCCGACAGGCCCCGTGATCAACACTGGGAATGGAAACTTCGAGATCAGGACTGGCTTAATTACGATGGTACAGGCTAGCCCATTCTGTGGCAAGCCTAATGAAGACGCGAGCGCCCACCTGTAGCAGTTCCTGGAACTATGCAGTACCTTCACTATACGAGGAGTGGAGGAAGATGCTATTCTTCTGCGACAGTTTCCCTTCTCCCTCTTGGTAAAGGCAAAGCAGTGGTTTTATGCTAACCGTGCAGAGATTAACACTTGGGCAAAGTGCTCCGCAGCATTCCTCGTGAAGTTCTTTCCGTTGGGCAAAACCAATGTCCTTCGGGGGCGAATTTCAAGTTTCCAGCAGGCAGCAAATGAGACTATCCCAGAAGCTTGGGAGAGACTCCAGGAGTACATCCTGGCTTGTCCTCATCATGGGATGGACAACTGGCTTATTCTTCAGAGTTTCTATAATGGGCTGACTCCGACACCCCGAGGCCATATTGATGCTGCAGCTGGAGGGGCTTTCTTCTCTCTTACTATCACTGAAGCTACTACACTGATTGAGAAGATGGTTACCAATCAAGGGTGGAGTGATGATCGACTCCAGCCACGTCAAAGGGGTACACATACCATCAAGGAAGCGGATATGTTGCACGCCAAGATGGACCTAATGATGAAGAGAATGGATGATCTAGCCAATGAGAAGGCTGCCATGGCCACCACTACTCAAGCTATCGATGCTCGCATGACTTGCGAAGTCTGTGGTAATACTGGGCATTCAGGGAATTACTGCCCTACTACTCAGGAGGATGTGATGTACATGAACGGCAACAACAACAGTTATCGTCCACAAGGAGGTCAAACGTGGAATCAATCGCGCCCTTATTATCAAGGAGGTAATCAAGGTAATTCTTTCAACCCAAACCAACCTTCCTTGAAATATCTAGTCTTTGGGCAAGGTAAGATTAATGAAGGTTTTAATAAGAAAATAGCTACCTATGATAAGGCCTTTGAGAGCCTTAATGTTAAAATTGATAGTCTTTCGTCTGCTCTTAAGAACCAGTTGAGCTTCAATAAGATGATAGAAACCCAGTTGGCTCAATTAGCTGCTTTGGTTCCCTCTGCTGAAGATGGGAAGATTCCGGGGCAACCCGTATCCTCTTATGAAAATGTTTGTGTATTGTCCACCAGATGGGGTAAGCCATCTGGGCGGGCACAAGCCACTGACTATGCAGGGAAGCCTATACAGCAGGTACTTGACCCATGGGAATCTTCAACAATCACACACAAGAAAGATCCTGGTTATCCGGCTATCACCTACAAGATATATTACCAGAAGATTAAGCATGCTCTCTGTGACCTTAGTGCAAGTGTTAACCTTATGTCCAAGGCCATGTTTGAACAATTGGGGTATCCAGCTCTAACTCCAACTGTGACAGCCGTCCAACTTGCTGATGCATCGATCCGACATCCAGAGGGGATAGTAGAGAATTTTTTGGTATTCGTCCAAGGTTCATGCATCTTTGCGGATTTCGTGGTCCTTGATATGCAAGATGATGAGGGAATGCCTCTCATTCTTGGGAGACCGTTCCTGAGTGACGCCAACGCAAGGATCAATGTGAGAGCCGGAACGATCCGATTCCGCATTGGGAAGAGGAACTTGATGTTCCGATTTCAAGCAATAAAAGAGAAATGCTATACACTGCAGGGCAAAAATGAGCAATCAGGAGCATGGACGGAGCCACAGCCCCCGCGACTTCCCACCACTCCAACAAAGCCTAAGAAAACAAGAAGGGTGTGGCGGAAAATACAGAAGTCATCTCCTTCAATTTCTTGGGAATGGGGTGACGAGTGGAATTGATCACCGAGAAAAGTCTCGCTCTCAGACTTAAAAAGATGAGTCCTTTTTGCCAAAAGGTAAAATTGGTATTTATCTCATATTTCCCTTCCAAAATTTTATTTCATTTTTTCCAAATTCATATTTGAATTTTCCAACCTTGCATCTACATGCTAGATTTTTCTAGCCAAATTTCCCTTTTTGAATAAAATTCTGAAAATAATTTCTTGAGTGGAAAATCAAAGAAAAATTATTCGAGCAACATTTTGGGTGAGTCTGGGCCTAGACATCTGGGCAGGACATCAGGTAGCCGTTAGAGAGCCGTTGCAAAAAGCTGGAAGCAGGCGGGCTCGACAGGGGGTCGACCGACCCCAGGCGTCGACCGACCCCAGGGGTCGGCCGACCCTGGCCAACGGTCATGTGGGCCCCGCCTCTTCCAACGGCTCCTAGCCGTTGGCCTTGTCCTCTACCCCGGTGCCTGGCACAGTTGCCAATAAATAGAAGAGGGATTGAGGGTTTCTTCACCCATTCATTCATTTCCATCACCCTCTCTCCCTCTTTGCTCTTGCTCTTTCGTTTTCTTGGATTTTTTGCTCAAGTGGAAGTGTCAAGCACTCTCTCCAAATTGTCGCTGAGTATTGAATATTGGTGGAGCAAGCTCGGTAAGGATTCCATTTCGATTTCACTAACCCATCACCGAGTTGCTCGTGTTGTCCCATTGTTGTGCAAGATGAGTTGGATTGCCGGTGCGTACCGGAAGGTGACCCGCTCACGCCGTTCTAGAGACGGAGAGGGCTCGTCTCACCACTCCGGAGCTACACCAAGTCCAATGTCAACCGACCGTGAAGAAGAGGAAGAGGAGGAGCTACCTACGCCACGAGCCGAAGGGGTGATCAACACCGATGCCACCTTCATCGACTTAAGGGACGACCGGGAGAGACAGGCCTATGCTCTCATCAAGGATCGAGTCTTCGCCAACACCAAGGAGTTCGACTCGGCCCTTCTCGAGAAAATAGGTATGGACTCCGAGTTCGATTCCATTTGGCATGCTCTTGGTTGGGAGAACTTTGTTCCGGTGTGGGAGATCGGTTCTAGGCCTCTCACCATTCAGTTCCTCTACACTCTTCGGGAGGATGAGACCGGTATTACGTTTCGTTTCCATGGAATGTCGTATCGAGTCTCATGGCATGATCTTAGTCGTGCTCTCGGTTTTCAACGTCGTTGTGCTATTTCTCTCGATCAAGCTTGCAGTGATTTTATTCGAGATAGCTTTTGGGAAGAGATTTCTGGTCGGCCTGTCCGTGGCAAGTTAGCACCTCGGTGCAATGATATATTGCATCCTACTCTCCGACTGTGGTACAAGTGGCTCACCATTACTCTCTTTTCAAGGGATGACGTTCGACCCGTGCACACAGATGAGATGAGGATATTATATGCCGCGATCAGACAGATCAAAATCGCCCCAGTGCAAGCTATGATTCGGCAGTGGTTGACAAATTTTAGGATTATGGGTTCTATTGAGTGTACGTCTCTGATCACACGTATCATTTCGGGTCTTGGGATTTCACTAGGGGCTAACGTTCCCTACACTGATTCTCCCCGAGCCATGATAGATGAGGCGTATCTGATTCAAGGACATGCTCTTAAAAAGGGTCTGGATGACTCCTTGGTTTTCTTTTACCCTGGCCACACAAACCAGATTCGGTTACCTAACCCGGATTTCCGTTTGTACGGCCAAGGGCCACTGATCGTTCCTCTTAAGGAGCCTCGTCGTTCTAGCATTTCTGGAGACAGGGTCACTAGGAGTGCAGCGAGGAGGGCAGCGACAGCACAGCAACCACCACAACATCCGCCGCCACAGCCATCACCGCAGCCGTCACCTCAGCCATAGCCTCAGCCTACACCACCGCTGTCTGGCGCATGGGCCTCGGCTGGGTACATGTCTGGAGTTACACCCGGATATGCCCCCGGTTGGGACCAACCCATGAGTCAGCCGGGTGCGAGTAGCTCGACCTGGGCTAGTGCAGGGAGTGGCAAGTGGGTTCGGCCCGCTGATGCTACCTACGGGGACTCGTCCTCATCGTCCGGGTTGCGCTCGTCATCTCGTGGGGCCACCCTCACTCAGCAGATGAGCGAGCTCAACATCCGTGTCGGTACTATGAAGGAGACGATGCACCAGCAGGCTGAGTCCACTCGGGACTGGCAGCGTATGACTGGCGAGAGGATTCACACCATGGAGCAGAGACAGCTACGACAGCTGGAGGAGCAGAGGGCTTACTACGCGTGGTTGGGATACCACCCTCCACAGCAGTGAGCCTGAAGCTAGCTTGGGGGAGGACCCCCATTCTGAGGTAACTTGTATCTTCTATTTGTTTTCAGAACCCCATATGCTAAAAACACATAAAAATCTGAAAAAGTTAAAAAGACCAAAAATATTTATTTGCTTTCTTAAATTAGTTTGTTTTCATATGCGCGGTAAGAGTGTTCTTATTCTCCATAGTTGAAATGATGAATAGTTGCTCTGTTTATTCCTCTTGTATGCCTTGTTTACAACTTAGTATCCTATCCAAGTTTTGAGTTTGTTGGCTAGTATGATCGAACCTGAACTTGAAATTTGTGGGTAGCAAAAAGCATGATCTTTGCCTAAGTTGTTGCGAGGTATGATATGGTATAATAGAGTTGCTAAGAGCTAGTACTAAGCGATGTTTGATACCCGGAGTTTTCTTTTGAAAAATGTTAAAATGAGAAGTTCCTCAATGATAAGAAATTCCTATCCAAGGCCATATGTAGATCTTAGCTTTTTATTAACCTCCACATATGCTACTTAATTTCTTCATTGGGTCTTGTTGAATTGTTGTGACCCTCGGCGAGTAACTTGTCATACTCCTATGATCAAGATCACGTACACACCACCATATGCGAAATTTCCACACTGGAAGTTAGCAACCATCATTTCATCCATTTCCCATCCATTCCACAAAATAAAGCTCCGCGCATGTTCCATGATTACTCTCCCTCCAAAAATATTCAGCAAGGACTATGGGCTATGTAAAAAAAAGAGAAAAAAAAGAAAAGAAACATGCTCAAGGGCATGTATAAAAAACGGGGGGGGGGAGAATAAAGAGACATAGCCCAAGTCTCAAAAATTTCAAAAAGGAGGGGAGTAAAATCATGCAAAGAGGAGTTCATTATCCATCCACCATACACACACTTTTGCACATCTTGATCAGGGTGTATGACTTGTTCTCCCAAGGATCCGGTTTTCGACTCGACAATACATGAGAAACATGTATGCCACATGTTTTCCCTACCTACAGCTCCACATATCAGCTTATTAGGAGTAGGTAGTGAAAGAAGGCAAACCAAAGCCTTGGTGAGGAATCATACACATTGAGCGATCCGAGAGTATCATTTGAGGAACTTTGATTTCTTTTTGAAAAACCTGCAAAACCTCCGGATTGATAACTGATCAAGGTACATGTGATTAGTAATCTTTATACAACCATTCTATCTTTCAACCGCCAAAGGCAGGTGAAGCTACACGCCTCATATCAATCGAGTGTAAGGTAAGATCAATGCCAATTTCTTCAACTCTTGATAGAGTACCTAGCTGTATCATGTTATACATTAGGAATACAACATCGTAGTAACTCCTGATCAACCAACCTAAGTCCTTAATCTCTTGCTCGGGATGAGCAAGAGGCTAGCTTAGGGGAGTTGTTGACGGCTGTTAAGTACCTACTTTAGCCGTCAATATACTCATGAATAAAGGAGCATAAGGCATTTCTTACACGTATTTAGTTAAGAATAATGTAGTTCCACTTGTCCTTGGAGATTATTTGATTACAGGAAAATAAGCAGGAAAAGAGTGCCAAACTCACCTTCTATGGTCCATGCCACATCACCTCATCCTAGTGGGCTGCCAACAAGGATGCCATGCATGCAAACCTGCCAACTAGGGAGCCATGCATGCATGCCATGCAAGCAATCCAAGTGAAGCAACCCCTGACGAATCAGAGTGTGACACGTGGACAGCACATGGATCCATGGGCCCACAAAGGCAAGCAAATCGCGCCAAAACAGGGTGGACACCGGGAACCGAACTAAGGACCCATAGGGCAGCCTCCAGGAGGAAGCACACCCCGAGTGGGGCCCAAAGGGGGTCGGCCGACCCCACAGGTCAGCCGAACCGACCTTGTGGCCGCCACTTAGGGGCTTCCACGTGGTGGTTCCTTATTGGTCCTAGGCGCCATCCCCGGGGTGTTTGCCTCCATTCCTTGCCGGTGCACGGGCCTATAAATAGAAGGAGAGGGGGCTCACTTATGAACCATCCACACTTGCAACACCTCTCTCACTTTTAGTCTCAAGGCTAGGAGGTAGGCTAGAGTAGTTCTAATTCAGGTTCCAAGTCTACTTTGGGATCTAGGTATGAGTTCTCTTGTATCTTATTTCATTTGTAAGACTTTGATCTACTTCAGTTATTTATCTATTTCATATAAAGTTGTGTTAGTATACATGAGTGATTTGTTCATGTGTTCTTCACCTGTTCATCATTTAGAGGCTCCTGTTCTTGATGAACAAGGCCTTTCGATCCACTTGACGGGTGACTTTTACATGTTTCTGGTGTTTGTTCATAAGTTAGAGGCTCGTGTTCTTCGCGAACACGACCCTTTGATCCAGTTGAACAGACATAGGAAAACACAAATCCGTTTGTGTACCTAACCTGGTTGGATCTAATTGGATGACATGATTGCGTTGTATGAAGTCTGTGCTTAAGCTACGGTACTCGGTGTAATTGGCTGGTTTATCTGGTGGCTTGACCTGGGTCATAATAGCCCGGGCCGGTCAAGTCCGGCTAACAACGTAAGCATGGTGCTTCGGTTGCGTAGCTACCTTACTTATGAGTTTATCCCACGGTTTGTCTTGGGGTAGGCCGCGGTAGTGACAGCCGTTGGTCCTCTGAAATCCCCCACGTTCGGATAAGCTGTAGGAGTCTAAAATATAACAACCGGAGTTGTGCAGAAGCAACGCGGGAGGTTATCTCCCCGTGGTACCTGGGTGCTTAAGTCAATGTTCTTCAACGCTAGTGTATCTAACTCGTTCCTACCAGCTTTATGTGTATAGTACATAAGAACCTAGAACTAACTCGTATGTCGCCTCCTATGCCTAGGACCCTTAGAGAGAGAGTGAGTGTGTGTGTGTGATCACACTACCCCTATTATCATATCTCACCCCTGCACTTGAGTGTCTGATTTATTTCCATCTATGATCTATACTCATTACAATAGAGTTGATCTTGTCATTCCGCCAATGCCTTCCTTGGATTCGATACCCTTTGGAATACTCCTTTAGGGAAATGCTACAATGGTACTTCCGTGCGCTTGCGGATCTCTATAACGTTAAGATTTACCAACCAGCATTTCTGGCGCTATTACCAGGATGGGTTCCAAACCTGTTCTTAGGTGATTGCGTTAAGAAATGTCAACAGCGGTTGCCCGAGTACTTTTTGAAAGTAGTCAGACGTCGACCTATGGGTCCAACCTGCGCTCGCAAGTCTTCGCACCGTAGCCGCAGGGGTGTAAGTGCTAAGAAGCTTGGACAAGCAACAACATTGAAAGGCTCACAGATCGACATCCTTTCCCTTCGCAAGATAAAGGTGTTCCGCCAAAAAGAAATGCTCGCTCGCGCGATTGGTCACGACAAAGTTGTCGGAGAGTTTTGTTTTGAAAACAGGAAAACGAAAGGGGGGCATCGTGCCCCGGGTAGCCCCCGAGTGGTAAGTGTTGTTACATGGGCGCAAGGACCCTTGCCACTCAGCCTTTAGACAGCGTTGAAACATATAAAAGATTCCAACACAAAGAGATCGAAAACTTATGAAACGAGAACAAAGGCACATGGCATTATTCATTGATCATAAGTTTGAAACAGGGAACATTACTCAAGGGTAAAAACGATGTAGGTGTTCTATGTTCCATGCGTTGGAGATGATTGTGTCGTCCTCGTGCCGTAGCTTGAATGTTCTGGGTCGGAGGACTTGGTCGACGATGTACGGCCCCTCCCATGGGGGCGCGAGCTTGTGTCGGTCCTTGTTGCTTATGACCCGTCGAAGTACTAGATCCCCGACTTGGAATTGGCGCTCGTGGATGTTGCGCTCATGGTAGCACCGTGGAGCTTGCTGGTACCAGGCGGAATGTAGGAGCACCACATCGCGTGCTTCGTCGAGCTGGTTGATTGCATCCTCGAGCACGATCTGGTTTCCTTCTTCAGTGTACGCCTGGACTCTCGAGCTCCCATAATCGATATCCATCGGGAGTACCGCCTCCGATCCGTGCACCATGAAGAATGGAGTGGAGTCGGTTGCACGGCTCGGCGTGGTGCGCAAGCTCCAAAGGACGAACGGCAACTCTGCGACCCATCTTGCCCGAAACTTCTCGAGTCGTCTGAAGATCCGAAGCTTCAATCTTTGTAGGATCATGCCATTGGCTCGCTCGGCCTGCTCGTTGGTCCTCGGATGCGCAACAGCAGCCCAGTCTACGCGAATGTTGTTGTCATCGCAGAATCTGAGAAACTTTTTTCCCGTGAACTGTGTGTCATTGTCTGTGATGATCAAGTTTGGAATCCCGAAGCGGTAGATAATGTCGGTGAAGAATGCAACGACTTCCTCGGAGCGGACCTTGACCACGGGTCAGGCTTCGATCCACTTGGAGAATTTGTCGCCTGCTACAAGTAGGTGCGTGAAGCCCCCGGGTGCCTGCCTGAACGGCCCGACTATATCTAGCCCCCATACGGTGAACGGCCAAGTGATGGGGATGTTCTGAAGTGCTTGCGCAGGGAGATGAGTCTGCCGAGCGTAGAACTGACAACCCGCACAGCGTCGCACGATGTCCTTGGCGTCCGCCAGCACAGTGGGCCAATAAAAACCTTGTCGGAAAGCCTTTTCGACTAAAGTTCTTGTGGCGGCATGATGTCCGCATGTACCAGCATGAACTTCCTGAAGCAAGTCTCGGCCCTGGTCTCTTTGAATACAGCGCATGAATATATCCGTTGCGCCTTGCTTGTGGAGCTCGCCGTCGATAAGGATGTACGATTTAGCTTCCCGCGAGATGCGACGTGCCTCCGTCTGGTCGGAGGGCAGCTTCCCCTCAACTAGCCACTCAAGGATTGGGAACCGCCAATCAGGGTCTTATAAGCTCGGCTCTTGCGGTTGATCGATCTCCATTACTTCTGGCGACTCCAAGTCTGGCGGTCGTTCCTCATCAATTCGAACGGACGGTGCATGCTGGTCGCTTGCAAATACACCACGTGGTACAGGCTTGCAGCTTGATGCTGCTTTGGCGAGGATGTCTGCAGCTTTGTTGTTATCACGCAGCACATGATGGAGCTCGAGCCCGTGGAACTTGTCTTCTAGTTGACGCACAGTTCGACAATAGGCCGCCATCTTGGGGTCGAGACAATTCTTCTCCTTCATAACTTGGTCCACGACAAGCTCAGAGTCTCCACGGATCTCGAGATGACGAATCCCAAGCTCGATCACGATCCGAAGGCCATTAACGAGTGCCTCGTACTCGGCCACGTTATTGGAGGTAGGGAAGTGCAGTCGAACCATGTACTCCATTCGCACGCCCAGAGGCGAGATGAAGACAAGGCCTACTCCTGCTCCCTCCTTCATGACGGAGCCGTCGAAGCACATTGTCCATGTCTCGTGCTCGATTGGTGCTGGCGGGGTCTAGATCTCTGTCCGCTCAGCGACTAAATCCGCCAACACTTGTGACTTGATGGCGCTGCGCGGTGCATATGTCACATTCTGTCCCATCAACTCGAGGGCCCACTTAGCTATCCTCCCCTCAGCCTCAGGATTCTAAATCACCTCTCCGAGGAGGTATTTGGACACCACCGTGATGGGGTGCGAGTCGAAGTAATGCCGAAGCTTGCGTTTGGTGATCAAGATAGCGTACACGAGCTTCTGAATCTGAGAGTAGCGGGTCTTCGAGTCGGAGAGAACCTCACTTACGAAATAAACAGGCCGCTGTACCTTGAGCGATTTCCCAGGCTCGTCTCGCTCCACAACCAGTGCAGCGCTCACGACCTACGTTGTTGCAGCCACGTACAGGAGCATCTGTTCTTCTGGCATTGGTGCTGTGAGCACGGGTGGACTCTCCAGGAGATTCTTGAGTTTGTCAAGTGCTTCTTGAGCCTCGGGTGTCCACGCAAAGTGGTCGGACTTTTTCATCAGGCGGTACAGCGGCAAGCTGCGCTCTCCGAGTCGAGCGATGAACCGACTGAGAGCTGCGAGGTAGCCTGTGACACGTTGTACGCCCTTCAGGTTCTGGATCGGCCCATGTTAGTGATGGCTGAGATCTTCTCGGGATTAGCCTCTATGCCGCGTTCGGACACGACAAAGCCGAGGAGCATACCCCTCGGAACCCCGAAAATGCATTTCTCGGGGTTCAGCTTCACCCCGTGTTCTCTCAGCTTTGCGAACACTTCCGTAAGATCGGGGATTAGATCGCCCATCTTCTTTGACATGACCACGATGTCATCGACGTATGCTTCGATTATTCATCCTATGAGGTCGCCGAAAACGTGTCGCATGCATATTTGAAACGTAGCGGCCGCATTCTTGAGCCCGAACGGCATCAAGTTGTAACAATAAGCGCCAAAGGGAGTGATGAAGGACGTTGCGAGTTGGTCCGCTATGCACATCGCGATCTGGTGGTACCCGGAGTACGCATCGAGAAAACAGAGGGTTTCGCACCCTGCCATTGAATCGACTACCTGATCTATGCGAGGCAAAGGAAACGAATCCTTGGGACATGCTTTGTTAAGGCTCGTGTAGTCAACACACATCCTCCATTCTTATTCTTCTTCTTTACAAGTACAGGGTTAGCTAGCCACTCGGGGTGGAACACTTCTTGGATGAACCCTGCACTAAGGAGCTTCTTGATCTCCTCGCCTATGGCCTTGCACTTGTCGTCGTTGAACCGGCGCAGGTGCTGCTTGACCGGTTTTGATCTCGGCTTGATGTTCAGTTTGTGCTCGGCAACCTCTCTCGGGATCCCCTTCATGTCGGAGGGTTTCCATGCGAACACGTCGAGGTTCGCTTTGAGGAAGTCGACGAGCGCGCTTTCCTATTTAGGATCGAGCGCCGTCCCAATACGGAGTGTGCGGCCATCATCGGTGACAGCCACATCCTTGACATCCTTGGCAGGCTCGAAAGAGCAGGCCGCTCGCTTGGATGACTCGGGGATCTCTTGGTCCTCAGAGGGAGGCTCAGCGTGGAGCCTCTCGGACCAGATGAGTGTTTCAGCGAATTGAAAGCACTCAGTATCGCATTCGTATGCGTACTGAAACATAGTCCCCTCTGTGATGACCCCCTTCGGACCGGGGATCTTCAACTTGAGATACGTGTAGTTGGGCACGGCCATAAACTTCGCGTAGGCCGGCCTCCTGAGGATGGCGTGGTACGTCCCTGAGAACCCCACCACTTCGAAGGTGATGGTTTCTGTGCGGAAGTTCCGCGACGTCCTGAACGTGACGGGCAGATCGATCTGCCCTATCGGGAGCGCATCTTTCCCGAGGATGACCCCGTGAAAATGAGTTGGCGATGGGCGCAGTCGGGACCGCGAGATGCCCATGCTGTCGAGCGTCGTCATGTACAAAATGTTGAGCCCGCTCCCTCCATCCATCAGCACCTTGTGGACCCGCTTGGTCCCGATCAATGGAGCCACCACGAGTGGGTAGCATCCTGGTTGCGATACATGGTTGGGGTGGTCTGTTCGATCGAAGGTGATCGGGGTGTCCGACCACTTGATGTACGCCGGCGTCGCAGGCTCGGTGTTGTAGACCTCGCACCGGATCAGCTTCTCCTTGCGCCTCGACGGTTGCGCCGGTGCTCCGCCAAAGATCATGTGGACCGCACCATCTTCGCGAGGGAAAACAACCTCCTCGTCATCGTCGTCGTTTTCAGGGGGTGGCGCATCCTTCTTCGGGGGCTCCGCCGTCTTAGGCTTGAGCGTGCCGTTGACGTAGTTCTTCATCAGACGGCAGTCTTTGAGCGCATGCTTGATGGGTGTCTCGTGATGGGTGCATGGCGCCTCCAAGAGCCTCTCAAAATGATCCCTCGGGAGGCCGTTCTGATTGTTCTTGGGGCGGGTAGCCTTGCGCTCGACTGCTGCAACGATGTTGTCGTCGCGGCCACGCTTATTGCCCTTCTTCTTCTTCTTCTTGGACCGCGAGGAGGGCCCCTCACCGGCGTCCACAACTTGCTTCCCCTTGCTAGGTGGTTGGTTGCGATGTCGAGGAGCTCCCGAGTAGTCCTCGGGGTCCTTCGCCCTAGCCGGTGGATGAGGGTGGTGCAGGTGGTGCCGTTCTAGAACGCCGAGATGGTGTCGTTGTCTATCGCGGTGGGGAGCTCGGTGCAGCGCCTTGAGAAATGCCTGATGTAGTCGCGCAAGCTTTCCCCTGGCTGCTGCTTGCAGTTGCGCAGTTCCCACTGCTTGCCGGGCCGGGCGTACGTGCCTTGGAAGTTGCCGATGAAGGTCTCCCGTAGGTCTGTCTAGCTGTTGATCCTGCCACATGGCAGGTGTTCCAGCCAGGTCCACGCAGAGTCGGCGAGGTGGAGCGGCAGGTTCTTGATGATGAACAGGTCATCCGTCGCTCCACCGGCCTGACACGCGAGCCTGTAGTCTTCCAACCACACGCTAGGGTTGGTCCCTCCGTCATACCTAGGCACTGCTGTCGGAGGCTGGAACCGCGAAGGGAACTTCGCATCTTGCACTTTCCGACCGAAGGCACGAGGACCCTTCGGGTCGGGTGACCAGCTGCGGTCGTGATCTCCGTCGCTGTCGTAGCGTCCGCCACGCCTTTGGCTATGCCGTCGACGTGAGCAGTGCTCGTCACGCTTGTCACAGCCGCCGTCATTGCTGCCGTAGCCGTAGTCGTAGTCGTCGTCACCAGCAGTTCGGCAGCGAGCCTTGAGCGTGTCGCGAGCGTCACGGTGGGGCCCCAGGCATGACTTGACAGACGGTTCGCCAGCTTCCTTGTCGTGCCCCCGGTGCCTTGACGGAGATGGGTCTTGGTGCTGTAAGGATGGTGCACCTCGCGCCTCGCGCGCGCGTGATGCGGAACTCTCGGCCTGTTGTGCGGCCGCCGTCTCGAGCAGGGTTTTGAGCTGCTGGCGAACCCTCTTCTCCTCTGCCGTGGCCGGCTCGGGACAGCCACGTAAGAGCATGGCTGCGGCCGTGAGGTTCTGCGACGCACGCCTGAAGTGCGGCGTACCATCATCGTCGACGGCAGCATCCTCGTTGATGTGCCGGTTCACATCACGTGCCCGTGCGCGAGCTTGCGACACCGGCTGTTCCACCTCCTGCTCGCGGTGCTGCCTGCGCCGGTGGCTTTGTTGGGGCTCGTCCTCCACACCGAGCTCTTGGTGGAGGCTCGCCAGCTCTTCGTCGAGCTGGTGCTTGGCCTCAGCAATCTCGTCGAGGCGCGCCCGGCGCTGGGCGTCCCCGTTGCGGTGACGAGGGTTCTCCTCGCCGTCGGTCGAGCTAGTGGCAGTGCGGGCATCCAGGACGTTGCACTCTCGCGTGAAGTCCGGGAGGGGCGCCGGTGGCCCCCGCCGTGCACTCGCGGAGCCTAGCACGACGTATGACACCCTTAACCCGTTCACGTAGGCTGTCACCGGGTCGTCCGGGAGGCCTGGCTGCCCATGGGGGTACATCGCGCTGTACCGCTCCATGAATTCCCCCCAGGCCAGCGGCTCGGATCCGCTAGCCTGGAAGGCGAGGTCGGTGAGGTGGAAGGCAGCGAGCCTGAAGCGCTCCTGCGTCGGGTTAGGCCCTAGCATGGCCATGATCGACTCGTCTGTGAAGCCACGGACGAATGCTGCACGCGCCGCCGCCGTCGTCGTGGCGGTGGGACGCGCGGGTCGGGAGAAAGTCCTCCCGACGTCAGACTCCGTCGGCCCGGTGTAGACGAAGCCGAGGGAGCCGAAATGCACGGTGGCGCCGGGAGTCAGCGAAACTCCGCGGCCCTCCATCCAGATCGCTGGTGTGGTTCGGCGAGACACACGATGTGCCCCTACCTGGCGCGCCAACTGTCAGGGTTCTCTACCACCGGCAGTAGATTTGTATCGTATGGTGTGTCGGATCCGGATGGTCGACACGGGAGACACAAGGGTTTTATACTAGTTCGGGCCTCCGAGGAGTAATACCCTACGTCCAGTTCTGAGTACTCGTGTTCCTGTGCCAGGGATGTCTGTAGTAGGGGTTACAAACTTGGTGATCGGTCAGTCTTTACATCGGTCGCACTCCTCCCCCTTTTATAGATGTAAGGGCGAGGGGCAAAGAGGGAAAAAGGAAATAATCTACAGTGCTACGGCGTTGTGAAGTCTTTTCCGTCATTGATGTCCGTCAGGTGGTGTGGGAGGGCGCTGAGCTGTAGTATCGCCGAAGGCCGCCGCGTGTGTTGTTGCCACTGTTTGTTCCGGGTACTTGACATCTCCTCCGAGTAGTTCACGTGATGACTCAGCCTCCTTGAGTGCGTCTTAGGCCCGCCACGTTATGGCCTAAGTGCCTGTAGGTGGTAATCGAGTCCGTGCTCTGACAGGGTGGCGTGCAGCTGGCGTTGGATGTGACGGCATGTCGGAGGTCGTGGGGGTGCACAGTGTGCCATTACGGCTCCTGTCAGACCAGGCCGTCCTCCCGTCGTGCCAGCTGCGGTCTTTGCATGGCGTGGAAACCGGCGTCACGCGTGTCGTTGCGAAGAAGCTTGGGAGGCTGGGGCGGCACCACGTTCGTGTGGGGCCCCAGACCCACGCTCCGGCTCCCCCGTGTGGACCCCGCCTTAGTCGGAGATGGAGGTTACTCGTGCGAACGGGTAGTCGGAGGCGAGGCGGAGCGTACTCGGAGACAAGGCGTTCTCGTGCGAGGCGGAAGATACTCGGAAGTGGGGAAGTCTTGTCAGTGAGGGTCTTGACGAAGATCTGCATCCCTCCCTGTCCTGGATCTTAGCCTTCACATTGTCCTGGATCTTAGCCTTCACATTGTCAATGGTGTCAGAGGACTCCATTTCCAGGTTGATCATCTTGTTGCTTAGGGGGCCCTAATCCAGACCCTCGTCAGTAAGACAACACAGTTACTTTTCCTGCAGCTATATGTAAACTTCTGATTGCCTAAAAAATGTAAACTTTCTAGTCCCAGCTCTCAGCACTACTAGGGAATGAGACTTTTGTACCGGGCCACAACCCCTTTTAGTACCGGTTTCCAAACCGGTATTGTCCGTTCGGTACTAATGTAAAGTCACATTAGTACCGGTTTTGAAAACTAGTACTAATGCGCCCATTAGTACGGGGTGGCGTTCAGAGCCGGTACTAATGTGCCCCGCTCCCAGCAACGTGGCAGGGTGCACATTAGTACCAGCTCTAAATACCACCCGGTACAAATGTTTTTTTTCTTTATTATTTTCTGGTTTATTGATTCTATCGTATTTGCTTGATTTACGTATACTAATCCTAATACCTAATACGCTACAATATAAAGTCGTGTTCCATATAAAATATTTTGAGATAATACTATACACGCATACATATATATGTATTAGTGTAATATCTAATATTATACGACTACATATATTCCTATGGATGTATTATCTCAAGTCCGGTAGTTGATCCAAGAACATATATAATATTGTGCATACAGAAATACAAAAAATATATATTAGTGTATATAATACATTGCATCAAAGGTAAGCAGGGTTTAATATTAGTTTTTTTGCTCCCTGACGATAGGTCCTTTGTAGAGCTTTTTCCTCTCTTCCCCAGCTTAGTCGACCCTGCTTCTTCCGTCAACTTCCCCGTTGCTTTTGCCGTCGACTTCCCCGATGCTTCTTCCGTCGACTTCCCCGTTGCTTCTGCCGTCGACTTCCCTGTTACAATAATAGATGATAAGCCTGCAAAATGTTCTCTACCTGGCGTAATCACCTCATCTAGAAGAAATCTACATAGTTGTTCTTGAATTAACCAGATTTTTCCAAGTCGAGGAGCCCCTCCTTGATGTAGTCAATCTACAAAAGAATAAGAACTAGTAAAAAAAGAACATGAACAAATAAGAACTACATGCATGTGTCGTTTAGTTTAGTGTACGCACCCTTTCTTCAAGGTCGGTACCATGTGCGTAGTTTGAAAAGATATGCAGGAACTCGCATACATAGTATCCGCACATATTGGTACCTGAAAGTTGTGTCAAGCACTGCACATGTGCGAAAATAAAGTTATAAAATATGTTTAATTATATTGTAAGACATGAGATATGCGGACTAGCAGAATACACATACAGGGAAATCATAGTAGAAATAAAGGTTCTCTTTGAATTTTCTCGGGTGCTCTACACTGAGGCAAGTCCATGCAAGTTTGATCATATCTACGACATCTTGGTATTTGTTTTTATCTGAAGTTGCCCTCAAAGAGTCGAAGATGAAGACCTTGCTTAGAGATGGACAAAAAGCAAAAAGAATCCAGTGGAAGCTGTGCATACGTGTAGAAGTATTAGTTTTTGAAATATATATGCAATGTCATTTCAAAAAGATAAATAGATGAGATACACGTTGCTCAGCCGAAGTTGTATGGCAAAAGTATGGTACCCTTGTCATGGTATTTGTCTAGAAACAAATATATATATAGTCCAATGTGGCTATCTCCTATTTTCTGACATTGAGCTGATTTATCATTAGAGGATCCATGAAAACTATTTTTCTAATGAGGAAACTCTTTTTCTAACTAAGAAATTATTATTGTAATGAGAAAACTATTTTTCTAATGAGTTACTAGTGTTTAAATGAAGGTAAGATTATGTTACATAAATTCAAACAGTTCAAATCCATATTCCACATGAAATATAAACTTTTTACTAATTTTCTAATAGGAAACAATTTTTCTAATGAAGAAAATTATTTTTTTAATGAGGAAACTATTTTTCTAACAAAGAAATTACTATTGTAATGAGCAAACCATTTTCTAATGAGGTACTAGTGTTTAAATGAAGGCAAAATTATGTTACACAAATTCAAACTATTTAAATTCATATTCCACATGAAGTATAAACTTCTTCTTAATTTTCTAATGAGAAAAACAATTTTGCTAATGAAGAAAACTTTTTTTCTAATAATGAAACTATTTTTCTTGCTAAGAAAATGTTTTTCTTATGAGGAAAAGATTTTTCTAACGAGAAAACATTTTTTATAATAAGAAAACTATATTTCTAATAAAATTATTTTTATAATGAGCAAGCTATTTTCTTGACAAATAAACTATTTCTCTAATTCTAGTATTAATATTATTGTCATTTCTCTTAGTAAGTACATCCAAAAGCATTTAATATATTTATATAAAAATTATGAAAAAAATTAATTTGTATCATCATATATAACATCTCATCCAACTAACACGGCACATTCATTTATACGAATTCTATTAGAACGTAGACAAAATATAATAAATAAAAAAATCGTCATTCTTAGTTCATTTTAAAGTGCTAAAATACTCCTATTTCAACCAATGAAACTCAACAAAACAAGCATGAATCAAGAGAGGATGAAGTAACTAACCTTTAGACCACTTCAATGAGTGAAACCGTCGAGAAATGGTCGCAAATCCGGCAAAATCTCCTCTAGAGCACCATGAAGAAGGAGGAGCTCGAAGTGGAGAAGTGAAGGAGGGCTCGGGCTGGAGGAGGAAGAAGCTCAGATATAGCCGTTGCACATCAGTACCGACCCGTATTACAAACCGGTACTAATGTGGCGACATTAGTACTGGTTTGTAATAAGGACCGGTACTAATGTCCGGCGCTCACATTAGTACCGGCCACGGGATGGCTCCACAGGTCTTCTTTTTGGCACAGGGCATTAGTACCGGTTCTACTTAACATTAGTACCGAGAGACAAAAAAATCAGTACTAATGTTAAATTTTTTACATCTGCCCTAGTGAAAAATGCATTCGCTTCTAGACCAGGAAGCACTACTATGAGATACATTATAGGTGGCCACAAACCTATATGCAAGCATGCAAGATACAATAAAAAAATAATTGTATGCAAAGATCAGGACTACTTATGACCCAAAACATAAATGTCATTAGACAATAACATTCAGCACAAACACGTCCTGTCCTACAATCGCCCTGTTCGTCTGGCTTATCAGCCACCAGCCAGCAGTACTTTCCTCTCAGAACAAATCAGCCACCAGCTACCAGCCAGCAGTACTTTTCTCTCAGAACAAATCAGCACCAGCCACTAGTCGTCAGCCTGACGAACAGGGTGAATGGTTGTGTCTGGCAGCCTAAGAGATGATATTTGTAAAATTTTCAAATAAGTGCAGTAAGTTTGAACTCAACCTCCTGTTTCTATCTGAATGAGAACTTTCAGAACCCGTGGCAATCCTAAAGTTGCCATGTCTACTTAAATGTAAATTAGCTAGCCTAATATAAGGGCATGCATGTTCATGTCTCCTAGTAAATTTAGAGCGGCAAAGAAAAGTAGATAAAAATGAACTAAAGAAAATAATATCATTGGTGTACCAGATAAACAGAACAGTTCATAAAGCAAATAGAGTGAGGAATCACTACTTGCACAATTCCTGTGATCTCAATTCTTCTTTCTTGAAGAGTATGACGATCCTACTTTGACGATTGAGATGAGCCACACATGAATGACAAGATATAATTAGGACAGCAACAAGATACCAATACAAAATTCCTACATATGTAACCACCGATTTCTTTACCACGAGGAGAACTCCACCTATCCCTCAACAACTGTAGGTGCCTTTTGAACTCTGCGTTAATGACGGCACCACACTATATATGCTGACTGACCAACATTGAACAAACTTCAATGAAAAATTGGCTCTGAATCTATAACAACTATATAAGTGAATCATCCACTAGATCTTCTCTCAACACGCAAGTTATCCACGTCACTATCCACTAGAATCATGAATTTATGTCATCTACCGATTTTCTGCGGCTATGCACTCACTACGTGAAAACCTCAAATAAGTCACGCAGTATTGGTAACGGGCTCTTAAAGTCTGTTACCATAAATCATAAAGGTAACGGGCTTTATTAAAGCCCGTTACCAGTGAAGCCTTCAGACCCCAGTCCAACTTCCACACGAACAATGCCCGTTACCAATATGATGCAGTTGTGACGAGCATTATCAAAACACGTCTCCAATGTAGCCCAGTAACGCACGTTGACTACGCCCGTTACTCTTCGACATGTCCCGGACCCGAATTTTTTATTGAATCCAGTTAAAGATTCTCTCGCGTCCGCCGCGTCCATCCCTCACCCCCACCCCTCGCGTCCGTCTCCTTCTCGCTCTCCCTCATTCGCTCTCTTTCTCTCCGCCTCCACCCCTCCCCTCACCTCCACCTCGCGTCGCCGCCCTCCGCCCCTCCCCTCTCCCGCCGCCCTCCGCCTCCGCCCCTCCCTCTCACCCCACCGCTGTCTCACCCCGCTGCTCCCTCCCTCCCATAACGTCTTCCCCTTCTCTCCCAACTCTCTCCTTGTTGCAGCAGTGTTGACTTGGCCGGCGGCTAGATCCTCGCCGGAGATGGCCGGATCCGCATGGGGGAACGCGGGATCCGACTGCGTGGACGCCGGATCTGCGTGTTCCGGTCCCAGGCTCGAACGTCGTGAGCCGCCTCCTCGTCCTCCTCGTAATCGCCGTCACGTCGGCATGCCTCCTCGTCCTGCCTCGTCGACCCCTCCCGTGCGCTTAGGTACAACGACCGCTCCCTCGAGCCCCGATTCGCACGCCTCCTGAGGCGAAACCCTATGCGTGTACGAGCTCCGCGCCCAAGCCATCGTCCTCCAATCCCGCGCCGCAGCACCTAGGGCCCTAGGGTTTGTTCCCCTTCTCGTCCCCGTTGCCTTTAACACCAAAATCTACACGAATGCTCTCGCACTCTTGGTTGTCCCATTTGTAGCCAGGTGTTAAGATGTTCGCAGGCTCATTGCTCAAGCAATATTATTTTTCATTCTTAGTCTTGGCCGTTCACCTTTAGCATAATGACATGCTACCTGATCATGTTTTTCTTCATCTCATGTTTTATCAAGAATCTGTCAAATCAAGACATCCTCAGATTCTTTATGAGTCAAAGTTATACATCTATAGTTGGTAATGTTCTTATATATTTGCCTTAGAGAAAACTTTGTCATAGCCAGTGTAGCTACTTGCACAACCTGCTTGAAGTATGTCTGCATGGTCAAAGATATTTGCTTTCTATTATCCTCGCTATTATCCTCAGATTCTTTTGCTTGTAGTAGGTTACTAACAGCTCTTGTATGTGAATACTTGGAGTGGCACAACTGAGTTACTAACATCTCTTGTATGTAAATTTCAGGTTTTTCTGCTGTGCTGACATGCTAGCAAACTGCCTGTTAAGTATGCCCTGTAAGTTTATACTCCTTGAATTAATGTGCTTGGGCATTTGCTAGGCTAGTTGTGAAATACTGTGAGCCTGTATATCTATCTATCTAGTTATAACTCAGTAAAACTCTAACTTTGCATTATTCTTGCATTATAACTTAGTAAATACTATGCAAAACTATGACTCTGTCCAGTTGTCCCAAAGTGTGTTGTTTATGCAAATCTGCTAGCTTGTGGGCCAAAGTGTTTTGTTTATGCTAATCTGCTTGTGCTTTGTGCTAGTGCCTAATTAATTTGCTTGTGCATGTACCAGTGCCTAATTAATTTGTTTATGTTCTGGGACGTAACTAGTAACTATTTAGTTTGAGCATAATCCATGTCAATGATGCATCTCCTATTAATCTGAAACATGTCATCATGATGGTAAGTTCAATAACTGGTTTTTGGCCATATGGGCTGGATGTTTGCTTCATGTTAAGCTTATCATCTGAAATTCACTTGACAAATCCTTTGAATGATGTGTATGAAGTCATGTTTGCTGATGCAGAGGTTGCATAATAATTGCTCAAAAAGGTTGCATAATAATTGTTCAAACTGTTAATGAATTCAATATTTCTTTGCTCTCTGATGTTGTAGGAACCAAGTAGTGTCGAGAAAATCATGGATGAGATAGATGCACTTAGGGTGTACAAATATATCCTCCATCGTACTGGATGAGATGTGTGCATTGACAGGCACATCAGCTTCAGGGTAATGCATTATCTCTTATTTGCTGATATTCAGTTAGAGAACCAGTTGAAACTGAATGTTTGAATATTTTACACTGTAGGAATTGTGCATTGATTGATTTGTCAAGTATGCGGGCTCCATCTGGATAACCTAGGTTGAGGAATTGAGTACAACGATCAAGGTTAGGAACTCTTCTTATAAAACAACAACAATATCTACTTTGTCATGCCTCTGTTTGAACAAGAGATCAAAGTAGCATGTAACCTGATAATGGAATTGATGCCATATGTAAAAGTTGCACAAGTTTGCCTGCCAGTCCAGACTGAAACAAGAATACATTTACATATAACTTGTTCACTGGTTCTGAAACTTCATTGGTATTATTTTGTCCTGCATATCAACCATTGTGATTTGAATGAAATCTGATTACTATCTTTTTATTGCCTGCACACAGAAATTGTTTGTTCCTAACCTGAGATCATGGAGCTTTGGTTTTCTTCACAGCTGGTGATTAACTTGAAGTGTCATTAGGTTCTGCTTATGTATAGTAGTATTCAGATAAGTGGCTTAGGAATTACTGGAAATAAGATAGGAGATTAGAGGAGGCACTATGTTGAATGTATGAACATATGTATCTGTGTGTAAAACTGAGATTTGATTGTACTCGTGTGTATAAAATAAAGAAAAATACCATTTGCAAATTATTATTATTTTTTGCTTTTCAATTTCACATTGGTAACGGACATAGAATGTCGCCCGTTACCAATAATAAACATTGGTAACGGGCAAAGAGTGTTACCCGTTACCCATCTCGTCCCCCAGGTTGCTGGTAACAATAGATTGGTAACGGGCATTATGGTAATGCCTGTTACTGGTGTCAGTTATTTGATAAGTTATTTGTAACGCGGCCATCCGCGCCCGTTACCAATCTTTGTTTTTCACGTAATTTCTAAGTAGTCCTCTTAATAAAATAAATGTGTTTTCATTTACATTATTATTTGAAAAAAATTGTTACGATGCAATCATTTTAGTGTTTCTACTTTTAAGTTGCATCTTAAAATTTTATTAAAATTCCCGCAGCAACGCGCGGGGTATCACCTAGTTAGTACTACAAAGCTGCAATATAATTTCCTAGAAAACAACCAGCGGAATGTAACGGTCAGTGGTGCCCGAACGGAGGCATAGAAGATGGTGGGTTGCCGCCACCGCTGCCGTCGTGATGTTGTTCGCCTTCGTCGCCACGTCCTCTGCCGCCGTCGTGTCTCAAAATAATTCACATCACTAATCGCAATCACGATGCTGACCACACGACATCAATCTACCACTACTGAAACTAGATTATTATATTCCGTATTAAAGGCCAACACCATGAACATAGCAAAGCCGAGACACGCGGACAGAACATCGAGCACGAGTAGCGGCGACGGTGACAAACCCGCGCGTGATCCTCAAGGAGTACATGGAGGGGTACCCTCGTGAGGAGCGCATGGAGGTGCTCCCTGGTGTCGAGGTGTTCCTCCGCTTGACCGGCGACGACCCGTCTGGGCGACACGCGACATGTGCTCGGCCTCCTGGCACTAGCGTGAGGGCACGTCGATGGGGAACCCGTGGAGGCTAGGGACGAAGTTGATCGTCCGCCCCTACTCTCTCGTGGGTCGGAGCCTCGGGCTCGATGGCCTAGCCTGATCGACTTGGAAGGGAAGGAGCGCGACAGAGAAAAAGAACAAAATAGAGAAGACATGATTGTTAACGATGACGAGTGGGTATATACAGGCGGAGTGGGCCCAACGTGGGTAGGTGTGTGGGCATAGCGACATCAGGTAACAAAAGTATTATGATTTTGGCAGAAATACTCTCTAAATTATGATTTCTAGTTATAGGTCTATACTCTATCCGGTCTTTCAATTACCTGACAGACGGGTCTAGTGTGAGGGGTATGGTGGCCCCGATCCAAGTGAAAAACGTTTTCAATTGTTTTCAATATTTAGAATATAGAATAGTTTTCAAAATGATGGTGATTTCTTGGATAAATATTCACTGCAAACCGACCCCTCCAGTTAGTAAGAGGTTAAGTTGCAAAATCTTCCAATATTTAAGATTTGTGCAAACAAGTCACACCGTTGGATCCCACTAACCCTATTCTCCACCCTGCCACGTTTTTCAATTTTATCCCTCGGATATTTATACTTCTGCAATAAACGAAAAAAGAATCCTCTCCATTCTGCCGGCAGCGGTGTGGCCCAACAAGCTTACATGGCCTAATTGCCTGCCTTCTGAGCTTCATTCTCAAGAGAGAGGCTAGGGGGGGATAGGCCCAGTTCTGTTTCCCCCGGCCCCGCGTTAGCGGGCTGGTGGACCGTCCGCGCTTTGGCCGTTGCTTCCCGCGGTTTTGGGAAGGACAAGGTCACAAACAAGGACTTGATGCGCGCGCAGCGCAACAACCATGTCGCGTCCTGTACGTGTTCTTTTATGATTTTTCCAAGACGACGAATCCGACGCCGCCTCTGGTCTGTTCGAGGTTACCACATGTAACGCTCTGGGTTTTCAAAATCGGAAAACCCAGTATTCTGTCTCGTGATAGTCCCTGGATCAGACATTATTACGCACAGGTATTCATCACAGATAAATAACACAGTCATACATCGAAATAAAGCATCAGAGTACGAATAATAATCTGATTATTACATGTCTTGATTATTCGGAGTACATCAATACTCGCCTCTTGGCGGAATAACAGAAATAAGAGCCTACGCAGCAGTAGCTAGTCTTCAAAAGGTGTCTCCATCTTCAGGCATCTCCCACAGGCATCCTTGAGCGAAGCGTCGTGCCCCCTCAGTCGTACCATCCGTCGGCATTGTTGTCGTAGTCGGACTCGTACCCTGCAAGCTCAGGGGCTATCCCCAAGGATCGGGATAGGTCCACGTCACCAACCGTATGCAAGCTTTAAGTGGCCTATTTCTAAGGGGAAAATAGTATATCAAGGTAATAGCAGGGTTTCCTATGCAGCAGCAGCAAGAAAATAGAGTAGTATCTCCATAAGTTCACCATATCCCATATCTCTCATCCTCATACGGATACATCTGGTTACCCAGATCACCGTCACCATCACCTATCTCCATCTAGGGTCGGTGCGAGAACTCCCACTCCTCGCACCTCAATGGTTGCACCCGGATCCGCGAGGTAGAGGGAGCAACTCTCCTCTCCCCGAATACAACCACGGCTCACCAATCACACTCATCCTATAAGGGGGAGGTAGAAATCCCAAAACGTAAGAGTCGGAGAAACAACGGGCATGTCCATAACCGAGGACGCGGCTATACGTATAGATCTAAACTCTGCAGAGTGTGTACACCAGTACCCAACTTGGAATAGTACCCGGACGGTGTACGGCCGACCGAGCCTACCCTACCGGGCGAACACCTAGGAGTTACGGTTCCATCCTGCATCCGGGTCTCGATGCGGTCCCCCGCAGAAGACCACCCCAGAACTGTGAAAATGCCCCCGTGTGGCCACACGGGAGTCGCACTGAGAGGGTGGACTCACTCCCACCTCTCCCCCACTGATACCCCGCTATCCTGCTGGCAGGTATGGTACCGCACTTACTAGGGTCGAACGGCCCTATCCCCACTCTCGGCGAGGTGGTGTGTACGAAAGTCCCGTGTAACAGGCGACCCACTCGGTTTCAGACCGGGGCGAGCTCATATCCTCCAAGTCATCTCAAAATCCCCAACACCTGTGCTCCTAAATCGGTGTACCCGCCATAGGTACCATCTCGGGCAACGTCCGAGAAGACGATCCCTGGCCCCCGATCCCAGATCAGGTTGTCTCGAGCTCACCCCCGCCAAAATATCCCAAAACACCTTCTCCTGCCGGTTTTCCCAACACACGCCAAGAAACTACCACAATAATCCCCACACATGCATAGCAAGCTCAGCACATCATCTAGCTTAAGTAAACAGTAGTAGTAGGTCAATCAAGGACAAGAATGTAAAAGAGGCTATGCATGGGTTCAACATATTCATCTCTATGCATTAAATAAAGCACTAGCAGTTCTAAAATAGCCATGCCTAATGGGCATTCAAAGATGGTCGGGCGTGAACCTGGGTACGAGTGGTCGTCGTAGCCGAGGTCGTCGTCGAAGTCCTGGTTCAGCTCTCCGGCTCCGGCAGCTCCTAGAAGCGTATTTAAATAAATAAACTCGGCTACTAATGGCAATAAATCCAAGATAAAGAGCAAATAAGATCCAAAAAGAGGCAACCTCTAGTCTAGCACGAAGTTTGGATTTTTAGAAGATTTTCAGAAGAAGTTTCATATTTTTCGGAACTAAAACGGATTTGTTATGATTTTCCGAAGATAAAATACATTTCTGAAATTAAAATACGCATATACAATATCTCATACTTTAGGCCAACCTTTACCTAGCTCTAGCTATCTTTAAGAGGTCTTACAGCTAGCTGCAGGCCGGCTCCTGTGCTGACGCAACCGCCACATGGGTGGCTTAAAGCCGGCTCCTGCCCACGTGGCGGCCTGCGTGGCAGCCATGCGTGGCGGCGCGGCGTGCGTGTGGCCGGGCCGTGAGTGGCCGGCCGCACGGGATCCGCCCGGATCCTCTGCGGGTACGTGAGCGTGTGTGCGAGCGTGTGTAGCAAAACCCTGGGGTTTTGGGTGTGGCGGCGACGTGCTCGGGGAAATGCCCCAGAGGAGCGGCGGCGCGGCAAAGGGTTCGCCGGCGGCGAGGGTGTCCGACCTGTCCAACAAGCGACAAGGAGAGGTCAAGGAGCACCTAGGGCGCATCCTTGTGCAAAGAGGAAGTAACCGTGGCCGGGGAAGGTGCGTCGGCGGCGAGACAGAGGCACGGCGGCGACGTGCTTGCGCGGGCGCACGGCGGTGATCACCGGCGACGGTGCGCGGGCGCGCCCAAATGCCAGAAACGTGCGTGCGTGCATCAGGTGAACGAGAAGTCCCCAAAAACTGGGGCTTTTGCCCTCACGCGTGCGAGTTCCGAAGGGGCGCACCCATGGCGGAGCTCGGGGCGGCGCGTGCGGCGGTGGAGCTCGGGCTCCCGCGGCCGGGCACGAGCGCGTGTGGGGGCGCGCGGTTGCCGGCGGCGAGGCGTCCACGGAACGGCTACAAAGGCGGCGCCTTTCCCCTGCTGCTGTGTGCACGGAGCAAACCTCCATGGCGACGGCCATGGCGGCGCGGCGAGCAGGGCGACAGCGTTCCGGCGACGTGCGCGACTACGTGTGTCAAGGCAGGCGGCGGAGGCGTGTGTGTGCGCTCGGTGAAGGCGACGGCACCTGCAGAAGAGATTCCCAGCACGGCACGAAGGCCGGCTTCACCAAAGCGCGTGCGCGGCGGCGCGGCGGCGACGGCGACGGTGTGCTCGCGTTGCGCCTCGGCTCGAAGGCCGGGTCGACCACAAATGGGCGAGGGAGCTCGGCCTCACCTTGGTGGCCACGGGCCAGCGTGCAGGCGTTGGTGAAGAGGGACGGAGCAGGGTCGTCGGCGAGGAAGGAGACGGCGGCGCGGAGCAGAGGAAGCAGGGGCGTCGCGGTCCTTGGCTTCGCGGCGTCCCCGAGCTCCCACGTGCGGGCCTTCGGCTTCGCGAGGTCGACGGCGAACTCGTGGGCGTGCTCCTGGCCTTCTTCTCCCTTCTCCCTCCTTCTTCTCCTCCGGCGGGCGGTGGCAAGGTGGAAGGGGACAAGTCCCCGAGGCGGCTAGGGTTGGGAGGTCTCCGAGGGCTGCGGCGGCGGCTTCTTATAGGCGGGGTGCACCGCGGGGGCACGTGGACGGCTTGGATGCCGCGGAGGGGCGCGGGGCGCGTCGCGACGGCGCCATGGGCGGCGCGGCCCCTCGCTTTGGCGCCGGCGTCAGCCAAAGGGGAAAAGGAAGGAGATGACGGGGGCGACGTCACCGTGACGTGTGCATGACGCAACGCGGGGTCCACCTGGTAGCGACTCAGTGCGGGGCGCGGTTGGTGGTAACCGGGCCGGCGCGCTGGTGGGCTGTGCTGGGCCGAGACGGGAAAAGAGAGAGGTGGCACGACGCGCAAGGAAAATGAGAAGAGGGTGGTTCGGCGGACTTCGGGACTTTGGGCTCGCGGCCCAGCAGTGCAGCTCCCCTTTCCTTTTTCTATAACTATTTACCCCCTTTTCTATTTAGTTTCAAATTTGAATATAAATTCAAATTTGAAACCCACTCAAGTAAACTCCAAATAAAACCAAATGAACTCCAAGTTTCTCACACTAGCATTTTTATATTTCCTAGAAATTTTATTTAATTCAACATTAAATCTAGGAATAAAGGAGAGAAACGGAAGACATCCTTAAATAAATTGTTAATCACTCAAATAAATCATCAAAAATTTTAAATCCTCATTTTATTAATTAACATTCCTCATTAAATTTGAGGGATGTTACACCACACGGTTTCAAGCATCGTCAATGCAACGGTAGGGAGGGCGAACAAGCTAGGCAACTTGTTGAGCATCAATTGTTATCCGTTGGAAACGTCCACGCACCGCGGTTGTTTCGCCTACGTTTTCGAATTTTCTCTCTCTCCTTCTCCTCGAGGTTGGCAGTTGCGTTCGTCGTCATTACAGTATTTATTAAATTACAGTAAGATGGAAACTATAAATTGTAGGCCTAATTGATCTTGCAAACCACAAAAGTGTAAAATGACACAGGAACATATAATTCTCTTAACAAGGGAAACACCACACTGTAGGATGCCGAGCTAGCCTCCTCTCCTCTGCGGTCTTGCAGAGATGACTCGGCTCTAGAGTACGGAGAGTACGTTGACCTTAACCTACCCCTCGTGACATGCACAGTCTTCAGTCCCGGTCGGGTCTTCCTGGCGAGGGCCACGTATGGCAATACCCACGGCTGGTCCCGTGCACTTACCATCCAAATTAACGGCTCTTTCCCTCGACAAAATTTCGAATAATTTATTAAAAACGTTTCGGTTCGAAGTCCATTTTATGGAAGTTCACGAGCCCGGGGCCCACGCAACGGCCTATATTTAAGAGACGCCACCGGGTCCGGGGTCTTCGCCATCGTGCTCGCGTCATATTACTCGGGGCCATTGCGTGATTGCGTTGCGTCAATTTTCATCGGCAGTTCGGCACGCACAGCCTCGGTCTCCTCCTTCCTCCTCCCCTCCTCATCTGCGGCTCCGCATGTCAATCCATGGGCTGATCCTGGAAGTCAGAGGTGCCGCCCCTCTCCTCCTCCTCTCCTCTCCTCTGCAACCCGCGCCCCCCGGATTTCGATTCCGCGTCTCCCCCATCTCGGAGGCGGTGGGTACGGCGCCGAAACCCTCGCTGATCGAATTCCCCCTTCTGTGTGTTGTGTTTGTGCCTGCAGTCACCGGGTGCCGGAAGCTGCGGGACACGGAGTTCTTCACCCGCCAGGACCCCTACGTCGTGCTCGAGTACGCCACCACCAAGCTCCGAACCCGCACCTGCACCGGTCAGTACTCCACCGACTTTGATTTGCTTCAGTTTGTTTGTTGCGTGTATCTTCTGCGTTCCTTTTCCAAATGTCAATGAGGAACCAGCGTGCGGTGTGGGCAACCAAAAACCTGAAAACTTGGTAATAGTATGTGCTGTACGAATTCTGTTCCCCCCATATTGGGCATACTCGTTCAATTGGTCTGATTCCACGCGTTGGGTGAATGTGAATGTGAATTTGAACTGTCGGTGTTAACAAGGTAGCAGTAGGTGGGCAGGTGAACGGGTCAGCTGCTGCTGCTTCTCATTCGTTAATCTCTATGCGTGGGGCTGCTTGCTGCCTCCATTTGCTCACTTTACAAGACTCGGTAAGAAAAGGAAATAAATTAGGGAACCCGGCTAGAAAATTACAGGCAAATTAAAACAAACGGACAAAAGAAGCTGGAATGATGAACGGAAAAGGCGGTAACGCAGCTAACGCCAGAATTCATAGCTCGGGCCCACTGGGATTCTGGGAACAAATACCACTGATATGGCGCACACGTTTGATGCAGAGTCCAACAGCCGACCACCTGTGCTGGTTCTTTCTAACTTTGCATTTGTGTCTTTGTGCCTAATTTATGTGTGATATCGACACGCTAGATGCCCCTAGCTGGCATCTTGCAATCGACACAATATGCTTGATTCCTGATTTAAGTGTAAATTATTATGCTGGACCTTTATATTTTATAAAAGGGAATTCAGTTCATTATGCATATTTTATAACTTTTTCTATTCTCAGTTTTTTTCAATACAATGGGTGACAACTATTACAAAAAGATGAACATACCCTGCTGCTACTAGAAGCATTTACTTTGGGTACTGAGATCCCTTTTTCCATTATGTGCCAAGTGTCTATTATATGGAAACTAGTTGTGTGGCTTGGTGATTCCATATACCGTGGAATGGAAGTTTTCCAAACACTGAGATATATTCCTTTCCTTGGTTCCAACATCCAACAAAGTTCTTAGCTACATGCTCTTATTAACAGACAGACTAATCTAAGCGATGAAGTTAGTAGGCGTCACCAAAATGATGAAACATTCATCTTGCCGATTATTACCTCCAGATACTTGCAATTTCTCCGGCTTCTACAGAACAGTGCTTATTGATATCTATTAGTCTATTTCTCCTTTTTCAACCTAATATGTGATCATGTTACCAGATGGTGGAAGAAACCCAACTTTTGATGAGAAGTTTCATATACCTCTCATTGAAGGGCTCCGCGAATTGAATGTTATTGTTTGGAACAGCAACACATTAACCCATGATGACTTCATCGGCAGTGGCAGGTTTGTGCTATTAGGCTCCATCAATATGGTGAAAGGTGGTTACTGTTTAGTAACCATTGGCTGTGCTTTTTTGTAGAGTATATCTGAACAAGGTGCTCACAAATGGCTACGATGACTCCTCATGGCAGCTTCAGACATGTCACATGAGGTAGGTACTCCTGTCAAATGAACCTTGAGCTCATTATGAATGAGCTCCTGTTTAGTAACCATTGGCTGTGCTTTTCTGACAGTGGGAAATTTGTAGATCTGCTGGGGAAGTGAAGCTCATTATGCATGTTGATGTCTCCGCAATGGTGAGAAACTGATTATTACTCTTTTGGCCTTTTTAGCACTGACATGTGCCTGATTATCTTATTATGCCTGACAGAGGAACAAGATGGGTAAAAATATCGCTGCATCAAGTACACATTCTGTTCCTCCACCTTCAATGCCAGCCCCAGCCCCAACCCCAGCACTAGCATCAGCAGCTCCATACACTGGGGTTCCACCTTCATATCCACCTGCTTCAGCATATCCTGCCCCATCTGCATACCCTGCATACCCAACTCCTTTCCAATCACCATATACCACTACTGAATATCCACCACCTCCGCAGCAAGCATACCCACCCTCGCCGGCAGGATACCCTCCATCATATCCACCACAGCCATATGGGGAACCATACCCGCCACAACCATATGGGCAACCATACCCACCCCCACCAGCAACACAGTCTCCGTATCCACCTGGTGAGTAAGATCCAACTAAGATAAATCCACCATATTTCAAGATATTAGTCAGTGCTCTTACTAGAGGACCTCTGTTTGCATTGATCTTATGCAGCGCCTTACCCTGGTACCTATCCACCAAGACCTTATTGATACATCAGCTTCAGTAACCACAAGCAGATGACAATGATGCGCCTGGATGTGGATTCTTTATTTCTAGTTATTTGGTTGTTTTCCTAACAAAATTTTACGTACCGTCACTGAACTGTCACATTGATTACAAGTCGGTCTATTTGCTAATCGTTTCAATGAGAAATCAAAAAATAATATCGAGAATCCACTTGTCTGGCGCCGAAGGAGGTCGGTTAAGTGCAGCAGATGGATATTGCTTCATTTCTGTGAATCATGTGAACAGCCCAGCGATAGCAAGCATCAGTTATATGTACCCTCTTCAATGATCCAGGTTGCTTCTGTTCTGGAGTCATGACTGACTATTCTCTGTAATCATGCAATTGTACATACTAGGGTATTGGTCAAATGGTAACACTTGAGATTGGGGCACCACCTTGGCTTGGAACGTTTCTGTAATAACAGTCAATAAATTTGTTTGGGTGGTGAGCTCATTGTTTACTGAACTGAGAAATTCTATTTCCATGTATTTTATCCTGATTGACTGTAGAAATGTATGTTTCAGGAGTTTTTAAGTATTTAGATCCCTGTGGACGGTTATCTGTCTAGTTTAAATGGTCTGGGGCTGTCTATTATTGTTAGCTGTTGCACTTGGAATTTAGAGTCTGAGATCTGTGCAAGCACACAAACTTTGTTCAATCACAATGATTGTAGACTTACTATTTCTTTTCAACATGATGACAAAATTTTGCTAGATTGTTTTTGAGATTATGAATGACACTTTTTTTTGTGGGGAAAGGATTTATAGAAAAAAAAACATATTTAGCAAAAAAAAACTTTGAAACGAACATATTTATTTAGCAATATGAAAGTAAAATTTCACTGACATACTAGTAATATTAGATAAACATAGTTTCGTCGCAAAATTAACGAGAACTATGTAAGCTTGTTTTCTAAAAATTCTAGCAGTCTACTTTTCGATGCTGTCTAGATTCCATATATAGACCGTAGGCTTGTCGAAGTCCATTTTTTCAAACTCATGAGCGCCTGTCAGGGCCCTCGAGTATACTCGCTCATGATTGCATAAGCATCCTACGGTAGAATCATGGAACTATTTTGGTGCTAAAAACTAGCCTCGGTGCGGTAAGACCGCCCTATGTCAGGGCCCTCGGGTATACTCGCCCGTGATTGCATAAGATTGCGGTATCCTATGGTAGAATAAACTATTTTGGTGCTAAAAACTAGGCTCGGTGGAGTAAAACAGCCCTATGTCAGGGTCCTCGAGTATACTCGTCCATGATTGCATAAGATTGCGGTATCCTATGGTAGAATCATGAAACTATTTTGGTGCTAAAAACTTGGCACGGTGGGGTAAGATCGCCCCACGGGTTTTCACTAAGAAGAAACTTTCTCCGAGCCTAGAAAACCTCCGAATCCCGGTTTCACCGGCGAGGAGATTTTTTTTATAACGAGCTACATAATTCGCTCCAATGAGGAATCGAACCTGTGTCTCCTGGTTACGACCATACCTCAACCCCTCTAACACACTAGACTAGAGGAGCTTTGGTAAACTATTATGGTGCTCGCTGCAGGCTAAAAACTTGTAGATAATTTTTTATGAAAAAGACTGTCCCCCTCCCCGTGACCCGTCCCCCTCCCCACTCCCTCCCCCCGCCGGCCGCCGGAGCAGGATCTCCCTGCTCCGGGCGGCGCGGCCTCCACCGCCGCCGGATTCGTACTCAGCACGCCTCGCTCGTCCCATCCCCCCTCTCTTCCCCTCTCACGGCCTCTACAGGGAGATTGGCGTGGTGCTCCAATGGTGCTTCTTGAGCTCCAAGAAGCCATGGACGACGACGACCTCCTTGGGGAGGAGCTCCTCGACTCTGCCCCCCCTCCGGCCCCCCGTCCGCGGCTGTCGCGCGCCGCCCCATCCTTCTCGGTGCGTCCGGCCCCCTCGCCGCCCCGGCGCGGAGAGGCTGGCCGCGGCCCGGCCGACCGTGGCCACTGCGCGCGGTTCCGCCGGCCGCCCGGCGCGGGGAGGGTGGCCTCGGCTCGGCCGGCCGCTGCTCCCCGACCGGCCGCGGCCGCTGCGCGTGGCGCCACGCGCCTGGCCGCCAGCCGCGCCGGCGCGGGGGGCCCTGTCCTTCCGGTCTCCTCTCCGCCGCCGGCCGGCCCGCCACCTGCTGGCCGCGCGCGCAGCCGCCCGTCGCTGGCCGCCAGCTGCCGCGGCGCGGAGGGCCCGGCCTTGGCCGCGGCTGCGGCCGCTGCCCGACCGGTCACCGGCCCGCCGCCCGCCGCGGTGCCGCCGGAGCGTCTCCTCCTCGCGAGGGCCCCCCTGGCCGCTGCGGCCCGCTGGCCGCGGCTGGCTGCCCCCCTCTCGGCTCTCCACCTGCTGCCGCCGGTGCCGCTACGTCGGCTGCCCCGGTCTCCCTCTCCCCAGTCGCTGCTCTCCCTCTCGTCGCCGGTCAGGTGCCTCCTGGTGGGGATCCCCTCGCCGCGCTCGCCGCCGCCGGGCCGGCCGCTGTCGCCTCCGCCCTCCGTGTGCTGGAGGCGTGTGCGGGGCACAGCGGCAGCAAGGCACCGTCCTCCCCCTCCACCCCCTCCACCTGGCCGCGACCTCTACACGAGCTGGAGGCGTGTGCGGGGCACGGCGGCGGCAAGGTGTCATCCTCCCCCTCCACTGGACGCGACCTCTGGAGGCGGTGGGCAATGACCGCCTGCCGCCCGTCTCTGCTGCAGGTGGTGATGGGGCGTGCGCTGCGGTGCCGGCGGATGGCGGCGGGGGTGGCCTCGCTGTCCTCTCCGGCTCCCGTCCACCCCGGTCGCGCCGGTGGAGATGTTGGAGCCGGGCTCGGCGGAGCCCAGCCCCTCCATTCCCTCCTCCAGGGAGCTGTGGGACCTTGAGGCCTTGGGCTCCTCTGCCTCGGGCTCGTACTCCCCGGTGCCGCGTGGTTGGTCCCCCTCTCCCACCTTCTCGGAGCAGGTGCGGGCGGCCGGCATCCCGGTGCCGGGGCGTACCCCCTTCCTACCTCCACACCCATCTCGGTCGCTCCTCCGTGCTCCCCCGCCCCGGTCGCCTCCGCCGCCGCCGATCTTCCATCGACGGTCGCTCCGCGGCCCGCAGTCGGTTCCGCCAGGGGGATCCTAGGCAAGCGGCCGCTGTCTCCGCCTCCGCCCCCCCTCGTCAGCGCGCCAAGGCGGGTGGCGGCCGCGCCGGCCGTCCTGCTGAGCCGCCCGCGGTCGCGCCCCACCGTGCTGGGGGCGGACGTGGGGCCGCCACCGCCTCCCGACGGGCACGCTCGGGGGCCCCGGGTGGACGCCGACGGCTTCGTCGAGGTGCGGTCGCGCAAGGAGCTGTGTGCGAAGCGGTCGCCGCCGCCTCTGCCGCCTACCCTCCCCCCCCCGTCCTCCGTCCCCTCGGATCTGGTGGGGAAATGCTTCAACTGCTTTGGGGAAGATCACATCGCCGCCTCTTGCCCTCACGCGCCACGCTGCTTCCGGTGCCACCAGCTCGGCCACCGCGAGAGCTCGTGCTGGCGCCCGAAGGTCTGCCTGGTAACGGTGGAGGGCGCCCGCCCTCGTCCGGGAGGTCACACCCCCTTCCCACCTCTGGTCGCTTCGCGCCCTGCCGGCCGCTCCCCGCCACCACCTCTGGCTGCACAGGGGAGGGGCGCCTGGTCGCCTTCGCCGCTCCAGCCTAGGTGGGAGGCGTGGCCGCGGCAGCCGCCGCCTCCGGAGCCCCGTCGTCGCCCGACGGCCCGCGACCCTCCGCCTCCTCCGCCGGAGGGGCGTCGTCACCCCCCGGCAGCCCGTGACGCCCCGTCTCCACCGCTGCAGGCGGGCTGCGGGCGTGCCCCTCCCCTCCGCGGCACCGTGGGAGGGGGCGCCGCAGCCGCCGCCTCGTCGCCCCGCGGCTACGATGGGTGAGGTGGTCCGGGGAGCTCCGCCTCCTCCCCCGCTTCCCGCGGGAGCCACCGCTGGTGCCCCCGCGTTCGGTGCGGCGGATCGCCGCCCTCCGCGGTTAGCCTGCATTGAGAGTTGTCCTAACCTACTCCAAGTTTATAAACAGATGCAAAGCATAGTCATGATAATCATGTGCCTTCCCCGGCAACAGCGCCAGAAATGCTTGTTGGTGTTTCATAGTGTCGTCATCCTAAGAACAGATCTGGGACCCGCCCTTAGCGACAACACTAGGAAATGCCTTGTAGGCACCTCTCAATGTCACAACTAATGGTGCAGGTTAGCGTGAACACCGAGACTTGCCATAGGTTAATCTAAACGATCATGAACGAATCCGCAAGCGCACAGATAAACCATTGTAGCATTTCCCCAAGGAAGGAGAGTATTCCAAGGGTATCGAATCCGTGGAAGGCAATGGCGGATATCTTAGACTTATGCTTTTGCTCTGAATGTAAAGCAAGAGATAGATATAATGAACAACACACTCAAAGACAGGGGTAAGATAAAAGATATCAGGGGTAGTGCGACACACACACACTCAGATCTACCTCTACTCTAGCACACTGCGGCTTAGGGGGAACATACGAGTTAGCTCTAGGTTCTAATGTACTAAACATACAAAGTTAGAAGATACAAGAGATGGGCATGAGTATTGCATGAGAGAGATAAGGTTCAGCACCCAGGTACAAACGGGGAGCTAGCCCGCGACGATCAACACTCTGCGAAACTAGACTTTAGACTCCTACAGCAGGTACCCCAGCGCGGAGGTTGCCCTAGGATCCAACAGGGTTGTCACCACCTGAGGACCGACCTCTCGTTACGGGGGGTATGCTCATAACTATCGTAGCCAGACAACTCAGGCACCATGCCTACGTTGCTGCTAGACTCCACCCGGCCCGGGCTATTGTGACCCAGGGTGAGAGCCACCAGAAGACTGGTCAACTAGACCGAGTACCGTAGCTTGAACACAGACCTCATGCAACACTCTCATGCCATCTAACAAGATCGACTAAGGCTAGACATACGAACAGATATGAACTCTCTTATGTCTAATCAATAAGATCAAAGGGTCGTGTTCGTGAAGAACACGAGCCTCTAACTTATGAACAAACACATAAGGAAGGAGTTTATCACCCTTCAAGTGGATCAAAAGGTAGTGTTCACGAAGAACACAAGCCTCTAAATGATGAACAGAGGATGAACTCAAGAACATATCAAGAATATGATCTACCATGACTTTATATGAAATAGCTGAATAACTGAAGTAGATCAAAGTCATACAAAGAAATAAAGATAAAAGAGAACTCATACCTAGACTTCCAAGAGGACTTGGAACCTGAATAAGAGCTACTCTAGCCTACCCCCTTACCTTGGAAACTAAAAGTGAGAGGAGAATGAGAGAGTGGTGTGTGAGAAATGGGAGCCCCTCCCCTTCTATTTATAGGCGAGGACAAGGCTTGCTCGGACGCCCAAATGGCCCCTAAACACCCGGGAGTGAGGCAATGGACCAATGAGCAACCAACACGTGGAAGGCCAGGATCAAAGGCCCCTAGGTCGGTTCGGCTGATCCTAGGATCGGCCGGCCCCCTAGGGTCGCCTCCTGGCCTGTGTTTTCTCTGGTTGGCTGACATGTGGGCCCTCTGATCCATCCCCGGTGCATGGCTTGATTTGGTATCCGAGGTGGGCCCTTTGATCCATGTGAAGTCCATGTGGCGTCTTCTGATTCGTCGGTGAGTGCCTCTCCTGGATCGATGACATGGATTGCCATGTTTCCCTTGGTGACAGCCACCTCCTCAGCTGAGTTGGCATGGTTTCTTCATAGAAGGTGAGTTTTCATCTCTTTTAAAAGGTAAATCACCTACATACAAATAATCTCCAAGGACAAGTGGAACTACATTATTCAAACCTAAATGCTAGTGAGATATGCATATGCCTCCATTTATGTGAGAATATTGAGGGTTGGAAATGGTGAATTTCCACCGTCAACACCCGCCGGCTAGGGTGCTCCGCCTCTGCTCCTCCGCTAGTCCCTCCGGCTCCTTCCTACCCCTACTGGGCGCTACAGGGCATTCACTGCCCGCCTGTCGTCCCGCCTTGGTCGTCTCGCCTTTCTGCCGCCGCTGCGTCGTTTGTCGCTCGTACTGCACCCTCCTACGCCCGGGCGGATCGTCGACCTGCGGCCGAGGTCCGCGCGCCGACGGTGGCGACCCTGCTCGCTTGGGCTTCCTCCGCCGCCTCTTCGGTTCCGGTCGCGCGGCACCTCTGTCGTGACGAGAGGTCGTGGCCGGAGCACCTCCCTCCCCTTCGTGAGTCGTCGCAGCCCAGGGACTTCGGCGACGACCCGATGCTGCTTGAGGCGGCGCTCCTGGTCGCTTCCTGTACTTCGCCTTCACGTGTTGTGGGCGCTGGGGGGGCCCCGACCGCCGCCGGCCGCGACCTGGGCACTGCCGGCCGCGATCTGGCCGCCGCCGGCCACACCCTGGCCTTTGCCAGCCAGGTCCCGGCCGCTGCCAGCCACGACCCGGCCACGGCCGGCTGTCGGCCGGTCCCTGCTGGCCGCGGGCTGGCCGCTGGCGGCCGCGGCTTGGCTGTGGCTGGCCCTGGTCTGGCAGTCGCTGGCGGCCTGGCCACGGCCGGCCTGCTGCTGGCCCCAGCCTGGACGCCACTAGCCTCGGCCTGGCTGCGGCTGGCCTCGGCGCGGCTGCTGCTGGCTACGAGCCGGCCGTGGCTGCCATGGGCCTGGCCGCCGCCCCCCCTCGCCAGCCTCCTCCTTCCGCGACCCTGACGGGGGTGTCGTTGTGTCAGTCTCCACGTGCGGGGTGGAGGGCTCCTCCTTGGTCGCTCGCTACACTGCCTCCGCACGTGTGGTGCCAGTGGTGGATGTCTTCCGCAGGTTCCTCTCCCCCCTGTCGGCCCCTCGACTGCTGTCGCCGGGTCGACTAGCCGAGGACCCTCAGTCCGGTCCCTCCCCTGTGGTCGCCCCTCCTTCGCTCCGGTCGCCTTCTACGGCCCCCTCCGGGTTGTGTACCACTCCTCCTCTGCGCCCGCCTGACGTCTCTCCGCTGGTCGCGGAGCTGCCTCCTCCCTCCCCGGCACTTGAGTCACACTCCCCACCCCCCGCTGCGGCTGAGGGACCCTCCCAGGTCGACCTCGAGTCACTGGTGGCGGACTTCTGCGCCTCCCTTCAGCGGCCGCCTCCACCTCCGGTTCTGGGGGCCCCGCGCCGTCGCCGAGCGAAGGTTTGCCCTCCTCTCGCCACGCTTCGCCGCAGCAGTCGTCTCGCCGCGGTTTCCAAGGCCCGGGGCCCGAACCCGGTCACCGCGGGGCAGAACCTGCTGATGCGGAAGCTGGGGGTCGTAGGGCCGCGCGAGGCGCCCGACGCTGACGCGTTCCAGCGTTACACCAGGCTCTTCGCGGTGGGCCTGTCCGAGGAGCACTGCAGAGCTATCCAAGAGCTCTTCGGTGCCCAGGTCGAGGGGGCGTTCCAGTGCTCCGTGCTGGAGGACGACGAGTTCCAGGCGGCAGTTCGTGAGCTCTTCCCCGAGGAGCAGCTGGTTGTCGACGCGCAGGCCTGAGTCTGCGTTAGTCGCGTGGTCGTCTCTTTTCGTGTTTTAATGGATGTAAACCTAACTGTTTGGAATGTCCGTGGGCTTAACCAGCTTGCTAGACCTCGGCGGTCCGCGAGTTGGTAGCTTCTGAGCGTGTCTCTCTTCTTTGTCTGCAAGAGACTAAGCTCACGGTTGTACCCCCTTCTTTCATGCTTGATATGTTAGGCCTCGACTTTGACTATGTTGCGTTGCCGGCAGTGGGCACCCGCGGTGGCATTTTGGTCGCTTGGCGCAAAGATACTTGGCTCGTCTCCTCCCCATCCCTTGGCCTTCACCACGTTACGATGAAGGTCGCGCTGCTCTCCGCACCCTCTCAGTCTTGGTGGCTCTCGTCCGTTTACGGCCCGCAATCAGATGCGGATAAAGTATCCTTCTTAGCAGAGCTTCGTACCCTTCGTCCGACACTCTCTGGACCTTGGGTTCTCTGCGGAGACTTTAACCTCATCTATCAGGCGGCCGACAAGAACAATGGCCGCCTTTCACGCAGAATGATGGGTCGCTTCCGCCGCTTCCTTAACGACCTCGACCTTCTTGAGCTACACCTCCACAGCCGTCTCTTCACCTGGAGCAACGAGAGGTCGCATCCTATGCTTGAGCGTATTGACAGAGTTTTTGTCTCCCAGGACTGGGAGCTTCTTTTCCCTTCCTCCGCTCTGCACGCTGTCTCCTCTAGGTGCTCCGATCATGCCCCCCTTCTCCTCCTTCTCGACTGTGGTGTGCACTCCAAGAAACGTTTCACCTTCCCGGCCTTCTGGCCCAAGGTTGAAGGTTTCATAGACACCGTTAAGGCGGTCTGGTCGGGGCCGCGTCCTGATGCAGACCTGCTACGTATGATCGACCACCTGCTTCGTGAAACAGCGAAGGCGCTGGTAAAATGGAACTCCAAGGCGATCGGTAGCATTCGCCTGCAGATCCAGATTGCCAAGGAGGTCATTTTCCGTCTAGAGGTCGCACAGGATTCACGGTCGCTCTCTCCCGAGGAGCTTTCTTTACGGTGATTCCTCAAACTCCACTACTTAGGTCTGACTTCGCTGCAGCGAACGATCGCTCGGCAAAAGTCTAGCCTTAGGTGGCTCCGTGAGGGGGACGCAAACACTAAACTTTTCCACCTCCATGCCAACCACCGCAGGAGGAAAAACTTCATCCCCTCCCTTCTGGTCGATGGTCGCCCTATTTTTCGGGAAGAGGATAAGGCCACGACAGCGTTTGACTATTTCGACAGAATTCTGGGTGCCAACCATGAGCGTTCCTGCGCCCTCGACTTTGAGGAGCTGGGCCTCCCGCGGCTGGACCTGGAGGACCTCGCCCTTCCCTTCTCTGAGGCCGAGGTCTGGGAGGTGATCAAAGACCTACCACTGGACAAGGCCCCCGGCCCGGATGGTTTCACGGGTCGCTTCTACAGATCTTGCTGGTCGATCATCAGGGGCGATGTGCTACGGGCTTTCAACGCTCTCTCTGACATGGACTTCCGCAGCTTCCACCATCTAAACGGTGCCCTCCTCACGCTCTTACCCAAAAAACCAGACCCGGTCGCTCTCTCTGATTTCCGACCCATCAGTCTAATTCATAGCTTTGGGAAAAAAATTTCCAAAGCAGCAGCTAACTGTTTCGCCCCGCACCTCTCTTCTCTAATCTCACCCAACCAAAGTGCTTTCATCAAAGGTCGCCTCATACATGATAACTTCCGCTATGTTCTTGGCACAGCGAGAACGCTCTCTAGTCGAAAGCTTCCTAGGATCATGTTCAAGATTGATCTAGCCAAAGCTTTCGACTCGGTCGGCTGGTTTTTCTTCTTGAGCTCCTTTCGGCAGTCGGCTGCCCTCGCAGGTGGACCGACTGGATCTCGGTTATTCTGTCCACTGCTAGCACCAGGGTTTTGCTTAATGGTGCCCCTGGGCAACGGATCTGCCACGGGCGAGGCCTGCGCCAGGGAGACCCCCTCTCCCCCATGCTTTTCGTGCTGGTCATGGAATGCTTCCATGCCCTCTTCCGCAAGGCGGAAGCCCGTGGTCTCCTTCTGGACCTAGGGAAGAGCATCCGCTTTCGCGCTTCTCTCTACACAGATGATGTGGTCGCTTTCTTCTCTCCGGTCGAGCTCGATCTGCGGGTCGTCAAGGCGGTGTTGTCGCTCTTCGAGAGCGCGGTTGGCTTGGCGGCAAACTACACCAAGAGTCAGGTCTACCCCATCAACTGCTCCGAGGATCACTTGTCCTTGGTCCGCTCTATCCTCTCCTGCATCATCACCGACTTCCCTTGCACCTACCTTGGGGTACCTCTTTCTATCAAAAGACTACCCAAGGCGGCTATGCAGCCTCTGGTCGATAAGGTCGCTAGGCGCCTGCCCCCTTGGCAGGGCAGATTGCTGAGCCGCAGTGGTCGCCTCGTCCTCGCCAAATCCACCCTCTCTGCCATCCCGATACATATTTCGATGGCGATCTCCATCTCCCCTTGGGCTCTACGCGCGGTCGAAACGCTCATCCGCGGCTTCCTCTGGTCCGGCGCAGAGGTGGCCTCGGGCGGTCGCTGTCTGGTCGCTTGGGTGAATGTCACCTGCCCCACTCGTTGTGGGGGACTCGGCCTGCCCAACCTCCGTGCCTTCGGTACGGCGCTACGCCTTCGCTGGCTCTGGCTAGCGAGGACTGACCCGGACCGGATGTGGGCGGCGTTCCGTTTCCCTGTGGACCAGGCCACTCTGGCCTTCTTCAACGCCTCCATCTCTGTGGAGGTTGGGGACGGTACCCGCGCACTCTTCTGGGAGGACAGTTGGATCTCCGGGTGCTCCGTTAAGTCCCTGGCACCCAACCTCTGGGCAGCGGTCTCGCCGAGGGTGCGCTGATCCCGCACGGTAGCTGAGGCACTGCAGGTGGGGGAGGTCGGCATTCGTTGGGTCGCGGACGTCACCCACGCCCGGACCGTGCAGGTGGTCTTGCAGTACCTTGTCATCTGGGACCTGCTGCAGGAGGTTAGGCTCGCGTCGGAGCCTGACAGGTTCATCTGGAAGTGGTCGCCTAGCGGAGTTTACTCCTCGGCTTCGGCCTACTCCGCTCTCTTTCTTGGTCGCGTTGATATCCTCGGAGCACACCAGATTTGGAAAGTTCACATGTCGGGGAAGTGCAAGTTCTTCGCCTGGCTTGTCTTGCACGGCCGCTGCTGGACCTCTGACTGACTCCACCGTCACGGGCTAAGGGATTCGGACACCTGCGCGCTCTGCGCTCAGGAACCTGAAACGTTGGTCCACCTGATTGTGGACTGTGTCTTCACTAGAGAGGCCTGGTTGTTGGCGCTCAAGCATATTCTCCTTCAGAACCTGGCTCCGGATCGCCCGGTGAGGTTCGCAGAGTGGTGGTGCTCCGCCAGGAAACAGGCCGCTAAGACGCGGAGGAAAGGCTTCGATTCCTTCGTCTGGCTGGTCGCTTGGTCGCTTTGGAGGGAGCGGAACAGACGCGTTCATGACAAGGAAGCCCTCATGCCGGTGGCGCTCGTACCGGCAATCCTAGATGAGGCTAGGGCTTGGGCGCGCGCGGGCTTTCTCCCGCTCGCTAGGCTGTTAGGTGTTCGCCCGGTGCGGGCGGTGTAAAACTCTTTTCCTCTTCTAGTTGGGCCCCGTGCCTGTTGTAACCTAAACCGGCAAACTTTCTTTCTCCTCTCTTAATGAAAAACGTGCTTTGCACGTCTTTAAAAAAAACTTGTAGATATTTAATAGACGTTAAGCAATTCAGTTGAACATTCTCCATCACTGAAAGGAATTACCATTTCATTAACAGGTTGTGACTTCGCAATGTATATCTCAGTTCCATCACGTATATATCAGCCTAAACCTTTGTCTGCTCTCTTGGACAGTGTTCACTTTCTTTGCTAAATCTCATAACTGGTTTAGACAAGCTTTGATTGTGCAACTAAACTTTGATGTCAGCTGAAGAAATGTAATTCCTAAATATCGGAAAAGGAGTTCATTGAGTTCTTTTCAGGACTCTGAAAGCAATTCACAAATACAGGATTTAAGTTCCATTCAACCAATGTTTTATGCCTTCTGGATCTTCCATCTTCAGGAATCTGATGTGGTAAAAAGGAGAGTGGATGAGTGATCCGAGATTCTTCTGTGGATTTGCAAGAGGATGCCGCAGAATGGTTAGTTGATTGCATGCGCTGATCTTTAGCTTTTGGGCGGATTCGGACTATACATACAATTCAACTCTTACGATCTGAAATTGCTGGTCCATGTTGCTCATTGTCACATTCTAACTAACCAGTTTCATAAAAAAAAAAGCTAATTCACTGTTCTTTGTCAATGAATGAGAAGGTACTCATATTGAAGTGCTATTAAGTGACAAGATAAATCAGTTGTAATCATTGAATTGTTCATTGGTTGGGGGATCCAAGTTAAAGATGCTTATCTTTGTTTTTGTAAGAACGAGAACCATGTCTTCGTTAGTGCAAAGCAACACTTTGGACTTTTAAGAATGTAAAGATGTGAAAATGTTGTTAGGAAGCTTCATGAACAAAAGATTATATTGATGCTAACTTTGACAAGCTTCTTTGTACTTTAGCTTTCACTTTTTGTAATGCGGACTTTTGTCTAGTGGCTGTTGTGTGGTTCCTGTGAAATATTACATTATTTATGTGGGTTATAGAGAACTGATCACTAATGGTGTGCTGCCATTATATAGAAAGGTGTGCTGCATGCCTGCGTCCATATATTGGTAAATTTGTGACATTGAAAAAAAGTATTCCTAGACATCTATTTGTGTGGTATGCTGAACCTTTTGATGCTATGGAGAACTCAACATTGTAAAAGCTTGCAGCAATCTAATGCTCTATTCTGAACTCTGTTTGCTCTATTTCAACAGCCAAGAAAGTAATATGCTCTATCACCATATAATTCTGTACAAATTTAGCTCATTCCCTTAGTCTTGTTATTTGATCATGGATGCATCTCTGCACCTACATTTTTCACTGTTTGAAATATGCTCTACTACTCTAGTGAATCTCTGAAAGCTACAGTTAGGCTGCAAACACATGAAAAATGCTCTGCTTTTCTCCTTTTCCTGCTCACCTCATCTAGTCATCTGCATCCATGTCTTTCAGTGCTCCCATGGTCTCAAAAGGCCATTAGCACACACATCTACAGTGATAAAAGAAGATTCCTCACCAGTTCAGATCTCACAATTGCAACTCTTAAAACTGACTGATCTTCAGTCGTTACAATTCAGCATTTCTCAAATGGTAGTCGCAGGTTTTCTTGGGTTGCTTTCCTGATCGACCTGAATCCTGCCGGCGGATGCCCCCAGTTCACAACGCGATGCTGATGAGTAAACTCCAGGCCGGGAGAAGAAACCACCACCGTCCGCGCGTGCGCGGGAGTTACATTGGTCCCTCGATCGCCGCCGACGAGCCGCCGCCCACCGGCGTCCGCGGAGAAGCTGGGGACGTGAGCGGAGCGCGCGGGGAGCCGGAGACAGATGCTAGTATGGGTGAATCCCGACGGATCCTCACGCGGGATTCGTGGGGACGGGGTCAGTGGAGGTCGGCGAACGGCGGCGCGATCTCGTCGGCGACCGCCACACCGCCGCCCGGGCTTTCTAATTGTTACCCGGTGAAACTTTACAAATAGGACCTTTGTATTTACATATAGGACCCTAGTTTGGATCGTGACTATTAATCAAGATTCGATTATTTACAAAGTGCCCCCTAATTTGGATCACGACTAATAATCGGATCCAATATTTTGCAGAAAGACCCCTGGCTCGGACGGCTCGGAGCCTCGGACGCTCCCCTGGGCTCCCGCTCCTGTCCGCCCGGCGGCGTCCGCCGCCACCGCCGCCGTCCTCTTCTCGTTTCATTTCAGCCAGAAGCGCAGAGCCCCTTCCTACCCGTCCCTCGCTCAGGCCCTAGCACCAGCTCTCCTCTCCTGAGTCCTGACCCCTCTGCTCAACCCATGAAACTGAGGACCTCGAGCTTGCGTGCGATGCGCCGTGCGCTTGAGGTCACACAGCCGGCGTGGCGGGCACTCGTCTCCTTCAGGACTCAGGAGACCAATCGTCAAGGTTCGGAGGGATGTTTAATCCCTAGGAGATGGATTTCACCGAATAACGTAGTATTCAAATTTTTGTTGGATTTCAGAGGATGGTGCAAAACTTCTGGTTTTTTTAGAGAAAGGATATAATATCCGGCCTATACGTCAAGAGACGTACACAGCTAATTATTACAAAGTTTTTAAGAAAATGAGCAATACTATTCACAAAATAGAACAACAAACTAGCACAGCCTATAAAGGTGTTTCCAACCACCGTTGGTCTGCTCCAATGAAACCATCTCAATTCTAGTGATCAACGATGATAGTAAGTTCTTATTGTGCTTATCACGCTGCAACTGCGCCCAGTAACGTAGCCAGTACGTTCTCCTGAAAATAACATGCATAATAGAGTTATATTTAATTCTATTAAAAATAATATCATTACAGGTTCTCCAAATGGCCCAACAAAGAGCAGCGATCCCAACCCAAATCAAATCTCTAATTTTAGTATTTTGATTAGAGAGCCAAGAGCCAAACAAATGTCTAATGGATTTGGGTTGAGTTAGACCTGTAGCCAGATACACAATCCTCCAAACCATTCTAGCATGGTGGCAATCTAGGAACAAGTGTTGGATCGATTCGTCCAAATTACAACCAACACATTTCTGGCTGCCTTTCCAATTTTACCTAGCAAGATTGTCTTTAGTCAAGACTACCTCTTTTTAAAAAAACCAGAGGAATATCTTAATCTTTAGAGAAACCTTGATCTTCCAGATTTTCTTATGTCTGAAGGGGTGATGAGTATTTATTAAATGCAGATACAAAGAGCGGACCGAATATAACCCAGATTTGGTTAAGTTCCACCGAAATGAATCCGACCCATCCGCTAGATTAAAGGATGCAATTTGTACTACAAGATTAGACCAGTCTCTCAGTTTAGGTCCCAGCAATGTTCTCCTAAAAGAAATATTAAGAGGTTGAGTAGATATAATTTTTGCTACCGTCGCATAAGGATCTCTCACAATATTATAGAGAGATGGATACCTACCTCTGAAAGACATATTGCCTACCCAAGTGTCTTCCCAAAAACGCGTGGCACGTCCATCCTTAATCAAAAAGGTGCCATTAGTTAAGACCTCATCTTTTATTTTCATAAGTCCCCTCCAAAAGTGGGAATCATATGGTTTAGCCTTAACCTGCGTTAAAGATTTAGACTGCAAATATTTGCTCTTCAGCAAATCTTGCCACATACCATCGGTATTAAGCAAGTTGACAATCCATTTTGCTAGAAGATATTTATTCTGTATTTGGAGGTCGAAAATGCCTAAGCCTCCCTGATCTTTAGGATGGCAAATGATGTCCCATTTAGAGAGCCGATATTTATGTTTTTGGGCAGATCCTTACCAAAAGAATCTTGATCTGAAATGGTCAAGATTTTTTAGAACTCCTTTCGGAATTTCAAAAAAGGACATCATGAACATAGGAAGACTGCTAAGCACGAAATTTAGGAGAACTAATCTTCCTCCATAAGACAGGTACTTAGCTTTCCAACAAGAGAGTTTTTTCTCAAATCTTTCTTCTACTTTATGCCACTCAGAATTGAGTAACTGTCTATGGTGCATAGGTATACCCAAAACTGCTGGTTGATAGTGCTAATGTCAAACTTTTCAGCAAACAATTTCAGCATAGATCATCTTTTGTAACTGGTTTGTGCAACTGTTGTGTGCAGCTTATGTACTTTGACTGATTTGCACAAAATATGTTTGCTGATTGTGGAGGGGTGGACTAGCTAGCTATTTCTTCCTCTGATTACTTGATACCTGCAGATTTGGTCATTTTTTGAAAAGGTGGTATAGCAGAGTGGACACTTTCTATCCCAAATGTTCGAATTTAGTTTGCTTTATTGACCTTTTTGCACACTACGAAATTCTTTTGTTCTCTGTATGGCAGAAAAAGTTCAGTAGCAAGCATTGCTTGTTGAATTACTTTGAACATCCTAGCTCTAAAAGAACACATCGGAACCAGTCGTATATTTTTTCTATTTTTTATTAGAATATGGTTACTTGGTTAGTTTGCATTTCCCTAACATTTTAAGCTATTTGGTGAACTGCCCAGTTGTGAAATTCAACATGCTACAGGTGTTAACAAAAAGATATGTCTACCTAGACAAAAACTTCTTTCAATCAATAGGTTTGCCATAGGTTTTAGCCTTTAGATTTCAGTAATGATTAAGATTTGTGGCAGCAAACAATGTTGAGAGTCCTATAGGGGTGAACGAGGTAGCTTTCTGGATCCATCAGTTTATATTTGATAAAAAAAACAGGTGTGCAGATGAGTCTGTATTTTCAGTAACTCTTCTCATTTATAGCAGATTAATCAATTGGTTCTTGTGATCCCAGTAGTGACAGCCCATTTGTCAATTTTGCAGAAATTTGGCAGTAGTTACTCTCTTTACAAGTAGCGGTTCCTTGTATGCCACTACCTTTTCAAACTTTCTAAAATCTTTGCTTTGTTATTTTCTTAATGAAAGAGCAGAGCTCTTGCCACATTGGTTTGGATAAGTCAAAGGAAAAGGAATGTAGTTAGAGGTATTGACCTGAGACTTTTCTTTGTTATTATTGTTTGGATCAAGTCTTAGGTTGGTTGAACCTAGATATAACTTTTCAGGGTAAGGTTGACATAATGTGGCAAAATCACCTATCTTTCTTCACGGGCCTTGAATTTCAACTGTTAGGATCCTGACATGATGGTCTGTGCTGGTAATTCCATGTTTTCTAACTAAGCAGTTGTTGAATGATGTTGATTCAGATTTAAGCAGTTCTTTCTCTATTCAAGTTCCAAGACTTCACACTGACTTTTTCTTTTGAAATAAATGGCAGGAGCTCTGCCCAGTTAACAAGGAAAAGAGTTTCACACTGACTGCTGTAGAATACTTTTGGTGTCAGTGTAAAGGTACTTAAATTTCTGTAGGTCTTACATGGACAAAGCAAATCAGTACTTAATCATTGCAATGCTTATTGGTTGGTGATTTTGTGTTAAAAGACAAATGTCTTGTTTTTGAAAATAGGAAACATGGCTTTTGTTAGTGCTGAGATACACTTCGAGCTTTTAAACTACAAAGATTGTACTGATAACGTTGTTGACAGGCTTGGTGATAATGATTCTGTGTACTTTAGCCTTCACCTTTAGTAATCTAACTTTTGTCTTGTGGATCTAGGGAGAACGATACGCTGTTTGTGTCGGTGATATATTTTAAGTGCACAGTACTTTGCAAGAAGCTGAAATATACTTTATGTGCTGGTTGATCTGGCTGTTTTGGTTTTTTTTTCAGAAAATTACTTTTATCAAAGTTTGCTGCATCAAACTAGTACCTTCCACTAGACTAAATTTGTGCACCTATTCTCACCTGTTTTTCTGAAATATGCACTGCCTACGTGACTTGCTGAATTTCACAATTTGGCTGCATCCGAGCCTTTTAGAAGTGGGAGACACAGAGTAGTAGTCCCAGGTCCCAGCATCTCAAGGTCCAGTTGCATACACACAACTGCAGAGATCAAAGGAGGCCTTTCAGCAGTTGAGATCTCAAAATGTAATTGTTCATACTGACTGGCTGTGACTGGTCTGTCAATCATTACAGGTCAACCTTTTCTCAAAGGACGCTATGCAAAATGCACCTTTCCCTGCAGTTCTTCCCCGGGCTGCTTTTTCTGGTCCTCTGGGTGAGTGCAGGCGTTGCACGCGTGCTCAGACAGTCGGTCACTAGCACTGGAGGACATGAACAAAGACTCTACAGTCCAGCTCGAGCACATAACAAAGCAGTGGTGGTTAAAACTGCCAACGCAGACTTGGCATCGATTCTCTTCAGCACTGTTCTGTGCCTCCATATTGAACTGGTGGTGATTGCTCAAGAACCAGATGGTGGACTGACCTAACCTTGGAGCAGGTGAAAGAATCATTCCACATTCCATTGTTAAATTATTGAAGCGTCGATTGGTTAATGATGAGTTTGATGCAATTGAATGCCTGTTTACACACTGTTTCCTCTGTGTCCTGATGAAAAACAAAGGTGGTGATGCCTGATAGGAGCTAGCAAATCTGGGTAGGTTCAGATTTGGGGTGGAGCTGAGTTGTTATATATGACAAAAAAATATGTCTTAACCTGCCCTTGTTCTGTACTCTGTCCTTCCTAACTTTTTTTTTTTGCTCTCCTGGAGGGAAGGTCGGCTACTGTATGGTGCCTTTCAAATCAGGTAATAAGAATTAAAAAAAAGTAGGCTAATTTGATTCCTCAAGCTCATTAGCTTATGGAGTCATACCTGAACAGCTGAACCAGTAGTTTAGTCTTGCACTCACTGCACAGCAGGACATGCCAGATTAGAGCAGCACTGCCCCTGTTCAAAATTTTAAAAGGAAAACAGGGGCAAAGTGTAGAGTGTACACTGCAATACAAATTGCACACTTCTTTGATTCCACCAACTAATTTATTCTTTTAAAAAATTGAATTTACTGCAAAGATTTACCAGCTGGTCTAGTTTTACTGTTTAACTGAACCCCAAATCCAATAACCCTCAAATAATTGTTTGAACATGACGACCGCGTGCTAACTACTACTCACCAAACACATGTGATGGAATGTCGATCACATTAGATCAGAGAGAACCAGGTCCTAGGAATTCAGCATCACGCATGTCTGAACAAGACCAATGCAAGTTGGGAGAGCATCTGTTCTCTTCTCTCGCCGTCCACTTGGCCAGAGGACACAGCAGAGGACATGAGATCAACTGGGAATTTGATTGTGTCAGTTGACCTTGTTAACCATTGCCTGCTATTAGCTCTGTGTACGTACGTAGCACACGGTCTCTCACACACATGATCGCAAACGCGGTTGGGAGCAAAAGGCGATGCCTTTTTCCCCTGTGGCGTTGGCGTTGTCACGTTGCACTTGGATGCTCGCGGATGCCCTCTTGCGAGTCCGATCGGGATGCTAGCTGCTGCAGGGAAAGGCCGAGGAGGCTCGTAGGCCATGCTAAGCATTATTCACGGACCACGGTGCATGCAAAGCTAGTGATCCTGATGAACATCACTAGCAGGTTTATGCATGGTAGCTAGGCTGTTTGTTCCTGCTGATCACCTTTTAAGCTTTGTTCTGGCACTTGCGCTGAGCTGAGCTCGATCGATCGCCTTTAACCTTTCGTGATTTGTTGGTGACTTGATGTGAAGCTTCGACCAGGCCCATGCATGGCTCATGGCTGGCTGATGGTTCTTTGCAATTGTAATGCATGTTACTGGTCAGAGATGTACGTAGGTCATACGGGTAGGTGAAACAGGGACAATGGAGTTATTTCATGAGTAACCTGCAATCAACCACTTATTACGAGCTTTCTTTGTGCTACAGTAAAAATGGAAATCTGGTGGCGTGGCGTCCACTGCACGGACGCGTGTACGGTGTACGCGGTTGCACCATGCTGCGGCTGTTCCCAGGGCAGGACCGCAGGAGGACGGGCGCGGGGTGCCCGGCCGGAAGGACGGGCACGCCATGGCTGCTGCCTCCGTCGCTGAAGCTAGAGAGCAGTGCCATTCATGGCCAGGGTTATTGTTTTTGGAATGGTGGTTGCATTGTGCGAGGTGAGGTAGCTGGAGGCCACTACTGCTGTAGCATGCAGCGATGACGCAGATAGAGCAGGTGGAGACGCCAGCCAGGCAGGCAGGCAACAGTAGTAAACACTTGGCAGGGGAGACGACGACGAGGCCGCCGGTGCCGGGGACGGGGACCATGCGCGTGGGCACGCTAGCCTCGAGGAGAAATAGAAATGGCATGCCCTGGCTCTGGCTGTGTGTGCGCCTCCATGGGAAAGGAGACACCAAAGAATTGAAGCAGGCGGAGACGAGGCGGCAGGGATCGTCGGAGCCCAGTGCTCAGGACCACAGCACGGCCGCAGTGCAGGGAGGTTTAAATTCTTCGCCGGAGTTGGCGAAGATCCAGAAGCTGTGGCCTGTGGGGGTCAACATGCCCCTGCATGCGTCGTGCACATACAGGTCGCAGCAGTACTGTGGTTTCTACAGCTAGCGGTTGCCTGAACTTACCACTACAGCTTGGCACTGCACGATCCATCGCGGCAAGATTACGGACGTACGAGATCAAGTTTAAACTCTGGTTCCAATGACTCTGTTACTGTTCTACTCGCGAGGTGAGAATCTCACCGTGAGATCAGTAATCAGTTTCATTTGCCGTTTCAGACACGGGTTTTGACTTTTCCATCTCGTACTCCCTCCGTCCCGTTTTTATGGTCGCTCGGGAACCGGACTCGCCTCACAAGCGCGAGCTCCTAGCGACCGTCATACAGGGACAGAAGGAGTATTTGCTTGTCCGTAACTGCAAAACTGACCGCCGGAGATGCAGAGATGAGAGATGCTGCTCCTGCCGGAAACGGCCATGCACGGCTACCACCCATTGGGCGCTCGCGCCAGAGGTTTCGTACGTCGACGGCGCGGCCGAGGCCGGCCGGCCTGCCCGTCGCCGGAATCTGCACCCACTGCAGGCTGCAGCGTGCACAAGAGGCCCAAGCGCAACGGGCTGCGTCGGTGCGGTGGCCTTGTCGGTTCCCCTGGCACGGCGCGGCGCGTGTCGCGGCACGGTCGGCGCTGTCTGGCCGGTCGCGTCCAAGCGATCGAGGGCGGGCGGGCGGACGAGACGACGACGAGTCGACGACCAACTCGCTCGCCGCGCCGCGCTATGCGTGCATGTGACCGCGCGCGTGACGGCCACGTACGCGATGACGAGCTTATGTAGCGTGCGGCCAAAGGTACGGCCGGGCGGTCTCTCTCGTGCATGTGACCAACTTGTTTAACCGTAGACGAGCGAGATCTGTCGTAATTCTAGGTAATCTTGCATCGCACTTTTACTGGGTGGTGGTATACTGATGCGCTTGTCCCTCTCCGTCTCCAGGTTTCATTTGCAGCTGCCAGCTGGCGCCTCTGCTGAGCAATACTTACTACGGATAAGAACCAGTACAAGTGCTGGTGACAAAGTAAACTCTGTACGGCGTGACCGTTAACTACGGCAAGTGGAAGGTGCAGCTAGGTACAGTAACTTCTCCTCTTGACCATGGTAAAAGAAAAGAAAGATGGAGGAGACCACAATGCAGTAACTTCTGATCACCACGGTAAATACTGTATGTAAACTGATACTAGATAAAACACATGATGCCTTCCAAGTGGAGTATTTGGCTTAAAGATCTTTTTTAACCCTGCAGCTGCAGGTTGAGCAAAGAAGGCCATCTTTTGGATAAAGCAGTGAGTGAGTAAGCAAAAGAATCTTTCTTTCTTTCTTTCTTTTTTTTACCCTAATGCCTCTCTCTCAATTATATTAACATATGGGCCCAGAGATTAACCAACCAACATCCCCCACAGCTAGAGACGACTCTGTCAGCAGAGAGCCAATATAATGATGAAACCCTAGATCGATGCACCCCTGCAGCAAGCCTATAAAGATCTTGGGAAGCAAAAAAAACATTCAGATGAGATGAGCCACTTTTTTACTCGCTTTTGCCGTCGTCAGATCTCAGATGGTTGCCAAGTGCCCGATCGATATCTCACGCTCGCATCATGGTGACATGATCAATGAACAACCCCATGTGGCCCCCCGTCGTCGTGCACGCAGTCTTCACATGCCACGGCAACAAAGTTATCGCGGTTCAAGAGATGATGGGGTCCCCAATTCGACCGCAATGTGGCAGTGTAAAGGCACCCCAATTCGACCCAATTCTTTCACACGTTTGCCAAACTGCATTTGTAGTGCTGCTGCAAAAACAATGGTTCTGAAAACTCAAGGGAAAACAGTGCACATCTGACGGTGTACTACCTCGAGACACTTTTATATGACCTTTCAGGCACACACAAAAAAAAAAGAGGTCAAAACTAATTACAATACAAGCGGATTTTTTTTCAGTTTGGTGTGCCACTGACAAGTGGACGGACTACTGTATGTCAGCGACAATGAATGATGGGGGCAAAGACAAAAATCTTGAAATGACATGGAGTACAACAAAGACCGAAACTTTTTCTTTTTTATGACCGTATTAATGAACGAAAATCTACCAAACAAAAGAACTCACCGTGAGATCTATCAAAATATCTATCGTTGTTGGCTTTTTCGTACAATGTTTGACCTTCTTATTCAAAAATTTGTTGCAAATATACAAGAAGATAATTCATGCTTTAAATATTTTCCAAGACAAAATAAATTATAAATAAAATAGATAATATTTACATAAATTTTTAAATATAATGAATGTTTAAATGGTGATAAAAAAATTAATAATGGTAAATATTCCGATATGTAGGAGCGTACTACTAGTTTGGAAGTGATCGGTAACAGGCTAGCTTGTTTTTTCAGGACAAAAAAAATTCTAATGGACGGAAGTCGGCACAGCATGTCTCGCTCATGTGCCGTCTCAATCTGTGTACTTCCTTTTCCTGTACGTATACATACGCTCAGCATCGATGCAAGTACACACATGCATTGGATCGGATATTCGTTTCGGCTCGATCGGTCCACCACGTACAGTGCCGATGACGTTAGTTGACCAGCTACGACAAGTCCATTATAACATGATTTCGAATCATGGCCGGCCTCCAATAATAACTGTCGTCTCAAGCAGCAGCATCATATAGAATCGTCGTCATCTCCTTACAAATGAAAATTCGTGTATCGTCTGTCCACCACACACTTCCTGCTGACTCTTCCATGACGTTGATCGAACAAGCAACAAACTTCAGCTGATGTATATATACATATATATACTCCGTATAACATATATATACAAAAGCCCAATCATGCATTATTTCCTCGACCGTGAAAGCGACTGCCCCCAATCGATCCCAAAGTGGAATAACCAAATCAGTCCTGAACTATCGCCGAAAGCTTAATTTCATTCTTGAATTACGAAAACAGTCATTCTCGTCCTCAAACTTCCGTAACCGGCTCAATTCCGTCCCTGAACTATGAAAATGATTGTTCTCGTCCTCAAACTTTCGCAACCGGCTCAATTTCATCCCTGACCAGTCAGCTATGGTTGTGAATTACCGATTCTACTCCCTTGGCCATATTTTTCCCCAGCCCTGAAGCCACCTGATTCATTTTAAATAAACCATACAAGCTCGTTGTCTGGCGCTATATATGTAATTTAACTGTGGTGTAGTTATGAAAAGTCTTGCCCGGTTTTGAGTATATTAAGCTACGCTGTTGGTCACAAAGCTTTGGCTTCCTGGATACAATCCTTTCAAAGTACCTGAACATCACCATGTGCTTACATGCTAATAATTGTGTTTCAGGGATGCTATTGATGATATATAAGGTAACTAAGACCTTTAACGTACGTTATACCTGACCAATCCCTAGTCGATCTACCCTCCTCTCATCGAAATGATTTTTTTTATCTTCTAGTTTTGATTACTCCATGTTTCTTCCTATCCTTGTGCATCACATATTTTCTGAAAGAGATGGCCAAGAGGGTAGAATTGATAATTCACAACCATAGCTGACTGGATAGGGACCAAATAGAGTCGGTTGTGAAAGTTTGAGGACGAGAATGGCTATTTTCGTAGTTCAGAAACGGAATTGAGCCGGTTGCGAAAGTTTGAGGACGAGAACGACCGTTCTCGTAGTTCAGGGACGAAATTGACTATTCCGCCTTAAACAAACATAAGGTAATCTTGTCGCTAGCATGGCATTATTCACGTATATATAAATGCGATGCATGAGGAACGCACACACTTGTGTGCATTTTAATGACTTTTATTTCTCCTGCTTAATACAATGATTCGCATCCCTTCAGCGTATTTTAGAAAAAAAAACAAAAATAAGCTAATCCTGTCGTTCACATGGCATTATTCACGTATGTATAAATGCGATGCATGGCCAAATCCATGTCGAGATCTGCTTAGCCATCCATACCCATGAATCCATGGGTAACGAGTGTTCACAAACCGATCGACATGAGAGCAAAAGCAATGCGTCAATGAGCACGACCACCCAACAAGGCAACAAGCAGCCACTGGTGGAAAAACAGCCTTCCGTCCCGGGTGGGAAAGGCTTTAAGTCTCTAAAGCTCACTCGGGACGAAAAGGGAGAGACAAAAGGCTTCTCCTCTTTGTCACCGGGTGGGCAACCGGGAATAAAGGGTGCCCTTTATTCTCGGGTGGTAGCCCCGCCCGGGACAAAAGGGGAGGGCCAGCAGCGCCTGTGCGCCACCCCTTTAGTCCCGGGTGGTAGCCCCGCCCGGGACAAAAGGAGAGGCACACCAGCGCCTGTGCGCCACCCCTTTAATCCCGGGTGGTATTACCACCCGGGACTAAAGACTCCGCTGTGAATTTTTTTTGTTTCATTTCAAATTGTTCGAATAATGTTATTCGCGTATATTCTCACGTATTTAGGTGTAATTTACGTATACATATAAATGTTTGCACTAATTATACGTGTCTACTATACGTATATGTACTATATGAAGAGAATAAACTTATAAATAAATATATACACACATTATATTACATCAAAAGCATAGATAGTATTTTCTGAAAGTAGTATATATATATACATCAAAATATTGTTTCATACTAATTCTAGTCTAAAGTTCCACCGGAGGTGCTAATTAAAATTTTTCAATTCGATGACCGTCATAGTGATTTCTGCCTTGTGGATTAATCACCTGGTCCATTATGAATCCGCAGAGACCTTCTTGAATCGCCAAGAGTCGGTCCTTCTCAATGATTGCGTCCCTAATCATATTGTTCTGCAATGTGCAAATAATTTAATATATTACACACAAGAATTAAATATATAAACGGTTAGAAAAAAAGTATTATTAATTGATTTAAAATAATACTTACAGTATAATCTGACGGGTCTGCCTCACAAAAATTGTGGATGAACTCACACACATAGTATGCACATAAATGTGTCCCCGGTTCCTATCTCATACACTAAATTGAAGAAGATAATTATGAAAAATTAGTGTTATGTATTTTTAATTTGCCCAATCTGAAGTTGTTATTTGGTTTACGTACCGAAAAATTTGTAGTGAAGTTTATTCTAGGTTTCCATTGTCCAGGGTTGACAGTCTTGAATTTTTCCCAAGCTCTGACAGAAAATAATGAAAGTTAGAGCTAGATAGTGTTAGTAAAAGCACACTATTGCATAAAAGGGAACGTATGGATAGAATTATTACTCTTGAAACATATCTTGAAGGTCCAAGTATTTGTCCGGATTTCTTCTCAACGAATCAAAGACAAGAATGTTGCTTCTGTTGACATCAATTATGAGAAGAATCCAGTGGAAACTGTATATACATAGAAGCTCAAAAGATTAGAACTAAATAATGTTAACTAAGATAATTAGAAATGCGAACCCTTAGCAATTAAGATGGTAATCACACTTACTCGAAGTTGTAAGGTAGAAGTATCAAATCCTTGTAATGCAATTCACACAAGGTCCTTACGATTGTTTTGAATGTTGTTTCTGGTTGCTTCTTTACTTGATCTTGATTAACTAAAGATGGGTCCATGAAACCTATTCGTTGGTAACCATTCTTCCCCATGTTATGCATTTCCAGGCTACAGACAATGAAAGACAAAGTTAATAATTAGAGTATGCATAAATTTGTTAATTAGGGTATGTATTACACCGTCACTTACAGGCACCAGGCCATGACAAGATCGGTATTCAAGGAGTCAAGATGGTAAATTTCATAAATATCTTTGAATCGCAGCCAGGACAACTTCTCGCCTTCACCAGCAAAATCTCCCAGTTTAACAAGCATGCCAATAATCTCTAGGCCCGCCTTAGACGTCTTCATGTAGAAGTCATGCAATCTGCGCATCTGAGTAGGGAGTTTCTTCACTAACTCAGGCCTGACAAAAGATTTCCCTTGCTCGTAGTGCCATCTAGGTACGAAGTTTGGGTCCCGAGGAGGTGATTCGTGGCCGAGAACATATTCTAGTGGCATCCCTGTTGCTTCTTGCATTGCAATGACGGCCGCTAGTTGTTCTGCGTCCATAACTGCAAGAGCTCGTTCAGTTGCAGTGAGGCCGAAGGCGACGTAAGTCTGTACTCTCGACGTCGATGCTTCTGTTGCCTTCTTCGTTGAAGGCTCTTTCGCTGACGTCGACGTTTGTATTGCCTTCTTCATTGAAGGCTCTTTCGCCGACGTCAACGTTTGTGTTGCCTTCTTCGTTGAAGGCTCTTTCGTCGACGTCGACGCTTGTGTTGCCTTCTTCTTCTTCCTATAATCCTGTGGCATCGTCGACCCCGGTACTTGGTCGATGTAACTATTTGGTGACCCTCCTTGTCTCTTCTTCTTCATGGACTTGAGCAGCGACCGGTCATAATCACTTAGTAGGGGTTTTATAATTTCTTGTCTCTTTTCTGCTTCCTTCTTCTCTATGAAAGCTTTGAGTTTCTGCGGACGATCTTTATTCTTTTCTGCTTCCACTTCATCGAGCCGTTTTTGTTTAGCAGCCTCTTTATTTCCTTCAATCCACACCTTGAGTTGCTTATCACACTCCGCCTCATTTTCTGATGCTGACATGTCATATGGCAGCTTCCTTTTAACAGGCAGCCTTTTCCCTTTCTTCTTCGGGGGATCCGGATTTGGCACGGGCATAGACGCAGTAGATTTTGATCGGGACCGCCTCTTGGCAGGCTTTGGTGATGGCTGCTTTGGTGGTGATTGATGCTTCGGTGGTGATTGCTGATGATCGTCATCGCTCGCGGCAGGAGAATTCCCTCGTTGTGGAGACGGTGAGCTCCAATCATTTGGCGACGACCGGCCCGGTGACAGCTCGGGAGATGGTGCCTGCTGCTCGGCAACACTCGGAGGGAGTCGAGCGAGAAAACCTAAGTGTCGGACGGGGTCGAGCGAGTCGGGAAAGAATCGAGCGTGTCGAGCGATACTACCTAATTGTCGGGCGAGCGGAAAAATTAAAATCTCTAAATACATATTTCATCTCTAAATACATTTCATCTCTAAATACATATTTCATCTCTAAATACATTTCATCTCTAAATACATTTCATCTCTAAATACATATTTCATCTCTAAATACATTTCATCTCTAAATACATATTTCATCTCTAAATTCAAATCTAAAATCTCTAAAATCTCAAAATTCAAATCTAAAATCTCAAAATTCAATTCTAAAATATCTAAATTCAATTCTCAGCACATAAATAAATTAAATGAAAACATAAAAAAATGCTGACGTCAGCCATCAGGGGCTGACGTCAGCAGTTCCCTCACCGGCGCAGCGACGGCGGGCTGAGGGGTCGACGGCCGGGCGGGCGGGCGCGGGGGAGACGGCGGTCGGGCGCGGACGACTTCGGCGGCCGGGCGCGGGGGAGACGGCGGCAGCGCGCGCGGGCGGCGGAGCGGGGGCGACGGCGGCCGGGAGCGGCGGCGGGGAAGACGACCGGGCGCGGCGGAGACGTCGACGGGCGTGGGGACGACGGCCGGGCGCGGGCGGGGTCGACGGGCGGCGTGCGGACGACGGCGCCGGGAGCTCCGGCGGCGGAGAGGGCGCGGGGCCGGCCGGGCGCGGGCAGGGACGGCGGGGTGCGACGGGGTCGACGACGGCGCGGTGCGAGCTTCGACGACGACGGAGGCAGGTGCGACGGAGGCAGGGGCGACGGTAGGGAAGACGATGGGCGGAGTGTGAAGTGGAGGTTGGGGAGGAAGGGGTGGATCCGTGGGATTATATCACGCCCCCCCTTTAGTCCCGGGTCGTAATCAGACCCGGGAGCAAAGAGCCTTTAGTCCCGGGACTAAAGGCCGGCCCAATTATTGCGGCCGTTGATGGCTGGCCTTTAGTCCCGGGTTGGATTACCAACCGGGACTAAAGGGTTGCCCCCCCAATGACCCTGTTTTTTTAGTTTAATATATATTAAGGTCTCCAAAATTTGTGATAAAAACTAATATTAAGGCTTAATCAATACTTTGGAGGTGAGAACCCTAATATTAAGGTTTCCAATAAATTAGTCACTGGCCTAACATCAATACTTAAGGTCTTAACAAAAAATATAAAAAAGTTCGTACATCAATACTTAATTAAGGTCTTACAAACAAAAAAAGTTCATACATGAATACTTAAGGTACGGTCTTAACAAAGATAGAGGGTGCATCAATGCACGACACATATTTCACACTTCATTCTTCTTCCTTAGATAGTCAATATAGTTGAAGTCTCCGATCTTGAAGTCGAGAACTTCAGCGAAATATGCCAGAGAATGGATCAGTACACTCTCTATCGCTTCACAATTACGGTCACATGGACTTCCATAAATTTTAAACAGTGGCGGCGAGGCAAACTGATATGGCCTGTAAAATGAAAGATGAGCCTGATACTTCCAATTTCTTGTTTGTATAGCATTTGAATCTGTGTAAGAAAAATCCACAACATCCATCACTTGCTCTAGAATTACATGAAAGCTCATTGCCGCAAAAGTTTGACCAAACATATCCTACAATTAAGAATAATGTTATTACAACGCATTAAAAATGCTGAATAAGAGTAAATGGTGCTCCATACCATGTCATGTTCATTTAGCCGACAAAGTCTCTCTGTGGTCCTGGTGACACTTTGTCCTTCCTCGAGTGACTTTATTAGAAAATAAGAGTAATCTGGCACAAAATACCCATTAGCGTTTAGTTGTTGTAAGCATGTCTGCACGGCAGTCCATTCATAAGTCCTCTTAACCAGTGCAGGGGCACCCCACCCAACAATCGATACTATTTGGATGGGTTCTGAAGACAGCGAGGAGTGATTTTGTCCACGAACAGGTATGTCAAACGAGATTTTTAATTGTATGCAATTGTTTGGACCGACAATGGCGCATTGTGTAACAGGAGGGGTACCACCTAAATTTTCAACAACATGTGCGAGCCACTGCAAATGATTGAGAACCTGCGTTGTATGAAAATAATATTATTATCCGTGTGTAGTACGTAAACATAAATTTATACAACGAAAGAATATTACTATGTTGGGACGAGGTCCCTGGCTTCGATCACCAGTAGGTAACTCAATCACACCATGGGTGAAGCGTATGCCTGGACGACGAGCCAAAGGTGGCCGGTCATCAAAACTGATTCCACGACCGCCGCCATGACTTGCCATAGTTATTCTGGACTACTCTGTAATATATATAAAATAATGCTTAAATAAGAGAATGCTTAAATTTATTCTATATAAAAATAACATATATAAGACCTATTTTCTCATTTTCTAATAACCAACCGACTGTAGTGTATGGAAAAAAGAAAAAAAATAAGAGAATGCCTAAATGTATTCTAAATAAAAATAAGAAATACTTAACAAAAATGAATTAAATAGGTAGGTAGTATATTTTTTGTTTGGTAATGACCATTTTTTAATAAACTAACTTCTCATAAATTAAGCTAAATGTAAAATTAAATGCATCTCTCATCTAAAAGTTAAAATCAATTATCTCTATAGCAAAAACTACAAAATCAGAGGATAAATCCCTATGTGAAACTATGCTTCAAAAATATGTGAAACTAAATACATTGTTAGCTAAATCCATCTCTTAGCTCCTCCTACCACTAAAAATCTAAATCCATATTTTCTCCATTTCTAACCATAAAAACGAAATTTAATCATAACAAATGAAGGAAGGATGAAGAATCAAATCTTAGCAACACTTTGGAGGAGAGAAATCTTCACAAATGGATGACGAAAAAATTGGTTAGGAGAAGAATTAGCTAGCTCTCTTCACAAACTATTTCTTAAGTCTCGGGTGAATGTGAGCTCGGGCAGAGGAAGAAAGGGAGGCAGGGATTTATAGACGCACCCTTTAGTCCCGGGTGGTATTACCACCCTGGACTAAAGATGAGACTTTAGTCTCGGGTGGTAATACCACCCGGGACAAAAACTTTAGTCCCGGGTGGTGTTACGACCCGGGACTAAAGGCGTAACACCACCCGGGACTAAAGTCTGAAGCCAATAATTGCGGCTCGGAGCCGTTGGACGTCAGGCCTTACGACCCGGGACTAAAGGGGGCGTCGCAAACAGACTTTCAAGGTCACGTCACCCCAAAAGTATTTGTCCCGGTTCCAATGTGCTTGAGAACAAATGTCGTTTTCCACCGGTGAGCGTACACGCCATGTGACAAGGAACATGTGCGTGTGTACGTGGGTGGCGATGGATCTGGTCGTCATCTGGACTTGCATGTACACGCCACGACGACGACGACACGAACACGGCCGGGTCGGGCCGGGCAGGCACAGCGATGCGGCGCTCACTTCACTGTAGCCTCCGCCCCACCTAAAAGGACACGGGGGCAGGATCGGAGCTCTAGCTAGCGAACCTAGTCGATCGTGGTTGGCAACTTGGAATGGACGACGACGATGCATGCATGCAATGGACGGATGGATCAGGGGTCAGGGGGCCATGTTGTGTCTGTGTGTTGCACAGTAATGTGACAACCGGGGTTTTCCTCTTCCGGGGGACCCGACTCCAAGCCATGCACTGATGATGGCACTGTATCAAAAGGGTTTATGGAGAGATTCGTTTCACATTCATTGCGTGGTTGGATGAAGGGTGATCATCCGTGCATTTATGCTCGAGGATGAGGACCCCAAGCCTAACCCAGTATACTCATGGTGGCAATTGGCATTTGGCAAGAGGTTTTGTTCTGCTGATTTATATTAGCTGGTCATCAGGAACTGTTGAGGTGTTGTGTTTATTGTTCACATTTGTTTGCTGTTGGGCTAAGAGTTTTATTTGTTTGGATGGATGGATGGAGTTATGAAGATTCGGGTGGTGGCCATAATGTAAAATTATTGATTTCTTTTTGTCAAACTAGCATCATCATTGATCTATGTGATGAGGTGGTGGATGGACATCAGTCGACGGTTCTCATTGTGTACTTATGTTTCTCGCTATGTCGTATGTTCTTACTTCCGATCCTTCAACCCGCCATGCTCATACTCTCTCTTCTTTGACGGTGTTACTTTGTCGCCGCCACATCGCTAATACACTCATGCTCACCTAGGACGCATGCCCTAGGGCTAGCTACATGTGTTCGTCGATCACCTTGGTACTACCTCTGTTCCATAATACTCCCTCCGTCCTTTTTTATATGACGCCAGTAGTGTTAAATGAAAGGTGTTTTTATATATGACGTCCGTAGTATAGTCTGATACAGATTGTCTTATTTGCCCTCGGTGTCTCTGCTCCTTCCTATCGTGGACAGCAGTCACAGCAGCACTGCGGCAAGCGCACATCCTTCCTCTGTTCCTCGCACACCACTGCAACCCGTTCCATCCCCATCTGCTCCACAGTTGCCGGTGGAGCAGAGATCAAACGCAGTTGGTCCATCCTCAGTCCTCACCACCGGTCTTCCTCCCCATCCTCCGCTGGTTCCCTCCCTCGATCTGCTCAGATTCTCCCGCGGCGTCGAGGCAGCGATAGGGAGGAGCTGGGGCAGTTCGCTGGCGATGAATCACGGCTCCGTCAGATTTGAGTAGAGCGGACTTGAGCTGGCCAATTGAAGTGCAGTGGAACGACGACGCCATCGGGAGGAGCTGCGTGTGCCCACGAATTGAGGGGAATCGGAGCGGCGGCGCCATCCGGGAGAAGCAGTACTGCTAGCGTTGGAGAATATAAAGGGTAAAAACGTCATTTCCTTGCCTCCTTAATTCTGTCGAACCGGTCGGGAACGACAACTATTCGCGGACGGAGGGAGTTGTTGTTGTTCTAGCATGTCTTTGAAGTGTCTAGATTCACACGAGAGACATAGCATTCAGACTATCACATGTCTAGATTCATCTCATTGATGATGCATATCATTAACGACCAAAACGGCTACTATACGGAAACGGAGGGAGTAACCCATTCGTTCCTTGAATACATATTAACCTTATCGACGTCGATTGGAATTTAGAAAAAAGCTATAAAAGTTGACGTTGGATGGTTGCACAAGAGACGAATAGGATGTTCAAATGTCAATAATCTCTTCCGAAATTATTGTTCAAGAGCTTTGATGTAATACATTTGTCACAATACGACATTTGCCGGGTCGGTTTCATCCAACTGTGTATATATGCTAAGTCGCTAAGACTCAAAACGGGGTCAAACTTCGGTGGCCATGGAGTACTGGAAACACACGCGTACATGTATTATGATGTGTGGACGTGTCGTTGAAGCAGCTGGCGATCGGATCCATCACACAGCATCTTGTTGTCGTGCTCGTGCCCTGGTGGAATAAACCGTAACCGACCGTATGAAAGCGCCATCCAGCCAGCCCACCCGGACCGGACGTCGTAGAATGCAGCTAGCGTTGAAGTATGAGTGTGTCCGTTTCCTGGTCCAAAAGATTTTGGGAGGTTCTTAAAGGTGACGACGACCAGCCGTCCGGTACAGTACCAAACCCAAAGCCCCCCGCTTCATCAATCCATCGGCCGGAAAAAGCGAGAACGAAGAGCCCGGATCGATACGTGCACACAGCAGCACACCCGTCACTTTCCTTCCTTTCGTCAGCGCATAATTGCAGAGAAAGACCACGTATTATCCGATCCTATCCTTAACTAATCCCAACCGCAACCCAACCCCAAAGCTGCACCGGCCCGCCGGCGATGGAGACCCGGCACATGAAACGGGACGGCTGGTCGGAGCTCAACGTCACGCCCTCCTGATGCCGCCCGCCCGCCAGCCGCGGAGACGAGTATAGATGGCCAAAAAGCACGAGGTCTATGGACCGGTCCAAAGCACGATTTTTTCGCCCAACACGAGTACGGGTCCAGCACGATGATTTCGGGCCTGGGCCAGCACGAGCACGACGTTGGGCTGTGCTGGGCTGCAAACTCAGCCCATAGTGCCGGCCCAGCACGGCACGGAAACAATAGGCACGACACGGCTCATGTGCTGGCACGATGCCCGTGCCCCAGTAGGCCCGACCACATATAAAGGGGCGCCCCCTTCCCCCAAACCTTAGGGCCCCCTTCTCCTCCTCCCATTCCGCAGCCGCTCGCCGCCCCCTTCTCGCACTCTTCCTCTGTCTCGCCGCCACCTCCTTTGTCGCCTCCTTCGGCGCAACGGCGCGACGACGACCTCCTTTTCTTCCTCCTTGCCGGTCGATCTACGGCCCCGGCTACCTCCTCCGTCCCCGGCCACCACCTCCCCTCCTCACCGGCCGGATCAACGGCGTCGGTCGCCGGCCACCTCCTCCGCTACCTCGCCAACCAGATGTACGACGTTGGCCACCCTCGTCGGGCCGCGGGCTGGCACAGGCCAGATGGCCCATCGTGCCTGCTGTCGTGCCTCGGGCCGGCCCGGCACGAAAAGTTAGCCTCGAGCTAGTGCTGGGCTGTGATCTCAGCTCATAGTGCCGCCCAGCACGAGCACGAAGTCCGTCAGTCCACGTTGGGCTGGGCCGCTTCGTGCCTGGGCCGCATCGTGCTCGGGCTGGGCTGGGCTGAGCGGCCCATATGGCCATCTATGGAGACGAGTACACGTCGGGTCGACGGCCACAACTACCTGACCACCGCCGCTGCCAGGGCGCCAATGCCAGAAGGGAGGGAGGTCGTCAGGGTGCCGGCCCGGCCCCCCCCCCCCCCCCGCCGAGCTTGAAAATTTGGAGCGGCCGGGGCGGCTCGAAACGGGGGTTTTCCTGCCGAGATCACGACCGTTTCGGGCATTTTGTCGCACGGTGCAGCGGCGGCCTCGGCTTCCCTGTTCTGTTCCGGCACCACCTCTCCACTACCACACGCGGCCACACCACGCCACCACCCACCCGGCCCGGCCGGCCGCGGCATCGCTTCTTTATTCCGCTCTCACCACGCAGCCCAACCCCGGTCGCCTCACATGCCAACCCCTCACTGCTCTGCCTGCACCAGCACCGGCTCTAGTCACCCACCTGCAGCTGCTGCTCCTCAGCCGCAACGCCCCTGACCGCGAGGGGAGGGCGCCGAGCTACCCAGAGAGCTTACCTCACAGCTCCCGACCTGGTCCCCGTTCGAGTAGAGTCAACCCTCGCTGCGTGATCGGCGGAGGGCGGAGGACAGAGGACGGAGGCGGAAGGCATGGTGGTGTCGGTGCTGGGCGCTTAGGTACCTCAGCTCGCCGCGGCGGCAATGGAGGGGAGGAGGCGCGGCGCGAGGAGAGGCGGCGGGCCTGTTGCTGGTGAGGCGGTGCTGTGGCTGCTGCTCTTGGGTGCCTCGCTGTGCGGTGCCGCGGCGGGGCTCAACGCCGACGGGTTGCTGCTCATGTCGTTCAAGGCTGCGGTCACGGCCGACCCGCTGGATGCGCTGGCCGGGTGGGGGTACGAAGCCGCCGAGCCCTGCGAATGGAACGGCGTCGTCTGCAAGGGCTACCCACAACCCGACGCCGCGGGCGCGGCGGTGAACGTGACCTCTGCCTCCGCCTCCGACGGCGGCGGCGGCGGCAACTCGACGACGGCCGCGTGGAACGGCACGGCAGCCGCAGGCGCGGCGGGCGGGCTCAACGCGTCGCTGGCGGCGGCCACGGTGTCGCGGGTGATCAGCCTGGTGCTTCCCAACGCGCAGCTCTCGGGGACGCTGCCGCCGGACCTCGGCCGCGTCGAGCACCTGCAGCACCTCGACCTCTCCGGGAACGCCCTCAACGGGACCATCCCGGCCGCGCTGCTCAACGCCACCGAGCTCCGGGTGCTATCGCTCGCCGGGAACGGCGGCATCTCGGGGGAGCTACCCGACGACGCGGCGGCGTACGCGCGCGGCCTCCAGGAGCTCAACCTCTCCGGCAACGCGCTTGTGGGGAGGCTCCCCTCCGCGCTCTGCAGGTTGCCGAGCCTCGCCGTGCTGGGGCTCGCCGGCAACAACCTCGCCGGGGGGCTCCCCTTCAGCGGGCTCGGCGCGCTGGAGCTCGTTGACTTGAGTGGCAACTACTTCAACGGCTCCCTCCCGTCGGATTTCGGGGGCAGCCGGCTCCGGCTCCTGAACATGTCGTCGAACAAGCTCGGCGGCGCGCTGCCGACCGAGCTGGCGGCCGTCGTCCCGGCCAACGCGACGGTGGACCTGTCGCGGAACAACTTCACCGGCGCGATCCCGCTGGCCGGACCGTTCGCCGCCCAGGCGGCGGCGGCGTACGAGGGCAACCCGAACCTGTGCGGGCCGCCGCTGAAGCAGGCGTGCTCGATCCCGTCCTCGCTGTCCAACCCGCCCAACGCCACCGACTCGCCGCCGGCGTTCGCGGCCATCCCCAAGAACCCCACCCGCGCGCCGCCGGGCGCCGAGGGGCAGCCGCAGGCGCCGCGGGACCAGGAGAAGCTTCGTCCGGCGGCTATTGTCGCCATCGTACTCGGGGACATCGCTGGCGTCGGGCTCCTCTTCATGCTGTTCCTGTACGCGTACCACGTCAGGAAGAAGAGGCGGCAGCGGCGGGAGCAGCAGGACCCTGCGCCGCCGGTACAGCACAAGAGCGCCGGAGGATTCGGCGGCGCGGTCAAGACGCTTGACATCGCTGGAGGCAAGGAGGATAAGGCGTCGACATCGATGGGTTGCTGCATTGGCCGCAGGAACGACGACTCAGACAGCTCCGAGTGCTCGGTGTCGTCGGACGGCGAGTCCGACTACGGCGAGGACCTCAAGAAGCGAGGGAGCCTCATCGGCCGGAGCACCCCGCAGGACCACGGCAGCAAGAAGCACAACCCGCCCCAGCAGCAGGCGCCCCCCGCGCCGGCGACGCTGGTCACCGTCGACGGCGACGGCGAGCTCGAGATGGAGACACTGCTCAAGGCATCGGCCTACATCCTCGGCGCCACGGGCTCGAGCATCGTGTACAAGGCCGTCCTCGCTGACGGCACCGCGCTGGCCGTCCGGCGCATCGGCGAGAGCGGCGGCGCCGACAAGCTCAAGGACTTCGAGTCCCAGGTCCGCGCCGTGGCCCGGTTCCGCCACCCCAACATCCTCCGGCTGCGAGGCTTCTACTGGGGCGCCGACGAGAAGCTCCTCATCCACGACTACGCCCCCAACGGCAGCCTCGCCAACATCGCGTTCAGCAGTAAGTCTTCGTCTACCTCGCACCATTTCTTGTTTCTTACCACATTCAGCACCAAAATTCATTCAAGCATTGGAAAGTTGCTTAAATTTGATACCGACATCTTAGCAGAACTAATGATTCACTTGTAGTACAATTAGTTCTTAATCTCGAGCTTCAATGATTTCCAAAGTTTGTCTGCAACGGTTTAGTCCTATGAAAAGGTGGCATCTTTACTGATTGTACATTTGTACTGTGCTGCAGCTTAAATGCGCATTAGTCGTACTAATCCACCTAGTATTGTCCAGCTCTTAATCGTGCTGGTCAGAGGTACTGATTGTACAAATTTTTGCCATTGATCGCACAAAATCACTGCACTCCTTGATGACTCTTTGGTACTGGCAGTCCTGCTGACCTGCAAATCAAGCAAAAATCTGAACGAACTGTCCTTGGTTGCTTGAGTTGTTGCAAATTTTCGCTTCATTTGGTGGATGACCGGTTGTGATTTCAACCGTTTCATGTGCAGGGCGGTTCGGGTCGTCGTCGCCGCTGCACCTGAGTCTGGAGTCGCGGCTGCGGATCGCGCGGGGCGTGGCGCGTGGGTTGGCGTACATCCACGAGAAGAAGGGCGTGCATGGCAACCTGAAGCCGAGCAACATCCTGCTGGGCGCGGACATGGAGCCCTGGATCGGCGACCTGGGCCTGGACCGGCTGCTGTCCGGCGAGGCGGCCGGTCACCGCGCCGGCGCGTCGGCGCGGCTATTCGGGAGCAAGCGGTCGATGCACTCGACGAGCAGCCTCCCCGACCTGTCCCAGATGCCCGGCCCCGGCGCGAGCCCCTGCGGATCGGCGTCGGCGGCGGCGGGCGCGGGGGCCAACCCGCCGCCGTACCAGGCGCCCGAGTGCCTCAAGAACCTCCGGCCCACGGCTAAGTGGGACGTGTACGCCTTCGGCATGGTGCTCCTTGAGCTCCTCTCCGGGCGAGTCTACTCGGAGGTGGAGCTCTGCCAGTGGCACGCGGGGCTCGTCGCCGAGGAGCACGGCCGGGTGCTCCGGATGGCCGACCCCACGCTCCGCGGCGAGGCCGACGGCAGGGAGGACGCGCTGCTCGCGTGCTTCCGGCTCGCCTTCGCCTGCTGCGCCATGGCGCCCGGCAAACGACCCGCCATGAGGGACGCCGTGATGGTGCTCGAGAGGACGTTGGCGGCGGCGGCGCCAGGCGCTCCGGGCGGCTCCAACGCCGGCGCCATTCCTTGAAGAGATTAAACTGACCTTGGAGTGCTTGGTTGCGTGTACTAATCGCAATAATTTTACTGCAAGGATGGTGGTGGTGGTGGTTGTAATCACTAGTGGCAAGTTTTAAAAGGTTTGTTTGCTAGGGCGTGTAGATCTGTCGCTAATTTTGGAATGAAATGCTGCGAGATTAACCTACTGATCTGATCCCTTTGCTTGTGATTGTGAATCGAATTCACCACTTTGCCGCGCGCACTTTTGTGTGAAATGTGAGCTCGGTCTTGCCGGCCTGGCGCTAGAGGCCACTGGCATGTGTCCCCGGGGTGGCCGGGCTCTGGCGTGCACGCCGGATGCGACGAAAATGGTGGTGCCCGCCGGCGCCGTGCATGTCTGCCCCCCTACTGCATCTATCCCCGGCGCTCCCTCCAGTGCTCTTTCTCGTATTCCTTGGATTGGATGATCCATGGTGTGCTGGTGGCGTACGTCGCCATTGCCATTCCTCGTCCTCGAGATGGACTGGACCATGGACATGGACCACGGCGAGCGATTCCTTCGGGGAGGTTGGGGACGGCGCAGCGTTTAGTGCTTCGAGCATGTAACAGGCAGCCGTGTCGGCCGGGGGTGGCAGGGGTTTTTCTGCCGGCCTGCCCTCAGCCTCGTGGCACGTGATCTCGCCGGTAAACCACGGGGTTTCTTTTAGCCCTAATCCCAACTGGTGACAGGTTAACATCCAGTTCGTGACCTCATATGCTGCCCAATCACATGCATGTTGCTGTCACAAATCACATGCTGGCATGCTGCGTTACTTTGAAAAAATGGAGTGGTATACTCGTGTCTGGTATGCAGCCAAGGCTTGTGAAACAAGCTAGGCTGTTAAAGCAGGTCAGCGTGAACTGAATACTGATGGTCGAGAGGGATCAAGGGGAGTGCAAGTGTGTGACAGTAAGAGTAGTGCGTGCAGAAGCATGCTTCAGCTGCAATGCTAATGCACATGCAGAGCATATGCCCCTGTGAAAGATGCATGCATATGTGTACTCGAACAGCAACCTTGACTAGCAGTTTTCTCAGTGGAAGTGTACAACCAGTCAAAACAAGCATATAAATTCCACCTGTACAGTTGTGCGACTGTACAGTTGTGTGATCCAGCAGTAAAACATTAGTGTAAAATTACGAATAAAACACAGCTGAAGATGAAGGTATACACAGGATGCTAAGATTATGCTATGGATTATCACAGTCTATGTCACACAGGCTCACAACAAATCCAGCCTGCAGATCTCTCTACTATCGCATCAACATTATCTTGCATTAGTTTACAAGAACTAGTACACAAATATGAGTGAGGAAAGCTTAATCAGATCTCACACCATGTGAAAGCTACCCACTCAGGTGAACAAACCTAAGAGAAACAGAATAAAAAACTTTTCCGCATAAAGATCTACATCCTACAGGGCAGAACTTAATTAAGTTCAGGTTTACATATTACCTTGCAGAGACATTCTCAGGACTCATCAGACAGGCTGTCTGGTGTTACTAGCCAGCCCTCCATTAAACCTATCAGTTCAGTTTTGCACAGCGTTCAGAGATTAATTAGAAAACAAGCATCTTCAGAGAATAAGCTAGCAGGTGGTCAAACATGACGTTGCCTTGTCAGTCGATCAGGAACTTCTGTTGGAATCATCCTTGGGTGATCTTGGATTTAGTACTTGATCACATGGTGCCGCAGCCACAACTAAAACATGACCATGGGAAACACATCAAATGGAAGTGAATGCCACTTCAAGTGCTTCTTGACCTGCAACTACAGGCGATTTCTTACTATTGTGTTATATGAGATGTGACGGTTTTCTTCTTCTTCTTCTTCTCGAAACTTCTTGGTACAGTTCTATATCAATCGAAACTTCATAGTAACAAAATGCTGTACATAGTTAAAGAGGACAACTACAAACAAATAGAATCTCAACCAAAGAAGTAAAGAACATAGTGATAGTCGTGATGTTATTATGCTACTGGTTTACACGGACTACATGTGTCACTCTGTTCAGTCAATATATAAGCACACATTAACCAGTGACTTCTGTGTAACGCAATGAACTCTTCCTACACACCCCTACCCACTTCAGTTAAATCCTCGGCTCAAGATATATATGCTCGCATATTCCTAGGTTTATGACAACGTTCTTTCATGGGCATATGGCATGTCCATCGACAACGACCGCTATAAGGGTTTGTTTGTATTGTGTTTCAGGAACTTAAAATTTGCATTTGAAATGAACTGTTAATCATTTCAACAAGCATATGCCATCTTTATGGAAGTTACTAGCATTTTAGAATATGCAATTACTCCTGTCAACACGCTGTAGTTGCTAGTTGGTAAGTATAGAAAACACGATTTGAGAATATCTTAGCTGTCCACCTTAGGTGATTAAGTTTCCATCTCGGCTGTTAAAATCTTTTCCAAAGTCTACTTTCGGATAGGCTGCGTGAGTGTTTGCATCTGTCTAAAAAAAGTGTAGCATCCATCTAATCTCTGTGTCCATGCATATGATGTCGATCTGCTTAAGTGGATTATCTTGCTTGCAAGTATACGAATCAGCTCTGATGGGGGTCGTAATTCGTAAACATATCCAAACAAAACCCACATTACAATTCCAACATCTACTAGGCTAGGCCTCAGGATCACCGAGACCACACTGCCAAAAGCGCAGCGAGTCCAGCCACCAACAAGCAAAGGCCGGAGCTGGCGCCGGCCGCCGCCGTGGCGCCGCTCGTAGTGCTGGAATTATTTGAAGACGATGACGCAGCTCCACGGCCACCAACGGTTACCGCCGGCAGCGGAGGATCCACGACGTCGGCAGGTTCCAGCACCGGGGCTGGCCCCTGCGCCGGTGGCAGGGCGCTGTGGTCCGTCAGGTTGATCAAAGCCCCGGGTCTTGCAGGCATGATTGTGTAGGTCAGGTTCTTACTGAAGTCACTGCATGGGCTCCCTGCATTGCATTCACAAGATCAGAGAGATTGGAAAAATGTGTAAGCTTCATGCTGATCCAAATATGACAATGCAAAAAAAAAAAAACAAACAAGCAGTTCCACATGTTACGATGCTATGTACTCACTGAAGTACTCCGCTGCCGTTGCGGGGAACTCAGTCACAATCCCATCAGCCATCAGCGACGAGTACGTCACGATCTCCACCATCGGGTTAGCCCAGAAGTCGAACGCAAGGTTCATGAACTCGTCCTTGAGCAAGCCGACGTACACCGACAGGTTCGCGTTGTGCATCTTGTCGATCACGTCGGTGAACCGCACGAGGAACGAGCCTTGCGCCTGGACGACCGAGCCACGGGTGACCGACACGGCGTCGGCGAACTTGGCCACCTCTTCCACGGACGCCCTGGACGCGTCGCTGATCACGTTGCCGATCTGGAGGACCCGCTTGAACGCCGGGAACTTGCTGAATGCTCCGAGCACGGCAGTGTCGTCCGACGAGATGAGCACCTGCTGCCTCGTCTCTTTGTCGTAGCTGGCATTGGCAAGCGCGCTGGAGACAACGTCCACTATGCCGATGCCGATGGTTGCAAGGTATGGAGCGTTCTGCATTGATCACAACGGCATTCATTTCAAACTCGAAATGGATTTGAATGGCACGGTAAGGATGAATTCGAGAAAGCATGCGTACACGAATGTCAACTAGTATGCCTGAGACGTTGCTGCTCTTTGAGAAGGCCAGGAAATCAGCTAATGTCACGAGTTTTCCGCTGTTCTTTGCTGCTGGATTTCTTTTCAGTCCGGCTTGACTGAACGGGCCAACGAGGTCAGCTTGAGGGACAAAAATGAAGTTGTTAGCGTGGAACATGCTAGCATTTTTAAGCCAGAACTTGTGTTAAAGCAAATGGAGTTAACACTTACGCTTTAGAGTTTGGATCTCGCTCCATGAAAGATCAAATGAGAAAATGCCAGACCCGTTCTGTATTTCATTCACAGTGGCAACTTTTGTCGTGAACATTGTTGCCGCTGTCGTGCCTTTTGTAAGATCTGCAGACTCCAAGCAGAATGGCACTGCATCCTTTGACATCTGTACTGAACAGTCAATTATGTCCGCGCCGTCTTCCACTGCTTGTTGATACGCAAGGTCAGTGCCGCCAGGGAAGATGCCACTTGCACCATTGTGAGTGATGATCAGTGGTCTGGTATCATCTAGTTAAGTTCAAATATTAGGGCATTGCAAAATGGAAAAGGTATCAATTAGGACAGCAGGCTAAACGCTGAAGGACAGATTTCTTACTTCCGGGAGGAGGAAGCGGGTTGTGCTTAGTATGTGCTAAACAGGCTGCATAAAGAAAGACAAAAGATCCTTTAGAGGTTAAAGAGTGCACAATAGGATCAAGACATTCATAGTTTCCAATGATCAGGTCAGGTTATAAGAATTGTCTTGTCGAGCATAACAGCACGCACGATGGAGTGATCACAATCAATACTGCTACTCTGTATGGCATACTTCAGCAATGTAATAGTCTAATTGAACTACTCTACTTGTGAACAACAGTTTAGCTTTTTCAAGCATGCAGTGCTCCTTACCTATGGCTGCTGAAGCAGTGGACGGGAAGTCTGTGAGGACACCGTCAACAGCGAAGTCAGAATTATCAATAAACTGCAAGTACTCGGCACTAGGATCGTAGCTGTAGTTGTAACTTGAGATGTCGTCATTGGCAAACTTAAACGCATAGACCTCCAAACCTAGGGCATGAGCATCTTTCACCAAATTAGTAGCTGGCTGCAAGTAATGATCCTTGTTCATAGGCCACATGTAGGTTTTGGGGACGAGAATTCCCGAGGCAAAAGTCTTGACAGATTTCAAGTCCTTCAGAATGGCTCCATAGGTTTGTTTTGTGGAAGGTTCAATGAGTTGCTCGTCAAGAAACTGTAAAATGAGCTTCACATTGCTTTTCCTGAGCTTCCCACCAAGGGTTTTCAAGAATCCAACTTCAGGTGAGGAGACATAATTGAATCCAAATTCTTTCGCTTTAGATGATATATACTCTCCAATATTTAATTTGTGATCTAGGAAGAACTGGCCATACTACAAATGAAAAGGTACGGACAGCTATTAGCAAGAGCATAGTTAAATTAGAGGAAAACATGGATGACCGTGAATCCGATATTCCAAATACAGTGGAAACTACAGCTAGCCACGAAATCATGTTTACCTGTACATTAATCCAAAGTTGAGGGGGCCGGAGTCCTACTAAATCATCAACAAGGCTCATTCCCATGGTGCCATCAAATATGCTCGGACGAGACAGAACGTTCTGGGTCACTACAGGATGGTCAGAGCATGACATGCTAAGTCAAATTGGAGATTACAACAAGAAAGATTAAACATGATAAGAATCCCAAATGTATATGTACTCGTAACGGAAGGAAATGCAAACAATTCATTCATTGGCTTTTGTGAATAATTTCAAGCATACAGAATAAACTAAGACCATGACAAAGCTTCTTGGGAAGGTGCTGAAGTTATTTCTACTCACATGTGACATTGTGCATTAGCTGATTTGAAGTAAAGTCAACTGAAAACCATCCATGCTTATCTTCTCCGTTCACTTTGTATATCTTCCCATTCTTAGGGAAGACCTCAGATATTAGCGTTGAGTTATCAAGTGCCAAGCAACTATGGCAGAATCCAACATTGTTGTTAGAAAGTTGCAGGTCGCAATAAAGAACAACTTCAGGGAGACTATTCTCCAGGGCAAACTGGTACCCAATGTGGCTTGAATCAGGGAATAACCCCGAGTACCCACCACGAGCTATGACTAATGGAGGAGCACCTAAAGAGTAAGAGGGTCAGCAATATTATGCAGTGCAATTCAATAATTACATCAAATTGTTCACTCGAATAAATTGTTTCGGAAATACAAGGCTTTAGCATATTTACCACTTAGAGTCTGCCATTTCTGTTCTGGGTCCTTCAAAGCAGCATTAGCTCCATGAAGCAATAGCAGGACAAGAAACATGCAGGGATATCTTACTCCCATTTGGTTGGGAGGGGCACCCTGCATTAGGAAATAGCTCTGTGAGATGCGCATATGGAAGAGTTGTGCTTGAGAAGAGAAAAGCATAACACGGAGACACTAAAACAATGACCTTTAAACAGATGAAGACTGAAACGATTTGTCATAAAGTAAATGTACATATACTTGATGCAAACAACAAATTAATAAATGGAAAATTGGATTCATAGCAACCAATGATCCAACCTTTAGATATGTAGCATCAAAATATTCAATGGTAAATAAAAGTACAGGCATGTTGGCGCTGCGTCTGCAGCGAGGTTGACGGAGGCAAACAGACTGCTATATGCTGTAGCATGGAGTATCTTTCAATGGTAAATATTTAATCCCGATTTTTTGGATCTTTGGATGCTATGATCCAACAGACTGGGAACAGACTGCGTATGAAGGTTGGATCTTTGGATGCTATGATCCAATTTTCTTATTAAAAAAACAAGAGGAACATCATTCAGAATCGATGGAAAAGCAACAAAGGTCGAATGAACACGAACCTCGCACATCACTTGAGGAGAACACAAATCTCGCACATCACTTGAGGAATCCAAATAGATGGGTGTGAGCTTTTTGCTTCTTCACATTTTCCTTGCAATAAAAGATTAAAAAAAATAAGAAACATGTAAATGGAAACATAATCTATGAATATATGAAGAATCTAAATAAATTAAATATGACAATAAAATAATAACTTACTATGGTTCGTGAGACTATGACTTCTTGTCAAAAGCAATCCACCGAATCCGTAAAAGAAGGGCAATAAACTCTCAATGCTAGATTGTGGAGAGGAGGCAAAAGAGGAGGTCCAGTCTATACCAAATAAAGGAGTGGCTAAAATTAGCCATCTTAAAAGGAAAATCACTATTGGGAGTATTAAGTTCAGCATTAACTAGCATCAGTAGTAGTATCTTCTGTAATAAATACTTGTGGTTGGTTTTTTTAAGGTGATTATGCTTTTGTCATAAATACTTGGGTGGTTTCTTTGAAGGTGATTATGCTTTGTAATAAATACTTGGGTGGTTTCTTTGAAGGTGATTATGCTTTATAATAAATACTTGTGGGTGGTTTCTTTGAAGTGTCAGTCACAAAGGTACATAGTTTCTTCTGCTGTGAAACTCACAGAATTACATGTTCCAGAAGTTACTTATGATAAATTTAATCTACAGTTAAAGCTGGTATGATCTTACTACAATATATGCCTCATGAATGATATGCTTCTCTCACAACTGCGTGAATTGTAAGCTCAGTGTTACTGGCATTGCCGTTGATGTTTAGTTATGAAGAAAAATACTGAAGCTCCTAAACCAATCGGTGAGTAGCAGCAACACATAATACCATAATATGTTGAATATTTGCATTGCTTTATCACATAGTGGCAGCATTCAAGATGCAGCAACACCCTTTTTTTTCACAGGAAACACTTCGTTCATAACTTAACAGCACGAGGCTGTTAGAACCATTACAGAGTTAATGGTTACAAATTGGAGTGCACTCAATAGCGGACACCCATGAACATGAGAAGGATTAGAACATAATCCTGAGAAGGAGTGCTGATGGGAATGTAAAAGAGGAAGGCTCTGTCTTGCAAGAGAATCAGCCAAATGGTTTTGCATTCTTCTGATGTTGTAGACCCAGCAACACCCTTTCAACAAAGTGATCGTTGTGCAACAGTAATTATGGACAGCAAGCCAAAGAACTTTCCTTAAAACTAATAACAACTTTGAAACATTTCATTAAGACACCACACATCTGGTAAAAGTCTATATATGCTTCAGATATAAACAAGCCGAACTCGAGAAGAAGCATGTAAAGGGATTGTATTCCACTCGCACTGACATAATATTACAAAGCCCAGATCATAGTTGGGACAAAAGTCCCAACTATGACTGTCGCACAACAATCTTCTATAAAATCTTTGCCTGTCTGCAGAAATGGAGCACGTGACTAAAACCTGGTGATGAAGACCGATAGTATGCATGGACGATGACGCGTGTGCGGGGTGGATGTTGGAGTTTCTCGAGAAAAAGGAAGACAGACCACCGGAGGACCCTTTTCCTTAGGGCGTTTTACTTGTAGACTTGTTCCTCTCGGTCTGTGGGAGTCTGACTTTATTTTGCCTGTTTTGGTTGATGCTCAGAGGAGCGTTTTCGCTTGTAAGCTGGAAATCCCAGCGTGACGAGTCTGTGTATCCAAACCTTATTCGCTTTCTATAAAAGCAGGGTGAGTCCTTTATAAAAAAAATAGTTGGGACAAAAGTCTCAATTTCAGTGCATATGATATAGACAAATCAAAATCACGACATTGTATTTCCAGCTCTTAACATCAACCACCTTAAATCCCATTAAGCGTGATCACAATCTGGCGAGGAGTAGCATAGTTTCGATGTTCACAGAGCCATATACCCTAAAAAAAATTGAAATGCTCTTATTAGGTTCCAAATATAGAGCCCAAGTTGATCAATAGAGAGGGAGAGGCAAGGCGGGGACACACACCACACTTAAACCATCAAATGCATACAGTCATACGCATGTGTGCTGCTCATCTTCCTACATGTGCTAGGACAGTGATCGGTGATCGGGGGAACCATGGGCTTCTGGTGTGTGTGTATGCACAAGCCCACAGAAAACCATGTGCACTTAACTAGTAAATGCCTATCTATCTTGTACCGGTGGGTTACCTTATAGCTAAACATAAGCAAGTTCTGAAAAAAGTCTATATCACAACACCCCCCCCCCCCTGAGGGGTGGACATAACCCCCAACTTATGAAACGGTCTATATCACCCCTGAACTTTCCAAAACAGTTCAAATTACCTCTTAAAACAGTTTTGAAAAATCATAGTAAATCACAGAAAAATCATAAAATGGAAAACCCAAGTTTTGGACTCCAAATGAGTAGATCTACACAGTGAACATATATATGGTATGCTTTAATACATTTTTTTTACAATTAGGAAGAAAAGCATAGATCTAAAGCTACAGCAAAAAAATGTACTAAAGCATTCTATATTATATGTTCACTATGCAGATATACTCATTTGGAGTCCAACACAATTGGATTTTCCATTTTATGATTTTTCTGTGATTTACTATGATTTTTCAAAACTGAAAGTTCAGGGGGTGATATAGATCGTTTCATTGGTTGGGTGGTTATGTAGTCCATCCCCCATAGGTGAGGGGGTGATATATACTTTTTCCAGCAAGTTCTAATTGCTTCTAATATCGACAAGATGTTGGGGTTAATAATCCCATCACAACATGCTGAGCCTTAAAATTAAGTTCAAATGCAGGTAGATGATATGCCGAATGGACAATGCTTAGAACTTCACTACATTCTTTATCTGAATTTCTCTTGTTCTCAACAGGCATCTCGAGAGCAGAACCTTAAATAGGGATGTTACTCTACAGTACAAACAGTTGATTATTTTCACGCACCTGCCAAGTTCCCATGTTGAGACGCCCATTGGTGATTGGAACCCTGATGCAATATGCCAAATATTATAAACATGTTGGAGACATCAAAAGTTATTGTCCGGAACTCAGGATGAAGAGGGTACACATACGTCAGGGAACAACCAAACATCGATGACTTAATATGTGCCGGCATGTCATCAGGTCCTGCAAATGGAACCTGATAATTAGCTAGTGATCTAATCATGTATTTATGGTATCTGCATATACCTTACAGACAGCCATGGAAATAATGGCACAAGTAATACACATTGGATGCATGGAATTTTAGAAACCACCAGCTCCAAATTTTTTGCTCAAGTTTACTCAACAATGCAATGCTAAAGGATGGCGCAAGCAAGACATTTTTAGAAGAAAATACTAAAATTCTACTTATAGTTTTCTTGTCTATCCTCAAAATACTAGTATGCACTATAATTTTAAAAAATATGGTAACAAGAAATGCCAAAGTCCAACCCTATCAGGCTTCAAAATACTAACCTTCCATGGTGTGCCTCCACGGAGCCGATGGGCCCTGATCATAATAAAAACATAAGAGATTATTTTACTGTCCATGAAAAGAATAAAACAAGAAATATCAAGACATTCACCTCTGGAACAATGCGACTAAGAAATGTTTCAGTGTCCGCCTGGACATCAGAGTCATAGTTCTCATTGATAGTAAGTGAAGCGCTTGTGTGCTGCACTGTAGAATATAAAAATTTTCCTAGTATTAATGAAATATACTCATTGGAGACTCCATACAGAAAAGCTAGCTAAAAATTCAAATCAAACGTAATGTAAAGTTCCAAAGGGTTCATCTGTTATCTGAAGTTTCATTTTCTTCTCACTCATATTATCAACACCATGAATATACATGCTGAATATATTTCCATTACACCAGATACTTCTCATCACCAAGTGCTAGTACATGAACACATTTTCATGCTTTCCTTCAATATAGAAAAGTCAGGTTGTACCAACTGTTTTTTCTTTTTTGCGTAAATGCCAAACAGGAAAGTCAGGTCGTACTGGATTGTTAGATATCAGGATAAGCAATACTATCATTGCATCAACAAATAAAACGCATGCAGCTAAAGAATTTGCCTACTGCATTACCCTAATATCATGCAGATGTAAAAGCACAAAGTTGGAAGCTACTCAGAACCTTTAACATATTCATCATGAATCTAAAGAAAGCAAAGTAACCACTTCTTGGAATTTCAAATTATCCTTGCTCTCATGAATTCCACTTGAATTTTCTCCCAAGCATATCCGCTCACAGGTTAAGCTAGTCATTAAGATCATAACTCAAAATCTTCTAAACAAAATTAATTTCCATACTATACTGACATAAAAAACTGGTTTGCTCACGGGTTCAAGATTGGTCCACATCAATTTGTTTTGCTTATTTATTTAAGAAAAAAAATGGAGACAGCTGACCAACTTCAGACATCAGCATCATCTTATAACAGGGCTATACATCTTATAAAAATGGACAAACATCTCAGCGTTAATGATTCTGATCAAGCAGTATTGTACCATTAATACTAAGTTACTAACTGGTCGTGTATTTGCCTAAAGTAAAAAGATCATTCATGCACCAAAAAAAAAAACATATGAATACATACAGAATAAATGTGCCATGCCACACTTGAACTCGGCCAGGTCATCCCTTATCTCGTTCACAATCTACGACAGACGATAAACAAACAGCAGCACAGCCGTCACGGCATCGAACAAATAGTATTGTGCTGGTAGATTGAATAGTATTGTGTGAGAAGAAATAAGTCGAAATAAGTCGAGATAAGCTGAGCCGAGATAAGCCGAACAGCTTATCTCGACTCAGCTTATCTCGACTTATTTCGACTTATTTCTTCTCACACAAAACTATTCAATCTACCAGCACAATACTATCCAATCTACCAGCCGAACAGCCTCAAGAAAAGGACGGGGATGCGCATGCGGGAGGGGGAGGAGGCACCTTAGGGGTGATGAGGTGGCAGCCACGGCGCTGCGGAGGGAGGACGACGGTCCTCTGGGCCCATTTGGCGGCCTGGGGGCCAGCCACCGACGGCGTGGAGGAGGAAGCGACCTCGCATCGGACGGCACCACGCGCACCACGGCGGGGCCGCCCCGAGACGGAGGAGACGATGGCCGGAGGAGCCCCGCCGAGGCGGGGTCGCACGGAGGCGGAGGAGAAAACGGCAGGAGCCGGCGCGAGTGCTGCCGAGTGCATGGTCTGATTGCGCGGCGGCGGTGGGAGGAGGAACGGGGAGCACGGCGACGCAGTCACGAATCGAATTTGTGGTGGCTCACCGTGCGCCGCCGCAGTTATTCGCCGTTCTCACACTTTTTTGTGTGGCCGTGATTTTTGGTGGTATGTTCGAGAAGTCTTAGATTCTTATAAAAATTCCTTTGTTCTTAACGATTAACGAGTAACAAACTGATGTTAAGTGGTGGAATGTTCGATAGTATGTTCGAGTAACAGATTAACGATAGTTGATGTTAAGTCAGAACAAATAAACTAGCTTTTGATTGTCAACGAGTCAATGTTTTTTTTTTTGTAAATTTTGATTGATAGATACTACCCTGTCCAAAAAAGAATGCAACTCTCGCTTCCTCAGGAGTTATTCAACTTTAAATTTGACTAAATTTATTAAAAATAGTACATTATTTGTGAAGCAAAATAAATATCAATATATTACTCATGTATTATATTTTCACACTGAATTTGTTTGAACATGTGAATGTTAGTATGTTTTTGTATAAATTTGGTCAAAGTTGAAATTGTTTGACTCCTCGGGATGCGAGAATTGCATTCTTTTTGAGACAGAGGAAGTAGTCAAATTGTATGCAGAACTGGTGTAGAAATTTTATAAAAATATTTGTATTTAGAATGCCTTCAAAATATATGCATCTACAATGGCTTTCGAAGTGACATTGATATTATGTTAAAGAAATTAAGCACACAACGAGTACCACATAATTAAGCTGTATTTTTTCAAGTTGTGCAAGTAACAATTGTGATGGGCATTTTCATCCTAAAAGGTAAAATCTTTATCAAAACTGATAGATAAATGACAAAGTTGTTGGAGCATCACATGTCCCCTTTCCGAACTCTGAGCAATTTTTAACTGCGGAGCTCAAACTATTTTAAAAAATATTTGGTAAAACTGCTTCTTCCGTATTTTATGAGGATGTGATAGGTCAATATCTATATGGTCATGAGTATCATGTAGATCTTTTGAAAGGATGAATTAAATATTTAACACCATTTATAGTTTAAGTTAACTATTTAAAAAGATAATTTTTGTATTGTGAACATCAATTTATAATATTATTTCATTAATAATTAAAGGAGTAAAAGTATATTATACTCCTCCATTCGAAATTGTAGGTTGTTTTTGTTTTTCTAAATTAATTATTATGTATCTAGACATACACTATATTTTTAGACTAATGTATAGTTTCTATCATCCATTCTCCACACAGGCCACCAAGCGAAGCGTCTCTGCTGTTTAGCTTTTTGGCGTTTGGTAGTGACCGAGCCGTTGCAACTTGCAAGAGCCCTGCCAAAGGGGGGCTTTAACGAAATTTTGTACCACTTCGGAAAAAGGCGTTCCAAGACGAGCTTTTTGGATCTCCCCAAGCAAAGAATCAGTGAGAAACCCCGTGACCGGCAAACCGCCCGAACGCCCACGCACAAATGCGGTCGCTCCTCCTGCTCTCCCCGCCGCCGCCGAGGCCGCCCATCCCGACGCTGAGGCTGCGGCCGGTGTCCACTCCCGCCGCGTCAGCGCCGGCGCCAAAGTCCCGCTTCTCCGTCGCTCCCAGCCGCGCGGCCGCCGCCGTTGGTACCGCTACCTCATCTTGTGCTGCCCGCCGAGGCTCTTTGCCGCGCTACCTCGCCGCGGCAACGGCGGCGGAGGCTGGGGCGGCGCCTTCCGGACCTTCGGCGGACCCCACTCCTCTCTCTGCGGAGGACGAGGCCAAGCTCGCTCAGGTGTCATTCACTCGCTCACTCCGTTGATCTGTTGGGGCTCCGGTAGCCGTACTACTAGGATTTGTGCTGCCTGCTTAAGGACAATTAGTAATTTGTTTAAATGTCCCCCTCGCTCGTTGTTTCTGATTCGTAACTAATCAGTCAGTTAGGTTAGGTGCTGATGTTTGAGAGCAGAGCGCCTTAAGAACTCACAAGGAGCAATGCCGTGGTAGTTTCTCGTTCTGTTTCTGCATTGAAGGATGCCAGCAGCAACCAAATGCATTCTGCAGGCTCGTGTTAAAAGTGAAGTATAGTACCCGTGCCTGGCACGTCAAGAAGTGCCAGGGGACAGATTTTCTCGCCTTGTTAACTTCCTGTTAGAAACACTTCAGCCCTGCATTTGATCAGGATTGTAGAAGGTTTCAACTGTGACGTTACATTGCCTTGTAGGCCATCAGAGAACCTTTCATAGTGTGGCATTGTTTAGTTGTTCCATATTTAGCTTCACCAAAATCTCATGTAAAAATGTGATATCATTTGTTCATGATTCCTGAAGTTGTGCCACTACAATCTGTCCCAAATCCATAAATATGTTAGCTATTAGGCACTATATCTTCTGATATCATACTGTAATGCAACTTGGTTGAATCTTTACACTTTTAATAGAGTTGTGCCCTAAACAAACTTCAACTTGGTGGCTTTTCTAGATTGTCAAGCTATTTTTCTCCATCATATGGTTACGTGATCTACCGACACTCATGTTAACGGACATGTTAATTACTCTTCATGCTATGATTCTCAAGTATCAACTAATCGGTATTTACCTTTTCGTTCTGCAGGTTAGCAAAAGACTAGAGAAAACAGCATGGTATTTTAAGAATCTGGGTGACCTGGGATTTTGGTCCCAACTGGTGTGCACAACTATTTCGGCTGGAATTCTGTCATTCTCTGCAGTTGCTACAGGGCAAGTAACAGCTCCCTTTACATTCGTTGCAACTTCAGTTGGTATCATTGCGGCTTTTATCTCAATATTCAGGTCATTTGGTTATATCCGCCTTTCTGAAAGGCTTAGAAGAACAGCAAATGAGCCTGCTAAGGTACTCCCATTGCCAAAAATAAACAGCTGCAATATCTTTTTTCCCACGTTAAACAAATCCTGTCTTATAAACCACTTACATTAGCCTATGATAGTGGCACACCGCACACCATCCTGTACCTTTCTACAGCCACCATTCACACACATTATTTGTAGCTATTGGACTTATTTTTCACCAAATCTGCTGGAAGTTAAATTGGCTGGACAGATTCTGATTGAAGCTAAATAAGATTTGGGAGCCAAATGGGGCCAATAATATTTGGTGTGTTCTTTTTAGTTGCTTTTTATGACATTCTTTGCTAAACTGTTTTAGACATACTTCTGAGCCAAAACTAAACTGGCTTTTTCCTTTATTCCAGGCTCCTCCTCGTACTGACGTGGTTAAGAATCTGAGAAATAGTATCGTGATTAATGTTGTTGGAATGGGTGCTGCAGTTCTTGGCCTGCAGGCAACTGTAGGTGCTTTGGTAGCCAAAGCCCTCACTACCTCATCAGTGCCCTACTACCAGGGAATACCCCCTGGCCAAAGTCCCGTTCTCGCTTTAGATATTTTTCTTGTTCAGGTATGCCAATGTTCATTTCAATTTGCTAGTTTCCTTCGCTGCACTATATACACAAACATTGGAACATGGAAGGTCCAGCCGTCCAAGGGACTGAAAATCATTGATCGAATCGATAGTATGCTTATTTCCAATAGTCACTCTTGTACTCATCCTGTAGAAGTGTAGTATCATCACAAACCTCAACAGAAGAAACGAACCACTACATGCTCAAAGATTTATTATGTTTGGTCATATTGATCTTACCATGGATGGTTATTTGATTTGACACTCTGGATAGCCTTGTATTTTTAATTACTGATAATCTTCAACATTTGATACTGGAGCACTGATCATTTTTGCAATTTTTTCTATCATCATGTGCAGGCTTCAGCCAACACAATTTTCTCGCATTTTCTTGGGCTATTGAGCTCGCTGGAGCTGCTGCGGTCTGTCACACAAGCTGCCCCGGTTCCAAAACCAGCATGAGCTATGCGTGGGCTGTCACACATGCGTTTCTCGAGACATGAAGAGATTGTACTTTATATGCTCCAGCAGTCCAGCTTTTGGTTGTTTGTATAGAGTTTGAGTGCATCTTTTTTTTGTATTTGTTGGTCTCTGTTCTTTTTTGAATTGTGAGTTCAAAGCCTCAAATCGATCTAGTTGGATTAGCTTTTCATATTTGGATGGCAAGACACGTGAGAATGACTCTTTTTCTCAGAAGAACTGAATACCCCATTGCTGTGGATTACATACTCAGATAGAAGCTCCAGTGTAACAATAATTTTACTTTAGTACTACTTTGCTTAAGCTCCAACATCCAAAGACAGAAATGCAAATCATACTAGATGTGCACGGCAATGTAAAATATGAAATTTCCATTTCCTCTTTGCAACTGCAAATGACTGTTTGTTACATTCAACTTTGGTAATGTTGAAAAAACACAGGTAATACAGCAAGCAACTCTCACAACTCTACCACTGCATATAAACCCTATATATTTCCTAGAGATTTACATGACGAACAAAATCAAACCTTCAACCATGCAAAAACTGACCCGCCCTGTCCACGCCAGTCTTCAAGAGATACAAACTTCAGTCAGCACCTCAGCCTCTTCATGTAGAGTGTAACATTACTGCCTTGACTCAGTAATAACACTGCAGCTGTATCTAGTCTAATAACATAACCTGTCAAACTCTTGCAGTTCTCATAACCCGAAGTGGCTTGATTAGTGCTTCAAGATTGTCAGCCTGCATCTTGAGATTCCGCGAGTCCAATTCCATCAGCTGTATGTCATCTGAAGCATCCACATCTCCAGTGACTTCAATATCAGCACCAAGGTCAATGAAGTCAGCTAAGTCATCTCCAGAGACTTGCTCCAGTTTCTGTCTCTCTTCTTCCTCTGAAGAAACTACCATTGCCCCTCTTCCCTGACCAATACTAGTGTCAAAATACCTGCCCCAACTGTTGTTTTGGAAAGTGTCCATTCTGCTTCTCTTGGATTTGTTTTTCTTCTTGGGATGATGAAGCTTGCATCTTGATTCTTGCGGGCACTCTCCTGTTGCCTCAAAGACAGGGCATACATAGCTGTGCTTTCTACGACACTGCTTGTAACAGAGATTGTTTCAAGTCCATGAAAGATTAGTGGTCGTGATTCAGAACATGTAAAGTCTAAGGAACCCAAAACTTAAAAGGTAGACTCTGTTTTAAAGCAGAACCATGCTTGCACTTCAGTAGTTCAGTCGTAGACAATATGCATTTCCGCTTAGGTCTCCCCAAAAAGGGGTTACTCTATTAACCTCTTCTAGAGAAAAGCTATCCGTGTCTAAATTAATATATGCCTTACTTCCATTGCTTTGATTTAAAGTCAGTTTGTTTTCTAAAATAACATATTTGGGTTTAAAAAATTAGTTTTCTAGAATCCTGCTTGTTGAATTATGAAGTTCAAGCTACATTTAGAATTTTGTGATAAGAGGAAGGGTTAAGATGATCATGGGATCTCCAAGTTCCATCATTTTTAGTGTAGCGTTTTTCATAGAATCAAAAACGATAACAAAGGATGTTTGTGTGCATGTCATAAGTGACATTTTTTTACTCCCTAAAACATTTCATGCCAGAAAACATACATAAAAACATTATTAGTTTCGTTAATTGTTTTCTTCAGATTGTCAACACTAACAACTAAGTGCAAAATATGGCTTTATGCTACATCCATCCGGAAAAACCACGCACCTACCTACTCTCCAATTAGGCTAAAGGTCTGGAAATAGAAATTTTAAAAAAAAGACCAGTATATTTCCAGTAATATCATAGATACCTCATCACCATCAGCACAGTATCCCTTCAAAAAATCTTCACAAACAGGTGCTTTCAAGTTCACTTTCACATGCCTATAGGGACAGGCTGTGTTGGTACAAAGCCCTGCAAGTGATGCCAAACATATATGTAAGCAAGCAAATGTTTGCGATAAAGATAGTGAACATCGGTGCAGTGAACACTAAAGTGAATCACCTTGTAGAAAGTAAGAACAATCTGGCATTCTTTCAGGAAGAACCTGCAGGATAGATACTCATGATGGAAAAAGAAAATCAAAGGCATAATCAGCAGCAGAATCAAGAAGAAATATCTTACCTTGTGAGTCAGTTTGCAACTAGTATTAGAACACAAGCCTTTAAGAAATTTAGTACAAATAGCCACCTTAGCTCGGTCATGAATGTAGGGGCACTTGCCACCAGATTTTTTACACTCGCCAAAGCGAGTGAAGAATTGACAATATTGCTGCTTCTTTGCCAAGCGTGTTCTAACAGTGTGCAAACTCCATCGAACTTTCTCACTTGCAAGCATGCGGATTACTTTCTTTGGATTTCTGACCAGTTGGTTGCCTTTGTTAACACGCACGTATCTGCTTACAAAGACAGACCAAGATTTCATGATTTTGTTTGTTTTTCTAATGCAATACAATATGCAAGTAAAAGGATGGTGCAAGACATACTCATTGCAAGTTGCCCTGGAATCTGAAGATGCTCTGTTGCTATTTCTTAATTGATTGGTAGCAACAGTTGCAGAGTATTGACCTGGAAAAGAAAAAAAGGGAATCATGAACATCAGTGTAAACAGAACAAATATAGTGAGGAAATTAACGAACAGATATGAGATGAGGCAGATATTGATAGCGTTAAGAAAAGTAGGTCAAAGTAAATTATTCCAACATGGAAAGGATATTCATCAAAAGTAATTACTAATCAACCAAGCATCTCATTAAATTATAAGGCAGAGAAGCATAATTTGTATGAAAGGAACAGTTGCATTGAACAGAAGTGCATAGTTACGTATCAGAATATAATATAAGCATCGCAAGATAGTGGCAATAGACGATCAAATCATCCATATATGGTAGAAAAATTAATGCATTACCATTCCTTCCCTTGTTACAGAGAGACTGTCGCTTTCTCTTTTCTCTTCTCTTTCTTTCAACCTCGGCAACTGCCAGCGTAGCTTCCTGTAATGCAGATTTCAAATTGCTCATGTTTGATTAAGCAAAACTAGGGCGACATAGCAGGACCTATTACTAAAGAAAATAATGTCCTCGTTGAAAAAGCATAGAAATTATGCAATTGTACCAATTCTATACAAGTTTCACAAACAAAACCAGGAGACAAGCTAATTGTGTAGTTGTTCTGATGATTCTCCTGATAGTCTAATAATGTCAATCAATTACATTTGCGATCAGACAATAAACTTAGAAGCTTCTAGAGCAAAAAAAGGAAAGTCCAGTTATATTTAGTAAATCTATTTTCTCACTACACCCAAATCACATAAATTATTAAAAATGAACGATCAGGAAGTACCTCATTAACCTTTTGAGAATGTTTCTCAAGGGACCTTGACCATTTCAAACTCGATCCGCTTATGCTTAACACTCCAGATTTCCGAAGAGAGAATCCATCAGTTGACACAGTATAAATGGTACTTCTCTTCCTTGTTTGCAATAGTTTTCTGTAGAAAAGCAGACTTGCCATTAACAAAATGAATGCAATGTTTGTAGAGAATTGGGTAAAGATCAGAGACCAGACTGCTATGGTTACCTCACTATCCCTAAAGAGCTTGTATTCAATGACGAAGGGTAATTGCTTCTTAAGTTCTGGCAGAATATTTTTCTTTTCCATGGAAGTATACGAGGGAAGACCTTCATATGAGTAGTTCCTACAAAAGATTTCTTCCGTGGATGTTGTCCATTAAGTGTCCACACGTGAGAGAAATTTCCCACAGTATTTGTTGTCTGATGAGCTGCATTTAGAAAAAGATTACACAAAGTGATATTTCAAAATCAATTAGCATAGCTTCTTTTTCCACTACCAAAGCTGCCCTTAGAATGTTGGTCAAGAGAAGAAAAATAACGAAAGACCGACAGCAAAGTAGTTTACAAACATGCGGTCTACACAATATAGTTGAAGAAAGTAATCACCAAAGATTGTAGGCAAAGCAATGTGAGGTAATCATGGAAAAAGCAGGAAAAAGGTGTTCGCGTTTCAGGCTATGTGGAACCGTCATCTGTAAGACTATAACTAGATATGCATAGTTTGCCAACAATTCAGATTTCAGTTAGGGTCCTTGAATTACACCAATTAATGTTAGTGAAATTGACAAGTAGAACCATTATATGCAATTTTCAATCAAGTTAAGCATACTAGAGAATTTTGGAATGTTAACTAAATAGCAACAAATTGGTTAAAGATACAGAAGTGTTTTATATAATACGTAACCTCTGTGTGGTCCCTTGGCTACAGTGTTGGAGGATGCAAATATTAGAGATTTACTCTCACCTGGCTTTATATTCTCAGCCTGAGTCATATCTTTTGCACTTGAAACATCAACAGTAGAGGAGCCCAAAACAATCTGATTTTTCCTTTTCTTAAAATAGAAATCAGATGGTGGGCACGGCTGCATCACCTTATCCTTGGAACTGTTACTTGAGTCACCAGGATGTTGCCCCTGTGAAGCAACTAGTTGATTTAACTCCGGTCTTACATAAACTGCATTACCAGCATCCAGGGGTTCAGACCTATTCAATGGATTATCAACTCCTGAGTTAACCTGCCCATTGGAATCTTCCTTTTCAGTTTCAAGACGCTGCTGGTTCTGCAAAGTCTGAGACAAAGGCTCCAAAAGATTCGCAGCACAACTGATGGATTTGGTGTGAAGTGGCAAAGGGGGAGTCTTGGGTCTTTCAACTGAAAGGTTAGAATGTGCAACAGCGTCACTTGAATCAACTTTCCTGACAAAGTTTAAGCTCCTCCTCATAACAGGCTTACTCAACTTATTTTGAGCATCTAGATTAGAAGAATGAGGGTGATTTCCAGTGGCTGGATTTCTAATGAGGGCATTACCCTTGCGGATATAAGAGTTTTGACTTTGGCCATTCTTCTTTATTGGCATTTTGGGGGGCAATCCTGAAGGCTGAGAAACGTGCAAAGATGAAGTAGAAGATGAAACATTGTCCCGACGCCATGTCCTGTGCCTTGCATTCTGATTTAAGCGAGGGGGCTCTCGCGATGAACTGGGCAAAGCGACCTGCTTAGCAGGTATCTTAGAAACTGTGGAGCTCACAATATTAACTCTGGGAGGAGATTTTACTACAGAGTTGACTAGTGAATCTGACACTGCCTTCCTGTTATCCTCCTTTGGTGCTAATAGTTTTAACTTGTCTGGAGAACTGATAGAATGTTGAGTGGATTTGCATGATTGACGTTCCTTTTTAGCTTCTGACACAATGGCTTCAATCCAGGATGATAATGGATCAGGCTTTGTGCTTGGAACAGCTACATGATCCTCGGTATTACTGTGATTGGTGTGATCTGGATCGACATATACCTGAGAGGAAGCTAAGTCTCCACCTGGAACATCAAGGGAATGTGAAGACAAGAGAACAGATTTATCTATAGGTTTATCCACTGTGTGAAAGCTGTATTGATCTAAAACATTTACAGAACTACCATAACCTGGGAGAACAGCCTCACTCTCACCATCAATATCCTTATTTCTCTCTTTAGTTGCCAACAGGTCAGATTGAGGAGTGTTGTTGCCACATAGACTAAGGCTGTCATCCTGGCCAGACAAGGCATCAATACTCCCACGCTGTTCCATATCAGGCATAATATCATGATCGTGACTTACAGAAGCACCTTCATCCATAATCTGGTCCAAATCTAACCTATCAGTACTACCAGTGACATCATTATGCACATAACTAACTGTCAGTGGTAAAGTCAACCAATTTTGAACACCTGCATTGATCAAGTCCTTGCCAGATTCACCTTTCCTATTGCTAATACTACCAAATTCTGTCTTTGTTACAACATCAAATCCTTTGTTTATTTCCATTAGCTTATAGTTTTCCTCAGGCTGTCCCTCTCTCTCTGTGCGGCTGAAATAGATATTATTACCAAGGGTCAAAGCTGTAGGAACAGAATGCTCACTATTACCAGGCACTGATGGTGAATCATGGAAGTGTAAGAGGGAGAAATTGTTGTCAAGCGACGGATGGGTTCTATGAAGATGTGTTAGCTCTGCTACTTGAGATACAGTATTCCTTCCTACACCATTATCCAAATTAACAGCACCAGAGGGATCCTTTGTAGGATCATCGTCCAACGATGACAAAGTTGTGCTCTCTATATCTCTAGATGGACACAGATCATGGAGAAGATATTCTGGAGCGTACACAGAGTTATCTGAAGTCCCGACATACTTTCCGCTTAAATCCATAGAGCGCTTGCCGGCTTCACTCTGAACAAACTTGCTGATAACAACTTCTGCTGTATTAGGAGCTTCGGGGCACTGTATTTTCTCAGAGGAGCTTGAATAAATGGGCATTTGGCTCTCCTTCTGAACACTCTCAATAACACCAACTTCTGGTGTATCAGAAGTTGTTAATTGGTGTGTAAAAGAAGCAACAGTTTCACTTGGTTCAATGGGCATTCTGCACTCTTTCTCCTTGTTCTTATTAACACTAATTTCATGAGTATTGAGGGCTCCACAAGAGCTAACAGATAGCACACATTTTTCTCTTGGATTCTTCCGCATACTTACTTCCTTGTGGGCAACATGAGTATCAGCAGCTTCTGCTATCTTGGAAGGTCCCTCAGAATTCTCTAAAGAAGCAACACACACTCCACTTGCACCCATAAGAATCATACCCTCTTTTTCCTTATCATCCTTGCTCATAGTCATGCTGAATTCAGCTGTCATAGGTCTTCTAATAGAACCACTTACGAGGAAATCACCTTCTTCCCTCCTGGTATTCCTAATTTCACTGACTTCTGCTGTATCATCCTTACCTCCATGCACATACAAAGCATTGTTTCCACTCAGGACCTCAGTAACTTTGTCCTCAACGTTCTCCACTTCATTATCATGTGTTCTCACTACATCAAGCATCATTGGGGAATTACTTGCAACATTGAGTGCACCTGAAACAGCCAGAATTGCACCACCCTCTTCCTTCTGAGAATTATTGGTCTCACAAAGAAAAGCAGCATTTATACCACCTGAATCGATGAAACCCCCATTCTCTTCTCTCCCAGAATGCTCGCTGGTTGTATTCAATGTTTTGGTAGACTCAATGGCTGGTGAAGCATTAACATCAATTAAATTCATGGAGCTCTTATAATCTTCTTTTCCAGGATGTTCTCTCATGCTAACACTTGCTATATCAAGAGCACATGTAGATGCAATGGTTGGAGAAGCATTGCGCTTACTCAGATTCACCAAGTCATTGTTTTGTTCCCCTTGGACTTCCACACTGTTGCCAACTCCTGCTGTATCACTAGTGCTGACCAAATTGTGTGAAGAAATAGCATCCTTCTCAAAAGATGATGATGTGATCTCACCTTCTTCTTTATCAGAAGCATTTGCATCAGCATCAATGTCATCCTTCTTTTCTGAGACAATTGGACTACTAGTTTGTTTATCTTTGGTGCAGATCTTCCTAACAATTTTCTTGATGACTATCTTTTTCACTTTCTTCCCACCAGCCCCAGGAAAAGCAGCCGATGCTCCACTAGTGAATCCCGGTATATTATTCTCAACCTTATCAGGCTTCTTGGTAACCTTACTGTCCGACTTCTTGGTAACCTTATCAACAGCTCTTTCTTTTTCCTTGGCCTCCGATGAAGGCTTCACAAGAACTGATGCCATTACCCTCTCAGTTGTCTTCACCGCATTCTTCTTCATTCCTGCACTATCACCATTATCCTTACCATCAGCACCCTTTGCCTTGCAATCCAACGAAATCATGCTGGCCAATTCCTTTGGAGCGGGCCCGGAGTTCTTCATCTTGCTTGGTGAAATATGCACCTTTCTTGGAGAAGGCGGCGGATACACTGAGGGATTCTCCTCGATGCGCTGCCACACGGACACTCTTGCAGGGGCGGTCTGCGGGGGCCGCCTCGGATACCCGGCACCCAAGGAGTTGGGCGAGCCAGGTAGCATAGCCGACGTGGACATCGGCATCTTTCGGTTACCATTATTGCTGTCGCTATGCGTTACAAAGCCCTCGTGGCCGTTGTAACCAGAATAACTAATTTCCCTATCTACAAAACTGCCTTCCGGGGGCGGGGAGTAGCTTGGGCGCAGCTGCTGCCTCTGGCGGCGGGGTGGCGGGCCGCCAGAACTGGATGTGCTCTCCAGGTCACCCGAGTCATGTATGGCGCAGCGGTACCTCTTGCGCGCGCCGGGCGGCGGCGACAGCCGGAGCTGGTGGGCGGGCGGCGACGCCCGGAGCTGGTGGCCGGGGGGCGACGGCCGGAGCTGGTGGGCAGGGTAGCGCCACCGCTCCTCCTCAACCTCCTCGCGCGAGAGCGGCGGCGGCTGCTGGTGGTGGTGCTGCGGCTGCAGATGGTGGGGGTGGGGGTGGGGGTGGGTGTGGTGGTGGCTGGGGGCGCGGCGGATCTCGTCGGCGGCTCGGAAGTCGTCGCCGCCGTGGCGCTGCTGGTGGTGGTGGTAGGGGTAGTGGGGAGGAGGTGTGGGGTTGCGGTACGGCGGCGGCGGGGAGTAGGGTTCCGGCGGGGCGCGGAGCGGGAGGGCGGCGTAATGTGAGCCCTCGTGGTGGTGGTGCGTGGCGGGCGGCGGCGGAGGGGGCAGCTGCTGCGGCGGGGGAGGCGGCGGCGGCGGGGGCTGGTGGTGGTGGTGGTGGTGGTGGTGGGCGCGCGGGAGGGGATTGTGAGGGTGGTGGTGGTCGGAGGCGGGGTACGGGATCGGGTGGTGGGAGTCGTACTCGTAGTCGTACCTCGACCGCGCGGGGGCAATGCCGCCACCGCCCCCGCCGCCGCCGCCGCCGCTGGGCAAGTGGTGGAGGTGATGCTGGTCTAGGTAGTGGTGGTGGCCGTGGCCGGGGTGGTGCGCGCGGCGGTGGTGCGGGTTGTCGAAAGGCAGGTGCGGCGGATCCATGGTGGATTGCCGCTCGACGAGCCGCCGGGCAGGGAAGGGGAGGGGTAAGGGTTCGCTGGATCGAATCGGGCTGGGCGGCGAATTGCGATTGCAACTGCCAACTAGGGGAAGCGTCCTAGGGTTCGAGGAGGAGGAGGAAGAGGAGGCGCGGATCGCGTGCAGCGTGGGCTGTTGGTGGGATGCGGCGGCTGCTGTGCTGTGCTGTGCTTTGCTTGCCTTGCCCAGCCGGCAACGGCGGCAGCAGCGTGCACGCGTGATCGGCTCGGCCGCCCGCGGCCGCGCGTGGTGCGGTGCCGGCCGCGGGAATCTCTCTCGCTGGAGGGCTCTGGATCCTGGTGGATGGGTCTGTGCGGGGCGTCGGTGACGTGCCTCTGTGCGGTCTGATCGGGAAAGCAGGTGCGTGCGATCTGACGTTTAGGTTAGGCCAGGAGGTGCACGGTGCCGGCGGCCGGCAACGAACGAGCGGAAACTTTTTTAAGCCTGATGACATTGGTCAGCGTAGCTGCGTAGGAGTAGGCCAACTATTTTTCGTGACAAATGCCAACCGTACGTGTTTTCTCGGCCTCGTGGTGTGACTACGAATCGATAGTGCGTGCTACTGTTACGTCAAATTTTAGTGGCTATAATTAAAAAGACAGTGGCTATATTGTATTCTCTTTTGATTTGAGGGTGTGACCGTGTGAGGGCACTTTGCCCATGATGTTTTATTCTGTTTAACTTTTTCACGGTTCGAATGTAACGCACACGTATGATTTTCTTTTACGAATCTCCACTCGGTACAGCGGTAGAATGTATGCACATTTTTATGTCTCTGCTAAAGTTTTGCCTCCTCCGATCCAGCTGTGGGTGAACGTATCAGGTGCAAATCAACTTTTCCATGTAAACTTGCAAACTTCTAATCCGAGCCACATAATGTTGATCTAAGGACGCGTTTGGGAAGGTAAGAGGAAGGATTTGCAAAAGTGTGATTAGGAGCGGTGAATAAGTGTAAAATTACCTAATCACATAGATTCTCTTGGATCAATATCATGTGGCTCAGATTAGAAGTTTGCATGAAAAAGTTGGTTTGCACTTGATACGTTGCCGAACATAGAACTCATATCAAAGGTAAAAATAAATAAATTTAAAAGAGATGAAGTCTGAAAAAGTGACTTTTCCAACTACGATGTTGGCACGCGCCGCAATGCGCTATAGTGCCAGAGTCGAAGCCCCTTACTTTAAACTCTAACAAAGAGGCTCTTTATATCATGCCAAGTAACAACTCCGATGAGTGCAGCATGCTTGTAGCTTTTTCTTTTTAACCCTTACGTGTGCGTACAAGCTAAGATCGCGCGTGAACACATGCATAATAAAAATTAACAAATTTCAAATGTTTTCATTTTTTAAGACTTTGTATTCAATTTATGATCTCTGCACAGTTGTAATTCTTTTATCGACGGGCCTATAACGCTTATATTGTGTAATAACTTGTGTATAGACATAAATAGCCTACGTCAATATTAAAAAAATGCTTGGCTTCTCAATTCGGCCTTTCTCAGTGAAAGTTTTGTGGACATTAAATAGACTGTCAGGTCAGCATTTTTTTATGATGACAGTGTATTAATGAAGAGAAAGGTAAAATGAGTTTCATGAGGATGAAATCTTGGGTACACAGTTACCTATATATCTTGTGGCTTGCATGTAACCTAGGAAACAATAGATAAAACTCTCAATTGAGGGAGAGATGTTTCATTCTAGGTTTAAACATTTTAGATGATGTGTCATTTGAGCTAATCATTTCCATGAAATTTCTATTGAGAATGACATTAAGATACCCTACTAAAAACACCAGCTTTAAACACATGAAAAACATAAACATATTACACTTAGTTATTCACTCACATTTCCATATACATCAAGTTCAAAACATTAATGCTATCTTCACACCACAAACTAACATCACTCAACTTATCCGACTTAGATCCACAATCAAAACGTTAAATAAGCTACTTTAAAAATCTCATAAGAAGTTTGTGGAAACTCATAACCAACTAGAATTTTGGCAATCATCTCTCCTACTAGCGTATATTGCCTATTTAATGAGAAATGGTGGAGAGCGGATGAAGTTTTATGATTGCAGGGACTATTGCAAAACAAAAGAGGCTTTGTGGACCTCTTTGGATAAAGTCAATTTAGTTTAACCGTTTGGAAGGATTTCATCAATAAGCTAATTGACAAGTTGCTCATAAAGCTTTGCTAAAGTAAAGTGATCTTTTAAGCTTTCATTTTCATTAAATATGTGTCATGGTCCTATCTTTAAGATGTGATAGACTCAACCAAGGGGTTTTCATCTGGAAGAAATCATGTCAACATTGTTTGCAACATGGTCTGCCTCTTGCATATATTTCTAGATAAAATCATGTTTACACGATCTCCAAGGTGCACTACTAGAAAAACGGCTTCTAGTACCGGTTGGCAACTGCCATTAGTACCGGTTGTGCAACCGGTACTGGCCAGTCTGTACTAATGTGGAGGCCACATTAGTACCGGTTCAATACACCCGGTACTAATGTGACATTAGTACCGGGTGGGCACTGGACCCGGTACTAATGTGGAAGGCCTCCGTCAGAGCCACCACCCGCTCCTTTTTTTTCTTTTCTTTTTTCTGTTTCTTTTTCTTATTCCCATTCTCATCTCATCTCATCCCAATCCTTTTTTCTTTCCTTTCTCATCCAGGGTTTTTTTACCAACCGATTAATTTAAACTGCCGGCGCCCGGTAGCGGCTAACCGGAGCAGTTTGAGCGGTTTTCGCTCAAAACCGCTCGAATTCAAATTTCAAACCAAAACGGCGTATACAAACGGTTTGAAGCGGCTTACCGAGCGGTTTAAACGGTTTACCGCTGCGGTTTGAATAAAAATCGGTGACTGAAAAACAATATTTCCTTTATGAATTAAATGAAAATTTTGGCATGAGGTAGGCACATATTAGTGTAAAAATACCACAGCAAATCAACAACTTATAAATTATGCATAAAAGTATCACACCAAACACAATAGTTCAAATACCATACAAATGCCATAGGTCCATAAGTGACTTGATAGTTCAAATACAAATAAAGCGATACAACTCAATAAAAGTTCAACGGTTGTAAGGGAAGACCCCTGATTGGGACGCCATTTGGTACTCAGCGGTGGACATGACATTCAAACCTCTCACTCTAAGCAGCTCAGACTTGTAGTCTTGCCAACTTTGGCCCGTCCACGACGATATTGTCTCCCATTCATTAACTAACATAGTGTAAAAAGTGGGATCTTCCCATTCATACACCCATTTCGTCGGTGGCTGCAAGCTTATGTCAGGAATGACATACGGAAAAGACTGCGACTGGGAGGTATCGCTGTAGGGGGAAGAAGAGTATTGTGCGTCATATTGTGACGGTCCAACCGTTCTCCTCTGCGATTCCGGTGCTCCATGGTCGTGATCCTGAGTAGCATGTGTGAATGCAGTCTCCCCTACAATGAATCATGAATCGTAATTAGTACTCATAGTCAGAAAAATCGTACATGTGTGTATACGTACGTGTGTATACCTGTGAAACGAATATGATAATCACCACCACCACCACCATCACCATCACCATCACTATCATCACCAGCACCATCACCCGCACCCTCACCATCACCACCAGCACCGCCACCAGCACCATCACCACCACTTCCACCACCACTACCATCACCAGCACCATCGGAGCTGCTATTACCAGACTCCTGGTACGGTGGGCTACGCTGACCTTCGCCATCATCAGTGTCGGTGTCGCTGGTCACTGGTTTTTTCTTCCTTTTTTGACGCTTTGGGTCACCCTGCACAGGCCCACTCTGCAACTTCCTCTTCCCTAGGTGAGTGTCACCCACATTTTGACGCGCCCAATCACTAATGCAATCAGCTCCTGTAGCATCACGTAGATCTTTGGGGTCAATTTGATCCCTCACAAGCGGGGACGGGAGAGGAACGTCACCATCATCATCATCCTCATCAAGAACTGGAGCTCGGTTTGATCTTCCATATTCCATTCATTCTCGCACCGGATTATTCTCATCATAGAATGAAAGATGGGCTAGCTGCTCAATAATATCACCTTCATCACGATGATCAGAGACCTCCTCAAGTCGCAACCGAAGGTTGTAGTTGACATACACAAGCTTGTTAAGTTTCTTGTGTGTCAACCGATTGCGAACCTTTGTGTGGAGCAACGCAAAAGTACTCCAGTTCCGCTCGCATGCACTTGAGGAAACACACTGTGCAACAAGCCGCAATGCAAGGCACTGCAGCTGTGGAGTGGATCCACCGAACATCATCCACCATTGTGCTGCATGTGCAACGGATTGTGTAAGCAATATGTTCGAGTAGCGAAAATAACAAGGTCATGGGAAGAACTCTTACGAGGGGATTCTTTGGGTCCGTCGCCATTCACATGGCCATTTCAGAGCTAAACTCCCCAAGCTTTTGGCGAAACACCTGAGCCTCCTGCAATGCCTGCACGGCGGTCTGCACATCCGTCATGCGCTCAAATGCACCCTTGAGCATACGAAACATTTCAGCACTTGGATCCATCGAATATGAAAGAGCTGGATTCAGGACACCGGCTGCAAAATATGAAGCACTTCAAATAAGCATAGAGTTCAAATAAGCATAAAGTTCAAATAAGCATAAGTGCAATACATAGAGTTCAAATAAGCATAAGTTTTACCTGCACCAACATACGTGTCAATGTACACATCACGAATCCTGCGATCGAGAATCTTCTGATACTCATTCCATGTCGACACATTTGTTCCAAAGAAAGACTCCATCTCATTTTTGCACATCTGGAATTGGTACATAACCTCACACAAGTTTGGTTTTTTCTCCCGATCAGCAAAACGAAGCAACTTGTATACTGGTTGCACTGAGTCAATGATGTACTTCAATCCTTGCCACCACTGCAAGTTAGACAACCTGGCGTGAGCAAATCGACCTTCCTCGGTATTCACCCACTTGTTGTGGAGAAATTCAGGAGATGCCATCCACTGCATGAAACCCTCATGTTTCCAATATAAGCTATCTAAGAACATGTAGTTGGTCCCAAATCGAGTGGCATTCCACTTGACCAACTCACCACCGATAGCCTTTCTCATCATTGCATTCAACTGACCATGATTGTGTAACCAAGCAGAAATTCGCTTGCATGTCGAGATCGCACCTACATGTTCGTACCTTTCACCAATATCCTTCAACATCAAATTGACGGTGTGTGCTAGACATAGTGTCCAAGCAATGTGTTCAAACTCCCGTCCTATTGCCTTGCATGCTTTCTTGTAGTTGGAGCCGTTGTCGGTGACTATATGCACGATATGCTCCGCGTCAATCTCGTTCACCACCTTACGAATCTCCTACAAAAAATAGGCACAACATTTAGTAACCTGCAACAAATATGCACAACCTGCAACAAATAGGCACAAATAGGTTACCATCTTCGGAAACTCAGAATCCTGCGATTTTCCAGTTGCATCAATAGACTTGTGAAACCACGTGACCCCATTGCAATATATCAAAAAATTGATGACACTCATCCGCGTCGGGCCAGTCCAAGAATCACACATCAACGTGACGCCAAAGAGAGGCCAGTCATTCTGAAACTTTGCGTACCGATCCTTCAAGTCCTTCTCGTTCTGATCAAGGTACTTGCCATCAATATCCCGTCCAGTGGGGGACGCGATTCCTTCACCTGCAACCATATACAAATCATGAGAATAAATACAGAAATGCAAGGGCAAAGAAAACTTCTGTGTAATCCCAATGAAAGAAAAACTTACCCCACTTTTGTGTCTCTCTAACCGCACTAACAAAGTAAGGATTATCAGCCTGTCTCCCAGGTACTCCCGCAATATGAAAGAATTTTGACCAAGCTTTACCAATAGATTCCTTTGCATTCTTACCCTTCTGCGTCCAGGAACCTGTATCAATCCTTGGTTGCGTCATTCCTCTTCTCCCACCTGCTGCCAAGTTATAGTCCTCCACCACCACAGGAGTCTCCTTTCGCGAACCAGCTCTTCTAAGCATCCTCTGGAAAGGATTTCCCCTCGCCGAACCACTACTACCACCAACACTACTACCCCCTCCATGCTCATATGCACCTCCTCTCTATGACACTCTCTGTCGGTACTCTTCCTCCGCCCTCGATTGGTTGATGGCACGCTGCAGCTCTTCATCCTCATCATATTGACCACTGGGATTGTTTCCCTCTGCTGCAGCCTCCTCCCTTCTCAACCTCTCTCGAGTCCGGTCAACGGTTGCCTTCTTAGCCCTATCCAAGTCACGCTGAAAATACTCTCGCACATCTGGCGGCACATTCCTGCAATGGACAACCGACGACCCCCTCCCAGCCAAATGTTGTTTCAATCTAGTTGCACCACCTCCTCCTTTCACAGCATTACAATAGTTGCATCGGAATCCGGGATAAAGATTTTCACCATGTTCCCATACTGCATCTTGCGGTCTGCCTGACATTGTCTCTACAAAAATTGACAACAAAAACATATCAATCCCATAAATAAAATCTGCGTAAATAAAACCTCCCTAAAATACAATGTCCCATAATACAACTAACTCATATATACACTACACCTAAGTCAAAGTACCTACCTAAGTCATATAATCACCTAAATCAAACCTACCTAAGTCATATAATCACCTATATCAAATCTACCAGAATCATTTATACATATGAACAATATTTTACCTAAATACTACATCCAATCATTCATATCTACGTTAAAAGGTACCTAAAAGAGGGATTAGGAGCTTACCCTGGAAACCGGCCGACTAGCCGCTGTTACCGCGCGATCGCCGGCGCTAACCGTGCGGCTAACCGCGTGGGAACGGTAGATCCACGGACCGGGCGGCTAGCCACTCTAGCCGCGCGGCTTACCGCGGCTAGGGAGCGGTTGCGCGGCGGAGCGGCGCGGTCGGCGGCGGATCCGCCCGAGAGAGCTGCGGACGGGGACGAGAAGGAGGAGAGAGTGACTGCGGTGAGGGAGATATTTTACCCTGCGCCGTATTTTGACCCCCCCAGCCTTTGGGCCGAACTGGGCCTTAATGGGCTGGCGGGTTTTTTCTTTTTTCTTTTCTGATTTAACTTCTAATGCTCGTAAAATATGCTAAAACAACGAAATTTGGAATAATTTTGACACCATTAGAATCTACACAACTCGAAGTATTTTTAGGAATTTTTTGGGATTTTTTTTTTCAAATTTCAAATTTGAAATTTGAACGGTTTGAAACCGGTCCAAACCGAAACCGCACCGCGGCGGTTTCACCGATAACAGCGGTATAAATTGCGGTTTCAGTTGGTAAAAAAAACCCTGTTCTCATCACAATAAGTCACAACACAAAATTCATTTCTCATCCCATTTGTTCCAAATTCACAGCTAAATTACAAGATGCACAACACAAGTCATCTCAAATTCACATTCACAATCACTATCTCACAAGAAACATACATTTCACTAGATCAAGAAAAAATGAATTCATCTCAAGAACAACAAGAACACAACAGGAACAAATGAATACAACACAACAAGAACACACCAGGGCCGGTCCCGGCGAGGGAGGCCAGGCCGGCCGCACCGCGCCCTCCAGGTTGGCCGCACGCCGCGCCTGCTGGCCGGCCGCGCGCCGCGCCCGTCGGGGAGGTCGCGCCGCCCGCGGGGGAGGCCGTGCCCGCCCGCGGTGGCCTCCGCGTCCACACGCCCTGAGAGAAAAGAGGGAGAGGTGAGATCCAGATTTGAGCGGAGGGGAGGGGAAAAGGAAAGGTGAGGATCGAGGTAGAGGAAGCCTGCAATAAATGAGAGGTGGGGGTGGGGGGAGACGCCAGGTTGCAAATTTTTTGTAAGTGCTCGCTGCTCGGCAGACGCACGACAGCGGTGAAGGGCATTTGTACCGGGGGTCTTTTTGACCCGGTACTAATGTGCCTCTTTTGGTACCTGATCTTCTTAAGCCCCGGTACTAATGTGACACATTAGTACCGGATCTAGCTCCGACCCGGTACTAATGTGTGTCGCAGGAGCGCTTGATGGGGTCATTTTTCCCACCCACATTAGTACTGGTTCCAAAAAACTGGTACTAATGTGAAATCGTGCCCAGGACCAAAGGTCGATTCTCTAATAGTGGTGATTTGTAATAAGAAAATGAAACAAAGTATTAGTCAGTTAATTTAATGTGAATGGCCTTATCTATCTATAACAACTATATAGATGGAACCTACTACACATCATGGATAGATTTGTCTCAACATGCAAGATGTCCACGTCACCATCCACTAGATCTTCTGTCAACATGCAAGCTGTCCACATCACCGTCCACTGGAATAATCATGAATTTATGTCTTCTACCGATTTTCTGCAGCTAATAGTATTCATACATGCATCGTGTTAGTCTTTGCGAGTACCATACTACACATTTCTAAGTAGTTCTCTCTCAATAAAATGAATATGTTTTCATCTACATTGTTGGTTGAAAAAAATGTTGCGATGCAATCATTTTAGTGTTTCTACTTTCAAATTGCATTTTCAAATTTTGTAGAGATTCCTGCAGCAACGCATGGAGTATCACCTAGTATAGTTATATTATCTTAACCACGGAAAGTATCGTGGATGTGTTGAAATAGTTTTGTGCCAAGCTTTCCTTTTCTTTTTCAAGTGCTTCCTCAAACAACATAAATGTTAATATGCGTACAAGAGTGTCAATCACCAGATCGAAGTGTTTTCTTCCCGTTGTTGGATTTGACTCATGCTTCGATTCTGCTTTCACTTGTTATGGATAAGTTGGTTCATTTGGAAGTGACCTGATGAAACAAGCCGTGAAGGGAAGTTACTATAATAGTTTGTTGGAGGTATTAGTTTTGTTAAATTTCTTTTCTGATGTTTTGGCTACATGTTCATTTGGAACATGTGCCTCTCACTATATTGTTTTTGTCTGATACATTCTCAGAAATGGATGTCTAAAGTCGGAATACTATCTTCCATTAAGAAAAAAAGGAGTCGTAAGTTATGCAAGTTCGAAACACAAGCACTTTATGTTTATACTGAGTTAACTTTTTTCCTAACTTTAATCATCAAATTCTTTGGTGGGAAACTGACCATTTTAAACTCATGTCTGAGCAGTATCCCAATATACTGCATGTCAACTTATCTGCTTCCCAAAACAATTATAAAGAGATTGGATGTAACAAGGAAAATGTTCTTCTGCCAAGGACGTGGTGGCAAGAAAAAATATCACTTAGTCAAGTGGAAGATCTTAACCAAACTGAAAAAGAGAGGAGGGGGGGGGGGGCTTGGTATACAAGATCTGAGAAAGTTGAATGTAAGCTTGTTATGTAAATGGTGGTGGAAACTGGAATGTGAGAGTGAACTTTGGCAAGAAATTGTTAGGAAAAAATATGTGAAACAAAAAACTTTGCATCAATTGACTTGGAAGAGCTCTAACTCCCCTTTGTGGAATAGCTTACTTCAGGTGAAAAATCTGTACTGGAAAGGGAGGACTATAAAGATAGGAAATGGGTAGGTCACTGATTTCTAGAGGGATCCATGGTGTGGCTCCTTGCCCCTTAAAGAAAAGTTCCCTGATCTGTTTGAAATATGTAATGAACAACAAGGGACGGTGGCTAAGATGTCAGCAAGAGGATGGAGTCTCTCTATTAGAAGGTGGTTGGATGAAAGAAACCAATCACAGATTAGGAGACTTAGAGATATACTTTTCAGTTGTGCCTTATCAAATGAAAAAGACTCCCCAAGATGGGTGTGGGAGAAATCTGGAATTTTCTCTGTCAAATCCATGTATAAACATATGTTCTGTAATGAAACTGAGGAAGCCTTGAAAAGATTATGGAAAGCCAAGATCCCATTGAAAATTAAAATTTTTATGTGGCTGATCAATCAAAATGGTATATTAACTAAAGATAATTTGATTAAAAGAAATTGGCATGGAGATAAACGTTGCTCCTTCTGTATGGATGATGAGAGTGTCTCCCATATCTTTTTTGAGTGTACTTTAGCTAAGTATGTTTGGAGTTTGGTAGCTAAGGTGCTGGGAGCAAAATGTAGACCTTCCTCCTTTGAGCAGTACTGGAGTTGGGTGCAAAGTTGATTACCAAAAGCCAGACAATACCACATGGTTGGGCTAGCAGCAATTTGCTGGGCCCTGTGGTTAACTAGAAATAAGTGCTGTTTTGAATATAAGAAAGTTAAATCTCCTACAGAGATCATTTGTTCAGCATCCTCTTTTATTTCTTATTGGGCAGGCTTTCAGAAAGAAGATGACAAGACAAATCTGGAAATGGGAGTTGAAGCTTTAAAGAATGCAGCGCTATTCTTCCATCCCCAGGCGGCGGAACCAGGGAATACAGGGGTGGTGATAACTCTGTGGTGAGGTGACGACGATGATCCTGATGCATGAAGGCGTTGATGTCTGTGGAAGAAGCTCTCTTTGTTGTTTCTCCCAGTGGTTGATAGCTTACTGAAATGTCTTTTAGCTGTTCTCTGCATTCAGTTCTATTTGTTGTGATGGTGATGTAACCCCTAAAATCAAGTAATTCTGGTGACCTTGATACAAGGCCCTAGGTGCCGATCTGTTAAGCTGTGCTATCCGTAGTTGGGTCTAGTCCCACTCACTTTTGGTTAGTTCCTGGATTGTTGATTAAGACTCTGTAATTTCGTTACTCTCTAGTAATGAAATTCGGGTATGTGCCCTCAGTGGAAAAAAATTATCAAAATCTATAAAACATACCAACCATGTGTTAAATCAAAGAGTTGCACGCATATCACAAAATAATAATTTCGTTAATGAATCTGTTAGGGTTAATTTTTGTGTTACGGACGTGAAATTATAGGTATTGAATCAGTTGACATGTCCATTATGTCAAGCTCTCCGTCGCAGAAGAAAGAAACGCAGAGTATCAGTCGTTGGGCTTTTTTGACGGAAGGGAAGGAGAGTGTGAGTAAGTTGGCCCATTATCGGGACGTCATTGAAGCCTGCCTGGTCCAGGAAGGAGGCAGAAAAAAAGAACTGGGTGGACCACGGGCCCTTCCTTTATTTTAGGAAAAAAATCCTTTTAACGTCCCTGAACTATTATTGAAGTCTGGTTTTCCTCCCTCATTCGCAAAACCACGTGTTGGTCGTCCCTCGCCTTCTAAAACCGATCTGGACAGTATATCAATTATTTAAGCTTTAAGATGACTTCAAATGAAAAAAGTTTGAATTACGAAGTTATAGATCTCATCGAAAGTTATAAGTTTTATATAAAGTTTATCCCCATCCAAGTTCATAAAAAAAGTTATGATTCTTTGAAAACATACTGACCTTACACCGCCATGGGGCACGACAGTTGCATATGCTACAGTACCCTGTGTGGAAGGTACTGTTCACAACCGGTGTGGCCCACGACAGTTAGACACTGTACCACCTCCAACCGCCGTGCCCCATAGCGGTTGGTCCCTACCGCCATGAGGTACGGCGGTTGTAGTATAATTTTGCTAAATTTGAGATCCATAGTATATTTTTGGAAAATAAAAAAAATAATAAAAAAAAATAAAATTTCGTGCTTCATTTCTCCTTTTACGTAGACCCGCGTAGGAGGAGGAGGCCCGCCCATAGGCAGGCCATATAGCACATGGCCTAAAAGATGAAACTTGTCAAAAAAAAAGATGAAACAGTTCCACGGGCTCAGCCCATGTATTGCTACCTTCCGATAATCTTTTATTTTTCCTCCCGTTTTGGAAAAAAACAATACGAGTACAGTGGTTGTCTGAGGTTTTATCAAAGTGTTTTCGCCCGCCTTCTGGGAAGCCTCGACCACTAACCACCTCCTCTCTCGTCCTCTGCCACGCGCACGCAGCGCGGCGTGAGCTGGCGGCAGCCCGTGCGGATGGAGCCAGGATCCGGTGGAGTGGAGCATCCATGCACGGCGCGGCTCGTCTACGTGGCCTGCTCGATCCCTGATCTTGACCAACCGCCTGTCGTTCGTTCCCCTTCCTTTCCCAAAAGCAAACCCTCCGCCTGACTTTGCATCATGTTTATTCGCCAACGAACGGAACGAATCGCGTCGCTAAGCTGATGGTCTGCCTGATGCTACCTAACCAACTAACCTTCAGATCTAACAAAACCAAACCATACTCTCTACATGCTCACCGGTCGACGCGACGATGCACGTACAACAGACAACCGGAGCAGTTTCCATCCGTCCACGAACACCCACTATTGTAATCGCCGCGGCACCACTGGGCCAGTGGCCACCACAACAGGCCAACCGCTCCTCCATGGATCGATCCATCCACCGTGCCGCTGACGCCAGCGCCCTCCCCTCGTGCCCCGTGCGGGAGGGCCCGCGGACAGATATCCTATTGCGCAGCACGGCACGAGATCTCATCGCCGCAGACCACCACCACCGCCCGCATGACAGCGCGATTAGGGCTGTGGGGGTCCAGCAGCCAGCCACAGGCAGTGAGGCAGGGGAATCCCTTCCCCACATGCTTGCAGGACGCAAAGATCTCTCCGCCGCTGCTGCTCTCTCCCTCCCCGCACGGAGCCCCTCTCCTCCTCGGCGTAAACAAGTCGTCCCAGGAAGCTGCGAGGAAGCTGCGCGCCGCGTGCGCCAACCGCCCCGGGGCGCGCGCGGCGGACTGGTGGTGGTGGTGAGGTGGACTGGACGCCCCCGCCCCAGGCCGGAGTGGTCAGTGGGCGAGTGGTGGTTGGTTGGCCAGCCGCAGATCGCGGGTACTAGTACTACTACCGGCCGCTGTCGGTGGGGCGGGGGGCCGTTCAATGCCCCGCCAGCCTGGCCGCGCCTCGGGTGCCGCGCGTCCCGACGTCCTCCCCCCGCCCGTGGTGAGTGGTGAGTGGTGACTCATCCCCGCGGTACGGCGGCCTCTGCTGCTCCCCTCCGCTGGGCCCACGCGTCATGGGCTCTACCGAGTGTCCGAGTGTGAACGCTACTACCAACCGTTTCCATGGTCTGACACTGCCGTTGCTTTCGAGGACTCTCAATGGACGCAGCGGTGGTCTCACTCACCACACAGTGCCGTCGCTTTCGGCTAGTACTGCGAGCGCCGCGGCGCGGTCGTCCGTCCGTTTCAACACGAGCCCAACGGCCGTGGCGTCACGTCCCAGTCCCACGATTTCTACGTACTCCGGCGCGGTGGAGCGTCGCAACACAACACAACCGCAGCAGCACGAGCACGTACGTACATGCCGCCCCCACGAGCAATAACCGCCTCCCACGGAACCGCGCCGCTTTTCAAAAGAAAAATATCTGCGCGCCAGGCTGGCTGTCCTTATCGAGAACCCTATCGCCCCCAAACTGCCGGTTTGGACCGACTCGCCCCCATCGCCGGGACCACCCGTCATAGGCACCGGCGCCCGGGCGGGAACGACAGGTTCAGGCCCAGGCTCCAGAGGTCGGCACCGAGGCGCGGGGGACGTACCGGGCGGGTACACGCCTGTACGGCGCGCGGGCCCCCACGTGGGGGTGGGACTGTGGGAGGGCGTGGACGGTCGCGATGATCTGGCGATGCGTGCACTCGCGCGCTGCGCAGTGCCGCGGCGCAGGGGGGATGGACCGGTGGTTTCGTGCGGCTCGGTGGATGGCAGGAATGATGGGTGCATGGATGGATAAGCACAGGGGAGAGGCGCGGGTCGCGTCACCGCCGCTGCAGCCTCCATCACGCGTCGGTTCTGGTTGGGCGCGCAACAAATTCCGTTCCGTTCCCCCGGGTAGGAGTAGGTTCCAGTCCACTCCACCGCTCCACCACGTCCGGCCCGCGCTTTTGTCGTGTTGCGGGCCTCGCCGTTGCGTCCGCAAGACGACGAGGAGAGCGGCAAAAGCTTGCGATCGTGGCCACTGAATTCTGCCTGCGGTTCGAGGAACAGCTGGCGCCTCCGTGTTGTACTACCCCGATGCCCGATAGTGACGGAGCTCGTAACGGAGGCGTTGGACGGTTGGAGCAGCGGCGCGGCCAAAGGCAAAGCGTGGAACGGACGCCGTCAGGTTACCGGAATTACCGGGCTTGCAGGTTCGGGAGACCGGGATCCCATCCGCCGTCCGTTCGTCGATCCGTTGGCCGTTACCGATTTACCGTTACCCCCGCGCCTCGCCAGTTCGCAACGGCACAAGGCGCGGCCGTTTCCCCACTGCCCCCACGTACGAGAACGAGGAGACACGGTTCAAATTTCGAATCCACCGAGGCAAAACCCTCCCGAAGGCTCAAAACCACATGGTCAAATCGCGGCACTCTCACTGAGACGCGGGCCCGGAGGAGACCAACCCCACATGCCATACAGCTGGAGAAAACGACAAGGCGCGAGGGGTACGGCCGCGTGAGGTGGCTCCGGGCCTCGCGACGCGTGCGCCGGAGCGCCAGCTGTATTTGCCGGTCAGGTCACCGGCCGCCGCGCCGCTATAAATACCCGCCGCTCCCCGGTCACTATTTCTCCAACCCGCCACCCATCTCTTCTTCTCCACTACTCCACCCCCGACGAGACAGGAACCGCAAGGAACCAAAACGCCTTTCCGCTCCGCCGCTAACCGCCCCACCCACCACACCACCATCAGCGATCGTGTGTGATTCTCGGCTTCTGGGATCGGAGACGATGGGCGCGGAGGCGGAGTGCGACCGGATCAGGGGACCCTGGAGCCCCGAGGAGGACGACGCGCTGCGGCGGCTCGTGGAGCGGCACGGCGCGCGCAACTGGACGGCGATCGGGCGCGAGATCCCGGGCCGGTCGGGGAAGTCGTGCCGCCTCCGGTGGTGCAACCAGCTGTCGCCGCAGGTGGAGCGACGGCCCTTCACGGCCGAGGAGGACGCCGCCATCGTCCGCGCCCACGCCAGGCTCGGCAACCGCTGGGCTGCCATCGCGCGGCTCCTACCCGGGCGAACCGACAACGCTGTCAAGAACCACTGGAACTGCTCCCTCAAGCGCAAGCTCGTCGTCGCCGCTGCCTCTGGCGTGGCCGCGGCCGCGGGGGCGGACGAGTTCGAGGTGCGGCCGTCCAAGCGCGTCAGCCTCTCGCCCGACAGCCCCTCGTCGGGATCCGGCACCGTCTCCGACCGCAGCGACCTCAGCCACGGCGCCGGCTCCGGGTCTGGGTCCGCGCAGATTTACCGCCCCGTGCCGCGGTCCGGCGGGTTCGAGCCGGCGGACTGCGCGATGAGCCGGCAGGTCGAGGACGACGACCCGCTCACCTCCCTGTCCCTGTCGCTCCCCGGCACGGAACAGCGGTTCCACCACGACCGCGCCCACAGCCAGTTCCAGGAGCTCCCATCGTCGCCGCCTTCGGCGCCCTCGCCTTCCCCACCACCACCAGCACCCGCTGCTCCTCCCGCCGCGGCGCCGTCGGCGTACCCGTTCAACCCCAACTTCATGGCGGCGATGCAGGAGCTGATCCGCACGGAGGTGCAGCGGTACATGTCGAGCGTGGGCGTCCGCGCCGGGTGCGGCCCCGCCGGCGGCGCCGAGCTCTGCATGCCCCAGCTGATGGAGGGCGTGATGCGCGCCGCCGCGGAGCGCGTCGGCGCCGTCGGGCGGATCCAGTAGCAACCGGACCAGTCCAGTCTAGGAGGAACCGAGGAACGCAATCTGCTCTTGGCAGTAGCAATCTGTTTTTTCTTTTAATTTTATTCTCGAAACTGCTGTGAAACCGAAACAGCAGTCAAGAACTGGAAAAAAGATGAGAGAGAGGGAGAGATGCAAGGCTGAGCAAAGCTCAAGCTGCAATGTAATGGCGGTCATGGCTACGGCGGCGGCGCTGCCTCCTCTGTACATACAGGAAAGAAACTCGGAAAATGGATCGCGCGCAATCTGACCTCGCCATTTTTTCTTAAATAAAAAAAAACTCGCCATTTTCACACACGTGTTTGGAGAAATAGCCAAAAGCTATTTTGAGGGTTTTTTTTTGACACAGACTATTTTGAGGGTTAAAGTGTAGCTTAAAGAAATAACCCTCTAAGAGCAACTTCAGCAGATGGAGTAAATTTGATCCCCTATATTAAGTTATTGGGGGTGGAGTAAAAATATTTTCATCCCTAAAACACAATTTGCTCCAGCAATTTCCCTATTCTCCTTCCCAACTCGTGGGTCCTACCGCGCCACATCAGCTTCTCCTTCCCCTCCCCAAATCTTCAATCTTTGGCCGGGCGAGTGACTCCGTGCGCGTGCCGTCCATTGCGCCGTCGGCTCTCCCGTGCGCCCGGCGTCCGTCATTCTCTATCTCGTCTCTGCTCTCGACGCCGCCGCCACTGCATCTGTCCTAGCCCGCCGCCGCTCCTCCCTCTCTTCTCCTCAAGGCTACTCTCGGATCTAGACTGCCGCCGCCGCTGCGTCTGTCACTAGCAGCTCGTCCTCCCTTCTCACGGTTCCTCGCAGATCTACGTCGCCGCCGCTCGTCCCTCTCCTCGGGGTCGCAGAGCTTAGGCTCCTACTCCTCGCCTCCGGCCAGGGCCCGCTCCACCCGTCCCTCCCGCTTCCGCAAGCTCGTGCAGGGCGCGCTCGGCCCCGACGCGCTGCGGGCGCTCGTGCCGGAGGTCGAGGCCGCCGTGCGGTCCACGCTCGCCGCCTGGGACGGCCGCGTGATGAGCACGTTCCACGCCATGAAGAGGGTAAGCACGCGTACATGGCAACCTCCACATCAGTGTGTATGCTTGTGCAATGTCGGATTGCTGGATGCTGAGAATGAATACGTTTCAGCTGTCGTTCGATGTGGGCATCGCGACCATCTTCGGCGGCGGGCTCGACGAGCGGCGGAAGGCGGAGCTGCGGAAGAACTACTCCATCGTGGTCAGCGGCGTACACGGCAAGGCGCGGCAGGCCGGCGACGCCCTCCGACCCGCTCCGTCGCAGCGCGGCGTCGCGCACGGCCACGAGCGTGGCGAGCATGGCCTCGCTGGTGGTGCCCAGGATGACGCCGCCGCCGGTGCCGCGGCCAGCGGCGGTGCGGTTCATGAAGCTCGCCGTGCTGCGGCCCGCGGGCGCCGCCGAGAGCCAGGAGCCTACCCGCAATCCGAGAGCCAGGAGCCGTTTCCACTTTTCCAGTGAGACGGAGGGTAGCAGAGAGGCTCGGTCGGCTCCAGCATCGCCCCCTCCCCAACCCATTGTGTCGGCCGGCCCCCGCCAGTTCTTGCGGCGGCGAATTCCGCCGCGATGGACCAGGACGCGGCCGCGAGCCTGGCAGCGGCGCGGCGGACGCTGCGGTCGGGGGTGGACAAGTCGCGGGCGCTGGGGCACGCGCTGGCGCGCGCGGGGCCACGGCTCGAGGAGATCCAGGCGGCGCTGCCGGCGCTGGAGGCCGCGGTGCGCCCGATCCGCGCGCCGAGGGCCGAGCTCGCCGCCGCGGGGCCCCACATCAACCGCGCCGACGCCGTCCGCGGCCTCGAGCGCCCGCTCCTGGCGGCGCGGGTGCGGGTGCGGGTGCGGGCGCGGGCGCGGGGGCCGCGGGCTGGGACCTGCCCGGGTACCTCGCCGTCCTCGCCCAGCTCGAGGACGCGCGCCGGTTCCTCGCAGGCAACTGCGGCCTCGCCGCGCAGTGGCTCGCCGACATCGTCGAGTACCTCGGCGACCGCGACCTCACCGACCCGCGGCCTGCGGCGAGATCGAGCAGCAGGGGGGCGAGGCGGCCGTGCTGCGGCCCACGGCCCACGGGCGCCGCCGGCGAGACCAGGAAGCGGGCGCCGCCGGGGAGACCGGGAGGCGGGCGGCGGCGGCTCAATCTATCTGTGATGTTGATGTGATGTACAGTGTTTTCGAATGGGTCCTACAGATAGGGGGTGGAGGAGAGGTTCCCTCTATAGAGGGGATGGAGAGAGATTTTTAGTCCATGGAGAAAAAGAGGGAGGGCTATAGGGAATCTGCTGGAGAAGATTTCATCCACTATATGACTATTTTTTGCTATTAGGGAGGGGATAGGGAAGCTGCTGAAGTTGCTCTAATGAAATAGTCTTTGAGTTGTTTTGATCCTAGAGCTATTTAGGTTATTTACCCTTCAATTCATATATACAAATCCATACACATGTGCTGGACCCATAAAGCATACAAATGCATAGCCATGTAATTAGATAGCCATCTTGAAGAACTGCGGCACCAGCTAAGTGGAAGAGCTCGCTGATTTAGCAGGCCTGGGCGGCGGCGCACAGCGTGAACGCGTTCGGCCGGAACCCCGCTTAGAGCGTCTCGCCAAGCAATCGCAGAGACTCGGCCTCCGCGCCGTTCCGCGCGAGGCAGGACCGCAGGACACCATGGCCATCCAGGATACGAGGTCCCGCAGGCCGGCGGGTATTCCGTCAAAGACGCTGTGCGCGGCGGCCATGGCGCCGCACTTGGAGTAGAGCGTGAGGAGGGAGTTGGAAACGACGGCGTCTGCCTCGAGGATGGTCCCCGTGTGGAGGAGGCTGGCGTGGAGAGCGCGGCCTAGGCGGAGGTCGCGGGCGCGCGCGGTGGCTGTGAGGAGCGCGATGCCTGAACGGCGGCACTGATGAAGCCCGGCGCCGGCGCGGGAGGGGGATGTGGCGGCGCGGAGACGGGCACGGCCGTGCGGGTGGGGATCCCGTGGGACGGTGGGAGTGAGGGGGGCGACGCAGATTTTTTGGTGGGACCCACCTGGAATAGTCTAATTAGCATATCTTGAGAGGATAATTTTTTTGGTTAGGCTAGTTGCAAATAGATCTGAAATAACTCACATGTTTGGCTTCTTTTTGAGCTATTTAGGCTAAAAAGATGAGGGTTAAAAAATAACTCATGGATTCAAACACCCTCAATGTTTGTTTGCTGTTGTTTCTCTTAATGCAATACGCGCGTTGCGCGTTCTCGAAAAAAATTGTTTGCCGTTGGAGCCATGCTGATTGCAGATTCACATTTTGGAAATTTTGGAAACGAAATAATGATGATACAGGTGCGAAACCTGCCGCGCCCAACGAATCCACCAAGGGTGTGTTTAGGCCCTCCGCAACGTGAGCTATGAGTGATGGCCCAAACAGAGAGAAGATTCAAGCCCTACTTCTTACACTGCAGCTCCTAAACTTGAGTGATGCTAGTGCCAAAAAAACTGGAGCGGCGCACCTACAGGCATCGGTGCCCAACTACTCATGGAGTCAACAAATGAGCAAAAATGTCAGGTTTCTTTCTTCCAAGCAGCTGTTCGAATATCATTTACCATTCTTGAGCTATTATTTATTTATTTGGTAGGTCCTACAAGTGATGCTACATAATTTCTCACGCTACAGCCAAGTAAAACGGTGCCCATTTTTTACTGCGGGACCCACTTATGTTTTGAGCATCACTTGCACACTGTGGAGGGCCTTAGATCTCTGAATTGGGATGCAAAATTCTGGATTTTGCACGGATTTTGGACTGAAAAGCACTGTTCCGAACTGAAAAGTATTGTAGCACTTTTCGTTTGTTTGTGGTAAATATTGTCCTACCATGGCCTAACTAGGCTCAAAAGATTCGTCTCGCAAAGTACATCCAAACTGTGTAATTATTTTTTGATTTCATCTACATTTAGTACTTCATGCATGTGTCAGCATTTTTGATGTGATGTTTGATGTGATGGGGAATCTTCATTTTGCATAGTGAATTTTGGGGGAAGTTGGGCTTCTAAGACTGTCTCCAGCAGCATACCGTCCCCCCATCTGCAAAACCAAGTTTTGAGAGAAGGAGGGAGAACACAACAGTAACTCGAAGTCCAGCAGCACGCCATTCCCCTTCTGCATCCGGCGCCGGCAGTTGCCTCCCGCGCTCCTTGGATTCCGCCGCGCCGGCGGGGATGGAGGAGGCGGCCGGCGAGCATGGAGGATCCGGCCACCGCGGGCCCTGCCTTGCCTCGCCGGGGAAGGAGGCGGCGAGGGCGAGGTCGCCGAGGTGGGGGAGGAGGAGGCCACGGGTCGAGCGCCGCCGCCAACCGGAGCAGATACGGCGGGAGGAGGCCGCGGGGTCGAGCGCCGGCGGCCCGCGCTTCCCCTGCACCTCCACGTCGTCATCGCCGGCGCCGTCTTCACGAATCGGCCAGGCTTGCTCTCGCGCGCGGATCTGTAGGTGCTCCGGGGCGGAGAGCTCGAGGAGGGGTAGAGGGAGCTTGCCCTCACCGCCGAATCGAGGGGGCCGGCCAGGCAGTGGCTCGCCCTCGCCACCGCCCTCCGTTGACCGAGCTCCACCACGGCCGGCCGCGGGGTGGACGACGGCGGAGCCTCGGGCGCGCCGGCCGTGGAGCTCCTCCGCGCCCCTGCTTTGGCGACGTCCTCCTCCTGCTTCGTCTCCAGTCCTCCGCTGGACCCTCAGCGGTGAGCGGCGACCCCGCCGTGGGCCTGCGGGAGTGGAGGAGTCCGCTGGAGAGGAGGAGTCCGTGCGGGAGTGGAGGAGTCCGTGCGGGAGCCGCGAGGAGAGAGACGAAGCGGTTGGGCTGCAGACCCCCCAGGAATGCGCGAGCGGGGACGCCTTGCCTCATTTTGCAGCTCGCTCTGCGGCGACCGCTGGAGCCGCTACAGTGGCTCCAGCATCTGCAAAACCCGGTTGCAGCACGGGTTGCAGAAGCTCCTGGAGACAGTCTAAACACACCCCAAATCGCGCAAGTTGACGATCTAGATCGGGGGCGGCGCGGATCCACCCCTTCCCGTAATGCGATCAGGCGCATCTTGTCTTGTGTCGTCCAGCTCTGCTCTGCCCTGCCCTGTCTTTTTAAGGGTTTGTTCTTTTGCTTACATTTGAACAGTGAAAAGTACTATTCACCTATCACATTTTCTCTCGAAAGAAACACTATTACAATACTATTCATTTACAACTTTACTATTCCTTTTCAACCAAAAGAACGGGCACTTAGTTTCCTCCATCGCCAAACCAAAACGTATTGCTGTCGTTCTCGCCTTTCCTTTTCCTTCCCAATCTGAGCGCCCAAACAATCTGTTCACGACAGCCTACTTTCCTGCTTGGTTCCAATAACATATCTCTTTCTAATTTTTGAAGATTTGGGATGAATCGGCGAGGTGTCATGCTCATAATCGAGCTTCACGACGAGCGAGAGGTCTCTCGGTTGCTGACCGCTCACCGGCAGACGGATGGATCGGTGGGATGCTCGTGCTTTGTTCGTGCGTGGAAAAGGTTGGAGTGGAGCGAAGCCGAAAGGGTTTTGGTTTGGTTTGCTTTGCTTGTCGGCAGGTCAGAAATGGACAAGGGAGTTAGGCCTACCGTTAGACTGAGTCCAACAACGAAAAGCATTTTCACTAGGCAAACGGGCGATTGCCTCACGTCTGCAGTGTTTTGCGTTCCCTTTCCGTCGCACCGTTTCCAACAGCGGTTGCATTTCCCATCTCCTTCGCGCCCCGCACTCGCGCCGCAGGCAGGGGCGGCCGGCGAGGCGCCGCCGGGCGCGCGGTCCCTCCCCTGCTCCTCCGCCGGCGAGCCGTGGAGCCGGAGGAGAGGGAGGAGGAGGGCGGCGCAGAGGTCAGGGAGGCGCCCACGGACGGCGGCGGAGGCCCCACGGACAGGAAGGAGGTTGGGAGGGGAGAGGTGGTCATTGGAGCCGTCGTCCTGCCGCGCTGGTCGCGCTCTGCCACCGCCGCGGCCGTCTCCGACATCCGCCTCGCCTCCCAGGACGACACGGGCAGCCGGCGCCGTCACCCTCCTCGCCGCGCAGCTCGGCACGCCGGGCACTACGGGCACCGCCGCGCTCCGCACCGACGCCGCGCACCACGCCGCCGCCACCGTCCACAGCATCCTCTGTGCCGAGGCGCACCGCGCCACCGTCGGGGCCCGACGGCCGCGCTCCTCCGCGCGTCGCCCTACACACGCGCCACCAAGGACGCGCTCAAGGCGCTCTTCGCCGGCATCAGTGGAGAAGCTCGGGGAGGGGCGGAGCAGGGCATCGGTGGAGAAGCTCGGGGAGGGGCGGATCTCCGGCGGCCGCATGCGCGACCTGCGCCCCTCCTCCCTGCACCCGGAGCTCCCTCCTCCCCTGCCCGGAGCCCTTTCCAGTGCCGGTGGGTCGCGGCGGGTGGCGCCGAGCCAGGGCATCCCGCCGGACTCCTCCCGGCGGGCCTGACGGCCTTCTCCCCAGCTTGGGCACGAAGCCGTGGGTGGGTGGTGGCTTGGTGGAGGCCGTGGCGGTGGAGGACGGCTTCTTCTTCTGCGCCGGCAGCCTCGTCCTTCTCCCGCGCGCGTCCGGACTTCTCCCTCCCCTGCTGCGGCGGATGCCTTCGAGGAGAGAGGCGATGCAAAGGGCAGTTTGCCTTCCGCTATGCCTGCTCTGTTGGAGGTCTCTCACAACATGCACAGTAGCCATTCGAGAGGCAAAATTGCATTTGCATTGTCTGTTGGACTCAGCCTTAACATGGAGAAGGTGAGAGATCTTTGCTTGTTCATTCCGACCGCTGCTTGGTTTGCTCGTCACGTGGCTGAGTGGCTCCATGATTTTTTTGGCGGAGGAATGGGCCTCGTTGCAGGGCCGGGCCGCACTGGTTGCCTCGAGGTGAATTTTTCTGCAGCCTGCTATGCTCTGAGAAACGCTTACTATGTTTGAGACACCATTTCAAGCCGCAGGAGAGGAGAAAATTCACTGAGCAACGCGTCGCTTCTCAACCCGAAGGCCGAAGCACGTTAGCAGTGATCGTTTGCCGCTCAAATTATAGTGGGTGAACTCCAAAACATGCTTCATGGATTTTTTCAAAAGAGTCTACGGGGGTTATGACAGCCAAGCTAAAATACTTCAGGGTTATTATCACACATGTTTTTAACTCAATTCTTCCTGTACACCAAATCACCTGCAAAGTGCACTGTGCACTCGAAGCCTTTTTGGTGAGCTAGGAAAGTACACGTCGATCTCCCCCGCACATTTTTGGAAATGAAAACCAGCTGCTACCCGGGTCTGCAAAGCCCAGCAGGACTCTCAAAAAGTAATACTGGCTTCTAACGGGCCTTCTTCTCCCTGGACAGATGTACATTTGTGGGAGCCAGTTTCGGCCCGAGTACGCAACTTATCCCCTGGGCTCTGTGCTCGAGCTCCCGCCGAGCGTCCTGTTACAAATATCTTCCATCGATTCTCTTTGTTTAAACTTTGAGCAACCATTGAATATTGACAAGAAAAACAAATGGGAACAAACAATAATATTAAATTGATTTTAAAAATATAATAATACTAAATTGATTTTAAAAATAAAATAATTTTAAATTAATTTTAAAAAGTTGAGTTGTTAATTGAATGGCCGAGAGCCCGAGAGGGTCCTCATGGTTGGGAATTGAGTGGGCGGCCTTTTACTCTGTTGGTGTGTTAGGAAATAGACCAGAGTGAACTATTGGTCATTGCCTATGGGGGTTGCTATTTAGCGCGCGTGCGTCGGCAGCCATCGATTTCCGACAGCTATTTATGGCGTCTACTGCCCTGTCGGTCCACCTTCTCTTTCGGTTTCTAGTGCGTGGGTGGATATCAATGTCGACCGGGCATCTCTGAGCCCACCACACATGTGGGCTATACTCGGGAGATAAGTTCCTACACACCTGGACAACTCGACCAGTGGGCCACGGTGCTGGTACCATGGACCACAAGACAAGACAAGACGGATAAGGACTTACTACGACTAGGATAGTTTTCTATAACTCGTATAGGCTACTCCGAGTCCTACTCAAGTAGTATTCTTGTACCAACCCGACTTGTAACCCTGCCTCCCGTGCTATATAAGGCGAGGCAGGGACCCCTCTCAAAACATACGCAATCAATACAGAGCCACGTAGCATACATGACGTAGGGTATTACGCACATTGCGGTCCGAACCTGTCTAATTGTGTGCCCCGTGTCTCACCATCGTGTTCCTGATCTCGGCGAGCCCCACCGCACAATCTACTACTTCGGGTACCCCGTCGTAGGCTCGGCGTGCTAGGTAGGGGATCTCGTCGTTGATCCGCTGGCGAACTCGATGGCTCTCGTCATCATCAAGCCAACCGTCGCTTTCCAGCAAGGCGACACCTTCGTTTTTGGCTCCTGGGTTTGCGTTGCTGACGGCGCCGGATCCTTCCTGCGTTTCTTGGCATCAACTCCGGAGTCAAAGCTCAAGTCCTCGACGCTTACGCAAGCTTCGATGGAAGAACTCGTCGAAAATTTCGGCGAAATTTCGCTCTCTGACCGGCTCAGAGACCTCGAGTCGGAGTCTGAGGACAACTCGACTTCGTCCCCTATTCAGTCTGAATTGCTCTCTCCAGCTTCACAGCTTGCGCTCAGCCTGGATAACATCCCAACACCACCTCTCTTCGGTCATCGCCATGTCAGTGCCGCTTACCAAGCTGCGCTGAGGTGCCTCATGTGCCTTGGCTCGAAGATCGTGCTCGAGTACTCTTCGGATTCGGACGTCAACCTCGACTACTATGATTCAGATTCATCTGAGCTCGAGTTCGACTACGGTTCGGATTCTACTGAAGCACAACAACTGACCGGCTCTGCTCAAGGACTGGTGATCACATCGACACCTGAGGGTAGATTCGTCTACTGGCCTGAGCATGTGCCTGCTGATCTCACCTTGGATGATCAGGAGCGCTTTATCGCTTGTCTCGACAACTTACCCTTCCAGGAAGGTGCCAAGCTCGTTGATTATGACACCGATACTGAGCTCATTGAGAGTACGGGTACTCACTCATCTTACCGGGAAGTTTTCGTCGTTGATGCATCTACTTCGCAAGGGCATCGTACCAATTATCGCTTTCCGGATGATGTATCTGATGATGAACTCTCTGCCAATGCTCCTGCTGATGAAACTGCGGAGGCCAAGACTGCACGTCATCAACGCAATACTGATCGTGCAACCCTTCGTCGGGAACTCGCGGAAGCTCTACCTACCCGTAATCTTCAAGAGGCTCTAGATGCGGTAGCTACTCGTCAATATCGCACTCCACAGGAAGCTATTAATGCGATCAACTTGCTTGGTCGCTCTATGCCTCGTGACAGGGCGGCTGCTGAAGTCGCAAAGCTGGCTGAACTAGCCTACACTATGCTACGTCAAAATACCAGTACTCCTAGTCACCATGGCAGCAGTGGAGGTGCTCATCGCACCACACCAGTCCTCAACGCACACGTCCGGAAGTTAGCAACAGGGGCAAGGGCGATGATGGCAGTGTCAATAGCAAATCGGGAGACTCTCGAACGACGCTCGCACAACAATCAATGCCAGACGTGCTGAGCGTGAGAAGCAAAAGGATGTCGACTCTGATTCCTTTCCTGCTTTCTCTGCTCGACTTCAAGCTCTGCTTCTTCCGGAGAAATTCAAGCCATATGGCATCTCTAAATACGATGGCAAGCAAGATCCAAGGCAGTGGTTGCGCTGTTATGCTCAGTCTATCACTAATGCCGGGGGCAATGATGATACTAAATGTATCTATTTCCCTTTTTTATTGGAGCAAGAGCCCCTCACTTGGTTCGAGTCTCTCAAACGTGGCTCTATCGACAACTGGGGATAACTCAAGCAACGCTTCACCAGCAACTTCGCGGGTTCTCTGGGCCGTCATGGTACTTGGATGGACCTTGCCCTGATCAAGCAAAAACAAGGCGAGACTCTTCGCGAGTACATGCGCTGCTTCTTTGAAAAGAGGGCTACTATTGTTGATGTTACCGAGAAAGAAGTCATAGATACCTTCCAGGATGGTTTTCATGATGACAGGCTTTTCCAAGACTTCGGTCGCGCTCGCCCAGCTAACATCACCAAGCTTAAGGAGATGATCACTCACTGGGCGGACAAGGAAGACAAGGCTCAGAATCGGTTCAAGCATCTTCGCAACAATCAGAACAACAACAACAACAACAACAATGCTGGTGGAAGCAATAGTGGCAAGCAACAGCAGGACAATCGCACGGGTAATAACTACTCGAGCAATCCTAATCGCAAGCGCAAGCCCGATAATACTGTTGCAGCCATGGAAACTACCGCCAAGCCTGAAGATGATTCTCACTGGGCAACATTGACCAAGCAGAAATGCCCATGGCACCCAGAGGGTGATCATAATACAGAGCAGTATTACCAACTTTGTCGTGCACTGAAAAGTACACCCGAACCAACGCACCCAAACCCGCGGTTTCATAAACACAAGGGGAAGAAGGCTAACACAGACAAAGACACTGGGTTTCAGCACCCCTCCAACACTGTCAATGTCATATTTGGTGGGATTCCAACCAAGCGCATGTAGAAGCTTGCACTCAGGGAGATTATGTCCATCCAACCAGCAGCTCCAACTTTTCTAAAGTGGTCTGAAACCCCTATTACTTTCTCAAGGGCGGATCAATGGACTAGTTTCTCTGAGCCAGGACGATATCCTCTCGTCCTGGATCCAGTGGTGGCAGGCTCCAGACTCACTTAGGTTCTTATTGATGGTGGCAGCGGTCTCAATGTCCTGTTTGCCAAGACCTTGACGAAGATGGGCCTGGATATCACCAATATGCTTACCAAGACCAACTCACCGTTCTATGGTATCATCCCGGGCAACACAGCTGTTCCTTTGGGTTCAGTTGTACTACCCGTTACCTTTGGGACTAAGGATCACTACTGCACCGAGTACATTAAGTTCGAGGTTGCTGACTTCGAGACTTCTTACCATGCCATCCTCGGCAGACCAGGTCTCGCCAAATTCATGGCTATTCCACACTACGTGTACCTTGTACTCAAGATGGCAAACCCCAAAGGAGTTCTCTCATTGCAAGGGGATTTGAAGCGTTCTTACGACTGCGACATTGAAGCCGTAGAACTTACGACAACTCAAGTACCCAATGCTATGATGGAAGTCTTCACCGCAGCTAAAAAGCTTGCTCCGAGCGAGCTGGAGGTTCCTGAGAAGACAGACACCAACAACAAGCCTGCACCGACTGGTGATGTCCTGCTCAAAGCCATTGCCCTTGGTACTGGTGACAGCAGCAAGACAACCATGATCAGTGCTCAGCTTGATCCTAAATAGGAAGACGCGCTCGTCAACTTTCTTCGGGCTAACCGTGATATCTTTGCATGGAAACCATCTGACATGCCAGGTGTGCCTAGGAGGTTGATTGAGCACTCACTCAACGTCGATCCTAACGCTACCCCCAAGAGACAACACCTTCGTCGCTTTGTTGATGACTGCAGGGCTGCTATCAAAAAAGAGCTCGCCAAACTACTCACGGCTGGCTTCATTCGGGAAGTCTTTCACCCGCAATGTCTTGCTAACCCTGTGCTTGTCAGAAAGAAGAACTCTAATGATTGGAGGATGTGTGTCGACTACACTGATCTTAACAAGCATTGCCCCAAGGATCCCTTCGGATTGCCGCGGATTGATCAAGTCATTGACTCTACAGTGGGCTGTGCTCTACTCTGTTTCCTGGATTGCTACTCCGGCTATCATCAAATTGCAATCAAGGAATCTGATCAAGAGAAGACCGCATTCATCACCCCATTTGGTGCTTATTGTTACACAACAATGTCCTTCGGGTTGAAAAATGCTGGTGCTACTTATCAAAGAGCTATCCAAGCGTGCTTCAAGAAGCAGCTTCACAAGAACGTGAAGGCATACGTGGATGACGTCGTTGTAAAGACTAGGGATCCAGTCATGCTTATCACGGATCTTGAGGAAACTTTTGCTTCGCTACGGGAGTAGCAATGGAAGCTCAACCCCAACAAATGCGTCTTTGGCGTATCATCTGGAAAACTACTCGGGTTCATCATCAGCCATCGTGGCATCGAAGCAAACCCCGAGAAGGTTACCACCATCTCCAACATGCAAGCTCCGACTACTATCAAAGATGTCCAGATGCTTACTGGTTGTATGGCGTCACTCAATCGCTTCATCTCGCGACTTGGAGAACGAGGTCTACCTTTCTTCAAGCTACTCAAGTGGCAAGAGAAGTTTACGTGGACAACTGAAGCTGATCAAGCTCTTTCTCAGCTCAAGGAGTTCTTATCCAAGCCTCCAGTCCTTACAGCTCCTCTGCCTAATAAAGAGCTCCTGCTCTACATCGCTGCGACTATTCATGTTGTCAGCACTGCTATTGTCGTTGAACGGCAGGAGGAAGGCCATGCTACCCTGTCCAAAGGCTGGTTTATTTCGTCAGTGAAGTTCTCTCAGAATCCAAAGCTCGCTACCCTCCGGTGCAAAAGCTACTCTATGCGGTTCTGATTACTTCACGGAAGCTCCTCCATTACTTCGACGAGTACAAGATTTCTGTGGTTACTAGCTACCCGCTTGATGAGATATTGCACAATCGGGATTCCACAGGATGGATTTCTAAATGGGCTGTAGAGCTTGGCGCTCTATCGCTTGAGTTCAAGTCTCGCACTGCTATCAAGTCTCAAGCTTTGGTTGATTTCATGGCTGAGTGGCAGGAAAATCAAGTCCCAACTCCAATTGAGTGTCCAGAACATTGGGTCATGTACTTCGATGGTTCACTCAAGTTGGAAGGCGCTGGTGCCGGGGTACTTCTGATTTCTCCCAAGGGCGAGCAACTCAAATATGTCTTGCAGATCTTCTGGATGGTCTCAAACAATGAATCTGAATATGAAGCTTTACTGCATCGTCTTCGCCTTGCAGTTTCTCTTGGCATCACACGACTACTTGTCTATGGTGATTCTTTGGTGGTCATTAATCAAGTCAACGATTCTTGGGATCGTAATGCTGAGAATATGGATGTGTACTGTCAAGAGGTACGCAAACTTGTTAACAAGTTTCATGGTCTCGAGTTCCATCATGTTGTTCACGACAACAATGTTGCTGCGGACGTTTTGTCGAAGCTGGGATCTACATGAGCTCAAGTGCCTGCTGGAATTTTCGTTCATGAACTCCACAAACCATCAATTCTGGAGCAATCATCTGCACCTACGACTACTTCAGTTCAACCTGATCGAGAAGTGCTCATGATTGACGTGGATTGGAGAACTCCTTTAATTGACTATATTAAACATCAGTTGATTCCTGAAGACAAGTCAGAAGCCGAGCGCATCTCACACCGCGTCAAGGCCTATGCTCTAATTGGAGATCAACTCTACAAGCGAGGCGCAAGTTCTGATGTACTCATGAAGTGCGTTTCTCGCGAAGAAGGCAAGGAAATCTTGGAGAAGACACACAAAGTAATCTATGGCAATCACGCTTCTTCCCGCACCTTGGTAGGAAAAGTATTCAAATGTGCTTTCTACTGGCCTACAGCTCTTGCTGATGCAGAGGAACTAGTCAAGAAATGCCATGGATGCCAATTCTTCGCCAAGCAACAACACATTCCAGCCTATAAGCTCATCACGATACCACCAACTTGGCCTTTCGCTTGCTGGGGGCTGGATATGATTGGTCCTCTCCCAAATGCACCAGGGGGATTCAACAGAGTTTTGGTGGCTATCGACAAGTTTACCAAGTGGATTGAGGTCAAGCCTGTTACCTGCCCCAAGGCTGATAGAGTCCTCGACTTCTTGGATGAAATCGTACATCGCTATGGGTTCCCTAATCGCATTATCACAGACCTAGGTTCGAATTTCAACAATCACCAGTTCTGGGAGTACTGTGAGAACAATGGAATTGATGTCCGGTACGTCTCTGTCGCTCATCCACGCGCCAATGGCCAGGTGGAACGCGCCAATGGGATGGTACTCGATGCTCTCAAAAAGCGACTGTATGATGCTGCAAATATCAAGGGCGGCAAGTGGATCAAGGAACTACCCAATGCACTCTGGGGGCTACGTACTCAGTCTACTACTCCCGCAGGGCAGTCACCCTATTTCCTGGTCTATGGCTCTGAAGCCGTTTTGCCTGCTGATGTCATGTGGCGTTCTCCGGCAGTTGATCATTACGAAGAAGGCGTAGCTGAAGAAACCAGACAGACAGATGTCGACAGTCTCGAGGAAGCTCGCTGCAACGCACTCGTTCAATCAGCTCGATATCTTGAGAAGATCCGCCGCTACCATGACCGCAACATTAAGGAACGCTCCTTCAACGTTTGTGACTTAGTCTTTCATCGTATCCAGAACACGGCAGGGCTACACAAACTCAACTCATCATGGGAAGGTCCTTTTTCTGTCGCAAAGTTACTGGCCCAGGCTCGTATCGTCTACAAACTCTTGAAGGCGAAGAAGTCGACAACTCTTGGAACATCGACCATCTTTGTCACTTCTACCCGTAGGGGGTCTCAACAACCCTCTCCAGACAGCTATGGTTGTAAACAACCCGTAGGGGGTCTCAACAACCCTCTCCAGGCAGCTTCGGTTGCAACCACTCAACAGGTAGCTACGGTTGCCACTACTCGTAAGGGATCAAGACAATCCTCTCCAGACAGTTTCGGCTGTATCTACTCGTGGCTAGGGCTGGACGAAAAGCTCGAAGCTCGTTAGCTTGCTCGAACTCGCTCGTTAGTGGCTCGGCTCGGCTCGGCTCGTTAGTAATTTTGTAACGAGTCGAGCTCAGGTTTTAGCTCACTATGATAATGAGCCGAGCTCGAGCTGGCTCGCGAGCCACTCGCGAGCCCTAACGAGCCAGGGTTGCAGCAGCCAGCAAACAACCTAATAGGTCCAACTTCAGATAACAGCCTAATAACTTGGAGTACTAGATTGCTTGTTGACTACTTGATTTCAGTGTTGGTTGGATTGCAAACATGTTGCATTTGTTGATTCCATACTTACCTATTAACTATAATTTTTTGAATTTATAACCGTTAACGAGTTGGCTCGCGAGCTTAACGAGCCAGCTCAAGCTTCTTAACGAGCCAAGCCGAGCCGAGTTCCTAGCTCGCTAAGATAACGAGCTGGAATGAGCCGAGCCATAACGAGCCGAGCCTTAACGAGCTGAGCCAGACTCGATATCCAGCCCTACTCGTGGCTTCAGCTGCGATCACTCGTAGGGGATCATGATAATCCTCTCCAGGCAGTCTCATTCTGCGACCTCGTAGGGAGTCATGATAACTCTCTCCAGACGACTCCGTGTCGTATAGAGCAATAAGTGGCACATGCTGTCCATGTCTCTATTTTTAATAAGAGGCTTCGGCCTAGAGTAACACCCTTCATAGTAGGGTCTCAGTGGAACTCTCATACAAGTTGCTGCTACAGCAAGGATGAGTTCACCACACTGTCCCCTACGGTCTTACTCGTTCTTCGGAACATTCTTGCGAGTACTCTCTCACTAGGCTCATAGCCTCAGAGGTACTTAATACATTGTAAACTCTGTACAATGTGTTCAGTAATAAAGTTGTTATATCAACTTGTTACTGTCCTTTGCTTATTTCACAACAAAGCCTTCTTTTACGCTGCTACAGCTAAGGTGTTCAACTCGTTGTGATTAAGTTAATGTTCTTCGGAACATCCTTTCGAGTACTCTCTCACTAGGCTCATAGCCTCAGAGGTACTTAAGACATTGTAAACTCTGTACAATGTATACAGTAACAAAGTTGTTATTCTATATATCGACTTGTTGCTGTCTTTAGCTTATTTTACAACAAAACCTTCTTTCATACTGCTTCTGCTAAGGTGTTCAACTTGTTGTGATTAAGTTAACGTTCTTTGGAACATATCTAGACTTGAGTACTTCTACTCGAGCACCGTGTCTCTTTTTGCAGCCATACACTCATCACCAACTCGAGTACTTGGCAATCACACAAGCATACAAGGGATCCAGATAATTGACTTACTCAAGTTTTCAATTATATTGCATAAAACTTGTTTGGAATTATACTTGTTTTTCCCTAGTGTTTATCCTACAGGTACATCTACCAGAGATCTATGAACTTGGAGACTGCTTCCGCGATTGGAGATGTTTATTGCATCAACTCATTCAGCCTGTCGTCGGTGCAATCTCCAGATCTTCCGTTCAGGATGACCGTCAGATCCGCCTCTGCGTAGAATGATTTGATGAAGCTCAAGACTTGATTGGGGATGGTGCAGGCCAGCTTCTGAGCATACTCCAGAATCTTCTTCGGCGTATCCTTCAACCGCTCCACAAGTGGACGCGACTGAACTCCGACAACTCTGGGCTCGAAGAGATTTGCCACTGGCTCGGCTGCTTCCGTCAAGGCTTTCAACTCAACTCGTAGGCCCTCGGCTTCTTTGATCTTGATCTTGAGGGACTGCATACAAGTTAACAAGTCATTCCAGCCATCAAGGCGAATCTGCATTTCGCGCTCAAGTTCCATGCACCGCACCTTATAATCGGCTTCAAGATCCAAGCGAGCTGATTCTTCACGGTTATAGGCCAGCTGCCAGTCCAGAGCCTTGTTCTTGAACTTTTCAACTTCCTCATACAGCTCTGCAGAAGATCAAGACTACTCATCAGAAGGCAGTATGCATGGAAAAAGTACTCTACGATGAATTCAGAAAGGGAGACTACCTTTGTTCTTCTGGCGTAATGATTTGTTCTTCCCAACAACGTTATCCTTCTGAGCTGTCAGCTTCTGGATTTCATTGTGGTACTCTGCGGCATTACCATCAAGCCTCTCTTGCAGCTTCAGAGACAAGGCTTTCTGTTCCTTGAGTTGTTCTTTGAGCTGCGTGACTTCTTTGATGTCTGCCGCATGTTGCTCGAGCAGGCGAGTCTTGCGCTTCGACTGCTTGACTACTTCCTGCAAGGGCAAAACAACTTAAGAGTCAGAGACAAGATATCTTTGGCTAAAAAGTACTCTACAAGAGACTACAACTTACCGCGAAGAGCTTCTCAACACCGCGGAACATCTCAGCATGCGCCTACAAGTTATCCTCATCCAGGCATGAGTCGTCGTATGGCATCAGGTCTTCAGCCTTGGATTGAGTACTCGCGCTAGCTGCCGAGTACATCGCAGCACTACGTAGAGGAGCCGGGTCTTCAATTATTGGCTCATGCGGTACTATGCGGTCTTCTGGGTTGTCTTCAAGCGCTAACCATACGTCTGTCTGACGCACGGGGGCTTCAGCAACAGGGATTTCTTCGTGGCGCAGTCCGGCCTCTGGATCAATTTTCAGGCCTTCATTCACCACTGCTTCAATGTCCTCGAGTTGTTGGGCCCTGGGCTTGGAAGCCGCCTCCACTGCTGCCTTGACTACATCGCTCCAGAGGAAGCGCATTGCTTGTGCAGCATCAGCTTCAGCGGCTACTTCTTGGGGCTCTGGAAGCGCATCATCTTGTTGTTCTTGAGGGTTCTGATCTCCTCCAGCAAGACTACTTCCAGAGGCTCCCCACTTCACATCAGTAGATTTACTGCATCAACAAATTGGTCAGCAAATTCAAGATTAACAACAAAGTAAAGTACTCGAGTACTTGAGTACTTACAGAGCAGCTCGAGGCACCGCGACTCTCGGCCCCAGCATATCAAAAAATGAAGGCGCCACTGTCACCATTGGCACATTGTCCACCGGCTGCACACTTTCTAGTCCCGTAGTTTCTTGTTGCTCACGCGTCGCCGTCTCAACGGTTGACACCAGAACCACCTCGGGTTCTGTTTCTTTTGCTGGGCTACTCGAGGGTACATTGACTGCACTCTCGATAACTTGCGCAAGTCAAAATTTAAGGCATTACAACAGAGAGCAAGTATTCAACATGATATTGACTACTTAAAGTTCTCAACACTCACCGTAATGGATGGCAGACCTGTGATCTTCTTCACAGCCCGCTTCCCCACCATGGTCCTCTTCTTCCGTGGCGGTAGCGTCACATCATCTGCAAGAGACGAAGCTGGCCTTTTTGTTGCCCCTGCGGAGACACCACTGGGGATTGGCGCCCCAGAGTACCTGTAACGGCTTTTCACTTCAAAACACTGTTGAAGCGTCTGGCTGTCATCGTCACTCGAGGAGGCGTCCTCCACCAAGACTTCTTCTTCTTCCCCTTGAGGAGATCGACTACTCTCGGGGGTTTGAGCCTCGGCTTCTGTCGGCTCTCCTTCCGGCGCTTGTAGTGGATCTTGGGGATGAGGAGGGATGGAAACAAACTTCAAGACATCCTCCTGTGAGACAGAGCAAACATTAGCTACACGACTACTTCTAATAAGTACTTGGGGGCTAGTCTGGATTACTCACCAGTCGCAGAGGGTTGTCAGCACTATACTCTTGGACAACTGCAGGCATTCCGTGAAGATTCTTGAAGATCTTCTGCAGTCTCTCCATCACGAGATCGTCACTGATCTCTTCTGAAGACAGCCTTGAGCCATCATCAGCTCCAGTGTACTCGTACCCAAGATGCTCCCGTTGCATCAAGGGTTGTACCTGTCGCTTCATGAAGCTGAAGGCTACTCTCTCAGTAGTCAAGCCTTGCGCCTTCTTTTGTGCAATCTTTGACAGCAGCTCTGGAATCTGAATGCACTCTTGCATCGTTGGCTCATCTTTCCAGAGCCTATCATATACTGGCGCAAACATGCTTGGCTTTGGCAGCTGAGGTGGGGCGTTGTCAATGTAGTACCACTTGGTCTTACAGTCCTGGTTCGAATCCATCAAGTCGTACTTGAAGTACAACTCTTGTGCCTTCTGGCGCATCTGAAGACCGGCTCCACCGACTACCACCGGGAAATTGGCATTGGGCTGCGGCTTCAGGCGGAATATCTTCCTAAACAAAGCCCAATGTGGGCGAATTCCAAGGAAGGCTTCGCAGAAGTGCATGTACACTGCGATTTGAAAGATGCTGTTCGGGTTCAGATGCACGTGCTCCAACTTGAAGAAGTCGAGGAAGCCCCTGAAGAAATCTGATGACGGCAGAGTCAACCCACGCTCGACGAAGTGGCTGAACATCAGGATTTCATTTGGAGTCTTCTCCATTGGCCACGCATCTCCAGTGGCAGAGCTCCATCCAGTGATTGCCTTCTCGCGCAGCAACCTAGCAGCTTCGAGGGCCTTGAGATCATCCTCCCTCATCTTGGATTTCTTCCAAGACACAACCTGGCTCGGTGGTTTCGTGATTACCACAGTTTTGTACTTGGGCTCCGGCAACTGATTTTTGCCGCGGCCGGACTTCCTCTTCTGTCCCTTGGACGGTGCTGGCTTTATCCTTCCTGTCACGAGGGTCTTCTTTTGCATTGGCTTGAGGGCTGCGAGGGGGTGGAGATGCGCACTCTTGGTAGTGTAGACGCTCGAACTCTATGGCGGCTACGGATGCCAAGGCTTTCTTTCTAGATCTAAGGGCGAATGGAAGCTGTGAAACCCTAAGGGATACCCCTTCGGGTATTTATTAAACCAAAACCCTAACGGTTCGACCTGGTGACCCTTCGTATTCAATAGATTGGTTTCACACAGGCAAAATTCTCGGCTAAGTGAGAGGACTTAAATCCAAGACCTGCTCGGATCCATCTCGGGGGCTTGACTACTCGATAGAATTGGATTTCACTCAGCTACAGTACACTGAATTTAGGCCACTATTCTACAGTCAGATTGGATCCTTCAATTTGAGAAAGTACTCGACTCAAGGCTCGGGGGCTCCGTGCCACGTGTCCTTAAGTTTTTCTCAGGATTTTTTGGGATTATTTGATGAAGACTACATATTGACCCTCAGCTTGAATTATCAATTCGAACTAAGGCTCGGGGGCTACATCCATATAGGATGCGATTTTTGCAAATAGCATTCCTATATAATTTCTTCGAATTGTCTACGGATTTTTCGGAGCAAGATCAAAGAGTAGAAGATTAACCCTCAGCTTGAATCCTGGATTCGACCTAAGGCTCGGGGGCTACATTCCATATGGAATGCGATTTTAGTAATCACATTTCCATATGGATCTTTGATGCAAAGATTTCAAGAACAAAACGGGTATTATTGAAGACCTTCAAGGGAAGTACTCGGGGACGCTTGGGAACAACTCGAGAAGACTTCAAGACTATTCGTGGAGTTAGCTGGAGTACCTTCCAGCCTCGTGATGATTCAAGTAATATTGTAGATTGAAGCTTGCAGAACTCGGGGACGCTTGGGAACTACTCGCGGAGACTTTCAAGACTGCTTGGAGCATCACACTCGACTACAAAGTACTCGGGGGCTTGTCGACCGAGCATCCCTGGGCCCACCACACATGTGGGCCATACCCGGGAGATAAGTTCCTACACACCTGGACTACTCGACTAGTGGGCCACGGTGCTGGTACCGTGGACCACAAGGCAAGACAAGACGGACAAGGACTTGTACTACAACTAGGATAGCTTTCTATAACTCGTATAGGCTACTCCGAGTCCTACTCAAGTAGTACTCTTGTACCAATCCGACTTGTAACCCTGCCTCTCGTGCTATATAAGGCGAGGCAGGGACCCCTCTCAAAACATACGCAATCAATACAAAGCCACGTAGCATACATGACCTAGGGTATTACGCACATTGCGGTCCGAACCTGTCTAATTGTGTGCCCCGTGTCTCACCATCGTGTTCCTGATCTCGGCGAGCCCCACCGCACAATCTACTACTTCGGGTACTCCGTCGTAGGCTCGGTGTCTAAAACACTGACAATCAAGCCATGACTTTCAGACCTTATATTATCTTTCACTACACTCTCCGTTGTCATTTTTCTTTTTTTTTGTCTTTTCTTTTTTCCCGCACTGATTCCATTAATTAATAGGAATGAAATATTACAAAACACATTTAGACACAGAACTTATACAGGAAAAGTTATACAGATACATTTAGTCATAAAGTTATGTAACAGAAAAGTTATATGCATAAATTATATTTATAAATCGTGATACAAGAAAAGTTATACAGATAAATTTAGTCATAAAGTTATGTGACAGAAAAGTTATATGCATAAATTATATTTATAAATCATGATCTATATGAGTTATATATAAAATTTATGTTCATAAATTATGTTGCAAAAATTATGTACATAAATCATGAACAAAATATATGAAAATAAAACTTATGTATACAAGTTATGTGTACAAATTATGAAGGCACAAAATTGCTGATATAATTTATGTGGTAAAGAGATATACTTGTGAGAAAAGAAAAAGTTATGCATCTAATTTTTCTAAGAAAAAGTTATGCATCTAATTTTTCTAAGAAAAAGTTATGCATCTAACTTTCTTCGTATAAAAAGTTATAAGCACAACTTTTTTAATGTTTTCGGATAAAAAAAGAGAAAAAACTTGACCTCGCCGGCGCTGCTGCCTCCATAGAAAGCTTCATGACGCTCTGCTTAGCTCCGCTGAGAGCCAGTGGTACCCCATCTTTCCCTAAAAAAACCTCACCTCTTATTGTAGCTGTCGTTGCTGCGCGACTCGTCGGAAGCCGCCATTGGTCTCCACAGCCGGCCGGTGTGTTGATGGTTCAATAACGTGCCAAGGTTCACCGCAATCTTACGGATCATGTAGTACCTTTTTCCCTCGAGTATCACCCAAGGTATCGAATCCGTGGAACGTCTGTAACGCAAGACTCAATCTAATAACCGAGAAACACTTGCGTCTTGAAGAAGTTTCGAATGCATCTAATCTACTAAGATCATGAGAGGTAGCAAGAGAAAGCATAGAGGTACCGATCTAGAGGGGTCTAGATCGTGTTTATGTCGTAGTTCCGAGCAAGATAGAAGAAAGTAAAACGAATCTCATTAAAAGCGTCTTTAAACCTTGACCTTCGATCAAACCCCCTAAGCCGCCCCGCTGTACTCGGTGTCAACATCCTGTCACGATGTTCCCCTTTCTTCGCGGTCGAATCTTAGAGCACACTCACAAGGAGTGCGTTGAACTACTTAGTGGATCGGGTATGCACCTCTATCCACCGCGGCTACAAGAACATCCCATGCAATCTATCTCGAGAATAGATTGAGGAAGAAAACACCCAAGCAAGAACAAGAATCATAAACAAAGGTACTCGATCGCTAGAAATCGGATCCATTAAAACTCCATCACAAGTGTATACATGAATAAGATCACAACCGGGATCCAACCTTGATCTTGATCCAAGCCTCCGGAACTCCGGTGTGGTCTTCCTTGCAAGGTTCCCACGCCGGCTAGGTAAACCCTAGGTGACTAACACGACCCTCCTCTCCGAGATGGTGTCCCTCTAGCTCCTCTGCTCCTCGGCGGCGAATGACGAATGGCTTGATGGTTGGTACTTCGCACGGGGACTATAAATAGCCCGAATGGGTGCTAGGTCAAAGGGGGCAGCGAACCGACCCACAGGAGGGCCAGGCCGGCCAGCCAGCCGGCCCAGGGCCTCCTCGGCTCGGTTCGCCCCCGGTTTTCTTCCCGAAGCTTCTCGCGACTTCCTGAGTTTTTGCCGAGTTGCATGTGGGTCCTTGACGTCATTTTCCTCGCGGTTTAGATAAGGGTGCTTGGCGCATGAACTCCCGCATCTTCCGTCTAGGTCCTCGATACTTCTCGGCTTCACGCTTTAGTCCTTGGTTCATTTGGAGTCATGTTCATCTTGTATCCTGGCTTGTATCGGGCTCCATGATCTTCTTGTAAAACCCTTGATGAACTTTCCCTGGAAGTCCTAATTTAGGCTCTTGATTCCTATGTAAACAATAAACTCCAAAAAACATGCGCGAGTGCGAACTTAACATATAATGGGGGTTAGGATCATTAGTGTGAATATCAAATTAATACCAACATTGAAGGTAAACTCATGGCTAGGTTGACAGAAATCGACCGCCAACATCCCCCCATGCTTAAATCTTGCTCATCCTCGAGTAAGCCTTCAATGGATAGCAGAGTTGCCTTTCGATGTTCATACCCTACACTTGATCATACATGAGAAAACATAATGCTCTCTAAATTTATATTCATTAAAGTTCCATAATGTACTAACTTTTATCTTTATGGAGGTTAGATATCATTCAAGCTCTTTCCACAAGTACTTGATCATGCTCTTAAATTTTTAAATAAATCTCAGAAGTTTTGAAAATAAAGAATGAGATAAAGAGAAAAAACGCTTTACCAAGATAAAAAATAACCATCTTGCATCTTGCTCATGTACTCTCATCTCATCTTGTCTCTCAAGCCTACTTGTTCTACTCCTTTCCTCTCTCAAAGTATATAGTGGAAGGCTTTATATAGAGCTATAGGAAAGTTTAGTCCTACCAAGATATTATAGCTGGGATATTATCAAAACATGGCTAGCTTCTCTTCAAAAAGGTCATTGGAAAAATAATATTATCAAGGAGGGGGGAGAGAGATCAACATACACTTTTAGATAGGTGGACATGTGCAAATGGCAAAGAGTGATCCCGAGGCACAAACGAAGTCCTCGTTATCGGATTGCATATGGTTGGAAAGATGAGTATGGGTCTTGATCTTGAATCCTCTTGAAAACTCAAAAAGTACTAAACATAACTAGAGAGCTGGGGAGCTTTATTATTATTTTTCTTTCTTTCCTTTTCTCATCATACTTTTTCTTTTTTTATTTATTTGCCCCCCTTGAACTCTAGACTATACTAGCACTTCCTTGACAACCCCCCATGCTTAGACATTTGCTCATCCTCGGGCAAAAGAGGTGATAAAAATGCCAAGGTAGAAAATGAAGCTCTCATATTTTCTTAGAGAGAGATACTCAAAAATCTTCTAGGGATCTTTTTAGAAGTCTCCGAAAGTCTTGCTCACTTGATGCACATTCCTTGTAATCTTCCTCGAAATATTCATCCATACTCATATATTGGGTTGTGGTCAAGGAGGTGAACACAAACAAGATATTTTTGGGTTTTGTGGGTGGATATCTGGCGAGGTTTGCAAAATTTCCAATGTGGAAACTTACAATGCACAGATAGAAGAGGCTAGCCTAAAGAATGATACGCAAAAACGGAATGACCAGCTTCTTAGTGTCGGGCCAGAGAAATCAGGCCTTGAATTAATGCACCCAAAAATAAATCTTGTTTATACTAATGTTTTGCACTCAAGTGAATTTTGGCTTTGGATAGGTAGAGCAAAATGCAAGCAGTACTCATGACAAGGTTAGCATAACTTTTTAAGAACAAAAATGGTTCTTTGATTCATTCAAAATTGAGAGCAACGAAAAAGAACTATGGGACTTAAGTTATCATAACCTCCACACAAGATTGTGCTAGCATTTAATTAAATTTCAGATTCATATTTAAAGAAAGCATTAGCTTAAACATGCATAAATCAAGCATAAGATCGAGCAAAGCGGTAACGATCATCACATATCAACATGGTACAATTTTCCATCCATATTAAAGATCATAAAAACAGTGGTGAAACTTATTCATGGTGATGGAAAACAAAACAATTACTACCACACACATGCTGAAATTAAATAAAAACAAGAAAATACTACGCATACTGTTGGCGTTTCTTAACCTCAACACTAGGCGCTGTGGTAGCGTGAGCGTGTAAGAAACTCCTGGGTACACTGACGAGTGCGAACTAATCCGCAAGCGCACGGATACACCGTTGTAGCACTTCCCCTAGGAGAATGAGTATTCCCTTAGGGTATCGTTCCCTAGGACGGAGAGTAACCAGAGAGGGTCTATCCAAGGGCACCAGCTTCTGCTGAGGTAGGTAGGGATATGAGAAGCACTTCCTTAAGGGACTTAGCTCTCGAGATGGATATGTCCGCCATTAGTCCTTCCCGTGGGGTGAAAGCACATCCTAACTTTTTAGAGAGAGGCCAATGTACTGACAACAAGCCTAACTCGGTACGCAGGCGCGGAGGGTTGCAAAGGGTCCAATAGGCTGTCACCACTGCGGCCTACCTCTATCATTACGCGAACGTACGCGGTCTTAGCAGGAAAACCAGAGCCCAGACACCACGTTTGTACCCCAGATAACTACTATAGTGCGGTTACGTCTGTCGACCCGCTAACTACACTATAGCAACCCGTATAAATACGGAACCACGAACTAGAGAAAGAATGGAATCAAATCATACTATTCATCAAGCTACGGAGCAGAAAGGAAGCTATGGATGCAAACAAATGAGATATAGCAGACTCACTTAGCTAAACAGGATCAGAGCATGCGAACAGGTATATGGACTATTGAGCTAGCTCTAAAGGATCGAAGCCTTGTGTCACGAAGAACACAAGCCTCTAACTTATGAACGAGCTACGAACACAAGAACAAATCAAGCATGCATGATGTCCACTATAGTCTAAATAAGAAATGCTGAAATACTCACTTTGATCTAAATGAAGAACAAGCATCAACGAGGACATCAACTCACTCCTCACCCCTACTCTACCTCTCAACTAATCCTAATCTAGATCTCTTCTCAACACCATTCTACCACATAGAGGTGAGAATCACCTCACATGGGCAGAATTAGAGAGAGGGAGAGAGAGCTACACAAGAGAGAAGTGGAACTTGAGAGCTTGGTGGTGTGTGTGAAATGGAGCCCCTCCCCTCCTATTTATAGACAAGGGAGTGGCTTGCTCCGGGGCTCCAAGTGCTCCAAAACACCCCGGGATGCAGCCAAGGACCAATGAGCGAGCACCACGTGGAGGGGGGAGATCAACCGACCCTAGGTCGGTTCGGCCGATCCTAGGGTCGGCCGAAGCTCCCGGCCTGCCATCTGGCGTGTGCTTCCTCTAGCTCGCTTCCATGTGGGCCCTAGTGCCTCTCCTCTGTGCATGGCACGTTTCCTGGCGGTTTAGTTGGCAAAGTGGGCCCATGGATCCATGTGATGCTGACGTGGCAGCGTATGATTCGTCGAGAGTTCTTCACATGGATTGGTGACATCATGGATCCAGGAGAATCCATGTGGTAGCCCCTGATTGTCCAGCATTTGAGTGCCTTGGATTGGAGTGGAGTGAAAGTGCATGGATTCCTCTCATTTCTTATGCTAAATACCTGCATTCAAATAAACATCGACACTAGTGGAAAGTATTAGTTTAAGCTCCTATTCTAGTGTGGATGTGCAAATCATGCTCCAATTTGCAGGAGTTGATGGCCATAAAAATAGCACTTAACAACCGTCAACAACACCCCCACACTTGACTTTTGCTCGTCCCGAGTGAAGGGGAAACAAAGCCAAGTGGGTCATGAATACTAAAGAGTAAGACAAACATAAGAGATATTCCAAGTCATACCTTGCTCCTGTGAACCTCTGTGGAGTGGCTATCATGTCTCCTTGGGTGATTGAAAAGTAGAACAGCTGTGACTCAAGTCACTTATGCACCTGATGATAAACACCTTAGGGTTTTGCAGGTTTTTCATAAACAAAACTCTTAGTGGCTTCCTCATTTGATTCTCTTAGATCGCTCAATGTGTATATGTCCTCACTAAGGCATTTGCCTTTCTTCATCCTACTTCTAATGATGGCTATATGTGGAGCTCAGGGTAGGATAAAGAGAAAGCATACTTGCATCACATATATTGCAAAGTCAAAAACTGGATCCACAGAGAAAATCAAATCATACCATCAGATCAAGATGTGCACCGGTATGGCTATGGTGGGTATGGTAAGGTGGATACTACGCCCGGAATGGGTGCTAGATATTACCATACATATATGATGGGAACTATGGGTTGATGGTAAGGTGGACACTAGCCCCGGAATGGACACTAGTTATTACCATCAAGATTATGGAACTCCTTTTTGCATGACCATCTCTTTCCCTTTTTCTCCTTTTACTTTGGACATGGGCTATCCTTTCTTTCTTTTTTTACAGCACCAACATGCTTTGAGCATGTGTATTTATTTATTATTTTTTTCATAGCCCATGTCTCTTTTTGAAGGATACTCATAGAGAGAGAGGTCACATCACCTATGGAGCTTATTTTTGTGTATCGGATGAATGATACAATGCTAACTTCCAGTGTAGAAGCATAGCAAGGGGAAATAGGTAGGGTGCACATGAATCTTGATCGTGAAAGTAATGAAAAGAAATCTCATGAGGGTCACAAAATTTGACAAGGCTCAATGCAACAAGCAGCACATGAATCTAAAGTTTTCACCTACGAAGATCATATGGCTCTAATGGGACAGAGGCATATCAAAGAGGAGCCTTTCCAAGAGGTTTTGAGTTTTCAAAATAAATAACCCAAGAGAGTTAGTCATCAGAGCAACAGATCATATCATCCAGCCATATCGTTCTTATCAATTACTTAGGTGAACATGTTTGTCCTTAAGGAGGTTATGGTTCACAAGCATCAGGTAGATAACAGGGAATAAAACATATGTGAGTCTACTCAGGTATCAAGCGAGCTGGGTGATCTTTTAGCATCATCATTCGAGTTTTAGTTTGGAGATAGACAGATATAACTTATAAAACTTAGGAATGAAAGAGAGTGAGATGTCGAGATGCAAACCGGCGCTATGCATGGAAGTTGAACCGTGAGAGGCTCTCCACAGGAGTGAACTCGTGCGGGTCCTGTTCAGGTTCTCTGTAGGTGGTCGATCGGCTAGCGCGGAATGCTCGCAGTGGGTACGTGTGAAAACGTCATGCCTGCATTGGGAGAGTCGTGGCTCTTCCCCCACACTGTCTCGAACCTAGATGTCCTCTAAATCAAAAGACCAAAGTAATGACACAAGGATGGCTAAACCGGGTTACATGACCGGTGAGCCACTTTATTCAAATCCAAAATGTTCTAGAATCAAAATGATTAGGCGCTTACACACATGCAAAGAAATAAATGAAATAAAGGGAAATAAAAGGAAATAAACCTAGACCTAGACTAGCACCTAATGACTAAAGTTGGGGCTAATCCCCACTACTCAGCAAGGATCTGCTCCTTCCCCTCAGCAACTGCCAACCTCTGCAGCTTCTGAGTCATGTCCTCCTCCAGCTGGCGGTACTCACGCTTGAGCTCACAGTACTCGTCCCTCTGCTTAGCCAGCCCTTCAACTAGCTTCTCATGCTCTACGAACAGATCAGCTAACTTGTTTGCCAGCTTTGCTAAAGCAGGGGTCTTCTTGGCGCCATTGCTCTGAATGTCGGCGGGGATCTTGAACAAGACACGCTTGCACGCAGCGGTCTTGTTCCCCATGGTGGCCATCCTGACTGGGAAAGAAGGCGGGGAGGAGGAGCCTCGCCTGGACGACTACAGCGAGGAGTCAGTGTGCACCCTGCGAGTGCTCTCTACACTCCTGCCTCTCTCGGGAGTCATGGCCTCCGACGATCCCATCACCTCATCCAGGTCATCGAGCTCGACGAGACGAGAGGAGCTACCTCCCCTTGAAGTGAGGGGCGAAGCCGCCCTACGAAGCCGAGCAAAGCCGTAGCTGGCCATGGATGCGCTGGGTTTAGGGAGGTGAGTTGGAGGAGATGGATTCACAACGTGAAAACTCGTCGGAGGGCAGGGAGAAGGTTTCTGGAGGAGAACGAGATGCACACGCGAAAGAAGAAGGGAGGCGGCATCACCAGGGTTTCGGCCGAACCTGGGTTCGGCCGACCTTAGGTGGGCCCCTCTGGCCTTCCCCCTTCTCGTGTGGGCTCCAGCAGGTCTCAAGACCAAAGGCCCAGGTGGATTCCCCGAGATGGAAAGGTTGGCTTAGGCTTAAGGCTAGGATAAGGTTGAGGTTGAATAATCAACCTCTATGATATAACAACCTTGGCCAAGCCATAATATACCCATGGAAAATCTGGGGGAGTTCACCTTGACAACATACCTGGTCCGTCAAAGGTGTAGGAACTTCTGATGGGGATCATGAAGCGTTCACTGTGTTGCCACGATGGTGTTGCCTTCCTGTGGTCCCTTTCTTACTCCTCTTTATCTTGGCAAGTTCTTTCTCCTGCATAGTCAATGTCCACAAGATACCCGAAGGATAATTCTTCTTGGGGAAATGAGATGAGTCCCAAGAGTACTCAGGGTACGGGTGTCTTGCGATCTCATGTCTCAACTCGTGACCATCTCCTTGCAGATAATGTTGATGTGACGATGAGTTCTGATCTGCAAGGGTAGTGCATATACGAACTCGAGCCCAAAAAGTATATCGAAGCTGAAAGTAGACATGATCATCCCAGAGACACCGAGGCATCCCTGAGGTGGTCATGGGGCTCGAGAACTATAGCACTAGGGTCTCGAAACTCGGAGATGAAAAGATTGAGCACTGAGGCTAGTGTTTCATCAACAGATACCGATCTCCGAGTGAACTCAAGCTCAGAAAGACACTCGGCCTTTAAAAGGATAGAGCATGGACTTCCAAAGGTGGTGTACAATCAAGAACTAGAGTTCGGATGAAGAACGAGATTTCACTCGCTCTTACCTTAGGCAGAGGGTTCGGTGTTCTCATCGGAGTGATGGAAACATTCCGAGGTCTGGCCTAAGCTTCCAATGGGAAGTTATGGATAAGCTGGAAAGTGCAACTCCCATTGGGCATCGATCGAGTCAGGTGTAAAATACGAAGTTCAAGCTTCTCCTGACTGATCGGCATCGATCGATGTGCTTGAGATAAAAAGTGAATGTACTCCAGTCGATCGGTAAATGATCGTGCTCCTTCGGTCTGATGAATGAATCCAATGGATTATAAAGCAGAGACCGATGTCTTGGTTTATACGAAACTTCAGTGCAAGGCACTTCAGCTCAAACCTCAACATAGAAACACGATAAGCCTCTCATACTCTCCTTAGGAGATAGTAGTGAGGATCGAGCAAATCATCCTGGTCGGGAATGATCGTTCTTTCTGAACTACCCTCTCCGTCCTCCCACGAGACAAAGTCTCGGGGAGAAGATCTAAGAAGATGCACGAGAGGGGAACCCAAGGGTAGATCTCGCACCACGAAATCTTTCCCTTAGACTCCTGCTATTCAGGAATGACATCTTCAGCCAGAGCTCAGAAAGAGTGGATATGAAATCTCAAGCTTGGCTGATGATGGATCTAGGTGGCTCAATGTTTCCTCGGGTGGGTGCCTCATCGACCGTGATGCAAGGGGAACTGAAATCCCAGAGATTCTCCACGATCTCTTTTCCCTCAACAACATCTAAGTGCACAAAGGATCCTCCGGAGAGAGCATTAAGCCTCATGGCATCATCCTTCTGCAATCCAAACCAGAAGTGCTGGAGCAACATCCAATCAGGAATGTAGAGGACTGGGCAATCTTCCACCGCGGAGGCAAAACGATCCCATGCCATTCCTAGTGATTCCTCCTCACATTGCTTGAAATAGAGAATCTTGGTCCTTAGCGAGATGACACGTCATATCAGGAAGAATTGGGAGCAGAAAGCCGCTCTCAACCTTTCCGAAGTAAGGTAGTCTCTACCAAAACAACGGTGCCAATCCCATGCTTTCCCGGAGAGGGATAACGGGAAAAACTCTCTTTTCCGAGCATCCGGTGATTCTTCGGTTTTACCCCATGTTTTAATCAGACGCTCGTAGTCTCTCACATGATTAAAGGGGTTCTCATGACTTAACCCTGAGAAGGATAGGTCCTGAATTAGCTTCATGAGAGAGGGGTGAAGCCAACAGCCAGATGTAAGAATGGGTCTTGACAAAGATGGCTCTGAGGGTTCACTCCTCGAAGGTAGACGATGTTTACAAGGATAACCTTCCATGGATAGCGGGGGTAGAGGTAGAAGCAAAGAAAACAAAAGGGATATCTCAAAAGGGTAACGGGGGTGAAGGTAGAAGAAAAAGGAAAAAGATAAATACGAGGATAGACGGGCTCGAAGGTTAACAACAGCCGTCCCCGACAACAGCGCCAGAAATGCTTGTTGGTGTTTCTTAACCTCAACACTAGGCGCCGTGGTAGTGTGAGCGTGTAAGAAACTCCCGAGTATACTGACGAGTGTGAACTAATCCGCAAGCGCACGGATACACCGTTGTAGCACTTCCCCTAGGAGAATGAGTATTCCCTTAGGGTATCGTTCCCTAGGATGGAGAGTAACCAGAGAGGGTCTATCCAAGGACACCAGCTTCCGCTGAGGTAGGTAGGGATATGAGAAGCACTTCCTTAAGGGACTTAGCTCTCGAGACGGATCTGTCCGCTATTAGTCCTTCCCGTGGGGTGACAGCACATCCTAACTTTTTAGGGAGAGGCCAATGTACTGACATCGAGCCCAACTCGGCACGTGGGCGCGGAGGGTTGCAAAGGGTCCAACAGGCTGTCACCACTGCGGCCTACCTCTATCGTTACACGAACGTACGCGGTCTTCGCAGGAAAACCAGAGCCCAGACACCACGTCTGTACCCCAGATAACTACTATAGTGCGGTTACGTCTGTCGACCTGCTAACTACACTATAGCAACCTATATAAATACGGAACCACGAACCAGAGAAAGAACGGAATTAAATCATACTATTCATCGAGCTATGGAGCAGAAAGGAAGCTATGGATGCAAACAAACGAGATACACCAGACTCACTTAGCTAAACAGGATCAGAGCATGCAAACATGTATATGGACTATTGAGCTAGCTCTAAAGGATCGAAGCCTTGTGTCATGAAGAACACAAGCCTCTAACTTATGAACGAGCTACGAACACAAGAACAAATCAAGCATGCATGATGTCCACTATAGTCTAAATAAGAAATGCTGAAATACTCACTTTGATCTAAATGAAGAACGAGCATCCACGAGGATATCAACTCACTCCTCACCCTACTCTACCTCTCAACTAATCCTAATCTAGATCTCTTCTCAACACCATTCTACCACATAGAGGTGAGAATCACCTCACATGGGCAGAATTAGAGAGAGGGAGAGAGAGCTACACAAGAGAGAAGTGGAACTTGAGAGCTTGGTGGTGTGTGTGAAATGGAGCCCCTCCCCTCCTATTTATAGACAAGGGAGTGGCTTGCTCTGGGGCTTCAAGTGCTCCAAAACACCCCGGGATGCAGCCAAGGACCAATGAGCGAGCACCACGTGGAGAGGGGAGATCAAGGGTCGGTTCGGCCAATTCTAGGGTCGGTCGAAGCTCTCGGCCTGCCATCTGGCGTGTGCTTCCTCTGGCTCTCTTCCATGTGGGCCCTAGTGCCTCTCCTCTGTGCATGGCACGTTTCCTGGTGGTTTAGTTGGCAAAGTGGGCCCATGGATCCATGTGATGCTAACGTGGCAGCGTATGATTCGTCGAGAGTTCTTCACATAGATTGGTGACATCATGGATCCAGGAGAATCCATGTGGCAGCCCCTGATTGGCCAGCATTTGAGTGCCTTAGATTGGTGTAGAGTGAAAGTGCATGGATTCCTCTCATTTCTTATGCTAAATACCTGCATTCAAATAAACATCAACACTGGTGGAAAGTATTAGTTTAAGCTCCTATTCTAGTGTGGATGTGCAAATCATGCTCCAATTTGCAGGAGTTGACGGCCATAAAAATGGCACTTAACAGCCGTCAACACATACATAAATGCACACGAGATGATAAAAAATAAAGAAAAGGAAAAGGTAAAATCAAACCACACTTAAAAAGCTTCATCCCTTCCTTCTTTCTTCACTCCTCATCTGATTGCTCTTGCTCCGTCGGTTGACTCTCGTTGAACCCTTGCTCATAATATGTTTGCATGGCCCCTCCATGAAATTGATCCGGTGGCACAATTTGAAGGTGTCCTAGTTGATGGGTGATCCCCGCCGTTCCTTCTTGCCAATGGTCGACACGACTCCGGATCCTCTCGACGTCTTGTATGTTCCTTTGCATATATGCCCCAATAATGACTGCACTTTGTTGGGGCTGAGGCATGCTTACATAAGGTGCCACAAATGCTTCATTTGGCACTACAAAAGTTGGTGGACAATATGTTGGAGGAGGTGGCGGCATGGCTGCCCCACTCCCCATGCTTGCATTGGCACACTTCCATAGTAGGGTGGCGGCATAGGAATCCCTCCATATGGTTGATGATATGCAGCCCCTCCTTGATCTTGGGTTGCGGAAGACGATCACTCTTCTATAATTCTTCCTCTTTTGTTCTTCTTGGCTGGCACAAGAATTCCTTCTTCTAACCAATTCTCTCTCCCTTCAATAAATAATTTCACCCTCATATTTGGGAGAGGAACGTTGACTTTTGCCACCTTGTACCCTCTCTTTTCATCTCCACTTATATATTTTTCTTGTTTCATGTAATCAATCCCAAGCGAATTCCCCGCAAGTAGGAATTTTGGGTTCCTTGAAATTCCTGGCTTCATAGAAATTGCTATCATAGAGAGATAGCATCCCGAACCAATATCTCCGGTCCCCGAAGTTGCCTCACAACACCATCGATTGATCATGATATATGACGGATCAATGGCTTGCCTTGCAATCAATGCCGAATAAAGCCAATTAAGTTCCATGTCGGTGATCTTGGACTCTCTCATTCTTCCCAAAATCCTTTTAATCATCCTAGAATGAAATACTCGGATGATCAGATTTCGGATGCTATTTCTTTGCCGGTTATCTTCTCCCAAAATCATACTCCAAAATCCTTCCAATACACTTTCATTAACATCCACTTGCTCTGGGGCTTCCTTCTTGAAACCGAGCAACTCTCTAATTTGCTCATAAGAAATTATTTGCTCATCATACCTGAGTCGAAATGAGAGGGATGACACCCTTCATTAATAACTCGTGCCATCGTCATGAGAATTTCCAAGGCAAGCTCCAAATGAAAGCTCACCCCTACTCTATCAGAAAATTGCCCCCAACCAAGGTGATTCATCATTTGATAAATATCCGGAAGAAATCCCAACACTTGGAGGGCATTATCGTCGAAGTCAACATTGGGCACAATCCTCTTCTCTAGGCGACCAAGCCTCTCCTCCTCCTCCTCCTCCTCTTCCTCTGTCATCATGAAAAATCCATACTTGGAACACCGCAGAGTGTATGGTTGTGGAGCGAATGAATGAGTCGAGCGACGAGGTTAGACGGGCGGCTCCTCCGTGCGCCCTTGCGGTTCGGTGTACCGCATGGACGAGCTTCGCGTGTCTCTTCTTCCACTAAGGAGCATGGTGTCACTCCTTGATGGTGCCACGTCCTCTTCCATGCTTCGCGGTGACTCGGAAATTGAGTGCCTCCGCGAAGAACTTGTTGATGGCGGCTTCGACGATGACGATTGTGTCTTCCTCCCAAAGGCCTTGCTAAAAGCCTTCCTCATTTTTCCTTGCTGCACAAAGTCGCAAACAAACTCTCCCGGGGGTTTCTTGCTGGTAGAAATACACACAAAAGAAGTATATAGAAGGACAAGAATTGTGACGAATTTTTCTGAATTTTTGGACTCAAGATTGGAGAACGAATTTTTCGAAGGTGTTTCTGGAGGTTCTGGACTAGGAGCTCAAGAACATGAACTAGCAATGAGGCAAATGACTTACCTGAGGAAGACGAGCACCGGGGGGCCAATAAATAGGCCAGGCCGGCCGACCTGGGCCGACCAGCCTAGGGCCCCTGCCCCTCTATTTTTAGCTCTACTTTCTCCCACTTGTTGTTTGATGCATCATTGTCCCGTGTACTCGTGCTCCACGCCGTCCACCATCCAATTTCTCCCAGCCATTCCTTTTTCTTGCATGATGAAGTCCTCCATCTTGATCATTTACTTTGTGTCACTTCCATACTTCCTTGCCTCCTGTGCTTTCATCCATATCCTGCAAAAATCAAGCCTTGCTGCCCCCCATGCTTGTCCTTGCATGTGCCCAAGATGCCTTAATGATGAGGCCTTCCCGTGATGCATCATGGAGCACTAGAAGTTCAATTAAGCTCAAAACCTTCCCTTGATCATGTTTAGATGCTAATTACTCCTCTAATTTCGAAAATTAAAAATTAACTCAGAGATATCAATGAGTTTAAATGTATTTTTAGAGGAGTTTTTAGACATTAAAAACATTTGTAAGTCGAAACTTTCTGACTACATTGATTTTGGTTACACCGGGATTACTTGCTTTCATTTATTGATAGCGAGCTCCTCCGGCTTGATCGTGGGGGTATGGGTTTAGGTTCTAATTTTTGCCAAACATGAGAGAGATGTTTTGAATAAACAAAAATAAATGGGGGCTTAGAAAAATTCTAACTCTAGAGAAACCGATAGATATCAAGTTGAATGAAACCAAAAATCGATGCTCCTAGGTTCACGCGGGTCTTAGCATGCGTCAAAGATTAAAAATCATTAAGGAACAACACGGGGCTCTACTCGTGTGTTTTTATGATGTAAAACAAACCAACCTTGTCATCATGAAGAGGATGAAAGGTGTGGATAGGTTCTGAATTTTTGGTGTTGGTTTCTCGATGAGAGGTAAATAAATCGTAGGATGACTCATGTCATACGTTTATGGTCAAATAAAAATCCAATTGAAACATCCAAGCAAATTAAATGCCTCAAAAATAACTTCAACCATTTAAGAGTTTATACCAAGTCTTGCGTAGCAAATTCTAAGACCAACTTACTTGAAATCGGAAATAATCCGGGTTGCCCTCCCGACAGCTTTATTCTTTAACGGGTTGTCCTCCCGGTAGCTTATCCTTGACTCGTCGAACGGGTTGCCTCCCGCCTAGCGCTTCGTTTATAGTCCATGGCTAGACTTCTTCTCTTCTTCACTTCGGATCAATGCTCTTTGCGGGCATTGCAATCTTGGGTACCCACTTCCGCACCATCTTGGGCGCGGGCTTATTCTCCGGCTTAGTCATCTTTTTGGTCTTCACATGCGGCTTTTGTTCCTTGGTCTTGACGGATGCGACGACTTCTTTGATCACCTTCGCTTCCTTCTTTTTGAGCTCTTCCTTCTTCTTTGGCTCTTCCTTGCTAAAGCGACGATGAGGTGGAACATATTTAACATTGATCATGTTGCATACCTCGAAACATGGACGAAACTTGAATATGCTCTGTGTGCCATTGATGTCGAATTCAATCTATCCTTTGCCAACGTCGATCGTTGCCCTGATGGTCTTAAGGAAAGGCCTCCCTAGGATGAGAGGCGGCTTCTCCCTTTCTCCCATCTCGAGCACCACGAAATCAACGGGGATGAAGTGATCTCCAACTTTCACGGGCACATCTTCGGCGATTCCTACGGGATATCGAATAGAGTTGTCGCCCAACTCCAAGCACATACCCCTAGGCTCTAGTGGTAGGCGTAGCTTCTCGAACACATCTCTTCGCATGACACTCACACTTGCTCCAAGGTCGCATAATGCCTTCTCGATCGTGAATGAGCCAATAGAACATGGGATGGTCGGACATCTGGGGTCTCTTTGCTTCTCAGGCCCTTGATTTGCAATGGCGGCACTACATTGCTCGGACATGTTGATGTGATCCGCCCCGAGTGTTGCCATCTCATACTTGTTCGCAAGTATGTCTTTGAAGTAGCGAGAATATGTAGGAACTTGGAGAGCGTCCAATAGCGGCATGTTGATGCTTAACCTGCGCACCACTTACACAAAATTTTCAAAATGACTATCAACTTTACCTCGAAAGTAGCGTGTCTTAAGTGTAGGCATCTTTGTGTCATCACTTGGCATCTCGAATTCCGGCTCTTCAGTAGCAATCTTCGGAATAGTAGTCACCTTCTCCTTCGTGTGATCCTCTGCTTCGATGGTTGGCTTAGGCTTCCTTGCTCCGGCTGGAAGTTCGGGATCCTCCGTCTCCTTTCCCGAGCGAGTTTGAATAGCCTTCGCCATCTCGAGACCTTGGGGCTGCCCCGACAATCTTCCTTCATTAGCAGTTAGGCGCCCGACAAGTTGTCCCACTTGCGTCTCCAATATTTTCATCATGTTGAGCATTTGATGGTTGGAGCACCCGACCTCCGTCACCTTGCCATCGATGTTCTCCAATATTTTATCCATAGTATTGAACTTAGTGACGGTGTCCTTGTTGATCTTTGCTTGCTCGTCCATGAAGTCCTTCAATTGTATACGAAGAGGCACCATATTTTGAATAGACAAACTTGCATTAAATTGAGGTCTACCTTGCCCGTAGCGGAAGTTTGGCAAATCTCCTTTCCTCATGTAGTCGAGCACCTTTGCTTCCTCCGGACAATCTTTTTGGACATGGCCGTACTCCTCACACTCTTCACACATGGATCTTGTTTCGGCGGCCTTTAGGTCTTGGGCTGCTTTCTTTTCTAGCTCCATCTTTTCCAACCTCCTCATGAGTGAATCAATTTTTCCTTCTAGAAGTTCCTCCTTTTCAACCTGCAAAACACCTTTAACATTGCCCATGGGTTGAACCGAAAGTAAGCATCCGGATGACGCCCATGTATCATTATCTGCAACCTTCTTGAAAAGAGTGAATGCCTCCGTCGGAGTAAGCTCAATAATAGATCCTCCCGCCGATGCGTCAATTACGGTCCTCGATGCTAGATTGAGACCTTGATAGAACTTTTGAACGAGGTCCTCCTTCGGGAACTTGTGATGTGGCACGGCTTGGGTGTACTCATTGAAATGCTCGAAAGCTTCCGCGATAGTCTCCGTAGGATATTGAGCAAATGTAGAAATCTTATTACGCAAGCTTTGAGTCTTACCTGGCGAATAATACTCCTTCATGAAAGCTCTCATCAACGCTTCCTAATTTTGCACCGTCTCCACCGGTAGAGTGTAGAACCATTGCAAGGCTTTTCTGAGTAGTGAGAATGGAAAAAACCTCGCCCTCAATTGATTTTGATCCAGCCCTTCCATCGTGAATGTCTGACAAAGTTGAATGAACGCTTGGATGTGAAGGTTAGGATCCTCTTTACCGGTGAAAGGTGTATGTTGCACCATGCAGATGGTTGAAGTCTTGATCTCGAACGGTTTTCTGATGTCGGCTAGGTTGAGGATGGGAAGATCAACGAGCTCCGGGATGCAAAGCTCCCCAATCTTCCTCTTTTATGCCATTGGTGGCGGTTGAGGTTGATCTCTCCTCGGACTTGGAGGTGGTGATTCCTTCTTCGGACTGGGAGGTGGTGATTCCTTTGGAGATCCCGACGATCCTTCAGCTCCGGCTTTTGGATCTACAATCTCCAGCTTCCTAGCTCGTGCTTCGCGTCTCTTTTGCCTGTAAAGTTTTTCGGGGTCATCCACAAAATTTTTCGGTTTGTTGGAGAGGTAGCCATCCATCTCTTGTTAGGGTTAGCGATAAACAAAATATACAAAAGATCTAAAAAAAGGAAAACTATAAAAAAGGGTTAGTCAAAAACTAGATTAGATTGGTTTTTGAGGATGATCAAAGTTTAATAGATGCAAAAGACAATCAAAAGAAAACTGGAAATACTTACAAACGAGATACTAGATTGGATCTTGATTACTTGTTCCCCAGCAACGGCGCCAGAAAAAGGGCTTGTTGACAGTTCAATGACGCGCCAAGGTTCACCGCAAGCTTATGGATCATGTAGTACCTTTTTCCCTCGAGTATCACCCAAGGTATCGAATCCGTGGAACGTGTGTAACACAAGACTCAATCTAATAACCGAGAAACACTTGCATCTTGAAGAAGTTTCGAATGCATCTAATCTACTAAGATCATGAGAGGTAGCAAGAGAAAGCATAGAGGTACCGATCTAGAGGGGTCGAGATTGTGTTTATGTCGTAGTTCCAAGCAAGATAGAAGAGAGTAAAACGAATCTCATTGAAAGCGTCTTTAAACCTTGACCTTCGGTCAAACCCCCTAAGCCGCCCCGCCGTACTCGGTGTCAACTCCTGTCATGATGTTCCCCTTTCTTCGCGGTCGAATCTTAGAGCACACTCACAAGGAGTGCGTTGAACTACTTAGGGGATCGGGTATGCACCTCTAGCCACCGCGGCTACAAGAACATCCCATGCAATCTATCTCGAGAATAGATTGAGGAAGAAAACACCTAAGCAAGAACAAGAATCATAAACAAATGTACTCGATCGCTAGAAATCGGATCCATTAAAACTCCATCATAAGTGTATACATGAATAAGATCACAATCGGGATCCTACCTTGATCTTGATTCAAGCCTTCGGAACTCTGGCATGGTCTTCCTTGCAAGGTTCCCACGCCGACTAGGTAAACCCTAGATGACTAACACGACCCTCCTCTCCGAGATGGTGTCCCTCTAGCTCCTCTGCTCCTCGGCGGCGAATGACGAATGGCTTGATGGTTGGTACTTCGCACGGGGACTATAAATAGCCCGAATGGGTGCTAGGTCAAAGGGGGCGGTGAATCGACCCACAGGAGGGCCAGGCCGGCCGGCCCAGGGCCTCCTCGGCCCGGTTCGCCCCCGGTTTTCTTCCCGAAGCTTCTCGCGACTTCCTGAGTTTTTGCCGAGTTGCATGTGGGTCCTTGACGTCATTTTCCTCACGTTTTAGATAAGGGTGCTTGGCACATGAACTCCCACATCTTCCGTCTAGGTCCTCGATACTTCTCAGCTTCACGCTTTAGTCCTATGTTCATTTGGAGTCATGTTCATCTTGTATCTTGGCTTGTAACGAGCTCCATGATCTTCTTGTAAAACCCTTGATGAACTTTACCCGGAAGTCCTCATTTAGGCTCTTGATTCCTGTGTAAACAATAAACTCCAAAAACCATGCACGAGTGCGAACTTAATATATAATGGGGGTTAGGATCGTTAGTGTGAATATCAAATTAATACCAATATTGAAGGTAAACTCATAGCTAGGTTGACGGAAATCGACCGCCAACACACTACCGCTCGTGGACCAAATAGGCTCGCCAGATCTGCAATGTGTTAAGGTCGAGACTCCTGCCAGCAATGAAGAAGGGGAACCAAGAGGGGGCGAGTTCCTCTGTCGCAACAACCTCAGCTCGCCGCCTCCCCTGCTCGTCGAAGCGACTCCATGTCTCGATGCCGTTGAGCTCTCCCCTGCATCCCCGTGGTTAGACTAGATGAGAAAGAAGAAAAGAGAAGGCACGGGAGTGTTGAATGCTAGTAGATGAGGAAGAAGGGAAAAGTAGTTGATGGGATATATGTGGGCCCATGCACATGGGTGATGCTGGTGTTTGGACTGCGTGTCGCACGTCACGAATCGAGCGCTCGGAGCGCTGCCAGCGCGCGAGTGTAGAATTGTTATTTCGATTGTCTATTGGTAACTTCCTTTTACTCTGTTGGTGTGTTAGGAAATAGACAAGAGTGAACTGTTGGCCATTGCCTATTGGTAACTTATTGGTCAACAATCCCTCAGGGATCAGTTGAATTCCCAACAAAGAGTGATCGATGAGAAGTCCCCGACAGTATACTGCTGGCCATTAATATTAACAACAGTCGACCAAAGTTAAGATTCTAGTAGTGTAAATCGACAAATTCTACATACTATTAACTCATGATAATAACATGTTTGAAAGAGAAACTATGTTTCGTTCGTGCTTGAGATCCCAGATACACAATCTTGTATGAGATCGATTACGTTTTCCCATCATTCAAGCCATAAGCATATTTAGTAATGTGTCTAATCTTCTAATAACAATCTAATTCTTCTAAACTGACTAATAACTGAATAGTTGGCAACTGTAATTATATTTCAGTGGTTCATCATTATCAAGATTATTTTGGTACTTCATGATCATTCATGAGTGCTTCAACTTATTCTTTCACCTTCTTAGCCTGATTTGGTTCACTTAAAATAAGGTTTGCAACCATTTTATGAACTTATCTACATCCTCTTTAATTAACAATACATAATTTGACAATGCATATTAATTGACAATACATATTAAGTTAAGATGATAGGATTTTGTCCTTTTACTACTAGCAATAATCTTAGCCCTAGTATCGATGGATCATGCTCCCATCTCATATTATTAACTAGTTAAAGATGTTTCCAGAATTAAAAATATGAATCAGAATGCTTTTACACTTCAATTTTAAAATACAATCTTGAAGGAAGATCATTCGGACCGATGGCCTTTGTGACCCTTTTGTAGGTATTGTATATGAATTGCACTTGGAACTGCAGATATTTCATATGAATTACACTTGCAATATGTATTGCACATAAGTTTTTAAATTCTAATTCACATACTAATTTGTGTGCAATACACATATTGGGAAGATTCATGCTTAAAAGATTATTTTTCACTTTTCAGGGTGTAGAACACCTTTTGTCAAATATTGCTATGAAATCTCACATATAAGAGAGAAAAGTTTGATTAGTTATGAAACATTCCCGTGGAATGATATACCTCAATTTAAGAAAGATGATGTGTTATAAGTTTACATAGATATTTTTTATTTTAAAGAAATATATACATCTAAAGACATTTCTTTTATTTTCCATGTAGATCGTGGATGATTTGAGGAAAGTACCTACAATCGATTAGCTGCTAATTATGCATATTCTTTAAAGTTGTAGATATGAATTTAAACATTTTTTATTTTGACATGTTGTATGTACTTTAATACTTCATGTACATTCTTATGCAAAACAAAAGGACATGACGAACACTTCAAAATCCATGATGGTTACCACCAACAATGAGGAAGTTATAGATCAGAGAAAGAGACTTTCTTATGTTGAAAACATTTTGACAATCTTGATGAAAAATGATGAAAACTTAGTGAGATGTCTAGAGGTATTGTTGTTCTTTCCATAATATGGTTGCTCTGTTGACAATAATTTGTCAAATGTGGTTTAACAATCTTAACCTATATTTACAAATTATGTTTTTATTCCTTTGCGGGAAGAGTTTAACAAAAATGTTGGTACCAACACATCTGATAGCGTGACATGAATCGATGGAAAAGAACAATCAGCAATGGTGAAACAATGTTCCAAAAGGAAAAAGAATTACTACTGCCAGACCTGTTTGGGTCCTAGTTAAAGTAGTAGTTTGTTAGGAGGCATAGTTCGATAACAATCACTTCAATTTTTTTGCTAAGTTCTAGTTAGATATTTCGTCAGGTGCTAGTTAGATATTTGGTCAGGTCGGTTCTAGTTAGATTTGGTAACAAACTTGAATGATTGGCTAATGTAATCTACCTCATACATAGGTTGTGTACTGGGATATCAAGCCTCATCAGGACCTAGAGTTTACTTCAGTTGAAATTAGATATGGTTTTAAACTATATGTAGTCACCATCCGAATTTGGTCACCACACAATCATAAAATAATTGAACTACATCCTTCCAATATATTAGACCTTAGTAGCATCCATCCATGTACTAACATTGTCGCTGCTAGTATATGCGATTGATAGCTCAAGTCTCATTAACACCGGTGCAAGAAAACAACTAAATAGGGGACACTGGACAGATTCAGAAAAAAGTTCAAGTAAAGAAAAATATAAACAAAAAATAACTATGACTCAACAATAAGTGACTAACAGGAACCAACATACATATAGCACATGAATTATCAAAATTTAAGCTATAAAACCACTTTGGATCAGTGTCCCACTCCCACCAGTGTGTCCAACACCCTTGATCAGTGTCCCACCGTGTGTCCAACTGACATTAAAAACAAGGCCCCAGGCTGCAAAATTTTTTTTGCAACATGTCAAATTATACAAGAAGCTAGCAAATAGTGTGATAATGATTGGGTCATACCCTCAATTGCAAAGAAAAACAAGTTGTTGTTTGCATAACATCCAATCAACTCTGATCCTACACATCAAATTCGATTCAATCTCATCACAAAAAAATCATAACATAATAAATATTAAATATTACTTACTTTTCGTGAAAATTTTCTCTTATTATGACCCCTTTTGCCGTAAGTACTGCACTTATAGTACCATGTCTCTTGATAAGATTTAATCATACGTCCATCCTTATGTTTAGTTGAACTTTTACCATTTTTCTTAGGTGCTCCTTTGTTGGTAACAACAAGTGCATCCAGGACTGACCCCATGCTAAAATGACCCATCTTATTTTGTTCAACCATAAATATTACTTTCTCACTTCGAAGAAAGGCCACCATTTGCATTTGAGTGTCACTGTAGGATACAATAGTTGAGAAGTTCTCACAATTCTATATGATCCAATATAAGCAAAATATGACAATGGGGGAGTCCTTCATGATACATCTTCTGACAGGTGCATTTCAGCTTTATCTCTGAATGTGTAGACAAATAATTAACAAGATATAATAAATTGTCCTGGTGTGCTACAACTACAATAAACCTTTCTGAATCCTCACTAACAAGTGTCTCAAAAAATTTCAAAATCATCAAAAACTAAACATGCTAAGAAATAGGTAGAACTCAAAGTTGCATCATTCTGGTGTTAACTATCAATAAAGTTTTACCTTTGATGGTGGGTTTTTATTGGACGACATGTTATCATCTTCTAAACTGATATCCTCGGTGACCTCAAGATGGAAGTCAAATTCCTTCTCATGTTCAACTTCAATATTGCTATCCATTATGGGCCACACTCATGAAGACCAAAAAATATTTAGCCTTATCACAGTTGAGCCACTAACATGAGCCTTTTCAAGGCTACTTCCAGTAGAATGATAAATTCGAAGCATACTGAGATTGTAATCAAAATTTCACGCTAACCAAAATTTAAAAACTCAAACTAAATCTTTGGAATGAGGGAGGGTACGAGATATATACTCATATCGCGCCGCTACTGTGGAACACCTTGATGTGCTGCCACCCTTGCTCTGTTTGGTCTCGTGGCGTCGCAGGTCGACGGATCAGGGAGGGGTGGCCGCCATTGACACAATCACCGCCACCAAAATTGACTGAAAATGGCAGGTCAACGGATCAGGGAGAGGTGGCTGTTGTTGTCCCCGCCACCATTGCCATCGAAATTGACTTTTGGAATTGCAGGTCAAGGGATCAAGGAGATGTGGCCGCTGTTGGTACAGTCACCGCCGTCAAAATCGGATCGGGGAGTCCCTGCTCGACATGCTCCTTACAAACACCGAGACAAGTGAGAAAGTCGCCGTCGCCGTCCACCTCCGCTTGGTGCGATGAACACAAATGATGAGATGTGGACGGAGGAAAAACGATGAGAGAGTGACGGACTAGCAGTCTAACAGAATGAATTATGGCTAGCATCCTTTTTAAGATCGATCTTGCTAAGGCCTTTGACTCGGTCAACTGGGTCTTCCTCATTGAGCTTCTCTCAGCAGTTGACTGCCCTCTCCAGTGGACCAACTGGATTTCCACAATCTTATCCACTGCCAGCACGAAGATTCTTATGAATGGGGTGCCAGGTAACTGCATTTGCCATGGTCGTGGACTCAGGCAGGGGGACCCCCTCTCACCTGTGCTATTTGTGTTGGTTATGGAATGCTTCAGTGCCTTGATCAAGCTCGCGGATCTCAGAGGCCTTCTCCACCCCTGCATTCGAGTTCGATCAAGCAGGGAGTGTCGTTATATGCTGATGATGTGGTCGTCTTCTTATCCCCGGTCGGCCTTGACCTGACCATGGTCAGGGAGATCTTAGCTCTTTTCCACCGAGCTACGGAGTTGGCTGCCAATTTAAACAAGAGTAAGGCCTTTAATTTCCGACACGCTGCTCTACCGAGCAAGCTGATTTGACCACCAACTTGCTTGGCTGCCAGATTGCGGAGTTCCCTTGCACTTATTATCTTGGAGTGCCTTTATCACCCTTGCGTCTTCCAAAAGCGGCTGTGCAACCAGTGGTCGACAAGGTCGCTAAGCGCCTCCCGAGCTAGAAGGGGAGGATGCTTAATCAGAGTGGTCGTATCATCCTAGCTCAATCCACCCTTTGCGCTATCCCGGTACATATCTCCATGGCAACTAGGATGGCCCCTTGGGCGGTTCAAGCCATTGACAAGCTTGTTCGTGGCTTCCTTTGGTGCGACTCGGAGGTGGCAGCCGGGGGAAAATGTGTTGTTGGTTGGGTCAACGCGGCTTGCCCTAAGCAGTTCGGTGGGCTGGGCATCCCCAATTTACAGCTCATGGGTTTTGCCCTTCGACTCCGTTGGCTCTGGCTAGCAAGGGTGGACATGGACAAAACTTGGTTGGGATACAACTTCAAGGTCGATATGTCGGCATTAGAATTTTTCGAGGCGTCGGTCACGATACAAGTGGGCGATGGGACTCGGGCCATCTTTTGGATGGATCGGTGGCTGAACTGTTGCTCCATTCGCCAAGTTGCACTTGATCTTTGGGATGATGTCCCTTCTCGCATAGGAACTCTCGTACTGTTCAGGAGGCCCTGCAGGGCAGGCGTTGGGTCAGGGATATCATCTTTGCTCAGACTGTCAGCGTGGTCGTCCAATACCTTCATCTCTGGGATGCGTTGCGTGACATTCACTTGTCTGCGCAAGCGGATAGATTTATTTGGAAGTGGTCATCTTCTGGAGAATTCTCCCCGAGCTCTGCTTATCACGCGCTCTTCTTAGGAAGAACTAGACTTGCAGGCGCCGATCGTTTATGGAAAGTTCAAGCTCTCGGCAAATGCCGCTTCTTCACATGGTTGGTGCTTCTTGTTGTTGGACTTCCAACAGACTCGGTCGGCACAGTCTACGTGATAGAGATTATCGCACTCTCTGTGCGTAGGAGGTGGAAACTATTGACCACCTGCTCATTGGATGTATCTACAGTCGGGAGACTTGATTCCGGATCCTGGGGTACGTGCGAGAGACATGGGTACCCGTGAGTCCTCATCGACTAGGGTCTCAGAGGTCCCTGACAGGTGGGTCCGACCTGTCAGGTGACCCGTTGACCTGCGTGTGAGCCCAGAAGACCTTATCTGCTCCCCAAAAGATTCACCCGGAAGATCTTATCCACAACCTCGACCGGACTCTGGAAAACTTGGTGTGCAAGTCAAGACATAAGATACGGCGGTGCTGCGCCGCCAAGCACTCCGAAGATCACAGGATATTCCTTGTAATCCAGAGATAGGTTTCCCTGTTGTAACCGACCCGGACTCCGGGTCCACCGACCTTGTAACCCCTAGTCCGCCAGGCTATATAAGGCGGCCTAGGATCTCTCGTCAAGGGCACGTTAGCTCTTGCGCACGACAATACAAACAACACCACCAACTAGACATAGGGTTTTACTCTCCGGAGGCCTGAACTACTATAAATTGCCTTGTCCCCTGTGTCTCACCGAGATTCCCGTGTGCTCATGGTACAACCATCTGCGTTGTTAGCTCCTAGGTCGTCTCCTTTAACCTGCAAACCTCTAGGGATCCCCCTAGCGGATCTGTCCAGGTCTCATCCCCTGACAACATGGGCCTCGAGGAGCTGACGCCTCAGGATGAGGCCTCTTTCTTTGGTTGGTGGCTGAAGTCCAGGAAGCTGGTTCCCAGAGCTCATCGCAAAGGCTTCGACTCCATGACTATGCTAGTAATTTGGTCATTGTGGAAGGGGAGAAAATGGTGTGTTCATGATGGGATGGCGTTGCAGTCAGTGGCTCTCGCACCTCTCATGCTCGAGGAAGCGCGACGGTGGGGTCACGTCGGGTTCGTCGGGATTCGTCCTGTGGGTCGTCCTAGACCTTAGTCTTCTCTTTGGCTGTGGCGTTGTGGCTTGTTTCTTCCTTTTTTCATCGTTGTTTTGCCTTGCTTAAGTCTGTAACCTGTGTATCAAACTTTTTCTTCTTCTTAATGAAAAACGTGCTAAGCCCGTCTTAAAAAAGAATGAATTATGGCAGCGTGACTGAGAAAAAGAATTGGACAAGGAGAGACGAACATACGGACGGAAATTTGGATTCTCAGGCTCCTCTCTCTGCCGGGAGTGCAAGCAGAGAGGGTGAGGGATATCTTTGTCCCTGGCACAAGAATCTGGGATGAGGAGGTTGTCAAACAATCCTTCATGGCATTAGAAGCGAATGAGGTAGTGAAGATTTTAAACCCGGCACGAACAATGACTAATAACGTGTTGATTTGGGTTTTTTTGAGAAAAATGAAGGGCTGGGCTCATGGATTAGATGGGCTTCGGGTAGCATTAGGGCATGGGTAGGGCCGGGCCCAAACGAGATCCAAGCTGGAAAATTAAATTAATTAATTGTTAGCTGCTTTAAGATGAACATAATCGTTCCATTGGTACAAGAGCAGACAGACGAGCTGAATAGGTCGACCTATCAACGAAGATTTGCAAAATTCAGGTACGGAGTAGGGCTTGATCAATTTCATGTAGGGCTTGATCAATTTCGTTTCAGACATGTAGGGCTTGATCAATTTCGTTTCAGACAAAAACGAAGGTGCGCTCGCATCGAGGCTTGAGCCAAAAAAACGATCCGAATCCCACGTCTGCGAATGGGCTTGTAGTCAAATGATAGGACGGTTCAGTGGTACGCTACCCATCAGGATTTAAATTGTGGTGCTCGCACCTTTCCTAGATTTATTTCGGGATTTTCCGGCGTTATGCATTAAGTGGTAAGCGACGTTCCTGTCGATGACGAGATGCCAGTAGTGATTTCGGGAACCTTCAGATCTGCCGGTGCTCAGTCCTTCGGAGGTGCTCATAGAGGTAGGGTTTGCGTACGTGTGTTCATAGGGGTGAGTGTGCGTGCGTGTTGTGAGCGTTGTACCGTGTAATTTTTTTAAAAAAACCTACCTGACGTCTGACGAACATAAACTGAATCCGAATCTCCAAGAATCCAGATCGGTTTACTCCACGAATCAACTCAGATTTCGTCTTCGTTTTCCAACTCGAAGTGGTAATGTAACAGCTAGCGATGCTCTCCTATTACAACAAGGTAATACCCGATCACCAGCTGGCAACAGTAACGTCTCCCAATCGCCTCCCGTTGGCTAGCCTCTATATAAACATGCATATGCCACGGTGCCACCTCGATGCATCGACCAAACGCAACTATTTTCCCTCTCCGATCCCGAAGGACTAGCGTCTTCGTCGAGACTTGTCCTCGCGTCTCGTTGCTCCGGCGACAATGGGCGGCGACGACGCGCCGGAGAGGACGGCAGTAGGGTGGGCGGCGAGAGACGCCGGCTGCCACTTGTCCCCTTACTCCTACACTTTGAGGTGAACACTGCAGATCTGAATTTTTTTTCGCCACTCTTCAAATCTGAAAATTTTCATACGTGCATATTGGATTTGTCCTTCAAATCATTGTGCGTTCGATTTAATTTCTCTGTTATTGGAGAGACTGAATTTGTCATTGCGAACCGTGTGCCGATCTGCAGGAAGACTGGCGCTGAAGATGTGGCGATCAAGGTTCTGTACTGTGGGATTTGCCACACGGACATCCACCAAGCCAAGAACCACCTCGGCATGTCCCGTTACCCTATGGTCCCTGGGTAAGTGCAGTTTTCTTTCTGTAACTGTTATAATCGGTTACTGCAAGAATTTCCATCATCCCTGGGTAAAGTGCAGCCCCTGATTTTCAGTAGTATTCATGCTGCAAAGCTGCAACTTTTAGTAAAATCACAATCAACTGTACATGATTTTATTTTAGGCAATGTAATACGGCAACATCTATAGCTTGCGTAATGGGTTATTCTAGAGTCACCTTTCTTGCATGGCTGAAGATTGGGTTTTAGTTTGCAAAGTGAGCATGTATGGTTCACGGTTTTGAACATTTCAAAAATCTGTTTTTTTTGTCAAAAAAAAAAAAGACTGATGGACATCAGACAGCGATAGTTTATTTTTCTCCAGAAGTATGTAGTGCAACATCATTACAGCACATGTTTCTGATGGCTGATTTCATCTTGTTGGTGAGAGCAGTCACGAGGTTGTTGGTGAGGTGGAGGAGGTGGGAGCGGAGGTGACCAAGTTCCACGCCGGCGACGTCGTCGGCGTCGGCCTCATCGTCGGGTGCTGCCGCCAGTGCCACCCCTGCACGTCCAGCAACGAGCAGTACTGCAGCAAGAAGATCTGGTCGTACAACGACGTGTACCCCGACGGCAAGCCTACGCAGGGCGGCTTCTCCTCCGCCATGGTCGTCGACCAGAAGTAAGCAGTCAACTGAAACACACAGACTCACTGCGATGCTGATGACACGTGACAGACCTGTCGAAAGATCAATGGACAATGATCTGATTTCTTTTCTCCGCAGGTTCGTGGTGAAGATTCCGGCGGGGATGGCGCCAGAGCAGGCGGCGCCGCTGCTGTGCGCCGGCGTGACGGTGTACAGCCCACTGAAGCAGTTCGGCCTCGCCACGCCGGGTCTCCGCGGCGGGATCCTCGGACTGGGCGGCGTCGGCCACATGGGCGTGATGATCGCCAAGGCCATGGGCCACCACGTGACGGTGATCAGCTCGTCGGACAGCAAGCGCGGTGAGGCTGTGGAGCACCTCGGCGCCGACGCGTACCTCGTCAGCTCCGACGCCGCGGCCATGGCCGCCGCCGCCGGCACGCTGGACTACGTCATCGACACCGTGCCCGCGCACCACCCGCTGGAGCCGTACCTGGCGCTGCTCGGGCTCGACGGCAAGCTGGTGGTGATGGGCGTCATCGGCCAGCCGCTGAGCTTCATCAGCCCGATGCTGATGCTCGGGAGGAAGTCCATCGCCGGGAGCTTCGTGGGGAGCGTCGAGGAGACGGAGGAGACGCTGGCGTTCTGCCGGGACAAGGGCGTGACGTCGCAGATCGAGGTGGTGAAGATGGGGTACGTGAACGAGGCGCTCGAGAGGCTCGAGCGCAACGACGTCCGGTACCGCTTCGTCGTCGACGTCGCCGGCAGCAATCTTGGCGATGCGTAGTCCTTCGAGGCTTGCTTTCCTGTTGGAAGGGGTGTCCATGGTTTGGAGCCAAATTATGTTTCGTTCTTTTCCTTATGCGGTTCACTACTTTGGACAATTTGCTCATCTTTCAAGAGCTCTACAAACTGGTACAATCTATCTATATTTTAGAAATAATATCAGAATATTGTGCGTTGCTACTGTGTGTACTCACGGAAAATTTTCTCTTTTAAAAATCGACCTTTTTCAAAAAAGCTAATATTTTGTATTAAACAAATTCAGTAAGTGAATTGATTTAATATATTTTATTATGCTTAATTAAACATTAGATTCATATTTTAATTTTATTAGCAAAATGGTTTCTTACAGAGAAAAAATAGTTTGGCATCCTGTGGCTCAAAGTCCTTAAACTATAATTTTTTTTGCAGATTCAACCATGAAACTTTTTTTTCTCAACCTCCCCCCCCCCCAGCCCCCACCCCCCAACCTACGAGGTGCGCTTTGTGTTTTGTTCCAGCCATCATCATCCCCTATGCGACGACATAAATAGAGATCAAGATATTATGCATTTGCATTGGTCACTTTTCTATCTTTTTTTATAGTTATAAAAATTGAAACTCATATATGGATTGTGGACCTATTTAGTCTCCCAATTTGAACTCCAAATCATTATTCATGTTGTTCCATAAGTTTCAAGTCCTCTCTTGCTTCAATTGTATCCTTTGGTGTGCCATAAACATCGAGGAATCCTAGCATGTTCACACAAAAATTCTTTATTAGGTGTACCACATCAATTGCATTACGAACCTCTAGAACTTGCCAATAAAGTAGCTCTCAGAATATTAATTTTTTTTCCACATGGTTGCAAGTCCGTCTTCATCATTCGGAACGGGCCAGATCCCTTACCAAAGATTGTTTTCACATCCTTTAGCACGTCATATACACGCTTCCTACACTGGTGGTGCGGGAGCCTTTCGTCCCGGTTGGGAAGGGTCATATCTCTCTAAGGCCCAACCGGTACTAATCATTAGAGAGGAAAGGTCCCTCTTTGTTACCGGGTGGGCAACCGGGACTAAAGGGGGCACGGCTGCGCACCTCTGCGCCAGAGCGCGCACCCTTTAGTCTCGGGTGGTATTACCACCCGGGACTAAAGGGTCCCCGCTTATTTTTTTGATTTTCATTTCCAATTGTTCTAATATTGTTATACGCGTATATCTAGCGTATTTGTGTGTACTATATGTGTATGCATAAATGTTTGCACTAATTATATGTGTCTACTATACGTAATATATCAAGAGAATAAACTTATAAATAAATATATTTACACACAATATATTACATCGAAAGCGGAGATAGTATTTTTTGAAACTAGTATATATACATCAAAATATTGTTTCATTCTAATTCTAGTCTCAAGTTCCACCGGAGGTGCTAATTAACATTTCTGAATTGGATGACTGTCATAATAATATCTTCCCTTTGAGCTAATCACCTCGTCCATCAAGAATCCCATGAGACCTTCTTGAATCGCCAAGAGACGATCCTTCTCAATGATTACGTCCCTAATCATACAGTTCTGTAATGTGCAAATATGTTAATATATAACTCCCAAGAATTAAATATATAAGCGGTTAGAAAATGATGTATTATTAATAGGTTTAGAATAATACTTACAGTATAATCTCCTGGGTCTGCAGTGCAGAAATTATGGATGTACTCACACACATAGTATGCACATAAATTGGTCCCTTGTTCCTGTCTCATACACTAAATTGGAGAAAACTATTATGAAATATTAGTGTTATTCCTTTTATAATTTGCCCAAGCTGAAGTTGTTTTTTGGTTTACGTACCGGAAAATCAGTATAGAATCTAAGTTTAGGTTTTCATGGTCCAGGGTTCATAATAATGAATTTTTCCCAAGCTCTAGCGAACAATAATGAAAGTTAGAGCTAATGTTAGTAAAAGCACACTGTTGCATAAAAGGAAACGTATTGGATAGAATTATTACTCTTGAAACATATCTTGAAGGTCTTGGTATTTGTCAGGGTTTCTTTTCAATGAATCAAAGACCATGACATTGCTCTTGTCGACTTCAATTATTAGAAGAATCCAGTGGAAGCTGTATATACATACATGCTGAAAAGATGAGAACTAAATAATAATAACTAGGATAATTAGAAATGCAAACCCTTAATAAGATGGTAATCGCACATACTCGAAGTTGTAAGGTAGTAGTATCAAATCCTTGAAATACAACCGATTCAAGGTCCTAAGGATTGATGTGAATGCGACCTTTGGGCATTGCCTTACTTGGTCTTAACAAACTAATGATGGGTCCATGAAACCTATTCGGTGATAACCCTGCTTTCGCATTGTAGTAAGTTCCAGACTACAGAAAATGAAAGACAAAGTTAATTAGCGGATGCATTAGTTTTTTAATTAGCACATGAATTGCACCGTCACTTACAGGCACCAGGTGATGATAAGATCGGTATTCAGGGAGTCAAGATGGTAAATTTCATAAATATTCTTGAATTCCAGCCAGACCAACTTCTTGCCTTCACTAGCAAAATCATCCGGTCTAATAAGCATGCTAATCATCTCCAAGCTCTCTTTAGATGTCTTTATGTAAAAGTCATGAAATCTGTGCATCTGAGTAGGTAGTTTCTTCACTAACTCTGGCCTGACAAGAGATTTTCCTTGCTTGAAGTGCCATCTAGGTACGAAGTTTTTATCCGGAGGAGGTGATTCCTGGTCGAGAACAGTTTCTATTGGGAGCCCTATTGCTTCTTGCATTTGAATGACTACCGCTAATTGTTCTGTAGGCATAAGTGCAAGAGCTCGTTCAGGTGCAGTGAGGCCGGAGGGGACGTAAGTCTGTACTCCCGACGTTGATGCTTCTGTTGGCTTCTTCGTTGAAGGCTCTTTAGCTGATGTCGATGCTTGTGTTGGCTTCTTCTTCTTCCTATAATCCTGTGTCATCGTCGACCCCGGTACTTGGTCGATATAACTATTTGGTGACCCTTCTCGTCTCTTCTTCTGTAGGGACTTCTGTAGGGAGCGGTCATAATCAGTTTTCAACTGTACCCGTTTCATTTCATTTTCCTGCCACTGTATGAAAGCTCTGAGTTTCACCGAATCTACTTTATTCTTTTCTTCCAGTCGCCGCTGTCTACCTTCCAAAGTTGTTTTCTGAAAAAAATCTTTTACTTGCTTTTGGCACTCCGCCTCATTTTCAGATTCTGTCATGTCATATGGTAGCTTTCTTTTAACGGGCTGCTTTTTCCCTTTCTTCGTCGGGGGAATCGGATTTGGCGGGGGCATAGACTTGGTAGATTGTGACCGGGACCTCTTGGGAGCCAGCTTTGGGGAAGATTGCTTTGGTGAAGGTTCCTTTGGGCATAGACTTGGTAGATTGTGACCGGGACCTCTTGGGAGCCAGCTTTGAGGAAGATTGCTTTGGTGAAGGTTCCTTTGGTGGTGATTGATGACGAGGGAGGTCATCGTCATTATCGCTCGCACCAGCAGAATTTGCAGGTTGTGGAGATGGTGAGCGATGAGGACTCGGTGACGATCTCGGTGACGGCCCGGGAGATGGTGGCTGCTGCTCGGTAGCACTCATGGGTATCGGTGGCGGCATCTTAGGTATTATGATGTACCATTTGGGCCACAATACGATACCATGAAGCGCACCCTGGAGTGTCCTTTCCCCGTCATCTCCTGAGATGTGTAGCTCTATGTTTTTGAGTTGTGGGTCAACAACCTCCTCCACACCTACTGACGTAGCCAGGTGGAATCTGCATGCCGTGGCTTGTACATCCTGGGAGATGTGCAAAAGCACTTCCGTACGCCACCTATATATATACAGAAATGATGAAGTTATTAAATGTCCGAGACATGCATCAAAGGTTGAGATAATAAATTGCATGTATTAATGATATTTATACCTTCAATGTGATGTTGCCAAACGGCTTGTGCAGCTCACATTCGGTGCGCTGACAGAGTTCATCCACAGGTTACCGTTCGTTGTCCTCCACTTGAACATCTTCAGGGATATTTGCCCTTTGTTCTTCGGGGCCTCTGTGGAAGCACAACTACTTTTGCGAGCGGAAGGGCTAATGACGGGATCCACCGGTACTTGGGGGCAGTGCTCCATACGTGGCAATCTCAGCTACGGCGGCGGTCACTCGTCGTTCAATCTCTGCATTCATACGTTCTTCATGTTGTTTAAGTTTATCCTCCATCGTCTCGCGCCACTGCGCCAGTTCACGCTCTTTTCTTCTTTTGCGGCTTCTATAGGTGTCTTTGTATCCCTTGAAAGCAAACTTCCACGGTACAACCCCGTAGCCCCTGCAACGTCCTGGGTGTTCCGGATTCCCGAGTGCATAAGTTAGCTCATCATTCTCTCTGTCAACAATCAGTCGGCCCGCTTTGATATCTTCAACTTTATTCATAATCTGAAGTGCCGCGTCCCTTAACGTGGGTGGGAATTCAAGGGAACCATCATCAGGGTTCAATCTTCCACCGCGACCATAATACCAATTCTCGATCGATTGCACCAGTCAAAGACCGCTGGTACAATACCTATGTTGAGTAGCTCTTCCTCCATCTTCCCCCAGTTGGGTGTTACAACCGCGTAACCACCTTGACCAAGACGATGGTTGTATTCTGTCTTCTTACTAGAACATTCCTTCGCACGTGCGCTCTTCTTGGCGAAATCTTCAGAATTCGTGTAATCCACAAAGGACTGCCAGTGATCCTTGAGCTTCGGATAATCATCCCAATTTGGAGTTTGATTCTTCTTGATATAATCTTTATGCAGCTGCTTCTTGAAACTCTGCAATTGAGTTGCCATCTTCTGGAGAGTCCACTGCTTCACGAAGTCTGGTTTTACACCTAGTGGAAGTGTGAAGTGTGTTAGGATATCATTCCATAACATATTTTTTAGTGCATCCGGAACCACCCATGGATTATCTTCTTTTCCCTTCCATTCTCTATACTTGAGGGGCATGTTGTCCCTTACAAGAGCCCCGCATTGGGACACGTACTTGTCCCCGATCTTCTTTGGCTCCCATGGCTGGCCAAGCTCGTTCACTGCCGTGATATGATACATCACGTCATCGTAGATTACTTTTGTACGGCCTCTCTTCGTCTTTTTTGTGCTCGAGCATGAAGCCTACAAGTAGTAGATTTGTTATTTATGCGGGGTTCGTCGAGAATGAATGCATCATGAACTTAATGCATGATATATATATACCTCGGTGGAACCTTCTGCATTAACCATGTGAATGTTCTCATTGTTATCTTGCTCGGCTTGGGCGTCGATTTGCTCGGCGTGGGTGTTGTTGTGCTCGGCCTGGGCGTCGGCTTCCTCGGTTATGTTCAAGAACCCGTTCGCCTGGCTACGCTCCTCGTCGGTGTAAGTTGGAACCGCCGGCAATAAGGTTCTCTATAATCCGCTCATGATCCTCATTGTAATCCATAACACGAATTTCTATGAATAAACAACAATTGCTCAGATTTTCTCTGAATTTCTATGAATAAACAACAATTGATGATAATTTCTATGAATAACATGATTTTCTACGAATTTCTATGAATAAACAACAATTGATGTTAATTTCTATGAATAATATGATTTTCTATGAATTTCTATGAATAAACAACAATTGATGATAATTTCTATGAATAACATGATTTTCTACGAATTTCTCTGAATTTCTATGAATAAAGAATTTCTATGAATTTCTATGAATTTCTATGAATAACATGATTTTCTACGAATTTCTATGAATAAACAACAATTGATGATAATTTCTATGAATAATATGATTTTGTACGAATTTCTATAAATAAACAACAATTGATGATAATTTCTATGAATAACATGATTTTCTACAAATTTCTCTGAATTTCTATGAATAAACATGATTTTCTACAAATTTCTATGAATTTCTATGAATAACATGATTTTCTACGATTTTCTATGAATAAACAACAATTGATGATAATTTCTATGAATAACATGATTTTCTACGAATTTCTCTGAATTTCTATGAATAAACATGATTTTCTACGAATTTCTATGAATAACATGATTTTCTACGAATTTCTATAAATAAACAACAATTGATGATAATTTCTATGAATAACATGATTTTCTACGAATTTCTCTGAATTTCTATGAATAACATGATTTTCTACGAATTTCTATGAATAAACAACAATTGATGATAATTTCTATGAATAACATGATTTTCTACGAATTTCTCTGAATTTCTATGAATTCCGCGGCGGCGCCTACCGAAGATGGCTGTAGGCGGCGTCGGCAGGGGTCAGAGGACGGCGGGGTGTAGTGGCCGGAGGACGGCGGGGCGGAGGGGTTGGAGGACGGCGAGGCGCAGTGGTCGGAGGACGGCGGAGCGGAGGGGTCAGAGGACGGCGGGACGGAGGGGTCGGAGGACGGTGTTGCAATAAAATAAAGTAATACACTAAATTAGATAATAAATGCACTAAAATGTACTAAATACACTAAAATACCCTAAATACACTAAAAATATCAATACAAAAATAAAAAAACTTGCAGACGTAAGCCATCCATGGGCTTGCGTCAGCAAGAAACCCCCTCCCCTGCCCCGACCCGCGCGCCGAACTGCCAAAGCAGAGGACGGCAGCGCCGGTGGCCGGCGCGGCAGGGGATGGGAGCCCGGCAGCCGGGCGGCCGGGAAGAGGCGTTGACGGGCGGCCGGGAAGAGCCGGCCGCCGGTCGGGAAGGGCGGCCGGGCGGCGGCGGGGGACATACGGCGCGCGGCACCGGTGGTGCGGGACGACGACGACGGCACCGTTGGCCAGATCGACGGCGACGACGGCACCGCTGGTCGGATCGACGGCGATGACGGCGCGGGAGGTCGAGGAGGGACGAAGACGACGGCGGGGGACTGCCCGGTCGCGGAGATGACGATGACGACGGAGGAGGGGGCGGCGGTCCGGGGCGGCGCGGTGGAGTTCCCCGCGCCGAGAGATTGCGCGCGCGGGAGGTCGAGGAGGCAGCGGCGGTGCGGGAGGGCGCGGTGCCGAGACGACGGCGGGGGACCGCCGGCCGCGAAGACGACGACGACGGAGGAGGGGGTCGGGGTGGCGGTCCGGGGGTGGCGCGGTGGAGTGCCCCGCGCCGAGAGATGGCGCGCGCGGGAGGTTGAGGAGGCAGCGGAGGCGCGGGAGGGCGCGACGCTGACGGCGGGGGACGCGGCCGCGGAGATCGACGACGACGATGAGGACGGATCGGAGGAGGAGGGGGCGGGGCGGCGCTGTGGAGTGTGGGGAGCAGGGGAAATGGGACGGTACATATATACCCCCACCCTTTCTTCTCGGGTTGGTTTACGAACAGAGACTAAAGGCTCTTTAGTCTCGGGTGGCATTACGACCCGAGACAAAAGGGAGGGGGGGGGGGCTTTAGTCTCGGGTTGTAAGACCACTCGAGACTAAAGGCCCTTTTCGCGTGGGAGCCCCCCAAAAGGGAAAATTTCGTCCTTTAGTCCCGGGTGGTCTTACGACTCGAGACTAAAGGCCCCCTTTAGTCTCAGGTTGTAATACCACCCGAGACTGAAGGGTATTTTTGGGCGGGAAGTGTTGGTATCTCTTAACGTCACAACTAGTTGCGCACCTAGCGTGAACGCAAGATCCACCCTGGGTATACCGACGGGTACGAAAGAATCCGCAAGCGCATAGAGATACCGCTGTAGCACTTCCCCAAAGGAGTATTCCAAAGGGTATCGAATCCAAGGAACAGTATGGGATACTCTACGAGTGACTATCCAAGGGCACAGGGTCCCTGCTGAGGTAGGTGAGAGATGTGGAGTCTCCTGTAGGTTCTCGACTCTAAAGAGGAACAAGCTCGGATAAGAATCTCGCTTCGAACACCGGCCCCTCCTGGCTATAACAGTTGGTTCACGGCAAATGGTTGCTTACACATTGTATCCGAACGTGGGGGATTTCAGAGGGTCCCATGGCTGTCACTACCGTGGCCTACCTCAAGACAAACCGTGGGATACAGGGCATTCGAAGGACAACCAACAGTCTAGACACCACGTCTATACCGCCGACTACAACTATAGCACGACTACATCTGACGTCCCGTAGAAATACTATAGCACTCCGTATAAATACGGAGCGACGAACCCGCGAGGTTGAGCTAGACCGTACTCATCATTGAATCGATTCGCGCAAGGAGATATGATTGATACTTGATCTAAATCAGATACGCATGAGCTTCAATATATTCTGATAGACGGGCAACCACATAAACGGGATGCAAACTTATGCGTTTATAATAGAAGATCAAGAGTCGTGTTCGTGAAGAACACGAGCCTCTAACTTATGAACGAACGCAAAAGTATGAATAAATCGCTCGTCTACTAGATCGAGGAGGCACGTTCATGAAGAACGCGAGCCTCTAAATGATGAACGAACGAGGAACTCAAGAACAATTCACCCATGTATGAGAGCCACTTTAGTCTAATTGGAAGATACTGAAATACTCACTTTAGTCTAAATGAAGAATAGCATCGCTCACGAGGTACAAGGGGACGATGGATGATGAACGGATTATCACCACCTCACCTCTACTCATCCACACACTCCCTCTCTACCTAGCACCACCTAGGCTAGATCCTCCACACACGCACACACTCATGGTGGGATGAGGTTTCACCTCCACCAAGAGAGAATGAGAGGGGGAGAAAGAGGCAAAGGTGAGAAGTTGCTTCAAGAGTGTCCATCCTCTTCTTACACCCCTCCCCTCCTATTTATAGGCTGAGCAACCGGCATGGGAGCACCCAAACACCCTGGGAATGGCTTCTAGGACCAATGGACGAGCACCACGTGGAAGGCCGGGATGAACTGGCCTTATGGCGGTTCGGCTGATCCTAGGGGTCGGCCGACCCCTAGGTGGCGCCCCTCGCGTTGTGCTTTCTCCAGGAGGCTAGCAGGTGGGTCCCTTGGTCTGTCCCTGGTGTCCACGTGATTTGGAGCCGGTTTGGGCGCTTTGGTGGGCCATGGGATCCATCTGATGCCTGCATGCATGGCGACTTCTGATTCGCTGAGGCCTCCTCTCTTGGATTGGTGACATCATGGATCCAGGGGATGCTTGCATGCAGCCCCTCATTGGCTGAGCCTGACTTGCTAGGAGCATGAGAGTGTCTTTTCTCTCCATTTCTTATGCTAAACACCTGCATTCAACTTAGCATGGCCACTTGTGGAAATTGTTAGTTTAAACTCCTATTCTAATGTGGATGCATAGTTCTCATGATGAAATGTAGGGATTGACGGCCTTAAATTAGGTACTTAACAGCCGTCAACAACTCCCCCACACTTGCCCTTTGCTCGTCTCGAGCGAAAGGGAAGATCACATGGGTTTAAACCAAAGGTATGAAACAAGCATAGGAGTTATTCCAGGTCATACCTTGCTCTTGTGAATTCTGTGGCGTGGCTACAATGCCATCTTGGGTAGTTGATAAGAGGAATGACCATGAATCGAGTTTCTTAAGCACCTGTTGGTCAGCACTTGGGATTTTCTTAATGATGTTGTTTTTTAAGAAAATTCTGCTCTGCTCTCCTTCTTTGATTCTCTCGGATCGCTCAATGTGTAAGTGTCCTCACCAAGGCGTGGTTGCCTTAAATTCACCCTACTTCTAATCATGGCTTATGTGGAGCTCAAGGTAGGATATGAATGGTACAATATGCTTGTATCACATATTTTGCAAAGTCAAATACCGGATCCAAAGAGGAAAGCAAATCATAAAGTCAGATCAAGATGTGCACGTGCATGGATATGGCGAGTATGGTAAGATGGATACTAGGCCCGGAATGGGTGCTAGATATTACCATACATATATGATGAATGTTGGTTGATGGTAAGGTGGACACTGGCCCCGGAATAGGTACTAGTTATTACCATTTTGAGCTATGGAACTCCCTTTTGCATGATTCTCCTTTTTGTACGAAAATCTTTCGAGAACATGGCTATCTTTCTTTCCTCCTCCTTTTTTTTCAATACATGGACCTTATGTGTCCATATATATTTTTTTCTTTTTTTTCGATAGCCATGTCTCCTGTGTAACAAAAACTTGGGAGGAGAGATCAACACATAACATATGGAGCTTTATTTTGTGGAATGGATGAATGATACAATGCTAACTTCCAGTGTAGAAGCATAGCAAGGGGAATATGGTGGTGTGCACATGAATATTGATCATGAAAGTAATGAAAAGAATTCTCACAAGGGTCACAGGATTTGACAAAGCTCAATGCAATGACAAGCAGCATATGAGTATAAGGTTTTCAACTATAGACATCATATGGCTTTGGTAGGACGGTGGCATATCAAAGAGGAGTTTTGCAAGAGCATTTTTTTTCAAAAATGAAATTATCCCAAGGGCTAGAACCAACAGAGTCAAGATCATGTCATCAAGTCATATCTCACTTGTCAATTACTTAGATAAGCATGTTGTCCTTATGACGATATTGTTCACAAGCCTCAACGTTATAAACGAGGAATAAAACTTAAGCATGTCAACCCTAGGTATGGAGTAAGCATTACCAAAGATTTCTTGGGTTGATTTATGGAGAATTTATCAAACATGAGCATACAAACTCAGAAATCATGGTTAAATGATGTGGGGATGCAAACCAGCACCGGTTTCTGTGTGGACCAGACGGGGGTTCCTGTGATGCGCACGAATGCATGTCCCGTTCAGGTTCTCTAGGCGTGGTCGATCGCAAGCACTGTGTGAGCGTAGTGTGGGTGCAACAACAATCTGTCGTGTTCGTGTCTGGAGAGTACAGCTCTCCCCCACACTGTTTTGTACCTAGGTGCAGTTCTTTAATACTGTTGACGGTCAATTTCCGTCAACCAAGAGCACTTGTTACACTTTGGTTTGAGCTTTGATTTATAACTAACCCGCCACTAGGCACACTAATGATGTAACAAGTTCGCACTTGCATGTGGTTTTTGGAGTGTGTTATTTACGCAGGAATTAGGTACCTAAATGAGGACTTCCAGGTGGAGTTCATCTAGCACTTTGTAAGAAGATCACGAAGCCCGGCACGAGTCAAGACATGAAGTGTACATGACTCCAAATGACCCGAGGACCAAAGCATGAAGCCGTGAAACTCCGAGGACCCGAACGGAAGATGCAGGAGTTTGCGCACCAAGTACCCTTATCTAAACTGCGGGGAAAACGACGTCAAGGACCCATATGGACTTCGGCAAATATTCAAGAAAGCGCGAGAAGCATCGTGGCGAAAGACGGGCCCGACCCAGGCGAGAAAGGCCCTGGGCCGGCCGGCCCATGCCGACCGGCCTGGCCCATTTTCGGCCCGGTTCGGCCTTCCCTTTGACCTACACGCTCCTCGGCTCATTTATACCCCCTACCTCCAATGGCCGCCACATCAATTCATCAGAACTCAGTGAAACCTAGAAGTGAGCACCGGAGGAAGACGACGGTCGCAAGTCCTCGAAGTTGTCTAGGGGATGGCCTAGGCCAACCCTAGCCGCCATGGCCGCCCTGCGTGGTTGTGCCATGGTGGAGTTCCGGAGCTAGTTGAGGTCATCAATGGTATGTACTCGGTGGTGATGATCCAAACGCATCTATTATTATGTGAGCAATTACAATCTTGTCATCCGATCTATTAAGCGATTCCATGTCTCCGTCTTTACTTTCTACCTTTCGTGAATGTGATTTGATCCTTAAACCTTAGATAGAATTTCTATGCTTGACTCCCTCTCTTCAAAATTCTTATTTGAAGCCAAAAATATAGGATACCCATAACCTACCCTTAAAACCTTGTTAGTTTGGTTGTTTGATCTTTTCAACCCTTGCTAACATTTGTTTGCACTAACTCTTTGCATTTGCATTTTGTATCCCCCTCATTGTCATCTTCCGCTTTATGTTAGCTTGGTCTTTTTGTGCAACTTTATGATGAATGCTTTCATGTTTATGATAATGCTTTGATCAAGCATTTTTACCTTTGCAATCTTGTGTAAACATGGTGTTTAGACATGATTGGAGACCACCATCATTCAGTTTTGCATACCTTACTATCTTGTTGCATTGGTTGGTTTATAAACTTTGCAATGCGCCCTACTTATCTTACACTATAAGGAATTGTTAATCTTGGAATAAGCATGGTGTTTTGACCTTGGTTAATAAATCTTTATGGCAAGGGAGAAGTTTGGCAACCACTTTGTAAGCATGGAGCTTAGAATTTGGTGTAAACATTGTTTTGTCTTTATACCATCCTATCATTTGCATGCACCCTTGCACACACGTACACCCCCTAGGTTTTTAATTTTTCACTAGATTAACTATGCCACACGTTAAGATCTTAGGGGATGTCTTTGGTTTGTCGGCATAGAGTGAGTATTCCCGACCGTCACCTCAGGGGTACTTTGTGCTTTAAAATTGTTTTGCAGGCATTGTGAATGAGGCTTGTGACAAAGGGTGAGCGTTGGAGGACAATCAAGACAAAGTGAAGAGTATGACGATCCACACATGGCGGTAGACTTCAAGATGGTTCATCATCTTCCATGCCTAGCAACATGCTAAGAATGGGGGAGGATTTGGTGGACATGAGAAGACCGCATGGAGCAAGGATCGCGGTTCTTCTTCCATGTTAAGCACAATGCTTAAGCATGGGGGAGGCCATGCTACACTTCAAGCATCAAAGGACGGTAACAAATCCTCAACCCTCTTTTTGTCCTCGTCTTTCTATATACTTGTACATATGTTTATGCCTTCAACAACCTTAGATGCAACCCTTGTATATCTCTCTATAGAATAACATGGCTACTAGGAGTACAACCTAGGTTTTTTTTATTTTCAATAATAATCACTGTTACCTTGTGCTCACCTTGATGATATCTCGTATGCTCTTACTTATGGATATATGATGATTGTTGCCACTTTGATCATTCTTGTGCTTGGTTTTTATATGATTAAGCTAGTGCTCTCTCTTTTAATATGAATCTGAAATTTATTTAATGCTAGCCTAATCTTTTGTGGAGGTTATGATAACTTAAGTCCCATAGTTCTTTTTCATTGCTCTCAACCTTGAATGAATCAAAGAACCTTTTTATTCTCAAAAAGTTATGCTAACCTTGTCATGAGTACCACTTGCATTTTGCTCTACCTATCCAAAGCCCAAACTTACTTGAGTGCAAAACATTAGTATATACAAGATTTATTTTTGGGTGCATTGATTCAAGGCTTGATTTCTTTGGCTCGAGACTAAGAAGCTGGTCATTCCATTTTTGCGTATCGTTCTTTATGCTAGCCTCTTCTATCAGTGCATTGTGAGTTTCCACATTGGGAATTTTGCAAACCTCGCCGGATATCCAACCAAAACCCAAATATATCTTTTTTTTTGTGTTCACCTCCTTGACCACAACCCAATGTATGAGTATGGATGAATATTTTGAGGAAGATTACAAGGAAGGTGCTTCAAGTAAGGGAGACTTCCAAAAGGACCCTTAGAAGATTTTTCGAGTATCTCTCTCTAAGAAAATATGAGAGCTTCAATTTCTACCTTGGCGTCCTTATCACCTCTTTTGCCCGTGGACGAGCAAACGTCTAAGCATGGGGGGGGGGTTGCCAAGGAAGTGCTAGTATAGTCTAGAGTTCAAGGGCAGCAAATAAAAAAAAGAAAAGAAAAAAAGAGAAAAAGTATGATGAAAAAAATGGAATGATAAAGGAGAAAAAGTATGATGAGAAAAAGAAGAAGAAAAATAATAATAAAATAAAGCTCCCCAGTTCTCTAGCTATGTTTAGTGCTTTTTGAGTTTTCAAGAGGATTCAAGATCAAGACCCATACTCATCTTTCCAACCATGTGCAATCCGATAACGAGGACCTCGTTTGTGCCTCGGGATCACTCTTTGCCATTTGCACATGTCCACCTATCTAAAAGTGTTTGTAATTTTTCTCTCCCCCCTCCTTGAAAATATTATTTTTTCCAATGACCTTTTTGATGAGTCTCGGTAAGTCCATGAGAAGCTTGTCTTGTTTTGATAATATCTCGACTATAATATCTTGGTAGGACTAAACTTTCCCATAGCTCCATATAAAGCCTCCCACCATATATTTGAGAGAGGAAAGGAGTAGGACAAGTAAGCTTGAGAGACAAGATGAGATGAGAGTTCATGAGCAAGATGCAAGGAGGTTTATTATTGATCTTGGTAAAGCAATTTTTCTTCATCCCTCTCTTTATTTTCAAAATTTCTGAGATTTCTTTAAAATTTGAGGGCATGATCAATTACTTGTGGAAAGAGCTTAAATAATATCTACCCTCCATAGAGATGAAAGCTAGTTACATTATGAAACTATAACATAAATAAACTTGGAGAGCATTATGTTTTCTCATGTATGAACAAGTGCAGGGTATGAACATTGAAAGGCAATACTAACATCCATTAAAGGCTTACTCGAGGACGAGCAAGGTTTAAGCATGGGGGTATGTTGACGGTCAATTTCTGTCAACCAAGAGCACTTGTTAAACTTTGATTTATAACTAACCCGCCACTAGGCACACTAATGATATAACAAGTTCGCACTTGCATGTGGTTTTTGGAGTGTGTTGTTTACACAGGAATTAGGTACCTAAATGAGGATTTCCGGGTGGAGTTCATCTTGCACTTTGTGAGAAGATCACGAAGCCCGACACGAGTTAAGACATGAAGTGAACATGACTCCAAATGACCCGAGGACCAAAGCATGAAGCCGTGAAACTCCGAGGACCCGAACGGAAGATGTGGGAGTTTGCGCGCCAAGTACCCTTATCTAAACCGCAAGGAAAACAACGTCAAGGACCCACATGGACTTCGGCAAATATTCAAGAAAGCGCGAGAAGCATCGTGGCAAAAGACGGGCTCGAACCGGGCCAGAAAGGCCCTGGGCCGGCCGGCCCATGCCGACCGGCCTGGACCATTTTCGGCCCGGTTCGGCCTCCCCTTTGACCTGCACGCTCCTCGGCTCATTTATACCCCCTGCCTCCGAGGGCCCCCACATCAATTCATCAGAACTCGGCGAAACCTAGAAGTGAACACCAGAGGGAGACGACGGCCACGAGTCCTCGAAGTTGTCTAGGGGATGGCCTAGGCCAACCCTAGCCGCCATGGCCGCCCTACGTAGTTGTGCCATGGTGGAGTTCCGGAGCTAGTTGAGGTCATCAATGGTATGTACTCAGTGGTGATGATCCAAACACACCTATTATTATGTGAGCAATTACAATCTTGTCATCCGATCTATTAAGCGATTCCATGTCTCCGTCTTTACTTTCTACCTATCGTGAATGTGATTTGATCCTTAGTCTAATCCATGGTTAGGCTATATAGCATGCTCTATGTAATCGTGGCGATTAGGTTTAGCATGTGGACCTTTCATGGTTCGTAGACACGCTCGTGTTTGAGCGTGCCCGTGGATCCCCCGCTTCATTAAGGGAGCATCGTGACAGGGTGACTTCCCCCGTAAGAGCGGATGTCTTCGAGAGGTAGGCCGGAGGTAGGAGTTTAAGGATGCTAGTAGATGAGTTGCTCGTTTCGTTGCTCGTTTGCCGGAGCTTCAACTAGAAGGCGCTAGGCCTAGCTACCCCTTTGGTGGAGCTTTTCCTTCGCCGTTGTTCATGGATGTGATCAACCTTGTACTATCACTCATATGTATCAAGGTTTTCCTTTTTATATGCAATCAACGCTTCATATTAGGTTAGATTGGCTAGATAAGGTAGAGATCCTTAGCGGTTTGCTTCCGATCCTTGGATTGACAAACCTTGGGGAACCCTCCTTGATGAAAAAGGCACCAAGTCACCCGTAGGCTTGCGGTGAACTTCAACACGGTTTTGAACCATCAACAGATACAAACAAAAACAAAAATAGGTAACACACATGTGACTCAACCGGGTTACATGACCGGTGGAGCGAAAATTATTCATTCAAGTTCACTAAAGAAATAGGCGCTTACACAAATGATGGAAATAAAGGAAATGATTGGAAGGGAAATAAATTAAGGGAAATAAATTAAACCTAACTAAAGGCCTATAAGGGAAATAAAAGCGAGGCACGACCCTCTACTCAGCATCAAAGAGGGCTTCCAAACCCTCGGCCTCAATCAAACGCTGCAGCTTGGCGTTCATCTCCTTGTGGGTCTTGAGGATAAGGTTCCTAAGCCGTCGATGCTCTGCCCGCTGCCTTCTCACAACCTTTATTAAGAGGTCAAACTCGAGGTATGCCTCTGTCAGGTCTTCTGCCACCTTGCCCACACGGAGATTCTTCCTGTTGGGCAATGAAGCTAGGATGTCGCCGAGCTCTGTCTCCCAACTTGGCGGGTATGGCTTGGGTACCCCGCCGCTATCCTTAGGGGTCCTTACCCCAAAGATGCTGAACCTGGTCTGGGGCTGCGGGTACTCATCCCACACATCCTGCTCATACTTGTGACAAAAAGGTTCACCATCTTCATCGAATAGTGATCCTGCATAGCGCTCCCCATCCTTCAAAGGCGGGACTGGCCAATCATCATAGAGTACCTTCTTGCTTGATCCAGGGGCTGGTTTCTTCCCTAGGACGGTGAACAGAGAGCAGCGACTGGCGAGAATCGGAGGTGAGGATGAATCTCGTCTGGCTGGGGGCTCCATCCAGTCCTCGGTAGGACTTTTCCATTTTCTTCCCCGCCCCAGAGTCATCAAATCATCCCGAGTTCCATCCCATGGGTGAAACTCGCTGCTTTCGAGGTCGCTGAAGTAGATGGACTTCTCCCCATCAAAACCAGAGGGAACCATCGGGTAAAGGTGTGCAGAGCAGCGGAGCGGTGGCTGAGAGGAGGATCGAGCAGAGGAGATGGAGTTCTGCGCGGCGTAAAATCTGTCACGCGGCGAGGAGAGGGTTTCTGGAGGACGAAGGAGGGTGCACGCGAAACAGGAGAGGCTGCGGCGCCCCTTGTGGGTCAGCCGACCTAGGGGTTCGGCCGAACCCCTATGGGCTCTGCTGGGCCTTTGGTTCATCGTGCTGGTTCCAGCGGGGCTCAGGGTCTACGGGTGAGGTGGCCCACCAATTCTAAGGTCGGAGCTCCAGTAAGGGCTAAAATGGTGTTTTTGGGCATATTATTGCCTTCCACCCCAAACAACTTTACTTAAACCTCTTTATATTTTGATAGCTCAACTTGGGGGATTTTACCTAGACTCATACCTGGATAACGAGTTATTGTTGCCCTGTTGCTCATATCGTCCCCTTTTTTCTGATGATATCCTCCTACTCTGCCCTGTGGTCCTCCTTGCAGGTTTCTTTATGATAGAATATATTTTTCTTCCTGCATGGTTAGTGCACATGTACGATGCAAGCTGTATAACTGGCGAAACAGAGATGATCCTCACAACCACCATAAGGGAGCTATGATGGGCAACCCTTAGGAGGATGGCGCAACTAGCAAGGTCATATCACTATGGACGAGAAAAGACTGAGGTGAGGGAGATGAGCACTAGATCCAGGCCTGAAGCCTAAAGTGCTCTAAGAGTGAAGCTTTCACCTCAGGAAATAGAACTCGAGAATGATCGGACCCCAGATTGAGTGAGTGAAAATTTATGGGTCGAACGAACATTCGAGCGGTGGATCGAAAGTGACGAACTTGCTAGTTCATCCTCTCCTTGGGTCAACAAAGGATCTCACCCTCACCTATGTGGGATGACACGTAAGTTAACTCAAGCTTCCAACAGAAGTGTAAAAGATAGGTATGTAACCACACTCCCGCAGGGCATCGATCAGGTCAAGAAGTGAAGAGTAGGATTTACATCTACCTCACTTGATCGGCATCGGTCTTAGCTGAACTTAGGATAACGAGATGGATTGCTCAACTAGAACTGGTATAATATCATGCTTCCGAAAGCCAAGGATATGGAAGTTTCACAGCACTAAAGCCCGTGTCTTGGCCTAACCCTTAGTGTGGCGGCACTTCGGATTTAGACTTGACATGAAGCATGAAAAACATCCATCGTGACCTCCCCTGGAGAGTTGCAGACAAGGTTGAAATGATCGTCCTCGCCAAGAACGACTATTCTTCCTTGACTACTCCTCTCCTCCTTCCCTCGAGACTAAGTCTCGAAGGCCGGGTTTTAAGAGAAGAAACGATAGGAGAATCTAGGGGCAGAATTTGCACTAGGTGCTCTTTCCCATAGATTCCTGCCAGTTAGGAGTGATATCTTCGACCAGAGCATAGAGAAATTTGGCATGTAAGCTCGGGCTCTCTCGAAGATGGACTTAGGCAACTCGACATTTTCTCGTTTGGCTACCTCGTCACTCGAGTCAGGTGGGGAACTGAAATCTCGGATTTCTCCTAGAATTTCCAGTCCTCGTTCTGGCTCTAAGAGCACAAAGGCGCCTCCCGAAGCGGCATCAAGCATCATGCCACAATCCTTTCGTAAACCAAACCGGAAATGCTGCAAGAGCACTAGGTCAGGCAGACCAAGGACTGGGCTGGCTTCAACTAATGAGGCAAAATGATGACATGCCATGCATAAGGTTTCCTTCTCTCTTTGTTTGAAACTGAGGATCATCATTCTTAAGGAAACGACACGCCGCACAGGAAAGAATCGAATGCAAAAAGATGCTCTCAATTCCTCCCAGCGTAGGTGGCTGCAACCAAAACAATGGTACCAAGTTCTCGCTTCCCCGGAGAGGGAGAACGGAAACAGGTTCCTCTTAAGAACATCTTGTGTTGCCCCGGTTTTATCCTGAGTAGAACACAATTGGACAAAGTCTCTTGCTTGATCATAGGGATTCTCATGACTCATTCCCGAGAAGGATTTTCCTCAACTAGCTTCATGAGAGATGGGTGAACCATACAAGGTGTTAAAAGAGCAGGTTGTCTCCAGAAAGTTGATTCCATGGGTTCACTCATAACGGGCGGAAGGTGTGTACAAGGATAACCTTCCTGGGATAGCGGGGTAATGGTAGAAATAAAAGAAAAACAAAAGATACAAGGATAGTCGGGTTCGTAGATTCTCGACAACCGTTCCCCGGCAACGGCGCCAGAAATGCTTGTTGGTATCTCTTAACGCCACCACTATTTGCGCACCTAGCGTGAACGCATGATCCACCCTGGGTATACCGATGGGTACGAAAGAATCCGCAAGCGCACAGAGATACCGTTGTAGCACTTCCCCAAAGGAGTATTCCAAAGGGTATCAAATCCAAGGAACAGTATGGGATACTCTACGAGTGACTATCCAAGGGCACAGGGTCCCTGCTGAGGTAGGTGAGAGATGTGGAATCTCCTGTAGGTTCTCGACTCTAGAGAGGAACAAGCTCGGATAAGAATCTCGCTTCGGACACCGGCCCCTCCTGGCTATAACAGTTGGTTCACAGCAAATGGTTGCCTACATGCTGTATCCGAACGTGGGGGATTTCAGAGGGTCCAACGGTTGTCACTACCGCGGCCTACCCCAAGACAAACCGTGGGATACAAGGCATTCGAAGGTAACCAGCAGTCTAGACACCACGTCTATACCGCCGACTACTACTATAGCACGGCTACGTCTGACGTCCCATAGAAATACTATAGCACTCCGTATAAATACGGAGTGACGAACCTGCGAGGTTGAGCTAGACCGTACTCGTCATTGAATCAATTCGCGCAAGGAGATATGATTGATACTTAATCTAAATCAGATATGCATGAGCTTCAATATATTCTGATAGACGGGCAACCACACAAACGGGATGCAAACTTATGCGCTTATAACAGAAGATCAAGGGTCGTATTCGTGAAGAACACGAGCCTCTAACTTATGAACGAACGCAAAAGTATGAATAACTCGCTCGTCTACTAGATCAAGGAGGCACGTTCATGAAGAACGCGAGCCTCTAAATGATGAACGAACGAGGAACTCAAGAACAATTCACCCATGTATGAGAGCCACTTTAGTCTAATTGGAAGATACTGAAATACTCACTTTAGTCTAAATGAAGAATAGCATCACTCACGAGGTACAAGGGGACGATGGATGATGAACAGATCATCACCACCTCACCTCTACTCATCCACACACTCCCTCTCTACCTAGCACCACCTAGGCTAGATCCTCCACACACACACACACACTCATGGTGGGATGAGGTTTCACCTCCACCAAGAGAGAATGAGAGGGGGAGAAAGAGGCAAATGTTGCTTCAAGAGTGTTCATCCTCTTCTTACACCCCTCCCCTCCTATTTATAGGCTGAGCAACCGGCGTGGGAGCACCCAAACACCCCGAGAATGGCTTCTAGGACCAATGGGTGAGCACCACATGGAAGGCCAGGATGAACCGGCCTTAAGGCGGTTTGGTTGATCCTAGGGGTCGGCCGACCCCTAGGTGGCGCCCCTCGCGCTGTGCTTTCTCCAAGAGGCTGGCAGGTGGGTCCCTGGTGTCCACGTGATTTGGAGCCGGTTTGGGCGCTTTGGTGGGCCATGGGATCCTTGTGATGCCTGCATGGTGACTTCTGATTCGATGAGGCCTCCTCTCTTGGATTGGTGACGTCATGGATCCAGGGGATGCTTGCATGCAGCTCCTCATTGGCCGAGCCTGACTTGCTAGGATCATGAGAGTGTCTTTTCTCTCCATTTCTTATGCTAAACACCTGCATTCAACTTAGTATGGCCACTTGTGTAAATTGTTAGTTTAAACTCCTATTCTAATGTGGATGCATAGTTCTCATGATGAAATGCAGGGATTGACGGCCTTAGTACTTAACAGCCATCAACAGGAAGTTAATTTTCCCCATTTGTTTCATCATTTTCTCATTCTTTCTCTTTACAACTTTAAAAAAATAGTCACTTTCAATAATTCAGCCATGCAAAATTATATTTAGTTGAAATATAATAAACTCTACTTTGCTATGCAAAATTATATTTTAGAGTTGTAAACATTCACTTTCCATTTTCATTTGCAACATTGATGTGCATTCGCATTAAAATTCAATTAAACCGAAAAAATACTAAACCAATTCAGAAAAATCTCAAACTTGGTGGTTCAATCTCACATGACATATTCAAGCTTCATAAAAAAATTGAGACCAATACAACACTGCAAAGTGCATGGACTTCAGAATCGTTAAGAACTTAAGTGTATAGACATGGTTCGATGAAAGGTTCCATATATCTTTGTGAAGCACGTGTACTCCATCTATGTCGAAATGGTCTAAAAATTTTTTGATTGTCATTTACACCCAAAATATTAGCTCACGCAAGATCTTAGATTTTTCTGATGACTAAATGTATTATAGGTTTTTTCTTCATGCTAAAGGAGCTAAAATATTGTGAATTACACATCAATAACTCAAGAATTATGATTCGGCTTCTAGATAAATTAGACTCCTAAGGCACAAGAGAACTTGTGGCCAAGTTTGGCACCATTCTGGATCGTTTCAGGGGTGCTCTCAGCTCAACATTTAATTTCTAGGTGATGTCGCACGGAAATTCAATTAAATCGAAAAAATACTAAACCAATTCAGAAAATCTCAAACTTGGTGGTTCCATCTCACATGACATATTCAAGCTTCATAAAAAAATTTGAGACCAATACAACACTGCAAAATGCATAGACTTCAGAATTGTTAACTTGTTGGAGACCAATAAAAGAGTTGATCACATTAGCATTACACAGTCGATTTGATCATTAATCATTACAGTATGACATTAATCTCAAGCACGTAAGTACGGTATCTCTTCATGTCCAAGCAATATGCTTGGGTCCACTTCGACAGCGAACGGAGGCATGCCATCAAACTGATCGTAATCATCGGACTGATCTGTTTTGTCCTCGACTCCCACAATTACTCTTTTACCCGGAAGAACTATGTGAAGTTTTGGCTCTTGTGGTCCTTCTTGGGTATTTTTATTCTTCGGTATGCTAGTCATATCCTTGACATAAAAAACCTGATGCACATCTTTGGCAAGGACGAATGGATCATCTTTGAACCCAATCTTGGTCTGGTCCACTATTGTCATTCCATATTCATCTTTCCTTACGTCAGTTAGTCTTACCCATTGGCAAAGAAACAGAGGGATGTTCAGCGCCCCGTACTCAAGCTCCCATATCTCTTCTATGATACCATAATAGGAGGTCTTGCACCCAACATTGTCGATCACGTCCATACGGACACCACTATTTTGGTTCGTGCTTTTTCAATCTTGAGCTCTTGTGTAAAAACTATAACCATTTATATCGTAAGCTTGAAATTTTACAATTGTGCTACAAGGTCCCCTTGCTAAGAAAGCGAGTTGTGGATGAATCGTTGAGTTACCGAGAAGTTATTCACTCAACCATGAGGGAAATGTTTCCAAGTGACGACGTGTAATCCAAAGTTCAGATTTGGTTGGATTTTGAGAAGCAATAATCTGCTCGTGTTGCGTCCTATAAGGAGTCACCATGGATGATTATTGCAGAACAGTTAGGTGTGCTTTATGGAACAAATCAGTATTATTGCTCAAACTTGATTTCCTTCCGATGGTGCCCTTTCCCTGTAGCCTCCCCTCGTGTCGTGATACTGGAAGCCCAATCGAGTCAATTGAGTCGACAAAATCAACACAAAACTCAATGACCTCCTCAGTTACATATCCCTTGGCAATGCTTCCTTCCGGACGGGCACGATTAAGAACATATTTCTTGAGAATTGACATGAACCTCTCAAAAGGCCACATGTTGTGAAGGTATACCGGACCGAGAATAGTAATTTCTTTCACAAGGTGTACCAGGAGGTGCGTCATAACATCGAGGAAGGAAGGTGGAAATGCCAACTCAAAGCTGACAAGACATTGAACCGCATGATTCTGTAGCTTTCCTAGCTTGGCTGGATCGACTGCCTTCTGTGAAATTGCATTAAAAAATGCACAAACCTTTACGAGTAGTAATCATACATTCTCTGATAGAACACCCCACAACGCAACTGGAAGCAACTGTGTCATCAACATGTGGCAGTCATGGGCCTTTAGATTTGTGAACTTCTTGTCTTTCATATTTATGATCCCCTTTAAATTCGACGAGTAGCCAGACGAAATCTTCAAACTGTTTAGGCAATCAAACATGATTTCCTTCTCTTTCTTGGTAAGAGTGTAACTAGCAGGACCTAAGTAATCATCATCATCATCCTCTTCCGGATCTTTTTCATCATCATCCTCTTGCGGAACTTTCTCATTCTTATGAAAATCTTTCAGGTCCCGTCGTGCTTCCAATGTATCCTTCGAGTTACCATAACAACCCATGAAACCTAACACATTCACGCAAAGATTCTTCGTAAGGTGCATCACGTCAATTGTGTGTCGGACCTCAAGGATTTGCCAATAAGGTAGCTCCCAAAATATAGATTTCTTCTTCCACATTGGTGCACGTCCGTTGGCGTCAGTTGGAACAGGTTCACTACCGGCACCCTTTCCAAAAACTACCCTTAGATCCTTTACCATCTCAAATACGGTGTCTCCATTATAATGGGACGACTTCGTACGATGATCAGCCTTCCCTTTCCAATGCTTCCCTTTCTTCCTTAAGGGGTGATTAGTTGGAAGATAACAACGGTGACCCATGTACACGACCTTCTTACAATTTTTGAGATGAATACCCTGTGTTTTATGTAAACAGTGCGTGCATGCCCGATATCCCTTTGTTTGTCTACCTTGAAAGGTTACCTAGAGCAGGCCAATCGTTGATGGTAACAAACAACGTAGGTTGAAGCTCTGTTGCTTATTCTCATCCCACACACGTACACCTTCCTTCTTCCACAGCAGCAATAGTTCATCGACCAATGATCTTAGATACACATCAATGTCGTTGCCAAGTTGTTTTGGACCTTGGATGAGCACCGACATCATAATGAACTTTCGCTTCATGCACATCCAACCAGAAAGGTTGAACATGCATAGGGTCACAGGCCAAGTGCTATGACCATTGCTAAACTCGCCGAATGGATTGAAACCATCCGTACTTAAACCAAACCTTATGTTCCTTGGATCTTCATCAAACTCTTTGAATTCTCTATTAATCTTTCTCCACTGAGACCCATCAGCCGGATGTCTCAGCATGTTGTCTTCTGTACATTCCTCTTTGTGCCATCTCATCATCTTAGCATTTGCTTTGTTCCTGAATAAACGCTTCAAACGTGGTATTATAGGAAAATATCACATAACCTTCGCCGGAACTCTCTTCGTCTTGTCACGGTGCCCCTGGACATCACCACCAGGATCTTCATCTCACCGAATCTTATAACGTAGCGCTCCGCACACAGTACAAGCACCCAAATTCTCGTAATCCTTGCCGTGATATAGGATGCAATCATTAGGGCATGCATGGAACTTCTGTACCTCCAACTGTAACACCCCGTGTTTCTAATCATGTGTCTATAAGTGCTAATCACATTCTTAATCACATTGTGATCATTAGTGCTTAAACCCTTAATCACCTTTGAGGTCAAACCCCTAGTCAAACCCCTTGAGCCATGAACTCTATCTAGAACTTTTGGCACATTCTCCAAAATTCACCTAAACACTTCAAAATCGGCCAATACCAAAGTTGTGCAGTTTTTCAAGGCCTACAACTTTGCTGTTGAGTGGCAAACGAAATTTGAAGAGGAAATGTGTGTAAAACCTTGGTCAACGCATGACCTTCCTGTTCACCGGAGCCGAGAAAATCAGCAAGTTCACCTGCTGTTTGTGCTCGATTCCTTGGATAAAATACCAATCGGCCTTTGTAGAAGTTGTAGAGGGATGTTTGACCTACAACTTTGTCAATTGGAGCTCAGTCCACTCCTATAGCATTTTGTCGAGTTTGAGCTGGTCAAACAGGGGTACTCTGAACGTTTTTGCGTCAGAACGCCGCCGCACGACGCCGTCGCGCGTGCACGCACGCCACATTGGAGCGCCGCCAAGCGACCGGGCACAAACGTCGAGGCACCCGAGGGCCCGCCGGTCCATCGATGTCACCACAATGTATTGGACGGATGGTCGGTGTCAGGCCTAGGCCGCTAGACCGGTGCCACGCGCCGCGCCAGCAACCGCCGGAGCGCGCACGCCGAGGCAGCCATTGGCCGGCCGTGCCCACCCACGTCGCCATTGCTGTAGCCACGTCGCGTCTTCGCTAATGCGGAGACTTGGGCGGTTACCACCTCCGCGCGCCGAGCCCCTATAAAACCCCCTCTCCTCTCACCGGTGCACGCGCAGAGACCGCCGCCGCCGTCCGCCATTGCCGCCGTCGGTGAGCTCCCTCCTCCGCACGCGCCTGTGAGCCACAAGCCATGTTGAGCTCTTCCCTAGAACTCCCTTAAGCCTCTCCAAGTACACATTCATCAGCTCAACCCCTCACCTCACCAGAATCTGAGCAGAGGCAGCCGCGCCGCCACTGCCTCGCCACCGCCGCTCGCCGGAGTCGTCCCCGGTCGCACCACCGCCACTAATCGACTCCTGGTGAGCCCAATCACACATCTCCCTCATTTGTTTGCGTCCTCCGGTCGCCGTTCGCCGCCGGCGAGCTTCCTCCGCCGCGGGAGGGCACGGTTGTGAAGTTAAGATTTGTGTAGGGTTCGATCTATGAATTCCAGGACCTATCTGTAAGGATTCAAATCTTTCTAGGGTTCACAGTGAAAGAAGATTCTTCACCTTTTTTCTTCAAGTCTAAAGAACTATAAAAATCATAGAAAATCGTAGAAAAACCCTAAAAATACAAAACCAATTTTGTTGGTTTCCTTATGAACAGATCTACATCTTTTGCAAAGACTGTCTATACTTTTGGTGCATAGTTTTTGAATGAAAATTCAAACTCAGTTAGCATAGGGATGTTCATAACTTGAGTTGTAGACTTATGCTAGACTTGATCTTTGGATATGTTGGTAGTCAGTACTAGTACAGGCTATACCTAAGTTTTTGCACAAAGTTACTAAGTGGATATTTAGTTATGATTTATTTTGCTTTATGGCTAGATCTGTGTATATGTTTTGTACAACTTCATATATATGTTTTCTGTAGCTCATTTTGGAGATATCATATTGTTATGCTAATATGTGCTGCTAGTAATTTTATCATGAGTTTAGGAGCTGTCCAAATATCTGTTTCTGAATGATGCTTGTTTAAGAATTTAAATCCTTAGCTCTGTTTGTATTGTTCCAGTGATGTTTATCTTTGGCATAGACGAGTTGTATATCATGTTTGTGCTATGGTAGAAAGTTGGGCTACAGTTAAGCATATATTTCTCTAAATAAATACTTTGTGAATAAATCGGCTGAAAATGGTTATTTTTGTGTAGCATGATTGAAATAGGTTCTGGAGCTAATTTTTGGTGTGTAACCTAGTTTTAGTCTATAGTAGCTCTGTGTAAAATTTGAGCACCAGTACAGGAGTAGTTTTCTCTATATTTAATATTCTTGCTTTTACTATGAATAACTTGTCGTACTTTTCATGCTCAGTATATTGCTTTGTTTGCCATGAGTTTTTACCAGTAGCTCCGTTGTAGTCCCTTGTGCTCACACAAAAATTCTCACTGTAAGATGTTACATGGTTTAACCAGAATAAATTTTCGAAGAAAATAAGTATATTAAAAAGAGAAATAAATAAATCACCTCTTTATAAACATATGTGTGTTATAACCTTTGAAAAATGTCCCTAATAAACCTTGAAACCTAGCTTGGTCTTTTGTGTGGTAATTCTAAGGTAAGTGAATAAATATGCACACAATCATTATTAAAATAATAATAATTAAATAAAGGGTTGAATAATTAATTTTAAGGAAGAGTATGCTGGATATATTATTGTCTAGGTGAATGTGGTCAACATGACACCCTAGGCATAATGTATATTGACATGCTTACTTGTACCACCATCACCATTTAATTACTGCATTGCATTCCTCCGTATAGAAGTCCCTGACGGTAGCTACACGCTCGTGCCGGCTGACGAGAACGAGGGAGCAGGAGGAGGTGTACACTTCGTGACTGCTGATCAAGACCCAAACCAAAGCCCCGGTTTAACATTTACTTATGAGTTTCATTTTTCAAATGCTGAACTTATGCTTGATTACCTATGTGCATTTACGTTCAGGAGTTGAATGGAAACCCTAGATGCATGATCCATAAGTACCTATGATCTTTTACTAGTATGCTAGGTCGCTAGTTGCTATGCACTAAGGACCCGGTACAAGTCGAGTGATGTACTTCGCTCGCGAGAATAGGTTCTTATGTTGGAATCATAAGACTTGTTAAATTGAATTGCTCACGTGGTAAGAGCATGAGATTTTGGGCTCCGGTCCAATGGTTAAGAGATTAAGCGTTTGAAAGTACTAAACATTTGTCGGACATGGGTACGGTAAACCTAGTACCTAAATGACGCGGTGCGGGAGCTTTAGGCTACTAATCTTGGGTTGCGGCCCCAGTCTTGCAAACTGTGGTGCATGTGTGACGCTGGATGCTAGTGTGAGGCATGCCAGCTAGCCTTGTACCTAGGACTGTGGCATCAGCTCCTAATCCGAAGATGACGGGAACCGTTTGGTTGAATACACTCATTGTGAGTGTTTTCTCCCGTATGTTTAGGTTCCTCTTGCAAGGTTATTAATCGATCAATCGTCGGCCTCTCACCGTTATCCGAGATTGCTTAACCCTCTATCCATGATAATCCCTATATGATGAAAGATTGTTAAACTTGATGTTTGATTAATTGTTTGTACAATTATGCTTGAATTAGTTGCTTATCTAGTAATAACTCTATCTACTAGAACTTGAGCTAAAATATTGAAAGTAAGGAATAACTCCTTAGTCGCTTTTTGGCAAAACAAACCCACTATCCAAAAGCCAATCATAATTAGAAGGTTAAGTCTTTTAATTCAGACGGGTAAGCCTTGCTAAGTATTAGTATACTCAGCCTTGCTATAAATGTTGATTTCAGGTGATAATGTTTGGCCTGGTGAAATCCCACCCGGCTGGGAGCTGGAATGGGTGGATGACGAGGAGTAATAGCGTTATGGGTGGCCTCCCATGATGCCAAGTTATCGATTAGTATAATTTCCGCTGTCTTCAAAACTCTAAACCATTTACCTTGATGCAAGGACAATGTTTGTAATAATTAACCCTACGGGGAATTTGGATTAATTTGTAAGGTACTCTGGACTCTCCTTCGTGGGAGTTTTAATGTATACGTTTCGATCCTCTGTGTGGTTTACAAGTGATTTACCGGGCTATGACCCGGCAACACTCAACGGGATGATTCTTTCTTATCACTTAATGACCAAAAAGGATTGGCTTAAGTGATAGTACGGACTTATCTTGGATGAGGTTGTCACAGTTGGTACCAGAGCATCCATATACACCAGAGTAATTAGTTTAATACTAATCACATCATTTACAATTAAAACTTGCCAAGATTGATTCGATTTTGAAAATACGTTGGATCGTTAAGGTATGTTTGGACCAAAAGGCCCTAGAGAGAATTTTTTGGGTTCCTTTAAGGTGGCTAAGTATTTATGGTTTAATTATGCTAACTTCCAGCACTTCTTAAGCCATGTGTTTCATACGTGTGTGATACCGCATCACGAGTATGCGAGGGTCGATGGGGCAATCCATTCCACGGATCCTATCTTCTCGGTTGGATGTGCACGTGTTTTATACGTGTGCTACCGTATGCAAGTCATACGAAGGATGCCATGTTCTATTCAACATGAACATGTCATGGGTTGTGATGTCACCACGGTTTGCTATACGTGTGCATGATTCTGCATTACGAACATGCGAAGGAGGGCACCCTCCCTTCAAAAGGGGCGTGTCTTAGGTTGGACGCCGTCCATGTGGTGTAAAATGCATGGATACCATTTCTATAGTGAATGGTAATGTATGTGGACGCTCCCGTGACGTGCTGGCACGGAAGGTTCTTTTCTGCAGGTACACTAACCACGTTAATGCGATCGTTATGAACGACGCGTAGCTCCGAATAGTTATTATAGGGAGAGTCGTTTATAAAGCTTGCCACCGGCATTGACTACGTCTTTTTAGATCCATAAGTGTGAGGTCGTTTAACACGTGTGCATGCATCATAAAAATTGAAGGAACCTAATAACTTGCTGTTCGACCCTTGTGTTATGCTCCTAAGTTGTTGCTTGGTCTTAGAAGGGGTTTTCCTCTCTTCTTGATCCTAGTTGTTTTCTATCAAGTAAGGATGCTGTCTGTTCATGAATTTTTAGAGCCATTTCTATGATGTTTCTGACTAGGTGACTTTTACAAAAGTTGTTCCTTATCAAGTCAAGCATCTACTGTGAATTTTTCACAATTTTAGGATTTCTCAGTCTAGAGTTATGATCAAAATAGTAAACCTCTGTTCTGCTGTTTTTCCTGCTGACCTTCCTTTGGAAGAAGAAATTTTAGAGCATTTTCCCTTTTGATCCAGATCTACCCTTGAATACCAAAAATGTGCAGAATTATGTCACTGAGTTGTTGTAAAACTTTGGGAATTTTTTGGGCTCTGGTTGTTGAGTTATGAAAATTTTGTTCATACCGCCAGATTTTTATACCCTATGCATGTTATACTTCTTTTTGAGTTTTAACGTGTTGTACCCATTTCTTGCACAGATGGAGTACCTGGAGTTTTTCGAGATCGATGCGGATGGTACCTTGCATACCAATAGTCTCCATTGGGAGGGTTTTCCCCGTGTTCTGTGGGACACCCTGCGCGAGGTGGGCTACACCGCCCCACCGACGTACGAGGTGCTCCACTTCTGGAACCGGGGTGTGCCCTACGCGCGTACCGTCGCTACGGTGCCGCAATACCCTGAGCACCCAGAGTGGCCCGACTTGATCATGGTGTTCTACGGACACCGTGGCGTCGAGTCACTCGAGTCCGCGGCTCTGAGGGTTCTCCACACCTTCTGCGAGCAGCACCCAGAGGAGGTGATGCTCATATGTGGTGGACAGTAATTCATTGTTCCCGGGAAGCTTGTCCTTCACAATTTTTAGCATCCCTTCAAATGCCTTATCAGACACACCATGTTTTGCCTTCTATTGTAGCATTTCTAGTATAGTACCAAGCTTTTTGTGACCTGGCTTGCAATCTGGGTATAACAGTTTTTTGTGATATTCTATCATACGCTGCAACTTTGCTTTTTCTTTTTCGTTTTTGCAATCCCTATGTGCATCCAGAAGAACATGACCAAGATCATCAACATGCCCGTCAGCATCCGCTGGTAACTCTTCTTCGTCAGCATCTTCCATCAAAGTATCTGCAAAAGCTTGCCCTGCAGCCCAGTACAGAATACCCTCCTCCTCTTCTTCGTCGTCTTCCATCACAACCCCTCTTTCACCGTGCTTTGTCCAAACCACATAGTTTGGCATGAATCCATATTTCAACAAGTGGAGGTGAAGTGTTCTCGAGTCACAGTAGTCTTTTTCATTTCTGCAATCAGAGCATGGACAACAAATGAATCCCCTCGCATTCTTATTTGTTTTCGCCACTTCGAGAAAAGCATGCATGCCGATAATGTACTCCTTTGACCGTATATCGGTGTTGTACATCCATTGCCGGTTCATCTGCATAATATAAAGTGGAAAATATAACTGCAACAGATTTTTGAGTATTTAACATCCATGTTAATTCTACAACACTTCATTTTCTTAATTGTGGCATAACATTTAAGTATAAAAACTATACACTATCCCTAGGTCTCATTTTCTAATAACTAAATTAATAAATTCTATTTTCTCTAATAATAAATAAAGCTAGCTAAAAGTAAAATTTATATTAAAAAAATCTTAGTACAAATGAATGAAAGAAGATAATCATAACAAATGATAACTACTTATTACTAAATCTAAAGTATACTAAAAACCTCATCTCTTAGATCTTAAATCAAAATTTCTATTTTCTCCTTCTCTAAATCATAAAACGAAATTTAATCACAACAAATGAATGGAGGATGAAAATAATACCTTAGCAACACTTTGTAGGTGAGAAAACTACACAAATTGATGAGGAAAAATTTGGGCAGCACCTCCCTAGGTTTGTGGTGCTATGGGAGAGGGGCTAGCTTGAGCTCTCGGGTGAAGAATGGTCGGGCAGGGAAGAAGGTGCTGGCGATTTTATATAGGGACCTCCTTTTGTCCCGGTTGGTAAAACCAACCGAGACAAAAGGGTGCCTTTTGTCTCGGTTGGCCCTTTTGTCCCGGTTGGTTTTACCAACCGGGACAAAAGGGTGCCTTTTGTCTCGGTTGGCCCTTTTGTCTCGGTTGGTTTTACCAACCGGGACAAAAGGGGTACTAAAGGCCGGCCCCCTATCCTTTTGTCTCGGGTTGGTTTACCACCCTGGGCTAAAGGCCGGCCCCAATCATTGCGGCCGGGAGCTGTTGGAGGGCAGGCCTTTAGTCCCGAGTGGGTTTACCAACCGAGACTAAAGGGTCGCCCCCAAACCGTTTTGTTTTCATAGTTTAATAAATATTAAGGTCTCCAAAATTGATGATTCGGCTTCCAAAAAATTAGTCTCTGGCCTAACATCAATACTTAAGGTCTTAACAAAAAATATAAAAAAGTTCATACATCAATACTTAATTAAGGTCTTAATAAACATAAAAAGTTCATACATGAATACTTAAGGTCTTAACAAAGATAGAGGGGTGCATCCATGCACGACACATATTTCATACTCCATTTTTCTTCCTTAGATAGTCCATATAGTTGAAGTCTCCGATCTTGAAGTCGAGAACTTCATCGAAATATGCTAGAGAATGGATTAGTGCACTCTCTATCACTTCACAATTACGGTCACATGGACTTCCATAAATTTCAAATAGTGTCGAGGAAAACTGATATGGCCTGAAAAATGAAAGATGAGCCTGATACTTCCAATCTCTTGTGCGTGTAGGATTTGAATCTGTGTAAGAAAATCCTACAACATCCAACACTTGCTCTAAAATTGCATGAAAGCTCTTTGCCGCAAAGGTTTGACCAAAGATATCCTACAGTTAAGAATAATGTTATTACGACTCATAAAAAATGTTAAATAAGAAGGTTAAAATAACATTAAATGATGCTCCATACCATGTCATGTTCATTCAGCCGACAAAGTCTCTCTGCGGTCGTGGTCACACTTTCTCCCTCCTCGAGTGCCTTGATTAGAAAATAAGAGTAATCCGGCACAAAGTACCCATTAGCGTAAAGTTGTTCTAAGCATGCCTGTACGGCGGTCCTTTCATAAGTCCTCCTAACCATGGCAGGGGTACCCCACCCAACAATTGAGACCATTTGGATGGGTTCTGAAGACAGCGAGGAGCGAATTTGTCCTCGAGCGGGTATGTCAAACGAGATTTTTAATTGTATGCAATTGTTTTGACCAACAATGGCACATTGTGAAATAGGAGGGGCACCACCTAAATTTTCAACAACATGTGCGAGCTACTGCAAATGATTGAGAACCTGCATTGTTTGAAAATAATAGTATTATCCATGTGTAGTACATAAACATCAAATTTATACAAGGAAACAATATTACGATGTTGGGACGAGGTCTCTGGCTTTGATCACTAGTAGGTAAGTCAATCACACCATGGGTGAAGTGTATGCCTGGACGACGAGCAATAGGTGGCTGTTCATCAAAAACGATTCCACGACCGTCTCCACAGCGACCACCGTGACCAGAATAACTTGCCATAGTTTTCCAAAACTATTACAATCTCTGTAATATATTTAATTCAATTTGTAGTAAAAATAAATGAAAGAAGACAATCACAATAAATGACCCTGATCATCTAGGAAATACAGCCTCACCTCACCATCATATACACGCACCTCGCTCTCCCACTTACAGTTATACATCACTAAGCTACAACCCTACATCTCCTACCTAGCTACACCCTACATCACCGAGCTATGTCGTGTACAACAATAGCCCGCTGGTGATGTAGTGTTGTAGCTAGCTAGGATGTAAGGCCACTAGTAGAGAACCAACCGGCTGTATATAAAAAAAGGAAAATAGGAGAATGCTTAAATTTATTCTATATAGAAACAAAATAAGACCTATTTTCTCATTTTCTAATAACTAAACAGATAAATTCTCAATTTTCTAATAACTAAAAAGATAAATTCTATGTCTCATTTTACATAAAAAGATAAATTCTAATTAAGACACTATCCTTAGGTCTCATTTTCTCTAATAAAGACACTATCCCTAGGTCTCATTTTCTAATAACTAAAAAGATAAATTCCATGTCTCATTCTACATAAAAAATAAAATTCAATTTTTTATATAAAAACAAAAAAAAATCTTAGTAAAAATGAATGAAAGAAGATACAATGTTAGTAGCTGTATAACTACTTGTTACTAAATCTAAAGTATATTAAAAACCTCATCTCTTAGCTCCTCCAACCCAGAAATCAAATTTTCTATTTTCTCCATCTCTAAATCATAAAACGAAGTTTAATCACAACAAATGAATGGAGAATGAATCATCAAACCTTAGCAACACTTTAGAGGTGAGAAATCTCCACCAATTGATGAGGCAAAATTTGGGCAGCACCTTAGGCTTGAGGAGCTATGGGAGAGGAGAAGAATGGCTCTCGGGTGAAGAATGGCTCGGGCAGAGGAGAATGAAGAAGAAGCTGGTGATTTTATAGAGCCACCGCCTTTTGTCCCGGTTGGTAAAACAAACCGGGACTAAAGAGAACCCTTTTGTCTCGGGTGGTGACACCACCCGGGACAAAAGGCCGGCACCAATAATTGCAGCCAGGGAGCCGTTGGAGGCCAGGCCTTACCACCCGGGACTAAAGGGGGGGCGGCGCAAACAACCTTTAGAGGTCACGTCGCCCCAAACCCTATTGTCCTGGCTCCAAAGTTCAACTGGAACAAAGGGGTGGATAAAAGGTCACCTCTCCACCAGTGCTATACGGTGCAAAGGCTTAGGATGAGTGTCAGGCTCCCCTTTAAAATGCTTCTCATTCTTTCTTAATGGGTGATTCATAGGCAGGAACCGATGATGGCCCATATATACCACCTTCCGACAATTTTTCAAATACATGATTTTCGACTATATATATATATATATATATATATATATATATATATATATATATATATATATATATATATATATATATATATATATTAACCCTAATGGGAGCCCAGAGCTTACAATAGTTATTGGAAGCCCTGGCCAACCCAACCAACCAGCCACGTGACCCAACTCCTACCTCCATCTTCCTCCCACCTCACACATGCATGCATGCAAACTCACCTCTACTTTTTAGTTTTTTCGCGATTATTCTTCGCACGGGGATCCGATTCACAAACAGTTTTCACCATAATATTCGTGACATTTTTATGCACATTTTGAGATCTATTGTGAATATATTTTTTTGAATTTTTTGACGACAGATTTGTATGACCCGGACCGCAGATTTGTATGACTACATGTTTATATGACCCAAACTGCAAGCTTGTATGATCCAGATTGCAGGTTTGTATGACCCGGATTGCAGGATCAAATTCTTTTCTTTTCTCTATAAAGTTTAAATTTTGATTTCCTTTTTCTCTAAAATGTAAAATTTGAAATGATCAAAGCGCAACACATAATGTCTGATGCACAACACATCAGAAGTCATAGAAAGCTGTGCGGCAGTTATATAAACCACTAATGATCATCATATAAACCACTAAGGATCATCATATAAACTTATCGTTCAAGTCATATAAATCTGTTTGTTTCCTACGAGATTTGAAATTTGAATACAAGTGGGAAAAACTGACATTGAAATTTGAAGCCAACTGACGCATGCAAACTAACCGTTAGGTTTAAATTTTGAAATTGATCATAGCTCATGCAAACCTACCATTAGGTTTAAAATTTGAAATTGATCATAGCTCATGCAAACCTACCATTAGGTTTAAATTTTCAAATTGATCATAACTCAACACATAATGTCAAACACACCACTCATTGAAGTCATAGAAAGTAGTGTTGGTATTCATATAAACCAGTGGAGATCATCCTATAAAAATGAATTTGAAATCACGCACAAGAGTTTCGAGATCTATGTCAAAAAAGACAAATTCCATGCTTAGTAGCGACACCTCAACAAAAACTCGGCATGGCAGCGGCACCTGCAACAGAAGCTCGGCGCGAAGGCCGTCACACATAGGTGACGACGAGCAACACATCCTCAGCGCATTGAAGAATCATATACTACTAGTCATAGAATCATAAACGACATGTTTCTATGATTCGAACAATATGTTTCTATGATCTGCACAACACGGAAAACATGTCGTCCGGATCAAAGAACTCTGTCATTCAGATCATATAAAACCCATCTCCAAGTCATAGAAACCTTCCGTCCAGGTCATAGAAATATATGTATTCGAGCATACAAACATACATAAGCAAGCATATAAATGTTGAGGCGCTCATTTTTTTCTAGATTTGAATTTTGAATACAAGTGGACAAAAATAACACATGCCACCTGCCACATGCAGTCATATAAACCTGACACATGCAACCACAGAATTTGAAATTTGAATACAAATATTGACAGTCATATAAATAAGTGAGAAGCATCATACAAATTGTCAAGCGTCATACAATCATGTCAAACCAATCATAGAATCCTGCAGAAAAACACAGTTCGATAGCCGAACACAGAGGTTTTGCAGAAAAAACACGGCTCGATGGCCGGACACAGAAGCATTTTGGTTCATCCGGTGGTGAGGAAGAGGAACTGCAGGATGGCCTTCACGTCCGGCTCCCAAACACGACGCTGACTGTGCACCGGCACCAGGCAAATGCCATAGAATCCTGTCAGTACAATCATAAAATTAGGCAACTGAGATTTCTATGCTCAATCCAGTGACTGACCTAAATACTATTTTTCTCACAAAAAATTGGATGAGTGAAGCTCATGTAACAGGGAGGTATATAAACCTTTCTACAATTGCATATAAACCTATAGGGAGGCCATGCAGCATAGAAACATGAATCTCAAGAACATAGAAAACTTTGTATAAAGGCATAGAAACCTACTGAGGCATAGAAATTGAGGCACACAGTACACATCATTTTGTTTCAGTGACAAACAACTTTGATTTCTACACATCCATAAAGTCAAATCGACATCATATATACTTGGGAGGACGATCAAATTTAGGCAATCATATACACCAGTGAGGACGATCATATAAACTAGTGAGGGCAATCATATATAAACCATCAAACAGTTATATGATTGCAATCACAAATACCTACGCAGCTACATATGTATGGTGGCAACAAGCATAGATATCTTTTTACAATGGCATATAAACCTACAACTATTGCTATCTCCTCACAAGCATTTCATCGAACACATTGCAAGCAGAGGAGGAGGATATGGCATGGGGGCAGCACCTGCGTCGGGAAGCACCTCATCCGGCCAACGCTGCCAGTCCCGGCGTCCCACGCTCCCAGCACATCAAGCACTAGCTTTCCAAATCTGCAGAAAGAGATGCATCTTCTGCTCAAGCACAAGCATGTGTTTATCATAAATTCAGAACCAAAAGATTAGGAACATGCAAAAAGAAATAATTTTTCTTGCGAGATTAGGAACAAGCACTTGTAATGCGAGATGCAAACAAGCACCATTGCGCTGTGTAACAATTCTCCTTGCGAATCTAAAAAACAAAATTTCCTTGCGAGATGCAAACAAGCACACGAATTCTTGCAAAAGAAAACAGTTTACCTGCAGCTTCAGGGGAATTCAGTCGAACAGCTTACCTGCACAGGTTGTTCCATCGCTGGGGACCTGTTCCTCTACCGTTCCTACGCTGGAGAGGGAGCGATTCCGAGGAAAGCAAGAAGAGAAAGCAAAATCAAACATTGGGACAGAAACTTAAAGCACGAAAGAAATCAATTTTATTTTCAAGTGGAGATTTTTCACGTAGGAAAAAGTGCATCTCAGAATCCCATGGCGACGAGGACGAGCTCTGTCTACCGCGGCTACCTCGCAGGTCAGGTGGCCGCCCGTCGCAGTCTTCTATACGGGAGCTTGCCGGACCCGCCACGAGCTCCCGCGCGAAGAGCTCGCCGGGGCTCCCGCACGGGAGGTCGCCGAGCGCGCCGCCGTGAGGAGCTCGCCGGTCCCGCGAACTCTCGCGGGGAGAGGCCAACTGTGCGCCGCCACTCGCCGAGGAAAGCCCCCAACGTGCAGCTCCACGCGGCGGCGGCGAGGACGGCTTGGGCTGCGAGCGCGACGCGGGCGGCGAAGAGCAAGACCACGAGATCCCGCAGCCTAACCGTTGACCACAGCTCGCCGTCTCCGTTGCTCGCTGCACACACGAGCTTGCCGACCGCTCGGCCAGGAACACCTCCAGGAAGTCGCTCGCAGGGGAGGCCGCACCGCATCGTAGCTCCGTCGGAGGCCGCTCGCCGGGGGATGCCACTCCACGTCGCTGCCGTCCGTCGCGGGGTCCCGCACGGAAACTCGCCAGGTGCGCGGCCGCGTGCACTCGCGTTGAGGTCGCCGGGCACGCCGCCGCGGGTAGCTTGCCGGTCCCGCGCGCGCCGTCCTCAACGGGCTTCCGGCCTCGATCCGCGCCGCCGACGAGGGAGGAGGGGACGGCGCCGGGGTGGTGGGGTGCGGCCGGAGAAAGGTCGGATGGAGGAGGGGCGACGCCGGCACGGTTGGCTGCGGCCGGCGAGAGGCCGAGGGAGGGGCGGCGCCGGCGACGTGCGGCTGGCTGCCTTCCTGTCCGCTTGTTGAGGATAGAGAGAGGGTGGGTGGTGGGCCGCGGCCAGGTGGCTGATAAAAGAGGAGGGTGGTGGGGGTGCGGGCCCATGCTGGGTGGGAATGTGGTTGGGTTGGACCAAACGTGGTTGGGTTGGCTGGGGTTTTCAATTAGTATAGAAAGCCTTAGTCTCGTAATATATATATATATATATATATATATATATATATATATATCATTAATAGGAGTTTAGGGTTTGGAATAGCTATCCGAAGCTCTGAGCAGCCAGCCAGCCAGACTAGCGCACCCCACGGACCCCATGCACGCCCCGCCTCCCACCTTTCCATCGGTGAATCTCCCATCCAGCCACGCATGCATGCATACAAACCAACCACTTTTGACTTTTCTTACCATAATTTTTCACATAAGAATCCAATTCAAAAACGGTTTTCACCGTAAGATTCGTGATATTTTTACGCACAATTTGAGATCCATTGTGGATATATTTTTTGAATTTTTTGAATTCAAAATTTTGCATGACCATAGATACCCGGACAACAGGTTTGTATGACCCGGACTGCAGGTTTGTATGACCCGGACTGCAGGTTTGTATGACTCGGACTGCAGATTTATATGATCTGGACTGTAGGTTTGTATGAACCGGACTGAAGGTTTGTATGACCCATGACCGCAGGTTTGGTTGACCCGAACTGAAAGTTTCTATGACTCGCGACGACATGTTTCTATGGTCAAGACTACATATTTCTATGACCAAGACACTAGATTTCTATGACCAAGGCACCATAATTTGAATTTGCATACAAGTGTTAGCAGTCATATAAACAAGTGAGAATCATCCTATAAACATGAAATTTACATTCATGCACAAAAGCTTCAACACCTATGAAAAAACGAATTTTATCTTAAGTAGTGGTATCAACAACATGTGTTGAGCCTAGTGAAAGATTTTTTTTTGACACGGATGACAAGTTTCTATGTTCCGAATGACAGGTTTTTATGGCTTGGATTACATGTTTCTATGATCTCACAACGAGAGGTTTCTATGACACGGACAACATGTTTCTATGACATGGACCTTAGAAACTTGTCTCCAGGTCATAGAAACCCTGAGCCCTACCATAAAAACCTACCATACTGATCAAAGAAATATATGAATTCGAGTACAGAAATGTATAGAAACGAGCATATAAACCTACAACACGAGCATAAAAAAGTTTAGCCGCTCGTTTTTTCTAGATCTCAAATTTGAATACAAGTGGACATAACTGACACATGGCACCTGCCACCTGACACATGCAGTCATATAAACCTGACGCATGCAGTCACAAAATTTGAAATTTGAATACATGTGTTGGTAGTCATATAAACAAGTGAGAACTATCATATAAAGACGAAATTTGCATTCATGCAAAAAAATCAAGATTCAAAATTTGAAATTGATTATAGCTCATCACGAACACAACAAAAGTTATAGAAAACAATATTGACAGTATAAACTAGTGAGGACCATCGTATAAACATAGTGATACAAGTATAGAAATGTGCAAACATGTGCACATATCATCTAATTATACTTCCACACGGCATACAAACCTCCAATGGAAGCATAGAAACTAATACTTCATATAGAATTTGAACCAAATACATGTGTTGCTCAAGTACACTATACATAGCTTTTGGTTTCTATGGCCAACAACATCGATTTATATGCATCCATATAGACCAGATATACATCTAAATTCAAATCGACATCAGAAAAGGTCTTGCCATCTCCGACCATCGCACATCACAAGAACTCCACATCTGCAAGAAAAAAAAGATGAAAGAATAGTTAATTTTTGACATTCACATAAACCAGTGAGGATGATCATATATACTTGGAAGGAATATGAGAGAGAAATCACCTAAACCAGTAACAGTTTCTATTCCGAGCAGTAACAGTTGCAACAAAAGCTTGACACGAAAATCGGTACACATGGACGACGGCGAGCAGCACATCCCCAGCTCATCATAGAATACTATAACACTAGTCGTAGAATTCAATACTACCAGTCGAGCAGCTCATCGTCGAAGGAAAAAAAAGCACAGAGACAAGCCACTAATCTTCATCAGCTCCATTCAGGCATTTACGTAAACACAAAGCATGCAACAGTGCTCCCTGCGAAGCATAGTTCAATCTGCATCACACGTTGGCCGGGAAGCAAAACACAATGCAGAGCTGCACGAAGGCAGGCCATCAGCACAGTTCGATCTGCATCATGCGTTGGCCGGGAAGCAAAATACAAAGCAGAGCTGCACGAAGGCAGGCCATCAGCAAGAACGAGGCGAGGAAGGAAAAAGTTGAGCACCGACGGAGACGCGGCGGCGAGCGCGAACCCGGCGGCCATCGGCTTTTGGTCAGCCCCATCTCTGGTGCGTCGATGTCGCCCACCGCGACAGATGCGTCGTCGTCGACTGCCGCGCAGATGCATCGTCACCGCGGCCGCCGTCTCGCGGAGCTCGCCCGCGCCGCAGCTGGCCGGGGAGGCGGCCTCCACGCCGCCGCTCGTCGCAGCTCCCCGCGGGCAGCAGCTCCGCGCCGGCGCCGGCGCTCGCCAGAGGAGCCTAGTGTACCTGCGCGGGGAGCTCGCCGGTCGCACGGCCGTTCGCCGAGGGCTCCCTCACGGGGATCTCGCCGGGCGGCTCGCCGGGGGAGGCCGCTCCACAGATCCTGCGGGAGGCCACTCGCCGGGGAGGAGGGGAGCACCAACGCGGTGCTGCTGTGGCCAGCGAGGGGACGGCGCCGGCGACGATGTGGCAGCGTCCGCCTGGGAGGAAAGAGAGAGAGAGGAGGATGAGAGAGAGGGGGTTGTGGTGGTCTGGTGGGTGTGGTGGGCCGGGTATATACGTTGCAATAGGGTCCACGTGGTTCGAAAGCTGGTTGGATCGGATCGAATGGCAGATAAGGTTGGCTGGGGCTCTCGATTGGTATCGGAAGCCCTAGGCTCCTAATATATATATATATATATATATATATTCCATACCTGGGTATAGAATAGTTATTCCATACCCGACGCAGACTCCCAAGCGCGCCGTTCTCCCGCATCCGCGCGCCCACCTCCGCGCTGCCCCGGTTTTTTTCGCAGCCCCCACGATCTCTCTTCAGTTCGGGTTTTCTCAACGAATTTTCCTTTTTTTAATCTCTGAGTTCTTTTCTCCTACGTGTATATGCGTAGATGCGATTTTCCGGGAGAAGGTTCGGTCAAAGGAAAGCAAACGTTCGATTGGAGGATAGAAAATTAATTCTATACCGGGATGGGGTAAAACTAAAGAGATTTGCATTTGCAAGGCACGTTATACGAATTACGGAGCATCGAATAGGAAACATTACGTTTTATTACCATATCATTCCCAAACTTTTGGGCATGTGCCGCTAGAATATCTCCAACACGTCATACTATTTTATTGCAAACATATTTGTTACTATTAAATGAGCAGCCAGGTGCGTAAGGAATACAAATTGGACAAATCTATTTTTTTTCTCCCTAAAAACACATCTTGACAGGTTATTTCAGTTGGCTGCTGACCTCGTACACAATAGCATCACTGAAACAGAAATCGAATCATGGAAGAAGTTAAGCTTCTGACTTTAACAGCAAGAAGATGAGCTGCCTGGTTCTGGACTCTTGAAATTACAGCTTGTAGTCTTTTTGAAAACTATATCTGAAATTGCAAAATTTACAGTGATTTTTTGACTGATTGATCCCAATTTCAATCTAATAAAACTGAGTACATATTTGCTGTTCCATGAACCACATTTAAACTGTTTTATTGCTCCCTGGAACCACACTCTCAGCTCATCGATCAGTTGCTCAACTCAAATACTCCATCCAACGTGCATGTATGTGTGCACAATCTTAATTGCAGCATATCTGTGCATATATGGACAAAAATAAGGAAAGGAGTTTTAGAATCAATATACATGGTCATAGGATGCATGACAGAAGCACAGACATGAGATCAACAAACAATACACACGGAAAAAAACGCATCTATCTAATCATCATCAGATTAGGTTCTTTCCATAGAACAATGGTTCAACAGGTTCCACACCACCTGAACATGGCATGTCGAATAAGAATTCAGTATAATGTCTGCACAAGATGGATAACATACTTAAATGCAAGTCACTTCCATAATTTCTGAAATCCTAATCACTAGCTAGTTTGGTTAATTAGTCACAACTCGTGGATTTATCATCCACCCACAAAATTTAACATTAAAATCAATCTGCCACAGTCTAAAAGAATGCATTGTCTTTTCAACCAACCAGCAAAGGCAGCCATCAACACTGGGACATTCACTCAAACGTGGAGCGTGCATCAGCATCAATGACTCATTAGTCAAAAACACACACACAACATGAAAAAATGGTTGTGGTCAGAGGAGTCACCTGGACACCTCCACTGAAATAGCACCTTCAACTTCTCCATGGTGCAAGCATGCGTTGGTTTGTCCTTGTTCTCGAGCTGTGAGCTCAAGTAAGGACATCCCAGCGTATTTTTTCCTACCTGGAAAACTAGACCTAGGAATCAGCTGATCCAGTTATACCTGGATTCAACAAAATTAGCTAATTTGCCAATTTTAATTTGTGCTAAAATAAACTAAACTATAGTAGTGAATTTGTTGATTGATAGTGCAGTGGCAGAAACAACAAACTAATGGATTTTGCATGCACATATATAATGAAAACAGTACAAACACTCACATTTGAAAGGGTCCTAACCATTCACTACCTCTGGTCTAAAAAGACATTCTCTACCTGGAACATGGCTATTTTCTTGAAAATTGTAGAGACCGAATTTCAGTATATTGGTAACAGTTCCGGGGCATGAAAGCAATTCTGAAAAACTGACACTAGTTATATCACATTGAGCTGAGCAAAGGTTCCAGAATACTTCCTAATAAAACATATATGATGAACATAATGAATGTATGAAAACATTATTGTATTATTACTAATGAATAACAATGTTAAGTGTTGTGCTCATACAATGTCCCTGGAGAAGTAGTTAACTAAACAAGTGAATAAACTCATACAAGTTATGGTCAATCAAAATAATCAGAGCTAGCACATGAAACAATATATAGTTCCGGCCAAGCACATAAACAACACCTAGTCTTGGTCACCCAGATAGGCACCTAATGAATGCATCAGTCGGAACCACACTAAGAAGATTTCGACAAAATGACTAGCAAATTTTCCTAGTTGCAAACAATGTCACATTGTCCATGTAAAAATTAGTTTCATGATTGTCCCCTCAATTCTACCGAATATGTGGTTCTCAGTTAGCTAGCTTGCTTTATATGATCCTCGATCCCTTGCAGCAGATACTCAAACTAAAATGCAATAGACCACACACAAAAGACAGCAAATGTTTGGTGTATTGAAACAATCTACAATCTACTGGCAAAAGACTTGTTTAATATAAAATACTGAAAGTGTAAATCAGTCAGACATGGTTTTCTCATGTTTCACATGAACACCTGCATACTTGCAACTGCAGAGTAGGTCGAACACCAATATGCAGTTACAGTGAGTAACCTACAAGTAAGAACGAATAAAATGGTTTCTCCTCAGGGTACATAAGTGCAGTCATACCAATCAAAGGGCTCTCACACATGAAAAACACTCAAAAACTGAAAAAGCTTAAATAGGTATTATCATATGGAAACCGAAGTGGTCGACATGACCAGAATAATTACCTATTGCAATTAAGCTAAACACCAAACTGCAGCGGCTTAATATTAATTCACGCCAATTTAAAGATGTACGATTTAGTCACTAGCTATTCTACTTCTGAAAGGTCACCAAATCTAATATGCTAAGTTGGGCATCCTTTCCTGTTCTAAGAGCTGAAATACACCATGTCTTACTTGCGTTCTGATCCTGACACATCTAGGGTCTTCATAAAAAAAGTTAATCAAGCATTCTTCTATCTCTTTATCAGTTCTGAATTTATTGTCAGAACTATGTGGCTCTTATCTACTTATCTGTTCTTTTCTCTTTAAGGAACATTCCCACCGATACCTGAAATTAACAAAATCAAACAAAACCTGGTATAAAAATCGAAATTCAGATAAAATGGCTACTAAAAAATTCCTAATTCCTTGTGGCTAAATAGAACGACAGGAGTTCTGAAAAGAACGGATGCACAATGAAACAATAAAAAACTCATGATCCAAAAAGAATCGGCTCCAAATCTAAAGGAATATCTAGTGGAATCGGCTTAACCTTAAATCGGTACAGGGAATTTTGCGGATGCTCACCTTAGGGAAAATCGGCTCAGAATTGGAGCAGCTATGATGCCCATGCCGACAGGTCCATGGATGGCCGGACTTGACCAAGGAGATGGACGGACCTAGGCGTCGCCCCCTCGCTGTTTTTAGAGGATTTGTGTGCCTCGTGCTATGAAGAAGAACGGATATGCATGAAAGTCTGAGAGCGGCGAACGAAGCGATGATTTTGTGCGAGCATGCGTGGAATAATGAGATAGATTGGCCTTACCAGAATCGATTGAATGCCCAATCGAGGGGACGGCGCGACTTAATCCCCCATGCGCAGATCAGGTTGGGGTCTCTCCGCGGCCTGCAGCTGGGATCTGATGCCATTGCCGGCTAGCCGCTCCAGATGATAACAACAGTTTAGGAGGGTCTCCAATTTTGGTCACCACATGTAGCAGATCACTACCGGAACTTGCCATCCCCGGGTCGATCTAGACGCCTCCGTCGCGACTTCTTCTGGTCGCCCAAGGCTGCAGTGGCTCGACTCCTCGACCTCCAGCTCTGAGTGTGGAGGATGGTGGGAGGTCTAGCTAGGCGGGCGGAGGCGGCTCTGGAAAGGGCTTGGCTGGGGACCTGGGGTAACTGCCGACAACGGCGGCGGCGGCGGCGATGTGGAGCAGAGCACGAGAGATGGCGACACGAACGAGGATGCCGTCCTGCCGTGGGAACTGTCCGGCCGTCCGGGGGTGTACAGGCTCTCCCACGATCTCTGCTTTGCAAATAAAAAATAAAAAAGAAAAAACGGAAAAACAAAAACTAGTGCGGGAGACCGGACGGCCGGGGTCCGGCGAATGGCTCGTTGATTAGCTCGGGTATGGAATACTTATTCCATACCCACCCAGGGTATAAAATATAAAGACCATATATATATATAGAGTAACACTAATGGGAGTCCAGAGCTTCCAATAGCCATCGGAAGCTCCGGCCAATACAACCAACCAGCCACGTGACCCAACTCCCACCTCCATCTCCCTCCCACCTGACACATGCATGCATGCAAACTCACCTCTTCTTTTTAGTTTTTTCGCGATAATTCTTCGCACGAGGATCTGATTCACAAACGGTTTTCACCATAATATTCGTGACATTTTTATGCACATTTTGAGATCCATTGTGAATATATTTTTTTGAATTTTTGACGACAGATTTGTATGACCCGAACTGCAGATTTGTATGACTACATGTATATATGACCCAAACTGCAAGCTTGTATGATCCGGATTGTAGGTTTGTATAACCTGGACTAAAGGTTTGTATGACCCATGACGACAGGCTTCTATGAACCGGACTACAAGTTTCTATGACCCGTGACGACATGTTTCTATAGCCAGGATTACATGTTTCTATGACTTAGACAATAGGTTGCTATGACCTAGATGGCAGGTTTCTATGACCTGGACGGTAGGTTTAACCCTGATGATATGTTACTTTAACACAGACGACAAGTTTTTATGACCTGGATGGCAGATTTTTATGACCGGACTACATGTTTCTATGACCCGTAACGACATATTTCTATGACACGGATAACAGATTTGAAATTTGAATACAAGTGTTGGCAGTCATATAAACAAGTTACACCCATCATATAAACAAGAAATTTACATCCACGCATAAAAATTTCAAGATCCATGACAAAAGCAAAATTCAAAATTTGGAGTTGATCAGAGCTCAACACGTAATGTCTAACGCACGGCATCGCAAAAGTCATAGAAAACAATATTGACAGTCATATAAACCAGTAAATACCATCATATAAACCTATAAATTACATTCATGCACAAGTGTTTTGAGATATATGGTAAAGAGTACAATTTGTGTCCTTAGCAGCGCCACCTACAACAAAAGCACGAAGGCCGGCACACATAAACGACGGTGAACACATCCTCGACATGTTCAAGAGCTTATAGTCATTCTTGCCGTGGGTCGAGCAGCACCTCTGGCAACTTCGACTATGCACCATCACCAGTCAAATGTCATAGAATCCTGTTAACATAATCATAGAATCAAGCAACTGAGATTTCTATGCTCAAAACATTGACGAGCCTATATATCACATCATTATTCAGGGGCCTAATTACAAAAAAAACTCAAAAATAGATAGTATCTATGCTCATATGCTAGCACATATATGATCAACAGCTAAGACGCAAACAAAGTTATTATCGTAGGTAATGAGGTTTCTATGCTCAGGAACAAGCATATATATGATATCCAAACAACTTCGACAAAAATTCGACTATGCATAGGTTTCTATGACAAAAACAATAGGTTTCTACGACAGCTTCTACGGAATCTCTATGTAGAAAATAATTCACATTTTTGCAATTAAAATTGAAGGCATACAAACACCTAGACGAAATCATATAAACTTGCATCTTCAACATAAGTGATGCTCAAAGGTGCATGGAAAATGCATAGAAACATGGAACAAACTAATGTCATTTGAACCAATAATATTTGCGAATTAGATACATGCATCGGGAAGTATCTATGCTGGAGCACACACGTATATATGATCTGTATGATAAGATCTTGTCATCTTCGCAGGTCACAAGAACTCCATATCTCAAAAAAAGATGAAATAATCAAATTTGGCAGCCATATAAATCACTCAGGATGATCATATATGCTAGGGAGGAAATTTAGAAATAAACAATTTGCAATTGGTTCTAATAACAGGAACAGAGAGAAGAACAATAAAAAAGCAGTCGACAGTCGTAAATTAAAACGTTTTAATTTGCGATCGTAGAATCCTATACTACCAGTTGAGTAGCTCATCATCGAGATTAGAAGGGAGAAAAGCAGAGGCAAGCCACTAATCTTCCCTAGCGTGGTTGCAGGAGCACCATCTAGAAATCCCCTGCAGCGATTGATGAACCAGAGCATCATCACCAGACTTGGTTCAGTAAAAAGAATTGATTTTTGAGCTTGACGAGCCCAAGTGCAACATCTGCTGCCTTAGGGGCATATCCTCTAACGATTTACCTGCAGGAGCACGAGGCTGGTGAGGCTGTCGTCGAGCAGGTGCATGGTGATGCCGGGGCTCTGATCCTTTGGGCCTGCTGCACCAAATCGATCTTCTTTGCATCAGGGAACTGACCGGGGTAAGCACGAATAACTCACCTGGGCAAGCACTGGACGGCGCTGGCGAGCCAGGGATGAGCACCCGCATGCACGGACAGGCCCGCACGGAGCCAGGGACGACCGGACGACCACCTGCGCCCGCCAGCTCCTCGCCGAGAGCTCACGGCGTCACTCCAGCCCACTCGACGCCGGGAGCAGGACTGCCACGGCCGGAGCTAGCGGGCTGCCGCCGCAAGACGAGGCACACTGGCCAGGCAGGGCGCCACGTGCCCCCGCGGACGGAGGAGGCGCGGTGGCCAGGCTTGGCGCCGCGTCCCCCGCGGCTAGAGCTGGCCGGGTGCTCCTGCGAAGGAGGTCGCCGTCCTACCGCTGCTTGCTAGCTCCACGACACCGCGCCCCTTTCACGCCTGGATCCGCGACCGCCGGCCCGTGCGTTGCCGCTCCGAGTGCGCCACCGCGTGCACTCGCGCGGAGGTCGCCGGGCACGCCGCCGCGGGTAGCTTGCCGGTCCCGCGTGCGCCATCCTTCACGGGCTTCCTGCCTCAATCCGTGTCGCCCGACGAGGGAGGAGGTCGTCAGTCACGCCACCGCGGGCTCCCGCTCGGGAAGCTCGCCGGCCGCGCCGCCGCGGGGAGCTTGCCGATCTCGCCGCGGGCTACCACATGGGGATCTCGTCGATCCCGTCGCCGACAGCTCCCGCACGGAAGGTCGCCGGCCAGCCGCCTCGCCATGCGCGCCACCTCGTGCTTTCGCGTGGGGAGGTCGCCGGTGCCGTGCGCCGCTCCCTCCTGGAGGTAGCTCGCCAGGGTCGCGCCGTGGCTCGCCGAGGCCGGCCTCCTACGCGACGCCACTCGTCGGGGAAGCGGCCTCCTCGCCGCGGCTGGCCGGGGAGGCGGCCTTTGGAATACCTTGCCGGCGGCGGGATCCAGTCCACGCCGGTGGGCTCGACGCCGTACGGGCAGCCGATGCGGGTGGTGGACTACGGATGTGAGGAGAGAGATAAAGTAATGATTCAAATGAATTTGAATCCATCCGAGAGGGGATGTGTTGCATAATGTATACAAGTGGGTCTCATGAGATATGAGTGACGTGTGTGGTGGCAGTACAGGCATGGGTTGGTCACGTGGCTGGCTCGGTTGGAGCTGGTTTGGTGGCACCAGCTAGCACGTGGTGAGACTGGAGAAGCTGGTTGGGTGGGACAGGGCTTTCAATTGGTAATAGAAGCTCTAGGCTCCTAATATATATATATATATATATATATATATATATATATATATATATATATAGTACCACTAATAGGAGCTCTGGGTTTGGAATAGCTATCCGAAGCCCCGGGCAGCCAGCCAGCCAGACCAGCGCGCCCCACGGACCCCATGCACACCCCGCCTCCCACCTTTCCACCAGTGAACCTCCCATCCAGCCACGTATGCATGCATGCAAACCAACCACTTTTGACTTTTCTTGCCATAATTTTTCACATGAGAATCCAATTCAAAAACGGTTTTCACCATAAGATTCGTGATATTTTTACGCACAATATGAGATCCATTGTGGATATATTTTTTGAATTTTTTGAATTCAAAATTTTGCATGACCATAGATACCCGGACAACAGGTTTGTATGACCCGGACTGCAGGTTTTTATGACTGCAGGTTTGTATGACTCGGACTGCAGATTTATATGATCTGGACTGTAGGTTTGTATGAACCGGACTGAAGGTTTGTATGACCCATGACCGCAGGTTTGGTTGACCCGAACTGAAGGTTTCTATGACTCGCGACGACATGTTTCTATGGTCAAGACTACATATTTCTATGACCAAGACACTAGATTTCTATGACCAAGGCACCATAATTTGAATTTGCATACAAGTGTTAGCAGTCATATAAACAAGTGAGAATCATCCTATAAACATGAAATTTACATTCATGCACAAAAGCTTCAACACCTATGAAAAAACGAATTTTATCTTAAGTAGTGGTATCAACAACAAGTGTTGAGCCTAGTGAAAGATTTTTTTTGACACGGATGACAAGTTTCTATGATCCGAATGACAGGTTTTTATGGCATGGATTACATGTTTCTATGATCTCACAACGAGAGGTTTCTATGATACGGACAACATGTTTCTATGACATGGACCTTAGAAACTTGTCTCCAGGTCATAGAAACCCTGAGCCCTACCATAAAAACCTACCATACTGATCAAAGAAATATATGAATTCGAGCACAGAAATGTACAGAAACGAGCATATAAACCTACAACACGAGCATAAAAAAGTTTAGCCGCTCGTTTTTTCGAGATCTCAAATTTGAATACAAGTGGACATAACTGACACATGGCACCTGCCACCTGACACATGCAGTCATATAAACCTGACGCATGCAGTCACAAAATTTGAAATTTGAATACATGTGTTGGCAGTCATATAAACAAGTGAGAACTATCATATAAAGATGAAATTTGCATTCATGCAAAAAAAATCAAGATTCAAAATTTGAAATTGATTAGAGCTCATCACGAACACAACAAAAGTTATAGAAAACAATATTGACAGTATAAACTAGTGAGGACCATCGTATAAACATAGTGATACAATTATAGAAATGTGCAAACATGTGCACATATCATCTAATTATACTTCCACACGGCATACAAACCTCCAATGGAAGCATAGAAACTAATACTTCATATAGAATTTGAACCAAATACATGTGTTGCTCAAGTACACTATACATAGCTTTTGGTTTCTATGGCCAACAACATTGATTTATATGCATCCATATAGACCAGATATACATCTAAATTCAAATCGACATCAGAAAAGGTCTTGTCATCTCCGACCATCGCACATCACAAGAACTCCACATCTGCAAGAAAAAAAAAGATGAAAGAATAGTTAATTTTTGACATTCACATAAATCAGTGAGGATGATCATATATACTTGGAAGGAATATGAGAGAGAAATCACCTAAACCAGTAACAGTTTCTATTCCGAGCAGTAACAGTTGCAACAAAAGCTTGACACAAAAATCGGTACACATGGACGACGGCGAGCAGGACATCCCCAGCTCATCATAGAATACTATAACACTAGTCGTAGAATCCAATACTACCAGTCGAGCAGATCATCGTCGAAGGAAAAAAAGCACAGAGACAAGCCACTAATCTTCATCAGCTCCATTCAGGCATTTACGTAAACACAAAGCATGCAACAGTGCTCCCTGCGAAGCATAGTTTAATCTGCATCACGCGTTGGCCGGGAAGCAAAACACAATGCAGAGCTGCACGAAGGCAGGCCATCAGCACAGTTCGATCTGCATCACGCGTTGGCCTGGAAGAAAAATACAAAGCAGAGCTGCACGAAGGCAGGCCATCAGCAAGAACGAGACGAGGAAGGAAAAAGTTGAGCACCGACGGAGACGCGGTGGCGAGCGCGAACCCGGCGGCCATCGGCTTTTGGTCAGCCCCATCTCTGGTGCGTCGAAGTCGCCCACCGCGACGGATGCGTCGTTGTCGACTGCCGCGCAGATGCATCGTCACCGCGGCCGCCGTCTCGCGGAGCTCGCCCGCGCCGCAGCTGGCCGGGGAGGCGGCCTCCACGCCGCCGCTCGTCGCAGCTCCCCGCGGGCAGCAGCTCCGCGCCGGTGCTCGCCAGAGGAGCCTAGTGTACCTGCGCGGGGAGCTCGCCTGTCGCACGGCCGTTCGCCCGGGGCTCCCGCACGGGGATCTCACCGGGCGGCTCGCCGGGGGAGGCCGCTCCACAGATCCTGTGGGAGGCCACTCGCCGGGGAGGAGGGGAGCACCAACGCGGTGCTGCTGCGGCCAGTGAGGGGACGGCGCCGGCGACGATGTGGCAGCGTCCGCCTTGGAGGAAAGAGAGATAGAGGAGGATGAGAGAGAGGGGTGATTTGAAATAAAGTGGAGGGGGTTGTGGTGGTCTGGTGGGTGTGGTGGGCCGGGTATATACGTTGCAATAGGGTCCACGTGGTTCGAAAGCTGGTTGGATCGGATCGAATGGCAGATAAGGTTGGCTGGGGCTCTCGATTGGTATCGGAAGCCTATATATATATATTCCATACCTGGGTATAGAATAGTTATTCCATACCCTACGCAGACTCCCACGCGTGCCGTTCTCCCGCATCCGCGCGCCCACCTCCGCGCTGCCCCGGTTTTTTTCGCAGCCCCCACGATCTCTCTTCAGTCCGGGTTTTCTCAACGAATTTTCCTTTTTTTAATCTCTGAGTTCTTTTCTCCTACGTGTATATGCGCAGATGCGATTTTCCGGGAGAAGGTTCGGTCAAAGGAAAGCAAACGTTCGATTGGAGGATTTTGAGATCCATTGTGAATATTTTTTTTGAATTTTTGACGACAAATTTGTATGACCTGGACTGCAGATTTGTATGACTACATGTTTATATGACCCAAACTGCAAGCTTGTATGATCCGGATTGCAGGTTTGTATGACCCGGACTGAAGGTTTGTATGACCCGGATTGCAGGATCAAATTCTTTTCTTTTCTCTATAAAGTTTAAATTTTGATTTCCTTTTTCTCTAAAATGTAAAATTTGAAATGATCAAAGCGCAACACATAATGTCTGATGCACAACACATCAGAAGTCATAGAAAGTTGTGTGGCAGTTATATAAACCACTAATGATCATCGTATAAACCACTAAGGATCATCATATAAACTTATCGTTCAAGTCATATAAATCTGTTTGTTTTGTTCTAGATTTGAAATTTGAATACAAGTGGGAAAAACTAACACATGTCATCTGCCAACTGACACATGCAAACTAACCGTTAGGTTTAAATTTTGAAATTGATCAAAGGTCATGCAAACCTACCATTAGGTTTAAATTTTCAAATTGATCATAGCTCAACACATAATGTCAAACACACCACACATTAAAGTCATAGAAAGTAGTGTTGGTATTCATATAAACCAGTGGAGGCCATCCTATAAACATGAATTTGAAATCATGCACAAGAGTTTCGAGATCTATGTCAAAAAAGACAAATTCCATGCTTAGCAGCGGCACCTCAACAAAAACTCGGCACGGGCAGCGGCAGCTGCAACAGAAGCTCGGCGCGAAGGTCGTCACACATAGGTGACGACGAGCAACACATCCTCAGCGCATTGAAGAATCATATACTACTAGTCATAGAATTCTAAACGACATGTTTCTATGATTGGAACAATATGTTTCTATGATCCGCACGACACGGAAAACATGTCGTCCGGATCAAAGAACTCTGTCATTCGGATCATATAAAACCCATCTCTGAGTCATAGAAACCTTCCGTCCAGGACATAGAAATATATGTATTCGAGCATACAAACATACATAAACAAGCATATAAATGTAGAGGCGCTCATTTTTTTTCTAGATTTGAATTTTGAATACAAGTGGACAAAAATAACACATGCCACCTGCCACATGCAGTCATATAAACCTGACACATGCAACCACAGAATTTGAAATTTGAATACAAATATTGGCAGTCATATAAATAAGTGAGAAGCATCATACAAATTGTCAAGCGTCATACAATCATGTTAAACCAGTCATAGAATCCTGCAGAAAAACACGGTTCGATGGCCGAACACACAGGTTTTGCAGAAAAAACACGGCTCTATGGCCGGACACAGAAGCATCTTGGTTCATCTGGTGGTAAGGAAGAGGAACTGCAGGATGGCCTTCACATCCGGCTCCCAAACACGACGCTGACTATGCACCAGCACCAGGCAAATGTCATAGAATCCTGTTAGTACAATCATAAAATCAAGCAACTGAGATTTCTATGCTCAAACCAGTGACTGGACTAAATACTACATCATTATTCTGAGACTTAATTTCAAAAAACTCAAGAACAGATAGTATGTATTCTCATATGCTAGCACATATACATTACGTGAAAAATAGACATTGGTAACGGGCGCGGATTGCCATTGGTAACGGGCAAAACGCCCGTTACCGATCAAGCATTACAAATAAGCCAACAAAGGTAACGGGCCGATGCCCGTTACTGATGACACGTAATTGTAACGGGCGTCGAATAAAGACCATTACCACAACTACTTACCGGTCACCTGAAATGGCTGTTTCTCCGGGCCCACCGGAGCCTTTGGTAACGGCTGCAGACATTGAGCCCGTTACTCATAACACGTATTAGTAACGGGTGTCTAACAAAGACCGTTACCGAAACTAGTTACCGGTCACCTGAAATGTCTGTTTCTCTGGGCCCACATGGACCTTTGGTAACGACCACAGAAACTGAGCCCGTTACATGAGCTCAACGTCGAAGACGCGGAAAATGACGCGTCTCCTTTGTCTTGACGAAAGGAGACGCATCGTGTAAGTGCGCGTCTCCTCCGTCTGGATGAAAGGAGACGCGTCTTGTCAGTGCGTGTCTCCTATGTCTCGACGAAAGGAGACGCCTGCTGTGAACCCGCGTCTCTCTCTATCTCGACCAAAGGAGACGCATCTTGTCAGTACGCGTCTCACTCTGTCTCGACCAAAGGAGACGCGTATTGTGTACGTGCGTCTCCTCTGTCTCGACCAAAGGAGACGCGTGCTGTGTACGTGCATCTCCTCTGTCTGGACCAAAGGAGACACCTATTGTGTATGTGCGTCTCCTCTAATCGACCAAAGGAGACGAGTACCGTGAACTTGCGTCTCCTCTATCTCGACTAAAGGAGACGCGTTGTCTACTTTCACAAAAATTAGGTCCAGCATCCACATTCACAAAACTGCACAAACTAAATAGAAATCCACAAGATTCACATGCATAATCTGTCAAAATTCAGGCATTCAGTATCCTCTTCTAACAAGCTAAGTAAGGTTCACAACAATATCATCACTGGCCATGAGGATTGGTATCAGATACAATGCGAGCCATCATAGCATCATTAATGTGAAATTTTCCTGAGCATGCGGTCACCTGGTCCATGAGGAATGAGGCAGTTCTTTCCCTAATGTGGAGCAGCGTGTCTCGGTGCAGCTGACAAGTAGGTATGCGAAATGCCTAAATATAACAATGTCAACAGTCAGCACACAGGTGGTTACCAAACATGTGCAGTGCTAATAAGCAAGAACTGTGCTTAGTTGCAGGTGTTACAATTGCAGATCCCAAGAAAGTACCTCAGGGTTCTTGAATTTATTTTTCACTGTAAGCATGTGAGAGGCACAATAGAAGCCGCAGACTCTGGATTTGTAAGGTTGTTGGTGGCACTGCGATAAATATACATAGACAAATAGTGGTGAGAAGAAATAAACTCAAGCTTTAGTACTAGCTTCCACAGGCAGGAAATACTAAGTAATACGTACATCAAAAGCCTTCTCATGGTTCAAGGCGCAGCGGGGCAACTTGTTGTCATCACAGTAACTATTCCAAGCACTACAACAAAACATGCAACAATGGTGAGGGCACCATTAATAAACTCCGCAGAGTTTGTTGTGGAAGTTTGTAGGTTAAGAAAGAAAAAGAACTTACTCATCAATGGCAAGTACCAACTGAGAGAAATTAGTGTCTAGCATCCTATATGAATCAAGATACAAGACCGTCTTCTGCTTTGGAAAGATCGCCACTGCAATCCAGTGCTCCCCAGTGTTATAGCAGGAAATGATGACTCTCTTTTTAGCATATGACTGGTAGGCACGCTTCGTACAGGACACAAAAAAATCCAAGTTATTTTCTATATTTGACTGGCTAAAGCATTCCGGATCAAGGAAGGCAACAAGTTCCTTCTTCTGCCGTACTTCTACAGCCATATTCCTAATATTAAGGAAAAACAAAGTGTAAGGAGGCAAAATACATAGTAAAGATGAACTGAGGCAGAAAGCACATTTAGATAGAAAATGATTAGTGAGAAGCAGATTAAATTTTTAAGCAACTTACAGGATGAAACAGCGGAGAAGTCCCATATCCAAAGCATCCAAGTTGAAGAGATCGTACAAGTCGCTGATGATCACAGACAATAGCTCGTATTTTTCATCTTCTCTCATAGGCCACCAGCCGTGCTTGGGCCATATTATGCCCTGAATCAGAGACTCATCATTGTCCTTACAACGTCCCATGTAGAAATTGTGGAGATTAGTGACAGAAGGAGGAGCAGTATCCGGATGGTTGAGTTCAGCAGCACTGAGCATTGCATTTCCAAATTTGTAGTTTGGGTTAATATGAGTCATAGCAACATTGGCCACCTTCTTCTTAGCGTTTCTCTCAGATGGCTTTCTGGCAGGCTTCTTTTCCTCCTGCTTTGAGATGGCTGAAGAAGGCTTTGTGATAGGCTTCTGAGACCTTTTATTTTCAGCAATTTTCTGCTACTGCTGTTTTGAGATGGCTGAAGAAGGTTTCTCAGATCGCTTTCTGGTAGACCTTTTATTTTCAGCGAGTTTCTTTTCCTGCTGCTTTGAGATGGCTGAAGAAGGTTTCTCAGGTGGTGTCTGACCAGCAGCTATTGCAGAGATATTGGGCCCAGATGTACCTGCAGCTTTCTTCGAACTGTCCTCGATAGATTTCTCGGCATCAGCCAACACATGACTCTGGGCTCCTGCTTTGGCATCATTGTTTTGAGCACTTTCTTTTGGGGATGGAGGTTTTGTTCTTTCATGAGAAGGTGGGGATGTAATTTGCGTTTCTGGGTCTGGAGGAGGAGGAGGTGGGTTACCAGGTTGGGAATGAATCTGTTCTGTAATTTGCGTTTCTAGGTGTGGACGAGGAGAAGGAGGTGGGTTACCAGGTGGGGAATTTTGTTCTGTAGTTTGCGTTTCTGGGTTTGGATTTTGTCCTGTAGTCTGTGAACCAGAAGGAAACTGTACCATAGTGTGCGAACAAGATTTTGCAATTGGTGCTCCCTTGATGTGAATGTGACACCTCTTCCACTGTATCCTCTGGTGTAGAGCTTGTCCAAGTGTCGTCACCTCGTCATTAGGAGGGTGTTCCAGCACGTGATCCCTAAAGACAGAATATACATGCAGCACTTCGACCACAGCACAGTCTTCATGAATCAGGACTGTGTGTAGCGTAGTCTGCTCTGGTTGAACCACACCAATTGCAGCTTCATATTCAACACCGTGAAATATGATCCATAGGCCACAGTCTGTGGGTTCAGTCAACGTGCCTATAAGGTCTTCCTGTGTGGGGGAAGCAATGTGCAGTACCTCTGTCAACAACTCTGTAGTGCCGTTGATCAAACCTACATTATCTATGGACGCACAGCTGCTCTTCAGTCCGGCGGGTGAAGGGCTTGTGCGATTGGACACTGGTGCAAACACCACCTGGTACCCTCGTGCCATCATGTCAAGCATATCCTTCTCCATCTCAGCCTTGAGTTCTTGCTTGATTTCTTCCTTCATCTGTTGCTTATCAACTGATGAGTCAGTACTGGCACTCTTCCTCTTCCTGTACATGGAAGCGTGCTGAGGCCATGCAAACTTCCAGCCCTGGTAGCTGGAGACACCACGCACGCGACCTGGTTGTTCGGGGCGGCCCAAGCACTAACTTAGCACATCATTCTCCCTCAGCCATGAAGTCATTCCTGAAGATTCTGCATGTGCATTCTTTTCCATGATGTCTGCAGCCACACTTTCATTTGCTACTTTGTTGAACACTACCTCGGCAACACCGTCTTTCACCACTAGTTTACTCCTTGCTCGCATCCAATTCCTAGAACGATCATCAGTGATGGCATCATATGGGTTGGCGATCCCAGCCACAGCTAATTTCCTGTCCTCTTCCTCCCACAGTGGTAGTTTTCCACAATAACCAGCTGGACCCATGCTGTGCTCATTTGTGTTCAGGCTTCAAAGTGACTTGAACTTGCCACTAAGAGATGAGGCTTCCTCGGTTTCCTGCTGTTTCACAAACTCTATCCACTCTTCCGGCTTGATAAAGTCGTGCTTTCCAAATGGCTCGAGTCCTTTTTTGATAAAATCTCGCCTAAGCTGAAATCTGAATTGTCTCCATGCCTTGGCTGCAATCTTCCACAAAAGCTTGAATGCCTGCTCTTTCATGTCTTCCTGGAACTCCAAGTGTTTCTACATATAGATTTCAAACAAGTACCACTTTTGTTCATCGCTTAGTTTTTTTTATTTCTGGCAAATCCAAAGGTATCTTTTGTCTAGCGATGAGCCCTGCAAGCGCCCTGAACCTGCGCTTTTGTGTCAATGGTACTGGCATCCCCCTTCTCTCAACCTCAGTGAGTACCATTTTGTCTCTTGGCCACTTTGTCGCTGTCCTTGGCACTCTGGCTCGGCCCGTAGCCCCACCCACCTGCTCTTGTTCTTCACTAGCAGTGGCATATCCATCTTCTTCATTATATGCATCTTCTTCAAATTGCCCATGTCGGCAGTCCTCGACAGAGTTATCCTGTGAATTAATTGTCAAGGGATTATGAGAAAGGTCAGCTCAGTGTCCAAGAATAGCACAAAAAGCAGACCATACTGCTACCTCTCCCAGGAGACATGCTACAACAGGAGACAAATAGAGCACATTTTTAGTTAACCATGCATAACAGCTAAGCATTTATCTAATCAACACCCACAGAACTGTGTACAAGACCATACAAATGAGAAAATAATTATAGTAACTAGTTTAGCCCACTATAATCTCATTGGTTCTATGGTAAACCATTAACATAAATGCAATATTCAGAAACCAAAAAATTAGTTCAGGCAATACGACCTTACCATTTTAAAGAGAAAGATGCTCGCTGCCTCTGTTGCTGATGAGGTACTTATTCAACTTGGAGAGAATGTCCAAATGTACATATGGAACAAGAGCAAAACCAAATATAAGAGTGAGTCGAAAGGAAAATGCTAAGTATACGTTTTGAAACTCGAAACCCTAACTGAGAATCAGTGGCGGAGCCAGAAAAAAAATTAGCTGGGGCGACACCTAGTGCGCGTCGACCTCGTGCGCTGGATCCCTCCTCCTCCTAGTCGTCGTCGCTGGAAGGTGAGGGGTGGTGTGGCGCGCGTCTCAGCGAAGGTGTGTAGCGTGCGTCACGTCACGGTGGGGGGGAGGGGGGTGAGGGGAGGAAGGCGAGGGTGAGGAAGCGGCGGCGGAGGGGGCGAGAGGGAGGAAGCGGCGGCGACGCTAGGGGGAGAAAGACGACGGCACGAGGGGAGAGTGAGGAGGTGACAGCGTGCGGGAGGCGTCTTTCCCTACTAACCCTAGCGTGAGTGGGCGTGTGTGGGACTTAAAACTGAAAGGCCCAATATTATTAGGAAAACGCGTCAGGCCGGGGCTAGTTCTATTCGAATGAAGAACGGTTCGCTTCATTTTCCCCTTTTAATCTGCAATCAAAGATTTGAATCACGTATTTTTCCGTCATTCGTAATCCAAATTTGATAATATTTGTTTCTGATTTTTTCTAAAATAAACCTCTATTCATTTATGACATTGTTTCGTATATAACTCCATTTCCTGGATGTTGTTTATACGCCTTTATCTTGTTTCTTACAAGTAACATAGAAATAATATATGTTTTACACAACCATTACAAATGAAACTTTGTATTTCGTAATGTTAAGGTGAACACAAGGTTGTGTTAAAATTTCAAATATATATGAGTTCGAACATGTTGTGAAGTATGGAAAACTTCAGTGTTGAAGTATAACATTCTAGGAAACTATGTGAGAGATGTACACATTTGTACACAAGTATGATCTTCCTTTTGAGAAACCAATTGAAATTTTTATGACAAGTTTAGGGACCCAAATTATGTTGCCAAGTCAATTTGTAGAATTTTTAGACCAACCTAAGACATTATTACAATTATTATATCCCAACCATGAGATAAAAATTCGAATTTTGATAATTTTGGTTACACAAGTGTGCCTGCTGATATTTTATTCGAATACTAGATGATCAACTACGAATTGTTCATATGTTTAATGAATTTTTAGGTGTTGTTTAATGGGCTCTAATATTTGAGGGAAGCAAGTTTCATTTCAAAAAAATTAGTGTCGGGCCCACGTGTCAGCGTCAGCAGCCTATATAAAAAAGATAACGTTGCCTGGCCGGTCGAACCCACCTGACAACAAATGAGACGCGGGGTCTCGAACCCGCGTCGGAAATGACTCTCGATTTTGTTAATGAATATAACATCCTGAATGGGATAAGCGCAGCACACACGACGCTCTGACCTCTGAGCTCCCTACTTCTTCTTCCCCGCTCTGAGCTCCACCGCCGCCCGCCCTTCCTTTCCCCACCGTCGCGCACATGTCGCACTACGCCGATTCGTGTGGAGGTGGACGTGGCAGGAGCAGGTTTCAAGGTGGCCGGGGCAGCTGCATTCACTCCATCGGTTTGGATCCAGTCGGTGAGCTAAGCGGCTTCCCACTGGTCCCTTGCCCGGACTGTGGTATGGCTCGGGTGGTGGAGGGGAGGACGCAGAAGGAAGGTGAAAACCACGGTCGCCTTTATTTCAAGTGTGCGAGGAACGCGGTGAGTAGTCTGAGCTGTGATTTCCCAAATCTGAGTTAGGGTTCTTATGTGCTTTTGATTTGCACAGTTCCCCAAGCTTTGTGGATATTACCGTTTCGAGAAGGAGTATCTCCAGATGCTAAAGGATGCTGGCATCATATCTTTTCGACCGTCGAACTGGGCAGATGTGATCGATGAAGTAGTTGATTAAGTGGATTGTCAACTTGGGAGCGACAATCAGAGGAAAGCACCGGACGACAAGCAGTGGAAGAAAGCACTAGAGGAGAAGATGGACAATGTGATCTGGAAGATGAACTTGATTATTGTGGGTGCTGTTTGTGTAGTATTTGGATGTTTACTGGGGATGTATGCTGCAAAGAAGTAATTATGATGTGAAAAGTGGTGCTTTAATTTGTTTCATCTGTGTGAATGAGGAATGAAAAATTTGTCACAGATGACAAACTTAAATGTATGAATGAAGAAAATGGAATGGAATGACAATTGGGTCACGAATCTTAATGTGTCACATATCACAAATTTCATCAATTCATCTGTGTTGACATTTCAGTGTGAAATTAACCAGCCTGCACCCGCATTTCGAAATTCAAAATCTTTTCACTAACAAATAGAGTAACAAACATTGCAATTCATTGTTGCCCCACTGCCACTCTGCCCTACCACTCTGCCATTGTTAGATGTAGTTCATCACAAGTTCAACAAACACACAGGAGGAACACATATTAACAGAGGAACATGTTCATGACAAACAAGCAGAGTTCCCAATGTTTGACCAAAAGCCCCTCCCCCTACCACTTAGATGTAGTTCATCACAAGTTCAACAAACACACAGGAGGAACAAGCAGAGTTCCACGAACAAACAGAGGAGGACGAACACACAGAGGAGGAACAAATTAATTAAGCTAAGGTAGGAAGACTTGTCGCCGCCGCCGGAGGAGCCCCACCGTCGGAGTCGGAGTCGGAGCCGCCGAGGCCGCGTTCGTCACCGCCGTCGAAGCCGCCATTGTCGCCATCGCCGTCACCGCCGTCGTCGCCGTCGCCATCGCCCCAGACCACGACTCTCTGAAGGTCCCCAGCCAACCAATGGATCTTGAAGGCGAAATCCTTCACGGACCTCTGCAGCGGATCGTTGGGTCGTGGCACGCCGAGCTTAACGCCCACCTGTTGAAGCTTCCTGAAAGCTTCGGCCAAGAGTTGGACGGACCAAATGTTGTCCAAAACTAGTTGTGAACTCAGAGAGGAGGGCTGCACGGGCGGCGGTGCCGGTGCCTCCTCGGCCGGCGGTGCCGGCGCCTCCTGGATGAGACGACGACGGCGGCTTTCGTCATTGTCATCCTCCTCCCTTCCCCGCTACCTCGATGGCTCGCTCGACGACGATGCCATGCGTGCGCTTGAGGAAGAAGAAGCTCTTGGTGACCGGAGACGGTGGTGCTGGGGTTTTCTTGGTGGCGCGCTTGAAGCTTATGGAAGAAAGCTCTTGGTCGGCCGGGCATTTATATGACAAGACGGGGAACCGTCAGGCGGCTAGTCTTCCCACTGCGACACGCCACTACGCCTCGGAACGCGGTACGCTGCGGCGACGCGTGTCCACTAACCAGGGTCGCATTTGACAAAAGACTTTTTCCTCCGTCACGCAAAGACTGTTCATATATCTTATTTTAATACCTCTTTTCAAGTTCCAATGCAAAGACTGTTCATATAGCTTATTTTAATTTATTAATACCTCTATTCGCTGGAAACCGACCACAAAGGAAACAGTTCTCCTTTCTCCTTTTAATCTGGAACCAAATTTTGTGTCACGTATTTCTTGGTCATACGTAATCCAAATTTGATGATTGTTTTTTCTTATTTTTTCTAAAATCGCCATCTTTTCATTAATTTCATTGTTTAGTGTATATTTCCTTTTCGTTAGTAATGTTTTTATGCCTTATCTTGTACTTGATAAGTAGAACATAGAAATAATATTTGTTTTACACAACCATTACTAATGAAACTTTGTATTTCGTATTGTTAAGGTGGACACAAGGTTGTGTTAAATTTTCAAATGTATATGAGTTCGAACATGTTGTAAAGTGTGGAAAACTTCAGTGTCGAAGTAACATTCTAGGAAACTATGTGAGAGATGTACACATTTGTACACAAGTATGATCTTCCTTTTTAGAAACTACTTGAAATTTTTATGACAAGTTTAGGGACCCAAATTATGTTGCCAACTCAATTTGTAGAATTTTTAGACGAACCTAATACGTTATTATAATTATTATATCCCAAACACGAGATAAAAATTCGAATTTTGATAATTTTGGTTACACAAGTGTGCCTGCTGATATTTTATTCGAATACTAAATGACCAACTACTAATTGTTCGTATTTTTAATGAATTTATAGGTGCTGTTTTATGGGTTCTAATATTTGAGGGAAGCAAGTTTCATTTCAAAAAAAATAGTGTCGGGTCCACGTGTCAGCGTCAGCAGCCTATATAAAAAAGATAACTGTTGCCTGCCCGCCCCCACGTGACAACTAATGTGACGTGGGTTCTCGAACCTGCGTCGGCAATGGCTCTCCATTTTGGAAAATGAATATAAGATCCCGAATGGATAAGCGCAGCACACACGACGCTTTCCTAATTTCTCACTAGGGATTAGCGGAGGTGAGCGGAGGCGGCGCCGGGGAGGTGAGCGGAGGCGGGGACACAACGATGAGCGCCGGTGAGGGGCCAAGCAGTGGACGACCCCACGCACCGTGTATCGAGGAGGAGAAGCTGAACGCGATGCGGTGCCGCAACTGGATCCGCGCGCACCCCGGTGAGATTGCGGCGAAGACGGAGACGACGATGACCGTCGGAGAGGGGCCAAGCAGCGGTGCAGCGAACCCAAAGCCGGAGATGAGCGTCATCGATTGGATCCTCTTGGGTTTCGACGAGGGGCCAAGGAACGGCAGGGAGGAGCGTGCCGGTGAGGGGGCAGCGAAGAGGGCAAGGCGCCTGCCTCACGTCTGCGACGGCAAATGTCTTGCAACGCCGGCGAGGGGTCGAGGGAGCGGCGAAGGTGTAGAAGACCTCAATCCGATGTTGGCAACTACCACGACGACAGCGAGGCAAGTTTCTCTGAATCACAGTGCCTTTTACTTGTTCTATAAATGGAGCAGCTTGAGCTTGAGCTTGATCTACTTGTTCCTATGAAATGGCTTATTCCATAGATATTTTGTAGGATTTCTAACATGATCAATGTAGCAACTTGTTCCTATGAAATGGCTAGCTTGTTCCTTTGTCTATCTCAATCTTCTCATTCCTATGGTTCATCCAAATGATCAATGTAGCAACTTTCCTATGTTTTTCATTCCATAGGAATCAAAATGGCATGACACTATCTGAGAATATGTGAAACCTGGGGTTGATAATATTAAGGAAGAAATGCACATCCTCTTCACAAAGGCTGCATTCATGAGGCGGTACAAGTTTGTGGCTGAACAAAATCTGCAGCCCATGGAAGATGCGCTTGATGTGTTTCAAGATACCTTGGTTGCATTTGAAGAGGCTGCAAAAAAAGCAAACCTTAGTTGAAGATACCATGCTTTTGTTGATGTTGAAGGGGGCATGCTTTTGTTGATGTGCATGGTCAGATAGCATGACCATTGTAAAAATGTGACGGGCAAGTTAAGGCCTAGCTAGATGGACAAGTTAACTGTTCGTAATAATTATGCATATCTGTGTGGATCTTTGTGGACAAGTAATCTTTATCTATATATGTGGACAAGTTATCTTTATCTATATTATGTCTATTTTGTCTCAAAAGATTTTTTGTTGATTATGCCTGTATGTCGAAATAGGAGCCCTGAGAGATCGGGCTGACCTGTCAATCAAGACAAATACAAAGGAGACTACGCGGGATGGTTATTCCGCGTCGCATTTGCCCCTCCAAACCGACGAGGAGGAGCCGGCCCCGTGCATTGGAGACGAGGTTTGGCTTATCCACGTATCCTTTGTTCCCAATGTTTGACCAAAAGCCACTCTCCCCTGCCACTCGATCTGCCATTTTGCCTTCCTTCTCAAACCGTCTGCCTTCCTCGTCTCCGTCGCCTTCTCTCCGATCCCCTTCTCCTTCCTCGTCTCCGTCGCAGAGATGGCCGGCGGAAAGCAGTCGTTCCCCCGCCGCGACTCAAGAGGGTGGTTCTGCGGCGAGGAGGAGAAGGCCCCGCCCGTCGCCCTCGCCAAGAGAGTGAGGTTCCGCAGCGAAGAGGTCGGTTCTTCGTCGGCCAGGGGGAGGAGGCCGTACACGCGCGCAAGCGCCAAGGGGGTGCACTCCGGTGACGCCCGGCAGGCAGAGGCCGAGCCTTCCTCGAGTTTGGTATGCTTGAAGTTAGATTTATTCTTGAAATTGAATTCCTGGTACTCATCATATGCTGCTCACAAAAATGTTGAACTCATTCTGTATACTGCTTCAATTTCTGAATCTTCATGCACAACGACTTTTATTAACTGAACATCTAGTGCCTTCACTGATCAATGGTTCTAATGCATCAATTTTCCATTGTTTTAGGAAGTTGTTGTACCAGCACATGACATTATCAGGATCTGGACAGAAATCGACAAGCTCAAGAAAACCTTAGACTACATCTGCACATTCCTAAATAGGATGGAAAGAATGAAGAAGGATGACATTGGTAAAGAGAAGCAGCAGGCAAGTTCTGAACCTAGTTACAGCTAAACAACTTTCTTGTTTGACCGGTTACAACTTTATGATATTAAACTTGGCAATCTAATTGTGAAGCTTGCTTCAATTTGCCTTTGTTTTAGAAATGTGTTGTTACTCGGGAGGAAAATTATTAACCTTTCGAGTAGAAATTTTGTTATGCTTGAAATTTAATACATGGTACTCAGCGACGGAGGCAGCGAGGGGGGCGGAGGGGGCTCCAGCCCCCCTACTGCCGTCAAACTCCAAGAAATCTCCTGCAATTTCTCTAGTTTTTTTTGTCATAGATACGTAGAAGGACTGTATTCTGAGGTAGGAGAAAGTGATTTTGTGATTTTTGATAAAAAAAATCATTAGGCCCACATTAATTGTATTGGGTCTTCCTATTATATGTATAGTTCAGCCCCCCCTAAATTTTATTCTGGATCCATCACTAATGGTACTCATCATATACTGCTCACAAAATTGTTGAACTTATTCTATATACTACTTCAATTTCTGAATCTCCATGCTACATCGACTTTTATTAACTGAACATCCAGTGCCTTTGTTTTAGGGAGGTGCTGTAGCTTGGGAGGACATTCACATGATCTGGAAACAAATCCACAGGATCAACCAAGCTCTGAACCCAGTTACAGCTAAACAACTTTCTTGTTTGACCAGTTACATCTTTCATGATATTAAACTTGGCAATCTAATTATGAAACTTGCATCAATTTGCCTTTGTTGTAGAAATGTGTTGTTACTTGGGAGGATCTTCACTGCATCTGGAAAGTACTCGACAAGGTGGATAGAAGGATGGATGACAAGGCTGTGGACGACATAAGTCTCCTAGCAAATGGTCAGAAAATACTAGAATCTGAGGTGGAGAAGCTTAAAGGCACACAGAAGATGAAGGATATTGAACTTGCCGAAACTGCAAAGAAGAATGCTGAGCTGCAGGAAAGACTTGTAAAACTAGAGGCAAAGATAGCTGAACTTGAGGCTGTTGCACAAAAGAAGCCATCTAACTAGTGCCCCTGCTGATGCACGTCAGATGTGATCATGTGAATCTGTTTGTTCTGAACATTATGCATGTCATATGTGAACATGTGATGCTAGCTATATATGCATCTTAAATATGTAGAATATGCTCTTATGACTACTATCTATGTGTACTTGTGGTTTTGCATCTTATTTAAGAGACATGATTATATGTTTGTGTGATATCCAATATTTGCTATGATGACATAGTCAAATATTTGACGGCAGTGAGAGTGCTAATGCTAGCTCCGAGTCTAGTAACGGGCGTCAAATTGTCATCAGTAACGGACTTAAAAGCACGTTACCGATATGGCAGTGATCGGTAACGGACTTAAAGAGCCCGTTACCGATAGGTTTAACTTTCGTAACGGTCGCATTTTAACGTCCGTTACAAAGAATAACTGTAACGGGCATTTAAGAAGCCCGTTACTGGAAGTCCTCATTGGTAACGGGCGCTGTGTTGGCCACGTCGAGGTCGAGCCTGCCACGCTTATGCGTAATGGGCGCCAAACAACAATCGTTACAGATGGGGTCCATGTAACGGGTGTTAAGGGCCCGTTACAAATGCTGCGTGACCTATTTGAGGTTTTCACGTAGTGATATGATCAACAACTAAGATGCAAACAAAGATATTATCGTAGGAGACAGATAGTATATATGATCAAACAAGATTCAAAATCATTTGCTAGCATACAACCTCTCTATGTAGGAAAGATTTCACATTTTTCCAATTAAAATCAAAGGCATATAAACAAGAGGAAGTCATATAAACAAGCATCTCAATCGAGAGATTCAACCGCATGCAAGACGAACCAACCTACAATTCTTTTTAATCAGAGATTCAAACTAGAACCATGCACTTGTAATCCCAAACAGAACAAATCCAAGACATCAACTTTTGGAGCACGAGAGCTATAGTGCTGATGTTTTTGCAATCAGATTCTCGGCAAGCAAAAGAAAACCTACAATTCTTACTGCTTGTGTAGAAAGATTACTGTAATGGCATACCAACATACAACCATAGTGCATAAATACTATTTTTCTCACAAAAATTTGGATGAGTGAAGCTCATGTAACACAGCCTCACATGAGCATAGGAAAATTTTGAATTTTACACGAAAAGTAACACCGAGGAAAAATGAAAAATCACGTTTCTATGGTTGCATAGAAACCTTTCTACAATGGCATATAAACCTACAGGGAGGCCATGCAGCATAGAAACATGAATCTCAAGAACATAGAAAACTTTGTATAAAGGCATAGAAACCTACTAAGGCATAGAAATTGAGGCACACATTACACATCATTTTGTTTCAGTGACAAACAACTTTGATTTCTATACATCCATATAGACCATACATATATCTAAAGTCAAATCGACATCATATATACTTGGGAGGATGATCAAATTTAGGCAATCATATACACCAGTGAGGACGATCATGTAAACCAGTGAGGGCAATCAAATATAAACCATCAAACAGTTATATGATTCCAATCACAAATGCAAAAATCAAGAATAAGCAGAAATAAATTATTATTTTTCCATGAGTGCAAGATCAAGTAGGTGAATGTGAAATCATAGAATCCTATTAGCACAGTCATATAATCATATAAATGAGGTTTATATGCTAAGCACAAGTATATATATGATCCCAGAACTCAGACCCTAACTGATGGAATCACCCATTACAAGTGCAAGATCAAGAACAATGAACAACTCATTTTTGTAAGCACAAAAGCAGTCAGCAGATTAATTTATCAAGCACAAAAACTCAGATGCAATTTAGGATATGCTCATCTCAGGATCCGCGACACTAGCAGAGAAGGACGGGGAAGGGCGAGCGTACCAGGGCTACCTCCCCATCGCCAGGAGCTTCCACGGTTGTTGGCAACGGCGTCGGCATGCTTTGCCCTTCTGGTACTTCGACAAAATCGAGGAATCACACAATCATAGGCTTTAGCCATCAGCCAAGATGGTTAGATATATGCATGCTCATAAGCAAAGGGAGAAAGCTATGGATGACTTGTTTGCAATCATGTCGAGGAGTGGCATCCCAAACCAGGCTGCTATGAATGTGATGTCAGAACTATTTGGAGGGCGTCAAAACTGACCATTCACCGAGAAAGATATCCAAAACATGTAGGTCATTCTTCCTAATGCAGCTGCAACAACTGATATAATGAACCCAGAAAATTTACTTGTTTTTTATTCACTTGTGGTACAGGAAAGCTGAACAGACAAGGGAGGAAAGGGATGGTGACATAGAGAAGTTGTTCCAATTTTTCAGGGAGTGCAAGGAAAACAATGAAGCATTCTACTGGGATGTTGATTTTGACCCAAAGACAAAAGTCCTTCGAAGCATATTTTGGAGCCATGCAAGTCAGCGGGCAGAATACGTCGATTTTGGGGATGTCATCACCTTTGACACGACCCACAAGATGAACAGCAAGAAAATGCCACTTGCGATGTTTGTCGGATGCAGTAGCAACCTGAAAAATGTGTCATTTGGGCAAGTACTTCTTCGGGATGAGACAACTAACACATTCAAGTGGCTGTTTGAATCATTTAAAAGCTGCATGGGTGGCCGACAACCTTTCATGATTCTCACAGGTGCAGTTTTGTTCCATTTGCAACATTGATACCTGTTTAGTTGCAACTGTTGTATTATATGAATTGCAACTTGAGTCTGTCTATAATGTTTTGGTTGCAAGACTATGGTGTTCCTGCTGATTCTTAAAAATTGTGTTTTCCACAGATGAGGATCCAGCAATGAGAGAGGCCATAAAAATTGTGTTTAACAAATCGCAACACAGAAATTGCCGATGGCACATCACAAGAATATGGGATTATGAGCTCGAGGAGTTGTACAAGTTGCACAAGGATAAGAATCTGAAGGAGAGGCTGGAGTCTCTGATAAATTATCCTCTAGGTCCTACACAGTTTGAGGTTATATGGAAGAAGCTGGTGGATGAATGTGGCATCACAGAACACCTCGCAATTGTAGCATTGTGGCAGAAAAGAAAGAGTTGGATTGCAGCATGTTTCAAAGGAATGTACTGTGGCAGGATGACTTCCACACAAAGATCTGAAAGCCAAAACAGAGTTTTGAAGGATGGATATGTGAGCAATGTCACAACCTTGCATATGTTTGCGAAGAGGGTGGTGGACTCAATTCAACACACATACCATATGGATGCTAGGGAGTCGCACTACTCACAGGTATTTTGTAACCTACTTTATTTTTCATTGTCTGCAACATGTCTAAGGCTTGATTGCAAACACTGGTACTGTGTGACTGCAACTCTGCTGGTGTTGTATGTTGAAATTTTTTTTAAAAAAAATATCCAAACCTGGTTAGTTTGTGATTGCAAAACTGGCTACTGTATGATTGCAGCCTGACTACTCTGTGGATTGCAACTACTCTATATAACAATATGTAATTCCAAAAAAAGTGGATAGCACTGTGTGTGTTTGCAACCTGTTTAGTGTGTGATTGCAACTACTCGTTGCAACCTGTCCGGGATTAAGTCATTTGAACGAAGGAATGTTGAAGGCAGGTGTGTAGCTGGGTGAAAAAGGTTTGGCTGTTAGGAAAGTATGTTCAAGCAGAAAGAATGGAGAGAAAAACAATTGGTTTAGAATAAGTAATTTAGAAAGTAGTAGTTGACTTTCTTAAGCAAGTAGTGGGACAAGCAAGTCCCACTGTAGAATGTACCAGCACTGGGTCAAAGAGGCCTGCTAGGTGAGAGCCTTTCGTAGGATGGATCTAGGCTCGCCTTCACTCGGTCAAGGGGTAGATTTCCAATAGTGAGACCAGGTTGACAAGCTACCTTTCCTCTTGATCTGGGGTGAGAAGATATTTTTTATGACTTCCACTTCTCGATCGCTAGGAATTGATCGCCCCTCGCTATGGTACATGACCTCCACCAAAAGCAAGTATTGGAACCTACTAAAGAGAAGGTGGCTACTCCTATTACAGAGATCGTCACGAAAGAACCAGAGTTTGAGATGTCAGACCAAGACACGAAGATGCCTTCACTTAAGTCACGCTACTTCCGAGGTAAAATTGATAATCACTTTAAAAAGTTTGTGGAAGTGGTGCGCAGGTTAAGCATCAACATGCCGCTCTTGGACGCTCTACAAGTTCCAACATATTATCGCTACTTCAAAGACATGCTCGCTAACAAGCATGACATGGCAATGCTCGGGGCAGATCACATCAAGATATCTGAAGAATGCATCGCCACCATTGCAAATCAAGGGTCCAAGAAGCAGAGAGACCCCGGATGTCTGACTATTCCGTGTTCCATTTGCTCATTCATGTTCAAGAAGGCACTATGCGAGCTTGGAGCAAGCGTGAGTGTCATGCCAAGGGATGTGTTCAAGAAACTATGCCTACCGAAGCTGGAGTCTACGTCCATGTGTCTAGAGTTAGGAGACAACTCTATTCGCTATCCCGTTTGAATCACCGAAGATGTACCCTTAAAAGTTGGAGATCACCTCATCCCTGTTGACTTCGTGGTTCTCGAGATGGGAGAAAGGGAAAATCAGCACTCATCCTTGGGAGGCAGTTCCTCAAGACCGTCAGAGCTACAACCAACATCGGTAAGGGGGAGATCAAGTTCGACATCAATGGCACAAGGAGCACGTACAAGTTTAGTCCATGTTTTGAGGTATGCAACATGATTAGAACTAAATATGTCAAGGAAGAGCCGTAGGAGAAGAAAGCGAAGGAGATCAAAGAAGTTGTTGTATCCCTCAAGACCAAAGAACAAAGCTAGCCTGTGAAGACCAAAAAGATGACTAAGCCAAAGAATAAGTCTGCGCCCAAGCCAAAGATGGTGCAGAAGTGGGTACCCAAGATTGCAACGCCACTCCAGAGTGTTGATCCGACATGAAGAAAAGGAGAAGTCTAGCTATAGACTATAAACGAAACGCTTTGCGGGAGGCAACTCGTTCGTCAAGTCAGGAATAAAGCTACTGGGAGGACAACCCGATCAAGAATGAAAGTTGCTAGGAGTACAACGCTGAAGATTTTTCGATTTTCATCAAGTAAGTCAGTCTTAGAATTTGCTACGCAAGACATGGTATAAACTCTTAAGTAGTCGAACAAACTTTTTCAGATATTTTGTTTGCCCAGTCATTTTATTTAGATTTTTTCGATCTTAAACCAATAACATGAGCTATCTCATGATTTATTTACTTCTTTTCGAGAAACTAGATCAAAAAATTCAAAACTTATTTGAGCTTTTCATCCTCTCCATGATGGTAGGTTCAATTTGTTTTACATGGTAAAAACACACGAGTAGAACCCTGCATTGTTCCTTAATTATTTGAAAACTTTTGACGCATGGTAGGACTCGTGTGAACCTAAGAAATTTGATTTTTGGTTTGATTTCATTTAATAACTACCAGTTTCTCTAGATTTAGAATTTTTCCAAGGCCAATTTGATTTTTTCTTTGTTCAAAACCTCTCTTTCATGTTTGGCCAAAATTAGAAGCTAAACCCATAACCCCACGGTCAAGCCAGAGAAGCTTGCTATCAATTAATGGAAGCAAACGATCCTGGTGCAACCAAAATAAATGTAGTCGGAAGGTTTTGACTCACAAATGTTTTTGATGCCTAATTTTCTCCTCTAAAATCCATTTGGACTCATTGCAGACTCTGAGTTAAATTTTAATTTTGAAATTAGAGGACTAATTAGCATCTAAACATGATCAAGGAAGGGTTTTTGAGTTTGGTTAACAACTAATGACCAAGGAGGTATCATGGGAAGCCCAAAATCAACATGCATCATTGCCAGATGCTAAGAAAAGCATGGGGTGTTGACAGCTCTTACAACAAATATTTACCCCATACTTAATATCCAATATCATTAGATTAGGAGTCTTCAACTAACGAGTTCCACGAGTTTTGGTGATTGTGCTATTTCAGAGAGCAAAGGTGAAATAGACCTAAAAGAGAAGACAAACATAACATCTATGCGAAACGACGATCCCGACAGATATTTATTTGCATATGCCGGATGGAAAATATATTAAAAGACATATAATTAAATAGAGGTGCTGATGTCACGCTGACATCAGCACCCCTACCATGCACAGGAGGTCCTGCACTACGTAAAAGCATGCATGCAGCAGCAAGTAGCAAAGGAATACACCTTTTACGTACATGCAGATGTGCATGCATGCACCGTCTAGGGGACAAGGGGCCCACAGCTAGCGGCCAGACTCCCATGCACGCTACCCAACAGGGAGCACAGGGTCCCACAGCCCAGCCATGCGTACAGGGCTGGTGGGTCTCCAAACGCATGCATGCCTCATATGCAGGGGACAGCAAGCCCATGGATCATTTCCAGCACAGCAGCAGCAATGCCGCCGGGCAAGGCAGCTAGGGGTGGACATTGGGTTTTAACCGACAAATCAGTTCGGTTTTTCGGTGTATAAAAAATTCAGTTTTCGAACAATCAATAACCGATTGGTTTCCAGGAAAATCAGAAACCGACGTGTTCGATTTCAGTTTTTCGGTAATACCGAACATCACCGAGCTTTCATGGGGCAGGAGGTTTCGCGAGTGTAGAGATGAGGGGAGATCCAGGCGGAGGAGGCATGGCCCCTCACCTGCGCCGACGAGGCCGCTCGCCCGCGCGCGCCGAAGCCGCATGCGCTGGCCCCTCGCCCGCGCCGACGAGGTCGCCGCCCGCGCCGCCGAAGCCCCATGCGCTGCCCCTTGCCGACACCGACGAGGCCGCCGCCCGCACCGCCGAAGCCCCATGCGCTGCTCCTTGCCCACGCCGGCCGACGAGGCCGCCGCCTGCGTCACCGAAGCCCCATGCGACTAGAGGATTCGGCGGATCCGCCAGCCGAACCTGAGCGTCGCATGCCGCCGGTGCGTGGTTTCTGCAGGAAGCGGATAAGGCAACGAGAGGATGGGCGGAGCGCTAGGATGTTGGGCTGCTTTGCCTTCAGCCTGCCTAGTCGTGTGCTTCCTTGTGGGCTTTCGTTTGCTTTTGGGCCAAGACGTGATTGGGCTGAAGTAGTGGACGGCCTATAACACAGGCAAGACAGGGAACGCTCGGTTTTTTCGGTGGTTCGGTTCGGTCTTACGGGAAAACCGAAGCCGAAGCCGATGACCGATGTTGCTGGAGACAGAAACCGACACTGAACCGTAAAACCGAAAAACTGACATTTCGGTTCGGTTTTGGTTTGGTTCAGTTCAGTTTTCGGTGTTCGGTAAAAAAATGCTCACCCCTAAAGGCAGCAGGCCACGTCGTAACTCCCCATGGGCCAAGAAGCACCCACACGCACCTCCAGATAACGCAAGCACGTGCCCACTACAAACAATAGGAAAAAGGTGTCACCTACTTTTCGCACATGACAGCCTGCTGTTTTTCAAATCAAATAGGGAAAATACACAGGAGATCCTAGACGTGCTACAAATCTATTGCCGGGCATCGGGTCAGCAAATAAATGTGGACAAATCGTCAATTCACTTTGCAAAAGGGGTGCCTGCATCCACAAGAGCAGAAATTAAAGACCTACTTAATGTCCATAACGAGGCTTTAAGTGAGAAGTACCTCGGTATGCCAACACACGTTGGCAGCTCGATCAATGATGCTTTCAAGTATCTGAAAAACAGAGTTTGGAAAGAGTACAGGGATGGATGGAACAGACTCTTTCAGCAGGTGGTAAAGAGGTTCTGATAAAGGTGGTTGCTCAAGCAGTGCCCACCTATTCCATGTCCTGTTTCAAACTCCCGCGAGGCCTCTGCATGCATATAGATGGTGTCTTGCGCAGCTTCTAGTGGGGCTGTAAAGAGGGGAAGAGAAAGACGTGCTGGGTTGCATGGGACGAATTAATCAAGCCAAAACACCTTGGTGGAATTGGCTTTCGTGATATTGAGCTTTTCAACCTAGCATTGCTGGCGCGACAAGCATGGCGTGTCGTGCAGGACCCAGGCTCCCTCAGCGCCCGCATTCTCAAAGCTGTGTACTACACTGAAAGTGATTTTCTGGGAGCTGAAATTGGATCATCGCCATCACAAGTATGGTGGTCGATTATGGATGGGAAGGAGGTCTTGCTCCAAGGCCTGATTCGACGAGTGGGTACTGTGAAGGACCGGATTGACGACCAGAGAGGGGGGGGGGGTGAATGGGAGTTGATAAAAATTCTTCTCGAGAAAGATAGCTCCTCCAACGAGATGAACATGACCTCGATCCCGAAATCACTTTCACCACTCTATCCGCACGTTTGCCAAGACCACGTAGCCGCTGGAGTGCTACTGATCCTAGGAGCAAACCTCACCAGCAAGCAACACAACTACGCACACACAAGAGTGGAAACCACACACGGGGAAATTTCCTGCCAGGGGCGGTCAGACCGCATGGACAGGGCGGTCAGACCCCCTAGGCCCGGAATTTCCCAAAACCAGAACTCGAAGCTCACGACTCCAAATCGACCCAAGATTTCGCCTGAAAACTCCTCTGATCAAGGCAAACAAGCTATCAGAGAAAATCCCCGGAAAACCAAAACTTTCCTCGTGAAATCCCCAGGGCGGTCAGACCACGTACCCAGGGCGGTCAGACCGCCTCCCCTCCAGAAACTGGCCGCGGGTAAACCCTGAACTTCCCTTCACCCGATTTCCTGATTCACTCCACAGATTGCAACGAAACTTCGGGGATAGCTGGGTCACCTCATGGAAGACCTCTCCACCAAAGGATATCCACTGAAACCCATCCAATCAAGAGGAATCGCGAATTGAAGGCCTCTAGGTCATGAACTCAAAGAACTCCGAAATCCACCCAAATCGAAGGTTTTCCCAAGAGATTGCTGGGGCAACATCACCAAGAAAAGAGGCACGAAGACCTCATGTGTGATACCCAACAAGAATCTGTCGGAGGTTTAGATCCAGACAGTCCACAGGAGGGTTAATCCCGGTGGTTTAGATTCGGTTGGGGGCGCTCGAAAGCTAAGGACTTGATGGTTATGCGGAAGCACACGGAACACAGGAGTTTATACTGGTTCGGGCCTCCGGAGAGTAAAACCCTACATCCAGTTGTCGGTGTAGATTGCTTGAGGATTGATTGGTGTACAATGGGGGTCGCCCTGCCTGCCTTATATTGGCCAGCGGACAACGTCGGCGCCCAGACTCCTGGTCAGTTACGACCGGGAGACCTAAGTCTAGCTATTTACAACTATTTCCATATATCTCGGACTGCCTGTCGGGTCCACCGCTGTCTTGTCTTGCACACCAAGTCTTGTAGTCGTTCCGGATAAGGTCTTCAGGAGGTCATGTGGGCCACAGATCAGGTCTGTTGGGCCCACTGTCAGGTCAGTTGGTCTTCTGGTGGGCCGGACCCACTTGTCGGGACAGCCGTGAGACTGGTCGGTGGGGACCCCAGGGTACCCATGTCCCACAAGCCCCCGAGCGATGTGTTGGCGCGTCGGACTGGATAGAATCATGACCAAGTCGTGGGGTTATCGACAGGTCGATAAGCGTGCACGTCGGTCCAAAAAAGAAAAGATCTTTAATTGCCGACCAGATTGTAGAATCCTGAACGTAGTGAGGTCAAGTGACGACCTAAAGGAAGCTGACTTCCAATAGGTTGGAGCGACGATGAAAAAACATAGGGCGTTTGAAAACTGCACTCATATAGTAGTCCCCGAGCATTGAAGTAGGCAGCAGGGCTGCTTCGATGATCCAAAAAAGGAGAAGAAGAAGAAGAAGAAATCAACTCAAGAGCCGACTTGAAGAGAAATAAGGTTTCCCAGAAGGTCGAAACGTCGAGGAATTATAAGAGGGCTGTTGACGGTTCAAAACTGTGTTGAAGTTCACTGCAAGCCTACGGGTGACTTGGTGCCTTTTTCACCAAGGAGGGTCCCCCAAGGTTTGTCAATCCAAGGATCGGAAGCAAACCGCTAAGGATCTCTACCTCGTCTAACCAAACTAACCTAAGATGATGAACATGTAGCTCTGGAACTCCGCCATGGCACAACCACGTAGGGCGGCCATGGAGGCTAGGGTTGGCCTAGGCCATACCCTAGACAACTTCGAGGTCTCCACCACCGTCGTCTCCCTCCTGTGCTCACTTCTAGGTTTCGTCGAGTTCTGTTGAATTGATGTGGCGGCCGTCGGAGGCAGGGGGTATAAATGAGCCGAGGAGCGTGTAGGTCAAAGGGGAGGCCGAACCGGGCCCGAAACACCCCAGGCCGGTCGGCATGGGCCGGCCGGTCCAGGCCCTTTTCGGCCCGGTTCGGGCCCATCTTACTCCATGATGCTTCTCGCACTTTCTTGAATATTTGCCGAAGTCCATGTGGGTCCTTGACGTCATTTTCCCCGCAGTTTAGATAAGGGTGCTTGTCGCGCAAACTCCCGCATCTTTCGTTCGGGTCCTCGGAGTTTCACGGCTTCCTGCTTTGGTCCTCGGGTCATTTGGAGTCTTGTTCACTTCGTGTCTTGACTTGTGCCGGGCTTCGTGAGCTTCTCATAAAGTGCTTGATGAACTCTTCCCGGAAGTCCTCATTTAGGTACTTAATTCCTGCGTAAACAACATACTCCAAAAACCACATGCAAGTGTGAACTTGTTACATCATTAGTGTGCCTAGTGGCGGGTTAGTTATAATTCAAAGCTCAAACCAAAGTGCAACAAGTGCTCTTGGTTGACGGAAATTGACCGTCAACATACCCCCATGCTTAAACCTTGCTCGTCCTCGAGTAAGCCTTTAAAGGATGTCAGTATTGCCTTTCAATGTTCATACCCTGCACTTGTTCATACATGAGAAAACATAATGCTCTCCAAGTTTATATATGTTATAGTTTCGTAATATAACTAGCTTTCATCTCTATGGAGGGTAGATATTATTTAAGCTCTTCCCACAAGTAATTAATCATGCTCTCAAATTTTAAACAAATCTTAGAAATTTTGAAAAATAAGAGGGGGATGAAGAAAACTTTGCTTTACCAAGATCAATAATAAACCTCCTTGCATCTTGCTCATGAACTCTCATCTCGTCTTGTCTCTTAAGCCTACTTGTCCTAGTCCTTTCCTCTCTCAAATATATGGCAAAATGCTTTATATGGAGCTATGGGAAAGTTGTATGGATGTTCCACTTGTTTTTCCGGCGGGAAGTCTATCTCCAAAGCTTTCTCCATCCCCTTTTGATTAGGGAATGGTCTTCTCTTGTCAAAGATTTCTCCAAAATCAATTGGGATCCAATCCATTTGCTCGAACTCCCTTAGTGGCTTCGCGCTCAACATAGTTCTTTCACTTGCTTTGCTTGTCTCCGCGTGATCACTCTCCGGGATAGTTCTAGTTTCCTCATGTTTGGCTTCTTCAACCTTTTTCGGGATTGGTTCCTCTTTCTTCTCTTCCGAGGCCGTATGTCTGAAAATTGCAGCAAGTGGCCTCACACTTGTGTCGCATTCTAGCTTTTCCGAAAGTCATGTTTCCCAATCTCTTCGCATGGCCGCCGCTTTGCTTATTTTTTGTAGAAGTTGGGCAGCTTCCGTGAGTGTTTTCTCCATGAGATCCCCTCCTGCACACATTTGAATATGTTCCATGCAACTAGGGGTTAGGGAAAAGAAAAATGTATGCAAGAGTACGTCACCGGGAAATCCAAGTCTTGGTCCTTGTTCAACTAGCTCATTGAATCGATTCCATGCTTGATCAATCCCCTCTTCTTCTCCTTGCTTGAAAGTTATCACTTGCCTCCTTATATGTTGAATCTTGCTTATAGGGAAATACTTGGCACAAAATTTCTTTATCAATTGATTCCAATTTCCCTCGGCTTCGAAGGACGCAAATGAATACTACTTTGTTGCTTCATCGGCAAGTGAGTAGGGAAAAAGATTCCGTTTAAACCAAGCATCTGGAACTCCCTCTTGTTGTACCATATTGCACAACGTCGTGAAGCGCTGGATATGTCTATATGGATTGTCCGTCTCCATCCCTCGAAACGCATTAGTTGCTGCCATCTCGATGATTCGAGCCTTGATTTCGTACCTTGTCGCTTCAAAAATCGAATCCGACTCTTGTACCTTGATATCCTCACATCGAGGGCTAGAATAGTCTCTTAGCGATTTTTCCGGTTCCTCCAAAGGATTTCTAGCGAATGCCATCTAGACAATCAAAAATAAAAAACAAAAAGAGTGTTTTTCTAGAACACAAAGGTTAGGTGTTAGTAATCAACAAAATCAATGAGAGATTAAACGAAGTAAACTGGCTTGCTCCCCGGCAACATCGCCAGAAAAAGGGGCTTGTTGACGGTTCGAAACCGCGTTCAACTTCACCGCAAGTACACGGAGTGAATTGGTGCCTTTTTCACCAAGGGAGGGGACCCCCAAGGTTCTTGTCAATCCACGAAGCAAGGGGATTACTTGCGTTTAACCTAACACTAACTTAGTTGATTAAGGACTTTATGATGTAAAGATTAATCTATAAAGTAAAGACAAACTAACCCTAGATTATGTTAAAGAGAGATAGGAGGTTCACGAGTATGAAGAATGTATGCCCATGGAGTCTAGGTACTTGAGATGCAATCACCCGAAACATGATAAAACCCCGATCCAATCTATCTAAGCATGTGAACAAAGAATTAGACGTTTCCCTTCCCTCGTACATGTCACTACGCGAAGGTAATTGATACTAACCCTAATGAACACGGTATGTTGACGTGATCTACGGGAGCAACCCCAAAGGCATGGTAGCTAACCTTAAACATTAAGCATCATCAACAAAAAGGTACGATAGATATAAAATCCAAACGAGAGTGGGTGACTACATATCAAGATCCATTACAACTCCATGGACAAACGATAACTTTATCCCATCAAGACGCTAGGCATGGCACCGTTGAACATGGTGGATGCCCCCGATGGAGTTCGTTTCTCGGTGTCCTTCAACTCCGGCGGTGCCGTGGCAGGGCCTCGGCGTCCTCCTTCCTCGTGGTGGCCTCCCTTGACCTCGGTGATGATCCTCTTGAATGCTCACTCCCTCGATCAACCCTCTTCCTTGTGGTTGATCTCCCGAGGCTTCTCTATTCGTCTTTCATGAATGGCTCCTCTCCCCAAACAATTAGGGTTCCACGATCTTATCAACGAAGAAAGGCAGCGACGAACCGACCCCGAATGGGGGTGGGCCGGCCGGCCTGGGCCGATCGGCCTGGCCCATCCCTAGCCCGGTTCGCCTCCGTCTTTTGCCACGTGTCATCTTTCGCACTTTGGGGTTTTTCCTCCTTCGGATGTGGGCTTTGGACGTCGTTATCCCCGCGACCAAGTTAAGGGGTCTTTACGCATGATCTTTCGATCTTTTCATCTTGGTCCTCATAGATTCTTCATTGAAGCACATTGGTCCTTGCCACCTTTGGAGTCAAGTTTACGCATGGTCGAAGCCCCTTGATCATCATGTAAATCGTCCTCTGAACCGAGTGCATCTCTTCTCATTTAGTGCATGAATTCCTGTGTAAACATAATACTCCAAAACACACATCCAACGATGAACTTGTTATATCATTAGTATGCCTAGTGGCGGGTTAGTTCCAAAATGAAGTTCAAACGATAACATAACAAGTGTTCTTGGTTGACAGAAATCGACCGCCAACAGTCGTACTCCTGAGGAGTAGAGATACATGCATCGTCTCCTCGAGCGAGTCTTGCTTGGGAAGAGGCTTTACCATAGAACTTTCTGAAAACAAGGGAGTGGTGGCAGAAGCGGCTTCCCTAAGTTTTTCATCTAGGCTCCCTCGAGGTGTATCGAGAAGTTTTTCTGCAGGGGAGCCTACGAGGAGATCAAGATCGAGGACATCAAAGATGTAGAAGTCTAGATTAACCTTGATCTTGTCTACTAAGAGCGGCACAGCACATGAAACCCCCCGACACTTAAGAATGTGTCCAGAGGGACAACTCTTGAGGAGCTTGTCGGATGGTCTTAGCGTAACATTGCCCAAACGAGTGTACGCTAGGTGCCATGGCATGACATTAACCTCCATAGTGGGGTTAAGATGGGCTTCTACGATAATCCCTTTTATGGAACACGAAATGATCGTAGAGGGTGAAGTAATCCAAAGTGCTTCGGAAAAGTGTCCCACTCCATTCAACCACTTCTTCTCCATGGCCTCCATGATAGATGTCTCGTTTGGAGGATCGGGAGGCAAAGGAGGTACCGTAGGCCTAGGCGAAGGTTCTGTCAAAGGATTTCTAGCTGGCTTGATTTGGACAGAAGAGGGATCCTTCCCTATTGGGTCATCTAATAAATTCGAGGTGTTCTTGATATTTTCAGAAGGGTCATCCTCGAATTGATGAAGGAACTTTGGAGGTTCAATTTTTTCTTCCTCCATTGTTCCCGATTCAGGAGAGGGCTCAATAGACGAATCTTGGGATGTGGAAGTCAAAGGCTCAGGTTCAGCTGTTGAGAGACTCTCATGGATCGACTTTGATTCTTGGGGGGGGGGTTCGTTATGGTCGGCAAGAAAGGAAGAGTTTTCTAAGAGGTGGTCTAGGATCTCCCTTCCTTCCTTTAAAGTTTTGTTTGCGAACACACCTTCAGCGATGCTGTCGAGATATAGGGCAATGTCCATGTCTAAACTTGAGTAAAAAGTACACAAGTATACACGATCGGGTATAGACATGTTTAGGCTAGACTTCAACAGGTGTAAGAACCTAGCCCAAGCTACACCTATGGTCTCCTCCTCTGATGGTTTAAAGTTGCGGATGTCACTCGGAAGGAACACTCTGTGTCTTGCAAGGTTGAAAGAAACATAGAAGTCAACTCGGAGTTTTTCCCAATCGTTCACACACCCTATGGCGCAAGTGTACCATTGCTCCGCCCTTTTTGTGAGAGAGAAAGAGGAAACAAATTTGGCCTCAAGGTTTTCTGTATTGTTCCTGCGGGAGCCAAGGATGAACACAACCTCTCAAACTCTATCAAATGGTCATGGGGATCCTCACTAAAAGCTCCAGAGAAGGGTCGATTCCGAACCATGGTTATAAGGTTGGGGTTGAGTTCATGGTTGGATGAAGACGTTGATGGATCATTGAACTCATAAGTTGAGGTGGAGAGGTCGTGAAAGGATGGCCTCTCCATGGGTAATGGGGGTAAAGGTAGAATAAAGAAAAATGAAAAGATACGAGGACCACTGGGTACGAAGATAGATACAACAACTGTTCCCCAGCAACGGCGCCAGAAAGCTTGTTGGGTATTTTAGCATCAGATGAATAAATCCACAAGCGCACGGATACCGTTGTAGCTTTCACCTCAGAGTATTCCAATGGTATCGAATCCAAGGGAACGTGTGTGCACTAACTTTGTACTAGTCGGTCCAAGGATACACCCAGATAAGAGGCAAGGATAGAGTGGATTCCTAAAGATAGCACTATAGATGAGATTAAAGGTCGATCTCTAGATAGAACTTGGCTAAGGGTACCGATAGCCCTGACTTAACAGGCGACTCCGGCACGTGGATCTATGTGGATTGGAGCTCTGACTATATCCAGCTGCGAAGGATCAATGAGGGCCAGAAGGGCTGTCACCACCTACTGGACTGCCTCTACCTAACCTGGGGATAAGCCGAACGAATGATAACAGGTAGCGTGACACAATGTCTACACCATGGTTACTGTCGTAGCCAATGGACTATGGCACTCTATACTTACAGAACTACGACCACGGAAGAGAACTGATCTCACTCACTATATGTACTACTAGCTTATACTAAAGGCATACAGGAGAGAACTCAACCCTGTACTATGCTTCCAACACATACGAACGGCTTGCAGCAGACGAACGCATAAACCCAAGATCTACACACTAGCATAGGAAAAAGACTACTCATGCAACCAAGCATAAAGCTAGAAGGAATCACGAATGTCACTTTGGTCTAAATGGAACATGCAGGAATATCCACTATATTCTAATTGACGAACACACATACAAACAGATATGAGAACTATGAACTTGTGCCACAAGATAAAAGGGTTGTGTTTGCCAGGAACACAAGCCTCTAAATCAAGAACACACGAAGAACACAAGAACATATCACCTATGCATGAATGCTACTTTAGTCTAATCAGAAAAATACAAGAACACTCACTTTAGTCTAAATGAAGCACAAAAACATCGTAGAGGCACATGCCTCTCTCTCTCTCTCTCCCTCTCTACTCTAAGCACTAGCTAGGAGAGGAGCCGTGGATGGGTGGAGTGTGTCTCATTTCCTACCCCCTCCCCTTCTATTTATAGGCAAGGGGGTGGCTTGCTCGGAGTGCCAAATGACTCCAAAACACCCCGGGATGCCTTGAGGAACCAATGGAGAGCTGCCACGCGTCGGATGAGGACGAGGGGACCTCCGAAAGGTTTGGCCGAACTAGGGTTCGGCCGACCCCTAGGTCAGTTTGTTTCCACCACCTTTCGTCCAGGTGACTGCCAGGTGGGTCCTCAGGTGTGTATGCGATGTTTTTATCTCGTTTCCGAGGGGATGTGGGCCCTTGAATCCGCGTACTGGCTCCTGATTGGTCGAAGATGTGTTTCCTTGGATTGGTGATGTGTCACGGACACATGGCATCCAACGTGGCAACACGTCGCCACGTGGTCTGGTGTGGGTCCCACCGGGCCCACATGATATCAAGATGGTGATCTTGTCTTGCGCATATCTCTTTCATCCGGATTCAGAAGTAGACAAATGATATATCCATTTCGATCGTCTCGACGAGACCGTTGCAATGGTGCAGTCCAAATTGGCATTTGAGATTGTTTATAATGATGTCATATTCATGCCTTTGGTTCAGGGGACCACGAGGTCCTGAAAAACTTGAATCAAATGTGCAAGCTTTCTCTCTATTTCTTGTGCTAAATACCTGCATTCGAATAGACATCGACACTTGTGGATAATATCAGTACAAAGCCCTATTCTAGTGTTGATGATCACTTTTCATTCATTTTATGCAGGAGTTGACGACATAAAAGTAGTACTTAACAACCGTCAACAATGGGCGGGGCTCGAGCCCCCACTACCACTGGAAATCCTATGAAGCCCCCCCTAAGCCTTCCCTACAAATTTGAGGAGGAAGAATGACAGAAGGAGAGGTTAGAGGAAGAAGAAGAAGGAGAAAGCCCTCTAAATTTATTCTTAGATCCGTCCCTGCTCTCCGGCAAGCTCTTTAGTTGATAACAAGAACTGATCTCCAAATCCTGAAGGACAGGGAAGTGGTGAAACAGTTCCAGACTATCAGAACGTATGTAAGAGATTTTCATCACGGTGCTCGGAGCAGAGGAGGCGAGATGGCTACTGCTTGGTGCCTCCAACGAAGTTATGAAGATATAACATTGTCGCTGCTATTTATTGTGCATATGCGAAATGTTGGTGGGTATGTTTTCAACCTCAACTTCGGACAGTTCTCTATATCCAGATTGTCCAGCATAGGGAACATGAACTCCTCCACATCACCATCCTTAATGGCGTAAGTTGTGCTCCACTCCTCTAATTTACACACTAGAACAGTCAGCGCGCGTTGCGCGTCCTACAGTGTATATAAGTAAATGGAGATTGAATGCAAACAAAATGCACGCACTACCGACAATCAAATACAATTAGGTAAAACATAATGGAAGGCAACAAATAAGATAAGTTCGATACGAAACCACTGCACATATGGTACACATCATCAACATCTGGTAGATACGGAATAACATCCATGTGGATATATGTAACCAACAATTACATGCTTAAGACTCCAATTCTCAACATCCAGTATACATGACCTCAAGGCGTGTTTAACACAAGTAAAATGCGGCCTCTGCACAGCTACCATTGTCATCTCCAGGCTCTTCTACAGACTTGTCATGTAATGTTTGCTAGGCAAATGCAAACATATGTTGCTTAAGCCCACAAAGCCTGCTACAGCCATAAGAAAATACAGGAGGTGTAATCACTATGCTTTTTTGCTGATGAAAGGCACAATAGGCAGCAAAATAAAAGAGGAACAAACCCACCCTGAGATGTTGCTATTCAAGCCCACAATCTATATGATTTGCATTGATGCAAGTGCACGATTCAATTATGGAAAATAATTTTAAATACAATATAGCAATAATTGATCAGCAAACTCAAGATGCAATGGCCCAACTCCCATTTAACTATTATCAGGATTTAACTTTCTTAAAAGCACATGTTAGCGTTGAAAGGCACATTGTGCATGCAGCAATGCAGACATAATAGTGAGGAATGAGAGGCGTAAATTTTGCCTCTAAAGAAATTGCCACACCTTTTCTCCAACACAAGTTTATGGGCACGTGCCCCACAAGTGCCATTTGCCAAACCCCAGGATCTAGCACCACTTGCAGGGTAGTATGTTTAGCATGCGTCATGATAGCATCACCTAATAACCCAACACGAGAATTGAAAAGCAACTGCACAGCATCCAAAGTTCTATGCTCGATAACCAGATGGCAGAAGTAAAAAAAAGAGCTTGCTGCTGAAGATAACCTTTTCTTTGCAGTTCTTTTATGTGCCTTCGTAGAGGAATTATCAGGTACATCTGCAGCAGCAACCGAAGTCTTGTCCTATGTCAAGAAGGCATACCCAAATTAGGAAGCAATGCCACTAAAGAGAACTGCATCTTCCTCTTGCTACATTTCAGTCTACCAAGATTGGGAAGCAGTAATGTGGTGCTGATTTTTTATGGCTCATTATATAGACTCGTCTCCTTTTAAGCTTGACATTTTCCTCTAAAAGTGTAAACTGAATGGAATATATAAACTATTGTTGCCAGTAAAAAAATCAAAGCCACCAGCAAGAGTGGTCAGTTAGGAGCACATAAAAAAGTACTAATGGTCAGTTAGAAGAACCAATCACCTATGCAAGATCTAGGAACAACACATCAGTAATCAAAGATGAAGCTTCCAGTACAAAGCAGATCCAAGGAGCTCACTCTAGGCACGAGAAAGAGAATCAGATGCAGTCACTCATGTTACTTTAACTCATATCCATGGCATGCACTCAAGCAAAGGAAGGATCTGGATCAAAATCAGTTGACTCACCTTCCTGCAATACGGGCGCTCTTAGTCCTAGGGCACCGTACCCATGGCTGCACCTGCACCTACAGAGGAAGGGCAAAGAACTGGAGCTTAAAGATTCGGAAGGGGGAACAGAAAGAGGGAGGGATGGGGAACCAAATGCTAAGTTTCATGGCCCAACAAGAGTAAGAAGATATCGGGGAGAGGATATGGGATGACGAGGCAGAACTTATCTCGATCCTGCCCGGCACGTGCATCGAAGGCCGGGAACATACGTCGAAGGGACTACTGTCCTGACCAACTGCTCCAACGGGGGAGCGTCCTCGTCAAGCAATTGCATCGGCAGAGAGAGGGAGACGGCATGCGGGTCGATGCGGAGGTCACTCCAGGCTATGCCATTGCAATGAAGTCGCGAAGAAGGTGGAGTCTGCAGCGCAGCCTTGTAGCAGTGCACTGCATCGCTCGCTGCTGGGGCCAACCTGACCCCACGACAGCACTAGGGTCTCCTGCCACGCCCTCGCTCCTCCCGTGTCGAGGCCCTCGAGCTTGGGTGGCAGCATCGTCTTACCCACACCGCCATGCGCGGATCTGCATCTAGATCTTGCAGGAGTGGGTGGGCAGTGCAAGCTTGGTGGGGTGACGGTGGCAGGCAGGGAGGGACGTTGCGCCGCGTCGAGTGCTGCCGAAGAAATGGAGAGGAGGCGGCGGCAGCGAAGAGTAGGGATGGAGAGGACGGCGGCGGAGAGCAAGGAGGGTGAGTAGGCGAGAGGGGCGGCTGGGGAGGGGAGTGAGGTTAGGGTTCGGGGCGTGGGGTGGGGTGGGGGTATTAGGTGGGAGGTAGAGTGGTGGGAGGGGGGTTTCGTAAAAGTGGCTGGGGGGGGGGTTCTTGTAAAACGACACGAACATCAAATTTTCGCTTCTTGAATGTGGTGGCTGTATGCACTGGTAGAGAGGCGACTTTTGATCTAGGCCATTTGTCCCGGTTCAGGTTTGGAGCCGGGACAAAAGGCTTTGGGGCGACGTGGCCGAAATGGCTACGAACGCCCCCCCTTTGTCTCGGTTGGTATTACCAATCAGGACAATAGAGAGGCCTCCAACGGCTACTACGACGCAATAATTGGAGCTGGCCATTTGTCCCGGGTGGTGTTACTACCCGAGACAAAAGGGGTGCCCTTTTGTCTCAAGTGCTAACACCACCCTAGACAAAAGCTTTTGTCTCGGGTGGTCTTACCACCCGAGACAAAAGGGTTCCCTTTAGTACCGGGTTGTTTTACCAACCGAGACAAAAGGTCGTGCCTCTATATAATCGCCAGCTCCTTCCTTCTCTCCTGCCTGAGCTATTCTTCACCCGAGAGCTCAAGCTCTTCTCCCATGGCGCCTCAAGCCTAGGGAGGTGCTGCCCAAATTTTTCCTCATCAATTTGTGGAGATTTCTCACCTCTCAAGTGTTGCTAAGGTTTCATTCTTCATTCTCTCCATTCATTTGTTGTGATTAAATTTCGTTTTATGATTTAGAGATGGAGAAAATAGAAATTTTGATTTAAGAGCTAAGAGATGAGGTTTTTAATATAATTTAGATTTAGTAACAAGTAGTTATCATTTGTTGTGATTATCTTCTTTCATTCATTTTTATGAAGATTTTTTTGTTTTTATATAAAAATTAAATTTTATTTTTTATGTAGAATGAGACATAGAATAATTTTTTTATGTAGAATGAAACATAGAATAAAATTTTTGTGTAGAAAGAGACATAGAATAAATTTTATTATACATGTTGTAGAAATTGTGAATACAATTTTTGTTTTATATAAATATTGTAGAAATTGTGAATAATTTTTTTTGTTAAAGTATAGCTGGATTAGTAATTAAAAATAGCTAAAGTAGAGATGGAGTACAATTTGTACCATAAAAGTTGATACAAATGGATTGTTTTATATATATTGCAGAGATTGTAGTAGTTTTGGAAAACTATGGCAAGTTATTTTGGTCGCGGTGGTTGTCGTGGAGGTCGCCATGGAGGCGGTCGTGGAATCATTTTTGATGACCGGACACCTTTGGCTCGTCCTCCAGGCCATACACTTCACCCATGGTGTGATTGACTTACCTACTGGTGATCGAAGCCAAGGACCTCGTCCCAACATAGTAATATTCTTTCCTTGTATAAATTTGATGTTTACGTTCTACACATGGATAATAATATTATTTTCATACAATGCAGGTTCTCAATCATTTGCAGTGGCTCGCACATGTTGTTGAAAACTTAGGTGGTACCCCTCCTGTTACACAATGCGCCATTGTTGGTCCAAACAATTGCATACAATGAAAAATCTCGTTTGACATACCTGTTCACGGACAAATTCACTCCTCGTTGTCTTCATAACCCATCCAAATGGTATCAATTGTTGAGTGGGCTACCCCTGCACAGGTTAGGAGGACTTATGAAAGGACCGTCGTGCAGGCATGCTTAGAACAACTTAACGCTAATGGGTACTTTGTGTCGGACTACTCTTATTTTCTAATCAAGGCACTCGAGGAGGGAGAAAGTGGGATCACGACCGCAGAGAGACTTTGTCGGCTGAACGAACATGACATGGTATGGCGCATCATTTAATGTTATTTTAATCTTCTTATTTAACATTTTTATGAGTCGTAATATCATTATTCTTAACTGTAGGATATCTTTGGTCAAACCATTACGGCAAAGAGCTTTCATGCAATTTTAGAGCAAGTGATGGATGTTGTGGGATTTGTTTTCACAGATTCAAATGCTACACGCACAAGAGATTGGAAGTATCAGGCTCATCTTTCATTTTTCATGCTATATCAGTTTTCCTGGACAATGTTTGAAATTTATGGAAGTCCATGTGACTATAATTGTGAAGCGATAGAGTGCACTGATCCATTGTCTAGCATATTTCGATGAAGTTCTCGACTTCAAGATCAGAGACTTCAACTATATGGACTATGTAAGGGAAAAAATGGAGTATGAAATATGTGTCGTGCATGGATGCACCCCTCTATCTTTGTTAAGACCTTAAGTATTGATGTATGAACTTTTTATATTTTTTGAATTTGTTATCTTTGTTAAGACCTTAAGTATTGATGTATGAACTTTTTTATATATTTTGTTAAGACCTTAAGTATTAATGCTAGGAGACTAATTTTTTTGCAAGCCGAATCATAATGTTTTCAATGTGTAATTCATAATATTTAAACTCCTGTTCCACAAAGAAAAAACTATAAAAACAAAAGAGTTTGGGGGCGACGTGGCCTCTAAAGCGCCCCCTCCCTTTAGTCTCGGGTGGTAAACCCACCCGGGACTAAAGGCCTGGCCTCCAACGGCTCTCTGACCGCAATGATTGGTGCCAGCCTTTAGTCCCGGGTGGTGTTCTCACCCGGGACAAAAGGGGTACCCTTTTGTCTCGATTCGTTTTACCAACCAGGACAAAAGGCTGTGCCTATATAAAATCGCCAGCTCCTTCTTCCTTCTTCCCTGCCCGAGCCTAGGTAGACAGAGGCAGCTCGAAGAAAAGAAGAAAGTAGATCCGGTGAAACTCAGAGATTTCATACAAAAGCAGGAAAAAAAAGAGAAAAGTAGAGTTGAAAAGTGATTATGACCGCTCCCTGCACAAGTCCCTACAGAAGAAGAGATGAGGAGGGTCACCAAATAGTTATATCGACAAAGTACCGGGGTTGACGATGCCACAAGATTATAGGAAGAAGAAGAAGCCAACAGAATCCTCGATGTCGGCGAAAGAGCCTTCAACGAAGAAGCCAACATAACCATTGACGTCGGCACTACAGACTTACATCGCCTCCGGCCTCAATGCACATGAACGAGCTCTTGCAGTTATGCCTACAAAACAATTAGCGGCAGTCATTCGAATGGAGGAAGAAACAGGGCTCCCAATAGATACTCTTCTCGGCGGCGGAGAATCACCTCCTCGGGATAAAAACTTCGTACCTAGATGGCACTTCCAGCCAGGAAAATCTCTTGTCAGGCCAGAGTTGATGAAGAAACTGCCTACTCAGATGCGCAGATTTCATGACTTTTACATGAAGATGTCTAAAGGGGCCTGGAGATGATTGGCATTCAAGGATATTTATGAAATTTACCATCTTGACTCCCTGAATACCGATCTTATCATCGCCTGATACCTGTAAGTGACGGTGCAATTCATATGCTAATTAATAAATTAATGCATCCGCTAATTAACTTTGTCTTTCATTTTCTGTAGTCTGGAACTTACTACGATGCAAAAGAAGGGTTATCACCGAATAGATTTCATGGACCCATCGTTAGTTTGTCAAGAACAAGTAAAGCTCCAACCAAAAACAACATTCACAACAATCCTTAGGACCTTGAATCGGCTGTATTTCAAAGATCTGATACTACTACTTTACAACTTCGAGTATGTGCGATTATCATCTTATTAAGGGTTTGTATTTCTAATTATCCTAGTTAATATTATTTAGTTCTAATCTTTTGAGCATGCATGTATATACAGTTTTCACTAGATTCTTCTGATAATTAAAGTCGACAAGGGTAATGTCATGGTCTTTGATTCGTTGAGAAGAAACCCTAACAAATACCAAGACCTTAAAGATATGTTTCTAGAGTAATAATTCTATCTAATACGTTTTCTTTTATGCAATAGTGTGGTTTTACTAACACTAGCTCTAACTTCCATTATTGTCCGCCAGAGCTTGGGAAAAATTCATTGTTATGAACCCTGGACAATGGAAACCTAATCTTAGATTCTATACAAATTTTCCGGTACGTAAACCAAATAACAACTACAGCTTGGGCAAATTAAAAATGTATAACACTAATATTTCATAACTATTTTCTCCAATTTAGTGTATGAGACAAGAACAAGAGACTAATTTATGTGCATACTATGTGTGTGAGTACATCCACAATTTCTACACTGCAGACCCGAGAGATTATACTGTAAGTATTATTGTAAACCTGTTAATAATACATCATTTTCTAACCGCTTATATATTTAATTCTTGGGTGTTATATATTAATATATTTGCACATTACAGAACTCTATGATTAGGGACGCAATCATTGAGAAGGATCGTCTCTTGGCGATTCAAGAAGGTCTCGTGGGATTCTTGATGGACTATGTGATTAGTCCAAAAGGAAGGCATTATTATGACGATCATCCAATTGACAAATATTAATTAGCACCTCCGGTGGAACTTGAGACTAGAATTAGAATGAAACAATATTTGCATGTACATATACTAGTTTCAAAAAATACTATCTCCGCTTTCGATGTAATATATTGTGTGTAAATATATTTATTTATAAGTTTATTCTCTTGATATATTACGTATAGTAGACACATATAATTAGTGCAAACATTTATACATACACGTATAGACACATAAATACGCTAGATATACGCGTATAACAATATTAGAACAATTGGAACTGAAAAACAAAAAAACGAGGATCCTTTAGTCCCGGGTGGTATTACCACCTGAGACTAAAGGGGGTGTGCTCAGGCACAAGCGTGCCCCCTAGTCTCGGGTGGTAATACCAACCGGGACTAAAGGCACCCTTTAGTCCCGGTTGCCCACCAGGTAACAAGGGGGGCTTTCGTCTCTAAGTATTAGTCTCGGTTGGGCTTTAGAGAGATAACGGCCTTCCCAACCGGGACTAAAGACCGCGTCTCCACCAGTGACGATCTGGACATGGTGGACGAATTCGTGTTTTGCAGAAGCATAGAGGGTTTTTTCGCAAAATAGCTAAACACGCGCATGAGCGACACGTACCCTCAGAACGCGGAGGTGCGAGTGAAGGGACTGAGGTTTTAAGGAAGATGATATCACGAATGCTGAAGCTCATCAGTCGAGGGAATGCTCCTTTGCCACCACAGAAACTCTTGTTGATGTTTGTAACTTCGAGACAATTCTCGAGTATCAGCTCCTCTAGGTTCGGTAACTGTCCAATTGGGGGCAGGTTGCTACATGTCCACAAATTACGCAAGCAAATATGAACGAGATTCGGGAGATGATGAGAAATACCCATGGCCCAGCTCGGAAAGCTTGGACTTCTATAACCATTCAGAATCAAGTGCTCCAGATCTCTTGGTGGCTCTAGCTTTCCCAACAAATCTTTGTCATCCGGATTCTAATCATTTTTTAAAAATGTGCAAAACACGTATTTCATTAAGTAGAAGTGAATTATAGAAACACGACTTCCGAAGAATCTCTGAAACGCAGCGGAAAAGTAAAAAACACGACCGACAACAACAACACGACCAACAACAACAACGAAGTGAGCTACGGAAGGACCGCAACCGTTGTCGACACCGACAGGAGCCAGAAGAGCTTCCGCCATGGCCTCCAAATCCAACTCTGCGCAACTATCCTCCAAAGCTAGGTTGAGAGACAAACGGTAGAGAAGCAGTGAGCAATTCAAGGTGAAGGAAATGAGAGCAAGAGCAGGTCCGCGACCAACGTGACGGCAAAGCGACCACAACACGGCCGCAAAGATAAAGGTGACGCCCTCCCACAACTAGCAACAACCCAAGACATCGCGAGGTGGATCCCGGAGCAAAAGAAGCCAATATGGAGTGCCGGCAACTTGGAGCACCAAGGCAAAGTTGAGACCCATCCTCCCATCCCGCCAGCGAAGCAGACGACCCGAGGGGCAAGGTTCCACAAGTAGCCAACACACAACGAACAGCGACCAGCCACGCCACCACCAAGCACGATGATGACGAAGCGACCCGCGGGGCCCACAAGGCTTCCACGAGCAAGGAGAAGGCGACCTAGCAGGGGAGCATGCCGGCTCCACGTAGCAGCCGACCGCAGCCTGCGCGCGGCCCACCCCAGCACGACGACAACGAAGCGACCCATGGGGCCCACAGGCATCCACGACCGAGGAGAAGGTGTCCGGGAGGGGGGGCGCTGGCTCCGAGCGGCCCATACTAGTGCTGCCGCGAGGGGGCTGCAGCCCGAGGCCCGGAGCGACCCGCGCGGCGACAAAGCGACCCGCACGGCGACAAAGCAGCCATGAGGGGGTCGCCCGCCGGCCGGAGCCAGCCAACCGGAGGCACGCGAGGCGGCCCCGACCCCGATGGCGCCCTCGAGCCCGGTCCGAGCCGCATCCTGCCACCGCCGGCGTACTGGAAGCCACGGCGGCGCACCTCAGCGAAGACCGCAGCAACGAAGCCCCAGCGTGCAGATCCGGCGGCAGGGAGCACAGATCCGACCACGGGCGGTGCGGATCGAGCTTCGGCGTTCGACGTGGACCACAAACCGAATGGGAAAAAATGACCAGGTTGGTGGGGAGCTAGGGTTGGGAGGTGGAAGGAGAGGGAGGAAGAGAGGAGGGAGGAGGGTGGAGAGTGGATGGAGGGAGGAGGGCAGCATGGGCCGCCGCCAACGGGCGCGAGGCGTGGAGGGCTGGAGCTGAGCGCGGTGTCGCTCCCCGTGTCGCCGGGAGGACGACGCGGGGGTCGGGTCATTTTTCTCGACTCTACCGCTTCAATAAAGTCCTACCACTCTGAGCGGACGTCTCCGGATTCCAATCATGATAATGAGTGCAATACAATGTTAATTTTAAGATAACGACTTCCCACCAACTGGCTGTAAATTTGTTAAGCAAGACACCCTGCTGTATCCGCCGTTCGCCTAGCATCCGACGACACACACGTCCAGCGTGTGTTCCCACTGGGCATCTGTCCGCCCAAAGACTTGACAGATACTACCGCCATGGAGAACCAGCGGCTGCAGATGCTCCGCCTCCGGGGCCGCCGCATCACGGATTTTGATCGCAACCGTCATGTTCAAGACGACGACGATCGCCGTCGTGTTGGCGCTGCTGCCGCCGTCGGACTCGAAAACTACCAGTACTGCACCAACGAGGTGATCATCCTCATCGATTTTCATCAGAAGCACGTGTTGTACGACGACGACAGGAACAACGACCCGGTTGTTGAGATGCAGAGGAAGACGGACATGTCAAAAGCCTTGCGATGCCGAAATTAAGCTTTTCGAAACTAGCGCAAGGGCCTGTAGCTTAGTGGTTACAAAAGTCTCAGTAGCACCTGAGGTCCTGGGTTCAACTCTCCGTGGGAGCGAATTTATCAAGATTTAACGACATTATGCTTTCAGTTGTAGGCGACGTTCCCGTCGACAGCGAGACGTTTGTGGTGACTTCGTCAATCTTGAGGATGTGCCGGCTCAGTCTTCGAAGATGCTCATAGGGGTATTGTTTGCGTGCATGCGCTCATAAGGATGAGTGTGCAGACGTTGTGGGTCTCTTTCATTTATGCTTTGGTTTTAACCTACATTTCTCATTCAAACTGCAAAACTAAATTGGTTAACAGCAGTGCCGCTTGATGGATTTACAGTCACACAGAAGACCAACACGCAAGGGAACAGGTAAGACAAGTTTTTCTTTCTATACAAAAATACTAGTACGGTAAAAGTAGAAACAAAATAAAAGCTCAGTTTCGTAACACAAAAGCTTGCAATAGCAGATGGCCAGATGCAGTTGTTCGCATTCCAAGTTCAGGGGAGCAAATTACGTACAACAAATGAAAGATGAATTAATCGAAAACCTCAAGTAGCACACATTTTATTCAGACATGAAGAAATGCAGACAAGGGGATCCAAACACATAAAACAACATATATTAATCAAGGATCCAAGCCTTCTTGCATTTTGTCACCTCAGTCCAGTAGCTTGATCTGTGACACCTCCATACAGTAGACACACTTATGTAGCATAGCTCTCATCATTTCCTTCATCAAGACAGTACCCTTTATGAAGCAAAAGGATACAACTAGTTAGTGGATAATGACAACCAAACGGATCAGAGCCACGGAGAGACAATATGTAATTATGTTAAAAAATCCAGCAAAATGTGCATACCTTGCTTATTCATGGTTGTATACAATCATTACCAAGTGTACACATCCATATCTTCTCCGTGCAGCTGTTGGTGCTGTTCTTTGAGTCCAGGAAGCCACCCAGAGGAGACACCCTGCATATCCTCTTCCAGAAACAGCTGGTGCAAGCTCTCCAATCCCTCAACACGCCTCAAGTTGGGACAGAGCCCTACACGCAACTCTCTCACTTGGGGAATATTTGACACATTCTCTAGGCCTTCACATGTCGAAACTAAAAGCATCTCGGAGAGGAATGGGAAGTTCTCCACTGCCTTAATGCTATCTGCAAATCTCAATTGGAGCTCCTTCAAGCTGGTGGCCTCCTGTCCAAGCTGCTGTGGGAGAGCTCTCAACTTGGGGCAGTTGCCAAGTTGCAACGCCTTCAAACGAGGCAGCAGCTGCATCCTTGGAGGTGGAGCTTGCTTTAGAGGAGCTCCATCCTCTCCACCTTCCTTACCTGCTGACATTGCTTCTTCTCCTTGTTCAACGACAAAGGTCCACTCCTCCCAGTTGGGCATATCGTTGATGAGCAACGCTTCGAGCTTGGGGAAAGCAACCGCCTCTGCAGATCCGGGATTACTCACCCCGCAACCAACAAATTCAGGTCCAATCTTGGTGATTGCAGTTGCTCCCTGGATTCTCAGTAATTTCAAGTTGGGGAGGTGCCCGATTGGAGGAAGTTGCATATAAGATTCACAATTTTTAAGTACCAAGTATTTCAGTGAAGGCAAATGTCTAGCAGTACCCAGCCAGAAGGGAAACCTCCTACCAAAGAATCGCTTCAAACGTAGACCTTCTAGGTTTTTTGGTGGTATTAGCTGATCAAATACCTTCTCAATATTACTAACAACCTCTTCAGAGTAGAGTTCCCCAGCACACTCAGTGCACTGTAAGTGTAAAAGTTTAAGATGCATTTTATTGTTTAGTAGTAAATCTGTACTGCAAACAGTGGATGCTCCCAGTTTGATCATATGTAGCTGCCTCAGTTGCAAAAGAGGATCCAACTCTTCTAGATTCCATCCATCTTGCATTCCAGTGCTATAATTAGTGCTACCACCAATTGGAAATCCTTTCAATTTGTTGAGAAATTTCAAATTCCCAATACCTTTTGGAACCTTATTTATTGGTGAACCTTTGAGACCAAGACTCCTTAAGTTAAATAATCTACTGATTGCTAAAGGAAGACTATGCAAACTGTCACAGTTCTGCAATTCTAGTACCTCAAGGTTTGTGAGTGAACCAATAGACTCTGGAAGGCAGGTTATGCTGGTGTCATTAAGATTCAGCAAGCGCAAATGAATCAAACTTCCAATATAGTTTGGAATATTTTGTATACTTGACCCACATAAATCCAAAACACGAATATATGGAAATCTCTTGAAAATTGAAGGTTCAGCTATCAATGACTTGCCACAGAAATTTATTGAAGTTCTCACTTTGAGTTGATGCGTGTCCATAGTAGGTAAAGAGATCATATCATTGCCTGTTACAACTGATACACGTCGTAATTTAGATATACTTCTTCCCTCCAATGATTGTGGATATCCAAAGAAACACTCTTCTCTTGATAAATGCTGAGCAAGCTGTCTTAAGAGATCATGCATTTTGCACTTGTATGGCTCTACATCCCGAGGATCTGGTAGGAGGAGGTTCCTTGAAATCAAGTCATAGAAGTACTCCTGTGCTGTATCCTCTAGTAGTTGGTTCTTTTGCTTCTCTATAAATCCTTCAGCAATCCAGAGCCTGACAAGATCGTCACGACGTAGTGTCCAATCTTCAGGATACAAAACACAGTAAAGAAAACATTGCTTTTGGTTTTGTGGCAGCTGATCATAACTCAAGTACAAAGCACCTCTCAGTTCAGTAGGGAGCTTGCTCATAGACCAAGCATCGTTGCTTAGAATCTTCTGCCATTCGCTCTCTGTTGTCTCCTTCACTGCAAGAACACTAGCCATTGTCCTAATTGCAAGAGGAAGGCCACCACATTTCCGAACAATTTCCATTCCTTTATCCCGCAAGTCGTGCACTTCTTTCTCATCAGAGATGTTAATACTCTTCCAGAGTAGCTCCCATCCTACTTCCTCTGACATTAATTCAACTCGATGTGTGTGTTCCACTCCAATTGCCTTGGTAACTGTATCATGTCGAGTTGTCATTACAATTGTTACTTGAGCTGCAGCATTGAGTGGAGTTCTCAGCAAATTGGTCCATACATCGGACTCCCACAAGTCATCCAACACAAGGAAAATGTTGTGTCCTTTGATGGCTTCTGCAAGCTTGGCTTTAAGCTCTCCCATGCTCTCACCATTTTCTTGGTCCACACCAATATTTCGAAGTATTTCTTTCAACATAGCAACTTGAGAGTACTGTTGGGAAACACAAATCCACGCATGTTTGTTAAAATTACCCTTCACCCTTTGATCATGGTATAATTTCTGTGCTAGTGTTGTTTTCCCAATTCCTCCTGTTCCAACAATTGCAATCTTGTATGCCTTCTTGTCCCTGTGTTCTAACACTAACCCTGCCAATCTATTGGTAGCATGTTTGATCTCCTTTCCAACAAGATTTGGTTCTGCGAGGTGGGATGTTTTTCTCATATTTGACTCTGAAATTCTTTCAGCAGGTTCTGTTTCAAACTTGAATTTTCTACCTAACTCTGTAATCTGCTCTATTCTTTTGTTGATGCCTCTAATCTGTACAGCAATCTCACAGCGTGTCTTGATAGTCGAAAAGCAAGAGAAAGTTGGAAATCCATTGCATGTAATTAATTTTCTTGATGATGATGGTGATGGATGTTCCCCTACTAAGTTACTTCCTTTAAACCGGGCCAAATCGATGATATCATCAGCATCATACATAGCATCTCTCAACTCACCAAACCAATTACTAACCGCTGAGTCTTCAATCCTCCTGCGATCAGCATCTTTGAGAAAACATTGTATCTGTGTCATCATTTGTTGCAGCTCTTGGAGGTCTTGTTTGACACCTAGTATGTTTATTGCTTCATCTGTAATGGTTTCTTGGACCTTTTGGATGCATGATCCAGCCAACGAAAATAATATGGTTGCCATTAAGTGGATCCTTCAAGGAAACCCGTCGGCAATAAAAATCCACTTTCAGTATGATTGGCCAAATTGGACGGTGTCGATCCAAAACGTGTACGAACTTACCTGCAAGTACACAAGGTTGTTGTGAGTGAAATCTGTATTACCTACATGCTTCTGTGAGCACTCATTCAAGTAAAATGAATTATAACAAGTGGTATATATTAGAGTATTTTTACAGTGCACACTACTACCGCTAGCGCCCAGATGTCTGGCGGGAGTTACTCCCACCGGACGCATCTATCACCGTCTGTTAAAATGACGACTACAATGCATCATAATAAATATCCTCAGTTTAGATCGTACGTTTTGTCGCAACATCCAAATACAATATCTGCAACATTAAAATTTAATATTTGCAACATCAAAAAATATGTGGAAAAAAATATTGTTAGACATTACTTTGATGACGAGAAAAAAACCCGCCAGAACATCAAATTAATGTTAGCATGGAACATTCAAAATCCACTTGACACATCCCAATGAAAATGCAACTTCCAAATTAAACACTTCAACATGTGTTTGAAATGTTTGCAACATCGCAACATCTGGACACCACCAGATGAAACATCTCAAATCACTTCGTGCAACATCGAAAACACACAAATCGGAACATTGCAAAAATAATCGGCGGCAACAGGGAGAGCGGCGGCATCCCGCACCCGGTCGCGCCTTTCCATCTTCTTGCTTACGCCGGCACTGGCGCCGACAGCAAGCACGCACTGCACGGAGCTCCGGCCCTCGCGCAGCACGACGAAGTCCATAAAGCGGATCTCCTACACGAACCCGCGAACCAGCACGGCGCGCCCCGCGGCGGCGGCCGCAGCGTCGAGGTTACTGACCGTGACGGCCTTGGACTGAGTCTCCTCGACAGGGATGTTGCGGTAGTTCGCCGCGAAGGGGGGCTCCGCTACGGAGGAGAGGCCGGGGATGGGGGCGGGGCCGCCGTTGCCGCTGCCGATGAAGAGACCGGGGATGAGGGTGGGGCCCCCCGCGCCCGCGCCCGTCACCATGCCCACCAGAGGAGAGGTCGGCCTGCGCGGCTGCGCCCTGCCTGCACCTTGCCGCGAGGAACGCCGTCCCGAGCCCCAGGTGCGCAGGAGAAAAAAACTCTCTGCCCCTCGTGACCTCCGTCCATGGCTTCAGGAGAGAGGAAGAGGAGATAGGGAATAGATAGAATCGCGGCCGGGTGGAAGGATAAGGCACGGTGCTTGTCGTGGCCTCATGGGACCCGCGTCTGTGCGGCACGGGAAGGCGTCCGTTTTTTTCTTCCTTCCGGACGTCTTGCATCTATCATTGAATAAATAGTACTACTAAAATCTTAACTTGTGGTATAGATAGTTTGAATAAATAGTATTGGCGGTATAGGATTATGATTGGAAATATCTAAAATGATATTGTAGAAATATCTCTAATCTTTCTCAATCCCCACCCTGTCTTTGTCCTGTGTTGCCACCGGCACCGCTTATGCCTACGCCTCCCCGCCCTTTCTCCTTACCGTATCGGTGCTGGCACTATTCCCCGTCATGTCCCCTTTCTGCAAATTGCAATTTTACCCATACAATTTCTTCCTGGCTAAAAGTCTACTCTTTCCTTGCATCACATTAGTTGTGCAGAACTCGGCAAGGAAGCAACATCACACAGCAATGTAACTTTTTTTTTCTAGAAATTGGATTAACTCCGGTCTCAGCAACCAAAAGTTTTATAGTTTACAACCGATGAAGAACAACTACCACAGCAAGTACGCTGCTACTGCTAACGGCACACACTTTAGGAGAAACAAAAGCCTGATGCATCCATGCAGAACAAAGTCTCAAAGGGCCTAAACAAGACAAGACTAATTAAGCACAGCCAAAGACACTATGACCCGATACGCCTCAACACATTCCATCCTGCCTTGCTGCCGATTTCCATACTTGTGACCTCACAGCAGTGTAACTAATCGTCAACTACTCTCTGATGACAAGTAACACTATCTTTAATTGACAACTACTCTCCTGAGATGACCAGGCCAAGTAGTTATCTACAGAAAACGGTTACCATGAGCTGATGAGCTGAGCGGTGCTGTCAGTATGTCGGTATGTGTGAGCCAGTTTTTTTTGCTCCAAACAGGATCTCTTCACTCAGCTGTCCAACAGAAATGAGAAGCAGGTACACTGCCAAGAAATGCAAATCAAGCGCGACTTAAAGAGAAAATAGAGGAGAAACAAAACATCAACATCTAGACAATTAATTTGAGCTTACCAAACTCAAACGATGCAGAAACAGTAGAGGCTCAAAGTACCTTCTTGATTAACTGGAGGCCATGAAGCTTTCTACCTTCAAGAACATACCCTGAGCAAGTAGTAGGGCGAATGGATTCTAACAGTGGAGGCGTACATGGAGACTGGAGAGCAGTTAATTATGTGAAAGGATCCTCTTCCTTGCATCACATGAATAATGAGATGGGGACTTGCAAAAACGATGCAAAGTGTTGGCTACCACAACAAGAATGTAATTTCAGTGCGGTAGGTAAGTGATTTCAGTTAATATTTAACTATTCCTTTATCTACAAAGGTAAGTATACAGAAAATTTCTTCTCTGCCATCAGAAGCTACACTTATCCCTTAGAGCAACTCCAACAGTTTGCTATCTTAACTTGGCATCCATTTAATTTTAGCAAAATGTGAAAATTAGCCTCCAACAGTTTGGAAAAACAACTTGGCATCCCTCCCCTCGGCGTGCGCATATATGCGCGCTTATCTGCGGTGCATCTGTTCTGTAGCAGAAGAGGTGGAAGGACATAAAAATAATTTTGTTTCTATCTCGGGGTTCCTGATGTATGTTTTCAAGAGGCGGAAGGGCATAAAATAATTTTGTTTCTCTCAGGGTTCCTAATGCAAGTTAGATCTGGATTTGACAAGTAAATTATGTCAAACTGTTTGAGATGAACTTTTTTTTACTTGGTATATCTTTTCAGAAGTTGACAAAATACAAGATTTATCAAGTAAAATTTGACAAACTCTTAGAGATGCTCTTATGTGCCATTAAAAATTACACTATCCCTTTAGTGCCATCAATTTTTAACTTTTACGTCCTTATGCCGTACCCAGCACTACTGGTAAAGTGGTGCTGCCCACCCGCGGGGATGGTGGTGGCATTCGTCCAGCTTAGGCTCGGTTTAGTTCAGAAGTAAAAATTTTGAGAGTCTCTTTCAAGATCTATTAGGGGTAATAAACGTAGACTACTTATAAAACTAATTACATGGATGGATGGGAAATCCCGAGATGAATCCATTTAGCCTAATTAATTCTTCATTAGAGATTGGTTACTGTTGCACGATGTTGTCTAATCATAACATAATTAACTTTGTTAGATTCGTCTCGAAAATTAAGGTAGAAGTTGTGAAATAAATTTTATTAATACTTCTAATTAGTGTCCGGAGATTAATGTGACGGATAGTTGCTGAAATATTTGAGAACTAAACATGACCTTAGGCTACCTTGCCATCGACCCCTCCGTTCCACCGACACTAGCGAGGACACGAAGCTCGTGCACCGGTTCCTCCCTGCTCAGGCCGTTCGTGCTGCCCTTCGCACTAGGGCCCTGCTCACTCGAGCAGTCAACAGGCGGAGTTTTGTGGTGAGAGTGTCCAGAGAAAATTCGAGCTCCCTAAATCTGGATCGCAGTTTTGCCATTCCATGCACTTCACAAAAAATGAGCCTGGAAACGTTGCTCTTATGATTATGTTGCCATTAGATGTATTGTTACTTGTTTTTTAAATGTAAAACTGAAGACAGCAGGACTGCAAGCGTGCATCCTTCATAGTTTTTGGTCACTTATGTTATGTTTTGTGGCAACCGGCCGGGAACTAGAAGTGAAAAACCAGTTCCAGGGTAAGTTAATTATCAGACATGTTATACTTATTGCTGTTCCACTCAACCATTATGGCGTGAAAGCAGCTTTGTGTAGTTTCACTGAATTCTCCCAAAGAAAGGTACTTTAGTGACGCGCAAAGCTAAAAGCTGTCCTTTTTACATGTAGAATTTCTTTATGTCAACCTCGCATGAGTCACGCACTCAACCATTTGTTATTAATAATCTTAATCTTATGACAATAAAATTTACTAACAAAAAGAAGAAACATAAAGACTAAATACTTGCCTCCACCGGGGAAAGGTACCGGTTCCTTTCATCCAAAGAAAATAAGGATTCCACTACCCAGCAATTGCCCTGTTCTGAGCAAATTAGCATTATGCGCTGACGAGCTGCCTGCTAATCTTCACACCGCGGAATGACAATTTGATCAACCTGATTCATTTATTCATTCATTTCCACTTTCCACACACCCTATCTATCGGAAGACATGACATTTGTAATCATAGTATTGCCCTTTCAAAGGCTACACCCTTGCCCCCCCCCCCCCCCCAGAATATGCAGGAGAGTTGTCCCTCTTTCCAGGTCTCCTCGCTAGACTCGGAAAGGCGAAGTCTGTCACAAGCTACTACGCTTCGTCGGGACCTGAGTATGGCTGTAAAAGTAGTTTCTTTTCTGATTGTTCTGAACCTGCACGATGATGAGAAACAGAGCACACGACTCTTGTGAAGAACACGAGGGCATATGTGGTCATGTGGAGGTGGCAGCGTTCTAGTGCTCGTCGTGTACCAAATCGATGAACCCAGGATTCGGTGCTCTCTGTAGAGCTCTCTATAGTATCGCTTCCTTCCCCAACTCTCTAGATCCACCGCCATCAGCCCTTGTCTCCCCTTTGTTCCCAATCTTCTAGATCCACGCCGCCGGCCCCCTGCCTCTCCTCGGCGTCTCGCCGACGGCAGAGCAGGTGGGCCGTGTTTTCTTTGTCCTTTCTCCTTCCCCTTTGACGAGGTACTAGACCAGGGCCCACCACGATCACCAAAAAACGCAGTACGAACTGACACACAGTGTACTTAGCGGCATGTACAACGAGTACTACGCCCCCGAGTGCCTGACAGCCTGTGTGACCAGTTTCCGTCATGGGCCGGGAGCTTGGCGGCCCACGTGCGCCGCTACCCTCCCCTCCGAGTATATAGCGGCCCGTCCGACAAGATCCAAGCACCTGGGGGCCCGCCCGACTAGTCCTCAGCTGCCTGACGATCCGCATGACAAGTTTCCGCCTCCTCCACGACTACTCGCTCGCACGAGTAGTTTCCGTTCCCGATAAGTCCAAGCTTCGTGGCGAAGACAGCTGCAATCGGGGCCCACCGAAGATATGGCGGGATATCCATGCACGCTCACTCCCGCGCCGCCACGTGCTGCTCCCCCCGTGTCGGGCCACACTGGCACGACATGACCGGTGTCAGAAGGCATGGCCGCCCACTATGTCACGAACAGCACAGTGCGCGCCACCTACTGTGCCACGACGGCATAGTGCGGGCCACTCTGCCCACATAGGGGCCCCCACTGAAACGAATCGGGTTTCCAAAGAAGGGAACCCGATCCCTGCACCTCGGTGATAGTCCCAGGAGGCTATCACGTGCAAATCCCTGTCTCAGAAAGTAAAGAAAACCCTACAACAAAAGGAAATACATGAAGATCCACATAATAATATTATAATAATTAAGCATCCGAGTACATCATTACGGCACATGCCGGGTACAAGTCCAATGGAGAATCAAACAGAGTAAACATCTACGCAGCGGCTATCATGTAGCGAAGTAGACTCCATATCCGTAGGCAACTCGAGTGTAGGGTGAACCTCAGTCCTCCCATCCATTGTGCTCAAAGTCGTAGTCCGGCTCCTGGTCTGAAAACCGGTCATCTACTCGATAAGCGAGTAGGTCATGTCAGCTTCCCAACAAAGAGCATAAGCAAAAGAGAATAATTCTAATATGCATAAATAATCCTATTTATGGCTGTAGAAGGTTATGCAAGCAGAGGTAGCAACAACAAGGAATGCAGAAATGCCGAGAGGTCACCATCTCCGAGGAGATCCACACCTCCGAGGACAATGCCTCCGAGGTCAACACCCCAACAAGGAAAGAACACCAAGCACTAGATCTCAACCGAGTCACAGCATCCCACTCTCATTTGTGATGTGGGGTCACCAATTCCTATCCCCACGTCTCAACGGCACGAAGCCGGGCTCTCACACACAGGGGAGAGAAAGCAGAACAAAAGAATACTAGCCAGGTGAGAGATCAAAAGGGCTGTCCATACCAGTGGACACGGACTATAGCTATAGGTTTAACACTCTGTAGGGGTTGTACAACTAGACCCGCGAGTAGAGCAGAATCGGGTGCCCCCGATCCACCTCTCTACATAACGGCCGGAGACCTAGCAGTGGATGGCACTCTCCTGCCTCTCCGAGCCTGACTCATCCTGAACTGGGGTGCGAAACTTGCCAGCAGGGCCTCGGAGCTGTGAAACCTTCCCCGGAGGAGCCGGGACGACGTCTACTCGGGGGGTATAACCCGTCCCCCTCACACGACCACATCGGTCCGCCTACAGGCTGGATGCCATCCAACTACTAGTTCTCGGACCGAACCCCACCCATAACAAGGTGAATGGTTTGTACGAAAATAGCCCAAAGATCAAGGTCACACAGTCGATCGGTCCTTAATTGCAAGAGCGAGCACTCACCAACTCCCACCGTCCGACACGGCGCTAGGGCGAGAGGCCAGGTCACATCTCCCCTAGACAGGCGTTCTCAAGTAACCAAAGTGGCTCGCTCCCGCGGTAACACATCAAGGATACACACTCACCCAAAACACACGCAAGAATACCGAGATATCCCAACCTCGGTCACAACCTGAGATCCATCCATAACTAAGGGTAAAATATATGGATGAATAAGCTGGGAACTGACTAGGGGTCTGTAGCTAGTTCCAAAAGAAGGTATTTCAAGGACAGGATAAACAATTCAAAAGCATGGCTAACAATTGTCTATGCAATTCAAATACATGCATCAAAAGTAATTAAGCACTAGCAACTAAAGCATGCATAGGATCTATATGGTTGGGAGTGACATGACACCTGGCTGGCGTCCGTAGTCCTAGTCTGGGTTGAAGTCGGGATCGTAGGCCTCCTCCGGGTCATAGCTCGGGTCTGTGCAGCACGAGATACGAGACGCTAAGTTACTGGCAAACAACTAAGCATAAATCCAAAGAAACCCAATTTTAAATGATCCAAACAGAACCAAACTACCTACAAACAACACCGCCTCATTTTTAGAAAAATATTGAAACTGGTTTCATATTTTTCGGAGTTATAAATAATTAGTTATGAATTTTCAAAGGTTAAAGGATTTATAAATTAATTTTCAAATACATTTATAAATCAGAAAAGGATTTTTAATTTTGAAAATATGTGATGATGTCAGCATGACGTCACCGTGACGTCAGCGTCACCGGTTAGTGGGCCTTTGTGGGCCGAAAGTGTCAGTGGGCCGGATTCGGCCCAGTGGACTCGACCCATAGAGCCCAATAGGCCAAGTCCATTGGTTCTCCCTGAACAAAATTCAGAGCCCGTAAAAGAAAAGGAAAAGGGGCCGGTGTTGGGCTTTAATGGGCGAAAAAGCCCATGCGGCTTCGCTTAAGTTAGCAGCGAGGAAGTCTGCCTATGCCCCTTGGACAGTTCTGGGGTGCACACATGCTCCTCGCACGTTCCTGGGGTTCATCCCTGCTGTTGCCAGCGCGCGGCGCCCGGCGGCTGGAGTGCCTCTGGTGCGCGTGCGAGCCAAGGTTAGGGACCGCTAGGGCCCGGCAATCATCCCGGCACAGTCAAGGCCCTAGGGTTGAGCCCTCTTGCCTGCGCACGGAACGACTTGGCGGCGCTCCCGGCGCGGCACCGTGGCGATGCGGTGACGCGGCGATAGCGCGGTGAACAAGCAGATTAGCGGCGGTGCGGTTAGCAGCAAAAGAGCAAGAAGCGCATCAGTCCAACACTAGGGTGTGCCCAACTCAGGTGCGTGCGCACGCAGGGACATCCCTGGCCGCGACGCGGGCGACCGGCGTGCCTGCACCTTGGAAACCAGGGCTGCGGTGCGCGGCGCGATAGCGGAGCGGCGGTGAGGTCCCGCACCGAGACAAACGGCATGAAGGCCGGGTTCACAGGCATGATACGTACGGTCGGTGTGGTTCATCATGGCGAGGTAGGACGGCGAGGGCCGGCGCGGCGCTGGGTGCGTCGTGGTGGCGAGCTCGTGGAAAGTGCACGACACGAAGGCCGGCGGCGCGGCGCAGGGGCGCGCTCCCGATGCAAGGTAAGGGAAAGGGGCGAAGAGGGTGGGACGGCGGCTCACATTGGGGCGTAGATGTAGACGAAGCAGTGGCGAATGCGTCGGTGAAGATCATGGTGGCGACGGCGAGGTGAGGCGGTGGCGCGGCTTGCTCCTCTGCTCCGGCTCCCGCTCGCTCGTGGACAGCCTCCTCCTCAACTCGTTAGGCTCCGACTTCGGTGTCCTCGACTCCGGTGAGATGGCACGGCGGCGATGCGCGCCCCTTCTTCTTTCTTCTCCTTCCCCTCCGTCCTCCTCCACTTCTTCCCCTCCCTCTCTGCTCGGCGGCGTGACAGGGGAAAAGGGGGCAATCCCCAATTGCGAGATGGCTTGCCCCAGGGGCCTCACCCAGGGGTTTAGCTGCTCGCGCACGTCGAGGCAGGGGCAAACCGGGACACGGCGGGGCTCCTACTGGCTGCTGATGCGCGGACGCCGACGTGGCGGAGCGGGTGTGGCTGGCGGGCGCGCAAGCGCGTCATGGCGCAGGGGTAGAAGGGGAAAAAGCCTGGGTGGCGCGCGGGCGCGGGCGCCTGGCTCGGCGTCCGTGCCGTAGGCGCAGTCAGGGGTCTGTCCCCCGGTCGGGTGGGCGCGCGCGCGTGAGCGCGGCGGCGGTGCGAGACAGGGCGCGTGGGCGTGTTTGCGCTGACCGGCGGGTCGGGGACGACGACAGGAGGGCGGGCCCCGTTCGTCAGCATCACAAAGAGAGGGGAGAGCGCGGGGCTGAGGTAGATGGGCCAAGCTGGGCCATCTCTGGGGTGAAGCAAGAAGGCCAGGGTGCTGGTTTGTTCATGGGCTGGGACTTGGAGGTGATCAGCCGGACTTCAGCAAGAGTTAGCAGGCCCAAGTTAGTGTGTTAGGTTTTGAAAATAGTTTTGAATATTGTTTAAACTTTATATTTGAATTTGATTTTATTCATATTCATGGCACACTCAATTAAATCCAAATAAAATCCATAAAAACCAAATCACATATTTAAACCATAATTTGAATTTATATTTTTATATTTTTTGTTTTATTTATATAGAATTTAGGTAAGGGCTAGAAATGGGATTAAATTAGGGTGCCACATCATCAAACAACAAAAGTTCAAATTTTCTCACATTTTTACATTCCTGAATTTCTGGGATGTTACATTCTCCCACACCACCGGGAATCTCGTCCTCGAGATTTAAGCTCCACCCTCTCCCTCGAACAAGTGAGGGAACTCTCTCCTGAGGTTGGCTTCTTTCTCCCAGGTTGCTTCTCGCTCCGTGTGGTGACTCCACAGCACCTTGCAGTAAGGAATGGTGGTCCTCCTGGTTTCCTTTGTTGCTCTGTCCAAGATCTTCTTGGGGTACTCTGCATACTCCAGGGTGTTCTACAGGTCGAGAATCTCTACCGGGACTTGCTTTGCTTCCACTTCCTTCTCACTCTTCTTCAACTGTGACACGTGGAACACGGGGTGTACAGCGGACATCTCCTCAGGTAGTGCGAGCCTGTAAGCGAGCTTCCCAACTCTCTGAGTAATCCGGTACGGTCCTACGTACCTCGGAGCAAGCTTCCTCTTCACAGCAAACCTCTTGGTTCCTCGCATCGGGGACACTTTTAGGTAGACAAAGTCTCCCACCTCGAACGACAAGTCCCTCCTGTGTCAGTCGGCGTAACTCTTCTGTCTGCTCTGAGCAATCTTTAGGTTGTCTTGAACCTTCTCCAGTTTCTCTTCAACTTCCTGGATAGCATCTGCTCCAAAGACCATTCTCTCTCCCACCTCTGACCACATCAGGGGTGTCCTGCACTTTCTCCCGTAGAGTGCCTCGAAAGGTGCCATCTTGAGACTTGCTTGAAAGCTGTTGTTGTAAGAGAACTCTACATAGGCCAAGCTGCCCTCCCAATCTGTGCCGTAGGTCAAAGCGCAGGCTCTCAGCATATCCTCCAACACTTGGTTTACTCTCTCTATCTGCCCGTCTGTCTGAGGGTGAAAAGCTGTGTTGTAGCTGAGTGTGGTTCCCATCCTATCGTGAAAGCTCTGCCAGAACCTTGCTATGAACTGGGGTCCTCTGTCAGACACTATGCTCCTCGGGGCTCCGTGTAGCCTGAGTATGTGGTCCACGTACAAGTCTGCCAACTGGTCTGTCGTGTATCGAATCTTCACTGGTACAAAGTGAGCGATCTTTGTCAACCGGTCCACTATGACCCACACCGAATCGTTGCCTTTCTGTGTCCGAGGTAGTCCCACCTCAAAGTCCATGGAAATGCCATCCCACTTCCACTGAGGAATATCCAACGGTTTCAACAGCCCTGCCGGTTTCTGGTGCTCAATCTTCACTCTACTACAAGTGTCACAACAGGCCACATGGTAAGCTATGTTCTTTTTCATATCCTTCCACCAAAACCTCTGCTTCATGTCTTGGTACATCTTTGTGCTTCCTGGGTGAATGGAGTACCTTGAATCATGAGCTTCTCTCAGAATTTGCTCTCGAAGTTCCTTGTCCTACGGAACACAGATCCGATCCTTCAACCACACGGTTCCTTGTTCATCGATCTGGTAGTCCTCAGCTTTGCCTTCCAACATCAGCTCTCGAATAACTCCAACCTCTTTGCAAGCTTTATGTGCCTCCCGAATCCTTCCCTCCAGGTCGTAGGTCACTTGAAGTTCGTTGAGTTGTCCCTGCTCCACAATCTCAACCTGAAGCTGCTCTAACTCGTCGTGAAGTGCTGGCTACTCCTGCCTCACCATCAAGTTGTTGCAATAGGACTTTCTGCTCAGTGCATCTGCCACAACGTTTGCCTTGCCTGGGTGGTAGTGAATCTCCAGGTCGTATTCCTTGATCAGCTCTAGCCATCTCCTCTGCCTCATGTTCAGCTCCGACTGAGTAAAGAAGTACTTCAGACTCTTGTGATCGGTGTACAACTCACACTTGTTGCTGATCAAGTAGTGCCTCCAAATCTTCAGAGCGTGAACGACTGCTGCTAGCTCCAAGTCGTGAGTGGGGTAGTTCTCTTCGTGCTTCTTGAGCTGCCTCGACGCATAAGCAACAACTTTGCCCTCTTGCATCAACACACATCCGAATCCTTGCTTCGAGGCGTCACAGTACACCACGAAATCCTTCTTGATATCTGATAGGGTAAGAATCGGAGCTGTCGTGAGCCTCTTCTTCAACTCCTGGAAACTCCTCTCACAGGCCTCTGACCACACAAACTTTTTGTCGTTCTTCAACAGCTCTGTCATTGGTTTTGCTATCTTGAAGAAGTTTTCTATGAACCTCCTGTAGTAACCTGCCAACCCGAGAAAGCTCCTGATATCTGTCATAGTGAGCGGTTGCTCCCACTTGGTAACTGCCTCCACTTTCGAAGGGTCGACTGCAACTCCCTCAGCTGACAACACATGACCCAAGAAAGCAACTTCCCCCATCCAGAACTCACACTTGCTGAACTTAGCATACAACTTCTGCTGTCTCAGCCTCTCCATCACAATCCGAAGGTGCTCTTCATGTTCTTCTGCTGTCTCTGAGAAGATCAGTATGTCATCGATGAACACCACCACAAACTTGTCCAGCTCTTCCATGAAGACCTTGTTCATCATGTTCATGAAGTAGGTCAGGGCGTTGGTCAGCCCGAAAGAAACCACTACGAACTCGTACAGGCTGTACCGAGTCGTGAAAGCTGTCTTCGGGATATCCTGGTCCTGAATCTTCATCTGGTAGTAGCCTGACCTTAAGTCAATCTTGGAAAAGAACTTGGCCTTCCGCAGCCTGTCTAGCAAGTCGTCAATCCTGGGCAAAGGATACCTGTTCTTGATTGTCATTGAGTTGAGAGTCCGGTAGTCCACACACATCCTCTTAGTGCCATCCTTCTTGTCCACAAACAGAACCGGCGAACCCCAAGGTGATGCACTCGGCCGAATAAACCCTTGCTCTTGCAGTTTCTTGAGTTGCTTCTTCAGCTCATCGAGTTCATCCGCAGACATCCTGTACGGGCTCTTGGCCACTGGTCTAGCTCCTGGCATCAGCTCAATCACGAACTCAATATCCGTATCTAGTGGTAACTCGGTCAACTCCTCTGGAAACACGTCGGGGTACTCCCTCACCACCGGGATCTCCTCCAAACTCTTTCCTTTCATGTTGCACAACATCGGTGTAGACCTCTGGCTCTGCGGCTTGATCAACACTCTGGCTCCACTGGGGTGCTCCAACTGTACGTACACTGGGTTGAAGTTCACCAATCCTTTGTGCTGGGCTAACCACTCCATTCCATGTATCACGTCGATTCCGGTCGACTCCAAGACTGTCAAGTCTGCCACGAACAACTGCTTCTCAAACACCATGTTCACTCCCCTACACTCCAGCGTACTCCGCTTCTCACCTAGCAGAGAACTGGTAACTATAGGCCATGGTCTGGGCTTAGTTGGTAATGACCTTTCCTTTACGAACTTGGTAGAAATGTACGAAAACTGTGCACCGGTGTCAAACAGAACGGTAGCCATAACTGAATCGACTAAAAACTCACCGAGAGCCACGTCTGGTGCTGCGGCTGCCTCCTCCGCGGTCAAGTGGTTCAGTCTGCCTCGTGTGGGTGGTGGTGCACTCTTCTGCTGGTTCTGCGTGGGCTGTCCTCCTGGTGCTGGCGCCTTTGCTGGAGTCTGGTACTGAGTGTTCCTATTCTGTCCTCCCTGCTGAAGCTTATGAGGACACACGGTGGACTTGTGGCCTAGCTGACAGCAGTAGTAGCAGGTAATCTGAGAGCTGTCGTAGGCTGGCGGCTGCTGCGGCCTGGGCTTCCACTGACTCGAACCTCCACTACCTCCGGCGTGACCTCTGCCCTGCTGAGTGAACTGAGTCTGCTGCTGCTGCGGGTACGGGCGCTGCCTCTATGGTGGGTACTGTGGAGGAGCTGACCTCTGTCGCTGGTGTGAACCCAAGTACCCTGCACGGTCTGCACGCTGCCTCTTCTCTCCACGGACCTCCACGTAGTCCAGCCTCAACTTCTCCACTACCAAAGCCTTGCCCACCAGGGTGTGAAGTGTAGCACAGTCATGAGCAGCCAGGTGGTGCGCCACCCCCCTGTGGAGTCCCCTGCGGTACCAGTACATCTTCTTCTTCTCGGTGTTGGAGTCGTCTAGGGCGTACCGCATCAACTCCTGGAAGCGGTTGGTGTACTCCTGCACTGACATCTGTCCCATCTTCAGGTGTCTGAACTCGTCTGCCTTCCTATCCATCACTACCTCTGGGATGTGGAACTCCCTGAAAGCCTCCACAAACTCCGCCCACGTGATGTGGGTCGGGTCCTCGTGTGAGTCACAGTAGCTGTCCCACCAAGCTCCTGCGGTGCCGACCAGCTGGTGCGCGGCCACCGACACACACTCCTCCTCGGTAAGGTCTGTGAGCTCCAACTTCTTCTCGATCTCCCTCAACCAGTTGTTGGCCACAAGCGGGTCTGGAGAGTTGTCAATGGTCGGTGGGTGCAGCTTGGAGAAACCCTCCACTCTCTTCTGCAAGTTCTCTGGCTGGTTCCTGACGTTCCTCCGGTTGTTGTTGTTCTGAACCACAACGTTGGCGATCGTCTGCATCAGCTGGGTCTGAAGTGCCATCACTACTGCTAGGTTGGGCGGTGCCGGCTGCTCGGGCTCCTGCTCTGGCTCAGGCTCAGCCTCCTCCTCGAGCTCCTCCTCTGGGTCAGGGTTAACTGGCACTCGGCCTCCTCGGCCTCCTCGACCTCCTCGCCTGTCGCGGTGTCCACCACGGCGTACACCGCGTGGGGCACGGCCTCCACGGCGGCCACGACCTCAACCTCCAGCGGGGAGAGGGACGTCCTCCTGCTCGGCGTCCTCCCTGGCAGCCTCCACGAAATGGCGTAGGAGCCGTCCCGACCTTCTTACCCGCGACATATGTTCCAAGAATTTGAGATCGTGAGAAACGAGTTGTCAGAAATTAACTTTAAGGTACTTAAACATATAAGGATTATCTAGCTAACAACAAACAATTTCACACAAGCATATAAGAAGCATAAACTCCGGCAAAAGATCGATAACTCCAATCACTCATGCAAGATCACCATACAAAAGTTATGTATCTCGAGGCCTACTCCACAACCTTCGAGATTACACGGAAGTAGGAGAACTACTATGCGATACATAGAGGGTGGTCAACTAAGCATGATCAACACAAAGAACTCTACTCTATCTGACTACAGGATCATCCCCTCAAGGTTCCTGCCTTTGAACGGTAGCTGGTGAGTACGGTGGTGACACTGTCTTCGGGCTGGGTGGAACCGAGTAGAATGGTGGGTCGTTCACTCCTGGGTAGTCTGGAATCTCAATCTCTGGTAGGTTGAAGTAGTTGGCCATGCTCTCCAAAGCTCTGTTCATATCAGGTGTGTCTGTACTGCCTCTCGGGTAAGGTGGCTATGCTGGAAGCTGAGTAGGTGGTAGCTCGAACGTCTCAGTCCTCAACTTAGGCCTCTTCTGTGTTGGTACCAACTCTGCAACCTCTCTGAGCTCTGTCACACGCCTCAGGTCTGAGTCTCTCCACGCTGAGCTGGTTCGGCTAGCTGTGTCCTGTGCCTCGTACACTCTGCCTCCTAAGTGCCACAGGTGGTTGTAGTTCTGCGTCAGCCTCTCCTCGTGTCCCCACAGTCTCAACTGGTAGTCTGTGCAAGCTGCTCCAAGTGACTCAACCAAGTACTCCTTCTCTCGCAGTCTCAACCTCTCCTCTCTGGCTGCTGCCTCTGACTCTCTCAGAGCAGTCTGTGTGTCGTCCAGTCTTGCTTTCAAGGTGGCGATCTCAAGTGCATCCCTCTCTGTGCTGGCACTGGCAGCTGCGAGTCCCCACTCTGTGATCTGTATGTTCCTCCTGTGTGCCTCGTTGAGAAAGAACTCCAAGTGGCTGTTCTCTCTCTCTAGCTGAGCGTTCCGTCCCAAGGTGTCGTCCCACTTCTACCTCAGAAACACTATCTCTGAATCGGCCCAGTAAAGTGCCTGGTCTTGAGCTTGAATGAACCTACTGGCCAACTGCTCCTTCTCGTCCTTGCCCTCTGTGCTCTCCTCAGTGTAAGCTGTCTCGTCCTTGTGCCACCTGCTGTGGTCGTACACTGCTGTCAGTAGGACTCCGAAAGGTGTATCCTTCAACCTCTGCTCCAACTGCTGGCACACTTTCTTCAATGCGAGTCTGGCGCAACACTGGTGAGCCTTGAGTGTGGAGTTGTCAAAACACGAGACCTTGACTTCCTTGAACTCTGGTACACGGGGATTAGCTAGTATCTTCAGGGTCAGCTCTGTCGGTGACTGGTCCACGGCTGCAGTGGTGCATCCCTCGTAGAGCACCTCACTTGTCTCCACTCCAGCTGTCTCCAAGTAGTTGAGGATCTTGCAGAACCCTCCGGCCCATAGGCCGTCGGTCTTGAGGGGGATCCACATCAGCTGGTCCATCTGCACGTTGTTAGGGAAGTTAGTAAGAGTTAGTAATGTTAATCAAGCTATTTATAGTAAAGATCAAGGTACTTATATAAAATTTCATGATTGTATATAAAGCACAAGGTATATGGCTTTCCTATACTACTGTCCGTTCCAAGGCTCGTCCTACAATCAAGTACGGCTCTGATACCAACTGAAACGAATCGGGTTTCCAAAGAAGGGAACCCGATCCCTGCACCTCGGTGATAGTCCCAGGAGGCTATCACGTGCAAATCCCTGTCTCAGAAAGTAAAGAAAACCGTACAACAAAAGGGAATACATGAAGGTCTACATAATAATATTATAATAATTAAGCATCCGAGTACATCATTACGGCACATGTCGGGTACAAGTCCAACGGGACTGAATCAAACAGAGTAAACATCTACGCAGCAGCTATCATGTAGCGAAGTAGACTCCACATCCGCAGGCAACTCGAGTGTAGGGCGAACCTCAGTCCTTCCATCCATCGTGCTCAAAGTCATAGCCCGGCTCCTGGTCTGAAAACCCGTCATCTACTCGATAAGCGAGTAGGTCATGTCAGCTTCCCAACAAAGAGCATAAGCAAAAGAGAATAATTCTAATATGCATGAATAATCCTATTTATGGCTGTAGAAGGTTATGCAAGCAGCGGTAGCAACAACAAGGAATGTAGAAATGCCGAGAGGTCACCATCTCCGAGGAGATCCACACCTCCGGGGTCAACACCCCAACAAGGAAAGAACACCAAGCACTGGATCTCAACCGAGTCACAGCATCCCACTCTCAACTGCGACGTGGGGTCACCAACTCCTATCCCCACGTCTCAACGGCACGAAGCCGGGCTCACACACAAAGGGGAGAGAAAGCAGCACAAAAGAATACTAGCCAGGTGAGAGATCAAAAGGGCTATCCATACTAGTGGACACGGACTATAGCTATAGGTTTAACACTCTGCAGAGGTTGTACAACTGGACCCGCCGAGTAGAGTAGAATCGGGTACCCCCGATCCACCTCTCTACCTAACGGCCGGAGACCTAGCAGTGGATGGCACTCTCCTGCCTCTCCGAGCCTTACTCATCCTGAACTGGGGTGCGAAACTTGCCAGCAGGGCCTCGGAGCTGTGAAACCTTCCCCGGAGGAGCCGGGGCGACGTCTACTCGGGGGGTATAACCCGTCCCCCTCACACGACCACATCGGTCCGCCTACAGGCTGGATGCAATCCAACTACTAGTTCTCAGACCGAACCCCGCCCATAAGAAGGCGAACGGTTTGTACGAAAATAGCCTAAAGATTAAGGTCACACAGTCGATCGGCCCTTAATTGCAAGAGCGAGCACTCACCAACTCCCACCGTCCGACACGCCACTAGGGCGAGAGGCCAGGTCGCATCTCCCCTAGACAGGCATTCTCAAGTAACCAAAGTGGCTCGCTCCCGCAGTAACACGTCAAGGATACACACTCACCCAAAACACACGCAAGAATACCGAGATATCCCAACCTCGGTCCCAACCTGAGATCCATCCATAACTAAGGGTAAAATATATGGATGAATAAGCCGGGAACTAGCTAGGGGTCTGTAGCTAGTTCCAAAAGAAGGTATTTCAAGGACAGGATAAACAATTCCAAGGCATGGCTAACAATTGTCTATGCAATTCCAAGGCATGGCTAACAATTGTCTATGCAATTCAAAGCATAAACAATTTCAAGGACAGGATAAAAAATTCCAAGGCATGGCCACTATGCAACTAAAGCATGCATAGGATCTATATGGTTGGGAGTGACATGACACCTGGCTGGCGTCCGTAGTCCTGGTCTGGGTTGAAGTCGGGGTCGTAGGCCTCCTCCGGTTCGTAGCTCGGGTCTGTGCAGCACGAGATACGAGACGCTAAGTTACCAGCAAACAACTAAGCATAAATCCAAAGAAACTCAATTTTAAAAGATCCAAATAGAACCAAACTACCTACAAACAGCACCGTCTCATTTTTAGAAAAATATTGAAACTGGTTTCATATTTTTTGGAGTTATAAATAATTAGTTATGAATTTTCAAAGGTTAAAGGATTTATAAATTAATTTTCAAATTCATTTATAAATCAGAAAAAGATTTTTAATTTTGAAAATATGTGATGACGTCAGCATGCTGACGTCATCATGACGTCAGCGTCACCGGTTAGTGGGCCTTTGTGGGCCGAAAGTGTCAGTGGGCCGGATTCGGCCCAGTGGACTCGGCCCATAGAGCCCAATAGGCCAAGTCCATTTGTTCTCCCTGAATTAAATTCAGAGCCTGCAAAAGAAAAGGAAAAGGGGCCTGTGCTGGGCTTTAATGGGCGAAAAAGCCCATGCGGCTTCGCTTAAGTTTGCAGCGAGGAAGTCTGCTTATGCCCCTTGGACAGTTCTGGGGTGCACACATGCTCCTCGCACTTTCCTAGGGTTCATCCCTACTGTTGCCAGCCCGCGGCGCCCTTGGTGTGCGCCGGCGTGGAGCGTGGCGGTGACGGCGAGCAGCGCCCGGCGGGTGGAGTGCCTCCGGCGTGCGTGTGAGCCAAGGTTAGGGACCGCTAGGGCCCGGCGATCATCCCGGCGCAGTCAAGGCCCTGGGGTTGAGCCCTCTTGCCTGCGCATGGAACGACTTGGCGGTGTTCCCGGCGCGGCACCGTGGCGACGCGGCGATAACGCGGTGAACAAGCGGATTAGCGGCGGTGCGGTTAGCAGCAAAAGAGCAAGCAACGCAGCAGTCCAACACTAGGGTGTGCCCGACTCAGGTGCGTGCGCGCACGCAGGGACATCCGTGGCCGCGACGCGGGCGACCGGCATGCGTGCACCTGGGAAACCAGGGCTGCGGTGCGTGGCGCGATAGCGGAGCGGCGGCGAGGTCCTGCACCGAGACAAACGGCACGAAGGCTGGGTTCACAGGCACGATACGTATGGTCGACGCGATTCGTCATGGCGAGGTAGGACGGTGAGGGCCGGCGCGGTGCTGGGGTGCGTCGCGGTGGCGAGCTCGCGGAAAGTGCACGGCACGAAGGCCGGCGGCGCGGCGCAGGGGCGCGCTCCCGATGCAAGGTAAGGGAAGGGGCAAAGAGGGTGGAACGACGGCTCACATTGGGGTGTAGACGAAGCAGTGGTGAACGCGTCGGTGAAGATCACGGCGGCGACAGTGAGGTGACGTGGTGGTGCGACTTGCTCCTCTGCTCCGGCTCCCGCTCGCTCGTGAACAACCTCGTCCTCAACTCGTCCGGCTCTGACTTCGTTGTCCTCGACTCCGGCGAGATGGCGCGGTGGTGATGCGCGTGCCTTCTTCTTTCTTCTCCTTCCCCTCCTTCCTCCTCCACTTCTTCCCCTCCTTCTCTGCTCGGCGGCGTGACATGGAAAAGGGGGCAATCCCCAATTGCGAGATGGCTTGCCCCAGGGCCTCGCCCGGGCGGTTAGCTGCTCTCGCACGTCGAGGCGGGGGCAAAACGGGACACGACGGGGCTCCTACTGGCTGCTGATGCGCGGACGCCGACGTGGCGGAGCGAGTGTGGCTGGCGGGCGCGCAAGCGCGTCATGGCGCAGGGGTAGAAGGGGAAAAAGCCCGGGTGGCGCGCAGGCGCAGTCGCCTGGCTCGGCGTCTGTGCCACAGGCGCGGTCGGGGTCTGTCCCCCGGCTGGGTGCGCGCGCGCGTGAGCACGGCAGCTGTGCGAGACAGGTCGCGTGGGCGTGTTTGCGCTGACCGGCGGGTCGGGGACGACGACCGGAGGGCGGGCCCTGTTCGTCAGCGTCACAAAGAGAGGGGAGAGCGCGGGGCTGAGGTAGATGGGCCAAGCTGGGCCGTCTCCGGGGTGAAGCAAGAAGGCCAGGTTGTTGGTTTGTTCGTGGGCTGGGACTTGGAGGTGATCAGCCGGACTTCAGCAAGAGTTAGCAGGCCCAAGTTAGTGTGTTAGGTTTTGAAAATAGTTTTGAATATTGTTTAAACTTTATATTTGAATTTGATTTTATTCAAATTCATAGCACACTCAATTAAATCCAAATAAAATCCATAAAAACCAAATCACATATTTAAACCATAATTTGAATTTATATTTTTATATTTTTGGTTTTATTTATATAGAATTTAGGTAAGGGCTAGAAATGGGATTAAATTAGGGTGCCACATCATCAAACAACAAAAGTTCAAATTTTCTCACATTTTTACATTCCTGAATTTCTGGGATGTTACACCCACAGTACCCGGGAAAGAAGCCTACCTTCCCTGTTGACGGCACCAGGGTACATAGCCCATACCCTACGACGACCAGGCTACTCGGGGACGATCCCGAGAAGTCCCATCAGCGACTACTCGAGACACGCAATTTCGGGCACCCTACACCATCGCTAATTAATTCGCTACAGGCCGTAGCCGCACCCGCCGCTTCGCCATACCGACCCGGCGTGGAGCAGGACACCCTACACTGTAATCTAGTTTACATTCCCGTTTCTACCCCCCATAGGCCTCTCCCTTGCAACTATAAAAGGGGAGGAGGGGGAGACATGCAGATACGCTAACACACACGCTCACACTTACACCCGAACACACACTCGATCAATATCTCATCTCATATCACCCCATAGTCATTCACTCCCACTTGAGTATGCAGAACTCTGCTACAAGAACCACGTGCGCGCGCACAGGGACTTGGGCACAGAGTCCCTCTCCCGACCTGTTTGTAACCCCTACTACGAACACTTGAGCATAAATAACACCCCCTCTCAGACTGGACGTAGGGTATTACTCTCTAGAGGCTCGAACCAGTATAATCCCTTGTGTCTCTTGTGCAACCGTGCGGTTCCCGACACGCGATCGTATAAATTTACTTGCCGGCGGTAACAAACCCCGACACCCTTCTTCCTCCTTCTTCAGCCATATCATAAATAAAGGCCTAGATGGCCATTTTAGCTAGTTCTTGCTATGAAGCTAGAGCTATGAAGGCAGTCATGGGACACCATGATGAGGGCCCTTCTTGGCTCACCCTTCAAGGCGGCATGGTGTCATTCGTACTCCGCTATGCGGAGGTCGATCCACACTTCCCTGTTGCTACGGCCCGCCCCTCGTGCGAGGGCGGTGGAGTTGGTATCTGGACCGCCCCGTGTGCGCGTCCTACTGCCCAGCTCACCGAAGCTGCTGTTGTTGCAGTCGGCTTCGGCGGTGGAGGTGGTAGCTCCACTACCATCTTCTGCAGCTACCTTCCTTCACTGGCATATAAGGTAGCCACATGACTTCTCGCGACCTGCGCGGAGGTTCATTCGCGCTCCCCTGCTGCTCCGGCCTGGACCTTGTGTACGTGCGGTGCAGGTGGTGGCTGGACCGCCCGTCGGCATCGACCTGAACAGCTTGTAGTCCCTCCAATCGTTCAACGTTAGGTGCTACAACGACAAGAGCGACGACTTCCAGATCTGCCGTTGGTGCCGCTGGTGGTGGAGAAGGCAGCTACTCCGGTCAAGGACCGCCTGATGGGAGGAATTCGTCTGCAGCACAATTCGTGGGGGGACCCACAACCTCTGCCATGGGTCCCGCCACCACATGAGGCATTACATGGAGCGTTCCGCTGTGTCCTGCTAAGTCTTAGTCATGTAGCGCATGGAGGCCAGGTACGTGAGAGACATGTGTGGACATTCTCCCATCTTCGTTCAATTTCTCGAGTCTATGTTCTTTTCTTTTTCCTTTGTTCTTTAAGCTGTGCAGCCTCCGTCTTGTTGTTCTTCACTCAAACAAGACAACTACTTCTCTGGTGCTGGTTCGACGACCATGCCTTCACTTGGGTTTTCGGTTCGAGCCTTTTCTACATCCAACAATGACATCAACAAAATCCTTCGGTTGTTGGCATGTTTTTTCTTCGATGGCTCCACTGACTCACTTTTAACCGACGTTATGCGCAGTCAGTCCATCTGGGTGCTACGACGACCCTACGAATACCCCTCACCGGCAGAATTGTTTGCTTTGGCACCTCAGTCGATGTTGCTGTCTTTCTTTTAGGTCACATGTCCTTTATGTAATCAGGTCTTTTTTGAAGACCTCTGTTGAGTAATGTAATCTGACCCGAGATATCTAGGAGTAGTTGTTGCCTTGTAGTCTTAGTATATTTGTTGTAGATCTGTCTGGAAGATCAAGTCTTTTGTAATCTCTAGTTAGTGGAGCAATAACACCTCCTGGATACTCTCAACTGTGTAAGCCACAGTGACCGCTCTTGTCACCCCTATATTAACAAAGGTGGGGCCTCTACAGAGGTTCAACGCTCCCTAACACCTCTGAATTCTTTCATGGTATTCAGAGCCACATCAAACCACATCGCATAGATCCAATCCAGGAAGCTTCCATGGCAAGTTCCTCCAATGCTGCCATTGCCAACCCGCTCCTCGACAACGTAGTCACCGAGAAGCTGAACAAGATGAACCATGCCCTCTGGAAGGCATAGGTTCTTGTCGTGGTTTGAGGAGCACACCTCGAGGGACACCTCATCGGTGCATCGAAGCTCCCGGGCGCGACGATGAAGGTGAAGCAGGAAGACAAGGAGGTCGAAGTTCCCAATCCTTCTCATGAACATTAGATCACCACTGACCAGCAGGTCTTGGCATTCCTCCTGCCGTCCGTGACAAAGCACGTCCTATCTCAGATCACAGCGTGCAGAATGTCGGCTGAGGTCTGGGGTGTCATTCAAGGGATGTTCTCCTCGATGACCAGGGTGCAGTCCGTCAACACAAGGATCACGCTCGCTACCACCAAGAAGGGCGACATGACCATCGCCGAGTACGTCGCTAAGATGAGATCCCTAGGCGGCAAGATGGTGTTCGCCGGTGAGGCAATCGACGACGAGGCGCTGATCTCCTACATCCTCACCGGGCTCGACTACGACTACAATCCCATCATCTCTGCACTTGTCGCGAGAACCGAGCCCATCACTATCGGCGAGGTCTACTCACAGTTGCTCAGCTTTGAGCAGCGGATGGAGCTCCTTCACGGCGGCACGATCCTCACTCCTCGGCTAACATGGCAAGCCGAGGGCGTGGAGGACAGTGTGGACGAGGCGGCAATCACGGCAATCGTGGTCCTCGTGGCCGTGGTCGCGGCAAAAACACCTCGCGCAGCAATAATAGAGGATCCAACAACAACAACAGAATCTCTACCAGCGGCAACACCGACAACAGACCCAAGTGTCAGCTGTGCTACAAGAGAGGGCACACGGTAATGGATTGCTGGTATAGATTTGATGAAAATTTTGTTCCAGATGAGAAGTATGCAGGCTCGGCCAACATGTCCTATGGAGTGGACACCAACTGGTACACGGATAACAGAGCTACAGATCACGTCACGGGTGAACTGGAGAAGTTGGTTGTGCGTGACAAGTATGAAGGCCATGAGCAGATCCACATTGCAAGTGGAGCAGGTATGGAGATTAGTCATATTGGTAATTCAATTGTGAAAACCCCTAATCGTGATCTACATCTAAAAGATGTTCTTTATGTTCCAAAAGCCAGCAAAACTCTTGTCTCAGTTCACAGATTAGCTGCTGATGACTCTACCTTTCTTGAATTTCACCCAAATTTCTTTTTAATCAAGGATCAGGCTACAAGGAGAACACTTCTTAAAGGACCCTACCATAGAGGATTATATCCTCTACCATCTACACCTCTAACAAAGCAAGTCTTTGGAGTCATCAAGCCATCTCGTGAAAGGTGGCATATTCGTCTAGGTCATCCTGCGTCTCCCATCGTGGACAGAGTTATTAGTAGTTTTAATCTTCCTTGTTCAGTAGAGTCGAATAAAAGTTTAGTGTGTGATGCATGTGAGATGGCCAAGAGCCATCAGTTACCCTATCCCAAGTCTGTTAACGATTCTACTCAACCTTTGAAACTAGTTTTCTAAGATGTTTGGGGCCCTGCACCTAGCTCTGTTGGAGGGTAAAAATATTATGTTGGTTTCATTGATGATTATAGCAAGTTCACTTGGGTTTATCTCTTGAAGTTTAAATCTGATGTGTCCCAAACATTTCGTGAGTTCCAAAGTCTCGTTGAGCGTTTATTTGATACAAAGATCATAACTATGCAAACAGATTGGGGTGGTGAATATCAAAAACTCCATAGCCTTTTTACCAAGGTTGGCATCATGCATCACGTCTCTTGTCCATATGCTCATCAGCAAAATGGATCAGCTGAGAGAAAACATTGACACATTGTCGAGGTTGGGCTTTCTCTTCTTGTGCACGCCTCAATGCCTCTAAAATTTTGGGATGATGCCTTTACTACCCCGTATTCCTTATAAATCGAACACCTAGCAGACTTCTAGGGTATGAGACACCCTTCGAGCGCCTGTTCCATAAGAAACCTGTCACATCCCGGTTTTTCAAAAACCTTTAAAAATAGCCCTTAAAATTTTTTTACAAACATATAGCAAATTCACATAAAAGCCCCTGTATTTTCTTTTATTTTCAAGTGCCTTTCAAATTTAACCCTAGGCCACATGCATTTTTGAGTGGCTAACATCTTTTCTTACCCCACAATTCTTCCCTAACTTTTCCTAAGGATTTTCTAGAGCACCTACATATCTTAGTTCATTCAAATTTGAAATCCAAATTCAAATTTGAATTCAAATCCCTTTTCAAATAAATAGAAAACCAATTTAAACTCTAGATGGGCCAAACCCCATTCAACCTGTCGGCGAAGTCCAACCCACCCCCTCCTACTCCGCCTCCCAGCGCAGCCCACCACCCTCTCCTTTCCCGCACCGGCTCAGCAGCCCAGCTCGGCCAGCGGCCCAGCTCAACCCCGCCGCACTGACGTCACGCCGACGTCATCATCCCCTACCTCGCACCCATCCCCTCTACCCCCTCTGCCACGATACCACCGCCGTCTGCTCCACCTTTCCCCTCCTCCGCCGCCTCCCGCGCGCGCCGAGCCCCAGCGCCGCACCACGCCGCAATGTCGTACCGCGCCCCGGAACTCCACGGCGGTCGCCCCTCGCCCGACCCCCTCGCTCGGCGCCTGTCTTATCCATCCACGGCGAGCGCCGCAATCCCCAGCACCAGGCTGACCTCCCCTTGCCACTTGAACACCACCCCGGCCTCTCGTCCACTTGCGCAGCTCGCGCCGCGATCGACTTCCATGCCAAGCCCTGGAATGCTACCATCGATGGATCGAACCCTCTGCTGCACCAAGGCCGCAGCTGAGGCGAGCGCCGCATACACCTGCACTAGGCGAAAAAGCCTATGCACTTCCCCCTGCGCCAGTGACCCTCATTCCCTGCGCACCTCGTGCCACAGTCAGGCCTGCACGCCGCGCCACAGAGCTCCGTCGTAGACCGCTTCCCCTCCTGCAGCAGCGCCAGTCGCTTGGCACGCGCGCGCAGCAGACGCCTGCACCCGCTCCGCCCGTACCCCAGCCTCTTCCCCCTCTCCGCAACCTTATCTGCCAGAGTGCTGGAAGATGACGCCATGGCTGCCGCCACACCTCAGCCGAGCCCCATTCCCACGGCCTATAAATAGAGCTCCCGAGCTCCTAGAGCTCCTCACTCCACCCAGCAACATTCCACTTCTCCCCGGCCCCTTTCCCCTCTCCTCTCCGCGCAGCGCTGCCTCGCCGGCGAAGCCCTACCGCCGGGAGCACTCCTCGGCGCACCACTGCGTGGGAGCCCTGCTCCGGCGGGGATCCGCCGTCTCTAGCGGCCGGTAAGCACCGCCGTGCCTCTCTTTCCCTCTAGCCGCAGCCCCTAGACCCAGCACCGGCACAGCCCCCTCCGGCGGCCTCCTCTCGCCGCTGGCACATCTCCACCACCCCGTCGTGCTGCCCAAGCACGGTGCTGCACTCATCGTCTGTCCACACGCACGCACACATCTTCTTATAGGCACCAATCCCTCCCTAGGGTCACTTCCGCTCACGCCCGCGCCGCGGCTCCGCTCCGGCGAACTCGTGCAACGCCGCCGTGCTCTCTCCGACCCCCACACCAACTCCATCTGCTCCGCCGTAGCCCGCTGAACTCTAGACTATACTAGCACTTCCTTGGCAACCCCCTCATTAGACGTTTGCTCGTCCTCAGGCAAAAGAGGTGATAAATATGCCAAGGTAGGAATTGAAGCTCTCATTTTTTCTTAGAGAGAGATACTCAAAAATATTCTAGGGATCCTTTTGGAAGTCTCCCAAAGTCTTGCTCACTTGATGCACCTTCCTTGTAGAAATATTCATCCATACTCATATATTGGGTTGTGGTCAAGGAGGGGAACACAAAAAAAGATGTTTTTGGGTTTTGTGGGTGGATATCTGGCGAGTTTTGCGAAATTCCCAATGTGGAAACTCACAATGCACGGATAGAAGAGGCTAGCATAAAGAAAGATACGCAAAAACAGAATGACCAGCTTCTTAGTCTCGGGCCAGAGAAATCAAGCCTTGAATTAATGCACCCAAAAATAAATCTTGTAAACTAAGATTTTTGCACTCAATGAATATAAGGCTTTGGATAGGTTGAGCAAAATTCAAGTGGTATCAAAGACAAGGTTAGCATATCTTTTAAGAACAAAAATAAATGATCTTTGATTCATTCAAAAATGAGAGCAACAAAAAAAATACTATGAGTCTCAAGTTATCATAACCTCCACAAAAGATTAGGCTAGCATTAATTTAATTTTCAGATCATATAAAGAGAGCACTAGCTTAATCATATACAAACCAAGCACAAGAATTAGCAAAGTGGCAACGATCATCATATATTCATAAGTAAGAGCATACAAGATATCATCATGGTGAGCACAAGGTAACGGTGATTATTGCTGAAAACAAAAAAAACCTAGGTTGTACTCCTAGAAGCCATGTTATTCTATAAAGATATTTACAAAGGTTGCATCTAAGGTTGTGGAAAGCATATATATGTACAGACATATAGAAAGACAAGGACAAAAAGAGGGTTGAGGATTTGTTACCGTCCTTTGATGCTTGAAGTGTAGCGCGACCTCCCCCATGCTTAAGCATTGTGCTTAACATGGAAGAAGAAAAATGAGCATCCCATGGCAATTGTGATCCTTGTACTCCACGCGGTCTTCTTATGTCCACCAAGTCCCCCCCATGCTTAGCATGTTGCTAGGCATGGAAGATGATGAACCATCTTCTAATTCTTGAAGTACCACCGCCATGTGTAGAGATCATCGTCGTACTCTTCACTTTTGTTTCCTTGATTGTCCTTCAACGTCCACCCTTCGTCATAAGCTTTGGTCCCAATCGTTTCTCAACTCGTCTTCACCTCCTTCCATATTATCCTTTATCGCTGCTTCAACTTCCAGAACAGAACATGTACTGAACCATTGCTCCATTGAGAATTCCTTGAAATTATCTTTCCAACGAGTGGTCATTCACCCCAATCGGACTCTGAACAAGAGAGTTACACCCTTTTTACTCCGTTAGTACAAGCTATCCCGGGCTGATTTCAGAACGTGTGACACCCAAAGATTTGGTTGTAACTCCTTGCACGGGTCTCCTAAAATGCTGATTCTTGATGCGTTGGAAAGAAGACTTAATGGAGCTCCTGAATATTCAATTTTCCTATTTTGTACACTTCTGAAGGTGTGATTAATTTTGATGAAAACAGCAGCGCTTCTTTCGAGGTTTTGGAGGTGCTGATGATCTTAATTTCAGCTTTTATCACGAACTCATGGGAGTGATTCACAATGCCTGCAAAACAACTCTAATGCACAAAGTACCCCCGAGGTGACGGTCGGGAATACTCACTCTATGCCAACAAACCAAAGACATCCCCTAAGATCTTAACTTGTGGCATAGTTAATCTAGTGAAAGAAAAATTAAAACCTAATGGGTGTACGTGTGTGCAAGGGTGCATGCAAATGAAAGGATGGTATAAAAACAAAACAATATTTACACCAAATTCTAAGCTCCATGCTTACAAAGTGGTTGCCGAACTTCTCCCTTGCCATAAAGATTTATTAACCAAGGTCAAAACACCATGCTTACCCCAAGATTAGTAATTCCTTATAATGCAAGAAAAGTAGGGCGCATTGCAAAGTTTTCAACCAACCAATGCAATATTATAGCAAGGTATATAAAACTGAATGATGGTGGTCTGTGATCATATCTAAACACCACATTTACACAAGATCGCAAGGGAAAAATGCTATACCAAGCACTTAACATAGATATGAAAGCATTCATCACAAAGTTTCACAAAAAGACCAAGCTATCATAAAGTGAAAGATGACAATGAGGGAGATACAAAATGCAAATGCAAATGCAAAGAGTTAGCACAAGCAAATGTTAGCAAGGTTTGAAATATTTCCGATAAGGTCCATAATAAGCAAAGGACAAAACTTGGCTTCACTTTATACGAAGTAAGCATTGTCAGCAAGAAAATCACCCATCGAAAAGAATCAATCAACCAAACTAACAAGGTTTAAGGGTAGGTTATGGGTATCCTATATCTTTTGGCTCAAATAAGAATTTTGAAGAGAGGGAGGTCAAGTATAGAAATTCTATCTAAGGTGGTGTTAAAAGTCTTTTTATGAAAAACAAACCTATGGTTTTGGGAAGGCTAAAGGTGAGAAAGATTTTCTCATAGGAGGGCTAGTCAAAGTCTTTAGTTAGAACAAGGGATAGAGGTGGGCTTGGCCAACCGAAATGGTGCAAGCCAATCAACACAAGTCAACCCTACCCTTGTTCGCTACGGGTTTTTGGTGGGGCTATAGGAAGGCTTAGGTTGATTGGACAAAAAGTTAGATCAACATAAAACATGCAATGCAATATGACATGGATGAACAAAATGATATGGTGGTTGTCTTAAACAAAAGCAAGAGTTAGCCTAAATTAACTAGCCACAAGTTTAGAGTCAAAAGATGGTGCCAACTTCATAGCTTTCTCTAAAAAGACTCAAAAGAAAAAGACTCTAAACACTAATAGGCACACAAAAAGGGGGCTACAAGCTTTCCAAGATCAAGAACAAAGTGCTCCCTCAATAAAAATTAGATCAAACAACATGGTGTTGTGGCATTTATTAGAGCAATGGTACAATGTTACTTGATGGTTCAGTTTAAGATCACAATGTAGATGGTCATAATATATTTATATATATATAAACAAAATAAAATGGGTTGTTTCCCGCAAAGCGCTTCATTGAAAGCCATAGAGTGTTGACGGTGGAAATTCACTATTTCCAACCCTCAATATTCTCACATAAATGGAGGCATATGCATATTTCACTAGCATTTAGGTTTGAATAATGTAGTTCCACTTGTCCTTGGAGATTATTTGTATGTAGGTGATTTATCCCTTAAAAGAGATGGGAACTCAACTTCTATGAAGAAACCATGCCAACTCAGCTGAGGAGGTGGCTGCCACCAAGGGAAACATAGCAATCCATGTCATCGATCCAGGGGAGGCACTCACTGACGAATCAGAAGACGCCACATGGACTTCACATGGATCAAAGGGTCCACCTCGGATACCAAATCAAGCCATGCACCGGCGATGGATCAGAGGGCCCACAGGGCAGCCACCCAGTGGAAAACCACCAGGTGGGGCCACCCTAGGGGGCCGGCCGATCCTAGGATCGGCCGAACCGACCTAGGGGGCTCCATCCCGACCCTCCACGTGGTAGCTCCCTATTGGTCCATTGCCTCACTCCCGGGTGTTTAGGGGCCATTTGGGCGTCCGAGCAAGCCTTGTCCTTGCCTATAAATAGAAGGGGAGGGGCTCCCATTTCTCACACAACACTCTCTCATTCTCCTCTCACTTTTAGTTTCCAAGGCTAGGGGGTAGGCTAGAGTAACTCTTATTCAGGTTCCAAGTCCTCTTGGAAGTCTAGGTATGAGTTCTCTGTTATCTTTATTTCTTTGTATGACTTTGATCTACTTCAGTTATTCAGCTATTTCATATAAAGTCATGGTAGATCATATTCTTGATATGTTCTTGAGTTCATCCTCTGTTCATCATTTAGAGGCTCGTGTTCTTCGTGAACACTACCTTTTGATCCACTTGAAGGGTGATAAACTCCTTCCTTATGTGTTTGTTCATAAGTTAGAGGCTCGTGTTCTCCACGAACACGACCCTTTGATCTTATTGATTAGACATAAGAGAGTTCATATTTGTTTATATGTCTAGCCTTAGTTGATCTTGTTAGATGGCATGAGAGTGTTGCATGAGGTCTGTGTTCAAGCTACGGTACTCGGTCTAGTTGACCAGTCTTCTGGTGGCTCTCACCCTGGGTCACAATAGCCCGGGCCGGGTGGAGTCTAGCAGCAACGTAGGCATGGTGCCTGGGTTGTCTGGCTACGATAGTTATGAGCATACCCCCCGTAATGATAGAGGTCGGTCCTCGGGTGGTGACAGCCCCGTTGGATCCTTGGGCAACCTCCGCGCTGGGGTACCTGCTGTAGGAGTCTAAAGTCTAGTTTCGCAGAGTGCTGGTCATCGCGGGCTAGCTCCCCGTTTGTACCTGGGTGCTGAACCTTATCTCTCTCATGCAATACTCATGCCCATCTCTTGTATCTTCTAGCTTTGTATGTTTAGTACATTAGAACCTAGAGCTAACTCATATGTTCCCCCTAAGCCGTAGTGTGCTAGAGTAGAGGTAGATTTGAGTGTGTGTGTGTGTCACACTACCCCGTTTATCTTTTATCTTACCCCTGTCTTTGAGTGTGTTGTTCCCTATATCTATCTCTTAGTTTACATTCAGAGCAAAAGCATAAGTCTAAGATATCCGCCATTGCCTTCCACGGATACGATACCCTTGGAATACTATCTTTCCTTGGGGAAATGCTACAATGGTTTATCTATGCGCTTGCGGATTCATTCATGATCGTTTAGATTAACCTTTGGCAAGTCTCGATGTTCACGCTAACCCGGTGCCATTAGTTGTGACATTGAGAGGTGCCTAAAGGCATTTCCTAGTGTTGTCGCTAAGGACGGGTCCCAGATCTGTTCTTAGGATGATGACGCTACGAAACGCCAACATAGAGCTCGACTTTCTTACGTACCTTCTCGTCGTCGCGAAGCCATGGTACTTCATGTACGATTTGAAGATGTCATGGTCGAGAAGGCTGCCATGGCCACCACTACTCTGCCTATGGACTCTCACATGACTTGTGAAGTCTGTGGCAACACTGCGCACTCAGGCAACTATTGTCCGGAGACTCAGGAGGAAGTGATGTACATGAACGGCAACAACAACGGTTATCGTCCACCTCAACAAGGAGGACAATCGTGGAATCAACAATGCCCTTACTATCAAGGAGGTAACCAAGGTAACTCGTACAATCCCAACCAACCTTCCTTGAGAGATCTCGTTTTTGGGAAAGCTAAGATTAATGAAGGTATTAACAAGAAGTTAGCTGCCCTTGATAAAACTGTGGAAAGTCTTAGCGTTAAGCTTGATAGTTTTTTTTCTGCTCAGAAGAGTCAGCTAAGTTTCAACAAAATGTTGGAAACTCAGTTGGCTCAGTTGGCTGCTTTGGTTCCATCTCCTGATAACGGGAGGATCCCGGGGCAACCCGTATCCTCTTGTGAGAATGTTAGTGTAGTGTCAACCCGGTGGGGTAAGCCACCTAGGAAGACACATACTTCTGACTATGCAGGAAAGCCCATACAACAAATTCTTTATCCATGGGAGGAATCAGCAGTGGTGCACAAGAAAGATCCAGGCTACCCGACTATCACTTGCACAATCTATTACAAGCAGATCAGGCATGCCCTTTGTGACCTTGGTGCAAGTGTTAATCTCATGTCAAAGGAATATTATCATAACCAAAAGTATCTTGAGAGGTTAATGTGTACCTCAGCCTTCGAGCTTTTCATCATGAGTGGTCCTTCGGAGTTGAAAGCGAACAATCCTTGATGATCGGAGGTGGCTCGCGTAGACTTTTCTCAATTCCTTCTTCGTGCCACATGTCATCAAGGTTGCTTTGTGTAGGATCACTCCTCTTCACTTATGGGCTCACACATCTTGTTTGTGAAAATGTACCTCCATGATCCTTCGTGTGAGAGCCCAAAAGATCCGCGCCATTAGATGTCGTCCTTTGTGTGTAATCTTTCGTGGTCTTCTTCAAACATCTCCTTGCGTCGGATGTCGCCAACTTGTGCCTTCATTTGCCAATGGTCCAGGGGTCTTTGTTTTGTTCCAAGCCTCTGAATTTCTTCATGTGTGGTCTAATGGAAACGTTGCCCAAGCTCCTCTTCGTTGTTGTCGTCCTCATCTCCACTCTCTTGTTCTCATCGTGTTGCTGCTGCCTCTTCTTCATGGATTTCCCCTGTATACATAACATAACATATACCAAAATATTGCTTTATTGAAAAATTTATAAAATTACCTTTCCAAGGGGTACTCATTCGTCTTAATCAGAGTCCATATGAGGGAGTTATGGCTATTTCACTTCAGCTTTGCTTGCTGTCCAGGAATTTTCAGGACGTGCAACCATCGGTGATTCAGCCATATCCGCTTGTAGGAACCTCCGATCGACTTGATTCTTGACTTGTTGGAAGCGTAACTTCGTGGGGCTTCGAAATATCTAAAGATATTCTGTTGTTCTTCCCATGAGGCTGTGCAAAACTTGATGCGAACAGAAACTTCGAAGATGTTGACGAGCTTGATCTTGTGATCTTGGGGGCATCGTGATTGCTTCCAATACCTATTGATGAACCTAAGATAAACCTAAGAGATATGTATATGATAGCACAAGGTTGATCACATTCACAAACATAGTCAAGGTAGAGCGCCACCAAGGGGACAACTAAGCCTATCGCCTTCTAGTTGTAGTTCCGACAAACGAGTAACAAATCATGCATCTCATCTAATAGCATCCTTAAACTCCTACCTCCGGCCTACCTCCCGAAGACACCCGCACTTTCGTGGACATCACCCTGTCATGGTGCACCCTTAATGATACGGGGAGTCTAAGGGCACAAACAAGAGAACGTGTCTACCAACCATGAAGGATCGACATACTAGATCTAATCACCATGATTACATAAACCATGCTATGTAGTCTAACCTAGCATTAGACTAAGGATCAAATCATATTCATGAAAGGTAGAAAGCATGGACGGAGACATGGAATCGCTAGACATCAGAAAATATGATTGTAATTGCTCACATAATAATAGATGTGTTTGGATCATCACCACCGAGTACATACCATTGATGACCTCAACTAGCTCCGGAACTCCACCATGGCACAACCACGCAGGGCAGCCATGGTGTCTAGGGTCGGCCTAGGCCATCTCCTAGACAACTTCGAGGACTCGCGGTCGCCGTCGTCTCCTCCGGTGCTTGCTTCTAGGTTTCGCCGAGATGTCGTGAATGTATGAGGCGGCCGTCGGAGGTAGGGGATATAAATGAGCCGAGGAGCGTGTAGGTCAAACGGTGTCGCGAACCGGGCTGAAAATGGGCCAGGCCGGTCGGCATGGGCCAGCCGGCCTAGGGCCGTTCTGGCCCGGTTCGGGCCCGTCTTTCGCCTTGATGCTTCTCGCGCTTTCTTGAATATTTACCGAACTCCATGTGGGTCCTTGATGTCATTTTCCCCGCGGTTTGGATAAGGGTACTTGGCGCACGAACTCATGCATCTTCTGTTTAGGTCCTCGGAGTTTCACGACTTCATGCTTCGGTCCTCGGGTCATTTGGAGTCATGTTCACTTTGTGTCTTGACTTGTGCCAGGCTTTGTGATCTTCTCATAAAGTGCTTGATGAACTCTGCCCGGAAGTCCTCATTTAGGTGCTTAAATCCTGTGTAAACAACATACTCCAAAAACCACATGCAAGTGTGAACTTGTTACATCATTAGTATGCCTAGTGGCGGGTTAGTTATAATTCAAAGCTCAAACCAAAGTGTAACAAGTGCTCTTGGTGGACGAAAATCGATCGCCAACAGGGTCACACGGCTTCGAGCAAAAACCTTAGTGGTAGCCATCAGGGGCTTCGGAGCAGCAGCTTTAGGAGCCATCGAAGTAGCGCAAACAAACGAGTGAAGTGAAGTACAAGCTACAAAATGATACAAATAGCTAAGTAAACAACAAGAGAAAAGGCACAGAAAAAGTAAAGTAGAGAGCGAAGAGGGAGAGCAAAACTTAGAGACACTCACCAAACAGAGCAGGCGACGGAGCAGGAAGGCAAGCAGTGGTGACAATTAGGGTTTTGACCGCAAGGGCAGGGGCTGGCTTTTATAGCCATAGCAGCGCGGTAATTTAGGAAGATGTGGCGCAAGAATATAGGGATATGTGGAGCAGTTGTTATAGTAAGCATATCGCGAAAAAGCAGGAGAATCGTGGAAAAAACTAGGAAACAGAACATGGCATCAAAGGACAATCATATCACAAAAAAATAGGAGATCAAAACAGATATGAATCAGGGACACGTGTAAAAACATATGTCTCGATGAGTCGAAATGGGGAGGCACTTCGATATGAACAATTTTCTACCCGTTTTTTGTTTCGCTAGTTCGGCTCGTCAGGGGGCAAACCTTCGCTAGCAAGGGGCTAATGTTGGGGAAATTTATTTCATACCTAACCCCTGGTCCCATTTCGACTTGAACTTTGGGTCAGGAGGTTTTTCCTTTTGTGTTTTTGGTGGCTGCGCAGGTGAAACGACTTCGGGGGCTTCGACGAAGTGGAGATCTAGTAGGCTTCGGCAAAGCAGAGAACCAGCAGGCTTCGGGCGCCCAAAGGTGTGGCTGACCTTCAGGAACGGAGTCGAGTGAAGCAGGATCGTCTGCTTACCTTCGGCTGCGTAGAGCAGGCGGGTCGATTGCATGAGGGACCGAAGGCGGAGGTGAAGCGAAGCTGGAGGAGTTATGCACGCCGAGCCTTTCGGGTGCCGGGCGAAGCCTTCGGAACGGTGCTACTTCGGCGAAGACGTATAGGGGAAGTGAAACCTACGTGGCGAACGCCACGCTGTAAAGTGATGAGTTGTAATGCAGAAACTAGAGAGATCGAGGTGAAAATACTGTAATGCCCTCAAAGATCCTTCGCACAATGAAAAAAACAAGGGCAAGTGTGTAAAGTGTAAATGTTACAGGCCCATTTAAGGGACCCGAGAGGAATGGAAAAGAGGACGCGGACGATAGAGGTGGAGCTAACCCTAGCTCGACCGAAGTCACGAGAAGGTTTTCTTTAAGTGTCATTGTTAGAGTTCGATTCGCATTTGTTGGCCCCTCTTCGGGGACGGGTTTCTCCCCAACAACAGACTCAGTGGAAATAATTTAACCAGGTATCATCGTTGTTGCGATTTGCGATTGGGAATTTTGGCTGGGTCAACCCTTCACCACAACCCCTCTATTCTCTTTATATCACAAATATGCACAAAGGTCCCTTACAATAGAGCTAATTACAACCACACACACCAACACTCCCCCTCATGATGGGCTAAAGATATTCAGCATACCCATCTTGCTACAGGCCAACTCATTATCTTTAGGACCTAAAACCTTTGTGAGACAATCAGCTAGTTAATCAGGAGAGTTGACATACTCTAGCTTTAAAGCTCCACTATTCATTTTTTCCTTGATGAAAAACCTGTCGATCTCCACATCCTTCATTCGATCAAACTGAACTGGATTATTTGCTATGTTGATCACTGCTATATTATCACAATGGAGCAGCATGGTCTCATTCCTCAACACTCGAAGCTCCTTCAGAAGACCCTTCAGCCACATCTTCTCACACAAGGCCAAAGCTATTGCTCTATGTTCAGCCTCCGCAGTAGATTGAGACACCACCGTATGCTTCTTGCTTCTCCATGAAACAAGATTACCACCCACAAACACACAATATCCAGATGTGGATCTTCTATCATCCCTACAAATTGCCTAGTCAGCATCACAATACTCTTCCACATTCAAATGTCTGTTTGCCATGAACCACAACCCTTTGTCGGGAGTCCCCTTCAAATATCTTAGTATTTGGTAAACCACCTCCATGTGCTCAATTCTAGGATCATGCATATACCTACTCACCACACTCACTGCATAAGCAATGTCAGGCCTTGTATGGCAAAGGTATATCAATCGACCAACCAGTCTCTGGTACCTTTCCCGATGCACTAGGTCACCAGACTCACCATATGTTTGGTGATTCCTATCAATAGGTGAGCCACATGGCGACACCCAACCATCCCTGTCTCCGCCAATAAATCAAGGACATACTTCCTTTGAGACAAAATAATTCCCTTTGATGATCTAGCAATCTCAATCCCAAGAAAGTATCGAAGTGGTCCAAGATCCTTTACCTCAAAGGCTCTACCTAGCATTTCCTTCAATTTCTTGATCTCCTCTACATCATCCCCAGTAATCACTATATCATCAACATAAATCGCCAATATAGTGATACGAGAGCCCTGGTGTTTGTAGAAAACTGTGTGATCTCCATTGCATTGAGAGTACCCCATATCACACACTGCTCGCCTGAATCTATCAACCATGCACGTGGTGACTGCTTCAGGCCATAGAGTGACTTCTTAAGTTTGCACACCTTGCCAAGAGTTTGTTCATTTGCAAACCCAGGTGGAATTTCCATATATACCTCTTCTTGCAGATCACCATGAAGAAATGTATTTTTCACATCCATTTGATGAAGTGGCCAACCAAAGTTGGCTGCACATGAGATCAAGGTCCTCACCGTGCCCATTTTTGCCACAGGTGCAAAAGTTTCGTCATAGTCAATTTGATATGTTTGGTTGTACCCCTTTGCAACTAGTCTTGATTTATACCTCTCCACCTTTCCTTTAGGAGTCTGCTTTACTGTGAATACCCACTTGCAACAAACTGCCTTCTTTCCTTTTGGAAGTTGAACAAGTTCCCATGTCTTGTTCTTTTGAAGGGAAAGTATATTTTCTTTCATTGCATCTTTCCACTTCGGATCTTGTTTAGCATTCCTCCAATCCTTCGGAATAGGCACTATTTGTAATGATGCAATAAATGTTCTATATGCAGGAGAGACACTAGAGTATGAAACATACTTAGCAATATCATGTTCATAGCTATAACGAGAAGGAGGTTTTCCTGCATTGACTCTAGGATTTCTACTTTGTGCAAGGGGTAATTCTACAGGTTTAGAGGTGGGAGAGACATTACCAGCTAGAGGTGGGGGCTTGATGGAGAGAAGTTCAAGGAGAGGGGTGGGACTGGAGCTTCAGCTTGTTCGCGTTGCGGTTGTGGTTGCTCCACTTGTTTCTTAGTCCACCTCCGAAAATACACTATGGGTTGCTCCCACTGCTTCTCATTCACCTTCTCCCCCTGCTTCTCATGCACCTTCTCCCCCTGCTTCTCATGCACCTCTCATGACTGTCAACACTTGGATCATCATGATCCTCACTCACACTACCTGAAGCCTCATCATCCTCTACACCACCAACAATCACACCTCCTGAAGCCTCACTGACTAAATCTCTTGAACCATCATTCTTATTTATAAGACACAAAATTGTCCCAACAACCACCTTTTCGTGAGCCCCACCATCATTTTGCACGTCACCATTCTCATTCTCCCCCTCTCTACTGTCACTCTCAGGGACTGAAGAGAACTCTTCCAAGAATGGATCAAGATCACCCTTCTCCTTATAATATGGTTCTTCCTCATGGAATGTTACATCCATACTCACAAACAACCTCTTACCAATGGGGTCCCAACACTTGTATCCCTTTTGTGTAGATGAGTAGCCAACAAAGATACATCTCACCGCTTGTGGGTCCAATTTTCCCACTGAAGGCCTGTGATCTCTGACAAAGCAAACACAGCCAAAAACCTTGGGTGGAACTTAAAGTCACACTTGCCCAACAAGAGCTCAGCAGGTGATTTCATACCAGGTATTCTTGATGGCATTTGGTTGATGAGATATGTGGCCGTCATCACTGCCTCACTCCATAAATACTTAGGTACATTCATCTGAAACATAAGAGACCTCACTACCTCCAACAGATGATGATTTTTCCTTTCTGCTACACCATTCTGAGGTGGGGTTCCAGAGTAGGTTGTTTGATGAACAATCCCTTGATCTGAAATATATGCTCCAAATGCATTATTCACATATTCTGTTCTATTGTCGGTCTGAAAAATTCGAACCCTTGCATTAAACTGATTTGCAACCAATTTGTGGAAGTCTTGGAAGCACTGAAACACCTCACTCTTATGCTTAAGCATATATATCCAAGTCATACCACTATAGCAATCAATAAGGATGACAAACCATTTAGCACCACTCACAGAAGTAACTGAACATGGACCTCAAACATTTGAATGTATTAGAATAAATGGTTCACAACTGCAAAGACCAATACTAGGATAGATGGATCTAGTATGCTTGACAAGTTCACATGCATCACACACAAGTCTACTCTTGTCCATTCCCTTGAACATAGCAGAGTGCAATCTACTTAAGCTTTCAAAAGATACATGTCCTAACCAACAATGAAGAAGAAAAATTGCTTTCACATCTCCTTCAACAACTACTATCAATGCTGACTCCTCATGACTGATGAACCACAACCTATCACACCTAACTCCAGTCCCAATCCTTCTCCCAATTCCCCTCTCCAGAAGAACACAAGAATTTTCATCAAATATTAATGTGCACTTAAATTGTTCAATGATTGAGCTAACTGAAATGAGGTTGACTGGGAGTGATGGAACATGCAAGACTGATGTTAGGCTAAGAGAAGGTGTACACTCTATGGACAATACACCATGGATTTGCCGAGATGTGCCATTAGCAATTTGAATAGACACAGAATGAGAAGTGTATGGATTGTATGTTTTGAAAGAGCTAGACATGCTTGTGATATGCTTAGATGCTCCAGAATCTATGATCCAATCTACATGATGCCTATATGAGGATGCAAGTGCCTGTGCCTGTGCCTGAGTACCTTCGCCCACGTGGGTATAGTTGGCAAAGTTACCGAAGTTGTTGGTGGTGTGCTCATCAAGTGAAGTGGAGCTTCTGTGAGGACCTGTGTGGTTCGAGGACCGATGGATGGTCGCTCCTTAGTGATGAGTGATTGACAACGTTGTGTGGACTGACTCTTGGCCTAGTATTGCAGGTACAGGTTGCGGCTTGATTCACGTGGTGCAGGTGAAGATCAAGTGCTGAAGGTCTATGTCTGTGTGGCCTCCCAGGAGCGGAGAGACGAGTAGGCTTCGATCGAGGTACCCGGTGGCCGACGGGATCAAGTGCAGACCGTACGCTAGCAAGAAGAGCAAGACGACGTCGAGAGGGATGGAGCCGGTGCAAGGTAGTAGCTAACAACTGAAGCTTGCACGCGGGGTTTGCAGTGGTTTGGCCACAAAACCACTGGGTTGCTTGGCTGAGCCACAAAGCCAAGGCCGAAGGCTCGACGGGGCGACCAGCCTACTCAGGCCGGTCTGACCGCCCAGGGAAGGCGGTCGGACCGCCTGGCCCGGAGTGACCGGGGGAGGCCGGTCTGACCGCCCAGGAGGGGCGGTCTGACCGCCTGGCTCGCAGCGCGTCAAGAAGCTTCGAAGCGGAGGACGCGTGGCGCGATCGTGAGGCTTGTGTGGAGTTGAAGCGGATTGCGGCCAGCGGGAGTCCGTCCGATGAAGAAAAAGATCAAAGTTCCCAAAGTGCCCTTGGTGGGTGTGTATCTTAAGTTAAGTAAGTAGGGGTAGTTTGGCCATTGGCTGCCCTCCATATAAACTCAGTTGAGAGGAGATGGCAGCCACCTCTTGGAACCCTAGTTCATTTGCTTTCCTCTTTAGTTTTCCTTAGGCCTAGCTTGAGTGCTTCATGAGAGATCTTGTGAGAGGGATGGATGTTCGGGCGGCTTGCTAGACCTTGTATGAATCTTTCATGGTATGTATAGAAGCTTCGGCGTGGTTCATCTAGTTTCTTTTTGTCTCCCGGCGTTTTCTCTTTTGGTGATTTTCGGAGCTCTTTTTGGGGATTTTTGTGGTGGCTTGTTTGAGGGGTCTCTTGAAGGGATTCTTGTTGGGTGTCACACATGAGGTCTTCGTGCCTCTTTTCTTGGTGACTTTGCCCTAGAAATCCTTTGGGAAATCCTTTGATTTGGGTGGATTTCAGAGTTCTAGGAGTTCTTGACCTAGAGGCCTTCGATTTGCGATTCCTCTTGATTGGATGGGTTTCGATGGATATCCTTTGGTGGAGAGGTCATTCATGAGGTGTCCCAGCTATCCCTGAAGTTTCATTATAATCCGTGGAGTGAATCAGGAGATCGGGTGAAGGGAAGTTGGGAGTTGACCTGCGGCCAGTTTCTGTAGGGGAGGAGGTCTGACCGCCCAGGGCACGCGGTCTGACCACCCTAGGGGTTTCGTGAGGAAAGTGTTCATTTTCCGGGGATTTTTTCTGAGAGCTTGTTTGCCTTGATCAGAGGAGTTTCCAGGCGAAATCTTGGGTCGTTTTGGAGTCGTGAGCTTCAAGTTGTGGATTTGGGGAATTTATCAGCCTAGGCGGTCTGACCACCCTGTCCATGCGGTCTGACCGCCCCTGGCAGAAAACTTCCCGTGTGTTGTTTCCGCTGTTGTGGTTGAGTAGTTTCAGTGCTTGCTGGTGAGGTTTGCTCCTAGGATCAGCAGCACTCCAGTGGCTACGTGGTCTTGGCAAACGTGCGGATAGAGTGGTGAAAGTGATTTTGGGATCGAGGCCGTGTTCATCTCGTTAGAGGAGCTATCTCCCTCAAGAAAGAATTTTTATCGGCTCCCATTCACTTCCCCCCCCCTCTGGTCGCCCAATCCGGTCCTTCAATTGGTATCAGAGCCAGTTACGGATCTTTTTGATTCGAACCAGTCTAAGATCCAAAGATGGGTGACTACGGAAAGGGGTCGGGTCCTCCGCACTTCGATGGGAAAAATTACCAGATGTGGGAGAGGCGCATGGGCGCGTTCTTGCGTGGGAAAGGACAATTGATTTGGGATGTGACGCAAAATGAGAATTATGTCATTCCGGACGATTTCATCCTCCCAGGTGCTCGGGACATGTGTGAGGCCAACAGTAAGGCCGTGGATTACTTGTTCTGTGCTCTGTGTGCCGCGGAGTTCGATCGGTGTACTCAGAGAAGGTGGCTGGAAATATTTGGGCTAAGTTGAGGATCGCTCATGTTGGGAACGCTCAGGTTCAAGCGCGTTTGTTTGCCACTCACCGGAGAGAGTACGAGAACTTCACTCATCTCCTCGGTGAGTCGATTGATGCCATGTTCCAGCGCTTCACCTGTATTGTGAACAACATGAGGGCCAATGTGGTAGTGCTCCCATACACGGATCATGATAGAGCTATCAAGCTCTTGCACGCACTTGACAGATCCGTGTGGAGTGCCAAGGTCGAGGCCATTGAGGAGTCGAGCGTGTATGACACATTGACTGAGGACGAGCTGTTTTCTAAGCTCAAGTCGTCGGAGGTGGATCGTGGCCTGAGAGCCAAGGCTGAGAGCATGACTGAGTCCCATAGTCTTGCTCTTGTGTCCAGATCTGGTGGAAGGACTAACACTAACTCCTCTTCGAGGATGTTTTCTCTATCTTCCTTTGTGTCCTTGCCAGATGAGGAGTTCGACGAGCTTGGAGAGGACGAGCTGGCCCTGCTGACCAGGAAGCTCGAGAGGCTACACAAGAACCGCGTGAACATGAGAAGAACCACTCGTACGTGCTACAGATGCGGCAAGCAGGGACACTTCATCGCCGAGTGCCCATAGGAGATCGAGCCCAAGAATGAGTACAAGCACCGCCCAAGGATCGAGAACAAGTACCGCTCGAGGCGTGAGCACAAGAGCAAGTACAAGGACAAGGACGAGCGGAGGTCAAGGAAGGGCGGCGGATACGACAAGAAGAAGAAGGCTCGGGCGATGGTGGGAGCGAGTGACGTCGACTCCAGTTCCTGCTACACCACGTCGAGTTCCAGCAGCAGCGACGACGACAGCAAGCGCAAGAACAAGAAGCATGGTTCCAAGAACCTGAGTGGCCTGAGTTGCTTTGCACAAGAAGACGACTTCTGCGGCATGGCCCATAGCTCCGGCAGCAAGAGAAGCCAGAAGGATGATTCCGGATTAGAATCCGAGGATGAGGTATGTGATGAGCTCTCTTCTTTGCACCAGGAGAATGCTGAGTTGGTTGCTTTGCTTGACAACCGTGATACCATGCTTAGAGAGGCTAAGAAACTTAGGAAAGAACTTAGAGCCTCACTAGAAGAAGCTAGGGAGAAAATTGCTGAGCTAGAATCTGTGAATCTTGATGCTAGACTTGAGATTGATTCCCTTAAGATTGCTCCTATTGTTTTTGATGCACCTGATTGTGATGATTGCAATGCTTTTTTGGCTGATTTAACTTTGCTTAAGGAAAAGCATGCCTCAAAGTTAGAGGAACTAGACTTGCTTAGGGCTGAGATTGATGAGTTGAAGTCTAGGTCTGCTTTACTAGGTGCTTGCACTTCCTGTCCTGTGTTGCAAGCCAAACTAGATGAATCTCATGATAGGATTGTTTCTCTGGAGGCTGCTTTGAAAGTTCCAATTCCTACATCTTGCTCTACATGTGAATTACATTCTGTTAAGAATATGGAATTGGCCCACTATGTTGACTGGTTGCAGGATGAGAACGATGAGATGAGAAAGCTTATGAGTTGGCTGTCTGGGGATGAGCCATAGTTAAGTTTGATGATGGCTGAGTTTAAGAGGTCGGATGGTCAGGCTCTGGGGTCTGACAAGATTGGTGAGAGCAGTGGTGAGGGAGAGAATTGGAGAGATTCCCATTCCACCACAAACAATACCCATGAACAAATTTGCTCCAAAGCCCAACCATCTGAGAAACAAGCTAGACACCACACCCGATCCACCAGTGTTTCCCCACAAAACCGATAATTTCCAGAAACCGGTGAAGTTTGTGAGCACCCTTGGGAACACATTTGAGGGGAAATCAAGAGAAAAAGAGGTAGAGAAACCGAGAGAAACTCCACAGCCAAAGCCTAAACCAGTTCGCTTCCATTGTGAGTATTGTGGGAGGGACGGTCACCTCGGAGAGTTTTGCTACAAGAAGAAGAGGGATGAGAGTATGGCGAAGGAGTGGGCGAACAAGGACAGGTACCACCCCTCTAATGGTGTGGCTGAGCCTCGTATGCCACTGCCTAAGGGTTAGGCTAAGGTGCGTACAATTCTGGGTTGGGGAACGAGAGGAATTCCGAACCGAGGTGGTTCGCGTGTTGCTGCCCGAGGGGAGGGGGCGGTCCGACCGGCCAGGGCAGGTGGTCTGACTGCGTCCCAGCTGGGAGCAAGGGGTGCTGATGCCCGTGGTCGTGATTTTGATCGTGGTGGTTTCTATCGTCGTAGTACAAGCAGTAGGGGGTTTGTTTCTGGTGGTGGTGTGTTTGCTGGACGTTCTCCTCCTCGTGATCGATATGAGGGTGGTAGAGATCGTCGCAGCTTTGGGGGTCAGAGGAGCTATGAGCCACACTTTCCCTTTCGTGGTAGTCGTTCTCCTCCAGCGAGTCGTAAGGTGGTTCAACGTGGTGGTCGTAGCTTTGGACATAATAGGATGGATGTTGCTAACCCCACTTTTGAGCAAATGGCTCGACACTGGTTTGATTCCTTTTGTGCTAACCCCAGTGTTGAGTTGCTTGCTCATTCTCGTTTTTGTTTTTGATTTGCAGGTGGGAGGCATGGAGAACGTTTGGTTGATTGACTCCGTTGTTCGCGACACATGACCGGAGACAAGGGGTGGTTCTCCAGCCTCACCCCGGTGGTGTCAAAGGTGTACATCACTTTCGGGGATAATGGACGAGGACGGGTGATTTCAGAAGGTGAGGTTAAGGTGAGCAAGTTGGTGACCCTAAAGCATGTGGCTCTGGTCAAGTCACTTGGGTATAACCTGTTGTCAGTATCTCAGTTGCTGGACGAGGGTTATGAGGTGCGTTTTAAGTTGGGGGCTTCTCGTGTTCTTGACTCTCGAGGCGATCTTGTTTGTACGATCGTGCCCGAGGGACAGATTTTTCACGCTGATTTTTCTCAGTCTTTTGGTCCCCCGAGGTGTTTGGTTGCTAGTCCTTCTTCTGAGTTGTGGAGATGGCATAGGAGGTTGGGGCACTTGAGCTTTGAGCTTCTTTCCCGTTTGAGTGCACTCGATCTTGTCCGAGGATTGCCCAGGTTGCGTTTTGAGAAGGATTTGGTTTGTGCGCGTTGTAGGCATGGCAAGATGGTAGCCACTCCCCATCCACCCCTGACTGCTGTCATGACAGAGCGTCCGACAGAGCTGTTGCATATGGACCTTGTTGGGCCAGCTCGAGTTCGCTCGTGGGTGGGAAGTGGTATGTCCTAGTGGTGGTGGACGATTACTCTCGCTATGCCTGGGTGTTTTTCTTTGAGAAGGGTGAGACGTTTGGTTTTGTTCGAGACCTGATCCTGAGGTTGAAGAACGAGAGACATGGGGATGCCATTAGAGCGATACACAGTGACAATGGCACAGAGTTTAAGAACTCTCGTTTTGAGACTTTCTGTCACGATCTTGGTCTTGAGCATCAGTTTTCAACTCCGTACACATCTCCTCAGAATGGTGCTGTGGAAAGGAAGAATCGAACCCTGTGTGAGATGGCTAGGACAATGCTCGATGAGCACAGGACTCCTAGGAGGTATTGGGCTGAAGCGGTGAATACCGCGTGCTATGTGTCAAACCGGATTCTCCTCCCAGCTTTTAAGAAGAAAACCTGCTATGAGTTGATGCATGGGCGAGTACCCAAGGTGAGTCATTTTCATGTCTTTGGTTGCAAGTGTTTCATTCTTAAGAAGGGCAGAAAGTTGGACAAGTTTGAGGCTAGGTCGGTCGATGGTATTTTCTTTGGTTATTCTACTCACTCTAGAGCATTTCATGTGCTCAACTTGGAAACTAACCAAATCATGGAGACTTGCGAGGTTACCTTCGACGAGACACAGCCGCGTAGCTCTTTGGTCTTTGATTGTGCAGGTGATGAGGAGTTTGGCCAGGAGATCTTTGACGAGGATGTGCAGGAAGATGGTGAAGAAGATGATGGTGGTGGTGCTCCTGCAGCTGACCGTGTACCTACTACTTCCACTACTACGACGACGATCGAGGATGGTCCTTCACCTACACCGACGACGACTGAGGCTGTTCGAGAGGTTGCTACTGCTGAGGAGGAGGTGGTCTCTAGACGTGAGGCTCCCCGGCGTGTTCAGGTAGATCACCCACCTTCGTCGATCATAGGTGAAATTCATGAACGTACTATACGGTCCAGGTCACAAAGGCATTCTCATTTTGCTCATTCTGCATTTGTCGCTTCTTTTGAGCCCAAAGATATTGGACACGCACTTTCCGATCCAGATTGGGTGAACGCTATGCATGAGGAGCTTGAGAATTTTGAGAGGAATCATGTGTGGGAGTTGGTTGAGCCTCCACCAAATTGCAAACCTATTGAGACAAAGTGGGTGTGGAAAAACAAAGAGGGAGAACATGGGGAGATTGTGAGGAACAAAGCGAGGTTGGTTGCTCAGGGTTTTAGCCAGAAAGAGGGGATAGACTATGAGGAGACATTTGCTCCTGTGGCCCGTTTGGAGGCAATTAGGATCCTTCTAGCATTTTCAGTTGTTAAAGGATTCAAGTTGTACCAAATGGATGTGAAGAGTGCATTCCTGAACGGGTTCTTAGAGGAAGAAGTGTATGTGAGGCAACCCCCGGGCTTTGAGAGTGAGAGATTTCCTCATCAGGTATACAAACTCAGAAAAGCTCTATATGGCCTTAAACAAGCTCCTAGGGCGTGGTATGGTAGGCTGAGAGGGTTCTTGTTTAGTAAGGGGTTTATGATGGGAAAAGTGGATCAGACTCTCTTTCTCCACAGGCAGGGTGTTGACATTCTGATCGTGTAAATATACGTGGATGATATAATCTTTGGTGGCTCCTCTCACACTTTGGTTGCCAGGTTTGCAGATGACATGAGCAGGGAATTCGAGATGTCCATGATGGGTGAATTGCAGTTCTTTCTCGGGCTCCAGATCAAGCAGTGCAAGGACGGGACGTTTGTGCATCAAGCCAAGTACACAAAGGACATAGTGAAGAAATTCAAGATGGATGACTCGAAGCCGATGGCTACGCCGATGAGTACGACTACAGCTTTGGATGCGGATGTTGATGGCGAGCCCGTGGACCAGAAGAAGTACCGAAGCATGATCGGCTCCCTCCTCTACTTGACAGCGACGAGGCCGGACATACAGTTCAGTGTGTGTCTGTGCGCTCGTTTTCAGGCTTCACCAAGGACGTCACATCGGCAGGCCGTCAAGAGGATCTTCAGGTATTTGAACTACACCCCTGAGTTTGGTCTTTGGTATTCTGCGGCCTCGACACTCAACCTTCATGGGTTTGCGGACGCTGGCTTCGCTGGGTGTCGTTTGGATCATAAGTCTACTTCTGATGGGTGTCAGTTTCTTGGGTCTTCTTTGGTTTCTTGGTCATCCCGCAAGCAGTCGAGTGTAGCCCAGTCCACTACAGAGGCTGAGTATGTTGCTGCAGCCAGTTGTTGTTCCCAGCTCCTATGGATCACCTACACTATGAGCAACTTTGGTGAGGAGTGTTCCCATGTCCCACTCTTTTGTGACAGCACCAGTGCCATAAGTGTAGCCAAGAACCCAGTTCTCCACTCCAAAACCAAGCATATAGAGGTGAGGTACCACTTCTTGAGAGACAATGTGGAGAAGGAAAAAATTGCTTTGATCCATGTACCCACCGAGAACCAACTAGCTGATATCTTTACCAAACCCCTTGACCAAGCTACTTTCTCTCGCTTGCGGGGTGAGCTCGGTGTGTGTTTGCTTTCCTGAGTTGGTGGTGGGGGCTCCTGTGTAGCATATGTATCATATTTATCTTTTGCATGGCATTGCATTTGTATCATGATGTATAGTCATCTTTGTATCTTAGGTTGTCTTTCCTTTTGTGACATATGGTAGGATGAGCTTCTCTATATACATTGATTACTATGATATGCTAGTTGTGAGCTTGTGAGCATGTTTGATGTGCCTTGTGAAGGATAGCTATGCTCTTGATAGTCTTGTTATATTTGCATGTTGAGGTGGCTAGTTTTTGGAAAATGTTTAGATAGGCTCTCTTATGAGTTTAAGGATTGGCATGATCTTAGTATGCTTTGGTGGTTTATGTCACGCTTAATTCATGGTTGGATATCATGTGCTTCTCACTTGGGGTCAAAGACCCGTGTGTCATTATGAATGTTTAGCCCATGTGTTACCTTGTGGGGGAGCATAAGCTTCTTTTTGCCGCAAAGGCACTTCATGTACCATTTTATGCTTAAATGTGAAAAATTAAATTAGTATGAAATGTTGCTCAAAATTGTGCTCTCAATTGATCCATGTCATAAATGTTTTAAATCTGATTTTATATGGGTGCTAAATTGTTGCATGTTGTCTATCATGAGAAGTCTCATTTTAAGAAGTAGACACATGGCTCGATGGCTTTAACATGACATGAGATGCTTATGGGTGTTTGTAATGATCTTGTGTTAAGGATATGTGACCTAGCATGAAGTTTGTGTGATTTAAATTCACTTTTGTAGACTTTGCTCATGTTTTGGTCTTTAACTCATGAGAGGGAATTTTTTCGCAAAATTGTGTATTTTGATCATGGCTTACTCATTTGCTCATATAGCTTTACTATCATGATGGCAATGCTCATACGAATCTTTGGAATGTCTTGCTTGCTCATTTGCTCACTCGTAGCATTTTGTAGTGCTCTTTGTCTATTTGAGAAGCTCTAGGTTGTAATTTTCGTAGAAATGCCTTGATTCATGCATTGTCAACAAGGGGGAGAAGTTTGTGCATGGAAAATAGGTCTGAGCATGTTTAGAAGGTTTTCGGCTGGTTTCGAATTGATTCAGAACATGTCTTTCAGGGGGCGGTCACATAGGGCGGTCAGATCGCCCTGTTTGTGGTGTAACCGGCCCAAGCGGTCTGACCGGCCTGGCTAGGCAGTCTGACCGGCCTGGGTCAGTGAGAGCAGGTTTTGCTCATTTTTCATGCATCTGCAGTAGTTCTTGCTTGCATGTGTTCAGGGGGAGTGCATTTGCTCAGAGGGAGCCTGCATGTGTTCAGGGGGAGCTCCGTGTGTCGCCTGAGTTCTTGCTTTGGTGGTTTGCTCTTTGTGAGCTTTAGATTGTGTCTCAGTTGTGTTGAGTCGTTGCCCTTGCCTTAGTGGACCGAGACTTTGGCTTCAAGTGATCAGGGCTTGTGTTGTTTGGTTTTTGGATCACTTGATGGGTTGTTTGTTGTTTCTTTCTTTTTCTTTTCCTATGATGTTTACTATGTGTGTGGGTGTTGTCAATGCACTCATCAAGGGGGAGATTGAGGACCTGTGTGGTTCGAGGACCGATGGATGGTCGCTCCTTAGTGATGAGTGATTGACAACGTTGTATGGACTGACTCTTGGCCTAGTATTGCAGGTACAGGTTGCGGCTTGATTCGCGTGCTGCAGGTGAAGATCAAGTGCGAAAGATCTATGTCTGTGTGACCTCCCAAGAGTGGAGAGACGAGTAGGCTTCGATTGAGGTACCCGGTGGCCGACGGGATCAAGTGCGGACCGTACGCTGACAAGAAGAGCAAGACGACGTCGAGAGGGATGGAGCCGATGCAAGGTAGCAGCTAACAACTGAAGCTTGCACGCGGGGTTTGCAGTGGTTTGGCCACAAAACCACTGGGTTGCTTGGCTGAGCCACAAAGCCAAGGCCGAAGGCTCGACGGGGTGACCAGCCTGCTCAGGCCGGTCTGACCGCCCAGGAGGGGCGGTCTGACCGCCTGGCTCGCAGCGCGTCGAGAAGCTTCGAAGCGGAGGACGTGTGGCGCGATCGTGAGGCTTGGTGGGTGTGTATCTTAAGTTAAGTAAGTAGGGGTAGTTTGGTCATTGGTTGCCCTCCATATAAACTCAGTTGAGAGGAGATGGCAGCCACCTCTTGGAACCCTAGTTCATTTGCTTTCCTCTTTAGTTTTCCTTAGGCCTAGCTTGAGTGCTTCACACTACGTGAAAAACAGATATTGGTAACGGGCGTAGATGGCTATTGGTAACGGGCAAAACGCCCGTTACCGATCAAGCGTTACAAATAAGCCAACAAAGGTAACGGGCCGATGCCCGTTACTGATGACACGTAATTGTAACGGGCGTCGAACAAAGACCGTTACCACAACTACTTACCGGTCACCTGAAATGGTTGTTTCTCCGGGCCCACCGGAGCCTTTGGTAACGGGTGCAGACACTGAGCCCGTTACTCATAACATGTATTAGTAACGGGTGTCTAACAAAGGCCGTTACCAAAACTAGTTACCGGTCACCTGAAATGTCTGTTTCTCCGGGCCCACATGGACCTTTGGTAACGGCCACAGAAACCGAGCCCGTTACATGAACTCAACATCAAAGACGCGGAAAATGACGCGTCTCCTCTATCTTGACGAACGGAGACGCGTCGTGTAAGTGCGCGTCTCCTCCGTCTGGACGAAAGGAGACGCGTCTCCTCAGTGCGCGTCTCCTCTGTCTGGACGAAAGTAGACGCTTCTTGTCAGTGCGCGTCTCCTATGTCTCGACGAAAGGAGACGCCTGCTGTGAACCCGCGTCTCTCTCTGTCTCGACCAAAGGAGACGCATGTTGTCAGTACGCATCTCCCTCTATCTCGACCAAAGGAGACGCGTACTGTGTACGTGCGTCTCCTCTGTCTGGACCAAAGGAGATGCCTACTGTGTACGTGCGTCTCCTCTAATCGACCAAAGGAGACGAGTACTGTGAACTTGCGTCTCCTCTGTCTCGACTAAAGGAGACGCGTTGTCTACTTTCACAAAAATTAGGTCCAGCATCCACATTCACAAAACTCCACAAACTGAATAGAAATCCACAAGATTCACATGCATAATCTGTCAAAATTCAGGCATTCAGTATCCTCTTCTAACAAGCTAAGTAAGGTTCACAACAATATCATCACTGGCCATGAGGATTGGTATCTAATACAATGCGAGCCATCATAGCATCATTAATGTGAAATTTTCCTGAGGGTGTGATCACCTGGTCCATGAGGAATGAGGCAGTTCTTTCCCTAATGTGGAGCAGCGTGCCTCGGTGCAGCTGACAAGTAGGTATGTGAAATGCCTGAATATAACAATGTCAGTAGTCAGCACACAGGTGGTTACCAAACATGTGCAGTGCTAATAAGCAAGAACTGTGCTCAGTTGCAGGTGTTACAATTGCAGATCCCAAGAAAGTACCTCAGGGTCTTTCAATTTATTTTTCACTGTAAGCATGTGATAGGCACAATAGAAGCCGCATACTCTGGATTTGTAAGGTTGTTGGTGGCACTATGATAAATATACATAGACAAACAGTGGTGAGAAGAAATAAACTCAAGCTTTAGTACTAGCTTCCACAGGTAGGAAATACTAAGTAATACGTACATCAAAAGCCTTCTCATGGTTCAAGGCGCAGTGGGGCAACTTGTTGTCATCACAGTAACTATTCCAAGCACTACAACAAAACATGCAACAATGGTTAGGGCACCATTAATAAATTCCGCAGAGTTTGTTGAGGAAGTTTGTAGGTTAAGAAAGAAAAAGAACTTACTCATCAATGACAAGTACCAACTAGAGAAATTAGTGTCTAGGATCCTATATGAATCAAGATACAAGACCGTCTTCTGCTTTGGAAAGATCGCCACTGCAATCCAGTGCTCCCCAGTGTTATAGCAGGAAATGATGACTCTCTTTTTAGCATATGACTGGTAGGCACGCTTCGTATAGGACACAAAAAAGTCCCTGTTATTTTGTATATTTGACATGCTAAAGCATTCAGGATCAAGGAAGGCAACGGGTTCCTTCTTCTGCCGTACTTCTACAGCCATATGCCTAATATTAAGAAAAAACAAAGTACATAGTAAAGATGAACTGAGGCAGAAAGCACATTTAGATAGAAAATGATTAGTGAGAAGCAGATTAAATTTTCAAGCAACTTACAGGATGAATGTCACACCCGATTTTCCGAAGAAAACCAAGTGTTACCTATATGTATGCCAGGATCTAATTTCATACATATAGTGACATCATAGTGAATAACAGAAATAATATCACGTAAAGAAACAGAGAATTATCAGAGATTTACAGCTGAATCCTGGGAAGCAAAGGCTCCAACTTCACAGGCAATCGACTGGGGGCTGCGTATGCCTAGCACCATCTTCTGGACTTCATACACCTTCTTCTTCTGAACAGCGGTAAGCAAGGGTGAGCACACTTATGGTTGGAGCTCAGCAAGTGGGGGAAAATGCAAGGCTATCAAGGATAGGCTAAGGTTTTGCAGCAGTTAGCATTTTAATGTTGGTCAAATTTTATTAGCAAGCATCTGTTTACTAGATGTAAGTTCATACCAACCCACTTAAGCATTTAGAAAACATCTCATCTCAAAACCATAAGAAAACCACGATTTAATTTCCATCTTTAAGTTTGATTATCATGTGAGGGTCCAGGCCGCTCTTGACCGTGAGCACGGCTGATCGATCAGTTTTCACTCTGCAGAGGTTGTACACTTTCACCACAAGTCGCGTAAAAGTTCCGAAGAACTTTGAACCCAACCATGCTGTGCAAAAGTAGGCACAATACCACACTTCCGAGGTGTGATTGCATAGGGACGCTACAAGGCCTTTACAAAGAGTCCTCCTATGTGTATTAGTCCATAGCAGCACGTCCTAGAGGCTATCTTTCGTACCCTCCTTCTACCCTCGGACCAGGTTAGCCTAGAAGAGCACTTCCGTTCCAATACCTGTCCAGAGTAGAAGAGTCATAAAAGCATTCCTCCGTACCACAAGCTACCAAGACTAATAGCCACACAAGACTTCCCTAATTAATTAGCCAAGACAGAGCCATATGTCTTGTGGTTGTACTGTTTTCCTGGGTGGTTCTCCATGTTCCGATTAATTCATATGATCTTGTAATTAACCACATTTATCACCAAAGTTATCATGATCAACATTTTATAAAGATCCATTTCAACCATCCCATGTTAAGCGACTAAGCATATTCTACCCAAAAAAACATTTATTTAAACCAGGGTGTTCAAGGGAATAGGGATGAAATCTAGTATGTCCTTAAAAAGGTGATTTCCCATCAAGTTATGCAATACAACATAAAAGTAAATTTAATTGTAATGCTTGTGAATAGGACGAAGTAGAATATGCAGGGGAGGAAAACCACTTGCCTTCCTCCAACAAAAAGCTACTCTTTATGCTCTTCCTCTCGCTCACTTGAAACTCTTGATCTTCATGACTTTTGAACAACCGCTCGATCCTCTACTCGAAGCAAACATCGAGCACAAACATGCAAAGCAGACAAATAAGAACAACTAAGAACAATACACCAATCAAGAGAAGCTTTAAAAGAGAGCAGGTTTTGGTTAGGATCGCGAACGCAAGAAACGCTAAGAGCGGAACTATCGAGAGATTTGGATTATATCACACAAGGCTATGTGCTTGGTATATTTTAATTCAATAAAGATGTGCATAGGTTATTTCAGAGAAATACCCTATTTAGAATTAAGCAAGTTATATTTATATTAAAAAGACGATGTGAACCTAGTCCAATTTTATTTACAAATATTCAAGTATGATTTATGCAAATTAAATATTTAGTTTTGAAAGAAGCATGTATAACATCTAAGCATATAACTTTATGTTCCGGGTTGAACTAATCAAATTATAATTCAAAAACACATTTATATTCTTATTAGTCAAATTAATATTTAATTAAGAAAACTCGAGATAGCCAATGTTGCTTTTATTTAGAAAGCAAATTGAATATTTATTAATCATCTTAAGATTAACTTAGTAAAAACCGAGATGTACTCTAATTACATTTTATTTAGAAAACACCATTAAGTAAGATTAGTCAATTTAATTTAGAATAAATTCTCAAAACACATTTTTTTGGGTGAGCATCATATCTCGCGCATTGTTTATGTCGAGACGGAACTAACCCAAGAAGAACCATGTTAAACAGAGCTAAAGCGTGGGATCTATGGATTAAACAAGGATTATAGAAGAAGATCAAAGCAAAGAGTAGATAGACACATCTTAGATTATCAGTTAGATAGATATTTATATAGAACATGCTGGACAGAATTTCTTTAGTGGAAAAAGAGTATATGACACAAGCATTATGTAAGGATGACGTCATGAAGATATGTATGTGTACTGATTGCTTGGAGTAGTCAAGCATACACATGAAAGCATGGATAAACATTGTTGAGGCAAAAGAAGTGTTTATGACATCAACATGATGCTATGCTCACATCATGCAAGGGAAATAACAGATACGTGAAACACTAGTTTGTTGATTCTGTTGTTGGTTCTATTTAGCCTACGAGAAAACATGCATGCCATCAGTTGCATGCTACTGTGCATGCTTGCATCTAGCTTTTGGCCATCGTGCAGCAGGGTGCATACATTGATTTGAAAGGAATGATCATGATGATATAAACGAAACAGAAGCAGCAGCAGATCAAAAGACATTGATAGACTTCATGCGATGATCAGCCGTGATGCGAGCCTCCGGTGTACAGCGGCAACAAGACCTGTATTTGACAGCAGCAAAGAGGCTTACAAAGAGCATCCTTGCCGGGCGTGAAGATGAAAGCAGATGAACTTATTAGCTTGTGCCTGTCCTGGGCGAGATGAAAACAAAGAAGGCACTACGATGCTGCAGAGGGATGGAACGATGGAATGAAAGCAGATGAACTTAGCATGTGTCTGTCCATGGACGAAATACAGAAGCACAGCGGAGATGTGCTTGAATGGATTACGATGCCCAGAAAAAGACAGGGAATACAAAATTGGAAAGAGGATTGGATGAGGATCTCACTGATGTGTACCTCGTAAGAGGAGGAGGCTCCAGTGAGCAGATCAGCACGGCAGTGTTCTGCTCTGTTCGCTCTGATGCTGCCGTTCCAGCGAGGCAACAGCAAAGAGATGGAACCGGTGGCGCAGCTGTACGTGCGGCTGGCGAACTCCTGGAGGTGTCCCTGATTCCACCGGCGGCAGAGACGGATGGAAGTGGCCGGAACTTGAAGGCAGGCAACGGACGACAAACAGTTCGGACTGAGGCTCTGAGCATGCACGGGCGACGGTGAGGAGGGGAAACCAGAGAGGAAGGCGAGGGGTTCCTGAAGAGCAGCTCACCTGCTATTGAAGGAGATGGAGGCGGACGAATGGCAGAGACAGCAGGCAGCGGCCGGCTTGGATTGACGGCACTCCGGTGACGAGATGCGAACGATGGCAGGTGGCAGATCAGCGGCTTGGCGGTGTTCCGGCGACGAGGAGACGACGACAAGCAGCAGCGAACACGACGGTGTCCAGTCACCACGGTGGAGATGTACGGCGACAGTTGTGCGTGACGTCCTGGCGATGCTTGCTGTGTGGCTATTTGCTCTGAAGATGGACGGGCACGACGAACCCACCACCAAGCCGGCGACGGCGCTGCGCGGACAGCGGACACCTGGTGATGGCGCTGCACAGGCAGGGGCAAGGTGAGACGGACTGTGCAGCAAGACGCGCGAGCCTCGGGCGCTCGGCTTTATAGGCAGGAGGCGGCACAGGAGGGAGGGAAACGGCAGGGCTGCACTAATGGAAGGAGGAACAGCCGGCCATTAGAGCTTGGGTGGCCCATAATGGCACTTGAAGGTGGGGTGTGGTGGAGGCCTGGTGAAATTAACAGCCGTTACTACACTAGAGATGAGAGGGCGCAGTGTGCGTGCGAGAGGCGCAACACGCAAACGGCCCACACGGAAGCCGGGCAGTGTGGTGCACGCGTAGAAGAACAGAAGCGTTCCAGACATACGACCCGGGGCGCATGAGCACGAGAGAAGGCGGGCGGCGCGTTGCGCAAGCACGCGGCGGGGGAGGTGAGTCGGCACGAGAGGGGAGCGGGCGCGACCAGGGAGATAGGCGGGCGCATGGGAGCCGAGCAGCTTGGGCACGGGCGGCAGTTATGCAGGCCGGAGGCGAAGTCTGACAGCGGCACGACACGTGCGGGTGTGGCGAGAATGTGCGAGGCCAAGCAGCGCGGGAACCGAGCGGGTGCGGTGGCGTTGCATGCACGGTGACAGGCCACGGGTGGACACAAGCACGAGTCAGCTCTTGCCGGAGAAGAAGGTTGGTGGAGATGGCTGTTACGAATTGAGGAAGGGGAACAGACGGAGCAGCGACATGACCGGCCATTGATGACCATTGCTGGTGGCGGCCGTTACGATAAGAGTGAAGGGAAAGGGTGAATGCTCTAACGAGCATTGAAGACGAGCAAAGATGGTGGGTGACGGAGGAGGCAAAGTGCGGCAGCGGCGCACGCGCGATAGAGAGGTCGAGCAGTCATAGGTGCAAGCGCGGTGTGGCGGCACTGGCCAGACAGAGGTGGGAGGAGGGCCTAACACGTAGGGCCCGGTGTTAGCGGCTGTAAGAGAGAGGAGGTGGAGCAGGCCGTGTTGGGCTGAACTGGGCTAGCTAGAAGAGGTGGACCGGCGCAAGCAGAACGGGCCGAGCGAAGTTTTGGACCGGGAAAAAGATAAAAGAAGGATGGGTTGGATTGACCTAGATTGGAAGAAAGATTTGGAAGTTTGTGTTATTTTGCATGATTTTGAAAACACTAGGACAAACAAAAAAACAAATGCAATGGAAATGAATGCAACACTCAGGGAGACATTTTATTTAATTCCAAAAGACAATCAATTATTTTGCTACACTAAATTTCATGTAAAGAAAACAAATGTTGGTAAAATTTTAAATTATGAGAAAATCATTGGTTAAATTTTTTTCCCTAATAACATCCTGAAATCAGAAAATTTCATGGTGTTACAATGAAACAACGGAGAAGTCCCATATCCAAAGCATCCAAGTTGAAGAGATCGAACAAGTTGCTGATGAACACAGCCAACAGCTCGTATTTTTCATCTTCTCTCATAGGCCACCAGCCGTGCTTGGGCCATACTATGCCCTGAATCAGAGACTCATCCTTGTCCTTACAATGTCCCATGTAGAAATTGTGGAGATTAGTGACAGAAGGAGCAGTATCCGGATGCTTGAGTTCATCAGGACTGAGCATTGCATTTCCAAATTTGTAGTTTGGGTTAATATGAGTCATAGCAACATTGGCCGCCTTCTTCTTGGCGTTTCTCTCAGATGGCTTTCTGGCAGGCTTCTTTTCCTCCTGCTTTGAGATGGCTGAAGAAGGCTTTGTGGTAGGCTTCTGAGACCTTTTATTTTCAGCAATTTTCTGCTGTTGCTACTTTGAGATGGATGAAGAAGGTTTCTCAGATCGCTTTCTGGTAGACCTTTTATTTTCAATGAGTTTCTTTTCCTGCTGCTTTGAGATGGCTAAAGAAGGTTTCTCAGGTGGTGTCTGACCAACAGCTATTGCAGAGATATTGGGCCCAGATGTACCTACAACTTTCTTCGAACTATCGTCGACAGATTTCTCGGCATCACCCAACACATGACTCTAGGCTCCTGCTTTGGCATCATTGTTTTGAGCACTTTCTTTTGGGGATGGAGGTTTTGTTCTTTCATGAGAAGGTGGGGATGTAATTTGCGTTTCTGGGTCTGGAGGAGGAGGTGGTGGGTTACCAGGTTGGTGTTGACGGCTGTTAAGTACCTACTTTAGCCATCAATATACTCATGAATAAAGGAGCATAAGGCATTTCTTACACGTATTTAGTTAGGAATAATGTAGTTCCACTTGTCCTTGGAGATTATTTGATTGCAGGAAAATAAGCAGGAAAAGAGTGCCAAACTCACCTTCTATGGTCCATGCCACATCACCTCATACTAGTGGGCTGCCAACAAGGATGCCATGCATGCAAACCTGCCAACTAGGGAGCCATACATGCATGCCATGCAAGCAATCCAAGTGCAGCAACCCCCGATGAATCAGAGTGTGACACGTGGACAACACTTGGATCCATGGGCCCACAAAGGCAAGCAAATCGCGCCAAAACAGGGTGGACACCGGGAACCGACCTAAGGACCCACAGGGTAGCCTCCAGGAGGAAGCACACCCTGAGAGGGGCCCATAGGGGGTCGGCCGACCCCACTGGTCGGCCGAACCGACCTTGTGGCCGCCACTCAAGGGCTTCCACGTGGTGGTTCCCTATTGGTCCTAGGCGCCATCCCCGGGGTGTTTGCCTCCATTCCTCGCCGGTGCACGGGCCTATAAATAGAAGGAGAGGGGGCTCACTTATGAACCATCCACACTTGCAACACCTCTCTCACTTTTAGTCTCAAGGCTAGGAGGTAGGCTAGAGTAGTTCTAATTCAGGTTCCAAGTCTACTTTGGGATCTTGGTATGAGTTCTCTTGTATCTTATTTCATTTGTATGACTTTGATCTACTTCAGTTATTTATCTATTTCATATAAAGTTGTGTTAGTATACATGAGTGATTTGTTCATGTGTTCTTCACCTGTTCATCATTTAGAGGCTCCTGTTCTTGATGAACAAGGCCTTTTGATTCACTTGACAGGTGACTTTCACATGTTTCTGGTGTTTGTTCATAAGTTAGAGGCTCGTGTTCTTCGTGAACACGACCCTTTGATCCAGTTGAACAGACATAGGAAAACACGAATACGTTTGTGTACCTAACCTGGTTTGATCTAATTAGATGACATGATTGCGTTGTATGATGTCTGTGCTTAAGCTACGGTACTCGGTGTAATTGGCTGGTTTATCTGGTGGCTTGACCTGGGTCACAATAGCCCGGGCCGGTCAAGTCCGGCTAACAACGTAAGCATGGTGCTTGGGTTGCGCAGCTACCTTACTTATGAGTTTATCCCACGGTTTGTCTTGGGGTAGGCCGCGGTAGTGACAGCCGTTGGTCCTCTAAAATCCCCCACGTTCGGATAAGCTGTAGGAGTCTAAAATATAACAACTGGAGTTGTGCGAAAGCAACGCGGGAGGTTATCTCCCCGTGGTACCTGGGTGCTTAAGTCAATGTTCTTCAACGCTAGTGTATCTAACTCGTTCCTACCAGCTTTATGTGTATAGTACATAAGAACCTAGAACTAACTCGTGTGTCGCCTCCTATGCCTAGGACCCTTAGAGAGAGAGAGTGTGTGTGTGTGTGATCACACTACCCCCCATATCATATTTTACCCCTGCACTTGAGTGCCTAATTTATTTCCGTCTATGATCTATACTCATTGCAATAGAGTTGATGTTGTCATTCCGCCAATGCCTTCCTTGGATTCGATACCCTTGGAATACTCCTTTGGGGAAATGCTACAATGGTACTTCCGTGCGCTTGCGGACTCCTGTAGCGTTAAGATCTACGAACCAGCATTTCTGGCGCTATTACCAGGATGGGTTCCAAACCTGTTCTTAGGTGATTGCGTTAAGAAATGTCAACAAGCATTTCTGGCGCCGTTGCCGGGGAAGGCTTAAGGATGACATATCAACACTTTGCATATGTTTATAATCATGACAGGAATAAAACAGTTCTCAATGCAGGCTAACTTGGATTGTCTTCTTTGTCTATTGATGATGAAGACAGGTAGTGCATGACTGGTTTCGACTTGCCATCGAATTTTACTGAAGATCCTGAGTCACTGGTAAGGAAGGCACGAAATCATTTCGGCTCTCCTTCTCGTGAACGTTCGGAAGTCGATCCAGCTTCCTTTGTGCCATCTGCATCAACTTCCATGGCCAACCCTGTCGAGAAGACTCTCCATGAGTACTCCGCTCCCTCTGCTGACCAGGTGCCGACAGGCCCCGTGATCAACACTGGGAATGGAAACTTCGAGATCAAGACCGGCTTAATTACGATGGTACAGGCTAGCCCATTCTGTGGCAAGCCTAATGAAGACGCGAGCGCCCACCTGCAGCAGTTCCTGGAACTATGCAGTACCTTCACTATACGAGGAGTGGAGGAAGATGCTATTCGTCTGCGACTGTTTCCCTTCTCCCTCTTGGGAAAGGCAAAGCAGTGGTTTTATGCTAACCATGCAGAGATTAACACTTGGGCAAAGTGCTCCGCAGCATTCCTCGCGAAGTTCTTTCCGTTGGGCAAAACCAATGTCCTTCGGGGGCGAATTTCAAGTTTCCAGCAGGCAACAAATGAGACTATCCCAGAAGCTTGGGAGAGACTCCAGGAGTACATCCTGGCTTGTCCTCATCATGGGATGGGCAACTGGCTTATTCTTCAAAGTTTCTATAATGGGCTGACTCCGACAGCCCGAGGCCATATTGACGCTGCAGCTGGAGGGGCTTTCTTCTCTCTTACTATCACTGAAGCTACTACACTGATTGAGAAGATGGTTACCAATATGGCGTGGAGTGATGATTGACTCCAGCCACGTCAAAGGGGTACACATACCGTCAAGGAAGCGGATATGTTGCACGCCAAGATGGACCTAATGATGAAGAGAATGGATGATCTAGCCAATGAGAAGGCTGCCATGGCCACCACTACTCAAGCTATGGATGCTCGCATGACTTGCGAAGTCTGTGGTAATACTGGGCATTCAGGGAATTACTGCCTACTACTCAGGAGGATGTGATGTACATGAACGGCAACAACAACGGTTATCGTCCACAAGGAGGTCAAACGTGGAATCAATCACACCCTTATTATCAAGGAGGTAATCAAGGTAATTCTTTCAACCCAAACCAACCTTCCTTGAAAGATCTAGTCTTTGGGCAAGCTAAGATTAATGAAGGTTTTAATAAGAAAACAACTGCCTATGATAAGGCCTTTCAGAGCCTTAATGTTAAAATTGATAGCTTTTCGTGTGCTCTTGAAGACCAGTTGAGCTTTAATGAAATGATAGAAACCCAGTTGGCTCAACTAGTCGCTTCAGTTCCACCAGTTGAAAATGCAAAAACGGTAGTCACGAGAGGGGGTAAGACCACTCGCGATCTGCCCTATCCTAACCATGCAGGAACAAAGAGAAGCACAAGAGGGGATGAAGAGCCCAGTGGAGAACCACTTGGCATGAGGGAGCCCTCACAAGCAAGAGCACCTGAAGACAGGGCGGATAAACCTGAGTGAGACAAATTTATTGCCATTCCCTCAGCGAAATAGGAAGACAACAGTGGATGAACAATTTACTCATTTCGTGGACATGATTCAAAAGGTATATATCAATGTTCCACTCCTTGAGGCAATGCGTGTACCGACGTACGCACGTTACCTCAAGGATATCCTCACCAAAAAGCAAGCTCTACCCATCTCGGAGGTGGCAAAGCTCACAGAAGAGTGTAGTGCAGCTATACTCAATCGTCTTCCAGAAAAGAAGAAGGACCCAGGGTGCCCCACGATCACATGCACAATTGGAACACAGAGATTCGACCATGCTCTCTGTGATCTTGGCGCTAGTGTTAGCGTCATGCCAAAGGTAGTTTTCGACCAACTCAATTATACGGAATTATCCCCAACTACTTTGCAGCTGCAGCTAGCCGATTCCTCAGTCTGGTATCCAGCAGGGATAGCCGAGGACATTCCGGTGAAGGTCCGAGACTGCTTCATTCCAGTGGACTTTGTAGTACTTGACATGGACATTGGTAATGAAGTACCACTCATTCTGGGATGTCCATTCCTGAGCACGGCCGATGCACAAATTGATGTTGGTGCTGGAGTAATCCGTCTCCTCATCAATGGCAAGGAAGAAAGGTTTGAATTCCGCCATGTAAGGAACAATGCTCCATGGTTGAAGGCACACAAGGAACGGGCACTCCTGCCCAAAGAAGTGAAACTACGCAACCACAAGTGGACAGCCTCATTGCCTTTATGAAGAACTTCTGGAAGCAAGAGCAAATGAGTGCAGGACAGAAATCATATTGGAAATCCAAGTCCCAGTCCAGGGCACCACTCCCCGCACCTCGTAAACCACAGATGACCAAGAAGGTGTGGAAAAGAGTGGACAGGGAGCCGACTCCCTCGTCTCCAAGAGCGGCTGACCCTACACTAAGGTAAGTAATGTGGGAGATAGTCTGGCTCTGGAAGACTTCAAACAAAAGAGCCCTTCGCCGACAGGTAAGATCGGTAAGTTATCCTATTCAATAAAAGTTCTGACCTCTAAAAAGAATCAAGATATCCTTGCTCCATTCTGTTCACGCTTTGTCGAAATACGAGCTCATAGGTGAACTCCATCCGGACAACTCCCTTGAGTCTAAACTGTACTAGAGATAGTTGCGACGGCTGGAGGAGCAGAGGGCTTACAACGCGTGGTTGGGATACCACCCTCCACAGTAGTGAGCCTGAAGCTAGCTTGGGGGAGGACCCCCTTTCTGAGGTAACTTGTATCTTTCATTGTTTTCAGAACCCCATATGCTAAAAACACATAAAAATCTGAAAAAGTTAAAAAGACCAAAAATATTTATTTGTTTTCTTAAATTAGTTTGTTTTCATATGCGCGGTAAGAGTGTTCTTATTCTCCATGGTTGAAATGATGAATAGTTGCTATGTTTATTCCTCTTGTATACCTTGTTTACAACTTAGTATCCTATCCAAGTTTTGAGTTTGTTGGCTAATATGATCGAACCTAAGCTTGAAATTTGTGGGTAGCAAAAAGCATGATCTTTGCCTAAGTTGTTGCGAGGTATGATATGGTATAACAGAGTTGCTATGAGCTAGTACTAAGTGATGTGTGATATCCGGAGTTTTCTTTTGAAAAATGATAAAATGATAAGTTCCTCAATGATAAGAAATTCCTATCCAAGGCCATATGTAGATTTTAGCTTCTGTTAAACCTCCACATATGCTACTTGATTTCTTCATTAAGTTTTGTCGAATTGTTGTGACCCTCGGCAAGTAACTTGTCATACTCCTATGATCAAGATCACGTACACACCACCATATGCGAAACTTCTACACTAGAAGCTAGCAACCATCATTTCATCCATTTCCCGTCCATTCCACAAAATAAAGCTCCGCGCATGTTCCGTAATTACTTTCCCTCCAAAAATATTCAGCAAGGACTATGGGCTATGTTAAAAAAAAGGGGAAGAATAAAGAGACATAGCCCAAGTCTCAAAAAATTCGAAAAGGAGGGGAGTAAAATCATGCAAAGAGGAGTTCATTATCCATCCACCATACACACACTTTTGCACATCTTGATCAGGGTGTATGACTTGTTCTCCTAAGGATCCAGTTTTCGACTCGACAATACATGAGAAACAGGTATGCCACATGTTTTCCCTACCTACAGCTCCACATATCAGCTTATTAGGAGTAGGGAGTGAAAGAAGGCAAACCAAAGCCCTGGTGAGGAATTATACACATTGAGCGATCCGAGAGTATCATTTGAGGAACTTTGATTTCTTTTTGAAAAACCTGCAAAAAACCTCCGGATTGATAACTGATCAAGGTACATGTGATTAGTAATCTTTATACAACCATTCTATCTTTCAACCGCCCAAGGCAGGTGAAGCTACATGCCCCATATCAATCGAGTGTAAGGTAAGATCAATGCCAACTTCTTCAACTCTTGATAGAATACCTAGCTCTATCTTGTTGTACATTAGGATTACAACATCGTAGCAACTCCTGATCAACCAACCTAAGTCCTTAATCTCTTGCTCGGGACGAGCAAGAGGCTAGCTTGGGGGAGTTGTTGACGGCTGTTAAGTACCTACTTTAGCCGTCAATATACTCATGAATAAAGGAGCATAAGGCATTTCTTACACGTATTTAGTTAAGAATAATGTAGTTCCACTTGTCCTTGGAGATTATTTGATTACAGGAAAATAAGCAGGAAAAGAGTGCCAAACTCACCTTCTATGGTCCATGCTACATCACCTCATCCTAGTGGGCTGCCAACAAGGATGCCATGCATGCAAACCTGCCAACTAGGGAGCCATGCATGCATGCCATGCAAGCAATCCAAGTGAAGCAACCCCCGACGAATCAGAGTGTGACACGTGGACAACACATGGATCCATGGGCCCACAAAGGCAAGCAAATCGCGCCAAAATAGGGTGGACACCGGGAACCGACCTAAGGACCCACAGGGCAGCCTCCAGGAGGAAGCACACCCTGAGTGGGGCCCACAGGGGGTCGGCCGACCCCACAGGTCGGCCGAACCGACCTTGTGGCCGCCACTCAGGGGCTTCCACATGGTGGTTCCCTATTGGTCCTAGGCGCGATCCCCGGGGTGTTTGTCTCCATTCCTCGCCGGTGCACGGGCCTATAAATAGAAGGAGAGGGGGCTCACTTATGAACCATCCACACTTGCAACACCTCTCTCACTTTTAGTCTCAAGGCTAGGAGGTAGGCTAGAGTAGTTCTAATTCAGGTTTCAAGTCTACTTTGGGATCTAGGTATGAGTTCTCTTATATCTTATTTCATTTGTGTGACTTTGATCTACTTCAGAGTTTTATCTATTTCATATAAAGTTGTGTTAGTATACATGAGTGATTTGTTCATGTGTTCTTCACCTGTTCATCATTTAGAGGCTCCTGTTCTTGATGAACAAGGCCTTTCGATTCACTTGACAGGTGACTTTCACATGTTTCTGGTGTTTGTTCATAAGTTAGAGGCTCGTGTTCTTCGCGAACACGACCCTTTGATCCAGTTGAACAGACATAGGAAAACACGAATACGTTTGTGTACCTAACCTGGTTTGATCTAATTAGATGACATGATTGCGTTGTAACAAGTCTGTGCGTAAGCTACGGTACTCGGTGTAATTGGCTGGTTTATCTGGTGGCTTGACCTGGGTCACAATAGCCCGGGCCGGTCAAGTCCGACTAACAACGTAAGCATGATGCTTGGGTTGCGTAGCTACCTTACTTATGAGTTTATCCCACGGTTTGTCTTGGGGTAGGCCGCGGTAGTGACAGCCGTTGGTCCTCTGAAATCCCCCACATTCGGATAAGATGTAGGAGTCTAAAATATAACAACCGGAGTTGTGCAGAAGCAACGCGTGAGGTTATCTCCCCGTGGTACCTGGGTGCTTAAGTCAATGTTCTTCAACGCTAGTGTATCTAACTCGTTCCTACCAGCTTTATGTGTATAGTACATAAGAACCTAGAACTAACTCGTGTGTCGCCTCCTATGCCTAGGACCCTTAGAGAGAGAGTGAGTGTGTGTGTGATCACACTACCCCCCATATCATATTTTACCCCTGCACTTGAGTGCCTGATTTATTTCCGTCTATGATCTATACTCATTGCAATAGAGTTGATGTTGTCATTCCGCCAATGCCTTCCTTGGATTCGATACCCTTGGAATACTCCTTTGGGGAAATGCTACAATGGTACTTCCGTGCGCTTGCGGACTCTTGTAGCGTTAAGATCTACCAACTAGCATTTCTGGCGCTATTACCAGGATGGGTTCCAAACCTGTTCTTAGGTGATTGCGTTAAGAAATGTCAACAGTTGGGAATGAATCTGTTCTGTAATTTGCGTTTCTGGGTGTGGACGAGGAGGAGGAGGTGGGTTACCATGTGGGGAATTTTGTTCTGTAATTTGCATTTCTGGATTTGGGTTTTGTCCTGTAGTCTGTGAACGAGAAGGAAACTGTACCATAGTGTGCGAACAAGATTTTGCAATTGGTGCTCCCTTGATGTGAATGTGACACCTCTTCCACTGTATCCTCTGGTGTAGAGCTTGTCAAAGTGTCGTCACCTCGTCATTAGGAGGGTGTTCCAGTGTGTGATCCCTAAAGACAGAATATACATGCAGCACTTCGACCACAACACAGTCTTCATGAATCGGGACTGTGTGTAGCGTAGTCTGCTCTGGTTGAACCACATCAATTGCAGCTTCACATTCAACACCGTGAAATATGATCCATAGGCCACAGTCTGTGGGTTCAGTCAACGTGCCTATAAGGTCTTCCTGTGTGGGGGAAGCAATGTGCACTACCTCTGTCGACAACTTTGTAGCGCTGTTGATCAAACCTACATTATCTGCGGACGCACAGCTACTCTTCAGTCCGGCCGGTGAAGGGCTTGTGCGATTGGACACTAGTGCAAACACCACCTGAGTGCCATCATGTCAAGCATATCCTTCTCCATCTCAGCCTTGAGTTCTTGCTTGATTTCTTCCTTCATCTGTTGCTTATCAACTGATGAGTCAGTACTGGCCCTCTTCCTCTTCCTGTACATGGAAGCGTGCTGAGGCCATGCAAACTTCCAGCCCTGGTAGCTGGAGACACCATGCACGCGACCTGGTTGTTCGGGGTGGCCCAAGCACTGACTTAGCACATCATTCTCCCTCAGCCATGAAGTCATTCCTGAAGATTCTGCATGTGCATTCTTTTCCATGATGTCTGCAGCCACACTTTCATTTGCTACTTTGTTGAACACTACCTCAGCAACACCGTCTTTCACCACTAGTTTACTCCTTGCTCGCATCCAATTCCTAGAACGATCATCAGTGATGGCATCATATGGGTTGGCGATCCCAGCCGCAGCTAATTTCCTGTCCTCTTCCTCCCACAGTGGTAATTTTCCACAATAACCAGCTGGACCCATGCTGTGCTCGTTTGTGTTCAGGCTTCGAAGTGACTTGAACTTGCCACTAAGAGATGAGGCTTCCTCGGGGTCCTGCTGTTTCACAAACTCTGTCCACTCTTCCGGCTTGATAAAGTCGTGCTTTCCAAATGGCTCGAGTCCTTTTCTGACAAAATCTCGCCTAAGCTGAAATCTGAATTGTCTCCATGCCTTGGCTGCAATCTTCCACAAAAGCTTGAATGCCTGCTCTTTCATGTCTTCCTGGAACTCCAAGTGTTTCTCCATATAGGTTTCAAACAAGTACCAGTTTTGTTCATCGCTTAGTTTTTTTATTTCTGGCAAATCCAAAGGTATCTTTTGTCTAGCAATGAGCCCTGCAAGCACCCTGAACCTGCGCTTTTGTGTCAATGGTACTGGCATCCCCCCTCTCTCAACCTCAGTGACTACCATTTTGTCTCTTGGCCACTTTGTCGCTGTCCTTGGCACTCTGGCTCGGCCCGTAGCCCCACCCACCTGCTCTTGTTCTTCACTAGCAGTGGCATATCCATCTTCTTCATTATATGCATCTTCTTCAAATTGTCCAGGTCGGCAGTCCTCGACAGAGTTATCCTGTGAATTAATTGTTAAGGGATTATGAGAAAGGTCAGCTCAGTGTCCAAGAATAGCACAAAAAGCAAACCATACTGCTAGCTCTCCCAGGAGACATGCTACACCAAGAGACAAGTAGAGCACATTTTTAGTTAACCATGCATAACAGCTAATCATTTATCTAATCAACACCCACAGAACTGTCTACAAGACCATACAAATGAAAAAATAATTACAGTAACTAGTTTAGCCCACTATAATCTCATTGGTTCTATGGTAAACCATTAACATAAATGCAATATTCAGAAACCAAAAAATTAGTTCAGGCAATACGACCTTACCATTTTAAAGAGGAAGATGCTCGCTGCCTCTGTTGTTGATGAGGTACTTATTCAACTTGGAGAGAATGTCCAAATGTACATATGGACCAAGAGCAAAACCAAATATAAGAGTGAGTCCAAAGGAAAATGCTAAGTATACATTTTGAAACTCGAAACCCTAACTGAGCATCAGTGGCGGAGCCAGAAAAAAAATTTAGCTGGGGCGACACCTAATGACGGACCAAACCAAAATGAAACACACACCAATTCACACATCTATATGCTGCAGTTGCACAAATTTTAGTGAAAATTTTCAAAATGTAGTCTTAAATTTGAAGAACAAAGACACAAATTAGCAAGTACTAAGGTCCTATGAGTCATGGTGCCATCTAGAAATACTACCGAAGCTTAAAAATATCGTCAGAGAAGAAGGAACATAGTCGAGTTAGGGCAGATTAGCTGGGGCGGCTGCCCCAGCTGGCCCCAATGTGGCTACGCTACTAGTGAGCATAGTCAAGAATGTATCTTAATGATGTAGGAGGGATTTCTAGCATGCAGTTCACCTTGTCACTGTCGGAGCGGAGGGATCTCTAGTCGCCACGTCCTCGCTTCGACCTCGTGGCTGGATCCCTCCTCCTCCTCCTAGTCGTCGTCGCTGGAAGGTGAGGGGTGGTGTGGCGCGCGTCTCAGCGAAGGTGTGTAGCGCGCATCGCGTCGCAGGGGGGAGGGGGTGAGGGGAGGAAGGCGCGGGTGAGGAAGCGGCGGCGGAGGGGGCGAGGGGGAGGAAGCGGCGGCGGCGCGAGGGGGAGAAAGACGACGGCACGAGGGGAGAGTGAGGAGGCGGCTGCGTGAGGGAGTCGTCTTTCCCTACTAACCCTAGAGCGAGTGGGCGTGTGTGGGCCTTAAAACTGAAAGGCCCAATATTATTAGGAAAACGTGTCAGGCTGGGGCTAGTTCTATTCGAATGAAGAACGGTTCGCTTCATTTTTCCCTTTTAATCTGCAATCAAAGATTTGAATCACGTATTTCTCCGTCATTCGTAATCCAAATTTGATGATACTTGTTTCTGATTTTTTCTAAAGTAATCTTCTATTCATTTATGACATTGTTTTGTATATAACTCCATTTCCTGGATGTTGTTTATATGCCTTTATCTTGTTTCTTACAAGTAACATAGAAATAATATATGTTTTACACAAGCATTACTAATGAAACTTTGTATTTCGTAATGTTAAGGTGAACACAAGGTTGTGTTAAAATTTCAAATGTATATGAGTTCGAACATGTTGTGAAGTATGGAAAACTTCAGTGTTGAAGTATAACATTCTAGGAAACTATGTGAGAGATGTACACATTTGTACACAAGTATGATCTTCCTTTTGAGAAACCATTTGAAATTTTTATGACAAGTTTAGGGACCCAAATTATGTTGCCAAGTCAATTTGTATAATTTTTAGACCAACCTAAGATGTTATTAGAATTATTATATCCTGACCACGAGATAAAAATTCGAATTTTGATAATTTTGGTTACACAAGTGTGCCTGCTGATATTTTATTCGAATAATAAATGACCAACTACGAATTGTTCGTATTTTTAATGAATTTTTAGGTGCTGTTTAATGGGCTCTAATATTTGAGGGAAGCAAGTTTCATTTCAAAAAAAATAGTGTCGGGCCCACGCGTCAGCGTCAGCAACCTATATAAAAAAGATAACCCTACCCGCCCAACAAAGAATACGCAGGTTCACCAACCCGCGTCGCCAACAACTCTCCATTGTGCGAAATGTTATTATTTGGTCTATATTTGGTCCAACTTCAAAGAGTTTGACTCCTCGATAAAAAACTGTTGCCCTGCTGGCCCCTTCATCTACCCGCGAAAAAACCACAACTGCATAAACTCCTCATCGTCCTCATTCCTCAGCGCGTTCTCTCTCTGCGCGGGGGTAGGAGATTAGGGATGAGAAGACGGTGGTTGCCATTTTTCCCGGAGATGCCTAGCAGGCCGCACCAGCCCTCGCTGCTGGAGGACCTCCCTCAGGAGGTCCACATTGAGATTGCGGCGCTCGTCGGTGCGACCTTGGAGCGGCCCTTGGCTGACCTCCGCAGCCTACGAGGTACCTGCTCAACCATGCGTCGCCTGTGTAGCCACTGCGACGTCGGCCGGCGTTTGTTGATAGAGGCGATAAGAGATGAGATTGCTTGGATGTGGGACCTCACCGCTTACACAACCTTCCTTACTATTCTGACCGATCTCGGCAATCCGGGGGCTTGCTTCTACTCCGGGATCAACGCCGTGTTCATGGAAAATAGGCAAAGTGATGATCTCCAGCGCACCACCGATGGTGGGCACAATGCGGCGGCCTATCTGTACGCCATCTTGCTATACAGGGACAATGGCGGTGCCGCCGCCGCCGACACCACGAAGCGGTACATGAGGCAGGTCGCGGGTGGTAGCGGGACAACGACACGGGTGAGCAACGAGGGTTGTGTGCCTTTGCGCAAGAAGGCCGCGAAAGCTATTTGGAGGACGACGTGGCGCATTTGGGGAGACCCGCCGCCGCCGCCGGCACAGGTGCACAGAGATCAGCCGTGCGCAGGCAACGGCTGCAGCGTGGATAAAGGATTTGAGAAAATTGCTCTGTATTGCACCGAAGCCTGTAGGCTCCGTCGTGAAATGGTGAAGCTCGAATGGGCAATAGGAAACTAAATCTATGTTTTCCTTTTGCACCTGCAAATTAAATCTATGTTGCTTGTATTATCTGTGTGAATTTATGGAAGAGCAACAAAGGAGACGCGGATCTAGTTTTATTCGAATGAAGAACAGATCGCTTTTCCCCTTTTAATCTGCAATCAAGATTTGAATCACGTATTTCTCCGTCATTGATAACCCAAATTTGATGATATTTGTTTCTGATTTTTTCTAAAATCAACTTCTATTTATTTATGACATTGTTTCGTATATAACTTCGTTCATTTCGTGAATGTTGTTTATACGCCTTTATCTTGTTTTCTTACAAGTACAACATAGAAATAATATTTGTTTTACACAATCATTACGAATGAAACTTTGTATTTCGTAATGTTAAGGTGAACACAAGGTTGTATTAAAATTTCAAATGTATATGAGTTCGAACATGTTGTGAAGTATGTAAAACTTCAGTGTTGAAGTATAAAATTCTAGGAAACTATGTGAGAGATGTACACATTTGTCCACAAGTATGATCTTCCTTTTGAGAAACCATTTGAAATTTTCATGATGAGTTTAGGGACCCAAATTATGTTGCCAAGTCAATTTGTAGAATTTTTAGACCAACCTAAGACGTTATTAGAATTATTATATCCCAAACATGAGATAAAAATTCGAATTTTGATAATTTTGGTTACACAAGTGTGCCTGCTGATATTTTATTCGAATACTAGATGATCAACTATGAATTGTTCATATTTTTAATGAATTTTTAGGTGCTGTTTAATGGGCTCTAATATTTGAGGGAAGCAAGTTTCATTTCAAAAAAAATAGTGTCGGGCCCACGTGTCAGCGTCAGCAGCCTATATAAAAAAGATAACCGTTGCCTGGCCGGTCGAACCCACCTGACAACAAATGAGACACGGGGTCTCGAACCCGCGTCGGAAATGACTCTCGATTTTGGAAACGAATATAACATCCTGAATGGGATAAGCGCAGCACACACCACACTCTGTCCTCTGAGCTCCCTGCTTCTTCTTCCCCGCTCTGAGCTCCACCGCCGCCCGCCCTTCCTTTCCCCACCGTCGCGCACATGTCGCACTACGCCAATTCGTCTGGAGGTGGACGTGGCAGGAGCAGGTTTCAATGTGGCCGGGGCAGTCGCATTCACTCCATCGGCTTGGATCCAGTCGGTGAGCTAAGCGGCTTCCCACTGGTCCCTTACCCAGACTGTGGTATGGCTCGGGTGGTGGAGGGGAGGACGCAGAAGGAAGGTGAAAACCACGGTCGTCTTTATTTCAAGTGTGCGAGGAACGCGGTGAGTAGTCTGAGCTGTGATTTCCCAAATTTGAGTTAGGGCTCTTATGTGCTTTTGATTTGCAGAGTTCCCCAAGCTTTGTGGATATTATCGTTTCGAGAAGGAGTATCTCCAGATGCTGAAGGATGCTGGCGTCATATCTTTTCGACCGTCGAACTGGGCAGACGTGATCAATGAAGTAGTTGATTCAGTGGATTGTCAACTTGGGAGCGACAATCAGAGGAAAGCACCAGACGACAAGCAGAGGAAGAAAGCACTGGAGGAGAAGATGGATAATGTGATCTGGAAGATGAACTTGATTATTGTGGGTGCTGTTTGTGTAGTATTTGGATATTTACTGGGGATGTATGCTGCAAAGAAGTAATTGTGATGTGAAAAGTGGTGCTTTAATTTGTTTCATCTGTGTGAATGAGGAATGAAAAATTTGTCACAGATGACAAACTTAAATGTATGAATGAAGAAAATGGAATGGAATGACAATTGGGTCACGAATCTTAATGTGTCACATATCACAAATTTCATCAATTCATCTGTGTTGACATTTCAGTGTGAAATTAACCAGCCTGCACCCGCGTCTCCAATGATTCTATACAGAGTTTTTCAAAACTCAGAATCTTTTCACTAACAAATAGAGTAACAAACATTGCAATTCATTGTTGCCCCGCTGCCACTCTGCCCTGCCACTCTGCCATTGTTAGATGTAGTTCATCACAAGTTCAACAAACACACAGGAGGAACACATATTAATAGAGGAACATGTTCATGACAAACAAGCAGAGTTCCCAATGTTTGACCAAAAGCCACTCTACCCTACCACTTAGATGTAGTTCATCACAAGTTCAACAAACACACAGGAGGAACAAGCAGAGTTCCACGAACAAACAGAGGAGGACGAACACACAGAGGAGGAACAAATTAATTAAGCTAAGGTAGAAGACTTGTCACCGCCGCCAGAGGAGCCCCACCGTCGGAGCCGGAGTCAGAGCCGCCGAGGCCACGTTCGTCACCGCCGTCGAAGCTGCCATTGTCGCCGTCGCCGTTGCCGTCGTCGTCGTCGTCGCCGTCGCCGTCGCCCCAGACCATGACTCTCTGAAGGTCCCCAGCCAACCAATGGATCTTGAAGGCGAAATCCTTCATGGACCTCTGCAGCGGATCATTGGGTCGTGCAAGCCGAGCCCAACGGCCACCTGTTGAAGCTTCCTGAAAGCTTCGGCCAAGAGTTGGACGGACCAAATGTTGTCCAAAACTAGTTGAGAACGCAGAGAGGAGGGCTCCACGGGCGGCGGCGTCGGTGCCTCCTCGGCCGGCGGTGCCTTGGTGACCGGAGACGGTGGTGCTGGGGTTTTCTTGGTGGCACGCTTGAGGAAAGCTTATGGAAGAAGCTCTTGGCCGGCCGGGCATTTATATGACAAGACGGGGAACTGTCAGGCGGCCAGTCTTCCCACTGCGGCACGCCACTACGCCTCGGAACGCGGTACGCTGCGACGACGCGTGTCCACTAACCAGCGTCGCATTTGACAAAAGACTTTGACTCCCTCCGTCCCGCAAAGACTGTTCATATACCTTATTTTAATACCTCTTTTCAAGTTCCAATGCAAAGACTGTTCATATAGCTTATTTTAATTTATTAATACCTCTATTCGCTGCAAACCGACCACAAAGGAAATAGTTCTCCTTTCTCCTTTTAATCTGGAACCAAATTTTGTGTCACGTATTTCTCGGTCATACGTAATCCAAATTTGATGATTGTTTTTTCTTATTTTTTCTAAAATCTCCATCTTTTCATTAATTTCATTGTTTAGTGTATATTTCCTTTTCGTTAGTAATGTTTTTATGCCTTATCTTGTACTTGATAAGTAGAACATAGAAATAATATTTGTTTTACACAACCATTACTAATGAAACTTTGTATTTCGTATTGTTAAGGTGGACACAAGGTTGTGTTAAATTTTTAAATGTATATGAGTTCGAACATGTTGTAAAGTGTGGAAAACTTCAGTATCAAAGTAACATTCTAGGAAACTATGTGAGAGATGTACACATTTGTACACAAGTATGATCTTCCTTTTTAGAAACCACTTGAAATTTTTATGACAAGTTTAGGGACCCAAATTATGTTGCCAACTCAATTTGTAGAATTTTTAGACCAACCTAATACGTTATTAGAATTATTATATCCCAAACACAAGATAAAAATTCGAATTTTGATAATTTTGGTTACACAAGTGTGCCTGCTGATATTTTATTCGAATACTAAATGACCAACTACTAATTGTTCATATTTTTAATGAATTTATAGGTGCTGTTTTATGGGCTCTAATATTTGAGGGAAGCAAGTTTCATTTCAAAAAAAATTAGTGTCGGGCCCACTTGTCAGCGTCAGCAACCTATATAAAAATGATAACCGTTGCCTACCCGCCCCCACATGACAACCATTGTGACGCGGGTTCTCGAACCTGCGTCGGCAATGGCTCTCCATTTTGGAAAATGAATATAAGAAGATCCCGAATGGATAAGCGCAGCACACACGACACTTTCCTAATTTCTCACTAGGGATTAGCGGAGGTGAGCGGAGGCGGCGCCGGCGAGGTGAGCGGAGGCGGGGACACGATGATGAGCACCGACGAGGGGCCAAGCAGCGGACGACCCCGCGCACCGTGGATCAAGGAGGAGAAGCCGAACGCGATGCAGTGCCGCAACTGGATCCACACGCGCCGGTGAGATTGCGGCAAAGATGGAGACGACTATGACCGTTGGAGAGGGGCCAAGCAGCGGTGCAGCGAACCCAAAGCCGGAGATGAGCGTCATCGACTGGATCCTCTCGGGTTCCGACGAGGGGCCATGCAACGGCAGGGAGGAGCGTGCCGGCGAGGGGGCAGTGAAGAGGGCAAGGCGCCTGCCTCACGTCTGTGACAGCAAATGTCTTGCAACGACGGACCTCATATCCGACGCTGGCAACTACCACGACGACGGCGAGGCAAGTTTCTCTGAATCACAGTGCCTTTTACTTGATTTATAAATGGAGCAGCTTGATCTTGAGCTTGATCTACTTGTTCCTATGAAATGGCTTGTTCCATAGAGATTTTGTAGGATTTCTAACATGATCAATGTAGCAACTTGTTCCTATGAAATGGCTAGCTTGTTCCTTTGTCTATCTCAATATTCTCATTCCTATATATGGTTCATCCAAATTATCAATGTAGCAACTTTCCTATGTTTTTCATTCCATAGGAATCAAAATGGCATGACACTGTTTGGGAATACGTGAAACCTGAGGTTGATAATATTAAGGAAGAAATGCACATCCTCCTCAAAAAGGCTGCATTCATGAGGTGGTACAAGTTTGTGGCTGAACAAAATCTACAACCCATGGAAGATGCGCTCGATGTGTTTCAAGATACCTTGGTTGCATTTGAAGAGGCTGCAAAAAAAGCAAACCTTAGTTGAAGATACCATGCATTTGTTGATGTTGAAGGGGGCATGCTTTTGTTGATGTGCATGGTCAGATAGCATGACCATTGTAAAAATGTGACAGGCAAGTTAAGGCCTAGCTAGATGGACAAGTTAACTATTTGTAATAATTACGTATATCTGTGTGGATCTTTGTGGACAAGTAATCTTTATCTATATATGTGGACAAGTTATCTTTATCTATATTATGTCTGTTTTGTCTCAAAAGATTTTTTGTTGATTATGCCTGTATGTCGAAATGGGAGCCCTGAGAGATCGGGCTGACCTGTCAATCACGACAGATACAAAGGATACTACGCGGGATGGTTATTCCGCGTCGCATTTGCCCCTCCAAACCGACGAGGAGGAGCCGGCCCCACGCGCCGCCCCCCGTGCATTGGAGACGAGGTTTGGCTTATCCACGTATCCTTTGTTCCCAATGTTTGACCAAAAGCCACTTTCCCCTGCCACTCGATCTGCCATTCTGCCTTCCTTCTCAAACCTTCTGTCTTCCTCGTCTCCATCGCCTTCTCTCCCCTTCTCCTTCCCCGTCTCCGTTGCAGAGATGGCCGGCGGAAAGCAGCCATTTTGCTGCGACTCAAGAGGGAGGTTCTGCAGCGAGGAGGAGAAGGCCCCGCCTGCCGCCCCCGCCAAGAGAGTGAGGTTCCGCGGCGAGGAGGAGAAGGCCCCGCCCGCCGCCCCCGCCAAGAGAGTGAGGTTCCACAACGAAGAGGTCTGTTCTTCATCGGCCAGGGTGAGGAGGCCGTACACGCGAGCAAGCGCCAAGGGGGTGGACTCCGGCGATGCCCGATAGGCAGAGGCCGAGCCTTCCTCGAGTTTGGTATGCTTGAAGTTAGGTTTATGCTTGAAATTGAATTCCTGCTACTCATCATATGCTGCTCACAAAAATGTTGAACTCATTCTGTATACTGCTTCAATTTCTGAATCTTCATGCTCAGCGACTTTTATTAACTAAACATCCAGTGCCTTCACCGATCAATGGTTCCAATGCATCAATTTTCCATTGTTTTAGGAAGTTGTTGTACCAGCACATGACATTGTCAGGATCTGAACAGAAATCGACAGGCTCAAAAAAACCTTAGACTACATCTGCACATTCCTAAACAGGATGGAAAGAATGAAGAAGGATGACATTGGTAAAGAGAAGCAGCAGGCAAGTTCTGAACCTAGTTACAGCTAAACAACTTTCTTGTTTGACCGGTTACAACTTTATGATATTAAACTTGGCAATCTAATTGTGAAGCTTGCTTCAATTTGCCTTTGTTTTAGAAATGTGTTGTTACTCAGGAGCAAAATTATTAACCTTTCAAGTAGAAATTTTGTTATGCTTGAAATTTAATGCATGGTACTCATCATATGCTGCTCACAAAATTGTTGAACTTATTCTATATACTACTTCAATTTTTGAATCTCCATGCTACATCAACTTTTATTAACTGAACATCTAGTGCCTTTGTTTTAGGGAGGTGCTGTAGCTTGGGAGGACATTGACATGATCTGGAAACAAATCCACAGGATCAACCAAGCTCTGAACCCAGTTACAGCTAAACAACTTTCTTGTTTGACCAGTTACATCTTTCATGATATTAAACTTGGCAATCTAATTATGAAACTTGCATCAATTTGCCTTTGTTGTAGAAATGTGTTGTTACTCGGGAGGATCTTCACTGCATCTGGAAAGTACTCGATAAGGTGGATAGAAGGATGGATGACAAGGCTGTGGATGACATAAGTCTCCTAGCAAATGGTCAGAAAATACTAGAATCTGAGGTGGAGAAGCTTAAAGGTGCACAGAAGATGAAGGATATTGAACTTGGCGAAGCTGCAAAGAAGAATGCTGAGCTGCAGGAAAGACTTGTAAAACTAGAGGCAAAGATAGCTGAACTTGAGGCTATAGCACAAAAGAAGCCATCTAACTAGTGCCCCTGCTGATGCACGTCAGATGTGATCATGTGAATCTGTTTTTTCTGAACATTAGGCATGTCATATGTGAACATGTGATGCTAGCTATATATGCATCTTAAATATGTAGAATATGCTCTTATGACTACTATCTATGTGTACTTGTGGTTTTGCATCTTATTAAGAGACATGATTATATGTTTGTGTGATATCTAATATTTGCTATGATGACATAGTCAAATATTTGACGGCAGTGAGAGTGCTAATGGACTTCAATTATTGAGCTCTGAGTCTAGTAACAGGTGTCAAATTGTCATCAGTAACGGACTTAAAAGCACGTTACCGATATGGTAGTGATCGGTAACAGACTTAAAGAGCCCGTTACCGATAGGGCAGTGATCGGTAACGGACTCAAAGGGTCTGTTACCGATAGGTTTAACTTTCGTAACGGTCGCATTTTAACGTCCGTTACAAAGAATAACTGTAACGGGTGTTTAAGAAGCCCGTTACTGGAAGTCCTCATTGGTAACGGGCGCTGTGTTGGCCACGCCGGGGTCGAGCCTGCCACGCTTATGCGCAACGGGCGCCAAACAACAACCGTTACAGATGGGGTCCATGTAACGGGTGTTAAGGGCCCGTTACAAATGCTGCGTGACCTATTTGAGGTTTTCACGTAGTGTCATGACAGATCTTGTGAGAGGGATGGATGTTCGGGCGGCTTGCTAGACCTTGTATGAACCTTTCATGGTATGTATAGAAGCTTCGGCGTGGTTCATCTAGTATCTTTTTGTCTCCCGCATTTTCCGTTTTGGTGATTTTCGGAGCTCTTTTTGGGGATTTTCGTGGTGGCTTGTTTGAGGGGTCTCTTGAAGGGATTCTTGTTGGGTGTCACACATGAGGTTTTCGTGCCTCTTCTCTTGGTGACTTTGCCCCAGAAATCCTTTGGGAAATCCTTTGATTTGGGTGGATTTCGGAGTTCTTGGAGTTCTTGACCTAGAGGCCTTCGATTCGCGATTCCTCTTGATTGGATGGGTTTCGATGGATATCCTTTGGTGGAGAGGTCATTCATGAGGTGACTCAGCTATCCCCGAAGTTTCGTTGCAATCCGTGGAGTGAATCGAAAGATCGGGTGAAGGGAAGTTGGGAGTTGACCCGTAGCCAGTTTCTGCAGGGGAGGCGGTCTGACCGCCCTGGGGGTTTCGCGAGGAAAATGTTCATTTTCCCGGGATTTTCTCTGAGAGCTTGTTTGCCTTGATCAGAAGAGTTTCCAGGCGAAATCTTGGGTCGTTTTGGAGTCATGAGCTTCGAGTTGTGGTTTTGGGTAATTTCTCAGCCTAGGCGGTCTGACCGCCCTGTCCATGCAGTCTGACCGCCCCTGGCAGAAAATTTCCCATGTGTTGTTTCCGTGTTGTGGTTGAGTAGTTTCAGTGCTTGCTGGTGAGGTTTGCTCCTATGATCAGTAGCACTCCAGTGGCTACGTGGTCTTGGCAAACGTGCGGATAGAGTGGTGAAAGTGATTTTGGGATCGAGGCCGTGTTCATCTCGTTGGAGGAGCTATCTCTCTCGAGAAAGAATTTTTATCGGCTCCCATTCACTCCTCCCTCTCTGGTCGCCCAATCCGGTCCTTCATTCCGCCACTGCTCCCATAGCCTAGCCTATTCACTAGTCAAAGTAATAGACGAAGTCTCCTCAGTGGTGGCTATATTGGCTCTAGGGCCATCACGGCCTCTACCTTGGCTTCCACCTTGATTTCCACCACGGCTACCACGGACCTCCTCCATAGCCATCATGAGTACTTCCACGACCTACACAGAATCCACCTCGACCACCACTACCTCTAGGCTTGGGACAATCATAACTCAAGTGCCCCTTTTCCTCACAATTATAGCACTCCCTGTCTTCAATTGCAACATAGGCTGGCTTGACAGAATTACCACTACCCATCACTCGAAGCCTGATCTCCTCAACAATCATGGCTGCAACAACCTCATCCATAGTAGGAAGACTCTGCTAGTGACAGAAGGCGGCTCTCCTACTCTCAAACTCAGGATCCAGATTCTTCAGAAAGTGAGCCACCCTTCTATCCTCCACCCACTTATGGACAACTTGGGCATCTCGTGGAGTCTCCATTTGGAGAGAAGCATAGTGATCTAGCTCTTCCCACAAGTACTGAAGTTCGCTTGCATACTACTCCACTGATCTTCCCCCTTGTTTCACTACATCTGCCTTGTCCTGAATCTCCATCATCATCATCACATTCCCCTTCCCAGAGTACAAGTAACTCAATGTTCTCCATATCACTAATGCAGTGCGCATGTCTTCCACCCTCTTGCTAACAGTGGGAGACATAGATGCCAACAACCATGCCACTATCACAAAGTTTGTTGCATGCCAAACTCTCCACTCAGGGCTGAGCTTATCAGCCGGCTCAACACAGGTCTCCAAATAATGCTCCACTCCCTTGCCTCCTAAAAGCACACACACTCTCCTTGACCAGCTCAAGTAATTCTTGCTGCCCTCTAACCTCACATCATTTGGCACAAGCTCCAGTTTCAGTTTTGATGGGTCTGCATTCGCCTCGCCACCAATCAGACCCAACCCCATGAGCTCTTGGATCATACTCCTCATTCCACTCATCATTTCACTCTTTGTAACCAGTGAACTATCACCAATACCCTCAGTCTCTCCCGCTTTCTTCCTCGCCTCAGCCTCTTCTGGACTCGTTTTTCCAACCACAAAAGGAATGGCAGGGATCACCAGCAGACACACCCGCACCCTGCTCCTTCATGCCAGCACCAACACACCAAATCCCTGCTCCTTCACGCCAGTAGTAGCACACCAAATCTCCACCCAATCACAGTAGCCGCACGACCGTGACCTCCTTCTGCTACTCTAGCACCCAGGCCACGACTTGCAGCCGCCGCTCCTTGCACCATTGGCCTGCTTCCTCCTGCACGCCTCCTCTCCAAATCGCAGTGTGCCCTCCGGCCCGTCGCCACGCACGCCTGCACACCACCGCGGAGCCGCACGTCGCCGCACATGCCCGCGTGCCACTGCGGAGCCGCACGTCGCCGCACATGCCCGCACGTCGCCGCGGAGCCGCGCATCGCCGCACGCCTGCGGAGCCGCGCACGCCCTCCGGCCCGATGCCGTCGAGCCTCGCGTGCCCTACGCACTGCCGCCGTCGATGCCCGAGGTGAGCGAAACCCTAGCTCTAATACCATGTTGCGATTTGCGATTAGGAATTTTGGCTGGGTCAACCCTTCACCACAGCCCCTCTCTTCTCTTTATATCACAAATATTCACAAAGGTCCCTTACAATAGAGCTAATTACAACCACACACACCAACAATCGTACCTTGCACATCTGATATTTTTTAGAAAAAGGAATTTTCATCTGATGCAGTGGACTAAGTGGAAAGTTTTGCATGTGCCGTTGCAATCTCGAGGTCAACAGATTAACCATCCACAAATCTTAGCAAGATATGATAATACCACTAGGTCCACTGCTGAGTGATGGATACTCCACTTAACTAGAACAACCAACCAAACCTGCAAATTGTAAGTCAAAGTCAACAGCTAACAACATCACATCGTTTGACAAAAAATGTGTTCAGACCTGTGCAGACTGAGCTATCCAATATACTTATTTATTTTCCCAATGTCGCTCTGTATGCGTGTGATGCAAGAAGGGACAAGGCTTCATAAGAAGAAAGGTTATTTCGAACCATTTTTCTTCTTCAACGTTTCACTCTTTCAGCCTGTATTACCTTCGTGGTGTCTGTTAAATTAACAAAGAGTAGTTCTGGTTCCTTTTACTTTTCTTTCTCTCAGTTCATGCCTTCATGGTTGATTTACCTGTGGTGGTCAGGCATAGGTAGCTGAAGTTTGATGCTCAGTGTCCAGATCTGTTCGTTTCTGCTGGACTCGAGCTTATTGGAGAAGAGATCCATCTGGGATGTACAATTTGTGTCAACACCAACTATTGATCTCTTCCCTGTTCATCACTCTAATCAGTGGTTTATTATCAGTTTACACATATTCAGGTAACTATTGTAGTTATAATAGGTCTGATTTAGCACCAACTCTTGTTTTATGCAAAGCTATTCGTATTGTACTCTGCTTAGACATTCTTTAAATTTCTCTGTCTTTCTAATTTTTAAGGTGTGGGAGCTTTATATGTGGATTTTCACTTGTTGATTAGCTGATTGTCGACTGTTTGTTCATTGGTTTCTCCATGTAATTTCTTACTCGTTTTCGTGGGAGAACTCAATATATCAAAGTCTTGATGGGCTGATTATCATAAGAAACTCGTTCTGCAACATCATTACTTTGGATCTTATTATCAATCATTTAGCTTGATGGAAGGAGGTAGATTTGCAAGGTACTGTGCTACAGACATTGCTCCTTTGTTTACAATTTTTTTATAATGTTAGTGCGGTGATACTGATTATGCTGATATTTAAGCTTGCATGTTTAAACTTTTCCATGGTTGTTTAACTTCACAGCACTAGTAGCTTACACTGTAAATGGTGTTCAAAAGTTACATGCCACTAGACAGGTCATCACCAAACATCAATAGCTCCCCTTGTTCGAAACATAAGCAGAAAATTACTAGGATGAAAGTTTAATTATTATCTAGCTGGTCAAGCTTTTCAAACCATCTTAACACATGTTGTTCATTCTTTGCCAGCCTTCAAGTCTGCTATTCTTGGAAATAAATCAGTTGGATTTCTTGTGGATTTTCCTCAGAAGTTTGGATAATGGCAACCGTATTACATTCCCTGGTTGTATCATGTGCTAAGAAGTTGCAAGAGGTCATTGCAGAGGAGGCAATTCTTATCCTTGGGGTAAAAGGAGAGCTTAGAGAACTGCTGAGAACAATGAACCAGATACAATGCTTTATCAATGATGCCGAGCAGAGAAGGACAGAAGAGTTGGCAGTTAACAATTGGCTTGCTGAGATGAAAGATTCTATCTATGAAGCTGAAGATATTATCGACATGGCCAAATCTGAAGGAAGCAAGTTGCTAGAAAACAATACGTCATCAGCATCCTCACCATCAAGAAACTCAATTAGGTTTTCACTTTTCTCTTGCATTCCAACTATTCAGAGACGTCGTGGGATTGCAATTCGAATAAGATGTTTCAATGCTGAACTTGAGAAGATTGCAAGGCTGGGTGAAAGATTTTTAAAGCTTAAGAGTATGCAGACTGAAGAGGATGTTTCATCAGTGAGAAAGGCGAAAACTTGCCAAGTTTTGGAGCCTAACCTTGTGGGAAAAGAAATTTCATGTGCTAGCACAAAGAATTGTTGAACAGGTGCTTGCACACAAGGAAAATAAAACCTATAAGTTTGGTATTCTTGGAACAGGTGGGGTTGGTAAAACAACATTGGCTCAAAAAATATATAATGATGACAAGATAAAAGGAACCTTTAGCAAACAAGCATGGATTTGTGTTTCTCGGGATGATTCTGAAGTTGATCTATTAAAAGAAGTTCTCCGAAACATTAGGGTCCATTATGGTCAAGATGAAACTGTGGGAGAACTCAGTGGAAAACTTGCAATGGAAATTGAAAATAAAAGTTTATTTCTTGTGTTGGATGGTATTTGGCAGCATGGTGTATGGACCAATCTACTTAGAGCCTTTACACACTGCAGCTACAACAGTAATTCTGTTGACAACTCGAAATGATATAGTTGCACAAGCAATTGGGGTGGATGATGTGCATCGAGTTGAATTGATGTTAGCAGATGTTGGTTGGGAGCTGCTATGGAAGAGTATGAACATTACTGAACCAGTTGAATTGCAAACCCTACAAGGTGTAGGGATGGAGATCATTCACATGTGTGGTGGCCTTCCTCTCGCAATCAAAGTTATTGCTAGTGTTCTAGCAACTAAAGAGCAAACTGAGAGCGCATGGAGAAAGGTTATAAGTAGAAGTTCTTGGTCCATGAGCAATCTTCCCATCGAGCTTAGAGGAGCTTTGTATGTGAGTTATGATGAGCTACCATGGTGTTTGAAGCAATGTTTTCTCTATTGTGCATTATATCCGAAAAATATGATGATGCATCGTGATGATCTTGTCAGGTTTTGGGTTGCTGAAGGTTTTGTAGAAGAGGAAGGAGAACAACTTCAAGAAGATACAGCTGAAGAATATTACTATGAGTTGATATATAGAAATCTCCTTCAACCAGTCTCTATATGGTATGACTACTCTTTCTGCATAATGCATGATCTTTTGAGGCAACTTGCTGGATATTTATCAGAAGAGTATTTTTGTGGAGATATACTATCATTTAGTGCTAAATCTTTGTCCAAACTGCACCAAGTTTCAGTTGCCGGTGACAAGAACTCTTTAATTCTCCCCAATGTGGACAAGGACCATATTCGAATAAGGACATTAAACATTCGTTTTGCCAGGTCACCAGGTTGGGAGAACATAATATTTAGAAGATTTTCACACCTTCCTGTATTAAATTTGACTGGCTCAACTATACAATTTATCCCAAGTTGCATTGGAAATATGATACATTTACGGTCATTAGATCTTGATTTAACTGGCATAACTTATCTTCCGGAGTCCATTGGTTCTCTCAAAAATCTTCAAATATTGAACTTGGAGAGATGTTATAATCTGAAAAGCCTTTGGGAATTATTTAATTGTGCAAGTTAAGATGCATCGGTCTTCGTGACACACCAATAAATCGGGTTCCAAAAGGAATATGATTATTGAAAAATCTGAATGGTTTAGAAGGATTTCTTATTGGTAATAGCAGTGGTACTTCAACCATGCTGGATGGATGGAATTTAGATGAGTTGGATTCTCTTTTGCAGTTGAGGCGTCTTGATATGATTAAATTGGAAAAGGCAGGTCATTCCGGTGTAAGTTCAATACTACGGAACACAAGGCATCTCAAAGTTTTACGTCTATGGTGCACCAAGTTTACAAATGAGCAATTCATTGATGAGGAAATCAGTAATATTGAGAATACCTTTGAGCAGCTAATCCTTCCCCACTTGGCTTGATGGTGCCCATTTATCTTCAGTGAAACACTTAAACCTTGTTAACTGCAGATCCTGTCTATGTCTTCCACCTATCGGGAACCTACCTAATTTGAAGTTTTTGCAAATTATGGTGGCAAGCATGGTTACCAAGATTGGACCTGAATTTGTTAGCAGCATGGTGGACAATCCCACCTCTGAAAAGGCAATTGCCACTCGTGGAAAAATAGCATTCAGTCCAGGTTGGCAAAGACTTCATTTCTCTAAGGTGCATCCGAGACTAAATGCTAGAGACAAAAGACCACCCCTTTAGTTCTGGGTGAGCAACCGGGAATAAAGGGGTCCTTTAGTCCCGGGTGGTAATACCACCCGAGACTAAAGAGATTTTCCAAAAACAAAAAAAAAACGTCAGGCCGGCGTCCGTGCCCCCACCTGCTTCCTGCTCTCCGTCAACCTCCGTCAATCTCTCCGCCATTCCTACATTCTGGAGCTCCAATTTCACCAGTTTCCAACACAACTTAATTTGCCCACATCAAGAATCATACGAAGTTCTTCACCCCAAGTTATATCTTTCGAGCTCATACAAATCAAGTCATACGAGATTTACAAAACAAGAGTTCGATTTCATTCACACATAAAATTCATAACACAACAAATTCAATTTCACATGCATACACAAGATTCATACCACACGAGTAGCAATAAAATTAGAACCAAAAATCAATAAATTCAAGAAGGAGGAGGCCTGGCCATCGACGCTCTAGCAAGAAGGCCCCTCCGCGCGCCGTCCAGGCCGCCGGCCGAGGCAGGAGGCCTCCGCGCCCAGCGCCGGAGGCTGGCCCGCGCCCCACGCCGGCGGGCTCCCGCGCCCAGCGCCGGTGGCTCCCGCGGCCCCGCACAGGCGGCTCCCACGGGCCCGCGCCGGCCGGCCTCCGGCGGGCTGGCCTGCGCGCCGGCTGCCGCGCCGCCGTCGCTCGCCAGGCGCGCCGCCGGATTCCCTTGCAGGTGAGAGGAGATAAATGTGAGATGAAGAAAAAGATAAGGAGAGAGATGAGTGGATATGGATGGAGAAGAGATAGAGTCAGACGGAGAGCAACCGGTGGAGAAAAATAAAGAGGGAGAGAGAGGTTGGCTGTCGGTGGGAGGACTTTTAGTCCAGGTCGAGTTTCAACCCGAGAATAAAGGCTCCTCTTTTGTCTCGGTGGGAACACCACCCGGGACTAAATCTTTAACCTCGGGTGGTGTTTTCACCCGAGACTAAAGGGGACCCTTTAGTCTCGGGTGGAAACTCCACCTGAGACTAAAGAGTTGTGTCAATAATTGCTACATTCTAGTCGATGGTCGCGAAGCTTTTATTCTTGGTTGGTAATACCAACCGAGACTAAAGGGTAGGGGGCTTTCGCAGGCATTTTAGGCCACGTCGCCCAGAACCCTTTAGTCTCGGCTCTGAATTTCAACCGGGAATAAAGGGTTGGATCAAAGGTCGTTTTTCTACCAGTGTGCATTCTCGAAGCTTGAATCACTGCTCATACGAGAGATGCCCAATTTGGAGGAGTGGTCGTTTGTTGAAAACGAAGAACATTCGGCAGTAAATGAGGAAAGGTTTAGAGGTGAAGCTGCTGACAAGCAAAGGTGTCACGCCACTGAGATGTGCCTGCTGCCTAATTTGAAGAACTTGTATATCGAGGATTGTCCCAGTCTACGAGCTCTTCCACGACAGCTAGGACAGCAGGTCACCAGCTTGAAGGAGCTCCAACTTAGACATGTGTGGAACCTTAAGGCACCGTTTAGTTGATGAAAAATTTGGTGAAAGTGGTGAAATTTTTGCATCGGGAAACATGTTCTGTGAGATGTGACACGGTTTGCGATGCAAAAATTTTTGAGACTTTTGGGGAACTAAACAGGGCCCCAGAACTTCCTTTTCCTCTCACAGGTGCTTGTAATCGAAGGATGTGATTGCCTAGAGAGGGTGTAGAACCTTCCCCAAGTCCGACGGCTACGTGCACATGACTGTCCAGATTTGAGATGTGTGGAGAAGTTGGACAACTTGCAGCAGTTGTGGCTTGACGAGGATATGCAAGAGTCCTCATCATGGGTGCCTAGGCTTGCACAGCAGTGCCGACAACTTCACGGCGAAGACCTGGATATCTACCACTCGGACATGGGGATGATCTAGTGATGCCTTATTACGTAGATAAGAAGATGTTATGTGTCCTTTTAATATCTTCTCTGGCTTCGGTTTGTACCTGTTTTCCCATATGTCTTCGATTGAGTAGCTATACAGTTATGCTTGATGAAGAGTACTCTGCCTGGATGATTAAACTGACTAGAAGATGACAAAGCATCGTTCAAGGATGTGATTTATAAGTTGTAGCACACCATGTTAGGTTATTGAAACTTCTTAATACAAAGATCCAAAGGTACGACCATTGGCTGCACTCTTGAATTTCCTTACACATTGTATTTACCATGCTTTTGATTTGTGCCATGTTTCTTTGTCAGAAAAGATTTACTAGGTCCAAGTATGAATAATTGATAATGATTGTGTACAAGTCCGCTGCTCCTCAAGGAAGGGGGGCAGATTTTTTTAGATAATGGAAATAATATCCGGCTTCAATAACCCTCAAAGAGGATGCATCAGACCACACCAATTACAAGGGGATGATCTATAGATGCCTTATTAGGGCACGTACAACAGGTGTCTTTTTGTCATCTGCGTGATGGTAATTTTGCGAAAAACTCCCCACGTGAGCCTAGAGACGACGGTGCCGTCGTCTGGTGAAAGGATGACATGGGCTCGTGCTCCCAGGTGAGGCAACGATGCCCAACGCGCGTTGTACGACTTGCTGCCGGTCGTCGACGACAGCGGGGATCTGTTGCATGCAGCCGTGGGCATGCACACGATTTCCCCTTTGGCACCACGGAAGCGCGCGTCTTCTCCCCAAAATAGCCGCCTCCCCGTGCTCCTACCCCTCCACCCAAAATCAGCCCAACAAAGCGGCGACGACGAAGATGCGGCTGAAAGAGAAGAAGGCGTCGGTGCGAGAGCACCTCAAGGTGGAGTCGTCTCGGCAGCGGAGAGTACTGCTACGGCGCAAGCACAATCGCGGAAGGTACCCGTTTCCTCATCATCAGCGGCTGCGGCGGCGAAGCTTCTGCCCTCCACGGCACCGGATCGTCATCGGCCAGGTAGACCTAGGGGTGCTAAAGGGCCTTGCAATTTAGCTTAAGAAATTTAAGGATCGGACCCTATTAGGATCGTGTCATAATACTATTCAATTTTGAGCTAAATATATATAGAGCTTAGTTGGATTGTGAAGAATGAAGTAGGGCCATGATCCATTACCACCCCTAGGTAGACCTGAGCATTTCACAGGCCGGGTCGAAAAAACTCAGTTTTTTCAGACCAAGAAAATCCTGCTCATGACCGTCCCATGAGACATGTGGGGCCTCATTTTTCAGGCTGGGCTCGGGCTGGGCCCAGGCTTGGGCGGGCCGCCCGCACATTTTATAGTGTAAAATAGCTAAAAACAACATTTCGGGCCGGGTCCGGGCCAAAATTTTTTTTCTTAGGCTGCAAGATCTCTGCTCACGCTCGTCCAGCAAGGTCCGTGGGCGGGCTGAGCCGGGCTAAAAATGCTCAGGTATACGGCCAGGTAAAGCCTCTGGCGCCTGCTACTTACCCTTTGCTCCAGCGTGGATCTTGATTCTTGAGGGATTTCAGATTCAGGGGCAGATTTTTTTTTGAGAATGATTCAGGAGCAGATGGTTGGTGAGGTCGCTGCGATTCGTGGCGGTTTCTGAATTCTGATGGGTGCGAGTGATGGGATCGATGATTCGAAACTTGGTTGCCAGATTTGTGCTTGGTGAAAGGGTACATTCGGCTGCATTGGAGTTAATTTGTGAATGATGATTGTGTATTTTTCATGCCATAGGTGAGCGTCACTTCTGTGTGTTGATCCACTTCTGTATGCTGTAAGATGTGCACGGAAAATGATTCACATATTTGCAGATCATATCCGGCCTAAGTTTATGTGGCTTGGGTCTAGCCAGCACATGTTGATTTCCTGTTAAATCTTGATGTAAGAATGAGAATTTTGGTTTGCTCATTTCAATTTTGATCCTATCATCTGTATCGTTTCAAATAAGTCCATTGTATAAGCTGTCTTTTTAGCTGTCTGTGTATGATAAGGAAATGCAGGAGACCAGGAGTGTCAGCTTATACCAGCACGACATCATCTGTTGAAAGATTTGGCTCAGTGTATGACCTAGAGTGGATTAAAACTCAGGCTCCTCCTGTGAAATTGGTTGTAACGCACACCTTCTTAGGCTGTGCGGCTCTGTGTTAAATAGGCTGGGAAAAATCCCCGACGTGGCTTACATCTCTAGTTATACAACAACCTTATCTCTAGGATTAGAGAACAAGATCTAACCTACTTTGCAAGATTACAACAAACTGAGAAGATTACATTTGGAGCCTGCAACTAACCTATCGAAGGATATCAACATCAACCAGCAACACCACGTGGACCAGATATTTCAACACCCCCCGACAATCACAACGCAGGTACAAAGTTGAGATTGTTTCTGAACAGTAAAGTCTGTCTCTCAGGAAGTGCTTTTGTGAACCCATCCGCGATCTGATCTGTAGTGCTAATGAATCTAATGTCTAGGCGCCTTGCTGCAACTTTCTCACGCACAAAATGGAAATCAATCTCTATATGTTTTGTGCGAGCATGAAAGACCGAGTTAGCTGAAAGATACTTTGCCCCAATGTTATCACACCATAAACAAGCCGCTCGAGGATGTGATATACCTAGCTCATCCAACAACTTATGTATCCACATTACCTCCGCAGTAGCATTGGCCAAAGATTTATATTCAGCTTCCGTACTCGATCTTGAGACTGTTGCTTGTTTTCTAGCACACCAAGACACAAGATTATTACCAAGAAATATTGCGAAACCACCTGTTGAGCACCTATCATCAGGGCAACCGGCTCAGTCAGCATCTGAAAATGCACTCACAAGAGTAGAGTTAGACTTTCTAAATCTTAAAGCAAGGCCAGTTGTCCCTTTGACATATCTCAAAATTCTCTTCACAGCTTCCTAGTGGATAGTCGTAGGAGAGTGAAGGAATTGGCATACTTCATTGACCGTGAGGACCAGGTGTGTCCGAGGACCAGTGGAGGGTCGCTCCTTAGTGATGAGTGATTGACAACGTTGTGTGGATTGATGCTTGGCCAAGTGTGCAGGTACAGGTTGCGGCTTGACTCGTGTCGGTGCAGGTGAAGAACAAGCGCGAAAGGCCTTAGCCGTGGTGGCCTCCGGGTGATGGAGAGGCAAGTAGGCTTGGTTCGATGGACCCGGTGGCCGATGGGGTCAAGTGCGAGCCGTGCGGTGCAAAACTGGCGGGCTGAAGTCGTGGACATGGGCCGGTGCAAGGTAGCGGATGGAGCCCGAAGCTTGCACACGGGGTTTGTTGGTTTGCCTACAAAACCATCGGTGGATGGTTTCTTGGTTTGGGCCTCAAAACCAAGCGCGGAGGCCCGAGGTGACAGAGACGGTGATCCGGGAGCTTCGGGAAGCTTCGAGGCGGGGGGCACGTGGTGTGATCGCGGGGTTTGCGTCGATGTGAAGCGAAGCCGCGGTGGAAGCGTGTTCGTCCGATGAAGACTTGACCAAAATGCCCCTAAGGGGTTGTATCTTCTATTTGAGTTGTAGGGGTAGCGTGGTCATTTACCTCCCTCCGATGGACTTCGTATAAATAGCGGAGAGATGGATGGCATCTCTCTCGCTTGGACTCTAGGGCTTCCTCCCCTGGTAGATTGCTCTGAATTGCTTCTTTTCCCTTTGTATTCCTTAGGCTAGATTCTTGTATGACTCTGACCTCCGAATGTATGGAAGCATTCAGCGTTGCGTTGATCTCCTAGTCCTCTGATTTTCGTGTCATTTTCGGGGCTATTTTTGGGGAGTTTCGTTCTTCGCTCGATTCGGGGATTTGAGGGTGTTTTCCTTCGAATTTCTTTGAGGGGATCATGGGTGGATGCCTTGCGCATCTTTGTGTGTGATCTTGACCCCTCAAACGCCGAGGAAAGCCTTCGATTCGTGAGTTTTTGGTCGGAGTTCAAGTTCTTGGTGGAGTTCGTGTGATTCGCGATTCCCGGCAATTTAGTGGCTTAGAGGTCGAGATTTTTGGGGCATAGCTTCCTCTTGTGTTGCTTATCATCTCCCCCAAAGCTTGTCTCAAGAGCTTTTGGCGTTTGGGAGATCCGGTGATGGATTTGGAGAGTTGACCTCGCGGGGTCAGGCTGTTTCTGCTCTGTCCGCGTGTCGCGGACTGTCCGCTCGAGCGTCGCGGACTATCTGCGAGGAGCGTGTTCTTCAGAGTTCGTTGCGTATTCTTCAGCGCTCGCGTTTTGATCTGTTGGATTTGGCTTTTGGTGTTGCAGGTAGTTCGCGGACTGCCCGCGTGGTCCTTGCAGACTGTCCGCGTGGCTTGGATTTTGTCTGGGGTGGCTCAAGGTTTGTCTGGGGTGTCCAGCGAGTTTGGCCGGACTGTCCGCCAGGGGTGGCCGGACTGTCCGCGAGGTGCCGGACCGTCCGCGGTGCTTGCCCGGACTGTCCAAATTTCCTCGGTTCGCCATTGGAGGTTTGGTGTGTTATTGCGGACTGTCCGCCGTGTCTACACAGACTGTCCGCGAGTGACATGGACTGTCCGCCATACCATTGCGGATCGTCCACCCAGGCCTTCGCAGATTTGGCTAAGTCCTTTGGTTCTTGTCTTGTGCTTCCGCTCTTTGCTCCTAGGCTTGTCTCTTGACCTTGTAGGCTTGTGTATGTCTTGTTTGGAGCTGCTTTGGTGTGCGTGAGTACTCGGAGTGGTAATCGGGGTATAGGCTGAGTTCGACCTTCGGGAAGAATTTTTATCGGCTCCCATTCACTTCCCCCCTCTCTGGTCGCCTATTCGGTCCTTCAATTGGTATCAGAGCCGGTTACGGATCTTCTTGATTCTAACCAGTCTAAGATCCAAAGATGGGTGATTATGGCAAGGGGTCGGGTCCTTCGCACTTCGATGGCAAGAATTACCCGATATGGGAGAGACGCATGGGCGCGTTTTTGCGAGGGAAGGGAACTCTTATCTGGGAGGTCACTCAAAATCCTCATTATGTCATCCCAGATAGTTTTCTACTTCCAAGAACGTGGGACATGTGTGAGGCCAACAACAAGGCCGTTGATTACTTGTTCTATGCTCTCTGTGCCTCGGAGTTCGAGCGAGTGTACGGAGAGAATGTGGCCGGAAAGATTTGGCTCAAGTTGAGAAATGCTCATGTTGGCAATGCCCAAGTGCAAGTCCGTTTGTTTTCCACTTACCGGAGAGAGTACGAGAACTTCACTCATCTCTCCGGTGAGTCGACCGATGCTATGTTTCAGCACTTCACTAGCATAGTCAACAACATGAGGGCCAATGTGACTGTGCTCCCATACACGGATCATGATCAAGCTATCAAGCTTTTGCATGCCCTGGATAGGTCTGTGTGGAGTGCCAAGGTCAAGGCCATTGAGGAGTCGAGCGTGTATGATACGCTGATGCTTGATGAGCTATTTTCCAAGCTCAGGTCTTCAGAGGTTGATCGTGGCTTGAGAGCCAAGAGCGAGAGCCCCACTGATCCTCATAGTTTGGCTCTTGTCTCAGGATCAAGGTCTAACGCTAACTCTGGTGGTTTCTCTTTGTCTTGTCTTGTGTCTTTACCAGATGAGGACTTTGAGGTGCTGAGCGAGGATGATCTCGCCTTGTTGAGCAAGAGGTTTGGGCGGATGTACGAGAACCGCAAGAATGCAAGGCGGAGCTCGGGGATGTGCTATCGGTGCGGGAAGCACGGGCACTTCATCGCCGAATGCCCTGAAGCCATGGAGATCAAGAATGATTACAAGGGCAAGCCCAAGAACGACTACAACAAGCACCGCTCCTGGAATGACTACAAGGACAAGCACAAGGACAAGGGCGAGAGAAGGTGCAAGAAGAGTGGCAGCCACAAGAAGAAGACCGCTCGAGCGATGGTGGCCGAAGCGAGCGACATCGACTCGACATCAAGTGATGCTTCTTCCGACTCGAGCAGCGAGGAAGAGCAAGAAAGGCGCAAGGACAAGCGGCACACGGGCAAGAACTTCACCGGCCTAAGCTTCATCGCACAAGGTGGATTTTGCGACATGGCGCACTCCAAGAAGGGTGGGAGTCACAGCTCGGATTCGAACTCTGATTCCGAAGAAGATGTATGACAGGATCCCAACTTCTTGCTAGAGGAGAATGCTAGGCTCAATGTGTTGCTTGATAACCATGATGATGTGCTTAGAAAGACCAACAAGGAGAAGAGGGAATTTAGGTCTTTGTTGGGTGATGCTAAGGATAAGATAGCCGAGCTTGAATCCTTGCTTGTGGATGCTAGAAATGAGATAGGATCTTTGAAATCTGCTCTTGTGGTGTCTGATGAGATTGACTGTGGTGATTGCTCAGTTTTTCTTGCTGATTTGACTGCTCTCAAGGAGAAACATGCCTCTACTCTTGAGGAACTAGATGTGGTTATGACTGAGTGTGATGAATTGAAGTCTAGGCCAGCTTTGTTAGGAGCTTGTACCTCATGTCCTATTTTGCATGCTAGGCTAGATGAATCTCACACTATAATTGTTTCTCTTGAGGCGGCATTGAAAGCTCCTCTTCCTACATCAAGTTCAACTTGTGAAATGCAAGCTTTGAAAAACATGGAACTTGCGCACTATGTTGACCATTTGCAGGATGAAAATGATGAGCTTAGGAAATTGATGAGTTGGTTGTCTGGGCATGAGCCACAATTGAGTTTGATGTTGGCTCAGTTTAAAAGGTTTGATGGTTAGGCGTTGGGGGCTGACAAGAGTGGTGAGAAGAGTGGTGAGGGAGAAGAGAAAGCTGGAGAGACTCCTACTCCACCACACACCATACCCATGAACAAATATGCACCCAAGCCAAACCACTTGAGAAACAAGCTTGATACAACTCCAGACCCACCAGTGTTCCCCCAGAAAACAGAGAATTACCAAAAACCCATCAAGTTTGTGAGCAATCTGGGTAATGTCTTTGAGGGGAAGTCAGGAGAGAAAGCAGTTGAGAAGCCCACAGAAAAGCCACCGCCTAAGCCACAGCCGATCCGCTTCCATTGTGAGTATTGTGGGAGGGATGGGCATAAGGATGTGTTCTATTTCCGGAGGAAGAGGGATGAGAGGTTTGCTAGGGAGATGGCAAACAAGGACAGGTACCACCTTGCTTGTGGTGTGCCTGAGCCTCGTAGAGGGCCTCTACCTAGGGGTGAGGTGTATGTGCGTACAGTTCCCACTCGTGGAGGTGGAGGTGTGCTTCCTCAAAGAGATAGGCGTGTTGGGTTTGGGTGTGGTGAGTTGGCTCGACGTGCTCCTTCTCGTGACCGTTACGAGTTTGGGAGGCACGATCGGAGCTTTGGGTCTCAGATGGACTACGGGCCACGTTTTCCCCCTCATGGTGCGCGTACTCCTCCAGTGAGATGTGATAGGTCCTTTGGTGGTAGGCGTGAGAGGGCTCCGCCTAGAGGTTTTGGTAGGATGGATTTTGCTAACCCTTCTTTTGAGCAAATGGCTCGACACTGGTTTGACTCTTTTGGTACTAACCCCAGTGTTGAGTCGCTTGCTCATTCTCGTTCTCGTTGTTGATTGCAGGTGGGAGGCTTAGAGAACTTTTGGTTGATCGACTCTGGTTGCTCACGACACATGACTGGAGATCGTGGGTGGTTCTCCAGCCTCACCCTAGTAAGTACGAGGGAGTACATCACTTTCAGGGACAACGGGAGAGGACGAGTGCTTGTTGAAGGTATGGTGAAGGTAAGTAGCAAGGTGACCTTAAGAAGTGTGGCCCTGGTCAACTCACTTGGTTTTAACCTGTTGTCAGTATCTCAATTACTCGACGAAGGTTTTGAGGTTCATTTTAAGTCGGACGCTTCTCGTGTGCTTGATTCTCGAGACGATCTTGTCTGTACGATCGTCCCCGAGGGTCAAATCTTCTGTGCCGATTTTTCCCAGTCTGTTGGTCCTCCTCGATGCTTTGTTGCTGGCGTTTCGGTCGAGCTTTGGAAATGGCATAGGAGGTTGGGACACTTGAGCTTTGAGTTGCTTTCCCACTTGAGTAGTCTTGATCTTGTCCGAGGATTGCCTAAGTTGAAATTCGAGAAAGATTTGATTTGTGCTTCTTGTCAGCATGGAAAGATGGTTGCTGCTTCTCACACTCCTCTGACTGCGGTCATGACCGAGCGACCTTGTGAGCTGTTGCACATGGATTTGGTTGGGCCATCTCGTATTCGCTCTGCGGGTGGGAAGTGGTCTGTTCTTGTGGTTGTTGATGATTTTTCGAGGTACTCTTGGGTTTTCTTTTTGGAGGATAAGAGCGAGACATTTGGCTTTGTTCGGGACTTGATCTTGAGGTTGAAGAATGAGAGACATAGTGATGCCATTCGAGCTATACGCAGTGACAATGGCACAGAGTTTAAAAACTCTTATTTTGATGCCTTTTGCAGTGATCTTGGTCTCGATCATCAGTACTCTTCTCCATACGTCGCTTGCTAGAATGGCGTAGTGGAGAGGAAGAACCGGACCCTTTGTGAGATGGCCAGGACGATGCTTGATGAGCATAGGACTACTAGGCGTTTCTGGGCCGAGGCGGTCAATACCGCTTGCTATGTCTCAAATTGCATCTTCCTTCATGCTTTTAAGAAGAAGACCTCTTATGAGCTGATGCATGGCCGACAACCCAAGGTGAGTCACTTTAGAGCTTTTGGTTGCAAGTGTTTCATTCTGAAGAAGGGCAAGTTGGATAAGTTCGAGTCTAGATGTTCGGATGGTATTTTCCTTGGTTATGCGATTCACTCTAGAGCATATCGTGTGCTCAACCTTGACACTAACCGAATCATGGAGACTTGCGAGGTAACCTTCGACGAGACACAGCCATGTAGCTCTTCTGCTTTTGAGTGTGCAGGTGACGAGGAGATTGGAGCGAGGATCTTTGAGGATGAGAAGTATGGAGATGGAGACGACGATGATGATGGTGGTGATGCTCCCGTGGCTGATCGTGTACACGCTACTTCCACTACTACGACGACGATCGAGGATGGACCATCCCCTACACCCACTACGACGGAGGCTGTTCAAGTGGAGGCTGCTGCTGAGGGGGAGATTGTTTCCAGGCGAGAGGCTCCCCGGCGTGTACTGATTGATCACCCACCGACGACGATCATAGGTGACCTTCATGATAGCACTACACGGTCGAGGTCAAGGAACACTTCTCATTTCGCTCACTCTGCTTCTGTCGCTTCTTTTGAGCCCAAAGATATTCGACACGCTTTGTCTGACGAGAATTGGGTGAATTCCATGCATGAGGAGTTGGAGAATTTTGTGGAAAACCAAGTCTGGGTGTTAGTGTTGACATTTCTAAACGTCGATCACTTAAGAACAGATTTGGAATCCGTCCTTAGCGTTAGCGCTAGAAGTGTCTGTTGGCACTTCCCAATGTCACAACTAATTGGCACAGGTTAGCGTGAACATTGAGAGTTGCCATAGGTTTTATCTAAACGATCATGAACGAATCCGCAAACGCATAGATAAACCATTGTAGCATTTCCACAAGGAAAGAGAGGATTCCAAGGGTATCGAATCCAAGGAAGGCAATGGCGGATATCTTAGACTTATGCTTTTGCTCTGAATGTAAACCAAGAGATAGATATAGGGAAACAACACACTCAAAGGCAGGGGTAAGATAAATGATACAAAGGGGTAGTGTGACACACACACCTCAAATCTACCTCTACTCTAGCACACTACGGCTTAGGGGGAACATACGAGTTAGCTCTAGGTTCTAATGTACTAAACATACAAAGCTAGAAGATACAAGAGATAGGCATGAGTATTGCATGAGGGAAACATGGTTCAGCACCCAGGTACAAACGGGGAGCTAGCCCGCGACGACCAGCACTCTGCGAAACTAGACTTTAGACTCCCACAGCAGGTGCCCCAGCGCAGAGGTTGCCCTAGGATCCAACAGGGCTGTCACCACCTGATGACCGACCTCTGGTTACGAGGGGGGTATGCTCATAACTATCGTAGCCAGACAACCCAGGCACCATGCCTACGTTGCTGCTAGACCTCACCCGGCCCGGGCTATTGTGACCCAGGGTGAGAGCCACCAGAAGACTGGTCAACTAGACCGAGTACCGTAGCTTGAACACAGACCCCATGCAACACTCTCATGCTATCTAACAAGATCAACTAAGGCTAGACATACGAACAGATATGAACTCTCTTATGTCTAATCAACAAGATTAAAGGGCCGTGTTCGTGAAGAACACGAGCCTCTAACTCATGAACAAACACATAAGGAAGGAGTTTATCACCCTTCAAATGGATCAAAAGGTAGTGTTCACGAAGAACACGAGCCTCTAAATGATGAACAGAGGATGAGCTCAAGAACATATCAAGAATATGATCTACCATGACTTTATATGAAATAGCTAAATAACTGAAGTAGATCAAAGTCATACAAAGAAATAAAGATAAAAGAGAACTCATACCTAAACTTCCAAGAGGACTTGGAAACTGAATAAGAGCTACTCTAGCCTACCCCCTAGCCTTGGAAACTAAAAGTAAGAGGAGAATGAGAGAGTGGTGTGTGAGAAATGGGAGCCCCTCCCCTCCTATTTATAGAGGAGGACAAGGCTTGCTCGGACGCCCAAATGGCCCCTAAACACCCGGGAGTGAAGCAAGTGACCAATGAGCAACCACCACGTGTAAGGACCAGATGGGGCGCCACTAAGGCGGTTCGGCCGATCCTAGGATCGGCCGACCCCTTAGGGTGGCCCCACCTGGTGTGCTTCCTCTGAGTGGCTGCCCTGTGGGCCCTATGATCCATCCCCGGTGCATGGCTTGATTTGGTATTCGAGGTGGGCCCTTTGATCCATGTGAAGTCCATGTGGCGTCCTCTGATTCGTCGGTGAGTGCCTCCCCTGGATCGATGACGTGTCATGTCATGTCTCCCTTGGTGGCAGCCACCTCCTCAGCTGAGTTGGCATGGTTTCTTCATAGAAGTGGAGTTTCCTTCTCTTTTAAGGGGTAAATCACCTACATACAATTAATCTCCAAGGACAAGTGGAACTACATTATTCAAACCTAAATGCTAGTAAATAATGCATATGCCTCCATTTATGTGAGAATATTAAGGGTTGGAAATGGTGAATTTCCACCGTCAACAAACTCCCCCAAGCTAACCTCTTGCTCGTCTCGAAGCAAGACATTAGAGACTTAGGTTGGTTGATCAGGAGTTGCTACAATGTTGTATTCTCAATTTATGGCAAACATACAGCAAAGTACTCTACCAAGAGTTTGAACAAGTTAGCAATGTTCTTACCTTTCACCTGATATGTGGGGCATATAGCTTCACCTGCCTTGGGCGGTTGAGAGATAGAATGGTTATATAGAGAATGCTTAATCACTCATACCTTGATCAGCTTAGCAATCCGGAGGTTTTGCAAATTTTTCAAAAGAAAATCAGAGTTCCTCAAATGATACTCTCGGATCGCTCAAAGGTGTATGGTTCCTCACCAAGGCATCAATGCTGCCTTTCTTCACATCCTACTCCTAATAGGCTTTATGTGGAGCTGTAGGTAGGGAAGATGTGGCATACTTGTTTCTCATATATTGCTAAGTCAAAAACCGGATCCTTGGAAGAAACAAACATACATCCTGATCAAGATGTGCATATGTGTGTGATGGATATGAACATGGCAAGGTGGATACTAGGCCCGGAAATGGGTGCTAGATATTGCCATGTTTTATATGAGGGATTGAGGGATTGATGGTAAGGTGGACACTAGCCCCGGAGTAGGTACTAGTTATTACCATCTATATGGTGGAACTCTTTCTCTTGCACATATCAATCCCTTTTTCTCCTTGGGCTAGCTCTGTTTATTTATTTTTGCCATGCTTTTGAGCATGCTTTTCTCTCTTTTTTTTAAGCTAGCCCTTTGTCTCTATTGGAGATATTTGGAGAGGGATGAATAATGCAAAGATACATAGAGTTTTATTTATGGAAGAATGCATAAGCAATATGGAATAAATGATGAATGCTTAACTTCCAGTGTAGAAGTTTAGCATGAATGTGTACGTGATCTTGATCAGGGGAGTATGAGTTCTAACAAGGGTCACAACAATTTGACAAAGCTCAATGAGAGAACAAGTTGCATATGTGGAGGCTAAGAACTAGAATCTACATATGGCCTTAGATGGGAAATTCTCATCATTGAGGAACTCATCATGTTTTGATTTTTTTTAAAAAGGAAAACTCCGGATGTTAAGCATCACTAAGCACAAGATCATAGCACTCTATTCTACCATATCATGTCTCACAACAACTTAGGCAAGGATCATGCTTTCTGCTACCCACAGTTTTCAAGCTAAGGTTTGAACATACAAGCCAACAAACTCAAAACTTAGGTAGGATACAAAGTTGTAGGCAAGACATACGAGGAGAATAAACAGAGCAGCTATTCATCATTTCAACCATAGAGGCAAAGCATTCTTACTAAGCATATCAAACCAAACTAAGCAAATGATGATGATGAAAGCAAATAAATATTTTTGGTCTTTTTATTTTGCAAATTTTTTTTTGGATTTTCATTTATAAGATATTCTGAAAATGCAGGAAGATACAAGTTACCTCAGGATGGGGGTCCTCCCCCAAGCTAGCTTCAGGCTCACTGCGGAGGAGGGTAGAAGAAACCCTGACTCGCATAGTAAGCCCTCTGCGCATCCATGTACTGCCGTTGATCTTGCTGCATGGCTGCTATCCTCTCACCAGCCTGACGCTGCCACGCGGAGGTAGACTCGACGTGGGTATTCAGCGTCTCCTCCAATCCCGTGACCTGAACAGTGAGCTCTCCCAACTGCTGTGCGAGCTGAGCATCGCGTGCAGAGGCTGAAGAGTGTCGCCGGAAGGACGAAGACGGAGGTGGACCACCAGAGCTGGAACTAGCGGGTGTGGCCCACTGAGCTCTGCTCGCGTCTGCCCAAGCCGTGCCACTCGCACTCAGCTGGTAGGTGGGCTGGTCCCAACCAGGTGCATATCCAGGGGTAACCCCGGACATGTACCCCGCAGGGGCCCCTCCTGCCACCGGTGGTGTAACAGGCTGTGGCTGAGGCTGTGGTGGTGGTGTCGGCTGTGGCTGCTGCTGCTGCATGTGTGCTCTCTTCGCCGCGCTCCTGGTGGACCTGCCTGAATCACTAGCATGACGGCTTTCCTCTTGTGTGACAAGGGGAATGGTGAGTGACTCCGAGTTATACGATCCAAACCCCAGGTTAGGTAACGGGATTTGATTTGCATAGCCCGGAAAGAAGAAAGTCAAAGAATCATTTGGGCCCCTCTTGAGTATATGCCCCTGGATCAAGTATGCCTCATCAATGAGAACTCGGGGCGTCCCGATGAAGGGTACGGGATTCCCACTAAGAACCCCGAGTCTGAGAGCAATACGAGTCACCAAAGCCGTACACTCAATAGGACCTATCATCTTGAAATTCGTCATCCACTGCCGAATCATTGCTTTAACGGGAGCGACCTTGATCTGGTTGACAGCGGCGTATAATAGCATCATCTCATCGCTACGCACGGGCCGAACATCCTCTCGTGGAAAGAGAGTGATGGCAAGCCACTTGTGCCACATGCGGAGAGTGGGATGCACGATATCATTGCACCGAGGTACAAACTTGCCACTGTAAACAAGACCAGAGATATCTGCCCAGAAAGATTCCCGAACATAAACCTCACAAGCTCACTTCAAAGAGACAGCACAATGAGGACTAAAACCAAGAAGACGACTAAGATTCTTCCAAGAAAGACGATAATCGGTCCCGAAAAGACGAAACTCAATGCCATCCGGGGTCTCGGCAAGAGAGCAAAGAAACTGGATGGTGAGGGGCCGAGAGCCAAGCTCTGTGACTAGCGCAAACTCCTCCCAACCAAGAGCATTCCAAATAGAACCGAATCAAGATTCATACCTGTTTTCTCCTTGAGAGCCGGGTCGAAGTCCCTGGTGTGGGCGAAGACTCGGTCCTTCAGGAGAGCATAGGCTTGCTGCTCTCGATCGCCCCGCAAGCTGAGGTAGGGGGTGTCGTCGACGACCTCCTCCGCGGCTTATGGCTCGGCTTGCTCCTCCTGCTCTTCTTCATAATCCATCGTTGATGGGCTCGGCGTCGGCTCGGCGGGGGTGGATGCACTCGTGCTTGCCCGCGAACGGGAGCGTGAGCGTGTCACCCTCCGGAGAGTGTTTGCCACCCAATTCATGCTAGCACAATAACAAGGGACAACAAGAGCAACTCGGTGATGGGTTAGTGAAATCAAATGAAGTTCTTACCGAGCTTGCTCCACCAATAGCAATAATTTTAGCAACACAATAGAGAGACCACTTGATGATCCAATCTTGAGCAAGAAATCCAAGAAAACCAAGAGAGCAAGGAGTAGAGAGGGGAGTGTGAAATGAAATGAGTTGAATGGGTGAAGAACACCCCCTCTCGGGTCCAATTTATAGAGCAAAGGGGCAGCACACCGCAGGATAGCCGTTGGGCAACGGCTAGGAGCCGTTGGCCAAGGCTGGGCCCACATGGCCGTTACCAGGGTTCGGCCGAACCCTGGTTCGGCCGGCCCACTGGTGGGCCCGGTGCTGTCCCCCTTTGGCTGGTGTGCCACCAACGGCTATATGAAAATATGCCAAGGTGCACCGGCCAAAGTTTACTCCAGAAATTACCCAAATAAATTTTCTATGGTTTTCAAACTCAGAAATGATTTTCAGAATTTTTATTTTGAAAGGGAAAAGGGCTAGATAAATCTAGCATGCAAATGCAGAGTTTTGGAAAATCAAACATGCAATTTTGGAAATGAAATTTTGGAAAGGGAAATATGAGATAAATACCAGCTTTAACCTTTTTGGTAGAAAGGACCCATCATTTTTAGTCCGACGAGTTGGACACTTCTCAGCAATCAATTCCATTCAGCACCCCACTCCTGAGAAGTAGAGGTTGGTGCCATCTCAATCTTCCGCCATTCTTTCCGAATTTTCTTTAACCTCTTTGACGGAGATTTCTTCCTTAGGGGTGAAGGCTCCATCCTTCCCCCAAGCTGCTCAACACTATCTTGCACCAAATAGCATTGCTCTTCTTTGTTCTGAAACTTGAATTTCAAGTTCCTCTCCCCAATGCGGAAACGGATGATACCGGATCCCACATTGATTCTAGCTCGGACATTACTGAGAAATAGTCGCCCAAGGATGAGCTGCATTCCTCCCTCGTCATCCATATCGAGGACCACGAAATCCACGAAGACATAAGAGCTCTTGACCTTAACCAATAAACTCTCGGCAATTCCTTCTGGATATCAGATCGTTGAATCGGCGAGTTGGATAGTCCGTGCTGTTGGAGAGAGAGCTGGATATCCCAGTTGCTCGAACATGGCTTTGGACATGAGATTGACACTTGCACCAAGGTCACAAAGAGCATGCCTGATCTTCTTGTAATAGATTGTGCATGTGATAGTTGGGTAGCCTGGATCTTTCTTGTGCACCACTGCTGATTCCTCCCATGGATCAAGAATTTGTTGAATGGGCTTTCCTGCATAGTCAGAGGCACGTGTCTTCCTAGGTGGCTTACCCCACCTGGTCAACACTACACTAACATTTTCACAAGAGGATACAGGTTGCCCTGGGATCCTCCCGTTATCAGGAGATGGAACCAAAGCAGCCAGCTGAGCCAACTGGGTTTCTAACATCTTATTGAAACTCAACTGACTCTTTTGGGCAGAAGAAAAACTATCAAGCTTAACATTGAGGCTCTCCATAGTTTTATCAAGGGCAACTAGCTTCTTGTTAATACCTTCATTAATCTTAGCTTGCCCAAAAACAAGATCTCTCAAGGAAGGTTGGTTAGGATTGTAAGAATTACCTTGGTTACCTCCTTGATAATAAGGGTGTTGTTGATTCCACGATTGGCCTCCTTGTTGAGGTGGACGATAACCATTGTTATTGCCATTCATGTACATCACTTCCTCCTGAGTCTCCGGACAATAGTTGCCTGAGTGCCCAGTGTTGCCACAGACTTCACAAGTCATGTGAGAGTCCATAGGCAAAGAAGTAGTGGCCATGGAAGCCTTCTCGCTGGTGTAGTCATCCAATCTCTTCATAAGAAGATCCATCTTGGCAGTAATCATGTCTGCTTCCTTGACAGTATGAGTACCCCTCGGTCGTGGTTGGAGTCTTTCATCACTCCACCCTTGGTTGGAGACCATCTTCTCCATGAGCAATTTAGCATTGTCAACCGTGAGTGAGAAGAATGCTCCTTGAGCAGCAGCATCAATATGGCCTTCGGCTGTCGGAGTCAACCCATTATAGAAACTTTGAAGAATGAGCCAATCTTCCATCCCATGATGAGGACAGGCCAGGACATACTCCTGAAGCCTTTCCCAAGCCTCTGGAATAGATTCACTTGCTGCTTGCTGAAAACCAGAAATCCTTCCACGAAGAGCATTGGTTTTACCCAATGGGAAGAACTTCTTGAGAAATGCCTGTGAACACTTGCTCCAAGTGTCAATAGATTCCCGGTTCGCGTAGAACCATTGCTTAGCCTTTCCCAAAAGGGAGAATGGAAATAGCCGTAGACGAACGGCATCCATATTTGCACCCCTGATGACGAAAGTGCTGCACAGCTCTAGGAATTGCTGCAGATGAGCATTGGCATCCTCATTTGGCTTGCCACAGAATGGGCTAGCCTGTACCCTTGTGATTATACCCGTCTTGATCTCAAAGTTTTCAGTCCCCATTACCACCTCAGGGCCTTGTAGCACCTGGTCAGCGGAAGGAGCTGAGTACTCACGAAGTGTCTTCTGGGCCATAGCGTTGGACGTGGATGGTACAAAGGAAGCTGAGTCGTCCTCCGGACGAGTACGACGAGGTGAGCCGAAATGAATTCAAGCTTTCCTCACAAGTGACTCGGGATCTTCCGTAAAATTCCCCTGTAAGTCGAAACCAGTCATACACTACCTGTCTTCATCATCCAAAGATAAAAGAAGACAATCAAGGTTAGCCTGCATTGAGGGTTGTCCCAACCTACTCAGAGTTTATAAACAGATGCAGAGCATAGTCAAGATAATCCTGTGCCTTCCCCAGCAACGGCGCCAGAAATGCTTGTTGACATTTCTAAACGTCGATCACTTAAGAACAGATTTGGAATCCGTCCTTAGCGTTAGCGCTAGAAGTGTCTGTTGGCACTTCCCAATGTCACAACTAATTGGCGCAGGTTAGCGTGAACATTGAGAGTTGCCATAGGTTTTATCTAAACGATCATGAACGAATCCGCAAGCGCACAGATAAACCATTGTAGCATTTCCCCAAGGAAAGAGAGTATTCCAAGGGTATCGAATCCAAGGAAGGCAATGGCGGATATCTTAGACTTATGCTTTTGCTCTGAATGTAAACCAAGAGATAGATATAGGGAAACAACACACTCAAAGGCAGGGGTAAGATAAATGATATAAAAGGGTAGTGTGACACACACACCTCAAATCTACCTCTACTCTAGCACACTACGGCTTAGGGGGAACATACGAGTTAGCTATAGATTCTAATGTACTAAACATACAAAGCTAGAAGATACAAGAGATAGGCATGAGTATTGCATGAGGGAAACATGGTTCAGCACCCAGGTACAAACGGGGAGCTAGCCCGCGACGACCAGCACTCTGCGAAACTAGACTTTAGACTCCTACAGCAGGTACCCCAGCGCGGAGGTTGCCCTAGGATCCAACAGGGCTGTCACCACCTGAGGACTGACCTCTGGTTACGGGGGGGGGTATGCTCATAACTATCATAGCCAGGCAACCTAGGCACCATGCCTACGTTGCTGCTAGACCTCACCCGGCCCGGGCTATTGTGACCCAGGGTGAGAGCCACCAGAAGACTGGTCAACTAGACCGAGTACCGTAGCTTGAACACAGACCCCATGCAACACTCTCATGCTATCTAACAAGATCAACTAAGGCTAGACATACGAACAGATATGAACTCTCTTATGTCTAATCAACAAGATCAAAGGGCCGTGTTCGTGAAGAACACGAGCCTCTAACTCATGAACAAACACATAAGGAAGGAGTTTATCACCCTTCAAGTGGACCAAAAGGTAGTGTACACGAAGAACACGAGCCTCTAAATGACGAACAGAGGATGAGCTCAAGAACATATCAAGAATATGATCAACCATGACTTTATATGAAATAGCTGAATAACTGAAGTAGATCAAAGTCATACAAAGAAATAAAGATAAAAGAGAACTCATACCTAAACTTCCAAGAGGACTTGGAAACTGAATAAGAGCTACTCTAGCCTACCCCCTAGCCTTGGAAACTAAAAGTAAGAGGAGAATGAGAGAGTGGTGTGTGAGAAATGGGAGCCCCTCCCCTCCTATTTATAGAGGAGGACAAGGCTTGCTCGGACGCCCAAATGGCCCCTAAACACCCGGGAGTGAAGCAAGTGACCAATGAGCAACCACCACGTGTAAGGACCAGATGGGGCGCCACTAAGGCGGTTCGGCCGATCCTAGGATCGGCCGACCCCTTAGGGTGGCCCCACCTGGTGTGCTTCCTCTGAGTGGCTGCCCTGTGGGCCCTATGATCCATCCCCGGTGCATGGCTTGATTTGGTATCCGAGGTGGGCCCTTTGATCCATGTGAAGTCCATGTGGCGTCCTCTGATTCGTCGGTGAGTGCCTCCCCTGGATCGATGACGTGTCTTGTCATGTCTCCCTTGGTGGCAGCCACCTCCTCAGCTGAGTTGGCATGGTTTCTTCATAGAAGTGGAGTTTCCTTCTCTTTTAAGGGGTAAATCACCTACATACAATTAATCTCCAAGGATAAGTGGAACTACATTATTCAAACCTAAATGGTAGTAAATAATGCACATGCCTCCATTTATGTGAGAATATTGAGGGTTGGAAATGGAGAATTTCCACCGTCAACAGTTAGTCGATCCACCACCAAATTGCCGTCCTATAGGTACCAAGTGGGTGTGGAAGAACAAAGAGGGTGAGAATGGGATGGTTGTGAGAAACAAGTCGAGGTTGGTGGCGCAGGGGTTCAACCAGAAGGAGGGGATAGACTATGAGGAGACATTTGCTCCTGTGGCCCGTTTGGAGGCAATTAGGATCCTTCTAGCCTTTGCCTTGGCTAAACGGTTCAAGTTGTACCAAATGGATGTCAAGAGTGCTTTCTTGAATGCGGTGATAGAGGAAGAAGTGTATGTGAGGCAACCCCCGGGGTTTGAGAGTGAAAAATACCCGCACCGTATATACAAACTCCAGAAAGTGCTCTATGGGTTGAAACAGGCACCTAGAGCTTGGTATGGTAGGTTGAGAGGTTTTTACTGAGTAAGGGGTTTGTGATGGGCACAGTTGATAAGACCCTATTTCTCCTTAAGCATGGGAATGACCTTTTGATTGTTTAGATATGCGTGGATGACATAATCTTTGGTGGCTCTTCTCATGATCTTGTTACCAGATTTGCAGATGACATGAGCAGGGAATTTGAGATGTCCATGATGGGCGAGCTGCAGTTTTTCTTAGGACTCCAGATCAAGCAGTGCAAGGACGGGACGTTTGTACATCAGGCAAAGTACACCAGGGACATGGTGAAGAAGTTTGGCATGAACGACTCCAAGCCGCTGACTACACCGATGAGTACCACTACAGCTTTGGACGCGGACAAGGACGGCGAACCCGTGGACCAGAAGGAGTACCGGAGCATGATCGGCTCCCTCCTCTACTTGACGGCGACGAGGCCGGACATACAGTTCAGTGTGTGTCTATGCGCTCGTTTTCAGGCTTCACCGAGGACTTCACATCGGCAGGCCGTCAAGCGGATTTTCAGGTACTTGAACTACACTCCTGAGTTTGGTCTTTGGTATTCTGCCTCCTCGACACTCAGACTTCACGGGTACTCCGATGCTGATTTTGCTGGGTGTCGCTTGGACCGCAAGTCTACCTCTGGGTGTTGTCAGTTCCTTGGTTCTTCTTTGGTCTCTTGGTCATCTCGCAAGCAATCCAGTGTAGCCTAGTCCACTACAGAGGTCGAGTATGTAGCTGCTGCTAGTTGTTGTTCCCAGCTACTTTGGATGACCTACACCATGAGTGATTTTGGTGAGGAGTGCTCCCATGTTACACTTTTCTGTGACAGCACAAGTGCCATAAGTGTAGCCAAAAATCCTGTCCTCCACTCCAAAATGAAACACATAGAAGTGAGGTACCACTTTCTGAGGGACAATGTTGAGAAGGGAAACATATCTTTATCCTATGTCCCTACCCAAGATCAGCTAGCCGACATTTTCACCAAACCACTTGACCAAGTCACTTTCACTCGCTTGCGGGGTGAACTTGGGGTGTGCTTACCTTTCTAGCTGAGTCTTGGAGCTTCTCATGTATATATGTGTCATATGTCTCATTTTGTTGCATTTCATTCATGCATTTTAAATTCTGTACAAAACCTGGTAGGATAGCCATCTTTGGATCACTTGTGCTAGGAATGAGCTTCTCTTATATACATTGATCACTAATGTGCTATATGTGTGATATGTGCATGTTTGGTAAATTGTGGATGTGAATGCTATGCTCTTGATGGTTTTGCCATATATTTATGTTGAGATAGCTTTCTTTTTATGAAAATGCTAAATTGATGTCTCTCATGAGTAGATGCTTGTATATGCTCAATTTGTGCTTAAATGCCTATATCATATATAGTTTGTGCTTGAGAATCATGTTCTCTTTGCTTGGGGTCAAAGACCTTTTTGTCATTGTAAATGTTTAGCCCTTTTGCTTGCTTGGGGAGGAGCATAAGCTTCTTTTTGCCGCAAAGGCACTTCATGTACCATGTTTAATCTTAAAAATGAAATTGGTGTATGAATTGCCTTGTGCTTGAAAAATGAGCTCCTAATCATGTTTTTATGATTTTGATATTCATATCTTGGGTGCTAAACCGTAGCATGTTGTCTACCATGAGAAGTCTTATTTTAAGAAGTAGACACATGGCTCGGTGGCTTTAACATGACTTGAGTAGCTTGTGGGCGTTTATAATGATCTTGTGATGAGAATTTGTGATCTTGCATAAACTTTGGATGATCTAGTGTATTTATGCTCAAATGGCTATGGATAGGGTCTTGCTCATGAGATGAATGTTTCTTTGTGAAAATTGCTTAAAATTGCTTTTAGCCATGTCACATGCTTATATGTCTCTACCTTCTTGATGGCAATGTGCTAACTACACCATGTCTACTTTGCTTGCTCTATGTCTCATGTGTAGCATTTTGTTGTGCTCTTTGTATATTTGAGGAGCTTGGTAGATTGTATATATGCTTTGACATGCATTTTTTCATGAAAACAAGGGGAAGAGTTTCATATACCTTGATTCATGCATTGTCAACAAGGGGGAGATGTTGTATGCATTTTGGGAGATTTGTATGATAGGGGGAGATTTTGTGGAAAATTGGTATGCATTTGTGAGATGTTGCATATGAGGAGAAAAATTGAGAAGAAGAGGTTGCATTTGCTCAGGGGGAGTTTGCATATGTGCAGGGGGAGCTCCTTTGATTTTCCTGAGTTATGTGCTTTGTGGTGTGCTCTTTGTGAGCTTTGTTTTGTCTTGACTGTGTCGAGCCGTTGCCCTTATCTTAGGGGGCCGAGACTTGGTCTGGCGAGTGATCGTGTTTTCGCTTGTTCTTTGGCTTTGGATCACTTGCTTTGGAGGTTTGTGTTCATGGTTGTTTTTCTTTTCTTTTTCTCTTTGATGGTTACTATGGGTGTTGTCAATGCACTCATCAAGGGGGAGATTGAGGACCAGGTGTGTCCGAGGACCAGTGGAGAGTCGCTCCTTAGTGATGAGTGATTGACAACATTATGTGGACTGATGCTTGGCCAAGTGTGCAGGTACAGGTTGCGGCTTGACTCGTGTCGGTGCAGGTGAAGAACAAGCGCGAAAGGCTTTAGCCATGGTGGCCTCCGGGTGATGGAGAGGCAAGTAGGCTTGGTTCGATGGACCCAGTGGCCGATGGGGTTGTTGACACATTTTATCTATGCATTTTATCCCTCACATTCATTGAAAAAAGGACTAAAATATAATTAGATCACCTTATTAGGGTTTATATTAACAATTTCCACGAGTTTTGGTGAATCTATGAATCTACAGGGACTATTCAGAAAATATGCAAGGAAACCACTCTAGAAGACTCCAGAAGGCTCCGGAAGTCAACGTGGCTCAGCACCTAAAAAAGAAGCATCTAGAAGGATCAAGAGACCACCTGGCCGAAGTGGGACCCGAGGGGGGCCCACCCCAAACCGATCGGCCTGGTGGTGGGGCCGGTCGGTCCCTCCCGGGCCTCGAACTGCCTCATCTTCTGGAATATTCCTCCACCGCCTATGAAAATCAATCTAAACCACATGTTTAGGTCGGTTTGATCCTATGGCGCACGTCCACCCCTCTGGACTATATAAGCAGCCCCCCTGCCCCCTGGCAGAGGCATCTGAATCTGTCATACATCAGATCAAGTCATCAAGTCAGAGACTCTACGCCCTAGAAACACCATATAGCAGAGTAGCTAGCTAGTTTAGATCTAGGAGGAGGCAAGGCGTCTACTTGGCTCCTGATCGTCTAGAGGCTGATCTAGCTTCGCTCTTGTAAGTTCTTATCTAGTTCTTTACATTTGTTATATAGACATATGTTCTTATTAATGATTATATTCGACATTATATGCTTTGGTGTTTATTATGATTACATGTTTAGCATAGTTGATTTGCCTTTATATTCATGTATGGAGTCGTATAGCCCTCACCTAGATCATTTGTTAACATGGGTGAACGGTAAAGACAGTGTAAGTGTGGTGCTTATATTGTATTTATCTGCGATTGCACCCTATATGCCGGGTCGTGTGGTAGATCGTGGTGGTGACAGCACTATTGAGTCCTTCGTAGTCCACCCCCCGTGTATAGGACTAGTGGAGCCTTATACTGTTTGGGTTGTTTCAAGTTTCGGCCTTGATCCTCCTGGATAGTCTCCCCATGCATTGATATAATAGTTCTTCTTCCGTGATTGCTAAATGTTTGCACTAATCATAGTTTGCATTGACATATAGTTTAGAATTACCTAGGAGTATCCTCTCTAGCTAGACTTTGCTACGTTTCTCTTGCTATAATGACACTTTCTAGCTGCTCATGAAGTTATGACTTGAACAATGCTATCATTCTCTATATTTTATGTGACTTACCCCTGTTTATAGCAATTGATATATTTTGGCCACTCTACATTATAAAACTGAGAGATGAGCATGTATTAGCTATTATGGATTAGAAAGACTTCTTTCCCTGTGGTAGAATATAAATACGATACCTGGTTTTACTCCTGATTAAAATGCTACAATGGTATATTCATATCTGTGCGCTTGCGGATACCCTGTTTATATATATATCTTCTTTTCTAGAGATCCAAGGCATATGTAAGAGTACCATATCCATGCGTTTTCAGGCACACCTGTCAGGCTGACAACCTATATCGAGTTGTGCTATGAATCATGTCGGAATTCATCTTTTAGTTTATCTGAAAGCAACATCCGATATACACATAGCATCATGTTAAGATATACCTCTGCATTCCTAGTGTTGTCGATAGAGATGGATCTTACATCCGTTTCTAGTCGATGACGTTAGCAATGTCAACAAGCATTTTTGGCGCTGTTGCCGGGGAAAGAAAGTCTATAGCCTAGATGAAAAAAATTTCAGTAATAGCATGCATGCATCTCTCACATATAATGTATCGAGAATCCAAATAATCATTGCTTAAATAGGCTTACCCTTGTTCTTTCCACTTTTGTCTATCTTATTTCAGGGTAATGTATGAATAAGAATCTTCCAGAAAACTTTGTTTCAGATCCAGAGAAAATCTTAAGGAAGGCAAGGTCCAAGCTCAGGTCTCCTGATTCTCAGCCCACGACTTCTGCCTTGGGAGATTCAACAGCGCGAAGCTTAACACCCACGTTTGAAGTAATGGCAAACAAGTCCCTACGCGAATACTCCGCACCGACCCCGGACAACATTCGTACTGGTCCGACAGTCGCTGTAGGAGATGCTGCTTTTGAGCTCAAGCCTGCACTGATCAACATGGTACAAGCTAGCCAATTTTGTGGAAAAACTCATGAAGATGCCAACAAACACCTTCAAAATTTCTTGGAGATATGTGGCACCTTCACGATCAAAGATGTTCCAAGTGATGCAGTCCTACTTCGTTTATTCCCATTCTCACTATTGGGGCGAGCGAAGCAATGGTTCTACTCCAACAAAGACAAATTTACAACTTGGACATTGTGTTCTACTGCCTTTCTGGCAAAGTTCTTTCCTATAGGCAAAACCAATGCCTTACGGGGGGAAATTTCGAGTTTCCAGCAGCAACATGAGGAATCTGTTCTTGAAGCATGGGAGCGCTTTCAAGACTACATTGCAGATTGCCCACATCATGGAATGGAAAACTGGTTGCTCTTGCAGACTTTCTACCACGGGCTCTCTACCAACACCCGTGAAACGATGGATGCTGCAGCTGGAGGTGCTTTCCTGTCCCTTACACTTACTCAAGCTACTAACCTTGTGGAAAAGATGGCGTCCAATCAAGCTTGGAACGAGGAACGTCAACCCCGCAAGAAAGAAAGAGGAATGCACCAGCTCAAGGAGGTAGACATGCTGTCTGCCAAAATGGATTTACTGATGAAGAGGCTTGAAGACAGAGCCCCTGAGAAGAAGGAAGTCATGCAACTCTTCGAATCCCGCATGACCTGTGAAGAATGTGGAAACACTGGACACTCAGGGAGTCAATGCCCTCAGATGGAGGAGGACGTGAACTACATCAACAACAACAACCAATATCGTCCCCAGCAGAATCAAGGATGGACTCAGCAGAGAACCAACTACCCAGGTAACTATTCAGGTAATTATCAAGGTAATAATTCTTCCAATAACTTCTCACCATTAAGAGACTTAGTCCAAAACCAGGGTAGAATTATGGATAATCTGTCTAAGAAGTTAGCTTCCAATGATAAAATGCTCGAAACTATTAGTAATAAAATGGAAAGTTTTTCTTCTGCCATCAAGAACCAACATAGCTTTAATAAGATGCTAGAATCTCAGATTTCTCAGCTGGCATCATCTGTTCCCACGGCTAACCCAGGTAAGATTCGGGGCCAGCTGGAAGAATTAGAATCTGCAAATCTTGTCGATATCTATTCTGCAGATCTGTGTTCGAATGAGATAGAAGAAGGCCCAAGATGGACTGACTGGGGCATGCCCGCCAAAAGAGGAGATCCAGGAAGGCCCGTCATCACCATCACTATTGGAGCCTACACCTTCAAGAATGCACTTTGTGACTTTGGGTCTAGCGTCAACATAATGCCTAAGGTAATATATAAGAAAATTAATGGTTCACCTTTATTGTATACAACCATGTGCTTGCAGCTTGCAGACCTGTCACTATGCCACCCTGAGGGTATCCTAGACGATGTATGTCTGGGGATAGGACGCTCCTACATTGCTGCCGACTTCGTTGTTGTCGAGACTGGGGGAAGTGAGAACGCTCCAACATTTTGGGACGTCCTTTCCTTGCCACAGCCAAAGCCATCATCTACGCCGACGCCGCTAAGATCATCTTCTCCATCAATGGGAGGAAGGAGAGATTCAATTGCAAGAACAAAATCCTAGAAGCTCCTGCGCACCCCCGATATCCTTACCCTCAAGAACACGAGCCAGTTGTCGAGAAGAAGAGAAGAGATAGAAGGAGGAACAAGAAGAATAATCAACCTCAATCGCATGTGAAGGAAGTTTGGATGATCAACACGATTCAATCAGAGAATAAGAACCTGTTCCCTTCACCATTACTGCGAAAGCTTGAAGACCCTGGAGTTCCATCAATCCACTGCTCCATCAATCAATGGAACTTCCAGCGAGTTATCTGCGACACGGGATAGGGCGTTAACCTAATGTCTAAGGTAACCTACGAATTAATATATGGTGACCTGCCTTTGTATTCCACATATATAATGTTGCAGATGGCGGATCAATCACAACGGTTCTCGGAAGGAATTGCACGAGATGTACCTGTCAAGATAAAGGATAACTATGTCCTGACTGACTTTTTAGTCATAGACATGGGAGATGAGCAAGATCCTCCCATCGTGCTTGGAAGACCGTTCCTGAACACAACAAGAGCAATCATCTACATCAGGACTGGCGAGATCCACTTCCAGTTCAGAACTGAAAAGGTACGCTGCTATTTCAATACTTACACTAATCCTAAGCAGCCCAAGAAGAACAAGATGCGGAGACGCCTTCAGAGATTACAACGCAAGCTGAACACAAAGTTGACGGATGTCAAGAACATTGAAGAAGAGATTAAGGAGAACTCCGCTCAGCTTCTGCCAGCCCAGTATTCTGAACCTGTTACTCCAGAAAGGTCTCCACCGAAGAAACAAGTTTGGAGGAAGAAAGATAAGAGTACATCTTCGGAAGACCAATCACTACCCGCGTCATCAACTGATCAATCAATGGCCACTACATCTACGCCATGGGAGTAAGTACTCTAAGCTCTCGCCGAGAGGTAACTCGGTATTTATCTTTATATTCTACACTACATATTTAGATTCGCATGTTTATTTCCCTATACCTGCATTGAAAAAAATCATAAAAATATTTTCTGTTTTTTCATTCACATGATTTTGCTTTTAGCATCCCTTTTGCATATAAAAATTCACAAAAATACGTGGGCACATGAAGGTCCACACATTTCAGAAAAACCCAAAAAGAAGTGGGCACATGAAGGCTCACAGCATAATCCTAGAATTTGTTCCTTCGGGTATGTGCGAGACTAATATTTACAGGGAGAATTTAATAAGGACCTGAAGGTAAACAAGTTCCAAGGATGAATCAAGAATCACTTCAAGATCCAGCTTGGGGGAGAGCACCCCCAGTTATCACGATAAGTATCACTATCCTATGTTTTTAGCTAGTTGAGTTTTAGTTAAAAGTCTTAGTTTGAATAAAATGCTAGAGTCTGCTAGTTGGTTTTTCTCTTTAATAATGATCTTGATGATATATGCTTGGAGATGATGAATAGTTGCTCCGTTGTAATTCCTTTTAAAGTGCTTAGTTTTCAAACCTAGATTCTCCTGAAGTTTAAATGCTTAATTTGCTCTAAACCCAAAACCTGTGCAAGTATATGCTTAATCTGAGTCTAGGCTTTGAAAGATAATTCATGAAAAGTTGAGTTGCCATTGATCATTTTCCTAGAGAAGCTGGATTCCTGGATTTATCTTAAATGAAAAATCTTATATGATGAGTTCCTGTGTCAATGATCCTTAAGAGCTTGTCATACACATCAAGATCATTCCATTCCACCATTTATGCTGCTTCTGATATGGAAGTACGCATTTTCCATCAAGCCATACAGCTCATGCAACTCTAGGATATATCTCTCTCAATGTTAAAAAAAAGATTCTGGGGTTACATTCAAAAAAAAAGGGAAAGAGAGGAAAAAGTGAGAAGAGAGAGGGAGAGAAAAGGACAAGTGTCATACTAGACGAGAAGGGCCTACCTCCCTAAAAGAAATAAATTTTAGAGATGAATAATGGACACGTGTCCGAGGGCGAGTAGAGCCCACATCTCTAAGGAGAGAGAAAAATGGACAAAAGTCCGGGGCGAGTAGAGCCCACCTCTCCAAGAATGGAAAGCCCAGATCTAAAAAAAAATCTTAGAAAGAGAGATATAGTCCAAGAGCTAAGCTAAAAGGCTTACCACCTTTCACCCTCATCCATTCAACACTATCATCCATATCTTGTTAAGTGTGACTCCATGCTTGAGAAGGTCATACACAGGATCTCTGAGTTTTATCTGAAAAATGTGCAAAACCTCAGGATGATAGCTGATCAAAGAATTTGAGATATACTGCTTGACTTGATTGTTTTGTCTTTTATCTGCTAAAGATTTCTGAAAAGGCTATGCTTAAAGGTTGAAGGTAAGAGAGAGCAATCTTGTTGAGAGAATAGGTTTTTGAAGACCATAGTACTTTTGAGGTGTGAAAGCGTTGTAGCAACTCCTGATCCTGCTAAAGCACATCTTTGCTAGGGACTAGCAAAGGGTAAGCTTGGGGGAGTTTGTTGACACATTTTATCTATGCATTTTATCCCTCACATTCATTGGAAAAAGGACTAAAATATAATTAGATCACCTTATTAGGGTTTATATTAACAATTTCCACGAGTTTTGGTGAATCTATAAATCTACAGGGACTATTCAGAAAATATGCAAGGAAACCACTCTAGAAGACTCCAGAAGGCTCCGGAAGTCAACGTGGCTCAGCACCTAAAAAAGAAGCATCTAGAAGGATCAAGAGACCACCTGGCCGAAGTGGGACCTGAGGGGGGCCCACCCCAGACCGATCGGCCTGGTGGTGGGGCCGGTCGGTCCCCCCCGGGCCCCGAACCGCCTCATCTTCTGGAATATTCCTCCACCGCCTATGAAAATCAATCTAAACCACATGTTTAGGTCGGTTTGATCCTACGGCGCACGTCCACCCCTCTGGACTATATAAGCAGCCCCCTGCCCCCTGGCAGAGGCATCTGAATCTGTCATACATCAGATCAAGTCATCAAGTCAGAGACTCTACGCCCTAGAAACACCATATAGCAGAGTAGCTAGCTAGTTTAGATCTAGGAGGAGGCAAGGCGTCTACTTGGCTCCTGATCGTCTAGAGGCTGATCTAGCTTCGCTCTTGTAAGTTCTTATCTAGTTCTTTACATTTGTTATATAGACATATGTTCTTATTAATGATTATATTCGACATTATATGCTTTGGTGTTTATTATGATTACATGTTTAGCATAGTTGATTTGCCTTTATATTCATGTATGGAGTCGTATAGCCCTCACCTAGATCATTTGTTAACATGGGTGAACGGTAAAGACAGTGTAAGCGTGGTGCTTATATTGTATTTATCTGCGATTGCACCCTATATGCCGGGTCGTGTGGTAGATCGTGGTGGTGACAGCACTATTGAGTCCTTCGTAGTCCACCCCCCGTGTATAGGACTAGTGGAGCCTTATACTGTTTGGGTTGTTTCAAGTTTCGGCCTTGATCCTCCTGGATAGTCTCCCCATGCATTGATATAATAGTTCTTCTTCCGTGATTGCTAAATGTTTGCACTAATCATAGTTTGCATTGACATATAGTTTAGAATTACCTAGGAGTATCCTCTCTAGCTAGACTTTGCTACGTTTCTCTTGCTATAATGACACTTTCTAGCTGCTCATGAAGTTATGACTTGAACAATGCTATCATTCTCTATATTTTATGTGACTTACCCCTGTTTATAGCAATTGATATATTTTGGCCACTCTACATTATAAAACTGAGAGATGAGCATGTATTAGCTATTATGGATTAGAAAGACTTCTTTCCCTGTGGTAGAATATAAATACGATACCTGGTTTTACTCCTGGTTAAAATGCTACAATGGTATATTCATATCTGTGCGCTTGCGGATACCCTGTTTATATATATATCTTCTTTTCTAGAGATCTAAGGCATATGTAAGAGTACCATACCCATGCGTTTTCAGGCACACCTGTCAGGCTGACAACCTATATCGAGTTGTGCTATGAATCGTGTCAGAATTCATCTTTTAGTTTATCTGAAAGCAACATCCGATATACACTTAGCATCATGTTAAGATATACCTCTGCATTCCTAGTGTCGTTGATAGAGATGGATCTTACATCCGTTTCTAGTCGATGACGTTAGCAATGTCAACAGGGGTCAAGTGCGAGCCGTGCGGTGCAAAACTGGCGGGCTGAAGTCGTGGACATGGGCCGGTGCAAGGTAGCGGATGGAGCCCGAAGCTTGCACGCGGGGTTTGTTGGTTTGCCTACAAAACCATCGGTGGACGGTTTCTTGGTTTGGGCCTCAAAACCAAGCCCGGAGGCCCGAGGCGAAGGAGACGGTGATCCGGGAGCTTCGGGAAGCTTCGAGGCGGGGGGCACGTGGCGTGATCGCGAGGTTTCCGTCGATGTGAAGCGAAGCCGCGGTGGAAGCGTGTTCGTCCGATGAAGACTTTACCAAAATGCCCCTGAGGGGTTGTATCTTCTATTTGAGTTGTAGGGGTAGCGTGGTCATTTACCTCCCTCCGATGGACTTCGTATTAATAGCGGAGAGGTGGATGGCATCTCTCTCGCTTGGACTCTAGGGCTTCCTTCCCCGGTAGATTGCTCTGAATTGCTTCTTTTCCCTTTGTATTCCTTAGGCTAGATTCTTGTATAGACTCTGACCTCCGGATGTATGGAAGCTTTCAGCGTTGCGGTGATCTCCTAGTCCTCTGTGATTTTCGTGTCATTTTTTGGGCTATTTTTGGGGAGTTTCGTTCTTCGCTCGATTCAGGGATTTGAGGGTGTTTTCCTTCGGATTTCTTTGAGGGGATCATGGGTGGATGCCTTGCGCATCTTTGTGTGTGATCTTGACCCCTCAAACGCCGGGGAAAGCCTTCGATTCGTGAGTTTTGCGCCGGAGTTCAAGTTCTTGGTGGAGTTCGGGTGATCCGCGATTCCCGGCGATTTAGTGGCTTAGAGATCGAGATTTTTGGGGCATAGCTTCCTCTTGTGTTGCTTATCATCTCCCCCAAAGCTTGTCTCAAGAGCTTTTGGCGTTTGAGAGATCCGGTGATGGATTTGGAGAGTTGACCTCGCGGGGTCAGGCTGTTTCTGCTCTGTCCGCGTGTCGCGGACTGTCCGCTCAAGCGTCGCAGACTGTCCGCAAGGAGCGTGTTCTTGAGAGTTCGTTGTGTGTTCTAAAGCGCTCGCATTTTGATCCGTTGGATTTGGCTTTTGGTGTTGCATGCAGTTCGCGGACTGTCCGCGTGGTCCTTGCGGACTGTCCGCATGGCTCGGATTTTGTCTGGGGTGGCTCAAGGTTTGTGTGGGGTGTCCAGCGAGTTTGGCCGGACTGTCCGCCAGGGGTGGTCGGACTATCCGTGAGGTGCCGGACCGTCTGCGGTGCTTGCCCGGACTGTCCGAATTTCCTCGGTGCGCCACTGGAGGTGCAGTGTGTTATTGCGGACTGTCCGCCGTGTCTACACGGACTGTCCGCGAGTGACACGGATTGTCCGCCGTACCCTTGTGGACCGTCCGCCCAGGCCTTCGCAGATTTGGCTAAGTCCTTTGGTTCTTGTCTTGTGCTTCCGCTCTTTGCTCCTAGGCTTGTCTCTTGACCTTGTAGGCTTGTGTGTGTCTTGTTTGGAGCTGCTTTGGTGTGCGCGAGTACTCGGAGTGGCAATCAGGGTATAGGCTGAGTTCGACCTTCGGGAATAATTTTTATCAGCTCCCATTCACTCCCCCCCCTCTCTGGTCGCCTATTCGGTCCTTCAGACCGCAAAAGACAAATCAGGGCGTGTCAATGTAAGATACTGAAGTGCACCAACTATGCTTCAGTACCTTGTTGAGTCTTCTACACCTAGACGAGCCCCGTTAGCAATTGACAGTTTTCCTGCAGTACTGAGAGGTGTCCTTACTGGCTTGCAGAGCTACATGTTAACTCTCTTAAGTATATGACAAGCGTACCTTTCTTGATTTAGCAACAACTCACCATTCTTTTTGTGCACTTGGATACCGAGAAAGTAATGCAATTCTCTAAGGTCCTTGATAGCAAACTCTTCCTTTAGATCACGAAGAAGAGCATCAACCCACAATGATGTCGTCAACATAAACAAGCATATAAATGACAAGTTTCCCTTTCCGATAGAAGAACAAAGATGTATCTCCTTTCGATGGAACAAACCCAAGACTCTGAAGTTTCACACACAGCTGAGAGTACCAGGCCCTCGGAGCTTGCTTTAAGCCATACAGTGCTTTGTCAAGTTTACACACTTATTGTGACTTGCTTTTATCTTCATAGCCAGGAGGTTGTTTCATATATACTTCTTCAAGGAACCCATGTAGAAAGGCATTCTGGACATCTAGTTGGCGTAGGTACCAGTTGTTGGAAACAGCAAGTGCCAAAATTAACCGAATTGTAGCAGCTTTAACTACAAGACTGAAAGTATCCTCATAATGTATGCCATATCTTTGCTTGAACCCCTTTGCCACTAAGCGTGCCTTGAACCTTTCTATGGTGTCATCTACCCTAGTTTTAATTTTGTAAACCCATTTGCAATCTATCACATTTCTCCCTTTCTGTGGTGGTACAAGATCCATGTTTTATTCTTGTGTAAATCTTCTATTTCTAAGTCCATTGCTGACTTCCAATTCGTGTCACTAAGAGCACTTTTCAAATTTGTAGGACCCTCAGATGTGGCAGCTATCTGACCATAGCGTATTGTACCATCAGTATAAACTTTGGGGGTCCGTATATGTTGTTGCAGTCGGGTGACAGGTCGACTTGGTGCTGGTGTAGTGGCACGCCGGACCTGGTGTAGAAGATCCAGAAGGAGGCGGCGCAAGGAATCCCGGAGCTGGAGTTGGTGAAGAAGCCGGCGCAGAAGATCCAGCCCCTACCGCGGGAATCGAGGAAGATCCACCTTGTCCCTCATGCATCGATGACCGCGGTCCAGATGGCGGCTCAGGAGCGGTAGGAGCCGCAGCACGCCGCGCGGCGTCGCTGTCTGCCCCGACAAACGCCGGATCCGAGGCCGACGACACTAGATCCGAAGCTGATTGCGCCGGCGGATCAGCGTGGGAGTCAGCGCCGCTTCCTTCCGAAAAGGGAAAGCCCGGTACCTGCATAAAATGACGGCTGTTTGCAGCCGGATTAGATCCAATCGACGCGGAATTTTCTCCTGGAGCTTGGTCTTGTCCTGAAGACTCAGATGAACGATGAGAGTGGCGCAGGGAATCATTGTCAATTTGATCAAAAGAATTGTCGTCCCCAAAACCAGGATTGAGTAAGGCAGGTGGAAGGAGAAGAATTTCGGAACGAAGTCGGGCGCCAGCATTTGGATGAAGATCAGCAAAAGGATACACACTCTCATGAAACACAACATCCCGAGAAATATAAACTCTCCCTTCTTTAACATCAAGGCACTTCTAGCCTTTGTGCATATTGCTATATCCTAGGAAGACGCACTGTTTAGACCGGAATTGGACTTTACGAGAGTTGAAAGGTCTCAGATTCGGCCAACAGGCACAACCAAAGGTTCTAAGGAAGGTATAATCTAGTTTGTGTTTGTAGAGGCAATCTAGAGGTGTTTAACCATGAATAACTCTAGAGGGGAGCCGATTTATAAGATATGTGGCTGTAAGAAAGGCTTCATCCCAGAACTTTAGAGGCAAAGAGGCGTGGGCTAGAAGAGTTAGCCCTACTTCAACGATATGACAGTGTTTACGCTCAGCAAAGCCATTTTGTTGATGAGCATGCGGGCATGACACATGATGGGCTATGCCAATACACTGCAAAAAAGAATTTAGCTTTTGGTACTCACCCCCAGTCAGTTTGCATGGTAAGGATTTTCTTCCCAAATTGGCGCTCGGCCATATTTTGGAACTCATGAAACTTTTGAAACACATCAGATTTGCGATGCAAAAGGTAAAGCCATGTAAATTTGCTGAAGTCATCTATAAAGCCCACATAATAACTGTTTTTACCTATAGATGTAGGTGTTGTGTCGCACCTGTGTTTCCAAAGAAAACTAAGTGCAAACCTATATGCATGCCAGGATCAAGTTTCATGCATATAGTTGACATAAGTGAATAACAGTACGGTATCATGTAAAGAAAGAGAAAGATTATCAGAGTATTACGCTAAATCTTGGAAACGAAGGCTCCAAACATCACAGGCAGTCGACTAGGGGTTGCGTACACCTAGCACCAGCAACATCTTCATAGCAGCTTCCTCTTTCTGAGCAACACTATTTATAGCAAGGGTGAGCACAGGTCGTACTCAGCAAGTGTGGGGAAAGTATGAATGCGAAGGCTTAAACAAGGAAAGGCTGACAGGTCGACTGCATTAAGCAATTTTTAGTTGGTCAAATTTTATTAGCACCTGATTACTATGATATAAGTATATACCAACCCACATTAATATAAAGAGATACGCCATAAGCATATGGATAACATAACCATAACAACGATTTAAGTCCATCTTCAAGTTCAATTGTCATGTGAGGGTCCAGGCCGCTCTTGACCGTGAGCACGACTAATCGATTAGTTTTACACTCTACAGAGGTTGTACATCTTTACCCACAAGTCGCGTAAAAGTTCCGAAGAACTTTAAACCCAACCACGCGATGCTGATCAGGCATCATACCATACTACCGAGGTGTGATTGCATAGGGACGCTACGAGGCCTTTACAAAGATTCTCTAGTGCGGGCTGCTCGCTAGGTTTCATGACAGTGCAATGCATAATCCTCTCTCAAGACTGCGAAACTACCATAGAGCAGATCAGTCTGAGGGACGGGCTATACATCAACTACCGGCACCCCCTCGCCCCTTTCGGGTAAAGCATACCACACACTAAGGTTTCTAATTAATTAGCCAAGACAGAGTCATATGTCTTGTGGTTGCACTGTTTTCCTAGGTGGTCGCTTCGTGTTCCAATTAAACATTGTGATCTTGTATTAACCAGTGGTGAAACATAAAAGTAAAGCAAGTTTATCATTAAGTTCTTTAAAACCACCATATCCCAAGTAGAGCAACTAAGCATAGCTACCCAACAGGAAGGTAAACCCAGGTTGGCAAGGAATGATAATAAAGACTAGGATAAACCTTAATAGGACACACCCATCAATATTAATGCAAGCATATGCAATGGTGATTAAATAATTATTGGGACAAAAGAACAATGACATACTTGCCTTTAACCAGAGTAATGATGCTGCTCAGAAAGTCTTCATCTTCACGCTCTCCAAAGCTCTCGAACCACGTTCATTCTATTCGCATCAATCATCCAAAGCAAAACATCCGGACCACACATATACAAGCAAGCAAAAGAATTAAATTAAAAACAGTACACCAGTCATCGTAAAACGTACTGAAAAACAATACTAAACTGATGTTTACGTCAAGATGAACGTGTGAGCAAAAGAACCGTTGGAAACAGAATTGAATTGAATAAGATATAGATTTTAACAAGAAAAAGGGATAGCTGATTGAATATGACATAAAGATGATGTCACCATGAGCAATAATCAAGAAAAGAAATTAAATGATAGATAGATTGATTGACGTGAGCAAGAATTTTACAGATGAATAAAGAACTATTCTATAGATCAATGATAAGCAAAGTGAACGCTAAAAGATTTATGGAAAGGAAATAAGATCAGCAAGCATCCTAGTTATTTTTCTAGAAGAATTGAAAAGGTCTTACTATTGCATAGGCATTATTGCATAGGCATGACATCATCATCACTTGCATGGCCTTTTATTTGCTTCTGTACGTGGCTGGCCAACTGAGCTTCCACGCATGTGCTTTGCACCAGATAGCCAGCAAAAACGCTGCAAGACAGGAAGTGGCTTCAACGCCGAGGCAGCAAGGATCAACAGGGCACGGCCATAGGCAGCACGAGGTTTAGGTAGCATAAGAACTAGAGACAAGATGGATGGAGACGTGCATGCATTGATGCATAGTTAGCTAACAAACATGTTGCTATTGGTACATACGTGCATGAAGGCTTGCACTGGTTAGTGTGAGAGGGACCGAAGGAAAGGTGCATGCAGGGGTTCTCACCAGCGGCGTCGACGGCGAGCTCGGCAAGACGGCGACAGTGATGGCCTGCATGCTCACCACAGACGGCAAAGAACAGAAATTGATGGCTAGCCGAAATATGGTTGGCGGCACAGCTAGCAATCTTCACGGGGCGCACGCACGGTGCTTCATCAATGGCGACGAGATGGAAGGGTGCGGCTCGTCGTCAGGAGGCTTGATAGGAGATGTTGGATCCCTCTGGCGCTGGACGGAAGCGGCGAAATGGACAACCCACACGGCGGCGCAGAGGTGCCGGCCGCCGGGTTCCTCCTGGTGCTTGCGATGTCGATCTGTAGCAGAGCTGCAGGGACACAAGAGAAGGCGGTTCAGCAGCTGTAGCTAGGGCAGCAGGGACGATGGAATGGGCATGGCAACAGCCTGCAGTACATGCATGGATGCATCGACACAGAAAAGCAGGGCAGCTAGGAGACAAAATTAAAGATCAGAGAAGATGCCGGTGTGCTCACTTTTGCGAAGGATCGATCAACAGCGTGATGGCATGGACAAGATTGGTCCCACGGCACGGCCGGCGGATGACGTGCAGCCAGGTCTGCGTGCAGCTTGATCTGGATGATGCACTGCAACAGCGCTAGGGCATGAGCGGCGGCGGCTTCACGCGCAACAGGCTCTGTAAAGAGAGGCACACGTAGGCACTGATTCATGCATGGCCGGCGGCGAGATGGATTCAGACACAAAATGTATAGAAAGGAGGCTGAACGAGGAACGTGATGGCATGCTCACCTATGGCAGACGATAAACGACGGAACGGCGACAGCGGTGTACAAGATCGCTGCGACGGATTCGCGTCGGCTGGGGCTTCCCGAGCGGCTGGATTGCACACAGAAAACAACATGCAAGGGCCGGGATGGGCTGCCACCATGGCTGACGACGAAGATGGCAAGGATAAGGATCATGAGAGATGAGTATAAGATGCAAAATGAACGAGGAGATTGACAACATGCTGGTGTTCTCACCAAGGCAAAAGACGAGCGATGGCTGTAGATCAATCTTGATGCGGACGGTGACCATGGGATGGCCTTCGTGACGGCACCCTGGCCGGGCGGCGACGATGACGACTCTTCGCTTGTGGCGCTCTCGGCGGAGGTTGCAGCGGCAGCAGATTGAACTCGGAGGTTGTTTGCCGGGAAGCTAGGGCACACGATGGAATAGATCATGTGGAAAAGAGAGACCCACAAGATGGCTTGCTGTTTATAAGCCACGCATGCGGCTTGGTCGATTCCTCGGCGTGCTACGTCCGGCCCGGGTGGAAACGAACTCAAGTCAAGCTTTAACTCATACTCGTGTGCAGCTTATAGGAGAAACTGAGACGTGACGTGAGGACCAGCTTGCTACCGAGGCAAGGATGAACCAGAACATGATCCATGTTTCTTCCGTTAGGATAAGATGCTGGGCAACCACCGCAGCTTGACATGACAAATAAAATAACTAAAAGGAACAGCAAAGGAAAATGAAAGATAATCCAAGTCTGGTTGGACTTTATTTGATCCACATGGCATGGCATGATTAATTAGCCCGTGAGCAATGGCGATGACGACGATCTTGATATGTTTGCTCGTGGCAATGCAGGACCAAGCCAATTATGTGCAGCGATGTTCATGGCCGATCTGCTGAATGGAGAGAGACAGACAAGGAGGTCACGGGGAGGTGCTCACCGGTGGCAGGGATGCAGGGAGGCGGCCGAATCTTGGGCGACGGGGGTGGATGGCGGCCGGCAGCTCGAGCTCCTGCCGTGGGATGCTCCGGGGGCGCCAGGCGACGGGGAGCGGAGCTCTGGACGCGGCTTGACGTCGCACTGCTCCTGGTGTTCGCGGCTTCGACAGATGGTGCAGCATCGCGGTGAATCGAACCACGACCGAACTCATGGCAGAACTTTGGACGGCGGCCGGCTCGGGTTCAAGCAACGACGGTGCTCCGGCGGTCCTCCGGTGACAGGAACGACCGGCAGGTGTACAGTCCGGCGAGGCAGAGCTCGTGGCATGGACGGCTTGCTCTCTCGGTGTTCTCGTCCGGCGAGTCAGCGAGCAGCCGGCAGCGGCGCTCGGCCTCCTGGCAATGGCGGCGCATCACAGAGGCGAGCTAGGGCGGCGGACGACTAGGGCACGCGGGGCCTCGGGCGTGGGGCACAAGGTTCCCTGGCGCGCACGCTAAGGAAACCGCGGCGGTGGCGGTCATGGCCGTCCTGGCCACGGGTGGCCGGTGCTGGGCCCGGATGGGCTTTCACGTGCTGGCCGCTTGGCCGGGACGGAGCGGGTCGGCGGGGATGGGTCGGGCTCGTGGGCTCGGTCTAGAAGGAAAGGATGGTTTTCTTTATTATTTTCTGAAATTATTTCCAGTGCAAAAACAATTCCAGAAAAGTCTAGAAAATGTTTAGAGGCACGAAAAATACCCAGAAAAATTCTCGGAGATAGATTGAGACACGAACAATCCAAATAAAATATTTGCAGCTCATGAAAAGGATTTTAGAGCCTTCTAATTAATAGAATAAGCTCAGAGAAAATAAGAATAAATTCCAGAAAAAGCTGGAAAAATTCTCGAAAGGATTTGGTCAGCACCTAAGCGCATTTAAAAACCTTTTGCACTCATAAACACCGAGATGCATCGGCATGTATGCAACATACATAACCATTTATTTAATTTGAAAAAACAAACAAAGCCTTTTTCCTATACTATATTTCCTGTAAAGAAAATAAATGTTGAGAAAATTTTAAAATTATGAGAAAAATGTTGTTTAACTATTCTTTCTATTCACATCCTGAAATTAGAAATTTCAGGGTGGGACACGTTGGACCCCATACATCGGAAAACACAAGTTCTAGAGGACTAGATGATTCACTTGTAGACCTAGAATAGGGGCAGCTGATGACTCTTGCCTTTCTGACAAGTATCGCACACAATTTCTTTATTCAAATCGGGAACAAACACAATTTTATTGCGACTAAGAACTTGCTGAACTACTGGAGACGATGGGTGACCCAAGCGGCTATGACACCTACTCGAAGAGGTTTTGGTGATGCCAAACGTCACTTTATTTGATGAAGAAGGGACCCTAGACTTCAGTGGGTAAAGGCCACCTTCACATGCCCCTCTAAACAGTGTTTTCTTCATTGCTTGGTCCTTTATCAGAAAACAACCGAGATGATACTCAATAAAAGTATGATTATCAGAAGTAAGACGATGCACTGAAACAAGATTTTTGCTAGCTTCAGGAATGTAAAGGACATTGTTTAGAATAAGATCACGGTTTGGGGTACGAACAAAACTTTTACCAATCTGACTGATTCTCATACCTGCGCCCGAGGCAGTGTGGACTTGATCGTTGCCGTGGTACGTATACTTGTCCCTGGTAGTGAGCTTCTCTAACTCCCCGGTGATGTGATCAGTAGCACCAGAATCGGTGTACCAATTTGTGTCGATGCCGTAGGAGTTGTTCGTGGAGGTGGAGATGGAACGCTGTTCTGACACTCCCTGGCAGCAGATGAATATGCTCAACCCTGGCAGACGGAAGCATCGAACCGCTTGTGGTAGCATACCACGGTGTGGCAGTCCTTGCCACAGAGTTGGCAGACCTGATCGGAGACGTACGAGCGGCCTCCATTGCCGCTGTTGTTGTTGCATCCGCGACCACCACGTCCGCGACCTCCTCCGCCGCGCTTGAAGCCACCACGACCACCACGAGTGGTCGAGTTTGTTGATCAAGACCCGGAGCCGCTGCTGGTAGGGTTGAGCAGATTCATCCACTGCTCCCAGCCCGTAAGCTGGGTGTAGAGCTCGCCGAGCGTGATCGTCGTAGTGCGCACCGAGATTGTGGAGACGACGGGGTTGAAGTCCTCATCAAGGCCGGTGATGATGTACGACGCCACCTCTTCATCTGCAAGTTTCTTGCCGGCCGCCGCCATATCATCGGCAAGCCTTTTCATCTTGCTGAAGAAGTCAGCAATCGAAGACGTGCCCTTGGATGCGGTGGCAAGGGCCATGCGGGTGTTATCACCCGCCCGCGGGACTATGCGGCGGTCATGTACTGGATGGACTTCCACAGCTCGGCGGAGGTGGTGCAGTTGGAGACTTGGACCTGGACATCTTTGGAGACAGACGAGTACAGGTAATTGAAGATCGTCTGATCCTTACCGAACCAATCATCGTAGTCCGGGTTGGGCGAGAGCTCGTCAGGCTTTGCCTTGTCCAGCGCGATCTGCTTGGGCAGCGTGGCCGTCATCGCGGTGTCGAGGAAGTGCCCGAGCCTCGCACCATTGATCGCCGAGAGGACATGGCGACTCCACACGTTGAAGTTGTTCTCCCCGAGCTTCTCCGAGACGGGACACGCGATCAGGGAGAAGACAAGCGATTGCACGGAGGAGGTCGCCGTGGATTAGTTTGTGGGCTAAAGACCTAGCTCTGATTACCATGTGAAATTGGTTGTAACGCACACCTTCTCAGGCTGTGCGGCTCCGTGTTAAATAGGCCGGGAAAAGCCCCCGGCGTGGCTTACATCTCAAGTTATACAACAACCTTATCTCTAGGATTAGAGAACAAGATCTAACCTACTTTACAAGATTACAACAAACTGAGAAGATTACATTTGAAGCCTGCAACTAACCTATCGAAGGATATCAACATCAACAGGCAACACCACGTGGACCAGATATTTCAACACCTCCGTCTTCCTCTATAAGCATGTGCTGAAAGCTTTGACACGTCCAACCCTGCCATTCGTGTTTCTTTCGCTGAGTAGTAAACCAGAAATGCATTGCCGTAGGTATAAGCGGCCACGGAGCTTATTAGCGCTCCATGATTGGTTGCATGCGGCCGCGGCCAACCGGTTCGGATGATATGTTAGATCAACTCACAACAGAGCCGGAGGATCATGCAGCTCTCTTTTTGTATGTCTACATTGCTCCTAAAAACATTATTTGGAACCAAGCGTTTATAACTTCAGCCGAGGATCTCGGCAGCCTGCATCGCCATGATTGAGCATCATCGCTCCTGCAGTGTTGTAGTGTTTCCCGGAGCGTCCAATTCTCTTCTCGGAAACATCTGCATTCCTCCTCTTCCACAGGCGCCAGAAGTAGAGCAGTACAAGGGTTGCAAAAGTGCTCTTCAGGAATCCTCACTGTTATATAAACTAGGTGATACCCAGCACGTTGATGCGGGAATTTCTACAAAATTGGAAGATGCAATTTGAAAATAGAAACACTGATTGCATCGCAACATTAAAATTTGAAGATGCAATTTGAAAATAGAAACACAAATGATTGCATCGCAACATTTTTTTGCAAACAACAATGTACAATGTAGATGAAAACATATTCATTTTATTTACAGAGAACTACTTAGAAATTTGTAGCATGGTACTCACAAAGACTAACACAATGCATGCATGAATACTATTAGCCGCAGAAAATCGGTAGAAGATATAAATTCATAATTCTAGTGATGGTGATGTGGACAACTTGTATGTTGAGAGAAGATCTAATGGATGGTGATGTGAATATCTTTCATGTTGAGAGAAATCTATCCATGATGTGTAGTGGGTTCCATTTGTATAGTTGTTATAGATAGATGTAACAAAGTTCTAGACGCTTTCCATTCTCAAGAGATTCAGTATGGTACCAATTGTGAAGCATGCATATAATTGCTATTAATAATGTAACAAAGTTCAGGACACTTTCATCTTCAGAGATCATGAGTTAAACGCACAAAAAGTGCGACAGTAAATGAGAGCAAATCACAATATCATATATGTAAAAAATTAACTTCAGAAGATAAGCCAATCGTGCCTTGCCGTGCTGAACCTATGCAAGCTAGCTAGGTTGGCACCGTTGTCTTTTTATTTTTCTTGACACAAGCATAGCATTTAACCGTTACATATGCGTACTGATCATGAAAAAACAAACTTAGACATGGACGTCCTTGAGGAAGAGGAAGGTGATGAGTTCCTTGAGGTCGCGGCCATAGGTGAGGCCATCCCTGCCATGAAGGTAGTAAGCCTCCAGCACCCTCGTTGTGTTCAACAAGCATTGCACAACCGGCTCCACCGCAGGTTTCACCTCTATGCAAGCCATGTTTATCCTCCTCCATGCATGCTCCACCATCCCGGCGATCGCTGCCACCGCCTCCTCCCCAGTCGTGCCATGCTCCCTCATGTAGCACTCCACGGTGCTGGCCACATCCTTCTCGCACTTCCCTTGCTGCGCGCAATAGATACATGTATTCGTGATGTAAGGTCATAAGGTGTCTGCGGACATATGAAATGTTGCTCTTTTTTCAATGCAAGCAGGTCGACTGTAGATCTTTTTGCTGTTTAGGGAGTCAGGGGTTTGGAATGTACATTATTTGTTATTAATAAGAAAATAACAACAATGGTCTATAAATAGCTCCATGATTGAAATACCTTCTAAGTTGACTTTTCCTCATACTTTGACCAATTCTGGTTATTGAATTAATTCATTAAGTAAACTAGTAAAGCAAAATAAGTAAAACTAGACCTCTCATCCAAAGTGTTTATTTAATCGTGCATCATATGTTGTTTATGTTTATACGTAAGATGAATAGTCAATAAATGAAAAGTTAACGGTGTCAAACAAATAAATTTACTATTATTTAAATTGGATATAGTACCTTGTAAGAAGCGATGTCATTGAGGAAGCGACCCACTTCTATGTTGGCATAAAACATGTCAGGCATGTCAAGTGCCCACTCGAATGCCTCGTTGCTTATCACTTGGCCTGCACCCATCAAAGCCGTGAAGAACAACAACGGCAAGCCCGTCGCCATAAGTGACACATCTAGATGTTCTTTGAAGCTGGGCGTGCAGTTTTCATTGAACCACTTAGCCTGTTGGATGGAATTTTTTGATTGCAATTGAAACTGCACAATCAAAAACAATATTGTACGCAAATAAGTTGGGATTAATAAAGCTGAAAGGATATAAAGCACAATTAATGTTTGTTATATTTCCACAAAAAGGTTTCGTAGCTGTTATTATTAGTTGACTATTTGATTACAAGATAGAAAGGTACCTCTTTTATGACATAAGCCATGCGGTACTTCTCGCACGGTTCCAAAGTATCCTCAATTTCCTTGAAGTTACTCAACGTTTTGATGTAGAACATGCGTAGGTATTCTGGCAGAAGAGAAACCATGCTCTCATCCCATCTACAAATAATTATGAAAAATAAATGTAATGATTAGTTTGACTGCTTTATTTCGACCAGCGAACAACATATATAATCACATACAAAACATTGATTGTTCCAGTTCTTGAGTCCCATGTTATTTTTTATAAGTGAGCAATATGATAAAACTTGATTGTTCATTTATAAAAAGCATATAGCTACCTTTGTAAGGCATCATCTAACATTTGCGACTCCTCAAAGGTGGCACGTACATCAAATGTGTCATCAATCAGGACCAACAACCCAAACATCTTGGTAAGTATGATCCGCGCATCCGAGCTTTCCTCCCCATGGAACACTCCAAAGCTGTAGAAGTAAGACTCCACGATGCGGTCCCGGCAGTAGGTTAGCTTCACACTGTCATATAGATCCCTCCACCATCTTCACATGGAATTAGTTAACCCACCTTGTTAGTTAAGACGATGAACAATTTGATAAATAGGGTGAAAGAACTAATACATTAACTTACAGTGAGATGTCCTTAAGCTCCTTGAGGTGCACACTCCTAACGAGGTTGAGGTTAATCTTTGCGAGCTCGAGCATCATGATGTCATGTTGCTCTTCTTTCTCATACTCGGTAATATAATGCATGGTCTCTAGTTGCCGCATAAATCGAGGGAGAGGAATCTCAAGGGCACGGGAAACTTGTTCTTCCACAGGAGATGTAAGCTTGCCTTTTGCAGCCTCAAGATGGCACCTAGTGAAGGCGATAGCATCATCTAAGATCGTCTCACCAGGTACCGCCATGTGAGCGGCATTGTACAAGCTAAGCAGGCCCCTCGGGTCATTGCTTAAATTTATGTTGAAACTACCGGTGTCATCTCTGAATTTGTCTAATACATCTGTATAAACAATTGTCGGCATATGTAGATTGGGTCGCAACAAGCAAAAAGGAAAAAAACATAGGTACAAGTAATCTGTGAAAGAATGGTCAATTATAAATGATAAGCTTCATATAACCATTACCTGCAGATACCCAAAAGCCTTGTTGTCTGAGCAGACGAAACCGGAGGGCAACAACATGCAAGTCATTTGAGGTGCTAAAGTCCAGCTCCTCATGGTGGACATGATTCAAGGCCTTCTCAATCTCCTTGACAAAATGGTTATCTATACCAAGGCGTTCGAGCGTGTCCACCAGCCTCACCGTGTCGGCCACACTCATGGCTTTTCCAGCCTCAAACTTTCGGCACACCTCCCCTTTGAGTTGCTCCCTCCTCTCCCTCATCCACTCCTCCGACCTCTGTTCGTGCACGAACCATATACTAGACAATATAAATAAACAGCTAAATAGCTTAACATGATGCCAACTATAACAAAATCATATAAATCCATGCCTTTGACGGTGTAGGAGTGTAAGTCACAAAGAAGTCACCCCATAAACAAGGTTCGAAGGCACCACAGGTCTCCTTGTTAGCAACAATAGCGTTGCTTGCAGCCATTCTGTAGTAGTTGCTAACTGGCTGCAAAGCTTGTTAAACAGCTACTTGTGGTCTTGCAGCGCAGGCTGCTCTGGTGCCCGTATTGATCTCCTTTTATAGAGGTTGCTGCAGCTAGGGAAGCGAGTGGCCTAGCTAGCTAACAGTGGATCAACGTGTAAAACACGTCCCATCTCGATCGATCGGCCGCGTCAACTGCACTGCATCTTCCTGGACACGTCATTGTTGCACAGGTCACTGTCATTGTTGACTCCATCTGCTAGTTTGGTTTCATGATAATCATGTAGCTAGGTTAATTCAAGAAACTGATGTTACGGTGCCTTGTACTAGCTTACAAGAGCATCTATATAATCCATTAATAAAGATACTAAGCAATTCAATAACTTTTATCTAAATATTAGTTTCCTCAGAACTACCCTGGCGCATGCTTTGAGATCATCTATTCATCCATTAATAAAGATATATGCACCTTTTCAGTTCTGAGGCAACTAATAATACTTACTTAGATAAAAAAATACTAAATTATATTTACCAAATTATTGTCTTGAAGCAGGAAGAGGTAACGAAATTTGGGGTTTCCTTTTGAAACTTGTCGTCAAAAGTAACGCATGCAATCGTTGCAATCCGGACTTTAAAATTTCTTCCACTCGTGCGCACTACACCATATAACATAGCCGATCGGTCATTCAGATCATTCCACGTTGACAGCAACTCCGAATGGGGTCGTCCCACATGCCTTGATACTAATGCATTGGAGTCGTCTGACTGTTCTATGAATCTAGAAACAAGATGTCCTTGACGCGAGAAACAAAACAAGCAAACAGTAGCTATAGCTAGTCAGCCTCTCTTCACCACTACTAGGGAAACGAACATCTGTACCGGTTTATAACCCTCATTAGTACCGGTTTCCAAATGAGGGTTATAAATCGGTTCTTGTTTCCAACCGGTACTAATTTTTTTTGTTTTTTCTTTTTCTTTATTGTTTTCTGGTTTATTAATTCTATCGTATTTACGTATACTAATCCTAATGCCTGATACGCTATAATATATATTCGTGTTCCATAAAAAATATTTGAGATAATACTATACATGCATACGTATATATGTATTAGTATAATATCTAATATTATACTAGTACATATATTCGTATGCATGTATTATCTCAATTCCGGTAGTTGATCCAATGCAAGAACATATATAATATTGTGCATACAGAAATACGAAAAATATATATTAGTGTATATAATACATTGCATCAAAGGTTAGCAAGGTTTAATATTAGTTTTTTTTGCTTCCTGACGATTGGTCCTTTGCAGAGTTTTTTCCTCTCTTGCTCCCCTGCTTAGTCGACTCTATTTGTTCCGTCGACTTCCCAGTGGCTTTTGCAGTGGACTTCCCCGATGTTTCTTTCGTGGACTTCCCCGTTACAATCACAGATGATAAGCCTGAGTAGAATTCTCCACCTGGTGAAACGAACCAGATTTACGAAACTGGAAACCCGATCCTCTGCACCTCTGTGATAGTCCCAGGAAGAGGCTATCACGTGCAAACCCTGTCTCAAGTGGTACAAATCCATACAACACAGGAATAGAGAAATTATTACATAATTTTATTAATACATCAGAGTACAACATTTCGGCCTAAGCCGGGTACAAGTCCAACTGGACTAAACAAGAAAGGTAAATCATCTACGCAGCGGATCTATCGAAGCGAAGCGTCTCCAGCTCCACAGGCAAACTTGAGTGTAGGACCAGCTCTAGTCTTCCCATCTTTCATCGTCGATGTCGTAGTCGGTCACCAAGTCTGAAAGCATTGCCATCTACCCGATAAGCGGGTAGGTCATGTCAGCTTCCCAACAAAGAGCAAAAGCGGTGGATGAATTTCTAGTATGCATGGATAAACCTATATCTGGTTGTAGTAAGTTTATGCAAGCAGCGGTAGCAACATCAAGGTAAGCGATCATGCAGAGAGGTCACCATCTCCGAGGAGATCCACACCTCCAAGGCCAACGCCTCCGGGGTCAACACCCCAACCAAGGAAAGAACACTAACACACTGGATCTCAACCGAGACACAGCATCCCACTCTCATCTGCGATGTGAGGTCACCAACTCCTACCTCACATCTCAACAGCACCAAGCTGGGCTCACACACTCGGGGGAGAGAAGCAGCACAAGAAAAGTCTAGCCAGAGTAACAGACCCGTGGGCTGTCCATACCAGTGGACACGGACTATAGCTATAGGTTTAACACTCTGCAGAGGTTGTACAACTGGACCCGCCGGATAGGGCAGAAACGGGGATCAGTCGTTCCACATCCCTACCTAACGGCCGGAGACCAAGCAGTGGGTGGCACTCTCCTGCCTCTCCGAGTCTGACTCCTCCTGAACTGGGGCGCGAAACTTGCTAGCAGGGCCTCGGAGCTGTGAAACCTTCCCCGGAGGAGCCGGGGTGACGTCTACTCGGGGGGTATAACCCGTCCCCCTCACACGACCACACTGGTCTGCCTACAAGCTGAGCGCCAACCACCAACTTGTTCTCAGACCGAACCCCGCCCATACATAAGCGAACGATTTGTACGAAAATAGCCCAGAGCTCATGGTTAAACTGTCGATCGGTCCTTAATTGCAAGAGCGAGCACTCACCAACTCCACCCGAACGACACGCCGCTAGGGCGGGAGGCCAGGTCGCATCTCCCCTAGACAGGCGTTCACAAGTAACCAAAGCGGCTCGCTCCCGCGGTAACACATCAATGAGTCACACTCACCCAAAACACACGCTAGAATATACCATATCCCAATCTCATCCCAACACCAGAGATCCATCCATATCACAAAACCGGTAAAATGTATGGATAGTAAATATTGGGGACTAGCTAGAGGTCTGTAGCTAGTCCCAAAGGTAGGAAGTTCAAGGAACAGGGTATATCAAATACAAGGCATGGCTAAAAGATTATCTATGCATTTCAATCATCCCAAGCATCATAAATAAAGCACTAGCATCTAATTAGCATGCATGGGTTCTACATGGTCGGGAGTGACATGACACCTGCGCGGTAGTCGTCGTAGAGTAGTAGAGGTTGGGCCCTTCCTTCGGGTCGAAGGTCTTCCCAAACGTCACAGCTCGGTTCGTCGTCGCAGCTCGGGTCTTCAAACATGATCACAAGCCTACACGAGATGTGACGCGGAAATAAATAACGACAATCATCTAGGCAATAACTCTAATTAACATCAATTTAGAAGAACCAAATAAATCCGAACTAGCTACAAGCAGCACTAATTTAATTTAAGGAAATTAAAGTACTTAGTTTTTATAATAAAATAGTTTTAAGCATTTAGCTTTTTATGCTCGAAAATAAGTTAGGGAGGGGGATTAGTTCAAGGTGGGATTGCCGATCAAGGCTAAAGGTTTGGTGATCGCGCCGGCAAGGCATGAGCATGACTGATAGGTGTATCAAAGCGGAAGTTCAGAGGATGAAGAGAGAGGAGTAAGGTGAAACAAGTTAGGCAAGGCATTTATCAGAACAAGGTGTGCGGTGGCAACACAGAGAGAAGGAACGGATCGACTTGAGGTCGATAAAAGGATGGTGATGCGGTAAGGCGCGCTCGGGAGCAAGGCGGAGCAAGTGCTAGCAAGGAGGCAATGGGAACACGACTTGGGGATGTATTCCTGTCCGCGTCACGTCAGTGGCCAGTTGCGGGGCTCTGACGTCCCAGACCCACAATAGCGCAGTGACGGGTAGCGGCCACGAATTCTACTCCAAAAACGCGAGCAAAAGGGGCTTGGTTCAAGGGCAAGAGAGGAAAAGGATAGGTTAGCAGCGAGCGTCTTGGAATTATGAAACCAACGCAAGTGGTTTCATAATTTTCGGAGCTCCAGATAATTAGTTATGAATTTTTAAAAGAAAAGGGATTTATAAAACATTTATTAAATCTTTTTATGAAATCAGAAAATAATTTTTATTCAAATAATGCTGACGTCAGCATGACGTCAGCGGTCAGCAGGTTCGTGGGCCGAAGTTGGGCCCAAAGTGTTAGAGGCCCATTGGACCGGCCCAGAGCGGCCCAAGGTTCAACAAGTCTGGAAAAGGTCCCCAAACTGTTTGGTTCGGCTTGGTTAAAATTCCGGGCCCAAAAGGCTTCCGTGGGCCAAAGCCCATCATGGCTCATGAGAGGAAGTCCGGACTTGCTCCCTGAACTATATTGAGGGTTCATTCCATTTGAAGGCTGCAGGATCCTCTGCGATCTATGCGTTCAGGCGTGCATGTGGTCACGGGTGTGGCACCACTCAGGTGCAAGAGAAAGGGGTCGCGGCCAAGGTGTTCGTCAGAATGCGCCAAAGAGACGGCGGAAAGGCAAGGGGCTCACCAGTGGCGAGTTTTGGCTATGGCAGCGGTGGCGCGCATTTACCTGCAAGAAAAGCTCCTCGGCACGATGGCCGGTCCACAGCTTGACGGCGAGCACCGCACGACATCGGCGAGCATCTATGCGGCAGAGCGGCACGGATGCAGGGCTGGGCGGCACGGCGTGATGCGAGGCAAAAGCGGAGCGTCGCGACGCAGCGCAGCGGCTCAGCAAGGCGGACAGGGCAGGAGAAGACGGTTGGGGGCGTGCTGCTCACCAGGGGCTCGCGGGAGATCACAGCGAGGCAGGGAGAAGCCGATGCAGTGGCGGGTCGACGCGGGCAGGCCGAGAGTGTCGATGTTCGGGGCGACGGCGCGGTTCTCCGGCTTGGCGTCCTCGATCTCGCAGTCGTCGGCATCGTGGTACCCCACGACATGCGCGTGGTTGTCGCCGTATCGTAGCTCCCGGCACCCGCAGCGTGTCGTCTTCGTCGATCGGTGTCGTGGTAAACTTGGTGGTGTCGTCCCGGCGCGGAGCGGTTCCTCCTCGGTGTGGCACGGCTCGACACGGTGCAGCTCCTCCTCAGCACGATGCAACTCGTCGCGGAGCTCCGGAGCGGCGACGTGGTGGTGCTTGTGCGCGCAGGGTTGAGGAGGGCAGAGAGAGGCAGCTTGGGATTTGGGGAAAGAGCAAAGGGCGGTGGTGGATTGGATGGCATGGAAAGGGAAAATCCCAATTAGATTGGGGAACAGGGAGCGGCTAGTGGTCTGATCCTCGCCTTGGTGCTCGGTCAAGGCCGGGCGTGGGCAAGGGTTGGCCGAGGGCCTCGATTGGGCGCCAGAGCGATGGTGGCGATGTGGCCGTGCTCCTATGGCTGGCGGAGCCCCTTGGGTGTCACGGAGCGGGGGTAAAAAGGGGTATTCCCCCGGGCGGAGCTCACGAGGCGGGGGCCTAGGCGTGCGTGCGGCTCGGCGTGCGCGCCAGCGCGGTCCAGGCCGGCGAGTCTGTCCCGTCGCGGTCACACGCGCGCGACGCGGTGAGGCGCACGGGCAGAGGGGAGAAGGAAGAAGCACAGGTGCGCCGCCTGACATGCGGGCCCTGTTTGTCATAGAGGGAAAAAGGGGAGGCGAGGCCTCGGTGGGTTTCGGTGGGCTGGATGGGCCGCAGAGCTGGGCCGGTTTGGCGAGCTTGGTTCGGTGCAAAGAGATAAGGGGTGTTGAGCGGACTTTGGTTGCTGAGTTTGAGCCCAAGTTAGTGGTTAGCTATTTAAACTAGGTTTTGAAATATAGTTTGAAGTTTAGGTTTGAATTTGAATTACTTTCAAATTCAAACAACACTCAATTAACTCCAAAATAATTTCCAAGAAAAACCAAATCATATTTATACCATAATTCGAAAATAATTTTTATATTGGTTTATTTTATTTGGAATTTAAGGTGAGAGGCTAGCAATTTTGGGATAAAAATTTGGTGACACACATGTTCAGACAAAAAGTTTTAAATTTTTGCGAAAATTCACATGTGAGAAAATATTCAAAATTCTGGGATGTTACATTCCTCCCCCCTCACGAGAATCTCGTCCCCGAGATTAAACTCGTACCGGGTGAGGTGAGGGTCTTCACTTCAGTAAGTCTTCAGTTTCTTCTTTGAGTTTAACTTCGAAAAGCGGATGACTTGATGACGTAGGTCTTCATTGGTAAAGCCTCCGATCTAAGTGTTGCCACCTGTGTTTACTTCCCACAACTCTTATTCCCATAGGGCTCTCAAAGCCAAGTGCTATTGCACATTCTCTTGTGTTTAGTATCCATAAGCACTTACGACATCTGACCCATGCACCTCTAGTCCCCTACTTTTCTTCCAATCTGTGACAAGTTCCAAGTATAGGCTATATACCTCCTCTTCTTAACCCGTATCATCTCACCGTGCTACCTAAGCTTGGTAAGCTTTAGAGCAGTTTGAAGCATGGTCTCATCTTATTCCAATCCTCGAGCTCGAGGTTACATCCTTCTTATCAATTAATCTTATTCCAAAATTTACTCCGTATGAACTCGACCTTATTCTCATGGCGTCCATTAAGTACTTTTTATCCAATTAGGCATGAGTCTCCCACTTCTTTCCATATGAGGGAGTCGTATACTTTTTGCCTAGCAGAGGTCTACAATCCCGGCGATATCTATGAGCCTATCTTGCTGCAAGTAAATAGTTGGTTTGCATACAACAAGCTCTTATCCAATTAGTCGTCAAATACCGAAGCTCGTTCTCTTAGCGTACCCATATGTATATTATTAACTTTGTTCAAATTTGACTGCTCATCCATTAGAGGTACGCTAAGCAGAAGTGGAGTCTCAAAAATATCTTTTCTTCATCCATGTTTTCATATATTCTCTAGGTTTCCCTAGTTTATCCATGAATCTCCTTGAAGCCATATCGATCTGAGATATGTTGAAGATATAAAGTATTATCTCTTGATCCATGAGTCGATACCCTGGTTTTTCCATAACATTAGTGCAGTCGCACCTCTTATAGCATGCACTCTCGGCAACTAGTTGCTCTAGGGTGGACATAACTTCCTTTTACTTACTCAGCCATCCCGTGACTTAGGAAATATCTCAGCTTCTTATTTAAGCATATCCAAATAGTTGACCCTGTTGTAACACTTGTATTCCATCATAGGGTCTGGTGTGGTTAATCAAAGGTCCTCAATTTCCAGCAGTTCTCTGAGTGCCCAGTAATCTTTACCAATCTTCGTGTGCTACTCTTATAGTAATCCACCTGTCGACTTAGCACGTCCCCAATGATTCTCGAGAGAGTGCTAGCAACATCCGACATGTCCGATTAGCTCCTGGTTGTAAACGCTATGAATGGTTACTTCCCATTCATGTTAATCCATGTTAAGAGGGGTCATCTGCAACACCCTCGACTATATGAGTGACTATTCCCATCCGAAATCTCACACTAGTCAATTTGGTTCCATTTTCTTGGGATGGATCTTCTCGTGGAAGTTACACCTACCTTACTCTGGTATGCTTAGCAAACTCTTCTGATTTATTCTCCAATAGGTAGGTTCCAACTGCGAGGTTGAACAGATAACCTGTGTCCATTAGTTGCCGAGGTAGTTCTTCTTCCCACTAGTTCAACATACGGTGTCCAGTAGTACTTCTTTGTTTATTGCTTATTCCAAAAGTGAGATCGACTAAAATTATCCAAAATGTATTGCTGACATCTTAGGGTACTCAACTGCTCTTAACCAACATATGCTTCCATGGAGGTTCATACGCTTCTGAGCTTTCGAGGTTTCAAATTCTTGGATACTCATTTTCGGGTTTGCGAATTTGATTCCAAAGATTATCGGGTAACTCATCTGAAGTCTTGGTCTGATTTGTCGAGGTTGCACGAAATTCTTCTCTTCTTCTGAGGTTTGGTCTTGTTAATGATCTTGATTCATCGGTCTTCATTCTTCACGCTCTTTGTCTTGCTGTATGGGGAGCTAAGGCCTCTAAAGGAGTCATCTAAAGATCTAGCAAGCATAAGCACTCAATACAATTTCACACAAACATGAAGAGGCATAACAACCATAAGACCATTAAGATCCAATCACTCAAGCGATGCACCAAACAAATGTGTATCTCGAGGCTGACTCCTAAGACCTTCGAGAATACACCAGGTAAAAGCATACTAATATATCGTGGGCACTCGAGGGATTTCTCTAATGTTAGGGTTACACCACTGGAAGGGATACATTCCATCCGACATCTCGGTGCTGATCTTTCTGAAACAGGATGGTGAAATTCTTCTCCGTGCTAGCTTAATTGAGATCTGGTAAATTGTGTTCCATATTCCTCTTCGAGTCACATGACTTATTGTTATCCATTTGACTCGAGCAGTACTGATAATGTATCCTGTAGCCATTGCTACCTTTACGATCCTTCAGGTTAGGGTGCAATTACCATAAGCATCTTTCTAACTGTAGGAGTTCCAAATGTAGCTTACGAGGCGCATGGGGTCCTGTGGGAGGAAGCTAAAATCTTCTTGATCTTAGTCCAATGCTTCTTGTCCAATTCTTCCAATACAGATAGTCTATCTTAGTTGGACTACTCTTCTTCGTCCTTGGTTCTCGTGGCTTTGGCCTTCCAAAGGGGGTGCTCTAGGTATATCATTACATCCTGGCCTCGTGTTTCTCATTTAATCCATTGTCAACTTTGGTCGGCTAGGGAGATTCAAATCCAGACATCCTTGTTTCCTACTTCTCGTCAATCGGGAGTTCCATATAGTAAACTTAACAAATCCTTATTCCAAGTGTGTGATGCTTGCTTCTAGGGTGATCATAACTGTTCAATCCATTCTCTGCCTCATGTAGCTGCAGCTCATTATATTATCTTAATCCGGTCTGACTTGGCTATATATTTAGCTTCAAGTCGATGGGTCTTTATCCAAATGTTGAGCTACGGGCATCTCGGTAGTTTTCGACTGCGGCAGCGAAGCTTACGTGTGCCAAGTCCATATAGTAGATCACCAGTTCCTTATTGGCACTCTTGAAATTATAATCTTAACTCCTCTTTATCTTCAAAGTGGCGTTATCCAAGCTTCGTCCTGAGTAAGGATGGAAGGGTGCATATTGTTCTTATTGTTTCGCTTGTATGCAGACTTCACGTAACATCAAGGTGACAGTCTATTCCATCCTTGATGGTCTGAATTCCATCCTGGTGTAAACTTGCACTGAGGGTTCAACAAGGGATAATCCAGGTAGGTCCAGTAGAGTTATCTTCATCTTTTCCCTATACCCAATCTCCATAGCTGTCATTGTGGTAGTTGTCTCTGTCTTGTATGAGGCACTCTTCCGTAGTATTGCTTGGCCTTGATCAAGCGACATCTGTTGTTCTCCATAGGTCAGCAAACACGTAGAATGGTTGTTAGTAAGTTAGTTAGTTAGTGTCAAGGATGTAATAGGAGAATTCAAGGGATTTATATAGAATTCAAGGAGTATATACTCAATCAAGGATGTTTAAGCTGCCCTAAACTATCGGCCATTGCTAGGGCTCGTCCTATGGTCAAGTACGGCTCTGATACCACCTGAAATGAACCAGATTTCTGAAACTGGAAACCCGATCCTCTGCACCTCTGTGATAGTCCCAGGAAGAGGCTATCACGTGCAAACCTTGTCTCAAGTGGTACAAATCCATACAACACAGGAATAGAGAAATTATTACATAATTTTATTAATACATCAGAGTACAACATTTCAGCCTAAGCCGGGTACAAGTCCAACTGGACTAAACAAAAAAGGTAAATCGTCTACGTAGCGGATCTATCGAAGCGAAGCGTCTCCAGCTCCACAGGCAAACTTGAGTGTAGGACCAGCTCTAGTCTTCCCATCTTTCATCGTCGATGTCGTAGTCGATCACCAAGTCTGAAAGCATCGCCATCTACCCGATAAGCGGGAATGTCATGTCAGCTTCCCAACAAAGAGCAAAAGCGGTGGATGAATTTCTAGTATGCATGGATAAACCTATATCTGGCTGTAGTAAGTTTATGCAAGCAGCGGTAGCAACATCAAGGTAAGCGGTCATGCAGAGAGGTCACCATCTCCGAGGAGATCCACACCTCCGAGGCCAACGCCTCCGGGGTCAACACCCCCACCAAGGAAAGAACACTAACACACTGGATCTCAACCGAGACACAGCATCCCACTCTCATATGCGATGTGAGGTCACCAACTCCTACCTCACATCTCAACAGCACCAAGCCGGGCTCACACACTCGGGGGAGAGAAGTAGCACAAGAAAAGTCTAGCCAGAGTAACAGACCCGTGGGCTGTCCATACCAGTGGACACAGACTATAGCTATAGGTTTAACACTCTGCAGAGGTTGTACAATGGACCAGCCGGATAGGGCAGAAACGGGGATCAGTCGTTCCACATCCCTACCTAACGGTCGGAGACCTAGCAGTGGGTGGCACTCTCCTGCCTCTCTGAGCCTGACTCGTCCTGAACTGGGGCGCAAAACTTGCCAGCAGGGCCTCGGAGTTGTGAAACCTTCCCTGGAGGAGCCGGGGTGACGTCTACTCGGGGGGTATAACCCGTCCCCCCCACACGACCACACCGGTCCACTTACAAGCTGAGCGCCAACCACCAACTAGTTCTCGGACCGAACCCCGCCCATACGTGAGCGAACGGTTTGTACGAAAATAGCCCAGAGCTCATGGTTAAACTGTCGATCTGTCCTTAATTGCAAGAGCGAGCACTCACCAACTCCACCCGAATGACACGCCGCTTGGGCGGGAGGCCAGGTCGCATCTCCCCTAGACAGGCGTTCACAAGTAACCAAATCGGCTCGCTCCCGCAGTAACACATCAAGGAGTCACACTCACCCAAAACACACGCTAGAATATACCGAGATATCCCAATCTCAGCCCAACACTAGAGATCCATCCATATCACAAAACCGGTAAAATGTATGGATAGTAAATGTCGGGGACTAGCTAGAGGTCTGTAGCTAGTGAGAGCCAGGTGTGGTTCGAGGATCGGTGGATGGTTGCTTCCTGGTGTGATGAGTGATTGACAACGTGGTGTGGACTGATTCTTGGCTAAGTATTGCAGGTGCAGGTTGCGGCTTGACTGGTGCAGGTGCAGGTGAAGAACAAGTGCGAAAGGTCATTGCCAGTGAGGCCTCCAGGTGTGGAGAAGACAAGTAGGCTTGGTTCGAGGGACCCGGTGGCCAGCGGGGTCAAGTGCAGGCCGCATGGTGGCAAGAACAGCGGGATGAAGTCATGGACGGTTTCTTGGTTGAGCCTCAAAACCAAGGTCGAGCCGGGACTACGTGGGAGCCGAGTCATGAGTGGTGATTGGCGGAGGCTACACCGAGTTCACGGGGTTTGCAGTGGTTCACCAGAAAACCACTGGGTTACTCGGTTGAGCCACAAAACCAAGGTCGAAGACTCGACGAGGAGGTGCGGCCACCCAGGCCGGTTCAACCGCCCAGGAGGGGCGGTCAGACCGCCTGGGCCGGTCTAACCGCCCAAGGGGGGCGGTCTGACCGCCCGGGTCGCTGCCGCCGAGAAGCTTCGAAGCGGAGGACACGCGTCGGGATCGCAAGGCTTGCGTCGAGGCTAAGCAAGGTTGCGGTCGCTGGGCATCCGTCCGATGGAGAAAATCTGAAGACTTCCAAATTCGCCCTTGAGGGGCATGTATCCCATCTAGTAAGGGTAGTTTAGTCTTTTGGGTGCCTCCATATAAACACTTGAGGGGATGGATGGCAGCCAACTCTTGGAACCCTAGCTCATTTGTTTTCTCATTTTCGTTCTTATTTTCCTCTAGTTTCCTAGGACTAGCTTGAGAGCTTCATGTGAGATCTAGAGAGAGGGATGGATGTATGGGTGGCAAGCTAGACCTTGTATGAACCTTCATGGTATGTATAGATGATTCGGCGTGGTTCCTCAAGGTCTTGTGTTGCCTTTCCCGTTCTCCTTTTTGGTGATTTTCGGAGCTCTTTCTTGTGATTTTCTTGGCGGAGTTTTGAGGGTGATTTCTTGCGAGATTCTTGTTGGGTGTCACGTATGAGGACCTTGTGCCTCTTTGGCTGGTGACTTTGCCCCAAGAACCCCCTTGAATCGACCTCGATTTGGTGGTTTTTCGAGTTGCTCGAGTTCTTGACCTAGAGGGCCTAAATCCGTGATTCCCTTTGATTGTGAGCGTTTCGGTTCGATTCCTTTGAGGGAGAGGTTGCCCAGGAGGTAACCCAGCTATCCCCGAAGTTTCGCCGCAATCCGTGGGGTGAATCGGGAGATCGGGCGATGGGAAGTTGAGGGTTGACCCGCGGCCAGATTTTCTGGGTAGGGCGGTCTAACCGCCATAGGGGGGCGGTCTAACCGCCCTGGGTCTTCCAGGTGAAGGTTTGGATTTTCCCAGGTTTTCCTCTGTGAGTTTGTTTGCCTTGACCAGAGGAGTCTTCTGGTGAAATCTTGGGTCGTTTCGGTGCTGTTTGCTAGGAGTTCTTGCCTTGAGTTCGTTGCTGGGTACAGGAGGTTAGACCGCCCGTGATAGCCGGTCTAACCGCCCCTAGGCCCCTGGGTGAAGTTTTGGTTTTCGCCAAGATTTCCTGGTAGCTAGCTTAGCCTTGACCAGAGATTTCTGTTGGTGAAACCGTGGTGTGTTTTGGTGCTCGGAAGAGGTGTTTCGGAGGATTTTCCGGTTACCAGGTGGAGGCGGTCTAACCGCCCCCCATACCCGGTATGACTGCCCCCTCCAGATAGCCGGCTCCCGAATCGTTTCCGCTGCCGTGTGCGTGTAGGAGTTGAGGCTGCTGGTAGTGTTTGTTCCTAGGACCAGTAGCACTTCAGTGGCTACGTGATTTTGGCAAACGGAAGGTTGCGTGCGGAGCGTGTGATTTTGGGTGTTCGACCGAGTTCATCTTGTTTGGGCAGTCATCCCATTCGAGAAGAATTTTTATCGGCTCCCATTCACTCCCCCCCTCTTTGGTCGCCTAATCGGTCCATCAAGTGGTATCAGAGCCGGTTCGGGTCTTCATTGACTCTTACCAGTCTAAGATCCAAATATGGCGTACCAGGAACGGGGTTCGGGTCCTCCGCACTTCGATGGGAAGAACTACCAGATGTGGCAGAGGTGGATGGCAGCGTTCCTCCGCGGAAAGGGTCAGATCCTTTGGGACGTAACGGTGAACACAGCTTATGTTCATCCGATGAACTTCCTTGCTCCAGGATCGAGGGATATGTTCGAAGCCAACAACAAGGCTGTCGACTACTTGTTTCGTGCTTAGTGTCAGCCTGAATTCGATCGGGTTCAGACAGATGACTTAGCTTGTAGGATTTGGGAGCAGTTGAAGGATGCTCATGCTGGGAATGCTCAGGTTCAGGCTCGGATGTACGCGACTTACCGGAGAGAGTACGAGAACTTCACTCATCTCCCCGGCGAGTCCGTCGATGCCCTTTTCCAGCGGTTTACGGTCGTTGTGAACAACATGAGAGCCAATGTGGATGTGCTCCCATATGATGATCATGATAGTGCCGTGAAGCTCTTGCACTCGTTGGATCGTACCGTATGGGACGGGAAGTTTGAGGCTATTGTTGAGTCCGAGAAGTATGACACCTTGACGGTGAACGAGCTGTTCTCGAAGCTCAAGTCAGCTGAGTTGGACCGTGGTATGACAGCCAAGATCGAGAGCCCGACTGATTCTCATAGTCTCGCTCTCGTTGGTGGCAAAGGAGCTAAGTCTAACGCTGACACATCCTCCAGGATGTACTCTCTGTCTTCTTTGATGTCTTTGCCAGATGAGGAGTTCGACGTGCTTGGAGAGGACGAGCTGGCGTTGCTGACCAGGCGGTTCGAGAGGCTGCACGAGAACCGAGTGAACACGAGGAGGACAGCACGGACGTGCTTTCAGTGCGGCAAGCCAGGACACTTCGTCGCCGACTGCCCGGAGAAGACGGAGAACAAGGACGGCTACAAGGACGGCTACAGGCACCGGTCGAGCAAGGACGGCAAGTACCGATCGAGGCGCGATCACAAGCACAAGAACAAGCACAAGGACGAGCGACGGTCGAGGAAGAAGGACGGCCGCGGCAGGAAGGCCCGAGCGATGGTCAGAGCGAGCGACGTCGACTCCAGCTCCGCCTACTCTTCCTCGAGCTCGAGTAGCAGTGAAGATGAAGGTGATCGGCGCAAGAACAAGAAGTCATCCAGGAACTTGAGCGGGTTGAGCTGCTTCGCGGGAGATGGCTTCTGCGGCATGGCTCGTAGCTCCGGCAGCAAGAAGAGTCATCAGAGTGACTCGAACTCCGACTCCGAGGACGAGGTATGTGATGAGCTCTCCTCTTTGCGCAAAGAGAATGATCAGTTGGTTGACTTGCTTGATAATCGTGATCACATGCTTAGAGAGGCCAAGAAGATGAGGAAAGAGCTTAGGGCCTCACTAGAAGATGCTAGGAACCATGTGGCTGAGCTAGAAACCCAGAACCTAGATGCTAAGCTTGAGATTGATTCGCTTAAGGCTTCTCCTGTGGTTTCTGATGAGATTGATTGCTGTGATTGCTCTGTGTACCTAGCTGATCTTACTGCTCTTAAGGATAAGCATGCTTCTACTTGTGATGAACTAGATATGCTTAGGGTTGAAGCGGCTGAGCTTAAGTCTAGACCTGCTTTGCTAGGTGCTTGCACTTCTTGCCCTGTTTTGCATGGAAAGATTGATGAGATGCATGCTTACACTGTTTTGCTTGAGGCTAAGTTGAAAGAGCCTATTCCCACTTCTTGCTCTACTTGTGAATTGCATGCGGTTAAGAATTTGGAGCTTGCACATTATGTTGATCGCTTGCAGGATGAGAATGATGAGCTGAGAAAATGTAAGAGCTAGTTGTCGGGTCAGGAGCCTCAGCTTGGTATCATGATAGCAGCTTTCAAACGCTATGATGGTCAGGCACTTGGGGCTGACAAGCTTGGAGAGAACAGTGGTGAGGGAGTTGAGAGAGTTGGAGAGATTCCTATCCCACCACCAAACAGATACAAGAACAAGTTTGAGCCCAAGCCTAACCATCTCAGAAACAAACTTGACACTACTCCAGATCCACCCATATTCCCTCACCCAACAAATGATTTCCAAAAACCGGTGAAGTTTGTGAGCCCAAAGGGAGGTGAGGAAGGAGAGAAGAAGGGTGAGAAACCGAGTGAGCAGCCCCATACCAAGCCTAAGCCTAAGCCCATAAAGTTTCATTGTGACTATTGTGGAAGAGATGGTCACAAGGGTGAGTTTTGCTTCAAGAGGAAGCGTGAGGAGAGAATGGCGAAGGAGTGGGCTAACAAGGATAGGTACAACCCTTCCCATGGTGTACCTAAGCCTTGTATGCCACTGCCCAGGGGTAAGGCTGTGATGAGAAGTGTTCCGGCATGGGGAGATACGAGTTCCCGCAGCCGAGGTGGTTTCCTGGAGAGGGCGGTCAGACCGGCCTGGAGGGGCGGTCAGACCGGCCCTGCCCAGAGGGGGGCGGTTAGACCGGCCTGGCTAGGCGGTCAGACCGGCCCCTCCCAGAATTCTGGGCGGGTTGGTTTTCGAGGCGGCGATTCGAGTGGTTTCAGTTCTGGAGGTCGTGGTTCTGGTGGTTGGCATGGTGAGTCTGCAGGTGGTCAGTTTGCTAGACGTTCTCCCCCTCGTGCTCAATACGGGGATGGGAGGAGTCATAGCTTTGAGATGGAGAGGAGGAACGGTCCACGGTCTTCCTTTCGTGGTTTTCGTCCTCCTCCAGCTAGAGAGGGTTGGTTCCCTCGTAGTGGTTACCGTGGTGGTGTTCGTGGAGGTAGCTTTGATAGGAGAGATGCTTTGGATTGTGCTAACCCCACTTTGGAGCAAATGGCTCGGCACTGGTTTTACTCTTTTGGTACTAACCCTAGTGCTGAGTCGTTTGTTCACTCACGTGCTCACTTTTGAATTTCAGGTGGGAGACTTGAGGAACGTTTGGTTGATTGACTCCGGTTGCTCGAGGCATATGACCGGAGACAAGGGGTGGTTCTCAAGTCTCGTCCCGGTGGTGTCCAAGACATACATCACCTTTGGGGACAATGGGCGAGGGCGTGTGCTATCAGAAGGTGAGATCAAGGTAAGTGACAAGGTCACTCTCAGGCGTGTTGCTCTTGTTCAATCGCTGGGGTTCAATTTGCTTTCCGTGTCCCAGTTGTTGGATGAGGGCTTTGAGGTGTTGTTTCGGCCTGGTGGTTCTCAGATTTTAGATTCTCGAGGGGACCTTGTTTGCATGGTCGTTCCCGAGGGTTAGGTGTTTTGAGCCGATTTCTCTCAGTCTTCTGGTGTGGAGCGTTGCTTTTTGGCTGGTTCTTCGAGTGAGTTGTGGAAGTGGCATAGGAAGTTGGGTCACTTGAGCTTCGACCTTTTGTCTCTCTTGAGTAAACTCAATTTGGTCCGAGGATTGCCACGGTTGAAGTTTGAGAAAGAGTTGGTTTGTGCGCTGTGTAGGCATGCCAAGATGGTAGCCTCTTCTCACCCGCCTCTCACCGATGTGATGACTGAGCGTCCATGCGAGCTGCTCCATATGGACCTTGTTGGCCCAGCTCATGTGCGATCTGCGGGTGGGAAGTGGTATGTCCTTGTTGTGGTGGACGACTACTCTCGGTATGCGTGGGTGTTCTTTCTTGAGGAGAAAGGGGAGGCGTTTGGTTTTGTTCGAGATCTTGTCTTGAGGTTAAGAAACGAGAGGCACGGAGATGCCATACGAGCGATCCGCAGTGACAATGGCTCGGAATTCAAAAACTCTCGCTTCGAAACCTTTTGCCATGACTTGGGTCTTGAACATCAGTTTTCGAGTCCGTATACGCCTCCCCAGAATGGCGTCGTGGAAAGGAAAAACAGGACCTTGTGCAAGATGGCTCGAACGATGCTCGACGAGCATAGGACTCCGAGAAGGTTCTGGGCTGAGGCGGTCAATACCGCGTGCTATGTGTCGAACAAGATCTACCTCAGGGTTCACAAGAAGAAAACCTGTTACGAGTTGATGCACGGTCGCACACCCAAGGTGAGTCACTTCCATGTCTTTGGTTGTAAATGCTTCATTCTGAAGAAAGGGAAGAAGTTGGACAAGTTCGAGGCTAGGTCTGTCGATGGCATTTTCTTTGGTTATGCATCTCATTCTAGAGCATTTCGTGTGCTCAATCTTGAAACTAACCAAATTGTGGAGACTTGCGAGGTAACCTTCGACGAGACACAGCCACGTAGTCAGCTTGTTTTTGAGTGTGTAGGTGACGACGAACTTGGCGAGGAGATCTTTCAGGAGGAGGAGCATGAACATGGAGATGATGAAGATGGTGGTGTGGTGCCCGCGGCTGAACATGTACCCACTACTTCGACGACGATCGTGAACGGGCCCTCTCCCACACCTACAACGACAAACCCAGATCAAGGCGAAGCTGCTGTTGAGGGGGAGGTAGCATCAAGGCGAGAACCTCCCCGGCGAGTGCAAGTGGATCACCCAGCTTCGAGAATCATCGGCGACATGAATGAATGCACTACACGGTCGAGGGTTCGGAACAATTCTCATTTCGCTCATGCTGCTTTTGTTACCACCTTTGAGCCCAAAGACATTGGACACGCGCTATCTGATCATAATTGGGTTAATTCGATGCATGAGGAGTTGGAGAATTTTGAGAGGAACCAAGTTTGGGTGTTGGTTGACCCTCCCCCAGGGTGTAAGCCGATTGGGACAAAATGGGTGTGGAAAAATAAAGAGGGAGAGAAAGGAGAAGTGGTGAGGAACAAGTCAAGACTTGTTGCTCAGGGGTACAGTCAGAAAGAGGGGATTGACTACGAGGAGACTTTCGCTCCTGTAGCTCGTTTGGAGGCGATCAGGATCCTTCTAGCCTTTTCCGTGGCTAAAGGGTTCAAGTTGTACCAGATGGATGTGAAGAGTGCTTTCCTGAACGGTGTGTTGGAGGAAGAGGTTTTTGTGAGGCAACCACCGGGGTTTGAGAGTGAGAAGTACCCCCACCGGGTGTACAAGTTGAGGAAGGCGCTGTATGGGTTGAAGCAGGCACCTAGAGCTTGGTATGGTAGGTTGAGGGGGTTCCTGTTTGAGAGAGGGTTCGAGATGGGGAAGGTCGATCAGACCTTGTTTCTCCTCAGGCAGGGCAGAGATATCCTGATTGTGCAGGTATACGTGGATGATATTGTCTTTGGTGGCTCGTCTAACTCTCTTGTTGCAAGGTTTGCAGAAGACATGAGCAGGGAATTTGAGATGAGCATGATGGGCGAGTTGCAGTTCTTCCTCGGGCTACAAATCAAGCAATCAAAGGAAGGAACATTTGTGCACCAAGCTAAGTACACCAGGGACATTGTGCGGAAGTTCAAGATGGAGGACTCCAAGGCCATGGCGACGCCTATGAGTACGACTACAGCTCTTGATGCGGACGAGGAAGGTGAACACGTGGACCAGAAGGAGTACCGGAGCATGATCGGGTCACTCCTCTACTTGACGGCGACGAGGCCGGACATCCAATTCTCGGTATGTCTGTGCGCTCGTTTTCAAGCGTCTCCGAGGACTTCGCATCGGCAAGCAGTCAAGCGCATATTCAGGTATTTGCGACATACTCCCGACTTTGGCCTTTGGTACTCCGCGTCTTCTTCTTTGGCTCTTCATGGATTTTCAGACGCGGATTTTGCCGGGTGTCGGTTGGATAGGAAGTCCACTTCTGGGACTTGTCAGTTCTTGGGTTCTTCGTTGGTGTCTTGGTCTTCCCGCAAACAGTCGAGTGTTGCTCAATCCACTACCGAGGCAGAGTATGTGGCCGCTGCTAGTTGTTGCTCTCAGCTCCTTTGGATCACATACACCATGAGTGACTTTGGTGAGGAGTATACCCATGTCCCACTTCAATGTGATAGCACCAGTGCCATAAGCGTTGCAAAGAACCCAGTGCTCCATTCCAAAACCAAGCACATAGAAGTGAGGTATCATTTTCTGAGAGACAACGTAGAGAAGGGGAAGATAGCTTTGATCCATGTACCCACACATGACCAACTAGCCGATATTTTCACCAAACCCCTAGATCAAGCAACTTTCACTCATTTGTGGGGGGAGCTTGGTGTTTGTTTGATTTCTTGAGTTGGCGTGTGAGAGCTCCTTTGTAGCATATGTATAGCTTTCCTTTGTGCATTTCTTGCATTTGGCATGGCATATGTAACATGATGTATAGGCATCTTTGTATCTTAGGTTGCATGCATTTTGTATCATATGCATTATTTAGGAAAGGCTTCTCCTATATACATTATTCACCATAGAATGATATATATGTCTTTGTGAGCTAGCTTGATAAGCTATGGTTAGTTTGGCTTAGCTCTTGATAATCTTGGTTTATATCCATGGTTGATGGCTATGTTTTTGAAAATTTTCATATGTATGCTCTCTTGTGAGTAAATGCCTTTACATAATCTTGACATGTTTTTGTGGCTTGGCCATGCTTAATTTGTGGTTGGATAGCTTATTTTGATCATATGGGGCCAAAGGCTCATTTGCCATCATGAATGTTTAGCCCCCATGCTTGATCTTGTGGAGGGGCATAAGTTCCTTTTTGTCGCAAAGACATTTCATGTACCAATTATAAATCTGAAAATGAAATGTAAATTGCTTGGAAAATGTGCTCCCATGTCATATGTGCTAATTTTAACTTGCTTTGGGTGCTAAACCGTTGCATGATGCCTACCAATGAGAAGTCTCATATCTAGAAGTAGGCACATGGCTCGGTGGCTTTGACATGACATGAGGTGCTTGTGGGTGTTTATGATGGTCTTATGCTTAGAATGGTTGTCCTAGCATGAAGTTTGTGTGGCTTTGCCATTTTGACATGTTTTGCTCATGTTTAGGACTTTGCTCATGAGAGGGTAAATTTTCGCAAAATTACTCAATTCTATCTTAGCTTCGTCCAATGGTTGTGAAACTTGGTGATCATGTAGTTGATGTCATTACGAAGCTATAGAGTATCTAACTTGCACATTTGGACATGTGTAGCATCTTGTGATGAATTTTGTATATTTGAGAAGCTCTATGTTGAAACTTTTCGCATTTTGCCTTGATTCATGCATTGTCAACAAGGGGGAGAAGTTTGTGCATGTTTTGGGCACCTGGGAGCGTGTGGAAGGTGTTCAAAGTGGTTCGGGCAGTTTTTGAAAAGTTTGGTGCAGGGCCGGTTTCTTGGGGCGGTCTAACCGCCCCCCCAGGCGGTCAGATCCCAGAGGGGCGGTCTAACCGCCCAGGGCATGCGGTCTAACCGCCCTGGGCAGAATGAGCAGGTTTTTGCTCTTTGTTGCATTCCCATGTTGCATTGCTGCATTGGTTCAGGGGGAGTGTGCTTTGGCTCAGGGGGAGCTTGCATGTGTGCAGGGGGAGCTCTTTGTGTTGTTCGAGCTTTGGATTGGTGGTTTGTGCTCTTTGCTTGAGCATGGTTTTGTCTCGGATGTGTCGAGCCGTTGCCCTTGCCTAAGGGGTCCGAGACTTGTTCTTCTTCAAGTGATCTTGCTCATTGCCTTTCCTTTGGCTTTCGATCGCTTGTTGGAGTTTCTTTTAGTCATTTCTTTTCCTTTTCTTTTCTCTTGGTTACCAAAACGTGTGTGTTGTCAATGCACTCATCAAGGGGGAGATTGAGAGCCAGGTGTGGTTCGAGGATCGGTGGATGGGTCGCTTCCTGGTGTGATGAGTGATTGACACCGTGGTGTGGACTGATTCTTGGCTAAGTATTGCAGGTGCAGGTTGCGGCTTGACTGGTGCAGGTGCAGGTGCAGAACAAGCGCGAAAGGTCGTTGCCGGTGAGGCCTCCAGGTGTGGAGAAGACAAGTAGGCTTGGTTCGAGGGACCCGGTGGCCAGCGGGGTCAAGTGCGGGCCGCATGGTGGCAAGAACAGCGGGATGAAGTCATGGACGGTTTCTTGGTTGAGCCTCAAAACCAAGGTCGAGCCGGGACTATGTGGGAGCCGAGTCATGAGTGGTGATTGGCGGAGGCTACACCGAGTTCGCGGGGTTTGCAGTGGTTCACCAGAAAACCACTGGGTTACTCGGTTGAGCCACAAAACCGAGGCCGAAGACTCGACGAGGAGGTGCGGCCACCCAGGCCGGTTCAACCACCCAGGAGGGGCGGTCAGACCACCTGGGCCGGTCTAACCGCCCAAGGGGGGCGGTCTGACCGCCCGGGTCGCTGCCGCCGAGAAGCTTCGAAGCGGAGGACACGCGTCGGGATCGCAAGGTTTGCGTCGAGGCTAAGCAAGGTTGCGGTCGCTGGGCATCCGTCCGATGGAGAAAATCTGAAGACTTCCAAATTCGCCCTTGAGGGGCATGTATCCCATCTAGTAAGGGTAGTTTAGTCTTTTGGGTGCCTCCATATAAACACTTGAGGGGATGGATGGCAGCCAACTCTTGGAACCCTAGCTCATTTGTTTTCTCATTTTCGTTCTTATTTTCCTCTAGTTTCCTAGGACTAGCTTGAGAGCTTCATGTGAGATCTAGAGAGAGGGATGGATGTATGGGTGGCAAGCTAGACCTTGTATGAACCTTCATGGTATGTATAGATGATTTTCTTGGCGGAGTTTTGAGGGCGATTTCTTGCGGGATTCTTGTTGGGTGTCACGTATGAGGACCTTGTGCCTCTTTGGCTGGTGACTTTGCCCCAAGAACCCCCTTGAATCGACCTCGATTTGGTAGTTTTCCGAGTTGCTCGAGTTCTTGACCTAGAGGGCCTAAATCCGCGATTCCCTTTGATTGTGAGCGTTTCGGTTCGATTCCTTTGAGGGAGAGGTTGCCCAGGAGGTAACCCAGCTATCCCCGAAGTTTCGCCGCAATCCGTGGGGTGAATCGGGAGATCGGGCGATGGGAAGTTGAGGGTTGACCCGCGGCCAGATTTTCTGGGTAGGGCGGTCTAACCGCCATAGGGGGCGGTCTAACCGCCCTGGGTCTTCCAGGTGAAGGTTTGGATTTTCCCAGGTTTTCCTCTGTGAGTTTGTTCGCCTTTATCAGAGCAGTCTTCTGGTGAAATCTTGGGTCGTTTCGGTGCTGTTTGCTAGGAGTTCTTGCCTTGAGTTCGTTGCTGGGTACAGGAGGTTAGACCGCCCGTGATAGCCGGTCTAACCGCCCCTAGGCCCCTGGGTGAAGTTTTGGTTTTCGCCAAGATTTCTTGGTAGCTAGCTTAGCCTTGACCAGAGATTTCTGTTGGTGAAACCGTGGTGTGTTTTGGTGCTCGAAAGAGGTGTTTCAGAGGATTTTCCGGTTACCAGGTGGAGGCGGTCTAACGGCCCCCCATACCCGGTTTGACCGCCCCCTCCAGACAGCCGGCTCCCGAATCGTTTCCGCTGCCGTGTGCGTGTAGGAGTTGAGGCTGCTGGTAGTGTTTGTTCCTAAGACCAGTAGCACTTCAGTGGCTACGTGGTTTTGGCAAACGGAAGGTTGCGTGCGGAGCGTGTGATTTTGGGTGTTCGACCGAGTTCATCTTGTTTGGGCAGTCATCCCATTCGAGAAGAATTTTTATCGGCTCCCATTCACTCCCCCCTCTCTGGTCGCCTAATCGGTCCATCAGCTAGTCCCAAAGGTAGGAAGTTCAAGGAACAGGGTATATCGAATCCAAGGCATGGCTAAAAGATTATCTATGCATTTCAATCATCCCAAGCATCATAAATAAAGCACTAGCATCTAATTAGCATGCATGGGTTCTACATGGTCGGGAGTGACATGACACCTGCGCGGTAGTCGTCGTAGAGTAGTAGAGGTTGGGCCCTTCCTTCGGGTCGAAGGTCTTCCCAAACATCACAGCTCGGTTCGTCGTCGCAGCTCGGGTCTTCAAACATGATCACAAGCCTACACGAGATGCGACGCGGAAATAAATAACGACAATCATCTAGGCAATAACTCTAATTAACATCAATTTAGAAGAACCAAATAAAACCGAACTAGCTACAAGCAGCACTAATTTAATTTAAGGAAATTAAAGTACTTAGTTTTTATAATAAAATAGTTTTAAGCATTTAGCTTTTTATACTCGAAAATAAGTTAGGGAGAGGGATTAGTTCAAGGTGGGATTGCCGATCAAGGCTAAAGGTTTGGTGATCGCGCCGGCAAGGCATGAGCGCGACTGATAGGTGTATCAAAGCGGAAGTTCAGAGGATGAAGAGAGAGGAGTAAGGCGAAACAAGTTAGGCAAGGCATTTATCAGAATAAGGTGTGCGGTGGCAACACAGAGAGAAGGAACGGATCGACTTGAGGTCGATAAAAGGATGGTGATGCGGTAAGGCGTGCTCGGGAGCACAGCGGATCAAGTGCTAGCAAGGAGGCAATGGGAACACGACTTGGGGATGTATTCCTGTCCGCGTCACGTCAGTGGCCGGTTGTGGGGCTCCGACGTCCCAGACCCACAATAGCGCAGTGGCGCGTAGAGGCCACGAATTCTACTCCAAGAACGCGGGCAAAAGGGGCTTGGTTCAAGGGCAAGAGAGGATCAGGATAGGTTAGCAGCGAGCGTCTCGGAATTATGAAACCAACGCAAGTGGTTTCATAATTTTCGGAGCTCCAGATAATTAGTTATGAATTTTTAAAAGAAAAGGGATTTATAAAACATTTATTAAATCTTTTAATGAAATCTGAAAATAATTTTTATTAAAATAATGCTGACATCAGCATGACGTCAGCGGTCAGCAGGTTAGTGGGCCGAAGTTGGGCCCAAAGTGTTAGAGGCCCATTGGACCGGCCCAGAGCGGCCCAAGGTTCAACAAGTCTGGAAAAGGTCCCCAAACTGTTTGGTTCGGCTTGGTTAAAATTCCGAGCCCAAAAGGCTTCCGTGGGCTAAAGCCCATCATGGCTCATGAGAGGAAGTCCGGACTTGCTCCCTGAACTATATTGAGGGTTCATTCCATCTGACGGCTGCGGGATCCTCTGTGATCTGTGCGTTCAGGCGTGCATGTGGTCACGGGTGTGGCACCACTCAGGTGCAAGAGAATGGGGTCGCGGCCAAGGTGTTCATCAGAATGCGCCAAAGAGACAGCGGAAAGGCAAGGGGCTCGCCGGCGGCGAGTTTTGGCTATGGCGGCGGTGGCGCGCGTTTACCTGCAAGGAAAGCTCCTCGGCATGATGGCCGGTCCACAGCTTGACGGCGAGCATCGCACGACATCGGTGAGCATCTATGCGGCAGTGCGGCACGGATGCAGGGCTGGGCGGCACGGCGCGATGCGAGCCAAAAGCGGAGCGTCGCGACGCAACGCAGCGGCTCAGCAAGGCGGACTGGGCTCGATGTCCAGCATGCGAGGCGAAGACACGCGTCAAGGCGGTAGCGGAGATATGGCGCGGCGAAACTATGCGGAGCAGCGCGGCGCGGCGAGAGGCAGACCGGTGCGCGGCACGAGGCGATGCGGCGCGGCAGAGCTGAGACGTGCAGCACGACTGCAACGAAGGTGCGGCACGGCGTGGCGAGGCACAGCGGCAAGGTAAGGCACCGCGTGTTTAAGCAGTGGCGCGGCGCAAGGGCCGGTCAAGGGCGGCGGCGATAGCGAAGTGCGAAGCTGCAGCGCGGCGCAGAATGAGGCAACATAGCGATACGGCGCAACGCGGTGGTGGCGGCACGATGGCCGAGCAGAGTCAATGCGGCTCCCTCGGCTCGTAGGCCGGCATTCAGCACGACGGCTCGGGAACGGACCTTGGCCGCGGCGTGGCGGAACGGCGACCGGAGACTCAGAGCAGGGAACAGACAGGGCAGGAGAAGACGGTTGGGGGCGTGCTGCTCACCAGGGGCTCGCGGGAGATCACGGCGAGGCAGGGAGAAGCCAATGCAGTGGCGGGTCGACGCGGGCAGGCCGAGGGTGTCGAGGTTCAGGGCGACAGCGCAGTTCTCCGGCTTGGCGTCCTCGATCTCGCGGTCGTCGGCGTCGTGGTACCTCGCGACGTGCGCGTGGTTGTCGTCGTGTCGCAGCTCCCGTCACCCGCAGCGTGTCGTCTTCGTCGATCGGCGTCGTGGTAAACTTGGTGGTGTCGTCCCAGCGCAGAGCGGTTCCTCCTCGGCGTGGCGCGGCTCGACACGGTGCAGCTCCTCCTCAGCACGATGCAACTCGTCGCGGAGCTCCGGAGCGGTGACATGGTGGTGCTTGTGCGCGCGGGGTTGAGGAGAGCAGAGAGAGGCGGCTTGGGATTTGGGGAAAGAGCAGAGGGCGGTGGTGGATTGGATGGCGTGGAAAGGGAAAATCCCAATTAGATTGGGGAACAGGGAGCGGCTGGTGGTCTGATCCTCGCCTTGGTGCTCGGTCTAGGCCAGGCGTGGGCAAGAGTTGGTCGAGGGCCTCGATTGGGCGCCAGAGCGATGGTGGCGACGTGGCCGTGCTCCTATGGCTGGCGGAGCCCCTTGGGCGTCACGGAACGGGGGTAAAAAGGGGTATTCCCCCGAGCGGAGCTCACGAGGCGGGTGCCTAGGCGTGCGTGCGGCTCGGCGTGCGCGCCAGTGCGGTCCAGGTCGGCGAGTCTGTCCCGTCGCGGTCACACGCGCGTGACGCGGTGAGGCGCACGGGCAGAGGGGAGAAGGAAGAAGCACAGGTGCGCCGCCTGACATGCAGGCCCTGTTTGTCTTAGAGGGAAAAAAGGGAGGCGAGGCCTCGGTGGGTTTCGGTGGGCTGGATGGGCCGCAGAGCTAGGCCGGTTTGGCGAGCTTGGTTCGGTGCAAAGAGATAAGGGGTGTTGAGCGGACTTTGGTTGTTGAGTTTGAGCCCAAGTTAGTGGTTAGCTATTTAAACTAGGTTTTGAAATATAGTTTGAAGTTTAGGTTTGAATTTGAATTACTTTCAAATTCAAACAACACTCAATTAACTCCAAAATAATTTCCAAGAAAAACCAAATCATATTTATACCAAAATTTGAAAATAATTTTTATATTGTTTTATTTTATTTGGAATTTAAGGTGAGAGGCTAGCAATTTTGGGATAAAAATTTGGTGACATACATGTTCAGACAAAAAGTTTTAAATTTTTGCGAAAATTCACATGTGAGAAAACATTCAAAATTCTGGGATGTTACACCTGGCGTAATCACCTCATCTAGAAGAAGTCCGCATAGTTGTTCTTGAATTAACTGGATTCTTTCCGACTCGAGGAACCCCTGCTTGATGTCATCAATCTACAAAAGAATATGTACAAAGAATAAGAACTAGTACAAAAAATAACATGGACAAATAAGAACTACATTCATGTGTCGTTTAGTTTAGTGGACGCACCCTGTCTTCAAGGTTGGTACCTTGTGCGATGCTTGAAAAGGTATGCATGAACTCGCATACATAGTATCCGCACAGATTGGTACCTGAAGGTTGTGTCAAGCACTGCACATGTGCGAAAACAAGGTTATGAAATATGTTTAATTATATTGGAAGACATGAAATCATAGTGGAAATAAAGGTTCTCTTTGTATCTTCCCGGGTGCTCTACACAGAGGCGAGTCCATGCAAGTTTGATCATCTCTACGACATCTTGGTATGCGCTTTTGTCTGTACTTGCCCTCAAAGAGTCGAAGATGAAGACCTTGCTTAGAGACGGACAGAATGCAAATAGAATCCAGTGGAAGCTGTGCATACGTGTAGAAGTATTAGTTTCTTGAAATATATATGCAATGTCATTTGAAAAAGGTAAAATAGATGAGATACACGTTGCTCACCCGAAGTTGTATGGCAGAAGTATGATACCCTTCTCATGGTGTTTTTCTAGATACAAATATATATAGTCCAATGTGGCCAGCTCCCATTTTCTGACACAAGTCTGATTTATCATTAGTGGATCCATGAAGCCGACGTCCCTTATTCCTCTCCTCCAGCACCGCTGCATCTCAAAGCTGCATGATTGAAATTAAATTCAAATTAAACACAAGTTAAGATAAGGTAGAATGTCTAGATCATTGTTTTCGAGACTTACAAAGTCCAACAAGCGATGAGTCCTGAGTCAATTGCATCTTGATTGAATAAGTACCAAAATTGGTCAAATTCGACACCAAAAGTTTCTCGGCCACGGAAATAATGTCGATCTTCTATGGTAATTTCCACATAGCTTACACCGCTAGCTGACGCAGCCATGTACCAATCATGCAGTTCATGCATTCTCGTTGGAAGAAACGGCACCAACTGCGGCCACACTAGAGGTTTACCCCACTCATACTTCGGTCTATTTGCCCCTTCATGCTTTGGGATTGGTTCGTCCCCTCGGATTTGACCAGGATTCAGACCTGAATCCTTATTGAATACGAGCATATGCTGCTCAAGCGAAGAAAGCACCTTGATGGGGGAGACAGATTGCTTTTACTGGGTGCCTAGTTGTGGAATTGTAGATTTAGCTTTATTCGCCAGCTTCTTCTGTTTGTCCATCTTGAGTGCCTATCTTTCATAGTCACTCAAAGGAGGTGGCTGGGCATTTATTCGTTTCTCCTACACCATTTTTTTCATGAAGCGATGAAATTTGACCCGGTCAATTGGTTTCTCAACAGGTGGCTTCTTCGCTTTGAATATTTGTCTATCAAGCTCAGCCCGCACTGAAGCATCTAGCTCCTCCTGAGTCTTCTCGTAAGATAATTTTGGTTGAGGCTTCTTCGGCCTGGGCTTCGTCTGCTTCTTTGGAGGTGGGGGCGGAGGATGATGCGTAGCTCGTCGTTTGGTACCCTTGCCCTTAACAGACTCATCATGCTGAGGGGGCGGACTCTCGCTTGGGTCCCGATCAACTAGAGGACTCATGCTTCCTGTTGGAGATGACGATAGCTGATGATCTTCGCCTTCAGGCACGGGGGGTGTAGATGAGGCATCAGGAAGAGGTGCTTCTGGCGAGGCTAGGGGTTCTTCCTTGACCGGTTCCGTAATCTTTATGTGAGCCTTGGCCCACAATACCCAACCGTGCACGGTATCTCCAAGCACCTCTTCCCCATCAGGTCCCGGTAACTCCAGTTCGAGGTCTTCCCAACCGGGGACCACTCGGTCGACGGCAACTTTATGGTAAAATGATTTACTGAATTCCACACCCATGAATGTTTCCACCGGTTTCGGGACCTCAGCAACACCATAAGCCACCGGTAACATCTTGTTTCTGAGTTGAGCATGAAGCTCACACGCTGACCTCACTGTGATGTCATCCACGGGGAACCATTCGTGGCAGACCTCGGTTGCTTTTGCTAAGGCATGGGGTGCTTCTGGTGAGGCAACCGATGCTTCATGTGAGGCTAGGAGTGCTTCTGCTTCCTTGACCGGTGCTTCCGTGTTTGCTGGTATTGCATCCGTTGAAGCGACACCACTTTTCCCCTTAGTAGATAGCGGGCTCATTTCATCTATGGGCCCTTGCTGAGATGATTGTTTGTTAAGAGCAAGGGCCACATGCTCGTCAATGATGGCCTCCATTCTTGCCTCAGTCATTTCTATGTTCTCTTGCAATTGTCTAATTTTCCTATCTTGTTCGTCCTTGTTCCTTTTACGCTTCTTATACGAGTCAATGTGCTCATGCCATGCGACTTTCCATGGAAACACACCTTTGCCTCGGCAACGTCCACCATGTTCTCTAGTGCCTATTGCAGTAGAAAGCTCGTCCTTCTCTCGATCAGCTATGAATGTTCCTTCGGCAACAGCCCTGATCAAATCAACAAGCCTTGCAGCTGTCTGTCTTAGATGCTCACCCGGTATTAATGATCCATCTTCGGGATTGAGCGTGCCACCATGTGCATAATAGTAATTCCACGCTCGGTCAGGCCACTCCAGAGTTGCCGGTACGATTCCACGTGCCATTATCTCTTGCTCCATCCGATCCCATTTGGGCAGGGCCATCGCGTAACCTCCAGGGCCAAGATGATGGAATTCTTTCTTTTTACGTGCATTGGCTGTGTTGGTTGCAATCAACTTGGCGGCATCTTCCGATTGCTTGCCCTGCACAAATGCATCCCAATGATCTCTTAACTTGGCATATCCCGGCTTCTTAAAATCAGGTGTAAGCCCCTCCTTGATGAACTCCTTGGTCAGCCGCTTCTTGTACGTCTGAAAGGCAATTGCACCCTTCTGCAGGGCCCAAGTGCGCACATCTTTCAAATCTGTGTTTTCGGGAAATCCGAAGTGTGCTTTCACCTCGGCCCAAATCATGTTCTTCTCTTAACCGGGACAACATCTGGCCGAACCGGTACCGGGGGTTCATTCTCTTCATGTTGCTCTTCATCCTGATCTTGATCTTCGTCCTCAGCTTCTGCTTGATCACCTTCTTCGGGTAGCAAGTCAGGTGCGTCAGCCACTTTCCAAAACCGAAAGCTTATTGGGATGTTGTCCCGAACAAGAGCCCTAATGTGATTTATCAACTTGACAACATTTTCATGTGGAGCTAACGGTCTCCCATCGGGAGATACTTTCGTGATGATGAAACGCCCCTCTAGCTTCTTCTTTGGGCCGCGTTTCCCACCCGACTTCTTCTTGTTGCTCGATGCAGGCTCCTGGAAATTTAAGAACTATTAACTCATTTTCTATAATTAGTAGGTTCCTCGAAAATCATGATGAGGTACTGGTTTTTATTAATTATACCTCGGATGGTTCTCCATCATTGCTTCCTTGAGCAATTGGTTGCTCCCTCTCGTTGCCGTCAGCAAACATGTTCAGGTAGCTGTCGACCTCTCTGTGATCCTGTTCTTGTTCATTCGATGCATCATTCATAGTATTACGAGCAATTAAATCCATGATCATTTGCTCCGCTTCTCGGTCCTCTTCGGTTCGCACCATTGTAACTAAAATAATGTAACAAAAAATATTATTCCAATGATGAGACAATGAATATGAGGACAACAAATAATATGTGGACCAAAAATATTATTCCAATGATGAGACAATGAATATGAGGACAAAAAATAATATGTGGACAAAAAATATTATTCCAATGATGAGACGGTAGCGTGGTGGGGGAGTCGGTAGCGTGGCGGAGTCGGGAGCGTGGCGGGGGTCGGGAGCGTGACGGGGGGGGGGGGCGGGTCGGGAGCGTGGCCCCGGGTGGGGGCGGGAGCGTTGCGGGGTGGTCGGGAGCGTAGAGGGGGCGTCGGTAGTGAGAATCGAGCGAGTCGGGAGCGATTCGAGAGCGAGTCGGGAGCGTCGATGGGGCGTCGGTAGTGAGAATCGAACGTGTGCAATTCAAATTTAAATAACCTTTACATCCACATATAAATAACATTTAAATCCCCATCCAAATTGAATTCTAAATCAAATTCTAAATATCATTTACATCCAAATATAAATAACATTTAAATCAACATCCAAATCAAAATTGAAATCTATATCTAATTTCTAAATCTAAATCTATATTTCTAAATCTAAATATATATTTCTAAATCTAAATTTATATTTCTAAATCTAAATCTATATTTCTAATCTAAATCTATATTTATAAATAACATCTAATTATAAATTAAATCTAAATCTAATTTCAATCTATAAATATATCTAAATCTAATTAAAAAATGAAAAAAAATAGGGGGCTGACGTCAGCCACCATCGGGCTGACGTCAGCCCCCAAATTGTGCGTTCGGCGCGCGCGGCGGCGACGACGCACCGCGGCATCTGGTGGCGTACTGGGGCCGGGGCGGCGGATGACGGCGCGCCGTTGAACCGGCCTCGAGACGGCACTCTGGGGACGGCGCCGCTGCGCACGGAAGCGGCGGCTCGGCGCGGCGGACGACGGCGGACGGCGGCGCGCGGGCGGGGACGAAGACGGTGCGGCATGGGGACGAGGACACGGCGCGGCGCGATCGACGAAGGGCGGCCGCCGGGGCAACGGGCGGCGCGCGCGGTCCCGGCCGGGTATACGGCAGCGTCGGGGTCGGGGAGGGCCGGTGTCGCGGCGTGGAGGACGGCGTCGACGTCGGGGCGCGGCGGACCGGCGGCCGGCGGCGAGGGAGACGAGGGTCGGCGGCGAGGGAGACGAGGGCGGCGGCGCCGGCGCACCAGCGATGCGTAGCGCGCAGCAGGGGAATAGGGCCGCGCGACGGGGAATTGGCTAAGTGTGGGGAAGAAGGGGGACGCCGCCTTATAACCTCAACTAGCACCGGTACTAATGTGACTTTTCATTTGCCGCCAAAAGGAGAAGCACATTAGTACCGGTGCTAGTTTAGAACCGGTACTAATGTTGTTTTCATTATGTTGCCCACTGTTTACCTTTTATTTTTCGTTTTTATTTTCTATATTGTAGTTTAGTTATGGAAAATCATATACAACACATAAAATGGTAGAACAAGTTTAGTTAATTTTCTTTACATAGATACTATGACATTCTAAATTTAACAATCAAAATTAAAATTTTCTTATCAATAAGCTACTAATATCTTCTAAATTGTCTTTTTTTGTTCTTGACTTTAACAAACAGAAATAATTTTATTTTTTTCATGCAAAATCTTTCTTAAATAGTACATCCAGTGTAATTAATATAAAAATCATGATTTAGTCTTGCACATGTATGTTTTTACGTAAATTTATTATTTAATATCTGATAATGCTAAAAAAAGTGAAATAATTGAAAGTTTTGTTAATAAAGTAGCAAAATACAAGTTCATTCAAATATTACAATACTTTGGTACATATTATACATCATCATCTAATGCAACATTAACAATCTTCCTCTTCACGAATGTCCCTTGGTTGTGATCACGACGTAGGTATGGAGTGTCCTCTTCGGCTAACAGGATGCTTGGGTCAATCTTTACGGAAAATGGAGGAAGACCATCGAATTGATCATAATCTTCTGAAATGTCAGTCTTCTCCTCAACTCCAACAATTTTTCTTTTTCCAGGTAGAACTATGTGATGCTTTGGCTCATTATTAACAACACCATTATCATCACCTTTCTTTATTATTGGTGGTTTGATCGACATGTCTTTCACATAGAAAACTTGAGTCACATCATTCGCTAGGACGAACGGTTCATCTTTGTATCCAATCTTGTTGAGATCCACTGTTGTCATCCCAAATTTGTCTGTCGTTATACCTCCTGTAGGGTTTTTAACCCATTAACACTTAAAAAGAGGGATTTTTAAAGGTCCGTAGTCCAATTCTCATATCTCTTCAATAACACCATAGTATGTTTGTTCATTTCCTTCGTTGTCTATTGCATCTATACGGACACCGCTGTTTTGGTTTGTGCTCTTTTCGTCTTGGGCTCTCGTGTAGAATGTGTATCCGTTTATCTCGTATCCTTGGAACGTAAGTACTGAGATAGATGGACTTCTAGCCAACCATTGTAGTTGCTCTCCAATAGTGTTATCACCCATAAGTTTTCTCCGCAACCATGATGCAAAATTATCATTGTGATGACGTGTAATCCAGGCCTCTGACTTCCCTTTGTTTGAGGCCCGTACAATGGACTTGTGCTCCTCCCTGTATGGAGCCATTAGGGATAATTGTTGCAGGACAAAGGAATGTGCTGTACGAAATAACGTTTCATCCATATCCATCCGAGTTTTCTTCCGTAGTGTGCCCTTTCCCCTGAATCTACCCTCATGGCGTGATACAGGGAGTCCAATAGGAGCAAGCTCATCAATAAAGTCGACACAAAACTCAATCACCTCCTCTGTAGCATATCCCTTTGCAATGCTTCCTTCGGGACGAGCACGATTACGGACATACTTCTTGTAAGTAGACATCAACCGCTCAAAAGGGAACATGTTGTGTAAATACATAGGCCCGAGGATAAAAATCTCTTCAACTAGGTCTCAGATAAACATCGATGTCATTGCCTGGCTACTTTGGGCCTTGGATGATTATTGGCATCATAATGAGCTTTTTTTTCATGCACAGCCATGGCGGAAGGTTGAATATGCATAAGGTCACAGGCCAAGTGCTATGACCACTACTGAACTCACCGAATGGATTGAATCCATCCGTACTTAAACCAAACCGAATGTTCCTTGCGTGTTCTGCAAACTCGGGGAATTCTCTATCAATTAGTCTCCACTGCGACCCATCAGCGGGATGTCTGATCTTGTCATCTGCTTTACGATCTTCTTTGTGCCAACGCATCAACTTTGCATTAGCCTTGCACCTGAATAAACGCTTCAGCCATGGTATCTCTGGAAAGTACCATATTACCTTAGCAGGAATTTTCTTCTTCTTCTTCTTCTGCTTCTCCCCCTCAACATCGTAAGGGTCATCTCGTGGGATCTTATAATGCTGTGCTCCGCACACAGGACAAGCCTCCAATTTCTCATATTCTTTTCCTCGGTAAAGGATACAGTCATTAGGGCACGCATGTATCTTTTGAACCTCCAAACCCAGAGGACAAATGACCTTTTTAGCTTCGTACGTTGACTCCGGCAATTCGTTCTACTCTGGAAGCATGTCCTTTATGATCATCATTAACTCATCGAAGCCCTTGTCAGAAACTCCATGTTTAGCCTTCCATTGCAGCATTTCCAATGTGCTACCCAACTTCTTGTGCCCCTCTTTGCAATTTGGGTACAATGGTTTCTTGTGATCTTCTAACATACGGTCAAACTTCTTTGCTTCCTTCACCTTTTCGCAATCTTCCTTCTGCTCTCGCAACACCTGACCTAGATCATCAAGCGGCTCATCTTCTCCTTGTTTAGGCTCTCCCTCAATTATTGCAACATCATCCTCACCCATTGGATCATCTCCCATTGCAAAGGCACCTTCTTGAGTCCAATCAGGAATATTGTCGTCTTCTTCTTCGTCATCTTCCATTATAACCCCTCTCTCCCCATGCTTTGTCCAAACAAAATAGTTTGGCATGAATCCCCATTTGTATAGGTGATCGTGAAGAGTCTTTGTCGTTGAGAAATCCTTCAAATTCCTGCACTTTCTGCATGGACAAATAATGAAACCGGACGGGGGCTTGTTCGATTCTGCTACTTCTAGAAATCCACGAAGCCCATTAAAGAATTCATTGGATATTCTCTTGTCGGTGTACATCCATTGCCGGTCCATCTACAAATAAAGAATATATAACCGAACAAAATATATTATTATCATGTAACAAGTTCAAGATTATATGTGTTACCCTAATTCATAGTGTTCAAATCCATATTCCACATGAAATATAAACAAGATTATAGTGATTATTGTAATGAGGAAACTATTTTTCTAATGAGTACGTACTAGTGTTTAAATGAAGGCAAGTGATTATGTTACATAAATCCAATCTGTTCAAATCCATATTCCACATGAAATATAAACTTTTTACTAATTTTCTAATGAGCAAACAATTTTTCTAATGAAGAAAACTATTTTTCTATTGAGGAAACTATTTTTCTAACTAAGAAATAACTATTGTAATGAGAAAACCATTTTGACTCGGTACTAGTGTTTAAATAATGAATGGAAGACTATGTTACACAAATTCAAACTACTTAAATCCATATTCCACATCAAGTATAAACTTATTCCTAATTTTTTAATGAGAAAAAACCATTTTGATGGTATTGAAGAAAACTTTTTCCTAATAAAGAAACTTTTTTTTCTTAAGAAAATGTTTTTCTTATAAGAAAACATTTTTTGTAATGAGAAAACTATATTTCAATTTAAATTATTATTATTATAAGCAAACTATTTTTTGACTAATAAATTATTTCTCTAATTCTAATATTAATATTCTAGTCGTTTCTCCTAGTAAGTACATCTAAAGCATTTAATATATTTATTTCTATAAAAAATAATGCAAAAAAATTAATTTGTATCATCATATAGAATCAAGGGAGGATGAAGTAACTAACCTCTAGACCACTTCAATGAGTGAAATCGTCGAGAAATGGTCGCAAATCCGGCAAAAGCTCCTCTAGGGCGCAATGGAGAAGAAGGAGCTCGAAGTGGAGGAAGAAGGAGCTCGAAGTGGAGAAAGAAGGTGGGGGGCTCGGGCTGGAGGAGGAAGAAGCTGAGATATAGCCGTTGGACATTAGTACCGGGCCTTATTACGAGCCGGTACTAATGTAGCCACATTAGTACCGTCTCTTAATACGGGCCGGTACTAATGTCCCGCCCACACATTAGTACCGGCCCATATTGAGAATCAGTACTAATGTGGAACATTAGTACCGGTGCTCAATACGAGCCGGTACTAATGTTTGCCACGGGATGGCTCCTCCCACCTCCTTTTTGCCACGGAACATTAGTACCAGTTCTTGTAACATTAGTACCGGGGGGCAAACAAAACCGGTACTAATGTTATTTTTGCCCTGAGACGAAAGCCTCTTTCCCTAGTAGTGCACATACGTTTTGAAACTGGAATTCCAGTTCCCTGGCCGGCCGTGATGAAGGCAGCTGAGCTATACGTACGTACTGCCACGTACGCGTACGTGATGACTACGCGTGCTATCTGTAAGCATCAAGGCCCTAGCGCACCTTTGGTAAGGGTGTGTTTCGATGATAAATGACAACCGTATACTTGTGACTAGCCTTTGTTTTGTAGCGGATTTAATCTTGGGTTATTGTCATGAGGTATAAATGAAATGATACCCCTCAATTTGAAATTATGGATGATCAATAGACAAATGCTACAAGGCTAAGGACATTATTGTTAGTTCCAAGTGTCACAAGGAGATGAAGGACACTTGGATTTGCTAGTTTGTAGTGTTTCACTGTAATATTAAGAGGGGTTCACACACTAGTAGCTTGACCATGCCAAATGCTATGCTATATTCATGCACTATCAAGCTCCTTGGTTACTAAACAGCTCAGAATACTCATGGAATCACATTGGAAGCAAAAGAATTGAAGAAAAACTCAAAGGTGATTGAATTGGATGAGTTAAACTGCAAAAGAACGCGTCGGATGAACCGACGCCACTTAATCTAGTTGCACCGGATGATTTCTGCGGCTATCTCAGAGAAAAAGCACCGCCAGATGAACCGACGGTGCATCATCGGTTCATCATTGGTTCATCACCGGTTCATTCGGTGACCTAGGGTTTGGTAACAGTAAGGTTTGGAGTCAAGTGCCTTCAGCACCGGATGAAACGACGGTCCAAGCATCGGTTCATCCAACGCATACATATAAATCATACAGAGACGCACCGAGAGGACTTGCTTCAGCACCAGATGAAATGACGCTACTGAAGACAACTAGCGGTTCATCCGGCGCCTATGTTTAATTCACGCAGAGACGCACTAAGTAAGATTGCTTCAGCAGGTTCAACGGCTATATTTCGAGACACAGTCTGACCGGATGAAGCGACGCTGTCGCAGGGGGAACCGTCAGTTCATCTGACTGTACTACTTTTCAGAGGGACTTTTCTAACGGCTAGCCATCCTTGCTAGGCCTATAAATAAGACCCTCCTGCGTCTCTTGAGCTGCCTTTGCCACTCTGAAGAACCACAACAGCCAAGGAGAGGAGTTAGTGCTTTGATCATTTGGATTTCATCTTCCTAGCCAAGAGGGATTCTTTCTTGGTAATCAAGAGTTTCAATGTGCTTTCTATGGCGTAGCTGAGTGCTTTGGTCAAGTGAAAGTGTGTGAGCTTGTTACTCTTGGAGTTTGACGGCTCCTAGATGGTCTCGGTGTTTGGGGCTTCTTGGTGAGCTCTTGGAGATTGTGGGAGCCCCGGGAAATTCTTGGTGTAAGTGGATTGAGACCCACCATTCTAGAGATGGAGAACGGGTACTCTTAGTGAGCACTCAAGTCTAAGTGGCTTGAGGGGGAGCAAAACTCTTTGTGAGTGCTCCAACGTGGACTAGGGAGAAGCGTCAACTTCTCGATACCACGGGAAAAATTTGGTTGTCTCTTGTCCACTTGCTCCACCTTCGTGCACTTAATTTCCGCATTTACTTTCAGTTCTCAAGTTCCTTTGTCCTAGTTTTCCTCGTGTGTGTTTTGCTTGTTGCATATCTTGACTAGGAGGCTTTTCTCATGTTAGTGTGAATCTTGCTAAGGAACTTTGTTGCTAGTGTGCTTAGTTGGTAGAAAGAAACCTTTTTAGATGGGTCACACTAGAGATATAGGTTAAGGTTTGTTTATCGCTCTAGAAATTTGAAGAAGGCCCATATTCAACCCCCCTTCTATAGGCCATCGATCCTACAAGTGGTATCAGAGCTTTGGCTCTCTTTTTGGTGGCTTAACCGCCTAGAGAGATGGCCAAGGGCAGTGGCAATGGCCCTCCCAAGTTGCTGGGGAAACGGTTCACTTTTTGGGCACATAGAATTGCTAGCTATCTTTAAGCACAACACCATGATGCATGGATCACTACCATGTATCCTTTGCCAAATGAACCCACTGAAAGTGAAACCAAGTAGAACTATCATGCTAGAAACTTTATCTTTGAGACTCTTGAGGAGGATTTTGTTTGATAGGGTGTTTGCCTTGGAGACCGCTCATGAGGTTTGGATGGAGCTCAAAAGAATCCATGTAGGCAACAAGAAAATCCGTGAGAAGTATGAGTTGCTTAAGGTTGAGCTCAATGAGTTTAAAATGAAGGATGATGAGGGTGTAGAGGAAATGTACTCTAGGATGGGTGTTGTTATTCAAAATATCAATGCTCTTGATGTTGCTAATGTGTCCGAGCAGGAAATCATTCGGAAAATCCTTCAAACGCTTCCCAAGCCCAAGTACAAAATCGTCAAGGCACTCATCTTTGAGAAGGACTTCGAAACTCTCACTATCACTGAAGTTGTCAACAAGATTCGGTCTGATGAGATGTTCTTGATGGGTCAAATTGAATCATCTTCTTCCACATCAAGCTCCAAGAAGGATCTTGCACTCAAGGCTAGTGTAGCGAACATGGCCTCATATGCCATTTGTAAAAAGCTTAATTTTGGTGATTAATGACAACATGATCAATGAGACTAACCATATTGTCTAGCATGTCTTTGTAGACACTTCTAGGTCCCAAGGATGCAAAAATACCATATGCCAAAATGAGAAGATAGTATATTATTCAAGGGTAAAAACCATGGAAGAAGAAGAAAAGAAATGCCACCGTCGGATGAACCGACGGTACCCTTGGAAGCGGCGTCAATGCAATCACCGGATGAAGTGGTACACTGCGGGAGACTCAAGTCAACATGATGATCACCGGATCAACCGACGCTCCCTTTTCTAGTTGCGCCGGATGAATCAAAAGACCAAGCCTGCATAAATCAGTAGCACCGGATGAACCGATGGGTGAGTAGTGGTTCATTCGATGTCGTCAAATCAGCTAAAAGAGAGGTCCGGGAGTGATGCTCTTCAGCACCGGATGAACCGATGGACATAAGGGTTTCAGTAGCGGTTCATCCGATGACCGTATATTTGCTAACAGAGAGGTTTTGGCTGCGAACCCATCAGCACTGGATGACCCGATGGTTAAGAGAGGAGACCGTCGGTGCAAGCCTCGGAGGATATTTGTCAGTAGGGATGCAACGACTAGGTGACATGGAGGGCACTGGATGAACCGATGCCTATGAAAAAGTGACCATCGGTTCATCTGATGGTACGTTTTTCTGTGGCCGTTAGCCAACGGCTCTTTGGACGCCTTGGGCTATTTATACCCCCTCCACTCACCCATTTGGAGTTGCTGGAGTGTGTGGAAGTGCAGAGGAGTTCAAGACTTATAGAAGATCATATCCAAGCCATCCAAGTGCTAAATTGCTCATCTATAGACTTGCACATACTTTGTGTGTGTGCTTAGTGTTAGGTTTAGCTTAGAGCTAAGTGAGTGCAAGGTGTGCCTACCTTGTGAGGTGATTCTTAAGTGGATCAAGTTGTACGAGGTGTGCCGGAAGCCTTGGAGCCTAGGTGGCTCTCCGGCAAATGTCTTCGACCCTCCGGCTTGGTGTGGAGCGGCGAGGACACTTTGTGCAGAGGACGTGGAGACCCCCTTCCCTTGGTGGAGAAGCTCCTTAGTGGAGGCGGCATCAAGGTGACCAAGGGAGCTTGGCGAGTGCCTTCGTGGCAAGTCAAGTGGTGCTCTTGGGAGAGACTTGGTGACCGGAAAGCAATACTCTTTGTGTAGAGTGCTTCAACAACGTGAACTAGTGGTGGCTTAGTGCCTACCGATACCACGGGATAAATCACATGTCAAGAGTTTGCTTCCTCTCATCCCCCTTTACGTTTCCGCATTACTTTCTTGCAATCCTTGTTTGTCTTTACTTTCCTAGAGTAGTATCTTACTAGGATTGGCTATAGGTTGCAAAACTTGTTTTGGGATGGGAGTTTCACACTAGAACAACCCTAGTTGCACATCTAAATAGTATGTTCTAGTTTATCTTTGATGCAAATAGTGATAAGCCATAGGATAAGTTTTTAAGTTGCCTAATTCACCCCCTCCCCCTCTTAGGCTACGAGCATCCGATTCCTTACAAGTGGTATCAGAGCCAGGTTCACTTCCTTCACAAGGATACGCCAATTCGATTGGCAATTTGTGAAAATCGGCTCATTGGATCGATTAGGCTTCACCGCCTAGTGAGTTGCTCTTTAGAGGATGAAAGGGATGGATACCTTAGGTTTGGCTCCACATTTCGATGGCATAGGTTATTCTCGTTGGAAGGTCCTCATGGAAGCTTATTTATAAGCTAAGGATCTTGATGTTTGGAGGGTCACCGATGAGGGTGTTAGAAATGGTACAAGGAAGGAGAAGCAATTTGATGTTATTGCAAAAAGTATCATTTTATCCTCTCTAGATGTTGGTGTTTTCAATAGAGTTTTTACTAGTGAAAATGCTCATGTGCTATGGAATACCATCAAGGAACAAAATGAGGGTTCAAAAGAAGTAGCTAATGAACGCTACGGTTGTCTCCTTGAGGAATTCAATAGCTTTAAGCAACTTGAGAATGAAAATCCTGAATCTATGTACTCACGCCTAAATGTTCTTGTTAATGAGATTAATGCTTTAGGTGTGAAGGACATCACGAACATGAACATGAACGGCAAGATCCTTCAAAGTCTCCGGAAGCCCGATTATGACTTGGTGAAAGCTATCATCTATGAGAAGAAGCTTGAAGAGTTGAAGCCTTCTCAAATCTTGAGCAAGATCATGGCACATGAATTTCAAATCATGTCCAAGTCCAAGAAAGCTTCCAAGGATGAGCTCAAGACAAAGGAAGAACCAAAAGTTGAGCTCAAGGCAACACCCTAAGAACCATCTTCTCCAACCGCAAGCCATGCTCTCTCAAGCCAACAAGAGAAGGTGTTGAGAAGGATGGCGATTCATGGAAGCTCAAGTGAAGACGATGATGGTGATGACGATGAAGGCTCCTCAAGTGATGAAGAGGTCGAGTCGATGGTTGCCATGTACGTGAATAAGATCTTCAAGTATGTGGAGAAAGTCAACATGTACAGCTATAACATCCACTTGAGAGAAGGGCGTCATCATCAACATATCAAGTTCACCAAGATCAAGCGCAAGCCCAAGAAGAAGGTGGTCAAGGAGAGGAAGCCGAAGTAAGAAGCACTCACCGCCATCCGTGAGTGGATAAGTGGTGGAGAATCAAGTTCTTGTAGCTCAAGTGATGAATCTAGCAAGAACTTCACCACCCGCTTCATGCAAGGTCCCCTATCATCATCACACATGTGCCTTGTGACCCAAGGTATGGAAACCATTGTGAGTGATGATGAATCCGATGCCACTTCAATTGATGATCTTGTTGAGCTAGTAAATGAGCAAAAAGGGATGCTAGAAAAACAAGCTAAAGAAATTAAAGAACTTAATGCTCTCAATGATCTTAGTGCCACCCTTGCTACAAATTATGAACATTTGTTGTGCAAATTCAAATTGCTTAGCAAGGAGTGTGATGAGCTAAAATCTAAGCTTGAGAACATTGAAATTAAAACTAGTGATTCCTTTGAGCTCAATGAATCATCTATCCCTTGTGCAATTCCTATATCCAAGGTAAAGGCTTCAACTTCTTGTATTGATTTAATTGATGAATCTTGCTCACCATCTTGCAATGAGAATGTTATGATTATGAGCATGAAGAATGATGAGCTCAAGCAAGAAGTAAAATGGCTTCGAGAGAAGTTGGTTAGCTTGATGGGCAAGAGCAAGAACAATGAGGAACATGTAGAAGCCTCTCAAGACATGAAGGGCAATGTCCAACCTTCTCAAGATAACCGTGATAACATTGTGAAGAAGCTTGAGAAGGGATCAACCGTGACTTGCTACAAGTGTCATGAAGAAGGGCACAAGTTCTACAAATGCCCTCAATTCGTCAAGAAGATGGACAAGGGTGAGAAGAAGAAGATGAACACCACCATCAAGAGCTCTCTCATCTACACCAAGCCCAACTGCAAGAACAAGACCAAGAGCAACTCCTATGTCATCAAGAAGAAGGCTAATGGCAAGGTGGTTGCACACAAGGTTGGGAAGATAAAGGATTGGGGTTGGAACCAACCCATTTGGGTGCCCAAGGAAGTCATCACCAACATGAAGGTGCTTCAAATGGTTTGGGTTCCTCAGGCCACGTGAAGGCCATAAGCTCGGGGACTTGGGATGCTTGGCACAAAGAAGATGAGAAGATTCAAGTCTAGAAGCCAAGCTTGCAAGATTGGACATGTGTTGCCCAAGCTCCCCGGTTAAGGTAATGGAAACTAACTCATCTCAAGTATCATTGTAGCTCCATTGCCTTGTTTAGGTTGCATTTGTTGCTATGCCTAGTTGTTTACATATGGTAGGTTGCTTGTGTCATGTGCTAACCCATGAGCAACCTACATGGTTTGATTAGGGTGTAGGAAAGCTACACTTGTTTCTTTCATGATGCATGTTTTCATATATATCTCTTTGCATCATGAGCAAGCTATAGGGTTAGCTTCCCTTTTGTTGTCATAAACAATGTGCATACATTTGGTTGGTGATTCAAACACTAAATGCACACATTTAGGGGGAGCTAATCCTATGGTTTGTTTGTGGGACTAACATCATTTCAAGCTTATCTTGTGTAGTCCCTTGGTGACGCGTTCCGGTGCGGTACTTCATTCTAAGAGAATGCTATTTCACTCTAATTGTGATCTAACATCTCGAAGAGAGTGAATATAGCAATATGAGCTTCATGCTATTGAGTCATGTCCTTGCGAGCTTATGTCTCTATATAAGTTCAAAGGCAATGAACTCATACATTCCTAATCCTTGTGGTACCCCAAGTGTCTTCTTTGCAAGCTTCTTTCAAAGTGGTGTCATCTCCAAGTGATATCATTTTCAAGTGGCTTATCTCAATGTGGTGCCAACAAGGTAGAGAGGAAATATCCCCAGAGGTATGCATTGCTCAAAATCTACAAGTACGTAATGTTGCAAGAACTCCCTTGTATTATCTCTTGTCTTTTAAGCTACCTCCGTGCATGATGTGCTCTAAGCTTCCTTGTCTTACAAATGTTTGTAGTTGTGCACTTGATTTTAACACTATCTTTTTGTGCACACACATAGGGGGAGCTTAGTTTATATCATGCAAGTCTCATGAGCTTGTGATCCACCTTAGTTATTCACACATGTGGTATCTTCATTGATATCATACATATGGATCATGGTTCATGCGGCTTTCTCCCTTGTATTTAACATTTCTCCTTGAGCTATGATTGCTAGGAGTTGCTAAGTTTCCTTTGGAGACTCTTTTGTTTTGGACACTTTTTGGAGATTTTATTCCAAAGGGGGAGAATTTGGAGCCAAAGCAAGACAATGTTTCCAAAGGGGGAAGTAGCAAGCTACAAGTGGAGAGAAGATCATGAAAGAGGGAGAACACATCTAGGGGGAGTTGGATGATGGTAAGCATCCAAGCAAGTGTAAGTGGTTTAATTTTGTCAATTTTTGCAAATTTATGCTTGCTTTGATTGTGTTGTCATAAATCACCAAAAAGGGGGAGATTGTAGCGAACATGGCCTCATATGCCATTTGTTCAAAGCTTAATTTTGGTGATTAATGACAACATGATCAATGGGACTAACCATATTGTCTAGCATGTCTTTGTAGACACTTCTAGGTTCCAAGGATGCAAAAATACCATATGCCAAAATGAGAAGATAGTATATTATTCAAGGGTAAAAACCGTGGAAGAAGAAGAAAAGAAATGCCACCATCGGATGAACCGACGGTACCCTTGGAAGCGGCGTCAGTGCAATCACCGGATAAAGTGGTACACTGCGGGAAGACTCAAGTCAACATGATGATCACCGGATCAACCGACGCCTCCTTTTCTAGTTGCGCCGGATGAATCAAAAGACCAAGCCTACAGAAATCAGTAGCACTGGATGAATCGATAGGTGAGCATCGGTTCATCCGACGGCGTCAAATCAGCTAACAGAGAGGTCCGGGAGTGATGCTCTTCAGCACCGGATGAACCGATGGACATAAGGGTTTCAGCAGCGGTTCATCCGGCGACCGCGTATTTGCTAACAGAGAGGTTTTGGCCGCGAACCCATCAGCACCGAATGAACTGACGGTTAAGAGAGGAGACCGTCGGTGCAAGCGTCGGAGGATATGTGTCAGTAGGGATGCAACGACTAGGTGACGTGGAGGGCACCGGATGAACCGATGCCTATGAAAAAGTGACCATCGGTTCATCTGATGGTACGTTTTTCTGTCGCTGTTAGCCAACGGCTCTTTGGATGCCTTGGGCTATTTATACCCCCTCCACTCACCCATTTGGAGTTGCTGGAGTGTGTGGAAGTGCAGAGGAGTTCAAGACTCATAGAAGATCATATCCAAGCCATCCAAGTGCTAAATTGCTCGTCTATAGACTTGCACATGCTTTGCGTGTGTGCTTAGTGTTAGGTTTAGCTTAGAGTTAAGTGAGTGCAAGGTGTGCCTACCTTGTGAGGTGATTCTCGAGTGGATCAAGTTATACAAGGTATCCCGGAAGCCTTGGAGCCTAGGTGGCTCTCCGGCAAACATCTTCGACCCTCCGGCTTGGTGTGGAGCGGCGAGGACACTTTGTGCGGGGGACGTGGAGACACCCTTCCCTTGGTGGAGAAGCTCCTTAGTGGAGGCGACATCAAGGTGAGCAAGAGAGCTTGGTGAGTGCCTTCGTGGCAAGTCAAGTGGTGCTCTTGGGAGAGACTTGGTGACCGGGAAGCAATACTCTTGTGTAGAGTGCTTCAACAACGTGGACTAGTGGTGGCTTAGTGCCTACCGATACCACGGGATAAATCGCGTGTCAAGAGTTTGCTTCCTCTCATCCCCCTTTACGTTTCCGCATTACTTTCTTTCAATCCTTGTTTGCCTTTACTTTCCTAGTGTAGTATCTTACTAGGATTGACTATAGGTTGCAAAACTTGTTTTGGGATGGGAGTTTCACACTAGAACAACCCTAGTTGCACATCTAGATAGTATGTTCTAGTTTATCTTTGATTCAAATTGTGATAAGCCATAGGATAAGTTTTTAAGTTGCCTAATTCACCCCCCTCCCCCTCTTAGGCTACGAGCATCCGATTCCTTACAGCTAGTGACAAGACCAAGCCCAAGCTAAAGTCAAAAGTAATGCCTCCTCCTTCTTCAAGTGAAAGTGAAGACAAGAGTGGCTCAAGTGATGATGATGAAGGTGAACTTGCTTTTCTCATGAGGAGGACTACCAAGTTGCTTTCGAAGATTGGTAAGAAAGGCTACAACTATGATCCTAAGAAGAACAAGTTTCGCTCATCAAGAAGAAGTGGTGAAGGTGACAAGAGGAAGTGCTACAATTGCTCAAGCTATGATCATCTATCATATGATTACCCCAAGCCCGACAAGCGAGTGTCAAGCTCAAGCAAGAAGAATGATGATGATGATGATAATGAGAAAGATGACAAGCAATCCAAGAAGAACTCATACAAGAAGAAGTCTTCTAGCAAGCCCTACAACAAGAAGAAGGGTGCTCATCATTCTCTCTTAGCAAATGAGTGGATCACGGATGGTGAAACTTCAAGTGAATCAAGCAGTAGTGAAGATGAGAAGAACAAGAAGTTTGCCGGTCTTGTGATCATGGATGATGAAGAACCTCCTCTTCCTCCACCACCTATGTGCTTCATGGCTAAACACTCCAAGGTGAGCGATAGTGAAAATAGTGATTCCTCGGATAGTGATAATGAACTTTCACCTCATGCTCTTAAGGGACTTCTTGATCAATACACTGACATGATTAAGAAACAAAAGAGTAAGCTCAAGGCTCTTGAAGAGACCCATGAGAAGCTTAAGCTATCCAATGATGAGTTGCTTGTGAAACATAATGACCTTAGCAAAGAACATGAAGCTTTGGTAGTGTCTAACAAGTCACTTAAAGATGACCGCAACAAGTTGCTTGATAAGACAATGAGCTAATCGTCAAACATGATGATATAACCGTGCTTAACAAGTCACTTGAGGCAAGTCAAAAGATGCTTAAGAAAGATCATGTGGTCTTAAAGATGAAGTATCAAGAAATTGAGCTTGCATATGAGGCTATTTGTTCTAGTGGGCAAGAAATTGCTAGAGACATCACTAAAACAAATGCTTCTACCTCTTGTGATGATGTAATTGAAGAACCTAAGATCTTGCTAAATGATGAGAATATTACCTCCTCTTCCAAGACTAACCATGCTAGAGTGAAAGCCCTTGAAGAGGAAGTAAGAAGCCTAAGATCATGTGTGAAGAATGTGGCCAAAGGTGAAGAATTGCATAAGGAGATCCTTTATTACAATGCAAGAGATTATGGCTCTAAGGGACTTGGCTCCTTCCCTCAACCCATCAAAGAGACTCCCAAGTCAAAGGAACTTTATGGGTGTTTTGTGAAGGAAGTTGGGTCTTATTACCAACATTGCAAGATCACCAGTCATCACACAAGGGAGTGCCCTATACCTACACGTCCTTTGCCTATCTTACCTTGCAACTATGGTTCCATGTTCAACAATAACCATTTCTTGTTGTTAAAAAAACAAGGGCAAGGTGGCGGCAAGGTTCATAGGGACCAAGGCTAAAGTGAAACATCCTAGGCAAATTTGGGTTCCCAAAGCTTTAGTAACTCATGTGATTGGACCCAAACTTGCTTGGGTTACTAAATCTTCAACTTGATCTATTTGTGTGTAGGTGAACTACAAGGCCGGGGGAAGTCATTAGGTCCTTGATAGTGGATGTACTCAACACATGACCGGCCAAGTTAAAATGTTCACCTCTCTAGTGGATGATGCGGGGAATCATGACCAAGTTACTTTTGGTGATAATTCTAAAGGAAGGGTCTCCGGTTTGGGTGACATAACCATAGCAAAAGATCTCTCTCTTTCCAATGTTCTATTTGTGGATTCTTGTAGTTATAACTTACTTTCCATTGCTCAATTTTGTGATCTTGGTCTATCTTGCCTATTTGATGATGAGGGAGTAATCATTACTAATAAGAAATCTAATGAAGCTGTGTTCAAAGGTTTTCGCCATGGGAACATCTATCTTGTAGACTTCTCCTCTCATGAAGCGCACTTGACTACTTGTCTATTCACCAAGACTTCCAAGGGTTGGCTATGGCATCATCGTATTGCTCATATAGGCATGAGTCAACTCAAGAAGGCTTTCAAAAGGGGTTTAGTTCTTGGTGTGAAGGATGTCACCTTCGAGAATGACAAATTATGTGGAGCGTGTCAAGCCGGCAAGCAAGTAGCAAGTCACCATCCTATGAAGGCTTATGTTTCTACCTCAAGACCATTGGATGTCATACACATGGACCTCTTTGGCCCTACTACCTACAAAAGTCTTGGTGGTTATCTCTATTGTCTTGTCATTGTCGATGATTACTCACGCTACACTTGGACATTCTTTTTGGAGGACAAGAGCAGGACGTTTGGGATCTTCAAGAACTTTGCTACAAGGGCTCAAAATGAATTTGAGTCATCTATTGTGAAGATCCGGAGTGACAATGGATCGGAATTTCAAAACACTCAAGTGGAAGAATATTGTGATGAGCTAGGCATCAAGCATGAATTCTCTTCAACCTACACACCACAACAAAATGGTGTGGTAGAAAGGAAGAACAAGACTCTCATCACCTTAGCTCGAGCCATGTTGGATGACTATGGTGGCTCTCAAAGATTTTGGGCGGAAGCTATCAACACGGCATGTCATGCTTCAAATAGTGTATATCTCCACCGACTATTGATGAAGACACCCTATGAGCTTCTCATTGGGAGGAAGCCCAACATCTCCTACTTCCGAGCCTTTGGGTGTAAGTGTTTCATTTACAAGAAGAGGAAGCACCTAGGGAAGTTTGAGAGTAGGGTAGATGGGGGCATATTTGTTGGTTATGCATCCAACTCCAAGGCATATAGAGTATTCAACAACACTACATGTGCCGTTGAAGAAACATGTGACGTGGAGTTTGATGAATCTAATGGCAACCAAGGAGATGGCTATTGTTGTGATGATGTAGGAAAAGAACCTCTCTGAGAAGCAATGAAGAAGATGGCTATTGAGGACATCAAGCCTAAGGAGGATGATGATACACCTTCTACTTCCTACAACCATGAAGACTCATCCTCTTCCGATGATGATGATGATGCCCATCAAAGGCACACAAGACAAGAGAGCCTATCTTCCTCACATGGACCACCTCCTACATCATAAGACACCCAAGATCAAGAAGAAGAATCGGAAGTAGTGCAACCTCAAGATGATCCAACTTCTACCACACTTGAAAGGCGTACAAGGACTTCATCAAACCACCCCATTGATCTTGTCTTGGGTGATCCCAAGGGTGGTACACGTACTCACCGCAAACAATATGCTTCTTTTTGCAAACATCATGCCTTTGTTTCTTTTGTAGAACCCACTACCATAGAGGAAGCTCTCGAGCACCCGGATTGGATCTTGGCTATGCAAGAAGAGCTCAACAACTTCACAAGAAATGAAGTTTGGGTCCTAGTAGAGCGCCCTAAGAACAAGAACGTGATTGGCACCAAGTGGGTCTACCGAAACAAGCAAGATGAACATGGTGTTGTGGTGAAGAACAAGGCAAGACTTATCCCCAAGGGTTACTCTCAAGTAGGAGGCTTGGACTATGGAGAGACCTTTGCTCTGGTTGCGCGTCTTGAAGCAATCCGTATCCTTCTTGCTTATGCTTCTTGTCACAAAATGAAATTATTTCAAATGGATGTCAAGAGTGCCTTCTTAAATGGCTTCATCAATGAAGAAGTCTATGTTGAGCAACCTCCCGGTTTTGAGGATCCCACACATACTAACCATGTCTATAGGTTGATCAAGGCTTTGTATGGACTCAAGCAAGCTCCAAGGGCATGGTATGAGAGGCTCCGGGACTTTCTCATCAAGGAAGGCTTGAAGATTGGGAGAGTGGACAATACTTTATTCACCAAGATCATCAATGGGGAGCTTTTCATTTGTCAAATCTATGTTGATGATATCATCTTTGGCTCTACCAATCTCAAAGTGTGCAAGGATTTTAGTGATCTTATGACTAGGGAATTTGAGATGTCTATGATTGGAGAGCTCAACTTCTTCCTTGGGTTTCAAATCAAGCAATTGAAGGAAGGGACTTTCATTCATCAAGAAAAGTACACTAATGATATTCTCAAGAAATTCAAGATTGATAATTGCAAGCCAATCAAGACACTAATGCCTACCAATGGACATCTCGACTTAGATGAGCGAGGTAAACCGGTTGACCAAAAGCTTTACCGTTCTATGATCGGTTCTCTTCTTTACCTTACCGCATCTAGGCCTGATATCATGTTTAGTGTTTGCATGTGTGCTCAGTTTCAAGACAACCCTAAAGAATCTCACCTAAGTGCTTTGAAAAGGATCCTTAGATACTTAAAATACACACCTAGCATTGGCTTGTGGTACCCCCCATGGTGCTTGTTTTGAGCTCTTGGGTTATTCGGATTCGGATTTTGCCAGATGTCGAGTAGACCGCAAGAGCACTTCGGGTGGGTGCCATTTGCTAGGTCGATCTTTGGTTGCTTGGTCCTCTAAGAAGCAAAACTCTGTGGCCTTATCCACCGTGGAGGCGGAATACATTTCCGCCGGGGCTTGTTGTGCTCAAATCCTCTATATGAAGCAAAGCCTCTTGGATTATGGTGTGGTTCTAGATAGGGTTCCTCTCCTTTGTGACAATGAAAGTGCCATAAAAATTGCTAACAACCCGGTTCAACACTCGCGCACCGAGCACATTGATATCCGCCATCACTTCTTGCGAGACCATGTTGCTAAAGGTGATATTCTCCTTTGTGGTGTTCGCTCCGAGGAGCAATTGACGGATATATTCACTAAGCCTCTTGATGAAAACACCTTTTGTAGGCTAAGGAGTGAATTGAATGTGCTTGATGTGTCCAACATCATGTAATGCTTGTCATATAGTTTGCATTTCTATATGTACATGTTGTAGGCGCTTGTCTAACCTTGTTAAGATAGTGGTGAGTATGGGTCTTGCTTGAGCCGGTGGTTTCCAAGTTTCGCTCAAGGCATGTTGAAAGGCTCACCATGAGTAAGCTTAACAAGGGCTCAAATTTGGCAAGATAGGTTATCTTTCCACTTTGCATCTTTGCTTGTCATATAGATTGCATTCATGTTTAATTTCATGCACTTGTTCTTGCATTGTATTGCGTGAGAGGTGTCACAAAGGAAAATCACACTATGAGAAAGTTGCTTAGCGTTCAATGCAAATCAACAACTCCAAAGTGTGATGAGACAAATGATTGTGCTTAATGCCTATTGAGTTATGTCCGAACGAGCTTAGAGTTTCTATCTCTAAGTTCAAAGGCAAATAACTCATACATTCCTTTTTTTGGATCTTATTTCGCCTATTTTTCTCAAAATTTATAAGGTCTATCCCTTGTAGGGAATCTATGGTTTATATACTTGTATTTTGCAAAGGAGTGCTTGAGGGGTGAGGTTGTCACTCTGAATTGGTCCAAAAATGTGCTTGTGTTGGCTTGTGTGTGACATTTGTTGGATAAAAAAATGAGCTCTAGATCAGCGTTCTGTTTTTGTCACCGTCGGATGAACTGCTGCTATGTAGGTTCGAGGCGTCGGTTCATCCGGTGGCCGTGTCAGTTTGAATTTTGCTCAGCGCGCCACTGGTTCACATCGTCGGATGTACTGATGCTCACCTCTGTGGTAGCAACGGTTCATCTGGTGCTACTGAGTTTAGTGGCTGTTTTTGACCCGCGAAGAATTCGTCTGGTGAAACTAAAAATCAGGCCATCAGTTCATCCGGTGCGGCATTTCTCTTGTCAGCTCACTTCATCCGGTGGTTCGACCGATGCCCTGTGTTTTCTACCATCGGTTCATCCGGTGCTTCACTGTGCAGCGGCCCCAAATGTCATAATCTTCCTTGGACGTTTTCTCCCCAAATCCATATCGCGTGCAGCTTTCCCGTCGCACCCATCCGCCGCCACCCTCACCGCCTTCGGCCACCGCAGCCCGCGTCGCTGCCTCCAGCTACTACCACCGGTCCCCAGGGTTCGCTGCCGGCCAGATCCACCGCCGCTCTGCTGCCGTGACTGCGAAATTTTGCCCGCGCGGCTCGCGTGCCCCCTGTCTAGGGTTTGGCTGCCGCCGGCGATTCCGGCCGGAGTCCGCCACCGCAGGTCATCGGCCACCGTCCTGAGGTGCACGCAGGCATCCTTCGTGCTCCACTACCATCTCTCGTCGACCTTCCCTTGTAGTGGTAAGCACCCCCCTCTCTTCCCTCTCTGATTCCTAATCTGCATGAGCTAGGGGACAATTCAGTTTGATTGCTTGAGATTTTGAGCAGAAGTTCATACGTCCATTCCATTGCTCAAATTCTTCACAAATTGTTGCTCTTTTTCCTACAAGTCTTGGCTATATCTCATGGAAATAGAGCATCCCTTGCTACTGTTTGTGCACTTTTTAGTACATATCTTTAACAGTAGCATGAGTCCCTGCTTGGCACTTACACACACATCTTGATCACTTAAGGACTTACCTAGTTCCTCCTTTTCATATCTTGTGACATGTTCATCTCTTAGAATTCATGATTAGGCTCAATCTTTCATATGCTTTGCTTAAGGACCTCTCTTCCTTAGTTATTTATCATGTTTATATTCTCCACTCGCCATTCTATAATCTTCCACCTTTTCTTTGACAGATGGCAGGAGACAAGAGGAAGGGCAAGGCAGTCGTTGAGTCGAAGAAGAAGAAGAAGAAGAAGAGCAAGCAGGACAAGGAGTGGGATCGTGTGCTACGTGTCCCAGAAACTCAGGGCCAGCCATAGAAAGGCATTCGTATTGGAGACAGTGCACAGAGTCAGGGGGAGCAGCCCTAGCAGCAGCAGCCGTTACGGCGTTCAGGCCGTACACGTCCTACAGAGACAGGTTCTCCTTCCTCTGCATCACGCACCGGTCCTCGGACTCGTGGTGGGCACACTTAGCCTACTCCTAGGCAAAGGAGGGCAGCAGTAGAGCAACAGGTTGAGCAGGAGCAGCAGGATTGGCCACCGGAGGGCCCTGAGGTTCAGATTTGTGCACGAAGAGCTGAGGCCTTTGGGGTCTATCCCCGTGATTTGAGGAGCCTATCTGGGCTGAAGATCCGAAAGTTGCGTTTTGTTGAGGAGGATGAGTGGTTCCCTCGTTGCAGAGAGGATTGTGACCCTCTGTTCTGGATGATCCTTCAGAAGAGCTTCTACGCCTCCTATGTCAGGAAGGGGTCACAGCTCACCCAGCACAGGATGCTACAGTGGATAGCCCTCAGAGCAGCAGTAGCAGCTGGAGTCCCTATACTCCCCCACTTTGACTTTATACCAGGACTCGCAGCTTTGGTCAGTGACAGGCCGAGATACGTGCCAGAGTGGGTTCGTGTGTTCTACACCACTGTGTACATTGAGGATGCCCGACTGTCTATGAGGTTTATGTTCATGGGCCAGCAGTTTTGACTCACCAGAGAGGGTATAGCTGAGTTGCTTGGGGTGCCAGTCGACGACACGTCTATCCACTACCTGGCTTACCTCAACGTTGAGGCTCCTCGTCATGCTCACACGCCGATTGTTCCGTCAGATGAGGAGATCAGCTTTCTGTTCCAGCAGCCGTTCCTCCCCGGCACCCCTCGGACCCCTGAACGGTTGACTCGTGAGGCCTACGTTGTAACATCCTAGAAATTCAGGAATGTAAAAATGCGAGAAAATTTGAACTATTGTTGTTTGATGATGTGGCACCCTAATTTAATCCCATTTTTAGCCCTTACCTAAATTCTATATAAAGAAAACCAAAAATATAAAAATATAAATTCAAATTATGGTTTAAATATGTGATTTGGTTTTTATGGATTTTATTTGGATTTAATTGAGTGTGCTATGTATTTGAATAAAATCAAATTCAAATATAAAGTTTAAACAATATTCAAAACTATTTTCAAAACCTAACGCACTAACTTGGGCCTGCTAAGTCTTGCTGAAGTCCGACTGATCACCTCCAAGTCCCAGCCCATGAACAAACCAGCACCCTGGCCTTCTTGCTTCACCCTGGAGACGGCCCAGCTTGGCCAATCTACATCAGCCACGCGCTCTCCCCTCTCTTTGTGACGCTGACGAACGGGGCCTACCCTCCGGTCGTTGTCCCCGACCCGCCTGTCAGCGCAAACACGCCCACGCGCCCTATCTCGCACCGCCGCCGCGCTCACGCGCGCGTGCGTGCAACTGGTCGGGGGACAGACTCCTGACCGCGCCTGCGGCACGGACGCCGAGCCAGGCGACCGCGCCCGTGCGCCACCCGGGCTTTTCCCCCTTCTACCCCTACGCCATGAAGTGCTTGCGCGCCCGCCAGCCACACCCGCTCCGCCACCTCGGCGTCCGCGCATCAGCAGCCAGTAGGAGTCCCGCCATGTCCCATTTTGCCCCCGCCTCGATGTGCGAGAGTAGCTAACCCCCCGGGCGAGGCCCCTGGGGCAAGCCATCTCGCAATTGGGGATTGCCCCCTTTTCCCCTGTCACGCCGCCGAGCAGAGAGGGAGGGGAAGAAGTGGAGGAGGAAGGAGGGGAAGGAGAAGGCGCGTGCATCACCGCCGCGCCATCTCGCCGGAGTCAAGGACACCGAAGTCGGAGCCGGACGAGTTGAGGAGGAGCCTGTCCACGAGCGAGCGGGAGCCGGAGCAGAGGAGCAAGCCGCGCCACCGCCTCACCTCGCTGTTGCCGCCGTGATCTTCACCGACGCGTTCGCCACTACTTCGTCTACACCTGCGCCCCAATGTGAGCCGCCGTTCCACCCTCTTCGCCCCTTTCCCTTACCTTGCATCGGGAGTGTGCCCCTGCGCCGCGCTGCCGGCCTTCGTGCCGTGCACTTTCCGCGAGCTCACCACCGCGACGCACCCCAGCGCCGTGCTAGCCCTCGCCGTCCTACCTCGCCATGATGAACCGCGTCGACCGTACGTATCATGCCTGTGAACCCGGCCTTCGTGCCATTTGTCTCGGTGCAGGACCTCGCCGCCGCTCTGCTATCGCGCTACACACCGCAGCCCTGGTTTCCCAGGTGCACGCACGCCGGTCGCTCGCGTCGCGGCCAGGGATGTCCCTGCGCACGCACGCACCTGAGTCAGGCACACCCTAGTGTTGGACTGCTGCGCTGCTTGCTCTTTTGCTGCTAACCGCACCGCCGCTGATCCGCTTGTTCACCGCGCTATCGCCACGTCGCCACGGCGCCACGCCGGGAGCGCCACCAAGTCGTTCCGTGCGCAGGCAAGAGGGCTCGACCCCAGGGCCTTGACTGCGCCGGGATGATCGCCGGGCCCTAGCGGTCCCTAACCTTGGATCGCACGCGCGCCAGAGTCACTCCAGCCGCCGCGCGCTGCTCGCCGTCACCGCCGCGCTCCGCGCCGGCGCACACCAAGGGCGCCGCGCGCTGGCAATAGCAGGGATGAACCCCAGGAAAGTGCGAGGAGCATGTGTGCACCCCAGAACTGTCCAAGGGGCATAGACAGACTTCCTCACTGCTAACTCAAGCGAAGCCGCATGGGCTTTTTCGCCCATTAAAGCCCAGCACCGGCCCCTTTTCCTTTTCTTTTGTGGGCTCTGAATTTAATTCAGGGAGAACCAATGGACTTGGCCTATTGGGCTCTATGGGCCGAGTCCACTGGGCCGAATCTGGCCCACTGACACTTTCAGCCCACAAAGGCCCACTAACCGGTGATGCTGACGTCACGATGACGTCATGCTGACGTCATCACATATTTTCAAAATTAAAAATCCTTTTCTGATTTATAAATGAATTTGAATATTAATTTATAAATCCTTTAACCTTTGAAAATTCATAACTAATTATTTATAACTCCGAAAAATATGAAACCAGTTTCAATATTTTTTCTAAAAATGAGACGATGCTGTTTATAGGTAGTTTGGTTCTGTTTGGATCTTTTAAAATTGGGTTTCTTTGGATTTATGCTTAGTTGTTTTCCGGTAACTTAGCGTCTCGTATCTCGTGCTGCACAGACCCGAGCTACGACCCAGAGGAGACCTACGACCCCGACTTCAACCCAGACCAGGACTACGGATGCCAACCAGGTGTCATGTCACTCCCAACCATATAGACCCTATGCATGCTTTAGTTGCTAGTGCTTAATTACTTTTGATGCATGTATTTGAATTGCATAGACAATTGTTAGCCATGCCTTGGAATTGTTTATCCTGTCCTTGGAATACCTACTTTTGGAACTAGCTACAGATCCCTAGCTAGTTCCCGGCTTATTCATCCATATATTTTACCCATAGTTATGGATGGATCTCAGGTTGGGACCGAGGTTGGGATATCCCGGTATTCTTGTGTGTGTTTTGGGTGAGTGTGTATCCTTGACGTGTTACCGCGGGAGCGAGCCACTTTGGTTACTTGAGAACGCCTGTCTAGGGGAGATGCGACCTGGCCTCTCGCCCTAGCGGCGTGTCGGACGGTGGGAGTTGGTGAGTGCTCGCTCTTGCAATTAAGGACCGATCGACTGTGTGACCTTGATCTTTGGGCTATTTTCATACAAACCGTTCGCCTTGTTATGGGCGGGGTTCGGTCCGAGAACTAGTAGTTGGATGGTATCTAGCCTGTTGGCGGACAGGTGTGGTCGTGTGAGGGGGACGGGTTATACCCCCCGAGTAGACGTCGCCCCGGCTCCTCCGGGGAAGGTTTCACAGCTCAGAGGCCCTGCTGGCTAGTTTCGCGCCCCAGTTCTGGACGAGTCAGGCTCGGAGAGGTAGGAGAGGGCCATCCACTGCTAGGTCTCCAGACGTTAGGTAGAGAGGTGGATCGGGGGCACCCGATTCTGCTCTACTTGGCGGGTCCAGTTGTACAACCTCTGCAGAGTGTTAAACCTATAGCTATAGTCCGTGTCCACTGGTATGGACAACCCTTTTGATCTCTCACCTGGCTAGTATTCTTTTGTGCTGCTTTCTCTCCCAAGTGTGTGTGAGCCCGGCTTCGTGCCGTTGAGACGTGGGGATAGGAGTTGGTGACCCCATGTCGTAGATGAGTGGGATGCTGTGACTCGGTTGAGATCCAGTGCTTGGTGTTCTTTCCTTGTTGGGGTGTTGACCCCAGAGGCATTGTCCTCGGAGGTGTGGATCTCCTCGGAGATGGTGACCTCTCGACATTTCTCCATTCCTTGTTGTTGCTACCGCTGCTTGCATAACCTTCTACAACCATAAATAGGATTATTCATGCATATTAGAATTATTCTCTTTTGCTTATGCTCTTTGTTGGGAAGCTGACATGACCTACTCGCTTATCGAGTAGATGACGGGTTTTCAGACCAGGAGTCAGACTACGACTTTGAGCATGATGGATGGGAGGACTCAGGTTCGCCCTACACTCGAGTTGCCTGCGGATATGGAGTCTACTTCGCTACATGATAGCCGCTGCGTAGATGTTTACTCTGTTTGATTCAGTCCCATTGGACTTGTACCCGGCATGTGCCGTAATGATGTACTCGGATGCTTAATTATTATAATATTATTATGTGGACCTTCATGTATTCCCTTTTGTTGTACGGTTTTCTTTACTTTTTGAGACAGGGATTTGCACGTGATAGCCTCCTAGGACTATCACCGAGGTGCAGGGATTGGGTTCCCTTCTTTGGAAACCCGATTAATTTCAGTTGGTATCAGAGTCGTACTTGACTGTAGGACGAGCCTAGGAACGGACGGTAGTATTGGAAAGCCATATACCTTGTGCTTTATATACAATCCATGAAATTTTATATAAGTACCTTGATCTTTACTATCAATACCTTGATTAACATTACTAACTCTTACTAACTTCCCTAACAACGTGCAGATGGACCAGCTGACGTGGATCCCCCTCAAGACCGACGGCCAGTGGGCCAGAGGGTTCTGCAAGATCCTCAAGATCTGCTTGGATATAGCTGGAGTGGAGACAAGTGAGGTGCTCTATGAGGGACGCACCACTGCAGCCGTGGACCAGTCACCGACAGAGCTGACCCTGAAGATACCAGCAGATCCCCGTGTACCAGAGTTCAAGGAAGTCAAGGTCTCGTGTTTTGACAACTCCACACTCGAGGCTCACCAGTGTTGTGCCAGACTCGTGTTGAAGAAAGTGTGCTAGCAGTTGGAGCAGAGGTTGAAGGATACACCTTTCGGAGTCCTACCGACAGCAGTGTACGACCACAGCAGGTGGCACAAGGATGAGACAGCTTACACCGAGGAGAGCACAGAGGACAAGGACGAGAAGGAGCAGTTGGCCAACAGGTTCATTCAAGCTCAAGACCAGGCACTTTACTAGGCTGATTCAGAGATAGTGTTTCTGAGGCAGAAGTGGGACGACACCTTGGGACGGAACACTCAGCTGGAGAGAGAGAACAACCACTTGGAGTTCTTTCTCAACGAGGCACACAGGAGGAACATACAGATCACAGAGTGGGGACTCGCAGCTGCCAGAGCCAGCACAGAGAGGGATGCACTTGAGATTGCCACCTTGAAAGCAAGACTGGAGGACACACAGACTGCTCTGAGAGAGTCGGAGGCAGCAGCCAGAGAGGAGAGGTTGAGACTGCAAGAGAAGGAGTACTTGGTTGAGTCACTTGGAGCAGCTTGCACAGACTACCAGTTGAGACTGTGGGGACACGAGGAGAGGCTGACACAGAACTACAACCACCTGTGGCACTTAGGGGCAGAGTGTATGAGGCACAGGACACAGCTATCCAGACCAGCTCAGCATGGAGAGACTCAGACCTGAGGCGTGTGACAAAGCTCAAAGAGGTTGCAGAGTTGGTACCACCACAGAAGAGGCCTAAGTTGAGGACTGAGACGTTCGAGCTACCACCTACTCAGCTTCCAGCACAACCACCTTACCCGAGAGGCAGTACAGACACACCTGAGATGAACAGATCTTTGGAGAGCTTGGCCAACTACTTCAACCTACCAGAGATTGAGATTCCAGACTACCCAGGAGTGAATGACCCACCGTTCTACTCGGTTCCACCCAGCCCGAAGACAGTGTCACCACCGTACTCACCAGCTACCGTTCAGAGGCAGGCACCTTGAGGGCATGATCCTGTAGTCAGATAGAGTAGAGTTCTTCATGTTGATCAAGCTTAGTTGACCACCCTCTATGTATCGCGTAGTAGTTCTCCTACTTCCGTGTAATCTCGAAGGTTGTGGAGTAGGCCTCGAGATACACATCTTTTGTATGGTGATCTTGCATGAGTGATTGGAGTTATCGATCTTTTGCCGGAGTTTATGCTTCTTATATGCTTGTGTGAAATTGTTTGTTGTTAGCTAGATACTCCTTATATGTTTAAGTACCTTAAAGTTAATTTTTGACAACTCGTTTCTCACGATCTCAAATTCTTGGAACAGATGTCGGGGGTAAGAAGGTCGGGATGGGTCCTACGCCATTTCGAGGAGGCTACCAGGGAGGACACCGAGCAGGAGGACGTCCCTCTCCCCGCTGGAGGTCGAGGTTGTGGCCGCCGTGGAGGCCATGCCCCGCGCGGCGGACGCCGTGGTGGACACCGCGGCGGGCGAGGAGGTCGAGGAGACCGAGTGCCAGTTAACCCTGACCCAGAGGAGGAGGAGCCCGAGGAGGAGGCTGAGCCTGAGCCAGAGCAGGAGCCCGAGCAGCCGGCACCGCCCAACCTAGTAGCAGTGATGGCACTTCAGACCCAGCTGATGCAGACGATCGCTAACATTGTGGTTTAGAACAACAACAACAGGAGGAACATCAGGAACCAGCTAGAGAGCTTGCAGAAGAGAGTGGAGGGTTTCTCCAAGCTGCACCCATCGACCTTTGACAACTCTCCAGACCCGCTTGTGGCTGACAACTGGTTGAGGGAGATCGAGAAGAAGTTGGAGCTCACAGACCTTACTAAGGAGGAGTCTGTGTCGGTGGCCGCGCACCAGCTGGTCGGCACCGTAGGAGCTTGGTGGGACAGCTACTGTGACTCGCACGAGGACCCAACCCAAATCACGTGGGCGGAGTTTGTGGAGGCTTTCAGGGAGTTCCACATCCCAGAGGCAGTGATGGATAGGAAGGCAGATGAGTTCAAGCACCTGAAGATGGGACAGATGTCAGTGCAGGAGTACACCAACCGCTTCCAGGAGCTGATGCGGTACGCCCCAGATGACTCCAACACCGAGAAGAAGAAGATGTACTGGTACCGCAGGGGACTCCACAGGGGGATGGCGCACCACCTGGCTGCTCACGACTGTGCTACACTTCACGCCCTGGTGGGCAAGGCTTTGGTAGTGGAGATGTCGAGGCTGGACTACGTGGAGGTCCGTGGAGAGAAGAGGTAGCATGCAGACCGTGCAGGGTACTCGGGTTCACACCAACGACAGAGGTCTGCTCTGCCACAGTACCCACCACAGAGGCAGCGCCCGTACCCGCAGCAGCAGCAGACTCAGTTCACTCAGCAGAGCAGAGGTCACGCCGGAGGTAGTGGAGGTTCGAGTCAGTGGAAGCCCAGGCCGCAGCAGCCGCCAGCCTACGACAGCTCTTAGATTACCTGCTACTACTGCCGTCAGCTAGGCCACAAGTCCACCGTGTGTCCTCAGAAGGTTCAGCAGGGAGGACAGAACAGGAACACTCAGTACCAGACTCCAGCAAAGGCACCAGCACCAGGAGGACAGCCCACGCAGAACCAGCAGAAGAGTGCACCACCACCCACATGAGGCAGACTGAACCACCTGACCGCGGAGGAGGCAACCGCAGCACTAGACGTGGCTCTCGGTGAGTTTTTAGTCGATTCAGTTATGGCTACCATTCTATTTGACACTGGTGCATAGTTTTCGTACATTTCTACCAAGTTCGTAAAGGAAAGGTCATTACCAACTAAGCCCAGACCACGGCCTATAGTTACCAGTTCTCCGCTAGGTGAGAAGCGGAGTACGCTAGAGTGTAGGGGAGTGAACATGGTGCTCGAGAAGCAGTTGTTCGTGGCAGACTTGACCGTCTTGGAGTCGACCGGAATCGACGTGATTCTTGGAATGGAGTGGTTAGCCTAGCACAAAGGATTGGTGAACTGCAACCCAGTGTACGTACAGTTGGAGCACCCCAGCGGAGCCAGGGTGTTGATCAAGCCGCAGAGCCAGAGGTCTACACCGATGTTGTGCAACATGAAAGGAAAGAGTTTGGAGGAGATCCCGGTGGTGAGGGAGTACCCCAACGTGTTTCCAGAGGAGTTGACCGAGTTACCACCAGATAGGGATATTGAGTTCGTGATTGAGCTGATGCCAAGAGCTAGACCAGTGGCCAAGAGCCCGTACAGGATGTCTGTGGATGAACTCGATGAGCTGAAGAAGCAACTCAAGAAACTGCAAGAGCAAGGGTTTATTCGGCCGAGTGCCTCACCTTGGGGTTCACCAGTTCTGTTTGTGGACAAGAAGGATGGCACTAAGAGGATGTGTGTGGACTACCGGACTCTCAACTCATTGACAATCAAGAATAGGTATCCTTTGCCCAGGATTGACGACTTGCTAGACAGGCTACGGAAGGCCAAGTTCTTTTCCAAGATTGACTTAAGGTCAGGCTACTACCAGATGTAGATTCGGGACTAGGATATCCCGAAGACAGCTTTCACGACTCGGTACGGCCTGTACGAGTTCGTAGTGGTTTCTTTCGGGCTGACCAACACCCCAGCCTACTTCATGAACATGATGAACAAGGTCTTCATGGAAGAGTTGGACAAGTTTGTGGTGGTGTTCATCGATGACATACTGATCTTCTCAGAGACAGCAGAAGAACACGAAGAGCACCTTCGGATTGTGATGGAGAGGCTAAGACAACAGAAATTGTACGCTAAGTTCAGCAAGTGTGAGTTCTAGATGGGGGAAGTTGCTTTCTTGGGTCACGTGTTGTCCGCTGAGGGAGTTGCAGTCGACCCTTCGAAAGTGGAGGCAGTTACCAAGTGGGAGCAGCCGGTCACTGTGATAGATATCAGGAGCTTTCTCAGGTTGGCAGGTTACTACAGGAGGTTCATAGAAAACTTCTCCAAGATAGCAAAGCCAATGACAAAGCTATTGAAGAACGACAAAAAGTTTGTGTGGTCAGAGGCCTATGAGAGGAGTTTCCAGGAGTTGAAGAAGAGGCTCACGACAGCTCCGATTCTTACCCTGCCAGATATCAAGAAGGATTTCGTGCTGTACTGTGACACCTCGAAGCAAGGATTGGGATGTGTGTTGATGCAAGAGGGCAAAGTTGTTGCTTATGCATCGAGGCAGCTCAAGAAGCACGAAGAGAACTACCCCACTCACAACTTGGAGCTAGCAGCAGTCGTTCACACTCTGAAGATTTGGAGACACTACTTGATCAACAATAAGTGTGAGCTGTACAACGATCACAAGAGTCTGAAGTACTTCTTTACTCAGTCAGAGCTGAACATGAGGCAGAGGAGATGGCTAGAGCTAATCAAGGACTACGACCTGGAGATTCACTACCACCCAGGCAAGACAAACGTTGTGGCAGATGCACTGAGCAGAAAGTCCTATTGCAACAACCTGATGGTGAGGCAGGAGCAGCCAGCACTTCACGACGACTTAGAGCAGCTTCAGGTTGAGATTGTGGAGCAGGGACAACTCAACGAACTTCAAGTGACCTACGACCTGGAGGGAAGGATTCGGGAGGCACAGAAAGCTTGCAAAGAGGTTGGAGCTATTCGAGAGCTGATGTTGGAAGGCAAAGCTGAGGACTACCAGATCGATGAACAAGGAACCGTGTGGTTGAAGGATCGGATCTGTGTTTCGCAGGAAAAGGAACTTCGAGAGCAAATTCTAAGAGAAGCTCATGATTCAAGGTACTCCATTCACCCAGGAAGCACAAAGATGTACCAAGACTTGAAGCAGAGGTTCTGGTGGAAGGATATGAAGAAGAACATAGCTTACCATGTGGCCTGTTGTGACACTTGCAGCAGAGTGAAGATTGAGCACCAGAAACCAGCAGGGCTGTTGAAACCGTTGGATATTCCTCAGTGGAAGTGGGATGACATTTCCATGGACTTTGTGGTGGGACTACCTCGGACACAGAAAGGCAATGATTCGGTGTGGGTCATAGTGGACTGGCTGACAAAGATCGCTCACTTTGTACCAGTGAAGATTCGATACACGACAGACCAGTTGGCAGACTTGTACGTGGACTACATACTCAGGCTACACGGAGCCCCGAGGAGCATAGTGTCTGACAGAGGACCCTAGTTCATAGCAAGGTTCTGGCAGAGCTTTCACGATAGGATGGGAACCACACTCAGCTACAACACAACTTTTCACCCTCAGACAAACGGGCAGACAGAGAGAGTAAACCAAGTGTTGGAGGATATGCTGAGAGCCTGCGCTTTGACCTACGGCATAGATTGGGAGGGCAACTTGGCCTATGCAGAGTTCTCTTACAACAACAGCTTTCAAGCAAGTCTCAAGATGGCACCTTTCGAGGCACTCTACGGGAGAAAGTGCAGGACACCCCTGATGTGGTCAGAGGTGGGAGAGAGAATGGTCTTTGGAGCATATGCTATCCAGGAAGCTGAAGAGAAAGTGGAGAAGGTTCAAGACAACCTAAAGATTGCTCAGAGCAGACAGAAGAGTTACGCCGACCAACACAGGAGGGACTTGTCGTTCGAGGTGGGAGACTTTGTCTACCTGAGAGTGTCCCCGATGAGAGGAACCAAGAGGTTTGCTATGAAGTGGAAGCTTGCTCCGAGGTACGTAGGACCGTACCGGATCACTCAGAGAGTTGGGAAACTCGCTTATAGGCTCACACTACCTGAGGAGATGTCCGCTGTACACCCCGTGTTCCACATGTCACAGTTGAAGAAGAGTGAGAAGGAAGTGGAAGCAAAGCAAGTCCCGTTTGAGATTCTCGACCTGCAAAACACCTTGGAGTATGCAGAGTACCCCAAGAAGATCTTGGACAGAGCAACAAAGGAAACCAGGAGGACCACCATTCCTTACTGCAAGGTGCTGTGGAGTCACCACACGGAGCGAGAAGCAACCTGGGAGAAAGAAGCCGACCTCAGGAGAGAATTCCCTCACTTGTTCGAGGGAGAGGGTGGAGCTTAAATCTCGAGGATGAGATTCCCGGTGGTGTGGGAGAATGTAACATCCTAGAAATTCAGGAATGTAAAAATGTGAGAAAATTTGAACTTTTGTTGTTTGATGATGTGCCACCCTAATTTAATCCCATTTCTAGCCCTTACCTAAATTCTATATAAATAAAACCAAAAATATAAAAATATAAATTCAAATTATGGTTCAAATATGTGATTTGGTTTTTATGGATTTTATTTGGATTTAATTGAGTATGCTATGAATTTGAATAAAATCAAATTCAAATATAAAGTTTAAACAATATTCAAAACTATTTTCAAACCTAACACACTAACTTGGGCCTGCTAACTCTTGCTGAAGTCCGGCTGATCACCTCCAAGTCCCAGCCCATGAACAAACCAACACCCTGGCCTTTTTGCTTCACCCCGGAGACGGCCCAGCTTGGCCCATCTACCTCAGCCCCGCGCTCTCCCCTCTCTTTGTGACGCTGACGAACGGGGCCCGCCCTCCGGTCGTCGTCCCCGACCCGCCGGTCAGTGCATACACGGCCACGCGCCCTATCACGCACCGCCGCCGCGCTCACGCGCGTGCGCGCGCCCACCCGGCCGAGGGACAGACCCCCGACCACGCCTGCGGCACAGACACCTAGCCAGGCGACCGCACCCGCGCGCCACCCGGGCTTTTTTTCCCTTCTACCCCTGCGCCATGACGCGCTTGCACGCCCGCCAGCCACACCCGCTCTGCCACGTCGGCGTCCGCACATCAGCAGCCAGTAGGAGCCCCGCCGTGTCCCGTTTTGTCCCCGCCTCGACGTGCGAGAGCAGCTAACCCCCCGGGCGAGGCCCCTGGGGAAAGCCATCTCGCAATTGGGGATTGCCCCCTTTTCCCCTGTCACGCCGCCGAGCAGAGAGGGAATGGAAGAAGTGGAGGAGGAAGGAGGGGAAGGAGAAGAAAGAAGAAGGCGCACGCATCGCCGCCGCGCCATCTCGCTGGAGTCGAGGACACCGAAGTCGGAGCCGGACGAGTTGAGGAGGAGGCTGTCCACGAGCGAGCGGGAGCCGGAGCAGAGGAGCAAGTCGCACCACTGCCTCACCTCGCCGTCGCCGCCGTGATCTTCACCGACGCGTTCACCACTACTTCGTCCAAACCTATGCCCCAATGTGAGCCGCCGTTCCACCCTCTTCGCCCTTTCCCTTACCTTGCATCGGGAGCGCGCCCCTGCGCCACGTCGCCGGCCTTCGTGTCGTGCACTTTTCGTGAGCTCGCCACCGCGACGCACCCCAGCACCGTGCCGGCCCTCGCCGTCCTACCTCGTGATGATGAACCGCGTCGACCGTACGTGTCATGCCTCTGAACCCGACCTTCATGCCATTTGTCTCGGTGCAGGACGTCGCCGCCGCTCCGCTATCGCGCCGCGCACCGCAGCCCTTGTTTCCCAGGTGCATGCACGCTGGTCGCCCGCGTCGCGGCCAGGGATGTCCCTGGGCGCGCGCACGCACCTGAGTCGGGCACACCCTAGTGTTGGACTGCTGTGCTGCTTGCTCTTTTGCTGCTAACCGCACCGCCGCTGATCCCCTTGTTCACCGCGCTATCGCCCCGTCGCCACGGCGACGCGCCGGGAGCACCGCCAAGTCGTTCCGTGCGCAGGCAAGAGGGCTAAACCCCAGGGCCTTGACTATGCCGGGATGATCGCAGGGCCCTAGCGGTCCCTAACCTTGGCTCGCACACGCGCCAGAGGCACTCCAGCTGCCGGGCGTTGCTCGCCGTCACCGCCGCGCTCCGCGCCGGCGCACACCAAGGGTGCCGCGCGCTGGCAGTAGCAGGGATGAACCCCAGGAAAATGCGAGGAGCATGTGTGCACCCCAGAACTGTCCAAGGGGCATAGGCAGACTTCCTCGCTGCTAACTTAAGAGAAGCCGCATGGGCTTTTTCGCCCATTAAAGCCCAGCACCGGCCCCTTTTCCTTTTCTTTTGCCGGCTCTGAATTTAATTCAGGGAGAACCAATGGACTTGGCCAATTGGGCTCTATGGGCCGAGTCCACTGGGCCGAATCCGGCCCACTAACACTTTCGGCCCACAAAGGCCCACTAACCGGTGACGCTGACGTCACGATGACGTCATGCTGACGTCATCACATATTTTCAAAATTAAAAATCCTTTTCTGATTTATAAATGAATTTGAAAATTAATTTATAAATCCTTTAACCTTTGAAAATTCATAACTAATTATTTATAACTCCAAAAAATATGAAACCAGTTTCAATATTTTTCTAAAAATGAGACAGTGTTGTTTGTAGGTAGTTTGGTTCTATTTGGATCTTTTAAAATTGGGTTTCTTTGGATTTATGCTTAGTTGTTTGCTGGTAACTTAGTGTCTCGTATCTCGTGCTGCACAGACCCAAGCTACGACCCGGAGGAGGCCTACGACCCCGACTTCAACCCAGACCAGGACTACGGACGCTAGCCAGGTGTCATGTCACTCCCAACCATATAGATCCTATGCATGCTTTAGTTGCTAGTGCTCATTTCCTTTTGATGCATGTATTTGAATTGCATAGACAATTGTTAGCCATGCCTTGGAATTGTTTATCCTATCCTTGAAATACCTTCTTTTGGAACTAGCTACAGACACCTAGCTAGTTCCCGGCTTATTCATCCATATATTTTACCCTTAGTTATGGATGGATCTCAGGTTGGGACCGAGGTTGGGATATCTCGGTATTCTTGCGTGTGTTTTGGGTGAGTGTGTATCCTTGACGTGTTACCGCGGGAGCGAGCCACTTTGGTTACTTGAGAACGCCTGTCTAGGGGAGATGCGACCTGGCCTCTCGCCCTAGCGGCGTGTCGGACGGTGGGAGTTGGTGAGTGCTCGCTCTTGCAATTAAGGACCGATCGACTGTGTGACCTTGATCTTTGGGCTATTTTTGTACAAACCGTTCGCCTTGTTATGGGCGGGGTTCAGTCCGAGAACTAGTAGTTGGATGGCATCTAGCCTGTTGGCGGACAGGTGTGGTCGTGTGAGGGGGACGGGTTATACCCCCCGAGTAGACGTCGCCCCGGCTCCTCCGGGGAAGGTTTCACAGCTCAGAGGCCCTACTGGCTAGTTTCGCGCCCCAATTCAGGACGAGTCAGGCTCGGAGAGGCAGGAGAGTGCCATCCACTGCTAGGTCTCTAGACGTTAGGTAGAGAGGTGGATCGGGGGCACCCGATTCTGCTCTACTTGGCGGGTCCAGTTGTACAACCTCTGCAGAGTGTTAAACCTATAGCTATAGTTCGTGTCCACTGGTATGGATAGCCCTTTTGATCTCTCACCTGGCTAGTATTCTTTTGTGCTGCTTTCTCTCCCCTGTGTGTGTAAGCCCGGCTTCGTGCCGTTGAGACGTGGGGATAGGAGTTGGTGACCCCACGTCGTAGATGAGAGTGGGATGCTGTGACTCGGTTGAGATCCAGTGCTTGGTGTTCTTTCCTTGTTGGGGTGTTGACCTCGGAGGCGTTGTCCTCGGAGGTGTGGATCTCCTCGGAGATGGTGACCTCTCGGCATTTCTGCATTCCTTGTTGTTGCTACCGCTGCTTGCATAACCTTCTACAACCATAAATAGGATTATTCATGCATATTAGAATTATTCTCTTTTGCTTATGCTCTTTGTTGGGAAGCTGACATGACCTACTCACTTATCGAGTAGATGACGGGTTTTCAGACCAGGAGCCGGACTACGACTTTGAGCACGATGGATGGGAGGGCTGAGGTTCGCCCTACACTCGAGCTGCCTGCGGATATGGAATCTACTTCGCTACATGATAGCCGCTGCGTAGATGTTTACTCTTTTTGATTCAGTCCCGTTGGACTTGTACCCGGCATGTGCCGTAATGATGTACTCGGATGCTTAATTATTATAATATTATTATGTGGACCTTCATGTATTCCCTTTTGTTGTACGGTTTTCTTTACTTTCTGAGACAGGGATTTGCACGTGATAGCCTCCTGGGACTATCACCGAGGTGCAGGGATCGGGTTCCCTTCTTTGGAAACCCGATTCGTTTCATACGTGGTCCACTTTGCACTCAGGAGGTCTTTACTCTTCAGGAGGGGGAACGCTGAGTCGATCACCGATGTTCAGCAGTGGCTCCTTCTCTACATCATGACTCACCAGTGTTTCGACATTATGGATATCTTGCTCAGTGAGATCGAGGATGCGATCATGGATGGCATGGGGATGACTCGGCAGTTTTCGTTTGCTCACTGGATCAGCTGGATCCGATCTCGCCTAGAGTCTCAGCGCTACATCTCAATCTTGGAGCGATCCAAGTATGTTTTCAAGACTTATTCACCTCTGATGCCAGGAGATAGGAGGCAGGGGCCCAGAGGACAGAGGAGAGCAGTCGAGGACTTTCAGGCTCGTGCCACAGTTGAGGCAGCCATGGATGAGGCAGCACGTCAGGACGAGTTACTTGCCCTAGCAGAGGGACCTCTACCTCAGTATGTTGCCACCGACACCGAGGACTCTAGTGAGGACGAGGACTTTGAGCCCGAGCCACAACCTATCTTTCGTGTCCGTCGTACCCATGATGACGAGGCTGGCAGCTTGAATTTGCCAGGACAGCGAGAGGCAGAGTCACTGATTCCCCCGATCTCCACCTCTCAGGTTACTCAGCCAGACTCTCTTACTACAGTGATCCAGTCCTTGGCAGACCAGTCCAGAGCCACGATGCAGATTCAGCGAGAGATGCAGGCTCAGTTTCAGCGGCAGCAGGAGGCTCAGCAGGTGATACTTGATAGTATCCGCCAGCAGCAGGAGGCTCAGAGGCAGCAGATCCAGCAATAGCAGATGATGACTGCTCAGATGTTCTCCTTCATGTCCACCTGCCTGGGTCAGTTGTTTCAGCACACGGGGCTTCAGGTACCTACTCTTCCTACCCAGTGGTTGCTCCAGCCAGAGCCGGGAGCTTCTCTCCCTCCAGCCAGTGGTCTTGTGAGTCTCCCCATAACGACCATCCCGATCTCACCTCTACTTCAGACAGGGACGTTTGCTACTCAGCCGCTCTCTACTCCATAGTCGACCACCTTTCTTGAGCAGCTCAGGGTAGGTCAGTTCTCACAGATGACTACTCCTTCGACCCAGCTGATGTCTCCGTTCCTGACAGGACCTCCTGTGTTTGAGACACCGGCACGTCCTTCCTTGGGTTTCACCTCACCTCTTCCGACTATGACCACTCCTCGGACAGAGAGCGTTGATCAGGAGGATAGCACTCTTCGCACAATCACTCAGCAGATCCAGACACAGATGACAGAGGATCCTCCAGTGGTGAGCTCTCAGGTGCTTCCTACTTCTACCGGCACTGACACCGCTCTAGTCTCTTCGCCAGTATGTTCTTCGGAGCTGTCAGGTTTCGAGTCCGAGGACGGTGACGCCTCCGAGTACCACGCGCGCCTTCGGTGACTGTTACTTCCTCGACGCCGTGGGCTTCTCCTCCACCTCAGCAGGACTACGTCCCTTTTTGGTGCTCGTTGCCAAAGGGGGAGATAGATAGAGGAGTGTAGAGATAGGGGGATCTTGGGAGTGTGCTTTTGTAGTTTTTGTGCCCCTTGTTGTTTTTGTGGAGTTCATGATGAGACATGTATTTGGATCTTGTGTATGTTGATGGCTTACATGTCTACTCATGCTTGTGTGCTTGTTTAATTAATGCATGTGTGCTTGTTTATATCTTATCCTTGCATTAGTTGTAGAGCTTATGCTTTAATTTCAGATTCTCGTATATCTCTACTTGTGTTGTCATCTATCACCAAAAAGGGGGATATTGTAAGCATCAAGGCCCTAGCGCACCTTTGGTAAGGGTGTGTTTCGGTGATAAATGAGAACCGTATACTTGTGACTAACCTTTGTTTTGTAGCGGATTTAATCTTGGGTTATTGTCATGAGGTATAAATGAAATGATACCCCTCAATTTGAAATTATGGATGATCAATGGACAAATGCTACAAGGCCAAGGCAATTGTTAGTTCCAAGTGTCACAAGGAGATGAAGGACACTTGGATTTGCTAGTTTGTAGTGTTTGACCGTACTATTAAGAGGGGTTCACACACTAGTAGCTTGACCATGCCAAATGCTATGCTATATTCATGCACTATCAAGCTCCTTGGTTACTAAACAGCTCAGAGTACTCATGGAATCACATTGGAAGCAAAAGAATTGAAGAAAAACACAAAGGTGATTGAATTGGATGAGTTAAACTGCAAAAGGACGCGTCGGATGAACCGACGCCACTTAATCTAGTTGCACCGGATGATTTCTACGGCTATCTCAGAGAAAAAGCACCGCCGGATGAACCGACGGTGCATCATCGGTTCATCCGGTGACCTAGGGTTTGGTAACAATAAGGTTTGGAGTCAAGTGCCTTCAGCACCGGATGAAACGACGGTCCAAGCATCGGTTCATACGGCGCGTATATAAATCATATAGAGACGCACTGAGAGGACTTGCTTCAGCACCAGATGAAACGACGCTACTGAAGACAACCAGCGGTTCATCTGGCGCCTATGTTTAATTCACGCAGAGACGCACTGAGTAAGATTGCTTCAGCACCGGATAAATCGACGCAGCAACGGTGCATGCGTCGGATGATGTGGTACAACATTCAGGTTCAACGGCTATATTTCAAGACATAGTCTGACCGGATGAACCGATGCTGTCACAGGGGCAAACGTCGGTTCATCCGACGGTACTACTTTTCAAAGGGACTTTTCTAACGGCTAGCCACCTTTGCTAAGCCTATAAATAAGACCCCCCCCCGCATCTCTTGAGCTGCCTTTGCCACTCTGAAGAAGCACAGCAGCCAAGGAGAGAAGGAGTTAGTGCTTTGATCATTTGGATTTCATCTTCCTAGCTGAAGTGAAACAGCCATAACTCCCTCATTTGGACTCCGATTAGGATGGATGAGTACCCGTTGGAAAGATAATTTTATAAATTTTTCAATAGAATTATATTTTGGTATATGTTCTATTATGAATATAGGGGGAAATCCAAAGAAGAGACAGCTGCAATATGATGAGGACAAGATAGCGAAGGTGAGGACGACAACAACGAAGAGGAGCTTAGGGAATTCTTCCACTAGACCACTCATGAAGAAATTCAGAGGCTTGGAACAAAACAAAGACCCCTGGAGCATTGGCACATGAAGACACAAGTTGGCGACATCTGACGCAAGAAGATGTTTGGGGCAAATCATGAAAGATTACAAAGGACGACATCCGATTGCGCGGATACTTTGGGTTCTCACATGATGGGTCATGGAGCTACATGAAGGGATTTAAGACGTGTGTGAAGCCCCTCAAAAAAGTTAAGAGGAGTGATCCTATACAAAACAATCTTGACGACACATGGCATGAAGGAAGGAATTGAGAAAAGTCTATGCGAGCCACCTTCGATCATCAAGGATTGTTCGCTTTCAACTCCGGAGGATCACTCACAATGAAAAGCTCGAAGGCTAAGGTACACATTAATCTCTCAAGGTACTTTTGGATATGATATCTTCCTTTTGATATATTCATGTTCTTATCCAAAAGTATGATTCGATTCTATGCCTTGCACCTTTAATGATCATGTTGATAGGCTAGAATTTTTTCAGTATGATAAAGAGGCTATGTTGTGCTTGAACACCTTTGCCTAATGAACCCATGCCTAATGAGACCTTTAGCGCTAAGCAAGAAACTTATGCTACCTTTAATCACAACATGCTTTGTTCACCAAATTTAAATTGTGGTTATGGTGCATATGTTTGTTTCACATTTTGCAAATCTTGGACTTGCTTCGTGCTTGGTCAAGCTAGTGACCTTAAAAGAGCGTATGTCGGGAGAAAACCAGAGTTTCGCTAACCATGCAGGTCATTCACTAAAACTTTGTGTAATCTCTATAAAGTTTGTTCTCAACCTTTCATGCTTCTAACTCATTACATTCACGCTTGCACACATGTACACCCATTAGGTTTTTAATTTTTCACTAGATTAACTATGCCACAAGTTAAGATCTTAGGTGATGTATTTGGTTTGTCGGCATAGAGTGAGTATTCCCGACCGTCACCTCGGGTGTACTTTGTGCTTTAAAATTGTTTTGCAGGCATTGTGAATCACTCCCATAAATTTGATTGGGACGGAGGCTTGTGACAAAGGGTGAACATTAGAGGACAATCAAACAAAGTGAAGAGTATGACGATCCACACATGGCGGTAGGACTTCAAGATGGTTCATCATCTTCCATGCCTAGCAACATGCTAAGCATGGGGGAGGATTTGGTGGACATGAGAAGACCGCATGGAGCAAGGATCGCGGTTGTTCTTCCATGTTAAGCACAATGCTTAAGCATGGGGGAGGCCATGCTACACTTCAAGCATCAAAGGACGGTAACAAATCCTCAACCCTCTTTTTATCCTCGCCTTTCTATATGCTTGTACATATGTTTATGCCTTCAACAACCTTAGATGCAACCTTTGTATATGTCTCTATAGAATAACATGGCTACTAGGAGTACAACCTAGGTTTGTTTTTGTTTTCAATAATAATCACCGTTACCTTGTGCTCACCATGATGATATCTCGTATGCTCTTACTTATGGATATATGATGATTGTTTCCACTTTGATCATTCTTGTGCTTGGTTTTTATATGATTAAGCTAGTGCTCTCTCTTTTAATATGAATCTGAAATTTATTTAATGCTAACCTAATCTTTTGTGGAGGTTATGATAACTTAAGTCCCATAGTTCTTTTTCGTTGCTCTCAACTTTGAATGAATCAAAGAACCTTTTTATTCTCAAAAAGTTATGCTAACTTGTCATGAGTACCGCTTGCATTTTGCTCTACCCATCCAAAGCCCAAACTTACTTGAGTGCAAAACATTAGTATATACAAGATTTATCTTTGGGTGCATTGATTCAAGGCTTGATTTCTCTGGCTCGAGACTAAGAAGCTAGTCATTCCGTTTTTGCGTATCTATCTTTATGCTAGCCTTTTCTATCCGTGCATTGTGAGTTTCCATATCGGGAATTTTGCAAACCTCGCCGGATATCCAACCACAAAACCCAGATATATCTTTTTTGTGTTCACCTCCTTGACCACAACCCAATATATGAGTATGGATGAATATTTTGAGGAAGATTACAAGGAAGGTGCTTCAAGTGAGTAAGAGAGACTTCCAAAAGGATCCCTAGAAGATTTTTCGAGTATCTCTCTCTAAGAAAATATGATAGCTTCAATTCCCACCTTGGCACATTTATCACCTCTTTTGCCTGAGGCCGAGCAAACATCTAAGCATGGGGGGGTTGCCAAGGAAGTGCTAGTATAGTCTATAGTTCAAGGGGAGCAAATAAAAAAATAAAGAAAAAAAAAAGAAAGAGAAAAAGTATGATGAAAGAAAAAAAATGATAAAGAAGAAAAAGTATGAAGAGAAAAAGAAAGAAAGAAGAAAGAAAGAAAAATAATAATAAAATAAAGCTCCCCGGTTCTCCAGCTATGTTTAGTGCTTTTTGAGTTTTCAAAAAAGGATTCAAGATCAAGACCCATACTCATCTTTCCAACCATGTGCAATCCGATAACGAGGACTTCGTTTGTGCCTCGGGGTCACTCTTTGCCATTTGCACATGTCCACCCATCTAAAAGTGTGTGTTCATCTCTCCCCCTCCTTGTAACATTATTTTTCCAATGACCTTTTTGACGAGTCTCGGTAAGTCCATGAGAAGCTTGTCTTGTTTTGATAATATCTTGACTATAATATCTTGGTAGGACTAAACTTTCCCATAGCTCCATATAAAGCCTTCCACCATATTTGAGAGAGGAAAGGAGTAGAACAAGTAGTCTTGAGAGACAAGGTGAGATGAGAGTTCATGAGCAATATGCAAGGAGGTTTATTATTGATCTTGGTAAAGCAAAGTTTTCTTCATCCCACTCTTTATCTTCAAAATTTCTGAGATTTGTTTAAAATTTGAGAGCATGATTAATTACTTGGGAAGAGCTTAAGTAACATCTACCCTCCACAGAGATGAAAGCTAGCTACATTATGAAACTTTAACAAATATAAACTTGGAGAGCATTATGTTTTCTCATGTATGAACAAGTGCAGGGTCTGAACATTGAAAGGCAATACTGACATCCATTAAAGGCTTACTCGAGGACGAGCAAGGTTTAAGCATGGGGGTATGTTGACTGTCAATTTCCGTCAACCAAGAGCACTTGTTACACTTTGGTTTGAGCTTTGAATTATAACTAACCTGCCACTAGGCGTACTAATGATGTAACAAGTTCACACTTGCATGTGGTTTTTGGAGTATGTTGTTTACGTAGGAATTAAGTACCTAAATAAGGACTTCTGGGTAAAGTTCATCAAGCACTTTATGAGAAGATCACGAAGCCCGGCACGAGTCAAGACACGAAGTGAACATGACTCCAAATGACCCAAGGACCGAAGCATGAAGCCATGAAACTCCAAGGACCCAAACGGAAGATGCGGGAGTTTGCGCGCTAAACACCCTTATCTAAACCGCGGGGAAAAAGACGTCAAGGACCCACATGGACTTCGAAAAATATTCTAGAAATCACGAGAAGCATCGTGGAGGAACATGGGCCCGAACCGGGCCGAAAAGGGCCTGGGCCGGCCGGCCCATGCCGACCGGCCTAGGGGGTTTCGGGCCCGGTTCGACCTCCCCTTTAACCTACACGCTCCTCGGCTCATTTATACCCCCTACCTCCGACGACCGCCACATCAATCCACCAGAACTCGGTGAAACCTAGAAGTGAGCACCGGATGGAGACGACGGCGGCGAAGTCCTCGAAGTTATCTAGGGGATGGCCTAGGCCAACCCTAGCCGCCATGGCCGCCCTGCGTGGTTGTGCCATGGCGGAGTTCCAGAGCTACATGTTCATCATCTTAGGTATGATCTCGGTGGTGATGGTGTAACACATACTTTCATGTGAGTAATGATAATCTTGTCATCCGATCTATTAGCGATTCCATGTCTCCGTTTATACCTTTTACCTATCGTGAATGTGATTTGATCCTTAGTCTAATACATGTTTAGACTATATAGCATGCTCTATGTAATCGTGGTGATTATGTTTAGCATGTCGACCCTTCATGGTTTGTAGACACATTCATGTTGGGACGTGCCCCCTAGATCCCCCACTTCATTAAGGGAGCATCGTGATAGGGTTATTTCCCCTGAAAGAGCGGATGTCTTTGGGAGGTAGGCCGGAGGTAGGAGTTTAAGGATGCTAGTAGATGAGATGCTCAATTCGTTGCTTGTTTGCTGGAGCTTCAACTAGAAGGCGCTAGGCCTAGCTACCCCTTCGGTGGAGCTTTACCTTAGCCGTTGTTCATGGATGTGAACAACCTTGCCATAGCTCAAGTATATCAAGGTTTACCTCTTTGTATGCAATCAACGCTTAATGTTAGGTTAGTTTGGCTAGACAAGGTAGAGAACCTTAGCGGTTTGCTTCCGATCCTTGGATTGACAATCCTTGGGGGACCCTCCTTGGTGAAAAAGGCACCAAGGCACCCGTACGCTTGCGGTGAACTTCAACACAGTTTTGAACCGTCAACATTATCCAACTCCTCATGCATGGAATTCACCCAGTTTGCATCAGACAAAGCATGTCGAATATCTTTGGGCTCAAACGAAGCAACAAATGCAGAGTGAGCAAAGTGAGAAGTATTCCTTGACCTCGACCGTGTAGTGCATTCATGAAGGTCACCTATGATCGTATATGGTGGGTGATCCACCTATACACACCGGGGAGACTCTCGCCTGGACACAACCTCTCCCTCAGCAGCAGCCTCCACTCGAACAGCCTCTGTCATCGTAGGCGTAGGGGATGGACCAACCTCGATCATTGTCGTCGTAGTGGAAGTAGCATGTACACGATCAGCTGCTGGAGCAACACCACCATCATCTTCTTCGTCTCCATCTCCATCCTTCTCATCCTCAAAGATCTTCTCACCAACTTCATCGTCACCTACACACTCAAAAGCAGAATAGCTACATGGCTGTGTCTCGTAGAAGGTTACCTCACAAGTCCCCATGATTCGATTAGTGTCAAGATTGAGCACACGTATGCTCTAGAGTGAATTGCATAATCGAGAAAAATACCATCCGAACATCTAGCCTCAAACTTATCCAACTTGCCCTTCTTCAGAATAAAACACTTGCAACCAAAAGCTCTAAAGTGACTCACCTAGGGTTTTCGCCCACGCATCAGCTCATATGAAGTCCTCTTCTTGAAAGCACGAAGGAAAATGTGATTCGACACATAGCAAGCGGTATTGACCGCCTCGGCCCAGAAACGCCTAGGAGTCCTATGCTCATCAAGCATCGTCCTGGCCATCTCACAAAGGGTCCAGTTCTTCGTCTCCACTACGCCATTCTGGCAAGCGACGTATGGAGAAGAGTACTGATGATCGAGACCAAGATCACTGCAAAAGGCATCAAAATGAGAGTTCCTGAATTCCATGCCATTGTCACTGCGTATAGCTCGAATGGCATCACCATGTCTCTCATTCTTCAACCTCAAGATCAAGTCCTGAACAAAACCAAATGTCTCGCTCTTATCCTCCAAAAAGAAAACCCAAGAGTACCTCGAAAAATCATCAACCACAACCAACACATACCACTTCCCACCCACAGAGCGAACACGAGCTAGCCCAACCAAATCCATGTGCAACAGCTCACAAGGTCGCTCGGTCATGACCGCAGTCTGAGGAGCGTGAGAAGCAGCAACCATCTTTCCATGCTGACACGGAGCACAAACCAAATCCTTCTCGAATTTCAACTTTGGTAATCCTCAGACAAGGTCTAGGCCACTCAAGCGGGAAAGCAACTCAAAGCTCAAGTGTCCTAGCCTCCTATGCCACTTCCAAAGCTCAGCTGAAACACCAGCAACAAAGCATCGAGGAGGACCAACAGACTGAGAAAAGTCAGCATGAAAGATTTGACCCTCGGGGACAATCGTACATACAAGATCGCCTCGAGAATCAAGCACACGAGAAGCGCCCAACTTAAAACAAACCTCAAAACCCTCGTCAAGCAACTGGGATACTGACAACAGATTAAAACCAAGTGACTTGACCAAAGCCACACTCTTCAAGGTCATCTTGCTACTCACCTTCACCATACCTTTCAGCAAGCACTCATCCTCTCTCATTATCCCCGAAAGTGATGTACTCCCTCGTACTCACCGGGGTGAGGCTGGAGAACCACCCATGATCTCCGGTCTTGTGACGCGAACAACTGGAGTTGATCAACCAAAACTCCTCCAAGCCTCCCACCTACAAATCAAAAATGAGAATGAGAATGAGAAAGCGACTCAACACTGGGGTTAGTACCAAAGGAGTCAAACCAGTGTCGAGCCATTTGCTCAAAAGAAGGGTTAGCAAAATCCATCCTATCAAAACCTCTAGGTGGAGCCCTCTCACACCTAGCACCGAAGAACCTGTCACATCTCACTAGAGGGGAACACGCACCGCGAGGGGGAAAACGTGGCCCGTAGTCCCTCTGAGAACCAAAACTGCGATCGTGTCTCCCAAACTCGTAACGGTCACGAGCAGGAGCACGTCTAGCAAACTCACCACGCCCAAACCCAACACGCCTATCTCTTTGAAGAAAACCACCACCACCCCGAGTGGGAACCGTACACACAAACCCATCACCTCGAGGTAGAGGCCCTCTACGAGGCTCAGGCACACCATGAGAAGGGTGGTACCTGTCCTTGTTTGCCATCTCCCTAGCAAACCACTCATCTCTTCTCCTCCTGAAACAGAACTCATCCTTATGCCCATCCCTCTGTTGACGGTTATAGTTGTATCAAAGTTCATTTGGATTTTCAAGCGGACAAATCCCCTGTCATAGTCAAGGGACCCTTCTTCCCTTGAGTGTCAACCCAAGGTATCGAATACGTGGAACAATGTGTAACACAAGATCCAATCTAATAAGCGGAAAACACTTTGATCTTGACAGGGGTTTTGCATCTAATCCATGGAAGAACCATGAAAACACATCTAATCTACTTAACACCGGAGGTAGCAAGAGAAAGAGAGGGGAGGTAAAACCAATCTAGAGATTGGATCGGGTCTTTTGTTGAAGTTCCAAAACCAAGAAGAATAAAGCAAACGAATCTCATTAATAGCCTCTTTAAATCGTGGCTTCCGTTCCAACCCTCAAAGGCACCTACCGTACACGTGATCAACATCCTATCACGATGTCCTGCTTATTGTGTAGGTGAACCTAAGAGCACATTCACGAGGAACATGTGGAAAACGCTCGGTAGGTCAGGTATGCACCTCTAGCCACCATGGCTACAAGAACATCCTATGAAATCTATCTACAGAATAGATTGGAGAATAAGAAAACCCAAGCGAAGACAAAAATCATAGTGAAAGCACTTGATCGCTAGAAATCGGATTCAATCTTGCAAATTCAACATGAAGTATAATACATGGACAAGATCACCACCGGGATCCTACCTTGATCTTGATCCTAGCTTCTAGAACTCCGACGTGGTCTTCCATGCAAGGTTCCCACGCCGGCTAAGGAAACCCTAGTCAACCATCTCGACCCTCTCGTCTCCGGAATGGTGTCCCTCTCTTCTCTGCTCCTCGGCGACGGATGATGAATGGCTTCGTTCGTGGCTCTTGGCACGGGGACTATAAATAGCCTGAGGGTCATCTAGGTCAAAGGGGGTGCCGAACCGGGCCCAGAATGGGCTGGGCCGGCCGGCCTGGGCTGACTGGCCTGGGCCCATTTCGGCCCAATTCGGCCCCGGCTTTCTTCTAGATGCTTCTCGTGTTTTCTTGATTATTTGCCGAACTGCTTGTGGGTCCTTGACATCATTTTCCTCGTGGTTTAGATAAGGGTGCTTGGTGCATGAACTCCCGCATCTTCTGTCTAGGTCCTCGATACTTCTCGGCTTCACGCTTTAGTCCTTGGCTCATTTGGAGTCATGTTCATCTTGTATATTGACTTGTGCCGGGCTTCATGATCTTCTTGTAAAACCCTTGATGAACTTTACCCGGAAGTCCTCATTTAGTCTCTTAATCCCTGTGTAAACAATAAACTCCAAATACCATGCACGAGTGCGAACTTGACATATAATGGGGGTTAGGATCGTTAGTGTGAATATCAAATTAATACCAACATTGAAGGTAAACTCATGGCTAGGTTGATGGAAATCGACTGCTAACATCCCCCCATGCTTAAACCTTGCTCGTCCTCGAGTAAGTCTTCAATGGATATCAGTCTTGCCTTTTGATGTTCACACCCTGCACTTGATCATACATGAGAAAACTTAATGCTCTCTAAATTTATATTTGTTAAAGTTTCATAATGTAACGAGCCTTCATCCCTACGGAGGTTGGATATCAATTAAGCTCTTCCCACAAGTAATTAGTCATGCTCCCAAATTTCAAATGAATCTCAGAAATTTTGAAATAAAGTTCAAGATGAAGAGAAGAGCTAAACCAAGTTCAAAAATTTAAACCACCTTGCATCTTGCTCTTGAACTCTCATCTCATCAAGTATCTCAAGCCTACTTGTTCTACTCATTTCCGCTCTCAATATATATAAGTGGAAGGCTTTATATGGAGCTTTTGGGAAAAGTTGAGTCCTACCAAGATATTATAATTGAGATATTATCAAAACAAGATTAGCTTCTCATGGTCTTACCGAGACTCGTCAAAAAGGTCATTGGAAAAATAATGTTATCAAGGAGCGGGGAGAGAGATGAACACACACTTTTAGATAGGTGGACATGTGCAAATGACAAAAGGTGATCCCGAGGCACAAACGAAGTCCTCGTTATTGGATTGCACATGGTTGGAAAGATGAGTATGGGTCTTGATCTTGAATCCTCTTGAAAACTCAAAAAGCACTAAACATAGCTAGAGAACCGGGGAGCTTTATTATTATTATATTTTTTTCTTTCTTTTTTCTTTCTTTCTTTTTCTCATCATACTTTTTCTTCTGTATATTTTTTTTCATCATATATTTTTTTCTTTCATCATACTTTTTCTCTTTTTTTTATTTGCTCCCCTTGAACTCAAGATTATACTAGCACTTCCTTGGCAACCCCCCATGCTTAGACATTTGCTCGTCCTCGGGCAAAAGAGGTGATAAATATGCCAAGGTAGAAATTGAAACTCTCATATTTTCTTAGAGAGAGATACTCGAAAATCTTCTAGGGCTCTTTTTGGAAGTCTCCTGTTGGTGGTCAATTTCCGTCAAACAAGAACACTTGTTATGTTATAGTTTGGATTTCATTTTGGAACTAACCCGCCACTAGGCATACTAATGATATAACAAGTTCATCGTTGGATGTGTGTTTTGGAGTATAATGTTTACGCAGGAATTCATGCACTAAATGAGAAGAGATGCACTCGATTCGGAGGATGATTTACATGATGATCAAGAGGCTCCGACCGTGCGTGAACTTGACTCCAAAGGTGGCCAGGACCAATGTGCTTCAATGAAGAATCTCCGAGGACCAAGATGAAAAAACCGGAAGATCATGCGTAAAGACCCCTTAACTTGGTCGCGGGGATAATGACATCCAAAGCCCATATCCGAAGGAGGAAAAACCCCAAAGTGCAAAAGATGTCACGTGGCAAAAGACGGGGGCAAACCGGGCTAGGGAGGGCCCAGGCCGATCGGCCCAGGCCGACCGGCCCACCCCCATTCGGGGTCGGTTCGCCGACGCCTTTCTTCGGTGATAAGATTGTGGAACCGTAATTGTTTGGAGAGGGGAGCCATTCGCGAAAGACGACCAGAGAAGCCTCGGGAGATCAACCACAAGGAAGAGGATTGATCGAGAGGGTGAGGATTCAAGAGGATCATCACCGAGGTCAAGGGAGGCCACCACGAGGAAGGAGGACACCGAGGCCCTGCCATGGTGTCGCCGGAGTTAAAGGACACCGAGAAACGGACTCCATCGGGGGTGTCCACCATGTTCAATGGTGCCATGCCTAGCATCTTGATGGGGTAAAGTAATCGTTTGTCCATGGAGTTGTAATGGATCTTGATATGTAGTCACCCACTCTTGTTTGGATCTTATATCTATCATACCCTTTGTTGATGATGTTTAATGTTTAAGGTTAGCTACCATGCCTTCGGGGTTGCTCCCGTAGATCACGTCAACATACCATGTTCATTAGGATTAGTATCGATTACCTTCGCGTAGTGACATGTACGAGGGAAGGGAAACGCCTAATTCTTTGTTCACATGCTTAGATAGATTGGATCGGGGTTTATCATGTTTTGGGTGATTGCATCTCAAGTACCTAGACTCCATGGGCATACGTTCTTCATACTCGTGAACCACCTTTCTCTCTCTTTAACATAATCTAGGGTTAGTTTGTCTTTGCTCTATAGATTAAGCTTTACATCATAAAGTCCTTAATCAACTAAGTTAGTGTTAGGTTAAACGCAAGTAATTCCCTTGCTCTGTGGATTCACAAGAACCTTGGGGGTCCCCTCCCTTGGTGAAAAAGGCACCAAGTCACTCCGTGTACTTGCAGTGAAGTTGAACGCGGTTTCGAACCGTCAACAAGCCCCTTTTTCTGGCGCTGTTGCCGGGGAGCAAGCCAATTTACTTCGTTTAATCTCTCACTGATTTTGTTGATTACTAACACCTAACCTTTGTGTTCTAGAAAAACACTCTTTTGTTTTTTGTTTTTGATTGTCTAGATGGCGTTCGCTGGAAATCCTTTGGAGGAACCGGAAAAATCGCTAAGGGACTATGCTAGCCCTCGATGTGAGGATATCAAGGTACAAGAGTCAGATTCGAGTCTCGAAGTGACAAGGTACGAAATCAAGTTTCGAATCATCGAGATGGCAGCAACTAATCCGTTCCGAGGGATGGAGACGGACGATCCATATAGACATATCCAGCGCTTCACGACATTGTGCAATACGGTACGACAAGAGGGAGTTCCCGATACTTGGTTTCAATGGAATCTTTTTCCCTACTCACTTGCCGATGAAGCAACAAAGTGGTATTCATTTGCGTCCTTCGAAGCTGAGGGAAATTAGAATCAATTGATAAAAAAATTTTGTGCCAAGTTCTTCCCTATAAGCAAAATTCAACATATAAGGAGGCAAGTGATAACTTTCAAGCAAGGAGAAGAAGAGGGGATTGATCAAGCATGGAATCGATTCAATGAGCAAGTTGAACAAGGACCAAGACTTGGATTTCCCGGTGACATACTCTTGCATACATTCTTTTATTCTGTAACCCCTAGTTGCATGGAATACATTCAAATGTGTGCTGGAGGGGATCTCATGGAGAAAACACTCACGAAAGCTGCCAAACTTCTACAAAAAATAAGCAAAGCGGCGGCCATGCGAAGAGATTGGGAGATACAACTTTCGGGAAAGCCGGAATGCGACACAAGTCTGGCACCACTTGCTGCAATTTTCAGAAATACGGCCCTAGAAGAGAAGAAAGAGGAACCAATCTCGAAAAAGGTTGAAGAAGACAAACATGAGGAAACTAGAACTATCCCGGAGAGTGATCACACCGAGACAAGCAAAGAAAATGAAAGAACTATGTCGAGCGCGAAGCCACTAAGTGAGTTCGAGCTAACGGATTAGATCCCACTTGACTTTGGAGAAATCTTTGACAAGAGAAGACCGTTCCCTAATCAAAAAGGGATGGCAAAAGCTTTGGAGATAGACTTCCCGCCGGAGAAACAAGTGGAACATCCATACAACCTAGAGACAACCGGGGAGGTCCTTCAAAAGCTCTTTAGCGAAGAAGAAGTTGATCCGGACCATGTGGCCGAAGCTAAAAGAATCATGGGAATCAAGCCCGAGGCGTCACCATTCGCCCGCCTCGCTGAAATTTTTGCCATAGGATCCGATGAAGAAGAGAAGACATCGCCGCGTATAGATTCGAGCACAAGTAAGTGTCTTGTCTTCTAAAATCTTCGATGAAATTCATGATCACACCATTGACCTAGTTCCAACCTCTACTAAATTAATTATGGGAGATGGTAGAATTGTTAAACCTCTAGGAATTGCTCGTGACCGACCGATTTCTTCATTGTTGATGTCTACTATGATAAAAATGATCATGTAATTCTTAGTAGACCTTTTCTTAAGTTGGTTAATGCCGTTTTGGACGCCGGAAAAGGAAAAGTGACTATTAATCTTGGTGGGGATAATCACACATACAATTTTCTTCCCGCTTCTAGAATTGCCTCACCCCTACCTCTTGATGACAAAGAGGTAGGGAGCCTTTGTTTTGTTGAAATTTTCAGGGATCCGCTACAAAGAGCAATGGAGAATGAATCTAATGATGAGCTAGATGAAGAGTTAGCGGAAGCAACCAAAGGACTAGAACTGCAAGACGGAAGCTTAGAGGAAGATAAATTTGAAGACCTTGGAGAAATTGTACATGAGGAACCACAAGTACCAGAGGTGGATCTTAAGCCATTGCCCAAAGGATTGAAATATGAATTTTTGGGGCCGGACAAGACTTATCCCGTGATTGTGAGTGAAGAGTTGAGTCCCGAGGAGAATGATATGTTGCTGAATTTATTGAAGAAGCACAAGAAAGTGATGGGATATTCAATAAATGACCTTAAAGGACTTAGCCTAGCATTTTGCACTCACCGCATACCTATGGAGGATCAATGAAAGCCCGTAGTGGACCATCAAAGGAGGTTAACCCATGCCATGTGAGAGGTGGTGAAGAAGGAGGTTATCAAGTCGATGGATGCCGGAATCATCTACCCGGTGCCGCATAGTGAATGGGCGAGCCCCGTACATTGTGTGCCTAAGAAAGGAGGTTTAACCATGGTAAAACATGAGAAGAATGAATTGATACCGGCAAAGAACCGTGACCGGATGGAGGATGTGTATTGACTATCGAAAGTTGAACAAAGCAACGAAGAAGGATCACTTCCCACTACCGTTCATCGACGAGATGCTTGAGAGGTTAGCAAATCATGCATATTTTTGCTTTCTTGATGGGTACTCGGGGTTCATGCAAATACCTATTCACCCGGATGATCAACATAAGACAACATTCACTTGCCCTTATGGAACATTTGCGTATAGAAGAATGCCTTTTGGTTTATGCAATGCTCCAGCCTCTTTTCAACGATGTATGATGGCGGTATTTTCGGAGTTCATCGAGGAAATTGTTGAGGTATTTATGGATGATTTCTCCGTCTATGGTAAAACTTTTGCGGATTGCTTGGCAAAATTGGATAAAGTTCTCACTAAGTGTTCGGAGGTTGATTTGGTGCTAAATTGGGAGAAGTGTCACTTCATGGTGAAACAAGGAATAATGTTGGGACACGTGATATCCGAGAGAGGGATTGAGGTGGACAAGGCTAAGGTTGAAACGGTTTAAAAGCTTCCACCACCGACGGACGTCAAGTCTTTGAGAAGTTTCTTGGGCCATGCAGGATTCTATAGAAGATTTATCAAGGATTTCTCAAAGATCACCAAGCTGTTGACTAATCTTCTCCAAAAAGACGTGCCATTCAATTTCAATGACAAGTGCTTGGTGGCATTCCGGACATTAAAGAGAGCTCTCGTAACCACACTCGTCATTCAATCGCCGGATTGGTGTCAACCTTTTGAGATAATGTGCGATGCTAGTGACTATGCCGTTGGAGCGGTGTTGGGACAATGAAAAGAAGGCAAGGTACACACTATTTACTATGCTTGCAAAACCCTTAATGGAGCTCAATTAAATTATGCAACAACAGAGAAGGAATTGCTCGCGGTAGTGTTTGCCTTTGAAAAATTCAGATCATATATTATGAATTCTAGAGTGATTGTCTACATTGATCATGCGGCGATCTAGTATTTCTTGTCTAAAAAAGATGCCAAGCCAAGGTTGATTCGATGGATCCTTCTCTTGCAAGAATTTGATGTGGAGATTCGGGACAAAAAGGGGTCAGAAAATGTTGTGGCCGACCATTTATCAAGGATGAATCGTGAGGATGATAAAGAGCCTATTGAAGATAAGATGAGAGATGATCACCTCTACCATATCCTTGACAAAGATACTTGGATGATCAACATTATTCGAGCCATACTAAAGATGCCACTTGATCATTTGGATAGGAACGCTCAAAGGAGAGTGATCGCCGAGAGCCGAAAATATTATTGGGATGCACCTTACCTCTTTAGACTTGGAGCGGATGGAGTCTTACGAAGGTGTATACCAAGAGATGAAAGAGCTAAAATATTGAGGAAGTGTCACTCGGGCGAATATGGAGGACACTATGGACATTTCAGGACTCAAGCAAAAGTATGGGCTAGTGGATTCTATTGGCCGGAGATGCATGAAGACTCAAAAAGGTATGTTGCTTCTTGTCCGGAATGTCAAAGAACGGGGAATATAAATCAAAGGAATGCTATGCCTTTAAATTACAACTTGCAAACTGATCTATTCGACGTATGGGGAATTGACTTCATGGGGCCCTTTACTAGTTCAAATGGATATGAGCATATTTTAGTTATGGTTGATTATGTATCCAAATGGGTGGAGGCTATCCCTTGTCGAAGAGCTTCAACGGAAGAATCCATATTCATGATTAAAAATATTATATTCCCGCGCTATGGAGTCCCGCGAGTATTGATAAGTGATGGAGGAACACACTTTACAGGAAATAGTTTCAGAAAATGCTTGTCCAAGTTGGGGATCGAGCATAGAGTGGCCACGGCTTACCACCCACAAACCAATGCTCAAGCGGAAACTTCAAATAGGCAGCTCAAGAGCATTCTTAACAAGACCATTGAAAAGGGAGGTAAAGATTGGTCGAAAAAGTTGGACGGAGCATTGTGGGCATATCAGACAGCACACAAGACACCAATAGGTATGACACCATATCAATTTGTTTATGGTAAATCGTGTCATTTGCCTTTGGAGTTAGAACATAAAGCATATTGGGCGATCAAGGAGATGAATCTTGATTTCGACGCTGCGGGAATCAAACGGAAGATTCAAATAAGTGAACTAGAAGAGATGAGGCTCAAAGCTTATGAGAGTGCAACCATCTACAAGGAAAGAATGAAGAGGTGGTATGATAAAAGGCTTCGAGCAAAGGAATTCAAAGAAGGTGATAAGGTTCTCCTCTATAACTCAAGGTTCAAAATATTCGGGAAAGGAAAGTTGAAGAGCAAATGGGATGGACCGTACATCGTTCACTCGGTCTCACCAAATGGAGCGGTAACAATCATGGATGTGAAAGGAGATCAATATGTGGTTAATGGTCAACGATTGAAGGTTTTTCTTGAACAAGACATCATGCCCATCGACTACATTGATATATATCACATGGAGGACGAGCCCGAGCGTCAAGCCTAAGACGTAAAACAAGGTAAGTTTTCTATAAATAAGTTTTTGTTTTTGTTTTTGTATTTATTTCGTATCCTTTTCATAATTTTTAGCTGGACCTTTCCACCACCTAGGCTAGTATACACGAAACACAGAGGGCCGCAAAAGATGGGCCGCGGGGGCCCAAAACAGGGGCAGGCCGGCCGGCCCATGCCGACCGGCATAGCACCCCCTACCTCCGTTTCCACTTGTTTTTCTCTGGGACGTGGTTCAGTGTATTTCCTTTTCTTGCCTACCTTTTTAGGAGCTACAAAAATAGGCAAGAGAGGGTTTCGACCGAATCCTTCCAGGGATATTTAAGGATGCCGGGGAGCTCGAGAATTGCATCTCATTTGCAATCTCCAACCTCCACGAAAGCACCCAAGCACCCATGGCATCCTCGAGCAGCACCAAAGGGAAGGAAGAAGTGAAGGCAACCATGGAAGAAGAAGCACGCCTCCCCTCTCCAACACCGGCAACCGAGGAGCTTCGTCGGTGCCCTGTGGTGCCAGAGCTCAAGGAGGAGGTGGAGAGGACCGCGCGGATTCATTGCGGAGGGCGTATCCCAACAAGGCGCATGGCTAGCCTAAATCCGTGGGTTGAAGAGAAGAAGGAGAAGCCCGCTTCTCCCGTTTGCCGCTCAAAGAGGCTCCTTGGGATGAAGAGGAAGGATTACAAAGAGAAGACCCCCGAGCCGGCGGAGATTTACGGATAGCGACTACTCCGATGATCAGAGCCCTAGCTCGTGGGCAGCCGGTGGAAGAGATGATAACGACCTCTATGTTTGGGAGGAGGTGCCCAAGGAGGAGCCGAAGGAGCACCACGAGCAAGGCGAAGGAGGCAACCCAGACGGCGGCAACGATCCGGATGACGGAGACGATGGAAGCAACAATGATCCGGAGGAAGAGCACAACATATGTTGCGCGGCTTGCCGCAATGCTATTGCGGAGCTCTTCTGTTCCCTTGATGAGTGCTTCCACACCATCAATGCCATGCAACAAAGGATTGAAGATTGGGAGCGCATGGCGGAAGACGACTTTAAGTTCCTTAACCGGAATATAAGGAAGCTCTTCGGGATGAACAAGAACTTTAAGAAGAGTGGTGCAACTCGTGCGGGAAGTTTCACTAGGTGTTGTAGTTAGCATGTTCCACCCCTTTGTACCTTTTGTAAAGTTATGACGAGGACGTCGTAAGATCTAAGCATGGGGGGAGCTAGCTAGCTAGTCTTTTAAAAATTTTTTTGCTTACAGTGGTGTTAGGTCGATTCTTTAAAGAGAGTCAAGTGTGAGTTTTGCTTTATCTTTTTAGCTTAAAAGTGTCTTAATTTAGTGTTGAGTCAAGAAAAAGAAATAAAAAGTGTATTATGCAAGTCTCTTGTTTCTCTTCTTGTTATGTCTTTACTTTATCTTTGTTATTCGAGCATAAACTTGGTGATTAATCGTTTACCGTGGTGCTTAGTGGAAATTTACTTTTGTAAAGCACCCATATTCAAACTTTGATCTAGGACTTTGCTTCATCTATGCTTTTAGTAATGCTAACATTGGAGGCTTTAGTTTCTGAAAATTAAGAAAAACATCTTGCTATGAAGGTTAGCGATCTCTTTCTCCAAGTTGAGAGGTAATATCCATCCTATACAAAGCCTATATATATACTCCACCATAAGTGTTGTTTAGCATGATGAATTGGGTTAGGATTTTACTCTCTTGGGAGGTCTAATTTCAAGCAATGATCATGTCCTTGATGTATATCTTTTATTGCTAGCCTCGTCATACATTCGGTAACGGGAATTTCACATTGAATGCCCTGTACATCGCCGGATTCCATACCCAAACCCATAAACATCTTTTTATCATCTTATTCCTTGAACACAACCCATGCTCGAAGATTAGTTCAACTTCTAGGCATGATTTTATTTAAAATTCAGATTGGTATTCATGTTCAAAAGATGAGCGGAAAGCTTCAGAGAAGAAGGTAAAGATGTGGAAAGAAGAAAAAAAATGCATGTGTATATGTGTGGTGCGCACACAAGAAAAAGAAAAAAGAAAAAGAAGAGAAAAATAGAAAGGAAGGAAAATCCAAGGAAAAGCAAGAGAGGTATAGTGAGGGATGACAAGTCAAATGAAGATCAAAAGAAGTGCAAGGAAGGATGCGACGATGTTGAAAACGAATCTTTGATGTTCCATACCATGTGCAATCCGACATCAAGGACATCATTAGTGCCTTGAAGTCATTATTCTTTTTCCCTTTGCACACGTCCATCATTCTAAATCTTCTCATCCTTGACACCCTTACATTATGGTTTAATTCTCATGATCATTGGCTTGGAAGGTGAACAACCACTAGAGGATTTTTCTAGCTTGATAATACTTGTGCTAGCTTCACTAGCCACACCTATAGCTCCACCTTACATTATAAATGAGAGACTTGTGGGAGGTGAGAGTTTATGAAATTATCTAGGATAGCCACTTTAAATGAGTGACATGTGAGAACTTAGAGAAGGACTTTGTCTAATGCTTTGTGCAGGAATTTTATTTCTAAAAGTTTGTAAAAACCCTCCGATGAAAGTAAGAAAGCGAGTATGGATGAAGTCGAAGATCTCTAGTGAAAAGGTATGAGTTGTGGGGTAAGTCTTGAATTGGTAATTTTTAAACGCCCATGTTTACATTATGATCTTTGTTTCATGTCTCTTGTATTAAAGATGAATGATTGACTAACTTGAAAGGAAAGAATTGACGAAGCATGTTTCAACTCCGTGGATAAACAATTTGTGAGCAACTTGCTTGAGGACGCGCAAGATCTAAGCGTGGGGGGATGTTGGTAGTCAATTTCCATCAACCAAGAACACTTGTTATGTTATAGTTTGGATTTCATTTTGGAACTAACCCGCCACTAGGCATACTAATGATATAACAAGTTCATCGTTGGATGTGTGTTTTGGAGTATAATGTTTACACAGGAATTCATGCACTAAATGAGAAGAGATGCACTCGGTTTGGAGGACGATTTACATGATGATCAAGAGGCTCCGACCGAGCATGAACTTGTCTCCAAAGGTGGCAAGGACCAATGTGCTTCAATGAAGAATCTCCGAGGACCAAGATGAAAAGACCGGAAGATCATGCGTAAAGACCCCTTAACTTGATCGAGAGGATAACGACATCCAAAGCCCATATCCGAAGGAGGAAAAACCCCAAAGTGCAAAAGATGACACGTGGCAAAAGACGGGGGCGAACCGGGCCAAGGAGGGCCCAGGCCGATCGGCCCAGGCCGACCGGCCCACCCCCATTCGGGGTCGGTTCGCCACCGCCTTTCTTCGGTGATAAGATCGTGGAACCCTAATTGTTTGGAGAGGGGAGCCATTCGCAAAAGACAACCAGAGAAGCCTCGGGGGATCAACCACAAGGAAGAGAGTTGATCGAGAGGGTGAGGATTCAAGAGGATCATCACCGAGGTCAAGGGAGGCCACCACGAGGAAGGAGGACGCCGAGGCCCTGCCATGGTGCCGCCGGAGTTGAAGGACATCGAGAAACGGACTCCATCAGGGGTGTCCACCATGTTCAACGGTGCCATGCCTAGCGTCTTGATGGGGTAAAGTAATCGTTTGTCCATGGAGTTGTAATGGATCTTGATATGTAGTCACCCACTCTTGTTTGGATCTTATATCTATCATACCTTTTGTTGATGATGCTTAATGTTTAAGGTTAGCTACCATGCCTTTGGGGTCGCTCCCGTAGATCACGTCAACATACCGTGTTCATTAGGATTAGTATCGATTACCTTCGCGTAGTGACATGTACGAGGGAAGGGAAACGCCTAATTCTTTGTTCACATGCTTAGATAGATTGGATCGGGGCTTTATCATGTTTTGGGTGATTGCATCTCAAGTACCTAGACTCCATGGGCATATGTTCTTCATACTCGTGAACCACCTTTCTCTCTCTTTAACATAATCTAGGGTTAGTTTGTCTTTGCTTTATAGATTAATCTTTACATCATAAAGTCCTTAATCAACTAAGTTATTGTTAGGTTAAACGCAAGTAATTCCCTTGCTCTATGGATTGACAAGAACCTTGGGGGTCCCCTCCCTTGGTGAAAAAGGCACCAAGTCACTCCGTGTACTTGCGGTGAAGTTGAACGTGTTTTCGAACCGTCAACATCTCCCAAAGTCTTGCTCACTTGATGCACCTTCCTTGTAATCTTCCTCGAAATATTCATACACACTACGTGAAAAACAGACATTGGTAACGGGCGCGGATGGCCATTGGTAACAGGCAAAATGCCCGTTACCGATCAAGCGTTACAAATAAGCCAACAAAGGTAACGGGCCGATGCCCGTTACTGATGACACGTAATTGTAACGGGCGTCGAACAAAGACCGTTACCACAACTACTTACCGGTCACCTAAAATGGCTGTTTCTCCGGGCCCACCAGAGCCTTTGGTAACGGGTGCAGACACTGAGCCCGTTACTCATAACACGTATTTGTAACGGGTGTCTAACAAAGACCGTTACCGAAACTAGTTACCAGTCACCTGAAACTTACTCATCATTGGCAAGTACCAACTCAGAGAAATTAGTGTCTAGGATCCTATATGAATCAAGATACAAGACCGTCTTCTGCTTTGGAAAGATCGCCACTGCAATCCAGTGCTCCCCAGTGTTATAGCAGGAAATGATGACTCTCTTTTTAGCATATGACTGGTAGGCACGTTTCGTATAGGACACAAAAAAGTCCCTGTTATTTTGTATATTTGACTTGCTAAAGCATTCAGGATCAAGGAAGGCAACAGGTTCCTTCTTCTACCGTACTTCTACAACCATATTCCTAATATTAAGAAAAAACAAAGTGTAAGGAGGCAAAATACATAGTAAAGATGAACTGAGGCAGGAAGCACATTTAGATAGAAAATGATTAGTGACAAGTAGATTAAATTTTCAAGCAACTTACAGGATGAAACAGCGGAGAAGTCTCATATCCAAAGCATCCAAGTTGAAGAGATCGTACAAGTCGTTGATGATCACAGCCAACAGCTCGTATTTTTCATCTTCTCTCACAGGCCACCAGCCGTGCTTGGGCCATATTATGCCCTGAATCAGAGACTTGTCATTGTCCTTACAACATCCCATGTAGAAATTGTGGAGATTAGTGACAGAAGGAGGAGCAGTATCCGGATGGTTGAGTTCAGCAGCACTGAGCATTGCATCTCCAAATTTGTAGTTTGGGTTAATATGAGTCATAGCAACATTAGCCGCCTTCTTCTTAGCGTTTCTCTCAGATGGCTTTCTGGCAGGCTTCTTTTCCTCCTGCTTTGAGATGGCTGAAGAAGGCTTTGTGGTAGGCTTCTGAGACCTTTTATTTTCAGTAATTTTCTACTGCTGCTGCTTTGAGATGGCTGAAGAAGGTTTCTCAGATCGCTTTCTGGTAGACCTTTTATTTTCAGCGAGTTTCTTTTCCTGCTGCTTTGAGATGGCTGAAGAAGGTTTCTCAGGTGGTGTCTAACCAGCAGCTATTGCAGAGATATTGGGCCCAGATGTACCTGTAGCTTTCTTCGAACTGTTGTCGACAGATTTCTCGGCATCAGCCAACACATGACTCTGGGCTCCTGCTTTGGCATCATTGTTTTGAGCACTTTCTTTTGGGGATGGAGGTTTTGTTCTTTCATGAGAAGGTGGGGATGTAATTTGCGTTTCTGGGTCTGGAGGAGGAGGAGGAGGTGGGTTACCAGGTTGGGAATGAATCTGTTCTGTAATTTGCGTTTCTGGGTGTGGACGAGGAGAAGGAGGTGGGTTCAGTCTGTGGGTTCAGTCAACGTGCCTATAAGGTCTTCCTGTGTGGGGGAAGCAATGTGCAGTACCTCTGTCGACAACTCTGTAGTGCCGTTCATCAAACCTACAATATCTGCGGATGCACAGCTGCTCTTCAGTCCGGCGGGTGAAGGGCTTGTGCGATTGGACACTGGTGCAAACACCACCTGGTACGCTCGTGCCATCATGTCAAGCATATCCTTCTCCATCTCAGCCTTGAGTTCTTGCTTGATTTCTTCCTTCATCTGTTGCTTATCAACTGATGAGTCAGTACTGGCCCTCTTCCTCTTCCTGTGCATGGAAGCGTGCTGAGGCCATGCAAACTTCCAGCCCTGGTAGCTGGAGACACCACGCACGCGACCTGGTTGTTCGGGGCGGCCCAAGCACTGACTTAGCACATCATTCTCCCTCAGCCATGAAGTCATTCCTGAAGATTCTGCATGTGCATTCTTTTCCATGATGTCTGGAGCCACACTTTCATTTTATACTTTGTTGATCACTATCTTGGAAACACCGTCTGTCACCACTAGCTTACTCCTTGCTCGCATCCAATTCCTAGAACGATCATTAGTGATGGCATCATATGGGTTGGCGATCCCAGCCGCAGCTAATTTCCTGTCCTCTTCCTCCCACAGTGGTAGTTTTCCACAATAACCAGCTGGACCCATGCTGTGCTCGTTTGTGTTCAGGCTTCAAATTGACTTGAACTTGCAACTAAGAGATGAGGCTTCCTCGGTTTCCTGCTGTTTCACAAACTCTATCCACTCTTCCGACTTGATAAAGTCATGCTTTCCAAATGGCTCGAGTCCTTTTCTGATAAAATCTTGCCTAAGCTAAAATCTGAATTGTCTCCATGCCTTGGCTGCAATCTTCCACAAAAGCTTGAATGCCTGCTCTTTCATGTCTTCCTGGAACTCCAAGTGTTTCTGCATATAGGTTTCAAACAAGTACCACTTTTGTTCATCGCTTAGTTTTTTTATTTCTGGCAAATCCAAAGGTATCTTTTGTCTAGCGATGAGCCCTGCAAGCGCCCTAAACCTGCGCTTTTGTGTCAATGGTACTGGCATCCCCCCTCTCTCAACCTCAGTGACTACCATTTTGTCTCTTAGCCACTTTGTCGCTGTCCTTGGCACTCTGGCTCGGCCTGTAGCCCACCCACCTGCTCTTGTTCTTCACTAGCAGTGGCATATCCATCTTCTTCATTATATGCATCTTCTTCAAATTGCCCATGTCGGCAGTCCTCGACAGAGTTATCTCGTGAATTAATTGTCAAGGGATTATGAGAAAGGTCAGCTCAGTGTCCAAGAATAGCACAAAAAGCAGACCATACTGCTACCTCTCCCAGGAGACATACTACAACAGGAGACAAGTAGAGCACATTTTAGTTAACCATGCATAACAGTTAAGCATTTATCTAATCAACACCCACAGAACTGTGTACAAGACCATACAAATGAGAAAATAATTACAGTAACTAGTTTAGCCCACTATAATCTCATTAGTTCTATGGTAAACCATTAACATAAATGCAATATTCAGAAACCAAAAAATTAGTTCAGGCAATATGACCTTACCATTTTAAAGAGGAAGATGCTCGCTGCCTCTGTTGCTGATGAGGTACTTATTCAACTTGGAGAGAATGTCCAAATGTACATATGGAACAAGAGCAAAACCAAATATAAGAGTGAGTCGAAAGGAAAATGCTAAGTATACATTTTGAAACACGAAACCCTAACTGAGCATCAGTGGCGGAGTCAGAAAAAAAATTAGCTGGGGCGACACCTAATGACGGACCAAACTAAAATGAAACACACACCAATTCACACATCTATATGCTGCAGTTGCACAAATTTTAGCGAAAATTTTCAAAATGCAGTGGCACACCTCATGCGCTGGATCCCTCCTCCTCCTCCTAGTCGTCGTCGCTGGAAGGTGAGGGGTGGTGTGGCGCGCGTCTCAGCGAAGGTGTGTAGCGTGCGTCGCGTCGCGGGGGGGGGGGGAGGGGGCGAGGGGAGGGGAGGAAGGCGAGGGTGAGGACGCGGCGGCGGAGGGGGCGCGGGGGAGGAAGCGGCGGCGGCGCGAGGGGGAGCAAGACGACGGCACGAGGGGAGAGTGAGGAGGTGACTGCGTGATGGAGGCGTCTTTCCCTACTAACCCTAGCGCGAGTGGGCGTGTGTGGGCCATAAAACTGAAAGGCCCAATATTATTAGGAAAACGCGTCAGGTCGGGGCTAGTTCTATTCGAATGAAGAACGGTTCGCTTCATTTTCCCCTTTTAATCTGCAATCAAAGATTTGAATCACGAATTTCTCCGTCATTCGTAATCCAAATTTGATGATATTTGTTTCTGATTTTTTATAAAATAAACTTCTATTCATTTATGACATTGTTTCGTATATAACTCCATTTCCTGGATGTTGTTTATACGCCTTTATCTTGTTTCTTACAAGTAACATAGAAATAATATATGTTTTACACAACCATTACTAATTAAACTTTGTATTTCGTAATGTTAAGGTGAACACATGGTTGTGTTAAAATTTCAAATGTATATGAGTTCGAACATGTTGTGAAGTATGGAAAACTTCAGTGTTGAAGTATAACATTCTAGGAAACTATGTGAGAGATGTACACATTTGTACACAAGTATGATCTTCCTTTTGAGAAACCATTTGAAATTTTTATGACAAGTTTAGGGACCCAAATTATGGTGTCAAGTCAATTTGTAGAATTTTTAGACCAACCTAAGACATTATTACAATTATTATATCCCAACCATGAGATAAAAATTTGAATTTTGATAATTTTGGTTACACAAGTGTGCCTGCTGATATTTTATTCGAATACTAGATGATCAACTACGAATTGTTCATATTTTTAATGAATTTTTAGGTGCTGTTCAATGGGCTCTAATATTTGAGGGAAGCAAGTTTCATTTCAAAAAAATTAGTGTCGGGCCCACGTGTCAGCGGCAGCAGCCTATATAAAAAAGATAACCGTTGCCTGGCCGGTCGAACCCACCTGACAACAAATGAGACGCGGGGTCTCGAACCCGCGTCGGAAATGACTCTCGATTTTGGAAATGAATATAACATCCCGAATGGGATAAGAGCAGCACACACGACGCTCTGACCTCTGAGCTCCCTGCTTCTTCTTCCCCGCTCTGAGCTCCACCGCCGCCCGCCCTTCCTTTCCCCACCGTCGCGCACATGTCACACTACACCGAATCGTCTGGAGGTGGACGTGGTAGGAGCAGGTTTCAAGGTGGCCGGGGCAGCCGCATTCACTCCATCGGCTTGGATACAGTTGGTGAGCTAAGCGGCTTCCCACTGGTCCCTTGCCCGGACTGTGGTATGGCTCGGGTGGTGGAGGGAGGACGCAGAAGGAAGGTGAAAACCACGGTCGTCTTTATTTCAAGTGTGCGAGGTACACGGTGAGTAGTCTGAGCTGTGATTTCCCAAATCTGAGTTAGGGTTCTTATGTGCTTTTGATTTGCACAGTTCCCCAAGCTTTGTGGATATTACCGTTTCGAGAAGGAGTATCTCCAGATGCTGAAGGATGCTAGCGTCATATCTTTTCGACCGTCGAACTGGGCAGACGTGATCGATGAAGTAGTTGATTTAGTGGATTGTCAACTTGGGAGCGACAATCAGAGGAAAGCACCGGACGACAAGCAGAGGAAGAAAGCACTGGAGGAGAAGATGGACAATGTGATCTGGAAGATGAACTTGATTATTGTGGGTGCTGTTTGTGTTGTATTTGGATGTTTACTGGGGATGTATGCTGCAAAGAAGTAATTGTGATGTGAAAAGTGGTGCTTTAATTTGTTTCATCTGTGTGAATGAGGAATGAAAAATTTGTCACAGATGACAAACTTAAATGTATGAATGAAGAAAATGGAATGGAATGACAATTGGGTCACGAATCTTAATGTCATATATCACAAATTTCATCAATTCATCTGTGTTGACATTTCAGTGCGAAATTAACCAGCCTGCACCCGCATTTCGAAACTCAGAATCTTTTCACTAACAAATAGAGTAACAAACATTGCAATTCATTGTTGCCTCGCTGCCACTCTGCCCTGCCACTCTGCCATTGTTAGATGTAGTTCATCACAAGTTCAACAAACACACAGGAGGAACACATATTAACAGAGGAACATGTTCATGACAAACAAGTAGAGTTCCCAATGTTTGACCAAAAGCCCCTCTTCCCTGCCACTTAGATGTAGTTCATCACAAGTTCAACAAACACACAGGAGGAACAAGCAGAGTTCCATGAACAAACAGAGGAGGACGAACACACAGAGGAGGAACAAATTAATTAAGCTAAGGTAGGAAGACTTGTCGCCACCGCCGGAGGAGCCCCACCGTTGGAGTCAGAGTCGGAGCCGCTGAGGCCGCGTTCGTCACCGCCGTCGAAGCCGCCATTGTCGCCGTCGCCGTCGCCGCCGTTGTCGCCGTCACCACCGTCGTCGCCATCGCCGCTATCGTCGCCGTCGCGGTCGCTCCAGACCACGACTCTCTGAAGGTCCCCAGCCAACCAATGGATCTTGAAGGCGAAATCCTTCACGGACCTCTACAGCGGATCGTTGGGTCGTGGCACGCCGAGCTTAACGCCCACCTGTTGAAGCTTCCTGAAAGCTTCGGCCAAGAGTTGGACGGACCAAATGTTGTCTTTGTTTTAGGGAGGTGTTGTAGCTTGGGAGGACATTGACATGATCTGGAAACAAATCCACAGGATCAACCAAGCTCTGAACCCAGTTACAGCTAAACAACTTTCTTGTTTGACCAGTTACATCTTTCATGATATTAAACTTGGCAATCTAATTATGAAACTTGCATCAATTTGCCTTTGTTGTAGAAATGTGTTGTTACTCAGGAGGATCTTCACTGCATCTGGAAAGTACTCGACAAGGTGGATAGAAGGATGGATGACAAGGCTGTGGACGACATAAGTCTCCTAGCAAATGGTCAGAAAATACTAGAATCAGAGGTGGAGAAGCTTAAAGGCGCACAGAAGATGAAGGATATTGAACTTGCCGAAGCTGCAAAGAAGAATGCTGAGCTGCAGGAAAGACTTGTAAAACTAGAGGCAAAGATAGCTGAACTTGAGGCTGTAGCACAAAAGAAGCCATCTAACTAGTGCCCCTGCTGATGCACGTCAGATGTGATCATGTGAATCTGTTTGTTCTGAACATTATGCATGTCATATGTGAACATGTGATGCTAGCTATATATGCATCTTAAATATGTAGAATATGCTCTTATGACTACTATCTATGTGTACTTGTGGTTTTGCATCTTATTTAAGAGACATGATTATATGTTTGTGTGATATCCAATATTTGCTATGATGACATAGTCAAATATTTGACGGCAGTGAGAGTGCTAATGCTAGCTCCGAGTCTAGTAACGGGCGTCAAATTGTCATCAATAACGGACTTAAAAGCACGTTACCGATATGGCAGTGATCGGTAACGGACTTGAAGAGCCCGTTACCGATAGGTTTAACTTTCGTAACGATCGTATTTTAACGTCTGTTACAAAGAATAACTGTAACGGGCGTTTAAGAAGCCCGTTACTAGAAGTCCTCATTGGTAACGGGAGCTGTGTTGGCCACGTCGGGGTCGAGCCTGCCACGCTTATGCGTAACGGGCGCTAAACAACAACCGTTATAGATGGGGTCCATGTAACGGGTGTTAAGGGCCCGTTACAAAAGCTGCGTGACCTATTTGAGGTTTTCACGTAGTGACATACTCATATATTGGGTTGTGGTCAAGGAGGTGAACACAAAAAAGATATTTTTGGGTTTTGTGGGTGGATATCCGGCGAGGTTTGCAAAATTTCCAATGTGGAAACTTATAATGCACGGATAGAAAGGGCTAGCATATAGAAAGATACACAAAAATGGAATGACCAGCTTCTTAGTCTCGGGCTAGAGAAATCAGGCCTTGAATTAATGCACCCAAAAATAAATCTTGTATATACTAATGTTTTGCACTCAAGTAAATATAAGGCTTTGGATAGGTAGAGCAACATGGAAGAGGTATTAATGACAAGCTTAGCATTACTTTCAAGAACAAAAATAAATCATCTTTAATCCATTCAAAATTGAGAGCATGAGAAAAACTATGGGTCTCATCTTTATCATAACCTCCGCAAAGGATTAAGCTAGCATTTAATTCAATTTCAGATTCGCGTTTATAGAGAGCATCAGCTTAAACATGCATAAAACAAGCACAAAGATGAGCAAAGTGGCAATTTTCATCATATATCAACATGGCATCAACTTATTATCTTCACTAAAGGTGATAATCATCATGGCAAACTTTATTCATGTTGATTTAAAGCAAACACTACTACTAACACACATGCTGAAAATAAATAAAAACTGAAAATGCTACACACAAATTTGCATAAAAGCTGAAAATAAAGAAAAGGAAAGAGGGAAAACCGAACCGAAGTTGAAGGCATCATTATTATTTTTCTTCTTCCTCCTTCTTCATTCTTCATCTTACGGTGGTTGATATTGGTGATCTTGCTTGTAGCATGGTTGCACCGGTCCTCCTCGAAATTGTTGAAAGCGGCCAATTTGATAGGCAATGTTTGTGGTCCCTTCTTCCATTTGACTTGCATTGGTTTGGATGGGGCGCCATGAAAACTTTGTTAGGAACCATGTGGTGGCGTGGCTGCCCCACTCCCCCATGCTTGCATTGGCATACTTCCTCCATATGGTGGTGGCATTGGAATCCCTCCATGTGGTTGTTCATTATCTTGATGTGCAGCCTCTCCTTTGTCTTGGTCCGCTTAGGATGATCCCTCTCCCACAATTTTCCTTTTTAATCTTCTTTGCCTTCTCCTCTCATCTCCACTAATAAATTTTCCTTGCTTCATGTACTCGATCCCAAAGAAATCCCGATAAGGAGAAATTTTCAAGTTCCTTGTTATATTCTCCCAAAATTGTTCCCAAAAATCCTTCTAACATATTTTCTTAGACATCAACTTGATCCAGTGTTTCCTTCTTGTAACTGAGTAGTTCTCCAATATATCCATAAGGAACTAGTTGCTCTTTATCTTCAAGGCGGAATGAGAGGCATAACACCCCTTCATTAACAACCAGTGCCAATGTATAAGAATTTCCAAGGCAAGCTCCTTGTGAGTAGTTACACTCACTCCATTAAAGAATTGCACCCATCCAAGGTTGCTCAAGATTTGACATCCGAGTAGAATCCTACACTTGGAGGGTGTCATCAAAGTCAACATTTGGCACAAGCCTCCTCTCAAGACGAACAAGCCTCTCCTCCTCCTCTTCTGTCTTCATGATGAATCCATTGGAATGCCTCGGAATGTATGGTGATGGAGTGGATGAACGAGTTGAGCGTCGTGGTGGAACGCGGCTCCGGTGTCCTTGCGGTTTGGTGTACCGCATGGACGAGCTCCGTGTACTCCTTATGCCACCAAGGGGCAGCGTGCCACTCCTCGGTGGTGCCACGTCTTCCTCCATGCTTCGGGGAGACTCGGAGACCGAGTGCCTCCTCGAAGAGCTTGATGATGACCTTTGATGATGATGAACGTGTCTTCTTGGTGAAGACATTGGTCGCTCTCTTCCACATAATTGTTGCACTAACTCATAACGAGTGCACCGGTGGTTGCTTGCCGATGTGAAAAACACACAAGGGAAGTATATGGAGGGTGGAGTTTATTATTGTTATTTTTTTAAAGGGTGGAGTGTGAGGTGCACAAGATAGGAGGGATGTTTGCCCATAGGGTTTATGAATACTTGAACATGCAACCGCCTATTGTGGTGAAGCTAAACCAATCTATTGAGGTGTGAACATGAGGCCACTTTAGCTAAACTTACAAATGATATGTTGATGGGATCAACGGGAGTAGTGGGATCCATACTCCCGAAAAGCATGGCAACCTACCTTAAGCGTCAAAGCATTATCAACATGAACAAAAGATTGAAACAAAAGAATCGGCGATTACATGACAAGATCCTACAACCTCATGGAACTCAAAACTTTTTGCTAGGTTGTTTCTGGAACATATGGGCTATGAACTCAAGAATACGAATTAACAAATGGATAAAATACTTACCAGGCAAAGGGGAGCACCGGGGGCCTCCTAGTCCTTTCGCCTCCAGTTTTCTTCGAGATGCTTCTTGCTTCCTTCTTGCCTTGTGTCCGCACGACCCATGAGATTCCATCGCCCAAACGTTCACAACTACTCCTTTGCTTGTGTGATTTAGGGTTCCACCTCCATTATTTTGCTTTGTGTCACTTCTTTGCTCCTTTACCTCATGTGCTTCCACTAATTTCCTGCAAAACAAAGCCCTTGCTTCCCCCATGCTTGTCCTTTGCATATGCCCAAGATGCCAAATGACTGATGCTTTCCCAAGATGCATCATGGGGCACTATATGTTAATCAAGCTCAAAAAACTCCCCTTAATCATGTTTAGATGCTAATTACTCCTCTAATTTTGAAAATTTATAAATTAACACAGCACTAGCGATGAGTCCAAATATATCATTAGAGGAGATTTTAGGCATCTGAAACAATTGTAAATTTATTTTGGTTGCACCGGGATCGATTGCTTTCATTAATTGATAGCAAGCTCTTCCGACTTGACCGTGGGGGCATAGGTTTAGGTTCTAATTTTGGCCAAACATGAGAGAGAGATTTTGAATAAAAATAAATTCAATGGGGCTTAGAAAAATTCTAATTCTAGAGAAACCGGTAGATGTCAAGTGGAAAGAAACAAAAAATCAAGTTTACTAGGTTCACGCGAGTTCTATCATGCGTCAAAGATTAAAAACCATTAAGAAACATAGCAAGGCTCTACTCGTGTGTTTTTAACATGTAAAACTAGCCAACCTTAATATCATGGATAGGATGAAAAGTTGGGGTAGGTTCTGAATTTTTGGTACCATTTTCTCAAAAAGAAGCAAATAAACTTGGGATGGCTCAAGTCATTGGTTTATGATCAATATAAATTCAAGTAAAATGACCGAGTGATTATAATGTCTCCAAAGATTGTTCAACTACATAAGAGCTTATGGTATGTATTGCGTAGCAAATTCTAACACCAACTTACTTGAAAAAATCAAGAAATTCTTCGGGTTGCCCTCCCGGTAGCTTGACTATTCAACGGGTTGTCCTCCTGGTAGCTTATTCTTGACTCGACGAACGGGTTGCCTCCTGCCAAGTGCTTCATTTATAGTCTATAGATAGACTTCTTCTCCTTGTCACTTCGGATCAATGCTCTTTGCGGGCGTTGCAATCTTGGGGACCCCACTTCTACACCATCCTTGGCTTTGGTGTAGGTTTATTCTTTGGCTTAGTCATCTTTTTGGTATTCATAGGCGGGCGTTGGTTCTTGGTCTTGACGGATGCAACAACTTTTGTGTCTTCTTTGTTCTCCTTGGGCTCCTCCCTTCCGATGCAATGATGAGGTAGAATGTATTTTATATTGACCATGTTACATATCTCGAATCGTGGTTAACTTGAATGCACTCCTCTCGCCATCACTTGATCTCCCCCTTGCCGAAGTCGATTGTTGCTCCGACGGTCTTGAGGAACGATCTCTAGGATGAGTGGCGGATGAGGTTGATCTCCTTTTGATCTTGGAGGTGGAGTTTCTCTTGGAGATTCTGACGATGTCCGGCCTCTGCTTTTAGATCTTCGTGTTGCACATCACCTTTGCCTGCAAAATTTTTCTAGACCATCCACAAAATATATGTTTTTTTTGTTGGAGATGTAGCCGTCCACCTCCCATTAGGGTTAGCCAAATATATACAAAAACTAAAAGAAAACTAGAGTTTAGCAAAACCCTAGATTAGATTGTTTTTTTATTGGGGATGATCAAAATTAAGAGATGCAAAAGAAAAATCAAGAGAAAAATTGAAAATATTCACAAACGCAATACCAGATTAAATCTCGATTACTTGTTCCCCGGCAACGGCGCCGGAAAAAGGGGCTTGCTGACGGTTAATAGTTGTATCAAAGTTCATTTGGATTTGCAAGCGGACAAATCCCCCATCGTAGTCAAGGGACCCTTCTTCCCTTGAGTGTGAACCCAAGGTATCGAATCCGTGGAACAATGTGTAACGCAAGATCCAATCTAATAAGCGGAAAACACTTTGATCTTGACAAGGGTTTTTGCATCTAATCCATGGAAGAACCATGAAAACACATCTAATCTACTTAACACCGGAGGTAGCAAGAGAAAGAGAGGAGAGGTAAAACCAATCTAGAGATTGGATCGGGTCTTTTGTTGAAGTTTCAAAATCAAGAAGAATAAAGCAAACAAATCTCATTAATAGCCTCTTTAAATTGTGGCTTCCGTTCCAACCCTCAAAGGCACCTACCACACACGTGATCAACATCCTGTCACGATGTCTCGCTTATTGTGTAGGTGAACCTAAGAGCACGTTCACGAGGAACGTGTTGAAAATGCTCGGTAGGTCAGGTATGCACCTCTAGCCACCATGTCTACAAGAACATCGTATGCAATCTATCTACGGAATAGATTGGAGAATAAGAAAACCCAAGCGAAGGCAAAATCATAGTGAAAGCACTTGATCGCTAGAAATCGGATTCAATCTTGCAAATTAAACATGAAGTATAATACATGGACAAGATCACCACCGGGATGCTACCTTGATCTTGATCCTAGCTTCTAGAACTCCGACGTGGTCTTCCATGCAAGGTTCCCACATTGGCTAGGGAAACCCTAGTCAACCATCTCGACCCTCTCCTCTCCGGAATGGTGTCCCTCTCTTCTCTGCTCCTCGGCGACGAATGACGAATGGATTCGTTCGTGGCTCTTGGCACGGGGACTATAAATAGCCTGAGGGTCATCTAGGTCAAAGGGGGTGCCGAACCAGGCCCGGAATGGGCTGCGCCGGCCGGCCTGGGCCCATTTCTGCCCAGTTCAGCCCCGGCTTTCTTCCAGATGCTTCTCGTGTTTTCTTGGTTATTTGCCGAACTGCATGTGGGTCCTTGACGTCATTTTCCTCGCGGTTTAGATAATGGTGCTTGGCGCATGAACTCTTGCATCTTCCGTTTGGGTCCTCGATACTTCTCGGCTTCATGCTTTAGTCCTTGGCTCATTTGGAGTCATGTTCATCTTGTATCTTGACTTGTGTCGGGCTTCTTGATCTTCTTGTAAAACCCTTGATGAACTTTACCCGGAAGTCCTCATTTAGGCTCTTAATCCCCGTGTAAACAATAAACTCGAAATACCATGCACAAGTGCGAACTTGACATATAATGGGGGTTAGGATCGTTAGTGTGAATATCAAATTAATACTAACATTAAAGGTAAACTCATGACTAGGTTGACGGAAATCGACCGCCAACACCCTCCCACAATACTCACAATGGAAGCGGATTAGTTGTGGCTTAGGCTGTGGCTTCTCTGAGGGTTTCTCAACAGCTTTCTCTCCTGACTTTCCCCCCAAACACATTTCCCTAGGTGCTCACGAACTTGATGGGTTTCTGGTAGTTTTCTGTCTTGTGGGGGAATACGGGTGGATCTGGGGTTGTGTCTAGCTTGTTTCTGAGGTGGTTTGGCTTGGGTGCGAATTTGTTCATGGGTGTAGTGTGTGGTGGAATAGGAATCTGTCCAACTTTCTCTTCTCTCTCACCACTCTTCTCACCACTCTTGCCAGCCCCCAACGCCTGACCATCAAACCTCTTAAACTCTGCCAACATCAAACTCAACTGTGGCTCATGCCCAGACAACCAACCCATCAATTTCCTCAACTCATCATTCTTATCCTGCAAATGGTCAACATAATGTGCAAGATCTATGTTTTTCAAAGCATGCATTTCACACGTAGAGCATGATGTAGGAATATGAGCTTTCAATGCAGCCTCAAGAGAAACTATCTTAGTATGAGATTCATCTAGCATAGCATGCAACACAGGACAAAAAGTGCAAGCACCTAACAAAGCAGGTCTAGATTTCAACTCATCACGCTCAATCCTAAGCACATCTAGTTCCTCAAGAGTTGAGGCATGCTTCTCCTTGAGAGCAGTCAAGTCAGCCAAGAAAACATTGCAATCACTACAATCAACCTCATCAGAAACAACAGGAGCAGCTTTCAAAGAGTCTATCTTAGTTCTATCATCATCAAGCAAGACTCAAGCTCAACTATCTTGTCCTTAGCATCACCTAGCAAAGACCGAAACTCTCTTCTCCTTGTTGGTCTTCCTAAGCACATCATCACGGTTGTCAAGCAACTCATCCAGCCTAGCATTCTCCTCTAGCAAGAAGTTGGGATCATGTCGTACCTCTTCCTCGAAGTCGGAGTTCGAATCCGAGCTGTGCTTCCCACCCTTCTTGGAGTGCGCCATGCCGCAAAAGCCACCTTGTGTGACGAAGCTGAAGCCGGTGAAGTTCTTACCCGTGTGCCGCTTGTCCTTGCACCGATCTTGATCTTCATCGCTACTCGAACTGGAAGAAGAGTCACTTGAAGTGGAGTCAATGTCGCTCGCTCCGGCAACCATCGCTTGAGTTGTCTTCTTCTTGTACCCGCTGCTCTTCTTTGGCCTTCTCTCGCCCTTGTCCTTGCGCTTGTCCTTGTAGTCGTTCCGGGAGCGGTGCTTGTTGTAGTCGTGCTTGGGCTTGCCCTTGTAGTCGTTCTTGATCTCCATGGCTTCAGGGCATTCGGTGATGAAGTGCCTGTTGATGGCTGTTAAGTACCACTTTCAGCCATCAATATTCTCACATAAATAGAGGCATATGCATTATTTACTTGCATTTTGGTTTGAATGATGTAGTTCCACTTGTCCTTGGAGATTATTTGTATGTAGGTGAAATAAGCATGAAAAGAGATGCAAATCCACCTTCTATGGAATGATCCATGCCAACTCAGCTGTGGAGATGGCTGTCACCTAGGAAACATGTGGCAATCCACATCACTGATCTAATGGAGGCACTCACCAACGAATCAGAGAGCGACACATGGACTTCACAATGATCCATGGGCCCACCTAGGATTCCAAAACAAGGCATGCATGGGGGAGTGACCACAGGGCCCACCTGGAGGCCACCTAGAGGAAGCACACCGCGAGAGGAGGGCCGAGGGGGCTGGCCGATCCTAGGATCAACCGAACCGCCTTTGCTCCCTCTCATCTCAGCCCTCCACGTGGTGCTTGCTCATTGGTCACTTGCTGCATCCCCGACTGTTTTGAGGCCATTTGGTGCCCGAAGCAAGCCTGGTCCTTGCCTATAAATAGAAGGGGAGCGGCTCCATTTCTCACACACCATTCTCTCCATTCTCCTCCCACTTTTAGTTTCCAAGGCTAGGGGGTAGGCTAGAGTATCTCTTATTCAGGTTCCAAGTCTACTTTGGAGTCTAGGTATGAGTTCTCTTGTATCTTTATTTCTATGTATGACTTTGATCTACTTCAGTTATTCAGCTATTTCATATAAAGTTGTGGTAGATCATATGATTGATATGTTCTTGAGTTCATCCATTTTTCATCATTTAGAGGTTCGTGTTCTTCGTGAACACTACCTTTTGATCCAGTTGAAGGATGATTTACTCATTCCTTATGTGTTTGTTCATAAGTTCGAGGCTCGTGTTCTTCACGAACACAACCCTTTGATCTTGTTGACTAGACATAAGAGAGTTTGTATCCGTTCGTATGACTAGCCCTAGTTTGATCTTGTTTGATAGCAAGTTAGTGTTGCATGAAGTTTGTGTTTAAGCTACGGCACTCGGTCTAAGTTGACCAGTCTTCTGGTGGCTCTCACCTTGGGTCACAATAGCCCGGGTCGGGTGAAGTCTAGCAGCAACGCAGGCATGGTGCCTGGGTTGTGTGGCTACGTTAGTTATGAGCTTGCCCCCCGTAACGATTGAGGTAGGCCGCAATGGTGACAGCTGTTGGACCCTTTGAAACCCTCCGCGCTAGGGTATTGCTGTAGGAGTCTAAAGGATAGTTTCGCAGAGTGCTGGTCATCACGGGCTATCTCTCCGTTTGTACCTGGTTGCTGAACCTTACCTTTCATGCAATGCTTTATGCTTATCTCTTGTATCATCTAACTTTGTATGTTTAGTACCATAGAACCTAGAGCTAGCTTCGTATGCCCCCCCTAAGCCGTAGTGTGCTAGCGTAGAGGTAGATCTGAGTGTGTGTCACACTACCCCTATCATATCATTTATCTTACCCCTGTCTTTGAGCTGTTGTCTTCTATATCTATCTCTTGGTTTACATTCAGTGCAAAAGCATAAGTCTTGATATCCGCCATTGCCTTCCACGGATATGATACCCTTGGAACACTCACTTCCCTGGGGAAATGCTACAATGGTTTATCTGTGCGCTTGCGGATTCGTTCATAATCATTAGATTTACCTATGGAAAGTCTTGATGCTCACGCTAACTCGGTGTCGTTATTAGTGACGTTAAGAAATGTCAACAGTGCCCATGCTTCCCGCACCGATAGCACATCCCCGAGCTTCTCCTCGCATTCTTGCGGTTCTCATACATCCGCCAAACCACTTGCTCAACAAGGTGAGATCCTCCTCGCTCAGCACCTCACAGTCCTCATGTGGCATGGACACAAGACAAGACAAAGAAAACTGCATGGCAGCAGAGTTAGCATTAGTCCTCGATCCTGAGACATGAACCAAACTATGATGATCAGTGGGGCTCTCGCTCTTGGCTCTCAGGCCACGATCCACCTCCGAAGACCTGAGCTTAGAGAACAGCTCATCCAACATCAAGGTATCATACACGCTCGACTCCTCAATGGCCTCGACCTTGGCACTCCATACAGACCTATCTAGTGCATGCAAAAGCTTGATATCTTGATCATGATCTGTGTATGGGAGCACTGTCACATTGGCCCTCATGTTGTTCACAATCTTGGTGAAGCGTTGAAACATCACATTAGTCGACTCACCGGGGAGATGAGTGAAGTTCTCATACTCTCTCCGGTAAGTGGCAAACAAATGAGCTTGCACCTGAGCATTGCCAACATGTGCATTCTTAAGCTTAAGCCATATCTTTCCGGCCACATCCTCTCCGTACACTCGATCAAACTCTGAGGCACAGAGATCACGGAACAAGTAATCAACGGCCTTGCTGTTGGCCTCAAACATGTCCCGCGATCCTGGAAGAATGAAACTGTCAGGAATGACATAGTTATAATTTTGGGTCACATCCCAGATCAGAGTCCCCTTCCCACGCAAAAACGCGCCCATGCGCCTTTCCCACATCTGATAATTCTTGCCATCAAAGTGCGGAGGACCCGACCCCTTACCATAGTCGCCCATCTTTGGATCTTCGACTGGTTAGAATCACAAAGATCTGTAACCGGCTCTGATACCAATTGAAGGACCGAATAGACAAGCAAAGAGGGGCGGGGAGTGAATGGGAGCTGATAAAAATTCTTCTCGAAGGATGAACTCGGCCTATACCCCTATTGCCACTCAGATCTCTCGCACACACCAAAAAGGCTCTAGGCTAGGCACACACAAGCCTACAAGCTCTAGAGACAAGCCATAAAGCAAAGAGCAGAAGCACTAAGGAAGAACCAAAGCACTTAGCCAAATCTGCGAGGCTAGGCGTGGACTGTCTGTGCAGTACGGGCGGACCGTCCGCAACACCTGGGCAGACTATCCGGACCCACTACGCGGACTGTCCGAAAACTCCAACAGAACCACCAGAGACGCACCGAGAAAATCGGACTGTCCGGCCGAGCCACGCGGACTATCTGCCAGTGTCGCGGACTGTCCGTGTAGGACTTGCAGACCGTCCGGCCAAGACTCCAGAAGCACTCACTCAACTTCGCCCACGCGGACCGTCCGTCATGGACAGGCGGACTGTCCGCAAAACTTCCTGCAACAAAACCCTAAGCACACGAAGGATCAAAACACAAGCCCGCACAAACTGGTGACGAACACGTGATGAACCCTAGGCGCGCGGACTGTCCGCGGCGGCCTAGCGGACTGTCCGCAAACCACGAACAGAACCAGAAACAAGGCACTCGCGAAGTCATCTCCTCCTATCCATCACCAGATCTCCCAAACCACTTGAGCTCTTGAGACAATGTTTGGGGGAGATGAGAAGCGTCACTAGGTAAAGCTATACCCCAAAAATCTCGACCTCTAACTCACTAAATCATCGGGAATCGCGGATCACATGAACCACCACCAAGAACTCGCGAATCAGAGGAGTTTCCCGGCGTTTGAGAGGTCAAGATCACACCCAAAGATGCACAAGGTATCCACCCATGATCCTCTCAAAGAAATCTGAGAGGAAACACCCTCAAATCAACGAATCGAGCGAAGAACAAAAACACTCGAAAATAGCTCCGAAAATGACATGAAAATCACAAAGAGCTAGGAGATGGAAATCATCACAACACCGAATGCTTCCATACATCCAGAGGTCAGAGTCTGTACAAGAATCTAGCCTAAGGAAATACTAGGAAAAGAAGCAGTCCAGAGTGATCTACCAGGGGAGGAAGCCCTAGAGCCAGAGAGAGAGAGAGATGACATCCACCTCTCCACTATATATATGAAGTCCACCGGAGGAGGCAAATGATCACGCTACCCCTACAACTTAAAATGAAGATACACACCCCTCAGGGGTAATTTGGTCAAGTCTTCGGATATTCCCATCGAGCGGACACGCTTCCACTGCGGACTTGCTTAACCTCGACGCAAGCCCCGCGATCACGCCATGTGCCCCCTGCCTCGAAGCTTCCCGACGCTCCCGGATCACCGTCTCCGTCGTATCGGGCCTCTGCACTTGTTTTTGGCCCAAACAAAGAAACCGTCCACCGATCGTTTTGTGAGCAAACCACCAAACTCCGCGTGCAAGCTTCGGCCTCGAACCGCCACCTTGCACCGGCCCATGTCCATGACTTCAACTTGCTAGTCTTGCACCGCACGGCTCGCACTTGACCCCGTCGGCCGCCGGGTCCATCGAACCAAGCCTACTTGCCTCTCCATCACCCGGAGGCCACCACGGCTAAAGCCTTTCGCGCTTGTTCTTCACCTACATGAACACGATTCAAGCCGCAATCTGTACCTGCACACTGAGCCAAGTATCAGTCCACACAATGTTGTCAATCACTCATCACTAAGGAGCGATCTTCACATGCAATGAAAGTCTCGCGCTCGTCACACGGGGAGGCGCTTCGCCTCCGCACGGTTTGCCATTCACTCTCCTTCGACAACCTATGTCCTAGTTCGGTTTGTTTCTACCACCGCTATCCCCAGCGCGAGCACCAGTCGGTTTCCAGCTTGTGGTGAGGAGTGAATCAGGTCGAGGTTAATCCTCGCTCGTTGCCAGCCTCTCTTGCTGTTATTTAGGCTGCCTTGGTGCTTTGTGCAAGGTTGGTGTGCATTAGTTCTTCCCAGAGCTTTCTCGGCTCGCTCGTTTTAGGAGCTTGAATTGGCTCGGCCTTTTGTGCTCCGATTGTTCTTGTTGTTTTTTTAGGTGTGTTGTGTTGGTGCTGCGATTTGTAATGTTTTGAGACTCTCTTTCTTTTTCTTCATAATTATGTATATTGATCACCATCCTTGGTGAGAAGGATGAATGCTTGATCTTGTAGCCCGTTTTGAAGAAATGAAATTGTTCAGGTGAGCTTTCTGAGCCCCCGTTGATTCTTAAAAAAAAGAATTTTTTTGTCCCGATTATACTTCCGAACCCAAATCAAGGTGGTGGTATGGCAAGGAACATGTTTTTGCTAATAATATTGTAAAAGTAAAGTACTTGTACCATGTCATAGATAGTCAATGACACATGCATGCCACCTTTAATTTGGTAACATCTCTTGCCTTCCTCTGGGCTCTAGCTTTGCTTTTACTTCGTGTGTGATCATTGCCTTCTTGGACGTTTGCTTTAATGTGCCCTTCGGACCTGACAAATTCCACCTGATGTCCAACCTCATGTTTTCTTAGTAAAAAAATACTTCCCCAAAGTCAACAATCCTTCACCTAGTCAAAAATTTCGCCAACTACCCGTCACATCAATCTTCTGACACTAATTAAAAGTATTAAATATGAATTAATGACAAAACTCATTCCACAACCCTACCTTAATTTTCGAGATGAATCTAATGAGCCTAATTATGACATGATTAGACAACATTATGCTACAATAACCAATCTCTAATGACGGATTAATTAGGCTTAATGGATTCGTCTCGCGATTTCTAATACATTCGTGTAGTTAGTTTTGTAAATTGTCTACATTTAATACTCTTAATAGATCTTGGAAGGGAACCTAAAACAATTTCTCCAAAAATTTTCAACGAACTAAACAGGGTGGATTCAATCGCAGCCGTTCTCTGCATGCTCTGTTCTATTCCACCATGCACTTGGAGCAGGAAGCTCCAAGATAGCTCTGGCGCTGCAGCTCTTTTCCTCCATGCAATTGGATACCTTAGTCGCATCATGGTTGATTCAACGTTCTGCTAGTCCACCAATTCGTACATTTCCAGAAGCTAGAAATTAGTTGGTTGCTTATTGTTGAACAACGTAACTGCACGATGAATAGAAATAGAGGAAATTAATGTTCAGACTTCAGAGAATGTAACCACGGTTAGTTGTTGCCATACAGAAATGTTATTAGTAACGTAACATGAATACTGTAGCAATCCCCTCTGCACAGCAGCAGTAGGAAGCATGCAGGGTCACGAAATAATCACCAGAGCGGCTGCTGTTCTTCACCCTAACAGATTCTGAAGAAAACAGAGTAGCTGCGACGAGAACAGAGTTTCAGTGGATGTTCAAAACTGCAGCTTCGGGTGTTTAGTTGGTTGGGTGAAAATGTTAAGATCGTTTTTAATGTCTATTCGAGGTAATAATGTTGATTACTTACAAAACAAACTACATGTATGAACGAGAAATCTCGATACGAATCAGTTAAGCATAATTAATCTGTTATTAAAGATTATTTATTGTAGCATGGTCTAATCATGACATAATTAAGCTCGTTAGATTGGTCTCAAAAATTAAGGTAGGAATTACGGAATAAGTTTTGTCATTAATCTATATTTAATCATAATTAGTGTCTAAAAATTTATATGACGAGTAGTTGGTGAAAATTTTGAGAGAACTACATAAATATTGACGAATGACGAACTCGTGCCTTGTCTAGCTGCACGCATTTGAACGGAAACTTGATCATGCAAATCTAGTCCCACGAACGTAAGAAATTGATTGCACCCAACAAATTGTGATCGCGTCAGACACGGTGACAAATTGACGACAGAGCTGTGGCATAGGTACCAGCCAAGATATGATTGTTTAGAGCTAACGCACATTTCTTGTTTCTACTGAAAAACTATATTATTCACAGTGCGACTTGATTGTTTTACATAAGATGCATTACCGAAAGAAGCAGGGGAGCAAGTAACAGAAGTTTCTATTATACCAAACAAAAGCTCTGTTGACACTTTTACAAATCCAACAAGCACGCGGAGGAGCTCCTTACAACACCTCTACGCAGGCACCGGTCAGACCTATACAGGGCACCAGTCAGACCTTTCCCGGGGTAAACCGGCGAAAGACCTCCGAACATCACTCGGGCAAGATCCTGTCAGGATGGCACACATAGGGTTGCTCTAGGGTCGGCAAGGCCACCTAGAACGTCTTCAAACATCACGGAGATGCATGAAGAACAACATGGTAGGGTTGGAAGAGTAAGGTAAAGAAGAACGAAAAGGTAAATACGATAAAAGATAAGTTTAATAGATTCGATTGGGTGCCCTCAATCGGTCCTGGCCCTTTATATTTATATAGGGAGGGGAGACCTTGGCCCATTAGGAGTCGAAATTTTTACAAAACCGTGTCAAAATACAACTTCTAACTTGAATTTGGCTGGGCAGGGTGGTTTAACCGCATATAGGACCCGGTCTAACTGGCCTGCGTGATGTGCAGATCTTCCCGAAGTTATATCTCCTTTATCCGGACTCTGAATTGGATGTTCCACATATGAATCATGATCTACTCGACGAGACCTATCCAATAGTTAAGTCCAAATTACCTTTTGAGCAACTTGATCACACAGGTCTGATCGGTTGGGACCACTAGTCTGACCGATGCCAAATTCAGGTGCGAACAAGCTCAGTTTCGTAATGGCAATAGAAAGCATGCAATAGCAGTCAGCAGATGACGTTGTTGACATTACGAGTTCGCTAAGTACAAGGAACACAATCCGATACAGAATGAATTAATTGAGAAACTTTTTTTCGAAAGACCTGGAAAAATTCCGGCATTAAATAATAAGAAGGAGAGAAATTATAGGCACCAGGGATGTCAAGTTTTTAAACCTGTCTAGGGACAGGTCGGGGCTTCGGAATAGCCCCACAGCAGAAACCAAAAGAACACTAAAGCGATTACTCGCGTCTATGGTCATCAACTAAGGCCGCTAAAGCCTTTGCTCCTGCCGCTTCCCAAAGCCTAGCCGTGTCCCTGATGTCTTCAAAAGTTCTTGCAACCGGCAGCTCCTTGTTGTTAAAAATTCTGCAATTTCTCTCACACCAAATCTTCCAGATAACTAGGATTGCCAGCGAGTGGGTGCCCTTCGATACGTTGTTCACAGAGTTGCCGGCCAGATCAGCAAACCATTCTAAAAAATCTGACTCTTTTTCCAAGATTGGGGGCTTAGAGATATCTGACCACTCCAATTGCTAACTACCTGCCAAATAGAGCAAGTGGCCGGGCACTCTACGAAGAGATGATGAGATGTTTCGAAGTTTCTAAAACAGAGTTGGCAAAAATAGGAGTTTGGCCACTCTCTTTGTAGCAACCAGTCGGCCGTCAAGATTCTGTTTTGAAGAAGCAACCACATGAAGAATTTCCATTTGGAGGGTGCCCATACTTTCCACACTAGTTTGGGAAAAGATGAGAGAATTCCACCCTCAAACTGCATGTCATATGCTGATTTGGCAGAGTATTCTCCATTTGAGGTCTTGATCCAGACAATTATATCTTTTTCAACACTCTGATAATCAAAATGAAAATTTTCAATAAGGCCCCAAAGATTGACAAAATCATCAATCAGAGGCACTGTGAGGTCATGCATAACATCCCTAATCCATTGATCATTTAGCTAGGCTTCTGCTACCATTCTCTTTTTCCTCTTGTTGTGTCTGTAGAGTTCTGAGAACTGAATGGCCGGCACGCCACCCTCCAACCAGTTTGAAAATCAGAAAGTAGCCAATTTCCCATTGCGTACAGTTACTTTTATCGTTGCAGCAAATAAGGCTCTATCCAACTCATCCACTGGCAAATCCATTCCAACCCAAGGTCTAGTGGGAAATTTCCATTCAAACCACAACCATCTTAGGCGAAGTGGTCTACTGAAAGCTGCCAAATCAATTATCCCAAGCCCTCCTCTGTTCAGTGGTCGCTGTAATCGTGCCCAACTTACTTTACATTTCCCCCCATGCAACTGCTGGTTGCCGGCCCATAGAAAACATCTTTCTTACTTTGTCGAAGGCCTTAATGATCTGCTTAGGAGGTTTGAGTACTGTGAGCAAATAAATTGGTAGGGAGATGAGAACTGAACGCACTAGAACTCTTCTTCCTCCTGAGTTTAGGAGCTTGCACTGCCAGCCGAAAAGTTTGGAGATTGCTTTATCTTGCACTCCCTGGAGATGCATTAAACGCAACCGACCCAAAACAATAGGGATGCCAAGATAGGTTATAGGGAAGCCTACCCTTTGGCCTGGGAAGGAACTAAGAATCTCATCCAAGTTCAGGTCCTAACAGTGAATAGGTGCCACTGAGCTTTTCTGTAAATTGATTCTGAGGCCTGTTGCAGCGCCAAACTTCTTCATAATGTCAAAAACCAGATCAACATCATTTTTAATTAGATTGAGAAAGATGACAACATTGTCCGTGTAGAGTGATAGCCTGAGTTTGGCATGACGTCCCCGAAGTGTTGAGAGGCAGCCCTCTTCGGTGGCAATCTTTAAAAGATCCTGTAGATTGTTAATTGCCAAGATGAACAGATATGGTGATAGAGGATCACCCTGTCTAAGGCCACGCTTGTGCTTGACTGTTGGGCCCGGTATTCCATTTAGCAGCGCTGAAGATGAAGAACTGGAGAAGATTAAAGCCAGCCAATCCCTCCATCTTGCAGGGAACCCTTTCTTCTCCAACAGTTCTAGCAGATACTCCCAAGAAACAGAATCAATTGCCCTAGAAATATCCAACTTCAAGAGCAAGGCTGGTGTTTTTGTTCTGTGGTATGCTCTGGCCAAATTTATAACATAAAGGAAGTTATCTTGAATGCATCTTTTCTTGATGAAGTGCAAAATCAAACAGTGCATAACCCTGTCCTTGTCTGATATGGCTAGAAATGAGTCTCTCCTTATAGCTTCTTCATATTTCTGGTCGGATCCTCCACTGAATGATTTCTTATTCAATCATGGGCCGATGACACCTACTTTAGTACATGTGTTCATACTGACAGGTTTAGACATAAACTCAAGTACTCTTTTTACTCGTTTAAATGAGAAACCTACTCATCGGCTGAAAACCAAAGATTATAAGGGATGGTCAGGTTATATTGCTGAGCATGCCAAAATAGGCCCAATCACCAACAAAGAACATGTCGCCTTCCTCACAATGTGGTTGGAAAAATTCTTCTTCTGTGGAAAATCGATAGGGCCAACTTCCAACTTTCAAACTTTGGCTGAACTCATAGTTGGAGGAAGCGAGATCTCTCTTGGAAAGTATTTACTAGGAGCAGTCTATCATCTGCTTCATCAGGTGTCAATCAAATTATCAGCTGGCCAACCCATTGGTACTCCAGGCGGTCCTTGGTGGTTCATAAACATGTGGTTGAATCTCTATTTTCATTCCATCCTTTCCCAGAATATTTACCAGTCAGTCTTCCCAAAAAGATCAACCTGATGATGTTCCTCTGGAAACTCGTCGATATCTGAATTTCGGCAAAGTTGTCTCTATGTCCCTAGGCAACAAGCGCTCCCCTGCTTTAGTAGTCGAATACTTTAGGATCTTTTACTGTTCTATTAAGAAAGATTTGATCATTTGGCTACCCTGATTCTGTTTTTGAATCAACGTTTATTTTTTATGATATCACCAGTGATCATTACTGCAGACTTATTTTTGAAGAAGCTATCAAACTAGGGCTCCTTCCTGCCGATTGTTTTGGAAAAAACCAATTGGCTACTTATGAATTCTACAGTCCATCGGCTGCTGCCCGTCAGCTGGGACTCGACCAATTGCCGATTGGCCTTTACTTCACAGATTTGATCAAACAAAGAGAAGTAATTTCTAAGAGGACCACTATCGATTGCTGCAGAATTTGATTCCTAACTCTGCTACCATAGATCTGGATTCCTAGAGAGTTCAGCCCTTCTCCTCAATCCTCTTCAAAACCTGGTGGTTAGAATGGAGGCAACATCTCTTCTGTGTGTCTCCCCAGATATATTGTCTCGGGATTGATTCGTCGTACGTGGCTCCTGCTGATGAGGTAACTTCTTGTGTTAAATTCTATCCCCAACAATTTATTATTATTCTAATCGGCTTTCTTTTCTCAAACTAGCACTATCAGCCCTCCTGCTCCTAGCCAAAGTGTCAAGCCGATCAATTATCTCCCTCCTCGAGATTATCCATATATTGGCAATAATGCTCCTTTCTATTATATTACTTATGCGCCCCTCCATCGGGTGCAAAGTGGTGATTCAGCCGATTCACTCTAACAAGAATCGCAAGGTCTATGCTGATATCCCAATTGACATACCTACAATGGCTAGGGTTTTTATTGATGCTGCAAAGGTAATCTCCGGGCTGATTGACTCCTTTTTTCTTTGATATTCTCAGTCTAAATTTTTTATTTTCCTTGCAATCATGCGGCCTAGTTGGATAGGTTTCGGATACAAGAGCGCATCGGCCGATTAGACTACCCATCTTTTATTAGAGGAACAACCTGAAGAAAACCCAGCAGAAGAAGAAAGTAGCCGATCAATCATATCAACAACCATTGGAATATCCTTCAGGAGCTAAACTAGATGATCATGAAACAAAAGGAAATCATATCCTGATGCAAATGCTGACAGAACAACCTATCTCTTCTCGACCTAAGGTACTGATTTTGGATGTCGACCTTGCTCCTTTCAGTTGGATTACACATTTTCTTCTGCTCAGATTGCTTCAGAACAACTGGAAACGATGTTGGGATCAATAGAAGCATATCAATTCATCTCAATCGAAGCATACGGAGTTGATGAGAATGCTCCAGCAGATTGATGAAGAGCTTGTTCATGAAGAAAGAAAGCTAGAGAACCTCCCAAACATGATTGCTGACATGGAGCAACGCAAGAATACTCTTGTTTAGAGAGTTCAAGTTCTTCAAAGGGAGGAATGACCGATCGAGGGTTCAGCCGATGCCGATCGTCATGACATTGAAGAGGCAGACCAACTGCGTCGGGACGCTATTATTGCAATCCATTCTCTAGGAATAGTTTAGTCCATCTCCTGTCAAACTAGTATTTTTGTAACTTGAACTTGTACTCGCACTTTGAACTTGCTCTCGCCTAGCTGGTCTTTAATGTATCTGCGAACTTCCAACGCTCCGTATTTACTTCCTTTTGACCGAAACATTTGCAATTGTCCTATAAATATGAGTTTCCTTTGTTTTTTGTCTCATTCTTTGAACAATGGCTTCTTCGTCCTTGGTGAACCAGGTTCGTTTCTCTTATTCCTTTACTTCTCATCTTAGATCTTTCTTGATATTTTCTTTTATTCCCACCATATGAAGATGTGGAAGGGTTCATGTTGAACATCAATGCCTTCGGTGCGAATCAGCAGACGCAACCCTCTAGGCAGGAACAAGGTCTTTGTCTTGTGATTTCTGCCGACAAGAAGAAACTAGAGGCACTAGAAGCAGAGAGAACCCATCTTCTTCAAGAATTAGATCGAGTAGGTGAAGAAATCACCTTGGTTAGGGTAGAATTAGGTAAGGCAAAGAGCATGATCAATCCCTGATGTATATGAGCTTTTAGCCGATGTAATCAGTTTTCTTGATCCGAATTTAATGAGAATCGACTATTGTGTTGTTTAATGAATTATATCATTCAACACGCCTGTCAACTTTATTCAGTGGCTTCTTGATTGTAATGGATTTCCTCATAATTGCTTGATCATCTGTCACTCCATTACTGTCATCATGTGACATTGATTTGTCCTCTCCTCCTCTCTTCTCCCTATAAGATGTACCCTTTTGCCAGAGGCTCATAGAATTAGGGTCATAGCCATTTGTCTGATGGATTCAAGATCGGCTCCTTTTAGGCATGAGAGGTATCCTCTTCTTAGAGTGTTCTCAAGAAACCAAAAACACCACTTCTCATTGACAAACTTCGCCTTGAAATAGTTTTACGACTAGATAATGCAAGGAAGCTTGTAGTCTCTATTAGTGAGGACCAGGAGCGTCTGAAGACCAGTGGTGGGTCGCTCCTCAGTGATGAGTGATTGAAAACCTTGTGTGGACTGATGCTTGGCTCATTATTGTAGGTGCAGGTTGCGGCTTGACTGGTGTTGGTCAGGTGAAGAACAAGCACGAAAGGTCTATGCCGTGGAGGCCTCCGGGTGATGGAGAGACAAGTAGGCTTGGTTCGATGGGCCCGGTGGCCGATGGGGTCAAGTGCGAGCCGCATGGAGCAAGAAGAGCGAGTTGAAGTCATGGACATGGGCCAGTGCAAGGTGGTGGTTCGCGACCGAAGCTTGCACTCGGGGTTTGGTGGTTTGCCCACAAAACCATTGGAGGATGATTTCTTGGTATGGGCCTCAAAACCAAGCCCGAAGGCCCAACGCGACGGAGACGGTGATCTGGGAGTGTGGGGAAGCTTCGAGGCAGGGGGCACGTGGCGTGATTGTGGGGCTTGCGTCGAGGCTAATCGAGTCCGCGGTGGAAGTGTGTCCGCTCGATGAGAATATTCGAAGACTTGACCAAAATGCCCTTGAGGGGTGTGTATCTTAATTTTAAGTTGTAGGGGTAGCATTATCATTTGCCTCCTCCGGTGGACTTCATATATATAGCAGACAGGTGGATGGCATTTCTCTCGCTCCCTAGCCCTAGCTCTTTCTCCCCCGGATGATTTGCTTCCTTTGTTCGATACATAGGCTAGATAAATTCCTGTATAGAATCTGACCTCTGGATGTATGGAAGAATTCGGCGTTGTGATGATTTCCCTCTCTTAGCTCTTGGTGATTTTCGTGTCATTTTCGGAGCTATTTTTGGGTATTTTCGTTCGTCGCTTGATTCGTCAATTTGAGGGCGTTTCTCTCCGGATTTCTTTGAGGGGGTCATGGGTGAGTGCCTTGTTCCTCTTTTTGGATGATCTGGACCCCTCAAACATCGGGAATCGCCTTCAATTTGTGAGTTTTTGGATGAACCCTAGTTCATAGTGTTCTTGGCCAAGACTTGTGATTCCTTGAGTTGTAGTGGGTTAGAGGTCGAGATTTTTGGGGCATAACCTCTCCTTGAGGTATTCATCCTTCCCCCAAAGTTTCGCTTCGATCCACCAAGCCAATCGGGAGATCCATCGATTTGAGGAAAAGTCTTCTCTCTTGTGTTCTTTTCCTAGATCTTTTTCCTGGTGGTGATTCCTTGATCTTTTGGAGGAGATCTTTTGGGAAAAGATTCTTTGTGCTGTTCAGAATCTATGGTTTAATTTTCATGATTTTAGGAGGTTGTTTGATCGAGATTTGGATTTTCCCTCCTTGTGCACGAAGGTTGTTTCTGGATCTCCGGAAGTTGTGGAGTCTCTATAACATTGTCGTGGAGTCTCTGGAAGTTGTGGAGCTTCTAGAAGTTTGTTGCGGAGTATCCAGAAGTTGTGGAGTTTCCGGAACTTCGTTGCGGAGTCTCTGTAAGTTGTGGAGTTTCCAGAACTGTGTTGTGGAGTCTACGTAAGTTTGCTGAGTTTCCGATCTTTCGAGTTGAGTTTGCTTCCGCGTTGCTTCTAGGCTTAACCTAACTTGTTCCTAAGGTCAGTAGGTCCGTTGTGACTACGTGACCTTGGCAAGATCGTGTGGAACTCTTTGGAAGTAATTTTGGGGGCATAGGTTGAGTTCTCATCAGAGAATTTTTATCAGCTCCTATTCACTCCCCCCCTCTCTGGTTGCCTATTCGGTCCTTCAATTAGTAATGTTGAGGAGGGGTCATTCTTGAGATGTCCTCTTTTGGAGTACAGAGTGCGGTCCACCAATTTTATTTTAGCAAAGCTTCAGAGCCACCTCTTCATTTTTGGGAAATGTATCACTGCATTATTGTCAGTCATCGAAGGTCGAGTCATTCACGGGATGGCTGTTTCCATATTCACCAGATCCAGAGACTCTCTCTCCATCCATTCGGCTCCAACCCTGATCTTGTCTCTTCCTGGTACTTTGCTATAAATGGACCCTAGTGTCCATCGGCTGTGTGCACCTTCAACCATTGCTCATAGAATAGATCTAGTAGGGTGTAGTCTCTTGCTTTTCTCTTTTTTCTTCTTCCCCAACCTCTCTGATAGCTAGAAGAATTCTTGTGATATGGTGTAGGGCATGCTTCTCTCTTTAGCCTTAGCTCGTGAAGCCAGGAGGTACAACAGCTAGAAGAACCCTTGAGATCAACTTGGGTGCATCAGCTGCTGGATGGTAGTAGACAGAATGCCCCATGCATCAAGAAGAAGAACAAGCCTATGTCCTGTTCATAGCAGGTTTTGGAGTAAGGTCACAGAATCGGTGAAGGATCTACTCGAACTTGTGCTTCATTTTGTTTTTCTCTTTCTTTGTTCTCTTCTCTGGACAATATCATTAGTCATTTAGTGATGATGAACATAATTGGCTACCATGTATTTTCTGATTTGTTATCGTAGAATCCCAATGTAGTCTTTCAATTTGAGATGTAACACCACCATGTAACCAGAGATGAGAATATATATATATATATATTAGGAGCCTACGGCTTTCTATACCAATTGAAAGCCCCATCCAACCTAACCACACTGGTCCAACCCAACCACCTCCCCACCCAACCTAGCATCAGCCTGCCCCCGCCCTCCCAACCGGCTCCACGTCGGCACCCGTAGCCCCCTCGGCGCGCCCCCGGGCCACGTGCGGACCCCCCTCGCCCCACCCGCCACCTTGTCCGTGCAGCACGTGCCACCCGATTCACTCTAACAAGAAACGCAAGGTCTGTGCTGATATCCCAATTGACATACCTACCATGGCTGCAGTTTTTATTGATGCTGCAAAGGTAATCTCCAAGCTGATTGACTCCTTTTTTCTTTCATATTCTCAGTCTAAATTTCTGATTTTCCTTGCAGTCTTGCGTCCTAGTTGGACAGGTTTCAGAAACAAGAGCGTCATCAGCCGATCAGACTAGCCATCTTCTACCAGAGGAACAACCTAAAGAAAACCCAGCAGCAGAAGAAGTAGCTGATCAATCATATCAACAACCCTTGGAATATCCTTCAGGAGCTAAACTAGCTGATCAAGAAACATAAGGAAATCTTGTCCTGATGCAAATCCTGACAGAACAACCTATCTCTTCTCGACCCGAGGTACTGATTTTGGATCTCGACCTTGCTCCTTTCAGTTGGCTTACACATTTTCTTCTTCTCAGATTGCTTCAGAACAACTGGAAACGATGTTGGGATCAATAGAAGCATCTCAATTCATCTCAATAAAAGAAAGCTCTAGTAGACTGATGAAGAGCTTGTTCATGAAGAAAGAAAGCTTGAGAACCTCCCAAACACGATTGCTGACATGGAGCAACGCAAGAATACTCTTGTTTAGAGAGTACAAGTTCTTCAAAGGGAGGAACGGTCGATCGAGGGTTCAACCGATGCCGATCATCATGACATTAAAAAGCTGACCAACTGCGTCGAGACGCTATTAATGCAATCCATTCTCTAGGAATGGTTTAGTTCATCTCCTGTCAAACTAGTGTTTTTGTAACTTGAACTTGTACTCGCACATTGAACTTAGTGTCACCTAGCTGGCCTTTAATGTATCTGCCAACTTCAAACGCTCTGTATTTACTTCCTTTTGACTGAAACATTTGCAATTGTCCTATAAATATGAGTTTCCTATGTTTTTTTAGTCTCATTCTTTGAACAATGGCTTCTTCTTCGTCCTTGGTGAACCAGGTTCATTTCTCTTATTTCTTTCCTTCTCATCTTAGATCTTTCTTGATATTTCCTTTTATTCCCACCATAGTCTCCCAACTGTGAGGATGTGCAGAGGATCCTGTTGAACATCAATGCCATTGGTGCGAATTGGCAGACGCAACCCTCGAGGTAGGAACAAGGTCTTTGTCTTGTGATTTCTGCCGAAGAGAAGAAACTCGAGGCACTAGAAGCAGAGAGAACCCATCTTCTTCAAGAATTAGATCGAGTAGGCGAAGAAATCACCTTGGTTAGGTTAGAATTAGGCAAGGCAAAGAGCATGATCAATCCCTGATGTATATGAGCTTTTAGCTGATGTAATCAGCTTTCTTGATCCGAATTTAATGAGAATCGGCTATTGTGTTGTTTAATGAATTATATCATTCAACACGCCTGTAAACTTTATTCAGAGGCTTCTTGATTGTAATGGATTTCTTCATATTTGCTTGATCATCTGTCACTCCATTACTATCATCATATGACATTGATTTGTCCTCTCCTCCTCTCTTCTCCCTATATAATGTACCCTTTTGCCCAGAGGCTCATAGTATTAGGGTCATAGCCATTTGTCTGATGGATTCAAGATCAGCTCCTTTTAGGCATGAGAGGTATTCTCTTCTTAGAGTGTTCTCAGGAAACCAAAAACACCACTGCTCATTAACAAACTTCGCCTTGAAATAGTTTTACGACTAGATAATGCAAGGGAGCTTGTAGTCACTATTAGTAATGTTGAGGAGGGGTCATCCTCGAGATCTCTTGTTTTGGAGTACAGAGTGCGGTCCAGGTACCGGGCCCTTCTCTGGCAGCATTTCTATACCAATTGAAAGCCCCAGCCAACCTAACCACACCTGGTCCAACCCAACCACATCCCCACCCAACCCAGCATCAGCCTGCCCCGCGCCCTCCCAACCGGCTCCATGTCGGCACCCGTAGCCCCCTCGGCGTGCCCGCGGGCCATGTGCGGACCCCCTCGCCCCACCCTCCACCTTGTCCGTGCAGCACGTGCCACCCGCACCACGTGCGCACCGCCCGTCTTCAATTCCTAGTGCGTTCCATAGTTTCCCGTCATATCTTTACATACGTTTCATCATACAAACTCCCCATGGTTCTTTTTCGGTCGTTTTCTGTTGCAACAAATCCACGCTTGCATTAAATGCCTTATTTGATCAACTCGAATGCATGCCAACATGGATGACATTAATCATCTCATTTTGTCATATAGTTTTAGTGGTGTACAAGATTATATCAATGCTAATAATTTTTTTGTATGTTGATTAAGGTATGTACGACTCGTGCATGTTCTTTATATGACATGGATTTGGCCCATAATTTAATCATGACATTGACATGGGTCATCAATAATGAGTGGTTGTCTATTTTGTCAACACATTTATCAACGGTGTCTAGGTTTGGAAACTAGGTCTACTGTTCCACCAAGTATATACTGCATCTATATATAATTCATATAACTTATAGGTATATATGACTATTTAGGAAGTTATATACATAGAGAGTAGTTTCGTGTTTGTACGCGTTGGACGGGGACGTGCGCAGGCTGCTCTCGCATGACCGATAGCTATGTTTCGTATGACATTAGCTATGTTTCGTATGAGGTTGGTGATATAAACGACTCGTTGATGATGTTTATACAATGTATGTATTGATCCCATAAATATTACACACCCTTCACATGGTTCTTGAATCTTTTAGGTGGTTCGTTCAAATGCTTATTTTCTGAACACATTTATCAATGGTGTCTATGAAACACACCAATGATTTGTTAATTTGATTCACACTTTAAAAGATTTGTTTATTGTTTAAAACATTCTATATATGATCTCTATTAATAGTTTCTATGACCTAAAGGTATATATGACTTTTGGGAAGGTTTATACACATGGGGGTAGTGTCGTCCATGTACGGGCGCGTACGGTGACGTGTGGAGGTGGTTTCCGGAGACACGCCAGTTACTTTTTTAAACCGTGCTGTAGAAAAGGATTAGGACAGCTCCCCCTCCCTCCCCCACCGCCCCACCATTTTGTCCCCACTCGCCCCACTTGCTCCACCCCGGTTGCCTGTTCATATTCTCCGGCCACGGCGGCGGTAATTTGAGGTACCGGGCCCTTCTATGGCAGCATTTTGACAAAATCTTCTCTGGCGGCGTTAATTTTTTCCTATTTTGATTTTGTTGCATCGTTGACTACTACGGTGATGGATATTCACGACACTGGAGGCGGAGGATCCCACTCCGGCACCATGCCCAATGGCGGCGACCGCGTGCCTGATGGCGACGGCGGCCGCGGAGGTGGAGGATCCCACTCTAGCGCCAAGCCCAATGACGGTGACTGCGTAACTGATGGCAACGATGGCCGCGGATGCGAAGGATCCCACACCGGCGCCAAGCCCAACGACGACGACCGCGTACTTGACGGCGACGGTGATCGTGGTGGTGGACCGGGAGGCGAAGCCGGCCATGGACCTAGAGGCGATAGTGACACTCGACCCGACGTCCGGAGCGCTGTCCCCACCGCACCGCCCGTCTTCAATTCCTGGTGCGTTCCACAGTTTTCCGTCATATCTTTACATACATTTGATCATACAAACTCCCCATTGTTCTTTTTCAGTCGTTTTCCATTGCAACAAATCCACGCTTTCTTTAAATGCCTTATTTGAACAACTCGAATGCCCGCCAACATGGATGACATTAATCATCTCATTTTATAATATAATTCCAGTGGTGTACAACATTATATCAATGCTGATAATTTTTTCATATGTCGATTTAGGTATGTACGACTCGTGCATGTTCTTTATATGACATGGATTTGGCCCATAATTTAATCATGACATTTACATGGGTCATCAATAATGAGTGATTGTCTATTTTGTCAATGCATTTATCAATGGTGTCTAGGTTTGGATGATATATTGAATCTTTTCTTGGATTCACGTTTAATAAACTAGGTCTGTTGTTTCCACCAAGTATAATAAACTAGGTCTGTTGTTTCCACCAAGTATATACTGCATCTACATATAATTCATATGACTTATACGTATATATGACTATTTAGGAAGTTTTATACATAGAGAATAGTTTCGTGTTTGTACGCGCTGGACGGGGACGTGCGAAGGCTACTCTCGCATGACTGATAGCTATGTTTCGTATGACGTTAGCTTTGTTTCGTATGAGGTTGGTGGTATAAACGACTCGTTGATGATGTTTATACGATGTACGGGTTGATCCCATAATTATTACACGCCCTTCACATGGTTCTTGAATCTTTTAGGTGGTTCGTTCAGTTGCTTATTTTCTGAATGCATTTGTCAATGGTGTATATGATACAAACCATTGATTTGTTAATTTGATTCACTCTTTAAAAGATTTGTTTGTTGTTTTAAACATTCTATATATGACCTCTATTAATAGTTTCTATGACCTAAAGGTATATATGAGGACCAGGTCTGTCCGAGGACCAGTGGAGGGTCGCTCCCTAGTGATGAGTGATTGACAACGTTGCGTGAACTGATGCTTGGCTAGTGTGCAGGTACAGGTTGCGGCTTGACTCGTGTTGGTGTAGGTGAAGAACAAGCGCGAAAGGCTTAGCCGTGGCGGCCTCTGGGTGATGGTGAGGCAAGTAGGCTTGGTTCGATGGACCCGGTGGCCGATCGGGTCAAGTGCGAGCCGTGTGGTGCAAGACTAGCGGGCTGAAGTCATGAACATGGGCCGGTACAAGGTAGCGGATCGAGCCCGAAGCTTGCATGTGGGGTTTGTTGATTTGCCCATAAAATCATCGGTGGATGGTTTCTTGGTTTGGGCCACAAAACCAAGTCGGAGTCCCGATGCGACGGAGACGATGATCTGGGAGCGTCGGGAAGCTTTGAGGCGAGGGGCACGTGGCGTGATCGCGGGGCTTGCATCGACACTAAGCAATTCTGCGGTGGAAGCGTGTCCGCTCGATGAAGACTTGACCATATTGCCCCTGAGGGGTGTGTATCTTCTATTTGAGTTGTAGGGGTAGCGTGGTCATTTGCCTCCTCCGGTGGACTTCGTATAAATAGCGGAGAGGTGGATGGCATCTCTCTCTCTCTTGGACTCTAGGGTTTCCTCCCCCGGTAGATTGCTTGGGACTGCTTCTTTTCCAAGTATTTCCTTAGGCTAGATTCTTGTACAGACTCTGACCTCTGGATGTATGGAAGCATTCAGCGTTGTGATGATTTCCCCCTCCTAGCTCTTTGTGATTTTCGTGTCATTTTCGGAGCTATATTTGGGTGTTTTTGTTCTTCGCTGGATTCGTTGATTTGAGGGCGTTTCCTTTTGGATTTCTTTGAGGGGATCATGGGTAGATGCCTTGTGCATCTTTGTGTGTGACCTTGACCCCTCAAACGTCGGGAAAACCCTTCGATTTGCGAGTTCTTGAAGGAACCCGAGTTCTTGGAGCTTGTTCATGTGATCCGTGATTCCCGGTAATTTAGTGAGTTAGAGGTCAAGATTTTTGGGGCATAACTTCATCTAGTGACGCTTCTCATCTACCCCAAATCTTGTCTCAAGAGCTCAAGCCGTTTGGGAGATCCATGGATTTGAGGAAAAAGTCTCCTCTCTAGGGTTCATAGCCTAAATCATTTTTCTGGTGATGTTTCCTTGATCTTTTGGAGGAGATCTTTTTGGAAAAACCTTCTTTGTGTTGTTGAGAAGCTATGGTTAAAGTTTCGTGATTTTTGGAGGTCATCTGATCGAGTTTTAGTTTTTCCTTCCTTCTCTCGCGGGCTATTTTTCCCTGTTTTCTGGGGGCTGTTGGAACTTCCGACCTGACATAGGTAGTACTGATAACCTGACAGAAAGCTTTTATTAGAAGTAGCGACCTTGGGCCGGTAGTACCGATGGTCGGAAGTACCGACTCTGAGCCGGAAGTTCCGATAACTGGTTTTTGACAGACAGAAAGTCTTTTTCGGTAGTTCCGACCTTGGGCCGGTAGTTCCGACAAAACTGTTGTATGTTGATTGATCTTGTTCCTTTTCTCATTTCCTTTTAAGCTTGCTTCCGCTGTGTTCTAGGCTTGTCCTAACTTGTTCCTAGGGTCAGTAGGTCCGTTGTGACTACATGATCTTGGCAAGTCTGTGTGGGATTCTTTGGAAGTGACTTTGGGGTTTAGGCCGAGTTCTTGAGAAGAATTTTTATCGGCTCCCATTCACTCCCCCCTCTCTGGTCGCCATTTCAGTCCTTCAATTGGTATCAGAGCCAGGTTACGGATCTTCGTGATTCTAACCAGTCTAAGATCCAAAGATGGGTGACTATGGTAAGGGGTCGGGTCCTCCGCACTTCGATGGCAAGAATTACCCGATGCGGGAGAGGCGCATGGGCGTGTTTTTGCGTGGGAAGGGAACTCTGATTTGGGATGTCACTCAGAATCCAAATTATGTCATTCCAGATAGTTTTCTGCTTCCAGGATCGCGGGACATGTGCGAGGCCAACAGCAAGGCCGTTGATTACTTGTTCGGTGCTCTCTGTGCCTCGGAGTTCGAGCGAGTGTACGGAGGGAATGTGGCCGGAAAGATATGGCTTAAGCTAAGAAATGCTCATGTTGGCAATGCCCAGGTGCAAGCCCGTTTGTTTTCTACTTACCGGAGAGAGTACGAGAACTTCACTCATCTCCCCTGTGAGTCGACCGATCCTATGTTTCAGCGCTTCACCAGCATAGTCAACAACATGAGGGCCAATGTGACAGTGCTCCCATACTCGGATCATGATCAAGCTATCAAGCTTTTGCATGCCCTGGATAGGTCTGTGTGGAGTGCCAAGGTCGAGGCCATTGAGGAGTCGAGCGTGTATGACACGTTGTCGCTTGATGAGCTGTTCTCTAAGCTCAGGTCTTCAGAGGTTGATCGTGGCTTGAGAGCCAAGAGCGAGAGCCCCACTGATCCTCATAGTTTGGCTCTTGTCTCAGGATCGAGGACTAATGCTAACTCTGTTGGTTTCTCTTTGTCTTGTCTTGTGTCTTTGCCAGATGAGGACTTTGAGGTGTTGAGCGAGGATGATCTCGCCCTGTTGAGCAAGAGGTTTGGGCGGATGTACGAGAACCGCAAGAATGCAAGGCGGAGCTCGGGGATGTGCTATCGGTGCGGGAAGCACGGACACTTCATCATCGAATGCCCTGAAGTCATGGAGATCAAGAATGACTACAAGGGCAAGCCCAAGCACGACTACAACAATCACCGCTCCCAGAACGACTACAAGGACAAGCGCAGGGACAAGGGCGAGAGAAGGCCGAAGAAGAGCAGCGGGTACAAGAAGAAGACGGCTCGAGCGATGGTTACTGGAGCGAGTGACATTGACTCCACATCAAGTGATGCTTCTTCCAACACGAGCAGCGATGAAGAGCAAGATCGGCGCAAGGACAAGCGGCACATGGGCAAGAACTTCACCGGCCTCAGCTTCGTCGCACAAGGAGGCTTTTGCGGCATGGCACACTCCAAGAAGGGTGGGAAACACAGCTCGGATTCGAACTCCGACTCCGAGGAAGAGGTACGACATGATCCCAACTTCTTACTAGAGGAGAATGCTAGGCTCAATGAGTTGCTTGATAACCGTGATGATGTGCTTAGAAAGACCAACAAGGAGAAGAGGGAATTTACGTCTTTGTTGGGTGATGCTAAGGACAAGATAGTTGAGCTTGAGTCCTTGCTTGTTGATGCTAGAAATGAGATAGGTTCTTTGAAATCTGCTCCTGTTGTGTCTGACGAGGTTGATTGTAGTGACTGCAATGTTTTTCTTGCTGACTTGACTGCTCTCAAGGAGAAGCACACCTCAACGCTTGAGGAACTAGATGTGCTTAGGGTTGAGTGTGATGAATTGAAATCTAGACCTGCTTTGTTAGGTGCTTGCACTTCTTGTCCTGTGTTGCATGCTAGGCTAGATGAATCTCACACTAGGATAGTTTCTCTTGAGGCTGCTTTGAAAGCTCCCATTCCTACATCATGTTATACCTGTGAAATGCATGCTTTGAAAAGCATGGAACATGCACACTATGTTGACTATTTGCAGGATGAAAATGATGAGCTTAGGAAATTGATGAGTTGGTTGTCTGGGCATGAGCCACAGTTGAGTTTGATGTTGGCTGAGTTCAAGAGGTTTGATGGTCAGGCTTTGGGGGCTGGCAAGAGTGGTGAGAAGAGTGGTGAGAAGAGTGGTGAGGGAGAAGAGAAAGTTGGAGAGATTCCTACTCCACCACACACCGTACCCATGAACAAATATGCACCCAAGCCAAACCACCTCAGAAACAAGCTTGATACAACTCCAGACCCACCAGTGTCCCCCACAAAATAGAAAACTACCAGAAACCCATCAAGCTTGTGAGCACCCAGGGGAATGTCTTTGAAAGGAAGTCAGGAGAGAAAGCTGTTGAGAAGCCCATAGAAAAGCCACAGTCTAAGCCTAAGCCACAGCCGATCTGCTTCCATTGTGAGTATTGTGGGAGGGATGGGCATAAGGATGAGTTCTGTTTCAGGAGGAAGAGAGATGAGAGGTTCGCTAGGAAGATGGCAAACAAGGACAGGTACCACCTTTCTCGTGGTGTGCCTGAGCCTCTTAGAGGGCCTCTACCTAGAGGTGAGGTGTTTGTGCGTACAGTTCCCACTCGTGGAGGTGGAGGTGGTTTTCCTCGTAGAGATAGGCATGTTGGGTTTGGGCGTCGTGAGTTGGCTAGACGTGCTCCTTCTTGTGATCGTTACGAGTTTGGGAGGCACGATCAGAGCTTTGGGTCTCAGATGGACTACAGGCCACGTTTTCCCCTCTTGGTGCGCGTACTCCTCCAGTGAGACGTGACAGGTTCTTTGGTGGTAGGCGTGAGAGGGCACTACCTAGAGGTTTTGGTAGGATGGACTTTGCTAACCCTTCTTTTGAGCAAATGGCTCGACACTGGTTTGACTCCTTTGGTACTAACCTCAGTGTTGAGTCACTTGCTCATTCTCGTTCTCATTTTTTATTACAGGTGGGAGGCTTGGAGGACTTTTGGTTGATCAACTCCGGTTGTTCACGTCACATGACCGGAGATCGTGGGTGGTTCTCCAGCCTCACCCTGGTGAGTACGAGGGAGTACATCACTTTCGGGGATAATGGGAGAGGACGAGTGCTTGCTGAAGGTATGGTGAAGGTGACACTAGTAGAAAAGTGATTATCAGTGACGATCTGCTCGTGACGCTGCTTACTTTGGTCACAGAATGGTATGTATTCCATGACGAAATGTTCGTCTTCGTCATAAGTTGCAAGTCACGAAGATTTGGCTGAAAGAATAATGTCAAAAATATAATTTACGTCACAAAACATTAAAAGAAGATCGTCATAGATTATGTTTTGGTATGGCGTATGGTAATGATGAAACCAAGTGGTCACAGATTAGATTAGATATCGTCATAATTTATTTGAATCGTTTGGCACAACTAACGATGAAACAAATTGGTCACAAATTAGTAGTGCACTTAAGGACGTGGGATGTGTCTGCCACACGGCCCATAATTTTTTTTTTCTGTGGGCCACAACTAGGTCCTTTTAATTGTCTTTTGCAAAAATAAAAGGCTCCCGCGGAGCATCGAACTAGGGACCTGGTGATACACAGGTAGCAGCTCTACCACTGCGCTACATGGTCTTTCATGTTGTAAGTATGCAGTTTTTTTATTTGTCACTTTATTAATGAATAATGGGCCTTTACCTGGATCCATGCGAAGTTGGGCCGAGTGCCCTTGATCGCGGCCAGATGTGTTGTGTCTCGTCGCCCTTCGTAGCTATCATATCGCGGCCAGATCGTCTCGGCCAGGGTTTTGGTCGTCGAGGCCATATCGTTTTTTCTGCGGCAGCCGGCCGGTTGGTGATCGAGGCGTCGAGCTTTTCCCCATCGACACGGCGGCGACGTAGGAGAGCAGCGCCAGCACGCGAGACGAGGGCAGAGGAGGCCTCGGGTGCAGGAAACTAGCGCTAGCGCGATGAGGGTGTCGGAATCACTTAAAACTTTTTTTACAACATAATACACCAAAAAGAGTAGCTCATGCAAGTTTTAAGATTTTTTAAACAAGATTAGATGATTTTAACATTTATTCTTTATTAAATCAACAAATAATTACATTAATATGCAAACTTGGTCTGAAAATTTCCAAAACTTCACACAACATCATAGTTTGGATCCATAAGCATCTCAAAAAAAGTGTCAAATGATTTCGACTAACTGGCACTATACATCCCACATAGGGATCAACAACTCTCGCTAAGTGTCAATGGCATGTGTGAGAGATGTATGTTTTAGTGGGGATGTGCATCATCACTTTATCAAAATCACTTGAAACTTTTTTGACAACATAATACACCAAAAGTTGGAGCCCATGCATGTTTTCAGATTTTTTAAGTAAGAATAGATGATTCTAACATTTATTCTTTATTAAATCAACAAATAATTACAATAATATGCAAACTTGGTCTGAAAATTCCAATACTTGACACATCATAGTTTGGATCCATAAGCATCTCAAAAAAGTTTCAAATGATTTCGAGTAACTCGCACTATACACCCCACATAGGGATCAACATCTCTCGCTAAGTGTCAATGGCATGTGTGAGAGATGTATGCTTCAGTGGGGATGTGCATCATCACTTTATCAAAATCACTTGAAACTTTTTTGACAACATAATACACCAAAAGGTGGATCTCATGCAAGGTTTAACATTTTTTTAAGCAAGATTAGATGATTTTAACATTTATTCTTTATTAAATCAACAAATAATTACAATAATATGCAAACTTGGTCTGAAAATTCCAATACTTCACACAACATCATAGTTTGGATCCATAAGCATCTAAAAAAAGTTTCAAATGATTTCGAGTAACTGGTACTATACATCCCACATAAGGATCAACATCTCTCGCTAAGTGTCAATGTCATGTGTGAGAGATGTATGCTTCAGTGGGGATGTGCATCATCACTTTATCAAAATCACTTGAAACTTTTTTGACAACATAATACATCAAAAGGTGGATCTCATGCAAGTTTTCATATTTTTTTAAGCAAGATTAGATGATTTTAACATTCATTCTTTATTAAATCGACAAATAATTACAATAATATGCAAACTTGGTCTGAAAATTCCAATACTTCACACAACATCATAGTTTGGATCCATAAGCATCTAAAAAAAGTTTCAAATGATTTTGAGTAACTGGTACTATACATCCCACATAGGGATCAACATCTCTCGCTAACTGTCAATAGCATGTGAGACACTGCTCCCACCTCACACCTCACCCATTCTTCACTGCCTCGCCTCTATCTCCGCTCGTGCGAGGAGAACGAGCTCTGCCCCGCACGCCGCTCCACCGCTGCCGCCCTCTGTCATGCCGGTCTCCACCGAGTTCGACGACAACGACCTCCTCGACGACGGAGAAGCCCCCTCCGCCACGCCTGTCCGCCCATCTCCGGTCACCAGCGCAGCATAAAGCATAATGTGGCAGACACAGTATCGAGCAGTCGAGCAGAGAAAGGTAAGCCATGCTTTAAATTGTTAAAGCAGGGTGGACCCTGTAACTAGTTTTCTACCCCTATGTCTATGTTGCACGGATACAGATACGCGGATACAACAATTTTAAAAAAAAACCCGATACGCAGATACGTTTACTATTTAAAAATAAAATAAAAATAGTAATAATGTAGGTGTTTTAATTTAGAGTGAAATGCACGGTGGGTACCTGAACTTGCAGCGCTGTGTCAAATAGGTTCATGAACTTAGAAACTAGACATCTAGCCCCTCGAACTTGCGAACCCGTTCACCCCAGGTCCAGCCTAGTTTTGCATGGAGGTTTTGCATGAGCACTGTAGCGATGCTGACGTCAGCGATGACATCAACACTCCTTAATTTGCAAAATTGATATATTTTTATTCGGAGCTCCAAATATAGCAAATAATATATCAATTTTGGTCGTCTCGACGAGCTCTTTGCAATGGTGTACTCCGTTTTGTTATTTGAGATAATTTTATTCCATATAAAATTAAATATTTCTATAAAACGACGTACCTGATGGGCATTGTTTTAATGAAAAACGTGCAACGGTGTGGTCTAAAAAAAGTTACGGGACGAAGCAACCGTATGCTACGAAAACTCAGAAACGGCCAATGCGTAGCTTCAAAAAGAAAGAAAAGAAGAAACACGAGCCTTGGCTAGGGTTACCATTGGTGCGCTCGTCCTTTTTTCTTGGGTACTACAGGAGTGGAAGCATGCATGCATGGGCACTGATCTGGCTGGACAGCATCACGGTTGCGAGGAAAGGCTCCTCGAGAGCTTGCCGCTGAGGGAGGAGCTAGCGTTGGAGAAAGTGCAGTGTCTGCCTGTCTGGCTAATCATGCCATGCATTATTCGGGATCTCGTGGAAGCCCTGCAGAATCGTGTGCAAAGATGCCTGTTCTTGTTCTTGGTTCCGGCCTTACGGGCTGGGTACGTTGTTTTATAGAATAATATATCACTTATTTTATAAAAATATTTAATTTTACATTAAATAAAACTATCTCAAATAACAAAACGGAGTACACCATTGCAAAGAGCTCGTCGAGACGATCAAAATTAATATATTATTTGCAATATTTGGAGTTCCGAATAAAAAGATATCAATTTCGTAAATTAAGGAGTGTTGATGCAATCGTTGACGTCAGCATCGCTACATTGCTCATGCAAAACCGCCATGCAAGCCATGCAAAACCGGGTTGGACCTGGGGTGAACGGGTTCGCAAGTTCGAGGGGCCAGATGTCTGGTTTCTAAGTTCATGGACCTATTTGACACAACGCTGCAAGTTCAGGTGCTCACGGTGCATTTCACTCTTTAATTTAGTATTTTTACACATATACATATATTATCTTCAATTACCTTAAGTAAAAAAAAACTAGGAGACTTTTGGACCTAAAGTCGGAGAAAAGCCCATAAAAAAGGCCCAGCCCACCTTATCCTCTGTCTCTAAGCTGCCTCCCACCCAGACACACACACCTTATCTCCTTCGCCTCCCACCCAGTCGCACACAACGCTTGGCCGCATATCTCTCGTGGCAGAGCAGGCGCGCGGGCGGCGGTGCAGCGGCTCGGGCGTGGCTCGGCGGATCTAAGGCTCCCTCCCCTTCATCTGGCTCGCAAGCAGCAGCAGCGGCGGCGGCGGATTCATGCGGACCACCACCAGCAGCAGCGGATGCATCTCCGGCGCGGCAGATCCCGGCGGCGAGGGCCCTGCAGCGGGTTCCCAGAGGCGGATCCACCCTCCCTCTTCCTCTCCCGCAAGCAGCAGCAGTAGCAGCGGATGTTGCCTGGCGCGTCGCCGACGAGGCGACGAGCTTATCGCCGATGTGGCCGACGGGTTACCTGGCGCGTGGTTACTCAGTGCGTGTGGCATAGACCGTATCGCTAGACGCCCAAACGGCTTGGATACGTATCAGTCCACGTATCGGAATTTATTTTATTTATTTTTTTGCCGATACTCCATGGATACGTATCCAGCGCGTATCTGGTGTGTATCTGTATCGGATACGTATCCGATACGTGATACGCCCCCTCCTTGGTGTATCGGGGTAACATATTGTCATAAATCATCGTTATCCTTACATTCTTATCTGGAAATTTGTGCAGGCTTATCGTCAACAATATGGACCTGAGGAGGTCAAGAGCATGAAACAAATGAGGGTAAACGCACTATCTGCTGTAGCAGGAATGCAGGATCCATATTTGCTTGAATAGATTCCACTTTCTTTTATTTTACTAACTATGGTAGTAATAATTCGGACTTTTGACCTTTTAAAGTACGTGTGTTTTTTTAGCCATAAGCATTACCTTTGCCATTTTGTGTTTGAATCTTCACTTTTTTGTGTAAAACTAGCTCTTGTTCTCATCTGGTCCTTCCGTCCATGACATTTAATTAGGATGTGCGTTTTCTGTTCTTTTGTGAAAATAGTGCCATAATAGGATCATACCATACAAGTAATGTAGCCATGTGGCAATCTGCAGTATTGACATTGAGCACCAGCCATGGTGTAAATTGTTGTAGGTATCTAGCAGGCATTATCATTTGCTATCAAGCAATGCTCAGCAGGCACACTGTATTTGATTAATATAATGGCTATTGCAAGCCTTACAGAGGATAGAGATTATAATATTACCCATAAACGTAAAATTTCAAATCCTCCATGGTTGCGATGGTACCATTGTGTGACCTGTAAGAGTAATATGGAGACAAATAGATTCATAGAATGGCACCAGGGACTTTGTAAAATATTTAAAGCTATATTACAGATAACGGACAAGTAAGCAAGAAGATATACAAATTCCAATTTGTCTGATTTGAACTTTGATAACATTGACTGAAAGTGGCTTGCTAGTTGATACTAGAATTTCTTGCTTCTGTTAAGTGATGTAGCCTATGGAACCATATGAACATTTTTTTTCTGTCTGAAGATGGTCAACAAACTCTAGGTTTATATGCCTTTTTGTTTTTCTCACTCTTGGCAGGTTGAGTTGGAACTATTACGCTTCCTTTGTGAGAGGATTGTGAATAGACAAAAAGTGAAGGTACAGTATCTATTAATTGTGTATTTGCGTACCTTTTGTTTCTCAGGAAATTTAATATCATCAGCCAATATTGTATTTTCTTTTGGCAAAAGCAGAATAGAAGATTTTAGGCAGTGAACTACAAATTGCACTTTTTTTTATGCCTGCATGTTAAGCAATGTGCAAATAAAGTAGTTTTTTTTATATTGTGATAAAGTGGCAAAGTCCAGGGTACACCGAAAGTTTTTTTTTTTTTGAAATTATGCACCGAAAGGTTGCTGCTATTCAGTTTTGATGTCAATTATTATAGCCCAGATGGGTATTTCCTTGTCCTGCATCCCAATTGTCCACCTTTCCATCAATCTGAAAAGTAGAAACCAACCTTGTGACTTCGAATGCAGAGCACTTTTATTGTCATCTTGCAAATTTCTTATTTGACATTGTGATAATCTATTGTGGTCATCCTATCTTAACACATTACTTGGCATTTTTGTTTACTAACTTTAATCTTGATTCTTAATATCCCAGAAAGATTTGGTTGTGTGTGCACATGACATACTTGCTGCAAGAAGGATTACTTCTGTATCCTCCATGTGTCATAGGCTTATAGCTCCTTACTCTTATTGCACTTTTGCTAACAAATCTGATCATCTTATTGCCCTTTTTTCATGTCCAAATCTGAGATAAGAAATAATGGCTGCCTACAGTGCCTTCACTTACTGAACTTCGATGTTTATTTCTATATGCAGAGCCTAGCTGAAGAGAGTGCTCAGGAAGCTAGAAGGCCAAAGGTAATTCAGTAGCCCCATTAACATCTTTGCTAATAACTCTCGCACAATGACAAGTTTGCGTCTCTAATGACAAGTCATACTTATGCTTGGTTCATCTGATGTTGGCTCGGAGTCTACTAACAACAGCATGGATGTAGATGGTCGCATTGGTGAGGACCTCAATGGGGATGTTCCAAAGAGGACTGGAGCAAGAGAAAAGACAAGTGATCTGAGTGTATGTGCTGTTGGATAGTGATCTGAGTGTGTATGGATAGTGATCTAAGTGTATGTATGCATGTATAAAATAAAAGAAAAGAGTATTTTGATTTCCTTTTTTTTAATTCCACATTGGTAACGGGAGTTGTTTCTGTGACAAATACATAATTGTTTCTATGGCGAATTTGTAATTACATCTGTGACTATAGTGATGGTAAATCCGTGACCATTTCATATCAAAGTGTGACAATGAAAAAGAGTATTCTGTGACGATTTAAAAATGTATTATGTGACGATTCCTACACGATAACGTCAGCTGCACGCTGACGTGGCAGCTGACGTCAGTGCTGACGTGGCATACGTTGGGGAACAAATCCAAACGGCCGGTAATGACGAAAAAATAAGGCTATCTGTGACCAAATCAGATCGTCACATAACAAGAAACACCGTTAACGGCGCCGTCAAGACGCTCGACACACGGAAGATTATGATGAAAATGGTGTTTCATCCATGACTAAAAGCGATCGTCACAGATTGAAACCACTTCAATGACGACACATCAATCGTCGCAGAATAGCGACACATCTGTGACGAAAATTTGCATTTCATCACCGATAGATAAATGTGACGCGACCCTAATGACGAAACCCAAATCGTCACAAATTACTATCTGTGACCAAAACGATGTTTTCAGTGACGAAAGGTAAACGTCACCGATGCCAACATCCCTACTAGTGTGAGTAGCAAGTTGACCTTAAGAAGTGTGGCTTTGGTCAAGTCACTTGGTTTTAACCTGTTGTCAGTATCTCAGTTACTTGACGAAGGTTTTGAGGTTTGTTTTAAGTCGGGCGCTTCTCGTGTGCTTGATTCTCAAGGCAATCTTGTCTGTACGATCGTCCCCGAGGGTCAAATCTTTCGTGCCGATTTTTCTCAGTCTGTTGGTCCTCCTCGATGCTTTGTTGATGGCGTTTCGGTCGAGCTTTGGAAATGGCATAGGAGGTTGGGACACTTGAGCTTTGAGTTGCTTTCCCGCTTGAGTGGTCTTGATCTTGTCCGAGGATTGCCTAAGTTGAAATTCGAGAAGTATTTGTTTTGTGCATCTTGTCGGCATGGAAAGATGGTTGCTGCTTCTCACGCCCCTCTGACTGTGGTCATGACCGAGCGACCTTGTGAGCTGTTGCACATGGATTTGGTTGGGCCAGCTCGTGTTCGCTCTGCGGGTGGGAAGTGGTATGCTCTTGTTGTGGTTGATGAATTTTTCGAGGTACTCTTGGGTTTTCTTTTTGGAGGATAAGAGCGAGACATTTGGCTTTGTTCGAGACTTGATCTTGAGGTTGAAGAATGAGAGACATGGTGATGCCATTCGAGCTATATGCAGTGACAATGGCACAGAGTTTAAAAACTCTCATTTCGATAACTTTTGCAGTGATCTTGGTCTCGATCATCAGTACTCTTCTCCATACGTTGCTTGCCAGAATGGCGTAGTGGAGAGGAAGAACCGGACCCTTTGTGAGATGGCCAAGACGATGCTCGATGAGCATAGGACTCCTAGGCGTTTCTGGGCCGAGGTGGTTAATACCGCTTGCTATGTCTCAAATCGCATCTTCCTTCGTGCTTTCAAGAAGAAGACCTCTTATGAGCTGATGTATGGGCGACAACCCAAGGTGAGTCACTTTAGAGCTTTTGGTTGCAAGTGTTTCATTCTGAAGAAGGGTAAGTTGGATAAGTTTGAATCTAGAAGTTCAGATGGTATCTTTCTCGGTTATGCGATTCACTCTAGAGCATATCGTGTGCTCAACCTTGATACTAACCAAATCATGGAGGCTTGCAAGGTAACCTTCGACGAGACACAGCCATGTAGCTCTTCTGCTTTTGAGTGTGCAGGCGACGAGGAGATTGGAGCGAGGATCTTTGAGGATGAGAAGGATGGAGATGGAGACGACGACGATGATGGTGGTGATGCTCCCGTGGCTAATCGTGTACATGATACTTCCACTACGACGACAACGATCGAGGATGGTCCATCCCCTACACCCACTATGACTGAGGCTGTTCGAGTGGAGGTTGCTGCTGAGGGGGAGATTGTGTCCAGGCGTGAGGCTCCCTGGCGTGTACAGGTGGATCACCCACCGACGATGATCATAGGTGACCTTCATGAATGCACTACACGGTCAAGGTCAAGAAACACTTCTCATTTCTCTCTCTGCTTTTGTTGTGTCGTTTGAGCCCAAAGATATTCGACACGCTTTGTCTGACGAGAATTGGGTGAATTTCATGCATAAGGAGTTGGAGAATTTTGAGAGAAACCAAGTCTGGGTGTTAGTCGATCTACCGCCAAATTGCCGTCCCATTGGTACCAAGTGGGTGTGAAAGAATAAAGAGGGTGAGAATGGGATGGTTGTGAGAAACAAGTCGAGGTTGGTGGCTCAGGGGTTCAACCAGAAAGAGGGTATAGATTATGAGGAGACATTTGCTCCTGTGGCCCGTTTGGAGGCAATTAGGATCCTTCTAGCCTTTGCCGTGGCTAAAGGGTTCAAGTTGTACCAAATGGACGTGAAGAGTGCTTTCTTGAATGGGGTGATAGAGGAAGAAGTGTATGTGAGGCAACCCCCGAGGTTTGAGAGTGAGAGATACCCACACCGTGTATACAAACTCCAGAGAGTGCTCTATGGGTTGAAACAGGCACCTAGAGCTTGGTATGGCAGGTTGAGAGGGTTTTTGCTGAGTAAGGGGTTTGTGATGGGCACAGTTGATAAGACCCTGTTTCTCCTTAAACATGGAAATGACCTGTTGATTGTTCAGATATACGTGGATGACACAATCTTTGGTGGCTCTTCTCATGATCTTGTTGCCAGATTTGCAGATGACATGAGCAAGGAATTTGGAGGTCATTTGATCGAGTTTTGGTTTTTCCTTCCTTCTCTCGCGGGCTGTTTTTCCCTGTTTTCTAGGGGCTGTCAGAACTTCCGACCTGACACAGGTAATACCGATAACCTGACAGAAAGTTTTTATCGGAAGTACCGACCTTGGGCTGGTAGTACCAATGGTCGGAAGTATCGACCCTGAGCCGGAAGTTCCGATAACTAGTTTTTGACAGACAGAAAGTCTTTTTTGGTAGTTCCGACCTTGGGCCGGTAGTTCTGACAAAAACTGTTGTATGTTGATTGAGCTCGTTCCTTTTCTCGTTTCCTTTTAAGCTTGCTTCCGCTATGTTTCTAGGCTTGTCCTAACTTGTTTCTAGGGTCAGTAGGTCTGTTGTGACTACGTGATCTTGGCAAGTTTGTGTGGGATTCTTTGGAAGTGATTTTGGGGTTTAGGCCGAGTTCTTAAGAAGAATTTTTATCGGCTCCTATTCACTCCCCCCCTCTCTGGTCGCCATTTCGGTCCTTCAATATATGAACTTTGGGAAGGTTTATACACACGGGGGTAGTTTCGTCCATGTACGAGCACGTACGGTGACGTGTGGAGGTGGTTTCCGGAGACATGCCGGTCACTATTTTAAACCACGCTGTAGAAAAGGATAAGGATAGCTCCCCCTCCCTCCCCCACCACCCCACCATTTCGTCCCCACTTGCCCCACTCACTCCACCCCGGTTGCCTGTTCATCTTCTCTGGCCACGGCGACGGTAATTTGAGGTACCGGGCCCTTCTCTGGCAGCATTTTGACACAATCTTCTCCAGCAGTGTTAATTACTACGGCGATGGATATTCACGATACTGGAGGCGGAGGATCCACTGCAGCGCCATGCCTAATGACGGCAACCACGTACCTGATGATGAAGGCGGCCGCAGAGGTGGAGGATCCCACTCCGGTGCCAAGCCCAATGACGGTGACCACGAAGGTGGAGGATCCCACACCGGTGCCAAGCCCAACGACGACGACCGCGTACCTGACGGCGACGGTGGCCGTGGAGGCGGACATGGAGGCGAAGCCGGCCGCGGATCTGGAGGCGATGGTGACCCTCGATCCAACATCCGGAGCTCCGTCCCCACTTCCCCCGTCGGTGTCGAGCGGCGCAAGACGATGCCACCGAAGAAGTCCGCGTTTGCGAGGAATCAACCTACCCCGGCGTCAAGGTTGGTGAGCCGCACAAAGGATTGAAGACAAAAATGGATTCTTCAGCACCACCGGACTCGTCTCCCTCCTCCACCACAGACAGCGAAGATGAGTTCATGCCGCCTCAGAAGAAGAGTCGGAAACAATATTCCGCGTCTGGTATGTCGTCTCATCGCTGTCGACCGGGCATCCCTGGGCCCACCACACATGTGGGCCATATCTGGGAGATAAGTTCCTACACACCTAGACTACTCGACTAGTGGGCCACAGTGCTGGTACCGCAGACCACAAGGCAAGACAAGACGGACAAGGACATGTACTAAGACTAGGATAGCTTTCCATACCTTGTATAGGCTACTCCGAGTCCTACTCAAATAGTACTCTTGTACCAATCCGACTTGTAACCCTGCCTCCCGTGGCATATAAGGTGAGGCAGGGACCCCTCTCAAAACATACGCAATCAATACAGAGCCACGCAACATACATGACGTAGGGTATTATGCACATTGCGGCCCGAACCTGTCTAATTGTGTGCCCCGTGTCTCACCATCGTGTTCCTGATCTCGGCGAGCCCCACCGCACAATCTATTACTTCGGGTACCCCGTCGTAGGCTCAGTGTCTAAAACACTAACAGCTAGCCCGCCAGGTAGGGGATCTCGTCGTTGATCCACTGGCGAATTCAATGGCTCTCGTCATCATCAAGCCGACCGTCACTTTCGAGCAAGGCGACACCTTCATTTTTGGCTCCTGGGTTTGCGTTGCTGACGGCACCGGATCGTTCCTGCATTTCTTGGCATCAATTCCGAAGTCAAAGCTCAAGTCCTCAACACTTACACAAGCTTCGGTGGAAGAACTTGTCGAAAATTTTGGTGAAATTTCGCTCTCTGACCCGCTCAGAGAACTCGAGTCGGAGTCTGAGTACAACTCGACTTCATCTCCTATTCAGCCTGAGTTTCTCTCTTCAGCTTCACAACTTGCGCTCAGCCTGGATGACATCCCAACACCACCTCTCTTCGGTCATCGTCATGTCAGTGGCGCTTACCAACCTGCGCTGAAGCGCCTCATGTGCCCTGGCCCGTAGATCGTGCTCGAGTACTCTTCGGTTTCGGAAGTCAATCTCGACTACTATGATTCGGATTCATCTGAGTTCGAGTTCGACTACGGTTCGGATTCTACTGGAGCACAACAACTGTCTGGCCCTGCTCAAGGACTGGTGATCACAGCGACACCTAAGGGTAGATTCGTCTACTGGCCTGAGCATGTGCCTGCTGATCTCACCTTAGATGATCAGGAGCGCTTTATCGCTTGTCTCGACAACTTACCCTTCCAGGAAGGTGCCAAGCTTGTTAATTATGACACTGATACTGAGCTCGTTTAGAGTACGGGTACTCATTCATCTTATCGAGAAGTTTTCGTCGTTGACGCAACTACTCCGCAAGGGCATCGTGCCAATTATCGCTTTCTGGATGATGTATCTGATGATGAACTCTCTGCCAATGCTCCTGCTCATGAAACTGCGGAGGCCAAGACTGCACGTCATCAACGCAATACTGATCGTGCAACCCTTCGTCGGGAACTCGCGGAAGCTCTACCTACCCGTAATCTTCAAGAGGCTCTGGATGCGGTAGCTACTCGTCAATATCGTACTCCAGAGGAAGCTATCAATGCGATCAACTTGCTTGGTAGCTCTATGCCTCGTGACAGGGCGGCTGCTGAAGTCACCAAGCTGGCTGAACTAGCCTACACTATGCTACGTCAAAATACCAGTACTCCTAGTCACCATGGCAGCAGTGGAGGTGTTCATCGCACCACGCCCACTCCTCAACGTACACGTCCGGAAGCTAGCAACAGGGGCAAAGGTGGTGAAGGTAGTGTCAATAGCAAGTCGAGAGACTCTCGCTACGATGCTCGCACAGCAATCAACGCCAGACACGCTGAGCATGAGAAGCAAAAGGATGTTGACTCTGATTCCTTTCTTGCTTTCTCTGCTCGACTCCAAGATCTGCTTCTTCCGGAGAAATTCAAACCCTGTGGCATCTCTAAATACGATGGCAAGCAAGATCCAAGGCAGTGGTTGCGTTGTTATGCTCTATCCATCACTAATGCCAGGGGCAATGATGATACTAAATGTGTCTATTTCCCTTTTGTTCTGGAGCAAGAACCCCTCACATGGTTTGAGTCTCTCAAATGTGGCTCCATCGACAACTGGGGACAACTCAAGCAACACTTCACCAGCAACTTCGCGGGTTCTCTGGGCCGTCATGGTACTCGGATGGACCTTGCCCTGATCAAGCAAAAATAAGGCGAGACTCTTCGCGAGTACATGTGCCGTTTCTTTGAAAAAAGGGCTACTGTTGTTGATGTTACCGAGAAAGAAGTCATCGATACCTTTCATGATGGTTTTTATGACGACAGGCTTTTCCAAGACTTTGGTCGTGCTCGCCCAGCCAACATCACCAAGCTCAAGGAGATGATCACTCACTGGGCGGACGAGGAAGACAAGGCTCGGAATCGGTTCAAGCATCTTCACAACAACCAGAACAACAACAACAACAATAATAATGCTGGTGGAAGCAACAGTGGTAAGCAACAGCAGGGCAATCGCACAGGTAGTAACTACTCGAGCAATCCTAATCGCAAGCGCAAGCCCGACAACACTGTTGCAGCCATGGAAACTACTGCCAAGCCTAAAGATGATTCTTACTGGGCAACATTGACCAAGCAGAAATGCCCGTGGCACCCAGAGGGCGATCATTCACAGAGCAGTGTTACCAACTTGGCCGTGCGTTGAAGAATACACCCAAACCAACGCACCCAAACCCGCGGTTTCGCAAACACAAGGGGAAGAAGGCTAACACAGACAAAGACACTAGGTTTCAAAACCCCTCTAACACTATCAATGTCATATTTGATGGGATTCCAACCAAGCGCATGCAGAAACTTGCACTCAGGGAGATTATGTCCATCCAACCAGCAGCTCCAACTTTTCTAAAGTGGTCTGAAACCCCCATTACTTTTTCAAGGGCGGATCAATGGACTAGTTTCTCTGAGCCAGGACGATATCCTCTCGTTCTGGATCCAGTGGTGGTAGGCTCCAGACTTACCAAGGTTCTCATTCATGGTGGCAGCGGTCTCAATATCCTATTTGCTAAGACCTTGAAGAAGATGGGCCTGGATATCACCAATATGCTTACCAAGACGAACTCGTCGTTCTATGGTATCATCCCGGGCAATGCAGCTGTTCCTTTGGGTTTAGTTGTACTACCCGTTACCTTTGGGACTAAGGATCACTACCGCACCGAGTACATTAAGTTCGAAGTTGCTGACTTCGAGACTTCTTACCATGCTATCCTCGGCAGACCAGGTCTCGCCAAGTTCATGGCTATTCCACACTACGTGTACCTTGTACTCAAGATGGCAAGCCCCAAAGGAGTTCTTTCATTGCAAGGGGATTTGAAGCGTTCTTATGACTGCGACACTGAAGCCGTATAACTTGCTTCGACAACTCAAGTACCCAATGCTATGATGGAAGTCTTCACTGCAGCTAAAAAGCTTACTCCGAGCGAGCTGGAGGTTCCTGAGAAGACAGACACCAACAACATGCCTGCATCGACTAGTGACGTCCTGCTCAAAGCCATTGACCTTGGTACTGGTGACAGCAGCAAGACGACCATGATTAGTGCACAACTTGATCCTAAATAGGAAGACGCGCTCATCAACTTCCTTCGGGCTAATCGTGATATCTTTGCAAAGGAAACCATCTGACATGCCAGGTGTGCCCAGGAGGTTGATCGAGCACTCACTCAATCTCGATCCTAACGCTACCCCCAAAAGACAACACCTTCGTTGCTTTGCTGATGACCGCAGGGCTGCTATCAAAAAAGAGCTTGCCAAACTACTCGCGGCTAGCTTCATCCGGGAAGTCTTTCACCTGCAATGGCTTGCTAACCCTGTGCTTGTCAGAAAGAAAACTCTAACGATTGGAGGATGTGTGTCGACTACACTGATCTTAACAAACATTGCCCCAAGGATCCTTTCGGATTGCCGCGGATTGATCAAGTCATTGACTCTACGGCGGGCTGTGCGCTACTCTGTTTCCTGGATTGCTACTCCGGCTATCATCAAATTGCAATCAAGGAATCTGATCAAGAGAAGACCGCATTCATCACCTCGTTTGGTGCTTATTGTTACACAACAATGTCCTTCGGGTTGAAAAATACTAGTGCTACTTATCAAAGAGCTATCCAAGCGTGCTTCAAGAGGTAGCTTCACAAGAACGTGGAAGCATACATGGATGATGTCGTTGTAAAGACTAGGGATCCAGACATGCTTATCACGGATCTTGAGGAAACTTTTGCTTCGCTACAGGAGTACCAATGGAAGCTTAACCCCAACAAATGCGTCTTTGGCGTATCATCTGGAAAACTACTCGGGTTCATCATTAGCCATCGTGGCATCGAAGCAAACCTCAAGAAGATTACTGCCATCTCCAACATGCAAGCTCCGACTACTATCAAAGATGTCCAGAAGCTTACTGGTTGTATGGCGTCACTCAATCGCTTCATCTCGCGACTTGGAGAACGGGGTCTACCTTTCTTCAAACTACTCAAGCGGCAAGAGAAGTTTACGTGGACAACTGAAGCTGATCAAGCTCTTTCTCAGCTCAAGGAGTTCTTATCCAAGCCTCCAGTTCTCACAGGTCCTCTGCCCAATGAAGAGCTCCTACTCTACATCTCTGCAACTACTCATGTTGTCAGCACTGCTATTGTCGTTGAACGGCAAGAGGAAGGCCATGGCTACCCTGTCCAGAGGCCAGTTTATTTCATAAGTGAAGTACTCTCAGAATCCAAGGCTCGCTACCCTCCGGTACAGAAGCTACTTTATGCGGTTCTAATCACTTCACAGAAGCTCCGCCATTACTTCAACGAGTACAAGATTTTTGTGGTTACTTGCTACCCACTTGGCGAGATATTGCACAACCGGGATTCCACAGGAAGGATTTCTAAATGGGTTGTAGAGCTTGGTCCTCTATCGCTCGATTTCAAGTCTCGTACTGCTATCAAGTCTCAAGATTTGGTTGATTTCATGGCTGAGTGGCGGGAAAATCAAGTCCCAACTCCAATTTAGCGTCCAGAACATTGGGTCATGTACTTTGATGGTTCACTCAAGTTGGAAGGTGCTGGTGCCGGGGTACTTCTGATTTCTCCCAAGGGCGAGCAACTCAAATATGTTTTGCAGATCTTCTGGAAGGTCTCAAACAATGAAGCTGAATATGAAGCTTTACTGCATGGTCTTCGCCTTGCAGTTTCTCTTAGCACCACACGACTACTTGTCTATGGTGATTCTTTGGTGGTCATCAATCAAGTCAACGATTCTTGGGATCGTAATGCTGAGAATATGGATGCGTACTGTCAAGAGGTACGCAAACTTGAGAACAAGTTTCATGGTCTCGAGTTCCATCATGTTGTTCGCGACAACAATGTTGCTGCGGACGTCAGGTCGAAGCTAGGATCTACACGAGCTCAAGTGCCAGCTGGAATCTTCGTCCATGAACTCCACAAACCATCAATTCCGGAGCAATCATCTGCACCTACGACTATTCAGTTCAACCTGATCAAGAAGTGCTTATGATTGACGTGAACTGGAGAACTCCTTTCATCAACTACATTAAACATCAGTTGATTCCTGAAGACAAGTTAGAAGCTGAGTGCATCTCACGCCACATGAAGGCTTATGTTCTAGTTGGAGATCAACTCTACAAGCGAGGCGCAAGTTCTGAGGTACTCATGAAGTGTGTTTCTTGCGAAGAAGGCAAGGAAATCTTGGAGGAGACACACAAAGGAATCTATGGCAATCACGCTACTTCCCGCACCTTGGTGGGAAAAGTGTCCAGACGTGCTTTTTACTGGCCTACAGCTCTTGCTGATGCAGAGGAACTAGTCAAGAAGTGTCATGGATGTCAATTCTTCGCCAAGCAACAACACATTCTGGCCTACAAACTCATTACGATACCACCAACTTGGCCTTTCGCTTGCTGGGGGCTAGATATGATTGATCCTCTCCCAAATGTGCCAGGGGGATTCAACAGAGTTCTGGTGGCTATCGACAAGTTTACCAAGTGGATTGAGGTCAAGCCTGTTACCTGCCCTAAGGCTGATAGAGTCCTCGACTTCTTGGATGAAATCGTACATCGCTATGGGTTCTCTAATCGCATTATCATAGACCTGGGTTCGAATTTCAACAATCACCAGTTCTGGGAGTACTGTGAGAACAGTGGAATTGATGTCCGGTACCTCTTCGTCGCTCATCCACGCGCCAATGGGATGGTACTCGATGCTCTCAAAAAGCGATTGTATGATGCTGCAAATACCAAGGGCGGCAAGTGGATCAAGGAACTACCCAATGCACTCTGGGGGCTACATACTCAGCCTACTACTTCCATAGGGCAGTCACCTTATTTCCTGGTCTATGGCTCTGAAGCCGTCTTGCCTGCTGATGTCATGTGGCGTTCTTCGGCGGTTGATCAGTACGAAGAAGGCGTAGCTGAAGAAACAAGACAGACAGATGTCGACAGTCTCGAGGAAGCTCGCTGCAACGCACTTGTTCAATCCGCTCGATATCTTGAGAAGATCCGCCACTACCACGACCGCAATGTTAAGGAACGCTCCTTCAACGTTGGTGACTTAGTCCTTCATCGTATCCAGAACACGGCAGGGCTACACAAACTCAACTTGCCATGGGAAGGTCCTTTCTCTGTTGCAAAGGTCATCAGCCTAGGCTCGTATCGTCTACAAACTCTTGAAGATGAAGAAGTCGACAACTCTTGGAACATCGACCAGCTTTGTCGCTTCTACCCATAGGGGGTCTCAACAACCCTCTCCAGACAGCTACGGCTGTAATCATTCCGTAGGGGGTCTCAACAACCCTCTCCAGGCAGCTTCGGTTGCAACCACTCAACAGGCAGCTATGGTTGCCACTACTCGTAGGGGATCAAGACAATCCTCTCCAGACAGTTTCGGCTGTATCCACTCGTGGCGTCAGCTGCGATTACTCGTAGGGGAACATGATAATCCTCTCCAGGCAGTCTCATTCTGCGACCTCGTAGAGAGTCATGATAACTCTCTCCAGACGACTCCGTGTCATATAGAGCAATAAGTGGCACATGCTGCCCATGTCTCTATTTCTAATAAGAGGCTTCGGCCTAGAGTAACACCTTCATGGTAGGGTCTCAGTGGAACTCTCATACAAGTTGCTGCTACAGCAAGGATGAGTTCACCACACTGTCCCCTACGGTCTTACTCGTTCTTCGGAACATCCTTGCGAGTACTCTCTCACTAGGCTCATAGCCTCAGAGGTACTTAAGACATTGTAAACTCTGTACAATGTATTCAGTAATAAAGTGGTTATCATAATATATCGACTTGTTACTGTCCTTTGCTTATTCACAACAAAGCCTTCTTCTACACTGCTACAGCTAAGGTGTTCAACTCATTGTGAATAAGTTCCTTTCGAGTACTCTCTCACTAGGCTCATAGCCTCAGAGGTACTTAAGACATTGTAAACTCTGTACAATGTGTTTAGTAAAAAAGTTGCTATTCTATATCGACTTGTTACTATCCTTAGCTTATTTCACGACAAAGCCTTCTTTTACGCTGCTACAGCTAAGGTGTTCAACTCGTCGTGATTAAGTTAATGTTCTTCAGAACGTATCTTGACTTGAGTACTTCTACTCGAGTACCGTATCTCTTTTTGCAGCCACACACTCAATACCAACTCGAGTATCTGGCAATCACACAAGCATACAAGGGATCCAGATAATTGACTTACTCAAGTTTTCAATTATATTACATAAACACTTGTTTGGAATTACACTTGTTTTTCCCTAGTGTTTATCCTACATGTACATCTACCGGAGATCTATGAACTTGGAGACTGCTTCCGCGATTGGAGATGTCTGTTGCATCAACTCATTCAGCCTGTCATCGGTGCAATCTCCAGATCTTCCGTTCATGATGACCGTGAGATTCGCCTCTGCGTAGAAAGACTTGATGAAGCTCAAGACTTGATTTGGAATTGTGCAAGCCAGCCTCTGAGCATATTCCAGAATCTTCTTTGGCGTATCTTTCAACCGCTCCACAAGTGGACGCGGTTGAACTCCAACAAGTCTGGGCTCGAAGAGATTCGCCACTGGCTCGGTTCCTTCCGTCAAGGCTTTCAACTCAACTCGCAGACCTTTGGCTTCTTCGATCTTGATCTTAAGCGACTGCAAAAAAGTTAACATGTCATTCTAGCCATCAAGGTGAATCTGCATTTCGCGCTCAAGTTCCATGCATCGCACCTTATAATCGGCTTCAAGATCCATAGGCCAGCTGCCAGTCTAGCGCCTTATTCTTGAACTTCTCAACTTCTTCAGTCAGCTCTACAGAAGATCAAGACTACTTATCAGAAGGCAGTATGCATGGAAAAAGTACTCTACGATGAATTCAGAAAGGGAGACTACCTTTGTTCTTCTGGCGCAGTGACTTGTTTTTCCCAATAATGTCATCCTTCTGAGCCGTCAGCTTCTGGATTTCATTGTGGTACTCTGCGGTGTTTCCATCAAGCTTCTCTTGCAGCTTCAGAGACAAGGCTTTCTGCTCCTTGTGTTGTTTTCTAAGCTGCGAGACTTCTTTGATGTCTGCCGCGTGTTGCTCTAGCAGACGAGTCTTGCGTTTCGACTGCTTGACTACTTCCTGCAATGGCAAAAACAACTTAAGAGTCAGAGACAAGATATCTTTGGCTAAAAAGTACTCTACAAGAGACTACAACTTACCACGAAGAGCTTCTCAACACTGCGGAACATCTCGGCATGAGCCTGCAAGTTATCCTCATCCAGGCATGAGTCGTCATACGGCATTAGGTCTTCGGCCCTGGATTGAGTACTTGCGCTCGCCTCCGAGTACATCGCAGCGCTGCGCAGAGGAGCCGGGTCTTCAATTATTGGCTCATGCGGCACTATGCGGTCCTTTGGGCTGTCTTCAAGCGCCAGCTGTGCATCAATCTGACGCACGGGGGCTTCAGCAAGTAGGATTTCTTTGTGGTGTAGTCCGGCGTCTGGATCAACCTCCAGGCCTTCATTCACCACAGCTTCAATATCTTCGGGTTGCTGAGCCCTGGGCTTGGAAGCTGCTTCCACTGCTTCTTTGACTACGTCGCTCCAGAGGAAGCGCATTGCTTGTGCAGCATCAGCTTCAGCGGCTACTTCTTGGGGCTCTGGAAGCACATCTTCTTGTTGCTCTTGAGGATTCTGGTCTCCTCCAGCAAGACTACTTCCAGAGGCTCCCCATTTCACATCAGTGGATTTACTGCATCAACAAGTTGGTTAGTTAATTCAAAGTAAACAATATCAATAAGTACTCGAGTACTTGAGTACTTACAGAGCAGCTCGAGGCACCGTGACTTTTGGCCCCATCATATCAAAAAATGAAGGCGCCACCGGCACCACTGGCACACTTTCCACCGGCGGCACACTTCCGGGTACAACGGCTTCTTGTTGCTCATGCATCACCATCTCAATGGTCGACGCTGGAACCACCTCGGGTTCTGTTGTTCTTACAGGGCTACTCGAGGGTGCATTGCCTACACTCTCGATAACCTGCACAAGTCAAAATTCAAGACATTACAACAGAGAGCAAGTATTCAACATGATATTGACTACTTAAGTTCTCAACACTCACCGTAATGGATAGCAGACCTGTGATCTTCTTCACAGCCCACTTCCCCATCGTGGTCCTTTTCTTCCGCGGCAGCAGCGTCACATCATCTGCGAGAGATGAAGCCGGCCTCTTCATTGCCCCCGCGGAGAGACCACTAGGGATTGGAGCCCCAGAGTACTCGTAACGGCTTTTCACTTCAAAGCGTTGTTGAAGTGTCTGGCCGTCATCGTCGCTCGTGGAGGCATCCTCCATCAAGACTTCTTCTTCTTCTTCCCCTTGAGCAGATCGTCAACGCTCGGGGGCTTGAGCTTCAACATCTATTGGCTCTCCCTCTGGCGCTTGTAGTGGATCCTGGGGATGAGGAGGAGGGTTGGACACAAACTTCAAGACATCCTCCTGCGAAACAGAGCAAAAGTTAGCTTCACGACTACTTCTAATAAGTACTCGGGGGCTAGTTCTCGGAAACTCACCAGACGCGGAGGGTTGTTAGCACTATACTCTTGGATAGCTGCAGGAATTCCGTGAAGATTCTTGAAGATTTTTTGCAGTCTCTCCATCACGAGATCATCACTGATCTCTTCTGAAGACAACCTCGAGCCATCATCAGCTCCAGTGTACTCGTACCCAAGATGCTCTCGTTGCATGAAGGGTTGTACCTGTCGCTTCATGAAGCTGAAGGCTACTCTTTCAGCAGTCAAGCCTTGCGCCTTCTTCTGTGCAATCTTTGCCAGCAGCTCTGGAATTTGTATGCACTCTTGCATTGTTGGTTCGTCCTTCCAGAGCGTGTCATATACTGGCGCGAACATGCTTGGCTTCGGCAGCTGAGGCGGGGTGTTGTCGATATAGAACCACTTGGTCTTCCAGTCTTGGTTCGAATCAATCAAGTCGTACTTGAAGTACAACTCTTGTGCCTTCTGGCGCATCTGGAGACCGGCTCCACCGACTACCACCGGGAAATTGGCATTGGGCTGCGGCTTCAGGCGGAATATCTTCCTAAACAATGCCCAATGTGGGCGAACTCCAAGGAAGGCTTCACAGAAGTGCACGTACACTGTGATCTGGAAGATGCTGTTCGGGTTCAGATGCACGTGCTCCAACTTGAAGAAGTAGAGGAAGCCTCTGAAGAAATCTGATGATGGCAGAGTCCACCCACACTCGACAAAGTGGCCGAACATCAGGATTTCATCTGGCGTCTTCTCCATTGGCCACGCATCTCCAGTGGCAGAGCTCCATCCAGCAATGGCTTTCTCGTGCAGCCACCCGGCGGCTTCGAGGGCCTTGATATCATCTTCCCTCATCTTGGATTTCTTCCAAGAAACGGCTTGGCTTGGTGGCTTCGTGATTACCACGGTCTTGTACTTGGGCTCCGGCAACTGATTTTTGCTGCGGCCGGACTTCCTCTTCTGTCCCTTGGACGGCGCAGGCTTCATCCTTCCTATCACGAGGGTCTTCTTTTGCATAGGCTTGAGGGTTGCGAGGGGGTGGAGATTGAAGGACCGATTAGGCGAACCAGAGAGGGGGGGAGTGAATGGGAGCCGATAAAAATTCTTCTCGAAGGAGATGGGAACTCCAACAAGACGAACACGGCTTCCGAAACACTTCTCCGAATCAACTACCCAAGTTGGTCAAGACCACGCAGCCACTGGAGTGCTACTAGTCCTAGGAACCAACACACAACCTTCCGAGCCAAAACTCACCAACACACACAGCGGAAACTTGCACGGCTTGCTGCCTGTGCTACACCGGTCAGACCGATGGCCTGTGCCGGTCAGACCGGTGGACAGCGCCGGTCAGGCCGGTGGCTACAGCAGCCGCACAGCAAACGTTCCAGGAAGCCTCAGTGACTCCTCTAGGCCCTGGAACAAAAACCACCTCCGAAACACAACCTGGAAGGAAGAAGAACCCCTCACAAAACCTAGCAAAACAACTCCAAACACGCCAAGAACTGACCAGCAGGACCACGGGACAAAACCACACGGACAAGGTTGTTCCCCGAGACAAATCCCACCAAGGGCTAGCACCGGTCAGACCGGTCAAGAGCACCGGTCAGACCGGTCGCGCCTGGGCAGCTCGGGATGAACAGCGCCCACGAGTCAACTCCCCCAAATCCAACTCCCGATCTCCCGATTCGCTCCACGGAATCGCACAAGACTTTGGGGATAGTAGGAACACCTCATGGGCACTCCATAACCAAGGTTTGGTCCACCAAAACTCGTTGAATCAAGAGGAATCGAAGGATTTCCGCCAAGAACACCACGAACCCTAGAACCACGAAAACCCCAAAATTGAGCCCCTTTACTCACGGATTTGGGAGGGGAATCAAAGGGAAAAGAACCACGAGGGGTTCATACATACATCCCCCACCAAATCCCAAAGAGAAAGGTCTCAAAACCGCCACAAGAAATTCGCCAAGAAAAGCCTCCGAAAATCACCAAAAAGGAGAAACGGGAAAGACACAACCAAGCCTTGAGGAACCATGCCGAATCATCTATACATACCAAAGAGGTTCATACAAGGTCTTGCTTGCCGCCCAATCATCCTTCCCTCTCACAAGATCTCACCATGAAGCTCTCAAGGTAGTCCTACGAAAATCCTAAGGAAAATAGGAAGAGAAAATAGGAAAACCAAATGAGCTAGGGTTCCAAGAGATGGCTGCCATCCTCTCACCCCTTGGGTTATATGGAGGCAACCAAAAGACTAAAATACCCTTACTAGCTAACTAGGGATACATGCCCCTCAAGGGAAAATTTGGAAGTCTTTGTCTTCGCACCATCGGACGGATGCCCAGCGACCGCAAACTTGCTTAGCCTCGACGCAAGCCTTGCGATCCCGACGCGTGTCCTCCGCTTCGAAGATTCCGGACTGCGTCATCGCACACCAGTCAGACCGGTGCTCCTCACCGGTCAGACCGGTACCCACCGGTCTGGAGCTGCTGCACCTCCGTCTTCGGTTCTTCGGTCTTGGCTTTGTGGATCAACCAAGGAACCCAGTGGTTTTCTGGTGAACCACCGGAAACCCCGCGAACTCGGTGTAGCCTCCGCCAATCACCACTCATGACTCGGCTCCCACGTAGTCCCAGCTCGACCTTGGTTTTGAGGCTCAACCAAGAAACCGTCCATGACTTCATCTTGCCGTTCTTGCCACCATGCGGCCCGCACTTGACCCCGCTGGCCACCGGGTCCCTCGAACCAAGCCTACTTGTCTTCTCCACACCTGGAGGCCTCACCGGCAACGACCTTTCGCGCTTGTTCTTCACCTGCACCAACACCAGTCAAGCCGCAACCTGCACCTCCAATACTTAGCCAAGAATCAGTCCACACCACGTTGTCAATCACTCATCACACCAGGAAGCGACCATCCACCGGTCCTCGAACCACACATGGCTCTCAGAGATGCGCACTCTTGGCAGTGTGGACGCTCGAACTCTGTGGCGGCTACGGATGCTAAGGCTTTCTTTCTAGATCTAAGGGCGAATGGAAGTTGTGAAACCCTAAGGGATACCCCTTCGGGTATTTATAAAACTAAAACCCTAACGGTTCGACCTGGTGACCCTTCGTATTCAACAGATTGGTTGCACACAGGCAAAATTTTTGGCTAAATCAAAGGACTTAAATCCAAGACCTGCTCGGCTCCATCTCAGGGGCTCGACTACTCGATGGAATTGGATTTCACTCAGTTACAGTTCATTGAATTCAGGCCACTATTCTACAATTAGATTGGATCCTTCAAATCGAGAAAGTACTCGACACAAGGCTCGGGGGCTCCGTGCCACGTGTCCTTCAGTTTTTCTCATGATTTTTACGGGATTATTTGATGAAGACTACTGATTGACCCTCAGCTTGAATTGTGAATTCGAACTAAGGCTCGGGGGCTACATCCATATAGGATGCGATTTTTTGCAAATCGCATTCCTATATAATTTCTTCGGATTGTCTACGGATTTTTCGAAGCAAGATCAAAGAGTAGAAGATTGACCCTCAGCTTAAATCCAGGATTCGACCTAAGGCTCGAGGGCTACATTCCATATGGAATGCAATTTTAGTAATCGCATTTCCATATGGATCTTTGATGCAAAGATTTCAAGAACGAAGCGGGTATTATTGAAGACCTTCAAGGGAAGTACTCAGGGACGCTTGGGAACAACTCGAGAAGACTTCAAGACTACTCGTGGAGTTAGCTGGAGTACCTTCCAGCCTAGTGATGATTCAAGTACTATTGAAGATTAAAGCTTGCAGAACTCGAGGACGCTTGGGAACTACTCGTGGAAACCTTCAAGACTACTTGGAAGCATCACACTCGACTGCAAAGTACTCGGGGGCTTATCGACCGGGCATCCCTGGGCCCACCACACATGTGGGCCATATCCGGGAGATAAGTTCCTACACACCTGGACTACTCGACTAGTGGGCCACGGTGCTGGTACCGCAGACAACAAGGCAAGACAAGACGGACAAGGACTTGTACTAAGACTAGGATAGCTTTCCATACCTTGTATAGGCTACTCCGAGTCCTACTCGAATAGTACTCTTGTACCAATCCGACTTGTAACCCTACCTCCCGTGGCATATAAGGCGAGGCAGGGATCCCTCTCAAAACATACGCAATCAATACAGAGTCACGCAGCATACAGGACGTAGGGTATTACACACATTGCGGCCCGAACCTGTCTAATTGTGTGCCCCATGTCTCACCATCGTGTTCCTGATCTCGGCGAGCCCCACCGCACAATCAACTACTTTGGGTACCCCGTCGTAGGCTTGGTGTCTAAAACACTGACAATCGCATCACCCACTCTGCATCCATCCCACTGGGCAGCCTTGTGGAATTAGGCACGGTGGTGGATGCCGAGGTCGAGGGTGGACAGCAGCGAAGAGCCAAGGCCGTACAGTTAGATTCGAGGTATTCGTTGCGTATTTTTAATTTGTAGTTTCCTAAATTGTAGAAGTTAGTTACTTTTGTTAATGTTGGTTATATTCTATGATAGGAGAATGTTTCTACAGAGGTCGCAAAAACTCGCCGTAGTCCATCCTCTGTTCATCCGGTGAGTTTGGGAAATAGTTGATTTTTGCAAGTTATTTTGGTTTCTATGATCTGTCAGTTGATGTCTACGCTTTTCTTATTGTGTGTACCGATTTTTGCAAGCTATTTTAGTTTGTATGATCTGTCAATTGATGTCTGCTCTTTTCTTCTTGTGTATATATTTGAATTTGTTTTCATGTAGCAATATGTATCATGTACATGTTTGTATATAAATGTTTTGTTGTAGTCACTTTAATACATCTTATGATCAGTGGTTTATATGCTTTTTGTACCATGGTTAATTTGTACTATTTGAGTAACTTTTAATATTTCCTATTTTGCTGCATTTATTATTTGCTGAAATTGCTTCATTTGCTAAAGGAACTCTTAGTTTTTCTATGATATGTCTTTCTATATGAAAATTGGTTATTTACGATGTATGATGATCCCTGTTAAGCATCCATGGCTGAATGGTTAAAGCGCCCAACTCATAATTGGTAAATTAGCGGGTTCAATTCCTGTTGGATGCACGCGAACGGGAACATTCCATAAGTCTATTGGAACTGGCTCTCTATCTATGTAATCTCATCCATCATCCATACATAACCAATTGGTATGGTATATTCATACCATAACATAAGAACAATAAGAACTCGAATTCTTATCGATACTAGAACTCAGAGCATAGGAGGGAAAGTCGATTTATGGATGGAATCAAATACACAGTATTTACATAAAAGAGTCTTCGTTTATTGGTAAAGAATCAATATACATCTAATGTCGAATCGGGATTCACTAAGACAGAAATAAAGCATTGGGTCGATCTCTTCTTTGGTGTTAAGGTAGTAGCTGTGAATAACCATCGACTACCCGGAAAGGGTAGAAGAATGGGACCTATTCTGGGACATACAATGCATTACAGATGTATGATCATTACCCTTCAACCGGGTTATTCTATTCCACTTCTAGATAGAGAAACGAACTAAAGGAGAATACTTAATAATACAGCGAAACATTTATACAAAACACCTATCCCGAGCACACACAAGGGAATCATAGACAAGCAAGTGAAATCCAATCTACGAAATAAATTGATCCATGGACGGCACCGTTGTGCCTCGCGGGTGAAGCAATGTGTCATTAAAACCTCTTACAAACGAAGAACGATTCCCGCTCAGACGATTCGCCGCTAGAGGCTCCTTGGTCGAGAGCAACCGCGCAATCAATCTTTATTGAATGCGCAACTACCACCTAAATAACTTGTATTCCTCTTTCTTTTATCAGAAATCGGAAGTAAGTCTCAGACCATATGTAGTTCTTTGGCTCGTTAGACACTAGAAAACGAATGAGACCAGAAAGGCCATCATTGAGGCAAACAATGCAATAGCTTCGGTGAGAGAAAAGCCCAAAATAGCATAACCAAATGATTGTTTAGCCAATGAAGGATTTCGCGCCACGGAATGAATCGAAGAATTGAGGACATTTTTAATACCGACAACAGCTCCTGCTAAAGCAATTGTAGCAGCTCCGGCACCTATTGATTTAGCTCCTTCTAACATGTCGAGTCGCAACATGACATTGTTTCACAGGCACTTATATGACCTGGCTCACATATTTATATGTTTTGCTCAGACAAGTATATTTATCTTGTCACACAATAAAAATATGTATGATCTTCTACTACATGTATATGATCTCCTTCGTCATATATATGACTATGTATATTATGCAGTTGGTTAGTTTGTTTGATTTTGTAGTTAAATTGATGCATCTTCAAGTTGATGTCTTGGTTTGTATGACTCTGCACTATGGTTAATCTAGGCCTTTACTTGAACTGTCAATAATTCATTATGGTTGTCTTTATATGATCTGTCAGTTGATGTCTACTTTTTTTATATGCTTTTTGTACCATGGTTAATTTGTCATATTTGAGTAACTTTTAATATTTTCTATTTTTTTGTATTTTTTGTTTATTGAAATTGCTTTATTTGCTAAAGGAATTCTTAGGCACAGGCACTTATATGACCTGGCTCACATATTTATATGATTTGCTCACACAAGTATATTTATCTTATCACACAATAAAAAAGATGTATGATCCTCTGCTACATGTATATGATCCCCTTCATCATATATATGACTATGTATATTATGCAGTTGGTTAGTTTGTTTGATTTTGTAGTTAAATTGATGCATCTTCAAGTTGATGTCTTGGTTTGTATGATCTGCACTATGGTTAATCTAGGCCTTTACCTGAACTGTCAATACTTCATTATGGTTGTCTTTATTGTTTTGGAATGTTGCTTTCTTTGTATGACTTTTCATATACTGTATACCACATATGCACAGAGTGACCTTCAATGATTATTTGTTTCTATGACCTGTACACATAACTTGTTATTACATATGAACACAGTCGAATGTAATGCTTTTTTTGTTTTGTATGACTTCGACAGATACTATGTATTAGATATGCACATAGTTGTTTGCATTGCTGCTGTGTTTGTATGACTTGCACTGATACTTTATATACACTTTACATATTGATGTTACATATTTTTTCAATTACAGCCTCAGAAATTGAATGTTCATTGATCTTCGAAAGAGTCACATGAAATTCTATAGTCGTTGAGTGAGCCCCAAAAGCAGTATGTCATCACTAAGGGTTTTGGTTCTCTATTTGACATGATTCTACAAGGGTTAGAGATTTGTGATTTATTTCATTTTTTATTGGAACACACTGACCCTAGTGATATGACTATCCGTTGCGGGTCTGGCAAGGAATTGAAGATAACCAAGGATGTGATTCACATGATCACTGATCTTCCAAATACTGGTGGTCTTCCTAAGAAGTTTGATTGGTCTTCTCAAGTTGCTGATGCAGCCAATTTTTGGTAAATTCTTGAATTGAGCAAAGGAGTAATTGGTGTTGATAGGATGAAGGCTGAGGTTAGCAAAGGTGGTGCAGACGATCAGACTATGAGGTGTTTGTTCCTAATTGTGTTCAATCGATTGCTGTTTTGCAAAGGCACCCATGAAATTCACGCTATGCATAATTGTTGATACAGTAGTATTAGGTTCATTGTCATCCAGTAAATTTTCTGGGTAAACTTTATAAAGCTTATCTTAATTTATTGTCTTGTCACAAATCTTTTATCTGGACCATCTGTATGATAATGCATCACCCGATGGCCACTTGGGTACTCCACGATGGAAGTTATATGATAGTGAATGCATTTAGAGGTTACTAAAAGCGGACCACAAGCTTGGCATTTGGGGCTCCTGCGATGTAAGAATCTGTTATTAGACTTATATGATATGATTCATATAATTACATGATAAGATCACAGATTGAGTTTATATGATTTGCTTCACCATTTCTATGTTCTGCAATAACATTTTAGTTTATATTCCTTGTTGTCAGACATATATGTCACCTTCTCACACAATTTAGTATGTATGAAGTTGATCCCACATATATATGCTATGTAATTTAGTGTTTTTACACTTTTATGACCTCATCCGTATATTTATATGCAATGATCACACATGGAGTTTATATGATTTGCTTCAGCATTTACATGTTATGCAAACACATTTTATATGGTTTGCACTCACATTTTAGTTGATATTCCTTGCTGCCACACATATATGCTTCACCATTTAACACGTTGTTTTTTATACAGTTCCGCAGCATAACTCAAACCTGTTATGCTGCTAGTCCAAAAATCCATATACCCCGTTTGAGTACACTCTTGTTATACAAGATCGTCTAGTGCTCTAAACCTCTTTCGGTGAGAATTATCATTTTTTTCTCTCAATATGATCATGACATGGCTTCACTAGCGTCATCATTGGAAGAAACACGTGTGAAGCTTGTCCAAAAGCAGTACCAGTTAGCAAAAAAATTCGGTGATATGATTGACGAGTTGCTGCACGCTGAAAACCAGGTTGCTGGTAATCCAAGTGGTACCAAGGGAAATGATGGTACTGGCACACAGAAGATGTACGCAGTGAAGGTGCTGATGCTCGACAAAAAAAATCCAAGTAGTTTATATGATGCCTACTGCATACTTATATGATATTAACGTTCAATTCTTTCAAAGTTTACTTTCACCAGTACACATTTTATATGATTCGCTCAATAGTTATGTATGATGTATGCATAGTTTCTGATTTATTTGTCTCTTACCTGATATAGTGTTGTGCTATTTTAATTTATACAGTGAATGATGGTGAACCAAGCCAGAACAATGATTACTCCTTCCTGGAGTGCCTAGGATCTCAATGTGTTGCCAACAATGACCGCCGGCCAACAGATTTAGGTATGATCTTTTATGCTGACCTCACTAAGTCACTCTCCTTTTCTTGTAATTTATAAAGATTATTTTTTTAAATTCAGAATGCAATAGTCCACCATTCACTCTAGGCGAACAGAACTTGCAAGGCAGAAGCGGCACTCAGTTCGAGATGGATCAGAATGTGGCAGGCATGAGCGCGAGTTAGTTCGACAAATACAACAAATATTTTGCATCTAGCCTACATCATGAGAAGCATGCGACAAATGAAACTCAATAGGATGCCTCGTCACTGCCAAAATCTGCGGCTGGTGACATCTCATCAGGAACTCTTAGCTCACGTAAGATTCTATGCCTGTAGTACTAGGTATATATGACTTGTTCCAACTTTCACACATTTTTTTGAATGCAGCTACCAGGTTCCTTAATCTGACCCAAACCCAAACACAACAAAATTCTCCTCGATTATTTGATGGAGGCAGCTCTGTGAATGAGGTCATGAACAAGACATGCGAGGATTTATACAAGGACATGGGACTCGATGATGGCAATGAAATGGGCGATGATATTGGTCATCAGGGGGTGAACAAATCAACTCAAGGAATTGTAAGTTCTTTTATATTGTTGTCTATATCCTGGACTTGGCTATGATGAAGTAATATGTATGATGCAGTAGGTTCAAATGTATTCTTGCTGTAGTTACTTTAATAGATCTTATTGAACATTCATCAGTTTATATGGTTGTTGTACCATGGTTAATTTATACTATTTGAAGAACTTTCAATACTTCCTATTTGCTCCATTCATTGTTTGCTCAAATAGCCTCATATGACTCCCTTGCATAGTTTATATGTCTTCATTTTATACGTCATATAACCACATAATCAGTTCCTAGGTATAGATACTTATATGACCTGGTTATCATATTTATATGCTTTCCTCACGCAAGTACATTATCTCATCACACAACTAAATATATATTATCTTATGGGAATAATCACATGAGGGTTGGGGTCTGTTTAAAAAAAGTTGGTCTTTTATTTGGTTTTTTGTCATAACTATGGATGCTTTGTATGACCCCACCTATAGTGCATGTATTATACATTGCTGATGTTGATTTGATGTGAGCATCTATGACTTCATACCTTGTTCATGTTAGGTTGAACCAGATTCTGCTACACACGACGCTAACACTACGTGAAAACCTCAAATAGGTCACGCAGCATTTGTAACGGGCCCTTAACACCCGTTACATAGACTACATCTGTAACGGTTGTTGTTTGGCGCCCGTTACGCATAAGCGTGGCAGGCTCGACCCCGATGTGGCCAACACACTGCCCGTTACCAATGAGGACTTCCAGTAACGGGCTTCTTAAACGCCCGTTATAGTTATTCTTTGTAACGGACGTTAAAATGCGGCCGTTACGGAAGTTAAACCTATCGGTAACGGGCCCTTTGAGTCTGTTACCGATCACTACCCTATCGGTAACGGGCTCTTTAAGTCCGTTACCGATCACTGCCATATTGGTAATGGGCTCTTTAAGTCCGTTACTGATGACAATTTGACGCCCATTACTAGACTCGGAGCTCAATAATTGAAGTCCATTAGCACTCTCACTGCCGTCAAATATTTGACTATGTCATCATATATAGCAAATATTGGATATCACACAAACATATAATCATGTCTCTTAATAAGATGCAAAACCACACGTGCACATATAGATAGTAGTCATAAGAGCATATTCTACATATTTAAGATGCATATATAGCTAGCATCACATGTTCACATATGACATGCATAATGTTCAGAACAAACATATTCACATGATCACATCTGACGTGCATCAGCAGGGGCACTAGTTAGATGGCTTCTTTTGTGCTACAACCTCAAGTTCAGCTATCTTTGCCTCTAGCAGTTTTATAAGTCTTTCCTGCAGCTCAGCATTCTTCTTTGCAGCTTCGGCAAGTTCAATATCCTTCATCTTCTGTGCGCCTTTAAGCTTCTCCACCTCTGATTCTAGTATTTTCTGACCATTTGCTAGGAGACTTATGTTGTCCACAGCCTTATCATCCATCCTTCTATCCACCTTGTCAAGTACTTTCCAGATGCAGTGAAGATCCTCCCGAGTAACAACACATTTCTACAACAAAGGCAAATTGATGCAAGTTTCATAATTAGATTGCCAAGTTTAATATCATGAAAGATGTAACTGGTCAAACAAGAAAGTTGTTTAGCTGTAACTGGGTTCAGAGCTTGGTTGATCCTGTGGATTTGTTTCCAGATCATGTCAATGTCCTCCCAAGCTACAGCACCTCCCTAAAACAAAGGCACTGGATGTTCAGTTAATAAAAGTCGATGTAGCATGGAGATTCAGAAATTGAAGTAGTATATTGAATAAGTTCAACAATTTTGTGAGCAGCATATGATGAGTACCATGCATTAAATTTCAAGCATAACAAAATTTCTACTCAAAAGGTTAATAATTTTCCTCCTGAGTAACAACACATTTCTAAAACAAAGGCAAATGGAAGCAAGCTTCACAATTAGATTGCCAAGTTTAATATCATAAAGTTGTAACCGGTCAAACAAGAAAGTTGTTTAGCTGTAACTAGGTTCAGAACTTTCCTGCTGCTTCTCTTTACCAATGTCATCCTTTATTCTTTCCATCCTGTTTAGGAATGTGCAGATGTAGTCTAAGGTTTTCTTGAGCCTGTCGATTTCTGTCCAGATCCTGACAATGTCATGTGCTGGTACAACAACTTCCTAAAATAATGGAAAATTGATGCATTGGAACTATTGTTCAGTGAAGGCACTGGATGTTCAGTTAATAAAAGTCGCTGAGCATGAAGATTCAGAAATTGAAGCAGTATACAGAATGAGTTCAACATTTTTGTGAGCAGCATATGATGAGTACCAGGAATTCAATTTCAAGCATAAACCTAACTTCAAGCATACCAAACTCGAGGAAGGCTCGGCCTCTGCCTGCCGGGCATCACCGGAGTGCACCCCCTTGGTGCTTGCACGCGTGTACAGCCTCCTCCCTGTCACACCAGTTTTTTCAAAGAAAACCAAGTGCAAGACTATATGCATGCCAGGATCAAGTTTCATGCATATAGTTGACATAAGTGAATAACAGTACAGTATCACATAAAGAAAAAGAAAGATTATCTGAGTATTACGCTTAAATCCTGGAAACGAAGGCTCCAACCATCACAGGCAGTCGACTGGGAGTTGCGTACGCCTAGCACCAGCAACATCTTCACCACAACTTCATAGCAGCTTCCTCTTTCTGAGCAACATTGTTTATAGCAAGGGTGAGCACATGTCGTACTCAGCAAGTGTGGGGAAAGTATGAATGCAAAGGCTTAACAAGAAAAGGCTGACAGGTTGACTGCATTAAGCACTTTTAGTTGGTCAAATTTTATTAGCACCTGATTACTAATAAAGTATAAGTATATACCAACCCACAATTAACATATAGAGATACGCCATAAACATATGGCTAACATAACCATAACAACGATTTAAGTCTATCTTCAAGTTCAATTATCATGTGAGGGTCCAGGCCGCTCTTGACCGTGAGCACGGCTAATCGATTAGTTTTACACTCTACAGAGGTTGTACACTTTCACCACAAGTCGCGTGAAAGTTCTAGGAACTTTAAACCCAATCACGCGATGCTGATTAGGCATCATACCACACTACCGAGGTGTGATTGCATAGGGACGCTACGAAGCCTTTACAAAGTTTCCCCAATGTGAAGCAACCTGTGAAGGTTCCGAGCCGTCGCAAGGTATAAAGTCCCCTAGTAGGTACGGTGTCTTAGCCAAGTCCAACTCCCTACTAGAGCGAGTCTATGCCCCAACTAAACGCTCCCCCTTGCCCTTTCGGTAAGGTCACCCCAGCACTAGAGTCCCTAATTAATTAGCCAAGCCAGAGCCATATAGGCTTGTGGTTGCACTGTTGTCCTGGGTGGTCACTCCATGTTCCGATTAAGCATTGTGATCTTGTATTAACCAGAGATACATAACATAAAAGTAAAGCATGTTCATCATTGTTGTTCATTAGAACCACCATAACCCAAGTAGAGCAACTAAGCAGTGCTACCCAACAGAAAGGTAAACCCAAGTTGACGAGGAATAATGGTAATAAAGATTAGGATAAACCTTAATAGGACCCATCAATATTAATGCAAGCATATGCAATGGTGATTAAACACAGTTATTGGGACAAAAGAACAAGGACACACTTGCCTTATGTCACACCCAGTTTTCGAAGCAAAACCAGATCATAGCTTACATGTGTCCAGGATCATGTTCACACATGCAAACGACATAGTGGAGTACCAAGAATCGCAGTGTCATAACGTTATTATTATTACAGACCGATTGTCCAATAATCTAACACACTGAATGAGTAGCTAACAATGGAAAATAAAACAGAGTCGTCCACCACAGGCAGTCGACCGGAGCAACACGCCTAGAAATCTTCAAAGTCTTCAGGGAAGTCTTCAAAGCGGCCATCTGAGCAGCAGTCCGAGTAGTGTAATTGCAAGAAATAAAATCAACAAGCATGAGCACATGTTGTACTCAACAAGGGAACATAACAATAACAACATGCAAGGCTCTTTGGGTGGATGGCTGACATGGTTAAAGCGGTAAGCAATTTTAGTTGGTCAGATTTTATTAAGCAACTGATTACTAGCAGTGTAAGTGTATACCAACCCAGAGAATATTAAATGCAACAATAAATAGGATGCAATGCACAAGATTAATTCATATTCCATAATTTACCCATGTGAGGGTCCAGGCCGCTCGTGACCGTGAGCACGGCTAATCGATTAGTTTATACACTCTGCAGAGGTTGTACACTTTACCCACAATTCGTGTTTCCCATGTCACCCGGGTTAGCTAGACCCTTAAACACTGTCTTTGGTGAGTGGCTAGGGATTCACTACGAGGCCTTTACAAAGATTCCCTAGTATGAGCTGCTCGCTAGGTTTCATGACAGCGCAATGCATAACCCTCTCTCAAGACTGTGAAGCTACCACAGAGCAGATCAGCTTGAGGGCCGGGCTATACACCAACTACCGGCACCCCCTAACCCTTATTAGGTAAAGCGTACTACACACTAAGGTTTCTAATTAATTAGCCAAGACAGAGCCATTTGTCTTGTGGTCGCACCTGGTTCCTGGGTGGTCGCTCCATGTTCCGATTAACAGGGTAATCTTGCTTAATGAGGGTAGAGCATAAAATAAATCATGTTCACTTTTGTTTTCAATTAAACCATCCTCAACCCATAGTTAGCAACTAAGCATGTGCTACCCTACATAAATAAAATACCCAGGTTATCAAGGACATGGTAAACAACACTAATCACACCTTAATCATAGGGTCCCATCAATTTAATGCAAAGTAATAAAGTAAATAGTGTAATTAAAATGCAGTTGTATAGGAAAAAGGGCATGCATCAAGGACTTGCCTTCCACAAACTCAGAGGGCTGCTCAAGATCTTGAAAGTCTTGAACGGCAGCGTAATCGAAGTAGCGATCGTCTTCTACGCATCACACCAACCACATACAGGCAAACAACAGAAATAAATAAGAAACATGCACCAAACAGTAGTAATAAAGCAAAACAATTGCGTAAAGTTACTCTACTCTTCGATACGATCATTTGGACATAAAGAACGCTAAAAACGGAGCTAAAACGCATAATCTATGGCTAAAACAAGCTACAGGGACCTAACTGTGAGAAAACTAAGGCTCCAGGGGCTTATCTGCTAAAAACCAGGGACTAAAACATAATTAAACGTGTAAACCGAAGGTCTAACGTGCAAAAACTAATCTGTGGACCTCGACTACTAAAACCAGAGAGCTTAGGGTCTAAACCATAAATATCAGGACCTAATTGTAAGGATCTTTCTATGGTGGGAGGACTGTCATGCTATATTAAAAAGCTTAGGGGGTTTTCTGCAAAACGGTGGCGACCACGCGAGGTTGACCGGTAACTCCGCGTTTGACCCGGGGTTAGATCCGATCTACGCCGTCAATCTTCGATCCGGCGGCTCAAGACGTGCACGAGCGCAGGCGGCGGCGGGACGCAACGGCGAGCAGCGGCGCACCATGGCGAACTCGCCGGCGACGACCTAACTCGAGCTAGGGTGCTCGGTTGGACACACAGATTGCACCAAAATGAAGAGAGCGACCAGGCGAACTAAGCAGGGCTAACTGAGCAAGCTCTGGCTCGGCGGAGACGGCGGACTGCACGGCGAAGCGGACGGCGGCGGCGGCGGGATCTCCGGCGAGCTCGAACTTGTGCTGCAGGACACGGTGACGCGCGCGAGCGGCACCAAAAGCTTCCTTGCGAGCTTGCGGACCTTCGGGGCTCCTTCTCGACGATGGGAAGGCGGCGACGGTGAAGACCAGCAGCAGCGGTGCGGCTAGGTTTAGCGGCGGCGGCGCAGGGGCTCTGGGGCTAGGGTTTCTTGGGAAAGCGGTTGGGGCCGCGGCGCCGGGGAGGTATTTATGACGCCAGGCGAACCTTGGCGTGCGGGCCAAGGTGCCAGGGACGGCGCGCGCGCGGCTCGGACTCGGGCGGAGTCCGGCACAGACACGGGCACGAGGTGGGGGATGACTAGCGGCCCCCAGCTGTCGGTGACCGGAGCGGCGGGGAGGATGCTGGGCCGAGGATGGGCCGGCTGTGCTTGCTGGACTGCGCAGACGCGAAAAGAAGAAAGGGGAAAGGGAAACCGGGCCAGGGACTTGGAGGAGGTCCAGCGGACTTAGCTAGAAGGGCCGGCGCGAAAAACAGGAAAGGAAGAGAGGGAGAAGGAAATTCCTTTTGAATTTTTGAAACCCTTTTCACTTCAAATAAACTTTGAATTCAAACAAAATTTGAATTCAAACACTCAAAAAATAATGCACCAGCATGTATGCAACACTCAACTCCTATATTTATTTATTTTATTATAGAAAATTATTTAAATGCCTAGAAAATTTAAATAACTTCTTAAAATCCTTAAGCTTAACCATAGGTTGCTAACAAAATTTTAGTACATTCATAAAGTGAAAATTAGGGTGTTACAAATCCTACCCCCCTTAAGAAGAATCTCGTCCTCGAGATTCGGATGGATCAACAAAGAGATGTGGGTAGTCTTTCTTTAAATCCTCTTCTCTTTCCCATGTTGCCTCATCCTCTATGTGATTACTCCACTGTACTTTACACATTCTGATCACTCGATTCCTCGTAACCCGTGCAAGATTGTCCAAGATCTTGATAGGATGTTCAGTATAGGTGAGATCTTCCTTAACTTCCAACCCATCTATAGGTAATGGCTCCTTATCATGCGGTTGGAATCCCTTTTTCAACTGAGAGATATGGAACACATCATGCACATCTGAAAGCTGATTTGGTAACTCCAATCTGTAAGCTACCTCTCCCACTCTCTCAGAGATCCTAAAGGGTCCGATAAAGCGAGGTGACAGCTTCCCTTTAACCTTGAACCTGCGCAAACCTCTAATCGGTGACACTTTAAGATACACATAATCACCTTCGTGAAACACCACGTCTCTCCTCTTTGTGTCAGCATACTTCTTCTGCCTAGACTGTGCAGCTCTCAAATTATCCCTGATGATCTGAACCTGCCTTTCTGCCTCCTTGATAACATCAGTCCCGAACAATCGACTTTCTCCTGTCTCACTCCAGTACAATGGGGTTCTGCACTTCCTCCCATACAAAGCCTCAAAGGGTGCCATCTTAAGACTGGCTTGATAGCTGTTGTTGTAAGAGAACTCTGCGTATGGCAAACTCTTATCCCAGCTACCTCCATGCTTAAGAGCACATGCTCTCAACATATCCTCAAGAATCTGATTAGTCCTCTCGTTCTGTCCATCTGTCTGCGGATGGTAAGCTGAGCTGAAATTCAACACTGTATCCATAGACTCATGAAGCTTCTGCCAGAAACAAGACGTGAACTGAGTACCTCTGTCGGACACTATCTTCTTAGGTACACCATGCAAACACACAATTCTAGACATGTAAAGTTCTGCCAACCTTGCTCCTGAGTGAGTAGTCTTCACTGGAATGAAGTGAGCAACCTTAGTCAGTCTATCCACTATCACCCATATAGAATCATACCCGACAGGTGTCCGTGGTAGTCCTACTATGAAATCCATACTGATCTCTTCCCACTTCCACTCTAGCACCTTCAGTGGCTGAAGCAATCCGGCTGACCTCTGATGTTTAGCTTTCACTCGATAACAAGTATCACACAATGCTACGTGAGAGGCCACATCCCTCTTCATCCCATACCACCAATACCTCTGCTTAAGATCCTGATACATCTTAGTGCTGCCTGGATGAATGGAGTAAGCAGAATCATGGGCTTCCTTCAAGATGTTCTCACGTAGATCTCCCACATCGGGCACACAAATCTTGTTCCTAAACCATATAGTCCCCTGATCATCCTCTGTGAAATCCGGGGCCTTGCCCTTCTCCATAGTCACTCTGATCTCTCTAATCTCAGCATCCTCAAGCTGTGCCTGACAAATCTCCTGCTCCAACGTAGATTCCACCTCCAAAGTAACTCCCTGAGTCTGTGCAACCATCCCCAAGTTGAGCTGCTCAAATTCATTCATCAGCTCTTCAGGCAACTGGAATGCGAGTGCCATATTGGTCTGTCCCTTCCGACTCAAAGCATCTGCAGATCTGGCATCATCAATACTGGGGCGGTAGTAAACCTCTTCTTAAGCCTCTCAAAGCTAGCCTGACATGCTTCGGTCCACTTGAACTCCTTATCCTTCTCTAGTAGTGATGTGAGAGGCTTCACTATCTTAGAGAATCCTTCAATGAACCGACGATAATACCCTGCAAGACCGAGAAAGCTTCTGATCTCCTTGACTGCCGAGGCGGCTCCCACTTCAACACATCTCTGACCTTGCTAGGATAGACTGCAATACCTCCATCAGTGATGATATGACCAAGAAAAGCCACTTCCTTAAGCCAGAACTCACACTTGCTGAACTTTGCATATAACTGATGCTCTCTCAACTTCTGCAACACAAGTCTCAGATGCTCCTCATGCTCTACTTCATCCTTGGAGTAGATCAAGATATCATCGATGAACACCATGACAAACTTATCCAAGTACTCCATAAAGACTTTGTTCATCAGATACATAAAGTAGGCAGGTGCATTAGTCAACCCGAAAGACATGACAGTGTATTCATAAAGCCCATACCTAGTGGTGAATGCAGTCTTAGGAATATCTGACAATCTGATCTTCATCTGATGATAACCAGAACGCAAATCAATTATAGAGAATACCTTGGCACCTCTCATCTGATCAAAGAAATCTTCTATGCGGGGTAAAGGATACTTGTTCTTGATAGTAACATCATTAAGTGATTGATAATCCACACACATCCTCTAAGTACCATCCTTCTTCTCCACAAAGATAACAGGTGCCCCCAAGGTGAAGAACTAGGACGAATGAAACCCTTCTCTAACAATGCACTAATTTGTTTCTTAAGCTCAAACAGTTGATCACTAGACATTCTATAAGGACGCTTAGAAATAGGAGTAGTACCAGGTAAAAGATCAATAACAAACTCAACATCTCGATCAGGTGGCGTACCTGGTAGCTCATCAGGGAAAACATCTGGATAGTCATACACCACCTTAATATCCTCCAGAGATTTACCATCCAACTGATTCACTGAACCCTCTGCTGCTGCTTATGGTGTAGCTACAATCATAACCTTGTCTCCCTTAGGACTGGTAAGAAGAACTGCCCTCTTGGCACACTAAATCGTTGCATCATGCGTAGCTAACTAGTTCATACCCAGAATGACATCAATGTCCTTTAACTCCAGAACTACCAACTGAGCCCAAAAGTCTTCTCCAACGATCTTAAGATTAACATTAGGACATATATATAAAGCTTTCATCTCCCCCCTGGTGAACTAACTACCATGTTTTGTTTCATAGGTTGCATGGGTATACTATGCTTAGCCACAAATTGAGCAGAAATAAAAGAATGAGATGCTCACGAATCAAATAAGACCGAGGCGGGGGAGGAGTTGACAAGGAACATACCGAGCACTACTTGTGGGTTCTCCTGAGCTGACTCCACACTCACATGGTTCACCCTGCCACGTGCATAGCTTTGCTGTCCCTTATTGACTTGCGGGGTCTGGTTCCCATTCCTCATCTATTGCATCTGCTGATTCTGCACGGGGGTTCCAGGAGCAGTCCTCTTGGGGCAGTTGTTGGCGTAGTGGCCAACTTCACCACACTTGAAGCAAGTGTTGCCAGCAGGGGTGTGAGGTGCGCCAGGCCTCGCTAGAGTGCCAATGGGAGTCCTCTACTGGTTCTGCTGGTAAGCGGGGCGAGGTGTCTGCTGCCCAATGCACTGATTCTGCTGAGTAGGGTGCTGGAACTGCCGTGCAGGGCACTGATACTATTGCTGCATGGGGCACTGGAACTGCTGCTGCCCAAAGTTCCCATTCTGCCCTCCATAGAGGAACGGTGCTCCCTGCTGTGGGTTGAAGCGGGGACGAGTGATGCTTCCAGACTGCCCAGAGTTGGTGGCTTTCCTCTTCAAGTCACCCAACTCCCTACGCTTGTGCTCCAAGCCTATAGCCTTGTCAATCAGATCCTGGAAGGTAGGGAAAGTGTGGGACAACAGCTGGTACTGCAGTGGTCCAGGTAGCCCTTCCAGGAACAGCTCTTGCTTCTTCCTGTCCTCATCAGTGTCTTCAGGAGCGTACCATGATAACTCAGTGAATTTGTCCCTGAACTCCGTCACGGACATCCCTCCCTGCTTGAGAGCAAGGAACTCCTTCTTCTTTAGCTTCATGAGACCGGCAGGAATGTGGTGGTTCCTAAAGTTAGTGGTAAACTCCTGCCAAGTAATTGCATTTCGATTGGCATGAGTGGCGGCATAAGCATCCCACCATGCCGATGCTGATCCCTAAAGTCGCCCTGAAGCATAGAGGACTTTCTCTCTATCATCGCAATGAGCTATGATCAGCATCTTCTCAATGGTCTTCAACCAGTCTTCAGCTTCCAGTGGATCTGCTGCATAAGAGAACACCGGAGGCTGATGGCTCATGAACACCCTGTGCTTGTTCACAGGAGCTTGCTGCTGAGCATGGGGTGGGTTGTTAGCTTGGGCCTGTATATTGGCCACTGTGTTGGTCAGGTCTTGGAGAAGCTGCGTCTGAGTTTGCAGGAACTACTGGAAGGCCGGATCCATTTGTGGTTGGCGAGGTGCACTGCTGGAACCACTGCCTCGCCTTGGACAGGTCACTGCGGGTTGATCGACTCTTGATCCTGACCTGGTTTCCACCATCTGAGTGTTAGGGACATAGTTTTAGATGATTGAACCAAGAGAAAAGCTTAAATGTTTATGAAATGCAGATTCCCAGACTAAGACAGATTCTGTTGATCTCAAAGAACTAGTTGTAACTCTCTGCGTGAACAGACAAAAATCGTGAAAATATTCTAAGGTAAGGTATACAAAATTACTGAACCAACCCAATTGGAATTAACTCAATTGGATGTCCGTAGCCCGAGATATAAATTAATTAAGGTGACTGTGTCAGTAGGAATTTACAGATTTAGATTGCTTCAATACTTCGTGCATAACTCCCAGAATATACACCCCAAAATTCTAAATTTTTGACAGAAGATCATATACAAAATTTCTAAACTAACCCAACTTGATTTGCAGCAATTGGATTTCTGTATCTCAAGATAAAAATTAAATAGTGCTGCTGTATCAGAGGGCTGCGTGAGCAGATTTGGTAACAACTGATCTGACTGATAGATTAAATATGAAGAGATAAAGATAAAGATAGCATTAGATCGATTGAGACAGAAATTTTAACCCCAACTAACTTAACTTTATTAAACCAATGTGGTTGTGATCATCACCCCACAACACACAACACTCAAACAAAGATCCAAATCATCCAAAGTTGCATGCTCACACAAACCAAACACGCTCCTAAAACTAAACACACTTTAACGATCGTTTAAGAGTAACGATTACAAGGACTTTGACTGATACCTAAGGACTCCTATCCTCTTGAAGAGGTTCAGTGTGAGTGTCTGGAGAGTTGTAGCAGGGCCTCTTAGGTGATGGAGAGGTGTGGGGCTCTTCATGTTCAAGGATCACTGGCTCCTCCTTGTTCATCAGAGCAGCTTGCAACGCACGGTTCTGGGTCTCCAACTCGAAGACCTTCTCTTGAGCTTCAGCAAGAGTGTTGTTGGCGTCGTCCAGGGTAGTGTTAACGACAGCCAACAACTCTCGAACATGGTTCAAGGTTCCCTCATGAGCTGGAGCGGGAGCGATGTAGGTCTTTGCTTCCCCACTAGCTCTGTAGGGAATGTGTCTATAGGAAGTGTCCTCCAGCTCAGCACGTGCATCATGGGAGAGTACATAAAGTGCCCTCCTTGCAGCTTCAGCTATCCCAGCATCTCTGGTAGTCCTGTTAGCAACATCTTGGTACCTTGCTACCTCCTTGTCCCCATGGATAGGGTCATCTTGATACAGGATAGCAGTCACCACCCACTGAGGTTCGAACCATGGATGTGTCCACAACTCGCATTGGTAGGCTAGCGCCACATTGTGCCCCAGACGGAACACTATTGCTCTGACCTTGTCAGCCATGGGAATGCCTCTCCCATCCACGTTATGGACGGATCCCCTCCAAGCTACTTCCTCAGCAGGTTGAGCTTGCTCCTCTTCTGCCTCCTCTTGGTCTTCAGGTCCCTCAGGCTCTTGTTCTCCTTCCGGAATCGCCTCTTCTGGGTCTTCCTCTGGTTCTTTAGGATCTTCCTCTGGTCCTTCAGACTCTGCAGCGGCCTCCTCAGCTGGTTCCTTCTCTGGCTCCTCATCATCTGACACTTGGATGATTTCCGAAGCGGGTGTTGGAGACTGGGCTGCAGGTGGTGCTTCCATCATTATCTCTTCGTTAGTGTCCCCCTCATGTTCCTCATGCTCTCTACTCTCCATAGGATAGTAGTAGTAGTCTTGGTCCTCCAAGTGGTGGGGAAACTGGAAAGCGCCTGTACGAGAGGTCTGCAGCCGACAAACCATCTAGAGATAGAGAAGACAGTGCAAGAAAGAACATAAGCTATAGATATCAAGATAGAGTTAAGATAGTAAATAGATAAACAAGGATGAGGTAAAAATTAAAAGTAAGCAGTTAAAAATAGCTTTTTAATAAAGAAAGCATTAGTGTGGCTTCTAATAATATTTCCTTAATTTTCGACCATTACTAACTAGGCTAACGTCCTACAGTCAACACGGCTCTGGTACCACTTTGTCACACCCAGTTTTGGAAGCAAAACCAGATCATAGCTTACATGTGTCTAGGATCATGTTCACACATGCAAACGACATAGTGGAGTACCAAGAATCGCAATGTCATAGTGTTATTATTATTACAGACCGATTGTCCAATAATCTAACACACTGAACGAGTAGCTAACAGCGGAAAATAAAACAGAGTCGTCCACCACAGGCAGTCGACCGGAGCAACGCACCTAGAAATCTTCAAAGTCTTCAGGGAAGTCTTCAAAGCGGCCGTCTGAGCAGCAGTCCGAGTAGTGTAGTTGAGGACCAGAGTGTCCGATGGCTAGTGGTTGGCCACTCTCTAGTGATGAGTGATTGACAACGTTGTGTGGACTGACGTTGTGCTCTATCTTGTGGATGTAGGCTGCGGCTTGATGTGCATTGGTGCAGGTGAAGAACAAGTGTGAAAGGTCTTAGCCTTGCGGGGTCTCCGAAGGACTGGAGGGAGAAGTAGGCTTGGTTCGATGGACCCGGTGGCCAGACGACATCGAGTGCGAGTCACATGGTGCGAGAGGAGCAAGTCGAAGTCGGATAGCGGGTTCGTTGGTTGATCCGAAAGCCAACATGGAGCCGGAGCGGACGTGGCAGCCAAGTCGAGGAGCTCAGCGTGGAGGCTGCACCAAGCTCGCGGGGTTTGCAGCGGTTTGCCGAAAGATCACTGGGTTCGTCGGTTGCTCCAGAAAGCCGACCCGAGGTTCCGGTGCGGCCAAGGCACTAGAACCGGTCTGACTGGTTTGGGAAACCGGTCTGACCGGTTTGGTTGTGGCGCGGCCGGAAGTCATCGAAGCGGAGGACATGCGTCGGGATCGCATGCTTGGCGTCGAGGCTACGCGAGGTGTGAGTACTGGGCGTCCGTCCGATGGAAAGGCTGTCAAATTTCCAAATATGCCCTTAGAGGGGTTGTATCACCTAGAGGGCATTCTAGTCACTTACCCCCATCGGAGGACCTCATATATAAACCGAGTGGAAGGGTTGTGGCAGCCAGCTCTTGCACCCTAGGGTTTTCATTTGCTTTTAGCAATTTCTCTTTTTAGCTTCCTATTTTCTCCTTAGGCTAGCTTGAGAGCTTCATGGTGAGATCTTGTGAGAGGGATGGATGTACGGGCGGATGCTAGACCTTGTATGAACCTTTCATGGTATGTATAGAAGATTCGGCGTGGTTCCTCAAGTGTTCTTCGTGTTCATCCCGTTTCTCTTTTACAGTGATTTTCGGAGCCTTTTCTTTGGATTTTCGTGGAGAGGATTTGAGGGTGTTTCCTTTGGGTTTTGTTTGTGGAGATCACGTATGAGTACCTTGGGTACCTTTGCTTGGTGATCTTCGCCTCACAAACTCCCCGGAATCCCTTGGAATTGGTGGTTTTTGGATGAACTCGGGAAAAGGTGTTCTTGGCGGTTGACTTTCGATTCCTCCCCTTTGGATGCATTTCGGGATGGATCCTTTGAGATAGAGGTTGCCCAAGAGGTAATCCACCTTCCCCCGAAGTTTGGTTGCAATCCGTTGGGTGAATCGGGAGATCGGTTGGTTGGAAGAACAGGTGGTTTCCGCAGGCTGCGTTTTCCTCGTCTGTCTGGGCGAAACCGGTCTGATCGGTTTTGGTCACAGTGGCCATTCGGGGAGATTTTTGGCAGGTGCGTTGTTCTCTGTCTAAGAAGTTCTCTAGTCCAAGTTTCGTCGCGTTTGGAGTTCGTTTGCTTGGGTTTTGGCCTCGTTGATCTTTGGGGGATTTCTGGGCAAAACCGGTCTGACCGGATTGCCAAACCGGTCTGACCGGTTTCACCTTGTGTGTGAGAGGCTAAGTGTTGGAAAACCAGTTTGACCGGTTTGAGTATTCGGTCTGACCGGTTTGGATCTGGAGTTTTGCTCGAGTTGTTTTCCGCTGCGTTCTTGAGTGTTTTTGGTGGTGTGCTAGTTCCTAGGTCCAGCAGCACTTCAGTGGCTGTGTTGATTTGGCTAGCGAGGTGTTGAGGACTCCGGAGTTGCGTTTGGGACCATAGGTCGAGTTCTACTCTTTGGAGAAGAATTTTTATCGGCTCCCATTCACACCCCCCCTCTCTGATCGCCATTCTGGTCCTTCAGTAGTTGCAAGAAATAAAATCAACAAGCGTGAGCACATGTCGTACTCAACAAGGGAACATAACTATAACAACATGCAAGGATCTTTGGGTGGATGGCTGACATGGTTAAAGTGGTAAGCAATTTTAGTTGGTCAGATTTTATTAAGCAACTGATTACTAGCAGTGTAAGTGTATACCAACCTAGAGAATATTAAATGCAACAACAAATAGGATGCAATGCACAAGATTAATTCGTATTCCATAATTTACCCATGTGAGGGTCCAGGCTGCTCGTGACTGTGAGCATGGCTAATCGATTAGTTTATACACTCTGCAGAGGTTGTACACTTTACCCACAAGTCGTGTTTCCCATGTCGCCCGGGTTAGCTAGACCCTTAAACACTGCCTTTGGTGAGTGGCTAGGGATTCACTACGAGGCCTTTACAAAGATTCCCTAGTATGATCTGCTCGCTAGGTTTCATGACAGTGCAATGCATAACCCTCTCTCAAGACTGCGAAGCTACCACAAAGCAGATCAGCTTGAGGGCCGGACTATACACCAACTACCGGCACCCCTTAACCCTTATCAGGTAAAGCATACTACACACTAAAATGGAAGGACCGAATAGGGCGACCAGAGAGGGGGGGGAGTGAATGGGAGCTGATAAAAATTCTTCCCAAAGGTCGAACTCAGCATATACCCCGATTGCCACTCCAAACGCTCGCGCACACAAAGGAAGCTCCAAACAGGGCACACACAAACCTAGAAGAACACGAGACAAGCCTAGGAGCAAAGAGCGGAACCAACTTGACAAGAACCAAATGACTTAGCCAAATCTGCGAAGTCCAAGGCAGACAGTCCGCACGGGTACGGCGGACAGTCCGCGAGTACGGCGGACAGTCCGTGAACCCCCGGCGGATAGTCCAAAATAGGACCCCGAGCTACCAGTGCTGCACCGGGAAAAATCGGACAGTCCAGGCAAGCACCACGGACAGTCCGGCAGCACGCGGACAGTCCGGCCACCCCTGGTGGACAGTCCGGCCAAAGTCCCTGGACACCCCAGACAAACCTCAATCCACCCCAGACACAAGCAACACCACGCGGACAGTCCGGCTGGCTCCCGCGGATAGTCCGCAAACTTCTTGCAACAGAACCCTAGCTGAGAAATGGATCGAAACGCGAACGTGTACGAACATGGATGAACACGCGACGAACTCAGGTCACGCGGACAGTCCGCACATCGCTCGCGGACAGTCCGCCAGGCGCGGATAGAGCAGAAAAAGCCCGACCCCGCGAGGTCAACTCCAAGAACTCATCATCGGATCTCCCAAACGCCAAAAGCTCTTGAGACAAGATTTGAGGGAGATGATAAGCAACACAAGAGGAAGCTATGCCCCAAAAATCTCGACCTCTAAGCCACTAAATCGCCGGGAATCGCGGATCACACGAACTCCACCAAGAACACGAACTCCGGCCAAAAACTCACGAATCGAAGGCTCTCCACGGCGTTTGAGGGGTCAAGATCACACACAAACATGCGCAAGGCATCCACCCATGATCCCCTCAAAGAAATCCATGAAGAAACGCCCCCAAAATCACGAATCGAGCGAAGAACGAAACTCCCCAAAAATAGCCCCGAAAATGATGCGAAAATCACAAAGGACTAGGAGATCACCACAACACCGAATGCTTCCATACATCCAGAGGATAGAGTTTGTACAAGAGTATAGCCTAAGGAATCCAGAGGGAAAAAGAAGTAGTACAGAGAAATCTACTGGGGGAGAAAGCCCTATAGTCCAAGCGAGAGAGATGCCATCCACCTCTCCGCTATTTATACGAAGTCCATCAGAGGGAGGTAAATGACCACGCTACCCCTACTGCTTAAATGAAGATACAACCCCTCAGGGGCATTTTAGTCAAGTCTTCATCGGACGGACACGCTTCCACCGCGGCTTCGCTTCACCTCGACACAAACCCCGTGATCACGCCACGTGCCCTCCGCCTCGAAGCTTCCCGAAGCTCCCGGATCACCGTCTCCGTCACCTCGGTCCTCCGGGCTTGGTTTTGAGGCCCAAACCAAGAAACCGTCCACCGATGGTTTTGTGGGCAAACCACCAAACCCCGCGTGCAAGCTTCGGCCTCGATCCGCTACATTGCACTGGCCCATGTTCACGACTTCAGCCCGCCAGTCTTGCACCGCACGACTCACACTTGACCCCATCGGCCACCGGGTCCATCGAACCAAGCCTACTTGCCACTCCATCACCCGGAGGCCGCCACGGCTAAGGCCTTTCGCGCTTGTTCTTCACTTGCACCGACACGAGTCAAGCCGCAACCTGTACCTGCACACTTAGCCAAGCATCAGTCCACACAACGTTGTCATTCACTCATCACTAAGGAGCGACCCTCCACTGGTCATCGGACACACCTGGTCCTCAATCTCCCCCTTGATGAGTGCATTGACAACACCCATAGAAATCACATAGAGAAACAGAAAAGAAAACAACCATGAACACAGACCTCCCAAGCAAGTGATCCAAAGCCAAAGAACAAGCGAAAACTCGATCACTCGCCAATCCAAGTCTCGAGCCCCTAAGACAAGGGCAACGGCTCGACACAGCCGAGACAAAACAAAGCTCTCAAAGAGCACATCACAAAACACAAAACTCAGGAAAATCAAAGGAGCTCCCCCTGCACATATGCAAACTCCCCCTGAGTAAATGAAACCTTTTCTTCTCAATTTTTCTCCTCACATGCCACATCTCACAAATGCATACCAAGTTTTCACAAAATCTCCAATGCATGAAAAATCTCCCCATATCATACATATGTCTCCCCCTTGTTGACAATGCATGAATCAAGGTATATGAGACTCTTCCCCTTGTTTTCATGAAAAATGCATGTCAAAGCACATATACAATCTACTAAGCTTCTCAGATATACAAAGAGCACAACAAAATGCTACAAATGAGACAGAGAGCAAGCAAAGTAGACATGGTGTATCTAGCAGTTTGCCATCAAGAAGGTAGAGACATATAAGCATGTGACATGGCCAAAAGCAATTTTAAGCAATTTTCACAAAGAAATAGTCATCTCATGAGCAAGACTCTTTCTATACCAATTTGAACATAAATACACTAGATCATCCAAAGTTTATGCAAGATCACAAATTCTCATCACAAGATCATTATAAACGCCCACAAGCTACTCAAGTCATGTTAAAGCCACCGAGCCATGTGTCTACTTCTTAAAATGAGACTTCTCATGGTAGACAAGCATGCTACGGTTTAGCACCCAAGATATGAATATCAAAGCATAACAACATGATTAGGAGCTCATTTTTCAAGCATAAGACAATTCATACACCAATTTCATTTTCAAGTTAAAACATGGTACATGAAGTGCCTTTGCAGCAAAAAGAAGCTTATGCTCCTCCCCAAGCTAGCGAAGGGGCCACACATTTACAATGACAAAGGGTCTTTGACCCCAAGCAAAGAGAATATGATCCTCAAGCACAAACTGAGCATGATAAAAGCATTTAAGCACAAATTTAGCATAGACAAGCATCTACTCATGAGAGACACAATTTTAGCATTTTCATCAAAAGAAAGCTATCTCAACACAAATATATGGCAAAACCATCAAGAGCATAGCATTCACATCCACAATTTACCAAACATGCACAAGTCTCACGAATAGCACATCGGTGATCAATGTATATAAGAGAAGCTCAATCCTAGCTCAAGTGATCCAAAGATGGCTATCCTACCAGGTTTTGTACATAAAGTAAAATGCATGAAGGAAAATGCAACAAAATGAGCATATGACACATATATACATGAGAAGCTCCAAGACCCAGCTAGAAAGGAAAGCACACCCCAAGCTCACCCCGCAAGCGAGTGAAAGTGGGTTGGTCAAGAGATTTGGTGAAAATGTCAGCTAGCTGGTCTTGGGTAGGGACATAGGACAAAGATATGTTTCCCTTCTCGACATTGTCCCTCAGAAAGTGGTACCTCACTTCTATGTGTTTCGTTTTGGAGTGGAGGACAGGATTTTTGGCTACGCTTATGGCACTGGTGCTGTCACAGAAAAGTGGAACCTGGGAGCACTCCTCTCCAAAATCACTCATGGTATATGTCATCCAAAGCAGATGGGAACAACAACTAGCAGCAGCTACATACTCAGCCTCGGTGGTGGACTGGGCTACACTCGATTGCTTGCGAGATGACCAAGAGACCAAAGAAGAACCAAGGAACTGACAACACCCAGAAGTAGTGACGAGGCCATGGACTAGGGCCCACCAAGACCCCTTAAAAATGCAGTACGGACCCACGTACGGCATGCTCCGGCAGCTAACACAACGAGTGTTACGCGGCCCGAGCACGTGAAGGCCCGTACGACCAGTTTCCGCCATGGGCTAGAAGACAGGCGGCCCGTGGCCATCCGTACCCTCTTCCCCGAGTACGTGGTGGCCCGTACAACAAGTTCCTGCCTCCACTCCCGACTACTCGCTCGCACGAGTAGTTTCCGCCTCACGGTCGCGGCTACTCGCTCGCATGAGTACTTTCCGCCCCGTAGCTACAACTACTCATTCGCACGAGTAGTTTCCGTCACCGACCTGCGCAGGCTTCGCAGGGAAGGCGCGGGGTGCATGGACCCACTAGATCAAGATCCCGGGATCTCCGCACACGCCCCCCCCGCACACCGCCACGTGTCCGCCCCGCCATGGCGGTCCTCCCCGGCCCAGCCGATTCGGTGTCAGGGGACGGATTCATCAAACCCTACCACGAACGGCACAGTGACCGTCGTACCGCGGACGGCGTACGGTACAGTACACACTACACGCTAAGCATCGGAAGACGCGGCATTGATCACCTACTTGCACGAGTAGTTCTTCGACTTTGACTAGTTCAAGACTTGGCTGTCGAGGCCCCAGGTACGCAGACCCCGTTGGTGTCCCGTGATACCCCGGTACGCGGTCCGCCACGTGTTGGCCTCCCTACGTGGGTCCGCCCTGACCAGGTTGATCTTGTGTCAGAGGACGAATCCTCCTGCCACTCCCCAGCAGGGGTGGTACACATCGTACCACGGAGGGCACGGGGAACGCTGTGACACCAACGGCACAGTGCAAGCCGTCACCTATCCCTCGATCTCCACGGTGCAGACTACTCCATTCCCACAGCATCAAGAAAAGACAAGCCCCTGATCCATTGACGAGATCAGGGCACGTACTCTGCCTCCTGTACCCGACTAACTACTCGGAGGAGGGCGTAGGGGGCCCCGGGATGGCTACTTGGGACGCACGGGATCTGCACCGTCACCCAAGGCTCCGTAACAGTGCTTCGCCGCTGCTGCCATCTGATAGCCCGATGCAGAGAAGGATGCCTCACACTGTAGGTTAGCTCAACACACTCGATGTAAACCGCCCTGAGCCTCCCCCTTGCGACTATAAAAGGGAAGGGCAGTGGCACATACAAGACACGTTCGTTTGCACCCCACACGCACTTAGCATCGATATCCCATCTCATACAACGCAAGCACTCACACACACTCACTCACGTACGAAGACTTCTGCTACTTGAACCACTCGCACACCAGGGACTTGGGCTCTACACCCTCTCCCGACTTGTTTGTACCCCCTACTACAAACTCCCGAGCATAAGGAACACTTCCTCTCAGACTGGACGTAGGGTATTACTCTCCGGAGGCCCGAACCAGTATAACCCCGAGTGTCTCCTGTGCTACCGTGCGGATCAGAACACGTGCTCTTATATAAATTTACTTGCCGGTGGTAACGAACCCCGACAGTTGGCGCGCCAGGTAGGGGCCTTCGCGTGTTTTCGACGTTCTTTTTAGGGTCCGCACGGCCCTCTCATCATCCGCTTTGACGAAAGCCTTCACCAAGCCGACGTTGATGGACTGCCCCGTGGGATCACTGGTCTCGCTCCAGGCTGGGCTTGAGCTCTGCTTCGGAAGCCTGAACTTCCAGGCAACCGGAGATGGCTACCTCATGCGCCTCGTCAACGAGGTCACCGACGCATCCTCGTCAGCACCTGCTCCGACTGCGTCGACACGCCCGCCTCGACGCAAGAAGCGCTCAGGCAAGCGCTCCAAGCAGGCCAAGGCAGACCGACGCCGGGCGAGGCGTGCCAGCTCCCCTTCACGGGTCGAGACTAGCGCACCACCGGCCACTGACGCAGTGGAGGACTCCCAACCGTCGGACTCGATGGAGCGCATCGCCAGGGAGAGCGCGCCGAAGCCACCTCCCCCTAAAGGGACGTGCTATGCGGCGGCGTACTCCTCTTCATCAAGCACAGATCCGGCTGCGTACGACAACTACCTGAGCCATCGCTTGTGGGGCAACAGGGGGCTCCCGGCGACCTCGCCCGACGAGCTGTACCTCGAGACCGACGGCACCGACGACGTCCTCGACTCAGAATGGGACTACGTGGGGCTTCGGGACGCTGGAGCCCTATGTCGTTTCCAATCAGCGGTGGACTACTGTTTCGGCTACTCCGACGACTCCGATGACGGGGGTTACGACCCCTCACGCGAGTGCTTCGTCATTGGCAACGCCCCGGTGGCGCCAGCACCGCCCCACACTCCGGATGGAGCACTTCACTCCGCCCACAGCTCGACGGCGGACAGTGTGGCTGAGGCCCAAGTCCCTCCCAACGTCGCCGCATAGCGCGCCCGACTAGACGAGTTGGAGGATGCCCAGCACCAGCTCGACAATGAGCGGGCCCAGCTTCACCAACAACTCGAGTAGGACCCGAACCCGACTCCTGCTCGCGCACGGGCAAGGGACGTTCAGCAGCGCATCATCAACGACGACCGAGACATCGTTGACGGCACACCCGTCTTCAAAAGGGCGTCGCAGAACCTGGCGGTGGGTGTGATCCTTCTCCGGAAGGTACCAGAGCCCGCCACGCCTCAAGAAAAAGAGATGCATAAGCAAATCAAGACACTCCTCAAGACTGCTGCCGTGCAGCAAGCGGAGAGCTCCGCTTCTCGACAGCGGGGCTCGCAAGGTCGCGGGCACTCCGAGCCGCGACAACCCGCGGCATCGTCGCAACAACCGCGACGGTCCGAGGAAGTCAACATACCAGTCAAGAGCCGACTGAGTGCCCACCGCGACGCACACGACACCATCAAGGTACGGCAGAGGGCTGACGCGGGTCAGCACGACGACTACGAGGAGCAGCCTCGCAAGGAGTACTACCGGCAATGCGGAGGCCGGTACGACAGCGACGAGGACTGGAGCAGGAGCGGCTCGCCTGATGCCCAAGGGCCTCGTGCCTTCGGGGCTCTGACCTCCGTGCCCAAGTACGACGGTGAGACCAACCCCAGTGTCTGGTTGGAGGACTACAGACTGGCATGCAACGCCAGCAGAGCGGGACGACCTGTTCATCATCAAGAACCTGCCGCTACATCTCGCGGACTCAGCCCGCACGTGGCTCGAGCACTTGTCGCGGGGCAAGATCGACAGCTGGTCGCAACTACGCGACGCCTTCATCGGCAACTTCCAGGGCACGTACGCCCGACCAGGGAACCCTTGGGACCTGCGCAACTGCAAGCGGATGAAGGCGAGAGTTTGCGCGACTACATCCGACGCTTCTCCAAGCGGTGCACCGAGTTGCCCAGCACCACCGACACGGATGTCATCTCGGCTTTCCAGAACGGCACCACGTGTGCCACGCTGATCCATCGAATCGAGCGGTGGAAGCCGTGGTCTACTCGGGAGCTGCTCGACATCGCGACCGACCATGCCAACGGGGAGGATGTCGTAGCCGTGACGCTTAGCATCGTCGCAAGCAAAGGGAAGTAGCCAGCCGAAGCTGGCGACGGTCCGTCTGCGTCAATCAAGAAGAAGAAAAGCAAAGACAAGAGGTACCGTGAGGACACCTTGGTGGCTGCTGTCGACCGAAAGACAGCGAAACCTAGAGGCAACCCTCCATCGGGTCACTTCGAGAAGCTGTTGGATGCCCCGTGCCCCAACCACGAGGGCCCAGTCAAACACGCCTTCAAAGACTGCAACCTAATGAAGGCCTACCTCGCTGGCACGCTGAAGAAGTGGAGTGATGCTCCGACCGGCGACGGAGGGAAGGACAAGGGTAATGACGAAGGCGCTTACCCTCAGGAAGACGGAGCCGTGATGATGATCTTCGGAGGCTCGGAGGCGCGGCTGCCCAAGCGTCAAGAGAAGGTGGTACGCCGAGAGGTCTACCAGCTCGAGCATGCAACTCCGACCTACCTAAAGTGGTCGGAGATGCCGGTTATATTTGACCGGCACGATCATCCCGATCACATACCACGACCGGGTAGCTACCCACTGGTCGTATCACCCTTGTTCGGCACCAAGCGTGTGCACAAGGTACTGATGGACAGAGGCAGCAGCCTCAACGTCATCTACATGTCGACTTTGGACGACATGGGGATTCCGCGGTCCCGACTGCGGCCGTCAACGGCGCCTTTCCACGGGGTCGTACTCGGGATGGGGGCGGTCCCACTCAGGCAGATCGATCTGCCTGTCACGTTCGGAACTCCGCACAACTTCCGGACGGAAACCCTCACCTTCGAGGTGGTGGGGTTCCCGGGGACGTATAACGCAATACTCGGAAGGCCAGCTTACGCTAAGTTCATGGCCATCCCCAACTATACGTACCTCAAGCTGAAGATGCCCGGCCCGAAAGGCATCATCACAGCTGGTACAACTTTCCAGTACGCATACGAATGCGATGCTGAGTGCTTCCAGTTCGCTGAAGCACTGATCCGGTCTGAGAAGCTCGCCGCTGAGACCCCCTCCGAGGACCAAGAAATCCCCGAGTCGTCCAAGCGTGCGGCCTACTCTTTCGAGCCCGCCAAGGACGCCAAGGAAGTGCCCGTCTCCGACGACGGCCGCACACTCCGTATCGGGACGGCGCTCGGTTCCGACTAGGAAAGCACGCTCGTCGACTTCCTCCATGCGAATCTCGATGTATTCGCATGGAAGCCCTCTGACATGCTGGGGGTTCCAAGGGAGGTCGCCGAGCACAAGCTTAACATTAAGCCCGGCTCGAAGCCGATTAAGCAGCGTCTGCGCCGCTTCAACTCCGACAAGTGCAAGGCTATCAGAGAAGAGATCAAGAAGCTCATTAGTGCAGGGTTCATTCATGAAGTCTACCACCCTGAGTGGCCAGCAAACCCTGTACTCGTTAAGAAGAAGAATGGCAAATGGAGGATATGCGTTGATTACACAAGCCTGAACAAGGCGTGTCCAAAAGATCCATTTCCTTTACTGCGCATAGATCAAGTAGTCGACTCAACGGTTGGGTGCGAAACCCTCTATTTTCTTGACGCTTATTCAGGGTATCATCAGATCGCAATGGATATGATCGACCAGCTCGCTACCTCGTTCATCACTCCGTTTGGCACGTACTGTTACGTTTCCTTGCCTTTCGGGTTAAAGAACGCAGGAGCCACTTTCCAAAGATTCATGCGTCGTGTCTTTGGAGATCTCATCGGACGGCTAATCGAGGCCTATGTCGATGATATCGTGGTCAAGTCAAAGAAGGTGGGCGACCTGATCCCCGACCTAACCGCGGTCTTCGAAAAGCTGAGGGAGCATGGCATGAAGTTAAATCCCGAGAAGTGTGTCTTTGAGGTTCCTAGAGGCATGCTACTCGGCTTTGTTGTGTCGGAGCGCGGCATCGAGGCCAATCCTGAGAAGATCTCTGCGATCACGAGCATGGGACCCATCAAGAATCTGAAGGGAGTGCAGCGCGTCACCGGGTGCCTCGCTGCTCTCAGCAGGTTCGTCGCTCGACTAGGCGAGCACAGCCTGCCACTATACAAGCTCATGAAGAAGTCGGAGCACTTTTAGTGGACACCTGAAGCACAGGAAGCCCTCGAATCGCTCAAGAAACTACTCAAGAGTCCACCGGTGCTCACCGCTCCGGCCGAGGAAGAGCCGATGCTCCTATACATCGCTACAACGACCCAGGTCGTGAGCGCAGCGCTGGTGGTTGAGCGAGACGAGCCTAGCAAGACACCAAAAGTACAACACCCTATCTACTTCGTGAGCGAAGTCCTCTCCGACTCAAAGACACGATACCCGCAGATACAGAAGTTCATCTATGCTGTCCTCATCACTAAGCGGAAGCTCTGGCATTATTTCGACTCACACCACTGAGGACCAGGTGTGTCCGAGGACCAGTGGAGGGTCACTCCTTAGTGATGAGTGATTGACAATGTTATGTGGACTGATGCTTGGCTAAGTGTGCAGGTACAGGTTGTGGCTTGACTCGTGTCGGTGCAGGTGAAAAACAAGGGCGAAAGGCCTTAGCTGTGGCGGCCTCCGGGTGATGGAGTGGCAAGTAGGCTTGGTTCGATGGACCCGGTGGCCGATGGGGTCAAGTGCGAGCCGTGCGGTGCAAGACTGGTGGGCTGAAGTCGTGAACATGGGTCGGTGCAAGGTAGCGGTTGAAGCTCGAAGCTTGCACGCGGGGTTTGGTGGTTTGCCCACAAAACCATCAGGTGGACGGTTTCTTGGTTTGGGCCTCAAAACCAAGCCCGGAGGCCCGAGGCGACGGAGACGGTGATCCGGGAGCTTCGGGAAGCTTCGAGGTGGGGGGCACGTGGCGTGATCGCGGTGCTTGCGTCGATGCTAAGCAAGGCCGCGGTGGAAGCGTGTCTGCTCGATGAAGACTTGACCAAAATGCCCCTGAGGGGTTGTATCTTCATTTCAAGTAGTAGGGGTAGCGTGGTCATTTACCTCCCTCCGATGGACTTCGTATAAATAGCGGAGAGGTGGATGGCATCTCTCTCTCTTGGACTCTAGGTTTTCTTCCCCCGGTAGACTGCTTTGCTTTGCTTCTTTTCCCTCTGGATTCCTTAGGCTAGACTCTTGTACACAATCTGACCTCTGGATATATGGAAGCATTCGGCGTTGTGATGATTTCCCTCTCCTAGCTCTTTGTGATTTTCGTGTCATTTTCGGAGCTATTTTTGGGTGTTTTTGTTCGTCGCTCGATTCGTCGATTTGAGGCCGTTTCTCTCCGGATTTCTTTGAGGGGATCATGGGTGAGTGCCTTGTGCCTCTTTGTGGATGATCTTGACCCCTCAAACGCCGGATTTGGCCTTCGATTCGTTGATTTTCGGATGAACCCTAGTTCATAGTGTTCTTGGCCAAGATTCGTGATTCCGGGAGTTGTAGGATGTTTGAGGCCGAGATTTTTGGGGCATAGCATCTTCTTAGGGTGTTCATCATCTCCACAAAATTTCGTCTCAAGACTCGAAGTGGTTTGGGAGATCCATCGATCGAAAGTTGGGGGCGATTTCGCAGGCTGTTTTCGGGGCTGTTTCGGGTGATCCGGCCCAAGTGCCCGGGTGACCCGAAGGGGGCCGGGTGATCCGGCTACTTGTGCCTGGGTGACTCAGACTGGCTCTGGAGGCTAACGGGTGATCCGGCCCAAGTGACAGGATGATCCGGTTGGACTCAGCCTTTTGCATTGTTGCTCGAGCTCTTTCGTGTTTGCTTCCGCTTTACTTCCTAGCCTTCCGTGCTTTGTTCCTAAGGTTCGAGAGAGGTTTATTTGTGCTCCCGCTTGATCGTGTGTGATCCTCAGAGTTGCGATTGGGACATAGGCCGAGTTCTTGGAAAGAATTTTTATCGACTCCCATTCACTCCCCCCTCTCTGGTCGCCTATTCGGTCCTTCAATTGGTATCAGAGCTGATTACGGATCTTCGTGATTCTAACCAGTCTAAGATCCAAAGATGGGTGACTATGGAAAGGGGTCGGGTCCTCCACACTTTGATGGCAAGAATTACCCGATGTGGGAGAGGCACATGGGCGCGTTTTTGCGAGGGAAGGGAACTCTTATCTGGGAGGTCACTCAGAATCCTCATTATGTCATCCCAGATAGTTTTCTGCTTCCAGGATTGTGGGACATGTTTGAGGCCAACAGCAAGGCCGTTGATTACTTGTTCCGTGCTCTCTGTGCCTCGGAGTTTGATCGAGTGTACGGAGAGGATGTGGCCGGAAAGATTTGGCTCAAGTTGAAGAATGCTCATGTTGGCAATGCCCAAGTGCAAGCCCGGATGTTTACCACTTACCGAAGAGAGTACGAGAACTTCACTCATCTCCCCAATGAGTCGACTGATGCTATGTTTCAGCGCTTCACTTGCATAGTCAACAACATGAGGGCCAATGTGACAGTGCTCCCATACACGGATCATGATCAAGCTATCAAGCTTTTGCATGCCCTGAATAGGTCTGTGTGGGAAGCCAAGATCGAGGCCATTGAGGAGTCGAGCACGTATGATACGCTGTCGCTTGATGAGCTATTCTCCAAGCTCAGGTCTTCAGAGGTTGATCGTGGCTTGAGAGCCAAGAGCGAGAGCCCCACTGATCCTCATAGTTTGGCTCTCGTCTCAGGATCGAGGACTAACGCTAACTCTGTTGGTTTTTCTTTGTCTTGTCTTGTGTCCCTACCAGATGAGGACTTTGAGGTGCTGAGCGAGGATGATCTTGCCTTGTTGAGCAAGAGGTTTGGGCGGATGCACGAGAACCGCAAGAATGCAAGGCGGAGCTCGGGGATGTGCTATCGGTACGGGAAGCATGGACACTTCATCGCCGAATGCCCTGAAGCCATGGAGATCAAGAATGACTACAAGGGCAAGCCCAAGCGCGACTACAACAAGCACCGCTCCTGGAATGACTACAAGGACAAGCACAAGGACAAGGGCGAGAGAAGGCACAAGAAGAGTGGCGGCCACAAGAAGAAGACCGCTCGAGCAATGGTGGCCGGAGCGAGCGACATCGACTCGACATCAAGCGATGCTTCTTCCGACTCGAGCAGCGAGGAAGAGCAAGAGTAGTGCAAGGACAAGCGGCACACGGGCAAGAACTTCACCGGCCTGAGCTTCGTCGCGCAAGGAGGCTTTTGCGGCATGGCGCACTCCAAGAAGGGTGGGAAGCACAGCTCGGATTCGAACTCCGACTCCGATGAAGACGTACGACAAGATCCCAACTTCTTGCTAGAGGAGAATGCTAGGCTCAATGAGTTGCTTGATAACCGTGATGATGTGCTTAGAAAGACCAACAAGGAGAAGAGGGAATTTAGGTCTTTGTTGGGTGATGCTAAGGACAAGGTAGCTGAACTTGAATCCTTGCTTGTGGATGCTAGAAATGAGATAGCTGCTTTGAAATCTACTCCTATGGTGTCTGATGAAATTGACTGTGGTGATTGCTTAGTTTTTCTTGCTGATTTGACTGCTCTCAAGGAGAAGCATGCCTCTACTCTGGAGGAACTAGATGTGATTAGGATTGAGTGTGATGAATTGAAGTCTAGGCCAGCTTTGTTAGGAGCTTGTACATCATGTCCTATTTTGCATGCTAGGCTAGATGAATCTCACACTAGGATTGTTTCCCTTGAGGCAGCATTGAAAGCTCCTCTTCCTACATCATGTTCAACCTGTGAAATGCATGCTTTGAAAAACATGGAACTTGCACACTATGCTGATCGTCTGTAGGATGAAAATGATGAGCTTAGGAAATTGATGAGTTGGTTGTCTGGGCATGAGCCACAATTGAGTTTTATGTTGGCTCAGTTCAAGAGGTTTGATGGTCAGACGTTGGGGGCTGAGAAGAGTGGTGAGGGAGAAGAGAAAATTGGAGAGATCCCTACTCAACCACACACCATACCCATGAACAAATATGCACCCAAGCCAAACCACTTGAGAAACAAGCTTGACACAACTCCAGACCCACCAGTGGTCCCCCAGAAAACAGAGAATTACCAGAATCCCATCAAGTTTGTGAGCAACCTAGGTAATGTCTTTGAGGGGAAGTCAGGAGAGAAAGGTGTTGAGAAGCCCACAGAGAAGCCACCGCCTAAGCTAGTGCCAATCCGATTCCATTGTGAGTATTGTGGGAGGGATGGGCATAAGGATGAGTTCTATTTCCGGAGGAAGAGGGATGAGCGGTTTGCTAGGGAGATGGCAAACAAGGACAGGTACCACCTTGCTAGTGGTGTGCCTGAGCCTCATAGAGAGCCTCTACCTAGGGGTGAGGTGTATGTGCGTACAGTTCCCACTCGTGGAGGTGGAGGTGGAGGTGTGTTCCCTCAGAGAGACCAGCGTGTTGGGTTTGGGCGTGAGGAGATGGCTCGACGTGCTCTTTCTCATGACCGTTACGAGTTTGGGAGGCATGATCGGAGCTTTGGGTCTCAGATGGACAATGGGCCACGTTTTCCCTCTCGTGGTGCGTGTGCTCCTCCAGTGAGACGTGACAGGTCCTTTGGTGGTAGGCGTGAGAGGGCTCCGCCTAGAGGTTTTGGGAGGTTGGATTTTGCTAACCATTCTTTTGAGCAAATGGCTCAGCACTGATTTGACTCTTTTGGTACTAACCCCAGTGTTGAGTCGCTTGCTCATTCTCGTTCTCGTTTTTGATTACAGGCGGGAGGCTTGGAGAACTTTTGGTTGATCGACTCCGGTTGCTCACGACACATGACCGGAGATCGTGGGTGGTTCTCCAGCCTCACCCCGGTGAGTACGAGGGAGTACATCACTTTCGAGGACAATGGGAGAGGACGAGTGCTTGCTGAAGGTATGGTGAAGGTGAGTAGCAAGGTGACCTTAAGAAGTGTGGCCCTGGTCAAGTCACTTGGTTTTAACCTGTTGTCAGTATCTCAATTACTTGACGAAGGTTTTGAGGTTCGTTTTAAGTCGGGTGCTTCTCGTGTGCTTGATTCTCGAGGCGATCTTGTCTGTACGATCGTCCCCGAGGGTCAAATCTTTCGTGCTACTTTTTCCCAGTCTGTTGGTCCTTCTCGATGCTTTGTTGCTGGCGTTTCAGTCGAGCTTTGGAAATGGCATAGGAGGTTGGGACACTTGAGCTTTGAGTTGCATTCCCGCTTGAGTGGTCTTGATCTTGTCCGAGGATTGCCTAAGTTGAAATTTGAGAAGGATTTGGTTTGTGCTTCTTGTCGGCATGGAAAGATGGTTGCAGCTTCTCACGCCCCTCTGACTTCTATCATGACCGAGCGACCTTGTGAGCTGTTCCACATGGATTTGGTTGGGCCAACTCGTGTTCGCTCTGCCGGTGGGAAGTGGTATGTTCTTGTGGTTGTTGATGATTTTTCAAGGTACTCTTGGGTTTTCTTTTTGGAGGATAAGAGTGAGACATTTGGCTTTGTTCGGGACATGATCTTGAGGTTGAAGAATGAGAGACATGGTGATGCCATTCGAGCTATACGCAGTGACAATGGCACGGAATTTAAGAACTCTCATTTTGATGCCTTTTGCAGTGATCTTGGTCTTAATCATCAGTACTCTTCTCCATACGTCGCTTACCAGAATGGCGTAGTGGAGAGGAAGAACCGGACCCTTTGTGAGATGGCCAGGACAATGCTCGATGAGCACAGGACTCCTAGGCGTTTCTGGGCCGAGGCGGTCAATACCGCTTGCTATGTCTCAAATCGCATCTTCCTTCGTGCCTTTAAGAAGAAGACCTCTTATGAGCTGATGCATGGCCGACAACCCAAGGTGAGTCACTTTAGAGCTTTTGGTTGCAAGTGTTTCATTCTGAAGAAGGGCAAGTTGGATAAGTTTGAGTCTCGATGTTCGGATGGGATTTTCCTTGGTTATGCGATTCATTCTAGAGCATATCGTGTGCTCAACCTTGACACTAACCGAATCATGGAGACTTGCGAGGTTACCTTCGATGAGACACAACCATGTAGGTCTTCTACTTTTGAGTGTGCAGGTGACGAGGAGATTGGAGCGAGGATCTTTGACGATGAGAAGGACGGAGATGGAGACGACGACGATGATGGTGGTGATGCTCCAGCGGCTGATCGTGTATGTGCTACTTCCACTACTATGACGACGATCGAGGATGGACCATCCCCTACACCCACTACGACTGAGGTTGTTCGAGTGGAGGCTGCTGCTGAGGGGGAGGTTGTGTCCAGGCGAGAGGCTCCCCGGTGAGTACAAGTAGATCACCCACCGACGACCATCATTGGTGACCTTCATGAACGCACTACACGGTCAAGGTCAAGGAACACGTCCCATTTCGCTCACTCTGCTTTTGTCGCTTCTTTCGAGCCCAAAGATATTCGACACGCTTTGTCTGACGAGAATTGGGTGAATTCCGTGCATGAGGAGTTGGAAAACTTTGAGAGGAACCAAGTCTGGGTGTTAGTCGATCCACCGCCAAATTGCCGTCCCATAGGAACCAAGTGGGTGTGGAAGAACAAAGAGGGTGAGAATGGGATGGTTGTGAGGAACAAGTCGAGGTTGGTGGCGTAGGGGTACAACTAGAAAGAGGGCATAGACTATGAGGAGACATTTGCTCCTGTGGCCCGTTTGGAGGCAATTAGGATCCTTCTAGCCTTTGCCGTGGCTAAAGGGTTCAAGTTGTACCAAATGGATGTCAAGAGTGCTTTCTTGAATGGGGTGATAGAGGAAGAAGTGTATGTGAGGCAACCCCCGGGGTTTGAGAGTGAAAAATACCCACACCGTGTATACAAACTCCAGAGAGCGCTCTATGGGTTGAAACAGGCACCTAAAGCTTGGTATGGCAGGTTGAGAGGCTTTATGCTGAGTAAGGGGTTTGTGATGGGCACAGTTGATAAGATCCTCTTCCTTCTTAAGCATGGGAATGACCTTTTGATTGTTCAGATATACGTGGATGACATAATCTTTGGTGGCTCTTCTCATGATCTTGTTACCAGATTTGCAGATGACATGAGCAGGGAATTTGAGATGTCCATGATGGGTGAGCTGCAGTTTTTCTTGGGTCTCCAGATCAAGCAGTGCAAGGATGGGACCTTTGTGCATCAGGCGAAGTACACCAGGGACATGGTGAAGAAGTTTGGGATGAATGACTCCAAGCCGCTGACTATACTGATGAGTACGATTACGGCGTTGGACGCGGACGAGGACAGTGAACCTGTGGACCAGAAGGAGTACCGGAGCATGATCGGCTCCCTCCTCTACTTGACGGCGACGAGGCCAGACATACAGTTCAGCGTGTGTCTGTGCGCTCGTTTTCAGGCTTCACCGAGAACTTCACATCGGCAGGCCGTCAAGCGGATCTTCAGGTACTTGAACTACACTCCTGAGTTTGGTCTTTGGTACACTGCCTCCTCGTCACTCCGGCTTCAAGGTTTTTCTGATGCGGATTTCGCTGGGTGTCGATTGGATCGCAAGTCCACTTCTGGGTGTTGTCAGTTCCTGGGTTCTTCTTTGGTCTCTTGGTCATCTCGCAAGCAATCGAGTGTAGCCCAGTCCACCACCGAGGCTGAGTATGTAGCTGCTGCTACTTGTTGTTCCCAGCTGCTTTGGATGACCTACACCATGAGTGACTTTGGTGAGGAGTGCTCCCAGGTTCCACTTTTCTATGACAGCACCAGTGCCATAAGCGTAGCCAAAAATCTTGTCCTCCACTCCAAAACGAAACACATAGAAGTGAGGTACCACTTTCTGAGGGACAATGTGAAAAGGGAAACATATCTTTGTCCTATGTTCCTACCCAAGACCAGCTAGCTGGCATTTTCACCAAACCGCTTGACCAAGTCACTTTCACTCGCTTGAGGAGTGAGCTTGGGGTGTGCTTTCCTTTCTAGCTAGGTCTTGGAGCTTCTCATGTATATATATGTCATATGTTCGTTTTGTTGCATTTCTTTCATGCATTTTACTTTCTGTACAAAACCTGGTAGGATAGCCATCTTTGGATCACTTGAGCTAGGATTGAGCTTCTCTTATATACATTGATCACTGATGTGCTATTGATGAGATATGTGCATGTTTGGTAACTTGTGGATGTGAATGCTATGCTCTTGATGGTTGTGCCATATATGGATGATGAGATAGCATTTTGTTTGTGAAAATGATAAAATTGCCTCTCTCATGAGTAGATGCTTGTCTATGCTCAATTTGTGCTTAAATGGTTATATCATGCTCAGTTTGTGCTTGAGGATCATATTCTCTTTGCTTGGGGTCAAAGACCTTTTTGTCATTGTAAATGTTTAGCCCTTTTGCTTGCTTGGGGAGGAGCATAAGCTTCTTTTTGCCGCAAAGGCACTTCATGTACCATGTTTAATCTTGAAAATGAAATTGGTGTATGAATTGCCTTATGCTTGAGAAATGAGCTCCAAATCATGTTTTTATGCTTTGAAATTCATATCTTGGGTGCTAAACCGTAGCATGTTGTCTACCTTGAGAAGTCTCATTTTAAGAAGTAGACACATGGCTCGGTGGCTTTAACATGACTTGAGTAGCTTGTGGGCGTTTATAATGATCTTGTGATGAGAATTTGTGATCTTGCATAAACTTTGAATGATCTAGTGCCTTTGTGTTCAAATTGGTATAGATAGGGTCTTGCTCATGAGATGAATGATTCTTTGTGAAAATTGCTTAAAATTGCTTTTGGCCATGTCACATGCTTATATGTCTCTACCTTCTTGATGGCAATGTGCTAACTACACCATGTCTACTTTGCTTGCTCTATGTCTCATTTGTAGCATTTTGTTGTGCTCTTTGTATATCTGAGAAGCTTAGTAGACTGTATATATGTCTTGACATGCAATTTTTCATGAGAACAAGGGGAAGAGTTTCATATACCTTGATTCCTGCATTGTCAACAAGGGGGAGAATATACATGCTTTGGGGAGAGTTATGCACATTTTGGGAGAATTTTCATGCATTGGAAGTTTTTGTGGAAAATTGGTATGCATTTGTGAGATGTGGCATGTGTGGAGAAAAATTTGAGAAGAAGAGGTTGCATTTGCTCAGGGGGAGTTTGCATATGTGCAGGGGGACCTCCTTTGGATTGCCTGAGTTTTGTGCTTTGTGGTGTGCTCCTTGTGAGCTTTGTTTTGTCTCGGCTGTGTCGAGCCGTTGCCCTTGTCTTAGGGGGCCGAGACTTGGATTGGCGAGTGATCGTGTGTTCGCTTGTTCTTTGGCTTTGGATCACTTGTTTTGGAGGTTTGTATTTGTGGTTGTTTTCTTTTCTTTTTCTCTATCATGGTTACTATGGGTGTTGTCAATGCACTCATCAAGGGGGAGATTGAGGACCAGGTGTGTGCGAGGACCAGTGGAGGGTCGCTCCTTAGTGATGAGTGATTGACAACGTTGTGTGGACTGATGCTTGGCTAAGTGTGCAGGTACAGATTGCGGCTTGACTCGTGTCGGTGCAGGTGAAGAACAAGCGTGAAAGGCCTTAGCCGTGGCGGCCTCTGGGTGATGGAGTGGCAAGTAGGCTTGCTTCGATGGACCCGGTGGCCGATGGGGTCAAGTGCGAGCCGTGCAGTGTAAGACTGGCGGGCTGAAGTCATGAACATGGGCCGGTGCAAGGTAGCGGTTGAAGCCCGAAGCTTGCACGCAGGGTTTGGTGGTTTGCCCACAAAACCATCAGGTGGACGGTTTCTTGGTTTGGGCCTCAAAACCAAGCCTGGAGGCCCGAGGTGACGGAGACGGTGATCCGGGAGCTTCGGGAAGCTTCGAGGCGGGGGGCACATGGCGTGATCGCGGGGCTTGCGTCGATGCTAAGCAAGGCCGCGGTGGAAGCGTGTCCGCTCGATGAAGACTTGACCAAAATGCCCCTGAGGGGTTGTATCTTCATTTCAAGCAGTAGGGGTAGCGTGGTCATTTACCTCCCTCCGATGGACTTCGTATAAATAGCGGAGAGGTGGATGACATCTCTCTCTCTTGGACTCTAGGTTTTCTTCCCCCGGTAGACTGCTTTGCTTTGCTTCTTTTCCCTCTGGATTCCTTAGGCTAGACTCTTGTACAGAATCTGACCTCTGGATGTATGGAAGCATTCGGCGTTGTGATGATTTCCCTCTCCTAGCTCTTTGTGATTTTCGTGTCATTTTCGGAGCTATTTTTGGGTGTTTTTGTTCGTCACTCGATTCATCGATTTGAGGCCGTTTCTCTCCGGATTTCTTTGAGGGGATCATGGGTGAGTGCCTTGTGCCTCTTTGTGGATGATCTTGACCCCTCAAACGCCGGATTTGGCCTTCGATTCGTTGATTTTCGGATGAACCCTAGTTCATAGTGTTCTTGGCCAAGATTCGTGATTCTGAGAGTTGTAGGATGTTTGAGGCCGAGATTTTTGGGGCATAGCATCTTCTTAGGGTGTTCATCATCTCCTCAAAATTTCGTCTCAAGACTCGAAGTGGTTTGGGAGATACATCGATCGAAAGTTGGGGGCGATTTCGCGGGCTGTTTTCAGGGCTGTTTCGGGTGATCCGGCACAAGTGCCCGGGTGACCCGAATGGGGCCGGGTGATCCGGCTACTTGTGCCCGGGTGACCCGGACCGGCTCTGGAGGCTACCTGGTGATCCGGCCCAAGTGACAGGATGATCCGGTAGGACTCAGCCTTTTGCATTGTTGCTCGAGCTCTTTCGTGTTTGCTTCCGCTTTACTTCCTAGCCTTCCGTGCTTTGTTCCTAAGGTTCGAGAGAGGTTTATTTGTGCTCCCGCTTGATCGTGTGTGATCCTCAGAGTTGTGATTGGGACATAGGCCGAGTTCTTGGAAAGAATTTTTATCAGCTCCCATCCACTCCCCCCCCCCTCTTTGGTCGCCTATTCGGTCCTTCAACCGCGTCACGGTGGTGTCCAAGTACCCGCTTGGCGAAGTCATACAGAGCCCGGAGGCGGAAGGCAATATCGCTAAGTGGGCCCTCAAGTTGATGGGGCAAAATATCGAGTATGCGCCTCGCACCGCCATCAAGTGGCAAGCATTGGTTGACATCGTCGCTGAATGGACAGAGATCCAAACACCTCCTGCTCCCATCGAGCACGAGACGTGGCTCATGTACTTCGACGGATCCCTCATGAAGGAAGGAGCCGGGGTCGGACTTGTGTTCCTCTTGCCTCTGGGTGTGCGAATGGAATACTTGGTCCGACTACATTTTGCGGCCTCCAACAACGTCACTGAGTACGAGGTGCTCATCAACGGTCTCCGGATCGCCCTCGAGCTGGGAATTCGACGCCTCGACGTCAGGGGGGACTCCGACCTGGTCGTGGGACAAGTTATGAAGGAGAAGAATTGCAAAAGTCTGAAGATGGCCGCTTATTGTCGGGCGGTGCGCGAACTGGAGGACAAGTTTCACGGGCTCGAGCTCAATCATGTGCTACGCGAGTACAACAAGGCGGCCGACACCCTCGCGAAAGCGGTGTCGAATCGAAAACCCATCCCGCATGGGGTCTTTGCCAGCGACCAGTACGAGCCATCTGTTCGTTCTGAGGAAGACAAGATGCCAGAGCCGCCAACACAAGAGGTCATGGAGATCGACAGGGTGCAAGAGCCCAACCTCAAAGACCCCGACTAGAGGATTCCGATCCTCGAATGGATGGTGGAAGGAAAATTGCCACCAGACAAGGAGACGGCTCGACGCATCGCTCGCATGGCCAAGTCGTATAAACTGGTCGACAGTGAGCTCCGTCGAAAGGGTGCCAAAGGCTTATTCATGCGATGCATTCTGGCCGACCAAGGCAAGGAGCTGTTGCAGGAAATCCATGCGGGCACTTGCGGACATCACGCCGGTCCAAAAACCATTGTTGGAAAGGCTTTCCGACAAGGTTTCTACTGGCCCACCGCAGTCGCCGACGCAACTCGGATCGTGCGCAGCTGCGAAGGCTGCCAGTTCTACGCGTGACAGACCCATCTCCCGTCGCAGGCTTTGCAGACCATTCCCATCACCTGGCCATTCGCGGTCTGGGGACTGGATATGATTGGGCCACTGAGGAAAGCACCCGGGGGCTACACCCATGTGCTCGTCACCATCGACAAGTTCTCAAAGTGGATCGAGGCCAAGCCCATAATGAATGTCCGTTCCGAGGAAGCCGTCACGTTCTTCACCGACATCATTTACCGGTTCGGAATCCCGAACTCCATTATCACTGACAACGGCACGCAGTTCACCGGCAAGAAGTTCCTCAAGTTCTGCGATGACAACCACATCCGTGTGGACTGGGCCACTGTCAGCCATCCGAGAACCAATGGGCAAGTGGAGCGGGCTAACGGCATGATCTTTCAAGGTCTGTGTCACACCCGGATTTAAGGACAAATCCGAGTGCAAAGAATACATGTGCGCCAGGATCAAGTTACACACATGCATCGACTCAGTGAATACCAAAACACAGTGTAAAAGCGTACAGGGAGTATTATAACTTTATTACATGACCGAATGTCTCATAATCGTAACAAAAGCGAGTACTAGCAGCGGAAAAGGATGTCTCCACAGGCAGCTGACTGGTGGCACGCCCGCCTAGAAACTGTCGAACTCTCCAGGAAAGTCTTCAAAGCGTCCATCTGAGCAGCAACCGGGTTGTGTAGATGCAATATAAATAACAACAAGCATGAGCACATGTTGTACTCAACAAGGGAAAACTCTATAACAACATGCAAAGGCTTTATGGTGGAAGCTTGTGGTTGCATAGCAGGTCAGCATTTTAGTTGGTCAAATTTTATTAAGCAAGCTGATTTACTAGCAAATGTAAGTTTATACCAACCCAGAGATTAACATAAGCATCATCAACATGAACATAAGTAAATGCAACAAGTTTAATCCATCTTCCAAAGTTTACTCATGTGAGGGTCCAGGCCGCCCGTGACCGTGGGCACGGCTAACTAGTCAGTTTTACACTCTGCAGAGGTTGTACATCTTTACCCACAAGTCGCGTAAAAGTTCTAGGAACTTTAAACCCAACCATGTGATGCCGGCCAAGCATCATACCACACTACCGAGGTGTGATTGCATAGGGACGCTATGAGGCCTTTACAAAGATTCCCTAGCACGGGCTGCTCGCTAGGTTACCTGATCAGTGCAGTGCATAAAGCTCCCTAGCGGGTACCGTGTCTTAGCAAAGCCCAACTCCCCGCCAGAGCAGGTCTATACACCATCTACCGTCAGCCCCCAACCCCTTTCAGGTAAAGCATACCACATACTAAAGTTTCTAATTAATTGGCCAAGACAGAGCCATATGTCTTGTGGTAGTACTGTTTTCCTGGGTGGTCGCTCCATGTTCCGATTAACACAGGTGATCTTGTTTAATGAAGGTATAACATAAGTAAAGCAAGATTAACATTGTTGTTCATTTAAACCACCATGATCCCAAGTTGAGCAACTAAGCAAGGTCTACCCAACATAAACATAAACCCAGGTTGATCAAGGCATAGGAATAAACAAAGCTAGTCAATCCTTAAATAGTAGGACCCTTCAATTTAATGCAAAGCAATAAGTAAATAAACGGTGTAATTAAAATGCATGTTGTAATAGGATAAACGGGAATGCAGCAAGGACTTGCCTTCTACCAACGCTTGCTGCTGCTCAAAGTCTTGAAAATCTTCAACTTCAGCGTATTCCACGTACGAACCGTCTTCTACGCAACACATCGTACACATACACGCAAACAATGGAATAAAATAAGAAACAATCACGAAACAGTACTAACATAACAAAACAGAGGCATAAAACTGTTCTACACTTCGAGACGATCACGTGGATATAAAGAACGCTAAAAACGGAGCTAAAACGTAGAAGTTACGGCCTAAACAAGATCAGGGACTCAACTGCAGGAAAACTAAACTAACAGGGGCTAAACTGCAAGAAACAAAGGGCTAAAACGAGATTACGTGTAAAAACTCAGGGGCTGTGGTGCAAAACTTAAAGCTTAGGATCTCGGGCACAAAAACTAAGGAGTTCAGGGCCTAAAGCATAAAAAAAACAGGACTTAACCGTGAGGGTCTTTGCACGTGGAAGGGCATATTTGTGAATCTAAGAAACAGAGGGACCTTTTTGCAAAACAACACAGCACAGTGCTGGGGTTGACCGGTATTGACCAGTTGACTCGGGGTCATACTCAATCTGGGCCATCGGATTGAGATCCGACGACTGCAATCGCACGCAGGCGGGCAGCGGCGGCGACCGTGCCGGCGAGCGGCGGCGCGCGGCCGGACTTCGACGGGCGCGAGCGGATCTGAGCTAGGGGGCTCGGTTTCATGCGCGGAAGGCACTGGGGCGAAGCAGGGGTCACGGCGCACTCAACCAGAGCACCTGTGCGGGCGCACGGACGGCGACGTCGGCGCGCGGCACGGCAAGGCGGACGGCCACGACGGCGCAACCTCCGGTGAGCACATGCCGGCGATGTAGGGCACGAGGGCGCGAACGAGCGGCACGGGATGCTCCCTCACCTCCACGCGAAGCTCCGGGCGGTCTCCTTGTCGACGGAAAGGCGGCGTCGAGGCGGATCGACGGCGGCGGCCGAGCTCTAGGGTTCGCGGGGCGGCGCCGGGCTTGGGGCTACGGTTTTGGGGAAAAAGGACGACGCGGTGTGAGGCGGCGCCTTATATAGGCCGGGATGGCGGCGTCCTAGGAGTACGGGCCAAGCCTGGCGCGCGCGCGGAGCGGCGAGGTCGGACTCGAGCTCGAGTCCGGCTCGGTCGGCGCGGCGGCAGGGATGACGGGCGGGGCCCGCGTGTCGGCGGCAGCGGGAGAGGGGAGGCGGTCGCGGGCTGCTTTGGGCCGAAAGGCCAACTGGACCGCAAAGGAGAGGTGCTGAGCAAACGAAGCTGAGGAGTCCGGGGTGCTCGACAGACTTCCGGAAGTTGGGCCGAGCTGTTGAGCGGGCTGCAAGGCTGAGGGGTTAGAGAGCGACAAAGAGGTGGAGTCTGAGGACCTCCGCCGGACCTTGGCAGCCGGGCTTCAACAAGAGACAGCAAAGAGATAGGGTTTTGTGTTTTTTTATATAAAAGGATTCAAACAATTGAATTCAAATATCAATTTGAATTCAACCAAACAAGAATAATGCGGCAGCATGTATGCAACAAACATCAAGCCATTTATTTATTTTCGGAAAATGAATAATATTTTTTTTCTGTACTATATTCCCTGTAAAGAATTAAATGTTTGGAAAATTTTAAAAATTATAGGAAAATCGTTGTTTAAATTTTCATCCTATTCACATCCTGAAATTGGGAATTTCAGGGTGTGACAAATCTACCCCCCTTAAAAGGAATCTCGTCCTCGAGATTCGGAAGAACTAAGAAAGATTTTGGGCATGATATGGTAGAATTGGTGTGGGGGCAATGTTGATAGAGAACATACCAAACACGGTCCTTGCATTTACGTGGTTCAATCTACCACGTGCGGAGTTCTGTTGTCCCTTGGAGCTTTGCGGGGTCTTGTTTCCATTCCTCATCTGCTGACTCTGCACTAGAGTATTCTGCACGCTCCTCTGGGGACAATTGTTGGCATAGTGACCAGTCTCCCCACACTTAAAGCAAGTATTACCAACGGGAGTGCTGGGCGCACTAGGTCTCACTAGGGTTCCCGCTGGGTGTTCTGACTAGACTGCTGGTCATTGGGGCGTGGAGTCTGTGGAGTGGAGTGTTGCAACTCTTGAATGGGGTGCTTGAAAGGTTGGTTGTTACGCTGAAACTGATTCTGCCCAGAGTTACCACCTGAACCTCCAACATGGGGTGTTGTCCTCTGCTGTGGAATGAAACGGGGGCGAGTGCTACTCCCAAACTGCACAGAGGTAGTGGCCTTCCTTTTCAGATCTCCCAACTCTCTGCGCTTTGACTCCAAGCAGATAGCCTTGTCCATCAGCTGTTGAAACGACGCAAAAGTGTGAGACATAAGCTGGTACTGAAGTGGTCCAGCTAATCCCTCCATGAATAGCTCCTGTTTCTTCCCATCATCAGCAACATCTTCAGGCGCATAGCGAGACAACTCAATGAACTTGTCCCTGAATTCTGCCACTGACATTGCTCCCTGCTTGAGAGAAAGGAACTCCTTCTTCTTTAGCTTCATCAAGCCTGCAGGAATGTGATGGCTCCTGAAGCTGGTGGTGAACTCCTGCCAAGTGATGGTGTCTGGTGTAGCATGAGCGGCAACGTAGGCATCCCACCAAGCTCCTGCTGTACCCTGAAGCCGTCCTGCAGCATACAGAACCTTCTCTCTGTCATCACACTGTACGACGGTGAGCATCTTCTCCACAGTCTTCAGCCAATCATCAGCCTCTAATGGATCTGCAGCATGTGTAAACACCGGCGGACAATGGCTCATGAACTCCCTGTGCTTGTTCATGGGCGCTTGCTGCTGCTGGGGTGGATTATTGACTTGGGCCTGCAGGTTCACGACAGTGTTGGACAGGTTCTGGAGAAGCTGGGTCTGGGTCTCGATGAATTGCTGCATAGCCGGATCCATCTGTCCTTGTTGTTGTGCACTACCGGAACTGCTGGCTCTCCCTAGACGAGTCACTGGGGCTGATCAACACCTGACCCGGACCTGGTGTTCACCATCTGAGTGTTAGGAACATTGATTTAGATGATTGCACGAAGAGAAAAGCTCGAAAGATAAAACAGTGCAGACTTCCAGTTTAAGTCAGATTCTGTTGACTCCAGATATTCAGGTATAACTCTCAACGTGGCTAACCAAAAATTAGGAGCTTTTGGCCAGTAAAAGGTAATGAAATTACGGAACTAGTCCAACTAGAATCACCTCGATCAGAGTTCTATAACTCCGGATATAAAATAAACAAGTCAGGTATATCAGCAGTGCTAACAGATTCGAGTAGCTTCAAAGTTTTGGGCATAACTCTCTGACTATGTAATCAAAATTTCTGAATTTTGGACATAAAAACACCCATGAAATTTCTGAACTTCTCCAACTAGATTTGCCTCAAACGGAGGTCTATAGCTCCAGATATAAAATAGTGAAGTCAACCGTGTCAGCAGAGTTTTACAGATTCTGATAGCTCCAATGCTTCATGCATAACTCCCAGGATATTGATTGGATGGGGCTGAATTTTTGACAGAAAATCAGTTATGAAATTTGTGGACTAACCCAACTGGTTTTGCATCAATCGGGGCTCTGTAGCTCGAGATATTATCAAAACACTACTGCTGTGTCGAAGGTTGACGAGAACAGATTTGCAGCTAGATAGATTCCAAGGTAGATAAGTAAAGATTTAATAAAGGATTAAGAAGGTGCAAGATAAAAAGGATGGTTGAGACAGAGCTTAAACCCAACTAAGCAAACTTACACTAAACTAATGTCATTGTGGTTATCAACCCACAACACATTGCACTCAAGCAAAGATCCAAATCAAGCATTAACACAAAATCAAGCATTCAAACACACCACTAAACTAAGCACACCTAAACGACGATCGTGACTAGCGATTACATAAGCATAAAGCCTAAAGATCCTAGATCCTAAGGAAGATCTTCAGGTTGAACATGATAAAGTCATAAGATAACTGAGAACAACTCTGAACACGGGTAGGGTAAAGATAGGAAAAGATCAGAGAGCATAGAACAGGTGCTAAAGATTTCCTAAAGCAAGAACAAGGAAGTATAGAGTGAAAAGGATAGCCAATGTAAGGTAGAGAACAAGTAGAATATCAAGGGTGGGGGTAAAAGCAAGGATAAGTATATTCAAGATGGAATTAAAGCATAGCATGAAGTGAGAATGGCTTCTAAAATAATATAATCCTTAAGTTCGACCATTTTCTAACTAGGCTAACGTCCTACAGTCAACACAGCTCTGGTACCACTCTGTCACACCCGGATTTAAGGACAAATCCGAGTGCAAAGAATACATGTGCGCCAGGATCAAGTTACACACATGCATCGACTCAGTGAATACCAAAACACAGTGTAAAAGCGTAGAGAGAGTATTATAACTTTATTACATGACCGAATGTCTCATAATCGTAACAAAAGCGAGTACTAGCAGCGGAAAAGGACGTCTCCACAGGCAGCTGACTGGTGGCACGCCCGCCTAGAAACTGTCGAACTCTCCAGGAAAGTCTTCAAAGCGTCCGTCTGAGCAGCAACCAGGTTGTGTAGATGCAATATAAATAACAACAAGCATGAGCACATGTCGTACTCAACAAGGGAAAACTCTATAACAACATGCAAAGGCTTTATGGTGGAAGCTTGTGGTTGCATAGCAGGTCAGCATTTTAGTTGGTCAAATTTTATTAAGCAAGCTGATTTACTAGCAAATGTAAGTTTATACCAACCCAGAGATTAACATAAGCATCATCAACATGAACATAAGTAAATGCAACAAGTTTAATCCATCTTCCATAGTTTACTCATGTGAGGGTCCAGGCCGCCCGTGACCGTGGGCACGGCTAACTAGTCAGTTTTACAGTCTGCAGAGGTTGTACATCTTTACCCACAAGTCGCGTAAAAGTTCTAGGAACTTTAAACCCAACCATGCGATGCCGGCCAAGCATCATACCACACTACCGAGGTGTGATTGCATAGGGACGCTACGAGGCCTTTACAAAGATTCCCTAGCACGGGCTGCTCGCTAGGTTACCTGATCAGTGCAGTGCATAAAGCTCCCTAGCGGGTACCGTGTCTTAGCAAAGCCCAACTCCCCGCCAGAGCAGGTCTATACACCATCTACCATTAGCCCCCAACCCCTTTCAGGTAAAGCATACCACATACTAAAGTTTCTAATTAATTGGCCAAGACAGAGCCATATGTCTTGTGGTAGTACTGTTTTCCTGGGTGGTCGCTCCATGTTCCGATTAACACAGGTGATCTTGTTTAATGAAGGTATAACATAAGTAAAGCAAGATTAACATTGTTGTTCATTTAAACCACCATGATCCCAAGTTGAGCAACTAAGCAAGGTCTACCCAACATAAACATAAACCCAGGTTGATCAAGGCATAGGAATAAACAAAGCTAGTCAATCCTTAAATAGTAGGACCCTTCAATTTAATGCAAAGCAATAAGTAAATAAACGGTGTAATTAAAATGCATGTTGTAATAGGATAAACAGGAATGTAGCAAGGACTTGCCTTCTACCAACGCTTGCTGCTGCTCAAAGTCTTGAAAATCTTCAACTTCAGCGTATTCCACGTACGAACCGTCTTCTACGCAACACATCGTACACATACAAGCAAACAATGGAATAAAATAAGAAACAATCACCAAACAGTACTAACATAACAAAACAGAGGCATAAAACTGTTCTACACTTCGAGACGATCGCGTGGATATAAAGAACGCTAAAAACGGAGCTAAAACGTAGAAGTTACGGCCTAAACAAGATCAGGGACTCAACTGCAGGAAAACTAAACTAACAGGGGCTAAACTGCAAGAAACAGAGGGCTAAAACGAGATTACGTGTAAAAACTCAGGGGCTGTGGTGCAAAACTTAAAGCTTAGGATCTCGGGCACGAAAACTATAGAACACAGGGTCTAAAACGTAAAACAAAGGATCTAACTGCAAGGATCTTTGTACTGCGGAAGGGCATACTTGTGAATCTAAGAAACAGAGGGACCTTTTTGCAAAACAACACAGCACAGCGCTGGGGTTGACCGGTATTGACCGGTTGACTCGGGGTCATACTCGATCTGGGCCATCGGATTGAGATCCGACGGTTGCAATCGCACGCAGGCGGGCAGCGGCGGCGACCGTGCCGGCGAGCGGCGGCGCGCGGCCGGACTTCGATGGGCGCGAGCGGATCTGAGCTAGGGGGCTCGGTTTCATGTGCGGAAGGCACTGGGGTGAAGCAGGGGTCACGGCGCACTCAACCAGAGCACCTGTGCGGGCGCACGAACGGCGACGTCGGCGCGCGGCACGGCAAGGCGGACGGCCGCGATGGCGCAACCTCCGGTGAGCACATGCCGGCGATGTAGGGCACGAGGGCGCGAACGAGCGGCACGGGATGCTCCCTCACCTCCACGCGAAGCTCTGGGCGGTCTCCTTGTCGACGGAAAGGCGGCGTCGAGGCGGATCGACGGCGGCGGCCGAGCTCTAGGGTTCGCGGGGCGGCGCCGGGCTTGGGGCTAGGGTTTTGGGGAAAAAGGACGACGCGGTGTGAGGTGGCGCCTTATATAGGCCGGGATGGCAGCATCCTAGGAGTGCGGGCCAAGCCTGGCGTGCGCGCGGAGCGACGAGGTCGGACTCGAGCTCGAGTCCGGCTCGGTCGGCGCGGCGGCAGGGATGACGGGCGGGGCCCGCGTGTCGGCGGCAGCGGGAGAGGGGAGGCGAGTTCGGGCCTGCGCTGGGCCGAAAGGCCAACTGGACCGCAAAGGAGAGGTGCTGAGCAAACGAAGCTGAGGAGTTCGGGGTGCTCGACAGACTTCCGGAAGTTGGGCCGAGCTGTTGAGCGGGCTGCAAGGCTGAGGGGTTAGAGAGCGACAAAGAGGTGGAGTCTGAGGACCTCCGCCGGACCTTGGCAGCCGGGCTTCAACAAGAGACAGCAAAGAGATAGGGTTTTGTGTTTTTTTATATAAAAGGATTCAAACAATTGAATTCAAATATCAATTTGAATTCAACCAAACAAGAATAATGCGGCAGCATGTATGCAACAAACATCAAGCCATTTATTTATTTTCGGAAAATGAATAATATTTTTTTTTCTGTACTATATTCCCTGTAAAGAATTAAATGTTGGGAAAATTTTAAAAATTATAGGAAAATCGTTGTTTAAATTTTCATCCTATTCACATCCTGAAATTGGGAATTTCAGGGTGTGACAGTCTGAAGCCGTGGATATTCAAGCGTCTCGAGAAGTTTCGGGCGACGTGGGCCGCGGAGCTCCCGTCGGTCCTGTGGAGCCTGCGCTCCACTCCAAGTCGGGCTACCGGATGCACGCCTTTCTTCCTCGTCCACGGGTCGGAAGCGATCCTCCTAACGGACATCGACTATGGCAGCCCACGCGTTCAAACCTACACTGAAGAGGGCAACCAGGGTGCCCTCGAGGATGCCATCGACCAGCTGGATGTGGCGCGCAGCGTCGCCCTCCTCCACTCAGCACAGTACCAGCAAGCTCTACGCCGCTACCACTAACGCAACATACGGGAGCGTGAGTTCCAAGTCGGCGACCTCGTCCTCCGATGAGTTCAGAGTAATGAGGGGCGACACAAGCTCTCACCTCCATGGGAGGGGCCATTCATCGTCGACCAAATACTCCGTCCAGGAACCTTCAAGCTCAAGTACGAGGACGGCAGGGTCATCTCCAATGCCTGGAACATAGAGCAGCTACGCCGCTTTTACCCTAAAGTATTTATTTCATTATCATTTTATGATAATGCAAGAGCTCCGAGCTACTTTCTTTTTTCATGAAATGATATCTTTCTCAAGCTTACATCTTTACTCAAGTAAAATGTCGTCTATGCTTGTCTTATCCCATGGGCAAGTCTCCGACTTGTCCATGGGCTCGGGGGCTACCCGGGGGCCACGACCCCCCCTCCCCTAAGCATTGCGAAACCTTTTTTCGATCAAAAACCATCCATGGTTTCTCATATGATCGTTGCGGTACGCTCACATTCCTTAAAGGGAGATGAACGACGACTCTAGCAGTCATGAACCTGCGCTCGTCCGGGCCCCGAGTACTTACACCCCCGCGGCTACGGTACAAAGACCCACAAGCAAAGTTTGTGACCTCAAGTTATCGATCACTCGCCCCTTCAAAGGGATTACGAGTAACCGTCTCAAACTCTCAAGAGTTTTCTTATTTGCAAAAACATGCACACGCACGCCTATTTTTCTCCGAAGTACTCGGGGGCTGCCCGCTCGAGTAGTAACGGTTCTAAACTGAGCCCGGCCGAGTTGCCTAGTTCCTACGCATCCGCGGCTACGGAGCAAGACACCGTCGGCCAAGTTTTAAGTCACACTACTCGGTGCACAGGTCCTCTAACTACTCGAGAAAAGGGCAACAAACAATCAAAATGCTTAAAACTGAAATAACAACGGGCTCTTAACCCATGAGTTTGCCACAAACATCTGGCCCACAAGTTTTCACAGGCACGATTAAAAGCCTCGGCGAGGCAACTTGGTTTTTCTTTACAGGCCCAGGTCGTGGAGGGCATGACCCAGCATAGCTTTGGCGAAGTCAATGGCTGTTGGTGTTTTAGACCGGCAACCTACCAAGGGGAGTACCCGAGGTAGATGAATGTGGCCTCGCCGAGATCGGTAACTCGAAGGAGAGACACGTGGCACACAATTTAGACAGGTTTGGGCCGCGAGGTGCGTAATACCCTACATCCTGTATGCTGCGTAGCTCTGGATTGATTGGGTGTGTTTACAAGATGATGCGGATGATGAGATAGGGGTCCCTGCCTCGCCTTATATAGTCCGGGAGGTAGGGTTACAAGTCGGTTTGCCAGAGGAGTACTAGTCGTGTGCGGCTAGGAGTACTCTACATGGATCCGGACATGTCTAGCTTCCTAACCGAGTACTAATCCTCCGTTTGCCTTGCGCTCCATGCCAACAGGTGCCGTGCAGCTCAAGTCGGGTAGTCCCAAGGGCCCACGGAGTAGTCGGTCCCAGTACCCACCTGAGTAGTGGGCCCAGGGATGTCTGTACGACAAGCCTCCGAGTACTTTGTAGTCGAGCAGGATGTCTTCGAGTAGTCTTGATGGCCTTGGCGAGTAGTCCTTGAGCGTCCCCGAGTTCCACAAGCCGAAAGTCCTCAAGAATGCTTGAATCATCCCGAGGCTGGAAGGTACTCCAGCTGATCTTTGAGTAGTCTTGAAGTCTTCTCAAGTAGTCCCCAAGCGTCCCCGAGTGCTTCTCTTGAGGATCTTCTACGGTACTCGTGTTGTCTTGATGAAGAAACCATATGGTAAATGCGATTCGAAGAATCGCATTCCATATGGAATGTAGCCCCCGAGCCTTAGGTCGAATCGTAGATTCAAGCTGAGGGTCAATCTGAAGTTCTGCCAATCTTATCCCGAAAAATCCGGAGAAAAAACCGAAGGACACGTGGCACAGAGCCCCCGAGCCTTGAGTCGAGTACTCTCTCTCGAATTGAAGGATCATCTTGACTGTAGAATGTATCCGGAGTGGGATCTTGATCTGATGTAGCCCACTAAATCCGCCAGATGTAGTCGAGCCCCCGAGACTGAGAGCGTCGAGTACTGGAATATGAAGAGTCAGGCTGCCGCCGCTGAGTCACCCGCCTGGCGCTTATCCGTCCATTCAGAACTGAGTCGCGCTGGCCAGTTATAAATAACCAGCGAACCCCTTAGGGTTTTTCACTCCCAGCAGTAGCATTCCCCCAGATTAGATCTGAGAGACCGCCCTCTTAGCTCCTCTGCTGCCGCCGCTACCACAAAGTAGATTGGATCTACTTGCACCCGCCATCGCAGTCCGCCCCCTCCTCAGCCCCCGAGCGAATGCAAGTGAAGACTCCGGTGACTTGGAGGATGAAGGTGTCTCCAGCAAAGAGCAAAAAGACAGGCGCATCGAAGAAGAGGAGCCGTGATGAAGCCGAAGATGCCGGCCAGTCGTCGTCGTCGCCGCCCTCGTCCCCTCGCCCCAATCCGGCGAAGGAATGAAAGAAGGCAAAGTTGAAGACCGAGGACCTTCTTGCCTTGGTCAACAGCGGATTCCTCCACGAGAAGGAGATGGATCTATGGCGCACCGCCACAGGGGACCCATACCCAATGGAGAAGAATCCGGACGAGATCCCGATGTTCGCCCAGTTCGTGGAGCGTGGACTTGCGCTGCCGGCCAGTGATTTCTTCAAGGGGCTTCTCAGGTACTATGGTATCGAGTACCTCAACCTTAACCTGAATGGGATCTTCCACGTCTCCATCTTTGTACACTTCTACGAAGCCTTTGCGGGGATCAAGCCCCACTGGATCTTGTTTCGAAAGTTCTTCCGGTTGAAGCCGCAACCGAGCAGCAATGACCCACGAGTAGTCGGAGGCGCCGGGATTCAGATGCGAGAGGATGCCGCCGACCAGTACCTGTCGTACAAGTTGATAGACTCCAACCAGGACTGGAAGGCAAAGTGGTTCTACATCTGCAACCACCATCCGGAGCTGCCGAAGCCGAGCGGTCATCAATCGAAGCATGTGCCATGGTGGAACACGGAGCCCACCATGCAGGAAGGTATCCAACTACCCCCGCTGCTAAAGAAGATCAAGGCCTTGCGGGAGGCTGGACTAAGAGCCGAGCACGTGGCCTTCAGTTTCATGAAGAGGAGGGTGCAGCCACTGATGGCGCGAGACACCCTCGGGTACCAGTACACAGGTGATGAGGATATGTCTTGGATGCCTGGCTTCGAAGTCGAGGACGACGTCCTTGTTGAGAGGTTGGGCAAAATCTTCAAGGATATGCCCCCGTACACACCGTGCCCGATGCCAGAGTACTCTGCGGCACGGCCGCCCAACCAGGTCAGTAGTCGTGACATAAGCCCCCGAGTACTGATTTGCTTGACGTAGTCGTACTCATGCTTGCTTGATGTTGTAGGATGATGTGGAGAAGTATGTCTCCGTCCCACCCTCCCCTCCGCGACTTGAGGGACAAGCGCAGGGGAAGGGAGAAACCAAGATGAAGGAGCGCCGTGAAGTTGGTGAAGGCAACAATGCCGTCATTATTGAAGACAGCTCTGATGACGAGGATGAAGAGACGCTGCAGCAGCGGTTCCAACTCCGCTCAAGGTTCAGCCGAGCTGGGATGCCGAACAGCCCGGTCATCGAGAAGCCATCTAGCCTGGAGTCTAGCTTGCTGGCGCCGCCTAGGAAGCCACGCAATGTGGCGCGGAAACACGCCGTGAAGAAACTGAAGCTGTCAGAGGCCACCAGGCCAGAGGTGAGTAGCACGACTAGTGTAGTCGAGTACTGCTGATAAGTAGTCTGTTGCTGAGAATATGACTTGTATTGCTGCAGGACATCCCCTCCTCAGATCCCGTTGAGCAGGGCGATGAGGATGTCTGGGAGACAGTGGGGGCGGGAGCTGAGAGGAGTGTCAGCCCGCCTCCAACCATTGAAGAAGCCGTACCAGTAGCGGCACAACAAGAGACCGGCGCCGTAGATTCGCGGGCGGCGATCGAAGAAGGGCAGGGTCCTCCTCCGGTTACAGCGGTGGAGCAACCAGAAGAGGCGCATGTCGAAGCCGAAACTACCAGCAAAGCTGGCATAGTTGATATTGCCAGTATACTTGGCGCTCCGACCGTGACCGTCGTGCGGTCAACTCTGTAAGTTCTCTAAACTTTCGAGTAGGAAGTAGTCGTTAATCTTGCATTGCTGACTGGATAATTCGTGAAACAGGAAATCCACAGACTTGTCGTGGGATGGTGGGGATGCCAGCACTCCGGCCGATGGAGAGGACCGCTCGGCGAAGGTGCGCGAACCCACGCCACCGCCACAAGCTGAAGCCGCGGTGGAGTCGACTTTGGAAGAAGCCATCTTGGTCGAGGGTATGTGTCCTGTCACATCTGGTAGTCATCATGCGTGGTAGTCGTAGTCATTGGAATCGACCTCTTGTACTCATCTTGGTAGGAGCACAAGCTGAGGGAGTCGCGATCCCTGAAGCCGTGGCTATGGAGACGGCTACTGTGGAGACAGAACCCACAGAACCGGTTGTTGGGCAACAGCAGCAGCAGCCCCCGGGCTGGGGACTACGGTAGCCCCCGAGCTGAGTGCGGAAGCGCGAGTCGATCCGCTCCCCGAGGCAAGTACGAAAGTAGTCGTCCGCGAGCCGATCATAGAAGAAGCTGTGCCGCTTCGCTCGGCGCCCATGCCAGAGGTGGCATCATCAAGCCGTGAGGGTCTTGAGCTGCTGGAGGACAACCTTGTCGACCCAGCTGTTGTTGCTCTGAGCATGGAGTCATGGCGCCGCACCGAGCAATGGGTCAAGGTACGTTGCGAGTACCCCAAATAATCTTGCTGTGTTGAATACTGAGTACTCATGGACTGATTCTATCTTGCGCAGGATGTGGTGAAATGGTCCCGACAGAAGTCTGATCTTCTGAAGGGGTATGGTGACACAGAAGGCCTGGAGAAGGAGCTAGACAAGTCGAAGAAGCATGCAGCTCTACTCTAATCCAAGCTGGATGGCGCCTTCGCCCAGTACCATAACGAGGTGCAGGAGATGCAGGCGAAGAGGGACGACTTGATCCGAAAGAACAAGTCGCTACGCTAGAAGAACAAAGGTATGTCTTCCACCGGAGTGCTGAGTACTTATTGAAGCACTTGCGAGTAGTCTGACCTTGAATTGAGTTGTCTGTAGAGCTTGAGGCAATGGTTGACCAGCTGAAGGTGTCGGAGACGGACCTCAAGAATATCGTATACCGTGAGACCGACAAAAGAGAGGTACTTGAGTACGACTACACCCAGCTGCGCCATGAGTGCATCATGCACATGGAGCTCCATGAGGCCTCAGATTGTGATCTTGTAAATTGCTATAAATCTCTGCAGAAATTGAATGAAGACTGCGAGAAGCTTCGAGGCCAGCTGAAAGAGCTTGAGGAAGCTGCACTACCCATCGCAAGGTTGCTGGTGCCGCATCCGGGCGGACCCAAGATAGCTCCACTGGTAGACCAGTTGAAGGAAGCCCCCAGACGGTTGGCGACGTATGTCAAGCATCTGGCAAAATCTATCCCAAACCAGGTGCTGGCGTACATGAAGTCATACTTCCCGAAGGCACCGGTGGATGTGGTAGCCGGCGGTCTTGCGGCTAACTGTAGCGATGATCAGTACAAGACCCTCCTCGAGGAGATGGCGCCCATTACTGAGCAGGTGGCAGAGAAGCTTAATCTCCAGTAGATGTACCTGTAGAGGTAGCTACAGTAGTAGTTGTAAAGCAAACAAAGTGGTCAGTGACTTGATTGAATTATCAATGAAAGTTGTCCACATTTTGTATGTGAAATGAGTACTCGTGGCCGCCACTTGCAGCGAAGTGCGCGGAGTACCAAACCATGGAAAAGTTGTGAGTAGTAGTAATCGGTAGAGCCTGCCTGACTGAAAGGCACAGTAAAGAAGTTGAATAGAATCAATCTTTATTACTGATGAAGGAGTACACCTGGATGGCCAGAGCCGTTTACAAGTGTAGTCGCCAGGACCCGTAGGCCGCCTACGGCTAGGTGGTTGCCAGGGCCCTTGAGCCGCTTACAGCTGAAGATCCGTTAGTAGCTGTATCTGCTGGATCTAGAGTACATGGTCCGTTGACCGCCGCTAGAGTCCTCAATGCTCTGAGCAGCCCAAGATCCGTTAGTAGCCGTTGATGCTGGATCTTGGAGAAGAGTAGTCCGGAGACTAGTGCTAGGACCGAGAGGCTGCTTACAGTGAAGAGTCCGTGAGTAGTCGTATAGACTGGACCCGTAGATGAGTAGTCGAGTGACTATGCGTAGAAGCGACACAGCTGGTCGACGTTCCACGAGTTGCTGATGTCGTCGCCTTCAAGTGTTTGGAGGCGGTATGAGCCTGGTCCGGTCACCTTGGAGACTAAGAAGGGACCTTCCCATGGCGAGCTGAGCTTGTGTGGTCCGTCCGTGTTCTGGATGCGACGGAGGACTAGGTCGCCGACGTTGAAGGATCGTTCCTTGACGTTGCGATCATGGTAGCATCAGATACCCTCTAGGTACCTTGCTGACTGGACGAGGGCGGCGCAGCGGGCTTCTTCGAGGCTGTCGATGTCAACCCGTCTGCTGTCTTCTGAGATGCCTTCGTCGTATTGTTCTACTGCCGGGGATTCCCACATCACGTCGGCAGGTAGAATAGCTTCGGAGCCGTAGACCAGGAAGTAGGGTGACTATCCAGTCGGCTTGGTAGGTTGAGTACGAAGCCCCCAGAGTGCATTGGGTAGTTCCTTGATCCACTTGCCTCCTTTGGTGTTAGCTGCGTCGTGCAATCGCTTCGTGAGGGCGTCGAGTGCCATCCCGTTAGCGCGCTTGACTTGACCATTGGCGCGGGGGTGGGCGACTGAGACGTACCGGACGTCGATCCCGCTATTCTCGCAGTACTCCTAGAATTGATGGTTGTTGAAGTTGGAACCCAAGTCTGTGATGATGCGGTGGGGCAGCCTGTAGCGATGCACTAGCTCATCCAAGAAGTCGAGTACTCTGTCGGCCTTTGGGTAGGTGACCGGCTTGACTTCGATCCACTTGGTGAACTTGTCGATGGCCACCAAGACTCTGTTGAATCCTCCTAGCGCAGTTGGCAGAGGCCCAATCATGTAGAGCCCCCAACAGGCAAAGGGCCAGGTTGGTGGTATAGTAACTAGCTTGTAGGCCGGGACGTGTTGCTGCTTGGCGAAGAATTGACATCCTTGGCACTTTCTGACGAGTTCTTCAGCGTCGGCCAGAGCTGTGGGCCAGTAGAAAGCTCGTCGAAAAGCCTTGCTTACCAGCGTGCGAGAAGACGTGTGGTTGCCGCAGACGCCCTTGTGGATCTCCTCCAAGATGTCCTTGCCTTCATCCCGAGGTATGCACTTCATGAGTACTCCAGAAGTGGCACCCCGCCTGTAGAGCTTGTCTCCGACTAGTACGTAGGTCTTGGCTCGATGGACGAGTTGTTCGGCCATGTTCTTGTCGGAAGGAACCTTCTACTCGCGGATGTAGTCGATGAAGAGTTGTCTCCAGTCCACGTCGATCATCATGACCTCCTGACCGGACTGTGGTGGCACAGGGTCTATGGTCGTTGGTGCTGGCTCCGGGATGGATGGCGCATGAAGCTCGTGGACGAAGACTCTGATAGGTACTTGCGCGCGCGTAGAACCAAGCTTCGACAGGACGTCCGCCGCAACATTGTTGTCGCGGACGACGTGGTGGAACTCGAGACCGTAGAACTTGTTCTCGAGCTTGCGGACTTCCAGACAGTAGGCGTCCATGTTCTCCTTGTTGCGATCCCAAGACTTGTTGACTTGGTTGATGACCACTACGGAATTGCCGTAGACTAGTAGCCGCTTGATGCCCAATGAGATTGCGAGGCGGAGCCCATGGAGTAGGGCTTCGTACTCGGCTTCGTTGTTTGAGACCTTCCAGAAGATCTGCAGGACGTACTTGAGTTGTTCGCCCTTTGGAGAGATCAGGAGTACTCCTGCACCTGCGCCTTCAAGCTTGAGTGAACCGTCGAAGTACATCACCCAGTGTTCTGGCCGCTCGGTTGGAGTTGGTAGCTGATTCTCCTGCCACTCTGCCATGAAGTCGACTAGTGCCTGAGACTTGATAGCGGTACGTGGCTTGAAGTCGACGTTGAGGGCGCCGAGTTCGACCGCCCACTTGGAGATTCTTCCAGTAGCATCCTGATTGCGGAGTATGTCACCGAGCGGGTAGTCGGTGATGACGACAATCGAGTACTCCTGGAAGTAGTGTCGTAGCTTCCGCGAGGTGATGAGTACTGCATAGAGTAGCTTCTGGACCGGTTGGTACCGTGCCTTGGACTCTGACGGAACCTCACTGACGAAGTAGACTGGTCGCTAGACTGGGTAGGCGTGGCCTTCTTCCTGCCACTCAACGACGATGGCAGTACTGACCACATGAGTAGTCGCAGCGAGGTAGAGCAGTAGCTGCTCCTTTTTGCGAGGAGCCGTGAGGACCGGTGGCTTTGACAGGAAGTCTTTGAGCTGCGCCAGAGCCTGATCAGCCTCCGTGGTCCATACGAACTTCTCTTGGTGCTTGAGTAGTTTGAAGAAGGGTAGTCCCCGTTCTCCAAGCTTCGAGATAAATCTGTTCAGGGCCGCCATGCACTCGGTCAGCTTCTGGACATCCTTGATGTAGGTTGGAGCTTTCATATTGGTGATGGCGGAGATCTTCTCAGGGTTGGCTTCGATGCCGCGATAGCTAATGATGAAGCCGAGTAGTTTCCCAGATGGTACGCTGAAGACGCACTAGTTGGGATTGAGCTTCCATTGGTACTCTCGCAGAGATGTGAAAGTCTCTTCAAGATCGGTGATGAGCGTATCGGAGTTTCTGGTCTTGATGACCACGTCATCCACATAGGCTTCGACATTTTTGTTGAGCTACTTCTTGAAGCAGGCCTGGATAGCTCGCTGGTATGTAGCGCCGGCGTTCTTCAACCCGAACGACATTGTCGTATAGCAGTAAGCGCCGAACGGGGTGATGAACGCGGTCTTCTCCTGGTCTTCTTCCTTGATAGTGATCTGGTGGTACCCGGAGTAGCAGTCGAGGAAGCAGAGCAGGTCGCAGCCCGCCGTGGAATCGATGACTTGGTCGATCCGCGGCAACCCGAAGGGGTCCTTGGGGTAGTGCTTGTTGAGATCGGTGTAGTCGACACACATCCACCACTCGTTCGTATTCTTCTTGCGGACGAGGACGGGGTTGGCGAGCCACTCAGGATGCAAGACTTCACGGATGAAGCCCGCCGTGAGTAGTTTGGCGAGTTCCTTCTTGATGGCATCCCGTCGGTCATCAGCGAAATGGTGAAGGTGTTGTCGTTTGGGAGTAGCTTTAGGGTCGACGTTGAGTGAGTGCTCGATCAGCCTCCTGGGCACCCCTGGCATGTCTGCTGGCTTCCACGCGAAGATGTCTCGGTTAGCCCGAAGGAAGCTGATGAGTGCGTCTTCCTATTTCGGGTCGAGCCCTGCGCCGATCATGGTGGTCTTGCTGCTGTCGCCCGTCCTGAGGTCGATGGCCTTCACCTGCACTTCCTCCAGCGGTTGAGGTTTGTTCGCGATGTCGGTCTTCTCGGGTATCTCGAGTTCGGTTGGGGCGAGCCTCTTGGACGCAGCGAAGATCTCCATCATTGCATTGGGTACTTGGTTGGTCGCTGCGAGTTCCACGGCTTCAGTGTCGCAGTCGAAAGAGATCTTCAAGTCCCCTTGTAGCGTGAGTACTCCGGCAGGACTTGTCATCTTGAGTACCAAGTAGGTGTAGTGGGGTACCGCCATGAACTTGGCGATAGCTGGTCTGCCGAGAATGGCATGGTAGGAGGTTTCGAAATCCGCAACCTCGAACTTGATGTACTCGGTGTGGTAGTTCTCCCTTGTCTCCCCGAAGGTAACTGGCAGGACCACTGAGCCTAGTGGAATAGCCGCGTTACCGGGGACAATGTCGTAGAAGGGTGACGCGCTCTTGGTGAGCATGTCGGTGATGTCGAGCTTCATTTTCTTCAAGGTCTTAGTGAATAGGACACTGAGTCCGCTCCCGCCGTCGATGAGTACCTTGTTGAGTCTGGAGCCCGCGACTATAGGTTTCAGGACGAGTGGAAAACGTCTTGGCTCGGAGAAGCTTGTCCATTGGTCCGCGCGAGAGAAGGTAATTGGTACCTCCGACCACCTTAGAGGTGTCGGCACCACTGGTTCAATGTTCAAGACTTCCCGTCGGGTGGCCTTCTGGGACCGCTTGGTGGGTAGTCCGCCAAATAGGACATTCACCGTCTTGTCACGTTCCTGGAAGTCACCGTTGCCCTCGTCGACTTTTTTCTTGCCCTTCTTGTCATGAGGAGGCCGTGGGTCGGGAGTATCCTTGAGTGCTCGCCGGAGCTGGTAGCACTGCTCGGTGGTGTGATTGCCATCCAGATGCCATGGGCACTTCTCTTTGAGCAAGTCTCTGAAGCCGCCTGAGGTCTTTTTTGAGTTGTCCTTCGCAGGGCGCTGTATAGCTGCGACTGTATTGTCTGGCTTGCGCTTGCGGTTGGAGCTCGAGTAGTTGTTGTTGTTGCAACCCCCTTGATCTTTGTTGTTGTTGTTGTTGCCGCCCGTGTTGCTCTTGTTCTTGTCGCGAATGGAGTCGTACTTGGCGTTCGCCTTGTCCTCTTCGTCGGCCCATGACGTGATCATGTCTTTGAGCTTGGTGATGGAGCTCGGGCGGCGGCGACCGAAGTCTTTGAAGGTGTGACGATGGTAGAGCCCGTCTTGGAAGAGGTCGATGACTTCTTTGTCGGTGACGTCGACTACGGTCGCGCGCTTGTCGAAGAAGTGCCACATGTACTAGCGGAGTGTCTCGCCTTGTTCTTGCTTGACCATTGCCAGATCCATGCGGGTACTCGAGTGCCCCATGGCGCACGCGAAGTTGCTGGTGAACTGCGCTTTCAGCTGGTCCCACTCGTCGATCGAGTTCGTTTCGAGTGACTCGAGCCACGAGAGTGGGGCTTGATCCAGGCAGAAAGGGAAGAAGAGGCACTTTGTGTCGTTATTGCCACCAGCTTTTTCGATGGCCAAGGCGTAGCACCTGAGCCACTGAACTGGATCTTGCTTCGCGTCATACTTGGAGATCCCGAGAGGTTTGAATTTCTCGAGAAGAAGCAGGTTGCGAAGTCTTGTAGAGTAGGCGGGGAAGCCATCGCTGTCGCTTGCTTCAGTAGCCTTCTTGCGGCGGATCTCGTCGATCCTGTGGCGGGCATCGTAGCCGCCAGGTGCGTTGCCGGTGGCGTGGCTAGTCGCGTGGCCTCGGCCTCCGCGATCGCCACCGCCACCAGCTCTTTTGCCGGCGCCATGGGATGAACTTCCGCCGCTGCTGCCACCACCGCCGCCGCCGCGACTACCTCCGGTGCCACCCTGGCTGATGCTGCCCTGTGAGGGTCCTCCAGCCGAGGCCCTAGAGCGGTTAGGATTTGGCTGGTGTTCACCACGGACACGGTTGCGTCCGCCGTCTGCCGGGCTGCGGCTAGTGGCTTCGTGGTTTCCAGCGGGGGGTACTTGGGCGACCCTGTTGTCGACCCGCATGAAGTAGGTGTCTTCGGCAAGTTTGGCGATGACTTCACCTGCGCAGATCCCCTGGGCCTGTCGTGCTATCATGGTGATAGACATGAGGCATTGCTCAGGAGTGGTGTGTACCCGGTTGGCAACTTGATCCAGAGCCTCATTGAGGTTCCGGATGGGGAGAGTTTCCCGGAGACGTCTGCGTCGATCGTTCCGCTTCCTGTTGCGGTCACGCCGGGCGTTCTTGTGTTCAGGGGTCTCGTTCAGAGGTGCGTTGGCAGACAACTCATCCTCTGAGATGTCGTCAAGGTACCGGTCGGGTCGATTTTCCGAGGTCCTAGCGTCTCCGGCCGCCATGAAGACTTCATGGTCGGGAGTGCAGAGACTGGAGTCAGTGGTCGCCACCTCGGTGGGGGTGTGCTCGTCATTTGGAGCCAGCGGGGTCCCCTCCTGGAAGGGGAGTGAATCGAGGTAGGTGACGCAGCGTGAGTTGTCGTCCATCAGGTCTGCGGGCTTGCGGTCGGGCCAGTAGACGAATCTGCCGGTGGGAGTAGATGTAATGACCAGGCCAGTGGCAGGACCTGACAGCAGTTCCTCAGTCATGTTGAGCTCAGACTCGGACTCGATTGGGTCCGATCCGAAGTCGAACTCGTAGGAAGAGTCCGAGTAGTAGCCGGTTGCGGTGTTGGAGTCCGAGGAGTACTCGGAGGCGATCACCTTGCCGGCCCGGCGTGCGGCGAGGGCTTCCGTGTGGACCCTGCTAGCGTTGCAGAGACCGTATGGGAAGTGTTCATGGAGGGGGACTATCTCACACGATGGCTCAGGAGCCGGCTCGCATGAAACGATCCAGGGTGACGTCGAGTTCGAGTTGGAGGCGGATCCAAGCTCGAAGTCGGCGACTTGTTGGCAGAGCGAAAATTCGTCGAATTTTTTGACGAGTTGACTCATGACGGCTTTGGGAAGCGTCACGACCCCGGTCTCCGGATCCGGAGTCATGGTGAGGTAGCGCTGGAACGATCCAGCGCCGTCAGCGGTGCAGACCCAGGAGCCGAAGACGAAGGTGTCGCCGCGATTGAAAGCGGCGGTTGGCTTGATGACGATTGAAGCCGTCGAGTTCGCCATGTGATCTTCAGCGAGATCCCCTACCTGGCGCGCCAGCTGTCGGTGTTTTAGACTGGCAACCTACCAAGGGGAGTACCCGAGGTAGATGAATGTGGCCTCGCCGAGATCGGTAACTCGAAGGAGAGACACGTGGCACACGATTTAGACAGGTTCGGGCCGCGAGGTGCGTAATACCCTACATCCTGTATGCTGCGAGCTCTGGATTGATTGGGTGTGTTTACAAGATGATGCGGATGATGAGATAGGGGTCCCTGCCTCGCCTTATATAGTCCGGGAGGTAGGGTTACAAGTCGGTTTGCCAGAGGAGTACTAGTCGTGTGCGGCTAGGAGTACTCTACATGGATCCGGACATGTCTAGCTTCCTAGCCGAGTACTAATCCTCCGTTTGCCTTGCGCTCCACGCCAATAGGTGCCGTGCAGCTCAAGTCGGGTAGTCCCAGGGGCCCACGGAGTAGTCGGTCCCAGTACCCACCTGAGTAGTGGGCCCAGGGATGTCCGTATGACAACAGCACCCTCTTCGATGCTGTCATACTGCTCGTCGGTGTAGCCCGGGCACCATCCCTGGCCAAGCAGCGCTCTGTCCAGGTCAGGGTAGTGCGACAAGAAGATGGCTACCACCTTGCGGACGGCGTCACCAGCCGTATCCATCGACTATTGACGAGCCGTCGCAGCAGCCATCTCCAAGCGATCCTTCAGGTGGCCGGGAGGAACACCGATTTCGTCGCACATCTTGATGATGGCCGCTCCCATCCTATTGCGGATCGTCTCCAGCTGCGTGATCTTGGTCTGGGCCCCCGCGAGCGATTTTCGTTCCTGCTCGAGTTCGGTCACGACCTCTGGAGAAAAGTGAGAAGACCAATATCAGCAAATAATGAGCCAATCCAAGAAAGGCGAAAGATGAAGAGGACACGACTCTTACTGTTGAGCTTCTCGTTGGCCTCCTTGACCAGCTCCACCAGCTTTTGGTTTTCGACGAGGCGGGTGGTCGCGGTGCTCTCATGATCCGCAACCTGCTTCTGCAAGTCGGTGCGGGCCACACGGAGAGCTGTACACCCCAGAAGAAAGATGACGCCTCGAATCAAGAAACCGCACGGAAGCCGAAAGCAGAAAGGACAGGTCGTAAGTACTCACCGATGATCTCATTCTCGCGCTTTTACGCAATTTCCTCGAGGCGGTCCTTCTCGGCGGTGACGCTCCCGACTTGGGTCTCGAGCATCGTCACCCTCTCACAAGCCGCTTGGAGGTCGGACTCGATGCGGCTCGCCCTGGTCTTGAGGTCCGCCTTCTCTTGATGAGCGGTGCGGGCTGCGGCCTCAGCGCTGGAGCACAACTCCGCCGCCATTTGCTCCGCCACGATCAGCTTCTCCTCCAGAGCGTTTTTCTCTGCTTGCGCCGCGGCCGCACGGTCTTCAACGGCCTTCGCCCTCCCCTCAAAGGACGTGTGCTCCGTTGATCGACCGGCCTCGCTATCTGCCGTTGCAAGGCGGGCCGCGGCCAGCTGCGCCTCCAGCTGGACTTTCTCCGCGCGGAGTGCCTCAAAGGCCCGCGCCTTGTCCTCGGAGCGCCCGACAAGCTCCTAAACCACGCATGAATCACACGACTGAGAAGAAAAGGAAAAGTAAGCATGAGAAAGAAAGAGGAAGAAAAAGACTCACCCTCGAGGCGGGGATCAGGTCCCTTATAGCCCGCTCCGAATGGCGCAGCGCCATCTCACTCAGGTGCAGGCCACGCTCTAGGCGGCGGCGGGCCTCCAGCTCCGCGTCGCTGTCGAGGCCCGGGCCCACTGAGGCCAGGATCGGCGACATGGACACCAGCCAGAGCGGTGGGGCTCCCATCTCCTCCTCTTCGGCCGTCAAGGTGGTCGGCCTCGGCACCCCTGAGCTCTCCCCGACCTCCACGGTCGGAGGAGGCATCCGCTCGTCCACCGTTCCGACGGGAGAGGCGGTCGGAGAAGGCGACACCGGGATGACGATCACCTCAGCTGGAGCGGCATCCGATGCGGCGACCGACGAGATAGGAACGATCCCCTCGGTAACCACGATCGCCGCCACGACAGAAGTATCCTCGGAGGCGCGGTCGACCATCTCCACCACCTCAACAGTGCTCCCCGTTCTGGGGTCTCGAGGTCCACAGCGGCAGCGGTCGCCCCCTCCAGCAACTCGGGGGCTGCCCGCTCGGCGTCAGCATCGTTGCCCGCCCCCGTCGACGACTCGGGGGCTGGCCGCGCGTCGTTACCCACTCCCGTCGACGACTCGGGGGCTGGCTGTTCATCATCGCCCGCCCGCGCCTCGGGAGCAGGGTTCTCTTGGTCCTGTTCCTGGGCCCCGGACAGGCACCTTGCCAACTTGACTGCGTGAGCCGAGAGCGCTTCTTCAGTGGGGGCCTCGCCCCCCAAACCCATCACCCCCATTGACAGGTCACTGCGAGCCGGGCTCGCAGTTCTCTAAGGGGGGACGATCACCACCTGGGTCCCTGACCCAACTGCTTCTTCTGCCGCCGCTCCCGACTAAAGGGAGGGCGGCGGGTCGCTCGACGACGGCGCGTCTCCGCCCACCTGGGCAGGGCGGCGCAATGCCTTGACAGGTGCCGGCCTCATGGTGCGGCGGTCGGGCGCCCTGAATCGAGAAGGATGTCATGACGACAAGCAAAAATGCACCCGCTAGAAACACAAAGCGAAATCACAACTCGGAATCACCCCTCCGCGACACGACGGGGCCGCTTGGAGCCGATCGTGGGTTTGCGTGGGAACGCCGCCCTCTTACTCCCCGACGATGGAGCAGATGTCGGGGGTGGCGTCGACCCGCCTCTGGCAACGACGACCGACGCAAGCCGCCGTTGGGTCGGGGCCGCCTCCCCGCTCTGGGCAGCAGGTGGCGGGGAGGTCGCCGGCATGCTCCGCGGCTCCCGAGATGGGCGCGCGGAGGGCGAGTGATACCTCTGGCGTGAGGAATGGCGGCGCAGGCCGTCGCGCCCTGACTCGTGGCGGCTGGAGTCACCGCGATGTGGAGAGCTGCTGCCCCTCTCGCGGCGATCCCGTCGAAGGACACGGCTGCTCGTTCCGGACTGATCAGCCCGGGAAGAAGAGGGGGGCACCTGCCGGCTGGAACTGGCGCTGACTACGGCCGAGGCGGGCGCCGACCCGCCGCGCGGCCGTGAGGACGGCGCTGTCTCCTCATCGGTCCACTCAAACGGGGATTTGTCCTCGTCCGTGTCCGCCGGTGCCGACGAGGGATCCTCGTCATCAGAGACGTCCTTCTCCCCATTCCACCGGCGCGAGGGGCGTTTGTCGTTTCTCTCCCGCTTCGCGATCTCCTTCTGTTGATGGGCCCTCCTGCGCTCCCCTTGCTGCTGCTGCCGCGCGGTGGTCTCCCGGGTGATCGTCCGGTCCTCCTCCAGCGGAGGACGAGAGGTGAGGATGCGCACATCCTTCATCTGCGCAAGCACAAGAACGATTACCACCTGCAACCGTGAAAGACAAATCAAAAGGAAGTCGAGGGAAGACGTACCAGCTCCACAGTGGCCGGAGAGGGGAGCATCCGCAGCATGCCCGGCGGTGGCCTGAATATCCAGGTGACCCCGGTGGCCTGGGACACCTGACGCTGGACCTCGTCCAGCGAAGGCAACGAACGGGCGGTCACGGTCCCCTCAAAGGGAGCCCGGTCGTCCGTCATCTCCCAGAGGCGCAGCGTGCGGCGATAGAGCGGGACGACACCCCGAGTGTGGTAGCCGCCGATCAGGGTGATGAAGTTCACCCTGTTGTCGCGGAGTCTTGTGAGGGCGGCAAGAGCGTTGTCGAGGAACCGGGGGCGATCTTTCTTCTCCGGCCCATAGCTCCACTTCGCCGGCGCCCGATCGTACTAGCGGTTGGTGTACTCCGGCAGCGGATTCTCGGGGTCGTTCTTGAGGTAGAACCACCCTCAGTGCCACCCGCTGTTGGAGGTAGTCAGGTAGGTGGGGATGTACTCATCCATCCTCCCCTGCTTTCCGCGGAGACCGGCACACCCGATGGCCGCCGCAGAGTTGTGGTCCTTCACGACGACGAACTTGTAGAAGTACCAGAACAGGTCCGAATGGGCTCCCTGCTCCAGGTATCCTTCGCACAAGGCCTCGAACGCCGCCATCTGCTAGACGCCGTTCGGGTTGAGATTTTGAAGCTCCAAGCCGTACTCCTCGAGCACGGCACGGATGAACCGTCCCGCCGAGACGGAGAAGCCTCGCTCGTGGAACAGCACGAACGAGACCACGTACCCCGTCGGGGGCTGGGGGCTGCTCTCTGGCCCAGGCACCCTCCACTCTTCCGCCACGGTCAGTGGCAGCAGCATGCCGTCGGAGGTAAGGCGGTCGAGCTCGGACCAAGACACCGTCGAGGACGACTAGTTCAACATCACGTCGTCCGTGGTGGCAGCGGTGGGCGTTCCTGGCTTGCGAGAGATGGCGGCGGCGGAAAACACAAGAAAGCAGAAGGGGAAAACTGGCCGGTGTCTGCAGTATATAAGCGGGGGAATGATTACATCTACCCTCGCAGTTAATGCCAGTGTCGCCTCGGGCCACGTCCTCCATCCGCCGAAGCGTCGCCTCCTCAAAAGGCGCGCCCCACTACCGCGCGCCGCCCACGACCGAGCCGCCACGTCACCCGAAGTGGGGCCCGGCGATCTCGCAACCGGCGCGAGATCTCCGCCAGTCACCCCACGACTCGCGCCACGTGACAAGACACCAGTCTCGGACCTGTCCAAGATTTCAACATTTAACCCCACGCACAAGTCTCCGACTTGTCCATGGGCTCGGGGGCTACTACCCGCGGGTCCGCTCGCGCGTCCCCGCCGAAAAATACAAACAACACAACAAGTCTCCTCGTCTTTGTGACAGTTGATCCTGGGAGCGAGTCTCCGACTCCCTCACCAGGCTCGGGGGAAACTGACGAGGCCATGGACTAGGGCCCACCAAGACCCCTGAAAAACACAGTACGGACCCACGTACGGCATGCTCCGGCAGCTAATACAACGAGTGTTATGCAGCCCGAGCACGTGAAGGCCCGTACGACCAGTTTCCGCCATGGGCCAGAAGACAGGCAGCCCGCGGCCATCCGTACCCTCTTCCCCGAGTACGTGGTGGCCTGTACGACAAGTTCCCGCCTCCACTCCCGACTACTCGCTCGCACGAGTAGTTTTCGCCTCACGGTCGCGGCTACTCGATCGCACAAGTAGTTTCCGCCCCGCAGCTACAACTACTCGTTCGCACGAGTAGTTTCCGTCACCGACCCGCGCAGGCTTCGCAGGGAAGGCGCAGGGTGCGTGGACCCACCAGATCGGGATCTCAGGATCTCCGCACACGCTCCCCCGCGCACCACCACGTGTCCGCCCCGCCGTGGCGGTCCTCCCCGGCCCGGCCGATTCGGTGTCAGGGGACGGATTCGTCAAACCCTACCACGAACGGCACAGTGACCGTCGTACCGCGGACGGGGTAATGGGTGCTGGACGGCGTACGGTACAGTACACACTACACCCTAAGCATCGGAAGACGCGGCATAGATCACCTACTCGCACGAGTAGTTCTCCAACTTCGACTAGTTCAAGACTTGGCCGTTAAGGCCCCAGGTACGCAGACCCCGTTGGTGTCCCGTGATACCCCGGTATGCGGTCCGCCACGTGTTGGCCTCCCTGCGCGGGTCCGCCCTGGCCAGGTCGATCTTGTGTCAGAGGACGGATCCTCCTACCGCTCCCCAGTAGGGGCGGTACGCATCGTACCACAGAGGGCATGGGGAACGCTGTGACACCAATGGCACAGTGCAAGCCGTCACCTATCCCTCGATCTCCACGGTGTAGACTACTCCATTCCCACAGCATCAAGAAAAGACAAGCCCCTGATCCACTGACGAGATCAGGGCACGTACTCTGCCTCCTGTACCCGACTAACTACTCGGAGGAGGGCGCAAGGGGCCCCAGGATGGCTACTTGGGACGCACGGGATCTGCACCGTCACCCAAGGCTCCGTAACAGTGCTTCGCCGCTGCTGCCATCTGACAGCCCGATGCAGAGAAGGACGCCTCGCACTGTAGGTTAGCTCAACACACTCGATGTAAACCGCCCTGAGCCTCCCCCTTGCGACTATAAAAGGGAAGGGCAGTGGCACATACAAGACATGTTTGTTTTCACCCCCACACGCACTTAGCATCGATATCCCAAGCACTCACACACACTCACTCACGTACGCGGACTTCTGCTACTTGAACCACTCACACACCAGGGACTTGGGCTCTACACCCTCTCCCGACCTGTTTGTACCCCCTACTACAAACTCCCGAGCATAAGGAACATTTCCTCTCAGACTGGACGTAGGGTATTACTCTCCAGAGGCCCGAACCAGTATAACCCCGAGTGTCTCTTGTGCTACCGTGCGGATCAGAACACGCGCTCTTATATAAATTTACTTGCCGGCGGTAACGAACCCCAACAAGTAGACTTGTGGTCCAATCGACACCCAGCAAAATCCGCATCAGAAAACCCATGAAGCCTGAGTGTCGAGGAGGCAGAGTACCAAAGACCAAACTCAGGAGTGTAGTTGAAGTACCTGAAAATCCGCTTGACGGCCTGCCGATGTGAAGTCCTCGGTGAAGCCTGAAAATGAGCGCACAGACACACGCTGAACTGTATGTCTGGCCTCGTCGCCGTCAAGTAGAGGAGGGAGCCGATCATGCTCCGGTACTCCTTCTGGTCCACGGGTTCGCCGTCCTTGTCCGCGTCCAAAGCCGTAGTCGTACTCATCGGTGTAGTCAGCGGCTTGGAGTCGTTCATGCCAAACTTCTTCACTATGTCCCTGGTGTACTTCGCCTGATGTACAAAGGTCCCATCCTTGCACTGCTTGATCTGGAGACCCAAGAAAAACTGCAGCTCGCCCATCATGGACATCTCAAATTCCCTGCTCATGTCATCTGCAAATCTGGCAACAAGATCATGAGAAGAGCCACCAAAGATTATGTCATCCACGTATATCTGAACAATCAAAAGGTCATTCCCATGCTTAAGGAGAAACAGGGTCTTATCAACTGTGCCCATCACAAACCCCTTACTCAGCAAAAAGCCTCTCAACCTACCATACCAAACTCTAGGTGACTGTTTCAACCCACAGAGCGCTCTCTGGAGTTTGTATACATGGTGTGGGTATTTTTCACTCTCAAACCCCGGGGGTTGCCTCACATACACTTCTTCCTCTATCACCCCATTCAAGAAAGCACTCTTGACATCCATTTGGTACAACTTGAACCCTTTAGCCACGGCAAAGGCTAGAAGGATCCTAATTGCCTCCAAATGGGCCACAGGAGCAAATGTCTCCTCATAGTCTATCCCCTCCTTTTGGTTGAACCCCTGAGCCACCAACCTCGACTTGTTTCTCACAACCATCCCATTCTCACCCTCTTTGTTCTTCCACACCCACTTGGTACCTATGGGACGGCAATTTGGCGGTGGATCGACTAACACCCAGACTTGGTTTCTCTCAAAGTTTTCCAACTCCTCATGCATGGAATTCACCCAATTCTTGTCAGACAAAGCGTGTCGAATATCTTTGGGCTCAAACGACGCAACAAAAGCAGAGTGAGCGAAATGAGAAGTGTTCCTTGACCTCGACCGTGTAGTACGTTCATGAAGGTCACCAATGACCGTCGTCGGTGGGTGATCAACTTGTACTCGCCGCAGAGCCTCTCGCCTGGACACAACCTCCCCCTCAGTAGCAGCCTCCACTCGAACAGCCTAAGTCATAGTGGGTGTAGGGGATGGTCCGTCCTCGATCGTCGTCGTAGTAGTGGAAGTAGCGTGTACACGATCAGCCACGGGAGCACCACCATCATCATCATCCTCGTCTCCATCTCCATCCTTCTCATCCTCAAAGATCCTGGCACCAACCTCCTCGTCACCTGCACACTCAAAAGCAGAAGAGCTACATAGCTGTGTCTCATCGAAGGTTACCTCGCAAGTCTCCATGATTCGGTTAGTGTCAAGGTTAAGCACACGATATGCTCTAGAATGAATCGCATAACCAAGGAAAATCCCATCCGAACATCTAGACTCGAACTTATCCAACTTGCCCTTCTTCAGAATGAAACACTTGCATCCAAAAGCTCTAAAGTGACTCACCTTGGGTTGTCGCCCATGCATCAGCTCATAAGAGGTCTTCTTCTTGAAAGCACGAAGGAAGATGCGATTTGAGACATAGCAAGCGGTATTGACCACCTCGGCCCAGAAACGTCTAGGAGTCCTATGCTCATCAAGCATCGTCCTGGCCATCTCACAAAGGGTCCGGTTCTTCCTCTCCACAACGTCATTCTGGCAAGCGACGTATGGAGAAGAGTACTGATGATCGAGACCAAGATCACTGCAAAAGGCATCAAAATGAGAGTTCTTAAACTCCGTGCCATTGTCACTGCGTATAGCTCGAATGGCATCTCCATGTCTCTCATTCTTCAACCTCAAGATCAAGTCCCGAACAAAGCCAAATGTCTCACTCTTATCCTCCAAAAAGAAAACCCAAGAGTACCTCGAAAAATCATCTACCACCACAAGAACATACCACTTCCCACCAGTAGAGCGAACACGAGCTGGCCCAACCAAATCCATGTGCAACAGCTCACAAGGTCGCTCGGTCATGACCGTAGTCAGAGGGGCGTGAGAAGCGGCAACCATTTTCCCATGCCAACAAGAAGCACAAACCAAATCCTTCTCGAATTTCAATTTAGGCAATCCTCGGACAAGATCAAGACCACTCAAGCGGGAAAGCAACTCAAAGCTCAAGTGTCCCAACCTCCTATGCCATTTCCAAAGCTCGGCCGAAACGCCAGCAACAAAGTATCGAGGAGGACCAACAGACTGGGAAAAGTCGGCACGAAAGATTTGACCCTTGGGGACGATCGTACAGACAAGATCGCCTCGAGAATCAAGCACACGAGAAGCACCCGACTTAAAACGAACCTCAAAACCTTCGTAATGTAATTGAGATACTGACAACAGGTTAAAACCAAGTGACTTGACCAGGGCCACACTTCTTAAGGTCACCTTGCTACTCACCTTCACCAAACCTTCAGCAAGCACTCGTCCTCTCCCATTGTCCCCGAAAGTGATGTACTCCCTCGTACTCACCGGGGTGAGGCTGGAGAACCACCCACGATCTCCGGTCATGTGTCTTGAGCAACCGGAGTGGATCAACCAAGAGTTCTCCAAGCCTCCCACCTGCAATCAAAAACGAGGACGAGAATGAGCAAGCGACTCAACACTAGGGTTAGTACCAAAAGAGTCAAACCAGTGCTGAGCCATTTGCTCAAAATAAGGGTTAGCAAAATCCATCCTCCCAAAGCGTCTAGGCGGAGTCCTCTCACGCCTAGTACCAAAGGACCTGTCACGTCTCACTGGAGGAATACGCGCACCACGAGGGAGAAAATGTGGCCCGTAGTCCATCTGAGACCCAAAGCTCCGATCGTGCCTCCCAAACTCGTAACGGTCACGAGAAGGAGCACGTCGAGCCAACTCACCACGCCCAAACCCAACACGCCTATCTCTCTGAGGGAACACACCTCCACCTCCACCTCCACAAGTGGGAACTGTTCGCACATACACATCACCCCTAGGTAGAGGCCCTCTACGAGGCTCAGGCACACCACGAGCAAGGTGGTACCTGTCCTTGTTTGCCATCTCCCTAGCAAACCTCTCATCCCTCTTCCTCCGGAAACAGAACGCATCCTTATGCCCATCCCTCCCACAATACTCACAATGGAAGCGGATTGGCACTGGCTTAGGATGTGGCTTCTCTACAAGCTTCTCTTCAGCTTTCTCTCCTGACTTCCCATCAAAGATACTCCCCTGGGTGCTCACAAACTTGATGGGTTTCTGGTAGTTCTCAGATTTGTGGGGAAACACTGGAGAATCTGGGGTTGTGTCTAACTTGTTTCTGAGATGGTTTGGCTTGGGTGAAAATTTGTTCATGGGTGTGGTGTGTGGTGGAATAGGAATCTCTCTAGCTTTCTCTTCTCCCTCACCACTCTTCTCACCACACTTGTCAGCCCCCAACGCCTGACCATCAAACCTCTTTAACTGAGCCAACATCAAACTCAATTGTGGCTCATGCCCAGACAACCACCCCATCATTTTTCTTAATTCATCATTTTCATCCTGCAGACGATCAACATAGTGTGCAAGTTCCATGTTTTTCAAAGCATGCATTTCACAGGTTGAACATGATGTAGGAAGAGGAGCTTTCAATGCCGCCTCAAGAGAAACAATTCTAGTGTGAGACTCATCTAGCCTAGCATGCAAAACAGGACATGAGGTACAAGCAACTAGTGAAGCTGGCCTAGACTTCAATTCATCACACTGAATCCTAACCACATCTAGTTCCTCCAAAGTAGAGGCATGCTTCTCCTTGAGGGCAGTCAAATCAGCAAGAAAAACTGAACAATCACCACAATCTATCTCATCGGACACCACAGGAGCAGACTTCAAAGCGACTATCTCATTCCTAGCATTCACAAGCAAGGATTCAAGCTCAGCTACCTTGTCCTTAGCATCACCCAACAGAGACTTAAATTCCCTCTTCTCCTTGTTGGTCTTTCTAAGCACATCATCATGGTTATCAAGCAACTCATTGAGCCTAGCATTCTCCTCTAGCAAGAAGTTGGCATCTTGTCGTACCTCTTCATCGGAGTCAGAGTTCGAATCCGAGCTATGCTTCCCACCCTTCTTGGAGTGCGCCATGCCGCAAAAGCCTCCTTGTGCTACGAAGCTTAGGCCAGTGAAGTTCTTGTCCGTGTGCCGCTTGTCCTTGTGCTCCTCTTGCTCTTCATCGCTGCTCGAGTCGGAAGAAGCATCGCTTGATATCGAGTTGATGTCGCTCGCTCAGGCCACCATTGCTCGAGCGGTCTTCTTCTTGTAGCTGCCACCCTTCTTGTGCCTTCTCTCGCCCTTGTCCTTGTGCTTGTCCTTGTAGTCGTTCCGGGACCGGTGCTTGTTGTAGTCGTGCTTGGGCTTGCCCTTATAGTCGTTCTTGATCTCCATGGCTTCAGGGCATTCGGCGATGAAGTGCCCATGCTTCCCGCACTGATAGCACATCCTCGAGCTCCGCCTTGCATTCTTGCGGTTCTCGTACATCCGCCCAAACCTCTTGCTCAACAATGCGAGGTCATCCTCGCTCAGCACCTCAAAGTCCTCATCTGGCAAAGACACAAGACAAGACAAAGAGAAACCACCAGGGTTAGCGTTAGACCGTGATCCAGAGACAAGAGCCAAACTATGAGGATCAGTGGGGCTCTCGCTCTTGGCTCTCAAGCCACGATCAACCTCTGAAGACCTAAGCTTGGAAAATAGCTCATCCAGCGTCAGCGTATCATACACGCTCGACTCTTCAATGGCCTCGACCTTGGCACTCCACACAGACCTATCCAGGGCATGCAAAAGCTTGATAGCTTGATCATGATCCGTGTATGGGAGCACAGTCACATTGGCCCTCATGTTGTTGACAATGCTAGTGAAACGCTGAAACATAGCATCGGTCGACTCACCGGGGAGATGAGTGAAGTTCTCATACTCTATCCGGTAAGTGGAAAACAAACGGGCTTGCACTTGGGCATTGCCAACATGAGCATTTCTCAACTTGAGCCAAATCTTTTCGGCCACATTCTCTCCGTACACTCGCTCGAACTCCGAGGCACAGAGAGCACGGAACAAGTAATCAACGGCCTTGCTGTTGGCCTCAAACATGTCCCGCGATCCTGGAAGCAAAAAACTATCTAGGATGACATATTGATCATTTTGAGTGACCTCCCAAATAAGAGTTCCCTTCCCTCGCAAAAACGTGCTCATGCGCCTCTCCCACATCGGGTAATTCTTGCCATCAAAGTGCGGAGGACCCGACCCTTGCCATAATCGCCCATCTTTGGATCTTAGACTGGTTAGAATCACGAAGATCTGTAACCGGCTCTGATACTAATTGAAGGACCGAATAGGGCGACCAGAGAGGGGGGGGGGGAGTGAATGGGAGCCGATAAAAATTCTTCCCAACGGTCGAACTCGGCCTATACCTCGAGTGCCACTCCAAACGCTCGCGCACACAAAGGAAGCTCCAAATAAGGCACACACAAGCCTAGAAGAACACGAGACAAGCCTAGGAGCAAAGAGCGGAAGCAACTAGACAAGAACCAAAGGACTTAGCCAAATCTGCGAAGTCCAAGGCGGACAGTCCGCACGGGTACGGCGGACAGTCCGCGAGTACGGCGGACAGTCCGTGAACCCCCGGCGGACAGTCTGAAATAGGACCCCGAGCTACCAGTAATGCACCGGGAAAAATCGGCCAGTCCGGGCAAGCACCACGGACAGTCTGGCAGCCCGCGGACAGTCCGGCCACCCCTGGCGGACAGTCCGGCCAAAGTCCCTGGACACCCCAGACAAACCTCGATCCACCCCAGACACAAGCAACACCACGCGGACAGTCCGGCTAGCTCCCGCGGACAGTCCGCAAACTTCTTGCAACAGAACCCTAGCTGAGAAACAGATCGAAACGTGAATGTGTACAAACACGGATGAACACGCGACGAACTCAGGTCACGCGGACAGTCCGCACATCGCTCGCGGACAGTCCGCCAGGCGCGGACAGAGCAGAAAAAGCCCGACCCCGCGAGGTCAACTCCAAGAACTCATCACCGGATCTCCGAAACGCCAAAAGCTCTTGAGACAAGATTTGGGGGAGATGATAAGCAACACAAGAGGAAGCTATGCCCCAAAAATCTCGACCTCTAAGCCACTAAATCGCCGGGAATCACAGATCACACGAACTCCACCAAGAACACGAACTCCGGCCAAAAACTCAGGAATCGAAGGCTCTCCACGGCGTTTGAGGGGTCAAGATCACACACAAACATGCGCAAGGCATCCACCCATGATCCCCTCAAAGAAATCCGTGAAGAAACACCGCCAAAATCACGAATCGAGCGAAGAATGAAACTCCCCAAAAATAGCCCCGAAAATGACGCGAAAATCACAAAGGACTAGGAGATCACCGCAACGCCGAATGCTTCCATACATCCAGAGGACAAAGTCTGTACAAGAGTCTAGCCTAAGGAATCCAGAGGGAAAAAGAAGCAGGTTAGAGAAATCTACCGGGGGAGAAAGCCCTATAGTCCAAGAGAGAGAGATGCCATCCACCTCTCCGCTATTTATACGAAGTCCATCAGAGGGGGGTAAATGACCACGCTACCCCTACTGCTTAAATGAAGATACAACCCCTCAGGGGCATTTTGGTCAAGTCTTCATCAGACGGACACGCTTCCACCGCGGCTTCGCTTCACCTCGACGCAAACCCCGCGATCACGCCACGTGCCCTCCACCTCGAAGCATCCTGAAGCTCCCGGATCACCGTCTCCGTCACCTCGGGCCTCCGGGCTTGGTTTTGAGGCCCAAACCAAGAAACCGTCCACCGATGGTTTTGTGGGCAAACCACCAAACCCCGCGTGCAAGCTTCGGCCTCGATCCGCTACCTTGTACCGACCCATGTTCACGACTTCAGCCCGCCAGTCTTGCACCACACGGCTCGCACTTCACCCCATCAGCCACCGGGTCCATCGAACCAAGCCTACTTGCCACTTCATCACCCGGAGGCCGCCACGGCTAAGGCCTTTCGTGCTTGTTCTTCACTTGCACCGACACGAGTCAAGCCGCAACCTGTACCTGCACACTTAGCCAAGCATCAGTCCACACAACGTTGTCAATTACTCATCACTAAGGAGCAACCCTCCACTGGTCTTCGGACACACCTGGTCCTCAATCTCCCCCTTGATGAGTTCATTGACAACACCCATAGAAATCACATAGAGAAATAGAAAAGAAAACAACCACGAACACAGACCTCCCAAGCAAGTGATCCAAAGCCAAAGAACAAGCGAAAACTCGATCACTCGCCAATCCAAGTCTTGACCCCCTAAGACAAGGGCAACGGCTCGACACAACCGAGACAAAACAAAGCTCTCAAAGAGCACATCACAAAACACAAAACTCAGGAAAATCAAAGGAGCTCCCCCTGCACATATGCAAACTCCCCCTGAGCAAATGCAACCTCTTCTTCTCAATTTTTCTCCTCACATGCCACATCTCACAAATGCATACCAATTTTTCACAAAATCTCCAATGCATGAAAAATCTCCCCATATCATACAAATCTCTCCCCCTTGTTGACAATGCATGAATCAAGGTATATGAGTCTCTTCCCCTTGTTTTCATGAAAAATGCATGTCAAAGCACATATACAATCTACTAAGCTTCTCAGATATACAAAGAGCACAACAAAATGCTACAAATGAGACATAGAGCAAGCAAAGTAGACATGGTGTATCTAGCACATTGCCATCAAGAAGGTAGAGACATATAAGCATGTGACATGACCAAAAGCAATTTTAAGCAATTTTCACAAAGAAATAGTCATCTCATGAGCAAGACTATTTCTATACCAATTTGAACATAAATACACTAGATCATCCAAAGTTTATGCAAGATCACAAATTCTCATCACAAGATCATTATAAACACCCACAAGCTACTCAAGTCATATTAAAGCCACTGAGCCATGTGTCTACTTCTTAAAATGAGACTTCTCATGGTAGACAAGCATGCTACGGTTTAGCACCCAAGATATGAATATCAAAGCATAACAACATGATTAGGAGCTCATTTTTCAAGCATAAGACAATTCATACACCAATTTCATTTTCAAGTTAAAACATGGTACATGAAGTGCCTTTGCAGCAAAAAGAAGCTTATGCTCCTCCCCAAGCAAGCAAAAGGGCTAAACATTTACAATGACAAAGGGTCTTTGACCCCAAGCAAAGAGAATATGATCCTCAAGCACAAACTGAGCATGATATAAGCATTTAAGCACAAATTTAGCATAGACATGCATCTACTCATGAGAGACACAATTTTAGCATTTTCATCAAAAGAAAGCTATCTCAACACAAATATATGGCAAAACCATCAAGGGCATAGCATTCACATCCACAATTTACCAAACATGCACAAGTCTCACAAATAGCACATCGGTGATCAATGTATATAAGAGAAGCTCAATCCTAGCTCAAGTGATCCAAAGATGGCTATCCTACCAGGTTTTGTACATAAAGTAAAATGCATGAAGGAAAATGCAACAAAATAAGCATATGACACATATATACATGAGAAGCTCCAAGACCAAGCTAGAAAGGAAAGCACACCCCAAGCTCACCCCGCAAGCGAGTGAAAGTGACTTGGTCAAGTGATTTGGTGAAAATGTCAGCTAGCTGGTCTTGGGTAGGGACATAGGACAAAGATATGTTTCCCTTCTCGACATTGTCCCTCAGAAAGTGGTACCTCACTTCTATGTGTTTCGTTTTGGAGTGGAGGACAGGATTTTTGGCTACGCTTATGGCACTGGTGCTATCACAGAAAAGTGGAACCTGGGAGCAGTCCCGCCAGTCTTGCACCGCACGGCTCGCACTTGACCCCATCGGCCACCGGGTCCATCGAACCAAGCCTACTTGCCACTCAATCACCCGGAGGCCGCCACGGCTAAGGCCTTTCGCGCTTGTTCTTCACCTGCACCGACACGAAACAAGCCGCAACCTGTACCGCAACCTCATACAGGTGAAGGAGGAGTAGAGGAGTTCGTATGTGTGCTCACTGGCGAAGAGGAGGACCTGAGTCGGCCGGAATCTTGACCGGCGGTGGGTGAGCATGGCGGCCGGCTCGGTGCTGTGCTGGGGTTCATCTGGTGGTGCGGCAGGGACAACATCCGGCGGTGGACACGCGGCTCGACGCGGGGATGCACGTGACGACTTTGGGTTGCTCTGGCCGTGCGGCACCGCGACGAATTCCGGTGGTGTTGCTCCGGCGAGAGCGTGCAGACGGCGGCCGGGGCGAGATGCAGGGCGAGCAAGCGAGGCGCGTAACGGGGAGGAGACAGGGACCGCGGGGCCTCGGCTCAGATTTTATAGGCACACGGGGCTCGAGGCCGACCGTGGCGTGCACGCCATGGATGGCGGCGGCACTCTGGACACCCTACCGTGTCCGCCATGGGCACGGTGGGGATGTGGGCTCGGATGGGCTTTGCGCGTGCCGGAGCGGACTGACGGGCCAGATGGGCCGGTGCACGGGTCGGAGCTGAGCTGGGCCGGGGTGGAAAGATGAGCAGGTCGGGGAAAAATGAGGGGCACGAGCAGACTTTCGTGGACGGGCTGAAAGGCTTGGTGGGCTGAAAAGGAAGAAAGGAAAAAGATAAAAGAAATGAATTTCTTTTTATTTTCAGAATATATTTTCGTGAAAAGAATAATCCAGAAGTAGCTAGATAATTCATAAAAGCCACGAAAAATACTCTAAAAATTCCAAAACTTCTAGGGAAATTTCCAGAGCTAGATTGGAACACGAACAACCCAAATAAAATATTTGGAGCTCATAAAAAAGATTTTAGAGGCTTCTAATAAATAGAATAAGCTCAGAGAAAATGAGAATAAACTCCAGAAAATTCCGGAAAATTCTCGGAAGGATTTGGTCAGCACCTAAACGCATTTTAAAAGCTTTTGCACTCATGAACACCAGGATGCATCGGCATGAATGCAACACACATATAACAATTTATTTAATTTCTGAAAAACAAACAAAGGTTTTTCTTATACTATATTTCCTGTAAATAAAATAAATGTTGAGAAAATTTTAAAATTAAGAGAAAATTGTTATTTAATTATTCTCTCTATTCACATCCTGAAATTAGAAATTTCAGGGTGTGACAAATCTACCCCCTTAAACGGAATCTCGTCCCGAGATTCAAAGAAAGAAGAAACAAGGAAAAGGGAGACAACAAGAACATTGCTGCTGGGGTAAACAGGTGGTCATCCCTTTTTGTCTTCGGGGTGTAGGATCTTCATTATTCACCTTTCTTGATCGTCGAGGTCTTCATTAGAATGAACTAGATGATATAATAGCAAGCACAAGGTAGGAAGGAAGGTAGAGTGAGGTCTTCTTTTCTTCAACTTGCTCACCTCTAGACGGTGACAGTGGCAGTAACTTTCTTGTTGATTGGCATTGGTGCAGGCTTCGATTTTGTTCTTCTGACGTCCTTCATTTTATTAGGTAGAGAGAAAGAAAGATAACAAGGGTGTGGGCGGTACCAAAGAAGAACCCAGCTAGGCAACTGATGTTATTGCAGATATATGACCCACAATACACCAACACTCACTACAAAGAACCAACTCAAACATTGCCATAAACAATCATGATCATGCAAACACTTAATTTCACCACTCAACACACAATCAAAGGAACGATGCTAAACATTGTTAATAGTCATAGGGTATCCTCCTAAGCATGGGCATAGCTTCACCGATCATTGATCATCTAAGGATGTTGAATCAGAGAGAACACTTTGGAATCAAAAGTTAAGGGGAAAATCCAAAGTAGCATTATATGAAGAACAAGGAGAGGTTAAATGAGGAAGATAGATGGATAAGAATTGATAGATATGTTTAAGGTAGATGGGCAAGCAAGATATCAAGGAGAGGCACTGCAGGAAACAAGTGGAAAGGGAAAGCAAGATCAAGATCAAGATCACGGGGAGATAGAATTAACAGACAAAGGTAGGGGTCATATCAATTGCAAAACAATGAAGTGCAAATGAAAATGAGTTAAGCGGAAAGAGTTAAGATATCAGGGGGATTATCAAAAGAAAATGGTCAAGGAATGAGAATATTCATCACAAAACTCAAGGGAAAGGAAGTGATGAATTTTAGATCAAAGGAAAACTTAAGAAACGACCATTGCTATCTAGGCTTACATCCTACAGTCGATACAGCTCTGATACCACTCTATCACACCTGTTTTTCCAAAGAAAACCAAGTGCAAGACTATATGCATGCCAGGATCAAGTTTCATGCATATAGTTGACATAAGTGAATAACAGTACAGTATCACGTAAAGAAAAAGAAAGATTATCTGAGTATTACGCTTAAATCCTAGAAACGAAGGCTCCAACCATCACAGGTAGTCGACTGGGGGTTGCGTACGCCTAGCACCAGCAACATCTTCACCACGACTTCATAGCAGCTTCCTCTTTCTGAGCAACATTGTTTATAGCAAGGGTGAGCACATGTCGTACTCAGCAAGTGTGGGGAAAGTATGAATGCAAAGGCTTAACAAGGAAAGGCTGATAGGTTGACTGCATTAAGCACTTTTAGTTGGTCAAATTTTATTAGCACCTGATTACTAATAAAGTATAAGTATATACCAACCCACAATTAACATATAGAGATACGCCATAAACATATGGCTAACATAACCATAACAACGATTTAAGTCCATCTTCAAGTTCAATTATCATGTGAGGGTCCAGGCCGCTCTTGACCGTGAACACGGCTAATCGATTAGTTTTACACTCTGTAGAGGTTGTACACTTTCACCACAAGTCGCGTAAAAGTTCTAGGAACTTTAAACCCAACCACGCGATGCTGATCAGGCATCATACCACACTGCCGAGGTGTGATTGCATAGGGACGCTACGAAGCCTTTACAAAGTTTCCCCAGTGTGAAGCAACCCGCGAAGGTTCCGAGCCGTCACAAGGTATAAAGTCTCCTAGTAGGTACGGTGTCTTAGCCAAGTCCAACTCCCTACTAGAGCGAGTCTATACCCCAACTAAACGCTCCCCCTTGCCCTTTCGGTAAGGTCACCCCAGCACTAGAGTCCCTAATTAATTAGCCAAGCCAGAGCCATATAGCCTTGTGGTTGCACTATTGTCCTGGGTGGTCGCTCCATGTTCCGATTAAGCATTGTGATCTTGTATTAACCAGAGATACATAACATAAAAGTAAAGCAAGTTCATCATTGTTGTTCATTAGAACCACCATAACCCAAGTAGAGAAACTAAGCAGTGCTACCCAACAGAAAGGTAAACCCAGGTTGACAAGGAATAATGGTAATAAAGATTAGGATAAACCTTAATAGGACCCATCAATCTTAATGCAAGCATATGCAATGGTGATTAAACACAGTTATTGGGACAAAAGAACAAGGACACACTTGCCTTAAACCAGAGTAGTGATGTTGCTCAGAATTCTTCACTTGCTCTTCCAAAGCTCTCGAACCACATTCATTCTACTCGCATCAATCATCAGGCACAAGCATACAAAGCAAACATACAAGAAAACTAAGAACAATGCACCAATCAAAAGAAAAACTTTAAAAGAGCGTGCTAAAGGATAGGCTCGAATCTATGGTTACGCAACGTTGAGAATGTAACTAAGGTTGAAGAGACAAAAGCTATCGAGGGACTTTTATCAAACAAGAGTCTATGAGCTTGGTTTATTTTTAATTAATAAAATATATGTAAAGGATATTTCATAAAGGAAATACCCTAAGTTGGATTAATGCAACATTATATTTTTATTTGCAATGATCGAAGTAAAGAACTAGTCAACTTTCATTTATAAAGATTCATATATAAGTTATACCAATTAAACATTTAACTCAGAAAAGGTAAACTATATGAAACATCTAAACGTAACTTTATGATTCGAGTAGATCATATTATTATTAAAAACATTGTGATATTGGTATTAATCAAATTAATGTTTATTTATAAAACCGGTGTAAAAGCCTATTAAACTTTTAATTATATAAGTTAATTAAATATTAATCAGATTAACATTTGGTTTATGAACAACTGAGGTAAAGATCTAATTAGATTTTATTTACAAAAGCATGTGAAATAATCATTAATCAAAATTAATATTGATTATGTAAAACGGTATATAGCACTATATTACTTTTATTTAGAAAAGGCATGTTTTAATAAGCATTGATCAAAATTAATAACAAATTAATTTTCAGAAAACAAACATGATGAAAACTCACCATTAACATGTACTTTACATTATTATGAAGCTAACGCAACCTGAACGGATTAAAACGGAGAAGATATGGCTTAACAAAGGTCTAGGGAGTCGCTGGCAAAGATTAGAAACTTTCAGGGACTTTACTGTGAAAAACCAGGGGCATATACATATTTGTGTATATAAACTTGAGGGCTTTCTTGCAAAAACTCTCGGGTGGACTGGATCTACAGAATCTAAACTTCCTAGGGGGTTTTCTGCAAGATCTGCAAGACACAAAAGATCTTCGAAAAATTACACGAAAGAATAGGGGTCTGGATGCAAAACCGACGGTCATCTTCTTCTACCTCTGTCCCTGATGAACAGAGGCGGACGACGGGTGCGGGTCGTCGGATTTGGGGCGCTCCGGCGGTCTAGATGCTCGATTGAGCCGCGCAGGAGGTGAAGGAGGAGTAGAGGAGTTCGTATGCGTGCTCACCGGCGAAGAGGAGGACCTGAGTCGGCCGGAATCTTGACCGGCGGCGGGCGAGCATGGCGGCCGGCTTGGTGCTGTGCTGGGGTTCCTCCTGTGGCGCGGCAGGGACAACATCTGGCGGTGGACGCGCGGCTCGATGCGGGGATGCACGTGACGACTTTGGGTTGCTCCGGCCGTGCGGCATTGCGACGAATTCCGGCGGTGTTGCTCCGGCGAGAGCGTGCAGACGGCGGCCGAGGCGAGATGCAGGGCGAGCAGCGCGAGGCACGGAATGAGGAGGAGACAGGGACCGCGGGGCCTCGGCTCAGATTTTATAGGCACACGGGGCTCGAGGCCGACCGTGGCGTGCACGCCATGGATGGCGGCGGCGCTCTAGACACCCTGCCGTGTCCGCCATGGGCACGGTCGGGATGTGGGCTCAGATGGGCTTTGCGCGGGCCGGAGTGGGCTGACGGGCCAGATGGGCCTGTGCGCGGGTCGGAGCTGACCTTGGTCGGGGTGGAAAGATGAGCAGGCCGGGGAAAAACGAGGGGCACGAGCAGACTTTCGTGGACGGGCTGAAAGGCTTGGTGGGCTGAAAAGGAAGAAAGGAAAAAGATAAAAGAAAGGAAAAAGATAAAAGAACTGAATTTCTTTTTATGTTCAGAATATATTTTCGTGAAAAGAATAATCCAAAAGTAGCTAGATAATTCATAAAAGTCACGAAAATACTCTAAAAATTCCAAAAATTCTAGGGAAATTTTCAGAGTTAGATTGGAACACGAACAACCCAAATAAAATATTTGGAGCTCATAAAAAAGATTTTAGAGCCTTCTAATAAATAGAATAAGCTCAGAGAAAATGAGAATAAACTCCAAAAAATTCCGGAAAATTCTCGGAAGGATTCGGTCAGCACCTAAACGCATTTTAAAAGCTTTTGCACTCATGAACACCAGGATGCATCGGCATGAATGCAACACACATATAACAATTTATTTAATTTCTGAAAAAAAACAAAGGTTTTTCCTATACTATATTTCCTGTAAATAAAATAAATGTTGGGAAAATTTTAAAATTAAGAGAAAATTGTTATTTAATTATTATCTCTATTCACATCCTGAAATTAGAAGTTTCAGGGTGTGACACTCCCCCTGGCCGACGAAGAACCGACCTCTTCGCTGCGGAACCTCACTCTCTTGGCGGGGGCGGCGGGTGGGGCCTTCTCCTCCTCGCCGCGAAACCTCACTCTCTTGGCGGGGGCGGCGGGCGGGGCCTTCTCCTCCTCGCTGCAGAACCTCCCTCTTGAGTCGCGGTAGAACGACTGCTTTCCTCCAGCCATCTCTGCGACGGAGCCGAGGAAGGAGAAGGGGAGAGAAGGTGACAGAGACGAGGAAGGCAGAAGGTTTGAGAAGGAAGGCAGAATAGCACAGTGGCAAGGGAGAGTTGCTTTTGGTCAAACATTGGGAACAAAGGATACGTGGATAAGCCAAACCGCATCTCCAATGCACGGGGGCGGCGCGTGGGGCCGGCTCCTCCTCGTCGGTTTGGAGGGGCAAATGCGACGCGGAATAACCATCCCGTGTACTCTCCTTTGTGTCTGTCTTGATTGACAGGTCAGCCCGATCTCTCGGGGCTCCCATTTTGATATACAGGCATAATCAACAAAAAATCTTTTGAGACAAAACAAACATAATATAGATAAAGATAACTTGGCCACATATATAGATAAAGATTACTTGTCCACAAAGATCCACACAGATATACATAATTATTACAAAGAGTTAACTTGTCCATCTAGCTAGGCCTTAACTTGCCCGTCACATTTTTACAATGGTCATGCTATCTGACCATGCACATCAACAAAAGCACGCCCCCTTCAACATCAACAAAAGCATGATCTCTTCAACTAAGGTTTGCTTTTTTTGCAGCCTCTTTAAATGCAACCAAGGTATCTTGAAACACATCGAGCGCATCTTCCATGGGCTGCAGATTTTGTTCAGCCACAAACTTGTACCGCCTCATGAATGCAGCCTTTTTGAGGAGGATGTGCATTTCTTCCATAATATTATGAACCTTAGGTTTCACATATTCCCAGACAGTGTCATGCCATTTTGATTCCTATAGAATGAAAAACATAAGAAAGTTGCTACATTGATCATTTGGATGAACCATAGGAATGAGAAGATAGAGATAGACAAAGGAACAAGCCATTTCATAGGAACAAGTTGCTACATTGCTACATTGATCATATTAGAAATCCTACAAAATCTCTATGGAACAAGCCATTTCATAGGAACAAGTTGATCAAGCTCAAGCTCAAGCTGCTCCATTTATAGAACAAGTAAAAGGCACTGTGATTCAGAGAAACTTGCCTCGCCGTCATCGTGGTAGTTGCCAGCGTCGGATATGAGGTCCTCTACACCTTCGCCGCTCCCTCGACCCCTCTCTGTCGTTCCAAGACATTTGCTGTCGCAGACATGAGGCAGGCGCCTTGCCCTCTTCGCTGCCCCTTCGCCGGCACGCTATTCCCTGCCGTTACTTGGCCCCTCGTCGGAACCCGAGAGGATCCAGTCGATGACGCTCATCTCCGGCTTTGGGTTCCCTACACCACCGCTTGGCCCCTCTCCGACGGTCATCGTCGTCTCCGTCTTCGCCGCAATCTCGCCTGCACGTGCGCGGATCCAGTTGTGGCACCGCATCGCGTTCGGCTTCTCCTCCTCGGTCCACAGTGCACGGGATCGTCCGCTGCTTCGCCCCTCACCGGCGCTCATCGTCGTCTCGCCGCCTCCGCTCACCTCGCCGGCGCCGCCTCCGCTCACCTCCGCTAATCCCTAGTGAGAAATTAGGAAAGTGTCGTGTGTGCTGCGCTTATCCATTCAGGATGTTATATTCATTTTTCAAAATGGAGAGCCATTGTCGACGCGGGTTCGAGAACCCGCGTCACATTGGTTGTCACGTGGGTCCAGGCGGGCAGGCAACGGTTATCTTTTTTATATAGGCTGCTGACGCTGATACGTGGGCCCGACACTAATTTTTTTGAAATAAAACTTGCTTCCCTCAAATATTAGAGCCCATAAAAAAGCACCTATAAATTCATTAAAAATACGAACAATTCGTAGTTGGTCATTTAGTATTCGAATAAAATATCAGCAGGCACACTTGTGTAACCAAAATTATCAAAATTCGAATTTTTATCTCGTGTTTGGGATATAATAATTCTAATAATGTATTAGGTTGGTCTAAAAATTCTACAAATTGAGTTGGCAACATAATTTGGGTCCCTAAACTTGTCATAAAAAATTCAAGTGGTTTCTAAAAAGGAAGATCATACTTGTGTACAAATGTGTATATCTCTCACATAGTTTCCTAGAATGTTACTTCAACACTGAAGTTTTTCACACTTTACAACTTGTTCGAACTCATATACATTTGAAAATTTAACACAACCTTGTGTCCACCTTAACAATACGAAATACAAAGTTTCATTAGTAATGGTTGTGTAAAACAAATATTATTTCTATGTTGTACTTATCAAGTACAAGATAAGGCATAAAAACATTACTCATTAAAAGGAAATACACACTAAACAATGAAATTAATGAAAAGATGGCGATTTTAGAAAAAATAAGAAAAAACAATCATCAAATTTGGATTACGTATGACCGAGAAATACGTGACATAAAATTTGGTTCCAGATTAAAAGGAGAAAGGAGAACTGTTTCCTTTGTAGTCGGTTTCCAGCAAATAGTGGTTTTTTTTATCCACGCGCGCACACAGATCGTAACTTCCTTATTAACTTTGATTTTGTGCCACAACATGAAAGCAAATAAATCCATTTATTTAAGATATATAAGAATCAATCATGCATTGGAACTTGAAAAGAGGTATTAAATAAGCTATATGAACAGTCTTTGCGGGACGGAGGGAGTAATAGTCTTTTGTCAATGGCGACGCTGGTTAGTGAACACGTGTCGCCGCAGCGTACCGCGTTCCGAGGCGTAGTGGCGTGTCGCAGTGGGAAGACTGGCCACCTGACGGTTCCCCGTCTTGTCATATAAATGCCCGACCGGCCAAGAGCTTCTTCCATATGCTTTCCTCAAGCGCGCCACCAAGAAAACCCCAGCACCACCGTCTCCGGTCACCAAGAGCTTCTTCTTCCTCAAGCGCGCGCATGGCATCGTCATCGAGCGAGCCATCGAGGAAGCGGGGAAGGGAGGAGGACGACGACGACGAAAGCCGCCGTCGTCGGCTCATCCAGGAGGTGAAGGCGCCGAAGCCCGAGGAGGCGCCGGTGCCGCCGGCCGAGGAGGCACCGGTGCCGCCGCCCGTGGAGCCCTCCTCTCTGAGTCCTCAACTAGTTTTGGACAACATTTGGTCCGTCCAAATGTTGTACGAAGCTTTCAGTAAGCTTCAACAGGTGGCCGTTGAGCTCGGCTTGCCACGACCCAACGATCCGCTGCAGAGGACCGTGAAGGATTTCGCCTTCAAGATCCTTGGGTTGGCTGGGGACCTTCAGAGAGTCATGGTCTGCGCCGACGGCGACGGCGACGGTGCCGACGACGGCGACGGCGACAATGGCAGCTTCGACGGTGGTGACGAACGCGGCCTCGAAGGCTCCGACTCCGACGGTGGGGCTCCTCCGGCGGCGGCGACAAGTCTTCTACCTTAGCTTAATTAATTTGTTCCTCCTCTGTGTGTTCGTCCTTCTCTGTTTTTTCATGGAACTCTGCTTGTTTGTCATGAACATGTTCCTCTATTAATATGTGTTGCTCTTGTGTGTTTGTTGAACTTGTGATGAACTACATTTAAGAGATGCGGGTAGATCCATCCGTGCCTCCTAACGAATTGCAATATCTATGGCAGCAGTTTACAAGTAATTGCAATGTTTGTTACTCTATTTGTTAGTGAAAAGATTCTGAGTTTCGAAAAACTCTGTATAAAATCATTGGAGACACGGGTGTAGGCTGGTTAATTTCACACTGAAATGTCAACACAGATGAATTGATGAAATTTGTAATATGTGACACATTAAGATTCGTGACCCAATTGTCATTCCATTCCATTTTCTTCATTCATACATTTAAGTTTGTCATCTGTGACAAATTTTTCATTCTTCATTCACACAGATGAAACAAATTAAAGCACCACTTTTCACATCACAATTACTTGTTTGCAGCATACATCCCTAGTAAACATCCAAATACTACACAAACAGCACACACAATAATCAAGTTCATCTTCCAGATCACATTGTCCATCTTCTCCTCCAGTGCTTTCATCCTCTACTTGTCGTCCGGTGCTTTCCTCTAATTGTCGCTCCCAAGTTGACAATCCACTGAATCAACTACTTCATCGATCACGTCTGCCCAGTTCGACAGTCGAAAAGATATGATGCCAGCATCCTTCAGCATCTGGAGATACTCCTTCTCGAAACGATAATATCCACAAAGCTTGGGGAACTGTGCAAATCAAAAGCACATAAGAACCCTAACTCAAATTTGGGAAATCACAGCTCAGACTACTCACCACGTTCCTCGCACACTTGAAATAAAGACGATCGTGGTTTTCACCTTCCTTCTGTGTCCTCCCCTCCACCACCCGAGCCATACCATAGTCCGGGCAAGGGACCAGTGGGAAGCCGCTTAGCTCACTGACTAGATCCAAGCTGATGGAGTGAATGCGGCTGCCCCGGCCACCTTGAAACCTGCTCCTACCACGTCCACCTCCAGACGAATCGGCGTAGTGCGACATGTGCGCGACGGTGGGGAAAGGAAGGGCGGGCGGCGGTGGAGCTCAGAGCGGGGAAGAAGAAGCAGGGAGCTCAGAGCTCAGAGCGTCGTGTGTGCTGCGCTTATCCCATTCGGGATGTTATATTCATTTTCCAAAATCGAGAGTCATTTCCGACGCGGGTTCGAGACCCCGCGTCTCATTTGTTGTCAGGTGGGTTCAAGCGGGCAGGCAACAATTATCTTTTTTATACAGGATGTTGACGCTGACACGTGGGCCCGACACTTTTTTTTTTTGAAATGAAACTTGCTTCCCTCAAATATTAGAGCCCATTAAACAGCACCTAAAAATTCATTAAAAATATGAACAATTCGTAGTTGGTCATGTAGTATTCGAATAAAATATCAGCAGGCACACTTTTGTAACCAAAATTATCAAAATTCAAATTTTTATCACATGGTTGGGATATAATAATTCTAATAACATCTTAGGTTGGTCTAAAAATTCTATAAATTGACTTGGCAACATAATTTGGGTCCCTAAAATTGTCATAAAAATTTCAAATGGTTTCTCAAAAGGAAGATCATACTTGTGTACAAATGTGTACATCTCTCACATAGTTTCCTAGAATGTTATACTTCGACACTGAAGTTTTCCATACTTCACAACATGTTCGAACTCATATACATTTGAAAATTTAACACAACCTTGTGTTCACCTTAACATTACGAAATACAAAGTTTTATTAGTAATGGTTGTGTAAAACAAATATTATTTCTATGTTGTACTTGTAAGAAACAAGATAAAGGCGTATAAACAACATCCAGGAAATGGAGTTATATACGAAACAATGTCATAAATGAATAGAAGTGGATTTTAGAAAAAATCAGAAACAAATATCATCAAATTTGGATTACGAATGACGGAGAAATACGTGATTCTAATCTTTGATTGCAGATTAAAAGGGGAAAAATAAAGCGAACTGTTCTACATTCGAATAGAACTAGCCCCAGCCTGACGCGTTTTCCTAATAATATTGGGCCTTTCAGTTTTAAGGTCCACACACGCCCACTCGCACTAGGGTTAGTAGAGAAAGATGCCTCCCTCACGCAGTCGCTTCGTCACTCTCACCTCGCACCGTCGTCTTTCTCCCCCTCGCGCCGCCGCCGCTTCCTCCCTCTCGCCCCCTCCGCCGCCGCTTCCTCCCCCTCGCCCCCTCCACCGCCGCTTCCTCACCCTCGCCTTCCTCCCCTCACCCCCTCCCCCCCCGTGATGCGACGCATGCTACACACCTTCGCTGAGACACGCGCCACACCACCCCTCACCTTCCAGCGACGACGACTAGGATGAGGAGGAGGGATCCAGCCACGAGGTCGACACGAGGACATGGCGACTAGAGATCCCTCCACTTCGACAGTGACAAGGTGAACTGCATGCTAGAAATCCCTCCTACATCATTAAGATACATTCTTGACTATGCTCAGTTAGGGTTTCAATTTCAAAATGTATACTTAGCATTTTCCTTTGGATTCACTCTTATATTTGGTTTTGCTCTTGTTCCATATGTACATTTGGACATTCTCTCCAAGTTGAATAAGTACCTCATCAGCAATAGAGGCAGCGAGCATCTTCCTCTTTAAAATGGTAAGGTCGCATTACCTGAACTAATTTTTTGGTTTCTGAATATTGCATTTATGTTAATGGTTTACCATAGAACCAATGAGATTATAGTGGGCTAAACTAGTTACTGTAATTATTTTCTCATTTGTATGGTCTTGTACACAGTTCTGTGGGTGTTGATTAGATAAATGCTTAGCTGTTATGCATGGTTAACTAAAAATGTGCTCTACTTGTCTCCTGTTGTAGCATGTCTCCTGGGAGAGCTAGCAGTATGGTCTGCTTTTTGTGCTATTCTTGGACACTGAGCTGACCTTTCTCATAATCCCTTGACAATTAATTCACAGGATAAATCTGTCGAGGACTATAGACCTGGGCAATATGAAGAAGATGCATATAATGAAGAAGATGGATATGCCACTGCTAGTGAAGAACAAGAGGAGGTGGGTGGGGCTACGGGTCGAGCCAGAGTGCCAAGGACAGTGACAAAGTGGCCAAGAGACAAAATGGTAGTCACTGAGGTTGAGAGAGGGAGATGCCAGTACCATTGACACAAAAGCGCAGGTTCAGGGTGCTTGCAGGGCTCATTGCTAGACAAAAGATACCTTTGGATTTGCCAGAAATAAAAAAAACTAAGCGATGAACAAAAGTGGTACTTGTTTGAAACCTATATGCAGAAACACTTGGAGCTCCAAGAAGACATGAAAGAGCAGGCATTCAAGCTTTTGTGGAAGATTGCAGCCAAGGCATGGAGACAATTCAGATTTCAGCTTAGGCGAGATTTTGTCAGAAAAGGACTCGAGCCATTTTAAAAGCACGACTTTATCAAGCCGGAAGAGTGGACAGAGTTTGTGAAACAGCAAGAAACCGAGGAAGCCTCATCTGTTAGTGGCAAGTTCAAGTCACTTCGAAGCCTGAACACAAAGGAGCACGGCATGGGTCCAGCTTGTTATTGTGGGAAACTACCACAGTGGGAGGAAGAGGACAGGAAATTAGCTGCGGCTGGGATCGCCAACCCATATGATGCCATCACTGATGATCGTTCTAGGAATTGGGTGCGAGCAAGGTGTAAGTTAGTGGTGGAAGACGGTGTTGCCGCGATAGTGTACAACAAAGTAGCAAATGAAAGTGTGGCTACAGACATCGTGGAAAAGAATGCACATGCAGAATCTTCAGGAATGACTTCATGGCTGAGGGAGAATGATGTGCTAAGTCAGTGCTTGGGCCGCCCCGAACAACCAGGTCGCGTGCGTGGTGTCTCCAGCTACCAGGGCTGGAAGTTTGCATGGCCTAAGCATGCTTCCATGTACAGGAAGAGGAAGAGGGCCAGTACTGACTCATCAGTTGATAAGCAACAGATGAAGGAAGAAATCAATCAAGAACTCAAGGCTGAGATGGAGAAGGATATGCTTGACATGATGGCACGAGGGTACCAGGTGGTGTTTGCACCAGTGTCCAATCGCACAAGCCCTTTACCCGCCGGACTGAAGAGCAGCTGTGCGTCCGCAGATAATGTAGGTTTGATCAACGGCGCTACAGAGTTGTCGACAGAGGTAGTGCACATTGCTTCCCCCACACAGGAAGACCTTATAGGCACGTTGACTGAACCCACAGACTGTGGCCTATGGATCCTATTTCACGGTGTTGAATGTGAAGCTGCAATTTGTGTGGTTCAACCAGAGCAGACTACGCTACACACAGTCCCGATTCATGAAGACTGTGCTGTGGTCGAAGTGCTGCATGTATATGCTGTCTTTAGGGATCACGCGCTGGAACACCCTCCTAATGACGAGGTGACAACACTTGGACAAGCTCTACACCAAAGGATAGAGTGGAAGAGGTGTCACATTCACATCAAGGGAGCACCAATTCCAAAATCTTGTTCGCACACTACGGTACAGATTCCTTCTGGTTCACAGACTACAGGACAAAACTCTTCCTCACATGGTTTCCTAGCTCCTCCTCCTCCTCCACCCCCAAAAAAGCAAATTACAGTACAGATTCATTCCCCACCTGGTAACCCACCTCCTCCTCCTCCACCACCCCCAGAAAAGCAAAGTACAGTACAGATTCATTCCCCACCTGGTAACCCACCACCTCCTCCTCCACACCCAGAAACGCAAATTACAGAACAGATTCATTCCCCACCTGGTAACCCACCTCCTCCTCCTGCACACCCAGAAATGCAAATTACATCCCCACCTTCTTCTCCTCATGAAAGAACAAAACCTCCATCCCCAAAAGAAAGTGCTCAAAACAATGATGCCAAAGCAGGAGCCCAGAGTCATGTGTTGGCTGATGCTGAGAAATCTGTTGACGATAGTTCGAAGAAAGCTGCAGGTACATCTGGGTCCAATATCTCTGTAATAGCTACTGGTCAGACACCACCTGAGAAACCTTCTTCAGCCATCTCAAAGCAGCAGGAAAAGAAACTCGCTGAAAATAAAAGGTCTACCAGAAAGCGATCTGAGAAACCTTTTTCAGCCATCTCAAAGCAGCAGCAGCATGAAAAGAAACTTGCTAAAAATAAAAGGTCTCAGAAGCCTACCAGAAAGCCTTCTTCAGCCATCTCAAAGGAGGAGGAAAAGAAGCCTGCCAGAAAGCCATCTGAGAGAAACACTAAGAAGAAGGCGGCCAATGTTGCTATGACTAAGATTAACCCAAACTACAAATTTGGAAATGCAATGCTCAGTGCTGCTGAACTCAAGCATCCGAATACTGCTCCTTTTGTCACTAATCTCCACAATTTCTACATGGGACGTTGTAAGGACAATGATGAGTCTCTGATTCAGGGCATAATATGGCCCATGCACGGCTGGTGGCCTGTGAGAGAAGATGAAAAATATGAGCTGTTGTCTGTGATCATCAGCGACTTGTACGATCTCTTCAACTTGGATGCTTTGGATATGGGACTTATCCGCTGTTTCATCCTGTAAGTTGCTTGAAAATTTAATCTGCTTCTCACTAATCATTTTCTATCTAAATGTGCTTTCTGCCTCAGTTCATCTTTACTATGTATTTTGCCTCCTTACAATTTGTTTTTTCTTAATATTAGGAATATGGCTGTAGAAGTACGGCAGAAGAAGGAACCCGTTGCCTTCCTTGATCCTGAATGCTTTAGCCAATCAAATATACAAAATAACAGGGATTTTTTTGTGTCCTATACGAAGCGTGCCTACTAGTCATATGCTAAAAAGAGAGTCATCATTTCCTGCTATAACACTAGGCACCACTGGATTGCAGTTGCGATCCTTCCAAAGCAGAACATGGTCTTGTATCTTGATTCATATAGGATCCTAGAAACTAATTTCTTCGAATTGGTAGAAGCCATTAATGAGTAAGTTCTTTCTTTCTTAACCTAAAAACTTCCTCAACAAATTCTGCAGAGTTTATTAATGGTGCCCTAACCATTGTTGCATGTTTTGTTATAGTGATTGGAATAGTTACTGCGATGACAACAAGTTGCCCCGCCAAGCCTTGAAACAAGAGAAGGCTTTTGATGTACGTATTACTTAGTATTTCCTGCCTGTGGAAGCTAGTACTGAAGCTTGAATTTATTTCTTCTCACCACTATTTGTCTTTGTATATTTATCATAGTCCACCAACAACCTTACCAATCCAGAGTCTGCAGCTTCTATTGTGCCAATCACATGCTTACAGTAAAAAATAAATTGAAGGACCCTGAGGTACTTTCTTAGGATCTGCATTTGTAACACCTGCAACTGAGCATAGTTCTTGCTTATTAGCACTGCACATGTTTGGTAACCACCTGTGTGCTGACTGCTGACATTGTTATATTCAGGCATTTGACGTACCTACTTGTAAGCTCCACAAAGACACGCTGCTCCACATTAGGGAAAGAACTGCCTCATTCCTCATGGACCAGGTGATCACACCCTCAAGAAAATTTCACATTAATGATGTTCTGATGGCTCGCATTGTACTTGATACCAATCCTCATGGTTAGATGAGGATGCTGAATGCCTGAATTTTATGAGATTATGTATGTGAATTTTGTGGATTTCTATTCAGTTTGTGGAGTTTTGTGAATGTGGATGCTGGACCTGATTTTTGTGAAAGTAGACAACACATCTCCTTTGGTTGATTAGAGGAGACGCAAGTTCACAGTACGCGTCTCCTTTGGTCGCTTAGAGGAGACGCACGTACACAGTAAGCGTCTCCTTTGGTCCAGACAGAGGAGACGCACGTACATAGTTCCTATCTCCTTTGGTCGAGACAGAGGGAGACGCGTACTGACAAGATGCGTCTCCTTTGGTCGAGACAGAGGGAGACGCGGGTTCACAGCAGGCATCTCCTTTCATCGAGACATAGGAGACGCGCACTAACAAGACGCGTCTCCTTTCGTCCAGACAGAGGAGACGCGCACTGACAAGACGCGTCTCCTTTCGTCCAGATGGAGGAGACGCGCACTTACACGACGCATCTCCTTTCGTCAAGACAGAGGAGACACATCATGGAAGTATTTTCCGCGTCTTCGATGTTGAGTTCATGTAACGGGCTCGGTTTCTGTGCCCGTTACCAAAGGTCCATGTGGGCCCAGAGAAACAGACATTTCAGGTGACCGGTAACTAGTTTTGGTAACGGTCTTTGCTAGACACTCATTACTAATACGTGTTATGAGTAACGGGCTCAGTGTCTGCACCCGTTACCAAAGGCTCCGGTGGGCCCGGAGAAACAGCCATTTCAGGTGACTGGTAAGTAGTTGTGGTAACGGTCTTTGTTTGATGCCCGTTACAATTATGTGTCATCAGTAACAGGCATCGGCCTGTTACCTTTGTTGGCTTATTTGTAACGCTTGATCGGTAACGGGCGTTTTGCCCGTTACCAATGGCCATCCGCGCCCGTTACCAATGGCTGTTTTTCACGTAGTGTAAATACATCATGACCCCTCTTGAGCTAAGAGAAGCTAGTCAAAGAACATATGTTTTTGACATGACCCCCCAAACACTGATTTGTGTATTCCCATAAGATCATTTTACCATTTGAGATAGTTTTTTGGTCATTCATAATTGAGCCAACAATCTTAATTACTACATTCCTTTTTTACAGGGAGATCGTACAGATAAAATCAACCTATTTGACATTCAAACTCCCCAGTCGACAGATTGTCTCAATGTCAAAAACTTTGGAGTCTTCCCGCATTTTGAATTGTGACATTGTTAAAACACGGGAGTTACGGTTCCTATTTTTGGCTGATCATTCAACGTTTACAAAGTAAGAATTGATGATGACATAATAATTCAATTCATCTGTCCACTGAATTGTACATTCAATTGAGCTGAGTTAATTTACTATGATCTACACACATAATTTATATGACTAGCCTGGTTTGAGCTTTAGTATTATGTACTTGCAGATATGACCCACATCACATGAAATTGTTTCATTTTGCCTCATTATTTTCATCGTATTTTCAAATCGTTTCCTATGACTCCATTTTATAGTTTATATGACCCGATTATGCCCACATGGGGAGTTATTAATTATAGATACACTTATATGATCTAGTTCTCATATTTATATTATCTGCTAACACATGTACATGATATTACTTCATATGATCTGCTTCAAACTTTATATGACTGCCTGCCCAAATACCTCATGTTGTTTCTTGCCTTTGTTTCTTACTATATATGATTTAAAAACATATAGTTTATATGTGCATAAAGTTAGATAGGCAAAGTATATGTACGTGTGCTATATATATGATGCAGGTTGTTGTTCTGTATGTTTTTTTACCTAATCTCTGGTCATGATGCGTATGACGGGAAACCGTGATGCGATATGGCGGGGACAGTTTAACAACTGGAGAAGATGTTTACGAATCATTCACAGACAAAAATTGCATGGAGTATATTTTCATGGAATTTTTTATTGAGCGATTCCGTGCTGATACAAGGTCTATAAAAGAATGGAGGGATGGTAAAATTGTTATAGTTGTTGTGTCTTGTGGGGTTAGCCACTAATTTATATGCTTCATTTATTACAACATTTTTTATATGATTGGAGCACATGTTTATATGATTACCTGGGCAATAGTGCTTGCTTATCTGTGGATCTCCTACCTTTATATTGTTTGCAGAGGATCCTCAATGCAGAAAGTGAAGTGGTCCTTGGTATGGCGGAACCCACTGTATTTGACAAAAAAGAGCTTGCTGACAGTTTAGACAAATCATTGCTGACACAAAATGGCATGAAAAATTGCCAAGTTGTAAGTTCCACTGGTTCAATCTGTTAGACATCCATGAAATTATTTTATATATCTATGTTTTCCCCTTATAGTCTGTATGATCTACAATCTTGGTTTATATGGCTTGCTCATTTGGTTTATATTGTCTGCACAGTTGGTTTGTATGCTACTATAATATCAAATTGATGTAATTCTCACTGCCTTTGTATGCAGCTTTTGGTGTCTATACTTGACAAGGGACACTAGATCCTCTGTCATCGATAACCATCTATCGAACATCCTCATTTTTTATTCTAACCCATACCAAGAAATGGGCACTATTGCATATGAGAGGCATACAATGCAAAGGATGATGGGTGGCCGAAACACAAAGTGGGCTCCTACACTCATTGGTAGGTTGTCCGCAGCCGTGCATGAGGTTAGGCCAAAGATTGGGTTATCAAAATTTGGCAAGTGTGATTTTACTGTTGTTGAGTATGCGTCATACATGGTTAGTGGTTCAAATGATTGTGGGTTTTATGTCATGAGGTACATCGAGTCGTATGACGTTGCCAAATACTGTGTCACAAAAAGCATTAAACAAGTATGTTCTATGAGAAACACTTATGTTAATCTGACGTCCAGCTTTATATGATATTATATTTGTGTTATATGACAATTTTTATCATGGTGTGCAGGAGATTCCTGGTGATCTGCGTGCTCAAGTTCTGAGTTACTTGATGTTTCACAAGTGCAACACTGTCAAAGATCTACCGCCTGCAAATGAGGCCCTTCGTTAGTGAAGGACCAGATTGGGCGACCAGAGAGGGGGGTGAGTGAATGAGAGCCGATAAAAATTCTTCTCGAGAGATAACTCCTCTAACGTGATGAACACGGCCTCGATACCGAAATCACTTTCACCACTCTATCCGCACGTTTGCCAAGACCACGTAGCAACTGGAGTGTTACTGATCCTAGGAGCAAACCACACCTACATGCTACACAACTACGCACACACCACAGCGGAAACCACACACGGGAAAACTTTCTGACAGGGGCGGTCAGACCGCATGAACAAGGCGGTCAGACCACCTCAGCCTGAAATTTTCCCAAAACCACAAATCGAAGCTCACGACTCCAAATCGACCCAAGATTTTGCCTGGAGACTCCTCTGATCAAGGCAACCAAGATATCAGAGAAATCCCCGGAAAACCAAAACTTTTCTCGTGAAATCCCCAGGGCGGTCAGACCGCGTGCCCTGGGCGGTCAAACCGCCTCCCCTCCAGAAACCTGGCCGCAGGTTAACCCTCAACTTCCCTTCACCCGATCTCCCGATTCACTCCACGGATTGCAATGAAACTTCAGGGATAGCTAGGTCACCTCCTAGACGACCTCTCCACCAAGGGATATCCACCGAAACCCATCCAATCAAGAGGAATCGCAAATCGAAGGGCTCTATGTCATGAACTCGAGGAACTCCGAAAACCACCCAAATCAAAAGTCTTCCAGAGAGATTGCTGGGGCAAAATCACAAAGAAAAGAGGCACAAAGACCTCATGTGTGATACCCAACAAGAATCCCTCCAAGAAACCTCTCAAACAAGCCACCATGAAAATCCCCAAAAAGAGCTCTGAAAATCACCAAAAAGGAAAACACCGGGAGACAAAAAGAGACATGATGAACCACGTCGAAGCTTCTATACATGCCATGAAAGGTTCATACAAGGTCTAGCAAGCCGCCTGTTGACGGTTGATTGTTGTATCAAAGTTCGTTTGGACTTGCAAGCGGACAAATCCCACATCGTAGTCAAGGGACCCTTCTTCCCTTGAGTGGTGAACCCAAGGTATCGAATCAGTGGAACAATGTGTAATGCAAGATCCAATGTAATAAGCGGAAAACACTTTCATCTTGACAAGGGTTTTTGCATCTAATCTATGGAAGAACCATGAAAGCACATCTAATCTACTTAACACCAGAGGTAGCAAGAGAAAGAGAGGGGAGGTAAAACCAATCTAGAGATTGGATCGGGTCTTTTGTTGAAGTTCCAAAACCAAGAAGAATAAAGCAAATGAATCTCATTAAAAGCCTCTTTAAATCATGGCTTCCGTTCCAACCCTCAAAGGCACCTACCGTACACGTGATCAACATCCTGTCACGATATCCCGCTTATTGTGTAGGTGAACCTAAGAGCACATTCATGAGGAACGTGTTGAAAACGCTCGGAAGGTTAGTTATGCACCTCTAGCCACCATGGCTACAAGAACATCCCATGCAATCTATCCGCGGAATAGATTGGAAAAAAAGAAAACCCAAATGAAGACAAAGTCGAAGTGAAAGCACTTGATCGCTAGAAATCGGATTCAATCTTGCAAATTCGACATGAAGTATAATACATGGACAAGATCACCACAGGGATCCTACCTTGATCTTGATCCTAGCTTCTAGAACTCCGACGTGGTCTTCCATGAAAGGTTCCCACGTCGGCTAGGGAAACCCTAGTCAACCATCTTGACCCTCTCCTTTCCGGATGGGTATCTCTCTCTTATCTGCTCCTCGGTGACGCATGACGAATGGCTTTTTTGCGTGGCTCGAGGCACGGGGACTATAAATAGCCCGAAGGTCATCTAGGTCAAAGGGGGCACCAAACCGGGCCCGGAATGGGCTGGGCCGGCCGGCATGGGCCGACCGGCTTGGGCCCATTTCGGCCCAGTTCGGCCCCATCTTCCTTCCTGTCGCTTCTCGTGTCTTCTAGAACTTTTGCCGAGTTGCATATGGGTCCTTGACGTCATTTTCCTCGCGGTTTAGATAAGGGTGCTTGGCGTATGAACTCCCGCATCTTCCGTCTAGGTCCTCGATACTTCTCGGCTTCACGCTTTAGTCCTTGGTTCATTTTGAATCATATTCATCTTGTATCTTGACTTGTCCCGGGGTCCATGATCTTCTCGTAAAACCCTTGATGAACTTTACCCGGAAGTCCTCATTTAGGCTCTTGATTCATGTGTAAACAATAAACTCCAAATACCATGCACAAGTGCGAACTTGACATATAATGAGGGTTAGGATCGTTAGTGTGAATATCAAATTAATACCAACATAGAAGGTAAACATGTGGCTAGGTTGACGGAAATCGACCGCCAACAACCCCCATGCTTAAACCTTGCTCGTCCTCAAGTAAGCCTTCAATGGATATCAGTGTTGCCCTTCGATGTTCATACCCTACACTTGATCATACATGAGAAAACATAATGCTCTCTAAATTTATATTTGTTAAAGTTTCATAATGTAACTAGCTTTTATCTTTATGGAGGGTAGATATCATTCAAGCTCTTTCCACAAGTACTTGATCATGCTCTCAAATTTTTAAATAAATCTCAGAGATTTTGAAAAATAAAGAATGAGATAAAGAGAAAATTTGCTTTACCAAGATCAAAAATAACCATATTGCACTTTGCTCATGTAGTCTCATCTCATCTTGTCTCTCAAGCCTACTTGTTCTACTCCTTTCCTCTCTCGAAGTATAAAGTGGAAGGCTTTATGTGGAGCTATGGAAAAGTTTAGTCCTACCAAGATATTATAGTTGAGGTATTATCAAAACAAGACTAGCTTCTCATGGTCTTACCGAGACTCATCAAAAAGGTCATAGGAAAAATAATGTTATCAAGGAGGGGGGAGAGATGAACACACACTTTTAGATAGGTGGACATGTGCAAATGGCAAAGAGTGATCCCGAGGCACAAACGAAGTCCTCGTTATCAGATTGCACATGGTTGGAAAGATGAGCATGGGTCTTGATCTTGAATCCTCTTGACTTTATTTTTTTTCTTTTTTCTCTTTTTTATATATACACATATATTTTTTTCTCCTTTTTTCTTTCTTTCTTCTTCTTTTTTATATACTCCCCTTGAACTCTAGATTACATTGTACCTACCTCCTTGGCAACTCCCCCCATGCTTAGACTATTGCACGTCCTCGGGCAAAGAGGTGGTGAAATTTTTGTGCCAAGGTAGGTACTAAAAGTCCTATTTTACTGGAGAGAAACACTTGAAATCTTCTAGGGATCCTTTACGCAACCTTTATGTTGTCTTGGTGGTCTCCCAAAATCATACTTCAATCTTCAGCACCTTCATTCTTGTGATCTTCCTTGAAATTTTCATCCATACTCAAGAATTGGGTTGTGGTCAAGGAGGTAAACACAAAAAAAAGATGTTTTAGGTTTGTGGGTGGATATCCGGTGAGGTTTGCAGAATTTTTAATGTGGAAACTTACAATGCACGGATAGAAAGGGCTAGCATAAAGATAGATACACAAAAACGGAATGACCAGCTTCTTAGTCTCGAGCCAGAGAAATCAGGCCTTGAATTAATGCACCCAAAAATAATCTTGTATATACTAATGTTTTGCACTTAAGTAAGTTTAGGCTTTGGATGGGTAGAGCAAAATGCAAGCGGTACTCATGACAAGGTTAGCATAACTTTTTGAGAATAAAAAGGTTCTTTGATTCATTCAAAATTGAGAGCAACGAAAAAGAACTATGGGACTTGAGTTATCACAACCTCCACACAAGATTTAAGCTAGCTTTTAATTGAATTTCAGATTCATATTAAAAGAGAGCACTAGCTTAAACATGCATAAAAGAAGCACAAAGATGAGCAAAGCGGCAATTTTCATCATATATCAACATGGCATCAACTTATTATCTTCACTAAAGGTGATAAATTTGGTGGCAAACTTTATTCATGTTGGTTTAAAGCAAACACTACTACTAACACACATGCTGAAAATAAATAAAAACAGAAAATGCTACGCACACACAAATTTGCATAAAAGCTGAAAATGAAGAAAAGGAAAGAGGGAAAATCGAACCGAAGTTGAAGGCTTCCACCTTCTCCATTCTTCATCTTCCGGTGGTTGATATTGATGATCTTGTGCGTTGTATCCTTGCTCGTAGTATGATTGCGCCGGTCCCTTCTTTTAATTATTCCGGTGGTGATATGTGAAGGCGACCAATTTGATAGGCAATTTTTGCGGTCCCTTCTTCCATTTGACTTGCATTGGTTTGGACGGGGCGCCATGAAAATGTTAGGGACCATATATGGTGGAGGATGTGGTGGCATGGCTGCCCCACTCCCCCATGCTTGCATTGGCATACTTCCTCCATATGGTTGTGGCATCGGAATCCCTCCATGTGGTTGTTCATTATCTTGATGTGCAGCCTCTCCTTCGTCTTGGGCCGCGGAGGATGATCCCTCTCCCAAAATTTTCCTTTTTAATCTTCTTTGCCGGTACAAGAAATCCTTCCTCTAACCAATTTTTGTCTTCATTCAATCTCAACCTCATGTTGGGAAGAGGAACATTAATCCTTGTCAATTTGTACCTTCTCCTCTCATCTCCACTAATAAATTTTCCTTGCTTCATGTACTTGATCGCAAAGAAATCCCGACAAGGAGAAATTTTGGGTTCCTTGTTATCTTCTCCCGAAATCATTCCCCAAAAATCCTTCTAACATATCAACTTGCTCCGGGGCTTCCTTCTTGTAACGAAGTAGTTTCCGATATATCCATAATGAACTAGTTACTCTTTATCTTCAAGGCAGAATGAGAGGCATGACACCCCTTCATTAATGACCGGTGCCAATGTATAAGAATTTCCAAGGCAAGCTCCTTGTGAGTAGTCACACCAACTCCATTAAATAATTGCACCCATCCAAGGTTTCTCAAGATTTGATATCCGAGTAGCATCCTACACTTGCAGGGCGTCATTGAAGTCAACATTTGGCACAATCCTCCTCTCAAGACGTACAAGCTTCTCCTCCTCCTCCTCCCCCTCCGTCTTCATGATGAATCCATTGGAATGCCTCGGAGTGTATGGTGGTGGAGTGGATGAATGATGACCTTTGATGATGATGAACGTGTCTTCCTTCCGAGGATGATGTTCATGGCCTCTCTGCTGCACAAAGTCACAAACAACTCCCCCGGAGGTTTCTCGCCAGTGGAAATACACACAAAGAAAAAATATGGAGGGCGGAGTTTATTATTGTTATTTTTTTAGAGGGTGAAGTGTGAGGTGCACAAGATAGAGATGTTTGCCCATAGGGTTTATGAATACTTGATCATGCAACCGCCTATCATGGTGAAGCTAAACCAATCTATTGAGGTGTGACATGATATGTTGACGTGATCTACGGGAGCAACCCCAAAAGCAAGGTTGTTGGCGTTTCTTAACCTCACCACTAGTTGCGCACCTAGAGGGAGCGTATAAGAGCGACCGGGTATACCGACGGGTACGAACGAATCCGCAAGCACACGGAAATATCGTTGTAGCACTCCACCTAGGAAGGAGTATTCCAAGGGTATCGAATCCACGGGACGGATGAGCTTCAGCTCGAACCTAGCTGGTGGTCTAAGGACACAACGCTGATTGATAGGGTAGGTAGAAAGGATCTGCCTTGACCGAGCGCAGAGTCTAGCATGATCTCTCAGGTATAACACTCGCTTTGGGCGCCAACCCACCCTAGCTGTTTAAGGCTAGGCAATATGTTCTAGCAACGAGGCCCTACTCGGTACACAGGCGCGGAGGGTTCCAAAGGGTCCAACAGGATGTCACCACTGCGGCCTACCTCTATCGTTCCGCGAATGTACTTGGTATTCGCAGGATAATCTATGGTCCAGACACCACGTCTAGACCACTGACTACTACTATAGCTGGACACCGTCTGATGTCCTGATAGCCCAACTATAGCACTCCGTATAAATACGGAACTATGAATCGCGAGGGAGATACTGGCACTAGCTCAAGGTATGCTCTATCACTCATGCAAGATCACGAATGCACTTTGATCTAACTATAGATATGCAAGAGCATCAACTTTACTCTAATAGACAAGCTGGCAAACTAGATGCAAACTTATGATCCAAGTCTACTAGATCGAAAGGGTTGTGTTCGAAGAACACAAGCCTCTAAATCAAGAACAAACGAAGAACATAAGAACAAAGCAACTAAGAATGCATAAACCTTTAGTCTAAATAGAAAATGTCGAAATACTCACTTTAGTCTAAATGAAGAACGAAGGCACCGCTGAGGATCGTTCTTGAGGAAGATGTCATGAACAAGACATGGCTCCAAGCCTCCCACCTCACTTCCTAGCACTAATCCTAAACAAAGAGCTCTCCTCTCCTAAAGAGAGAGGCTCCAAGGCCAAAATGAAGAGGAGGAGGAGAAGTGTGTGTCCAAGAATGCGGCCCCTCCCCTCCTATTTATAGAGGAGGGGGTGGCTTGCTCGGAGGCTCATTTGTCACCAAAACACACCGGGCTGTGCCTTAGGACCATTGGGGGATCACCACATGGAAGCAGGAGACGAACGGCGACAAAAGGGGAGCGGCCGAACCGAGGTTCGGCCGAACCTTCTTTGACACACTTCGTTGTGTGCTTTCTCTGAGAGGCTGGTATGTGGGTCCCATGATCTTTCCCAGGTGCATGCAGAGTTTTGAGATGGTTTGGGTCCCCGGTGGGCCCTTGGATCCTTGTGCTGCACATGTGGCGCTGTCTGATTCGTCGGGAGTGGCTTCACATGGATTGATGAGGTGTCATGGACACATGGCATCCAATGTGGCACACATCACCACGTGGTCTGGTGTGGGTCCCACCGGGCCCACAACATATCGGGAGTATGATCTTGTCTTGTGCATATCTTTCCCATCCGGACTCTGAAGTAGATGAATGATATATCCATTTTGATCGTCTCGACGATCCCTTCGCAATGGTGCAGTCCAAATTGGCATTTGAGGTTGTTTATGATGACGTACTTTAATAGCCATTGGACTACTTGCTCTCAGCTGTACCATTTGGCACGTATTCCGGTGCGTCCTGCAACAAAAGCTAGAAACACCAACACTTGTGGAAATCATTAGTATCAAGCCCTATTCTAGTGTTGATGATCCTTTTACATTTATTTTATGCAGGCATTGACAGTGTAAAAGTAGCACTTAACAGCCGTCAACAACACCCCCACACTTGACCTTTGCTCGTCCTGAGTAAAGGGAGTCAGGTCAAGGTGAGACATGATATCCAAAGGTATGAAGCGAGCATAAGAAATATTCCAGACCATACCTTGTACCTATGAACTCTGTGAAGTGTCTATCATGCTATCTTGGGTAGTTGAGGAATGGAACGGTCACAAATCAAATCACTCCTGCTCATCATGTTAAGTAACTTGGGATTTTGCAATAAATTTTCAAAACAAACCTTGCTTAGCTCCTCATTTGATTCTCTCAGATCGCTCAATGTGTATATGTCCTCACCAAGGCATTAGATTGCCTTTCTTCATCCCACTTCTAATGATGGCTATATGTGGAGTTCAGGATAGTATAAAAGATAAAGCATACTTGTATCGCATATATTGCAAAGTCAAAGACCGGATCCACAGAGAAAATCAAATCATACAATCACATCAAGATGTGCATGTGTATGGATATGGCGAGTATGGTAAGGTGGATACTAGGCCCGGAATGGGTGCTAGATATTACCATACATATATGATGAAAGTTGGTTGATGGTAAGGTGGAGACTAGCCCCGGAATGGACACTAGTTATTACCATCTAAGATATGGAACTCCTTTTTGCATGACCATCTCTCTCCTTTCTCTCTATTTTGGACATGGGCTATTCTTTCTTTTTCTTTTTCTTTTTCTTTTTTCTCTCTTTTTTTTCATCATTCCTTGAGCATTTGTCTCTTTTTCTTTATCTCTTTTTTTTCATAGCCCATGTCTCTTTTTGAAGGACACTTTTGGAGAGAGATGTCACACCACATATGGAGCTTTATTTTTATGGAATGGATGAATGATACAATGCTAACTTCCAGTGTAGAAGCATAGCAAGGGGAAAATGGGTGGTGTGCACATGAATCTTGATCATGAAAGTAATAAAAAGAATTCTCACAAGGGTCACAGAATTTGACAAAGCTCAATGCAATAACAAGAAGCATATGAGTAGAAGGTTTTCAACTATGAATATCATATGGCTCTAGTAGGACGGTGGCATATCAAAGAGGAGCTTTGCAAAGGGTTTTCAGGTTTTCAAATAAAATTCCCAAGCACTCAAATATTCAGAGCGATGGTCATATCATCAAACCATATCACAAACGCCAACTACTTAGATAAGCATGAGTTCCCTAATGATATTTGTTCACAAGCATCAAGATGATGAGTAAGGAATAAAACATATGCAAGCCAACCACATGAATCATGTAGAGCAAGCATAGCACCAACCACTGAGTTTGGTTTAAAGGATATGAATTGAAATTCAATCAAACTCATGGATAATAGAGAGTGAGATAGAGGGTGCACATACCATCGCTTCTGAAGGATAAGAGGTCAAGGAGGACTAGTGGTGATTCGGCTGACCATAAGGCAGCCGCCTCACTCTAGTTTACTTTGCTCTTGTCATGAAGGTGTAGTCGATGTTGTGCAGCGCCTGTGTGGGAGTTCTTGAGTGGATATGTCGATGATGAGCTTGAGATAACTCCCCCACACTAGTGGTTGACCCTGGTGCTGTTCTTCAACTGACAAATGAAAACAAAGGAGGGACCCTACTGGTTCGAGAACCATAGAGCCTTTATTCAAATTAAAATATTTTTGTTGTTTTTTATTTTATTTTATTTGTCACCATGTCATTTGCTCAAAAAGGGTCAGACCAAAGATTGCACTTCATGCATAGAGGGGAATATACTTACCTTGGACCTTTTAGAGGTCATATGTACCACCCTTGCATGTCGTGCAACATGAATCTGACACCTCAACTTACCTTCCCAATTGAATTTAGCTCAATGACTTACCCATTCAAATTTGATAATTTTCTGCAGGGGTTAGTCAACATATATGCAACCAAGATCTATGGAAATATAACTCTGAGGTTCATCAATCAAAACTCGACACCATGTCTTGTTTTGACTGAGGGAGACAGTTTTAACCTAAGCACCATGCTTAATTTAAAATAGTCTATGAATGTGTGAATTCAAAAACATTCAAACCAGAGCATATGAGCACAAATAAAGAAAACATGCATGATGATCAAGCTATTTTCAAAAGGTACATAAGCATGAGCATATGACGGTGAACCTCGGGCAACCTCCCGGAAGGGCTTTGTTTAATGTCAAATGCAGGACTTACCTAGCTAGTGGGCAAGATGCAAGAGCTGACATCATCGCCACACCAGGATAAGATTTGGTAGAGGAGGAACTTTACTTAGGATGCTCACATACCTCCCCCACACTTGAAGTTTGCATTGCTAGGCAACAAAACTCAAGTGTGGTGGTCAAGCTTCCTTTTGTAAATGTTCCCTCACCAAAGCTTATTTAGGTGTTGCAGGTGATGTGGCTCACATGTTCGTAGGTATCATCTGTCCATCTTTCTTTTCAATCTCCACCTGAAAGGTTAGTGACCAAAAATACCCGAAGGACAACTTATCCTAAAAACATGTTCTTACTTTTATTCGAAAAGGGAAATAAAACCTATATTAATACAGGCTATCTCCTAGTAGTGCTTTGTTTATTTAAGGTCATAAACTCAACCATGGGAACTTCATCTTGCAGCTATCGTTGGTGGTGTCATTCCCGACTCACCACCAATCCTTGATGTATCAGTGAAGCTTTAGCTGCAAGGTTAGTGCCACAGTGCACACACGAAATCTGATATGCTTATGATAGACATATACATCCACAACAACCTTCTGAACTTACTACAAAAGAGGACCATAAGGTGATTCCAGCCCTCATGCGTGCTCAGTGCACTAAGCATGTCAGACTCTAGAGGGACATGATGCGAGCATGGTCTATATAGTGAATCAAGAATGAAGCTACCATGCTCGAGTGTGGAATCCTTTCCTCCGGACTCCATAGTCAGTGCCTCGAAAGGTTCCATGGCCCATGAATTCTCCATCTCAAGAGAGTCATCGTGGAAGCTCGATGTTGACTCTCGATCATGATTGAAAGCAACATGATACGGGCTAGCAGGAAGAGGCTGAAACTCGGTCGAGAGTGGTGATGATCATTCGCCTTGACATAGGTGAAGAGGGTCTTCCGAGTCGTACTCATGAGAAGTAGAGAGTTCTGCGCCCTCAATGAGAACATGCTCGGATGACGTGAATGGAGGTATACGTGTCGTCTTCTCTAGAGGGTTTTGCTGGGGAAGAGGCTTCGCCATAGGGTGTCCCAAACAAGGGGTAGCAGTGGCGGAAGTGGCTTCCCCAAGATTACCATGTAGGCTCCCTATGGATTCCTCAAAGAATTTCTCTAGCGGGGAGCCTAGAGTAGATCAGGATCGAGGACATCGAAGATGTGAAAGTCTAAGCTAGCCTCAATCCCATCTATGATGAGTGGCACGACACTTGCAATCCCTCGACATTCAAGAACGTGCCCAAAGGGACAAGTCTTGAGGAGCATGTCGGATGGTGCTAGCGGAACTTTGCCTAAAAGAGTTTTCGCTAAGTGCCATGGCATGATGTTAACCTCCATGATGGGGTCACAATGGGCCTCTACGGCAATCCCTCTCACAGAACAAGGAATAACCAGAGAGGGTGTTCTATCCCAGAATGCTTCGGAAAAGCATATCGCTCCATCTGGCCATTCCTCCTTCATGGCCTCCTCAGGAAATGCTTCGTCAGGAGGATCGGGAGGCGAAGGAGATACCGTAGGTCTAGGGAAAGGCTCTGTCAGAGGATGTCTAGATGGTTCAGCATGGACAGAAATGGTTTCCCTGAGCTCTTCTTCTTCTGGGTTTCCTTGAGATTTAGCAAGAAGTTTTCTAATGGGAAACCTAGGAGAAGATCGAAATCCATGATGTCATAGATGTGGAAATCTAATCGCACCTGTATGTTATCAATGGTGATTGGCACGTCCCTAGCAATCCCCTGACATGGAAAAACGCAATGCCACCTGGGACTATGGAAAAGTCTATCAGTCGGGGTCAGCAGCAGGTCACCCACCAGAGTATCCAAAAGGTACTCTGATATGATGCAAGCCCCAACAGTAGGGTCATGGACAACATCTATGGTGTTTCCTCTCATGGAACAATGGATGATCGTGGAAGTCGAGCTAACCCGAATTGCTTCAGATGTATGCTTCTGAGATGACCAATCCACTATTGTCCTATGATTCCAAACTTCATCGAGGACCTCATAAAGGTCCAACGATGTCGTAGGCTTCTTGTGCCAAGAGTGATCTGAGGTTTTTCCGATGTTTCGAGAAGGATCATCCTCAAATCGGGAAGAGAACTCCAAAGGTTCAATTTCTTCTTCCTTCGATGTTCGTGGTTCGGGAGAGGGCTCAACGGAGGAATTAAGGAATTCAGAGAATGAAAGCTCAGATTCGGCTATTGAGAGACTCTCATGGACCAACTCAGACTTCAGATGGGGTTCGTTGTAAACAACATGGGAAGAAGAGGTTTCTAAGAAGAATTCTAGGATCTCTCTTCTTTCCACTAGAGTTTGGCTTTCGAACGAACCTCCAGCTAAAAGGTTGAGCTCTTGTGCAGATTCCATGACTATACGAGTATAAAAGGTATACGTTGCTATATCATCGGGTATAGACATGTCTGGGCTAGATGTCATAAGACGTAAGAACCTAGCCCAAGCTGCACCTATGGACTCACCCTCTAATTGCTCAAAGTCAAGGAGTTCACACGGCAAGAGCTCTATGTGTTCATAAAGGGAGAATGAGACAAAAGTTTTCTCGTAGTTCTCCCCAATTATTCACATGCTCTGATGTGTGGGTGTACCATTGCTCCGCTCTATCTACGAGAGAAAAAGGGAACAATTTCCACCTCAAAAATTCCTGTGTCATGCCTGGAACTACCAAGCACGAACACAAGTCCTCGAACTCCTCTAAATGAACATTAGGATCATCACTGATCGCTCCAGAGAAAGGTCGATTCCGAACCATGGCTATAAAGCCGGGACGAAGCTCGCAGCAAGATGAGGAAGTTGATGGTTGCTCTAAGACGAACTCGCCCCTAGGGGTAGAGAGGCTTTGAAAGGAAGGCATCTCAAAAGGGTAGTGGCGGTAAAGGTAGAACAAAAAGGGAAAAGATAAAAAGATACGAAGACCACTAGGCTCGAAGATAGAAACAGCAAGTCCCCGGCAACAGTGCCAGAAATGCTTGTTGGCATTTCTTAACCTCACCACTAGTTGCGCACCTAGAGGGAGCGTATAAGAGCGACCGGGTATACCGTCGGGTACGAACAAATCCGCAAGCGCACGGAAATACCGTTGTAGCACTTCCCCTAGGAAGGAGTATTCCAAGGATATCGAATCCATGGGACGGATGAGCTCCGGCTCGAACCTAGCTGGTGGTCTAAGGACACAATGCTGATTGATAGGATAGGTAGAAAGGATCTGCCTTGACCGAGCACAGAGTCTAGCACGGTCGCTCAGGTATAACACGTGCTTTGGGCGCCAACCCACCCTAGCTGTTTAAGGCTAGGCAATATGTTCTGGCAACGGGGCCCTACTCGGTACACAGGCGCGGAGGGTTCCAAAGGGTCCAACAGGCTGTCACCACTGCGGCCTACCTCTATCGTTACACGAATGCACTTGGTATTCGCAGGATAATCTATGGTCCAGACACCACGTCTACACCACTAACTACTACTATAGCCGTACATCGTCTGACGTCCCGATAGCCCGACTATAGCACTCCGTATAAATACGGAACTATGAATCCGCGAGGTAGATACTGGCACTAGCTCAAGGTATGCTCTATCACACATGCAAGATCACGAATGCACTTTGATCTAACTATAGTTATGCAAGAGCATCAACTTTACTCTAATAGACAAGCTGGCAAACTAGATGCAAACTTATGATCCAAGTCTACTAGATCGAAAGGGTTGTGTTTGAAGAACACAAGCCTCTAAATCAAGAACAAACGAAGAACACAAGAACAAAGCAACTAAGAATGCATAAAACTTTAGTCTAAATAGAAAATGTCGAAATACTCACTTTAGTCTAAATGAAGAACTTAGGCACCGCTGAGGATCGTTCTTGAGGAAGATGTCATGAACATGACATGGCCCCAAGCCTCCCACCTCACTTCCTAGCACTAATCCTAAACAAAGAGCTCTCATCTCCTAAAGAGAGAGGCTCCAAGGCCAAAATGAAGAGGAGGAGGAGAAGTGTGTGTCCAAAATGAGGCTCGTCCCCTCCTATTTATAGAGGAGGGTTGGCTTCCTCGGAGGCTCATTTGTCACCAAAACACACCGGGCTGCGCCTTAGGACCAATGGGGGATCACCACGTGGAAGCAGGAAACGAACGGCAACGAAAGGGGAGCGGCCGAACCGGGGTTCGGCTGAACCTTCTTTGACACGCTTCGTCGTGTGCTTTCTCTAAGAGGCTGGTATGTGGGTCCCACGATCTTTCCCAGGTGCATGCGGAGTTTTGAGGCGGTTTAGGTCCCCGGTGGGCCCTTGGATCCTTGTGCTGCACACGTGGTGGTGTCTGATTCGTCGGGAGTGGCTTCACATGGATTGATGAGGTGTCATGGACACATGGCATCCAATGTGGCACACGTCGCGCACGTGGTCTGGTGTGGGTCCCACCAGGCCCACAAGATATCGGGAGTATGATCTTTTCTTGTGCATATCTTTCCCATCCGGACTTCGAAGTAGACGAATGATATATCCATTTCGATCGTCTCGATGAGCCCGTCGCAATGGTGCAGTCCAAATTGGCATTTGAGGTTGTTTATGATGACGTCCTTTAATAGCCATTGGAATACTTGCTCTCAACTGTACCGTTTGGCATGTATTCCGGTGCATCCTGCAACAAAAGCTAGAAACACCAACACATGTGAAAATATAGTATCAAGCCCTATTCTAGTGTTGATGATCCTTTTACATTTATTTTATGCAGGTATTGACGGTGTAAAAGTAGCACTTAACAGCCGTCAACAAAGGTAGCTAACCTTAATCATCAAAGCATCATCAACATAAATGATAGATCGAATAAAAGGATCGGTGATTACATGACAAGATCCTACAACCCAATGGAACTCAACATTTTTCTAGGTTGTTTCTGGAACTTATGGGTTGTGAACTCAAGAACATGAATTAACAAATGGATAAACTACTTACCAGGCGAAGGGAGCACTGGTGGCCATCAATGGACGCCAGGCCGACCGGCCTAGGCCGATCGGCCTAGGGGGCCTCCTAGTCCTTTCACCTCCAGTTTTCTTCGAGATGCTTCTTGCTCCCTTCTTTCCTTGTGTCCGCATGACCCACGAGACTCCATCGCCCGAACGTTCACAACCACTCCTCTGCTCACGTGATTTAGGGTTCCACCTCCATTATTTTGCTTTGGGTCAATTTTTTGCTCCCTTGCCTCATGTACTTCCACTAATTTCCTGCAAAACAAAGCCCTTGCTTCCCCATGCTTGTCCTTTGCATGTGACCAAGATGCCAAATGATGGATGCCTTCCCGCGATGCATCATGGAGCACTATATGTTAATCAAACTTAAAGACCTCCCCTTAATCGTGTTTAGATGCTAATTACTCCTCTAATTTTGAAAATTTAAAAATTAACTCAGCGCTAGCGATGAGTCCAAATATATCATTAGAGGAGATTTTAGGCATCCGAAACAATTGTAAAATTTATTTTGTTGCACCGGGATCGATTGCCTTCATTAATTGATAGCAAGCTCCTCCGACTTGACCGTGGGGGCATAGGTTTAGGTTCTAATTTTGGCCAAACATGAGAGAGAGAGATTTTGAATAAAAATAAAGTCAATGGGGCTTAGAAAAATTCTAATTCTAGAGAAACTGGTGGATGTCATGTTGAAAGAAACCAAAAATCAAGTTTCCTAGGTTCACGCGAGTCCGACCATGCGTCAAAGATTAAAAACCATTAAGGAACATGGCAAGGCTCTACTCATGTGTTTTTATCATGTAAAACAAGCCAACCTTATCATCATGGAGAACATGAAAGGATTGGATAGGATCTGAATTTTTGGTACGAGTTTCTCAAAAAGAGGCAAATAAAACATAGGATGACTCATGTCATTGGTTTAAGATCGAAAAATCCAAATAAAACGACCAAGCAAATAAAAGGTTCTCCGAAACTTGTTCAACCACTTAAGAGCTTATGGTATGTATTGCGTAGCAAATTCTAAGACCAACTTACTTGAAATAGTCGAGAAATTCTTCGGGTTGCCCTCTCGGTAGCTTGACTCTTTACGGGTTGTCCTCCCGACAGCTTATTCTTGACTCGACGAATGGGTTGCCTTGAGTGGTCAACCCAAGGTATCGAATCCGTGGAACAATGTGTAATGCAAGATCCAATCTAATAAGCAGAAAACACTTTGATCTTGACAAGGGTTTTTGCATCTAATCTATGGAGGAATCATGAAAGCACATCTAATCTACTTAACACCGGAGGTAGCAAGAGAAAGAGAGGGAAGGTAAAACCAATCTAGAGATTGGATCGGGTCTTTTGTTGAAGTTCCAAAACCAAGAAGAATAAAGTAAATGAATCTCATTAAAAGCCTCTTTAAATCGTGGCTTCCGTTCTAACCCTCAAAGGCACCTACCGTACACGTGATCAACATCCTGTCACGATGTCCCGCTTATTATGTAGGTGAACCTAAGAGCACGTTCACGAGGAACGTGTTGAAAACGCTCGGTAGGTCAGGTATGCACCTCTAGCCACCATGGCTACAAGAACATCCCATGCAATCTATCCACGGAATAGACTGGAGAATAAGAAAACCCAAACGAAGACAAAGTCGAAGTGAAAGCACTTGATCGCTAGAAATCGGATTCAATCTTACAAATTCGACATGAAGTATAATACATGGACAAGATCACCACCGTGATCCTACCTTGATCTTGATCCTAGCTTCTAGAACTCCGACGTGGTCTTCCATGCAAGGTTCCCACGTCGGCTAGGGAAACCCTAGTCAACCATCTCGACCCTCTCCTCTCCGGAAGGGTATCTCTCTGTTCTCTGCTCCTCGGCGGACGAATGGCTTTTTTGCGTGGCTAGAGGCACGAGGACTATAAATAGCCCGAAGATCATCTAGGTCGAAGGGGGCGTCGAACCGGGCCCGGAATGGGCTGGGCTAGCCGGCTTGGCCAACCGGCCTGGGCCCATTTCGACCCAGTTCGGCCCCGGCTTCCTTCCTGTCGCTTCTCGTGTCTTCTAGAACTTTTGTCGAGTTGCATGTGGGTCCTTGACGTCATTTTCCTCGCGGTTTAGATAAGGGTGCTTGGCGTATGAACTCCCGCATCTTCCGTCTAGGTCCTCGATACTTCTCGGCTTCACGCTTTAGTCCTTGGTTCATTTAGAGTCATGTTCATCTTGTATCTTGACTTGTCCCGGGGTCCATGATCTTCTCGCAAAACCCTTGATGAACTTTACCCGGAATTCCTCATTTAGGCTCTTGATTCCCGTGTAAACAATAAACTCCAAATACCATGCACGAGTGCGAACTTGACATATAATGAGGGTTAGGATCGTTAGTCTGAATATCAAACTAATACCAACATAGAAGGTAAACATGTGGCTAGGTTGACGGAAATCGACCGCCAACACCGCCCAAGCATCCATCCCTCTCTCAAGATCTCTCATGAATCTCTCAAGCTAGCCTAGAGAAAACAAAAGAGGAAGAGCAAATGAACTAGGGATCCAAGAGTTTGCTGCCATCTCCCATCAAGTGAGTTTATATGGAGGGCACCTAATGACCAAACTACCCCTACTTTCTTAACTTAAGATACAAGCCCACCAAGGGCATTTTGGGAACTTTGATCGATATCTCCACCGGACGGATGCCCGCAAACCGCAAGCCGCTTAAACTCCACGCTAGCCTTGTGATCCCGCCGCGTGTTCTCCGCTTCAAAGCTTCTCGACACGCTGCATGCCACACAGTCAGACCGCACCTCTTGGACGGTCAGACCGCCCTGCCCCCGGTCACACCCCGACCAGGCGGTCAGACCGCCCTGAACGGGCGGTCAGACCGGCCCAGGCAGGCCGGTTCGCCCCGTCGAGTCTTCGGCCTTGGCTTTGTGGCTCAGCCAAGTAACCCAGTGGTTTTGTGGCCAAACCACTGCAAACCTCGTGTGCAAGCTTCAGTTTTCAGCTGCTACCTTGCACCGGCTCCATCCCTCTCGACGTCGTCTTGCTCTTCTTGCCAGCGTACGGCCCGCACTTGATCCCGTCGGCCACCGGGTACCTCGATCGAAGCCTACTTGTCTCTCTGCTCTTGGGAGGTCACACAGACATAGACCTTTCACACTTGATCTTCACCTGCACCACGCGAATCAAGCCGCAACCTGTACCTGCAATACTAGGGCAAGAGTCAGTCCACACAATGTTGTCAATCACTCATCACCAAGGAGCGACCATCCACCGGTCCTTGAACCACACAGGTCCTCAATCTCCCCTTGATGAGTGCATTGCCAACACCCACACACATAGTAACCATCAAAGGAAAAGAAAAAGAAAGAAACTAACAACAACCCATCAAGTGATCCAAGAACCGAACGACACAAACCCTGATCACTTGAAGCCAAAGTCTCGGTCCCCTAAGGCAAGGGCAACAGCTCAACACAATCGAGACAAAAACCAAAACTCACAAAGAGCAAACAACCAAAGCAAGAACTCAGGCGACACAAGGAGCTCCCCCTGAACACATGTAGGCTCCCCCTGAGCAAATGCACTCCCCCTGAACACATGCATGCAAAGAACTACTGCAAATGCATGAAAACGAGCAAAACAGCTCTGCACTGACCCTGGCTGGTCAGACCGCCTGGGCCGGTCACACCACAGACAGGGCGGTCAGACCGTCCTATGTGACCACCCCCTGCAAACATGGTCCGAAAATTTCCGAAACCAGCTAAAAACCCTCTAAACATGCTCAGATCCATTTTCCATGCACAAACTTCTCCCCCTTGTTGACAATGCATGAATCAAGGCATTTCTACGAAAATTACAACCTAGAGCTTCTCAAATAGACAATGAGCACCACAAAATGCTACGAGTGAGCAAATGAGCAAGCAAGACATTCCAAAGATTCGTATGAGCATTGCCGTCATGATAGTAAAGCTATATGAGCAAGCATTATCAAAATACACAATCTTGCAAAAAAATTCCCTCTCATGAGCTAAAGACCAAGACATGAGCAAAGCATACCAAAGTGAATTTAAATCACACAAACTTCATGCTAGGTCACATATCCTCAACACAAGATCATTACAAACACCCATAAGCATCTCATGTCATGTTAAAGCCACCGAGCCATGTGCCTACTTAAAATGAGACTTCTCATGGTAGACAACATGCAACGGTTTAGCACCCATATAAATTCAGATATAAAGCATTTATGACATGGAACAATTGAGAGCACAACTTCAAGCAAAGCATTTCATACCAATTTAATTTTTCACATTTAAGCATAAAATGGTACATGAAGTGCCTTTGCGGCAAAAAGAAGCTTATGCTCCCCCACATGGTAACACATGGGCTAAACATTCATAATGACAAATGGGTCTTTGACCCCAAGTGAAGAGTACATGATATCCAACCAAGAATTAAGCATGATATAAACCACCAAAGCACACTAAGATCATGCAAAGCCTTAAACTCACAAGAGAGAGCGTATCTAGTATTTTTCAAAAATTAGCAACCTCATCATGCAAATATAGCAAAACTATCAAGAGCGTAGCTATCCATCATCAAGTCATATCAAACATGCTCACAAGCTCACAACTAATATATCATATCAATCAATGTATATAGGAGAAGCTCATCCTACTATGATACAAATGCAAAAACAACCTAAGATACAAAGATGACTATACATCATGCTGCAAATGCAATGCCATGCAACAGAGTAAATATGGTACATATGCTACAAAGGAGCTCCCACCACCAACTCAAGAAAGCAAGCACAGACCGAGCTGACCCCGCAAGCCGGTGAAAGTGGCTTGGTCGAGTGGTTTGATAAAGATATCGGCTAGTTGGTTTTGGGTGGGCACATGGATCAAAGCAATCTTTTCCTTCTCCATATTATCTCTCAGGAAATGGTACCTCACTTCTATATGCTTGGTTTTGGAGTGGAGAATGGGGTTCTTGGATACACTTATGGCACTAGTGCTATCACAAAAGTGTGGAACATGGGAACACTCCTCACCAAAGTCGCTCATAGTGTAGGTAATCCATAAGAGTTGGGAACAACAACTAGCTGCAGCAACATACTCGGCCTCTGTAGTAGACTGGGCTACACTGGACTGATTGCGGGATGACCAAGAAACCAAAGAAGAACCGAGAAACTTACACCCACCCGAGGTAGACTTACGATCCAAACGACACCCAGTGAAGTCAGCGTCCGCAAACCCGTGAAGGTTGAGTGTCGTGGCCGCAGAATACCAAAGGCCAAACTCAGGGGTGTAGTGCAAATACCTGAAAATCCTCTTGATGGCCTACCAATGTGAAGTCCTCGGTGAAGCCTGAAAACGAGCGCACCGACACACACTGAACTGTATGTCCGGCCTTGTCGCCGTCAAGTAGAGGAGGGAGCCAATCATGCTCCTGTACTCCTTCTGTTCCACGGGCTAGCCATCTACATCCACATCCAAAGCTGTAGTCGTACTCATCGGTGTAGCCATCGGCTTCGAATCATCCATCTTGAATTTCTTCACTATGTCCTTGGTGTACTTGGCTTGATGCACAAACGTCCCGTCCTTGCACTGCTTGATCTAAAGCCAGAGAAAGAAATGCAACTCACCCATCATGGACATCTTGAATTCCCTGCTCATGTCATCTGCAAACCTGGCAACCAAAGTGTGAGAAGAGCCACCAAGGATTATGTCATCCACGTACACCTGCACGATCAGAATGTCAACACCCTGAGGAGAAAAAGAGTCTGATCTACTACCCCCGTCACAAACCCCTTACTGAAAAGAAACTTCCTCAACCTGCCATACCACACCCTAGGTGCTTGTTTTTGGCCATATAGTGTTTTTCTGAGTTTGTACACACGATGGGGGAATCTCTCACTCTCAAAGCCCGAGGGTTGCCTCACATACACTTCTTCCTCCAAAAACTCATTTAGGAAGGCACTCTTCACATCTATTTGGTACAACTTGAACCCTTTAGCAACTGAAATGCTAGAAGGATTCTAATTGCCTCCAAATGGGCCACCAGAGCAAATGTCTCCTCATAGTCTATCCCCTCTTTCTGGCTGAGCAACCAACCTTATTTCTAACAATATCCCCATTTTCTCCCTATTTGTTCTTCCACACCCATTTTGTCCCAATAGGTTTGCAATTTGGTGGAGGCTCAACTAACTCCCACACCTGATTCCTCTCAAAATTCTCAAGCTCCTCATGTATAGTGTTCACCTAATCTGGATCGGAAACTGCGTGTCTAATATCTTTGGGCTCAAAAGAAGTGACAAATGCAGAATGAGTGAAATGAGAGTGCCTCTGTGACCTGGACCGTGTAGTGCGTTCATGAATGTCACCTATGATCAACGAAGGTGGGTGATCCACCTAAACACGCCAGGGAGCCTCACGTCTAGAGACCACCTCCCCCTCAGCAGCATCATCCACTCGAACAGCCTCAGTCATCACCGGTGCATGTGAAGGACCATCCTCAATCGTCGTCGTCGTAGTGGAAGTAGCATGTACACAGCCTGCTGTGGGAGCACCACCACCATCATCTTCTTCACCATCTTCCTGCACCTCCTCCTCAAAGATCTTCTCGCCAAACTCCTCATTACCTGCACAATCAAATACCAAAGAGGTACGCGGTTGTGTCTCGTCGAAGGTAACCTCGCAAGTCTCCACGATTTGGTTAGTTTCCAAACTGAGCACACGAAATGCTCGAGAGTGAGTAGCATAACCAAAGAAAATACCATCAACAGACCTAGCCTCAAACTTATCCAACTTTCTGCCTTTCTTAAGAATGAAACACTTGCAACCAAAGATATGAAAGTGACTCACCTTGGGTACTCGCCCATGCATCATCTCATAGCAGGTTTTCTTCATGAAAGATTGGAGGAGGATCCTCTTCGACACATAGCACACGGTATTCACCGCCTCAGCCCAATACCTCCTAGGAGTCCTGTGCTCACCGAGCATCGTCCTAGCCATCTCACACAAGGTCTGATTCTTCCTTTCCACAACACCATTCTGAGGAGGGGTGTACGGAGTCGAAACCTAATGCTTAAGACCATGATCTCAACAAAAGGTCTCAAAATGAGAGTTCCTGAATTCCGTGCCATTGTTACTGTGTATAGCTCTAATGGCATCCCCATGTCTCTCGTTCTTCAACCTCAAGATCAGGTCTCGAACAAAACCAAACGTCTCACCCTTATCCTCCAAGAAAAACACCCAGGCATAGCGAGAGTAATCGTCCACAACCACAAGGACATACGACTTCCCATCCACTGAGCGAACTCGAGCTGGCCCAACAAGGTCCATTTGCAATAGTTCTGTCGAACGCTCTGTCATGACAGCAGTCAGGGGTGGATGGGGAGTGGCTACCATCTTGCCATGCCTACAAGGCGCACAAACCAAATCCTTCTCAAAACGCAACCTAGGCAATCCTCGGACAAGATCGAGCACACTCAAGCGGAAAAGCAGCTCAAAGCTCAAGTGCCCCAATCTCCTATACCACCTCCCCAACTCGGAAGAAGGACCAGCAACCAAACACCTCAGGGGACCAAAAGACTGAGAAAAATCAACGTGAAAGATCTGTCCATCGGGCACGATCGTACAAACAAGATCGCCTCGAGAGTCGAGAATACGAGAATCCCCCAACTTAACATGCACCTCATAACCCTCGTCTAGTAACTGAGATACTAACAACATGTTATACCCAAGTGACTTGACCAGAGCCACATGCTTTAAGGTCACCAAGCTTCTCACCTTAACCTCACCTTCTGAAAGCACCCGTCCTCATGCAATATCCCCGAAAGTGATGTACACCTTTGACACCACCGGGGTGAGGCTGGAGAGCCACCTCTTGTCTCCGGTAATGTGTCGCGAACAACCAGAGTCAATCAACCAAACATTCTCCATGCCTCCCACCTGCAAATCAAAAATGAAAATGATAATGAGCAAGCGACTCAACACTGGGGTTAGCACAAAAGGAATCAAACCAGTGCCGAGCCATTTGCTCAAAGGTGGGGTTAGCAACATCCATCTTATCACGACCGAAGCTACAGCCACCACGCTAAACCACCTCACGCCTCGCTGGAGGAGAACGACCACCACGAAAGGGAAAGCGTGTCTCGTAGCCCCTCTGAAACCCAAAGCTGTGACGGCCTCTCCCATCCTCAAATCAATCACAAGGTGGAGAACGTCTAGCAAACACACCACTACCAGAAACAAACCCTCTACTACCTGTACCATGACCATAGGAACCAACACGATCAACATCACGACCACGGCCATCGAAACCCCTTGCTCCCAGCTGGGACGCAGTCAGACCGCCTGCCCAGGCCGGTTTGACCGCCCCCTGGGTAGCAGCACGCGAACCACCTCGAGCGGGAACTCCTCTCGTTCCCCAACCCGGAACTGTACACACCTCCGTCTGACCACTAGGCAGTGGCATACGAGGCTCAAGCACACCATGAGAAGGGTGGTACCTGTCCTTGTTCGCCCACTCCTTAGCCATCCTCTCATTGCTCTTCTTCTTGTAGCAAAACTCTCCTAGGTGACCATCCCTCCCACAATACTCACAATGGAAGCGGACTGATTTTGGCTTTGGCTATGGAGCTTCTCTCGGTTTCTCTACCACTTTCTCTCCTAGCTTCCCCCCAAACACATTCCCAAGGGTGCTCACAAACATCACCGGCTTCTGGAAGTTATCTGTTTTGTGGGGAACAGTGGTGGATCTGGAGTGGTGTCTAGCTTGTTTCTCAGGTGGTTGGTCTTAGGTGCAAATTTGTTTATGGGTGTAGTTTGTGGTGGAATATGAATCTCTCCAATTTTCTCTCCCTCGCCACTGCTCTCACCGATCTCCTCAGAACCCAACGCCTAACCATCAAACCTCTTAAACTCAGCCATCATCAAACTCAACTGTGGCTCATGCCCAAACAACCAACTCATCAATTTTCTCAACTCATCATTCTCATCCTGCAAGCAATCAACATAATGTGCAAGTTCCATATTCTTAACAGAATGTAATTCACATGTAGAGCATGATGTAGGAATAGGAACTTTCAAAACAGCCTCCAAGGAAACAATCCTATCATGAGATTCATCTAGTCTGGCATGCAACACAGGATAACAAGTGCAAGCACCTAGTAAAGCAGACCTAGATTTTATCTCATCAAGCTCAGCCCTAAGCAAATTTAGTTCCTCCTACTTAGAGGCATGCTTCTCCTTAAGCATAGTCAAATCAGTCAAGAAAGCATTGCAGTCATCACAATCAGCAGCATCAATAACAACAGGAGCAATCTTAAGGGAATCAATCTCAAGCCTAGCATCAAGATTCACAGATTCTAGCTCAGCTATCTTCTCTCTAGCTTCTCCTAGTGAGGCCCTTAGATCTTTCCTAAGCTTCTTGGCCTCTCTAAGCATGCTATCATGGTTGTTAAGCAAAGCAACCAACTCAGCATTGTCATGGTGCAAGGAAGAGGGCTCATCACATACTTCATCCTCAGATTCTGATCCCGAGTCATCCTTCTGGATATTCTTGCTGCCGAAGCAGTGGGCCATGCTGCAGAAGCCGCCCTCTCATGCAAAGCAACTCAGGCCGCTGAGGTTCTTGGAACCGTGCTTCTTGCTCTTGTGCTTGCTGTCGTCATCGCTGTCGCTGGAACTCGATGAGGTGTAGCAGGAACCGGAGTCGACGTCGCTCGCTCCCACCATCGCACGAGCCTTCTTCTTCTTGTCGTAGCCGCCCTTCCTTGACCTCTGCTCATCCTTGTCCTTGTACTTGTGCTTGTGCTCATGCCTCGAGCGGTGCTTGTTCTCGATCCTTGGGCAGTGCTTGTACTCGTTCTTGGGCTCGATCTCCTGTGGGCACTCGGCAATGAACTGTCTCTGCTTGCTGCATCTGTAGCACGTACGCGTGGTCCTCCTCATGTTCACACAGTTCTCGTGCAGCCTCTCGAACTTCCAGGTCTGCAAGGCTAGCTCTTCCCCTCGAAGCTCGTCGAACTCCTCATCTGACAAGGACACAAAGGAAGACAGAGAAAAAATCCTCGAAGAGGAGTTAGTGTTAGTCCTTCCACTAGATCCAGAGACAAGAGCAAGACTATGTGACTCAGTCGAGCTCTCAGCCTTGGCTCTCAGGCCACGATCCACCTCAGATGACTTGAGCTTAGAGAACAGCTCATCCTCAGTCAACGTCTCATACACACCGGACTCCAAGATGGCCTCGACCATGGCACTCCACACAGATCTGTCAAGTGAGTGCAAGAGCTTGATAGCTCTATCATGATCCATGTATGGGAGCACCGACACATTGGCCCTCATGTTGTTCACAATACAGGTGAAGCATTGGAACATGGCATCAATCGACTCGCCGGGGAGATGAGTGAAGTTCTCGTACTCTCTCCAGTGAGTGGCAAATAAGCGACCCTGCACCTAAGCGTTCCCAACATGAGCATTCCTTAGCTTAACCCAAATCTTGCGAGCCACATCCTCTCCGTACACGCGATTGAACTCCGCGGCACAAAGAGCACAGAACAAGTAATCCACAGCCTTGCTGTTGGCATCAAACACATCCCGAGCACCGGGAAGGATGAAACTGTCGGGAATGACATAGTTTGCATTTTGTGTCACTTCCCAGATCAGTTGTCCTTTCCCACACAAAAATGTGCCCATGCACCTCTCCCTCATCTAGTAGTTCTTGCCATCGAAATGCGGAGGACCCGACCCCTTTCCGTAGTCACCCATCTTTGGATCTTAGACTGGTTAGAATCAAAAAGATCCATAATCAGCCCTGATACCAATTGAAGGACCAGATTGGGCGACCAGAGAGGGGGGAGTGAATGGGAGCCGATAAAAATTCTTCTTGAGAGAGATGACTCCTCTAACGAGATGAACACGGCCTCGATCCTGAAATCACTTTCACCACTCTATCCGCATGTTTGCCAAGACCATGTAGCCACTAGAGTGCTAATGATCCTAGGAGCAAACCACACCTACAAGCTACACAACTACGCACACACCAAAGTGGAAACCACACACAGGAAAACTTCCTGCCAGGGGCGGTCAGACCGCATGGACAAGGTGGTCAAACTGCCTCGACCGGGAATTTTCCCAAAACCACAAATCGAAGCTCACGACTCCAAATCGACCCAAGATTTCCCTTGGAGACTCCTCTGATCAAGGCAACCAAGCTATCAGAGAAATCCCCTAGAAAACCAAAACTTTCCTCGCAAAATCCCCAGGGCGGTCAGACTGTGTGACCTGGGCGGTCAGACCGCCTCCCTCCAGAAACCTAGCCGTGGGTCAACCCTCAACTTCCCTTCACCCGATCTCCCCATTCACTCCATGGATTGCAACGAAACTTCAGGGATAGCTGGGCCACCTCCTGGATGACCTCTCCACCAAGGGATATCCATTGAAACCCATCCAATCAAGAGGAATCGCGAATCGAAGGGCTCTATGTCATGAATTCGAGGGACTCCAAAAACCACCCAAATCGAAAGTCTTCCCGAGAGATTGCTGGGGCAAAATCACCAAGAAAAGAGGCACAAAGACCTCATGTGTGATACCCAACAAGAATCCCTCCAACACTACGTGAAAAACAGACATTGGTAACGGGCGCGAATAGCTATTGGTAATGGGCAAAACGCCTGTTACCTATCAAGCGTTACAAATAAGCCAACAAAGGTAACGTGCCGATGCCCGTTACTGATGACACATAATTGTAACGGGTGTCGAACAAAGACCATTACCACAACTACTTACCAGTCACTTGAAATGGCTGTTTCTCCGGGCCCACCGGAGCCTTTGGTAACGGGCGCAGACACTGAGCCCGTTACTCATATCACGTATTAGTAACGGGTGTCTAACCAAGACCGTTACCGAAACTAGTTACCGGTCATCTAAAATGTCTGTTTCTCTAGGCCCACATGGACCTTTGGTAACAGGTACAGAAACCGAGCCTGTTACATGAACTCAATATCGGAGACATTTGTTGTGGACACGCGTCTCCACGAAAGGAGACGTATTTTTTGTACGCGTGTCTCCTCTGTCTGCACGAAAGGAGACGCGTGCTCTGGATGCGCGTCTCCTCTGTATCGACGAAAGCATCAACTTCTAGGGCCCACCAGTCAGTATTAGTAATGGGCCTTTGTGCGGCCCGTTACAGTTTTGTCATACTTGTAACAGGCGTTCCAAGTGAAGCCCGTTACTCACGGATCATTTTTTGTAACGTGCCTTACTTAACGCCCGTGACCGATACGTAGGGCACCTATAGTAACCTGCCTGTTTTCTGGTTGCATCCCGGAACCAGCCAGGATTTGGCAGCCACCAGATCAGGGGCTGCATCTTGGAAACAGCCAGGATTTGGCATCCACCACAGCAATGCAAGGAGACATCACAAACACATTCTCATCACATATATACACAAGCAAGATCACATATATATACACAATGCGAGATCACATCAAGTTCCTCATCAGATCGCCATGCATGCTAAAGTTTCAAGTTCGTCATCGGTGCTTTGTTTGGATGGAGTCCTGAGAAAACTGCCTAAACCAGGCAACATCTGACCCCAGCCAAGCAGGTTTCTCAGGCAGTACTAAACTAGCCTGAATGCATCAAGTTTCAAGTTTGTCAGGCAGTACAATGAACTCACGGTGCACCATTATTGAGGTTGCCATTTCGGTCGAGGATCTCCTTAACAATGTACTGGCACAGCATCTCCCGGATCAGCTTTAGATCTTTTGTAGAAACATTTAGGGCAGGTTTGAAATCCTGCAAAATAAAATAATTATGAGAATACAAGTACAAATCAGTTTCTAAAATCAAATGGAGAATATGAGCAGAGACAAGGGTGAGAGCATTATCTACTTACAGTAGCCTTCTTGATGTGAGGTATGTCTTCGAGTAGTTTGAACATATTGAATGCCACATGGAATCCATGCAAAAAGGACCCCGATGGCTGCTGAGCACACTGCGCATCGAGGTACCAAAATGACAAGTTAATGCAGTACCAAATTAGTATTAAGGGACCATAAAAAAAACCTCGGTCTTACAGTGGTATTTGGCTTGTGCTTGAATGTCTGATTGGATTTTAGCTTTTTCTTCTTTCCTTTCATCACTTCGTCCTTTGGGCATATATTTTCAGAGGCCCTGCATGATCAGCAATACCGATTAGAAACACTAAGAGATTGAATTTTGTGAACAAAACCTACAAGGTACGGACCAAGTCACAAGCTCTCGGAGGTCTTCGAACTTTCGCGCGGGATGATGTTTAGTAGAATCTAGATACCAAACCTCTTTGAACTTCATACAGATGATCAGTGTTACACAGTGGCCACCGGTGCAGAAGGCACCCACCACGTAGTCATTCATCATTGCATTTCTCAATGCTTGTATTACAAGGTTAGACTCCTTATCAATCTTTGTGGTCGTGAGAACCTGTGGATCCAAAAACCCAACATTGATCTTCTTCTCCGCTGCCTTGTCCATCATTTTCCTACAAAAAATCCAAATGTTAGCATGCATGAACTTTGTGGTCAAAATTAAAGAAATATATATTTTGGTTTTAAGGCACTTACAATGTCCACAACCTGAAGAAGGTCTCATCCAGAGCAACCAGGGTTATAAGGTCATACACGTGACTGAATGCAATGTTTAACATTAAATCACCAGCACCATGAAAGGAGTCTTCAGGCAACTTTGCTGGATAACTAAGTTTATCCTTACTGTGTTCCATGGCGTAAGCATGCAACCTGGCACAATTCGGTCTAGCAGCCTGTAAGTCCGCTTCTGACAACATAGGCACAGCAGGCTTGTATTTTGGATCCTGTTTTGTCCAAAAACAGTTAAGAAGCTCATCACTAGGCAGAGGTTTCCTAGCCCCCTTCTTCTGAGGTGGCTGCTGCTCAGGCAGAGATTGCCTGTCCTTCGCCTGTCGCTGCTGCTGCTTAGGCGGAGATTGCCTGTCCTCCTCCTGTTGCAGAGGCTGCTGTTGCTGCTGCTGCTTAGGTGGAGATTGCCTAGGTTCCTCCTGCTGTTGTCGATGCTCCTGCTGCGTAGTTTTGCTGATCTGCTGCTACTTCTTAGGTGGAGATTGCCTGTCCTCCTCCTGCTCTTGTCGATGCTCCTGCTGCGTAGTTTTGCTGATCTGCTGCTGCTGCTGAGCTTTCTCTTGCTGACGCTGAGCTGCAGTACCTCCATCTGATGTTGTACCCCTGCTACCTGATGTGGGAGCAGGGTTGGTATTTCTCGTAATGGGTGGTACATGGATCCTGTTCTTTGACCATTGGATCCTTGGACAGAGGGCCTCAGCTAGGGTTGTTACTTCATCCCCCCCAATTGGTACAGGCAGAGGGTAGTGACCCGTATTGCCCCACACATAACTAGGTTGCACCACAGCATACCCATCCTGCACCGGTACTGTATGGAGAGTCTTTTGCAATGGAAAGACAGTGGCTAGTGCGAGCTCCACTTTATTCCCGGAGCCATCCAAAAGGCTGCACTTGGTTGGCTCTGTCAGCTTATCTATTGTGTCCAGCATAGGTGATCGACTATCATGTGCTGTTGACAACCTTCGTCCTCGCTGACATGCCAATGGTCTTCCTCTCTGCCACGTGCTTCTTCTTCCTCACTGCCATGCACATCTTCTTCCTTGAGGCCATGCACATCTTCTTCCTCGCTGCTACTGACAGGTGGTGATTGGGGAGGATGAAGTACATTTTTCGGTATATCAAAGTCTGATTCTGCTAGAATGGAGACAATTCTGGTGACTGCTTCACCAACTAGGTCTTACATCTGCGGTCCAGCCTTCTTGTTCCTCTTCTTCCTGTACATTCCAGCAAACTCTTCACCAAACCCTTTACCCATGCCAAGTGAACTAGACACGCCTCGGACCCGACCTCGATGCTCTGGAGTCTCAAGTGCTGCGGTGAGGATATCATTCTCCCTAACCCCGAAAGAACCATCGCTAGCCTGAGCTGCAAGTGGTTTCACCCTAGTTGCTACCCCCACCACCGCAGGTTTACTGAACATTATGTCCCTGCTTCCTTGACTAGTGGTCTTCCTCTTCCCTACCCTTGCCCGCAGATAAGGCCTCGAACGTCTAGGAAATTGGTCCCAAGGGTTCTGTTCTCCTTCTTCAGCTAGCTTTGCATCCTCCTCCTCCCACTCTTTCCTTTTACGAACATAACCTTTTCTGCCCGTCCTGTGTGGCTTATCATGCAATGCTCTCTTTTCTTTCATCCCCTGGCTCAATTACTGAAATCTAGGAGAATTGGTTTCCTGCACAAACACGGTCTAGTCTTCTGGCTGCAAAAAGGCATGCTTCACAAAGGGAGTCTCCTCTTGGCTCACATATTTTTTTTCTTAAATAGGTCTTGAACCGCCGTTGCAAGGTTGCAATCTCTGACATAGCTTCCTTAAACTGCCTTCTTGCGAACTGATTCAGCCAAATTGGCTGGGTAATCTAGCTTTTCCTCTAAAACTGTGAACAACTCTTCCTTCTTAATTGGTGAGAGATCTTCAACTGCCCTATTGATTGGCACCCTCTCTCGAGCAATGAGGCCACAGACCAATACAAATCTATCCCTCGCAGCATCTCGGGTAGGCCAATAATTGTTATCAAGTCTAGTTGCGGTCAACTTGTCTTCTGGCCATTTGGTTTGTGTCCTTGACCCGCGGGATCGAGTACTACTCGCAGCAGTATGTGCTGAGTGACCCTGTGAAGAAGGATCACCGTCGATAGGCTGTGAACAAGGTTCACCGTCGATGGGCTGTGATGGTGCACTGGAGGTAGAGGAGTTTGGTGTTGTGGGAGACTGCATAGATGATATGTCAGGTCGTCAGTAGAGCAACATAAGCTAGACTGAAAACCTAAACAAAATAAGATAAATTCTTATTCTCTGACATGCAAAATAGTTGATATTAGCATACAGGTTGGGGATAGGTGCTAACCCTTTTGACAGGGTGAAGCAATATGCTTATATATCAAAGCAGAGACTAAATTCCTTCAACTGCTTCCTTGTCCAACTTCAGCAGCAATGAATTGTGTGTTCCATGTGTACATGCAACAAGAGGACAAAGCAATTAGAATTAAAGTATGCTAACAGGTCCAAAGCATAACTGTCGATCTGGTACATTCGAAGCATAACAGAATTTCAACAGTTCATATAAGTTCATCTGTTAGCAACAATTTATTCAAACAGACTTGGAGCAACAAAATTCATCCATCAAATCCACAGCCAATCAATTTAAAATGAACTATTAAGGCATGTTGTACTAATGCAGGCAATTCCAGGAGAATAATCCTATGTGAACAACCGTAAAGTAGAATGTCTCCCTAATCCACCTTGACAGGAATAGCAAATTGGGTGGCCGAGCAGAGAGAGGGCATTGGGGATTCAAGCAGCACTAACCTCTGTCGCGAATGAAGTAGTTGTTCTCGTGGTGGTCGGAGAGGCCCGATCTGCGTCGCCTCGTTGCCTGAGGTGGCCAGCTCGTCGTCGTGGCCGGGGATGCCGGATCCGCGTCACCGTCTCTAGGTTGGCCGGGACGCCGTCCGCACGCCAGTAACCGTGTCCTCGTCACCGTCGTCACGGCTGGAGCCGCTTCGCCGACGTCACGCCGGGAACGGTGGGGCTAGAGAAGAGCAGGGCTGCGGCGGGGAGAGCGGCGGCGGCGGGGAGAGTACGGGCGTGGTGGATCTGTCTGAATTAGACTCCCAAGTATATGTCCCCTGCGCGCGCGTTACTATGTTCACGGAAATTACTGGTGTGCCCTTGAACGGCTCTCTTGTGGAATTGGAATTCCATGGGCATTATAGTCAATATAGGTGGGAATTTTTGAACGGCGTGTGCAAGGTTTGCCTGCTGACGCTGACAATGGATAGTCATCGCCGACGCTGGTTAGTAAACTCGCGTCGCCTTCGTCAGCAGGTATCTTCTTTATATAGGCTGCTGACACTGATGCGTGGGCCCGACACTATTTTTTAGAAATGAAACTCGCATCCATCAAATATTAGAGCCCGTAAAATAGCACCTAAAAATTCATTAAAAATAACATCAATTCATATTTGGACATTTAGTATTTTAATAAAATATCAACAGTCACACTTGTGTACCCAACATTCTTATAATTCGAATATACATCTCATGCTTGTGATATAATAATTCTAATAACATCTTAGTTTGCTCCAAAAATTCTACAAATTGACGTGGCAACATAAATTGGGTACCTAAACTTGTCATAAAAAATTCAAATGGTTTAAATAAAGAAAGAATATACTTGTGTACAAATGGCTTCATCTCTCACATAGTTTCTTAGAATGTTGCTTGAACATTGAAGTTTTCCACACTTTGCAACATGTTCAATCTCGTACGCATTTGAAATTTTTACACAAGCTTGTGTTCACCTTAAGATTACGAAATGCAAAAAACCACAACCTCCGGTCAATGAGAGATCACACCAACAAGGAGCGAGAAGAGCATGGCGTCGAGTGACCCGTCGGCGAAGCGGGGACGAAGAGAGGATGACGACGACGAAAGCCACTGTCGGAGGAAGTTGACCATCAAGGAGAAGGGGAAGGAGCCGGTGGCGCCCAAGGGGAAGGAGAAGAATAAGGCCGCCGACATCAGCTTTGCTGTCGAACTCCTCCAGGGTGCGTTCATGAAGCTTCGAGATGTTGGCGAAGCGTTCAAGATCGAGGCGCCTGACCATAACAAGGATGGCAGCATCAAGGGTCTCGCCTTCAGGATCCACGTGTTGGCTGAAAAGCTTGAGAAGCTCCCCGTGGTCCAGCGGTCTCTTCTCGGTGACGACAGCTCTGACGGCGGCGACGACGGCTCCGACAGCGGCGACGACAGCTCCGACGGCGGGACTCCGATAGCGGCGACCGACTAATTGATCCACTCTTGTACCATTAATAATGTGTTTATGATTATTGTGTGTTCGTCAGTTTGTTCGTCAGGTTGTTGGACTGCTTAGTTTGTCGATCATGAACTGCTTAGTTTGTTTGTCGATCATGAACTGGTTAGTTTGGTTGTTGGATTTTGTATATATGTCATGAACTCAATCTAAGAGACGGGGGCAGATCCATCCGCGTCGCCTACAGTATCTGTTCCTCCTGTGATGAACTCGATCTTGGAGACAATGGATAGTCATCGCCGACGCTGGTTACAAAAATCGCGTCGCCTCGTTGGCAGGTAGGTCCAGGTGGTTATCTTCTTTATATAGGCTGCTGACACTGACGCGTGGGCCCGACACTATTTTTTAGAACTGAAACTCGCATCCATCCAATATTAGAGCTGGTAAAACAGCGCCTAAAATTCATTAAAAATAACATCAATTCATATTTGGACATTTAGTATTTTAATAAAATATCAACAGTCACACTTGTATACTTAACATTCTTATAATTCGAATATACATCTCATGCTTGTGATATAATAATTCTAATAACATCTTAGTTTGCTCCAAAAATTCCACAAATTTATGTGGAAACATAATTTGGGTACCTAAACTTGTCATAAAAAATTCAAATGGTTTCGATAAAGAAAGAATATACTTGTGTACAAATGGCTACATCTCTCACATAGTTTCCTAGAATGTTGCTTGAACATTGAAATTTTCCACAGTTTGCAACATGTTCAATCTCGTACGCATTTGAAATTTTAACACAAGCATGTGTTCACCTTAAGATCATGAAATGCAAAGTTTCATTACTAATGGTTGTGGAAAACAAATATTATTTCTATGTTGTACTTACAAAGAACAAGATAAGGCATATAAACATTATTCACGAAACGGAATATACACTAAACAATGAAATTAATGAAAAGATGGGAATTTTAGAAAAAACTAGGAAAAAAATCATCAAATTTGGAGTAAGCACGACGGAGAAATACATGTTACAAAATTTGACTGCAGATTAAAAGGAGAAATGAGAATTGTTCTTCGTTCCAATAGAACTGGGCCCCACCCCTATTAGAGACGCGGGATGGTTAATCCTCGTCTCATTTTCCCACACAAACTGTTCTTCATTCCAATAGAACAGAGGAGGAAGCAGAGGGCGCCGCAACCTTGGATTTGACTCAGAAATGTGAGAAATCAAATCTTGTTTATCAATAACCGATTGGACGATACTTTACACGATAGAAGAAGACATTACATTCGTAACGAAGCCTACATTCATCACTACAGAAATACATGCAAAACCCCCTCCGCCTCGGCACCGTACCGCAGAATGCTTTGCCTGAGCAATGTTGAATGTTGCCTCGCGCCACCGCCGTTGGCAGCGTCGGCCGACGGAGGCCACAGCGGAGGGCGACACTCCTTATTTGCCAAGCCAGATTGACCCCACGATGCCAGAAATCTAGGGATTGCACATTGCTGATCAAACGCGGACGCCACTGCCCTTGCTCCTCGCCCTCAACCTATTTCATGTACGCAATTGCAGTGGTGTCGGCGTCGGCCCCGCTGTTGGCTCTGTAGAGGAAGACGACGGCCACATAGGCCGCCCCTCTGTGTCCGTCTTTGGCAGCACGGTGGAGCTCGTCGAGGGGAGGTTGAGGGCTATGGTTCCTGCCGAAGATGTCATCCATCCCGGTGAGGAAGCAGGCCACCGAGTTGCCGGCTGCAACCAGGCTATGAAGGAAGACGTCATAGCCGACGGGGTTGTTGTTCTGCATCTGCTCGACTGGAACCCGATCCAGTGCCAGGTGCCTACCGACGTCTCTGTCGCGGCAGGGGCGGAGCATGTCCTTGCAGGTTGCCCGTAGGCTGCAGAGGTCCTCCATAGGCCGATTCGATGTCGCACCGACTCGACCAACGATGATCGCCAGCACCTCCGCCGGGAGTTCCGCGAGCGACCGCGGGTGCTCCCTCGATGCCATGAGTGCGGCGGAGGGGCACGACGAGGAGTGTAGGCAGTTGTGGTTTTCTCACGGGAAGATGAAGGGGCTGTGGTGGTTTTGCGGGTAGAAGAAGGGATTGCGACAACAGTTATTTATTTTGGAGAGAAGATACAGGAGACGCGTCTCCGATGAGCGAGTGGATACTACTAATTGCACATCTCGTTTATCGAGGCGTCAAACTCTTTGAAGTTTGACGAAATGTAGACAAAATAATATCAATACTCTCCGATGAGTGGTACTACTAATTGCACATCTCGCTTATAGGCATCTTAGGCAGTATCTTAGGCATCTTAGGCAGTATCTTAGGCAGAATATATAGGCATCATATATTACAGAAAGGAGATTCAAATTCCACCAATACACATCCTATATATATTACAAAAAGGATTCCATTTCCAGCAATAGACATCCCTGCATTTTACGAAAAGGATCAGATTCAGCAGAAATCAATCTTGCTTCTTTTTCTTCTTTGATTTACTCTTTTTTGCCTTTATTTTTTTATACACAATAATCACCTTTTTATTTATGCTTTATGATTGCATTGAGTCAATTTTCTAGGAATCCTATGTAGGGTTTACTAGATTTGATCTTACCATTCCTTGAAGCCCTTAGAGAGTTGTTAGCTAAGGGTAGTTTATATGCTTAGGTTGCTCTACATGGGTTGGTTTAATCTTAATCTTGACTAATAAACTATGCAACATTGTGGGTTGGTAATGTTTTAGCAACATGGATCCTTAGGCTTGAGCAACTGTTCTATGATGGTTTATGGAAATGAGAAATATGGAAATAAAGTTTTGGAGATACATGTTTTTGTCTTGCTCAAGTTAAGGACCAGTAGATGGAGCGACCACCCAGGACTTACCGTACAACCACGAGACCTAATCGGCTCTGGGCTTGGCTAATTAATTAGGAGAAATCGGCAACCTGGATATTATGTGATTGCAACACTGGATAAAACAGTATGTAAATTGCAACCTAGTTAGTGTCTTGTTGCAAAAAACCTAAATAAAACAGTGCTTCAATGCAACTAGTGGATAAAAAATTGTGTGTGTTTGCAACCTGGTTAGTGTATGATTACAACTAATGGTTCTATGTGATTGCAACTTGATTCTGTGTGATTACAACTACTAGTTTTGAATGGGAAATCCAAATTGCAATTACTGGTTATATGTGATTACAACTACTGGTTCCATATGATTGCAAACTGATTATTGTGTGCAGGCTGAGGTTGTCAGGGCATGCAAATCACAATTTGATGAGCAGCTCAGCAGGGTGTACATAAGGGCTGTGTACAATGAATACAAGAGGCAATATGTTAACAGCACAACATTTGTAATAGAGCCTGATCCTGAGGTGGAATGCGGTTACTTGGTGAAGCATGAAAAAGTCACCAGAGCATTCTGTTGGGCACAACACACATTCAAGGTACTAGCTGACAAAGCAGCAGGTGTATATAAATGCGAATGCATGCAATGGGAGCATACATGTTAGATGAATTTACAGCCTCATTTCTAGTACAAAAAAGTACATAGATGTACATGTATGTGATTTTTAACAACCAGATTATATAAAAAATTGCAGGGCTGTTTTGCATGCACATAATAAAGGCATTCACCCACCTGCAAGTCCAGAACATACCAGAGAGGTACATTCTGAGACGCTACACATGTAATGCAAGATTTGTGGTTCCATGGGATAGGCACGATGTTCGGGTTGCAGCTCATACTAACACGGATCAATCGAGGATATCGAAGCTGCTGCCTAAGTTAATGCGCCTGGGTAGAGCAGGAAGCAAATCTGATCGTGCTTACGCTGAGACTATTAGGCACATCGACATGATAACTCCCGGTATTGAGCTTCTACAAACAGCAGAGAGTGCTGCTGATGAGAGGGCAAGTAGTGATTTGCATGAAGATGGGGATGACCGAAGGGATATTTTTCCTGTTGCACCGAGACACGACAGTGGTGAAAACACTATGGAACCTGTTGTGAAGCCTACTGACCCTACCCCACCAAAAAAACCCTAGAACCTGGTTCTGCAAGCTTCTTGAGTGGTATGACATTGACTGAACGACCCGTGTCAAGCACAAAAGGTAGAAAGTCTACCAGCGTAGCAAAATCTGCAAAAATAGTATGGGACCTGAAAATCCATACAACACATACTGTGGAGGTAAGGGTGTAAAGGAGTGCCAGACCTGCCATGTTAGGGGACACTACAGCACAACATGCCCTCAGAACCCAAACAGAAGCAGAGCAGCAGAGAACAAGGCCAAAAAAAGATGTGCAAAAACTGAAGGTTGGACTCCAAGAAAAAGAGGATGCCCAAGAATAAAAAAGGGACAGGACGGAGATCAGGAAGAAGGACAAAGTGAAGCGGATGAAGTACAACAATCTGAGTGCAGTATAGTTGTGCAGCAATCGCAAGCACACGGCGTGATTGCAAGAATCAGAAGAGCGACATCACACCATGTTAACTACAGGGACAACACTAATCTGGATGACTATGAATCTAAGTGAATCCAATGTAATTTGTCCATTTTATCTTGTTTTAAACTCCTGTATAAGTTAAACACAACAATGTACCTGGTGATGTTCAGTTGGTATATATCTGGGTGGATGTAAAACTTTGTACATGTATTGACATGACTTTTCTGTTGATTTAAGGCAGATTGAAACTCACACTGCTGCTCAGTTGCAATTGCGCAATCAGGGCAGTTGCATCTCCTCAAAAAAATCGCCTGACACTGCATGTGTGTGATTGCAACCTGGTTACAGTGTGATTGCAACTCCTGGTTAGCTGTGGTTGCAGCCCCCTTGCATGTGTGTGATTGCAACCTAGTTACAGTTGTTGACGGCTGTTATCCACTCATTTCATACCCGTCATCATGTACAATTTGGCATGAGAAATAACCACCAACACTAGAAATAGGGCTTAAACTAATCATTTCCACAAGTGTTGGTGATTATGCAAATACAGGTAATTAGCACTAGAAAGAGGAGCAAAAGCATAAGTCCTTGATCCAAGCACTTCAAGCTCAGCCAATGACGGGGTGCCACATAGGATTCCCCTAGATCACTGACGTCATCAATCCAAGAGAGGCAAGCCCGACGAATCACGGATCGCCACATGGACATCACATGGATCCAAGGGCCCACTTATCACTCAAACCGCCAGGAAACTTGGCATGCACGGGGGAGTGACCTCAGGGCCCACTTGTCAGCCACCAAGAGGAAGCACAGGGTGCCACATGGTCCTGGAGCTTCGGCCGAACCCAGGATCGGCCGAACCGACCTTGGTTCGGCTGATCCTGGCCCTCCACATGGCAGCTCTTGATTGGTCCCCTGCTGCTATCCCGGGTGTTTTGGAGTACTTTGAGCCCTGAAGCAAGCCACCTCCTTGCCTATAAATAGAAGGGGAGGGGCTCACTTTTGGGACACACACTTCTCCTCCTCCTCTTCATTTTGGCCTTGGAGCCTCTCTCTCTTTAGGAGAGGAGAGCTCTTTGTATAGGATTAGTGCTAGAAAGTGAGGGGGAATGCTTGGGGCCATGTCATGTTCATGACATCTTCCTCAAAACGATCCTCAGTGGTGCCTTTGTTCTTCATTTAGACTAAAGTGAGTATTTCGACATTTTCTATTTAGACTAAAGTTCTATGCATGCTTAGGTGCTTTGTTGTTGTGTTCTTCATTTGTTCTTGATTTAGAGGCTTGTGTTCTTCGAACACAACCCTTTCGATATAGTAGAGCTGGATCATAAGTTTGCATCTTGTTTGTATGCTAGCTTGTCTATTAGAGTAAAGTTGATGCTCTTGCATATCTCCAATTAGATCAAAGTGCATTCATGATCTTGCATAAGTGATAGAGCATACCTTGAGCTAGTGCCAGTATCTCCCTCGTGGATTCGTAGTTCCATATTTATACGGAGTGCTATAGTAGGGCTATCGGGATGTCAGACGGTGTCTGGCTATAGTAGTAGTCAGTGGTGTAGACGCTATGTTTGGACCATAGGTTATCCTTTGAATACCAAGTACATTCGCGTAATGATAGAGGTAGGCCACAGTGGTGACAGCCTGTTGGACCCTTCGAAACCCTCCGCACCTGTGTACCGAGTAGGGCCCTGTTGCCAGACCATATTCCTAGCCTTAAATAGCTAGGGTGGGTTAGCGCCCACGGTGAGTGTTATACTTGACAGACCGTGCTAGACTCTACGCTCGGTCAGGCAGATCCTTTCTACCTATCATATCAATCAGTGTTGTGTCCTTAGACCACCAGCTAGGCCAGAAACTAGAGCTCCTCCGTCCTACGAACGAAACCCGACGGGAATACTCATTCTCCGAAGGAGAAGTGCTACAACGGTGTATCTGTGCGCTTGCGGATTCGTTCGCACTCGTCAGTGTACCCGGGAGTCTCTTACACGCTCACGCTATCACTGCGCCTAGCGGTGACGTTAAGAAACACCAACAAGCATTTCTGGCGCCGTTGTCGGGGACGGTTGCTGTTTCTATCTTCGAGCCTAGTGGTCTTTGTATCTTTTTATCTTTTCTTTTGTTCTACCTTTACCCCCGCTACCCTTTGAGATGTCTTCCTATCACAACCTCTCTACCCCTAGGGGCGAGTTCGTCTTAGAGCAACCATCAACTTCCTCATCTTGCTGCGAGGTTCGTCCCGGCTTTATAGCCATGGTTCGGAATCGACTTTTCTCTGGAGCGATCAGTGATGATCCTAATGTTCATTTAGAGGAGTTCGAGGACTTGTGTTCGTGCTTGGTAATTCTAGGCATGACACATGAAACTTTGAGGTCGAAATTGTTCCCTTTCTCTCTCATAGATAGAGCGGGGCAATGGTACACCCACACAGTAGAGCATGTGAATAATTGGGGAGAACTACGAGAAACTTTTTGTGACTTGTTCTCCCTTTATGAACGCATAGAGCTCTTGCCGTGTGAACTCCTTGACTTTGAGCAATTAGAGGGTGAGTCCATAGGTGCAGCTTGGGCTAGGTTCCTACGTCTTATGACATCTAGCCCAGACATGTCTATACCTGATGATATAGCGACGTATACCTTTTATACTCGTATAGACATGGAATCTGCACAAGAGCTCAACCTTTTAGCTGGAGGTTCATTCGAAAATCAAACACTAGTGGAAAGAAGAGAGATCCTAGAATTCTTCTTAGAAACCTCTTCTTCCCATATCGTTTACAACGAACCCCATCCGGAGTCTGAGTTGGTCCATGAGAGTCTCTCAATAGCCGAATCTGAGCTTTCATTCTCTAAATTCCTTGATTCCTCTGTTGAGCCCTCTCGCGAACCACGAACATCGAAGGAAGTAGAAATTCAACCTTCGGAGTTCTCTGCCCGATTTGAGGATGATCCTTCTCGAAACATTAGAAATACCTCAGATCACTCTTGGCACGAGAAGCCTACGATATCATTGGACCTTTATGAGGTCCTCGATGAAGTTTGGAATCATGGGATGATAGTGGATTGGTCACCTCAGAAGCATACATCCGAAGCAATTCGGGTTAGCTCGACTTCCACTGTTCCATGAGAGGAAACACCGTAGATGCTGTCCATGACCCTACTGTTGGGGCTTCCATCATACCAGAGACCATTTTGGATACTCTGGTGGGTGACATGCCCTTGATCCCGACGGATAGACTTTTCCATAGTCCCAGGTGGCGCTGTGTTTTTCCATGTCGAGGGATTGCTAGGGACGTGCCGATCACCATTGATGACATAGAGGTGAGATTAGATTTCCACATCTATGATGGATTTTGATCTTCTCCTAGGTTTCCCATTAGAAAAACTTCTTGATAAATCCCAAGGAAACCCAGAAGAAGAGCTTAGGGAAACTGTTTCTATCCATGCTGAACCATCTAGACATCCTCTGACAGAGCCTTTCCCTAGACCTACGGTATCTCCTTCGCCTCTCGATCCTACTGACGAAGCATTTCCTGAGGAGGCCATGAAGGAGTAATGGCCAGACGGAGCGATATGCTTTTCCGAGGCATTTTGGGATAGTACACCCTCTCTGGTTATTCCTTGTTCTGTGAGAGGGATTGTCGTAGAGGCCCATTGTGACCCCATTATGGAGGATAACATCATGCCATGGCACTTAGTGAAAACTCTTTTAGGCAAAGTTCCACTAGCACCATCCGACATGCTCCTCAAGACTTGTCCCTTTGGGCACGTTCTTGAATGTCGGGGGATTGCAAGTGTCGTGCCACTCATCATAGACGGGATTGAGGCTGGCTTAGACTTTGACATCTTCGATGTCCTCGATCCTGATCTACTCCTAGGCTCCCCGCTAGAGAAATTCTTTGAGGAATCCATAGGGAGCCTAGATGGTAATCTTGGCGAAGCCACTTCCGCCACTGCTACCCCTTGTTTGGGATATCCTATGGCGAAGCCTCTTCTCCAGCAAAACCTGCTCGAGAAAACGACACGTTCATCTCCGTTCACGTCATCCAATCCCGTTCTCATTGAGGGTGTAGAATTCTCTACTCCTCATGAGTACAACTCGGAAGACCCTCTTCACCTTTGTGAAGACGAACGACTATCACCATTCTCGACCGAGTTTCAGCCTCTTCCCGCTGGCCCGTATCATGTTGCTTTCGATTATGATCGAGAATCAACACTGAACGTCCATGATGACACTCTTGAGATGGAGAATTCATGGGCCATGGAACCTTTCGAGGCACTGACTCTGGAGTCCGGAGGAAAGGATTCCACAAACGAGCATGGTAGTTTCACTCTTGATATACCATACAAACCATGCTTGCATCATGTCTCTCTAGGGTCAGCCATGCTTAGTGCGCTGAGCACATACAAGGGCTACAACCACCTTTTGGTCCTCTTTTGCAAAACGTTTGGAAGGTTGATTGTAGATGCATATGTTTACCATAAGCATTAAAGATTTCGTGTGTGCACTGTGGCACTAACCTTGCAGCTAAAAAGCTTCACTGATACATCAAGGATTGGTGGTGAGATGGGAATGACACCACCAACGATAGCTGCAAGATGAAGTTCCCATGGTCGAGCTTATGACCTTAAATAAACAAAGCACTACTAGGAGATGGCCTGGATTAGCATAGGTTTTATTTCCCTTTCGAATAAAAGCAAGAACATGTTTTTAGGATGAGTTGTCCTTCGAGTATTTTTGGTCACTAACCTTTCAGGTGGAGATTGAAGAGAACAATGGACAAGTGACACCTAAATGCGTGAGAGCTACATCACCTACACCACCTCGGTAAGTTTTGGTAAGGGAACATTTAAAAATGGAAGTTTGATCTCCACACACTTGAGTTTTGTTGCCTAGTAATGCAAACATCAAGTGTGGGGGAGGTATGTGAGCATCCTGAGTAAAGTTCCTCCTCTACCAAATCTTATACTGGTGTGGATGATGTTACCTCTTGCATCTTGCCCATTAGCTAGGTAAGTCCTGCTTTTGACATTAAACAAAGCCCTTCTGGGAGGTTGCCCGAGGTTCACCGTCTTATGCTCATGCTTATGTCGCTTTTGAGAATAGTTTGATCATGCTTTCATGCTTCCCTTATCTTGGTTCATATGCTCTGGTTTGAATGTTTGTTCGAACATACGTTCATAGGTTGTTTTAAATTAAGCATGGTGCTTAGGTTAAAACGGTCTTCTTCAGTCAAAACAAGACATGGTGTCATAGTTTGATTGATGAACCTTAGAGTTATATTTTTCATAGATCTTAGTTGCATATATGTTGACTAACCCTACAGAAAAATTGTCAAATTTGAATGGGTAAGTCATTGAGCTAAATTCAAATGGGAAGGTAAGTCGAGGTGTCATGTTGCACAACATGCAAAGGTGGTACATATGACCTCTCAAAGGTCCAAGGTAAGTATAGTCCCCTTTGTTTATGGAATGCAATCTTGGTCTAACCCTTCTTGAGTAAATGACATGGTGACAATAAAAAACCCAAAAATATTTGAATTTGAATAAAGGCTCTATGGTTCTTGAACCAGTAGAGTCCACCTTTTGTTTCCAACTTTTGTTTGAAGAACAGCACCAGTTTCAACCACCAGTGTGGGGGAGTTCTCTCAAGCTCATCATCGACATATCCACTCGAGAACCCCCACATAGGCGCTGCACAACATCGAGTACACCTTCATGACAGGAGCAAGGTAAACTAGAGTGAGTCGGCTGCCTTATGGTCAGCCGAATCACCACTAGTCTCCCTTGATCTCTTATCCTTCAGAAGCGATGGTATGTGCACATGCAAGGACAAGCATGGGAGCAGCAATGTTTTGTTTTGCAGGATATGAATGAAACCATCGGAGGCAAGGAAACATGGAAGTGACACAAAGCAAATGATCAAGATGGAGGACTTCATCATGCAAGAACAAGGAGTGGCTGGGAGAATTTGGACGGTGAACGGCGTGGAACACGAGTATACGGAACAATGATGCATTCAACAACAAGTGGGAGAAAACAAAAGGCAAAATAGGGGGCAGGGGCCCTAGGCCGGTCGGCCCAGGCCGGCCGGCCTAGCCTGTTTCTTCCCCCCCCCCCCCGGTGCTTGTCTTCCTCATGTAAGTCACTCATCCCATTGCTAGTTCATGTTCTTGAGCTTCTAGTCCAGAACCTCCAGAAACACCTTCGAAAAATTCGTTCTCCAATCCTTAGTACAAAAATCTAGAAAAATTCGTCACAATTCTTTCCCTTCCATATACTTCTTTTGGGTGTATTTCTACCAGCAAGAAACCTCCGGGAGAGTTTGTTTGTGACTTTGTGCAGCAAGGAAAAATGAGGAAGGCTTTCAACAAGGCCTTTGGGAAGAAGACACAATCGTCATCATCGAAGCCGCCATCAACAAGTTCTTCGCGGAGGCACTCAATCTCCGAGTTGCCGAAAAGCATGGAAGAGGACATGGCACCATCAAGGAGCTATACCATGCTCCTTAGTGGTAGAAGAGACACGCGAAGCTCGTCCATGCGGTACACCAAACCGCAAGGGCGCACGGAGGAGCCACCCGTCCAACCTCGTCGCTTGACTCGTTCATCCGCTCCACCACCATACACTCTGCGGCGTTCCAAGTATGGATTTTTCATGATGATGGAGGAGGAGGAGGAGAGGCTTGTTCACCTCGGGAAGAGGATTGTGCCCAACGTTGACTTCGATTATGATGCTCTCAAAGTGTTGGGATTTCTTTCGGATATTTATCAAATGATGAATCACCTTGGTTGGGGGCAATTTTCCAATGGAGTAGGGGTGAGCACTCATTTGGAGCTTGCCTTGGAAATTTTCATGACGATGGCACCGATTATTAATGAAGGGGTGCCATCCCTCTTGTTTCGACTCAAGGACGATGAGCAAATAATTCCTTATGAGCAAATTAGAGAATTGCTCGGTTTCAAGAGGGAAGCCCCGGAGCAAGTGGATGTTAATGAAAGTATATTGGAAGGATTGTGGAGTATGATTTCAGGAGAAGATAACCGGCAAAGAAGAAGCATCCAGAATCCTATCATCTGACTATTTCACTCTTGGATGAGCAAAAGGATTTTGGGAAGAATGAAGGAGTCCAAGATCACCGACATGGAAGTTAATTGGCTTTATTCGGCAATGATCGCTACGCAAGCCATTGATCCTTCATATATCATGATCAATAGGTGGTGTTGTGAAGCGATTTCGGGAACCGGAGATATTGGTTCAGGATGCTGTCTCTCTATGATAGCAATTTCTGTGAAGCCGGGAATTTTAAGAAACCCAAAATTCCTACTTGTGGGGAATTCCCTTCGGATTGACTATATGAAGCAAGGAAAATATATAAGTAGAGATGAAAAGAGAGGGTACAAGGTGGCAAAAGTCAACATTCCTCTCCCAAATATGAGGCTGAAATTATTTATTGAAGGGAGAGAGAATTGGTTAGAAGAAGGAGTTCTTTTGCCGGCCAAGAAGAACAAAAGAGGAAGAATTATAGAAGAGGGATCGTCTTCCGCAGCCCAAGATCAAGGAGGGGCTGCATATCATCAACCATATGGAGGGATTCCTATGTCGCCACCCTACTACGGAAGTGTGACAAAGCAAGCATGGGGGAGTGGTGCAGCCATGTCGCCACCTCCTCCAACATATTGCCCACCAACTTTTGTAGTGCCAAATGAAGCATTCGTGGCACCTTATGCAAGCATGCCTCATGTAACAACCCAGAAAATTAAGTTATGAAAATGTGAGGAAATTTGAACTTTTTATTTAATGATGATGTGTCACCATAATTTAACCCTTTCTAGCCTCTTCCTTTAATTCTATACAAATAAAACCAAAAATATAAAAATATAAATTCAAATTATGGTAAAGTTGGTGATTTGGTTTTTATGGATTTCATTTGGTTTTTATTGAGTGTGTTATGAATTTGAATGTATTCAAATTCAAACCTATAGTTTAAACCTTATTTCAAAACTAATTCAAAACTCTAAACTAACCTTTGGGCCAACTAACTCATCTCTAGTCTACCAATACCCCCTCATCTCTCAGCCTGTGAACACCAGAACACCCCTGGTTACAACCGGCCCATCAGCCAGCCCAATCCAGCTCGGCCACACATCGCACCCGGCGCCCTGTTCCTCTTCCTCCTTCGCCGCGCCGCACCCCTTGCCGCGCCGCGCTGCACCACCCTGCACCTAGGCGCCAGACCGCAACGCCCTGCTATGCTGGCGCGCACACCGAGGGGTGGCCCGCATGCCAAGGCGGGCCCACGCGCATTCCCTCTCACGAAACCACTTCTTTGCCACTGGCCGATCCGCGCGCCAAGCTTGGCCAAAGCCGCACGGCGTCGTGCCTTCACTGCCAAGGAAAGGGGGGAACAGCCCTGCCCCACGCCGTCACCCGGTCCCCTTGACCTCCGTGCACAGCAAAACCCCCGGGCGAAGCCCCTGGGCAAGCCAACTCACATTTGGGGATTCTTCCCCCAAGTCTCTGCTCCGCCGCCGTGTGAGTAGAGGAGGGGAAGGAGGAGGAGAAGAGGGAAAGGGGGAAAGTTGGAGGCGCACCACCACCGCGCCGTCCTGCCGGAGCCAGACGAGTAGGGAGGGAGGCTGTCCACGAGCGCGTAGGGACAGGAGCAGAGGAGCATGCCGCACCGTCGCCTTCACCTCGTCGTCGCCGCTGGGATCTTCATCGACGCGTTCGACACAGCTACGCCTACACCTACGCCCCCACGTGAGACACCTTGCTCCTTCTCCTCTGACCTTGCCATCCCTCGGGAGCGTACCCCTGCGTTACGCTGCGCCGGCCACCGCGCCGCGCATGTTCCTCGGCGTCTGCCGCCGTTTGTGTTCCGGGCTTTGTCCCGCGCCCTTGTCTACAGGAACCCAGGCCCCTCGATGCCGCTGTGCACCTGCGCACGTGCTGGCTTGGCCTTTGGGCACTAACCCGTCACCACCGGCTCCGCCGCACCACGCCGTAGCACCGCCGTGCCGTGTGTGTCCGTGAGCTCAAGCCGTGTCGCGCTGCCGCTTGTTACGTTTGTGTGAACACAAGCGCATCTACACCAGGTGCACTCATGCGCTTGGTTGCGGAGGAGCGCTGCTCGCCTCGTTGTTAATCTTGTTCGCCGCCGTTCTGCTGTCGCCGCGCCACGCCGCGGTCTTGGATTGCCGGGCACCCACGTTTCAGCGATTCAAGTCGTGATCTCGTCAAGCCGGCGATCACATGTGTGTCCGCGTCGTGCACACCAGGTGCGAGGCCGCTGCGCCGGTTAGACTCGCAGTTGCCGTGGCACACCGCACCGACGCCTGAGCACACCGCGCCGCGCCGGGATCACCGCCGTGGCGCGCCCCGCTTTGGTCCTGTGCGCTCAACCCCAGGGCCAAAGCAAGCCTAACCTAACCGCCATGCTGAAGCGCACCTCGCCGCGTGCTTGCTTGAGCACCGGAACTAACACCGCCGTCGTGCGCTGTCCGTCGTTGCCGCCACGCCTCTGCGCCGGCGCGCGCCAAGACGTGTGTGGACGGCAAGGGGAGGCCGCGAACCCCAGAAAACTCCGAGGACCCCCACCAGACTTCTCTGGTGCGAGACCGCGGGAGTAATGGGTCGACTGGCCTGCCAAAGCCCACGCGGTCCCCTTTTCTTTTTCCCAGTGAACTTCGAATTTACTTTGGGGAGGACTAATGGATCGTGCTTGTTTAACCCAGAAAGGCTAAGTCCAATGGGCCGAATCCGGCCCACTAACACTTTCGGCCCAACAATGGCCCACTAACCCTGCTGCTGACGTCATGTCTATGTCATGCTGATGTCATCAGCTATTTTCAAAATAAAAATCATTTTCTGTTTTAGAAATGAATTTAGAAATTAATTTATAAAATCTTTAAACTTTGAAAATTCATAACTAATTATTTATAACTCCGAAAAATATGAAACCAGTTTCTATATTTTTCTAAAAATGAGGCGGTGTTGTTTGTAGGTAGTTTGGTTCTGTTTGGATCTTTTAAAATTAGGTTTCTTTGGATTTTTGCTTAGTTGTTTGCTGGTAATTTAGCGTCTCGTATCTCGTGCTGCACAGACCCGAGCTACGACCCGGAGGAGGCCTATGACCCCGACTTCAACCCAGACCAGGACTACGGACACTAGCCAGGTGTCATGTCACTCCCAACCATATAGATCCCATGCATGCTTTAGTTGCTCGTGCTTAATTACTTTTATTGCATGATTTTGATTTGCATAGACAATTGAGTAGCCATGCCTTGGAATTGTTTATCCTGTCCTTGGAATACCTACTTTTGGAACTAGCTACAGACCCCTAGCTAGTTCCTGGCTTTATTCATCCATATATTTTACCCTTAGTTATGGATGGATCTCAGGTTTGGACCGAGGTTGGGATACCTCGGAACTCTTGCGTGTGTTACTTGTGAACGCCTATCTAGGGGAGATGCGACCTGGCCTCTCGCCCTAGCGGTGTGTCAGACGGTTGGAGTTGGTGAGTGCTCGCTCTTGCAATTAAGGACCGATCGACAGTTTAACCGTGATCTTTGGGCTATTTACGTGCAAACCGTTCGCCTTGTTATGGGCGGGGTTCGGTCCGAGAACTAGTATGTGGATGGCATCCAGCCTGTAGGCAGACCGGTGTGGTCGTGTGAGGGGGACGGGTATTACCCCCTGAGTAGATGTCGCCCTGGCTTCTCCGGGGATGGTTTCACAGCTTCGAGGCCCTGCTGGCAAGTTTCGCGCCCCAGTCAGGACGAGTCAGGCTCGGAGAGGCAGGAGAGTGCCGTCCACTGCTAGGTCTCCGGCCGTTAGGTAGAGAGGTGGATCGGGGGCACCCGATTCTGCTCAACTCCGCGGGTCCAGTTGTTCAACCTCTGCAGAGTGTTAAACCTATAGCTATAGTCCGTGTCCACTGGTATGGACAAACCGCAGGTCTGTTACTTTGGCTAGTCTCTTCTTGTGCTGCTTTCTCTTCCCTGTGTGTATGTGAGCCCGGCTTCGTGCCGTTGAGACGTGGGGATAGGAGATGGTGTCCCCACATCGCAGATGAGAGTGGGGCGCTGTGTCTCGTTTGAGATCCAGTGTTTGGTGTTCTTTCCTTGTTGGGGTGTTGACCCCGGAGGCGTTGTCCTCGGAGGTGTGGATCTCCTCGGAGATGGAGACCTCTCAGCTATTCTGCTGACCTTGACGTTGCTATCGCTACTTGCATAACCTTCTATAGCCATAAATAGGATTACACATGCATATTAGAATTATTCTCTTTTGCTTATGCTCTTTGTTGGGAAGCTGACATGACCTACTCGCTTATCGAGTAGATGACGGGTTTTCAGACCAGGAGCCGGACTACAACTTTGAGCACGATGGATGGGAGGACTGAGGCTCACCCTACACTCGAGTTGCCTGCGGATATGGAGTCTACTTCGCTACATGAGAGCCGTTGCGTAGATGTTTACTATGTTTGATTCAGTCCCATTGGACTTGTACCTGGCATGTGCCGAAATGATGTACTCAGATGCTTAATTATTATATCATTATGTGGACCTTCATTTATTTCCTTTTTGCTGTATGGTATTTCTTTACTTTCTGAGACAGGGATTTGCACGTGATAGCCTCCTGGGACTATCACAGAGGTGCAGGGATCGGGTTCCCTTCTTTGGAAACCCGGTTCGTTTCAGTTGGTATCAGAGCCGTACTTGACAGTAGGACGAGCCTAGGAATGGACGATAGTATAGGAGGCCCAACACCTTGTGCTTTATATACAATCCATGAAATTTTATATAAGTACCTTGAACTTTATTATATACTACCTTGATTGACATTACTAACTCTTACTAACTTCCCTAACAACGTGCAGATGGACCAGCTGACGTGGATTCCCCTCAAGACCGACGGCCAGTGGGCCGGTGGGTTCTGCAAGATCCTTAAGGACTGCTTGGAGACAGCTGGAGTGGAGACAAGTGAGGTACTCTACGAGGGACGCACCACTGCAGCTGTGGACCAGTCACCGACAGAGCTGACCTTAAAGATACCAGCAGACCCCCGTGTGCCAGAGTTCGAGGAGGTCAAGGTCACGTGTTTCGACAACTCTACCCTGGAGGCTCACCAGTGTTGTGCCAGGATCGCGCTGAAGAAAGTGTGTCGACAGTTGGAGCAGAGGTTGAAGGACACACCCTTCGGAGTCCTACCGACAGCAGTGTACGACCACAGCAGGTGGCACAAGAACGAGACAGCTTACACTGAGGAGAACACAGAGGTCAAGGATGAGAAGGACCAGTTGGCCAGCAAGTTCATTCAAGCTCAAGACCAGGCACTCTACTGGGCTGATTCAGAGATAGTGTTTCTGAGGCAGAAGTGGGACGACACCTTGGGACGGAATGCTCAGCTGGAGAGGGAGAACAGCCACTTGGAGTTCTTTCTCAACGAGGCACATAGGAGGAACATACAGATCACAGAGTGGGGACTCGCAGCTGCCAGAGCTAGTACAGAGAGGGATGCCCTGGAGATCGCTACCTTGAGAGCAAGACTAGAGGAGACACAGACTGCTCAGAGAGAGTCGGAGGCAGCAGCCAGAGAGGAGAGGTTGAGACTACGCGAGAAGGAGTACTTGGTGGAGTCACTTGGATCAGCTTGCACAGACTACCAGTTGAGACTGTGGGGACACGAGGAGAGACTGACACATAACTACAACCATCTGTGGCACCTTTGAGGCAGAGTGTACGAGGCACAGGACACAGCCAGTCGGACCAGCTCAGCGTGGAGAGACTCAGACCTGAGGCGTGTGATAGAGCTCAGAGAGGTTGCAGAGTTGGTACCACCACAGAAGAGGCCCAAGTTGAGGACAGAGATGTTCGAGCTCCCACCTACTCAGCTTCCAGCACAGCCACCTTACCCGAGAGGCAGTGCAGACACACCTGAGATGAACAGAGCCTTGAGGAGCTTGGCAGGCTACTTCAACCTACCTGAGATTGAGATTCCAGACTACCCAGGAGTGAACGACCCACCGTTCTACTCGGTTCCACCCAGTCCGAATACCGTGTCACCACTGTGCTCACCAGCTGCAGTTCAGGGGCAGGCACCTTGAGGGGATGATCCTATAGTCAGATAGAGTAGAGTTCTTCATGATGTCCATGTTTAGTTGACCACCCTATATGTATCTCGTAGTAGTTCTCATGATTCAGTGTAATCTCGAAGGTTGTGGAGTAGGCCTCGAGATACACACCTTTTGTATGGTGATCTTGCATGAGTGATTGGAGTTATCGATCTTTTGCTGGAGTTTATGCTTCTTATATGCTTGTGTGAAATTGCTTGTTGTTAGCTAGATACTCCTTATATGTTTAAGTGTCTTAAAGTTAATTTCTGACAACTCGTTTTTCACGATCTCAAATTCTTGGAACAGATGTCGGGGGTGAGGAGGTCGGGACGGCTCCTACACCGTTTCGAGGAGGCTACCAGGGAGAATGCCGAGCAGGAGGACGTCCCTCTCCCCGCTGGAGGTCGAGGTCGTGGCCGCCGTGGAGGCCGTGCGCCACGTGGCGGACATCGTGGTGGACACCATGGTGGGTGAGGAGGTTGAGGAGGCCGAGCACCAGTTGACCCAGAGGAGGTCGAGGAGCCCGAGGAGGAGGCTGAGCCCGAGCCAGAGCAGGTGCCGGAGCAGCTGGCACCACGGCCCAACCTAGCAGTAGTGATGGCACTTCAGACCCAGCTGATGCAGACGATCGCTAACGTCGTGGTTCACAACAACAACAACCGAAGGAACGCCAGGAACCAGCCAGAGAGCTTGCAGAAGAGAGTGGAGGGTTTCTCCAAGCTGTGCCCACCGACCTTTGACAACTCTCCAGACCCGCTTGTGGCCGACAACTGGTTGAGGGAGATCGAGAAGAAGTTGGAGCTCACAAACCTTACCGAGGAGGAGTGTGTGTCAGTTGCCGCGCACCAGCTGGTCGGCACTGCAGGAGCCTGGTGGGACAGCTACTATGACTCGCACGCGGACCCGACTCACATCACGAGGGAGGAGTTTGTGGAGGCTTTCAGGGAGTTCCACATTCCAGAGGCAGTGATGGATAGGAAGGCAGACGAGTTCAGGCACTTGAAGATGGGGCAGATGTCAGTGCAGGAGTACACGAACCACTTCCAGGAGCTGATGCGGTACGCCCCAGACGACTCCAACACCGAGAAGAAGAAGATGTACTGGTACCACAAGGGACTCCACAGAGGAATGGCACACCACCTGGCTGCTCACGACTGTGCTACACTTCACGCCCTGGTGGGCAAGGCCTTGGTAGTGGAGAAGTCGAGGCTGGACTACGTGGAGGTCTGTGGAGAGAAGAGGCAGCATGCAGACCGTGCAGGGTACTCAGGTTCACACCAGCGACAGAGATCAGCTCCGCCACAGTACCCACCACAGAGACAGCATCCTTACCCTCAGCAACAGCAGACTCAGTTCACTCACCATGGCAGAGGTCACCCCGGAGGTAGTGGAGGTTCGAGTCAGTGGAAGCCCAGGCCACAGCAGCCGCCAGCCTACGACAGCTCACAGATCACCTGCTACCGCTGCCGTCAGCTAGGCCACAAGTCCAACGTGTGCCCCAGAAGCTTCAACAGGGAGGTCAGACTAGGAACACTTAGTACCAGACACCGGTGAAGGCACCAGTTCCAGGAGGACAGCCCCAGCTGAACCAGCAGAAGAGCGCTCCACCACCCACTCGAGGCAGACTGAACCACTTGACTGCAGAGGAGGCAGCCACAGCACCAGACGTGGCTCTCGGTGAGTTTTTAGTCGATTCAGTTATGGCTACCATTCTGTTTGACACCGGTGCTCAGTTTTCGTATATTTCTACCAAGTTCGTAAAGGAAATATCATTACCAACTAAGCCCAGACCACGGCCTATAGTTACTAGTTCTCCGCTAGGTGAGAAGCGGAGTACGCTGGAGTGTAGAGGAGTGAACATGGTGTTCGAGAAGCAGTTGTTCGAGGCCGACTTGACAGTCCTGGAGTCGACCAGGATCGACGTGATACTTGGGGTGGAGTGGTTAGCCCAGCACAAAGGATTGGTGAACTGCAACCCAGTGTACGTGCAATTGGAGCACCCCAGTGGAGCCAGAGTGTTGATCAAGCCACAGAGCCAGAGGTCTACACCGATGCTGTGCAACATGAAAGGAAAGAGTATGGAGGAAATCCCGATGGTGAGGGAGTACCCCGACGTGTTTCCAGAGGAGTTGATCGAGTTACCACCAGACAGGGACATTGAGTTCATGATTGAGCTAATGCTAGGAGTTAGGCCAGTGGCCAAGAGCCCGTACAGGATGTCCGCGGATGAACTTGATGAGCTGAAGAAGCAACTCAAGAAACTGCAAGAGCAAGGGTTTATTCGACCGAGTGCCTCACCTTGGGGTTCGCTAGTTCTGTTTGTGGACAAGAAGGATGGCACCAAGAGGATGTGTGTAGACTACCGGACTCTCAACTCGATGACAATCAAGAACAGGTATCCCTTACCCAGGATTGACGACTTGCTAGACAGGCTGCGGAAGGCAAAGTTCTTTTCCAAGATTGACTTTTGGTCAGGCTACTACCAGATGAAGATTCGGGACTAGGATATTCCGAAGACAGCTTTCACGACTCGGTACGGCATGTACGAGTTCGTAGTGGTTTCCTTCGGACTGACCAACGCACCTGCCTACTTCATGAACATGATGAACAAGGTCTTCATGGAAGAGCTGGACAAGTTTGTGGTGGTGTTCATAGATGACATTCTGATCTTCTCAGAGACAGCAGAAGAGCACGAAGAGCACCTTCGGATTGTGATGGTGAGGCTGAGACAGCAGAAGTTGTACGCAAAGTTCAGCAAGTGTGAGTTCTGGATGGAGGAAGTTGCTTTCTTGGGACACGTGTTGTCAACAGAGGGAGTTGCAGTCGACCCTACGAAGGTGGAAGCAGTTACCAAGTGGGAGCAGCCGCTCACAGTGACAGATATTCGGAGCTTTCTCGGGTTGGCAGGTTACTACAGGAGGTTCATAGAAAACTTCTCCAAGATAGCAAAGCCAATGACAGAACTGTTGAAGAACGACAAGAAGTTTGTGTGGTCAGAGGCTTGTGAGAAGAGTTTCCAGGAGTTGAAGAAGAGGCTCACGACAGCTCCGATTCTTACCCTGTCAGATATCAAGAAGGATTTCATGGTGTACTATGACGCCTCGAAACAAGGATTGGGATGTGTGCTGATGCAAGAGGGCAAAGTTGTTGCCTATGCGTCGAGGCAGCTCAAGAAGCATGAAGAGAACTACCCCACTCATGACTTGGAGCTAGCAGCAGTTGTTCACGCTCTGAAGATTTCGAGGCACTACTTGATCAGTAACAAGTGTGAGCTGTACACCAATCACAAGAGTCTGAAGTACTTCTTTACTCAGTCGGAGTTGAACATGAGGCAGAGGAGATGGTTAGAGCTGATCAAGGACTACGACCTGGAGATTCACTACCACCCTGGCAAGGCAAACGTTGTGGCAGATGCACTAAGCAGAAAGTCCTATTGCAATAACTTGATGGTGAGGCAGGAGCAGCCAGCACTTCACGACGAGTTAGAGCAGTGTCAGGTTGAGATTGTGGAGCAGGGACAGCTCAACGAACTGCAAGTGACCTACGACCTGGAAAGAAGGATTCGGGAGGCTCAGAAAGATTGCAAAGAGGTTGGAGCTATTCGAGAGCAAATGTTGGAAGGCAAAGCTGAGGATTACCGGATAGATGAGCAGGGAACCGTGTGGTTGAAGGATTAGATCTGTGTCCCACAGGACAAGGAACTCCGAGAGCAAATTCTGAAAGAAGCCCATGATTCAAGGTACTCCATTCACCCAGGAAACACAAAGATGTACCAAGACTTGAAATAGAGGCTCTGGTGGAAGGATATGAAGAAAGACATAGCCTACTACGTGGCTTGTTGTGACACTTGCAGCAGAGTGACGATCGAGCACCAGAGACCTGCAGGACTGTTGAAACCGTTGGATATTCCCCAGTGGAAGTGGGATGACATTTCCATGGACTTTGTAGTGGGATTGCCCCGTTCACCTAAAGGACACGACTCGGTGTGGGTTATCGTGGACCGCTTGACCAAGATGTCACACTTTGTGCCAGTCAAAGCAACAGACGCAACAGATCAGTTGGCAAACCTGTACGTGGACCACATACTCAGACTACACGGAGCTCCGAGGAGCATAGTGTCAGACAGAGGGCCCCAGTTCGTGGCCAGGTTCTGGAAGAGCTTCCATGCAAGGATGGGAACCACACTCAGCTACAGCACAGCTTACCACCCTCAGACCGACGGACAGACCGAGAGAGTCAACCAAACCTTGGAGGATATGCTCAGAGCTTGTGCCCTCACCTACGGCACCGACTGGGAGAGCAGTTTGTCCTACACAGAGTTCTCGTACAACAACAGCTACCAGGCAAGTCTCCAAATGTCACTGTTCGAGGCCCTTTACGGGAGGAAGTGTAGAACACCCCTGATGTGGTCAGAAGTAGGAGAGAGGATGATCTTTGGTCCGGATATCCACAAGGAGGCTGAGGAGAAGGTGGAGAAAGTCAGGGAGAACCTAAAGATTGCCCAGAGTCAGCAGAAGAGTTACGCAGACCGACACCGGAGAGACTTGTCGTTCAACAGAGGAGACTTCGTCTACTTGAAGGTGTCACCCATGAGAGGAACCAAGAGGTTTGCCGTGAAAGGAAAGCTTGCCCCGAGGTACGTGGGACCTTACCAGATCACCAGGAGAGTTGGGAAGCTTGCCTACAGACTCGCTCTACCCGAGGAGTTGTCAGCAGTGCACCCCGTGTTCCACGTGTCACAATTGAGAAAGAGTGAGAAGGAAGTGGAAGCAAAGCAAGTCCCGGTAAAGATACTCGACCTGCAGAACACCGTGGAGTATGCAGAGTACCCTGAGAAGATCTTGGACAGAGCAACAAAGGAAACCAGGAGGACCACTATTCCCTACTGCAAAGTGTTGTGGAGTCACCACACGGAGCGAGAAGCAACCTGGGAGAAAGAAGCCAACCTTAGGAGAGAGTTCCCTCACTTGTTTGAGGGAGAGGATGGAGCTTAAATCTCGAGGACGAGATTCCCGGTGGTGTGGGAGAATGTAACAACCCAGAAAATTAAGTTATGAAAATGTGAGGAAATTTGAACTTTTTATTTAATGATGATGTGTCACCATAATTTAACCCTTTCTAGCCTCTTCCTTTAATTCTATATAAATAAAACCAAAAATATAAAATATAAATTCAAAGTATGGTAAAGTTAGTGATTTGGTTTTTATGGATTTCTTTTGGATTTTATTGAGTGTGTTATGAATTTGAATTTATTCAAACTCAAACCTATAGTTTAAACCTTATTTCAAAACTAATTCAAAACTCTAAACTAACCCTTGGGCCAACTAACTCATCTCTAGTCTACCAATACCCCCCTCATCTCTCAGCCCGTGAACACCAGAACACCCCTGGTTACAACCGGCCCATCAGCCAGCCCAATCCAGCTCGGCCACACATCGCACCCGGCGCCCTGTTCCTCTTCCTCCTTCGCCGCGCCGCACCCCTTGCCGTGCCGCGCCGTACCACCCTGTGCAAAGGCGCCAGACCACACCGCCCTGCTATGCTGATGCACACGCCGAGGGGTGGCTCGCACGCCAAGGCGGGCCCATGCGCTTTCCCTCTCGCGAAACAACTTCTTTGCCACTGGCAGATCCGCGCGCCAAGCTTGGCCAAAGCCGCACGGCGTCGCGCCTTCACCGCCAAGGAAAGGGGGAACAACCCTGCCCCACGTGGTTTCCCGGTCCCCTTGACCTCCGTGCACAGCAAAACCCCCTGGCGAAGCCCCTGGGCAAGCCAACTCGCATTTAGGGATTCTTCCCCAAGTCTCTGCTCCGCCGCCGTGTGAGTAGAGGAGGGGAAGGAGGAGGAGAAGAGGGAAAGGGGGAAAGTTGGAGGCACACCACCACCACGCCGTCCTGCCAGAGCCGGAGCAGACGAAGCCGGAGCCGGACGAGTCGGGAGGGAGGCTGTCCACGAGCGCGCAGGGATAGGAGTAGAGGAGCACGCTGCACCGTCGCCTTCACCTCGCCGTCGCCGCCGGGATCTTCATCGACGCGTTCGACACAGCTACGCCTACACCTACGCCCCCACGTGAGACACCCTGCTCCTTCTCCTCTAACCTTGCCATCCCTCGGGAGCGTACCCCTGCGTTACGCCGCGCCGGCCGCTGCGCCGCGCATGTTCCTCGGTGTCTGCCGCCGTTTGTGTTCCAGGCTTCATCCCGCGCCCTTGTCTGCAGGAACCTAAGCCCCTCGATGCCACCGTGCACCTGTGCACGTGCTGGCTTGGCCTTCGGGCACTAACCCGTCACCACCGGTTCCGCCGCGCCACGCCGTAGCACCGTCGTGCCGCGCGTGTCCATGAGCTCAAGCCGTGTCGCGCCGCCGCTTGTTACGTTTGTGCGAACACGAGCGCATCTGCACTAGGCGCACTCACGCGCTTGGTTGCGGAGGAGTGCTACTCGCCTCGTTGTTAATCTTGTTCGCCGCCGTTCTGCTGTCGTCGCGCCGCGCCGCGGTCTTGGATGGCCGAGCACCCACGTTTCGGAGATTCAAGTCGTGATCTCGTCAAGCCGGCGCACACACGTGTGTCCGCGTCACGCACACCCAAGTGCGAGGCTGCTACGCCGGTTAGACTCGCTGTTGCCGTGGCACACCGCACCGACGCCTGAGCACACCGCGCCGCGCCGGGATCACCGCCGTGGTGTGCCCCGCTTTGGTCCTGTGCGCTCAACCCCAGGGCCAAAGCAGGCCTAACCTAACCACCGTGCTGAAGTGCACCTCACTGCGCACTTGCTTGAGCACCGGAACTAACACCGCCACCGTGTGCTGTACGCCGTTGCCGCCGCGCCTCTGCGTCGGCGCGCGCCGAGACGTGTGTGGACGGCAAGGGGAGGCCACGAACCCCAGAAAACTCCGAGGACCCCCACCAGACTTCTCTGGTGCGAGACCGCGGGAGTAATGGGCCGACCGGCCTGCCAAAGCCCACGCGGTCCCCTTTTCTTTTTCCCAGTGAACTTCGAATTTACTTCGGGGAGGACTAATGGACCTTGCTTGTTTTACCCAGAAAGGCTAAGTCCAATGGGCCGAATCCGGCCCACTAACACTTTCAACCCAACAACGGCCCACTAACCCTGCTGCTGACGTCATGTCTATGTCATGCTGACGTCATCAGCTATTTTCAAAATAAAATTCCTTTTCTGTTTTAGAAATGAATTTAGAAATGAATTTATAAAACCTTTAAACTTTGAAATTTCGTAACAAATTATTTGTAACTCCGAAAAATATGAAACTAGTTTCTATATTTTTCTAAAAATGAGGCGGTGCTGTTTGTAGGTAGTTTGGTTCTATTTGGATCTTTTAAAATTGGGTTTTTTTGGATTTTTGCTTAGTTGTTTGCTGGTAATTTCGTGCTGCACAGACCCGAGCTACGACCCGGAGGAGGCCTACGACCCTGACTTCAACCCAGACCAGGACTGTGGACACCAGCCAAGTGTCATGTCACTCCCAACCATATAGATCCCATGCATGCTTTAGTTGCTAGTGCTTAATTACTTTTGATGCATGATTTTGATTTGCATAGACAATTGAGTAGCCATGCCTTGGAATTGTTTATCCTGTCCTTGGAATACCTACTTTTGGAACTAGCTATAGACCCCTAGCTAGTTCCCAGCTTTATTCATCCATATATTTTACCCTTAGTTATGGATGGATCTCAGGTTTGGACCGAGGTTGGGATACCTCGGAACTCTTGCGTGTGTTTTGGGTGAGTGTGTATCCTTGTTGTGTTACCGCGGGAGCGAGCCGCTTTGGTTACTTGTGAATGCCTATCTAGGGGAGATGCGACCTGGCCTCTCACCCTAGCAGCGTGTCGGATGGTTGGAGTTGGTGAGTGCTCGCTCTTGCAATTAAGGACCGATCGACAGTTTAACCGTGATCTTTGGGCTATTTACGTGCAAAGTGTTCGCCTTGTTATGGGTAGGGTTCAGTCCGAGAACTAGTATGTGGATGGCATCCAGCCTGTAGGCGGACCGGTGTCGTCGTGTGAGGGGGACGGGTATTACCCCCCGAGTAGACGTCGCCCTGGCTTCTCTGGGGATGGTTTCACAGCTTCGAGGCCCTGCTGGCAAGTTTCGAGCCCCAGTCAGGATGAGTCCGGCTCGGAGAGGCAGGAGAGTGCCGTGCACTGCTAGGTCTCCAGCCGTTAGGTAGAGAGGTGGATCGGGGGCACCCGATTCTGCTCTACTCGGCGGGTCCAATTGTACAACCTCTGCAGAGTGTTAAACCTATAGCTATAGTCCGTGTCCACTGGTATGGACAGCCCACAAGTCTATTACTCTGGCTAGTCTCTTCTTGTGCTGCTTTCTCTTCCCTGTGTGTATGTGAGCCCGACTTCGTGCCGTTGAGACGTGGGGATAGGAGATGGTGACCCCACGTCGGAGATGAGAGTGGGGTGCTATGTCTCAGTTGAGATCCAGTGTTTGGTGTTCTTTCCTTGTTGGGGTGTTGACCCCGGAGGTGTTGTCCTCGGAGGTGTGGATCTCCTCGGAGATGGAGACCTCTCGGCTATTCTGCTGACCTTGACGTTGCTATCGCTGCTTGCATAACCTTCTACAGCCATAAATAGGATTACACATGCATATTAGAATTATTCTCTTTTGCTTATGCTCTTTGTTGGGAAGCTGACATGACCTACTCGCTTATCGAGTAGATGACGGGTTTTCAGACCAGGAGCCGGACTACGACTTTGAGCACGATGGATGGGAGGACTGAGGCTCGCCCTACACTCGAGTTGCCTGCGGATATGGAGTCTACTTCGCTACATGAGAGCCATTGCGTAGATGTTTACTCTATTTGATTCAGTCCCGTTGGACTTGTACCCGGCATGTGCCGAAATGATGTACTCAGATGCTTAATTATTATATCATTATGTGGACCTTCATGTATTTCCTTTTTGTTGTACGGTATTTCTTTATTTTCTGAGACAGGGATTTGCTCGTGATAGCCTCCTGGGACTATCACAGAGGTGCAGGGATCGGGTTCCCTTCTGTGGAAACCCGGTTCGTTTCACCTCAGCCCCAACAAAGTGCAGCCATCATTGGGGCGTATATGCAAAGGAATGTGCAAGACGTCGAGAGGATCCGGACTCATGTCGACCAATGGCAAGAAGGAACGGCGGGGATCGCCCATCAACTAGGACGCCTTCAAATTGTGCCACCGGATCAATTTCATGGAGGGGTCATGCAAACATATTATGAGCAAGGATTCAACGAAATTCAATCGACGGAGCAAGAGCAATCGGATGAGGAGTGAAGAAAGAAGGAAGGGATGAAGCTTTTTAAGTGTGGTTTGATTTTTCCTTTTCCTTTTCTTTATTTTTCAGCTTGTGTGTGTTTATGTATGGGTAGTATTTTCTTGTTTTATTTAATTTCAGCATGTGTGTGGTAGTAGTAATTTTGTTCTCCATCTCCATGAGTAAGTTTCAACATCGTTTTTATGATTTTTAATATGGATGGAAAATTGTACCATGTTGATATATGATGATCGTTGCCGCTTTGCTCGATCCTATGCTTGATTTACGCATGTTTAAGCTAGTGCTCTCTTTTAAATATGAATCTGAAATAATTAAATACTAGCTTAATCTTGTGTGGAGGTTATGATAACTTAAGTCCCATAGTTCTTTTTCATTCCTCTCAATTTTGAATGAATCAAAGATTTATTTTTATTCTTAAAAAGTTATGCTAACCTTGTCATGAGTACCGCTTGCATTTTGCTCTACCTATCCAAAGCCTTACATTTACTTGAGTGCAAAATATTAGTATAAACAAGATTTATTTTTGGGTGCATTAATTCAAGGCCTGATTTGTCTGGCCTGAGACTAAGAACCTGGTCATTCCGTTTTTGCGTATCTTTCTTTATGCTAGCCTCTTCTATCCGTGCATTGTGAGTTTCCACATTGGGAATTTCACAAACCTCACTGGATATCCACCCACAAAACCCAATAATATCTTTTTTTGTGTTCACCTCCTTGAACACAACCCAATATATGAGTATGGATGAATATTTTGAGGAAGATTACAAGGAAGGTGCATCAAGTGAGCAAGACTTTGGGAGACTTCCAAAAAGATCCCTAGAAGATTTTCGAGTATCTCTCTCTAAGAAAATATGAGAGCTTCAATTTCTACCTTGGCATATTTATCACCTCTTTTGCCCGAGGACGAGCAAACGTCTAAGCATGGGGGGGTTGCCAAGGAAGTGCTAGTATAGTCTAGAGTTCAAGGGGAGAAAATAAAAAAAGAGAAAAAGTATGATGAAAGAAAAAAATGAATGAAAAAAATGATAAAGAAGAAAACGTATGATGAGAAAAAGAAAGAAAGAAGAAAGAAAAATAATAATAACAAAGCTCCTCGGTTCTTTAGCTATGTGCTTTTTGAGTTTTCAAGAGGATTCAAGATCAAGACCCATACTCATCTTTCCAACCATGTGCAATCCGATAACGAGGACTTCGTTTGTGCCTCGGGATCACTCTTTGTGATTTGCACATGTCCACCTATCTAAAAGTGTGTGTTCATCTCTTCCCCCCTCCTTGATAAACATTATTTTTCCAATGACCTTTTTGACGAGTCTCGGTAAGACCATGAGAAGCTAGTCTTGTTTTGATAATATCCCAACTATAATATCTTGGTAGGACTAAACTTTCCTATAGCTCCATATAAAGCCTTCCACTATATACTTTGAGAGAGGAAAGGAGTAGAACAAGTAGGCTTAAGAGACAAGATGAGATGAGAGTACATGAGCAAGGTGCAAGATGGTTATTTTTTATCTTGGTAAAGCAATTTTTCTCTTTATCTCATTCTTTATTTCTGAGATTTATTTAAAAATTTGAGAGCATGATCAAGTACTTATGGAAAAGAGCTTGAATGACATCTACCCTCCATAAAGAAAAAGTTTGTACATTATGGAACTTTAATGAATATAAATCTAGAGAGCATTATGTTTTCTAATGTATGATCAAGTGTAGGGTATGAACATCGAAGGGCAACTCTGATATCCTTTGAAGGCTTACTCGAGGATGAGCAAGGTTTAAGCATGGGGGGATGTTGGCGGTCGATTTCCATCAACCTAGCCATGAGTTTACCTTCAATGTTGGTATTAATGTGATATTCACCCTAACGATCCTAACCCCCATTATATGTTAAGTTCGCATCCGCGCATGGTTTTTGAAGTTTATTGTTTACACAGGAACCAAGAGCCTAAATGAGGACTTCCGGGTAAAGTTCATCAAGGGTTTTACAAGAAGATCATGAAGCCCGGTACAAGTCAAGACACAAGATGAACATGACTCCAAATGAGCCAAGGACTAAAGCGTGAAGCCGAGAAGTATCGAGGACCTAGATGGAAGATGCGGGAGTTCATGCGCCAAGCACCCTTATCTAAACTGCGAGGAAAATGACGTCAAGGACCCACATGCTGCTCGGCAAAAACTCAGGAAGACGCGAGAAGCTTCGGAAAGAAAACCGGGGGCGAACCGGGGCGAGGAGACCATGGGCCGGTCGGCCCAAGCCGGCAGGCCTGGCCCTCTTCTGGGTCGGTTCGCCACCCCCTTTGACCTAGCACCCCTTCGAGCTATTTATAGTCTTCGTGCGAAGTACCATTCATCAAGCCATTCGTCATTCGCCGCCGAGGAGCAGAGAAGCTAGAGGGACACCATCTCGGAAAGGAAGGTCGTGCTAGTTGTCTAGGGCTACCCTAGCCGGCGTGGGAACCTAGCAAGGAAGACCATGTCGGAGTTTCGGAGCTAAGATCAAGATCGAGGTAGGATCCCGGTGGTGATCTTGTTCATGTAAACATTCATGGTGAAGTCTTTATGAATCTGATTTCTAGCGATCAAGTGCCTTCTTTTATGATTCTTGTTCTTGCTTGGGTGTTTTCTTCCTTAATCTATTCTCGAGATAGATTGCTTGGGATGTTCTTCTAGTCGCGGTGGCTAGAGGTGGATACCTGATCTACCAAGTAGTTCAACGTGCTCCTTGTGAGCGTGGTCTAAGATTCGACCGCGAAGAAAGGGGAACATTGTGATAGGATGTTGACACCGAGTACGGCGGGGCGACTTAGGGGGTTTGACCCAAGGTCAAGGTTTAAAGACGCTTTTAATGAGATTCATTTTGCTTTCTTCTATCTTGCTCGGAACTACAACATAAGCGCGATCTAGGCCCCTCTAGATCGGTCATCTCTATGCTTTCTCTTGCTACCTCTCATGATCTTAGTAGATTAGATGCATTCGAAACTTCTTCGAGATGCAAGTGTTTCTCGGTTATTAGATTCAGTCTTGCGTTGTACATGTTCCACGGATTCGATACCTTGGGTGATACTCGAGGGGAAAATGTACTACATGATACGTAAGCTTGCGGTGAACCTTGGCGCATTATGGAACTATCAACACACAACCAAAACGACAACACCAAAAGTTTCAGACTGCACACACATAACAAAAAAGCTATAAAAACAAACACAATAAAAGTTTTCTGCATTGATCTAATTGTTCACAGACTGGCTGCTATCATCGTCAATTGCCAGCGGGCGTCCACCAATTTTGAACTTGTCCAGCATTTCAGGGATGTCAGCTTGATTAAGGGGATGGAAGATCTGATAGTGCAACATCTCGCATCTATATATGATGCCATTGAACTGCAGCAGCATAAAAAATGCATAATGGTCATTTCACTGTGTTATCGTGAGCACACATAAAAAACACAGGAAAAAGAAAATGATGAAAAACTGTAAAAAAAAGAATCAGTTGACAGCATGCCTTACCGGATTGATTTCCTTCGTCAACTTGTCCCCGTTGTAGTACTCCATGTACTTCCAAACAAAGAACAGGCAATCATTGGGACTAGCTTGCCTGGGCACTTCAATGAAAGGCTTCCTCCACCCACTAACTCTGGGCGACTTGAAGCTGAACACCTTCTGGAAGGATGCATCTATGATTAGAATTTTGGCGAATACATGCTTGTGGCGTTCTTGAGGATCCATGCATTTCATGAAGTAGTCGTTCGAGTCTAGCACATCGATGCGATTGTGGATGAAGTTGAAGCAATATACAAAGTAGTGTGCTTCATCTTTGTCTTTGATAGGAACAAAAATCTGGTGCAAGGCAGGAGTACAAATTAATTAGATAAGAAAATGGAAAAACATATGCTCAGAAAAAAAACAGTTGCAACCTGTTACCCTATGATTGCAGTTACTGGTTATGTGTGATTGCAACTTGATTGAGATTGTGATTGCAACTACTCATTTGAATGGGAAAAAGAAAAAGGAGATGCAAATTATGTTTCACAGATAGAGCTATGAAAAAAGGTAGATTGGAAAAAACATAATGGATTGGGAAAGATATCTGCTAACCAGTTTTGCTCTTGATAGATCATAGTTTACGCACTCTGTCATCAAGTGATTCCATACAACTTTGAATTGATCTGTCTCAGATTTATCCTCATTGAGGACTGCGTCACACCTTTCAACTTTCCACTGTGTGTTTTTCTTCAGTTTTTGAGAATGGACAGAAAAAAGGGAACGATTAAAACTAGATCAAACACAGGAAAACTACAACAGTATACAAAAACCGTGTAGTTGAAAAGAAAAAACATAGAACTTACATAGAACCCTGTGGTAAGAAACACCCTGTACCCGAAGGAATCAATCTTGTGCATAATGTCATCATGTCGCAAACAATGCACCAAAAAATCTATTAAGCCAGACTCTCCCAGTTTGTCATTGGTAAAACTATCAAGAAGTTGATGTCCAGTGAAATCAACAAGAATGCCAAAATGCATAAAGTTCTCCTACACCAAAAAATGCACTAAAAGATAAAGGTGTGTATAGTCTGAATTGCATGAAAAATATGGTTCAAAAATTGCAGCACCAAAAAAGTAAAAATGATAATCTGTCAAAAGCAACAACAACTGAAAAAAGGATTGCAACCTGGATAGTTTTGTGGTGGCAACCAGGATAGTTTGTGATTGCAACTGCTGCTAAACTATGATTGCAGCTACTGGATGACACAGTGTGGTTGCAACTCATGTGTGAGTGATTACAACATAGTTAGTGTGTGCTTGCAACCCCCCTGGTTAGCTGTGATTGCAACTTCTGAAAAACCCCTGTGTTTGCAACCCATGAATGTGTGTGATTGCAACCTGGTTACAGTGTGGTTGCAACTCCTGGTTAGCTGTGATTGCAACTTCTGAAAACCCCTGTCTATTTGCAACCCATGCATGTATGTGATTGCAACCTACTTACAGTGTGGTTGCAACTGCTGGTTACATGTGTTTGCAAATGTTGGATGACACTGTCTGATTGCAACTTGGTTGGTGTGTGGTTTGCAAAACTACTGAATGTGTGATTGCAACATGTTAGCTGAAAAATTGCATCTAATGGGTGTGTGTGATTGCAAAAAATGTTGCTTAGCTGTGGGTACAACCTGGTTAAAAAGAGACAGGGGCAGTGGTCTGAATTGCATAAACTACAAATTGCAAGAGTAGGCAGATAACAGTTGCAATAATAATTTAGGAACAGTTGCAACATGAAAAAATACAGTAAAAAACATACTCTTGAAGCTCAGGTTCAGTTATGATCTTCTGCCTCAGATAAATAGCCTTGGAAATTGGTATGTCGGTACGCTTGCGAGTGATCTGGAACGGGGATATGTACTCAGCAGGCCTCCTCCGAACTCTGTCACCTAGGCGCTTGAAAATCAACCTATGAACCTTGCCGTAATCAATAAGACCTTCGACACTTCATCTTGCGAAAGTCGGATCGATGGGGTCAAATTGTTGATGTCATCCTCTGACTCTGCAGGAAACTGGATATCATCAACTGATGAGCTGGGTCCTGCCTGCAAGGGTACCTCCACATATTCCAATACAACTTTGGCCTCCTGGCGAAGAATATCCATCCTTTTCTCATAATCTTGACGCATCTTAGCATATGCCTTTGACAATTGCGCCTGCACCTGCTTGTTAATCATGGAAGTGGACGGTTCCTTTTGCAGAGCAACCTTATTCGCGTCCAGCTTTTTCTGGATCTCTGCTATAATCTTCTTCTCCTTCTCTTCAGCCTTCTTATCAGCTACAGTCTTTTTCTTCCTCTGAGCTTCTTCAGCCGCAGCTTTTTCAGCTTGCTCGGCTTCAGCCTTTCGCCTCTGAAGTTCAGCCTTCTTACTAGCACCAGTGTTTCTCTTATTCTCGGCCTCAGCCCTCTTCCTCCAAGCTTCTTCATCTGCAGCCTTTTTGTTCCTCTCAGCCTCATCCCTCTTCTTCTCAGCTTCTTTAGCTGCAGCCTTTTCTTCTGTTCTTCTAGCCTTTTGTTTCTCTTCTTCTTCTCCTTTTGCTTTGCTGCTTCTTCCGCTGCAGCTTTCATCAGTTATGGTAGTAAATCAATTATGTTTTAGCCAGTAAAAAAGACACAAATTACAACTGTAAGTACACACAAACTGCAATGTTGGTAATGTGTGGGTTACAATCTGCTGCTGCTGCTGCTTTCATCCTATCATCTTGTTCCACTGTAGCCTTAAGCTTCTCTGCTTGTTCGGCATCTGCTTTTTGCTTCTCAGCTTGTTCAGCTGCAGCCCTCTTCTTCTTAGCTTCTTCAGCTGCAGCCTTTTTCTTCTGTTCTTCTTCTGCTGCAGCCTTTTGCTTCTCTTCTTCTTCTGCCTTTCGCTTTGCTGCTTCTTCCGCTGCAGCTTTCATGGTAGTGAATCAGTTATGTTTTAGCCAGTAAAAAAAGACACAAATTGTAACTGTAAGTACACACAAACTGCAATGTTGGTAATGTGTGGGTTACAACCTGCTGCTGTTGCTTCTTTCATCCCATCATCTTCAGCCTTCTTCCTCTGTTCATCTTCCAATTTCTTCTTCTCAGCTTCCTCGTCTTCGGCCTTTTTTCAACGCTTCCTCTTCTTCGGCCTTCTTCTTCTCGGCTTCCTCAGCTTCGGCCTTTCTCTTCAAGGCCTCTTCTTCAGCCTTTCTTCTCTCCTCCTCTGCCTTGCTCTTCTCAGCCTCAGCCTCAGCCTCTTTAAGTTTCTGCCTCTTCACAGCCTTGTCGGTCCTCCTTGCATAAGTTCTAGTAACCTGTATTATGACAGTAAATCAGTTATGTTTTAGACAGTAAAAAAAAGACACAAATTGCAACTACAAGTACACCCCAACTGCAATGTTGGTAATGTGTGGGTCACAACCTGCTGCTCCTGCTGCTGCTCCTGCTCCTGCCCTTGCTACTGCTGCTTCTGCTGTTGTTGCATCACAGTTGCATTTTCAGAATTAGTTCTTTCATTCTGTGAAAAAACACACACAAAACAAAATTGCAACACGATGAATGCTTGTGGTTACTGCAATGAGACACTAATTGCAACTCGGCATAAGATGTGACTGCTACAGTGAGTGAGGTGGGATTGCAACCAGTGTGTCACATGAGCTTACCTCAGGACGTTGAGTGACAGCAGGGGATCTTGAGGAAGCCCCCATATCCTCATTGTTGCCTGAGCGAGTTGGGGAATTAAAATATCCAAGAATTTCATCAACATTGGAAATGTTACCATGAAGATGTGAGGGTGCTGCGAAATCAAAGAAAAAGGGGGATATGTAAGTAAAAAAAGAAAAGGATTATTGAAGATGATATAAAAACATTTTATTAAAAAAATGAAAATGCATATATATTCTTACTTATATCCAAATTCCCCTGTTCAGTGTCATGTCCGTGAGGTGGGGTCCGATGAATGTCTCTGTTATCATCATTCTGATAATGAATTTCAGCATCCACATCATGTACGTGGAACTCCATTTCAATTGGGCTGGGAGCATCAAAATCATCTTCATCTCCGCCTGCTCCTGATTGGTCTTCCAGACCATCCATACTTACTACTGCTGCATGCATAAATGTTTAAATAGAATTGGTGAGTGTTTTTAACGTGGCTAGTGTGTGATTGCAACTACTAGTTACATGTGATAGCAACAGGATTATGACGCATGTTTGCAACTTGGTTAGTGTGTGATTCCAACTACTGGTTACATGTCATAGCAACAATATTGGTGTGTGTTTGCAACTGCTAATTTTTGAATGGAAAAAACATACCTGCTATTAGTGTGGAAAAAACATACATTTAGTATTATAAATGTATGTTTGCAACATAGTGAGTGTGTGATTGCAACTGATGCTTATATGTGATAGCAACTTGATTGGTATGCAAATTGCAACTACTCGTTTTTAAAATGGAAAAGACGTACCGACTGCTAGTTGGGTGTCATTCATAGCATTCCTCCTGCGTCCCTTGCCTTCTTGCTTGTCAGTTGCAGCATCCGCAAGCAGCTTGTTCATACTGCTGACACACTCCTGATGAGCTTTCACCATAAGGTCGTGTGACCTTGTTGCGTACTCAGCAGCCTTCTTTGCAAACTCATGTGCTTGTTTTGTCCTTTCATCAAAATCCTTCAATATAGTCAGCGTATCTGCCTTCGTGCTCCTTCCAACCAAATTAGATATGCACTGACTAAATGAAGTATATAAGCTTGGGTACTCATAATAAACAGGGGGGTGCATGTTAAAGGACGCATGATGTAACACCCGGTTTTAAAGGACAAACCGAATGTACCCTTTATGCATGCCCAGGATCAAATTCATGCATAAAGTGACATCATCAGTGCAATATCACAACATATATCATTACATCGTTTATATCACAAAATGACTAGAGGGTCTAAAACAAAAGATTACACATCGTTTTTCTATCGCAGCGGAGTAGGCACCATCTTCCACAGGAACGTCGACTGGGGGCACGCCAACCTAGAACTCCAGGTCTTCAATGTCTTCATGAGGCAGCTCCTTCTTCTGGCTTCCGTCTATTTGAGTAGCAGTGGGGAGAGAACATCAGGGGTTGAAAGGGAAAACGGTGAGTACACCTGGAGGCGTGTACTCCGCAAGTGGAGGGAAAAGTATGCATAACATGCAGGCTTAAAGCAAGGAAGGCTTTATTTGGTGGACTGCAAAGCTCAAGTTTTAGTTGGTCAAGTTTTAATTAAGCACCTAGATATTAAGTGTATTTAAGGCTTCCCAAACAAATCAAGTCACAGGCACCCACCTGTCCTGATCCTAAGGTTGAAACATCATACCAGCTCCCAAACCACAGTTCCACCACTGTGATCCACCCGAACCACCAACTAACCATGTGAGGGTTCAGGGCGCTCTTGACCGTGAGCACGGCTGTTATAATAGTTTTTAACACTCTGCAGAGGATGTACAACTTTACCCACGAGTCGCGTAAACGTTCGAAAGAACATTAAACACAACCATGTTGTGCCGGCCAAGCACTTTCACACTTCCTTTGGTGTGATAGCATAGGGACGCTACGAGGCCTTTACATAGGTTCACCAGTGCGTATTAACCGGGTTACAAAGTGTCAGCGACACCCGAGGTTCCTTGCCGGACTCTTGGGAACTACGCCCTCATCCAGCCCAGACAGCTTAACACAGACCGCTGGTTTACCCTACTTACTTGGCCAAGACCATAGCCCATTAGTTCTCGTGGTTGTACTGTAAGTCCTGGGTGGTCGCTCCACAGACCGGTCTTATCAGATTGACTCAGGCAAGACCAACATCAAACATCACAAGCCACCATCCAACCACTTGCTTGAGTCAGCTAGGGTGTTCATAAGGTTGCTAACCATAACCCACATTAAAACGTTGCATAATCATTAATCAAGTTAAGATTATAACCCAACCCTGTTGAGCAAGATAAGCATAAACTACCCATATTGGTAACCACTAAGGGCAAGCAAGGAATATCATGAAAAATCAAGTAAACAGTCCTTAATAGGATTACCCATCAATTTAGACATCTAATGCAAAAAGCATAAATAAAAGCAGTGATTATGATGTATAAAAGGTAAAGGTACAAAATAGCAAGATGTCAAGGACACTTGCCCATTTCCTGATGTTCCACTGCTCAGAAGCGTCCCTCAGCGTACAACAATCATCTGGAACAAATCAATGGTACAACTAAGAACAATACACCAAGCAATAAATAATTTTATAAAAGCGTACAACTGGATATCTCGAGCTACAACGGAAACAAGCGCTAGAACCAACTAAAACGAAGACATTATAGGAATTTGGAGGAGTAGTTGAGTTTTCTGGATGCTGATCATGATAAGTTAGAAGCAAGGCATGAGGTGGGAATAATTAGAACTCACAGAGGACAAAGCAACTAAGCAACAAGGTGAGGACTATTGCTGAATATATTTCCCAAGGAATGTTGGTTGCTTTATGGATATGGAGGATTTGTTTTGCAGGATTGATGAGGACATGTAGGCAAACTCTGTTCTTGATCGGTGCATTGAAATAATTAAGAAATCAGTGGAGGTGTTGTTATAGATGGAGTGGATGTGCTGAGCATACCGGACAGCGCAGCAGCAAGAACGAGCAACACGACCGGATATGCAGACCTCTGGAATCATGATTGGTATGGCTGGGATATTATTCATACACGTGTGCATGTACATGTGTCACACAGTAGAAGAAGGGTTTGATCACTTGAAAACAAAATCGGCAAGAAACATGGTAGAAAAGGAGGTGGTACTGATGGTTCGAACGGCAGGGACAGGGAGCATGGAGAATTAATATCACAAGGACCAGGGCATATGTGGTGGATCCATCTTGCAGTGATGTGCTCATGTATATGAGGCATATGGTGGTAGAAGGGTTTGATGAGTCGATGCATTGATAACTGTGGAGCACTATTAGAAGGGAGTGCTAGCAGCTCAAAGGGGTGACAACAGGACAGCAGGAACAACGAGCACTGATAAATTCTTTTCTCAGGTTTTGCAGGTCCTATGGTGGATCCATGTTGCAAGTGTATGTCCAGATATAAGGGTCACATGATGGTAAAAGGGGCTCGATCATCGGACGGCAGGATAAGTGGCGAACGCGAATAAGGATAGGGTGGCATGGCTGCGTGGACAGCAAGGGGCAGCGAGCAGATCAAAGTCTATATCTCTGGAATGGCGACACATTTGACCAAGCCAACATGCAGGGATGTGTGCAAGTATGACATGCATGTGGTGGTAGAAGGATTTGATTATCAAACAGCCGAAAGAACAGGAAAGGCAATGCCATCAGGGTGGTGCTGCTGGCTGGACAGCAGGGGCAGCGACCATGACGAGGACCATATCTCGAGTTCTGCAGGTCCTACTGCCCACAAATTTTGTAGAGACATGTGCAATAATATGGTACAGGTGGTGGTAAAAGGATTTGGTCATTGGTGGCCTAGATAAAGAGTAATGCGAAGAGCAAGACAGGGAGCCACGTCTGAGTAAACCGCAGGGCAGCGGCACGACGAGATTAATATCTCAAGAACCATGGGATATATGGCCAAGAAATTATGGGTGGGGGTGTGCAGGTATATGGTACACGAGGTGGTAAAAGATCTTGGTCATCGAAAACCACAATCAGCGGGGAACGTGATGTAAAACTGTGGCATGGTGGCTGGCCGCGAGAGCAGTGGCAGGTTTCATGGGGAAAACTCCACCAGTGATCAAAGGTACTCGAGCTACTGTACATGATTCATGATACGAACGACCAAAACATAAAGAGGAAGGAGAGGGGGTCTCACTTTTGGGTCGTGGTGTAGTTGAGATGGGCAGGACGAGAGGAGGCAGCGATGGTCGACGACGACACGGAGGTGAAGGAGGGGGTCAGCGGCCTGCCCTCAAATCAGCAGCGGCTCGACTTCGGCACGACATCATATGTGATCTTGAGGACGTCCTCGGGGCCTGCGTTTAGCGCACATCAGAGAGGGAAGAGATGGGAGACGAGGAGAGGAGGGGCATCACCTACACAGGGCGACCATGGCCTTCACGTGGAGAGGACAGAAGCGGCGGCGTTCTTCCATTGTGTGCATAGTTGTTCGAGGGGAGAGATGCAGCGGCAAATCAGAATCCTTGCGACGAGGGCACTCTGTTTTGGTGGAGAAGATGGAGAGGGAGGGGTGGATTAACTGGATTTGGAAGGGGCAGCCATGGACAGAAGTGGGGGAGGAGGCCGGCCATGGAGGGGTTTCTGTCTCCTCGTGATCTGAATTGGGAGGGGCGAGAGGGATGAGGCAAGGTGGGACCAAAGGAGGACGTCAGAAGGGGAGGAGATTGTGCTTGCCATACTTGGTGGCGTCCAGGTTCACTTGATCAAGGAGGGGTGCGGCATAAGGGGGGAGGGCGACATGGTTGCTGCTGCGTGGAAGGGAGAGGGAGGGCGTCGTGAGGGGGATAGGGTCGGCCAGGGAGGGAGGGTGACGTGGGGGAGGGGGAGGAGAGTGGGTTGGCTGGGCCTTGGCCCGAGGTTGAGTGAGGATTGCGGGCGGATGGGATTGAAGCTCGGCCCATTAGCATAAACGATCTTTCGGGGCTGCCACATGACGTGAGAGAGAGAGGAATGCTTGTCGACTTGGACTTGGGTCATTTGGTTCGGATGGACAAATCAAGGGAGGATGAGAAGGACTTGATTCGGAATTACATGTTGAATATCGAGTAGGCGATAAAGAAAGATGAGAGAAACTTGACATGGATAGAAATTGAGATTAAGCCTGAAAAGGGTAAGAGATAGGTGGGAGAAAAAGGAAGTGGTTCTCTAGGATTCGATGGAGTTTTCAAGGGACGAGGATAGAAAGATTAACTCGAGAGAAAAGGAAGAGAGAAAAGATGGAGTGTGACAGCCATGGTTGGTCGAAGTGTTTGGATAGGGTTCAATTTAGGGTTTAAGATTGTTTCGAGATCGAATCGGAACCTAGGCGTGTTTGAAAACACTTTTAAAACTATTTTAGCACTCAAAACACTATGCAGCCGGCATGAATGCAACAAACAAATTTATAACCTATGGTTGTTTAATTTGTGTTTAGAAACTAATTTGTTTTCAAATGGTTGCACACACACACTTTCTAACTTAATTCTAACAAGTTTTATTAAAAAGTTTCAAAATCCTAGCAAAATTCAAACTAGGGTGTTACACATGACCGCTAGGATCATGGGATGTGCTGGCCCCAGCAGCGGATGTGCCAGCAGCAGCAGCTGCTGCAGCAGAGGCAGCTGCTGGAGCGTTCTGGGCACCAGCTGGGGCTTGGGCAGTTCCTGCTTCCAGAAGAGCTTCTTCACCATCTGGAGCTTGGGCAGCTGCAACTCCTGGGGGGTACTACTTTTAAAGACCCAATGGGGACACCATAGCATGTGTCGATAATGCTTCTCAACTGCATGTCATTGAAAAAAGACAAAAAAGGGAATGAATGGTAACAGATAACAAATTGCAACATTGTTGCAGTAGCAGTTGCAACATTTGCACACAATATGGTTGCAAACCTACCCTGAGGTGTCCAAACTCGACCTTGTCACCAACAACATCTCCCCTACGATCCTCAGAAGATATCGCATGAATCAGCCTCGAGTCCAGGAATGCACAACGGGGGATGGAAAAAGGGCTTGTCTCAAATCTATGCTGCAAGTTGTCGACGTATAACATCTGCAGGTACAAGAAAAAAAAGGACACACGGGTAAAACACACCTGCCATTATGGAGTTGAATCCAGATAATGAGAACAAAAAAACAAAACTAATTGCAACTTGTGCCAACTAATAGTTGCAGAAGAGACATGTAACTAATTGCTACCAGTCTATGCACACAGTTGCAGAGAATAAAAACACGGGAAAATGAATGTCTGCCTTGAGCTTACCACTAGAAAGATCGCACATCCGCTGATGGGTGCATTGATGCCTTTCAGAGCATAATCCAACTTGTATAACCGAGCGGCTACACTGAGCCTGTCAACAACTGCCTTGCACCAATTCTTGGTGCCAATATTCTAGATATCCTGAGTATATCTCACATCATCAAGTCTGATCTTGGTGTCGGAGTTGGAGAACAGCAAGCACTGAAAAGCACCCATGAAGAAGGCTCTTAGGCCAAGCTCCCCAGTCAACGACCTATCAGGCAACCGATCGATGATATGTTTTAGCGTGATGCCCTGCCTGGATTTATAAAAGGGGCCAACAATCTGTAAGCCAAGCTGATCGCGCTCAGCGCGGGTATCTCGATCAGACATGGGGAGTGGGTCACCACCAGCGTTTGGTATCTGCATGGTACACCAAACACCATGAGCACTGATGTCAATAACTTTGCCGCCGCCAATCTCCAGCTTCATTGACTTTGGATTAAACTTCCGCATCAGCCAGCTGGTCAAGTCCCTCCTCAGATAATTCGGCTTGAAATTCAGAAGCCCACCAAATCCATTGGCAACTACTTCACCTTTCAGATCGTCTGATAAAGCATTGACAAGCTTACTGAATTTCGCTGGAGAGCATCGTATAAAGTTCTTCTTGGTTTTGCCCTTGTCACCATCACCAACAGGAGCCACTGCATTGTCATCATCGGCCTCTACATCATCATCACCAGCCCCTCCATCATCATGGCCAGATCCTTCACCGGGAGGAACATTATCAGCATCATGCTCTTCTTCATCTGCTTGATCTTCAGCAGCACTATTCGATTGATTTGGCAACCTGAGCCTTTTCCTCCTCTCACGTAGTCTTTCTAAATCAGCTGCCTTCCTCTTGTTATGCAACCGAGGGGAGGGACAAATATTCAGGCCACCTTGCTGTCCGCCTTGCTGTCCTCTATCATTCTGACCTTGCTCCATTATAAAATACAACTGAAAATGCAGGGATGAACATAAAGATCAGCAAAAACTAAAAAAGCACATGGTACACAAAAAATTTGCCACACGTCACATAAAAAGCAAGTTGCAAAAACAAAACCTACTACACATAAAAGTACAACTAGTTTTCCACTGTCGGTTTGCAACATTAAACATAAATACAATTACTACATCTATATGGCACAGTTGCAACTTCTATCATGAAGCAGTTGCAACTTCTATCATAGAACAGTTGCAACTCCTGTGATGCAACAGTTGCAACAATAACAAATTACTACACCTATATGAGAACAATTACTTATGTTACTGAAACAATTGCAACCTCTGGCGTGACACAGTTGCAACTCATGTAATGGAACGGTTGCAACAATAACAACTACTACACATATATAATGAAAGTTGCTTGTGTACTGAGGCGGTTGCAACTTCTGCCGTGAGACAGTTGCAACTTCTATAATTGAACAGTTGCAACAATAACAACTACTACACCTATACAAGCAATGTTGCTCTGTACTGAACCGATTGCAACTTCTGTCGTGTGACAGGTGCAACTTCTGTAATGGGACGGTTGCAACAATAAAATCAATCAAACCCCTAACTGATTAAAAAATAGAGCAACGCACAGGAATGCTTGCGATTTTTACATCTAGCCGTGTGTAATCCACTGAATGTGTGTTGAGCAGAAGCACAAACAAATCAATCAAAACCCTAACTGATAAAATAGGAGCAACGCGAGAGAATGAAGTGGATTCATTGCCACGGAGCCCGCAAAAATACCGCGATTCACGCAACGAACACAGACAAACCCTAGCATCATATTCGACATTCAGAAAAAGGGGAGGGGGATTCGACAGAGTGGACGGAATACCAGCAATGGGGTGCGAGAAAGGTGTCAGAGGACAGAATCGCTGCACCAAATCTCCGCGCGAGCGTAGCGGTTGCTCGACCTTCACAAACCACTAAATGACGATGAAATCGATACGCGCGGGGTAATGGCGAAGACGGCGCGCCCTTGCGCCGAGATCGAGCGGAGGAGAGCGACGAGGATGGGTCGTCGGAACGGTGGAGATTCACCATTGGGAATCTTGGCGATCGTCGTGGTTGCCCCTCGCCGGAGATGCGCGAAGAGCACGAGAACCGCAACAGAGTCGCCGAGGAGGGAGTGGGGAGAAACTGAATGTGAGTGGGGTGGACGGGAGAGTTTTTTTGGAAATGGTGGACGGGAAAGTTAAATGCCAGGGTGGGCGGCGGCGGTTTTGTCCGGGTGGGAGAGACGGTTCGTTCGGCACGGTACATCAAAAAAAAGGTGGGTTAGACTCAGATGTGATGCGTCGGTTAGCCTGGGTGCATTTTGTATATCGAATGCACCCAGGTGCATATTATATATATATATGTACTCTAAATAAAAGACTCGCATCCGAGTTTGTGTGAGAGTCAGTAAGAGTCTAATGAGAGTCTTGTAATCCGAGTCGTTGTACGTGTGTGGAGATCCTGGTGTACTACTCAGAGGATTCATCCCTCTGACTATCAAGGTACCTTATGTAAATCAGGACTATGTTATCATAAGTCATATTCTTCATAATATATCTATGCTTGAAAACCCAAAAAGATTTGTGTTTATCCTTTAGTTATCTATATCTATGTTGTGTAATTTTATCATATGTATTGTATTGTTCTTCTTTACAGTATCTTCTGTGCTTATCATTGTGTTGCATGATAGTTAAATCTTGTTGTGTTGCATGCTTGTTCTTCCTTCACCACCTTCTGTCCACCACATACACCATCCTACCCATCCTTCTACCACCCACACCACAGCCATAATCCTCTATCCGTCCTCGACCTGACCACCTGGGGTTCCAACTGGTATCAGAGCCGTAGGTGCTCCGAGCTCCCCAAGCCATCTTCTCCGAACGGGGGGGGGGATAGGGTGTGGTAGTAAGCCGAAGTCGCGGAAGATCTCGTAGTGTGTTGGTACGCCGAAGTCGCGGGAACCCTTTTTCTTGTTGGTTTGAGTTGGATCGACCCGTTAGTCTTGAGTGGCCCGGACCCGTGAGCCGTTTTAGCCGTGGATAGGCGTTGAGGCATTGGAGCATTGGATTAGGCCCTCTTGGCGGTGAAACGTTGGACTGCCACCTCGAAACAAAGAGAAAAAGGTTGATCTTAAGTGTGAGAGTTGCTCTCTGCCATTGGACTGGAAACTACCTATCCTATCTTCTTTGTCTTCGTATAAGATGTCTTGGCTTGTGAAGACACTCACTGCTAGTGACAAGTCTGTAGCCTCTTGTAGCAGCGATAGGTCGATTAGGACTATGTCTGTGAAGAATGCTTCCTCTGTTTGTTTTGAAGATATTGAAAAAAGTGTTGCTAATTGGAAAATTCCTAAAGTAAATATTAGAGAAATATATCATGTAGGAACTTTCTCTCTTCGTTCTGATTATTATATCAAAACCATTGAAAAAACATGTCATATTAGTTCTATGCATGAGACTTTGCATCTTCTTTCTGAAAGTGAGATAGAAGCTATAAGGGCTAAACCCCAATATCATTACCTTCACTTTGGTTTGGTTCAGATAGCTATTAGATCCTTGACTAGAAAAGGTTTGAATGTGTCTGTCTTGGCCTGTCTTAGAGACTGCAGAAACAAACGGTTTCAAGATTCCTTGCTTGGGATGATTGAAGCCAGCCTTAGCAATGGGCCAGTATTTTTTAACACTTTTCCTGATTTCTCTGTATCTTTGACCAACTCAAATATCCATAAAGCTCTTACCTTGAACCTCCAAACATCTGGCTTTGAACTTGAACCTGGAAGTGAGAATATTTCTGTAACCTACAGAATATATTACAAATCCATGACTTCTTTGGCCCCATGTGCAAAACAATATACACCCAAAGGCCTAAGTACCCTGCTTCAAGCCAATCCTAGAAACAATATCATCACTCCAAAGGCCTTGAAATGGGATGAGATAAAGCTCCCAGAAAAGTGGACTCTTAACCAAGCGGTGGAACCACAAAATCTTGATCAGTCTGAAGTCCAATCTGTCACAGAAACTCCTGATGGGGATGTTGAAGTGACCTTCTCCTCCAAAAGAAAAGTCTTCATTCAATCCAGACCCTCTGTTAGTGTAGACAGTAGACCTCAGATGAGGCCACATAATATTGTCTATGCCACATATGAGGATAATTCTTATGAACCATCGATATCTGACTTCGAAGTCAATTTCATTGGAGTCGAAGATCCAGAATGTCGAACAGATTGTGTCATTGTTCTGGAAGATGAGGATGATTTCCAGATAGACAAAAAGCTTCTTCGAGCTGAGATAGCTCTTCCAAAAAATAAGCCCAAGAAGGAAAGATATTTCAAAAATGTGGATCGGCCTTTTAGGCTGAAGATTAGAGAGGTTTGGCACAAAGAGATGATGGAGCAGAAGAAGAATATATTCTTCTTTGATTGGTATGAAAATAGCCAAATCAGGCACTTTGAAGAGTTCTTCAAACCAGATCCCAGAAAAGAAAAAGAGATTCAGTCTGATGATGACAAGATAGCCATGATAAAAAGGGTGTCTAAAGATTGGAAAACTGCTAGTGGAAAGCAAGTAGAATCTATCCATCCACCTTTTGAGCCCATCCAGTTGGAAGTCAATACCAAAGGTGAAAGTGTGAAAGCTTGCCCACTCAAAAACATATCCAAGACCACTTATAGTGAGCCCTTGAAAGTAGAACACATAGACCATCTTGTGGAGCAACAAAACTTTTCAAATATATCCATGCATGTCATTGGACAGCAGACCGACCGCATAGAAGCCATCCTCATGGACGGAGCAAAACCAAACAAGAGTGAAGTAAAGGTAAACATTCCGTCTAGCTCTCAATCTGATCTTCCCAATACCCAAATAGTTGTCCCTCCATTTGTTCCTCAAATGGCTTCCTCAAAAATCAAACTTGGGAAACAAAAGCCCATGGGATCATCTATATCTGAAGATTTGATTATTGAGTTATCCAACAAGTTGGGAAACTTGAAGGTCAACAAGAATGTCAACCAGATAACTGAGGAAGAAAGAGAAGATGTTATAAACAAAATTAGATCCTTCAAAACAACTACCCAGACAGCTATGACAAAAAATTATTATCCAAGGCCAACCTATGCAGATCTTCAGTTTGAAGAATTGCCCCACATAGCAAACATGACATGCTTCAATGGAAAGGAGATAGTTGAATGGAATCTAGATGGTTTTGTAGAATATCAGATTTTCACCATGTGCCATCAAATGATTATGTATGCAAATGCTTGCATAGCAAATGGTAACAAAGAAAAGGAAGCCGCACAAATGATTATCATAGGCTTCTCTGGACAATTAAGGGGTTGGTGGGATCATTACCTGGATGAAACCCAAAGGCAAACCATCATAGAAGCTGTCAAGATAGATAATAATGGCAGACCAATCATTCTGACAAATGAGCAAGGACAATCTCTTGGAAGTGTTTCAGATGCCATTTCAACCTTGCTTTACAACATAGTTTACCACTTTGCTGGAAACTACCAAGATATCTATGAGAAGAATAGAGAACAATTGATCAACTTGAGATGCAAGACCATGTCAGATTTCAGATGGTATAAAGATTCTTTCCTATCAAAATTATATACTCTCCCAGATCCTAACCAAGATTTTTGGAAAGAAAAGTATATATCTGGCCTACCTCCCTTGTTTGCTGAAAAGGTTAGAAATTCTCTAAGGAAAGAAGGAGAAGGGAGTATAAATTATCAGGGGCTAGACATAGGGAAAATAACTCAGAAAATACAAATGGTTGGAGCTGAGTTATGCAATGACTTGAAGATCAAAGAACAACTCAAGAAGCAAAGAACTATTGGAAAAAGGGAATTAGGAGATTTTTGCTATCAATTTGGTTTTCAAGATCCATATGAAAATAGAAAGGTAAGATCTCACAAAAAGCATAAAGGAGGTCATGAAAATAGCAAAAGAATGAAGCAGCCCATCAGAAGAAGAAGGCATAATAGTGCATACAACAAAGAAAGTGCCTTCAAGAGAGAAACTAAGCCAAATGATTTACTCTGCTTCAAGTGTGGGCAAAAGGGACATAAAGCTTCCAACTGCTTTAAATCAAAAGTGAAGCAAGAGATCCAAGCTTTGCTTGAATCTGACTCTGAAGGGATAAATGAGAAACTGGGTCAGATACTAAATCACATTCATAGTAACACTAGTTCTGATAATGAGGATTTCAATGAAGTAAATTGTTGTGAAAACAGTGAATGTTCGTGTTATGAACAAGACCCCTCAGAAGAAGATTCAGATGAGAATATCCTAGTATTAACTAATTTAGAACAGTTTGTACTGGATACTTTTGATACTGTACAAGATCCAGAAGAGAAGCAGATTATCCTAGAATGATTTCTGTCCAGGATAAAAAATAACAAAGAGAAGTTGGTCAGAGAAATCCAAAAGAAGAAGTTCTGTTCAGCAGATGAGGTCTTCAAAAGAGTTGAAGATCTAAAAAAGCAAAATAAGCAGATGAACCTTGATGATCTATCTGTAGAATGTGGCTCTATCAAAGAAGAAATAAGAGATCTCAAAAGAAGAGTTCAGATCTTAGAATCTCAAGAGAAGCACGAAGAAAGTGAAGATGAGTCTCAAGAGGATGAAGTGGTTGGCTCCATAGAAAGATATTTCAAGCAAAAATGGTATACAAAAATATTATACAAGTTCCAAGATGGATTCAGCTTCAAATATAATACTCTACTAGATTCTGGAGCAGATGTGAACTGCATTCGACAAGATATCATCCCATCCAGGTACTTTCAAAAATCCTCCCATAGAATCCACTCTGCTGAAGGAAACCGGTTAGAGGTAAACTACAAAATTCCCGAAGTCTATATTTGCTTTGAAGATGTTCATATCAAAACAACATTCTTGCTTGTTGAAAATTTAAAACAAGATGTAATCCTTGGAACTCCCTTTCTTTCTCTTATTCGACCCTTCGTCATCACGGAAGAAGGAATCCAATTCCAGATAAAAGGGAAAGAGGTAAACCTATCCTTTTCCTCGAAACTTGAAAGGTCCAGACTCAATCACATTACAGAATTCATCCACTCAAAAAAGTATATCAATGAGATATCCTCCAGCAAAGGTATTATTAGTAATAATGTCTATCAAAGTATGACATTCTCTGCAGGTAGGTACCATGAGATGAAATCTTATCCTCTTACTAAGATGATGTTTGGTAAATATCAAGAAGAAAAACCAAGGTATGACTATTGGTTCCTAACACTACTACAAAAGATTTTCTTGATGCAGCAGTATTTAGAGATGGTCCCTCCTTTGAAGTACAAGAGTCTCATACAGATGAGTACTTGGAGGCTGCCAATGCTCCCAGATGGAGATCGTGATTGTTTCAACCATAACTTTGAGGCAGGTCAAAAATAAAAAAGATAAAGCTCATGCTTTAAATGGGCTTGCATATTATTTCAAAGATATGAGCAAAGATCCTGCAATGAGAGAAAGATTTCTCTGCATACAAGATAGACTTCCTGTCTCACAGGAAAGATCTCCAAAATTATCAGATTCCAAAAATGGAAAAAGATCTTCAAAATTATTTGATCAAGATGATCCAGATCCAAAATTATTGAATCATGAGATATGTTATTCAGAAAAGAGATCCTCAAAAGTATTCCGATCTCAACAGATCAATACCTTTCCCCAAGATGAAAAGCAAAATTACACTACAAAAACATCCACCCAAATCTTACCAATCAAAAAGCCTGAAGCCTACCCTCCAAATACCAACCCAGCCATGCTCAAGAGACACAAGCCAGATTTACAACTTTTTGCACTCCTTATGAGCTACTTGTTCCAAGGCTAAGCTTCAAAACCGAACAAACCCTTGCAATCCATACCAAAGATGTCATCAACCTGATCTGGGAAAAATATCAACAGAGGCAGATGAGGACATTCCTTGGCCTCCAAGATTATTTCCTAGACTTATACACAGGGAAAGACAAAAACCAAGGGTTAACCATCAATATCCATACTTTCCCATTCCTCCACCTTGACAATAAATTGATCATTCTTCCTTGACACAAATATATTATCCTCAGGGCTGACATAAACTTGAAGCATTTCAAGAATTTGCAAACATATTCTGCTGAAGAGATCTCTCTGCAAAGTATTATAGATCAAGGATTGGTCCATGCAATTTATGGATCAATGGAAGAAATCCTTCATTCTGATTTGGGAACTGCCATCAAAGAAGCATGCAAGAAGCTATATTATGTTAAAGGAAAAATCAAGATCATGTTTTACTCATCGCCGCCAAAGTTCACTCCACCAATAAGGCCAGCAATGCATGATATCTATATCACCAAGGGATGCTACACCTTTCCCGGTGCTGGAGCGTATGAGCTGGGGCAAGAATATAAAGAAATGCTCTCTAAAGATACTAATCATGATAACTGGAGAGTCTTTAATGAAGCCAAGGAGCTTGAAGAAAATATCAGATTTGATCCTTCATACTACATGGTTTTCCAGAATAAGATTATGAGGATTTTTCTTCCAGGACATCAAGGCACTATGACCAGATATATTGGAAGACTGATAAAACCAGATTATGGAAAATATTCGCAGCTGAGAAAAGAATATCGTGAGTTAATGTGCTGGCAAGAGATGTGGCAAACAGACGAGATTGATGGTACAGAAAGTGCACCCATGATAGACTATGAAGAAGATGAATAAGAACAAGACAATGGATCACACTATTGCAGATGGAATATGCACTATTGAAGATTGGGCTATCTTTTCGGTAGTCAAAAAGAGAATTATGAAGACCTTTTACAAAAATCAAAAAGAGCTATCATAATGTCTATGGATAGTCAAAAAGAAACATTATCAAGATGCTTTTCAGAAGTCAAAAAGAGAATGGTGAAGAATAATACTTATCAAAAGTCAAAAAGAAGAATCATGGAGAATAATACTTATCAAGAGTCAAAAGGATCATCATGTCCGCCATGAAGACATTCCCTTGCCACCCCTATATAAGGAGAAGAAGAGGCAAGGAGGAGGGCATCGCCTACAACACACATCCATTTTCCACATCGATCGCCTACAACGCATCCATTTCCACTTCCATTCCACAACACCTCATCCACACCTCCTCTCATAAGTGCAGTAGTAGTAGTAAGTGTGCCATGTACTCTAAATAAAAGACTCGCATCCGAGTCTGTGTGAGAGTCAGTAAGAGTCTAATGAGAGTCTTGTAATCCGAGTTGTTGTACGTGTGTCAAGATCCTAGTGTACTACTCAGAGGATTCGTCCCTCTGACTATCAAGGTACCTAATATAAACTAGGACTATGTTATCATAAGTCATATTCTTCATAATATATCTATCCTTGAAAACCCAAAAAGATTTGTGTTTATCCTTTAGTTATCTATATCTATATTGTGTGATTTTATCATATGTATTGTATTGTTCTTCTTTACAGTACCTTCTGTGCTTATCATTGTGTTGCATGATAGTTAGATCTTGTTGTGTTGCATGCTTGTTCTTCCTTCACCACCTTCTGTCCACCACATACACCATCCTACCCATCCTTCTACCACCCACATCGAAGCCATAATCCTCTATCCGTCCTCGACCTGACCACCTGGGGTTCCAACTGGTATCAGAGCCGTAGGTGCTCCGAGCTCCCCAAGCCATCTTCTCCGAACGGGGGGGAGAGGGTGTGGTAGTAAGCCGAAGTCGCGGAAGATCCCGTAGTGTGTTGGTACGCCGAAGTCGCGAAAGAACCCTTTTTCTTGTTGGTTTGACTTGGATCGACCCGTTAGTCTTGAGTGGCCCGGACCCGTGAGCCGTTTTAGCCGTGGATAGGCGTTGAGGCGTTGGAGCGTTGGATTAGGCCCTCTTGGCGGTGAAATGTTGGACTGCCACCTCGAAACAAAGAGAAAAAGGTTGATCTTAAGTGTGAGCCTTGCGCTCTGCCGTTGGACTGGAAACCATCTACCCTATAGGTTGATCTTAAGTGTGAGAGTTGCTCTCTGCTGTTGGGCTGGAAACTACCTATCCTATCTTCTTTGTCTTCGTATAAGATGTCTTGGCTTGTGAAGACACTCACTGCTAGTGACAAGTCTGTTGCCTCTTGTAGCAGAGATAGGTTGATTAGAACTATGTCTGTGAAAAATGCTTCCTCTGTTTGTTGTGATGAAAAAACAAAAAATAAGTTAGATATCTTTCAATCTAAGTTTTCTACTAGTGTTACAAATTATGGTATTGAGGTTAATGTTTTTGAAGTTAATGATCCAGCATGTAGAACAGATTGTGTTATAGTTTACGATAGTAAGGATGATTTTCAAATAGATAAAGAGCTCCTTCGAGCCGAAATAGGTCTTCCAAAAAATAAGCCCAAAAAAGAAAGATATTTCAAAAATGTGGATCGGCCTTTTAGGCTGAAGATTAGAGAGGTTTGGCACAAAGAGATGATGGAGCAGAAGAAGAATATATTCTTATTTGATTGGTATGAAAATAGCCAAATCAGGCACTTTGAAGAATTCTTCAAACCAAATCCCCAAAAGGAGAAAGAGATTCAATCTGGTGACGATAAGATAACCATGGTGAAAGAGGTTTCTCAAGATGAGAAGAATGCTAGTGGAAAAGACATGGACTCCACTCATCCACCTTTTGAGCCTAAAGATTAGAAGAATGATAGTGGAAACCATATGGAATCCATTCACCCACCTTTTGAGTCCATCCAAGTGAAAGATGATAAAGAAGAGGAAAGTATTGAAGCTTGTCCACTCAAAAATGTATCTAATATCATGAGTAATGAACCTGGAAGCATGGACCACACAGGCCATCTTGAGGAACAACAAGGTTCTCCAAATATACATTTTCATGACTCAGGACAACAGACGGACTATATGGAAGCCATCGTCATTAATGGAAGAAAGGAAGGGGAAGTTGAGGTAAATCTTTTACCAAGCTCTCAGCTAGATCTTCCCTATACTGAATCTATAGTTCCATCCTCAGTCCTTGAAATAGTTCCTCCTAGCCTAATACATGAAAGAGATAAGTGCATAGACTTCCTTGTTCCTACAAAATTAATAGCCAAGATTTCAAAGGTCAAACATGGTATAGGCAAAGATAAGGCCAGCAAGGTAAAGGAAAATAGACTTATTGCCATGACACAAGGATTTTATCCTGAGCCACCCAATGCAGATCTTCAAAATATTACTTATGGGAGATATCTGAATAAGAAAGGAATTGTTGAAAAGAACCCAAGCATGGAGAAACTAATATTTACTATATGCCATCAAGTGTTTAGAGCAAATAGACACAAAGAAATAAAAGTTCTGGAAATAATCGTAAAGCAACCGAAAGATTGGTTGTATCATTACACAAGAAGAAAGCATGCTATGATGATTGATACTGGAAGATATAAGGTCATGGCAGTTGAGTATCCTCAAGAGGAACCTACATCTGACCTACAGCCATTACCTTCTGAGAAACTTAGAAAGATCACAAGAAAAGAAGTAGTAAAGTATCAAGATCCAAATGAAGAAAAGATGACTCAAGGGATGAGAAGTGACTTAAGGAGTAATCTGAAGACCGTGAAGAAAAGACCAAAAAACTCCATTAGGATAAGTCATAAGAGGATCTGTGACAACAAAAAACCCTCAAATTTCGTCAAAAGAAAGCCTATGAAAAACAGCTTGGTCTTCCACCAGCACAGCAAAAGAGAGACAAATCCTATGGGCAAAATACTCGATCAAGAAGACCAGTCATATCTTGAGCAAAAGCCATCTGAAGAAGAGCCAACTGAAAGCATCTTGGTCCTCACAGATTTGGGACAATTTATGAGAGGTAATCTTGAAGATGCAGAAGAAAAAAGGAATGTCCCAAAGAGAATTTCTTCTAAAAGGGAAATCAAAGATATATGGCATAGAAAGATTCAAAAGGAGATCACTTTGTCAGATAAAGCTCTTAAGAAAAGCAAAGGGATATATCTTAGTGACCTTACAAGAGAACGGAACCATGTTAAGGAAGAAATAAAGGATCTCAAAAAGGAAGTACAAATCCTCAGTCTGCAGGAACCTAAAGAAGAGATCATCAAGGAGGACATGGTAAGCTCCATAGAAAAATATTTGAAGCAAAAATGGTATGCTAAGATTTTATACAGATTCCAAGATGGATTCAGCTTCAGATTCAAGACCCTAATAGATTCAGGAGCAGATGTAAATTGCATCAGAGAAGGAATTATTCCATTCAGATACTTTGAAAAATCATCCCACAAAGTCCATGCTGCCAAAGGAAATCTACTCCAGGTAAACTATAAAGTCCCTGAAGTACATGTTTGCATTTCTGGATCATGCACAAAGACATCTTTCTTGCTAGTCAAGAATCTCAATCAAGGAGTAATCTTGGGAACACCATTTCTATCGCTGATAAGACCTTTCCTGGTAACTAATCAAAGTATCCAGTTCAAAATCAAAGGAAGACAGGTAGAATTAAAATTTGCCTCTCAACCTGAAGAGACCATGTTGAATCATTTAAAGGAAGCCATCCATCACAAAGAGCAATTCATCAATGAAGTCTCCACTGAGATAAAGAAGGCTAGACTTGATAAGACTCTAGAAGATTCAAATTTCAAGATTAAGGTAAGATCCTTGGAAGAAAAATTTATCAAAGATATATGCTCTGATCTTCCTTCTGCTTTTTGGCATAGAAAAAGACATGAGGTCACCCTTCCATATATATCCAATTTCAATGAAGATAAGATCCCTACTAAGGCAAGACCTATCCAAATGAATAGTAGACTCCTAGAGATTTGCAAATCTGAGATAAATGAACTCTTAAAAAAGGGCTTGATAAGGAAAAGCTCTTCGCCCTGGAGCTGTGCAGCCTTTTATGTTGAAAACGCTGCTGAAAAGGAAAGAGGAGTGCCTAGACTGGTGATCAATTACAAACCCCTCAATAAAGTTTTGCAGTGGATAAGGTATCCTATCCCCCACAAACATGATCTGATTCGAAGAATTCAAGGATCCAAGGTATATTCTAAATTTGATATGAAGTCTGGGTTTTGGCAGATTCAAATAAAAGAAGAAGATAGGTATAAAACTGCTTTTACCACCCCTTTTGGACATTATGAATGGAATGTTATGCCTTTTGGTTTAAGAAATGCACCTTCTGAATTTCAAAAAATCATGAATGAGATTTTTCTGCCTTACACTTCTTTTATTATTGTCTACATAGATGATGTTTTGATTTTCTCTCAAGATATTGATCAACACTGGAAACATCTAAACATATTTTACAAAATAATAGTCCAAAATGGTTTAGTAGTCTCTGCAAGAAAAATGAAACTTTTTCAAACTCATGTACAGTTTTTAGGTTATAAAATTCAATATGATCAAGTTCTGCCTGTTGCTAGAGTTATTGAATTTGCTGATAAATTCCCTGATGAAATTAAAGAAAAGAAACAATTGCAAAGATTTTTAGGATGCTTGAATTATGTTTCAGATTTCTATAATGCTCTAGCCAAAGATAGAAAGATCTTGACCGAAAGGTTAAAGAAGAATCCTCCTGCCTGGACCACAAAACATACACAGGCAGTGAAACAGATCAAAGGTAAGGTTAAAAGATTACCCTGTTTATATATTTTGGATCACGATGCATCCAAAATTATTGAAACAGATGCTTCAGATTATGGTTATGGAGGGATCCTAAAACAAAGAAAGGATTCCAAGGAGCAGCTTGTCAGGTTTACTTCGGGAACCTGGAATGATGCTCAGAAAAATTATTCTACAATCAAAAAGGAGATATTGGCAATCATAAAGGTTGTCTCAAAATTGCAAGGAGAACTTCTCAATCAAAAATTTTTATTGAGAATAGATTGCAAAAGATGTTCTCCAAAAAGATGTGGAGAATTTGGTCTCCAAACAGATATTTGCCAGATGGCAAGGAATATTATCATGCTTTGACTTTGATATTGTTGAGCATATAAAGGGAGAAATAAATTCACTCCCTGATTTCCTATCTCGTGAATTCTTACAGGGATATGGCACTCAAAAGGGAATTATCATTCAAAGGGAGAATTGATGAAACCTCTCCATCAAAACAAACTTATCAGGGGAAAATAGTATTGAGCCCCAAACAATCTTATCAGGGGAGAATAATATCAAGCCCCATGACGCAAGAAAAATATGCAAATGCGTCTCAATATATCCAAAATACAGAGGAAATAATATTACCTCTGGAATTCAATGATTCAAATCTAGATCTTCAAAGTATTCTGGGAAAGTATTTCCCCAAAGATTCTTATTTCATACCGGAGTATCCGGGCAAAGATCAAAATTATTATGAAGCAATCTTGTGTGAAACACAAAGCGCACTTATATTCCATACAAGAAATGGAGAAGAGTTGGGTTTCACAAAGATGTTGATCCAAAAAGTTATACATCTAGAAGATTGGGACAGAGCTTCAAATCCTTATGTGGCAAAAACTTTATACTCTGCCACATGTCTCAACAAAAGATATAATTATTGGGACTATCAGAAAGCTTGGGAGAAAGTGCTACTGGTATAGAACCACCAAATGAAACATTCATGGTTCATCCGCTTCAAAGAAGGATGTGGTGAAATACCACTATGGTTCTTCAACAACTGGTGGCTAAAAGCTGGAGCCATCTCTGATATACTTCCCGAAGATATCACCAAGATGATCACTCAAGAATCCAAAAAAGATTTGAAGGACTATCCTTTCATACTTATGCAGTTCTGTGCAGAAACATCATTACCATGGATCATCAAGTGGGACTTTGATATTCACAAGACCCAATTCCCAGCAACTCTCAGAAGAAAATACTATGCGAGATGGTGGGATAAATTCAAAACAAAAGCCATTATGGATGGAAGGAAGTATAAAGCAACAAGCAAAAAGTCTAATGTGACCAAGCTGAAAGAAGATATTACTAAAGAATTAAAAGCAAAGCAACTAGATATATCTGAAGCCAATCTAAAATTGCTTGTTTATGAGAGGATGTTCAAGATATTGGATGACACTCCTCATCCAATGCAGATCAGATCTCCTTCAGAAGACAACGAAGAATATCCAATACAATGCAGTCAAGCAGGGCCAAGTTATGAATATTATTCACCATTGAAACAAGAAGAAGAATCAGAAGGAGGAATATCCGACTATTCCCCAATGATGAAGTGAAACCAACAAAAAGATTATTGAAGCATACTATTGCCGATGGAATATACACTATTGAAGATTGGGATATCTTTATGATAGTCAAAAAGAAAATGATGAAGACAGATGGAATATGCACTATTGAAGATTAGGCTATCTTTATGGTAGTCAAAAGAGGAAATGATGAATACCCTTTTGCCAAAGGTCAAAAAGAGCCATCATAATGCTCACAGATAAGCCAAAAGAAACATTATCAAGATGCCTTTTCAGAAGTCAAAAGAAGAATGATGAAGAATAATACTTATCAAAAGTCAAAAAGAAGAATCATGGAGAATAATACTTATCCAGAGTCGAAAAGATCTTCATGCCCACCATGAAGACATACCGTGGCCACCCCTATATAAGGAGAAGAAGAGGCAAGGAGGAGGGCATCACCTACAACACCATCGCCTACAACGCATCCATTTCCACTTCCATTCCACAACACCTCATCCACACCTCCTCTCATAAGTGTAGTAGTAGTAAGTGTGCCATGTACTCTAAATAAAAGACTCGGATCCGAGTTTGTGTGAGAGTCAGTAAGAGTATAATGAGAGTCTTGTAATCCGAGTCGTTGTACGTGTGTGAAGATCCTGGTGTACTACTCAGAGGATTCGTCCCTCTGACAATCAAGGTACCTAATATAAACCAGGACTATGTTATCCTAATGTACGTGTGTGAAGATCCTGGTGTATTACTTCGAAGTCATGATAGTTAGATCTTGTTGTGTTGCATGCTTGTTCTTCCTTCCCCAGCTTCTGTCCACCACCTACACCATCCTACCCATCCTTCTACCACCCACACCACAGCCATAATCCTCTATCCATCCTCGACCTGACCACCTGGGGTTATGAAGAATATGACTTATGATAACATAGTCCTGGTTTATATTAGGTACCTTGATAGTCAGAGGGACGAATCCTCTGAGTAGTACACCAGGATCTTCACACACGTACAACGACTCGGATTACAAGACCCTCATTAGACTCTGGCTGACTCTCACACAGACTCGAATGCGAGTCTTTTATTTAGAGTACATGGCACACTTACTACTACTACTACACTTATGAGAGGAGGTGTGGATGAGGTGTTGTGGAATGGAAGTGGAAATGGATGCGTTGTAGGTGATCGATGTGGAAAATGGATGTGTGTTGTAGGCGATGCCCTCCTCCTTGCCTCTTCTTCTCCTTATATAGGGGTGGCAAGGGAATGTCTTCATGGCGGACATGATGATCCTTTTGACTCTTGATAAGTATTATTCTCCATGATTCTTCTTTTTGACTTTTGATAAGTATTATTCTTCATCATTCTCTTTTTTACTTCTGAAAAGCATCTTGATAATGTTTCTTTTTGACTATCCATAGGCATTATGATAGCTCTTTTTGATTTTTGTAAAAGGTCTTCATAATTCTCTTTTTGACTACCGAAAAGATAGCCCAATCTTCAATAGTGCATATTCCATCTGCAATAGTGTGATCCATTGTCTTGTTCTTATTCATCTTCTTCATAGTCTATCATGGGTGCACTTTCTGTACCATCAATCTCGTCTGGTTGCCACATCTCTTGCCAGCACATTAACTCACGATATTCTTTTCTCAGCTGCGAATCTTTTTCATAATCTGGTTTTATCAGTCTTCCAATATATCTGGTCATAGTGCCTTGATGTCCTGGAAGAAAAATCCTCATAATCTTATTCTGGAAAACCATGTAGTATGAAGGATCAAATCTGATATTTTCTTCAAGCTCTTTGGCTTCATTAAAGACTCTCCAGTTATCATGATTAGTATCTTTAGAGAGCATTTCTTTATATTCTTGCCCCAGCTCATACGCTCTAGCGCTGGGAAAGGTGTAGCATCCCTTGGTGATATAGATATCATGCATTGCTGGCCTTATTGGTGGAGTGAACTTTGGCGGCGATGAGGAAAACATGATCTTGATTTTTCCTTTAACATAATATAGCTTCTTGCATGCTTCTTTGATGGCAGTTCCCAAATCAGAATGAAGGATTTCTTCCATTGATCCATAAATTGCATGGACCAATCCTTGATCCATAATACTTTGCAGAGAGATCTCTTCAGCAGAATATGTTTGCAAATTCTTGAAATGCTTCAAGTTTATGTCAGCCCTGAGGATAATATATTTGTGTCAGGGAAGAATGATCAATTTATTGTCAAGATGGAGGAATGGGAAAGTATGGATATTGATGGTTAGCCCTTGGTTTTTGTCTTTCCCTGTGTATAAGTCTAGGAAATAATCTTGGAGGCCGAGGAATGTCCTCATCTGCCTCTGTTGATATTTTTCCCAGATCAGGTTGATGACATCTTGGGTAAGGATTACAAGGGTTTGTTCGGTTTTGAAGCTTAGCCTTGGAACAAATAGCTCATAAGGAGTGCAAAAAGTTGGTAAATCTGGCTTGTGTCTCTTGAGCATGGCTGGGTTGGTATTTGGAGGGTAGGCTTCAGGCTTTTTGATTGGTAAGCTTTGGGTGGATGTTTCTGTAGGGTAATTTTGCTTTTCATCTTGGGGAAAGGTATTGATCTATTGAGATCGGAATACTTTTGAGGATCTCTTTTTTGAATCACATATCTCATGATTCAATAATTTTGGATCTGGATCATCTTGATCAAATAATTTTGAAGATCTTTTTCCATTTTTGGAATCTGATAATTTTGGAGATCTTTCCTGTGAGACAGGAAGTCTATCTTGTATGCAGAGAAATCTTTCTCTCATTGCAGGATCTTTGCTCATATCTTTGAAATAATATGCAAGCCCATTTAAAGCATGAGCTTTATCTTTTTTATTTTTGACCTGCCAAAGCAGGTTTAGTAGCCCCTGCTGCATCTCGCTTACCTCAAAGTTATGGTTGAAACAATCACGATCTCCATCTGGGAGCATTGGCAGCCTCCAAGTACTCATCTGTATGAGACTCTTGTACTTCAAAGGAGGGACCATCTCTAAATACTGCTGCATCAAGAAAATCTTTTGTATTAGTGTTAGGAACCAATAGTCATACCTTGGTTTTTCTTCTTGATATTTACCAAACATCATCTTAGTAAGAGCATAAGATTTCATCTCATGGTACCTACCTGCAGAGAATGTCATACTTTGATAGAAATTATTACTAATAATACCTTTGCTGGAGGATATCTCATTGATATACTTTTTTGAGTGGATGAATTCTGTAATGTGATTGAGTCTGGACCTTTCAAGTTTCGAGGAAAAGGATAGGTTTACCTCTTTCCCTTTTATCTGGAATTGGATTCCTTCTTCCGTGACGACGAAGGGTCGAATAATAGAAAGAAACGGAGTTCCAAGGATTACATCTTGTTTTAAATTTTCAACAAGCAAGAATGTTGTTTTGATATGAACATCTTCAAAGCAAATATAGACTTCGGGAATTTTGTAGTTTACCTCTAACCGGTTTTCTTCAGCAGAGTGGATTCTATGGGAGGATTTTTGAAAGTACCTGGATGGGATGATATCTTGTCGAATGCAGTTCACATCTGCTCCAGAATCTAGTAGAGTATTATATTTGAAGTTGAATCCATCTTGGAACTTGTATAATATTTTTGTATACCATTTTTGCTTGAAATATCTTTCTATGGAGCCAACCACTTCATCCTCTTGAGACTCATCTTCACTTTCTTCGTGCTTCTCTTGAGATTCTAAGATCTGAACTCTTCTTTTGAGATCTCTTATTTCTTCTTTGATAGAGCCACATTCTACAGATAGATCATCAAGGTTCATCTGCTTATTTTGCTTTTTTAGATCTTCAACTCTTTTGAAGACCTCATCTGCTGAACAGAACTTCTTCTTTCGGATTTCTCTGACCAACTTCTCTTTGTTATTTTTTATCCTGGACAGAAATCTTTCTAGGATAATCTGCTTCTCTTCTGGATCTTGTACAGTATAAAAGTATCTAGTACAAACTATTCTAAATCAGTTAATACTAGGATATTCTCATCTGAATCTTCTTCTGAGGGGTCTTGTTCATAACACGAACATTCACTGTTTTCACAACAATTTACTTCATTGAAATCCTCATTATCAGAACTAGTGTTACTATGAATGTGATTTAGTATCTGACCCAGTTTCTCCTTTATCCCTTCAGAGTCAGATTCAAGCAAAGCTTGGATCTCTTGCTTCACTTTTGATTTAAAGCAGTTGGAAGCTTTATGTCCCTTTTGCCCACACTTGAAGCAGAGTAAATCATTTGGCTTAGTTTCTCTCTTGAAGGCACTTTCTTTGTTGTATGCACTATTATGCCTTCTTCTTCTGATGGGCTGCTTCATTCTTTTGCTATTTTCATGACCTCCTTTATGCTTTTTGTGAGATCTTACCTTTCTATTTTCATATGGATCTTGAAAACCAAATTGATAGCAAAAATCTCCTAATTCCCTTTTTCCAATAGTTCTTTGCTTCTTGAGTTGTTCTTTGATCTTCAAGTCATTGCATAACTCAGCTCCAACCATTTGTATTTTCTGAGTTATTTTCCCTATGTCTAGCCCCTGATAATTTATACTCCCTTCTCCTTCTTTCCTTAGAGAATTTCTAACCTTTTCAGCAAACAAGGGAGGTAGGCCAGATATATACTTTTCTTTCCAAAAATCTTGGTTAGGATCTGGGAGAGTATATAATTTTGATAGGAAAGAATCTTTATACCATCTGAAATCTGACATGGTCTTGCATCTCAAGTTGATCAATTGTTCTCTATTCTTCTCATAGATATCTTGGTAGTTTCCAGCAAAGTGGTAAACTATGTTGCAAAGCAAGGTTGAAATGGCATCTGAAACACTTCCAAGAGATTGTCCTTGCTCATTTGTCAGAATGATTGGTCTGCCATTATTATCTATCTTGACAGCTTCTATGATGGTTTGCCTTTGGGTTTCATCCAGGTAATGATCCCACCAACCCCTTAATTGTCCAGAGAAGCCTATGATAATCATTTGTGCGGCTTCCTTTTCTTTGTTACCATTTGCTATGCAAGCATTTGCATACATAATCATTTGATGGCACATGGTGAAAATCTGATATTCTACAAAACCATCTAGATTCCATTCAACTATCTCCTTTCCATTGAAGCATGTCATGTTTGCTATGTGGGGCAATTCTTCAAACTGAAGATCTGCATAGGTTGGCCTTGGGTAATAATTTCTTGTCATAGCTGTCTGGGTAGTTGTTTTGAAGGCTCTAATTTTGTTTATAACATCTTCTCTTTCTTCCTCAGTTATCTGGTTGACATTCTTGTTGACCTTCAAGTTTCCCAACTTGTTGGATAACTCAATAATCAAATCTTCAGATATAGATGATCCCATGGGCTTTTGTTTCCCAAGTTTGATTTTTGAGGAAGCCATTTGAGGAACAAATGGAGGGACAACTATTTGGGTATTGGGAAGATCAGATTGAGAGCTAGACGGAATGTTTACCTTTACTTCACTCTTGTTTGGTTTTGCTCCGTCCATGAGGATGGCTTCTATGCGGTCGGTCTGCTGTCCAATGACATGCAGGGATATATTTGAAAAGTTTTGTTGCTCCACAAGATGGCCTATGTGTTCCACTTTCAAGGGCTCACTATAAGTGGTCTTGGATATGTTTTTGAGTGGGCAAGCTTTCACACTTTCACCTTTGGTATTGACTTCCAACTGGATGGGCTCAAAAGGTGGATGGATAGATTCTACTTGCTTTCCACTAGCAGTTTTCCAATCTTTAGACACCCTTTTTATCATGGCTATCTTGTCATCATCAGACTGAATCTCTTTTTCTTTTCTGGGATCTGGTTTGAAGAACTCTTCAAAGTGCCTGATTTGGCTATTTTCATACCAATCAAAGAAGAATATATTCTTCTTCTGCTCCATCATCTCTTTGTGCCAAACCTCTCTAATCTTCAGCCTAAAAGGCGGATCCACATTTTTGAAATATCTTTCCTTCTTGGGCTTATTTTTTGGAAGAGCTATCTCAGCTCGAAGAAGCTTTTTGTCTATCTGGAAATCATCCTCATCTTCCAGAACAATGACACAATCTGTTCGACATTCTGGATCTTCGACTCCAATGAAATTGACTTCGAAGTCAGATATCGATGGTTCATAAGAATTATCCTCATATGTGGCATAGACAATATTATGTGGTACAGAAAGTGCACCCATGATAGACTATGACGAAGATGAATAAGAACAAGACAATGGATCACACTATTGCAGATGGAATATGCACTATTGAAGATTGGGCTATCTTTTCGGTAGTCAAAAAGAGAATTATGAAGACCTTTTACAAAAATCAAAAAGAGCTATAATAATGTCTATGGATAGTCAAAAAGAAACATTATCAAGATGCTTTTCAGAAGTCAAAAAGAGAATGATGAAGAATAATACTTATCAAAAGTCAAAAAGAAGAATCATGGAGAATAATACTTATCAAGAGTCAAAAGGATCATCATGTCCGCCATGAAGACATTCCCTTGCCACCCCTATATAAGGAGAAGAAGAGGCAAGGAGGAGGGCATCGCCTACAACACACATCCATTTTCCACATCGATCGCCTACAACGCATCCATTTCCACTTCCATTCCACAACACCTAGTCCACACCTCCTCTCATAAGTGTAGTAGTAGTAGTAAGTGTGCCATGTACTCTAAATAAAAGACTCGCATCCGAGTCTGTGTGAGAGTCAGTAAGAGTCTAATGAGAGTCTTGTAATCCGAGTTGTTGTACGTGTGTCAAGATCCTGGTGTACTACTTAGAGGATTCGTCCCTCTGACTATCAAGGTACCTAATATAAACCAGGACTATGTTATCATAAGTAATATTCTTCATAATATATCTATGCTTGAAAACCCAAAAAGATTTGTGTTTATCCTTTAGTTATCTATATCTATATTGTGTGATTTTATCATATGTATTGTATTGTTCTTCTTTACAGTATCTTCTGTGCTTATCATTGTGTTGCATAATAGTTAGATCTTGTTATGTTGCATGCTTGTTCTTCCTTCACCACCTTCTGTCCACCACATACACCATCCTACCCATCCTTCTACCACCCACACCACAGCCATAATCCTCTATCCGTCCTCGACCTGACCACCTGGGGTTCCATATATATATATATATATATATATATATATATATATATATATATATATATATATATATATATATATATATATATATATATATATCCCTTATTCGTTTGTTCATATAGGTAACAAAGTGCAGGCCGATCATTGATGTTTATAAAAAACAATGCTCTGAGATTGAAAGTCTCCTTTTTGTTCGCATCCCACACATTGTTGCTTCCATAGGGTTAAAAGTTCATCAACCAAACGTCTTAGGTACACATCAATATCGTTGGCATGTTGTTTTGAGCCTTGGATGAGGACATGCAGGCCGTCCCGGGGTATTTGGAGGCCCTGTACAAAATAAACTCCCAAAATGAAGGCACAAATTTATAAATTTGTTAATTACCTAAATCACACATCCTTTTGTTTCTTGTACGTTTTTATGTCCAAAACCGTATTTTCTAACTCCATTTGAAGCCTGTAGTTTGTCGGATCACAGAAGATAAATTAATGCACTTCAACACTTCTACATGAAAAGATGAAAATAACAAAAATCCATGGATGCACTAGTGTACGTGAACTAATTATTCTATGGAGGAAAATAATAACCTAAACTAAATTGGGCTAAAAATTGAAGTGTTGGCTTGTGGAGTAATTTCTGATGCATAAGCCCTAATGGAGATGTTGCTTCACTAACTGCTGATGGTGATGGAGTAATCACACCTAGATCGTGGGTGCTGCCATGCAAAAGCAGTGTACGACATGCTGGCATGCGCACCTGCTGTCTGGCTGCCTGGTGCCTACGAGGGCTACATGGCGTCGTCAAAGCCAGGCCGTAAGGCACGACCACAATGCTGATACAGGACGAGAGAGAAATACAAACCTATAACCCACTAGAGAGATTAACAAAGTGAATACAAAGCAAGCGATAAGGCGATTGGAAGCGATGATTGACTGCCTTAGGGCTAAAACTTGTTTGGCTGCAGCAGTTAATAAAAACAAAAGGCCAAAATATAAATTGGAAATTGCCTACTCCATAATTCTGAGGCCTTTGACAGGTGGAGGCCCTGTTCCGCCGCACAATCCACACGTGCTCAGGGACGACCCTAGGACATGCATCATGCTAAACTTCTGCTTCATGCACAACCAATAAGGAAGATTGAAGATACATAGGGTCACGGGCCATGTACTGTGTGTGATGTCAAACTCACCAAAAGGATTCATTCCATCAGTGCTTAAACCAAACCTTATGTTCCTTGCATCCTCCTCAAAGTTCGGAAATTCTGTGTCAATGTTTCTCCACTGAGAACCATCTGCAGGGTGTCTCAACTTCTCATTTTGTTTACGTTCTTCTTTGTGCCATCGTGTCAACTTGGTGTGCACCTTATGTTTGAACAAATGCTTCAAACGTGGTATTATAGAAAATACCATATCACCTTTGCTGGAATAATCTTCTTAACACGCTCCCCGTCAACATCACCCGTGAATCTCGCCTGATCTTATACCGTAGTGTCTTGCAAACAGGACAAGCTTGTAATTTTTCATATCCCTTGCTATGATAAAGGATATAATTATTAGGGCATGCATGTATCTTCTGTACATCCAGTCCTAAAGGGCAAACAACCCTTTTTGCTTCATATGTGCTTGAGGGAAGTTCATTGCCCTCAGGAAGCATAATCTTTACGATTTTTAAAAGCTTCATGAATCTCTTATCGGTGACACAAATTGCTTCCTTGCACTGCGTCATTTCCAAAGTGGTACTCAACTTTTTGTGACCCTGTTTGCAGTCAGGATACAACTTCTTGTGATCCTCCAACATCTTTTCAAACTTATTTTTAATATCCTTCATATTTTTGGAGTCTTTCCGTGCATCTTGCAACACCTTACCTAGTTCGCCAAGTGGTTCATCTTCGGCACAATCTTCTCCACCTTCGCCCATTGGAATATTTGAAAAGGCTTCGCCTTCAACCCAATCAACTGGAATGTTGTTATCATCACAATCATCTTCTTCACCGTCTTTCGTTACAACTCCTCTTTCACCATGCTTGGTGCAAAGAATATAGTTTTCCACCCATCTATATTTGTGATCCTGAAGAGTCTTTCCTTTTTATAACTCCTTGTTATTTTTGTACAATCTACATGGACAACACATGAAATCCTTCACGGACTTGTTCATCTCTATCGTTTGGAGAAATGTCATTAGCCCATTAATAAATCCATGCCGTACTGGTTACCACAATCCATTGTCGATCCGATCCATTTGAAAAAACAATTTATTTACTTCTCCATTTGTAAAGCAACAAATGTAAAAAAAGAACTAACTACCTCTAACTATTAAAAATAAATATAAAATATCTATGTAATATAATAACATAATTAACTATCTTTAACTATTAAAAATAAAACTAAAAATCTCTAAATAATAAAACTAACATAATTATCTATCTCTAAATATTTAAACTAAAGAGAAAAATATCTAAAAATTAAAACTAACATAATTAACTATCTCTAAGTATTTAAACTAAAGCTAAAAATCTCTAAATATTAAAACTAACATAATTACCTATCTCTAACTATTGAAAATAGAACTAAAAACCTCTAAATATTAAAACTAACATAATTAGCTATCTCTAACTATTTAAAATAAAGCTATAAATCTCTAACTATTAAAACTAACATAATTACCTATCTCTAACTATTTAATATAAAGCTAAAATCTCTAAATATTAAAACTAAAATAATTAACTACGTCTGACTATCTCTAATTATTTATAATAAACTAAATATCTGTAAATATTTTAACTAGCACAACTAACTATCTTTCTAAATAGACACACTATCATAACTAACATATCTTCTTTCTAAATCTTCATGTATAAATGAAAAAAATTTCCAAAGATTCTAAATCTAAAAAACACAAATTTCTCTAACTAAAAGCACAATCTTAGAATACTACATAGTAGAGAATAGAAGATTGAGTTTCAAACCTTTAGAAGATGTTAGGACAACAAAACACCTTCAAATCGTGGAAAAAAGGGCATCAAGTCTCTAAACCGTCAGCCCGAGCTCAATTTGTTCGCTCCAAGGTCAATTTGTTGGAGCTGAGCTCGAGCTCGGGGAGGAAGAAAGAATTTTATAGATAAACACTTTGTACCGACTGGTGTTACCAGCAGGTACTAAACTGTGACAATTAGTACCGCTAGTAACACCCCACCTATACAAAGTGGAGCGAAAGACATTTAGTATCGACTGGTATTACCAGCCGATACTACATGGCTCCCAGGGTCCACTACCTGTTGCGCTGGTCCGATCCACACCGCCATTTAGTACGAGCTGAGGACACCAGTCGGTATTAAATTTGTTGTCAGGGTACTGTTCCTCGTAACGGGTACTAACGTGTTGGACCAAAGATCGGTTCTCTGGTGCTCTGTCACTTTTGTTATACGAACCGTACATACAACACATGAAAGAACAAACAAAAACCATACTTATACCAAACAACATGAACCCGGTAAGTCGTACTAGCTTGCACGATGTTTTGGCATAGTAATATTTCTCATGTTTGTGAATAAAAAAATTTCTCCTGTTTTGCTTCTCGGAAACGAAAGAGAGAGATATGGGCACGCACGCCCAAGCCCGCGTGCCTGCCTAGTCCTAGTGCCCGGCGCCGCCCTGGCTGGGGCCTGAGTCCTTGATCTCGCCGAGCATGTCGATGCTCATCCCGAACTTGTTCCCGCCGCCGTGCTCTGCCGCCCCGACCATCGTCTGGATGTCGCCCGCCGGCGATTCCACCACCACCGCCGAGGGCACGCGCGCATCGTCGCCCTCCGATGGCGGCGACGGCTCTTCCTTCAGCGGCCTGGCGTCGGCGACCGTCGCCGCGAGCACCAGCAGGCACGCCGTCGCCAGGAGCAGCGCGACGACGACCCCGAACTTGGATGCCATTATATTCTCCCTCGCCACCGGTCAAACGAAGAACGCTCTAGTGGTATGCCGTCTGTTGCAGATGGTGTGTCGTCTTCTAATCTGTTTGTCAGTGGAACGAAGAAAGCCGTGCTTGGTTTGCGTGCCTTCTGCGGCGTGGTGTTTCGGGGGGTTATATAGGCTGGGCTGTGGGCTCGATCTCTCGGTCGCCAACTCGCCATTGACGGGGGTGTGGTCAGTGGCCGGCGCGCGCCGTCGTTGGAAAACCAGCAAGCGATCAGAGATCAGCACAGATGGCTAGCTGCCGGAAGCATCGTGGAAGCGACACCGGGGTACGAGGTCGCCGGCCACGCACTTGAGAAATTCCGCGCCCCCCAGTGGACTTTGATCTTTGAAACCAGGTGCCGATCGACGCCGACGTGACATCCTGACATTATCAGAGGCGCATGTTAATTGGATCATTCGAACGATCGGTCCATCGAAGTTGCAGGATTTCCTGGCAAACAACGTAACGGTGGCTTGTTCGATCTGCATTGCTCAAGCATTGGTGTCGGTCTATCCGGTGTTGGCAAATTTTTTTCTTCTCCAACACGCAGAAGAGCTCAAATGAGGAACCGACGGTTTGCAGTCAAAGTTTTCACGATCACAGTCCAATTATTCCCTCTTACGCAACTTTATAAGCTCATTTTTAGTGTGCATATTTCTCCAACAGTCTAAGCATTCCTTGGACTTTCCAAGTTTTCAATGACTCTGGTCTGCTGAATATGGGTACAGGAAAGATCGTTACGTAGAAAGGTACTCCGTAGGTTGGACGGATGCGAAGAAAGCGACGGAAAGTGCGCGAGCGCTACGTGAGACCGACCAAGCCATTTCTGACTCGGTTTCAGCTTGCTCGTCTCTCTGGGTGACTAGCTCACCGCAGCTCATCCAGCGTCTCATCCAGCAGCTCACAGCGGCTCGACCTGCGCCACCGCTGGTGTTGAGGCAGGGGCGGTCTGCCGGTCGCCCTCGGCTGCTGCAGGAGGATGTGACGGTAGAACGGGGAGTCATTGTCATCGGAGAGGGGTGGGGTGTCGTCTCTCCATCGGTCGGAGCTGCTTCCCCCAGCTGTCGGAGTGGCCGTTAGGGAAAAACAGAGCCGCGTCCAGGGAGAGAGGTGTAGGTGATGGCGGACCGCCGGCGGAGGAGAGGAGGGAGGCGGACTGCGGGTGGGAAGGGGTGGGCGTCGGGGTGGCGGGCAATGTGGGGGCGATCGAGGGGAGCTGGGGAAGGAGCCATCACAGAGGCCGAGGCGGGCGCAACAGGTGCGTCAAAGGTCTCCTCGTCGTCAAGGAGGTCGTTGTCGTCGAGCTCCACCACGACGGGCATGGCGGATGGCGGCGTTATGCAGGGGAGGGTGGACGGCAGCACGGAAGCGAGGGCGGATAGAGCTGTCGTGACCGAAGTGACCGCCGGCTGGGGTTGTGGCTGTCGGGACCGGAGTGGTCACTGGCGGCAACGACGGCGGGTCGTGGTGTGGGCAGCTAGGGTATCCTCCCTATGGCCACGATCATTTCCTTCAAGTCTGTATCGTCTGGCATGGCACAAGAATCGACTGTGGGTGGGGATGGATGTTCCTGGCAATGATGTTGACAAACAGTTATTCAAAGCAAGCACATCGGTCACGTTAGGGGATGGTGCTCGGGCTACACCGGTGGAAAAACGACCTTTGTTCCCAAGCATTTGTCCCGGTTCAACTTTGGAACCGGGACAAATGCTTACCCGGGACTAAAGGTCTGGCGTCCAACGGCTCTGAGCCGCAATTATTGGCGCCAGACTTTAGTCCCGGGTGGTATTACCACCCGAGACTAAAGGCTCATCTTTAGTCCAGGGTGGTAATACCACCCAGGACTAAAGGGTGCGCCTATATATCCCTGCCTCCCTTCTTCTTCCTCTGCCCGAGCTCACATTCACCCGAGAGCTTAAGAGATAGTTTGTGAAGAGCTAGCTAGTTCTTCTCCTAGGGAGGTGATGTCTAATTTTTTCGTCATCAATTTGTGAAGATTTCTCTCCTCCAAAGTGTTGCTAAGGTTTGATTCTTCATCCTTCCTTCATTTGTTATGATTAAATTTCGTTTTTATGGTTAGAAATGGAGAAAATATGGATTTAGATTTTTAGGTGGTAGGAGGAGATGATGTTTTCAGATGTTTTAGATTTAGCTAACATTGTATTTAGTTTCACATATTTTTTTAAGCATGGTTTCACATAGGGATTTATCCTCTAATTTTATAGTTTTTGCTATAGAGATAATTGATTTTAACTTTTAGATGAGAGATGCATTTAATTTTACATTTAACTTAATTTATTAGAAGTTAGTTTATTAAAAAATAGTCATTACCAAATAAAAATATACTACCTACCTATTTAATTCATTTTTGTTAAATATTTCTTGTTTTAATTTAGAATACATTTAGGCATTCTCTTTTTTTTCTTTTTCCATATATACAGTCGGTTAGACGTTCTGTACCAGTAGCCTTACATCCTAGCTAGCTACAGTCCAACATCACCGACGAGCTAGGGCTATACGTGGCTCGGTGATGTTGGGCTGTAGCTAGGTAGGAGATGCAGGGCTGTAACTTGGTGATGTACTGTAAGTGGGAGAGCGAGGTGCGTGTATATGATGGTGAGGTGAGGTTGTACTTCCTAAATGATCAGGGTGATTAGAAAAGGTATAGTGCAGACTTACGTCGCCTCCGGGCTCAATGCACCTGAACGAGCTCTTGCACTTATCTGTTTAGTTATTAGAAAATGAGAAAATAGGTCTTATATATTTTGTTTTTATATAGAATAGATTTAAGCATTCTCTTATTTAAGCATTGTTTTATATATATTACAGAGTAGTCCAGAATAACTATGGCAAGTTATTCTGGTCACGGTGGTCGCCGTGGAGGTCGCCATGGCGGCGGTCGTGGAATCAGTTTTGATGACCGGCCACCTTTGGCTCGTCGTCCAGGCATACACTTCACCTATGGTGTGATTGAGTTACCTACTGGTGATCGAAGTTAGGGACCTCGTCCCAACATAGTAATATTCTTTCGTTGTATAAATTTGATGTTTACGTACTACACACGGTTAAGAGGACTTATGAAAGGACCGCCGTGCAGGCATGCTTACAACAACTAAACACTAATAGGTATTTTGTGCCAGATTACTCTTATTTTCTAATAAAGTCACTCGAGGAAGGAGAAAGTGTCACCACGACCGCAGAGAGACTTTGTCGGCTAAATGAACATGACATGGTATGGAGCACCATTTAATTTTTTTTAATATTCTTATTCAGTATTTTTAATGCGTCGTAATAACATTATTCTTAACTGTAGGATATGTTTGGTCAAACCTTTGCGGCAATGAGCTTTCATGCAATTCTAGAGCAAGTGATGGATGTTGTGGGATTTTCTTACACAGATTCAAATGCTATACAAACAAGAAATTGGAAGTATCAGGCTCATCTTTCATTTTACAGACCATATCAGTTTTCCTCACCACCACTGTTTGAAATTTATGGAAGTCCCTGTGACCGTAATTGTGAAGCGATAGAGAGTGCACTGATCCATTCTCTGGCATATTTCGCTGAAGTTCTCGACTTCAAGATCGGAGACTTCAACTATATGGACTATCTAAGGAAGAAGAATGAAGTATGAAATATGTGTCGTGCATTGATGCACCCCTCTATCTTTGTTAAGACCGTACCTTAAGTATTCATGTATGAACTTTTTATGTTTGTAAGACCTTAATTAAGTATTGATGTATGAACTTTTTTATATTTTTTGTTAAGACCTTAAGTATTGATGTTAGGCCAGTGACTAATTTATTGGAAACCTTAAGTATTAGGGTTCTCACCTCCAAAGTATTGATTAAGCCTTAATATTAGCCTTTATCACAAATTTTGGAGACCTTAATATATATTAAACTAAAAAACAACAGGGTCATTTGGGGGGGCGATTCTTTAGTCTCGGTTGGTAAACCAACCCGGGACTAAAGGCCAGCCCTCCACGGGCGCAATGATTGGGGCCGGCCTTTAGTCCCGGGTGGTAAACCAACCCGGGACTAAAAGGCACCCTTTTGTCCCGGTTGGTCTTACCAACCAGGACAAAAGGCCTCCCCTATACAAAATCGACAGCACGCACCCTTCTTCTTCCCTGCCCGACCATTTTTCACCGAGAGCTCAAAGAGCAAGCTCCTCTCAGCTCCATGGCGCCTCAAACCTAGGGAGGTGCTGCCCAAATTTTTCCTCATCAATTTTTGGAGTTTTCTCACCTCCAAGGTGTTTCTAAGGTATTATTCTTCATCCTCCATTCATTTGTTGTGTTTAAATTTTGTTTTATGATTTAGAGAAGGAGAAAATAGAAATTTTGATTTAAGAGCTAAGAGATGAGGTTTTTAGTATACTTTAGATTTAGTAATAAGTAGTTATCATTTGTTATGATAATCTTCTATCGTTCATTTGTACCAAGATTTTTTTTGTTTTTATAAAAATTTTACTTTTAGCTAGCTTTATTTATTATTAGAGAAAATAGAATTTATTAATTTAGTTATTAGAAAATGAGACCTAGGGATAGTGTATATTTTTTATACTTAAAATTTATGTCACAATTAAGAAAATAAAAAATTTGATTTAAGAGCTAAGAGATGTAGTTTTATATTAGTATACTTTAGATTTGGTAATAAGTAGTTTTCATTTGTTATGATTATCTTCTTTCATTCATTTGTACTAAGATTTTTTTTTGTTTTTATATAAATTTTACTTTTAGGTAGCTATATTTAATATTAGAGAAAATAGAATTTATTAATTTAGTTATTAGAAAAGGATACCTAGGGATAGTGTTGTAGAATTAATATGGATATTTTTCACTTAATATGATGCAGATGAACCGGCAATGGATGTACAACACCGACAGACGGTCAGCGGAGTACATTACCGGCATGCATGGTTTTCTCGAAGTGGCGAAAAAAACAAGGATGCGAGTGGGTTCATGTGTTGTCCATGCTCCGATTGCATAAACGAAAGAAACTACCATGACCCGGGCACACTTCACCTCCACTTGATGAAATACGGATTCATGCCGAACTATGTGGTTTGGACCAAGCACGGTGAAAGAGGGGTTGTGATGGAAGACGACGAAGAAGAGGAGGAGGGTATTCCGGACTGGGCCGCAGGTCAAGCTTTTGCAGATACTTTAATGGAAGATGCTGACGAACAAGAGTTACCAGCACATGCTGACGGGCCTGCTGATGATCTCGGCCAGGTTCTACAGGATGCACATAGGGACTGTGAAAACGAAAAAGAAAAGGCAAAGTTCCAACGTATGATCGAAGATCACAGAAAACCGTTATACCCAGATTGCAAGCCAGGTCACAAAAAGCTTGGTACTACACTAGAAATGCTGCAATGGAAGGCAAAACATGGTGTGTCTGATAAGGTATTTGAAGGGATGCTAAAAATTGTGAAGGACAAGCTTCCGGAGAACAATGAATTACCGTCCACCACATATGAAGCAAAACAGACTGTGTGTCCTCTTGGGTTGGAGGTACAGAAGTTTCATGCATGCCCTAATGATTGCATCCTATATCGGGGTAAGGATTACGAGAATTTGGATGCTTGTCCTATGTGCAAAGCGCTACGTTATAAGATTCGGCGATATGAAGATGCTGGTGATCTCCAGGGGCACCGTGACAAGACGAAGAAAGTTCCGGCGAAGGTTATGTGGTATTTTCCTATAATACCACGTTTGAAGCGTTTGTTCCAAAACAAAGCACATGCTAAGTTGATGAGATGACACGCCGAGGAACGTAAGCAAGACAACCTGCTGAGACATCCGGCTGATGGGTCTCAGTGGAGAAAGAATGATAGAGAATTCAAGACATTTTCTGAGGACGGGGAAAGGAACATAAGGTTTGGTTTAAGTACGGATGGTTTCAATCCATTCGGGGAGTTTAGCAGTGGTCATAGCACTTGGCCTGTGACCCTATGCATGTTCAACCTTCCTGGTTGGATGTGCATGAAGTGAAAGTTCATTATGATGCCGGTGCTCATCCAAGGTCCAAAACAACCCGGCAACGACATTGATGTGTACCTAAGACCGTTGTTTGATGAACTATTATTGCTATGGCGGGAAGAGGGCGTACGTGTGTGGGATGAGGATAGGCAAGAGAACTTCGATCTACGAGCATTGTTGTTCATAACCATCAACGATTGGCCTGCCCTAAGTAACCTTTTTGGGCAGACAAACAAGGGATATCGGGCATGCACACACTGTTTACATAGAACACAAGGTATTCATCTCAAAAACTGTAAGAAGGTCGTGTATAATGGTCACCGTTGTTTCCTTCCAACTAATCACCCCTTACGGAAGAAAGGGATGCATTGGAAAGGGAAGGCTGACCATCGTACGAAGCCACCCCATTTTAATGGAGATGCCGTATTTGAGATGATAAATGATCTAAGGGTAGTCTTTGGAATGGGTGCCAGTAGTGAACCTGTTCCAACTGACGCCAACGGGCGTGCACCAATGTGGAAGAAGAAATCTATATTTTGGGAGCTACCTTATTGGCGTAGCCTTGAGGTCCGACACGCAATTGACGTGATGCACCTTACGAAGAATCTTTGCGTGAATGTACTAGGCTTCATGGGTTGTTACGGTAACCCGAAGGATACCAACGAAGCACGAGAGGACCTGAAATAATTTCATAAGATTCCCAAAGTTCCGCGGGAGGGTGATGATGAAACTGATCCGGAAGAGGATGATGATGATGCTGATTACTTTGGTCCTGCTAGTTACACTCTCACCAAGAAAGAGAAGGAAAGCGTGTTTGATTGCCTGAATAGTATTAAGGTTCCGTCTGGCTACTCGTCGAATTTAAAGGGGATCATAAATATGAAAGAGAAGAAGTTCACAAATCTAAAGGCCCACGACTGTCACATGTTGATGACACAGTTGCTTCCAGTTGTGTTGAGGGGTGTTCTATAAGAGAATGTACGATTACTGGTCGTAAAGCTTTGTGCATTTCTCAATGCAATTTCACAAAAGGCAATCGATCCAGCCAAGCTAGGAAAGCTACAGAATGATGCGGTTCAATGTCTTGTCGGCTTTGAGTTGGCATTTCCACCTTCCTTCCTCGATGTTATGACGCACCTCCTGGTACACCTTGTGAAAGAAATTACTATTCTCGGTCCAGTATACCTTCACAACATGTGGCCTTTTGAGAGGTTCATGTCGATCCTCAAGAAATATGTTCTTAACCGTGCCCGTCCGGAAGGAAGCATTGCTAAGGGATATGGAACTGAGGTCATTGAGTTTTGTGTTGATTTTGTCGACACAATTGACTCGATTGGGCTTCCAGTATCACGACACGAGGGGAGGCTACAGGGAAAGGGTACCATCGGAAGGAAATCAAGTTTGAGCAATAATACTGATTTGTTCCATAAAGCACACCTAACAGTCCTGCAACAATCATCACTTGTGACTCCATATAGGACGGAACACGAGCACATTATTGCTTCTCAAAATCCAACCAAATCCCCGGTCTAGATTGCACACCGTCACTTGGAAACATTTCCCTCATGGTTGAGTGAACAACTCATCGGAAACTCAACGATTCATCCACAACTAGCTTTGTTAGCCAGGGGACCTTGTAGCACAATTATAAGATTTCAAGCTTACGATATGAATGGTTACAATTTTTACACGAGAGCTCAAGATCGCAAAAGCACAAATCAAAATAGTGGTGTCCGTATGGACGTCATCGGAAAAGATGGGGGCAAGACCTGCTATTATGGTATCATATAAGAGATATGGGAGCTTGAGTACGGAGCGATGAACGTCCCTCTTTTTTTTTGCCAATGGGTAAACCTGAATGGCGTAAAGAAAGATGAATACGGAATGACAATAGTGGACCTTACCAAGATTGGGTTCAAAGATGATCCATTCGTGCTTGCCAAAGATGTGCATCAGGTTTTCTATGTCAAGGATATGACTAGCATACCGAAGAATAAAAATCCCCAAGAAGCAGGACCACAAGAGGCAAAGCGTCACATAGTTCTTTCAGGTAAAAGAGTAATCGTGGGAGTCGAGGACAAAACAGATCAATCCGATGATTATGATCAGTTTGATGGCATGCCTCCGTTCGCTGTCGAAGTTGACCCAAGCATATTGCTTGGACGTGAAGAGACACCGTACTTACGTGCTTGAGATTAATGTCGTAATGTAATGATTATTGATCAAATCAATTGTGTAATGCTAATGTGATCAACTCTTTTATTGGTCTCCAACAAGTTAACGATTCTGAAGTCCATGCACTTTGCAGTGTTGTATCGATCTCAAAATTTTTATGAAGCTTGAATATGTCATGTGAGATTGACCCACCAAGTTTGAGATTTTTCTGAATTAATTTACTATTTCTTTCGGTTTAATTGAATTTCCGTGCGACATCACCTAGGAATTAAAAGTTGAGCTGAGAGCACCCCTGAAACGATCCGGAATGGTGTCAAACTTGGCCACAAGTTCTCTTGTGCCTTAGGAGTCTAATTTATCTGAAAGCCGAATCATAATTCTTGAGTCATTGATGTGTAATTCACAATATTCTAGCTCCTTTAGCACGAAGAAAAAACCTAAAATACATTTAGTTATCAGAAAAATCTAAGATCTTGCGTGAGCTAATATTTTGAGTGTAAATGACAACCAAAAAAATTTCAGACCATTTCGACATAGATGGAGTACACGTGCTTCACAAAGCTATATGGAACCTTTCATTGAATCATGTTTATACCACTTATGTCTTAACGATTCTAAAGTCTATGCACTTTGCAGTGTTGTATCGGTCTCAAAATTTTTATGAAGCTTGAATATGTCATGTGAGATTGACCCACCAAGTTTGAGATTTTTCTGAATTAATTTACTATTTTTGTCGGTTTAATTGAATTTTAGTGGGAATGCACATCAATGTTGCAGATGAAAATTGAAAGTTAATGTTTACAACTCTAAAATATAATTTTGCATAGCAAAGTACAGTTTATTATATTTTAACTCAATATAATTTTGCATGGAAAAAATAGTAAAAGTTACTATATTTTTTTATTTCAAAGAGATAGAATGTGAAAATGAGAAAAGAAATGGGAGGGGGAAAACAGTTCCCGCCGAAAATTACACTTTAGTCCCGGGTGGTGTTACGACCCTAGACTAAAGAGGGGCCTTTAGTCTCGGGTGGTAACACCACCCGGGACAAAAGGGCGAAATTTTGCCCTTGGGCCCTCCAGCGTGAAAGGGACCTTTAGTCCCGGGTGGGGATACGACCCGGAACAAAAGGGAGGCCTTTTATCTCGGGTCGTATCCCCACCTGGGACTAAAAGCTCTTTGCTCCCGGGTCTGTTTACGACCCGGGACTAAAGAGGGGGATATATATCCCACGGATCCACCCCTCTTCTTCCCCAACTCCTCCACTTCGTCACCACTTCACTCATTCTCCGCCGGCGTCGTCCCCCTGCTGTTCTCCGTCGGTCGTCGTCGTCCCCCTACTGATCTCCGTCGGTCGTTGTCGCACCACGCCGTCGTCGACCCCGTCGCACCCCGCCGTCCTTGCCCGCGCCTGGCCGTCGACACGTCCCCGCGCCCTCCGCCGCCGGAGCTACCGGCCGCCGCGTGGATCTCCGTCGTCCGCATGCCGCCCGTCGACCCCGCCCGCGCCCGGCTGTCGTCCCCACGCCCGTCCACGTCTCCGCCGTCGCCCCCGCTCTGCTGCCGCCGCTACCGCTCCGCCCGTCGACCCCGCTCCGCGCCGACCCCCACGCCCGGCCGCCGTCTCCGCCGCTCCAGGCCGCCGCCTGCCGCCGCTCCCGGCCGCTGTCGCTCCCGGCCGGTGAGGCCTCTGCTGACGTCAGCCCCTGATGGCTGACGTCAGCAATTTTTTTTATGTTTTCAATTAATTTATTTATGAATTTAGATTAGAATTAGAGATTTAGAATTGAATTTAGATTTTAGAATTGAATTTAGAGATTTTAGAATTGAATTTAGAGATTTATATTTGAATTTAGAGATTTAGATTTGAATTTAATTAGTGTTTTTAGATGAAATGTATTTAGAGATGAAATATGTATCGCTCGCCCGACAATTAGGTAGTATCGCTCGACACGCTCGATTCTTTCCCGACTCGCTCGACCCCGACACTTAGGTTTTCTCGTTCGACTCCCGCCCGACTCGCTCGACTCCCGCCTGACTAGCTCGACCCCGCCCGACACTTGGTTTTCTCGCCCGACTCGCTCGACTCCCGCCCGACTAGGTCGACCCCGCCTGACACTTAGGTTTTCTCACCCGACTCGCTCGACTCCCGCCCGACTAGCTCGACCCCACCCGACACTTAGGTTTTCTCGCTCGACTCGCTCGACTCCCGCCCGACACTTAGGTAGTCTCGCTCGACTCCCGCCCGACTCGCTCGACTCCCGCCCGACACTTAGGTAGTTTCGCTCGACTCTCGCCCGACACTTAGAAATCATTTATGTATTCAGAAAATCATTTATGTGCTCAGAAAATCATTTATGTATCTAGAAATTCATTTATGTATTCAGAAAATCATATATGTGCCCAGAAAATCATTTATGTATTCAGAAATTCATTTATGTATTCAGAAAATCATTTATGTGCTCAGAAATTCATTTATGTATTCAGAAATTCATTTATGTATTCAGAAAATCATTTATGTGCTCAGAAATTCATTTATGTATTCAGAAAATCATTTATGTATTCAGAAATTCATTTATGTGCTCAGAAAATCATTTATGTATTCAAAAAATCATTTATGTGCTCAGAAAATCATTTATGTATTCAGAAATTCATTTATGTTTTCAGAAATTTCTAGTTATGGACAACAATGAGGACGAGGAGCGGCTGATGGAGAGCCTTATTGCTGGGGGTTCAAATACGGAGGTCCCAACCTTCACCAAGGAGGAGCGTAGCCAGGCGGACGCGTTCCTCAACATAACCGCGGACATCGACACCCGCACCGCGGACATCGACACCCACGCCGAGGACAATAATGAAGACCTTTTCATAGTTAATGCAGAAGGTTCCAACGAGGTATATATATCATGCATTAACAAATGCATAAATGCATTAACAATGAGGTATATATATCATTCTGGAACCCCGCGTGAATAACAAATCCGCAACTTGTAGGCTTCAACCTCGACAAGCAAAAAGACTAAGAGAGGCCGTACAAAAGTAATCGTCGATCATGACGTGAAGTTTCATATTGCTGAAGTCAACGAGCTTGGCCAGCCATGGGAACCAAAGAAGGTCAGGGACAAGTTTGTGTCCCAATGCGGTGCTATTGTGAGGGACAACGTGCCCATATCATATAGAGAATGGAAGTGAAAGGAAGATAATCCATGGGTGGTTCCGGATTCAGTTAAGAATATGTTATGGGATGATATCCTAAAACACTTCACACTTCCACCGGGTGTGAACGCAAACCTTGTGAAGCAGTGGACTCTCACGAAGATGGCAACTCAATTGCAGAGTTTCAAGAAGCAGCTGCACAGAGATTATATCAAGAAGAATCGAACTCCAAATTTTGATGATTATCCCAAGCTAAAGGATCACTGGCAATCCTTTGTGGATTACAAGAATACTGAAGAATTCGCCAAAAAGAGCGCACGAGCTCAGAAAAGTGCCAGTAAGAAGACGGATTACAACCATCGTCTTGGTCGAGGTGGTTACGTGGTTGCAGCACCCAAGTGGCGGAAGATTGAAGAAGACCTCCTCAACAAAGGTATCGTACCAGCGGTCTTTGACTGGGAAGAACGATCGAAGAATTGGTATTATGCCCGCGATGGAAGATTGAACCCTGATGATGGTTCCCTCGAATTCCCACCCACGTTACGGGAGGCGGCACATGAGATAATCAAAAAGAATAAAGACATCAAAACGGGCAGATTGGTTCCTGACAGAGACATGGATGAGCTCACTTTGGCGCTCGGGAATCCAGAACACCCAGGATGTTGCAGGGGCTACGGGGTAGTCCCGTGGAAGTTTGCTTTCAAGGGAAGCGCCGACACCTACAGAAGCCGCAAAAGAAGAAGGGAGCGTGAAGAGGGGCGGTGGCGTGAAATGATGGAGCAGAGACTTAAAGAACAAGAAGAACGTATGAATGCAGAGATTGAACGACGAGTGGCCGTCGCGGTAGCTCAGATCACCCCTGCCGGAGCACTGCCCCAAGCACCGGTGGATCCCGTCATTAGCCCTTCTGCTCGCAAAAGCAGCTGTGCTTCCACAGAGGCCCCCGAAGAACAAAGGGCGGCAAACCAAGAAGAAGTTCAAGTAGAGGACAACGAACGGTACCCTGTGGATGAACTCTGTCAGCGCACCACATGTGAGCTGCACAAGCCGATCGGCAACATCACAATGAAGGTATATATAAACCTGATTATACGTGCAATTATCTCAACCTTTGATGCATGTCTCAGGCATTTAATAACTTCATCATTTCTCTACATATATATAGGTGGCGTACGGAATGGCTTTAGCACATCTCCCAGGACGTACAAGCCACGGCATGCAGATTCCAATTGGCTATGCCTCAGTTGGTTTGGAGGAGATTGCTGACCCAAAGTTTAACGACATAGAGCTAGACTTCGAAGGAGGTGACGGGGAAAGGACACTCCACGATGCGCTTCACAGTATCATATTGTGGCCCAAATGTTACATCATAATACCTAACATGCCGCCACTGATCCCTCCGAGTGTTGCCGAGCAGCAGCCACTATCTCCCGGGCCGTCAACGATCCCTCCGAGTGTTGCCGAGTAGCAGCCACCATCTCCCGGGCCATCACCGGGACGGTCGTCGCTGAATGATTGGAGCTCACCGTCTCCACAATGGGGGAATTCTCCTGCCGCGAGCGATGACGATGACCTCCATCGTCAGCAATCACCACCAAAGCAGCCTTCACCAAAGCCTGCCAAGAGGCGGTCCCGATCAAAATCTACCGCGTCTATGCCCGTGCCAAATCCGGATCCCCCGAGGAAGAAAGGGAAAAAGATGCCTGTTAAAAGGAAGCTACCATATGACATGACAGCATCAGAAAATGAGGCGGAGTGTGCTAAGCAACTCAAGGCGTGGATTGAAGGGAATAAAGAGGCTGCTAAACAGGCACTGCTCGCAGAAAAGGAAGCAGAAAAGAATAAAGATCGTCCGCAGAAACTCAAAGCTTTCATAGAGAACGAGGAAGCAGAAAAGAAAATAGTAAAACCCCTACTAAGTGATTATGACCACTCCCTGGAGAAGTCCCTAAAGAAGAAGAGACAAGGAGGGTCACCAAATAGTTACATCGACCAAGTACCGGGGTCGACAATGCCACAGGATTGTAGGAAGAAGAAGAAGGCAACACAAGCGTCGACGTCGACGAAAGAGCCTTCAACGAAGAAAGCAACACAAACGTCGACGTCGGCGAAAGAGCCTTCAACGAAGAAGGCAACACAAACGTCGACGTCGGCGAAAGAGCCTTCAACGAAGATGGCAACACAAGTGTCGACGTCGGGAGTACAGACTTACGTCACCTCCGGCCTCACTGCAACTGAACGAGCTCTTGCACTTATGGACACAGAACAACTAGCAAATGTCATTCAAATGCAAGAAGCAACAGGGCTCCCACTACAATATGTTCTCGACCACGAATCACCTCCTCGGGACAAAAACTTCGTACCTAGATGGCACTACGAGCATGGGAAATCTTTTGTCAGGCCTGAGTTGGTGAAGAAACTCCCTACTCAGATGTGCAGATTGCATGACTTCTACATGAAGACATCTAAGGCGGGCCTAGAGATGATTGGCATGCTTGTTAAACCGGGAGATTTTGCTGGTGAAGGCGAGAAGTTGGTCTGGCTGCGATTCAAGGATATTTATGAAATTTACCATCTTGACTCCTTGAATACCGATCTTGTCATGGCCTGGTGCCTGTAAGTGACGGTGCAATACATACCCTAATTAACAAATTAATGCATACTCTAATTATTAACTTTGTCTTTCATTTTCTGTAGCCTCGAAATGCATAACATGCAGAAGAATGGTTACCAACGAATAGGTTTCATGGACCCATCTTTAGTTAATCAAGATCAAGTAAAGCTCCAACTAGAAACAACATTCAAAACAATCCTAAAGACCTTGTGTAATTTGCATTACAAGGATTTGATACTTCTACCTTACAACTTCGAGTAAGTGTGATTACCATCTTAATTACTAAGGGTTCGCATTTCTAATTATCTTAGTTAACATTATTTAGTTCTAATCTTTTGAGCTTCCATGTATATACAGTTTCCACTGGATTCTTCTCATAATTGATGTCAACAGAAGCAACATCCTTATCTTTGATTCGTTGAGAAGAGATCCGAACAAATACTTGGACCTTCAAGATATGTTTCAAGAGTAATAATTCTATCCATATGTTCCCTTTTATGCAATAGTGTGCTTTTACTAACACTATCTAGCTCTAACTTTCATTATTTTCTGCCAGAGCTTGGGAAAAATTCAAGGCTGTCAACCCTGGAACATGGAGACCTACAAAAAACTTCTCTACAAATTTTCCGGTACGTAAACCAAATAACAACTTCAGCTTGGGCAAATTAAAAATGTATAACACTAATTTTTCATAATTATCTTCTTCAATTTAGTGTATGAGACAGGAACCAGGGGCACATTTATGTGCATACTATGTGTGTGAGTTCATCCACAATTTCTGCGAGGCAGACCCGTCAGATTATACTGTAAGTATTATTTTAAACCAATTAATAATACATTTTTTCTAACCGCTTATATATTTAATTCTTGTGTGTAATATATTAACTTATTTGCACATTAGAGAACAATATGATTAGGGACGCAATCATTGAGAAGGACCGACTCTTGACGATTCAAGAAAGTCTCTGCGGATTCATCATGGACGAAGTGATTAATCCACAAGGCAGAAATCACTATGACGGTCATCCAATTCATATAGTTTAATTAGCACCTCCAGTGGAACTTTAGACTAGAATTAGAATGAAACGGTATTTTGATGTATATATATACTACTTTCAGAAAATACTATCTATGCTTTCGATGTAATATAATGTGTGTATATATTTATTTATAAGTTTATTCTCTTCATATAGTACGTATAGTAGACACATATAATTAGTGCAAATATTTATACGTAGACGTAAATTACACCCATATACGTGAGAATATACGCATATAACATTATTAGAACAATTGGAATTGAAACAAAAAAAATTCACAGCGGGGTCTTTAGTCCCGGGTGGTAATACAACCCGGGACTAAAGGGGTGGCGCACAGGCGCTGGTGTGCCCTCCCCTTTTGTCCCGGGCGGGGCTACCACCCGGGACTAAAGGGGTGGCGCACATGCGCTGGTGTGCCTTCCCCTTTTGTCCCTGGCGGGGCTACCACCTGGGAATAAAGACCCCCCTTTTATTCCCGGTTGCCCACCCGGTGACAAAAGGGAGGGCCTTTTGTCTCTCCCTTTTCGTCCCGGGTGGGCTTTAGAGACTTAAAACTTTCCCACCCGGGACGGAAGGCTGTTTTTCCACCCGTGCTAGTTTCTGGGAATCATTATCATGGTGGAATGGACAGGCCACAAGGGATCTTGCTCCAAATCTGTATCGTCTGGCATGGCACAAGAATCGAGGTCCGCAATGAACTACACAATGATAACTGAACAAAGGGCTTATGAAAGATGACCAATGCAGTTGAAATGGCTGAGTTTATCTGTTTATCAACGCAGTGCAGGACATCCAATTGACATACAAATCTGATGAAATTCGCTGAGTCTGGACGACAAATGGTGCCACTTACAATGCTTAGTTTGTTGGCTCCTTTTGTACATTCAACAGTACAACAATCTGGAGGATGAGTGTACTGGCTTGTGCTTGGAGCCAGGGGATGACTGTACTGCCTAATTAATCAAACTTATGTAACTCTGAACTCGTGCTGATTTTTTTTTTTAAATTCCTACAAGTACGGAAGTTTGAAAGCAGATATATGAAAAAAAAATCGACCGAAGCGTTCCCTGTGCATCCCTCCTCGGCCCATCTCTCCCCACATCCCTGCCTCACGTCGGCCCTAGGAGCGGTGTGTTGAGACGACCAAGAGAGTGAAGAACAAATCAATCACTAGCCAGCGGAATTTTTTTCTTTGAACAAATTAACACAACTCACCAGCCATAAGCAGTCAGTGGTATTTTTTTCTCATAACAAATCAGCATCAGCCACCGACCGAGCGAACACGCTGAAAAGAAATTAAAGGTAGCCAGAATGCCAGATGAACACCAGCATGCAGCGCTACGATGACCAGCAGCACGTGTGGATTTGGACGTGCAAGGATCCGTGGCGTCACCTGCGCTGATTCGGCTGACTCTGTTTACTGCTCTGTTCCGTTGGTCCTAGTCAATGACAGGAGTCCTTCCCGACGCAACGCTTGTGGAATTTTCGTACTGCCATTGTTCCATGTCCGTAGGCCACAATGCCCGTGCATAGTATAGTGTACAGGATCACCTTTTATTGTCATCATATTTTTATGCGCGTCATGGTAGACTATATACAATTATATATAATATATGCAGTCACAAAGAGTCTGATTGGTTGGCTCCCAAATCTGTCAAGTTAAAACTGGGACAACTTCATAAACTTTGGCATTCACTTGGTTGGCACCCAACTCAAGTCACATTCTAAAATTTTTGCTCATATTTGGTATGCTCAGATTTTAGCTTGCCCAAATTTTGACTTACAACTTTGAACACCAACCAATCAGGCCTAAATAAGCAATTTGCAGGCCAGATTAAGTATAGACCAGTGCCTTGTCATTTGCTATATATGCAAACGGTACACAAAGAACAAACAAAAAAACAACATGAACCCAGTAAGTCGTACTAGTACGTAGTAGCATGCACGATGTGGCAGAGTAAGTTTTTCTTTTGTTTTCGTCTCCCCGAATCCCTGATGAAAGTAACCAGAGAGACAGAGAGACTGGGACGCCCAAGCCCGCACGCGTCTAGTGCCCGTCGCCGGGGCTCGGGCCGGACCCCTTTATCCCGCCGAGCATGTCGATGCTCATCACGAACTTGTTTCTGCCGGCGCCGTCGTCCTCCGCCGTCCCGACCACCACCGTCTGGATGTCGCCCGCCGGCGATTCCACCAGCACCACCGCGGGCACGCGCGCGTCGTCGTCGCCCCCCTCCGACGACGACGTCGGCACCGACGGCTCTTCCTCCTTCAGCGGCCTAGCGTCGGCGACCGTCGCCGCGAGCACCAGCAGGCACGCCGTCGCCAGTAGCAGCGCGACGACGACCCTGAGCTTGGACGATGCCATCTCCCTCGCCACCGATCAACCGACGAAGGATGCTAGTGGTATACTGGTATGTTGCAGACGACTGCGCGCAACACGTGCGTGTGTGATCTTGATCTATTCTATTTGCTGCTGCCAGTGGAAGAAGGCCACCGCGCTTGGTTTGCGCGCCCTCTGCGGCGTGGTGTTCCGGGGGGTTATATAGGCGCGGTGCTCCGGGGACTGTTGACGCTTTTCTGGTCAACACACACAAGCGTTAGATCGCGCGGAAACGTCGAAACGCTGAACTTGCCGAGCTCCTGCCCGGACCGGTCTGACCGGTCAGGGGCACCGGTCTGACCGGTGGCTGTAGAGGCGCGGTGAAGACCTAAGATCGCCGCCTCGGGAGGGACCCCGTCGGAGGTGGCGCGCCTAGGGTTGCTCTGAGGTCGGCAAGGCCACTCAGAACGTCTCTGATCGTCATCGAGACAAACAAGGAAAATACGAGGTTGTAAAAGTTAGTGTTTGAGAGATAGAAGTTGTAGAAAATAATGATCGATTGGGTGATTCCACCTCAAACGGCCGTGGCCCTTTATATTTATAGGGTGGGGAGGTCTTGCCCCGCAAGGAATCCTTTTATAACTCGAAATTCGCTAGGACTCCTCAATTCTACTCGGACTCGGGGTCCACCGGTCAGACCGGTCAGGCCCACCAGTCAGACCGGTGTGGCCGTTGCCGGATCGGCTACAGGACGCTTGACCGGTCAGACCGTCGAGGGACACCGGTCTGACCGGTGGCGTCAGCCTGATCGGCTCTGTGCCAATTTTGGGTGCGAACATATGTCCCCCTGTTTTTTAGTAAAGCTTGCTGTCTAAAAAATAATTCTAAGGTCGATGTGACATTTTACCGGCCATTTTTTGGTCTAAGGGCGATTTTTGCTTTAAATCAGCCATATCCTATCAAGCGTCTTGCCAAACACTTGGATGAAATTTCTTCAAGTACCTCCCGTTGAGAGCCCTCGGAAGCCGCTGTCCTTGCAAAGTCTCCACCATGTAAGAATTCCCAGAACAAACCTTGACCACTTTGTACGGACCTTCCCAACTTGGAGACCACTTGCCGAACTTGTTACTCTTAGATCCAATAGGCAAAATTGTCTTCCAAACCAAATCGCCTACCTGAAAAGATTTGGTTTTTACCTTCTTGTTGTATGCTCTAGCAACTCTTCTTTTATCCTTTTCAATTTCCTCCAAAGCCTCCATACGCTTGTCGGTCACTTCATCAATATTGTCCATCATCAAAGCATAATATGACTCAATATCAAGATTATTCTGCTTTGCAAGTCTATATGTGCCTAGATTCACCTCAACAGGTAAAACGGTCTCCTGACCATACACAAGCTCAAAAGGAGTAACTTTAGTAGCACCATGTCTAGAAATACGATGAGCCCACAAAGCTTCAGATAATACCTCATGCCATCTTCTAGGATTGTCTTCTATCTTCTTCTTGATGAGCTTCACCAATGTCTCGTTGCTAGACTCGACTTGACCATTTGCTTGAGCATAATATGGAGATGAATTGAGTAATTTAATACTATAAGAATCGACAAACTCACGCACCTCTTTAAATATGAACGAAGTTCCTTGATCTGTAGTCAAAGTCTGTGGAATGCCAAATCTATGTATGATATGTCCAGTAATAAACTCAATCAACTCTCTATGTGTCATATTCTTCAAAGGAATAGCTTCAGTCCACTTGGTAAAGTAATCAGTAGCCACGATCACAAAACAATGCCCCTTTGACGACGAAGGATGAATCTTGCCAATAAAATCCAAACCCCATCCTCTAAAAGGCCAAGGCTTGATAATCGGATGCATCAACGCAGCAGGCACCAACTGAACATCTCCATGCTTTTGACACTCTTCACACCCTTTGTAGTACCTAAAACAATCAGCTATCATGGTAGGTCAATAAAAGCAAGCTCGCCTGAGGAGCCACTTCATCTTGGGAGCCGATTGATGAGTACCACAAATACCTTTATGAACCTCTGCCATAGCCAACCTAGCTTGATCAGGACCCAAACACTTTAAGAGCAAATCATCCGCGGTCCGACGATACAATTCATCATCATCAAGAATAAACTTAAGAGCCCATCGTCGGACTTTTCTATCAACTGAACTGCTAGGATTCCATAAATAATCAACCAGAGGCTTTCTCCAATCCTCCACCTCATTTTTATCACAAAAAACCGAGGAACTTTTACCAGGGGACCGGTCAGACCGGTCGGTGACATCGGTTAGACCGGTGTCACCGGTTAGACCGGTCGGCTGCGTCGGCCTGACCGGTGTCTCCAGAGCAAAACACTCGGCTGTAAGCAACGGTTTGTGTTCTTGAAAATTTCTTTTTCGAACATTATAACCAGATGCTTGCTGAGCTAGAGCATTAGCTCTAGGATTTTCCTCTCGTGGCACATGATAGATAACAAATTCATCCATACAAGATATAATGTCTAAACATTTATAAAGATAAGCATTTAAAAAGCCATTTATACATTGACATACCTTGGATACTTGCTGCACAATCAATAAAGAATCTCCATATGCTTCCACATGTTTTACTCCCATGTCATGCAAAATCTCCAATCCAAATAGAAGAGCCTCATATTCGGTTTGGTTGTTAGTACAATCATGATCCAATCGGTTAAGAGCTTCAAAAACAGCCCCACTTGGCGAAATAATGACAATTCTAACACCACAACCATCTTTGCAAACCGATCCATCAAAATGCAACTTCCATGGAGTAAAAGTAACATAACGGACATTCAAATCAAGTTGCTTATCTACTCTATGTCCAACAATAAAGTCGGCAACAATTTGACCTTTCATTGAACTTAATGGCTCATAATGCAAATCATACTCAACTAAAGCATAAGCCCATTTGCCGACTCTACCACTTAAAATTGGTTTATGCAACATGTATTTGAGTATGTCGGTTTGACATGCTACTATGCAAGTACTAGGTAATAGATAATGCCTCAACTTGGTACAAGTATGATATAGTGATAAACACAACTTTTCAATAAAAGTGTACCTTGTTTCGGCGTCCAGCAATCTTCTACTCTCATATGCAACAATGTACTCCTTGCCTTCGATTTCTTGAGTCAAAACACCTCCAATGACATTCTTCTCAGCTGCTACATACAACTTGAAAGGAATACCACTCTTGGGCGCTTGAAGAACGGGTGGCGAAGTCAAATAGCTCTTAATCTCATCAAATGCCTCTTGTTGCTTTGCCCCCAAGTGAAGTCAACATCATTTTTCAACCAAAGTAAAGGAGTAAAAGCATTCACCTTCCCGGACAAGTTACAAATGAACCTCCTCAAGTAATTTACCTTACCCAAGAACTTTTGCAAATCCTTTTTACAAGTAGGTGCTTTAACATTCCGGATTGCCTCAATCTTTTTAGGACCTATCTCTATGCCTTTCTCATGCACAATGAAGCCTAAAAACTTCCCAGCCGATACACCAAAAGCACATTTGAGTGGGTTCATCTTTAATTTGTACCGACGCATTTTTTCAAATGCAAGTCTTAAATCAGCTAAATGAGAATCATCTCCAGCCGATTTGACAACAATGTCGTCGATATAAACCTCTACTATGATGCCAAGCAAATCATGAAAGATTAAATTCATAGCCCTTTGATAAGTAGCACCCGCATTTTTCAATCCAAAAGTCATAACAACCCACTCAAATAAGCCAACAAAACCCGGACAAATGAAAGTCGTTTTGGATATATCCTCATCGGCCATAAAGATTTGATTGTAACCAGCATTACCATCAAGAAAGCTAAGAATTCTATGTCCGGATGCAGCATTAACAAGAAAATCGGCTATAGGCATAGGATATTCATCTTTAGGAGTAGCTCTATTAAGATCTCTAAAATCAATGCAAACACGAAGCTTTTTTGTTCCTTTTTTCTCAACAGGCACAATATTAGAGATCCAATCAACATAACGACAAGGCCTAATAAACTTTGCATCAAGTAACCGATTGACTTACTCTTTCACTCGATCATAAATATCAGGATTAAAGTTTCTACGAGATTGTTTATAAGGCCTAAAACCAGATTTAATAGGTAAATGATGTTCAACTAAATCACGACTTAAACCAGGCATTTCGTTATAATTCCATACAAAGTAATCAACATACTCCTTTAACAGCTTTATTAAATCAGATTTAAACAAAAGATCAAGATTCTTGTTTACAAATGTCGGCCTAGGAATAGTGCCATCACCAATATCAACCTCCTCTAAAGGATCAGCCAACGTAAACCCTTGTCCCAACTTGCTCAAATCATCAAAGTCTTCGATAGCCTCACACATATCGTTCTTATACGCCCGATAGTGCTCTTGCCTCTGTTGCAACCATTCCAGATTTGCATCCATCAAATCAAAAGAGAGGTTCTAGCCTGATCAACGATCGTCTTCATGACAACACTAGCAAAGCCATCTTTGGTAGAATCAATAAGCCTTAAATTAGATAGATCTAAACCAGTTAAGCACTTAAGATTCTCATGATTATCCATAGTTGAGCTATCGGCCACTGCAACACAAGCCGATGTATCACCATGAACAACCTCTACCTCGTCGTCTACCCATTGGATTAAGAATTGATGCAAAGTAGAAGGCACACATTGATTTGCATGAATCCAATCACGACCAAGGATAAGACTGAAGTTACCTTGTGTCTCAGCGACGAAGAATGTCGTAGCCAACGTCTTGCTCCCAATGGTGAGCTCCATAGAGACGACACCTTTAGCTCCCATCAGCTCGCCTCCTCCCACACCGCTGACGGTCATGTTGGTCTTGATCAGCTCATCATCTGAACCTCCCAGCTTCTTGAACAAAGAATACAGCATCAAGTTGACGATCGCTCCTCCGTCCACCAGCATGCGAGAGATAGGCTTCCCATTGATGTGTCCCTTCATGTACAAAGCCTTCAGATGATTTTCAGTAACTTTAGGCTTCTGGAAAATAGCTTCCTTTGGCCCAAAGTCGAGATGCGCGACGTCCTCCTCCGAGAGCAAATACCCATCCATAGACATATGGATCACGTTGATGTCCAAATTCATACGCTCGGGCGAAGAACTGTAGTCAACAAGCTCCTCATCGTCTTCTGGTGTAGGATCCGATGCGGACTTGTCATCACAAACCATGGGAACCAAAGAAGAGAAACCGGGCGGTGTCTCTGGGTCATCGGTCTGACCGTCGACCTCCACCGGTCTGACCGATGTGACCGGTCTGACCGACCCCTCCACCGGTCTGACCGGTGCTGGCTGGGAGCTGGTCTTGACTCTCCACTCTTTCCCCTGAGGTACCATGGGCCTGTACTGGTTGAAAGCTTCGTCCCTTTGCTTCTCTAGCTCCTTCTCCCTCTTCTCTTGAAATCTCAGGCGTTGAAGCTTCCTCCTTTGTGTGCGAGTCAAACCGGGAGGACACCACCTTGGCAAGAAGTACTTGGAGTTGGAGCCACTTCCACTGGCCTCATGGTCATTAGCAGCAGTAAATACCTCTGGAGTTGATGTCACAACCTTATTGTTTGGAACAATCGGTCTTTTGCCATCCTCTCCAATGTGCACATCCATTGACCAAATCTGAATAATATCTTGATTTGTAGTCCTCTCTGGATCAATATCCATCTTCTACACCTCCTCCTTTTGCTTCAGCCTGTAAATTTGCTTCACGGGAGGTGGCGCAGCCTGCCTGGCCACACCGGTCTGACCGGTGGTAGCGACCGGTCTGACCGGTCGGGTTTGGTGACCCTGACCAGAACGGTGAGGAGCCAATCGGTCTTGGACAGGCCTGGAGATTCTGTCGAAAGCTGATTTCTGTCCTCCCCATCCAGGATGAAAGGCTTGTTGATATGGCACCCACATCACTCCATTATCATCATATATCGGGCGTGGTGCATTTGAACTTGATGACGCCCATGGTGGAGTAAAGCGTTGCCCTAGCTGTGATGATTCACCCTTGAGTCTTGTAGCAACCCTTGGAGGTGAAGATGACCCTCCTTGGTGTGTAGGTGACCTCATCCTTTTTTTAATGGCCGATCACTTGTAACGGCCTTTTGCTTGGAATACTTATCAAATAGCATGTCGAAAGTGACCTTTGGCTTAGGACCACTCCCTTGATTCTTTGCTACATTAAGCTTCCAGTTTCCAATCTCCGGACAGCTTGGCTTGATCATCCTCGGACGCCCTGGGGGTGCACCGGTCTGACCGGTCACCTCCACTGGTCTGACCGGTCTGGCCAGAGATGGCTCAGACGGTCGCTGATCAGCGGGTGTGGACGACCCTTGCCCCCCATGTCCAGAGGCACTCACTGTAACCTTGAAGGTCTCTTTGCCATCAGGAGTCTTCTCATACTCAACTTTGTGAACCAGCTCCTTTCCTCTCAAATCGGGCTTAGCCTCCCCGATAACCACGTTCTTGCCTTTAGTTGCTTCAGCTTGATGTGGCCGCACCAGTAACTTAGGCTGCTGTAAATGCATGGTGTTGATTGGAAAAGGGGCTTTATCCACTTGCATCTCATGAAAAGTCAAACGACCTTCATTTATGGCCGATTGAACCTGTCGACGAAACACATTGCAATCATTAATAGCATGAGAAAATGAATTATGAAATTTGCAATATGCGCGTCTTTTCAACTCTTTAAGTGGAGGAATAGTACGAGTTAACTTGATATTTCCAGATTTAAGCAATTCATCAAATATGCGATCACATTTGGAAACATCAAAAATAAATTTAATTTCTTCTTGCCGACCTTTACTAGCCGGCTTAAGAGATGAACAAGAATAAGCTTTTTCTTTAAAGGGCCAAAGAAATTCAGCAGCATAAATTTCTTTATCACTATCGTCCGAACTATCAGAATCATAATCAATAACATGAACATTAGAACGACGTGATTTAAAATTATCTTTCTCTTTATTCATTCGGTTTTCAACAACTAAAGCTCTTATTTGAACTTGTGCAATCGAAAGAAAATCAGAGCCCTCTATCTTATCCCTAATGGATGACCTTAAACCCTTCAGACAAATGTCTGGAAGGTCCATATCAGTGATTGACAAATTAAAGCATCGGTTTTTAGTTTCTTTAAACCTTTTAATGTAAGCAGAGACAGTCTCATCTCTTCCTTGCCTAACTGATGTTAAATCTGTTAATTTTAATTGTATGCTCCCAGTATAAAAGTGATCATGAAACTTACGTTCTAACATATCCCAAGATATAATAGAACCGGGAGCAAGTGAAGAAAACCAAGCAAAAGCGGTGTCAGTCAAAGATAAAGAAAATAAGCGTACTTTCAAAGCATTATAGATACCAGCTTCACCTAGTTGTGCAGTGTATTGACTAATATGCTCACATGTGGTCCGGTCATCATCACCACTAAATTTAATCAAGTCAGGCATACGCCAACCACGTGGGAGAGGAAATCTATCAAACTCGGGATCATATGACTTTTGATATAGATTAGTATTATCAATGTCAACGCCAAGTTTGGTCTTTACCACATTAGCCAAATCTTCTTTAAATCTATTAAATTCCGCCCAATTAGGATTATTTGGTTGTTGTGGTTGAGGATTCTCCAAATTTATCTTATTTAAATAAGGAGCTATCTTAGCTTGAGCTATCCTGTAACTTTCAAACACATCGTCCGGAATAATGTTTTTGGAGGCCGATGCATTCATTGTCATACTATAATGAGGTCCAACATTACTGATTGTATTAGAAAAAGTAGGGACCATCTGATTTGGCACGACAGAAATTGGCAAAGGTTGGTCGGGCACCAACTCCATAGCACCGGTCTGACCGGTACCCTGCACCGGTTCAACCGGTGTGGCCATGTTTGGCCCGTGCGGTTGAAACTGAGGATACTGACCAGATGCTGGATTTGGTGTCAAACCATATGCATAATTACCATTATTTACAGGCAAATGTGCTAAGCTAGGATGAGACCCCTGAGGATTAGCTTTAGGAGTACTACTATTAGTTTCATTATTAGCATAACCTAAAGCCCTATCTTTTTCAAGATCCTCTAACCGTTCTAAACGAGCAATGTACGAAGCAAGTAATTCATCACTTTCCACTGTAGATTTCATAGGAGAAGGTTCAGGCGGGGGTTTCTTACTTACAGTGGGAATTACCTCGACGTTGTTGTCGTTTAGCTTGATCGCCAGCAGCTCGAACTCTTTCAATCTTGCCACCTTGCCGGATCGATCCTTCTTGACGTCAGCTAGGAATTGTACTTGCAAGTACTCTTGTAGCGCCTTGAACTTCTGCTGTTCCTCCGGAGAGAGATCTTCCAGCGACGCGGTGACAATGTTGTTCATGTCGAGATCGCACCGAGCACCCATCTGGCTGAGGTTAGATTGAACGGTTTTAGCAACCTGATCTTTCTTCCCCAGCGGAGTCGCCAAAAGTGTGTTGACGCTTTTCTGGTCAACACACACGAGCGCTAGATCGCGCGGAAACGTCGAAACGCTGAACTCACCGAGCTCCTGCCCAGACCGGTCTGACCGGTCAGGGGCACCGGTCTGACCGGTGGCTGCAGAGGCGCGGTAAAGACCTAAGATCGCCACTTCGGGAGGGACTCCGTCGGAGGTGGTGCGCCTAGGGTTGCTCTGAGGTCGGCAAGACCACTCAGAACGTCCCTGATCGTCGTCGAGACAAACAAGGAAAGCACGAGGTTGGAAAAGCTAGGGTTTGAGAGATAGAAGTTGTAGAAAATAATGATCGATTGGGTGATTCCACCTCAAACGGCCGTGGCCCTTTATATTTATAGAGTGGGGAGGTCTTGCCCCGCAAGAAATCCTTTTACAACTCGAAATTCGCTAGGACTCCTCAATTCTACTCGGACTCGGGGTCCACCGGTCAGACCGGTGTGGCCGTTGCCGGATCGGCTACAGGACGCTCGACCGGTCAGACCGTCGAGGGACACCGGTCTGACCGGTGGCGTCAGCCTGATCGGCTCTGTGCCAATTTTGGATGCGAACAGGAACCTTACTGCTGAGCTCTCAATCGGTCGGCATTGACGGGTGTGGTCACTGGTCAGTGGCCGGCCGGCGCGCGTTGTCGTTGGAATATCAGCAAGCGATCAGAGACCAGCACGAGGGCTAGCCGCCTAGCTGCCGGAAGCGTCGTGGAAGTGACACCGGGGTACGAGGTCGCCGGCCACGCACTTGGAGAAGCAAAGCTTTTGGCGTGGAAGTTAGAACTGCGAGAAATTCTGCGCTCTCCAGTGGACTTTGATCTTTGAAAGCCCATCGACGCCGACGTGACATGCTGTGACATTATCAGAGACGCATATGTTAGTTTGATCATTCGATCGGTCCATCGAAGTTGCAGGATTTCCTGGCAAACAACGTAACGGTGGCTTGTTCGATCTGCATTGCTCATGCATTGGTCGGTCTCTCTGCTAGCTGTTGGCAATACCGATTTGCCTGTTTAGTTGCTAAAATTTTTGACAAAAAATTTTGGCAACCCTTCGAAGGTTTATTAGAGGTAAAAAATGTATATTAATTACAAAACTAATTACACGAATGGACGGAAAATCGCAAGACGAATCCATTAAGCCTAATTAATTCATCATTAGAGATTGTTTACTGTAGCACAATGTTGTCTAATCATGACATAATTAGGCTCGTTAGATTCGTATCGAAAAATTAGGTAGGGGTTATGAAATGAGTTTTGTCATTAATTCACATTTAATACTCCTAATCAGTGTCCGAAGATTGATATGACGGGTAGTTGGGAAAATTTTTGGAAACTAAACGGGACCACTCTCGAAGGAGATAGCTCGAACGAGGACCGACAGTTCTTAGTCAAACTTCCGACGATCTAGAGTCCCAATTTCTCTTCCATAACCACAATTTATTTGCTCATTTTTAGTGTGCTGAAAGGTGGAGCTGCATGCGCTTGGACTTTCCAAGTTTCTACTACTCCCTCCGTCCCAAAATGACTGTCGTTTTCACTTCTCGAGAAATAACTTTGACTGAATATATATAAAAATATATTAATGTTTATGCTACAAAATTAATATCATTAGATAGATGTTTGAATCTAGTTTTTTACAAATTTTTTTAATAATTTAAATGTTACATATATTTTTTACAAATTCGGTCAAACTTGTGGTACAAAAACTAATAACGACAGTCATTCCGGGACGAAGACATAGTACTCTGGTCTGCTGAAGATGGGTACATGAAAGATTGTCATGTAGAAAGGTAGGTTGGACGGATGCGAAGAAAGCGACAGCCCCCGCGAAGTCAGCGCCAGGATGTGGGAAGAACCCGTGGAGAAGCTACGCGCGGACCGGATGCTGACGCGTGTGTGTGAGCGCGACTTGAGACTGACCAAGCCATGTCTGACTCGGTTTCAGCTTGCCGGCCGGTCACTTCAGGTCACTAACTATAACTAGCTCACCGCGGATCATCGATCAGCATCTCATTTATCAAAGACATCGTCCACTCACGGCCGACGCCCCCCGGTGGTTTTTGGTCTCTGATCGAGCTTGTTAATTTTAATTTAAGACCACCTCTGTTCTTTCAATTTTTCTTTTAAGACCACAGTTCTCGAGGTTTTGGTATTGATCCTGTAACAAGAACGGCGACCATGGCGAATTAAGAGCAACTCCAACAGCTTCTTTATTTTTGTTAGCTAAATTTAGAGTTTTAACTATTTGTAAAAATAGAAAACTCAATAATTCTATGAGGTAATCCAACAGACTAGCTAAAACTTGAATAGCTTTGCCTAACAGGTCCACGAGATAGGCCCACGAAACATTAGACCCACGACGCAGTACCTCACAGATGGTGACGACCCCTCGTATCACCGCCGAACAAGCAGGAACCAGCAACAATTCTAAAAAAAAAGAAAGCAAGAACCGGCGGCTCCCTTGGCCGGCCGTGGCTGTGGCCGGCGGTGAGGAGGCCAAGGAGCAGCAGGGAGGGTGCGGGAGCGCGACGCACATGCTAGGGAACACACCGACGGGCGCAGCTCGGCGAGAAGGGGTGTTGCGGCAGCGTGCCACGGGCGGTGGCGGCCAGCGAATAGGGGCGATGCGGGGAAGGCGGCACGGCGAAGGGGAGCGACCGGTGAGGGGCGCCGAAGCTCCAGGGCTCCACCACGGCCCTGTTTTGGTGCCTTGACGGGGACGATGAGGCCAGGAGACGGCCATCACCGGCAGTGCCTGAGCTTGGACCGGCGGTAGGCTGGCAGTGGAGGGATTTAAAATTCCTTGCGACAGGAGCTGTGGCAGCGACCAAGAGGTGGTCAAGGGGTACAGGACAAGGCCAGGCAGGCGCGGGCAACGGCGATTTGAAACTGGTGGAGCGGAGACGGTGGAATTGGCCGGCGGGCGTCAGCTGCTCAACGGTGCGCAGCTGCATTGGCGTGAGGCAGGAGGGCGCGAGGGGATGGATTTATTGGCGCGGGAACTGAAATTTGGCACGAGGAGGAGGACGGGAGGGATCGATGGCGCGGAACTCGGCGCTATTGCGAGGCGGCCAAGCTCGCCAAATCTAGCGAGCGCAAGCGAAAGGATGGCGAGCGAGATTGCGATCCTAGAGTTTACCGAGACTGTTGGAACGTCCGTTTTCTATTTTCTTCTATTTTTTACCGATAGAAAATGATTTAAAGGATCGGTTGGAGTTGCTCTAAAGTGTGTGATTTGTGAGGCATCTGGCGTTGGTTAGACCCAACAGACCCTAACTAAACTAAACTTCAGTCGGTAGAAATCATCCCTAGAAGCCCAAACGAGTGGACTAGTATATGGTAAAGTAATTTTAAGTTGCACCCTAACTAAACTTTATTTCATTATAGTCCACCAAAACCATCTAATTCGAGTTAAAAAGTAGTTAATATGTATACTTAGCAAAAGTCACTTTTGGCCAACCCACAACCATCCCCTTCTCTCTCCTCTGAGTAAAATGGATTTTACACATCTCCTAGTTATAAGTATCGGTGACTTTTAGCTAACTAAACTTTAGTCGGTGACCTTAGTTTTGCAGCTGCACTCATTTGCATCGAAATTGAGCCTCACAATTTCAGGAGTAGCAATCTAGTCATTAAGGGATGTTTGGTTTGAGAAATGTGTTGACCATCATCTTTTCACTCCACATCCGGGAAACACCCCTTTGCCATGCGTCGCGAACGCACAGCAAAGGATTTTGCCCTGCGTTTTTTGCTGCCGCTCACGGCAAAGGCTGCACAGCAAAGTGACTTTATCGTGCGGTTTTTTATAGCACGCAAGACAAACCTCTTTGTTGTGCGTTGGAACTAGCGCACGGCAAAAAAAGGAACTAGAGGCGAGAGACGGCAGGCGGCCCTGACGGCGAGCGGTCGACGACGCTGGAACAACGGTTGGCCATGTGCTACCAAACTGGTGCACGACAAATAGTTTTCAGAAAAATAAAAAAAGTCAGACGCAGGTCGTAGCCACCACAACCGCCACCACCCTATCCCCGCAGCACTGGAGGAAGTCGTCGTCGTCAGGCCGGGGAAGGAGGGGAGGGGAAGGCCGGCCGTGGAGGAAGAGGCTGCCGCGCCGTCGGAGGAGAAGCAAGAGGGGATGCCGCTGCCCACCGCCGCTGCCACTAGATCTGCAGGGGAGGGAGAAGCCGCCGCACCACCAGCGGCCACCACCGCTGCCAGCCACCACCACCGGATCTGCAGCCACCACCACCAGTCCACGCCGTCGGGGAAGGAGGGGAGGGGGCGGAGATGGAGGGGAGGGCGCGGATCCGGTTGGAGATGGAGGGGAGGGCCCAGATCAGGCCGGGGATGGAGGGAGAGGGAGGGGTGTAGAGCCGCCGCTGTCGCCACGTCGAGAGGAGGGAGAGGACGTGGCCACCTCGCCGTGAAGTAGGAGCCACCGCGGCCGCCGTGGCGTCGAGGGGAGGGAGAGGAGGGGGCGCGCGGAGGCTGGCAGAGGAGGCCTTGCGCCGCGTCCTTCGGCGTCTTTGCGCCGCGTCCTCCGACGTCCTTGCACCTCCGGCGCGTGGATCCGAGGGATACGGCACAAGTGTGGCTGTGGGGCGAGAGTGGGGGCTGGGACGGCTGGGGGGTGGAGGCAGTTTTTATACCCTAAGTAATTAGGGTTGGGTGTGGGGGTAGGTGGCGACGGGTGTAATGGGCCAGCTGGCCCAATTACTGGTTCGCTGTGCGTTTTAAAGAGAATGCATGGCAAAGTTTTTCTTTGCCGCGCGTTTTAAAGAAGATGCACGTCAAAGTTTTTCTTTGCCGTTCGTTTTAAAGAAGACGCACAACAAATTTTTTTAAAAAACAAATTGCAACAAATGCTTTTAATTCGTTAAATATAGCAAATAGATAAAAAATTACAAAATTTTAACATGAAGTACAACATGTTGCATGTGAAGTGTAGAAAAACTTTCAAATTCAAACTAAAATTCGCTGTCACTGTGACTCGAAAGCTAACCGCATCCTTCTCAACTCTATGAAATTTCTTCGAAGATGTTTCTGTTTGTAAGCATTGTACTTAAAAAATATGTGAAACTCACTCAATTTTTTACCATTGTCTCCACATGTGATATCATGAGGTATTTACAAATATCATAATTTTCAGACTTAATTTGCATTTTTGAGAATTTTAAAAACTTTCACACATACGGTAGTGGTTGTGTTTCGTGGTCAAGATATTGGAAATTTATTTTGATTTCAAGAAAAGTTCTTAATTTGAAATAAATAACATGAATATCATTTTCCCCTCATTTTATTTTATTATTTGAATCACTTGCAATTCAAATTTGATTTGATTCAAAAAATGCTTAATTAGTTGAATATAGCAAATGAACTCAAAATTGTACCAAATTTTAACATGGAGTAGCACATGTTATGTTTGGAGTGAGAAAAAAATTTTGGAGTATAGAAGATAAATATAGATATGAGTTGCTTCACAAGTGTCCCCAACACGTATTTAGAGCTTTGCCGTGCGCCAAAGGAAAGACACACGACAAAGACACTTCTTTGCCGTGTGCCGGATCCAAAGACACACGGCAAAGACACCTCTTTGCCGTGCGCCGCATCCAAAACGCACGGCAAAGGCATATTTAATCAAATCCAAATTTTACATAGAAAAATACCAAAATTATCAAATGACCTAAAAAACACCAAAATTTTACATAGGACAACTTATGTTGTCTATTGCCTATAAGAAAAATTTTGAACAAATTCAAATTTGATTGTCACTTTTAATCTAAACCTCACTGCATCCTTCTCGAGTCTCTAATTCTTCTCGAGAGATGTTTCCATTTGTAAGCAACATACGTGATAAAATTGTGAAACACACTCAAATTTTTACCACAACCTCCATGTATGATATCATGAGTTGTTGACAAATATCATAATTTTCTGACTTAATTTGCATTTGTTAGAATTTTAAAATTATTCAAAGACACATTCGTGGTCGAGATTCCTAGTCAAGATAATCGAAATTTCTTTCGATTTCATGGGTAAGATCTTAAAATGGGCTAAGTAACATGAATATTATTTTTTCACTTATTTTATTCTATTACTTGAATCACTTGCAATTCAAGTTTGACTTGATTCAAAAAAATTACTTGAAATGCAATTAATTAGTTAAATATAGCAAACAAAATCAAAATTGTACCAAATTTTAACATGGAGTACCACATGTTGTGTTTGGAGTGAGAAAAACGTTTAGAGTATAGAAGATAAATAAGGATATGAGTTGCTTCAAAAGTGTCCCCAACACGTATTTAGAGCTTTGTCGTGCGCAGGATACAAAGACGCACGGCAAAGACACCTCTTGCCGTGCGCCGGATCCAAAACACATGGCAAAGGCCTCTTCCCTATCTACTTGCTAATTGTAGCAGATGGCACTAACGGCCGGTGGGGGCAAAAAAATTTTGTCGTGCGTAAAAAACACACGACAAACTTAATTATTTGTCGTGCGTCGAGAAAAAACGCACGACAAACCCAAGTGTTTGCCGTGTATTTTTCTTTGGCGCATGACAAACAAGGAATTTGCCGCGTGTTTTCCCTTTGTCCTGCGTCGTGTAAAAGCGCACGGCAAAGAAGCTCTTTGCCGTGCGCCAGAAATAAAGCGCACGGCAAACAGCGCAACGCACGGTAAAGTTGCGTTTTCCGGTAGTGCTCCTCACTTTTTTGTGTTTGGTTTGATAAGTGGAATGAGTTAATCCCTCACTACCACATCCCTTACAAGCTAATAGTTAGTATAAACATGAGGGATGGGATCATCCCACCAAATTCTATACATTGGTGGAGAGACGACCTTTAGTCCCGGGTGGGAAGGACTATATCTCCCTAAGGTCCACCCGTGACTAATCTTTAGAGACAAAAGACCCCTCCCCCCTCCTTTAGTCCCGGGTGACGAACCGGGACTAAAGGGTTTTTGAGAAAACAAAAAATACCCCGGCTGACGCTGGAACTGCTCCCAGCTCCAGCTCCTTCGGCTCCAACCCAACTCCAACTCCTATCCAATCCAACTCCAACAAATTCACTTCCACCGAGAACAAGTTCAATTTCACCGCATCATTCACAAATCGAATCACACACATTCATCCAAGTTCATCTCACAAAGCATCTACAAATTTGTCTCACAAATTCATGAACAAATTCATCTCACAAATTTACAAAATCCCTTTGCACATCACAACACATGAATTCCTTAACACACGAATCATTCATCAACCACAAACGAAAAAACAACTAAGAACTCTTGCCTCGACGGCCGGCTCTGCACTGGCGGCTCACTGCCCTGCCGGAGATGGCTCTGCACAGGTCGGCAGCACGCGCGCTGCCGTGCCTAGCTCGCCCGGACGCGCCCGCCTAGCCTCCCGGCCGTCGCGAGGCCGCACCACCGCGAGGCCGCCGGAGCCGCGCGCCTCCGCCGTTGCGCCCCCGCGGGAGGCTGCGCCCGCCGGTGGCCTCACGCGCCCGCAGGAGGACGCACCCGCCTAGCCACTCGGCCGTCGCGAGGCCGTGCCACCGCTAACCCGTCGGAGCCGCGCGCCCCCGCCGCTGCGACCTCACCGGAGCCGCGCGCCCCCGCGGGAGGACGCGCACGCCGCCGCCGCTCGCGATTCAGCCTGCGCGAAAGAGGGAGAAGATAAGAGAGATAGAAGGAAAGAAAGAAAGAGATAGAAGGAAATGAATGGCTGGTGGTGGTGGAAGAAGAGAGGAAAGAGATGAGAGAGAAAGAGAAAGGGGGAGATGAGGCCGGCGGTGGACTGTTGCAGGGGAGGGGCTTTAGTCTCGGGTGGTGTTTTCACCCGAGATTAAAAGATCTCTTTTGTCTCGGGTGGAAACACCACCCGAGACTAAAGGTTTAGATCAATTATTTTGGTGAAGAAGTCGTTGGATGTCTGCCTTTTATCTGAGTTGGTAATTTCAACCGGGACAAAAGGGTAGAGGGGTGTCCGAGTCTGTTTCAGACCACATCGACGCAAACCTTTTTGTTCCGACTCCAAATTTCAACCGGGACAAAAGGGTTGAACCAAAGGTTGGTTTTCTACTAGTGATAGAATCAACTCATGATGATAGATGAGGTGGTTCCTCAAACCAACAGCCCATAAATTCTTCACGTGATCTTCAAGGGCTGCAGGAGTATCTGTTAGATGCATGCACCAGGACGTATATATGCTCCGCTTCCTATACATCCAAGTGTTCAGGTCAAGCTAAACGGCTTTTCCTTTTGTTGCCTGCACGATCTTCACTTCTTCAGCATTGCCACCTTATAAGTGATAGATGGAACGTCTGAGGCTGTGGACAAAAAGGATCCGATGCACACTTGTACACTTTGCGGCTAGTGCCAATGCCAATGCAGTTGGAGAAGAGAGGAAGCTTTGCGTTCGTTCGTAGAAAATGCACTTGCCCGGGAGAGTTTTTATGGGTGCAGTGGTGGATGACTGATATGCATGACGAGACAGGTTCCCAGCCCATCAGTTGGTCGGCACGAAGATCACACTACTGCACACAGCACACACGTCGTGCCGTCCGCACTACCCGGCGCCTCTTGTTGCCAAGTGAATTTTGGTAGTGGAGGAGGTGCGGCGGCGGCGGCGGTGTCGCTGATTGACACGCCAATGCAAACGAATTAGGCTGTCGGTCTCTCGTGCAGTTGTGCGCTCGTGCACCATGTGTGTATATATGCAGTATCGTGTCGAAGCTGCGTGCATCAGGAGCCAAAGATGATTTTTAGTGTTAGATGATTCATGGGATCACTAGCTACTTGTTGATTTTGTGATGATGGAAACCTAAGACATTGTTTACCTAAGCACTATCTTACTATTACTAATTGAATACTCCTTTTGAAGCCCTTCAGGTGAAGCCATGTAGGATCCTAGATGAGCACTTTAGCAAAAGAGAGAAATTCTAAAAATTCTAAATAAAAAGCAAAACATCTGGCTGTTAATAAATAGACTCAAATCATCACAACCATTGGATCTATTAAGTTTTATAAAAAAAATTACCCACCTCTGTCATTATGAAAATAGTCTAAAGTAACCCCAAAACATATATCTAAATTCCCCACCTCTGCCATTACATAAAATAAGCTTAAGTAACCCCTAATTTGTATCAAAACTTCCCACTTCTGTCATTATACAAATAATTTAATATAACCTCTTAAATTTGCAAATAAATTATCTACCACTAATACTTAAAAATAACTTAAAACAACCTTTTAAATTTGCACTAAAATAACTTGAGGTAACCTTAATTAAATTTTGAATCTAAATGACCTATATTAAAAATATAAGTCAAAATATGAGTTTAAGATATTTTTTTTCTTAAACTATTAGCATGTGATATAATAATTAAGGTATACATAAATGGTTTGTGTTATAATTTATAAAAAATATATCCTATGTGGAAGCACAGGGCTATACCCTTGTTAAAATGTGCTGATGGATGCTGATTTGTGACATGATCCGAGTGGGCTGATTTTCTTTCTCGTTGTTTTATTATGGCCCATAGTAGGTTAGGACACTATGACACATCATACTCTCTCCCTCCCATAAAAAGTGTAATCCTAACTTTTGAAAAAAATCTCACAAAGAATGCAATTCTAGAAAATAGATCTAATTATCTTCCTAATTAAGTGGTCAGATCTGATTTGCATAGCAAAACTTAATGTATTTGGCAAACAAATGAAAGTATTAGAGTCTTTTATTCTTCCACTAATCTGTCTAAAAAAACTAAAATTGCACTCTTTATGGGACGGAGGGAGTACATGCAAATCATTGGTGTTATACCATTTGCTTCCAAAGATCATGAACCATGTTTAATTATTTGCAAGGGTAAAAGTAGTTGTTCCATGCCGTCTATTATTTGTACTTTTGGTTAGTAATGGTGTTCTGCCATGTGCTTTCATTGTGTATTTCTACTCGACGAATTTTTTTAGCAAAAACCAACAAATATCGGTCGTATTGGTAGAGACCCGTAAACCAGAATACGTACATAGCGGTTATTTTTCAGCTGGTATTTGGTTCAAGCTTCAATGTCCATTTAAAATTTGGCTTGATTTCGCAAATTCCGACCGAAAACCAGTATACCGGTCCTATCACCACCTCCAGGATTTTTCCTTACTCCTGTAACTTTAACAATGGCCCATAATTGCTAGTTCGACACATATAATAACTTACTATGTTTGGTTAGATTTGGTCATATAACGGTTCCAAATTCATATACTTTTGTCCCCGAATGTGTAGGATTTGTTTTAGATGTACCAATTTTTGTTCGCTCTTGTGAGATGTGATCTAGGTGTACACAATTTTATTCTACTAGTATGATTAATTCATTCCAGGTATATAGTTTTTGTTCCCTCTTGGATGAATATCCATTGTTATGTTTTAAACTTTTCTTCACCAAGAACGATTTGTTTCATGATGGATTATAAATTTTTCTATAGTAATTATGAAATGTTCATGGTGCATCTTGCATTGTTCCAACAGGATACATGAAATGTCCGCGTTACAAAATATTTCCTTTATTTATTATTGTTCCTATTGTATCCATGAGATGTGCCACGATGTATTTTGGATAGCTAGAACCTTACAATATATTGTTTCTCATAAACTTTATTACACATGGAACAATTTGTTGTGAATATGGAATACCTTTTTCTGGACCCGGGTCATTTGTTAATAATTCATTAACAAAATTTCCCACCTTTACAGGAAATACTATTGAGAAAAATATTATCCGTCAAATTTGATCTTATTTGAAGATATGTTATGTAAAAAACACAACAGTGCAACCAAAATTTAATTTATTTAGACATCTAGTTCATGAGTTACAATTTTTTATTTAGATTTAGACGGTGTCATCACTTTTTATTATCTCAACATGTGTTTACTGGAGGGATGGGGTGGGCCTAGTTATACATCAAGGCCCAAATAGCCAAGAACTTGCAGTAGCCAGCTACTAGATTCAGTTCAGCCCATTTTAGCCATTTTACATCAAAGCATAACGAAGCAGAGACCAGATTCAGTTCAGCCCGTTTTAGCCGTTTCAGCTCTAGAAATTGTTCTGCAGTTCTTCTTTTTCAGTGGAGGGATCTTTTACCTATGATCCGTGGCTAATATCGAGCCCGGGAAAGCTGGTCACGTCGCCTGCTTTTACAGGCCGTCGGATCGGGCGCACGGATGAACCAGATAGGGCTATTACCGACTCTTTTGCAAAAACCCCCTCATCTTTCTCAAAATAGACCCGCAGTCCAAAATAGGGCCCAGCCCGCGTCGTGCCGGCCGCATGCAGAGGGGGTGGCTCCTCGGCTGCGTCGACCGCCGGCAGAGGAACAGGGACCGACCATCGTCGCGCCACCCGGAGTGGAAGAGCGACGGAATAGAAAGATAGGGGACATAGCCGATCCGCAACGAAGCTGATTCAGATAGCGTCAATGACAACCAGGAACTTGATGGCGAGTAGTGGCCACGGACTCGCAAACGAAAGCAGGTAGAGGCGGACGCCTCTGTGTACTCGACGCAGGTGGCGGCCTCCAGGCCGGGCGCGGCACAACTCCAGCAGCCTTTGTGGCACCACCGCTGGATGCTGAATACAGACTACAACACGAGGAGCTGGCTGCTGGGTGCTGGCCTGTAGGTCCTGCATGTGCCGCCGGAGGAAGGGGATTGGGAATGTGGTAGAAGAAATATCGAGCACGAAGAGAATTAGATTGGCTTGTGGCCAGGGAGGGAGCGTTGACCTGATGAGGAGCGGTAGAGATGGGTTGCATAGTGTTGGGCCTAGGCTGGAATATTTATTGGGCCTATTTGTATATATCGATCAGTTATTTGCAGCTCAAAGAAAAATCTTAGCTATTTTGGAGTATAGTCTTTAGTGGAGATAAGATTTACAGAGAGTTCAAAATCTACCATAACCTCTTCTTCTTAACAGAAACATACATATATGTTATTTAGTTATAAAATCCATCCATTCTCCGTATGTTCATATGATACTTTCATTTTCATCTACCTCGAACTATCAATTAAGTGGACCAAAATTCAGTTCCATGATTACTCTCACAAGAACATAAGAATGGCTGAAATTTTCAGACTTGGCAATCCATAGACGTAACGGTATTTTCTTTAATAAACTTGGCATTATTTGCTTACCACTCAAGAAGCGTTTTAAACTAAAGCAAAAAAAAATCAACATTAATTGTTTGACAAAATTATTTTTTGTATACTCCTAAAAAGAATGATGATTTTATTTGCCAATAACATATAATTTTTTTTCAAGATACACTACAGCTGGACCACCGACGCTAAGTTATGACTGTGGATAGACTATGGAGAAAGGGGAAATCAAGAAGATGAAGCCCAACACATCACCAGAAAAAAATAAGGTACTACAACAGAAGCATATTGTCGGGGTTTGTTACCACCGGCAAGTAAATTTATAAGAACGCGTGTACTGATCCGCACGGTAGCACAAGAGACACTCGAGATTATACTGGTTCGGGCCTCCGGAGAGTAATACCCTACGTCCAGTCTGAGAGGTGGTGTTCTTTATGCTCAGGAGTTTGTAGTAGGGGATACAAACAAGTCGAAAGAGGGTTTCGAACCCAAGTCCCTGGCGTGCAAGTGGTTCTTGTAGCAGGATTCTGCGTACGTGAGAATGTGTGTGTGTCTACGAGAGCTTATGAGATGAGATATCGATACTGAGTGCGTGTGGGGGTGGAAACGAACGTCTCTTGCAAGTGCCCCTGTCCTCCCCTTTTATAGTCACAAGGGGGAGGCTCAGGGGAGCTACATCGAGGGTGTAAGCTAGTCTACGACGTAGGGTGTCCTCCTCTTGCTTCGGGCTGTCAGGCGGAGCGGCAAAGAACTGTTACGATGCCCCAGGTGACGGTGTGGGTCTTCTTCGAGTCGTGCGTCCCAAGTAGCCGTTCCTGGGGAGTCCCGCACCCTTCTCCGAGTAGTTACTCGGGCGCGGGAAGCATGATTCGTATCCTACTTCTGTCAGTGTATCAGGGATTTGTCTTTTCCGGGTACTGTGGAAATGGAGTGGCCTATGCCACGGCGATCGAGGGATGGGGGTGGCGTACACTGTGCCGTTCGTGGCACAACGTTTCCCGTGCCGTCCGTAGTACAACGCGTGCTGCCCCGTTTGCGAAGTTGCAGGTGGATCCGCCCTCTGACGCCAGATCGACCTGGTCAGGGCGGGCCGACGCGGAGGGGCCTGCACGTGATATCATGGGATCCGGACGGGGCCCGTGTACCCGCAGCCTTGGTGGTGAAGTCTTGAACTTAGTCGGAGACGGAAATCTACTCGTGCGAGTAGGTGGTCTATGCCACGTCTTCCAATGCTTAGGGCGTAGCGTGTACTGCACCGTGCGTTTGCTCAGCACTTCTTACGCCGTTCGCAGTACGACAGCCACTGTGCCATTCGTGGCAGGGTTTGACGGATCCGTCCCCTGACACCAAATCGGCCAGGCCCAGGCAGACCGCTGCGGTGGAGCGAACATGTGGCGGTGCGTGGGGGATCGTGCGCAGAGATCCCGGGGTCTCTACCAGGAGGAGGCCACGCGCCCTTTGCCTTCTGCGCGAAGGCCGCGCGGGGCGGCGACAGAAACGACTCGTGCGAACGAGTAGTCGGGGACAGGAAGCGGAGACTACTCGTGCGAGCAAGTAGTCAGAGGCGGAGGTGAAAACTTGTCGTACGGGCCGCCATGTACTCGGAGGAGAGGGTGCTGATGGCCGTGGGCCGCCTGCCTTCCGGCCCATGATGGAAACAGGTCGTACGGCCTCTTGGGTACTTGGGGGCTTAATACTTGTATTAGCCATCAAAGTACATAGTACATGGGTCCGTACTGCGTTTTTTAGATGTCTTGGTGGGCCCTGGTCCATGGACTCGTCAGTAGCCCCCGAGCCTGGTGAGGAAGTCAAGGACTCGCTCCCAGGCTCAATTGCCACGGAGACGAGGAAGCTAGTCGTGTTTTCTCCGACGGGGACGCGCGAGCGGACCCGCGGGTAGTAGCCCCCGAGCCCACGGATAAGTCGGAGAATTGTGCGTGAGGTTAAATGTTGAAATCTTGAATTTGAGGAAGCCTGCTGCTTGCTGCGCAACGCACGCCGCGGGATGAATGGCGGAGATCCCGCATTGGTTGCGAGATTTGTGGGCCCCGTTCTGGACGACGTGGCGGCACAGTCGTGGGCAGTCGACAGTAGTGGGTGTGCCTTTTGAGGGGCGACGCTTCAGCAGGTGGAGGACGTGGCCCGAGGCGGCCTGGGCATTAACTGCTAGTGGGTAATCATTTTCCCCTCCTTTTATACCGCGGCCACCAGCTAAAATCTTTCCCCTTCTTCCTTCTCGTGCACTCCACTGCCGTCGCTTCTGCCTTCACCTCCGCACCCGCCGCGCACAGGGCACCAAACCCTTCTCGCCCTCAATCGCGAACCAGCTCCGTCCGCTGCCACCACCACGACCGGCGCTATGTCGAACTAGTCGTCTTCAACGGTGACCTGGTCCAAGCTGGACCGTCTTGCTGCCGACGGCATGCTGCCGCCGCTGACCGAAGCGGAGGAGTGGAAGGTTCCTGGACCTGAAAACCGCCCCCAGCCCCCGGAGGGATAAGTGGTCTCGTTCGTGGTCTTCCACGAGCGCGGTTTCTCCGTTCCGGCGGGGCGGTTCATCCGCGCCATCCTCGAGGAGTACGGCCTCGAGATCCACAACCTGAACCCGAACGGCGTCCAGCAGACGATGGTGTTTGAAGCTCTGTGTGAAGGGTATTTGGGACTAGGAGCCCACTGGGACCTATTCCGGTACTTCTACAAGTTCGTCTGCCTGAAGGACGACCGTACGGCGGTGGTGATTGGGTGCGTCGGGCTCCGCGGGAAGTAGGGGAGGCTGGACAAGTACATCCCTACCAGCCTGACAAGCTCCAACAGCGGGTGGCACCGAGATTGGTTCTACCTCAAGAACGATCTCGAGAACCCACTGCCCAAGTTCACCAACCGCTGGTACGACCGGGCGCCGGCAAAGTTGAGGTACGGGCCGGAGAAGAAGGATCAGCCCCGGTTCCTCGACGACGCGCTCAGCGCCCTCAAGATACTCCGCGACCATGGGGTGAATTTCATCACCGTGATTGGTGGCTACCATGCTAGAGGGATCGTCCCGCTTTGCTGTCGCGCTCTGCGCCTCTGTCAGATGACGGAGGACCGAGCTCCCTTCGTGGGGACGGTGACGGCGGATCCCCTGCCCTCGATGGACGAGGTCCAACGCCAGGTGATCCAAGCTACTGGGGTCACTCACTTGTTCTAGCCGCCGCCGGACGCACTGCCGATGCTCCCTTCTCCGGTCACCGCAGCCCTGGTACGCCTCTCCCGACTTCTTTTCAATCTGTTTCCTACGACTGTGGGTGACGACTTTCCAGTGTCTGCCCAGATGGCGTTGGTGCGCATCCTCACCTCGCGTCCTCCGCTGGAAGAGGACCGGGCACTTACTCGGGAGATCGCTGCACGGCAGCAGCGGTGGGGGGAATGCAGGAGGGCCCACCAGCAAAAGGAGATCGACAAACGGTCGAGGAACGACGCCCGCGCTTCGCGCCGGCGGGCTGGGGAGGCCAACATCTCCGAGAACGAGGACCCTTCATCGGCGCCGCCGGACACGGATGAGGCTGAGTCCGAGTTCGAGTGGACTGACGACGAGGCGGCGGCGACGTCACAGCCACGCGGCGGGTCAGTGCCCGCCTCGAGCACGGCGGGTGCCGGCTCGAGCCAGCAGGCGCCGCCCCAGTCCTCCCGGGCTGATCAGCCCGGATCGAGCAGTCGCGCCTCTCAGTGGGGTCACCGTGAGAGGAGTAGGAGTTCTCCACGGTGTAGCGATCCCGCTCGCAGTACGTCAGGGCGAGACGCCTCACGCCACCACTCTTCACGCCGGAGGTCACATTCGCCCTCGGCACGCTCGTGACGGGAGCGACGGAGCGCGTCGGGGGTTTCCTCTCCACCTGCGGCCCAAAGCGGGGGGCTAGCCCCGACCCAGCAGCGGCTCTCGTCGATTGTCGTTGCTGGGGGCGGAACAGCACCCTCTTCGACCTTTGCTCCATCTGCGGGGAGCAAAAGGGCAGCGTCTCCCCGCAACCCGACCGTCGGCTCCAAGCGGCCCCGCCTCATCGCAGAGAGGTGAGCTCCGAGTTGCAATCTTTCGACTATCTCTCCATATTCTCGGGAAGTATGCCTTTTGCTTGTCGCCATTGTGACATTTTTCTCGTTTCAGGGTGCCCGACCGCCGTACCATGAGGCCGGCACCTTTGAAGTCGCTGCGCCGCCCAGCTCAGGTAGTCGGGGACATGCCGTCACCGAGCGGTCCGCCGCCCTCCCTCCAGTCGGGGGCGGCGGTTGAAGAGACAGGTTGGTCTGGGACCCAAGTGATGACAGTCCCACCACAGGGAGCTGGGAGCCCAGCTCGCAGCGACCTGTCAATGGGGACGATGGGTTTGGGGTGTGAGGCCCCCACGGAAGAAGCGCTCTCGGCACACGCGGCCGAGTTAGCAAGGTGCCTGTCCGGCCTCCTGGAGCAAACTTCAGGAGACCCTGCTCCTGAGGTGCAGGCGGGCGGCACCGAACAGCCGGCCCCAGAGTCGTTGATGGGGGCAGGGGACGACGGCGCAAACGTTGAGCGGCTAGCCCCCGAGTCATTCGAGGGGACGGGCAGTGCCGCGGCGGGCCCCAAGACCTTAGCCCCCGAGTTGCTGCCGAGTTCGGGGAGCGCTGCAGCGGAGGTGGGGACGGCCAACCTTGACTCCGAGGAAACCCCTGCTGCGGCGGTCGTCGAGGTGACCGAGGAGGCCGTCCCGATCTCGTTGGCCGCCATGTCTGACGCCGCTCCCCGGCCAAACCCCGCAGAAGTGGTCGTCTTCCCGGAGTCGCCTTCCCCGGTCGCCTCTCCCCTCAGGGTGGCGGACGAGCAGATGCCACCTCCGACCTCAGAGGTTGGGGAGAGCTCAAGGGGACCGGGGCCGACCACATCGACGGTGGAGGAGGAGACGGAGGCTTCGCCGCTTTGGCTGGTGCCTGTCTTGCGAGTTCAGGCCTCCGTCGGCTTGGACGTTGACGGCGATGCGGAGCTCCTGGCATGTCATAACTTGGAGCGGGCGATTACGGAGCTGGTCCTTCCCGCCTCGAGGGTGAGTCCTAGCCCTCTTTTTTTGCCTTTTCGATCTCCATGCTTGTTTTCTTGTCTTCCTTGATCGTGAAGCTCACATGTGGTCTAGGAGCTTGTCGGGCGCTGTGACGACAAGTCGCGGGCCTTCGAGGCACTCCACGCGGAGAAGATCCAGCTGGAAGCGCAGCTGGCCACGACCTGTCTCGCGGCGGCGGCCAGCGAGGTTGACCAGACGGCTGAGCGCGCGACCCTTGAGGCGAGGGTGAAGGCCGCCGAGGACCGCGCGACCGTGGTACAGGCGGAGAAGACCGCCTTGGAGGAGAAACTCGCCGCGGCGGAGCAGGCAGCGGCGGAGCTGCGTTCCAACGCTGAGACCGCTGCACGTGCCGCCCAGCAAGAGAAGACGGAGCTCGAAACCCGGGCGGGCCGGGCCGAGTCCGACCTCCAGACAGCCCGCGAGAGGGTGACGGCGCTTGAGGCCTAGGTCGGTAGCGTTATCGCCGAGAAGGGCCGACTCGAGGAAGTCGCCAAGAAGCATGAAGAGGAGATCATCGGTGAGTGCTTCAAGACCTGTTGCCTTCGCTTTTTGCTCGCGTGTTTGATTCGTGACGCCATCTTGTTTTTTGGAGTGGACAGCTCTTCGCGTGGACCACACCGACTTGGAGAAGAAGGTCGCGGATCAGGAGAGCGTCGCAGCCACCCGCCTCGTCGAGAACGAGAAGCTGGTGGAGCTCGCTCGCGAGGCTAATGAAAGACTCAACAGTAAGAGCCACGTCCCCTTCGTGCTTTGCCTTCTTTGAACTAGGATGTCTTTGGCTAACATTGGTCCCCCTTTTTCTCCAGAGGTCGTGGCAGAGCTCGAACAAGAACGGAGATTGCACGGGGTGACCCAGTCCAACCTCACGTGAGTGCAGACGATTCGCGATAGGATGGCAGTGGTCATCACCAAGGCGATGGACGACCTTGGGGTTCCTTCCGGCAACATGAAGGATCATCTGGAGCAGGCCGCCTCGACAGCTCGCCGGTAGTCGATGGATGTAGCTCGCGACATCGTCCGCAAGGTGGTGGCGATCTTCCTGTCACATTATCTGGAGATGGACAGGGAGTTGCTGGGCCAAGGATGGTGTCCGGGTTACAACAACGACGGGTACGACCGCATCGAGGAAGACGCCGTCGACTTCGCCGAAATTATGATGAAGCATGCTCTCCACGACCTGGGCCTGTAAGGAAGGAAAAACAGAGTCGCCTCGCTGAGGCTTTTGGTTATGCTGGTGGTAACTTGTAATAAACTTATGGATCGAGCACTCGTGGCAAACTCGTGGGTCAAGTACCCATTTTTATTTCAAGTTAAGCATTTTGTTTGTTCGTTAACCTTCTCCCGAGTAGTTAAGGGATTTGCGAGCCCAAGCGGTGTAGCTTAAGACCTTGCTGGCGGTGTCTCGCTCCATAGCCGCGGGGGCGTAGGAACCTGGCGACTCGATCGGGCTCGGTTTTGAAGCGGTACTACCTGGGCGGGCAGCCCACGAGTACTTTTGAGAAGGATAGGTGTGTGCGTACATTTTGCAAACAAGAAAACTCTTCAGAGTTCATAGCTTAGACGGTTACCCGGCAACCTTTCGAGGGGGCGAGTGAATCGACAACTTGAGGTCGCGAACTTTGCTCGTGGGTCTTTACACCGTAGCCGCGGGGGCGTAAGTACTCGGGGCCCGGACGAGCGCAAGTTTGTAACCGCTAGGGCCATCGTTCATCTCCCTCTAAGGAGTGCAGGCGCACCGCGACGATCATACGAGAAACCATAGATGGTTTTTGATCGAAAAAATATTTCGAAACGTGCGGGGGAGGGGTGTCCTGGCCCCGGGTAGCCCCCAAGCCCATGGACAAGTCAGAGACTTGCCCATGGGATGAGACAAGCATTAAAAACGTTTTACTCGAGTACGAAACGCAAGCTTGAGGATGATATCATCTCACGAAAAAAGAAAGTAGCTCGGAGCTCTTGCATTATCATAAGATGAAATAAAGGAAATACTTAAGGGTAAAAACGGCGTAGCTGCTCTATGTTCCAGGCGTTGGAGATGATCCTGCCGTCCTCGTACTTGAGCTTGAAAGTTCCTGGACGGAGTACTTGGTCGACGATGAACGGACCCTCCCATGGCGGTGACTGCTTGTGTCGCCCCTCGTTGCTTTGAACTCGTCGGAGGACGAGGTCGCCGACTTGGAATTCGCGCTCCCGTATGTTGTGTTCGTGGTAGCGGTGTAGAGCCTGTTGGTACTGTGCCGAGTGGAGGAGGGCGACGCTGCGCGCTTCGTCGAGCAGGTCGATGGCGTTTTCGAGGGTGACCTGGTTGCCCTCTTCGGTGTAGGCTTGAACCCGTGGGCTGCCGTAGTTGATGTCCGTCAGGAGGATTGCCTCCGACCCGTGGACCAGGAAGAAAGGCGTGCAGCCAGTAGCACGACTAGGCGTGGTGCGTAGGCTCCACAGGACGGACGGGAGCTCTGCGGCCCATGTTGCTCGAAACTTCTCGAGGTGCTTGAATATCCGTGGCTTCAGGCCTTGCAAGATCATGCCATTGGCCCTCTCCACTTGCCCATTGGTCCTTGGGTGGCTGACAGCGGCCCAATCCACACGAATGTTGTTGTCATCGCAGAACTTGAGGAATTTCTTACCGGTGAACTGGGTACCATTATCGGTGATAATAGAGTTTGGAATCCCGAAGCGGTAGACGATGTCGGTGAAGAATGCAACGGCCTCCTCGGAGCAGACATTTGTTATGGGCTTGGCCTCGATCCACTTTGAAAACTTGTCGATGGCGACGAGCACGTGGGTGTAGCCCCCGGGTGCTTTTCCTAGTGGTCCGACCATGTCTAACCCCTAGACCGCGAAAGGCCAGGTGATAGAAATGGTTTGTAGTGCTTGCACTGGGAGATGAGTTTGTCGTGCATAGAATTGACAGCCTTCGCAGCTGCGCACGATCCGAGTTGCTTCGGCAACCGCGGTTGGCCAGTAAAAACCTTATCGGAAAGCCTTCCCGACAATGGTCTTCGGACCGGCGTGATGCCCGCATGTACCTGCATGAATTTCTTGCAGCAGCTCCTTGCCTTGGTCAGCCAGAATGCAACGCATGAGTATGCCCTCCGCACCCTTTTGTTGGAGCCCACCATCGACTAGTTTGTACGACTTAGCCATGCGAGCGATCCGTCGAGCCATCTTCTTGTCGGGCGATAATTTCCCTTCCACCATCCACTCGAGGATCGGGATCCACCAGTTTGGGTCTTCAAGGTTGGGCTCGCGCACCTCGTCAATCTCGATGACCTCTTGTGTCGGTGGCTCCAGCGGCTTGTCCTCCTCGGAACGGACAGACGGCTCGTACTGGTCGCTGGCAAATACCCCGTGCGGAACGGGTTTCCGATTTGATGCCGCCTTGGCGAGGTATCAGCGGCCTTGTTGTACTCTTGCAGTACATGATTGAGCTCGAGCCCATGAAACTTGTCCTCTAATTTGCGCACCGCCTGGCAGTACGCGGCCATCTTTGGATTCAGACAATTCTTCTCCTTCATCACCTGCCCCATGACTAGGTCGGAGTCCCCTCTGATCTCGAGGCGTCAGATTCCTAACTCAAGGGTGATTCAGAGACCGTTGATGAGTGCTTCGTACTCTGTGACATTGTTGGAGGTCGCGAAATGTAGTCGGACCATGTACTCCATTCGCACTCCCAGAGGCAAGATGAAGACAAGTCCAACCCCGACTTCTTTCTTCATGAGGGACCCGTCGAAGTACATGAGCCACGTCTCGTGCTCGATGGGAGCAGGAGGAGTTTGGATCTCTGTCCACTCGGCGACGAAATCGGCCAATGCCTGCAACTTGATGGCGGTACGGGGTGCATACTCGATGTTCTGTCCCATCAACTCGAGGGCCCACTTAGCAATTCTTCCTTCTGCCTCTGGGCTCTGTATGACTTCGCCAAGCGGGTATTTGGACACCATCATGATGCGGTGCGAGTTGAAATAGTGCCGGAGCTTCCGTTTAGTGATGAGAATAGCATAAATCAACTTTTGGATTTGCGGGTAGCGTGTCTTCGAGTCGGAGAGGACCTCGCTTACGAAGTAGACTGGGTGCTGTACTTTCTGCGTTTTCCCGGGCTCGTCTCGCTTGACTACCAGCGCGGCGCTCATGACCTGGGTCGTTGCGGCGATGTATAGGAGCATTGGCTCTCCCTCCGTCGGTGCGGTGAGCACTGGCGGGCTCTCGAGTAGTTTCTTAAGCGAGTCGAGTGCTTCCTGCGCTTCTGGTGTCCACACGAAATGCTCCGACTTCTTCATGAGCTTGTATAGTGGGAAGCTGCGTTCACCTAGTCGAGCGATGAACCTGTTGAGAGCAGCGAGGCATCCGGTGACGTGTTGTACTCCCTTCAGATTTTGATGGGCCCCATGCCTGTGGTTGTTGGCGTTTCGTAGCGCCGTCATCTTAAGAACAGATCTGGGACCCATCCTTAGTGACAACACCAGGAAATGCCTTTTAGGCACCTCTCAATGTCACAACTAATGGCGCAGGTTAGCATGAACATCGAGACTTGCCATAGGTTAATCTAAACGATCATGAACGAATCCGCAAGCGCACAGATAAACTATTGTAGCATTTCCCCAAGGAAGGAGAGTATTCCAAGGGTATCGAATCCGTGGAAGGCAATGGCGGATATCTTAGACTTATGCTTTTGCTCTGAATGTAAACCAAGAGATAGATATAGGGAACAACACACTCAAAGACAGGGGTAAGATAAAAGATATAAGGGTAGTGTGACACACACACTCAGATCTACCTCTACTCTAGTACACTACGGCTTAGAGGGAACATACGAGTTAGCTCTAGGTTCTAATGTACTAAACATACAAAGCTAGAAGATACAAGAGATGGGCATGAGCATTGCATGAGAGAGATAAGGTTCAGCACCCAGGTACAAATGGGGAGCTAGCCCGCGATGACCAGCACTCTGCGAAACTAGACTTTAGACTCCTACAGCAGGTACCCCAGCGCGGAGGTTGCCCAAGGACCCAACAGGGCTGTCACCACCTGAGGACCAACCTCTATCGTTACAGGGGGTATGCTCATAACTATCGTAGCCAGACAACCCAGGCACCTTGCCTATGTTGCTGCTAGACTCCACCCGACCCGGGCTATTGTGACCCAGGGTGAGAGCCACCAGAAGACTGGTCAACTAGACCGAGTACCGTAGCTTGAACACAGACCTCATGCAACACTCTCATGCCATCTAACAAGATCAACTAAGGCTAGACATACAAACAGATATGAACTCTCTTATGTCTAATCAATAAGATCAAAGGGTCGTGTTCGTGAAGAACACGAGCCTCTAACTTATGAACAAACACATAAGGAAGGAGTTTATCACCCTTCAAGTGGATCAAAAGGTAGTGTTCACGAAGAACACACGCCTCTAAATGATGAACAGAGGATGAACTCAAGAACATATCAAACATATGATCTACCATGACTTTATATGAAATAGCTGAATAACTGAAGTAGATCAAAGTCATACAAAGAAATAAAGACAAAAGAGAACTCATACCTAAACTTCCAAGAGGACTTGGAACCTGAATAAGAGCTACTCTAGCCTACCCCCTAGCCTTGGAAACTAAAAGTTAGAGGAGAATGAGAGAGTGGTGTGTGAGAAATGGGAGCCCCTCCCCTTCTATTTATAGGCAAGGACCAGGCTTGCTCGGAGGCTCAAAGTGCCCCTAAACACCCGGGAGTGAGGCAATGGACCAATAGGGAGCTACCATGTGGAGGGCCAGGATGGAGCCCCCTAGGTCGGTTCGGTCGATCCTAGGATCGGCCGGCCCCCTAGGGTGGCCCCTCCTGGTGGTCTTCCACTGGGTGGCTGCCCTGTGGGCCCTCTGATCCATCCCCGATGCATGGCTTGATTTGGTATCTGAGGTGGGCCCTTTGATCCTTGTGAAGTCCATGTGGCGTCCTCTGATTCGTCGGTGAGTGCCTCCCCTGGATTGATGACGTGGAATGCCATGTTTCCCTTGGTGGCAGCCACCTCCTCAGCTGAGTTGGCATGGTTTCTTCATAGAAGGTGAGTTTCCATCTCGTTTAAGGGGTAAATCACCTACATACAAATAATCTCCAAGGATAAGTGGAACTACATTATTCAAACCAAAATGTTAGTAAATAATGCATATGCCTCCATTTATGTGAGAATATTGAGGGTTGGAAACGGTGAATTCCAACCGTCAACAAACTCCCCCAAGCTAACCTCTTGCTCGTCTCGAAGTAAGACATTAGAGACTTAGGTTGGTTGATCAGGAGTTGCTACAATGTTGTATTCTCAACTTATGGCAAACATACAGCAAAGTACTCTACCAAGAGTTGAACAAGTTGGCAATGTTCTTACCTTCCACCTGATAACGTGGGGCATATAGCTTCACCTGCCTTGGGCGGTTGAGAGACAGAATGGTTATATAGCACGTGCATAATCACTCATACCTTGATCAGCTATCAATCCGGAGGTTTTGCAAATTTTTTAAAAGAAAATCAGAGTCCCTCAAATGATACTCTCGGATCGCTCAAAAGTGTATGGTTCATCACCAAGGAATCAATGTTGCCTTTCTTCACATCCTACTCCTAATAGGCTGTATGTGGAGCTATAGGTAGGGAAGAAATGTGGCATACTTGTCTCTCATATATTGCTAAGTCAAAAACCGGATCCTTGGAAGAAACAAACATACATCCTGATCAAGATGTGCATATGTGTGTGATGGATATGAGCATGGCAAGGTGGATACTAGGCCCGGAAATGGGTGCTAGATGTTGCCATGTTTTATATGAAGGAATGAGGGATTGATGGTAAGGTGGACACTAGCCCCGGAGTGGGTACTAGTTATTACCATCTATATGGTGGAACTCTTTCTCTTGCACATATCAATCCCTTTTCTCATTTTGAAATTTTCGAGACTTGGGCTACCTCTCTTTATTTTATTTTTGCCATGCTTTTGAGCATGTTTTTCTCTCTTTTTTTCTTTTTTTTATCAGCTAGCCCCTTGTCTCTGTTGGAGATATTTGGAGAGGGATGAATGATACAAAGATACATTGAGTTTTATTTATGGAAGAATGCATAAGCATATGGAACAAATGATGAGTGCTTAACTTACAGTGTAGAAGTTTAGCATGAACGTGTACGTGATCTTGATCAGGGGAGTATGAGTTCTAACAAGGGTCACAACAATTTGACAGAGCTCAATGAGAGAACAAGCTGCATATGTGGAGGCTAAGAACTAGAATCTACATATGGCCTTGGATGAGAAATTCTCATCATTGAGGAACTCATCATATTTTGATTTTTCAAAAAGGAAAACTCCGGATGTCAAGCATCACTAAGCACAAGATCATAGCACTCTATTCTACCATGTCATGTCTAACAACAACTTAGGCAAGGATCATGCTTTTTGCTACCCACAGTTCTCAAGCTAAGGTTTGAACATACAAGCCAACAAACTCAAAACTTAGGTAGGATACAAAGTTGTAGGCAAGACATACAAGGAAAATAAACAGAGCAACTATTCATCATTTCAACCATAGAGGCAAAGCATTCTTACTAAGCATATCAAAGCAAACTAAGCAAATGATGATGAATGCAAATAAATATTTTTGGTCTTTTTATTTTTTGCAGATTTTTTTGGATTTTCATTTATAAGGTATTCTGAAAACAAAGGAAGATACAAGTTACCTCAGAATGGGGGTCCTCCCCCAAGCTAGCTTCAGGCTCACTGCGGAGGAGGGTAGAAGAAACCCTGATTCGCGTAGTAAGCCCTCTGCTCCTCCATGTATTGCTGCTGATCCTGCTGCATGGCTGCTATCCTCTCACCAACCTGACGCTGCCACGCTGAGGTAGACTCGACGTGGGTGTTCAGCGTCTCCTCCAATCCCGTGACCTGGATGGTGAGCTCTCCCATCTGCTGCGCGAGCTGCGCGTCGCGTGCAGAGGCTGAGGAGTGCCTCCGGAAGGATGAAGATGGAGGTGGACCACCGGAGCTGGAACTAGCGGGTGTAGCCCACTGAGTACTGCTCGCACCCGCCCAAGCTGTGCCACTCGCACTTGGCTGGTAGGTGGGCTGATCCCAGCCAGGTGTATATCCAGGGGTAACCCCAAACATATACCCCGCAGGGGCCCCTCCTGCCACCGGTGGCGTAACAGGCTGTGGCTGAGGTGGTGGTGGTGGCTGTGACAAGTTAATACCATGGTGAAAGCTCAAGGAATGTCCGGGTGGACATCACTCCTAAGCTCACCACAGCGAGAACGCAGAAAACACAAAGTAGAAGTAGATTGCTTTTCCTAAACCAAAATTTTATTGCATGGAAAATAAGGATAACTTACCGATCTTACCTGTCGGCGCAGAGCTCATTATTTTAAGTCTTTAGAGCTAGACTTGGTTCCAAAGTTCTCACCTGGGCAGTGGGGCAGCTGTTTCCTCCGGAGAAGTCAGCTTCCTACTCACCCTCCGCCACATCTTCTGAGTGTTGTGTGGATTGTGATGTGTAGGAGGTGATTTCTTGGACTGGGACTGAGACTTCCAATACTGTTTCTGTCCTGTGCCCATGAGTTGGCGTTCTTCCTTCCAAAAATTCTTCATGAATGCAATGAGGTTGTCCACTTGCCGTGGTGGCACTTCGACCTCTCGTGCCGGGGTGTCGGAAGTTGGTAAATCCTTGATCATCAAGCACTGTTCTTTTCTTGGACGAAACTCGAACCTCTCCTCCTTGCCATTGATGTAGAGACGGATCACACCAGCCCCCACATCAATTTGTGCATCAGCTGTACTCAGAAATGGTCGCCCAAGTATGAGCGGCACCTCCTTGGCGATTTCCATGTCCAGCACCACAAAGTCAACGGGAATAAAGCAATCTCGGACTTCCACTGGAATGTCCTCAGCTATCCCCGCTGGGTATCTGACTGAAGAATTGGCCAGCTGCAGCTGCAAAGTGGTTGGAGATAGACTCGTGTAGTTAAGTTGATCAAAGACTACCTTAGGCATGACGCTGACGCTGGCCCCTAAGTCACAGAGAGCATGGTCGAAACGTTGGGTCCCAATCATACAAGTGATTGTGGGACACCCTAGATCCTTCTTCTTCTCAGGAAGGCGGTTGAGTATGGCAGCACTGCACTCCTCCGTGAGTCGTACTACTTTGGTTGTGGGAAGAGCTCGCTTCTTGGTTAGGATGTCCTTGAGATAACGTGCGTAAGTGGGAACACGTAGTGCCTCAAGCAATGGGACGTTGATATAAACTTTCTGAATCATGTCCACGAAGCGATTGAACTGTTCATCTATTGTTGCCTTCCTGCTCCTTTGAGGGAACGTCATCACATTGGCTTCTACGAAATCTGGATGTGCCGTCACTCCTACAGGTGCTTTATCCGTTGGTGGCACCTTCCTTACCTGGGTGGATTCTTCCGAGTCGGATGAATCCTCATGGATATTCTCAACTTCTGTTATGCCTTTCTTGTCTGTCCCTGCATGGTTAGGATACGGTGGATCCCGAGTGGATTTACCTCCTCTCGTGGTTACCGCATTTGCATTTTCAACAGAGGGAACAGAAGCGGCCAGCTGGGCCAACTGAGTTTCCAACATTTTGTTGAAACTCAGCTGACTCTTCTGGGCAGAAGAAAACTATCAAGCTTAACGTTGAGACTTTCCAAAGTTTTATCAAGGGCAGCTAGCTTCTTGTTAACACCTTCATTAATCTTAGCTTACCCAAAAATGAGATCTCTCAAGGTAGGTTGGTTGGGATTGTACGAATTACCTTGGTTACCTCCTTGATAATAAGGGCGTTGTTGATTCCACGATTGGCCTCCTTGTTGAGGTGGACGATAACCGTTGTTGTTGCCATTCATGTACATCACTTCCTCCTGAGTCTCCGGACAGTAGTTGCCTGAGTGCCCAGTGTTGCCACAGACTTCACAAGTCATGTGAGAGTCCATAGGCAGAGTAGTGGTGGCCATGGCAGCTTTCTCCAATCTCTTCATAAGAAGATCCATCTTGGCAGTAATCATGTCTGCTTCCTTGACAGTATGAGTACCCCTCGGTCGCGGTTGGAGTCTTTCATCACTCCACCCTTGGTTGGAGACCATATTCTCAATAAGTAATTTAGCATCATCAACAGTGAGTGAGAAGAATGCTCCTTGAGCAGCAGCATCAATATGGCCTCGGGCTGTCGGAGTCAACCCATTATAGAAGCTTTGAAGAATGAGCCAATCCTCCATCCCATGGTGAGGACAGGCCAGGACATACTCCTGAAGCCTCTCCCAAGCCTCTGGAATGGATTCACTTGCTGCTTGTTGAAAACCAGAAATCCTTCCACGAAGAGCATTGGTTTTATCCAATGGGAAGAACTTCTTGAGAAATGCCTCTGAATACTTAGTCCAAGTGTTAATAGCTTCACGATTCGTGTAGAATCATTGCTTAGCTTTCCCCAGGAGGGAGAATGGAAACAGCCGTAGACGAACAGCATCCATATTTGCACCAAATTTCCCAGTAGGTCGAAACCAGTCATACACACCTGTCTTCATCATCCAAAGATAAAAGAAGACAATCAAGGTTAGCCTGCATTGAGAGTTGTCCTAACCTACTCAGAGTTTATAAAAAGATGCAAAGCATAGTCATGATAATCCTGTGCCTTCCCCGGCAACAGCGCCAAAAATGCTTGTTGGCGTTTCGTAGCGCCGTCATCTTAAGAACAGATCTGGGACCCATCCTTAGTGACAACACCAGGAAACGCCTTTTAGGCACCTCTCAATGTCACAACTAATGGCGCGGGTTAGCGTGAACATCGAGACTTGCCATAGGTTAATCTAAACGATCATGAACGAATCCGCAAGCGCACAGATAAACCATTGTAGCATTTCCCCAAGGAAGGAGAGTATTCCAAGGGTATCGAATCCGTGGAAGGCAATGGCGGATATCTTAGACTTATGCTTTTGCTCTGAATGTAAACCAAGAGATAGATATAGGGAAAAACACACTCAAAGATTGGGGTAAGATAAAAGATATAAGGGTAGTGTGACACACACACTCAGATCTACCTCTACTCTAGCACACTACGGCTTAGGGGGAACATACGAGTTAGCTCTAGGTTCTAATGTACTAAACATACAAAGCTAGAAGATACAAGAGATGGGCATGAGCATTGCATGAGAGAGATAAGGTTCAGCACCCAGGTACAAACGGGGAGCTAGCCCGCGACGACCAGCACTCTGTGAAACTAGACTTTAGACTCCTACAGCAGGTACCCCAGCACGGAGGTTGCCCAAGGATCCAACAGGGTTGTCACCACCTGAGGACCGACCTCTATCGTTACGGGGGGTATGCTCATAACTATCGTAGCCAGACAACCCAGGCACCATGCCTACGTTGCTGCTAGACTCCACCCGGCCCGAGCTATTGTGACCCAGGGTGAGAGACACCAGAAGACTGGTCAACTAGACCGAGTACCGTAGCTTGAACACAGACCTCATGCAACACTCTCATGCCATCTAACAAGATCAACTAAGGCTAGACATACAAACAGATATGAACTCTCTTATGTCTAATCAATAAGATCAAAGGGTCGTGTTCGTGAAGAACACGAGCCTCTAACTTATGAACAAACACATAAGGAAGGAGTTTATCACCCTTCAAGTGGATTAAAAGGTAGTGTTCACGAAGAACACAAGCCTCTAAATGATGAACAGAGGATGAACTCAAGAACATATCAAACATATGATCTACCATGACTTTATATGAAATAGCTGAATAACTGAAGTAGATCAAAGTCATACAAAGAAATAAAGATAAAAGAGAACTCATACCTAAACTTCCAAGAGGACTTGGAACCTGAATAAGAGCTACTCTAGCCTACCCCCTAGCCTTGGAAACTAAAAGTGAGAGGAGAATGAGAGAGTGGTGTGTGAGAAATGGGAGCCCCTCCCCTTCTATTTATAGGCAAGGACTAGGCTTGCTCGGAGGCTCAAAGTGCCCCTAAACACCCGAGAGTGAGGCAATGGACCAAGAGGGAGCTACCACGTGGAGGGCCAGAAAGGAGCCCCCTAGGTCAGTTCGGCCGATCCTAGGATCGGCCGGCCCCCTAGGGTGGCCCCTCCTGGTGGTCTTCCACTGGGTGGCTGCTCTGTGGGCCCTCTGATCCATCCTCGGTGCATGGCTTGATTTGGTATCCGAGGTGGGCCCTTTGATCCATGTGAAGTCCATGTGGCATCCTCTGATTCGTCGGTGAGTGCCTCCCCTGGATCGATGATCTGGAATGCCATGTTTCCCTTAGTGGCAGCGACCTCCTCAGCTGAGTTGGCATGGTTTCTTCATAGAAGGTGAGTTTCCATCTCGTTTAAGGGGTAAATCACCTACATACAAATAATCTCCAAGGACAAGTGGAACTACATTATTCAAACCAAAATATTAGTAAATAATGCATATGCCTCCATTTATGTGAGAATATTGAGGGTTGGAAATGGTGAATTTCAACCGTCAACAGTGATCGCAGCGATCTTCTCGGGATTGGCCTCGATGCCGCGTTCCGATACGATGAAACCGAGTAGCATGCCCCTAGGGACCCCAAAAACTCACTTCTCGGGGTTTAACTTCACACCGTGCTCCCTCAACTTCTCGAAGACCGTGGTAAGGTCGGGGATAGGTCGCCCACCTTTTTCGACTTGACCACGATATCATCTGCATAGGCCTCGATTAGCCGTCCGATGAGATCTCCAAAGACGCGTCGCATGCATCTCTGAAATGTGGCCCCTGCATTCTTCAGACCAAACGGCATAGAAGCGTAACAGTACGCGCTGAACGGGGTGATGAACGAGGTCGCGAGCTGGTCGATCAAACTCATTGCGATTTGATGGTTACCGGAGTAAGCGTCGAGAAAACAGAGGGCTTCGCACCCGGCCGTTGAATCGACTACTTGATCTATACGCGGTAAAGGAAATGGATCTTTTGGGCATGCCTTGTTCAGGCTCGTGTAATCAACACACATCCTCCATTTTCCATTCTTGTTCTTAACGAGTACAGGGTTGGCTAACCACTCGGGGTGGTACACTTCACGAATGAACCCTGCACTAAGGAGCTTCTTGATTTCCTCGCCAATGGCCTTGCACTTGTCAGAGTTGAAGCGGCGCAGATGCTGCTTGATCGGCTTTGAGCCGGGCTTAATGTTAAGCTTGTGCTCGGCAACCTCCCTTGGAATCCCCGGCATGTCGGAGGGCTTCCATGCAAACACGTCGAGGTTCGCGCGGAGGAAGTCGACGAGCGCGCTTTCCTAGTCGGAACCGAGCGCCGTCCCGATACGGACACTATGGCCGTCCTCGGAGACGGGCACTTCCTTGGCGTCCTTGGCGGGCTCGAAAGAGCAGGCTGCTCGCTTGGACGACTCGGGGATATCTTGGTCCTCGGAGGGAGGCTCTGCGGAGAGCTTCTCGGACTGCATCAGTGCTTCAGCGAACTGGAAGCACTCAGCATCGCATTCGTATGCGTACTGGAAAGTTGTACCTACCGTGATGATGCCGTTCAGTCCGGGCATTTTCAGCTTGAGGTACATGTAGTTGGGGACGGCCATGAACTTTGCATAAGCTGGCCTTCCGAGTATCGCATGATACGTCCCCGGGAACCCTACCACTTCGAAGGTGAGGGTCTCCTTTCAGAAATTGTTCGAAGTTCTGAATGTGACAGGCAGATCAATCTGCCCGAGGGGAACCGCCTCCATCCCAGGTACGACCCCGTGAAAAGGCGCCGTCGACGGCCGCAGTCAGGACCGCGGGATCCCTATGTCGTCGAGGGTCGACATGTAGATGACGTTGAGGCCGGAGGCCCCGTCCATCAGCACCTTGTGCATGCGCTTGGTGCTGAACAAGGGTGACACAACTAGCAGATAGTTGCCCGGACGTGGGACGTGGTCGGGGTGATCGCGACGGTCAAATGTGACTGGTGTCTCCGACCACTTTAGATACGTCGGAGTTGAGCGCTCGGCGTGGTAGACCTCTCACCGGATCAGCTTCTCCTGGCGTTTGGGTGGCCGCACCTCAGATCCCCCGAAGATCATCATAACCACTCCGTCTTCACGGGGGTAGGCACCTTCATTGTTGTCCTTGTCCTTCCTTCCATCACCGGTTGGAGCAGTGTTATGCTTCTTCATCGTGTCGGAGAGATAGGACTCATCAGGTTGCAGCCCTTGAAGGCGTGCCTGACTGGGCCCTCGTGGTTGGGGCACGGGGCTTCCAACAGCTTCTCGAAGTGATCCTTCGGTGGGTCACTTCTGGGTCTTGCTGTCTTTCGGTCAACAGCAGCCACCAAGGTGTCATCGCGGTAACGCTTATCTTTATTCTTCTTTTTCTTGTTGGTTGGTGGAGACGGGCCGTCGCCAGCCTCGACCGGCTGCTTCCCCTTGCTGGTACCGAGGCTAAGTGTCGCGACTATAGCTTCCTCCCCATTGGCGTGGTCGGTCGCGATGTCGAGCAACTCCTGAGTAGATCGCGGCTTCTGTCGCCCAATCCGATGGATCAGCATGGCACACGTGGTGCCGTTCTGGAAGGCCGAGACAATGTCCGCGTCGGTGGTGCTTGGCAACTTGGTGCATCGCTTGGAGAAGCATCGGATGTAGTCGCGTAAGCTTTCGCCCTTCATCTGCTTATAGTTGCGCAGATCCCAGGGGTTTCCTGGTCAGGCGTACGTGCCCTGGAAATTGCCGATGAAGGCGTCACGCAGCTGCGACCAGTTGTCGATCTTGCCTCGTGGCAAGTGCTCGAGCCATGTGCGAGCCGAGTCCGCGAGATGTAGCGGGAGATTCTTGATGATGAACAGGTTGTCCCGTGCTCCGCCGACGTTACACGCCAGTCGGTAGTCTTCTAACCAAACACTGGGGTTGGTTTCATCGTCGTACTTAGGTATCGAGGTCGGAGCTCTGAAACGCGAAGGGAAACGGGCACTGCGTACATTCCTTCCGAAGGCACGAGACCCTTGGGCATCAGGAGAGTTGCTCCGGCTCCAGTCCTCGTCGCTATCATACCGACCCCACGCCGCCGGTTGTACTCCTTGCGAGGCTATTGCTCGTAGTCGTCGTCCTGATCTGCGTCCATCCTCCGCCGCGCCTTGATAGTGTCGCGCGCGTCGCGGTGGGGACCCAAACGGCTCTTGACCGGCACGTTGACCTCCTCGGACCGTCGTGGTTGCTGCGACGGCGTTGCAGGTTGTCGTGGCTCAGAGTGCCCGTGACCCTGCGAGCCCCGCTGACGAGAAGCGGAGCTCTCTGCCTGCTGCACGGCGGCGGTCTCGAGGAGCATCTTGATCTGTTTGTGCATTTCTTTTTCTTGAGGCGTGGCGGGTTCTGGGATCTTCCGGAGAAGGACTGCCGCTGCTGCCAAATTTTGTGACGCCCTTTTGAAGACGGGCGTGCCATTAACGATGTCACGGTCGTTGTTGACGATACGTTGCTGGACGTCTCTCGCGCGTGCGCTGGCGGGAGTTGGATTCGGATCCTGCCCGAGTTGTTGGTGAAGTTGAACCCGCTCATCGTCAAGCTGGCGCTGCGCGTCCTCCAACTCATCTAGTCGCGCTCGCTGCGCGGCTCCGTTGGGCAGGACTTGCGCCTCGGCCGCGCTATCTGCTGTCGAGCTGTGGGCGGAGTGGACCGCCCCTTCCGGAGTGTGGGCCGGTGCTGGTGCGACCGGGGCGTTGCCGACGACGAAGCACTCACGCGAGGGGTCGTATCCTCCGTTGTCGGAGTCGTCGGAGTAGCCGAAGCAGTAGTCTGCTGCTGTCGGGAAGCAACGGAAAGTGCTTGCGTCTCGGAGTCCGGAGTAGTCCCACTCCGAGCCCAAAGCGTCGTCCGTGTTGTCAGAGTCGAGGTATTGCTCGTCGGGCGAGGTCGCCGGAAGCCCCATGTTACACCAGAGATGGTGGCTGGGGTAGTTCTCATATGCAGCCAGGTCCGTGCCCGACGAAGAGGAATATGCTGCCGCCGTGTAGCGCGTCCCTCGGGAGAGTGACGGCATCGGCACGCTTTCTCTAGCGATGCGCTCCGTCGAATCCGGCGGCAGGGAATCCTCAGCCACGTCGGCGGCCAGCGGTACGCCAGCCTCGACCCGTGGAGGGGAGCCAGCACGTGCCGCCCTGCGTCAGTCTGCCTTGTCCTGTCGCGAGCGCTTGCCTGAGCGCCTCTTGCGTCGAGGCGAGCGTGGCGTGGCGGTTGGAGCAAGAACCGACGCAGGTGTGTCGGTAGTCTCGTTGACGATGCGCATGAGATAGCCGTCTCCAGTCTCCCAGAAGTTCAGGCTCCCGAAGCGGATCTCGAGCCCAGCCAGGAGCGGGTCGGATGATCCCATGGGGGAACTCATCAGCGACGGCTTGGCGATGGCTTCCGTCGAAGCAAACGATGGGAGGGCCGTGCGGACCCTAAAAAGAACGTCGAGAACACGCGAAGGCCCCTACCTGGCGCGCCAACTGTCGGGGTTTGTTACCACCGGCAAGTAAATTTATAAGAACGCGTGTACTGATCTGCACGGTAGCACAAGAGACACTCGAGATTATACTGGTTCGGGCCTCCGGAGAGTAATACCCTACGTCCAGTCTGAGAGGGGGTGTTCTTTATGCTCAGGAGTTTGTAGTAGGGGATACAAACAAGTCGGGAGAGGGTTTCGAACCCAAGTCCCTGGCGTGCAAGTGGTTCTTGTAGCAGGATTCTGCGTACGTGAGAATGTGTGTGTGTGTCTACGAGGGCTTATGAGATGAGATATCGATACTGAGTGCGTGTGGGGGTGAAAACGAACGTCTCTTGCAAGTGCCCCTGTCCTCCCCTTTTGTAATCACAAGGGGGAGGCTCAGGGGAGCTAGATTGAGGGTGTAAGCTAGTCTACGACGTAGGGTGTCCTCCTCTTGCTTCAGGCTGTCAGGCGGAGCGGCAAAGAATTGTTACGATGCCCCAGGTGACGGTGTGGGTCTTCTTCGAGTTGTGCGTCCCAAGTAGCCGTTCCTGGGGAGTCCTGCACCCTTCTCCGAGTAGTTACTCGGGCGCAGGAAGCATGATTCGTATCCTACTTCTGTCAGTGTATCAGGGATTTGTCTTTTCCGGATACTGTGGAAATGGAGTGGCCTATGCCACGGCGATCGAGGGATGGGGGGTGGCGTACACTGTGCCGTTCGTGGCACAACGTTTCCCGTGCCGTCCGTAGTACGACGCGTGCTGCCCCATTTGCGAAGTTGCAGGCGGATCCGCCCTCTGACGCCAGATCGACCTGGTCAGGGCGGGCCGACGCGGAGGGGCCTGCACGTGGTGGAGCACGGCTGTCACACCCGGATATCACGGGATCCGGACGGGGCCCGTGTACCCGCAGCCTTGGTGGTGAAGTCTTGAACTTAGTCGGAGACGGAAATCTACTCGTGCGAGTAGGTGGTCTATGCCACGTCTTCCGATGCTTAGGGCGTAGCGTGTACTGCACCGTGCGTTTGCTCAGCACTTCTTACGCCGTTCGCAGTACGACAGCCACTGTGCCGTTCGTGGCAGGGTTTGACGGATCCGTCCCCTGACACCGAATCGGCCAGGCCCGGGCGGACCACTACAGTGGAGCGGACACGTGGCGGTGCGCGGGGGATCGTGCACGGAGATCCCTAGATCTCGACCAGGAGGAGGCCACGCGCCCTTTGCCTTCTGCGCGAAGGCCGCACGGGGTGGCGATGGAAACTACTCGTGCGAACGAGTAGTCGGGGACGGGAAGCGGAGACTACTCGTGCGAGCAAGTAGTCGGAGGCGGAGGTGAAAACTTGTCGTACGGGCCGCCATGTACTCGGAGGAGAGGCTGCTGGTGCCCGTGGGCCGCCTGCCTTCCGGCCCATGACGGAAACAGGTCGTACAGCCTCTTGGGTACTCGAGGGCTTAATACTCGTTGTATTAGCCGTCAAAGTACACAGTACGTGGGTCCGTACTGCGTTTTTTAGAGGTCTTGGTGGGCCCTGGTCCATGGACTCGTCACATATGGACCACACAACTCAGAACAGATACAACAATCATAGGCTCAGTTGGGATCGTAATAATTTCATAGAAATTTAACACAAATCAACTAAATTTCACATCGATATCTACAATATAAAATATATATCAAATTTGTCGTCTTACTGAATTAGTGCTAATCAAAGTTGACCTACTTTTGTATTCAACCAATTATTTTAAATTTGAGCCCAAATTGATAACCACCATGCTCTGGCTTAAATCCTTAACTACATCATCTTATCGAGCATGCAAACACGTATATGACCCATTATTATCAAGTGGTATCAAAACAGAAACATCTTCAACCATGAACACTACACGTAATGGGCAAGAGGCAAAGCGAAAACGTGTCATAGGCAGAGACACCATGGACGATCAAAAACACGAAAGATCTAAAAATTGCAAACAAACTACAACATAATTGTACTCCTATGAAAAAAGTGGCTCCACCCACTGGCCATCCGCGGCAACGCCGCGAGGCTTTCTAGTATATCTTTTATTCCGCTTCCGCCATAGATCTAAAGAAGAATGCCAACCAATGAAGCACAATTAAGGCACGTTTGGCACCGCTCCTTCAGTAGCTTCTCCACCGGTTTTGTATGGAGCTGTGCCAAATGGGTCTTGAAAACAGCTTCTCCGCCGGAGCTCCCTGAAAATCCGGTGACTGCAGCCGAAACGGGCAGACAAAGCAGGAAAATCCCAGCTTCCCCTGCTCCCTCATCCGCATGCACAGTTGGGTACTGTAATACCCATAGAGTCTTGGAGTTTGCCGAATGTCACTACCTTCATGGAATCGACAGCTGGTGCGGAGGATGGCGGCGGGCAGACAAAGGTGGAGAACATGCCGACACATGGGTGCCGTCCACGCGGCTAGGCGTCGTGCCACACACGCAGCGCACAATCACGACCCCTAATGGCGTACGAGCGGGTAGAGGTGAGGTGGCCTAAGAGCCACGGAGGAGGTGGTGGCGTTGGCGAGAGAGAGATGGAGGCCGCCGATAGGATAGCTGGAGGTGGAGGAGGTGTGGCGGCATGGAGGAGGTGGCCGATGGCCAGAGGCCTGCGAGCCGCGGAGGAGGTGGCCGGAGGCCTGCGAGCCGTGGAGGAGGTGGCCGGCGGCTAGCGGGCTGCGGATGAGGAGGTGGCGGGGTGGCGATATTAAAGATGGCAACAGATCGAATTCAGATCGGATGTAGTGTCAGGGCACCCAAACCCATAACCCTAATCTAAAATCTAAATCCAATCCAAAACTAGTTCGGGTGAAAATTCAGATCCAAACCCAAAACAGTAGATATCCAAAACCCAGAGATTCAGATGCAGCAACATCTTGAGATCCACTTGAAGCACCAGGAGTCGACATTGATTGCTTCCTGAAAAAAGCAAAAAGGCAAACACTTAGACGATGAATGAAATTCGAAATCCAAGGAAGGGGATGGGGATGTGCTGCCGTACCTGCTGCAGCGCCGGGGATAGGGGTGCGTGGCGGCGCAAGGGACGACTGTCGGACCGTGTGTTGGCCGCAGGGGATGCCAAGGAGGCGGGGACAAGACGGCGGCAGCGCACTATGTGGCGGTGTGCGGGGCGCAACACGTCGGCGTGGGCGTGGCGGCGACACACTGCGTGGCGCGCAAGGGCACGGAGTGCGATCGCCGCCGCCGCGTGACGGTGTAAGGGTTCAGGAGAGTTGTGGCCTGCGCGCAGCGGCAGGCAGGGGCGGAGCTGCAACCCAGGCCGCCCAGGCTAAGGCCGTAGTCGTGGCCCAACAAAGCCCACTACCACCGCTTAATATTTCGCCCAAAACTCAAGTGTTGTTGTAGTCCAAGGTAAAAACTTGAGCCTTGGAAGGAGAAAGCATGCAGCTGCAAGAGTGAAACTGAATTTGGGCCCTAGTCATCAACAAAAACTGGCTTCGCCACTGGCGGCGGGGACGAGGTGCGAACGGATGCGGCTGGGGTGGGGTGGATTTTAGGGTTATATAGTTAGGGATCCGCTCCGAACCCAATCCACTGCCATCCTTAGGCGAGATGTGGTCCGCAAAGGAGGTGGAGGAGGTGATTGGAATGGATAAGGAGGGAAGGGAAGAGGGGGAAAATAATAAGAGGGAAAGGAAAAAAATAAAAGAAAGAAAAAATAAAAAGAAGAAAAGAAAATAAGAAAAAGAAAATGGAAGGGTATTATGGATATTTCATCCTCTTATCCATGTTTACACAGCCATACGAAGCTGTTTTGCCAAACATTTCTTAAAAACGGTTTCAGCTTTGCCACATAATCCGCTCCACCCACAGCTGGAACTGCCACAGCCACAGTCACAATTGTGCCAAACACACTCTTTAAAGGGCTCGTATCACTGTAATGCAGTTTGAATACACGATTTTCAGCTCCCAATCTGAAAGAAAGTTTTTTACTAAAAAATATAGAATGGTATTCTCTACTGATGTCTAGCATCAACTTAATGCTATAGTAAAATAAGTTTATTGTGGTTGATAATATTAGTCGCCCCCTCTCATTACACAATTATGCTTAAAAAAAGTGGCAGAGCTTAATCTGAATCTTGAGGGTGCCAAACTACATGTTACCCACACAATTATGCGATATCTAAAGGTGGGAGTTTTAAGTCAAAACTCCCACCTCTAGCTTGCCTCAAGTTTTGAAGCTTCCCCATCTCTTTGAAAGAAAATGAAACGAGATGTATCTATTCATTCCAGCAAACGAGATTTATCTGCATAACAAAATTCAATAAACTGGGAAACCTTTTAAGTTGAAAACAAGATGACCATTTTTCTGTACTGTAAGTTTACCACTCAGGCCCTAATATGTTACTGGTCCTTAACAGTTTTGCTTTTTGCGACGCCACTTAACAAAACCTTTTGTTTTTTTACTCAAGAGGATTCTACATATAAGTTTTCTCTACAATCTGCAAAATAAAGGCTGCAGCTTTTAAACTTTTTGTCCAAATTATGCACTTAAAGAATCCATTGCATTGTGAACTAATTTTTCTTCACCGTCTTCAAGAAGAAGGTGTAGATAAATTTCATAACTGACGCATATTGATATTATGAAAACTTAAGGTCATTGCTCAACAAAAAGGGAAGTAACTATTACTGTTTTCCTACTTCCATTCAACATTGTCTAGAAAAAACTAGACACCCCGAAGTGTACTCTACATTACTTTTTGGCAAACCAATACAAAACATGGCTAAGATTATTGCGAAGTCTAACCTCAAACACAACTGTAACATCTTAAAACAGAAAAAGGAAACAATATTTGAAGGAAATGTCTAAGGAGTTATTTTTTTAGAAAATGTAATATTAAAGATATCGACCTCTATACCTTTACGGGGCAAAATCTTTAAAGAGCGTAAAATATTAATTATGAATATCATATGTATTGTCAATAGAACACACAAAAATCACTTTATGCATATATTGATTGCATGAAGATATAGCTTTTGTACTATCTACATTAAATGTTCTCGGTCAAAAAAATGGTGAGTTGACATTTTCAAAAAAAATGTGCCTTTCAAAAGTGGTTACCAAGTTCCGTAGGTTGTTAAGATTAATAAAGATCTTCACCATAGTTGAAAAAAATTTATGCCTCTTCTCTTACCCAGTTCACTTCCCTAAAAAGTAGGTTGCAGTATCATCCAACGAGGGAGATGTAAAGGAGAGAGGGGTAACATTCAATAGAATATAAGAATCATTAGGATTTACATATACTTTCCTCATAAGAAAAATTAGTTAAGATTAATTCCCACTCCATTTAATTCTAAATTGAAGTCGTTTACGTATCAGGACATCGACAAAGTCTCCAATATGACAATGTGACTAACAAGCTTTTGTAAAAAGTATGCTATAATTAAGAAACTTAGATGTCATTGAAAGTACCTTTCCGGATGAATTGATCCAGTTATGTCAACCATGTTGTCAATGCATATAAAAGTTTCTATATTGATTGGCCAAGAGGACAAGTTTTATTGTTCGTCATATGCATCATATAGATTGTAGCTGTCGTGGGTCTGAGGATCGGCAAAAGCAACTTCCGGTTCACTAACAGAAGCTCAACTTACTCTGTAAATCTCTGAATCTGTAATAGAGGCACACTCAACTAGGGGAGAGGCAGATCCACATGCATCCATTTATATGAGTTCATAAAATTTGAATATAGTTTTTGATGCACCTGAACTTTATATACAAGATAATGCCTCTCCAAGCCATCGGTGCTAACACATTAGAAAAGGAATATGTGGATGGAACTAAATATTAGTCACAGGCCAGTTCGGTAGTATTGAAACTATGCACACGGGATCCTACACTGAAAAATTGGTCAAACAATAAGCAAAATGAACCCGCAAATATTCCATTTCGATATTTTTGACATCGATTTATTAATCACATTCTGTGGATGTAGACTAGAAAGAAGCAATGAACTATAGCTCTGCATGAGCACTTATACCAAATTTGCTATCATAATCAATGAAGAACAGTAGATAAAAATCTTGGATGAGATTGTGCATTAACCTTGACAGTGTCAATTCGTACACCAAGTTTATTAATATCTCTTTCCAAAAATCTGATGACAATTAACTGTCTACAGAAATACTAGTGCGGATGACATAGATAGAATTATGATGCTGACCTGCATATATGCCATGAATGTACACACCGCCTTAGTGCGGTGTAGAAGGAAGAGATCCCAAATAGGCGGAAGAGATATTGGCGCGGCTCAATCAGATACTGATTTTACAGCTGCTGTAAAACCGACCATCGGATTGAACCTCACCAATATCGCTCTTTCCATTGATCAACCATGCATGCAGATCATGCATAGATAGTATGTGTTGGGTTCTTGCATTCTCTCATGATCTCATTACCTAAAACTATTGAATGACATGACATGAGATAAATTAAGAGATCAAGCTCATCAACAAATATATAGTAGATCGTATATGATCTTTATATGCAACAAGAAGATATTCATCATCCAAAAAAACAGACAAGAAGGATCTTTACATACCAGATCGAGACCATCCTGCTCTCTCCACGATCAGAAGTGAATGAATCTAGAGACCGCAGGGATAGTGGAAGGACGAAAGAAACTTTTGGCAGTATGTCTCTGAGTATTGCTAGGGTTAACTGGAAGCATCATGAGACACCTCGATCTACAATACATGTAGATCTCAGGGATCGATCAGCAGATATTGATGCACCCGATACTTAGCCACTGGCATATGCTATGCTATTGAGAGGTCCGCCGTGCAGGAGCTTTGATGCAGGCCAAGGCCAAGAACACAGTGAAGAATGAAGAGGGTTGAGAAAAGGTTGTGGCCGGCCGGCGGGCACATATTGGAGGGGACCTAGAGCTAGCATGCGATGGGTTTTTATGCTCGGCTTCCATGAGACCATGAGGGAGGGTATAGTGAGCAGAATGATGAGCAAGGGCAGATGAAAAGATGTATATGATGTATACATCTCTCTCTCTCTCTCTCTCTCTCTCTCTCTCATCACACAGTTGCTTATGCGTGCATGCATGGTCGGCATAGAATAGTGGGGTAGGTCGAGCGTTTTGCGCGGATCGGATGAATGACCATTCATGCGGTTCAGTTTTAGAAGTGGAGCATATTAGAGGCTGGCCATCGCAATTATGAGATTTTTTCCGCAGTGTATTCGGTACGATCGAGCTTATAGATCGACATTATATACATGAGTTGTGCTTTTCATATCTTTCGTTCAGATAGCTAGAGAGAGAGAGAAGGGGAGAGGAGGATGGAGGAGGAAGACGACGAGCTGAGGAAGGAAGGCGGAGACCTAGGTGGCCGGGCAGCATCGGGAGCAGGAGCGCAGAATGTGTGTGCCTAGAAAGAAGCCTGGCAGTCCCGTACAAAAGGGTTGGAGTTTCTTAATCGGGAGCACCTTGCACGTAAATCTGTCTGCAATCTGAACCCCCACCCGGTTCCTTAATTAATTAATCCAGCAACTTAACCATCTCTCCCTCTCTCTCTGACAGTGTGTGTGAGAGAGAGAAGCAAGCAGCAGCAGGAGGAGCCGGGCAATCAGAACACCTGCTACTACAAAGCGGCGGGGACAGCGGCGCCAAAGCTGCTCTGCCGTGACACCGGCGCAGGGGACACGCCCCGCATAGGGTTGCTCTACCTGATCTCGTCTTTCCCTATCACCATAATGCATTGGGCGCGGTTTCTTTTCTGTATGTGTGTGCACACCACTGCACACCCATCTCTCTGCAGTCTGCACCCGGCCAATCCTTCCATCCGTTAAAAGGGTCTTTTTTCTGTGTGTGCATATGCATGAGCATCTTTTACAGTAAAACAACTCCATGAGCAATGATACTAACCTTTTATCCCCAACACCTAAACTAGCAGTACACATATATAGCTCAATTTCAGGATGAAATGAAAAGAATCCATGGGATGGGTAGAGCGAGATTGGAATTGGACCAGGTCCCGCGTATGATTATGCTAGGGTGCTTCCACGCAGACAAAAGCGCGCAAAAGTGGACGCGTAGTAGACTGGTTGACGTGATGATAGGGAGGGGCGCCTCATCAGGTGGCGCGTGCCAACCCTTCACTAATCAGATTCCCCACGCGCTAACCCAACAAAATCATCCCCTCCCTCAACTTTTTAACCCCCCTCCGGCCTGCCGGCCGGCTAGGGTAAAATTTACTGGCCTGGCCGGCCGCGCGCGGTCAAACACTGGAATTTAACGGCATGCATGCTTGCTTTTGATTGCTTCTTATCATAGCGCCACACAGGAATAAATCGATCATGATGTATTATGCGGTATGCCACCATGCTGTACAGACAGTGTTGGTAGAAATACGCCTTCCGTTACGGTGACCGGCTGGAAGAGATCGAGCTCACCAAGAGAATGAGGAGCTCGGTATAGAGGCTGCTGCAATCATGGCGTGCAGGTGGAGGTGGAGGGGAGGGGGCAGCGGGAAAAGAAGGCACGGCCCTCGCGTGTTTCGCTCCGGCCCGGCAACGGGGGGCGAGTGCACGGCCGCCGAAGCCGGCCGGCCGGGGGCGCCTTGTAGTGTGCTGCGCCCCGCGCACATGCGTCATGCGTGTGGGAGAGACGACAGTTATAATACGCGGCGTACGCGTAGGCGGCCGCTTTCTCCCACGCCGAAATACGCGGAATTATGCGTGCCACGCCCCGACCCGCGCCATCATGGGTTCATGTTGCCGGCCATGCCCCTTCCTCTCTCTTGGTCCCCGCCGGCAGCCGCTCGGCGCCGGCTAGCGGCGGCGTCTCGAGTCCGGCAGTCGTCTCGCCGCACCACGACCCCGTGTGGCCGTGTGGTGGGTGGGCCGAGAGCTAATGGACATCCAATTCTACTTTACGTGTCTAGAGAAAAAAAAGATAGGTGCGGAGTATAATAGGATCCAGCCCACGCGAACGAACGTGCGTGCGTGACGGCATCTGTTCGCGGCCCAACACGGCGGGCGCTCTGCTCCCGAATTCATTCCCTCTTACACGCATTTATCAGTTTGTGCAATGGATGCATTTGCTACAAAATGATAAGAGGGCAGGAGATTTCTTTCAAACTAAGGCTGTCTTCGATCCCATTTGAACGATCATTCGTTTACCATAGATATATAGAAAAAAGGTGTGGTCTCACACACGTATATTTTGCTCTTAAAAAATTACGATTTATTCCCTCTGTTTCAAAAATAAAAACGGGGAATAAAAGAGAAAGTAGCTTGCATCTACTGCTGGTCTATTGCTCGTGGGCTGCAGTAACTTGGCCTAGTGTACATTGAGTTATGTGATGTGTAAGCAAATTATCACGCCCCAGATGCATAGAGGGTTCTCGATGATGTCTTGTGCACCTTGAATTCTCGTTCTTTTTTAGAAATGATAGACATGTGTTGCGATCGTAGCATGGGCTCAATATCTTAAATAATCTTTCCATGTTAATCCCTACTAGGTGCTCAATAAAATAAAACAATTTAGAAATTCTAACAAAAAATAGAACCATCTAGCCATCTATTCAATAGACTCTAATATTCATGACAATGATAATCATTAATTAGATCTATTCCATTCTAACAAAAATCTACCTACAAATGCCAATATTAATATATTATAAAGCAACCCTAATAAATTTATATCTAAATTATTACCAATATATGTTCTATTATTATGAACAATAATCTAAACACCTCCTGAATCTCTACCTATGCCATTTAAAAATAATGTAAAGTAAACATTCATAAAATTGCATCCAAGATTTCTCATATATGCTATTATTGCAAAAACTAACGTAACACCTCAAATAAGGATCTAAATAACATACCTCTATCATTATAATAAACATCCCAAGATATATTCTAATATGCACGTAGAGTAATTGTAAGTTTATCGCAACTAGATAAAAATCATCAAGTACATATATGTGTATTGTATTACAATATGAACAAGTTAAGAAGAATAATAATAATTCATTTTGATTAATTGTGAAACACATGACATCACCACCAATAATTTTATTATAAATTAGCATGTATCTCACCAACATATGAAATAAGATTACAGGTTTCATAAGAAATAGCAGATAAATTACAGCTGACTCACTACAGCTCACCAACTCAGGTCAGACATGTATGCTGCGGTCATCTAACCTACTCAAGACTCACAAAGCTCTAACCACAACTTGCACTCTCGCCTACATTAGCACTGATCAAGGCCGCCTTTGCCAGCTCTGCTCTCTTGGCCCTAACATATGCTCTTTGGTGCTCATCCATCTTGCTCAAATCGCAAACATGATTTCCTTTTCTTGTTCCCACACCAGGTGTCGCTGCTCGATCTCTAACTTTCTCTCTTCAAGTTGTAGCTTACGTTTGTCATCGATCTCTTTGTTCTTTTTTGCTTGTTCATCGGCCTTCATATCATTGGCTCACATCTCTGTCTTCATGCCGTGTTCTTTGTCCTTAATCTCCAAAAACTTCTTCATCATGTCCATGCACTCATCATCTCCTTCACTTCTCTTCATCTTCTCCTTGGATTTCTTTCTCCCAGGAGGGCAGGCTGTCTTGGCGGGAGCAATGGATTGCTCTTGTCCTTGGCTGACCTCTTGTCCTTCGTCGTTCGCTTGTTGACTTCCAGTCGGGACATTGAGGTTGTTGTCCCTCGACTTGGCCGGCCTTGAACCACCAACATTCATTCTTACTGCTGCAAACTTCTTCGAGTGTCTCACCTTGAGCCAACAGTGGATGAACTGGCAAGTCTTTCCCTTTGAGGCACTAGCATACCTAGCTTGTGCTTCCATCATCTGTAACAAAAATAAAAAACATGATTAGGTATATAGCAACGACAAGACATGAACTAAGTATAAGATCAAGTGTAGGAATAAGTACATGTTCTTGGTATGGGACACCGCTTAGATGACGCCGCTCTATTTCTTCCAACGAAACATTAGAACTTCATACAGTCCTTTATTATGCTAGCAATCTTAAGCTCTAGTGATTTGGTACTCCTGTTTGACTCAAAGTCCTTGTTCTTATGGAAATCATCTGCGATCCTGATAATACGATTTTGATGGATGTTCATTTGCTACAATTGGATCATTGCTCACGTTCATCCAAGAAATGCACAGTTGAATATCTTCCTCGTGGGTGTAGTTGTTTCCATGCTTGGATGAGCCTTTGGCACCACTGCTTGGAGTGGCATCCGATGAGGCTGTTAGCAATTGCAGATCGGCTTCACTGTCCTGGGTCAGCAGATCCATCAAAGGTTGCGAGGTTGATGTCATTGGATCCTACAAAGAATGAAGGTTTTATTATTTGAAAGAAAAAATGCTAAACAAAGTTGCTTCAGTATTCAGTATTGTGCATAGAGCTAGAAGAGTAGTCTGACTATTTACAGTATATATACACTCATTTCTGAATATTCTGCATCAGTTTGAATTTGGATGCACGAGACATTCTTAGCAGCCTCATCAGGATATGTTGTTTTCTTTTATTGTGGTCTGTCATTTTGTAGGGAGTAACATTTGTGCACTTAATTTAACCACCACATGCTCATATTTTTCTACTTTGTATACTTATGTACTCAGGCATATATACTGGAGAAATGTTTTTCCTTTGTATGGCCGTGATTACGGTTCGTTATTGGAAGCTATAGAGAAGACGAAGAAAATCTTCCAGGGTTCTTCTATGCAGGTAAGCCACTAGTCTTTTGTTCAAAATGATTGTTAGAGATAAATAACTATGCCCCTTATTGACTGGGCACCACAATGCTTATCAATATCTAGTCAACCAGTTATAGTTTCCCATTGCTACAACGTTAGTTGATATTTCTAGATCTTCTGAAATGGATTCTATTGTCTGAAAAAACATGCCAATAAACAATATAAAAAGTCAGCAAACAACAAATAGCAACCCCAGTCTTTGTGTTGTCACTGAAGGTATCTTCTAGCAATGGCAGACAAAATGACTTGGTTCATGTAGAATAGAAACTGTTATGATGCACTCCCAGAACCTCTTCATGCATTATAGGCTTTCGTTAAACAACAACCAGAAATGTAGTCACATGTGTAAAGTGAAAACAAATGTAAAATCTATTCTGATGGCTGATATGCTTCTTTTCTCCCACAACAATGACCCTTGACACATGCTGCTGGAAATAAATTTGATTATGTTGACATGTTTGAGAATATGTGCTGACAACTTGACATTAAGCAGCACAGGCTTTCCAGGTTTGTGATTTATAGTGATCAAGGGGTCTGTATATTGTTACTGCAATAAAGACGCATTTTTTTCCTTTTACCTAGGCTGTGCAACAAAATGTAATAGGGAGAAAGGAATAACGGGTTATCTGATTGCTATATGGTCGGCAGTCGGCACTGAATAAAAACGTAAGCCTACTTCTTGAAGACATCAACAACAATCCCAGCATAGTTAATCACTTCAGAGTTGTCTGGTCAATCATCTGCAGATGGCAGTAGGGTAATGAAGCAGGTGGCCTTCCTAGTCGTAGCGGTGATATATACACTCATTTCTGAATATTCTGCATCAGTTTGAATTTGGATGCACGAGACATTCTCAGCAGCCTCATCAGGATTCAGAAGCGACACGCTGGTCAGCTGCTACCTGCTAAAACGCATTCTACACCGAACTCAGATGCACGGCCATTCTTCTATTCCAGCCAAATGTTCAAATTATCCTACCAGTATTGATCTGCATATAACAGCTACTTGCATTGTGTAGATGAGCTTCCAGTGCTAATGAGGACAAAGAACTAGAGATGCATTGGGTAGAGATGGTACCAGGATTTGCGTGGAGATGAAGCCTTCACCGTAACTGAATTTTGGTGATGACGCACAGCTGCGGGCGTCCCAGGCAGCGGCGGTACCGAGTGCTGAGCTATGGTACGGCGGGTCGGTGAAACTCGACGTGTGAGGGCCGCATGGAGGTGGGCCGCTGGGAAAGAGCACAACGTTGGGCCGCCGCCTCGGTTCTTCTTGATGATGATGAAGGACGTCGCCGGGAGGAGGCGCCGTCGGCCGAGGAACCAGGAATCCGACAGCAAGAGGCGGTGCGGCGGCTGGACGAGGCTTCTTCGCCGGCAGCATCGGTCAAGGAGGGTGCGCGCTGCCGAAGATGCCGCGAGGCACCGAGGAGCAGCCGCGACTGACGAGGAGTGCCGGCACCGGAGGATGTTGTTGAACCAGGAGTCAGAGCAACGGTCCCGCACCTCCACGGTGTCGCACCTCCACGGCGACAACCACCGCCTCCTCGACAAGCTCAACCGCGCGCTAAGAGAGTGCGCCGCTGCCCACCGCGAGTGGATACGGCGGATCCACCGTCGGCGCATCCATAGATGTCGCGTGTGCGAGGTAGGGGAGGGGGTGCCGCGCTGACGGGAGGAAGAGGGAGGGGCAGAGAGGGAGAGAGGGAGGGGAGGAAGGCGGCGGTGGCAGAGGCAACTCCCGTGGGCGCGAGGTAGGGGAGGCGGCGGTGGCGGCGGGGTTGATGCAAACCGTGACTCCGCCCGTCCGTCCGCAAGAGAGAGAGAGGGGGAGGAGGGGGAAAAAAGAAACGGTGGGGCCCATGTTTGGAGGGGGAATTGGAGGGCCTCTAGGAATGGAGGTTTGGAGGGGGAATTTGGAGGAGTATGCAAAAATGCAGACCCATTTAGAAGCCCTGCCCTGTTGGAGTTGATTTTTTTCACCAAAACTCTAAATTTTGGAGTAGAGGCCTATTTAGAGAGCCCTGGTGGAGTTGCTCTTAGGGCTTTGAGCACCGTTATATTTTTACATGTTGCTACCATTTTATTTTGACTTTTTCTCATTGTGAACTTGCACTTTTGTCACTACTTGCAAAGAGTGCTCTGTCTCATCATCCACCAACAATTTATTAGAGCCAACGCATGGCTTATCACGAATCGTTTTGGATTTAATCTTAGATTTATTTCAACGTTTCAACATATGAGGGCTGAATGGTTGGCTGGTCTTACCGCGCAACTAGGCTCTTGGTATGTGACTTGTCACTTGTGGGTGATTGGTTGGCCGGAGTAGTTATAGCCTATCTCCCGCGATGCAAAATGCACTTCAAACCCTAGCTAGTAGCTCCGCAAATGCAACAAAAATGGGCATTTCCGGCGCGAGGCGTCTGCATGACTTATGGTGAAAAGACACATGCAAAATTGATCAGGTATCCAATCAATATCTCCCATCAGCCAGGCAGGATAGAGGAATGCAACCAATCATCGCATCTTTGCATGGGCTGAACCTGGCCAGCAGGGGCCTGGCTACATGGTTTGGGCTAGACTCGGTTCATACAAGAACCAATCACGTCCCTAGCATATATCAGTTAAAGACTGCACGAATAACTACACTCTCCACTTAGTAAATTAAGTCTATTGACTTTAACAAACTTTTAAATAACAATTTTCAAAAAAAAACTTTTTTAATAACAAGATCAAATTTTTAGTTATACCCATAGTATGAGTTATTAAAAAAAAAGTCCTACTAGGTATATATTGTATCTAATGTTCTCACCAACTCCCATCATTTATGTAATTTATAAGTCCTACTAGGGCTTCCATCCAGCGGGGAAGCTTGGATCAAAAGTGAGAGGGTGCCAATTGTGTAACATGTATAAGGGGTGCTGATTATCATTTTGCTTGTGTTCAGTGGCGAAGCTAGAACTGGAACTTAGGGGGGTTGATGTTGCCTTCTTCTACCTCCAGACCTCTCTTTTCCTCTTTTCCAACATCTTCTTCCTCCTCTAACCTAGGAGGGGCTTCGGTGGGACTCCCATGGTGGCGCCAGTGGTAGGAGGGGCTCCAGACCCCCTCGGCTCGGTGCTGGATTCGCCCCTGCTTGTGTTTTTTTTTACAGCAACCACAATATATTATCACTTAAGCATCCAAATTACAATGAGGTCCTCGAAGTAAAAGAAAATTACAACAAGGTCCTCAGCCTGGGTGAGATCCACAAGCTCACCGACGCGTTCAACAACAGCACAAACGCCGGCGGAGGCAGCAGAGGCTTCACAGAAGCTTGCACCGAGATGGAGGGCCGTGCACTGCATCGGTTGAAGGCGAGGCGACGGGGTCGATGAAGATTGCACCGAGCGACAAAGAGATGTGGGATTAAGTGTCGCCGGAGATTGAAGATTGACCACCAAGACGCCATCAGGGGGAGGCTTGAGCGTCAGAACAACCGACGGCGAGCGGCAGCAAAGGCCAAGGGGATCCACCAAGGTACAGGAGGGTGCTTGAAGTGGTGGAAGCTAGCAGAGCTGCAGAGAATGGCCTGCCTGTGCGTTCGACGAGAGCCTCTCCACATCCCAGAGGGAGGAAAAGCGCCCGGAACAATCACCGGAAGGCAGCGACGGTCATCATCTTCAAGGCGGAAGCAAAAGTAGAAGTGGCATGGTGCGTTCAACAGCAGGAAGTGCCGGAACAACCACCAAGAATGCTCAAGAGCAGCTTCCACAGGAACACCAACGACCGGCAAACTCCACAAGCAGAGGCGAGGCGAGCCGGAAGTCAACGCAACACCGGCCAGATCTAGATCGGCGGCGGGGCGACTCCAGCAAGGGAAGGGGGAGGAGGGCGAGGTGGAGAGCAGAGGAGAGGATTTATTGAGACGTACCTCGAAGGTGACCTCACCGGCGACGAGGAGGCCGAGGAGAACCCCGGCAACCACGGCGAGGGTGGCGACGAACTTCGGGACCGACGCCATACTGTGAAATACTACAAAGAGCATACTACTACGAGCTATAACTACGGCTACTTGCGAGGTTGGGGCCCCTCTCCCTTCCCGCTGCGGCGAGACAAGCTCGCCGGAGTCGGGAGGGAGGAATTAAGGAGGTCCTTAATGAATTTTCCTAAACCAAGGAAGCCACAGCCTACTTTGGCCAGCACTAAGCTCCGTCCCTGAGTCCACGTTTCAAATTATAAATCGTCTAAGGTTTGCTCTCATTCAAACTCGTGCCTTAATGTAATTTAAAGAAAAATGCATAAATGCTTATATTATCAAACTAGATTCACTATTTATATAGATCATGAAATATATTTTCGTAGTGCATATATTAGATACTCCATATGTTAATATATTTTTGTGTAAACTTGATGCAAGTTTGACAAGTTTGATTGAGGTTTAAAACTAAAACAACATATAGTTTGAAACTGAGGGAAAATATAACGCACGTCTAATATTTTAACAAAATCCCATCATTCATGCGACATTGCTAATACTAGTGTGCTTCGGCACAAGATAAGAGGATCGTAAGTTCGTTCACAGCACACTTGGTGATCAATAGCATTAAGCAATTTACCATACACACTAGTTAACATGAACAATCAATGAAACAATCAAACAACATTCAAGTCCAATCAGTGTGGAACCGTCAAGATCACGAACTAATAACACCGGCGGGTTCCATTAGCCAATTAATCCTTGCATCTCCTTCCATTATATTCTTGCGGTTCATCCATATAGACCGGCGGCGCTCGATCGATCAGTGGCCGACGACGACGAGCTGGTCATCGTTGGGCTCGTCGGGGTCGTTGTAGTCGTCGTCGCTGTCGTTGTCGGGCGCACCAGAGGGTGTCTTGGCGGTGACGCTGAAGCCTTCCTCCTCCTGGTTCTCCGGGTCGTGCACGGCGCCGACGCGGCAGGCCTTGTCGTTCACGGCGCCGGGCACGCACTTAGGCTTGCTCGCGCCCGACGACACCGCCGCGTGCACCGACGAGTGAGGGGCGGGCGCCGCCTCGGCGGCGCCGGCCGACCCAGCTAGGAGTAGCAGCGCGCACGCCAGCGTCAGCACCACCAGCCACGCGCGCACGGGCGCCGCCGCCATGGTTGGGTTGCGTAGGGTTGGTTGGTTTGGTCTCGCCGCTCTCTCACCGGTGGTGGTGGATCACGGGGGTGCAGGAACTGGGAATCTGCGACGGCGATTGATGCGCGGGGTGGTGGCGGAGGAGCGTTGGGAAATTCATGGTGCATTAACAGGGGGATTTTAAGGAGAGGTTGGCTTTGCATGGCTCGGCAGCTAAAGTTCAGGAGGCACCGCCTTTGCCATTTTGTGGATGGTGACCCTTGTTTTCAGGGAGAAAACAGATGAACGGCTTTCGCCACCTGCCTTCCTTTTCTTTTCTTGAGGTCCAACCTGGCTAATTTTATTCCCAGAAAGAAAAATGCAGCTGCTTTCATCAACCTTCTGTACAACACATGACCACATGTTGAAACCAGTACGTTTGAAGAACAAGATTTTGGGATTCAATTTCGGGAAAAACTCGGTCACGATCGAAATGGATGAATTTCGGTCAATTTAGGTCGGATTTCAAATAGATTCCAAGGAATAATCGAATTTTGAATCACTAAATTTGTTTCCCAGCAATTCTTATAGAAACTTGACATAGTAAATGGTTTCTAATTGGACAAACTTGACATAGCCAGACTCAACTACGGGGTGATCACCTTAGTGCCGAAGGTTAGGGATGCCAACAATGTAATAAGGCAATTTCGACCGATTTGTCTTCTCAACGTGAGCTTCAAAATTTTCACAAAATTATTGATAAGAAGACTGACAGAGATGGCAGAAAAATTGATTAGTCCGAATCAAACAGCATTTATCAAGGGGAGGTACATTGCGGATGGAGCAGTAATGCTGCATGCAATCTTCCATGAGCCCAACCAGAAGAAACTACAGGGTGTGGCTTTGAAAATTGATTTTGAAAAAGCCTATGATAGTGTTTGTTAGGATTTTGTTGAGGGAGTAATGGAAAGAAAGGGATTCAGTCCAAAACTAAGGGGGGTGGATAATGAATACAATCAAAGAGGGACATGCGTGCATTAACATTAATGGGGCTAATGGCCCATACTTCAAAACACACAAAGGACTGAGATAGGGGGGATCCTTTATCCCCGCTCATGTTTAACCTAGTGGCGGATGCGCTCAACCATATTCTGTCTCAAGCTAAGGAAAAGGGATATATAAAAGGGGTGGTGCCACCCGGTGGGATAACACACCTACAATATGCAGATGACACGGTGGTGATGGTTGACTGTGACGAGAGTTCCATTTCACATCTCAAATTTCTGCAATATTGCTTTGAGTGGATGTGGGGTCTGAAAATCAATTATCACAAAAGTGAGGTGATAGCATTTGGGGTTGAGGAGGATACTAAGGACAAAATAGCCAACATGCTGAATTGCAAAAAGGGGTTCTGCCAATAAAATATCTAGGATTCCCCATTGGTGACAGAAAATTGAAAATGGAAGCTTTTAGGGGGGGGGGGGGGGGGAGGGAAAAAACTTCAACCCTGGAAGGGGCGGAACTTGACATGAGTGGGGGGAGGAGGAGGCTGATCCTAACCAACAGACCTTTGAGCAGTATGCCGATATACTGGATGAGTATGTTCTTGTTCCATGAGGGCACGCATGCACAAATGGATACGGTGAGAGCTCGATTTTTTTGGCGAGGGGACATTGACAAATTCAAGTATCTCATGATGAAATGGGAAAATGTTTGTCTTCCAAAAGACTTTGGGGGATTAGGAATCATAAACACCAGACTACTGAATGTATCCTTAATTCTTAAGTGGGTGTGTAGACTGCGAAATCTTGAGGAGGGTGATATGTGCTGTCAATTACTTAGAGCCAAATATTTCCCAAACAAATCTTTTGTGCGAAGTGACAGTAAGAGAGGATCTCAGTTTTGGATGGGAGTTCATAAAGTTAAAGAGAAAATGAAGTGGGGGTGTGTGCGCAATGTTCAGAGTGGTGGTCAAACACTTTTTTGGGAAGACGTATGGATAGGGCAAGTGCCCCTGAAACTCGTCTTTCCAAGCCTGTACAAATGCTGCAGGGGGAAAACATTCTAGTTGAGGAGTGCTATAAAAGAAGGGGAGTGCTATAAAGAAGACCTTTTGGGCCTGAAGAAGTGGCACAGTGGGAAGCCCTCCTAGAGCTGCTGAAAGATACTAACCTGTCTGGAGGACGAGACATATTTAAGTGGAGCTTAGAGAAATCTGGAATTTATACCACAAAGTCGATGTACAGAGCGCTAACACATAGAGGTGTGATCAACATTCGCATGCGCAAAATCTGGAAATTTAAACTCCCAATGAAACTCGCAGTGGACATTAATTCATATAATCCTGCCTCATTGTCGGCCGAGGATCCTGGACCAAACTGCACACGATCAAGGCCGTATGTATATTGATCGCTCCTGCTCGCGCAGTCGGTTAGCACGTAGGGGGGAGGGTAGACGGTGACAGGAGTCGCCGGCGGTGGCGAATCGATACTCTTGGGGGTGCAAATGCACCCCCCCCCCCAAATAAAAAAAATAGTGTTAAAATTCAAATTTTCACCATATAAAAACTAAATTTTATGCATCTACAAGGTAAATGCACCCCCCCTCCAATTCACTCTAGCTTCGCCACTGGTCGCCGGAGACGACGCGGGAAGGAAGAGACAAGCGGTGATGTGGACTTGTGGGGAGAGAGACGAGGCGAGGGCTCCTAGGCTTTCACCGTGTGCCTTCTAGCCTTCGCCGAGTGCCCCTAGCACATAGCAAAATGGTAGAGTCCGGTAGTGCTAGCTAGTTGTCTGAAAAAAAGGTCTGGTGAGACTTTTTTATTTTTTCAGTTGTAAAGACCCCAAAGTAGTGTATTTTAAGTGGGCTTCTTGAGCTTCCAAGCAGCATTTTTTGCTTTGGCTTGTAAAAGTTTCTAGGTCTTTATTTTTACACTGGTTTTGGATTGAAGACTAGCCTTTCCAAACAGACCGGTGCACTTTGTCACTCTTTAATGAGTGTTCATTGGTCAGTGTTTTGAAAACAAGCTAAATAGTTAGAAAAAATTTCTGAAAAAAAAATCCTATGTTGCGAAACTAAAAGGATGATATCTGGAATATAAAGTTCTTCGGGAATGCTTGCATATCTCAGCACGAGAACATATTTAGTCCTCACTTGGGTGCTATTGTGCTAGCACAATTAAAATGCATATTTACAGTACTGAAAAACATTCAAGAAAAATATGAATGAGTTTCTCATGTCATCTTGTACCATCTTGGAAATTTTGAGATGCAACAAAAATTTGTACAAGATGCACCGGAAAAAGTGAAATCTGCACAAGAATAGTGCTAGTTGCAACTTGTAACTGTTCACCACAGACTCATAACCCGCTATTATTCATGTGCATATTTCCAACGGGCTGGTGGCGGCGACATGCTGTTGTCATCAACGGAGGTACGGTCCCAGTTGATCTCAGAGTCGAGCATGACTATTACGACCCCCTTGCCATAGCTTTATTTCGGCCACAAGCCGTGGTCCTTCTCCAAGTTGAGGAAAGCCGGTGTTCGTATTGGTGCCAGGTACCTTGTGCCACCAGGAAACAAACGATCGAATCAAGTTATCAGGATAAGCTGGACATTGCGCCCAGCACCTTCAAAGTTAGTAGCGTCGGGACCGTATGAGATGCAAATCGCCGATGGATGTGAAGTCGGTGAGGCGGAAGGAACGGTGCCACTCCTCCCGCACGTTATATACTATAAGATGGGTGTCGGCTCGAGGCTTTCGCGGCACCTTGTATGCCTTGTACTCCTCGATCTTTTGAAGCTTAGGGGGCTGCATGAAATTCTAACCGGTAGGGGGGCTCGAGCCCCCCTCCCCCCAACCAATCGGTGCCCTCCATCCTTGGTGTGGAGAGCAGGATTTCACAGAGTGCTACAAGTGGAACCGATGCAGGCGGCATACGAGTTAGAGCAGGCGATGGCATTGCTGGTAGTAGCAGGTGAGTGGGACGGGAAAATGATTGAGGAGGACTAAGGGTGCTTGTGCGTGGGGCACACTTTGCAGTGAGACAACGACAGATGGTGTTCGGGCTAGGACAAGTGGGTTAGGAGTTTAGTTGGACCTAAGATACAAAAGTTCTATTTGCTTTCGTCGGTCGGAGTTCGTTTTTTTCCTGCTTATGGTGATACGTAGGGATGAAAGTGGTACGGATATTATCTGTATACCGTCCGACCGAAAGGGTCAAGCACTCAAATAATAAATATCGTATCTGAATCTGAGCATTCAATATCCGTAATTATCTATTCCGTATTAGTATCCAGATATTCAAAGTTGGATTTCTAAGATCCAAATATGATGAATATCACTATTTGACACATCATCTAATGTTTGTATCCGAATCTGATCCGAGAATTCAGTCCGAGAAAGAAAAACTATCTGTATCTATATCCACAATATCCGTTCATATCCGATCCGTTTTCATCGCTACCGGATTGGAGAGGTGCTGCCTTTTTTTTCTTTTACGATTTACTGATTTTACACATCTAAATGTTCTAATGGTTTACTTTATGGTTAGGAAGTGTGTTTTTATAAAATAGAGAAATTTAAGTTTTTTTTTGGAAATAAGGAACTTTTTTGGTTTATGCATCATTTGAGCTCTAATTTTCTTATTTTGTAAAAAAAATATACAAATAGTTTTTTAAAATACAAATAAAAATGAATTGTTATTTGACTGATGCTGCACATCCATGCAGTATATGTATCCATGCATAATATGATTATAAAATTACATAATAATATTATAAAATTGAAAAAGTTAAAACAACCTGCAAATTGAGAGGACCTTGCTATTTAGCGCGCGCTCTGAGCGATCGGTTTCAGACAAAGCACGTCAGACCTCAGCAGACACACAGGTGAGCATTTAATTCGCTTTTTTTATTCCGCATACGCCAGCGCTCTTGGGCGGTCATAGACCAACTCATTTTCAGTACCTCCACGTGCCTATCTCCACTATTCTCTACCACACGAGACACGACTGCACGCTTCCACGAGTCTTATTCTTCCCCTAATCGCATGTCTATCTCTTTAGCACCAACTTATATAGAGACAACAAACGTATGTACATAACTTTTTAGAAAATTATATAAATAAAAATTATGTAGCAAACTTATATATAAATTTTATCAAACATCAATTTCATACGCATGATTTTTTTTAAACATCAATTTTATCTTTTTATTTTGGACTTATACACACAAATTCGACCAATGCAAACATTTTGTTCGAGATATATGAGATGTGAAAGCAAATGTCGTTACAAATTGTTTCTAAAAAATATGTCATTACAAGCAGAGATAAGGTTTGTTCCTTTTGTTTTGCCCCTTTCTTTTCTAATATTTCTATTTTGGTCCCAAGAACTTCTAATTTCTCACGTTGTAATACCTAAAACTTTTTTTTCTCACATTTTAATCCCTAGAGAGGTAACAAACAAATTTTTAATCGAAGATGATAGTTGGAGGTGGATGAGTAAAATGTATAAATTTACTCATTTATTTGATGTCGTACTGTCTATTTATTTTGTACCATTTGCTCGTATTATTATTTTTGGGCTTCATCTTCGTCATTATACGCAACTGTTGGTGGCAAAGTTAACAAGTGCAAAGATTTTCTTTCCACCCGTTGCAACACACATACATATTTACTAGTGATTTAAAAAAATAGATATATATTTTTTGAGTTTGAATCGACGGGTTAGTAGGCTCCGACCCTATCGACCTATTTTTTATTTGAAGCCGGCCCATATGACCCATTGACCTTGGTTTTTTGGGTCGGGCCAACTACCCAACGGGTCGACCGACCCATTCCCATCTTGAGCTAGGACCCCCTCCGTACGTGGCGCGCGGGTGTAGAATTGAGATGGAGAGAAGTCGCTCTTGAGCATCGTGCCGATGACGTTGTTGTTGCCCGTGTCCACCGTCAAGTCCCCGAACACGATCACCCACCCCCCGGCACCTAGCTTGATCCTCCTGGATCTCGTCGCATTTCGCCGGCCCACCACCTAGCTTGATCCGCACGCACCGCATCGACATGGCGGCATCCGATCCAGGGCATGCATTGCACGCGCAGCGCAGTGGGCACACCCACATAATCCTGCCCTCGCCGCTGGCCGTGCCATTAGGATGATCCTGAGTGAATTGAACCAACTGCACACACAATCAAGGCCGCCGGGACGGCGACGCGGAACCGACAGTATGTCCACCATCATGTCTCCTGCAGGCTAGCTGTTCGATCATTCACGCAGCCGGCGCACAGCGACGCCGTTTTTGTTCGATCGATCGGTTCCGTTTCCCTGGAAGGCATCTATATATAGCCGCCTGTCTCTGCTCTGCTCACGCTCTCCGTCCTTGCTCGATCGCGGACTGGTTGCTGGTGGGGGACTCCCAGACCGGTAGATGTCGTCGAATTTGCCGGCTCGGGGTCGCCATCCCCATGCATGTGGTGTGGATTGGATGGATCGGGCAACGAAATCAAGGCACGGGAGGTGCGGGAAAGCGACGGCCGGGGCCTCACATATAGGAGTACGTTTTGTTCAGCATCAAATGTTTCGCTTGCATGTAATAAGCTAGTTTGCTGTATCATCAGGGCAACTGCGTACTGTTAGTGGTTGGCTTATGAATAATGTCAGCATGTGCCACAAGGTAAGTTGCATTGTTGGGATCTGCTCGTACCAGTTCACAAAAATAAGTGAAGGAATGCAGGATAACGACCGCTGAGGCGGCTAGCTAACGCTCCTGGTGACTACTACTAGGCTGCACACGTAGGGTAGTACTATATATGGTCCATCTATATATACTCAAATCTTTATTGTGATTGTGAGAAGCTATAGGGTGCATTGGCATTGCGTATAAATTGTGCACCTGCATTCCTGCAAACATTCTAAGGGACATATTACACCAAATTAAGAAGAGAGGATTCTGAGACATGGAATGAATCACTAATCAATACAGTCAGCTAGTGTAGATGATCGTGTTAGTAAACCAAATTAACTGGACCAGAGCATGTGAAGTCTAGTTCATTTCGGACCTAATACGTCTCCCCGCGTCCTGTAATACAACAAGGCATTATTTCAACATTCAAAAAAATATTCTTAAATACTTACTCCATTATTATAAGTTGTTTTAACTTTTCTAAAATCTAGATGCATATATATTATTATACATCTATACATAGAGTATATCTAAGTGCATAACAAAATTTATGAATCTAAAAAGTTCCAAAATGATCTAGAATTTAGGACAGATGGAGTATAAGATATTATTGTAGGCACAATTTGATGATTGCATCTTTAATTTTTCTTCGAGTAGCCCGCCGGTTAGGTGTTCGCCCGGTGAGGGCGGTGTAGCCCCCTAGAACCGTTGTTTTCTTTTTGTTTGGCTTTGTGCCTATCTGTAATCTAATCGGAAGACTTTTTTCTCCTCTCTTAATAAAAATGTGCTTTGCACGTCTTAAAATAATAATAATAATAATAATAATAATAATAATTTTTCTCTGAGTTCATAGCATACGAGTGGCTGATTGGTGGGTTAGTTTCCAAAAATAGAAAGATGTAGGAAATTAAACTTTCCAAAAAAGATAAAGTTTGGAGGAAGTGGAGCAAGGTAGAAAATAGCCGGCTGCAGCTACCGCTATAGCCAGCTACAGCTACCGCTATAGCCAGCTACAGCTGCTGAGAAGGCAGACGCTATGGCATTTAGCTCGCTAAAGCCTTCTATAGCTCTCTAAATGACGGTTGTAGCCCGCTAAACATGGTAACAGCAGGTCTGCTGCAGTGGCGTAGCTGGCCAAAAATTATAGCTGGGGCGGACTCGCAACAAGTCACAAACAAAGGGCAAATTTTGCATGCACATTAAAGTAAGTTTAATGTCTGATGACTGATGATTAGCCTAATATGATCCCAGTGCAAGTAATGTTAAATTATTGTAACTAATAATATGATTAGTCCCACATGAGACCTTGGAAAATCTAATAAACCTGGACTTGGACACTATGTTTCAGTGTAACGATCAAAGCGCACGTCACTTTGCAACTTCTTGTTGATGTGCAAGTTGCAACTGCGTGATAAACTGACTACTACATTAACTTTCCTGAATCTTCCTTTCACCAAACAAATTCACAAATCCATGATGGATTTTGAATTCACCATGCTGTGGCATTCACTAGTTATGTATCTGAATGCTACACGAGTATACATATATATAAAGTCAAAACCTTAAACATGAAAACCATGTAAAAGGCCATTTGCTGAACAAGCCACCACCTTAAACATCTCCAAGATGTATGTGGCCTACCAGGGTAAAGAGAGGTTAATCAAGCTGCGAATCACCAGGAGCTTCTGGTGCTGTCCCGCTTCCACCGCCATGCTTGGCGGCGGCAGCGGCATCTACGGCGCGGCCGGGGCAGCGCCACTCCCCTGCTCTCCGGCCTCTCCCCGTCTTTTGTCCCCTCCTCCTCCATGAAATCCTCCTCTCGCGGTGCTGGTAGCAGTTTGAAGGCAGGGACCACGTGTTGACGGTAGATAACGCGCCAAATTACGATCCGCAAGCACACGGGTCGGTTGTAGTTTTTCTCTTAGAGTATCCTCCAAGGTTTATCAATCCGTGGAACAAGTGGATTGCTATGCTCAACTAAGCATTAATCTCGTTGATCCAAAGCTTTTTATCGAGTGAAGTGTGTATGAGTAAAGAACTAGTCTAAACTAAGTTAAAGAAATCAACCTAGAGAGCAATTGTATAGAGAGCACAAGATATTAAGAATGCTTGTCCAAGGGATCTAGGATCACTTAGAGATGTAACCACCGAGCAAGAACATCCGATCTAAACTATCAAATGTAAGGGTGCACCGAGCTCAATCCTTTCCCTCTCGCATACTAGTCACTACACGAGGGTAATCCGTGATCGAACGATAGGTGCAGAAGAAGTTGATGTAAACTAGGGATGCAAGGCTAAGGGTGTGAACCTAGTTCAATATACTTTCCCTCCCACGTACTATCACTACACGACGGTAATCAAATAAAGAACAAAAGGAACACGATACATGAGGCTACGAGCGATGCATCTCCTAAGCAAGCCAGCCGGCCATTAAGATTAAAACACCATCAACATGAATATGATAGCAAATAGATCCAAAACATAGATTTGGTGATTACAACTCAAGCTCTCCCTTCAACCCCAAGGACAAACAAGGACTTTACCCCGTAATGTTACACACTGAAGCGCGGGACATGGTGCAGAATCCTCCGAAGTAGATGAAGATCGACGAGGAAGATGCTCTCCGCCTTGCTTTCTCCCTTGAAGATCCAATCTCCTCCTTGCTCTTGATCTTATGGCGGCACCGGAGGGACCTTGATAGGGCTTCCGGGCGTCCTCCTCTCTCCTCTATGTGGCTCTCTCCCTTGGTTGAATCTCTGAAAGTTGAATCCTTCCTCTCGTTGACCTCGGGAGCTTTTATCAGTCCTTTTGGCGAATGGCGGCGGAGGCATAGACTTAGGGTTCGATAAACATCACGCACAAGAAAGGGGGGGCCGAGCTGCTGTAAAAAGACCCTAGGCCGGTCGGCATGGGCCGGCCGGCCCAGGCCCATTTTCGCCCGGTTCGGCTCCGTCTTGCTTGTGTATGCTTCTCTCAGCCCTTGAACCTTCTGCTCCTTTGCATGTGGACTTTGGACGTCGTTATCCCCGCGATCTAGATAGAGGGTCTTGTCGCATGAACTCCGGTCTTTTGTCTTGGTCCTCAGGAATATCTTGTGTTGCATCTTGGTCCTTGCCACCTTTGGAAGTAAGTTCATCTTGTATTCGCACACGAACGGAGCTCCTTGATCCTCTTGCTTAACACCTTCCGAACTTGATGCGAACTTATCCATTAAGCTTGTTATTTCCTGCATAAACATACAACTCTAAAAACACATGCTCGTGTCGAACTTGTTACATCATTAGTATGCCTAGTGGCGAGTTAGTTCCAAATCAAAGCCGAAACCAAAGTGTAACAAGTTCCTTAGGGGTGTCATATTTGACCACCAACACCACGCCGGCACCCGGGCGCCCGACGGTGAGTAGCGATGGCTAGCGGAGGGTGCCTAGGGTTTGGCAGTCGCCGGCTGGGACGGCGCGGACGGGATCGCGGGATTGAGCTGAGAGAGAAGGGATGCCAAAGAGAGAGAGAACAGAGGAGTGCTGCTGGGCCAAACTTGAATGGACCATCTCCACTTAACCACCAGCTGCCGGCCCAAAGCGGCCCTTTTTCCTTTCTTCTTCCTCCTCCGACAACAAACGCCCAGAACGCCGGCGCTGCTCGCCTCCAACCCTCCTGCTCTATTCTGGCCGCCTAAAAACTCCATGGGGGTGGGGTTTACTCCAGCGGTAGCTAGGGTAGCTGCCCCACCCTGCCGTATGGAGAGCTCCGCCACTGGTCTGCCGCTAAACGCCTTAGCCCACTATTTGCTACCTTGAAGTGGAGTGGACCGAGGGATCGATGGGTGCAAGGCTCCCAACACATGATCGCTGATTAGCACTACCCCTAAATATTGTTTAGGGATAGAGGACCAGCCCTCTGCTTATAAAATAAACAGCGAGCTAGTATTAGATTGTCCCCAACATAGGTCAAAACCGATGGTAAAATCTTCTCTCTGTTTTCAAGCATTGGCTTAGAGCCTGAGTTGAGATTTTTTGGATCAAAGACATGCACCGATGCTTGCATTGGTGGGTACGAAAATTGCACAAGAGAGGGGGAGGGGGTATTGTTTGTGCGACCAAGAGAGTGATTGGGCAAACAGTATTTCTTACAAAAGTAAGCTTAGATGAGTTCGGGCATCAATGTTGTATAGGTTGTGGCTTATAAAGAAATGAGCATTGTTTTAAAGATAAAAATTTTATTGCATCGTCCAACACTGTGCGGGTGTGTAGGTAGTCTTAGCTCCTCCTTTCTAGATAAAAGGCTTTTCAGCCTGGCTTTACAAAGCAGAACTTTCACTAGTTGCTAGTTTTACAAATGTGAGCACAAAAGCGATACTTTGCATGACACAACAAAGATATTCTCCTCTCTAACCTCCCTCTACTAAAAGACTAAACAGATATTCAACTACATCATAAGCAACGAAGAGTTTATAAATCTAGAATAAGGTACCAACATTCAAACATAATTTCTCAAAAGATTCATCATCTCACCATGGTATCTGAAACTGTATACTTTATTCATGAGGTTATATGACAAACCCATATGTGTTATAACCACTACTCTTTATGATTGGTGTGACAATAAGAACCTCACAGTAAACCAATTCCTAGCCCAAGGGGGCAGATAAGCTTTAATAGATGGCTTCCACCCATCCTCTTCGAGCAGTGGGTTGAGGTGATTAACAAAGTATACAGTTTCAGATACCAGAATGTGGGAGATGTGATAAGTTGGAATTGGGGAGGAAAAGGCAAATACAGTACTAAATCGGTGATGATTATTTGACCAAAGATGATGCTGGCAAGAGCTTCCAGCACATCTGGAAAGCTAAGATTCCATACAAAATCAAAAATTTTACCTGGCTAGTTGAGAATAACGCGATCCTTACTAAGGAAAATATGGTTAGAAGAAAATGGAATGGTAATCCATCATACTTATTTTGCGATCAAATGGAGACTATGGAACATCTGATGTTCCAATGTACAATAGCAAAATGTATTTGGGGGATGGTTGGCATCTGTTTGGGGGCAACCAACATCCCTACCAACATTAAACAGTATAAGGAATGGGTGCATAGTCTCCTTCCGCATGGAAAAGCTGTTTACCATTTTGGCTTTTCAGCAATCTGCTGGGCCATTTGGAAATGTCGAAACAAAGTTGTCTTTGACAAAAAAAATTAATCAAACACCCGGCTGAAATCATCATGCACACCTGTGCATACATGTCTTATTGGGCAGGGCTTTTCAACTCGGACTTCGCAGGGAGCATGGTGGACGACATCAAAGTGCTCCTAGCAATAGCACACAAGACTTTGGCTCAGCAGAAGAGGAAGACGCCCGAGATCAAGCTTCTGACAGCACCGCAGGGGGATCAGGCGGGTGACACTGAAGAAGAATGAGCGGCGGCTGAAAATCCTGAAGAAGCGATTTGAGTCTTTATCTAGTGCTTTGGCAAGCTAGGAGCAAGTAGTTTGCTAGTTTCGTTTCAAACTCTGTATGTCTCGGTTCTGGAACACTCACCCCTTCCTTCTCGCTGGGATACATGGTGGGGTGCTATTGAGGTTCCCTCCCTGACCTGATACAGGTTCAGCGGAGGATGGACTTTCGTAGGCTCTTTCTTTCTCTCGCAACTTCTTCTGTAACAAACATTCAGTATTTCCGTTCTTGTAATGGAAATGGGGGAGAGCCCTCGATTTGAAAAAATATCTCCTTTGTTTCGTCTTCTTGGGACACTTAATCAGATCCTAAAAAAGATAGTCGGACTTTTAACTTCTGAATCATTGCTTGATCCAAGGTAGTTCCTTCTCCTTGCTCAGGATCTTCCATTTTTGCATATAAGATAGTGCATGGTACAAACCTACATTAGGAGAAAAGGCAACTGAATTGTGGAACAAAAGATTATTACGAGTTATGCACAAACTCCAAGCCACACATCGAACAAATAAAGATAAAATTTTTAGTTTGTCTATTAGAACACTCTCTAGTTAACTCTCCCTCACATCCTCCACATTTGTTAGGATGTAAGACCATTCAAAGATGTCTCTGCACACACACACTAGCTAAAATGTGCAATAACACATCGAAAGATGATTGATTTGTAGTTTCTACCATTCTACACAATTTACGCTCTATTTCTACCTGCTAATATCTCTTCTTTAATTGTTCCACAAATTGTAATTTATCATTAAAGACTTGACAAACAAACACTCTGATTTTTAGAGGTAACATGGAGTTTGACACAGACACTAACCATCTATTATTAACCCCTGGAAAGGTTAGTTCTTTGCATAGGGACGATGTTGAGAAGTCTCCAGACTTCTCCAAAGCCCACTTTACTTAGTCAGATTCTTCGTTGAGAGTGCAACTACACATGACATTTGTTTTTTCATAGGGATACATAAATTTGAAAATATCTCTTTTGGATATATAGATTTTGCTATGTGTGCAATTTAAATAATCATATAATTTAGAACGGAGGAAATATATTCATATTTGAACACAGTGAGTATCATTTAAACCTCGGCACGTGAGCAAAATGTCACGCCAGCTCGTCTCCCCGTCCCGCTTCTCTTGTTTCTGAAAGAGAAGAAGAGACTAAATAAATAAATAAATAAATAAAGGCATTTATCGTTTCTTCTCAGTGTCTACCATGAGCCCATGAGCGAGGGTTAGTTTCACCATCCAACAAACTACGTACTGTACGTACAAAGCGTGGTGAGATCATGCGTCGCTTGATGTAATTTTAAAAGCCCCCCACCGTCAGCTAACGCAGCAGAGACCACCCCTCGGCTACGTACGCGCGCTCGTCTGCTGCCAGCCGTGCGGCGGGGACCCCACCGCCGCCTCGTCGGCCTCTATTTATAACGGCCACCACCACCAGACAACGCCCGCAGGCTGCAGCGCTGCACTCTGCAGAGCACAGCCGCGCAGACGAGCTAGCGCCGAGCAGGAGGCAACCTCAGCTAGCTTCATCCGCGATGGCGTCGCCGACCGGCCATCGGCGTCCAACCGTGCTGCGCCATGCGGCGGCGGCGCTCCTGCTCGTCGTGTCCTGCTGCTCCTGCTTCCGCGGCAGCGTCGCCAGGTCAGCGGCGTCGCCGTCGCCGCCGAAGGTGCCGGCGGTGATCGTGTTCGGGGACTCGACGGTGGACACGGGGAACAACAACGTGATCGGCACGATCCTCAAGAGCGACTTCCCGCCGTACGGGCGCGACATGGCCGGCGGGCCCCGGCCCACGGGGAGGTTCTGCAACGGCCGCCTCCCGCCGGACTTCATCTCCGAGGCGCTCGGCCTGCCGCCGCTTGTCCCGGCCTACCTCGACCCCGCCTACGGCATCCACGACTTCGCCCGCGGCGTCTGCTTCGCATCCGCCGGCACCGGCCTCGACAACAAGACCGCCGGCGTCCTGGTACGTGCACCATCATATCAATGCAAACCGCTCGGGCAAATAATGCTGCTAGCTTCTCGTGAGTTCTAACCACGACAAGGGAATAAATGAATAGTCTTGGCGCCATTTCGGTCATTAACCACACCATGATCCTTTGCGACCTGCACGATCGCAAGAAGGGGATATGAGAGATGTGAGTTTGGCGGCACATCTGAATTCTGAAGATGGCAAAATTCTTTTGCCGGGGATCAGAGAAGGTTCTCCACTCCATGAAGCATGAACCATGAACCGTGCAGGGGTCCGACTGAAGCGGCAGCCGAGTGGTTAGACTTCCCTTTCGCCATCTTGTTCGGGGAAGGGGGCGAAGAGCTGGCAGAAGCCTGCAGCGTGCACCGGTGCAGTGGTCTTGCATCTCCCCGAATTGAAGGCGCCTATAGCCTGATGCTAATAGCGTAAAGCCTAATGATAAAGGCCCTGCCGGGCCATGCTCACTACTGCATTTTTTTCAGGAATTGATTAGGCAGGGCAGACGGGTACGGGTTAGATTAGGGCCCAGAGGAATAGAGGATTGATCGGTCACTGATGGTCCTTGTCACTACCATCCGCTGCGCGTTTAGGAATAATAATGCGGGCTTTGCTAATGCGTGAAGCGTCCTCGATCTGGTTTTAGTCTCCGCGACTACGTACTGCAACCATCAACCGTCTTCCTTTGGTTTTTTTTTTCCTTCCTCTTCGGCAACCAACTGCGCATAGGCATTAAAACCCCCTAGCATTTAGTGCGTCGAATGGCCGCGGACAGCGCTTTCAAGCTCCGATCCGGCGCTGAGCTTCTGTGGTTTAATAGGAGTCAGTAGCCCGGTTGGTCAGCAAACCTGTAGAGAGCCCGGCAAATCTGAAGAACTACAGTCTACAGTGCGTTGTCAGTGTGTGTTGTTTTGCTTCGTTCATGGTTCTGTCAAACACCAACTCACCATGGCACCTGAATCCTGCATTTGGATGGTAGCAGGAACGAGGATGGTGTTATGTGTTTGAGGATTTCTTTTTTCTTGACGGAGGGTGAAAGCAAAAGCTTTTCTGAATTTTTATTAGAAGAAGAGAGTTGACCCAGTTTATAAGGAAAACCGGGCTCGAAAACCATACAACTCGATCGACCGCACAACTAGGGGAGCAGAGAACCCCGAACGACTCCGGTCCGCAGACCATACAACTAGGCACTTCGGTGGGTTGGATTGGGACCTCAACACGCACCGCTCAACTCAACAACTCATCGGTCGGATTGGGACATCGACACGATCAACTCAAACAACTATCCAAGGATCGGTCCAGTCGGATTGGGACATCGATCCGGGACTCCACAACTCAGTTCCACCGTCGACTCGAGCCATCCCACACAGACAGGAACCAAGATCTCTCTTCTCCCCCGCTCAAAGGAGAAACTACTGCCTACTCTTTTTTTCCGAAAGAAAGAAAAAGAAGGGAAAAAACAACAGAAGAAGAAAACATCCTCACAGAGCGACCACCGCCGAAGCACCATGTTGACGAGAACACGACGCCGCCCCCGGCCCACAGCATAGCCAAGGTAAGCGGCCGAGATGCCCGATGTCGCCTTCAAGAAGGGAATGACGCCCGCTGCGCCACCGACACCGTCCTCTGACAGCGTCAAGAGGATAGGGTTTTCACCCGCATTATCGTCGTCGAGCAGCGAAAACGCCCGGCGCCTTCGACCTCACCTCCATGGCGCTGTCAAGGAGCCACCGCACAACCGCCGCCCAGGGCACCACCACGATGCCGAAGGCGCACAACCGCACAAAGACCGTGGCCAGCCATGCCACCAAGGCACCGCCGACCAGCCGCTGCACACCACCCAGACCAGCCCAGGCGCCGCCGTCGTCGGAGCAGCAACCGTGGAGGCCACGGCCGGCCACGGCTGCCAGCCCGGCCCTCCAGAACCGCCCGCCGAGGCCACTAGGGGGCGCCCGGGCACTCCAAGGGCGGACACGGGCGCGGCCGGCCGGAGGCAAGCCATCGCTGCCGCTGACGGAGCACCGCCGCGCCTAGCACCTGGAGGAGCTGATCCGGCGGCCTAGGGGGCGGATCCGGCCAACACCAGTGCGCAGGACGAATCCGGCCGGGACGCACCAAGGACAGCACCGTCCCGCCATGGCAGCCACCTGAGAGGAATCGGGGGTAGGAGGAAGGGGAAGGAGGGGGAAGGGGCCCGCCGCCCACGCTCGACGCCGCGGCTCCGGCACCAGAAGTGCCAGAACCGGCCGCGCCGGAGCCGGGCCCGCCCCGGACAGCCGGGGTCACTCCGCCCCTACCGCGTCGGCCCGCCCCAATGCGCGATAGGAGGCGAGACGGAGAAAAAACGCCCCGCCGTCGCCGTCCTCGCCGGCGGCCTGCTCAGGCGACAGCGAGGAGCGGGATGGTCGGGGGAGGGGGGCGAGGCGGCGGCGCGAGGGAGCCCCCCGGTCACCTAGCGGGAGCGACGCGGGGGGGGGGGGGGCTAATCGAATGATATGAACCGTTTGAGGATTTCTTCCAACCACTTATGAATTTTGTTTCGGCCCTCTCCGCTCTGCCGAGGAAGAACCTTCTCTACGGTCAGTCACGAGGAGCTATTAGGGATTTGGTCCCCACTCTCCACCAGTACGTAAGGCTTTCTCTAATCCACATGCAAAAGGGTTAAATCTGGAAGGACGAAACGGCAACAACAGGTTAGGCAGCGCGATGGTTGCTGCCAACTAGGGTGACGGATCAAATAGATATACTATGAAAAAATCAATATAAAATATAATGATACAATATTATAAATATTGATATCTTTTTTCTACAAAACCTGATCAAATTTACAATAGTTTCTCAAAGGAATAACTTTGAGATCCTCATTAACTTGTACTGACGTGTAATCACGTGCAGTATTAATCCGCTACAGTTAGCAGCCTAGCACACTGCTCGCACTTGAGAATTTGTTACGGTGTCCCCCTTTCTGTGGAAGTAAATTATTGAGAGCACACCACAGTAACCTCGTTGATTGCCCAACCATTTCGGGACAAACCGTAAACGTCCGTGTCCTGCTTCCTGAACCCTGACCGAGCGTCGTGGGAGGCAGGCATTCAAGCCACGAATCTAGCCGTCTACCGATCGAGAAGGACGATCGCCGCACTGTGTCAGTGGCCGGCACTGTTCGTAGATCGATCAGGATCTCTGCAGATTCTGTTCACGCTTGCAAAATTCAGTTCTCTGCTCGATTCTCAGGATCTCTGCAGATTCTGTTCACGCTTGCAAAATTCAGTTCTCTGCTCGATTCTCGAATCGAAACTGACGAACCGCACTCTGTTTCTGTTTGGTGATCCATTTCGTGTGTCCGGCCGGCGCGTGAAGTCGGTGATCCCGCTGTGGAAGGAGGTGGAGTACTTCAAGGAGTACCAGCGGCGGCTCCGGCGTCACATGGGGCACGCGGCGGCGCGGCGCATCGTCTCGGACGCGCTCTACGTGGTGAGCATCGGCACCAACGACTTCCTCGAGAACTACTTCCTGCTCGTCACCGGCCGGTTCGCGGAGTTCACGGCGGGGGAGTTCGAGGACTTCCTGGTGGCGGAGGCCGAGCGGTTCCTCGCCGAGATCCACTGGCTGGGCGCGCGGCGGGTCACCTTCGCCGGGCTCAGCCCCATCGGGTGCCTGCCTCTCGAGCGCACCCTCAACTCCCTCCGCGGCGGCTGCATCGAGGAGTACAACCAGGTGGCGCGGGACTACAACGTCAAGCTCCTCGCCATGCTCCGCCGCCTCATGGCGTCCCGGCCGTCGCTCAAGGTCGCCTACATCAACGTCTACCAGAACATGCTCGACCTCATCACCAACCCTTCCACCCTTGGTGAGTGATCGATCGAGCCTGCGACGAATTTCGAAGGAATTTCATGTCGATTTGCAGAAGGAATCCTCCTGATCACCGGCTGATCGGCACCGCAGGGCTGGAGAACGTGGAGGAAGGCTGCTGCGCGACGGGGAAGGTGGAGATGTCGTACCTGTGCAACGACAAGAACCCGCTGACGTGCGAGGACGCCGGCAAGTACTTCTTCTGGGACTCGTTCCACCCCACCGAGAAGGTGAACAAGTTCTTCGCCAAGAAGACGCTGGACCTCTGCTACGAGCAGCTCCTTTGAAGATGCATAGTACTCCGTACTAGGATACAGGTTTAGTGTGGCTACTGTATTGATTGAATTGTATTGATGCTAAGATGCGGCATTGCGATCGCCGCCCCTCCGTATATAGTGTTCGTCAAGAATGGAAATGTACTCTGTTCCAATGCGCTGATTTACGTACATTCTTTGGGTTTGAAAATCAGCAGAAAGATGAAATTTACACATTGGATCGAGTTACATTTGGTTCCGGACGTACGTTCTTTTATGCCAATTTAACTTGTGACAGGTAGATACATGTATATATGTATACATACTACTTGGTTCCTAGTCTCCCGATCGGATAAGACAGTTTTCAAGCATGCAGAGGCAATCAGCACCTGCTGCTGCAGTTCAGTATGGGAGATGGATCACGCGTGCACCGGTATGGACAAGTTGTTGGCGATGCATCCCATCCTGAAGACCTTGGCGAAGGATCGCCAGAGCCTGAGCTCCTGGTGCACCATCACCGGCATCCCCTCCTTGACGCAGTGGTCGTACTTCTCCAGCACCGACACGATGTAGCTGAACTCCGGCCGCCGCGCCGGGTTCGCCGACCAGCACTTCTTGATCAGGTTGTTCAGCACCGGCGGGCACGTGGTCGACAGCGGCGGGCGCAGGTTCTGAACAGAAAAATTCAGTTTCAGAAACAAATTCAGACTTCAGATGAATCACACTGCTAATACTTCTCTTCAGTTCAGACAGAGCACTACTGATACCTTCTCGGACGCGGCGTAGGCGGCCTGCACGGGCGTCATGCCCTGGAACGGGAGGAGACAGGTGGTGAGCTCCCAGAGCACGATGCCGAAGCTGTACACGTCGACCTTGCGCGTGTAGGGCTTCTCCTTGGTCATCTCCGGCGCCATCCAGCGGTAGGTGCCCTTGTTGCCCTTGGTGGCCTGGCACTTGGTCTCCAGGCAGGACGTCCCGAAGTCGGCGACCTTGACGCGCATCTCGTCGTTGAGCAGCAGGTTCTGCGACTTGAGGTCCCGGTGGATCACCCCCTGCGCGTGCAGGTACTCCATCCCCCGCGAGATGTCCAGCGCCAGCTTCAGGATCGTCTCCGCCGACAGCGAGTAGGGGTCCTTCTTGTTCAGGTACATCCTCAGCGTCCCCTGCGACATGTACTCCGTGATGATGCAGTACACCGGCGGCTTCTTGCACGCCGCGATGAACTGCACGATCCGATCAGTCAGGCGACATGGATGCACAGAGATTGATCGAAGAATGGGAGGAGCAAGAGGAAGAGCAAGCGGTGGTGACCTGGACAATGTTGGGGTGGTAGAGGCGGGAGAGGAAGGCGACCTCGGAGTTGAACTGGTCCTCGAGGACGGAGCGGCGGTCCTCGTCGCGCTCCGGGATGCGGACCATCTTGACGGCGACGGCGCGCTGCTTGTAGATGCCGCGGTAGATGCGGCTGTTGGCGCCGGAGGCGAACTTGTTGCCGATGAAAAGCTGGGAGAGGTCGGCCATCCACTCCTCACGGCGGCCGCTGTCGCGGGACCCCTCGCCGCCGGGGGCCATGACGGTGTCCAGCAGCATCGACCACGACTCCATGCTGTCCCACCGCTTCTTCTCCATGTCGTCCGCCTCCGACGGCCAGGGAGTCTTCCCGCGCCCCGACGTCGACGCCGCCGGGGACGCCGCGAAAAGGCTCGCCGCGAACGGCAGCGCCGGACGCCGCGGGGACGCGCCCGCCGACGACTGGCCCGCCGCGTCGCCGCCGCCGCCGCCCGCGCGCGGCAGCCGGAAGCAGGAAAGCATCCGCGGCGCCAGCGTGTATATATCAAGAGTCGTCGCACGGCGTGCCGCCGCGACGGACCGAAGACGCGCCGGACGACGACGGGCGCCGCGCCACCACCACGAGCATTGCTCGCCGCGCCGCCACCACGCCCGGACGCTTAAGAGTCACGGCTCGATCCGAACCAAAACAAAGCAAAGTATCTTCAGCTCTTCACCGCGCAGCAAGGTAAACGAGAAGATCCCAAACTCCCACGCCGATGCAACGGCGGCGGCCGGTAAACAAAAGCCCAGATGCCTACGCAAAATAATCCAATCCCGACGACGCGCTCTCGCTAGCAACGACCATGCGCGCGTGGCACGGACTCCAGCTGGTGCTAAGCTTCTGCTAGCTTCTCGGAGAGGCGGACACAAATGGCAGGAGGCACGGGCGCGAAGGGGACGCGCTAGCTCCTTCTTCCTCCTGCTCTCTGGCGCCCTTGAGAAGCGCTGGGCTGGCTGGTGCTGTTGACTACAGGGCTCCAAAGAGAGATCAGATAAGCCGGAAAGGGTAAAGGCGCTCAAGGATGTCTCGTGAAGATGCAGTTCAGAAAAGGCCGCACCTTTTTCCCTTGCAGCACCTCGATCGATCGGGTGCTCTCCCCCTTCCGATCGCCCCCAGCTAGCAGATCGAGCATGATCAGGCGAGGCGATGCCGAGACCCGAGAGAGATATCTGCAACGGGAAAAAGCGCCGGAAAAGGGAGGGTGTGAGTCGTGTGACATGACCGGCGGTGAGACGCTAGACATAAAAATGCGTCGGGGGGGAAAGGGTGGTGGTGAAAGGAACTGTCTTCCTCTACGTAGCGGTCTGCCAAGGGACGGCGCGCCGCCGATCGTATTGCATCAGCGAATGCGTCATATCTTCGCGAGTGAGCCATTTCTGGCTTAGAGGGCAAAAAAAAATTAGGGGTGCTGTCTTGTCTTCATTCATGATGGGAGAGGGGGAGGTAAGCATTTCGTTGTGGACCGGTTTAGAGACTTGGGTGTAACCCACTGTGGCCCAATACGGTGATGTTGTTAAGTTGGCCGGCCGGAGACTGTCCATATGTTGATACTTTTGAACCCTGACATACGGCCCAATACACTAATCGAGCTTTTATTTTGGCATCAATTCTAGGCATAGAATTGCACTAGAAAGACTGGCGCGGTGTTGCTGCGTCATGACCTGTAACCCAATGATTGGTAGAAGGTTAGGATATTTTTGTAGGATTTTAGGCTGTGGATTAATTTTTTAAGACTATAGGGTATTTCTTAGTTAAAAAGTTGAGATTATGGATTCGTTGTGACAGAGTTGGGGGACTTCTAGCGCAAAATATCGAGCTGTGGGTTGATTTGCAGAGAGTTTAGGTCTTTTTCGTAAAAGTACTATAAAGTTCGAGGTTGATTATTATAATAAAATTATTTGAGAGGTGGCACGATCGAGGTAAATGTCATCAAATTGTCTCAGAGGTAGTTGAAAGGATCTTGATGTCGTCTAGAGGGGGGTGAATAGGCGGACGACCAATTTAAACTTTTATTCCCCGCAAACTTGAACTGTCAGGCTCCACCGGTCAGACCGGTGTGCCTCACCGGTCAGACCGGTACTCCACACCGGTCAGACCGGTGCAGCACAGAGCACCTGCAAAAACAGCTTCAAGCTCCTCTTGACTTCTAGCACGAACCAAACTTGGTGAGTGGTTTTGGTAGATAATCTCAAGCAGGGTAATGATCCCTACACACACAAATAGCACACCCAAGTAGATCGAAGCGGAAGCAAATCAAATATGCTAGAAAACAATTTAGAGAAGTAAACCACAATGAGACGCAAGTATTTGTTTCCCGAAGTTCACTTCCAGCAAGGAAGCTACGTTTTCGTTGAGGAACTTGTAAGGGAACCACAAGAGGTCTCCCACAACAAGCCGGGTCTCTTTCAACCACTTTTCTTGATTCCACTAAGGCGATCTTTTCTACGAAGAGGCAAGATCACAATCCTCACAAACTAGCCGCTGCTCACCACAACTTGGGAGCTAGCCGGCGACGCCTAGCCGTCTAGGAGGCAAACCTCCAAGAGTAACAAATGCTTCAATACTTGTAGACGCGAAACTCAAGTGCTCAAGCTATGGGAATGCTCTTGTTAGCTCACAAAGGCTCTCTAGATCTAGATCTCACTAATTCAACCCAACTCAAAGATATGGCTTGAATCCATAAATCTCACAAAGAGAGAGGTTGGGGAGAGCCACTAAGGCTTTACGCATGCTAGAAATGACCTGGAAGCTCAGCAAGTTCACTAAGAACAACAGCTCATCCAAGAGGAGGGCTTGGGGTACTTATACCCCTCAACAAGAAAACTAGCCGTTAGCTGTCGGGCAGCACTGGTTAGACCGGTGCTCCTCACCGGTCAGACCAGTGTTTGAAAAACTAGCTGTTGGGCCCAGTTGCACCGGTCTGACCGGTGCCCCCACCAGTCAGACCGGTGGAGCCCAAGGAACCCCAAAACCCTTTCTATCAAACTAACACTTCACCTAAAAGATGAAGTGGCTCAGGTTAGGTTAGGAGGGGTTGTTAGCATACTCTAAGGCTGTTTCTCACATAGATTTTCTAAGAGCAATTGACTTGGTCATAAAGCGAAAGTTGCATCCCTCTTGATAGTACGGCATACCTATACTCAAGATTAAATAAAAACACCTTTTCAACTTCTTGAGCTTGAATGTCTTCAACCTTGCCATACTTGATTAATTTCAACTTGAGGGCTTCCAACTTTGACCAATGTCTTGAGCACATCCATACTTGAGCTAGTGACTTAGGATCTTTCCATATAGCTTAGAAAAGCACACTTAGATCCTTAAGTCACTTCATATTGCCAATCTCAACTTGTGAACTTGATGCAATGCTTCTCTCGGTTAAGGCTTGAATATGATACTTGAAGACCCCGCGGATGCTAGAACTTCACCTTAGCAAAACACGAAATGACGGCCTAGCTAGGGCCCCAAAGATTGCTTAGTCCCTCACCCTAGTCATCTCGGTTGATCTCTTCATCACTTATCCAATCCACATTGAGTTAAGCTTTGCTTCATTTACAATTAGTCTTCATTTGAAATCCCGCTTTAAATGCTTGTTCTTGATTGACAATGAATATGCAAGCTTCCAACAAAGGACCATAAGAACTACACTCATCCTTGTGTCCTCTTTTGTTTCCCACATGAAGCCTTGCATTCAACTTATAAAGAATTACCATCTTCTCTTTCTATGATCCTTTTATTTTAACCAAGCTACCATGTTCATCGGAGACCATGAATTGACCTTCTTACAATATTCCTGATATTTATCTTTCTTCGATTGCTTGACATTTGCCACGATGTCTTAGGATCATACATATATTTGTCTTCTCCAATGTGAGCCATATAATATTCATTCACCAATAAATATCCCATCAATAACTCATGAATATGCAAATAAAGCCTGCTCACAATCTTAGACAAATATGTTAGACCTTTAATCGCTTTGTTATTCAATTCACCAAAATCCACTTAGGGGTCTAGATGCACTTTCAATCTCCCCCTTTTTTGGTGATTGATGACAACTCGATTAAAGCTTACAAATATAACAATTAAGCGCATTTCGATCCTTAGATATAGCTAGAGCTCCCCCTTAATTTGTGCTTTGAATGGAATTTTAAAGATTTGGCCTCAAATACCAAAAACACAAATTTGGGAGAAAAGAAATGAGAGCTCCTCCTATATCTTAGAACCAGTGGAGTGCAACATGTGTGAGTCACAAAATAAAATGTGTGATGCATATGACAAGTTAAGCACAAAGTAAAACAACAAGAGTTCTGGCTGGGAGCCACCGGTCAGACCGGTGACACTGACCGGTCAGACAGGTCAGGCCCGTCCAGTACACAGACTGGACGACCACCGGTCAGACCAGTGACCCGACCGGTCAGACCGGTCAGGTCCAGTCAGCGCACAAAGCGAAAAAAACGTGCATGCTATCTGGGCCATAGCAATCAGACTGGGGTTGCAAGCCAGTTTAGATCACCATACCCCATTTAGCCAACACAAACAATTCATCATACAAGTCATGCATCACAAGCTAGCATAAGGTCACTTAATTATTACATAAATAAGTTCAACACACATACAAGCACTCATACAAAGTTCTCAAGTCCACAAAGGAAATTGAATTTCAATTTTTATTACACAGCTGCTCTCATCAGCCGGCACCTTCTCGGTCAGACCGGTGACCACTACCCTACTGCAAAGCTACTAAAACGGTAAGCTTCAATCCGATCTTCTCCCCCTTTGTCATCAAGCATCCAAGAAGGGCCTGGAGAAGGTGTAGCTGCAGCCGATCAACTCCAAGTCGACCAACCGGGTCCATCCCCTATTTTAGAGATAATAGAGGCAATGTATAGGAGATGTAAGAAATAAATTTCTTGGGAAGGATTTATTTGAGATTAAGGTCTAGATGAGAATCGATCATACCCTGTGATGGAGGTGGAGGAGGCTGAGGATAGGTCCATCCAAATATGTCGGTGGAGATGCGACTAGCCCAATCCTCAGGAGCCTCAGGTGCCTCAGGAGCATCAACCTGCTGAGAAGTCCCTGCTGAATCAAACTAAGGAGGTGGAGGTGGTGGTGCCGAAGAGCTCCCCTCGCCTGACTCAAATAAGAAGCTGCCATACTGATCTACCAATCCCGAATTTGCCATGCTTCTTATCCTCTCCTCAAATATGGGTAAAGGAACCTCAGGTGGAACAGGAGATATGGGTGAGCGAGGTGGCTGAAGTCCAAAGTGTGCATGCAACATCTTCATAGAATCCCTCTCCTTCTTCCTTTCTCTTCTTTCTCTTTGCTGTGCTACTTCAATATCATGCTGACTCTTGCACATACCAAAAAGAAAGTTTACGAATTTGCGCATTGGAGAGGTGGCCTTCCTGGGTCTGTACTGCTGCTCAGGCCTCCACCGGTCAGACCGGTGGGTGTCACCGGTTAGACCGGTTGCAGTCTGGGCAGCAGGCTGCTGCTGCTGCTGCTGTTCCGGTTGGTGCTGCTCCCATCCTTGTCCTTCTTCTTTTCTAATTTCAGATTCTTGCTCAGGAGATGGAACACTTGGAAACTTGGTAGGATTGGGCCTAAAAGGTTTGTGCTTGACTTCCTTAGGAAACCCAATTTTGGAGACTTTTTCAACCATGTACATGATGTAGGGGCTATAGTTGCAAATCTTCTTTGGATCTTCTGATAAGAGCTTGATTTCTTGCCAAATGAAATCCCCCACACTAAATGGAGGTGCCCCCGGTCTCAATGCTATCATCAAGTTCTTCATGTACTTTGACACGTCGGAGGTGTTGCCATCCCTAGGAGAAATTGTCACACGAAGGAGCCTATTCAAAACTGAATAGTAGGTGTAGAGGTCTCTCACGTGTCCCACATTAGCTCTCTTATCCCTAGGGTACATGAAACTCATAGCCTCCGACTCAAGCAAACCCTCATCATGTAGCTTGGGATAGTTCTTGTCCTGAGGATCAATGTTGAAAAGAGCTAAGAATCTAGTGAAGCGAAGTCCATACTTCACTCCATTTGACATCCAAAGCATAGCTCTTTCACCATCCTTGTATCCAAAATGCACTGTGGAATAAAACTGAGCAATTATTTCTCTATTCCAATCATACCTAAATCCCATGAGATCTTTCACCCTTTGTCGCTCACAAACTCTAATGATCTCATTGAAGATAGGGTCATTTTTCTGCTCCATAAAGTTCCAATCCACATATTGTGCCTGATGAGTGATTTTGGGCTTCTTTATGATCACTGAGGTGTAGTAATCCTGCTGAAACTGAGCCTACAACCTATTGTCTGAAGCTGTCATGTCACTAGAATAAGGATTTATGTCTCTCAGCTTCTTCAACTTCTTTGTCTTCCCTGACCCATGAAAATTCTCTGCTTTGTTGGGAAACATGTATATGGGCTTTGTGATCCTAAGCCCACCATGACCACCGTCATCATCATCATCCTCATCCATAGGGTCATCATCCTCATCTTGCTCTCGACCCCCTGTATCATCATCTTCACCCTCACCAATGTACTCATCTTCATCTATGTTGGCTGGCCCCTTGCCGTGAGGGCGATCAAGATCCTCAGTGTATGTCTCATCCTCAATGTCATCATCACTACTTGCCCCTTGAATATCATCAGCAACATTCTCAGCCCTTTCATGAGATGAACACGACGTCAAAGTCATCCCACTACTGCTGCCTCTAGGAAAAGCACCTGGATTGACCGCTCTCCGAGACATGATCACCTCTTTTCTCTTTTTAGCACCTTCCTTAACTCTTGGCATAGCTGCTGTCCTGGGTCACAAAGGAGATGATAGGAATGCATAAGACACCAGGATAGAGATTGAAATAGATTTGGAATCGAAAAACTCAGTTTTGAGCAATTGGGTCTATTCTGGACACCACCGGTCAGACCGGTAGGGCCACCGGTCAGACCGGTGCCCTCCAGAACAGAGCCAATGACCCTAACTGTCAATCTAAGCAGCCTGAACAGATTTGATATGGATATTGAAGAACACAAGACATTTCTAGATAGATAAGAGTCAAGTACACGAAGAAAACAAATTTTAGGGTTGGACGAGCCGCACCGGTCAGACCGGTGCACTCACCGGTCAGACCGGTGAGAGCCGCCCACCCCCAAATTTTTAATCCTCACAATGTACCCAACGAAACATTATGGATCTATAGGTATGTCTTCTATATGTTGCCAGAAGTTGTTCTACCAAAGGAATCCTTAAACTTCCAAAGGAGTAGAGAGATTGGGCAAAAGGAAGTTTTAGATACCTTTGGAGAGAAGAACTCGATTTGGAACCAATGAGCCGCCTTAGGTCCTTCCTCAGCAGCCCTAGGGGGTTCCTTTCCACGGAGGAGAAGTGGTTTTCCTTGGTTGAAACCCTAGGTCTCCATGGGAGGTGCTTGGAGGAGGAAGAGAGGTGAAGAGATGTGGAGAGGGGCAGCCACGGGTTGAAGGAGGAAGGAGACAGGTGAAATGATTGAAGAGAGAGAAGAGGAAGGGTAAAGTTAGATATTTCTTTTACTGTGCACTCACGGGTAACATCCGAGCGCCACCGGTCAGACCAGTGGGAGCATCGGTCAGACCGGTGACCCCTTTGGTCCAACTAGCGGCCCTGCTCGGTAGTTTCGGTCCAGGGTCAGAGGTTCCGACGATTTTTGAGAATCAAACAGAGAGTCCTTATCGGAAGTTCTGCCCTAGGCTCGGAAGTTCTGCCCTAGTCTCGGAAGTTCCGACCCGTCCTTCCAAATCTTGAGATTTTGCCTCTGAAAACTTCACCTGATATGATTTTAACTCCTTTCTTTCCACTTAGGATCCAAAAGAGTGAAGACGTGGCTTTAGGGTTCCACCGGTCAGACTGGTGGGAGCACTGGTCAGACCGGTGTACCCTTAAGACACAACCTGATCTGATATTGCAAGATTTTGATCCTTACTCCTTCACACAGGTTGGATAAACGATATTGACAAGATTTTGATCCAACTTTTCACAGACCTTAGAAGAGTATAGAACTATCCAATTTAATTCATAAACTTGATTCTTCCAAGTGAGAGAGAGATAAAGAGATTATTATGGACTTGAGAAAATCTTCTTATTTGTGACTAGTCATCAATCAAGCATTGGGAACAATAGTCACAAGTAAGTCGACCGGGTCACAAAGACCAAGAACCAAATATTTTTCAAATTTTACACTTCCTACACATGCTAGTTGATTTTTTGAAAAACTATCCTACAACACAAAGTGCATGCATCCACTTCAAACAAATAGCCGTTCTAGAATATTTAACTCATACCCTTGACCACAAGACACAAAGTCGAGTGAACGCGAAGGTATCAACTAAATATCTATCGGAGCACACAAAGTTCACTTGAAGCAATTACATGCTAAAGAAGGCACACTAGCATGGTAATATGGCCTAGATGCATTACAATAAATAAAGGAGATTCGGAGGTCATACCTTTGCCTTAGGCCATTTTATTCGTGCATATTTTCTGTTTTAGTAGTTGCTAGCTCTTACATTGACTTCGAGAAAAGTGATTATTGAGAGCTTTGCTTAAGATGCACGAGTACATGAGACTACAAGATCACTAGAAGAAATTGTTAGTCCCACAAATGACATAAGTGCTGAGATGAGCTCCCCCTTAATTAGTGCATAGAGATATTTTGAATTTCTCAATCATTGCACATTTATTCAATTAAGAACAAGGAGTGGCTCATTCACACACTTGGTCATGACACATAAATGATAATAGAGTTTGAATGTGTCAAGATGCTCATACCATCCACTCATAATCATCAAGGAGATGTCTCCTAACAACTTGAGGCATCTTATACCCACCGGTCAGACCGGTGGCTTCTTGCTCAGGCTCGTTCGAGGTTCGGGTCACCCGGTTACTGGGTCTGGGTCACCCGGCTGTATGCAGAGACGTATCGAGTCACCCGGACATGTGGACCGGATCACCCGGTGCCAGCCAGAACAGGCTAGGCACCGGTCAGACCGGTGCGTTCCATCGGTCAGACCGGTGACGTCTGTCCCAGCACCCTTGATGATCTTGTTTGCCTTGCTTTGTGATTTTGTGAACATATCACATTTTGATACCTACATATACAGCAAGACAATTGCTCTGCTAGAGAGCCATCAAAAGCATCGAATGGAATGAGAGGGTAAATTTTATAGAAATAGTCAAAGTCACTGCCTCATGCTTCACTAATCCAAGATTTGTGACACATGAGGGTTCACTTAAGAACTAAGAGTGACTTAGACTCAAAATTAAGTACAATTTACCGAGATGTCATTGAATGTAGGATTTTGACTCTTAGGCTCTTCACATGGCCAATTTATCAAATTAAGAATCCTTTTCACTTGGCCATGTCTCCAATGCGTCTCTAAATTTCTGCAAGCTCAAGAAGCATTCTTTGGTACCCAAAGCTTGTTGGGTCCTATAGGGTTAGTTACTAGATGCTTAGGGACCCAAATGGCTCTTATGCTAGTTTGAGGTGAGTTAACCACTCTAGTAGCATAAGTACTATTTTTGTCTTCCCTAAGCTTCTTGAAATCATAATGGACAAGATTTGATTTAGGAATGTTACCATTTGGACAATCTTTGCCCATGTGACCTTTTTTACGACATTCATAGCAAATACAGCTTTTGTCCTTGTTGGTCACACCATTTCTTGTAATTTCTTGTCCGTGCTTGCTTCTGAGCCTTGTTCTTGGAGAAGGGGTCTTTCTCGCCTTGTTGCCTTGGGGAGTGGCTGATCTGGTCACCATCGGTCTGACCGGTGCTATGCACCGGTCTGAACCGGTCACGGTCAGATCTGCTGCTTCCTATATCACTTGGGCAAGTATCAACAAAATGTCCCTTCTCTCTGCAATTGTAGCACACTCTCCACTTGTTTGATCTTCTTGTCTTCTTGGAGAGTGTTTCTTGTTCCTTTTGCCTAGACGGGCAATGGAGTGACTTGACATGCCCATCTTTGCTCTTTTCTTGAATCTTGTTCTTATAGGTCTTGGTATGTTGTTGAGGAGTTGAGCTAGTGACGGTTGATCCCTTCTCAACCTTCTTCACCATGTCATCACGGTTATCTTGAGAAGGTTGCACTTGACTCTTCCCTTTCAACACATACAAGTTTCTTTTAAGCTTTTCTACCTCTTGCTTGAGTTCATCATTTTCTTTAGCAGTGAGGTCATCACAAGATTCTACAAGTACATGCTCAATGCTAGATTGGCTTACTTGAGAGAAACAATCATTAGTGCAAGACAAATCAATTTGAACTTGTGAGCATGTGCATGTGTGAGATAGAGGTTGCAAAAATTTTACGGAAGAAAGCACAACCTCATGAGCTATCTCTAGTGAAGCATAAGAATCTACAAGCCTCTCATGAGAACACTCAAGTTCCTTGTGCTTTGCTTGTAGAGCCATATGCTCACTAGTGAGCATCCCCAATTTTTCTTTAAGCATTTCATTATCTTGATCCACTGCAGCTACGCAAGCAAAAGATTTGATAACTTTATCATATTGCCTAGCGAGCGAATCATACTTACAAACCAAAGAGGCATTTTCGGATTTGAGATCCTCAAGTTCCTTAGTCGAGGAGCTTGAAGCTTCATTAGTCTCAATCTTTCCTCCTTTGGTCTTCTTCTTCTTTTCCTTCTTGGCCATCAAGCATATGTTGGTGCCCCTGCTAGCACCGGTCTGACCGGTGAGACACACCGGTCTGACCGGTCCCTGCAAAGGGACAGCGCTTTCACTTCTTTGGCCTTCTCCTTGCTTGGGAAGTGACACTTGAGGCTCAATGCAGTTGAGTGAAGACTTTGAGCACTCCTCAAGTGTCTTCTCCATGGTTTGTTCTGGATCAATCAATTTGGGCTTTTCATATTCTTCTCGAAGTATTTCCCAAATGGTGTGTGCATCAATCTCAATCTTTTCATAGATAAACTCTTGCACATCATTACTCAACATACTACAAATGTAGTTAAATACTCGAGAGTTGCATTGCCAACACTCTAAGTCCTCTAGGGATGATTTTGATAAGTCAATTTTGTTCTCCCTAAGGTGAGGAGGTAGAATGCGAGCAATAACAATCTTCTCAGCGAGTGGACCCATGGTCCTAATATAATTGAGTGCATGAATTGACCAAGACGCATAGTTTGAGCCATCTAGAGCTAGAGGCTCAAAAGGTACCTCGCGCGTTGTCGACATCGTCAAACTCCAAGTGGTTAAGCTCGAATCGGAGCACTTAGCTCTGATACCAATTGAAAGGACCTTGATTTCGTCTAGAGGGGGGTGAATAGGCGGACGACCAATTTAAACTTTTATTCCCCGCAAACTTGAACTGCCAGGCCCCACCGGTCAGACTGGTGTGCCTCACCAGTCAGACCGGTGCTGGCTTTGCTTCACAGGTGAGCACCGGTCAGACCGGTACCCCACACCGGTCAGACCGGTGCAGCACAGAGCACCTGCAAAAACAGCTTCAAGCTCCTCTTGACTTCTAGCACGAACCAAACTTGGTGAGTGGTCTTGGTAGATAATCTCAAGCAGGGTAATGATCCCTGCACACACAAATAGCACACCCAAGTAGATCGAAGCGGAAGCAAATCAAATATGCTAGAAAACAACTTAGAGAGGTAAACCACAATGAGACGCAAGGATTTGTTTCCCGAAGTTCACTTCCACCAAGGAAGCTACGTCTCCGTTGAAGAGCTTGTAAGGGAACCACAAGAGGTCTCCCACAACAAGCCGGGTCTCTTTCAACCACTTTCCTCGATTCCACTAAGGCGATCTTTTCCACGAAGAGGCAAGATCACAACCCTCACAAACTTGCCGCTGCTCACCATAACTTGGGAGCTAGCCGGCGACGCCTAGCCGTCTAGGAGGCGAACCTCCAAGAGTAACAAATGCTTCAATGCTTGTAGACGTGAAACTCAAGTGCTCAAGCTATGGGATTGCTCTTGTTAGCTCACAAAGGCTCTCTAGATCTCACTAATTCAACCCAACTCAAAGATATGGCTTGAATCCATAAATCTCACAAAGAGAGAGGTTGGGGAGAGCCACTAAGGCTTTAGGCATGCTAGAAATGACCTGGAAGCTCAGCAAGTTCACTAAGAACAGCAGCCCATCCAAGAGGAGGGCTTGGGGTACTTATACCCCTCAACAAGAAAACAAGCCGTTAGCTGTCGGGCAGCACTGGTCAGATCGGTGCTCCTCACCGGTCAGACCGGTGTTTGAAAAACTAGCCGTTGGGCCCAGTTGCACCGGTCAGACTGGTGCCCCCACCAGTCAGACCGGTGGAGCCCGAGGAACCCCCAAAACCCTTTCTATCAAACTAACATTTCACCTAAAAGATGAAGTGGCTCAGGTTAGGTTAGGAGGGGTTGTTAGCACACTCTGAGGCTGTTTCTCACATAGGTTTTCTAAGAGCACTTGACTTGGTCATAAAGCGAAAGTTGCATCCCTCTTGATAGTACGGCATACCTATACTCAAGATTAAATAAAAACACCTTTTCAACTTCTTGAGCTTGAATGTCTTCAACTTTGCCATACTTGATTAATTTCAACTTGAGGGCTTCCAACTTTGACCAATGTCTCGAGCACATCCATACTTGAGCTAGTGACTTAGGATCTTTCCATATAGCTTCGAAAAGCACACTTAGATCCTTAAGTCACTCAATATTGCCAATCTCAACTTGTGAATTTGATGCAATGCTTCCCTCGGTTAAGGCTTGAATATGATACTTGAAGACCCCACGGATGCTAAAACTTCACCTTAGCAAAATACGAAATGGCGGCCTAGATAGGGCCCCAAAGATTGCTTAGTCCCTCACCCTAGTCATCTCGGTGATCTCTTCATCACTTATCCAATCCACGTTGAGTTAAGCTTTGCTTCATTTACAATTAGTCTTCATTTGAAATCCCGCTTCAAATGCTTGTTCTTGATTGACAATGAATATGCAAGCTTCCAACAAAGGACCATAAGAACTACACTCATCCTTGTGTCCTCTTTCATTTCCCACATGAAGCCTTGCATTCAACTTATAAAGAATTACCATCTTCTCTTTCTATGATCCTTTTATTTTAACCAAGCTACCATGTTCATCGGAGACCATGAATTGACCTCCTTACAATATTCCTGATATTTATCTTTCTTCAATTGCTTGACATTTGCCACTATGTCTTAGGATCATACATATATTTGTCTTCTCCAATGTGAGCCATATAATATTCATTCACCAATAAATATCCCATCAATAACTCATGAATATGTAAATAAAACATGCTCACAATCTTAGACAAATATGTTAGACCTTTAATCGCTTTATTATTCAATTCACCAAAATCCACTTAGGGGTCTAGATCAGTAATGTTTTCCTAGATGGTAAACGGTAGATAGTCGGTCGACCATCATTTAGCATTTGATCTATTTAAATAGCTATTTAAACGGCGCTAAGTGGTACTTAAACAAGATAAACAGTGTTTAAACAGGCTAAACGACATAGACGGTGGTCGCCCGTTTAGCGTTTAGACACCGTTTAAACAGAGTTTAATTCCGTTTAGGAAAACACAATGAGAGGTGGCTTAAATAAATGGTAGTTTTGTAACATTTGAGAGGGATTCATTATAATGTCAGAGCAGTTGTTGGACTACTATTTATTTTTGATAAAGTTTGAGGGGGATTTTGTATAATTGACAACTCTCTTGGCATTCCTTCAAAGCTCGAGGGGTTTTTTAAGCTGTGTGAGAGGCGGCTGGACTACATATTAATTTTAATAAGAAAGTTTTTTTTTGTAAAATTGACAGTCATGTTGGCATTCCTCAAAGCTCGAGGTGCTTTCCATAAAACCTGAGAGATGACTTGAGCAAATGCTATTTATGCAAAGTTCGAGAGGGTCTTTGTAAGATTACCTAAATGAGGGCTCGACTACATATTAATTTTGACAATGTGCGAGGTTTTTTTTAGAAACTGCCGAGCCTCATGGATGATTTGAGCCATCCACGAGCCATCGGACAACTCTTGTTTCTTGATGATGTGGCGCAATGGGGTGGCAAAAATTCCCTCCATTTTAGGTGTTGTAAAGATCCGAAAATAATTTTGTGACCACCACAAGTGCGAAACATGACCAGCGGGGCCTTGCTTAGCTAACCTCCATTTGGCAACCAAGCATGCCCAACATTATGGCATCTATAAAACTTATATAGGTGAGACCCACTACACATCATGGATAGACTTCTTTCAACATGCAAGATGTCCACGTCACCATCCACTAGATCTTCTCTCAATATGCAAGTTGTCCACATCACCGTCCACTAGAATCATGAATTTATGTCTTCTACTGATTTTCTGTGGCTATGCATTGTGTTAGTTTTTGCGAGTACTATGCTATAAATTTCTAAGTAATTCTCTCTTAATAAAATAAATGTGTTGTCCTCTACATTGTTGTTTGCAAAAAAATATTACGATGCAATCATTTTAGTGTTTCTACTTTCAAATTGTATTTTCAAATTTTGTATAAATTCCCGCAGCAACACGCGAGGTATCACCTAGTTTCTAGGATTTGTAATACCCCCCATTTTTGTATTGTGCTAGATTAAATTCTACATCCAAAATGCTTTATATATAAATAATCTATCTTATTTTTTATTGGCTACTAGAAATTTGGGCATGATCATCACAATTCTCGTCCAAACTTATGTATAATCTCAACTGATTTTTTTCTCTATCTTCTTGCAACCACTGATTCTAAGAATTAACAGAGCTCGGATGGAGATATCATAGATTGTGTACATATCTCCAAATAGCCTGCGTTCGACCATCATTTCCTCAAGAACCATAATATCCAGGTCTCTCTCTCTCTCTCTCTCTCTCTCATCACATACACATGGCATAGCGTAATTCTGCTCCATATTGTCATCTTTCAGATGCATCATCCTTCTTACCAACAAGGAGGCACGTATGATGACTTCAATATTGCAACCCATCCAATCACCCAAACATGGCATCAGAATGGCAAGTGCCCTGAGAATACCATACCAATCTGAAGGACCAAGGAGGAGGATGTCCTAAGTGCTAGCTCTTTCAGGAGGTATGGCAAGAAGATACCCAGAAGCATGCCAACAAACTTCATTATCGTAAATGATCCTGAGGACAATAATGTAACCATTGGTCACCTAGTACAAAACTTTATTCAAGAATCACCTTCATATATTAGTACTAATCTTCTTCTTTTATTATTAATTTTCCTTGAAATTTCTCATTTAACTTTGTGTGCTCTCCCATTGAGCAGCATGCAGTAGCATCTGCACCAAAGGATAATTACTATGGAGAAATGTCACCATCAATTTGTGGCAACCAATGTTATAGAAGGCAAAGATGACTTCAGCTTGGCCCAGCTTTGGATCTCTGCGGGGAACTATACCAACAATGACCTCAATACCATTGAAGCTGGATGGCAGGTGAGCCCACAAAGGGAATAATTATTCCCACCAGAAATCAAAAAAGTTCTATTAAATGCTTCATTAATGCAGCTTCCATGACAATATATCTGCAACTGGAAGAGCCAGAGCATGTGAGTAGTAGTTGTATATACTACTTGGTTCCGCTTTTGTGCATAAATGTTTTCCTTTCATGTGTAGTGTTGTCTTCTAGGTGGTCCCTTGCATTTACATGTTAAGACGATTTACCGAGAAACCTTAATGAGTTGTATTTTAAGTTGTTCTGTAGTTAAATATATAATTCCTTAACTTATGCATAGAAGAATGTCATAAGTCCATATGCCACCACATGTTATATATTAGCAGGCATATAATGGTTGCAAAGTGATTACATAGTCCTAATTTATCTTTATGGGATGGATGCTTCATGAAACAATACATTATTTCTTGCACCCTGAGTCAACCATTGTTTTTCCTACATCTTCAAAAAAATTTGTGCTGATGCATTGCAGAATCGATGAGACTACTAGTGCGTACCGATTTACTCGCCCTTATTTTTACTTGCTCTAGTGTGGTCCTTTTCTAACACAATATATCCACTTTTAAATAGTCAAAAAACTTTTTTTAGGTTGTAATACATATTGAGATAAACTCCGGTTACCAATTACTCTACATAATTTCCAAGATTGCCAGAAGCAAAAACTGATCTTCTTATTACTTCCAAAACGATGCACAATTTATATTGATCCGGGTTTGTGTCTTTTCATATGTCAACAACATCGATAAAGTGATTAAATTAGATTATTAGAATCATATATAAAAGGCTACTTTATTTATTTTTAGTAGTAACAAAGTTGCGTGACTATGAATATCAAAATACATGGCTAGATATTTTTATTTTTTGTGAGAATTTTGAGGGTTATCTTTTTCAAAATAGTAGCGGACCCATGTAGATCCCAATGAGGACATAGGCCCATGCTCAACATTTTCATTTTAGTGGACTTTTGACCTTATTACTGTAGCTATAGAGGCCCACCAGGTAATAGGCTCCCGCTCGACTTTTGGACTATATCGGCCCAGAGAAAGGGATTAAGTAGAGAGATGCTGACATTTTCAATATTTGTGCACTTGTTCGCAAGGAAGTTGCACTAGGTCTAGAGAATGACAATGGAATCTTGCTCTACAACACTTCAATGCCATGCCTACTATTGTTGCTTCTCGAAGGATGGTCCCAGATCTCTTACTTCCACTACACAGCAAATTCTAGCTGCCCAAAGCTAACATATAACTAACATCACACTATTGTACAAAAATCTAAACATTCTTTAATGGTGCTGCTAAGTTATGCAATCTCTTACATTAGCTAATGACACTGTGCTTTCTACAAAATTACAGGTTTTCCAAGAAATATATGGGGATTACAATACTAGACTTTTCATCTACTGGACTGTAAGATAAACATCATCACATTCCTTTTTATGTTAGTAATGCTTGCCCCTTTTCTAACAAGTACTAATTCTATTGATGTGGAATATTGTAGCGTGATGCTTACGAAACCACAAGATGCTACAACTTAATGTGCTCAGGGTTCATCCAGATAAACAATCAGGTTGCTAACAGTGGTACCATGTCCCCGGTCTCAAGATAGGGTGGTTCACAATATGACATCAATATTTTTATCCGCAAGGTAAAACACAAAATTATTTTACATGCTACACACACACACACACACACACACACATATATATATATATATATAATCAAATTTTTGTATGGACACCTTGAATTTGTCATCTACTTCATGTTCAGTCTTAAGTTGACATTAGACTAAAAATTGAGGCTACAAATGTAGCTCTTGCCTATAAGTGGACTCACTCATGGACTGAGTTGACCCCATGTACCAGACTGTAACTCGCATGATGCGTGTACCAGACGTCCAAATATACGAGACTTCTAAGTTCTAATGCAGCCTTTTGAACGAAGTTTCAAAAGAATCTTCATCTTGAGCATCTTCATGAAAATATTGCAAATCTGCCTCATTTTCAATTTTAGACAAAAATCTTGCATGCATGGTAGGAATGCCATGTGCAGTTATCGTGTTATTCCTCTTGCATATGAAGCAAAATAATGTTCCTTTTATACTTGGAGAACAAACTAAAAATCCAAGAAAGTTCTGATTTCCATCTCCATCAAATTGCATTTTCTATTCATGAGCAGATAGGTAACACAAAAAAAAAACATTTCGAGTTCAATATGATTTTAGCACTTAAGTTGATCTATCTACTAACTATATTTGCTGATCATAATCATCTGTGCTTAATTCTCAACTAAATTTCAGCTTGTAGGGCCCAAAGGATGGCAATTGGTGGTTGCAAGTGGGAAGTGATGTTGTAGGCTACTGGCCATCATGTATATTCTCCTTCTTGGCAGACAATGCCTCCTATGTCATGTGGGGTGGTGAGGTTTACTCGGATGATGCTAGGCATACTTCAACACAGATGAGTAGTGGACATCAGATCAGATCAGATCATCAGAGTTATTAAAAGCTACTCCCCTTTCCTCGCACCAGAGCAATTTGGGCCTCGTGGAACCTCCGCTGCTTGACACGTCCCTCCTCCGAGAGCTCGCGCACTCTCGCGCGAGACGCAGGGCCAGGCCTTCGCGTGGCCCCACCTTATCGCTTTGTTGCTCTCCGGCTCTCCCGTCTCTCTCCCCATTCTCAGGTCTTCGACGCCGCCACCTCTTCTCAACCCTAGCTTCTTCCCGCCGCCGCCGCTGGCGAGAGCCCGCGCAGGCGCTCCGCGCGCATAGTGGAGGCCTCCACCTTATCCCTTCCACTCTGTTGTTGTCCCCATTCTCATCTCCTCCCCCCATAACCCTAGCTTCTTCCCGCTGCCGCCACCGCTCTCATTCCCCATCTCTCTCCCTTGCAGGTCTCCGACGCTGCCACCTCTGTGCCCTCAGCGAGCCCGCCATCCGGTCGGGGTGGGGAATGGCCAGCCTGGTGCTCGGGTGGCAACGGCGCAGTCCCGCGTGGCCGCCACGCAGATCCGCGAATGGTCCTCGTCATGGTGGCCGTCTCGGTAAAAAGCCTCCTCACCTTCGCCAAGGTCGTTTTCTCACTGCTGGTGAACGCCCCGTACCTCCGGTACATGAGCAGGCGGCGCTCTGGCGGAGCTTCTGTGGCGACCTGTTGGTCGGGGCCGTGGCACACTCGTGGATGATGCTCATGCAAGGCCTCACATGGCTGATGTTCCTCTGCGCCCACGCCGATGAGTACGTCCGGCTGCGGCCGAGCTGTTGGTGCACGACGAGCCGGCATCCCATCTTCAACAGGTCTGAGATTCAGATCATCATTTGATTTTTAGTTTCCAGTGTGAGCTGCAGAGTTTGCAAAATTTTTTGGCTTCCGTAACCTGGCAGTAGATTTTTGGGTGGAAAGCCTTGGATTTCAATTTAGCTAGACTGATTCTTCAGAGTTTTCTGCTCCATCTGTCAGATAGGCTAAATCGGCGGATGGAATATAACATTACTATCTGAAGCGTATAAATTGAATTTTGCATAGTACTGCTGCTTTCTCGGCCAACATTCCCAATGCAAGTACCAACCCTGTACTCCATCGAACTGCAGGTCGTGGGTAGTTGGGGCTGCCTCAATCCTGCTACCCCTACCCCTCTGATCGAGTATAATTTTTGCATTTTAGACTTTTTTTAGTAAGAATTCTACATATGGACCTCTGGAGGAAAAATTTTCAAAAATGGACCCATAGCACGGCGCCAAAAGCCACGGCGCCGTTGTATAACAGCACGGCACCAAGGGGCATGGCGTCGTGCTATTTTTTTAGGTGATTTCGAATGATGGTGGCGTCGATGTGTCATAGAACGGCGCCACAAGCCACGGCGCCGTTGTAGAGCAGCACGGCGCCATGCCCCTTGGCGCCGTGCTGTTCTACAACGGCGCCGTGGCTTGTGGCGCCGTGCTATGGGTCCATTTTTGGGATTCTTTCCCACAGGGGTCCAAATGTAGAATTCTTACTCAAAAGGGATCAAAATGCAAAAATTATACTCTGATTGAGATCTCCATTTGGCCAACCAGGCCTGTGCTTCTCCATTCTTGGTAAACCTTTGATGTGCTCATTTCCCCTGAGGACATGTTAGAATTTCACTAATTTTTGGCTGTCGTTAAATTTTCCATAAGGCATATGATCTGAATTTTATTCACGGTATTGCAACCCATCAGCAGGGTATCTATCCCTGCCCCTGACCTCAGCACGCTGCACGCATTGATGGCTGTGGGCTGGAGAAGCTGAAGAAGAAGCTACAACCCTTGCTGTTTGATGACCCAGAAGGTGGTGCCAGTACCAAGGTGCCCCTTCCGGTGAGCATATACATTCGACATATGCATGAGAGCATGGGACATAACTTCAGATAACTATATAAGTCATTTTATGGGTAATTAGTTCAATGCTTGTAGGAGCATATGCTTGGGGCATCAGATAGCTACCGAAAAATTCCATATTTCAGTTTTTCAATTCAGTTACGATTGTCCTATCCTGTATGCATTTAGGTGTCCCTAAGCTTTTGTTTTCATGAATTGCATTTCAGGTTCACATGAACCAGAGCTCCCATTTAACCAAACTTGGGTGATTGCCAAAAGTTGGAATCAATGAGTGTATACTCACGCTCAAAAAGTTATCTCCTCTGCTGCTACTCAAAAATGTTTCACAATGACCTACTTCACAAGTGCAAAACACTTAAAAAACATTTTTTTTTGTGTGTGAAATTGATGGATTCACGAACCTTAGTAGAAGGCGAAAGAATAGTTTGCTTTGTGCTTATCACGCAGCTGGGAACCAGAGTGATCCATTGCCGAGAGGGTTGAAATGGCATTCCTCAGTCTGAAAATGAACAATCGGAAGAATAAAATAGTTTATTTTTTCAAAACCCCTTCATAAATTTGTAAATTGCTCTTTTTTCCAGATGCTTATCTAATTCTTTGCTACGTAAAGAAATCATTGACAGTTTCTAAAAATGAGGAGGTTTTTAAATCATGCCCCAGTCTGTACTGAGCGAATTCAGGAGATAGTTGTGTTTCTTATCTAAACTGAAAGCCTCTCAAAGCATTGCGTCATTATTAAATGCCAAAAAGAGACCACTGCGTGTACCTTCTTTAACCAGTGATTGTGATGTTTGTTTTAGTTTTTTTACTGTTCGTGTAGGTTGATCATCCTGGGGAAGCGTGAAGGGCTGATGGAACAGCTCAGGTGGTACACATCAGAGCAAATTTGTAAAATTCGACCTGGTTAAACTAGAGATATTCAGTCTCTTAAATTCCAGTTGAGAACTTTGTACAGAAAATAAGAGCAAAGACATTATGTATCTTTGTTAACCTGTAAAACTTGCATACGATATTATCCTATGTCAATCAACCAGCAGGCTAATTAACAAATGGTATGTTTCAGAAGTAGTATGCTTCTGTCTAAAGATTTCTTTGGGAAAGAATAGCCAACTCCAATTTAAAGTTACTTGGAAGTGCTCAAAAGATTCCTTCGCCTTTCATTTGAACCTTGCTACTACTGCTCCTATTATTTGTTTCGAAGCGCTCGGCTTTGAACCGGCTCGGCTTCAGCCATAATGCATTGGTTCTGAACTGATCTGAACAGAGTCTCGTTCAAAATAGAAGACAACAGCAGTCTGTGTGAAATTGGTTGAAATTGTATGATGGGATATTAATCATCACGTCTAATGAAATTGGTTGAGATAACTGATGTGTTAATGTACTTTCTATGTTGGTATTTTTATAGTTCTATTGGTGACTTTTGATAGGGCGCGCATCGCGCGCCGATTGTTCTAGTTTCCCTGAAGAACGGCTCGCCAGGGCCCCCTACTACATAAAGAACATCAAAGTAAAAGATTCATCCAACAATTAATCAAAAATCACCAAATGGTCTGCATTTGATAGCTGAACGCCCCAATTTCCATAATGTGGATAGTGATGATAATAGGGACTGGGGCACTTACATATACTATGGGGGTGAGGGAGGTCTGACTGCGGGAGGTGCACAGCTGTTGCCCTGCTGCATACTTGTTTTGCGCTACAGTCTTGTTCTTGTGCATCTTGCCATAACACACTAGGCAGCAGCATGCCAAGGCGAACAAGCAAGGTTTATTTATACTCCCTTCATTCCAAATTATAAGTCGTTTTGAGTTTTCTAGATTCATAGATATTATTATGCATCTAGACATAGTGTATACCTAAATGCATAACAACTTCTATTAATCTAATAAAGCCAAAATGACCTATAATTTAAAACGGATGGAGTAGTAATCAAAAGACCTGAATTAAAGGTTGTGTGAACTGAGGAATTTGTGTGTAAATAATGATTGCAGTAAGGCGGGTGTTAGTGACCACTTTATCTTTTGTCTACCCGTCTCTTCTTGATGGACAACCGTGGGCTAATGCAGCTCAAATGCTGAATTCTCTAGGTTGCCTGCTGAACTCGTACAAGCCGGCCCACTGGCCACTGATCCAATTGTTCCCTTGCGCTTTTTTTCTAAAAAATATTTTGGAACTGCTAAGCACAAGTACAAACCACCACAAACTCGCTCAAGTGGGTGTTAGTGACTTAGTGCATTGACAACCACTTTATCTTTTGTCTACCCATCTATTCTTGATGAACAACCGTGGGCTAATGCAGCTCAATTCTAGGTTGCCTCATTCCGGAACTCTTACAAGCCGGGCCACTGGCCACTTGTGCTTTTTTTTTTCTAAAATATATTTTGGAACTGCTAAGCACAAGTACAAACCATCACAAACTCGCTCAACTGGGTGTGCAACTCTTTTAGCCCAACTATTCACTACTTGTCTTCTGTACACTTTATTTCCAATTTAAAAAGTAAGGAAATTCGCTGACGATGATTATTAATTATACGAATTAGGAAAAAAATACCTAAAAATTAGGTTAAATACAACTAATTAAGAAATAATTAAGTTCAGGAAACATTAAGTGTTTTTTAGATTTCCATCGACTATGGATGCAAATTCCAAAAATAAAGAACCAATTTCGATCAGAGTTAAAATGGTAAAAATCTATATTCACTACTAGGGAATGAACCTTTTGTCCTGGGCAAAAAAAACACATTAGTACCGGTTTTTTTTGCAACCGGACCGACTGGGAAGAGGTAGAGCCCCGCGAGCTCTCCGTGACCCACATTAGTACCAGATCAATACTAGAACCGGTACTAATGTGACACATTAGTACCGGGTGGTGTCTAGACCCGGTACTAATGTGTGGCGAGACACCACCCGGTACTAATGTGTGCCACATTAGTACCGGGGCAATTCTGGACCCGGTACTAAAACACACCACCGTCAATTCCGTCTACACGGCGTCCGCCCCGCACTCCAAACTCCATCCCCACCTCGTCATATTAACTTCTCCACCTCTCCACCACTCACTCATCCCACCTTATCTCTTTCCCTCATATTTTTTCCTCCTCTTTGCTCTTTCTCTCCAGACCCAGCTAGCGGATCCGCCGGCAGAGGGAGGTCCCTGGCCTGGGCGCCCGGGGCCAGGCCGGCGCGCAGCCTCCGGCGGAGGCTCCCCGCGCGGGGGGCGCGGCAGCCCGGCGGAGGGGGCGCGCGGCCACCCTGCGCGAGGAGGCGCGCGGCCGCCCTGCGCGAGGAAGGCGCGCGGCCGCCGGCGCAGCACGGAGGAGATGACGGAGGGGGTCGGCGAGCAGAGAAGATCGATGGCAGGTTCATGTGATGATTTTTGTTTTCGATTTTGGTTCTTGTGAATCTGGGACGGTGATTCTTGTAAGATTGGGATGATGAGATGTATTCTTGTGAGATTTGATTTCTTATGAAATCTGAAATTGTGACTTTGTAGATGTATTCTTGGGTCTTTGTGAGATTGTGATGAGATGTATTCTTGTGGTGCTGTAATTATAAGATGAAATGAATGTATGAATGTGTGAAAAAAGAAAAGAAAAAAAAGAAAAGAGAGGACAGGAGGGAACGGAGGAGTGGATGGGAACGGACGGAGGAACGGGACAAACGGAGCTGACGGAAAAATAGCATTAGTACCGGGTCCAAACTGGTCGGTACTAACGTGAAATCACATTAGTACCGGCCAGCTAATACCGGGTCCAAAACCGGTACTAGTAGAGGTTTGGACCCGGTACTAAAGGTTAATTTTCTAGCCGTGATTGATAGTTTGATACCAACATTATACTGTTCATTTATGACCCCAAATATATTGTTATTATTTATCATTTTCATATATTCTTAAATGAACTTGGATAGATCTACAAAAGTTGTACGGCAGAGAAATAAAGAGCAGGAGTTGCATGAACAAGTAGTATAGCTGTCACATCTCGAATTTTCTAGATTTTAAAATTTAGTCCCTAAAAATTTCTTTAAAACCTATAGGGCCTAAATGCAATAGTTTGCAATTTACAAACAAGTCCTTCCCTTTTTCATCACACATTCATATGCATTTGATTGTGCTAATATTTTTTCTCACCCCAACAATCTCACTAACATTTCCTTAAGGATTTTCTAGTTCAAGTCTGAGTTCAAAAACACATCAAATTTGAATTAGAATTCAAATTTGAATTCAAATCCAATCCCAAATCAAATAGAAAAGAATCCAAACCCTAACTGGGCCAAACTTCACGCAGCCCAGCTCCAAAGTGTAAACCACCACCTCCTACTCCTCCTCCCAGTGCGGCCCGCAACCCCCTCACACAGCCCAACACCGCCCGGTGCCGAAATCCATCCCACCACCTCCTACTCCGCCTCGTCGCGCAGCCCGTCACCTCCCGCACGGCCTAGCGCAACCGAAACAACCCAGCACCCCGCGCGCAGACGACCGTCAACGTCATTGTCGTCCTCGACGCGCCGCCGCTACTTTTCCTCCCCACGCCGCGCCCGCCGCCGCACTCCCCTCTCAGTCGCCTTTCTCCGTACGCATGCACGCGCGCCAGGCTGCCCATACCTTCCCCTCCATTTCCCCCAAGATGGAAAAGCAGATTGCTTTTCAGCCCCGCGCCACCTTTGCTGACCTGCCGCGCCATGGCAGAGCACCGCCGCTGGCATCCCGCATGCGCACCGCTTCTCCATGCCCTCCGCCGCCCCACTTGTGCGCGCGCCGCAACCGCCCACACCACCGTAGCACGCCCCGGCCGCTTGCCCTCATCCGCTCGCCCGCATGGCCGTACAGCATGCGCGCCACGGCGAAGAGCTGCGCCGCGCCCCAGAGCTCCGCCGCAGGCCGCCTTGCTTGATCTCTTCCCCTGCAGCCGCACTCGCTGTCCTGACACGCGCACTGCAGTCGCCTGCACCACCTGCACCGGCTCGACCCTCATCCCCATCCCTTCCCCTCTCCGTGGCCTTATCTGCTAGGCGCCGATGATGTCACCATGGCTGCCGCCGCACCACAGCCGAGCTCCCCTCCCCAGCATATAAATAGGACCCCAGGGCTCCCGGAGCCCCTCACCTCTCCTCACTACACCTCCACAACTCACCACACCACCACCACCACCACTCCTCCAGCACCCTCCCGGCGAAGCCCTGCTCCGCCGGTGAGCCACCCTCCGCCACCGAGCACCACCACCGCTCCTCTCACCTATGGCGATCCTCCACTGCTTCATAGCAATGGTAAGCACCGTTATGCTGCCCGAGTAGCCCCTCTTCCCTAACCGTAGCGCCGTAGACACCCTGCGCCGCCGCCGCCGCACCTCCGCCGGGCTTGCGCGTGCCGGCAGCATAGCTCCGGCGAGCCGTCATGCTGCCCAAGCACGCCGTCGTGCTCACTAGGTCCCCGCACGCACGCACACACACTTGTTTAGGCACCAGAGCCACTCTAGGAAAGTTTCCGTCCACGACCGTGCCTTTGCCGTACTCCGGCGAGCAGCTGCGCCGCTGTCGGCCACCCCCGTCGACCACACGCCCCACTCCCGGCTCCACCTTGCTCTGCTGCACATCCACAGCGAAGTTTCTTCCCCGCTGGCAAGCCACAGCCCTGCCACGCCAGCAGCCACACCAGCGCTGGTGCACCACGTGGTTGCCACGTGCGCGCCCACGCTGTCCCCACGTCGTGTCAGCCCCTGACCCCACGCGTCAGTCTCTCTCTCTCCCTATTTTCGCTAGGTACACCCGGTTAAGCGCACACACAAGTTTAGTTAGCTATCTTAAAAATCCCCAAAAACTCACCATAAATATTAGAGTCTATTCATGCTCTTTGCACCCAAATCTCACATGACTAGCTCCTAGAATAATTTCCGACATCTTTTCCTATTTACCGGGTTTATATTTCATGTACCCGGAATTAGGGTTTTTCCTCCGTATTGATCTTAAAACCCTATCCATTATTTCTTAACCCATGTTTGATGAATTGTTATGCTTGATTTTCATGATTTACATTTTTTCCGTATAACTACGCTTTATAGAAGACGATACTTATTTCGAGAATCCGATCGACGACCCGGATTACGAGGAAGGAGCCCTGAACGACCAAGACTTCGAAGAAGGCAAGTTCCACATCATTCCTTGACTTCTACCATCCAGATAACTTCTCACCTTTATTTCATGCTTTCCTTCTTAAATACTACCAAATTCTACATTCTGTATTTACTTTCCATATGCTTAGAAATAGAATAGGGTAGTTGCACGAATTGGACTAAAGTAATAGAACCTCTAAGGATGGACATGGGAGTATGGGGGCAACCTCAGTGGAGGGTATTGCCCATGCTTACTCCAGTCATATAAGGTTCGGTTCATGGGTAAGTCTTTCTAGTGTTATGTACGGCCGCACGTGCCAAAAAGGCATAGCCTTCGAGAATGCCTATTCATGTGAGGACTTGATCCGCACCCCGCCACTGCACCTAGTAAACCACCCCAAGGGGCCATGGTGGGCAACGGATATGCTGGAGCAGGATCTTCGCATAGTCCCAGGTCTGGTCGGCACGGGTCATCGGGTATGTTTTGGCGTCAGGGGACGCGGTGGTATTGAATGCCACATCTTAAATTGATGCATCTTTTCCCGGGAAAACTGGATCCGCGTAGCGGATGATGGTGGAATGACCCCTGTTTAGACCCCAGTATAGACGTGGGTGGAGCTAGGGAATGTAGTCTAGGATTGGACGATAATGTAGTGCATGAATAGATGTCGGTGAGTACAGGTTTCGTAGGTCAGTACCGCCCCCGTACAGGGTATGGGCTGATCGACCGTGCGGGTAAAGCGTACCCCTCTGGCCTGAGTTATGAATCTATTCAAATAGCCGAGGCTCGCGGTTATGAGCCCTCTTGGTAAAAGCTCCCATTGATTAGTATACACCCTAGGACACTAGAGATGCTTTTGGTTAAGGTTATTTTAATCTTGAGTCGGGTATGTCCCTAAATGGAGCCCAAGCTTGGCTTAAGGCTGGATCGGGAATGTCCCTAACAGAATCCCGAGTAGACTCTTTATAGTCAGGGGGACTGGTAGGGAAATGAATGCCCTCCAGGACCATAACTACTTTATAATGCCGCATTACATACTTCTCTCTTACGCACTTAAATTCTGTACTTTACATTCAGTACCCTGGATGTGTGCTTAGGCCCACTAGTGGCCGAATCCCCTCCGTATTGGTCTTGTTCGCTGTGGAATTTGTTGAGTACCCTACCCGGTTCTCACTCTTGCTTCCCTTATCCCTTCTACCAAACGAAGAACCAGAAGCTTATGACGAAGAGGACCCCCTGGGTCCGAGCTAGGAGTCAAGATGCCTGAGGTGTGAGTCCGCTACGTAGTTCGCCGCTGCTTGAATAAGGTTGAGGCTACGGCCCCACTTGTATAGAGTGTGTTTTCTCTTTTCAACCTTATGTAAAATACCAGAATAAATAAACGAAGTACTGTTGTGATACTTCTTGTGCAAGTGCCCGTATCATCTAATGATCCAGGGAATGATACGTAAAGGCATTCAGGCCCACCCCTATAGGGCGGTCCCCACAGAATGGTACTAGAGCTGTACTTGACCATAGCTCCGTTTAGCTTGGTTAAAATAACATAGAAACTCCATTCTCTTACCTTCTGCTTTAGGAAAGTTTTCTAGGGACGTTAGTGACAAGACTCTTGTCTCTAGTAGGGTATGGAAGGAAACAACTGGACTGATGTACTTGGATGGACACACTCAAATTGCTCAGGAAACGTGGGAAATCTAGGAGTTTTATGGAAGGCAATGACAGAATTAGGTTACACCCAGCGTCCGGAATACCAGGGCAGAGAGTTTGTGATAGATGGAATACTCTATTGTGATATGAGCCTATCCCTAGGAAAATCCCCATCAGTTGTGAAACAAAAATCCTATGTAGTCACAATCGTAGGAGTCCGGTTTAATGATACCCTCCAAGCCATAGCTAAGAAAGCCATAATGTACCTTGCTAAGGAAGGAATGAAAGCTAACGCTATAGCCCAAACCTCTCTCTGGTATCTACCCATAGGGAGAAGCCAGCAAACCGCCTGGGATTACCGTATCAAAGCCTTACTAACCGAAATAGTACCAGTCAACTACCCTACCATGGCAATGACCGTATCCTACCTTTTGTCCCTAGAAAATCTATACGAGGTCCAAAACATTAACATTAAAGATGTCGTATACCACTAGTAGAAATACTCTAATCCATGACATTTTGCTTGTGACGATGCAAAACTTCGTCACAGAATAATACCTTTCTGTGATGAAATTTTCATTTTCATCATAAAGTACAAGTGACGAAGTTTTTCCTTAATTATTAATGATGAAAATAAAAAAAGTGTCACAGAACTCTAACCGCAAATGGTCATAGATTATGTTTTTATTTTGTGACGAAATCTAATCGTTACCGATTAGATTTGACATCGTCATCGTTTATTTATGTCGTTCGGCACATTTAATGATGAAGCAAATTGGTCACAGATGAGTTTTAGAATTCGTCATAGATAATGTGTCTGGTTTCCCTCACGTCTACCACTTGACGGTGTGCGATGCATGGGCAATTTGGTCACATATAAGTTTTAGAAATCGTCATAGATAACATGTCTGGTTCCACCTTGACGGCGTGCGATGTGTGGGCCACATTAAATGTGCCCAAATTGCAAAAAGGTTGCCCACTCAGGGATTTGAACCTGAGACATTTGGAACAAAATTGAAGTACGCTGACCACTAGGATGAGAACCAATTTGTGTTATATTGGGGTTTTTATTTCTTTTTATTAATGAAACAAAATAAATTATGTAAATAAACCTAATTTGCAAAAAAGTTGCTCGCTCAAGGATTTGAACCACCAGAGACCTTTGGAACAAAATCGAAGTGTGCTGACCACTAGGACAAGCATTAGTTTTTGTTGTATTAGAGTGTTTTATTTCTTTTTATTAATTGAATACAATAAATTTTATAAATCAAACTTGAAAAAAATATGTGGAACATGGGATTCGAACATGAGATCTCTTGCAATAGAATACTAAGTCATACCACTACACCATTCTTCATTTTGTGATAGAAGGGGCAAATATTGTCCTTATTAAGTACATGCACGTTTAGGGAATTGAGACACACAGAAACATTAAGAACATGAACAAGAACGATTTCTCTTTTTAATCTTTAGTTAAAACTTGTAAGTAGTCTTTCTCCCTCGTACTAACTCCGAATTTGTTAGTTTTTTCCTAAATGTTTCTAAAATCATGTTCTATCAATTTATGATGTTGACTTTTGTCATCTCTTCATGTGTATAAATTTGAACAATTCAAATTTTGAATTTTAAAAAATGACAACTAAAAGTAAGATTCTTTTAACGCTAAATGATGTAAATTGTAAAAATGACCTAAATGAACTTTGTATATCTTGATGAGTTGTGAATTTTTGGTATTCATGACTTTTCAATTCGAGATAGTTTAGGGTTTGAAAAACAAAAAGTTCTATAAAATTTAGTGAAATTCAAAATTTGAATGGTTCAAAATTTTTCAAATCCAAAAATGTCCAATATATAGTGTGTAGATCTTGAAGAGTTAAACAAACATGGTATTCATGACTTTTCAATTTAAAACCACCTAGAGGTAAAAAAAAGTAGCATATGTGTGACAAGGGCATGTGTGTGACATGTATGGTTTAGTGGGGATGTGCATCACCACTTTCTCAGAATCACTTAAAACTTTTTTGACAACATGATACACCAAAAGATGGATCTCTTGCAAGTTTTCAGATTTTTTGAGCAAGATTTGATGATTTTAACATTTATTATTTATTAAATCAACAAATAATTACAATAATAGGCAAACTTGGTCGGAAAATTCCAAAACTTCACACAACATCATGGTTTGGATCCATAAACATCCAAAAAAAGTTTCAAATAATTTCGAGTAACATGTACTATACATCTCACATAGGGATGAACATCTCTCGCTAAGTGACAATAGCATGTGTGAGACATGTATGCTTTAGTGAGGATATGCATCATCACTTTCTCAGAATCACTTGAAACTTTTTTTACAACATAATACACAAAAAGGAGAATCTCATGCAAGTTTTCAGATTTTTTAAGCAAGATTAGATAATTTTGACATTTATTATTTATTAAATCAACAAATAATTACAATAATAGGCAAACTTTGTCAGGAAATTCAAAAAACTTCACACAACATCATGGTTTGGATCCATAAACATCCAAAAAAGTTTCAAATGATTTCGAGCAACAGGTACTATAGATCTCACATAGGGATGAACATCTCTCACTAAGTGACAATGGCATGTGTGAGACATGTATGCTTTAGTGAGGATGTGCATCATCGCTTACTCAGAATTACTTTAAACTTTTTTACAACATAATACACCAAAAGTAGGATCTCATGCAAGTTTTCAGATTTTTTGAGCAAGATTAGATGATTTTAACATTTATTATTTGTTAAATAAACAAATAATTACAATAATAGGCAAAATTGGTCGCAAAATTCTAAAACTTCACACAACATCATGATTTGGATCCATAAACATCCCAAAAAAAATTTCAAATGATTTCGAGCAACAGGTACATACGCCCAGAACCTTATCCGCTTCTCTCTCGCTACCTACCTCACCTCGTCGGGCCGTCGCCTGTCGGCACTCGGCCGCCGGCCAAGTTTTGTTGCCACTCCTGCGGCGTCGGCCGCCGCTGCCGCACCACCCCTGTGCCTCAAGTTCCAATCGATTCGCCTTTCGCGTCGCACCGCGCCTGGCCCGGCGTGGCGTCACAGCAACAGTGAAGCCGGCAAGATTAAAAGAAATGGATTTGGCTATGAATTGTCAATTGTGCATAGCTTCTTGAGGGAGCTGCCTGTAGTGGTAGGACTGTAGGTCGATGAGGGAATAACTGGATTGGGAAGAAAAGACAGTGAGTCAGTGATAGAAGTTTGGACGAAAAATGAACTCCAATCGTTCTTGGAGGTGCTGAATGCATAATACCCATGACTTGTTAGCTCTGATGAGCCATTAGAAGCAGATGATTGGTTGAAGGTTATTACTCGGAAACTGGATGCAGTTCATGCAGTAGGCAATGACATGATCATGTTAGTGACACATCAACTACAAGGGACAGCTAGTGATTGATGGGATAACTACTGTATGGCAGCCAATGATGTAGAGGAAGTTACTTGGGAGGAATTTCAAGAAGAGTTTAGGAAATATCATATAGCTGAAGGAGCAATGGAAAGAAAGGCTGATGAATTCAGAGCTCTCAAGCAAGGAGGAATGACGATTCCTTAATATCATTGGAAGTTTATGAAGCTAGCCCGCTATGCCCAGATGATGTCAACACTGATAAGAAGAAACAGACTCAGTTTAAGAAAGGACTGAGCACCCTATACTGTCAGCAGTTAACCCCACATATATATCCAGATTTCAACACCCTGATAAACCAGTCAATCCTAGCCGAAACTGTCCATGATGAGGAGGATCGAAGGCGTAAGTTCATGACTTACCGCACCACCTCACAAGGGAGATCGCCCAGAACCCAAAACCCTACCCCGTCAAATACCCGCTTTACACCCAGAACTCCTGTGCGTAGTCAACCAACACGCACCACCACCTCTCAGCCTACGACATCATTTCGTAGCCAAGCTAGCTCACCACCCCCAAGGAGCACAACTAGTGCCCCTGCTACAAGTGACAAAACTTGTTTCCACTGTCGCCAGCCTGGACACTTTGTGGCCAGCTGCCCATTCAAGACACAAGTCAACACACCAGCCGCTTCAATTGGAAGCTCTCGACCTGCTGCACTAGGAGTCGGACAAAATGGACCACCACCACGGAGGCGAACTTCGTCTTATTCCCAAGGACGGATTAATCACATGGAGGTCGAGGAAGCCCAAGCCGCGTCAGACGTCATGCTTGGTAAGTTCCCCGTGAACACCACCTCTGCTACCGTCTTATTTGATTATGGAGCATCACATACATTCTTATCATCCAAATTTGTTCAAGAAAATCGATTATCCACCATACACCTAACCCATCCCATAGTAGCAAAAACCCCATGGATCGAAAATTCCTTGTCAACTTCAAGTACCCGAGGTCAAACTCACTTTAAGTGGGGTAGAGTTTATAGTTAAACCCATAGTACTAAACTCTAAAGGGATAGACCTGATACTGGGCATGGATTGGTTAAAAGAACACAAGGGACATATTGATTGTGAAAATGGGACAATTACTTTGGTTAGTGCCAGAGGACAAGTTGTGGAATGTCAGACTCAGCCCAAGCATGTCACCTCAATGGTCTGTGCAATGGAAGCCACCTCAGTGGACCAAGTACCAATAGTAAGAGAGTATTCCGATGTATTCCCAGAGGAGCTACCAGGACCACCGCCAGATAGAGATGTTGAGTTTGTGATAAATTTACTTCCTAGAACAGCACCCATAGCCAAAAGACCCTACAGAATGGCAGTGAATGAGGTAGAGGAATTAAAAAAGCAACTAAAGGAGTTGTTAGCCAAGGACTTCATTAGACCAAGCTCATCACCTTGGGGATCACCAGTACTCTTTGTCAAGAAGAAAGATGGAACCCTTAGGATGTGCATAGATTACCGATCACTTAATGATGTGACCATCAAAAACAAGTACCCATTACCAATACTAGATGATTTGCTTGACCAGTTGAAGGGTGCCAAGTATTTCTCAAAGATAGATCCGAGATCTGGATATTATCAGCTAAAGGTCAAATGGGATGATATACCAAGACAACCTTTGTAACTAGATATGGACATTATGAATACACAGTCATGCCATTTGGGTTGACCAATGCCCCGGCTTATTTCATGAATCTCATGAACAAAGTGTTCATGAAAGAATTGGATAAGTTCGTGGTAGTATTCATAGATGATATTCTGATATACTCCAAGACTGTAGAAGATCATGAGAGACATTTGAGAATAGTCTTAGACATATTAAGAGCTCATAAGCTATATGCGAAGTTCAGCAAATGTCAGTTCTGGTTAGAGCAAGTTGCCTTCTTAGGACATGTCATCACCCAAGATGGAGTAGCAGTGGATCCATCAAAGATTGAAGCCATCATGAATTGGCCTCAGCCCAGAAACGTGACAAAAATTAGAAGTTTTCTTGGATTAGCTGGATATTACAGAAGGTTTATTGAAGGATTTTCAAAGTTGGCCAGACCGATGACTGGATTAACCAAGAAAGGAGTAGCCTTCAAGTGGACCCCAACTTGCGAAGAAACTTTTCAGAAATTCAAGAAACAACTCACCTCAGCGCCAGTGTTAGCACTTCCAAACATTCATCAAGACTTTGTGATATATTGTGATGCATCAAGAAGAGGACCAGGAAGTGGGCTTATGTAAAATGATAGAGTTATTGCATATGCATCCCGACAGCTAAGGCAACATGAGACTAATTACCCAACACATGACCTAGAGTTAGCCTCAGTGGTTCATGCCTTAAAGATTTGGAGACACTATCTCATTGGAAATAAGTGTGAGGTTTATACAGATCATAAGAGTTTGAAATACATATTCACTCAGAAAGAACTAAACCTCAGGCAGAGAAGATGGTTATAATTAATCAAAGACTTCAATATAGAGCTGAAGTATCATCCCGGAAAAGCTAATGTAGTAGCAGATGCCCTTAGTAGGAAGGTAACAACATCTGAAGAGTTGAAAAAGGAAATGAAAACCATGAATTTGTATACAGTACCCCATGGATGCCTTACAAATCTGCAAATTCAACCCCTATTAGAGGCACAAATCAAAGAGGCACAGAAATAGAGTAGAGAGATTATGCTACTTCAGGACTCTATAGGACTTGGGAAAGGACCAAAATTCAGGATAGACTCAAAGGGAACACTATACTTCAGGGATAGAATATGTGTGCCACCTCAGAATGGGCTAAGGAAGACTATATTGGACGAAGCCCACAACTCAGCATACTCCATACACCCTGGTTCAACCAAGATGTATCAAGACCTGAAGGAAACATATTGGTGGCCGGGAATGAAAAGAGACATAGCGGAGTTTGTAGCCAACTGCCATCTATGCAAAAGTATCAAGGCAGAATATCAGAAACCAGCAGGTATTACAGCCATTACCAATACCAGAGTGGAAATGGGAAGAAATTAGTATGGCTTTTATAGTAGGGTTACCCAAAACCCCTAAGGGAAATGACTCTATATGGTTCATAGTTGACCATTTAACCAAAATAGCTCACTTTATCCCAATCAAGATCAGTTATGGAGGAGACAAATTGGCATGGTTATACGTAGATAACATCCTCAAGTTACATGGGATACCCAAGAGAATTATGACAGATCGAGGTCCTCGGTTCACCTCTAAATTCTGGAAAAGTTTACATGAGAGTATGGGTACAACCCTGGACTATAGTTCGGCCTATCACCTCAAATAGATGGTCAAATGGAAAGAGTCAATCAACTATTAGAGGATATGCTAAGAGCATGTGTTTTGACCTACGGAAAGAATTGTGAAGAAAGTTTAGCTTTTGCAGAGTTTTCCAATAACAATAGTTATCAAGCTAGCCTACAAATGGAGCCGTTTGAAGCTTTATACGGCAGAAGATGTACGACTCCGTTAATGTGGTCAGAAGTCGGAGGAAAGTCATTGTTTGGTCCTGCTATCATCAATGATGCAGAAGAAAAGACAAGGCTAGCCAGAGAAAATTTAAAGGTAGCACAAAGTCGACAAAAGAGTTATGCAGACACTCGCAGACGGGAGTTAGAATTCAAGGCAGGAGATTACGTATACTTGAAAGTAGCACCGATCAGAGGCACGAGAAGATTTAAGATACATGGCAAGCTAGCCCCTCGATACATAGGGCCATGTTAGATAATTCGGAAAATCAGAAAGGTGGCATATTGTAACATCCCTGATGTTTCTTTAATTTAAGTACATTGATTAGACTTGATCAATTAGTACTTCTTCTAACATGAATTTAGGTATCTTCTTCTGAATTTTTAGAGATCATCTTGATGCCAAATAGTTTACTCAAAATCTCAAAACTATACATCCGGGAAGATTTTTCTTTTGAAATCTACAATAGCTATGATGCCAGATCCAAGCAAAATGGGTTACTTATGATTTATAGAACCTACCTAAAAAGTTTCATGATTTTTAATGATCTCTAGATGGGTTATTTTTATTTGACAAAAGGAGTGTTTATATATTTTTTTTCTTGATTTGGGTGCTCATCGACACGTTCTTGAAGCGGTCAAGCGCCCCTGGTGGCCACGTCGCCCTCCCCTCGCGCTTCTGCCTGTGGACCCCGCATGCAGCGATGTCACACGCCGCCCTCTCCTCGTTTTCTCTGTGACCCCCTCCCTCTCGTTCTCTCTCCCTCCCACTCTCGTTATTTTCCCGAGACCGTGCCGCTCCGCCCGCTCTCACCTGCGCCGTCGCCAGGCACGAAGGAGAGGAGGCGGTCGGCCAGGCCTTGCCCGGGCTAGGGACAAGCCCCTTCCTCTCCTGCACATCAACCTCCCCCACGCAAAGATCGAGCTGGAGCAAGCTGTTCTTCGCGTTCTTCCTCCTCAACTCCGGTGAATCAAGATGAAGCCTGATCTCCTTCCTCACCGCTCTACTCCAACATGTGGCACTCTGAATTGTCCTTCCCCAACCTAGGTGAGGTTCTCCAATAGTTTTCCCCTCCTCTCTCCTCCATTGGAAACTTCTCCTTTACTCTCCCATGGCGCCAGGGACCTAGTTGTAATTTCCGAGGGCCTATCTGCAATATCCAGGGATCTGGTTGTAATAAGGTTCTTTAGGGTTTCGGCTGCAACTTCGAAAAATCATTAAAAATCATATAAAATTTAGAAAAATGCAAATCCAGCTTTTTTAGTTTCCTTGTGATGAGATCTACCTTTTCTAGAAAGGTTGTATAGGGTTTTGCTGTATAGTTTTGAAATGAAAATTCAAACTCAGTTTGATGTACTTTTGTTGTAGTTCAAAATATACATATGCTATGGAGTTGAAATTTGGATATGATGTTCTTTATGCCATGTTTAGATTTGTCACCAAAGATGGAACAAGTTTGATGTTTAGTTTTCTAGTTATGATTTATGTAATCTCTATGTTAGATTAAGTTTGATGCTTTTCATAGTCCCTTCAAGAAACATTTTCTTTAAGCACCAATGCACCCTAGGTCTTTATCATGATGTTTAGCATCTCTGGAAAAATAATTATGATTTTAGGAACTTGTTTGGATGATGTTTTGTATTTAATCTTGGATAGGATGTTAAATTGATAACTTAAAAGATATGATAGATATATTTTTGTAAATTGGTCAGTAGCTTAAATTTGACATGATTGACCAGTAGGAAAAAGTCGAGGTCAAAAATATTAGTAAATCTTTTTGTAGGATTTAATGAAGTTAAGCTAGGCTGAAACTTGTCTTTTTCAAATAAATTAATCTATAAATAATCTGGAACTAATTTTTGGTATGTAAGCTTGTTTTAGTCATTTGCTGCTGTGTGCAAAATTTCAGACCAGTTGGAGTCATATTTCAACTAATATGAATTTTGGATGAAGGGCTAGCTAGGAGTTGAATAAAAAGGATTATATTTATTATTTAAGTTTAATTAAGGTTTTCATGTCCAGTTCCTGTTTGAAATCATTTTAAACACACCCCATACTGTTTGGTGAAGTTTAGTAAGTTAATTTGCTTAGATGTGCACACAATCACCATCAAAATCAAATTTAGTTCACCCTCACACTACACCCATACTTTTTGTGAGTTTTAATAATTCTTAAGATTAATGTGGACAACAAGAGTGGGTTTGGTAGTAATTCTCCCACCCTCACCATAACCTAATGCATATGCATGTGTACGTGTAGATTGACTAGACGGGATTTATACGCTGACTCAGGAGGGAGACGGGACGTTAGTTGGTGAAGAGATCGAGTTGGGTGTTCACCAAGACCTGGACCAAAGTCCAGAAGAGCCAAAGGCTGTTGCTAACATAGAAGAAGGCAAGCACCGGAGTGCATATAACCTTTTTGGATAAACTCACATCTTTACTTTTCAGTATTTATGTCATGTTTTGTGCATTTAAGTTTCAGGAGTTGAATTGAAACCTAAATGCATGATCCTTAGGTTCCTATGCTTTTATACTAGTATGTTAGGACGCTAGTGTCATGCTTTAAGGACATGGTACAAGTCGAGCAATGACTCATTGCTCGCGAGATATAGGATGCTTATGTTGGAATCATAAGTTGGATAAATTGACTCGCTCATGTGGTAAGAGCAATGGGTTCGATCTCGACCGAGTAGCATGGTGCTGGTTTAAGCTATTGAACGTACCAAGTACTTGTCGGGAATGGGACCGGTAAGCCTAGTACCTAATGAACCAGTGCGGAGACTTTATCGCTACTACTCTTGAGATGCGTCTCCCGGTTCGCTACCGGTAGTGCAAGTGTGAGTCTGGACGTGCCGTGTGAGGGCGTTCCAGTAACCTTGTACTTAGGACTGTGGCGCCTGTCCCTAATCAGGGGAATGACGGGAACCGCCTGGTCGGGGTAGACCCCGCATTCACTTTTATTTGATTTCTTGGGGTCTACCTTCTTCCGTGTATCTTGTGTTTACCTTGCAAGGATATAAATCGATCGATCGTCGGTCACTCGCCGTTATCTGAGTCGGCTTGACCACTGGCTACCCCATACTTATTTATGGAACAGTTGGATTAATATTGTTGCCTGATTAATGTTGTTTGCACAAACCTGCTTGTTTAGTTAGGTGCTTACTTAGAATGGTTAGCATACTAGAACTTGAGCTAAAATTTGAAATTAAGGATCAACTCTTAGTCGCTTTTGGCAAAACAAACCCACTAGCCAAAAAGCCTTGCATGTCTAGTTGTACTTTTATTTTGTCGAGTAAGTCTTGCTGAGTGTAGCATACTCAGCCTTGCTTAATCTGTGGTTTTCAGGTAACCCCATCTGGCCTGGTTCTATTCCAGATGGTTGGGAGCTTGAGTGGGAGCAGGATAACGATGAGTGATACTCTATGGATGGCATCCCATGTGTATCTTCCGCTAGTTTTTATTTCCGCTGTTAATCTCTGAAACACTTTACTTTATGTATAAAAACCTGGTTTGTAATAATATGACTTTATGGGCTTTTATGTAATGTTGAACTTGTACTCTGGTCACGCCTTCGTGCGGGCTTTGCGCATATCAGCGATCCTGTTGTAAGTGATTTACCAGGCTTGACCCGGCAGAGGCTACAAAATAACTCCTTGTTATCGCTTATTAGCCAAGTGGACCGGTTTAGGTGATAATACGGATTTATTTTGGGCGGTTCTATCACACATATCTTTTGGAGTTACCCGAAGACTTAAATGATGTGCACCCCGGTATTTCATGTGTCCCAGCTCAAAGATGCTTAAGAGTCCTAGAGGAACAAACACCGCCAGAAGCATTGGACCAACAGCCAGATCTCCGGTATCAAGAGAGACCAGTCAGAATTTTGGACACAGCTATACGACAAATAAGAAGAATAGCGGCCAGATTTTGCAGAGTTCAGTGGAGCAACCACACAGAGGAAGAAGCAACCTGGGAAAGAGAGGACGACCTTACGAAAGAATTTCCTTACCTATTCACCAATCTAGCCAAATCTCAGGGACAAGATTCACTTTAAGTGGGGTAGGTTTGTCACATCCTGAATTTTCTAGATTTTAAAATTTGGTCCCTAAAAATTTCTTTAAAACCTATAGGGCCTAAATGCAATAGTTTGCAATTTACAAACAAGTCCTTCTCTTTTTCATCACACATTCATATGCATTTGATTGTGCTGATATTCATTTCTCACCCCAACAATCTCACTAACATTTCCTTAAGGATTTTCTAGTTCAAGTCCTAGTTCAAAAACACGTCAAATTTGAATTAGAATTCAAATTTGAATTCAAATCCAATCCCGAATCAAATAGAAAATAATCCAAACCCTAACTGGGACAAACTTCACGCAGCCCAGCTCCAAAGTATAAACCACCACCTCCTACTCCTCCTCCCAGTGCGGCCCGCAACCCCCTCACACAGCCCAACACCGCCCGATGCCGAAGTCCATCCCACCACCTCCTACTCTGCCTCGTCGCGCAACGCGTCACCTCCCGCACGGCTCAGCGCAGCCCAAACAGCCCAGCACTCCGCGCACGGATGACCGTCGACGTCATCGTCGTCCTCGACGCGCCGCCGCTACTTTTCCTCCCTACGCCGCGCCCGCCGCCGCAATCCTCCCCTCCCCGCCGCCTTTCTCCGTACGCATGCATGCGCGCCAGACTGCCCATACCTTCCCCTCCATTTCTCCTAAGACGGAAAAGCAGTTTGCTTTTCTGCCCCACGTCGCTTTTGCTGACCTGCCGCGCCATGGCAGAGCGCCACCGCTGGCATCCCACATGTGCACCACTTCTCCATGCCCTCCGCCGCCCCACTTGCGCGTGCGCCGCAACAGCCCACACCACCGCAGCACGCCCCGGTTGCTTGCGCTCATCTGCTCGCCCGCATGGCCGTACAGCACGCACGCCACGACGAAGAGCTACGTCGCACCCCAGAGCTTCGCCGCAGGCCGCCTTGCTCGATATCTTCCCCTGCAGCCGCACTCGTCGTCCTGACACGCGCTACAGTCGCCTGCACCACCTGCACCGGCTCGACCCTTATCCCCATCCCTTTGGCCGATGATGACGCCATGGCCGCTGCCGCACCACAGTCGAGCTCCCCTCCCCGGCCTATAAATAGGACCCAGGGCTCCCTGAGCTCCTCACCACTGCTCCGGGCTTGCGCGCCCCACCGGCATAGCTCCAGCGAGCCGTCATGCTGCCCGAGCACGCCGCTGTGCTCACTAGGCCCCCGCACGCGCGCGCGCGCACACACACACACACTTGTTTAGGCACTAGAGCCACTCTAGGCAAGTTTCCGTCCACGACCGCGTGTTTGCCGTACTCCGGCGAGCCGCTGCGCTGCCGCCAGCCACCCCCGTCGACCACACGCCCCACTCCCGGCTCCGGCTTGCTCTGCTGCACATCCAAGGCGAAGTTTCGCCGCCGCCGACGAGCCACAGCCGCTAGAATCTTTAACTCCGGCGAGCTCGCCCCTGTTTCACAGCAGTCCGGCGTCCAAACCGGGCGGCGCCACCTCTCTCCCCCTTTCCCCTGCACCCGGTGCACGTGCACCGCACTCACAACCCTGCCACGCCAGCAGCCTTACCAGCGCTGGTGCACCATGTGGCTGCCACGTGCGCACCCACGCTGACCCCGCGCCGCGTCAGCCCCTAACCCCACGCGTCAGTCTCTCTCTCTCCCCCTGTTTTCACTAGGTACACCCGGTTAAGTGCACACACATGTTTAGTTAGCTATCTTAAAAATCCCCAAAAATTCACCATAAATATTAGAGCCTATTCATGCTCTTTGCACCCAAATCTCACATGACTAGCTCCTAGAATAATTTTTGACATCTTTTCCTATTTACCGGGTTTATATTTCATGTACCCAGAATTAGGGTTTTTCCTCCGTATTGATCCTAAAACCCAAGGAACCCTATTCCATTATTTCTTAACCCATGTTTGATTTATTGTTATGCTTGATTTGCATGATTTACATTTTTTCTATATAACTATGGTTTATAGAAGACGATACTTATTTCGAGAATCCAATCGACGACCTAGATTACGAGAAGAAGCCCTGAACGACCAAGACTTCGAAGAAAGCAAGTTCCACAACATTCCTTGACTTCTACCATCCAGATAACTTCTCACCTTTATTTCATGCTTTCCCACTTAAATACTACCAAATTCTACATTCTGTATTTACTTTCCATATGCTTAGAAGTAGAATAGGGTAGTTGCATGAATTGGACTAAAGTAATAGAACCTCTAAGGATGGACATGGGAGTATGGGGGCAACCTCAGTGGAGGGTATTGCCCATGCTTACTCCAGTCGTATAAGGTCCGGTTCATGGGAAAGTCTTTCTAGTGTTATGTACGGCCGCACGTGCCAAAAAGGCATAGCCTTCGGGAATGCCTATTCATGTGAGGACTTGATCCACACCCCGCCACTGCACCTAGTAAACCACCCCAAGGGGCCATGGTGGGCAACATATATGCTGGAGCAGGACCTTCTCATAGTCCCAGGTCTGGTCGGCACGGGTCATCGAGTATGTTTTGGCGTCAGGGGACACAGTGGTATTGAATGCCACATCTTAAATTGATGCATCTTTTCCCGAGAAAACTGGATCCGCGTAGCGGATGGTGGTGGAATGACTCTTGTTTAGACCCAGTATAGATGTGGGTGGAGCTAGGGAATGTAGTCTAGGATTGGATGATAATGTAGTCCATGAATAGACGTCAGCGGGTACGGGTTTCGTAGGTCAGTATCGCCCCCGTACAGGGTATGGGCTGATCGACCGTGCGGGTAAAGCCGAGGCTCGCGGTTATGAGCCCTCTTTGTAAAACCTCCCATTGATTAGTATACACCCTAGGACACTAGAGATGCTATTGGTTAAGGTTATTTTGATTTGAGTCGGGTATGTCCCTAAATGGAGCCCGAGCATGGCTTAAGGCTGGATCGGGAATGTCCTTGATGGAATCCCGGGTAGAGTCTTTATAATCAGGAGGACTGGTAGGGAAATGAATGCCCTCCAGGACCAAAACTACTTTATAATGCTGCATTACATACTTCTCTCTTACGCACTTAAATTATGTACTTTACATTTAGTAACCTGGATGTGTGCTTAGGCCCACTAGTGGCCGAATCCCCTCCGTATTGGTCTTGTCCGCTGTGGAATTTTTTGAGTACCCTACCCGGTACTCACTCTTGCTTCCCTTATCCTTTCTACCAGACGAAAAACCAGAAGCTTATGACGAAGAGGACCCCCTGGGTCCGAGCTAGGAGTCAAGATGCCCGAGGTGTGAGTCCGCTACGTAGTACGCCGCTGCTTGAATAAGGTTGAGGCTACGGCTCCACTTGTATAGAGTGTGTTTTCTCTTTTCAACCTTATGTAAAATACCAGAATAAACAAATGAAGTACTGTTGTGATACTTCTTGTGCTAGTGCCCGTATCATCTAATGATCCAGGGAATGATACGTAAAGGCATTCGGGGCCACCCCTATAGGGCGGTCCCAACAATAGCTACCCCTCTTTTTTTTTGAAACGAACAGGCAGGAGAGCTGCCTATTATATTAAAAAGAAGAGAGCCCCAATGGGGAGATTACAAACAAAAAACATAAAACTCATCACAAAGCTAAACTCTATAAATATTCACACTCTGAAACTAAGATCTATTCACAACCATAGCGAGATGCTTTGCTCCTGCCAATATCCACTCGCTTGCCTCCTGTTGTATGCGACTCAATACTGAGTTGCAGAGTGATTCTTTCTTGTCAAAAATCCTTGCATTGCGCTCTTTCCAAATTAGCCATATCGCCAACATTATGAGTGAGCGTTACCCCTTCCTAGCCACCCCTGTTGTTTCCGCTAAAATTGACCACCACTCATGGACCGACTCGGCTTGCGGCCACTCAGTGGGTTGCACTGCCTGAATGGTTGTTGACGACTGCTAATTGCCATTTTATGGCCGTCAACTCCTGCAAATTGGAGCATGAATTGCACATTCACACTAGAATAGGAGCTTAAACTCATACTTTCCACTAGTGTCGATGTCTATTCGAATGCAGGTATTTAGCATAAGAAATGAGAGGAATCCATGCACTTTCACTCCACTCCAATCTAAGGCACTCAATTGCTGGCCAATCAGGGGCTGCCACATGGATTCTCCTGGATCCATGATGTCACCAATCCATGTGAGGGACTCTCGACGAAACATACGCTACCACGTCAGCATCACATGGATCCATGGGCCCACTTTGCCAACTAAACCGCCAGGAAACGTGCCATGCACGGAGGAGAGGCACTAGGGCCCACATGGAAGCGTGCTAGAGGAAGCACACCCCAGATGGAGGGCCGGGAGCTTCGGCCGAACCGACCTAGGGTTAGTTGATCTCCCCCCTCCATGTGTTGCTTGCTCATTGGTCCTTGGCTGCATCCCGGGGTGTTTTGGAGCACTTGGAGCCTCGGAGCAAGCCACCCCCTTGTCTATAAATAGGAGGGGAGGGGCTCCATTTCACACACACCACCAAGCTCTCAAGTTCCACTTTTCTCTTGTGTAGCTCTCTCTCCCTCTCTCTAATTCTGCCCATGTGAGGTGATTCTCACCTCTATGTGGTAGAATGGTGATGAGAAGAGATCTGGATTAGGATTAGTTGAGAGGTAGAGTAGGGATGAGGAGTAAGTTGATGTCCTCGTGGATGCTTGTTCTTCATTTAGATTAAAGTGAGTATTTCAGCATTTTTTATTTATACTATAGTGGACATCATGCATGCTTGATTTGTTCTTGTGTTCTTGGCTCGTTCATAAGTTAGAGGCTTGTATTCTTCATGACACAAGGCTTCGATCCTTTAGAGCCAGCTCAGTAGTTCATATACCTGTTTGCATGCTCTGATCCTGTTTAGCTAAGTGAATCCATTGTATCTCGTTTGTTTGCATCCATAGCTTCCTTTCTGCTATGTAGCTCAATGAATTATAAGATGGTTTGAATCCGATCTTTCTCTAGTTCGTGGGTCCGTATCTATACGGTTGCTATAGTGTAGTTAGCGGGTCGACAGACGTAACCGCGCTATAGTATTTATCTGGGATACAGACGTGGTGTCTGGGCCCTGGTTTTCCTGCGAAGACCACGTACGTTCGTAGCGTAGAGGTAGGCCACAGTGGTGATAGCTTGTTGGACCCTTTGCAAAACCTCTGCGTCGCGTACTGAGTTGGGCTCGATGTCAGTACATTGGCCTCTCCCTAAAAAGTTAGGATGTGCTGTCGCCCCACAGGGATGACTGAGACCGGACAGATGCATCTTGAGAGCTAATTCCCTTAAGGAAGTGCTTCTTGTATCCCGACCTATCCCAGTGGAAGCTGGTGTCCTTGGATAGACCCTCTCTGGTTACTCTCCGTCCTAGGAACGAAACCCGACGAGAATACTCATTCTCCTAGGGAGAAGTGCTACAACAGTGTATCCGTGCGCTTGCGGATTTGTTCGCACTCGTCAGTGTACCCGGGAGTTTCTTACACGCTCACGCTAGTGCGCCAGTGGTGGTGACGTTAAGAAATGCCAACAAGCATTTCTGGCGCCGTTGCCGGGGACAGCTGTTGTTAACCTTCGAGCCCGTCTATCCTCGTATTTATCTTTTTCCTTTTTCTTCTACCTTCACCCCCCGTTACCTTTTTTCGAGATATCCCTTTTTGTTTTCTTTACCTCTACCCCTGCTACCCATGGAAGGTTCTCCTCGTAAACACCTTCCGCCATCGAGGAGTGAACCCTCAGAGCCATCTTCGTCAAGACCCACTCTTACATCTGGCTTTTGGCTTCGCCCCTCTCTCATGAAGCTAATTCAGGACCTATCCTTCTCGGGGTTAAGTCATGAGAACCCCTTTGATCACGTGAGAGTCTACGAGCGTCTGATTGAAACTCGGGGTAAAACCGGAGAATCGTCGGATGCTCGGAAAAGAGAGTTTTTCCCGCTATCCCTCTCCGGGGAAGCACGGGATTGGCACCATTGTTTTGGTAGAGACTACCTTACTTGGGAAAGGTTGAGAGCAGCTTTTTGCTCTCACTTCTTCCCAATACGATGTGTCATCTTGCTAAGGGCCAAGATTCTCTGTTTCCAGTAATGTGAGGAGGTATCACTAGGAATGGCATGGAATCGTTTTGCCTCCGTGGTGGAAGATTGCCCAGTCCTCTACATTCCAGATTGGATGTTGCTCCAGCACTTCTGGTTTGGATTGTGGAAGGATGATGCCATGAGGCTTAATGCTCTCTCCGGAGGATCCTTTGTGCACCTAGATGCTGTCGAGGGAAAAGAGATCATGGATAATCTCCGGGATTTCAGCTCCCCTTGCATCCCGGTCAATGAGGCACCCACCAGAGGAAATGTTGAGCTGCCTAGATCCATCATCAGCCGAGTCTAAGGTTTCATATCCACTCTTTCTGAGCTCTGGCTGAAGATGTCATTCCTGAATAGCAGGAGTCTAAGGGAAAGATTTCGTGACGCGAGATCCACCCTTGGGTTCCCCTCTCGTGCATCTTCTTAGACCTTCTCCCCAAGACGTTGTCTCGTGGGAGGACGGAGAGAGTAGTTCGGAAAGAACGACCATTCCCGGCCAGGATGACTTGCTCGTTTCTCACTACTATCTCCTAAGGATGGTATGAGAGGCTTATCGTGTTTCTACATTGAGGTTTGAGCTGAAGTGCCCTGCACTGAAGTTTCGTATAAACCAAGACATCGGTCTCTGCTTTATAATCCATTAGATTCATCCATCAGACCGAAGGAGCACGATCATCTACCGGTCGACTGGAGTGCATTCACTTCTTATCTCAAGCACATCGATCGATGCCGATCAGTCAGGAGAAGCGTGAACTTCGTATCTTATGCCTGACTTGATCGATGCCCAATGGGAGTTGCACTTTCCAGGTTATCCATAGCCTCCCATTGGAAGCTTAGGCTAGACTACGGAATGTTTCCATCGCTCCGATGAGAACATCAAACCCTCTGCCTAAGGTAGGAGCGAGTTAAATCACGCTCTTCACCCGAACTCTGGTTCCTGATAGTACACCGACTTCCGGAAGTCCATGCTCTATCCTCTTTGAAGGCCGAGTGTCTTTCTGAGCTTGAGTTCACTAGGAGATCGGTACCTATTGGTGAAGCACTAGCCTCAGTGCTCGATCTTTTCATCTTCGAGTTCCGCGACCCCAGTGCTATAGTCCTCGAGTCCCGTGACCACCTCAGGGATGCCTCGGCCTCTCTGGGATGATCATGCTTGCCTTCAGCTCCGATCCACCTTTTTGGGCTCGAGTTCATATATGCACTACCCTTGTAGATCAGAGCTTATCATCACATCAACATTGTCTGCAAGAAGATGGTCATAAGTTGAGATAGGAGATCACAAGACACCCGCATCCTGAGTACTCTTGGGACTCATCTCGTTCCCCAGGAAGAATTATCCCTCGGGTATCTTGTGAACCATGGTCATGCAGAAGAACGAAATTGTCAAAGATAAAGAGGAGTAGGCAAGGGATCATAGGAAGGCAACATCATCATGGCAACACGGTGAATGCTTCATGATTACCATCAGAGGTTCCTACACTTTTGATGAACCAAGTATGTTGCCAAGGTGAGCTCCCCCAGATTCTCTATGGTTATATCGTGGCTTGGCCAAGGTTGTTATATAGTGGAGGATGAATTTTCAACCTCAACCTTATCCTAGCCTTAAGCCTAAGCCAACCTTTCCATCTCGGGGAATCCACCTGGGCCTTCGATCTTGAGACTTGCTGGAGCCCACACAAGAAAAGGGAAGGCTAGAGGGGCCCACCTGGGGCCGGCCGAACCCTGGTTCGGCCGAAACCCTGGTGACGCCTCCTCCCCTCTTCTTTCGCGTGTGTGTCTCATTATCCTCCAGAAACCTTCTCTCTGCCGCTCGACGAGTTTTCGCGTCGCGAGAATCCATCTCCTCCACCTCACCATCCACAGCTTATCCCCACATCCATGGCCGGACGGAGTGTTGTCCCCTTCGACGGCTCCACCTCGTCCACCGGTCCCGGGGCGGGAGGAAACCCCTCCATCACTACTGCCCCCGCTGCGGACCTCGCGATGGTGGCCGGAGTCCTAGATGTTCCTCCGCTCGCCACCATCCCGCCAGGCGGGAGGATTCCAGGCACGCCGCCATCTAGGCGCTCTGCCTCGCCTGGGAAGAGGCACATGAGACGGGCGGCCAGCCCCTATGGCAGGCCGACCATGGCTCAGCTTCACCCCAATTGTTTGCCGCTCGCTCCACCTAGCACACCTGGATCGTCGCTAGCTGGAGGGAAGACGAGCTCAGCGCAGTCCGCTTCTTCACCGCAGCCGTCGGTGACCATTAAGCTGGTACTGCCTAAGGAGAAGGCTCCTGAGGCATGCCCAGCTCCAGTCCTGTCTGAGGAGGATGAAGATCTTGGCCTGGACGATGGATTTCCACCGCCGCCCTACACTAGGAGGTCCAGGGAGCGGACTCGGGCAACCGAGCAACCCCCTAAGCTCTCTTCAGTGGCCAAGCTGACCCCGCTGTTGAAGGAACTGGAGGCCAGCAATGAGAAGCTCAAGGCTGCTTACTCAGAGCAGAAGTTGGACCTGGCCGAGCTGAGAGACGACATGCGCGACCTTCGCCGCGGCCTCTGTGCGAAGATGAGGAGGCTGTTCTCGGCTACAGGGCATGCGGCCCTCTATGATGCCGAGTAGTGGGGATTAGCCCCAGCTTTAGTTTATTAGGCGCTAGTCTAGGTCTAGGTTTATTTCCCTTTATTCCAGTTATTCCTTCGTATGTGTGTAAGCGCCTAATCATTTTGTTTTGAAAACATTTGGATTTGAATAAAGTGGCTCACCGGTCATGTAACCCGGTTTAGCCACCCTTGTGTCATTACTTTGGTCCTTTTGATTTAGAGGACATCTAGGTTCGAGACAGTGTGGGGGAAGAGCCACGACTCTCCCAATGCAGGCACGACGTTTTCCATATGTACCCACTGTGAGCAGTCCGCGCTAGCCGATCGATCACCTACCGAGAACCTGAACGGGACCCGCACGAGTTCACTCCTGTAGAGAGCCTCTCACGGTTCATCTCTCATGCATAGCACCGGTTTGCATCTCGACAAATCACTCTTTTTCATTCCTGAGTTTTATAAGCTATATCTGTCTACCTCTAAAATTAAAACTCGAATGATGATGCTAAAAGATCACCCAACTCGCTTGATACCTGAGTAGACTTACATATGTTTTATTCCTTCTTATCTACCTGATGCTTGTGAACCATAATCTTCTTAAGGACAAGCATGTTCACCTAAGTAATTGACGAGTATGATATGGCTGGATGATGTGATCTGTTGCTCTGATGACTAACTCTCTTGGGTTGTTTATTTCTAAAAAAAAACTCAAAACCTCTTGGAAAGGCTCCTCTTTGATATGCCTCCGTCCCATTAGAGCCATATGATCTTCGTAGGCAAAACCCTTATATTCATATGCTGCTTGTTATTGCGTTGAGCCTTGTCAAATTTTGTGACCCTTGTGAGAATCCTTTTCATTACTTTTATGATCAAGACTTATGTGCACCCCACCTATTTCCCCTTGCTATGCTTCTACACTGGAAGTTAGCATTGTATCCTTCAACCATTCCATGAAAATAAAGCTCCATATGTGGTGTGACCTCTCTCTCTGAAAGTATCCTTCAAAAAGAGACAAGGACTATGAAAAAAATATATATATACACATGCCCAAAGCATGTTTGAAAAAAAGGGGAAGGATAGCCCATGTCCAAAATAAAGGAGGAAGGAGAGGGATGGTCATGCAAAAAGGAGTTCCATAATTTTGATGGTAATAACTAGTGACCATTCCGGGGCTAGTGTCCACCTTACCATCAAACCACAGTTCTCATCATATTTGTGTGGTAATATCTAGCACCCATTCCGGGCCTAGTTTCCACCTTGCCATACCCACCATATCCATACTGGTGCACATCTTGATCTGATGGTATGATTTGATTTTCTCTGTGGATCCAGTCTTTGACTTTGCAAAATATGTGATGCAAGTATGTTTTCTCTTTACCCTACCCTGAGCTCCACATATAGCCATCATTAGAAGTAGGTTGAAGAAAGGCAAATGCCTTAGTGAGGACAAATACACATTGAGCGATCTGAGAGAATCAAATGAGGAAGCCACCAAGAGTTTTGTTTATGAAAAACTTGCAAAACCCCAAGGTGTTTATCATCAGGTCCATAAGTGACTTGATTCACAGCTGTTCTACTTTTCAATCATCCAAGGGAACATGATAGCCACTACACAGAGGTTCACAGGAGCAAGGTATGACTTGGAATATCTCTTATGTTTGCCTTACTCTTTGGTATTCATGACCCACTTGGCTTTGTTTCCCCTTCACTCAGGACGAGCAAAGGTCAAGTGTGGGGGTGTTGTTGACGGCTGATAATTGCCATTTTTATGGCCGTCAACTCCTGCAAATTGGAGCATGAATTGCACATTCACACTATAATAGGAGCTTAAACTCATACTTTCCACCAGTGTCGATGTCTATTCGAATGCAGGTATTTAGCATAAGAAATGAGAGGAATCCATGCACTTTCACTCCACTCCAATCCAAGGCACTCAATTGCTGGCCAATCAGGGGCTGCCACATGGATTCTCCTGGATCCATGATGTCACCAATCCATGTGAGGGACTCTCGACGAATCATACGCTGCCACATCAGCATCACATGGATCCATGGACCCACTTTGCCAACTAAACTGCCAGGAAACGTGCCATGCACAGAGGAGAGGCACTAGGGCCCACATGGAAGCGTGCCAGAGGAAGCACACTCCAGATGGAGGGCCGGGAGCTTCGGCCGACCCTAGGATCGACCGAACCGACCTAGGGTCGGTTGATCTCCCCCCTCCACGTGTTGCTTGCTCATTGGTCCTTGGCTGCATCCCGGGGTGTTTTGGAGCACTTGGAGCCTCGGAGCAAGCCACCCCCTTGTCTATAAATAGGAGGGGAGGGGCTCCATTTCACACACACCACTAAGCTCTCAAGTTCCACTTTTCTCTTGTGTAGCTCTCTCTCCCTCTCTCTAATTCTGCCCATGTGAGGTGATTCTCACCTCTATGTGGTAGAATGGTGATGAGAAGAGATCTAGATCAGGATTAGTTGAGAGGTAGAGTAGGGGTGAGGAGTGAGTTGATGTCCTCGTGGATGCTTGTTCTTCATTTAGATCAAAGTGAGTATTTCAACATTTCTTATTTAGACTATAGTGGACATCATGCATGCTTGATTTGTTCTTGTGTTCTTGGCTCGTTCATAAGTTAGAGGCTTGTGTTCTTTGTGACAGAAGGCTTCGATCCTTTAGAGCCAGCTCAGTAGTTCATATACCTGTTTGCATGCTCTGATCCTGTTTAGCTACGTGAATCTGTTGTATCTCGTTTGTTTGCATCCATAGCTTCATTTCTGCTCCGTAGCTCAATGAATTATAAGATGGTTTGCATCCGATCTTTCTCTAGTTCATGGGTCCGTATCTATACGGTTGCTATAGTGTAGTTAGCGGGTCGACAGACGTAACCGCGCTATAGTATTTATCTGGGGTACAGACGTGGTGTCTGTGCCCTGGTTTTCCTGCGAAGACCACGTACGTTCGTAGCGTAGAGGTAGGGCGCAGTGGTGACAGCCTGTTGGACCCTTTGCAAACCCTCTGCGTCGCGTACCGAGTTGGGCTCGATGTCAGTACATTGGCCTCTCCCTAAAAAGTTAGGATGTGCTGTCGCCCCACGGGGATGACTGAGACCGGACAGATGCATCTTGAGAGCTAAGTCCCTTAAAGAAGTGCTTCTTGTATCCCGACCTATCCCAGCGGAAGCTGGTGTCCTTGGATAGACCCTCTCTGGTTACTCTCCGTCCTAGGAACGAAACCCGACGGGAATACTCATTCTCCTAGGGAGAAGTGCTACAACGGTGTATCCGTGCGCTTGCGGATTCGTTCGCACTCGTCAGTATACCCATAAGTTTCTTACACGCTCACGCTAGTGCGCCAGTGGTGGTGACGTTAAGAAACGCCTACAATGGTCACCCATGCCGCTATCTTTCTCCATACTCTTTTGGTGAATCTGCACCTAGTGAAGTGGTGGAGTGCTGTCTCCGGCTCACAGCGGCACAGTGGGCAAATTCTTTGGTTCGGCCATCCCCTTTCTTCTAGCCTGTCTGCTGTCCAAAGGCGGTCCTGTACTGCTAGCCATATAAAAAGTTTGCAACTTTGGGTCGCCCAAGGCTGCCAAATGATGGTCTCAAAGTTTGTTGTTCTGGTGCCGCAATACTGTGCATTGTATGCCGATTTTGCCGAGTAGGTTCCATCCTGTGTGAATTTTCATGAGATGTCATCCTTTGCTCTTGGCGTGAGCACAACAGTCTGTGTTGCTCTCCAAAGGGTTACAAACTCATGAAAATGTGATGTTGAGAAGCTCGCATGATTAAGGTTGATGTCCCTGATCCAATTTTTATTTTGTAATGCGTCACTCAACATTCGATTTTTCCTTCTCGAGATACCAAAGATGTTGGGTGCTATATCCCTCGGTCGTTGCCCAGCCACCCACGCCCCGTCGCCAATGGTTATAGTGGTGGACCCTGCGAAGAGCAATTTATCCTTCCTATTACAAGGGATTTCCGATCCAACTCAAGGCTTGTCCGTCGCTTTCCACTCCTGCCAAAGCCATCTTAGTCTCAAGCTACGCGAAAAACTTTTAAGGTTCAGAACCCCCAACCCCCCGCCCCCCGAACGCTTTGACCTTGCTGATCACGGCCAATTTACTTTGCATTTTCCATCTGTGAGCGCTCCTGCACCTCTTGAACCGTATGTATCTGGGATCACGCACGCGACCTCTCCTGGAACACATTCGAACACAAATGGAGTACACAACCGCGAAAAGATTGAATCGAAGTGGAAGATTTTTTGGTGCCGAATCAGTAGTTTTTCCCCATTCATATGATGAATTTATTTTTGAAAACAAACATGCCCGGCGTTTGTGCGCCATGGCGATACAACTAACAGAAAAATAAACGGTCACGACGTGCAGTTGGATCAGATCAACCCAATAAGGACGACGACATCTCTGACTATGCACCTAATGCAGCTAGTCTATCGTACGACTACGCAATGCAATGTGATTTATTTTTAGCTAATAACAACACCTTACGCCGACGAGTGGCGGCCATCGTCTTCATTCTTTGCCCACACTATGTGCCCGTACGGCATGGTGTGGCAGATTGGTGGGCCACCGGGCTTGGTGCCGAGGACCTTGAAGGAGATGTGGTCGGGCTTCCACTGGGACGTGTCGATGTGGCAGATGACGGCCTCGTTGATGCTGCCGCCGCCGCGGGTGCCCTCCATCTCCACCATATAGAGCCTGGCGAGACCAGTGTCGTGGCACCGGTACACGGTGTACGGGTAGACCACGTTGTGGCAGGCAACGAACCTGGACGCCGCCGCGGCTCCCATGGCCACCGGCCGCACGGCTCGGACGGTGTAGGGCTGCCACGGCGCCCCGGAGCGCGGCCGATCGGACATGATGGGCCTGATGCCACGGGTCCCGAGCGCCGCCATGGCGTGTTCCACCAGGGCCTCCAGAGACGTGGCGCAGAACCTGCCCTCGGCGGTGACAGTTGACGCCGTGGCCTCGCACATGCTCAGCGTCTCCTCCATCTCAGCAGCCTGGGAGGAGCCAGCGGCGACTCCGAGCCGAGCGAGGACGCCGGGGAGCTCCGACGTCGAGAACGGGATGGAGTCGGCGACTTTGCGTGGCAACATCCCAAGCGGGGCTCTCCTCGCTTGTGGGAAGTGGAAGGGTAGCCTCCGTCCAACCTGCAGCGCATCCTCAAAGAAGAACATTGCACTATGATTCATCTTAGCCTCTCTGTTATGAGCGGCAGCCGCCGGCATATGCGAATGGCTGGCGGAAGACCCAGCGTCGGCAGACTTGTGTGATGGAGATGAAAATGTCTGCTTGAGGCTATAGAAATAGTAAGGCCATTGCTGAGACAGCCGTTCAACGGTATCATCGGTGGCGGTAGGCTGCTTGTTGTCGATGGTGGGCTTGGGTGATGCGGATCCCTGCTTCTTAATGAGGCTATAGAAATAGTAAGGCCATTGTCGGGACAGTCGTTCTTCGGTATCATCGGCGGCGGCATGCCTCTTGTTGTCGATGGAAGGCTTGGGTGATGCAGATATCTGCTTCTTAATGAGGCTATAGAAATAGTAAGGCCATTGTTGGGACAGTCGTTCTTCGGTATCATCGGTGGCGGCAGGTAGCTTGGTGTCGATGGTGGGTTTGGGTGTTATTGCAGATCCCTGCTTCTTAATGAGGCTATAGAAATAGTAAGGCCATTGCTGAGACAGTCGTTCAACGGTATTGTCAGCAGCGGCAGGCTGCTTGTTGTCGATGGCAGGCTTAGTTGATGCAGATCCCTGCTTCTTAATGAGGCTATAGAAATAGTAAGGCCATTGCCGGGACAGACGTTCTTCGGTATCGTCGGTGGTGGCAGGTTTGGGAGTTGCAGGTGATCCTTGCTGTTTGAGGCTATAAAAATAGTAAGGCCATTGCTGGGACATCCGTTCTGCGGTATCATCAGCGGCACCGGGCTTGTTGTCGATGGCAGGTTTGGGTGATGCAGATCCCTGCTTCTTGAGGGTATAGAAATAGTAAGGCCATTGCTGGGACAACCGTTCTGTGGTGTCGTCAGCAGTAGGCTTGTTGGGTGATGCAGATCCTTGCTGCTTGAGGGTGTAGAAATAATAAGGCCATTGCGTGGAGAGTCGTTCTTCATCGGCAGCATGATGTGCGTCATCTCCTGCACTTGTGGTTCCTTGGGAGCTCGTGTCTGCATCAATTAAGCTATCCATGAGAATGATGATCATATCGAGTAAACTATACATATAGCGTGTCGTTCTACGGTTCATTTACTCTATCGGTCCCTCCTTCCATCCCCAAAAAAAGTCACACTAGCAATAAATATAGGATAAATTAGTCAGAAGGTAAAATGACAATATAGTCCCTATTGGTGGTATTTACAAACAAAAATACATCGGCAATTGGCGCCGTACTAATTACAGGAGAAAACGGTTCGATATTGTTTGATGAAAGGGGAGGGTTTTCAATCTATTTTTTTGTGGGTCTAGTGATGCTCAAAAGCTACAAAAACTCGTTTTATGGAACAAATTTTAAATACTGCAATGACTTGTTTCATGGGATGGTGGGAGCAGATTTGATTCAGTAGCAGGCTCGGCCACGCTAGATGATCAAAACGCTGCACAAAAAAGATTCATTTTTATCTTTGCTTCATCCAAAACGATTAACCAGCGATATATTATTTGAACCAGATTATACAATATATAGATGATCGAGCAAGACAGACCGGGCTCAGCTGCTAGGTACCAACGGACAGCGTCTGGGAGTGGAGTGTCCGGCAGTGCCGTGTGCCAAAACTCCTCTGATGTTGACGGAGCTGCTGCATGGCTCTGCTGAGGAGCAATCTGAAACACATAACAAGGTTAATTGTTAGTTTGTCAAGTAAGTAAATGAATTCACATTTTGACATGTAACAGGCCGGATTAATTGTTCTATTGACGATCGTTACCGCCAGCAGGGCAGAGCCAAGGAGGAGAGCAGTGAGGAAGCGCGCCATGGAATGTCGTGGTGGCATGTACCAAACAAGCAAGTTCTCGTGTAGAAGCTAGTCAGGTGGCCAGGCAGGTTGCTGGAACTTATAGAGGCTACTGCTATTTATAGAATCCGCTGTCAAGCTCCGGTAGGGATTGGAGATGGAGTCGTGGAGAGGATCAGGACGCCGGACTAAAAAATTCCGGAACCTACTTGTTTAATTAGGTCTGCTAACGTGTAGTAGATATTAGTTTTAGAGTAAAGTGCATGGGTTGGTTCTCATCTTGGGCGGTTATTCAGGTCTCCGAACTCTCAAAACTTATTACTAGGTTCATAAACTTGTTCCATTATATTATGTCATTTTTAGATTCATGAACTTCCAAAATGCATATTTAAATTACCAAACTTATCCATTATGTCATATGGGTCCCTAATAAATCTGAAGATTTAATTTTAGATTCATGAACTTAGGTATTGTCCTCTTCCAAAATTCAAAATTTCAAAACCCACCACATCGAAGATGCATGCACTAACTATGAGTAATTAACATAGACTAATTACAAAACTAATTACACAGATGGACTGTAAATCGCGAGATGAATCTATTAATTAAGCCACGATTTGACAAAGTCGTGGTACAGTAAACTTTTGTGACGGGTTAATTAAGCTTAATAGATTCGTATCATGATCTACAGTTCACCTGTCTAATTAGTCTATGTTTAATACTTCTAATTAGTGTCCTTTGCACGTCAAAAACTTTACAAAATGCATCCAAACAATGACATTGCTTCCACCTCACTCACTGTCTTCATTGCCACCTTGCATTGTGAGGGTGATCAGGCCCCGTTCATTTCCCTTCAAAGTTTCATATTCATCCCATCACATTTTCTCTCATAAGAATTACTATTCGAGTACTATTCATACACCACTTTTCACCCTCTTTACACTAAAGTGAACGGCCCTAAAGAGGAGGATATTAGTTTTAGAGTAAAATGCATGGGTTGGTTCTCATCTTGAGCGGTTATTTAGGTCTTCGAACTCTCAAAACTTATTACTAGGTTCATAAGCTTGTTCCATTATATTATGTCATTTTTAGATTCATGAACTTCCAAAATGCATATTTAAATTACCAAACTTATCCATTATGTCATATGGGTCCCTAATAAATCTGAAGATTTAATTTTAGACTCCTGAACTTAGGCCTTATTCTCTTCCAAAATTCAAAATTCCAAACCCGTCACATCGAAGATGCTTACACTAATTAAGGGTATTAGACATAGACTAATTACAAAACTAATTAAACAGATGGACTGTAAATCATGAGACGAATCTATTAAGAATAAAAGGCCATGATTTGACAAAGTCGTGCTAAGTAAACTTTTGCTAATGATAGGTTAATTAAGCTTAATAGATTCGTCTTGCGATTTATAGTTCATCTGTGTAATTAGTTTGCTAATTAGGCTACATTTAATACTCCTAATAGTGTTCTTTGCACGTCAAAAACTTTACAAAGTGCAACCAAACATGTTGTCAAAAAAAAAGTGCATCCAAACAATGACATTGCTTCCACCTCACTCACTGTCTTCATTGCCACCTTGCATTGTGAGGGTGGTCACTGAAGAGGAGGATATATGTTTGAACGGGCACGTACGGAAAATGGTGGCGTGGAAGACAGGTGATGAATATTATTAATTTGTAGGAGAAATTATCGATCCATGTATCAACGAAATACAGTATTTGTCAAATCTGAATCTGCTATCTATATTTTGGGATGGGTAACACCACAGTAGATATGATGTACTAACCCGGCCGGTTACTGTAACACTAAAAACAGTAGTCTCTTAGCTTGGTTCTTCCCAAGATTAATATTCTATGCGAGAGCCACTGCACCCGCAAACCTAAACCAGGCTGAGATTAACATATAAGGCAGCAGAATCTCAGCATCGAAAAATGGAGAAGAAAACATTGGGATGGGCAACTATTTTTTTTTTGAAGGTCGGCAACTAATTCGTATTTATATATAATAACCTGATGATTGTGAAAATATGAAGTACACAGATACAAAAATAGTCCTATTAAAAAATGCAGCATCCGAGTGCCTGATCTTGTTTACGGCAGCAACTTGGAGCGTGTTAATGCATCATGCTTCATGCATGTAGCCCTGTGCCTCTTGTCTGGTCTTGACTGGCACGAGCCTTGGATATAGATGCATCTGTTTCACTGGATGCAGAAATATTAATGTTAACTACTCTCGATGATCAAGATATTGTTCATCATCATACATTTTCAAGAAAGATGCCACGATTGATCGGATCTAGGTTCTCTGACAAACGGCAGAAACCTGAGATCTAAGAGCAAAATCCACTACTCCCTCCGTTCCCAAATATAAGCATTCCTAGTATTCAAACTTAAGAAATAACAGAAGTGATAAAAGACATCTATACCTCTCATTTTACACTACCCACCAACTCTTTATACCAACCCACCTACCCATTTAGTTTTGTCCTATCCCTAGAAATGCTTATTTTTTGACAAAAAATTTTAACTCTAAAAATGCTTATATAGTGGAACGGAGGGAGTACCATATATCTCTTCATACAAACTATTCACGTCATCTAGTAACATGCATGCATGCATTTTAACTACACGTGAGGACCTATTTGGATGAGGTACGGTAATCCGGCTAGAGCTAATTAAGAGCATCTTCACCAGTTTGCCAAATCAAGTTACCATCTTTGATTTTTGACAAAAACGTTAAAAATATTTATCCAACAGTTTGGTAAAAGACTTGACAATTTTTGGCAACTTAGGAAAAATCAGCCTCGAGCGCGCAAATACACGCGCGCCTGATGTAAGTTTTCCAAGAGGTGGAAGGACATAAACATAATTTTATTTCTCTCAGGATTCCCGATGTAAGTTAGATCTGGATGTGAATTATGCCAAACTATTGGAGGTGAGCTCTTTTTTTACTTAGCGTATCTTTTTAGAAGTTGGTAAAACACAATATTTGCTAAGTAAGATTTGACAAACTCTTAGAGATGCTCTAAGTATTAGGTATATATACACTTAGTTTGTTAAAATTTGATATACAAGAGCCAATCGTTAGTTAGAATCCATACAATTATGTGAGGGGAAAATGACATTTTACTAACAATAATCCTAAATTTTTTTTAAGTGTGCTCAGTTTGGCTAGCTAATGGCTAACAGATGCTGAAAGGATAGTCAATAGTTGGTTCACTACCGGAAACTAGCTGTTTGCCGAGTGTATTCTATGAGGCACTCGGCAAACAACCACTTTGTCGAGTATCGCACAAAAAACTCTCAAAAAACAAAATACACTCGGTAAATATTAGCTTGCCAAGTGTAAAAAAATACACTCGGCAAACGTTCCTCAGTAGTAACACTGCTGTAGGTATGATGTACTAACCCGGTTACTGTAACCATAAAAACAGTCTCTTAGCGTGGTTCTTGCCCAAGAATAATATTCTATGCGAGAGCCACTGCACCTGCAAACCTAAACCAGGCTGAGATTACCATATAAGGCAGCAGAATCTCAGCATAGAAAAATGGAGAAGAAAACATTGAGATGGGCAACTAATATTTTTTTGAAGGTCGGCAACTAATATTTTTATATAATGACCTGATGATTGTTTTTTGACAACATAATAACCTGATGATTGTGAAAATATGAAGTATACAGATACAGAAATAGTCCCATAAAAAAATGCAGCGTCCGCGAGTGCCTGATCTTGTTTACGGCAGCAAACTTGAGGCGTGTTGATACATCATGCAAGTAGCCATGTGCCTCTTGTCTGCTCTTGACTGGCACGAGCCTTGGATAGATGCATCTGTTTCACTGCATGCAGAAAAAATAATGTTAACTACTCTCGAAGTCTCGATGATCAAGTATAATCTTAGTCATCGTCGTACATTTTCAAGAAAGATGCCGCGTTGATCGGATCTTGTGTTCTCCGACAAACAGTAAAATCTGAGATCTAAGAGCAAAATCCACTACCATATATCTCGTCATACAAGGTATCCACATGGACCACATCACCTAGTAACATGCATGCATTTTAACTGCAGGTGAGGACCTATTTGGATGAGGTACGCTAACACTTGGTTTGCTAAATTTTGAGATACAAGAGCCAATCGTCAGTTAGAATTTATAAAATTGTGAGAGGGAAAAAATGACATTTTACTAACCATAATCCTAAATTTTGTTTAAATGTGCTCAGTTTGGCTAGCTAATGGCTAACAAATACTGAAAGGATTTAAGCCAATAGTTAGTTGAAATCCAGACAAGTGTTGTACCCTAAGCAGCTAATAATAATAATAATAATAATAATAATAATAATAATAATAATAATAATAATAATAATAATAATAAAAGGACCTTATTTAAGTTTCTCCCTGGACCCCTAAAAGCTTAGCCTGGTTTAGGTTTAGGGCACTTTCAATACTAGAAACTATCATGATTTCTATACTTTAGGATATCGTGTGTCAAGAAACTATCTCCCACAATATAATTTCTATCCTAGTATCTCATGACTCATTTGTCTCTCTCATAGACAATCTTGATTTGCATTAAGATTTAGTTTCTTAGTTAGAGTTGGTTTCTTATGTTTTCTTTCTCTTTCTTCTTCAATAAATACAACGTCACATAAAAAAAACTATAAATGAGAGAGTAATTAATAGATTTAGAGTTTATGATGAAGTCTGTATTGGGAGTGTCTTTAGCCTCTACAACAGTTACACGATGACTGAAAATATGAAGCTTCTGTGTGCCTCATGTTTGCGGTCGCAGCTTGTGGTGTGGATGTATGCATTCATGCATGTGCCGCTTGTCTCGTCATTAGTTGCTCGAGCCTTGGATGCCTCTGTTTCATTTAACGCGGAGTCATATCGTTAACAAATTTCAATGATCAGAGTATAGTACTGTTTCTGGTCCTATTTTTTCAAGAAAGATGCCATGCTGGCATCTTGGGTAATTTCAATGATCAGAGTATAGTACTGTTCGTGGTCCTAATTTTTCAAGAAAGATGCCATGCTGATTGCATCTTGGGTTCTCTGATAAACTTGAAACATCGAAGACCTAAGTACAAATCTCAGGATATTTATGAGATATAGTCTATAACATGCATGCATTCTTGTATCACCGGCGGTTTGTAAACCTCTATCACCGCTGCAGTTTGGGGTCCTGTGGGAAACAATCACCCTATTTTTGGATCTTGTTTGAAAAAATGAACAGTGAAAATATGTGTTATTCACTACCACAGATTTAATTTGTACCCGAGGGACACATGGTTTTTTTTTTATCCTATTTGGAGGATGTGTTCCTAAAAATCAAATCGTGTAATGTAGCACTGGTGGGTGGTTGGGAAGCTGGACCGCCCCTAAAAATGGTCTTCATTTCCAGGGGCGGCCTCATCTTTGGGCCCGCTCCTAGAAATGACCTCTATTTTCAAGGGTTGTTCATATTAGGATCTGATTTTTCTTTCGGGCTGCCCCTAAGATGCCACCCTGGTAAACCAGCTAAATAATTTCATAACTTTTTCATATGATTTCAGATGATAAAAAAACTTTATATGAAAATTGTATAGCTTGAACAAATCTACAACTTTGTAGTTGAAAATATTTTCATTTGAGACTGTTTATTGATCCAAATTATCAACATTACTTGTGCTAGATGAGAAACTTAATAAGTTTGGAATCACATAGTTAAGACTGACTTCAATAGAACGTGCAAAAGCATTTTTGCCTCCTAATCTGCGACTGTTCACGCGAGGTAAAACCTCCAACAGACGAGGCAACTTTGGAAGCCAAACTGCCTTCGAGGAGAGAGGTGATGCAAAATTGCAATCCCTCTCTCCTCGAACGCATATGACGCAGGGCGAGCGGAGTCCAGGAGGACCGGCAGCTCCTTGCTCACCTCCTGCGGGTGCTCAGATGAGCTTGCACGACAGCTGTTCGTGAGGCAAAAGAAGTAATACCTCTCGCATTTTACCTCGTCTTGTTGGAGTCAGTCTTAAAGCAACCTACTAGATGTCAGGTTTGACCAAGCTAAAATGGTGTAAAATATGTATAATGCAGGGTATGTCCATATCTATAACATGTAAAATGAAAGGGAAACTAAAGCTTTTAGTAAGGAAGTTTTTTTGAAAACTCAATCTAAATATGTGTTTTCTATTTTTCAATTGAATAGAAAGGAGACACTTGTGAAGCAACCCGTAACAATATTTATCTTTTATATCATTAACTTTCTAGACTGCATATAGGGTGTGTTGTAAGAGTTCTAATAATATTTGAACTTATTTTCTACTTTTTCTACTTTAAATGAATTTCTACGTGCTTATGTGACATCCAAGCCAATTTTATGTCCCATTAGTGGCCCACGAGTGCTGTGTGCACAAGTTTAATTCCACATTGCTAGTTGAGCAAAGGTGAAACCAACTTATAAGCTCTTGTCTTCCAACTATAGTACCTTCGGGTTAATCCTTTTACACAAAGTGAAGACGAAAATGTAAGTAGGGTGCTATCGGGCTCGCCCCACGGAAGGGCTGGGCTATGCGGCTTTGAAGGGCAGGGTGTTACAAATGGCATCAGTGCCGATCCTCGCGGTTGCACGTATGGGTCAATGTGCAGGCATGAGACACATGGCGTGTGTGTTCTTAGGGTCCATTTGGCATAGCTCCATGGCTGCTCCTGGAGCTGTTTTGCAAGAAGCTGTGCCAAAGGAGTCCAAAAAAATCGCTTCGGGAGAGAAGCGAGCGAGTCGCTCCCTCTCCAGCTCTGCCTCCATGTTTCCGCCCTTGCCCTCGGGAGAGGGGCCCATGGATGACCAGCGCGACTGAAGGTTGCCGGCGAGCGCGGTCGAGGCGAGCTCTAGCGCCGGAGGCCGGGACGACGTCGTCCGCCACGAGAGAGGGGGGTGGAGAGCTCGAGGGGCGGCAGAGTTTGGGAGGGGTGGCCAGAGTAGCGCCGCAGGTGTACGCACCTCGACCGGTCGTAGACCATGTCTCCGCACAGCCTCTACTTGTCGGCCACCCGCCATGGAGAGGGGAGGAGCGGCGAACCTCGAGATGGTCGAAGGGGCCGGCCCCGACCGCCACTGCTAGTGCTGCCTCGAGCCACGAGGATCCCACCTCGGGGACGCCGTCGGGGAGGAGAGGGAGGGGACGGAGGGCCGGCAGCACGTGGATACGGTCACCACTGGGCGCCCTCTCCCCTGGCGACGAGAGAAGAGAGAGGGGCGAGAAGATGGGAGAGGGTGCGGTGGTGAATGGATAAGGTGAGGGTGAAAAGAGAATGGAGAAAAATAAGAAGGAAAGGGAAGACAAAATAATAGAAAGGGGAAAATAAAATAGAAAAATAAAAGAAGGAAATAGAAAAAAAGAAAAGAAAAAGGGTATTATGGACATTTCACCCTCTTATCCACCTACACAGCCAGGAGAAACTGCTTTGCCAAACATTTTTCTAAAACGGTTTCAGATTCACCAAAGAATCTGCTCCACCGGCACAACCACAGCCAGAGCTGCCACAGGCGCAGTCACAGCTGTGCCAAACGCACCCTTAGTAGGTACACGACATCTCGCATATCGTGTGTGCTTAGTAGGAACACTGTATGACACATTGCATGGCGCCCTGGATGTACTAGTGTGCGCCAAGAGGAACGTTCCTAGATACTTTCTCAAGTGTTTTAATTTGTGTGGGTGAGTTGGACCGACGAGAACATCGGGTTCGTTCTTTGAAGGGTTGTGTATGTGACATCCATCCCAATTTGATGACCCATAAGTGTTGTGTGCACGAATTTAGCCCCACATTGCTAGTTGAATAAAGGTGGAACTAACTTATAAGCCATTGCAACTTCGGATTAACCTTTTTACATGAAGCAATGATGAAAGTGTAAGTGAGGTGATATGTGTAAGCGGGCTCGCCGCACGAAAGGGCTGGGCTAGGCGGCTTTGGAGGCGGGGTGTTACAACTTATCCAAAGTAATTATAAATTGAACTGCATGTACTTCTAATAAGTTTAAAAAATATCATTGTAGCCCATATTAAGAGATAGATGAAAAATCATTTGCTTGCTTGGGATAAGTCGATACTCTATATCTAAACTAACACAAAATAATTATAATAATATCTAATTTTTGTCACAAAACTCTAAAAAATTGCAACACAACATATTTTTTATGTCTTATAATAGCATAAAATTTTGAGATGTATACGAGTTATTTGAAACTGTTTGAGTGATGTGCCCAATTGTGAACAATGTATAAAGCTATTTTCTTAAATCATTTGAATTTTTTATGATAAGATTATACACTAATAATATGTTGCCACGTAAAAATTTAGATTTTTCCAACAAAACATTCATATTATTGTAATTATTATGTAATAATTTGGATATAGTTATTTGAAATGGGATACAATAGAATATATCAGACTAAATATATTTTTTATAATTTTTTAATATTATAGAAGGTACATATAGTTCAACATTAAATTATTTTTGCTAAAACATAGAAATTCAATTAAAGGATAAAAATACCAAATCTATTCAAAAATGATTGAAAGTTCTAGAAAATAACTTATATTAAGTATATTATATATACAAGATATATTAATATATATTAGATAATTATTTTAATATGTTAGTTCACAATGGTGCAATTAAATGCAAAAACAAAAAGAAAAGTGCTAACAATTTTTAGCCCAAAAGGCCCAGTAAACCCAGGTCCTAGGTCGTAAATCGCATATTCGACGACCCTAATCCTTCCGAAACTCTAAAATTTCATATAAAAGCCCCCTCCCAAACAATAACTCTCCCATCCCCCTCCCCCACCCGGTCACCCCTACCTCCCACTCTCCCCTGCTGTCGCACACGCGCAATTCTCCCCTCATGCTGTGACCTTCCTCGATGCCCTTCTCCACCGCGGGCGCACCTCCCCCAGCGACCATCTTCACCGTGGGTGCACCCCCCCCCACCGTATCCATGGCGGCGTGAGATGGGTGACAAGGCGACCCAGCATCTTCCTTCCCCCTCGGTGAGCTCCCTCCGGCCAGATCCGCAACGGTGCTAGGTGGGTGGCGCAGCAGGCTCGGCAGCTCCCCCCGGCATCCTCCCCTCCCCTGACTGAATATGCGGGGCCGCTGTCGGATCGATGACGGTGCTGATGGCCCGACATCCTCCACCTGCCGGATCTACGGCATCGTGGTGCGGGCGCAACTAGCGGCGGGCAAGGTGGCGCGGGCAGGTGACACTTCGTGGTGTGTTTTTTTACTTTTTTGTTCTGTTTGTTGTTTTGAAATTTCATTTCTGGGGGCGGCTGTTGATAAAGCCGCCCTTAGAAATGGCATTTTCAGGGACGATTGCCATGGTCGCCCTTGAAAATGGCCCATTTATAGGGACTCCCTCGTCTTTGTAGTAGTGATTACAATCAGTTCGTGAATGAGTAATTAGTGATACGTTTTGTTGAGAGTTGAGACAAGTCACAAACGTTATTTGTTATCGGTGATGCTGATTATTAACCTCAAATGTAAGCTAGCTGATGAGTTGGCATAATTAGAGAAGACCTAAAATATATCGCCGGCCAGACGGCCGCCTAAGGCCCTGTTTAGTTTCAAAATATTTCACCAACTACTTATCACATCAATCTCCGGATACTAATTAGGAATATTAAATGTGAATTAATGACAAAACTCATTCCACAATCCCTATCTTAATTTTCGAGACGAATCTAATGAGCCTAATTATGACATGATTAGACAATGTTGTGCTACAGTAACCAATCTCTAATGATGGATTAATTAGGCTTAATGGATTCATCTTGCGATTTCTAGTCCATTCGTGTAGTTAGTTTTGTAAGTAGTCTACATTTAATACTCTTAATAGACCTTGGAAGGAATCCCAAATTTTTTTTCCAAAAACTTCTAACAAACTGAACAGGGTCTAAAGCGGCAAGCTTGCACTATAGAACACGTGTATCAATCAACCTCAGCGAGGTCCATATTTGAACACGGAAAAACTCTGTGTTTCTGTCAAAGACTTGGGACATGCAGGTAAGTCTCTATACACACCTAACTATAAGTGCCAAATTTAACAAGGATCTTTAGTGAAGAATTGAATTTAATTGTTGTATGGTGTGTTTAGTTCGCCAAATTTGTATAAATGAATAGTGCATTGAAGTATAAAGTTGTAGAAAAATGTGTGTTGGAGTATGTGCTGTGAGAGAAGATGTGACTCGATGTGATAGGTGAACAATAAATTAGAATGAAAATTAAGACAAGAACAGCCTCTATAAAAAATTAAGACAAGAACAGCCCCTATAAATAAAATATAACGTCGTCTATCTCGCCACCTGTTGGCACCTTTTCGGAGCCAACAAGCACGCAAGGGCAGCTGTCGCAGCGCCTCTGCGTTGACACCAGTCAGACCGGTGTGGGTGACCGGTCAGACCGGTCGCTGGCGAGATTTCGGTGGTAGACCTCCGAACGTCACCCGGGCAAGATCCTGTCGGGGTGGCGCACGCAGGGTTGCTCTAGGGTCAGCAAGGCCACCTAGAACGCCTTCAGACGTCATGGAGACGAAGGAAGAACAACAAGCTAGGAAGAGATAAAAGTAAATACGAGACAAATAAAGATAAATATGTTTGATCGATTGGATGATGAACCTCAATCGGCCGTAGCCCTTTATATTTATAGGGTGGGGAGGTCTTGCCCCGCAAGGAAGTCCTTTTACAAGTCTAATTCTATCAGGACTTTTTGATTTGACTCGGACGCGGGGCACCGGTCTGACCGGTCAAGGGCACCGGTCTGACCGATGTGGCTTGCCGGACTGGCTACAGCGGCCAGGACCGGTCAGACCGCCTTAGGGCACCGGTCAGACCTGTCTGTCCTGCCTGGTCGGCTTTGTGCCACTTTTGAGTGTCAACATATGCCCCATGTTTTTTGGCGAAGTATACGTGCCAAAAAATATTTTTCTAAACTAAAAAACACTTAGGACGATGTCTATCAAACACCGACCGTATACACATTTGCTCAAGTCGAGGTTGACGCATGGTTCGGCCTCCGCTCCTTTCGGGTCCGTGTTGACTTAGCTGACCTCTCTTCATTTGGTTGTTCCATTGCTCCTCACTTCCGCAATCTTTGCAATTTCCTCTTTTGAGTGTAGGATAAGCCTGAGGGACACCACCTCGGCTGTATACCTTTAAAATTTTGCTTATCACTATCTTTACTTGCCTTAATATTAGTACATACATCACCTTGAACCAAATTATTACTACAAGCAACCGGTCTTTGCAATGCACCACTTGGATATGCAATAGGATATTGAATCATATATGGTTTCATGTACATACTACTATAATCAGAAGGTGAATAATAACAAGGACAATACCAAGAACATGGCATAACTGACCCAACAAAAGGATATGGTGCAAGTGCATGTTTACCTTGTTGGTGATGCATACCTTCATGTCTTGGTGGTGCTTTTACGCCTTTTGCACCTTCGGCAGATTTCTTCGATTCCTAGCAGCTCCCTTCCTCTTATACTTGGCCAGGAGCTCTTCAAAACTCAGCATTGCTCTTTTCTTAGGCTTGGAGCATCTTGAAGCCTCCTGGAACACCGGTCAGACTGGTCTGATATACCGGTCAGACCGGTCGGAGCACCGGTCAGACCAACCTGCACATCGGCCAGACCGATCGACGCTTTGTCGACCTTCTCTGTCTTGTCTTGCCCCCCAAGCGTTGAAGTCTTCGCTGAAGCCTTGGGGATCTCCTCCAGAAGTACCTTCTCGTCTGGTCTTTGCTCTCCAATGATCACATTCTTTTCCTTAGCCTTTTCAACTTGATCCGGTCGAATAAGCACCTTAGGATTTGATAACTCAAGAATATTCACAAAGGCATAAGTAGGAAAAGGATTTTCGTCGACTTGCATCTCATGAAATTTTAAACGACCTTCATTAATGGCCGATTGTATTTGCCGACGAAAAGTATTACAATCATTGGTAGCATGAGAAAAAGACTGATGAAATTTACAATATGCACGTCTTTTTAATTGATCAAGAGGTGGTATAGTGTGAGTTATTTTAATTTTACTTGAATTAAACAATTCATCAAATATTTTATCACACTTAGCCACATCAAAAGTAAATTTCATCTCTTCCCGACTCTTATTAGACGGCTTTAGAGAAGCACAAATGTCTGCTTTATCATTAGGTGACCTTGTAAATTCAGCAGCACACGCATCTTTACTCTCATCATCTGAAGACTCATAATCTAGCATATGCATATTAGGACGATCAGACTTGAGCCGAGTATCTTTGCTTCGGCTTTCTTGAGCTAAAGCTCTTGTTAAAACTTGGGCAACATTAGAAAATTTATGACCATCTAGTTTTTCTCTAATATGAGATCGTAAACCATTTAAAGCTAATTCAGCAAGATCCCTCTCGGAGATAACAAGACTATAACAACGATTTTTTGTTTCTCTAAACCTCCTAATATAATTAGCAACAGGCTCATCATGTTTTTGCCTAACCCATGTTAAATGACTCAACCTTAACTCATTATCTCCACTATAAAAGTGATCATGAAATTTTTGCTCTAATTGTTGCCAAGTATGAATAGAATTAACAGGTAATGAAGCAACCCATGAAAAAGTATTGCCAGTTAAAGATAAAGAAAATAGGCGCACTTTTATTTCCTCTATGGCACTATCTTCTCCAAATTGGGCAAGATATTGACTAACATGCTCCCAAGTAGTTTTGCTATCATCCCCATTAAACATTATGAATTCAGGACAACGCCAACCAACAGGATAGGGAACCGAATCAAAACTAGCAGGATACGGCTTTTGATATGAAGAATTTTTATATTTTACTTCTATCCCATAGTCATCTCTCATTTGTTTAGCAAGATTAGCATTAAACCTATCGATGACTTCTTGTACAGTGGTTGACATTGGCGTAGTTGAAGCGTTCGATTGCAACACATTAGCTTGTGTAGATGGGTTTGGGGGATTGTGCTGCAAACGGCTATTAGGTTGTGTATTAGGAACAAACCCATATCCAGTGCCTGTTCCAAAAGAAACCATAAACAGAACACCATGAACTACTGTAGTATCACCAGATCGGTCAGAGGCAGCCTGAGCGGGAGGTATAGTAACTAAAAACTCCGAAGAAGAGGGGTATAGCACCACAGTGCCAGCACCGGTCTGATCGGTTGGACCCATCGGTCTGACCGGTCTGTACTGACCAGACGGCGGTGGTGTTGTTTGTCCTACAAAATAGTTCAACGGCATTCCATATTGAGGATTAAACATGAGTGGAGCTGATGTACTAGCCGATGGGATCTGAGGTGACACAGTTTTAGGAATAGATGCATCATCATCACCTTCCTCTACACGTTTACCAAGACTCTTATCTACCATGTTTTGCATATTTTTAATTATTGCTAAACGAAAATTATCCATAATAGTAGTAAGGTCATTGGTATTAACAAAAGAGGATGGAGGCGTTGATGTGCTTACAGTGACTGGTACCTCAGGTGGTGGAGCGTCGGTGATCTCTTTAACCTTCTTCACCTTGCCTTCACGAGTCTTCTTGAAGTGCGACAAGTAGTGAAGTCAATCTCGCTCAGCCTTCTCCTTCATGAGACCTTCTATAACCAAACGATCTTGTTCAACTTGTTTCTTCATGAAGTCCTCCATGGCTTGGCGATCTTCAGGCGAGAGCTCCACATCATCGACGCCGATGACGTTGTCTTGATCAAGCTCAGTCCTCGAGCCCATTGCACTGGAGTTAGATAGATCAGTTAAAATAGTCAGATCTTCTTCCCCGGCGGAGTTGCCAACTTGTTGGCACCTTTTCGGGGCCAACAAGCATGCAAGGGCAGCTGTCGGAGCACCTCTGCGTTGACACCGGTCAGACCGGTGTGGGTGACCGGTTAGACCGGTCGCCGGCAAGATTCCGGCGGTAGACCTCCGAACGTCGCCCGGGCAGGATCCCGTTGGGGCGGCGCATGCAAGGTTGCTCTAGGGTCAGCAAGGCCACCTAGAACGCCTTCAGACGTCGCGGAGACGAAGGAAGAACAACAAGTAGTAGATTAGAAAAGATAGGAAGAGATAAAAGTAAATACGAGACAAATAAAGGTAAATATGTTTGATCGATTAGATGATGAACCTCAATCGGCCGTAGCCCTTTATATTTGTAGGGTGGGGAGGTCTTGCCCTACAAAGAAGTCCTTTTACAAGTCTAATTCTATCATGACTCCTTGATTTGACTCGGATGCGAGGGCACCCGTCTGACCGATCAAGGGCACCGGTCTGACCGGTGTGGCTTGCCGGACCGGGTACAGCGGCCAGGACCGGTCAGACCACCTTAGGGCACCGGTCAGACCGGTCTGTCCTGCCTGGTCGGCTTTGTGCCACTTTTGAGTGTCAACACCACCTAACGCGGCAATGCATATGCATGCATATCATGCACTGTACATCGACATACGATCGTTAATCTAAGCTCGTTGGAGAAAAGGCAGGAAGGTTTGGGATTTGTCCATCGTCGCGGGCACGACGACGGACGCGGACCTCGACAATGTCTAGTCAAAGCCGGACAAAGGATGATGGCGACTCCATATGCATCTTGATCAAACACACGTCCCGTCGCCCGCCAACGGAATGGAGATGCTTCCCACGCGTGGATTAATATTTTTTCAGAGGCGACTACATGAAGAGACCTCTCCATTTAGTCATACATGGAGAGTCCTCCCAGGTTACTTCCTGCGACACAAAATTACTTCTCTCAATAGAAAAGATGCGCACACGAGGAAGTAACTTTTAATCATACATGGAGAGCCCTTCCAAGTTACTTCCTGCGACACAAAATCACTTCCCTCAACATAAAGAAGCACACAAGAGAAAATAACTTTTAGTCATACATGGAGAGCCCTCCCAGGTTATTTCCTGCGACACAAAATTACGTCTCTCAACAGAAAGAAGCACACAGGAGGAAATAACTTTGTGTCGCAGGAAGTAACTTTGTGTCGAGAGAAGTAACTTTGTGTCGCGGAAAAGTTACTTTTGTGTCGTAAGAAGTAACCTCGGAGGGCTTTACATTTAAGAATAAATGAAAAGGCCTCTCCGTTTAGACTTTACGTATTTTTTATATTGATTCGTACCTGCGTGCAGTTTTGCTTTTCACTCAAGAGTCGGGGGCCCATCTTGCATAGTGTGTATTCCCTGTACCCCAAAATGTCGAGTTCACTTTGGTTTTTATTTCTAGATTTATAGATTTAGCTATTAAATCCCTAACCAGGCTAGACTAATACAAGATGCACATGTTTGGTTGCTTGACCAGGGTACTTAGGGGGGCTCCTATATGTCTTGTGGAATGTGGATAAGAGTTGTAACTTCCAACCCACCAAAGCTCATCTAACTTACTAGTTATTTTTTCTCACTAGCCCACCTCAAGACTATTAATTAAAAAATGTTTCAACATTTTTAAGAAATGTTTCAACATTTTTCAGAAATGTTGATTTCGTCAACATTTTTCAAAATGTTACGACATTTTTTAGAAATGTTGGACAACATTTTCTAAGCTCTCTCCAATGTTCCAACATTTTAAAGAAATATTTCAACATTTTAAAGAAATGTTGATTCCGTCAACAGTTTTTCGCCAATATTTTTCAAAATGTTCCAACATTTTTTTAGAAATGTTGGTCAAAGCACCGGCAGCGGCGCGCGGCAGACCGGCCGGCCAAGGCAGCGCGCACGCGGAGCGGCAGGCTCTGCGACAACAACCGCCATGGCCGCCGCCGGCGGAGCTCAGCGTGCAGCCACAGCGCGCGGCCAGAGCTCGGCGCGCACAGCCATGGCGCGCGGCCCGGCCGGCCCTGACCGCGGAGCACCCACGCGAACGTGCCCGGCCGGCCATGGCTGCGGTAGGGAACGAAGGCTCGTCGGCCGGCCATGGCCGAGCACGGCCTCTGGGCTGCGGCCGGGCAGCCCCGGCAGCGCGGCGGTGGGTTGCGCGAAGGAGGTGTGGCGGGCGGCGGGGAGGCACTTCAGTGGCCGAGGAGGGCGGCGGGGAGGCGCGCCGGTGGTGGTGGTGGCCCAGGTGGTCGGGGAGGAGCTCCCACGCGACGGCGGCGCGTCAGCGGCGGCGGCAGGCAGTGTGGGGCGCAGCCGCGCGGGGGTAGAGGAAGGGTGGGGAAAGAGATATGGTTTGGTGATTTGGGTTGTTATTGGGTTTATAGTTCAATAAGTTTCTACCTTCCGGAAGATGTATAGGATTCCCGGGTACTTAGCTATTCTCCCGCAATGCAAAAGGCGTCCGCAAGCCAGACTTAGGGGGTGTGTTTGCGACCGGACGGCCTAGCCTGCCCCAACTGCTGCAACGCAACTTGTTTGTACACTTGTACTGAATGAGCCCAGACCAGATGAGCTAGTGTTTGTGAGTTGTGACCTACTCCATAGTCCCTAGCCGGGCTGAGAGGCCAAGTCGGAGACCAACATCGCCCGCATACGCCGCGCAGAACCGTGCTCCCAGGAAACAAACCTCAGCGGTGTATCCCGGGAGGCAGAGGCAAATCTAAGGGTGGTTTGTGGGTGCTGCACCCACAAAAATATTGAAAAATGTAATTACTATTAAAGATAAAATTTCAGCATGCTAGCAGATTAAATCCTCACATTTATCAGAGAAAGGCACCTTGTCAGGGTTTGTTACCGTCGGCAAATAAATTTGTACAATCGCGTGTCGGGAACCGCACGGTGGCACAAGAGACACAAGGGATTACTCTGGTTTGGGCCTCCGGAGAGTAATACCCTACGTCCAATCTGAGAGGGAGTGTTCTTTTTGCTCAAGAGTTCATAGTAGGGGTTACAAATTGGTCGGGAGAGGGTCTCTGCGCCCAAGTCCCTGGTGCGCGTGCACGTGGTTCTTGTAGCAGAGTTCTGCATACGTGAGTGGGTGTGAACGACTGTGGGGTGTTATGAGATGAGATATCGATCGGGTGTGAATTGTGATGATGTGTAAGCATATGTCCATGTGACCCCCTCCCTCCCCTTTTATAGTTGCAAGGGGAAGGCCTACGGGGGTAAAAACGGGAATGGAAACTAGATTACAGTGTAGGGTGTCCTTCTCCACGTCAGACGGTATGGCGGGGCGGCGGGAGCAACTAGGGACTGTAGCGAAGTAATTGTTGATGGCATAGGCCTCCCAGAATTGCGGGCTCCGACTAGTCAGCGCCGAGGCTCCTCGGGCTCGTCTCCGGGTAGTCTGATCGTCATAGGCTCCGTACCATGCCCCCATCAGCGGAGTAGGTATGCGTCTTTCCCGGGTACTGTGAGTGCCCCTGTGTGGACGGAGTGGCCCGCACTATGCCGTTCGTGGCATAGTGGGCGGCGCGCACTGTGCTGTTCGTGGCACAGTGGCGGCCATGCCTCCTGACACCGGACATCCCTTGTCAGTACGACCCGGCGTGGAGGGGACTGCACATGGCAGCGTGGGAGCAGGCGTGCGCGGGACGTCCGCCATTTCGGGAGCGGGCCCCGGCTTTAGTTGCCTTCGCCGCGAAGGCTGAGCTTGCCGGGGACAGAAACTACTCGTGCGGACGAGTAGTCGGAGGCGGGACAGAAACTACTCGTGCGAACGAGTAGTCGTGGCGGGAGGCGGGAACTTGTCGTACGGACCGCCACACGGATGGAAACTCGTCGTACGGACCCCCGAGTACTCGGAAACTTGTCGGATGGGCCGCCAAGTACTCGGGGTGGGTGGTGCCTGCGCGTGCAGGCCGCCAAGTGCCTGTCTTGATGGACACTGGTCGTACGGGCAGCCAGGTGCTTGGTGGCATAGTACTTCGTTGTACGGACCGCCAAGTTCTCGGTATGTCAGTTTGTACTGTACCTTTTGGTGGTCGTGGTGGGCCCTGGTATAAGGCCTCGTCAGTAGCCCCCGAGCCTGGTGAGGGAGTCAATGACTCGTTCCTAGGCTCAGTGGTCATGGTGATGAGGAGGTAAGTTGTGTTTTCCTGGCGGGGGCGCGCGAGTGCACCCACGGGTGGTAGCCCTCGAGCCCACGGGCAAGTCGGAGACTTGTGCGTGGGGTTAAGTTGCGAAGATTTTCATACTGTTGCGCACTGCGTGAACTGCGCGTCGTGGGGTAAATGGCGAAGATTTCACGCCAGTAGTTGGATTCGCGGGCCCGTCACCGGTGACGTGGCGGCGTGCTCGTGCGCGATTGGTGCCGGTGGGCCCGCCTTTTGAGGGGCGTCGCTTCGGTTCGTGGGAGGCGTGGCCCGAGGCGGGACCGGGCGTTAACTGTTGCGCGCACAGTTACCGCCCCTTTATATGCGGTGGCCGCCAGTTGGGGTTTTCCCTCCTTTTCTTCTTCCTCACTCTCCCCGCCGCCGCCGCTTCTCCTTCATCCTCGCATCCTTCGCGCACGTGCCCTCTTACCTTTTTCGACTCTGGTCTCGAGCTGCCGTCGCCATGTCGAACTGGACGCGCTCCTACGTGACCTTCTCCAAGATCGACCGCCTCGTCGCCGATGGCATGCTCCCGACGCGCACCGAAGTTGAGGAGTGGAAGCTCCCCGGGGCTGAGGTCCCCCCAATCCTGCGGCGGGGTATGTCGTCTCGTTCGTGGCCTTCCACGAGCGCGACTTCTCCATACCGGCGGGGCGGTTCATCCGCGTCGTGCTCGAGGAGTATGGCCTGCAACTCCAGCACCTCAATCCGAACGGCACCCAGCAGATGGCGGCATTCGAGACGCTGTGCGAGGGGTACTTGCACCTCGACGCCCACTGGGACTTGTTCAGGTACTTCTACAAGTTCGTGTGCCTGAAGGATGGAGGCCACGCGGCGGCGATAGGGTGCGCCGGGCTCCGGGCGAAGCAGGGGAGGTCAGATGAGTACATTCGCACCTTCCTGACGAGCTCCAACAGTGGGTGGTATGGGGACTAGTTCTACCTCAAGAACGACCCCCGGCACCAGCTCCCGGCGTACGACGGCTTCTGGTTCGACCATGCGCCGGACAAGTGGAAGTGGGGGCCGGAGAAGAAGGACCAGTCCCGACCACCTCTTCAAAGCGGTCTCGACGCTCTCCGGGCGCTCTGCACCTGTGGCGTGGATTTCGTGGCCATCATTGGCGGCTACCATGAGAGGGGATCATCCAGCTCCGCCGGCGGCCCCTTCGCCTTTCCGAGATGACGGCCGCCCAGGCCCTCTTCGTGGGGACGGTGACGGCCAACCCCCCACCCTCGGAGGACGAGGTCCAGCGTCGGGTGGCGCAGGCGACCGGGATCACTCACGTATTCTGGCCACCGCCAGATTTGCTGCCAATGCTACACCACCTGAACACCGTGGCCTTTGTAAGTTTCCCTTTGACAATTTCCGACTTGTTCTGGGATTATTGTGTCGGGCTCTGATTCTTTCACGCTTGCTCAGATGGCGAACTTGCACGTCGTCCCCTCGCGGGCTCCACTCGTGGAGGATTTGGCGCGCACCCGACTGGCCGCCGCGACGGAGAGACGGCGGGCCGACCACAAGAAAGCGCACCAGCAGAAGGAGATCGCGAAGCGGAAACGGAATGACCATCGTGCGGTGTGTCGGCACGCTCAGGAGGCGAATGTCTCCGAGGACGAGGACCCCATGCAGTCTCCCCTGTGGACCGGCAACGACAGCTCCGAGTTCGAGTGGACCGATGATGGGTCGCCCGCACCTTCGCAGCCGCGGGCCGGGTCGGAGTCCGCACCAAACGCCGCAGAGGCCAGCTCAAGCCGGTGGGCGTCGCACCGGTCTCCTCGGGGGGATCAGTTCGAGCTGCGCACTCATTCTCCCCAGCGCGGTTGCCGCGCCTCCACGGAGAGGAGGAGCTCCCCCGGCGTGGTGACTCTGTGCGCCGTCCATCAGGGCGCGACGCTCCGCATCGTCCCTCTTCAGGCGACTAGTCGCGTTGGAGGTCGCACCCCCCGCAGAGACGTGCGTCGCGGGAGGAAAGTACCACACCGAGGGCTTCTCCCCCGCCCAAGGCTCAAGGCGGAGGATCGAATATCCCTCAGTGGCGCCTCCAGTCCGTGATCGTCGCTGGGTCCAGGCCGGCTCCTGCCCCGACTTCTGCTCCAGCTACGTGGAGCAAGCGAGCGGCCCCTACTCCGAGCTCGACCTCGGGGAGCTCGAAGTGGCCCCGCCTCATCACGTCGGGGTAAGTTCCAACTTGTTGGTTTCCGATTAGTTTTATGAATTGCTTGGAGATGTGTTTTTTGCATAGTTCTTCATCGTGACGTTTCTTGTATTCCAGCCGCCCTGCGCTTAGCACAATGAAGCCGCGGCCGTGAAGACGCTGCGCTGGCAAGCGCAGGGTACCGGAGGTGCGCCCCCACCGGCCGCCCCACCGCCGATCCTTCTTTTGGGTCAGACTGGCCAGGAGGCGGGTGAAGGGGCCACGACCCAGGAGGCAGGGGTCCCGCCAACGGACGCCGAAAGCCTCGCGCGTAGTGACCTGTCAATGGGGCAGATGGGTTTAGGGGTGCTGCCCCCACAGAGGAGGAGCTCTCGGCCCGTGCGGCCGTGCTGGAGAGGTGCCTGTCAGGCCCTCAAGAGCAAGCCCCCGAGGCGCTAGCCCATGAGGTGCCAGCCCCCGGGGCGGCTGTGCCGGCGGGCCACGTTGAGGCGCCAGCCCCTGAGGCACTGGCGGAGGCGAGTGACATCGTCGCGGACGTGGAGCAGGCCGTCCCTGTCTTTGAGGAGACTTCGGTCGCGACAAACATCGTCGTGACCGAGGACGTCGTTCCTGTTGCGTCAACGGCTCCGTCGACGATCGGCGCCGTTCCCCCGCCGGTGCCCCCCGAGATCCTCGTCATCCCGGAGTCCCCTTCCCCCACCGCTCTTCCCCATGTGGTGGCGGAGGAGTTACTGCAGCCTCCGACTTGGGAGGTCGGAGACAGCTTGAGGGGTCCGGGCCTGGACCCGTCTGGATGGTGCCTGTTTCACGAGTCGAGGCCTCCGTCGACTTCGACGTCGACAGCGTTGCGGAATCCGTAGCGCGCCAGAACCTCGAGAGGGGCCTGCGCCAGAGTGAGCGGGCGCTCAGGGAATTGATCCTTCCGGCCACGAGGGTGAGTTGATTCTTTCATTTTCTTTTCTCTGCTTGTCTTCCAATCTCGTCATTCTTGCTAATCGTGAAGCTTCTCGTGATGCAGGAACTCGTTGGGCGCGACACCAACAGGTCTCGTGCCATCGAGGCGCTCCAAACGGAGAAAGTGCAGCTGGAGGCACAGCTGACCGCGACTCGCCTTGTCGTGGCGGCAGGCGAGGCTGGCAGAGCGGCCGAGTGCGCCGCCCTCGAGGCGAGGGTGAAGTCCGCGGAGGACGATGCGGCTGCCGTGCAGGCGGAGAGGAACGCCCTACAGGCGAAACTGGCCAAAGCAGAGAAGGCTGTAGCGGAGCTGCGATCAAACGCCCACGCTGCCGCCTGAGCTGCCAGCCAGGAGAAGGCAGAGCTCAAGATGTGAGTGGGCCGGGCCGAGTCAGACCTCCAGGTGGCCCGTGAGAGAGTGACGGCTCTCGAGGCCCAAGTCAGTGACGCCGCCACTGAGGAGAACAGGCTTCGTGAAGTTGCCCAGAAGCGCGAGCAGGAGATTCTCAGTTAGTGCCCCGTGACCTGTGGTCTTCACATTTTTCATCCCTGCGCAGTTGCTTGGTTTCATGACATTATCTTGTTTTTGGGGCGGGCAGGTCTCCGTGTGACCCGTGACAGCTTGACGAAGCAGGTCGCAGACAAGGAGAGCCTCATGACCACTCAGCTCATCAAGAACCAGGAGTTGGTGGATCTTGCCCGTGAACTCTCCGAGAAGCTGGAAAGTACGGGGCGCACCCTTACTATATTTTACCTTTTCTTGATGAAATGCTCTCTGCTAACGCTTGTCTTCTTCTTTCTTTTCCTTAGAAACCGTGATGAAGCTTGAGCAGGCGCGGAAGTCATGCGAGGAGACTAGGAAGTCCCTCGCGGAGGTGTAGACGATCCGCGACAACATGGCTCGAGTTGTCCCGAAGGTGCTGACGGACCTCGGAGTCGCCCCTGCTCCCACCTTGGCAGACCGCCTGGCACTTGCTGTCGGAACAACTCGGCAGCAAGCACTGGCCGTGGCGCGTGACATGGTGCGCAAGGTGGTCGCCATGTTCCTGTCGCACTACCCGGAACTGGACCGCAAGTTGTTGAGCGAAGGATGGTGTCCCGGCTATGATAATGATGCCTACGACGCCTTCGAGAGGGTGTTGACGTTTGATTATCGTTGCAAAGTTCGTTTGGACTTGCAAGCAGACAAATCCTCCATCGTAGTCAAGAGACCCTTCTTCCCTTGAGTGGTGAACCCAAGGTATCGAATCCGTGGAACAATGTGTAATGCAAGATCCAATCTAATAAGTGGAAAACGCTTTGATCTTGAAAGGGGTTTTTTGCTTCTAATCTAAGGAAGAACCATGAAAACACATCTAATCTACTAAACACCGGAGGTAGCAAGAGAAAGAGGAGGTAAAAACCGATCTAGAGATTAGATCGGGTCTTTTGTTGAAGTTCTAAAACCAAGAAGAAAAAAGCAAATGAATCTCATTAAAAGCCTCTTTAAATCGTGGCTTCCATTCCAACCCTCAAAGGCACCTACCGTACACGTGATCAACATCCTGTCACGATGCCCCATTTTTGTGTAGGTGAACCTAAGAGCACGTTCATGAAGAACGTGTTGAAAACGCTCGGTAAGTCAGGTATGCACCTCTAGCCACCATGGCTACAAGAACATCATATGCAATCTATCCGCGGAATAGATCGGAGAATAAGAAAACCCAAGCGAAGACAAAGTCATAAAGAAAGCACTTGATCGCTAGAAATCGGATTCAATCTTGCAAATTCAACATGAAGTATAGTACATGGGCAAGATCACCACCGGGATCCAACCTTGACCTTGATCCTTGCTTCTAGGACTCCGACGTGGTATTCCATGCAAGGTTCCCATGTCGGCTAGGGAAACCCTAGTCAACCATCTCGACCCTCTCCTCTCCGGAAGGGTGTCCCTCTCTTCTCTGCTCCTCGGCGGCGGATGACGAATTGCTTGATGCGTGGCTCGAGGCACGGGGGCTATAAATAGCCCGAGGATCACCTAGGTCAAAGGGGGCGCAAAACCGGGCCCGGAATGGGCTGGGCCGACCGGGCCAGGGCCTTATCGGCCCGGTTCGCTCCCGGTTTTCTTCCAGACGCTTCTCGTGATTTCCTGACTTTTTGCCGAGTTGCACGTGGGTCCTTGACATCGTCATTTTCCTCGCAGTTTAGATAAGGGTGCTTTGCGTATGAACTCCCGCATCTTCCGTCTAGGTCCTCGACACTTCTCGGCTTCACGCTTTAGTCCTTGGTTCATTTGGAGTCATGTTCATCTTGTATCTTGACTTGTCCCGGGGTCCATGATCTTCTCGTAAAACCCTTGATGAACTTTACACGAAAGTCCTCATTTAGGCTTTTGATTCCTGTGTAAACAATAAACTCCAAATACCATGCACGAGTGCGAACTTGACATATAATGAGGGTTAGGATCGTTAGTGTGAATAACAAATTAATACCAACATAGAAGGTAAACATGTGGCTAGGTTGACGGAAATCGACCGCCAACATCCCCCCATGCTTAAACCTTGCTCGTCCTCGAGTAAGCCTTCAATGGATATCAGCGTTGCCTTTCATCGTTCACACCCTGCACTTCATCATACATGAGAAAACATAATGCTCTCTAAATTTATATTCATTAAAGTTCCATAATGTACTAACTTTTATCTTTATGGAGGGTAGATATCATTCAAGCTCTTTCCACAAGTACTTGATCATGCTCTCAAACTTTTAAATAAATCTCAGAAATTTTGAAAAATAAAGAATGAGATAAAGAGAAAAATTGCTTTACCAAGATCAAAAATAACCATCTTGCACTTTGCTCATGTATTCTCATCTCATCTTGTCTCTCAAGCCTACTTGTTCTACTCCTTTCCTCTCTCAAAGTATATGGTGGAAAGCTTTATGTGGAGCTATAGGAAAGTTTAGTCCTACCAAGATATTATAGTTGAGATATTATTAAAACAAGACTAGCTTCTCATGGTCTTACCGAGACTCGTCAAAAAGGTCATTGGAAAAATAATGTTCTCAAGGAGGGGGGAGAGAAAAATACACACACTTTGAGATAGGTGGACATGTGCAAATTGCAAAGAGTGATCCCGAGGCACAAACGAAGTCCTCGTGTTATCGGATTGCACATGTTTGGAAAGATGAATATAGGTCTTGATCTTGAATCCTCTTGAAAACTCAAAAAGCACTAAACATATCTAGAGAACCGGGGAGCATTATTATTTATTATTTTTTTCATTCTTCTTTTTTTCTTTTTCTCATCATACTTTTTCTTCTTTATCATTTTTTTCATCATTTTTTTTCTTTCATCATACTTTTTCTCTCTTTTTTTTATTTGCTCCCCTTGAATTCTAGACTATACTAGCACTTCCTTGGCAAACCCCCCTGCTTAGACGTTTGCTCATCCTCGGGCAAAAGAGGTGATAAATATGCCAAGGTGGAAATTGAAGCTCTCATATTTTCTTAGAGAGAGATACACGAAAAATCTCCTAGGGATCCTTTTGGAAGTCTCCCTTACTCACTTGAAGCACCTTCCTTGTAATCTTTCTCAAAATATTCATCCATACTCATATATTGGGTTGTGGTCAAGGAGGTGAACACAAAAAAGATATGTTTGAGTTTTGTGGTTGGATATCCGGTGAGGTTTGCGAAATTCCCAATGTGGAAACTCACAATGCACGGATAGAAGAGGCTAGCATAAAGAACGATACACAAAAATGGAATGACCAGCTTCTTAGTCTCGGGCCAGAGAAATCAGGCCTTGAATTAATGCACCCAAAAATAAATCTTGTATATACTAATGTTTTGCACTCAAGTAAGTTTGGGCTTTGGATGGGTAGAGCAAAATGCAAGCGGTACTCATTACAAGGTTAGCATAACTTTTTGAGAATAAAAAGGTTCTTTGATTCATTCAAAATTGAGAGCAACGAAAAAGAACTATGGGACTTGAGTTATCATAACCTCCGCACAAGATTAGGCTAGCATTTAATTAAATTTCAGATTCATATTAAAAGAGAGCACTAGCTTAAACATGCATAACAAGCGCAAAGATGAGCAAAGCGGCAACTTTCATCATATATCAACATGGCATCAACTTCTTATCTTCACTAAAGGTGATAAACTTGGTGGCAAACTTTATTCATATTGATTTAAAGCAAACACTACTGCTAATACACGTGCTGAAAATAAATAAAAACTGAAAATGCTACGCACATATAAACTTGCATAAAAGCTGAAAATAGAAAAAAAGAAAGAGGGAAAATCGAACCGAATCTGAAGGCATAATTATTTTTCTTCTTCCTCCTTCTCCATTCTTCATCTTGCGGTGGTTGATATTAATGATCTTGCTTGTAGCAGGGTTGCGCCGATCTTCCTTGAAATTATTCCGGCGGTGATATGTGAAGGCGATCAATTTGATAGGTAATGTTTGCGGTCCCTTATTCCATTTGACTTCCATTGGTTTGAATGGGACGCCATGAAAACTTCGTTAGGGACCATGTATGGTGGAGGATGTGGTGGCGAGGCTCCCCCACTTCCCCATGCTTGCATTGGCATACTTCCTCCATATGGGAATCCCTCCATGTGGTTGTTCATTATCTTGATGTGCAGCCTCTCCTTCGTCCTGGGCCGCGGAGGATGATCCCTCTCCCACAATTTTTTCCTTTATTTGCGGGACTTCACACATGTCTTAAATATCTTCATGTAGTTCCATGATCCTTCATGTGAGAGCCCAAAAATATCCGCGTCCTTGGATGTTGTCTTATGTGTGTAGTCCATTGTGGTCTTCTTCAAACATCTCCTTGCGTCGGATGCCGCCAACTCGTGTCTTCATTTGCCAATGCTCCAGGGGTCTTTGTTCTGTTCCAAGCCTCTGAATTTCTTCATGAGTGGTCTAATGGAAGCATTCCCTAAGCTCCTCTTCGTTGTTGTCATCCTCACCTTTGCCATCTTGTTCTCATCATATTGCAGCTGCCTCTTCTTTAGATTTCCCCCTGTATACATAACAAAACATATACTAAAATATGATTCTATTGAAAAAACTATAAAATTACCTTTCTAACGGGTACTCATCTATCTTAATCGGAGTCCAAATGAGGGAGTTATGGCTGTTTCACTTCAGCTTTGCTTGCTGTTCAGAAATTTCAGGACGTGCAATCATCGGTGATTCTGCCATATCCGCTTGAAGGAACCTCTGATCGATTTGATTCTCGACTCATTGGAAGCGTAACTTCGTGGGGCTTCAAAATACCCAAAGATTTGTTGTTCTTCCCATGAGACTGCAAAACTTGATGCGAACAGACTTTGAAAATGTTGAAGAGCTTGATCTTGTGATTTCGAGGGCATCGTGATTGCTTCCAATTCCTATTGCTTGAACAAACAAATCTCCACAAAACATTAGTCTTAAAATTTTAATTGACACGTTGACTTACCTTGTTCTTAATCTTCTTTACCGGTACAAGAAATCCTTTCTCTAACCAATTTTGTCTTCATTCAATCTCAACCTCATGTTGGAAGAGGAACATTCATCTTGTCAACTTGTACCTTCTCCTCTCATCTCCACTAATAAATTTTCCTTGCTTCATGTACTTGATCCCAAAGAAATCCCGACAAGGAGAAATTTTGGGTTCCTTGTTATCTTCTCCCAAAATCATTCCCCCAAAAATCCTTCTAACATATTTTCTTGGACATCAACTTGCTCCGGATCTTCCTTGTAACTGAGTAGTTCTCTAATATATCCATAAGGAACTAGTTGCTCTTTATCTTCAAGGCGGAATGAGAGGCATGACACCCCTTCATTAATGACCAGTGCCAATGTATAAGAATTTCCAAGGTAAGCTCCTTGTGAGTAGTCACACCAACTCCATTAAAGAATTGCACCCATCCAAGGTCACTCAAGATTTGATATCTGAGTAGAATCCTACACTTGGAGGGCGTCATTGAAGTCAACATTTGCACAAGCCTCCTCTCAAGACGAACAAGCCTCTCCTCCCCCTCTTCATGACGAATCCATTGGAATGCCTCGGAGTGTATGGTGGTGGAGTGGATGAATGAGTTGAGCATCGTGGTGGAATGAGTGGCTCCTCCGTGTGTCCTTGTGGTTTGGTGTACCGCATGGACGAGCTTCGTGTACTCCTTATGCCACCAAGGGGCACCGTGCCACTCCTCGGTGGTACCACGTATTCCTCCATGCTTCGGGGAGACTCGAAGACCGAGTGCCTCCTTGAAGATCTTGATGATGACTCCGACGATGATGATCGTGTCTTCCTTCCGAGGACGATGTTCATGATCTCTCTCATCATTCCCTGCTGCAAAAAGTCACAAACAACTCCCCCGGGGGTTTCTTGCCGGTGGAAAACACACAAAGAAAGTATATGGAGGGTGGAGTGTGAGGTGCACAATTAGGTTGTTTCTCGAACAATTGGGCTATGAACTCAAGAACACGAATTAACAAATGGATAAAATACTTACCGCGTGACCCATGAGATTCCATCGCCCAAACGTTCACAACCACTCCTTTGCTTGCGTGATTTAGAGTTCTACCTCCATTATTTTGCTTTGTGTCACTTCTTTGCTCCCTTGCCTCATGTGCTTCCAATAATTTCCTGCAAAACAAAGCCCTTGCTTCCCCCATGCTTGTCCTTTGCAAATGCCCAAGATGCCAAATGATTGATGCTTTCCCAAGATGCATCATGGAGCACTATATGTTAATCAAGCTTCGAAAACCTCCCCTTGATCATGTTTAGATGCTAATTACTCCTCTAATTTTGAAAATTTAAAAATTAACTCAGCGCTAGCGATGAGTCCAAATATATCATTAGAGGAGATTTTAGGCATCCGAAACAATTGTAAAATTTATTTTGGTTGCACCGGGATCGATTGCTTTCATTAATTGATAGCAAGCTCCTCCGGCTTGACCGTGGGGGCATAGGTTTAGGTTCTAATTTTGGCCAAACATGAGAGAGATTTTGAATAAAAATAAATTCAAAGGGCTTAGAAAAATTCTAATTCTAGAGAAACTGATGGATGTTAAGTTGAAAGAAACCAAAAATCAAGGTTCACACAAGTCCGGCCGTGTGTCTAAGATTAAAAACCATTAAGGAACATAGCAAGGCTCTACTCGTGTGTTTTTAACATGTAAAACTAGCCAACCTTAATATCATGGAGAGGATGAAAGGCTTGGATAGAATGTGAATTTTTTCTTCTAGTTTCTCAAAAAGAGGCAAATAAATCATGGGATGGCTCATGTCATTGGTTTAAGATCGAAAAATCCAAATAAAACGACTGAGCAAAAAAATGTTCTCCGAAACTTGTTCAACCACTTAAGAGTTAATAAAATGTTTTGCGTAGCAAATTCTAAGACTCACTTACTTGAAATTCGGAAATCTTCCGAGTTGCCCTCCCGGTAGCTTGACTCTTCAACGGGTTGTCCTCCCGGTAGCTTATTGTTGACTCGACGAATGGGTTGCCTCCCGCAAAGCGCTTCGTTTATAGTCTATAGCTAGACTTCTTCTCTTCACTTTGGATCAACGCTCTTTGTGGGCGTTGCAATCTTGGGGACCCCACTTCTACACCATCCTTAGCTTTGGTGTAGGTTTATTCTTCGACTTAGTCATCTTTTTGGTCTTCACAGGCGGGCGTTGATTCTTGGTCTTGACGGATGCAACAACTTTTGTGTCTTGACTTCATTCTCCTTTGGCTCCTCTCTTCCGATGTAATGATGAGGTAGAATGTATTTTATATTGACCACGTTACATACCTTGAATCGTGGTTAACTTGAATGCACTCCTCTCGCCATCACTTGATCTCCCCCTTGCCGACGTCGATTGTTGCTCTGACGGTCTTGAGGAACGATCTCCCTAGGATGAGTGGAGTTTCTCTTCGAGATTCTGACGATGTCCGGCCTCCGCTTTTAGATCTTCGTGTTGCACGTCACCTTTGCCTGCAAAATTTTTCTAGACCATCCACAAAATATATGTTTTTTGTTGGAGATGTAGCCGTCCATCTCTCGTTAGGGTTAGCAAAATATATACAAAAACTAAAAGGAAACTAGGGTTTAGCAAAACCCTAGATTGATTTTTTTATTATTTTATCGAGGATGATCAAAATTAAGAGATGCAAAAGAAAATCAAGAGAAAAACTGAAAATATTCACAAACGCAATACTAGATTGAATCTTGATTACTTGTTCCCCGGCAACGACGCCAGAAAAAGGGGCTTGTTGACATTTGATTATCATTGCAAAGTTCGTTTGGACTTGCAAGAGGACAAATCCTCCGTCGTAGTCAAGGGACCCTTCTTCCCTTGAGTGGTGAACCCAAGGTATCGAATCCGTGGAACAATGTGTAATGCAAGATCCAATCTAATAAGCGGAAAACACTTTGATCTTGAAAGGGGTTTTTTCGCTTCTAATCTAAGGAAGAACCATGAAAACACATCTAATCTACTAAACACCGGAGGTAGCAAGAGAAAGAGGAGGTAAAACCGATCTAGAGATTGGATCGGGTCTTTTGTTGAAGTTCCAAAACCAAGAAGAATTAAGGAAATGAATCTCATTAAAAGCCTCTTTAAATCGTGGCTTCCGTTCCAACCCTCAAAGGCACCTACCGTACACGTGATCAACATCCTGTCACGATGCCCCGCTTATTGTGTAGGTGAACCTAAGAGCACGTTCATGAAGAACGTGTTGAAAACGCTCGGTAAGTCAGGTATGCACCTCTAGCCACCATGGCTACAAGAACATCATATGCAATCTATCCGCGGAATAGATCGGAGAATAAGAAAACCCAAGCGAAGACAAAGTCATAAAGAAAGCACTTGATCGCTAGAAATCGGATTCAATCTTGCAAATTCAACATGAAGTATAGTACATGGACAAGATCACCACCGGGATCCTACCTTGATCTTGATCCTTGCTTCTAGGACTCCGACGTGGTCTTCCATGCAATGTTCCCACGTCGGCTAGGGAAACCCTAGTCAACCATCTCGACCCTCTCCTCTCCGGAAGGGTGTCCCTCTCTTCTCTCCTCCTCGGCGGCGGATGACGAATTGCTTGATGTGTGGCTCGAGTCACAGGGGCTATAAATAGCCCGAGGATCACCTAGGTCAAAGGGGGTGCCGAACCGGGCCCGGAATGGGCTGGGCCGACCGGCCTAGGGCCTTTTCGGCCTGGTTCGCTCCCGGTTTTCTTCCAGACGCTTCTCGTGATTTCCTAACTTTTTGCCGAGTTGCATGTGGGTCCTTCACGTCATTTTCCTCGCGGTTTAGATAAGGGTGCTTTGCGTATGAACTCCCGCATCTTCCGTCTTGGTCCTCGACACTTCTCGTCTTCACGCTTTAGTCCTTGGTTCATTTGGAGTCATGTTCATCTCGTATCTTGACTTGTCTCGGGGTCCATGATCTTCTCGTAAAACCCTTGATGAACTTTACCCGGAAGTCCTCCTTTAGGCTTTTGATTCCTGTGTAAATAATAAACTCCAAATACCATGCACGAGTGTGAACTTGACATATAATGAGGGTTAGGATCGTTAGTGTGAATAACAAATTAATACCAACATAGAAGGTAAACATGTGGCTAGGTTGACGGAAATCGACCGCCAACAGAGGGACTCCATCGATTTTGCGGACGCCATGACCGCCAACGCTCTACATAATGTGCAGGGGCCCTTGATCGTATTTTGTTATGTTTGTAAAGAACTCGTAAGCCATGTGCGATCGTTCTCATGACTAGCTTTATAAGCTTATTCATTATTTCGCTGCGCATTATTCTCTTTCTGAGTAATCGAGAACCTGTGAGTCCAAGTAACACAGCCTAAGGTCTTGTCGGCGGTGCCTTGCTCCATTACCGCAGGGGTGTAAGAACTTGAAGGCTTAGTCAGGATTAGCCTTAAAGTAGCACTACACGGACGCGTAGTGCCCGAGTACTTTGGGAGAACGAACGAGCGCGCATGTTTTTTGCAAACAAGAAAACTACTTAGAGTAGTTGTTTAGACGGTTGCCCGACTACTTCTGAGGGAGTGAAGAAAAACAACCCGGAGTCGCAAACTGTGCTCGTGGGTCTTCGCACCATAGCCGCAGGGGCGTAAGTACTCGGAGCCCGGACAAGCGCAGGCTCGTGACCGCGCGAGCTGTCGCCTATCTCCTTAGCAAGCGTGGGTGTACCGCTATGATTATTCGCAAGTGCTACAAATAGTGGATGGTTTTTTGATCAAAAAAGTTTTTCGAAAACGTGCGGGGGAGGGACGTCGTGCCCTGGAGTAGCCCCCGAGCCCACAGGGAAGTCGGAGACTTGCCCGTGGGATGAAAAGAAAGGCTTAAAGCGTTTTACTCAGGTGAAAGACGTAAGCCAAAACGAAGATAGCATCTTTATTAAATATGAACACAACTCGAAGCTTTTGCATTATCATAAGATGAAACAAAGAACTTTGCTTACGGATAAAAGCGGTGTAACTATTCTATGTTCCATGCGTTGGAGATGACATTGCCATCCTCGTACTTGAGCTTGAAAGTTCCCGGACGGAGCACCTAGTCGACGATGAATGGTCCCTCCCACGGCGGAGAGAGCTTGTGCCGGCCCTCGTTGCTTTGAACTCGTCGGAGCACGAGGTTGCCGACTTGAAATTCGCGGTTTCGTATGTTGCGCTCGTGGTAGGGTCGCAGGGCCTACTGGTATTGTGCTGAGTGGAGGAGAGCGATGCTGCGTGCTTCATCCAGCTTGTCGATGGCATCCTCGAGAGCGACCTGGTTGCCTTCTTCGGTGTACACTTGAACTCGCGGGCTGCCGTAGTCGATGTCCGTTGGGAGAACCACCTCCGACCCGTGTACCAGGAAGAAGGGCTTGCAGCCGGTGGCCCGACTAGGCGTGGTGCGCAGGCTCCATAGGACGGACGGGAGCTCTGCAGCCCATGTTGCTCGGAACTTCTCGAGGCACTTGAAAATTCGTGGCTTCAGGCCTTGCAAGATCATGCCGTTCGCCCTCTCCACCGGCCCGTTGGTCCTCAGATGGCTGACGGCGGCCTAGTCCACACGGATGTTGTTGCTGTCACAGAACTTGAGGAATTTTTTGCCGGTGATGATGGAGTTCGGGATCTCGAAGCGGTAGATGATGTCGGTGAAGAATGCGACGGCTTCCTCGGAGTGGACGTTCATTATCGGCTTGGCCTCGATCCATTTGGAGAACTTGTCGATGGCCATGAGCACATGCGAGTAGCCCTTGGGCGCTTTCCTCAGAGGTCTGATCAGATCCAGCCCCTAGACCGCAAAGGGACAAGTGACGGGGATGGTCTGAAGTGCTTGCGCCGGGAGATGAGTCTGTCGCGCGTAGAATTGGCAGCCCTCGCAGCTGCGTAAGATGCGGGTGGCATCAGCGACGGTGGTTGGCCAGTAGAAACCTTGTCGGAAGGCCTTTCCGACAATAATCTTTAGGGCAGCATGGTGTCCGCACGTCCCGATGTGAATGTCCTGCAGCAGCTCTTTTCCCTGGTCGGCCAGGATGCAACGCATGAGTAGGCCTTGGGCGCCCTTTCGTCGGAACACGCCATTGACGAGTTTGTGTGACTTGGCCATATGTGCGATGCGCCTGGCTTCCTCCTTGTCGGGTGGCAACTTGCCTTCCACCATCCATTCGAGGATCGGGATCCTCCAGTCTGGGTCCTCAAGGTTGGGCTCTCGCACCTCATCAATCTCCATGACCTCTTGTGTTGAGGGTTCTGGTGGCTTGTCCTCCTCGGAGCGGATGGACGGCTCGTACTGGTCACTGGCAAAGACCTCGTGCAGAACGGGTTTCTGATTAGATGATGCCTTCGTGAGGGTGTCTGCCGCTTCATTGTACTTGCGCAGTACATGGTTGAGCTCGAGCCTGTGGAACTTGTCTTCCAATTTGCGCACCGCTTGGCAATACGCTGCCATTTTCGGGCTTAAGCAGTTCTTCTCCTTCATCACCTGCCCCACGACGAGGTCGGAATCTCCCCGGATCTCGAGTCGTCGAATCCCGAGCTTGAGGGCGATCCGTAAACCATTGTGGAGGGCTTCGTACTCTGCGATATTGTTGGAAGCTGAGAAATGTAGCCGGACCATGTACTCCATACGCACGCCAGGGGTGAGATGAAGACAAGCCCGACCCCGGCTCCTTCCTTCATGAGCGAGCCGTCAAAGAACATGAGCCAGGTCTCGTGTTCGATCAGTGCCGGCAGGGTTTGGACCTCTATCCATTCGGCGACGAAGTTGGCCAGTGCTTGCGACTTGATGGCGCTGCAGGGCGCATACGTGATGTTCTGCCCCATCAACTTGAGGGTCTACTTAGCTATTCTTCCTTCTGCTTCTGGGCTCTGTATAACCTCGCCAAGCGGGTATTTTGACACCACCGTGATGGGGTGCGAATCGAAATAGTGCCGGAGCTTCCGCTTGGTGATGAGGACAACATAAATCAATTTTTGGAATTGCGGGTAACACATTTTCGAGTCAGAGAGGACTTCGCTCACAAAGTACACTGGGCGTTGCACCTTTTGTGTCCTTTCGGGTTCGTCTCGCTGTTGGCGGTCGATTTCCGTCAACCTAGCCACTTGTTTACCTTCTATGTTGGTATTAATTTGATATTCATACTAACGATCCTAACCCCCATTATATGTTAAGTTCGCACTCGCGCATGGTTTTTGGAGTTTATTGTTTACATAGGAGTCAAGAGCCTAAATGAGGACTTCCGGGTAAGGTTCATCAAGGGTTTTACGAGAAGATCATGGACCCCGAGACAAGTCAAGATACAAGATGAACATGACTCCAAATGAACCAAGGACTAAAGCGTGAAGCCGAGAAGTGCTGAGGACCTAGATGGAAGATGCGGGAGTTCATACGCCAAGCACCCTTATCTAAACCACGAGGAAAATGACGCGAAGGACCCACATGCAACTCGGCAAAAACTTAGGAAGTCGCGAGAAGCTTCGGGAAGAAAACCGAGGGCGAACCAGGCCGAGGATGCCCTGGGCCAGTCGGCCCAGGCCGGCCGGCCTGGCCCATTCCTGGGTCGGTTCGCCGCCCCCTTTGACCTAGATGATCCTCAGGCTATTTATAGTTCCCGTGCGAAGTTGCAACCATCAAGCCAGTCATCATTCGCCGCCGAGGAGCAGAGGAGCTTGAGGGACACCACCCCAGAGAGGAGGGTCGTGTTAGTCCTCTAGGGTTTACCTAGCCGGCGTGGGAACCTTGCAAGGAAGACCACGTCGGAGTTCTGGAGGCTTGAATCAAGATCAAGGTAGGATCCCGGTTGGATCTTATTCATGTATACACTTTTGATAGAGTTTTAATGGATCCGATTCCTAGTGATCGAGTACCTTTATTTATGATTCTTGTTCTTGCTTGGGTGTTTTCTTCCTCAATCTATTCTCGAGATAGATTGTATGGGATGTTCTTGTAGCCACGGTGGCTAGAGGTGCATACCCGACCTACCAAGTAGTTCAACGCACTCCTTGTGAGTGTGCTCTAAAATTCGACCGCGAAGAAAGGGGAACATCGTGACAGGATGTTGACACCGAGTACGGCGGGGCGACTTAGGGGGTTTGACCGAAGGTCAAGGTTTAAAGACGCTTTCAATGAGATTCGTTTTGCTCTCTCTTCTATCTTGCTCGAAATTACGACATAAACACGATCTAGACCCCCTCTAGATCGGTACCTCAATGCTTTCTCTTGCTACCTCTAATGATCTTACGAGATTAGATGCATTCGAAACTTCTTAAAGATGCAAGTGTTTCTCGGTTATTAGATTGAGTCTTGCGTTACACACTGTTCCACGAATTCGATACCTTGGGTGATACTCGAAGGAAAAAGGTACTACATGATCCGTAAGCTTGCAGTGAACCTTGGCGCGTTATTGAACCGTCAACACTCGCTCGACAACCAGCGCCGCGCTCACGACCTGAGTTGTCGCAGCGATGTATAAGAGCATGGGCTCTTCCTTCGCTAGAGCTGTGAGCACTGGCAGGCTTTTGAGCATGTTCTTGAGCGATTCGAGCGCTTCTTGTGCTTCGGGCGTCCACGTGAAGTGGTCTGACTTCTTCATGAGTTTGTACAGCGGCAGGCTGCATTCGCCAAGTCGAGCGATGAAGTGGCTGAGAGCCACGAGGCACCTTGTGACGCGCTGCACCCCTTTCAGGTTCTGGATCGGCCCCATGCTCGTGATGGCTGAGATCTTCTTGGGGTTTGCCTTGATGCCGCGCTCTGACACGACAAACCCGAGGAGCATGCCTCTCGGGACCCCGAAGACGCACTTCTCGGGGTTAAGCTTTACACCATGCTCCGTTAGTTTCTCCAAAACCGCGGTGAGGTACGGGATCAGCTCGCCCACCTTTTTTGACTTCACCATGATGTCATCGACGTAGGCCTCGATCAGCCGTCCGATGAGGTCGCCAAAGACGCGTCGCATGCATCTCTGGAACGTGGCACCTGCGTTTTTCAATCCAAACGGCATGGACACATAATAGAACGTACCAAAAGGGGTGATGAACGAGGTCGCGAGCCGGTCGGCTAGACTCATCGCGATCTGGTGGTACCCAGAATAAGCATCGAGAAAACAGAGGGTTTCACACTCGGCTGTCGAATCAACCACTTGATCTATCCGCGGTAATGGAAATGGTTGAAAACGGACGGTTTGTGTCCCGTTCCGTTCCGACTATTTTTCTACATTATGATTTTTTTCTGTTTTTACCGAATTATGAAAAGTTGTCAGATTCAATTAATTTTAATGTCATTCTTCATTACTTTGTAGTAGTTTACTTTCATAAATGTAGAAAAATCATGTTCCGTTCCGACTGTTTTTCTACATTTATGATTTCGTGTTCGACCTTTTTCGACCGTTTTCATCCCACTCCTTTGGACATGCCTTGTTCAGGCTCGTATAGTCAACACACATTCTCCATTTGCCATTTTTCTTCTTTACAAGTATAGGATTTGCTAACCACTTGGGGTGGTACACTTCTCGAATGAACCCTGGACTAAGAAGCTTCTTAATTTCGTCGCCGATGGCCTTGCACTTTTCGGAGTTGAAGCGGCAAAGGTGTTGTTTGATTGGCTTCGAGCCGAGCTTAATGTTAATCTTGTGCTCAACGACCTCCCTTGGAATCCCCGGCATGTCGGAGGGTTTCCATGCAAACACGTCGAGGTTTGCTCGGAGGAAGTCGATGAGCGCGCTTTCCTATTTAGGATCGAGCACCGTCCCGATACGGATCGTGCAGCCATCATTGGTGACGGCCACCTCCTTAGTGTCCTTGTCGGGCTCAAAAGAGCACGTCGCGCGCTTGGACGACTTGAGGATGTCGGGGTCCTCAGAGAGGGGCTCTGCGGCGAGCTTCTCAGACCGGATCAGTGTCTCAGCGAACTGAAAACACTCAACATCGCATTTGTATGTGTACTGGAACGACGTGCCTACTGTGATGATGCCTTTCGGGTCGGGCATCTTCAGCTTGAGGTACGTGTAGCTGGGGATGGCCATAAACTTCGTGTACGCTGGCCTTCCGAGTATCGCGTGATACGTCCCCGGGAACCCGACCACCTCGAAGGTGAGGGTTTCCTTTCAAAAATTGCTTGGTGTTCCGAAAGTGACGGGCAGATCAATCTGCCCGAGGGGAACCGCCTCCATCCAGGGTACGACCCCGTGGAATGGTGTCGTAGACGGCCACAGTCGGGACCGCAGAATCCCCATGTCGTCGAGAGTCGAGGCGTAAATGACATTGAGGCCACTGCCTCCGTCCATCAGCACCTTGTGTACATGCTTGGTACCGATCAAGGGCGCCACGACAAGCGGGTAGTTACCTGGCTGTGGGACACGGTCAGGTTGGTCGCTACGGTCGAACGTGACCGGCGTCTCCGACCACTTCAGGTATGCTAGCGTTGCGGCCTCGGTGTTGTAGACTTCCCACCGGATCAGCTTCTCCTGGCATCTGGGTGGGCGCGCCGGGGAGCCCCCGAAGATCATTATGACCGCGCCGTCTTCTCCGGGGTATCCAGCGTCGTCGTCGTCTTTGTCCTTTCCCCCTTTGCCAGTCGGAGCGGGGTCACGCCTTTTCAACATGTCGGCGTGATAGGCCTTCATCAGGTTGTAGTCCTTGAGCACGTGCTTGACCAGGCCCTCGTGATTGGGGCATGACACCTCCATCAGCTTCTCGAAGTGGTCCTTTGGCGGGTTGTTCTTGGCCCTTGTCGTCTTTCGATCGACTACAGCCACAAGGTTGTCGTCGCGGTGCCGCTTGTCCTTGTTCTTTTCTTCTTGTTGGACGGAGCGGACGGACCTTCATCGGCTTCTGCTGGCTGCTTCCCCTTGCCGGTGCCGAGGCTGAGGGTTGCGGCTACTGCCTCCTCCCCGTTGGCATGGTCCGTGGAGATGTCGAGGAGCTCCCGAGTTGATCGCGGCTTCCGGCACCCGATCCGGTGGATCAATGTGGCACACATGGTGTCGTTCTGGAATGCCGAGACGATGTCCGTGTCGGTGGTGTTGGGCAGCTCGGTGCACCACTTGGAGAAGCACCAGATGTAGTCACGCAGGCTCTCTCCCTTCGCCTGCTTGCAGTTGCGCAGGTCCCACGGATTGCCCAGTCGGGCATATGTGCCTTGGAAGTTGTCGATGAAGGCGTCTCGTAGCTGCGATCAGCTGTTGATCCTGCCTCGAGGCAGGTGCTTCAGCCACGTGTGGGCCGAGTCGGCAAGGTGTAGCGGGAGGTTCTTGATGATGAACAGGTCGTCTCGTGCTCCACTGGCGTTGCACGCCAGCCGGTAGTCCTCCAGCCAGACACTGGGGTTGGTCTCTCCGTCGTACTTGGCTACGGTCGTCGGAGCTCGGAAGCGTGGAGGGAAACGCACGCTGCGGACGTTCTTCCCGAAGGCTCGAGGTCCTTGGGCGACAGGCGAGTTGCTCCGGCTTCAGTCCTCGTCGCTGTCGTAGCGGCCACCGTACCGCTTGTTGTACTCCTTGCGAGGTTGGTGCTCGTGGTCGACGCCCCGGCCAACGGCCACCTTCTGCCGGGCCTTGATGGTGTCGCGTGTGTCGCGGTCGGGGCCAGGGCGGCTCTTGACGGGGACGTTGACTTCCACGGATCGGTGTGGTTGCTGCGACGGGGCGGCTGGTTGTCACTGCTTGGAGTGCTCGCGCCTCTGTGAGCCCCGCTGACGAGAGGCGGAGCTTTCTGCCTGTTGCACGGTGGCAGTCTCAAGGAGTGTCTTGACCTGCTGGTGCATCTCCTTCTCCTGGAGCATGGAAGGCTCTGGGATCTTCCGGAGAAGAACAGCCACCGCCGCCAGGTTCTGTGATGCCCGCTTGAAGACGGGCGTGCCGTTGACGACGTCGCAGTCATTGTTGATGATGCGCTGCTGGACGTCTCGCGCGCGCACACGAGCATGAGTCGGGTTTGCGTCCTGTCCGAGCTGCTGATGGAGCTGAGCCCGCTCGTCATCGAGCTGGCGCTGTGCTTCCTCGAGCTCGTCCAGGTGCACCCGTCGTGCGGCGTTGTCGGGCTGGCCCTGCACAATGGCCACGCTGTCTGCCGTCGAGCTGTGGGCGGATCGGACGACCCCGTCCGGAGTCTGGGTCGGTGCTTGAGTGTTGCCGACGACAAAGCACTCGCGTGTGGGGTTGTAACCCTCCGCGCTGGAGTCATCGAAGTAGCCAAAGCAGTAGTCCGCCGCCACCTGGAAACACCTGAAGGCGTCAGCGTCCGGAGCCCGGAGTAATCCCACTCTAGGTCGTCGTGCTCGTGCGTGCTATCGGAGTCGGGGTACTGATCGTCGGGCGAGGTTACGACGAGGTTCCGGGCTGCCAGGATAAGATGACCCAGGAGGTCCTCGTACGAGCCCAGGTCCGTGCCGGCCGACGAGGAGTACGCTGTAGTCGTGTTGCGCATCCCGCGAGGGAATGGTGGTGCGACCGTGCCTTCCATGACGAGACGCGCCGACAGATCAGCTGGGGGTAGCGCGAACCCTGCTGTCACGGCGGCAGGCTGTGGCTCGCCAGCTTCGACCCGCTGGGGGCAGCCGGCGCGTGCCGCCCTGCGTCGCTCCGCTCGTGTTTGACGCGAGCGCTTGCCCGAGCGCCTTCTGCGTTGGGGTGGCTGTGGGGTTGCCCGAGCGCCTTCTGCGCCATGATCGCGTCCCTGTTGAGGAGACGCATGAGGTAGCCGTTGCCGGTCGCCTGGAACTCCAAGCTCCCAAACCGGATCTCGTACCCGGCTGGGAATGGGTTGGAGCAACCCCAGGGGTGCCTCATCGGCAATGACTCGGTGATGATCACCATTGCAAAAGCTGGTGGATGAACCGTGCGGACCCTGGAGTGAATGTCGAGACACGCGAAGCCCCCTACCTGGCGCGCCAACTGTCGGGGTTTGTTACCGTCGGCAAATAAATTTGTACAATCGTGTGTCGGGAACCGCACAGTGGCACAAGAGACACAAAGGATTACACTGGTTCGGGCCTTCGGAGAGTAATACCCTACGTCCAGTCTGAGGGGGAGTGTTCTTTATGCTCAAGAGTTCGTAGTAGGGGTTACAAACTGGTCGGGAGAGGGTCTCTGCGCCCAAGTCCCTGGTGCGCGTGCACGTGGTTCTTGTAGCAGAGTTCTGCATACGTGAGTTGGTGTGAACGACTGTGGGGTGTTATGAGATGAAATATCGATCAGGTGTGAATTGTGATGATGTGTAAGCATATGTCCATGTGACCCCCTCCCTCCCCATTTATAGTTGCAAGGGGAAGGCCTACGGGGTGTAAAAACAGGAATGGAAACTAGATTACAGTGTAGGGTGTCCTTCTCCACGTCGGATGGTATGGCGGGGCGGCGGGAGCAACTAGGGACTGTAGCGAAGTAATTGTTGATGGCATAGGCCTCTCGGAATTGCGGGCTCCGAGTAGTCGGTGCCGGGGCTCCTCGGGTTCGTCTCGGTCGTCTGATCGTCGTAGGTCGTAGGCTCCGTACCATGCTCTCGTCAGCAGAGTAGGTATGCGCCTTTCCCGGGTACTGTGGGTGCCCCTGTGTGGACGGAGTGGCCCGCACTATGCTGTTCGTGGCATAGTGGGCGGCGCGCACTGTGCTGTTCGTGGCACAGTGGTGGCCATGCCTTCTAACACCGGACATCCCTTGTCAGTACGACCCGGCGTGGAGGGGACTGCACATGGCAGCGTGGGATCAGGCGTGCGCGGGACGTCCTCCATTTCGGGAGCGAGCCCCGGCTTTAGTTGTCTTCGCCGCGAAGGCTGAGCTTGCCGGGAACGGAAACTACTCGTGCGAACAAGTAGTCGGAGGCGGGACGGAAACTACTCGTGCGAACGAGTAGTCGTGGCGGGAGGCGGAAACTTGTCGTACGGACTGCCATACGGATGGAAACTCGTCGTACGGACCCCCGAGTACTCGGAAACTTGTCGGACACTGTCTTGATGGACACTGGTCGTACGGACCGCCAGGTGCTTGAGAGCGTAGTAGTACTTCGTTGTACAGGCCGCTAAGTACTCGGTATGTCAGTGTACCTTTTGGTGGTCGTGGTGGGCCTTGGTCTACGGCCTCGTCACACCTCTTTCAACTTGCTCTAGCTTCACCCCTGCCGAGAGCCAGGCGGAGGGGTGTCTTACGGCTGCTGGGAGCTGGACGAAGAACGTAAATACGAGTATACGACAACTTGCACTTGGGAGTGCAGCTATGCTGGTGGGCTGAGGTCGCAAACACACCATATGAAGAACACCCAAATCGACCATAGTATTCCTGGCCAGGCTCGGCTAGTCCTAGGCTCACCATGTGCGGCACCTCATCCTCAACTCCCATCACCGCGGTCACCCACCAGCGATGTTGTGGAGGTGTTTGATGATGGCGTTGCCGGCCTCGAACTTTCTGCGCAGCTTGGAGATGAACCCGTCCATTGCTAGAGCCTGGAGTTCAGCATCGCTTCCACCAGAGCATGGGAGACCAAAATAATGGAGAGTGGTTGCCAACGAGCACTAGTCCTTCATATGAAACTGGATTTGGGCAATCGGTTTTTTTTTTATGAAGATTTGGGCAATCGGTTCAGAGAGAGAAATTAACCGTGATTTGTAATTTCCGGCTTTGGAGGAGATCGAGGGGTGTCTAGTTCGTTGTAAAATTTTGGAGTTCCTTCTAAGGTCTATTAAGAGTATTAAATATAGACTATTTACAAAACTAACTACACGAGTGGACTAGCAATCGCAAGATGAATCTATTAAGTTTAATTAATCTGTCATTAGAGATTGATTACTGTAGCACAATATTGTCTAATCATGTCATAATTAAGCTCATTAGATTCGTCTCGAAAATTAAAGTAGGGTTGTGGTATAGGTTTTGTCATTAATTCACACTTAATACTCCTAACTAGTGTCCGAAGATTGATGTGATGGGTAATTGGTTAAATTTTTTAAACTAAACGGGACCTGATTTCAGAACACTAAGAAGGAACAGAAAAATGTGTGCGTAGAGCGTCTTAATCCTGCAAAAAAAACTAAGCCGGTGAAGGTAATACCGTCCTCATGATTTTTATTAAGAGAAAAAAAACTCCTATCAGATTAGAAAATCCGAGAATTCCGGTTTTACCGACGAAAAGATTTTTTTCGAAAATAAACTCCGGTGAGATAAATCTTTGTTCGAGAGGATTCGAACTTAGACCGGCAACGTACCCCGCTGTGATGCCTACCAACCGAACTCGTCTTAAACCCGCACACCTCCACCTCGGTCTCCTACATCCCACCGTTGTCGCCTTGTACCGCTGCCTACCGCCGCCGGGCGTCGGTAACCGGCCGGAGGCATCTACTACAACCAGGCACCGGTGCCCTCGCCGCCAAGCTGAGCACTAAGCCACTAACGTGACATCGTCCGCCACCGTCGCAGCTCCGTCGCGCCGCCGTCGGCACCACGCCGTGCACGATCCAGGTGAGTTTCCTTCCTCTTCTCCGACGATCTGCACAATGGATCTGGATTTCAAGACCTGTGCATCTGCAGACTTCAAGTCAGCCCGCGAGTACACATCTGCACATCTCTTCTGGAGGCGGCGGCAGAGAGGGCGAGACCATCGTCTCCAAGTTCCGACCAGTCCGGCCTGCCATCTCTCAGTTAAGTATACTTTCTGTCATGAACTAAGACAAGTATTTGCAGTGTCTCTGCTGCCTCCGGATTGGGAATTAGCACATGCACTTTTAGCAAGAGAGTTCACCGTTTATACTGGCTATGATGATTTGCACCGTGATTATTACGCTGCCATCCGTCTTCAATTTGGTCTACAATGCAACCATGCTTTTTTTGGTGGACTATGGTAGTTAGTACCTTTCGCCTCTAGCTGCTCTGTCTTGTTTCTTGTTCATGCCTTCAATTGAATTGATTTTTTCCTCTCTCCAAAATAGAGTGTGATTCACTACTCTGTTAAACAGTTATGCTTTTGCCAACAATAAATAGTTTATGATTTTGCCACAATTGTTTTTGTTTTTTCTATTACCAGTAGCAATTTATATATCCATGTAGGTTCTGCAGTTTTCCAACAATTTAGAGTGGGCTACATTGACATAAGAAATTATAGCAAGGTGAACCATCATAGTCAGGTGCATTTATTCGATATCTCTACCTAATAATATTAAAGCAAGGATTGCCCTATTTTCGTCAGTCAACAGTAAACCGAAGAAAAACCACGTGAACCGGTGCATGGGGTACCTAAACCGTGCAAAAAACACAAATCGGTTCTAAAACGTGTCAACCGGAGAAAAACCAGGAGCAGGGGCACAGGTCCAACCGTACGACGGAGATGCCCTCCCAGTTGCTGGCGGCTATACATCGCATGCGGCTATACATCGCGCATGCGATGGTTACCAACCATCGCGCGCGCGTGGGGGCCGCGGGAGCGCCGCGTGGGGACCGCGGGAGGGGGGGTTTGTTTTCTTTACTTTTTTTATATATTTCCTTTGAGTTTTTTTGTTTCTTTTTATTTTTTATTTCTTACTTTTTATTCTTTTTTTTTTATTTTCTACTTTATTTTTTGTTTCTTTTTTATTTTTTAATTACTTATCTATTTAGTTCTATTTTCTATTTCATTTTTATTTCTATTCTCATTTTTTTATTCTTTTATTTTCATTTCTTTTTAAGTTTTTATTTTTCTGATTATTTTATTTATCTATTTCTTTCCTTTTATTCTTATTTTCCTTTTCTTTTCTATTTTCTTTATCTTTTTATTTTTCTCGTTTCTCTTTTATTTCTTCTTTTCCTATTTATTTACTTATTTCTATTTTTTGTTTTCTATTTTATTTTTTCTGTTTTTATTTTCAGCTTTTTTATTTCTTCTTTCCTTTCTTTTTTATATTTATTTATTTATTTTATGTTCAGCCTCAGTGAATATGTTTGTTTGGCCTCAGTAAGTTTTTATTCAGCCCAAGTGAAGTTTTGTTCAGCCAAGTGAATATGTTTGTGCGGCTCCAATTAATTTTTGTTCGGCTCGAGCGCGGCCCAAGTAAATTTTTGTTCGCTCCCAGTAAATTTTTGTTCAGCCTTAGTAAATATGTTTGTTCGGCCCCAGTGAATTTTTGTTCGGCCCAAGTAAATTTTTGTTCAGCCCAAGTGAATTTTTGTTCGTCCAAGTGAATTTTTTTCGGCCCTAATAAATTTTTGTTCGGCTTAATGAATTTTTGTTCTGCCCAAGTGATTTTTTGTTCGGCCATAGTGAATATGTTTGTTCAGCCCAAGTGAATTTTTGTTCGGCCCTGATGAATATGTTTTGTTCGGCCCAAGTGAATTTTTGTTCAGCCCGGTAAATTTTTGTTCGGCCCGGTAAATTTTTGTTCGGTCCATAGAAGTATAATAATAGAAAGATAAGTAAAAATAATATTCACTATGACGGAACAAATATTCACTGGGATGAACAAAAATAAATGAGGCCGAACAAATATATTTGTTCTACCTAGTAACATATTTGTTTGGTGTAACACTAATTATATTTGATATTTAAAAATATTTTTAAAAATATTTCATCAAAACATGGTGGGATCTTATTTTGAAGATCTCGACACAAGAAATCTATTTTTAAAATTGAAATTTAATTTAGACCCATGGTTTATGATTTATGATTTTTTTAATTTTTGATTAGATTAGTTTCTCCGTGGACCCCGCCTCCCGCTGCTTCCGCGTGCCCCTGCGCCCCGGCGCGATGGGTTCCAACCCATCGCGCGTGCTATGCATAATCGCCCCCCTCCCAGTCCTACTGTGGGCAGTTGGTGGGTGGGTGTGGGGGTGGGGGTGGCAAATTTTAGGGTTAATTGGAAATATGTCAATACAATTTTCAAGGATTTGAGATCTGCCATTAAAAATCACCTAATTAGAAATTTGCCATTGCAATTCAACCACACACCGAAACTTGCCATTGCAATTCAGAGTAATATGGAAACTTGCCATTGCAATTCGGAGTGACATTGAAAATTTGCCATTCAATTTCGGGGTCTGGTTGAACTGCAATGGCATATATCCAATTTCACGAATTGTAATGGCATATCTCAAAACAGCAAAAGTTGTAATGGCATATTTCCAATTAACCCCAAATTTTAGCGGGGGGCATCCAGGCATTGGTTTTGGAGATTTCTTAGTTTACCCTTTTTACTAGCAATCATGCCCGTGCGTTGCAACGGGAGAAAATATTGCTCACCTCATCGTCGTTCGCTCTGGTCGCATCATCATCCCGCTGATCCTGCAGTTCTCCGATCTTGTCGTTGTCCCTGTCGTGCTCGTGCCACACTATTCTTGAGCACCATCGTCCACGTCTCCGGATCTCATTGTGATATGCTCGACCTCACCTTCCCTGATCGCTCCATCGTTCTCATCGTGCATGTACCACCGCGACCTCGCACGTCGTCGTCCACGGCTACCCAACCTCGCTGTCATCCGCTCCTATCGCACCATCATCCACGACCTCACTGTCACACCTGCACCACCTCGACCACCTTAACCTCACCCGTCATCTTCTAAGCCTCCCGGACCTCACCGTTGTCAACCCTCAGCCTCACCGTCGTCAACCCTCAGCCTCACCGTCGTCTGCCTGACCTCACCATCGCATGTCACGTCATCATTCTCATGACGCACGTGCCACCCCCGACCTCATGTGCCATCATTTGTGCCTCTCTAACCTCACTGTCATCCTTCCCAGCCGCGCCATCGCATCCCCAGTCTTACGTTGCGCCGACGCCACTCTAACCTTATACGTCATTGTTCACTCCAAGTGTGTCGTCGTCCCAACTACCCACCTCAACTTCCCCCACACTGTCCTTCCTATGACTCACGCGCCACATTGATCTTGCCCGTCATCGTCAGTGCCTCTCAGCCTTGTCATCATCTGCCCCAGCCACGTCGTCATTTCGCATCCCGGCCGGTCTGGCCAAATCATTTTTATAATGAGTCTCGCTGCCACATAGATTGAGAAAAACCATTTTTATGCAATTAGACATATATATAATGGGTCCTTGGTTGTTAACCAAATTGCTCTACTAATTAAACCACCGCTAATGAACAAACATGCATCCTGCCGTACGTTGTACCACACCCACCCCCTCCTCTCTCTCTCTCTCTCCTTTTTTTAGATCCCCACCCCTTCCTCTCTGTAGCACCTTTTGGATCGTATTGTCAGCCCCCTTGCGCTTCATGATCAACTGTAGGCCCAGATTGGCCTAGGAACATGCGAGCCCAACAACTGCTACCGTGCCACAGCGGGCCCATGGTTCAGCACCAAAACGGGATTAGGAAGCTTTGTGTTTTCTAGTCCGGTTTTCACGTGGCACATAATGGTTTTCCTCATGCTTTTCACCAACACCGATCAGGAGACGATGACGGACGAAAAAAACAGGCGGAAGCAATCCTTGCTTTAATATTATTATTAGTTTACCCTTTTATGTTGCATCTATTTGTTATACTATTTCCTAAGTATTTATGAAATGACATGTAGCTCCTTCAATACATATAGATATTCTAAATCCAGTCCATACACTTCCCTTTTGCATCTCTGACCCTCGAAAATATCATTTTCTCACTCACTGTTAATTATATATTGACAAATTGCCTACTATCTCTTCACATTATGATTTCATTTAAATTATGTTTCATCTATTTTTATACTATTTCCTGAGTCTTTCTGAAATCGCAAGTAGCCCCTCCAATATGTATAGATATTCTAAATCCAGTCCATACACTTCCTTTTGCATCACTGGCCTTTAAAATTTATCATTTTCTCACTCATTGTTAATTATATATTGACAAATTGTCTACTATCTCTTCACATTTATGATTTCATTTAAATTGATGCAAAAATTTATTCTTATTCATATCCACTAAATTCTTTTAGCATTGTTCGTTGAATCCTAAGAAATTTGGCACTGCTCTGGAATTGACGATGTAGGGCTTTATGTGTTGAGTTCATGAGGTTGAGATAAGGTTGTCTTAGCACATTATTGCTAGATTTTTTCTTTTATTTAATAACTCTAAACTTTGTGCTAGAAAGTGTAAACTTGTTCCACGCTTTTGCCTAAGCGAAGTAGATAAGTATGAGGGAAGAAGTATTTTAAACAGCTCATCTCGCCGCTACCTTATCCTATTTCCATACTTCTGTCGCTCCATCCCCGTATGGGTGGAGAACCCGTCGCTGTCTCGGCTGTGCTACCGGAGGCTCTAGGGAAGTCGGAGGAGAGAGCACTCATCTTGGGGTGGGTTTACTACTTATATGCTTTCAGCAGTTATCCTCTCCACACTTGGCTACCCAGCGCTTACCGTAGGCACGATAGGGTCATCTGCCTGGGTCAGAAGCTGCATCAATAAGCACAGGTGGGGTGGACCCGTGTAGATTTGCTCTCAATGGCTAGTGAGAAAGAGAGATAGTTATATTGGCAACCAACTCAGGAGTAGAACTTTTCCGTCCAGCCGGAACGGGGGTTTAGATCCGGTCGATACAAATAGGTGTCACTGCTGATGAGACTGCTTTTAGCGTAAATAAAGGCACACTATGAAAGCTCGTGTGAACTAGGTTTGCAGGCCTTTTGCATTCTCAAGAGACTTCTGCCTTGAACAGTTTTTTGCTATCAACTACTTATTGCTGTTATCCACTACTGTATTTGGTTTGGGAGAACTCTTGCTTGAAAACTCCCCAGCTCCTGCTGCGGGAAAGGCCATGTTAGGCCGTGTGGTCGACGCCTTGGGAGTACCTATTGATGGAAAAGGGGCTCTAAGCGATCACGAACGAAGACGTCGTAGACCAATATTTCATTATCAAAAGCATATTTCCCTGGCGTCAACCCCGGAGGGCGTGGCCTCGCAGGGCATAGAGGGGAACTGAGTTTTGACAAAGACTTTTCTCAGGCAAGGAAGCAACTATGTTATATCCGTAGAACTCATGCAAATGTCGTAGACATACTGGTGCTGTAAAGGCAAAGGCAGGTGCTCCATTTTCCCACTGAGGACGAACCTCAACCTGTGCTCGAGAGATAGCTCTCCATACACTGATAAGGGATGTATGGATTCTTGAGAAGAGAGGAGCCGCGGGGCCCCCCCCCCCCCCGGACCGCCCGGATCCCACGAGTGAAAGAAAGTTAGATCTACATGGGATCTCACCTGAATCGCCCCATCTATCCTCAGTATAGATCCACGGGAGCAAGGAACAAGAAAGGTCTTGAGGGCCAATTTAGTAGGCCTGCTCATTGATGCTCTTCGGGCCGATTGTATGGGATGTGTTCTGGTGTATAGTGGGAGATGCGAGGATATCGATTGAAGGGGGGAGAATACCGATTTAAGAGTCGTTCACTACTGCAACTCAAAAAGAAAGAAATTTCAAATTTTAAAATTATAGTTAATGGTTCTAATTTGTTCTGGATTTTGCAGCCTGTGACTGGAAATCCACTTTTTCTCCTTTGTCATCTCAATTGAATAGAAAGAAAAGGGTTGTTTTCTAGTGTTAGCAATGTGTGTTTTAAGATAGAATCCACCGAGGAGAATAAGCGCAAATGGATCCAAAATTCGAAAAAAAGTTAAGTAGAATTAGATTCAAAATAAAAGAAAAAAAGGGTTTTAGTAAAAAAATGTAAATGAATACTTGTTCTTTTCTCGATTTTAGATCGGATTTTTTGGCGTCATGGCCAAGTGGTAAGGCAGGGGACTGCAAATCCTGCCTTTTCAATTGATAGCTCGGATTCGTATCCTCGGGCAAGGGAAATATGCTTAAACCAAGCTTCCCCCTTTGTTCGGGTACTCCTTTCAGCAAAATCCACAATCGATCATGTCCTTCAAGTCGCACGTTGCTTTCTACCACATCATTTTAAATGAAGTTTTAACATAGCATTCCTCGAATTTCATTTCAAAGTGGTATAGGGAATTGATCCAATATGGATGGAATCATGAATAGTCATTGGCTTTGTTTAGTAGCTGTATTCCGCAGCTTTAGAGATAGGGGCGGCACTCACAGCATTGGCAGCGGTGAGCAGAGGTCAAGAAGAAGAAGCGGTAAGAGCAGTTAGAGAGCAAGCAGCGGCTCATCAAACCCATCTGCCGTGCTTAGGCCCCTTCTTCCCTTCCCTAACCCAAAAATGAGTCCACCACCTGCCTGGCACTGTATGGGTATAGGTATGGCGTGCAGGCCAGACCCCCTTTTTAGGTGATTAACTACATAAGCGAAGAAAAGGCTGAATCAAGAAAAGGGGGGTACTACGAGCCCTCTGCCCCACGCATCTAACCAGCTCGCGTGGTTCACCGGTTCCACCGACGTCACCCTTAGATAGAGTTATTCAGTCGACGCAAGGGAACCGTAGACAAGCAAGTGAAATCCAATCCACGAAATAAATTGATCCATGGACTGCATCGTTGTGGTAAAGGTCGTAATGCCAGAGGAATCATTACCGCAAGGCATAGAGGGGGAGGTCATAAGCACATATACCATAAAATCGATTTTCGACGGAATCAAAAAGACATATCTGGTAGAATCGTAACCATAGAATACGACCCTAATCAAAATGCCGAAGTCTAACTCATCCAAAGTGGAAGGAGCGTCTGTCGGTGATCCTGGGTGACCGGTAGCGAAGTAGTACCGTGAGGGAAAGGTGAAAAGAACCCCCAGTGGGTAGTGAAATAGAACGTGAAACCGTGCTGAACTCCCAAGCAGTGGGAGGGGAAAGTGATCTCTGACCACGTGCCTGTTTGGAGAAGAATCAACAGAATAGCTAATAGCATAAAAACGGATCCAAGTAAAGTATATAGGAAAAACGGATATGCTGCCTTGATCTTTCTTTGTCTCGAACCCCATACCCCTAAAATGATGGTAAAGTCAGGGGTGACCCCAAAGCGAAATTGACCGGTGGTGGTTGGTCGAAGCTCCAGTGGGTAGCCACTCCCTTCTCAGGGAACCGTACATGAGACTTCCATTTCAAACCAGACTTAGTCAATTTCCTGCTGGCCTGGCGGCTGCTTCTATGAGGTCATATTTCCTTTCACTTTGGGAGATTCACAACAAGTAGTCTGCGATCAATAGTTCATTGAGACAATGCCTAGTCAACAGTTTCGAGACCAAAGTGCACTAAAGTTGTGGAATGTGTTGCAGATGTTCAGTAGAGTAATCTTTTTTATAGAGTAATCCCTAGGTGGAATTTGTGATGTAATTAATGCTCTCTAACTAACTCAATTTCCAGTCATGTGCCAGTGATTTGCCTTTCATACAGGTGCTGCATGGCTGTCGTCAGCTCATGTCGTGAGATGTTTGGTCAAGTCCTATAACGAGCAAAACCCTCGTTTTGTGTTGCTGAGACATGCGCCTAAGGAGAAATAGCCGAGGAGCCGAGTGACGTGCCAGCGCTACTACTTGATTGAGTGCCAGCACATAGTTGTGCTAGCTAAGTTTTCAAAAAATCCTCACCGCCAAATGAAGCAATTAAATAAAGAAAGGGGAATATATTCTCAAAGGCACTCACTTACCAAAATGCCATACTCTAACTGAGTAGCTATTAATAAATAAAAAAGCTTTCACTCGTAAATTTTAATAGAGTATATTAGCCTCGTAAGTGGGTGAACCTCCTTAGAGGTTTTATGATCCAATAAAGAATCAACCTTGTTTAAATGTTCCAGCTATTCTCTATTTCCTTGAAACGGGTGCTCAACCCACAAGAACAATTTATGATATTTTAAGGAAAGAAGAATTCTTTAAAGATAAAGAACGAACTTTGAGTTACTAAATGAAGCCCTTTTTCGTATTTCAAAATAGTGAAAAAGTCAAATAAGAGGTGTTAAGCTTTTTATCATTCTGGCATCGAGCTATTTTGCCGCAGGATCTCCCCTACAATATCGTCACCGCAGTAGAGTTTAACCACCAAATTCGGGATGGATTGGTGTGGTTCCTCTACGCGGCAGCTATAACAGAGATTTGTCTGAATCGCTCAGCTTGAAGGTAGGTCCTTGTCACTAGAACGAAATGCAAGGGTTGGTGGATCGGTGATTTCTGATAATACAAGCAAGGACACACCTCTGGCTGTATCTTGTGAGCCAACCCTCCCGGATCATGGGTCAACTTAACAATAGGCACACCGCACACGCCCCTCTGCTCCAAAAAGGTTATCGAAAACTATCTACTCTTGATTCAACACACTTCCACTCTAGTGTTTGGGTGGATCCTATTACCTCCTCTCGAACCATAACGGACTAGTATTATTATTTGATCATTGAATCGTTTATTTCTCTTGAAAGCAGGTTAATTCTTTTACAGACGTCTTTTTTTAGGAGGTCGACATCCATTATGCAGCATAGGTGTTAGGGAGTCCTTGCAATTTGAATAAATTAAACCAAGATCTTACCATGACTGCAATTTTAGAGAGACGCGAAAGTACAAGCCTGTGGGGTCGCTTCTACAACTGGATAACTAGCACCGAAAACTGTCTTTACATCGGGTGGTTCGGTGTTTTGATGATCCCTACCTTATTGACCGCAACTTCCGTATTTATTATCGCCTTCATCGCTGCTCCTCCAGTAGATATTGATGGTATTTGTGAGCCTATTTCTGGTTCTTTACTTTATGGAAACAATATTATTTCTGGTGCTATTATTCCTACTTCTGCGGCGATCGGATTGCATTTTTACCCAATTTGGGAAGCTGCATCTGTTGATGAATGGTTATTCAATGGCGGTCCTTATGAGCTAATTGTTCTACACTTCTTACTTGGTGTAGCTTGTTATATGGGTCGTGAGTGGGAACTTAGTTTCCGTCTAGGTATGCGCCCTTGGATTGCTGTTGCATATTCAGCTCCTGTTGCAGCTGCTACTGTTGTTTTCTTGATTTATCCTATTGGTCAAGGAAGTTTCTCTGATGGTATGCCTTTAGGAATATCTGGTACTTTCAACTTTATGATTGTATTCCAGGCAGAACACAACATCCTTATGCATCCATTTCACATGTTAGGTGTAGCTGGTGTATTTGGCGGGCCAGCCAATCTTGTGGGGGCATGATTCAATTCTAAGCTAAACCCATTCAACTGCTGTAAAAAGGTCTGAGCCCTGCGTTGATAGAAAGAGCGCTCTTTTCATGAAACTAGAAATCTTCTCCTTCCGACCTTCCAGCACCGGGCAGGTGTCAGACTCTATACATCGTGTTACCACTTAGCAGAGTCCTTTGTTTTTAATAAACAGTCGCTACCCCCTGGTATGTACCGCTTTCCTAATCAAAAGATAGGAGAGCACCCCTTCTCCCGAAGTTACGAGGTCATTTTGCCGAGTTCCTTCGACATGGTTCTCTCGATGCGCCCTAGTATACTCTACTTGTTCACCTGTGTCGGTTTGGGGTTGGATTTAATACAGCTACTTGTGCAAGCATTTTATGATTCAGAATCAATTCCTTCTTGTACAGATTGTGTATTAATTTACTATAACTATCGAATACGTTATATACCTGTGTTGTTGTGTTTATCAAGCTTATTTACTAAGATCCTAGCGAGTGGAATACTTTGAACGAGCTGGGGAGCGAGCTCCTAGGGATGTGACTTACTCATTGGAATAAGAGGATTAGCACGCGCTCGTTCTGCTTTCAGTTCCTAGAATTTTCATAGATTATATCAGGTAGGTAAGGAGGCCCGTATTCCCTCCGCTATATCTCATTCCTAGATTTGCCTGCCTCTATATATAAGGAACCAGACACCTTCTTCCGAGTGGTGGCTGTAGGCAATTCTCGTTCTTAGCTTTATACTAAGAAACATGCGGGTCGGGCAGAACCGTTGTTGCCTGATGGGAACTTCCCCCATATTGCTATCAATGTCTTCATGTCGCACGACCTCTTAACATTACACCACTGAATCCCCAATCCTTTGCTTCGTCACAGTACTGACTTATGGGCTAACAGGTCACACTTTGGCCTTATTTATACCAAGCATTCCTCTTATGGCTAGATCCAATATCCTGGTCCCTGCAGAAAGGAAAAAGAATTTCACGTTCTTCCTTTCAGGAAGGGAGGACTGTTGAAGTCTTAAATTCAAGCCTTTTGGTTCTTTTCACGCTTTCTTACAACCTTGTAAACCATCGTTTGAACTTGTTGGGGGGTGTGATGAATATCCCGCTACAATCTCGGCTATTCATGCCACTCCACTTTTTCTTGCACAGGGTACATGGCTTTCATTTCGGAGAGCAGAGTTGACTTGACCAGCTTACTTGTTACTTGTATAGTAGAGTAGCAGGCCTTTGCTTCTGAACGACCTTACAAAATGGATCAACTAGAAATGAATCGGTGTCATAAACGAATTTCGCTAACCGTAGTAGTAAATAGCATGACACCAAGCAATCAATCAAAGCCATGTACCCTGATAAGTTTACGATCCTGAGTTTCCAGACACATCGCACTTCCGCTCGGGTCGAGGCTGCCACTCGGCCCTCAGACGGATCAAAGAAGAGTGGGGAACCTCTCGCTGGTTTTTGGAATTCGACATCAGGAAGTGTTTTCACACCATCGACCGACATCGATTCATCTCAATCTTGAAGGAAGAGATCGACGATTCCAAGTTCTTTTACCCCACTCAGAAACAATTTTCCGCCGGACGACTCATAGGAGGTGAGAAGGGCCCTGACTCCGTCCCAAACAGTGTACTACTATCGGCCCTACTAGGCAATATCTACATACGCAAGCTCGATCAGGAGATAGGGAGATGTCAAATCCTATTCCAATTACCTCAGTTCCGGGCCTGCCCTTCCTTCTCAAACTAAGGGAAGCCGACCGTGGAGGCTTCAATAAAGGGATCTCCACTCTTCTAGAAGCACTGCAAGATCTACCAAGAATATACGTTTCTCTGATGCAACATTGACCGAGGAGATTCACTCAAGAAGTGAAAGTCTTCTACAAATTGGAGATGGAGAAGCAACTAGTTATAGTAAGCATGAAGGGGGTAAATTCCATTTAATTGGAATAGTAAGTACGATCCTTATCTACTTGACTTCAATTATCCTTTTTTTTAGTTCTTTTCATAAAGTTCCATGCTTGCTGTTTGGTCAAGAAAGTTAGACTTAATCCAACAAACAAGATAAGGCCAAATGACATGTCTTATTGTAAAATAAGATATGTTTGTAGCAATGAAATACTTAATTATATTAGTGCTGATGTTTGCTTCTCTGATACAAGTTGCTTAATTTTCATTGAGTTCTAATACTACATTTTGAGATTTTTTTACCTCTTTATTCCTCATTATTTGCCACGTTTATTGGTTGAACTAGGTTGACCTCACGTAGAATTGTGCATGCATACTTGTAAACATATGGCAGGTTGCAATTAGATATTCATATGGTATAGAATTTGAACATTTAAACTAGCAGTCTCAGCAAGGGGGAGAATTGTTCCATACTTCATTATTCGATTTCTTCTTACTCATGGAGTATCATGTGTTATTTCTTTGGAGGTATAGCTGATTTGAGATCATCTAATGAATTCGAGCAAGCAACATTGTTATGGTACTTGGATAGTACCGGAAGGTACTAGGTAGTACCATGTGTTAAGATTTTTCCACCAACTAATTTAATAGAAAGTAAGTAAATAAATAAATAAATTAGTTGTTGGGCTTACCAAATTGGTACTTCCTGGTACTACCTATCGGTACTTCTTGGTATGAATGTCTCATGTTATTAATTACAAGTACTCTAAAATTTCTATCATTCTATTAAATTATCAAATTGTATGACAAGTGATTGCGTTCTGCACCAGTAGCAACGCAAATATATTGTTTTTCCCGTTGCAACGCACGGGCATAGTTGCTAGTTCAGTTTAATTATCAAAACTTAACCAGGAAAGTCTTCTTATGCATGTTACATGATCCAGGTATGGGAACGAATAGTTTATGCTTTTAACAAAATTGTCTATGTTTGTTTCTAATACCAGTAGCAATTTATATATCCATGTGTATGAATATGTGAGCCCATATTCATTCACATCTTTTGAGCCCATATTCATGTTGGCGCAAAGCATCGCCATGAAGCTTAGTGATATTTTGAACTCATTTATTTTTCTTCCATTCCAATTGTGCAGATCGTCGAAAAATTATTTGTCATTTCGAAAGTACCTAGAACAGTTTTGTGTGTCAAAATTGATGATAATTCTCTGTTACCTCTTTTCATTTGCATCAAGCTGTACTTGCTACTATCTGATTGGAGCTATTCAACTTCAGAGGATCCTTAGATTCATCCAGCATGTTGGCATCTGAATTGGATAGTGACTCAAAGGGAACCAGAATTTTTTGGCATCTGCAATTTTTGACGGACGATTGAACCTGTCGCTGCAACTGTTATTAAGTATAGGCAATATGTAGATTTCCATAATATCCGATTTACCATATCATCGAAGCAGTAGATGGAAATTGTGCATATATAATATTTGCAATATTGAATTAGCAAATGCAAATTGTGCAGTAGCCTATATATATTGGAGGTTTTCTTCGGTACACAATACGTCCCAACGGTCGTACGGTCGTATTGTCGGTTTCTTCGGTTTTTTCTCTAAAGGTAAAATGGTAATTTGGTTGATATATGTTTTAGAAAAAAAATTCCCCGCTACCCACCCGGTCCACCCGTGCGCACCTCCTCCTTCCGTTTTTATATATTACAAAAATAATATTTTACATTTCCGATAATACCCTTTAACTACCAGTACGACCTTTGAATACTATCGTACGACAGCTAAAAAACTGGTCGTATAAAATTAATCTCAACCATCCGATCTGTACATATAGGTCCTTTTCTGTTACATACGAGTTCTTTTCCAACTGGTCGTACAGGTCGTATTGTGTACCGAAGAAAACCTCATATATCGAGGGATTGTGAAGTACAAACTAAAATGCTATTCTTGGTGTCCTGTTGAGAAATCTTTATTTGTTTTTTGGAATCTGGTTCATCTTGGCTCTGCAGATTGGCTTAATTATCTGAACCTCATTATCAGATTTATTATATGCGAGCATTACCTCAGCTCGATAGTACCATGGATATCATATTTTGTGGTGTGTTGCTCTAGCTTCAGTATACATATAACCAAAATTTGTATAGGAGAAATCTCTTTTGCCTGCGGGTGTATCTTGGTACATGTCAGGTGCTCTGCTTCTTGCAGTAGCTTTCAGTGTGTCTACTTTTTCAGTACCGCAATAACTTAGTGCATGAAATTTTCTCAGTACATGCATCAAGCCACCAAGGTTAGCTTCTACTGTATGTTCATTGGTGGTCGTGCCGTCGTGGTTGCTTGACAAGATATGAATCTCTTCTACTGTATGTTCATTGGTGGTCGTGCCGTCGTGGTTGCTTGACAAGATATGAATCTGCAGCACATTCTTCATTGCATACATGATACATTTCCACTTTCTCTTGTGTAGTCTCCGAAGAGATATACATTGTATTCATTCTGTACCTTGCATATCAGCATATAATGTGTTTGAGGGATATACATGATTTCCATTGCAGAGCGAGGGCGTTGGTGACCTGAACCCAGGAAGGAAAACGAGCAGTTGGGTCTGGCGAGGGAGGAGATCCGTGCTGAACTTATGCTATATTTTTGCACAGGCTTATTATATCTTGAAAGCTTTTAAACTCACTCTGTAGGTATATCATGTCGAACAAAATTGAAGGTAACTTGCTTTCTTCTTTATGCTCATGATGTTGAATATTGTAAACTGTTAGAAGTGTGCAATATAGGTCACGGTCCTAGTCTTATTATAGAATTAAAAATTAAAAGAAAGTCTCAGTTATTTTGGAACGCCCCTCGTCGACCGGAGTTTGCACTCAGGCGGTGTTGTTTTGATTTGTTATGTACTCTTACTCCTACTCATAAAAAAAAATAACCACTCTAAAATTTCTCACTACTCACTGTAATATAGCGGTAAATTTTAGAGTGCTTATTTTTTTATGAGTCGTTCATCCGGCGAAATCCAACGGTGAAAGTACTAGGAAGTCCTTACAGAGAAGTATCAGGAAGTACAACTTAGTGGGACCTACAATAAATTTTAATTTTTTTAAAAAAATGATTCATTTATATTAATTAGTTTAATTTAATTTTTAATTAATCAAGTGGTGCAAAAATCAAAACACCTTGTACTTCCAGGTACTACACAAGCACCATAAAAAATATCGAGAAGTTATTATATTACTACACTCGCCCCCTTAGACTATATACATTATTACCTTTTCACATTTTTATTTAGTTCCTAATTGTTATTTTCTACCCTCAAATTGTCTATATTTTAGAGCATCTCTAAGAGCGTCTCTAACAATTTGACAAATCAGGTTGACATCTTTGATTTTTTTTTTTTACATGCTGAAAAGAGTCCTCCAATAATTTGGCAAAGGACTTGGTAATTTTGGACAACTTGAGAAAAAATAGTGTAACATCCCGCATTTTCAATAAGGAATGTTTTATTATAAAAATGAGGATTGAAAATTTTTGGTGAATTATTTGAGTGTTTGTCAATTTAATTAAGGATGTCTTCCAATTTCTCTCCTGGAATTCATAGGTTTATTTTGAGCTAAATAAAATTTCTAGGGAATATAAAATGTTAGTGTGAGAAACTTAGAGTTCATTTGGATTTATTTGGATTTAATTGTGTGGGATTCAAATTTGAATTCTTATTCAAATTTGAATCCATTTTAGAAAAGGGTTTGGATATTAGGAAAACCAGCCATAGCTGTTGGGCCTGTAGTCCACGGCGAAAGTCCACTGGAAGCCCTCTTAGTCTTTTCCCAAACGCAACCCGCGCCCCCGCACTCCCTTACGGCCCGGCCTCTCACGGCCCATGAACACGCCGGCCCGCTCACCACCTACCCCTTCGCGCCGAGTCGCTGCCAGGCGGGCCCGACGCGACGTCACGCTCGCGTCACGCCCGACGTCACCTCGTCTTTCTCCTTTATCCCCTTTTGCTTACGCGCGCGGCCAAAGCAGGGAGAGCTCGCCGGGGACCGCCCATGGCCGCCCCGGGGATGCCGTCCGCGCACCTCCTTTGCATCTGCGCCGTCCACGCGTCCCGCGCCGCACCTTGCCCTATATATAGGCCGCCGCCGCAGCCCCCGGAGCTCCCAACCCTAGCCGCCTTGGGGAATTTTCCCCTGTCCACACCACCCTGCTCGCCGGAGGAGAAGGAGAAGGGGGGAGAGGAGAAGAAGACCGGAGGCCGTCCGAGGTGGATCGCCGACGCCGCCGCGAGGACTGGAGGCCGCCCGTGGAGCTCCTGGTCGCCGTGAAGCCACGAACCGCGACGCTGACTGCCTCCTCTGCTTCCTCTGCCCGGCGCCGCCCGTCTTCCTCACCGCCGACGACCCCGCTCCAACCCTCTTCACCGACGCCTGCGCTTCAACCAGTGGTCACCGAGGTGAGGCCACGCCCTCCCTCTCATCTGTTGAGGTCCCGGCCTTCGAGCCGAGGGGGAACACCCCTGTCCATGTCGCCGCCGCCGCGCACGCCGCTGTGTGAAGCCGGCCATCGAGCCGTGCCGGGATTTTGCAGGTGCCGCCGCCTTCACCACGTGCGCGCGCTCGCCTCCGCCGTTTTCCTTGTTCCCTAGCCGCACACGTCGCCGTCCCGCCAGTCCGCCGTCTCCCCCTGTGCGCCGTGGTCGAGCCAGAGCTCGCACGTTCGCACGCACGCGCACAGGAGAGGAAGGCCCGATCTTTGGGGCAGCCCGACAAAGCACACCTGTGCGTGCACCCACGTGCGCACGCGGCGGATGCTTGCACGCCGGTGCATCCAGCACCGCGCCGTCGCCGTGATGCTCTCGCCACTGCTCCGCCATGGCCGCCCGGTGTGAGCACACAGGCAAGGGGGCTAAAGGCCCCGGTTTTCGTTTTTGTGTGTTTCTTTGGTGCACGCGTGCTCACTTCTGGGCATTTGGATCACCCGCACGCCGTCGCCGGTGCTCGCCCCAGTGCGCGCGCGACAACGCCAGCGCCGTGCCCCGGTCTCGCCGCCGACGCGTTTTCCCCGGCCAAAGCCGCCACTTTGTTGCACGTAGATGAGCCACGGGTGCTCCTCGATCTCCCTTGGTCACCTGGAGCCCTAGCCGGACATCTCTCGCCGCCGGCAGGCCCTCGGCCGCGCCGCTGTCCCTCAGGGGAATTTCACCGAGCACCTGTGCTCGCCGGTTTAAACCCTTGGGGTTTTGAAACACACGGCCGCCCACATGTTCGAGACCCCGCAAAGGATCCAGCGCAATCAAATGCGGCCGGCCACTCACGGCTCTGCCTCACGCCGGACCACACCGCGGTCCGCCACAGCCAACCATCCCGGGATCCCGTGCGCCCTGCCAGGCCAGGCGCCCTGTCAGCACCATGCGGGCAAGAGCTGGCTTAAAGCCACCTGCATGGCTGCCGCGTCAGCTCCTGGAGCTGGCCATCAGCCGGCCTAAGGACCAGTTTGAGCTAGCTACAGATAGGCTAGAGCTAACCAAAAGATTGCTATATTGTGTATGCGTATTTTAATTTCAGAAATCAATTTAATCTTTAGAAATTCATATTAAATCCATTTTAACTCCAAAAAATACAAAACTTCTTCTGAAAATCTTCTAAAAATCTAAACTCCGCGCTAGGCTAGAGTTTGTCTCTTTTTGGGTCTTATTTGTTCTTCATCTTGGATTTATTGCAATTAGCTGCTGAGTTATTTATTTAAATACGATTCTAGGAGCCGCCGGAGCCGGAGAGCTGAACTAGGACTACGATGACGACTTCGGCTACGACGACTACCCGCACCCAGGTTCATGCCCGACCTTCTTTGAATGCCCATTAGGCATGGCTATTAGAACTGCTAGTGCTTTTTGTATTGCATAGTGATAGATATGATGAACCCGTGCATAGCCTCTTTTACATACTTGTCCTTGATTGACCTACTACTACTACTTTACTTATGCGTGATGATACGCTGAGCTTGTTATGCATGTGTTGGGATTATTGTGGTAGTTTCTTGGCGTGTGTGGGGAAAACCGGCAGGAGAAGGTGTTTTGGGATATTTTGGCTGGGGTGAGCTCAAGACAACCCGATCTGGGATCGGAGGCCAGGGATCGTCTTCTCGGACGTTGCCCAGTTTGGAGCCTATGGCGGGTACACTGTTTTAGGAGCACAGGTGTTGGGGATTTTATGATGACTTGGAGGATAGGAGCTCGCCCCGGTCTGAAACCGAGTGGGTCGCCTGTTACACGGGACTTTCGTACACACCACCTCGCCGAGAGTGGGGATAGGGCCGTTCGACCCTAGCAAGTGTGATACCATACCTGCCAGTAGGATAGAGGGTATCAGTGAGAGGGTTAGGGTGAAGTCCCTTCCCTTTGGGCGTTCCCCGTGTGGCCACACAGGGGCATTTTCACAGTTCTGGGGTGGACCTTTGCGAAGGACCGTAGCGAGACCCGGATGCAGGATGGAATCGTAACTACTAGGTGTTCATGTGCTAGAGTAGGCTCAGTCAGCCGTACACCGTTCGGGTACTATTCCGAGTTCGGTACTGGTGTACACGCTCTGCAGAGTTTAGATCTATACGTATAGCCGCGTCCTCGGTTATGGACATGCCCGTTGTTTCTCCGACTCTTACGTTTTGGGATTTCTACCTTCCCCCTTATAGGATGAGAGTGTATGGTGAGCCGTGGTTGTGTTCGGGGAGAGGAGAGTTGCTCCCTCTGCCTCGCGGATCCGGGTGCAACCATTGAGGTGCGAGGAGTGGGAGTTCTCGCACCGACCCTAGAAGGAGTTAGGTGATGGTGACGGTGATCTGGGTGACCAGGTGTATCCGTTTGCGGATAAGAGTTATGGGATTTGGTGGGATTATGGAGATATTATTCTATTTATGATGCTGCTGCATAGGAAACCCAGCTACTACCTTGATCCTTTCTATACCCTTAGAAATAGGCCACTTATAGCTTGCATACGGTTGGTGATGTGGACCTATCCCGATCCTTGGGGATAGCCCCTGAGCTTGCAGGGTACGAGTCAGACTACGACAACAACGCCGACGGATGGTACGACTGAGGGGGCACGTCGCTTCGCTCAAGGATGCCTGTGGGAGACGAATGAAGATGGAGACACCTTTTGGAAGCTAGCTACCGCTGCGTAGGCTCTTATTTCTGTTATTCCGCCAAGAGGCGTGTATTGATGTACTCCGATTATTCAGGACATGTAATAATCAGATTATTATTCGTACTCTGATGCTTTATTTCGTTGTATGACTGTGATATCTATCTGTGATGAATGCCTGTGCGTGATAGCGTCTGATCCAGGGACTATCACGAGACAGAATGCTGGGTTTTCCGTTTTTGAAAACCCAGGGCGTTACAGATGGTACCAGAGCCATACTTGACCGTAGCACGTGCCCTTAGGAATGGTCATTAGAAATTAGGACTCTAAACGATCTCTTTTGCTATATACCATTCTTGACATATATTATAAAACTTATCCTTCTTTGAAAAGTTCTATCTCACCTGCGCTAACAAGAAAATTTCTTCCGTGTCACAGGAGATGGCTCGTCAGGAGGTGGAGTTACTCCCGGAGCACATGGAGGGACTCGCCAGTTGGGTGGACCGGGTCGTCCTCGGGCTGGGGATTCCCCCTACGCACGTCACCTACCGTGCCGAGGACGTCCGCACTCTGTCAGACCCACTAGTGCTTTGCACGGTGGCCCTCCTACCCCACTCGGCGCTTCCAGGCTTCCCCGGGATGCTCGAGCACAGCACAGGACTCAACGTCAGGAATGCTGTGGACACCGCCTGCAGCCACGTACTTCGCCACCTGCTGGCTAGGTACCGCGACGTCTACAAGACTGGAGACCTGTGGCTGATTCCCCAGGACTACTACAGAGTGGCTCCGATCGTGAACAGACTGCCAGACCCTTCAGCACTCTACGAGGAGGAGGTTGTTTAGGGACTTCTACGTGAGTCCGACGACACGCTCGTCACCACTGGGAGCTACCTCGTGGACCTCGACACTCACGCCCGTCGACTGAGCGAGCAGACGAGTGCACTCTTCAGCAGGCTGGAGTACACTACCTTGGAGCTGAAGGAGCTTCAGCCCCGCAGCCAGAGTTTGCTCGTGGAGAACCTCACCCTACGCCAGCGAGTCGAGCAGCTCGAGCGAGGGTTATGCCACGCCAACTCCTTGGCAGTGCAGGCTGAAGCTGAGAGGGTGACCGCTCGAGAGGAGAAGATCTACGCTTAGGAGGATCTACGCAAGCAGGAGGCCAGGTTCACCCGTCTCTTCGCCGAGCTGGACCAGAAGGATGCACAGTTCGCCGCCCAGGGATGTAACCTCGTTCGTGAGAAGGCTAGGGTGGCCGAGCTGATGGAGGACCAGTACTCCAACACCGCCAATCTCGCTGCACTCACCAGGACTTCTGTGTTCCTGCTGGACAAGTGCAAGAGGATGCTGAGGACTTGGGAGGACGCTGACTCTCTTCGAGTGGACGAGGTTCAGGAGCTCAACGGTCTGCTACCTCCCGAGCACCAGCAGGCGATCCGCAAGGAGACCTTCAAGCTTCACCCGTCCGCCCTCAAGCTGCACCTGTGTCCGCTGGCTGACATGCCCACTCCGGTTGAGACCCAGGAGGTGAGGGCTGCTCACGCCAGGCTGTCACGGATGTTCCCCAGAGACTTCCCTGAGGAGGACCGTTACCCCGTGAGGTACAAGAAGGCCCGCTTCGAGTAGCGTGCTGGAGCATGACCATGCTAATAAGAGTAGAGTTGTAAGATAGGTAGTTTCCATGAGTTGATCCATGCGGCCGAGAGCCTGTTCCGGTGCATGATGAGTTATAAGTCTTTTCACACCTAGATGTGCACACCCTTTTTGAGATCATGTAACGCTATATTAGATCGCTGTTGTGTGTGTGACCTCCAAGGCTTGAGTCAGCCTCGAGGAAACTTATGTACTCCTAATGGATGCTGATTGTTTGGTCTTAATGGAGTTAATCGTTCTTATTACTTCTTCTTATTGAGTGTTGGACTTATATTAGTAGAAATATTTTCATGATTGTATATCAGACTCAATTTGTTAGTGAGTGATGTACCTAAAGCTTTCCTATATCCTTGGTCTTGTTTTCAGTAAGATGTCCATCAGGAGGTCCGGTCGTCTGTTGGCTCGCCTCGAGGAGGCCGAAGCCGAGGAAGAGCAAGCCCCGCCTATCCGTGGCCATGGACGTGGCCGCGCTCCCGTACGTGGACGTGGACGCGCTCGAGGACATGCACCAGTCCTAGGACGTGGCTGAGGCATTGTGGTGCCACCACCACCGCCTCCGCCCATCGGACAAGGCGCTGCGGAAGATGGAGAAGAGGAAGCCGAAGAAGAGCCTGAGCCACACCCAGCTCCCCAGGGTCTTGGGCATGGTCATGGCCGTGGAGGAGCACCGCCACCACCACCACCGCCTAACGTGGTTGAGGTGAAGGCCCTGCAGACTCAGCTGATGCAGAGGATGGCTGACGCTGTCGAGAACCGAGTCGGTGGGAACCGCAACGTCCCAGTGGAGGACTTCGCCAAGAAGATCGAGAGGTTCCTCCGCCTGAAGGCCCCTACCTTCAGTTACTCGGATGACCCTCTCGAGGCTGATCACTGGCTTCGCGTGATCGAGACGAAGCTCGACCTCACCGCCTACACCGACGAAGAGTGTGTAGCTCTCGCCGTCCACTAGCTCGAGGGTCCTGCCAAGTCTTGGTGGGACAACTACTCCGGGAGTCACCCGAACCCAGCTTTCATCACATGGCTGGAGTTCTGTGAGGTGTTCCGCGAGTAGTACCTGCCAAAGGAGCTCATGACTCAGAAGGCTCAGGAGTTCCGCACCATGACTCAGGGTGCAATGAGGGTGGAGGAGTACTAGAGGCACTTCATGAATATGATGCTCTATGCCCCTGATGACACCAACACCGACGACAAGAAGCAGTTCTGGTTCCTGCGAGGCCTCCATCATGGTCTCCGCCAGGTCTTGAAGGCTAGTGAGCACAAGTCCCTTCGCCACCTGGTGAACAGGGCTATCGCGCTCGAAGAGGAAAGGAGGGGGCATGAGGAGCGCATGAAGGGCAAGAAGAGGTTCGGAGATCAGGACCATGGTGACCGATCTTTCCAGAAGCCAAGGAGTGGGTAGAGCAACCTGCTGAGAGGGAGCTACCGCCCGAGGAACAACCAACCCGAACGTGGCTTCGGAGGGAACCGTACACCGTACCCAGGAGGAAGGAGCAACTACCAGCAGCAGGGTGGTGGCTACAACCGCCCGCAGCAGAGCGCATCGAGACCCAGCACCGGAGGTTTCACCCCGATGTGCTACACCTGTGGCAAGCAAGGCCACAAGTCGTACGAGTGCCCCACCAGGAAGACCGCTGCTACACCTGCCAGGGGACCAGCTCCAGGAGGGAAGCCACCTCAGGCTGCTCCCCAGCCGGCCGCTGATCGCGGAAGGCTCAACCTCTTGACAGAGGAGGAGGCTACCGACGCTCCTGACGTCGTGATCGGTGAGTTTTTAGTTTGTGGTGCTAAAACTTTGATTCTGTTTGATACTGGTGCAACTAGTTCGTATGTGTCCTCTAACTTTGTAAACAAACTGTCTCTCCCCATGACTCCCCGACCGAAACTGATTATAGCGAGCTCACCACTCGGAGATATTAGGTGCACCCTGCTATGCAAAGGGGTGGAGATGTTCATCAAGGGTCACAAGTTCCTCGGAGATCTGACCGTGCTGAAGTCCAATGGGATTGATGTTATTCTGGGCATGGATTGGATCACCGCTCACAAAGGGGTTATCTCCTCGTCACCCCGACAAGTGACCCTGATACACCCGAAGGGGACGAAGATCACTTTCGAGCCGCTGAAGTCTCGGGAAGTACCAGCTGTGTACAACCTCACTACGAAGACAGTGGCCGATGTTCCAGTGGTTTGTGAGTACCCCGATGTCTTTCCTGATGATCTGCCGGGGTTACCACCAGACCGCGACGTGGAATTCGTGATCAACCTTGTGCCAGGTACAGCACCCGTGGCACAGAGTCCTTATAGAATGGGCAAGTTAGAGCTGGCAACGCTGAAGGAGGAGTTAGAAGCTCTCCGTGAGAAGGGGTACATCCGACCGAGTGCATCACCTTGGGCTTCAGCGGTGATGTTTGTGCCGAAGAAGGATGGGACGCAACGACTGTGCATCGATTACCGCGCTCTTAATGCGGTAACCATCAAGAACAAGTACCCGTTGCCACGCATTGATGACCTGCTTGATCAGTTGAAGAAGGCCAAGTATTTCAGCAAGATTGACCTTCGATCCGGCTACCATCAGATGAAGATTCGCCCCGAGGACATCTACAAGACCGCGTTTGTGACCCGGTACAGGCAGTATGAGTTCGCTGTCGTATCGTTCGGTCTTACGAACGCCCCTGCTTACTTCATGAACATGATGAACAAGGTGTTCATGGACGAGTTAGACAAGTTTGTCGTGGTCTTCATTGACGACATCTTGGTCTTCTCGGAAACTGCAGAAGAGCATGAAGAGCATCTGAGGATTGTGTTGGAGAAGCTAAGGCAGAATCAGTTGTATGCCAAGTTCAGCAAGTGCGAGTTCTGACTAGAAGAAGTGGCTTTCCTTGGGCATGTGTTGTCAGGTGAGGGAGTTGCAGTTGATCCCTCGAAGATCGAAGCTGTGTCAAAGTGGCAGTCGCCCAAGACAGTGACAGAGATCAGGAGTTTTCTCAGAATGGCAGGGTACTACCGCTGTTTCATCGAGAACTTCTCCAAGATTGCGAAGCCAATGACCGAATTGCTGAAGAACAGCACGCCATTCATGTGGTCAAAGAAGTGTGAAGCAAGTTTCCAAGAGCTCAAGACCCGACTCACCACAACTCCTGTGTTGACGCTTCCCGATGAGAACAAGGACTTTGTGGTGTACTGTGATGCTTCGTGGTAGGAAGGCAAGGTGATCGCTTATGCTTCAAGGCAGCTTCGGAAGCATGAAGAGAACTACCCGACACATGACCTCGAGTTAGCAGCTGTGGTTCATGCTTTGAAGATATGGAGGCACTACTTGATGGGCAACAACTGTGATATCTACACAGATCACAAGAGTCTGAAGTATATCTTCACCCAGTCAGAGTTGAACTTGAGGCAGCGAAGATGGCTGGAGTTGATAAAGGACTACGACCTCGACATTCACTACCATCCTGGTAAGGTGAATGTCGTGGCCGATGCTTTGAGCCGAAGAAGTTACTGCAACAACCTGATGGTGCAGAAGGAACAGCCAGAGTTGTACAAGGAGATGGAGCGATTGCAGCTTGACATCGTTGAGAAGGGTCAGCTCAACAAGTTGAGGGTGAAGTACGGTCTAGAAGACCAGATCAGGCAAGCCCAGAAGAAGTGCCCTGAGATTGAAGAAGTGAAAGACCTTCTGACGAGAGGCAAGGCCCCTGACTACCGCATTGATGAGCAAGGCACCTTGTGGTTGAAGGATCGCATATGTGTGCCTAGTGGTGAGGATATCCGGAAGATGATTCTGAAGGAAGCACACGACTCTCGGTATTCCATTCACCCCGGTTGCACCAAGATGTACCAAGACCTGAAGTGTCGATTCTGGTGGGAGAATATGAAGAAGGATATAGCCGAGTATGTTGCCCGATGTGACACATGTCAGAGAGTGAAGGCAGAACATCAGAGACCAGTCGGATTGCTACAGCCACTTGCGATACCTCAGTGGAAGTGGGATGATATCAGTATGGACTTCGTGGTGGGTTTACCCCGCACTCAGAAGGGAAATGACGCGATTTGGGTGATTGTGGACCGCTTGACCAAGGTAGCACATTTCCTTCCGGTGAAGAACAAGTTCACTGTAAGTCAGTTGGCCGATCTCTACGTAGAGCATATCCTGAGGTTACATGGAGCACCCCGCAGCATCGTATCCGATCATGGTGCTCAGTTCACAGCTCAGTTCTGGAGGAGTCTGCATGATTCGATGGGCACACACTTGAACTACAGTACAACTTTTCACCCTTAGACAGATGGACAGACAGAAAGAGTGAATCAGGTTCTCGAAGATCTGCTGAGAGCTTGTGTGTTGACTTACAGCAACGATTGGGAGAAGAGTCTGCCCTACGCTAAGTTCTCCTACAACAACAGCTATCAGGCAAGTCTGCAAATGGCACCCTTTGAGGCTCTATATGGCAGAAAGTGTAGGACCCCGTTGATGTGGTCTGAGGTGGGGGAGAGGATTTTCTTCGGTTTCGCTTCTATAGTCGAGGCTGAAGAGAATGTGGCTAAGGTTAGAGAGAACCTGAAGATAGCTCAGAGCAGCAGAAGAGCTACGCCGATCCTAAACGGAGGGATATCTCCTTCGAAGTGGGTGACTACGTCCTTCTGAGAGTGTCACCGCTTAGAGGCACGAAGAGGTTCCATGTGAAGGGGAAGCTAGCCCCGAGGTTTGTGGGACCCTATCTGATTGTGGCAAAGGTGGGGAAACTCGCATATAGGCTGGAGCTACCACCTGATCTTGCCGGAGTGCATCCTGTGTTCCACATATCGCAACTCCGGAGGTGCCTCGACCCGAAGCTTGACAAGCATGTCTCCACCGATGCTATCGACTTGCAAGACAACCTGGAGTACTTGGAGTACCCAATGAAGATTCTGGATTGGGCCGAGAAGGCTACCAGGAGTACCACCACTCGCTTCTGCAAGGTGCTTTGGAGCAATCACACCGAGCGAGAAGCGACATGGGAGAAAGAGTCGGTCATGAGAGAGAAGTACCCGCACCTCTTCGAGACGGAGGTAAGTTCTTAATCTCGAGGACGAGATTCTTTTGAGGGGAGGAGTCTGTAACATCCCGCATTTTCAATACGGAATGTTTTATTATAAAAATGAGGATTTAAAATTTTCGGTGAATTATTTGAGTGTTTGTCAATTTAATTAAGGATGTCTTCCAATTTCTCTCCTGAAATTCCTAGGTTTATTTTTGAGCTAAACAAAATTTCTAGGGAATATAAAATGTTAGTGTGAGAAACTTGGAGTTCATTTGGATTTATTTGGATTTAATTGTGTGGGATTCAAATTTGAATTCTTATTCAAATTTGAATCCATTTTAGAAAAGGGTTTGGATATTAGGAAAACCAGCCATAGCTGTTGGGCCTGTAGTCCACGGCGAAAGTCCACTGGAAGCCCTCTTAGTCTTTTCCCAAACGCAACCCGCGCCCCCGCACTCCCTTACGGCCCGGCCTCTCACGGCCCATGAACACGCCGGCCCGCTCACCACCTACCCCTTCGTGCCGAGTCGCTGCCAGGCGAGCCCGATGCGACGTCACACCCGACGTCACCTCGTCTTTCTCCTTTATCCCCTTTTGCTTACACACACGGCCAAAGCAGGGAGAGCTCGCCGGGGACCACCCATGGCCGCCCCGGGGATGCCGTCCGCGCGCCTCCTTTGCATCCGCGCCGTCCACACGTCCCGCGCCGCACCTTGCCCTATATATAGGCTGCCGCCGCAGCCCCCCGGAGCTCCCAACCCTAGCCGCCTTGGGGAATTTTCCCCTGTCCACACCACCCTGCTCGCCGGAGGAGAAGGAGAAGGGGGGAGAGGAGAAGCAGACCGGGGGACGTCTGAGGGGGATCGCCGACGCCACCGTGAGGACCGGAGGCCGCCCGTGGAGCTCCTGGTCGCCGTGAAGCCACGAACCGCGACGCCGACTGCCTCCTCTGCTTCCTCTGCCCGGCGCCGCCCGTCTTCCTCACCGCTGATGACCCCGCTCCAACCCTCTTCACCGACGCCTGCGCTTCGACCAGTGGTCACCGAGGTGAGGCCACGCCGTCCCTCTCATCTGTTGAGGTCCTGGCCTTCGAGCCGAGGGGGAACACCCCTGTCCATGTCGCCGCCGCCGCGCACGCCGCTGTGTGAAGCCGGCCATTGAGCCGTGCCGGGATTTTGCAGGTACCGCCGCCTTCACCACGTGCGCGCGGTCGCCTCCGCCGTTTTCCTTGTTCCCTAGCCGCACACGTCGCCGTCCCGCCGGTCCGCCGTCTCCCCCTGTGCGTCGTGGTCGAGCCAGAGCTCGCGCGTTCGCGCGCACGTGCACAGGAGAGGAAGGCCTGGTCTTTGGGGCCTCTCGACGAAGCACACACCCGTGCGCGCACCCACGTGCGCACGCGGTGGATGCTTGCACGCCGGTGCGTCCAGCACCGCGCCGTCGCCGCTGTTCCGCCAAGGCCGCCCGGTGTGAGCACACAGGCAAGGGGGCTAAAGGCCCCGATTTTCGTTTCTGTGTGTTCCTTTGGTGCACGCGTGCTCACTTCTGGGCATCTGGATCACCCGCACGCCGTCGCCGGTGCTCGCTGCCGTGCGCCCGCGCGACAACTCCGCCGCCGTGCCCCGGTCTCGCCGCCGACGCGTTTTGCCCGGCTAAAGCCGCCACTTTGTTGCACGTAGATGAGCCACGGGTGCTCCTGGATCTCCCTTGGTCACCTGGAGCCCTAGCCGGACATCTCTCGCCGCCGGCAGGCTCTCGGCCGCGCCGCTGTCCCTCAGGGGAATTTCACCGAGCACCTGTGCTCGCCGGTTTAAACCCTTGGGGTTTTGAAACACACGACCGCCCACATGTTCGAGACCCCGCAAAGGATCCAGCGCGATCAAATACGCCCGGCCACTCACGGCTCTGCCTCACGCCGGACCACACCACAGTCCGCCACAACCAACCATCCCGGGATCCCGTGCACCCTGCCACGCCATGCGCCCTGTCAGCGCCACGCGGGCAAGAGCTGGCTTAAAGCCACCTGCGTGGCTGCCGCGTCAGCTCCTGGAGCTGGCCATCAGCCGGCTTAAGGACCAGTTTGAGCTAGCTAGAGATAGGCTAGAGCTAACCAAAAGATTGCTATATTGTGTATGCGTATTTTAATTTCAGAAATCTATTTAATCTTTAGAAATTCATATTAAATCCGTTTTAACTCCGAAAAATACAAAACTTCTTCTGAAAATCTTCTAAAAATCTAAACTCCGCGCTAGGCTAGAGTTTGTCTCTTTTTGGGTCTTATTTGTTCTTCATCTTGGATTTATTGCAATTAGCTGCCGAGTTATTTATTTAAATACGATTCTAGGAGCCGCCGGAGCCGGAGAGCTGAACCAGGACTACGACGACGACTTCGGCTACGATGACTACCCGCACCCAGGTTCACGCCCGACCTTCTTTGAATGCCCATTAGGCATGGCTATTAGAACTGCTAGTGGTTTTTGTATTGCATAGTGATAGATATGATGAACCCGTGCATAGCCTCTTTTACATACTTGTTCTTGATTGACCTACTACTACTACTTTACTTATGCGTGATGATACGCTGAGCTTGCTATGCATGTGTTGGGATTATTGTGGTAGTTTCTTGGCGTGTGTGGGGAAAACCGGCAGGAGAAGGTGTTTTGGGATATTTTGGCGGGGGTGAGCTCAAGACAACCCGATCTGGGATCGGGGGCCAGGGATCGTCTTCTCGGACGTTGCCCAGTTTGGTGCCTATGGCGGGTACACTGTTTTAGGAGCACAGGTGTTGGAGATTTTGTGATGACTTGGAGGATAGGAGCTCGCCCCGGTCTGAAACCGAGTGGGTCGCCTGTTACACGGGACTTTCGTACACACCACCTCGCCGAGAGTGGGGATAGGGCCGTTCGACCCTAGCAAGTGCGATACCATACCTGCCAGTAGGATAGAGGGTATCAGTGAGAGGGTTAGGGTGAAGTCCCTTCCCTTTGGGCGTTCCCCGTGTGGCCACACGGGGGCATTTTCACAGTTCTGGGGTGGACCTTTGCGAAGGACCGCAGCGAGACCCGGATGCAGGATGGAATCGTAACTACTAGGTGTTCGTGCGGTAGGGTAGGCTCGGTCGGCCGTACACCATCCGGGTACTATTCTGAGTTGGGTACTGGTGTACACGCTCTGCAGAGTTTAGATCTATACGTATAGCTGTGTCCTCAGTTATGGACATGCCCGTTGTTTCTCCGACTCTTACGTTTTGGGATTTCTACCTTCCCCCTTATAGGATGAGAGTGTATGGTGAGCCGTGGTTGTGTTCGGGGAGAGGAGAGTTGCTCCCTCTGCCTCGCGGATCCGGGTGCAACCATTGAGGTGCGAGGAGTAGGAGTTCTCGCACCGACCCTAGAAGGAGTTAGGTGATGGTGACGGTGATCTGGGTGACCAGGTGTATCTGTTTGTGGATGAGAGTTATGGGATTTGGTGGGATTATGGAGATATTATTCTATTTATGATGCTGCTGCTGCATAGGAAACCCAGCTACTACCTTGATCCTTTCTATACCCTTAGAAATAGGCCACTTAAAGCTTGCATACAGTTGGTGATGTGGACCTATCCCGATCCTTGGGGATAGCCCCTGAGCTTGCAGGGTACGAGTCAGACTACGACAACAACGCCGACGGATGGTACGACTGAGGGGGCACGTCGCTTCGCTCAAGGATGCCTGTGGGAGACGAATGAAGATGGAGACACCTTTTGGAAGCTAGCTACCGCTACGTAGGCTCCTATTTCTGTTATTCCGCCAAGAGGCGTGTATTGATGTACTCCGATTATTCAGGACATGTAATAATCAGATTATTATTCGTACTCTGATACTTTATTTTATTGTATGACTGTGATATCTATCTGTGATGAATGCCTGTGCGTGATAGCGTCTGATCCAGGGACTATCACGAGACAGAATGCTGGGTTTTCCGTTTTTGAAAACCCAGGGCGTTACAAATAGCCTCCGGCGTGTAAAGATATGCACGCGCAGGGGCGGACCCACCTTAGGACTAGCGAGAGCACATTCCCTCACTCAAAGTTTGGATGCCAAGGTAAAAAATATTTTTTCACCATACTCAAGCTCTATTAATTTAGCATTTCTTAGTGAGTGCCCTCCCTCAAATTCTACCCTAGGTCCGCCCCTGCGCAGGCGTACTCGACTTGCCATCCATGTTTCTCCCGCGGGTGGAGACAGGTGGGAGGATGAAAAAGGAAATAAAGGATAGAGAAAGATTCTTGATGCAAATGTATAAGAGATAGAATAGCTTGACAAGTTAAAAATAGCAAACTCTTGAAAATACAATTGTTTTTAGCTTGACCGTGTTCCTGGAGCGTTGTTTCTTCGTCATCATTCAACGTGAAAGAAAGAATGCATCTCCAAGTTAAAAAAAAAGAATACGTCTCTAAGAGTTTGCTATTTTTAACTTGTCAAGTTATTTCTCTCCTATACATTTGCATCAAGAACCTTCTCTATTCTTTATTTCTTTTTCCTCCCATCCACCTGGCTTCGCGAGCGCGAGAAACGCCGTTGCAAGCGAGTACATACACATATTTGTGCGTGTAGGAGGCATATTTTTCTAAGTTGCCAAAAATTGCCAACCTTCGCCAAAAATCAAGGATGCTAACCCAATTTGGCAAATTGTTGGAGGACCTATTGGTCGTGGTGCGCTACCGGCCACGGTTCGAACCCCTTTGGGGGTGAATTTGTGGCCGGAGGTTGGTGCACCTTGGTTCATGTTGTAAAAAATCCTCTCGTTTGTCTTACACCAAAGCATAGTTCTAAGACCAGTCTCATCTCATGTGTGGTTCGGTGCCGTTGTGTATGGATGGGATAGGAGTTCGGAGATTTTCTCGATATATGTGAGAAGGTCTTCTTCTTAATACAATGTCAAGGGGATGATCTTACTCTCCACAAGTCGAGTTTTTTTAACCATGTTGAAGTAGTAGTGACCTGTTCAAAATGTTTGGTTGTTTAGTTCTTCCAATACGGACTTCAATTCACTATTCATCTGTCACATCGAGTCACATCTTCTCTCACAGTACGCACTCTAACATGTATTTTTTTCACAACTTTCCACCCTAATGCATCATTCGCACAAATTTAACGAACTAAACACACATATTCAACCTTATTAGTGTCTTTGAAAGTACAAAAATATCTTGCACCGCTCCAAAAATATCACTCCTTGCACCGCTTCAAATTTTTGCTAAACCTCTTGAGCCTTTGAAAGTGACAACATCACCATCCCAATCATTGCCTCTGTCAGCCCTCTTTCTACAAAACAACTACTCAAAGGGGCCAGTTGCCAAAAAAACCCCACTTGTGCTTGCTGGCTCTGGGAATCTTCTTGGCTGCAAGGTCAAGCCCCGCGGGATCTTGCACCCTCACTATACAGGTTAGCGTGGAGAAAGAACTAGAGTGTAAAAGACGATCTACAAAACAATAATTGGACCCGGGGGCTCTGAAAAATGACTACGGCGGAGGAGATGGCTGAACTTGTATCCTTATGGGCCCTAATAAGCGAGGTCCAACTAATTGAGCAGGAAGATGCTATAACTTGGAAATGGACAAGACATGGGATATACACTGCTAAGTCTGCATATGTGGCGCAGCTTGCTGGCTCCTTCTGTTCCTTCGATAGTATGGCCATCTGGAGAGCCAAGTCGGAAGGCAAGCAGAGATTCTTCGCCTGGCTTTTGGTTCAAAGGAAAATTCTGACCGCAGATAAACTTATCACCAGGAACTGGCCATGTGATCCTATGTGCTCATTATGTGATCAAGAACCGGAGACCGCAGAACACTTGTGCTTGCATTGTGTCTTCGCTCAAGAGGTGTGGTTACTGGTGCATCAGTGGACAGATGGGTTGGTGAGCATCCCTTCCCGTAATTCTTCCATGGAAGAATGGTGGAACTCAGAAATGAATATATCTGCAGGGAAGGCGAAAGTGAGGCGAGCCACCATTATGATTTATACGGCCTGGAATATTTGGAAGGAGAGGAATCGAAGGGTGTTTGAGCAGAAAAACGCATTGCCGAGGAGTATTTTGCAGCAGATCAAAGATGAGATGGCTACTAGAGAGATTGCTTGTGGACAGCCTCTGGACTGTCTGCCCTGATGTTTATGTTTCTGTTGAGTCTAGTGTTTCTTTTATCCCTTTGTAATACATTGCTTGTAACAAAACTATTTCTCCTCCTTCTTATATGACATAGCAGCGCTCCTGCTAATTTTCAAAAAAAAAACCCCACAGGCCACAGATCCCATATCCACTCAACCACTATTCCACACCCTCTTCCCACGGATTTCATTGCCACCATGGTAAAGAAAAAGGTGGAGGACAGGAGGAGTTTACCACACCTAATTTTCTCTCGTTTGTCACTATTACTCGACTTCTCTTTTTTTTCTTCTTACACAATATTTTTATCTATGATAACAAATCAGTCATACAAATCAACATCTAATATTTTCTTTTAGAATAAATGAGCCGTACAAATCAGCACCTTTTGCTTGCATATCAACAACTATGTGAGAAAGGTAGGCTCAACTCAAGACTCAAGACTGGCAAATCAACAATATTTTTGCTTGCATATCAAACAATATGTGTTTAGTTCGGTAGAAATTTTTAGAGTTCTCTTTCAAGGTTTATTAGGAGTATTAATTGTAGACTAATTACAAAACTAATTACATGAATGAACCGGAAATTGCGATACGAACCCATTAAGACTAATTAATCTGTCATTAGAGATTGTTTATTGTAGCATGATTGTCACACCCGAATTTAAAGGCAAATTCGAATGCTCATATTATATGTGCGCCAGGATCAAAGTTTACACATATAACGACTCAGTGAATACCAAAACACAATGCCATAACGTAAAGAGAGTATTAAACTTTATTACAGACCAAAATGTCTCATAAACGAACTAATAATTAACGAGTAGCAACGCAGCGGATGAGGTCAACACCACAGGCAGTTGACTGGTGATACGCCTGCCTAGAATATGTCGAAGTCTCCAGGGAAATCTTCAAACCTCTCCAAGTCTGAACAGCATCGATCACCCTGTTCGTCTCACTGACGGCTGGTGACTGGTGCTGATTTGTTCTGAGAGAAAAGTGCCGCTGGCTGGTAGCTGGTGGCTGATGGCTGATTTGTTATGAGAGAAAAGTACTGCTGGTTGGTGGCTGATAAGCCGAACGAACAGGGCGAGTCGTTGCAATAATGAAAACAAGCGTGAGCACGTGCCGTACTCAGCAAGCGGAAACATAATATAACATGCAAGGCTTTATAGTGGAGGCTGATGGGTTTAAGCATTCAACATTTTAGTTGGTCAAGTTTTATTAGCAACATAAATACTAGCAAGTGTAAGTTTATACCAAACCCACAATTAACATAAGAGAATAAGTAACATAAATAAAGATAGATGCATCAAGTTAATCATTGATTCCCATAGATTAATCATGTGAGGGTCCAGGCCGCTCTTGACCGTGAGCACGGCTAATCGATTAGTTTTACACTCTGCAGAGGTTGTACACTTTCACCACAAGTCGCGTAAAAGTCCCGAAGAACTTTGAACCCAACCATGCGATGCTGGCCAAGCATCATACCACACTACCTAGGTGTGATTGCATAGGGACGCTACGAGGCCTTTACAAAGTTTCCCCAGGAAGTTGCAACCCACAAGGTTACCGGATCAGTTAGCAAGGTATGAAGCCCCCTAGCGGGTACCGTGTCTTAGCAAAGTCCAACTCCTCGCTAGAGCGAGTCCATACCCCACAGTACCGCCGCCCTTGTCCTTATCAGGTAAAGCCACTCCTAACCAGGGTTACTAATTAATTAGCCAAGGCCAGAGCCATTTAGGTCTTGTGGTTGCACTGTTGTCCTGGGTGGTTCTCCATGTTCCAATTAAACAAGGTGATCTTGTATTAATGGAGGTATAACATAAATAAATCAAGTTCATAAAGTTTCATTAATACCACCATGTAACCAGGTAAAGCATAGCAAGAACTACCCAACATATAAAAGTAAATACCCAGGTTGTTCAAGGTAAAAGGGATAAAATAATCTAGTCAAGTCCTTAATTGGGTCCCATCAAATTAATGCAAGCAAAGAATGTAAGAATAGTTAGCATGTTGTATAGGTAAATAGGTATGCATCAAGGAAGACTTGCCTTCAACAGGTCCCTGTTGTTGTTCAGACACTTGAGCTTCTTGGTCTTCAAATCCTTCAGCCCAAACGTTCTTTACGCATCACATCAAGGTACATACAAGCACACAATAGGATAAAATAAGAAACAATCACCAAACAGTATTATTAGAGCAAAACAGAGGCAAAAAGCTATTCTACTCTTCGATACGATCATTTGGACATAAAGAACGTGAAAAATGGAGCTAAAACGGAGAAGTTATGGCTAAAAGAAGGTGTAAGGGCATAACTGTGAAGAATCTAAGATTCCAGGGGCCTAACTGTAAGAAAACAGGGGCTAAAACATAATTAAGCTTAAAAACACAAGGGTTTCGGTGTAAAACTTAAGGCTGGACCTTGGGTGCAAAAACCAGAGAGCTCGGGGTCTAAACTGTAAAGAAAAAGGACTAAAACACAAAGATCTTATATGGTGGAAGGACCGGCTTGCTATTTTAGAAAAGACGGGGGTTTTTCTGCAAAAGTGAAGGGCGCGGGGGAATCAGATCGTGTTGACCGGTATGGGTTCCGGTCAAAACCGATCTGGGCCATAGGTCACAGATCCGACGGCCGAGAGCGCATGCGGGCGCGGACGCCGGCGACAGCGGCGGCGGACGGCGGCGAACGACGGCAAAGCTCGCCGGCGGAAGGCCGAACTTGAGCTAGGATGCTCGGATTGCTGTGCGGTTTGATCTGGGATGAAGCGGACGATGCGGCGAAGCAATCCAGAGGGCCGGGGGAAGGATCGGGCACCGATGGAGACGCGCGGCTCGGCGAGGCGGAGGCCGTACTCCGGCGAGCGGGCGCGGGCAAAACAGAGCATAAGGTCGGCAACAAACGGCACAGGTGACCTCCTCACCTCCTTGCGAAGCTCCAGGACGACTTCTTAGCGACGGAATGGCAGCGGGACAACTGATCAGTGCGGCGGCGCTCCTAGGGTTGGGCGGCGGTGCGACACTGGGGTCTACGGCGGCTAGGGTTCGAGACCGGAGGTGGTGGCGCCCTTAAATAGCCTGGCGCACGGCCTTGGCGTGGCCTCCAAGCCGACGCGGAGGCGAAGACGTGCTTGGCCGGGAGACTGCCACGGCGGCGAGTCCTGGTCGGGGACACGCGGGGAGGAAGGGGATGACCTGAGGGTCCCCCGTGTCAGTGACCGCGGAGGGGAGCGAGGCCGGCGGGGTTACGCGGGCCGACGCGGGCTGAATTCCAGCTGGGCCGGGGCGCGAAGCGGACGGCGGGGAGAGAACAGGGGGCGTGGTTGGACTATTGCTGTTGGGCTAAAACAAAAGCTGGGCCAAATAGAGATAGGGAAGAAGGGATAAAAGAAAAAGCTTTCGGAATTTTTAAAAGAACTCAAACTCTTTGAATTCAAATTCAAATTTGAATTCAATCAAGCATAAATAATGCACAAGCATGAAATGCAACAATAAACTCCTATATTTATTTATTTATTTTTCAAAAATATATTTAAATGCCTAAATATTCAAATACACCCTATATTCCTTAAATTCAAACATTGTTTCTAACAAATTTTATTGAAAATAATTTTTTGTAAAATTAGGGTGTTACAACGATGTTGTCTAATCATAATATAATTAGCCTCGTTAGATTCTTCTCGAAAAATTAAGATGATTATGGAATGAGTTTTGTCATTAATCTATATATAATACTCCTAATTAGTGTATAAAGGTTAATGTTAGAGAAACTTGTAAGAGTTAGGCGTGGATCTTGGACCCATGACGTACTAGCTGAAAATGGTGCAAGGCGCTGGTGTGTGTGTGAACGCGCCAGTCCCACTGTCACTTCGCGCCCCCAGCCCGATTCGGTGTTTCGGCGGCCCCGCAAGTCACCTGTGATCCGCGAAAACGACAAAACCCGTCCCGTCACGCGTCACGAGGAGACGGCCGCACTCACATTCCCTTCCAGGCCCCGCGCGATCTCCACCGTCCGCTCCGCTCGCTGGACCCCCATCCCGCACGTCCACGTGTCGGCCCCGCCGAACTGTCGGCAGCAGCCCGCGCGTCGGCGGCGTGGACGGCCGGGCGGCGCGGAGAGAGATCGTCCACGTCCGCCGCCAGGGAGGCTTATCTGGCAGCGACACGTCCGCGCCGCGCACCGTGTGGAACACCGGGATTCGCCTGCCGGCCTCGCGAGGGCGGGGAAGCTAGCTTTGCCGGCAGCACCGATGGCGTCGCTGTCGCGCCCTCCTCCACTTGGAGATCGATCAGCCCGCATCGGGGGCGTGGTAGTACTAATCCCGTTGATTAATGCGTGCAATTTGTGCAAGTGCAGAGGTGCCGACGCGTCGCTGTCCCATGGGCCATGGCGATCACGGAACCCGACCGTGGTTGGCCGGCCTCTCATGGGGTTCTTGGAACGCCGGCCGCCATCCTGCCCGGAGAGGTTCGGGTCAGGGACGGACGACGCAGGGAGAATCCCAGCTTTTTTCGACAAGCCTACACACATGCTGTGGCTTGTGAGTGATCTTCTTGGCTCAGTAGATCACTACGTTCCCCTGCTGAGAGATGAGAGCTTTGATATCAGGAGAGTGATTCGTGGCGGATTTGATTTGGCGTTGCTTTGAGAGGAATTTACGCCACAATAGCATCCCGAACTGACACTCTGACAGCGACCGAAATCATAGTTAAAATGCGTAATGAGTCATGACCTCGGCGCAATGAGTAGTGACCTCGGCGCAGCGTGTGCCACCGCGCCACGTTCGCGCACGCCGGCGGCGAGCTGGGAGGCACGCGCGCGGCGCGCCGGCCGGGTGGCGAGCTCTCTCTCCCTCAGTTTCACCGCCACTTCCGGCCGTATTCAAACGCTGGATTTTGTTCTGTGACATTTGGCCAGGTCCGATGCCACCCAGCCGTGTCGTGCCGACCTCGGATGAATTCGCGACCAAGCAACGGGTAGAAGTACTGTGCTGTGTGTGCTCCGTGTGCCCTGCAGTGAAGTGGTTCCTACTCTGTTCTTGATAAGATGAGCACGACACCACGTTGCGCCCTAAAGCGGCGGCCCTCGTCTCTCTCACATCACGCCGTGACGGGGAGTGGACTCTTCTTCTTCCTCATCTCGCTGTTTCCTTCTTGGCCCAGCTACTAGATCGTGCGCGCCCGTGCCGTGCCGCTTCTTCGGTCGCGATCGGGAGGGAGAGGATGCATCAGATTGGGAGCGGGATGTACGTGTCCGGCCCGGTGCCGGACAGGAGGCGGGAGCGGCGGCTGTCGTCGGGGCCCGGCGCCACGCCGCCGTACACGGGCGGGGACGTGGCGCGGTCGGGCGAGCTCGGCCGGATGTTCGACATCGCCGCCGCGTCGCACTCGCAGGCGCCGTCGCCGGCGTCCTCCTCGCGCCGGAGCTCCGGCCCGCTGGCCCGCCCGTCGCCGGCGTCCGGCCCGCTGTCGCAGCTCTCGCACTCGGGGCTCCTCGTCGGCCCGTCCCCGGCACCCTCACCGGCGCACGGGTCGTCGAGGAAGGGGAGCAGGCGGCGCGGTGCTGGGAAGGAGGCGGCGGAAACCGCGGCAGGCACGGCCGTCGCGGCGCGCGGGAGGGCCAGGCTCGGCGTCACGTTCGCGTGCTACGTGCTGGTGGCCGTGGCGGCCGCGGCCGCGCTCGCCGCCGGCGTGTTCTGCCTCGTGTCGTGGCGGCGGTGGGAGGTCATCGCGGCGGCGGGCGGCGCTGTGGTCGCCGTCGGGGCGGTGTTCGCGTGGAACGTGTGGCGGAGGGGCACCGAGGCGGAGCGGTTCTTCATGCGGTTCCCCGACACGGAGTTCGACGGCCACGGCGACATGCCCGTCGGCGAGCTCGTCAAGATCACCGGGGTGAGCTCCTCTCTCCCGATCCGATCAATCAATCTCCTCATCAAAATCAATCAGTCATATTGCCTTCCTTCCTTGCTTCATCCTTACCAAATCTGCTGCGGTGTTGCCTCACCTAAACTCTGCTCATCCACGTCGCAATTTGCATCGATATTCACTCACATTCCATGCATGCCAACTAAAAAACTACCCTCTATTTCGCCCTCTATTTCGTTGGCAACGTGGCTAAGATCTTCTGCTGCGTCCTTTATATGCATTCTTTACACTTTTTTTTATTGGTCCAAATTGTTGCTTCAACTTGTTTATGCGTCAGAGAATGTCAAAACTTGTTTACGTAGTGGTTAATGGCTTGATTGAGGAAGCCAAGCTACCAAATCACTTTTGCTTCACCAAAGCAATGCGTTGCCGTTGCTAACAACTTTTCCAAAGCAAATGGCTCGAAGCTAAAATCTGCTAAAGAGTCAAGTCTTTGGAATGCTCTGTTCTAACAGTGCCGGTGGACTGCCGTGTCCTGCTCTGCAGCAAGTTACCTGCGGCCGCCACCCGCTCGCCGCCTACTTCCACGACGGCGCCGCCCGGTGCGTGTTCACGTCCGTTCAGCTGTTCGAGCGCCGTGGATGGGCCTGGAGCTGCTGCTGCCGCCGGTGGCAGCTGAGACACTCCGAGGTCAAGCTCTGCTTACTGTCTGCCACCGTCCAAACTTGGCACGCCAGTTTCAGATACAGTTCAACTGATTGGGCATCGCTTTGGCAGGAACGGGTGGCGAACTTCTACATTTCTGACAGGAACTCCGGGAAGAGGTTCTATGTGCGTGCTGGCGAGGGTGCCAAGATCACTCCAATGATCAAACTGAAAACGACTAGCTTTGATGGGGATGGGAAGGGTGTTTCAGTGAACCTGAAGAACTGGATGGCAAGCAACGATTTGTCCTGCAATGGCGCCGTGCGTGTTGGGGAAGGGTAAGATCCTTCATGCATTGGTTGTGAAATGGGGTAAATGGGGACTACACATTGTAGGGGCAGAAAGCCTAAGAGTGAGGTAGTTGAAGAATGTTAGGAAATCCAGTCGATTACATAAATAGAAAAAAATATGCTCGACACTAGCTTTATTGCAAACTTTGGTTATTAATTATGTCATGATTTTGCTAACTTCTTGGTACTCGTAAGGGATCATGTGTAAATAAGAAGTTAAGAACCATGTTAACTCAATGGTTGGAGACATCTGAAATTGTCTACCAAATGCTACAATGATTCTTGCCAAATAGCAGAAAAATAGCTGGTATAGATTGCAAGCTTCTCTTCCTTTTGAAGTGAAAGACTAGGTGTTTGGGAGTCCATTTCATACATTGATCACAACAGCTACGAAATATTGATTTGATTTCCTCAAATATCTCACTGAACATTGTATACCGATTTAACATCATTTAAGCTCGTACATCGGTTCCAATTTTGCAATGGTCTAGGTAGTTTGCAACCTACGACACACTAACAATGAAAGCTCAATTAGGAATTTATACATGATAGAAGTTAGGACTTGCATAACATAGTGATCTTGTGAGACTTTACTGCATAAAGTTAGTGCTGCATTCCAAACTCATGTTCAGAACACAAGAAAATTATGCAGCCACAAGTCATGACCATTGCATTGGCTGCATTCCCAGTTCAAGCACTATCATTCACAAAGATCGCAACATATAATTGTAGGTTCATCAGAGAGGGGGACATAACAAGTGTGATAGGCGTCCTGAAGAAGCACCATGCCTGTGACATCGTCGACGCACCTGCTGGCGTGGTCACCACCGGTTGCCAGCCAATGCGTTTCATGTTCCCCATCCTCATCGAGGGGCTCATACTAATTGGGAACGAAGACCCGGATGAGGCTGTATATATGGTCTGAAGTCTAACCATATACACTGATGTAGAATACACGGTGAAGAGGATATTTTTAGTACCTCTCCATTTAGTCTTTTCGATAAAAAAAGATTTTATACTCACATATAGTTGATGGGAATGAAAGATGTAAATTAAAATCGTTTTTGTAGGCTTGCCGGTAGTAAGTTGTGATTTTTTTTTTGTTTCTTTTTAAGAGAGGACATCAGGACAACTCTATTATTTGTTGGGAAAGCTTATGTTATTGTGCCACACGCTTCTATTGCAGTCTAGCCTGATCTCTCTGTTTTGTTTTTGCAATATTTTTCCCTTAATGCAATAGGATTAAGAGTTGATCCTTTTCATTTCCATTTTCCATATATGCTGTTAAATGAGATTTTTCATCGTACATTATGCAGTATACATGTTGGCACATAGTATATATAGGAAGAGAACAAAATCTGTCGTCTCCATTTTCTCCTAGAGAGATCATGTTTTGTTAAAATATAATCTGTACTCATGAAAATGTGTGATGGCTATGGGAAAATTGATCTAAAGTTCTACTTAAGGGCAGTACCTTGCTGTAAACATGCAAGTCCTGGTCATTGAAATTTGACTGAACAATCACTGATCTGACACAGTTGTTTGTAATTGGTTTAGTTGTTGCCCAAACCACTGCTGACATGGCTAATCATTTTTTATAGCATCTTGATTCCGGCGCATTTGGGGAACTAGAATCTCCAAAGCTAGGAGCAATCCAGTAGTATTTAGGATATTTGTCGGGCTGAAGGCAGCAATAGCCCCCTGTAAAGCAATTATGCAGAGCCGCTCATCTGAAATCGGAACGAGATACTCTACCATCATGCTGCTTGGTGTGAGCATGCAGTCAGGGCATCACCACCGTCCGCTCCATCCTACGGTGCACGAAACACTGCGGATGCTATTCTCCCAGGCCGCACATTCCTGGCCCAACTCAGCCCACAACAACGCTGCTCTTCCGGGTCCGGGCTAGGGACTGCAAGGTTCGGGCGGGGGCGCGCAAGGTGGTCGGCGACGAGCCCGCTGAGGCGCGCGCGAGGATAAGCGGCCATCACCGACGGTCACCAGCGCAGCTCACCCGGTGCTCGCCGTTGCGGTAGGTGCGGCGTCCACCTCCCCGTTTCGCGAGACGACAACAACGCAGCCGTGGGGGCCGTCAGCGCCCTCCTCGCAAATGACGGGGTTTGATTTGGATGCAGCAGTGCAATTCGGTGCAGGAGGACCTTCAGTGGCCACGAGAGTCAATTCGGCGACGGAGCAGCTCAATTTGCTGGTAAGCATCAAGTGGACACTTCGTTTTGTTTTGCTTTCTCTGCTGGACATGGCGTGCAGCCGGTGTTGTAGGTGCCGACGAGACGAGCCATGCGTCCCAGGGCGCGATGGGCACGGCTGCAACGCAGCTGCGCGCGACGGGGACGGGCGCGGCGCGGAGGAGCTCGAGACGAGATGAGGTCGGTGGCGTTGCCGTAGGATTCGCAGAGGAACGGAGATGCGCTGACTGCACTCTAACACCAAAGAAGATGATGGTAGAGGATCTCATTCCAAACCTGAAGCTATTCTCAGATTGGTTTCCCCAAATATCTCACCATCCCTAGCTCCCTCTTCTGATGGTAGAGGATCTCATTCCAAACCTGAAGCTATTCTCAGATTGGTTTCCCCAAATATCTCACCATCCCTAGCTCCCTCTTCTCTGGTGTTTCACATGGCTTTACCACGCTCAGCTAGCAAGTGAAACAGCTCTACCAATTTATACTGCTTGAGGAGTTTGAAGCAGGCGAACCCATGCCGCCTCTCCCATTCAATTTGAGGAGGCAAAACCGCAGAAGCTATGTTCTGGTAGTCTCATGGTCATAAGGAAACTAGTGGTTACTAACACGAATGGCATTTTGCTGGTGGAACCAGCACCTGTCCTACCTATGCCAAGCAAGGCCAAATGTTTTCCATGCCTACCCTTACGGTCTTTACCTCCTAATAGACACTGCGGTGAAGAAATGCGAAGCGCACGCAGCGGCTTGTTGTGTGTGTTCAAGGACCAGGAAAGCTGCTGAGTTTATGTGAGCTGGCCCGAAAACAGATATGGGCCGCAACTTAGGAGAATTGAGAGAGATTGTATAAGTAAGTTGCCAAATCGGGCAAAAAAAATACCCACGATAATGTCGGATGGGCCATGAATGTGCTACAATCATCGCTTTAATGGTCAAAAAACGAGTTTTTATATATTCTTTTATGGTTCTGCAAAAATATATAGTTTCCACAAAGTTTTGCAAAGTTGGGCGGAGCAACGTTGGAGGTTCTAAGTGCGGCCGCACCCAGAATTTTTTTGAAGTCTCTTATCAAAGTTAAAATTTCACCATAATAACTTGGCTATGTTCTCTTGGTTAGAGAGAGGGTGAAAAGAGCACTATTTATCTATTATATTCATCACATCTTCTCTCACAAGAAATACTATTTCGGCACTATTCATACACCTCTTCATTATTCCTTTGCAACTAAGTGAATAGATTCTACAATGGTGTGGCACCCCCTCCATTTCCCTCTAGCTCCGCCCCTGCCTCTACCGCTAGATGAAACGACGGTTGGGTGCTAGTTCCCGAATCGGTGTTTCATTCGGTGGTAGGGTATTGTAGCACCTCCAACCAACATTTCACTCGGCGGTACTGTGGCGGTGGTAGCTCCTTTCACATTTTTTAAAAAATCATAACTATTTAATATGAACTCGGATGGAGAAAAACTTTATAAAAAATTGTAGACTTCAATAAGATCTACAATTTTGTAGTTCAAATACTTTTTGTTTAAAAATCATATTCGTGCTCAAATAATAAACATAACGCTCAGATCTAAAATTCAAATCCATTGCTGACAAGTTCTCTTTGAATGGTATCGACATAACTTATAAAGATTTTGACAAGTGAGTTCTTTGATTGGTATCGACACGAACTAAACAAAATCCTTCGCTCGGCCACACCTCCTCAATAAACACCACAATGCAAGACTTTGTGACAGAACCGTCCAAAATAAATCCGGATTATCACCTAAGCTGGTCCACTTGGCTAATAAGCGATAACAAGGAGTTATTTTGTCACCTCTGCCGGGTCAAACCCGGTAAATCACTTACAACAGGATCGCTGATATGCGCAAAGCCCACATGAAGGTGGGACCAGAGTACAAGTTCAACATTACATAAAAGCTCATAAAGTCATATTATTACAAACGAGGTTTTCATACATAAAGGTAAAGTGTTTCAGAGTTTATCAGCGGAAATAAAAACTAGCGGAAGATACACATGAGAGGCCATCCATAGAGTATCATTCTTTGTCATCATGCTCCCACTCAAGTTCCCAACCATCTGGAATAGATCCAGGTCAGATGGGATTACCTGAAAACCACAAATTAAGTAAGGCTGAGTATGCTAATACTCAGCAAGACTGACCCGACAAAAAGAAAAGTACAACTAGACATGCAAGGCTTTTTGGCAGGTGGGTTTGTTTTGCCAAAACCGACTAAGAGTTGATCCTTAATTTCCAATTTTAGCTCAAGTTCTAGTATGTTAACCATTCTAGGTAAGCACCTATACTTACCAAGTAATGTTGTGCAAACAATATTAATCAGGCAACAATATTAATCCAAATGTTCCATAAATAAATATGGGGTAGCCAGTGGTCAAGCCGACTCAGATAACGGCGAGTGACCGATGATCGATCGATTTATATCCTTGCAAGGTAAACCCAAGATACACGGAAGAAGGTAGACCCCAAGAAATCAAATAAAAGCGAATGCGGGGTCTACCCCAACCAGGCGGTTCCCGTCATTCCCCAGATTAGGGACAGATGCTACAGTCCTAAGTACAAGGTTTACTGGAACGCCCTCACACGGCACGTCCAGACTCACACTTGCACTACCGGTAGCGAACCGGGAGACGCATCTCAAGAGTTGTAGCGATAAAATTCCCGCACTGGTTCATTAGGTACTAGGCTTACCGGTCCCATTCCCGACAAGCACTTGGTACGTTTAATAGCTTAGACCAGCACCATGCTACTCGGTCGAGACCGAACCCATTGCTCTTACCACATGAGCGAGTCAATTTATCCACCTTATGATTCCAACATAAGCATCATATATCTCGCGAGCAATGAGTCATTACTCGACTTGTACTGTGTCCTTAAAGCATGGCACTAGCGTCCTAACATATTAGTATAAAAGCATAGGAACCTAAGGATCATGCATCTAGGTTTCAATTTAACTCCTGAAACTTAAATGCACAAAACATAACATAAATATTGAAAAGTAAAAGATATGAGTTTATCCCAAAAAGGTTATATGCACTCCGGGGCTTGCCTTCTTCTAAGTTAGTAACAGCCTTGGGCTCTTCTGGACTTTGGTCCAGGTCTTGGTGAGTACCTAACTTGTTCACCTCTTCATCAACCGCACCTTCTCCCTCCTGGGTGAGCGTATAAATACCGTCTGGTAAATCTACGTGTACACATGCATATGCATTAGGTTATGGTGAAAGTGGGAGAATTACCACCAAACCAACTCTTGTTGGCCATATTCATCTTAACATTTATTAAAACTCACAAAGAGTATGAGTGTGGTGTGATGGTGAACAAACTACTACTTTGATGGTGATTGTGTGCATATTTAAACAAATTAACTTACTAACATTCACCAAATAGTATGGGGTGTTTCTAAATAAATTCAAACAGGAACTAAACATGAAAACCTTAATTAAACTTAAATAATAAATATGAATCTATTTACTCAATTCCTAGCTAACCATTCATCCAAAATTCATATTAAATGAAACATAACTCTAACTAATCTCAAACTTTGCACATAGCAGAATATGACTATAACAAGCTTACATACCAAAACTTACCTCCAGATCCTATATAAATTAATTTATATGAAAAAGATAAATTTCAGCCTAGCTTAACTTCGTTAAATCCTACTACTAATCTTTTTGACCTCAAATTTTTTCCTACAGGTCATTCATGACAAATCTAAGCGCCTGACCAACACACACAAATAGATCTATCATATTTGTCAAGTTATTCATTTAACATCCTACACAAAGTTAAATACAAAACATCATTCAAACAAAATCCTAAAATCATAATTGTTTTTCCAGAGATGCTAAACATCATGACAAAGTCCTAGGGTGCATTGGTGCTTAAAGAAAATATTTCCTGAGGGGACTATAAAAAGCATCAAGCTTAAACTAACATAAAGCTTACAAAAATCATAACTATAAATCTACACAACAAACATGTATCAAACTTGGTCAAAGATTTAAACATAGCACAAAGAATAACATCTCCAAATTTCATCTCCATTGCACAAGTACATTTTGAACTATAATAAAAGTACCTCAAATTGAGTTTGAATTTTCATTTTCAAACTACACAGAAAAACCCTATACAACCTTTCTAGAAAAAGTTAGATCTCATCACAGGGAAACCAACAAAACTAGATTTGCATTTTTCTGATTTTTCTACGATTTTTAATGATTTTTCGAAGTTGCAGCCGAAACACTAAAAAGGATTTTACTGACAGACCCTCGAAGAAATTTTTCAAAATTACGAACAGGTCCCTAGATTACGGAAAACTCCCTGGAATTATTGGGGAAGAAGCAATGTGCCCCCTAGGCGCCATGGCCGGTGGTGAGAGCCAAAATCCGGCGAGGAGAAGGCCGGGCTTGACCGGGAAAGGGTGGGGAAGTGGTGTAGACTCACTTAGGGTTCCGTTTCGAGGCTTAGACGGGGGAGGGACGTGGCCGGCGGGCATCCTTGGCGGCGGTGCGGGTCTGCAGCCGCTAGTATGTCGTGCTCCGGCGACTGGGCGGAGCTCTAGACGTAGCAGGACGACGAGCGAGGCGAGGCAGCCGAGGAAAACAAGCGTCGACCTCGCTCTCCTCATTTAATCCGGCGCCTAGCCCGTCGGGGCGCGCATGCAGCCGCGACGCCTGGCGGGCAGCCGCGACGCCTGGCGCGTGGCTTCGGTCCGCGCGTGAGCGCATAGGCACGGTGCACAGCTCGACCGCTCGGGCGGAGGGTCCATAGAGCGGGTGTGGTCCACAGCGAAGGGGACGAGATGCCTGTACACCGGAGTAACACGTCAACGACACGTGGACGGCGGATGACAGCATGTGCGCGCGCAGGGGCACGACGCTGCCGACGGCTGTGCTCATCTCGTTTCATTTAGCTCTGTTCGACCCAGCGAAACTCTAATTTTTCAAAACTAAGTTGAAATTCTCCAAAGATGAAAGTTGTAGAGGAACTATAGGACTACAACTTTCACAAAGGGCGACATATCGTTTGATAAACCGTTTGACGGGGAACGCGCGCCGAAGTTTCAGTTTTTCTCGGCTGATTTTACTGTTCATAAGGGCTTCAAATCTGTTTTTGGCAATTTTGCACTCAAAATTTGAATGTCCGCCAATTATGAAAAATGTGTTCCCGGAAAGAAGGAAAACTTTTATATTGACAGATTTTGAAGTTCTATAGTGAAATTTGGAGAACGTGCAAGAAAACCATTTCAGCCTTAAGGAGTACTTGGGGGTTTGACCAAATTTTGAGATTTTGAACAAGGTCTTATTTGCAAAATTGATCACCATCATGCTAAACATGCTTAGGAACTAATTATTCTTGATTATCATGATTAATTGAAGTACTTAACTTAAGTAACATCGGGGATGTTACAGACTACCCTCCTTAAAAGGAATCTCGTCCCGAGATTCGACAACAAGATTAGAGGAAAACGTCCAGGGGAGATAACAGGCTTGATGAGGAAATCAATGTCGCTCGTGCGGGAGCGGGTGATGAATGTACACATGAAAAGTTAAAACCATCAAGAACTGGAACACAAAGCAGACGTACAGTCCTACTAGAGTTCAGCTGACGGAATCAAACATCTCCAGAAAATGAGCCATGGTTGGCGACATCGGGTTGGATCCTTCTTGTGGCCTTCTTCTAACTTCTTCTTTGGGTCACCGAGGAGATGATGGGGAAGATACTTGCTTGACGATGAAAGTCGCAAATGATGAAGATGGTTGGCGTGAGCGCCGAAGGAGCAGTCGGATGAAAAAGATGGTGATGGAGGTTTAAAGCTCGAGTGGAGGTCTGGCTCGGAGGTGGTAGAAAACGACGAGCGATACTCTCCTTTTATCGAGGGTCACCATGGGGCAACAGCGGTGGCACACCAGCCACTCGTGGTAGGATTGGCGGATAGTTGCAGCGACGGCTGCTGCGGTGAGGGGTGACAGAGTGATAGAACGACACGAGGCAGGTGGAGCACAGATATGTAGGCGGTCAAACGACCGTCAAGACTTGATCGTGGTGCGAGAAAAGAGATGAGAAAACTTATATGGTCGAGAATTCTCTGTATTTTCTTTGATGGGATCATTGTCATGAATTTATGATGATTGGATCAGTTTCCCTAGTAGGACCAAAAATCCAATTATAGACGTTTCTTAGAAACTCCATAACAATATGTCGAAAGAATTTGAAGAACTAGATCATCTTTTATGACCCCTTTCCATTGATGCCTAATAAGAATGTCAATTCCTTATGGCATCTACGGAGAACATCCTTCAGTTTCCAAAACAAATTTTGGACGGGAAAATAGTTTCTCGAGTTTAACATACTCGGAAAAGAAAGCGAATGGAGTATTCTGTCTTTAACTCCTTCATTTCGTGCATGGGTCACCTGTTGGGTCAAAAGAGGCGACACTTGTCGTAGATAATCGCTAGTGATATGGTGACAAGGATGCACGATAGTCGAGATGCCATTGGCGACATGGCAGCGATGCTGTAGTGATGCATAGGCGGCGATCAGCAGCTTTGACAAAATATGGCAAAGCGACGATGTTGTGCAATGCTGGCATGGCACTGAAAAGGAGGGGTTCAATGGCTCGAGAGATTTGACCGTGATGTTGGGGAAAAACTAGAAGCCCTCGATGTATCCTCAATTCAGAATCGGGATTGCATCGAGAAAACTTATCGAAAGAATTGACTCAACACTTCCGTCTGAGTATCCATGAAAACCTCAGCGGGTGTCATTGTGGGGGTGAGGGAGGATCACCACCACTAGGAACTCCAGAACCCCCAGGGGTGTTATGTGCATTATCGGCCATCTGAAAATTTGAACTTTCCTTAGATACATATTCAAAGCTTGCTCAAAATAATAACAAGTAGAATATGCATGACGAAAGTTCAAACTATTGGAAATTCAGAATTTAGATAGCATAACAACCCTGAGTATAAAATTCATAACTTTCCGTACAAATGTCAATAACTTCTAAATTTTGGTCAGCATGTGTAGAATTTCATAAACTTCAACTTTGGTATTCAACCTCAGGACAGTTTCAACTTTTACAGGAGTCGAAAAATTCATTTACCAAAACTCTGCATAGCAGTTTTGACAGCAAAACGGGAGCTTACTAAAAATTCGATATTTCTAAATCTACACATACAAAAATGCTGAATTTTTGTGAGCATGGCCATCACAAAATTATGAACCATTTTGGTATTCAGCACCAGACCCCATCGTGATCACAAATAGCTTAACTTTATTCCTCACGCAGATTACTGCATAAGGTTGTGCATCCATATGGTTACAACAGAGTTAAGTTTTTGGGATCACTATTACATCAAGGATTTTCATGTAGCTTCTAGCCACACAAGGTACATACTCTTGGTCAGTCTAACATATACAATCACATGTTAGACCCCAAAACGAGTTTAACATGCCAATGGCAAGAACTGGCAGTTCTGAGCAAAAATTCATAACTGAATAACCAGTACCCAAAAATTCTAAATTTTTGTGAGCATCTCGACAAAGTTATAACTCACCTTTTTGGTATTCAAAGGATGAATCAACTCAGATTGGAAAAGGGTATAACAGATCCATCTTCAGAGTGCTATTGCCCAGAAATTTTCAGCAGGGCAGAGTTTCTCTAAAAAGATCATATCTCTAAAATTGAGAATCCATTGACCATGAAATTTTTACAGCATAAACTAGGCTATATAAGGAACATTTTTGTTATAGATCCTATGGTCAAATTCTTTTTGGAGCTATATTTAAAAATTCGAGTTTTCAGCCTTACTCAGAATTTTGACAGAATTTCAGCATAACCTAGGCTTAGTAACTTAATCACAACTTCAGTTTTAATCATCCTAAATTCATGAAAAATTCATGGAAGAAGCTTAACTAGCTGATGAGTAATTTCTCTAAAGAACACCTAGTTGGAATTTTTCTAGATAATCCTTAGGAAAATTAGGACAACAACTAGTCACAACTTTTGCTTAACACAACAACTCATCAATCTATCATGAATGGGTCCTTAAGCAACATAATTCAGTTAAAGACCATATAACAAGTGTATCATGATCATTTTTAGTTTGATAGCTTTTAACATGATGCAAAAAGCGTCCTAAGAGTCCTCACCAAGCTTTTAAGCTTAAAATCGAAGTTAGTGCTGGTGGCAAGGCATATACATACGTCTCTCCCTATAATAGTTAGTCGGAAGCTATTCGTTTCATAAATATCGTACCTAACAACCGTGGTTAGTGTACCTGCAGAAAATCACATAATATTCAGAACCTTTCGTGCCAGCACTCACGAAAGCGTCCACATTCATTACCGTTCACTATAGAAACGGCATCCATGCGTCAAGCCGCTGCATGGACAGCGTCCAACCTCGGACACCTCCGTTTGAATGGAGTTGTCCTTTCCGCCTATTGCGGGTTCGCACATGTATGGCAAAACATGGCTAGACACAGACGCGACGTGGGTTCCCATTGGAATAGGTCCCATCCATCCCTCACGGACTTTCCCGTGGTACGAGCACGTATGGCAAAACGTGCTGAACTAGTATGGTTGTGCAAGAAAGTAAGTTTTGACAGGAATAAAATGTGCTGGAAGTCAGCATAAATACACCATAGAGTACTAGCCACCTGAAAGAACTCAAAAATTCCCTCTAGGGCCTCTCGGACTAGATTAAATCCTTAACGTCCTACGCACTTAGCAAGATTCTTATTCTTGGCAAATTTTATTCCAAAAACAAGTGATTAAGGTATTTTTAATACTCTGGTGCATATCATCGCTCTGGTACCAGCTGTGACAGAACCGCCTAAAATAAATCCGGATTATCACCTAAGCCGGTCCACTTGGCTAATAAGCGATAACAAGGAGTAATTTTGTCGCCTCTGCCGGGTCAAGCCCGGTAAATCACTTACAACAGGATCGCTGATATGCGCAAAGCCCACACGAAGGTGGGACCAGAGTACAAGTTCAACATTACATAAAAGCTCATAAAGTCATATTATTACAAACCAGGTTTTCATACATAACGGTAAAGTGTTTCAGAGTTTATCAGCGGAAATAAAAACTAGCGGAAGATACACATGGGAGGCCATCCATAGAGTATCATTCTTCGTCATCATGCTCCCACTCAACTTCCCAACCATCTGGAATAGATCCAGGCCAGATGGGATTACCTGAAAACCACAAATTAAGTAAGGCTGAGTATGCTAATACTCAGCAAGACTGACCCGACAAAAAGAAAAGTACAACTAGACATGCAAGGCTTTTTGGCTGGTGGGTTTGTTTTGCTAAAACCGACTAAGAGTTGATCCTTAATTTCCAATATTAGCTCAAGTTCTAGTATGTTAACCATTCTAGGTAAGCACCTATACTAACCAAGTAATGTTGTGCAAACAATATTAATCAGGCAACAATATTAATCCAAATGTTCCATAAATAAATATGGGGTAGCCAGTGGTCAAGCCGACTCAGATAACGGTGAGTGACCGACGATCGATCGATTTATATCCTTGCAAGGTAAACCCAAGATACACGGAAGAAGGTAGACCCCAAGAAATCAAATAAAATCGAATGCGGGGTCTACCCCGACCAGGCGGTTCCCGTCATTCCTCAGATTAGGGACAGATGCCACAGTCCTAAGTACAAGGTTTACTGGAACGCCCTCACACGGCACGTCTAGACTCACACTTGCACTACCGGTAGCGAACCGGGAGACGCATCTCAAGAGTAGTAGCGATAAAATTCCCGCACTGGTTCATTAGGTACTAGGCCTACCGGTCCCATTCCCGACAAGCACTTGGTACGTTCAATAGCTTACACCAGCACCATGCTACTAGGTCGAGACCGAACCCATTGCTCTTACCACATGAGCGAGTCAATTTATCCAACTTATGATTCCAACATAAGCATCATATATCTCGCGAGCAATGAGTCATTACTCGACTTGTACCGTGTCCTTAAAGCATGGCACTAGCATCCTAACATACTAGTATAAAAGCATAGGAACCTAAGGATCATGCATCTAGGGTTCAATTCAACTCCTGAAATTTAAATGCACAAAATATAACATAAATACTGAAAAGTAAAAGATATGAGTTTATCCCAAAAAGGTTATATGCACTCCGAGTCTTGCCTTCTTCTAAGTTAGTAACAGCCTTGGGCTCTTCTGGACTTTGGTCCAGGTCTTGGTGAGTACCTAACTTGTTCACCTCATCATCAACCGCAGCTTCTCCCTCCTAGGTGAGCGTATAAATACCGTCCGGTAAATCTACATGTACACATGCATATGCATTAGGTTATGGTGAAGGTGGGAGAATTACCACCAAACCAACTCTTGTTGGCCATATTCATCTTAACATTTGTTAAAACTCACAAAGAGTATGAGTGTGGTGTGATGGTGAACAAACTACTACTTTGATGGTGATTGTGTGCATATTTAAACAAATTAACTTACTAAACTTCACCAAACAGTATGGGGTGTTTCTAAATGAATTCAAACAGGAACTAAACATGAAAACCTTAATTAAACTTAAATAATAAATATGAATCTATTTATTCAATTCCTAGCTAACCATTCATCCAAAATTCATATTAAATGAAACATAACTCTAACTAATCTCAAACTTTGCACATAGCAGAATATGACTATAACAAGCTTACATACCAAAAATTACCTCCAGATCCTATATAAATTAATTTATATGAAAAAGATAAATTTCAGCCTAGTTTAACTTCATTAAATCCTACTACTAATCTTTTTGACCTCAAATTTTTCCTACAGGATTTTTCGAAGTTGCAGCCGAAACACTAAAAAGGATTTTACTGACAGACCCTCGAAGAAATTTTTCGAAATTACGAATAGGTCCCTAGATTACGGAAAACTCCCTGTAATTATTGGGGAAGAAGCAATGTGCCCCCTAGGCGCCATGGCCGGTGGTGAGAGCCAAAATCCGGCGAGGAGAAGGCCGGGCTTGACCGGGAAAGGGTGGGGAAGTGGTGTAGGCTCACTTAGGGTTCCGTTTCGAGGCTTAGACGGGGGAGGGACGTGGCCGGCGGGCATCCTTGGCGGCGGTGCGGGTCTGCAGCCGCTAGTCTGCCGTGCTCCGGCGACCGGGCGGAGCTCTAGACGCAGCAGGACGACGAGCGAGGCGCGGCAGCCGAGGAAAACAAGCGTCGACCTCGCTCTCCTCATTTAATCCGGCGCCTAGCCCGTCGGGGTGCGCATGCAGGCGCATCGCGTGGCTGGCAGCCGCGACGCCCGGCGCGTGGCTTCGGTCCGCGCGTGAGCGCGTAGGCACGGTGCACAGCTCGACCGCTCGGGCGGAGGGTCCATAGAGCGGGTGTGGTCCACAGTGGAGGGGACGAGATGCCTGTACACCGGGGTAACGCGTCAACGACACGTGGATGGCGGATGACAGCATGCGCACGCGCAGGGGCGCGACGCTGCCGGCGGCTGTGCACATCTCGTTTCATTTAGCTCTGTTCGACCCAGCGAAACTCTAATTTTTTAAAACTAAGTTGAAATTCTCCAAAAACGAAAGTTGTAGAGGAACTATAGGACTACAACTTTCACAAAGGGCGACATATAGTTTGATGAACCGTTTGACGGGGAACGCGCGCCGAAGTTTCTATTTTTCTCGGCTGATTTTACTGTTCATAAGGGCTTCAACCCGGTTTTTGGTAATTTTCTACTCAAAATTTGAATGTCCACCAATTATGAAAAATGTGTTCCCGGAAACAAGGAAAAACTTTTATATTGGCAGATTTTAAAGTTCTATAGTGAAATTTGGAGAACGTGCAAAAAAACCATTTCAGCCTTTAGGAGTACTTGGGGGTTTGACCAAATTTTGAGATTTTGACCAAGGTCTTATTTGCAAAATTGATCACCGTCATGCTAAACATGCTTAGGAACTAATTATTCTTGATTATCATGATTAATTGAAGTACTTAACTTAAGTAATATCGGGGATGTTACCGACTTCACCAGCTACTACTCTACCAGAACACCATCTTCGCTGGACCATCACACATGATCCTTTTTGTTTTTTTCACTTTTGTTAGAAAAACAAAAAACAAAGGCAGAAACCGTACTACCGGCAGCAACCACAACCAACGGTGGATGAAGAAACGTCAAGTTGTAAATCAAGAAGGTCAGTAGGCCAATGCTGCTAACAACGCCGACGAGATAGGGTTAGGTTTTGACCGGCATAGATAGGATGAGAGATACAAAGAAGATGTCTCTAAACAGGAAGCGACATGCGCAAACGTCAACGTCCAAGCTTTCACCTTGACCTTAACCTACACATCATCGGCCCTGTTTAGGAGCCCAACTTCTCCCAAAATACACTATGCGAAAAGAAGATTCCCCATCACATCAAACATCATATCAAAAATGTCAGTACATGCATGGAGTACTAAATGTAGATAAAATCAAAAACTAATTACACAGTTTGGATGTACTTTGCGAGACGAATCTTTTGAGCCTAGTTAGGTCATGGTAGGACAATATTTACCACAAACAAACGAAAAGTGTTACAGTGCTTTTCAGCCCAAAATCCATGCAAAATCTCCCAATTTTGCATCCTAATTTTGACTTTTAAACACACCCATCACATGAGAGCAGTCAGAGCATGGCCTTGCCACATGACCAATAGACTCCGGAGCATGGATCTAAACTGAAATGCTCCAGCTTGATTGGTTTCTCCAAATATCTCACCAACCATCAATCCTGACTTTGTTGTTTTAGATTGTTTGGCAATGTTCACCGGTAGAAAAACGACATTTGTTCCTACACATTAGTCCCGGTTGAATTTTGGAATCGAGACTAAAGGTTTTGGGGCGACGTGACCATGAGTGGTAGGAGAGCTCCGACCCTTTAGTCTCGGTTCGTACACGACCGAGACTAAAGGGGGGGGCCTTTAGTCTCGGTTCGTAACACCAACCTAGACTAGGTGTTACGAACCGAGACTAAAGGGTCTCCCATGAGTTACTATAAGAGGATTGCATTCTCTACTCAATCACATATGCTGTATAGGTGAGATGGTAAGGAAGCTACACGCGAGGCTACAGGTCACGAGTTCGAATCCCCGCACCGCGCACACGTATATTTTGCGTGAAAAAATCGCGTGACTTGTGACGTGCGCGTGTGTAGGGGCCTCCCAGGAATTTTCAAATTCTTTTTGACGTTAGTGTGCCCCTCCCCCCTTTAGTCCCGGTTGGGCACCCGGTAAGAAAGATGAGAGCCTTTTGTCTCTATGAATTAGTCTCTAGAGGTCTTTAGAGAGATATTGATCTTACTAACCAGGACCGAAGGTCATTTTTCCACCGGTGGTTCTATTCATCACCACGCTGGTGAACAAAAACTGCTATTATAAAAGGCTGAGGAGAAGTCTTTGAACGCATGTCCTCTTCCATTTAAACTATCATATGAGAACATGAAAGCTATGCTCAGACGAGAAAACTCATGACTATTCACACGTTACTACCCACTGCTTTGCACAAGGATAGCCGGAGTTGGTTTGGCGTGCTCAATGAAAGGGGCGTGTGCCTCTCGGTTCCTACCCGTCGCCCGTCGGGGAGCTGGCGGGAGGTTGCCGGCGGCGGTAGTGAGTGAGGACTTCCACGTGTGCACTGGGGAACGAATGGGGATGGAAGAAACGACTGCGCGTGGCAAAGTCACCCTGCGCCACATCATGCTCTGCGGACTGCGGCAAAGTTACCCTGCGCCAACTTGCACGACACCACGTGTTTTCATCCCGGCCGTTCAGCTGCTTGGGCCAGTTGCTGCTACCAGGGCCACCTCTCAACCTCTGGTTACTGTCTACTCAAAAAAAAAATAAACCTCTGGTTACTGCCAGTCTGCCACCATTCAGGCCGGCCCCAATTGTCCATGAGTAACTAAGCTACAAATAGTCCAACTGATGTGGCACACCTGATGCAGGTTATTGGTGTGTTTGGCTTGCTTTGTTAGGAATGGGTGGCAGCGAAAGTTTTATACATGCGGGGCTTCAATAAGACTGATTGCAAAATTGGAGCAATGAATTCAGAAACTATGGTAGGTCACAAAAATATTTATATACTCTTGATACGTACTGCAACACCACTTGAGAACACTCACTCTAAATGAGAACAATGCCAACTCTGTGTCTGACATACCAAACAAATTAAAATTTAGTAATGATCTATATATGGAGTGTGTAACGAAGGAACTAAAATGCTCTTAAAAAAAGCTTCATCTTACAACAGAAAAGGCCGATTGATACGAGACCCCGCCACTTCTTCAACATATAACATGCTTCTCGGGTTAGTGAATCTGCTTAAATCGCTATGATTCGGATCGGCCGCTCAGCAAAGGTGTGTCTTCTTGTACGTGTATTTCTTTCAGTAGCGAACATGGTCTCATATGTCATTTGTTCAAGTTTGATTTTGGTGATTAATGATAACATGATCAATGGGACTAACCATATTGTCTAGCATGTCTTTGTAGACACTTCTAGGTCCCAAAGATGCAAAAAATACCATATGCCAAAATGAGAAGATAGTATATTTTTCAAGGGTCAAAACCGCGGAAGAAAAAGAAAAGGAATGCCACCGTCGGATGAACCGACGGTACCTTTGGAAGCGGCGTCGGTGCAATCACCGGATGAAGTAGTACACTGCGAGAAGTCTCAAGACAACATGAAGATCACCGGATCATCCGACGCCCCCATTTTTAGTTGCGCCGGATGAATCAAAAGACCAAGCAAGCAGGAACCTTCAGCACCGGATGAACCGATGGTGTAGCGACAGTTCATCCGGCGACCATGTATTTGCTAACAGAGACGTTCGGGCGCAAAGTCCTTCAGCACCGGATGAACCGATGGGTATAAGGCTTTGAGCGACGGTTCATCCGATGGCTGCAAAATTGCTAACAGAGAGGTTTTGGCCGCGAACCCATCAGCACCGGATGAACCAACGTTTAAGTAAGGAGACCGTCGGTGCAAGCGTCGGAGGATATGTGTCAGAAGGGATGCAACGTCTAGGTGACGTGGAGGGCACCGGATGAACCAATGGCCCTGGAATTCTAGCATCGGTTCATCCGACGCTATGGTTTTCAGTGGCCGTTAGCCAACGGCTCTTTGGACGCCTTGGGCTATTTATACCCCCTCCACTCACCCATTTGGAGTTGCTGGAGTGTGTGGAAGTGCAGAGGAGTTCAAGACTTATAGAAGATCATATCCAAGCCATCCAAGTGCTAAATTGTTCATCTATAGACTTGCACATGCTTTGTGTGTGTGCTTAGTGTTAGGTTTAGCTTAGATCTAAGTGAGTGCAAGGTGTGCCTACCTTGTGAGGTGATTCTCAAGTGAATCAAGTTGTACGAGGTGTGCCGGAAGCCTTGGAGCCTAGGTGGCTCTCCGGTAAACGTCTTCGACCCTCCGGCTTGGTGTGGAGCGGCGAGAACACTTTGTGCGGGGGACGTGGAGACCCCCTTCCCTTGGTGGAGAAGCTCCTTAGTGGAGGCGGCATCAAGGTGACCAAGGGAGCTTGGCGAGTGCCTTCGTGGCGAGCTTTTGTAGCAAGTCAAGGGGTGTTCTTGGGAGAGACTTGGTGACCGGGAAGCAATACTCTTGTGTAGAGTGCTTCAACGTGGACTAGGGGTGGCTTAGTGCCTACCGATACCACGAGATAACTCGCGTGTCAAGAGTTTGCTTCCTCTCATCCCCTTTACGTTTCCGCTTTACATTCTTGCAATCTTTGCTTGCCTTTACTTACCTAGAGTAGTATCTTGCTAGGATTAGCTATAGGTTGCAAAACTTGTTTTGGGATGGGAGTTTCACACTAGAACATCCTAGTTGCACATCTAGATAGTATATTCTAGTTTATGTTTGATGCAAATAGTGATAAGCCATAGGTTAAGGTTTTAAGTTGTCTAATTCACCCCCTCCCCTTCTTAGGCTACGGACATCCGATTCCTTACACCTTCATCGCTTACCATCTGTATATAAGATTACATTGGTTCTCTCAAACATCTCAGCAAACTTTGTAGACAGATTTTAAATGAAGCCAGTGCAGTGATATCCAATTTTGTAGTGCTTTGAATAGCTTGCAACCCACCACTTTGCTAATAGCACAAGCTCAACGAGGAATTTATATATAGATGAGAGAAGCCAAGGACTATGCCATAATGTTGTGATATTTCGAATGCATAGCATCAATGCGGCATTTCATGTTTGCTTTCACAGCATGAGAAAGCTATGCGGCCAATGGTCATGATCATTTCATTGGCATTAATTCCTAATTAAAGATAACGCACACGGGATATGGTTACGAACAATTCGCATGTCTACTTGTCTAGACAATAATTTATATTTTTGACGTGATCATTTTATTTTTTAAATAAAAACCAGGAGCACTGCCACATCATATAAGAAGACGAAGCAATTGTGCATAACGTGTCGAAGCGAACACCAACACATACTAACAACACAGACAACAAAACACTACACCACCACAACCTGGGAGAAGAGCCAAAAGAAACCACTCATGAACTGCGCCGTCGTCGCTAATGTTGTGCCACGCCGAATGTCGCGGCCCGCTGCAACCAAGAGCAGCATCCCGAACTCCTCCACCATGAGACTATCCCCTCAAGCTGCACACACACAATCGGTGATCCCCTGTCCTAGTGAAGCTTCAACATAAAACTCCCGTCGAAGTGTCGATGAAAACCACTGATCTCGGTCACTCTGCGTGGGGACCTCACCTCTCCCACCGCCTCATACTCCTTTGCCAAGTACTCATATATTTGAAGCCGCTAAGAGAGCCACACCTCCGCCAAGCCGTCGCGGGAGACACCACCGCACCATGCGCACCAACTCAAGTCCTCCAGTACCCATGGGCCCTCTACACCCTCCTGCCAACACGGACCAAACGCACCTCATCCGCCATCACGTGCAAGCAACACCAACAGCCAACCAGCACCACTGCCTGGCCAAGTCAGGACTCTAGATACGACGCCTCCAAGAAGGGTACGATGCCAATGGCGCCGTCGTCACATGTCCATTAAAGGACATGGTTTTCACCCTGAGAGCCCCGTGCTATAGGGGTATGCTAACACTCAATGATACCCCCAACAGGGAAAGCGACGCCCTAAGGCCGCCGCCACCATCACCACCGATAGAGCGTCAATGGAGGCTTTCACCCGGCTCAGCACATACCTGTCGCACGATCTCGACCAAGGCAGTAGCCTGCTCCCTGCCGCCTCCGCATCGCTCCCACCAGAAGAAGCCCAACACAGCCTGAGGCACCACCGACAAGTACCTGCCAGCCCCCCGCCCCACCAGCATGGCGGTGCAGAACCAGAATCGTCGACGAGGAGGAGAAGAGGAGCACCAGCCAGCTTGTTGCAGCACATGTTGCCTTGCACTGGCTCCAGACAGCCATGGCCCGCCACGGCCACAGCCAGCTACAGCCGGCCATGGCCGACCACTCGCCGTCCGCCGCGGCCAGTCACGACCGTCGGACCCGGCTATCGTGCCTCCGGCTCCACCTTGCGCCACCACACCAACCGCCGCCGCTGTCGATCCACGCCAGTCGCAGTAGCCGACGGGGATTTTCGAGCCGGCCATGGTCGTCGCCGCCGCCGCCTCTCCATGCACCGCCACGCGCTCCCATCATGGAGCCACACCAGACCCGACCGGGACGCCGCTGGATCTGGCGGCAATAGCCTCCACCGCCGCGGAGGATGGCTCGCACCGACGAACTTCCCCCGGGGGCCATGGCGGCCGTGCCCGCCCAAGACCGTCGGGGAAGACGGAGGAAGGCCACGCCGCCACAATCCCCACGGGCTGCGCGAGCTCCGGCGGCGGTCGCTGGGGTTTGGGGTCCCTTGCGTCGCCCGTGCGAGAGAGACGCGAAGGGATACGACTCGTCTCAGCTACTTAATCATCATGCATGTTTCTTTGTTTGGGGGTATACTTTTTTGTGTTTAGAACAATTGTAAATGTTTTTATCCAAACATTATGTCTTAGCTTAGAAAATGATCAAGTCTATGATGCTCGATAATTAATCTAAATATATCATAAGACAATATACACAATCATAAAATGTGTAGAAACCAATCATAATAGTAATGAAATCTCCCACTCGACCCTTCTGTCCCCCGGGCCCTCGATCATCAAATAACAACTGAATGAATGAAATGGAAGAACATGCATATGCATGCTAAGCCTCAAAAGACAATAATCATTGGGAATAGATGAAGATACATCATTGTAAGGTCGCTTGTTCATTCAGATGTATCATTCTCGGTCTTTGGCCGCGGGTAGAAAACATCCGCGGCGAGGCTTCAAATTGGGCTAAATAATATGAATATCATTTCAATGGGCCAAAGTTTGATGTTTGAAATTTCTTTTTATTTCATAGGTAAGGCTTCAAACTAGGCTAAATGATATGAATATAGTTTTTCCACTCATTTTATTTAATTATTTGAATCTCTTGCAGTTTAAAGTTGACTTGATTCAAACAAATGCTTACAATGAAATTAATTAGTTAAATATAGCAAATAAATACAAAAATATATGAAATTTTAACATGGAGTACCAAATGTTGTATGTGGAGAGAGTAGAAAAGGTTTCTAGGCGAGAGGAGAAATTTTTTTATTACGTTGTTGTGTGCCAAAAGAAACAAGGCAAAGTCATGTTTGCTATGTGCCCGATATAAAGCACAATACAAACCTTAACACATGGCAAACTCAGAGTTTCCGGTAGTGGTGGTGGCGGAAGTTTGTACATAAATGGCTTCACCAAGAAGAGTGATTGCAAAATTGGAGCAATGTAATGAATCCAGATACCATGGCTAGGTCACAAAAATAACTAAACTCGATATTATTATTAGCTACCTTGCTGCAATACCTGTAAGGAATCGGATGCTCGTAGCCTAAGAGGGAGAGAGATGAATTAGGCAACTTAAAACCTTAAGCCTAGGATTATCATTATTTTGCATAAAACATAAACTGGAACATACTACCTAGATGTGCAACTACGGTTGTTCTAGTGTGAAACTCCCATCCCAAAACAAGTTTTGCAACCTATAGCCAATCCTAGCAAAATACTACTCTAGGAAAGTAAAGGCAAACAAGAATTGCACGAAAGTAATGCGAAAACATAAAGGGGGATGAGAGGAAGCAAACTCTTGATACGCGATTTATCCTGTGGTATCGGTAGGTACTAAGTCACCCCTAGTCCATGTTGTTGAAGCACTCCACACAAGAGTATTGCTTCCCGGTCACCAAGTCTCTCCCAAGAGCACCACTTGACTTGCCACAAAGGCACTCGCCAAGCTCCCATGGTTACCTTAATACCGCCTCCACTAAGGAGCTTCTCCACCAAGGGAAGGGTGTCTCCACGTCCCCTGCACAAAGTGTCCTCGCCGCTCCACACCAAGCCGGAGGGTCGAAGACGTTTACCGGAGAGCCCCTTAGGCTCCAAGGCTTCCGGCGCACCTTGTACAACTTGATCCACTCAAGAATCACCTCACAAGGTAGGCACACCTTGCACTCACTCAGTTCTAAGCTAAGCCTAGCACTAAGCACACACACCAAGCATGTGCAAATCCTTTGGATGTTCACTTAAGTACTAGCATGGCATGGATATGATCTCCAATGTGTCTTGGACTCCTCAACACTCCCACATACTCTAACCACTTCAAATGGTGGGGTGGAAGGGGTATAAATAGGCTAAGGCATCTGTTGACACCGTTTTTTGACACGTGTCAGAGAAAAACCGAGGAGACATCAGGAAGACCTTAAAGCCGATAAAAAAGGGAACAAACAACCAGTCGATCTAGGATCAACCGATTGATGAAAAAGAGACATGGCAAAAGAAGAATACGCCGAAGGAAAGAAGATGGAGGCGGGTCAACAATCAAGTTGACACCGGGTCAAAGTCAGTTTAGAGAGTCCGATTTCTATGAGAATCGTTAAGTTTTTGGTAGTTTTATTTCTTTAGATTCAAGTAAACATTGTCGTCATCGACTAGGAGTCAAGTTGTCCTCAGGACATAAATAGTGACCCTGCGTGGTCAAAAAAAGTTTGTACACACCAATGTACACAAAACCCTTTACTTTTCAAGTCGGCGACTTCGCCAAAAGTTTTTACTTCTTCTTGTTTTCTTTTTTCTTCAAACGTCGTTCTTCTAGCTAGTCGGGCTACATCGATCGACCTCCGGCAAGCTTGTAAGTACCGTTTTATCGAATATTAACTAGGCTTTAACCTCCTGGCGCATCGCTGTGGTTTCGTCTAGTTTTATTCACAATTTATCGATATCAGCTAGGTTTGCAAGTCTTTTCTTGTTTATTTAGCTTTTATCACCAATTTATCCAGCTCGTGATCATATCGTATCGGCTATCCTCGCTCCTGCATTGTTTCACATTGATACAACCGATCTAGATTGGTTCGAGTGTTGTCTCGTAGTGCTTAGTTTGCTCTGCTTTTGTTTGCGCTTTGCCTACGTCATCAAATCGGCTGATCTAGCCATTTTGAATATACTTGCACTTCGGCTGCTATCAGTTAGCTGATTCGCTCTACAGTAGTATCGGCCGATCGGGCTGTTACTAGTTGAAGACCCATATCGGTTCTCTAGCCGATCTAACCAATATCTAACGTTTCCTATCTTTCCGTGCCGATCAACAGGTCAGGTCGGCTGGCACGCCTTGTTACATCCCGGGGATCCGTTACGTATTGCCGTTGAAGAACTTGATTCTGTTTTTTGCGTCAACAGGATCAAACTAGCCGTTGGGCCAAAGCTGTAGAAAGTAGTACCATCAGATGATCCGACACTATGCTTTTTCCGGGCGTCGGTTCATCCGGTGCTACTAGCCGTTGCCTTCCTCTGCACATGACCGTTGACACAAATCATCTGACGCTTCAACCGACGCACCGTCGGTTCATCCGGTGCTGAAGGGTTCTTCGCCAAAACCTTACTGTTAGCTTTTTCGTAGCCGTCAGATGAACCGTTGCTTGTAGCCTTGTGACCATCGGTTCATCCGGTGCTTAAGGCCTCTGTCTTGTTCCAGTGGATCATCGGATAGACCGACGGCTCCTACCAATGGATCGTCGGTTCATCCGGTGCTGCTGACCGTGCTGCTTCTCCTCTAGGAATTTATCCGGTGCAACTAGAAAACATACCGTCGGTTCATCCGACGGTCTTTGTAATCTGAGCCTTCTTCACGTAGTGTACCAAGTACTCCGACGCTTGGACCGACGCCTCTTCCTATGTACCGTCGGTTCATCCGACGGTGCTCTTTTCTTCTTTTTCTTCTTCTCAGTTTTGACCTTTGAAATATATACTATCTTCTCATTTTGGCATGTGATGTTTTTGCGTCCTTGGGACCTAGAAATGTCTACAAGGACATGCTAAACAATATGGTTAGTCCCATTGACCATGTTGTCATCAATCACCAAAATCAAACTTAAACAAATGGCATATGAGATATGTTCGCTACAATCTCCCTCTTTTTGGTGATTTATGACAACACAATCAAAGTAAGCATAAATTTGCAAAACATTGACAAAACTAGAACCACTTACACTTGCTTGGATGCTTACCATCATCCAACCTCCCCCTAGATCATACTTCCCCGTTTTTGATCTGCTCTTCCTATGTTCACACATAGCTTTCTTATTCCCTCTTTTGAAACACTAGCTTGCTTTGGTTACAAATTCTCCCCCTTTGGAATACAATATCTAAAAATATCCAAAACAAAAGGGTCTACAAAAGAAATCTAGTAAGACCTAGCAATCATAGCTCAAAAGAAATGTTAAATATAAGGGAGAAAGCCGTATGAACCATGATTCATATGTATGATATCAATGAAGATACCACATGTGCAAATAACTAAGGTGGATCACAAGCTCATGAGACTAACATGATACAAACTAAGCTCCCCCTAAGTGTGTGCACAAAAATAGAGTGAAAAACAAGTGCACAACTACAACCACTAGTAAGATAAGGAAGTTTAGAGCATATCATACAAGGAGGTAGCTTAAAATACAAGAGATAAGACAAGAGAGTTCTTCTAAAATTACCGCTTGTAGATTTTGAGCATTGCATACCTCTGGGGGTTTGTTCCTCTCTACCTTGTTGGCACCACATTGAGATAAGCCATTTGGAAATGATATCATTTAGAGATGACACCACTTGAAAGAAGCTTGCAAAGTAGACACTTGGGGTACCACAAGGATTAGGAACGTATGAGTTCATTGCCTTTAAACTTATATAGAGATATAAGCTCACAAGGACATGACTCAATAGCATGAAGCTCATATTGCTATATTCACTCTCTTAGAGATATTAGATCACATTTAGAGTGAAATAGCATTCTCTTAGAATGAAAACACTGCACCGGAACACACCATTATGGAACTACACAAAATAAGCTTGAAACAAAATTAGTCTCATAAACAAACCATAGGATGAGCTCCCCCTAAATGTGTGCATTTAGTGTTTGAATCACCAACCAAATGTATGGACATTGTTTATGACAACAAAGAGGGAGGCTAACCCTATAGCTTGCTCATGATGCAAAGAGATATATATATATGAAAACATGCATCATGAAAGAAACAAGTGTAGCTTTCATACACACTAATCAAACCATGTAGGTTGCTCATAGGTTAGCACATGACACAAACAAGCAACCTACCATATGTAAACAACTATGCATGGCAACAAATGCAACATAGACAAAGCAATGGAGCTATAAAGATACATAAGATGAGTTATAGTTTCCATTACCTTAACCGGAGAACTTGGGCAACACATGTCCAATCTTGCAAGCTTGGCTTCTAGACTTGAATCTTCTCATCTTCTTTGTGCTAAGCCTCCCAAGTCCCTGAACTCATGGCCTTCACTTGGCCTTAGGAACCCACACCATTTGAGGCCCCTTCATGTTGGTGATGACTTCCTTGGGCACCCAAATGGGTTGGTTCCAACCCCATTCCTTCATCTTCCCAACCTTGTGTGCAACTACCTTGCCATTAGCCTTCTTCTTGATGACATAGGAGTTGCTCTTAATCTTGTTCTTGCGGTTGGGCTTGGTATAGATGAGAGAGCTCTTGATGGTGGTGTTCATCTTCTTCTTCTCACCCTTATCCATCTTCTTGACGAATTGAGGGCATTTATAGAACTTGTGCCCTTCTCCATGACACTCGTAGCAAGTCACGGTTGATCTCTTCTCAAGCTCTTTCACTATGTGATCATAGTTATCTTGAGAAGGTTGTACTTTACTCTTTAGGTAAGACATAATTTTTCTTTGCATTGTTTGGGGTATACTTTTGTGCTTAGAACAATTCTAAAACTTTTATCGAAACATTATGTCTTACCTTAGAAAACAATCAAATCTATGATGCTCGATAATTAATCTAAATATATATATTACAGGACAATATACACATCAATATACGTACATCATAAAATGTGTAGAAACCCATCATGATAGTAATAAAATCTCCCACTCGAGACCCTTTTGTCACCCGGCCCTCGATCACCAAACAACAACTGAATGAATGAAACGAAAGAACATGCTAAGACTCTCATGAGACAATCATGGGGAACGGATTTTGAAGATACCCCATTGCAAGGTCGCTTGTTCGTTCAGATGCATCCGCGTTCTCGGTCTTTGTCCGCGGGAAGAAAACATCCGAACATCTGCGCACAACAAAACGAATGCAGACCTGATCAGTGATCGCCGTACAACACGGCAACAGTGCAGATCAGCAGTCACAGTAGTATGTACCTTGGACACAAAGGGGGTCTTCTGATGGTGGGCGCGCCTCGCCGCGTCGCCCTCCGGCGGCGACGGCGCACGTGGCACGGCCGGCACGGTGGTCCGGGCCCCATCCCGGCCGGTGGCGTTTCACGTTCTCCAACTGCACCTTTATATGCATTCTTTACTCATTTTTTTTGGTTGTTGGTCCAAATTGTTGCTTCAACTTGTTTATGCGTCAGAGAATGTCAAAACTTGTTTACGTAGTGGTCAATGGCTTGATTGAGGAAGCCAGCTACCAAACCACTTTTGCTTCACCAAAGCAAATGCGTTGCCGTTGCTAACAACTTTTCCAAAGCAATGGCTCCAAGCTAAAATCTGCTAAAGGGTCAAGTCTTTGGAATGCTCTATTCTAACAGTGCCGGCTGACCGCTGTGTCCTGCTCCTGCAGCAAGTCACCTGCGGCCGCCACCCGCTCGCCGCCTACTTCCGCGACGGCGCCGCTCGGTGCGTGTTCACGTCCGTTCAGCTGTTCGAGCGCAGCGGATGGGCTCGGTGGTGCTGCTGCCGCCGCCGGTGGCAGCTGAAACACTCCGAGGTCAAGCTCTGCTTACTGTCTGCCACCGTCCAAACTTGGCACGCCAGTTCAGATACAGTTCAAACTGATTGGGCATCGCTTTGCCAGGAACGGGTGGCGAACTTCTACATTTCTGACAGGAACTCCGGGAAGAGGTTCTATGTGCGTGCCGGCGAGGGTCGCAGGGTGCCAAGATCACTCCAATGATCAAACTGAAAACGATCAGCTTTGATGGGGATGGGAAGGGTGTTTCAGTGAACCTGAAGAACTGGATGGCGAGCAACGATTTGTCCTGCAATGGCGCAGTGCGCGTTAAGACTAACCACGCTCGTTCTCCTTCATCTACTCTTTCAAAACAGAATATTCATGGCTGGTCAGCGAGATTCTCTCCTTCGTATCTACTTCTCCCGCACTCGTCGTCCTTTATATCTCCCACTCTATCCCAACAACCAAACGCGGGGTCCACAAGTCATCCACTCCCTTATCTACCACACCCACCCCTCCATTCTCTCTCCCTCTCCCTCTGGTTTCTTCCGCCGGGCGCCCCAGCAACAGCCTCCTTGCAATCTCCGTCAAGCGCCCCCTCGCTCCCCTCCCTCCTGTACCGGCGACGACCTCCTCCCCCGCACCTCTCTCTCTTTCCTCCCTGCGCCGTCCGCCCCGGCGACGCCTCCCGAGCTCCGCCGCGCCGGGGAGAGCACGAGGCCGACGCGACGAGGTCCGCACTGCCGGCCCCCTCTCTCTGCTCGTGCTCGTCGTCCTCCTCCGCTCCCTTCCCTCGCTCTGCGCCCGGGTCGTCGTCAAGCAGGAGCTCCGCCTCGATCTGTGCATGGAGATGACGAGCCTGGGCAAGCAGGGCGCAGATCGACCGCCCCCAGCCCGGCGCGCCCCCTCCCGCCCTCCTCGTGGTGGCGGCGAGACCTCCTCGTGGCCGGCCGGCGGGACCACCGGGGCCGTCGATTTGGCGGCGTCACAGTCGGCGAGCACGCCGGCGCCGTCTTCGAGGCGGGCGCGGTGCGCGAGCGCATCGAGCGGAGGGGAGGGAACTCGACGGCGGCGTCCTCCTTTTCCGTTCGGGCCTCGACGAACTCGCCGGCGTCTCCGGCAGGGTGCGGCACGGGAGGAGCTTAGGCGGCGGCGGCCTCGAGGGCGCGGCCCCGCGGGAGGAGCAGCGGGCCGAGCAGTGGGCGGCGCGACGGCCTCTCCGTCAGCGGATCCATCGGTGCTCGAGCAGGGGCGGCCGCCATGGCTTCGTGCAGAGCTCCCCGCACCGGCCGCGGGCCGCCTCCTCCCCGGCGAGGAGGCCGAAGAAGCAGGGCGTGCCTCCTCTCTGCTTCGTCAGCCGCCTGCGGAGGTCGCGCACGTGGATCTAGAAGGTCTCAACGGCGGCGGTGGCGGCGTGCGGAGCAGAGGCAGGTCGACGGTGTGGTGTCTCTTTCTCCGTCGAGCTCCTCTCCCTCCTCTGCTCCCCATCCTGGCCAGGGCGCGGACGAACGGCCGTCGCACGAGCCCCGCGCCACGTTTCCGATGGAGGAGCTCTGCGACTCCTCTGGATCCAGAGGAATCCAGAGGCCGCGCCATTTTCCCGTCGTCCTGCAGGGACGCCGCTGTAGGAGGCAAAACGGGAAAAACCTCCTGCAGGAGGCGATCCTGGGATTTTCCAGGCCCCGGTGAAGGTGGTCTAAGGAAGGGTAAGATGCTTCATGAACCCATTCTGAAAATGGGATAAATGGGGACTACACATTGTGGGGGCAGGAATCCTAAGAGTGGGGTAGCTGAAAAATGTTAGATAATCCACTCGATTACATAAATAGAAAAGAAATTATGCTCGGCACTAGCTTTATTGTAAACTTTGATTATTGATTATGTCATAATTTGCTAATGAGGCGGGCTCATGGCTCGGTTGGTGCGGTAGCTGGGTGTAGCGCCCACCGTCCCGCGTTCGACACCCAATTGGCGCGGGATTTCCTCTTCCCCGAAAAAATCCCCTCGCCGGTGAAGCCGGAGTTCGGGGGTTTTATAAGCCGGGAGTTGACTTTCTTCTCTTAATGAAAAACGTGGAGGTAACCGTGGGGGCGGTCTTACCCCCACCAGCTTAGTTGGCTTTCTTCTCTTAATGAAAATCGTGGAGGTAACAGTTGGGGTGGTCTTATCCCACCGGCTTAGTTAGTCATAATTTGCTAATGTCTTGGTTCTCGTAAGGGTTGGTTCGGGGGGTTTCTAAGGGGCGTTCTTATCCCCACCGGTTTAGTTAGTCATAATTTGCTAATGTCTTGGTTCTCATAAGGGTTGGTTTGGGGGTTTCTAAGCCGGGAGTTGACTTTCTTCACTTAATGAAAACCGAGGGGGCGGTCTTACCCCACCGACTTAATTAATCATAATTTGCTAATGTCTTGGTTCTCGTAAGGGTTCATGTGTAAACAAGAACCATGTTGACTCAATGAGGTAGAGAAAGTAAATTGTCTCTCAAATGCTACAATAATCCTTTCACTGGGGTTCGGGGGGTTTTCTAAGCTGGAAGTTGGCTTTTCTTCTCTTAATGAAAACCGTGGGGGCGGTCTTACTCCCACCGGCTTAGTAGTCATAATTTGCTAATGTCTTGGTTCTCGTAATGGTTCATGTGTAAACAATAACCATGTTGACTCAATGAGGTAGAGAAAGTTGAAATTGTCTCTCAAACGCTACAGTAATCCTCTCTTTTTTGGCCTGATAACATAAAAATAGTTGGTATGGATGGCAAGCTTCACTTCCTTTTGAAGCGAAACAATAGGTGTTTGGGAGTCAATTCCATACATTGATCACAGCAGCTACGAAATATTGATTTGATTTCCTCAAATATCTCTCTAAACATCGGTTCCAATTTTGCAATGGTTAAGTAGTTTGCAACCTACCACACGTTAACAATGAAAGCTCAATCAGGAATTTATATATGATAGAAGTCCGGAGTTACAAAACATAGTAAGCTTGTGAGACTTTACTGCATAAAGTTGGTGATGCATTCCAAACTCATGTTCAGAACACAAGAAAATTATGCAGCCACAAGTCATGATCATTGCATTGGCTGCATTCCCAGTTCAAGCACTATTATTCACAAAGATTGCAACAAAAAATTGTAGGTTCATCAGAGAGGGGGCATAACAAGTGTGATAGGCGTCCTGAAGAAGCACCATGCCTGTGACATCGTCGATGCACCAGCCGGCGTGGTCACCACCGGTTGCCAGCCAATGCGGTTCATGTTCCCCATCCTCATCGAGGGGCTCATACTAATTGGGAATGAAGACCTGGATGAGGCTGTATATATGGTCTGAAGTCTAAACATATACACTGATGTAGAATACAGTTTATCGGTGAAGAGGATGTTTTCGGCACCTCTCCATGTAGGCTTTTTGATAAAAAAATATTTATTACTCATAGTTGATGGGAATGAAAGATGTAAATTAAAATCATATTTGTAGGCTTGCCAGTAGTATAGTTGTGATTTTTTTTGTTTCTTTTTAAGAGAGGACAACTCTAATATTTATTGGAAAATCTTATGTTATTGTGCCACGCTTCTATTGCAGTCTAGCCTGATCTCTCTGGTTTTTTTCTTGCAATATCTTTCCCTTAATGCAATATGATTAAGAGTTGATCCTTTTCATTTCCATTATCCATATATGTAGTTAAATGAGATTTCTCATTGTACAATATGCAGTACTACATGTTGGCACATAGTATATAAAAGAAGAGAAAAAATATCTATTGCCTCCATTTTCTCCTAGAGAGATCATGTTTTGTTAAAATATAATCTGTACTCATGAAAATGTGTTATGGCTATGGGAAAATTGATCTAAAGTTTTACTGAAGGGCAGTACCTTGCTGTAAACATGCAAGTCCTGGTTATTGAAATTTTACTGAACAAACAATCACTGATCTGACACTGTTGTTTGCAATTGGTTCAGCTGTTGCCCAAACCACTGCTGACATGGCCATTCATTTTTTATAGTATCTTGATTCCGGCGCATTTGGGGAACTAGAATCTCCAAAGTCAGGAGCAATACTACTTATGCAGAGGCGCTGATTTGAAACCCATTCTCAGATTGGTTTCCCCAAATATCTCATCATTCTAGCTCCCTCTTCTCTGGTGTTTGACATGCCTTTACCGCGCTCAGCTAGAAGCAGCTCTACGAATTTACTGTGCTTGAGGAGTTTGAAGCAGGCAACCCATGCTTCCTCTCCCATTAAATTGAAGGAGGCAAAACCGCAAAAGCTATGCTATGTGGTCTCATGGTCATGACTCATGAGAAAACTAGTGGTTACTAACACGAATGGCATTTTTCCGGTGGAACCAGCACCTGTCCTACCTATGTCCTATGCCAAGCAAGGTGAAATGTTTTCCATGCCTGACATGCCTCTACCCTTACGGCTTTATTACCCCAATAAACTGGGTTAAACTGAGGTGAAAAAAATGCGAAGCGCAGCGGCTTTATGGACCAGGAAAGCTTCTTATGTGGGAGGGCCCGGAAACAGATATGGGCCTCAGCTTAGGAAAACTGCAGGGAGAAAGTCTTCTTGACATCCCTCAACTCGTCAAAGTTTGTCTTTCGTCCTCCATTCGCAAAACTGGGTATCTAACATTTCTCAACTTTCTAATCTGTTTATTTTTAGTCCCTTAGATGTTTTGAGAGTGGTTTCTGGTGCCAGGTCCTACATGTCATGCACATGTGGCGGTGGGTCCCACTGGCCAGATTTCATTTTTTACCCTCGGGCTCCCTCTTCTCATTCACTCTCTTCCGCTTTCTGTCTCTCCCACTCCCTCTCTCGCGGGTGACGGCGCCTCCGCGGCAGCGGCGACAGTGGCCGGCCGCTCGACCCCTCCCTCCAGCAGCGCCCGGCCCCTCCCTCTCCCAGCGGGCTCCCTCCCTCCCTCGTACGCTGCGCCTCCCATCCCCTCCCGCCTCTCCCTCGCGACCAGCAGGAACCCCGCCGGCGGATCCATGGCTGCTTGAGCAGGGGCGGGCGGCGGCGGATCCAATGCCGACGGATCAATCAGGAGCGACCGACAGTGGATTTATGGCCTCGGCTCATCTAACGCCCACTCCAATGGCCTGTGCGTGCTTTGCGGCAGCGCGGCCGCGCGGGGCCAGGCGTGCAGCGACGCGCAGATGGCCTAGGCAGGGAGGCGGCATATCGCCCTGCACCCCGGACATCCTCGTGCCGCTCGGGACCAAATATAAACGAATTGAATAGACGAGGGATGTTAGATACTCGATTTTGCGAATGAATGATGAAAGTCAGACTTCGACGATAGTCGAGGGACCTCAAGAAGACTTTTTTCAAACTGCGGTGGAGGCACATTGTATAAGTTGCCAAGTTGGGCAAACACAGACCCACTATAACGTCAGAAGGGCCACGAATGTGCTACAATCATCGTTTTGAGGGTCAAAAACTTACTTAGGGTCCGTTTAGTTCTCAAAAACTTTGGGAAAAAAATTTTAGGTGCCCTTTCAAAACCTATTAGGACTAAATATAGATTAATTAAAAAACTAATTACATCTATGGACGGTAAATCATGAGGCGAATTCATTAAGCCTAATTAATTCGTTATTAGAGATTATTTATTGTAGCACAATATTGTTTAATTATGACATAATTAGATTCATTAGATTCGTCTTGAGTTTTGAGGTGGGGGTTATGGAATGGATTTTGCTATTAATCCACATTTAATACTTCTAATTAGTGTCTGTTCATTTGATGTGATAGGTGGATGGAGAAATTTTTGAAAACCAAACGGGGCCTTAGACGGTGTGGGGGAAGGCAGAAACCGCGAAGCTGAATTTGTAATTGCTCGGAACTTCTTTTTCTCGCACGGTTGATTTGACTTGGAACGTTCCATATACTCCTCCCATTCATCGCGCCTATGCGGCACCGGCTTGTTGGGGCTCCGCCCGTGCACCCGGCGGAGCAGACAGGCCACAACCATTCAACACCGGTATCTCACCGTAGGTCATGGTCACTGACCAAGGCGCTCGTGGTCGTCGCCAGGGTCTTACTTGTAGCCATAGCGGTCGGCCTGTTCATGCTCTCATGGTGCTGGTGGCACGGGTCGTCGCCGCAACGGTAACATCTAACAGAATGGCACATAGGGGATGAAAATGCAAATTTCTATGTCAATGAAGGATTTTTAAATTTTCAATGACACATAAGGATGTTGTAATTTTGGATGACATACAAGATACTCAAAGATAATACCACTTTGTAGCACAAAACCTAAAATATTATATATCAAAAAAAAGTAAATCCATTTTTCTCTTGCAATTTGTATAATGATTTATCATTAAATCAAGCTAGCACAATCTAACTTAGATTTGGCTCAAATACCATATATACAACCTATTAGACAACAAAAAAAAGTAAAGTTGTAATTATATATGGGTGAAGCGGAGAACTCGATATCATAGTATTGATGTAAGACTTCACATGGATAACACATGAGCGCTGTGTTTCATGTGCGTGCGTTCAAAACACAAGAAAAATCATGAAAATTCAGCATTTCTTTGCGACAATCAAGCATTTTGACATGCCAAATTTTGAATCAATTTCATGGTGTAGAAGGTGGTATCTCCGAAAGTACTACACACAACTTTTGCGCAAAATATAGATGGTATAATTAAAAAAAAGTAACTTTCCAATTTTTGTTTACAATTTAGTAAGAAATGTAATCGATTTCATGGTGGAGACCTACGATTATTGACTCAAAATCATTACAATACTATCATGACATACTTCAAGATCAGGAGTGCATCTGTTTCGATCATACATACAATTCGTGTGAGCTAAACTCACATTTCATTATCATGCAACTCTAAGTACACTGTTGCTAAATGCTGTGCTACAATGCATATGAATAGTTTCTAGCAACAAGTCTAGCATCGGACTTTGGTTCTAAGCTGAAATGCACCAGCTTGATTGGTTTCCCCGAATATCTCACAATTGGTCCTCACTACCTTGGTCTTATAAGTGTTGTATTGTATTCACCACCCCTTCGGTGAACAAATTAAACTGCTTTGCGATGCAAACTTATAAAGCCTGAGGATTTGAGGTCAGTCCTCACTGCACCTACGTCGTCCTGTTCCATAATGAGGACACAAAGGTTATATGCTTTGACGAGGAAACTCATGACTGACACGGTACTTGAATTTGAAGGCTTGAGAAGTTGAGGCGAGTGAAGCCATTCCTTCGCCCAGGTAAATGGAGAACACATGAAAAACTATGCTATGTCGAGGAAACTTGTGAGTATTCACACACTATTGCTGAAACATGCGTAAACTAGATTTATTTTATTTTATTTTTCATTTTTCAAAAATAAATGCCGGATTTGAAAAAATTCAAAACTACACATCCACCGCTGTTTGAAGCGGCGGTTGCACCTAACCGCCGTTTAAAACGGCGGTTCAAGCAAACTGCCTGTACAAACAGCAGTTGGGTCCTTGGCTGGGCGGTTGGGCCGCTCGGCTGGCGGTTGGTCTTAAAGGCCCAACCGTCATTTCATACAACGGTTGAGGACCACCAACCGCTGTTTGAAACAGCGGTAGTGCAAAACACTGCTTGCAACGGCGGTTGGAGGTTTTTATTATTTTTTTGTTTGCTTTTATTTTTTGCACAAAGCATCTTTGCGTCTCTCACTCTCTCCTACGGCATTGGTCCCCAACGTTTTCGCCATGGAAGAGCTCCGATTCTACGAGGACGAAGTGGAAAAATACCAAGGGCTCAAGCTCCACGAGGATGAGAGGCACTTAATATAATATGAACACGAATGTAGTACTTGTTGACGGTTGTTAAGTACCATTTTTATGGCCGTCAACTCCTGCAATTTGAAGCATGAATTGCACATCCACACTAGAATATGAGCTTAAACTAATACTTTCCACCAGTGTCGATGTCTATTCGAATGCAGATATTTAGCATAAGAAATGAGAGGAATCCATGCACATTCACTCCACTCCAATCCAAGGCATTCAAGTGCTGGCCAATGAGGGGCTGCCACATGGATTCTCCTGGATCCATGATGTCACCAATCCATGTGAAGAACTCTCGACGAATCACACGCTACCAGGTCAGCATCACATGGATCCATGAGCCCACTTTGCTAATTAAACCGCCAGGAAACGTGCCATGCACGGAGGAGGAGCACCAGGGCCCACATGGAAGCGAGCTAGAGGAAGCACTGGCCAGGGAGCCACCCAAGGGGGCCGGCCGACCCTAGGTTCGGTCGAACCGACCTAGGGTCGGTTCATCCTGGCCCTCCACGTGGCTCTCTCGCATTGGCTCCTGGCTGTATCCCGAGGTGTTTTGGAGCACTTGGAGCCCCAGAGCAAGCCACTCCCTTGCCTATAAATAGAGGGGGAGGGGCCTCATTTCACACATACCACCAAGCTCTCAAGTTCCACTTCTCTCTTGTGTAGCTCTCTCTCCCTCTCTCTAATTCTGCCCATGTGAGGTGATTCTCACCTCTATGTGGTAGAATGGTGTTGAGAAGATATTTATACTAGGATTAGTTGAGAGGTAGAGTATGAGTGAGGAGTGAGTTTATGTCCTCGTGGATGCTCGTTCTTCATTTAGATCAAAGTGAGTATTTCAACATTTCTTATTTAGACTATAGTGGACATCATGCATGCTTGATTTGTTCTTGTGTTCTTAGCTCGTTCATAAGTTAGAGGCTTGTGTTCTTCGTGACACAAGACTTTGATCCTTTAGAGCTAGTTCATTAGTTCATATATGCATGCTTTGATCCTGTTTAGCTAAGTAGGATTGTTGTATCTCGTTTGTTTGCATCCATAGCTTTCTTTCTGCTCTGTAGCTCGATGACTAGTATGATTTGATTCCGTTCTCTCTCTAGTTCGTGGTTCCGTATTTATACAGGTTGCTATAGTGTTGTTAGCGGGTCGACAGATGTAACCGCACTATAGTAGTTATCTGGGGTGCAGACGTGGTGTCTGGGCTCTGGTTATCCTACGAAGACCACGTGCGTTCGCGTAACGATAGAGGTAGGCCGCAATGGTGACAGCCTGTTGGACCCTTTGGAACCCTCTGCGCCTGCGTACCGAGTTGGGCCCCGTTGCCAGTACATTGGCCTCTCCCTAAAAAGTTAGGATGGGCTGGCGCCCCACGAGGAGGACTAATAGTGGGCAGATCCATCTTGAGAGTTAAATCCCTTTATAGAAAGTGCTTCTCATATCCCTACCTATCCCAGCGGTAGCTGGTGTCCTTGGATAGACCCTCTCTCATTACTGTTCGTCCTAGGAACGAAACCCGACGGGAATACTCATTCTCCGAGGGAGAAGTGCTGCAACAGTGTATCCGTGCGCTTACGGATTCGTTCGCACTCGTCAGTGTACTCGGGAGTCTCTTACACGCTCACGCTACCACGGCGCCTAGCGTTGAGGTTAAGAAACGCCAACAAGCATTTCTGGCGCCTTTGCCGGGGACGGCTGTTGTTAACCTTCGAGCCCGTCTATCCTCGTATTTATCTTTATCTTTTTTTCTTCTACCTTCACCCCCATTACCCTTTGAGATATCCTTTTTGTTTCTTTACTTCTACCTCTACCCCCGCTACCCATGGAAGGTTATCCTTGTAAACACCTTCCACCTTCGAGGAGTGAACCCTCAGAGCCATCTTTGTCAAGACCCATTCTTACATCTGGCTGTCGGTTTCACCCCTCTCTCATGAAGCTAATTCAGGACCTATCCTTCTCAGGGTTAAGTCATGAGAACCCCTTTGATCATGTGAGAGACTACGAGCGCCTGCTTGAAACTCGGGGTAAAACCAGAGAATCACCAGATGCTCGAAAAAGAGAGTTTTTCCCGCTATCCCTTTCTGGGAAAGCACGGGATTGGCACCATTATTTTGGTAGAGACTACCTTACTTGGGAAACTTTGAGAGCAGTTTTCTGCTCCCGATTCTTCCCGATACAACGTGTCATCTCGCTAAGGACTAAGATTCTCAGTTTCAAGCAATGTGAGGAGGAATCACTAGGAATGGCATGTCATCATTTCGCCTCTGCGGTGGAAGATTGCCCAGTCCTCTACATTCCCGATTGGATGTTGCTCCAGCACTTCTTGTTTGGATTGCAGAAGGATGATGCTATGAGACTTAATGCTCTCTCTGGAGGATCCTTTGTGCACTTGGATGCTGTCGAGGGAAAAGAGATCGTGGAGAATCTCCGGGATTTCAGCTCCCCTTGCATCCAGGTCAATGAGGTGCCCACTAGAGGAAATGTTGAGCCACCTAGATCCATCGTCAGCCGAGCCCGAGACTTCATCTCCACTCTTTCTGAGCTCTGGCTGAAGATGTCATTCCTGAATAGCAGGAGTCTAAGGGAAAGATTTCGTGGCGCGAGATCTACCCTTTGGCTCCCCTCTTGTGCATCTTCTTAGAATTCTCCCCGAGACTTTGTCTCGCGGGAGGATGGAGAGAGTGGTTTGGAAAGAACGATCATTCCCGGCCAGGATGGCTTGTTCGATCCTAAACTACTATCTCCTAAGGAGGGTATGAGAGGTTTATCGTGTTCCTACGTTGAGGTTTGAGCTAAAGTGTCTTGCACTGAAGTTTTGTATAAACCAAGACATCGGTCCCTGCTTTATAATCCATTGGATTCATTCATCAGACCGAAAGAGCACGATTATTTACCAATCGAATGGAGTGTATTCACTTCTTATCTTAAGCTCATCTCAAGAGATGCATCGTGGAAGCTCGATGTTGATTCTTGATCAAGGTCAAGAACAACATAATGCGGGCCAGTGGGAAGAGGCTCAAACTCGGTCGAGGGTGATGATGATCATTCGTCTTCACAAAGGTGAAGAGGGTCTTCCGAGTTGTTGTTGACGGTTCGAAACCGCGTTCAACTTCACCGCAAGTACACGGAGTGACTTGGTGCTTTTTTCACCAAGGGAGGGGACCCCCAAGGTTCTTGTCAATCCACGGAGCAAGGGGATTACTTGCGTTTAACCTAACACTAACTTAGTTGATTAAGTACTTTATGATGTAAAGATTAATCTATAAAGTAAAGACAAACTAACCCTAGATTATGTTAAAGAGAGATAGGAGGTTCACGAGTATGAAGAACATATGCCCATGGAGTCTAGGTACTTGAGATGCAATCATCCGAAACATGATAAAACCCCGATCCAATCTATCTAAGCATGTGAACAAAGAATTAGACGTTTCCCTTCCCTCGTACATGTCACTACACGAAGGTAATCAATACTAACCCTAATGAACACGGTATGTTGAAGTGATCTACGGGAGCAACCCCGAAGGCATGTAGCTAACCTTAAACATTAAGCATCATCAACAAAAAAGTATGATAGATATAAGATCCAAACGAGAGTGGGTGACTACATATCAAGATCCATTACAACTCCATGGACAAACGATAACTTTACCCCATCAAGATGCTAGGCATGGTACCGTTGAACATGGTGGATGCTCCCAATGGAGTTCGTTTCTCGGTGTCTTCAACTCCGGCGGCGCCGTGGCAGGGCCTCGGCGTCCTCCTTCCTCGTGGTGGCCTCCCTTGACCTCAGTGATGATCCTCTTGAATGCTCACTGTTGACGGCTGTTAAGTGCCATTTTTATGGCCGTCAACTCCTGCAAATTGAAGCTTGAATTGCACATCCACACTAGAATAGGGGCTTAAACTAATACTTTCCACCAGTGTCGATGTCTATTCGAATGCAGGTATTTAGCATAAGAAATGAGAGGAATCCACGCACATTCACTCCACTCCAATCCAAGGCACTCAAATGCTGGCCAATCAGGGGCTGCCACATGGATTCTCCTGGATCCATGATGTCACCAATCCATGTGAAGAACTCTCGACAAATCATACGCTGCCATGTCAGCATTACATGGATCCATGGGCCCACTTTGCTAACCAAACCGCCAGGAAACGTGCCATGCACGGAGGAGGAGCATCAGGGCCCACATGGAAGCGAGCCAGAGGAAGCATGGGCCAGGGGGTCACCCAAGGGGGCCGGCCGACCCTAGGTTCGACCGAACCGACCTAGGTTAGGTTCATCCTGGCCCTCTACGTGGCTCTCTCCCATTGGTTGTTGGCTGCATCCTGGGGTGTTTTGGAGCACTTGGAGCCTCAGAGCAAGCCACTCCCTTGTCTATAAATAGAGGGGGAGGGGCCTCATTTCACACACACCACCAAGCTCTCAAGTTCCACTTCTCTCTTGTGTAGCTCTCTCTCCCTCTCTCTAATTCTGCCCATGTGAGGTGATTCTCACCTCTATGTGATAGAATGGTGTTGAGAAGAGATCTAGACTAGGATTAATTGAGAGGTATAGTAGGGGTGAGGAGTGAGTTGATGTCCTTGTGGATGCTCGTTCTTCATTTAGATCAAAGTGAGTATTTCAGCATTTCTTATTTAGACTATAGTGGACAGCATGCATGCGTGATTTGTTCTTGTGTTCTTAGCTTGTTCATAAGTTAGAGGCTTGTGTTCTTTGTGACACAAGGCTTCGATCCTTTAGATCTAGCTCAGTAGTTCATATACCTATTTGCGTGCTCTGATCCTGTTTAGCTAAGGAAGTCTGTTGTATCTCATTTGTTTGCATCCATAGCTTTCTTTCTGCTCCGTAGCTCGATGACTAGTATGATTTGATTCTGTTCTCTCTCTAGTTTGTGGTTTCGTATTTATACGGGTTGCTATAGTGTTGTTAGTAGGTCGACAGACGTAACCGCACTATAGTAGTTATCTGGGGTGCAGATGTGGTGTCTGGGCTCTGGTTATCCTACGAAGACCGCATGCGTTTCGCGTAACGATAGAGGTAGGCCGCAGTGGTAACAACCTGTTGGACCCTTTGGTACCCTCCGCGCCTGCGTACCGGATCGGGCACCGTTGCCAGCACATTGGCCTCTCCCTAAAAAGTTAGGATGGGCTGGCGCCCCACGGGGAGGACTAATAGCAGACAGATCCATCTCGAGAGCTAAGTCCCTTAAGAAAGTGCTTCTCATATCCCTACCTATCCCAGCGGAAGCTGGTGTCCTTGGATAGACCCTCTCTGGTTACTCTCCGTCCTAGGAACGAAACCCGATGAGAATACTCATTCTCCTAGGGAGAAGTGCTACAACGGTGTATCCGTGTGCTTGCGGATTCGTTCGCACTCGTCAGTGTACCCGGGAGTTTCTTACACACTCACGCTATTACGGTGCCTAGTGTTGAGGTTAAGAAACACCAACAAGCATTTCTGGCGCTGTTGCCGGGGACGGCTGTTGTTAACCTTCGAGCCCGTCTATCCTCGTATTTATCTTTTTCTTTTTTTTCTTCTACCTTCACCCCCGTTACCCTTTGAGATATCCTTTTTGTTTTCTTTACCTCTACCTCTACCCCCGCTACCCATGGAAGGTTATCCTTGCAAACACCTTCCGCCTTCGAGGAGTGAACCCTCAAAGCCACCTTTGTCAAGACTTGTTCTTACATCTGGCTGTCGGCTTCACCCCTCTCTCATGAAGCTAATTCAGGACCTATCCTTCTCGGGGTTAAGTCATGAGAACCCCTTTGATCATGTGAGAGACTACGAGCGTCTGATTGAAACTCGAGGTAAAACCGGGGAATCACCGGTGCTCGGAAAAGAGAGTTTTTCCCACTATCCCTCTCCGGGAAAGCACGGGATTGGCACAATTATTTTGGTAGTCCACTAGGAATGGCATGACATCATTTCGCCTCTACGATGGAAGATTGCCCAGTCCTCCACATTCCCGATTGGATGCTGCTCCAGCACTTCTGGTTTGGGTTGCGGAAGGGCGATGCCATGAGGCTTAATGCTCTCTTCGGAGGATCCTTTGTGCACTTGGATGCTGTCGAGGGAAAAGAAATCGTGGAGAATCTCCGGGATTTCAGCTCCTCTTGCATCCTAGTCGATGAGGTACCCACTAGAGGAAACATTGAGCCACCTAGATCCATCATCAGCCGAGCTCGAGATTTCATATCCACTCTTTCTGAGCTCTGGCTGAAGATGTCATTCCTGAATAGCAGGAGTCTAAGGGAGAGATTTCGTGGCACGAGATCTACCCTTGGTTTCCCCTCTCGTGCATCTTCTTAGACATTCTCCCCGAGACTTTGTCTCGCGGGAGGATGGAGAGAGTGGTTTGGAAAGGACAATCATTCCCGGCCAGGATGGCCTGTTCGATCCTAAACTACTATCTCCTAAGGAGAGTATCAGAGGTTTATCGTGTTCCTACGTTGAGGTTTGAGCTAAAGTGCCTTGCACTGAAGTTTTGTATAAACCAAGACATCGGTCCCTGCTTTATAATCCATTAGATTCATTCATCAGACCGAAAGAGCACGATTATTTACCGATCGAATGGAGTGTATTCACTTCTTATCTTAAGCCCATCGATCGATGCCGATCAATCAGGAGAAGCTTAAACTTCATACCCTATGCCTGACTTGATCGATGCCCAATGGGAGTTGCACTTTCCAGCTTATCCGTAACCTCCCATTGGAAGCTTAGGCCAGACCTCGGGATGTTTCCATCGTTGTGATGAGAACATCGGGCCCTCTGCCTAAGGCAAGAGCGAGTTAAATCTCGTTCTTCACCAGAACTCTGGTTCTTGATCGTACACCGGCCTTTTGGAGTCTATGCTCTATCCTCTTTGGAGGCCGAGTGTCTTTCTGAGCTTGAGTTCACTCAGAGATCGGTTTCTGTTGTGGGAGCACTAGCCTTAGTGCTCGATCTTTTCATCTCCGAGTTCCGCGACCCTAGTGCTATAGCTCTCGAGTCCCGTGACCACCCCAAGGCTGCCTTAGCTCTCTGGGATGATCATTCTTGCGTTTACCCTTGTTATACCCTTTGGACTCGTATTTGCATATGCACTAACCTTGCAGATCAGAGCTTATCATCACATCACATTATCTGCAAGGGAAATGTCCATGAGTTGAGACATGAGATCACAAGACACACACACTCTAAGTATTCTTGGGATTCATTTTGTTTCCTAAGAAGAATTATTCTTCGGGTATCTTGTGAGCACTGATTATGCAGGAGAAAGAAATTTCCAAGATAAAAAGGAGTAAGGCAAAGGACCACAGTGGCGACACGGTGAATGCTTCATGATCCCCATCAGAGGCTTCTACACTTTTGATGGACCAGGTATGTTGTCAAGGTAAGTTCCCCCAGATTATCTATGGTTATATTAGTGGCTTGGTCAATGTTATTTATAGTAGAGGTTGATTATTCAACCCCAACCTTATCCTAGCTTTAAGCCTAAGCCAATCTTTCCATCTCGGGGAATCCACCTGGGCCTTTGGTCCTGAGGCTTGCTTGAGCCCACACGAGAAGGGGGAAGTCCAGAGGGGCCCACCTAGGGTCGGCCGAACCCTGGTTCGGTTGAAGCCCTGGTGACGCTGCCTCCCTTCTTCTTTCGCGTGTGCGTCTCGTTCTCCTCCAGAAACCTTCTCCCTGCCACACGACGAGTTTCGCGTCACGCAGAATCCATCTCCTCCACCTCACCATCCTCAGCTCATCACCGCACCCATGGCCGGAAGGAGTGTCGTTCCCTTCGACGGCTCCACCTCGTCCACCGGTCCTGGGGCAGGAGGCAACCCCTCCATCGTTGCCGCCCCTGCATCAGACCTTGCGATGGTGGCCAGAGTCCTAGATGTTCCCCCGCTCGCCACCATTTCGCCGGGTGGGAGGATTCCGGGCACGCCACCGTCTAGGTGCTCCGCCTCACTTGGGAAGAGGCACATGAGACAGGCTGCCATCCCCTACGGCAGGTCGACCACGGCTCAGCCGCGCCCCAAGGGTTTGCTGCTCGCTCCACCTAGCGCACCTGGATCATCGCTACCTGGGGGGCAGACGAGCTCAGCATAGTCCGCTCCTTCACCGCAACCGCCGGTTACCATAAAGCCAGTGCTGCCCAAGGAGAAGGCTCCTGAAGCATGTCTAGCTCCAGTCCTGCCTGAAGAGGATGAAGACCTTGGCTTGGACGACGGACTGCCACCGCCGCCCTACTCTAGGAGGTCCAGGGAGAGGACCCGGACAACCAAGCAACTCCCTAAGCTCTCCTCAGTGGCCAAGCTGACCCCGCTGATGAAGGAATTGGAGGCCAGCAATGAGAAGCTCAGGGCTGCTTACTCAGAGCAAAAGTTGGACCTGGCCGAGCTTAGAGACGATGTGCGCGACCTTCGCCGCGGCCTCTGTGCGAAGATGAGGTGGCTGTTCTCGGCTACGGGGCATGCGGCCCTCTATGACACCGAGTAGTGGGGATTAGCCCCAACTTTAGTGTATTAGGTGCTAGTCTAGGTCTAGGTTTATTTCCCTTCATTTCATTTATTTCCTTTCATGTGTGTAAACGCCTAATCTTTTAGAACATTTTGAAATTTGAATAAAGTGGCTCACTGGTCATGTAACCCGGTCTAGCCACCCTTGTGTCGTTACTTTGGTCTTTTGTTTTAGAGGACATCTAGGTTCGAGACAGTGTGGGGGAGAGCCACGACTCTCCCAATGCAGGCACGACGTTTTCACACGTACCCACTGTGAGCACTCCGCGCTAGCCGATCAATCATCTACAGAGAACCTGAACAGGACCCGCACGAGCTCACTCTTGTGGAGAGCCTCTCACGGTTCAACTCCCATGCATAGCGCCGGTTTGCATCTCGACAACTCACTCTCTCTCATTCCTGAGTTTTATAAGCTTTATCTGTCTATCTCTATAAATTAAAACTCGAATGTTGATGCTAAAGATCACCCAGCTTGCTTGATGCCTGAGTAGACTCACATATGTTTTATTCCTTGTTATCTACCCGATGCTTGTGAACTATAACCGTCTTAAGGACAAGCATGTTCACCTAAGTAATTGACGAGTATGATATAGCTGGATGATATGATCTTTTGCTCTGATGACTAACTCTCTTGGGCTATTTATTTTTGAAAAACTCAAAACCTATTGGAAAGGCTCCTCATTGATATGCCACCGTCCTACTAGAGCCATATGATATTCATAGTTGAAAACCTTATACTCATATGCTACCTGTTATTGCATTGAGCTTTGTCAAATTCTGTGACCCTTGTGAGAATGCTTTTCATTACTTTCATGATCAAGATTCATGTGCACCCTGCCTATTTTCCCCTTGCTATGCTTCTACACTGGAAGTTAGCATTGTATCATTCATCCACTTCATAAAAATAAAAGCTCTATATGAGGTGTGACCTCTCTCTCTAAAGTATCCTTCAAAAAGAGACATGGGCTATGAAAAAACAGAGAGAAAGAAGAAGACACTTGCTCAAAGCATGGTGATAAAAAAAAGAGAAGGATAGCCCATGTCCAAACTAAAGGAGGAAAAAGAGAGAGATGGTCATACAAAAAGGAGTTCCATAGTTTTGATGGTAATAACTAGTGTCCATTCCGGGGCTAGTGTCCACCTTACCATCAACCCATAGTTCTCATCATATATGTATGGTAATATCTAGCACCCATTCCGGGCCTAGTATCCACCTTACCATACTCGCCATAGCCATACCGGTGCACATCTTGATCTGATGGTGTGATTTGATTTTCTCTGTGGATCCAGTTTTTGACTTTACAATATATGTGATGCAAGTGTGCTTTCTTTTTATCTTACCCTGAGCTCCACATATAGCCATCATTAGAAGTAGGATAAAGAAAGGCAACAATGCCCTGGTGAGGACATATACACATTGAGCGATCTGAGAGAATCAAATGAGGAAGCTACCAAGAGTTTTGTTTATGAAAAACTTGCAAAACCCCAAGGTGTTTATTATCAGGTGCATAAGAGCATCTCCAGCAGTTTGGTAATTTTTACTTGGCAAATCTTGTGATTTGCCAAGTTGCTAAACTATTTACCAAGTAAAAAAAGAAACCCTCTCCAATAGTTTGGCAAAATTAACTCCCAAAATCTCGAATAGGTGGTCCCAAACTTATTTTTGCCGGTGTTTGTCACATATATTTTATTTATCGACTTGAGTAGATTTAATTGTAGCAACACATTCATTTAACAGTTGCAGCTGGATCTCATTAGTCAAATCGGCATTCAGCTGTTGTCAGCATCAAATCGACAACACTCTGCATGATCACTGTTTGAGTGCCAAAAGCTGGTGTCGTTGCAGTCGTCAACCAGAACACGTCTAGAAATCTATACCTGTAGAACGCCCTGGCCAAAACTCGCCCGATGGCAAGTCAATCAACGCGCGTATATATGCGCGTGGAAGGGCCATGGATGCCAAGTTTATAGATTTGCCAAGTTCTTTTGCCAAACTATTGGAGCCCATTTTTTCTTCTTTTGCCAAATTTCCATAGATGCCAAGTCAATTTAACAAACTGTTGGAGGTGCTCTAAGTGACTTGATTCACAGCTGTTCTACCTTTCAATCACCCAAGGAGACATGATAGCCACTCCACAGAAGTTCACAAGAGTAAGGTATAACTTGGAATATCTCTTATGTTTGTCTTACTCTTTGGTATTCATGACCCACTTAGTTTTGTTTCCCCTTCACTCGGGACGAGCAAAGGTCAAGTGTGGGGGTGTTGTTGACGGCTGTAAGTACCATTTTTATGGCTGTCTACTACAAATTGAAGCATGAATTGCACATCCACACTAGAATAGGAGGTTAAACTAATACTTTCCACCAGTGTCGATGTCTATTCGAATGTAAGTATTTAGCATAAGAAATGAGAGGAATCCATGCACATTCACTCCACTCCAATCCAAGGCACTCAAGTGCTGGCCAATGAGGGACTGCCACATGGATTCTCCTGGATCCATGATGTCACCAATCCATGTGAAGAACTCTCGACGAATCACACGATGCCACGTCAGTATCACATGGATCCATGGGCCCACTTTGCTAACTAAACCGTCAGGAAACGTGCCATGCACGGAGGAGGAGCACCAGGGCCCACATGGAAGCGAGCTAGAGGAAGCACGGGCCAGGGAGCCACCCGAGGGGGCCGGCCGACCCTAGGTTCGGCCGAACCGACCTAGGGTCGATTCATCCTGGCCCTCCACGTGGCTCTGTCCCATTGGCTCCTGGCTGCATCCCGGGGTGTTTTGGAGCACTTGGAGCCCCGGAGCAAGCCACTTCATTGCCTATAAATAGAGGGGGAGGGGCCTCATTTCACACACACCACCAAGCTCTCAAGTTCCACTTCTCGCTTGTGTAGCTCTCTCTCCCTCTCTCTAATTATGCCCATGTGAGGTGATTCTCACCTCTATGTGGTAGAATGGTGTTGAGAAGAGATTTATACTAGGATTAGTTGAGAGGTAGAGTATGAGTGAGGAGTGAGTTTATGTCCTGTTCTTCTGCGATATCTGAAAAAAAATCTAGAATTATAAACAATTTATCAACAATTTTCTAGTATTTCTAAGTCATTTCTAGAATTTCTAAACTATCTCTAGAATTTCTAAGCCATTTCTCGAATTTTACTTTTTTCTAGAATTTCTAAGGCATTTCTAGAATTTCTAAACTATTTCTAGAATTTTTAAACTATTTTCTAGAATTTCAAAGGCATTTCTAGAATTTTAAACTATTTTCTATATTTTTAAACTATTTCTAGAATTTCTAAACTATCTCTAGAAAATCTAGAATTTCTAAACTATCTCTAGAATTCCTAAGCCATTTCTAGAATTTTAAACTATTTTCTAGAATTTCTAAGGCATTTCTAAAATTTCTAAACTATTTCTAGATTTTCTAAACTATTTCTAGAATTTCTAAACTATTTCTAGAATTTCTAATATTTTCTATACTATTTCTAAAATTTCTAAACTATTTCTAAGATTTCTACTATTTTCTAAACTATTTCTAATACTTATAAAATTTTAAAAAAGTACCGGCGGGGGCGCTGGCGGTCGGGGAAGCGGGCGGCTGTTGGCGTTTCCTAGCGCCGTCACTTTAAGAACAGCTTTAGAATCCTTCCTCAGTGGCAACACCAAGAAACACCTTGTAGGCACTTCTTAACGTCACAACTAACGACGCCGAGTTAGCGTGAACATCAAGACTTGCCAAAGGTAAATCTACACGATCGTATCCGCAAGCGCACAGATAAACCATTATAGCATTTCCCCAAGGAAGGAGAATATTCCAAGGGTATCGTATCCGTGGAAGGCAATGGCAGATATCTAAGACTTATGCTTTTGCACTGAATGTAAACTAAGAGATAGATATAGGAAATAATAAACTCAAAGGTAGGGGTAAGATAAAAGATATAAAGGGTAGTGTGACACACACACTCAAATCTACCTCTACTCTAGCACACTACGGCTTAGGGGGAACATACGAGTTAGCTCTAGGTTCTAATGTACTAAACATACAAAGCTAGAGATACAGGAGATAGGCATGAGCATTGCATGAGAGGGTAAGGTTCAGCACCCAGGTACAAACGGGGAGCTAGCCCGCGACGACCAGCACTCTGCGAAACTAAACTTTAGACTCCTATAGCAGGTACCCCAACGCGGAGGGTTGCAAAGGATCCAACAGCTGTCACCACTGCGGACCTACCTCTATCGTTACGGGGGGTAATGCTCATAACTAACGTAGCCACACAACCCAGGCACCATGCCTGTGTTGCTGCTAGACTTCACCCGGCCCGGGCTATTGTGACCCAGAGTGAGAGCCACCAGAAGACTGGTCAACTTAGACCGAGTACCGTAGCTTGAACACAAACCTCATGCAACACTCTCATGCCATCTAACAATATCAACTAAGGCTAGACATACAAACGGATACGAACTCTCTTATGTCTAGTCAATAAGATCAGATGGTCGTGTTCGTGAAGAACACGAGCCTCTAACTTATGAACAAACACATAAGGAATGAGTTTATCATCCTTCAAGTGGATTAAAAGGTAGTGTTCATGAAGAAAACAAGCCTCTAAATGATGAACAAAGGATGAACTCAAGAACATATCAAGCATATAATCTACCACGACTTTATATGAAATAGTTGAATAACTGAAGTAGATCAAAGTCATACAATGAAATAAAGATAAAAGAGAACTCATATCTAGACTCCAAAGAATGACTTGGAACCTGAAGAAGAGCTACTCTAGCCTACCCCCTAGCCTTGGAAACTAAAAGTGAGAGGAGAATGAGAGAGTGGTGTGTGGGAAATGGGAGTCCCTCCCCTTCTACTTATAGGTAGGGACAAGGCTTGCTCGGAGGCTCAAAGTGCTCCAAAACACCCCGGGATGCAGCCAGCAACCAATGAGCAAGTGACACGTGAAAGGCCGGGATGAACCGACCCTAGGTCGGTTCGGCCGATCCCAGGGTCGGCCGAACCCCTAGGGCGGCCTTCCCGGCAGTGCTTCCTCAGGGAGGCTGACATGTGGGCCCTGATGTTTGTCCTCCGTGCATGCCAAGTTTCCTGATAAGTTGGAGCTCTAGTGGGCCCATAGATCCATGTGAAGTCCATGTGTTGCTCTCTGATTCGTCGGTGAGTGCCTCCCTTGGATCACTGACGTGGAATGCCATGTGTTTCCTTGGTGGCAGCCACCTCCTCAGCTGAGTTGGCATGGTTTCTCCATAGAAGGTGGGTTTTCATCTCTTTTAAGGGTTATTTCACCTACATACAAATAATCTCCAAGGACAAGGGGAACTACATTATTCAAACCAAAATGCAAGTAAATAATGCATATGCCTCCATTTGTGTGAGAATATTGAGGGCTGAAAGTGGTGCTTAACAACCGTCAACAAACTCCCCCAAGCTAACTTCTTGCTCGTCTCGAAGCAGACATTAGGGACTTAGGTTGGTTGATCAGGAGTTGCTACAATATTGTATTCTCAATGTTATGGCAAACATACAGCAAAGTATTCCACCAAGAGTTAAACAAGTTGGCAATGTTCTTACCTTTCACCTGATGACGTGGGGCACAGAGCTTCACCTGCCTTAGGCGGTTGAGAGACAGAATGGTTATATAGCATGTGCATAATCACTCATACCTTGATCAGCTATCAATCCGGAGGTTTTGCAAATTTTTCAAAAGAAAATCAGAGTTCCTCAGATGATACTCTCGGATCACTCAAAAGTGTATTGTTCCTCACCAAGGCATTAATGCTGCCTTTCTTCACATCCTACTCCTAATAGGCTTATGTGGAGCTGTAGGTAGGGAGGAAATGTGGCATACTTGTCTCTCATATTTTGCTAAGTCAAAGACCGGATCCTTGGAAGAAGCAAACATACATCCTGATCAAGATGTGCATATGTGTGTGATGAATATGAGCATGGCAAGGTGGATACTAGGCCCAGAAATGGGTGCTAGATATTACCATGCTTTATACAAGGAAATGAGAGATTGATGGTAAGGTGGACACTAGCCCCGGAGTAGGTACTAATTATTACCATCTATCACTATACCACAACCCCAGATTGCCAACGGACCGTGGGTCGTTATAAGTATGAATGTACCATTGAACTGTCCGTCGGCATAGGTTGGAGACGGAGAGGGCATCGGTATTTCACAGGACAACGATCACGCATCCGTCGTTATAGTTTTCCTAGTTGTATTGTCGAGCAAACCGTCGGCACATATGGGCCGCCCCTTTTCCCCTCTTCAAGCGGCCCACTGGTCAGCTGAACAATAACCCTAGATCCTCTCAATTTTCAGCCGCCTCTTCCTCTCAGTCGCCCCCGCGCGCTGGCCCCTCCCAAATCCCGCCGCCGCGCGCTCGCTCCTCCCAAATCCCTCCGCCGCGCGCGCTGCGCCCTCCCCAAAATGCCGAGCGCGCTGCCCTCCGCACTTCTGTGCCTCCTCCGCACTTCCCAAATCGCCACCGCGCCCCTCCGCAGGTCGCCTCCACTGCGCCCGCGCCCGCCCGTCTGTGTTCCCGCTGCTGCCTCATCTTCGCTCGTTCGCCCGTCCCTATTCACTCTGCCTCCACATCTCCTCAAGCTCCTCCAACGGCGTGGTGGCCCTCTTCTCTCCCGTGCATCTGCTGCTACTGGCATGTGTGGCACGGGGGGCCATTCAGGTTTGGATTTCTCCTCCTTATGGTGAGTAACCCTAACTTTCTCTAGCTGATAGCACTAGGGATTCGTCTTCTCACCCAAATCGATTCTCCTTATTCAGTGATACGCAGATCTGCGTGTAGGTGCTGCTGTTGCCGTCCTTGAAGAAGGCAATTCCACTGAGGAGATGCAGTGCCAACAGTGCTCTAGGTATCTCCTACACTTATCAGATCTTGATGTTTCTTTATTGTTTCTGTGTAAGCATGTGAACATTTGAGCGTTTGATTGTACATGGAACATTTGTCTAGTTATATGGGGGGTTGATGTTGTTCAGCTTTATGGTGTTTAAAATATTTTGGGCTGAGATCTGTCAAGAACTGAGGTGGATGTTGCCTAGCTACTAGATGTTACAGTGAAATTCAGAAACTCTGCTTATGTTTGTAGTTAGTGAACTAGGCAGCATCATTGACAATTGATATGGGAACAAAAGCTAGTGATACGATTCATAGCAGTTTGGAATGTTTCTTGCAGAATTCTTAGGATTAGTTTGTTTTTGCTGCTAGCAGTAGGTGCAGAGTTAAGAAATTAAGTGTCTTCAGTCATGCAATATGCATTGACTGTCTAATTTGTGAGCTGTAAGTTAGTGAGATGATTATAAAATAGAAATGTTCAGTTTTACCTTATTAAATTAACCATCCATCTGATATTCGATCTGAACATAGTTCATATTTCATTACATGCAAATCTGAACCCATTTATGCATATCATCATTACAGCTGCTCAACCTGAAGGTAGAAAGGCCCTTGTATCTTGGCCTGGAGCCCACGTGCATGCCTAGTAGGCATTTGAAGAATATTTGCAGCAGCTTGTCTTGTGAAACTGTGAATCAGTATGGTTCTTTGTCTCTATCTGCTCAGATGGTAATTTATGTTAAATTAGAATCAGTATGTGTATGGACTTTAACATTTGAATTGTGGATTAGAATAGCTGATTGCTCACCCATCTAAAGGTTGATGGATAAAACGTGGATCGATGATGATGCTAGGTACATAACAATTAGTTTACATATTCTAAAAGTGCTATCTGTGTTAAAATGGGATAAAACTTAAAACCTGAATGCAGACACAGCAAGGTATATTTGTCTTAGCATTTAGTGAAAGCAGGTGTGTATTTCAATTTAAGTAAACAACTACTCTGAAATAATAACTTCTGAAATAATTTGCAACATGATCCATCCTAGGATATTTAGCACTTCTGAAATAACTACTCTAAAATAATTTCTTCCCTGCATGTGCACCATCCTAGGATATCTAGCATTGCTCCTGTTAAATTCTTGGTGTTTGTTTATACTTGTCCTGCACATCGAGTGGCCTAGGTGAACTTAGGACTGTAAAACTTAGCAAAATTTGCCCAGTATAATTGTCGTGAGACATGTGTCACAATCAAACATGTGAAGGTTTATACAACTTGTGACCTTGCTTCCTCTCTCTCTCTCTCTGATATGGTGCATGCTTCAATTATTTAGAAATATTTGTAATTATTGGCTTTCTCTACTGTTTCTTGTGAAACCTCTGGCTTTGTGGTGCATTGATACATGAATGACATGATAAAAATGGAAAATGAGTGAGCAGCCCAGACATCTTCAGTCAACTATGACATATATGTATAATGTAGAACTACAGTGCACGTGAATCTTTCTGTTTTCGTGCTGGCAATGCAAAAAATTGAACAAACTTGTTTAATGGTTTAAGATAATGGTATTGCCTGAGTCTCTGCATTGTTTTTTATTTGAATTCATCAATCTGTTTCCTTTCTTGACTTGTGCCTGCTAGCTCATATGCCTTAACAATGATGTACAACTAGTTTTTTTATAACTTTGTACAACCAGAGTATTCATGCTTCTGATTTTGCAGGTGCTCCAAGAAGCAGGAGACAATTTGGCCCCAAGTAGGAAGAGCTAGTTGTTGCTGCTGCTGCACAAGTGTTTCCCATGGACATGGAAGCTCTTGGATGCTATTTTGGTTTGAACAGTCTCTAGAGATGAGTCATTTTGTAGGCCAAACATGCGACCTTAACACCTGTTTTGAACTTTGTGGTTGGGACAAACTAATAGCTAATCATGCGATCTATGCTAGGCAAAGCTATGTTGGCTATGGAAGCAAAACTTGTACAAGTTGTGAACTGTTTGTTGTGAAAAGATGGTTTGAATGAATGAAATTTGCACAACTATATGTTTTTCTTGATGGTTTGCATAAAAATTGTGAGATATGTGCCAAGTTATTTATTCCATTTTGATAATGAGTTGTTTAATGGTTTAAGATAATGGTATTATATTAATAGTGCAACGGAACGTCCGTCGGTACAAAAGTATCTGTTGTTATTAATATGTGCTACTGAGCATCCGTCGTTATAACTGGTAACCGTCGGTATAACTTTATACCGACGCCAGTTATAACGACGCATAGTGACCGTTGGTATAAGTCTATAACGACGGATGGTTCATCGGTATAATGACCTATAACGACGCCTTTGTAGATGGTAATTTGAGGCTGTGGCAGTGTATATGGTGGAATTCTTTCTCTTGCACATATCAATCCCTTTTTCTCTTTTTGAAATTTTTTCGAGACTTAGGCTAGCTCTCTTTATTTTATTTTTGCCATGCTTTTGAGCATGCTTTTCTTTTTTTTCTCTTTTTTTTCAGCTAGCCCTTTGTCTCTATTGGAGATAATTGGAGAGGGATGAATGATACAAAGATACATAGAGTTTTATTTTGTGGAAGAATGCATAAGCAATATGGAACAAATGATGAATTCTAACTTCCAGTGTAGAAGTTTAGCATGAACGTGTACGTGATCTTGATCAAGGGAGTATGAGTTCTAACAAAGGTCACAACAATTTGACAAAGCTCAGTGAGAGAACAAACTGCATATGTGGAGGCTAAGAGCTAGAATCTACATATGTTTTGATAGGAAATTCTCATCATTGAGGAACTCATCATGTTTTGATTTTTCAAAAAGAAAAACTCCGAATGTCAAGCATCACTAAGCACAAGATCATAGCACTCTATTCTACCATATCATGTCTCATAACAACTTAGGCAAGGATCATACTTTTTGCTACCCATAGTTTTCAGGTTAAGGTTTGAACATGCAAGCCAACAAACTCAAAACTTAGGTAGGATACAAAGTTGTAAGCAAGACATACGAGAAGAATAAACAGAGCAACTATTCATCATTTCAACCGTAGAGGCAAAGCATTCTTACTAGCATATCAAAGCAAACTAAGCAAATGATGATGAAAGCAAATAAATCTTTTTGGTCTTTTTATTTTTGCAGATTTTTTTGGATTTTCATTTATAAGGTATTCTGAAAACAAAGGATGATACAAGTTACCTCAGGATGGGGGTCCTCCCCCAAGCTAGCTTCAGGCTAACTACGGAGGAGGGTAGAAGAAACCCTGACTCGCTTAGTAAGCCCTCTACTCCTCCATGTGTCGCTGCTGAGCCTGCTGCATGGCTTCTATCCTCTCACCAGCCTGACGCTGCCACGCTGAGGTAGACTCAACGTGGGTGTTCAGCGTTTCCTCCAATCCCGTGACCTGGACGGTGAGCTCTCCCATCTACTGCGCGAGCTGAGCATCACGTGCAGAGCTGAGGAGTGTCGTCGGAAGGACGAAGACGGAGGTGGACCACCGGAGCTGGAACTAGCGGGTGTGGCCCACTGAGTGCCGCTCGCACTCGCCCAAGCTGTGCCACTCGCACTCGGATGGTAGGTGGGCTGATCCCAACCAGGTGCATATCCAGGAGTGACCCCGAACATGTACCCCGCAGGGGCCCCTCCTGCCACCAGTGGTGTAGCAGGCTGTGGCTGTGGTGGTGGCTGTGACTGCTGCTGCTGCATGTGTGCTCTCTTCGCCGCGCTTCTGGTGGACCTGCCTGAAACACTAGCACGACTGTTTTCCTCTTGTGTAATAAGGGGAATGGTTAGTGACTCTGAGCTATACAATAGAAACCCGCGGTTAGGTAACAGGATTTGATTTGCATAACCCGGAAAGAAAAAAGTCAAAGAATCATCCGGGTCTTTCTTAAGTATATGCCCTTGGATCAAGTATGCCTCATCAATGAGAACTCGGGGCGCCCTGATGAAGGGTACGGGATTCCCACTAAGAACCCCGAGTCTGAGAGCAATACGAGTCACCAAAGACGTACACTCAATAGGACCTATCATCTTGAAATTCATTAACCACTGCCGAATCATAGCTTTAATGGGAGAGACCATGATCTGGTTAACAGTGGTGTATAATAGCATCATCTCATCGCTGCGCACGGGCCGAACATCCTCTCATGGAAAGAGAGTAATGGCGAGCCACTTGTGCCACAAACGGAGAGTGGGATGCAGAATATCATTGCACCGAGGTACAAATTTGCTATTGTAAACAAGACCAGAGATGTCTGCCCAGAAAGATTCTCGAACAAAACCCTCACAAGCCCGCTTCAGAGAAACAGCACAACGAGGACTAAAACCAAGAAGATGACTAAGTTCCTTCCAAAAAACACGATAATCGGTCCCAAAAAGACGAAACTGAATGCCATCCTGAATCTCGGAAAGAGAGTAAAGAAACTGGATGGTGAAGGGCCGAGAGCCAAGCTCTGTAACTGGCGCAAACTCCTCCCAACCAAGAGCATGCCAAATAGAAGCGAACTCGAGATTCATACCTGTTTTCTCCATGAGATCCGGGTCGAAGTCCCGGGTGTGGGCAAAGACTCGGTCCTTTAGGAGAGCGTAGGTTTGCTCCTCTCGAGCGCCCTGCAAGCTGAGGTAGGGGGTGTCATTGATGACCTCCTCCGCCGCTTGTGGCTCGGCTTGCTCCTCTTGCTCTTCTTCATAATCCATCGTAGATGGGCTCGGCGGGGGTGGATGAACTCGCGCTTGCCCGCGAACGGGAGCGTGTCATCCTCCGAAGAGTGTTCGCCGCCCAATTCATGCTAGCACAACAACAAGGGACAACAAGAGCAACTCGGTGATGGATTAGTGAAATCGAATGGAATTCTTACCGAGCTTGCTCCACCAATAGCAATACTTTCAGCAACACAATAGAGAGAATAGTTGATGATCCAATCTCGAGCAAGAAATCCAAGAAAACCAAGAGAGAGTAGAGAGGGGAGTGTGAGTGAAATGAGTTGACTGGGTGAAGAACACCCCCTCTCCCCCTGCTATTTATAGGCAAATGTGCCGGGCATCCAGACATAGCCGTTGGGCAACGGCTAGGAGCCGTTGGAGCAAGGTGGGGCCCAGCAGCCGTTGGGCTGCTTCAGCCGAACCTAGGGTCGGCCGACCCCAGGTCGGGCCCACCTGCCCTCTGCCCTGGCCAGTGGCTCCCCAACGGCTAGCTGGGGGCCTGCCTGAGTGTCTCGGCCCAAATTCCCTCGAAATATTTTTCAAATGATTTTTCTTGAATTTTCAAACTCAGAAATTATTTTCAGAAATTTTTATTTTGAAAAGGGAAAAGGGCTAGATAAATCTAGCATGCAGATGCAAGGTTTTGGAAAATCAAATATGAAATTTTGGAAATAAAATTTTGGAAAAGGGAAATATGAGATAAGTACCAGCTTTAACCTTTTTGGTAGAAAGGACCCATCATTTTTAGTCCGACGAGTTGGACTCTTCTCAGCGATCAATTCCACTCAGCACCCCACTCCTGAGAAGTAGAGGGTGGTGCCATCTCAATCTTCCGCCATTCTTTCTGAATTTTCTTTTGCTTCTTCAACAGAGATTTCTTCCTTGGGGGTGAAGGCTCCGTCCTTCCCTCAAGCTACTCAACACTATCCTGCACCAAATAGCACTGCTCGTCCTTGTCCTGAAACTTGAACTTCAAGTTCCTCTTCCCAATGCGGAAACGGATTATCCCGGACCCCACATTGATTCTAGCTCGGACATCACTGAGAAATGGTCGCCTAAGGATGAGCGGTATTCCTCCATCGTCATCCATATCAAGGACCACGAAGTTCGCGAAGACATAAGAGTTCTTGACCTTAACCAACATGCTCTCAACAATTCCTTCTGGATATCGTATCGTTGAATCAGCGAGTTGGATAGTCCGTGCTGTTGGAGAGAGAGCTGGATATCCCAGTTGCTCGAACATGGCCTTGGACATGAGATTGACACTTGCACCAAGGTCACAAAGGGCATGCCTGATCGTCTTGTAATAGATTGTGCAAGTGATAGTTGGGTAGCCTGGATCTTTCTTGTGCACAACTGCTGATTCCTCCCATGGATCTAGAATTTGTTGTATGGGCTTTCCTGCATAGTTAGAAGCACGTGTCTTCCTAGGTGGTTTACCCCACCTAGTTAACACTACACTAACATTTTCACAAGAGGATACGGGTTGCCCCGGGATCGTCCCGTTATCAGCAGATGGAACCAAAGCAGCTAACTGAGCTAACTGGCTTTCTAACATTCTGTTAAAACTTAGCTGGCTCTTCTGAGCAGAAGAAAAACTATCAAACTTAACGTTGAGACTTTCCAAAGTTTTATCAAGGGCAACTAGCTTTTTGTTAACGCCTTCATTAATTTTAGCTTGCCCAAAAATGAGATCTCTCAAGGAAGGTTGGTTGGGGTTGTAAGAGTTACCTTGGTTACCTCCTTGATAATAAGGGCGTTGTTGATTCCACGATTGGCCTCCTTGTTGAGGTGGACGATAACCATTGTTATTGCCATTCATGTACATCACTTCCTCCTGAGTCTCCGGACAATAGTTGCCTAAGTGCCCAGTGTTGCCACAGACTTCACAAGTCATATGAGAATCCATAGGCAGAGTAGTGGTGGCCATGGCAGCCTTCTCGCTGGTGTAGTCATCCAATCTCGTCATAAGAAGATCCAACTTGGCAGTAATCATGTCTGCTTCCTTGACAGTATGAGTACCCCTCGGTCGTGGTTGGAGTCTTTCATCACTCCACCCTTGGTTGGAAACCATCTTCTTAATAAGTGATTTAGCATTATCAACAGTGAGTGAGAAAAATGCTCCCTGAGCAGCAGCATCAATATGGCCTCGGGCTGTCGGAGTCAACCCATTATAAAAGTTTTGAAGAATAAGCCAATCCTCCATCCCATGGTGAGGACAGGCCAGGACATACTCCTGAAGCCTTTCCCAAGCCTCTGGAATAGATTCACTTGCTGCTTGATGAAAACCAGAAATTATCCCACGAAGAGCATTGGTTTTACCCAATGGGAAGAACTTCTTGAGAAATGCCTCTGAACACTTATCCCAAGTGTTAATAGCATCATGATTCGCATAGAACCATTGCTTGGCTTTCCCCAGGAGAGAGAATGGAAACAGCCGTAGACGGACAGCATCCATATTTGCACTCCTGATGATGAAAGTGCTGCACAGCTCTAGGAATTACTGCAAATGAGCATTGGCATCCTCATTTGGCATGCCACAGAATGGGCTAGCCTGTACCATCATAATTAGACCCGTCTTGATCTTAAAATTTTCAATCCCCATTGCCACCTCATCGCCTTGCAGCACCTGGTCAGCAGAAGGAGCTAAGTACTCACGAAGTGTCTTCTGGGCCATAGCGTTTGACGTGGATGGTACAAAGGAAGCTGGCTCGTCTTCCGGACGAGTACGACGAGGTGAGTCGAAATGAATTCTAGCTCTCCTCACAAGTGACTCAGGATCTTCAGTGAAATTCTCCGGTAAGTCGAAACCAGTCATACACTACCTGTCTTCATCATCCAAAGATAAAAGAAGACAATCAAGGTTAGCCTGCATTGAGAGTTGTCCTATCCTACTCAGAGTTTATAAACAGATGCAAAGCATAGTCATGATAATCCTGTGCCTTCCCCGGCAACAGCGCCAGAAATGCTTGTTGGCGTTTCCTAGCGCCGTCACTTTAAGAACAGATTTAGAATCCATCCTCAGTGGCAACACCAAGAAACACCTTGTAGGCACTTCTTAATGTCACAACTAACGACGCTGAGTTAGCGTGAATATCAAGACTTGCCAAAGGTAGATCTACACGATCGCATCTGCAAGCGCACAGATAAACCATTGTAGCATTTCCCCAAGGAAGGAGAATATTCCAAGGGTATCGTATCCGTGGAAGGCAATGGCGGATATCTTAGACTTATGCTTTTGCACTGAATGTAAACTAAGAGATAGATATAGGAAACAACAAACTCAAAGGCAGGGGTAAGATAAAAGATATAAAGGGTAGTGTGACACACACACTCAAATCTACCTCTACTCTAGCACACTACGGCTTAGGGGGAACATACGAGTTAGCTCTAGGTTCTAATGTACTAAACATACAAAGCTAGAAGATACAGGAGATAGGCATGAGCATTGCATGAGAGGGTAAGGTTCAGCACCCAGGTACAAACGGGGAGCTAGCCCGCGAAACTAGACTTTATACTCCTACAGCAGGTACCCCAGTGCAGAGGGTTGCAAAGGATCCAACAGCTGTCACCACTGCGGACCTACCTCTATCGTTACGGGGGGTATGCTCATAACTAATGTAGCCACACAACCCAGGCACCATGCCTGCGTTGCTGCTAGACTTCACCCGACCCGGGCTATTGTGACCCAGGGTGAGAGCCACCAGAAGACTGGTCAACTTAGATCGAGTACCGTAGCTTGCACACAAACCTCATGCAACACTCTCATGCCATCTAACAAGATCAACTAAGGCTAGACATACAAACGGATACGAACTCTCTTATGTCTAGTCAATAAGATCAAAGGGTCATGTTCGTGAAGAACACGAGCCTCTAACTTATGAACAAACACATAAGGAATGAGTTTATCATCTTTCAAGTGGATCAAAAGGTAGTGTTCATGAAGAACACAAGCCTCTAAATGATGAACAAAGGATGAACTCAAGAATATATCAAGCATATGATCTACCATGACTTTATATGAAATAGCTGAATAACTGAAGTAGATCAAAGTCATACAATGAAATAAAGATAAAAGAGAACTCATACCTAGACTCCAAAGAATGACTTGGAACCTGAAGAAGAGCTACTCTAGCCTACCCCCTAGCCTTGGAAACTAAAAGTGAGAGGAGAATGAGAGAGTGGTGTGTGGGAAATGGGAGCCCCTCCCCTTCTATTTATAGGTAGGGACAAGGCTTGCTCGGAGGCTCAAAGTGCTCCAAAACACCCCGGGATGCAGCCAGCAACCAATGAGCAAGTGACACGTGAAAGGCCGGGATGAACCGACCCTAGGTCAGTTCGGCCGATCCCAGGGTCGGTCGAACCCCTAGGGTGGCCTTCCCGGCTGTGCTTCCTAAGGGAGGCTGACATGTGGGCCCTGATGCTTGTCCTCCGTGCATGCCAATTTTCCTGATAAGTTGGAGCTCTGGTGGGCCCATAGATCCATGTGAAGTCCATGTGTCGCTCTCTGATTCGTCAGTGAGTGCCTCCCTTGGATCAATGACGTGGAATGCCATGTGTTTCCTTGGTGGCAGCCACCTCCTCAGCTGAGTGGGCATGGTTTCTCCATAGAAGGTGGGTTTCCATCTCTTTTAAGGGGTATTTCACCTACATACAAATAATCTCCAAGGACAAGTGGAACTACATTATTCAAACAAAAATGCAAGTAAATAATGCATATGCCTCAATTTATGTGAGAATATTGAAGGCTGAAAGTGGTGCTTAACAGCCGTCAACAGCGGTGGGAGGGGGGGAGGCGGGGGCGGAAGGGGGCACCCGCCAACTTATAGGCGGGCGGACCTCCTACCGCTGTTTTGTACAGCGGTTGGCGTAATCGCCGTTCCACGTGGCGGTTGGCTTGCAACCGCCGCTTCAAACGGCGGTAGGCAGTGCCCCAGCCGACCGTTGGCTGGGTCACCAACCGCCGTTTGGAGTGGCGCCGTTTAAAACAGCGGTTAGGTGCAACCGCCGTTTCAAACGGTTGCGGATGTGTAGTTTTGAAAATTTTCAAATCCGACATTTATTTTCGAAAAATGAAAAAAATCGGGAAATTATCCACAATTGTGCTCGTTGGTTGGGCTTGGGCCGGTGGATTGCATTATTGGCCAGTTCCGCCAGAGAGAGAGTACAACAAAGTGAGAGACTTATTACATGGCTACAACTAATATCGTCGGACTCTTCGAGATGTGTGCAGGCCATGCATGCCGAGCAAGAAGCTATAATAGTTTTTAAAATATTTTTTTATTAATATTGCAAACTTTTAATATAATTTAAAGAAATAGATTGCTCTTGACAAGTGGACAATACAAATTCTTTAATTGGGATCGACAAAAGCTAAACAAACTCCGTCGCCCGCACCTCCTCAATAAACACAACAGTGCACTGCTGTTGCTCTAAATGTTTACTCTAAAAAGAATATTTTAGTCACGTCAACAAGAATCTTTACTCTACATCAGCTCCTCCCGCACTCGTGTTACTCTATATATTTACTCTATATCTAACAATCATATATTTTATTCATCCACCTTCAACTACCATCTCCAATAAAAAAATTCATTTGTTACCTCTATAAGGACTAAAACGCCACGAACTATAAGTTCTACTATTCTAGGGACTAGAATGTGAGAAAATATAACTTATAGGGACTAAAATAACATTAAAAAAAGCAAAGGGACAAAACAAAAATAACCCAACCCTTATCTCTCCCCCACGGCCACACACCCCTCTCTCGATCTCTTCTGATCTCTCTTTCCTTTTTCGGCCGGCGGCGCCATCTCTCCTCGGCCAACCGGCCGGCGGGCTCCTCTACCCTCCCCGAGAACGGATCTGGCATGGGCGGAGGAGGGCCATGCCGGCTTGAAGAGGGAGGCGACGACGCGACGTGGGGCAGGGGTCAACCCGGCGGCGGTGGAACTCCGTGCGCCGGCGGCGGAGGAGCAGGGGCCGTTGCCCCCGGTTGCGAAGCTCCAGGCGCCCATCCTCTGCTCCCTCCGCGTCGGGCATCTCCTGCTCCCTCCGGCAAGGCGAGGCGGGGCGCGGATGGCTCCCGACGGCAGTGGCCTCGGCCTCACGCTACAGGGGAGCCAGCGGAGGCGCGGATCGAGCGTGGGTGGAGCTGCTCGTCCTCCTCATCTCCGGCGCTGAAGCGGGGTGCCCCATCTCCGACACTGCTTGTCTTCCGCATCTACGGCGCGAACGAGCCTCGCGGTGGCGGCCGGCTCCCGGCGGTGGAGGCTTCCGGCTCCACACCCTCTCTCTACCGCGGAGGCGGATGACCGCCGCTCGTGCGCCGGCGGCCGGATCCGGCTCGGGGCGTCTCCCTCTCTTCCGTCCGGGCGCACGAAGGAAGGGGTAGCTGGACCGCGGCGGCTGTGCCGTAACGCCAGAATTGCGCCAGCTGTGGCGTGAAATTGGGTTTACGCTTGCATGCCGTAGGTTATGCCGTCCCGCGCTGCAGCATATTTTGCTGTAATTTTTACAGTAAGCGCTTTGCCGCAACCGATGTCGTAGAGCGGTGCGGATAGTCTAACACCCTTATCTTCACCAGGTACTATACCAGAACACTGACTGTGTTGAACCATCACATGACCCTTTTCTTTTTGGTTTTCCCTTTTGTGAGACAAACAAAAAAAAGCGTACTACTGGCGGCAGCCACAAGGGTTAGATTTTCAACGTGTTTGTTTTGCTGGATATGACGACATATATGAGGAGAACGTCTCTAAGGAGGATGCGGCATCCGTAGACGTCACCTTGCAAGCTTTCGTCTTGAGCTTAAGCAACCCATCCCCACGAGACAGCGGTCAGAGCATGGCCTTGCCACAACCAACAGACTCCGGAGCATGGATCTAAACTGAAACGCTCCAGCTTGATTGGTTTCCCCAAATATCTCAACATCAGTCCTGACTTGTTCTGACTTGTTTGCCAATGATTGTTCTGTTCATCGCCTTGCAGGCGAACGAACTGCTATTATAAAGGCTGATGAGGAGTCAAGTCAGTGAAAGCACGCATGTCCTCTTCCATTTAAACTATATGATATGAGAACACGAAGGCTATGCTCGGTTGAGGAAAACTTATGACTATTCACACGATACTGCCCGCTGCCCTGCACAAGGATATCCGGAGGTGGTTTGGCGCCGTAGTTCAATGACATTTGCTACTATAAACAAAAGGGGTGTGTGTGCCTCTCAGCAATACCTCTGAAACTAGCAGTGTGCCAAGGTCCTGTTTAGTTGGTGAAATTTTTTGTGAAAGTGGTAAAATTTTTGCATTAGGAAACGTGTTTTGTGGGAGGTGTGTTGGAACTGATCCTAATTCACGCTCTCACTCACGGAAACACAAACTCCGACAAGGGAAACACACCAAGGAGTTGCCGGAGACGAACGCCGCGGAGCCGATGCTCCAGTATCTTGGCTTTCTATTGAACTGGATTACACATGAAGACACACTCCAACACACACCGGCAGCCCCGGCGGTCCTCCACGGTGACCTGCCGGCCGGCCACTAAACCTAGCAGAGACTACATCTTCTCCACTGCTCAGCAACGAATGCCTTGGTTACACAGCCATTTATAGGCACGAGTGTCCAACAACTAACTCATGCGGCACCTGCGCACGTACGCACGATTTCCTCAGAACTCGGCCTTCCCTCGTACGTGAGCCAACTCCTTGCGCACGACGCCGTCGACGTCCGAGCCTGCCACGAGCCTTGCATTCCGCTTCCGATGCCTTAGCAGCTAACCTACCTACACGTACGCATGCAATTGACGAACAACACGCACGCCCGCCCAAGCTAACCAACTGACGCGAAACAAACTCAAGTCATGATTATCCTAACAAGGTGGCACGATCGAAAATTTTGAGAACTTTTTGGGAACTAAACAGGGCTGCACAATTCTTCATCCCGGTCGTTGAGCTGCTTCGGCCAGTTGCTGCTACTGGTGGCAACGACTGAGACACTCTGAACTTAGGGCCAGCTCTGGTTACTGCCACCACCAAGATTCAGGCACCAATTGTCCATGAGTCACACTACTAACAGTCCTACTGATACGGCACACCTGATGTAGATTGAGATTGCACTGGTGTGTTTGGCATTTCTTTGTCAGGCACATGGGTGTCATCAAGAAGTTCGATTGCAAAATTGGAGCAATGCATATAATGAATCCAGATACCATGGCTAGGTCACAAAAAAATAACTATACTCGATATTATTATTAGCTAGCTTGTGCTGTAATACCACAAGAAAACACTCCACTCTAAATGAGAACAATGGTAATGCCGCATCTGTGTCTCACGGACCAAAGGAATTCAAATCTAGTAACGATCTATGGAGTATATAGTGAAGCAACTAAAATGTAGTAACAAAAAATAGTTTTATCTCATAACAGAAAAGGCCAAGTGATCCCAAATCGCTGCAAGTGTTCAACATAACATGCTTCTCATGCTAGTGAATCTGCTTAAACCACTATGATTCGGATCGGCCCCTCAGCAAAGTTGGGCTTCCTTAAACATGTCTTTCCTTCATTGGTTACCATCTGTATATAAGATTACATTGGTTCTCTCCAATATCTCAGCAAACTTTGTAGACAGATTTTAAATATGAAGCCACTCAGTGCAGTGATATCCAATTTTGCAGTGCTCTGAATAGCTTGCAACCCACCACTTGAAAACAGCACAAGCTCAATGATGAATTTATATACAGATGAGAGAAGCCAAGGACTATGCATAGCATCAAGCCATCAATGCTGCATTTCATGCTTGCGTTCACAGCATGAGAAAGCTATGCGACCACCAGTCATGATCATTTCAACGGCATTGCTTCCCAGTAGAGATAACGCACACGGGATATGTTTAGAACAATTTGCATGTCTAGGTACTCAGCACTACAGGAAATCGTGTTTTTGCCGAGAGCTCTCCTTCGAGCACTCGGCAAAAAAAGAGTTTGCCGAGAGCCGTCAGAAAACTCTCGACAAACAAAAAACTCTCGGCAAAATATGGGTTTGCCGAGAGCCCTTTCTTGACCGTCGGCAAAATAGGGGTTTGCCGAGAGTTTTTTGCCTAGCTCTCGACAAACAACTGTTTTGCCGATAAAGATGGGCATGAAGTGGGTCGACCCGTCGGTTCGTTGACCCGGCCCGTGAAAACACCCCTAATGGGCCCCTTGTTTATTCCGTCAAACAGGTTAGGATCGTAGGATCAGCACCGATCGAACCTTTGGGTCGAGAGGTTCGATCCATCCATGACTTCTTCCCCGCGGTGGGCGGCACCGCAGCGCTGCTTGCTGCCAGCCTCAGCTCGCTTTGGGCCTCGGCCGTTGCAGATAGCTGGACGGGGACGGATATCAGCGGCGCACATGCTCACTGCACGATTGGGAGCGGCAACACTCAGCAAGCACACCTGCGCGGCTGCGGGTGCGATTGGGTGTGGCGGCGGACGGCGAGCAGGTCCGCAAGCAAGGTGGGGAGCGTTGGCGTGCGACAGATGAGCTCCTCGCCTGGTGAACAGCCTTGTCATTTCCCTTGCCCTCTTCCCTTCTTCCCTGTTGCTCTCATTGGAACCGTACTGTAGGCTGTAGCCTATCTAGCTTTGGAGCAGTGGGCGTTGCTCGCCGTTGGCCACCGCATGGCAAGAGGGCGGCGGAGAGGCAGCACATGGCGCACGTGGGCCTTGGCTGCCCACCTGTTGCTCTGCCCGTCCGGCCGTCCGTCGAATTCGGTCCTTGCCATGGACGTCTGCTCGAAGCTGTACTGGATCACGAAGATGAGTTCCCCCTCTTATGGTTAGTGACAAATGTTTCTCCTATTGCTAGTTAGAATGAAACGATCCATAATATCCATTGGAGCACCGTGGGTCAGCAACTAATTAGAATGGATAGTCTGGTGCTCCTACATACTCTATATGGATCGATGGTTCGGTTGTGGTTCGCCCTAAGGTTCAACCACGCCCATCTTTATTTGCCGACGCCCAAGAAAGACTCTCGACAAACACCTATTTTGCCGACAGTTTTCATTTGACCGCCGGCAAAATATAGAAGGGACACACTTGTGAAGCAACCCATAGTTATATTTAGCTTTTATATCCTAAAATTTTTCTACTCTCTAAATACAGTATGTGGTGGTACATGTTAAATTTTGATACAATTTTGAATTATTTTTCTATATTTAACTAATCAATTGTATTTCATACATTTTTCGAGTCAAGTCAAATTTGAACAGCAAGTGATTCAAATTTCAACACAATAATTTATATTTTTAACGTGATCATTTCATAATCATTTTTTGTTTGGGATATAGTAGTTCTTTTTTTGTTTTTAGAACAATTCTAATATATTTTTATCGAAACATTATATCTTAGCTTATTATTAGAAAATGATCAAATCTTTGATGCTTGATAATTAGTCTAAATATATTATAGGACAATATACACATCATAAAATGTGTAGAAACCAATCATAATCATAATAGTAATGAAATCCCCCACTCGACCCTTCTGTCCCCCAGCTCTCGATCACCAAACAACTGAATGAATGAAATGAAAGAACATGCTAAGCCCTTTCATAAGACAGTCATGGGGAACGGATTTTGAAGATACGCCATTGCAAGCAGCTAGGTCGCTTGTTCGTTCAGACGCATCGGCGTTCTCGGTCTTTGTCCGCGGGAAGAAAACATCCGAACATCTGCGCACAACAAAACGAATGCAGAACTGCTCAGTGATCGCTCAGTGCAGATCAGCAGTCACAGTAGTAGTATATACTATGTACCTTGGACACGAAGGGTGTCTTCTGATGGTGATGGGCGCGCCTCGCCGCGTCGCCCTCCGGCGGCGACGGCGCGTGCGGCACGGCCGGCACGGCGGTCCGGGCCCCATCCCGGTGGCGCTTCACGTTCTCGAACTGCACCGTGAACCCCTGCGCCGCCGACTCGGCGGTCTGCTCGTCCCACACGCCGAACTTGGGCACCGTCGACGGCCGCTGCCGGTTCTGCCAAAACCAAGACGGCGTCGTCAACAACCACGCGTCGGCATGTGCACGCGTGCGCGGGGAAGAGCTAGCTGAGCGGTTTAGGACTCACCGGGGCGCTGCTCTGCGGCGAGGCGGACCTCGCGCGCGGCTGGTGGACGTGGTGGTGTCTCTGCGCATGCTGGGCGCGGTGGGCGCCGCCGCCGCCACCGCCGCCATGCGCGGCTTGGGGATGGTGCTGGTTCTGGTATTGGCCGCCGCGGTGCTGGTGGTGGTGGCCGCCGCCATAGTGCTGGGCCACCGCCGCTGGCTGTGGGCTCGGCCGTGGCTGGAACTGCGGCGGCGGCGCGAACTTGCTCTGCTCGGCGCCCCTGCCGCCCGGATCCGCCGCCGCGCTGCTGGTGCTCCCGGCTTGCCGCTGCTGGTGCTCCCGCCTCTGCTGATGCCCGTGGCGGCCGCCCGACGTCGCCGGCCTCGATGACGACGACGGCGGAGGGACGCTCATCATGGGCCCCTCCTCGGGGTCGTTGGGGTTGAACGGCCGGTGCAGCGGCGGCGCGGTGGCGCCCTTGTTCTCGCGCACCCTGTCGAAGTAGGCCGTGTAGCCGACATTTTCCCTTTCCCAGGTGCCGAATTTGGGTACGGTGGGGCGTTTCTGAATGAACAATGAAAAAAACCATGTTTTCAGGTGCCTTGAAATTATGAATAAGATGGAAACGAAATTTGATTGAAATTCTTCGTGTATTGGATCATAATCTGTTGATTAAATCTACTAATGCCATCACGACTAAATAAGTCATTCGAATGGCTAAGAACCCATCAGTAGAAATTGTTGAGCAAAAGTGCTCATGACGACTATGGATAAAGGATTTACGGGTCAACTCTTCTCTTCCTGCCAATAATTCAGATTTGCTGCTGGTTGGTGCTGTAAGTGAAAACAACGTGCCTCCCAGTAGAAAACGGAACTGTGTGCTTTATATGCTTTACAAAAGTGATTGAGTGTTTAAACAAAAAAGATTCTTTGACGTGTTCATTCAAGGGAGTGTTTTCATATTTTAAGAGAAGACTAGCTCGCTCCCCGCCCTCGAACGTGGAGACATCTTCAAAGTGAAAGCAAATCGTTTCGGCGACTTGCATTATTGTGTCTTTTAATTTCTTGCTCATCTCAAGAAACATGAACATGTACTATTAACTATGAGTTTATGCGAAAAAGCATCAAGGCATGGATCATATGTGCCTATCCATGAAACTACTTGTAACGGCAGATCTCCAGTTCGATGCCATTTCAGTGGAATGAATTATTTATCCAGCGTAATTTTGTTATATATGAATCAGAGCGTAAGTCTATGATCGAACGATATATTTTCATAATTGCAAAGTGTTCTCTTAGTTATGCCAACAAAGACGCACATAATTCAGAGAAGAGAAGATATATGTTTTCTTAATTCCAAAATGTTCTCTTGGTTATGCTAGGGATTGATTGATCATTCTAAATTGCTAACAAAGATGCATATAGTTCAGAGAAGATCGAGAAGATGTTTTCTTACAACTCCAAAATGAATGCTCTCTTGGATATGCCAGGGATTGATCATTCCAAATTGCTAACGAAGACGCACATAATTCGGAGAAAGAGAAGATTCACAAGTAAAATGAATAAGCACTCACTGCCATACACCCGGAGAGGACCACCCGACCGGCCGGCCGGCGACGGCGAGGTCTTGGTTTGGGGTCTCTTCCCCCGCCCCTTCTCCTGCAGAGAGGAGAGAGAAAGAGGCAGCGACGGGCGACGGCAGGGGAGAGAAGGCAGGTGAAAGCTGGCCGAAATTTGGCAATCCTCTAATAAAAGGAGACCTGCAAAATAGTGGCAACCCAATTCGGCCATGTACTTTTATAGACGGGACGGGAGGGGAGGGGAGGGGAAGGGCAACAGCGAGCAGCAAGGTGGTGACGCGGTTTCGTGCACAGCAGAGACATTCCTATGGTGCCCTACCTACCGAAACCAAGTCGTCTCTCCCCAGTCAGCTCGTTGCATTTCCTTGTTGCCGTTGCATATTCTGACCCCGTCTCGGCAGAGTCGTCGCTGGCTTTCTCTTGGCTGGGGGACACGTACGCCTGGATGGTCAATGTGGGAATCGTCGCCGTCGCGGCTCTTGCATTGCATGCCAGGGTCTCTTTCTCGTCGCAGTTTCTTCTCGATCTTCTTCACCTTTGTTAGGTTGCCTGTGGTAAGAGACAAATCGACGCGCGTTGTTTGACATGTGGGTTGAGTGTTTTCGAGGGTAAAATCTGCAACGCTGATCGATCTGATGCTACAAGCGGTCGGTCAGGCGGTGAGGAATTTAATCATCAGGTCACACTCCAATGCTAACATACTATAATATAATGATGATTCCGGGATGCAGCAACCACTACTTAATTAGAGGCGAATGAAGCAGTCATATTGACGGAGCATTTTTTTACATCTGAAAAACGCCAGGTAAAAGGTATCACATGCAAGAAAATTACAACGACTACGTGATCTTGCTTTGCAGTTTTATTTATCCGCCCCCTGATACTCCGAACATACAAACATAAAGGGTTGGTTGCATGCTTGCAATTGTCTGCATCGCATATATATAGAGTACCACTAATAGGAGCCCAGGGCTTGGAATAGCTATCCGAAGCCCCGGGCAGCCAGCTAGCCAGCCAGCCAGACCAGCGCGCCCCACGGACCCCATGCACGCCCCGCCTCCCACCTTTCCACCAGTGAACTGTCACACCCGATTTTCCGAAGAAAACCAAGTGCTACCTATATGTATGCCAGGATCTAGTTTCATACATATAGTGACATCATAGTGAATAACAGAAACAATATCACGTAAAGAAACAGAGATTATCAGAGATTTACAGCGGAGTCTTGGGAAACAAAGGCTCCAAACTTCACAGGCAATCGACTGGGGGTTACGTACGCCTAGCACCATCTTCTGGACGTCATACACCTTCTTCTTCTGAACAGCGGTAAGCAAGGGTGAGCACACTTATGGTTGGAGCTCAGCAAGTGGGGGAAGATGCAAGGCTATCAAGGATAGGCTAAGAGTTTGCTGCGGTTAGCATTTTAATGTTGGTCAAATTTTATTAGCAAGCACCTATTTACTAGGTATAAGTTTATACCATCCCACTTAAAAAGACTTTTAGAAAACTTTTCATCTCAAACCATTCATAAACCACAATTTAATTCCATCTTCAAGTTCATTAATCATGTGAGGGTCCAGGCCGCTCTTGACCGTGAGCACGGCTGATCGATCAGTTTTAACTCTGCAGAGGTTGTACACTTTCACCACAGCTTGTGTTCCCCATGTTGCCCGGGTTGATCAGACCCTTAAACACTTCCGAGGTGAGTGGCTAGGGGTCCACTACGAAGCCTTTACAAAGATATGCAGAAGACCAACAACCCGCATAGTTACAGATCAGGGCGGACCATAACCCTCCCTAATGGTCAGCACCTTAGCAAAGGCTGCTACCCCAAAAGAACCGGGCTATACCCCTGCAACCCCGATCCCCCTCTGCTCCTTTCGGATAAGGTCATCAGATAATTCCACACACCTAATTAATTGGCTAAGCCAGAGCCATATGGACTGTGGTTGCACTGTTTTCCTGGGTGGTTCTCCATATTCCGATTAAAGTATATGATCTTGTTATTAACCATAAGCATCATCTTTCACCATAGTTATCATGATCAACATTCATCATTTTGCAAAGATTCATTTGAACCATCCCAAGGTATAGCAACTAAGCATTTCTACCCAGAACATTTATTTAAAAGGGTTATTCAAGGTAATGAGGATAAAATCTAGTCATGTCCTTAAAAAGGTGATTTCCCATCAAATTATGCATAACAACATTTAAAAGTAAATTTTAGTTATCATGCAATTATTTAGGACAAAGAGGAATATGCAGAGGGAGAAGTCCACTTGCCTTTCTCCAACAAAAAGCTACTCTTATGCTCTTGCTCTCTTGAAACTTCCGGACTTCCGATCAACAGCTCGATCTTCTACTCGAAGCAAACATCAGGCACAAACATGCAAAGCAGACAAACAAGAACAACTAAGAACAATACACCAATCAAGAGAGGCCTTAAAAGAGAGCAGGGTTTGGTTAGGATCGCGAACGTAAGAAACGCTAAGAGCGGAACTATCGAGATATTTAGATTATATCACCCAAAGACTATGAGCTTGATATATTTTAATTAAATAAAATCATGTTCATATAGGTTATTTTAGAGAAATACCCTATTAATAATTAAGCAAGTTATTTTTATATTAAAAAGACGATGTAAACTTGGTTCAATTTTATTTGTAAATATTCAAGTATGATTTATGCAAATTAAACATTTAATTTTATAAAGAAGCATGCAAAGCATCTAAGCGTGTAACTTTATATTTCGAGTTCAACTAATCAAATTATAATTCAAAACATATTTATATTCATATTAGCCAGATTAACATTTAATTAGAAAAACTCCGGATAGGACCTATATTACTTTTATTTAGAAAGCCAATAGAATATTCATTAGTCAATTTAACATTTATATTATGAAAAGCCGAATGGTAGCTCTAGTTAGATTTTATTTAGAAAACATGTTTAGTAGATATTAACCAAGTTTAAAATAAAATAAATTTGTAAAACACATTTTATGGTAAACATTAGCGCTAGCGCGTATTTTATTGTGAGACGAAACTAACGCAACAAGGATGAGCTTAAACGTGTGACACGTGAGATCTAAGGATTAAACAAGGATTAGGGATCTAATGATGATTAACTGTAGATTGAAAGGAGATTTACAAAGCAAAGAGTAGATAAAGACATGGCTTGCTAGATAGATGTTTATACAACATGCTGGCTTTTGAAGGAAAAGAATATATATGACATAAGTATGATATAATGCTGACATCATGATGGTGTGTATCTGTACTGATTGATTACTTTCTTGCGTAGGCAGGCATGCACATGCATATGAAAGCATCGATAAACATTGTTGAGGCAAAAAGTATTCATGACAAGAAATTAAATGATACACTACTAGTTGTTTGGTCTACGAGAAAACATGCATGGCATAAGTTGCATGCTACCGTGCATGCATGCAGCTAGCTAGCTTTTGGCCATCGTTAAACAGCATGCATACATTGATTTGAAAGGAATGATCATGATGATATAAATGAAGCAGGCAGCACTAGTCTCACCAGTGCGCCATGGTCGACGGTGGGGTGATGGTGGACAGCAGATCAAAAGACATTGGCAGAGTTCATGCGATGATCAGCCGTGATGCGAGGCTTCGGTGTACAGCGGCAACAAGACCTCCTATATTTGACAGCAGAAAAGAGGCTTGCAACTAGCATCCTTGCCGGGCGTGAAGATGAAAGCAAACTTAGCTTGTGTTTGTCCTGGGCGAGATGAAAAAAATAGAGGAGGCATTACGATGCTGCAGAGATGGAACCAACGAGACCTTAATCGCAATACTGCAAAACCTTTTTCCTTCCAGGAGAACGAACAGACACGTCGTTCCTCCATGGCCGAAGTACAGAAGCACACTTGTTGGCAGAGAAGGCTCTAGGGAGCAGATCAGCACGACGGTGTTCGGCTCTGTTCGTTGGGGTGCTGGTGCTCTGGCAAGGAAACGGCGACCGGACAAAACTGGTGGGGTGCTTGCTTGCCCTGACGAACGTCCCTGGCAAACTCCTGAGGTGTTCCTGATTCCAGCAGGGGCGACGGACGACAACGACCAGCTCGGGTCCTCGAGGGACGACGTCCGGCGACAAGATGCTGACAGTGACGCGCGGCGAGTGTGCGGCTTGACGACGCGAAGGCCCTGGTGTCATCCGGGCGTGACGGAGCGACACTGGCACTCGGCAGATGGCGTGAAGGCGGCCAGCACGGGCTTCGTGACGAGGCGGCGCTCCGGTGTTCGATTCGTGGCAGAAGGAGGCGACGGATGTACAGTTCGGCGCGGGCGTCGTGGTGGTGGTGCTCCCTTGCTTCGACGGGTACTGATGGCCACGAAACAGCCGGTCGGGGCGATGCTCTGCTTCGATGGTGGCGCGCGGGCTTCTTGTCATGGTGGTGCTCCAACGACCGGACGATGACAATAGGAGGCAGCGGGTGCGCGACTTGGCGGGGGCTTCTTCGTGGTGATGTCCGCTTCTTTCAGCAGCTCCTGGGCGCTGCGAAACGACGACGGCATGCGGTTCTCTGCTCTCTGCTCTGATTTGGAAGGCGGCAGCGCTTGCGCAGGAGAAGCAAAGAGCAGCAGGGGCATAGAGAAGGTTCGGAGCACGCTTTATAAAGACCAAGGGGAGGAACTGAGCCGGCACTGGTGGAGGACGAGATTGTGGCGGCGGCCTGCCTTTAGTGGCTAGTGATGGCGGCAGTTTCTGGAAGGGAAGAACTGGCCTTTGATGGCCATGATGGCGTGGCTGTTACTGATGCATGAGTGAAGAGGGTGACGGATGGGGAGTGAAGGAGAGATTTCACAGTGCCTTGATGGTGTGATACGCATGCATGGCAGTGAGGAGGAAAGTGAGACGTGGATGCAGGTTTATTTGATGGTGGCTATGACGCTGGGCAAAACTCTTCTAGGGAGGATTGAAGAGGGGAAGCCGGCCATTAATGGTGGCTTTAGAGAAGGTAACCGGTAATTGATAGCCATAGCATGATGGACGGCCGTTACTGGTGAGGGATGGGGAAAAAAATGGATGGTGGCACTAGTGCAAGGAGAAAGAAATGGCAACTGCCGATCTGATGGCCAGCGGCCGGCCATTGAAGACCATGATGACCGCGATTGTTTCTGGAAGAAGAGTGAAGGAGGTGGCTGGTACTGCTGTAGGAAGAGAAAACGGAGGGGCAACGATTAAATGCCGACGCGGCACATGCGGAGGAGGCGAGTGGCACGGCCAGGGAGACGGACGGGTGCGCGTGGTGCAGCGCTCGGGCGCGAGCCGCAAGATGGTGAGGTACAGGGTCGCGGCGCGTGGGTGCTCGCGAACCAGGCGGGTGCCACACATAAGTTAGAAGGCTAGCGGGTGCGGGGCAGCGAGCCAGCACAAGCAGCGCGCGAGGGCGGCCGAGCGACACGGATGCAACGCACACGTGCGTGCCATCGTGAAAGGGACAACAACACATCGTGAAAGGGGAACGGCGGGCGTCGCGGCCCGTGGGGTAGCCAGCAGCTCGGGCGCAAGCACGGGCACTAGCGCAGTGCACGGGTGCGCAGAGCCGAGCGAGGCATGCGCCACGAGGTAGGTGGCCAGGGACGTGTGGACATGAGGGCCAGGTGAGCGGCACACTGGCAGGCGCGCGAGGGTGAGCAGATCGGGTGCGAACCACGGCACACGGGAGTTGGGTGGCCACGGACGAAGGCCTGGCAGGCCAAGGATGGCCGGTGGCAGCGTAAGGACTCAAGTCCGGTCCTGGTCCGGTGCAAGACGAGGGAGACGGGCCTAACGAGCGGGGTCCACCTGTCAGTGATAGAGAGAGGGGTGGGCTGGCAGGTTAGACGGGTCGACATTGAAAAGAACTGGGCCGGCGGGATGGGCTGCCGAAAGAAAAAGAAAAGAAGGCGAACCTGCGGTTTGGACCGGAAAAAAACTAGATGAGAGATTATAGAGGGGATTGAGTTGATCTATAAAAAAACATTGAGAGAGATGAAGAGGGTTTGGATTTGATCTTTTTATGATTTTGGAAACACTAACTCAAACAAAAACAAATGCAACCGATATGAATGCAACACTCAGATAGTCATGTTATTTAATTTAGAAAAACAACCAATATTTTTCCTATACTAAATTTCTTGTAAAGAAAATAAATGTTGAAAATTTTTAAAATTATGAGAAATTGTTCTTTAATCATTCTTCCTAATAACATCCTGAAATTGAAGAATTTCAGGGTGCTACAAATCTACCCCCTTAAACAGAATCTCGTCCCGAGATTCGGAGAGAGAAGAAATAAGGAGTTGGGAGACAAACAAGATTATGATAACTGAGTTGACATCTTGTGTCACATGTTGAATCTCCATGCTTTTATCTTCATCTTGGTTCTTGTAATCTTCATTAGAGTGAGATTAGGAAGATGAGAGTGAGATCTTCTTTTTCTTCAACTTGCTTTCCTTCATAAATTGATGATGGTGATGACATCTGCTTGTTGACATTGGTGTTGTCTTCACCTTCCATCTTGATGTCCTCCATTGAAATAGCCCAAAGAAAGGATGATAACAAGGAGGTGGGAGGTACAAAAGAAAAACCCAACTAAGCAACTGATGTCATTGTAGGTTGAAGACCCACAATACACCAACAATCAATACAAAGAACCAACTCAAACAAGATCATAAAGACATCAACCAAAACATATAATTCCACCAATCAGCAGACAGTCAAAGAAACGATGCTACACGGTGTTAATAGGGTTGGAAGGTATCCTCCTAAGCTTGGTTGGGATGCTTGCTTCTTCAGTCACTGAAGGTTGACTTCAAGCAATAAATTGTAGCTCCATTCGATTCTTCAGATGAATTGAGGGAACTTCAGGTAAGGTGGCAAGGATTATCTAAACATTTTGAATAAATAGAGAGTATGATATCACTTTGGAATAAAAAAGTAAGGCACGGATCCAAAGTGACAAAACTTAGAAAGCAATGAGAGCAACAATTAAGAAGATAGATACTTTGAAAATAAAGTTAAGGAGGAGATAGGTCTAGGATGACAAGTTTTAAGTAAAAACATCAAGAAGTAAGCAAATTCACCATAAATCAAAAGGAGGTGAGTTGCGTGAGGTAAGTTCATTCATCAAATGAAATGTATGATCATGATTAAGAAGAAAATCAAGGAGAGATCGAATATATAAATAAAGATTGAGTTTTTTTTTACATTTGCAAAACAAGAATGTGCAAATGAAAAGCATCAAGGGGGAGAAGTAAGTTATCAAGGTCGATTTAAGAAAAGAGAATGATCAAATTGTGAGAATTTTCTCAGAATGATCAATGGTAAGGTAGGAATTATTTTAAGAGTAAAACAGACCTTAGGAAGCGACCATTTCTATCTAGGCTTACGTCCTACAGTCGATACAGCTCTGATACCACTCTGTCACACCCGATTTTCCGAAGAAAACCAAGTTCTACCTATATGTATGCCAGGATCTAGTTTCATACATATAGTGACATCATAGTGAATAACAGAAACAATATCACGTAAAGAAACAGAGATTATCAGAGATTTACAGCGGAGTCCTGGGAAACAAAGGCTCCAAACTTCACAGGCAATCGACTGGGGGTTGCGTACGCCTAGCACCATCTTCTGAAAGTCATACACCTTCTTCTTCTGAACAGCGGTAAGCAAGGGTGAGCACACTTATGGTTGGAGCTCAGCAAGTGGGGGAAGGTGCAAGGCTATCAAGGATAGGCTAAGAGTTTGCTGCGGTTAGCATTTTAATGTTGGTCAAATTTTATTAGCAAGCACCTATTTACTAGGTATAAGTTTATACCATCCCACTTAAAAAGACTTTTAGAAAACTTTTCATCTCAAACCATTCATAAACCACAATTTAATTCCATCTTCAAGTTCATTAATCATGTGAGGGTCCAGGCCGCTCTTGACCGTGAGCACGGCTAATCGATCAGTTTTAACTCTGCAGAGGTTGTACACTTTCACCACAGCTCGTGTTCCCCATGTTGCCCGGGTTGATCAGACCCTTAAACACTTCCGAGGTGAGTGGCTAGGGGTCCACTACGAAGCCTTTACAAAGATATGCAGAAGACCAACAACTCGCATAGTTACAGATCAGGGCGGACCATAACCTTCCCTAATGGTCAGCACCTTAGCAAAGGTTGCTACCCCAAAAGAACCGGGCTATACCCCTGCAACCCCGATCCCCCTCTGCTCCTTTCGGATAAGGTCATCAGATAATTCCACACACCTAATTAATTGGCTAAGCCAGAGCCATATGGACTGTGGTTGCACTGTTTTCCTGGGTGGTTCTCCATGTTCCGATTAAAGTATATGATCTTGTTATTAACCATAAGCATCATCTTTCACCATAGTTATCATGATCAACATTCATCATTTTGCAAAGATTCATTTGAACCATCCCAAGGTATAGCAACTAAGCATTTCTACCCAAAACATTTATTTAAAAGGGTTATTCAAGGTAATGAGGATAAAATCTAGTCATGTCCTTAAAAAGGTGATTTCCCATCAAATTATGCATAACAACATTTAAAAGTAAATTTTAGTTATCATGCAATTATTTAGGACAAAGAGGAATATGCAGAGGGAGAAGTCCACTTGCCTTTCTCCAACAAAAAGCTACTCTTATGCTCTTGCTCTCTTGAAACTTCCGGGCTTCCGATCAACAGCTCGATCTTCTACTCGAAGCAAACATCAGGCACAAACATGCAAAGCAGACAAACAAGAACAACTAAGAACAATACACCAATCAAGAGAGGCCTTAAAAGAGAGCAGGGTTTGGTTAGGATCGCGAATGTAAGAAACGCTAAGAGCGGAACTATCAAGATATTTGGATTATATCACCCAAAGACTATGAGCTTGATATATTTTAATTAAATAAAATCATGTTCATATAGGTTATTTCAGAGAAATACCCTATTAATAATTAAGCAAGTTATTTTTATATTAAAAAGACGATGTAAACTTAGTCCAATTTTATTTGTAAATATTCAAGTATGATTTATGCAAATTAAACATTTAATTTTATAAAGAAGCATGCAAAGCATCTAAGCGTGTAACTTTATATTTCGAGTTCAACTAATCAAATTATAATTCAAAACATATTTATATTCATATTAGCCAGATTAACATTTAATTAGAAAAACTCCGGATAGGACCTATATTACTTTTATTTAGAAAGCCAATAGAATATTCATTAATCAATTTAACATTTATATTATGAAAAGCCGAATGGTAGCTCTAGTTAGATTTTATTTAGAAAACATGTTTAGTAGATATTAACCAAGTTTAAAATAAAATAAATTTGTAAAACACATTTTATGGTAAACATTAGCGCTAGCGCGTATTTTATTGTGAGACGAAACTAACGCAACAAGGATGAGCTTAAACGTGTGACACGTGAGATCTAAGGATTAAACAAGGATTAGGGATCTAATGATGATTAACTGTAGATTGAAAGGAGATTTACAAAGCAAAGAGTAGATAAAGACATGGCTTGCTAGATAGATGTTTATACAACATGCTGGCTTTTGAAGGAAAAGAATATATATGACATAAGTATGATATAATGCTGACATCATGATGGTGTGTATCTGTACTGATTGATTACTTTCTTGCGTAGGCAGGCATGCACATGCATATGAAAGCATCGATAAACATTGTTGAGGCAAAAAGTATTCATGACAAGAAATTAAATGATACGCTACTAGTTGTTTGGTCTACGAGAAAACATGCATGGCATAAGTTGCATGCTACCGTGCATGCATGCAGCTAGCTAGCTTTTGGCCATCGTTAAACAGCATGCATACATTGATTTGAAAGGAATGATCATGATGATATAAATGAAGCAGGCAGCACTAGTCTCACCAGTGCGCCATGGTCGACGGTGGGGTGATGGTGGACAGCAGATCAAAAGACATTGGCAGAGTTCATGCGATGATCAGCCGTGATGCGAGGCTTCGGTGTACAGCGGCAACAAGACCTCCTATATTTGACAGCAGAAAAGAGGCTTGCAACTAGCATCCTTGCCGGGCGTGAAGATGAAAGCAAACTTAGCTTGTGTTTGTCCTGGGCGAGATGAAAAAAATAGAGGAGGCATTACGATGCTGCAGAGATGGAACCAACGAGACCTTAATCGCAATACTGCAAAACCTTTTTCCTTCCAGGAGAACGAACAGACACGTCGTTCCTCCATGGCCGAAGTACAGAAGCACACTTGTTGGCAGAGAAGGCTCTAGGGAGCAGATCAGCACGACGGTGTTCGGCTCTGTTCGTTGGGGTGCTGGTGCTCTGGCAAGGAAACGGCGACCGGACAAAACTGGTGGGGTGCTTGCTTGCCCTGACGAACGTCCCTGGCAAACTCCTGAGGTGTTCCTGATTCCAGCAGGGGCGACGGACGACAACGACCAGCTCGGGTCCTCGAGGGACGACGTCCGGCGACAAGATGCTGACAGCGACGCGTGGCGAGTGTGCGGCTTGACGACGCGAAGGCCCTGGTGTCATCCGGGCGTGACGGAGCGACACTGGCACTCGGCAGATGGCGTGAAGGCGGACAGCACGGGCTTCGCGACGAGGCGGCGCTCCGGTGTTCGATTTGTGGCAGAAGGAGGCGACGGATGTACAGTTCGGCGCGGGCGTCGTGGTGGTGGTGCTCCCTTGCTTCGACGGGTAGTGATGGCCACGAAACAGCCGGTCGGGGCGATGCTCTGCTTCGATGGTGGCGCGCGGGCTTCTTGTCATGGTGGTGCTCCAACGACCGGACGATGACAATAGGAGGCAGCGGGTGCGCGACTTGGCGGGGGCTTCTTCGTGGTGATGTCCGCTTCTTTCAGCAGCTCCTGGGCGCTGCGAAACGACGACGGCATGCGGTTCTCTGCTCTCTGCTCTGATTTGGAAGGCGGCAGCGCTTGCGCAGGAGAAGCAAAGAGCAGCAGGGGCATAGAGAAGGTTCGGAGCACGCTTTATAAACACCAAGGGGAGGAACTGAGCCGGCAATGGTGGAGGACGAGATTGTGGCGGCGGCCTGCCTTTAGTGGCTAGTGATGGCGGCAGTTTCTGGAAGGGAAGAACTGGCCTTTGATGGCCATGATGGCGTGGCTGTTACTGATGCATGAGTGAAGAGGGTGACGGATGGGGAGTGAAGGAGAGATTTCACTGTGCCTTGATGGTGTGATACGCATGCATGGCAGTGAGGAGGAAAGTGAGACGTGGATGCAGGTTTATTTGATGGTGGCTATGACGCTGGGCAAAACTCTTCTAGGGAGGATTGAAGAGGGGAAGCCGGCCATTAATGGTGGCTTTAGAGAAGGTAACCGGTAATTGATAGCCATAGCATGATGGACGGCCGTTACTGGTGAGGGATGGGGAAAAAAATGGATGGTGGCACTAGTGCAAGGAGAAAGAAATGGCAACTGCCGATCTGATGGCCAGCGGCCGGCCATTGAAGACCATGATGACCGCGATTGTTTCTGGAAGAAGAGTGAAGGAGGTGGCTGGTACTGCTGTAGGAAGAGAAAACGGAGGGGCAACGATTAAATGCCGACGCGGCACATGCAGAGGAGGCGAGTGGCACGCCAGGGAGACGGACGGGTGCGCGTGGTGCAGCGCTCGGGCGCGAGCCGCAAGATGGTGAGGTACAGGGTCGCGGCGCGCGGGTGCTCGCGAACCAGGCGGGTGCCACACATAAGTTAGAAGGCTAGCGGGTGCGGGGCAGCGAGCCAGCACAAGCAGCGCGCGAGGGCGGCCGAGCGACACGGATGCAACACACACGTGCGTGCCGTCGTGAAAGGGACAACAACACATCGTGAAAGGGGAACGACGGGCGTCGCGGCCCGTGGGGTAGCCAGCAGCTCGGGCGCAAGCACGGGCACTAGCGCAGTGAACGGGTGCGCAGAGCCGAGCGAGGCATGCGCCACGAGGTAGGTGGCCAGGGACGTGTGGACATGAGGGCCAGGTGAGCGGCACACTGGCAGGCGCGCGAGAGTGAACAGATCGGGTGCGAACCACGGCACACGGGAGTTGGGTGGCCACGGACGAAGGCCTGGCAGGCCAAGGATGGCCGGTGGCAGCGTAAGGACTCAAGTCCGGTCCTGGTCCGGTGCAAGACGAGGGAGACGGGCCTAACGAGCAGGGTCCACCTGTCAGTGATAGAGAGAGGGGTGGGCTGGCAGGTTAGACGGGTCGACATTGAAAAGAACTGGGCCGGCGAGATGGGCTGCCGAAAGAAAAAGAAAAGAAGGCGAACCTGCGGTTTGGACCGGAAAAAAACTAGATGAGAGATTATAGAGGGGATTGAGTTGATCTATAAAAAAACATTGAGAGAGATGAAGAGGGTTTGGATTTGATCTTTTTATGATTTTGGAAACACTAACTCAAACAAAAACAAATGCAACCGATATGAATGCAACACTCAGAGAGTCATGTTATTTAATTTAGAAAAACAACCAATATTTTTCCTAAACTAAATTTCTTGTAAAGAAAATAAATGTTGAAAATTTTTAAAATTATGAGAAATTGTTCTTTAATCATTCTTCCTAATAACATCCTGAAATTGAAGAATTTCAGGGTGTTACATGAACCTCCCATCCAGCCACGCATGCATGCATGCATGCAAACCAACCACTTTTGACTTTTCTTGCCATAATTTTTCACATGAGAATCCAATTCAAAAACGATTTTCACCATAATATTCGTGATATTTTTACGCACAATTTGAGATCCATTGTGGATATATTTTTTGAATTTTTTGAATTCAAAATTTTGCATGACCATAGATGCCCGGACAACAGGTTTGTATGACTGCAGGTTTGTATGACTCGGACTGCAGATTTATATGATCTGAACTGTAGGTTTGTATGAACCAGACTGAAGGTTTGTATGACCCATGACCGCAGGTTTGGTTGACCCGAACTGAAGGTTTCTATGACTCGCGACGACATGTTTCTATGGTCAAGACTACATATTTCTATGACCAAGACACTAGATTTCTATGACCAAGGCACCATAATTTGAATTTGCATACAAGTGTTAGCAGTCATATAAACAAGTGAGAATCATCCTATAAATATGAAATTTACATTCATGCACAAAAGCTTCAACACCTATGAAAAAACGAATTTTATCTTAAGTAGTGGTATCAACAACAATTGTTGAGCCTAGTGAAAGATTTTTTTTGACACGGATGACAAGTTTCTATGATCCGAATGACAGGTTTTTATGACTTGGATTACATGTTTCTATGATCTCACAACGAGAGGTTTCTATGACACGGACAACATGTTTCTATGACATGGACCTTAGAAACTTGTCTCCAGGTCATAGAAACCCTGAGCCCTACCATAAAAACCTACCATACTGATCAAAGAAATATATGAATTCGAGCACAGAAATGTATAGAAACGAGCATATAAACCTACAACACGAGCATAAAAATGTTTAGCCGCTCGTTTTTTCTAGATCTCAAATTTGAATATAAGTGGACATAACTGACACATGGCACCTGCCACCTGACACATGCAATCATATAAACCTGACGCATGCAGTCACAAAATTTGAAATTTGAATACATGTGTTGGCAGTCATATAAACAAGTGAGAACTATCATATAAAGATGAAATTTGCATTCATGCAAAAAAATCAAGATTCAAAATTTGAAATTGATTAGAGCTCATCACGAACACAACAAAAGTTATAGAAAACAATATTGATAGTATAAACTAGTGAGGACCATCGTATAAACATAGTGATACAAGTATAGAAATGTGCAAACATGTGCACATATCATCTAATTATACTTCCACACGGCATACAAACCTCCAATGGAAGCATAGAAACTAATACTTCATATAGAATTTGAACCAAATACATGTCTTGCTCAAGTACACTATACATAGCTTTTGGTTTCTATAGCCAACAACATTGATTTATATGCATCCATATAGACCAGATATACATCTAAATTCAAATCGACATCAGAAAAGGTCTTGTCATTTCCGACCATCGCACATCACAAGAACTCCACATCTGCAAGAAAAAAAAGATGAAAGAATAGTTAATTTTTGACATTCACATAAACCAGTGAGGATGATCATATATACTTGGAAGGAATATGAGAGAGAAATCACCTAAACCAGTAACAGTTTCTATTCCGAGCAGTAACAGTTGCAACAAAAGCTTGACACGAAAATCGGTACACATGGACGACGGTGAGCAGCACATCCCCAGCTCATCATAGAATACTATAACACTAGTCGTAGAATCCAATACTACCGGTCGAGCAGCTCATCGTCGAAGGAAAAAAAAGCACAGAGACAAGCCACTAATCTTCATCAGCTCCATTCAGGCATTTACGTAAACACAAAGCATGCAATAGTGCTCCCTGCGAAGCATAGTTCAATCTGCATCACGCGTTGGCCGGGAAGCAAAACACAATGCAGAGCTGCGCGAAGGCAGGCCATCAGCACAGTTCGATCTGCATCACGGGTTGGCCGGGAAGCAAAATACAAAGCAGAGCTGCACGAAGGCAGGCCATCAGCAAGAACGAGGCGAGGAAGGAAAAAGTTGAGCACCGACGGAGACGCGGCGGCGAGCGCGAACCCGGCGGCCATCGGCTTTTGGTCAGCCCCATCTCTGGTGCGTCGATGTCGCCCACCGCGACGGATGCGTCGTAGTCGACTGCCGCGCAGATGCATCGTCACCGCGGCCGCCGTCTCGCGGAGCTCGCCCGCGCCGCAGCTGGCCGGGGAGGCGGCCTCCACGCCGCCGCTCGTCGCAGCTCCCCGCGGGCAGCAGCTCCGCGCCGGCGCTCGCCAGAGGAGCCTAGTGTACCTGCACGACAGCAGCAGATCCAGTCACCGACGCTGACAGAGACGGACCGACGGAGACGACGCTCAGATCCACGACGCCGACGGAGACAGACTGAGAAGGACGAGCGTACCAGGGCCAGCACCGCGTCGTCGAGAGCTACCACGACCGCCCCGCACAGTTGCAGGGGACCGGCAACCACCTTCCCTGGACACGGGGCAACGCGCCGCTCGTCGGGCTGCAGCTCGCCGGGCCTCCGCGCCGTCTAGCTGGATCTCGGGCGTCGCGTCGCTGCTGAGTCATGGTAGGGGACGAGCTGGTGTCGGGTCCGCCGCGCGGGGAGCTCGCTGGTCGCACGGCCGTTCGCCGGGGGCTCCCGCACGGGGATCTCGCCGGGCGGCTCGCCGGGGGAGGACGCTCCACAGATCCTGCGGGAGGCCACTCGCCGGGTTGGAGGGGAGCACCAACGCGGTGCTGCTGCGGCCAGCGAGGGGACGGCGCCGACGACGATGTGGCAGCGTCCGCCTGGGAGGAAAGAGAGAGAGAGAGGAGGAGGATGAGAGAGAGGGGCGATTTGAAATAAAGTGGAGGGGGTTGTGGTGGTCTGGTGGGTGTGGTGGGCCGGGTATATACGTTGCAATAGGGTCCACGTGGTTCGAAAGCTGGTTGGATCGGATCGAATGGCAGATAAGGTTGGCTGGGGCTCTCGATTGGTATCGGAAGCCCTAGGCTCTTAATATATATATATATATATATATATAGTTCATGATGCATAGGGTTCTAAAATTGACCGTTCGTTCAAAAAAAAAGTTTTAAAATTGACAGGCATCAAGGGAATCCTAGGAAAAATGATCTCCTCACCTTGGTACCGAAACTTTTTTTTTCCTTCGGAACGAACACACACTATACACCATTTATTTAGTGCATGGAGAGAGAGAAACTTTTGTGCATCCATATAGATCCACCTCATGTTCCCGTTCAATATATATATCTACTCTGGCTTGTTGGATCTCTCTCACTCTCTCGATCCAGTGGTCAAATGGAAAAGCACTGCGGTAATAATACAACAGCAAACTATTTCTGCAGAAAATGCTGCAGCTAGATGCTTTAGCAAATTGTTTTTCACTTTGCAATTATTCTATGTGCTTGTGATCTCTGATTATATATCACTAGACCCGCGCATTGTTCATCCGACGCATCTAAAAACAAGGCCATCGGTTCATCTGGTGATGTATTTCTCAGTTTTGACCATATCGTCCGATGCATACACCGACGCTGCTCGTTTTCACCCGTCGGTCCATCCGGCGCATCTCTGCAGCGTGGCCCCACCTGTCATATCCGTCCCGTTCGTTTTTCTCCTCCAAATCAAATCAGAACGCGCCGCCGCCCGTTCCGTGCCCGTACGACGCCGCCAGCCACCGCAGCCACTCACAGACACACGTGCGCCTCCGTCGGCCTCCTGTGCTCGCCGCCGGTCACCTCTGCAGCCGCGCCGCCGCCTCCTCCACACAGAATCGACTGCGCCGCCGCGGAACCCTAAAGCTAGGGTTTGCGCCGCCGCCGCCGTCTCCGACCCGACCAGCGCAGGCGCAGCTCGCCCGCGACCTTCTCAGGCGTGCGAAGGGCTTCTCCAACCTCCCCTGCCGCTTGTCGTCGTTCTCCTCTTCACAGATGTGAGCACCTGCATTTCTTCCCCCGCCTCTGTTCATCTCAGTTCTGCTCAGGGGGAAATTGGTTGCAATTTCTGTGAAATTAGGCTAAGTCTATGACTTGTGATGCTTCTCCATCATCCAGGAGTGCTCTTTTGCTCAGCTTTTGTGCTCAATTTCATCTAATTTTGCTAAATCTCATGAAGATGGTGCTCTGCGACTACTGTTAGGCCCTGTTCATGCCCTGTTGAGCACTGTACTATCCTGTTCATGCCTTAGTCTCTTTAGTTCTTATCTGTTGGGCAATTCAGTGCATGTCTCTGTAGTTTGTGACCATGTTTATGAGCTTCTTCGACCATGTCATATGTTTGCTCATTTACATCACAGGAGTTGATCTGTTGTTAGCACTTGTACCTGTTCTCGCACACACTCACACATCCTGTGCACCTAAGGACTGTCCTAATCTTTATCTTTTCATGTCATGATCATCTCCTAGACTTCATGATTAGGCTCTATCTACTCATATGCTTTGCTTAAGGACCCCCTCTTTAGTTATTTATTCTCGTTTATATTCTTCGCTAGCCATTCTATAATCTTCTATCATTTCTCTGACAGATGGCAGGCGACAAGAGGAAGGGCAAGGCCGTTGTTGAGCCGAAGAAGAAGAAGAGCAGACAGGAAAAAGAGTGGGACCGTGTGCTCCAAGTGCCCGACACCGAGGGTCAGCCACAGAGGGGCATTCGTATTGGCAGCAGTGCACAGAGTCAGGGGGAGCAGCCCCAGGAGCAGCAAGTGTTACGGCGCTCAGGCCGTACCAGACAGACAGAGACTCAGTCACCTTCCTCTGCACCACGTACCGGTCCTCGGACTCATGGTGGACACACTCAGGCTCAGCCGACTCCTAGGCAGAGGAGGACAGCAGCAGAGCAGCACGTGGAGCAGGATCAGGAGGATCAGTCGAGAGAGGGACCTGAGATCCGTATTGGTGCTCAGTGTGCAGAGGCTTTCGGGGTCTCCCTCCGTGATCTGAGGAGCCTCTCTGGCCCGAAGATTCGGAAGTTGAGGTTTGTGACAGAGGACGAGTGGTTCCCTCCTCAGAGAGAGGACTGTGACCCCCGCTTCTGGACTATCCTTCAGGAGAGCTTCTATGCCTCCTATGTCAGGAAGGGATCACAGTTGAGCCAGCACAGGATGCTTCAGTGGACAGCTCTCAGAGCAGCGGCAGCTGGAGTCCCGATACTCCCTCACTTCGACTACTTACCGGGACTTGCAGCTCTGGTCAGTGAGAGGCCCCGTTATGTGCCAGAGTGGGTCAGAGTCTTCTACTCCACGGTCTACGTTGAGGATGCCCGGCTCTCGATCCGTTTCATGTTTATGGGGCAGTAGTTCAGACTCACTTGAGAGGGGATAGCAGAGTTCCTCGGGGTTCAGGTCGACGAGACTTCGATACACTACCTGGCCTACCCCGACGTTGAGGCTCCTCGTCGTGCTCACTCTCCTATTGTACCTCCACACGAGGAGATCAGCTTCCTGTTTCAGCAGCCCTTCCTCCCCGGCACCCCTCGGACTCCTGACAGGCTGACACGTGAGGCCTACGTGGTCCATTTCGCACTCAGGAGGTCCCTTCTCTTCAGGATGGGGAATGCCAAGTCGATCACCGGAGTCCAGCAGTGGATACTTCTCTATATCATGACTCACCGGCCGTTCGATATCGTGGATATTCTTCTGAGCGAGATTAAGGATGCCATTATGGATGGGATGGGGATGACACGACAGTTCCCCTTTGCCCACTGGATCAGTTGGATGCTCTCGAGGTTGGAGGCTCAGCGCTATATCTCGGTCTTGGAGCGTTCACAATACATGTTCAAGACATACCAGCCACCGATGCCAGGAGACAGGAGGCAGGGACCCAGGGGACGGAGACGGGCAGTAGAGGACCTCCAGGCTCGTGCTGCAGCTGAGGCAGTGATGGACGAGGCCGCTCGACAGGACGAGCTTCTTGCTCTTGCTGAGGGACCCTTGCCCGCGTACCTCGCTACTGACACTGAGGAGGACTCGAGCGAGGACGAGGACTTTGAGCCAGAGACACAGCACGTCTTCCGTACTCGACGTGCTCACGATGACGAGGTTGGGGGCTCCAGTTTACCAGGGCAGAGAGAGGCCGAGTCACCTATTCCACCTATTTCCACCTCTCAGGTCACTCAGCCCGATGCTCTTGCTTCAGTGATCCAGTCGTTGGCCGCCCAGTCGAAGGCCACGATGGAGATGCAGCGCGAGATGCAGGCGCAGTTTCAGAGGCACCAGGAGGCACAGCAGGTTATACTCGATAGTATACGCCAGCAGCAGGAGGCACAGAGGTTGCAGTTCGAGCGGCAGCAGGAGGCTCAGAGGCAGCAGCTACAGCAGCACCAGATGATGACTGCTCAGATGTTCTCGTTCATGTCCACTTGCTTGGGTCAGCTCTTCCAGCACACGGGGCTTCAGATTCCGTCTCTCCCGACCCAGCAACTTCTTCAGCCTGAGCCGGCCATTTCAGTACCTCCTGTCAGTTTGGTGAGCCTCCCGATCCCGACGGTCTCGATCTCCGCCTCACCACTCCTTCCGTCCGGGACGTTCACTACTCAGCAGCTCTCGACTCCACAGACGACGACACTACTTGAGCAGCTCAGGGCAAGACAGTTTTCTCAGACTCCGTCGACCCAGCTGATGTCTCCTTTCCTGACAGGACCACTGATCTTCGAGACATCGTCACGACCTTCTCTGGGATTCACCTCGCCCATGCCTTCCATGGCTACTCCTCAGGCAGAGCGACTCGATCAGGAGGATACCACTCTTCGCTCTATCACTCAGCAGATCAAGTCAGAGATGGCAGCTGTGAGCACTCAGGCTCTTCCTACCTCCACCGGCACAGACGCAGCTCGTATCGCTTCTCCTGTCAGATCTTCGCCGGTCCGCTCTTCAGAGTTGTCAGGTTTGAGTCCGATGACGGTGATACCTCCGGTTACCACGTCGCTCCTCGCTCAGGGCACCACCAGGACACCTCGACGCCGCTGGCTTCTCCTCCACCTCAGCAGGATTAGGACCCTTTTTGGTGCTTGTTGCCAAAGGGGGAGATAGATAGGGGGAGTAGAGATAGGGGGAGCTTGGGAGTTTGTTTTGAGAGCTTTTGTGCCCCTTGTATGTTTTATGGAGTTCATGATGAGACATGTATTTGGATCTTGTGTATGTTGATGGTTTACATGTCTACTCATGCTTGTGTGTGTTTGTTTAATTAATTCATGTGTGCCTATGCTTATCTCTTTCATGCATTAGTTGTTGAGTTTACGCTTTAATTTCAAATTTTCGTGTATCTCTACTTGTGTTGTCATCTATCACCAAAAAGGGGGAGATTGTAAGCATCAAGGCCCCACCGCACCTTTGGTAAGGGTGTGTTTCGGTGATAAATGACAACCATATACTTGTGACTAACCTTTGTTTTGTAGCAGATTTATCCTTGGGTTATTGTCATGAGTATTTAATGAAAAGAGACCCCTCAATTTGAATTAATGGATGATCAATGGACAAAAACTACAAGGCTAAGGACATTTCTAGTTCCAAGTGTCACAAGGAGATGAAGGACACTTGGATTTGCTAGTTTGTAGTGTTTGACCGTACTATAAAGAGGGGTTCACACTTGAGTAGCTTGACCATGCCAAATGCTATGCCATAATTATGCACTCTCAAGTTCCTTGGTCACTAAACATCTCAAGACACTCATGGAAACACTTTGGAAGCAAAAGACTTGAAGAAAAACTCAAAGGAGATTGAATTGGATGAGTTGAAACTGAAAAGGCTGCGCCGGATCATCCGACGCTATCACAATTAGTTGCACCGGATGATTATTGTGAAGGACTCAGCAGAATTCAATAGCACCGGATGAACCGACGGTGTATCAGCACAAGCATCGGTTCATCCGATGACCTAGGGTTTGGTAACAGTAACGAATCAAGTCAAGGCCTTCAGCACCGGATGAAGCGACGGTCGAGGCAGCGGTTCATCCGACGCATGCATATATTTCTACCAGAGACGCACCGAGTGAACCTGCTTCAGCACCGGATGAACCGACGCACATGGACACCATCAGCAGTTCATCCGGCGACCCTGTTTATTCTACGCAGAGACGTTTTGAGTACAGAGCCTTCAGCACCGGATAAACCGACGCTACAACCATGTGAGCGTCGGATGAAGTGGTACAGCGTCCAGGTTCAACGGCTATAATTCGAGACTCAGTGTGACCGGATGAACCGACGCTGTCGTAGGGGGAACCGTCGTATCATCCGACGGTACTACTTTTCAGAGAACTTTTGTAACGGCTAGCCTCCCTTGCTAGGTCTATAAATTGGACCCCCCCTACGTCTCTTGAGCTGCCTTTGCCACTCTGAAGAACCACAGCAGCCAAGGAGAAGGAGAGTTAGTGCTTTGATCATTTGGATTTCATCTTCCTAGCCAAGAGGGTTTCTTTCTTGGCAATCAAGGGTTTCAAGGTGCTCTCATTAGCATAGCTGAGTGCATTGGTCAAGTGAAAGGTTGTGAGCTTGTTACTCTTGGAGTTTGACGGCTCCTAGACGGTCTCGGTGATTGGGGTTCTTGGTGAGCTCTTGGAGATTGTGGGAGCCCCGGGAAGTTCTTGGTGTAAATGGATTGAGACCCACCATTCCGGAGATGAAGAACGGGTACTCTTAGTGAGCACTCAAGTCTAAGTGGCTTGAGGGGGAGCAAAACTCTTTGTGAGTGCTCCAACATGGATTAGGGAGAACGTCAACTTCTCGATACCACGGGAAAAAATTCGGTTGTCTTGTGTCCTCTCTTTCTACCTTCTTGCACTTAATTCCGCATTTACTTTCAGCTCTTAAGTTCCTTTGCTTTTGTTCCCTCTAGTTTGCTTTGCTTGTTGCTTATCTTGACTAGAGTGCCTTTCACTTGTTAGTGTGATTCTTGCTAAGGAACTTTGTTGTTAGTGTGCTTAGTTGGTAGGAGGAAACCTTTTTAGATGGGCAACACTAGAGATCTAGGCTAAGGTTTGTTCCTTGTTCTAGAAATTTGAAGAAGGCCCATATTCAACCCCCCTTCTATAGGCCATGGCTGCGGCGGCTCCCTGCACCTGCACCTGTTCTTCTCGCTTGCGCCGAGGCTTCCTGCTGCGTTCTCCACCGCTTTGCCCTCTCCTTGTTTGTGTTGGCCGGTCGTGGATTGGCATCCGAGGCTGGGGCGAAAGCCTTGTCTAGCTTCTGCTAGGCCGACAATGGACTTGCCCTGCTGGGGGCATTGTCGCGGCCTCCATTCGCCTTGGTCTGCCGGGTGAAAACCTTGCCTGCCCCTTCGTGGGTAGGCGGACGATGGCGGCGTCGTCGTCGCTCCCTTCCTGGAGGCATCGTCTTGCGGAACCTCCACTTCGGCCCACGCTGTTGCAAGTTGTTTGGCGAGCGGTGATGTGCGGGTCTCCTCGGTGTTCGTCTGTGCAGGTCCAGGGCTGTCCTTGGGGGCCTCTCCTTTGTGCTCTAGCTCTGCCTTCTTGTGGTAGTGTAGCTCGTGTTGGTGGTGTGGGATCTCTTTTCTTTTTCCGCTGTTCTTTTCTTATGTAATCTTGATGTTCCTTCGCTCTTTGGGGATTCTCCCATTGTGGCGCGCTGTAAAACTCTCTCTTCTCTTAATAAAAAAACGGGTTTTGCACGTCTTAAAAAAAATTATATAAACGAGGCGCAGAAATTGCAGACGAGAGGAAGATTATTAATTAGTCATCAGCTAGCTTTTCGCTGGTTCATTATTTCTGCATGATATGGATCGCGGAGATGGTCGTCCCATTACCAGACTGCTGGCTCGTGCATGCATTAAGAAAATTAAATGAAGTGAAGCAAACAGAAGCTCTATGCCAACAAAAAAATACTATTTATTCTGAATTACTCGTGAATTAAAACAGTGCTAATAAACAAGAACAATCTAACTGAAGTTACATTAGCAGCTATGGCCTGGTGTTTTGCAGTCACCCAATATATATACTAAGGCTTGATAACATCATCAAATAGACACTGACTCACCGCAACTAATGTTAAATGTAAACTGTTTTGATATTTTCCTTCGCTGTGGTAATTTGATAAGGGTTAACCTTTCAAAGAAATCTTCACCTATATATGGAATAAATTATAAGATCTAAAACAACAAAGTAGATAAGCCTTTAAAAAAACAAAGGCTCTGCATATTAAGACTGTTATTGCTTAGAAGTACAAGTTGAGCACACACAGTGTATAATGTCGTCACACGTATTGTGTGTTCGATCATACGCTTCTGTTTGATACAACTTACGAGAAGTACCACGTTTATAGTAACAAAAATTCCAAATCGCATATCATTGACTGGTAAACGCTTCTCAGATATCTCAAGCAATATGGAATTATATGCATGCATGTGGTTAATTAATCTTCACTAAATAAATACTATCCTATCTGATCTGATATCTCGAAAACATCACCATTATAGGAATGAGGCCAGTCTCCGTGGTAGTGTTATGAGTACACTTGCCAAGTCCGTCACATCAGCTTTTCAGCATGATGATCCTGTCACTCTCAATGCACATGGTCATGAGCACAGTTTCATAGATAGAATGCAGCATTTAAATCTTGCATGTGTTGTGATCAAATGCAGGGTCATAGGCTCTCAGTGGAGGGTCGTGAGCATTGGTACCTGTACGTGTCGACCTGGGGTCATCACCATGACCCTGAGATCTTCTCTTCCTTCATTTATTTGGTGCCATGTCATAAAAAAGTCTACGTGACAGTTCATTAAATGTCGATGACCCTGCCACTGAGACTAGCCTTAGGATTCCGGAACCTTATAGTTCCTTTGGAATTTAATGACAATGGAGATGCTTCTTTAACTTCATAGAATCCAACATTTGCTGTCTTGCCGAGCAGAAGAGATAGTCCAAAAATAGAATCCAACTTTTTGAATAAGAAAAATGGTCAAATAAAGTTGTAAAAAAGTCAATGGCAACAATATATACTTTATAATTCAAATCCATATGCCATATGCTGAACCCGGCCCATATGCCATATGATGATATGATCTCACTAGAACACATTCTAAGATATGTATGTATATATCATCATCACTTCTCATTCTGAAAACAGTCAGGGCATCCTCTGTACTCTGTAGATATTATTATGTCATCAATCAAGTTTGACATAAAAGATTTGAAAATCTGATGTCACTAACACGATCATTTTCTGTATTATAACCAAATTTTCATCACCATATGAAAATGTATGTACTCCTTGTTTTTCTCATGAATACATCGGAGTTTTGTGCATTATTGTATCTATCAGATAGATCAAACCAAAGAAACGCAGCCTGTACAAATACTCTAAGAGAAACATGAACAGAAAACTACACGTACCCTCCCAAACACAAACGCCCTCACACAAAGACTCAGGGAAACTAATTAAGGCATCAGCAATGTTGATCCTTTATATTATAGGGGAACTAAGGCAACAAGTTGGCATTACAAATACCAAAACAGTGACACACACGATCTATAGCAGAACAACAGCACACATAACATGAGACACAGATGAAACAATACATAATTTTCTTCAGATATCTAAATGGCTTGATAAGTAGATCAAATCCATCCAGGAGCAGTCGCTGCCAGCGCGCGTACAGGAGGTGGCACATATATATGTTTCAACAGCCGCCTCAAATTAACTCGTTTCCCTCAAGTGACGCCATCTGAGTACGTAATTGAAGTTGGATATGCATCTCACCTGTGTGTACTCCATTTACAAGGGACCAGCTACACATGTGGTTTTGCAGTCTTCCATCTAAACTACTAACGTATACTAGCATTGTTCATGTGCGAATTTCACTTTTTTTGTTGCATCTTGCATAAAATTCTGTCGCATCTCAAATTTTGCATGATGATGAAACATGACACGAGCTATCCATTCATATTTTTTGTGAAATTTTTTGATGAAAGATCGACACTCATCAAACTTATACCCAAATGGGTTCCTGGGAACCCAAGTTCCCAGTAATTGCCGCTTTAGAAATGACTCATTTCAAGACAAAAAAAACAAAAAAACTACAACGTAACCCCTTTTACATATAACGATGCCACATCTGATTGTAATAAGAGCATAAGGCTTTCTGCTAATTCTTGACGTGTAATGGAAATCTCAGAATAAATACCCACAACAGGCAGCATATAATGTACAAAAAGATTAATTCAACAACACATCAGAAGGGTATAGCTAGTAAGCAAGAACACAAGCGTAGCATTAAGATCATATCAGATAGAGAATATAACCACAGGAGAACACGAACGCATGACAACATTCAGCTGCATGCTGATCCTTTATTACAGAGGAACCAAGGCAATACAAGTTGACATTACACATAACAAAACACACAGAGACACACAGACACAACGACACACACAGTCACCACTCACCACCTTATAGCTAGCAGAACAACACCGTACCACACAAGACACACAGATGAAACGACGATACACAATTTTCTTCAGATGTATATCTAATTAAATGGATGGGTATGTAGATCACATCCATCGGACAGGATCAGTCGTGGCCGGCGCCGGTGTTGCTTGGGCCGGCGGTGCCAGGTCCAGGTGGCAGCAGGTCTTCCGGCGCCGCCACCCCAGACTCCTGCTGCAACTCGACGTCATCCGGATCAGCAGGTGCGGAGTGGATCTGACCGGTGGCCGAGCCGTGTGCCGGAGCCACTGCCGCTTCAGCGGCCGCCTGCTGGGCGCGCCTCTCCGCGCGTGCCATGCGCGTTTGCCTCAACTCGGCGAAGTAGGCGAGCACGATCTCGGCGGCGGCGTCGTCGTCTTCCCCGGGCATCGGCGGCGAGATGGGGAAGTTGGGCCTGGCCTTGTTCCCCTGCACGACCCTCGCGGCGATGTCGTACGCGTACGCCGCCTCCTCGGCGGTGGCGTACGTGCCGAGCCAGGCGCGCTCGCTGTCCAGCGGGTCGCGGATCTCCGCCCCGTACTTACCGTAATGGCGCCTCACGCCGCGGTAGGAGCCCTGCGCGGGAAGAAGCGGGGGGTGCCCGGCCTCCTCCCGCTCGGCCTTCGCCGCCGCAGCTGCCTCCCTCACAAGCTCGAAGAAGTCCCCGCTAACCCCGTCCATCCTCTCTCTAGCTCGCCGCCGCCGGCGGCACACACAAGTGTTTGCGGATAGGTATTGGCTAGGTTAACCCTGGCGCAAGTGCCAGGAGACGGCGACGGGGCCTGCATTTAAGGGCGGCGTCGCCAGCCAGCCGCCGGCTAGCCGCGCCTCGACTGGCGAAAACATTTGCGTCCCGCCCATTTTGTCAGTTTCACACAACGCTAGGGCACGGGCGCGGGGGGTTGGTGGCCGCAACGGGAAGACAGTTTTAACTTTTACGCGCGTTTAGGGTGGCAAAATTTCGTGGGCCTTCTACTCATTTCGCCCAGTTCGGTGTGTGCCACACTGCCACTTGAGTTAGTGGGCTGCCATAGCCTTGGGCTTTGGTCACGTCGTGAACTCGTGATGGAGTTTTTTTTTCCCAGTATTTCATTCCAAATTTAGTGGGGAACCTTTCGATGTAATACAAAGAGGCTCTGTTGCGGTGGCAAACTGGCAACTGTGGCGTTCTAAAAAAAGATAAATCAGTTATACATGAGCAATCCATTATATGTCTCCCACACTTACCATCACTTCCAAGAGTGCTTCAAATATATGCCTAAAACCCTATATGGAAACTAATGGGGAAAACACCTGCTCCCACAGCTGCCCAATCCGATCGCCGATTTCTTCACACGGTGAACACATGTGCTTAGACAAAAGTAAAATTTTGTTCGGCTTGTTTCGACTCGGCTTATTTTGGCTTGTTTCGACTTATTTTCTCTCATACAACACTATTTCATCCACCAGCCGAACACTATTCAATAGATTAGCCGAACAGGCTCTAAGTATGTGTATCCGCCACTGTCATCAAGCATTTCCAGTTTGACGCATTAGGGCACAAGTGGCAGAAATGGCAAGGCCAGTTTCATGCGCTGCTAGGGCCCTCGATGCAAAGGGGAGGGGTGGACAACAGTTAGATACCTACGTGTTGCGCCATATACTTCAGCAAACTTAGCCCAGCTTGACCCAGTCTGACGATCCGGCCCAAGCCCACTGGGCTAAGCCCAACCCATGGTCTCTATAGGGCCGGGTGTGGCGCGTATTTCTCCAGCCCAAAAAAAACTAGACTGACCCAATTAATTTTTTGAATTGTTTCCTAATTAAAACAGAGTAGTCAACCTGGTTAAACATGAGCCTAACCCAAAACAACTTGCTCAAAAGATGTTCATGGGCGGGCTTGATCACATGTTTGGGTCGAATAATTCCAAAGCTTTTCGCAAGCTCGGCCCGAGCCAGACCCAGCTCACATTTTGCTCAGGTCTACTACACTAGTGCCTGTATGATGTAAGCCGGTGTTATGTATATGATAGTAGCTCACGTTCTAGAAGCCGGTGCACGAAACCGTGCACATAATGATTAAATTTGGATGCAAAGGTTGCTTGTTATTTGCTTTTCCTTTTACATAATTTTACCATTTTATTTATTTTGTTTGTACAAAAAACCTATTTGCAGCATGCACAACACACCCATGCCCCTCCCCCACATACGTAATGATTGGAAGTAGGTGGTGAAGCCCGCCTACCCACTTTCCGCTCAGTCCTCATCCCACCATTGCAATCTGCCTCATGAGCTAGAAGAAGGTCATCGCTTCCATGTCTATGTGTGTACATATGGCTCTTACCAACTTTACCCTAGCACAAGTGCCAACGGACGTAGAACATGCCTGATTTTAAGGGTAGAGTCTCTACCTGTCACACCCGACCCAATTTGGATGGCCCATGAGCGCATGTGCGCGTGTTTAGTGCCACATTGCTAGTTGAGCAAGGGTGGAGCCAACTTATAAGCCTTTGTCCACCAGCCATAGCACCTTCGGATGAACCCTTTTACACGAAGCGAGGACGAAAGTGTAAGCAAGGTGCTATGTGTACGTGTGCTCGCCCCTACGGAAGGGTTGGGCGGTGCGGCTTTGGTGGGCGGGGTGTTACAAATGGTATCAGAGCCGACCCTCGCAGTTGCGCGTACGGGTCAGTGTGCGGACATAGGGCGCATGGCGCGTGTGGGCCTGAGATGGGACACACGGCATGGCATATGGGTCGGCACTGGACGTACGGGTGTGCCCTAAGAGGGAAGGTTCCTGGACATTTGCTCGGGTCAGTGTGCGGACATATGCATGCGTGTATGGGCCTGGGATGGGACACACGACATGGCGTATGGGTCGGCACTGGATGAGTAAGTTGGACCGACGAGGACGTCGGGTTCTTTGAGGGGGGGTGTATGTCACACCCGGCCCAATTTGGATGGTCCATGAGTGGCCCATGAGCGCAGGTGCGCGTGTTTAGTGTCACATTGCTAGTTGAAGGGTGGAGCCAACTTATAAGCCTTTGTCCACCAGCCATAGCACCTTCGGGTTAACCCTTTTACACGAAGCGAGGACGAAAGTGTAAGCAAGGTGCTATGTGTACGTGTGCTCGCCCCTACGGAAGGGTTGGGCGGTGCGGTTTTGGTGAGCGGGGTGTTACACTACCCAGCTATTGTAAGTCAGCCATAACTAGCACATGCATTGTTTTTTTGGCTCAAGGCCTCGCAGGCTAGCTTGATTGCATATCTGCCCCAAATTGGCCCTCCTTCATGGTCATGCATCCTCATTTTGACTCGTCTCTTGAGGCCTTAACCACCACAACCCCTACTTCTCCTCTCTTAGACCTAGGCTAGCTAAAGTACAACTTGTTAGGGTTTGACATACTCCCTCCGTCCCATAAAGAGTGCAATTTTAGTTTTTTTAGAACAGATTAGTGGAGGAATGAAAAGACTCTAATACCCTCATTTGTTTGCCAAATGCAGTAAGTTTTGCTATGCAAATCAGATCTGACTACTTAATTAGGAAGTTAATTAGATCTATTTTCTAGGATTGCATTTTTTGTGAGATTTTTTTTTTCAAAAGGTGGGATTGCACTTTTTATGGGACGGAGGGAGTAACTCTATCTATCTATCTATCTATCTATCTATCTATCTATCTATCTATCTATCTATCTATCTATCTATCTACCTACAAGGTTTGGCAGATTTAGGAAAGTATACAAGGTAAGATAAACTATTAAACTTAGTATATATTTTGCATAACATCTAATTCATTGTTAGAAGATATTGTAAGAAACATTTGAAACTTTAACTCAAAGTTATTAATTACTTTAAGTTTCTTTTGAGGCTTTGATGTCAAGTGTCAGGAAGATAGTTGTAAAATGACTAACAAAAGGATCAGAGCAAGGAAAAATCACAATTTATTTTTACAGTGAAACATCAACGACGGAATTTACAAAAGTTAATTGGGGCATCATTTGATAAATATGATATGTCACTCATTTATGAGTACATTCCAAACAGACCCTTGCTGTCTTTATTTTTGGTAATGAATATTTTGCATTCCAATACATTCATAAATATAATAATTATCATGAGTCAAGGTAGAGCTTAGTTATGTCCAAGGGTGCCTATGCCCCCGCCCCACTTCTCTCTCTCTCTCTATCTCTCTCAAGTTTCCTGTCTTATTTTCCTCTTTCTGCAACTATTGGTGCTGGTACTTTCCCAGTCCCTTTTTATGTGTTTTATTTGACTCAAAGTGCCACACAAAAAATATTTATATCATCTTCACCTGTTCAAGCGCGCTTACACTGCTGCTCATGTGTGCATATCGATCCTTGGATACCATGGTTTAGGTGCATAACTGCTGGATATGGTCCTACACAGAAAGTTATATTTGTTCTTCCTCATCCTGATGTTCTGTAGTTTGTTTTGTTTTACTCCACCCTCCATTTGTTGGGCTTAAAATTTTTAGGTTTCATTCATACACCATAATCATATTTACTATGTTTTTATGTGATTTGTTCAATAATTCAGTGTATCCTACTAAATAGGGGTTCCGACTGAGAAAATATAGGTATTCATCAAACCAATCACCTAAGCATATACAACCCTGCTGCATAAAATTATATAGTTTTCTGAATCAATACTACGTTCTGACTCCACACCATATATTACAACATAATTGATCAAAAGCCTGCATTCTCCACTATATTTTATTTTTCCATGCTTTTTACTTGATTTCAAAAACTCAACTGGTGCCTCCAATTTCACTATTGTAGATCTATTACTAGAAGCATAATAAGTCTTGTAGATGGCTTCCTCTACAGCTACATCGGCCTCCAAATTAGCCCATCACTCCAGAACTGGGAATAAAAGAGATGATTGTAAGAAGATATTTTTTGCGAAAGAAATGGCTTCCCTCGCAAAAAAAGAGAGAAAGAAATAGCTTGAGCTTTGGTACCTTTGGCAACAAGCAGCTTATCGACTACGAAGCCGGTCGCGTGAGGTAGGATCATCGCGGTTACTTCAAGAGCATTCCACGCTCCCAGGTCAGGAGTCCTGATCACGGTCACGTGAAGTGCCATCGCGATGGCCATCACAAGTGAATGCCAAAACAAGGACCAAGCGATCCTTGCCACCGCTAGCATGAAGGTGCCGGGTTGCCTTTGCGAACGTAGATCTTGTGTGAAGTGTGCTAGGTGGTGTCGAGGATCAGCGCCATAACAGCAACGAAGGAACCCACTGCGCCAATGCTGATGGCAGCATCATGCACTACCTGGGACAGAGCTTAGTTATGTCCAAGGGTGTCTATGCCCCCACCCCACTTTGTTGTCTCTCTTTGTCTCATATTTGGAGAATTCAAGTCTAAACAATCACTCTCTAAGTAAGAGCATTGCTGAAAACCTAATGAGTGATATATATGAAAAGATGTTGTAGTGAGAAATACATTCCATAATAGATAATTCACCATAAAAGTGATCTCTCATTCGGAGAGATAAGGGCTTATTTGTGCTATGTTTTGAGTAAAAACATACCATATATTTTTGCTAACTAAAAGGTAGAAAATGTAAAGAAAAATGTTGTTGTGATTCATTTCATTGTTGTGGTAGTTTGCCATCACAAATGTTGCTTGTTCTTCCTTTTTATTTTAAATTATCGATTACATTTGTTTGTTCATACAAGAAGTTGACATTTCACCATGATTGGCTAAAAAAGTTAAAATATCCTATAAACTTTCACAATAATATATGTTTAACATAATCCTAAAATGAAATATTAGCCTCAGTCCCGTCGAACTAATACAGACTCGTATACCATCCACCCACATGGATCCCACATATCCACTCTTGCCCCATAGGTCCCATTGAACGATGGCTGACCATAAGAGACACACAAGTATGTGTACTTGGCTACTTGCACATGCACGGCACACACACGCGCGTGCTCAAACACAAATACATGTGTCTGCCACCGTCAGCCGGAGTTGTCAGTTTGACACTCTAGGACACATGTGGGTGGTGGAAATGGTAATTCGAAGGCCACACTTTCATGGACTACCTGGGCCTTAGGGGATCGGGGTGTGGGTGGTGGGATAGATGATTGCTTGCGTGTTTGTGGTAGTGTTTGATGCAGTATGTGAGGTGATGAGACAAAGGTTCCTGTGTTGTCGTATCCACTCCCACCCATGCATGCATTGCAATTTTTCTGATTATTTAACTAACATCTTGAGTGACTAATAACATTAGTGAGAAATACAATGATGATTATTATGGTGGTGGTGGTCGTGGTGGAGACATGGCCGTAGTTGATGAAATATGCACTGAAAATTAATCAAAGTATCACATATGATGGTATTAGGGTAACATACTTTAATAAATTGTCAAGACCAAGTGAAATAAACAGACTTGCACTGTTGCACAAGGAATCCAAAGATATAATCTTTAACTTTCACTTCAACCATGTAAATACAGTTGGTGAGAGGTAACAAAATCTATCAAATTTGTGGTGTCAGAGTCTACTACTTTGCTCAGGATGTACCATTTGGCTCAAGTATTTGTACCAAACAATCTAATTTCGACCAAGAAACTTGTATTCAAGTCCATCCTATAGACGAACATGAACAAGTTTAGGATATGTATGCCAGGGTGCAAAGAAAGGGGGAGGAGAACCGGAGAAGTAGGAAGTCATCCATCTTCAAGCCAATCGGGGTCACCCTTCCTTTGCCCCGCTCGCCGAGCTGAATGCCTTGTCACCATCTGCGTCCACTAGGCCTCCAGTTCACAGATATGCAAAAGCTCTATCCCACGCTACCACATTCTTCTCCACCTGTTCGTAGAAGGTTGATTTTCTGCTGCGAAATAGGCTAGGGTTGGAAGGATGAGGTCGGGTAGATTTTGGGGTTCTTTTTTTTTGGGAAGGGGGAGGGGGGGGAGAGCACAACGGTAGCGGTCAAGGGAGGGAGTGCGGAGGTATATATGCGGATGGATATAACTAGCAACATTCAGATTATATAACACATAAATATTCAGATTATATAAAAGTAAATTACAATTAGATTAGAATGAAAATTAAGTAATGAAAACTAAGTAAAAGTAACATAATTGGTAGAGAAATAATTGATAAAAATCAAATAATAAATAAAATACTGAATGAAACATACTACATATGGGATAAGGGGAAACTAGAAGGTTAAAAAAAAGAAACATCAAGTAGAGCATTAGAAAAAATCAATAGGTAAAGAAATAAACATAAAATAAAAATAAAACAAATCGATATTTTATCACATTGTAGAAAGAAAAATAACAAAAGAGAAGAAAATAATAGCCTATCGGTCAACACTATAGTTATACATGAAAATAACCACAAGGGAACAAAGTAGAACTAAAAATAATATTATAGACTAAAAATTGATTATTACCAAAAGGAAAAAAGGGGAATAGAAATGAAATAGAAAGGAAAGGAAATTATAATAAAGAACAAGAAGGAACGAAAGGGAGGAAAACACAAATTACGCACATGAGGGTTAGGAATTCAAAAGTGGAATTATGATGAATATACTATGTAAGAAAAATACAAAGGAGAAGCAAAAAAAGAATGTGGATTGCATGCACGATTTTTTATTATTTTTTTACAGTTCTGCAAAAAATAAATTTCCATTTGAAAATTTTGCGAAACTATACCTATATCGGTGGTACCTTAAAAACCGTTGTTTGTACCGGTAGTAGGGTACTACGATACATCTACCGATACTTGAGCAATAAAAGTGTTCCCCATTGGGGTACTTGAGCTCACCTACCATCGGTTCAAACGACGGTAGGTGCGAGTTCATTAAGAAAATCATAAATTTTTCATATGAACACGGATGAAGATGAAATTTTATATAAAATTGTAGCTTTCGTCGAGATCTACAACTTTTAGTTTAAACATTTTTCATCTGAACTCATCTTGATGCTCAATAATCGACATAATATTTTCTTCTCTTGACAACATATCTTAAAAAAATCATAGTTCTTTGATATGAACTCGAATGGAGACAAAAGATATACGAAACTCGTAGCTTTCTTTGATGATCTACAACTTTGTAGTTCAAGTATTTTGCATTTGAAATCATCTTTATGCTCAAATAATCGACACTATATTCAGATCTAAAATTCAATGGAATTTTTTTTCTCGACAACATACCTTCAAAACATCTTAGCTTTTTCAAATAAATTCGGATGGACGTAAACTGTACACCAAAATTATCTATCTCGATGGGATTTACAACTTTATAGTTCGAACTGTGTCCATTTGAAATCGTCTGGGTGCTCAAATGATTGACACAAAGTTTAGATTTAAAATTCAAATTTTAAATCTGAATAGTATGTCGATTATTTGAGTATCAAGATGATTTCAAATGAAAAAAGTTTGAGCTACAAAGTTGTAGGTCTCGACGAAAATTATAATTTTCGTATAAATTTCATCTTCATCCGAATTCATATGAAAACGTTATGATTTTTAGAAGATGAACTTGCACTACAGTACAAACACTGTAGCAATCACCGTATTGAACGACGGTCGGTGTACTGTAGCGCCTTACCGGCGATATAGGTATTGTTTTGTAAAATTTGCAAACGAGCATATATTTTTGCAAAATTGTAAAATAAATAAATATAAATATTATTCATGCGCGGGCTTGGTGTTGGGCTAGCGCTAGCTTGGCGCGCGCGTACGCCATCGGCATGCTGGCAAGGCCGTGGGCCCACAGTTCCTCCGTACTCATGGGCTAAAATCACTTCCGCAGGGGTCCATCAACTTCCTTCGCGCACTTAAGCCTGTTAATGGATCATAATCCAGCCTTAAACCATACTCCAGCCCAATATATATTAAATACTCGGCCCAACCTTTTATCTCTAAAGACCTGATTGGCTGATTCGATCTGATCCATTAACATCTTGGCCGTGTTTGGTTTGGGGGCTCATTAGATTCGTCGCGCAAAGTTGCACTTATCTGAAAAAAAGTTTTGCAAATTGACTTTTTTTTGAGCAAACTCACACTATATTATTCAACGACCTGGTATGAGTTACAAACACCCTCAGGTGGACCTAGCAGCCACAAATGTCTGCCTACATCCTCAAACAAAGAACCTCTAGCTACTCTATGTGCATCTCCATTAGACAATCTTCCTTCATGTACAAAGTCTGTGAACACAAAGGTTGTTGCTCGTGCTTTTATCTCCTTAATAATCTGGCCGTACTGACCGAAAGCCGACTCGGAGATGCTTCGCACTACTCCTGCATTATCAGATGCAATTCTGAAACTCTGCAGCGCCAAATCGCTTGCAAGCGCCAAACCTTCTCTCACTGCCATAGCCTCCAGCGTTTCCGGATCAGACATCCCCATAACAACCACGGACGAGGCGCCTAGAAATTGGCCAGAGGAATTTCGTGCTACTGCCGCATATGATGCCTTCCCCGTGTTCTTCGACATGGCTGCGTCAACAGTAATTTTCATAAGCCCCGGTGGTGGAGGAATCCATCGTGGTGGCCTAGCTGCCACCTTGTTTTCCTTAGTAAATTGACTTTATTTCGTACTCCATGTATGAAAGATTCTTTGAGACTAATTTTTAGATCTTCCAAAACAAACACGGCCCTTCTTAACTCCCCCTATCCACCCACGGGCTGGCTGATTCGGGTCATATCCAAATTACGGTCTGTGCTTTTGGTGCAAGCAAGGTCTGTCTCCTCCAACCAACCCAGTCCGATCCACCATTTTTTTGGAAAGCCCGTAATGAGTTGGTGATTATTAGCCCATAAATTTATGGCCCGTTTCTAGGCCTCCCTAGTCCCAATTCGAAACCGACAACGACGTCCCGCGCCGGCGTTTCGGACTTTTTCTGCTTGCCTCGCCTTGCGCCACGCCATGGCGATGGCTCGCCGCCGTGTTCGCTTCTTCGTGCGTCACGACGGCGAGCTACCAGATGTTGTCCGGCGCCGCTTGCTTGCCGGTGGTGGTCGGTGGCAGGTGATTGTAGAGAGCCTGTTTAGTTAGACAAATTTACTTTTCTCTATTTACTCGTCATATCGAGTCACATGTTCTCTCACATCACGCTCTTATGTAGGAATGATATTTTTTCATGTCGATCCATACCTCAGTTAGTTGATTGATTCTGATTGACACCCATCAAACAGAAACTTGGGAAAGCACACCACCCCTCTCTTGTTTGGTTTTCGCACCAAATAGGAACATGACAAGAATCCTCTTGGTTAGGAAATGAAATGTTATTACATGAGAAACGCAGGACCCGCTTCTCTCGTTCGCCCTATTGTTTCACCAACACATGCTTCTTCATCACAACGAGAGGTTTTTTATGGTACACAATACGACTTGCACGACCGGTTGAAAAAGGACTCGTGTGTAATAGAAAATGACCTATATGTAAGAATCTGACGGCTGAGATTAATTTTATACGACTAGTTTTTTTAGCTGTCGTACGGTAATATTCAAAAGTCGTATGAGTAGCATAAGGGTATTATCGAAAATGTAAAATAGCATTGTTGTAACATAGGAAATGAAATATATGAAACGTTTTAGATAGTATAAGGGGCAGCGAGAATTTTTTTCCAAATAAAATATATCTATCAAATTACCATTTTACCCATAGAGAAACAACTGAAGAAACCGATAATACGACCGTACGACCGTTGGGTCGTATTGTGTACCGTAAAAGACCTCAACAATGATGGCTTGGAGGTTGGAGCTTCTCCATGGAAACTATAACCGGTTGTTCACCCCTTAACTCCTTAGAGCATGCACAATGTAGCCAATTCTTCAAATGCCATTGCAGTTCTACATATATCATCGGTGCTCCATCTCATTTTTCTCTCACAACATGCTCTAGCAATCCCAAATCAAATACAACAATTCAGCTCATCAGCCATCACTTTCTCTTCTAGTTGCTGGTTCAAAGTCGTATCCAATGCCAGGCTAATCTCCTCAAGAAACATGTCGTCCAAGAAGCAACTTGTGAGGTATGTGGTGCTGGTGCAGCTGAGGAGATGACGACACACATCATCTTCTAGTGGCCCTTTGCCTAGGGACTTTTGGCGGGCACTACATTTTGTCTTGTCAGAAGACATCAACACAGCAACGCTGGATGAACTGCCGCGTCCAGATCATGTCCCAAGCACGCGGTTTGAAACTTTGGTGCTCCTGTGCTATTGGTGGCTCTGGAAGGGAAGAAATGGAGTTGTCTTTCGGGAGGAAAATTTATCGATGAGGCAACTGCTGATGGAATGCAAGGCCGATGCAGCCTTGTCGCGCTGCAGCCTGCAGAATGAAGCCCTCTGAAGCTTCGGTAATGTGATGTCTGGTGTAATTTGTTTTCTGCGGCAGTGTAAACTAATGATGTAAAACTCCGTAAAACCCTATCATGCGGGCTGTTAGGGGACCATCAACGAATCAGGAATCATTAAAAGAACTTTCTCTTCTGGTCATCTGATTTAGCTAGCCGCGGTTTTTTTTTGAGTGGAAGCGGCGGGTATACATCCCCTCGCGTCGCTCTCCCTGAGGGAGACCCGAGGGCTCCCTACCCCAACCGCCCGCGCCCGCCGCCGACGCCCTCGCCGGCGGCGGCGCCGCAATAGGTCCTCCCGCGCGTCCCTTCACCTTTCCTTCCTTTCCTCCCCTCCCCTTCCCTCTCCCTCTTCTCCCCTCACCACACCACCACGTCGCCATGGTCATCGGCTCCGGCCGCCGTCGGGTGCCCGCCCGGCCCCTCTGCGGTGCGGTCCTCCTCGGTGCGCCGTCGGCCCCCTCCACCTCTCCTCCGCCTCCTCTATCGGCCTCCTCCCTTCCGCCCGGCCCAACCCTAGATCTGGGCGGGGGCAAGGGCGAGGCCACCCCCTCCGTCGGCGTCGGCGGTTGGGCGCGGGCGTCTGCGACCGCAGCCGCGGCCTCCCCTTCCCCGCCTGTGGCAGCGGCTCCCTCCTCTTCGTTGTCGACCGCCTGCCCGTGGTGCCCGTCCCGACCCTAGATCTGGGTGGGGGCGGGGCCACCTCCGCTGCTGGTGTTGGCGGGGCTGTAGGCGCTGGTGGCCGCGGCCCCTCCCTCCCGCTGCTGGCTGAGGCCCCCCTTCTCCACTTGCTTCGTTGGGCGCTCCTCCGACAGCATCTCCGGTGTCTACGGCGCTGCAGGCTCCTCTCCCACCGGCAGACGCAACCCCCACCCTCCCGGCGCCCTTCTTCCTGGCGCGGGTGCGGGTGCAGACAGCTGTGGGGATGACTCCGTCGTGGGCAGGGACGGCCTCAGTCCCTTCCTGGCGGCCTGCCTCCTTGCCGACGCCAGCAGATCCGCCCTGCTGGCCGCGCCGGCGGCCTCCCGGGGTTCCACCGCATTGACCCCCTCCTCCACCTCCTCCACCGACGGTCTCCCACCCGGTGGCGGCAGTTGCGCCCCCTCAGCGACCTCCGCTTCGCCGACGTCGCCCCTACCTGCCTCCTCAACAGCGTCGCCGCCGGCATCCTCGACGGCGCTCCCGTCGACCCCCGTCAGGCTCCTCAACAGCACCCCCCGCAGGCTCCTTCTCCACCGACGGCCGCAACCCCTCCTCCGTGCTACCGCTTGTGGGCCCTTCCCCCAGCCAGCGGCCGCGGGCCCTCCTCCGCGCCTGCGGCTGCGGCTCCCTCCCTCTAGTCGGCGGCCGCTGTCCCTCCCTCATGACAGCGGTCGCGGCTCCCTCCCTCCTGTCGCCGGCCGTTGTCCCTCCATCATGGCGACGGCCGCGGCTCCTTCCTGCCGGCGTCCGCGTTCTCACAGGCGGTGCCTCCCATCTGTGACGTTGGACATGGCGCTGTTGATGCTCCTACTGCGAGGGCCTTCGCTGACACTGCTGTGGTTTCTGGTGGCCGCTGCTCTCCCTTCGCCTTCCCCGTCGGTCTTCGCTCCTGGGATTGGTCGTTGGTCGGGACTGCTCCGAGCTGCAGCCCCCCTCCTTGACGGTGCCTGCTGCTGCCCTTCATTGCCGTCACCTTGGAGTCTCGCTACGTTTTCCATCACTTCGACTCTCATCTCTCTTGAGGTGGTCGGCTGTGGGGTTTGGGTCCTGGTGGTCATTGGCGAAAGTGTAGCATTACGATTTTAAGGCATTTTAAAAATACCAACTTAATCAAAATTTTCTTTAATTATAGGTTTAATTTTCTTTTCTCTAGATCTTTCCAAAAGTTTTCTTAAATAAACCTTGCATTTGAAATACATCGTGTTGCAATTGATTGCTAAGTGATCTCCTAAGGATTTTCGTTTGAATTCGAATTTGAAACTACCTTTCAAAATCACCTTTTAAACTATGGTCAATCCCTTTTCTTCTCCTAAGGATTTTGGGATGGAAATAAATTTGAAATTCAATTTCAAATTTACTTTTCAAACCATAGTATAAACCACTAAGGATTTGTGGTTTGACAAAAAAATTTAAAATTTTCTTTCAAATTTGACCTTCCAAACTCTAGATTAACTCCTAAGGTTTTGGTTCAAAAATTTGAATTTGAAATCCATTTCAAATTCACATTTTAAACCCCATAGAAGCCTCACAACCTAGAAGTCTAGCGGACCACCCTGGACTCCTCCCCTAAACACCGGCCTGCTCCCTTTCTTTCTTTTCTGCGCGGCCCAGCCGGCCTCTTTTTCCCCCACCGCGCCAGCCCAGCAGCCCATCCGGCCCAACTCAGCCCATCCCTGGGTCGTCCCCTACCTCGGGACGTCATCGTCCTTTCCCCCGCGTCGCGTCGTACCGCGACCGCCACCACTGCAATCCGTCTCCTCCGTACATGCGCACACGCACGCTCGCCGACCGCCGCACCTCCTTCTCCTCCCGCGATGAAAAGCTGACACCTTTTTTTCCTGTGCCGAAATTCTTGATGCCCTTATGCATGCATGATTAGATGGAAACATATTTTCTTCATTTTCTATATGCAAACCTGAACTAACTAAGGGTACATGTGTCTTTTACTTTCACCGCTATCCTGTCTGAAAAATTCCAAAGCATCATTCTTTTTGGGTTGGATGGAGTAGATACATAAACTTAATCATCGCAATATATGTCGAGCAGTCCGTTTCTAAGTTTCCAGACGTCTGTTCTATAGCATTATCATTGTACCATAACTTAGATCCTGTTTAGTTTCTGAAATGGGCAAGGAATTCGGGAAATAAAACTGGGGAGGTTAGATTATTTTGATTTCTTGGAAGTTTGATGTGCATGCATGGCGATAGAATTAAAATTATGAATTTTGCTTTTCTCATGAAATGGATTTGCAATTTAAAGACTAATTCCTCTCTCTAAAATTCCAAGTAGATAAAAATGTGCACTGAAATACCTAAAATCCGGGGAGTGTCTATCTCTCACCGAGGTGAAATAGAGGACCTCCTCATATGAATTTTCAACCATTGGATGAAAACTGGATTTCTCAGATCAACTCTTCTCTTTCTCTCTCTTTCTTATCCTCTCTCCACCCATCTTGTGGTTCGCACGTCACCCCCGAGGCCCTGACTGTCGGAGGTTTAGTTCCGCACAGTCCAAGGGGGGTTAATCCCGGTGGTTTAGATTCGGATGGGGGCGATCGGGAACTAAGAACGCGATGGTTATGCTAGAGTAGCACACGGAACACGATGAGACACGGCGATTTATACTGGTTCAGGCCTCCAGAGAGTAAAACCCTACGTCCAGTTGTTGGTGTAGTATTGCTCAAAGGTTGTCCGCGGTGGTCCTCGGAGAGACGCCCTTGGCCGCCTTATATTGGCTGACGGACAAGGTCGGTGGACCGGAGTCCAGGTCGGTTACAACAGGGAAACCTATCTCTAGTCAGTTACAACATGGAAGGCTTATCCGAGCTGCCTTGACTTGCACGCCAAGCTGTCTTCTCGTGTTCGGGCCCACCTGTCAGGTCGGGCAGGCCTACTGACAGATCGGCGGGTCTTCTGGTGGGCCGGACCCACTTGTCAGGGATGGCTGTGAGACTAGTTGGAGGGGACCCTAGGGTACCTATGTCTCACAAGCCCTCGAGCGATGTGTAGGCGCGTCGAACTGGATGGAATAATGACGAAGTTGTGGAGCCATCGACAGGTCGATAAGTGTGCACGTCGGTTGTTGACGGTTCAAAACCATATTGAAGTTCACCGCGTGCACACGGGTGACTTGGTGCCTTTTTCACCAAGGGGGGGTGATCCCTAAGGTTCTTGTCAATCCGTGGAGCAAGGGATATACTAGCGTTTAATCTAGCACTAATCTAGTTGATTGGAAAGCCTTTGAAAGAGGTATCGATCTAATGCTAAACTAGATGGCAAAGGTTGGTACAAGAGAGAGATTAAAGTAGATAAGAGCTTCCTCCCTAGGGTCTAGGATCACAAAGACATGCATCTACTACATGAAAGAGGTGTTGCCTTCTCTAGCTTCACGACGGTTATGCGGTCGCTAGGCCTTTTCCCTTCTCTCGTACATGTCACTACGCGAAGGTAATAGATCGCTTCGCTAATGCATCTACATCTAAGCATCCATAGTGTTAAGCTAATCACCACGATTACCACAAACCCTACTAAGATCACATGTTGTGCACACATATGTAAATCAAGCATTTGCAAAGACATAGACCGTGAAGCATCAAGGCATAGGGTTCATGTAGCGATTACATATTGAAGATCCATCTAACCCTAGGGATGAACAGAGGCATTACCCCATCATCTTATACGGATTGAAGCACATAGGGGTGATGGAGACTCCGGAGAACGTCGTCGATGAAGATGGCGGTGAGGAGGCTTGGGAACACCCCTAAGCCGACGGCTTGGAGTCCTCCTCTTGCTTCCTTCCCTCCACAGGCGTTGATCCTTGCGACGAACTCATCTAACTGTTTCCCTCATCTTGCGGCGGTGGCTTTCTGGTGAATGGGTATCGGTAGAATGATTGGATGCGGCGGCCGTCGGAGACAGGGGATATAATTACACCGAGGAGCATCTAGGTCAAAGGGGACCACGAACCGAGGCAAAAAGGGCCTGGACCGGACGGCCTGGGCCTTTCCTGGCCCAATTCGGGCCCGTCTTCCTCCCCGTGACTCATATTGACATTTTGGATTTTTGCCCCTTTATTTGTGTCATTTTGGCGTCATCATCCGCATGTTCAAGATAGGGGGTCTTCTCGCATGAAGTCCGATCTTTACGTCTTAGTCCTCGGGGATGATCCGTCGTAGCACCTTGGTCCTTGCCACCTTTGGAAGTGATTTCACCTTGCAGTTGAAGACGAACGGAAGTCCTCATTTGCTCCTTTGAACTCGTTGTGACTCCGTCCCTTTTGTCCATGTTTTCCTGCAAAAACACAACACTTCCAAATGCACATACAGAGTTGAACTTGTTGTATCATTAGTGTGCCTAATAGCGAGTTAGTTCCATAATCAAGCTCAAACCAAAGTGTAACGAATGCTCTAGGTTGACAGAAATCGACCGCCAACATCCCCCCATGCTTAAACCTTGCTCGTCCTCGAGTAAGTAATCCTTGCTTAAAGGGGATTCAGTGTTGCCTTCCAATGTTGTCCCTGCACTTAGTCATTCATGACAAGACATATTGCTCTCTCTTAAGAATTTAGTTTTAAGGTTCAAGTTGTGACCGGCTTCTTTTTCATTATGGAAGATAGACTAACAATAAAGAACAAGCCACAATTAATAAATATGTTGCTCTCAAACTTAAGTGAACTTCAAACCGTTATCTTGTTCCATCGAAGAATTTTCAAAAAGATGCGTATCCAACATAGGTGAAAATCTCTTGCAAAAGCTCATGGGAACACTCATCTCATCAAGTCACTCAAGCCTATACTAGATTATTTTCAACCTATTCTACTCATATGTGATAGTGGAAGGCTTAAGTGGAGCTTGGTAGGTCAAAACAATCCTAGCAAAACATACATCCAAAATATTGTCAAATTAAGAGACAGATCTACTGGAATTACCGAGACTCGTCAAAAAGGCCATGGAAAATAAATGTTGGAAAGAGAGAGGGGTGAAACACACACATTTAGATAGGTGGACATGTGCAAGTGGCAAATGGATGATCCCAAGGCATAAGTGATGTCCTCATTATCGGATTGCCCATGGTTGGAAGATTTGAGTATGGATTTGTCTTTGAGGCACTTGAGAACTTATGAAGCAAAAAAGACCGAGGAGCATCTTTATATTTTTTCATTTCCTCTTTTTCTTTTTTATTTTCCTCCTTTTTTTCTTCTTTTCCCTTTTTTCTTTTCTCATCATTTTTTCTTTTTGCTCCGCAGAACTTTTGCAACATAATACTGACTTAGCATTTGTCAGAGATGATGTGATGACTCCTCCCCCCATGCTTGAATGATGCTCGTCCTCGAGCATAAGAGAGGGGAAGGGACTACTAAAGTAAGCATGAATACATAATCTTTGCGAAATATCTGAATTTCCGTTAGGAATTTTACTCCATACTCAAAATTGGGTTGTGGACAAGGAGGTAATCACAAAAAGATGTTTTTGGTTTAGGGTGGATGCCCAGCGAGGTTTTTGAAATTTTCAATGTGAAAACCCACAATGCATGGACAAAAAGGCTAGCAAGAAAAAGTTACACAAAGGAATGAGCAGCTTCTTAGTCTCGAACCATAGAAACCAATCCTAACCCAACTCATCAAAACATATGTTTGCAATCTAAATGTTTTATTATCATAGAACATATATGTATATGGCTTTGGTAGGTAGAACTTTGCAAGAGCATCACAAATATGTAGATAGCATAAAAGTTAAGTTTTCATAAAAACAAGTTATCCGGCTATCCGTAAACTTAAATCAAAGAACAAAGATATATATGTGGGTCTAGAGTATAGTCATTTAACATCCACAAATAAAAGAGCCAGTATTTAAAATTAATTTCAGATCACGTTATGGAGAGCAATTAGCCAAGACATGTATAACTTCATGTAGGTAAAACAAAGTGGCAACATTCATCATTTTTCCATAAGCATAGGCATTATAAAACATCGAGGTGAACACATGGTCATGCTTATTTATTGAAAATAAAAAGAAATCTAGGTTTTCCTCCTAGTATCCATGTTATTGTTAAAGAGAATAAACAAATAGTTGCACCTAGGGTTGAAGGCATACTTACAAGCATTTATTTTCGGAAAAGCAAAGGTCCATGGAGGTGTTACCATCTTTTGTAGTTCTTCGTTATCTTCTCCCGACATCTCCATGTATCGAATGTGGCTTTGCTTTTGTCTTGATTTTCTAATGCTCCTATACTTCTGAATTTGATCATGTATGCTTAATGGAGCCAATGGTCACCCTTCTCTTCAATGTTGTCATCACCATCTCCTCTTTCTTGTTCTCATCATCTGCTTGCTGTCTCTTCTTCATGGATTTATCCTCCGTCCAGAACAGAACATATATCAAAATATAGATTTATTGAAAACTTTATGAAATTACCTTTCCAACGTGTGGTCATTCATCAAAAACGAAGTTCAGACAAGAAAGTTATGTCCGTTTTACTTCAGCGTTGTGTGCTGTCCAAAACTGATTTCAGGACGTGTTGCACTCGGTGATTGGGCCATAACTGCTTGTAGGAACCTCCGATTGTCTTGATTCTTGATTTGTTGGAATCGTAACTTCATGGGGCTTCTAAATATCCAAAAGTATTCAGTGTCTTCCCTTCGAGACCACACGGAATTTTGATGAGATCGGTGGCTTCTTGCGCATTGATCTGGAGATGTTGATGATCTTGATCATTCTATCTCCTAGAGCGTCATGTTGCACTTCCGTGTTGAAGATTCAGGGCCTCCCCTATGCTTAGCATTTTGCTAGGCATGGAAGAAGAAGACAGAGCATTTTTATCCTAGACATCCTTCAATTTCCTTGTCGTGAAAGTCTTTATCTTGCCTGCAAAACATTTTAAGTGCACATTCTACCCCCAAGGTGACGGTTGGGAGTAGATAAATTGCCAACAATCCAAACATTTTTTTCCAAGACTCTTAACTTGTGGCATAATTAATCTAATGAGGAATAAAAACCTAATGGGTGTACGTGGTGCAAAGTGTGTATGCCATGAGAGGAAAGCATATAAACAAAGACAATGATTACACCTAGTTTTAAACACCATGTTTACAACTAGGTTGCCGAATTTCTCCATAGCCATAAAGATTTATTTATCTAGGGTTAAGACACCATGTCTATCCTTAGATAAACAAATCCTTATCTCACAAGAAAAACAAAGCGCAATGCAATGTTTATAAACCAACCAATGCATCATGAAAGCATATGAAAAGCTAGCAAGGTTTATTGAACTTAATGATGATGGTTCGCAATCATGTTTAAACACCACGTTTACACAAGATCACAAAAGGAAAATGCCAAGCTTGAGTATTAACATAGAAAATGAAGCATTCATCATTAACCTTATAGAACAACCAAGCCAACTGTATGCAAAACATGTATATGAAAAGACACAAACATCACGTTGGTGACAAAATGCAATGCATGCAAATAAATAAGTATGAGCATGAACATGATGGTGGTTCTAAAAAGAAAATGAAACTTATATTAACTAGCCACAAGTTAATCATCATATGAAGGTGCCATTTATTCTTTCTAAAGAAGAAATAAAAACAAAAAGAAACGGGTTGCCTCCCGAAAAGCGCTTCATTTAAAGTCATAGAGCTCAACTTTCTCACATACCTTCTTTTCGTCGCATAGCCATGGCACTTCATGCAAGAACAAAAGGTGCCAATGCAGCTTTAATTCACTCCCCATGTTGTTCTTGATCACTTATAGGAGACTTGCCCAAGCTATCTGACATCATCGCTTTCTCCTTCTTTGTCGCCCTTCGGTGCTGCCTTTACTTCACAAATTTTTCTTTAATGTCCAGAACATAATGTGTACCCAAACTCTACTACATTGCACAATGCACAAGTTTTCCTTTCCAACAAGTCTTTATTTGTCCAATTCGGACTCCGAACAAGAGAGTTGCGTCCGTTTTACTCCGGTGATGAAATCTGTCCTAAAATTTCAGAACGCGTAATGCTCAATATTTTCTCCATGATTCCTTGCACGGGTCTCCAAATTCGTTGGTTCTTGATGCGTTGGAATGGAAAGTTGATGGAGCTTCTGAATATCTCATTTTCTTCATTTGTATACATCTGAACAAGCTCACAAATTGATGAAGACAGCAACATCTATCGCGGGATTTAGAGTCGTGTTGATGATTTGTCTTGAAACTCTTTGGGCATGACTTTTCTTTACATCATTCAAGCCTTGTGTCCCAGCATGATTAGTGAAAATCAGGCCTTATCTAGACATATGCTTCTTTAAAGTCATTAGCTTGACCAAGCGCAAAGCATGATCGAGATTTACAAAACTTATTGTAAACATACACGTGCATAATCAACACCACATGCAAATTGTAGCAATAAATCAAGGTGTAATTAAAAGAAGCATATGTTTCATGCAAAGCACTTAGCTCATCATTAGGCAAAGGTTCTTTAGGTGTGAGATTAATTGGTTCAAACATAAAAATTACCTCATCATTATTCTCAAGAAATTCTAGCCTATCGACATGATCATCATTGGAACAAGACATATAATTTAGACTATTATTCATACTATTGGTCCAACATGAATATTTGAATATATTATCATCCAAACCAATAATATCTTGAGATTTCAGCGTGTACCTTAGCCTCAGAGCTTTCTCAACAAGAGTGATCTTTGGTTCGTCTTGTAGCATTGCAAGCAAATCAATCTCGACGAGTGGAGGTGTTTCTTTGTTACCTTTTTGCATCTCCTCCATCTCATCATGTGGAACATGTAATCCTTCAGCAATGTATGCATTTGTCTCCTCTTTGAAGTCTTCATTATCATCACAATCTTCATCTTCAAAGTCTTGTACGTTGCTTTCTTTATCTTCCGTGTACCATATGTCGTCAAGATTGCTCATCGTTGATTCACTCTTTTCTTCATCCTTGAGCACTTCCATGTCTTGATTTGCTAGTGTGTAGGCTTCAATAGCACACAAGCTATAACCTTGTGGAGAGAGGCCTTCTTGGAGTATTTGCTTTATGTCATCTCCTTTCCATTCATCTTCTAGCTTGAGTCCTATCTTCTCCCATTTATCCTTCGAGTCACTAGCTCTTCTTTTCATTTACCTCGTCTCCCTAGCAATGAATTCTTGACCATGGTTGAACGGCCATGACCAATCAATTTCTTCAAGATCTTCTTCTTCAATTGGTGTGCATGGTGTTGTGGAGAGGGAACTTTTAGGCTCATCATGGTTGTACTCTTCTCCTCCTTCATCATGAATCTTCAAGTCGTCGTATTGATCGGCCCATCCTTCATCTTCTATGTCTGTTTCTTTGTCAGACATATTTTGGATCGATTCTCCACTCATTTATTGATCAAATATATCTTTGACTTGTTTGGCAACATGTCGGTGTTCCTCCTTCCTTCGGTGGTTGATTAGGGGGGCAAAATCAATTTGAATCCAATCGGATTGATTGAATTGCGCCAATGGTCTAACATTCCCCATGCTTCGGCCTACATTCATGTTAGTTTCAACATTTTTAATATCTGAAATGACTTTGCTTACCTCAGGAAGTGGTTCTTCAATTTCTTGTATGATTGGTTCATCTTCCTTGACCTCTGGTTCATCTTTTTCAGAAATTTCAGCAAGCATCTCGGGGTTGCTTTTGTCGTTTTGCTCCTCCCGACAACGTCTTTGCCAATCTCTTTGCGTTCTTTTTCCATTGCTTATCCTTTATAAGATTTGTGCGGATTCACTAATTGTTTTATCTATTAAATCACCGCCTGCACACATGCTTACAAAACGAGAAGAGTTAGGGGTTAGTGAAAAATAAAAGGTATGCAACATCAAGTCACCATAAAATCTCAAGTTCGGGCCTTGCTCAAGTAGTTCATTAAAGCGGTCCCATGCTTCATCAATTCCTTCATCCTCTCCTTGCTTGAAAGTGAGCACTTGCCTCCTTAAGTATTGGACCTTGCTTATGAGAAAGAACTTCAAAAGAAACTTCTTCACTAGCTCATCCCAATTTCCTTTTGCTTCAACAGACGCAAGTGTGTACCATCTTCGTGCTTCATCTTCGAGAGAGAACGGAAAAGGATTCCACTTGAACCAAGCGGCCGAAACTCCTTCTTGTTGCACCATGTTGCATATCATCGTGAATTGCTCAATGTGTCTATATGGGTTGTCATCCTCCAATCCTCTAAAGGGGTTTGTCGCCACTAACTTGATGATTCTAGGCTTCACTTCGTAGTGGGTTGTAGCAAGCGTCAAATCTGATTTTTGCATCTCGATGTCCTCCGTTGACGGCATTGCTAGCTCCCTTAGCGACATCTCTTTGTCTTCTAATGGTGAGGTGAACAAATCCATCTAGGCACTGAAAAAAAGTAAAATACAAAAAGGGTTTTTTTTTCTAGAAAATAGGGGTTAGATGTTAGTAATCAACAAAATTAATACAAGATTAAACGTAGCAAACTGGCTTGCTCTCCGGCAACAGCGCCAGAAAAAAGGGCTTGTTGACGGTTCAAAACCGTGTTGAAGTTCACCGCGAGCACACGGGTGACTTGGTGCCTTTGAAAGAGGTATTAATCTAAAGAAAAAGCAATCTAACCTATGTTGATCTAATGCTAAACTAGATGGCAAAGGTTGGTACTAGAGAGAGATTAAAGTAGATAAGACACTAATATAGAAGTTCACATCAATGACAAAACACTTTCGTCACGGAACAAGCCAAATTCATCAGTGAAAATCTTCTGTGATGAATTTATGACGATTCTAAAATCGTCATAGAACACGCGTCACATTTGACGCACCGTGACGAATCGGTCAATTTCGTCACAAAATTGCTCATTTTCCATGACGAACACGTTTTTCGTCACGTAACCGCTCATCTTCTATGACTAAAGAAAATCGTCACTGATTTCGTCATGGAAGTGACTGCCACATGGCACCGTGCATGCTGGCAGCTGACGTGGCTCGGAGCCATGCTGGCTGCTGATGTGGTTCATTGCCACGCTGGCTGCTGACGTGGCACGGTGCCATGCTGGATGCTGATGTGGCTTCGTTCCACGCTGGCTGCTAATTTGGCTCGGTGCCACGCTAGATGCCTACGTGGATGATGACGTGGCTTGCCTACGTGTACAATGACGTGGCTGCCTACATGGATGATGATGTGGCAATGATGACGCCATCACAACTGCACAATTCATAGATGGGCCTAAATTGGGCCAATTATTTCACTGATTCACTTTTTTATTCCAGCTCATCCAGCAATACTAAAGATTCAGCCCACCAAAATTCACCAAATTTAAGCCCACTTATTACAAAACAAGTTACAACCCATGGTACACATAATTTCAGTAAATTACCGAGCCCAGATCACATACATTCTCACAACAGTATAGTTCAATATCTCATAAATCTAAAAAAAAAGAGATTCGACATCTGAGGTTACATTTAGAATCACATCACCACATAGTTGATTACATTATGCTTTCATCTTGCATCCACTAGACCTCTTTGTCAATAACCTGTAATCAACATAAAAATATGCATTAGCACCAATGTATATAGTACTCAGCTGCTAACACATCTGTACAGATCAAGGGAAGAGCATGAGATACACTAAGCACCAATGTATACAAAAGGCACCTTATTAAAATGTGAGAACGAACATTCAAAAGGTGCTGCATGCAAAAGAAACTGCGACTTCCCTCTTTGGATTTCATATACGAGTGCTAGATTAGTTCCACATATGACCTAGTAGTTCATGTGATTTCACTACGAATCAGAGGTTCAGCTAATTCCAGTGAGGATAAGGGCATCAAGGGGATGAAAGGTGCAGCTATTCACAGAATTAATAATCGTCCACATAATACTCAAATAGTTAGCTATACTGATCACAATATAACAAAGATGGCATATTATATCATCCTACTCTACTTCTCGATTCCATCCAAATTCAAAAGAAATGCATATAGAAAAGTAACCGTAGACAAGTTTGGGAAAATCATTTGTTGATCACAATAATAAAGATGAGAAGAAAAACAACATACCAATTCCTTCTTGCTGTTTTGCTTGTCCTCCAAATCCTTCAGTGGCCGATCCATCCGCTTCCTGGAAAATAGCTAATCCCACACAATCAACACAGTAGCACTAACACCCCACCATAGATAGGAGGTTATGGCATCAGACTATCAGAGGTACAAGCAGGTGCATTATGGCATCAGAAGCTCAAAACACGCATCCGGCTTCCACAAAAACGGTTAACTTATGTGCTCACACTAACTCAACTAATCACAAGGTGATAGCCTTGCTACTGCAATTCCTGGAGATGACAGTGCTAACTTAAGTTAATTCCATTCATTATTTAGCTAGGACATAGGATGCACGAGTATGCTACACATAGTTAAAGTTAAACTCAAAATTGTTAAGTTATACATGTAGTGGAAATTGAGCAAAGTAACTCAGAACCTCTTTGAGATCAATAACTTAGAAGGTCCAAGCAAAGTACTAATCCAAGTATACCCAGGTAGTGGAAAGAACAGGGCATGTACACACAATGCATGTTTTCTGCCAGAAACCAGTTCGCTGAAATCACACAGAGAAGATTACCTCTTCCTCCATGGAGGCCGATGACTTGGCTCCATCGCCACTTGCCATATCCTGCTCTTGCTCTCGTCCTCCTCCTATCTCCCTTGCCTGCAACTGCAAGCAATCTAAGCAATGACGCTGCGAGTCTCAGTGCCTGACGAAATGAGAAAAACAATCTAATCTAGTCTGAGTACAAGCTCTGTGTAAACATGTCAACACCGTATTGACATATTTATGAAAGTAGTCCGTAATGTTGTAAGAAGCCTTATAAACTCAAAAAAAATGCACACATTCTTTTTCAGCGAACCAATCTAATCATTTGAGTAGCACAAGAAACATAAGGACAAAGTTAATAGTGCCCATAAGCATTTCATTCATGCAAGACATGGAAGATAACAACCCACTGAAAGAATTGTGTCGCCATAAGTTCCCCTGAAAACTAGCAGCCTCATGAAAATGTATAATTTGAACAATCAAGGTGAAAACCAAAAGACAATTCAGTACCCCTGGGTACTGACATCTCACCCATGCAAGTCTGTTGCATTTTTTTACTAATTTATAATCACATCTTTGGACCTTCCCCAAAAGAGGTACAGGCAATATAATGTAGCAAATACCCTATTCTTAGTGAGCCGGTACGAATACTGATGGATTTTGATGAATCCAGACCCCATCGCAAAGCATGCCAAAACATAAAACCACACTCAGAATCCACACACACCACTTAACTAAGACAGTATAATATGAATAGTAACAGCAAGGCAGTGGCGTAGACAAGCAGCAAGGCAGTGGCGCTCGGCTTCGGCAAGGCACCTACAAGGACTCGCTTACGTCACGAAGGCTGGACATGACGCGGGTGACGCGGCGACACAACTCCTTGGCACGAAGGCCGGCATACATGACAGCAAGATGGGCTAAGAACGCTCACCTATGGGCTTGACAGGGTGTTCCGGCATTTTATCGAACACTTCCAGGGTGAACTTAAGTATGCTTGGGTTGCAGAGTTACCGAATCCCCCAAAATCAAACACCAAATAGCCACGGTAGCACATGAACTTACCTAAGGGGCCGACGTGCATCGACCTCCTCATGATCTCCATCTGCAGCTCACAAAGCGATGCCTGTGCCTCACGGCATTCTCGAGTCTTGAGAATATTCTCCCTCATCAGGTCCTCGAGAAGCCTCCTGCACTCCTCCTCCCGCAGGAGCAAAGCGTACTGCTGCTGCAGCTGGCCGTAGCAACCGGGTTCCCCTGCGAGAGACACGAGGGAGAGAGACACGGGTTCAGAACAGAAGTGTTCAGTGCAACATCATATAAGAAGAACTGCATAGATTGAGCAATCATGCTTCATTGCTGCAACCAATTGCAGACAACTACTCAACTAAACAACATGTAATTCATTTTGGGGGTGCAAAGCAAGGACATCAAGAGTGCTAGATAGCTAGAATAGGATTCGTCGAATTTAGCAGAGCACATTGAACAGACAGAGAGCAGATGCATCATGCATGTAACTGATCAGAAATGACGATCAATTCAGGATGTAACATTCATTTATCACTTCATGCAAACAGTTCAAAACTTCCGCCACAGATTTGATTCTGTCTTTCATCAACAGGATGAGCTGAATTTGCTATGACTGAATTACTACCCCATCCCACAACTAAGAACTAGTACTAAGAAGTGGTACTAAAGTCTGGCAGAACTATACAAGATTTTACAGTGAGCACAACAGAACAGCTCTGGGCAATGAGCACCTAGCAATCTAGCACAGCATGACAACGACTAACTACCAATGCATACACACCAAGCAAAAACGAACACTGTATGAGAATGTTGTGGATGCCCCTCATACCTGCAGTAGAGTGAGCTATGCCGACAGAGTCGTGGCCTCCGTCTGCAGGATCTAAACCTTCTGCTCCAGCTTCGTGATGTAGCGCATCCGCCGCTCCTTGAACCGTGCCCTGACATGTCGACCTGCCGTCCGTCACCCGCTGGCTCGGGTTCACCAACCTCCTAGACATCCTCCTCTCCTCCCCTCCCGAATCCTACCAGCCACGCTCTCTCCCTTGATCACCTGCTCGCAACCAACACACCACAGGGACAGATTAGACAAAAATCCGAGACCAAACGAGCCAAGGTTCGTTCCCAGAATGCGAGGAGGAGGCGGAGGTACCTCTGTCAATGGCGGCGGCGGCAGCGGCGGGCGGGGAGGAATCCGACACTAGGGTTGCCGAATTAGGGACGGATCTGAGGCGGAGTGGGTGGGGGGAGGAGGGGGCAGTGAGTGGGTGGTGATCCGGCGCGATAGGGACGGGGGGATGCAGGGCACGAGCAGAGCACGGGAGGAATGGGATTTATCAAAGGCCACCATGCCACCGTGTGCTGCGCCACGCCGCCGAGTGGTCCTCTAAGCCCGCCGTCACCGAGCCCGCCTCGTGCCCGCCGTCGATGCCGTCGTTGACCCGCGTCAGCTCCGTCCCCACGCGCTCAGCTCCAACGCCCACTACTCCTTGCGACGGCCGCCGGATCCGCCCGCACCCGCTGGATCTGAGGGGAGGGAATGCAGTCGGAAAGAAGGGAGGGGGCGGCGGCAGAGAGGACGGAGATGGTAAGGGAAGGCGGCAACAAAGAGGAGGTGGTGGGTGGCGGGCGGCCGTGGAGAGGAGGTGGCGGGGGAAGATGGAGGGAGGAAGAGAGCTGCTGAGGGCGGCTGCGGGCAGGGAGAGTGGGAGAGGGTAGGGTTTGGCTGCGGGATGGGGAGGTGAATATATATGCAATTGCGGGTTTATTTGGGCCGTCGGATCTCAAGATCGACGACCCATAGCGACAAAGGACTTATATGCAAAACAAAATTGTTACTCCATTTTTAACAGTATAAATGATTTCGCTTTGAAATTCACATAGTATTTTAGGTTGATAGATGATTTCAAATGAAAAAAATCATGAATACCAAAGTTGTAGAACTCAGCAAGATCTACAAATTTTATTTAGGTCATTAATCCATGTGCTAAAGTTTGAATAGTCCAAATTTTGAATTTCAAAAAATGACAACTAGATGCAAGTTTTTTGAACACTAAATGATGTCAAATCAAAAAGTGATGAATACAAAAGTTTCATAACTCATCAAGTTGTACAAACTTTATTTTGGTCATTTCTCCATCCGACTCTGTTTGAACAATCCAAATTTTGAATTTCAAAAAATGACAACTAGATGGAAGTTTTTCGAACACTAAATGATGTCAAATCAAAAAGTGATGAATACCAAAGTTTCATAACTCATCAAGATGTACAAACTTTATTTTGGTTATTTCTCCATCCGACTTTGTTTGAACAATCAAAATTTTGAATTTCAAAAAATAACAACTAGATGCAAGTTTTTCGAACACTAAATGATGTCAAATCAAAACGTGATGAATACCAAAGTTTCATAACTCATTAAGATCTACAAACTTTATTTAAACCACTTTATCATTTGAGAAAGTGGTTACAATACTTAGTTCAAATTTGACAAACCCTTCACATAGTTTCTTAAACTATGTGAGTGAACATAGGATTAATGAGTGATGTACACTATCACTTTCTCAAATCAAAAAATAAACTAAATAAAGTTTGTAGAGCTTGACTGGTATTCATCTCTTCTTCATCTGAAATCATTTCGGGTTTCAAAATCTGGTCTAAAATTATCAGTTTTAAAAACAATTCAAATTTTGAATTCTCAAACTTGGTCACATGAAAAAACACCAAACTCAACACATTATCTTGATAGAGCATGACTTTAGAAAATTTAAGGAAAAAGAATCATCCGATTTGGAGTTAGTATGAGGGAGAAAAACTAGTTACAAGTTTTAGTCAAAGATTAAAAAGAGAAACCACACTTGTTCATCATAGTTCATCCATAGCTGTGAGGTAGATGTGTCGACTTTTACCCCTGTTTCAATTCAAAATATAAAAATAATTTGATGTTGGTTACAAAAGCAATATTATGGATCTTTTCATGATGGATAATATTGGTATTTTGAGTTTTCAAACTTTTCATATAAAATTTAAAGTAATTTTGAATCTCAAAAATTTTAAAAAGTTTCAATTAACATATACAAATCTGCGATCATATCAAAAGGTTTGATTTTAGAAAAATTTGAAAAAAAGAATCATCAATTTTGGAGTTTCTATGAAGGAGAAATACCCGATACAAATTTAAATTTCAGATCAAAATGAAAAACACGAACTGTTTGGTGTTCTTCGTGTTCCATTAAAATGTTTAATAAAAGGAACGACATACACCAAAAGGACACAAATCGTGTTATAGCTCAGTGGTAACTTCCTCCCTTCCCACTGAGCAGACCAAGGTTTGAATCTCCCCAGCAACTCCTTTTTGGGTGCTGATTTAAAGCAAAAACACATAACTACTGGGCCGCCGCTACATTGGGCCGATGTGACTACTGGGCCGAGCCGACGTGGGCTGCTGCTACTGTGGGCCGATGTGTTAGCTAGAAAGAGGCTAATATGTATAACTTTAAAGCAAAAACACAAAACTACTTATGGTGTAGTGGTTTGGGGTAGTTGGTTGGAGTGCCAATGACCCAGGTTCGAACCTTGGATTTCACAATATTTTTGGGTAAATTTTGGTGCACTTGTGGTCGCCCACATTTGCATGGGACCATCCGCTGGTGGGCCCACGTGTGGGGCCATGCGATGGTGGGGCCCACATATGGGAACATGCGCTGGTAGGGCCATGCGATGGTGGGGCCCACGTGTGGGGCCATGCGATGGTGGGGCCCACATGTGGGACCATGCGCTAGTGGGCCCCACATGTGGGACCAAGCGCTGGTAGGGCCATGCAATGGTGGGATCCCGGACCCACAATTAGACGTGGTTGTATGTGGGACCATATCCTTATTTTCTTTTTGTGACGATAATGTTGTTGTTCTGTGATGCAGTTTGCTTTCGTCACTGGTTCCTCACGGGCAGAACTAGAATGATTCATCTGTGACGAAATAGGTTCGTTGTTCGGTGACCATCATGTGAGTTTCGTCATTATTTTGAGTGGCTTGGCACCATCACTCGTTATCTGTGACGAAGTTACAAAATTCGTCACGGTAGAGACCACTTCCATGACGAATAAACGAAACGTCACTACCAAATCGTCATAAATATTAACATTTCTACTAGTGAGAGCTCCCTCCCTAGGGTCTAGGATCACAAAGACATGCATCTACTACATGAAAGAGGTGTTGCCTTCTCTAGCTTCACGACAGTTATGCGGTCGGTAGGCCTTTTCCATTCTCTCGTACATGTCACTACGCGAAGGTAATAGATCACTTCGCTAACGCATCTACATCTAAGCATCCATAGTGTTAAGCTAATCACCACGATTACCACAAACCCTACTAAGATCACATGTTGTGCACACATATGTAAATCAAGCATTTGCAAAGACATAGACCGTGAAGCATCAAGGCATAGGGTTCATGTAGAGATTACATATCGAATATCCATCTAACCCTAGGGATGAACGGAGGCATTACCCCATCATCTTACATGGATTGAAGCACATAGGAGTGATGGAGACTCCGGAGAACGTCGTCGATGAAGATGGCGGTGAGGAGGCTTGGGAACACCCCTAGGCCGACGGCTTGGAGTCCTCCTCTTGATTCCTTCCCTCCACAGGCGCTTATCCTTGCGACGAACTCATCTAACTCTTTCCCTCATCTTGCGGCGGCAGTTTTCTGGTGAATGGGCATCGATAGAATGATTGGATGCGGCGGTCGTCGGAGACAGGGGATATAAATACACCGAGGAGCATCTAGGTCAAAGGGGACCACGAACCGAGGCAAAAAGGGCCTGGGCTGGTCGGCATGGGCCGGCCGGCCTGGGCCTTTTCTGGCCCAGTTCGGGCCCGTCTTCCTCCCCGTGGCTCATCTTGACATTTTGGATTTTTTCCTCTTTATTTGTGTCATTTTGGCATCATCATCCCCACGATCAAGATAGGAGGTCTTCTCACATGAAGTCTGATCTTTACGTCTTAGTCCTCGGGGATGATCCGTCGTAGCACCTTGGTCCTTGGCACCTTTGGAAGTGATTTCGCCTTGCACTTGAACACGAACGGAACTCCTCATTTGCTCCTTTGAACTCGTTGTAACTCCGTCCCTTTTGTCCATGTTTTCCTGCAAAAACACAACACTTCCAAATGCACATACAGAGTTGAATTTGTTATATCATTAGTGTGCCTAATGGCGAGTTAGTTCCATAATCAAGCTCAAACCAAAGTGTAATGAATGCTCTGGGTTGACGGAAATTGACTGCCAACATCGGTCCAAAAAGAATAAGTCTTAGTAGTCGACCAGTTTGTAGAATCCTGAGCGTAGCGAGGTCAAGTGACGACCTATAGGAAGTGGGCTTCCAATAGGTTGAAGCGATGATGAAAAAATAGAGGGCGTTTGAAAAACACACTCGTATAGTAGTCCCCGAGCATTGAAGTAGGCAGCAAGACTGCTTCGATAATCCAAAAAAAAGGAGAAGAAGAAGAAATCCTAGTCGTGGAGAAGCGATTGTCGTTGTAGTCATGCAGAATCAATTGTAGAGACACCTAGATATCTTGCATAGCTGCAAAAGAGTCTTGCAGAGCCACTCGAGGCATGCCGACCTCAAGAAGGTCTCATGCTAAAAGCACCCAAGTTTCGGAGATACTTGGCAGGGTCAGTTTGGCGCGCACCCCACAGAGAGGCCTTCATTCCTTGAAGCAATCCTTCCAATGGTGTCCAGAACAGGCTGGCGGGGCTAAAAATGCACAACGACCTGCAGGAGGTCACGCATCTAGGGCGTCCAACTAGGTTGGCAGGGCCGAAACAGCGCCAAGGTCGTGAAGGACCTAGGAACTATGGCACGCCGACCTCCGGAAATGCCTTTTTGGTGCCTAGACAACCAGCATAGCTGCTAATCATCCAGCAGAGCCATGATACCAAGGTATCGCCCACCAAGGTACCGGGCACACCGACCTTCAGGAGGCCTGTCGAAATCGTAAACTATCGTAGATGTGGTTGATTTTGGACTCCAGGCGCCCAGACGGATCTGGCAGAGCAGCGAGCCACGCCTACCCGGAAGGTCTTCAATCGAACCTACGACCATTCTGCTCGGAAGACAGAAATATAAGCTAATTGGTACAAGATCTGTTTACATGCAGAGCCATAGCAGGTGCACCTGGACGCAGAGGGTGCAAATAAGACGCAGAGCTGTAGCGGGTGCGAATATCGTCGGATGAGGTCATAGCAGGTCGTAGAGCCGAAGAGGTCGTAGAACTAACAAGTGCAAGACCATGTGGCAGCTGGGCCGTCTGACGCGGAGCCAGGGTAGTTGAGGGGTGTGAACTGTAGGTTCACGGGAGCAATAGCGCAAAGTAGCAAGAGGTTGCCAGCCATCTCACTCAACACAACGTGATAGAATCACATCCGACAAAAAGATATTTATCCGAGCGCAACAGACAAAGTCCGGCAGGAGCACACACTGTGCAGGTCACAGACGGTGAAAGTGGGGGGAGCTCACATGCAAACAGTGTGCATTGTGTCAGGTGCAGGACACCTAGTAGCAGTAGAAGATGCTAAGAGCACCATGTGAGTCTGACGGACAGGTCCGCCGACCTAAAGCAAGCGGCGACGAGGATGCCGGGAGGTCTAGCGACCTGATAAAGACGACGATGACGATGCAGGGAGGTCTAATGACATGATGAAGACGATGATGGAGCGGCAGGGAGGTCTAACGACCTGACGAAGATGACGACGGAGGCACCGGGAGGTCTAGCGACCTGATGAAGAAGACGACGGAGGCGCCGGGAGGTCTAGTGACCTGATGAAGATGACGATGAAGCTGCAGGGAGGTCTAGTGACCTGAGGAAGACGACGACGGATGCACCGGGAGGTCTAGCGACCTGATGAAGACGACGACGGAGCCACCAGGAGGTCTAACGACCTGACGAAGGTGACGATGAAGCTGCAGGGAGGTCTAGCGACCTGAGGAAGACGACGACGGAGGCACCGGGAGGTCTAGCGACCTGATGAAGACGACGACGGAGCCACCAGGAGGTCTAACAACCTGATGAAGGTGACGACGACAGCGCTGAGAGGTCTAGCGACCTGATGAAGATGACGACGGAGGCGCTGAGAGGTCTAGTGACCTGAAGAAGGCGATGACGGTGGCACCGGAAGGTCTAGCGACCTGATGAAGACCACACCGGAGCTGTAAGAAAGGTCTAGCGACCTGACGAAGACGACACCTGGAGCTGCAGGGAGGTCTAGCGACCTGACGAAGGTGACGACGGAGTTGCCAGGAGGTCTAGCGACCTGACGAAGGCGACGACGGAGTTGCCGGGAGGTCTAACGACCTAACGAAGATGACACCGGAGCTGGAGGGAGTCGCGACACGGGCCTCGTCCGCCACCCTACTGCCCAGGCCGCCCCACCCTGCCCGCGCTGGCCCCGTTTAGCCCCGGCCACCGTCCCTCCTACTGCCATTGCCGTCTCCGACCATCGCTGATGTCGTCTCCAGCCACAGCAGTTGCTTCTGTCCGCTCCCTCGCCCTGACGCCAGCCCATCTGTTGTCCTCTGCTGCCCGACCGGTGGTGCCCCCAACCTGCCTCCTCCGCTGGTCTAGCCTGCCGCCGCCGGCCCTCCCTCTATGGTCGGTGGTGAGCAGCAGCACCCTGGCAACCCCAAAACCCCTAAACCGGAAACCCTAAGCCGAATTGTAACCTTGACAGAGTAGCTCACCGGAGTTGGAAAAGAAGGTGAGGATGGAGAAGAAAAAAAATTATGTGTGGAGAGCCTCCAAATCAGATGGGTGAGCTATAGCTTTTCCTAAAATGAGCCTTGCACGCTTGAGTTGGACTTTACTTGGATTTTTCATCTATATGAATTTTAATCTAGTTCAAATTTGAATTGTATTAAACTAAAAGTACCAACCCCAGCCCCTCACCTCCCTCCTATTTCTTATTTTCTTGAATACATGCTGTTAAAGCCTTCCTCTTAACTAAATATGTGCTAATTAAGGCACGCTTGCAAAAAACATGTTATGGACCGTTTGTGTGCTTATGTTATGATTACATGAATACATGATCAATATTAGTCGTCGAGGAAAGATGTCTACATTACCATTCCAGAATGTTCTTGACTATATAATGTGGTTAAGCTAATGCATTTAGTGTCATGCTAAGGCAAGAATGAGTTTCTTGGCTGTCTTGTGTTTTTTCACCACTGAAACTAAGATCAATAGCCCTTTCATTCAATTTGACATAACAGGAAAATAACATGAAAACACTGAATTTATCCTGCAGTTTAGCTACAATTTGAGCCTGCTCGCGTGCCTCTAACCCTGCCATGCACCGTCCACTCACACCTTTCAGCTGGCCTCACCTTTTGCCACGCCATATCGATTGCTTGCCGTGTTAACTTGCTCGAGCGTTACAGTGGGGAGTGCGCGCCTGGCGTGGCGTTCGACCGCGGGCACCACTACCAGTTCAGCGCAAGTGTCCGGTAACGCTAGCGTTGGCCTGGGCTGCTCCTGCCCGGTGCCCATCCGCTTCCTCAAGTCGAACCATAGGTCCATAGCCTGACGATATCCCCGTTTGGTGTCTAGCTACTAGATGGATGTTGTCCGGCGCGGCTTATTCGCTTGCGTATCATCGATGGTGGGTGCTCGATCGGTGGCAAGGCAGCAATGCATTTGTCTTTGCCAGCAGCAGTCCTGCACAAAGCAACCACCCCCTGGATAAATTTTCTTGGTAAAAAACTAAAACCCGTAGTGGTGATTGTGGTAATTTAAAGTGGACAACTAGACGACTTATGCGTAAATCCGTAAAAACTTGTTCATAAGGGTTGGCAAAAAAAAGAATGTGTGAGAGATGAAAGAGTTGTTTGAGAGTGCTATATATGGTAAGGAGAGAAAAAAGTACATGTATGAATGCGTGTACCTTTGTTTGCGGCTGCATACACGAAATTTCACGAATAATGGTGTGCGGTCCAGTTTGTTGTAGGTTGTCATCCACGCTAGCGTGAGTCACGAGAATGACACTACAGATGTTTGTGTCGTATACGGCCTTTAGCCCCCCTCCCTATATATACCCCCTAGCGCCCCGAACAAACGCATCGGTGTTGCATTTCACCTCTCTTCGCCGCCTCACCTCTTCCCCTTCTCCCAACAACCCTAGCCTAACTCAACCAGATCCCAAATCCCACTTCACATCCAATCCTTTGTGCTCGCGTCCATCGCCGCTTTTGTGAGCTCTTGATTGAATCTGTCGACCTTCATTTCTACTTATGTTGCAATATATAGGACTAACTCTATCATCTCCAGGAGCGCAGAAGGGGAAGGAACTTCGAATTCGATGGCATGCATGGGTCAAAGCTACATGAGGATGAGGAAAGTTTAATTTCAAGCCTTGTGACAGCATGAAGAAGCATCACATCAAGTCGGGTCTGGTAAAGAACCTTCCTCGATTTTTTTTCGATTTACTTATTTTGTGATGGATTTCTATAAATCTAGATGTTGGTTGGTTGATTTATTATGATTTTTCATCCACCAAATAGAAACATGTGAAACTATGGCCCTCTTCTTTTCTTTATTAGATGGTTACCCACATCCTCTGATTAGGTTGGGGAACAAGGGAAAAGGAAAGGTTATGGTTCAATTTTATGATTTTTGCACTTCTCACTGTTTTTGGTAAAAAAATCTTACTTTATACTAAGCTCGAGCATTTTTCATCTTTACCACATCTGATTTAATTTTTTTCTCAAATAGATTTCCCTTTATTAGAATTGGGCGAGCTCCAAAGAGCTTTTTAGATGTGGTGGATGGGCGATGCAAGCAAGCCGCGCTGGATAACATCTGGTAGCTCAGAGGTATTGAACACGGGGTATCGTCAGATGAGGCGGCCAAGGTCCGGCAGGAGCAGCCGAGCAGGCCTGGACGCCCGCGTGCGGCTGGACTCTTGCGGCCGGATCAGAACCATTGCGTTCCCCGGCGAACGACACGCGAGCCCGCAGTCCGCCACCGCATGACGCGGCGCAACCCTGAGAAAGAAAAGCTTGCGCTCGGCCGCCGTAACTATAGATGTTCAGACGGGCCCAGACACTAACACGATGTTGTAGTGTCAGTGTCAGGCACGACACTATAGCGTGTCTGGACCGCGATCTTGGCACGCAATGCCAGCATGAACACGACACGAAAAGTGATGGTCCATCTAAACACAAAGGCAGTCCAATAAAATTTCGGCCTGCCAGCTCATTATGCCGGCCCAGCTCATGCACCTTGCATATATACCTTCTCAAACCCTAATCCCCCATCCCACCAGCCGCTGACCGCCGTCGCTCATCGTCCTGGGTGGCGCCACCGCCACGGCCGTCGGCCCGTCGCGCTCCTCCACTCCGCCTCCCAGTCGCCTCCGTCCCTCCACCCCTCTCGTCAAGGCCGGGCAGCTAGTAGTGAGCCGCCACCGTGAGGTGTGGCCACCAGGCAGGCAAGCGCCGCCACCGTGGGGCGCGGTTGGATGCCACGATGACCGCCGCCGTCGATAAGGCACCGCCAGATGGGGATTTTTTTATTTCTTGAGTTATGAATTTGATTTGTGTGTATGTGTGATGGATTCATTTTGTAATACCTTTGTTGATCTTTGCACCTTGTTTCGGATTGCTCCTCTCTGTTGCTCTCTTCCTGCTATCTTGGTGCTGGTGCTTGGGCCGACACTAGCACGTCGTGCTAGGCGTGCCAGCAGGCTAACACGACACGACTAAGTGAGATGTGTGTCGTGCGTGGGCCAAGAGCTAGCACGGAATGCTGGCACGTCACGGCCGAACCGTGTCGTGTGAGGGCCAAAGAGCCGGCACGGCATGCTGACACGCCACGACATGACTATCGTCTCGTGCCTAACCGTGTCATGCGTATTCGTGTCGTGTCTAGGCCTGTTCATGTAGTGTCGTAGTGGGCAGTCTAGTTGGACATCTATAGCCGTAACGCTCAAAGCAAACATGGCAAGCCATCGACGTGGCTTGGCGAAAAGGCGAGGCCGCAAGCCAGACGGTGCGAGCGGGTGCCGTGCTGGTTTGGACGCACATGGCCTCTTAAACAGTAGCCATTTAGAGGCAGCCGAGCAGGCCAGCCATTTGGACGCACATGGGCTGCACACTTAGCTTGCGTCCGGATAGGAACTTTGGCGTTCGCTGCCGAACGACACACAGGCGTGCAGTCCCCCACCACATGACGCGTCGCGATCCAGGGAAAGAAAAGCTCGCGCTAGCCACCGTAATGCTCGAAGCAAACACAACAAGCGATCGACGTGGCCTGGTGAAAGGCGAGGCCAGCCGAAAGGCGCGGGTGGGCGGGGTGGCTGCAAGCACGTGAGCTCTTAAACCGTAGGCATTGAACGGCAGGCGTCACCGCGATCTCGACGATCACCTATCGTTTCTGTCAAGAATGCCGAGCAGTATTGTTGCGCTGGCATGACAGGCTGTTGCGGCAGCGAGAGCCTCGGCAACCCGGCCGCCTCCCGCGCCGCCCAGCCGTCGGCCCTTGCCGCCGCCGCCGCCTGCCTCGCCAGCTCCACAATACTGCTCGGCATACTCCATGGAAACGATAACTGATCGATCGAGATCGCGGCGACGCCTGCCGCTAAATGCTTGCCGTTTATGAGGTCGCGTGGGTCCAAACCAGCCACTCAGCCCACCCGCGCCTGCTTCCGGCTGGCCTCGCGCCTTTTCGGCAGGCCACGCCGATCCCTTGCCCTGTTTGCTTGGAGCGTCAGTGGCGAGCACTGCTAGCTTTTCTTTCCTGGACTCGCGCGCGTCATGTGCGCGGTGGGGACTACTGCGCGCCAGCGTGTCGTTCAGCGGCGGGCGGCATTGGGCTGCTCCTGCCGGACTTCGGCCACTTCGTCTCAAGTGAAACAAGTGACGATATCCCCGGCGGGTGCGGCTTGCTTGCGTTGTCGGTCCCGCACCAAGCAACTGCCCCTGTGATAAATTCTCTTGGTAAAAAGATGAAGTAGTAAATGAGATATATTTTGTCAAGTAATGGACGGATGAGCAAACTACTTGGTAATAAGATTTGGAGAACAATTGGAATTTGAGAGACGAGAGAGTGAGGGTTGGGGGGCAGAAAGAAATTCTAAGCATTGGATTTGTGTATCTTTATTTGCGGTTGATTAAATGGCATTTCACGAGTGTTCTGAAGTGTGAGGCGGGATGCCGTGTGTTGTGTGCTATCGATGTCGTCCATGTCGCGGGAATGTCGCTACAAATTATATGTATATCTAGATTACTGGATATGGCATTTTTAGTCCCTACATAGTACTGTATACCAGTAGCGACCTATGAACGAAAGCATGGACACCTCATTTCTCATCTCTCTGCTGCCTCCTCTCTTCCTCTTCCCAATACAGCTAGCCCTAGCTTAAATAAATCAAATCCAACTTCACTTCCAATCCTTTATGACTAACTGTCTACAAGACCGCAAAAGGGTTAGGAATTTCAAATTCCACGCACGCATGGGACAAGCTTATATGAGGGTAAGGAATGTTTATTTTGAACGTTATTGACAACATGAAGAAAGCATCATATATCATCTAGTACCTCCTGTTACAAAATTAACATGGTCTAAGATTAATTTGATTCTCGAAATACTATTAGCAATAAGAAACAGATACGCTAGTACTCAAAAACACAAGAGGAATCAACAAACCCTACACATGCTAGTAAAACAATAAAGGAACAGATCCAAATATCCATCATGGCATGTGCAGGAAGAGATGCAATCGATATACTTACAGTGCAACCCACGCGAAGTTGATGACGGCTGGAAGTCGAAGACGATGTAGATGCAGACGTAGTCGATGTAGCCGTGGACGAAGTCGGAGTAGAGGAAGCAGTGACGAGCGGTCGCGAGAACGCTTCCCAGAAACCTGATCGCCGGCACCCGTGCAGATCTTCAGATGACCGGCGTTGGTTCGGAGACACCGCTCTCCCTCGATCCGCTGCACAACGGACGGAGGAACAACAGTAGCTCGGATGGCGGCACGTGCAGCGGAGTAGATGAGAAAAGCGAGTTGTGGCGTGAGACCTCCCCGTCAACAGGATGTCTCCTCTTATAGGGGAGGAATGCAACCTCCCTTCTTTCGATCTGCCAGATATCCAGGAACCGCCCCCTGGTATCTCTCGACGTCCACCCCACGAAGTCGTCACACGTTCGAGGACGTGCTTATCCCGTTCCGAGGGTAGACGTGGCAGTCTAGGTGTTGGCGATGTGGACCAAACAAAACAACAACAAAAAGAGAATTCCCGGATAAACACATTGCGATCGTGCATCGTCCCAAGTCACAAGTCACGCGATACACGCGCGCATGCGTGTTCTCTTTTCCATTGCCTATCACTTGGAGTACTCTACAAGAACCTTGCTTATAAGTTGGTCCTCATCTCCATAGAATAGCAAGGTGGCACTAAACCCCTATGCATTCTCTCCACACCACATTAACTTTCCTAGATGAAATAGTGGCCGATTTAATTGCAGCCCAATATCTGTCACAACAAGTTGTTGGGCCATAAATTCCAACAATCCCCACCAAAAGTCAATGTTTTCAAGTTAATTACTCCACTGGACGTTTTTATCCCAGCTTTAGAGTGTAGACCCGTCACGGGTTGAGCTACACCTAGCACTTCATGTTTCGCTCACTCACAACTATGCAATGGACAAAGCCTTGAATTGCCAGTCTTGTGTAAGTAAGGTTCCCATGGGTGCAGTGCTGATACTTGGCCGCCAAGAGCCATGCCTCAGGTTGGAGCATTATGGTCATGCTCCTGTGTCTATTCATGAACTCGTTTGAGATTTCCCACATCTCATAGACCGCGACTTCACGGTCGAGCTCATATAGGTGTGTCCCTCTAAGGTACCCTACAGGGCGATACCTTGCTGTTTTCTCAGCCTTAGAACACATTAAGACAACTGTCATCCTCCCATGCAGTCAGGAGAGTACGCATCTATTAGGGAAGTGGGTACATTTAGTGTACTCTCTAGTCATTCTTGCAGCTTGTTTTTCCCATCACCTTATTCACGGGATCTCCGATCAAAAAGGGTTGGGTTACCACTGAAGAACGATGTTGGGTACGAGGAAGTCCCAAACAGAGTTAGAGTTATTTAATGAAGAACACAATCAGCTCGTTCACAATCACATGTATTAACTAGATGAATTTCCTTGGAACATTACACATTCAACTTTCCAAAATGGTGACCCCTTTACAATAGGGTGGGGGTCTCCTTTTATAGTGCTCAAAGACTAAAATTACATTCCAATCTTGCCCTACATCTTCAGCATCTTAAGAGAATATTCGGGGGCAGACTTGGGCTTTTGCACTTAACATGGATTTGGCGCCGTAGTTGGCGGAGCGCAAATGGCGCCAGAGACAGCAGAGTGGAGGATGCGCCGCAAAAACCGGAGACAGTTCCGTGTTGCAACAGCTTTTGACTGAGTCGTCGCAGCTGAATCTTCGAGGAGCCCCGGGCTTCGCAATCTTGTTCCTCCCAATGCTGCCTCCACCGGAGATTCTTGGGCTTCGAGGCCTGGTCCTGAAATCGGGAAGCATCGAGCTGGCGGGACCTCTTCAGCGGAGCTCCGACCCTCGCCCCCTGTTCACCTTGAGATAACTTTTAGGAGCTTCGAACTCTTTCCTGCAAGAAAAAGCTTGAAACAGATTAACCTTACTCCTCTTGTCACGTGATGAACTTGTCGAAGCCCAGATTCCTTAGTCTTCTTGAAAAAAAGAAGAAGTCTATCGAGATTAAATTCCCTGAGCGAGTGAGTTCTCCGTTCCCCTAGCAACAAGAACATCCCGAAGCCCTGCGAATCCCGAAGCCCTGCCAGTGCTCCTCACACTAACCCTCGCACTCTCCTGTGGGTTAGTTTATCTTTTCCCCGAAAGATTGCGAAGCCCAAAGTTTATGTTTGACTTTTTTGAAAAAGGCTGAAGCCAAATGGTCTTCTTGTTCTGGCAAACCCCCGGTGCCCAGAAGTGATGTTTTCGACCGCCCCAATAGTAGCCCCTCGAGGAGAAGTGTTAAGTGACAAGATTAACCTTCTCCTCAATTTTGTTTTTGCGATCTTAATATGAAGAAAATGTTACCTTCGGCAATGGGGAGTTTGTGGGCTTCCCTTGCTTTGGCTTCGCGCGATTTACCCTTCAAAACGACACAAATCGCTCCTTCCTAAGGCGCCCGTTCGCATTTCGAGACCGTTACTCTTCTTCTCTCTCCTCAGGCTATAAAAGGGGGGTCAGGGTTCCCTGCTTTTTTACTCTTGCTGAAGCTTTTTAGCCCCTGGTTTGCGCGCTTCAGCTGCTTTAGGATTCGTGCTTGCTTGCGGATTTCGTCTTAGCTACTGCTTTCCGAGCTTGTTCCTTCATGGAGCCTAAACCTTTCTATTAGTTCTGGCTCGAGTGAGGCAGACTGCGCGGCCAATGACTGAGGAAGAGATAACTACTTCCGTTGCTCCGGTCGAAGCCCCGGAAGAGCCAGCCGTTGATATTGTTGATTACGAGTCGTCGCCAAAGGCTAACGAATCCTCTTTAGGTGACAATCTTTCGGCGGTAGAGGCTTCGCCGTCAGACCTTATGGCCGGACGGGAGCCTAAGACTACGTCCTTTGTTCTCAGAGCTTCGCTGGTTTCTGAGAACTTGATCAAGTATTATGAGGAAAAAGGATTTTCCCCGAAGGTGTTGCCCGTGCTTCAGAGGGGGAAACAACTCCGAAGCCCAAGACTGGTGAAGCTGTAGTTTTTCGTGATTTCTTCAATGCCGGCTTGAGGTTTCCTTGCTCTCGGCGTCTTCCTGAGATCCTTGATCACTACAGTGTTAAGCTGCACCAGCTGACACCGAATGCATGTGTGTAGTTGTCGAAGTTTTTCTTTGCTGTGCGTTCTTGCGATGGCCGGGTTGATACCGAAGCTTTCATTCGGTTCTATGAGCTTCACGTCCAGAAGCAAAACTTTCGGTTGGATGGGGATCCTGCTATCTACGAAAAACACTTTGGTTGCATAACCTTCACAACGCGGAGGAAGAATACCAAGAAAGATATCGACAGAGTGGAGCTCAGTCCTGCTCATAAGAACAAGTGGGATGACGACTGGCTATCTTATTGGTTCTATGTGAAGGTCAATATGCCTCATGGCTCTGATGGGACTGCTTACTATCCTTTCAGCATCTCGACCATGATGCCTTTGAGTTATGTGACGGGTCCTGACTTTGCGAAGACCAGAGGTTTCAAAGACTGCGAGAAAGCTTTCTGCTTGGCTTCGCAATTTATTCATGGTCGTGATGTCGCAGAGGAGTTTGTGGCCGCTGACATTTGGCCACTCTCTGCAGGTTGAAATTCCCTTTCCTCGTTTCAGGCTGGGAATGCCTGAGGAGAGAAATGCTCACGAGTTTGTGGGTGAAGTGGAGCGTCGTGTGGTGGATCTACTTGGTCCCTACACAGAGGCGGAGTATCAAGCTTCGCGGAAGTTGGCCACTGGAGGCCGCCATGTTAACCGTGTTTTTTCTGAACTTGGGATTGAAGTGGACGATTGTCCGAAGCCCAAGGCATCGACTAAGCACACTCGTGATTCCGCTCAAGCTGCGTCGGATCCGGTTGATGCTGCGAAGAAAAAGAAGAGATCCGTGACTTCTCCAAAGCCAGCTGATGAAGCTGTTGTTGCTGACTCACGGAAGACCGTGGCTCCGGTGTCTTCTTCGAAGACAAGTCAAGTTGAGCGCGCTAAGAAGAAGCAAGTTGTAATTCAGGAAAGCAACCCCGCTATTGAGAGGACTTCGAAGCCTGGGCTTCGTCGCAAGAAAGGTGGCTCTAAGCTGAAGCAAGCGTGCCGTATTGTGAACATTCTTGGTTCCTCTGATACCCTGGAATTCCTAGATTTAGGGACTGATGGTGATGGAGAGGACAAGGATCGTTTGGTCGTGCCAGAGGTGGAGAAGACTGTTGTGTCTGGTTCAAAAGACACTGTTGCGGACCTCCTTAGCGTGGAGGAAGCTGGTGGTTCGGGCAAGGTCGAAGAAAGTGTCAAACCCCCCGGAGCCGATAATGATCAGGATAAAGGTGGCGATCCTTCATGCCTGGGCAACCAACCTAATGCTTCTGGTGATGCACAGGTGTCGCCGAAGTTCATGCAATCTTTAGCCGAGACTGTGAGCTCATCTGGTGCTGTGGAAGGCCACACCCTGGAGATGGTTTTGGCGGAGCGGAGCACCTTCGACCCTTCGAGCTATTCCTATAACAATGCTATTGGTATGAGGGACTTACAACCTTTATTGTCTGTTCGCTTGCCGTTTTATAAGAAAAGTGGGGTGATACAGTCTCATGTGCTCTGGGAGCTAAGGGATTCTACTCGACTTGCAGGCGTGACAGCAGGAGATGCTCCGCAGGTTGAAGGTGCGCCTTTTGTTAGTCAAGAGCTGGAGGATGGTGAAATTCCTGGGGCCCAAGCTTCTTTTGTAATTGTGAAGCAGCCAGGGACCGGTACCGCTATCGGGCCATCAGTTCCCTTCGACCCTCAAGGTTTACTCCTGCTATTTGTTTTTTTAAAGCTAATGGGTGTGAAACTTTTTGTGTGTATTTTTACAGTTTATGAGAAAACTTTGGAAGATATGGAGGCCGGTCAGCTGGCTGGACTATCAGCTGAGCTATGTTATAGATCAATTATTTCTAGCAGGAAGTTGGTTGAAAAATATCGCTTTCAGGAGCAGAAGCTTTTGTCGGCCGAAGTTGACAACATTGAGCTGAGCCGGGAAGTTATCTGACTTAATGAGAAGTACGCGACTTTAGAAAAGATGTTCAACCTTCAGACGGAAAAGATCTCTATTCTTGAAGACAATGTTAACACTTTTAAGACTGCCTCGGAGAATCTGACCAAGGAAACTAAGAGGCTAGAGAAAGTAGCAGAAGATTTAAGCAAGATAGTGGAGGATGACACTGGGATCATAGATTCTTTGAAGAAAGAAAAAGAGGACCAACGGACTGTTATTGAAGAACTTAAGAAGGAAGTTGATGGGCAAAAGAATTTCATAAATGCAGTCGAAGGAGTCTTGAAGAAACACTTCAAAGTTTTGTACGAGAAGTACTCTCGCGCACTGGCCGAGTTTGGTGCGGAGCCCCTTCCATTTCCTGATGACAAGGTTGCTAAGGCGATTTTCGAGTGGATGGAACAGGAGTTCGACCATCTCCCCAGTGTGATGACCGGAGCCAGTGACTACGCGGCTTCGATGTGTGTTGAAGTTTTGCTTGAACTGCTGGAAAAGTGTAAATGCTCCCACTTCCTGGACCTGGGTGCTAGAAATTACAAGTTCCCGAAGGCAGAAGAGATTGAGTTCAAATTGTTAAGAAAAACTTTTTAACTTTGTTCCGGGAAGCGTCAGGCCAAGAGCATGCCAAGGCCGTGGCGCGTCGCTATCTCGTGGAGGTGAGCAATTTTTTCTGGGAATTTTATCTCCATTCTTCGAGATCACTTTTTTTTTGTGATTTCTCATTTTGTTATTTTTGTAGGCTAAGGAAAAGGAGGCGCTGGGATCGGATTCGTCTGAGGAGAGCGAGGGTGATGGTTCCCCCGATGCAGCCCCTGGTGAAATAAGCTCTGGCGTGCAGAAGGCTGGCGAAGATAAAGAAGGCGACGCCTGAAAGTTTTATTTATGCATTCTTAAATTGCTGTCTCTGGAATGCCCTGCGTGGCTGGTGGATTTGTGAAAGAACTCTAAGTTGGGGTGGAAATTGTAATATGTCTTGGCTTCGCAGCCTCTTTTTCTCGTTATTAGGACTATTATCGTTTTCTATTTTTAACACAGTGGTGGTATAGGGTAGCCCCGTATTCTGAAAGCGTCACTTGGCTTCGATATGCTTTTGTTGCTTTCTTAAACCGTTTCCTGGCTTCGAAAAAGTAGCAAAAAATAGACTTTGTTTTTGAAGAAAACGTCACCCCCCGTTTTTGCTTTTTTCTCGAAGCTCACAACTTTTTTGTGAAGAATACAAGATTTTGTAGGATGGTTTTCCTTTCTCAAACAGCCCCAAAGTCTAGCGAAGCTTGCTCTGAGCTTCGCAGACTTTTTCTTTGATGGTCGAATATTAGCAATCTTGTTGCTTTTTTCGACCAGGAATTAGGTTGGGACTTGCGAAAATCTTATGATTAATAAGCGAATGATCCCGCAACTTAGTCTATTGTTGTATGAGATTTTTGGTACTTAGGCATGAATGCTAAGATTTTTTCGAGGCAACGTGTGTAAGCTTATTGCTTTTTGTTGCTTGTTGGGCAGAAACCCCCTAGCAGTATATAAATAACTGGAAGTAAATTGCTGAAAATGATGAATAGTAAGCGAAGAAATTTAAGGGGAAAGTAATTTCATTGAAACTGAAATTGAGTACATGGATCCGCCTTGTTAAAAACCTTGACTCCTGATTTGGAGTCCCCTTTAGCAAGGAAAAGAGTACGGTCCTTCAGAATGTAAGAGTGTTGTAAATAAATAAAAAAAAGAAAAGCATAAGATACTTAAGCTCCGGCTCCGTTTGTAAGTTTACGAAGCCAGAGTTTTACACTGCTTACTTCTAAGGGTAGTATTTGAGGAGTCTGTCTGTGTTCCAAGTGTGTGGCAACGTGTTGCCCAGCTGATTTGCCAAATAAAAGGATCCTAGTCTGAGGCTTTTTGTTACTATGAACGGGCCTTCTCAGGGCTCCTGCGGCTTCCCCGGATTGTCAAAATTTTTCTTATTCTTAATGACTAAGTCTTCCACCTGTATTTCCTTTCTCACAACTTTCTTGTCCCTCCATCTTTTGGTTTCTTATTGATATTTTTCTAAGTTCTCAGCAGCTTGAAGCACATCTACCTCGATCAAATCTTTCTCTGCTTCGTCGAAGCCCAAGTCTTGCGCTTTTAGGACTCGCAAACTTTGGTTTTTTGTGTCATGGCTTCGGAGCCAAATAGCAACTTGAAAGGTGAGAAACCTGTGGTCCTTGAGACACTAGTGTTATGAGACCAAGTTACCTTCGGCAGCTCCTCTACCCATTTCCCTTTTCTTTGGTTGAACAAGCATTTCTTTATGCTAGAAAATATTTGGCCATTTGCTCTTTCCACTGCCCCATTTGACTGTGGATGGTACACGGAGGCGAACTTTAACTTTGTCCCCATAGTGAGGCAAAATTCCCTGAAGTCATTGCAATCAAATTGCTTTCCATTGTCCACAGTTAGTTCTCTAGGAACTCCGAATCTGCAGATTATATTCTGCCAAAAGAACTTTTGTATGTTGCGAGACGTAATGCTTGCCAGCTGCTTAGTCTCGACCCATTTGGTGAAGTAGTCGATGGCGACAGTCGCAAATCTGCAATTTCCTTGCGCTACCCGGAGTGGTCCAACTAAGTCCATTCCCCATCTTTGCAATGACCAGGAGGGTGGTATCAGCTTCGTGGGCATCGAAGGACTTCTCTGATTGCTGGAATTTTTCTGGCAAGCTTCGCATATTTTTACCAAATGGTGAGCGTCATCGATAATGGACGGCTAATAAAACCCTTGCCTTAGTGCTTTTTGAGCCAGAGCCCTGGAACCTATGTGAGCACCGCAAAATCGTGAGTGAATTTCTTTCAGCAATTCCTTCCCTCCGTCGAAGCTGATGCATTTCAGGGTAGGAGATGATATGCCAGATTTGTATAGTTCTCCATCGATTATCTCATAGCCTCGGGCTCTTTGCCTCATGCAATTCAAGGACACTTCCTCGGTAGGTTCATAGTGACCTCTTAAGAAACCCAAGATCGGTGCCCTCCAATCATATTTCTCTATGACATTGATTGTTTTAACTTTGGGTTCTTTTCCAACAGGCGTGGTGAGGACCTCATAGAAAACATCCGGAGGTAAGGCTTGATTTTGTGCTGTAGCTTTTGCAAGTGCGTCGGCTTCATTGTTGGAGTTTCTTGGGATGTGCTCGACTGTGAATCCCTTGAAATGCTTTTCCATGGAACTCACTGCAGCGAGATATTTGACCAGCTCTGGCTTCGCTGTCCTTTTCTACATGGCCCTGGATAACTTTGGAGTCTGATCTCACGATGAAACTCTGCTGTCCTAGCACTTTCATTTTCCTCAGGGTAAGGAACAATGCCTCGTACTCGGTTGTGTTATTTGTTACTCTCTCATTCTCTGGGAAGTCCAACCTGACTGCGAATCGCATTTTGATCCCCGTTGGAGAAGTGATAACCGCCGAAGCCCCGGCTCCTTTGTGGCAATATGCTCTGTCGCAGTATGCGATCCATGGCTGTTCAATCTCACTGGAGCTCGAGTTTGCTGGTGAAGTCCAATCCACAACAAAATCTGCTAGGACTTGAGATTTAATGGCGCTTCTTCTTTCAAAGTCGACTACATGCTCTGATAGCTCAAGAGCCCATTTTGAAAGCCTTCCCGAAGCTTCTCTGTTGTTGAAAAGCTCGTGCAAAGGTTGATCTGTTACTACTATGATTCTGTGGGACTCAAAATAATGCCTGAGTTTCCGTGCTGCCATAACCACTGCATATGCAATTTTTTTGAGCTCCGAATAGAACACTTTCGACCCCGTGAGTGTTTCGGAGACAAAATATACTGGGACTTGGGTTGGATTCCCTTCCACTTCTTTTTCTTGTATTAGGGCCGCACACACTACCGTTCTCGAAGCCGAGATGTAAAGTAACAGCAGGGAGCCGGGTTCTGGGGGGCATAGCTTGGTTAACTTGGTGAGATAAACTTTGAGCTCCGCGAATGCTTTGCTCTGCTCAGGCCCCCATTCGAACTTCTTGTTGTTTCTGAGTACTTGGAAGAAATGGAGGCTTCACTCCGCGACCTTGTACACAAATCTATTTAACACGGCTATTCTCCCTGTGAGCTTCTACACATCTTTTAGGGATCTCGGCTCCTCCATCTTTATTATTGCCTGTATCTTGTCGGGGTTAGCTTGTATTCCCTTTGTTTCTACAAGGCATGCGAGTACTTTTCCTCGGTGTACTCCAAACACACATTTCTCAGGATTCAATCGCAGGTTTGCGGCTCTCATATTTGCAAAAGTTTCTGCAAGGTCAAAAATGTGATCGCCGTGCTTGTTGCTCTTGACGACTATGTCGTCCACATATGCCAATAAGTTTCTGCGCAGTTGTTCGGGGAATACCGAAGCTGTCATTCTGGTGAAGGTTGGTCCTGCGTTTTTGAGCCCCTCGGGCATTCGTAAGAAACAAAAGATGCCGAAGGGAGTAATGAAGCTGGTTTTTTCCTCATCCTCTTTTCTTATTTTGACTTGGTGGTATCCCAAGAACATGTCGAGTAATGACAACATCTCACTGCTCGCTGCGTCATCAACTATTTTGTCCACTCTTTCTAGTGGATAATCGTCCTTTGGGCAGGCTTTGTTTTGATCTGTGAAATCTATACACATTCTCCATTTGCCGTTTTTCTTCTTTACTGGGACTGTGTTCGCAAGCCAGGTTGAGTATTTCACTTCGCGAATTACATTAGCGTCCAGTAGTCTTTGTACTTCTGCTTTCACGGCTTCAGCCTTTTCGTCGAACATTTTGCGAAGCTTTTGCTTTTTGGGCTTAATGTTCTTATCTATTTCTAGCCTGTGCTCAATGATGTCTTGATCAACTCCTTTCAAGTCGTGGGCTGACCATGCAAACACTTCTTGATTTTTGGCTAAGAATGTCAACAATTCTCGTTCTTCTTCCAGGCTTAGCTCGGCTCCGATTGTTACTGCCCTGTCTGGCATGTGTGCATCTAACTGAACTCTTTTGGTCTCGCCGTCGGCGCTGATGTTTACTTTCTCCTTGTCTCTTTTGGGTTCCACAAACTTTTTCTTTCTCTCCTTTTCTTTGGCTTCATCAGCTTCGGCTTGGGTAAGGTGATGAATGCTTCTTTGGCCCGGTGCTATGCCTTTTTCAATGTCCCTGGCCGTTTGCTGATCACCAAATACGGTGATGACCCCTTTGAGTGCCGGTATTTTCATGCATAAGAACAGCTGCCGAACTGCTGCGTCGAACTTGTTGATGAAGCCCCTGCCTAAGATGGCTAAGTAAGGGTAATGCATTTCCACTACGTCAAATGTGATCAACTCAGTTCTTGGGTTGTCAAGATTCCTGAAGAAAACGGGCAATGTGATTTTTCCCAGTGCTCTGAATGGTTCCCCCGAAGCCCAGAAGTGGTACATCTGCTTCTTGTAATAAGTGCGGGTCTATCTTCATTTCCCTAAAAGTTTTGACCAAAAGAATGTCCGCAGAGCTGCCGTTGTCTATCAGGACCTCTCCAATTTCCCATCCTGCGATGATCGTTTTGATGACCGTGGCATCGTTGTGTGCTGCTGTTTTTAGAGTGAAATCTTCTTCCGTGAAGGTGAGGGGCACATGCGCCCAGGGTGGCTTGACCGGGGTCCGTCTTGGACTATGGTGTGTACTTCTCTGAAATAGTTCCTTCTCATCTTCTTGTTTTCAAATTCGAGGGACGACCCTCCCACGATTGGAAACATTTGGCGATAGGAATTTTCTTTGTTTTGAGCTTCGGTTTGGGAAATGGCCATGATGGAGTCGAAGGTTGGTAAGGCTTTGGGATAATTTCTCGGGTTGGCTGGCTCCGCTTTTGGAACCACGTTTGGCATGTCGGGCGGCGGAGGTGGGATTTGGTGTATGGGTTGAGTGTTTTGTTGGCTTTGCGGCTGGTATTGGTGTGGTGGTTGTGCTTGCCATGCTGGTTGTGACTGATTGTATGTATTGGGTTGGAAGAAGTTTGGGTTTCCTTGGTTGTAAGGATGCAGCGGCGGTGCGGTGGGATATGGGTTTTGTTGGAAGGATTGTTGAGGCCAGGTGTGGTTGACAGGTTTGGGTGGTGTGGGTTGATGCTGGGTTTGAGCAGCCCTTTTTTCCTCAGCCATTCTTTCCAGAGTTCTTTTGGTTTCGAGACAATTGTCTGTGGAGTGGTGAGATTGTTTTCCGTGGAACGAGCAGTAAAACAAGCATGGGTGGGAGTTTTGGTTTTGAGGGGACGGTCCGTCGCCCCTCCCTCTTCCTCTCGAGTTATGACCTCCCCGGTTCGGAGTTTGTGGAGCCCGCTGTGAAGCTTGGTTTTGGGGTGGGTGTTGGTTTTGGTTTTGGGCATCTGGTGCGGCTTCGATTGGGAGTACTTGGTTTGGTGGTATGGAGCTCTATTGTTTTGTACACTCTGGTGTGAGGGAACCCATTCTTGCTCTCTTTGCGCTTGCCTTAGGCGATTTGTCTCGGCTACTCTTCTCCTGTGATCTTCATCGGATCTGCAATATTCTTCGAGCTCCGCTAAGAGCGCCTGCATTGTCTTTGGCTTTTATCTCGAGAGGTGGGACGTTGTTTGCCCTAGGGTTAAACCCTTGATGCAGGCGGCTATGGCAACTTTCTCCGATACATCTGGAGTTTGGGATTTCAGCTGGAGAATTCTTCTTACATAATTTGCCAAAGGTTCCTTGTCCCTTTGGATGCAGTAGAACAAGTCCCCCTCATCTGTGGTTGTGGCTTGGAAGCCTTGGAAATTTTGGATAAGCTTTGTTTGAAGGTCGACCCAACTATAGACTGAATGTGGGGGTAGCAGCGAGTACCAGTTCAACGCCGCACCTTCGCATGCTATGATGAATGATTTAGCCAAAACAACTTCATCACCTCCGGCCGAAGCCACAGCAGCTTCGTAACTCATTATGAACTGTCTTGGATTTTTCAGCCTGTTATATTTTGGCAAGGAGATTGTTTTGTAAGTGAAAGGCCATGGTGTTGTTTGCAAGCCAATGGACAGAGGCGAGGTCGAGTCAACGGAAATGAACATTCCTGCGGTGTTGTGGGTTGGGAAATTGAACACTATGTTTTCATTTTGCGGAGGCGGATCTTCCTCGTGGTTTGGGGTGGGACTTGGCAGTGTGGGCCGGTGGGATTGTAACTCGTCCAGTTCTTCCTGCATCTGAGCCAACTGCAGCTTCGCGGCCTTTAGCTTTTTGAGCTTCTCATCAGCTTGCTTCTGAGCTTCGAGTTCTAGAGCTATTCTCTCCTTCTCCCGCTTCATGGCTTCGATTTGCCTCAAAACCGAGTCCAACTCTCTTTCGGCTGCGCCCTCTTTGTCATTTGTGAGGCTGGTTTCTGGGTCTGAGTCTTGTGTGGCCTTTCCCGCCACCTTTCTTTTTTCACTACGAGTTCGTGCAAAGTCTTCGTCCTCCGGCCTGGGCTCCGGAGCGACTATGATTCTTTTTTCCTTAGCGGCCACTCTTGGCTCTTCTTGGTCAGCAGGCTTCTTCTTTGAGGGTGCCATCGTGGGTTCCTTGGTGGCTAAGAACACGGTGGGCGCCTCTGTTGGGTACGAGGAAGTCCCAAACAGAGTTAGAGTTATTTAATGAAGAGCACAATCAGCTCGTTCACAATCACATGTATTAACTAGATGAATTTCCTTGGAACATTACACATTCAACTTTCCAAAATGGCGACCCCTTTACAATAGGGCGGGGGTCTCCTTTTATAGTGCTCAAAGACTAAAATTACATTCCAATCTTGCCCTACATCTTCAGCATCTTAAGAGAATATTCGGGGGCAGACTTGGGCTTTTGCACTTGACGCGGATTTGGCGCCGTAGTTGGCGGAGCGCAAATGGCACCGGAGACAGCGGAGCAGAGGATGCGTTGCAAAAATCGGAGACAGTTCCGTGTTGCAACAGCTTTTGACTGAGTCGTCGCAGCTGAATCTTCGAGGAGCCTCGTGCTTCGCAATCTTGTTCCTCCCAATGCTGCCTCCACCGGAGATTCTTGGGCTTCGAGGCCTGGTCCTGAAATCGGGAAGCATCGAGCCGGCGGGACCTCTTCAGCGGAGCTCCAACCCTCGCCCCCTGTTCACCTTGAGATAACTTTTAGGAGCTTCGAACTCTTTCCCGCAAGAAAAAGCTTGAAACGGATTAACCTTACTCCTCTTGTCACGTGATGAACTTGTCGAAGCCCAGATTCCTTAGTCTTCTTGAAAAAAAGAAGTCTATCGAGATTAAATTCCCTAAGCGAGGGAGTTCTCTGTTCCCCTGGCAACAAGAACATCCCGAAGCCCTGCCAGTGCTCCTCACACAAACCCTCGCACCCTCCCGTGGGTTAGATCTTTTCCCCCGAAAGATTGCGAAGCCCAAAGTTTATGTTTGACTTTTTTGAAAAAGGCTGAAGCCAAATGGTCTTCTTATTCTGGCAAACCCCCGGTGCCTAGAAGTGATGTTTTCTACCGCCCCAACAAATGACTCAAATGGGTCTCAACCCCATTTCCTTCGATGCACTATCTATCACCGCACGCGGTAGCCCCTTAGTAAAAGGGACAACAATATTTCTTGTGGTGTTGATATAATCAACAGTCACAACACCAGTATTTTTCAAATTCCGGACAGATTTCATCCGTCTCTTTACATGCCTAGAGGACTTCAAATTAACCTTTGCACTGCCTACATTTGTGATCATAGTTTGGTTGTCGCAGTACAACTTGATGGCCGGTACCGGTTTAGCCACCATAGGCATGTCCATTAAAAGATCTCGCAACAACTCTGCCTCTATAGTGGTTGATTCTAGTGCTACTAGTTCAGCCTCCATGGTAGATTTCGTCAAAATAGTTTGTTTACGAGATCTCCATGAAATTGCAGCACCTCCAAAGGTGAATATATATCCACTTGTAGCTTTGATCTCATCAGCATCTGAGATCCAATTGGAATCACTATACCCTTCTAGTACAGACGGGTACCCTGTATTGTGAAGTCCAAGTGATGTGGTTCCTCTCAAGTATTTCATTACGCGCTCTAGAGCAGACCAATGCTCTTTTCCCGGATTTGAGGTGAATCGGCTCAATTTGCTTATAGCATATGAAATGTCAGGTCTAGTTGCACCAGCCAAATACATGAGTGACCCAATGATTTGTGAGTACCTTAACTGATATGTCCCTTGTCCTTGGTTCTTGCGAAGCTTCAGACTAGGATCATATGGCGTTGGAAAAGTTTTACAATCTGAGTACCCAAAGCGACTCAGAATTTTCTCCACATAATGGGACTGATTCAAAGTGACCCCATTCTCGCCTTTTATCAGTTTTATGTTAAGAGTAACATCTGCCTCTCCCAAATCCTTCATATCGAAACTTTGAGACAAAAATGACTTGACTTCATTTATCACTTCGATACTAGTCCCAAAAATTAAAATATCGTCAACATATAAGCACAAAATTACTCCCTGACCCCCACCAAACTTGTAATAAACACAATTGTCGACCTCATTTTCCACGAACCCAACTGAGGTCAAGGTTTTATCAAACTTATCATGCCATTGCTTCAGAGCTTGCTTTAGACCATATAAAGATTTCTTTAATATGCACACCTTCTTCTCATGTCCAGACACCACGAAACCTTCAGGCTGCGTCATATAGATTTCTTCAACCAGCTCTCTATTTAGGAATGCCGTCTTTACATCCATTTGATGAATGTGAAACCCATATGATGCAGCCAAGGCAACAAGCACACGAATCGTGGTTATTATAGTGACAGGTGAATATGCATCAAAGAAATCCTCATCTTTCTTTTGTGTATAGCCTTTAGCCACAAGCCTAGCTTTAAATTTATCTATGGTTCCATCAGGTTTGAGCTTTTTCTTAAAGATCCATTTGCACCCAATTGGTTTACACCCAACAGGATGTAGGATCGATGGCCTATAGAAGGGGGAGGGGTTGAATATGGGCCTTTTTCAATTCTCTAGAACAAGTAACAAACCTTAACCTATATCACTAGTGTTACCCATCTACAAAGGTTTCTTTCTACCAACTAAGCACACTAGCAACAAAGATACACATTAACAAGAGAAAAGCAACCTAGTCAAGATATGAGACAAGCAAAGCAGACAAGGGAAACTAGGACAAAGGAACTTAAGAGTTGAAAGTAAATGCTGAAGTTAAGTGCACGAAGGTAGAGCAAGAGGACTAGAGACAACCATTTTTTTCCCGTGGTATCGAGAAGTTGACGCTTCTCCCTAGTCCATGTTGGAGCACTCACAAAGAGTTTTGCTCCCCCTCAAGCCACTTAGACTTGAGTGCTCACTAAGAGTACCTGTTCTCCATCTCCGGAATGGTGGGTCTCAATCCATTTACACCAAGCACTTCCCGGGGCTCCCACAATCTCCAAGAGCTCACCAAGAACCTCCAAACACAGAGACCGTCTAGGAGCCATCAAACTCCAAGAGTAACAAGGTCACACAATTTCACTTGACCAATCCACTCAGCTAGCCATAGAAGGCACCTTGAAACCCTTGATCACCAAGAAAGAATCCCCTTGGCAAAGGAAGATGAATTCCAAATGAACAAAGCACTAAATCCTTCTCTCCTTGGCTGTTGTGGTTCTTCAGAGTGGCAAAAGGCAGCTCAAGAGACACAGGGGGTCACTTATATAGGCTAAGCAAGGGAGGCTAGCCGTTTGAAAAGTGTTGCAGAAAGTAGCACCGTCGGATGAACCGATGGTTCCCCCTGGCCATTGCGTCGGTTCATCCGGTGTCTCTGAGTCATGAAATATAGCCGTTGAACCTATCCGCTGTACCATATCATCCCATGCATGCACCGATGCTGCGTCGGTTTATCCGGTGCTGAAGCCATATCACTTAGTGCGTCTTTGTATGAATTAAACACAGGCATCGGATGAACCGCTGAGTGTCCTGTATGGCGTCGTTTCATCTGGTGCTGAAGCAAGTCTTCTCGGTGCGTCTCTGTATGATTTATATGCACGCACGAGATGAACCGATGCTCTAACCACCGTTTCATCCGGTGCTGAAGGCAATCGACTCCAAACCTTACTGTTGCGAAACCCTAGGACATCGCATGAACCGTTGCTACACCGTTGGTTCATCCGGTGGTGCTTTTTCTCTGAAACTTCCGCTATAATCATCCGACGCAAATAGGAATTGGGGCGTCGGTTCATCCGACGCTACCCTTTGCAGTTCAACTCATCCAATTCAATCGCCTTTGAGTTTTTCTTCAATTCTTTTGCTTCCATTGTAATTCCATGAGTACTTTGAGCTGTTTAACATCCAAGGAGCTTGATAGTGCATGAATATAGCATAGCATTTGGCATGGTCAAGCTACCAATGTGTGAGCCCCTCTTAATAGTACGGTCAAACACTACAAACTAGCAAATCCAAGTGTCCTTCATCTCCTTGTGACACTTGGAACTAACAATTTTCTTAGCCTTGTAGTATTCGTCCATTGATCATCCATAATTTCAAATTGAGGGGTATCATTTCACTTATATCTCATGACAATAACCCCAGATTAAACCCGCTACAAAACAAAGGTTAGTCACAAGTATACGGTTGTCATTTATCACCGAAACACACCCTTACCAAAGGTGTGCAAAGGACTAGATGCTTACACAGGACAATCACATATCTCCCATGTCTCATTTGACTTGAGGGACTCCATTTCGTTGTGGACAACCTCCTTCTAGTACTCTACATCTGTCGATGCATATGCCTCCGAAAGGGTTTTAGGTGTGTCATCCACGAGATACACAGTAAAATCATCTCCAAAGGATTTTTCAACCCTTTGTCGCTTACTCCTCCGAGGAGCTTCCGTACTGTCATTCTCCTCATGCGGTTCATCATTTAGTTTAGGAGAATCAGGAATAATGTTAGTACTTTGCGAACTAGATGATGAACTACTACTCTTCATTGGGAAAACATCCTCAAAAAAGGTTGCATCATGAGATTCAATTACATTATTGACATGTACATCAGCGACCTCGGATCTGATTACTAAAAATCTATAAAATGCACTATTATGTGCATATCCCAGAAAAATGCAGTCAACAGTTTTAGGTCCCAATTTTCTTTTCTTACATGCTGGTACATTCACTTTGGATAAACAGCCCCATGCACGTATGAAACTTAGAGAAGGTTTTCTTCCTTTCCATCCTTCATATGGAGTTTTTACTCCTTTTGATGTAGGAACTCTATTCAGAATAAAGCAAGCAGTCAACAAAGCTTCCCCCCACCATGGCTTGGATAAACCAGCACTTCCCAACATGGCGTTCACCAAGTCCGTGAGTGTTCGATTTTTTCGTTCAGGCACTCCATTTGATTGGGGTGAGTAGGGAGCTGTAGTCTCATGGATTATTCCATGTTGCGCACAATATTCAGAAAAATCAGCAGAGAGATATCCTCCTCCTCTATCAGACCTAATCCGTTTGATTTTCTTTTCTAGTTGGTTTTCAACCTCAGCTTTATAGACTTTGAAACAATGCAACACTTCATCTTTCGTTTTAACAAGATAGAGATAACAATACCTAGTCGCATCATCAATGAACGATATAATGTATTTTTCCCTGCCTTAGTCAAAACTCCATTCATTTCACACAAGTCTGAATGGATTAAATCTAAAGGTGCCAGACTCTTCTCCTCGATAGCCTTAAAAGGATTTCGAGGTTGCTTTGCTTGCACAATATCATGGCAGTTAGACCTTCTTGTGACAGAACCGCCCAAAATAAATCCGGATTATCACTTAAGCCGGTCCACGTGGCTCATAAGCGATAACCAAGAGCTATTTTGTCGACTCTGCCGGGTCATGCTCGGTAAATCACTTACACAGGATCGAGATATGCGCTAAGCCGACACGAAGGCGGGACCAGAGTACATCATTACATTACATTACATAAAAGTCCATAAGTACTTATATTACAAACCAGGTTTTTCAGCACATAAAAGTAAACATAGTTCAGAGTTTAAACAGCGAAAATTAAACTAAACGCATGATACACATTGGAGGCCATCCATGCATATCACTCTTCATCGTCATTTGCCCATTCAATCTCCCATCCATCTGGGATAGCACCAGGCCAGATGGGATTACCTGAAAACAACAAATTAAGCAAGGCTGAGTATTCTAATACTCAGCAAGACTGACCCGTCAAAATAAAAGACACATCTAGACATGTAAGGCTTTTTGGCTGGTGGGTTTGTTTTGCCAAAAGCAACTAAGAGTAGATCCTTACTTTCAAATTTTAGCTCAAGTTCTAGTATGTTAACCATTCTAGGTAAGCACCTAACTAAGCAAGCATGGTTGTACAAACAAGATTAATCAACCAACAATATTAATCCAAAATGTTTCATAAATAAACATGAGGTAGCCAGTGGTCGAGCCGACTCAGATAACGGCGAGTGACCGACGATCGATCGATTTATATCCTTGCAAGGTAAACCCAAGATACACGGAAGAAGGTAGACCCCAAAAGAATCCAAAGAAAAACAAATGCGGGGTCTACCCCGACTAGGCGGTTCCCGTCACTCCCCAGATTAGGGACAGGCGCCACAGTCCTAAGTACAAGGTTACTGGAATGCCCTCACACGGCACGTCCAGACTCACACTTGCACTACCGGAATCAAATCGGGAGATGCATCTCAAGATTAGTAGCGATAAAGTCCCCGCACTGGTTCATTAGGTACTAGGCTTACCGGTCCCATTCCCGACAAGCACTTGGTACGTTCAATAGCTTAGACTAGCACCATGCTACTCGGTCGAGACCGAACCCATTGCTCTTACCACATGAGCGAGTCAATTTAACCAACTTATGATTCCAACATAAGCATCCTATATCTCGCGAGCAATGAGTCATTACTCGACTTCTACCGTATCCTTAGAGCATGGCACTAGCGTTCCTAACATACTAGTAAAAGAGTATAGGAGTCCTAAGGATCACGCATGTTTCAAACAACTCCTGAAAATTAAATGCACAAAGTAAAGCATAAATACTGAAAAGGTAAAGGTGTGAGTTTTAGAAAAAGGTTAAATGACTCCGGTGCTTGCCTTCCTCTGACTCAACACAAGCCTTGGGCTCTTCTGGACTTTGGTCCAGGTCTTGCTGCCCACTCACTTGATTCAGCTCACCACTAGAGGATCCCTCCTCCTCCTGGGTGAGCGTGTACGTCCCGTCGGGTAAGTCTACACGTTTATGCACATGCATTAGTTACAGGGTGAAAGTGAGAGATTTTATCATGAATCCAACTCTTGTGGGCCATATTCATCAAAACAACAATAAAACTCACGAAAGTATTGGGGGTGTGGTGAGGGTGAACTAACATCTATTTTTATGGTGATTGTGTGCACATATAAGCAAATTAAATTATTAAACTTCATTAAAATTAAGGGGTGGATGATGATGGACTAACTTTGCCTTTGATGGTGATTGTGTGCATATCTAAGAAAGTTAAACTCATAAACTTCAACATTAGCATGGGGGTGTGTTGAAAACTATTTTTAAACAGCAACTAAACTTAAGTAATTTCCATCCAAAATAAAAGATAAATATAAATCAAATTATTCCATTTTAACTAGCTATTCATCCTTAATTCATAATAATTAAAATAAGACTCTAACTGGCATGAAAATTTTACCACAGCAACATATGACTAAAATAAACTTAAATATAAATTTTTATCTCAAGATCATTTATACATTATTTTAAATGAAAAGGACAAACTTCAGCCTAGATAAACTTCATTAATTCATACAAAAAGATTCTCTAGTCATTTTTATCCCAAATTTTTCCTACAGGTCCAATATGCCAAAACTAAGTTCCAACCCAACACATTCAAGTGGACTCATCATATATTTCAAGTTATGAATTTGACATTTTTCACAAACATAAATACCAAACACTAATCAAACAAGCTCCTAAAATCACCATTATTTTTCTAGAGATGCTTAACATCATGACAAAAGCCTAGGGTGCATTGGTGCTTAAGGAATTTATATTTTGAGGGGACTATAAAAAGCATCAAGCTTAAACTAACTTTAAAATTCCAAAAATCATAACTAGAGTTCTACACAACAAAAATGTGTGAAACTTGGTCACAAATCTGAACATAGAGTACACAACAACATATCCAAATTTCTTTTCATTTGCATGGGTACATTTTGAACTACAATAAAAAGATCTCAAACTGAGTTTGAATTTACATTTAAAAACTACTCAAAAAACACTATACAACTTTTGTAAAAGTTGTAGATCTGCTCACAAGGATTCCAGAACAGTTGGATTTGCATTTTTCCGATTTTTCTACTATTTTTCACGGATTTTTGAAGTTACAGCCGAAACCCTAATGTACATTTACAGGGGACCCTCGACAGAAATTTCCGAAATTACAAATCTACCCTCGCTGTACGGAAAACACCCTGGAAAGATTACAAACCACGCAATTGGGTCCCCGGCGGGTCTGTAACTCGCCGGCGGCGGTATCCATGTCCGGAGCTCGCCGGGGAGCAGCCCGGTGGTATTACCTGACTTGCCTAGAGCGGATGGTGGGGACGGCCGGGTCGGTGACGGCTTGAACGGGCACCGGCGGCGAGGCCAACCTCAGGCTCCCGCCGTGGCGGCCTACGGCCGGCGACGGTGCGGCTTGGCTGCCTGGCGGCGACTTGGCCGGGTGGAGGAGGGCAAGGGGTGAGTGTGGTGGAGGGTAGGGGGTAGAGGTGACGCTCACGGGGAAGGAACGGCCGGTTCGGCTCGGCCCTGGCCAAGGACGTGCTGCGGCGAGACGAGGCACGGCGACGGGCGTTGCGGCTGGTTTTTCCGACGCTCTTGTGATGACCACGCGACGAGGACAAGGTGACCGAGCGGTTTTATCCACGGAGCGGCCAGATGGCTTGCCTGTATGCGCAAGGTAGCGCTGCGGCGTGACGCGCACCGGCGCGTGGCCCGCTGGGCTCGCGGCTTGGCCGCGACTCGCTCCTGGGCGCGGCCTACGGAGAAACGGTGAGGCGGAGGACCCACGGTCACGGCATGGTCCACAACAATGTTTTCACGGCGTCTATACACCAGAGATCGCACGACTCGACGCGTGGCAAAACTGACACCGGTGCGCGCGCGCTCAGGCACGGCGTCGATGTCGCTCGGCCCTGTTTCAAATCCGTTTACGCCTCTTCAAAAATGCATAACTCCCGAAAATGCCAACTAAGTGAAAAATCTCCAAAACTAAAAGTTGTAGAGGAGCTATAGACCTACAACTTTCACAAAGGGCGTCCTATGTTTTGATGCATAAATTTGTGGCAAAAACGCGTTGAAGTTCCAGCAAATCTCGGCCCCCAGTTACTGTGCGCAGAAACTTCGTCTCAAATTTAAGCGGCTTTGCACTCAAAATTTGAATGTTCGCCAATTATGAAAAATGTGTTCCCGGAAATAAGGAACAACTTTTATATTGGCCGATTTTGAACTTCTATAGTGAAATTTGGAGAACGCGCAAGAAAACCAATTCAGCCTTTTTGGATCCATAGGGGTTTGACCATGCATTTTGACTTTGACCAAGGTCCTTTGTGCAAATGTGTGACAAAATCAAGTCAAACAGACTTAGGAGCTAATTAAACATGATTAACCCCACTAATTGAAGCATTTAGGTTTAAAGAAATATCAGGGATATTACATTTCTGACCATGGAAAAACTCGGAATCAAATTAAGTTTGGTCAAACGATAGATGTGATCAAAATTGATGTGACATAAACGAGAGTGCCACACAGCAGCCTCTCCTTCATTATTATCCGAGCTAGAACTTGAAATAGAGTTTACAAACCTATTACAATTATCTGAAATAGAAAGGCGGAACAGGCCTCCGCAATCATAACCTTTTCCAACAAATGAACCAAATTTTGAAACAATAAACTTGTTCGACTCAAACGCTAACTTAAAGCCATCACGGCACAAAAGAGAACCACTAACAAGGTTCCTATTTATTCCAGGCACGTGCTGCACATTCTTGAGAGATAGAGTCTTTCCGGAGGTCAACTTCAGATCAACTCCTCCAATCCCATGCACAGCAGCCCTCAACCCATTGCCCATCAAGACTAGCCTGATAAGAGGAAAACAAATTAATGTTAGAACATACATGCACATTAGCTCCTGTATCTACCCACCAATAGGTGGATTGACATGCTAATAGGATTTCAGGAACATACCAAGATCCACTAGTTTCGCCCACAGTCACGTTTGCAGTTTTCTGACCTCCCTTCTTGCCCTTGCGCTGGCGACACTTACTGGCTATGTGTCCAGGTTCGCCACACACAAAGCAAGTCAGGTCTTCCTTGTTCCTCTTCTTCTTGAAATTAGTGGTCTGCTTTGGTCCTTTCCCTTTCCAATTCTTGTTCTTATTTCCAGCAGACTTGCCCTCCACCACATTTGCCTTGGAACCTCCTTCCAGTGGAATTGAACGAGACACATCCTTGGATCTTGCCTTCTCCTCAACATCAAGTGTAGCAACCAGACTTTCAACAGTCATTGCCTCCTTGTGTTTGAGGCTCGTGGCAAAATCCCTCCAGTTACGAGGTAACTTGCCAATTATGCCACCAACCACGAACTTGTCAGGTAAGACACAATCAAAGTGTACAAGTTCCCCCACCAGAAGCTGGATTTCATGAGCTTGTTCCACCACCAAACGGTTATCATCCATCCGATAGTCGTGATACATTTCAATAACATAAAGTTCACGTCCAGCATCTGGGACAGCATACTTGCGATCTAGGGCTTCCCACAATTCAGAGGCTTTGGTGTAGTGCAAGTACACATCACACAACTGATCAGACATGAGGGACAGCAGGCATCCGATTGTTGTGTTGTTATCCAACTCAGCATCACGGTGCTGCTCTTCAGTGAGAGGGTGCACTGGGGAGATAACCCACCAGATCTTCATTGACATGAGCCAAAACTTGACCCGTGTCTGCCACCTCTTAAAGTTGTCACCCCCAGCAAAGCACTCAGGCTTCATCACATCCGAAATTCCACCAGCCATGTTAATTATCTCAGGTTTCTGGATTGTTACAAAATTAACATGGTCAAAGATCAATTTGATTCTCGAAATACTACTAGCAATAAGAAATAGATATGCTAGTACTCCAAAAACACAAGAGGAATCAACAAACCCTACACATGCTAGGAAAACAATAAAGGAATAGATCCAAATATCCATCATGGCATGTGCAAGAAGAGATGCAATCGATATACTTAAAGTGCAACCCACGCGAAGTTGATGACGGCTAGAAGTCGAAGACGATGTAGATGCAGACGTAGTCGATGTTGACGTGGATGAAGTCGGGGTAGAGGAAGCAGTGACGAGCGGTTGTGAGGACGCTTCCCAGAAACCTGATCGCCGGCACCCATGCAGGCCTTCAGATGACCGGTGTTGGTTCGAAGACACCGCTCTCCCTCGATCCGCTGCACGACGGACGGAGGAACGACAGTAGCTCGGACGGCGGCGCGAGCAGTGGAGTAGATGAGAAAAGCGAGTTGTGGCGTGAGACCTCCTCGTCAATAGGACGTCTTCTCTTATTGGGGAGGAACGCAACCGCCCTTGTTTCGATCTGCCAGATATCCCGGAACCGCCCCCTGGTATCTTTCGACGTTCACCCCACGAAGTCGCCGCACATTCGAGGACGTGCTTATTCTGCTCCGAGGGCGGACATGGCAGTCTAGGTGTTGGCGATGTGGACCAAACAAAACAACAACAAAAAGAGAATTCCCGGATAAACACGTTAAGTCACAAGTCACGCGATAATCATGCGTAAAATACGCGATACGCGTGCGCGTGCGTGTTCCCTTTTCCATTGCCAATCACTTGGAGTACTCTACAAGAGCCTTCCTTATAAGTTGGTCCTCATCTCCATAGAATAGCAAGGTGGCACTAAACCCCTATGCATTCTCTCCACACCACATTGACTATCTTAGATGAAATAGTGGCCTATTTAATTGCAGCCCAATAGCAGTCACAACAAGTTGTTGGGCCATAAATTCCAACACCTCCGTCCTCGAATATATGACGTTTAGGACAAGCAAATTAGTTCATTTTAACTAAATAGCTTGTCCTAAACAACATATATTTAAGAACGGAGGGAGTACAAGCTAGACCTAGTAAGGACTTTGCTCGGACCCTTTTTCTGATTTACTTATTTGGGGATGGATTTCTATACATCTAGATCTTGGTTTAGTTGATTTATTGTGATTTTCATCCACCAAATAGAAACACGTCAAAGCATGCATGCCCCCTTTCTCTCGTTTATTGGAGATGTTTGCACACATGCTCTTATTAGGTTGGGAAACAAAGAGAAAAGGTAATGTATAAGTTAATTTGTTTCTTATTTATTTTGCAATTCTCACCGTTGCAAGCCCGTCTAGCTTTCCATTTTTGTCTTGTAGGAAAGGGTTCACTTCTCCACTATTTGGGACTGTTTGGGACTACTGTGCTCCAAGATTTTCAGCTCCACTTCAACTTTGTCCAGCCAAACACCTTCAGCTCCTAATTCTCTGCTTCAAGAAAAAGGTGGAGTTTTGGGCCAACTCCACATTTTTCCTAGAGCACCTCAGAGGTTACTCCACAAACCCACGTTTTCAACTCCCTCACAGAGTTGTGGCAATATTACCCACCAATTGCTATCTCAACCAATCATTCAATTTCGGATGTTTGTTTGGTTGAATCTTTGGACTACAATTTGTTGTCCATGTCACAACTTTGTGAGATGGGCTACAATTGTTTGTTCACCAATGAGGGTGTGATCGTCTTTAGAAGAGGTGATGACTCTGTTGCTTTTAAGGGTGAACTCAAGGGAAGGCTTTATTTGGTGAATTTTTCTCGGAGAAAGCCCAACTTGATACATGCTTAATGGCAAAGTCTAGCTTGGGTTGGCTTTGGCATCGCCGGCTAGCCCATGTTGGGATGAATAATCTCAACAAACTTCTAAAGGGGGAACACATCCTAGGACTAACAAAAGTTCATTTTGAGAAAGATAGAATTTGTAGTGCTTGTCAAGCCGAAAAACAAGTTGGTGCTCCTCACCCCTCCAAGAATGTACTCACCACTACAAGACCATTGGAATTACTTCACATGGATATCTTTGGTCCCGTGGCTTATGTTAGTATTGGGGGAAACAAGTATGGATTTGTCATTGTTGATGACTACTCTCGGTATACTTGGGTGTTCTTTTTGCGTGACAAGAGCAAGGTTCATGATGTATTCAAGAAGTTTGCAACAAGAGCCCAAAATGAGTTTGATATGAAGATCAACAAAGTAAGAAGTGACAATGGTACTGAGTTCAAGAACACCAACATTGAAGAGTATCTTGATAGTGAAGGCATTGGTCATGAATTCTCCATCCCATACACACCTCAACAAAATGGGATAGTGGAGAGGAAGAATAGGACTCTCGTAGAAGCCGCAAGAACCATGCTTGATGAGTACAAGACTACAGATAGCTTTTGGGCGGAAGCGGTCAACACGGCTTGTCATGCTATCAACCGTCTATATCTTCTCAAGCTTCGACACAAAACCGCTTATGAACTCCTAACCGGTAAGAAGCCCAATGTATCTTACCTTAGAGTTTTTGGTTGTAAGTGCTTCATTCTCAACAAGAAGCCCAAGAACTCTAAGTTTGCACCTAAGGTTGATGATGGTATTTTTCTTGGTTACGCCTCAAATGCTCACGGCTATCGCGTTCTCAACAAAACCACCGGTTGTGTTGATATAGCGTGTGACGTGACATTTGATGAATCTAATGGCTCTCAAGTGGAGCAAGTTGATGAAGTGTGTGTAGGCAAGGAAAAGACCTATACAACTGACATCAAGAAGATGGCCATAGGTGAAATCAAGCCTCAAGAAGAAGACGAAGAAGATGAAGTCATTGAAGCATCACCTAACTTGATTGTCGCTGCAAAACCCGGACACTCCGGAGAAAAGTCTGGAGAATCCGGAAATTCCGGAGACTCCGGACCCAACCCCGGAGAGTCCGGGCCCTCTGAAGGAGATGCTCAAGATTGTCAAGGAAATGAGGACTTGATTCAACAAGAAGCTTCTGAGCCACATCCAAGAGTTCGTCAAAATGTTCAAAGATATCATCCAGTTGACAACATTCTTGGAAGCATAAGGAGAGGGGTTACTACAAGATCAAGATTGGCAAACTTTTGTGGGCACTACTCTTTTGTGTCCATGATTGAACCTCTCTCTGTGGAAGAAGCACTACAAGATGCTGATTGGGTGATGGCCATGCAAGAGGAGTTGAACAACTTCACTCGGAATGAAGTCTAGTCCTTAGTGGAACGCCCTAAGCAAAATGTAATTGGAACAAAATGGGTGTACCGCAACAAACAAGACGAGGATGGGGTAGTTACCAAGAACAAGTCAAGGTTGGTTGCCAAGGGCTATACTCAAGTTGAAGGTTTGGACTTTGGAGAGACTTATGCACCGGTAGCAAGACTTGAAGCAATCCGTATCTTGTTGGCATTTGCTACCCATCATGATTTCAAGCTCTTTCAAATGGATGTCAAGAGTGAATTCTGGAATGGCCCAATCTCTGAAGAAGTCTATGTTGAGCAACCACCGGGCTTTGAAGACCCTCAATACCCCCAACCACGTCTACAAGCTCCAAAAGGCGCTCTATGGTCTTAATCAAGCACCTAGAGCATGTTATGAATGCCTTAAGGAATTTTTCCTAAGGAAAGGCTTTGAAATAGGCAAAGCCGATCCTACTCTTTTCACTCACAAAGAAGGAAATGATTTATTTGTGTGCCAAATATATGTCGATGCCATTATATTTGGTTCTACTAACAAAGTTTGGGCAGATGAATTTAGTAGGATTATGACAAAGAGATTCGAAATGTCCATGATGGGAGAGTTGAAGTTCTTTCTTGGATTGCAAATCAAGCAACTCAAGGAAGGCACGTTCATAAGTCAAACCAAGTGCACTCATGACATGCTCAAGAAGTTTGACATGGACAAGGCCAAGCCCATCAAGACCCTAATGCCATCCAATGGACATCTTGACTTGAATGAAGATGGAAAAAGCATGGATCAAAAGGTATATTGCTCCATGATTGGATCTTTGCTTTACCTTTGTGCATCTAGGCCTGATATCATGCTTACTGTGTGTATGTGTGCAAGGTTTCAAGCCAATCCTAAGGAATGTCATCTCATGGCTGTTAAGAGAATCTTTAGGTATTTAGTGCACACTCCTAGCCTTGGTTTATGGTACCCAAAGGGCTCCACTTTCAATCTACTTGGCTATTCCGATTTGGACTATGTCGGTTGCAAGGTAGATAGAAAGAATACATCCGGGACTTGCCAATTCCTTGGAAGGTCCTTGGTGTCTTGGAGTTCCAAGAAACAAAATTTCGTTGCCTTATCCACCGTCGAGGCCGAGTATGTTGCAGCCGGCGCTTGTTATGCTCAACTACTTCGGATGAGGTTCACTTTGAGGGACTTTGGTTGTACATTTAGCAAGGTGCCACTCTTGTGTGACAATGAGAGTGCCATCAAGCTAGCGAACAACCCCGTAAACCACTCCAGAACAAAGCACATAGACATAAGACACCATTTCTTGAGAGACCATGAAGCCAAAGGAGATATCACTTTAAGTCATGTGAGCACCGAAAAGCAACTAGCCGATATCTTCACAAAGCCTCTTGATGAACTAAGGTTTTGTGCTTTGAGGAGTGAATTGAATATCTTGGATTCTCGTAACTTGGCTTGAGATCATGCACATATTTGATTGTGTTAGGCTGGATCTTTACAAAAGAAAAGATTTGAAAAATAGTCTGACTTTATTTTTGAAAAACATTTGGATCTTTCTAGGTACAACACTTGGACTATTGTTCTCCTTGATTGATTGTGGCTAGTATCAAGTGTTGGAACCTCTCTAGCTCACATAAGTTTCACTCATAATCATCCAAATCTATCTCAATTCAAATTCCTTGAAAATCTGGTGCCAAGTCTCAGGGGGAGCCGGAGACTCCGGGCTTTTTCCCGGATACTCCGGGTCCAGCCTGGATACTCCGGACCTTAACTCCTATATATATACCTTTTCACCGCAGTCAAAACCCTAACTCTTGACTTTTTACTGCGTGGACCGTTTTCCCCTGCCTCCCGTCGCCTCTCCCTCACCCCGTCGCCCCCCTCTCATCCTCCCTTGGTTCCTCCCTTGAACCTAGGGTTCCAACTGTGACGCCCCAGGTTTTTAATTAGCATCATTAGTGCTAATGACCGAATCAACCGAGTCAAACACGGTTGACATTGGTCAAACCATGGTCAACCTGGGTCATCACCTCGAAAACCGAGTCAACAAGCCCTAATGACCCTCTTAATCGAGTCAACACACCCTTGTGGTCAAACCTTAGTCAAACCCCTAGTCAAAAGTTGGTCAAAACCCCAGTGTCCTTGACCCTCCTCCGGAACTTTCGCCGCGTTCTCCAAATTTCACCTAAACACTTCAAAATCGGCCAATACAAAAGTTGTTCGTCTATTCGAGGGACACACTTTTCATAATTGGCGGCACTTCAAATTTTGAAGTTTTGAAACTCAAAAACTCAGTCAAAGGCCATTTGAATAGTGTTTTCAGCCATAAAAATCCTGAACTTTGGCACGCGTTCCCAGTTGATCTGTTCATCTAAACCCCTATCGCCCTTTGCAAAAGTTGTAGAGGGTACTTCACACTACAACTTTCATGTTTGGAGAAAATATCACCCAGTTCAAATATTTGGGGGAAGCGGCGGTCCAACGCGCGTTGACCGGATGGCTTTGGGCCCATCTCGCGCTCTGGAGCGCGTCCACGCGCGCGCGACGCTGCCGACTGGCGCCCGCGCCTTCCGCGCCACGTGTCGCCACCACGGCCTCGGCGTCCGGGCCCCGGCCGAGCCGCGCGCCCCGAGGCCACGCATGTCGAGGCAGTGCTCGCACCGAGGCGCCTTGAAGCCTGCGCCCGCCGCGTGCCGCGTCCCCGCCGCGCCACGCCGGACCCCGCCCGTGCCGTCCGCCGGTCGCCGTCCTGCGCCCCCACACGCGTCCAGGTCCCCCTCGCCCTTCCTTACGGCTTCAAGTTGCAGTGAACACCGCCTATAAAAGGCCACGGCCGGTTGCCCGCGCGGGCAGGCCACCCTGCCATTCCCGAGCCGCTCCACCGCCCCACCATTAGAGCGCCGCCACCGAGCTCGTCCTCCGCTCTCTGCCGGTGTCGGCCAGCGCCTCCCCTAGGATCCCTTGGTGCTACCAGTGCCACGCATTGCCGGCCGCACCTCACCCTCGCCGGAGTTTCCAAGTCGTCGCGGCCGACGCCGCCTGGCTCCGCCGCGCAGCCTCGCCGGCGCTGTCCCCGCCACAGCTCCGGCCGCGAATCAACCCAAGGTGAGCCCCTCGGCTTTCCCCACTCCTTTCCCGACCTCGAACCCCGCCGGAGCCGCCAAATTTCCGGCGAGCCGCCGCCGGCCATGGCCGAGGACCCAATTGCAAGCCAACTTTTCTTCCCAGGGGCTTCTATGCAAAGAAAGGACTTATCTGTAAGGAAATCAAAACTTCCAGGGACCTAATCGAGAAACTGAATCTTCAATAGTATAGCAGATTTGCTGAATCTTTGAAAATCCATAGAACATCGTAGAAAAATCAGAAAAATTCAAACTCAATTTTGTTGGATTCCTTGTGAGAAACACTACAACTTTTGTAAAGCATGACTATAGTTTTTCCTGATAGTTTTTGCATGAAAAATACAAAACTGTAAAACCTAGATCTATTGTATCTCCAAATATACTTGTGTTATGTAGCTAATTTTTGGATATGTTGTGTCTTATGCCATGTCTAGATTCTGTACCAAAAATTGCATAAAGTTACTGTATAGATATTTTATTATGAATTGTTTTGTATTTATGCTGAATCTGACCAAATGATTTTTGTAGCTAAAAATAATTAGATTTTTGTGCTCAACTTCTGCATGTGATCTTGTTATTCCTAAGTGCACCTCTGGTGAATTAATTATGATTTTATAATTGTCATAAATATTTATTCTTGAAATATGCTTGATTTTTAATGTAATTGCATAACCCAAGATCTATAGTAGCTCTAGGTGTATTTGTTGCATTCCTAGCTTAGTTTTGGACCAGGGGCCATGTGTGGAAAAGTTGGAATCTTTTTTTATGCTTATTTATTTTCATATGCATTTATCTTGCTTTAGTAGCTAGCTTTTGTTATTTTCAGTATCTTTAATTTCATAGCTATCCTAAGTGTGCATGTGTGTGCAGTGGCTTTGTATAGGCTTGTAGTACTTCATAAACACCTCCACCGAATTTTATAAATTTATTTTATGAATAAAAGCAATAGAGGCCATTAAGCTTAATATTAAAGTAAATGGGAAAATCACCACCTACACACCTAGTGACTTTATGAATGTGTTGTAAATCATTTTAAAAAGCTTAAGACCAACCCCTTGCTGTTTTGAGAAATTAAATTAATTTATTTGCATAGATGTGTACACAATCACTATTAAAAAGATTAAAAGAATAAACATTCACATATAATAACTTTAATGAAAAGAATTAGTAAATAAATGTTTGTTAAGGTGAATATGGCCAACAAGAGTTGGATAAAATAAATAACCTTTCACTCCACCTGAACCCTGCATTGCATTCCGTGTAGAACTCCCTGACGGTAACTACGCGCTCGTGCCGGAAGCCGAGGAAGGAGGAGCTGACGCGGAGCTGCAGTACGTGGAAGTGAGCGAGGACACCGAGGACCCTCAGGCTAACTGTGCTGACGAAGGCAAGCCCCGGTGCATTGTCCCCTGTGTTTTTGAAAAGTTACATAACTATCTATGGATGTTTGTGCATTTACGTTCAGGAGTTGAATGGAACCCTAGATGCATGATCCCTAGGTACCTATGTCTATACTAGTATGTTGGGCGATAGCTGCCATGATATAGGACCGTTACAAGTCGAGTGATGCTTGTCACTCGCGAGAATAGGTTCGTATGTTGGAATCATAAGATCGCTATAAATGAATTGCTCATGTGGTAAGAGCATGGGATGTGGGCTCCGGTCCAATGGCTTTTGTGGGATAAGTGTTTGAACGTACTAAACACTTATCGGAAATGGGTACGGTAAGCCTAGTACCTTAATGAGGCGGTAAGGGATTTTACTGTGACTAATCTTGGGATGCGTCCCCCGGCTAGCTACCGGTGGTGCATGTGCGATTCTGGGTGCCTTGCGGGGTATACCAGATAGCCTGTACCGAAGACTGTGGCCTTTTATCCCGAACCGAGGATTTTTGGGAACCGCCTGGTGGTTGTCCTCGCGGGGGCACCCTACCGTGTGTTTAGGTCTACCTTGCAAGGTTTAAATCAATCGATTGTCGGCCTCTCACCGTTATCTGAGACTACTTATCCTGCTGGCCATGAGATCCCTAATGATGGAAGTTGATGAATATTTATGCTTGATTAATTGTTTGCACAACTTATGCTTGCACTAGCTTGCTAATGTAGAAAGGAATAATCAACTAGAACTTGTGCTAAAATATTGAAAGTAAGGACATACTCTTTGTTGCTTTTCAGCAAAAGAAACCCCTTTGGCCAAAAAGCCTTTCATGTCTAGAGTTGGTGATGTAGTTATCACCGACGGGTAAGCCTTACTGAGTATTAGTATACTCAGCCTTGCTGTAATTTGTTGCTCCAGGTAATGCCTTTGCTGATGTGTGGTCTGGAGAGATCCCGCCTGGCTGGGAGCTGGAGTGGGTGGAAGACGATGAATGAAGGCAGCATGGTAGGCCTCCTGTGATGCTCCTCGCGCCGTTTAGTTTAATTCCGCTGTTTTCAAAACTCTAAATTTCGTTATCATGTCAAAAACTCCGGTTTGTAATAATTAAACCCTTCGGGGTAGATTTGGATGTTAATTATGTGTTGTACTCTGGACTCGCCTTCGCGTGAGTTTTAATGCATATATGTCGATCCTTGTTGCTATGTAAGTGATTTACCGGGTGTTAACCCGGCAACTAACGACAGGATGATACTTTATTATCGCTTAATGACCAAAGTGGATTGGTTCGGGCGATAGTACGGTATTTTCCTGGGCGGGTTGTCACACCAACCCAAAATCTTTGAGTGAGTGAGAGATTCGAAGGCTCTAAGAGGAGGAGAACAAGGTGTTGCCCGTGTTTTGAAGGTTTGGAAGCTCTCCCCTTCGGTTCCCTCTCTTCCCAAAGGTATTCAAAGGCTCCTTTGCCAGATCTACTTTCCTAGGCCATATCTTGAGATATCTCTCGGATAGGAATCTTCTTTAGACTCTAGAACTAGTGGATCTGCAATATCTCAAGTTTCCCGTGGTGGATTTGTGCGGCATTGCAAATTAGGGTTTCGCCAGAATAACCCGGAGACTCCGGACTTTTTCCGGATACTCCGGACTTCTCGGAGTGTCCGAGGATTTTCCCAGAGACTTGGGAATTTTCTGCTGAAACTTTGATTTTCTTTGTAACTCACATTTTCCATGGATGTCTTCTCATGTACTCCTTGTTACTCATCTCCAGATCATGAGGAAAAAGTACAAGCAAGATGAGTCGGCCGCCTAAAGGAGGACCAAGGCTAGGCATGACCCTCAATTCTTGGGGGTAGTGCAAGAGACATTGGGTCTTGGCTCATCTCAGCGATCCACACGAGCTCGTGCACCTATTTACATTGAGCAAGAGATCGAGGAAGAAGAAGAATAGCAGGCCATTGGTGAGGAAGAAGAGGATGTTGAGCAATATAGGGTTGCTCCTAGGCGCCATGGGAAAGGTCCAGCTCAACCATCAAGGAAACCCTGTGAGGCCGGCTATATCTCTCATTCTTGGCCCGTACCTCGCCCCTCAATGCCAAAGAATCGTCCTACTCCCTACTCCCACATATGTCCCCGAACTCCACCCCATCTCACAGCTACCTTTCCATCAAATGTGAGGGTGGTAACCACTCCTGTCAATCTTAGGGACCCTGGAGTAGTGCAAGGGTTTGCTTAGCAGATGGTGAGAGATTACTCTAGGAATGCCCTTGCAGTCAGAGAGCAAAGGGAGAATGACGTCTACATGTACATATCCAGTGAGGCACTCGAGTCAAGGTTTTGGTGTGATTTACATAGAGACTTCTATCAGACAGTGATACGGAGTCCACAGATGAAGGCCAAGAACAAGTCACCCATAGTAGCGATGAAGTACATTGATTGGTTCTACTATGAGAAGTTGGAGAACCCCACCTTTGATGCCGTGATTGATAGATGCAAAGAGCTTGGGCTATATGAGATCATGGGTTTTAGCTATGGATGGAATAGAGAGATACTTGCTCAATTCCATTGCTCATACTACTATGACTCTCATCAAAACACTATCACTTGGACCACTCAAGGAGAGAAGTACTCCATTGACTACATGACATTCTCTTGCTTGCTTGGTCTTGGCAAGAATGATGAAAAGCACACTCCCATTCATAATGAAGAGAAGTACAAGCCCAAGGACATGGCATATATGTTCCCCTCTGCCTTCCTAGCTCATGAGGGAAAAGATGATAATCTCATTCCCTACTATTACTACTTCAATCAGTTTTTCTGTGCCACCATTGATCCAAAAAGTGGGGATATCACTGCTCTTAGGAACTTTGCCGTTAATCTCCTCAACCGTGTGGCTCCCGAGGAGGAAGGGTTTTTCATCTTTGATTTCATTTGGAATGAACTTCACCGTGCTATGTGTGACCCCATGAAGCACCTCCCATATGCTCCATACATCATGTATATGATTGAGAGGGTCACCAATACCCAATTCCCAAAGGATGTCACTAATGAGCCTCTTAGGCACCTTCGTGCTAGAGATAAGAAGACTCCCATGAAGAACAGCACAAGGTTTGCCGGATCCTCTAGTGCAGCCCCTCGCCATGATGATGAGCCCCTCCCTCGCTCTAGTCACTCTTCTAGATCTTCTCGTAAGGTCAAAGGGTCCATGGTCAAGAGGGCATTCAAGAGCATCTTCTCCATGTGCAAGCACATCGTCACCGAGACTAATGAGAATCGTTGTGACATCATTGAGATCAAGTCTCATCTTAGGCTCCCCACGGACACCTACCATGAGCTCCCGGAGTTTGATGATCCTTTTGCGGAGTGGGATGCCCATGATGCTGCTGCTGCACAAGAAGAAGAAGAAGAAGTGCACAAGGAAGAAGAAGAGGAGGACAACGACGACGAAGAAGAAGAAGGTGGTGATGATAAGGACACAGAGTGATCCCCTGCTGCTGCTGCTGCCCTTACACTTCCTTTTTGGCGCTTGATGCCAAAGGGGAGTGAGTACCTTTATTTCATGCTTTAAGACTTGGAGAATTTGAGAACTTGGTCTGTAATAACTCTATGTTTGAGACTATGTGATGTGAGCTTGAGACTATTTGGTTGTGTGCTTGTGATGCTAGAAATCTAGGCCGAATTTTTAATTTCTAAGGATGCTTATGATAGTTTGAATTTTTTCATGATGTCTTATTTCTGTTGAGTGTCAAAGTCCGGACACTCCGGGTTTTTCTCTGGACTCTCCGGGTTTCCCGGATTCTCCGGGGTATGTCCGGACTCTCTGGGCTCTAACACTTCAGCCTTTCTTGATCTTTATTGAATGTATAAACTGTCATATGCATCACACATCTTTTGTTTTCACAAACACAAGCACCCCACTGTTGATCATCTTGTGACACTCTCAAGTTTTTCTCTCTTGTGCAAAATTTGGTGCTAAAAGCACTATTGAGATTCAAAACTCCAAATGCACATATTAAGGGGGAGTGTTGCAAGATAGATCAAAGCTCTTTACTGAATTTAATTATCTCTCTTATGAAGCTTAAAGGTGTTGTCATCAATCACCAAAAAGGGAGAGATTGAAGAGTATCTTGGCCCCCCCCTAAGTGGGTTTTGGTGATTTAATGACACACTAATAAGCTACTAATGATATGGTGAGTATATGAGCAGGTATTAAAATCTTATGATGGCATCTAAGCGCTTCATTGCTATACAAAAAGAAAGTGATGCTAATAGAAGGATTCCTTGGAGGCTTATTTATTTTATATTTTGAATTTGAGTCCTAGGAATGCCGTACTATAAAGAGGGACATGAAATGTATCTTCCAAGAGTTGAAAAGGTGCTCTAGATAACTAACAAAAAACCTAAGAGGGACACCTTTGCACTACACGTTCACCGGGCTGTCTTTTGAGTGCTGACTTTGGAAGGGCGGATACTTCGGGTTTTACCCTGGATACTCCGGACTTCCCGGAGTGGACCTAGTCCGGATACTCTGGGTCTTAGAGCTCCAACGACTCTTTTTCTGGGTGAGGAGGTATTTATACCCGCTCAACCCTATCCACTCTCTCTCTCTCTTGCCCATTTCGACCTGCAACACTCAGAACTCATTCACTCCTCCTCTTTACTCCCCTTGGCCTTGGTTTGGTGATATTTGTTGGGGATTAAAGGAGGGATTGAGAGCAAGAGCTTGGAGAGTGCTAGTGAGCTGATTTCCCATCTCTAGAGCACCTCATTCTTCGCTTGGTTGGTAACTTTCGTGTTTGTTACTCTTGGAGCTTTGAGCTCCTAGCTGGCTAGGCGTTGCCTTGGAGCATCCAACGAATTGTGGCTGCCCAAGGAAGTTTGTATTACCCCGTGATTGAGTAAGTAACACTAGATCGATCTTTGTGGTCGCTAGGGGGAGGAAAGTGACCTAGGTGTAAAGGTCCACCCTTTGTGGGTTCCTCAACGGAGACGTAGAGCTCAAAGTGTGAGCTTGAACTCCGGTAACAAATCCCTTGTGTCTCTTGTGCTTGTTGCTCTTGTTGTATGCTTGATATCCCTTTGAGCACTTTTCTAGAGTTTGTGACCGATCTACTCCGTAGTGAGGTTCCTACTAGTTCTAAGTGGTGGAACAGGCTTATATCACTATATTGCATATCCTATATTCACAAATCTGAATTTGAGCAAGTTTAATTTCAGTTGTTTTAGTCGTCACCCACAAAGCCCGGAGTATCCGGACATTTTCCGGGATTCTCCGGAAATCCCGGAGTATCCGAAGAGTCTGGACTTTGCTTCTAACAGCTGTTTAAAGTTTGTGATATTCAGTTTTGACTATTCACCCCCCTCTAGTCGACATCTAGATCGTTTCAAGTTCGAACTGTGTCCATTTGAAATCGTCTTGGTGCTCAAATGATTGACACAAAGTTTAGATTTAAAATTCAAATTTTAAATCTGAATAGTATGCCGATTATTTGAGCATCAAGATGATTTCAAATGAAAAAGGTTTGAGCTACAAAGTTGTAGGTATCGACGAAAACTATAATTTTCGTATAACTTTCATCTTCATCCGAATTCATATGAAAACATTATGATTTTTAGAAGATAAACTTGCACTACAGTGGAAACACTGTAGCAATCACCGTATTGAACGGCGGTAGGTGTACTGTAGCACCTTACCGGTGATATAGGTATAGTTTTGTAAAATTTGCAAAGGAGCATATATTTTTTACCCCTGACTACAATGCGTATAAAAGGAATGCTAGGGGTAGATTCGTCCATGACAATCACACGAACTTCCTTTTTATTACAAACATGCCCTCGCGTGTACCAGCTTCTTTCTTCTTACGAAGTTAAGCTTCTCACATTTCTTTTTATCTTCTTGATTACGCCATTGACTGATTCAACATCAAAGCATCTTCTTCAAATCAGGATCTCTTCTTCTCCCTTCTCTACATCTTCGCTTGGGCCGAATCACTTGTGCTGACGTCATTCTTTGGCAGAATCTGCCTTTTCTTGCATGATCTTGGACACCGAAGCATTTTTCCGATCGAAACCATGGTTTTAAGGCATGGTCCTGATGATTCCCCATTTTTCCTCAACTTCCCTTCCTGAAAACACAACCAAAAGAAATCACATTTCTCTCTGACGAAAACCTTCGTTAGTTAAAACGGTGTTTTCCTCCGATCACAGAGAAAACACTTTTTCATGATAATCGAAGTTCATCAGACTGTGAAGAATGTGAAAAGGAAGGGACTCGTGACCTTCGCTTGGTGGGAAACTCCTTCATTTTTCCGTTAATCCTGGTTTTACTGAAAAACACTTTTGTGAGAAAAACAGGTTTATGTGAAAACAGTGTTTCCTCCGATAGCTCAAGGGTGACCGAAAAAGGTCGATTCCCCAGCAGGCATCTTCGGTGTCCACGGCGCTGCAGGCTCCTCTCCCGCTGGCGGCGCTGCAGGCTCCTCTCCCGCCGACAGACGCAACCCCCACCCTATAGGTGCCCTTCTTCCCGGCGCGGGTGCGGGTGCGGACGGCTGTGGGGATGCCTCCGTCGCGGGCGGGGGGCGGGGCCGGCCTCGGCCCCTTCCTGGCGGCCTGCCCTCTTGCCGGCGCCAGCAGATCCGCCCTGTTGGCCGTGCCGACGGCCTCCCCTGGGTTCCATCGTGTCGACCCCCTCCTCCGCCTCCTCCACTGACGGTCTCCCTCCCGGCGGCAGCGGTTGCGCCCCCTCCGCGACATCCACTTCGCCGACGCCGTCCCCGCCTGCCTCCTCGACAGCGTCGCCGCCAACATCCTTGATGGCGCTCCCGCCGACCCCCGTCAGGCTCCTCAACGGCACCCCTGCAGGCTCCTTCCCCGCCGACGGCCGCAGCCCCTCCTCCGTGCTGCCGCCCGTGGCCCCTTTCCCCAGCCAGCGGCCGCCGACCCTCCTCCGCACATGCGGCTGCAGCTCCCTCCCTCCAGTCGGCGGCTGTTGTCCCTCCCTCATGGCAGCGATCGCGGCTCCCTCCCTCCTGTCGTTGGCTGCTGTCCCTCCATCATGGCGGCGGCTGCGACTCCTTCCTGCCGGCGTCCGTGTTCTCACAGGCGGTGCCTCCCGTCTGCAACGTTGGACATGGTGCTATTGATGCTCCTACTGCGAGGACCTTCGCTGACGCTGCTATGGTTTCTGGTGGCCGCTGCTCTCCCTTCGCCTCCCCCCATCGGTCTTTGCTCCTGGGATTGGTTGTTGGCCGGGACTACTCCGAGCTGCAGCCCTCCTCCTTGACGGTGCCTGCTGCTGCCCTTCATTGCCGTCACCTTGGAGTCTCGCTGCGTTTTCCATCACTTCGACTCTCATCTCGCTTGAGGTGGTCGGCTGTGGGATTTGGGTCCTGGTGGTCATTGGCGAAAGCCTTCCCTAGCATTTTCTAGTGCTGACAACGGTTGCGCTCCTTTCGTAACTTCCCTGCTGGGGGCGTTGTTGCGGCCTCCAGGTCCCTCTGATCTGCCAGGTGAAGACCCGGCCTGCTCCTTCGCGGGTGGGCAGACGACACGTCGTCGTCGTTGCTTCCTTCTTGAGGGCGTCCTCTCGTAAGACCTCTTCACTTCGCGGCTCACGGGATGTTTGGCTAGTGGTGATGAGCGTGTCTCCTTAGTGTCTCTCCCTTGCAGACGCCTGTCGTCTTAGGTTGTTTCCTCTGGTGGTGTGGTGCTCTTCTTTGTTTACTCTTTTCATCTTTGTTCCTTATTCGGGTTGTCGTTCCTGTTTTCTCACACTCTAGAGGTTCTTTTAGAGTCGTGTTCTGTAAAACTCTCTTCTCTTAATGAAAAACGTGCTCTGCACGTCTTGAAGAAAAATCTGATTTAGCTAGCTGAAGTAGTTTTTTCTATGAACTTCACGAAGAATGAACTATCTTCGAGGTATAAAGAGTGTTAATAGACTATCCATTTAACAGATTTGCTATAGCATTTAATAATGAGCCCCATGTGTAATTATATTTTAGTCCTTCATCTTCTTCCCACCGTTCATCCCCATCCGCATCTCCCCTGGATTCCCTCCCATCCCCTCTGTCGGCGTCCTCCCACCTCCACCCGCACGCAGCTCCGGTGGATGCCCTGTGCTATTGGCCGCACTCCGTCCTCTCCTGCCGAGCTCTGGTGGATGCCGGCGGCCGCGCCGCTCTCTCCTCTCAGCACCGGCCACCGGAGTCCACCCCTACCTCTCCTGCATCGACCACCACTCCGCGTCTGGACTGCCCTGGTCGTGCCGCTGCTCCGTGGACCTCGCGTCAACCTCGCCCTACGCTGGTGGCCGCGGCCCACCCTGCCCCGTCCTCCTCCCAGTGGCGGCTCGTCCGGCCTCCTCTCACCGTCGGTTGGCTCGCGCCAGCGCTCCGTCCTCCCGGAAGCGGCTCGTCCAGCCTCCTCCCCCGCTGGTGGCATCTCCGGCTTGGCCGCGCCGGCACCCCGATCCTCGCCCCCCCCTGCGCGGCTCGTCTGGCCTCCTCTCGCCGTCGATTGGCCCGCGCTGGCACCCTCCCTGCGGCGGCCGCGAGCGGCGCACTTCACTACCCAAGTGCCCAGCCTTCCATTCCATCTTACCGCTCGGCACGGAGAAGGTACGTGGTGGGACCCACTGGACGTGTGAAAATTCATGTAGCGCATGTCGCTGACCGTAGCACAGGCACGTTCTCTCTCTTCAACTCTCTCTCCTACGTGGAGTGCTTATAGAGAGCCTAAGGCCAGTCTCAGTCGCAGTGTCATGGGTACACTTACCAAGTCCGCCACATCACTTTTTCAGCATAATGACCCTGTCACTCTCAATGCACAGGGTCATGGGCACAATTTCATAGATAGAATGTAACATTTAAATCTTGCATGTGTTGTGATCAAATGCAGGGTCATGGGCTCTCAGTGGAGAGTCGTGAGCATTGGTACCTCTGTCGACCTGGGGTCATCACCATGACCCTGAGATCTTCTCTTCCTTCATTTATTTGGTGTCATGTCATAAAAAAAGACTATGTGGCAGTCCATTAAATATCGATGACCCTTCCACTGAGACTGGTCTAACAGTCTCATTGCGGGTGCCCCTATAAAGGCCTGTTCGGATTGATGAAAATGAGATGGGAGTACTGTACATCACTTGGTTGCAGGAGCAACGCGTTCGGTTGGTGTTGGAAATTGCAGGAGGAAAAGGCATGTGCTGTCAGGTTGCATTAATGCGCAAACCAAATACGCAGCATGCAGCATCATCTATGAAATGGTAAAATATTTCAATGCACTCGTACAAGTGATTCAACCAGCCAGGAAACTAAAAAAAATGCGGCTGTGGTGTGGAGGCCGGCGACCTAATCATTGCGCTATGGCAGGCCAGTACCAGGCCCGCAGCCCAATGAAGTTTACAGCAGGCTTGCGGCCTTTGCTCAGCCAGTGTTTGGATGGGGTGAAAATTTCACCCCTATTAAATGCAACTTTGATCACAAATAAGAGTATTAAATAAAGTCAGTTTTGAGAACTAGGTAAATTTCCGAGATGAATGTAATGAGGTCTTTGACCGCGTAATTAGAGGACGGTTGCTGTAGCATCACTGTAGCAAATCATGGATTAATTATGCTCATTAGATTCGTCGCGCAAAGTTGCACACATCTGTGAAAAGGTTTTGCAAATAAATTTCATTTAGTGCTTCATGCATGAAATATTCCTTTTGCGTGGGAAAAAAATTTCTCCTAACCAAACACGGGCTCAGAATCACCCCGTTCATTTTTTTTTTCACTCTGTTTCACCTCCTTTCCTGTAGCTTTTCATCAATCCGAACGGGGCCTAAAGAGGAAAGAGAAAAACGAAGTACCATTTTCAGGAGTTTAGATCCAAAAAATTTGCAAAAAACATCTCATCATCTATCACATCAACTCACATCACATCTCACTATTTATCAGCATTTACACCAATTCTTCCTCAATTCTTCCCTAATTCAGCCAATTTATCTGGATCTAAACACACCCAAAACGTGGCTAATGCTCTCAACACCGGGTCGTGTGCACGACTGACAGCATTGATTGGCTTGTCCTTAGTTCTTACCTAAACGCTGTGCATGCGTGTTCACCCGTGATTAATAAGGATGGAAACATATTGGATTCGTATGGAATCAGATTCGGATAACACTTTTTACCACATTTTTACTCGAATACGAATATGGATTCGAATGTTCTGGAATACAAAACGGATGTCTCGAATTAGAAAACGCATTCGGAAATTTACTCGATTTAGAAGATAATATTTACCAATTTTCTTTATTGATAATTTACAATTATAAGATCATGTAAAAACTAAAGTATTAGTACATAATAGAGATCACTCACGAAGAATATCACATTCATCCATATTTATTTTAATAATTAATCATATAATAAATACAAATATTAATAAATACATATTTTTTAACATGTATACATTTATCAAACAAATAATAAAAAATACATGAAAAATATTTTCATCAATACATAAATAAACTAGAGTAATCAAAATGAAACTTTATATTAATGTACTTTTATTATTAAAATTAATGATATTGGTCATTAAATTTAAATATAACTTTAAATTGTTTTATGGATGCAATATTTTTAATATTAAAATTAAAGTCATAATCATTAGTTATGGATATAATTTTTTTCAATTATACACTATCATTATCAGATAATTTGCTATTAGTTATAGAGATAACTTACAGTTTTATATAGTAGAATACGGATAGTGTCGAATACTGCCGAATATGGATGGAATCGATAGAGAAAAAATCGACAAAAATGAATTCAGATGTATCCACTTTACTACCACATTTGAATTCGAATACTGATACGAATATTCATATTTATATTTTAACGGATACGAATATCGGATAATTCAGATTTCATTTTCATATTTCTATCTCTGGCCTTGATGGCTCATCGGTTGGGCTGTGGGCTGCTAGTGCCTAATTGAACTTGGGCCTTTAACAAATCACACACCCACTGACCGACCCGATAGAGTCACTGAATAAAGGAAAAAGTCCATTCGTGGTACCTCAACTCTTGATCGCGTCCACAAATGGTACCTCATCTCGAAAACCAGACACGGGTGGCCCCTCAACTGCTAAAACCGGACACGGGCGGCCCCCGAGCGGGTTTTAGAGCAGTTTAGACACGCGGGACCCACATGTCACTCTCTCACACCCTTTTCTTTTTTTCCCCTCACCGCCCACCCTCCCATCACTCTCTCTCTCTCTCCGTCGGCCACCTCCTCCCCCGGCCTCAGCCTTCTCCTTCCTCTCCTCACCCGCCGGCCGCCCCAAGCAGCGACCCGCCGCCGCACGAACAGCCCGCCCCGACACTCCAAGAAGAGCTCCTCCCGGGACCACGCCGCTAGCACACGCAGCCGCCGCGGGCGAGCTCGGCCTCGCGCGCGTGCGCCGCCGCGGGCCTGCTCGGCCTAGCGCGCGTGCGCCGCCGCTGGCCAGCTCTGCCTCGCGCGTGCGCCGCCGCTGGCCAGCTCCGCCTCGCGCGTGCGCCGCCGCTGCTGCTCGCCGACCACATGCTGCTACTGCTCACCACGACGGCGCTGCCGAGCTCTTGGGTGGAAGCAGGTGTCCCTCATCCCCGCCGTGACCCTCCTCTTCCCCAGTCGGAGCTCGACGAGGCGGCGGCAGGCCGGCTCCATCCAGGCCGGAGCTCGACGAGGTGGCGGCGGGTCGGCTCCATCCAGGCCGGAGCTCGACGAGGCGGCGGCGGAGGAGCTCATCCTCCCCATCTCCTGCCTGCTCGCGAGCAACAACAGGCGGCGGCGGGCCTCGCGAGGTCGGCGCACAGCCCCTCGATTTCCTTGCCGGCGGGGCTTGGGAGGGGAGGTGGCGGAGCTCTGTGGAGATTGAGAGAGGGGCTGGGGAGGGAGGGGCTGGGCGCGGGGAGGGAGGAGGAGCAGAGGCGGGCGGCTGGGGATGGCTCGGCGACGGGGGGTGGCTGGAGGTTGAAGGTAGACGAGGCGGCCATGCCCGCCACGGTCAGTGCCCTGCCCCGCCGGACGGGAGAGGCCGCGGCCTCGGCTCCTCCGACGGCGACCTCGTGGTGGTGGGCGCCGGAGCCAGGGAGGGAGGCGCGCCGAGGAGGGGCCGGCTCGCCGGCGGAGGGAGCAAGGCCGGGGGGAGAGAGGAGGGTGGTGGAGAGAGGGGCACGCCGGCGGCCGACGCTGGGGAGGGAGGAGAGGCCAGGGGAGGAGGCCGACGGAGAGAGAGAGAGTGATGGGAGGGTGGGCGGTGAGGTAAAAAAAAAGAAAAAGGGTGTGAGAGAGTGACATGTGGGTCCCGCATGCCTAAACCGCTCTAAAACCCGCTCGGGGGCTGCCCGTGTCCGGTTTTAATAGTTGAGGGGCCACCCGTGTCTGGTTTTCGAGATGAGGTACCATTCGTGGACGCGATCAAGAGTTGAGGTACCACGAATGGACTTTTTCCCTGAATAAATCACACGGTTTAGGTACAGTTCGACCTCGCGTACCGCGAGTCAAATCGGGCGTTTCGGCTGGGCTTGCCTTTCGCCATACCATTGTCGATGGCTTGCCGTGTTAATTTGCTTAGAGTGTTACGAGCGGCGAGCTTTTCTCTCCTTGCCTTGCGCCGGCTATCCGCACTCGTCGTACTCTATTTTCATATTCTAAAAGAGAATATTCTGACTTGTTATCGAGATTCTCTAATATAGTTCGGTTTTCTCGCACCTGTCATCCTCTATATCTCATACTTCATATCAACTACCCACCGTGGGACCCACACTTCACATTTTTTTTAGCCCCATGCCTTCCCTCTCTCTCCTATTCTCTCTCTACCTCTGCCTTCCCCGCGCGCCGCCTCCCTCCCTCCGCACACCGCCTCGCTCCCTCCGCATTCGTGCCGGCGAGGCGGAGCAGGATGACGTGCGCTTCCTCCCTCCCTTCCCGCGGCGTGGCGGTGGCAGCATTAGCACCGGCGAGGCCGGGCATGACAGCGCCGGGCCGAACGCGGTGCGCGCGGAGGCCGGCCCCTCTTTTGCGGCGGCGGTGCGAGGCGAGGTGAGAACCCGACTGTAGCGCGGCGACCAACTCCCCTGGACGGAAGATGCCGTCCTCCTCCTCGATTCGTCCCAGTACGGTGATCTCCTTGCGCGCCGGCTCAGATCCGGCGGTGGCGACGGCTCAGGAGCGCTGCGACCCTGCTCCTCCTCCAAATTCCCTTCGGCTCCTCCGCCGGCCTCGCCTCGAGCTTCGCCGCCGGCCCTCCCTCACTCCCTCGCTATCCCTCTACTGGCTCCTCTCCTCCAAATCCATAATGGCGCCGCCTCTACTCCTCCCTGCGCTCCACCTCCTCGTTGTTCTCTCCCTCGTCGACGCGTGTGCAGGGGCGGCGGCGTCTCCTGCTCCTCCCTCCCCTGCTCTCTCTATATCCCGGCCCTCTCTCGCGGTCGTCGGTGGCGGAGCTCCAGGCTACCCAGGTGTTACCCTGCCCCTCTCCCCCTCCCCTCTCTCGCTGCCCCACCGGTCGGATCCAGCTCCGCCGCCGTGTTGCCTCCGAGCACGGGCGGGAGGGCCAGGGGTGGTTGGTCCTGCGCGCATCCGGAGGGCGGGCCCACGCCACGCCGCACGATAGCTCACCCTTGCTACCACGCCAGGAATACCGCTCCACGGCTGGAACGGAACGATTGCGTTCTCCTTTCAGTACGCCGGTGTAGCTGTTTTGACGCCAAAACGGTACTGGAAGCTTGCGTACCGTGCGGGTTGCGTACGCCGGTGCGGATAGCCTTATGCGGTGGTGTGTACTAGTTGCACGCCGGTGTGGCGAATGCCCGTTACGCCACAGTTCAGCAAGTGTCGGGGCTGCTATGGTGTTGGGTTGTGCTCCGCTTAACTTCTGAGGTCTATTGTTTGAGCTTTTTGAGAGTTTCTCAACGTGACAAATCAGAAGTTCAAACAAATAGTAAATTTCTCATGCAACTTTCGAAAAGCTGGAAGTCCAGAAAAATCAAGTTAGAATGTTGGACATCTCATTTTTATTAGCTTTTCGTAATTTTTTTAACTTAAAAGGTAAACATATCTTCTAAAAGTTAGTGTTGCCTTTCAAAAAAAATCAGGCAACAACTTTTCACAAAATCTCAAATTAAAGCTGCATCTCAAACCATCGGGCTTGGGCGGACGCCGCTTCGCTGCACTCGCTGTAGCAAGAACTCAGCCTGTCAGCCAGCAATGCTATCAAGAGACTTCCGCATCTACTGGCGGAGCCATGTTGGGGCGAGATGGGACGGCCGCCCTAGCTAGTTTTGTGTATGCTCCAGTACCCCACTTTCTTCTCCGGCTACTCTGCCGAGCTCCGACAACCTTCTCGCCGGTCAGAACGCTTGGATGGCGCCAATGGTGACTGCCTGCCTCGGACGAAAACGAAGGCGCCCCAACTGGGCCTATGGCCAATGTCCTGCCCAGCAGGCAGCATCGGCCCAATCAATTTCCCAATGCTTATACAAGTCAAAGGCCCATCACTTCATCAGTTCATCCCTTCCTCGTAGCAGCACGCCGCTCAGACCTAGAGCTCTTCATCGGCGGCGGCCGCGGTTCCGGACAGCGCACGGCTGCGGCACCAGGCGACGCCTGGCGGCAACTCATGGAGAGAAAGGAGGAAGGGCTTGCTGCAGCTGAGGATGGGCATCGCCGCAGCTCAGGCGTAGGCCGCCGAGCAGGAGCAGCTTTGGCTCAGCTCCGACTCCGGCTCCAGCAGAATCAAAGGCGGTGGTAGCTCTGGCGGGTTTGTACTCTTGTCTCTATGTAGCACTGTAGCTGTGTCGCCCCAGCTATCTTTTTTTTTCTGGCCACGCCATAGTCTGCATCGGTTGCACCTAGGGTTCGCCTGTGGTTTAGACACAGTTCGAGCCCGCTCACGAGCCTCTAAGAGTGTGTTTGGAAGGGTGGCTCTGGCCAGCGCGGCCCAGTGGCCAGGCTATGGCCAGCTGAAGCCGGTCAGAGCCGGGCTCCCCAGCTACGATGATGTCTGGCGTACGAGTGGAGGCTGGCTGAGAGACCCCTTTTGGCTCCCACAAGCCGGGCTGAGGAACGGAAAAGTGACACCAAACAGCAAATTAAACCCCCGGAAGTGCAGTCGAGCCCCAGGGACATCCCCATCAAACACGCCCTAAACCAACCACGCCACCCACTCCACCTTTCGGCCGGCCCGGGCTCGCCTATCGCGTCGCGCCATCGTCAATTGCTTGCCGTGTGAATTTGTTCGAGCGTTACGCCTGCCCGGCCGCATCAGGCGAGCCTTTCTTTTCCTGGCTGGCGCCTCGCGTTATGCGGTGTGGGGGCTGCACGCCTGGCGTGGCGCGTTGGACGTGCCCGGCCGCTTCCTGGAGTTAAACAATAGCGTGACGATATCCCCGTTCAACGTCTAGCTACTAGATGTTTGTTGTTCGGTGCGGCTCAATTATTGCTTATGTCTGGCCAATCGGTGGCAACGAATGCAACAATGCGATTGTCTATGCCAGGCCAGCAGCGCAGTCCCGCACCAAGCAACCACCCCTTGGATAAATTTTCTTGGTAAAAAACTAAAAACTGAAGTGGTGACTGAGATATTTTCAAGTAGACAAATGGACGTATGCGTAAAGCCGTAAAAAAAACTTGTTCATAAGGGTTGGCAAAAAAATGGAACATGTGGGATATGAAGTTGTTTGAGAGTGCTACCGTAAGGAGAGAAAAAAAAGTTACCATGTATGGCTGCATACGCGGTGTTTCGCGAATAATGGTATGCAGTCCAGTATGTTGTGGGTTGTCATCCATGCTAGCGTGAGTCACGAGAGAATGACGCTACAGATGTTAGTGTCGTATACGGCCTTTGGTCCCTATATATACCCCTAAGTGCCCCCGAACAAACGCATCGGTGCCGCATTTCCCCTCTCTCCGCCGCATCGTCACTTCCTCTTCTCCCAACAACCTTAGCCTGATTCAATCAGGTCCCACTTTAGATCCAATCCACTGTTCGCGTCCATCGCTGTTTGTGACCTCGTGATTGAATCTGTCGACTTCCATCTCTACTTGTGTTGCAGTATATATGACTAACTTCATCTCATCTCTAGGACTGCAGAAGGGCTAGGAACATCGAATTCGACGGCATGCATGGGTCAAAACTATATGAGGATGGGGAAAGTTAAATTTCAAGCCTCGTGATAATACGAAGAAGCATCTCCTCATTTATAAAGTCAGATCTGGTAAAGAATCTTGCTCGAACTTTTTTTCTGATCTACTTATTCCGCGATAGATTTCTATTAATCTAGATCTTAGTTGGTTGATTTATTGTGGTTTTTCATCAACCGAATAGAAATATGTGAAACTATGGCCTCTCTCATTTATTAGAGGATTGCACATGACCTTTGATTAGGTTGGGGAACAAGGGAAAAAGGAAGGTTATGGTTTAATTTCATAAGTTTTGCACTTCTCACTGTTGGTGGTAACAAAAGAAATCTAGCTTTTCAATTTTATTTTGGAAAAGGCTATATCAGGCTCGGGTATTTTCCATCCACCACATCCGAATTTAATTTTCTCTTAAACAACTTTTCCTTTCTTAAAATTCTGCAAGCTCCAAAGAGCTTTTTAAGATTTGGGATACATATGTATCTGATGGATGTAGAGAAAGCTCTCAGAGATAGGGTAGCGTGCGGTGGTCGCGGTCGAGAATCGATACAACGGTGCTGTTTTTATCGAGCTTTGATCTGTTAGGGGCTGATTGGTTGCTCCGACCGAGCCGTCCAAAGACCCGTCCGGGATGACTCGGTGCTATTGGCTCGTGATTGGTTTTCCTCCTCGCATCCTTTGCCTGCATCGCCTCGTTCCCCTGACCTCCGCCATCCCGAACGAGGTTGTGTTCTCGCGTCGAGCTTCCTTCGCCAGCCGGGACGGGCTGATGCTTGGCGGGAAGATTGCGGGTGAGCGCGGGAGATGGCTCCGTCCATGGGATGCCGCGTCCCGGCTTCCCTTGCCGGTCGCACCACCTCCCGGCCTCCCCTCGCCGGCCATGCCGCCACCCTCCTGCTGCATCCCCTGCTCTTCTTCGCTGTGGCGGGAGGTGGTGTTGGGCGCGGAGGCGCGCGAGCCTGAGGAGCATGCCAAGGACGCAGCGGGGCGGGAGGAGAGGCGGGCGTGGCCTCGAGGAGGGAGGTGGCGGCCATGGCGGTGACGCGGGGGCAGGGAGTGGCTCAGCCTCGAGGAGGGAGGTGGCGGCCATGGCAGTGACGCAAGGGCAGGGAGTGGCTCGGCCTCGAGGAGGGAGGTGGCGGCCATGGTGGCGACGCGGGGGCAGGAAGTGGCTCGGCCTCGAGCTTGGCCATGGAGAAGGCACTACTGGCTTGCCCTCCTCTTCTAATGCGCCATCCAATGCGACGGCGGATTCGACAGGCAGGCGGTGGCAATCTCCTGTGCCAACACCTCCTGGTCTTCCCTCGCCGACTGTGCCGCCTCCCGGCCTCCTGTCATCAGCCACGCCACCATCCCCAGCTCCATCCCTTGTTCTTCTCCGCAGCGGCGGGAGGCAGTGTTGGGCGCGGAGGCGCACGGGCCTAAGGAGGAGTCCGAGGACGCAGTGGGGTGGGAGGAGAGATGGGCGCGACCGCGTGGAGGGAGGCACCCTCAAGCTTGGCCATGGAGCTCCGCACGCTCCCTCTCTCTCCTAGATTAGGTTCCATTCAACACACCAAACATCAGCAAATGCACAAACTCATACAAGAACCCCATCCATCTTTTTCAACTAATCACGATATTATCTCATCTAGGACACAAGCAAAATGGAACCAATCACGAGCACCTGTATCTAGGGGTGGTAATGGATCATTGCCCTACTTCAGTCTTCACAATCCAACTAAGCCCTATATATATTTAGCTCAAAATTGAATAGTATTATGGTCCGATCCTAATAGGGCTCGATCCTTAAATTTCTTAGGCTAAATTGCAAGGCCCTTTACCACCCCTAGGTTGTATCACCTCATCCTTCCTCCCCCAATCTTGTACACGCCCTCCATCCTGCATCTCACCCCTCGGAGAAACCAATCACACCCTTAGAGACGAGCCAAGGACGGTGGTGGATGGCGCCACCAAAGACTTGAACAACAAGGCACGCAACTTGTGGGGACCGCCCTATAGGGGTGGGCCCGAATGCCTTTACGTATCATTCCCTGGATCATTAGATGACACAGACACTTGCACAAGAAGTATCACAACAGTACTTCATTTATTTATTTTGGAATTTTACATAAGGTTGAAAAGAGAAAACACACTCTATACAAGTGGGGCCGTAGCCTCAACCTTATTCAAGTAGTAGCGTACTACGTAGCGGACTCACACCTCAGACATCTTGACTCTTAGCTCGGACCCATAGGGTCTTCTTCGTCATAAGCTTCTGGTTCTTCGTCTGGTAGAAGGGATAAGGGAAGCAAGAGTGAGTACCAGGTAGGGTACTCAACAAATTCCACAGCGAACAAGACCAATACGGAGGGGATTCGGCCACTAGTGGGCCTAAGCACACATCCAGGGTACTGAATGTAAAGTACGAAATTTAAGTGCGAAAGAGGAAAGTATGTAATGCAGCAGTATAAAGTAGTTTTGGTCCTGGAGGGCATTCATTTCCCTACCAGTCCCCTGATTATATAGAGTCTATTTGGGATTCCATCAGGGACATCCCGATCCAGCCTTAAGCCATACTCGGGCTCCACTCAAGGACAAACCCGACTCATGATCAAGTTAACCTTAACCAAAAGCATCTCTAGTATCCTAGGGTGTATACTAATCAATGGGAGCTTTTACCAAGAGGGCTCATAACCGCGAGCCTCGGCTATTCGAATAGATTTGTAACTCTGGCCAGAGGGGTACGCTTTACCCGCACAGTTGATCAGCCCATACCCTGTACGGGGGCGGTACTGACCTACGAAACCCGTACCCACCGGCGTCTATTCATGGACTACATTATCGTCCAATCCTAGACTACATTCCCTAGCTCCACCCATGTCTATACTCGGGCCTAAACAGGGGTCATTCCACCACCATCCGCTACACGGATCCAGTTTTCTCGGGAAACGATGCATCAATAAAATATGGTATTCAATACCATCGCGTCCCCTGACGCCAATTCATACCTGATGACCCGTGCCGACCAGACCTGGGACTATGCGAAGGTCCTGCTCCAGCATATCCGTTGCCCACCATGGCCCCTTGGGGTGGTTTACTAGGTGCAGTAGCGGGGTGTGGATCGAGTCCTCACATGAATAGGCATTCCCGAAGGCTATGCCTTTTTGGCCCGTGCGGCCGTACATAACACTAGAAATACTTTCCCATGAATCGGACCTTATACGACTGGAGTAAGCATGGGCAATATCCTCCACTGAGTTTGCCCCCATACTCCCATGTCCATCCTTAGAGGTTCTATTACTTTAGTCCAATTCATGCAACTACCATATTCTACTTCTAAGCATATGAAAAATAAATACAAAATGTAGAATTCGGTAGTATTTAAGCAGGAAAGCATGAAATTAAGGAGAGAAGTTATCTGGGAAGTCAAGGAATGCTATGGAACTTGCCTTCTTCGAAGTCTTGGTCGTTCAGGGCTTCTTCCTCGTAATCCGGGTCGTCGATCGGATTCTCGAAATACGTATCGTCTTCTATAAAGCGTAGTTATACAGAAAATTGTAAATCATGCAAATCAAGCATAACAATTCATCAAACATGGGTTAAGAAATATTGGACAGGGTTCCTAGGGTTTTAGGGTCGATACGGAGGAAAACCCTAATTTCCGGGTACATGAAATATAGACCCGGTAAATAGGAAAAGATGTCGGAAATTATTCTAGGAGCTAGACATGTGAGATTTGGGTGCAAAGGACATGAATAGCTCTAATATTTATGGTGAATTTTTGAGAATTTTTAGGGATTTTTGAGATGGCTAACTAAACTTGTGTGTGCACTTAACCGGGTGTACCTAGCAAAAAAGGGGGGAGAGAGAGACTGACGCATGGGCCAGGGGCTCACGCGGCGTGGGGCTGATGCAGGCGTGTACGTGGCATGCACGTGGTGGACCAGCACCTGCGTGGTGCTTATGTGGCGGCTGTGTGTGTGGTGCACGTGCCCCGGGTGCAGGGAAAAAGAGAGAAGACGGCGCCGCCCCGGGGGTTTCGCCGGGCCGCCGCGAAACAGGGGCAAGCTCACCGGAGTTGGCGATTCCGGCGGCTGTGGCTCGCCAGCGGGGGTGAAACTTCGCCAAGGCGATGCATCAGGGCAAGGCGGAGCGGGGGTGGGACGTGTGGTCGACGGAGGTAATCGGCGGCGGCGCAGCGGCTCGCCGGAGCAGAATTCCGGCACGGCCGTGAGCGGAAACATGCCTAGAGGCGGTTCTGGTGCCTAGCAAGTCCGTTAGCTTCTCCACTTTTTAACTGAACATGCACAAAGAGCATTTGAAGCCATGCCAATGATCATGGAGCATACGAGTCCGTGAAATTATCCCCGACCACGGACTGGTCCAGCTTGACGGCCATTGCCGGCATGTGGGGTAGCTCCGGATGCTGTGCCGCGGCATCGGCCGGCGCAGGCTCCCAGCAGCGGATGAGCAGAGCTTTATGCCGACGCACCGGCTGCTGCTGGCGCGGGGGCTCCGGAGCGCGCCTTGACGCCGCGAGATCCACGGCATCGGCCGGCGCAGGCTCCCAGCAGCGCATTAGCAGAGCTTTATGCCGACGCACCGGCTGCTGCTGGCGCGGGGGCTCCGGAGCGCGCCTTGACACCGCGAGATCCACCGCGGCGACCTCCCTCGCCGTTGCTGCCGGCGCCGGCGAGAGCTCGGGGAAGTTGGGCCTAGCCCTGCGCCCGAGTACACTCCTCGCAGCGGCGTCGTAGGCGTACGCCGCCTCCACGGCACTCGCGTACGTGCCAAGCCGTATTGTTTTCTTTAAGAGCGGGTGCCAGAGGATGGCGAAGTACCTCGTGCCTCGTTGATGCACGCCGCGGTACCTCGTCGTCGGCAGCACGGGCGCCTCCCGCGTCGCCCGGCGGTCGGCCCTCGCCGCCGCCGCAGCCTGTCTCGCCAGCGCAACAATACTGCTCGGCATTCTCGACACTCGACAGAAACGATAGGTGTTAGGTGATCGATCGCGACGAAGCCTGCCGCTAAATGCGTGCGATTAAGAGCTCGCGTGCCTGCACTGCAGCCACGCCGCCCACCCGCGCCGTCCGGCTGGTCTCGCCTTTTCGCCAAGCCACGTCGATGGCTTGCCGTGTCTGCGTGCTTCGAGCGTTACTGCGGCGAGCGCGAGCTTTTCTTTCCCTGGCCTGCGCCGCGTCATGCGGTGGTGGCGGACTGCGCGCGCTCGCGTGTCATTCGGCGGGCAACGGTTCCGATGATCCGATCCGGCCGCAAGTGTCCAGCCGCGCGCGCGGGCGTCCAGGCCTTCTCGGCTGCTCCTGCCGGACCTCGGCCGCCTCATCTAACGATACCCCCGTGTTCAGTACATCTGAGCTACCAGATGTTGTCTGGCGCGGCATGCTTGCGTCGGTGGTTTGCATGGGTGGAGTCCCGCACCAAAGCAACTAAGACCATGTGATAAATTCTCTTGGTAAAAGATGATGTGGTAAATGAGATAGCTTCTGATCTTCTGAAGTAAATAGTCTTTGAAATTTGTAAGAGATGAGAGAGAGCGGGCTTAGGGTTGGGAGAAAGAAATCTATCTATCTATCTATACTATAAGGAGCGAAAACAATTGAAAACTTTTCTCACTCAAATCGGGTCCATCGTACCCCTCACGCCGGACCCACCCGTCATATGTTTTTAGGAGTGAATATGGTGGAAGGACTATGGAAGGACAAAAAATCACAATTTGGAGAGTGTTTCTGCCAAAATCGTAATGTTTTTGTTACTCAACGTCTTCTTACCCACCCACCGTGTACCCACATCGGGCCCACCTATTATCCGTCCACACCCCGTACGACCGGTAAAAGATGAGTGTACGCGCGACCGTGTACGGCGGCGGCAGTGGATCGCGATTCGCACGGCGGCGCATCCAATCCTGAATCATTAGTAGGCCGGCGGGTTGGCGGCGCGTCACAAGCAGACGGTGGCTGCCGTTTCTCCTCCGCGTCTCCACTCTCCAGAAGCCCTACTCGTTCTCCGTCAACTGCTGCCGCGGCTTCTAATTCCCTGCTGCCCTGCTTGTTCTTTGTCGGCAGATGCCTGTCATCCTTAAGACCCTGACTGCTTTCCCATTCTTCATCAGCAGCAGCAGGCAGAGGCCAAAGATTTGCAGGGCACAGGGTAGATCACAAAGGTTCCTTGTGGCTGAGTGACATGGCGAACGGTGAGTGTCCAAACTTTGTATTAAAGTGATTCGATTGGTATGGATCGAACGTGGAGTGGATGTGGTGATCTAGCAAGAGTAGGATTTTGGCAAGATAAAGTTTTTATTAGCTGTGATATTTCAATGATAAATTGGTCGTGCTTCTATGGACTCTGAAGAAAGACAGAATGGCAATAGTATTTTTATTGACTTGCAAATTTGATTAAAGTTGTTCTAGCAATATATTTGTGTTATCTATGTTAACTATATATTGTTACATATCAATTGTACAAGTGTATATGGTACCGGTTCGAAGTTTTCTATAGCCGGTTCAATATAACGGTTCAATATTATTGAATCGGTGGTTTAGTTGGTTCATAACAGTTGAACTAGTGAACCAATGAACTGAGACCCTCACCGGTTCTATGACCGGTCTGGTCCTAATAACACGCTCCCCCACACGTCGCCGCACGACTACCCAGCGCGCCACCGTAGCCCTTGCCGCTTCCCCAAGAGCTGCATGTCCCACCGCACACGCGCTCTCCTGCAGCCCCTCCTGCTCGTCGGCCATGGCGAAGCCAACGGCGGTGGGGGCGAGGAAGCCCTCTGCGGCGTCCATCATCACGCTAACACTAGCCCTGGTGCTTGCCTCTGCAAGCCTTCTCTCCTTATGCTCAGTGTCTCGCTCTCCTCGCTGTCCTCCACCCTGCAACCGCACTGCCGCCTTCGCGCCCGCACACACGCAACACCACCAAATTTTGTTCGATCCCGGCGTCGCGAGCCTCGAGCGCCACCTTAAGGACCACGAGTGGGAGCACCTCGCCGTCGCGGAGCTGCATGCTCCGGGCATGGAGGTTGCGCCCGTCCCGGAGGACCTAAACTGATCATGGTTGCTTCTCTTACCCACCATCACAACCTGAAGCCAATAAAATGCACAATGGAATATATAGTCTCCCATTCGATTGTTGTAAATGTGGTTCATTTCATTGCCAACCCAAGTTACCTAAGTTACAGATTGAGCGGATTTTTTTTCATGGGAATTCAAATTCAGTGTCTACAAAACAATGCCCTTGAAAATTTGCATCTGCCATTAACATGTGTTCCTTATTTTAGAGTAAAATGTTATGAAAAAGCTGACAGTTTGTTATTATCAGTTCACAAGTGATTGGATTATTTGTTTTTCCTGGGTAGTACGTAGAAGGTTGAGAAGGACGAGATTATGAAGGAAGCTGTGGGAGCAATGTGATCAAATAGGATTGATATACAAATGACGAAATAACCAATCCAGAGTATCTTAAGATTTCTTCAAAACACGTGTGTGCCGCATATGCACTTTACTAGTCTTAATACTAAAGTGTTAAAAGAAGTCACCACGTTCGCTGGTCTAGAAATTCTCATGTTAATCTAAAAAAGAGAAGAATATCGTTCGTTGGATTTTATGAAGATCTAACGGTTCCTATAAAAGCAGATCTAATCGTTACTTATCTTATAGTTCCTATGAATAATTCGTTTTGGTTTGTGCGCAGTCTAAATTGGAATCCAACTCAAAAGGATGTCAAAAAAAAAAGGGGTACCAATCGGAATCCAATTAAAAAAGAAGTAAAAAAAAGGAAAGGTACTGATCTTGGACTCAGGAAACTTAGTTTTCACATGATCGACTCTGACACTGACTTGAATACACTAGACACAGATATATAAAAATAAACACGCCGCGATTGCCAGGAGTAGTTTTCGTTCCTCTTTCGCCGCGAGCCCCAGCAGTAATTCTTCTTTCGCCGCGATCACCAGGAACACCTTCTTTCGTCGCGAGCCCGTTCTCTTTCGCCACGAGCCTCAGCAATAATTCCCAATCTTCTTTCGTCGCGATCCACTACCGGAAACGGAGCCTCTACCGAGAGCTCCTGGTTTTGCCGAGAGCCCGTTCCTCTTTCGCTGTGAGCCTCAGCAATAATTATCGATCTTCTTTCGTCATGTTTGCCAGGAGCACCTTCTTTCGCCACGAGCCGCGGTCGCCGTGATCACCTCGAATATCTACGGACCACAAATTTGTCACGTCCTAGGGTTCGTCGACAACTTCTTTACTCTCCTGTCAAATCCTGTACAAAGCATCCATATTTACAATCTATACAAATATTTGTTAACTATTTTACCCTGACAAATTCTTTTATATTTGCAGGTATTCTCATCATGGCATTCAAAAAACAGAGGCAACTAACAACAAATGGACAATCATGGAACATTAAAGTAAAAGTGATTAGAATGTGGGAATCAATAAATATTGGATCTGATGAACTAATGAGCTTAGATATGATTATTATGGATGAGCAGGTTTGCTTTTAACATTATACTTTCAACATTTACCAATTTCAATTTTCTCAATTTTATTAAAGCAATCATCATCTTGACTAATTACTGACACAAAATTGTTTATTATATTTTAGCAGGGCGAGACTATTCGTGCTACTATATGGAAAAATCTAATTAGCAACTACAAACAAAGATCAATGTGGGTTTTATCTATGAGCTAGGTAATTTTAAAGTCCAAGAAGATGCGAGATGTTGTCCGGCTAAAAATCATTTGAAAATTGTTTTCCTTTATAATACCAATGTTAAAGAATTGGAAGAGTTTTCTGATAAGTTTCAAGATTATTACTTTGCATCTAGAGATACATTGCTTGCAAGAAAAAATATAGATCAACAATGCTCAGGTATCCATAGTTCGTTCCTTTCAAATTTATTTATTTATTTTAATATATAAATATATATACATATATTTATTTAATTTTTTATTATGTTTAATAACCAAATTGCAGATGTTATTGGATTATTAAAAAAATTAAACAAATAGAATCTAGAACAATATTGAAGAACACATGTAATCCACGGCAAAGGGATATTCACGAGATTGAATTTCTCATATCAAGGCAAGACTGCATATTGCTTGAACTTTTAAATAGTGTTTTCTTACTTTAGACCATTATCTGAATGTTGTGATACAAAATTTTGCAGAGATCATAAAGTTAGAATAACATTATGGGGAGATTTAGCTCATTCTTTGAGTGAAGATGTTATTGGCAAGCACACTGTTCTAATAGTTACGTCAATAATGGTAGAAGGTTTGCAAGGTAATTTCTTTAAATTTATTTCACTATAGTGGCACATACACATTTATTATGAGAGCCATATTTAACTAATAAATATAAACTAGGTATGCTTTCTTTGAAGACAACAAACAACACAAGATTATACAAAGATTTAGACATACGTGAAACTTGGAAATTTATTGACAGGTAATAAATGTTTTCTTTTTTTTAAAAATTTGCATACCTCATTCTGTCTCATATTGCCATATTTTTTTTAGTGTTCCATATGAAGAAAATGTACCGAAACTTATGGAATTCGACAAAAGTACACAAGGTACATTAGAGGATCAAGTGTTTTATAACAGGAAGACTCTGAAGGAAATTACCCAAATGAGGCATGACAACCCAACAGATCAAGTAGTACTACATGAATATGTTCTGTAACTATACTTATTTGAGAACTGAACCTTCGTTTTGCTGAATTCTTATGCTACATTTTACATTGCAGAATTTTATTTTTACATCAAGAGCTACACTTGATCGTTTAGACAATGATTTGTGGTGGTACATGTCCTGCAATGATTGCAACAAAATGTGTAATAAGATACTCAACAAATATCATTATAGTAAGTGCAACATATGTCCACTGTGCAAATTATTTTTTACATCAATTTTTATTTGTTCATGTTATGACAGTAATATCCTTTGTACAACAGATATTAGATTAGGCTCCAAATTAGTGATCACACGACAAGTACTACTTGCTGTATATTTGATGATGAAGCTCAAAGAATGCTCAAGACAATTATCGCTAACTTGCTAGATTCACTAAATGGAAATACTGAACAAGTTCCTAAGGTTATAAACCAGTTGTGTGGAAAAACACTTATCTTTCGATTCAAACTCAACGAGCAAAACTTAACTCAGGGAAAGGAATACTATTTAGTTAAAAGAACATTTGAGCCAGACGAAAAGCTTGAGTTGAAGCATATGGACGATAAAAATGAGGTAATTGGATATTTATTTATCATGATTTAATGAAATTATTTATCTGTTTCTTACTACGATTAAAAATCTTTTAATTTATCATACAGGAAATGCCTAGCAAGGAATTGTCAAGTGAAAAGACAGCAAATGCAATGCAATTAGAACATTTGGAAGATATCAGCAGAGTAAACGAGGACGATATGTCACTAAAGGTAAAGAATATATCTGATGTGTTTAATTGCATTTATTATAATATTTCATGTTTGAATATATATTTAAGCTTCAGAAATAAATTATTTATTATATTGTTATGTTTTGAACATGTCAACAACAATAATGGTTCTACAATCAAGAGGATGACAGAATTGGATTCAAATGTTGACCTATCAGAAGAAATTCATATTACAAAACGTAAAAATCGGCTACTTTTGATAAACGCAAAAAATATGTTTCTACATAAGACGTAATCAATTCTAAAAAATTAACCTTGTGTGATACATTAGAAAATGTAAAATCTTAAGTTTGACAATTTGGACAAAAAAATAAAAAAAATGAAAACATTTGAATAGAATTAACTTCAAATTTAAAAGAAGGATAAGTACATAATAAGGGTAACTCCAAGACACTAGCTAAAATGACTTGGCTAGCTAAATTTTGAAAAAAGTCTCAAAAACACTCTTCCAACAGACTAGCTATCTGCCCAACTAGCTATCCTGACTAGCTAAATTCGTTGCTCCGCTAGCTATCTTTGGCTAGTGGCTAGTGACTAGCTATCTTGATTTTCATGAGTATGACAGGCGAGACCCACTAGCGGTGGAGCATATAGAGAGTTCAGTTTAGAGAGGCTGTTGAATGTCAACAATTTTTTTCTACCTATTTCATTTTACATACTAGCTAAATCATGATTTTAGCTAGTGATTTTTAGAGAGGCTCTTGGAGTTGCTCTAAAAGCTAGCTAGCCGCGCTATTTGCGCGGGCCAACTTGCTAGTTCTAAGCATTAGATATATGTGCATTTTTATTTGCGGTTGCATAAATAGCATTTTCACGAATGCTGATGTTCGGGGTGGTGTCGCTACAAATATGTATCACTACCAGAATCCTCACCTTTGCCCGGAGCCAAGTGCTCTGGGCAAAGGGTGGTTTCCTCTCAGTAGGTACCAAGCGGAAACACTCGGCAAATAGCTCTCGGCAAAATTCTGCAGGCAAAGAGCTCTTTGCCGGGAGCCGCACCCCGGCCCCACGGCACACATCTGCCGTGAGTGCTCAGCAGCAGATGAGCGGTGCTTGACGTCGAGGAGCTGGATGCTGCTAGCGCAAAAGCTCCAGAGTGCGCCATGCTCGCACGAGACCTACTGTGGCGACCTCCCTCATCGCCGGAGTCAGCGAGAGCTTGGGGAAGTTGGGTCTTGCCCAGTGCCCGAGCACGCTCCTCACGGCGGCGGCATAGGCATACGTGCCTCCATGGAAGTCACGTACGAGCTGATCTGGATGGCCTTCTTCAAGAACGGGTTCTAGAGCTTGTCAGGATACCTCGTGCTGTGCATCTGCATGCTGTTGTACCTCATCACCAGCAGCACGGTCGCTCCCAATGTTGCACAAATATCGTCCCTCACCGCCGCCGCCGCCTACCTCACTAGCTCGACAACACTGCCCGACATCCTCGACAGGAACACTAGCTATAGCTCTCAATCGATTAAGATTGCCACACCACCTCGTGCAGGTAGGCCTCATGTGGTTTGGGCTTAGATTGAGAGCTTGCCAGCATTCTGATCGAGCATGCCAAACAACATTGTCGATTTGGCAAGGCAGGCGACTGCAGCCGCAAGGGCTAAGGGCTGTCAGGCACAGGAGGCGGTCGTGCTGCTAGAGAGGAGGTACATCGACGTACAAAAGCACAGCAGGAGGTACGCTACCACGCTCTGGACCCGTACATGAAGAAGGAGATTTGGATAAGTTCGTACGTGACTTCCTTGGAGGTCGTGCACGCTTACACCACCACTGCGAGGAGCATGCTTGGGCACTGGGCCAGGCCCATCAAATATACAGCAAGTAGTGCTTGTCGTGTGATCACTAATTTGGAGCCGAATCCAATATCTGTTGTACAAAGGATATTACTGTCATGACATGAAGAAATACAAATTGATGTAAAAAATAATTTGCACAGTAATGTTACCTGGGAGTTGTTGCTTCTGGACATATGTTGCACTTACAACAATGATATTTGTTGAGTATCTTATTACACATTTTGTTGCAATCATTGCAGGACATGTACCACCACAAATCATTGTCTAAACGATCAAGTGTAGCTCTTGATGTAAAAATAAAATCCTGTAATGTAAAATGTAGCATAAGAATTCAGCAAAACAGAGGTTCAGTTCTCAAATAAGTATAGTTACAGAACATATTCATGTAGTACTACCTGATCTGTTGGGTTGTCATGCCTCATTTACTGTGGCGACCTCCCTCACCACCGGAGTCAGCGAGAGCTTGGGGAAGTTGGGTCTTGCCCAGTGCCCGAGCACTCTCCTCGTGGCGGCGGCATAGGCGTATGCGGCCTCCATGGAAGTCGCGTACGAGCCGATCTGGATGGCCTTCTTCAAGAACAGGTTCTAGAGCTTGGCAGCATACCTCGTGCTGTGCATCTGCATGCCGTTGTACCTCATCACTAGCAGCACGGTCGCTTCCAATGTTTCACAAATATCGTCCCTCACTGCCACCACCGCCTACCTTACCAGCTCGACAACACTGCCCGACATCCTCGACAGGAACACTAGCTATAGCTCTCAATCGATTGAGATTGCCACACCACCTCGTGCAGGTAGACCTCATGTGGTATGGGCTTAGATTGAGAGCTTGCCAGCATTCCGACAGAGCATGCCAAACAACATTGTTGATCTGGCAAGGTAGGTTACTGCAACGGCAAGGGCTAAGGGCTGTCTGGCATAGGAGGCGGTCGTGCTGCTAGAGAGGAGGCACCACGACGTACAAAAGCACAGCATGAGGTATGCTACCACGCTCTGGACCCGTACGTGAAGAAGGAGATTTGGATTGGTTCGTACGTGACTTCCTTGGAGGTCGTGTACGCTTACACCACCACTGCGAGGAGCATGCTTGGGCACTGGGCCAAGCCCATCTTCCGCGAGCTCTCCCCGTGATCGACTGTGAAGGAGGTGAACGCACAAGATCTCGCGTGGGTGAGGCATGCTCCTGATCCCACGCACTAGCAGCATCCGACACCCCGACGTCAGGCACCACTCATTTGGTGATGGGCACTTGCTCCACCTGGCAGTGCGTCACATCGCCAGTGTTTCCTTTCTAGGGCATGGTAGTGCCACCGGTCATGCAGCTCTTGTACCGTCCAAGTTCCATCGCCACTGTCGGTGGACTCTACGTCCTGGCTTTTGTGCCGAGCATACTCGATCTTAGCAAGCTAATTCTCAACACTCCGTCGAGCAACGCATGAAGCAGCACAAAGCTCAGCTCGACTGCCGCCACCCCAATCCACTGCGAGCTGCCCAACCTAGCGGCTATTGCAATTGAGCCTGGTTACACTACTAGGGAAACAGGTTTTAGTGCCGGTAGGAACCCCCTTTTAGTACTGGTTCCCAAACTGGTATTATTCAATCGATACTAATGTGAAGAGGCATTTGTACCGGGTATTTCACCCGGTACTAATGTGGTGGGATGCCCCGTCGCCATCTGTCGTCGTCCCCGTCCCTGTTTTCCCTTTTTTCTCTTTTTTATTTTCTCATCTCACTTATCTCAATCTCTACCTCAATCTCAATCTCAATCTTTTACAAACATTTACACACACATTTACATCTCAAACAAATTTCACAGTAGGAAGACAAGAAAGAGGGAAAGGACAGCAAGAATCAACAAAAAAATCCTTCTCGATCCAGGCCTCATCGGCCAGGGTCACCGCGCCCGCGCCGGCCGCAGTGACCTCCTGCGCCGGCCATGGCGGCCACCGCGTGCTGCATCGAGCTCCCAGCGAGCTCCACCGGCCCCCGTGCGCACGGCCTCCCGCCCCGCGCACCGGCGAGCCACCAGGGGCTGGCCGCGAGCCCACCGCGTACCTAGGAGCCACCATAGCATGTCGGGGAGCCGCACCCTCGGCTCGGAGGCCTTCCTCCGCGGCTCCATCATCGCCTCGCTCTGAGCTCCGATCCAACGCCTGGGATGAGAGAGAGAGAGAGAGTGTTAGATATAAGGATAAGAAAGGAATGGAAGGAAGAATGAGAGAGGCAGAGGCAGCGGTGCTGATATTTGACTAAGTGTTGGAGGGCGCGGGGGCAGTGACAGCAGTGGAGGGCATCTGTACCGGGGATTCTTTTGCCCTGGTACTAATGTGCCCGCACTAGTACCGGGGCTAGTTCCCACCTGTACTAATGTGGCCAACCCACCCAGTACTAATGTGGCTTGGCCACATTAGTACCGGGTGGGAACTAGCCCCGGTACTAGTTGGGCCCACGTTGCAGGTCGGCGGGTCTTCTTGAAGGTCGGGTCCACTTGTCAAGGACATCTGGGACCCTGCTGGTGGGGACCCATGGGTACCCATGTCTCTCACTATCTTTCACACTTGGAGTTTTTGTGTGGAAAAACTCTAAAGGGTAATACAATTGTCATCAATATGATGCAAAGACATGGTATAGCATGATATGAGGCTGAGGGACAAGCAAAATGGTTAATGGAACCCATACCCGGAGTTGATAATGGTTGACAACAGTAATAACCATTGAAGTAGTTCACTCCTATGACAACGAGTCAAGTGTGCTGCCAAACACATTGATCGGGACCTAAGAGCGTAGGTGGTAGTCCACGTGGTGAACTCGGAACTAGGTGAGTATGGTGGTGAACACAGGGAGACGAGGGGGTTTAGACTTGTTCAGGCCTCCGAAGAGTAAAACCCTACCTCCAGTTGTGGTGGATTATGCGGGAGGATGAAGATGAGATGTCCCCTTGAATGGAGTCCTTGGCCGCCTTATATGGGGAGGACGGACTAGGGCTTCCATTCAAGGTCGGTTACAATTGTGGGAAGCTTATCTCCCGGATTACAAGGAGTATCCCGTGATACTCAGAGCTACTGGCGGTAGTGCACCGCGTCCTATGTCTTGACTTGCACGCCAAGTGTTGCGGATCTTCCGAGATCTTGATAAGGTCGCCCGAGGTTGTCGGAGCCACGGAAAAGGTCGTTGGGCCCATGTTGCAGGTCGGTAGGTCTTCTAGAAGGTCGGGTCCACTTGTCAGGGACATCTAGGACCCTGCTGGTGGGGACCCATGGGTACCCATGTCTCTCACTAACTTTCACACTTGGAGTTTTTTGTGTGGAAAAACTCTAAAGGGTAATACAATTGTCATCAATATGATGCAAAGACAAGGTATAGCATGATATGAGGCTGAGAGACAGGCAAAATGGTTAATGGAACCTGTACCCGGAGCTGATAATGGTTGACAACAGTAATAACCATTGAAGTAGTTCACTCCTATGACAACGAGTCAAGTGTGCTGCCAAACACATTGACACAAAGTTATATATTGTAAAGGAGTAAGTCCGGAATCACATGAAAATATTGCGCATATAAGAGACATGCAAGTGCTTGAGGATCCTCTTACAAAAAGCTTACCACCCAGTGCGCTTAGAGAATAGATCTGCGACATGGGTTTATGGTATAGTTTATGATTTCGGACGATAAAGGGCCCAAGGCTAAAGAATCTATTTCAGAACAAAGATGTGTGTTGTAGCTGTTAAACCTATCAGGAATTGACATGAATCGAGAATGACCGTGACGATGAAACATGCTCTATGCACTGATCTATAATGGAATACAAAAAGAGGTTAAAAGTATATGGTGAGATCAAGGAAGAGAATGTTAGGTTGATCTCTCCACCAATGGACCCAACGATCCATTGGGCCCTTGACTCGCGTCCTGACCGGGGATGCCCAACCCGTTAGAAGGCTGGTGGGCCCCTGTCGCGCAGTGCTATAAGAGGGAGTGGGGCCACGGGCTCAAGACACTAGGTTCGCCGCCACTACCGCAGTTCCCCACTCCTAACCCTAGTCTGATTGAGAGGGAAGCGCTGAGGCGACGGGAAGCACCACCAGCAGCTCGCTACAACCTCTACACCGACCGTCGCTGCCCGTGTGCAGATCGTCACCGACGAACCAGTGACGGACGCGAACAGAGGTTCCAGGTATGGCATGTAAAAGTGTTCTACCCACCTGTTCTACTCCTAGCCGATCTATGGATTCTATCAATGGTATCAAGAGCTGGTTCTAGTGAGTGGACAGAGATGGGAAAAGAAAGAAATGAAAGGAAAATCGTTCTCAGATCGAATCGAAAAAGCAAACCAAAAGAAACCCTAACCCTAACCCTAGATCGAGGTTCTAGAAAAGGGTGGCGGGAAGGAGGGTACTTACCTGCATCCTACCTCACAGCAGCAATCACCGACAGCAGTCGACTCGACACCGTGCGCCGAGATTAGAGGGAACCATGCCGCTGTGCGGGTCACCCTCGCCCCCGGCATCGGGCCAAGAGCACTACCGAGAGGCCGCTCGATGGTGACGCGCTCACCTGAGCGCCGACCAGTGGCCCCGCGGCAGCGCCGGCCGCTATCCGCTCCAGGACGCCATGACCGCTCTCTCGGGTTCGAGTGTGGCTCGGGTGAGGGAGAGAGAAAGAAGGAAGGAAGAAGGGGGGAGCCGGTCCTCATCGTCGCCTGCCGTTGCCCGTCACGGGATTGATAACCCCACCGCTATCGGCCTGCAGGCGAGAGACGCGGGGGAGACAGAAATGAAGCTAGGGTTCGGGGGAGCCAGCGGGCGCCGTTTTGCTCTAGCGAGGAGCGCGGTCGCCCGTCGGATCTAGGTCAGCGGTACTGGAATGGCCGTGATCGGTCGGGTGCTGTTGGACCAGATGTGGCCCAAGAGGGCGGAGGCGCTGGGCCGGATTGGCAGCACAGCCATCAGCTACTGGGCTGTGAGCCCACGCGCACGCATAGAGAAGGCCACGGGCCGGTTTCGTCGCTGGGCCGCATGTACAGTGAAGTCACTTTTCGGCCTAAGAGGGAAGGTGGCGCGGGCTTGTTGAAGGCCCGACCGTCGGTTTGTGGGCCGCGGGCGCGTGGAGAATGACTGTGGGCCAGTTTTTCGCGTTGATCCGAATGAACAGTGATGCTTATTGATTATTTTGATGAATTTCAGAAGCAATTTTTTATGAATTTTGTATAATTATGATCTCTACTCAAGTTGAACCAACGTGTTATTTGTTTAGAGATTAGAAAAGTGATAGAATTGCTTCTGAATAGTATCTTATTTCATGAATTTTATTCATGTTTTCCGCTGAAAAAGTTTAAATTGTTGTTCCTTCATATTAAATTAAAGGAAAAGGTTTATTAGTGAAAAGTAAATAAAAGAAAATATACTTCGGACGGAGTATTAATTTAAGGCAGAGTTTTGGCAAGAACGTCAAGATTTTAACCTCTACTCAATTTTGAACCAACGGGATGAATTGTTTAGAGAGTTAATCCAGTGTAAAGAAATGTTTAGAAGTGTGATTGCTTCTGAAAAGAAAGAAAAGTTTTCCACTGCAAAGTAAAAGTATCATCCTCTAATTGGATTGGATCCAACTAGTAATTTAATTAGTGGATTAGAAATGATATTTATTTAAAGATAATTATGGTATTATTATTTTCTGACCAACGTTGATGATAACAATATTATAATTTTATGAGTCTTATGTTTACAGTTAAAGTCTCTGATAATTTTTGCATCAAAGTGATCAATTATCATAGAATAAATAAAGATCAAGAAATGTTGTTTTCTTGTTTCTGCGTCTATTATGATGTTTATCTTTCAATTAAATTGGAACCAACGAGAAAATTTAATTGAAAGAATAGTTTTGAAAAGTTTTCCCTGTGGGTTAGATCCACATTAAAGTTAAAGTCAGCTTCCGTTGTATTAAGTTCAAGATAAAGTTGTTACATTGGTTTTGGTTTTGCCAATGTTTATGTGAAGTCTGATATCTCTGCTCAAATTTGAACCCAGGGGAAAATTTGTTCAAAGAATAGAGAATATTTTAGAAATACTTTTGACAAGTATTAATTCTAAATTTAAAGTTTCATGATGTTGTCATTTTCTGACCAACGTTGATACAATGTTATGATATGATGCATTAATTCTATTTCTATGATTAAAGATTTGGAATTAATGTAAATGAATAAATGATGTTTTACTCTATTTTCTGCCCAATGGTGATATAGAATAGAATAAAAAGTTTCAAAGTTTCATAAGTTTAAAGTTTGGATTATTATCAAATATTTTCTCAGACAGAAGACCTTTCTGTTTTCACTCATGAAAGCATTAAGAAAAGTTTGTTGAGTACTTGTGACTCAAAAGATGACAAAGAAAGAAGACCATAGCATGAGGGACTATGTTCTCTTCACATAATGGCTTCAAAAGAAAAGATTCAAGGATATTGATCCAAGAAAAGAGATAGTCATTGAGAGTCTTGAGAAATGTTTTCTTTTGTACTCTTTATGATGAGGAATTTATTTCCAGTTCAGTCATCATGATAAAGTTGCAATAAGTCATATGTATGTTTAATTTGACCAATGTTGGATTAAGCATGTGTGTGTTACAATTTATTCGGATTTATTTCTGAATTTGATGATTGAATATGCATACGAGAGAACCAATCTTGTCATGCTTGTTCCTTCCAGGGAATTACATAAAAGTAAAAGGGAAAAGGAATGCTGCCTAAAGAAATCATTTATGAATGATAACATTCAAAGATCAAAGAATTGTTAATTTTTGGGCTTAAAAGAGAATAAGAGGATAACATTTGTACAAAATTACAGAATGGGAAGTTTATTTCCTAGCCATGCTTGACATTTTAAATGCTAGTAATGATGTCAATGTGCCGTAAAAGAAGATTAAGAAGTTCTTGTCCTCAAAGTTCAAAAGGAAGTTCTGCGTGAATGTCTTTCACTATAAGGATCGAGATTCACCGAGATAAAAGAAAAGGGGTATTGGAACTATCGCAAGAGGCATACTTAGAAAAGATACAAAGAAATATAGTATGCATGCGAGTAAACCTACGCCTATTCCTATCATCAAGGGTAATGGATTTAGGAGTTTTTATGTTCCAAGAGTCAATATGAAATGGATTAAAAGAATATGGTACCATATGCTTCAGCTATTGGAAGCTCAGTGAATACAAAAGATAGAACTTACCCTGACATAGTTCATATATCCGGGTTGTTTTGGCAATGCCTAGTCCAGATATACATCACTGGAATGGAGTTGAGTGTATCAGTCTCATGCTAAGTTGAAAAGATCAAGTGCTCTCAAAAGGTTGTGAGTACAAAGATATAATTTGTGAAATGTGTAGCGAAATCCACAATTGTCGCTAACTTTCACACTTGGAGTTTTTGTGTGGAAAAACTCTAAAGGGTAATACAATTGTTATCAATACGATGCAAAGACATGATATAGCATGATACGAGACTGAGGGACAGGCAAAATGGTTAATGGAACCTGTACCCGGAGTTGATAATGGTTGACAACAGCAATAACTATTGAAGTAGTTCACTCCTATGACAACGAGTCAAGTGTGCTGCCAAACACATTGACACAAAGTTATATGTTGTAAAGGAGTAAGTCCGGAATCACATGAAAATATTACGCATATAAGAGACAAGCAAGTGCTTGAGGATCCTCTTACGAAAAGCTTACCACCCAGTGCACTTAGAGAATAGATCTGCGACATGGGTTTATGGTATAGTCTATGATTTCGGATGATAAAGGGCCCAAGGCTAAAGAATCTGTTTCAAAACAAAGATGTGTGTTGTAGCTATTAAATCTATCAGGAATTGACATGAATCGAGAATGACCGTGACGATGAAACATGCTCTATGCACTGATCTATAATGGAATATAAAAAGAGGTTAAAAGTATATGGTGAGATCAAGGGGGAGAATGTTAGGTTAATCTCTCCACCAATGGACCCAACGGTCCATTGGGCCCTTGACTTGTGTCCTGATCAGGGACGCCCAGCCCGTTAGAAGGTTGGTAGGCCCCTGTCGCGCAGCGCTATAAGAGGGAGTGGGGGCCACGGGCTCAAGACACCGGGTTCGCCGCCACTGCCGCAGTTCCCCACTCCTAACCCTAGTCCGATTGAGAGGGAAGCGCTGAGGCGACGTGAAGCACCACCAGCAGCTCGCTACAACCTCTACACCGACCGTCGCTGCCCGTGTGCAGATCGTCACCGACGAACCAGTGACGGACGCGAACAGAGGTTCCAGGTATGTCATGTAAAAGTCTTCTACCCGCCTGTTCTAATCCTAGCCGATCTATGGATTCTATCACACATTAGTACCGGATACCAAAATAATAGGTACTAATGTGAAAATCTACATAGGACGGAAGTCTGTTTCCCTAGTAGTGTTAGTCGGTCGTTGGGGGACAACTTTACTAACATCGATGGTGTGCGTCCTCGTCTGCTACACCTATGTTCAGTTGGGCATAGTAAGGACTAACAAGGTAGTGACTGCGGGTCAAGGCAAATCGTTTAGGACAGCGATATAGTCTCCAAAGCCTAATTTTGACTTCTTATTTTTATAAAAAAATATTTGTTAAAACTGACATATGTATACTTTTATGAAAGTATTTTTCAAGACAAATCTATTCATGTAGTTTTCACATGTTTAAACTCAACAACTTAAAAATTATTCATGATTTATATTCCCAATATTTGACTGAAATCTTGTCCAAAACGACTTGCTTCATGAGTATGGAGGGAGTATTCTTCATTCTGTTTACATGGACTTGTGTTGGCCTCCTGACAGTGAAATGTCACAACATATGTGTTGGTCCGATTGTGACCGTGGATTTTGTTGTAACTTTGTCTTACTTTTCCTATGTCTGCATACAAAAAGCCTAATTGCAAACTTGCACTCAAAAAAATGAAAAGGAAAAAAGCTAACTGCAGACCACTACCTTAGTATGCCCATTTTCGGTGCTAGTACCCTAGCCCAATGTTTTTTTATTAGCAGCCATTTTCACAGAATATCTTCACCATTGCTTCTTAGCAGTTTTTTATTTGGTTTTTTAGCATCCATGTTTTTCACACAATATCTTCTTCATTGTGTTTTATCTGTTTTTTTATTGGCCTTTCAGCAGCCATTTATTCCACACAAAATATCCTCAACATCGATAATCTATAGTTGCAACATTAAAAAGATATGTAAAACGACTTGGGATAGAAAATTCCCGTTGCAACATGAACGATATGTTTAATGCAACATTCGCCTTGAAACATATAGAAACAATAGTTGCAACATACTCCCTCCGTCTCAAAAAGAATGATGTTCTGGCATTCAAAATTTGTCCCTAAAAGAATGATGTTCTAGTATTTAAATACCATGCATGCATAATTTTGTGCATTGATCTTATGCATGCATGATTAGATGGAAACATATTTTCTCCATTTTCTATATGCAAACCTGAACTAACTAAGGGTACATGTGTCTTTTACTTTCACCGCTATCCTATCTGAAAAATTCCAAAACATCATTCTTTTTGGGTTGGATGGAGTAGATACAAAACTTAATCATTGCAATATATGTCGAGCAGTCCGTTTCTAAGTTTCCAGACGTCTGTTCTATAGTATTATCATTGCACCATAACTTAGATCCTGTTTAGTTGCTGAAATGGGCAAGGAATTCGGGAATTAAAACTGGGGAGGTTAGATTTGATTTCTTGGAAGTTTGATGTGCATGCATGGCGATAGAATTAAAATTATGAATTTTGTTTTGCTCATGAAATGGATTTGCAATTTAAGGACTAATTCCTCTCTCTAAAATTCCAAGTAGATAAAAATGTGCACTGAAATACCTAAAATCCGGGGAGTGTCTATCCCTCACCGAGGTGAAATAGAGGACCTCCTCATATGAATTTTCATCCATTGGATGAAAACTGGATTTCTCAGATCAACTCTTCTCTTTCTCTCTCTTTCTTATCCTCTCTCCACCCATCCTACGGTTCGCACGTCGCCCCCGAGGCTCTGACCTTTCTTCCTCCTGGCGAGTCGCGACGTGGGCCTCGTCCGCCACCCTACTGCCCAGGCCGCCCCACCCCGCCCGCGCTGGCCCCCTTTAGCCCCGGCCACCGCCGCCTCCTACCGCCATTGCCATCTCCGACCACCGCTGCTGTCGTCTCCAGCCACCACCGTTGCTTCTGTCCGCTCCCTCGCCCTGACGCCAGCCCATCCGTTGTCCTCTGCTACCCGATCGGTGGTGCCCCCAACCCGCTTCCTCCGCTGGTCTGGCCTGCCGCCGCCGGCCCTCCCTCTATGGCTGGCGGTGAGCAGCAGCACCCTGGCAACCCCAAAACCCCAAAACCGGAAACCCTAAGCCGAACCGTAACCTTGACGGAGTAGCTCACCGGAGTTGGAAAAGAAGGTGAGGATGGAGAAGAAAAAATTTATGTGTGGAGAGCCTCCAAATCACATGGGTGAGCTATAGCTTTTCCTAAAATGAGCCTTGCACGCTTGAGTTGGACTTTACTAGAATTTTTCATCTATATGAATTTTAATTTAGTTCAAATTTGAATTGTATTAAACTAAAAGTACCAACCCCAGCCCCTCACCTCCCTCCTATTTTTTATTTTCTTGAATACATGCTGTTAAAGCCTTCCTCTTAATTAAATATGTGCTAATTAAGGCACGCTTGCAAAAAAAATGTTATGGACCGTTTGTGTGCTTATGTTATGATTACATGAATACATGATCAATATTAGTCGCCGAGGCAAGATGTCTACATTACCATTCCAGAATGTTCTTGACTATATAATGTGGTTAAGCTAATGCATTTAGTGTCATGCTAAGGCAAGAATGAGTTTCTTGGCTTCCTTGTGTTTTTTCACCACTGAAACTAAGATCAATAGCCCTTTCATTCAATTTGACATAACAGGAAAATAACATGAAAACACTGAATTTATCCTTTTTCATTGTATCGTAAAGAATAAGAAGATACACCTACATGTGCTTAATCTTTTTGGTTTGTCAATTTCGTATATTGTTGACAAAGTCATGTTGATCTTGGATTTTTTTTACAAGCTAGTATAATATCAACTTCTCCTCTTATCACCTTTTTTTAATCAAAACTACACTAGTTTATTGAACAATTGAGTCCCACTGAAATCAAGGTTGAAGACGAAGCTACTATGATGACAATCATTTGCAATTTGAAGGAAACTCTTGTGAGTTGTGACAATCTCCGAAGAGCCCTCGGATTTGTTTATGTTATGAGTCACCCTATCTAATGGATCTCGACGAGAACACCTATAGATACAATATATATCACTTCTCGATATCAAACCGAAAATTGTCTACCGTGGACGATAGGTCATCACAAGAAAACATGTACATATGTTCAAAAGCTCAATAGCATCACCAAACAAATCACACAGCCACACAGATGCAATTCGGTATTTCCCTTCAATCGTCATGCCGTCTCTCCGCTTGCTGTGTGTTTATTTGAGATTCCTAGCTTCTCAGCATGAAAAATCAGAGGCCCAAACAAACTGCAAACTTCTCTTGCAGCTTCCGAAAAGCTGAGAGCCTAGAAAATCATGGTCAATGGAAAAACTCAATTTTAATATCTTTTATTATTATTATTGAACTTAGAAAGCTAAACACATATTTTAAAAAAAGTAGTTTTGGCTTTTTAGAAGAAAAAAAATCAACAACACCTTTTTAGAAAACGAGTGTCTATAGCTCACCCATCTCCTGACACGAATTTTTGGATCACTGGATCCCAAATCAACAGCTCAGATTTCCTCTTTCTCTCTCTTCCTTATCTCTTCCCTGCCCCCACACACTCTCTCTCCCCTTACCTAATCTCGCCCCCTCACCGTCGACAGGTCCTCCCCGCGCTCGCCACCCAGTCCGCTCCCACCCCGACAGTGCAGGCAGGCTAGGGTCTGCCGGGGAGCTTCGCGTCGACTTGTGCGGACCTTAGACTGCCCGCGTCGCCGTCCCGCCCCACCTCCATCCCCTCCCACCGTCAGCTACTTCCGCCAACGTGACCTCTGTTGACTCCCTTGCCCCTAGCGTTGGCCCGATCGCCATCTACAACCACGCACTTGACCATTAGTGTGCCCCCGCTGTTGTGCCTCACCGCCCCTGCGCCCACCACCTCTTCGTCGGGTCGGCCTGCCGGCGCCGACCCTCCCTCTATGGCTGGCAGTGCGCAGCAGTCCCCAACAACTTTGAAACCCTAACCCCGAAATCCTAATCCGAACCTCTAACCTCGCCGGAGTTGCACGCGGACTCACTGGAGTTGGAGATGAAGGTGTGAATGGAAAGAAAAAAATGTGGATGAGAATAGCCTCGAATTCACTCAGGTGAGATATAATTTTTGACTTTAAAAAATTAAAAAATTGCATATCAAACAAAGTAACAAACCAGCGAACAACTGTTTTTTTGAGTTCGGACTCATCGAGCCTCAGCGGATGCCACCGCTTCGCTGCAAAAGCGGCCTCAGCCTGTCAGCCAGCAGTGCCATCAAGAGACTTTCGCAACGGCTACCCCAGGGTTCGCCTGCCACTTGCAGTTTAGGTACAACCCAGCCATGCACCGTTCACTCACAACCTTTCGGCTGGTCTTGCCTTTCGCCACGCCATATCGGTTGCTTCCCGTGTTAACTTGCTCGAGCGTTATAGTGGGGAGTGCGCGCCTGGCGTGGCGTTCGACCGCGGGCACCACTACCAGTTCCACGCAAGTGTCCGGTCACGCTAGCGTTGGCCTGGGCTGCTCCTGCCCGGTGCCCAGCCGCTTCATCAAGTCGAACCATAGCCTGACGATATCCCCGTTTGGTGTCTAGCTACTAGATGGATGTTGTCCGGCGCGGCTTATTCGCTTGCGTATCATCGGTGGTGGGTGCTCGATCGGTGGCAGGGCAGCAATGCATTTGTCTTTGCCAGCAGCAGTCCTGCACAAAGCAACCACCCCCTGGATAAACTTTCTTGGTAAAAAAACTAAAACCCGAAGTGGTGAATGTGGTAATTTAAAGTATGGACAACTAGACGACTCATGTGTAAATCCGTAAAAACTTATTCATAAGGGTTGGCAAAAACAAAAGAACGTGTGAGAGATGAAAGAGTTGTTTGAGAGTGCTATATATGGTAAGGAGAGAAAAAAATACATGTATGAATGTGTGTACCTTTGTTTGCGGCTGCATATACGATGTTTCATGAATAATGGTGTGCGGTCCAGTTTGTTGTGGGTTGTCATCCACGCTAGCGTGAGTCACGAGAATGACGCTACGGATGTTTGTGTCGTATACGGCCTTTAGTGCCCCCCCATATATACCCCCTAGCACCCCGAACAAACACATCGGTGCCACATTTCTCCTCTTTTCGCCGCCTCGCCTCTTCCCCTTCTCCCAACAACCCTAGCCTAACTCAACCAAATCCCAAATCCCACTTCACATCCAATCCTTTGTGCTCGCGTCCATCGCCGCTTTTGTGACCTCGTGATTGAATCCGTCGACCTTCATCTCTACTTATGTTGCAATATATAGGACTAACTCTATCATCTCCAGGAGCACGGAAGGGGTAGGAACCTCGAATTCGACGGCGTGCATGGGTCAAAGCTACATGAGGATGAGGAAAGTTTAATTTCAAGCCTTGTGACAACATAAAGAAGCATCACATCAAGTCAGATCTGGTAAAGAACCTTCCTCGATTTTTTTCCGATTTACTTATTTTGTGATGGATTTCTATAAATCTAGATCTTGGTTGGTCGATTTATTATGATTTTTCATCCACAAATAGAAACATGTGAAACTATGGCTCTCTTCTTTTCTTTATTAGACGGTTGCCCACATCCTCTGATTAGGTTGGGGAACAAGGGAAAAGGAAAGGTTATGGTTCAACTTTATGATTTTTGCACTTCTCACTGTTTTTTTTAAAAAATCTTACTTTATACGAAGCTCGAGCATTTTTCATCTTTACCACTTCCGATTTATTTTTTTCTCAAATAGATATTCGTTTTTTAGAATTGGGCGAGCTCCAAAGAGCTTTTTAGATGTGGTGGATGGGAAGTTGAGCCTTGCCCAGCACCCACCACCGACGCAAGCAAGTCACGCCGGATAACATCTCGTAGCTCAGAGGTATTGAACACGGGGTATCGTCAGATGAGGCGGCCGAGGTCCGGCAGGAGCAGCCGAGCAGGCCTGGACGCCCGCGTGCGACTGGACTCTTGCGGCCGGACCGGAACCATTGCGTTCCCCGCCGAACGAGACACGCGAGCCCGCAGTCCGCCACCGCATGACGCGGCGCAAGCCTGAGAAAGAAAAGCTTGCGCTCGGCCGCCGTAACTATAGATGTCCAGACGGGCCTGGACACTAACACGATGTTGTAGTGTCAGTGTCGGCACGACATGATAGCGTGTCTGGACCGTGATCTCGGCACGCAGTGCCAGCACGAACACGACACAAAAAGTGACGGTCCATCTAAACACGAAGGCAGCCAAATAAAATTTCGGCCTGCCAGCTCATTATCCCGGCCCAGCTCAAACCCTAATCCCCATCCCACCAGCCGCTGACTGCCGTCGCTCATCGTCCTGGGTGGCGCCACCGTCACGGCCGTCGGCCCGTCGCGCTCCTCCACTCCGTCTCCTAGTCGCCTCCGTCCCTCCACCCCTCCCGTCAAGGCCGGGCAGCTAGTAGTGTGCCGCCACCGTGAGGTGTGGCCACCAGGCAGGCAAGCGCCGCCGCCATGGGGTGCGGTTGGATGCCACGCCGACCACCGCCGCCAATGAGGCACCGCCAGATGGGGATTTTTTTTTATTTCTTGAGTTATGAATTTGATTTGTGTGTATGTGTGATGGATTCATTTCGTAATGCCTTTGTTGATCTTTGCACCTTGTTTCGGATTGCTCCTCTCTGTTGCTCTCTTCCTGCTATCTTGGTGCTGGTGCTTGGGCCGGCACTAGCACGTCGTGCTAGGCGTGCCAGCGGGCTGACACGACACGACTAAGTGAGATGTGTGTCGTGCGTGGGCCAAGAGCTAGCACGGAATGCTGGCACGTCACGACACGACTAACGTATGGTGCCAAACCGTGTCGTGTGTGGGCCAAAGAGCCGGCACGGCATGCTGACACGCCACGACATGACTATCGTCTCGTGCCTAACCGTGTCGTGCGTATTCATGTCGCGTCTAGGCCTATTCATATAGTGTCGTAGTGGGCGGTCTAGTTGGACATCTATAGCCGTAACGCTCAAAGCAAACATGGCAAGCCATCGACGTGGCTTGGTGAAAAGGCGAGGCCGCCAGCCGGATGGTGCGAGTGGGCGGCGTGCTGGTTTGGACGCACACGGCCTCTTAAACCGCAGCCATTTAGAGGCAGCCGAGCAAGCCCAACGCCGGCGCGCGCGGCTGCACACTTAGCTTGCGTCCGGATAGGAACTTTGGCGTTCGCTACCGAACGACACACAGGCGTGCAGTCCCCCACCACATGACGTGTCGCGATCCAGGGAAAGAAAAGCTCGCGCTCGCCGCCGTAATGCTCGAAGCAAACACAGCAAGCGATCGATGTGGCCTGGTGAAAGGCGAGGCCAGCCGAAAGTCGCGGGTGGGCGGCGTGGCTGCAAGCATACGAGCTCTTAAACCACAGGCATTTAGCGGCAGGCGTCGCCGCGATCTCGATCGATCACCTATCGTTTCTGTCAAGAATGTCGAGCAGTATTGTTGTGCTGGCGTGACAGGCTGTGGCGGCGGCGAGAGCCTCGGCAACCCGGCCGCCTCCCGCGCCGCCCAGCCGTCGGCCCTCGCCGCCGCCGCCGCCTGCCTCGCCAGCTCCACAATACTGCTCGGCATACTCCAAGGAAACGATAACTGATCGATCGAGATCGCGGCGACACCTGCCGCTAAATGCTTGCAGTTCATGAGGTCGCGTGCGTCTAGACCAGCCACTCAGCCCACCCGCGCCTGCTTCTGGCTGGCCTCACGCCTTTTCGCCAGGCCACGTCGATCCCTTGCCCTGTTTGCTTCAAGCGTCAGCGGTGAGCACTGCTAGCTTTTCTTTCCTGGACTCGCGCCGCGTCATGCACGCGGTGGGGACTACTGCGCGACGGTGTGTCGTTCGGCGGTGGGCGGCATTGGGCTGCTCCTGCCGGACTTCGGCCACTTCGTCTCAAGTGAAACAAGTGACGATATCCCCGGGTGCTGCTACTTAGCGCGCGCTACGCGCGATCGATTTCCCTCATTCGTTCAGCCAACATCGGTGCTAGTTAGTACACTACACACTACGATATAGAGTTATGGCCACTACACTACACACTGCACATTCGTCCAATCAACATCAGTTATGCCTGCCCTGCCATCAGTCTGGTCACTACACTACACACTACACTGCGATCGATTTCCGTTGTATCTTTTCATTTTTTTAACTTATACACACAACTCCGATGCATAACTACAAAGTGCAAATTTTTGCCAGATAATTTTTAAGCATAAGTTTGATGGCACACAGACTTATGCGTACAACTTGTATGCACAATTGTTAGAAAAATAACTTGTGCGTATAATTTTTTCTCTAGCGACGAGTTATGGGCATAACTTTTTCTGTAAACGACGAGTTGTACGCATAACTTTTTTTTACTGATGAATTATACGCATAACTAATGCAGAAGAAAATTTTGTTAAAAAAAGGAAAAAAATAAAGAAAAGTAACCGCGTGTGGCCCACCGGCTGCCGCGTCGCACACGCGTGGGAAGGCATCACGGAGCGAGCGCTCCGCGCGCACAGTTGCAGATTTGGTTTTGCGCGATATCCTCGGCGGGTGTGGCTTGCTTGCAACGTCGGTCCCGCACGAAGCAACTGCCCCTGTGATAAATATAACAAGAAAATCATGATAGCTACTATAAGAGATCCAGATTTATTCCAGGTCGGAAACTAATTTACTCATTATATGTACACCAAAAGACCCGGAATTAATCCACTAGTAAAGATGTGTGGAATCAATCCAGCTGTTCGGTCTTTTATTGTACCTATCAATAAATTAGTTCTCGATCCGGAATAAATTCGGATCTTTATAGTATCTCTCATGATTTTGTAGGTATATCTATCATTTCCGACCGGATTGAATCTGATGGAAACGAACAAGCCCTTAGCATGCGGCCGGATAGGAACTTTGGCGTTCGCCGCCGAACGACACGCGGGCGTGCAGTCCCCCACCACATGACGTGTCGCGATCCAGGGAAAGAAAAGCTCGCGCTCGCCGCTGTAATGCTCGAAGCAAACACGACAAGCGATCAACGTGGCCTGGTGAAAGACGAGGCCAGTCGAAAGTCGCGGGTGGGCGGCGTGGCTGCAAGCACGCGAGCTCTTAAGCCGCAGGCATTTAGCGGCAGGCGTCGCCGCGATCTCGATCGATCACCTATCGTTTCTGTCGAGAATGCCGAGCAGTATTGTTGCGCTAGCGAGACAGGCTGCGGCGGCGGCAAGGATCTCAGCAACCCGGCCGCCCGGCCGTCGGCCCTCGCTGCTGCCGCTGCCGCCGCCTGCCTCGCCAGCTCCACAAGACTGCTCAGCATACTCAACGGAAACGATAGCTGATCGATCGAGGTCGCCGCGACGCCTGCCGGCTAAATACCTACGGTTTATGAGGTCGCGTGCGTCCAAACCAGCCACGCCGCCCACCCGCGCCCGCTTCCGGCTGGCCTCGCGACTTTTCGCCAGGTCACGTTGATCCCTTGCCCTATTTGCTTCGTGCGTTAGCGGCGAGCACTGCTAGCATTTCTTTCCCGGACTCGTGCCGCGTCATGCGCACGGTGAGGACTACTGCGCGCCCGCGTGTCGTTCGGCGGCGGGCAGGCGGGCGGCGTTGGGCTGCTCCTGCCGGACATCGGCCACTTCGTCTCAAGTCAAACAAGTGTCGATATCCCCGGCGGGTGCGGCTTGCTTGCGTCGTCGGTCCGCACCAAGCAACTGCCCCTGTGATAAATTCTCATGGTAAAAAGATGAAGTAGTAAATGAGATATATTTTGTCAAGTAATGGACGGATGAGCAAACTACTTGGTAATAAGGTTTGGAGAACAATTGGAATTTGAGAGACGAGAGAGTGGGCTAAGGGCTGGGGTGAGAAAGAAATTCTAAGCATTGGATTTGTGTATCTTTAGTTGTGGTTGATTAAATGGCGTTTCACGAGTGTTCTGAAGTGTGAGGCGGGCTGCCGTGTGTTGTGTGCTATCGATGTCGTCCATGTCGCGGGAATGTCGCTACAAATTATATGTATATCTAAATTACTGGATATGGCATTTTTAGTCCCTACATAGTACTGTATACCAGTAGCGGCCTGTGAACGAAAGCATGGACACCTCATTTCTCATCTCTCTGCTGCCTCCTCTCTTCCTCTTCCCAATACAGCTAGCCCTAGCTTAAATAAATCAAATCCAACTTCACTTCCAATCCTTTATGACTAACTGTCTACAAGACCGCAAAAGGGTTAGGAATTTCAAATTCCACGCCACGCATGGGACAAGCTTATATGAGGGTAAGGAATGTTTATTTCGAACGTTATTGACAACATGAAGAAAGCATCATATATCATCTAGTACCTCCTGTTACAAAATTAACATGGTCTAAGATTAATTTGATTCTCGAAATACTATTAGCAATAAGAAACAGATACACTAGTACTAAAAAACACAAGAGGAATCAACAAACCCTACACATGCTAGTAAAACAATAAAGGAACAGATCCAAATATCCATCATGGCATGTGCAGGAAGAGATGCAATCGATATACTTACAGTGCAACCCACGTGAAGTTGATGACGGCTGGAAGTCGAAGACGATGTAGATGCAGATGTAGTCGATGTAGCTGTGGACGAAGTCGGAGTAGAGGAAGCAGTGATGAGTGGTCGTGAGAACGCTTCCCAGAAACCTTATCGCTGGCACCCGTGCAGATCTTCAGATGACCGGCGTTGGTTCGGAGACACCGCTCTCCCTCGATCCGCTGCACGACGGACGGAGGAACGATAGTAGCTCGGATGGCGGCACGCGCAGCGGAGTAGATGAGAAAAGCGAGTTGTGGCGTGAGACCTCCCCGTCAACAGGATGTCTCCTCTTATAGGGGAGGAATGCAACCTCCCTTGTTTCGATCTGCCAGATATCCAGGAACCGCCCCCTGGTATCTCTCGACGTCCACCCCACGAAGTCGTCGCACGTTCGAGGACGTGCTTATCCCGTTCCGAGGGCAGACGTGGCAGTCTAGGTGTTGGCGATGTGGACCAAACAAAACAACAACAAAAAGAGAATTCCCGGATAAACACGTTGCGATCGTGCATCGTCCCAAGTCACAAGTCACACGATAATCACGCGTAAAATACGCGATACGCGCGCGCATGCATGTTCTCTTTTCCATTGCCTATCACTTGGAGTACTCTACAAGAACCTTCCTTATAAGTTGGTCCTCATCTCCATAGAATAGCAAGGTGGCACTAAACCCCTATGCATTCTCTCCACACCACATCAACTTTCCTAGATGAAATAGTGGCCGATTTAATTGCAGCCCAATATCTGTCACAACAAGTTGTTGGGCCATAAATTCCAACAATCCCCACCAAAAGTCAATGTTTTCAAGTTAATTACTCCACTGGATGTTTTTATCCCAGCTTTAGAGTGTAGACCCATCACGGGTTGAGCTACACCTAGCACTTCATGTTTCGCTCACTCACAACTATGCAATGGACAAAGCCTTGAATTGCTAGTCTTGTGTAAGTAAGGTTCCCATGGGTGCAGTGCTGATACTTGGCCGCCAAGAGCCATGCCTCAGGTTGGAGCATTACGGTCATGCTCCCGTGTCTATTCATGAACTCGTTTGAGATTTCCCACATCTCATAGACCGCGACTTCACGGTCGAGCTCATATAGGTGTGTCCTTCTAAGGTACCCTGCAGGGCGATACCTTGCTGTTTTCTCAGCCTTAGAACACATTAAGACAACTGTCATCCTCCCATGCAGTCAGGAGAGTACGCATCTATTAGCAAAAGTGGGTACATTTAGTGTACTCTCTAGTCATTCTTGCAGCTTGTTTTTCCCATCACCTTATTCACGGGATCTCCGATCAAAAAGGGTTGGGTTACCACTGAAGAACGATGTTGGGTACGAGGAAGTCCCAAACAGAGTTAGAGTTATTTAATGAAGAACACAATCAGCTCGTTCACAATCACATGTATTAACTAGATGAATTTCCTTGGAACATTACACATTCAACTTTCCAAAATGGCGACCCCTTTACAATAGGGCAGGGGTCTCCTTTTATAGTGCTCAAAGACTAAAATTACATTCCAATCTTGCCCTACATCTTCAGCATCTTAAGAGAATATTCAGGGGCAGACTTGGGCTTTTGCACTTAACGCGGATTTGGTGCCGTAGTTGGCGGAGCGCAAATGGCGCCGAAGACAGTGGAGCGGAGGATGCGCCGCAAAAATCGGAGACAGTTCTGTGTTGCAACAGCTTTTGACTGAGTCGTCACAGCTGAATCTTCGAGGAGCCCGGGCTTCACAATCTTGTTCCTCCCAATGCTGCCTCCACCAGAGATTCTTGGGCTTCGAGGCTTGGTCCTGAAATCGGGAAGCATCGAGCTGGCGGGACCTCTTCAGCGGAGCTCCGACCCTCGCCCCCTGTTCACCTTGAGATAACTTTTAGGAGCTTTGAACTCTTTCCTGCAAGAAAAAGCTTGAAACAGATTAACCTTACTCCTCTTGTCACGCGATGAACTTGTCGAAGCCCAGATTCCTTAGTCTTCTTGAAAAAAAGAAGAAGTCTATCGAGATTAAATTCCCTGAGCGAGTGAGTTCTCCGTTCCACTGGCAACAAGAACATCCCGAAGCCCTGCGAATCCCGAAGCCCTGCCAGTGCTCCTCACACTAACCCTCGCACTCTCCTGTGGGTTAGTTTATCTTTTCCCCTGAAAGATTGCGAAGCCCAAAGTTTATGTTTGACTTTTTTGAAAAAGGCTGAAGCCAAATGGTCTTCTTATTCTGGCAAACCCCCGGTGCCCAGAAGTGATGTTTTCGACCACCCCAACAGTAGCCCCTCGAGGAGAAGTGTTAAGTGACAAGATTAACCTTCTCCTCGATTTTGTTTTTGCGATCTTAATATGAAGAAAACGTCACCTTCGGCGACGGGGAGTTTGTGGGCTTCCCTTGCTTTGGCTTCGCGCGATTTACCCTTCAAAACGACACGAATCGCTCCTTCTTGAGGCGCCTGTTCGCATTTCGAGACCGTTACTCTTCTTCTCTCTCCTCAGGCTATAAAAGGGGGGTCGGGGTCCCCTGCTTTTTTACTCTTGTCGAAGCTTTTTAGCCCCTGGTTTGCGCGCTTCAGCTGCTTTAGGATTCGTGCTTGCTTGCGAATTTCGTCTTAGCTACTGCTTTTCGAGTTTGTTCCTTTGTGGAGCCTAAACCTTTCTATTAGTTCTGGCTCGAGTGAGGCAGACTACGCGGCCAATGACTGAGGAAGAGATAACTGCTTACGTTGCTCCAACCGAAGTCCCGGAAGAGCCAGCCGTTGATATTGTTGATTACGAGTCGTCTCCAAAGGCTAACGAATCCTCTTTAGGTGATGATCTTTCGGCGGTAGAGGCTTCGCCGTCAGACCTTATGGCCGGACAGGAGCCTAAGACTACGTCCTTTGTTCTCAGAGCTTCGCTGGTTTTCGAGAACTTGATCAAGTATTATGAGGAAAAAGGATTTTTCCCCGAAGGTGTTGCCCGTGCTTCGGAGGGGGAAACAACTCCGAAGCCCAAGACTAGTGAAGCTGTAGTTTTTCGTGATTTCTTCCATGCTGGCTTGAGGTTTCCTTGCTCTCAGCGTCTTCCTGAGATCCTTGATCGCTACAGTGTTAAGCTGCACCAGCTGACACCGAATGCATGTGTGTACTTGTCGAAGTTTTTCTTTGCTGTGCGTTCTTGCGATGACCGAGTTGATACCGAAGCTTTCATTTGGTTCTATGAGCTTCACGTCTAGAAGCAAAACTTTCGGTTGGATGGGGATCCTGCTATCTACGAAAAACACTTTGGTTGCATAACCTTCACAACGCGGAGGAAGAATACCAAGAAAGATATCGACAGAGTGGAGCTCAGTCCTGCTCATAAGAACAAGTGGGATGACGACTGGCTATCTTATTGGTTCTACGTGAAGGTCAATATGCCTCGTGGCTCTGATGGGACTGCTTACTATCCTTTCAGCATCTCGACCATGATGCCTTTGAGTTATGTGACGGGTCCTGACTTTGCGAAGACCAGAGGCTTCAAAGACTGCGAGAAAGCTTTCTGCTTGGCTTCGCAATTTATTCCTGGCCGTGATGTCGCAGAGGAGTTTGTGGCCGCTGACATTTGGCCTCTCTCTGCAGGTTGAAACCCTCGAGAGGTTAAGTGGCTCTCTGTTGATTGGTTTCCAAAAAAAATTTCCTTTCCTCGTTTCGGGCTAGGAATGCCTGAGGGGAGAAATGCTCACGAGTTTGTGGGTGAAGTGGAGCGTCGTGTGGTGGATCTACTTGGTCCCTACACAGAGGCGGAGTATCAAGCTTCGCGAAAGTTGGCCACTGGAGGCCGTCGTGTTAACCGTGTTTTTTCTGAACTTGGGATTGAAGTGGACGATTGTCCGAAGCCCAAGGCATCGACTAAGCACACTAGCGATTCCGCTCAAGCTGTGTCGGATCCGGTTGACGCTGCGAAGAAAAAGAAGAGATCTGTGACTTCTCTGAAGCCAGCTGATGAAGCTGTTGTTGCTGACTCATGGAAGACCGTGGCTCCGGTGTCTTCTTCGAAGACAAGTCAACTTGAGCACGCTAAGAAGAAGCAAGTTGCAATTCAGGAAAGCAACCCCGCTATTGAGAGGACTTCGAAGCCTGGGCTTCGTCGCAAGAAAGGTGACTCTAAGCCGAAGCAAGCGTGTCGTATTGTGAACATTCTTGGTTCCTCTGATACCCTGGAATTCCTAGATTCAGGGATCGTTTGGTCGTGCCAGAGGTGGAGAAGACTGTTGTGTCTGGTTTAAAAGACACTGTTGCGGACCTCCTTAGTGTGGAGGAAGCTGGTGGTTCGGGCAAGGCCGAAGAAAGTGTCAAACCCCCCGGAGCTGATAATGATCAGGATAAAGGTAGCGATCCTTCGCGCCTGGGCAACCCACCTAATGCTTCTGGTGATGCACAGGTGTCGCCGAAGTTCATGCAATCTTTAGCTGAGACTGTGAGCTCATCTGGTGCTGTGGAAGGCCACACCCTGGAGATGGTTTTGGCGGAGCGGAGCACCTTCGACCCTTCGACCTATTCCTATAACAAGGCTGTTTGTATGAGGGACTTACAACCTTTATTGTCTGTTCGCTTGCCATTTTATAAGAAAAGTGGGGTGATAAGAGTCTCATGTGCTCTGGGAGCTAAGGGATTCTACTCGACTTGTAGGCGTGACAGCAGGAGATGCTCCGCAGGTTGAAGGCACGCCTTTTGTTAGTCAAGAGCTGGAGGATGGTGAAATTCCCGGGGCCGAAGCTTCTTTTGTAATTGTGAAGCAGCCAGGGACCGGTACCGCTACCGGGCCATCGGTTCCCTTCGACCCTCAAGGTTTACTCCTGCTATTTGTTTTTTTAAAGCTAATGGGTGTGAAACTTTTTGTGCGTATTTTTACAGTTTATGAGAAAACTTTGGAAGATATGGAGGCCGGTCAGCTGGCTGGACTATCAGCTGAGCTATGTTATAGATCAATGATTTCTAGCAGGAAGTTGGTTGAAAAATATCGCTTTCAAGAGCAGAAGCTTTTGTCGGCCGAAGCTGACAACGTTGAGCTGAGCCGGGAAGTTATCTGACTTAATGAGAAGTACGCGACTTTGGAAAAGATGTTCAACCTTCAGACGGAAAAGATCTCTATTCTTGAAGACAATGTTAACACTTTTAAGACTGCCTCGGAGAATCTGACCAAGGAAACTAAGAGGCTAGAGAAAGTAGCAGAAGATTTAAGCAAGATAGTGGAGGATGACACCGGGATCATAGATTCTTTGAAGAAAGAAAAAGAGGACCAACATACTGTTATTGAAGAACTTAAGAAGGAAGTTGATGGGCAAAAGAATTTCATAAATGCAACGGAAGGAGTCTTGAAGAAACACTTCAAAGTTTTGTACGAGAAGTACTCTCGCGCACTGGGCGAGTTTGGGGCGAAGCCCCTTCCATTTCCTGATGACAAGGATGCTAAGGCGATTTTCGAGTGGATGGAACAGGAGTTCGACCATCTCCCCAGTGTGATGACCGGAGCCAGTGACTACGCGGCTTCGATGTGTGTTGAAGTTTTGCTTGAACTGCTGGAAAAGTGTAAATGCTCCCACTTCCTGGACCTGGGTGCTAGAAATTACAAGTTCCCGAAGGCAAAAATGATTGAGTGCGAGATTCCTTCGAAGAAAGTTCAAATTGTTAAGAAAAACTTTTTAACTTTGTTCCGGGAAGCGTCAGGCCAAGAGCATGCCAAGGCCGTGGTGCGTCGCTATCTCGCGGAGGTGAGCAATTTTTTCTGAGAATTTTATCTCCATTCTTTGAGATCACTTTTTTTTGTGATTTCTCATTTTGTTATTTTTGTAGGCTAAGGAAAAGGAGGCGCTGGGATCGGATTCGTCTGAGGAGAGCGAGGGTGAAGGTTCCCCCGATGCAGCCCCTGGTGAAATAAGCTCTGGCGTGCAGAAGGCTGGCGAAGATAAAGAAGGCGATGCCTGAAAGTTTTATTTATGCATTCTTAAATTGCTGTCTCTGGAATGCCCTGCGTGGCTGGTGGATTTGTGAAAGAACTCTAAGTTGGGGTGGAAATTGTAATATGTCTTGGCTTCGCAACCTCTTTTTCTCGTTATTAGGACTGTTATCGTTTTCTATTTTTAACACAGTGGTGGTATAGGGTAGCCCCGTATTCTGAAAGTGTCACCTGGCTTCGATATGCTTTTATTGCCTTCTTAAACCATTTCTTGGCTTCGAAAAAGTAGCAAAAAATAGACTTTGTTTTTGAAGAAAACATCACTCCCCCGTTTTTGCTTTTTTCTCGAAGCTCACAACTTTTTTGTGAAGAATACAAGATTTTGTAGGATGGTTTTCCTTTCTCAAACAGCCCCAAAGTCTAGCGAAGCTTGCTCCGAGCTTCGCAGACTTTTTCTTTGATGGTCGAATATTAGCAATCTTGTTGCTTTTTTCGACCAGGAATTAGGTTGGGACTTGCGAAAATCTTATGATTAATAAGCGAATGATCCCGCAACTTAGTCTATTGTTGTATGAGATTTTTGGTACTTAGGCATGAATGCTAAGATTTTTTCGAGACAACGTGTGTAAGCTTATTGCTTTTTGTTGCTTGTTGGGCAGAAACCCCCTTGCAGTATGTAAATAACTGGAAGTAAAATGCTGAAAATGACGAATAGTAAGTGAAGAAATTTAAGGGGAAAGTAATTTCATTGAAACTGAAATTGAGTACATGGATCCGCCTTGTTAAAAACCTTGACTCCTGATTTGGAGTCCCCTTTAGCAAGGAAAAGAGTACGGTCCTTCAGAATGTAAGAGTGCTGTAAATAAATAAAAAAAAGAAAAGCATAAGATACTTAAGCTCCGGCTCCGTTTATAAGTTTACGAAGCCAGAGTTTTACACTGCTTACTTCTAAGGGTAGTATTTGAGGAGTCTGTCTGTGTTCCAAGTGTGTGGCAACGTGTTGCCCAGCTGATTTGCCAAATAAAAGGATCCTGGTCTGAGGCTTTTTGTTACTATGAACGGGCCTTCCCAGGGCTCTTGCAGCTTCCCCGGATTGTCAAAATTTTTCTTATTATTAATGACTAAGTCTCCCACCTGTATTTCCTTTCTCACAACTTTCTTGTCCCTCCATTTTTTGGTTTCTTATTGATATTTTTCTAAGTTCTCAGCGGCTTAAAGCACATCTACCTCGATCAAATCTTTCTCTGCTTCCTCGAAGCCCAAGTCTTGCGCTTTTAGGACTCGCAAACTTTGGTTTTTGGTGTCATGGCTTTCGGAGCCAAATAGCAACTTGAAAGGTGAGAAACCTGTGGTCCTTGAGACACTAGTGTTATGAGACCAAGTTACCTTCGGCAGCTCCTCTACCCATTTCCCTTTTCTTTGGTTGAACAAGCATTTCTTTATGCTAGAAAATATTTGGCCATTTGCTCTTTCCACTGCCCCATTTGACTGTGGATGGTACACGGAGGCGAACTTTAACTTTGTCCCCATAGTGAGGCAAAATTCCCTGAAGTCATTGCAATCAAATTGCTTTCCATTGTCCACAGTTAGTTCGCTAGGAACTCCGAATCTGCAGATTATATTCTGCCAAAAGAACTTTTGTATGTTGCGAGACGTAATGCTTGCCAGCTGCTTAGTCTCGACCCATTTGGTGAAGTAGTCGATGGCGACAGTCGCAAATCTGCAATTTCCTTGCGCTACCCGGAGTGGTCCAACTAAGTCCATTCTCCATCTTTGCAATGACCAGGAGGGTGGTATCAGCTACGTGGGCATCGAAGGACTTCTCTGATTGCTGGAATTTTTCTGGCAATCTTCGCATATTTTTACCAAATGGTGAGCGTCATCGATAATGGACGGCCAATAAAACCCTTGCCTTACTGCTTTTTGAGCTAGAGCCCTGGAACCTATGTGAGCACCGCAAAATCGTGAGTGAATTTCTTTCAGCAATTCCTTCCCTCCGTCGAAGCTGATGCATTTCAGGGTAGGAGATGATATGCCAGATTTGTATAGTTCTCCATCGATTATCTCATAGCCTCGGGCTCTTTGCCTCATGCGATTCAAGGACACTTCCTCGGTAGGTTCATAGTGACCTCTTAAGAAACCCAAGATCGGTGCCCTCCAATCATATTTCTCTATGACATTGATTATTTTAACTTTGGGTTCTTTTCCAACAGGCATGGTGAGGACCTCATAGAAAACATCCGGAGGTAAGGCTTGATTTTGTGCTGCAGCTTTTGCAAGTGCATCAGCTTCGTTGTTGGAGTTTCTTGGGATGTGCTCGACTGTGAATCCCTTGAAATGCTTTTCCATGGAACTCACCGCGGCGAGATATTTGACCAGCTCTGGCTTCGCTGTCCTTTTCTACATAGCCCTGGATAACTTTGGAGTCTGATCTCACGATGAAACTCTGCTGTCCTAGCACTTTCATTTTCCTCAGGGTAAGGAACAATGCCTCGTACTCGGTTGTGTTATTTGTTACTCTCTCATTCTCTGGGAAGTCCAACCTGACTGCGAATCGCATTTTGATCCCCGTTGGAGAAGTGATAACCACCGAAGCCCCAGCTCCTTTGTGGCAATATGCTCCATCGCAGTATGCGATCCATGGCTGTTCAATCTCACTGGAGCTCGAGTTTGCTGGTGAAGTCCAGTCCACAACAAAATCTGCTAGGACTGGAGATTTAATGGCGCATCTTCTTTCCAAGTCGACTACATGCTCTGATAGCTCAAGAGCCCATTTTGAAAGCCTTCCCGAAGCTTCTCTGTTGTTGAAAAGCTCATGCAAAGGTTGATCTGTTACTACTATGATTTTGTGGGACTCAAAATAATGCCTGAGTTTCCGTGCTGCCATAACCACTGCATATGCAATTTTTTCGAGCTCCGAATAGAACACTTTCGACCCCGTGAGTGTTTCGGAGACAAAATATACTGGGACTTGGGTTGGATTCCCTTCCACTTCTTTTTCTTGTATTAGGGCCGTACACACTGCCGTTCTCGAAGCCGAGATGTAAAGTAACAGCGGGGAGTCGGGCTCTGGGGGGCATAGCTTGGTTAACTTGGTGAGATAAACTTTGAGCTCCGCGAATGCTTTGCTCTGCTCGGGCCCCCATTCGAACTTCTTGTTGTTTCTGAGTACTTGGAAGAAATGGAGGCTTCACTCCGCGGCCTTGTACACAAATCTGTTTAACGCGGCTATTCTCCCTGTGAGCTTCTACACATCTTTTAGGGATCTCGGCTCCTCCATCTTTATTATTGCCTGTATCTTGTCGGGGTTAGCTTGTATTCCCTTTGTTTCTACAAGGCATGCGAGTACTTTTCCTCGGCATACTCCAAACACACATTTCTCAGGATTCAATCGCAGGTTTGCGGCTCTCATATTTGCAAAAGTTTCTGCAAGGTCAAAAATGTGATCGCCGCGCTTGTTGCTCTTGACGACTATGTCGTCCACATATGCCAATAAGTTTCTGCGTAGTTGTTCGGGGAATACCGAAGCTGTCATTCTGGTGAAGGTTGGTCCTGCATTTTTGAGCCCCTCGGGCATTTGTAAGAAACAAAAGATGCCGAAGGGAGTAATGAAGCTGGTTTTTTCCTCATCCTCTTTTCTTATTTTGACTTGGTGGTATCCCAAGAACATGTCGAGTAATGACAACATCTCACTGCTCGCTGCGTCATCAACTATTTTGTCCACTCTTTCTAGTGGATAATCGTCCTTTGGGCAGGCTTTGTTTAGATCTGTGAAATCTATACACATTCTCCTTTTGCCGTTTTTCTTCTTTACTGGGACTGTGTTCGCAAGCCAGGTTGAGTATTTCACTTCGCGAATTACATTAGCGTCCAGTAGTCTTTGTACTTCTGCTTTCACAGCTTCGGCCTTTTCGTCGAACATTTTGCGAAGCTTTTGCTTTTTGGGCCTAATGTTCTTGTCCATTTCTAGCCTGTGCTCAATGATGTCTCGATCAACTCCTTTCAAGTCGTGGGCTGACCATGCAAACACATCTTGATTTTTGGCTAAGAATGTCAACAATTCTCGTTCTTCTTCCAGGCTTAGCTCGGCTCCGATTGTTACTGCCCTGTCTGGCATGTGTGCATCTAACTGAACTCTTTTGGTCTCGCCGTCAGCGCTGATGTTTACTTTCTCCTTGTCTCTTTTGGGTTCCACAAACTTTTTCTTTCTCTCCTTTTCTTTGGCTTCATCAGCTTCGGCTTGGGTAAGGTGATGAATGCTTCTTTGGCCCGGTGCTATGCCTTTTTCAATGTCCCTGGCCGTTTGCTGATCGCCAAATACGGTGATGACCCCTTTGAGTGCCGGTATTTTCATGCATAAGAACAGCTGCCGAACTGCTATGTTGAACTTGTTGATGAAGCCCCTGCCTAAGATGGCTAAGTAAGGGTAATGCATTTCCACTACGTCAAATGTGATCAACTCAGTTCTTGGGTTGTCAAGATTCCTGAAGGAAACGGGCAATGTGATTTTTCCCAGTGCTCTGACTAGTTCCCCCCGAAGCCCAGAAGTGGTACATCTGCTTCTTGTAATAAGTGCGGGTCTATCTTCATTTCCCTAAAAGTTTTGACGAAAAGAATGTCCGCAGAGCTGCCGTTGTCTATCAGGACCTCTCCAATTTCCCATCCTGCGATGATCGTTTTGATGACCGTGGCATCGTTGTGTGCTGCTGTTTTTAGAGTGAAATCTTCTTCCATGAAGGTGAGGGGCACATGTGCCCAGGGTGGCTTGACCGGGGGTCCGTCTTGGACTATGGTGTGTACTTCTCTGAAATAGTTCCTTCTCATCTTCTTGTTTTCAAATTCGAGGGACGACCCTCCCACAATTGGAAACATTTGGCGATAGGAATTTTCTTGGTTTTGAGCTTCGGTTTGGGAAATGGCCATGATGGAGCCGAAGGTTGGTAAGGCTTTGGGATCATTTCTCGGGTTGGCTGGCTCCGCTTTTGGAACCACGTTTGGCATGCCGGGCGGCAGAGGTGGGATTTGGTGTATGGGTTGAGTGTTTTGTTGGCTTTGCGGCTGGTATTGGTCTGGTGGTTGTGCTTGCCGTGCTGGTTGTGACTGATTGTATGTATTGGGTTGGAAGAAGTTTGGGTTTCCTTGGTTGTAAGGATGCAGCGGCGGTGCGGTGGGATATGGGTTTTGTTGGAAGGATTGTTGAGGCTAGGTGTGGTTGACAGGTTTGGGTGGTGCGGGTTGATGCTGGGTTTGAGCGGCTCTTTTTTCCTCAGCCATTCTTTCCAGAGTTCTTTTGGTATCGAGACAATTGTCTGTGGAGTGGTGAGGTTGTTTTCCGTGGAACGAGCAGTAAAACAAGCGTGGGCGGGAGTTTTGGTTTTGAGGGGACGGTCCGTCGCCCCTCCCTCTTCCTCTCGAGTTATGACCTCCCCGATTCGGAGTTTGTGGAGCCCGCTGCGAAGCTTGGTTTTGGGGTGGGTGTTGGTTTTGGTTTTGGGCATCTGCTGCAGCTTCGATTGGGAGTACTTGGTTTGGTGGGTATGGAGCTCTATTGTTTTGTACACTCTGGTGTGAGGGAACCCATTCTTGCTCTCTTTGCGCTTGCCTTAGGCGATTTGTCTCGGCTACTCTTCTCCTGTGATCTTCATCGGATCTGCAATATTCTTCGAGCTCCGCTAAGAGTGCCTGCATTGTCTTTGGCTTTTATCTCGAGAGGTGGGACGTTGTTTGCCCTGGGGTTAAACCCTTGATGCAGGCAGCTATGGCAACTTTCTCCGATACATCTGGAGTTTGGGATTTCAGCTGGAGAAATCTTCTTACATAATTTGCCAAAGGTTCCTTGTCCCTTTGGATGCAGTAGAACAAGTCCCCCTCATCTGTGGTTGTGGCTTGGAAGCCTTGGAAATTTTGGATAAGCTTTGTTTTGAGGTCGACCCAGCTATAGACTGAATGTGGGGGTAGCAGCGAGTACCAGTTCAACGCCGCACCTTCGCATGCTATGATGAATGATTTAGCCAAAACAACTTCATCACCTCCGGCTGAAGCCACAGCAGCTTCGTAACTCATTATGAACTATCTTGGATTTTTCAGCCCGTTATATTTTGGCAAGGAGATTGTTTTGTAAGTGAAAGGCCATGGTGTTGTTTGCAAGCCAATGGACAGAGGCGAGGTCGAGTCAACGGACATGAACATTCCTGCGGTGTTGTGGGTTGGGAAATTGAACACTATGTTTTCATTTTGTGGAGGCGGATCTTCCTCGTGGTTTGGGGTGGGACTTGGCGGTGTGTGCCGGTGGGATTGTAACTCGTCCAGTTCTTCCTGCATCTGAGCCAACTGCAGCTTCGCAGCCTTTAGCTTTTTGAGCTTCTCATCAGCTTGCTTCTGAGCTTCGAGTTCTAGAGCTATTCTCTCCTTCTCCCGCTGCATGGCTTCGATTTGCCTCAAAACCGAGTCCAACTCTCTTTCGGCTGCGCCCTCTTTGTCATTTGTGAGGCTGGTTTCTGGGTCTGAGTCTTGTGTGGCCTTTCCCGCCACCTTTCTTTTTTCACTACGAGTTCGTGCAAAGTCTTCGTCCTCCGGCCTGGGCTCCGAAGCGACTATGATTCTTTTTTCCTTAGCGGCCACACTTGGCTCTTCTTGGTCAGCAGGCTTCTTCTTTGAGGGTACCATCGTGGGTTCCTTGGTGGCTAAGAACACGGTGGGCGTCTTTGTTGGGTACGAGGAAGTCCCAAACAGAGTTAGAGTTATTTAATGAAGAACACAATCAGCTCGTTCACAATCAAATGTATTAACTAGATGAATTTCCTTGGAACATTACACATTCAACTTTCCAAAATGGCGACCCCTTTACAATAGGGCGGGGGTCTCCTTTTATAGTGCTCAAAGACTAAAAGTACATTCCAATCTTGCCCTACATCTTCAGCATCTTAAGAGAATATTCGGGGGCAGACTTGGGCTTTTGCACTTGACGCGGATTTGGCGCCGTAGTTGGCGGAGCGCAAATGGCACCGGAGACAGCGGAGCAGAGGATGCGCCGCAAAAATCGGAGACAGTTCTGTGTTGCAACAGCTTTTGACTGAGTCATCGCAGCTGAATCTTCGAGGAGCCCCGGGCTTCACAATCTTGTTCCTCCCAATGCTGCCTCCACCGGAGATTCTTGGGCTTCGAGGCCTGGTCCTGAAATCGGGAAGCATCGAGCCGGCGGGACCTCTTCAGCGGAGCTCCGACCCTCACCCCTGTTCACCTTGAGATAACTTTTAGGAGCTTCGAACTCTTTCCTGCAAGAAAAAGCTTGAAACGGATTAACCTTACTCCTCTTGTCACGTGATGAACTTGTCGAAGCCCAGATTCCTTAGTCTTCTTGAAGAAAAGAAGTCTATCGAGATTAAATTCCCTAAGCGAGGGAGTTCTCTGTTCCCCTGGCAACAAGAATATCCCGAAGCCCTACCAGTGCTCCTCACACTAACCCTCGCACCCTCCCGTGGGTTAGATCTTTTCCCCCGAAAGATTGCGAAGCCCAAAGTTTATGTTTGACTTTTTTGAAAAAGGTTGAAGCCAAATGGTCTTCTTAATCTGGCAAACCCCCGATGCCTAGAAGTGATGTTTTCTACCGCCCCAACAAATGACTCAAATGGGTCTCAACCCCATTTCCTTCGATGCACTATCTATCACCGCGCGCAGTAGCCCCTTAGTAAAAGGGACAGCAATATTTCTTGTGGTGTTGATATAATCAACAGTCACAACACCAGTATTTTTCAAATTCCGGACAGATTTCATCCGTCTCTTTACATGCCTAGAGGACTTCAAATTAACCTTTGCACTGCCTACATTTGTGATCATAGTTTGGTTGTCGCAGTACAACTTGATGGCCAGTACCGGTTTAGCCACCATAGGCATGTCCATTAAAAGATCTCGCAACAACTCTGCCTCTACAGTGGTTGATTCTAGTGCTACTAGTTCAGCCTCCATGGTAGATTTCGTCAAAATAGTTTGTTTACGAGATCTCCATGAAAGTTGCACCAGCCAAATACATGAGTGACCCAATGATTTGTGAGTACCTTAACTGATATGTCCCTTGTCCTTGGTTCTTGCGAAGCTTCAGACTAGGATCATATGGTGTTGGAGAAGTTTTACAATCTGAGTACCCAAAGCGACTTAGAATTTTCTCCACATAATGGGACTGATTCAGAGTGACCCCATTCTCGCCTTTTATCAGTTTTATGTTAAGAGTAACATCTGCCTCTCCCAAATCCTTCATATCAAAACTTTGAGACAAAAATGACTTGACTTCATTTATCACTTCGATACTAGTCCCAAAAATTAAAATATCGTCAACATATAAGCACAAAATTACTCCCTGGCACCCACTAAACTTGTAATAAACACAATTGTCGACCTCATTTTCCACGAACCCAACTGAGGTCAAGGTTTTATCAAACTTATCATGCCATTGCTTTAGAGCTTGCTTTAGACCATATAAAGATTTCTTTAATATGCACACCTTCTTCTCATGTCCAGACACCACGAAACCTTCAGGCTGCGTCATATAGATTTCTTCATCCAGCTCTCTATTTAGGAATGCCGTCTTTACATCCATTTGATGAATGTGAAACCCATATGATGCAGCCAAGGCAACAAGCACATGAATCGTGGTTATTATAGTGACAGGTGAATATGCATCAAAGAAATCCTCATCTTTCTTTTGTGTATAGACTTTAGCCACAAGCCTAGCTTTAAATTTATCTATGGTTCCATCAGGTTTGAGCTTTTTCTTAAAGATCCATTTGCACCTAACTGGTTTACACCCAACAGGATGTAGGATCGATGGCCTATAGAAGGGGGAGGGGTTGAATATGGGCCTTTTTCAATTCTCTAGAACAAGTAACAAACCTTAACCTATATCACTAGTGTTACCCATCTAAAAAGGTTTCTTTCTACCAACTAAGCACACTAGCAACAAAGATACACACCAACAAGAGAAAAGCAACCTAGTCAAGATATGAGACAAGCAAAGCACACAAGGGAAACTAGGACAAAGGAACTTAAGAGTTGAAAGTAAATGCTGAAGTTAAGTGCACGAAGGTAGAGCAAGAGGACTAGAGACAACCAATTTTTTCCCGTGGTATCGAGAAGTTGACGCTTCTCCCTAGTCCATGTTGGAGCACTCACAAAGAGTTTTGCTCCCCCTCAAGCCACTTAGACTTGAGTACTCACTAAGAGTACCCATTCTCCATCTCCGGAATGGTGGGTCTCAATCCATTTACACCAAGCACTTCCCGGGGCTCCCACAATCTCCAAGAGCTCACCAAGAACCTCCAAACACCGAGACCGTCTAGAAGCCATCAAACTCCTAGAGTAACAAGGTCACACACTTTCACTTGACCAATGCACTCAGCTAGCCATAGAAGGCACCTTGAAACCCTTGATCACCAAGAAAGAATCCCCTTGGCAAAGGAAGATGAATTCCAAATGAACAAAGCACTAAATCCTTCTCTCCTTGGCTGTTGTGGTTCTTCAGAGTGGCAAAAGGCAGCTCAAGAGACGCAGGGGGTCACTTATATAGGCTAAGCAAGGGAGGCTAGCCGTTGGAAAAGTGTTGCAGAAAGTAGCACTGTCGGATGAACCGACGGTTCCCCCTGGCCATAGCGTCGGTTCATCCGGAATCTCTGAGTCATGAAATATAGCCGTTGAACCTATCCGTTGTACCATATCATCCCACGCATGCACCGGTGCTACGTCGGTTTATCCGGTGCTGAAGCCATATCACTTAGTGCATCTTTGTATGAATTAAACACAGGCATCGGATGAACCGCTGAGTGTCCTGTATGGCGTCGTTTCATCCGGTGCTGAAGCAAGTCTTCTCGGTGCGTCTCTGTATGATTTATATGCACGCGCGAGATGAACCGATGCTCTGACCACCGTTTCATCCGGTGCTGAAGGCAATCGACTCCAAACCTTACTGTTGTGAAACCCTAGGACATCGGATGAACTGTTGCTGCACCGTCGGTTCATCCGGTGGTGCTTTTTCTCTGAAACTTCCGCTATAATCATCCAACGCAAATAGGAATTGGGGCGTCGGTTCATCTGATGCTACCCTTTGCAGTTCAACTCATCCAATTCAATCGCCTTTGAGTTTTTCTTCAATTCTTTTGCTTCCATTGTCATTCCATGAGTACTTTGAGCTGTTTAACATCCAAGGAGCTTGATAGTGTATGAATATAGCATAGCATTTGGCATGGTCAAGCTACCAATGTGTGAGCCCCTCTTAATAGTACGGTCAAACACTACAAACTAGCAAATCCAAGTGTCCTTCATCTCCTTGTGACACTTGGAACTAACAATTTTCTTAGCCTTGTAGTATTCGTCCATTGATCATCCATAATTTCAAATTGAGGGGTATCATTTCACTTATATCTCATGACAATAACCCCAGATTAAACCCGCTACAAAACAAAGGTTAGTCACAAGTATACGGTTGTCATTTATCACCGAAACACACCCTTACCGAAGGTGCGCAAAGGACTAGATGCTTACACAGGACAATCACATATCTCCCATGTCTCATTTGACTTGAGGGACTCCATTTCGCTGTGGACAACCTCCTTCTAGTACTCTACATCTGTCGATGCATATGCCTCCGAAAGGGTTTTAGGTGTGTCATCCACGAGATACACAGTAAAATCATCTCCAAAGGATTTTTCAACCCTTTGTCGCTTACTCCTCCGAGGAGCTTCCATACTATCATTCTCCTCATGCGATTCATCATTTAGTTTAGGAGAATCAGGAATAATGTTAGTACTTTGTGAACTAGATGATGAACTACTACTCTTCATTGGGAAAACATCCACAAAAAAGGTTGCATCATGAGATTCAATTACATTATTGACATGTACATCAGCGACCTCGGATCTGATTACTAAAAATCTATAAAATGCACCATTATGTGCATATCCCAGAAAAATGCAGTCAACAGTTTTAGGTCCCAATTTTCTTTTCTTACATGCTGGTACATTCACTTTGGATAAACAGCCCCATGCACGTATGAAACTTAGAGAAGGTTTTCTTCCTTTCCATCCTTCATATGGAGTTTTTACTCCTTTTGATGTAGGAACTCTATTCAAAATAAAGCAAACGGTCAACAAAGCTTCCCCCCACCATGGCTTGGATAAACTAGCACTTCCCAACATGGCATTCACCAAGTCCGTGAGTGTTCGATTTTTTCGTTCAGCCACTCCATTTGATTGGGGTGAGTAGGGAGCTGTAGTATCATGGATTATTCCATGTTGCGCACAACATTCAAAAAAATCAGCAGAGAGATATCCTCCTCCTCTATCAGACCTAATCTGTTTGATTTTCTTTTCTAGTTGGTTTTCAACCTCAGCTTTATAGACTTTGAAACAATGCAACACTTCATCTTTCGTTTTAACAAGATAGAGATAACAATATCTAGTCGCATCATCAATGAACGATATAATGTATTTTTCCCTGCCTTAGTCAAAACTCCATTCATTTCACACAAGTCTGAATGGATTAAATCTAAAGGTGCCAGACTCTTCTCCTCGATAGCCTTAAAAGGTTTTCGAGGTTGCTTTGCTTGCACAATATCATGGCACTTAGACCTTCTTGTGACAGAACCGCCCAAAATAAATCCGGATTATCACTTAAGCCGGTCCACGTGGCTCATAAGCGATAACCAAGAGCTATTTTGTCGACTCTGCCGGGTCAAGCTTGGTAAATCACTTACACAGGATCGAGGTATGTGCTAAGCTGATACGAAGGCAGGACCAGAGTACATCATTACATTACATTACATAAAAGTCCATAAGTACTTATATTACAAACCAGGTTTTTCAGTACATAAAAGTAAACATAGTTCAGAGTTTAAATAGCGAAAATTAAACTAAACGCATGATACACATAGGAGGCCATCCATGCATATCACTCTTCATCGTCATTTTCCCGTTCAATCTCCCATCCATCTGGGATAGCACCAGGCCAGATGGGATTACCTGAAAACAACAAATTAAGCAAGGCTGAGTATTCTAATACTCAGCAAGACTGACCCGTCAAAATAAAAGACACATCTAGACATGCAAGGCTTTTTGGCTGGTGGGTTTGTTTTGCCAAAAGCAACTAAGAGTAGATCCTTACTTTCAACTTTTAGATCAAGTTCTAATATGTTAACCATTCTAGGTAAGCACCTAACTAAGCAAGCATGGTTGTACAAACAAGATTAATCAACCAACAATATTAATCCAAAATGTTTCATAAATAAACATGGGGTAGCCAGTGGTCAAGCCGACTCAGATAACGGCGAGTGACCGACGATCGATCGATTTATATCCTTGCAAGGTAAACCCAAGATACACGGAAGAAGGTAGACCCCAAAAGAATCCAAAGAAAAACAAATGCGGGGTCTACCCCGACTAGGCGGTTCCCGTCACTCCCCAGATTAGGGACAGGCGCCACAGTCCTAAGTACAAGGTTACTGGAACGCCCTCACACGGCACGTCCAGACTCACACTTGCACTACCGGAATCAAACCGGGAGACGCATCTCAAGATTAGTAGCGATAAAGTCCCCGCACTGGTTCATTAGGTACTAGGCTTACCGGTCCCATTCCCAACAAGCACATGGTACGTTCAGTAGCTTAGACCAGCACCATGCTACTCGGTCGAGACCGAACCCATTGCTCTTACCACATGAGCGAATCAATTTAACCAACTTATGATTCCAACATAAGCATCCTATATCTCGCGAGCAATGAGCCATTACTCGACTTCTACCGTATCCTTAGAGCATGGCACTAGCGTTCCTAACATACTAGTAAAAGAGCATAGGAGTCCTAAGGATCACGCATCTAGGTTTCAAACAACTCCTGAAACTTAAATGCACAAAGTAAAGCATAAATACTGAAAAGGTAAAGGTGTGAGTTTTAGAAAAAAGGTTAGATGACTCCGGTGCTTGCCTTCCTCTGACTCAACACAAGCCTTGGGCTCTTCTGGACTTTGGTCCAGGTCTTGCTGCCCACTCACTTGATTCAGCGCACCACTAGAGGATCCCTCCTCCTCCTGGGTGAGCGTGTACGTCCTATCGGGTAAGTCTACACGTTTATGCACATGCATTAGTTACAGGGTGAAAGTGAGAGATTTTATCATGAATCCAACTCTTGTGGGCCATATTCATCAAAACAACAATAAAACTCACGAAAGTATTGGGGGTGTCGTGAGGGTGAACTAACATCTATTTTGATGGTGATTGTGTGCACATATAAGCAAATTAAATTATTAAACTTCATTAAAATTAAGGGGTGGATGATGATGGACTAACTATGCCTTTGATGGTGATTGTGTGCATATCTAAGAAAGTTAAACTCATAAACTTCAGCATCAGCATGGGGGTGTGTTTAAAACTATTTTTAAACAACAACTAAACTTAAGTAATTTCCATCCAAAATAAAAGATAAATATAAATCAAACTATTCCATTTTAACTAGCTATTCATCCTTAATTCATAATAATTAAAATAAGACTCCAACTAGCATGAAAATTTTACCACAGCAACATATGACTAAAATAAACTTAAATATAAATTTTCAGCTCAAGATCATTTATACATTATTTTAAATGAAAAAGACAAACTTCAGCCTAGATAAACTTCATTAATTCATACAAAAAGATTCTCTAGTCCTTTTATCCCAAATTTTTCCTACAGGTCCAATATGCCAAAACTAAGTTCCAACCCAACACATTCAAGTGGATTCATCATATTTTTCAAGTTATGAATTTGACATTTTTCACAAACATAAATACCAAACACTAATCAAACAGGCTCCTAAAATCACCATTATTTTTCTAGAGATGCTTAACATCATGACAAAAGCCTAGGGTGCATTGGTGCTTAAGGAATTTATATTTTGAGGGGACTATAAAAAGCATCAAGCTTAAACTAACATTAAAATTCCAAAAATCATAACTAGAGTTCTACACAACAAAAATGTGTGAAACTTGGACACAAATCTGAACATAGAGTACACAACAACATATCCAAATTTCATTTCATTTGCATGGGTACATTTTGAACTATAATAAAAAGATCTCAAACTGAGTTTGAATTTACATTTAAAAACTACACAGAAAAACACTATATAACTTTTGTAAAAGTTGTAGATCTGCTCACAAGGATTCCAAAACAGTTAGATTTACATTTTTCCGATTTTTCTACTATTTTTCACTAATTTTTGAAGTTACAGCCGAAACCCTAATGTACATTTACAGGGGACCCTCGACAGAAATTTCTGAAATTATAAATCTACCCTCGCTTCACGGAAAACACCCTGGAAAGATTACAAACCACGCAATTGGGTCCCCGCGCGGGTCTGTAACTCGCCGGCGGCGGTATCCATGGCCGGAGCTCGCCGGGGAGTAGCCCGGTGGTATTACCTGACTTGCCTAGAGCGGATGGTGGGGATGGCCGGGTCGGTGACGGCTTGAACGGGCACCGGCGGCGAGGCCAGCCTCAGGCTCCCGCCGTGGCAGCCTACAGCAGGCGACGGTGCGGCTTGGCTGCCTGGGCAAGGGGTGAGTGTGGTGGAGGGTAGGGGGTAGAGGTGACGCTCACGGGGAAGGAACGGCCGGTTCGGCTCGGCCCTGGCCAAGGACGTGCTGCGGCGGCGAATGCGCTGCGGCGAGACGAGGCACGGCGATGGGCGTTGCGGCTGGTTTTTGCGACGCTCTTGTGATGACCATGCGACGAGGACGAGGTGACCGAGCGGTTTTATCCACGGAGCGGCCAGATGGCTTGCCTGCATGCGCAGGGTAGCGCTGCGGCGCGGCGTACGCCGGCGCGTGGCCCGCTGGGCTCGCGGCTTGGCCGCGACTCGCTCCTGGGCGCGGGCTACGGAGAAATGGTGAGGCGGAGGACCCACGGTCACGGCATGGTCCACAACAATGTTTTCACGATGTCCGTACACCGGAGATCGCACGACTCGACGCGTGGCAAAACTGACACCGGCGCGCGCGCGCTCAGGCACGGCGTCGATGTCGCTCGGCCCTGTTTCAAATCCGTTTAGGCCTCTTCAAAAATGCATAACTCCCGAAAATGCTAACTAAGTGAAAAATCTCCAAAACTAAAAGTTGTAGAGGAGCTATAGACCTACAACTTTCACAAAGGGTGTCCTATGTTTTGATGCATAAATTTGTGGCAAAAACGCGTTGAAGTTCTAGCAAATCTCGGCCCCCAGTTACTGTGTGCAGAAACTTCGTCTCAAATTTAAGGGGCTTTGCACTCAAAATTTGAATGTCCACCAATTATGAAAAATGTGTTCCCAGAAATAAGGAACAACTTTTATATTGGCCGATTTTGAACTTCTATAGTGAAATTTGGAGAACGCACAAGAAAACCAATTCAGCCTTTTTGGATCCATAGGGGTTTGACCATGCATTTTGACTTTGACCAAGGTCCTTTGTGCAAATGTGTGACAAAATCAAGTCAAACATACTTAGGAGCTAATTAAACATGATTAACCCCACTAATTGAAGCATTTAGGTTTAACAAAATATCAGGGATATTACAGCCTACCCCCCCTTAAAAGAAATCTCGTCCCGAGATTAAGAAATAAAAGATGCAAGTAGGGAAAGGATCTTACGGTGTCTAGATTGAAGAAAAACTGGATAATTCTCATTGAGATAATGTTCAGTTTCCCAAGTAGCTTCATCGACATGGTGATGACTCCACTGGATTTTATACATCTTCACAGATTGTCTTCGAGTTTTTCTTCACGGATTGTCTTTGAGTTTTTCTTTCTTTTATATCAAGAATCCTTAGAGGATGTTCGACGACAGATAGATCCGGTTCAATCCAAGCATTAGCTTCTTCAATGACTTCCCTGTCCGGTTTATGAGCACATCTTCTCAATTGGGAGACATGAAACACATTGTGTACAGCAGAGAACCGCTCAGGGAGTCGAATACGATATGCCACTGGCCCACAGACTTGAATGATCTCATAGGGGCCAATGTAGCGAGGAGCTAGCTTTCCTTTCACACCGAACCTCTGGACACCCTTGGTGGGCGAAACTTTTAAATACACAAAGTCACCAACTTTGTATTCTCTAGGTGCCTTTCCCTTGTCATAATGACTTTTTTGCCTTTCTTGAGCAATTCTCAAATTTGCCTTGATTACCCTCACTTTTTCTTCGGCATCCTTAACTAAAGCTGGACCAAAGAATTTCCTTTCACCGGTCTATGACCAGTTCAAGGGAGTGTGACATCTCCGTCCATAAAGAGCCTCAAAAGGTGCCATTTTCAAGCTGGCTTGATAACTATTATTGTAAGAAAATTCCGCCAAAGATAGACACTTGTCCCATCTTTTATCAAAGTGAATAACACAGGCTCGCAACATGTCCTCTAGAATTTGGTTCACTCTTTTGGTTTGACCATCTGTCTGAGGATGATAAGCTGAACCTCGTATGATCCTGCTGCCAAGTGACTTATGTAATTGTTCCCAAAAGCGTGACACGAAGAGAGAACCTCTGTCTGAAATAATGGTCTTGGGAACACCATGCAAGCGGACAATGTGCTCAATATAAAGACTTGCATAATCTTTGGCATCATATTTGGTGTGGACTAGGATAAAATGAGCTGTCTTGGTCAACCTATCCATGATAACTCAGACGGAATCATGATTCCTAGATGTGAGTGGGAATCCGGTCACAAAGTCCATACTTATGTCATCCCACTTCCATGAAGGTATAGGTAGGGGTTGAAGAGTACCGGAAGGTTTCAAAAGACTTGCTTTAATTCTTTGACAAGTATCGCATTCCGACACATATTTGGCTATGTCCACCTTCATATTGGACCACCAAAAATTTTCCTTTAAATCTTGATACATTTTACTACTCCCAGGATGGATAGAGAATTTGGAGAGATGACCCTCATCAAAGATTTCCTTTTTCAACTCCCAATTATCTGGAACAACAAGGCATTGCCCAAACCAGACTATATCTTTCTCATCCTTCCTGAAGCAATCATATTTAGGATCTTTTTCTAACAATTTTTGCTTGATCAAAAGAATACCCTCATCTTGAAGTTGAGCCTTAACAATTCTATCAAATAAGTCAGACTCCGCAGAGATAGCATTTAGGCTTCCTTGTTCAACAATTTCCAAGTTTAGCCTTATCAACTCCTCACATAGAGTATCACTATAAGGTTCCATCGATAGGCAATTGCAATGAGCCTTACGGCTAAGAGCATCTGCAACTACATTCACCTTTCCAGGATGATAATAGACCTCAAGATCATAATCTTTTATCAACTCTAACCATCTTCTTTGCCTCATGTTTAAATCAGCATGAGTGAAAATATATTTGAGGCTTTTGTGATCAGTGAAGATATTACAGCGGTTTCCCATAAGGTAATGCCTCCAAATTTTCAAAGCATGAACAACCGCTGCTAGCTCTAAGTCATGTGTGGGATAATTCTTTTCATGTGGGTGAAGCGCTCGTGAGGCATAGGCAATAACCCAATTTTCTTGCATAAGAACACAGCCAAGACCCGTGCCTGAAGCATCACAATAAACTTCATATGGCTTTGAATTGTCCGGCTGCGCTAGCACTAGGGCTGAAGTTAAAAGTTCTCTTAATTTTCGGAAAGCCTTATCACAAGCCTCACTCCACACAAATTTCACACCTTTCTTTAGCAGCTCAGTCATAGGCTTAGCAATCCTAGAGAAATCCAGAATGAAGCAGCGATAATACCCAGCCAAGCCTAGGAAGCTGCGGATTTGATGAGCGGATTTAGGGGGTTGCCAATCCATTACTTCTTGCACTTTGCTTGGATCGACAGATATACCCTCGCTAGAAATAGTGTGTCCCAGAAATTTAACACTATCTAGCCAAAATTCACACTTGGGGAGCTTAGCATAAAGTTTGTGCTCTCTTAAGCGTTATAAGACAATGCGAAGATGTTCCGCATGCTCTTCCTCATTCTTGGAATAAATAAGGATGTCATCAATGAATACCACCACAAATTTATCCAACTCCGTCATAAATATGGAATTCATAAGATACATGAAGTAGGCTGGGGCATTTGTAAGACCGAAAGACATAACCAAAAATTCATAAAGTCCATAACGAGTAGAGAAAGTCGTCTTGGGAATATCACAAGGTCAGATTTTAATCTGATGATACCCAGACCGAAGATCGATCTTGGAGAAGACCTTAGCTCCAGCCAATTGATCAAATAGCACATCAATGCGGGGCAACGGATATTTATTTTTGATAGTCACCGCATTGAGAGGTCGGTAGTCCACACACAATCTCAGGCTACCATCTTTCTTTTTCACAAAGAGGGCGGGACAGCCCCAAGGAGAAGAGCTGGGGCGAATATAGCCCTTATCAAGCAACTCTTGAAGTTGTTTCTTTAACTCTGCAAGTTCTTTGGGTGGCCTATATGATCTTTTAGATATAGGGGCGGTGCCAGGCTGTAGCTCAATGACAAACTCAACCTCTCTGTCTGGTGGCAAGCTAGGCAAATCATCTGGAAAGACATCCATGTACTCGCATACCACTGGAATGTCCTCAAGTTGAGTAGTTATGGCTGCATAAACACATGAGCCTTTATAGCCTTTGGGAGGAAGGTAAAGAATTGAATTTCTAACATTAGGTGAGTTGATTTCTATCATTCTTTCTGAAATATCCAGGACAACTTTGTGCTGAGTCATCCAATCCATACCTAGGATAACATCTACCCCATCAAGACTCAATGTGACAAGCTTTGTTTGAAAAGTCTTGCTACCTATCTCAAGTGGTACCCTTGAGGCTACATGATGTGAAGCAACTCTTCCACCCGGTGTGGCAATCATATAGGCCTGATTAGTATGACTCCACTTCAAATCTAAGTTACTCATGGTTTTCACATTAATAAAGCTATGAGTAGCACCAGAATCAAATAATATATTAACTGGACGACCACGGATAGAAAAAGTACCCATCAACACTGGTGCACCCTCTGGAAGGTCCACAACTGTAGTGAAGTTCAGACGGCCTTGCTTCACTTGCACAGTCTGTTTCTTGCTTTGATTTGCAGCCTTAGAACCTTGCCCCTGACTTTGCTGATGTTGCTGTCGAGGGCGTGTGCACTTGTTAGCATAGTGCCCCAGCTGTCCGCAGTTATAGCAACGACGATCATTATTGCTGCGGGCAGGTGGGGGTGCACTAGGCTTAGAAGCTGACTGCTGGGTGTTGCGATAGCCAAAGTTGCCAGATGGCTTGGACTGAGATTGCTTCATCACCCTGCGTCCTGATGGAGATGGCTGGGTGGCACCCTGCACATTCTTCTTCACAAATTTGAATTTCTTGCCTTGACCACTGCCTGAGGCTTGACTAAACTTTCTTTTCCTCTCATGTTGAGCCCTTTTCATGGCATCTTCCTGAGAGATAGCCAAGCTGACCAGCTCAGGATAGCTGTCAACCTTTACCAAGTTCAACCTCTCATAGAGTTCACCATCAAGACCCTCACGGAATCTCTCCATCTTTTTCTTGTCAGTATCCACATGATAATCGCCATACTGACATAAGTTATTGAACTTTTGAGCATATTGGTAGACAGAGTCAGATCCTTGCTTGAGGTTCATCAATTCTTTCATTTTTCTATCAATAAGACCCTTGGGAATGTGATGCTCTTTAAAAGCCTTCTTGAATTCATCCCAAGTAACCTGGTGGCCTTGTGGCTACATGGACTTAAAATGCTCCCACCAGATTAGCGCTTCACCCCTAAGCTGTTGGGCGGCGAAGCCTGCCTTATTTTCCTCTGAGCAAGGCAGTGTAAAGATGGAGAACATGGCCTCTAGGGCCCTGAGAAATGCATCAGCCTCTAGGGGCTCTTCTGCCTTAGTGAACAAGGGTGGCCTCATTGCCCTGAACTTTTCAAACGACATGACCGCATTTGGCCCATCTTGATTATGCCCTTGATAGTTGAAGGGCTGCTGAAGCCTCTGTGCAATCAAATTCTGAGTATTGAGGATTTGCCTCATCACTTCAGCTTGGGCGGCCATGAAAGCTTCTGTAGGGGTCATCTGTGGAGGTGGAGGAAGACCACCACCACCCTGACCATCAGAGTTCTCAGGAACGTTGTGAGCATTATCAGCCATCTGAAAATTTTGAACTTTCATTAGATACATATTCAAAGCTTGCTCAAAAGAATAACAAGGAGAATATACATACGAAAATTCAAACTTAAGACAATTCAGAATCTAGACAGCATAACAGTCCTGAGTAAATAATTCATAACTCTCTGTACAAAAGTCAAAAATTTCTAAACTTTGGTCAGCATGTGTAGAATTTCATAAGCTTCATCTTTGGTATTCAACTCCCGAACAGATTCATCTTTTCTAGGGGTCGAAAAATTAAATTTCCAAAGCTCTGTCTAGCAGTTTGGACAGCAGCCAGTAGCTTACTAAAAATTCGATATTTCTTAAACTACACATGCAAAAATGCTGAATTTTTGTGAGCATAACCATTATAAAGTTTAGAACAACTTTGGTATTCATCCAAAAACTCAGATTCGACCATAACTTTCTTCTTTTCATTTCTTAGGCAGATTGCTGCCGAGAGGTGTTTTTCCACCATATTTACAAATTACAAAATATGGTGGATCACCATTACATGTGGGTGACTATGTAGCATCCAGCTACACAAAAGAATACTCTAAGTCAGCCTAGCACAAAAACCAACCAAAAGGCTAACAAAGAGTACATGTCAAGTTTTCCTACTACATCATCTAGAGACTAGGTCCTATGTACAAACTATGGAGAGTTCCACGCGACATGTAGAAATAGAGCGCCAAGCTCCTCTAGTCGAGTCCGGGAATGTTCTGAACCTCCTCTAGGTCCAGCTGGATCTCCATCTGCCCGTCGGGTCCAACGCCCGGTGGGTCGTGTGCCTGCTGTAGCATGCCCACCTCAACCTCCAAAGCCTCAGCAGCAGGCTCCAAGTCCTCAACCTGGTCCTGCAAGCCCTGGATATGCTGGAGGTGCACAAGCCTCTCAGCATCCCTGTCTGCCAGCTGAGCCTACAACTCCTGCTGCCCAGCCTGGAAGTCCACGATCTGCTACAGGTGGTCGCCACGCTCGATCAGGAACTGGTGTGCCTGACCCTGGAGCTGCTGTAGCTGACCCTGGAGGTCAGCAATAGCTTGCACGGCCTGAGTGTACCCAACGTGCTGCTCTGTGAAGAGATTGACAACCCAGTGGGAGTACCACGTAGCTCCAGTGAGGCGGCTGGCCAAGTCATCTGCGATAACTCGGCGAAGGTCCTGAAGAGCGTACAAAGCCCTCAAGCACGTGCCCAAAGTCTGCACGGTGTCATACGGTGGCACAATCTCGAGAAGCGTGGCTATGTTGGCCATCCGGCCTAGCCACACGAGATCATTGGGGTCCAAAGCTGGAACCAACCCCAACGGCGTCTGAAGCATCTCCTGCGGTCGGTGGGTGGAGAGGGTGTGGAGCACCATCAAGGCTGCCGACTCCACCGCCTCGAAGGCACGGTAGCACAGGAGCTCCATGCTCAAGTCCGCCCACTCGGGGTGGCCTGAGTGGGGGAGCACGGTCACTCGTACTCAGCAGCTAGGTACGCCCATCTCCTCGTACTCCACCCCCTCGTAGCAAGGAGGGGTGGTGTAGTCGACGGCGCACAGGGCTCTCCACGCAATGCGTGTGAAACCCTCCCAATGCAAGCCAGTGGTGGCAAACGTGCTATCAGCGCTCACCACCATGAAACTAGGGGCAGCCATCTGTAACAATAAATTACAAGCGCACGTTAGACCCACAGAGATGAGTTTAACATGCATATGGCAAAAACTAGCAGTTAGAACAAAAATCCATAACTGATAAACTAGTACCCCAAAATTTTCAAATTTTTGTGAGCAGCTCAGAAACATTCTAACTCACATTTTTGGTATTCAATGGTTGATTTAAATCAGATTGGAAAAGGGTGTAAAAGGTCCATTTTCAGAGTGCTGTTGCCCAGAAATTTCAGCAGGGCAGAGCTTCACTAAAAAGACCATAACTCAAAAACTAAGTACCCATTTACCATGAAATTTTTACAGCATGATCTAAGCTAGATAATGAACATTTTTGCTATAGATTCTCTGGTCAAAATCAATTATGAACTATATGTAAAATTTCGAGTTTTCAGACTAACTCAGAAATTTGACAGCATTTCAGCAGGACCTTGCCTAGCAAATTTAATCATAAGTTCAGTTTTAAGAATCCTAAAATCATGAGAAATTCAGAGAGTAATCTTAACTAGATGATGAACAATTTCCCTAAAGAGCACCTAGCCAGAAATTTTCTAGATAATCCTTAGAAAAATTTGGACAGCATCTAGTTACAATCTTTGCTTAACACCTCATCAAAGCATCAAACTAGCATGATTGATCCTTAAGAAACACAAATTAAATAGAGACCAAGCAACACATGATTTAAGTTCAGTTTTGGTTTGGTAGCTTTTACATGATGCAAAAAGGGTCCTAAACTTCCTCACAAAGCTTTTAAGCTTAAAAATGATGTTAGTGCCGGTGGCAAGGCATACATATACGTCTCTACCTATAATAGCTAGTCGGAAACTATTCGTTTCTTAAATTACCGTGCCTAACAACCGTGGTTAGTGTACCTGCAGAAAATCACAGATATTCAAGACCTTTTGTGCTAGCACTCACAAAAGCGTCCACATTCATTACTGTTCACTTATAGAAACGGTATCCATGCGTAAAGCCGCTGCATGGACAGCGTCCAACCTCGGACACCTCCGTTTGAATGGAGTTATCCTTTCCACCTATTGCGGGATCGCACATGTATGGCAAAACATGGCTAGACACAAATGCGAGGTGGGTTCCCATTGGAATAGGTCCCATCCATCCCTCACGGCCTCTCCCGTGGTATGAGCACGTATGGCAAAACGTGTTGTCTAGTAAGGTTGTGCATGAAAGTAAGTTTTGATAGGAAGAAAATGTGCTGGGAGTCAGTATAAATACACCATAGAGTACTAACCACCTAAAAGAACCCAAAAATTCCCTCTAGGGCCTCTCGGACTAGATTAAACCTTAACGTCCTACTCACTTAGCAAGATTATTAATCTTGGCAAATTTTATTCCAAAAACTTGTTTATTAAGGTATTTTTATTACTCTGGTGCATATACTCGCTCTGGTACCAGCTGTGACAGAACCGCCCAAAATAAATCTGGATTATCACTTAAGCCGGTCCACGTGGCTCATAAGCGATAACCAAGAGCTATTTTGTCGACTCTGCCGGGTCATGCCCGGTAAATCACTTACACAGGATCGAGATATACGCTAAGCCCACACGAAGGCGGGACCAGAGTACATCATTACATTACATAAAAGTCCATAAGTACTTATATTACAAACCAGGTTTTTCAGTACATAAAAGTAAACATGGTTCAGAGTTTAAACAGTGGAAATTAAACTAAACGCATGATACACATAGGAGGCCATCCATGCATATCACTCTTCATCGTCATTTTCCCATTCAATCTCCCATCCATCTGGGATAGCACCAGGCCAGATGGGATTACCTGAAAACAACAAATTAAGCAAGGCTGAGTATTCTAATACTCAGCAAGACTGACCCGTCAAAATAAAAGACACATCTAGACATGCAAGGCTTTTTGGCTGGTGGGTTTGTTTTGCCAAAAGCAACTAAGAGTAGATCCTTACTTTCAAATTTTAGCTCAAGTTCTAGTATGTTAACCATTTGAGGTAAGCACCTAGCTAAGCAAGCATGGTTGTACAAATAAGATTAATCAACCAACAATATTAATCCAAAATGTTTCATAAATAAACATGGGGTAGCCAGTGGTCAAGCCGACTCAGATAACGGCGAGTGGCCGACAATCGATCGATTTATATCCTTGCAAGGTAAACCCAAGATACATGAAAGAAGGTAGACCCCAAAAGAATCCAAAGAAAAACAAATGCGGGGTCTACCCCGACTAGGCGTTCCCGTCACTCCCCAGATTAGGGACAGGCGCCACAGTCCTAAGTACAAGGTTACTGGAACGCCCTCACACGGCACATCGAGACTCACACTTGCACTACCGGAATCAAACCGGGAGACGCATCTCAAGATTAGTAGTGGTAAAGTCCCCGCACTGGTTCATTAGGTACTAGGCTTACCGGTCCCATTTCCGACAAGCACTTGGTACGTTCAATAGCTTAGACTAGCACCATGCTACTCGGTCGAGACCGAACCCATTGCTCTTACCACATGAGGGAGTCAATTTAAACAACTTATGATTCCAACATAAGCATCCTATATCTCGCGAGCAATGAGTCATTACTCGACTTCTACCGTATCCTTAGAGCATGGCACTAGCGTTCCTAACATACTAGTAAAAGAGCATAGGAGTCCTAAGGATCACGCATCTAGGTTTCAAACAACTCCTGAAACTTAAATGCACAAAGTAAAGCATAAATACTGAAAAGGTAAAGGTGTAAGTTTTAGAAAAAAGGTTAGATGACTCCGGTGCTTGCCTTCCTCTGACTCAACACAAGCCTTGGGCTCTTCTGGACTTTGGTCCAGGTCTTGCTGCCCACTCACTTGATTCAGCTCACCACTAGCGGATCCCTCCTCCTCCTGGGTGAGTGTGTATGTCCCGTCGGGTAAGTCTACACGTTTATGCACATGCATTAGTTACAGGGTGAAAGTGAGAGATTTTATCATGAATCCAACTCTTGTGGGCCATATTCATCAAAACAACAATAAAACTCACGAAAGTATTGGTGGTGTGGTGAGGATGAACTAACATCTATTTTGATGGTGATTGTGTGCACATATAAGCAAATTAAATTGTTAAACTTCATTAAAATTAAGGGGTGGATGATGATGGACTAACTATGCCTTTGATGGTGATTGTGTGCATATCTAAGAAAGTTGTCACACCTGTTTTTCCAAAGAAACCAAGTGCAAACCTATATGCATGCCAAGATCAAGTTTCATACATATAGTTGACATAAGTGAATAACAGAAACAATATCACATAAAGAAAAGCAAAGATTATCAGAGATTTACACTTTATCCTAGAAATGAAGGCACCAAACTTAGCAGGCAGACGACTGGGGGCTGCGTATGCCTAGCAACAACACCATCTTCAACAGCTTCACTCATCTTCTCCTTCTGAGCAGCAGTTTAGCAAGGTTGAGTACACTTATGGTTGGTACTCAGCAAGGCCACAAGAAATAACCAGAAAGCAATTTAAAGTTTATCTTTAAGTATATTAATCATGTGAGGGTCCAAGCCGCTCCATGACCGAGAGCACAGCTAATCGATTAGATTTACACTCTGCAGAGGTTGTACACTTTACCCACAAGTCGCGTAAACCCAACCATGCGATGCTAGCTAGGCATCATACCACACTTCCTAGGTGTGATTGCACAGGGACGCTACGAGGCCTTTACAAAGATTCCCGAATGTGAAGCAACCCGCGAAGGTTCCGAGCCGCCGTAAGGTATAAAGTCCCCTAGTAGGTACCGTGTCTTAGCCAAGTCCAACTCCCTACTAGAGCGAGTCTATACCCCAACTAAATGCTCCCCCTTACCCTTTCGATCAGGTCACCCCAACACTAGAGTCCCTAATTAATTAGCCAAGCCAGAGTCATATAGCCTTGTGGTTGCACTGTTGTCCTGGGTGGTCGCTCCATGTTCCGATTAAGCATGGTGATCTTGTATTAACCAGATATATATAGCATAAAAGTAAAGCAAGTTCATCATTATGTTCTTTAAACCACCATAACCCAAGGTAGAGCAACTAAGCATAGCTACCCAACAGAAAGGTAAACCCCAGGTTGACAAGGAATAATGGTAATAAAGACTAGGATAAACCTTAATAGGACCCATCAATATTAATGCAAGCATATGCAATGAGTGATTAAACAAAGTTATTGGGACAAAAGATCAAGGACACACTTGCCTTTAACCAGAGTAGTGATGTTGCTCAGAATTCTTCATCTTCATACTCTTCCGAACTCTCGAACCACGTTCATTCTACTCGCATCAATCATCGGGCACAAGCATACAAAGCAAACAAACAAGCAACTAAGAACAATGCACCAATCAAAAGAAAAACTTTAAAAGAGCGTGCTAAAGGATAGGCTCAATTCTATGGATCAAAAAGATCTAGAGCTTGAAAGAAGATAAGGTCTACAACAGAGACAGAGCTTGACAAAGAGCGTCTAACGAATGATTTGCACATATGAGAGAACAAGGCTATGAGCTAGATTTATTTTAATTAGCAAAAATATGTAATGGATATTTTATAAATAAAATACCCTAAGTTGAAATTAATGCAATATTATATTTTATTTGTAAAAGATCGGAGTAAAGAACTAATCAAGTTTTATTTATAAAGATTAATATATTGATTAAATCAATTAAACATTTAATTTAGAAAAGCTAAACTATATGATTCCTCTAAACGTAAGTTTATGATTCGAGTAGATCATATTATTATTAAAAACATTATGGCATTGATATTAATCAAATTAACATTTATTTATAAAACTGGTGTAAAAGCCTAAGCACTTTTAATTAGAAAAGTTAATTAAATATTAAGCAAAGTAATATTTGGTTTATGAAAAACCGATATTAAGATCTAATTAGATTTTATTTACAAAAGCATATAAAATAATCATTAATCAAACTAATATTGATTATAAAAAAACAGTGTATAACACTATATTGCTTTTATTTATAAAAGGCATGTATAGCTAGGTATTAATCAAAATTAATATTAAATTAATTTTTAGAAAACATAGGTGATGAAAACTCAACACTAACGAGTACTTCATGCCATTGTGAACCTAACGCAACTTGAACGGGTTAAAACGGAGCTAAAACGATCAAGATATGGAGAAAACAAGATGCAGGGACCTACTGGCAAGGATTGGAAACTTCCAGGGACTTTACTGTGAAAAACCAGGGGCATATACATAATTATGAATATAAACCCGAGGGCTTTCATGCAAAGACTTCAGATTGGACTGGATCTAGGGAATCTATTAGAGCCAGGGGGTTTCTTGAAAAGATGCAACACACATAAAAGCTATTGAAGATTAAGAGTTTCCTAGGGGGCTAAACGCAAAACAGAGTTGTCTTCTTCTTCCTCCCATTCGGCCCAGGGACAGCGGACAGGGGGCACGGCGGTTTCAATCGCCGGTGGCTCGGACCTCTAGGAGCTCAACCGGGGTTAGGAATCGGGAGAGGAGGACGAGGGGAGCAAGATGTTGTGCCCACCTAGATGCATCTGCATGAATGCAATACTCACATAATCATTTTATTTAATTCTGAAAAATCAAACAAGAGCTTTTTCCTATACTATATTCCCTGTAAAGAAAATAAATGTTTAGAAAATTTTAAAATTTAGAGAAAATTGTTGTTTAATTATTATTCCTATTCACATCCTGAAATTGGAAATTTCAGGGTGTGACAAAAGCTAAACTCATAAACTTCACCATCAGCATGGGGGTGTGTTTAAAACTATTTTTAAATAGCAACTAAACTTAAGTATTTTCCATCCAAAATAAAAGATAAATATAAATCAAATTATTCCATTTTAACTAGCTATTCATCCTTAATTCATAATAATTAAAATAAGACTCCAACTGGCATGAAAATTTTACCACAGCAACATATGACTAAAATAAACTTAAATATAAATTTTCAGCTCAAGATCATTTATACATTATTTTAAATGAAAAAGGCAAACTTCAGCCTAGATAAACTTCATTAATTCATACAAAAAGATTCATACAAAAAGATTCTCTTGTCCTTTTTATCCCAAATGTTTCCTACAGGTCCAATATGCCAAAACTAAGTTCCAACCCAACACATTCAAGTGGATTCATCATATTTTTCAAGTTATGAATTTGACATTTTTCACAAACATAAATACCAAACACTAATCAAACAAGCTCCTAAAATCACCATTATTTTTCTAGAGATGCTTAACATCATGAAAAAAGCCTAGGGTGCATTGGTGCTTAAGGAATTTATATTTTGAGGAGACTATAAAAAGCATCAAGCTTAAACTAACATTAAACTTCCAAAAATCATAACTAGAGTTCTACACAACAAAAATGTGTGAAACTTGGTCACAAATCTGAACATGGAGTACACAAGAACATGTCCAAATTTCATTTCATTTGCATGGGTACATTTTGAACTACAATAAAAAGATCTCAAACTGAGTTTGAATTTACATTTAAAAACTACTCAGAAAAACACTATACAACTTTTTTAAAAGTTGTAGATCTGCTCATAAGGATTCCATAACAGTTGGATTTACATTTTGCTGATTTTTCTACTATTTTTCACGGATTTTTGAAGTTACAGCCGAAACCCTAATGTACATTTACAGGGGGGCCCTCGATAGAAATTTCCGAAATTAAAAATCTACCCTCGCTTCACGGAAAACACCCTAGAAAGATTACAAACCACGCAATTGGGTCCCTGGCGGGTCTGTAACTCGCCGGCGGCGGCATCCATGGCCGGAGCTCGCCGGGGAGTAGCCCGGTGGTATTACCTGACTTGCCTAGAGCGGATGGTGGGGACGGCCGGGTCAGTGACGGCTTGAACGGGCACCGGCGGCGAGGCCAGCCTCAGGCTCCCGCCGTGGCGGCCTACGGCCGGCGACGACGCGGCTTGGCTGCCTGGCGGCGACTTGGCCGGGTGGAGGAGGGCAAGGGGTGAGCGTGGTGGAGGGTAGAGGGTAGAGGTGACGCTCACGGGGAAGGAACGGCCGGTTCGGTTCGGCCCTGGCCAAGGACGTGCTGTGGCGAGACGAGGCATGGCGACGGGCGTTGCGGCTGGTTTCTGCGACGCTCTTGTGATGACCACGCGACGAGGACGAGGTGACCGAGCGGTTTTATCCACGGAGCGGCCAGATGGCTTGCCTGCATGCGCAGGATAGCGCTGCGGCGCGACGCGCACCGGTGCGTGGCCCGCTGGGCTCGCGGCTTAGCCGCGACTCGCTCCTGGGCGCGGCCTACGGAGAAACGGTGAGACGGAGGACCCACGGTCACGGCATGGTCCACAACGATGTTTTCACGGCGTCTGTACACCGGAGATCGCACGACTCGATGCGTGGCAAAACTGACAACGGCGCGCGCGCGCTCAGGCACGGCGTCGATGTCGCTCGGCCCTGTTTCAAATCTGTTTACGCCTCTTCAAAATGCATAACTCCCGAAAATGCCAACTAAGTGAAAAATCTCCAAAACTAAAAGTTATAGAGGAGCTGAAGACCTACAACTTTCACAAAGGGCGTCCTATGTTTTGATGCATAAATTTGTGGCAAAAACGCGTTGAAGTTCCAGCAAATCTCGGCCTCCAGTTACTGTGCGCAGAAACTTCATCTCAAATTTAAGCGGCTTTGCACTCAAAATTTGAATGTTCGCCAATTATGAAAAATATGTTCCCGGAAATAAGGAACAACTTTTATATTGGCCGATTTTGAACTTCTATAGTGAAATTTGGAGAACGCGCAAGAAAACCAATTCAGCCTTTTTGGATCCATAGGGGTTTGACAATGCATTTTGACTTTGACCAAGGTCCTTTGTGCAAATGTGTGACAAAAACAAGTTAAACAGACTTAGGAGCTAATTAACATGATTAACCCCACTAATTGAAGCATTTAGGTTTAAAGAAATATCAGGGATATTACACTTCTGACCATGGAAAACTCGGAATCAAATTAAATTTGGTCAAACGATAGATGTGATCAAAATTGATGTGACATAAACGAGAGTGCCACACAGCAGCCTCTCCTTCATTATTATTCGAGCTAGAACTTGAAATAGAGTTTACGAACCTATTACAATTATCTGAAATAGAAAGGCGGAACAGGCCTCCGCAATCATAACCTTTTCCAACAAATGAACCAAATTTTGAAACAATAAACTTGTTCGACTCAAACGCTAACTTAAAGCCATCACGGCACAAAAGAGAACCACTAACAAGGTTCCTATTTATTCCAGGCATGTGCTGCACATTCTTGAGAGATAGAGTCTTTTCAGAGGTCAACTTCAGATCAACTCCTCCAATCCCATGCACAGCAGCCCTCAACCCATTGCCCATCAAGACGGAGCAATTGCCTGTAGCCTGATAAGAGGAAAACAAATTAATGTCAGAACATACATGCACATTAGCTCCTGTATCTACCCACCAATAGGTGGATTGACATGCTAATAGGATTTCAGGAACATACCAAGATCCACTAGTTTCGCCCACAGTCACGTTTGTAGTTTTCTGACCTCCCTTCTTGCCCTTGCGCTGGCGACACTTACTGGCTATGTGTCCAGGTTCGCCACACACAAAGCAAGTCAGGTCTTCCTTGTTCCTCTTCTTCTTGAAATTAGTGGTCTGCTTTGGTCCTTTCCCTTTCCAATTCTTGTTCTTATTTCCAGCAGACTTGCCCTCCACCACATTTGCCTTGGAACCTCCTTCCTGTGGAATTGAACGAGACACATCCTTGGATCTTGCCTTCTCCTCAACATCAAGTGTAGCACCCAGACTTTCAACAGTCATTGCCTCCTTGTGTTTGAGGCTCGTGGCAAAATCCCTCCAGTTATGAGGTAACTTGCCAATTATGCCACCAACCACGAACTTGTCAGGTAAGACACAATCAAAGTGTACAAGTTCCCCCACCAGAAGCTGGATTTCATGAGCTTGTTCCACCACCAAACGGTTATCATCCATCCGATAGTCGTGATACATTTCAATAACATAAAGTTCACGTCCAGCATCTGGGACCGCATACTTGCGATCTAGGGCTTCCCACAATTCAGAGGCTTTGGTGTAGTGCAAGTACACATCACACAACTGATCAGACATGAGGGACAGCAGGCATCCGATTGTTGTGTTGTTATCCAACTCAGCATCACGGTGCTGCTCTTCAATGAGAGGGTGCACTGGGGAGATAACCCACCAGATCTTCATTGACATGAGCCAAAACTTGACCCGTGGCTGCCACCTCTTAAAGTTGTCACCCCCAGCAAAGTACTCAGGCTTCATCACATCCGAAATTCCACCAGCCATGTTAATTATCTCAGGTTTCTGGATTGTTACAAAATTAACATGGTCAAAGATCAATTTGATTCTCGAAATACTACTAGCAATAAGAAACAGATATGCTAGTACTCCAAAAACACAAGAGGAATCAACAAACCCTACACATGCTAGGAAAACAATAAAGGAACATATCCAAATATCCATCATGGCATGTGCAAGAAGAGATGCAATCGATATACTTAAAGTGCAACCCACGCGAAGTTGATGACGGCTAGAAGTCGAAGATGATGTAGATGCAGACGTAGTCAATGTTGACGTGGACGAAGTCGGAGTAGAGGAAGCAGTGACGAGCGGTTGTGAGGACGCTTCCCAGAAACCTGATCGCCGGCACCCATGCAGGCCTTCAAATGACCGGTGTTGGTTCGGAGACACCACTCTCCCTCGATCCGCTGCACGACGGACGGAAGGAACGACAGTAGCTCGGACGGCGACGTGAGCAGTGGAGTAGATGAGAAAAGCGAGTTGTGGCGTGAGACCTCCTCGTCAATAGGATGTCTCCTCTTATTAGGGAGGAACGCAACCGCCCTTGTTTCGATCTGCCAGATATCCCGGAACCGCCCCCTGGTATCTTTCGACGTTCACCCCACGAAGTCGCCGCACGTTCGAGGACGTGCTTATCCCGCTCTGAGGGCGGACGTGGCAGTCTAGGTGTTGGCGATGTGGACCAAACAAAACAACAACAAAAAGAGAATTCCTGGATAAACACGTTAAGTCACAAGTCACGCGATAATCACGCGTAAAATACGCGATACGCATGCGCGTGCGTGTTCCCTTTTCCATTGCCAATCACTTGGAGTACTCTACAAGAGCCTTCCTTATAAGTTGGTCCTCATCTCCATAGAATAGCAAGGTGGCACTAAACCCCTATGCATTCTCTCCACACCACATTGACTATCTTAGATGAAATAGTGGCGCATTTAATTGCAGCCCAATAGCAGTCACAAGTTGTTGGGCCATAAATTCCAACACCTCTGTCCTCGAATATATGACATTTAGGACAAGCAAATTAGTTCATTTTAACTAAATAGCTTGTCCTAAACAACATATATTTAAGAACGGAGGGAGTACAAGCTAGACCTAGTAAGGACTTTGCTCGGACCCTATTTCTGATTTAGTTATTTGGGGATGGATTTCTATACATCTAGATCTTGGTTTAGTTGATTTATTGCGATTTTCATCCACCAAATAGAAACACGTCAAAGCATGCATGCCCCCTTTCTCTCGTTTATTGTAGATGTTTGCACACATGCTCTTATTAGGTTGGGAAACAAAGAGAAAAGGTAATGTATAAGTTAATTTGTTTCTTATTTATTTTGCAATTCTCACCGTTGCAAGCTTGTCTAGCTTTCCATTTTTGTCTTGTAGGAAAGGGTTCACTTCTCCACTGTTTGGGACTACTGTGCTCCAAGATTTTCAGCTCCACTTCAACTTTGTCCAGCCAAACACCTTCAGCTCCTAATTCTCTGCTTCAAGAAAAAGGTGGAGTTTTGGGCCAACTCCACATTTTTCCTAGAGCACCTCAGAGGTTACTCCACAAACCCACGTTTTCAACTCCCTCACAGAGTTGTGGCAATATTACCCACCAATTGCTATCTCAACCAATCATTCAATTTCTGATGTTTGTTTGGTTGAATCTTTGGACTACAATTTGTTGTCTATGTCACAACTTTGTGAGATGGGCTACAATTGTTTGTTCACCAATGAGGGTGTGATCGTCTTTAGAAGAGGTGATGACTCTGTTGCTTTTAAGGGTGAACTCAAGGAAAGGCTTTATTTGGTGGATTTTTCTCGAAGAAAGCCCAACTTGATACATGCTTAATGGCAAAGTCTAGCTTGGGTTGGCTTTGGCATCGCCGACTAGCCCATGTTGGGATGAATAATCTCAACAAACTTCTAAAGGGGGAACACATCCTAGGACTAACAAAAGTTCATTTTGAGAAAGATAGAATTTGTAGTGCTTGTCAAGCTGAAAAACAAGTTGGTGCTCCTCACCCCTCCAAGAATGTACTCACCACTACAAGACCATTGGAATTACTTCACATAGATATCTTTGGTCCCGTCGATTATGTTAGTATTGGGGGAAACAAGTATGGATTTGTCATTGTTGATGACTACTCTCGGTATACTTGGGTGTTCTTTTTGCGTGACAAGAGCAAGGTTCATGATGTATTCAAGAAGTTTGCAACAAGAGCCCAAAATGAGTTTGATATGAAGATCAAGAGAGTAAGAAGTGACAATGGTACTGAGTTCAAGAACACCAACATTGAAGAGTATCTTGATGGTGAAGGCATTGGTCATGAATTCTCCATCCCATACACACCTCAACAAAATGGGATAGTGGAGAGGAAGAATAGGACTCTCGTAGAAGCCGCAAGAACCATGCTTGATGAGTACAAGACTACAGATAGTTTTTGGGTGGAAGCGGTCAACACGGCTTGTCATGCTATCAACCGTCTATATCTTCTCAAGCTTCGACACAAAACCGCTTATGAACTCCTAACCGGTAAGAAGTCCAATGTATCTTACCTTAGAGTTTTTGGTTGTAAGTGCTTCATTCTCAACAAGAAACCCAAGAACTCTAAGTTTGCACCTAAGGTTGATGATGGTATTTTTCTTGGTTACGCCTCAAATGCTCACGGCTATTGTGTTCTCAACAAAACCACCGGTTGTGTTGATATAGCGTGTGACGTGACATTTGATGAATCTAATGTCTCTCAAGTGGAGCAAGTTGATGAAGTATGTGTAGGCAAGGAAAAGACCTATGCAACTGACATCAAGAAGATGACCATAGGTGAAATCAAGCCTCAAGAAGAAGATGAAGAAGATGAAGTCATTGAAGCATCACCTAACTTGACTGTCGCTGCAAAACCCAGACACTCCGGAGAAAAGTCTGGAGAATCCAGAAATTCCGGAGACTCCGGACCCAACCCTGGAGAGTCCGGGCCCTCTGAAGGAGATGCTCAAGATTGTCAAGGAAATGAGGACTTGATTCAACAAGAAGCTTCTGAGCCACATCCAAGAGTTCATCAAAATGTTCAAAGATATCATCCAGTTGACAACATTCTTGGAAGCATAAGGAGAGGGGCTACTACAAGATCAAGATTGGCAAACTTTTGTGGGCACTACTTTTTTGTGTCCATGATTGAACCTCTCTCTGTGGAAGAAGCACTACAAGATGCTGATTGGGTGATGGCCATCCAAGAGGAGTTGAACAACTTCACTCGGAATGAAGTCTAGTCCTTAGTGGAACGCCCTAAGCAAAATGTAATTGGAACAAAATGGGTGTACCACAACAAACAAGACGAGGATGGGGTAGTTACCAAGAACAAGTCAAGGTTGGTTGCCAAGGGCTATACTCAAGTTGAAGGTTTGGACTTTGGAGAGACTTATGCACCGGTAGCAAGACTTGAAGCAATCCGTATCTTGTTGGCATTTGCTACCCATCATGATTTCAAGCTCTTTCAAATGGATGTCAAGAGTGAATTCTGGAATGGCCCAATCTCTGAAGAAGTCTATGTTGAGCAACCACCGGGCTTTGAAGACCCTCAATACCCCCAACCACGTCTACAAGCTCCAAAAGGCGCTCTATGGTCTTAATCAAGCACCTAGATCATGGTATGAATGCCTTAAGGAATTTTTCCTAAGGAAAGGCTTTGAAATAGGCAAAGCCGATCCTACTCTTTTCACTCACAAAGAAGGAAATGATTTATTTGTGTGCCAAATATATGTCGATGCCATTATATTTGGTTCTACTAACAAAGTTTGGGCAGATGAATTTAGTAGGATTATGACAAAGAGATTCGAAATGTCCATGATGGGAGAGTTGAAGTTCTTTCTTGGATTGCAAATCAAGCAACTCAAGGAAGGCACGCTCATAAGTCAAACCAAGTGCACTCATGACATGCTCAAGAAGTTTGACATGGACAAGGCCAAGCCCATCAAGACCCCAATGCCATCCAATGGACATCTTGACTTGAATGAAGATGGAAAAAGCATGGATCAAAAGGTATATCGCTCCATGATTGGATCTTTGCTTTACCTTTGTGCATCTAGGCCCGATATCATGCTTAGTGTGTGTATGTGTGCAAGGTTTCAAGCCAATCCTAAGGAATGTCATCTCATGGTTGTTAAGAGAATCTTTAGGTATTTAGTGCACACTCCTAACCTTGGTTTATGGTACCCAAAGGGCTCCACTTTCAATCTACTTGGGCTCCACTTTCAATCTACTTAGCTATTCCGATTTGGACTATGCCAGTTGCAAGGTAGATAGAAAGAATACATCCGGGACTTGCTAATTCCTTGGAAGATCCTTGGTGTCTTGGAGTTCCAAGAAACAAAATTTCGTTGCCTTATCCACCGTCAAGGCCGAGTATGTTGCAGCTGGCGCTTGTTGTGCTCAACTACTTCGGATGAGGTTCACTTTGAGGGACTTTGGTTGTACATTTAGCAAGGTGCTACTCTTGTGTGATAATGAGAGGGCCATCAAGCTAGCGAACAACCCCGTAAACCACTCCAGAACAAAGCACATAGACATAAGACACCATTTCTTGAGAGACCATGAAGCCAAAGGAGATATCGCTTTAAGTCATGTGAGCACCGAAAAGCAACTAGCCGATATCTTCACAAAGCCTCTTGATGAACTAAGGTTTTGTGCTTTGAGGAGTGAATTGAATATCTTGGATTCTCGTAACTTGGCTTGAGATCATGCATATATTTGATTGTGTTAGGCTGGATCTTTACAAAAGAAAAGATTTGAAAAATAGTGTGACTTTATTTTTGAAAAACATTTGGATCTTTCTAGGTACAACACTTGGACTATTGTTCTCATTGATTGATTGTGGCTAGTATCAAGTGTTGGAACCTCTCTAGCTCACATAAGTTTCACTCATAATCATCCAAATCTATCTCAATTCAAATTCCTTGAAAATCTGGTGCCAAGTCTCAGGGGGAGCCGGAGACTTCGGGCTTTTTCCCGGATACTCCGGGTCCAGCCTGGATACTCCGGACCTTAACTCGTATATATATACCTTTTCACCGCAGTCAAAACCCTAACTCTTCACTTTTTACTGCGCGGACCGTTTTCCCCTGCCTCCCGTCGCCTCTTCCTCACCCCGTCGCCCCCCTCTCATCCTCCCTTGGTTCCTCCCTTGAACCTAGGGTTCCAACCCAAAATCTTTGAGTGAGTGAGAGATTCGAAGGCTCTAAGAGGAGGAGAACAAGGTGTTGCCCGTGTTTTGAAGGTTTGGAAGCTCACCTCTTCGGTTCCCTCTCTTCCCTAAGGTATTCAAAGGCTCCTTTGCCAGATCTACTTTCCTAGGCCATATCTTGAGATATCTCTCAGATAGGAATCTTCTTTAGACTCTAGAACTAGTGGATCTGCAATATCTCAAGTTTCCCGTGGTGGATTTGTGTGGCATTGCAAATTAGGGTTTCGCCAGAAAAACCCGGAGACTCCGGACTTTTTCCGGATACTCCGGACTTCTCGGAGTGTCCGAGGATTTTCCCGGAGACTCGGGAGTTTTCTGCCGAAACTTTGATTTTCTTTGTAACTCACATTTTCCATGGATGTCTTCTCATGTACTCCTTGTTACTCATCTCCAGATCATGAGGAAGAAGTACAAGCAAGATGAGCCGGCCGCCCAAAGGAGGGCCAAGGCTAGGCACGACCCTCAATTCTTGGGGCTAGTGCAAGAGACATTGGGTCTTGGCTCATCTCAGCGATCCACACGAGCTCGTGCACCTATTTACATTGAGCAAGAGATCGAGGAAGAAGAAGAACAGCAGGCCGTTGGTGAGGAAGAAGAGGATGTTAAGCAATATAGGGTTGCTCCTAGGCGCCATGGGAAAGGTCCAGCTCAACCATCAAGGAAACCCTGTGAGGCCGGCTATATCTCTCATTCTAGGCCCGTACCTCACCCCTCAATGCCAAAGAATCGTCCTACTCCCTACTCCCACATATGTCCTCGAACTCCACCCCATCTCACAGCTACCTTTCCATCAAATGTGAGGGTGGTAACCACTCCTGTCAATCTTAGGGACCCTGGAGTAGTGCAAGGGTTTGCTTAGCAGATGGTGAGAGATTACTCTAGGAATGCCCTTGCAGTCAGAGAGCAAAGGGAGAATGACGTCTACATGTACATATCCAGTGAGGCACTTGAGTCAAGGTTTTGGTGTGATTTCCATAGAGACTTCTATCAGACAGTGATACGGAGTCCACAGATGAAGGCCAAGAACAAGTCACCCATAGTAGAGATGAAGTACATTGATTGGTCCTACTATGAGAAGTTGGAGAACCCCACCTTTGATGCCGTGATTGATAGATGCAAAGAGCTTGGGCTATATGAGATCATGGGTTTTAGCTATGGATGGAATAGAGAGATACTTGCTCAATTCCATTGCTCATACTACTATGACTCTCATCAAAACACTATCACTTGGACCACTCAAGGAGAGAAGTACTCCATTGACTACATGACATTCTCTTGCTTGCTTGGTCTTGGCAAGAATGATGAAAAGCGCACTCCCATTCATAATGAAGAGAAGTACAAGCCCAAGGACATGGCATATATGTTCCCCTCCGCCTTCCTAGCTCATGAGGGAAAAGATGATAATCTCATTCCCTACTATTACTACTTCAATCAATTTTTCTGTGCCACCATTGATCCAAAAAGTGGGGATATCACTGCTCTTAGGCACTTTGCCGTTAATCTCCTCGACCGTGTGGCTCCCGAGGAAGAAGGGTTTTGCATCTTTGATTTCATTTGGAATGAACTTCGCCGTGCTATGTGTGACCCCATGAAGCACCTCCCATATGCTCCATACATCATGTATCTGATTGAGAGGGTCACCAATACCCAATTCCCAAAGGATGTCACTAATGAGCCTCTTAGGCACCTTCGTGCTAGAGATAAGAAGACTCTCGTGAAGAACAGCACAAGGTTTGCCGGATCCTCTAGTGCAGCCCCTCGCCATGATGATGAGCCCCTCCCTCGCTCTAGTCACTCTTCTAGATCTTCTCGTAAGGTCAAAGGGTCCATGGTCAAGAGGGCATTCAAGAGCATCTTCTCCATGTGCAAGCACATCGTCACCGAGACTAATGAGAATCGTTGTGACATCATTGAGATCAAGTCTCATCTTGGGCTCCCCACAGACACCTACCATGAGCTCCCGGAGTTTGATGATCCTTTTGCGGAGTGGGATGCCCATGATGCTGCTGCTGCACAAGAAGAAGAAGAAGAAGTGCACGAGGAAGAAGAAGAGGAGGAGGACAACGACGACGAAGAAGAAGAAGGTGGTGATGATAAGGACCCGGAGTGATCCCCTGCTGCTGCTGCTACTGCCCTTACACTTCCTTTCTGGCGCTTGATGCCAAAGGGGGAGTGAGTACCTTTATTTCATGCTTTAAGACTTGGAGAATTTGAGAACTTGGTCTGTAATAACTCTATGTTTGAGACTATGTGATGTGAGCTTGAGACTATTTGGTTGTGTGCTTGTGATGCTAGAAATCTAGGTAGAATTTTTAATTTCTAAGGATGCTTATGATAGTTTGAATTTTTTTCATGATGTCTTATTTCTGCTGAGTGTCAAAGTCCGGACACTCCGGGTTTTTCTCCGGACTCTCCGGGTTTCCCGGATTCTCCGGGGTATGTCCGGACTCTCCGGGCTCTAACACTTCAGCCTTTCTTGATCTTTATTGAATGTATAAATTGTCATATGCATCACACATCTTTTGTTTTCACAAACACAAGCACCCCACTGTTGATCATCTTGTGACACTCTCAAGTTTTTCTCTCTTGTGCAAAATTTGGTGCTAAAAGCACTATTGAGATTCAAAACTCCAAATGCACATATTAAGGGGGAGTGTTGCAAGATAGATCAAAGCTCTTTACTGAATTTAATTATCTCTCTTATGAAGCTTAAAGGTGTTGTCATCAATCACCAAAAAGGGGGAGATTGAAGAGTATCTTGGCCCCCCTAAGTGGGTTTTGGTGATTTAATGACACACTAATAAGCTACTAATGATATGGTGAGTATATGAGCAGGTATTAAAATCTTATGATGGCATCTAAGCGCTTCATTGCTATACAAAAAGAAAGTGATGCTAATAGAAGGATTCCTTGTAGGCTTATTTATTTTATATTTTGAATTTGAGTCCTAGGAATGCCGTACTATAAAGAGGGACATGAAATGTATCTTCCAAGAGTTGAAAAGGTGCTCTAGATAACTAACAAAAAACCTAAGAGGGACACCTTTGCACTACACGTTCACCGGGCTGTCTTTTGAGTGCTGACTTTGGAAGGGCGGATACTTCAGGTTTTACCCTGGATACTCCGGACTTCCCGGAGTCTCCGGACCTAGTCCGGATACTCTGGGTCTTAGAGCTCCAACGACTCTTTTTCTGGGTGAGGAGGTATTTATACCCGCTCAACCCTATCCACTCCCTCTCTCTTGCCCATTTCGACCTGCAACACTCAGAACTCATTCACTCCTCCTCTTTACTCCCTTTGGCCTTGGTTTGGTGAGATTTGTTGGGGATTAAAGGAGGGATTGAGAGCAAGAGCTTGGAGAGTGCTAGTGAGCTGATTTCCCATCTCTAGAGCACCTCATTCTTCGCTTGGTTGGTAACTTTCGTGTTTGTTACTCTTGTAGCTTTGAGCTCCTAGCCGGCTAGGCGTTACCTTGGAGCATCCAACGAATTGTGGCTGCCCAAGGAAGTTTGTATTACTCTGTTGGAGCCGGTGGGATTGGAGGAGAATGGAAATCACTGTTCACACGAGGCAAATGGGCATTTGCCTTCCAATTTTGCAATACCTTGTTGGAGTTAGCCTAATGCGCAAACCAAATATGCAGCATGCAGCATCATCTATGAAATGGTAAAATATTTCAATGCACTCATACAAGTAATTCAACCAGCCAGGAAACTAAAAAAAATGCGGCTGTGGTGTGGAGACCGGCAACCTAATCATTGCGCTATGGCAGGCCAGTACCAGGCCCACAGCCCAATGAAGTTTACAGCAGGCTTGCGGCCTTTCCTTAGCCCGTGTTTGGATGGGGTGAAAAATTTTCACCCCTATTAAATGCAACTTTGACCACAAATAAGAGTATTAAATAAAGTCAGTTTTGAGAACTACCTTCACAACTCTAGGTAAATTTTCGAGATGAATGTAATGAGGTCTTTGACAGCGTAACTAGAGGATGGTTACTGTATCATCACTGTAGCAAATCATGGATTAATTATGCTCATTTGATTCGTCGCGCAAAGTTGCACACATATGTGAAAAGGTTTTGCAAATAGATTTCATTTAGTGCTCCATGCATGAAAGATTCCTTTTGCGTGGGAAAAAAATTTCTCCTAACCAAACACGGGCTCAGAATCACCCCGTTCGTTTTTTTCACTCTTTTTCACCTCCTTTCCTGTAGCTTTTCATCAATCCGAACGGGGCCTAAAGAGGAAAGAGAAAAACGAAGTACCATTTTCAGGAGTTTAGATCAAAAAATTTGCAAAAAACATCTCATCATCTATCACATCACCTCTCACTATTTATCAGCATTTACACCAATTCTTCCCTAATTCAGCCAATTCATCTGGATCTAAACACACCCAAAACGTGGCTAATGCTCTCAACACCGGGTCGTGTGCACGACTGACAGCATTGATTGGCTTGTCCTTAGTTCTTACCTAAACGCTGTGCATGCGTGTTCACCCAAGATTAATAAGGATGGAAACATATTGGATTCTTATGGAATCAGATTCGGATAACACTTTTTACCACATTTTTACTCGAATACGAATATGGATTCGAATGTTCTGGAATATAAAACGGATGTCTCGAATTAGAAAACGCATTCGGAAATTTACTCGATTTAGAAGATAATATTTACCAATTTTCTTTATTGATAATTTACAATTATAAGATCATGTAAAAACTAAAGTATTAGTACATAATAGAGATCACTCACGAAGAATATCACATTCATCCATATTTATTTTAATTAATCATATAATAAATACAAATATTAATAAATACATATTTTTTAATATGTATACATTTATCAAACAAATAATAAAAAATACATGAAAAATATTTTCATCAATACATAAATAAACTAGAGTAATCAAAATTAAACTTTATATTAATGTACTTTTATTATTAAAATTAATGATATTGGTCATTAAATTTAAATATAACTTTAAATTGTTTTATGGATGCAATATTTTTAATATTAAAATTAATGTCATAATCATTAGTTATGGATATAATTTTTTTCAATTATACACTATCATTATCAGTATTCTATTGAACATAATTTGCTATTAGTTATAGAGATAACTTACAGTTTTATATAGTAGAATACGGATAGTGTCGAATACTGCCCAATATGGATGGAATCGATAGAGAAAAAATCGACAAAAATGAATTCAGATGTATCCACTTTACTACCACATTTGAATTCGAATACTGATACGAATATTCATATTTATATTTTAACGGATACGAATATCGGATAATTCAGATTGTATTTTCATATTTCTATCCCTGGCCTTGATGGCTCATCGGTTGGGCTGTGGGCTGCTAGTGCCTAATTGAACTTGGGCCTTTAACAAATCACACACCCACTGACCGACCCGATAGAGTCACTGAATAAATCACACGGTTTAGGTACAGTTCGACCTCGCGTACCGCGCGTCAAATCAGGCGTTTCGGCTGGGCTCGCCTTTCACCATACCATTGTCGATGGCTTGCCGTGTTAATTTGCTTAGAGTGTTACGAGCGGCGAGCTTTTCTCTCCTTGCCTTGCGCCGGCTATCCGCACTCGTCGTACTCTATTTTCATATTCTAAAAGAGAATATTCTGCCTTGTTATCGAGATTCTCTAATATAGTTCGGTTTTCTCGCACCTGTCATCCTCTATATCTCATACTTCATATCAACTACCCACCGTGGGACCCACACTTCACATTTTTTTAGCCCCATGCCTTCCCTCTCTCTCCTATTCTCTCTCTACCTCTGCCTTCCCCGCGCGCCGCCTCCCTCCCTCTGCGCACCGCCTCGCTCCCTCCGCATTCGTGCCGGCGAGGCGGAGCAGGATGACGTGCGCTTCCTCCCTCCCTTCCCGCGGCGTGGCGGTGGCAGCATTAGCACCGGCGAGGCCAGGCATGACAGCGCCGGGCCGAACGCGGTGCGCGCGGAGGCCGGCCCCTCTTTTGCAGCGGCGGCGTGAGGCGAGGTGAGAACACGACTGTAGCGCGGCGACCAACTCCCCTGGACGGAAGATGCCGTCCTCCTCCTCGATTCGTCCCAGTACGGTGGTCTCCTTGCGCGCCGGCTCAGATCCGGCGGTGGCGACGGCTCAGGAGCGCTGCGACCCTGCTCCTCCTCCAGATTCCCTTCGGCTCCTCCGCCGGCCTCACCTCAAGCTTCGCCGCCGGCCCTCCCTCACTCCCTCGCTATCCCTCTACTGGCTCCTCTCCTCCAAATCCACAATGGCGCCGCCTCTACTCCTCCCTACGCTCCACCTCCTCGTTGTTCTCTCCCTCGTCGACGCTTGTGCAGGGGCGGCGGCGTCTCCTGCTCCTCCCTCCCCTGCTCTCTCTATATCCCGGCCCTCTCTCGCGGTCGTCGGTGGCGGAGCTCCAGGATACCCAGGTGCTACCCCGCCCCTCTCCCCCTCCCCTCTCTCGCTGCCCCACCGGTCGGATCCAGCTCCGCCGCCGTGTTGCCTCCGAGCACGGGCGGGAGGGCCAGGGGTGGTTGGTCCTGCGCGCATCCGGAGGGCGGGCCCACGCCACGCCGCACGATATCTCACCCTTGCTACCACGCCAGGAATACCGCTCCGCGGCTGGAACGGAACGATTGCGTTCTCCTTTCAGTACGCCGGTGTAGCTGTTTTGACGCCAAAACGGTACTGGAAGCTTGCGTACCGTGCGGGTTGCGTACGCCGGTGCGGATAGCCTTATGCGGTGGTGCGTACTAGTTGCACGCCCGTGTGGCGAATGCCCGTTACGCCACAGTTCAGCAAGTGTCGGGGCTGCTATGGTGTTGGGTTGTGCTCCGCTTAACTTCTGAGGTCTATTGTTTGAGCTTTTTGAGAGTTTCTCAACGTGACAAATCAGAAGTTCAAACAAATAGTAAATTTCTCATGCAACTTTCGAAAAGCTGGAAGTCCAGAAAAATCAAGTTAGAAAGTTGGACATCTCATTTTTATTAGCTTTTCGTAATTTTTTTAACTTAAAAGGTAAACACATCTTCTAAAAGTTAGTGTTGCCTTTCAAAAAAAATCAGGCAACAACTTTTCACAAAATCTCAAATTAAAGCTGCATCTCAAACCATCGGGCTTGGGCGGACGCCGCTTCGCTGCACTCGCTGTAGCAAGAACTCAGCCTGTCAGCCAGCAATGCTATCAAGAGACTTCCGCATCTACTGGCGGAGCCATGTTGGGGCGAGATGGGACGGCCGCCCTAGCTAGTTTTGTGTATGCTCCAGTACCCCACTTTCTTCTCCGGCTACTCTGCCGAGCTCCGACAACCTTCTCGCTGGTCAGAACGCTTGGATGGCGCCAATGGTGACTGCCTGCCTCGGACAAAAACGAAGGCGCCCCAACTGGGCCTATGGCCAATGTCCTGCCCAGCAGGCAGCATCGGCCCAATCAATTTCCCAATGCTTATACAAGTCAAAGGCCCATCACTTCATCAGTTCATCCCTTCCTCGTAGCAGCACGCCGCTCAGACCTAGAGCTCTTCATCGGCGGCGGCGGCGGTTCCGGACAGCGCACGGCTGCGGCACCAGGCGACGCCCGGCGGCAACTCATGGAGAGAAAGGAGGAAGGGCTTGCTGCAGCTGAGGATGGGCATCGCCGCGGCTCAGGCGTAGGCCGCCGAGCAGGAGCAGCTTTGGCTCAGCTCCGACTCCGGCTCCAGCAGAATCAAAGGCGGTGGTAGCTCTGGCGGGTTTGTACTCTTGTCTCTATGTAGCACTGTAGCTGTGTCGCCCCAGCTATCTTTTTTTTTTCTGGCCACGCCATAGTCTGCATCGGTTGCACCTAGGGTTCGCCTGTGGTTTAGACACAGTTCGAGCCCGCTCACGAGCCTCTAAGAGTGTGTTTGGAAGGGTGGCTCTGGCTAGCGCGGCCCAGTGGCCAGGTATGGCCAGCTGAAGCCGGTCAGAGCCGGGCTCCCCAGCTACGATGATTTCTAGCGTACGAGTGGAGGCTGGCCGAGAGACCCCTTTTGGCTCCCACAAGCCAGGCCGAGGAACGGAAAAGTGACACCAAACAACAAATTAAACCCCCGGAAGTGCAGTCGAGCCCCAGGGACATCCCCATCAAACACGCCCTAAACCAACCACGCCACCCACTCCACCTTTCGGCCGGCCCGGGCTCGCCTATCACGTCGCGCCATCGTCAATTGCTTGCCGTGTGAATTTGTTCGAGCGTTACGCCTGCCCGGCCGCATCAGGCGAGCCTTTCTTTTCCTGGCTGGCGCCTCGCGTTATGCGGTGTGGGGGCTGCACGCCTGGCGTGGCGCGTTGGACGTGCCCGGCCGCTTCCTGGAGTTAAACAATTTTTTTTTGAACAATATCGGGGGGAAGATCCCCACCTACTTTCATTGATTGATGTGGTCTTTTTACACCAGATTAGCTTGGCATACCAAGCTTAGAGCACACAGGGGGAGAGAGAATTAGATTTTCAGAGGAATACAACAACAATAAAAAAAAACAACAAGAGCACTAGGAACCGGCCTGGAGGAAGTTGCGCCAGTTTTGTAGATGTGCAGAATGCTTCTTGTACCTGCAAGCCCAAAGGTCAAGGTCACGAATTACTCGGCAGATGATATCTGTTGGGGTGCTGTCCAGGGAATCAAAAATCTTGGCATTCCTGGCTTTCTACAGGTGCCAAAGGAGGAGGAGAACTACATCCGTGGAGACATGATCTGGGAGCGGAGCCTGCCAGCCGATGACCCACGGCATTCTTTGGTCTCCTGGAGTTAAACAATAGCGTGACGATATCCCCGTTCAACGTCTAGCTACTAGATGTTTGTTGTTCGGCGCGGCTCAATTATTGCTTATGTCTCGCCAATCGGTGGCAACGAACGCAACAATGCGATTGTCTATGCCAGGCCAGCAGCGCAGTCCCGCACCAAGCAACCACCCCTTGGATAAATTTTCTTGGTAAAAAACTAAAAACTGAAGTGGTGACTGAGATATTTTCAAGTAGACAAATGGACGTATGCGTAAAGCCGTAAAAAAAAACTTGTTCATAAGGGTTGGCAAAAAAAGGAACATGTGGGATATGAAGTTGTTTGAGAGTGCTACCGTAAGGAGAGAAAAAAAAGTTACCATGTATGGCTGCATACGCGGTGTTTCGCGAATAATGGTATGCAGTCCAGTATGTTGTGGGTTGTCATCCATGCTAGCGTGAGTCACGAGAGAATGACGCTACAGATGTTAGTGTCGTATACGGCCTTTGGTCCCTATATATACCCCTAAGTGCTCCCGAACAAACGCATCAGTGCCGCATTTCCCCTCTCTCCGCCGCATCGTCACTTCCTCTTCTCCCAACAACCTTAGCCTGAATCAATCAGGTCCCACTTTAGATCCAATCCACTGTTCGCGTCCATCGCTGTTTGTGACCTCGTGATTGAATCTGTCGACTTCCATCTCTACTTGTGTTGCAGTATATATGACTAACTTCATCTCATCTCTAGGACCGCAGAAGGGTTAGGAACATCGAATTCGACGGCATGCATGGGTCAAAGCTATATGAGGATGGGGAAAGTTAAATTTCAAGCCTCGTGATAATATGAAGAAGCATCTCGGCATTTATAAAGTCAGATCTGGTAAAGAATCTTGCTCGAACCTTTTTTTTGATCTACTTATTCCGCGATAGATTTCTATTAATCTAGATCTTAGTTGGTTGATTTATTGTGGTTTTTCATCAACCGAATAGAAATATGTGAAACTATGGCCTCTCTCATTTATTAGAGGATTGCACATGACCTTTGATTAGGTTGGGGAACAAGGGAAAAAGGAAGGTTATGGTTTAATTTCATAAGTTTTGCACTTCTCACTGTTGGTGGTAACAAAAGAAATCTAGCTTTTCAATTTTATTTTGGAAAAGGCTAATCAGGCTCGGGTATTTTCCATCCACCACATCCGAATTTAATTTTCTCTTAAACAACTTTTCCTTTCTTAAAATTCTGCAAGCTCCAAAGAGCTTTTTAAGATTTGGGATACATATGTATCTGATGGATGTAGAGAAAGCTCTCGGAGATAGGGTAGCGTGCGGTGGTCGCGGTCGAGAATCGATACAATGGTGCTGTTTTTATCGAGCTTTGATCTGTTAGGGGCTGATTGGTTGCTCCGACCGAGCCGTCCAAAGACCTGTCCGGGATGACTCGGTGCTATTGGCTCGTGATTGGTTTTCCTCCTCGCATTCTTTGCCTGCATCACCTCGTTCCCCTGACCTCCACCATCCCGAACGAGGTTGTCTTCTCGCGTCGAGCTTCCTTCGCCAGCCGGGACGGGTTGATGCTTGGTGGGAAGATTGGGGGTGAGTACGGGAGATGGCGCCGTCCATGGGATGCCGCGTCCCGGCCTTCCCTTGCCGGTCGCACCGCCTCCCGGCCTCCCCTCGCCAGCCATGCCGCCACCCTCCTGCTGCATCCCCTGCTCTTCTTCGCTGTGGCGGGAGGTGGTGTTGGGCGCGGAGGCGCGCGAGCCTGAGGAGCATGCCAAGGACGCAGCGGGGCGGGAGGAGAGGTGGGCGTGGCCTCGAGGAGGGAGGTGGCGGCCATGGCGGTGACGCGGGGGCAGGGAGGGGCTCAGCCTTGAGGAGGGAGGTGGCGGCCATGGCAGTGACGCAGGGGCAGGGAGTGGCTCGGCCTCGAGGAGGGAGGTGGCGGCCATGGTGGCGACGCGGGGGCAGGGAGTGGCTCGGCCTCGAGCTTGGCCATGGAGAAGGCACGACTGGCTTGCCCTCCTCTTCTAATGCGCCATCCAATGTGACGGCGGATTCGGCAGGCAAGCGGTGGCAATCTCCTGTGCCAACACCTCCTGGTCTTCCCTCGCCGACTGTGCCGCCTCCCGGCCTCCTGTCATCGGCCACGCCACCATCCCCAGCTCCATCCCTTGTTCTTCTCCGCAGCGGCGGGAGGCGGTGTTGGGCGCGGAGGCGCACGGGCCTAAGGAGGAGTCCGAGGACGCAGTGGGGGTGGGAGGAGAGATGGGCGCGACCGCGTGGAGGGAGGCACCCTCAAGCTTGGCCATGGAGCTCCGCACGCTCCCTCTCTCTCCTAGATTAGGTTCCATTCAACACACCAAACATCAGCAAATGCACAAACTCATACAAGAACCCCATCCATCTTTTTCAACTAATCACGATATTATCTCATCTAGGACACAAGCAAAATGGAACCAATCACGAGCACCTGTATCTAGGGGTGGTAACGGATCTTTGCCCTACTTCAGTCTTCACAATCCAACTAAGCCCTATATATATTTAGCTCAAAATTGAATAGTATTATGGTCTGATCCTAATAGGGCCCAATCCTTAAATTTCTTAGGCTAAATTGCAAGGCCCTTTACCACCCCTAGGTTGTATCACCTCATCCTTCCTCCCCCAATCTTGTACACGCCCTCCATCCTGCATCTCACCCCTCGGAGAAACCAATCACGCCCTTAGAGACGAGCCAAGGACGGTGGTGGATGGCACCACCAAAGACTTGAACAACAAGGCACGCAACTTGTGGGGACCGCCCTATAGGGGTGGGCCCAAATGCCTTTACGTATCATTCCCTGGATCATTAGATGACACAGACACTTGCACAAGAAGTATCACAACAGTACTTTGTTTATTTATTTTGGAATTTTACATAAGGTTGAAAAGAGAAAACACACTCTATACAAGTGGGGCCGTAGCCTCAACCTTATTCAAGCAGCAGCGTACTACGTAGCGGACTCACACCTCAGGCATCTTGACTCTTAGCTCGGACTCGTAGGGTCTTCTTCGTCATAAGCTTCTGGTTCTTCGTCTGGTAGAAGGGATAAGGGAAGCAAGAGTGAGTACCAGGTAGGGTACTCAACAAATTCCACAGCGGACAAGACCAATACGGAGGAGATTCGGCCACTAGTGGGCCTAAGCACACATCCAGGGTACTGAATGTAAAGTACGAAATTTAAGTGCGAAAGAGGAAAGTATGTAATGCAGCAGTATAAAGTAGTTTTGGTCCTGGAGGGCATTCATTTCCCTACCAGTCCCCTGATTATATAGAGTCTATTTGGGATTCCATCAGGGACATCCCGATCCAGCCTTAAGCCATACTCGGGCACCACTCAAGGACAAACCCGACTCATGATCAAGTTAACCTTAACCAAAAGAATCTCTAGTATCCTAGGGTGTATACTAATCAATGGGAGCTTTTACCAAGAGGGCTCATAACCGTGAGCCTCGGCTATTCGAATAGATTTGTAACTCTGGCCAGAGGGGTACGCTTTACCCGCACAGTTGATCAGCCCATACCCTGTACGGGGGCGGTACTGACCTACGAAACCGTACCCGCCGGCGTCTATTCATGGACTACATTATCGTCCAATCCTAGACTACATTCCCTAGCTCCACCCACGTCTATACTCGGGCCTAAACAGGGGTCATTCCACCACCATCCGCTACCTGGATCCAGTTTTCTCGGGAAACGATGCATCAATAAAATATGGTATTCAATACCATCGCGTCCCCAGACGCCAATTCATACCTGATGACCCGTGCCGACCAGACCTGGGACTATGCGAAGGTCCTGCTCCAGCATATCCATTGCCCACCATGGCCCCTTGGGGTGGTTTACTAGGTGCAGTAGCGGGGTGTGGATCGAGTCATCACATGAATAGGCATTCCCGAAGGCTATGCCTTTTTGGCCCGTGCGGCCGTACATGACACTAGAAATACTTTCCAATGAATCGGACCTTATACGACTGGAGTAAGCATGGGCAATATCCTCCACTGAGTTTGCCCCCATACTCCCATGTCCATCCTTAGAGGTTCTATTACTTTAGTCCAATTCATGCAACTACCATATTCTACTTCTAAGCATATGAAAAATAAATACAAAATGTAGAATTCGGTAGTATTTAAGCGGGAAAGCATGAAATTAAGGAGAGAAGTTATCTGGGAAGTCAAGGAATGCTATGGAACTTGCCTTCTTCGAAGTCTTGGTCGTTCAGGGCTTCTTCCTTGTAATCCGGGTCGTCGATCGGATTCTCGAAATACGTATCGTCTTCTATAAAGCGTAGTTATACAGAAAATTGTAAATCATGCAATCAAGCATAACAATTCATCAAACATGGGTTAAGAAATATTGGACGGGGTTCCTAGGGTTTTAGGGTCGATACGGAGGAAAACCCTAATTTCCGGGTACATGAAATATAGACCCGGTAAATAGGAAAAGATGTCGGAAATTATTCTAGGAGCTAGACATGTGAGATTTGGGTGCAAAGGACATGAATAGGCTCTAATATTTATGGTGAATTTTTGAGAATTTTTGGGGATTTTTGAGATGGCTAACTAAACTTGTGTGTGCACTTAACCGGGTGTACCTAGCAAAACAGGGGGGAGAGAGAGACTGACGCGTGGGCCAGGGGCTGACGCGGCGTGGGGCCGACGCAGGCGTGTACGTGGCATGCACGTGGTGGACCAGCACCTGCGTGGTGCTTGTGTGGCGGCTGTGTGTGTGGTGCACGTGCCCCGGGTGCAGGGAAAAAGAGAGAGAAGATGGCGCCGCCCCGGGGGTTTCGCCGGACCGCCGCGAAACAGGGGCAAGCTCGCCAGAGTTGGTGATTCCGGCGGCTGTGGCTTGTCGGCGGGGGTGAAACTTCGCCGTGGCAATGCATCAGGGCAAGGCGGAGCGGGGGTGGGACGTGTGGTCGACGGAGGTAATCGGCGGCGGCGGAGCGGCTCGCCGGAGCGGAATCCCGACACGGCCGTGAGCGGAAACATGCCTAGAGGCGGTTCTGGTGCCTAGCAAGTGTGCGTGTGTGCGTGTGTGCGCCTAGTGAGTGCGGCAGAGCACTTGGGTAGCATGTCGGCTCGCCGGAGGTGTGTCGACGGTGCGTGCAGGCCCGACGGAGGTGCGGCGGCGGCACAGGGTGCCTACGACGCTACGGCCAGGGAAGGGAGGCTATCCGGGCAGCATAACGGTGCTTACCGTTGCTGTGAGGCGGCGGAGGGTCGCTAGAGGCAAGAGGACGGCGGTTGCGCTCGGCGGCGGAAGGTGGCTCGCCGGCAGAGCAGGGCTTCACCGGGAGGGTGCTGGAGGAGTTGAGGAGATGGTGTGGTGGGTTGTGGAGGTGCGGTGTGGAGTGGTGAGGAGCTCAGGGAGCCATGGGGTCCTATTTATAGGCCAGGGAGGGGAGCTCGGCTGTGGTGCGGCGGCGGCCATGGCGTCGTTATCCGGTGCTCGGCGGATAAGGTCGCGGAGAGGGGGAAGAGGCAGGGATAAGGGCGGAGCGGGTGCAGGTGACTGCCACGCGCATGTCAGGACGGTTGGCACTGCTGCAGGGAGGGAGATCGAGCACAGCGGCCTGCGGCGGAGCTCTGGGGCGTGGCGCAGCGCTGCGCCGTGGCGCGCGTGCTGTACGGCCATGCGGCCGAGCGGATGAGGGCAAGCGGGCGCAGCGTGCTGCGGTGGTGTGGGCGAATGCGGCGCGCGCACAAGTGGGGCAGCGGAGGGCCTGGAGGTGCGGCGCGCATGCGGCTGCCAGCGGCGGCGCTCTGTCACGGCACGGCGAAGTCAACCATGGCGGCACGAGGCGGAAAAGCGGATGGCTTTTCCGTCTTTGGGGAAAATGGCGAGGGTGGTATGGGCGGCCTGACGCACGTGCTCATGTACGGCGGGAAGCGGCAAGGAGGAGGGATTGCGGCAGCGAGCGCGGCGCGGCGAGGGAAAAGGTGTGGCGCGGCGCGCGGAGGACGACGGTGACGTTGTCACGCGTCAGCGCGGGGTGATGGGCTGCTGGGCCGCGTTGGGCTGGGCGGAGGGAGACGGGTTGTGCCGGGAGGAGGAATAGAGGGTGGTGGGTTAGACTTCGACGACGGGTTGAGTGAAGTGAAGGCCTATCTATGGTTTGGAAGCTTTTCTATTTGTTTTGAATTTGATTTGAATTCAAATTTGAATTCCAATTCAAATTTGAGGAGTTTTAAACTAAGACTTTGAACTAGAAAATCCTTAAGGAATTGTTAGTGAGATTTTTGGGGTGACAAAAGAATATTAGCACAATCAAATGCATATGGATGTGATGAAAAAGGGAAGGACTTGTTTGTAAAATGCAAATATATTGCATTTAGGTCCTTTGGGTTTTAAAGAAATTTTTAGAGACCAAATTTTAAAACCTAGAAAATTCGGGATGTGACACAACTTGTATCGTGTCGTGCAATGCGCATGAGGAAGGACATGGGAACGAGATCCTCTAGAGTGTCGATTACCCAAAGCTAGAGGCTGAAAGTTACAGGAACCTCTTCCAGGCAATATTTTCAAATCGTAAAATCGAACCTTATCGTAAGTATACCGATAAAATGATAAATCGTGATAAGTCATCGATAAGACCGATTAATCGAGGCTAATCGACCTTATCGGTAGTATAATCATCCTATGGAGTATAGGACCAATATACATACCATATAGTATATGATCAACATAATTTTGAACAAACATAAACAAGAAAGTATAATAGGAAGCAACAATAGAGGAAAAGAAGGCTGAGCAACTAGCCAACCATACCAGGAAGCAATCACATAATTAAACAAGATCTCAAATGATGACAACATGAAGTCTAAATGTCTAATACATCAAAAGCTGGGTGCCCAACTAACCAACAGTAGAATTAGCAGTACAACACATTTAAAGTCCCTCAAAACTTATCGTCCCCAGTCATATCGGACGATTTGATTTCTTATCGCTCAACTCGGGTCGCTGACTCTAATCGGTATGCGCTGAGCGATTAAAGCGATTTAACGCGAAAAACCAGACGATTTGAAAACACTGCTTCCAGGACATGTGGGAGGGGGGGGGGGACATTCATCACAACCATCCATTTGAACTACTAGATTGAAGTGCAGGAAGGTTGGGGAACACTTGAGTATTACACTGACGGTCCCTTTTTATTTCTTAGGGAAGGGTTACCTTCTCCAATTTTTAACTGAACCCGCGGTACAGCAATTTGAAGCCATGCTAATGATCATGCAGTGGAGTCTGTAAAATTATCCCCGACCACGGACTCGTCAGGCTCGACGGCCATTGCCGGCATGTGGGGGTAGCTCACGGCGGTTACGGGCGGTGGCAACCGAGCTCAACTCCGCGCTGCTCATTTTTGCTACTCGCTGATGTGTCGGGGACCTGATCGTTGAGATCGGGTACGCCTGGCACGAAAGCCACCGCGTAGAGTCCGCCGCCAGCGACAGCAGAGCCTGGACGGTAGTGTAGCTGCATGTACTGTGGCGCCGCCTCACGCCGGAACGCGGACGCCGGCGGTGCGGCGCGCTCCGGGTGCTGTGCCGCGGCGACGGCAGGTGCAGGCGTCCAACAGCGGATTAGCAGAGCTTGATGTCGAGGCGCCGGCGGCTGGTGGCTTGGGGGCTCCGGAGTGCGCCTTGACGCCGCGAGGTCTGCCGCGGCAGCCTCCCTCGCCAGCTCAACAAGATCGCTCGACATCCTGCAGTTTAAAAGGTCGCGTGCGTCCCAAACCAGCCACGCCGCCCACCGCCTTCCGGCTGGCCTCGCCTTTTCGCCAGGCCATGTCATCGGTCGCTTGCCGTGTTTACTTCGAGGGTTATGGCGGCGAGCGCTGCTACCTTTTCTTTTCCGGACTCGCGCCGTGTCATGCGGTGGGGACTGCGCGCCAGCGTGTCGGTCGGCGGCGAACGCCACAGTGTTCTCATCCGGCCGCAAGTGTGTCCAGCCGCGCGGGCGGGCGTTGGGCTGCTCCTGCCCGAGTGCCCGCCGCTTCCTCGAGTCAAACCATAGCGTGACGATACGATATCCCCGTTCGAAGTCTAGCTACCAGATGGATGTTGTCTGATGCGGCTTATTGCTTGTGTGTCGGCGATCGGTGGCAACGCAACAATGCGATTGTCCCATCAGCAGTGTCTCGCACCAAGCATCCACCCCTAGATGAATTTTCTTGGTAAAAAGTTAAAAACTAAATGAGATATTTTCAAGTGGGCAAATGGACGCATGTGTAAAGCCGTAAAAAAACTTGTTCATAAGGGTTGAAACAAATGGAATGTAGAAGATGAAAGAGTTGTTTGAGAGTGCTAAGCTAAGGAGAGAAACAAAATTCCATGTATAAATGTGGGTACCTTTGTTTGCGGCTGCATACGTGGCGTTTCACGAATAATGGTGTGCGATCCCGTACATTGTGAGTTGTCATCCACACCAGCACGAGTCACGAGAATGACGCTACGGATGTTTATGTCGTATACGGTCTTTAGTCCCTACATATACCCCCTAACGCGCCCCGAGCAAACGCATCAGTGCCACATTTCCTCTCTCTCCGCCGCCTCGCCTCTTCCGCTTCTCCCAATAACCCTAGCCTAAATCAACTAGATCCCATTTCAGATCCAATCCTCTCTCTACGTCGCCTCGCCTCTTCCGCTTCTCCCAATAACCCTAGCCTAAATCAACTAGATCCCACTTCACATCCAATCCTCTGTGTCTGTGTCCATCGCCGGTTTGCGACCTCGTAATCGAATCCCTCGACCTCCGTCTCTACTTGTTGGAATATATAGGACTAACTTCATCATCTCCAGAACCGCAGAAGGGATAGGAACCTCGAATTCAATGACACGCATGGGTCAAAGCTATTTCAGGATGAGGAAAGTTAAATTTCAAGCCTCATGGCAACATGAAGAAGCATCACATCATTTACGCAGTCAGGTATGGTAAAGAACTTTGCTCGAACATTTTTTATTTACTTATTTTTTGATGAATTTTTATAAATTTAGATCTTGGTTGGTTGATTTATTGCGACTGTTCATCCACCAAATAGAAACATGTGAAATTATGGCCCTGTTTCTCTAGTTTATTAGAGGATTGCACATGGCCTCTGATTAGGTTGGGGAACAAGAGAAAAAGGAAAGGTTATGGTTTAATTTCATGATTTTTACACTTCTCACTATTGGTGGTAACATAAAAAAATTCTAGCTATCCAATTTTATTTGGGGGAAGATATATCCCTCAAACTTCTTTCCCTTTCTTAGAATTCGGTGAGCTCCATAGAGCTTTTTAAGGTTAGGGGTGCATGAATGAGACGAGCCTAGAGGAAGCTCCAGGAGGTAGGGTAGCAGGCGAGATCGTCACGACCGAGAATCAAGATGTCGGCGAGGCGCCGCCGGAGCCGGGGTGGTGACCATATCGCGACTTGTGTCGTGATGCACGTGGGGAAGAAGATGATAGAGGGGGAGGAAGTTCATCACAACATCCGTTTTAAATTCAGTAACCACTAAATTCAAGTGCATGAAGACTGTCAAACACTTAGTATTACATTGACGGTACTTTTTATCTCATAGAGAAGGGTTAGCTTCTCCACTTTTTAACTGAACATGCACAAAGAGCATTTGAAGCCATGCCAATGATCATGGAGCATACGAGTCCGTGAAATTATCCCCGACCACGGACTGGTCCAGCTTGACGGCCATTGCCGGCATGTGGGGTAGCTCCGGATGCTGTGCCGCGGCATCGGCCGGCGCAGGCTCCCAGCAGCGGATGAGCAGAGCTTTATGCCGACGCACCGGCTGCTGCTGGCGCGGGGGCTCCGGAGCGCGCCTTGACGCCGCGAGATCCACGGCATCGGCCGGCGCAGGCTCCCAGCAGCGCATTAGCAGAGCTTTATGCCGACGCACCGGCTGCTGCTGGCGCGGGGGCTCCGGAGCGCGCCTTGACACCGCGAGATCCACCGCGGCGACCTCCCTCGCCGTTGCTGCCGGCGCCGGCGAGAGCTCGGGGAAGTTGGGCCTAGCCCTGCGCCCGAGTACACTCCTCGCAGCGGCGTCGTAGGCGTACGCCGCCTCCACGGCACTCGCGTACGTGCCAAGCCGTATTGTTTTCTTTAAGAGCGGGTGCCAGAGGATGGCGAAGTACCTCGTGCCTCGTTGATGCACGCCGCGGTACCTCGTCGTCGGCAGCACGGGCGCCTCCCGCGTCGCCCGGCGGTCGGCCCTCGCCGCCGCCGCAGCCTGTCTCGCCAGCGCAACAATACTGCTCGGCATTCTCGACACTCGACAGAAACGATAGGTGTTAGGTGATCGATCGCGAGTCTCGCGACGAAGCCTGCCGCTAAATGCGTGCGATTAAGAGCTCGCGTGCCTGCACTGCAGCCACGCCGCCCACCCGCGCCGTCCGGCTGGTCTCGCCTTTTCGCCAAGCCACGTCGATGGCTTGCCGTGTCTGCGTGCTTCGAGCGTTACTGCGGCGAGCGCGAGCTTTTCTTTCCCTGGCCTGCGCCGCGTCATGCGGTGGTGGCGGACTGCGCGCGCTCGCGTGTCATTCGGCGGGCAACGGTTCCGATGATCCGATCCGGCCGCAAGTGTCCAGCCGCGCGCGCGGGCGTCCAGGCCTTCTCGGCTGCTCCTGCCGGACCTCGGCCGCCTCATCTGACGATACCCCCGTGTTCAGTACCTCTGAGCTACCAGATGTTGTCTGGCGCGGCATGCTTGCGTCGGTGGTTTGCATGGGTGGAGTCCCGCACCAAAGCAACTAAGACCATGTGATAAATTCTCTTGGTAAAAGATGATGTGGTAAATGAGATAGCTTCTGATCTTCTGAAGTAAATAGTCTTGAAATTTGTAAGAGATGAGAGAGAGCGGGCTTAGGGTTGGGAGAAAGAAATCTATCTATCTATCTATTATTATTATTATTATTATTATTATTATTATTATTATTATTATTATTATTATTATTATTATCTATATATTTATATATACTATAAGGAGCGAAAACAATTGAAAACTTTTCTCACTCAAATCGGGTCCATCGTACATCTCACGCCGGACCCACCCGTCATATGTTTTTAGGAGTGGATATGGTGGAAGGACTATGGAAGGTCAAAAAAAATCACAATTTGGAGAGTGTTTCTGCCAAAATCGTAATGTTTTTGTTACTCAACGTCTGCTTACCCACCCACCGTGTACCCACATCGGGCCCACCTATTATCCGTCCACACCCCGTACGACCGGTGAAAGATGAGTGTACGCGCGACCGTGTACGGCGGCGGCAGCGGATCGCGATTCGCACGGCGGCGCATCCGATCCTGAATCATGAGTAGGCCGGCGGGTTGGCGGCGCGTCACAAGCAGACGGTGTCTGCCGTTTCTCCTCCGTGTCTCCACTCTCCAGAAGCCCTACTCGTTCTCCGTCAACTGCTGCCGCGGCTTCTAATTCCCTTCTGCCCTGCTTGTTCTTTGTCGGCAGATGCCTGTCATCCTTAAGACCCTGACTGCCTTCCCATTCTTCATCAGCAGCAGCAGGCAGAGGCCAAAGATTTGCAGGGCACAGGGTAGATCACAAAGGTTCCTTGTGGCTGAGTGACATGGCGAACGGTGAGTGTCCAAACTTTGTATTAAAGTGATTCGATTGGTATGGATCGAACGTGGAGTGGATGTGGTGATCTAGCAAGAGTAGGATTTTGGCAAGATAAAGTTTTTATTAGCTGTGATATTTCAATGATAAATTGGTCGTGCTTCTATGGACTCTGAAGAAAGACAGAATGGCAATAGTATTTTTATTGACTTGCAAATTTGATTAAAGTTGTTCTAGCAATATATTTGTGTTATCTATGTTAACTATATATTGTTACATATCAATTGTACAAGTGTATATGGTACCGGTTCGAAGTTTTCTATAGCCGGTTCAATATAACGGTTCAATATTATTGAATCGGTGGTTTAGTTGGTTCATAATAGTTGAACCAGTGAACCAATGAACTGAGACCCTCACCGGTTCTATGACCGGTCTGGTCCTAATAACACGCTCCCCCACACGTCGCCGCATGACTACCCAGCACGCCACCGTAGCCCTTGCCGCTTCCCCAAGAGCTGCATGTCCCACCGCACACGCGCTCTCCTGCAGCCCCTCCTGCTCGTCGGCCATGGCGAAGCCAACGGCGGCGGGGGCGAGGAAGCCCTCTGCGGCGTCCATCATCACGCTAACACTAGCCCTGGTGCTTGCCTCTGCAGGCCTTCTCTCCTTATGCTCAGTGTCTCGCTCTCCTCGCCGTCCCCCACCCTGCAACCGCACTGCCGCCTTCGCGCCCGCACACACGCAACACCACCAAATTTTGTTCGACCCCGGCGTCGCGAGCCTCGAGCGCCACCTTAAGGACCACGAGTGGGAGCACCTCGCCGTCGCGGAGCTGCATGCTCCGGGCATGGAGGTTACGCCCATCCCGGAGGACCTAAACTGATCATGGTTGCTTCTCTTACCCACCATCACAACCTGAAGCCAATAAAATGCACAATGGAATATATAGTCTCCCATTCGATTGTTGTAAATGTGGTTCATTTCATTGCCAACCCAAGTTACCTAAGTTACAGATTGAGCGGATTTTTTTTCATGGGAATTCAAATTCAGTGTCTACAAAACAATGCCCTTGAAAATTGGCATCTGCCATTAACGTGTGTTCCTTATTTTAGAGTAAAATGTTATGAAAAAGCTGACAGTTTGTTATTATCAGTTCACAAGTGATTGGATTATTTGTTTTTCCTGGGTAGTACGTAGAAGGTTGAGAAGGACGAGATTATGAAGGAAGCTGTGGTTGCAACGTGATCAAATAGGATTGATATACAAATGACGAAATAACCAATCTAGAGTATCTTAAGATTTCTTCAAACACGTGTGTGCCGCACGTGCACTTTACTAGTCTTAATACTAAAGTGTTAAAAGAAGTCACCACGTTCGCCGGTCTAGAAATTCTCACGTTAATCTAAAAAAGAGAAGAATATCGTTCGTTGGATTTTATGAAGATCTAACGGTTCCTATAAAAGCAGATCTAATCGTTACTATCTTATAGTTCCTATGAATAATTCGTTTTGGTTTGTGCGCAGTCTAAATTGGAATCCAACTCAAAAGGATGTCAAGAAAAAAATAGGGTACCAATCGGAATCCAATTAAAAAAGAAGTAAAAAAAAGGAAAGGTACTGATCTTGGACTCAGGAAACTTAGTTTTCACATGATCGACTCTGACACTGACTCGAATACACCGGACACAGATATATAAAAATAAACACACCGCGATTGCCAGGAGTAGTTTTTGTTCCTCTTTCGCCGCGAGCCCCAGCAGTAATTCTTCTTTCGCCGCGATCACTAGGAACACCTTCTTTCGTCGCGAGCCTGTTCTCTTTCGCCGCGAGCCTCAGCAATAATTCTCGATCTTCTTTCGTCACGATCCACTACCGGAAATAGAGCCTTTGCCGAGAGCTCCTGGTTTTGCCGAGAGCCCATTCCTCTTTCGCTGTGAGCCTCAGCAATAATTCTCGATCTTCTTTCGTCGTGTTTGCCAGGAGCACCTTCTTTCGCCACGAGCCGCGGTCGCCGTGATCACCTCGAATATCTACGGACCACAAATTTGTCACGTCCTAGGGTTCGTCAACAACTTCTTTACTCTCCTGTCAAATCCTGTACAAAGCATCCATATTTACAATCTATACAAATATTTGTTAACTATTTTACCTTGACAAATTCTTTTATATTTGCAGGTATTCTCATCATGGCATTCAAAAAACAGAGGCAACTAACAACAAATGGACAATCATGGAACATTAAAGTAAAAGTGATTAGAATGTGGGAATCCATAAATATTGGATCTGATGAACTAATGAGCTTAGATATGATTATTATGGATGAGCAGGTTTGCTTTTAACATTATACTTTCAACATTTACCAATTTCAATTTTCTCAATTTTATTAAAGCAATCATCATCTTGACTAATTACTGACACAAAATTGTTTATTATATTTTAGCAGGGCGAGACTATTCGTGCTACTATATGGAAAAATCTAATTAGCAACTACAAACAAAGATCAATGTGGGTTTTATCTACGAGCTAGGTAATTTTAAAGTCCAAGAAGATGCGAGATGTTGTCCGGCTAAAAATCATTTGAAAATTGTTTTCCTTTATAATACCAATGTTAAAGAATTGGAAGAGTTTTTTGATAAGTTTCAAGATTATTACTTTGAGTTTGCATCTAGAGATACATTGCTTGCAAGAAAAAATATAGATCAACAATGCTCAGGTATCCATAGTTCGTTCCTTTCAAATTTATTTATTTATTTTAATATATAAATATATATACATATATTTTTTTAATTTTTTATTATGTTTAATAACCAAATTGCAGATGTTATTGGATTATTAAAAAAATTAAACAAATAGAATCTAGAACAATATTGAAGAACAGATCTAATCCACGGCAAAGGGATATTCGCGAGATTGAATTTCTCATATCAAGGCAAGACTGCATATTGCTTGAACTTTTAAATAGTGTTTTCTTACTTTAGACCATTATCTGAATGTTGTGATACAAAATTTTGCAGAGATCATAAAGTTAGAATAACATTATGGGGAGATTTAGCTCATTCTTTGAGTGAAGATGTTATTGGCAAGCACACTGTTCTAATAGTTACGTCAATAATGGTAGATGGTTTGCAAGGTAATTTCTTTAAATTTATTTCACTATAGTGGCACATACACATTTATTATGAGAGCCATATTTAACTAATAAATATAAACTAGGTATGCTTTCTTTGAAGACAACAAACAACACAAGATTATACAAAGATTTAGACATAAGTGAAACTTGGAAATTTATTGACAGGTAATAAATGTTTTCTTTTTAAAAAAAAATATGCATACCTCATTCGGTCTCATATTGCCATATTTTTTTAGTGTTCCATATGAAGAAAATGTACCGAAACTTATGGAATTCGACAAAAGTACACAAGGTACATTAGAGGATCAAGTGTTTTATAACAGGAAGACTCTGAAGGAAATTACCCAAATGAGGCATGACAACCCAACAGATCAAGTAGTACTACATGAATATGTTCTGTAACTATACTTATTTGAGAACTGAACCTTCGTTTTGCTGAATTCTTATGCTACATTTTACATTGCAGAATTTTATTTTTACATCAAGAGCTACACTTGATCGTTTAGACAATGATTTGTGGTGGTACATGTCCTGCAATGATTGCAAAAAAATGTGTAGTAAGATACTCAACAAATATCATTATAGTAAGTGCAACATATGTCCATTATGCAAATTATTTTTTACATCAATTTTTATTTCTTCATGTTATGACAGTAATATCCTTTGTACAACAGATATTAGATTAGGCTCCAAATTAGTGATCACACGACAAGTACTACTTGCTGTATATTTGATGATGAAGCTCAAAGAATGCTCAAGACAATTATCGCTAACTTGCTAGATTCACTAAACGGAAAAATTGAACAAGTTCCTAAGGTTATAAACCAGTTGTGTGGAAAAACACTTATCTTTCGATTCAAACTCAACGAGCAAAACTTAACTCAGGGAAAGGAATACTATTTAGTTAAAAGAACATTTGAGCCAGACGAAAAGCTTGAGTTGAAGCATATGGACGATAAAAATGAGGTAATTGGATATTTATTTATCATGATTTAATGAAATTATTTATCTGTTTCTTACTACGATTAAAAATCTTTTAATTTATCATACAGGAAATGCCTAGCAAGGAATTGTCAAATGAAAACACAGCAAATGCAATGCAATTAGAACATTTGGAAGATATCAGCAGAGTAAACGAGGACGATATGTCACTAAAGGTAAAGAATATATCTGATGTGTTTAATTGCATTTATTATAATATTTCATGTTTGAATATATATTTAAGCTTCAGAAATAAATTATTTATTATATTGTTATGTTTTGAACATGTCAACAACAATAATGGTTCTACAATCAAGAGGATGACAGAATTGGATTCAAATGTTGACCTATCAGAAGAAATTCATATTACAAAACGTAAAAATCGGCTACTTTTGATAAACGCAAAAAATATGTTTCTACATAAGACGTAATCAATTCTAAAAAATTAACCTTGTGTGATACATTAGAAAATGTAAAATCTTAAGTTTGACAATTTGGACAAAAAAATAAAAAAAATGAAAACATTTGAATAGAATTAACTTCAAATTTAAAAGAAGGATAAGTACATAATAAGGGTAACTCCAATAGACTAGCTAAAATGACTTGGCTAGCTAAATTTTGGAAAAAGTCTCAAAAACACTCTTCCAACAGACTAGCTATCTGCCCAACTAGCTATCCTGACTAGCTAAATTCGTTGCTCCGCTAGCTATCTTTGGCTAGTGGCTAGTGACTAGCTATCCTGATCTTCATGAGTATGACAGGCGAGACCCACTAGCGGTGGAGCATATAGAGAGTTCAGTTTAGAGAGGCTGTTGAATGTCAACAATTTTTTTCTACCTATTTCATTTTACATACTAGCTAAATCATGATTTTAGCTAGTGATTTTTAGAGAGGCTCTTGGAGTTGCTCTAAAAGCTAGCTAGCCGCGCTATTTGCGTGGGCCAACTTGCTAGTTCTAAGCATTAGATATATGTGCATCTTTATTTGCGGTTGCATAAATAGCATTTTCACGAATGCTGACGTTCGGGGTGGTGTCGCTACAAATATGTATCACTACCAGAATCCTCACCTTTGCCCAGAGCCAAGTGCTATGGGCAAAGGGTGGTTTCCTCTCAGTAGGTACCAAGCGGAAACACTCGGCAAATAGCTCTCGGCAAAATTCTGCAGGCAAAGAGCTCTTTGTCGAGAGCCGCACCCCGGCCCCACGGCACACATCTGCCGTGAGTGCTTAGCAGCAAATGAGCGGCGCTTGACATCGAGGAGCTGGATGCTGCTAGCGCAAAAGCTCCAGAGTGCGCCATGCTCGCGCGAGACCTACTGTGGCGACCTCCCTCATCGCCGGAGTCAGCGAGAGCTTGGGGAAGTTGGGTCTTGCCCAGTGCCCGAGCACGCTCCTCACGGCGGCGGCATAGACGTACGTGCCTCCATGGAAGTCGCGTATGAGCTGATCTGGATGGCCTTCTTCAAGAACGGGTTCTAGAGCTTGGCAGCATACCTCGTGCTGTGCATCTGCATGCTGTTGTACCTCATCACCAGCAGCACGGACACTCCCAATGTTGCACAAATATCGTCCCTCACCGCCACCACCGCCTACCTCACTAGCTCGACAACACTGCCCGACATCCTCGACAGGAACACTAGCTATAGCTCTCAATCGATTAAGATTGCCACACCACCTCATGCAGGTAGACCTCATGTGGTATGGGCTTAGATTGAGAGCTTGCCAGCATTCCGATCGAGCATGCCAAACAACATTGTCGATTTGGCAAGGCAGGCGACTGCAGCCGCAAGGGCTAAGGGCTGTCCGGCACAGGAGGCGGTCGTGCTGCTAGAGAGGAGGTACATCGACGTACAAAAGCACAGCAGGAGGTACGCTACAACGCTCTGGACCCGTACATGAAGAAGGAGATTTGGATAAGTTCGTACGTGACTTCCTTGGAGGTCGTGTACGCTTACACCACCACTGCGAGGAGCATGCTTGGGCACTGGGCCAGGCCCATCAAATATACAGCAAGTAGTGCTTGTCGTGTGATCACTAATTTGGAGCCGAATCCAATATCTGTTGTACAAAGGATATTACTGTCATGACATGAAGAAATACAAATTGATGTAAAAAATAATTTGCACAGTAATGTTACCTGGGAGTTGTTGCTTCTGGACATATGTTGCACTTACTACAATGATATTTGTTGAGTATCTTATTACACATTTTGTTGCAATCATTGCAGGACATGTACCACCACAAATCATTGTCTAAACGATCAAGTGTAGCTCTTGATGTAAAAATAAAATCCTGTAATGTAAAATGTAGCATAAGAATTCAGCAAAACAGAGGTTCAGTTCTCAAATAAGTATAGTTACAGAACATATTCATGTAGTACTACCTGATCTGTTGGGTTGTCATGCCTCATTTGGGTAATTTCCTACAGAGTCTTCCTGTTATAAAACATTGCACGAGACCTACTGTGGCGACCTCCCTCACCACCGGAGTCAGCGAGAGCTTGGGGAAGTTGGGTCTTGCCCAGTGCCCGAGCACTCTCCTCGTGGCGGCGGCATAGGCGTATGCGGCCTCCATGGAAGTCGCGTACGAGCCGATCTGGATGGCCTTCTTCAAGAACAGGTTCTAGAGCTTGGCAGCATACCTCGTGCTGTGCATCTTTATGCCGTTGTACCTCATCACTAGCAGCACGGTCGCTTCCAATGTTTCACAAATATCGTCCCTCACTGCCACCACCGCCTACCTTACCAGCTCGACAACACTGCCCGACATCCTCGACAGGAACACTAGCTATAGCTCTCAATCGATTGAGATTGCCACACCACCTCGTGCAGGTAGACCTCATGTGGTATGGGCTTAGATTGAGAGCTTGCCAGCATTCCGACAGAGCATGCCAAACAACATTGTTGATCTGGCAAGGTAGGTTACTGCAACGGCAAGGGCTAAGGGCTGTCTGGCATAGGAGGCGGTCGTGCTGCTAGAGAGGAGGCACCACGACGTACAAAAGCACAGCATGAGGTATGCTACCACGCTCTGGACCCGTACGTGAAGAAGGAGATTTGGATTGGTTCGTACGTGACTTCCTTGGAGGTCGTGTACGCTTACACCACCACTGCGAGGAGCATGCTTGGGCACTGGGCCAAGCCCATCTTCCGTGAGCTCTCCCCGTGATCGACTGTGAAGGAGGTGAACGCACAAGATCTCGTGTGGGTGAGGCATGCTCCTGATCCCGCGCACTAGCAGCATCCGACACCCCGACGTCAGGCACCACTCATTTGGTGATGGGCACTTGCTCCACCTGGCAGTACGTCACATCGCCAGTGTTTCCTTTCTAGGGCATGGTAGTGCCACCGGTCATGCAGCTCTTGTACCGTCCAAGTTCCATCGCCACTGTCGGTGGACTCTACGTCCTGGCTTTTGTGCCGAGCATACTCGATCTTAGCAAGCTAATTCTCAACACTCCATCGAGCAACGCACGAAGCAGCACAAAGCTCAGCTCGACTGCCGCCATCCCAATCCACTGCGAGCTGCCCAACCTAGTAGCTATTGCAATTGAGCCTGGTTACACTACTAGGGAAACAGGTTTTAGTGCCGGTTGGAACCCCCTTTTAGTACTGGTTCCCAAAATGGTATTATTCAATCGATACTAATGTGAAGAGGCATTTGTACCAGGTATTTCACCCGGTACTAATGTGGTGGGATGCCCCGTCGCCATCTGTCGTCGTCCCCGTCCCTGTTTTCCCTTTTTTTCTCTTTTTTATTTTCTCATCTCACTTATCTCAATCTCTACCTCAATCTCAATCTCAATCTTTTACAAACATTTACACACACATTTACATCTCAAACAAATTTCACAGTAGGAAGACAAGAAAGAGGGAAAGGACAGCAAGAATCAACAAAAAAATCCTTCTCGATCCAGGCCTCGTCGGCCAGGGTCACCGCGCTCGCGCCGGCCGCGGTGACCTCCTGCGCCGGCCACGGTGGCCACCGCGTGCTGCATTGAGCTCCCAGCGAGCTCCACCGGCCCCTGTGCGCACGGCCTCCCGCCCCGTGCCCCGGCGAGCCACCAGGGGCTGGCCGCGAGCCCACCGCGTACCTGGGAGCCACCATAGCGCGTCGGGGAGCCGCACCCCCGGCTCGGAGGCCTTCCTCCGCGGCTCCGTCGTCGGCCTCGCTCTGAGCTCCGATCCAACGCCTGGGATGAGATGAGAGAGAGAGAGAGAGAGAGAGAGTTAGATATAAGGATAAGAAAGGAATGGTAGGAAGAATGAGAGAGGCAGAGGCAGCGGTGCTGATATTTGACTAAGTGTTGGAGGGCGCGGGGGCAGCAACAGCGGTGGAGGGCATCTGTACCGGGGATTCTTTTGCCCTGGTACTAATGTGCCCGCACTAGTACCGGGGCTAATTCCCACCTGTACTAATGTGGCCAACCCACCCAGTACTAATGTGGCTTGGCCACTTTAGTGCCGGGTGGGAACTAGCCCCGGTACTAATGCGGGCACATTAGTAGCAGGGCCAGCTCCCACCCGGTACTAATGTGCTCTCACGAGAGTGTATCAGTCTGATGCTAAGTTGAAAAGATCAAGTGCTCTCAAAAGGTTGTGAGTACAAAGATAGAATTTGTGAAATGTGTAGCGAAATCCACAATTGTCGCTAACTGTCAGGGGTTGAGACCTGGACAGATCCGCTAGGGGGTTACCCTAGAGGTTTGCAGGTTAATGGAGGATCTGGACCTAATAGCGTAGGTGGTAGTCCACGTGGTGAACTCGGAACTAGGCGAGTATGGCGGTGAACACAGGGAGACAAGGGGGTTTAGACTGGTTCAGGCCTCCGGAGAGTAAAACCCTACGTCCAGTTGTGGTGGATTATGCGGGAGGATGAAGATGAGATGTCCCCTTGAATGGAGTCCTTGGCCGCCTTATATGGGGAGGACGGACTAGGGCTTCCATTCAAGGTCGGTTACAATTGTGGGAAGCTTATCTCCCGGATTACAAGGAGTATCCCGTGATACTCGGAGCTACCGGTGGCGGTGCACCGCGTCCTATGTCTTGACTTGCACGCCAAGTGTTGCGGATCTTCTAGGATCTTGATAAGGTCGCCCGAGGTCGTCGGAGCCACGGATAAGGTCGTTGGGCCCACGTTGCAGGTCGGCGGGTCTTCTAGAAGGTCGGGTCCACTTGTCAGGGACCTCTGGGACCCTGGCCGGTGGGGACCCATGGGTACCCATGTCTCTCAAGCCCCGATCGACGTGTAGGCGTAGCGACTGAGGCGAGGTCGTGTCGAAGAGTAGCGAAGGCACGACAACGTCGAGGTCGTGAAGGGTGCACAGGGATCCAAAAAAGAAGAAAACCCCTCCGATGCACGCACGAAGTTGAACATCGAGCTCCTGGGACGAAGAACCAGAAGGTCGAAGTGAAGACAAGGCGTCGATCTTAAAGAACCGCCGACCTGACCTGGGTTAGGTATAACGAAGTAACTGCCATGACCTTCAGAAAGGTCGCCAAGCCCACCGCAGGTAGGTCGAGCAGAGTAGTGGAAGCAGGCTTCCATGAGGTCGAGGCGACCTGGAGAAATTAGGGCATCACAAGACGCACTAGTGTAGTAGCCCTCGAGCAGTAAGGCGACCAGAATGGTCGGGTTGATGCTCTGAAGAAGAAATAAATGTCCGAACCTACAACCTTCTGCTCAGAGAAACATAACTGTGCTCTTGTGAGACCAATCCAATAGGACAAACACTCCAGAATCTTGCAGAAGTTGTCAGACGCCAGGGCTGACATGACCTGAGTCATGGGCGCACTGTACGATCACGAGTCGACTCCCGAGCGAAGCACAGGTCGCTATCACCCGCAAGAGACAAAACACTCCAGGATGCAGTCAGGTAGGGGAAAGGCGCGCCAATGCCTCCCACAGGCGAACAGTGACCTCGTGTCCCACGAGGGTACAGTGATATTGAGGATGAGGACGCCACGCAAGCTGGCTTGCAGATAAGACCGAATGGCAGGTGCTGGAGGTATAAATAGGCACCCATACCTTGAAGCAAACCGCGTAATCTCCAAAGGAGAACCATGGCCACTCTGTGTAGTAATATCTCCATGCTAGGGACTTATGTGCGCCCACCAGAGCATAGAGTCGATGTAGTTCATGCTTGGAGCTAGAAGAATGCTTGCGAAGCTCGAAGAACTCGATGAGCCTCTTCTCCCGGTCCCGCTGAGGAACCCAGGTGGAGTATGAAGCAGCAGATGCATCGTCAGCCCTGACACACTAAGGCCTGATGTGATGCTGGTGAACACGACGCTCCACCCGGCGAGGCTGGTGTTGAAGCTTGCTCCATTTGGAATCTTGTGGTTAAGCTCAGACTTGATGCTGGGTACCACAGGAAACCTGCTGGAGCTCGAGTAGAGGTGGCTGTGTGGTAGCTGCCTTTACAGTGGCTGTAGAGGTCGTCGAGTAGGTCCTGAAGCTAGAAGAAAGCTTGCGACACGCCTCATTAGTGTAGACTGTGTCGTAAGCACTTTGGAGGGTAACTCAGGGCCATTAATATCTTTGTATCTTGTAATTGGCCAAGGTCCAAATTCCTTGTAGCTTATGAAGCTGTAAATACACATTTACATGATAAATGTTATTTTGAAAGTAGTTGTAGGGGCGTCCGGGTGACAATTATATAGTTACCAAGGTCCTAGCGGGGCTGTAACAGCACGCCGACCTTCCAGGAGGCCTTTCGTAGAGACAAAAAGCCCGTGTCGACCTGGGTCAACACGGCCATTGTGCAGTGACACAACGCAGGTCGTCAGCCTGGGAATCATAGGTCTAAGCGACCTAGAAGGCAGTGGAGCCTTAGCGACCTCAGGGAGGAGCTGAGATAATGACCAGGAGGCCACCAACGGGCAGTAGAGCCATTAAGCACGAGGCCGTTGGTACAAACTAGCCGTATAGGCTAAGGCAATCCAGTAGGTAGCGGGGCCTAGGAGCCGGGGTGTGAACCCGTCGTTGAAGGCTGAGGCGACCTATCAAATTTGTCGACCTTGCAAGGAGAATGTGATGGACCCGAAGGTCGTCAAAGATCAAGAGACCTTGAAGAAAATGTTAGTACGGGGGCTTAAGATAGGACATAACGAGTCCATGGATGCCAGGCCGTTGAGCAGAGAGCCAACAGGCATGGATTCCCGCACGACACGAGCCATTACTGCCTGTGACCGTTAGGCCGAAAGACCCGTTGAGCGATGTATCCGTTGGGTTGCCGGGAATGTCGCCGAACCTTTAGACGTTGGAGCACCGCGGCCCATAGTGCTGTTGCGGCCCAGTTATAAAAGGCTGAGTGAGGGGCCGGGGACCCCACTCGCTTCCATTTCCGCGCAGGTTTTTAGGGTTTCACCCACTGCTTAGAATCCTCCGCGCGAATCCGCCGGCGCCGCCGCTCTCAGATCCGCCGCGCAGCGCGCCGCCGCATGCGCACGAAATCCTCAGTAGTTTTTAGAGCTAGACCAAGCGGATTCGAAGAAGAAGAGATGGCTCCCGAGCTTGTGCCGGTGCTGGAGTGCATTTGGGAGCCCTTGACGGTGACCGAGGCGCAACTCGAAGGTCTGGTGGAGCGCGGGCTGCTGAAGCCCAAGGAGCAGGTGGGGTGGAGGCCAGCCACCGGCGAAGCATTCCCCTCTGAGGGGACTGGGGAGACGGTCGCTTTCATCGCGCACGTGGAGCGTGGATTCGGAGTTCCCGCGGGCGACTTCTTCCGCAGGCTCCTCCACTACTACAGGATCGACCTGGTACACCTCGTCCCCAACGCCATCACCACCATTTCTTCTTTCATCCACCTGTGCGAGGCATACTTGGGGATACCGCCACACTTCGACCTGTGGCGGTACTTCTTCGAGCTCCAGAAGACGGGGAAGAAGGAGGTCGTCGGCATCATGCTACGTCGACACATGAAGTCGGTGTACATCGACATGGAACTGCCGGACAACACCCAGGGCTGGAGGCGAGGGTGGTTCTACATCGACAACTCGAAGCCAGCGCTGGAGACCAGGTCGGGACTCGCGCCGGTCCCGGTGCCGGAGTGGAGCAACCAGTTGACGTCGCGGGAGATGGACGCCGTCAAGCCGCTGCTGGAGGACCTTGCGACGCTGAAGGCGGGAGGGCTGACCAGTGGCGCGGTGGCCATCAGCTTCAGCCGGAGGCTTCTGCAACCGATCCAAGATCGGGTGCATCCGGCCTACGAATACTGGGGCCAGGCCGATCCTACGCGCGTAGCGCGATGCAAGGTCTCCAAGGAGGAGATGGTGGCGCGAGTGAGGGACCTGTTCAGCGGGGTGATCCGTAACCGGACTTGCCCCAAGGCGTTTTGCCTGAAGCGCCCCGCTGAGGCTGTAAGTAACTTGTTTCCCCTCGACCTTGATCCTTTTGCTTGTGTTTGCTTGTTCCTGATCTGTGACGAAGGTCGCCTGATGCAGGACCGCGAGGGCGTGCACTGGAGCCCGGCTCCCCTCCCAGATGAGGGTGAGTGCAGCTTCAAGGTCTGGGCTGCGGAGGACATCCAGGCACCTCCGCAAGAGTGCATCGATGACTACCTCTCCGACTTGTCGGTGGAAGGTAGTGATGCTGAAGACCCTCCCGCGGGGAGTTCTGCGCCAATGACTCGGCGCGCGCGGCAGGTTGCCGGGAAGATGCCGGCGAACAAGGCCACCAAAGTCGTAGCCGCCACCATCGAGGCGGAGAAGAAGAAGAAGAGGAAGAGGAGGGACACCACAACGTCGTCGGAGACGGCGACGGTCAGCGTTGAGGTCGTCACCGACGCTGGCGAAGATGACGACGCGGGGTCGCGTGACGCCGGCGCAAGGTCGGGCGACACGCCGACGACGCAGGAAGACGAGACCCCGCTCGGGGTTAAGGACAATCAGTACCCAAAGCCAAGTGCTGAGGGTGTGAGCGACCAAGGGTCACAGAAGAAACCCAGGCGGGTACCGCCCAGGCTGATAAGGCTTGGGTTGAAGCTTGGCGGCAGGTACGTCGTCGAACACGATCTTTATTTGCTCGACCTTGCGGCTTTCGGAGTACGTCGTGCTGACGAATGCTGCTCCCTGGACAAGGGAACCCCTGCTGCGTCGGACAACTGCAAGAACGCCTCGGGCCAAGAGGCCTTTGGGCGCAAGTTGGAGAAGGCGCCGGTGGGCCAATCACCGGCGACGTCAGGCAGAGATGTCACCAGCCAGGTCCCTGAGACCGTGGGGGCGGCGTCATCAGTGGCGGCCAATGTCACTGCTGATAACACCCAACAGGTGGAAGGTCTTCAACAAGAGGACCGACTTGAGTCGGATCAGCCACAGACGCAGGAGGCGGAGGTCGAAGGAGGGAGCGGGCCCAGTGACAGGGACAGGTGCCTCTACTTCGGCACTCCGTGGGAAGAGGACATCCTTGCTGACGGCCGGGACCTTGACGTCAAGGCGGCATCAGATACGATCAAGGCGGCATCGCAGGCGATCAGGAGGACGCTCATGGTGAGTTTTAGTTGCTCTTGCGACTAGGTCTTCATTTCACTCGGATAGCTTGATCTGACGACCTTTTGTGGTTTGTTGATGCAGTCTCTCGCCGAGCAGGCACAGGGCAGGGCAGGCCTGCTGAAGGAGGGCGCCAAGCTTCATGCGGAGCTAGCCGCGGCCCGGGAGGCCATGCTGCAGGCCAAGATCGAGGCCGCAGGAGAAATCGGGCGACTCAAGGACGAGGCGGCCCTGAAGGACAAGGCGATGGCGGCCTTGAAGGAGGAGCTCGAATCCGCCAGGTTGAAGGCGAAGGAGGCGGAAGACGAGCTGAAGATCGCCGCTGCGAGTACGTCTGGGAGTGCCCTTAAATTTGATGCTTGAAACTTACGTCGTGGTGTGCCATTCCTGACCTTGTTGATTGCAGAGGCCAAGAAGAGGGAGTCCGCCTTGAAGAAGGACCTCAAGGATTCCAAAGACCAGGTGAAGACCCTCAAGGAGAAGACCAAGGAGGTCGAAGCCAGTGAGTATTACTATACCTGGAAGGCTGCATATGAATTTGGTGTACACAGGGACCTAGAAATCGACCTTTCCCGGGCAATGCAAACCCTTATTGATCATCAAGAGATGACTGCAGATCTTCAGAAGGAGCTGGACGACCTCAAGGAGGCCGCTGAGTACCTTGTGGACGTCTATGTCCCCAAGGTCGAGGGCGGACTGCAAGAGCTCGTCACGCGACTTGAGGAGGCAGAAGGTCGAATGAAGACCCTGCTGATGGACAGTGGAAAGTCGCTGCGGCTGCAGCACTAGCCACGGTGAAGTACCATGAGCCAGCATTCGACCTACAGAAGGTCGCGGAGGAGATCGACTTGGCTCCGCTGGTGGGCGCTGAAGACATCCAGGTCACCGCGGGGGAGATCGTGAAGAAGATAGATCTATGAAGTGTAACTTAGAAAAAGCTGTTAGTGCCAATGGGTCGTGGACCCTTTTGATGTAAGATAAACCTTGCATAAATGAGAAAGCCATGTTTAATTAACTGCTGTGATCCCTTACTTGGCTTAGATACTTATTATAAGAATGAAAAAGTAATGGAATTGCAAAAACCTTTACCCCCCGCTAACCCAACTCAGTGGAGGAACGGCTTACCGACTACACGGCTCAGCGTGGAGGCTTACATGCAGCCGGCGCGTGGAGGGGAGCCTTGGACTCAAGGTCGCGCAAACACATAACTTGAGAACACTTATAAAGGGTAAAAAAGTTGTGGTAAGGGAAAACGGTTGCAGAAAGAAAGGTAAAACCCCTCAGGTCGAACGACCCTTAGGTTGGCAAAGCCAAGCCCCCGAGCGTGAAGGGCCCGGCTTAACACCAAGCCCCCGAGCACGTGGGGTCCAGTTTTAAACCAAGCCCCCGAGCGTGTCGAGGGGGAGGGGTGAACAGAAAGTAAATAGAGACCCGTAAGAGCAAGTCGACAGAAAAACTGCCGAAAGGGAATCTTTATATATATATTCCTGATGAATTACAAGGGATAGAGTACATAGCTTTTATTGCGATACAAGGCTCCTAATGATAGAAGCGACGTAAGTGCTCAATGTTCCAGGGGTTCGGAACGCCCTGGCCATCAGCCCATTGGAGGCGATAGGTCGCTGGTCCAATGACCTCCTTAACTATGAAAGGGCCTTCCCAAGGTGCGGAGAGCTTGTGCATGTCTAGACCTGAGCATTTTGCGGGCCGGGCCGGGTTCGGGCCGGGCCGAAAAAAATCTCTGTTATTTCGGGCTGAGAAAATCCTGCCCATGACCGTCCCATTAGACGCAGCGGTCCTCAATTTTCGGGCCGGGCTCGGGCCGGGCCCGGGCTTGGGCGGGCCGCCCGCGCATTTTATAGTGTAAAACAGCTAAAAACAATATTTCGGGCCGGGCTCGGGCCAAGATTTTTTTTCTCGGGCTGCAAGATCTGTGCCCACGCCTGCCCAGTAAGGTCCGTGGGCGGGCCGGGTTCGAGCCGGGCCCAGGCCGGGCGTGCGGGTCGGGCCGGGCTGAAAATGCTCAGGTATATGCATGTCCTTGGTGTTCTGGATCCACCGCAAGACTAGGTCGTCAACGTTGAAGGAACGTTCCCGCACGTTGCGGTCGTGGTAGCGCCGTAGCTGATGCTCGTGGAGAGTGTGGCGCATGAGTGCGGCCACACGATGTTCCTCGACGCTGTCAAGGTCGAGCTTGCGTGTTTGCTCCACTTCTCCTTCATCAAAGTGCTAGATGCGCGGAGCCCCGAAGGCGACGTCGGTGGGGAGGATGGCCTCTGACCCGTAGACCAGGAAGAAGGGGGAGTACCCTGTAGCCGAGCTGACCTGGGTCCTGAGACCCCAGATGATGTGAGGAAGCTCTGCGAACCACCTGGTTGCGTAAGGTGATGAGCCATCGAAGATGTGGTCCTTGATGGCCTGCAGGACCATGCCATTGGCCTGCTCGACCAGTCCGTTGCACCGTGGGTGCACCACCGAGGAGTAGTATACGTCGATCAGGTTGTCTTGGCAGATGTCCCAGAAGTCAGCTCCTATGAAGGCCGTGCCAAGGTCGGTGACAATCCTGTTAGGGACCCCAAAGCGGTGGGTGATCTCCTCGATGAACTTGGCCGCCTCTTTCGACGTGACACTGGATACGGGACGGACCTCGATCCACTTGGTGAATTTGTCCACCGCCACGATGATGTGCTTGTAGCCGCCATGGGCGGTCTTGAAGGTTCCCACAGAGTCGAGGCCCCATACTGCGAAGGGCCATGACGGAGGGATGGTCCTTAGGGCCTGAGCCGGGACGTGCTACTGCTTGGCGAAAAATTGGCACCCCTTGCATCGACGTACAAGTTCCTATGAATCGGCCATGGCGGTAGGCCAGTAGAAGCCGGACCTGAAGACCTTGCCCACGAGATTGGTGGAGGCGGCGTGGTTGCCGCATTCGCCGCTGTGGATTTCATCTAAGAGCCTGAGGCCCTCAGATCGCAGGATGCACTTCATCAAAACTCCGGTGGAGGCGGACCTCCGGTAGAGCTCATTGCCGACAACGACGTAGTCAGCACTATGCCTCGTGATCTTTTCGCGCTCCGCCTTGTCCTCAGGTACTCGATGCTCAAGGAGGAAAGCGAGGAAGTCAAGGCGCCAGTCGTCTTCTGCCTCAGTCATGAGGACATCGCGACCTCCCGGTGGGGTCGCTTCATCATCTGGTGACTCTGGGTTAGGGAGAAGCTTGATGGTCAGCTTGCGTAGGTCCTGGACAAACACGCCGGCTGGGACCAGCGCGCGCTTGGAGCCGAGCTTGGAGAGGACATCAGTCGCGACGTTGTTGTTGCGATAGACGTGGTGGAACTCGAGCCCCTCGAAGTGACGCTCGAGCTTGCACACCTCAGCGCAGTAGGCATCCATTGTGTCCTTCCTGGCTTCAGAGTCCTTGCTGACTTGGTCGATCACGACCTTGGAATCGCCGTAGGCTATGAGGCACTTGATCCCTAGGGAGACAGCGATGCATAGCCCATGAATGAGGGCCTCGTACTCGGCGCCCTTGTTGGACGCCTTGTAGTGGATCTGCAGGACGTACTTGAGGTAGTCGCCCTGGGGGGAGATGAACAGGACGCCTGCGCCAGCCCCTTCGAGGTTCAGGGAACCATCGAAGTACATCTTCCAATGCTCAGGTCGTTCCGCGGGTGGAGGCTGCTGAGAGCCTGTGTGGTTCGAGGACCAGTGGTAGGTCGCTTCTTGGTGTGATGAGTGATTGGCAACGTGGTGTGGACTGATTCTTGGCTAAGTATTGCAGGTGCAGGTTGCGGCTTGACTGGTGTTGGTGCAGGTGAAGAACAAGCGCGAAAGGTCATTGCTGGTGAGGTCTCCAGGTGTGGAGAAGACAAGTAGGCTTGGTTTGAGGGACCCGGTGGCCAGCGGAGTCAAGTGCGGGCCGCATGGTGGCAAGAACGGCAAGATGAAGTCATGGACGGTTTCTTGGTTGAGCCTCAAAACCAAGGTCGAGCCGGGACTACATGGGAGCCGAGTCATGAGTGGTGATTGGCGGAGGCTACACCGAGTTCGCGGGGTTTCCGGTGGTTCACCAGAAAACCACTGGGTTCCTTGGTTGATCCACAAAGCCAAGACCGAAGACCGAAGACGGAGGTGCAGCAGCATCGGACCGGTCTGACCGGTGGGTCTGACCGGTGAGGAGCACCGGTCTGACCGGTGTGCGACGACGCAGTCCGGAATCTTCGAAGTGGAGGACACGCGTCGGGATCGCAAGGCTTGCGTCGAGGCTAAGCAAGTTTGCGGTTGCTGGGCATCCGTCCGATTGATCGATGACAAAGACTTCCGAATTCGCCCTCGAGGGGCATGTATCCCTAGTTAGCTAGTAAGGGTATTTTAGTCTTTCGGCTTGCCTCTATATAACCCAAGTGGTGAGAGGATGGCAGCCATCTCTTGGAACCCTAGCTCATTTGGTTTTCCCATTTTCCCCTTCCATTTTCCTTTGGAATTTCTAGGACTAGCTTGAGAGCTTCATGGTGAGATCTTGTGAGAGGGAAGGATGATCGGGCGGCAAGCTAGACCTTGTATGAACCTCTTTGGTATGTATAGATGATTCGGCGTGGTTCCTCAAGGCTTGGATGTGTCTTTCCCGCTTCTCCTTTTTGGTGATTTTCGGAGGCTTTTCTTGGTGAATTTCTTGTGGCGGTTTTGAGACCTTTCTCTTTGGGATTTGGTGGGGGATGTATGCATGAACCCCTCGTGGTTCTTTTCCCTTTGATTCCCCTCCCAAATCCGTGAGTAATGGGGCTCAATTTTGGGGTTTTCGTTGTCCTAGAGTTAGTGGTGTTCTTGGTGGAAATCCTTCAATTCCTCTTGATTCAACGAGTTTTGGTGGACCATAACTTGGCTATGGAGTGCCCGTGAGGTGTTCCTACTATCCCCAAAGTCTTGTGCGAATCCGTGGAGCGAATCGGGAGATCGGGAGTTGGATTTGGGGGAGTTGACCCGCGGGCGCTGTTCATCCCGAGCTGCCCAGGCGTGACTGGTCTGACCGGTGCTCTTGACCGGTCTGACCGGTGCGAGCCCTTGGTGGGTTTTGTCTCGGGGAACTGCTGTGTTCATGTGGTTTTGTCTCGTGGTCCTGCTGGTCAGTTCTTAGCCTGTTTGGAGTTGTTTTGCTAGGCTTTGTGAGGGGTTTTCCTTCTTGGCAGGTTGCTTTTTGGTGGTGGTTTTTGTTCCAGGGCCTAGAGGAGTCACTGAGGCTTCCTGGAACTTTGCTGTGTATCTGCTGTTCGCCACCAGCCTGACCGACAGAGTCCACCGGTCTGACCGGTGCCATCGGTCTGACCGGCAGGAGCCATCGGTCTGACCGGTGTGGCACAGACAGCAGGCTGTTCAGTTTTCCGCTGTGCTTTTGGGGTGTTTGGTTCGGTTGGTTGAGTTGTTGGTTCCTAGGACCAGTAGCACTCCAGTGGCTACGTGGTCTTGGCCAACTTGGGTAGTTGAGTCGGAGACGTGTGTTGGAAGCCGTGTTCATCTTGTTGGAGTCTCTATCTCCTTCGAGAAGAATTTTTATTGGCTCCCATTCACTCCCCCCTCTCTGGTTCGCCGCTTCGGTCCTTCAGCTGCTGGATCTCTGTCCACTCCGAAACGAAGTCTGCGATGACCTGGGATTTAATGGCCTGCCTGGGGCAGAACTCTAGGTCGAACTCGCCTAGCTCGATGGACCACTTGACGATGCGTCCAGCGGTGTCGCGGCTGTGCATGATCTCGCCGAGGGGGAAGGCCGAGACGACCTTGATCTTGTGCGACTGGAAGTAGTGCCGGAGCTTGCGGGAGGTGACGAGTAGGGTGTAGAGCATCTTCTGAGGCTGGCTGTACCTAGTTTTGCTATCTGACAGGACCTCGCTGACGAACTAAATAGGTCGCTGGACAGGGTAGGGTCTACCCTCTTCAGGTCGCTCGGACACCAAAACCGAACTGACCACCAGGGTGGTCGCAGAGATGTAGAGTAGTAATGGTTCCTCAGGCGTCAGGGGCACCATCACCGGGGGTGACGTGAGGAAGGCCTTGAGTTGCTCCAGGGCTTGGTCCGCCTCTTCGGTCCAGACGAACTTGTCTGCCTTTTTTAGCAGCTTGAAGAAGGGCAGGCCTTTCTCTCCAAGTTTGCTAATGAATCGACCTAGGGCCGCCATCATGCCGGTGAGCTTCATGATGTCCTTCTTGGCAGTAGGTCGCTTCATCCTGCAGAAGGCATCCACCTTGGTGGGGTTCACCTCGATGCCCCGGTTGCTGACCATGAAGCCCAGGAGCTTGCCAGAGGGGACACCGACGACGCACTTCTCTGGGTTAAGTTTCCAGTGATAGTGTCGGAGGTTGGTGAAGGTTTCTGCGAGGTCAGCTATGAGCTTGTCCTCGTGGGTAGTCTTGACGACCACATCGTCGACGTAGGCTTCTACGTTTTTGCCGATCTGGGACTCCAGACACTTCTAGATGGCCTTCTGGTAGGTCGCGCCAGCGTTCTTGAGGCCAAAGGTCATGGCCGTGTAGCAGTAGATGTCATGCGGCGTTATGAATGCCGTTTTATCTTGGTCAGAGACCTTCAAGGCTATCTGGTGATACCCTGAGTAGCAGTCGAGAAAGCATAGGAGGATGCTTCCGGCCGTGGAGTCCACGACCTGGTCGATGCGCGGAAGAGGGAAGGGGTCTTTAAGGCAGTGCCTGTTGAGGTCGGTGTAGTCAATACACATTGTCCATTGACCGGTTTTCTTGGGTACAAGCACCGGGTTGGCGAGGCAAACCGGATTTTTACACTCTCGGATAAATCCGGCAGCTAGAAGCTTTATTATTTCTACCCTAATGACGTCCTTGCGATCTTTCGCAAAGCAGCGAAGCTTCTGCTTGACAGGCTTGGCCGTCTTGCTTGCATCCAAGGAGTGCTCAGCCAGCTCCCTGGGGACACCCGGCATATCCGATGGACTCCATGCGAATATATCCATGTTATCCCGGAGGAAACTGGTGAGCGCAAGTTCCTATTTTGGGTCGAGGCCGTCGCTGATCACCACCGTCTTCTCTGTGTCGGCAAGGCCGAGGCAGACCTTCTTCATGGAGGGCACAGTGTCTAGGGCGGTGTCGGTGCGCTTCTGCTCCGGGACAGCCTGGTCGCTCGGGTCGACCGTCTTGGTTTCAGCAACCAAGACTGCGGAGGCGTCGACGGCGGCAGAGGTCGCGGTGAGGTCGAGGGCCTCCGAGTTGCACTTGAAGGAGATGATGAGGTCCCCCAGGATGGAGAGGATCCCGTTTGGAGCAAGCATCTTCAACACCAAGTAGGTGTAGTGCGGGATGGCCATGAATCTGGCCAGCATCGGGCGACCTAGGATCGCATGGTAGGAGGACTTGAAGTTGGCGACCTCGAAGCTGAGGTACTCCGTGCGGAAGTTTGCCTCCGTACCGAAGGTGACGGGGAGGGAGACCCGACCCAAGGGGTAGGCCGCCTTCCTGGGGACGATGCTGTAGAAGGGCTCGTCGCACTCCGTGAGCTTGTCGAAGTCGAAGTTCATCTTCTTGAGGGTCTCAACGAAGATGATGTTGAGCCCGCTCCCCCATCGATCAGGGTCTGGGAGAGCAAGGCCCCGTCCACCGTAGGCTCGACGACAAGTGGGTAGGACCCAGGATCCGGGATGTGTACCCAGTGATCAGCTCTGGAGAACGTGATCGCCTGCTCAGACCAACGCAGAGGCACAGTTGGCTGAGTGTGGACGAGGTGGACCTCGCGTTTGTCCTTGCGGTAGCGCCTCCTGCTGACACTGAACTTGATGCCCCCAACGATCATGTTGATCGTGCGGGTTGCGGCCTGGAAAGGCTCGTTGGGGTTGCCTGTCGGTGGTGGAGGCGGCAGGTTGGTCTCGTCGCGAGGAGGCGCTGGAGGTGGGTCGCTGCGAGAGGTCTCGCGGCGATCGTCACGTCGCTCCTCGCGCCAGTCGTCGTGTCGATCTCGTCGATCGTCACGGCGGTAGTTGTTGTTGTAGGGGCGGTTGTCGCAGCGACCACCGTCGTTCTTGGGTTGCTTCGGGTCCACGGGGGTGCTGAAGGCCCTCTTGAACTGGGAGCACTCGCGGAGAGTGTGGGTGGCTCCCTCATGGAACCCGCAGAGGCTGTCGAGCGCTGCGTCGAACTCCTCCTGGTTGAAGGTCGAAGCCCGCCACCCTTCAGCCGCTAGGACCTCGGAAGGTCGCTTGCGGAGCTTGGACACAGGGTCTACTGCGGCGCTGGATGTGCCAGGGGCGTCGGCGTCGAACTGGCTCTGCAGCGCCTCTTCTGTGTCCATCAGCTTGTTGACAATGTTCATCAGCTCCTTGACGGTGGTGGCACCAGATTCATGGATCTTCTCGAAGGGCTTGCGATCTTTGATGCCCTTCTTGTAGCTTTCGACGATCTGATCGTCCCTGACGCCAACGCACTCGTTTCTGTTCTCGAAGAACCGGTGGTTGTAGTCGCGGAGCCACTCTTTGGGCTTCATCACGACCCTCCCGAGGTTGAAGGCGTTTCCAGGGCGATCGTAGGTCACCTGGAAGTTGGAGCTGAAGGCCTGGGACAGGTCGGCCCAGGTCTTGATGCTGCCAGGCTCGAGGCTGTTGAGCCACAGCGAGGGGGCCTTGCCCATGACCAGCGGGAAGTAGGCCGCCATGTGGTCAAAGTTGCCACCGGCCGCCTTGACGGCGACGTAGTAGGTCGACAGCCAGATGTTAGGGTCCGAGCGCCCATCGTACTCCTTGATATTGGGCTTGAAGTTCTCGGGGTAGTCCACCGTCCTGAAACGGGGAGCCAGCGCTGGGAAGGCGGTGACGGCGAGGTCGTCGCCGGTGCCTCTGGCCGGAGTAGCCTCTCTAGGTGCGGAGTGGACGCTGCGCTCCGGGATGACGACCTGGGTCGCCATGCTCAGCGTCGTAGAGAGCACGCTGCTTGTTCTCGATGTCGTGGCGGTCGCGCAGCTCGCGCTCCATGATGCGGTGAACGGCACCAGGTTGGCCGTACTCGCGATCGTACTCCGCGCGATGGCGAAGTTCACGCTCCTCGCGCTCACGGTGGCGCTGGTCGACGTAGCCGCGCACATCGCGAGCGCGCCTGTTGGCGTCGAGGTTGACGCGGAGGTCGCCGGCAGCAGCAGGCTGCTGGGCGGGTTGCTCGGGGTTGTGCTGAGCGACCTCTTCCCGGATGGGGGAGAGATGGCTGCGCTGAGGTCGATGAGATCGACTGCGCGAGTGGCGGGTTGATGAAGACGTGGCGGCTTTGGAGGCCGTGCTCTTCTCCTCCACCAAGGCATTGGCGACCCGGAGGTACGCGATGGCCTGCTCGGCTTCAGGCGTCAGCGGAGCTTGCTGGAGTCGGGTGATGGCCGCGCCCAGGTTGGCCTGGGGGCTGTTGAACGTCGGGATCCCGGCTTCCTCGAACTTCAGGCGTAGGTCCCGAGTGCAGGGCAGGGCCGCGCGCTGTTGTTCGTCTGCACGTCGCTGAGCATGCAGGGTGTTGCCTTGGATGCGGGCCGCTTCCTCGGAGTTGGTCGCGCCGACGCGAGGTGGCTCGTTCTCGGAGACCACGAGCACTTGGCGGAAGACGATGTCCGAGTCGTTGGGGGAGATGTGGACCCGGACCTTCTGGAACTCACCGCAGTCCGGGGACTGCGTAGGTCGTTTGGCGCGGTGGGGGAGCTCTTGGTCGATCTTCTTCTGCAGGCAGCACCCACGGAGGGTGTGCTTCGCACCCTTGTGATAGGTGCAAGGCACGTCGAGAGGGTCGCGCCGGGCGCGAGGTGCAGGCCTTGGGTCGCCAGATGGCCTCCGACCAGATTGGATCTGGGAGGGCGTGGAGAGCTGGCTTAGTCGGAGGCCAGGCGCAGACTGCAGGCCGAAGGGGAAAGTATCGTGATGTATCGTTCGCAGATCTCCAGAGTTTCCTTCATCATGCCGATGACGTTCTCCACACCCTGAACAAGGTCATAGGGTCTAGGTGGGTGGGTCTCCGATACTAGATCAGAAACGGGGGTGGCGACGGATGCCGTCACGACCTGCTCCTTGGTCGCTGGAGAAGGTGCGGCTGCCGGAGCAGGAGAGGTCGCCGTGAAAGATCCAAAACAGATCTCCACGGGGTTGGCGAGGATGGCCGCCATGCTCGCCAGAAAGACGACTCCAGATCGGGCCACCATGCTGCACAGCAAGTTCCCGATCGCCCCTACCTGGCACGCCAACTGTCAGGGGTTGAGACTTGGACAGATCTGCTAGGGGGTTACCCTAGAGGTTTGCAGGTTAATGGAGGATCGGGACCTAAGAGCGTAGGTGGTAGTCCACGTGGTGAACTCGGAACTAGGCGAGTATGGCGGTGAACACAGGGAGACGAGGGGGTTTAGACTAGTTCAGGCCTCCGGAGAGTAAAACCCTACGTCCAGTTGTGGTGGATTATGCGGGAGGATGAAGATGAGATGTCCCCTTGAATGGAGTCCTTGGCCGCCTTATATGGGGAGGACGGACTAGGGCTTCCATTCAAGGTCGGTTACAATTGCGGGAAGCTTATCTCCCGGATTACAAGGAGTATCCCGTGATACTCGGAGCTACTGGCGGCAGTGCACCGCATCCTATGTCTTGACTTGCACGCCAAGTGTCGCGGATCTTCCGAGATCTTGATAAGGTCGCCCGAGGTCGTCGGAGCCACGGATAAGGTCGTTGGGCCCACGTTGCAGGTCGGCGGGTCTTCTAGAAGGTCGGGTCCACTTGTCAGGGACCTCTGGGACCCTGCTGGTGGGGACCCATGGGTACCCATGTCTCTCACTAACTTTCACACTTGGAGTTTTTGTGTGCAAAAACTCTAAAGGGTAATACAATTGTCATCAATATGATGCAAAGACATGGTATAGCATGATATGAGGCTGAGGGACAGGCAAAATGGTTAATGGAACCTGTACCCAGAGCTGATAATGGTTGACAACAGTAATAACCATTGAAGTAGTTCACTCCTATGACAACGTGTCAAGTGTGCTGCCAAACACATTGACACAAAGTTATATATTGTAAAGGAGTAAGTCCGGAATCACATGAAAATATTGCGCATATAAGAGACATGCAAATGCTTGAGGATCCTCTTACGAAAAGCTTACCACCCAGTGCGCTTAGAGAATAGATCTGCGACATGGGTTTATGGTATAGTTTATGATTTCAGACGATAAAGGGCCCAAGGCTAAAGAATCTGTTTCAAAATAAAGATGTGTGTTGTAGCTGTTAAATCTATCAGGAATTGACACGAATCGAGAATGACCGTGACGATGAAACATGCTCTATGCACTGATCTGTAATGGAATATAAAAAGAGGTTAAAAGTATATGGTGAGATCAAGGGAGAGAATGTTAGGTTGATCTTTCCACCAATGGACCCAATGATCCATTGGGCCCTTGACTCGCGTCCTGACGGGGGACACCCAACCCGTTAGAAGGCTGGTGGGCCCCTGTCGTGCAGCACTATAAGAGGGAGTGGGGGCCACGGGATCAAGACACCAAGTTCGCCACCACTACCGCAGTTCCCCACTCCTAACCCTAGTCTGATTGAGAGGGAAGCGCTGAGGCGACGGGAAGCACCACCAGCAGCTCGCTACAACCTTACACCGACCATCGCTGCCCGTGTGCAGATTGTCACCGACGAACCAGTGACGGATGCGAACAGAGGTTCCAGGTATGGCATGTAAAAGTGTTCTACCCGCCTGTTCTACTCCTAGCCGATCTATGGATTCTATCAGTGGTATCAAGAGCTGGTTCTAGTGAGTAGACAGAGATGGGAAAATAAAGAAACGAAAGGAAAATCGTTCTCAGATCGAATCGAAAAAGCAAACCAAAAGAAACCCTAACCCTAACCCTAGATCGAGGTTCTAGAAAAGGGTGGCGGGAAGGAGGGTACTTACCTGCATCCTACCTCACCGCAGCAATCACCGACAGCAATCGACTCGACACCGTGCGCTGAGATTGGAGGGAACCACGCCGCTGTGCGGGTCACCCGTGCCCCCGGCATCGGGCCAAGAGCACTACCGAGAGGCCGCTCGACGGTGATGCGCTCACCCGAGCGCCGGCCAGTGGCCCCGCGGCAGCACCGGCCGCCATCCGCTCCAGGCCGCCATGACCGCTCTCTCGGGTTCGAGTGTGGCTCGGGTGAGGGAGAGAGAAAGAAGGAAGGAAGAAGGGGGGAGCCGGTCACAGCCGCGTGCCGGGCGGCACCGCCCCTCACCGTCGCCTGGCGTCGCCGGTCACGGGATTGAAAACCCCGCCGTCGTCGGCCTGCAGGCGAGAGACGCGGGGGAGACAGAAATGAAGCTAGGGTTCGGGGGAGCCAGCGGGCGCCGTTTTGCTCTAGCGAGGAGCGCGGTCACCCGTCGGATCTAGGTCAGCGGTACTGGAATGGCCGTGATCGGTCGGGTGCTGTTGGACTAGATGTGGCCCAAGAGGGCAGAGGCGCTGGGCCGGATTGGCAGCCCAGCCATCAGCTACAGGGCTGTGAGCCCACACGCACGCATAGAGAAGGCCACGGGCCGGTTTCGCCGCTGGGCCGCATGTACAGTGAAGTCACTTTTCGACCTAAGAGGGAAGGTGGCGCGGGCTTGTTGAAGGCCCGACCGTCGGTTTGTGGGCCGCGGGCGCGTGGAGAATGACTGTGGGCCAGTTTTTCGCGTCGATCCGAATGAACAGTGATGCTCATTGATTATTTTGATGAATTTCAGAAGCAATTTTTTATGAATTTTGTATAATTATGATCTCTACTCAAGTTGAACCAACGTGTTATTTGTTTAGAGATTAGAAAAGTGACAGAATTGCTTCTGAATAATATCTTATTTCATGAATTTTATTCATGTTTTCCACTGAAAAAGTTTAAATTGTTGTTCCTTCATATTAAATTAAAGGAAAAGGTTTATTAGAGAAAAGTAAATAAAAGAAAAAATACTTCTGATGGAGTATTAATTTAAGGCAGAGTTTTGGCAAGTTCGTCAAGATTTTAACCTCTACTCAATTTTGAACCAACAGGATGAATTGTTTAGAGAGTTAATCCAGTGTAAAGAAATGTTTAGAAGTGTGATTGCTTCTGAAAAGAAAGAAAATTTTTCCACTGCAAAGTAAAAGTATCATCCTCTAATTGGATTGGATCCAACGAGTAATTTAATTAGTGGATTAGAAAAGATATTTATTTAAAGATAATTATGGTATTGTTATTTTCTGACCAACGTTGATGATAACAATATTATAATTTTATGAGTCTTATGTTTACAGTTAAAGTCTCTGATAATTTTTGCATCAAAGTGATCAATTATCAGAGAATAAATAAAGATCAAGAAATGTTGTTTTCTTGTTTCTGCGTCTATTATGATGTTTATCTTTCAATTAAATTGGAACCAACGAGAAAATTTAATTGAAAGAATAGTTTTGAAAAGTTTTCCTTGTGGGTTAGATCCACGTTAAAGTTAAAGTCAGCTTCCGTTGTATTAAGTTCAAGATAAAGTTGTTACATTGGTTTTGGTTTTGCCAATGTTTATGTGAAGTCTGATATCTCTACTCAAATTTGAACCCAGGGGAAAATTTGTTCAGAGAATAGAGAATATTTTAGAAATACTTTTGACAAGTATTAATTCTAAATTTAAAGTTTCATGATGTTGTCATTTTCTGACCAACGTTGATGATGGCAATGTTATGATATGATGCATTAATTCTATTTCTGTGATTAAAGATTTGGAATTAATGTAAATGAATAAATGATGTTTTACTCTATTTTCTGCCCAATGGTGATATAGAATAGAATATAAAGTTTCAAAGTTTCATAAGTTTAAAGTTTGGATTATTATCAAATATTTTCTCAGACAGAAGACCTTTCTGTTTTCACTCATGAAAGCATTAAGAAAAGTGTGTTGAGTACTTGTGACTCAAAAGATGACAAAGAAAGAAGATCATAGCATGAGGGACTATGTTCTCTTCACAGAATGGCTTCAAAAGAAAAGATTCATGGATATTGATCCAAGAAAAGAGATAGTCATTGAGAGTCTTGAGAAATGTTTTCTTTTGTACTCTTTATGATGAGGAATTTATTTCCAGTTCAGTCATCATGATAAAGTTGCAATAAGTCATATGTATGTTTAATTTGACCAATGTTGGATTAAGCATGTGTGTGTTACAGTTTATTCGGATTTATTTCTGAATTTGATGATTGAATATGCATACGAGAGAACCAATCTTGTCATGCTTGTTCCTTCCAGGGAATTACATAAAAGTAAAAGGGAAAAGGAATGCTGCCTAAAGAAATCATTTATGAATGATAACATTCAAAGATCAAAGAATTGTTAATTTTTGGGCTTAAAAGAGAATAAGAGGATAACATTTGTACAAAATTATAGAATGGGAAGTTTATTTCCTAACCATGCTTGACATTTTACATGCTAGTAATGATGTCAATGTGCCGTAAAAGAAGATTAAGAAGTTCTTGTCCTCAAAGTTCAAAAGGAAGTTCTGCGTGAATGTCTTTCACTATAAGGATCGAGATTCACTGAGATAAAAGAAAAGGGGTATTGGAACTATCGCAAGAGGCATACTTAGAAAAAATACAAAGAAATATAGTATGCATGCGAGTAAACCTACGCCTATTCCTATCATCAAGGGTAATGGATTTAGGAGTTTTTATGTTCCAAGAGTCAATATGAAATGGATTAAAAGAATATGGTACCATATGCTTCAGCTGTTGGAAGCTCAGTGAATACAAAAGATAGAACTTACCCTGACATAGTTCATATATCCGGGTTGTTTTGGCAATGCCCAGTCCAGATATACATCACTGGAATGGAGTTGAGTGTATCAGTCTTATGCTAAGTTGAAAAGATCAAGTGCTCTCAAAAGGTTGTGAGTACAAAGATACAATTTGTGAAATGTGTAGCGAAATCCACAATTGTCGCTAACTTTCACACTTGGAGTTTTTGTGTGGAAAAACTCTAAAGAGTAATACAATTGTCATCAATACGATGCAAAGACATGGTATAGCATGATACGAGACTGAGGGACAGGCAAAATGGTTAATGGAACCTGTACCCGGAGTTGATAATGGTTGACAACAGCAATAACCATTGAAGTAGTTCACTCCTATGACAACGAGTCAAGTGTGCTGCCAAACACATTGACACAAAGTTATATGTTGTAAAGGAGTAAGTCCGGAATCACATGAAAATATTGCGCATATAAGAGACAAGCAAGTGCTTGAGGATCGTCTTACGAAAAGCTTACCACTCAGTGCACTTAGAGAATAGATCTGCGACATGGGTTTATGGTATAGTTTATGATTTCGGACGATAAAGGGCCCAAGGCTAAAGAATCTGTTTCAAAACAAAGATGTGTGTTGTAGCTATTAAATCTATCGGGAATTGACATGAATCGAGAATGACCGTGACGATGAAACATGCTCTATGCACTGATCTATAATGGAATATAAAAAGAGGTTAAAAGTATATGGTGAGATCAAGGGGGAGAATGTTAGGTTGATCTCTCCACCAATGGACCGTCCATTGGGCCCTTGACTTGCGTCCTGATCGGGGACGCCCAGCCCGTTAGAAGGTTGGTAGGCCCCTGTCGCGCAGCGCTATAAGAGGGAGTGGGGGCCACGGGCTCAAGACACCGGGTTCGCCGCCACTGCCGCAGTTCCCCACTCCTAACCCTAGTCTGATTGAGAGGGAAGTGCTGAGGCGACATGAAGCACCACCAGCAGCTCGCTACAACCTCTACACCGACCGTCGCTGCTCGTGTGCAGATCGTCACCGATGAACCAGTGACGGACGCGAACAGAGGTTCCAGGTATGTCATGTAAAAGTCTTCTACCCGCCTGTTCTAATCCTAGCCGATCTATGGATTCTATCACACATTAGTACCGGATACCAAAATAACAGGTACTAATGTGAAAATTTGCATAGGACGGAAGTCTGTTTCCCTAGTAGTGTTAGTCGGCCGTTGGGGACAACTTTACTAACATCGATGGTGCGTCCTCGTCTGCTACGCCTATGTTCAGTTGGGCATAGTAAGGACTAACAAGGTAGTGACTGCGTGTCAAGGCAAATCGTTTAGGATAGCGATATAGTCTCCAAAGCCTAATTTTGACTTCTTATTTTCACTACAAGAAACTATTTATTCTGTGACGCAATCATTCTGTCACGGATTAAATAAAATTCGTCGCAAATCAGCATCCGCGACGATTTAAATTTTCGTGGTGGAATGAGCGTCATTGATTAAATCTGTCGACGTTCCTTAATAAACGTCACGGTCTGTGACGTATCTGAATCGTCACGGAGCAGCCCGAGGCCCATGCAACCCAACCCAAAGCCCAGTTTTAGCGACGAAAATAATCGTCACGGATTGCTGCTGACATGGATCATTGTGGCTGCCAACATGGATGCTGATGCTGACGTGGCTGCTGATATGGACGCCTACATGGAAAATGACGTGGCAGCCTACGTGGACAACGATGACGTGCCAGCCTACGTGGACAACGATGACATGGCAGCCTACATGGACGATGACGTGGCAGCCTACGTGGACGATGATGTGGCAGCCAACGTGGACGATGACGTGGTAGCCGACGTGAAGTGGACCGCATTGTGGGCCAAAAGTTCAGCCCATATAATTTCAATTGAAACCATTTCAGCCCACCAAAATGCCCATCACAATTTAATCCACTTCAGCCCAACAGCCATTTCAGCCGAAAGGAAAATCAAATTCAGAACTCCAAGATAAAATTAGCAAAAAAGCCCATAATGACATTATCAAATCCAACAGATCACTTCAAACTTTTTATACAGGGACACACAGACAGATCTAGCAATACATGTCAGACTTAGAAGCATTATTAAAATATGGAGATAAACATCTTTATTCCTTGCATATGATCCTCAACCTGAAAAGAAAACATTGTCAAAATATCAAATACTGCCAACAATATTTGCAACAAAAAGAAGACTACTATCAAACTGTAACAGCAAATAATAGCTTCTAAGTAGTATCGAATTTGAACAGGTCAATGTAATATCAACTTAAAGAAATATCAATTTTACATGGAAAAAGTTACCAACTCTGAAAAACATGCATATCCACAAATGGCATTATCAGTGCTCAGTGACCACATCTATAATCACTATTAAACCATATATCTCAACAGGACACTAGGACACATGACAACTGTTTAAACTTTAAACTGTTGGGTCTAGGAACAATTCAGACAAACCAAAGCTGTAGGTAAAGATTAAATTAATACTTGGCATTGAGATTAATGTAGCAAAGAATAAATTAACACTCCAGGCAAAGAATAGCATTAACAATGATTACTGTAGTACAACACGAAGGACATTCAGAAAGAACTATGCCTTAAATTATAGGTGCAAGAGTGAAGTGCAAGAGTGAAGCAATACCTTTCTAGCATTATAGGTTGAACAGGTTGCTTGCATCACAAATGTACTCCTTGCTACTGGAGCCAGGACTGCAGTAAACAAGGCCAAGACATGGAACATGAGTAAATGGTGAACTAACAGATACATGAAAGAATCACATGACAATTTGAACCTCTTTTCCAGTAATAATTGTAAAATACTTAAGATTTTCACATACTTCAGAAACAAACATATTCTTGTCCTTCCATTCCATCGTGTGAGACAAGCAGCACCTCTGGTACTTGGCTGCAATGGAAGTAGAGATCAAAACTCAAAAAGAAGTAAATAAAAGTTGGGTTGTTTGCTGAAACCGAAAACAAGACAAAAGTACCAGGAGAAAGAATTCACCATTATTTTACTGCTCATATGCATGCTTGATATGTGTAACATGCAAAACTGTAATATTTTACTGCCTCATGAAAGTTAACTTTGTTGCCAATAACTGAGACATGGCTTTCCAAATTACGATAGCAATCAACATGGGAGACTATATGCATGAAGAACTTAATGGATTAACCCGTCAGGCCTATCATTTTAACACAAGGGTTAGTCTAAGCCCTCACAAGGATCAAGATATCCATGTCAGGCAAGTGCAACTCTGAACTGTCTAAACATTGATTTGCAAAGCGTGCAAGCTGACAAATTAATATACGTTGTGAGATTAATTGAAGGACATAAATTGAAGGACATACAAATATGCATTTTAGGACTTGGCACAAGAACTCCTTGTGAGCAGCTAAGATAAGAACTTGTCAGGACAGATTCAGATTCACTATTTGCTGAAAGTGACACTTCCCATGAGATGAGTACAGCTACCCAAATCGAGTTTCTAACAGGGAACAGCAAACCTGTTTCAGTTCGAAAATCAAGCTGTTGTTTCTGATCTGACCCTGCAAAAGAAAAAGCAGAAACTAGCAGAGCAAGCAGTGGTCAAATCTTTAACACAGACGCATGCCCTCAATGAAATTTCTCATCTTTTAAATCACAACTAAAACCTGAAGCTGTCGACTTGGACAACAGGAAAGATTACCATAAGCTGTAGGCACCTTAAGAAAGCAGAACACGCCCTCACGGGGAAGCGCCAAAACAAATCAGACTAGAATCGATTCAGAGAAAATCAAACCATCAGCACCTTCTCACAGCCGAGCAGATCCAACAAAAGAAACTTCCTAAAAGTTCAGAACCTCTGCATCGATTTGGGGGAAAAACAAGGAACCCTAAGCAAAGAACAGTTTTGCAGGAAAACCAAATCTGAGCGTTTGAGCAGGGGAAATGCTAGGGAGATGTCATAGGCAGCATCATTAGTGAACTAGCATATAATCCCCAGAAGGGCTGTCTCAAAAAGCTCTCAAACTGACGAATGAAAGAGATCTCAGAAAATGGGAAGGGGTCGATGGGGAGGTTGACGGCTCCTGCACGCAGATCTGGAGAGGCGGCTCCAGTGCCTTGCCGCACCATCCTCCTCGCCCCCTCGCTGCTCATGGCCACTACACGGAGGGCTCGCACGTGGGGACGGAGGCCGACTGGTCCCGGCCACCACTGGCTGCGGCCAGGCGGCGCCGCGCCGCGCCTGGCAAGCAGGGCCAAGGGGAGCGCACGGAGGAGGGCCGGGAAGGTGGAGGTGAGGAGCGGGGAGGCCGGCGGTGTGGCGGCGAGGAAGGAGAGCTTGGAGGCCGGCGGGAGCGCTGGGTGGCGGAGTAGAGCAGATCTGGGCGCCAGGGAGAGAGGAGGTGGAGGCGGAGGCCGGGTGAGGTGAGAGGGTGGGGCGACAGCAGATAGGGTTTCATCTGAGGGGAGTGCTTGATTATATACCATCGACGTGCGATCTGAACCATCGATTTGGAATGGACGGTTGGATAAAGTTGGGCTGGAATGGGCCTTCTCATTTCTTCAGTGTTTAATATCCTTTTCTTTTTCTTTTCTTTTAGTTGCACAATTGTGAAGTAACTCATAAAAGTAATGATTATATATACACCAAGTAATTTTTTATACACACTATACAACATATAAGTTGTACTGTAGGAGTTTATAGAATTTTCAAACATATTTTCTATTTTCTATCATTTAATTGAATTTCTGCGTGCTTACCAAAAGTATTTTCAAGTTGATCTATATGTACCTCCAATAAAATTCAAAAAAATTCAAAAAAACTATATTTACGTGTTTATGGTCCATTCTAGGCCACATGTAGGAGATTGACGAAAACTTCAATTGACTTGTAGGGAAAACTCGAACTTCTACTAGTCACCTTGTTATAAAATAAAAATAATAATATCTAAATTTGTTCAAAATATTCTCCAAATTGACATGAAACCATATTTCAAGCATATAATGATGCTATAAAAAATTCAGATGGTTTAATAAAATGATATTATAGATGTTCACAAATAGTAACATCTCTCACATAGTTTCTTATAACTATACTCAAATCTTTGAAGTTTGAACACCTCATAATATTGTTGAAGTCATATGCACCTCAAATTTGGTCACAATCTTATTTTGGTCTTAGTATGATAAAATATGAAGTTACACTACCACTTATTGTGCAAAAAAGTTGTTTTTCTATTTTTTTAAACAACTAAGTAACACACCCTTTCAAACAACTCAAAAATTATTTACATTATATACCCCCAACACATTTTTCACATGTAAAAGACAACATATAAGTTGTCACCAAGGAGTTTCAAGAATTTTCAAGAAGATTTGCTTATTTCTATCATTTAAATGAATTTCTGCATGTTTACCGAAAGTAATTCCAAATTGACTTATATGTACCTCTAATAAGATTCAAAAAAATTCAAAAAAAACTATATTTAGGCGCCTAAGATCCATTCTAACCCACATCTAGGAGATTGATGAGAAATTCAATTTGAGTTATAAGGAACATTCAAACTTTTATGTCAAAAGTAGAACATAATAATCACATAATATTTCAATTTGGTCAAAAATTCTACAAATTGGCACAACAACATGTTTTTGGTCCACAATCTTGCCATAAAAAATTCAAGTGGTTTCAAAGAAGTGACGACATACACTACTCACAAATGGATACTTCTCTGACATAGTTTCTAATAACTCAACACAAACTTTGAGATTTGAGTGGTGATTTACATTTTCAAAGTCGTGTGCATCTCAAACTTGGCTACAACCTTATGTGTATCATAACATTAGAAAATATGAACTTATGTTACCATTTGTTATGCAAAAATATCTTTTATTTATTCTCTTTCAGTACAAGAAAAGAAGTTGTATAAAAAAGATTAATGAAATAGCTATTAATATGCAAACGAACGATATTACATGAAAGATCGTGATTTTACAAAAAAATAGAAAAAAGAATCAATGAATTTGGAGTTACTATGACCGAGAAACACTAGTTTCAAATTTTAATTGTAGATTAAAAAGAAAAAATGATGGGGAAACGAGCTCACCGTGCTGCCACGTGGTCCTGAAGCTCCATCGCATTGTATATGAAGGAAACTTGCCATTATAAATCACCAACCTGGTCGTAGCGCAGTGGTAAGGCACTGCAACCTTGTCTCCGCCACCTGGGTTCGAATCCCACCCACGCCCTGTTTTCCATTTTTGCGTCCTGGTTACAAAACTGTATACAAAGAAAACTATCCCCAAGTGACTACAACTGGTGGAGTGGCCTAGTGGTGGGAGTTGTGCTCCCTAAGTTTGAGGTCGCGGGTTCGATTCTTTGTAGCGCAATTTTTTTTCTTTTTTTTATATTCCGCCGGGTGACCAGGGCGGGCTGGGCGCGGCCGGTCGCAGCTGGCTGGGGTGCGGCCGTGGCCGGGGCGCGGCTGGCTGGGGCGCAGCCATGGCTGGCTGGCGTGGCCGGTGACCTGGCCGGGCTGGGCGCGGCCGGCCGCAGCTGGCTGGCAGGGGTGCGGCCGTGGCCGTGGCTGGCTGGCCGGGGCACGGCTGTGGCCAGGGCGCGGCCGGCCGGGGCTGGCTGGGGCGCGGCCGGGGCTGGCTGGGGCGCCGTTGTGGCTGGCTGGGGTGAATCGGCACTTGATGTGGCGTATGTGGGCAGATGATGTGGCAGGGATATGGCGGCCAGGGAAGAAATCTGTGTACAAATAAGTTTAAGATCAAAAGAGTACATAGTAAAACTTGTAGCTCAATGGTATGTGTGGTGTTAGGTCTACTTGAGGTCTCAGGTTCGGTTCCTAGCTTTGTCTCTCTTTTTTGTTGTTTTTTTGAGATTTTTTTTTTCAATTTATCGATTTTTCCATTCATAATATGACTATTTTTAAATTTGTTGATCGCGACGAATGTGTTGTAACGTCGTAGCGTTGTGGGCCGAATCGCGACGAATTTAACAAATCGTCGCAGTGTTCTGGGCTTCAATATCCATCAGTGCACATCCGTGACGAAAAACAGGAATACGTCGTAGAATCGCGACGAATTAGCAAATCGTCACAGTGTTCTGGGCTTCAATATCCATCAGTGCACATCCGTGACGAAAAACAGGAATACGTCGTAGACGCAGTGCTCTTCGTGATGTTTTATGAGAACGTCGCAGAAAGTTCGTCACAGATTAAATAATTTCTTGTAGTGTTTTATAAAAAATATTTGTTAAAACTGACATATGTATACTTTTATGAAAGTATTTTGCAAGACAAATCTATTCATGTAGTTTTCACATGTTTAAACTCAACAACTTAAAAATTATTCATGATTTATATTCCCAATATTTGACTGAAATCTTGTCCAAAACGACTTGCTTTATGAGTATGGATGGAGTATTCTTCATTCTGTTTACATGGACTTGTGTTGGCCTCCTGACAGTGAAATGTCACAACATATGTGTTGGTCCGATTGTGACCGTGGATTTTGTTGTAACTTTGTCTTACTTTTCATATGTCTGCATACAAAAAGCCTAATTGCAAACTTGCACTCAAAAAAAATGAAAAGGAAAAAAGCTAACTGCAGACCACTACCTTAGTATGCTCATTTTCGGTGCTAGTACCCTAGCCCAATGTTTTTTTTATTAGCAGCCATTTTCACACAATATCTTCACCATTGCTTCTTAGCAGTTTTTTATTTGGTTTTTTAGCATCCATGTTTTTCACACAATATCTTCTTCATTGTGTTTTAGCTGTTTTTTTATTGGCCTTTCAGCAGCCATTTATTCCACACAAAATATCCTCAACATCGATAATCTATAGTTGTAACATTAAAAAGATATGTAAAACGACTTGGGATAGAAAATTCCCGTTGCAACATGAACGATATGTTTAATGCAACATTCGCCTTGAAACATATAGAAACAATAGTTGCAACATACTCCCTCCGTCTCAAAAAGAATGATGTTCTGGCATTCAAAATTTGTCCCTAAAAGAATGATGTTCTAGTATTTAAATACCATGCATGCATAATTTTGTGCATTGATCTTATGCATGCATGATTAGATGGAAACATATTTTCTCCATTTTCTATATGCAAACCTGAACTAACTAAGGGTACATGTGTCTTTTACTTTCACCGCTATCCTATCTGAAAAATTCCAAAACATCATTCTTTTTGGGTTGGATGGAGTAGATACAAAACTTAATCATTGCAATATATGTCGAGCAGTCCGTTTCTAAGTTTCCAGACGTCTGTTCTATAGTATTATCATTGCACCATAACTTAGATCCTGTTTAGTTGCTGAAATGGGCAAGGAATTCGGGAATTAAAACTGGGGAGGTTAGATTTGATTTCTTGGAAGTTTGATGTGCATGCATGGCGATAGAATTAAAATTATGAATTTTGTTTTGCTCATGAAATGGATTTGCAATTTAAGGACTAATTCCTCTCTCTAAAATTCCAAGTAGATAAAAATGTGCACTGAAATACCTAAAATCCGGGGAGTGTCTATCCCTCACCGAGGTGAAATAGAGGACCTCCTCATATGAATTTTCATCCATTGGATGAAAACTGGATTTCTCAGATCAACTCTTCTCTTTCTCTCCCTTTCTTATCCTCTCTCCACCCATCCTACGGTTCACACGTCGCCCCCGAGGCTCTGACCTTTCTTCCTCCTGGCGAGTCGCGACGTGGGCCTCGTCCGCCACCCTACTGCCCAGGCCGCCCCACCCCGCCCGCGCTGGCCCCCTTTAGCCCCGGCCACCGCCGCCTCCTACCGCCATTGCCATCTCCGACCACCGCTGCCGTCGTCTCCAGCCACCACCGTTGCTTCTGTCCGCTCCCTCGCCCTGACGCCAGCCCATCCGTTGTCCTCTGCTACCCGACCGGTGGTGCCCCCAACCCGCTTCCTCCGCTGGTCTGGCCTGCCGCCGCCGGCCCTCCCTCTATGGCCGGCGGTGAGCAGCAGCACCCTGGCAACCCCAAAACCCCAAAACCGGAAACCCTAAGCCGAACCGTAACCTTGACGGAGTAGCTCACCAGAGTTGGAAAAGAAGGTGAGGATGGAGAAGAAAAAATTTATGTGTGGAGAGCCTCCAAATCACATGGGTGAGCTATAGCTTTTCCTAAAATGAGCCTTGCACGCTTGAGTTGGACTTTACTTGAATTTTTCATCTATATGAATTTTAATTTAGTTCAAATTTGAATTGTATTAAACTAAAAGTACCAACCCCAGCCCCTCACCTCCCTCTTATTTTTTATTTTCTTGAATACATGCTGTTAAAGCCTTCCTCTTAATTAAATATGTGCTAATTAAGGCACGCTTGCAAAAAAAAATGTTATGGACCGTTTGTGTGCTTATGTTATGATTACATGAATACATGATCAATATTAGTCGTCGAGGCAAGATGTCTACATTACCATTCCAGAATGTTCTTGACTATATAATGTGGTTAAGCTAATGCATTTAGTGTCATGCTAAGGCAAGAATGAGTTTCTTGGCTTCCTTGTGTTTTTTCACCACTGAAACTAAGATCAATAGCCCTTTCATTCAATTTGACATAACAGGAAAATAACATGAAAACACTGAATTTATCCTTTTTCATTGTATCGTAAAGAATAAGAAGATACACCTACATGTGCTTAATCTTTTTGGTTTGTCAATTTCGTATATTGTTGACAAAGTCATGTTGATCTTGGATTTTTTTTACAAGCTAGTATAATATCAACTTCTCCTCTTATCACCTTTTTTTAATCAAAACTACACTAGTTTATTGAACAATTGAGTCCCACTGAAATCAAGGTTGAAGACGAAGCTACTATGATGACAATCATTTGCAATTTGAAGGAAACTCTTGTGAGTTGTGACAATCTCCGAAGAGCCCTCGGATTTGTTTATGTTATGAGTCACCCTATCTAATGGATCTCGACGAGAACACCTATAGATACAATATATATCACTTCTCGATATCAAACCGAAAATTGTCTACCGTGGACGATAGGTCATCACAAGAAAACATGTACATATGTTCAAAAGCTCAATAGCATCACCAAACAAATCACACAGCCACACAGATGCAATTCGGTATTTCCCTTCAATCGTCATGCCGTCTCTCCGCTTGCTGTGTGTTTATTTGAGATTCCTAGCTTCTCAGCATGAAAAATCAGAGGCCCAAACAAACTGCAAACTTCTCTTGCAGCTTCCGAAAAGCTGAGAGCCTAGAAAATCATGGTCAATGGAAAAACTCAATTTTAATATCTTTTATTATTATTTTTGAACTTAGAAAGCTAAACACATATTTTTTAAAAAAGTAGTTTTGGCTTTTTAGAAGAAAAAAAATCAACAACACCTTTTTAGAAAACGAGTGTCTATAGCTCACCCATCTCCTGACACGAATTTTTGGATCACTGGATCTCAAATCAATAGCTCAGATTTCCTCTTTCTCTCTCTTCCTTATCTCTTCCCTGCCCCCACACACTCTCTCTCCCCTTACCTAATCTCGCCCCCTCACCGTCGACAGGTCCTCCCCGCGCTCGCCACCCAGTCCGCTCCCACCCCGACAGTGCAGGCAGGCTAGGGTCTGCCGGGGAGCTTCACGTCGACTTGTGCGGACCTTAGACTGCCCGCGTCGCCGTCCCGCCCCACCTCCATCCCCTCCCACCGTCAGCTACTTCCGCCAACGCGACCTCTGTTGACTCCCTTGCCCCTAGCGTTGGCCTGGTCGCCATCTACAACCACGCACTTGACCATTAGTGGTGCCCCCGCTGTTGTGCCTCACCGCCCCTGCGCCCACCACCTCTTCGTCGGGTCGTCCTGCCGGCGCCGACCCTCCCTCTATGGCTGGCAGTGCGCAGCAGTCCCCAACAACTTTGAAACCCTAACCCCGAAATCCTAATCTGAACCTCTAACCTCGCCGGAGTTGCACGCGGACTCACTGGAGTTGGAGATGAAGGTGTGAATGGAAAGAAAAAAATGTGGCTGAGAATAGCCTCGAATTCACTCAGGTGAGATATAATTTTTGACTTTAAAAAATTAAAAAATTGCATATCAAACAAAGTAACAAACCAGCGAACAACTGTTTTTTTGAGTTCGGACTCATCGAGCCTCAGCGGATGCCACCACTTCGCTGCAAAAGCGGCCTCAGCCTGTCAGCCAGTAGTGCCATCAAGAGACTTTCGCAACGGCTACCCCAGGGTTCGCCTGCCACTTGCAGTTTAGGTACAACCCAGCCATGCACCGTTCACTCACAACCTTTCAGCTGGTCTTGCCTTTCACCACGCCATATCGGTTGCTTCCCGTGTTAACTTGCTCGAGCGTTACAGTGGGGAGTGCGCGCCTGGTGTGGCGTTCGACCGCAGGCACCACTACCAGTTCCGCGCAAGTGTCCGGTCACGCTAGCGTTGGCCTGGGCTGCTCCTACCCGGTGCCCAGCCGCTTCATCAAGTCGAACCATAGCCTGACGATATCCCCGTTTGGTGTCTAGCTACTAGATGGATGTTGTCCGGCGCGGCTTATTCGCTTGCGTATCATCGGTGGTGGGTGCTCGATCGGTGGAAGGGCAGCAATGCATTTGTCTTTGCCAGCAGCAGTCCTGCACAAAGCAACCACCCCCTGGATAAACTTTCTTGGTAAAAAAACTAAAACCCGAAGTGGTGAATGTGGTAATTTAAAGTATGGACAACTAGACGACTCATGTGTAAATCCGTAAAAACTTATTCATAAGGGTTGGCAAAAACAAAAGAACGTGTGAGAGATGAAAGAGTTGTTTGAGAGTGCTATATATGGTAAGGAGAGAAAAAATACATGTATGAATGCGTGTACCTTTGTTTGCGGCTGCATATACGATGTTTCATGAATAATGGTGTGCGGTCCAGTTTGTTGTGGGTTGTCATCCACGCTAGCGTGAGTCACGAGAATGACGCTACGGATGTTTGTGTCGTATACGGCCTTTAGCCCCCCCCCCATATATACCCCCTAGCACCCTGAACAAACACATCGGTGCCACATTTCACCTCTTTTCGCCGCCTCGCCTCTTCCCCTTCTCCCAACAACCCTAGCCTAACTCAACCAGATCCCAAATCCCACTTCACATCCAATCCTTTGTGCTCGCGTCCATCGCCACCGCGTCCATCGCCACTTTTGTGACCTCGTGATTGAATCCGTCGACCTTCATCTCTACTTATGTTGCAATATATAGGACTAACTCTATCATCTCCAGGAGCACGGAAGGGGTAGGAACCTCGAATTTGACGGCGTGCATGGGTCAAAGCTACATGAGGATGAGGAAAGTTTAATTTCAAGCCTTGTGACAACATGAAGAAGCATCACATCAAGTCAGATCCGGTAAAGAACCTTCCTCGATTTTTTTCCGATTTACTTATTTTGTGATGGATTTCTATAAATCTAGATCTTGGTTGGTTGATTTATTATGATTTTTCATCCACAAATAGAAACATGTGAAACTATGGCTCTCTTCTTTTCTTTATTAGACGGTTGCCCACATCCTCTGATTAGGTTGGGGAACAAGGGAAAAGGAAAGGTTATGGTTCAACTTTATGATTTTTGCACTTCTCACTGTTTTTAAAAAAAATCTTACTTTATACAAAGCTCGAGCATTTTTCATCTTTACCACTTCCGATTTATTTTTTTCTCAAATAGATATTCCTTTTTTAGAATTGGGCGAGCTCCAAAGAGCTTTTTAGATGTGGTGGATGGGAAGTTGAGCCTTGCCCAGCACCCACCACCGACGCAAGCAAGTCGCGCTGGATAACATCTGGTAGCTCAGAGGTATTGAACACGGGGTATCGTCAGATGAGGCGGCCGAGGACCAGCAGGAGCAGCCGAGCAGGCCTGGACGCCCGCGTGCGACTGGACTCTTGCGGCCGGATCGGATCCATTGCGTTCCCCGCCGAACGAGACACGCGAGCCCGCAGTCCGCCACCGCATGACGCGGCGCAAGCCTGAGAAAGAAAAGCTTGCGCTCGGCCGCCGTAACTATAGATGTCCAGATGGCCCGGACACTAACACGATATTGTAGTGTCAGTGTCGGCACGACATGATAGCGTGTCTAGACCGCGATCTCGGCACGCAGTGCCAGCATGAACACGACACAAAAAGTGATGGTCCATCTAAACACGAAGGCAGCCCAATAAAATTTCGGCCTGCCAGCTCATTATCCCGGCCCAGCTCAAACCCTAATCCCCATCCCACCAGCCGCTGACCGCCGTCGCTCATTGTCCTAGGTGGCGCCACCGTCACGGCCGTCGGCCTGTCGCGCTCCTCCACTCCGTCTCCTAGTCGCCTCCGTCCCTCCACCCCTCCCGTCAAGGCCGGGCAGCTAGTAGTGTGCCGCCACCGTGAGGTGTGGCCACCAGGCAGGCAAGCGCCGCCGCCGTGGGGCGCGGTTGGATGCCACGCCGACCACCGCCGCCAATGAGGCACCGCCAGATGGGGGTTTTTTTTATTTCTTGAGTTATGAATTTGATTTGTGTGTATGTGTGATGGATTCATTTCGTAATGCCTTTGTTGATCTTTGCACCTTGTTTCGGATTGCTCCTCTCTGTTGCTCTCTTCCTGCTATCTTGGTGCTGGTGCTTGGGCCGGCACTAGCACGTCGTGCTAGGCGTGCCAACGGGCTGACACGACACGACTAACTGAGATGTGTGTCGTGCGTGGGCCAAGAGCTAGCACGGAATGCTGGCACGTCACGACACGACTAACGTATGGTGCCAAACCGTGTCGTGTGTGGGCCAAAGAGCCGGCACGGCATGCTGACACGCCACGACATGACTATCGTCTCGTGCCTAACCGTGTCGTGCGTATTCGTGTCGCGTCTAGGCCTATTCATATAGTGTCGTAGTGGGTGGTCTAGTTGGACATCTATAGCCGTAACGCTCAAAGCAAACATGGCAAGCCATCGACGTGGCTTGGCGAAAAGGCGAGGCCGCCAGCCGGATGGTGCGAGTGGGCGGCGTGCTGGTTTGGACGCACACGGCCTCTTAAACCGCAGTCATTTAGAGGCAGCCGAGCAAGCCCAACGCCGGCGCGCGCGGCAGCACACTTAGCTTGCGTCCGGATAGGAACTTTGGCGTTCGCTACCGAACGACACACAGGCGTGCAGTCCCCCACCACATGACGTGTCGCGATCCAGGGAAAGAAAAGCTCGCGCTCGCCGCCGTAATGCTCGAAGCAAACACAACAAGCGATCAATGTGGCCTGGTGAAAGGTGAGGCCAGCCGAAAGTCGCGGGTGGGCGGCGTGGCTGCAAGCACGCGAGCTCTTAAACCGCAGGCATTTAGCGGCAGGCGTCGCTGCGATCTCGATCGATCACCTATCGTTTCTGTCAAGAATGCCGAGCAGTATTGTTGCGCTGGCGTGGCAGGCTGTGGCAGCGGCGAGAGCCTCGGCAACCCGGCCGCCTCCCGCGCCGCCCAGCCGTCGGCCCTCGCCGCCGCCGCCGCCGCCTGCCTCGCCAGCTCCGCATGCCTCGCCAGCTCCGCAATACTGCTCGGCATACTCCATGGAAACGATAACTGATCGATCGAGATCGCGGCGACACCTGCCGCTAAATGCTTGCAGTTTATGAGGTCGCGTGCGTCTAGACCAGCCACTCAGCCCACCCGCGCCTGCTTCCGGCTGGCCTCGCGCCTTTTCGCCAGGCCACGTCGATCCCTTGCCCTGTTTGCTTCGAGCGTCAGCGGTGAGCACTGCTAGCTTTTCTTTCCTGGACTCGCGCCGCGTCATGCACGCGGTGGGGACTACTGCGCGACGGTGTGTCGTTCGGTGGCGGGCGGCATTGGGCTGCTCCTGCCGGACTTCGGCCACTTCGTCTCAAGTGAAACAAGTGACGATATCCCCGGGTGCTGCTATTTAGCGCGCGCTACGCGCGATCGATTTCCCTCATTCGTTCAGTCAACATCGGTGCTAGTTAGTACATTACACACTACGATATAGAGTTATGGCCACTACACTACACACTGCACATTCGTCCAATCAACATCAGTTATGCCTGCCCTGCCATCAGTCTGGTCACTACACTACACACTACACAGCGATCGATTTCCGTTGTATCTTTTCATATTTTTTAACTTATACACACAACTCCGATGCATAACTACAAAGTGCAAATTTTTGCCAGATAATTTTTAAGCATAAGTTTGATGGCACACAGACTTATGCGTACAACTTGTATGCACAATTGTTAGAAGAATAACTGGTGGGTATAATTTTTTCTCTAGCGACGAGTTATGGGCATAACTTTTTCTGTAAACGACGAGTTGTACGCATAACTTTTTTTTACTGATGAATTATACGCATAACTAATGCAGAAGAAAATTTTGTTAAAAAAAGGAAAAAAAATAAAGAAAAGTAACCGCATGTGGCCCACCGGCTGCCGCGTCGCACACGCGTGGGAAGGCATCACGGAGCGAGCGCTCCGCGCGCGCGGTTGCAGATTTGGTTTTGCGCGATATCCTCGGCGGGTGCGGCTTGCTTGCGACGTCGGTCCCGCACGAAGCAACTGCCCCTGTGATAAATATAACAAGAAAATCATGATAGCTACTATAAAAGATCCAGATTTATTCCAGGTCGGAAACTAATTTACTCATTATATGTACACCAAAAGACCCGGAATTAATCCACTAGTAAAGATGTGTGGAATCAATCCAGCTGTTCGGTCTTTTATTGTACCTATCAATAAATTAGTTCTTGATCCGGAATAAATTCGGATCTTTATAGTATCTCTCATGATTTTGTAGGTATATCTATCATTTCCGACCGGATTGAATCCGATGGAAACGAACAAGCCCTTAGCATGCGGGCGGATAGGAACTTTGGCGTTCGCCGCCGAACGACACGCGGGCGTGCAGTCCCCCACCACATGACGTGTCGCGATCCAGGGAAAGAAAAGCTCGCGCTCGCCGCTGTAATGTGTAAAGATGGGATAAGCGTCGTTGCCCCTGTATGGGGTCGCGCCTGCATGTTATATAGGCTGGAAACAACCTCCGGCGTGGTGTACATGATGTGGTGAACAACCTGGCCTCTATCTCCTATTTACAAGGGATTGATTCTATCTTCAACTAACTAACAGCTCTAGGTTGTTCACCATGTTACAAACACACACGTTTACATTGTTAACACCCCTCCTCAATCACAACCTATCTAGGTTGAGATTGTGTCTAAATTCTTCAAGTTGCCGAACTGGTATGGGTTTTGTAAAACCGTCTGCAACTTGATCCTTTGTAGATATAAATCTGATTTGCAAAAGACCTTGTGCAACTCTCTCTCTGACAAAATGAAAGTCCACTTCTATATGTTTTGTTCTGGCATGAAAAACAGGATTGGCTGACAAGTATGTGGCTCCAAGATTATCACACCACAACCTTGCAAACTTGGGTCCCTTGACTCCTAACTCCTTGAGTAAAGTTTGTACCCACATAACCTCTGCCGTGGCATTTGCCAAGGACTTATATTCAGCCTCAGTGCTAGACCTTGAAACTGTTGCTTGTTTCCTTGAACTCCACGATATCCAATTAGATCCAAGGAATACTGCAAAACCACCAGTTGACCTCCTATCATCTGAGCACCCGGCCCAATCAGCATCAGAGAAAGCACTCACAAGTGTAGATGGCGACCTATGTATTCTAAGCCCCATGTCTACTGTGTGTTGTAGATACCTCAATATTCTCTTAACTGCACTCCAATGAACAGTAGTTGGCTTATGCAAAAACTGACAGACTTTATTGACTGCAAATGATATATCTGGTCGAGTTAAGGTTAAATATTGCAATGCCCCAACAATACTCCTATACTCAGTTATATCCTTTGGTCCAAGTGGATCACCATCATGAAGTGACAATTTATCAGTGGAGGACATAGGAGTATTCATAGGTTTACAATTTTTCATACCTACTCGATGCAGCAAGTCTGATGTGTACTTCTGTTGTGTCAACAAGATTCCATTGCGTGCCTTCTTAACCTCAATGCCTAAGAAATAATGAAGCTCACCAAGATCTTTAAGAGCAAATTCAGCTTGAAGATCTTTCAGAAGAGCCTCTGTAGCTGCAGTAGAAGAGCTTGCAACAATAATATCATCAACATAGATCAGCAGATATATAATTACTCCCCCTTTGTTGTACACAAACAAAGACACATCAGCTTTGGAAGGACGAAAACCAAGACTCTGAAGCTTTGTACTCAGCCGAGAATACCAAGCACGCGGCGCTTGTTTCAAACCATAAAGGGCTTTATCAAGTTTGCAAAGAAAATGTGGATGAGTCTTACTCTCGTACCCAGGAGGTTGCCTCATGAACACTTCTTCTTCAAGATTCCCATGAAGAAACGCGTTCTGAACATCTAGCTGTCGAAGATTCCATCCAAAAGAGACAGCGAGCGAGAGAACAAGTCGAATGATGGCTGCCTTTACCACAGGACTAAACGTGTCCTCATAATCAGTGCCATAGCGTTGCTTGTAGCCTTTAGCAACTAAGCGGGCCTTATATTTGTCAAGAGTACCATCAGCCTTGCGTTTCTCTTTAAACACCCAGCGACAATCAATAATATTGTGAGCATGACCGGAGGAACTAAATGCCAAGTTTTATTTTTCATCAATGCTTCATACTCAACATCCATTGCCTTTTTCCAATTTTTATGAGCCAAAGCATCAGCAACGGACTTGGGTTCAGAAGTAGCAGACATGTTGTACCTGATCGTACCGTCCGTGTACTGTTTGGGCTTGTGGATGCCGTCTTGGGCACGTGTACGAGGACGAAGGGAAGGCTGAGGCTGTTCTAGCACCGGAGACACAGGAGAGACAGCAGGCGGAGGCGACTCACCAGATCCCGCAGCCACATCCGATCCGGATGACGCCGCCGGAGCTGCAGGTACGCCTGAGCCCGTGGCATCAAGGCGCGTGGCAGCAGTGTCGGCCGCCCGCACATGGGGCGTGCGTGGGGACGCCGACGTCGTATGCGTGGCGCCCGCAGGTTCGTCCGCGGGTGCCGAGGCGGATGCGGAGGGAGATCCCGAGAGCGACGAGGTTGCAGGCGCAGGCAAATCTTCCTCGGTCCGCACGCCTGTCTCCCCCTGTGGAACAGCATGTGATATTGGCGCTGGAGCTTGATTTTCCTCCAAAGTTTCACCAGGATTAGCAACAGGGTTAGATGAACTATCAACCACATCAGTAGCAGGTATCGTAGTACTCCCAAAAATAGTAGAAGCATCAAAGAGAGTAGGAGGAAGAAGCTCGATTTCATAGCGAAGACGAGCACCGGCATTAGCATGTAGTTCAGCAAAGGGAAAAACTTGCTCATCAAAAATAACATCACGAGAGATGTAAATGTGACCAGTAGAAATGTCCAGGCACTTAAACCCTTTGTGCATGGTGCTATAGCCCAAGAAGACACATCGTTTAGACCAGAAGGCAAGTTTTCGAGCATTATATGGCCGAAGATTCGGCCAACAGGCACACCCAAAGACCCGGAACATAGAGTAATCTGGTTTTTCATGAAACAAGGTTTCAAGAGGGGAGGAATATTGAAGGATCTTTGTAGGTGTACGATTAATCAGATAGACGGCAGCTAAGAAAGCTTGATCCCAGTATTTAAGCGGCATGGATGAATGGGCTAGAAGAGACAAGCCAACCTCAACAATGTGGCGGTGCTTGCGCTCAGCAGCCCCATTTTGTTGGTGGGCATGAGGACATGACACTAGATGAGTTATTCCAACTTTGCGAAAAAAGAAATTAAGTTTTTCATATTCTCCTCCCCAATCGGTTTGAATGGCAACAATTTTCTTGTTAAAGCGCCGCTCAACAAGCTGCTGAAATTCATGGAACTTTTCAAACACCTCAGATTTGTAACGCAAGGTATAAAGCCAAACAAATTTGCTATGATCATCGATGAAGCTCACATAATATTTATTCCTCCCAACAAAGTCAGGAGCTGGCCCCCATACATCAGAGAAAATTAAATCTAAAGGACTATGGGAAATACTACACGACTTGGGGTAGGGAAGTTGGTGACTTTTAACTTGTTGACATGCATCACAAACCATATCTTGACGATCTTCCCTAACACAAGGTAAATTATTCTCACTAATGACTCGATTAACAATAGGGAGAGCAGGGTGACCCAATCTACTATGCCATCTAGCCATAGAGGGTTTGACAGCACTGTGAGCTTCTCGTCTTGACTCGAAGGTGGGAAGAGGATAGAGACCCCCTCTACATTTGCCTTCCAAAAGGGTTCTCTTCGTGGCCTGATCCTTGATCAAGAAAAAATTGGGATGAAACTCAAGAAAAGCACGATTATCAGCAGCAAGACGATGTACAGAAACAAGATTCTTTTTGGCATTAGGGACATGGAGAACATTGTTAAGTTTAAGGTTGCAATTGGGAGTACTAACAATAGCTTTACCAGTGTGATCAATGTTCATACCTGCCCCACTTGCAGTACGGATCTGGTCGCCGCCATTGTACTTGTCGTGGATGACTAGTTTGTCCAGCTCGCTGGTGATGTGATCCGTCACCCCGGTGTCAGTGTACCAATTGCTATCAACACCATACACATGGGCGGCTGTATTTGCATTCTTCTCATCAGGAACATAGTCAGCATCAAAGCGATGCCAACAATTGGCAGCACTGTGCCCCTCCTTGAAGCACACCTGGCACCGGCCATTGTAGCGTGGCTTCTGTCCACCACTGTTGTTGGAGCCGCCACGCCCGCGTCTGCCAGTACCGCGGCCACGCCCTCCTGGCTGGCCACGTCCACGCCCGGCCGCACGGTTGCCAGAGTTCCGGCCGCCGCCACGAGACGCTGAGTTGACCGAAGACTATGACCCGCCGCTGCTTTGTGTGAGCAGATCAAGTCGGTTCTCAAAACTCAGCATCTGGGACAGGAGCTCGCTGTAGGGCACCGGCTCGTTCCTGGCCAACATCGAAGTGACCAGAGGGTTATACTCCATGTGGAGGCCGGCCAGGATGTAGGACATCAACTCCTCAGTGCCGAGAGGTTTCCCGGTGGCCACCATCTCATCGGACAGCGCCTTCATCTTGGACATATACTCAGACGCAGTCATGGCGCCCTTCTTCGTGGTGGCAAGAGCAATGCAAGTATTCACTGCCCTCACGCGGGTCTGCGACGAGAAGATCTCTTCAACCGCAGCCCACAGCTCGGCCGCCGTCGTCGCAGCGCCGACTTGAAGCATTGCCTCGCGCGTCATGGTGGTCAGCAGGTAGCTGAGAACCTGCTGATCGAGCGCAAGCCACTTGCTGTACTCGGGATTGGTCACCTTGGTGACAGTGTCGCCGGACTTGCTGTACTCGCCGAGCTGCAGATTGTTTTTGGAGAGTTTCTCCGTAATAGGGAGGCCAAGGGGAGCGGCGAGACCAAGGGGAGGGTTGCCGGCGGCGGCAGCGGCAGAAGAACTTGGATTCGACATCTAGATGGATTTGGTTTGAGGCGAGGCTCTGATACCATGTAAAAATGGGATAAGCGTCGTTGCCCCTGTATGGGGTCACGCCTGCATGTTATATAGGCCGGAAACAACCTCCGGCGTGGTGTACATGATGTGGTGAACAACCTGGCCTCTATCTCCTATTTACAAGGGATTGATTCTATCTTCAACTAACTAACAGCTCTAGGTTGTTCACCATGTTACAAACACACACGTTTACATTGTTAACATAATGCTCGAAGCAAACACGACAAGCGATCAACGTGGCCTGGTGAAAGACGAGGCCAGCCGAAAGTCGCGGGTGGGCAGCGTGGCTGCAAGCACGCGAGCTCTTAAGCGGCAGGCGTCGCCGCGATCTCGATCGATCACCTATCGTTTCTGTCGAGAATGCTGAGCAGTATTGTTGCGCTAGCGAGACAGGCTGCGGCGGCGGCAAGGATCTCAGCAACCCGGCCGCCCGGCCGTCGGCCCTCGCTGCCGCCGCTGCCGCCGCTGCCGCCGCCTGCCTCACCAGCTCCACAAGACTGCTCAGCATACTCTACGGAAACGATAGCTGATCGATCGAGGTCGCCGCGATTTCTGCCGGCTAAATACCTACGGTTTATGAGGTCGCGTGCGTCCAAACCAGCCACGCCGCCCACCCGCGCCCGCTTCTGGCTGGCCTCGCGACTTTTCGCCAGGTCACGTTGATCCCTTGCCCTGTTTGCTTCGTGCGTTAGCGGCGAGCACTGCTAGCTTTTCTTTTCCGGACTCGTGCCGTGTCATGCGCACGGTGAGGACTACTGCGCGCCCGCGTGTCGTTCGGCGGCGGGCAGGCGGGCGGCGTTGGGCTGCTCCTGCCGGACTTCGGCCACTTCGTCTCAAGTCAAACAAGTGTCGATATCCCCGGCGGGTGCGGCTTGCTTGCGTCGTCGGTCCGCACCAAGCAACTGCCCCTGTGATAAATTCTCATGGTAAAAAGATGAAGTAGTAAATGAGATATATTTTGTCAAGTAATGGACGGATGAGCAAACTACTTGGTAATAAGGTTTGGAGAACAATTGGAATTTGAGAGACGAGAGAGTGGGCTAAGGGCTGGGGTGAGAAAGAAATTCTAAGCATTGGATTTGTGTATTTTTATTTGCGGTTGATTAAATGGCGTTTCACGAGTGTTCTGAAGTGTGAGGCGGGATGTCGTGTGTTGCGTGCTATCGATGTCGTCCATGTCGTGAGAATGTCGCTACAAATTATATGTATCTAGATTACTGGATATGACCTTTTTAGTCCCTACATAGTACTGTATACCACTAGCGGCCTATGAACGAAAGCATGGACACCTCATTTCTCATCTCTCTGCTGCCTCCTCTCTTCCTCTTCCCGCTACAGCTAGCCCTAGCTTAAATCAATCAAATCCAACTTCACTTCCAATCCTTTATGACTAACTGTCTACAAGACCGCAAAAGGGTTAGGAATTTCAAATTCCACGGCATGCATGGGACAAACTTATATGAGGGTAAGGAATGTTTATTCTGAACATTATCAACAACATGAAGAAAGCATCATATATCATCTACACAAACTAGACCTGATAAGGACTTTGCTCGGACCCTTTTTATGATTTACTTACTTGGGGATGGATTTCTATATATCTAGAACTTGGTTTAGTTGATTTATTGCGATTTTCATCCACCAAATAGAAACACGTCGAAGCATGCATGCCCCCTTTCTCTCGTTTATTAGAGATGTTTGCACACATGCTCTTATTAGGTTGGGAAACAAAGAGAAAAGGTAATGTATGAGTTAATTTGTTTCTTATTTCTTTTGCAATTCTCACCGCTTCAAGCTCGTCTAGCTTTCCATTTTTGTCTCGTAGGAAAGGGTTCACTTCTCCACTGTTTGGGTCTGTTTGGGACTGCTGTGCTCCAAGATTTTCAGCTCCACTTCAACTTTGTCCAGCCAAACACCTTCAGCTCCTAAACCTCTGCTCTAAGAAAAAGGTGGAGTTTTGGGCCAACTTCACGTTTTTCCTAGAGCACCTCAGAGGTTACTCCACAAACCCACGTTTTCAACTCCCTCACAGAGTTGTGACAATATTACCCACCAATGCCACAAGTTACATAGAAAAAATGGTCAGTTTCTTTCCTTGTCTTTCCCATCGCAACATTCGCGCGACTCCTTTCCCACCGTGCTCCTCCTCTCTCTGAGCTGCGCCGCCGCTACCGAGCCCCCCTTCCCCCGGTCCGCCGAGACTGCACCCCTTCTCCTCCAGTCTCGGCGTGAGAACGGGCCATGGATGGCATTCGCGGGCCAACACCCCCACCCGCATTGTGGAGGCGCTCGCGGTCGCGGACTCGCGCTGTGCCGCATCACACCGGGCTGCAGGCGCCGCCACAACACCCTGTGTCGCGCCGTGCCGGGGTTGTTGGGGGCGGGCTGTGGGGCGCCGCGCTGTCCGTCGTCCTGCGCTGCTGCAGCACCCCTGCCCCTACGGCCTTCAATTTCGCCAAGAAGCCATGCACTGCCCCTATGGCTGCAGTTCACAGTTTGGATTCCTAAAACATCCAACTGATTACAAAGGAGAAGAGAAACACCATGATCCGTGGGAAAGGGAGGTGGATTTTGCTGCCTTGATGGCTTGATTAGCTTCTTCTCTACCTCTTTGTCCGCAATCACCATCCGAGAAAGCTAGCTGCCCCAAATCGAGCACTGCGAGGCTCCTGCCAACGACGAGCTTGAGCCTGGCGGGACCCCTGCTCGCCGCGAGGGAGTGGGAGGGAGGGTGCGCGCCTCCGCCATGGTTCCGTCGCAGATGCCGCTCCTTCCTCCTCACTTCATCCAACTGACCACGGCCACAACACCGCGCGGGTGAGGAAAGCTCGCCCCTTGCCGCCGCTTCCTGCTGTGGTTGCCGGAGGAGCCACACCCGCGCCCGCGTTGAGCAAGAGAGGAGCGTCGGGGAGAGAGGACAGCTGGGGAGAAGAACAACAGCGGAGGACGACGCGCATAGAAGGAATCTTACTGTCAGTGTTTTAGACACCGAGCCTACGATGGGGTACCCGAAGTAGTAGATTGTGCGGTGGGGCTCGCCGAGATCAGGAACACGATGGTGAGACACGGGGCACACAATTAGACAGGTTCGGGCCGCAATGTGCGTAATACCCTACGTCATGTATGCTGCGTGGCTCTGTATTGATTGCGTATGTTTTGAGAGGGGTCCCTGCCTCGCCTTATATGCCACGGGAGGCAGGGTTACAAGTCGGTTTGGTACAAGAGTACTATTCGAGTAGGACTCGGAGTAGCCTATACGAGTGATAGAAAGCTATCCTAGTCTTAGTACAAGTCCTTGTCCGTCTTGTCTTGCCTTGTGGTCCACGGTAATCTTGCACCGCGGCCCACTAGTCGAGTAGTCCAGGTGTGCAGGTTCTTATCTCCCGGGTATGGCCCACATGTGTGGTGGGCCCAGGGATGCTCGGTCGACAAGCCCCTGAGTACTTTGTAGTCGAGTGTGATGCTTCCAAGTAGTCTTGAAAGTCTCTGCGAGTAGTTCCCAAGCGTCCCCGAGTTCTGCAAGCTTCGATCTTCAATAGTACTTGAATCATCACGAGGCTGGAAGGTACTCCAGCTAACTCCACGAGTAGTCTTGAAGTCTTCTCGAGTTGTTCCCAAGCGTCCCCGAGTACTTCCCTTGAAGGTCTTCAATAATACCCGCTTCGTTCTTGAAATCTTTGCATCAAAGATCCATATGGAAATGCGATTGCTGAAATCGCATTCCATATGGAATGTAGCCCCCGAGCCTTAGGTCGAATCCAGGATTCAAGCTGAGGGTCAATCTTCTAATCTTTGATCTTGCTCCGATAAATCCGTAGAAAATCCAAAGAAATAATATAGGAATGCGATTACTAAAATCGCATCCTATATGGATGTAGCCCCCGAGCCTTGGTTTGAATTAACAACTGAAGCTGAGGGTCAATCTGTAGTCTTTGTCAAATAATCCCGTAAAATCCTGAGAAAAACTGAAGGACACGTGGCATGGAGCCCCCGAGCCTTGAGTCGAGTACTTTCTCGAATTGAAGAATCCAATCTGACTGTAGAATAGTGGCCTAAATTCAGTGAACTGTAGCCGAGTGAAATCCAATTCCATCGAGTAGTCTAGCCCCCGAGATGGAGCCGAGCAGGTCTTGGATTTAAGTCCACTGACTTAGCCAAAAATTTTGCCCTGTGTGAAACCAATCTGTTGAATACGAAGGGTCACCAGGTCAAACCGTTAGGGTTTTGATTTTACAAATACCTGAAGCGGTATCCCTTAGGGTTTCACTGCTTCCATTCGCCCTTAGATCCAGAAAGAAAACCTTAGCATCCGCAGCCGCCACAGAGTTTGAGCGTCTACGCCGCCAAGTGCTTCCACCTCCACCCCCTCGCAGCCCTTGAGCCGATGCGAAAGAAGACCCTCGTGACTGGAAGGATGAAGCCTGCGCCGTCCAAGGGACAGAAGAGGAAATCCGACCGCGGCAAAAATCAGTTGCCAGATCCCAAGTACAAGACCGTGGTAATCACGAAGCCACCAAGCCAAGTTGTCTCTTGGAAGAAATCCAAGATGAGGGAAGATGATATCAAGGCCCTTGAAGCCGCCGGGTTGCTGCGCGAGAAGGCAATCGCAGGATGGAGATCTGCCACTGGAGATGCATGGCCAATGGAGAAGACTCCGGATGAAATCCTGATGTTCGGCCACTTCGTCGAGCGTGGGTTGACTCTGCCGTCATCGGATTTCTTCAGAGGATTCCTCGACTTCTTCAAGCTGGAGCACGTGCATCTGAACCCGAACAGCATCTTCCAGATTGCAGTGTACGTGCACTTCTATGAGGCTTTCCTTGGAATTCGCCCACATTGGGCTTTATTCAGGAAGATATTCCATCTGAAGCCGCAGCCCAACGCAAACTTCCTGGTAGTAGTCGGTGGAGCCGGTCTTCAGATGCGCCAGAAAGCACAGGAGTTATACTTCAAGTACGACTTGATTGACTCGAACCAAGATTGGAAGACCAAATGGTTCTACATTGACAATGCCCCGCCTCAGCTGCCGAAGCCAAGCATGTTCGCGCCAGTATATGATAGACTCTGGAGGGATGAACCAACAATGCAAGAGTGCATACATACTCCAGAGCTACTGGCCAAGATTGCGCAGAAGAAGGCGCAAGGCTCGACAGCTGAGAGAGTAGCCTTCAGCTTCATGAAGCGGCGAGTACAACCCTTGATGCAGCGGGAGCATCTTGGGTACGAGTACACGGGAGCTGATGATGGCTCAAGGCTGTCTGCAGAGGAGATCAGTGACGATCTCGTGATGGAGAGACTGCAGAAGATTTTCAAGAATCTTCACTGAATTCCTGCAGCTGTCAAAGAATATAGCACTGACAACCCTCCGCGTCTGGTGAGTATCCGCAGACTAGCCCCCTAGTACTTATTAGAAGTAGTCGTGAAGCTAATGTTTGTTCTGTTTCACAGGAGGATGTCTTGAAGTTTGTTTCCAACCCTCCTCCTCGTCCCATGATCCACTACAAGCGCCAGAAGGAGAGCCAACAGAAGTTGAGGCTCAAGCCCCCGAGAGTAGTCAATCTGCTCAAGGGAAAGACGAAGTCTTGGTGGAGGACGCCTCCTCGAGCGACGACGACGGCCAAACACTTCAACAGCATTTTGAAGTGAAGGGCCGTTACGGGTACTTTGGGGCGCCAATCCCCAGTGGTGTCTCCGCAGGGGCAATGAAAAGGCCGGCTTCATATCTTGTAGATGATGTGACGCTGCCGCCGCGGAAGAAGAGAACCACAGTGGGGAAGCGGACTGTGAAGTAGGTCACAGCTCTGCCATCCATTACGGTGAGTTGTGAGAACTTTAAGTAGTCAATATCATGTTGAATACTTGCTCTTTGTTGTAATGCCTTGAATTTTGACTGGCGCAGGTTATCGAGAGTGCAGCCAATGTACCCTCGAGTAGCCCAGCAAGAGCAACAGAACCCGAGGTGGTTCCAGCGTCGACCATTGAGACGGTGACGCGTGAGCAACATGAGGCTGCGGTACCAGGAAGTGTGCTGCCGGTGGAAAGTGTGCCAGTGGTGCCGGCGGCGCCTTCATTTTTTGACATGTTGGGGTCAAAAGTTGTAGTGCCTCGAGCTGCTCTATAAGTACCCGAGTACTCGAGTACTTCTTGACATTGCTTATTTTGAATATACTGACCAACTTGTTGATGCTGTAAATCCACTGATGTAAAGTGGGGAGCTTCTGGAAGTAGTCCTGCTGAAGATAATCAGAACTCTCCAATACAGCAAGAGGACGTGCTTCTAGAACCCCAAGAAGTAGCCGCTGATGCTGATGCCGCACAAGCACTGCGCTTCCTCTGGAGCGATGTAGTCAAGGCAGCAGTGGAGGCGGCTTCCAAGCCCAGGCCTCAGCAACTCGAGGACATTGAGGCGGTGGTGAATGAAGGCTTGGAGGTGGATCCAGAAGCCGGACTACGCCAAGAAGAAATCCCAGTTGCTGAAACCCCTGTGCGTCAGTCAGATGTACGACTAGCACTGGAAGACAGCCCAGAAGACTGCATAGTGCCGCATGAGCCAGTAATTGAAGACCCGGCTCCTCTATGTAGCGTTGTGATGTACTCGGAGGCAAGCGCAAGTACCCAATCCAGAGCTGAAGGCCTGATGCCATATGATGATTCATGCCTGGATGAGGACAACTTGCAGGCGCATGCCGAGATGTTCTACAGTGTTGAAAAGCTCTTTGCGGTAAGTTGTAATCTCTTGTAGAGTACTTTAGCCAAAGATATCTTGTCTTTGACCTTTGAATTGCTTTTCTCTTGCAGGAAGTTGTCAAGCAATCGAAGCGCAAGACTTGCTTGCTCGAGCAATACGCGGCTGACATCGAAGAAGTCTCGCAGCTCAAAGAACAACTCAAGGAGCAGAAGGCCTTGTCTCTGAAGCTGCAAGAGAGGCTTGATGGTAACACCGCAGAGTACCACAATGAAATCCAGAAGCTGACGGCTCAAAAGGATGACGTTGTTGGGAAGAACAAGTCATTGCGCCAGAAGAATAAAGGTATTCCCCCTTTCTGAATTCATCGTAGGGTACTTTTTCCATGCACACTGTATCCTGATAAGTAGTCTTGATCTTCTGCAGAGCTGATTCAAGAGGTTGAGAAGTACAAGAACAAAGTGCTGGACTGGCAATTGGCCTATAACCGTGAAGAATCAGCGTGTCTTGACCTCGAAGCCGATTATAAGGTGCGGTGCATGGAACTTGAGCATGAAATGCAGATTCGCCTTGACGGCTGGAATGATTTGCTGACTTGTATGCAGTCGCTCAAGATCAAGATCGAAGAATCCGAGGGTCTGCGAGTTGAGTTGAAGGCCTTGATGGAGGCAGCCGAGCCAGTGGCCAATCTCTTCGAGCCTAGAGTCACTGGGGTTCAGCCCCATCCACTTGTGGAGCGGTTGAAAGATACACCGAAGAAGATCTTGGAGTACGCCCAAAGGCTGGCCTGCACCATTCCCAATCAAGTCTTGAGCTTCATCAAGTCCTACGTAGAAGCGGATCTGACAGTCATCATGAACGGAAGATCTGGAGATTGCACCGATGACAGGTTGAATGAATTGATGCAACAGACATCTCCAATTGCGGAAGCAGTCTCCAAGTTCATAGATCTTTGGTAGATGTACCTGTAGGACAAAACACTATGGAAAAACAAGTGTAATTCCAAACAAGTGTTTATGTAATATAATTGAAAACTTGAGTAAGTCAATTATCTGGATCCCTTGTATGCTTGTGTGAATGCCATGTACTCGAGTTGATAATGAGTGTGTGGCTGCAAAAAGAGATACGGTACTCGAGTAGAAGTACTCAAGTCTAGATATGTTCCGAAGAACGTTAGCTTAATCACAACGAGTTGAACACCTTAGCTGTAGCAGCGTAAAAGAAGGCTTTGTTGTGAAATAAGCAAAGAACAGTAACAAGTCGATATATAGAATAACAACTTTATTACTGAACACATTGTACAGAGTTTACAATGTCTGGATACACTATTGAGTAATAGTGCCTTAAGTACCTCTGAGGCTATGAGCCTAGTGAGAGAGTACTCGCAAGGATGTTCCGAAGAACGAGTAAGACCGTAGGGGACAGTGTGGTGAACTCATCCTTGCTGTAGCAGCAACTTGTATGAGAGTTCCACTGAGACCCTACTATGAAGGGTGTTACTCTAGGCCGAAGCCTCTTATTAAAAATAGAGACATGGACAGCATGTGCCACTTATTGCTCTATATGACACGGAGTCATCTGGAGAGAGTTGTCATGACTCCCTACGAGGTCGCAGAATGAGACTGTCTGGAGAGGATTATCATGATCCCCTACGAGTGATCGCAGCTGAAGCCACGAGTAGTTACAGCCGAAACTGTCTAGAGAGGATTGTCTTGATCCCCTACGAGTAGTGGCAACCGTAGCTGCCTAGTGAGTGGTTGCAACCGAAGCTGCCTGGAGAGGGTTACTGAGACCCCCTATGGGTTGTTTACAACCGTAGCTGTCTGGAGAGGGTTGTTGAGACCCCCTACGGGTAGAAGCGACAAAGCTGGTCGATGTTCCAAGAGTTGTCGACTTCTTCACCTTCAAGAGTTTGTAGACGATACGAGCCTGGGCCGGTGACCTTTGCAACAGAAAAAGGACCTTCCCATGGCGAGTTGAGTTTGTGCAGCCCTGTCGTGTTCTGGATACGACGAAGGACTAAGTCACCAACGTTGAAGGAGCGTTCCTTAGTATTGCGGTCATGGTAGCGGCGAATCTTCTCAAGATATCGAGCTGATTGAATGAGTGTGTTGCAGCAAGCTTCCTCGAGACTGTCGACATCTGTCTGTCTTGTTTCTTCAGCTACGCCTTCTTCGTACTGGTCAACCGCCGGAGAACGCCACATGACATCAGCAGGCAAGATGGCTTTAGAGCCATAGACCAAGAAATAGGGTGACTACCCTGTGGGAGTAGTAGGCTGAGTACGTAGCCCCCAGAGTGCATTGGGTAGTTCCTTGATCCACTTGCCGCCCTTGGTGTTTGCAGCATCATACAGTCGCTTTTTGAGAGCGTCGAGTACCATCCCATTGGCGCATTCCACTTGGCCATTGGCGCGTGGACGAGCGACAGAGACGTACCGGACGTCAATTCCACTGTTCTCACAGTACTCCCAGAACTGGTGATTGTTGAAATTCGAACCCAGATCTATGATAATGCGATTAGGGAACCCGTAACGATGTATGATTTCATCCAAGAAGTCGAGGACTCTATCAGCCTTGGGGCAGGCAACAGGCTTGACCTCAATCCACTTGGTAAACTTATCGATAGCCACCAGAACTCTGTTGAATCCCCCTGGTGCATTTGGGAGAGGACCAATCATATCCAGCCCCCAGCAAGCGAAGGGCCAAGTTGGTGGTATCGTAATGAGTTTGTAGGCTGGAACGTGTTGTTGCTTGGCGAAGAATTGGCATCCATGGCACTTATTGACTAGTTCCTCTGCATCAGCAAGAGCTGTAGGCCAGTAGAAAGCACATCTGAATACTTTTCCCACCAAGGTGCGGGAAGAAGCATGATTGCCACAGATTCCTTTGTGTGTCTCCTCCAAGATTTCCTTGCCTTCTTTGCGAGAAACGCACTTCATAAGTACATCAGAACTTGTGCCTTGCTTGTAGAGTTGATCTCTGACTAGAGCATAATCCTTGATGCGGTGTGAAATGCGTTCGGCTTCTGACTTGTCTTTAGGAATCAATTGATATTTAATGTAGTCGATGAAAGGAGTTCTCCAGTCCACGTCAATCATAAGCACTTCCCGATCAGGTTGAACTGAAGTAGTCGTAGGTGCAGATGATTGCTCCGGAATTGATGGCTTGTGGAGTTCGTGAACGAAGATTCCAACTAGCACTTGAGCTCGTGTAGATCCTAGCTTCGACAAGATGTCCGCAGCAACATTGTTGTCACGAACAACATGATGGAACTCGAGACCATGAAATTTTTTCTCAAGTTTGCGTACCTCCTGACAGTACGCATCCATGTTCTCAGCATTACGATCCCAAGAATCATTGACTTGATTGATGACTACCAAAGAATCACCATAGACAAGTAGTCATGTGATGCCAACAGAGACTGCAAGGCGAAGACCATGCAGTAGAGCTTCATATTCAGCTTCATTGTTTGAGACCTTTCAGAAGATCTGCAAAACATATTTGAGTTGCTCGCACTTGGGAGAAATCAGAAGTACCTCGGCACCAGCGCCTTCCAACTTGAGTGAACCATCAAAGTACAAGACCCAATGTTCTGGACGCTCAATTGGAGTTGGGACTTGATTTTCCCGCCACTCAGCCATGTAGTCAACCAAAGCTTGAGATTTGATAGCAGTGCGAGACTTGAACTCGAGCGATAGAGCGTCAAGCTCTATAGCCCATTTAGAAATCCTTCCTGTGGAATCCTGGTTGTGCAATATCTCGCCAAGCGGGTAGCTAGTAACCACAGAAATCTTGTACTCGTCGAAGTAGTGGCGGAGCTTCCGTGAAGTGATCAGAACCGCATAGAGTAGCTTCTGTACCGGAGGGTAGCGAGCCTTGGATTCTGAGAGTACTTCACTAACGAAATAAACCGGCCTCTGGACATGGTAGCCATGGCATTCCTCCTACCGTTCAACGACAATAGCAGTGCTGACAACATTAGCAGTCGCAGCGATCTAGAGCAAGAGCTCTTCATTGGGCAGAGGAGCTGTGAGGACTGGAGGCTTGGATAAGAACTTGAGCTGAGAAAGAGCTTGATCAGCTTCAGTTGTCCACGTAAACTTCTCTTGCCGCTTGAGTAGCTTAAAGAAAGGTAGACCCCATTCTCCAAGTCGCGAGATGAAGTGATTGAGTGACGTCATACATCCAGTAAGCTTCTGGACATCTTTGATAGTAGTCGGAGCTTACATGTTGGAGATGGTGGTAATCTTCTTGGGGTTTGCTTCGATGCCACGATGGCTGATGATGAACCCGAGTAGTTTTCCCAATGATACACCAAAGACGCATTTGTTGGGGTTGAGCTTCCATTGGTACTCTCGTAGCGAAGCAAAAGTTTCCTCAAGATCCGCAATAAGCATGTCTGGATGCCTAGTCTTTACAATGACGTCATCCACATATGCTTCCACGTTCTTGTGAAGCTGCCTCTTGAAGCACGCTTGGATAGCTCTTTGATAAGTAGCACTAGCATTTTTTCAACCCGAAGGACATTGTTGTGTAACAATAAGCACCAAACGGGGTGATAAATGCGGTCTTTTCTTGATCAGATTCCTTGATTGCAATTTGATGATAGCCGGAGTAGCAATCCAGAAAACAGAGTAGAGCACAACCCGCTGTGGAATCGATGACTTGATCAATCCGCGGCAACCCGAAAGGATCCTTGGGGCAATGCTTGTTAAGATCAGTATAGTCGACACACATCCTCCAATCATTAGAGTTCTTCTTTCTGACAAGCACGGGGTTAGCAAGCCATTGCGGGTGAAAAACTTCTCGAATGAAGCCAGCCGCGAGTAGTTTGGCGAGCTCTTTTTTGATAGCAGCCCTGCGGTCATCAGCAAAGCGACGAAGGTGTTGTCTCTTGGGGGTAGCGTTAGGATCGACGTTGAGTGAGTGCTCGATCAAACTCCTGGGCACACCTAGCATGTCAGATGGTTTCCATGCAAAGATATCACGGTTAGCCCGAAGGAAGTTGATGAGTGCGTCTTCCTATTTAGGATCCAGCTGTGCACTGATCATGGTCGTCTTGCTGCTGTCACTAGTACCAAGGTCAATGGTTTTGAGCAGGACGTCACTAGTCGGTGCAGGCTTGTTATTGGTGTTTGTCTTCTCAGGAACGTCCAACTCACTCGGAGCAAGCTTTTTAGCTGCAGTGAAGACTTCCATCATAGCATTGGGTACTTGAGTTGTCGAAGCAAGTTCTACGACTTCAGTGTCGCAGTCGTAAGAACGCTTCAAATCCCCTTGCAATGAAAGAACTCCTTTGGGGTTCGGCATCTTGAGTACAAGGTACACATAATGTGGAATAGCCATGAATTTGGCGAGACCAGGTCTGCCAAGAATAGTGTGATAAGAAGTCTCGAAGTCAGCAACCTCGAACTTAATGTACTCGGTGCGGTAGTGATCCTTAGTCCCAAAGGTGACGGGTAGTACAACTGAACCCAAAGGAAAAGCGGCGTTGCCCGGGATGATACCATAGAATGGTGAGTTGGTCTTGGTAAGCATATTGGTGATATCCAGGCCCATCTTCTTCAAAGTCTTGGCAAACATGACGTTGAGACCGCTGCCACCATTAATAAGAACCTTGGTAAGCCTGGAGCCTGCCACCACTGGATCCAGAACAAGAGGATATCGTCCCGGCTCAGAGAAACTAGTCCATTGATCCTCCTTTGAGAAAGTAATGGGGGTTTCAGACCACTTTACAAAAGTTGGAGCTGCTGGTTGGATGGACATAATCTCCCTGAGTGCAAGTTTCTGCATGCGCTTGGTTGGAATCCCACCAAATATGACATTGACAGTGTTGGAGGGGTTTTGAAACCCAGTGTCTTTGTCTGTGTTAGCATTCTTCCCCTTGTGTTTACGAAACCTTGGGTTTGGGTGCGTTGGTTCGGGTGTATTCTTCAGCGCACGGCGAAGTTGGTAACACTGCTCTGTAGTATGATCGCCCTCTGGGTGCCATGGGCATTTCTGCTTGGTCAATGTTGCCCAGTGAGAATCATCTTCAGGCTTGACAGTAGTTTCCATGGCTGCAATAGTGTTGTCAGGCTTGCGCTTGCGATTAGGATTGCTCGAGTAGTTATTACCCGTGCGATTGCCCTGTTGTTGATTGCCACTGTTGCTTCCACCAGCAATATTGTTGTTGTTGTTGTTGTTGTTCTGGTTGTTGCGAAGATGCTTGAACCGATTCCGAGCCTTGCCTTCCTCGTCCGCCCAGTGTGTGATCATCTCCTTGAGCTTGGTGATGTTGGCTGGGCGAGCGCGACCGAAGTCTTGGAAAAGCCTGTCATCATGAAAACCGTCCTGGAAGGTATCTATGACTTCTTTCTCGGTAACATCAACAATAGTAGCCCTTTTTTCAAAGAAACGGTGCATGTACTAGCGAAAAGTCTCGCCTTGTTTTTGCTTGATCAGGGCAAGGTCCATCCGAGTACCATGACGGCCCAGAGAACCCGCGAAGTTGCTGGTGAAGCGTTGCTTGAGTTGTCCCCAGTTGTCGATGGAGCCGCGCTTCAGAGACTCGAACCATGTGAGGGGCTCTTGCTCCAGACAAAAAGGGAAGTAGATACATTTAGTATCATCATTGCCCCCGGCATTAGTGATGGACAGAGCATAACAGCGCAACCACTGCCTTGGATCTTGCTTGCCATCGTATTTAGAGATGCCATGGGGCTTGAATTTCTCCGGAAGAAGCAGAGCTTGAAGTCAAGCGGAGAAAGCAGGAAAAGAATCAGAGTCAACATCCTTTTGCTTCTCACGCTCAACACGTCTGGCGTTGATTGTTGTGTGAGCGTTGTAGCGAGAGTCTCCCGACTTGCTATTGACACTGCCCTCACCACCTTTGTGTTTGTTGCTAGCTTCCGGACGCGTGCGTTGAGGAGTGGGTGTGGTGCGATGAACACCTCCACTGCTGCCATGGTGACTAGGAGTACTGGTATTTTGATGTAGCATAGTGTAGGCTAGTTCAGCCAGCTTTGCGACTTCAGCAGCTGCCCTGTCATGAGGCATAGAGTGACCAAGCAAGTTGATCGCATTAATAGCTTCCTCTGGAGTGCGATATTGATGAGTAGCTACCGCATCCAGAGCCTCTTGAAGATTACGGGTAGGTAGAGCTTCCGCGAGTTCCCGACGAAGGGTTGCACGATCAATATTGCGTTGGTGACGTGCAGTCTTGGCCTCTGCAGTTTCATAAGCAAGAGCATTGGCAGAGAGTTCATCATCAGATACATCATCTAGAGATGGCAATGGGTGCCCGAAACCCGATGGGTTTTTGCTCTATTAGGGCACGGGTTTGGGTCGATTTTTATACCCATGGGTCTACTAATGGGCGAAAAATGAGACCCAGTGGGTTCGTGGGTATGGGTTTGGGAACGTAAAACCCAAACCTGTGAACCCATGGGTTTTTTAGATCCGACTATATATCACTAAATAAGCCAATATTCTTAACTTACGCCTCAATTTTAATGGCTAAACTCCAACTCATATATGCATGTATTATTTCTTATCATGAGTTTAATTGTTAAACGATCTATACTATACTTTATGTCACTCATATGAAGTGTTTTTTAACATGTGGTGTTATGATTGGACAGCTAATACTATATTTTCGTTAATTTACATCAATATCGAATGTGTATGTTTTAAATTGTGAAGATATACATGTATATTACTTTTTTTGTTGAATTGTGAGCACATGTATACACGTATATGTCAATTTTGTTGTTTGATTTGATACCCACGGGCGACCCGTGGGTACCCATTAACCCGATGGGCATGGGTTTGGGCACAAAATTAAACCCGTCACGGGTCATGGGTTTTTTAATGAGCGGATTTTGTATTCGCGGGCATGGGTTTGGGATGGCAAAACCCAGCAGGTTTGTGCCCGTTGCCATCTCTAACATCATCCGAAAAGCGATAATTGGCACGATGCCCTTGCGGAGTAGATGCATCAATGACGAAAACTTCTCGATAAGATGAGTGAGTACCCGTACTCTCAATGAGCTCAGTATCGGTGTCATAATCAACAAGCTTAGCACCTTCCTGGAAGGGTAAGTTGTCGAGACAAGCGATAAAGCACTCCTGATCATCCAAGGTGAGATCAGCAGGCATATGCTCAGGCCAGTAGACGAATCTACCCTCAGGTGTCGATGTGATCACCAGTCCTTGAGCAGAGCCAGTCAGTTGTTGTGCTTCAGTAGAATCCGAACCGTAGTCGAACTCGAACTCAGATGAATCCGAATCATAGTAGTCGAGGTTGACTTCCGAATTCGAAGAGTACTCGAACACGACCTTCGAGCCAGGGTACATGAGGCGCTTCAGCGCAGCTTGGTAAGCAGCACTGACATGGCGATGGCCGAAAAGAAGTGGTGTTGGGATGTTATCCAGGCTGAGCGCAAGCTATAAAGCTGAAGAGAGCAACTCAGGCTGCATAAGAGACGAAGTCGAGTTGTACTCAGACTCCGACTCGAGTTCTCTGAGTGGGTCAGGGAACGAAATTTTGCCGAAATTTTTGACGAGTTCCTCCATCGAAGCTTGTGTAAGCGTCGAGGACTTGAGCTTTGACTCCGGAGTTGATGCCAAGAAACGCAGGAACGATCCAGCGCCGTCAGCAACACAAACCCAAGAGCCAAAAACGAAGGTGTCGCCTTGCTGGAAAGTGACAGTTGGCTTGGTGATGACGAGAGCCATCGAGTTCACCAACGGATCAACGACAAGATCCCCTACCTGGCGCGCCAGCTGTCAGTGTTTTAGACACTGAGCCTACGACGGGGTACCCGAAGTAGTAGATTTGCGATGGGGCTCGCCGAGATCAGGAACATGATGGTGAGACACGGGGCACACAATTAGACAGGTTCGGGCCACAATGTGCGTAATACCCTACGTCCTGTATGCTGCGTGGCTCTGTATTGATTGCGTATGTTTTGAGAGGGGTCCCTACCTCGCCTTATATGCTACGGGAGGCAGGGTTACAAGTCGGTTTGGTACAAGAGTACTATTCGAGTAGGACTCGGAGTAGCCTATACGAGTTATAGAAAGCTATCCTAGTCTTAGTACAAGTCCTTGTCCGTCTTGTCTTGCCTTGTGGTCCACGGTAATCTTGCACCGCGGCCCACTAGTCGAGTAGTCCAGGTGTGCAGGTTCTTATCTCCCGGGTATGGCCCACATGTGTGGTGGGCCCAGAGATGCCCGGTCGACACTTACCAAAACTTTTCTTCATTAGAATTGGAGCAGAGTTCTATTCCAATCAGACACATTTGCTCCATAAACTCCAAAGTGGAGCTACTTCTTTGTAGAGTTGGTGGACCAGAGCTGGCAAAATAGGAGCAGAGCAGTCCCAAACTGGCCCCAAGTGAACATGCACGTAGAGGTAGAGCCAACAGATTTCTTGTCGGTTCTTTGTCCACGTTTTCTCCTCCCACTACTAAACATCCAAATTAGAAGGCGCTATCTAAAACACAATGAAGAATTTATTGTGCATACGGTGGGACCAACCCATACTATTAGATCTCATGATCAAGAGACAAATGCATAGTTAAGAGGCTCATAGTTGGAGTGGTAAAGGTCACTGGCTGGGGGGCTCTGTTGTTATCAAGAGAACAGAGGTCCCCTTAGTTAGCGACTGACTGATGGGTCCCACCGATTCAAGCCCCTTGACACCGGGCTTAGTGAGTTCAAAGATAGCAATAGGAATTGGCCGCCCGGGATGACATCCCCCTGACGCCAGGCCCCAGAGGGCCTCCAGGCGTGGTCTTCGCTTCGACCGGAAGGAAGAGCGGCATGGGAGCCGAGGAAGGACAGTTGACACGACGGCACAGCACAGGCTTCCGCTCCGTCCGTAAAAGCATCATGATTAAGGGGACGACATAAGGAGTCATGCCTGCAGGGCCCGTCGGGTCACCAGCCTAACACTGGCGCTCCGCTCAGGCGGTGTCAGCCGCCCTCAGGCCCGCCTCCATACTCGTCTGCATGCGGAGAACCTGCGGGGAGAAGGAGTGAAGGCGGGCTCCACTGACACTAAGTGGGGCCCATGAGAACACATAAGAGGAGCTCATCTGAGCGGAGAAGGTGGGCGAACTCTCTCGGGATACATCTCGGGAGGGGTTCCGGGAGGCTCTTCTGGGAGTCTCCTGGCCCTTAAGTCGATCGGAAGAGACTCCTAACAAACATGACAAGGGTTGTCACGGCGCGAGGTAACCGTCTGCTCCGGCCTTCGAGGGAGAGCATCACGGTAAGGAGTCAACTGCCATTGACATCATGTTGTCCTGAATGAGATCACTCTGAACTTTTATTTGTAACAACTTGCTCGAGCGTTACAGTGGGGGGACTGCACGCCCGGCGTGGCGTTCGGCCGCGGGCACCACCACCGGTTCAGCGCAAGTGTGTCCAGCCACGCTAGCGTTGGCCTGGGTTGCTCCTGCCCAGTGCCCGACCGCTTCCTCAAGTCGAACCATAGCCTGACGCTTGCGTGTCATCCGTGGTGGGTGCTCGATCGGTGGCAACGCAGCAATGCATTTGTCTTTGCCCGCAGTAGTCCCGCACCAAGCAACCACCCCCGTGATACTCCCTCCGTCCTTAAATATATGACGTTTATGACAACAAAATTAGTTCATTTTAACTAAATTTCTTATCCTAAACGTCATATATTTAAGGACGGAGGGAGTATATATATTTTTAAGTGGACAACTGGACTCATGCGTAAAGGTAAAAACTTGTTCATAAAGGTTGGTAAAAAAGAACGTGTGGGAGATGAAAGAGTTGTTTGAGAGTGCTATATATGGTAAGGACTGAAAAAAATTTCACAAGGACTGAAAAAAACATTTATGAATGCGTGTACCTTTGTTTGCGGCTGCATACACGATGTTTTACGAATAATGGTATGCGGTCCAGTATGGTGTGGGTTGTCATCCACGCCAACGCGAGTCAAGAGAATGACGCTATGAATGTTTGTGCTGTATACAACCTTTAGTCCCTATATATACCCCCTAGCACCCCCGAACAAACGCATCGGTGGCGCATTTCCCCTCTCTCCATCGTCTCGCCTCTTCCTCTTCTCCCAACAACCCTAGCCTAACTCAACCAGATCCCAAATCCCACTTCACATCCAATCTTCTGTGCTCGTGTCCATCGCCGCTTTGTGACCTCGTGATTGAATCCGTCGACCGGCATCCCTACTTATGTTGCAACATATAGGACTAACTCTATCATCTCCAGGATCGCAGAAGGGGTAGGAACCTCGAATTTGACGACACGCATGGGTCAAAGCTATATGAGGATGAGGAAAGTTAAATTTCAAGCCTCGTGACAACATGAAGAAGCATCACATCAAGCCAGATCTGGTAAAGAACCTTGCTCGAATCTTTCTCTGATTTACTTATTTTGTGATGGATTTCTATAAATCTAGATCTTGGTTGGTTGATTTATTATGATTTTTCATCTACCAAATAGAAACATGTGAAACTATGGCCCTCTTCTCTTCTTTATTAGATGGTTGCCCACAGCCTCTTATTAGGTTGGGGAACAAGGGAAAGGGAAAGGTTATGGTTCAATTTTATGATTTTTGCACTTCACACGGTTGGTGGTAACAAAAAAAATCTTGCTTTATATGAAGCTTGAGCATTTTTCATCTCTACCACATCCGATTTAATTTTCTCTCAAATAGATCTAGATGTGGGGGGTATATGTATCCGATGGATCTAGAGGATGTTTTTTAAGGTTCGGGGTGATGATGGTAGATAGGGTAGTGGAGTTGCTGCCGGAGCCGAGGCAGTGGGGGCTGCAAAGCCATGTCGCGACTGCGGTGACGCTCGCATTGTGTCACACGCGTGGCCGCGTGAGGAAGGAGACGAGCTGAGGAGGGGGGAGGAAGTTCATCAGTTTTGAATTCAGTAACTACAAAGTTCAAGTGCAGGAAACACATATGATTATTACATTGACGATCCCTTTTATTTCTTAGGAAAAGGTTAGCTTTTCCAATTTTTTAACTGAACACGAAGCCGGTGCTCACACAGCAGACGAGTTCGTGAAATTATCCCCGACCACAGACTTGTCGGGCTCGACGGCCATTGCCGACATGTGGGTATAGATGGCCAAACGGGCCGCCCGGCCCTAGCCCGGCCCTAGCCCGATCTGGCCCGGCCCGACGCGGCCCGGCACTATACAGGCACGGTGGTTTTTCGTGCCGGGCCGTGTCGGACCGCCGGGCCGACCTGCCAGCCCAGGCCCGGCCCTAAGGCCCTTTTGGCCGTGCCGGGCCAGCCCGAGGCACGGCAGGGCCCGACGGCCCGTCTGGCCCGACGAGGCGAGCAGCCGCGCCCCAACACGACGTCGCGGCAGCGGCGGGCGGTGTCGGTGTCCAGCGGTCGTCGCCCTGGCCGCGCCACCACGGCGGAGGAGGCGGTGCGGTGCTCGCGTGGGAAGAGGAAGGTCAGGACGGCCGCGCGGCGGCTAGCAGTTCTTTGACGGCGATGCGCCCCCCAGCGGCGCAGATCCCGCTGGCCTCCGGTGGCGCTTGGCCGCGGTGTAGTAGATCCGCCTGGCCCGCGGCGGAGCCTGGCCGCGACGACGATCCCGCCGGCCTGCGGCAGTGCCTGGATGCCATCGCAGCGGCGTGCCTGGCGCGGTGAGGATCGAGGGAGGGAGGGAGGAGGGGCAGCTGTGCTGGTGCTGGTGCCGGGTGCAGCGGCGGTCGGCCGCCGGCATGCCTACCGCGGCGAAGGAGGGAGGACGCTGCGAGGATCGAGGGAGGGAGAGGCGCGGCTGAGGCGTGAGGTGAGGGAGTGAGGGGGTGGCGGCTGTGGGAGTGGAAGGAGGAGGGAGTTAGGGTTTTCTTTGGTACTTATATGTCGTATTGGTGGGCTGTTAACAGGCCGTCGGGCCGCATCGGGCTGACCAGAAATCGTGCCGTGCCCGTGCCGGGCCACCGTGCCGAGGGTGCGGCCCAGGCCCGGTCCGACCATCGGGCCGTGCTAGCCCGAGGCACTATCCCCTTCGTGCCGGGCCGTTCTAGTGCCGTGCTTTTTCGGGCCGTTTCCGTGCCGGCCCATCGGGCTTGGCCCATCTGGACATCTCTACATGTGGGGTAGCTCACGGTGGCTAGGGCCGGTGGTCGCCGAGCTCGACTCCGCGCTGCTACTCGCCGAAGTGTCGGGGACCAGATCGTTCAGATGGGGTACGCCCGGCACCAAAGCCACCGCGTAGAGTCCGCCGCCAGCGGCGTCAGAGCCTGGACGGTAGTGTAGCTGCATGTACTGTTGCGCCGCCTCACGCTGGAACGCGGACGCCGGTGGTGCGGCACGCTCCGGGTGCTGTACCGCGGCGCCCGCCTGCGCAGGCGTCCAGCAGCGGATTAGCAGAGCTTGAAGCCGAGGCGCCTGCTGCTGCTCGCTCGGGGGCTCCGGAGCACGCCTTGAGATCCGCCGCGGCGGCCTCCCTCGCCGCCGGCGCCGGCGAGAGCTCAGGGAAGTTGGGCCTTGCCCAACACCCGAGGACGCTCCTCGCGGCGGCGTCGTAAGCGTAGGCTGCCTCCACGGCACTAGCGTATGAGCCGAGCCGGATGCCCTTCTTCAAATACGGGTGCCAGAGCGTAGCACCGTACTTCGTGCGTCTCTGATGCACGCCGCGGTACCTCGTCGCCGGCAACCCGGCCGCCTCCCGCGCCGCCCGGCCGTCGGCCCTCGCCGCCGCCGCTGCTTGCCACGCCAGCTCCACAAGACTGCTCGCCATCCTCGACGGAAACGATAGCGCTGATCGAGATCGCGGCGACGCCTGCCGCTAATAAATGCGTGCGTCCAACTCCAACCCAGCCACTGCACGCCGCCCACTCGGGCCTTCCGGCTGGCCTCGCCTTTTCGCTTGGCCACGTCTATCCTTTGCGTGTTTTCTTCGAGCGTTACGGCGGCGAGCGCTGCTAGCTTTTCATCCCCGGACTCGCGCCGCGTCATGCGGTGGAGACTGCGCGCCAGCGTTTCGTTCGGCGGCGAACGCCACATCAGTTCCGATCCGGCTGCAAGTGTCCAGCCGGGCGGGCGGGCGTTGGGCTGCTCCTGCCGGACTTCGGCCGCTTCGTCTCAAGCCAAACAAGTGACGATATCCCCGTGTTCAATACCTCTACCAGATGTTGTCCGGCGCGGCTTGCTTGCGTCGGTGGTCTTAATTTGCACGGCGGCACCGGCAGTCCCGCACCAAGCAACTACCCCGGTAATTCTCTAGGTAAAAACGATGGAGTAGTAAATCAGATATTTTGTCAAGAAATGGTGGGGTTTAGCAAACGACTTGGTAATAACTAGTAACTGGCAGCGTATCCTATGGGAATCAGGCATCCTATGCAAACTTTGAAACTGCAATCATGGTCATAGAATCCCCATCCGATGGATAGAGGTGGAGATGTGACAATTTTTTTAAAAAAAACAGTGTGCCTGGACTGGACCCTTGCTAATCTGTTTTTTTTTCCAAATCACCCACGTCTTCTCTTTCCCGTCTGCGACTAGCAATGGACACTGCCGCAGGAAGAGCGCCACGGACCCCGCTATGGACTCCACCGCCGACCAGCGACGCGCTGCCCGCCCGTGACACCGCCGCAAGAGGAACGCCCACAAAAGGCGAAGCGCCCGCAGGAGGGCATGCCGCCGCGATTTGCACCGTCGGCGGTTCTTTTCGGTGGAGCGCCGCCCTTCACCCTCCGCCGTGGATTGTCGGCAGCTCTGGGAGGCGATTTCGCCCAGACTTCTGTTGTCTCCTACGGATGGCTCTGAAGTCTGAACTCGCCAGACTTCTATTGTTTTGGCCATGACGATGAACTCACCCAGACTCCACGGCATCGCCAGACTCCATGGCGGCATCTGGCTCATCTCATGTGGGGCGGCAGCGGCGATGCGATACACTGGGCGGCGGCGGCGTCTGGCGAATCCCAGGAGACACACGGACGCGGAGTCACAACGAAGCAACGCGCAAAGAAGTGACGCGCGCAGGTGCGCTGGGCGCCCAGATTCGGGTAGATGTGATTTGAAAAAATGAGATTAGCAAGGGTCCACGCGAGCAGTTTTTGTAAAATTGTCCCACCTCCACCTCTATTCGTTGGATGTGGATCCTAGGCCCTGATTGGAGTTTTCAAAGTTTGCATAGGATGCCTGATTTTCATAGGATAAGCTGCCTAACTAAGGGCCTGTTTGGCAGGGCTCCACGAACGGCTCCACGAGCGGCTCCGGCTGGTGCCCTGCCAAACGCTCGAAACTGCACCGGCTCCGGGTGTGGAGCTGGGGCTGGAGCCCCTCGCGACTTCCACAGAGGAGGCGGAGCCAAAAAACATGGCTCCATCCGGCTCTGCCTCACCTTTACTGTCTTGCCCCTGGTAGATGCGGCCGGTCGGTGGCGTTCCCGCGCATCTTCGGAACGGGCTCCAACGGTGGCCAGCTCGGTGGGAGCTCGCTGCGGCGGTGGGAGCTCGCCGCAGCGGCGGCAGCTTGAGGCGGGGCAGGGCGGCGGGGTGGAAGACAGACGGAGGAAGCTAGGGCGCGGCACGGTGGAGGCTGGCGGCGCGGACGGAGGAGGCTGGGGTGCGTGCGGACGGAGGAGGCTAGGGCCGGCGGAGTTGGAGAAGAAAGAGAGGGAGCTCGCCGAAACCCTAACCTCCGCTGTGGTCGTCTTCGTCTCCACCGCCGGAGTTGGGGAAGAAGCAGGCGGAGAGGAGGCTGAGGAGCACGCGTGAGGGAAAGAGGAAGGGGGAGGAGAGACCCACCAAGGCGACATCACTGGATCGAAGCCGTCGGCATCCTCCAGGGTGGGCCGTAGCCGCCGACGGTGTCGAGTAGGGAACGAGACTGGGAACGGATGGGTGGGGGTCTGGGGTAGGGATGGCAACGGGCGTGATGCCCTCGGATACTCGCTTCACACGCCCGCACCCGCCACCCGCTACGGGCAGCAAACCTTGCCCGTGCCCTCTATCCACGGGCATGTGATGCCCGCGGGCACGCCCGCACACCCGCCAGCCATCTCGACGCGGACATGGAGGATCTCCGGGCCGCCACCATCTTAGCGTGTACGGGAAAGAGCCGGGGGCGGCAGCGTCGCGGACTTGCGGCACATAATGCGGAGGATTTGGGGGCCGGCTTGGCTGGGCAGCGGTGGTCGGCAGGGGCGCCCCCTCGAGGCCTCGCGAGCGGCAGTGCGACGCAACACGAAGAACGGCGTGCGGATGGGGAGAGTCGAGATGGCGCGACGCAAGAGGAAGAACGGCGGGCGTCGAGCCGGAGATGGGGAGGGGCGAAGGACGGAGGGCAGCTGGCGAATGGGGACGAGCGGATGGTGGCCGGCAACTCGGAAGGCGCAGAGCAGCTCTCGGCGGTGGACGACTCGGAGGGGCCTGGAGGCAGAGGCGCAGAGCGCTTGCGGCGGCGGTGAATAGGAGGAAATTGGAGAGGTGGCCGGGTTGTTGGGGCCGAAACCCTAACATGAGGTTATATACTTGGAGAATTGGGGCCACATGTCAGCTGCTGTAGGGGGTGTGACGGAATTGCGGATGCAGATATCATTTTCTCATGCCCGTTAGCAAGTATCCGTTGAGTCTAGAGTCGTGCCCGTGCCCGCGCCCGCGCCCGTGGGCATAGATTTCCACCTGTATCCTGAAGGACCGATTAGGCGAACCAGAGAGGGGGGAGTGAATGGGAGCCGATAAAAATTCTTCTCGAAGGAGATGAGAACTCCAACAAGACGAACACAGCTTCCAACTCACGTCTCCGACCCAACTACCCAAGTTGGTCAAGACCACGCAGCCACTGGAGTGCTACTGGTCCTAGGAACCAACACTCAACCTTCCTAGCCAAAACTCACCAAAACACACAGCGGAAACTTGCACGGCTTGCTGCCTGTGCTACACCGGTCAGACCGATGGCCTGCGCCGGTCAGACCGGTGACACCGGTCAGACCGGTGGACAGAGCCGGTCAGGCCGGTGGCTACAGCAACCGCACAGCAAACGTTCCAGGAAGCCTCAGTGAATCCTCTAGGCCCTGGAACAAAAACCACCACGAAACACAACCTGTGAGGAAGAAGAACCCCTCACAAATCCTAGCAAAACAACTCCAAACACTCCAAGAACTGATCAGCAGGACCACGGGACAAAACCACACGGACAAGGCTGTTCCCCGAGACAAAAACCCACCAAGGGCTAGCACCGGTCAGACCGGTCAAGAGCACCGGTCAGACCGGTCGTGCCTGGGCAGCTCGGGATGAACAGCGCCCGCGAGTCAACTCCTCCAAATCCAACTCTCGATCTCCCGATCCGCTCCACGGTTTTGCACAAGACTTTGGGGATAGTAGGAACACCTCATGGGTACTCCATAGCCAAGATTTGGTCCACCAAAACTTGTCAAATCAAGAGGAATCGAAGAAATCCCACCAAGAACGCCTCTAACCCTAGAGCCACGAAAACCCCAAAATCGAGCCCCTTTGCTCACGGATTTGGAAGGGGAATCAAAGGGTAAAGAACCACGAAGGGTTCATGCATACGTCCCCCACCAAATCCCAAAGAGAAAGGCCTCGAAATCGCTCCAAGAAAATCGCCAAGAAAGGGCTCCGAAAATCACCAAAAAGGAGAAACGGGAAAGACACATCCAAGCCTTGAGGAACCACGCCGAATCATCTATACATACCAAAGAGGTTCATCCAAGGTCTAGCTTGCCGCCCGATCATCCTTCCCTCTCACAAGGTCTCACCATGAAGCTCTCAAGCTAGTCCTACGAAAATCCTAAGAAAATAGGAAGGAAAATAGGAAAACCAAATGAGCTAGGGTTCCAAGAGATGGCTACCATCCTCTCACCACTTGGGTTATATGGAGGCAACTGAAAGACTAAAATACCCTTACTAGCTAACTAGGGATACATGCCCCTCGAGGGCGAAATTGGAAGTCTTTGTCTTCGCACCATCGGACGGATGCCCAGCGACCGCAAACTTGCTTAGCCTCGACGCAAGCCTTGCGATCCCGACGCGTGTCCTCCGCTTCGAAGATTCCGGACTGCGTCGTCGCACACCGGTCAGACCGGTGCTCCTCACCGGTCAGACCGGTACCCACCGGTCAGACCGGTCATACCCACCGGTCAGACCGGTCTGGAGCTGCTGCACCTCCGTCTTCGGTTCTTCGGTCTTGGCTTTGTGGATCAACCAAGGAACCCAGTGGTTTTCTGGTGAACCACCGGAAACCCCGCGAACTCGGTGTAGCCTCCGCCAATCACCACTCATGACTCGGCTCCCACGTAGTCCCGGCTCGACCTTGGTTTTGAGGCTCAACCAAGAAACCGTCCGTGACTTCATCTTGCCGTTCTTGCCACCATGCGGCCCGCACTTGACCCCGCTGGCCACCGGGTCCCTCGAACCAAGCCTACTTGTCTTCTCCACACCTGGAGGCCTCACCGGCAACGACCTTTCACGCTTGTTCTTTACCTGCACCTGCACCAGTCAAGCCGCAACCTGCACCTGCAATACTTAGCCAAGAATCAGTCCACACCACGTTGTCAATCACTCATCACACCAGGAAGCGACCATCCACCGGTCCTCGAACCACACCTGGCTCTCAATCTCCCCCTTGATGAGTGCATTGACAACACACACGTTTTGGTAACCAAGAGAAAAGGAAAAGAAAAGAAACGACTAAAAGAAACTCCAACAAGCGATCGAAAGCCAAAGAAAAGGCAAAGAGCAAGATCACTTGAAGAAGACAAGTCTCGGACCCCTTAGGCAAGGGCAACGGCTCGACACATCCGAGACAAAACATGCTCAAGCAAAGAGCACAAACCATCAAACCAAAGCTCGAAAACCACAAAGAGCTCCCCCTGCACACATGCAAGCTCCCCCTGAACCGATGCAACTCCCCCTGGACAAATGCATGCGAACCACTTCACAAAACAGAGCAGCTGCAACAGCTCAGCTCTGACCGGTCAGACCGGTCGACACCACCGGTCAGACCGGTGGGCAACATGTGAACAGGACCAGCACTCTGACCGGTCAGACCGGTGACCTCAACCGGTCAGACCGGTGCACAACAGAGCCCAAAAATAGCTCGAAACCACCTGAAAACCTTCCAAATGCATTCAGTAGGCCAAAACATGCTCAAACTTCTCCCCCTTGTTGACAATGCATGAATCAAGCCAAAAATGCAAAAAATGCAACCTAGAGCTTCTCAAATAGACAAAATTCAACATAGGATGCTACACATGTCCAAACGAGCAAGTTAGATACTCTATAGCTTCGTAAAGACATAAACTTCATGATCACCAAGTTTCACAACCATTGGGCGAAGCTAAGATAGAATTTAGCAATTTTGCGAAAAATCACTCTCTCATGAGCAAAGTCCTAAACATGAGCAAAACATGTCAAAATGGCAAAGCCACACAAACTTCATGCTAGGACAACCATTCTAAGCATAAGACCATCATAAACACCCACAAGCACCTCATGTCATGTCAAAGCCACCGAGCCATGTGCCTACTTCTATATATGAGACTTCTCATTGGTAGGCATCATGCAACGATTTAGCACCCAAAGCAAATTAAAATTAGCACATATGACATGGGAGCACATTTTTCAAGCAATTTACATTTCATTTTCAGATTTATAATTGGTACATGAAATGTCTTTGCGACAAAAAGGAACTTATGCCCCTCCACAAGATGAAGCATGGGGGCTAAACATTCATGATGGCAAATGAGCCTTTGGCCCCATATGATCAAAATAAGCTATCCAACCACAAATTAAGCATAGCCAAGCCACTAAAACATGTCAAGATCATGTAAAGGCATTTACTCACAAGAGAGCATATATATGAAATTTTTCAAAAACATAGCCATCAACCATGGATACAAACCAAGATTGTCAAGAGCTAAGCCAAACTAACCATAGCTTACCAAATTAGCTCACAAAGACATATATGTCATTCCATGGTGAACAATGTGTATAGGAGAAGCCTTTCCTAAACAATGCATATGATACAAAATGCATGCAACCTAAGATACAAAGATGCCTATACATCATGCTACATATGCCATGCCAAATGCAAGAAATGCACAAAGGAAAGCTATACATATGCTACAAAGGAGCTCCCACACGCCAACTCAAGAAATCAAACAAACACCAAGCTCCCCCCGCAAACGAGTGAAAGTTGCTTGATCTAGGGGTTTGGTGAAAATATCGGCTAGTTGTTCATGAGTGGGTACATGGATCAAAGCTATCTTCCCTTTCTCTACGTTGTCTCTCAGAAAATGATACCTCACTTCTATGTGCTTGGTTTTGGAATGGAGCACTGGGTTCTTTGCAACGCTTATGGCACTAGTGCTATCACATTGAAGTGGGACATGGGTATACTCCTCACCAAAGTCACTCATGGTGTATGTGATCCAAAGGAGCTGAGAGCAACAACTAGCTGCGGCCACATACTCTGCCTCGGTAGTAGATTGAGCAACACTCGACTGTTTGCGGGAAGACCAGGATACCAAAGAAGAACCCAAGAACTGGCAAGTCCCAGAAGTGGACTTCCTATCCAACCGACACCCGGCAAAATCCGCGTCTGAAAATCCATGAAGCGCCAAAGAAGAAGACGCAGAGTACCAAAGGCCGAAGTCGGGAGTGTGTCGCAAATACCTGAAAATGCGCTTGACTGCTTGCCGATGCGAAGTCCTCGGAGAAGCTTGAAAACGAGCGCACAGACACACCGAGAATTGAATGTCCGGCCTCGTCGCCGTCAAGTAGAGGAGTGACCCGATCATGCTCCGGTACTCCTTCTGGTCCACGTGTTCACCTTCCTCGTCCGCATCAAGAACTGTAGTCGTACTCATAGGCGTCGCCATGGCCTTGGAGTCCTCCATCTTGAACTTCCTCACAATGTCCTTGGTGTACTTAGCTTGGTGCACAAATGTTCCTTCCTTTGATTGCTTGATTTGTAGCCCGAGGAAGAACTGCAACTCGCCCATCATGCTCATCTCAAATTCCCTGCTCATGTCTTCTGCAAACCTTGCAACAAGAGAGTTAGACGAGCCACCAAAGACAATATCATCCACGTATACCTGCACAATCAGGATATCTCTGTCCTGCCTGAGGAGAAATAAGGTCTGGTCGACCTTCCCCATCTCAAACCCTCTCTCAAACAGGAACCCCCTCAGCCTACCATACCAAGCTCTAGGCGCCTGCTTCAACCCATACAGCGCCTTCCTCAACTTGTATACCCGGTGAGGGCACTTCTCACTCTCAAACCCCGGTGGTTGCCTCACAAACACCTCTTCCTCCAACACACCGTTCAGGAAAGCACTCTTCACATCCATCTGGTACAACTTGAACCCTTTAGCCACGGAAAAAGCTAGAAGGATCCTGATCGCCTCCAAACGAGCTACAGGAGCGAAAGTCTCCTCGTAGTCGATCCCCTCTTTCTGACTGTACCCCTGAGCAACAAGTCTCGACTTGTTCCTCACCACTTCTCCTTTCTCTCCCTCTTTATTTTTCCACACCCATTTTGTCCCAATCGGCTTACACCCTGGGGGAGGGTCAACCAACACCCAAACTTGGTTCCTCTCAAAATTCTCCAACTCCTCATGCATTGAGTTAACCCAATTATGATCAGATAACGCATGTCCAATGTCTTTGGGCTCAAAAGTGGCAACAAAAGCAGCATGAGCGAAATGAGAATTGTTCCGAACCCTCGACCGTGTAGTACGTTCATTCATGTCGCCGATGATTCTCGAAGCTGGGTGATCCACTTGCACTCGTCGGGGAGGTTCTCGCCTTGATGCTACCTCCCCCTCAATAGCAGCTTCGCCTTGATCTGGGTTTGTCGTTGTAGGTGTGGGAGAGGGTCCATTCTCGATCGTCGTCGAAGTAGTAGGTACATGTTCAGCCGCGGGCATCACACCGCCATCTTCATCATCTCCATGTTCATGCTCCTCCTCCTGAAAGATCTCCTCGCCAAGTTCGTCGTCACCTGCACACTCAAAAACAAGCTGACTACGTGGCTGTGTCTCGTCGAAGGTTACCTCGCAAGTCTCCACGATTTGGTTAGTTTCAAGATTGAGCACACGAAATGCTCTAGAATGAGATGCATAACCAAAGAAAATACCATCGACAGACCTAGCCTCGAACTTGTCCAACTTCTTCCCTTTCTTCAGAATGAAGCATTTACAACCAAAGACATGGAAGTGACTCACCTTGGGTGTGCGACCGTGCATCAACTCGTAACAGGTTTTCTTCTTGTGAACCCTGAGGTAGATCCTGTTCGACACATGGCACGCGGTATTGACCGCCTCAGCCCAGAACCTTCTCGGAGTCCTATGCTCGTCGAGCATCGTCCGAGCCATCTCGCACAAGGTCCTGTTTTTCCTTTCCACCACGCCATTCTGGGGAGGCGTATACGGACTCGAAAACTGATGTTCAAGACCCAAGTCATGGCAAAAGGTTTCGAAGCGAGAGTTTTTGAATTCCGAGCCATTGTCACTGCGGATCGCTCGTATGGCATCTCCGTGCCTCTCGTTTCTTAACCTCAAGACAAGATCTCGAACAAAACCAAACGTCTCCCCCTTCTCCTCAAGAAAGAACACCCACGCATACCGAGAGTAGTCGTCCACCACAACAAGGACATACCACTTCCCACCCGCAGATCGCACACGAGCTGGGCCAACAAGGTCCATATGGAGCAGCTCGCATGGATGCTCAGTCATCACATCGGTGAGAGGCGGGTGAGAAGAGGCTACCATCTTGGCATGCCTACACGGCGCACAAACCAACTCTTTCTCAAACCTCAATCGTGGCAATCCTCGGACCAAATTGAGTTTACTCAAGCGAGACAAAAGGTCAAAGCTCAAGTGACCCAACTTCCTATGCCACTTCCACAACTCACTCGAAGAACCAGCCAAGAAGCAACGCTCCACACCAGAAGACTGAGAAAAATCAGCTCGGAACACCTGACCCTCGGGAACGACCATGCAAACAAGATCCCCCCGAGAATCTAAAATCCGAGAACCACCAGGCCGAAACAACACCTCAAAACCCTCATCCAACAACTGGGACACAGAAAGCAAATTGTATCCAAGCGATTGAACAAGAGCAACACGCCTGAGAGTGATCTTGTCGCTTACCTTAATCTCACCTTCTGACAGCACACGCCCTCGCCCATTGTCCCCAAAGGTGATGTACTTCTTTGTCACCACCGGGACGAGACTTGAGAACCACCCCTTGTCTCCGGTCATATGCCTCGAGCAACCGGAGTCAATCAACCAAATGTTCTTCAAGTCTCCCACCTGAAATTCAAAAGCGAGCACGTGAGTGAACAAACGACTCAGCACTGGGGTTAGTACCAAAAGAGTAAAACCAGTGCCGAGCCATTTGCTCCAAAGTGGGGTTAGCACAAACCAAATCATCACGCCTATCAAAGCTACCACCACGGTAACCACCACGAGGAAACCAACCCTCTCTAGCTGGAGGAGGACGAAAACCACGAAAGGGAAACCGTGGATCGTACCTCCGCTCCATCTCAATGCTACGACTCTTCTCACCCTCGTATTGAGCACGAGGTGGAGAACGCCTAGCAAACTGACCACCTGCAAACTTTCCAGACCAACCACCAGAACCACGACCTCCAGAACCAAACCGAGCATCCTCACGAGCACGAAATCCGACTCGCTGTCTGCCCAGACCTGCACCGGTCTGACCGGTGTAGTACACCGGTCTGACCGGTGTGGCTCGGCCAGCAGCAACACCTGCAGCCTTCCGGTCTCCCCAAGCCGGAACCGTCCTCACAATCGCCTTGGCCCTGGGCATCTGCATACGAGGCTCAGGTACACCATTAGAGGGGTGGTACCTGTCCCTGTTAGCCCACTCTCTAGCCATTCTCTCCTCACGCTTCCTCTTGAAGCAAAACTCATCCTTGTGACCATCTCTCCCACAATACCTACAATGGAACTTTATGGGCTGTGGCTTAGGCTTAGGCTTGGGTTGGGGCTGCCCACTCGGCTTCTCACCCTTCTTCTCTCCTTCCTCACCTCCCTTTGGGCTCACAAACTTCACCGGTTTCTGAAAATCATTTGTTGGGTGAGGGAATATGGGTGGATCTGGAGTAGTGTCAAGTTTGTTTCTGAGATGGTTGGGCTTGGGCTCAAACTTGTTCTTGTGTCTGTTTGGTGGTGGGATAGGAATCTCTCCAACTCTCTCAACTCCCTCACCACAGTTCTCTCCAAGCTTGTCAGCCCCAAGTGCCTGACCATCATAGCGTTTGAAAGCCGCTATCATGATACCGAGCTGAGGCTCCTGACCCGACAACCAGCTCATACATTTTCTCAGCTCATCATTTTCATCCTGCAGGCGATCAACATAATGTGCAAGCTCCAAATTCTTAACCGCATGCAATTCACAAGTAGAGCAAGAAGTGGGAATAGGCTCTTTCAACTTAGCCTCAAGCGAAACAGTGTAAGCATGCATCTCATCAATCTTTCCATGCAAAACAGGGCAAGAAGTGCAAGCACCTAGCAAAGCAGGTCTAGACTTAAGCTCAGCCACTTCAACCCTAAGCATATCTAGTTCATCACAAGTAGAAGCATGCTTATCCTTAAGAGCAGTAAGATCAGCTAGGTACACAGAGCAATCACAGCAATCAATCTCATCAGAAACCACAGGAGAAGCCTTAAGCGAATCAATCTCAAGCTTAGATTCTAGGTTCTGGGTTTCTAGCTCAGCCACACGGTTCCTAGCATCTTCTAGTGAGGCCCTAAGCTCTTTCCTCATCTTCTTGGCCTCTCTAAGCATGTGATCGCGGTTATCAAGCAAGTCAACCAACTCATCATTCTCCTTGCGCAAAGAAGAGAGCTCATCACATACCTCATCCTCGGAGTCAGAGTCCGAGTCACTCTGGTGGCTCTTCTTGCTGCCGGAGCTACGGGCCATGCCGCAGAAGCCATCTCTCGCGAAGCAGCTCAACCCGCTCAAGTTCCTGGATGACTTCTTGTTCTTGCGCCGATCACCTTCATCTTCACTGCTACTCGAGCTTGAGGAAGAGTAGGCGGAGCTGGAGTCGACGTCGCTCGCTCCGACCATTGCTCGGGCCTTCCTGCCGCGGCCATCCTTCTTCCTCGACCGTCGCTCGTCCTTGTGCTTGTTCTTGTGCTTGTGATCGCGCCTCGATCGGTACTTGCCATCCTTGCTCGATCGGTGCCTGTAGCCGTCCTTGTAGCCGTCCTTGTTCTCCGTCTTCTCCGGGCAGTCGGCAACGAAGTGTCCTAGCTTGCCGCACTGAAAGCACGTCCGTGCTGTCCTCCTCGTGTTCACCCGGTTCTCGTGCAGCCTCTCGAACCGCCTGGTCAGCAACGCCAGCTCGTCCTCTCCAAGCACGTCGAACTCCTCATCTGGCAAAGACATCAAAGAAGACAGAGAGTACATCCTGGAGGATGCGTTAGCGTTAGACTTAGCTCCTTTGCCACTAACGAGAGCGAGACTATGAGAATCAGTCGGGCTCTCGATCTTGGCTGTCATACCACGGTCCAACTCAGCCGACTTGAGCTTCGAGAACAGCTCGTTCACCGTCAAGGTGTCATACTTCTCGGACTCAACAATAGCCTCAAACTTCCCGTCCCATACGGTACGATCCAACGAGTGCAAGAGCTTCACGGCTCTATCATGATCATTGTATGGTAGGACGTCCACATTGGCTCTCATGTTGTTCACAACGACCGTAAATCGCTGGAAAAGGGCATCGACGGACTCGCCGGGGAGATGAGTGAAGTTCTCGTACTCTCTCCGGTAAGTCGCGTACATCCGAGCCTGAACCTGAGCATTCCCAGCATGAGCATCCTTCAACTGCTCCCAAATCCTACAAGCTAAGTCCTCTGTCTGAACCCGATCGAATTCAGGCTGACACAGAGCACGAAACAAGTAGTCGACAGCCTTGTTGTTGGCTTCGAACATATCCCTCGATCCTGGAGCAAGGAAGTTCATCGGATGAACATAAGCTGTGTTCACCGTGACATCCCAAAGGATCTGACCCTTTCCGCGGAGGAACGCCGCCATCCGCCTTTGCCACATCTGGTAGTTCTTCCCATCGAAGTGCGGAGGACCCGAACCCCGTTCCTGGTACGCCATCTTTGGATCTTAGACTGGTAAGAGTCTATAAAGACCCGAACCGGCTCTGATACCAATTGAAGGACCGATTAGGCGAACCAGAGAGGGGGGGAGTGAATGAGAGCCGATAAAAATTCTTCTCGAAGGAGATGAGAACTCCAACAAGACGAACACAGCTTCCAACTCACGTCTCCGACCCAACTACCCAAGTTGGTCAAGACCACGCAGCCACTGGAGTGCTACTGGTCCTAGGAACCAACACTCAACCTTCCTAGCCAAAACTCACCAAAACACACAGCGGAAACTTGCACGGCTTGCTGCCTGTGCTACACCGGTCAGACCGATGGCCTGCGCCGGTCAGACCGGTGACACCGGTCAGACCGGTGGACAGAGCCGGTCAGGCCGGTGGCTACAGCAACCGCACAGCAAACGTTCCAGGAAGCCTCAGTGAATCCTCTAGGCCCTGGAACAAAAACCACCACGAAACACAACCTGTGAGGAAGAAGAACCCCTCACAAATCCTAGCAAAACAAATCCAAACACTCCAAGAACTGATCAGCAGGACCACGGGACAAAACCACACGAACAAGGCTGTTCCCCGAGACAAAAACCCACCAAGGGCTAGCACCGGTCAGACCGGTCAAGAGCACCGGTCAGACCGGTCGTGCCTGGGCAGCTCGGGATGAACAGCGCCCGCGAGTCAACTCCTCCAAATCCAACTCTCGATCTCCCGATCCGCTCCACGGTTTTGCACAAGACTTTGGGGATAGTAGGAACACCTCATGGGTACTCCATAGCCAAGATTTGGTCCACCAAAACTTGTCAAATCAAGAGGAATCGAAGAAATCCCACCAAGAACGCCTCTAACCCTAGAGCCACGAAAACCCCAAAATCGAGCCCCTTTGCTCACGGATTTGGAAGGGGAATCAAAGGGTAAAGAACCACGAAGGGTTCATGCATACGTCCCCCACCAAATCCCAAAGAGAAAGGCCTCGAAATCGCTCCAAGAAAATCGCCAAGAAAGGGCTCTGAAAATCACCAAAAAGGAGAAACGGGAAAGACACATCCAAGCCTTGAGGAACCACGCCGAATCATCTATACATACCAAAGAGGTTCATACAAGGTCTAGCTTGCCGCCCGATCATCCTTCCCTCTCACAAGGTCTCACCATGAAGCTCTCAAGCTAGTCCTACGAAAATCCTAAGAAAATAGGAAGGAAAATAGGAAAACCAAATGAGCTAGGGTTCCAAGAGATGGCTGCCATCCTCTCACCACTTGGGTTATATGGAGGCAACCGAAAGACTAAAATACCCTTACTAGCTAACTAGGGATACATGCCCCTCGAGGGCGAAATTGGAAGTCTTTGTCTTCGCACCATCGGACGGATGCCCAGCGACCGCAAACTTGCTTAGCCTCGACGCAAGCCTTGCGATCCCGACGCGTGTCCTCCGCTTCGAAGATTCCGGACTGCGTCGTCGCACACCGGTCAGACCGGTGCTCCTCACCGGTCAGACCGGTACCCACCGGTCAGACCGGTCAGACCCACCGGTCAGACCGGTCTGGAGCTGCTGCACCTCCGTCTTCGGTTCTTCGGTCTTGGCTTTGTGGATCAACCAAGGAACCCAGTGGTTTTCTGGTGAACCACCGGAAACCCCGCGAACTCGGTGTAGCCTCCGCCAATCACCACTCATGACTCGGCTCCCACGTAGTCCCGGCTCGACCTTGGTTTTGAGGCTCAACCAAGAAACCGTCCGTGACTTCATCTTGCCGTTCTTGCCACCATGCGGCCCGCACTTGACCCCGCTGGCCACCGGGTCCCTCGAACCAAGCCTACTTGTCTTCTCCACACCTGGAGGCCTCACCGGCAACGACCTTTCACGCTTGTTCTTTACCTGCACCTGCACCAGTCAAGCCGCAACCTGCACCTGCAATACTTAGCCAAGAATCAGTCCACACCACGTTGTCAATCACTCATCACACCAGGAAGCGACCATCCACCGGTCCTCGAACCACACCTGGCTCTCATATCCGCTATCTGCGGGTACGCGGATTTTTCATGCCCGTTGCCATCTTTAGTCTTGGGGAGCTCCACGGGTAGGTGGATAAAGAGGGAGGGTTTTTTTTGACAAAATAAAGAGGGAGGTTGATTGATGAAGCAAAAAAAAGAAAAAAAGAAAGGGCATTATAGACATTTCATCCTCTTATCCACTTACACAGCCAGGAGAAGCCGTTTTGCCAAACATTTTCTTAAAACGGCTCCAGCTCCACCAGAAGAGCCGCTCCACCAGAGGAGCCGGAGCAAGAGCCATTTTGGGTGGAGCCGGAGCCCTCCCAAACAGGCTCTAATTTGGTTTGGAGAAAAATTGGAATTTGTAAGAAACGGAAGTGGGCTAAGGGTTAGGGAAAAAATTATAAGCATTAGATGTGTGTATCTTTATTTGCGGTTGCATAAATGGCGTGAAACGAGTGTTGACGTGTGAGGCAGGATGTCATGTGATGTGTGCTATCCATGTCATGTCCATGTCATAGAAAGTCACGAGAATGATGTTACAAATACCTATAGCATTTATGTCTATATATAACCCTTAGTTTACGGACAGAAACAGATCAGAGTTGCATGGAATCGGATTCGGATAACATCTTTTACCATATTTTTACTCGAATACGAATACAGATTCGAATGTTCTCGAATACGAATACAAAACGGATGTCTCGAATTCGGAAACGCATTCAGATATTTACTCGATTTGGAAGACAACATTTACCAATTTTCTTTATTAATAATTTACAATTACAAAATCATGTAAAGACTAAAGTATTAGTACATAACAGAGATAGCTCATTAAGAATATCACATTCATCCATATTTGTTTTAATAATTAATCATATAATAAATAAAACTATTAATAAATAAATATTTTTAATATATATACATTTATCAAACAAATAATAAAAAATACATGAAAAATATTTTCATCAATGCATAAATAAACTAGAGTAATTAAAACTAAACTTTATATTAATGCATTTTTATTATTCAAATTAATTATATTGGTCAATAAATTTAAATATAACTTTTAAATTGTTTTATGGATGCAATATTTTTAATATTAAAACTAATGTCATAGTCATTAGTTATGGATATAATTGATATAACTATCATTATTAGTATTCTATTGAACATAATTTGCCATTAGTTATAGAGATAACTTACAGTTTTAAATAGTCAAATACGGATAGTGTCGGATATTGCCGAATACGGATGGAACCGAATAGAGAAAAAATCGACAAAAACGAATTCGGATGTATCCACTTTGCTACCACATTTGAATTCGAATACGTATATAGATATCCATATTTATATTTTAGCAGATACGGATATCGGATAATTCGGATTCTATTTCCGTATTTCCATCCCTACTTTAGCCCCTACATATACCCTAGCGGCCTATGGATGAACATGATGAACGTGTCGACACCTCATTTCTCATGCATCTCTCTGCCGCCTCGCCTCTTCCCCTTCTGACTACCTAGCCTAAATCAATCAAATCCAACTTCACTTCCAATCCTTTATGTCCTAGTGGAATCCATCAACCTTCATCGCTACTTATTGGAATATGACTAACTCTATCATCTATAGGACCACAAATGGGTTAGGAATTTCAAATTCGACGGCACGCATGGGACAAAGTTATATGAGGGCAAGGAAAAGGTCAATTTCGGACATCATCGACAACATGAAGAAAGCATCGTATCATCCAAAAGCAAGACCTTGTAAGAACCTTTGCTTGAACCCTTTTTCCGGTTTACTTATTTGTGGATGGATTTCTATATATCTATATCTTGGTTATGAGTTGATTTATTGCGGCTTTCGTCCACCAAATAGAAACATGTCCAAGCATGCACCCCTTTCCTCGTTTATTAGATGTTTGCGCACAGGCTCTTATTAGGTTGGGGTCTTGGGGAACAAGGGAAAAGGAAATGTTCTGGTTTAATTTCATGCTTGATTTTTTTGTGTACAATTATCACCGTTGTAAAATCTTCTAGGTTTCCATTTTTATTTCGTAAAGGGTTCACTTCTCCATGTTTAAGTGAACATGCACCTAGAGGTAGAGCCAACAGATTTTTGAAGCCAACGATCACCTGCTCTACCTCTCAGAACAAACCATCATCAATCGGTCTCTTGTCCAGGTTATACTTACGTTCCTCCTCCCCTTGCTTGTGTGCCAAACAAAGTAAAACTGCTGGTAACTTCTTTCTTCGGGAGAAGAAAAGGTAGTAGAAACTGCCGTCAAATGAAAAGCTGCTAATATAAACACAATGAAGACATTGGTGTGGAATAAATGGCTGCTAAAAAGCCAAATAAAAAAGGTGCAACCTTAAAACACGATGAAGAATTTACTGTGCCGGGGGGGGGGGGGGATAAATAATGGCTGTAAACATATCAAATAAAAAGCTGCTAAAATGCAATGAAGATATTGTTTGGTAAAATGACTAGTTGACTACTAACAAACAAAAAAATTGGACCACACGGTACTAATAAGACACGAAAACAACATGCTAAGATAGTGGTCTGCAGTTAGTTTTTTCCTTTCTTTACTTTTTTTTACTACAACTGGGTTTATGTTTGCAATTAGTTTTTGTACGCAGAACTGAAACGAGGTTACAAGTAGTTTCACTTCATCATGGCACACAGTCATTGCCTCCTTACCACACCCAGCCGAACGTGGACGAGGACGACGCACCGTTAACAAGTTATCCCTGACCAGTGACCACGGTAGTGGGGCCGCTCGATATGTGGCGCCACCTCATGCTGGAACGGGAACGCTGGCAGGGTGGCGCCAGCCGGTGCAGGTCCCGAGCAGCATATAAGCGGCACCTGACGTCGAGGAGCTGGCTGCTGCTGGCCCACAAGCTCCAGAGCGTGCCACGCTCGCACGAGATCCACTGTGGCGACCTCTGCCACCGCCGGTGCCGGCGAGAGCTCGGCGAAGTTGGGTCTTGCCCAGCGCTCGAGCACGCTCCTCGCGGCGATGTCGTAGGCGTACGGCGACCTCCACGGCAATCGCATACGAGCCGAGCCGGATGATTTTCTTCAAGAACGGGTTCTAGAGCTTGGCAGCATGCCATGTGTCGCCCAGCTGCATGTCGTTGTACTTGTCGCTGGCAGCACGGCCGCCTCCAATGTCGCACGGATATCGTCCTTCACCACCACTGCCGCCTGCCTCACCAGCTCGACAATGCTGCCCGGCATCCTCGATAGGAACGCTTGCTACACCTCTTGATCGATCGAGGTCGCCGCACCGCGAACCTCGAGTGGTAGGCGCTTAGATCGAGAGCTTGCTAGGGTTCCGATCGAGCATGCAAGGCAGTGTTGTCTATCTGACAAGGCAGGCGACTGCGATGGTAAGGGCTGATCGCTATCCGGCATGGGAGGCGATTGTGTTGCCGACGACGAGGTTCCGCGACGTGCAGATGCGTGGTACGAGGTACGCTACCAATCTCTGGAACCCGTTCTTGAAGAAGGCCATCTAGCTCGGCTCGTACGCGACTATCGTGGAGGCCATGTTTGCCTACGGCACCACCGTGTGCACTTGGCTAGGCTCATCTTTCCCGAGCTCTTCCCACGACTGGTAGTGAGGGAGGTCACCGTGGCAGATCTCGCGTGGGCGAGGCATGCTCCAAAGCTCGCGCACCAGCAGTAGCTAGCGCATCGATGTGAGGTGGTGCTCAGCACGCCAGTGTTCCCCTTCTAGGGCATGATGGTAGTGCCACCTGTCATGTGGCACATGTACCATCCATGTTCTATTGCCGCTGGTGGTGGACTATATGTCATGCCTTTTGTGCCGGGTGCACTCCATCTCAACGAGATAATGCCCAACACTCCAACGAGCAGCGCATGGAAGCGGAGCTCGGCTCGGCTGCCATCGCCCCTGAACTGCGCTACGAGCTGCCCAACCTGTTGCTAAGGCCATTGAGCTTGGTCAGTCCGCTGTTGGGGACAACTTCACTAACGTCGATGGCACATCCTCGTCTGCTATGCCTATGTGTGTTTGGGCGTAGTAAGGAGGTAGCCACTGCGGGGCGCGTGTCATGGCAGAGGGGATGAGTGTGACCAGTGACTGGAGGCATATATAGCAGTTGTGATTTCCGTTTGTATTTACCATTTCTATATAATTAATGTGTATGCTTCTATTTGCATGGACAGATGGACTTATGTTGGTCTCCTCATCGTGAAATATCACAATATGTTATCTTGTTTATCTTCTATTTACCTGAACTTGTGTTGGTCTCCTGACAATGGAATTGGTTGTAACTTTGTTTCAGTTTTCCTACGTCTGCATAAAAAAACATAATTGCAAATATAAACAAGGTCGGTAGTAAAAAAACAGAGAGAGAAAAGCTAACTGCAGACCACTATATTAGCATGTTTATTTTCGAGTGCTAGTACCGCAGCCTAATATTTTTCTTTTCTTATCAGTAATGCTTGGGGTAGGACATCCGGACGGAGGTAAAAATCGGACGCCCTTTCCCACCGTATGGATACTGCTCCGTGGGGCCAGGAGGACCACCATCCACTCGTTTCTTCTTTTTCTATCTGCACATCCGTTCCTATCTAGACGACTCCATCACCTTCTCGCTCCTTCCTCAAGCTTGGAGCCTCGCAGCTCTCACCGGACGAGCTCTACAACAAGGGTGCGCGGCCAGGCGCTCCTCGCTTCCTCGACGGCCCGGTGCCAGCTGCTGCTCCCCTCTCCCTCGACGGCCTGGTGTCAGCCGCTGCTCCCTGCTCCCTCCACAGCCACGAGCGTGACCTGATGCTGGCCACCGCTCGTCGCCGGGTCGGACGCGCCACTGATCCCCGTGGCTGGAGGGCGGGTGATCAGCGCCGGACGCACCGCCGCTCCCCACGGCCGGAGGGTGGACGAGTCGTGCCGCCGCTCCCCGTGACCGATGGCGGGCTTCCTCGCTACTGGAGGGCGGGCTTTCTCGCGGCCGGAGGGCGGACGAGCGCGCCGCAGTCGCCACCCCTCGGTTGGAGGCCGGGCGAGTGTTGACACATATTAACGTATACTTTTATTTGTCAACTAAATATAGAAAAGGGCATAAAATGAATATCAATATGGACTTAGGAGTTTGCTACTAATGAATTCTACGAGTTTTGGTGAAGTTATAATTTGCAGGGACTAAACAGGAAAACAGCAAGAGTTATCAAGTTATACGACTCCAAGACGTGTCCCAATCGTACTCCGATCCAACTCCTACAAAAGAGCAACCTAGAAGTATCTCAAATAAAGAATTAAAGTGCAACATTGCGAAGAGCTCGTCGAGATGATCAAAACGAATATATCATTTGCCATATTCGGAGTCCGGAATCAGAAGATATCAATCGCAGAGCGGGGTTCGGTAAAACGGGCATAACTTCCTCATCCGGACTCCGTTTGACGCGAATTATAACTTTTCGGAAACGGCACGACGACACGCACGCACCCGTCAAAGTTGGACCTGAAGTGCTACAGAGGGAGGCCGACCGGCCTCCCTACTGGGCCGACCGGCCTGCCACGGGGCCCGTCCCGGTTCAGCTTCTGGAACATTCTTCCACCGCCTATTAGGAGCAATCTAAACCGTGTATTAGGTCGGTTTGATCGTACGGCGCGTGACACCTCCTCAGGACTATATAAGCAGACCCTAGACCCCCTGGTTGAGGTACCATAGAGACTTGAGAGTTGTCCCATGAAAGGATGACCTCTCGTCAATATGAGAGTAGAGCATCAAGTTGAGAGACTAGATCCACGATCCTAGAGATCTAGCTAGTCTTGTTCGAGAGATTAGAGCGCGGTGATGGGGAAGAGTTGGAGGAAGCGCCGGACCTGTCGGTGTCTCCTCTTCGTCTTGTACCTACGGGATCAAGTTCCTCCTGGAGCTTGCTTTTGAGATTCTACGGCATGATCAACCTCTTATTTGAGTAAGCACATTGTTCTTATTATTCTTATGGTCTGCAACTCTATTTTGAGTACTTTACTTTATGTGAATATATGGAGTAAAGGGATAGTTTAGGTGTAAGCGTGGTGCTTAGATCTGGGTTATCTGTGGATACCTCCTGCATTCTGGATCGTGTGGTAGATCGTGGTGGTGACAGCACCATTGAGTCCTTTGCAGTCCACCTCCCGTTTGTAGGGATCGTAGGCCTCCCCCCTTGTTGCTGGGAGACTCCCTTTCCTAAGTGTTTTTCTTTGGCAATGTCCCCTTAAGGTGGTAAGAACATAGCTTGCAAGAGTAAGAATTAGACAGCCGTAGCAACTCCCTTAACTCTTATCTTCTCAAGTCCTTAGATACTCACTCAGTTGGATTAGCTATACACCTCAACATACTCTCTCACCTTTCTCCCTGTGGATACGATATTTAAAACCCTCTTCCCGGGTGAAGTGCTCACCGGTATCCGTGCACTTGCGGATTATTCTTCATAATATTTCTGTGGGCTTAACAAATACCAACAAGCATTTCTGGTGCCGTTGCCGGGGAGAACGGTTGCTGAGAGAACGTTGAAAACCGTAGCTAGATCTTGTACCATACTTTTATCTTTTTATCTTTTATCCTATCTTCTTACCTATTGCTATCTTTGTGGGATCATTTGATTCCATATTTATCTATCTTATGCTGCACCCTAAAGCGAAAGCTCTGGCCACTAGAATCCTTAGATCCCATCCTTACATCTGGACATGAGCTACGCCTACGGTTGATCGAAATAATCATGAAACAATCCTTCTTAGGAGCGACATACGAAAACTCTAGCCATGAGCTACGCCTACGGTTGATCGAACCCGACCGTGCCTCGGTGCTGCGTCCCGCGCGTCTGGTCCCGGGCCCGTACGACAAGGCCACCTCCCCGCGCCCTTATATAGCCGCCGCCACCTCTCCGCCCTGGCTTTTGCCCTAGTTTCCGCTGCACCAAGAGCCGCCGCTGTCGATCATCACCCGTGCAGCCTCTCCGTTGGTCCTGTGTACTCCCAGAGCTTCGCACGAGGGTAAGAAGGCTAGGGGTACCGCTTGTGGTCGTTCTCATACCCCGCATCGGACGTGCGAGCTCGCCGGAGCACGATGCAACACTGCCGTCCGCCCCTCTGAGCTGAGCACCGTCTTCGTCGTTCAAACTGCCGCAAGAACCCCCGGGCCGAGTTCGCCATTGCCCCAGCTTGCTCTAGGGCCAATCCCCATCTCTTTTCATGGCCGGAAGCTCGATTTCGAGCCTACTCCGGCGAGGTTGCTGCGCAACACCGCCGTGCGCCGCCGCTTGCGCCGCTGGCGCGCATAACCGCCACCGCCCGACGTTGATCTTCCGACGAACGGCCCAGATCTAACCTAGATCCAGTCAAACCGCCAGCATACCGGTCAGCCCTGCCACTTTTGCTAAAGAGTCCCCCAGGTTTTCCTGTTTTATGTTTAGGTCCTTCCACCGTATACAAACCCTTGCATCAAGGTCCTGTTTTCCTCGTTTTAGCCCCCGAGCTTTCTAGTTTTCACGCCCGAGATCCAGCCCTGTAGTTTTACACCTTAGACCTTAGGTTTTTATGCATAATTATGTTTTAGGCCCCAGTTTCTTGCAGTTAAACCCCTGGAAGTTTAGTTTTCTCACAGATATGCCCCTGAACCTTGTATAGCTCATATCTTTTGCGTTTTAGCTCCGTTTTCAACGTTCTTTATGTCCACGGGTTCGTATCGACGAGTAGAATAGTTTAGTGCAGCTTTTGTTCCTGTTTTCAATGATTGGTGAATTGTTTCTTATTTTATTGTGTTGCTCCTTTGCATGAGAATGTGTGATGCGTAGAGAACGAGCCGTTCGTGGAATTTCCTGAAGGAGAAGTTTTTGAAGACTCTGAGCAGTTTCCGGATCTTGTGAGAGGCAAGTGTCCTTGGTTATTCCAGCTTTGTCCTATTTAAACATGCATTTACACACTGTATTTACTTTATTGCTCTGCATTAATTTTGATGGGTTCCTATTAAGGATGATTATGACTAGAATCTTTTGACCATTGCCTTGTAACCGGGTTGAATAATTAATTTTGATGGTAGATGCTGCTTAGTTTGCTCAACTGGGATGGTAATGGACAACATGGATACTACTTTTATTCTCTATGTTCCTTTATGATAATTTAATTGAAAGACCATATTTATTAATCGAAACATGGAGCGACCACCCAGGACAACAGTGCAACCACAAGGCTATATGGCTCTAGCTTGGCTAATTAATTAGGGTCTCTAGTGTTGGGGTGACCTTACCGAAAGGGCAAGGGGGAGCGTTAGTTGGGGTATAGACTCACGTAGGGAGTTGGGTTTTGCTAAGACACGGTACCTACTAGGAGACTTTATACCTTACGACAGCTCAGAACCTTCGCGAGTTGTTTCACAATAGAGAAACTTTGTAAAGGCCTCGTAGCATCCCTATGCAATCACACCTCGGCAGTGTGGTATGATGCCTTATCAGCATCGCGTGGTTGGGTTTAAAGTTCTTTGAACTTTTACGCGACTTGTGGTGAAAGTGTACAACCTCTGCAGAGTGTAAAACTAATCGATTAGCCGTGCTCACAGTCAAGAGCGGCCTGGACCCTCACATAATTAATTTATGGAAGTTGAAATTAAACTGATGCTTTTACTTTATGTTGATGATGCTCTACATTAATTGTGGGATGGTATACACTTATACTTTATTAGTAATCAGGTGCTAATAAAACTTGACCGACTAAAATGCTAAAGTGCTTAAACCCTTTGGCCATCCACTTATACAGCCTTGCATGTTTATTATGTTATTCTCCCCTTGCTGAGTACGGCATGTGCTCACGCTTGTTTTTATTATTGCAACTACACAACCCGGATTGCTGCTCAGACTTGAGGATTTTCGAGAAGTACTAGGCGTATGTGCCACCAGTCAGCTGCCTGTGGAGTTTCCTCCTGAAGATCCGCTGCTAGTTGTTCGCTCTGATGATATTCTTATGAGACATTTGGTCATGTAATGGTTATAATACTCTCTTTTACGCTTTGGCACTGTATTTGGTATTCACTGAGTCATTACGTGTGTGTAACTTGATCCTGGCGCACATGTAATTTAAGCATCTGGTTTTGGCTTATAAAACTAGGTGTGACAAAGTGGTATCAGAGCCGTGTTGACTGTAGGACGTTAGCCTAGTTAGAAAATGGTCGGATTTAAGGATTATAATATCTTAGAAGCCAATCTCACCTCATGCTATGCTTTAATTCTATTTATATATACTTATCCTTGCTTTTACCCCATCCTTGATGTTCTACTTTTTCCTCCACCTTTCCTTGGCTAATATTTTCACTCTATGGTTTTCTTGTTCTTGCTATAAGGAATATTTAACGTTTGCTCTACTCCCTCTAATCTTTTCTCTGTCTTCACTGTACCCACGTTCATAATCTTTCTCAGTAATCCAGTGACCCCATCATGCTCAATCCAAGGATCTTCCTCAATAGGATATAGGATCTTTAAGTTCATTCTGAGTATAATCGATAGATGCGAACGTCTTAGCGTGTGCTTAGTTTAGAAGTGTGCTTGAATGCTTGATCTTGTGATAAATGCTTGATTTGGATCTTTGTTTTGAGTGCGGTGTGTTGTGGAAGTAATGACCACAGCGACATCGGTTTTTAGTAGCTAGTTTGTTTAGTTGGGGTTTATATCCTTCTCAACCAACTCTAATCTAATAATCTCAGTCCTTTATCCATCTTTTCTATATCTATCAAACAAATCTTGCTAGCACAAAATCTGTTCACGCAGTACAACAGCAGTGTTCTAATCTTACCCTGAGCTACAGAACTCCGATTGACATGAAACCAGTTGGGTTAGTTCCAGAATTTTGTGGGTTAATTTCTTTCAAAAATTCAGAAATAATAGATATGTATTCTGGGAGACACATGCAAATTAGTGAAGCAACCAGAATCTGTCAACACTACCTGACACAGCTGTCTTGTTTATTTTATATCTCGAGTTGTCAACCCCTGATTGAGGTGATTCCTATTGGATTAGTTTCATAATTTTAAACTCCCTGATCTGGTAAAGTTTCATAATTTATGGGTACAAGAACAAAGAGTTACACCTGATTTGTTAGGGCCAACAAAATCTGCCTTAATCTGGAAGTTCATGTTGTTTCACCTTTCAGAGTTATCTCTTTGTTCTAGTATCTAAATCCCATGATCCTAACACTTGCATGGTGAACACCAGGTCTGGATCAGGAGTTAGTCAGCCCGTAGTGACCCATCAAAGGAGGAGTGGCAGTTCTGACCACATTCAACAACACGGTCAGATGGATCCTGCGATGCAGCAGTTCCTGGCAGCACAAATGCAGCTTCTCCAGAACATGTCCACCAACATGGCAAACATGCAGGTCCAGATAAACTAGAACCTAAACCAAAATCAACCGCCTCGGGACAAGCATCGAGAGTTTATGAGTCATGATCCCCCAGTATTTTCTCATGCAGCTGATCCCTTGGAGGCGGAGGATTGGCTGAAGACAGTGGAGAAGATGCTTACCATTACGCAGTGCACTGATAGGGAGAAGGTCTTGTATGCTTCAGGCCGACTTCGTGGGACAGCGTCAGCTTGGTGGGATGCCTACATTGCTGCTCATGCCACCCCTGATGCTATCACTTGGCAGGAGTTCACCACCAGCTTCAAGAGCCACCATATACCTGCCAGCCTTATGAAGTTAAAGAAGAAGGAGTTCCTGGCTCTCAAGTAGGAAGAGATGACAGTGACAGAGTACTTGGACAAGTTCGTCGAGTTGTCTCGCTATGCTCCTGAGGATGTTGCTAATGATGAGAAGAAGCAGGAACTGTTTTTGGAGGGGTTAGCTGGACCACTCCAGTACCAGCTTATGTCTCACACCTTTCCGTCCTTCCAGGATCTGATAGATAAGGCCATTGGCTTGGAGCATAAGCACAGGGAGTTGGTAGAGCTGAAGAGGAAGGCCGCCACCCCTATGCAATCTGGGAGTAACACTCGCCTCCATTTTACTCCACCACAAGAGACACCACTCCATTCTGAAGGCCTGAGTGAGAACTTTGGACAGCAACAACAGTTTCAACAGCCAGTGCAGCAGACTCCACGTCATGGTTTTCACCAGGACCGTCAGATAGTACCAGTTGGCACCCCAATGAGGAGTAGCACTTCAGAAGGTACTGCTTGCTTCAAGTGTGGAGAGGTTGGGCACTATGCAACTGCGTGTCCCAAGAGGAATGCTCCCAACACTCCAGTGCAGAGTTAGTAGATGCAGCAGGTAAGGGATAGGAGCCAGACCCCACAGGGAAATAAGAGACAACACAGCTACGCACGTGGCAAGGTGAATCACATGAGTGTTGAGACCGCTCAGGAGAACCCACGAGTAGTTCTTGGCATGTGTCTTGTCAACTCCGCCCCCACCTCAGTTTTATTCGATAGTGGAGCATCTCATCCTTTCGTGACTTCTCAGTATGTAGCTAAACATAACATCCCCATAAGCATCATGCCACGACCCATGCTAGTCAGTTCAGCAAAAGGGATCATGAAGGCACTATACAGGTGTAATAATGTAAACCTTCAGATTTCGGGTAAGGATTTTCGAGCCGATCCCAAAGTATTGGATTCCAGTGGCATTGATGTGATACTTGGGATGGGATGGTTGATCAAGTTTGATGCGATGATTCAGTGTGCCAAGAAGTCAGTTCTTCACACCAGTTCAGATGGGGAAAGGATTGAATTTGCAGTTGCTCTACCTTCAAAGACAGATTGTACAGTAAACCAATTGAATGGTAAATCTTTGGAGGATATCAAGATTGTATGTGACTTTCCAGATGTGTTTCCAGATGATCTACCGGGTATGCCACCTGATCGAGATGTTGAGTTTGTTATTGATCTTTTACCTGGCACTGCCCCTATTTCTAAGCGTCCATATAGAATGTCTAGTGATCAATTATTGGAGCTTAAGAAGCAGATTAAGGAGTTATTGGAAAAGGGATTCATTCGTCCTAGTTCATCACCTTGGGGGGCACCGGTCATCTTTGTGGAGAAGAAAGATGGTACTCAGAGGATGTGTGTGGATTACAGATCGCTTAATGATGTCACTATCAAGAATAAGTATCCATTGCCCCGTATTGAGGATTTGTTTGATCAGATGAGAGGTGCTAAGGTATTCTCAAAGATTGATTTACGTTCTGGTTATCATCAGATGAAGATCAGATTATCAGATATTCCTAAGACTGCATTCACTACTAGGTATGGACTCTATGAGTATACAGTCATGTCTTTTGGATTGACTAATGCACCTGCCTACTTTATGTATCTGATGAATAATGTGTTTATGGAGTATCTGGATAAGTTCGTTGTGGTGTTCATTGATGATATTTTGATATACTCCAAGAATGAGGAGGAGCATGAGGAGCACCTAAGGCTTGTGTTGCAGAAACTTAGAGAACATCAGTTGTATGCTAAATTCAGCAAGTGTGATTTCTGGTTGAAGGAAGTCTCTTTCCTTGGTCACATCATCACCGATGGAGGCATTGCAGTCGATCCTAGCAAAGTTAGTGATGTGTTGAAGTGGGAACCGCCTCGAACCGTCAAGGAGATCAGGAGTTTTCTTGGCCTTGCAGAATATTATCGTCGATTCATTGAAGGATTTTCTAAGATAGCGAAGCCTCTCACATCATTATTGGAGAAGGATAGGGAATTCAAATGGACTGATGCATGTCAGGCCAGTTTTGAGGAGTTGAAGAAGAGATTGACCACAGCTCCAGTACTAGTGATGCCAGATCTGCAGAAGAGTTTTGATATCTATTGTGATGCATCTCGACATGGTCTTGGTAGTGTTCTTATGCAAGAGGGACATGTTATAGCCTATGCATCTAGGAAGTTGAGGAAGCATGAGTTGAATTATCCTACACATGATCTAGAGTTAGCAGCAGTGGTACATGCTTTAAAGATTTGGAGGCACTACGTTATGGGAACCAAGTGCCAGATTTATACTGATCATAAGAGTTTGAAGTATATTTTTACCCAGAAGGACTTGAATCTGAGACAACGTCGCTGGTTAGAGCTGATCAAAGATTATGATTTGGAGATACACTATCATCCTGGGAAGGTAAACTTGGTTGCAGATGTGTTGAGTCGGAAGGGACAAGCTAACATGGCACTAGCATTCCAGTTGCCTGATGAGTTGATGAAGGAGTTTGAGAAGCTCAATTTGGGGATGGTTGCTCAAACTCAGGGAGTTACCTTAGAAGTAGAATCTACCTTGGAGCAGGAGATACGTAAAGGACAATTGGAGGATACAGAGATTAAGGAAATCAAGGAAACTATGGAGAAAGGTAAAGCTCCATATTTCACAGAGGATGATCAAGGAACTATATGGTTTAGAAATTGGATTTGTGTGCCAGATGTGGGAGATATTAGGGAGACTATCCTGAGAGAAGCTCACGATTCAGCTTATTCCATTCACCCCGGTAGTACTAAGATGTACCAGGATCTCAAGCAGAGGTATTGGTGGTATGGGATGAAGAGAGATGTAGCCGCTCATGTAGCTTTGTGTGACACCTGTCATCGAGTTAAAGCTGAGCATCAGAGACCAGCTGGATTACTTCAACCATTGAAGGTGCCTGAATGGAAGTGGGAAGAGATTAGTATGGATTTCATAGTGGGATTGCCACGAACACCAGCTGGGTATGATTCTATATGGGTAATAGTGGACCGATTGACGAAAGTAGCTCACTTCATTCCAGTGAAGACTACTCACTCAGGTGCTAGATTGGCGGAGCTATATATGTCCAGGATTGTGTGTTTGCATGGTGTACCTAAGAAGATAGTGTTTGATAGAGGTACACAGTTCGCATCTCGTTTCTGGGAAAAGCTTCACGAGTCCATGGATAGGAAGTTGAATTTTAGCTCAGTTTATCACCCAGAGACAGATGGATAGACTGAGAGGACTAATCATATTCTAGAGGATATGTTGAGAGCATGTGCTCTGAAGCATGGAGGAAGTTGGGATAAGAGTCTGCCATATGCTGAGTTCTCCTATAACAATAGCTATCTGATAGCAAGTCTAAAGATGGCACCTTTCGAGGCATTGTATGGAAGGAAGTGCAGAACTCCATTATATTGGAGTGAGACAGGAGAGAGTTGATTGTTTGGAACTGACATCATTAAGGAGGTAGAAAGGCAAGTTCCGATCATCAGGGATAATTTGAGAGCCGCTCAGTCTAGGCAAAAGAAGTATGCTGACACAAAGAGGAGAGACGTGGTTTTTCACGAAGGTGATTATGTGTACCTCAAAGTATCACCGATCAGAGGTTTACGCAGATTCAAGGTTAAAGGGAAGTTGTCACCTCGATTTATCGGACCCTTTAGGATTGCTGAGAGAGTGGGAGAGGTAGCTTACAGATTGGAGTTGCCAAATCAGCTCTCAGATGTGCATGATGTGTTTCATATCTCTCAGTTGAAAAAGGGCTTTCAACCGCATGACAAAGAGCCATTGCCTATGGACAGATTGGAAGTTAAGGAAGACCTGACCTATACTGAACATCCTATCAAGATCTTGGATACTTTAACACGGGTTATAAGGAATCGGGTGATTAAGATGTGCAAGGTGCAGTGGAGTAATCATGCAGAGGATGAGGCAACCTGGGAAAGAGAGGATGAATTGAAGGAAGATTACCCTCATCTCTTCAATGATCCATCCAAATCTCGAGGACGAGATTCTTCTTAAGGGGGTAGGATTTGTAACACCCTAAATTTACTCTTTTGCATTTTTCTAAAATTTATTAGAATTTATAGAATTTATTTTGAGCTTGTTAAGGATTTAAGGATTTTCTAAGGTTTAATGTGATTTATAGGCATTTAAATGTTTTCCACAATTTAATTAATGAATATAGGAGTTGAATGTTGCATACATGCTGGTGCATTATTTTTTGAGCGTTTGAATTCAAATTTGTGTTGAATTCACATTTTTGTTTGAAGTTCAAAAGAATTCAAAAAGTTTCTTTACCCCTCCCTCTCCTTTCCTGTTGTTGCGCCGGCCTGTTTAGCTCCAAGTCTGCTGGTCCACCCTCAGTTCCTGGCCCAGTCCACCGCTCCCCCTCCTCCTTTCCGTCTCAGCTGCAAGGCCCAGCCAGCTCTCAGCCCACACCGCGGCCCACTCTTTCTCCCCGCCTTGAGCCGCTGACCGCTGGGCCCCATCCGTCATCCCCAAGCTCTCGCTCGAGCTGGAGTCCGGCACGAGTCCGATCGAACCCGACCGTGCCTCGGTGCTGCGTCCTGCGCGTCTGGTCCTGGGCCTGTACGACAAGGCCACCTCCCCGCGCCCTTATATAGCCGCCGCCACCTCTCCGCCCTGGCTTTTGCCCTAGTTTCCGCAGCACCAAGGGCCGCCGCCGAGCTCCAAACCCTAGGCGACGCCGCCGCCATCGATCATCACCCGTCCAGCCTCTCCGTTGGACCTGTGTACCCCCGGAGCTTTGCACGAGGGTAAGAAGGCTAGGGGTACCGCTTGTGGTCGTTCTCATACCCCGCATCGCACGTGCGAGCTCGCCGGAGCACGATGCAACGCCGCCGTCCGCCCCTCTGAGCTGCGCACCGTCTTCGTCGTTCAAACCGCCGCAAGAACTCTCGGGCTGAGTTCGCCATCGCCCCAGCTTGCTCTAGGGCCAATCCCCATCTCTTTTCATGGCCGGAAGCTCGATTTCGAGCCAACTCCGGCGAGGTTGCTGCGCAACACCGCCGTGCGCCGCCGCTTGCGCCGCCGGCGCGCATAACCGCCACCGCCCGCCGTTGATCTTCCAACGAACGGCCCAGATCTAACCTAGATCCAGTCAAACCGCCGGCATACCGGTCAGCCCTACCACTTTTGCTAAAGAGTCCCCCAGGTTTTCCTGTTTTATGTTTAGGTCCTTCCACCGTATAAAAACCCTTGCATCTAGGTCCTGTTTTCCTCGTTTTAGCCCCCGAGCTTTCTAGTTTTCACGCCCGAGATTCGGCCCTGTAGTTTTACACCTTAGACCTTACGTTTTTACGCATAATTATGTTTTAGGCCCCAGTTTCTTGCAGTTAAACCCCCTGGAAGTTTAGTTTTCTCGCAGATATGCCCCTGGACCTTGTATAGCTCATATCTTTTGCGTTTTAGCTCCGTTTTCAACGTTCATTTTGTCCACGGGTTTGTATCGATGAGTAGAATAGTTTGGTGCAGTTTTTGTTCCTGTTTTCAATGATTGGTGAATTGTTTCTTATTTTATTGTGTTGCTCCTTTGCATGAGAATGTGTGATGCGTAGAGAACGAGTCGTTCGTGGAATTTCCTGAAGGAGAAGTTTTTGAAGACTCTGAGCAGTTTTCGGATCTTGTGAGAGGCAAGTGTCCTTGGTCATTCCCGCTTTGTCCTATTTAAACATGCATTTACACAGTGTATTTACTTTATTGCTCTGCATTAATTTTGATGGGTTCCTATTAAGGATGATGACTAGAATCTTTTGACCATTGCCTTGTAACCGGGTTGAAGAATTATTTTTGATGGTAGATGCTGCTTAGTTTGCTCAACTGGGAAGGTAATGGACAACATGGATACTACTTTTATTCTCTATGTTCCTTTATGATAGTTTAATTGAAAGACCATATTTATTAATCGGAACATGGAGCGACCACCCAGGACAACAGTGCAACCACAAGGCTATATGGCTCTGGCTTGGCTAATTAATTAGGGACTCTAGTGTTGGGGTGACCTTACTGAAAGGGCAAGGGGGAGCGTTAGTTGGGGTATAGACTCGCTCTAGTAGGGAGTTGGGTTTTGCTAAGACACGGTACCTACTAGGGGACTTTATACCTTACGGCGGCTCGGAACCTTCGCGAGTTGTTTCACACTAGAGAAACTTTGTAAAGGCCTCGTAGCGTCCCTATGCAATCACACCTCGGCAGTGTGGTATGATGCCTGATCAGCATCGCGTGGTTAGGTTTAAAGTTCTTTGAACTTTTATGCGACTTGTGGTGAAAGTGTACAACCTCTGCAGAGTGTAAAACTAATCGATTAGCCGTGCTCACGGTCAAGAGCGGCCTGGACCCTCACATGATTAATTTATGGAAGTTGAAATTAAACTGATGCTTTTACTTTATGTTGATGATGCTCTACATTAATTGTGGGATGGTATACACTTATACTTTATTAGTAATCAGGTGCTAATAAAACCAACTAAAATGCTAAAGTGCTTAAACCCTTTGGCCATTCACTTATACAACCATGCATGTTTATTATGTTATTCTCCCCTTGCTGAGTACGGCATGTGCTCACGCTTGTTTTTATTATTGCAACTACACAACCCGGATTGCTACTCAGACTTGAGGATTTTCGAGAAGTACTAGGCGTACGTGCCACCAGTCAGCTGCCTGTGGAGTTTCCTCCTAAAGATCCGCTGCTAGTTTTTCGCTCTGATGATATGCTGATGAGACATTCGGTCATGTAATGGTTATAATACTCTCTTTTACGCTTTGGCACTGTATTTGATATTCACTGAGTCATTACGTGTGTGTAACTTGATTCTGGTGCACATGTAATTTAAGCATCTGGTTTTGACTTATAAAACTAGGTGTGACACTTATCAACATTTTTAACATATTTTTGATGTTGCGAATGTTAATTTTCGATGTTGCGGATGTTGAGTTGTTTTGATGTTTCAAACATGTGATGTTAGGTGTTGTGTCGAGGGGAAGGAGGGAGGAGGGCCCCTGATGTTGGATGTTGCACGCAACATGTGTCGCAACTTGGGTTGGTTCGGTGTTGTGTCGTGAGGGAGGAGGGTGTTGGAGGTCGATTTCCGTCAACCTAGCCACTTGTTTACCTTCTATGTTGGTATTAATTTGATATTCACACTAACGATCGTAACCTCCATTATATGTTAAGTTCGCACTCGCGCATGGTTTTCGGAGTTTATTATTTACACAGGAATCAAGAGCCTAAATGAGGACTTCCGGGTAACGTTCATCAAGGGTTTTACGAGAAGAACATGGACCCCGGGACAAGTCAAGATACAAGATGAATATGACTCCAAATAAACCAAGGACTAAAGCGTGAAGCCGAGAAGTGTCGAGGACCTAGACGGAAGATGCGGGAGTTCATACGCAAAGCACCCTTATCTAAACCGCAAGGAAAATGACGTCAAGGACCCACATGCAACTCGGCAAAAACTCAGGAAGTCGTGAGAAGCTTCGGGAAGAAAATCAGGGGCGAACCGGACCGAAAACACCCTGGGCCAGTCGGCCTGGCCCGTTTTCGTATCGGTTCGGCACGCCCTTTGACCTTGATGATCAAACAAAGTAACAAACCAGCGAACAACTGTTTTTTTGAGTTCGGACTCATCGAGCCTCAGCGGATGCCACCGCTTCGCTGCAAAAGCGGCCTCAGCCTGTCAGCCAGCAGTGCCATCAAGAGACTTCCGCAACGGCTACCCCAGGGTTCGCCTGCCACTTGCAGTTTAGGTACAACCCAGCCATGCACCGTTCACTCACAACCTTTCGGCTGGCCTCGCCTTTCGCCACGCCATATCGATTGCTTGCCGTGTTAACTTGCTCGAGCATTACAGTGGGGAGTGCGCACCTGGCGTGGGGTTCGACCGCGGGCACCACTACCAGTTCAGCACAAGTACCCGGTCACGCTAGCGTTGGCCTGGGCAGCTCCTACCCGGTGCCCAGCCGCTTCCTCAAGTGGAACCATAGCCTGACGATATCCCCGTTTGGTGTCTAGCTACTAGATGGATTTTGTCCGGCGCGGCTTATTCACTTGTGTATCATCAGTGGTGGGTGCTCGATCGGTGGCAGGGCAGCAATGCATTTGTCTTTGCCAGCAGCAGTCCTGCACAAAGCAACCACCCCCTGGATAAATTTTCTTGGTAAAAAAACTAAAACCCGAAGTGGTGAATGTGGTAATTTAAAGTATGGACAACTAGACGACTCATGTGTAAATCCATAAAAACTTGTTCATAAGGGTTGGCAAAAAAAATGTGTGAGAGATGAAAGAGTTGTTTGAGTGCTATATATGGTAAGGAGAGAAAAAAATACATGTATGAATGCGTGTACTTTTGTTTGCGGCTGCATACACGATGTTTCACGAATAATGGTGTGCGGTCCAGTTTGTTGTGGGTTGTCATCCATGCCAGCGTGAGTCATGAGAATGACTCTACGGATGTTTGTGTCGTATACGACCTTTAGCGCCCCCCTATATATACCCCCTAGCGCCCCGAACAAACGCATCGGTGCCGCATTTCACCTCTCTTCGCCGCCTCGCCTCTTCCCCTTCTCCCAACAACCCTAGCCTAACTCAACCAGATCCCAAATCCCACTTCACATCCAATCCTTTGTGCTCGCGTCCATCGCCGCTTTTGTGACCTCGTGATTGAATCCGTCGACCTTCATCTCTATTTATGTTGCAATATATAGGACTAACTCTATCATCTCCAGGAGCACAGAAGGGGTAGGAACCTCGAATTCGACGGCGTGCATGGGTCAAAGCTACATGAGGATGAGGAAAGTTTAATTTCAAGCCTTGTGACAACATGAAGAAGCATCACATCAAGTCGGATCTGGTAAAGAACCTTCCTCGATTTTTTTCTGATTTACTTATTTTGTGATGGATTTCTATAAATCTAGATCTTGGTTGGTTGATTTATTATGATTTTTCATCCACAAATAGAAACATGTGAAACTATGGTCCTCTTCTTTTCTTTATTAGATGGTTGCCCACATCCTCTGATTAGGTTGGGAAACAAGGGAAAAGGAAAAGTTATGGTTCAGTTTTATGATTTTTGCACTTCTCACTGTTTTTGGTAACAAAAAAAAAATCTTACTTTATACTAAGCTCAAGCATTTTTCAACTTTACCACATCCGATTTATTTTTTTTTCTCAAATAGATTTCGCTTTATTAGAATTGGGCGAGCTCCAAAGAGCTTTTTAGATGTGGTGGATGGGAAGTTGGGCCTTGCCCAGCACCCACCACCGACGCAAGCACGCAGCACCGGATAAGAACACGGGGGATATCGTCAGATGAGGCGGCCGAGGTCCGGCAGGAGCAGCCGAGCAGGCCTCGACGCCCGCGCGCGGCTGGACTCTTGCGGCCGGATCGGAACCGTTGCGTTCCCCGCCGAACGACACACGTTTGTGCCGCGATCTCGGTACGCAGCGTCAGCACGAACACGACACAAAAAATGATGGTCCATCTAAACACGAAGGCAGCCTAATAAAGTTTCGGTCTGCCAGCTTATTATCCCGGCCCAGCTCATGAACTTTGCATATACCTCATCAAACCCTAATCCCCACCCATCCCCATCCCACTAGCCGCTGACCGCCGTCGCCCATCGTCCCGGGTGGCGCCAAAGCCGTGGCCGTCGCTGCCGCCGGCCAACACCGTCGTGCTCCTCCACTCCACCTCCCAGCCGCCTCCATCCCTCCACTCCTACCGTCAAGGCCGGGCAGGGGACGACTAGTAGTGCGCCGCCACCATGGGGATGCGACCACCAGGCAAGCAAGCACCGCCGCTGTGGGGCGCGGTTGGATGCCACGCCGACCGCCGCTGCCGATGGGGCACCACCAGATGGGGATTTTTTTTTATTTCTTGAGTTATGAATTTTATTTGTGTGTATGTATGATGGATTCATGAACTTCACTGATTTTTCGTAATGGCTTTCTTAATCTTTGCACCTTGATTTGAATTGCTCCTCTCTTGCTGCTATCTTGGTGCTGGTGCTTGGGCTGGCACTAGCACGTCGTGCTAGCCATGCCAGCGGGCTGACATGACACGATTAAGTGAGATGTGTGTCGTGCGTGGGCCAAGAGCTAGCACGGCGTGCTGGTACGCCACGACACGACTAACGCCTCGTGCCGAACCGTGTGGTGTGTGGGCCAAAGAGCCGGCACGATGTGCTGACACGCCACGACGCAACTATCGTCTCGTGCCTAACCGTGTCGTGTGTATTCCTGTTGTGTCGTGTTCGTGTAGTGTCGTAGTGGGCGGTCCAGTTGGACATCTATAGCTTGTAACGCTCGAAGCAAACACGGCAAGCTATCGACGTGCCTTGGCGAAAAGGTGAGGCCGCCAGCCGGACGGCGCGAGCGGGCGGCGTGCTGGTTTGGACACATACAACCTCTTAAACCGTAGCCATTTAGAGGCAAACGAGCAGGCCCAACACCGGGGCGCGCGGCTGCACACTTAGCTTGCGGCCGGATAGGAACTTTGGCGTTCGCTGCCGAATGACACGCGGGTGTGCAGTCCCCCACATGACGCGTGATCCAGGCAAAGAAAACCTCGTGCTCACCGCCGTAATGCTCAAAGCAAACACGGCAAGCGATCGACGTGGCTGGTAAAAGGCGAGGCCAGCCGAAAGGCGCGGGTGGGCGGCATGGCTGCAAGCACACGAGCTCTTAAACCGCAGGCATTTAGCGGCAGGCGTTGCCGTGATCTCGATAGATCACCTATCGTTTCTGTCAAGAATGCCGAGCAGTATTGTTGCACTGGCGTGACAGGCTGTGGCGGCGGCGAGAGCCTCGGCAACCCGGCCGCCTCCCGCGCCGCCCAGCCATCGGCCCTTGCCGCCGTCGCCGCCTGCCTCGCCAGCTCCACAATACTGCTCGGCATACTCCATGGAAACGATAACTGATCGATCGAGATCGCGGCGACACCTGCCGCTAAATGCTTGCCGTTTATGAGGTCGTGTGCGTCCAAACCAGCCACTCAGCCCACCCGCGCCTACTTCCGGCTGGCCTCGCGCCTTTTCGCCAGGCCACGTCGATGCCTTGCCCTGTTTGCTTCGAGCGTCAGCGGCGAGCACTGCTAGCTTTTCTTTCCTGGACTCGCGCCGCGTCATGCGCGCGCGCGGTGGGGACTACTGCGCGCCCCCATGTCGTTCGGCGGCGCGGGGCGTTGGGCTGCTCCTGTCGGACTTTGGCCACTTCGTCTCAAGTGAAACAAGTGACTATATCCCCGGCGGGTGCGGCTTGCTTGCGTCGTCGGTCCCGCACCAAGCAACTGCCCTTGTGATAAATTCTCTTGGTAAAAAGATGAAGTAGTAAATGAGATATATTTTGTCAAGTAATGGACGGATGAGCAAACTACTTGGTAATAAGGTTTGGAGAACAATTGGAATTTGAGAGACGAGGAAGAGAAAGAAATTCTAAGCATTCGATTTGTGTATCTTTATTTGCGGTTGATTAAATGGTGTTTCACGAGTGTTCTCAAGTGTGAGGCGGGATGTCATGTGTTGCGTGCTATCGAGGTCGTCCATGTCGCGAGAATGTCGCTACAAATTATATATATATATCTAGATATGGCCTTTTTAGTCCCTACATAGTACTGTATACCACTAGCGGCCTATGAACGAAAGCATGGACACCTCATTTCTCATCTCTCTGCTGCCTTCTCTCTTCCTCTTCCCGCTACAGCTAGCCCTAGCTTAAATCAATCAAATCCAACTTCACTTCCAATCCTTTATGAGTAACTGTCTACAAGACCTCAAAAGGGTTAGGAATTTCAAATTCCACGGCACGCATGGGACAAACTTATATGAGGGTAAGGAATGTTTATTTTGAACGTTATCGACAACATGAAGAAAGCATCATATATCATCTAGTACCTCCGTCCTCGAATATATGACGTTTAGGACAAGCAAATTAGTTCATTTTTAACTAAATAGCTTGTCCTAAACGACATATATTTAAGAACGGAGGGAGTACAAGCTAGACCTGGTAAGGACTTTGCTCGGACCTTTTTTCTGATTTACTTATTTGGGGATGAATTTCTATATATCTAGATCTTGGTTTAGTTGATTTATTGCGATTTTCATCCACCAAATAGAAACACGTCAAAGCATGCATGCCCCCTTTCTCTCGTTTATTAGAGATGTTTGCACACATGCTCTTATTAGGTTGGGAAACAAAGAGAAAAGGTAATGTATGAGTTAATTTGTTTCTTATTTCTTTTGCAATTCTCACCGTTGCAAGCTCGTCTAGCTTTCCATTTTTGTCTTGTAGGAAAGGGTTCACTTCTCCACTATTTGGGCCTGTTTGGGACTGGTGTGCTCCAAGATTTTCAGCTCCACTTCAACTTTGTCCAGCCAAACACCTTCAGCTCCTAACCCTCTGCTCCAAGAAAAAGGTGGAGTTTTGGGCCAACTACACGTTTTTCCTAGAGCACCTCAGAGGTTACTCCACAAACCCATGTTTTCAACTCCCTCACAAAGTTGTGGCAATATTACCCACCAATGCCACAGGTTACATAGAAAAAATGGTTCTTTTCTTTCCTTGTCTTTCCCATCGCAAAGTCGCGGGACTCCTTCCCCACCGTGCTCCTCCTCTCTCTGAGCTGCGCCGCCGCTACCGAGCCCCCCTCCCCCCGGTCCGCCGAGACTTCACCCCTTCTCCTCCAGTCCCGGTGTGAGAACGGGCCATGGATGGCACTCGCGGGCCAACACCCCCACCCGCATTGTGGAGGCGCTCGCGGTCTTGCGCCGTGCCGCATCACACCGGGCTGCAGGCGCCACCACCGCACCTTGTGTCGCGCCGCGCCGGGGTTGTTGGGGGCGGGCTGTGGGGCACCGTGCTGTCCGCCGTCCTGCGCTGCTGCAGCACCGCTGCCCCTACGGCCTTCAATTTCGTCAAGAAGCCATGCACTGCCCCTATGGCTGCAGTTCACAATGTGGATTGCTAAAACATCCAACTGATTACAAAGGAGAAGAGAACCACCATGACCCGTGGGAGAGGGAGGTGGATTTTGCTGTCTTGATGGCTTGATTAGCTTCTTCTCTGCCTCTCTGTCCCCAATCACCATCCGAGAAAGCTAGCTGCCCCAAATCAAGCACTGCGAGGCTCCTGCCAATGACGAGCTTGAGGCTGGCGGGACCCCTGCTAGCCGCGAGGGAGTGGAAGGGAGGGTGCGCACCTCCGCCATGGATCCGCCGCAGCCGCCGCTCCGTCCTCCTCACTTCATCCAGCTGATCCACGGCCACGACACCATGCGGGTGAGGAAAGCCCGCCCCTCGCTGCTGCTTCCTGCTGTGGTTGCCGGAGGAGCCACACCCGCGCCCGCGTCGAGGAAGAGAGGAGCGTCGGGGAGGGAGGACAGCCGGTGAGAAGAACAACAGTGGAGGATGATGCGCATAGGAGGAATCTTACCAAAACTTTTCTTCATTGGAATTGGAGCAGAGTTCTATTCCAATCAGACACATTAGCTCCATAAACTCCAAAGTGGAGCTACTTTTTTGTAGAGTTGGTGGACCAGAGCTGCCAAAATAGGAGAAGAGCGGTCCCAAACTGGCCCTAAGTGAACATGCATGTAGAGGTAGAGCTAACAGATTTCTTGTTGGTTCTTTGTCCACGTTTCCTCCTCCCACTGCTAAACAGCCAAATTAAAAGGCGCTATCTAAAACACAATGAAGAATTTACTGTGCATACGGTGAGACTAGCCCATACTATTAGATCTCATGATCAAGAGACAAATGCATAGTTAAGAGGCTCACAGTTGGAGTGGTAAAAGTCACTGGTTGAGTGGCTCTATCATTATCAAGAGAACAGAGGTGCCCTTAGTTAGCGACTGACTGATGGCTCTATCGTTATCAAGAGAACAGAGGTCCCCTTGGAGTGGAAAACATTTATGAATGCGTGTACCTTTGTTTGTGGCTGCATACACGACGTTTTACGAATAATGGTGTGCGGTCCAGTATGGTGTGGGTTGTCGTCCACGCCAACGCGAGTCAAGAGAATGACGCTACGGATGTTTAGTCCCTATATATACCCCTAGTACCCCCGAACAAACGCATCGGTGGCGCAGTTCCCCTCTCTCCACCGCCTCGCCTCTTCCCCTTCTCCCAACAACCCTAGCCTAACTCAACCAGATCCCAAATCCCACTTCACATCCAATCTTCTGTGATCATGTCCATCGCGGCTTTGTGACCTCGTGATTGAATCCGTCGACCTGCATCCCTACTTATGTTGCAATATATAGGACTAACTCTATCATCTCCAGGATCGCAGAAGGGGTAGGAACCTCGAATTCGACGGTATGCATGGGTCAAAGCTATATGAGGATGAGGAAAGTTAAATTTCAAGTCTCGTGACAACATGAAGAAGCATCACATCAAGCCAGATCTGGTAAAGATCCTTGCTCGAATCTTTCTCTGATTTACTTATTTTGTGATGGATTTCTATAAATCTAGATCTTGGTTGGTTGATTTATTATGATGTTTCATCTACCAAATAGAAACATGTGAAACTATGGCCCTCTTCTCTTCTTTATTAGATGGTTGCCCACAGCCTCTTATTAGGTTGGGGAACAAGGGAAAGGAAAAGGTTATGGTTCAATTTTATGATTTTTGCACTTCACACGGTTGGTGGTAACAAAAAAAATCTTACTTTATATGAAGCTCGAGCACTTTCCATCTCTACCACATCCGATTTAATTTTCTCTCAAATAGATCTAGATGTGGGGGTATATGTATCTGACGGATCTAGAGGACGCTTTTTAAGGTTCGGGGCGACGATGGTAGATAGGGTAGTGGAGGTGCTGCCGGAGCCGAGGCGGTGGGGGCTGCAAAGCCATCTCACGACTGCGGTGACGCTCGCATTGTGTCACACGCGTGGCCGCGTGGGGAAGGAGACGAGCTGAGGGAGGTGGGGGGGAGTTCATCAGTTTTGAATTTAGTTACTACAAAGTTCAAGTGCAGGAAAGACAGTCGAACACATAAGATTAATACATTGACGATCCCTTTTATTTCTTAGGAAAAGGTTAGCTTTTCCAATTTTTTAACTGAACACGAAGCCGGTGCTCACACAGCAGACGAGTTCGTGAAATTATCCCCGACCACAGATTTGTCGGGCTCGACGGCCATTGCCGGCATGTGGGGTAGCTCACGGTGGTTAGGGCCGGTGGTCGCCGAGCTCGACTCCGCGCTGCTACTCGCCGAAGTGTCGGGGACCAGATCGTTGAGATCGGGTACGCCCGGCGCCAAAGCCACCGCGTAGAGTCCGCCGCCAGCGGCGGCAGAGCCTGGACGGTAGTGTACCTGCATGTACTGTTGCGCCGCCTCACGCTGGAACGCGGACGCCGGTGGTGCGGCACGCTCCGGGTGCTGTACCGCGGCGCCCGCCTGCGTAGGCGTCCAGCAGCGGATTAGCAGAGCTTGAAGCCGAGGCGCCTGCTGCTGCTCGCTCGGGGACTCCGGAGCGCGCCTTGACGTCGCGAGATCCGCCGCGGCGGCCTCCCTCGCCGCCGGCGCCGGCGAGAGCTCAGGGAAGTTGGGCCTTGCCCAGCACCCGAGGACGCTCCTCGCGGCGGCGGCGTAAGCGTAGGCGGCCTCCACCGCTCCACGGCACTAGCATACGAGCCGAGCCGGATGCTCTTCTTCAAATACGGGTGCCAGAGCGTAGCACCGTACTTCGTGCGTCTCTGATGCACGCCGCGGTACCTCGTCGCCGGCAAACCGGCCGCCTCCCGCACCGTCCGGCCGTCGGCCCTCGCCGCTGCCGCCGCTTGCCTCGCCAGCTCCACAAGACTGCTCGCCATCCTCGACGAAACGATAGCTGATCGATCGGATTGCGGCGACGCCTGCCGCTAATAAATGCGTGCGTCCAAGCCAGCCACTGCACGCCGCCCACTCGGGCCTTCCGGCTGGCCTCGCCTTTTCGCTTGGCCACGTCTATCCTTTGCGTGTTTTCTTCGAGCGTTACGGCGGCGAACGCTGCTAGCTTTTCATCCCCGGACTCGCGCCGCGTCATGCGGTGGAGACTGCGCGCCCGCGTTTCGTTCGGCGGCGAACGCCACATCAGTTCCGATCCGGCTGCAAGTGTCCAGCCGCGCGGGCGGGCGTTGGGCTGCTCCTGCCGGATTTCGGCCGCTTCGTCTCAAGCCAAACAAGTGACGATATCCCCGTGTTCAATACCTCTACCAGATGTTGTCCGGCGCGGCTTGCTTGCGTCGGTGGTCTTAATTTGCATGGCGGCACCGGCAGTCCCGCACCAAGCAACTACCCCGGTAATTCTCTAGGTAAAAACGATGGAGTAGTAAATCAGATATTTTGTCAAGAAATGGTGGGGTTTAGCAAACGACTTGGTAATAACTAGTAACTGGCAGCGTATCCTATGGGAATCAGGCATCCTATGCAAACTTTGAAACTGCAATCATGGTCATAGAATCCCCATCCGATGGATAGAGGTGGAGATGTGACAATTTTTTTAAAAAAACAGTGTGCCTGGACTGGACCCTTGCTAATCTTTTTTTTTTCCAAATCACCCACCTCTTCTCTTTCCCGTCTGCGACTAGCAATGGACACTGCCGCAGGAAGAGCGCCACGGACCCCGCTATGGACTCCACCGCCGACCAGCGACACGCTGCCCGCCCGTGACACCGCCGCAAGAGGAACGCCCACAAAAGGCGAAGCGCCCGTAGGAGGGCATGCCGCCGCGATTTGCACCGTCGGCTGTTCTTTTCGGGGGAGCGCCGCCCTTCACCCTCCGCCGTGGATTGTCGGCAGCTCTGGGAGGCGATTTCGCCCAGACTTCTGTTGTCTCCTACGGATGGCTCTGAAGTCTGAACTCGCCAGACTTCTATTGTTTTGGCCATGACGATGAACTCACCCAGACTCCACGGCATCGCCAGACTCCATGGCGGCGTCTAGCTCATCTCATGTGGGGCGGCAGCGGCGATGCGATACACTGGGCGGCGGCGGCGTCTGGCGAATCCCAGGAGACACACGGACGCGGAGTCACAACGAAGCGACGCGCAAAGAAGTGACGCGCGCGGGTGCGCTGGGCGCCCAGATTAGGGTAGATGTGATTTAAAAAAATGAGATTAGCAAGGGTCCACGCGAGCAGTTTTTATAAAATTGTCCCACCTCCACCTCTATTCGTCGGATGTGGATCCTAGGCCCTGATTGGAGTTTTCAAAGTTTGCATAGGATGCCTGATTTTCATAGGATAAGCTGCCTAACTAACGGCCTATTTGGCAGGGCTCCACGAACGGCTCCACGAGCGGCTCCGGCCGGTGCCCTGCCAAACGCTCGAAACTGCACCGGCTCCGGGTGTGGAGCTGGGGCTGGAGCCCCTCGCGACTTCCACAGAGGAGGCGGAGCCAAAAAAACATGGCTCCATCCGGCTCTGCCTCACCTTTACTGTCTTGCCCCTGGTGGATGCGGCCGGTCGGTGGCGTTCCCACGCATCTTCGGAACGGGCTCCAACGGTGGCCGGCTCGGTGGGAGCTCGCTGCGGCGGTGGGAGCTCGCCGCGGCGGCGGCAGCTTGAGGCGGGGCAGGGCGGCGGGGTGGAAGACAGACGGAGGAAGCTAGGGCGCGGCACGGTGGAGGCTGGCGGCGCGGATGGAGGAGGCTGGGTGCGTGCGGACGGAGGAGGCTAGGGCCGGCGGAGTTGGAGAAGAAAGAGAGGGAGCTCGCCGAAACCCTAACCTCCGCTGTCGTCGTCTTCGTCTCCACCGCCGGAGTTGGGGAAGAAGCAGGCGGAGAGGAGGTTGAGGAGCACGCGTGAGGGAAAGAGGAAGGGGGAGGAGAGACCCACCAGGGCGACATCAGTGGATCGAAGCCGTCGGCATCCTCCAGGGTGGGCCGTAGCCGCCGACGGTGTCGAGTGGGGAACGAGACTGGGAACGGATGGGTGGGGGTCTGGGGTAGGGATGGCAATGGGCGTGATGCCCGCGGATACTCGCTTCACACGCCCGCGCCCGCACCCGCCACCCGCTACGGGCAGCAAACCTTGCCCGTGCCCTCTATCCACGGGCATGTGATGCCCGCGGGCACGCCCGCACACCCGCCAGCCGTCTCGACGCGGACATGGAGGATCTCCGGGGCGCCACCGTCTTAGCGTGTACGGGAATGAGCCGGGGGCGGCAGCGTCGCGGACTTGCGGCACATAATGCGGAGGATCTAGGGGCCGGCTTGGCTGGGCAGCGGTGGTCGGCAGGGGCGCCCCTCGAGGCCTCGCGAGCGGCAGTGCGACGCAACACGAAGAACGGCGTGCGGATGGGGAGAGTCGAGATGGCGCGACGCAAGAGGAAGAACGGCGGGCGTCGAGCCGGAGATGGGGAGGGGCGAAGGACGGAGGGCAGCTGGCGAATGGGGACGAGCGGATGGTGGCCGGCAGCTCGGAAGGCGCAGAGCAGCTCTCGGCGGTGGACGGCTCGGAGGGGCCTGGAGGCAGAGGCGCAGAGCGCTTGCGGCGGCGGCGGATAGGAGGAAATTGGAGAGGTGGCCGGGTTGTTGGGGCCGAAACCCTAACATGAGGTTATATACTTGGAGAATTGGGGCCACATGTCAGCTGTTGTAGGGGGTGTGACGGATTTGCGAATGCAGATATCATTTTCTCATGCCCGTTAGCAAGTATCCGTTGGGTCTAGAGTCGTGCCCGTGCCCGCGCCCGTGCCTGTGGGCATAGATTTCCACCTGTATCCGCTATCTGCGGGTACGCGGATTTTTCATGCCCGTTGCCATCTTTAGTCTTGGGGAGCTCCACGGGTAGGTGGATAAAGAGGGAGGGTTTTTTTGACAAAATAAAGAGGGAGGTTGATTGATGAAGAAAAAAAGAAAGGGTATTATAGACATTTCATCCTCTTATCCACCTCACACAGCCAGGAGAAGCCGTTTTGCCAAACATTTTCTTAAAACGGCTCCAGCTCCACCAGAAGAGCCGCTCCACCAGAGGAGCCGGAGCAAGAGCCATTTTGGGTGGAGCTGGAGCCCTCCCAAACAGACCCTAATATGGTTTGGAGAAAAATTGGAATTTGTAAGAAACGGAAGTAGGCTAAGGGTTAGGGAAAAAATTATAAGCATTAGATGTGTGTATCTTTATTTGCGGTTGCATAAATGGCGTGAAACGACTGTTGACGTGTGAGGCAGGATGTCATGTGATGTGTGCTATCCATGTCATGTCCATGTCATAGAAAGTCACGAGAATGATGTTACAAATACATATAGCATTTATGTCTATATATAACCCTTAGTTTACGGATGGAAACAGATCGGATTCGCATGGAATCGGATTCGGATAACATCTTTTACCATATTTTTACTCGAATACGAATACAGATTCGAATGTTCTCGAATACGAATACAAAGCAGATGTCTCGAATTCGGAAACGCATTCAGATATTTACTCGATTTGGAAGACAACATTTACCAATTTTCTTTATTAATAATTTACAATTACAAAATCATGTAAAGACTAAAGTATTAGTACATAACAGAGATAGCTCATTAAGAATATCACATTCATCCATATTTGTTTTAATAATTAATCATATAATAAATAAAACTATTAATAAATAAATATTTTTAATATATATACATTTATCAAACAAATAATAAAAAATACATGAAAAATATTTTCATCAATGCATAAATAAACTAGAGTAATTAAAATTAAACTTTATATTAATGCATTTTTATTATTCAAATTAATTATATTGGTCAATAAATTTAAATATAACTTTTAAATTGTTTTATGGATGCAATATTTTTAATATTAAAACTAATGTCATAGTCATTAGTTATGGATATAATTGATATAACTATCATTATTAGTATTCTATTGAACATAATTTGCCATTAGTTATAGAGATAACTTACAGTTTTAAATAGTCAAATACGGATAGTGTCAGATATTGCCGAATACGGATGGAACCGAATAGAGAAAAAATCGACAAAAACGAATTCGGATGTATCCACTTTGCTACCACATTTGAATTCGAATACGTATATAGATATCCATATTTATATTTTAGCGGATGCGGATATCGGATAATTCGGATTCTATTTTCATATTTCCATCCCTACTTTAGCCCCTACATATACCCTAGCGGCCTATGGATGAACGTGTCGACACCTCATTTCTCATGCATCTCTCTGCCGCCTCGCCTCTTCCCCTTCTCACTACCTAGCCTAAATCAATCAAATCCAACTTCACTTCCAATCCTTTATGTCCTAGTGGAATCCATCAACCTTCATCGCTACTTATTGGAATATGACTAACTCTATCATCTATAGGACCACAAATGGGTTAGGAATTTCAAATTGGACGGCACGCATGGGACAAAGTTATATGAGGGCAAGGAAAAGGTCAATTTCGGACATCATCGACAACATGAAGAAAGCATCGTATCATCCAAAAGCAAGACCTTGTAAGAACCTTTGCTTGAACCCTTTTTCCGGTTTACTTATTTGTGGATGGATTTCTATATATCTATATCTTGGTTATGAGTTGATTTATTGCGGCTTTCGTCCACCAAATAGAAACATGTCCAAGCATGCACCCCTTTTCTCGTTTATTAGATGTTTGCGCACAGGCTCTTATTAGGTTGGGGTCTTGGGGAACAAGGGAAAAGGAAATGTTCTGGTTTAATTTCATGCTTGATTTTTTTGTGTACAATTATCACCGTTGTAAAATCTTCTAGGTTTCCATTTTTATTTCGTAAAGGGTTCACTTCTCCATGTTTAAGTGAACATGCACCTAGAGGTAGAGCCAACAGATTTTTGAAGCCAACGATCACCTGCTCTACCTCTCAGAACAAACCATCATCAATCGGTCTCTTGTCCAGGTTGTACTTACGTTCCTCCTCCCCTTGCTTGTGTGCCAAACAAAGTAAAACTGCTGGTAACTTCTTTCTTCGGGAGAAGAAAAGGTAGTAGAAACTGCCGTCAAATGAAAAGCTGCTAATATAAACACAATGAAGACATTGGTGTGGAATAAATGGCTGCTAAAAAGCCAAATAAAAAAGGTGCAACCTTAAAACACGATGAAGAATTTACTGTGCCGGGGGGGGGGGGTAAATAATGGCTGTAAACATATCAAATAAAAAGCTGCTAAAATGCAATGAAGATATTGTTTGGTAAAATGACTAGTTGACTACTAACAAATAAAAAAATTGGACCACACGGTACTAATAAGACACGAAAACAACATGCTAAGATAGTGGTCTGCAGTTCGTTTTTTCCTTTCTTTATTTATTTTTTACTACAACCGGGTTTATGTTTGCAATTAGTTTTTGTACGCAGAACTGAAACGAGGTTACAAGTAGTTTCACTTCATCATGGCACACAGTCATTGCCTCCTTACCACACCCAGCCGAACGTGGACGAGGACGACGCACTGTTAACAAGTTATCCCTGACCACGGTAGTGGGGCCGCTCGATATGTGGCGCCACCTCATGCTGGAACGGGAACGCTGGCAGGGTGGCGCCAGCCGGTGCAGGTCCCGAGCAGCATATAAGCGGCACCTGACGTCGAGGAGCTGGCTGCTGCTGGCCCACAAGCTCCAGAGCGTGCCACGCTCGCACGAGATCCACTGTGGCGACCTCTGCCACCGCCGGTGCCGGCGAGAGCTCGGCGAAGTTGGGTCTTGCCCAGCGCTCGAGCACGCTCCTCGCGGCGATGTCGTAGGCGTACGGCGACCTCCACGGCAATCGCATACGAGCCGAGCCGGATGATTTTCTTCAAGAACGGGTTCTAGAGCTTGGCAGCATGCCATGTGTCGCCCAGCTGCATGTCGTTGTACTTGTCGCTGGCAGCACGGCCGCCTCCAATGTCGCACGGATATCGTCCTTCACCACTACTGCCGCCTGCCTCACCAGCTCGACAATGCTGCCCGGCATCCTCGATAGGAACGCTTGCTACACCTCTTGATCGATCGAGGTCGCCGCACCGCGAACCTCGAGTGGTAGGCGCTTAGATCGAGAGCTTGCTAGGGTTCCGATCGAGCATGCAAGGCAGTGTTGTCTATCTGACAAGGCAGGCGACTGCGATGGTAAGGGCTGATCACTATCCGGCATGGGAGGCGATTGTGTTGCCGACGACGAGGTTCCGCGACGTGCAGATGCGTGGTACGAGGTACGCTACCAATCTCTGGAACCCGTTCTTGAAGAAGGCCATCTAGCTCGGCTCGTACGCGACTATCGTGGAGGCCATGTTTGCCTACGGCACCACCGTGTGGAGCGTGTTTGGGCACTTGGCTAGGCTCATCTTTCCCGAGCTCTTCCCACGACTGGTAGTGAGGGAGGTCACCGTGGCAGATCTCGCGTGGGCGACGCATGCTCCAAAGCTCGCGCACCAGCAGTAGCTAGCGCATCGATGTGAGGTGCTGCTCAGCACGCCAGTGTTCCCCTTCTAGGGCATGATGGTAGTGCCACCTGTCATGTGGCACATGTACCATCCATGTTCTATTGCCGCTGGTGGTGGACTAAATGTCCTACCTTTTGTGCCGGGTGCACTCCATCTCAACGAGATAATGCCCAACACTCCAACGAGCAGCGCATGGAAGCGGAGCTCGGCTCGGCTGCCATCGCCCCTGAACTGCGCTACGAGCTCCCCAACCTGTTGCTAAGGCCATTGAGCTTATTGGTCAGTCCGCTGTTGGGGACAACTTCACTAACAGACCTTTCCCACCGTATGGATACTGCTCCGTGGGGCCAGGAGGACCACCATCCACTAGTTTCTTCTTTTTCTATCTACACATCTGTTCCTATCTAGACGACTCCATCACCTTCTCGCTCCTTCATCAAGCTTGGAGCCTCGCAGCTCTCACCGGACGAGCTCTACAACAAGGGTGCGCGGCCACGGGCTCCTCGCTTCCTCGACGGCCCGGTGCCAGCTGCTGCTCCCCTCTTCCTCGACGGCCTGGTGTCAGCCGCTGCTCCCTGCTCCCTCCACAGCCACGAGCGTGACCTGATGCTGGCCACCGCTCGTCGCCGGGTCGGACGCGCCACTGATCCCCGTGGCCGGAGGGCGGGTGATCAGCGCCGGACGCACCGCTGCTCCCCACGGCCAGAGGGTGGACGAGTCGTGCCGCCGCTCCCCGTGACCGATGGCGGGCTTCCTCGCTACTGTAGGGTGGGCTTTCTCACGGCCGGAGGGCGGATGAGCGCGCCGCAGTTGCCACCCCTCGGTTGGAGGCCGGGCGAGTGTTGACACATATTAACGTATACTTTTATTTGTCAACTAAATATAGAAAAGAGCATAAAATGAATATCAATATGGACTTAGGAGTTTGCTACTAATGAATTCCACGAGTTTTGGTGAAGTTATGATTTGCAGGGACTAAACAGGAAAACAGCGAGAGTTATCAAGTCATACGACTCCAAGACGTGTCCCAATCGTACTCCGATCCAACTCCTACAAAAGAGCAACCTAGAAGTATCTCAAATGAAGAATTAAAGTGCAACATTGCGAAGAGCTCGTCGAGATGATCGAAACGAATATATCATTTGCCATATTCGGAGTCCGGAATCAGAAGATATCAGTCGCAGAGCGGGGTTCGGTAAAACGGGCATAACTTCCTCATCCGGACTCCGTTTGACGCGAATTATAACTTTTCGGAAACGGCACGACGACACGCACGCACCCGTCAAAGTTGGACCTGAAGTGCTACAGTGGGAGGAATACCGGCCTCCCTACTGGGCCGACCGGCCTGCCACGGGGCCCGTCCCGGTCCAGCTTCTGGAACATTCTTCCACCGCCTATTAGGAGCAATCTAAATCGTGTATTAGGTCGGTTTGATCGTACGGCGCGTGACACCTCCTCAGGACTATATAAGCAGACCCTAGACCCCCTGGTTGAGGTACCATAGAGACTTGAGAGTTGTCCCATGAAAGGATGACCTCTCGTCAATATGAGAGTAGAGCATCAAGTTGAGAGACTAGATCCACGATCCTAGAGATCTAGCTAGTCTTGTTCGAGAGATTAGAGCGCGGTGATGAGGAAGAGTTGGAGGAAGCGCCGGACCTGTCGGTGTCTCCTCTTCGTCTTGTACCTACGGGATCAAGTTCCTCCTGGAGCTTGCTTATGAGATTCTACGGCATGATCAACCTCTTATTTGAGTAAGCACATTGTTCTTATTATTCTTATGGTCTGCAACTCTATTTTGAGTACTTTACTTTATGTGAATATATGGAGTAAAGGGATAGTTTAGGTGTAAGCGTGGTGCTTAGATCTGGGTTATCTGTGGATACCTCCTGCATTCTGGATCGTGTGGTAGATCGTGGTGGTGACAGCACCATTGAGTCCTTTGCAGTCCACCTCCCGTTTGTAGGGATCGTAGGCCTCCCCCCCTTGTTGCTGGGAGACTCCCTTTCCTAAGTGTTTCTCTTTGGCAATGTCCCCTTAAGGTGGTAAGAACATAGCTTGCAAGAGTAAGAATTAGACAGCCGTAGCGACTCCCTTAACTCTTATCTTCTCAAGTCCTTAGATACTCACTCAGTTGGATTAGCTATACACCTCAACATACTCTCTCACATTTCTCCCTGTGGATACGATATTTAAAACCCTCTTCCCGGGTGAAGTGCTCACCGGTATCCGTGCACTTGCGGATTATTCTTCATAATATTTCTGTGGGCTTAACAAATACCAACAAGCATTTCTGGCGCCGTTGCCGGGGAGAACGGTTGCTGAGAGAACGTTGAAAACCGTAGCTAGATCTTGTACCATACTTTTATCTTTTTATCTTTTATCCTATCTTCTTACCTATTGCTATCTTTGTGGGATCATTTGATTCCATATTTATCTATCTTATGCTGCACCCTAAAGCGGAAGCTCTGGCCACTAGAATCCTTAGATCCCATCCTTATATCTGGCCATGAGCTACGCCTACGGTTGATCGAAATGATCATGAAACAATCCTTCTTAGGAGCGACATACGAAAACTCTAGCCATGAGCTACGCCTACGGTTGATCGAACCCGACCGTGCCTCGGTGCTGCATCCCGCGCGTCTGGTCCCGGGCCCGTACGACAAGGCCACCTCCCCGCGCCCTTATATAGCCGCCGCCACCTCTCCGTCCTGGCTTTTGCCCTAGTTTCCGCAGCACCAAGAGCCGCCGCTGTCGATCATCGCCCGTGCAGCCTCTCCGTTGGTCCTGTGTACTCCTGGAGCTTCACACGAGGGTAAGAAGCCTAGGGGTACCGCTTGTGGTCGTTCTCATACCCCGCATCGCACATGCGAGCTCGCCGGAGCACGATGCAACACCGCTGTCTGCCCCTCTGAGCTGTGCGCCGTCTTCGTCGTTCAAACCGCCGCAAGAACCCCCGGGCCGAGTTCGCCATCGCCCCAGCTTGCTCTAGGGCCAATCCCTATCTCTTTTCATGGCCGGAAGCTCGATTTCGAGCCTACTCCGGCGAGGTTGCTGCGTAACACCGCCGTGCGCCGCCGCTTGCGCCGCTGGCGCGCATAACCGCCACCGCCCGACGTTGATCTTCCGACGAACGGCCCAGATCTAACCTAGATCCAGTCAAACCGCCAGCATACCGGTCAGCCCTGCCACTTTTGCTAAAGAGTCCCCCAGGTTTTCCTGTTTTATGTTTAGGTCCTTCCACCGTATAAAAACCCTTGCATCTAGGTCCTGTTTTCCTCGTTTTAGCCCCCGAGCTTTCTAGTTTTCACGCCCGAGATCCAGCCCTGTAGTTTTACACCTTAGACCTTAGGTTTTTATGCATAATTATGTTTTAGGCCCCAGTTTCTTGCAATTAAACCCCTGGAAGTTTATTTTTCTCGCAGATATGCCCCTGAACCTTGTATAGCTCATATCTTTTGCGTTTTAGCTCCGTTTTCAACGTTCTTTATGTCCACGGGTTCGTATCGACGAGTAGAATAGTTTAGTGCAGCTTTTGTTCCTGTTTTCAATGATTGGTGAATTGTTTCTTATTTTATTGTGTTGCTCCTTTGCATGAGAATGTGTGATGCGTAGAGAACGAGCCGTTCGTGGAATTTCCTGAAGGAGAAGTTTTTGAAGACTCTGAGCAGTTTCCGGATCTTGTGAGAGGCAAGTGTCCTTAGTCATTCCCATTTTGTCCTATTTAAACATGCATTTACACACTGTATTTACTTTATTGCTCTGCATTAATTTTGATGGGTTCCTATTAAGGATGATGACTAGAATCTTTTGACCATTGCCTTGTAACCGGATGGAATAATTAATTTTGATGGTAGATGCTGCTTAGTTTGCTCAACTGGGATGGTATTGGACAACATGGATACTACTTTTATTCTCTATGTTCCTTTATGATAATTTAATTGAAAGACCATATTTATTAATCGGAACATGGAGCGACCTACCTAGGACAACAGTGCAACCACAAGGCTATATGGCTCTGGCTTGGCTAATTAATTAGGGACTCTACTGTTGGGGTGACCTTACCGAAAGGGCAAGGGCGAGCGTTACTTGGGGTATAGACTCGCTCTAGTAGGGAGTTGGGTTTTGCTAAGACACGGTACCTACTAGAGGACTTTATACCTTACGGCAGCTCGGAACCTTCGCGAGTTGTTTCACACTAGAGAAACTTTGTAAAGGCCTCGTAGCATCCCTATGCAATCACACCTCGGCAGTGTGGTATGATGCCTGATCAGCATCGCGTGGTTGGGTTTAAAGTTCTTTGAACTTTTACGTGACTTGTGGTGAAAGTGTACAACCTCTGCAGAGTGTAAAACTAATCGATTAGCCGTGCTCACAGTCAAGAGTGGCCTGGACCCTCACATGATTAATTTATGGAAGTTGAAATTAAACTGATGCTTTTACTTTATGTTGATGATGCTCTACATTAATTGTGGGATGGTATACACTTATACTTTATTAGTAATCAGGTGCTAATAAAACTTGACCAACTAAAATGCTAAAGTGCTTAAACCCTTTGTCCATCCACTTATACAGCCTTGCATGTTTATTATGTTATTCTCCCCTTGCTGAGTACGGCATGTGCTCACGCTTGTTTTTATTATTGCAACTACACAACCCGGATTGCTGCTCAGACTTGAGGATTTTCGAGAAGTACTAGGCGTATGTGCCACCAGTCAGCTGCCTGTGAAGTTTCCTCCTGAAGATCTGCTGCTAGTTGTTCGCTCTGATGATATTCTTATGAGACATTCGGTCATGTAATGGTTATAATACTCTCTTTTACGCTTTGGCACTGTATTTGGTATTCACTGAGTCATTGCGTGTGTGTAACCTGATCCCGGCGCACATGTAATTTAAGCATCTGGTTTTGGTTATAAAACTGGGTGTGACAAAGTGGTACCAGAGCTATGTTGACTGTAGGACGTTAGCCTAGTTAGAAAATGGTCGGATTTAAGGATTATAATATCTTAGAAGCCAATCTCACCTCATGCTATGCTTTAATTCTATTTATATATACTTATCCTTGCTTTTACCCCATCCTTGATGTTCTACTTTTTCCTCCACCTTTCCTTGGCTAATATTTTCACTCTATGGTTTTCTTGTTCTTGCTATAAGGAATCTTTAACGTTTGCTCTACTCCCTCTAATCTTTTCTCTGTCTTCACTGTACCCACGTTCATAATCGTTCTCAGTAATCCAGTGACCCCATCATGCTCAATCCAAGGATCTTCCTCAATAGGATATAGGATATTTAAGTTCATTCTTTGTATAATCGATAGATGCGAACGTCTTAGCGTGTGCCTAGTTTAGAAATGTGCTTGAATGCTTGCTCTTGTGATAAATGCTTGATTTGAATTTTTGTTTGAGTGCGGTGTGTTGTGGACTAATGACCACAATGACATCGGTTTTTAGTAGCTAGTTTGTTTAGTTGGGGTTTATATCCTTCTCAACCAACCCTAATCTTATAATCTCAGTGCTTTATCCATCTTTTCTATATCTATCAAATAAATCTTGTTAGCACAAAAATCTGTTCACGCAGCTCTCTGATGCATCAGCAGTGTTTTAATTTTATCTTGAGCTACAAAACTCCAATGGACATGAACTAGTTGGGTTAGTTCCCGGATTTTGTGGGTTAATTTCTGTCAAAAACTCAGCAATATTAGATATATATTCTGGGATACACATACAAAATAGTGAAGCATTCAGAATCTGTCAACACTACCTGACACAGTTGTCTTGTTTATTTTATATCTCGAGTTGTAGACCCCCGATTGAGGTGATTCCAATTGGATTAGTTTCATAATTTTAAACTCCCTGATCTGGTAAAGTTTCATAATTTATGGGTACAAGAACAAAGAGTTACACCTGATTTGTTAGGGCCAACAAAATCTGCCTTAATCTGGAAGTTCATGTTGTTTCACCTTTCAGAGTTATCTCTTTGTCCTAGTACCTAAATCTCATGATCTTAACACTTACATGGTGAACACCAGGTCTGGATCAGGAGTTGATCAGTCTGTAGTGGCCCATCAAAGGAGGAGTGGTAGTTCTGATCACATTCAATAGCACGGTCAGATGGATCCTGCGATGCAGCCGTTCCTGGCAGCACAGATGCAGCTTCTCCAGAACATGTCCACCAACATGGCAAACATGCAGGTCCAGATAAACTAGAACCTGAACTAGAATCAACCGCCTCAGGACAAGCATCGAGAGTTTATGAGTCAGGATCCCCCGGTATTCTCTCATGCAGCTGATCCCTTGGAGGCAGAGGATTGGCTGAAGACAGTGGAGAAGATGCTCACCATCACGCATTGCACTGATAGGGAGAAGGTCTTGTATGCTTCAGGCCGACTTCGTGGGACAGTGTCATCTTGGTGGGATGCCTACATTGCTGCTCATGCCACCCCTGATGCTATCACTTGGCAGGAGTTCACCACCAGCTTCAAGAGCCACCATATACCTGCCAGCCTTATGAAGTTAAAGAAGAAGGAGTTCCTGGCTCTCAAGCAGAAAGAGATGACAGTGACAGAGTACTTGGACAAGTTCGTCGAGTTGTCTCGCGATGCTCCTGAGGATGTTGCTGATGATGAGAAGAAGCAGGAGCTTATGTCTCACACCTTTCCATCCTTCCAGCATCTGATAGACAAGGCCATTAGCTTGGAGCATAAGCGTAGGGAGTTGGTAGAGCTGAAGAGGAAGGCCGCCACCCCTATGCAATCTGGGAGTAACACTCGCCTCCATTTTACTCCACCACAAGAGACACCACTCCATTCTGAAGGCCTGAGTGAGAACTTTGGGCAGCAACAACAGTTTCAGCAGCCAGTGCAGCAGACTCCACATCGTGGTTTTCACCAGGACCGTCAGATAGTACCAGTTGGCACCCCAATGAGGAGTAGCACTTCAGAAGGTACTGCTTGCTTCAAGTGTGGAGAGGTTGGGCACTATGCAACTGCGTGTCCCAAGAGGAATGCTCCCAACACTCCAGTGCAGAGTCAGCAGATGCAGCAGGTAAGGGATAGGAGCCAGACCCCACAGGGAAATAAGAGACAACACAGCTACGCACGTGGCAAGGTGAATCACATGAGTGTTGAGACCGCTCAGGAGAACCCACGAGTAGTTCTTGGCATGTGTCTTGTCAACTCCGCCCCCACCTCAGTTTTATTCGATAGTGGAGCATCTCATCCTTTCGTGACTTCTCAGTATGTAGCTAAACATAACATCCCCATGAGCATCATGCCATGACCCATGCTAGTCAGTTCAGCAAAAGGGATCATTAAGGCACTATACAGGTGTAATAATGTCAACCTTCAGATTTCGGGTAAGGATTTTCTAGCCGATCCCATAGTATTGGATTCCAGTGGCATTGATGTGATACTTGGGATGGGATGGTTGATCAAGTTTGATGCGATGATTCAGTGTGCCAAGAAGTCAGTTCTTCTCACCAGTTCAGATGGGGAAAGGATTGAATTTGCAGTTGCTCTACCTTCAAAGACAGATTGTACAGTAAACCAATTGAATGGTAAATCTTTGGAGGATATCAAGGTTGTATGTGACTTTCCAGATGTGTTTCCAGATGATCTGCCGGGTATGCCACCTGATCGAGATGTTGAGTTTGTTCTTGATCTTTTACCTGGCACTACCCCTATTTCTAAGCGTCCATACAGAATGTCTAGTGATCAATTACTTGAGCTTAAGAAGCAGATTAAGGAGTTATTGAAAAAGGGATTCATTCGTCCTAGTTCATCACCTTGGGGGGCACCTGTTATCTTTGTGGAGAAGAAAGATGGTACTCAGAGGATGTGTGTGGATTACAGATCGCTTAATGATGTCACTATCAAGAATAAGTATCCATTGCCCCGTATTGAGGATCTGTTTGATCAGATGAGAGGTGCTAAGGTATTCTCAAAGATTGATTTACATTCTGGTTATCATCAGATGAAGATCAGATTATCAGATATTCCTAAGACGGCATTCACAACTAGGTATGGACTCTATGAGTATACAGTCATGTCTTTTGGATTGACTAATGCACCTGCCTACTTTATGTATCTGATGAATAAGGTGTTTATGGAGTATCTGGATAAGTTCGTTGTGGTATTCATTGATGATATTTTGATATACTCCAAGAATGAGGAGGAGCATGAGGAACACCTAAGGCTTGTGTTGCAGAAGCTTAGAGAACATCAGTTGTATGCTAAATTCAGCAAGTGTGATTTCTGGTTGAAGGAAGTCTCTTCCCTTGGACATATCATCACCGATGGAGGTATTTCAGTTGATCCCGGGAAAGTTAGTGATGTGTTGAAGTGGGAGCCACCACGGATAGTCAAGGAGATCAGGAGTTTTCTTGGCCTTGCAGAATATTATCGTCGATTCATTGAAGGATTTTCTAAGATAGCGAAGCCTCTCACATCATTATTGGAGAAGGATAGGGAATTCAAATGGACTGATGCATGTCAGGCCAGTTTTGAGGAGTTGAAGAAGAGATTGACCACAGCTCCAGTACTAGTGATGCCAGATCTGCAGAAGAGTTTTGATATCTATTGTGATGCATCTCGACATGGTCTTGGTAGTGTTCTTATGCAAGAGGGACATGTTATAGCCTATGCATCTAGGCAGTTGAGGAAGCATGAGTTGAATTATCCTACACATGATCTAGAGTTAGCAGCAGTGGTACATGCTTTAAAGATTTGGAGGCACTACGTTATGGGAACCAAGTGCCAGATTTATACTGATCATAAGAGTTTGAAGTACATTTTCACTCAGAAGGACTTGAATCTGAGACAACATCGCTGGTTAGATCTGATCAAAGATTATGATTTGGAGATACACTATCATCCTGGGAAGGTAAACTTGGTTGCAGATGTGTTGAGTCGGAAGGGACAAGCTAACATGGCACTAGCATTCCAGTTGCCTGATGAGTTGATGAAGGAGTTTGAGAAGCTCAATTTGGGGATGGTTGCTCAAACTGAGGGAGTTGCCTTAGAAGTAGAATCTACCTTGGAGCAAGAGATACGTAAAGGACAATTAGAGGATACAGAGATTAAGGAAATCAAGGAAACTATGGAGAAAGGTAAAGCTCCATATTTCACAGAGGATGATCAAGGAACTATATGGTTTAGAAATTGGATTTGTGTGCCAGATGTGGGAGATATTAGGGAGACTATCCTGAGAGAAGCTCACGATTCAGCTTATTCCATTCAACCCGGTAGTACTAAGATGTACCAGGATCTCAAGCAGAGGTATTGGTGGTATTGGATGAAGAGAGATGTAGCCGCTCATGTAGCTTTGTGTGACACCTGTCATCGAGTTAAAGCTGAGCATCAGAGAAGACCAGCTGGATTACTTCAACCATTGAAGGTGCCTGAATGGAAGTGGGAAGAGATTAGTATGGATTTCATAGTGGGATTGCCACGAACACCAGCTGGGTATGATTCTATATGGGTAATAGTGGACCGATTGACGAAAGTAGCTCACTTCATTCCAGTGAAGACTACTCACTCAGGTGCTAGATTGGCGGAGCTATATATGTCCAGGATTGTGTGTTTGCATGGTGTACCTAAGAAGATAGTGTTTGATAGAGGTACACAGTTCGCATCTCGTTTCTGGGAAAAGCTTCACGAGTCCATGGATACGAAGTTGAATTTTAGCTCAGCTTATCACCCACAGACAGATGGATAGACTGAGAGGACTAATCAGATTCTAGAGGATATGTTGAGAGCATGTGCTCTGAAGCATGGAGGAAGTTGGGATAAGAGTCTGCCATATGCCGAGTTCTCCTATAACAATAGCTATCTGATAGCAAGTCTAAAGATGGCACCTTTCGAGGCATTGTATGGAAGGAAGTGCAGAACTCCATTATATTGGAGTGAGACAGGAGAGAGTCGATTGTTTGGAACTGACATCATTAAGGAGGCAGAAAGGCAAGTTCAGATCATCAGGGATAATTTGAGAGCCGCTCAGTCTAGGCAGAAGAAGTATGCTGACACAAAGAGGAGAGACGTGGTTTTTCATGAAGGCGATTATGTGTACCTCAAAGTATCACCGATCAGAGGTTTACGCAGATTCAAGGTTAAAGGGAAGTTGTCACCTCGATTTATCGGACCCTTTAGGATCGCTGAGAGAGTGGGAGAGGTAGCTTACAGATTGGAGTTGTCAAATCAGCTCTCAGATGTGCATGATGTGTTTCATATCTCTCAGTTGAAAAAGGGCTTTCAACTGCATGACAAAGAGCCATTGCCTATGGACGGATTGGAAGTTAAGGAAGACCTCACCTATACTGAACATCCTATCAAGATCTTGGATACTTTAACACGGGTTACAAGGAATCGGGTGATTAAGATGTGTAAGGTGCAGTGGAGTAATCATGCAGAGGATGAGGCAACCTGGGAAAGAGAGGATGAATTGAAGGAAGATTACCCTCATCTCTTCGATGATCCATCCGAATCTCGAGGACGAGATTTTTCTTAAGGGGGTAGGATTTGTAACACCCTAAATTTACTCTTTTGCATTTTTCTAAAATTTATTAGAATTTATTTTGAGCTTGTTAAGGATTTAAGGATTTTCTAAGGTTTAATGTGATTTATAGGCATTTAAATGTTTTCCACAATTTAATTAATGAATATAGGAGTTGAATGTTGCATACATGATGGTGCATTATTTTTTGAGTGTTTGAATTCAAATTTGTGTTGAATTCACATTTTTGTTTGAAGTTCAAAAGAATTCAAAAAGTATCTTTACCCCTCCCTCTCCTTTCCTGTTGTTGCGCCGGCCTGTTTAGCTCTAGGTCTGCCGGACCACCCTCAGTTCCTGGCCCAGTCCACCGCTCCCCCTCCTCCTTTCCGTCTCAGCTGCTCGGACCAGCCAACTCTCAGCCCACACCGCGGCCCACTCTTTCTCCCCGCCTTGAGCCGCTGACCGCTGGGCCCCATCCGTCATCCCCAAGCTCTCGCTCGAGCTGGAGTGCGGCACGAGTCTGATCGAACCCGACCGTGCCTTGGTGCTACGTCCCGCGCGTCTGGTCCCGGGCCTGTACGACAAGGCCACCTCCCCGCGCCCTTATATAGCCGCCGCCACCTCTCCGCCCTGGCTTTTGCCCTAGTTTCCGCAGCACCAAGGGCCGCCGCCGAGCTCCAAACCCTAGGCGAGGCCGCCGCCGTCGATCATCGCCCGTGCAGCCTCTCCGTTGGTCCTGTGTACTCCGGAGCTTCGCACAAGGGTAAGAAGGCTAGGGGTACCGCTTGTGGTCGTTCTCATACCCCGCATCGCACGTGCGAGCTCACCGGAGCACGATGCAACGCCGCCGTCCGCCCCTCTGAGCTGCGCGCCATCTTCGTCGTTCAAACCGCCGCAAGAACTCTCAGGCAGAGTTCGCCATCATCCCAGCTTGCTCTAGGGCCAATCCCCATCTCTTTTCATGGCCTGAAGCTCGATTTCGAGCCAACTCCGGCGAGGTTGCTGCGCAACAGCGCCGTGCGCCGCCGCTTGCGCCGCCGACGCGCATAACCGCCACCGCCCGCCGTTGATCTTCCAACGAACGGCCCAGATCTAACCTAGATCCAGTCAAACCGCCGGCATACCGGTAAGCCCTACCACTTTTGCTAAAGAGTCCCCCAGGTTTTCCTGTTTTATGTTTAGGTCCTTCCACCGTATAAAAACCCTTGCATGTAGGTCCTGTTTTCCTCGTTTTAGCCCCCGAGCTTTCTAGTTTTCACGCCCGAGATCCGACCCTGTAGTTTTACACCTTAGACCTTACGTTTTTACGCATAATTATGGTTTAGGCCCTAGTTTCTTGCACTTAAACCCCCTGGAAGTTTAGTTTTCTCGCAGATATGCCCCTGAACCTTGTATAGCTCATATCTTTTGCGTTTTAGCTCCGTTTTCAACGTTCTTTATGTCCACGGGTTCGTATCGACGAGTAGAATAGTTTAGTGCAGCTTTTGTTCCTATTTTCAATGATTGGTGAATTGTTTCTTATTTTATTATGTTGCTCCTTTGCATGAGAATGTGTGATGCGTAGAGAATGAGTCGTTCGTGGAATTTCCTGAAGGAGAAGTTTTTGAAGACTCTGAGCAGTTTCCGGATCTTGTGAGAGGCAAGTGTCCTTGGTCATTCCCGCTTTGTCCTATTTAAACATGCATTTACACATTGTATTTACTTTATTGCTCTGCATTAATTTTGATGGGTTCCTATTAAGGATGATGACTAGAATCTTTTGACCATTGCCTTGTAACCGGGTTGAATAATTAATTTTGATGGTAGATGCTGCTTAGTTTGCTCAACTGGGATGGTAATGGACAACATGGATACTACTTTTATTCTCTATGTTCCTTTATGATAATTTAATTGAAAGACCATATTTATTAATCGAAACATGGAGCGACCACCCAGGACAACAGTGCAACCACAAGACTATATGGCTCTGGCTTGGCTTATTAATTAGGGACTCTAGTGTTGGGGTGACCTTACCGAAAGGGCAAGGGGGGCGTTAGTTGGGGTATAGACTCGCGTAGGGAGTTGGATTTTGCTAAGACACGGTACCTACTAGGGGACTTTATACCTTATGGCGGCTCGGAACCTTCGCGAGTTGTTTCACACTAGAGAAACTTTGTAAAGGTCTCGTAGCGTCCCTATGCAATCACACCTCGGCAGTGTGGTATGATGCCTTATCAGCATCACGTGGTTGGGTTTAAAGTTCTTTGAACTTTTACGCGACTTGTGGTGAAAGTGTACAACCTCTGCAGAGTGTAAAACTAATCGATTAGCCGTGCTCACGGTCAAGAGCGGCCTGGACCCTCACATGATTAATTTATGGAAGTTGAAATTAAACTGATGCTTTTACTTTATGTTGCTGATGCTCTACATTAATTATGGGATGGTATACACTTATACTTTATTAGTAATCAGGTGCTAACAAAACCAACTAAAATGCTAAAGTGCTTAAACCTTTTGGCCATCCACTTGTACAGCCTTGCATGTTTATTATGTTATTCTCCCCTTGCTGAGTACGGCATGTGCTCACGCTTGTTTTTATTGTTGCAACTACACAACCCGGATTGCTGCTCAGACTTGAGGATTTTCGAGAAGTACTAGGTGTATGTGCCACCAGTCAGCTGCCTGTGGAGTTTCCTCCTGAAGATCCGCTGCTAGTTGTTCGCTCTGATGATATTCTTATGAGACATTTGGTCATGTAATGGTTATAATACTCTCTTTTACGCTTTGGCACTGTATTTGGTATTCACTGAGTCATTACGTGTGTGTAGCTTGATCCTGGCGCACATGTAATTTAAGCATCTGGTTTTGGCTTATAAAACTAGGTGTGACAATTATCAATATTTTTAACATATATTTGATGTTGTGAACATTAATTTTCAATGTTGCGGATGTTGAGTTGTTTTGATGTTTCAAAGATGTGATGTTAGGTGTTGTGTCGAGGGGAAGGAGGGAGGAGGGCCCCTGATGTTGGATGTTGCACGCAACATGGGTCGCAACTTGGGTCGGTTCGGTGTTGTGTCGTGAGGGAGGAGGGTGTTGGAGGTTGATTTCCGTCAACCTAGCGACTTGTTTACCTTCTATGTTGGTATTAATTTGATATTCACACTAACGATCCTAACCCCCATTATATGTTAAGTTCGCACTCGCGCATGGTTTTCGGAGTTTATTATTTACACAGGAATCAAGAGCCTAAATGAGGACTTCCGGGTAACGTTCATCAAGGGTTTTACGAGAAGATCATGGACCCCGGGACAAGTCAAGATACAAAATGAACATGACTCCAAATAAACCAAGGACTAAAGCGTGAAGCCGAGAAGTGTCGAGGACCTAGACGGAAGATGCGAGAGTTCATACGCAAAGCACCCTTATTTAAACTGCGAGGAAAATGATGTCAAGGACCCACATGCAACTCGGCAAAAACTCAGGAAGTCGTGAGAAGCTTCGGGAAGAAAATCGGGGCGAACCGGGCCGAAAACACCCTGAGCCAGTCGGCCTGGCCCGTTTTCGTATTGGTTCGGCACGCCCTTTGACCTAGATGATCAAACAAAGTAACAAACCAGCGAACAACTGTTTTTTTGAGTTCGGACTCATCGAGCCTCAGCGGATGCCACCGCTTCGCTGCAAAAGCGGCCTCAGCCTGTCAGCCAGCAGTGCCATCAAGAGACTTTCGCAACGGCTACCCCAGGGTTCGCCTGCCACTTGCAGTTTAGGTACAACCCAGCCATGCACTGTTCACTCACAACCTTTTGGCTGGCCTCGCCTTTCGCCACGCCATATCGATTGCTTGCCGTGTTAACTTGCTCGAGCGTTACAGTGGGGAGTGCACGCCTGGCATGGCGTTCGACCGCGGGCACCACTACCAGTTCAGCACAAGTACCCGGTCACGCTAGCGTTGGCCTGGGCAGCTCCTACCCGGTGCCCAGCCGCTTCCTCAAGTGGAACCATAGCCTGACGATATCCCCGTTTGGTGTCTAGCTACTAGATGGATTTTGTCCGGCGCGGCTTATTCACTTGCGTATCATCAGTGGTGGGTGCTCGATCGGTGGCAGGGCAGCAATGCATTTGTCTTTGCCAGCAGCAGTCCTGCACAAAGCAACCACTCCCTGGATAAATTTTCTTGGTAAAAAAACTAAAACCCGAAGTGGTGAATGTGGTAATTTAAAGTATGGACAACTAGACGACTCATGTGTAAATCCGTAAAAACTTGTTCATAAGGGTTGGCAAAAAAAATGTGTGAGAGATGAAAGAGTTGTTTGAGTGCTATATATGGTAAGGAGAGAAAAAAAAATACATGTATGAATGCGTGTACTTTTGTTTGCGGCAGCATACACGATGTTTCACGAATAATGGTGTGCGGTCCAGTTTGTTGTGGGTTGTCATCCATGCCAGCATGAGTCATGAGAATGACGCTACGGATGTTTGTGTCGTATACGACCTTTAGCGCCCCCCTATATATACCCCCTAGCGCCCCGAACAAACGCATCGGTGCCGCATTTCACCTCTCTTCGCCGCCTCGCCTCTTCCCCTTCTCCCAACAACCCTAGCCTAACTCAACCAGATCCCAAATCCCACTTCACATCCAATCCTTTGTGCTCGCGTCCATCGCCACTTTTGTGACCTCGTGATTGAATCCGTCGACCTTCATCTCTATTTATGTTGCAATATATAGGACTAACTCTATCATCTCCAGGAGCACAGAAGGGGTAGGAACCTCGAATTCGACGGCGTGCATGGGTCAAAGCTACATGAGGATGAGGAAAGTTTAATTTCAAGCCTTGTGACAACACGAAGAAGCATCACATCAAGTCGGATCTGGTAAAGAACCTTCCTCGATTTTTTTTTCTGATTTACTTATTTTGTGATGGATTTCTATAAATCTAGATTTTGGTTGGTTGATTTATTATGATTTTTCATCCACAAATAGAAACATGTGAAACTATGGTCCTCTTCTTTTCTTTATTAGATGGTTGCCCACATCCTCTGATTAGGTTGGGAAACAAGGGAAAAGGAAAAGTTATGGTTCAGTTTTATGATTTTTGCACTTCTCACTGTTTTTGGTAACAAAAAAAATCTTACTTTATACTAAGCTCAAGCATTTTTCAACTTTACCACATCCGATTTATTTTTTTTTTCTCAAATAGATTTCGCTTTATTAGAATTGGGTGAGCTCCAAAGAGCTTTTTAGATGTGGTGGATGGGAAGTTGGGCCTTGCCCAGCACCCACCACCGACGCAAGCACGCAGCGCCGGATAAGAACACGGGGGATATCGTCAGATGAGGCGGCCGAGGTCCGGCAGGAGCAGCCGAGCAGGCCTCGACGCCCGCGCGCGGCTGGACTCTTGCGGCCAGATCGGAACCGTTGCGTTCCCCGCCGAACGACACGCGTTTGTGCCGCGATCTCGGTACGCAGCGTCAGCACGAACACGACACGAAAAATGATGGTCCATCTAAACATGAAGGCAGCCTAATAAAGTTTCGGTCTGCCAGCTTATTATCCCGGCCCAGCTCATGAACTTTTCATATACCTCATCAAACCCTAATCCCCACCCATCCCCATCCCACTAGCCGCTGACCGCCGTCACCCATCGTCCCGGGTGGCACCACAGCCGCGGCCGTCGCTGCCACCGGCCAACACCGTCGCGCTCCTCCACTCCACCTCCTAGCCGCCTCCATCCCTCCACTCCTCCTGTCAAGGCCGGGCAGGGGACGACTAGTAGTGCGCCGCCACCGTGGGGGTGCGACCACCAGGCGGGCAAGCACCGCCGCTGTGGGGCGCGGTTGGATGCCACACCGACCGCCGCTGCCGATGGGGCACCACCAGATGGGGATTTTTTTTATTTCTTGAGTTATGAATTTTATTTGTGTGTATGAATGATGGATTCATGAACTTCACTGATTTTTCGTAATGGCTTTCTTAATCTTTGCACCTTGATTTGAATTGCTCCTCTCTTGCTTGGGCTGGCACTAGCACGTCGTGCTAGCCATGCCAGCGGGCTGACATGATACGACTAAGTGAGATGTGTGTCGTGCGTGGGACAAGAGCTAGCACGGCGTGCTGGTACGCCACGACACGACTAACGCCTCATGCCGAACCGTGTGGTGTGTGGGCCAAAGAGCCGGCACGATGCGCTGACACGCCATGACGCAACTATCGTCTCGTGCCTAACCGTGTCGTGCGTATTCCTGTTGTGTCGTGTTCGTGTAGTGTCGTAGTGGACGGTCCAGTTGGACATCTATAACTTGTAACGCTCGAAGCAAACACGGCAAGCTATCGACGTGCCTTGGCGAAAAGGTGAGGCCGCCAGCTGGACGGCACGAGCGGGCGGCATGCTGGTTTGGACGCACACAGCCTCTTAAACCGTAGCCATTTTGAGGCAGCCGAGCAGGCCCAACGCGGGCGCGCGCGGCTGCACACTTAGCACGCGGGTGTGCAGTCCCCCACATGACGCGTGATCCAGGGAAAGAAAAGCTCGCACTCACCGCCGTAATGCTCAAAGCAAACACGGCAAGTGATCGACGTGGCTGGTGAAAGGCGAGGCCAGCCGAAAGGCGCGGGTGGGCTGTATGGTTGCAAGCACACGAGCTCTTAAACCGCAGGCATTTAGCGGCAGGCGTTGCTGTGATCTCAATAGATCACCTATCGTTTCTGTCAAGAATGCCGAGCAGTATTGTTGCGCTGGCGTGACAGGCTGTGGCGGCGACGAGAGCCTCGGCAACCCGGCCGCCTCCCGCGCCGCCCAGCCGTCGGCCCTTGCCGCCGCCGCCGCCTGCCTCGCCAGCTCCACAATACTACTCGGCATACTCCATGGAAACGATAACTGATCGATCGAGATCGCGGCGACGCCTGCCGCTAAATGCTTGCCGTTTATGAGGTCGCGTGCGTCCAAACCAGCCACTCAGCCCACCCACGCCTACTTCCGGCTGGCCTCACACCTTTTCGCCAGGCCACGTCGATGCCTTGCCTTGTTTGCTTCGAGCATCAGCGGCAAGCACTGCTAGCTTTTCTTTCCTGGACTCGCGCCGCGTCATGCGCGCGGTGGGGACTACTGCACGCCCGCGTGTCGTTCGGCGGCGGGCGGCGTTGGGCTGCTCCTGCCGGACTTCGGCCACTTCGTCTCAAGTGAAACAAGTGACCATATCCCCGGCGGGTGTGGCTTGCTTGCGTCGTCGGTCCCGCACCAAGCAACTGCCCTTGTGATAAATTCTCTTGGTAAAAAGATGAAGTAGTAAATGAGATATATTTTGTCAAGTAACGGACGGATGAGCAAACTACTTGGTAATAAGGTTTGGAGAACAATTGGAATTTGAGAGACGAGAGAGAGAAAGAAATTCTAAGCATTGGATTTGTGTATCTTTATTTGCGGTTGATTAAATGGTGTTTCACGAGTGTTCTCAAGTGTGAGGCGGGATGTCATGTGTTGCGTGCTATCGAGGTCGTCCATGTCGCGAGAATGTCGCTACAAATTATATGTATATATCTAGATATGGCCTTTTTAGTCCCTACATAGTACTGTATACCACTAGCGGCCTATGATCGAAAGCATGGACACCTCATTTCTCATCTCTCTGCTGCCTTCTCTCTTCCTCTTCCCGCTACAGCTAGCCCTAGCTTAAATCAATCAAATCCAACTTCACTTCCAATCCTTTATGAGTAACTGTCTACAAGACCTCAAAAGGGTTAGGAATTTCAAATTCCACGGCACGCATGGGACAAACTTATATGAGGGTAAGGAATGTTTATTTTGAACGTTATCGACAACATGAAGAAAGCATCATATATCATCTAGTACCTCCGTCCTCGAATATATGACGTTTAGGACAAGCAAATTAGTTTATTTTTAACTAAATAGCTTGTCCTAAAGGACATATATTTAAGAACGGAGGGAGTACAAGCTAGACCTGGTAAGGACTTTGCTCGGACCTTTTTTCTGATTTACTTATTTGGGGATGAATTTCTATATATCTAGATCTTGGTTTAGTTGATTTATTGCGATTTTCATCCACCAAATAGAAACACGTCGAAGCATGCATGCCCCCTTTCTCTCGTTTATTAGAGATGTTTGCACACATGCTCTTATTAGGTTGGGAAACAAAGAGAAAAGGTAATGTATGAGTTAATTTGTTTCTTATTTCTTTTGCAATTCTCACCGTTGCAAGCTCGTCTAGCTTTCCATTTTTGTCTTGTAGGAAAGGGTTCACTTCTCCACTGTTTGGGCCTGTTTGGGACTGCTGTGCTCCAAGATTTTCAGCTCCACTTCATCTTTGTCCAGCCAAACACCTTCAGCTCCTAACCCTCTGCTCCAAGAAAAAGGTGGAGTTTTGGGCCAACTCCACGTTTTTCCTAGAGCACCTCAAAGGTTACTCCACAAACCCATGTTTTCAACTCCCTCACAGAGTTGTGGCAATATTACCCACCAATGACACAGGTTACAAAGAAAAATGGTTCTTTTCTTTCCTTGTCTTTCCCATCGCAAAGTCACGGACTCCTTCCCCACCGTGCTCCTCCTCTCTCTGAGCTGCGCCACCGCTACCGAGCCCCCTCCCCCCGGTCCGCCGAAACTTCACCCCTTCCCTCCAGTCCCGACGTGAGAACGGGCCATGGATGGCACTCACGGGCTAACACCCCCACCCGAATTGTGGAGGCGCTCGCGGTCTTGCGCCGTGCCGCATCACACCGGGCTGTAGGCGCCTCCACCTCACCTTGTGTCGCGCCGTGCCGGGGTTGTTGGGGGCGGGCTGTGGGGCACCGTGCTGTCCGCCGTCCTGCACTGCTGCAGCACCCTTGCCCCTACGGCCTTCAATTTCGTCAAGAAGCCATGCACTGCCTCTATGGCTGTAGTTCACAATGTGGATTGCTAAAACATCCAACTGATTACAAAGGAGAAGAGAAACACCATGACCCGTGGGAGAGGGAGGTGGATTTTGCTGTCTTGATGGCTTGATTATCTTCTTCTCTGCCTCTCTGTCCCCACTCACCATCCGAGAAAGCTAGCTGCCCCAAATCGAGCACTGCGAGGCTCCTGCCAATGACGAGCTTGAGGCTGGCGGGACCCCTGCTAGCCGCGAGGGAGTGGAAGGGAGGGTGCGCACCTCCGCCATGGATCCGCCGCAGTTGCCGCTCCGTCCTCCTCACTTCATCCAGCTGATCCACGGCCACGACACCACGCGGGTGAGGAAAGCCCGCCCCTCGCCGCTGCTTCCTGCTGTGGTTGCCGGAGGAACCACACCCGCGCCCGCGTCGAGCAAGAGAGGAGCGTCGAGGAGGGAGGACAGCCGGTGAGAAGAACAACAGTGGAGGATGATGCGCATAGGAGGAATCTTACTAAAACTTTTCTTCATTGGAATTGGAGCAGAGTTCTATTCCAATCAGACACATTAATTAGCTCCATAAACTCCATAGTGGAGCTACTTTTTTGTAGAGTTGGTGGACCAGAGCTGCCAAAATAGGAGAAGAGGGGTCCCAAACTGGCCCTAAGTGAACATGCACGTAGAGGTAGAGCTAACAGATTTCTTGTTGGTTCTTTGTCCACGTTTCCTCCTCCCACTGCTAAACAGCCAAATTAAAAGGTGCTATCTAAAACACAATGAAGAATTTACTGTGCATACGGTGAGACCAGCCCATACTATTAGATCTCATGATCAAGAGACAAATGCATAGTTAAGAGGCTCACAGTTGGAGTGGTAAAAGTCACTGGTTGGGGGGCTCTATCGTTATCAAGAGAACAGAGGTCCCCTTAGTTAGCGACTGACTGATGGGGCCCACCAATTCAAGCCCCTTGACACCGGGCTTAGCGAGTTCAAAGATAGCAATAGGAACTGGCCGCCCGGGATGACATCCCTGTGACTAGGGATGAAAACGGATCGGATACGGACGGATACTGCGGATACAGATACAGATAGTTTTTCTTTCTCGGACTGAATTCTCGGATCGAATACGGATACGGACAATATATTTTTTGTCGAATAGTGATATTCATCATATTTGGATCATAAAAATTCAACTTTGAATTTTCGGATACTAATGCGGTACGGATAGTTACGGATATTAAATGTCCGGATTCGAATACGGTCTTACCATTTGAGTGTCTGAACCTTTCGGTCGGTCGGTCGGACGGATAATATCCATACCACTTTCATCCCTACCTGTGACGTCAGCCCCCGGAGGGCCTCCAGGCATGGTCTTCGCTTCGACCGGAAGGAAGAGCGACATGGGAACCGAGGAAGGACAGTTGACACGACGACACAGCACAGGCGGCCGCTCCGTCCGTAAAAGCATCATGATTAAGGGGACAACATAAGGACTCATGCCTGCAGGGCCCGTCGGGTCGCCAGCCTAACACTGGCGCTCCGCTGAGGCAGCGTCAGCCGCCCTCAGGCCCGCCTCCATACTCGCCCGGATGCGGAGAACCTGCGTGGAGAAGGAGCGAAGGCGGGCTCCACTGACACTAAGGCAGCGTTTAGTTGGTGAAATTTTAGGTGAAAGTGGTGAAATTTTTGCATTAGGAAACGTGTTCTGTGAGAGGTAGCACGGTCTGCGATGCGAAAATTTTGGAAATTTTTAGCGAACTAAACAGGGCCTAAGTGGGGCCTATGAGAAGACAGAAGAGGGGCTCATCTGAGCGGAGTAGGTGGATGAACTCTCTCGTGATACATCCCGAGAGGGGTTCCGGGAGGCTCTCTTGGGAGTCTCCCGGCCCTTAACTCGATCGGAAGAGACCCCTGACAAACATGACAAGGGTTGTCACGGCACGAGGCAACCGTCCGCTCCGGCCATCGAGGGAGAGCGTCACGTTAAGGAGTCAACTGCCGTTGACATCATGTTGTCCAGAATGAGATCACTCTGAACTTTTATTTGTAACAACTTGCTCGAGCGTTACAGTAGGGGGACTGCACGCCCGACGTGGCGTTCGACCGCGGGCACCACCATCAGTTCAGCGCAAGTGTGTCCAGCCACGCTAGCGTTGGCCTGGGTTGCTCCTGCCTAGTGCCCGGCAACTTCCTCGAGTCGAACCATAGCCTGACGATATCCCCATTCGGCGTCGAGCTACTAGATAGATGTTGTCCGGTGGTGGGTGCTCGATCGGTAGCAACGCAGCAATGCGTTTGTCTTTGCCCGCAGCAGTCCCGCACCAAGCAACCACCCCCGTGATAATTTTTTTTGGTAATAAAAAAACTAAAAACTGAAGTGGTGAATGTTACTCCCTCCATCCTTAAATATATGATGTTTAGGACAACAAAATTAATTCATTTTCAACTAAATTTCTTATCATAAACGTCATATATTTAAGGACGGAGGGAGTATATATATTTTCAAGTGGACAACTAGACTCATGCGTAAAGGTAAAAACTTGTTCATAAAGGTTGGTAAAAAAAGAACGAGTGGGAGATGAAAGAGTTTTTGAGAGTGCTATATATGGTAAGGACTGAAAAAAAAATCACAAGGACTGAAAAAAAAACATTTATGAATGCGTGTACCTTTGTTTGTGGCTGCATACACGACGTTTTACGAATAATGGTGTGCGGTCCAGTATGGTGTGGGTTGTCGTCCACGCCAACGCGAGTCAAGAGAATGACGCTACGGATGTTTAGTCCCTATATATACCCCTAGTACCCCCGAACATACGCATCGGTGGCGCAGTTCCCCTCTCTCCACCGCCTCGCCTCTTCCCCTTCTCCCAACAACCCTAGCCTAACTCAACCAGATCCCAAATCCCACTTCACATCCAATCTTCTGTGCTCGTGTCCATCGCGGCTTTGTGACCTTGTGATTGAATCCGTCGACCTGCATCCCTACTTATGTTGCAATATATAGGACTAACTCTATCATCTCCAGGATTGCAGAAGGGGTAGGAACCTCGAATTCGACGGTATGCATGGGTCAAAGCTATATGAGGATGAGGAAAGTTAAATTTCAAGTCTCGTGACAACATGAAGAAGCATCACATCAAGCCAGATCTGGTAAAGATCCTTGCTCGAATCTTTCTCTGATTTACTTATTTTGTGATGGATTTCTATAAATCTAGATCTTGGTTGGTTGATTTATTATGATGTTTCATCTACCAAATAGAAACATGTGAAACTATGGCCCTCTTCTCTTCTTTATTAGATGGTTGCCCACAGCCTCTTATTAGGTTGGGGAACAAGGGAAAGGAAAAGGTTATGGTTCAATTTTATGATTTTTGCACTTCACACTGTTGGTGGTAACAAAAAAATCTTACTTTATATGAAGCTCGAGCATTTTCCATCTCTACCACATCCGATTTAATTTTCTCTCAAATAGATCTAGATGTGGGGGTATATGTATCTGACGGATCTAGAGGACGCTTTTTAAGGTTCGGGGCGACGATGGTAGATAGGGTAGTGGGAGGTGCTGCCGGAGCCGAGGCGGTGGGGGCTGCAAAGCCATCTCACGACTGCGGTGACGCTCGCATTGTGTCACACGCGTGGCCGCGTGGGGAAGGAGACGAGCTGAGGGAGGGGGGGGGGGGAGTTCATCAGTTTTGAATTTAGTTACTACAAAGTTCAAGTGCAGGAAAGACAGTCGAACACATAAGATTAATACATTGACGATCCCTTTTATTTCTTAGGAAAAGGTTAGCTTTTCCAATTTTTTAACTGAACACGAAGCCGGTGCTCACACAGCAGACGAGTTCGTGAAATTATCCCCAACCACAGATTTGTCGGGCTCGACGGCCATTGCCGGCATGTGGGGTAGCTCACGGTGGTTAGGGCCGGTGGTCGCCGAGCTCGACTCCGCGCTGCTACTCGCCGAAGTGTCGGGGACCAGATCGTTGAGATCGGGTACGCCCGGCGCCAAAGCCACCGCGTAGAGTCCGCCGCCAGCGGCGTCAGAGCCTGGACGGTAGTGTAGCTGCATGTACTGTGGCGCCGCCTCACGCCGGAACGCGGACGCCGGTGGTGCGGCGCGCTCCGGGTGTTGTGCCGCGGCGCCCGCCTGCGCAGGAGTCCAGCAGCGGATTAGCAGAGCTTGAAGCCGAGGCGCCTGCTGCTGCTCGCTCGGGGGCTCCGGAGCACGCCTTGAGATCCGCCGCGGCGGCCTCCCTCGCCGCCGGCGCCGGCGAGAGCTCAGGGAAGTTGGGCCTTGCCCAACACCCGAGGACGCTCCTCGCGGCGGCGTCGTAAGCGTAGGCTGCCTCCACGGCACTAGCGTATGAGCCGAGCCGGATGCCCTTCTTCAAATACGGGTGCCAGAGCGTAGCACCGTACTTCGTGCGTCTCTGATGCACGCCGCGGTACCTCGTCGCCGGCAACCCGGCCGCCTCCCGCGCCGCTCGGCCGTCGGCCCTCGCCGCCGCCGCTGCTTGCCACGCCAGCTCCACAAGACTGCTCGCCATCCTCGACGGAAACGATAGCGCTGATCGAGATCGCGGCGACGCCTGCCGCTAATAAATGCGTGCGTCCAACTCCAACCCAGCCACTGCACGCCGCCCACTCGGGCCTTCCGGCTGGCCTCGCCTTTTCGCTTGGCCACGTCTATCCTTTGCGTGTTTTCTTCGAGCGTTACGGCGGCGAGCGCTGCTAGCTTTTCATCCCCGGACTCGCGCCGCGTCATGCGGTGGAGACTGCGCGCCCGCGTTTCGTTCGGCGGCGAACGCCACATCAGTTCCGATCCGGCTGCAAGTGTCCAGCCGGGCGGGCGGGCGTTGGGCTGCTCCTGCCGGACTTCGGCCGCTTCGTCTCAAGCCAAACAAGTGACGATATCCCCGTGTTCAATACCTCTACCAGATGTTGTCCGGCGCGGCTTGCTTGCGTCGGTGGTCTTAATTTGCATGGCGGTAATTCTCTAGGTAAAAACGATGGAGTAGTAAATCAGATATTTTGTCAAGAAATGGTGGGGTTTTTTTTTTTTGAGATCAAAGGAAGAATTATATATTATATCAAAACTGAGTACATCATCAAATTACAAACAGCACTCTCAAAGTACTCACGCTCAAAGCAGCTCCAAATCTCAATCCCAAACCTGTGTAAAAAAATCAAATAGAAGGCCGCACAGGCATACGCTCAGCAAGCAGGCTGAGAACAAGCGCCCAAAGAACGACGACCAACATCCCTGTAGGTTGGAACGAGCACAATCTTCTTCTTCCTTCATGCGTCTTTCTTCTTCCTCTTTCTGCCACCAATGGAGAAGAGAGATTGATCCCAATCTATTCGAAGACAGACTTAGTCTCACAAGCCTTTCACTGTGGTTGGATCTAACAACGACAAAACGGAGAAGTGGCCGGAGAAAATTATTCCATGACGACGGCACCATCCCCGCCTCAGTGTCGCCATCCGGAAACCTAAATCTCCATGTTGTCACCCCCAAAAAATTGTTGACGCCGTAGATGCCGTCGCCACCTCTTTCATCGAAGCCGCCATGGAGAGACACAAGCCTCCCTATCTCACCACCGTTGCCGGAGAGGAGGAGGAAACAAATCTCCCATACCGCAAAACGCGGCATGGAGAAACTTTAACCCTAACCTAATCACGAACTGGATTATTGGGAAAGATGGATCCTCCTCCTTCAGACCCCCGACAAGATGCCAGAGATGAGAAGTGAGGGGGACCAATAAGGGAGGAACAGGAGGGAAACAGGCGCCGGCGGCAGGGCATGCCGCCCGTGTCGCCGTCTGGGCGACGCGGGGGCGAGGGCGGCGGTTTTGGTTCCAGCAAAAATGGTGAGGTTTAGCAAATGACTTAATAACTAGTAACTGGCAGCGTATCCTATGGGAATCAGGCATCCTATAGAAACTTTGAAACTGCAATCATGATCATAGAATCCTCATCTGATGGATAGAGGTGGAGGTGTGACAATTTTTTTAAAAAACAGCGTGCCTGGACCCTTGCTAATCTCATTTTATTTTATTTTTTTGCAAATCACCCGCCTCTTCTCTTTCCCCGTCTACGACTAGCAATAGACACTGCCGCAGGAGGAGCGCCACAGACCCCGCCATGGAATCCACCGCTGACCAGCGACACGCCGCCCGCGTGCGACACCACCGCTAGAGGAACGACCACAACAGGAGAAGCGCCCGTAGGAGGGCAGGCCGCCGCGATTTGCACCGTCGGCGGTTCTTTTCAGGGGGAGCGCCGCCCTTCACCCTCCGCTGTGGATTGTCGGCTGCTCTGGGAGGCGATTTCGCCCAGACTTCTGTTGTCTCCTGCGGATGGCTGCGGATGGGGTTAACGGCTCTGAAGTCTGAACTTGCCTAGACTTCTGCGGCCATGACGAGCATCGCTGGACTCCATGGTGTCATCTGGCTCCATCTCATTCGCGGGGCGGCGGCGGCAATGCGATACACTAGGCGGCGGCGGCGGCTGGCGAATCCCAGGAGATACACGGACACGGAGTCACAACGAAGCGACACACAAAGAAGTGACGCTGGCGGGTGCGCTGGGCACCCAGATTAGGGTAGAGGTGATTTGAAAAAAAAAAGAGATTGGCAAGGGTCCAGGCGGGTGGTTTTTTAAAAAATTGTCCCACCTCCACCTCTATCCATCGGATGAGGATCCTAGATCCTGATCGGAGTTTCCAAAGTTTGCATAGGATGCCTGATTTTCATAGGATAAGCTGCCTAACTAATATGGTTTGGAGAAAAATTGGAATTTGTAAGAAATGGGAGTGGGCTAACGGTTAGGGAAAAATTATAAGCATTAGATGTGTGTGTATCTTTATTTGCGGTTGCATAAATGGCGTGAAACGAGTGTTGACGTGTGAGGCAGGATGTCATGTGATGTGTGCAACCCATGTCATGTTCATGTCATAGCAAGTCACGAGAATGATGTTACAAATACATATAGCATTTATGTCTATATATAACCTTTAGTCCCTACATATACCCCTAGCGGCCTAAGGATGAACGCGATGACCGTATCGACACCTCATTTCTCATGCATCTCTCTGCCGCCTCGCCTCTTCCCCTTCTGACTACCTAGCCTAAATCAATCAAATCCAACTTCACTTCCAATTCCTAGTGGAATCCATCGACTTTCATCGCTACTTAGAGCCTGTTTAGTTCGCCAAAATTTTTGGGCAAAATTTTTGGCAGTCCCTTCGAAGGTCTATTAGGGGTAAAAAAACGTAGACTAATTACAAAACTAATTACACGAATGGACGGGAAATCGCGAGATGAATCCATTAAGCCTAATTAATCCATCATTAGAGATTGTTTACTGTAGCATGACGTTGTCTAATCATGGCATAATTAGGCTCGTTAGATTCGTATCGAAAAATTAGGTAGGGGTTATGGAATGAGTTTTGTCATTAATCTACATTTAATACTCCTAATCAGTGTCCGAAAATTGATGTGACGGGTAGTTGGGAAAAAATTTTGATCTAAACAGGCCCTTATTGGAATATGACTAACTTTATCATCTATAGGACCACAAATGGGTTAGGAATTTCAAATTCGACGGCACGCATGGGACAAAGTTATATGAGGGCAAGGAAAAGGTCAATTTCGGACATCATCGACAACATGAAGAAAGCATCGTATCATCCAAAAGCTAGACCTTGTAAGAACCTTTGCTTGAACCCTTTTTCCGGTTTACTTATTTGTGGATGGATTTCTATATATCTATATCTTGGTTATTAGTTGATTTATTGCGGCTTTCATCCACCAAATAGAAACATGTCCAAGCATGCACCCCTTCTCTCGTTTATTAGATGTTTTGCGCACAGGCTCTTATTAGGTTGGGGTCTTGGGGAACAAGGGAGAAAAGGAAATGTTCTGGTTTAATTTCATGCTTGATTTTTTGTGTACAATTATCACCGTTGTAAAATCTTCTGGGTTTCCATTTTTATTTCGTAAAGGGTTCACTTCTCCATGTTTAAGTGAACATGCACGTAGAGGTAGAGCCAACAGATTTGAAGCCAACGATCACCTGCTCTACCTCTAAGAACAAACCATCATCAATCGGTCTCTTGTCCAGGTTATACTTACGTTCCTCCTCCCCTTGCTTGTGTGCCAAACAAAGTAAAACTGCTGGTAACTTCTTTCTTCGGGAGAAGAAAAGGTAGTGGAAACTGCCGTCAAATGAAAAGCTGCTAATATAAAATTTACGGCAATCTTTTGCCGTTCCTTTCAAAAAAAAAAGCTGCTAATATAAACACAATGAAGACATTGGTGTGGAATAAATGGCTGCTAAAAAGCCAAATAAAAAGGTGCAAGCTTAAAACACGATGAAGAATTTACTGTGCGGGGGGATAAATAATGGCTGTAAACATATCAAATAAAAAGCTGCTAAAATGCAGTGAAGATATTGTTTGGTAAAATGACTAGTTGACTACTACTAACAAATAAAAAAAATTGGACCACACGGTACAAATAAGACACGAAAACAACATGATAGTGGTCTGCAGTTAGTTTTTTCCTTTCTTTACTCTATTTTTTTTTTACTACAACCGGGTTTATGTTTGCAATTAGCTTTGTACGCAGACTATAGGGAACTGAAACGAGGTTACAATAAGTAGTTTCACTCCATCATGGCACCACATTCACTGCCTCCTTACCACACCCAGCCGAACGTGGACAAGGACGACGCACCGTTGACACGTTATCCCTGACCACGGTAGTGGGGCCGCTCGATATGTGGCGCCACCTCATGCTGGAACGGGAACGCTGGCAGGGTAAGCGGCACGACGTCGAGGAGCTGGCTGCTGCTGGCCCAAAAGCTCCAGAGCGTGCCACGCTCGCACGAGATCCACTGTGGCGACCTCTGCCACCGCTGGTGTCGGCGAGAGCTCGGAGAAGTTGGGCCTTGCCCAGCGCTCGAGCACGCTCCTCGCGGCGACGTCGTAGGCGTACGCGACCTCCACGGCAATCGCATACGAGCCGAGCCGAATGATTTTCTTCAAGAACGGGTTCTAGAGCTTGGCAGCATGCCACGTGTCACGCAGCTGCATGTCGTTGTACTTGTCGCTGGCAGCTCGGCCGCCCCCAATGTCGCACGGATATCGTCCCTCACCACTACCACCGCCTGCCTCACCAGCTCGACAATGCTGCCCGACATCCTCGATAGGAACGCTGGCTACAGCTCTTGATCGATCGAGGTCGCCGCACCGCCTCACGTGGGTAAACCTCGAGTGGTAGGCGCTTAGATCGAGAGCTTGCAAGGGTTCCGATCGAGCATGCAAGGCATTGTTGTCGATCTGGCAAGGCAGGCGACTGTGATGGCAAGGGCTGATAGCTATCCGGCATGGGAGGCGATCGTGTTGCCGCCGACGAGGTTCCACGGCGTGCAGATGCGTTGCACGAGGTACGCTACCGATCTCTGGAGCCCGTTCTTGAAGAAGGCCATCTAGCTCGGCTTGTATGCGACTATCGTGGAGGCCATATTTGCCTACGGCGCCACCGTGTGGAGCGTGCTTGGGTACTTGGCTAGGCTCATCTTCCCCGAGCTCTTCCCGCGACCGGTAGTGAGGGAGGTCACCGTGGCAGATCTCGCATGGGCGAGGCATGCTCCAAAACTCGCGCACCAGAGTGCATCGACGTCAATGTCAGGCGCTGCTTATTCGATGATGGGCACATGCGCCACCTAGCAGCACGCCAGTGTTCCCCTTCTAGGGCATGATGGTAGTGCCACCTGTCATGCAGCACATGTACCATCCAAGTTCCATTGCCGCTGGTGGTGGACTATATGTCCTGCCTTTTGTGCCGGGTGCACTCCATCTCAACGAGACAATGCCCAACACTCCAACGAGCAACGCATGGAAGTGGGGCTCGGCTCGGCTGCCATCGCCCCCAGGGCGGACCTAGGTAGTGATTAGGGGGTCCAAATGCCCCCCCTCCCCAAAAAAATTGAAAAGCAGTGTATTTGCTCAATTTTTCACCATATTTGCACCCTCTATAACTCAAATCTATGCACCCACAAGGTAATTGCACCCCCCCTCCAATTTGCTCTAGCTTCGCCACTAATCGCCCCTGAATCGCGCTACGAGCTGCCCAACCTGTTGGCTAAGGCCATCAAGCTTGGTCAGTCCGTTGTTAAGGACAACTTCACTAACATCGATGGCACGTCCTCGTCTGCTATGCCTATGTTTGGTTGGGCGTAGTAAGGACTAAGGAGGTAGTCACTGCGGGGTGCGTGCCATGGCAAAGGGGACGAGTGTGTGACCAGCGACTGCAGGCATATATAGCGGTTGTGATTTCCGTTTGTATTTACCATCAATATATAATTAATGTGTATGCTTCTATTTACATGGACAGATGGACTTATGTTGGTCTCCTGCTCGTGAAATATCACAATGCTGCTATCTTGTTTATCTTCCATCTATCCATAATGTATATATGTGCTTCTATTTACCTGGACTTGTGTTGGTCTCCTGACTATGGAATTGGTTGTAACTTTGTTTCAGTTTTCCTACGTCTGCATAAAAAACCTAATTGCAAACATAAATACAGTCGCAGTAAAAAAAACAAGAGAGAAAAAAAAACTAACTGCATACCACTATATTAGCAGTCCAATGTTTTTCTTATTAGCAGTCCCAGCAGCATATATGCAGCACCTGACGTCGAGGAGTTGGCTGCTGCTGGCCCACAAGCTCCAAAGCGTGCCACACTCGCACGAGATCCACTAAGGCGACCTCTGCCACTGCTGGTGCTGACGAGAGCTTGAAGAAGTTGGGCCTTTCCCAGCGCTCGAGCACACTCCTCACGGCGACGTCGTAAGCGTACGCGATCTCCACTGCAGTCGCATACGAGCTGAGCCGGATGTTCTTCAAGAACGGGTTCTAGTGCTTGGCAGCATGCCACGTGCCGCGCAGCTGCATGCCGTTGTACCTGTCGCTGGGAACACGAGTGCCTCCAATGTCGCACGGATCTGGCAAGGCAGGCAGGCGACTGCGATGGCAACGGTTGATCGCGGCATGGGAGGCGAACGTGTTGCCGACGTCGAGGTTTCGCGCCGTGCAGATGCGTGGCACGAGGTATGCTACCAATCTCTGGAACCTTTTCTTTTTTTTAAAGACGTGCAAAGCACGTTTTTCATTAAGAGAGGAGAAACAGCATCCGGGTTAGATTACAATAGGCCCGTGGCCTAACAAAAAGAAGAGAAGACGAAAACATTACACCGCTCGCACCGGGCGAACACCTAACAGCCTAGCGAGTGGGAGGAAGTCCGCACGCGCCCAAGTCCTAGCCTCTTCCAGGATCGCCGGAACGAGCGCCACCGGCATGAGAGCTTCCTTGTCATGAACGCGCCGGTTCCGCTCCCTCCACAGCGACCAACCAGACGAAGGAGTCGAAACCTTTCCTCCGTGCCTTAGCGACCTATTTCCTGGCGGAGCACCACCACTCGGCGAACCTCACCAGGCGATCCGGAGCCAGGTTCTGAAGGAGAATATGTCTGAGGGCCATAAGCCAGGTCTCTCGAGAGAAGACACAGTCCACCATCAGATGGTCCAGCGTTTCGGATTCCTGGGCGCACAGCGCGCAAGTGTCCGAGTCCCTAAGCCCGTGACGGTGTAGCCGGTCCGACGTCCAGTAACGGCCGTGCAAGACCAGCCAAGCAAAGAACTTGCACTTCCCCGGCATGTGAACCTTCCAGATCTTCCTTGCGCCGAGGATGTCGACGCGACTAAGAAATAGGGCGGAGTAGGCCGAAACCGAGGAGTAGACTCTGCTAGGCGACCATTTCCAGATGAACCGGTCAGGTTCGGTCGTGAGCCTAACCTCCTGCAGTAGGTCCCAGATGACAAGGTACTGCAAGACCACCTGCACAGTCCGGGCGTGGGTTACGTCAGCGACCCAACGGATCCTGGCCGCCCTGGTCTGCAAGGCCTCAGTGACAGTGCGGGCCCGACGCACCCTAGGTGAGACCGCGGCCCAGAGGTTAGGTGCTAGGGATTTGATGGAGCACCCGGAGAGCCAGCTGTCTTCCCAGAAAAGCGCACGGGTACCGTCCCCCACCTCCACGGAAATGGAGGCGTTGAAGAAAGCCTGGGTGGCCTTGTCCACGGGGAAGCGGAATGCCGCCCAAGTCCTGTCCGGGTCAGTCCTCGCCAGCCACAACCAACGTAGGCGCAGAGCGGTGCCAAAGACACGAAGGTTGGGCAGGCCGAGTCCACCGCAGCGAGTGGGGCAGGTGACGTTCACCCAAGCGACCAGACAGCGACCGCTCGAGGCCACCTCTGTGCCGGACCAGAGGAAGCCACGGATGAGGGTTTCAACCACGCGCAGTGCCCAGGGGGGAGATGGAAATCGCCATCGAAATGTGAACCGGGATGGCCGAGAGCGTGGATTTGGCAAGCACAAGGCGGCCACTGCGGCTCAACAGTCTGCCCTGCCAAGGGGGTAGGCGCCTAGCGACCTTATCGACCAATGGCTGCATCGCCGCTTTGGGTAGCCTCTTGATAGAGAGAGGGACCCCGAGGTAGGTGCAAGGGAAGTCGGCGATCGTGCAGGAGAGAATGGTCTGGAACCTTTTCTTGAAGAAGGCCATCTAGCTCGGCTCGTACACGACTATCGTGGAGGCCACGTTTTCCTACGGCACCACCATGTGGAGCGTGCTTGGGCACTTGGCTAGGTTCATCTTCCCCGAGCTCTTCCCGCAACCGATAGTGAGGGAGGTCACCGTGGCAGATCTCGCATGGGCGAGGCATGCTCCAAAGCTCACTCACCAGGAGTAGCTAGCGCATTGACGTCAGGCGTTGCTCATTCGATGATGGGCACTTGTGCCACCTAATTAACAACACGCCAGTGTTCCCCTTACAGGGCATGATGGTAGTGCCACCTGTCATGCGGCTCCTGTACCATCCAAGTTCCATTGCCGCTGGTGGTCGACTATATGCTCTGCCTTTTGTGCCGGGTGCACTCCATCTCAACAAGACAACGTCCAACACTCCATCAAGCAGCGCATGGAAGCGGGGCTCGACTCAGCTGCCGTCACCCCTAAACCGCTACGAGCTGCCCAACCTGTTGGCTAAGTCCATCGAGCTTGGTCAGTCCGCTGTTAGGGACAACTTCACTAACGCCGATGACACGTCCTCGTCTGCTGTGTCTATGTTTGGTTGGGCGTAGTAAGTGTTAGAATAAATGGGCCTAGAGCCATTTATTTTAATAATTAAAAAATTAAAGCCCATTGTTTTAATGCTAAGGAAAAATGAGAAATAACGTACGGGTAATTGAGGAGCCTTTTATTCGACTTATGAGGTAGACCCTTGGTACATCTCTTGTGAAGTTGAATAAAGGAGAAAGGCGTGCCACACGCGCGCTCGCGTGCTCGCTCACCTCGCCGAGGCCGTGGCCATGGCGTGTCGTGTCGAGTCGAGACGAGCTGCGGGGCGGGAGCACCTTTTTGCCATTGGAAGGGAATAATCCTTTGGCATATTCCCAACGGTGATTTGGTTTCCTTAACCGCGACCGTCCAGGTTCATCCACCACATCCCCTCCACGTCCCAGATCTGGAGCTGCGGGGCGGGAGCACCTTTTTGCCATTGGAAGGGAATAATCCTTTGGCATATTCCCAGCGGTGATTTGGTTTCCTTAACCGTGACCGCCCAGGTTCATCCACCACGTCCCCTCCGCGTCCCAGATCTGGATCTGGGCGCACCCCCTCCGCCTCCACCCGCCTATATAAGGAGGTCCTCCTCCTCCTCCTCAACTCACCAATTCACAATCCAGGTACTCCTGTTCAGGAGACCTCTCCCTTCTCCCTCTCTGTCTGCTGCTCTAGCTTTTGCATTCCCATCGCTTGCACCGCGCGCACGGTGTAGGCGAGAGCAGAGCCTCCGGAACCTCGTCCTGCTACGAAGATCCTACTCGGGGTACGCGGGTGATAAGGTTTTTGGGGAGCGTCTTCACGCGACTGCTCGCTCCCGTACGACTACTTCGTCTACTACCCGGCGACTGTACAACTACACTGCGATCATCTTCCTGCACCGACTTCGAACGACTACTTCAAGCAAGGTCCACCCACGACCATGACTGGTCCAGCGGATAACAGCGCATCGGGTGTCTTCGACACCCGTACCGCTCCTGGGTACACTCTCAAACTAATGCGGTTTCTCATATTCATGTTTAATAGTTGTTTAAACATGAACACATGCACATGCTTTGTATCACTCACGATAATTATATCCATGAAATATCTATTTAATTGTGGAATTAAAATATGCCAAAATATTACCTATCTTCTAACAATCCAAAAACCTTATTATGTTGATAGGAATATGTTTGGTGTCACTAGCTTTGCAAATGCAATTAAGCCAAAGCCTTTTGATGGTTCCAACTTTAAGAGGTGGCGTGAGTTGGCCACCCTGTGGCTCACCGCCATGAACATGATGTACGTCATCACCGGAAAAGCTCCCGAGGGTGTCTCGGGAGAAAAGTTCAATTCAGATGTAATCTGTTCCGGGGTGCCGTCATCAGCGTTCTGGTTGATAACCTGGTGGACACCTATCTCCGTTACAAGATGGGGAAGGACATTTGGGAGGCTGTTGAGGCTCAGTTTGGAGCTTCTGACGCCGGCGGTGAGCTGTACGTAATGGAACAGTTCCTAGACTACAGGGTGGTTGAAGACCGTCCTGTGGTGGAACAGGCCCATGAAGTACAGGCGCTGGCTAAGGAGCTTGAGAACTACAGCAAAGAGGCCCCATGTGTGTTGCCCAACAAGTTTGTGGCTGGAGCCATTATCGCTAAGCTGTTACATTCTTGGAGGTACTTTGCTACCTCTCTAAAACACAAGAGAAAGGAATTCACTTTTGATGACCTTGTTGCGACTCTTGATGTTGAAGAGAAGGCGAGAGCAAAGGACACACGTGGAAAGGAAACAGCCGGTCCCTCAAGTGCAAACTTTGTGCAGAGAGGCAATCCCAAGTTCCAGAACAACCAGAACAAGAGGAAGAAGCCTTCACAGAACCCGCCCAAGGCTAAGCAAGCCGACGGGCCTGATAAGAAGAAGAGAAAGCCGGGGGGTGCTTGCTACACATGTGGCAGTCCGGATCACTTTGCTGCAAAGTGCCCGGATTGCAAAGATCGCAAGGCCCCCAAGACAGTGAACATGGTTGTTAGCGAGGGTGGAGGAACATCGGGGTACGGTAATTTCTTACCTACAGTTCTTTCAGTATGTTCTTCACCAGAGTGGTGGATAGACACCGGTGCTAATATTCATGTATGTGCTGACATTTCTATGTTTTCTTCTTACCAGGTCGGGGGGACTACATCCTTGTTGATGGGGAACGGTGCCCATGCACGTGTTCTTGGTGCTGGTACGGTCACTCTGAAGTTCACTTCGGGGAAGACCATACAATTGAAGAATGTGCAGCATGTACCTACCATCAAGAAGAATCTAGTCAGTGGGTCTCTACTGTGTAGAGACGGGTTTAAGTTAGTCTTTGAGTCGAATAAATGTATCATTTCTAAGTTTGGTACCTTTGTTGGAAAAGGCTATGATAGAGGAGGCTTGTTCCGCTTTTCTTTATCGTTTGATAATAATGTCGTGAACCATGTGATGAATGATGAATCAGATGCTTGGCATTCGAGGCTTTGTCATGTTAATTTTGGTTGTATGATGCGCTTAGCTAGTTTGAGTTTAATTCCAAAGTTTACCTCTGTCAAAAATTCTAAGTGCCACGTATGTGTTGAATCAAAACAAACTCGCAAGCCACATAAGGCTGCTGAGGCGAGAAACTTGGCACCTCTAGAATTAGTTCATTCCGATCTGAGCGAAATGAACGGTGTGTTGACAAAGGGTGGTAAAAGATATTTCATGACTTTGATAGACGATAGCACTAGATTTTGTTACATCTACTTGTTAAAATCAAAAGATGAAGCGTTACATTACTTTAAGATTTGAAGTAGAAAATCAACTTGAGAGAAAGATTAAACACCTAAGGTCTGATCGAGGTGGCGAATACTTCTCTAATACTTTTGATTCATTCTGTGAGGAACACGGTATCGTTCATGAGAGGACACCGCCTTATTCACCCCAATCCAATGGGATTGCCGAAAGAAAGAACCGCACGCTGACTGACTTGGTGAATGCCATGTTGGAAACCGCGGGACTATCTAAGGAATGGTGGGGTGAGGCGATATTGACGGCCTGTCATGTCCTGAACCGTGTGCCTATGAAGAATAAGGAAGTAACACCATTCGAGGAATGGGAGAAGAAGAGGCTAACTCTTTCATATTTACGCACTTGGGGTTGCTTGGCCAAAGTCAGTGTGCCAATCACCAAGAAACGTAAACTTGGACCAAAGACGGTGGATTGTGTCTTTCTGGGGTATGCTTTTCACAGCGTCGGATATAGATTCTTGGTAGTAAGATCTGGAGTGCCTGACTTGCTTGTCGGCACAATTATGGAGTCCAGAGACGCTACATTCTTTGAGAATATTTTTCCAATGAGAGATGAAACAAGTTCATCTAGGCAAAAGTCTGTCGAGAAGGACAACTCCACCAAGCCGATGGAACTCAATGAGCCTACACTTATTGAGCATCCCGATGAGTTTAACAATGAGGCTCCTAGGAGGAGCAAGAGGCAAAGGACAGAGAAAACCTTTGGAGATGACTTCATCGTATACCTCATAGATGACACTCCTAAGACCATTGCAGAGGCCTACTCCTCACCTGATGCTGACTATTGGAAGGAAGCAGTGAGGAGTGAAATGGACTCTATCATGTCGAATGGTACTTGGGAGGTCGTTGAGCGTCCCTATGGGTGCAAGCCAGTGGGATGCAAATGGGTGTTCAAAAGGAAGCTTAGGCCCGATGGTACTATTGATAAGTACAAGGCTAGACTTGTGGCTAAGGGTTACACCCAAAAGGAAGGAGAAGACTTCTTCGATACTTATTCACCAGTCGCTCGATTGACTACTATTAGAGTACTACTTTCTCTGGCGGCCTCACATGGTCTTCTCGCCCATCAGATGGATGTCAAGACAGCTTTCCTAAACGGAGAGTTGGAAGAGGAGATCTATATGGATCAGCCAGACGGATATGTAGTAAAGGGTCAAGAAGGAATGGTGTGTAAGCTGGTGAACTCTCTCTATGGCCTCAAGCAAGCACCTAAGCAATGGCATGATAAGTTCGACAGAACATTGACCTCTGCTGGCTTTGTTGCGAACGAAGCTGACAAATGTGTGTACTATCGCTATGGTGGGGGCGAAGGAGTGATTTTATGCTTGTATGTAGATGACATACTTATCTTTGGCACGAGCCTTGATGTGATCAAGGAAGTCAAAGACTTTCTATCTCAAAAGTTTGAGATGAAGGACTTGGGAGAGGCTGATGTTATTCTTAACATAAAGCTAATCAAGGGAGAAAATGGTGGGGTGACTCTGTCACAGACTCACTATGTTGAGAAGATGCTGAGTTGGTTTGGCTACAGCAATGCTAAACCCGCCTCGACTCCCTATGACGCCAGCTTGGTTCTTAAGAAGAACTTAAGGATAATGGTAGATCAGCTGAGATACTCCCAAATCATTGGTTCCTTGATGTATCTAGCTAGCGCCACGAGACCCGACATTGCATTGCAGTTAGTAAACTGAGCCGGTTTGTTTCAAACCCGGGTAGTGAACACTGGCGTGCTCTTGAAAGGGTGATGCGCTATCTAGTAGGAACAATGAAATATGGAATTCACTATTCCGGAGACCCCAAAGTCTTGGAGGGATATAGTGATGCAAACTAGATTTCTGATGCTGATGAGTTAAAGGCCACAAGTGGGTATGTGTTCACACTTGGTGGTGGTGCTGTTTCCTAAAAGTCTTGCAAGCAGACCATCTTAACGAGGTCAACAATGGAAGCAGAACTCGTAGCATTAGATACTACCACTGTTGAGGCCGAATGGCTCCGTGAACTCCTTATGGACTTACCGGTAGTTGAGAAACCGATACCGGCAATTCTAATGAACTATGATAATCAAACTGTGATTGTCAAGGTGAACAGTTCAAAGGACAACATGAAGTCATCCAGGCATGTCAAGAGGCGGTTGAAATCTGTCATGAAATTGAGAAACACCGGTGTTATAGCCCTGGACTACATCCATACGGCTAAGAACCTGGCAGATCAATTCACAAAGGGTCTGTCACGTATCGTGATAGATAATGCATCTAGGGAACTGGGCTTGAGACCCACGTGTGTCCTTCCATAGTGGTAACCTGTCCTATGTGATCGGAGATCCCGTGAATTAGGATGGTGAAACAAGCTATGGTCTGACTGAGAGAAGAGAACCTTTGAAGTGGCTCTATCCCTGGAAAAGATGCATTTCTCTTCAACACTGTATGGCAGGCTGGTATACATACCTTAATGTGTTTCAAGTGGCTTCCATGAAACAAGGCAGTTGTTTCTTTGAAGCAAAGACATAGTCCTACAGTATGTCTTGGAGGAGCACACCTATATGAGTCAGACTACTGGTCATAGTCTATGAGATGTTGGTAATCTCTAGAAAACTCATGAAGAGGCACGGAGTATGACCCATAAGCTCCAACCCACGGGGATGCTATGTGCATCCTAGTATCAGTAATGGGCTCGGGCCAAGCTTAGATGCACAAAACTGGCAATTCAATGCATAGTCCATTGTTCAGTTGCAAATAAGTGTAACCTGAGTTCCTGGTGGATGTTCAACTTAACAGTCTCCACCGCAGTACTGGTATATCAAAACAGAAAGGGAAAATGAGAGCATTTCCAATGTGACTTGTAATTCTTGGTGGGAATTGTTAGAATAAATGGGCCTAGAGCCATTTATTTTAATAATTAAAGAATTAAAACCCATTGTTTTAATGCTAAGGAAAAGTGAGAAATACAGTACGGGTAATTGAGGAGCCTTTTATTCGACTTATGAGGTAGACCCTTGGTACATCTCTTGTGAAGTTGAATAATGGAGAAAGGCGTGCCACACGCGCGCGCGCGCGCTCGCTCGCCTCGCCGGGCCGGGCCGAGGCCGAGGCCGTGGACGTGGCCGTGGACGTGTCGTGTCGTGTCGTGTCGTGTCGTGTCGTGTCGAGACGAGACGAGACGAGACGAGAGGTGCAGTGCGGAGCGGAGGGGAGCGGAGCGGAGCGCACGGTGATTTGGTTTCCTTAACCGCGACCGTCCAGGTTCATCCACCACGTCCCCTCCGCGTCCCAGATCTGGATCTGGGCACACCCCCTCCGCCTCCACACGCCTATATAAGGAGGCCCTCCTCCTCCTCAACTCACCAATTCACAATCCAGGTACTCCTGTTCAGGAGACATCTCCCTTCTCCCTCTCTGTCTGCTGCTCTAGCTTTTGCATTCCCATCGCTTGCACCGCGCGCACGGTGTAGGCGAGAGCAGAGCCTCCGGAACCTCGTCCTGCTACGAAGATCCTGCTCGGGGTACGCGGGCGATAAGGTTTTTGGGGAGCGTCTTCACGCGACTGCTCGCTCCCGTACGACTACTTCGTCTACTACCCGGCGACTGTGCAACTACACTGCGAGCATCCTGCACCGACTTCGAACGACTACTTCAAGCAAGGTCCGCCACGACCATGACTGGTCCAGCGGATAACAGCGCATCGGGTGTCTCCGACACCCGTACCGCTCCTGGGTACACTCTCAAACTAATGCGGTTTCTCATATTCATGTTTAATAGTTGTTTAAACATGAACACATGCATATGCTTTGTATCACTCACGATAATTATATCCATGAAATATCTATTTAATTGTGGAATTAAAATATGTTAAAATATTGCTTATCTTCTAACAGTAAGGACTAAGGAGGTGGTATGCCTGCAAGGGGGCCGGATCGGTGCGACCCTGTTCGTGACCCGCGGCTCCACAGGTGGCGAAAGAGGTTCTGGGGTCGAACCGCTCCGTGCGAACACGTCGCCAGCTAGACCCGTGGGTAACCGAGGGTCGACCCTCACGCTACGGCGCGGTGCGATGTCAGCTCTAGCTAATTATTGCATGGCATGCCAGTAATTTTTCTCCGAACCAACTGCCAGCATATTAAATGAGCTCTGAGCTAAATAACCATGCCTTGCTACTGTCGTTATTTGCCTTTTTAAAAAGACTGTTGGCCTGAATATAAATGATATAAAGCCTGGTTTGAATCTTAGCACTCAAAATTACACACAATATTCTCAATACTAGTTCATTGCTAGACAGCTAGAATGATATACATCAAAAAGGAGGACACTGCTGGTCTGCTTTACTGCCTTCTGTTGCTGCTTCTCATTCTAGTCCTTCTCAAGCTAAGTCCAAAATAAAACCATTCCAGAAAACACAATGATCATATAACATTTGAAAATATCATCAAAATATGATTGACAAACAAAACTACAGATTGTCATTACAGGATATCTCATCATGGATCAATGTCATGATAAATTATAAAATATAGATGCCATTAAGGAAGCTACAAGTATAACTTTCAGGAAGAATTCAACAGTTAAAACACGAAAGATCAAGAATCGGTCTGCAATTGATACTGAATACACCTTGTCCGGTACACAAGCTGTCCTTACACCATCACAGTGCACACCATAATAGGAAGAACAGGGTTATTCAGGTTTTGTTTTCAGTCATGACAAATGACATATGACAACATCTGGCACCCTAAAGGCCTGAACTAGTCAGTAGTCAATCAGTCATTTGCACCGAACTCCTGCAGATAGTGCTCAGCATCCAAAGCAGCTATGCACCCTGCAACATATAAATCGCATGTAACTTCTAAAGATGATTTGGAGTAGAAAATATGGGCATAATAGTCGAATCAAGAGCAGACTAGTCTTTTGATTGCCAAACCAAAGAGGATACAGGATTTGGAAGAAACTGAATGCTTAGTATAATGAAAATATTTTTGTGACTGACTAACTGATGCTACTTTTAAACAGCCATCCTATATAAAATAGGCAAGAAATGGATGGGAGTGACTGCAACAACTGTACAGGGTGGTAGAAAAGTGACGCGCATTGCTGCGGCATCACCCTTTGCTGAAAGTAAAGACATTCATTTGAGCTATACAAAAGAACTCCAAAAATTACTTCCTTTCTTCAATGTCAACAAAAGATAAGCAGCTACATGTGTAGAGGGAATAGATAGGCCATGAACTTTCAAACTTGCTGTAAATCAGACAACATATGATTTATTTATGTGGCAACCACATGAGCTAACTAGATGAAAATCAGACTATAGTCAGCAAAAGAACAAGAAGAAAATATCCAGATTTCTATGACTCCAAATAAATTAATTTAGTAAATAACCAAGTCATTTGCATATTACAAACTGATAGTCAATACAAAAGTTTGCATATTGGAGATGTTAGTAGTACTAGAACCACACTGGTACTACTAACATCTCCAATTACGTGTGAAACATTCAGATTAAATGTGAAAACATAACCAATGCAACTTGAGACCATTCTTCAATCCCTCTACCCAATCCCTCTACCTCATTCCACAAATAAGTATTATAGTCATAATTGTCATGTAATAAAAAGACACAATGAATTATCATGCCACAGTTACTGGATAATACAGATCAAAAGAAATATCTCCACTGGATGAACCCCTACAGCTTACTAGTCAAGAACAAGTTAATCAAACAAGAAACTATTAGTACATGTAAATTGAAATAACATGGTGTATTTCACTAAGATCAGATGCAAGATACAGTTCTTCTTCTTCTTCTTCTTCTTCTTCTTCTTCTTCTTCTTTTTGAGACAAACAGCAGGGGAGCCCCCTTTTGAAAATTTTCGATGTATAAAGAAAGAATATGTACACTACATGGCTCAATGTCAAAAAGGGAAAAGGGAGGAAATGACTGAAATTACAAAACCAATCAGCAAGCTATGCAAGATACAGTTATAAATCAAAACACTGCAGACACCAATCCTAGTCATGATTTGTATGCATCTGTAAAAAAGATAGACTAACTCTATCTAGACTTACTTGATTCCAACAGGGGCACCAAGAACTATAGCTCCAAATGCATTAAGGAATGCTCCTGGCATGTGAAAAAAGGAGTGTTCGGTGAGATCAAAGAAATGAAAAGGAGGGAAATAATAACTAACAGGGTTCAGATCTCCAGCATGGAGCTGTTCATTTTTGGATCTGTATTTCATACAGCAACGTACTAGTGCAAGAGTTCATTTTTGGATCACTATTCATAAAGCAATGTACTAGCGCAAGAGCTCTATCATTCTCAAAATAAAAGTGCAACCAAAGTAAAGATGCAGAGCTAACCGACGGGCAAGCCAATCAATCCTCTTGCAGCAGCCTTGAAAAACTCATCGACTCTCCACCAGGGAAAAAAAGGAGTGAACCACGAGAGGAAGGAGCCAAGTGAGCTTACCTGCAGAGGGGATTCGACGGCGACGACAGGAGTGGTGGCGGAGCGAAAGTCGACGACGACGGCGACGGGGAGGGACGAGCCGCGCCGCGGGAAGGAAGCGCCGCTGCGGGAAGGGAGGAGCTGCGCCACGGGGATGCTGATCTGGTCGGCGACGAGCTCGATCTGGTTGGTGACGATGGGTAGCGGCGGCGGCGGCGGCGCCGAGCAGACGAGCGGCGATGCGGAGGGTGGGTCGACCCGAGGGTCACCACGGGTCGATGGGGTCACGACCTTTTGCTCCTCTTCTGCTCCGGTTCGATCCGGTCGCCAATTCCAGGTGCGGGTCGACTTCGCAAGCGGGTCGACCCGAACCCTGTGCAGACCTCCGAGGTGGTCACTGCGGGGCGCGTGCTATAGCAAGGGGGCAAGTGTGACCAGTGACTGCAGGCATATATAGCGGTTGCGATTTCTGTTTGTATTTAGCATCTATATATAATTAATGTGTATGCTTCTATTTACATGGACTCAGCGGCAGAGCTGACTCAAATTTAGATGGGGCAGAATAGCGTGCGCTGCCACCAACCACTGGGACGACGAGCAGAGCGCTTGACCCCACCGCAGGCCCACATGCTGCGTCACAACAGCAAGCAGTTGGATGGCTGGCCATTGAAACATTTGATGGTTCGGCCCACAATGAAGCCCAATTGTGAAATATCAGTCCAATACTAGTCTTCTTCCTCCTCTTGTCGTCCTGTGGCTGCTTGTTTCTCGGGTCAGCATCCATGGTGGGCGCAGTCACGGGAGCGGAAGGCTGGCGGATCCGCGGAGAGATCAACATGATGAGAGTGCCATACCACGTCTTTCCGGCCTCTCCCTCCTTGGATACAGCCATACAGGACACCATGGACAAGAACTAATCAAGAAGGGGGAATGAAGGGGAACGAGGGGTCATGAAAATCTGAATGGAGTAGTGGAGCAGCTACCCCACCCTGCTGTATGGGGAGCTCCGCCTATGCATGGACTTATGTTGGTCTCCTGATCGTGAAATATCACTATATGTTATCTTGTTTAACTTCTATCTATCCATAATGTATGTACATACGTGCTTCTATTTACCTGGAGTTGTGTTGGTCTCCTGACTCTGGAATTGGTTGTAACTTTGTTTCAGTTTTCCTACGTCCGCATAAAAAAAACCTAATTGCAAACATAAACACAGTCGCAGTCAAAAAAAAGAGAAAAAAAAAAAAGTTAACTGCATACCACTATATTAGCATGTTTATTTTCGAGTGCTAGTATCGCAGCCCAATGCTTTTCTTATTAGCAACCACTTTTTTCACACAATATCTTTATCATTACATTTTAGCAGCTTTATATTTCCTTTTTTAGCAGCGATTTTTCCACACAATATCTTCTTCACTGTGTTTTAGCAGGTTTTATTTGGCCTTTCAGCAGCCATTTATTCCACGCAATATCTTCGTTGTGTTTTACCAGCTTTTTAATTTGGTGTCAGTTGCTAGCTTTACTTTCATTGACAAGAGGAGATGAAATGTGAGAAATCCTAACAAGAAATACTCACCGGTGGAAAAACGACTTTTGTTCCCGACGTGGCCTCGGAAGGCTGTTTGCGACGCCCCCCCCCTTTAGTCTCGGGTGGTAATACCACCCGGGACTAAAGACCTGGCGTCCAACGGCTCCGAGCCGCAATTATTGGCGCCAGACTTTAGTCCCGGGTGGTATTACGACCCGAGACTAAAGGGTGAGCCTTTAGTCCCAGGTCGTAACACCACCCGGGACTAAAGTTTTTGTCCCGAGTGGTATTACCACCCGAGACTAAAGTGTCATCTTTAGTCCAGGGTGGTAATACCACCCGGGACTAAAGGGTGCGCCTATAAATCCCTGCCTTCCTGCCCGAGCTCACATTCACCCGAGACTTAAGCACCCGAGACTTAAGAGATAGTTTGTGAAGAGCTAGCTAGTTCTTCTCCTAGCCAATTTTTTCGTCATCCATTTGTGAAGATTTCTCTCCTCCAAAGTGTTGCTAAGGTTTGATTCTTCATCCTTCCTTCATTTGTTATGATTAAATTTCGTTTTTATGGTTAGAAATGGAGAAAATATGGATTTAGATTTTTAGGTGGTAGGAGGAGCTAAGAGATGTTTTAGATTTAGCTAACATTGTATTTAGTTTCACATATTTTTTAAGCATAGTTTCACATAGGGATTTATCCTCTGATTTTATAGTTTTTGCTATAGAGATAATTGATTTTAACTTTTAGATGAGAGATGCATTTAATTTTACATTTAGCTTAATTTATGAGAAGTTAGTTTATTAAAAAATGGTCATTACCAAACAAAAATATACTACCTACCTATTTAATTCATTTTTGTTAAGTATTTATTGTTTTTATTTAGAATAAATTTAGGCATTCTCTTATTTTTTTTCTTTTTCCATATATACAGTCGGTTGGACGTTCTGTACCAGTAGCCTTACATCCTACCTAGCTACAGTCCAACATCACCTACGAGCTGGGCTACACGTGGCTTGGTGATGTTGGGCTGTAGCCAGGAAGGAGATGCAGGGCTGTAGTTTGGCGATGTACTGTAAGTGGGAGAGCGAGGTGTGTGTATATGATGGTAAGGTGAGGTTTGTACTTCCTAAATGATCAGGGTGATTAGAAAAGGTATAGTACAGACTTACGTCGCCTCCGGGCTCACTGCACCTGAACGAGCTATTGCACTTATCTGTTTAGTTATTAGAAAATGAGAAAATATGTCTTATATATTATGTTTTTATATAGAATAGATTTAAGCATTCTCTTATTTAAGCATTATTTTATATATATTACAGAGTAGTCCAGAATAACTATGGCAAGTCATGGCGGCGGTCGTGGAATCAGTTTTGATGACCGGCCACCTTTGGCTCGTCGTCCAGGCATACGCTTCACCCATGGTGTGATTGAGTTACCTACTGGTGATCGAAGCCAGGGACCTCGTCCCAACATAGTAATATTCTTTCGTTGTATAAATTTCATGTTTACGTACTACACACGGATAATAATATTATTTTCATACACTGTAGGTTCTCAATCATTTGCAGTGGCTCGCACATGTTGTTAAAAATTTAGGTGGTACCCCTCTTGTTACACAATGCGCAATTGTCGGTCCAAACAATTGCATACAATTAAAAATCTCGTTTGACATAGCCGTTCGAGGACAAAATCACTCCTCGCTGTCTTCAGAACCCATCCAAATGGTATCGATTGTTGGGTGGGGTACCCCTGCACTGGTTAAGAGGACTTATGAAAGGACCGCCGTGCAGGCATGCTTACAACAACTAAACGCTAATGGGTATTTTGTGCCAGATTACTCTTATTTTCTAATAAAGTCACTCGAGGAAGGAGAAAGTGTCATCAGGACCGCAGAGAGACTTTGTCAGCTAAATGAACATGACATGGTATGGAGCACCATTTACTCTTATTCAGCATTTTTAATGCGTCGTAATAACATTATTCTTAATTGTAGGATATGTTTGGTCAAACTTTTGCGGCAATGAGCTTTCATGCAATTCTAGAGCAAGTGATGGATGTTGTGGGATTTTCTTACACAGATTCAAATGCTATACAAACAAGAAATTGGAAGTATCAGGCTCATCTTTCATTTTACAAGCCATATCAGTTTGCCTCGCTGCCACTGTTTGAAATTTATGGAAGTCCATGTGACCGTAATTGTGAAGCGATAGAGAGTGCACTAATCCATTCTCTGGCATATTTCGCTGAAGTTCTCGACTTCAAGATCGGAGACTTCAACTATATGGACTATCTAAGGAAGAAGAATGAAGTATGAAATATGTGTCATGCATTGATGCACCCCTCTATCTTTGTTAAGACCGTACCTTAAGTATTCATGTATGAACTTTTTATGTTTGTATGACCTTAATTAAGTATTGATGTACGAACTTTTTTATATTTTTTGTTAAGACCTTAAGTATTGATGTTAGGCCATTGACTAATTTATTGGAAACCTTAATATTAGGGTTCTCACCTCCAAAGTATTGATTAAGCCTTAATATTAGCCTTTATCACAAATTTTGGAGACCTTAATATATATTAAACTAAATTTTGGAACACGAGCAGATTATTGCTTCTCAAAATCCAACCAAATCCCCAGTCTGGATTGCACGCCGTCACTTGGAAACATTTTCCTCATGGTTGAGTGAACAACTAATCGGAAACTCAACGATTCATCCACAACTAGCTTTGTTAGCCAGGGGACCTTGTAGCACAATTACAAGATTTTAAGCTTACGATATGAATGGTTACAATTTTTACACAAGAGCTCAAGATCGCAAAAGCACAAACCAAAATAGTCGTGTCCGTATGGACGTCATCGGAAAAGATGGGGGCAAGACCTGCTATTATGGTATCATAGAAGAGATATGGGAGTTTGAGTACAGAGCGATGAACGTCCCTCTTTTTTTTTGCCAATGGGTAAACCTGAATGGCGTAAAGAAAGATGAATATGGAATGACAATAGTGGACCTTACCAAGATTGGGTTCAAAGATGATCCATTAGTGCTTGCCAAAGATGTGCATCAGGTTTTCTATGTCAAGGATATGACTAGCATGCCGAAGAATAAAAATCCCCAAGAAGCAGGACCACAAGAGGCAAAGCGTCACATAGTTCTTCCAGGTAAAAGAGTAATCGTGGGAGTCAATGACAAAATAGATCAATCCGATGATTATGATCAGTTTGATGGCATGCCTCCGTTCGCTGTCGAAGTTGACCCAAGCATATTGCTTGGACGTGAAGAGACACCATACTTACGTGCTTGAGATTAATGTCGTAATGTAATGATTATTGATCAAATCAATTGTGTATCGGTCTCAAAATTTTTATGAAGCTTGAATATGTCATGTGAGATTGACCCACCAAGTTTGAGATTTTTCTCAATTAATTTACTATTTTTCGGTTTAATTGAATTTCCGTGCGACATCACCTAGAAATTAAATGTTGAGCTGAGAGCACCCCTGAAACGATCCAGAATGGTGCCAAACTTGGCCACAAGTTCTCTTGTGCCTTAGGAGTCTAATTTATCTGGAAGTCGAATCATAATTTTTGAGTTATCGATGTGTAATTCACAATATTCTAGCTCCTTTAGCACGAAGAAAAAACCTAAAATACATTTAGTCATCAGGAAAATCTAAGATCTTGCGTGAGTTAATATTTTGAGTGTAAATGACAACCAAAAAAATTTCAGACCATTTCGACATAGATGGAGTACACGTGCTTCACAAAGCTATATAGAACCTTTCATCGAACCATGTCTATACCACTTATGTCTTAACGATTCTGAAGTTCATGCACTTTGCAGTGTTGTATCGGTCTCAAAATTTTTATGAAGCTTGAATATGTCATGTGAGATCGACCCACCAAGTTTGAGATTTTTCTGCATTAATTTACTATTTTTTTCGGTTTAATTGAATTTCCGTGCGACATCACCTAGAAATTAAATGTTGAGCTGAGAGCACCCCTGAAACGATCCAGAATGGTGCCAAACTTGGCCACAAGTTCTCTTGTGCCTTAGGAGTCTAATTTATCTGGAAGTCGAATCATAATTCTTGAGTTATTGATGTGTAGTTCACAATATTCTAGCTCCTTTAGCACGAAGAAAAAACCTAAAATACATTTAGTCATCAGAAAAATCTAAGATCTTGCTTGAGCTAATATTTTGAGTGTAAATGACAACCGAAAAAATTTCAGACCATTTCGACATAGATGGAGTACACGTGCTTCACAAAGCTATATAGAACCTTTCATCGAACCATGTCTATACCACTTATGTCTTAACGATTCTGAAGTCCATGCACTTTGCAATGTTGTATCAGTCTCAAAATTTTATGAAGCTTGAATATGTCATGTGAGATTGACCCACCAAGTTTGAGATTTTTCTGAATTAATTTACTATTTTTTCGGTTTAATTGAATTTTATTGGGAATGCACATCAATATTGCAAATGAAAATTGGAAGTGAATGTTTACAACTCTAAAATATAATTTTGCTTAGCAAAGTACAGTTTATTATATTTTAACTAAATATAATTTTGCATGGAAAAAATAGTAAAAGTTACTATATTTTTTTTATTTCAAAGAGATAGAATGTGAAAATGCGAAAAGAAATAGGAGGGGAAAAACAGTTCCCGCCGAAAATTACACTTTAGTCCCGGGTGGTGTTACGACCCTAGACTAAAGGGGGGCCTTTAGTCTCGGGTGGTAACACCACCCGGGACAAAAGGCCGAAATTTTGCCCTTGCGACCCTCCCGCGCGAAAGGGGCCTTTAGTCCCGGGTGGTGATACGATCCGGGACTAAAGGGTAAAGGCTCTTTGCTCCCGGGTCTGATTACGACCCGAGACTAAAGAGGGGGGTATATAAATCCCACGGATCCACCCCTTCTTCCCCAACTCCTCCACTTCACACTCTTCGTCGTCCGGCCATCGTCTTCCCCGCCGTCGCCCCTGCCTCCGTCGTCATCGAAGCCTCCGCCGCCCCTGCCTCCGTCGTCGTCGAAGCTCGCACCCCGCCGTCGTCGACCCCGTCGCACCCCGCCGTCCCTGCCCGCGCCCGGCCGGCCCCGCGCCCGGCCGTCGTCCCCACGCCCGTCGACGTCTCCGCCGCGCCCGGCTGTCGCCCGCCGCCGCTCCCGGCCGCCGTCGCCCCCGCTCCGCCGCCGCCCCCGCTCCGCCGCCGCCGACCCCGGCCGCCCGTCGACCACGCTCCGCCGCGCCCGGGCGCCGTCTCCGCGCCGTCCCCCATGCCCAGCCACCGTCTCCCCCGCGCCCGGCCGTCGCCCGCCGCCGCTCCCGGCCGCCGACGTCGTCGCCCCCCTCAGCCCGCCCTACCGGTGAGGGGATCCGCTGACGTCAGCCCCTGATGGCTGACGTCAGCAATTTTTTTAACGTTTTCAGTGAATATATTTATGAATTTATATTAGAATTAGAGATTTAGATTTGAATTTAGAGATTTTAGAATTGAATTTAGAGATTTTAGAATTGAATTTAGAGATTTTAGATTTGAATTTAGAGATTTTAGAATTAGAGATTTTAGATTTGAATTTAGAGATGAAATATGTATTTCGAGATGAAATATGTATTTAGAGATATTAATTTTTTCGCTCGCCCGACAATTAGGTAGTATCGCTCGACACGCTCAATTCTTTCCCGACTCGCTCGACCCCGTCCGACACTAAGGTTTTCTCGCTCGACTCGCTCGACTCCCGCCCGACTCGCTCGACTCCCGCCCGACTAGCTCGACCCCGCCCGACACTTAGGTTTTCTCGCCCGACTCGCTCGACTCCCGCCCGACACTTGGGTAGTCTCGCTCGACTCTCGCCCGACTCCCGCCCGACTCGCTCGACTCCTGCCCGACACTTAGGTAGTTTCGCTCGACTCTCGCCCGACACTTAGAAATCATTTATGTATTCAGAAATCATTTACGTAATCAGAAATTCATTTATGTGCTCAGAAAATCATTTATGTAATCAGAAATTCATTTATGTGTCCAGAAAATCATTTATGTGCTCAGAAAATTATTTATGTATTCAGAAATTCATTTATGTATCCAGAAATTCATTTATGTGCTCAGAAAATCATTTATGTATTCAGAAATTCATTTATGTATCCAGAAATTCGTTTATGTGCTCAGAAAATCATTGATGTGCTCAGAAATTCATTTATGTATTCAGAAATTTCTAGTTATGGATCACAATGAGGACGAGGAGTGGCTGATGGAGAGCCCTATTGCTGGGGGTCCAAATACCGAGGTCCCAACCTTCACCGAGGAGGAGCGTAGCCAGGCGGACGCGTTCCTCAACATAACCGGGGACATCGACACCCGCACCGCGGACATCGACTCCTGCACCGCGGACATCGACAGCCGCGCCGAGGACAATAATGAAGACCTTATCATAGTTAATGCAGAAGGTTCCAACGAGATATATATATCATGCATTAACAAAAATGCATTAACAACGAGGTATATATATCATTCTGGAACTCCGCGTGAATAACAAATCCGCAACTTGTAGGCTTCAACCTCGACAAGCAAAAAGACTAAGAGAGGCCGTACAAAAGTAATCGTCGATCATGACGTGAAGTTTCATATCACCGAAGTCAACGAGTTTGGCCAGTCATGGGAACCAAAGAAGGTCAGGGACAAGTTTGTGTCCCAATGCGGTGCTATTGTGAGGGACAACATGACCATATCATATAGAGAATGGAAGGGAAGGGAAGATAATCCATGGGTGGTTCCGGATCACGTTAAGAATATGTTATGGGATGATATCCTAAAACACTTCACACTTCCACCGGGCGTGAACGCAAACCTTGTGAAGCAGTGGACTCTCACGAAGATGGCAACTCAATTGCGGAGTTTCAAGAAGCAGCTGCACAGAGATTATATCAAGCAGAAGCGAACTCCAAATTTTGATGATTATCCCAAGCTAAAGGATCACTGGCAGTCCTTTGTGGATTACAAGAATAGTGAAGAATTCGCCAACAAGAGCGCACGAGCTCAGAAAAGTGCCAGTAAGAAGACGGATTACAACCATCGTCTTGGTCGTGGTGGTTACGCAGTTGCAGCACCCAAGTGGCGGAAGATTGAACAAGACCTCCTCAACAAAGGTATCGTACCAGTGGTCATTGACTGGGAAGAACGATCGAAGAATTGGTATTATGCCCGTGGTGGAAGATTGAACCCTGATGATGGTTCCCTCGAATTCCCACCCACGTTACGGGAGGCGGCACATGAGATAATCAAAAAGAATGAAGACATCAAAGCGGGCAGATTGGTTCCTGACAGAGACATGGATGAGCTCACTTTGGCGCTCGGGAATCCGGAACACCCAGGACGTTGCAGGGGCTACGGGGTAGTCCCGTGGAAGTTTGCTTTCAAGGGAAGTGCCGACACCTACAGAAGCCGCAAAAGAAGAAGGGAGCGTGAAGAGGAGCGGTGGCGTGCAATGATGGAGCAGAGACTTAAAGATCAAGAAGATCGTATGAATGCAGAGATTGAACGACGAGTGGCCGCCACGGTAGCTTAGATCACCCCTGCCGGAGCACGGCCCCAAGCACCGGTGGATCCCGTCATTAGCCCTTCCGCTCGCAAAAGCAGTTGTGCTTCCACAGAGGCCCCTGAAGAACAAAGGGCGGCAAACCAAGAAGAAGTTCAAGTAGAGGACAACGAACGGTACCCTGTGGATGAACTATGTCAGCGCACCGCATGTGAGCTGCACAAGCCGATCGGCAACATCACAATGAAGGTATATATAAACCTGATTATACGTGCAATTATCTCAACCTTTGATGCATGTCTCAAGCATTTAATAACTTTATCATTTCTCTACATATATATAGGTGGCGTACGGAATGGCTTTAGCACATCTCCCAGGACGTACAAGCCACGGCATGAAGATTCCAGCTGGCTACGCCTCAGTTGGTTTGGAGGAGATTGTTGACCCAAAGTTTAACGACATAGAGCTAGACATCCAAGGAGGTGACGGGGAAAGGACACTCCGTGATGCGCTTCACAGTATCAGATTGTGGCCCAAACGTTACATCATAATACCTAACATGCCGCCACCGATCCCTCCGAGTGTTGCTGAGCAACAGCCACTATCTCCTGGGCCGTCAACGATCCCTCCGAGTGTTGCCGAGCAGCAGGCACCATCTCCCGGGCCGTCACCGGGCCGGTCGTCGCTGAATGATTGGAGCTCACCGTCTCCACAACGAGGGAATTCTCCTACCGCGAGCGATGACGATTGTCAGCAATCACCACCAAAGCATCAATCACTACCAAAGCAGCCTTCACCAAAGCCTGCCAAGAGGCGGTCCCGATCAAAATCTACCGCGTCTATGCCCGTGCCAAATCCGGATCCCCCGAAGAAGAAAGGGAAAAAGCTGTCTGTTAAAAGGAAGCTGCCATATGACATGACAGCATCAGAAAATGAGGCGGAGTGTGATAAGCAACTCAAGACGTGGATTGAAGGGAATAAAGAGGCTGCTAAACAAAAACAGCTTGAAGAAATGGAAGCAGAAAAGAATAAAGATCGTCCGCAGAAACTCAAAGCTTTCATAGAGAAGAAGGAAGCAGAAAAGAGACAAGAAATTATAAAACCCCTACTAAGTGATTATGACCAGTCGCTGCACAAGTCCCTAAAGAAGAAGAGACAAGGAGGGTCACCAAATAGTTACATCGACCAAGTACCGGGGTCGACGATGCCACATGATTATAGGAAGAAGAAGAAGAAGGCAACCCAAGTGTCGACGTCGACGAAAGAGCCTTCAACGAAGAAGGCAACACAAACGTCGACGTCGGCGAAAGAGCCTTCAACGAAGAAGGCAACACAAACGTCGACATCGACGAAAGAGCCTTCAACGAAGAAGGCAACACAAACGTCGACGTCAGCGAAAGAGCCTTCAACGAAGAAGGCAACAGAAGCGTCGACGTCGAGAGTACAGACTTACGTTGCCTCCGGCCTCACTGCAACTGAACGAGCTCTTGCAGTTATGGACGCAGAACAACTAGCAAATGTCATTCAAATGCAAGAAGCAACAGGGCTCCCACTAGAATATGTTCTCGGCCACGAATCACCTCCTTGGGACAAAAACTTCGTACCTAGATGGCACTACGAGCATGGGAAATCTTTTGTCAGGCCTGAGTTGGTGAAGAAACTCCCTACTCAGATGCGCAGATTGCATGACTTCTACATGAAGACATCTAAGGCGGGCCTGGAGATGATTGGCATGCTTGTTAAACCGGGAGATTTTGCTGGTGAAGGCGAGAAGTTGTCCTGGCTGCGATTCAAGGATATTTATGAAATTTACCATCTTGACTCCTTTAATACCGATCTTGTCATGACCTGGTGCCTGTAAGTGACGGTGCAATACATACCCTAATTAACAAATTTATGCATACTCTAATTATTAACTTTGTCTTTCATTTTCTGTAGCCTGGAAATGCATAACATGGGGAAGAATTGTTACCAACGAGTAGGTTTCATGGACCCATCTTTAGTTAATCAAGATCAAGTAAACAAACAACCAGAAACAACATTCAAAACAATCCTAAGGACCTTGTGTGAATTGCATTACAAGGATTTGATACTTCTACCTTACAACTTCGAGTAAGTGTGATTACCATCTTAATTGCTAAGGGTTCGCATTTCTAATTATCTTAGTTAACATTATTTAGTTCTAATCTTTTGAGCTTCTTTATATACAGTTTCCACTGGATTCTTCTCATAATTGATGTCAACAGAAGCAACATCCTTGTCTTTGATTCGTTGAGAAGAGATCCGAACAAATACTCAGACCTTCAAGATATGTTTCAAGAGTAATAATTCTATCCATACGTTCCCTTTTATGCAATAGTGTGCTTTTACTAACACTATCTAGCTCTAACTTTCATTATTTTCTGCCAGAGCTTGGCAAAAATTCAAGGCTGTCAACCCTGGACAATGGAGACCTAGAATAAACTTCAATACAAATTTTCCGGTACGTAAACCAAATAACAACTTCAACTTGGGCAAATTAAAAATGTATAACACTAATTTTTCATAATTATCTTCTTCAATTCAGTGTATGAGACAGGAACCATGGACACATTTATGTGCATACTATGTGTGTGAGTTCATCCATAATTTCTGCGAGGCAGACCCATCAGATTATACTGTAAGTATTATTTTAAACCAATTAATAATACATCTTTTTCTAACCACTTATATATTTAATTCTTGTGTGTAATATATTAAATTATTTGCACATTGCAGAACAATATGATTAGGGACGCAATCATTGAGAAGGACCGACTCTTGGCGATTGATCAAGAAGGTCTCTGGGGATTCATAATGGACCAGGTGATTAATCCACAAGGCAGAAATCATCAGGTGATTAATCCACAAGGCAGAAATCACTACGACGGTCATCGAATTGATAAATTTTAATTAGCACCTCCGGTGGAACTTTAGACTAGAATTAGTATGAAACGGTATTTTGATGTGTATATATATATACTACTTTCAGAAAATACTATCAATGCTTTCGATGTAATATAATGTGTGTATATATTTATTTATAAGTTTATTCTCTTCATATAGTACGTATAGTAGACACATATAATTAGTGCAAACATTTATACGTATACGTAAATTACACCCAAATACGTGAGAATATACGCGTATAACATTATTAGAACAATTTGAAATGAAACAAAAAAAATCACAGCGGGGTCTTTAGTCCCGGGTGGTAATACCACCCGTGGCGCACAGGCGCTGGTGTGCCTCCCCTTTTGTCCCGTAAAGGGGTGGCGCACAGGCGCTGCTGTGCCCTCCCTTTTTGTCCCGAGCGGGGCTACCACCCGGGAATAAAGGACACCATTTATTCTCGGTTGCCCACCCAGTGACAAAGGAGGGCCTTTTGACTCTCCCTTTTCGTCCCGGGTGAGCTTTAGAGACTTAAAGTCTTTCCCACCTGGGACGGAAGGCTGTTTTTCCACCAGTGACTACTCCACAAATACCCCATCACTGCCGTCTCCAAACCAGGCCTTCACCGTGGGTTTACGATCCATCGTTCTTCCCAAAGCGGCGGTGATGGGATACCCTGTCTTGTTGCTGAAATGGGCATGGAATTCGGGAATTAAAAATGGGGAGGCGAGATTTTATTTCTTGGAACTTAGATGTGCATGGCAATAGAATCAGACTTTGAAGCTCAATGCACTGGAAGGCGGTAGAAGATGGCCTACATGATTCAAAGGCCGTGATGTAACATACCAATTTTTGTGGTAGGTTAATGTATAAAGTTCAGATTTTTCTAAAAAAAAAGTATGAATTGTTTGGCTCATGAAATGGATTAGAAAATTAAGGACTAATTACTCTCTCTAAAATTCCTATTCTATACTATAAAGATCGAAAATAATTGAAAATGTTTCTCACTCAAATCAGTCCACCTTACCCATCACGCCGAACCCACCTGTCATCTAATTGAGAAGTGGATAGGGTGGAAAACCCATAAAAATCACAATTTGGAGAGTATTTCTGCTAAAAAGCTAATTATTTTCTCAAACCCCTCGCGGGCATATCCACCTGTGTGCCCGTCGGGCCGAAGTTTCCTTCTTCGTATTGAAAAAAGTTCAAAGTTCCCATCGATGCGCACCTGCCACCCGCGAGCGCCATCGCCGGGAGCCCACCTCTGCTCCGTGCCTGCGCCGTGAGCAGGAAGGGGGCTCGATCCGCTGCCGCAGAGCCGGCGTGACCCGGACATAGAGAGAGAAGAGAGAGGGACCGAGGAAGAAGACGGGACCGGCCAGGGAGTGCTCGAGGCTATCGTAGGGCTTGCCGGCGCCGGATCCACTACCCCCGCCGCTGACCCACCCCAGCCCTGCGGAGGAGCCGCGGACACCATCCCCGTCGATGTCCCAGGGAGGTCGGCCTGCTCCCCCTGCTCGCTAGAGATGGCAGGAACGGCCACACGTCCATGTCGCTGGTCGACGATCCGCGCGCAGGGGAGGTCGGGAGGCCCGACAAGGGCCGCCATCGCGGGCCTCGGCTCCTCCGTCGTCGATGACCACAAGCTGCAGGGAGGAGATCGAGCTCGCCTGATCCCACGCAGTCATCGTCCGTCCCTCAAGTCTTGCGCCGTCGGTTGCCCCATGTCCTCCACCGCATATCTTGAGGCTGAAGAGGGGCCAGTGGAGAGAGAGAGGAGGGAGAATATGGAGGTAGGGGTGGAGGTTTGGCGGCACGGGGAGGGAGGGAGGCCGCCAGCACGGTGAGAGAGGGAGGGCCGGCGCCGGCGCCGGTGGGGGAGGGGCGGAGGGAGAGAGGAGGTGGGGAGGTGAGAGAGAGAGAGTTAGTGGAGGGAGGGAGAGCGGCCCAGGCCCCAAGGGGATGGTGTGGGTGGGAGAGAGATTGGTGGGGTCCTGCTGGTGGTAGTTGGTATAGAGCGAAGATTTAAAGTAAGATGAATACGGGAAAATTAAAGATAGAGGAAATAATCTCGATGACCAAGATGATATATTCTTTTAAAAGAAGAAAATATAGTAGAGCGAGTCCGCAGCGGGGGATGCTACTCGTCCGGGACCGCTCCCTCCACGGAGCGTTTACACTTTTTTTCCACTGCAGCGGGACCTGTAAACGCTACGGGAGAGTATCGTTCGGATGCAGGGAAATCCAGCGGAGGTAGAAAAGGCATTGTAAGTGCCACGTCCGCATGCTCCCGCCTAGGGATGGCAACGGGGCTATCCCCGCCGGGGATTACGTGAACGTTTTGCTCCCCGGCACAGAAAAATCTCCCTGTCCCCGTCCCCGTCCCCGCTCGCGGGGGAAGAAATGTCCCCGTCCCCGTCCCCGAGAGGGGATCGCACACCCGATGGGCCCCCCGACCCCGATAAATCCCCGCAAGCGATGATGCTTTAGGCCCTGAGCAGCCGACGAGGTGCTGTACGCGGAGAAGAATCAAGGGGCGGAGGCTGCAGGAAGAGAGGAGCGCGCGTCGGAGACGCGGAGGAGCGCGGCCGCCATGGCTGCATACTGCTTGGGCTTCACTCAGATCCGGCGGCGGCCTTGCTTGTCTCGGTTGGATTCGGCAGCGGCCGGTCAGAGGCGATGATAGGAGGCGGCCTGGCAGGCTAGCGGCGTGGAGACGGAGAAGTGGAGAACGAACGGGAGAGGGGGGCAGATGGCAGAGGACGCAAGGAGGAAGATGAGCACCGCAAGCGTCAGGTGCTGGCGTGCTGCTCGCCCATCACGTGCCGCAGTGGATGCGCCAGCCACGAGTACGGAATACCTGACCTCGTCCGCCGCCGGTGACTCGTACAAAGGCAAGGCGTCGCATTTTTGCGATGCAGCGGCGGTGGCTAAGCAACGGCGGAGGCAGAAGTAGATAAGGTGAGCTAGGGTTGCTCGCTATATATACATCACTGTTGTGGATTTGGGCCAATATTGTTTGTTGGGCTTAATTTGGCCTATAACCTGTTGCAGTCTAGATATGAATCGGGGTCCCCGACGGGGACAGCTGGAACGTTTTGTCCCCCGCCTCACCCGACGGGGCTCGTATTTAGCCGTTAAGATCCCCGCGGGGATCAAAGTAACTCCATTTTCACCCCCTAATGGATGAATTCCCCGTCGGGGATCGGGGATCAGGGGCCCGTTGCCATCCCTACTCCCGCCGCTGCTCCCAACTGCCCCACTTTTGCTCCAGGGCTGTCACGTCCGGCAAGTGTCCCCGACATCCCCCAATCTCCGCGGTGGAGCTCCTCTGATAACTTCTCTAATTGTGATTTCAAAAAACTTTTTAGTTTAGTCATTGAAAAATTGTTGGTTTTAAATCTTTGAATACTAAAATATTTAATAGACACGTGTGTGCCGCACGTGCACATACGTCATTGCTAGTAGATAAAAATTTGTATTAAAATATCTAAATGTGCCTTACACGTTTGAGTTGGACTTTAGTTGGATTTTTTTATTGCGATACGAACTTCAATCTAGTTCAAATTCGAATTGTATTCAAAGTCGACGAGAGGTGCGGGCGTCGGGCTCAGCTCAGGTGGTTAGCTCGTTAGAGTGTGGAGCTGGTCATCCCAGGTTCGAATCCCGCTGATCGTGCCTCTAGTAGAGTGAGGGGCGGATCGGCCGGGGCTTGAAACTTGGTCCCATGCCACGTTCCTTGGGGTGGTAGGAGGTTACCTCTAAAAAAAGTTGACGAGCACACCTTTGACAACTCGCTATCAAAACAAAAAAATCTCTACCGCCTTAGAGCAACTCAAACAGATTTTTTTAAAAAAAAAACCGGCAAAACCAACTTCCAACAGTCTCGGTAATTTCCAACGTCGCGCCTCGATCCCTCCCGCCCTTCTCCTGCCCGCTGCGGCTGCCTTTTCCTTCGCCGGAACTAGGTAGCAAAATGGTTGGAGAAGGAGAGGAATGTTGAGCACCTGAGGAAGGAGTCCGAGCTCCTCCCGGGACCCACTACCGGAAAATCCATCTTTGCCGAGAGCCCGGGGCTTTGCCGAGAGCCTCTCATTTTGAGCACCTGAGGAAGGAGTCCGAGCTCCTACCGGGACCCACTACCGGAAAATCCATCTTTGCCGAGAGCCCGGGGCTTTGCCGAGAGCCTCTCATTGGGCTCTCGGCAAAGAGCTATTTGCCGAGAGCCAAAAAGAAAACTCTCGGCAAAGATCAAAACTCTCGGCAAAGCCAAAAAGAAAACTCTCGGCGAAGATCAAAACACTCGGCAAAGAATTCTTTGCCGAGAGCCAGCCGGAAGGCTCTCGGCAGAGATTTTCTTTGTCGGGTGCGTTTTTTTGGCTCTCGGCAAATAAATTTTAAAAAATCACTTTTTTAGCTCCAAATTTTTTCTATCCTCAACATACCCTTATACAAAACCTATGTTCAAATTTGGTACAATTTTAGCTTTGTTTGCTATATTTACTAATTTTACTTCATTCTAGACAATTTTTTCGTATACGTCCGATTTGAACTGCAAGTGCATGAAATCATAGAGTAAAATTGTTCGAAAAATGATATTCATGTTCGTGAGACATTTCTAAGACTATGTACATGAAATGAAGCTAAATTTTTGGCATTTGCTTCTCTGAACATGATGAAGATCGTGTGCTAGAAAGGTCTAAAAATCGTATAAAATTCAAATGATGTTTGAAAATCACGAATTTTGTCGAGTGGTCATGATATCATATGCAGAGGTTGTGATAAATAGTAGAGAGTGTTTTGAACACTTCAACATGTACACTGTTCAGAAATCGGAACATCTCACGAGACGTTTCAGAGAATTTGAACTAATGTCACTTGAGTCTTAGAGAAATTCAAATTTGAGTTTGACCAAAAAACATTTTTATAAGTAATATACAACATAACTGGCGACATGTTAAGTGTTGAAATTTTTTTACATCTATTTGCTATTTTTAATATTTTTTTTGATGAAAATTGCCTTTGCCGAGAGTCGGCAAAGAGGCCTCTTTGCCGAGAGCCAGCCTTTTGAGCTCACGGCAAAGCAATTGGGCTAGGCGGCCCATTATCGTGCCGGCCCAGCTTGGCCCACGCCGCCCATCCCAAACCCTACCTATATATTACCGGCTCCCTCTCCCCCCTCCTCTCCCAACCCCGCCGCACCCACCCACTCTCTCTCCCTCACCGCCGTCAGCCCGCCGCCTCCCTCCCGCAGATCCGCCCCCACCGGCCTCTCCTCCCCACTCCTCACCCTCCTCCCTCTCCTACCCCGCGGCGCTACGGCCTCCTCTCCTCCTTTGCCTCCCCTCCCCTTCCCCCTCTGCTCGCCCCTCACCGGCGGTGAGGAGCAGCGGCGGGGTGAGGTGCGGCGACGGCGCTTCTCGAGGAGCAGGCTGTGGTAGGATCCGGCGACGGTGACGAGATCCAGCGCCTCGGCTTCTTCCCTCCTCCCACAACGACGACATCGACGCGGCGCGGTGCAGCGGCCTCCTCCCCGCATCCGGCTCCCGCGCGCGGCCTCTACCTCCTCCCGGTGGCAGATCTGCGTGGCCGCGGTGTCCACCAGGTACTTCCTCCCTCTCTTTCTCATCTCCCTCCTCTCTGCGTGGCGGTGGAAGCGGCCGGGTGGTGCTGGTGCTGTTGGGCGGCGGTGGCGGGCCGGGTGGTGGCGTGCGGCGGAGACGGTCGGGTGGTGGTGGTGGAAGTTCTGGTTGTGGTTGTGTGCGGCGGTGGGTGGTGGTGGTGGTGGCGGGTGGGGGGGGCGGCGGCGGCGGGCGGTGCTGGGGGCTGGCGGCGGCGGCGTGGGGCCACGGCGGCCGGCCGGTGGGCCCGCTGCCCTGTCGTTTTATTTTTGTTCTAGGAAATACTCTCTGCCGAGAGCCATTTGAGCTCACGGCACCCATGTGCTGTGGGGCCTGGACATGACTCTCGGCAAAAGGGCTCTTTGCTGGTGGGGTAAGCTGCCATGAGGTCTTTGCCGGGAGCATCCTCCCGGCAAAGCCTCTGCCGAGGGTTATATGGCCTTTGTCGTGAGCAACCGACTCACGGCAAAGGTTCTGAATCCGGTACACTACGTGAAAAACAGACATTGGTAACGGGCGTGTATGGCTATTGGTAACGGGCAAAACACCCGTTACCTATCAAGCGTTACAAATAAGCCAACAAAGGTAACGGGCCGATGCCCGTTACTGATGACACATAATTGTAACGGGCGTCGAACAAAGACTGTTACCGGTCACCTGAAATGGCTGTTTCTCCGGGCCCACCGGAGCCTTTGGTAACGGGCGCAGACACTGAGCCCGTTACTCATAACACGTATTAGTAACGGGAGTCTAACCAAGACCGTTACCGAAACTAGTTACCGGTCACCTGAAATGTCTGTTTCTCTGGGCCCACATGAACCTTTGGTAACGGGTACAGAAACCGAGCCTGTTACATAAACTCAATATCGAAGACGTTTGCTGTGGACACGCGTCTCCATGAAAGGAGACACATTTTTTGTACGCGTGTCTCCTCTGTCTGGACGAAAGGAGACGCGTGCTCGGTACGCGCGTCTCCTCTGTATCGACGAAAGCATCAACTTCTAGGGCCCACTGGTCAGTATTAGTAACGGGCCTTCATGCGGCCCGTTACAGTTTTGTCATACTTGTAACGGGCATTCCAAGTGAAGCCCGTTACTCACGGATCATTTTTTGTAACGTGCCTTACTTAACACCCATGACCGATACGTAGGGCACCTACAGTAACCTGCCCGTTTTCTGGCTGCATCCCGGAACCAGCCAGGATTTGGCAGCCACCAGATCAGGGGCTGCATCCTGGAAACAGCCAGGATTTGGCAGCCACCACAACAATGCAAGGAGACATCACAAACACATTCTCATCACATATATACACAAGCAAGATCATATATATATACACAATGCGAGATCACATCAAGTTCCTCATTAGATCGACATGCATGCTAAAGTTTCAAGTTCGTCATCGGTGCTTTTTGTTTGGATGGAGTCCTGAGAAAACTGCCTAAACCAGGCAACATCTGACCCCAGCCAAGTAGGTTTCTCAGGCAGTACTAAACTAGCCTAAATGCAGCAAGTTTCAAGATTGTCAGGCAGTACAATGAACTCACGATGCACCATTATAGAGGTTGCCGTTTGGGTCGAGGATCTCCTTAACAATGTACTCGCACAGCATCTCCCGGACCGACTTTAGATCTTCTGTAGAAACATTTAGGGCAGGTTTGAAATCGTGCAAAATAAAATAATTATGAGAATACAAGTACAAATCAGTTTCTAAAATCAAATGGAGCATATGAGCAGAGACAAGGGTCAGCGCATTATCTACTTACAGCAGCCTTCTTGATGTGAGGTATGTCTTCGAGTAGTTTGAACATATTGAATGCCACATGGAATCCATGCAAAAAGGACCCCGATGGCTGCTGAGCACACTGCGCATCGAGGTACCAAAATGACAAGTTAATGCAGTACCAAATTGGTATGAAGGGACCATAAAAAAACCTGGGTCTTATAGTGGTATTTGGCTTGTGCTTGAATGTCAGATTGGATTTTAGCTTTTTCTTCTTTCCTTTCATCACTTCGTCCTTTGGGCAGGTATTTTTAGAGGCCCTGCATGATCAGCAATACCAATTAGAAACACTAAGAGATTGAATTTTGTGAACAAAACCTACAAGGTACGGACCATTGCACAAGCGCTCGGAGGTCTTCGAACTTTCACGCGGGATGATGTTTTGCAGAATCTAGATACCAAACCTCTTTGAACTTCATACAGATGATCAGTGTTACATAGTGGCCACCAGTGCAGAAGGCACCCACCACATAGTCATTCGTCATTGCATTTCTCAATGCTTTTATTACAAGGGTAGACTGCTTATCAATCTTTGTGGTCGTGAGAACCTGTGGATCCAAAAACCCAACACTGATCTTCATCTCCGCTGCCTTGTCCATCATTTTCCTACAAAAAATCCAAATGTTAGCATGGATGAACTTTGTGGTCAAAATTAAAGAAATATCTATTTTGGTTTTAAGGCACTTACAATGTCCACAACCTCAAGAAGGTCTCATCCAGAGCAACCAGGGTTATAAGGTCATACACGTGACTAAATGCAATATTTAACATTAAATCACCAGCAACATGAAAGGAGTCTTTAGGTAACTTTGCTGGAAAACTAAGTTTATCCTTACTGTGTTTCATGGCGTAAGCATCCAACCTGGCACAATTCAGTCTAGCAGCCTATAAGTCCTCTTCTAACAACATAGGCACAGCAGGCTTGTATTTTGGATCCCATTTTGTCCAAAAACTGTTAAGAAGCTCATCTCTAGGCAGAGGTTTCCTGTCACACCTGATTTTCTGAAGAAAACCAAATGCATCTCATATGTGTGCCAGGATCAAGTTTACACACATATGATAGACGTCATGAGTGAAATATCCATAAACAGCATTAAAATCGTACAAGAGTTATACCATTACATTATCTTTTATTACACTCAGACGTTAGACTCGAAGGTCTTTAAAACGAACATACGATAACTAGACGAAGCAACTCCGTCTTCAGCTTCCACAGGCACATGACTGGGGGCACGCAAGCCTCAGAACTCATCGAAGTCGCTGAAGTACTCTTCTCCAGTGTTCTTCTCTGAACAGCGGGTAAGCAAGGGTGAGCACACTTATGGTTGGAGCTCAGCAAGTGGGGGAAAGTATACAAGGCTGTCAAGGATAGGCTAAGAGTTTTGCAGCGGCTAGCATTTTTAATGTTGGTCAAATTTTATTAGCAAGCACCTATTTACTAGGTGTAAGTTTATACCATCCCAGTTAAAAAGACTTTAGAAAACTTTCCATCTCATACCATACATAAACCACAATTTAATTCCATCTTCAAGTTTATTAATCATGTGAGGGTCCAGGCCGCTCTTGACCGTGAGCACGGCTGATCGATCAGTTTTAACTCTGCAGAGGTTGTACACTTTCACCACAGCTCGTGTTCCCCATGTTGCCCGGGTTGATCAGACCCTTAAACACTTCCGAGGTGAGTGGCTAGGGGTCCACTACGAAGCCTTTAAAAAGGCATGCAAAAGACCAACGACCCGCATAGTTACAGATCAGGGCGGACCATAACCCTCCCTAGTGGTCAGCACCTTAGCAAAGGCTGCTACCCCCAAAAGAACCAGGCTATACCCCTGCAACCCCAACCCCCCTCTGCACCTTTCGGATAAGGTCATCAGTACATTCACACACCTAATTAATTGGCTAAGCCAGAGCCATATGGACTGTGGTTGCACTGTTTTCCTGGGTGGTTCTCCATGTTCCAATTAAAATATATGATCTTGTTATCAACATAGCATCATCTTTCACCAAAGTTATCATGATCATCATTCATCATTTTGCAAAGATTCATTTGAACCATCCCAAGTTATAGCAACTGAGCATTTCTACCCAAAACATTTATTTAAAAGGGTTATTCAAGGAAATGGGGATAAAAATCTAGTCATGTCCTTAAAAAGGTGATTTCCCATCAATTTAATGCAATACAACAAATAAAAGTAAATATTAATTAACATGCAGTTATTTAGGACAAAGAGGAATATGCAGGGGGAGAAGTCCACTTGCCTTCCTTGCCTACACACTGTGCTTCTTCTTCCTCAATAACTTGCTCTTGATCCACTCCAACTGGTTGCTCACTTGAAACTGGCACGACATCTACGAGCACACAAGAAAACATTCAATAAATAAAACAATACACCAAACAGATCCAAAAGCTAAAAACACGCTGCTAAAACTAACGGGCTCGAAGAGACGGTCGCGTGGACACCAAGAACGCTTAAAACGGAGCTAAAACGCAAAAGATATGGCCAAAACGGGGTTCAGGGACTTTTTTATTAAGAAACTAGGCTTCCAGGGGCTAAACTACAAGAACCCAGGGGCTAAACGCCTAATTACGCTTATAAACCGAGGGGCCTACACGCAAAAGAACCTAACCAGGACTTCGGGCGCTAAAACTATGAAGATCAGGGGCTTAAACGAAGAAAACAGGACCTAACTGCAAAGGTTTTATAAGGTGGAAGGGCATACTTGTGATATTAGAAACTACAGGGACTTTTCTGCAAAAAGACCACGAACAGCTCGGGTTGACCGTTACGGTCAAGGTTGACTCGCGTGAGGGCTGCGATCTCAGCTGTTGATCGCGGATCGGTCGGCTGGTGGAAAACTAAGAAGATCAGGGGTCCAAACGTAAAGATAAGGACCTGTTTGCAAGAGTTTTCTCTGGTGAAAGGGTACATCTGTGACATTAGAAAGCATGGGGTCATTTTTGCAAAGAGACCAGTGCGCGCCTGGGTTGACTGGTACGTGGTTGTTTTGACCAGGGCGGAGGGCCGATCCGAGCCGCTGATCCATGGACGGACGGTCCAGATGACACGAGAGCGACTGGCGCGGCGGACGGCGGCGCTGCGGCGCGGGCTCGCCGGAAAGCTCGCCGGCCGGCCGCCAAAAGGGCCTCCCGTGTACGAATTGCCATGGGGAAAACACCAAAGCAAAGAGGAGGTCGCGAGGAGTTCACCAGGGGCTTGAGACGGCGAAGAGGGTGGCGGAGGGGGGAGATCGGGCGGCGGCTCCGGCGGAAGAAGACGGCGGCGGCGAAGCTCCGGTTCGGCAGGGAAGGAGAGGGTCCGGGGGCGGCGAGACTCCAGGATGACAGCACACGCGACGAGGGAGAAGAGAGGAAGCTCAAGGAGGCGTTCTCCGGCGTCGAGGTCTTCGGGGCGGCCTGCAAAGGTCCGGCGATGGACCTCGAAGGGCGCCGGTGCTGCGCGAGGGCGGTGAGATGCGTAGCTCGGTCCAGGTGCGGAAAGGGTGAGGCAGGGAGGTCGAGCTCGGTTTTTAAAGGGCAAATGAGGGGAGAGAGAGCCATGGCCGGGGTAATGGCCATCAATGGCCACGGGGCGGCCGGCGGCTTCAAGATGGCATTCAAGGGGGGTCTTGATTGGAGAAACGGCAGGGGAGATTGATGAGGGGAGACGGCGGGGTGCTTCAGTGCGCCTTGACGGCAAGGATTAAAGGCGGGAGGGGCGAGAATGCCGGGGAAACGACCGGCGGCGGTGCTGGACGCGGAACAGGGGAGGCCGGCTGGAGGTTGGGGAAAGCCCTGACGGGCGGGGCCCGGCTGCCATCGAGAGGGAGAGGGGAGGAGAAAGCGGGCCGCGTTGGGGAGCTGGGCCAGCGAGAGAGCAGGCCAGCGGCCTTAGCGGGCTGAGAGCTGTGGGCCGGAAAGGGAAAAGGGCCGGCGGGGAGGTGTTGGGCCGAGCGATGAGCTGGGCCGCTCGGGCCGAAAGGAAGGGGGTGAAGGGTTTAGGTTTTCTCTTTTTTTTCAACTCCTTTTTCTTTTAAAACCCTTTCATAAATCAAACACTTTTCAAAACTTTCCAAAATTTCAAATTATTTTAAAAACTTTTAAAACTTCACACCATCACACATAAACACCATGCAAGGCCAAAAGATGATGCACAAGCACTTGTTGCTTCTAAAATTTTATAAATGATATTTAAATATTTAAAAGGCCAAATTTATTTGATAAATTATTTATTTCCTTAGAAAATTAAATCTAAACACCATGTTGCTTACATTATTTTAGTGATGGAATTTAGGGTGTTACATTTCCTGGCCCCCTTCTTCTATGGTGGCTGCTGCTCAGGCGGAGATTGCCTATCCTCCGCCTGTCGCGGCTGCTGCTTAGGCGGAGATTGCATGTCCTCCTCCTGCTGTTGTCGATGCTCCTGCTGCGTAGTTTTGCTGATCTGCTACTGCTTCTTAGGCGGAGATTGCATGTCCTCCTCCTGCTGTTGTCGATGCTCCTCCTGCTGCATAGTTTTGCTAATCTGCTGCTGCTTCTTAGGCGGAGATTGCCTGTCCTCCTGCTGTGGTCGATGCTCCTGTTGCGTAGTTTTGCTCATCTGCTGCTGAGCTTTCTCTTGCTGACGCTGAGCTGCAGTACCTCCATCTGATGCTGTACCCCTGCTACCTGATGTGGGAGCAGGGTTGGTATTTCTCGTAATGGGTGGTACATGGATCCTGTTCTTTGACCATTGGATCCTTAGACAGAGAGCCTCAGCTAGAGTTGTTACTTCATCCCCCCCAATTGGTACAGGCAGAGGGTAGTGACCCGTATTGCCCCACACATAACTAGGTTGCACCACAGCATACCCATCCTGCACCGGTACTGTATGGAGAGTCTTTTGCAATGGAAAGACAGTGGCTAATGCGAGCTCCACTTTATTCTCGAAGCCATCCAAAAGGCTGCATTTGGTTGGCTCTATCAGCTTATCGATTGTGTCCAGCATAGGTGATCGACTATCAATGTGTTGTTGACTACCTTCGTCCTCGCTGACATGCCAATGGTCTTCCTCTCTGCCACGTGCTTCTTCTTCCTCACTGCCATGCACATCTTCTTCCTCGAGGCCATGCACATCTTCTTCCTCGCTGCTACTGACAGGTGGTGATTGGGGAGGATAAAGTACATTTTTCGGTATATCAAAGCCTGATTCTGTTGGAATGGAGACAATTCTGGTGACTACTTCACCAACTAGGTCTTCCATCTGCGGTCCAGCCTTCTTGTTCCTCTTCTTCCTGTACATTCCAGCAAACTCTTCACCAAACCCTTTACCCCAGCCAAGTGAACTAGACACGCCTCGGACCCGACATCGATGCTCTGGAGTCTCAAGTGTTGCGGTGAGGATATCATTCTCCCTAACCCCGAAAGAACCATCGCTAGCCTGAGCTGCAAATGTTTTCACCCTAGTTGCTACCCCTACCACCATAGGGTTACTGAATGTTATGTCCCCAGTTCCTTCACTAGTGGTCTTCCTCTTCCCTACCCTTGCCCGCAGATAAGGCCTCGAACGTCCAGGAAATTGGTCCCAAGGATTCTGTTTTCCTTCTTCAGCTAGCTTTGCATCCTCCTCCTCCCACTCTTTCCTTTTACGAACATAACCTTTTCTGCCCGTCCTGTGTGGCTTATCATGCAATGCTCTCTTTTCTTTCATCCTCTGGCTCAATCGCTGAAATCTAGGAGAATTGGTTTCCTGCACAAACACGGTCCAGTCTTCTGGCTGCAAAAAGGCATGCTTCACAAAGGGGGTTTCCTCTTGGCTCACATATTTTTTTCTTAAATGGGTCTTGAACCGCCGTTGCAAGGTTGCAATCTCTGACATAGTTGCCTTAATGTCACACCTTGAAATTTCGAATTTCAGGATGTGAATAGAAAAAATAAATTAATAAACGATTTTCTCTCAATTTTAAAATTTTGTTAGCAACTTGTGATGAAGCTTAAGGATTTTAAGGAGTTATTTAATTTTTCAAGGCATTTAAATAATTTTCTATAATAAACTAAATATATATAGGAGTTGAATGTGGCATTCATGCTGGTGCATCATTTTTGAGTGTTAGAATTCAAATTGTGTTTGAATTCAAAGTTTGGTTGAAGTTTGAAAAGTGTTTCAAAAGAAAATTCAAAAGGAATTTCTTTTCCCTCCCTTCCCCTTTTCCTGTTTTGGCTCGGCCCGTGTAGCTCCTAGTCCGCTGGATCTCCCTCAGCTCCCGGCCCGGTCCACCGTTTCCCCCTCCCCTCACCTCTTCTACACGCAGCCTAGCGAAGCCGGCGGCCCACCTCGGCCCAGCTTCACCCCGTCGCTCCGCGGCCGCTGAAAGGCGGGCCCCCCGCGTCATCCCCAACCTTCCGCACCGAAGCCGGACTCCGCACGAGTCCGACCCCGTCTGGACCTCGCCCCGCGCCTGTGCCATCTTCCCTTGGCCCGCACACCAAGAAACCTATGCACCAGCCTTCTTAAACCCCGCCGCCGCCTTTCATGCCCTGTTTCCCCCCCCCCAAACCCTAGACTCCGCTCCACCGCAGCGCCGCCGCCTGGAAACCGTAGCGTCGTCACTAACCTGCTCGTCCACCGCCTCGCCTTCGATGCGAGGCTGCTCCAGAGGTTCGCAAGGAGGTGAGCAAGGCGCCTGTGCCGCTTGTTTGGGTCCTCGTGTTGTACGTCGCCCGAACGGGCTCACCGGAGTAGCACCGGCGTGTTCCTCCGCCACGCCGAGCCGCACACCACAGTCGCTGCTCGTAAGGCCGTCCTGGCGCCCTAGTTAGGTTCGCCGCACCGCCCGCTTCGCTCTGGTGTTTTCCGCGTGCAAAATCAGGGCCGGAAGCCCGTTTTCGTGCTGCGCCGGCGTGTCCGCCGCCGCTCGCCGTCGCAAGCGCCGCCGCCGGCCGCATGCGCAGCACCGCAGCCACCGGATCACCAGCCGACAGTCCAGATCTGATCTAACCCCGGTCAAACCGTCCATACCGGTCAATCCCCCGCTATGCACCGCCGTTTTACATAAAAACCCCTAGGCTTTTAGTTTTGCAAGCTGGTCCTTCCACCTTTATAAAACCCTTACAAATAGATCCGGTTTCTTACGGTTTTAACCCTAAGCTTTCTAGTTTTAGCAGCCGAAGTCCATAGCTTAGTTTTTACACATTAGACCTTCTGTTTATATGTTTAATTACATTTTAGTCCCTGGTTTTTAGCAGATAAGCCCCCGGAAGCTCTGTTTTATCACAGATAGGTCCATGTAGCTTGTTTTAGCCATAGATTATGCGTTTTAGCTCCGTTTTTAGCGTTCTTTATGTCCAAACGATTGTATCGAAGAGTAGAATAGCTTTACGCTGTTGTTTTGCTCTGTTATTACTATTTGGTGCATGTTTATTATTTATTTCTATTGTTTGCCTGTATGTGGTTGGTGTGATGCGTAGAAGACGATCGCTACTTCGATTACGCTGCAGTTGAAGAGTTCGAAGATTTTGAGCAGCCCTCTGAGTTTGTGGAAGGCAAGTCCTTGATGCATGCCCTTTTTCCTAAACAACTGCATTTTAATTACATTGTTTACTTTATTGTTTTGCATTAAATTGATGGGACCCTATGATTAAGGTGTGACTAGTGTTGTTTACCATGTCCTTGTTAACCTGGGTATTTTATTTATGTCGGGTAGCACATGCTTAGTTGCTAACTACGGGTTGAGGATGGTTTAATTGAACACAAAAGTGAACTTGATTTATTTTATGCTCTACCCTCATTAAGCAAGATTACCCCTGTTAATTGGAACATGGAGAACCACCCAGGAACCAGGTGCAACCACAAGACAAATGGCTCTGTCTTGGCTAATTAATTAGAAACCTTAGTGTGTAGTATGCTTTACCTGATAAGGGTTAGGGGGTGCTGGTAGTTGGTGTATAGCCCGGCCCTCAGGTTGATCTGCTCTGTGGTAGCTTCGCAGTCTTGAGAGAGGGTTATGCGTTGCGCTATCATGAAACCTAACGAGCAGCTCATACTAGGGAATCTTTGTAAAAGCCTCGTAGTGAAATCCATGCCACTCACCTCGGAAGTGTTTAAGGGCCTTGCAAACCCGGGCATATATGGGGGACACGACTTGTGGGTAAAGTGTACAACCTCTGCAGAGTGTAAACCTTATCGATTAGCCGTGCTCTCGGTCATGGAGCGGCCTGGACCCTCACATGGGTAAACTATGGAATATGAATTAATCTTGTGCATTGCATCTTATTACTGCTGCATTTATTATTCTCTGGGTTGGTATACAATTACACTGTTAGTAATCAGTTGCTTAATAAAATCTGACCAACTAAATTTGCTTACCGCTTTAACCATGTCAGCCATCCACCCAAAGAGCCTTGCATGTTGTTATAGTTATGTTCCCTTGTTGAGTACGACATGTGCTCACGCTTGTTGATTTTATTTCTTGCAACTACACTACTCGGACTGCTGCTCAGACGGTCGCTTTGAAGGCTTCCCTGAAGACTTTGAAGATTTCTAGGCGCATTGCTCCGGTCGACTGCCTGTGGTGGACGACTCCGTTTATTTTCCGCTGTTAGCTACTCGTTCAGTGTGTTAGATTATTGGACAATCGGTCTATAATAATAATAACACTGTGACACTGCGATTCTTGGTACTCCACTATGTCGTTTGCATGTGTGAACATGATCCTGGACACATGTAAGCTATGATCTGGTTTTGCTTTCAAAACTGGGTGTGACAAAGTGGTACCAGAGCCGTGTTGACTGTAGGACGTTAGCCTAGTTAGTAATGGTCGAAATTAAGGATTATAAACTTTTAGAAGCCACACATTCTTTAAGCTTGCTTTAAAACTATTCTATAATGCTCATCCTTGATTTCCAGCTCATCCTTAGCTATCTTTTGGGTTCTCTACCTTGATTTTGCTATCTTTCTCATCCTTGCATTTGGTCTTACTCGTCACCTAATTTCCTTGTCTATAGATGGAAGGAGAGCCAGCTGAAGTAGTCTGGACAGTGAGCTCGTACAAGAAGGATGGGAGAGGCATTTCAATGGCTGGCAATCTAAGGAGGACAGTGTACCATTTGGGCTATGGTGAAGATCCAATCTACTAGTGTGAGATGTGGACCCATCCTTGGTTTGGGCCACACTAGGAAGTAACAGTGATCGTTTATAAGAGGGTTCAGCACTATGGACCTATGGAGATATCCAGGCACAACGATGTTGCTACCAGAGATACTATGGAAGTAGGGATTGCCGAAGCTGCTAGGAGAGCACTCTATGTTCTCTCTCACAGGGAGCATTCTAAATTAGCACACACTAGCAGCTTGTACACCCCTTAAAGAGCTAGTGGTGAAGCCAAGACCTACATTGCGTCAGCTAATGGCCACAGCCCCACCTTGGACAACCTCCGTGAATTGCTGACCGCTGTCAACACCGTGTTGGATAACACCAACAACATGCTTGTCACAGCTCAACAGAGGATTTATACAATAGAGGTACACAAGCGTCAGCTAGAAGCTACTCTGGAGGGAAGGGAACCCCCTGTGATCCAAGACGGAGGAATAGAAGCTCATCACTCCCCAGCACCAAAAAGACCCCGCTACAACTCCCCAGACGCCCGCACTGAAGAGCTTCCTTAGGATCTAGGAGTTCTAAGCTTAATATCTATGTAATCGTTAGTTTCAAACCGATCGTATAAGTGTGCTTAGCTTAGTGGTGTGTTTGAATGTTTGTTCTTATGATAATGATTGAGTTGGATCTTTTATATTGAGTGCAATGTGTTGTGGAGTAATGACCACAATGACATTGGTTCTTTAGTAAAGTGTTAGTTGGGTTTACCTTTGTCTCAATCCATATCTTCCTTATCCTAATCTCTTATGCTCTACCCCTTATACAATCTAGTAAATCCCAATCTGCTCGCGGAGTTTTCTGAGTCAGCAGTATTGTTCTATTTTTATCTTGAGCTACAGAACTCCAAATACAGTAAATCCAATTGGAAAAGTTCAGCAATTATATGAAGGGTTATCTGTCAAAATTTCAGAAATTTAAGAGTTTGATACAGAGAGTTATGTACGAAACTTTGGAGCTATCAGAATCTGTAAACTCAGCTGACCCAGACGTCTTGTTTATTTCATAGCTAAATCTATAGACCTTGGATTGAGGTGATTCCAGTTGGAATAGTTCCGTAATTTAATTATATTTCTATGGTTAAACTTTCATAATTTCTGGATTCCCTTACTGAGAGTTACATCCTATTGTTTGGAGTTAACAGAATCTGTCCAGAATTGAAAGTCTTTACTGCCTTGTCTTTCAAAGTTTTACTCTTAGTGCAAACATCTAAAGTAATGTTCCTAACACTCAGATGGTGAAAACCAGGTCAGGATCCGGAGTAGATCAAACCCCAGTGGTTCGCCAAAGGAGAAGCAGTAACTCCAGCAGTTCATCTCAGCAATCACAGATGGATCCCGTGATGTAGCAATTCCTGCAGGCCCAGACCCAGCTACTTCAGAATTTGACCAACACTGTGGCTAATCTGCAAGCCCAAGGAAACAACCCACCCCATGCTCAGCAGCAAGCTCCTATGAACAGGCACAGGGTGTTCATTAGCCATCAGCCTCCGGTGTTCTCTCATGCAGCAGATCCACTGGAAGCTGAGGACTGGTTGAAGACCATTGAGAAGATGCTGACCATAACTCATGATAGAGAGAAAGTCCTCTATGCTTCAGGGCGACTTCAGGGATCAGCTTCGGCATGGTGGGCTGCTTTTGTCGCCGCTCATGCCAATCAGAATGCAATTACTTGGCAGGAGTTTACCACTAACTTCAGGAGCCACCACATTCCTGTCGGTCTCATGAAGCTAAAGAAGAAGGAGTTCCTTGCTCTCAAGCAAGGAGGGATGTCCGTGATGGAGTTCAGGGACAAATTCATTGAGTTGTCACGCTATGCTCCTGAAGACACTGGTGAAGATAGGAAGAAGCAAGAGCTGTTCTTGGAAGGGCTAGCTGGACCGCTTCAGTACCAGCTGATGTCCCACACTTTCCCTACCTTCCAGGATCTGATTGATAAGGCCATAGGCTTGGAGTACAAGCGTAGGAAGTTGGGAGATCTCAAGAGGAAGGCTACTACTTATGGACAGTCTGGGAACATCACTCACCCACGTTTTGACCCACAGCAGGGAGCACCATTCCGCTTTGGAGGCCCGAGTGGTAATACTGGCCAGAATCAGATACACCGTAACAATCAACCGTTCAAGCACCCCATTCAGCAGTTACAGCAATCCACTCCACATACTCCACGTCCCAATGATCAGCAGACTAGTCAGAACACCCCTGCAGGAACCTAGTGAGATCTAGTGTGCCTAACACCCCTGTTGGCAATTCATGCTTCAAGTGTGGAGAGATTGGTCACTTTGCCAACCATTGTCCTCAAAGAGGTGTTCAGAATACTCCAGTGCAGAGTCAGCAGATGAGGAGTGGGAATCAGACCCCTCAGAGCAAAGGAAGGCAGAACTATATGTGTGGGAAGCTGAATCACATGAATGCAGGGACCACTCAGAGAGTATCCACTCAGCTTGGTATGTCCTTCATTATCTTAATCCCTTATCTTTCACTCATGAGCTTGGAGCCTAGAATTCTCTATCCTGCTAAATCCATCCGAATCTCGAGGACGAGATTCTTTTAAGGGGGGTAGATTTGTCACACCCTGAAATTTCCAATTTCAGGATGTGAATAGGAAAAATAAATTAATAAATGATTTTCTCTCAATTTTAAAATTTTGTTAGCAACTTGTGATGAAGCTTAAGGATTTTAAGGAGTTATTTAATTTTTCTACGCATTTAAATAATTTTCTATAATAAAATAAATAAATATAGGAGTTGAATGTGGCATTCATGCTGGTGCATCATTTTTGAGTGTTTCAATTCAAATTGTGTTTGAATTCAAAGTTTGGTTGAAGTTTGAAAAGTGTTTCAAAAGAAAATTCAAAAGGAATTTCTTCTCCCTCCCTTCCCCTTTTCCTGCTTTAGCTCGGCCCGTGTAGCTCCTAGTCTGCTGGATCTCCCTCAGCTCCCGGCCCGGTCCACCCTTTCCCCCTCCCCTCTCCTCTTCTGCGCGCAGCCCAGCGAAGCCAGCGGCCCACCTCGGCCCAGCTTCACCCCGTCGCTCCGCTGCCGCTGACAGGCGGGGCCCCCGCGTCATCCCCAACCTTCCGCACCGGAGCCGGACTCCGCACTGGAGCCAGACTCCACACGAGTCCGACCCCGTCCTGACCTCGCCCCGCGCCCGTGCCGTCTTCCCTTGGCCCGCACGCCAAGAAACCTGTGCACCGGCCTTCTTAAACCCCGCCGCCGCCTTTCGTGCCCTATTCCCCCCCCCAACCCTAGCCTCGGCTCCACCGCAGCGCCGCCGCCTGGAAACCCTAGCGCTGCCGCTGTCCTGCTCGTCTACCACCTCCCCTTCGACGTGAGGCTGCTCCAGAGGTTCGCAAGGAGGTGAGCAAGGCGCCTGTGCCGCTTGTTTGGGTCCTCGTGTTGTACGTCGCCCGAACGGGCTCACCGGAGTAGCGCCGGCGTGTTCCTCCGCCACGCCGAGCCGCACGCCGCCGTCGCTGCTCGTAAGGCCGTCCCGGCGTGCTAGTTAGGTTCGCCGCACCACCCGCTTCACTCTGGTGTTTTCTGCGTGCAAAATCAGGGTCAGAAGCCCGTTTTCGTGCTGCGCCGGCGTGTCCGCCGCCGCTCGCCGTCGCAATCGCCGCCGCCGGCCGCATGCGCAGCACCGCAGCCACCGAATCACCAGCCGACGGTCCAGATCAGATCTAGCCCCAGTCAAACCGTCCATACCGGTCAATCCCCCGCTGTGTGCCGCCGTTTTACAAAAAAAACCCTAGGCTTTTTAGTTTTGCAAGCCGGTCCTTCCACCTTTATAAAACCCTTACAAATAGATCCGGTTTCTTACGGTTTTAACCCTAAGCTTTCTAGTTTTAGCAGCCGAAGTCCATAGCTTAGTTTTTACATGTTAGACCTTCTGTTTATATGTTTAATTACATTTTAGTCCCTGGTTTTTAGCAGATAAGCCCCCGGAAGCTCTGTTTTATCACAGATAGGTCCCTGTAGCTTGTTTTAGCTCTGTTTTTAGCGTTCTTTATGTCCAAACGATCATATCGAAGAGTAGAATAGCTTTACGCAGTTGTTTTGCTCTGTTATTACTGTTTGGTGCATGTTTCTTATTTATTTCTATTGTTTGCCTGTATGTGGTTGGTGTGATGCGTAGAAGACGATCGCTACTTCGATTACGCTGCAGTTGAAGAGTTCAAAGATTTTGAGCAGCCCTCTGAGTTTGTGGAAGGCAAGTCCTTGATGTATGCCCTTTTTCCTATATAACTGCATTTTAATTACATTATTTACTTTATTGTTTTGCATTTAAATTGATGGGACCTTATGATTAAGGTGTGACTAGTGTTGTTTACCATGTCCTTGTTAACCTGGGTATTTTATTTATGTCGGGTAGCACATTCTTAGTTGCTAACTATGAGTTGAGGATGGTTTAATTGAACACAAAAGTGAACTTGATTTATTTTATGCTCTACCCTCATTAAGCAAGATTACCCCTGTTAATTGGAACATGGAGAACCACCCAGGAACCAGGTGCAACCACAAGACAAATGGCTCTGTCTTGGCTAATTAATTAGAAACCTTAGTGTGTAGTATGCTTTACCTGATAAGGGTTAGGGGGTACCGGTAGTTGGTGTATAGCCCGGCCCTCAGGCTGATCTGCTCTGTGGTAGCTTCGCAGTCTTGAGAGAGGGTTATGCGTTGCGCTGCCATGAAACCTAACGAGCATCTCATACTAGGGAATCTTTGTAAAAGCCTCGTAGTGAAACCCATGCCACTCACCTCGGAAGTGTTTAAGGGCCTTGCAAACCCGGGCATATATGGGGGACACGACTTGTGGGTAAAGTGTACAACCTCTGCAGAGTGTAAACCTAATCGATTAGTCGTGCTCTCGGTCATGGAGCGGCCTGGACCCTCACATGGGTAAACTATGGAATAAGAATTAATCTTGTGCATTGCATCTTATTACTGCTGCATTTATTATTCTCTGGGTTGGTATACACTTACACTGTTAGTAATCAGTTGCTTAATAAAATCTGACCAACTAAAATTGCTTACTGCTTTAACCATGTCAGCCATCCACCCAAAGAGCCTTGCATGTTGTTATAGTTATGTTCCCTTGTTGAGTACGATATGTGCTCACGCTTGTTGATTTTATTTCCTGCAACTACACTACTCGGACTGCTGCTCAGACGGTCGCTTTGAAGACTTCCCTGAAAACTTTGAAGATTTCTAGGCGCGTTGCTCCGGTCGACTACCTATGGTGGACGACTCCGTTTATTTTCCGCTGTTAGCTACTCGTTCAGTGTGTTAGGTTATTGGACAATCGGTCTGTAATAATAATAACGTTGTGACACCGCGATTCTTGGTACTCCACTATGTCGTTTGCATGTGTGAACATGATCCTGAACACATGTAAGCTATGATCTGGTTTTGCTTTGAAAACTAGGTGTGACACTTAACTGCCTTCTTGCGAACAGATTCTGCCAGATTGGCTGGGTAATCTAGCTTTTCCTCTAAAACTATGAACAGTTCTTCCTTCTCAATTGGTGAGAGATCTTCAACTGCCCTATTGATTGACACCCTCGCTCGAGCAATGAGGCCACAGACTAATACAAATCTATCCCTCGCAGTATCTGGGGTAGGCCAATAATTGTTATCAAGTCCAGTTGCGGTCAACTTGTCTTCTGACAATTTGGTTTGTGTCCTTGACCCGCGGGATCGAGTACTACTCGCAGCAGTATGTGCTGAGTGACCCTGTGAAGAAGGATCACCGTCGATAGGCTGTGAACAAGGTTTACCGTCGATGGGTTGTGATGGTGCACTGGAGGTAGAGGAGTTTGGTGTTGTGGGAGACTGCATAGATGATATGTCAGGTCGTCAGTAGAGCAACATAAGCTAGACTGAAAACCTAAACAAAATAAGATAAATTCTTATTATCTGACAGGCAAAATAGTTGATATTAGCATACAGGTTGGGGATAGGTGCTAACCATTTTGACAGGGTGAAGCAATATGCTTATATATCAAAGCAGAGACTAAATTCCTTCAACTGTTTCCTTGTCCAACTTCAGCAGCAATGAATTGTGTGTTCCATGTGTACATGCAACAAGAGGACAAAGCAATTTGAATTAAAGTATGCTAACAGGTCCAAAGCATAACTATCGATCTGGTACATTCGAAGCATAACAGAATTTCCACAGTTCATATAAGTTCATCTGTTAGCAACATTTTATTCAAACAGACTTGGAGCAACAAAATTTATCCGTCAAATCCACAGCCAATCAATTAAAAATGAACTATTAAGGCATGTTGTACTAATGCAGGCAAGTCCAGGAGAATAATCCTATGTGAACAACCGTAAAGTATCATGTCTCCCTAATCCACCTTGACAGGAATAGCAGATTAGGTGGCGGAGCAGACAGAGGGCGTTGGGGGTTCAAGCAGCACTAACCTTTGTGGCTAATGAAGTAGTTGTTCTCGTGGTGGTCGGAGTGGCTCGATCCGCGTCGCCTTGTTGCCTGAGGTGGCCAGCTCGTCGTCGTGGCGGGGGTTGCCGGATCCGCGTCACCGTCTCTAGGTTGGTCGGGATGCCGTCCGCACGCTAGTAACCGCGTCCTCGTCACCGTCGTCACGGCTGGAGCCGCTTCGCCGACGTCACGCGAGGAACGGTGGGGCTGGAGAAGAGCAGGGCTGCGAAGGGGAGAGCGGTGGCGGCGGGCTAGGGCTGGAGAAGGAGCACGACGGCGGCGGGGAGAGTGCGGGCGTGGTGGATCTGTCTGAACTAGACTCCCGAGTATATGTCCCCTGCACGCACGTTACTATGTTCACAGAAATTACTGGCGTGCCCTTGAACGGCTCTCTTGTGGAATTAGAATTCCATGGGCATTATAGTCAATATAGGTGGGAAATTTTAAACAGCGCGCGCAAGGTTTGTCTGCTGACGCTGACAATGGATAGTCATCGCCAACGCTGGTTAGTAAACCCGCGTCGCTTCGTCGGCAGGTATCTTCTTTATATAGGCTGCTGACACTGACGCGTGGGCCTGACACTATTTTTTAGAAATGAAACTCGCATCCATCAAATATTAGAGCCGGTAAAACAGCACCAAAAAATTCATTAAAAATAACATCAATTCATATTTGGACATTTAGTATTTTAATAAAATATCAACAGTCACCCTTGTGTACCCAACATTCTTATAATTCGAATATACATCTCATGCTTGTGATATAATAATTCTAATAACATCTTAGTTTGCTCCAAAAATTCTACAAATTGACGTGGCAACATAAATTGGGTACCTAAACTTGTCATAAAAAATTCAAATGGTTTCGATAAAGGAAGAATGTACTTGTGTACAAATGGCTACATCTCTCACATAGTTTCTTAAAATGTTGCTTGAACATTGAAGTTTTCCACACATTGCAACATGTTCGATCTCGTACACATTTGAAATTTTTACACAAGCTTGTGTTCACCTTAAGATTACGAAATGCAATGTTTCATTACTAATGGTTGTGGAAAACAAATATTACTTCTATGTTGTACTTACAAAGAACAAGATAAAGGCATATAAACATTATTCACGAAACGGAATATACACTAAACAATGAAATTAATGAAAAGATGGGGATTTTAGAAAAAAAATAGGAAAAAAATTATCAAATTTGGACAGGGGGTGGTTAACCCGCGTCTCATTTGCCCCTCCAATCCTCGTCTCCTACGCCCACCCAATAGAACAGAGGAGGAAGCAGACTAGCAGAGGCCACCGCCGCCGTGCCCGCTTTGACATCCAAGAGGGCACCCTAGGCCTCTAATGCGGCAAATGAGACCACCGCAACCTTCGATTTGACTCAGAAACAAGACAAATCAAATCTTGTGGATGCGACACAGAATATGTAATAATTTACATTCAAGATACATAATTTTTATTGATGCTTCCACCTACATCCCGATGTTCATCCTGCTGACGGCGTACTCCACCGCGACGCTGAATCCACGCGTCCAGAGGTCGAACTCATGACGGATGCGACACTCGGTGCTGCAGTAGTGGATGATCCTTGGGGTCTCCGGCCCGTAGCGCCTACATCCCGCTGCCCAAATGCAGACGTGGGGATTCTGGATGGGCAGCAACAGAATGTCGTTGTCGCCGTCACGAAGCTAGTACCACCACGCAATGTTCTGGAGATCCCGGCGGACGAGGTAGCGCAGCCGGTGCAGGTTGTGGTTCTTCCAGCGCCCGTCAGGGGGCGATGGCCCGCCGCTGATTTCGTGTAGCAGTGCCATCGCTTCGGGGTCCGTAGGGTTGCGACGGTACTTCAGCATCGCTAAGAAGTACTTCGCACCGGCGTCTTTGGCAGCGGCCTTTCCGACAAGCTCCAGACCCTCATCGGGATTCTGCCGCCTCATCAACCTCTCTATCCCCTCGAAGCATAATGCCTCCGGATGTTTGGCGAGGCTGAAGCGCTCCTCCAACAAGGACCTGACGTAGCGATTCTTGCACTCTTGACGAAGCTCACGCAGCGACACCTGCACGAGTACCTCATTCGAGTCACAGATGCGCCGGAAAGTGCCGCAGACCCGATTACGAAGGATCAGGAAACGAATGACGGGCTCACCCTTGTTGCAGCGGAGGATGATCTCGGTGACCAGTTCATTTGGCAGCAGCTCCATGAAGCACACCGCGGCCATGAAGGAGAAGGGGAAGGAAATGGAAAGGCGACGGGATCTGGAAATTGAAATGCGACGGGGTTTGGAAATTGAAATGCGACGCGGTCATTTATAAAAACCCGTTACTAATAATATGGAACTTGAAATGTGACGCGGTTTGGCTGCTGACGTGTGGGCCCGACAACTACCCCTGCCCCTCCACCTTCCCGCGAGATTGAAATGCGACGAGTGTTTTTGGACGGTTTTGCTCCCAAAAAACAGTTCCCGAGGCGTAGGGGGACGTGGGGAGGAAGGCGCCCTGACGGTTCACGTCTTGTGATCATAAATCCCCGACTGCTGGTTACTCCGTAATCATATCGTTTCTTTCGCTTCATCTTCTTCCCCCTCACCATCAAAAAACCACAACCTCCGGTCAACGAGAGATCAGACCAAGAAGGAGCGAGAAGAGAATGGCGTCGAGTGACCCGTCGGCGAAGCGGGGATGAAGAGAGGATGACGACGACGAAAGCCGCCGTCAGAGGAAGTTGACCATCAAGGAGAAGGGGAAGGAGCCGGTGGCGCCCAAGGAGAAGGAGAAGAATGAGGCTGCCGACATCAGCTTCGCCGTCGAATTGCTCCAGGACGCGTTCATGAAGCTCTGAGATGTTGGCGAAGCGTTCAAGATCGAGGCGCCTGACCATAACAAGGATGGCAGCGTCAAGGGTCTCGCCTTCAGGATCCACATGTTGGCTGAAAAGCTTGTGAAGCTCCCCGTGGTCCAGCGGTCTCTTCTCGGCGACGACGGCTCCGACGGCGGGACTCCGACAGCGGCGACTGACTAATTGATCCACTCATGTACCATTAATAATGTGTTTGTGATTATTGTGTGTTCGTCAGTTTGTTCGTCAGGTTGTTGGACTGCTTAGTTTGTCGATCATGAACTGCTTAGTTTGTTTGTCGATCATGAACTGGTTAGTTTGGTTGTTGGATTTTGTATAAACGTCATGAACTCGATCTAAGAGACGGGAGCAGATCCATCCGCGTCGCCTACAGTATTTGTTCCTCGTGTGATGAACTCGATCTTGGAGACAATGGATAGTCATCGACGACGCTGGTTAGAAAAATCGCGTCACCTCGTTGGCAGGTAGGTTCAGGTGGTTATCTTCTTTATATAGGCTGCTGACACTGACGCGTGGGCCTGACACTATTTTTTAGAACTGAAACTCACATCCATCAAATATTAGAGCCAGTAAAACAGCGCCTAAAAATTCATTAAAAATAATATCAATTCATATTTGGACATTTAGTATTTTAATAAAATATCAACAGTCACACTTGTATAACTAACATTCTTATAATTCGAATATACATCTCATGCTTGTGATATGATAATTCTAATAACATCTTAGTTTACTCCAAAAATTCTACAAATTTACGTGGAAACATAATTTGGGTACCTAAACTTGTCATAAAAAATTCAAATGGTTTCGATAAAGGAAGAATATACTTGTGTATAAATTGAGGACCATGTGTGGTTCGAGGACCGGTGGATGGTCGCTTCCTGGTGTGATGAGTGATTGACAACGTTGTGTGGACTGATTCTTGGCTAAGTATTGCAGGTGCAGGTTGCGGCTTGACTGGTGTTGGTGCAGGTGAAGAACAAGCGCGAAAGGTCGTCGCCGGTGAGGCCTCCAGGTGTGGAGAAGACAAGTAGGCTTGGTTCGAGGGACCCGGTGGCCAGCGGGGTCAAGTGCGGGCCGCATGGTGGCATGAACAGCAGGATGAAGTCGGTGGACGATTTCTTGGTTGAGCCTCAAAACCAAGGTCGAGCCGGGACTTCGTGGGAGCCGAGTCATGAGTGGTGATTGGCGGAGGCTACATCAAGTTCGCAGGGTTTGCGGTGGTTCACCAGAAAACCACCGGGTTACTCGGCTGAGCCACAAAACCGAGGCCGAAGACCGAGCGTGGCTGTCAGGCCAAAACCGGCCTGACCGGTTTGGGAAACCGGTCTGACCGATTTGGGTCGCAGGGCACCGGAAGCTTCGAAGCGGAGGACACACGTCGGGATCGCAAGGCTTGCGTCGAGGCTAAGCGAAGTGCGGTCGCCGGGCATCCGTCCGATGGTGTTACGAAGACAAATTCCCAAAGTGCCCTTGGTGGGCGTGTATCCTAGTTTAGGCTTTAGGGGTATTTTAGTCTTTCGGCTTGCCTCCATATAACCCAAGTGGTGAGAGGATGGCAGCCATCTCTTGGAACCCTAGCTCATTTGGTTTTCCTATTTTCCTTCCTATTTTCCTTAGGATTTTCATAGGACTAGCTTGAGAGCTTCATGGTGAGATCTTGTGAGAGGGAAGGATGATCGGGCGGCAAGCTAGACCTTGTATGAACCTTCATGGTATGTATAGATGATTCGGCGTGGTTCCTCAAGGCTTGATTGTGTTCTTCCCATTTTCCCTTTTTGGTGATTTTCGGAGCCTTTTCTTGGATTTTCCGTGGGGAAGTTTTGGGGGCGTTTCTTTGAGGGATTCTTGTCGGATGTCATGTATGAGGACCTTGTGCCTCTTTGCTTGGTGATCTTGCTCCAACAAACCCTCCGAAACGGCTTCAATTTGGTGATTTTCGGTGGAATCCATGGGAAGGTGTTCTTGAGGGTTGACTTCCGATTCCTCTTGATTGAGTAGGTTTAGCCCCAGTGGGCTGTCGTGAGGATTTTGAGCAGGATAGTCTTGTTCTGGCTATGGCTTTTCTTGTTCAAAGGTGGAGAGGTTCTTGAAGTGTTTTGGGGCAGTTTTTGCCTCGAAGGTCTTTTGGGGATTTCCTGGACAAAACTGGCCTGACTGGTTTGCCAAACTAGCCTGACCGGTTTCCCCTGCCTGTGAGAGGCTAAGTCCCAGAGAATCGGTCTGACCGGTTTCAGAAACCAGCCTGACTGGTTTTGGTTGCCAGCAGCAGTTTCGAGTTGTTTTTCCACTGCGTGTTTTGAGTGGCTGTTGGTTGGATCTTGCTCCTAGGTTCAGTAGCACTCCAGTGGCTACGTGGACTTGGCAAGAGAAGCTTGCGGAGGTGTCCGAGTGAAATTGGGTTCATAGGCCGAATTCTTGAGTAGAATTTTTATCGGCTCCCATTCACTCCCCCCTCTCTGGTTCGCCGTTCCGGTCCTTCACAAATGGCTACATCTCTCACATAGTTTCCTAGAATGTTGCTTGAACATTGAAGTTTTCCACACTTTGCAACATGTTCGATCTCGTACGCATTTGAAATTTTAACACAAGCATGTGTTCACCTTAAGATCATGAAATGCAAAGTTTCATTACTAATGGTTGCGGAAAACAAATATTATTTCTATGTTGTACTTACAAAGAACAAGATAAGGCATATAAACATTATTCACGAAACGTAATATACACTAAACAATGAAATTAATGAAAAGATGGGGACTTTAGAAAAAACTAGGAAACAATCATCAAAGTTGGACTAAACACGACGGAGATATACATGTTACAAAATTTGACTGCAGATTAAAAGGAGAAATGAGAACGGTTCTTTATTCCAATAGAACTTGGCCCCACCCCTATTAGAGACGCGGGATGGTTAATCCTCGTCTCATTTTCCCACACAAATTATTCTTCATTCCAATAGAATAGAGGAGGAAGCAGAGGGTGCCGCAACCTTGGATTTGACACAGAAATGTGAGAAATCAAATCTTGTCTATCAATAACCGATTGGACGATACTTTACACGATAGAAGAAGACATTACATTCATAACGAAGCCTACATTCATCACTACAGAAATACATGCAAAACCCCCTCCGGCTCGGCGCCGTACCACAGAATGCTTTGCCTGCGCAATGTTGAATGTTGCCTCGCGCCGCCGCCGTCGGCAGCGTCGGCCGGCGGAGGCCACAGCGGAGGGCGACACTCCTAATTTGCCAAGCCAGATTGACCCCACGATGCCGGAAATCTAAGGATTGCACATTGCTGATCAAATGCGGATGCCACTGCCCTTGCTCCTCGCCCTCAACCTGTTTCACGTACGCAATTGCAGTGGCGTCGGCGTTGTCCCCGCTGTTGGCTCTGTAGAGGAAGACAGCGGCCACATAGGCCGCCCCTCTGTGCCCGTCTTTGGCAGCGCGGTGGAGCTCATCGAGGGGAGGCTGAGGGCTATGGTTCCTGCCGAAGATGTCGTCCATCCCGGTGAGGAAGCAGGCCACCGAGTTGCCGGCTGCAGCCAGGCTACGAAGGAAGACGTCGTAGCCGACGGGGTCGTTGTTCTGCATCTGCTCAACTGGAACCCGATCCAGAGCCAGGTGCCTACCGACGTCTCTGTCGCAGCAGGGGCGGAGCATGTCCTTGCAAGTTACCCGTAGGCTGCAGAGGTCCTCCATAGGCCGATTCGATGTCGCACCGACTCGGCCAACGATGATCGCCAACACCTCCGCCGGGAGTTCCGTGAGCGACCGCGGGTGCTCCCTCGATGCCATGAGTGCAGCGGAGGGGCACGACGAGGAGTGTAGGCAGTTATAGTTTTCTCGCGGGTAGATGAAGGGGCTCTGGTGGTTTCGTGGGTAGAAGAAGGGGTTGGGGCAACAGTTATTTATTTTGGAGAGAAGATACAGGAGATGCGTCTCCGATGAGCGAGTGGATACTACTAATTGCACATCTCGTTTATCGAGGAGTCAAACTCTTTGAAGTTTGACGAAATGTAGACAAAATAATATCAATACTCTCCGATCAGTGGTACTACTAATTGCACATCTCGCTTATAGGCATCTTAGGCAGTATCTTAGGCATCTTAGGCAGAATATATAGGCATCATATATTACAGAAAGGAGATTCAAATTCCACCAATACACATCCTATATATATTACAAAAAGGATTCCATTTCCAGCAATAGACATCCCTGCATTTTACTAAAAGGATCGGATTCAGCAAAAATCAATCTTGCTTCTTTTTCTTCTTTAATTTTTGTATATGGATCTTTTCACGATGGTCGCTCCGCAAGTATGGTGTTTTGTCAGCTCCCAAGACTCGGGGCATGTATGAAGTGTGAAAGGATGGCCTTTGGTCAAACTGGTTGTATTACTCCTCCTCAACAACATTTTCAACCCCAACAATCCTTTTTTCCAGGCAAAACCACACTCCAGTTATTCTTTGCAAGGACAGGTACATAGAACACTTGCTCAACATCCTTGGTGAAGACAAACGGTTCGGTTTTGTAACCAAAGACCCGGAGATCAACACTAACATAACCAAATTTGTCCTTGATCATAGCTCTCTTCGCATTGGTGACCCATCTACACCGAAACAAGGCTACCTTGAATCCTACATAATCAAGCTCCCAAATTTCCTCTACATGACCATAATATGTGGCTGTGTTCTTCTTATTGTCGACGGCCCATACACGCACACCACTATTTTGATAGACGCTCTTGGCATCCTGGGCCATGGTGTAGAACGTGTATCCATTGATATCCATTTCTTGATATGTTGTAACAGTGAATAATGGCCCTGCTGCTAGTTTTCTTAGATCGTCGGTTATAGCAGCGCTGCCACTCTGCTGGACATAATCTCGGAGCCACCTGTTGAAGCATTGCATGTGCCTCTTTGCAACCCAATCCTCAGTACAGCCAGGGTTTTGTTCACGTAGTTGTTGCTTGTGCTCATTGCCAAATGGTGTAACCTCTACGCTCTGTTCTATCACGGTGAAATGAGCCTTCCTGAAGTCCTCTGGGTGCGGAGTGATTGACTTTTTCCCCAGGGTCCCAACACCTGAAAGCCTACCTTCATGTCGTGAACGAGGCACACCAATGGGGTTTTGGGGGTCCATATAACCCATGGCCCACTCCACTGCTTCGATGGTCTCATAGCCACGAACAATGGCTCCCTCTGAAAATGACCTGTTATGTACCAATGATTTGAGAAATCCAAAGTACCTCTCATATGGAAACATCTGACGAAGGTAAGATGGGCCGAGGTACCAGATCTCCCTCGCGAGGTGTGTTGTTAGATGCAGCATGAGATCAAAGAATGATGGTGGGAAGGTAGCTTCAAGCAGGCATAGGGTCTCGAAATGCCTCCTCTCTAAGTCCAATAGTTTTTCCTTATCAATCACCTTCTGTTCTATTTCATTGAAGAATAAACACAAGTGCGTGACCGCGTCGCGAACCAGTTCTGTCTTGATACCTCTTAGTGCAACAGGAAGAATAGATGTCATCAACACATGGCAATCATGAGATTTCATCAAGTTGAAATTCATTTTCATGTCCTTCACCGACACTAGCCTCTTAAAGTTCGATGAGTAGCCTGAAGGTACTTTCAAACCATGCAAAAACTCACAGAATTCTTTTCTCTCTGCCTTTGACAAGGTGGTTGCAGCAACGGGAAGGTCCATCCCCGTGTCTGTTTCCTCTGCATAGAGCTCCGGCCTAATGCCCATTTATTTAAGATCCTCCCTTGCATTTTTATGATCTTTTCCTTTCGACTTCTGTTGTAGCAATGTTCCCAAAGTAGCTTCACACACATTCTTCTTGATGTGCATGTTGTCAATCGGATGACGCACATCCAAAAGCGGCCAATACTCTAGCTCCCATAGAATTGATTTCTTGTTCCACATTCCTCGCCCATCTTCTTCTTCTTCACCATCTCGCTTCTTTCTTTTGCAAAGTTTCTTTTCAGACAATTTGGGTAACTCCTCGATAGTTTTGACGTCCTTGACTTGCAAGTGGAGCAGATCTCCAGTCACATGCATTAGCGCCTGTCGATTCTCCTTTTCCCCATTAAACTGACAATCCATGTCCCGGTAGGCATGTTTCTTGCTGAGGAAATGACAGCGCCCCATAAATGAGAATTTCTTTGAATTTCTTAGCCACACTGCACAAGTTTCTTCCAAGTAGTGTGCGCAAGCTGCACCTTTCCTTTTACTCTGGCCAGAAAGGTTGCGATGAGCCGGGTTGTCGTTGATGGTGGTGAACAACATGGCGTGCAATGTGAACTCCTCACGGCCGAACTCATCCCAAACCTCCTTCACACCAGGCTTCCAAAGTATCTTCAAGTCATCAACTAGTGTCCTCAAGTAGACATCAATACGTTCGCTAGGTTGCTTTGGCCCGGAGACCAATATTCTCAGCATCATGTATTTTCGTTTCTTGCATAGCTAGGGTGGAAGGTTGTACATTGACAGCACGACAGGCCAGGTGCTATGTGTTGACCTCTGGTTACCGAATGGGTTCACGCCATCTGTGCTCATAGCGAACCGAATGTTCCTGCTTTCACCGGCAAATTCCTCAAAGTGGGAATCAATGTTTTGCCATTGTTTGCCATCTGCGGGGTGCTTAATCTTGCCAACTTCCTTCGTTCGTGTCTTATGCAAACGCAAGAGTTGGGCCTCCTTTCGTGTGGCAAACCATCTTCTCAACCGAGAAATGATGCAAAAATACTATGCTACCCTCACAGGAGCCCCTTTAACCTTCTTCTTTTTCTTCTTCTTGCCTGTGATCTCCACGGGCTCGTTCTCGTCATCATCAGCATTGTTATCATCACCACCATCTTTTTTCCTCTTGTACCGATCGAACCCACACTTGGGGCACTTGTCAAGGTCTGCATAATCTCCACGAAACAATACACAATTGTTCTTGCAAGCATGAATTTTTTCAACCTCTATTCCCAGAGGACAAATTATCTTCTTTGCCTCATAGACAGACTCGGCTATTTGGTTTCCCTCGAGTAGCATGTCCTTAAGGAGATCCAATAGTTGTTTGAAACTTTTGTTGCTCCAACCATGATCTGCCTTAAGCTGCAGAAGTTTTAGATCACCAAAAAGGCGAGAGTACTTCTTGCAACCAGGATAGAGGGGTTTCTTTGAATCTTCAACGAACTGCTTCAGCCTCGCTAATTCAGAAGCTGTATACACTCGTTGAAACTCAACATCCCGCAACATTTGATCAACATTGTGCACACCTTGCAACAACTCACCATCATTGAAGCCCGTAACTTCTTGATCAGTGATATCCTCAAGCCTCATCACAATTGGTGGGAATGGTTCATTTTCCTCATCAAAAACTCCACCTTCATCAAGCTCTTCAACATGGCATAGCCCTGCCCCTTCATTATTAAGGCCCGTAGCATGGTGTCGTGCTTCACCTTCATTTAGGCATCCTGCTTCGACTTCATTAAGCCCTTCCTCACCATGTTTATTCCAACACGTGTAATTTTCTTTGAAACCACGTGTGATCAAATGATGAAAAATGTTATCCCATTGTCCGAACTTCTTCTGGTTGAGACAATCTATACAGGGGCAAAGCATTGCCTAAACACCACAGTTTCTCATATCCGCCTCTGCTTGATCTAGAAAATCATTGACCCTCCTTAAGAAACTGGTCCAATCTCGGGACTTACTACTGTACATCCAAGCCCGAGCAGCAGCGGTCATCTGCAATTTTCATACATCAAATGAGCATAATGCATCACCAAAACCGATGAGTAAGAGGATTAGGATAGCAAAGTTCAATAAAAGGGGGCAATTTCCACCTTGACGAGGATTGTCTACGAGGCGAGCGCTTCCGAGGAGGAGGACGAGACGTCGTGGCCACGGCGACGGCGACGGCGCGGAGGACGGCGACGGCGCAAAGGACGGCGCCGAGCCGAGGATGAGGATAAGCTACTGCTTTGGAGGACGTACGGCGACGTACGGCGCGGAGGGACGCCGCACCACGGTCGACGTCTGCCGGCACCTTACGCCGTCGCGCACGCGGCCGGCTGGCCTGCTGCAGCACTGGCTTTCTTAGGAGAGAGAGCGCGCGCAGCGAGTGGGGCCTTCAGAGAGCGCGCGCAGCGAGTGGGGCCTTCAGAGAGCGCGCGAAAATGCTGCTGCAGCAACGGCGGGGAGAGAGCGAGTGGGGCCCTCAGAGGAGACAGAGCGAGTGTAGTTGTCGGAGATAGCAGAGTGGTCGGAACGCAACGACAACGACGCGTAATAACAACACGCGTCTCTATTGTGAGAAAACAAAGGAGATGCTAGGTCCAAACAAGCGTTGCCAATTGGGTCGTCATAAAATGAGACGCGTCCTAAAAACCACGCGTCTCCAATAGGAAAGTCATCGGTAACGGACGCATGCTAACGTCCGTTACAAACAAAACATGTAACAGGCATTTAAGAAGTCCGTTACCAGAAGTCCTCATTGGTAACGGGCATTGTGGTGGCGAGGTCGGGGTCGAGCCTGCCGCGCTTATGCGTAACGGGCGCCAAACAACAACCGTTACAGATGGGGTCCATGTAACGGGTGTTAAGGGCCCGTTACAAATGAGGCGTGACCTATTTGAGGTTTTCACGTAGTGGTAGTGACTGGGTCGTGCTGCCGGACGCGAGGGCGAGGTCCTCCACGGAGCGGCACCGTCGACCGGGCGAGCTCCTCTCCGCTGCGCCTCACCGTCCCCCAGCCACCGACGGGTGCAGGGGCGGACACATGGCGGGTGCATGAGTGGGCGGCTCCGGGGCTAGGGACAGGCAGACAGCCAGGGAGGGGAGGTCAAGGCTAGGGAGGAGAATGTGGAGGAGCCAGTGGAGGAGGGCTGGCCACCTCTCGGAGAGAGGCCGCCGGCGGGAGGGGTTGGCAGTCGCGTGGACAGGCACCAGCAGGGAGGGCCGCCGGGAGGAGAGGGGGATGTGGCCTGTGGAGGAGTGGGTGAGGATGGGACGGGGAAAATGAAAAAGAAGAAGATGACGTGCGGGACCTACATGTTGTCAGTGGAGGGAGGTGTTGAATATAGCTGTTGAAATTTGGAGTTTGGAAATTGAAGAGTCTGTTGGTTTCTCCACCATTTAAGAGGCTCTATTTTTTACAAGATTGGAAAAAATTCAAATTTAGCTAAAAATATAGCTAGTCTCTTAGAGTTACTCTTATTACTAATTCCTCAGTAATACCATCATTTCAAAAGTTTATGTTCATCTAGGACATGGTTTTAGAAACGTAGGAACAATAAAGGTGCCAACTTTTTTGTTTTTGCCTTTCCCCTAGTAATCTGAACGGTGGGGACACCGGAGTGTATACATGTCCTTCAAAAGCCTAGTTTTAGAAATGTAGGAACAATAAAGGGTGCCAACTTTTTTTTGCCTTTTCCCAGTATGCACATCCTTCAAAAGCCTAATGAGCTGGAGGGTACTACAGTCCTTTATTTGTTTATGTTGCAACTTGGGGGGATTCATGCTCTAGGCATAGAGCAAGAGCAAACATCTAAATCAATCCCAAATTTGGTACTTAAAATTTGGTGCTATGTTGATCTAGATCCAAAATTCCGAGCAACCACCTAAAGGTCGTCGTCTTCGTCAGAAAAGCTTGTGACTCTGTAGAATTTCATTTCCGGAAAAGCTGGCGAAAGCCGATGGTGCTTATTCAGTACATTCCTGGATTCTGCTTATTGAGAATGGACTGAAGAATCCTTCTGTTTGATCGAGCTTCAGCTGAATCAGTGAGAAATTAAGCTGGAAAATAAGCACTAGTATCTACTTTTAGATGATGGAAAGAAGTACTGGTATAGTATATGATGACCCATCCCCTACCTAGAGCTCATCACAGCAAGATACAAAAACGAAGTATTATGATACTAAGAGTTCTTAGACATCGTGGATGAGAGCAGAAATGAATCCTTGCTCTCCTTGGCCTTTGTTCTCATGTACAAATCAAAGGAGCACACATGCATGCCCAGCCCAGCCTCTCTCTATCTGCGTTACATGTACACGGTGCATCCCCTGCTGAAACCAAATTAGAAAAACAATGCTTAGGCGACGCTGAAGGAGCTCGCCGCCTTCTCGACGCCCTTCCTGGCGCCCTTGAACCACCTCTTGTCGCCGGCCTGCGCCTTGCATATGTAGAGCTTGCCATCCGAGACGGTGGCCGTGATGAGCTGGTGCTTGCCGCCTTCGTCGCCGTCGGCCGTCCTCGTCAGCACCGACACGCTGTAGTACTGCTTCCCGTCCACCACCGGTGCCGAGCTCTCCAGGATGTTGGCCGTCGCCACCGCGTCGTTCTCGAACCCGCCCTGCACGCGCAAGCACATAGGTAAAATAGCCGTCGCCGAATGGAGCAGAGATCAGGATCACGAGAACTAGCTAGTGTGATGAACTGGAACAAACCTCGGAGGCAGTCTTGCCGCTGTAGGCCTGCTTGCCGAGGAGGTAGTCGACCTGGGCGAGGAACTCCTCCGGTGAGCCGAACTCAGTGATGGTCTTCTTGGTGGTGGGCTGGACGATGACGGAGACGTTGCTGTTGGCGTCGAAGTTGTCCTCGTAGCGGAGGACCTGGCCGGGGAACTCGCGCTCCTTGCTGGGGTTCCACTTGGACGGGATCAGCAGCTTGAACCCGTCGCCGCTGTAGGCGATGTACTCCGTGCTCGGCTTTTGCTTCCCGAACACGTTGGCTGCAAAACCAAGCGGGCGCGATAATTGCAATAACATCAAGAACCGACCGATCCGATCCACCAATTAATTAAGGAGCTAAAATCAAGACGTTAATTAATTACAAGCGTGCAGTCGTTACCTGCTTCTCCGTAGGCGGCGGCGGCGGGGCTGACCTTGGCGCCGACGGCGGCGACGCCGGCGAGGAGCGTGAGCGCGGCGCGCCGGTTGACCGCGGCGGCGGCGTCGACACCCTCGGAGGCGGCGTCCTGCCGCTGCGCCTTGCACACGAGCTGGGCCCGCGGCACCTGGGGGCGCGCCGAGGCGGCGGCGGCGCCGAGGCGGGCGGTGGACTGGATGAGGAAGCAGGAGGTGGACGCCATGGCTGCCGCTCGTTGCTCGCTCGCTCTGGCTCCCTGCTGGCTGCTGCGACTGTGTCTTCCTCTACAAGGGTTGTGGACGCTTTGAGTGATAACGAGGGGAGGGGGCGGTGGCCGGTGGGGTCGGCACGGCGAGGCTTCCGCTTGGTGTGCGGCGGCACGCGGATGGAGTTTGGATCAGGGGATAAGGCTCCGCGAGGCGCCATTGGGCCACGTCGGATCGCGATGTTTCGGAGGACTGTCGATGGCAACGGCCGGCTAGCTGACGACGAGAGGAAAAAAATCGAGTAGTCAGTCAGAATTGGTTAATATAGTCTCAGTCTGGGCTGTAATGGGCCTTACTAGCCCGATTCAACTTCATCTTAGAGCATGTTCTGTTCAGTGAAAAGGAATAGTAAAGTTGTAAATAAATAGTATTAGAATAGTGTTTTTTTGTGAGAGAAGATGTGATGGATGTGATAGGTGAATAATGCTATCTACTATTTCTTTTGAAGTAAAATAACATGCCCTTAAAACCAAATGGTGGCCCAATTGCCCGCTCTACTCTTAAGTTCTCACTCTATCATCCCTTTCCCTTTTTTTTCAGTTTCTCTCTGATCTCTTCCTCAGCACCGCTCGTGGACACCTGCCTTGCCCCGGCGAGTGCCACCCGTGGCTCCCCCAGTGAGCGCTGCCCGCGGGAAGCAGCGGCGCGGACGCACCTCTCGCGACCTATTCCCCAACGAGCGCACTTGGCGAGCGGCGCGGAGGCTGCCTCGGGGGCTTATGGCTACCAGAAGATGGAATAAGGGTTGAAGCTTCCAGCCTACTAAAGCTCACATAGATTGTTAGTTAGTAGTTTTCAGTCATCTCACCTCGTGGGGACTGCTATTTAGTGAGCGCGCGCCGCGCGATCGATATTCCGACCGTGCTGCTGGCCACGTGCTGCTGGCCCCTCCCCCCTTTCAACTTTTCTTTCTTGAAAAAAAAATCTTCCCACAACTTTTTATTTTTGGAAATACATAATTTATACACATAATTATACACACAACTTTTCATTTTTGGAAATTTATACACACAACTTCGACATATAACTTTGAATTATAAATTTTTGTCATATAATTTTTAAGTATAAGTTTGATGTGCGAAGAACTTATAAGTACAACTTGTATGCACAATTATTTGCAGAATAACTTATGCGTATAATTTTTTTCTCTAACGACGAGTTGTACGCATAACTTTGTATGTAAACAACGAGTTGTGAGCATAACTTTTTCTGTAACAACGAGTTATACGTATGGACAAGAAAATTTGTTGAAAGAAAGAAAAAAAGGAAAAACTAAAAGAAAGAAAAAGAAGTGTGGGTGCGTAGAACTTCCGGTCAACGCGACCGACCGCGGAATTGGTTTTGCGCTCACCTCGTGGCTATTAGTTAACATTTTTCGTCAACATTTTACAAATTGTTGCAATATTTTTGGAAATGTTGTCAATATTTTTGAGGCCAACATTTTTTAGATCAACATTTTGGAGCTTCTTCTCCGGTGGGGGCGACAGCAGCGGCGGTGGCGGCGCGCCAGCCGCCTGCAGTGGCGCGCGGCAGCACGGCTGTCGGTTGCACGGGGCAGCACGGCGAGCCACGCGCGCCGGGAGGGCGTAGGGAGGTCAGCCATGGCTGGCGGCAGCGCGGGGAAGGCCAGCCATGGCGGCGGCGGCGAGTGGCGGTTCACGAAGGAAGAAGGCAGTGTCGGGTTCACGGGAGGAAGAAGGTGGTGCTAGGGTTTGATGTTGATGGACTGGGTGGGATGTTATTTGGGCTTCTAGTGGGTTATAGTTTCATAAGAAACTATCTTCCGAAAGATATATAGGATTTCTAGGATGCCTCCCCCCGCTACGAGCCTATTAGGCTAGCTTATCTCGGCTATGCTGATGTGTACGACTGATTTGTTGTGAGAGGAAAATATTTTGCAAGAAGTCGAGTTTCAAGAGGGCGGTATTCCGCGACCGCCTGGGCACGCCTAATCGCAACGCGAAGGGTGACCGCAGCGCCCATGGGGGTAGGCGGTCCCCTAGGTGACGGCAGAGGCAAGGATGGGTGTCGGTGGGGGAAAGGACGGACGGCGAAGCACGAGACGGCAGGGTACGATCGCCGACAGAGGAGGAGGAGGCAGAGGACGGCCGTCAGCGGAGGAGAAAGCAGGGGAAGGGCGTCAGTGAAGAAGAAATCACAAAGCAAGGGACTAGCGGCAGCGGAAAGGAATGGATGGGAACCGAATAGGAGACAGGGTTGGACAGTTGGATGGGCTTTACTGGCCTATTTGTCTAATTATAGGTCCACTGTTAGAGTTGGACTTGATAAAAGGTCAGAGGAGCCAACCAGGACGAACCGAGGATGAGGACCTATGAAGTCTGAGGACCGAGGGATGGTCGGTCCTTAGTGATGAGTGATTGACAATGTGGTGTGGACTGACTCTTGGCCTAGTATTGTAGGTGCAAGGTAGCGGCTAGCGACCGAAGCTTTCACGCGGAGTTTGGTGGTTTGCCCACAAAATCATCGGAGGACGGTTTCTCGGTTTGAGCCTCAAAACCGAGCCCGAGGGCCCAACGCGGCGGAGACGGGGATCCGGGAGCGTCGGGAAGCTTCGAGGTGGAGGACATGCGGCGTGATCGCATAGCTTGCGTTGGGAGGACGCGGGGTGCGGTGGATGTATGTTCGTCCAATGGAGATACCCACAAGTTACCCAAAATGCCTCTGAGTGGGTTGTATCTTCCTTTTAAGTTGCAGGAGTAGTTTGGTCTTTTGCCCCCACCGGACAACTTAAATATAAATAGGTTTAGGCGTGGAGGGCAAACCATCTTTGGATTTCTTTTCATTTCCCTTCTCTATAGGCTAGCCAAAGCGATCACGAGCACATCTTCAAGTGGGTGGATGCGGGAGGATTGCTAGCCTTTGTAAAGAATTTGACCTTTGAATGTAGGAAAGAATTCGTGTGCTAGTTGTCTCTCTCTTTGGAATCCCGAGTTGTTTTTGTGCTATTTTCGGTAGTTTTCGTTTCGATTCTTGTTTGTCGATTTCTAGGCTATTTTCTCTCGAATCTCTTTGAGGGGTCATGAGTGAGTGTCTTATGCCTATTTGTGGATGATCTTGACCCCTCAAACGTCAGGAATCGGTCTCAATTTGAAGTTTTTCAGATGAACTCGTGTTCTTATGTAAATCCCTGAGATTTGCGATTTCTCTTGATTGAGTGGGTTTGGAGCTACGAAATTGTAGGCATAGCTTCTCCTAGAGTCACTTGTACTTCACCTAAAATTTGGTATCAATCCACCGAGCCGTTTGGGAGATCTATCGATCGAAAGTTTGGAGTTGACCCGCGAGCAATTTATCTGGGTTGTCCCGGATGATCTGGTGTTAGGGTTGGATGATCCGGTCATCCATTTGAGGAGTTTTTTTGGGATAAGTCTCTCTAGGTTGTGGTGAAGTTGTGGTTAAATTTTTGTGATTTTTGGAGTTCGTTTGATCGAGTTTTGGTTTTTTCCTTCTCCTCCGGCTCGCTGTTTTTCGCTCAGTCCCGGGTGATCCGGTAGGGGCCGGATGATCCGACCTTGAGGGAGAATGATCCAATAGGAGCCGGAAGATCCGGTTGGAAGTTCCGGTCGTGCTCTGTGAGTTTTCGGATGATCCAACCTTGGGGCCGGATGATCCGGTACGGCGCAGTTGCACCCTATTTTGCTCTATTTTGTTCGTGGTTGCTTCCGTAGTGCCTCTTAGCTTTTGATCTTTGTTCTTAGGGTCTCTAGAAAGGTTTGTGTTTCCTTCCACTTGTTCGTGTGTGACTCTTCGAGTTGCGATTAAGATATAGGCCGAGTTCTTTGAAGAAGATTTTTTATCGGCTCCCATTCACTTCTCCCTCTCTGGTCGCCAATCTGATTCTTCAGAGGAGCTTTTTGCTCATCTCCGCCGCCGATCGAGCTCGTCGCACGCCTTCCTGATCTGCTCCCACCGCCGGTCGAGCAAGCCTCGCTGCCAGTCGACCTTACCCCTACGCATCCCTCCTCCCTTCTCTCCTCTGCTCCAGACCTCCTTTCTTTCCCTGCGGACCGCCTAGGAAACACCTCGGCGAACCTAGCTAGGCGTGCCTAGGCTCTAAGCGGAGGGTCACCACCTAGATCCTGCCTAACACTTTTTTGAACTTTGCTGAAATAAGTGGAGAATAGACCAGCCGAACAGGCTCTACGACGGCCACGTGATTTCCGCGCAAATGTACTTCAAAACCTTTTTTTATTTTTTAGCTTCTGCCTTCCTTCGAATTTTTTAAATTTTATTTTTCATTTTGCGAAAATATACGACTGTTTCAAAATTTATCAAAACTAGCTTACAACCGCCATCGCCCACGGCGACTGCCGTAGCCCACAGCGGTTGCAGGCATGGCGGCACTAACCGCCGTAGCCTAGGGCGGTTAACCAAACCGCCGTGGGCTACGGCGGTTGGCTATGGTGGTTGCAGGTGTTGGGGGCGGTAGGCAGCGATTGACTCGCCCAACCGCTGTCCACCACGACGGTTGGTTTTTTTTAGAATTTAGATGATAAAACACACACCTTTGCAATGGTATGTACGTCGCTTCTACTACTCTAACCATGCGCCTTACGTAGTCCTAACATGCCTTAGGGAATTTACAAATTTGATTACAACATTCCTAATTAATCTAGTTGTACGAGAACTGCCCGGAGAACATAGAGCCGCCGGAGTGCTACGACGACATGTAGTAGTACCTAGCTGGGGGGTGGAGGTGAAGGTGGAGGGGACCAATCTTTCGGGGAGAGCTGATCTTCTTGTGGCATTCACAAGTGCAGGTCGAACATTTGCAGCATCGGTCATTGCTTGCGCTAGACGATGGATCTGGAGAAGCCAGTGCCTCCGACAGCCGCCACTCCAGGTTGTAGATTACAACATCCTCAAGGTAGTCGATGTACTCTTGATAGGGGTCAACAGCTGGTGGATCCACCCATTGCGAGAAACCGCAGTTCTTTGGTTGGGTGGAGTACTGCAAAAGGCAAGAAAACGTTAGAAAACCAAATAAAGATGATGAACCAATTTCATGGACATTGCTTACCCATGTGTATGGGCAGTGCTAGAAACGACGACCGGAGTTGTTCCATCCCTCGTAGACTTGCATCACGTAAAACTCACCGTGTAAACACCTAGGCCACAACACCGGTTGCTTGGGTGCGTAGCTTCTATTGCTTGGGTGTGTAGCTTCTAACTTCACGCATAGAGGTGAAGTCACTCTTGCCTTTCAGTAGGAAATTGGCATTGAAATATGGAGATTGCTGATGCCACAACTCAGGACCACAACCGTGTTCATCCCCACTCCAGGAACTCATTGCTGAATGTTGTGAGAAGATAATTGAGTGAATGGTGGTACATATAGGCAGAAGAATAAGGCTGGTTGGGTGGTGGGCCATTCGATCTGTGGGAAGGAAAACGAAGTAGTGACTCCGAGAAAACACACCCTAGTACTAGGGCACTGTCGCGTTGTGGGCCAATCGAACTATGGGAGGGAAACGCGGTAGTGACTCGGAGGAAACACATCTGACTCTGTATATGGCAGCCACTCTAACGAAACACACATAACAGAGAAAACACACTCTAATGCAGTTCGATTAAAGTTCTTAAGGATACAAACCGACCCTAGTTGACGATGACATGAAATTCGGAATTATTTGATACAGTCCGACTAATACTCTAGGTCTACTGAGTACAACGGGGGTATTTCCCCTTTCTGATGGCATCCGGCCCAGCTTCCTTGGCCCGACGAGCCCTCTCCCTCTTCCTCTCTCTATCTGCTTCACGGGCCTGGGCCGCTTCACGTTCTCATCTCCTGGCGAATGCGAATTTCCTTCTGCTCCTCCTTCCGTTTTCCTCTCTTTTTTCTGCCTCAATCATGCAGAACCACCTCTCCCTTGCATCACGGCCCGCCTCCTCGACGTAGCTCTTGTCAAAGTCAGACTGCTCGGTATCTAACCACTGCATGAAATCACAAAGAGAAGGTGGAGTCTTTTTGCAAAGACATGTCAGCACATAATAAAACAACAATGATAAACAAATAATCGATAAATTTAGTAAGTTCTTACTTTAGCTCTAAGATTGCGGTCGAGTGGCTTGATCGGGTCGTGCGCATAGTCGGCGCACATGAAGAAACTCATCCCGTAGATGTACCCGAGAACCTTGCACTTGACAAGCTTGTAGTTGTCACCGCAGAAGTACATAAGAGTGTGGATCCCCTTTGGCACCGCAATATTGTCCTTTCTCGTGGTGAGGAACTCCAAGTCCACCTCAGGACATGAGGAAGCCATTGCAAACCTGCAAAACAAGATGAGAACAATCAGATTAGCAACATAGGAAAAATAATACAAATGAAACAGAATATTTGAGACGACACAAAATAGCGGTTCAATTATTACAATACAATACCATGCATAAGTTCGTACAGGAAATATTAGTTCAAATATTACAAATTCTGAAATTAAATGTCCTAATGTTACAAGCAACTATTATCATATGAATCCTGCAATGTTGCTACGCTCACGTCCACGTCCGCGTCCATTGTTGCTACGAGCGATTGGGGTTTGGGAGAGTCCTGAAGGTGATGATGCGCCCACATTGGACGTACTTGGTGCGTTGCAAGCATAATTTGGAGTTGTGCACCTCTTGTACATGTGGCTCGTGTTGTGGCACTTGTAGCAGATCACTACTGCAGCTCCAGCTTCGGCTTCATCCATGTTATTCCTAATCCTCTTCTTCTTCCGTCTTCCAACACCTTGGCACATATCTGGATCTGGATCAGGTATGTGCACAGCATTTTGCTTGGGGTCCTTAGTGAAAGTACCCCGCACGAGGTAGCCCTCAATTGTTCGGTTCCAAGTGTTCCGAATAGTTTCCTTCTCGTAGTACCAAGGCACGTACCGACGGTGGCCGAAATTTTTAATTTCATAACATACGGTGATCACATAGGTGCAGAGGTGTGTAGTAGTTGTGGCTTCCGGCAAGAGCATCTGCAGATTTGGTTGCTAAGTTCACACACTTGTTGCGTCTTTTCACGCGATGGATCTAGCCGCATTTTCCACTTGCACTCAACCTCATATTTCCACCGAATTTCATTCTCAGTAGACTGGTAGTAAGGCTGCGCTCGGACCTTGTGAAGAAGTGCTTTTTCCTGAGCTTTCTCCAAATACTAGGTCATTCTGGTGCAGTACACTATTTGAGTATTCCTCACAACCTCATCCGCTGTGTTGCTCCTTTCGTAAAAATATTACATTGTGATACATAAAGAACTCAATGATGCCAACTAGAGGAAGAGATCTTGAACCGCGAAGCACACAGTTGTAGACCTTAGCAGAATTAGTGGTCTTTATCCCATGCCTTTCTTCGCCCTCGTCAAACATGAGACACCACTTATCCTTAGGCTCATTCTGAATCCATTGGCTGAAGGTCTTCACAGCACACCCTCTTCTCCGCCTAACTTGAGGGCCATCTAATCCCACGTCCTCGAGAGAAACTGGCTCTTGGCCAGGTTCAGGATTCACTAGCCTCTTTGCTAGCTCCTCTGATGTCTTCTTTGTCAAGTCATCTAATTTCTTCCAAATGGCATCAAACTTCTTCTGCTGAGTCTGCTCACACAACCGCTCAAACAATTTAGACAGCGTCTTGTTTTTGAACTGGCTGTGGAAGTTTGCTTTCATGTGCCTAGTGCACCACCTGCTCTTAACATCTGGCCACAATGGAACTCTGTAACGCTCTTGGTTGCCATCTTTTATGTCATTCATTGCTTGTAAAATACCTTTGTGCCTATCGTGTATGACACACACGTTCTAAACATCCTGGACCACCATATTCTTCAACCTCTCAAGGAACTAGTACCAACTGTCACCGTTCTCCCCCTCCATAAATGCAATGGCTAAAGAAAGCAACTGATTGTTACTATCAGCTGCCACAGCTGTCGGGATTGTTCCTTTGTATTTCCCTGTGAGAAAAGTGCCATCTATGCAAAGGACCAGTCGACAAAGTTTGAAAGTCTCAATGTAGGCACCCAATGTCAAGAATGACCGCTGAAGCACACACTTGCCTGGTTTCTGCTGACAAGGATAATCCTTGATATCATAATAGCTGTCAGGATTCATCTGAACTATTGTGTGCAGCAAGCTAGGCAAATTGTGGTAGGATGCTTCATAAGTACCCCACCTATGCTCCAATACCTTCTTCTTTGCGTTGTATGTATTGCTGTAACTGGTGGTGTACCCGAATTTTTCCTCAATTGCACCGATAATGGCCTTCGGCTCATAAGAAGTACATTTGACAATGGTAGGGTACATGTGGCTTGCAACAAAATCGGCTGAAATGTTTCGGTGCCTTGCATCAATCTGATCAAGCGTACATGTGTCAGGCACCACTTCTTTGATCTCTATGTAATGATCCTACTTCCCCTTATATGCATACACTTGAAAAGCACAATCAGGCTTCTTATAATGCACATCATATATCTTCGGAGAGCTCTTCACTACCCTGAACTCTCTGTACAGAGTCAAGGTGTACCACTGCTTCACTGCATCCTTCACATGTGCAGTACTGGGTTACATGACGCCCACTGTAACCTCATTCTCGGTGTACTCCCAGGGTATATTCTCACCATGATTAACAGTACATTGTGAGAAATCGTAGTCCTGCCAATTTCATGGCACATGCTCCTCATACTCATCATAATCATCATCCAAGGAGTCCTATTCCAATCCACGTTCGTGGTCTTCTAACTCTCTCTCTCGTACTGTCTCATCACCTTTGGGTTTGCGTCTCCCTCATCAACAAAACCAGTCACAACATGACCTCTGAATGTCTCATCACTTCCTGAATCGCCTTCTTCCTCCTCTTGTTCTCCTACACCATCAACCCCTTCCCTCTCGTGCACATCCTCAGCTTCCTCATGCACTTGACTGCTAGACCCACCCTTCTGGAAAATTTGGACAAACAAAATCACGGGCAAACCAACTCGGCATGCATTTCTGATATAACTCCACTATTGTGGAGTCCCTTGAAGTATCACGAGCTCCCAATACACATGATGACTTCTGTTGATTAGTGTCATTACCGACAGGCATTGGTGCTCTGAATCTACTGAAAATACCTTGCACAGCCAGTTGGTTTTACCCTCCCAAGTTCTTTCTAATGCTCTTTTAACATTTTTCTCAACTGAACTAAAATTTGACAAGTCAACTCCTTGTGGACCATATCTAATTTCTCCAGATCCATAATATAATTGGACTGTAACTGTCTCTGACATGTCTGATTCATAATAAAAAACAATAACAGCTATCAAATACTACATCTAGGGACTAACAAATAAATAGACTAAAATCTAAATTAAAATTACAAACTAATCTACCGAAATGTACACAGTCAACAGTAACTATGTTATCTAATAGAATCTAAACCCTACAACCACAAACTATTTCATCCATACTATAGATCTAAAGAAATCTAGTGAATCAATACTAATTACGTTTTCATTACATCTAAGTACAAGTACTAAAAGAGTTGAAATCAGCGAAATACCTGCAATAAAACGAAGAACCAGCAAAGCTTCGCTGCTCCGCCCTTTCCACCTCACTCTCTTCTCCTTCTCAACCCTCTCTTTTTTTCGAATTATTATGACAATTTCGGGCCAAATTTCGGCTCTTATAGAGGACTGAGGCCCTACCGTCGTAGGCCACGACAGCCGCAAAGCTTACCGCCGTAGCCCATGGCGGTTAGAGCCTGCAGCCGCCGTGGCGGCTGACCAAATCACCGTAGCGCACGGCGGTTGCCTCTGCGACCGCTGTGGGCTACAGCGGCTGCTGTGGGTGACGACAGTTGTAAGCTAGTTTTGGTAAATTTTGAAGCCATCGTATATTTTCGCAAAATGAAAAAAAATAAACTAAAAAAAATTCCCTTCCTTCAATCTCTGATTTGTGTTATTGGGCTTCACCCGACACTGATTTGCATTATTTTTATTGGTCTTGCGGATACCAGATTTCATTGGACCCAATAGCGTGGCTTGGTTGTAAACCTCCCATCTCTCCCCTTCGGACTCCTTCCTTCCCGAACCCCAGAACCCTACTCTGCCTGCCCGCCTCCGCCGCCACAGCGAAAGGATGGAGGTCGAAAGGGCCACGACCGCCGCCGTGGAGATGGCGGTAGACCAAGCGGCGGGCTCGGGTGCCGTGGAGAAGCCGCGGTTCGATGCCCTGATGCCGAGCGAGATGAGCGGCGGGAGGCCCCAATTCCGGAAGGTGCCCGTGCCGCCGCACCGCTTCTCGCCGCTAAAGCGCTGCTGGATGGAGATCTACACGCCCGTCTACGAGCACATGAAGGTCGACATCCGCATGAACATCAAGGTAAAGGATCACCCAGCCAGCCTCATGTTCCCCACTCCGTGTTACATTTGAGCACAAAAACCTAGTAGTTTGCATCCTCGCTTAAATTCCGAGTTAGTTATACACGCTATAGGTTCCTATTGTGCGTGGTGATTCGCTGCATGTTAGTGATGAAGTGCCAGGACTGTTAAAAGATCTCTGTAATTTAAAATTGTTATTCAATGACCCAGGCTTTGCGGACAGCTAATCATTTATACAAAGATACTATTCAATTACCCAGAATTTGGTTGTTGAAGCAAGCAATTCAAAATCTAATGCTTGATTACTTCCTCTGTTTTGCTTTATCAAGTCTTTAGTTCAGTTCAGAATTGTGGCCTTGCTAGAAATAATAGTTGACTCAATAATTGATTTATCAATGATTCTGTCTGTAACCTGGTAACCTGAGCAATTCCAAATCACAAGAATAGCACTTGGGTTCTGTGCTGAACTGAGTTGTAACTGTCTGAAGGTCATTCTGTTTTGTGTTTATTATTACAATGTTTTAAAGCTTCTAAAACTGTTTGCAGTAACAGAATTGGGACCGGGGCATCATGGTTGAGCTTACCCCTCTCTAAAAACATACTGATGTGCCTATTTCCATTGTGTGCATGATTTGATTGTTTTTCCCCATATATGAATACTTTAAATTCCCATCCAGCAAACTCATTAAATTGTTTCCTCTTCCAGGCAAGAAGGGTGGAGCTGAAAACAAGGAAAGACACACCAGATGTGAGCAACCTTCAGAAATGCGCTGACTTTGTCCATGCTTTTATGCTTGGGTTTGACATTGCCGATGCTGTCGCCCTACTACGTCTTGATGATCTGTATGTGGATTCCTTTGAGATCAAGGATGTGAAAACCCTGCGAGGGGAGCATCTGTCACGTGCTATTGGCCGCCTGTCAGGGAAAGGAGGCAAGACCAAGTACGCCATCGAGAACTCTACCAGGACCCGCATTGTTATCGCTGATACAAAGATCCATATACTTGGATCCTTTGTTAACATCAAGGTTGCTCGGGATTCACTTTGCAGCCTCATCTTGGGTTCTCCTGCTGGCAAAGTGTATTCTAAGCTAAGGGCTGTGTCTGCTAGGTTGGCCGAAAGGTGTTGAGTTAAATGTGTTTTGCTTGCACCCTATATGGTTGCAGTTTTGATCACATAATTTGTTGTCATAGTAGCTGATTCGTGTGCTGGGGGCTGGGCCTATTTATTGTACCCTTATTGTGCCAAGAGATTTGAGATAGGCATGTAATTTAGCACTACTCAGTTTCTTGACTGATGAACAACGAATTTGTAACATGATAGTGAAGGGTCATTGCATCACTTTTTTTTTTGGAGAGAAGCACCTTATTCTTCATTCGCTTGTATATTTCTTACATTTAGGTTGGATTTCATAATTTTAAATCATCCTGCAACATGTTAAACCGCTGTTCTGGACATTGTATTTGGCTGGAAAGCAAGAAGAAGCATGTCATTTGCAGTGAAGCTGCGATATGTCGTGAAGTTATAATATCAGCAGCTGCTGCTTGGGTTGTCATTTTACCTGTAACTTGTGTGTATATCTGGGAGAATCCTGAGTCTTGCAGGAACAGTAAAAAACTGGCTTGGTGGTGGTCCAAATCAACCATCTTTGTACATTTTGGCAGTTGTGATATTATTGGCTCCGAACATGCTATTTATTTTTCCCATTCCTCAGAAGGTTTCTAGAAAGTTCACAAGTTAAGGTCATAACGTTCATGATGTGGTCTCAGGTAGCTTTCATCCTCTTGTTTCTGCTGCTATATTTAGATGGTTATAAGATTGTTGATTTCTGTTTCCAAGGAGATCCTATGTTTATCTGCAGCCGCGTTTATTTGTTGGCAGAGGAATGCATGAAGGCGCATTCTCCCTCTTAAGTATGTTAACATATTAGCTCATCTTCTCATTGTCTTCTTCTAGTAAAACTGGGCATTGGCGCATACTTAGTTACATACAGAGTTACAGTTATGCCAAAAAAAAAGCTCCCATTTGCCTTGCAGGAGCGGCTTTTCTTCAGACTTCTGTTAATGCTGATGGCGAGCACAGAAGAAACATCGGTGAGACCGGAGCGGAGGGCAGGTTGCCGTCCTCCTCGGCTAATCACCACGGACGCACGCTACCTGTTCGTGCATATGCTCATGAAGGTCCCCCTGAGTAAAGTACAATAATCTTCCTTGTTCATTTATAGATCTGTTCCAGTTATCGTTGCCACACCATTTACCCTTCTTCCTTTTATCTGGCGTTACTGTGTTACACTGTTACTCAACCATTTAGCGCAATTGGTGCAGGGGAGGGGAACCGTTGCAGTTCATATGCGCACTCTTGTCTTTGGCCATCAAAATGTAGCCTGTTTGAGAGCATATATTTTTAAGAGGTATTGTACAGGTACAGCACACCATATATTTTGGGTTTAGTGACCAAACAGCTTACTTTATTGTAACCAGATGTTGTCCCAATGTCGCATAATGCATATGCAAACTAATAATCTCCTCTACTTTCAGAATGCTAGGATTTCACTTTTTTATTGACTTTCCTATACAGATTAGTTGGTTTTCAGTGTCAATTTTGTTAATTTCTGTTTAAGAACCAAAGTGAGAGGTTATCCTTTTTGTTTGGCAAGCCAAGCATACTACTATTACATATCTTGCTCATGCAGAGCTGATGAATTTGGCGTATGAGGGGCATCTGGATAGTGTGCTCCAGTGATGCTACCTGAATGTTTAATTATTTATTTGTCTCTAAACTGAATAGATTCCATATGTTAGAGAAGGTTACCTTTTCGTCTACAACATTCCTAGTCGTCATGAACAGAATTTGGGGTCACGGAATTGTTGTGAAGTGAGATCTATGTATATTCATTTCTGATCATCAAGATTGCATGATTGGTGTTATGAAAACTAGTTCTGTTTGTTTCACCTGATTTGCTCATGGTTATGCAATCTCGCATTAAATCCTTAAAATTACATGAACTATTGTGATGCTTTAATTTATCTCATGCTCATGCTTCTAAAAGAGAGAAAAATAACGCATAAATAGAAACGAAACTCCTGTCCATATATTAAAAAAAACTTGACCGGCGGGGGAAAGACCGCCCCCACGGCATTGTACTAAGAAGAAATCTCAGCCAATCCGGCCAAGAAAACCCCCGAACTCCGGCTTCACCCTATAGGGCCGCACCGTAACCTGGGCCGACCACGACCAACTGGGCTACCACTGCAACTACCCCTTGGTAGGAGGGCCCAAACCAACCAAAGGTGCCACAGGCCGGCACCCTGCCACTATTTTTTTGGGTTGCCGGCGAGGGGATTTTTTGCTGCCACCAAGATTTGAACCCTGGTTGGTGTCTCCCTCAACTGGGGAGCTTACCACTACACTACAAGAGTGTTGGCTCCTGTCCATATATAGCACGACCTGTTCTATAAATTAGCGTCCCTTACCAGTTAGTGATGAAGCTAGAAGCTCAGTTAGAAGCTCAGTTTCATTCAGAGACCATCCCTGCAGCTAACCCTTCCCCTTTTCTTGGAATCACACAAAACTATAGCTTGCATCCTGATTTGATACAAGAAGATATATCAGCTCTAGTGCCAAAAAATCGTAGTTCCCAATTGAGATGGCTCAGAATCTCCATGTACTATGTTTCCTGGTTTCTTTCATTGCTTTGAACCTGCAAAGTGTTCTCTCGTGGAGGATACAGAATTCTACAAATAATATTGGTGATAAGTGCCCTCCGCAGCCCCATCCTTTTGGTATGTGCAAGTCACGAGTAGCAGCTTATGGCTATCCATGTGAAGAATATGAGGTCACAACAGAAGATGGTTATATTCTTAGCTTAAAGAGGATCCCACATGGTGTTTCTAATGCTGATAACTCGACTAAGAATAGGACACCAGTACTTCTATTCCACGGGCTGATGGTGGTAAGGACATTGTTGAACATAACACATACTATATGGATTCTGTTTGTGGCTAAAATGGATATGTTGATTGGACAGGATGGTTTCTGTTGGGTACTAAGTACACCAAAACAATCACTTGCCTTCATTTTGGCAGACGGTGGCTTTGATGTTTGGATTGCCAACTGTCGTGGAACGAAGTCCAGTCGGAATCATACCTCCCTCACCCCAGAAGACCCGGTTTGCATCTCTAGCTTGATTAAGAAACTGCATGTCATATATTTCACTAAAAGAATATTTGCATATCTTTCCAGGCTTTCTGGGACTGGACATGGGACCAACTTGCTGATTATGATCTTCCTGCGGTACTTCAGTTTGTCTATAATCAAACAGGAGGCAAGAAAGTCCACTATGTCGGTCATTCCCTGGTATTGTTATGACCCTATTTAATATACTAATGGGTTGGCTCTTGAGAGGAGGCTGAAAATTTTGCTATTTCCTAGGGAACCTTGATTATTCTTGCAGCCTTCTCAGAGCACAAGTTATTAGACATAGTGAGATCAGCGGTGTTACTCTGCCCAATTGCTTATCTGCACAGGATGAAATCCAGACTCGTATTGCTTGCGGCTCGTATCTTCCTTGCAGAAGTAAAGCTTCTAGAACCTCCTTATTCTTATTAATTATAATGGCCATGTTCGATGTTTTAACTATATCTTTTTTTTGTATCATGCAGACAATTCACATGCTGGGTTATCATGAGTTTAATCCTGTTGGGTAGGCATCTCTGCTACAACTTCTTGTATTTCTTATTAGGAAGAGTATAAAGTAGGCGGGATTCAGTAACATTGACTTTCATTACAGACACGTACTAGTTATAAATAGTTGTGTGCTCAAAAGCTCTCTGATGAGCTCATAGAAGCTGAAGCATACTATGATGTTAGAATAGCCTAACAGGGGTCCTTTGCTATAAGGGGAAAAACATTCTACCAGTGATCTGTTTAAAATGTAAAGATAGTGTGTTCGAGAAAAAAAAATGTAAAGATAGTGTGTTCGATAAAAAAAAGTAAAGATAGTGTGTGCTGTTATTTTGGTTAACCCATCTCAAATCTAATCTGTGAGTGTGTTAGATCAAGACTTGATTGTTGATGCTACAAATGCTCTGCTGCATTACAGGCCAGTTACACAAGAACTGTTGGGTGAAGTCTGCACAGACCCTGAAGTTAATTGTTATGATATATTTTCAGCAGTAGCAGGTACTGGTGTTTCCTCCACTTTATTAAATTCCGAAAAAAATATATATGATCCCGGTGCTTGGCCATGATCGTATTAACTGTGGTTTCACTGAATTTGATCTGATGACCAAAGGACCGGACTGCTGCCTCAATACTTCGACTACATGCATCTTCCTACAGCATGGTCCACAATCAAGCTCTATGAAAAACATGATTCACATGTCGCAGCGTAAGAATCTTTATCGGAAACTAAATAACCATTGCCCAAAAAGACTAGTTGCAGCGCTAACTTCTCTTTTTTCTCAATTTATGTGTCATAAGTGGTCAGGAAAGCAGGGATCAGAAAGTACGACTACGGAAACAAGAAGGAGAACATGAAGCACTACAATCAGTCAGAGCCTCCTCTATACAATCTCTCGGCCATTCCGCCCCATATGCCCTTGTTTCTCACCCATGGTGGCCAGGATTTCCTCGGTGATGTCCCGGACACCAGGCACCTCCTGCGGACGCTGATCAGGCAACATGACAGCGATGACATCGAGGTGCTGTACATGCCGGACTACGCTCATGGTGACTTTGTGATGGGTTACAATGCTCCAGACCTCATATACAAGCCCATGGTGGAATTTTTCAAGCGCCATTGACGCTCAGAACCTACACTACAGTCCACTTTTATCATAAGCTGTAGCAAACAGCAATAGTTTCAGGTCAGCTTTCGGTTTATGAATGAATGTATGAATTATACACTGTAGATGAAGCTCTTGTCAGGCTATGCTACATTTCATTTACCTAATGTGATTGCTATATACTGCATTGAGTAAATAAAATGTCATGGCACTGTCTTTTTACCATTGGGTTTGAACTTGAAACCTCATTTCTGTACGTTTGCTGTTGGGTTCTCAACACTGAAATGTGGCCCAAACCATACCCACTGCCGAGGTGCAAGAAGGAAATGCTCCAGTTTTTTTAGTTTGTATCTCTCCCCTGTAACTCCTCTGTACCGGGGTTGCTGTTTAATCTTCTCTTGTGTTATATGTCACTACTTACATATTTGTTCAGATTTATGATGCAGAGCAGATTGGATCTGACTTTCTAAATTGGAGCATTTCAGGCCAGGCCTGTTTTGGAGCCCAATCGCTCTTTTCTTCCCAAAATTTGGGGCCCAACCCCAGCCTGATATACTTACTGTAGGTCGGGCTGGGTAAAGTTTGAGCCCAATTCAGCTCAGATGCACATACCGTTTTTCCCTCTGTTCTTGAGATGGCGAATTGGCGACCAAAGGCCAGAAAATATCTCATTACTCTATCAGTGTTGAGTGATGTTCCCATAAGGAACCACTCTGTTCTTGAGATGGCGAATTGGCGACCAAAGGCCAGAAAAAATCTCATTACTCTATCAGTGTTGAGTGATGTTCCCATAAGGAACCAGAATTCAGAAAGGTCAGAAAGGGTGTCATCAGCAGTGTCTAGGTGTCCTGCTGCGCTGCGTACCTGCTGAACTTTTTGAAGTAAGCACTACCCAGCAGTAGTACGGTAGTATAACCGATTTTTTGCTATGGGTAAAATGATAATTTGCTCAAGATATAAAATGGTAATTTACTCAAAATATATTAATCAGCGTGAGATAAGATTACATAAAAGATTTCATATGTTTGACATATATTGCAAGTTTACAACAATACTATCTTCTATAGTTACAAGTATACCACTATACCATACCACCCATACTACTTATGAATACTAATCATACTATCGTAAAAAAAAACCGGTATAATTAATTTTAACCGTCGAATCCTTCGAAATAGGTTCATTTTTATTACATACGAGATGTTTTCAAACAGTAGTATAAGACAGTATTGTGGATGTAAAAAAACTCAACTTTTTTCCCTAACGGGCCTCGTGTCCTCTTCCTGAATTTCTTAACGGTGGGTAGCGGCTGCCCTCGAGCTTGATGGGACCTGAAGAGATAGATATTTGAGGGCGTGAGGTTGTTGTGAATTGGAGATGCGTGTCAGCAGCGTGACAGCCGGAAATCGCATTATGGTATCATGACCTTATTTTTCTCTCTTATGAATCGTGAACATTTCTATAATAAACTATTTTTCGTAAGTTTCATTTATAAATTCTTCATGCCAGAAAACAAGAGGAAAAAAAAACAGAAACTGTCCCCCACTTCATTTCTTTTCTCGAGTTGGAAGCAGCAAACAAACCCTTTTCGCCGGTCCAAGAGTTGCCCTACACAATATGGCTCCGGCAAATTCAGAGCCATCAGCCAAATGCTCTTTGATATGTGGCTCTCCTCCTTTGCCTCTAAACTGAGTTATCTGTGCTATCTGACCGACCGCCCAAAGGGGGCAGGGAAATGTTCTCGATTCTTGAATATTGGCTCAACATTGACCCCCAGAATATTCTGCCGCCCCCCAAAAAATTTTCTTTTCCCCAGTCAATTGTTTCTTTATTTCATTTTTCTCAGGAATCATCTCGGTCAATTGGGTTTCAGGCTTTCAGCCAGACCAACCCCGATTAACCAAAATAAAATAATTGCAATTATAGACGCAAGTCTCGACGATCAGTCCCCTTGAAAAGTCTTTGGTCTCTCCCTCTTCGCCTGAGAGAAAGTTTCGGGACCGTTCTGACTGGTTCGTGTCAAGCAGCCCTTGGGGGTTTGCAGTGGGGGGTGTCAACTTCTTCCCATGATAAGCACCAAGCTGCAGAATAATGTTTTATCAAACAAAAAAAAACTATAGACGAATGTATCTAGTCAGGTTACACATGCCTGATAAGCCAATAGAGAGTGAGAGAAAAAAGAAAGAAAGAAAACACCTGGTCTGACCTAGCTCCCATGTTTCAACACCAACTAGAAAGGCAACGCGGCCTTGCCGCGTGAGACCAGTGCCCTTCGTTATATCAACCACATTTTTAAGGTGTTCGATTCATATCGTTCTTAATTTGTTTCTAAGTCAGACTGTGTTGACCCTATAATATAGCTTGTTCCTTTTGTGGGTGAGAGATTTTGCATAAAACCAATTTTTATGTAGTCCAGGTGAATCAGAACATTAGTATGTTGCGAATTAATTGTTGTGATGTTACATTATTGAGATTTAGGTGTGTACTATTTAGGAATTAAAGGTTGCGTTCATCGAAAATATATGGGCAACAGATTGGTTGTTGTCAATAGTTTTGCAAGTTAGTTGTTGGAAGTTGAATTGTTTTTCGTATTTGTGGGCTATGACTTTTTTTTATAAACTGAGGCGCTAGTTTGTGAGGAAATATGAAATTAAATTGTGAGTACAATTTGTAAAGTTTACTTTGTTGTTGATAAGTTTGAGTTATGTGTTGACTTTTGGGAATATTGGAGTTTTTTTATGGAAGCTGGAGCCTTCGGGTCCATTATTGAGAAGTGTGAGGTTTTATTTGTAAATTCATGGATACGAACGTATTTCCTCAGAAGTATAGGGACTCATTTATAAAAGTATGTCAATTGTGGGTTCAATTCACGCTAAATAGAATGGTCTTTTTTTTTAGAAATATCGTTGCCAAAGTTTGTGCTATTTGTTGTTTTTTTTGGAATATCAGAGGTCTTTTCGTAAAATTATGAGTTTTTTGTTGGATTGTTGCAAACTGTAGGGTTCTTTTAGAAAAAACGTTGATTGGAAACATATTTTCCTGAGAGTTTAGGGGCTCATCTATAAAATCCATGGAGTGTGGGATCAATTTTTGCTAAGTAGAAGGACTTTTTTGCAAAATGATCGTTGCTCGGCTGATCCAGGCCGTTCACCCGGCCGATCCAATGGCCGGGAGGAACCAGCTACGTGGCCAGCTTCCCTGGCCTTCTTATTAGCCAAGTTGCCACGCGGTCTCTCAGGATGTACAAGCTTGGATCAATTGTTGATTACTCTTTTACTAGGAAGGGTGTTTACCATTTTGAGATAGGTTGATTATGCGTTTTTGTTGCGACGAACTGTTGGTTGATTATTTTTTTTAAAGGCAATGGTGTATAATTTGGAGGTTTGAGTACTGTGTATTGTAGCGATGATAGTAGGTGCGACCCCGATGTGTATGGGAAAAATATGTTGTAACTTTTCTGTTTGTTTATCATGTGGAGCCTTTTAAATTATTGTAGTATGGATAAAATATTTGTAGAAGAAATCCTTGTTTTTTTATTTTTTTTGATAGGTGGGAATTTCATTATAATTTGGTTGATGAAGTAGAAGATTTGTAGAGGAATTTCTTGTTTTTTTAATTTATTGATAGGTGGGAATTTCATTATAATTTGGATGATGAAGTAGAGGGGAAAAATATTCGGGTAGATTTTAGAGTAGTTTTAGTTTTGTTTGCAAATTTTGTATATAGGGAAAGAGTTTTTTTTTATGCTTCTTGCGGACGTGTAGTATTTTTTTTATTTTGTATAGTGCGTAATCAGTGTCAAGATAGCGACGTGAGGAGTGGCTCGAGCCGTTGGATCGAGATCCAACGGCCGAGGATCTGCAGGAGTACGTTTATTCGTGTGCGTTTAGCTGTTTCCATTTCGAACAGTACGTGAACAGTGCGTGAATAGTGCGTGAACAGTGCCATTGAAAGGGACTTGGGGAGTCTTTAGAGCCGTTCGATCGAGATCCGACGGCCGAGATTTTGCAGGTGACGTGGCGTGCTGACGAGCCGGGGAATGAACCCAGGATTCGTCTATGTAAAGATTAATCAACAGAACTGGAATGAGACACCCAACTCCTCTACTTTGTGGGGGTTTTAGATTTGTCCTCCAACTCCAGTAATAACTCCAACTACAAAGCTTCTACTTTGCTATGACATGTAGGACCCATTCATCAGTGAGAAAAAAAACACAAATACTCTCCTCCCGAGCATCTTTTCTCTCCCACTCTCCTCTCTTCCTCTCGTTCTTCTCGCTCTCTCCCCTGGATCCAGTGACGGATCCAGGATCAGACAATAGGAGGGGCTGAACACCTTTTTCTACCCCTGTTTAGTTCGCAAATGTTCCCAAAATTTTCGCATCACAGACCGTGTCACCTCTCACAGAACACGTTTCCTAATGCAAAAATTTCACCACTTTCACCCAAAATTTCATGAACTAAACGGTGCCTACTATAGAAAAACTTCATTCGTAGAAGAAAACTTCAAGAAAAATTCCTTTGTGCTGCAGCCAGTAGGGGGGCTGGAGACCCAGCAGCCCCCCCCCCCCGCTGGATCCGTGATGAGGACACCACGAGTACATCTACGCCAGCAGCACCTCAGGCACCTCCAGTTGATCCACCACTTCAGGTGCCACCAGTTGGCCAATTACTCGGGCCCGTACGAGGGAATTAAACTACATCATGCTGTTAAAGAACGAAGGCCCAGAAGCATAGAGGACGGCCCAAGAGGGGCCCAGGATGGGGCGCCTAGGGTTGGCCGCCGCCCCCCCCCCTCTCCTGCCGCGCGCCCCCTCTCCTCCCTCCGTTGTTTGGGGCTGCGTCCCCTTATTTAGTCAGAGTTCCTTTTATTTTACAACTCGAGTTTTGTTTTACATCTAGCTTTAGCTACACCAGAACACGCACAAATACGTGATGTCCTCTGTGATTCAGAACTCCACCTTCGAGTGATATTAAGATTGCTCGCCTCAGATTCTTGTTCGTTCTTCGATTGCGTACAGGAATCGATCTTCGTGATCAGGCTGATCTTGCGCCAGCAAGGTTGGTAACCATCGGGAGTTGGTTCAGCGATTGCATTGGCGCTTCGAGTCTCGCTCGTCGTAGTCGGATCGTGAGGGTCACCTCCCACCAGATCGAAGTTATCTCCACTCACCGAAAGATCGGGCACTCCGCCTCTATCAAGTGGTATCAAAGCTTTCCAGGTTGATCGGTGAGTTTTATTGAGTGTTTTCCCCTTCCTACAGTCAAAAAAACCAAACAAAAATTTACTTTCAGGTTAGATCTTTGTCCCAGCATCCGTTTAGCCTTGCACATTCTTTCAATAAGTGTCTTTGTTGAATTTGTGTGCTTACGCGTTCAATTGTTGCTGGTTACTTGTGTTTCTACCTTTTGTTTCTTGTTTGTCTTCTAACCCTAGTTCGTCGCCGTTTCTCTCCGCTGCTCATCCATCCACCACCCCGACGCACTCCTCCTCGCGAGCACACCCGTCGCGCAGCCGCCTCTCGGTCGCCCCCCTCCCTGTCCCGTGGTGTGGTAGGTCAAAAAAAAGGAAAGTAAAAAAAAGAAAGAAAGCAATCAAAAAAAAGGAAAAAGAATAAAAAGAATAAAAAAAAGAGACCGCCGCACAGTCTAAGTGGGAAACGGGAGCCGATTCGTCTCGGTGGAGGAGTCCTGCGCCGCGCTTTCCCCCTGGCTCGCAAGCCTCCTGGGCTGCACCGTGCACGCTGTGGTAGCTATCTCTCTCTGATCGTGCCGCGTACCCCCACGTTAAGCCATCTCTTCTCTCTCTTTTCCAGTACCATATTCTGAGTTTTGTCTTACTCCAGAGAGATAGTATCTTTTTTTTACCGAAATACCCCTGTACTTTCGGAAAAAGTGTGTGTGGTGATTTGCTGTTGGAGATCCTTTGTGTTCATATTATCAGTTTTGAGGACTCCTGCAAAAAAACAGAAGCAAAAAAAACAACAATTTGCTACACCCTCTCCACCTTCCTTGCTGTCTTTTCGATTTCACTGGTTGCCAGCAGCGTTTGTTTCGTGTTTAGCACTATAATTCAACTTTGCATTATTGTTTGAGTATGCTAATCCTTGACTTGAGTGCAGCCTACCCAGAACTTCACATATTTCTACGACGAGCGAATTTTGTTTCTCCAGGCAATCGCTCCTCCAATCTTTCGCGAGTTCCACCGGTTGGTTGCAGGTCGCCCCTGTGTGCGTGGTAAGAACGGATAAGAATTTGATAATAGCACTAGTGTGAGTGCCTTTGTGAGCTGTCCCACCCTGTTTTTGTCGTCGTTTTGTTTTTGTGTTTGCGCTAACCATGGCAGATGAAGGCGGCGCGGCTGATCCGTTGCAAGACTTGCGAGCACAAGTTGAAGGACTAGCCGCAGACATTCGGACGGTACATGAACGGCTGGACGAAATGATCACTACGTCGACCGACCGTTTCGATCAGCTCGACCTCGCCCAGACGACCACCAAGACCACACTCGACGCTCTCGTGGCCTGACTCGATGCCATGCACACCACGAGTACCATGCTGGTAGAAAAATTGTTGTTACCCACTCGTAAGCATCCGAACCCATATTACATTCAATGGCTTAATGATGGTGGTAAAATAAAAATTTCCCGTTCTGTGCGTGTTCCTTTTTCCATGGGTTCCTATTCTGATTTTGTCAATTGTGATGTTGTTCCCATGGAAGCATGCTCTTTATTACTTGGTCGACCTTGGCAATATGATATTGATAGCTTACATTATGGTCGTTCAAATCATTATTCATTCATGTTTAAGGGTCAGAAAATAATCATACATCCCATGACACCTGAACAAATTATTAAAGATGATCTTGCTCGAGCTGCTAAAACTGCTAAACAACTTGATCTGTCTCCATCTGTTAATACTGAAATCAAGTTGAATACTCCTGTTTTACTTGCTACACGTGCTGATTTTGCTGATCTATGTGTTGCTCATTTGCCATGCTTTGTGCTCTAGTGTGCTCGTTTCACTTGATGATGCACCATCTTTAGATATCCCCCCTGCGGTCGCTAACATTTTGCAGGAGTACGCTGATGTTTTCCCAAAGACTTGCCACCGGGTCTCCCACCGCTTCGTGGCATTGAGCACCAGATTGATCTCATTCCAGGCGCACAACTTCCAAACCGCACACCATACCGTACCAATCCGGATGAGACGAAGGAGATTCAGCGCCAGGTGCAGGAATTGCTTGATAAGGGTTACATTCGTGAGTCTCTTAGCCCTTGTTCAGTTCATGTATTACTTGTTCCAAAGAAAGATGGGTCATGGCGTATGTGTAGATTGTCGTGCTATTAATAACATCATCATTCGTTATCGACACCCTATACCACACCTTGATGATATGCTAGATGAGCTTAGTGGTGCCATTATTTTCACTAAAATTGATTTGCGTAGTGGCTACCATCAGATTCGAATGAAATTGGGTGATGAATGGAAAAACGGATTTTAAAACGAAATTCGGTTTATATGAATGGTTGGTTATGCCGTTTGGATTGACTAATGCTCCCAGCACTTTTATGCGATTGATGAATGAAGTTCTGAGGCCTTTCATAGGATTGTTTGTGGTTGTCTATTTTGATGATATCCTTATTTACAACAAATCTATGGAAGACCATTTGGAACATTTGAGTGCTGTTTTTGATGCGTTGCGTGCTGTCCACTTATTTGCTAACATGGATAAATGAATCTTTTGCACACAACATGTCTTGTTTCTTGGTTATGTTGTTACTCCACAGGGTATTGAGGTCGATAGCAGCAAGATTGTTGCCATTCAGGAGTGGCCAACACCGACGACGGTCACACAGATTCGGAGTTTTCTTGGACTTGCAGGTTTCTACCGCAGGTTTGTTCGTGATTTTAGCTCCATTGCAGCGCCTCTACATGAGCTTACCAAGAAAGATGTGCCATTCGCTTGGAGTGATTCACAGGAGGTAGCATTCAGCACTTTGAAAGACAAGTTAACCCATGCTCTCCTTCTGCAATTGCCTGATTTTAATAAAGTGTTTGAACTTGAATGCGATGCTAACGGTATTGGGCTAGGTGTTGTTTTGTTACAAGAAGGAAAACCAGTTGCTTATTTTAGTGAGAAATTAAGCGGTGCTAGTCTGAAATATTCTACTTATGATAAGGAGTTTTACGCTTTAGTGCGCACTTTGCATACATGGCAGCACTATCTTTGGCATCGCGAGTTCATAATTCATTCTGATCATGAGGCTTTGAAACATATTCGTACCCAAACAAATTTGAACCGTCGTCATGCTAAATGGGTAGAATTCATTGAGTCTTTTCCTTACATAATTAAACACAAGAATGGGAAGGACAATGTTATTGCTGATGCTTTGTCTCGTCGCTATACCATGCTGTCACAGTTAGATTTTAAAATCTTTGGCTTGCAAACTGTGAAAGATCAATATGTAGACGATGCTAATTTTCAAGATGCTTTTGCCCATTGTATTAATGGCAAACCATGGGGCAAATTTCACATACAGGACGGGTTCTTGTTTCGCGCTAACAAGCTGTGTATTCTAGCTAGCTCAGTTCGTCTTTTGCTGTTATAGGAAGCTTATGGAGGCGGTCTCATGGGACACTTTGGCGTCTACAAGACGCATGAGGTGTTGGCTGTCCACTTCTTTTGGCCCCGGATGCGTGCTGATGTTGAGCGTCTAGTTGCACGCTGCACTACTTGTCAGAAAGCTAAGTCATGGTTGAACAACCATGGTTTGTATATGCCTTTGCCTGTTCCTACTTCCCCTTGGCTTGATATTTCTATGGACTTTGTTTTGAGATTGCTTAGAACTAAGAAGGGGAGGGATATCATTTTTGTGGTTGTTGATCGATTCTCCAAAATGGCTCATTTCATACCTTGTCATAAGACTGATGATGCTAGCTATATTGTTGAATTGTTCTTTAGAAAGATTATTCGTTTGCATGGTATCTCAAATACAATAGTCTCTGATCGTGATGCTAAGTTTCTCAGTCATTTTTGGAGATCTCTGTGGATAAAATTGGGAACTAAATTGTTGTTTAGCATAACTTGTCACCCTCAGACTGATGGGCAGACTGAGGTGGTTAATAGAACTTTGTCAACCATGCTTAGGGCTGTTTTAGATCAAAATTTGAGACGTTGGGAGGATTGCTTGCCTCATGTTGAGTTTGCTTATAATCATGCAACATATTCTTCTACAAAGATGTGCCATTTTCAGATTGTGTATGGTTACATCTCTCGGGCGCCTTTTGATTTGTTTTCTTTTGATGCTGAAGACGCCCCACACTTAGACGTTGTTGCACATGTTGAACAAATGGTTAACTTGCATGAACAAACTCACCAAAACATTGCTGCTGCTAATGCTAAATATCAGGTTGCTGGTACTAAAGGTAGAAAACATGTTACTTTTGAACCTAGTGATATGGTTTGGTTGCATTTGAGAAAGGATCGTTTTCCTACTTTGCGCCGTTCTAAATTAATGCCTCGTGCTGCTGGTCCTTTTAAAGTACTAACCAAGATTAATGATAATGCTTATATCCTTGACCTGCCTGCGGAGTTTGGTGTTTTCACTAGTTCTAATGTTGCAAATTTAAAGTCATATCTGGGTGAGGATGAGGAGTTGCCGTCGAGGACGACTTCAGTTCAAGAAGGGGAGGATGATGAGGACACCACAAGTATATCTACGCCAGCAGCACCTCAGGCACCTCCAGTTGATCCACCACTTCAGGCGCCACCAGTTGGGCCAATTACTCGGGCCCGTGCGAGGGAATTAAACTACATCATGCTGTTAAAGAACGAAAGCCCAGAAGCATAGAGGACGGCCCAAGAGGGGCCCAGGATGGGGCGCCTAGGGTTGGCCGCCACCCCCTCCCTCTCCTACCGCGCGCCCCCTCTCCTCCCTTCGTTGTTTGGGGCTGCGTCCCCTTATTTAGTCAGAGTCCCTTTTACAACTTGAGTTTTGTTTTACATCTAGCTTTAGCTACACCAGAACACGCACAAATATGTGCTGTCCTCTGTGATTCAGAACTCCACCTTCGAGTGATATTAAGATTGCTCGCCTCAGATTCTTGTTTGTTCTTCGATTGCGTACAGGAATCGATCTTCGTGATCAGGCTGATCTTGCGCCAGCAAGGTTGGTAACCATCGGGAGTTGGTTCAGCGATTGCATTGGCGCTTCGAGTCTCGCTCGTCGTAGTCGGATCCTGAGGGTCGCCTCCCACCAGATCGAAGTTATCTCCACTCACCGAAAGATCGGGCACTCCGCCTCTATCAATCCGTCTCTGCCTGGATCCGCCCAGCTAGAGACGAAGCGGTCTTGCCCGTAGTCGAGCTCCGGGCGGCGACGCAGGAGAGCCCAAGCTCCGAGCGACGATCGGCGGGGGAACCTCGAGATTTGGATGGCGGTTGGCGGAGGAACTCGAGCTCCGGGCAGCGGGAGAGCCCTGAGCTCCACGCGACGGGCGACGGGGGAACCCCAAGATCCAGGCGGCGGAGAGGGGGCTGGCCAGATCTCGCAGTGCCAGGTGCGGAGGAGTCGGGTCTGCCGCGGTTGGACCTTGCAGCTGCAGCGCTGGCGGCCGCCCGTCCTCTGCCGCAGTGCTGCCAGCCTATGGTGGCGGATTTGCTCGGGCCTCTCCTATCTTCTCTGGGACTGATGGCAGATTTGCTCAGGTGGGTGAGGGGAGCTCCAACGGCCGCGGAAGGGAATTTCGGGGGAGGCCGTGGGAGGGACCGACGGGAGTGGAGGCTCCGCTCGGTGGCGCCTGTGCGGAAACAACCAACCACCGAGTAGGGGCTCCTCTCTCCACCCGCAGGAGAAGGGACCGAAGGAGGGAAAGTAGGAGCTGAACAGTGCTGGGAGCCGGAGTTGGAACTCTGTTGGAGTGCAATTTTTTACTTCCAGCTCCTACTTTTTGAGTTAGGACTTGAGTAGAGACTTTGTTAGAGTTGCTCTAAGGCTGTAACTCCTCTGTAACGGAGGGTGCTGTTTAATCTTGTGTTATTTCAGTACATATCTGTTCAGATTTATTATGATGCAGAGCAGCAGATTGGGATCTGACTTGCTGAATTGGAGCATATCAGGTCTGGCCTGTTTTGGAGCCCAATCGCCTTGTTCTTCCTAAAATTTGGAGCCCAATCCCAGCCTGATATACTGTATGGTTTGGGCTAGCCAGCTAGGCAAGGTTCGAGCCCAATTCAGCTCAGACCTGTCTCAGATGCACATGCTGTAGGCTCTTTTTTCTCTCTGTTTTTGAGATGGCGAATTGGCGATCGAAAGCAGAAAAATCCAGAACTCAGAAAGGGCCTCAGCAGTGTCTCCTCTTCCTAAAATTCTTGCGGTGGGTTAGCGGCTGCCGCTGAGCTGGGAGCCTAACTGTTGCCATCAAGCTTGGTGGGACCTGAAGAGATATTTGATGGCGTGAGGTCGTGGCGAACTGTAGATGCGTGTCAGCGACTCAGCCTGTGCTTGCCCGTCTCACATGACAGCGGGAAATCGCATCATGGTATCATAACCTTATTTTCTCTCCTATGAATCGTAAACATTTTTACAACAAAAATAATTTTCGTAAATTTCGTTAGTCAAGTCATTATGTCGGGAAACAAGAGGAAAGAAAAGAAAAGAAAAAAAATCAGAAACTGTCCCCACTGCATTTCTTTACTCGAGTTGGAAGCAGCAAATGAACCCTTTTCCCTGGTCCAACTGTTCATTGATTCATTCCCTCCTTTTTGCTCACCAAGAGTTGCCCTACACAATCTGGCTCCGCGAATTCTCAGAGCCATCAGCCATATGCTTCTTGATATAATGATATGTGGCTCTGCTCCTTTGCCTCTAAACTGAGGTATTATCTGCGCTAGTATCTGACCGACCGGCACCGCCCAAAGGGGCAGGGAAATGGTCTTTGATTCTTGAATATTGGCTCCACATTGACCCCAGGATATTCTGCCGCCCCACAAAAACTCATTTTCTTTTCCCCAGTCAATTGTTTCTTTATTTCATTTTCGTTAGGAATCGGGTCGGTCAATTGGGTTTCAGCCAGGCTAACCCGGTAAACCAGAATAAAAGAATTGCAATTAATATAGATTTATAGACGCAAGTCTCGCCGATCAGACGCCTTTAGTTTGACAGCATCTTTCTTTGGCTTCTGTTCGCGTGAGAGGAAGCCGTTCTGAGTTTCTGACTGATTCGTGTCAAGCAGCCCTTGAGGTTTTCATTCAGTGATAAGATAAGCACCAAGCTGTAGAAGAATCTGTACAGTATTTTGTCATGTTACACATGCCTGATAAGCCAACCATCGAGACAGAGAGAGAGAGGGAGGGAGGGAGAAAAATAAAGGCAAAAAAAAAAACACTTGGTCTGACCTGGCTCCCATGTTTCGTCAGCCAATCAATCAGTGCAACTGGAATGGGACACAGCACGAAGCCACGAACACGAACTTTAAACCCAAAAGAAAAAAGATGTTGCCGTTTCTTTACTGGTGGATCATGTGTGACTCAGCACCCCGGCGTTTTGTCACCTTGCCGAGCCGTCGCCTTCTTCAGAGAGCCCGGAACCTGAAGCGTCAGGACACCGGCAAAACGACACCCCCGCGCCGTCTTGGTAACAATTTCCCGAAGCGAAAACGAGACCGGGGTGAGATGCACCGTGCACATCGTGTGGAAGGATCGAGAACGCCGCGCCGAGCCCGGCTGGGATCGCATCGTGTGACTCGCGAGCTCGCACGTCGTTGAGATGGATCGATCGATCACGCCACGCGCCCGCGGCGAGGGTGGTGGTGGCCGTGGCCGGCCGTGTTCCGCGGCGCACCGTCAGCGTGGGCAGCGTGCGTTGATTCCACCTGCGTAGCAAAATCATTCGGTGTCCTCGCGGCACCGATACCTGCCTGCCACCTCAAACCTGCTGCGTGTGATCATTTTGGTCAAGATCGCGGTACTCGGTGTGATGATCACACTGCAGATGGTCGGCGCCATGCACTGATCAATAGTAGGAGTACCGTAGTGCATATACTGATTGGACGGGGCGGCACTCATTTCTTGATCAGCTAATCAGTGGTGCGAAATGGAGCAGGTGGTCCTCCTGGAACTCCAAAAAATCAGAGACTTGGCGCGTCTGAAAACTCGCAAGCTCCTGTAGTCACGCCGAGCTCGATCACGACCGGGCCGATTTCTCAGCGGTCGAGCTGGATTCTTCGGGCGTGTTTGATTTCTTGCCCCTGGGCGCCTTGGCCGGCGGGCCTGGCTGTGGCCAGCTTTGGTCATGTCCTCTTGAGCAACACCTCTTGTTTGATTCACATGGCTCTAACGAGTCAGGTCAGATAAGAATTGTGTTTGATTTGAGTCATGTTTAAATAGGATGACCTTGCATCTGGATTATGCTGACCTTACTCCTCTCCTTTCTCTTTGGCATTTCATCAAACACCCTGCGCGCCATGACTGCTGCTCCTCCTCCTCGCGCCATGGCGGCAGCTGCTGCTCCTCACGCCTGTCTTGTCTGGCCACCGCGCCGCAGCGCGGAGCCGCCGCCCTCCCCAGCTCGCAGGCGACAGCCTCCCCAGCTCCGCCCCCGGCCACCGCGCTGTGGCGGCCTCGACGGCGCCGCCCTCCCCAGCTCGCAGGCGGCGGCCTCGACGGAGCCCGGATCCGACGCCGGCCCCGCTCTCCCCACATCCCAGGCGCGACCCCGCTCTCCCCAGATCCCAGGTGGAGCCCGAGGAACGGCGCAAGGCGGAGGAGCCCAAGCTCACCAGCCGCGGTCCCGGTGCCGGAGCACAGGCGCGGCCCTGGCGCCTCGACGGTTGCTCCCGAGCAGGGGCGGGGCCACATGGACGGCACCTCGGCAGCCCACCGCGCGGCGCGAGCTCGGCCATGGAGGATTGGAGGTCCCGGTGGGCGAGGCCGCGCCGTCGGGTTCCTCTGCTCCGCCCGGGCCATGGCTGGGGCGGCGCTCCGAATCCAGCGCTCGACGCCCCGCGGAGGCGGATCTCAGCCCCTCCTCCCACCGGCGCGACCTCGTGCTCAACGCGCCGCCCTCCCTGTTCCGCCCCGGCCACCGCCGCCGCGCGCGGACGCGGGGGAGCTGACGAGGCGGTTGGCGAGCCTGTGGAGGTGGAGGAAGGAAAGAGGGAGGTGAGTGTGGAGGAGGTAACCGAAGACCACCACAAGCGTTGGAACGGGCCTGGCTCTGGAAAAGCGAGAGAGAGGGGGCGTCGGACGGGAGCCAGGAGAGAGAGTGATTTTTTGCATCCCGTGGGTCTGACTCGCAAGTGGGCTCAGGAAATCAAACACGAGGGCCTGCATCTCGGGAGCCTGGCTGACTCATTTTGGCCCAAATCAAACACGTCCTTCGTGACCCGAGGCGGAAAACCAAACAAGCTGCGGTCACTCCGCGCGCGTCTCCCGAGCGGCCGAGCCCTCATCGGCTGATCGCAAGTAGTATTGCGTATCATCATCATCTCGCTCCCCGTCGCCCTCCGCCCGCGCGCAGGGCTGGCCCTTGAGATTGTTGGAAAAGGCCCACGCCGAACCGTTCAAGAAGGCGCTCATCTCCTGTAGACGCGTGGCCCGTGGCCAGCCAGGTTCCCCTGGGCGTCGGCCAAGCGGCGGTCCGGCGGCGGCGACACGCGGCGGGGGGCACGGTCCCTTTCCGCGCGCTGTAGGGGGCGGTGGCGAACAGGACGAGGAGACGAGCCGGGTGTCAGCCACACGCGCCATGCCTTTACCGCGACGTGCGCGCGCGCGCGCTGGGTAGAGCCAGCCGTAGAGGAAGGAAAAGCGTGCGCGAGATCCCTTCTCCTGCCGCGCGCTGACGCCGCCGATCCGCCGGGGCCCCGCCTTGCTGGCGTGTCCGCGTCAAGAGGCGGGCGGGATACGCCGGCGCACTTCTCCGCGCGTCAAGACGAGTGGATTCGCTCCCGCACTTCTCCGTGTGTCGACGTTGACAGGTGCCCCGTGCCCGGGGACGCACGCAGGTCCGGCCGGGCTCGAGCGAGAGTCGAGAGCTGTTGCCTGCTGGTGTCCTTGACGGCCATTCATTCCTGCAGTTACTGAAGCAGTGAAGCGTGCAGGTACTTGGGTCCGTTGTGCGTAGCACATTCCGCTCGTATCGTGGACGGAAATGGACAGAGACAGCTGGTACCGTACGTACTCCGGATTGTAAACGGGCCCATGTTACTCGAGGATATGGTATGGTATGACCCATGTTAGTTTCTTCTCTTGTTCTCCAGTTTCGAAATGGTGCAAGTGGGCAGCTGACGCAGGTCTAGACAAAGGCGCGCACAAAACTCGAGCGCGAAACTATATTAGCATACGACCCACACCCACCACGTATACCAATCTGATGAAAACAGCTGTTTACGATACAGCGGCGCCGGCGTGACTCATCACCACAGTCCACAGGGCAGCAGTGCAGGACAGCCGAGACCCCCGGCCGTCAAAACCCGTCGCCGTCCTGTCGTGAGAAAACTGGATCGCCGTTTCCCCTGTGACCCGCCGCCGCCACGGACTCTTCCTGCTCTCCGCTACTGCCGCCGCGGCAAGGAAATGGAAGCATCCAACTCTTTTTTTTTTTTTTGAACAAAGAGCAGGAGCACTGCTATTATATCATTTAAAGAGGGGGCAAATTCAGAGTACATTGTTGTTGTGATTACAAAATAACCAAAGAGCTCAAATTAAGCATCCAACTCTTCCACTCCCACACCAACGCCCCCCGCCGTCCCGTGTGCCCCCGCCACGCATCACGCCAGATGCCTAAGATCCCGCGCGCCCAGCGCACGCAACCCCGTCGTTCCCAAGTCAGCACAGCCACGCCACCATTATATAACGCCCCCCTCCCTTCTCTCTCCTTTCCACTTGGACTCTGCCACCACCACCCGCGCCACGCCACGCGGCCCACGCCTCGCCAGTCGCCACGCACAAACCGAAACAGAGCCCGCCCGCTCGACGCCCCGACCAGAGCAGAGCAGCAACCCCGCCGCGAGGTGATCCTTCCCTTCCCTTCCCTTCCCTTCCCCAACCAACCAACCCATGGGGCGTCGCCCAACCGCGTCCAACGCGGCGGCGGTGGCGTCGGCGGAGCCGCTCCTCCCATCAGCTCTGAAGCGCGGCGTCGCGATGGAGCGTTGCGCGTCGCGTGCCGACGACGAGCTCCAGTGGTTCCGCTCGTGCCTCCGCTGGGTATGCATGGACCACTCAGGCCCGTTCCGATCCGCGCTCTCCTGGCTCCTCTTCCTCGTCCTCACCGTCGTCATCCCGGCCGCCGCGCACTTCCTCCTCGCCTTCCGCGCCACCCGCCAACCCTTCTCCGCCGTCGTCCAGCTCTCCCTCTCCGCCGCCTCCACCGCCGGTTTCCTCTGCCTCTCCTCCTCCTTCCGCCGCATCGGGCTCCGCCGCCTCCTCTACCTCGACAAGCTCCGCACCAAGAGCGACCGCGTCCGGATCCACTACACGGCGCGCCTCGCCTTCTCCTTCCGCCTCCTGGCCTCCCTCGTCGCCCCCTGCTTCGCCGCCGAGGCCGCCTACAAGGCGTGGTGGTACGCCACCTCCGCCGACCGCGTCCCGTTCTTCGCCAACGACGTCCTCAGCGACGTCCTCGCGTGCTCCCTCGAGATGGCGTCGTGGATGTACCGCAGCGCCGTGTACCTCCTCACCTGCGTGCTGTTCAGACTCATCTGCCACCTCCAGGGCCTACGGCTCGAGGACTTCGCGGGTTCCCTGCTCGAGGACGTCGAGGAGGGGCGCGTCGGTGTGGACGCCGTCCTCAGGGAGCACCTCGACATCCGCAGGCAGCTCAAGGTCATCAGCCACAGGTTCCGCAAGTTCATCGTCGCCGCGCTCCTCATCGCCACCGCCAGCCAGTTCGCGGCCGTGCTACTCACCACGCGCCACGACTCCGTCGACGACCTCTTCAACACCGGCGAGCTCGCGGTGAGTCGCGCTGCTGCTCAATTGCTCCGTCCCGTGATCAATTTTTGAACTCCCTGCACTCCGATTGGATCATTATTTAGGCATAATCTGCTAAATTCCCCAATTCGCCCATGTTCTTACCGCAAACCCTGAAATCCCTCCCTGATCGAGGAGAGGAAAACTTTACGGCGTATCCTTTCTTAATTTACACGGAACCAATAATTGCCGATGTGTCACGTTTAATTAAGCGCACTGGGCAGCATATAGAATCATTCAGCTGATTGATGGATTGCCTACGAGAGGGGGTCAAGAATTTGGGCCTAACCGAATCCAGAAAACAGGTGGTCAGCTGAATGCTGAATTGGACTGCAAATAACCCTCGATGATTGTACTGTAACCTCCTAGCTTTTCGAGTTAGTTAGAAATAGTGTGGTGCTAGGAACAGCAAAGCTGAATTTGGGCGTAACCAAACCGAGAAAACAGGTGGTCAGCTGAACGCTGAATTGGACTGCAAATAATCCTCAATGATTTTACTGTAACCTCTTAGCCTCGTTAGTTACTGTAGTTAGTGTGTGGTGCTAGAAACAGCAAATCTGAGGTGTGATGTGATATGCTCAACTAGCTATCTGTCTTTAATCCTGAAAAGATGTCATCCTCCATCTCTGGAGCCAAAGTGGCAGAACCCCTCTGCCAGGATGCAAGTAGTTGACATCACAATAGCCAGCAGCTAATTGTGTGATGCTACCAGGACCAGCCGACGAATCCAACTTGGAATCCCTGTTGTAGACTGTAGTTATACATCAGCTATTCATTACTGCTGAGTTTCCCAGCCACCAAATGCGATTTCGTTCGTCAGCACAGGCTGTCATTTACTCGTAGACAGGATAGCAATAGTCTGAATGAAAGAGATGCTTAACAGCTAATTAGAAGCGTCTTGAACATGCCATAGTCAAAGGGTGGGATTCCTGGTACTCACAAGGGTCCACATTTCATTCAACAACAATCTCATCGTTTATACTAGTAAAAGAACAATTACAATATTAGAGCAAGACTGCGATTTATCTCAGCTTCAAAATCCTCAATGTTTCCACCTCTTTCGTTTTCTCTTTGCTGGACCGGGACATTCTAACGGTTTTCTTCACGTTTTTTTCTCCAGCTATGTTCAGTCGTGCTCATGTCCGGGCTCATCATAATCCTGAGCAGCGCGGCGAAGATCACCCACCAGGCGCAGGCGCTCACCGGCCACACCACCAAGTGGCACGCCTGCTGCACCATCGCGCCCGTCGAGGACGAGGAAGGGGAGCCCGGGTCCAACCAGAACTCCATGATCGAGCAGGACCCTTCGAGCGACAGCGACACGGAGTCCGGCGACTACACCGGCGACGACGAGGACCTGCTGGAGAACACCAAGATCCATCTGCCGCATGTGCACGTCATCTCCTTCCAGAAGAGGCAGGCGCTAGGTAACCACAGCTTGCCGCCATTGTTGGCTTAACAGCTCTGCTTCACCATCCTTCTTGTTGCTGAACTGTTCTTGTGATAACCGGCTTTGTTCGCATTGCAGTGACATACCTGGAGAACAACAGAGCCGGGATCACGGTGTTCGGGTTCACGCTGGACCGGTCCTACCTGCACACCATATTCATGCTGGAGTGGACGCTCTTCCTGTGGCTGCTCGGCAAGACGATCGGCTTCTCTTGAAGGGGGAAAGGAAGACGACGGGTGGAAGAAGGTGCAGATATACACGTCGTCCAGTCCAGGTGGTCGTTCGTTCTTGGAACGAAGCTGAAACGAGTTTTGGGGTGCAATTTTTTTTGGTGATCGATGAGCTGTGCATTTGTTTGAAATGGGTACGGCCGTTGTTGTGGATGTTTGTATAGTAGTAGTGATTTGTATGGCGTTTGTAAATTGCGTGTCGATTGCCCGTGCCACGACCACCCTGCCATGTAAATGGGGGTTTGTAGAGTATCTGTTGGGGTTTGCAGGATTGCTGTTGGCTATTTTTGCTGTGCGAGCCATGCGTGCAGGTTTGCACCTTGGCATTGCGGGTTTACAATCTCGTGTTGTAAAGCGTTAGATAATTTCTTACGGTGTGATGATTCTTGGGTTCTTTTTTTAATGTAAATATGCATTCCTCATATGAAGATTTTCAATATGATTCACTGTTTCACCCTTATATGTCGAAAATTCCTCATATGTTGCCGGAACAAATTTACCTCTCGTCTCTGCAAATGTTCATTTTATGCAAACTCCTTTCAAATGTAATCAATGTACGAGGCTCTTTCCCAATTTTCGTCTTACAGCACCTCCTTGCTCCTTCCATGAATTTCATTTAAAATTTGCAACTCATCGATGAGCTGATTGACTGCTGGTCTGCTGCCATAGCTGCTAAAGATTTTGAAAATTTCTTTCATGTATTGATTTTCTTCTTGCTTTCCATATCGCCCAACAAATAATTGAAATATTATGCTATCTTCTTCGGGTATACTGGCACAAATATAAAATATTATTGTTTCGGATCAGGGATATTCATGGCCTGATTGGTTGGGCACCAAATGTACCAAACCAAAATTTTGGTCATTTTAAGTTTTGGTCACCAATTCAAAATCTTAATCAATTTCAACAATCTAAATGAATGGATAGCTAAAAAGATTCATCTTGTGCAACTTAGTTCATTTGAATTGTCAAAATTGGTCAAAATTTTGAATTGGTGGTCAAATTTTAAAATGACCAAAATTTTGATTTAGCACATTTGGCGCCCAAGCAATCAGACCCTCATTGTAGCTAACATTTCTGTAACATCTTCATTCACCAAGGGCCAAACACACCTTGACATGAGATGATTCTTTTTTTTTACCAGACATGAAATGATTCTTCGTTCACAACACCTGTGGAATTTTTTTAATTATTTTTCTCATTTTGTGAAAATATACGACTGTTTCAAAATTTAGCAAAACTAGACTACAGCCGTCGTGGCCCACGGCGGCCGCCGTAGCGCACGGCAGTTGCAGAGCCTGCCGCCGTGCGCTACGGCGGTTGCAGGTATGGTGTGACATCCCGACCCAAGGCTTAATAGGATTGATAAGGATACTCATATAAACAAGTTGTAACTTCTTTTTCGGAAGTCCATCACTAAAAACTTCAAAGTTAAGCGTGCTTGGCCTGGAGCGATGGGTGACCGACCGGAAAGTTCTTCCTGAGTGCGCATGAGTGAGGACAAAGTGCGCAGAAAAGACATGTGTTGGTCTGTGAGGAGATTCTTGGGGTCCTAAAGAGCTGCCAGGCGTAGGCGGGCCCGACCTTGGATAGGCGGGTCGTTACAATTGGTATCAGAGCCGACTCTCGCGGTTTCACGGACGCGTGCGGTCGTAGTTACGCAGGCATGGTGTGCATGACTGGTGTGAGCCCTGAGTGGTCACACAGCATGGCACATGCGCTAGTAGTGGGCCCACGGACGTGGCCAAGAGAGGACGTTCCTGGCTTGGAGTTGATCGACGAGGACGTCAATCTTCTAAGGGGGGTGTATGTGACATCTCGACCCAAGGCTTAATAGGATTGATAAGGATACTCATATAAACAAGTTGCAACTTCTTTTTCGGAAGTCCATCATTAAAAACTCCAAAGTTAAGCATGCTTGGCCTGGAGCAATGGGTGACTGACCGGGAAGTTCTTCCTGGGTGCGCATGAGTGAGGACAAAGTGCGCAGAAAAGACATGTGTTGGTCTGTGAGGAGATTTTTGGGGTCCTAGAGAGCTGCCAGGCGTAGGCGGGCCCGACCTTGGATAGGCGGGTCGTTACACATGGCGGCACTACCCGTCGTAGCCCAGGGCGGTTAGCCAAACCGCCGTGGGCTACGACGGTTGGCTATGGCGGTTGCAGGTGCTGGGGGCGGCAGGCAGCGGCCATGCAGCCGTTGTGGGCTACGGCGGTTGACCCGCCCAACCGCCGCGGCGGACGGCAGTTGGATTTTTTAATTTAGATGATAAAACACACAACTTTACAATGACATGTACGGCACTTCTACTACCCTAACCATGTGACCTAGTCCTAACATGCCTTAAGGAATCTAGAAATTTGATTACAACATTTCTAATTAATCTAGTTGTACGAGAACTGCCCGGAGAGCATAGAGCCGCAGGAGTGCTGCGACGACATATAGTAGTACCCAGCTGGGGGTGGAGGTGAAGGTGGAGGGGACCAATCTTTCGGGGGGGAGCTGATCTTCTTGTGGCATTCACAAGTGCAGGTCGAACATTTGCAGCATCGGTCGTCACCTGCGCTAGACGATGGATCTGGAAAAGCCAGTGCCTCCGACAGCCGCCGCTTGAGGTTGTAGATGATGTTGTCCTCGAGGTATTCGATGTACTCTTGATAGGGGTTAATAGCTGGTGGATCCACCCATTGCGAGAAACCGCGGTTCTCTGCTTGGGTGGAGTACTGCAAAAGGCAAGAAAACGTTAGTAAATTAAAGAAAGATGATGAACTAATTTCATGAACATTGCTTACCCATGCATATGGGCAGTGCCAGAAACGACGACCGGAGTTGTTTCATCCCTCGTAGACTTGCATCACGCAAAACTCACAATGTGAACACCTAGGCCACAACACCAGTTGCTTGGGTGCGTAGCTTCTAACTTCACGCATAAAAGTGAAGTCACTCTTGCTTTTCAGTGGGAAATTGGCATTGAAATCTGGAGATTGCTAATTGTAAGGAATCGGATGCTCGTAGCCTAAGAGGGGGAGGGGGTGAATTAGGCAATCTAAAACCTTAACCTGTGGCTTCACTACTTTTACACAAAGATAAACTAGAACATGCTATCTAGATGTGCAACTAGGGTTGTTCTAGTGTGAAACTCCCATCCCAAAAACAAGGTTTGCAAGCTATAGCCAATCCTAGCAAGATACTACTCTAGGAAAGTAAAGGCAAGCAAAGATTGCAATAGAGTAAATGCGGAAACGTAAAGGGGATGAGAGGAAGCAAACTCTTGACACGCGATTTATCCCGTGGTATCGGTAGGCACTAAGCCACCCCTAGTCCACGTTGTTGAAGCACTCACACAAGAGTATTGCTTCCCGGTCACCAAGTCTCTCCCAAGAGCACCACTTGACTCGCCACTAAGGCTCGCCACTTAGGCACTCACCAAGCTCCCTTGGTCACCTTGATGCCGCCTCCACTAAGGAGCTTCTCCACCAAGGAAGGGGGTCTCCACGTCCCCCGCACAAAGTGTCATCGCCACTCCACACCAAGCCGGAGGGTCGATGACGATTGCCGGTGAGCCACTTAGGCCCCAAGGCTTCCGGCGGACCTTGTACACCTTGATTCACTCAAGAATCACCTCACAAGGTTGGCACAACCTTGCACTCACTCAGCTCTAAGCTAAGCCTAGCACTAAGCACATACACTAAGCATATGCAAGTCTATGGATGAGCAATTAAGCACTTGGATGGATTGGATATGATCTTCTAGGTGTCTTGAACTCCTCTGCACTTCCACACAATCCAGCAACCTCAAATGGGTGAGTGGAGGGGTATAAATAGCCAAAGGCACTCAGCTAGCCGTTGGCTAACGGCTCACTGAAAAGTTGACCGTCGGATGAACCGACGCCTACTTTCCAGGAGCATCGGTTCATCCGGTGCCCCTCCCACGTCACGTAGCTGTTGAAGTTCTCTGTCAGAACTGCTCCGACGCTATGCACCGATGCTACGTCGGATCATCCGGTGCTAAAGGACTCCTCGCCAGAACGTCTCTGTAAGCTTCTTCGAGACCGTCGGATAGACCGACGCTTCCACTGACCAAGGCGTCGGTTCATCCGGTGCTGAAGACTTCGTCTTGACGCGTCTCTATCTTGATTCAAACTGAGCGTCGGATAGACCGACGGTGTCCTCTCTCAGACCGTCGGATCATCCGGTGCTACTGTCTTCGCTGCTCCTCCTCTGCAATTCATCCGGCGCATCTAGAAACTGGACCGTCGGATCATCCGACGGTGTCATCTTCATTTTGCCTGCTGCGTAGTATACCAAGTACACCGATGCTTGCACCGATGGTACCGTCGGTTCATCCGACGGTGTCAATTTCCTTCCTTTTCTTCCGCGGTTTTGACCCTTGAAAAATAGACTATCTTCTCAATTTGGCATGTGGTATTTTTGCATCCATGGGACCTAGAAATGTCTACAAGGACATGCTAAACAATATGGTTAGTCCCATTGATCATGTTGTCATGAATCACCAAAATCAAACTCGAACTAATGGCATATGGGGCCATGTTCGCTACAATCTCCCCCTTTTTGGTGATTTATGACAACACAAGCAAAGCAAGCATAAATTTGCAAAAATTGACAAAATTAGAACCACTTACACTTGCTTGGATGCTTACCATCATCCAAACTCCCCCTAGATCAAACTTCCCCCTTTTTGATCTTCTCTTCCTATGTTCACACATAGCTTGCTTCTTCCCACCTTGGAAACACTAGCTTGCTTTGGTCCCACATTCTCCCCCTTTGGAATAAAATCTCCAAAAAGTTCCTAAAGCAAAAGTCTCCAAGGAAAAACTAGCAAGTCCTAGCAAACATAGCTCAAAGAGAAATGTTAAATACAAGGGAGAAAGCCGCATGAACCATGATCCATATGTATGATATCAATGAAGACACTACATGTGCGAATGACTAAGGTGGATCACAAGCTCATGAGACTAGCATGATATAAACTAAGCTCCCCCTAGGTGTGTGCACAATATGATTGTGTGGAAATCAAGTGCACAACTACAAACTTGTAAGGCAAGGAAGCTTAGAGCATATCATGCAAGGAGGTAGCTTAAAGGACAAGAGATAAGACAAATGGGTTCTTGTTACATCACCACTTGTAGATATCACTTGTTGTCTTTTGATCATTGCATACCTCCGGGGGATTGTTGATCCTCTCTACCTTGTTGGTACCACATTTAGATGAGCCGCTTGGAAATGATATCACTTGAGGTGACACCACTTGAAAAAATCTTGCAAAGAAGACACTTGGGGTACCACAAGGATTAGGAATGTATGAGTACATTGCCTTTGAACTTATATAGAGACATAAGCTCGCAAGGACATGACTCAATAGCATGAAGCTCATATTGCTATGTTCACTCTTTTAGAGATGTTAGATCACATTGAGAGTGAAATAGCATTATCTTAGAATGAAGCACCGCACCGGAACACGTCACCAAGGGACTACACACAATAAGCTTGAAACAATGTTAGTCCCATAATCAAACCATAGGATGAGCTCCCCCTAAATGTGTGCATTTAGTGTTTGAATCACCAATCAAATATATGCACATTGTTTATGACGACAAAAGGGAAGCTAACCCTATAGCTTGCTCATGATGCAAAAAGATATATATGAAAACATGCACCATGAAAGAACAAGTGTAGCTTTCCTACACACTAATCAAACCATGTAGGTTGCTCATGGGTTAGCACATGACACAAGCAACCTACCATATGTAAACAACTAGGCATAGCAACAAATGCAAACCTAGGCAAGGCAATGGAGCTACAATGATACATGAGATGAGTTCTAGTTTCCATTACCTTAACCGGGGAACTTGGGCAACACATGTCCAACTTGCAAGCTTGGCTTCTAGGCTTGAATCTTCACATCTTCTTTGTGCCAAGCCTCCCAAGTCCCCGCACTCATGGCCTTCAAGTGGCCTTTGGAACCCAAACCATTTGAGGCCCCTTCATGTTGGTGATGACTTCCTTGGGCACCCAAATGGGTTGGTTCCAACCCCGCTCCTCCTTCATCTTCCCAACCTTGTGTGCAACCACCTTGCCATTAGCCTTCTTCTTGATGACGTAGGTGTTGCTCTTGGTCTTGTTCTTGCGGTTGGGCTTGGTGTAGATGAGGGAGCTCTTGATGGTGGGGTTCAACTTCTTCTTTGTGCCCTTGTCCATCTTCTTGACAAATTGAGGGCATTTGTAGAACTTGTGCCCTTTTTCATGACACTTGTAGCAAGTCACAGTTGCACCCTTCTCAAGCTTCTTCACCATGGGATCATGGTTATCTTGAGAAGGTTGGACTTTGCTCTTCATGTCTTGAGAGATGTCCACTTGTTCCTCATTGTTCTTGCCCTTGCCCATCAAGCTTGCCAACCTCTCTCGGAGCCATTTCACTTCTTGCTTAAGCTCATCATTCTTCTTGCCTATGAGAGAATCACATGTTTCTACAATAACATTCTCATTGCAAGATGGTGAGCAAGATTCATCAATTAAATCAATACAAGAAGTTGAAGCATCTACCTTGGAGATAGGAATTGCACAAGGGTTAGATGATTCATCAAGCTCAAAGGAATTACTTGTTTTAGTCTCATTGCTCTCAAGCTTAGATTTTAGCTCATCACACTCCTTGCTAAGCAATTTGAATTTGCACAACAAATGTTTATAATTTGTAGCAAGGGTTGCACTAAGATCATTGAGAGCATTGAGTTCTTTAATTTCATTAGCTTGCTTCTTAAGCATTCCTTTTTGCTCATGGACTAGCTCAACAAGATCATCGAGAGAGGTGGTGTCGGATTCATCATCACTTACATTGCTCTCCATACCTTTGGCCATAAGGCACATGTGTAGTGATGATGAAGGACCTTGCATGAAGCGGGTGGTGAAGTTCTTACTTGATTCATCACTTGAGCTAGAAGAACTTGATTCTCAACCACTTGTCCACTCACGGACGACTACATTTGCTTCTTGCTTTGGTCTCCTCTCCTTGACCACCTTCTTCTTGGGCTTGTGCTCGATCTTGGTGAACTTGATGTGTTGATGATGACGCCCTTCTCTCAAGTGGACGTTGTAGCTGTACATGTTGACTTTCTTCACATATTTGAAGATCTTCTTCACGTACTCGGCCACCATGGATTCAACCTCTTCATCACTTGAGGAATCTTCATCGTCACCATCATCTTCGCTTGAGCTTCCATGAGTAGCCATCCTACTCATCACCTTCTCTTGTTGGCTTGAGAGGGCATGGCTTGTAGTTGGAGAAGATGGTTCTTGGGACTTTTCTTGGGGTGCCTTCTTAGACTTGGGCATGATTTGAAGCTCATGTGCCATGATCTTGCTCAAGATATGTGATGGCTTCAATTCTTCGAGCTTCATCTCATAGATGATAGCTTTCACCAAGTCATAATCGGGCTTCCGGAGACTTTGAAGGATCTTGCGGTTGATGTTCAAGTCCGTGATGTTCTTCACACCTAAAGCATTGATCTCATTGACAAGCACATTTAGGCGTGAGTACATAGATTCGACATTTTCATTTGCAAGTTGCTTAAAGCTAGTGAATTTCTCAAGGAGACAACCGTAGCGTTCATTAGCAACTTCTTTTGAACCCTCATTTTGCTCCTTGATGGTTTTCCATAGCTCATGAGCATTTTCACAAGTAAAAACTCTATTGAAAACGCCTACATCCAGTGAGGACAAAATGATACTCTTAGCAATAACATCAAATTGCTTTTCCTTCTTAGTACCATTTTTCACACCCTCATCGGTGACCCTCCAAACATCAAAATCCTTTGCTTGGAGATAGGCCTCCATGAGAACCTTCCACCGAGGATAGCCCATGCCATCGAAATGTGGAGCCAAACCTAAGGTATCCACCCCTTTCATACCTCTATAGAGCAACTCACTAGGCGGTGTAGCCTAACCGTTCCAATGAGCCAGTTTTTCACAATTTACCAATAGAATTGGCGTTTCCTTGTGAAGGAAGTGAGTCCCGGCTCTGATACCACTTGTAAGGAATCGGATTGTCGTAGCCTAAGAGGGGGAGGGGGTGAATTAGGCAATCTAAAACCTTAACCTGTGGCTTCACTACTTTTACACAAAGATAAACTAGAATATGATATCTAGATGTGCAACTAGGGTTGTTCTAGTGTGAAACTCCCATCCCAAAAACAAGGTTTGCAACCTATAGCCAACCCTAGCAAGATACTACTCTAGGAAAGTAAAGGCAAGCAAAGATTGCAATAGAGTAAATGTGGAAATGTAAAGGGGATGAGAGGAAGCAAACTCTTGACACGCGATTTATCCCGTGGTATCGGTAGGTACTAAGCCACCCCTAGTCCACGTTGTTGAAGCACTCACACAAGAGTATTGCTTCCCGGTCACCAAGTCTCTCCTAAGAGCACCACTTGACTCGCCACTAAGGTTCGCCACTTAGGCACTCGCCAGGCTCCCTTGGTCACCTTGATGCCGCCTCCACTAAGGAGCTTCTCCACCAAGGAAGGGGGTCTCCACGTCCCCGCACAAAGTGTACTCGCCACTCCACACCAAGCCGGAGGGTCGATGACAATTGCCGGTGAGCCACTTAGGCCCCAAGGCTTCCGGCGGACCTTGTACACCTTGATTCACTCAAGAATCACCTCACAAGGGTGGCACAACCTTGCACTCACTCAACTCTAAGCTAACCCTAGCACTAAGCACATACACTAAGCATATGCAAGTCTATGGATGAGCAATTAAGCACTTGGATGGATTGGATATGATCTTCTAGGTGTCTTGAACTCCTCTGCACTTCCACACAATCCAGCAACCTCAAATGGGTGAGTGGAGGAGGTATAAATAGTCCAAGGCACTCAGCTAGCCGTTGGCTAACGGCTCACTGAAAAGTTGACCGTCGGATGAACCGACTCCTACTTTCCAGGAGCATCGGTTCATCCGGTGCCCCTCCCACATCACATAGCCATTGAAGTTCTCTGTCAGAACTGCTCCGACGCTATGCACCGATGCTATGTCGGATCATCCAGTGCTGAAGGACTCCTCGCCAGAACGTCTCTGTAAGCTTCTTCGAGACCGTCGGATAGACCGACACTTCCACAGACCAAGGGGTCGGTTCATCCGGTGCTGAAGGCTTCGTCTTGGCGCGTCTCTGTCTTGATTCAAACTGAGCGTCGGATAGACTGACGGTGTCCTCTCTCAGACCATCCGATCATCCGGTGCTACTGTCTTCGCTGCTCCTCCTCTGCAATTCATCCGGTGCATCTAGAAACTGGACCGTCGGATCATCCGACGGTGTCATCTTCATTTTGCCTGCTACGTAGTATACCAAGTACACCGATGCTTGCACCGATGGTACCGTCGGTTCATCCGACGGTGTCAATTTCCTTCCTTTTCTTCCGCGGTTTTGACCCTTGAAAAATAGACTATCTTCTCAATTTGGCATGTGGTATTTTTGCATCCATGGGACCTAGAAATGTCTACAAGGACATGCTAAACAATATGGTTAGTCCCATTGATCATGTTGTCATGAATCACCAAAATCAAACTCGAACTAATGGCATATGGGGCCATGTTCGCTAACTAATGCCACAACTCAGGACCGAAATCGTGTTCATCCACACTCCAGAAAGTCATTGTTGAATGCTGTGAGAAAGCAATGGAGTGAATGGTGGTACATATAGGCAGAAGAAGAAAGCTGGCTGGGTGGTGGGCCGTTCGATCCGTGGGAAGGGAAATGCAGCAGTGACTCAGAGAAAACACATTCTAGTACTAGGGCACTGTTGTGTTGTGGGCCAGTTGATCCGTGGGAGGGGAACGCGGCAGTGACTCAGAGGAAACACGTCTGACTCTGTATATTGCAGTCACTCTAACGAAGCACACATAATGGAGAAAACACACTCTAATGCAGTTCAATTAAAGTTCTTAAGGATACAAACTGACTCTAGTTGACGATGATATGAAATCCAGAATTATTTGATACTGTCCAACTAATACTCTAAGTCTACTGAGTACAACGGGGGTATTTCCCCTTCCTGATGGCATTCGGCCCAGCCTCCTTGGCCCGGCGAGCCCTCTCCCTCTTCCTCTCTCTATCTTCTTCACGGGCCTGGGCCGCTTCATGTTGTCTCATCTCCTAGCGAATACGAATTTCCTTATGCTCCTCCTTCTGTTTTTCCTCTCTTTTTTCTGCCTCAATCATGCAGAACCACCTCTCCCTTGCATCACGCCCCGCCTCCTCGACGTACCTCTTGTCGAAGTCAAACTGCTCGGTATCTAGCCATTGCATGAAATCACAAAGAGGAGGTGGAGTCTTTTTGCAAAGACATGTCAGCACATAATAAAACAACAATGACAAATGAATAATCGAGAAATGTAGTAATAAGTTCTTACTTTAGCTCTAACATTGCGGTCGAGTGGCTTGATCAGGTCGTGCGCATAGTTGGCGCACATGAAGAACCTCATCCTGTAGGTGTACCCGAGAACCTTGCACTTGACAAGCTTGTAGTTGTCACCACAGAAGCACATAGGAGTGTGGATCCCTTTGGCACCACAATATTGTCCTTCCTCGTGCTGAGCAACTCCAAGTCCAACTCAGGACCTGAGGAAGCCATTGCAAACCTGCAAAACAAAATGAGAACAATCAGATTAGCAACATAGGGAAAATAATACAAATGAAATAGAATAATTGAGACGACATGAAATAGCAGTTCAATTATTACAATACAATATCATGTGTAAGTTCGTACAGGAAATATTAGTTCAAATATTACAAATTCTGAAATTAAATGTCCTAATGTTACAAGCAATTATGATCATATGAATCTTGCATTATTGCTACGCCCACGTCCACGTCCGTTGTTGCTACGGCGGTTGGGGTTTGGGAGAGTCCTGAAGGTGATTATGCGCCCACATTGGACGTACTTGGTGCGTTGCAAGCATAATTTGGAGTTGTGCACCTCTTGTACGTGTGGCCCGTATTGTGGCACTTGTAGCAGATCACCACTGCAGCTCCAGCTTCTGCTTAGTCCATGTTGTTCCTAATCCTCTTCTTCTTCTTCCATCTTCCAACACCTTGGCACATATCTGGATCTGGATCTGGTATGTGCACAACATTTTGCTTGGGGTCCTCAGTGAAAGTACCCCGCACGAGGTATCTCTCAATTTTTCAATTCCAAGTGTTCCGAATAGTTTCCTTCTCGTAGTACCACGGCACGTACCTACGGTGGCCAAAATTTCCAATTTCATAACATACGACGATCACATGTGTGCAGGGGGTGTGTAGTAGCTACGACTTTCGGCAAGAGCATCTGCAGATTTGGTTGTCAAGTTCACACTTGCTGCGTCTTTTCATGCGATGGGCCTAGCCGTATTTTCCCCTTGCACTCAACCTCATATTGCCATCGAATTTCATTTTGAGTAGACTGGTAGTAAGGCTGCGCTCAGACCTTGTGAAGATGTGCTTTTTCATGAGCTTTCTCCAAATACTGGGTCATTCTGGTGCAGTACACCATTTGAGTGTTCCTCACACCCGCATCCACTGCCTTGCTCCTTTCGTAAAAATATTGCATTGTGCGATACATAAAGAACTCAATGATGTCAACTAGAGGAAGAGCTCTTGAACCGCGAAGCACACAGTTATAGACCTTAGCAAAATTAGTGGTCTTTATCCCATGCCTTGCTCCATCCTCGTCAAACATGAGGCACCACTTTTCTTCAGGCTCATTCTGAATCTACTAGCTGAAGGTTTTCACGGCATGCCCTCTTCTCTGCCTAACTTGAGGACCATCTAATCACACGTCCTCGAGAAAAACTGGCTCTTGGCCATGTTCAGGATTCACTGGCCTCTTTGCTAGCTCCTTTGACGCCTTCTTTGTCAGGTCTTCTAATTTCTTCCAAATGGCATCGAACTTCTTCTGCTGAGTTTGCTCGCACACCGTTGAAACAATTTAGATAGTGCTTTGTTGTTGAACTGGCTGTGGAAGTTTGCTTTCATGTGCCTAGTGCACCACCTGCTCTTAACATCTGACCACAATGGAACTCTATAACGCTCTTGGCTTCCATCCTTTATGTCATTCATTACTTGCAAAATACCTTTGTGCCTATCGTGTATGACACACACGTTCTGCACATCCTGCACCACCATATTCTTCAACCTCTCAAGGAACCAGTACCAACTGTAACTGTTCTCTCCCTCCACGCAATGGCCAAAGGAAGCAACTGATTGTTACTGTCAACTGCCACAACTGTTGTAACACCCTGTGTTTTTAATCAGTGCTAATTAGTGTTAATTACTCTCTTAAACAAGTCAACACTCATTAGGGATCAAATCTTAGTCAAAGCCTTGGTCAAACCCCTAGCTAAACCCTTGAAGCCCATACACTGTCTGGAACTTTTGTCATGTTCTTCAAATTTCACTTAAACACTTCAAAATCAGCCAACAAAAGTTGTGCGTCTTTTCATGGGACACAATTTTCATAATTGGTGCCATTTCAAATTTTGAGTGGAAGTTGGTCAAAATCGTGGTCAACGGCAAAAATAGCCTTCTGCCGGCGCCGAGAAAATCCTCAGGTTGGCATGCGATTTATGCAAAATCTGTTGATCAAAACACCTAAAAGCCTTTGTAAAAGTTGTAGAGGGTCATGAGATCTCCAACTTTGGTATTTACACCTTGGAGCACTTCAGTTGCAAAAATTCGAGATAAACCCGGTAAAATAGGGTCAAGTAGAACGGCAGCCGCGCCGGGAATGCACACGCGCACGACGTCGCCGTCCGCCACGTCAGCCTGCCGCCGTACGCCGAGTACATGCACACCGAGGCGTTGAGGCGACCGCCGGTCTGAGGTGAGCGCCGCGGGCACTGTGCGCCGAGGCGATGACGCACGCCGAGCTGTTGGTCGGTGCCACGCGACAAGCGCGCACACGACCAACGCTGACGCGCCGCTTTGCCATTGGCCGTCTGCCACCGCACGTCGCCACCGCCTCTCCGCCCCATGCCGCGGCCTGCCTGTTGACAAGCGCTCAAAAAACTTCCTCCTGTCCGCGCTGAGCCGCCTATATAAGCCCCCTCCCCTCCGTCGCGCGGAAGCAGAGCCGCTGTCGTCCGCTATTGACGCTGCCGTTGATGAACTCACCTCTCTGCCCACTCCCGCAGCCGTCTCACACCCTGAACCTCCTCTCTAGGACCCACCCGAGCCTACACACACGCTTATGGCCTAGCTCCCTCCCTCATCTCGCTGGAGTTCGTGCTGTAGCGGCTCCGCCGCCGCTGCTCGCCGAAGCCACCTCTGGTCAGGCCACCACCTCCAATCAACTCGTGGTGTGCCGAATCAAACTTCCGTGTCACTTGTTTGCCTACTCCGGTCGCACCTCACCGCCGGCGAGCTCGCCTCGCCGCCGGAGGGCATGGTTGTGAAGCATAAATTCTTGTAGGGTTTGTTGTGTAAAGCCAAGGGCATATGTGTAAGGAAAAGAATCTTTCCAGGGGTTTTGCTAGGAATAGATTCTTAAGTTTTTCACCCATAAGTCCAGCACCTTGGAAAAACCCTAGAAAATCGTAGAAAACTCAGAAAAATGCAAAACCAATTTTGTTGGTCTCCATCTGTGGAAGCCTACCTTTTCTAGAAAGCATGTCTGTAGTTTTGATGAGTAGTTTTTTTAATTAGAAGTCAAACTCAGTTTGAATGTGTTTGGTCATAACTAATGTACACTTGTTATGGTTCTGATCTTTGAATATGATGTTAGTCTTGACTGATATAGGCTAGATCTAAGTTTTTGCACAAAGTTACTAGATGAATGTTTAGTTATGATTTATTTTGTATTTATGCTAGATCTATGTAAATGAATTGTGTAGCTTCTTGTAAGTAGATTTTGTAGCTCGACCTGAGGCTACTATCTTATTATGTTTAGACATGTCTCTGGTGAATTTATCACGTTTTTATGAACTGTGTAAATGTATGTTTCTGAGTTATGCTTGTTTATAGAGTTAAATTAATAGTTCAAATTCTGCTGATCCAGTAGTGCTCATCTTTGGGCTAGATGATGTTTTTGGCATGTTTGAGCGGTAGGAGAAAGTTTGACTGCAGGATAGTTATAGATTTCTCTGTATAATGTATTTATGTTTTGCTAGGCTGAAAGTTGTTATTTTTGTGTAGTTTGATTGAAATAGTTTCTAGAGATAATTTTTGGTCGGTAGCCTAGTTATATTTCAGAATTGCTATGTGTAAATTTTGAGCTCCAGTGCATGTTGATGGTCGATTTCCATCAACCAAGAGCACTTGTTACACTTTGGTTTGAGCTTTGAATTATAACTAACCCGCCACTAGGCATACAAATGATGTAACAAGTTCGCACTTGCATGTGGTTTTCAGAGTATGTTGTTTACGTAGGATTTAAGTGCCTAAATGACGACTTCCGAGTAGAGTTCATCGAGCACTTTATGAGAAGATCACGAAGCCCGGCACAAGTCAAGACACGAAGTGAATATGACTCCAAATGACCCGAGGACCGAAGCATGAAGCCGTGAAACTCCGAGGACCCGAACAGAAGATGCGGGTGTTTGCGCGCCAAGCACCCTTATCTAGACCGCGGGAAAAACGACATCAAGGACCCACATGGAGTTCGGCAAATATTCAAGAAATCGCGAGAAGCATCATGGCGAAAAATAAGGCCGAACCGGGCCAAAAAGGCCCTAGGTTGGCCGGCCCATGCCGACCGGCCTGGCCCATTTTTGTGTCGGTTCGCGTCCCCCTTTGACCTACATGCTCCTCGGTGTATTTATATCCCCTGCCTCCGATGACCGCCACATCAATTCATCAGAACTCGGCGAAACCTAGAAGTGAACACCAGAGGGAGACGACGGCGGCGGAGTGCTCAAAGTTGTCTAGGGGATGGCCTAGGCCAACCCTAGCTGCCATGGCCGCCCTGCGTGGTTGTGCCATGATGGAGTTCCGGAGCTAGTTGAGGTCATCAATGGTATGTACTCGGTGGTGGTGACCCAAACACATCTATTATTATGTGAGCAATTACAATCATGTTTTCCAATCTTTAAGCGATTCCATGTCTCCATCTTTACTTTCTACCTTTCATGAATATGTTTGATCCTTAGTCTAATGCTAGGTTAGACTATATAGCATGCTTTATGTAATCATGGTGATTAGATCTAGTATGTTGACCCTTCATGGTTTGTAGACGTGTCCATGTATGGGTACGCTCGTGGATCCCCCGCTTCATTAAGGGAGCATCGTGACAGGGTGATTTCCCCCGAACGAGCGGATGTCCTCGGGAGGTAGGCCGGAGGTAGGAGCTTAAGGATGCTTTTAGATGAGATGCTCATTTTGTTGCTCGTTTGCCGAAACTTCAACTAGAAGGTGCTAAGCCTAGCTACCCCTTCGGTGGAGTTTTACCTTAGCCATTGTTCATGGATGTGATCAACCTTGTGCTATCACTCATATATATCAAGGTTTGCCTCTTTATATGCAATCAACACTTAATGTTAGGTTAGTTTGGCTAGACAAGGTAGAGAACCTTAGCGGTTTGCTTCCGATCCTTGGATTGACAATCCTTGGAGGACCCTCCTTGGTGAAAAAGGCACCAAGTCACCCGTACGTTTGTGGTGAACTTCAACACGGTTTTGAACCGTCAACAAGCCCTTTTTCTGGCGCCGTTGCCGGGGATCGGCAACTCGAACCCTAGGGTGATCTACCTTTCTATTTGACTAACCCTAATTTTTATTATTTCATATATGCTTGTTTTTTTGTTTGTGTCCTTGAAAGCAGGTAAAAAGCTAGACACAAGAAGTTCAATGTGTTCTCTACATACATGAAGATTCACTCTTTAGTGGTAGGTGCTAACTTTTGTTAGTGGCCCATCATCCACTATCGAGCCCACACCCTACACAAGAGCATGTGAACAAGGTAAGTCGACGTGTCAATTAAAATTTCGAGACTAATATTTTGTGGAGATTTGTTTGATCAGGCAATAGGTATTGGAAGCAATCGATGCCCCCGAGATCACAAGATCAAGCTCTTCAAAATCTTCAAAGTTTCTGTTTGCATCAATTTTTGCACAGCCCCATGGGAAGAACAACAGGATATCTTTGGATATTTAGAAGCCCCATGAAGTTACACTTCCAACAAGTCGAGAATCAAGTCGATCGAAGGTTCCTACAAACGGATATGGCCGAATCACCGATGGTTGCACGTCCTGAAAATTCTGAACAGCAAGCAACGCTGAAGTGAAACAGCCATAACTCCCTCATATGGACTCCGATTAAGATGAATGAGCACCCGTTGGAAAGGTAATTTTATAAATTTTTCAATAGAATCATATTTTGGTATATGTTCTGTTATGTATACAGGGGGAAATCCAAAGAAGAGGCAGCAGCAACGCGATGGGAACAAGAGAAGTGGAGATGAGGACGACAACAACGAAGAGGAGCTTGGGTAATGCTTCCGCTAGACCACTCACGAAGAAATTCAGAGGCTTAGAACAAAACAAAAACCCCTGGAGCATTGACAAATTAAGACACAAGTTGGCGACATCCGGCGCAAGAAGATGTTTGGAGCAAATCACGAAGGATTACACACAAAGGACGACATCCGATAGCGCGGATACTTTCAGTTCTCACACGATGGATCATGGAGCTACATGAAGGCATTTAAGATGTGTGTGAAGCCCCTCAAACAAGTTAAGAGGAGTGATCCTACACAAAGCAACCTTGACGACGCGTGGCATGAAGGAAGGAATTGAGAAAAGTCTACGCGAGCCACCTCTGATCATCAAGGATTGTCCGCTTCCAACTCCGGAGGACCACTCACGATGAAAAGCTTGAAGGCTAAGGTACACCCTTGCTACCTTTTGATGATCATGATAGGCTAGAACTTCTTGATTGATAAAGTGGCTATGTTGTGCTTTAACTTTGTTGATTACATGCCTAATGAACCTTTGCCTAATGAGAGCTTAGCGCTGAGCAAGAAACTTATGCTACTTTTAATCACAACTTTCTTTGTTTACCATATTTAATTTGTGGTTATGATTGCATATGTTTGTTTCACACTTTGCAAATTTTGGACTTGCTTCATGCTTGGTCGAGCTCGTGACCTTAAAAGAGCGTATGTCGGGAGAAAACCCGAGTTTCACTAACCATGTAGGTCAATAAACCTTAATAAAGAGGAGAGAAGCCATGCCCTAAAGGAATTGCAAGCTCGTGCATCGCCTCCCCCGAATCTCGAGTACGGACGTCGCTGTTTTCATCAATTTTGAGCACCTGATCAGATATGTAGAAGAAGGAAAAAGTTGAAAATCAGAAGCTCCATCAAGTGCTGATTCCAACGCCTCTAAGATCGATGAATTTCAAGACCAGTAGAAGGAGATATAGCAAAAACATTAGGCGTTGCACAGTCTGAAATCAGATTTGGACAGATTGCAGCGTTGGAGTAAAATGAGCATAACTTGCTCGTTCGGAGTCCGTTGGGGGTCAACAAATACTTGATGGAAGACAATTTCATGTGCCACACATTGGAGAAATTGTTTGCTACGTGGTATGGTCTGGGCAGAGAGGGAAATTCATGAAAGAGGAAGCAGCGACGAAGAGCAAAGGAGGAGAAGGTGACGATGATGCAAGGAAACGATCGGGCAAGCCTCTCATCAAATAAAATGATTGTGTCAAGCATGGAGAGTAGATCGAAGTTGCATGGACATCTTCAAATCTTACATGAAGGACCATGGCTTTGCGACAACAAGAAGGTACGTAAGAAAGTCGAGCTTTATGACTTCAAATGAAGCGCTTTGCGGGAGGCAACCCGTTTCCTTTTGTTTATATTTATATCTATATAATATGACCGTCTACATTGTGATCTTAAACTGAAACATCAAGTAACATTGTACCATTGCTCTAATAAATACCACAACACCATGTTGTTTGATTTAAATGCTATTGAGAGAGCACTTTGTTCTTGATCTTGGAAACCTTGTAGACCTTTTTGTGTGCCTATTAGTGTTAGTTTCTTTTTCTTTGTGTCTTTTTAGAGAGAGATATAAAGTTGGCACCACCCTTTAACTCTAAACTTGTGGCTAGTTAATTTAGGCTAACTCTTGCATTTGTTTTAGACAACCACCATATCATGTCATTTTGTTCATCTACATTGTATTGCATTACATGCTTTGTTTTGATCTAACTTTTTGTCCAACCAACCTAAGCCTACCCATAGCCCCCACCAAAAATCGTAGCCAACAAGGGTAGGGTTGACTTGTGGCCAAGCCCACCTCTATCCCTTGTTCTAACTAAAAACTTTAACTAGCCTCCCTATAAAAGCCTTAGGAAAACCTCTCCCACCTTTAGCCTTCCTAAAACCATAGGTTTGTTTTTCATAAAAAAGACTCTTAGCACACCTTAGATAGAATTTCTAAACTTAACTCCCTCTCTTCAAAATTCTTATTTGAGCCAAAAAATAGGATACCCATAATCTACCCTTTAAACCTTGTTAGTTTGGTTGATTGATTCTTTTCGATGGGTGGTTTCCTTGTTTAGACCTTTTCGGAAATCTTTCTTACCTTGCTAACTTTTGTGTTTGCTAACCCTTTGCATTTTACATTTCTTTGATGACCACTTTCGTTATGTTAAGCATGTTCGGTTTTCTAAAACTTTTTGGAGCGCTTGATTTCTTTGGCTTTAACATGGTGTTTGATCCGAGGATTTTGACAACATAGTTGTAAACATGGTGTTTAAAACTTTGTGTAATCTCTATATAGTTTGTTCTCAACATTTCATGCTTCTAACTCTTTGCTTTCACGCTTGCACACACGTACACCCATTAGGTTTTAAATTTTTCGTTCACTAGATTAACTATGCCACAAGTTAAGATCTTAGGGGATGTCTTTGGTTTGTCGGCATAGAGTGAGTATTCCCGACCGTCACCTCGGGGGTACTTTGTGCTTTAAAATTGTTTTGCAGGCATTGTGAATCACTCCCATAAATTCGATTGGGACGGAGGCTTGTCACAAAGGGTGAACGTTGGAGGACAATCAAGACAAAGTGAAGAGTATGACGATCCACACATGGTGGTAGGACTTCAAGATGGTTCATCATCTTCCATGCCTAGCAACATGCTAAGCATGGGGGAGGATTTGGTGGACATGAGAAGACCGCATGGAGGAAGGATCACGGTTCTTCTTCCATGTTAAGCACAATGCTTAAGAATGGGGGAGGCCGTGCTACACTTCAAGCATCAAAGGACGGTAACAAATCCTCAACTCTCTTTTTTTCCTTGTCTTTCTATATGTCTGCACATATTTATGCCTTCAACAACCTTAGATGCAACCTTTGTTTATCTCTCTATAGAATAATATGGCCACTAGGAGTACAACCTAGGTTCGTTTTGTTTTCAATCACCATCACCTTGTGCTCACAATGATGATATCTCGTATGCTCTTGCCTATGGATATATGATGATCGTTGCCGCTTTGATCATTCTTGTGCTTGGTTTATATATGATTAAGCTAGTGCTCTCTTTTAATATGAATCAGAAATTTAATTAATGCTAGCCTAATCTTTTGTGGAGGTTATGATAACTTAAGTCCCATAGTTGTTTTTCGTTCCTCTCAATTTTGAATGAATCAAAGATCCTTTTTCATTCTTAAAAGATATGCTAACCTTGTCTTTAATACCACTTGCATTTTGCTCTACCTATCCAAAGTCTTACATTCAATTGAGTGCAAAAACCTTAGTTTACAAGATTTATTTTTGGGTGCATTGATTCAAGGATTGATTTCTCTGGCTCGAGACTAAGAAGCAGGTCATTCTGTTTTTGCGTACCTATCTTTATGCTAGCCTTTTCTATCCGTGCATTGTGAGTTTCCACATCGGGAATTTTGCAAACCTCGCTGGATATCCACCCACAAACCCAAAATATCTTTTTGTGTATACCTCCTTGACCACAACGCAATATATGAGTATGGGTGAATATTTCGAGGAAGATTACAAGGAAGGTGCTGTCAAGTGAGCAAGATTTTGGGAGACCTTCGTGAAAGGATCCCTAGAAGGTTTCAAGTATCTCTCTTCAAGAAAATACAATAATTTTAGCACTTGCCTTGGCACAATCATCCCCTCTTTGCTCGGGGACGAGCAATGTCTAAGCATGGGGGGGAGGGTTTGCCAAGGAAGTACTAGTGTGGTCTAGAGTTCAAGGAGAGTAAAAAAAGAAAAAGAAAGTGATGCCAAAAAAAGTGAAATAAAGAGAAAAAGTATGATGAAAAAAGTGATGAAAAAAAGGAAGAAGAAAAAAAGAAATAATAATAATAAAGCTCCCCGGTTCTCTAGCTACATTTGGAGATTTCAAAAGGCTTCAAGATCAAGACCCATACTCATCTTTCCAACCATGTGCAATCCGATAACGAGGACTTCGTTTGTGCCCCGGGATCACTCTTTGCCATTTGCACATGTCCACCTATCTAAAAGTGTGTGTTCATCTCTCCCCCCTCCTTGTAACATTATTTTTCCAATGACCTTTTTGACGAGTCTAGGTAAGCCCATGAGAAGCTTGTCTTGTTTTGATAATATCTCGACTATAATATCTTGGTAGGACTTAACTTTTCCACAGCTCCATATAAAGCCTTCCACCAAATATTTGAGAGAGGAAAGGAGTAGAACAAGTAGGCTTGAGAGACAAGACGAGATGAGAGTTCATGAACAAGATGCAAGAAGGTTTATTATTGATCTTGGTAAAGCAATTTTTCTTCATCCCGCTCTTTATTTTCAAAATTTCTGAGATTTATTTAAAATTTGAGAGCATGATTAATTACTTGTGGAAAGAGCTTAAATAATATCTACCCTCCATAGAGATGAAAGCTAGCTACATTATGGAACTTTAATAAATATAAACTTGGACAGCATTATGTTTTCTCATGTATGAACAAGTGCAGGGTATGAACATTGAAGGGCAATATTGATATCCATCAAAGGCTTACTCGAGGACGAGCAAGGTTTAAGCATGAGGGTATGTTGACGGTCGATTTCCGTCAACCAAGAGCACTTGTTACACTTTGGTTTGAGCTTTGAATTATAACTAACCTGCCACTAGGCATACTAATGATGTAACAAGTTCGCACTTGCATGTGGTTTTTGGAGTATGTTGTTTACGCAAGATTTAAGCGCCTAAATGACGACTTCCGGGTAGAGTTCATCGAGCACTTTATGAGAAGATCACGAAGCCCGGCACAAGTCAAGACACGAAGTGAACATGACTCCAAATGACCCGAGGCCAAAGCAAGAAGCTGTGAAACTCCGAGGACCCAAACGGAAGATGCAGGAGTTTGTGCGCCAAGCACCCTTATCTAAACCATGGGGAAAATAACGTCAAGGACCCACAAGGAGTTCGGCAAATATTCAAGAAATCACGAGAAGCATCGTGGCGAAAAATAGGGCCAAACCGGGCCAAAAAGGCCCTAGGCCGGCCAGCCCATGCCGACCGGCCTGGCCCTTTTTTGTGCCGGTTCGCGCCCCCCTTTGACCTACATGATCCTCGGTGTATTTATATCCTCTGCCTCCGACGGCCGCCACATCAATTCATCAGAACTCGGCGAAACCTAGAAGTGAACACCAGAGGGAGACGACAACGGCGGAGTCCTCGAAGTTGTCTAGGGGATGGCCTAGGCCAACCCTAGCCGCCATGGCCGCCCTGCGTGGTTGTGCCATGGTGGAGTTCCGGAGCTAGTTGAGGTCATCAATGGTATGTACTCAGTGGTGGTGACCCAAACACATCTATTATTATGTGAGCAATTACAACCATGTTTTCCAATCTTTAAGCGATTCCATGTCTCCGTCTTTACTTTCTACCTTTCATGAATATGGTTGATCCTTAGTCTAATGCTAGGTTAGACTACATAGCATGCTTTATGTAATCATGGTGATTAGATCTAGTATGTTGACCCTTCATGGTTTGTAGATGTGTCCATGTATGGGCACGTCTGTGGATCCCCCGCTTCATTAAGGGAGCATCATGATAGGGTGATTTCCCCCGAACGAGCGGATGTCCTCGGGAGGTAGGTCGGAGGTAGGAGTTTAAGGATGCTTTTAGATGAGATGCTCATTTTGTTGCTCGTTTGCCGGAACTTCAACTAGAAGGTGCTAAGCCTAGCTACCCCTTCGGTGGAGCTTTACCTTAGCGGTTGTTCATGGATGTGATCAACCTTGTGCTATCACTCATATATATCAAGGTTTACCTCTTTATATGTGTTGACATTGCTAATGTCATCGACTAGAAACGGATATAAGATCCATCTCTATCGACGGCACCAGAAATGCAAAGGTATATCTTAACATGATGCTAAGTGTATATCAGATGTTGCTTTCAGATTAAACTAAAAGGTGAACTCCGACACGATTCATAGCACAACTCGATATAGGTTGTCAGCCCTGACAGGTGTGCCAGAAAACGCATGGATATGGTACTCTTACATATGCCTTGGATCTCTAGAAAAGAAGATATATATAAACAGGAAATCCGCAAGCGCACAGATATGAATATACCATTGTAGTATTTTAACCAGGAGTAAAACCAGGTATCGTATTTATATTCTACCACAGGGAAAGAAGTCTTTCTAATCCATAATAGCTAATACATGCTCATCTCTCAGTTTTATAATGTAGAGTGGCCAAAATATATCAATTGCTATAAACAGGGGTAAGTCACATAAATATAAAGATATTGATAGCAATGTTCAAGTCATAACATCATGAGCAGCTAGAAAGTGTCATTATAGCAAGAGAAACATAGCAAAGTCTAGTTAGAGAGGATACTCCTCGGTAACTCTAAACTATATGTCAGTGCAAACTATGATTAGTGCAAACATTTAACAATCATGGAAGAAGAACTATCATATCAATGCATGGGGAGACTATCCAGGAGGATCAAGGCCGAAACTTGAAACAACCCAAACAGTATAAGGCTCCACTAGTCCTATACACGGGGGGTGGACTGCGAAGGACTCAATAGTGCTGTCACCACCACGATCTACCACACGACCCGGCATATAGGGTGCAATCGCAGATAAATACAATATAAGCACCACGCTTACACTGTCTTTACCGTTCACCCATGTTAACAAATGATCTAGGTGGGGGCTATATGACTCCATACATGAATATAAAGGCAAATCAACTATGCTAAACATGTAATCATAATAAACACCAAAGCATATAATGTCGAATATAATCATTGATAAGAACATATGTCTGTATAACAAATGTAAGGAACTAGATAAGAACTTACAAGAGCGAAGCTAGATCAGTATCTCGATCAGCCTCTAGATGATCAGGAGCCAAGTAGACGCCTTGCCTCCTCCTAGATCTAGACTAGCTAGCTACTCCGCTATATGGTGTTTCTAGGGCGTAGTATCTCTGACTTGATGACATGATCTGGTGTATGCAAACTCAGGTTTCCAGATGCCTCTGCCAGGGGGCAGGGGGCAGCTTATATAGCCCGGAGGGGTAGACGTGTGTCGTTTGATCAAACCGACCTAACGAGTGGTTTAGATTGATCCTCATAGGCGGTGGAAGAACCTTCTGGAAGTAGGGCTGAGGTGGCGCCCGGGGGAGGCCGACCGGCCCCACCACCAGGCCGATCGGGCTGGGGTGGGCCCCCCTCGGGGCCCACTTCGGCCAGGTGGTCCGTCGCTTCTTCTAGATGCTTCTTTCTTGGGTGCCAAGTCTCGTTGAGTTCCGGAGCCTTCTGGAGTCTTCTAGATTTGATTCTTTTAGCACTTTTCCCGAATGATTCCTGGATTTATATAATTTACCAAATCTCCAGAAAAACTATTAGTGGCACCCTATTCTAAGTTGATATTAACATTTATGCCCTTTTCTCATGTTTAGTTGACTTATAAATATATAGGATAAGATGTGTCAACAAACTCCCCCAAGCTTACCCTTTGCTAGTCCCTAGCAAAGATATGCTTTAGCAGGATCAGGAGTTGCTACAACGCTTTCACACCTCAAAAGTACTATGGTTTTTAAAAACCAATTCTCCTCAACAAGATTGCTCTCTCTTACCTTCAGCCTTTTCATAAATCTTGAGCAAATAAAAGACAAAACAATCAAGTCAAGCAGTATATCTCAAATTCTTTGATCAGCTATCATCCTGGGGTTTTGCACATTTTTCAGATAAAACTCAGAGATCCTGTGTATGACCTTCTCAAGCATGGAGTCACACTTGGCAAGATATGTATGGATGATAGTGTTGGATGGATGAGGGTGAAAGGTGGTAAGCCTTTTAGCCTAGCTCTTGGACTATATCTCTCTTTCTAAGATTTTTAAGATCTGGGCTTTCCATTCTTGGAGAGGTGGGCTCTACTCGCCCCGGACTTTTGTTCATTTTTCTCTCTCCTTAGAGATGTGGGCTCTACTCGCCCTCGGACACGTGTCCATTATTCATCTCTAAATTTATTATTTTTTAGGGAGGTAGGCCCTTCTCGCCTAGTATGACACTTGTCATTTTCTCTCCCTCTCTCTTCTCACTTTTTCCTCTTTTTTTTCCTCTCTTTTCTTCTCTTTTTTTTCGAATGTAGCCCCAGAATCCTTTTTAACATTGAGAGAGATATATCCTAGAGTTGCATGAGCTATATGGCTTGATGGAAAATGCGTACTTCCATGTCAGAAGTAGCATAAATGGTGGAATGGAATGATCTTGATGTGTATGACAAGCTCTTAAGGATCATAGACACAGGAACTCATCATATAAAATTTCATGATTTTTAAGATAAATCCAGGAATCAAGCTTCTCTAGGAAAATGATCAATAGCAACTCAACTTTTCATGAATCATCTTTCAAAGCCTAGACTCAGATTAAGCATGTACTTGCACAGGTTTTGGGTTTAGAGCAAATTAAGCATTTAAGCTTCAGGAGAATCTAGGTCTGAAAACTAAGCACTTTTAAAAGGAATTACGGCAGAGCAACTATTCATCAACTCCAAGCATATATCATCAAGATCATTATTAAAGAGAAAAGCCAACTAGCAGACTCTAGCATTTTATTCAAACTAAGACTTTTAACAAATACTCAAATAACTAGCTAAAAACATTGGATAGTGATACTTATCGTGATAACTAGGGGTGCTCTCCCCCAAGCTGGATCTTGAAGTGATTCTTGATTCATCCTTGGAACTTGTTTGCCTTCAGGTCCTTATTAAATTCCCCCTGTAAATATTAGTCTCGCACATACCCGAAGGAACAAATTCTAGGATTATGCTGTGAGCCTTCATGTGCCCACTTCTTTTTGGGTTTTTCTGAAATGTGTGGACCTTCATGTGCCCACGTATTTTTTTTGTGAATTTCTATATGCAAAAGGGATGCTAAATGCAAAAACATGTGAATACAAAAATATATTTATTTTTTTTATGCCGCCACGGTACGGAGTACATGGGGCCTTAAAGAATGCAAAAGCAGAAAATATTTTTATGATTTTTCCAATGCAGGTATAGGGAAATAAACATGCTAATCTAAATATGCAGTGCAGAATATAAAGATAAATACCGAGTTACCTCTCGGCGAGAGTTTAGAGTACTTACTCCCATGGCGTAGATGTAGTGGTCATTGATTGATCAGTTGATGACGCGGGTAGTGATTGGTCTTCCGAAGGTGTACTTTGATCTTTCTTCCTCCAAACTTGTTTCTTCGGTGGAGACCTTTCTGGAGTAACAGGTTCAGAATACTGGGCTGGTAGAAGTTGAGCGGACTTCTCCTTAATCTCTTCTTCAATGTTCTTGACATCCGTCAACTTTGTGTTCAGCTTGCGTTGTAATTTCTGAAGGCGTCTCCGCGTCTTGTTCTTCTTAGGCTGCTCAGGATTAGTATAAGTATTGAAGTAGCAGCGTACCTTTTCAGTTCTGAACTGGAAGTGGATCTCGCCAGTCCTGATGTAGATGATTGCTCTTGTTGTGTTCAGGAACGGTCTTCCAAGCACGATGGGAGGATCTTGCTCATCTCCCATGTCTATGACTAAAAAGTCAGTCATGACATAGTGGTCCTTTATCTTGACAGGTACATCTCGTGCAATTCCTTCCAGGAACCGTTGTGATTGATCCGCCATCTGCAACATTATATATGTGGAATACAAAGGCAGGTCACCATATATTAATTCGTAGGTTACCTTAGACATTAGGTTGATGCCCGATCCCGTGTCGCAGACAACTCGCTGGAAGTTCCATTGATTGATGGAGCAGTGGATTGATGGAACTCCAGGGTCTTCAAGCTTTGGCAGTAATGGTGAAGGGAACAGGTTCTCATTCTCTGATTGAATCGTGTTGATCATCCAAACTTCCTCCACATGCGGTTGAGGTCGATTGTTCTTCTTATTCCTCCTTCTATCTCTTCTCTTCTTCTCGACAACTGGCTCGTGTTCTTGGGGGTAAGGATATCGGGGGTGTGCAGGAGCTTTTAGGATCTTGTTCTTGAAATTGAATCTCTCCTTTCTCCCATTGATGGTGAAGACGATCTTAGCGGCGTCGGCGTAGATGATGGCTTTGGCTGTGGCAAGGAAAGGACGACCCAAAATGATTGGAGTGTTCTCACTTCCCCCAGTCTCAACCACAGCGAAGTCGGCAGCCACGTAGGAGCGTCCTACCCCCAGACATACGTCATCTAGGATGCCCTCGGGGTAGCATAGTGACAGGTCTGCAAGCTGCAAGCACATGGTTGTATACAATAAAGGTGAACCATTGATTTTCTTATATATTACCTTAGGCATTATGTTGACGCTAGACCCATAGTCACAAAGTGCATTCTTGAAGGTGTAGGCTCCAATAATGATGGTGATGACGGGCCTTCCTGGATCTCCTCTTTTGGCGGGCATGCCCCAGTCAGTCCATCTTGGGCCTTCTTCTATCTTACTCGAACACAGATCTGCAGAGTAGATATCGACGAGATTTGCAGATTCTAATTCTTCCGGCTGGCCCAGAATCTTACCTGGGTTAGCCGTGGGAACAGATGATGCCAGCTGAGAAATCTGAGATTCTAGCATTTTATTAAAACTATGTTGGTTCTTGATGGCAGAAGAAAAGCTTTCCATTTTATTACTAATAGTTTCTAGCATTTTATCATTGGAAGCTAACTTCTTGGACAGATTATCCATAATTCTACCCTGGTTTTGGACTAAGTCTCTTAAAGGTGAGAAATTATTGGAAGAATTATTACCTTGATAATTACCTGAATAGTTACCTGGGTAGTTGGTCCTCTGCTGAGTCCATCCTTGATTCTGCTGGGGACGATATTGGTTGTTATTGTTGATGTAGTTCACGTCCTCCTCCAGCTGAGGGCATTGACTCCCTGAATGTCCAGTGTTTCCACACTCTTCACAGGTCATGCGGGATTCGAAGAGTTGCATGACTTCCTTCTTCTCAGGGGCTTTGTCTTCAAGCCTCTTCATCAGTAAATCCATTTTGGCAGACAGCATGTCTACCTCCTTGAGCTGGTGCATTCCTCTTTCTTTCTTGCAGGGTTGACGTTCCTCGTTCCAAGCTTGATTGGACGCCATCTTTTCCACAAGGTTAGTAGCTTGAGTAAGTGTAAGGGACAGGAAAGCACCTCCAGCTGCAGCATCCATCGTTTCACAGGTGTTGGTAGAGAGCCCGTGGTAGAAGGTCTGCAAGAGCAACCAGTTTTCCATTCCATGATGTGGGCATTCTGAAATATAGTCTTGAAAGCGCTCCCATGCTTCTGGAACAGATTCCTCGTGTTGCTGCTGGAAACTCGAAATTTTCCCCCGTAAGGCATTGGTTTTGCCTATAGGAAAGAACTTTGCCAGAAAGGCAGTAGAACACAATGTCCAAGTTGTAAATTTGTCTTTGTTGGAGTAAAACCATTGCTTCGCTCGCCCCAATAATGAGAATGGGAATAAACGAAGTAGGACTGCATCACTTGGCACATCTTTGATCGTGAAGGTGCTACATATCTCCAAGAAATGTTGAAGGTGTTTGTTGGCATCTTCATGAGCTTTTCCACAAAATTGGCTAGCTTGTACCATGTTGATCAGTGCAGGCTTGAGCTTAAAAGCAGCATTTCCTACAGCGACTGTCGGACCAGTACGAATGTTGTCCGGGGTCGGTGCAGAGTATTCGCGTAGGGACTTGTTTGCCATTACTTCAAACGTGGGTGTTAAGCTTCGCGCTGTTGAATCTCCCAAGGCAGAAGTCGTGGGCTGAGAATCAGGAGACCTGAGCTTTGACCTTGCCTTCCTTAAGATTTTCTCTGGATCTGAAACGAAGTCTTCTGGAAGATTCTTATTCATACATTACCCTGAAATAAGATAGACAAAAGTGGAAGGAACAAGGGTAAGCCTGTTTAAGCAATGATAATTTGGGTTCTCGATACATTATGTGTGAGAGATGCATGCATGCTATTACTGAAACTTTTTCATCTAGGCTATAGACTTTCTTTCCTCGGCAACAGCGCCAAAAATGATTGTTGACATTGCTAACGTCATCGACTAGAAACGGATATAAGATCCATCTCTATCGACGGCACCAGAAATGCAAAGGTATATCTTAACATGATGCTAAGTGTATATCAGATGTTGCTTTCAGATTAAACTAAAAGGTGAACTCCGACACGATTCATAGCACAACTCAATATAGGTTGTCAGCCCTGACAGGTGTGCCAGAAAACGCATGGATATGGTACTCTTACATATGCCTTGGATCTCTAGAAAAGAAGATATATATAAACAGGGAATCCGCAAGCGCACAGATATGAATATACCATTGTAGCATTTTAACCAGGAGTAAAACCAGTTATCGTATTTATATTCTACCACAGGGAAAGAAGTCTTTCTAATCCATAATAGCTAATACATGCTCATCTCTCAGTTTTATAATGTAGAGTGGCCAAAATATATCAATTGCTATAAACAGGGGTAAGTCACATAAAGATAAAGATATTGATAGCAATGTTCAAGTCATAACACGAGGGGTGGACTGCGAAGAACTCAATAGTGTTGTCACCACCATGATCTACCACACGACCCGGCATATAGGGTGCAATCGCAGATAAATACAATATAAGCACCACGCTTACACTGTCTTTACCGTTCACCCATGTTAACAAATGATCTAGGTGAGGGCTATACGACTCCATACATGAATATAAAGGGATATCAACTATGCTAAACATGTAATCATAATAAACCCCAAAGCATATAATGTCGAATACAATCATTGATAAGAACATATGTCTGTATAACAAATGTAAGGAACTAGATAAGAACTTACAAGAGCGAAGCTAGATCAGTATCTCGATCAGCCTCTAGACGATCAGGAGCCAAGTAGATGCCTTGCCTCCTAGATCTAGACTAGCTAGCTACTCTGCTATATGGTGTTTCTAGGGCGTAGTATCTCTGACTTGATGACTTGATCTGGTGTATGCAAACTCAGGTTTCCAGATGCCTCTGCCAGGGGGCAGGGGGCTGCTTATATAGCCCTGAGGGGTAGACGTGCGCCGTTTGATCAAACTGACCTAATGAGTGGTTTAGATTGATCCTCATAGGCGGTGGAAGAACCTTCTGGAAGTAGGGCTGAGGTGGTGCCCGGGGGAGGCCGACCGGCCCCACCACCAGGCCGATCGGGCTGGGGTGGGGCCCCCTCGGGGCCCACTTCGGCCAGGTGGTCCGTCGCTTCTTCTAGATGCTTCTTTCTTGGGTGCCAAGTCTCGTTGAGTTCCGGAGCCTTCTGGAGTCTTCTAGATTTGATTCTTTTAGCACTTTTCCCGAATGGTTCCTGGATTTATATAGTTTACCAAATCTCCAGAAAAACTGTTAGTGGCACCCTATTCTAAGTTGATATTAACATTTATGCCCTTTTCTCATGTTTAGTTGACTTATAAATATATAGGATAAGATGTGTCAACAATATGCAATCAACACTTAATGTTAGGTTAGTTTGGCTAGACAAGGTAGAGAACCTTAGCGGTTTGCTTCCGATCCTTGGATTGACAATCCTTGGGGGACCCTCCTTGGTGAAAAAGGCACCAAGTCACCCGTACGCTTGCGGTGAACTTCAACACGGTTTTGAACTGTCAACAGTGCATGAGTAGTTTTCCTTGTATGAATAGATCTTGCATTTGCTAGTTGTAACTTGTCGTATTTTTCATGCTTAGAATATAGCTCGGTTTGTTGTGAATTTTTTACAGTAGTTCAGTTGTTCCACTGTGTGCGTGTACAAAAATTCTCACTATGAAATCGTGCCTAGTTTAAACATAATCATTTTTTAAGGAAATCAGTGTTAGGGAAGTGAAATAAAGAAATCACCCTTTAATCCCACTTGTGTCTTTAACCCTAAGTTAAAAGCTTTTTTAATTGACCTTTAAGCAACCTGGGTTCTTTGTGAAGAAGAATAAATGTGATTAAATAAATGTGCACGCAAATGTGCACGCAATCACCATCAAAGGAAACGTTTAATAAATGATTGTCTACCTGTTTCTTATAGGAAGAGTATGCTGAATATATAATTATCTAGATGAATATGGTCAACCATGCACCCCATGTTTATCATATGTTGTTTGTAATTAATTAAATTAATTTCATCAACTAATTCTTGCATGTGCATCTCCGTGTAGAGATCCCCGACGGTAGCTACACGCTCGTGCCGATAGGCGAGGACGAGGGAGCTGAAGGAGAGGTGCACTACGTGTCCGTAGAGCAAGACCCGGACCAAAGTTCGAAAGGTTGTCCGATCGCTTGTGCTGACGAAGGCAAGCCCCGGTTCATCATTGACCTATGTGTTTCTTTTGAAACTTCTGAATTTATCATTGTTTATTATGTGCATTTACGTTCAGGAGTTGAATTGAAAACCTAGTTGCATGATCCTCAGATGCCTATGATCTTTTACTAGTATTTACTAGTATGTTAGGTCGCTAGTTGCTATGCACTAAGGACCTGATACAAGTCGAGTGATGTTCGTCACTCGCGAGAATAGGTTCTTATGTTGGAATCATAAGACTTGTTAAACTGGATTGCTCACGTGGTAAGAGCATGGGATTCTAGGCTCCGGTGCAGTGGTTAGTAGATTAAGCGTTTGAACGTACTAAACATTTGTCGGTAATAGGAACGGTAAGCCTAGTACCTGAATGAGCTGGTGCGGGAACGTTAGGCTACTAATCTTGGGTTGCGGTCGCGGTCTTGCAAACCATGGTACATGTGTGAGGCTGGATGCTAGTGTGAGGCAGACCAGATAAGCCTTGTACCTAGGACTGTGGCATCCGATCCTAGTCCAAGGAATGATGAGAACCGCCTGGTTGGTGGACTCATTGTGAGTACATTCTCCCGTGTGTTTAGGTCCACCTTGCAAGGTTATTAATCGATTGATCGTCGGTCTCTCACCGTTATCCGAGATTGCTTAATCAACTGGCCATTGTGATCCCTTTATTATGGAATATGGATAAACTTGATGTTTGGTTAATTGTATTGCACAACTCATGCTTGTAATAGTTGCTTATCTAGTAATGATTTAATCTACTAGAACTTGAGCTAAAATATTGAAAGTAAGGATTCACTCCTTAGTAGTTTTTTGGCAAAACCAACCCACCACCCAGAAGCCTTGCATGCTTAGAGGTTAAGTTTTTTATTTTAGATGGGTAAGCCTTGCAGAGTATTAGTATACTCAGCCTTGCTATATATGTTGTTTTCAGGTGAGAATGTCTGGTTTGGAGAAATCCCACCCGGCTGGGAGCTTTAATGGGTGGAGGATGACGAGTGATGGCGTCATGAGTGGCCTCCCATGATGTCACTTTATCATGTAGTTATTTTCCGTTGTCTTTAAACTCTGAACCATTTACATTCAAGTCAAGAACCATGGTTTGTAATAATTGACCCTATAGGGAAGATTTGAATTTAATTTGTAAGGTACTCTGGACTCGCCTTCGTGCGAGTTGTAATGTACATGTTTCGATCCTTTGTGTGCTACGTAAGTGATTTACCGGGCTTCGACCCGACAATACTCAACGTGATGGTTCCTTATTATCGCTTGATGACCAAATGGAGTGGTTTAGGTGATAGTACGGAATTATCTCGGGTGGGGTTGTCACAACTGTCAGGATTGTCCCTTTTGTATTTCTCTGTGAGAAAAGTGTCATCTATGCAAAGGAGCGATCGACAAAGTTTGAAAGCCTCAATGCAGGCACCCAATGCCAAGAATGACCGCTGAAGCACACGCTTGCCTGGTTTCTGCTGACAAGAATAATCCTTGATATCATAGTAGCTGCCAGGATTCATCTGAACTATTGTGTGCAGCAAGCTAGGCAAATTGTGGTAGGATGCTTCATAAGTACCCTGCCTATGCTCCAATACCTTCTTCTTTGCATTGTATGCCTTGCCGTAACTGATGGTGTACCCGAATTTGTCCTCAATTGCACCGATAATGGCCTTCGGCTCATAAGAAGTACATTTCACAATGGTAGGGTACATGTGGCTTGCAACAAAATCGTCTGAAATGTTTTGGTGCCTTGCATCAATCTGATCAAGCGTACATGTGTGAGGCACCACTTCTCCGTCCTCTATGTAATGATCCCACTTGCCCTTATATGCATACACTCGAAAAGCACAATCAGGCTTCTTATAATGCACATCATATATCTTCGGAGAGCTCTTCACTACCCTGAACTCTCTGTGCATAGTCAAGGTGGATCACTGCTTGACTGCATCCTTCACATGTGCAGTACTGGGGTACATGACGCCCACCGTAACCTCATTCTCGATGTACTCCCAGGGCACATTCTCACCATGATTAACAGTGCACTGTGAGAAATCGTAGTCCGGCCAATCCCAGGGCACATGATCCTCATACTAATCATAATCATCATCCGAGGAGTCCTCTTCCAATGCACGTTCATCATCTTCTAACTCTCTGTCGTACTGTCTCATCACCTCTGGGTTTCCTTCTCCCTTATCAACAAAACCAGTGACAACAAAACCTCTGGATGTTCCTCACCTTCCGAATCGCCTTCTTCCTCCTCTTGTTGTTCTCCTACACCATCCACGCCATCCCTCTCGTGCACATCCTTAGCTTCCTCATGCACTTGACTACTAGACCCACCCTTCTGGAAAACTTGGACAAACAAAATCACGGACAAACCAACTCGGTATGCATTTATGATATAACTCCTCTATTGTGGAGTTCCTTGAAGTGGCACAAGCTCCCAATACACCTGATCACTTCTGTTGATTAGTGCCATTACCGACAGGCATTGCTACTCTGAATCTACTGAAAATGCCTTGCATAGCCAGTTGTTTATACCCTCCTAAGTTCTTTCTACCGCTCTTTTAACATTTTTCTCAACTGAACTAAAATTTGACAAGTCAACTCCTTGTGGACCATATCTAATTTCTCCAGATCCATAATACAATTGGACTGTAATTGTCTCTAACATGTCTGATCCATAATAAAAAGCAATAACAACTATTAAAAACTTGTCGGGGTTCTCAATGCCAGCAGCAGATTTGTAACGAATCGTGTGTCGGATCCGGATGGTCGACACGGGAGACACAAGAGTTTTATACTGGTTCGGGCCTCCGGAGAGTAATACCCTACGTCCAGTTCTGAGTACTCGTGTTCCTATGCCAGGGGTGTCTGTAGTAGGGGTTACAAACTCGGTGTTCTCTCATTTTTTTCTCGCGTACGTTGCACTCCTCCCCCTTTTATAGTCACAAGGGTGAGGGGCAAAGAAGGAAAAAGAAAATAAGCTACAGTGGTGTGGCGTTGAGGAGTCTTTTCCGTCATTGATGTCCGTCAGGCGTAGTGGGAGGGCGCTGAGCTGTGGTGTCATTGGAAGCCGCCGCGTGGGCTGTTGCTACTGTTCGCCCAGGGCACTTGGCTCCTCCTCCGAGTAGTTTACATGGTGACTCAGCCCCTTCGGGTGCGTTTTAGGCCTGCCACGTCAAGGCCTAAGAGTAGGTAGACGGCAATCGAGTGCTTGTTCTGACGGGGTGGCGTGCAGCTGGCGTTGGATGTGACGGCATGTCAGAGGTCATGGGGGGTGCACTGTGCGCCATTACAGCCCCTGTCAGACCCTGGCGTCCTCCCGTCGCGCCAGCTGTGGACCTTGCATGGTGTGGAAAACGGCGTCACGCGTGTCGTTGTGAAGGAGCTTGGAGGGTTGGGGCAGCACCACGTTCGTGTGGGGCCCCCTGCCTTCGCCTTGGCTCCTCCGCGTAATTTCCGCCCTTAGTCAGAGGCGGAAGTTACTCGTGCGAACGAGTAGTCGGAGTTGAGGTCGATGTGTACTCGGAGACGAGGCGGACTCGTGCGAGGCGGAGAGTACTCGTGCGGAGTGACGGGTACTCAGAGACGAGGCGGACTCGTGCGAAGCGGAGAGTACTCGTGATGTGGGGAAGTCTTGTCAGTGAGGGTCTTAACGAAGATCTGCATGCCTCCCCTGTCTTGAATCTTGGTCTTCACATTATCAAAGGTGTCAGTGGACCCCATCTTCAAGGTGATTATCTTGTTGCTTAGGGGGCCTTAATCCAGGCCCTCGTCAAAACTAAATTCAAGGACTAACAAATAATACACTAAAATCTACACTAAAATTACAAATTAATCCGCCGAAATCTACACAGTCAATAGTAACTATGTTATCTAATAGAATCTAGTGAGTATCGAATCTAGTGAATCAATACTAAACCCAAAACCCTACAACCACAAACTATTTCATCTATACTATAGATCTACAGAAATCTAGTGAATCAATACTAATTATGTTTTCATTACATCTCAGTAAAATTACTAAAAGAGTTGAAATCAGCGAAATACCTGCAATGAAGCGAAGAACCAGCAGAGCTTCGCTGCTCCGCCCCCTCCACCTCACTCTCTTCTCCTTCTCAATCCTCTCTTTCTTTTTTTTTGAATTATTGTGACAATTTCGGGCCAAATTTCAGCTCTTATAGAGGGCTGAGGCCCAGTCGCTGTGGGCCACGATGACTGCAAAACTTACCGCTATACCCCCACGGTGGTTGGAGCCTGCAGCCGCTGTGGCGTACGACGGTTTATCCAACCGCCGTAGCCCACGGCGGTTCGTCAGTCAACCGCCGTGGGGGACGGCGGCCAGGCTTGCTACCCTCAGTCCGGGGCGGCTGTGCATCCCGTAGCGCACGACAACAGGCTCTGCAATCGCCGTGCACTACGGCGGCCGCTGTGGGTCACGACGGCTGTAGTCTGGTTTTGCTAAATTTTGTAACGGTACTATATTTTCGCAAAATGGAAAAAAATAAATTAAAAAAATTCACACATGTGGCTCTACCGAAAAGGAAAACTATCGAGCCCAGTAGCATAAAAAGGGGCCCAACCATTTCGGCCTACACTTCCTGCCTGCCTGCCTATTCGGAATTTTTTTTATATATTTAATTTTTGACGATTTTCCGAAAATAAATAGGCATTTCAAACTTTGCCAAAAGTAGCCTCGAACCACCGGTTGAACTGGCGGCAGGAACCTGCCGCCTTTTCAAACGGCGGCAAGCCCTGTAACCGCCGTTTGAAACAGCGGTAAGGACTTGCCGCTAGTTCAAGTGGCGGCAACCCTAACCGCCAAACAACGAGGTGGTTACTCTTAAGGTAGCGGGCGGCAGGTCGGCTGGGGCTAGCGGCTGGGTTTGGCGGTCAACCGCCATGTCACCCGGCGGTAGGTCAGGGCCTACCGTCGTGCAAAACGGCGGTAGGTTTTTTTTTAATGAAGTGGAAATGACATCATCTAAATTAAAGATAAATCACCGACGAAATTGCAATGGCATGCATGACACAACTCTAATCCTAACATGCCTTAGGGAATTTAGATACTGGATTACATTCTAAAACTAGTTGTACGAGAACTGGCCAGAGAGCAAGGAGCCGGCGCCTGAGGACTGCTGAGACAACATGTAGTACCCCGGTGGTGGTGGTGGAGGTGAAGGAAGAGGAAACCAATCTCTCATCTTCGCGTGGCATTCACAAGTGCAAGTCGCACAAGGGCAGCACTGGTTGTCAGCGGGACGATCTGGGGAAGCAAGTGCTTCATCCAGGCGCCGCTGCAGGTTGTAGATGACGATGTCGTGGAGGTAGTTGATGTAATCCTGATAGGGGTCAATGGCTGGGGGATCCACCCATTACGAGAAGCCACAGTTGTCATCATCGTCGGGGAACTGAAAAATTCCCAAAAAAATGTTAACAAACCAAGCATGGTTGATGAACAAATATCATTTCCGTAACTTACCCTTGCTAGTGGGTAGTGCCAGAAGCGACGACCGTAGTTGCCCCAGCCCTCGTAGACTTGCATCACGCAACGCTCACCGTGTGAACATGTTGGCCACAACACCGGTTTGTTAGGTGCGTAGCTTCTAACTTCACGCATGGAACGGAAGTCCCTCTTTTGCAGGACTGGAAATTCCCCCTTGAACTCTGGATCTTGCTCCTCCCAGAACTCAGGACCACACCCATATTCACCTCCACTCCCGGAAGTCATTGCAGTTTGTTGTGAAGAGGCATCGTAGAGAAGGGTGATATATGTAGAAGAAGGGTGAGTGGTGGGTCCTTCGATCCGTGGGAAGGGAATCAAAGCAGTGACTCTGAGGAAACACACCCTAGCAGTAGGGTACTGTAGCGTTGTGGGCCCTTAGATCCGTGGGAGAGGAAATTTGCAGTGACTCAGAGAAAACACACGAACCCCATATTCAAGCTCCACGAGGATGAGAGGTACTTTCCGTTCTACGATTTCGAGTTCACAGAGAAGCTCCTCTGGATGAATTCGTGGTTTACAATTCATACAATCCGACTACGCTACTACTACTCTAGGTCTACTGAGTACAACGAGGGTATTTCCCCTTCCTAACGGCATCGGGTCCAGCTTCCTTCGCCCGTCGGGCCCTCTCCCTCTTCCTCTCTCTATCTGCTTCGCGGGCCTGGGCCTCTTCACGCTCTCTCATCTGCTGGCGAACGCAAATTTCCTCCTGTTGTTGTTTGCGTTTTTCCTCTTGTTTTTCCGCCTCAATCATGCGGAACCACCTCTCTCTTGCATCACGAGCCGTTGACTCGACGTACTTCTTATCGTCGTCAGACTGCTCGGTATCGAGCCACTGCATGAAATCACAAAGAGGAGGTGGACTCTTTTTGAAAAAACATGTTAGTCAAAAATTAAAAAAAAATTGAAGAATGAATAATCGAGAATTACACGAATTTGTTACTTTGGGTCTATCATTGCGGTTCAATGGCTTGATCGGGTCGTGCGCATAGTTGGCGCACATGAAGAACCACATCCCGTAAGCGTACCCGAGAGCCTTGCACTTGACAACCTTGCAATTGTCACCGCAGTAGCACATAGGAGTGTGGATCCCCTTAGGCACCGCAACCACCTCTTTACTCGTAGTGAGCAACTCCAAGTCCAAGTCAGGACCTGAGGCAGCCATTCCCAACCTGCAAAACAAGTTATTATTTGGATGTTAGCACATGAGGAAATCCAAATATTGTAACGAAATTAAAAAATGCAGTAAAGAAATATCAAAAGAAATTAAGGAATACTGGTTCAATTATTACAACACAATTATAATAGGATCCAGTTCATACAGAACAATTACACTATTATTACAACACCATGATTCTAACGACTAAGCGAAATAAGACAACTAAACTCATTGCATTCCTTCATTACGGCGGCTACGACGTCCACGTCCACGTCCAAAAGGTGCAGTTCCACTAGCCGAAGGTTGGGCAGCATCATCCGCGTTTGACGAACTAGGTGCATTGCAAGCGTACATTGTTGCAGTGCATTTCTTGTAGGTGTGTCCTGGGTTGTTGCACTTTGAACAGAGCACCACTTAACGACCAGCTTTAGCTTCATCCATGTTGTTCCTGATCCTCGTCTTCTTCCGTCGACCAATGCCTTGGCACAATTCAGGATTTGGATCGGGTATGTATGTTGCATTTCCTTTGGGATCTTCAATGAACAAACTGATGAAAAGATGGCCCTCCAGAGTGTGGTTCCAAGTGTCCAGGATGGTTTGCTTCAAGTAGTACCTAGACACGTACCGACCCCAGTGCCAACCTTTAGTTCTAAAACATGCAGCGAGCACATGACTGCAAGGCTTGTGTAGTAGCTGTGGTTTGTGGCAGGAGCATGAGCACGTCGTGTTGCCTAGAACCACAATTTGCCTCGTTCTCTCATTGCCTGTTTTCTGTGATTTGACTTTGCACTCGACCAGATACTTCCACCTAGTATCAGAGGCACTTGCACAGTGTATAGGCTCAGGCTCTGCTCGGTGACTCAGAGCCTTCTTTTGTTTTATGTCTAGGTACTCAGTCATTGCTGTGGAGTACAACTTCTGACTATCAGCCATTGCTGTGTGTGCTTTATTTGCACGCTCATAAAAGTACTTCATTGTGCGGTACAGGAAGAACTCAATGATGCCAACTAAAGGATAACACCTGGCCCCATGCAAGACTGCGTTGTATACCTCAGCAAAATTAGTCGTCTTGATCCCAAACCTTACACCTCCTGTGTCGTGCAAGAGACACCATTTCTCCTTCGGCTCGTTCTCAATCCACTGGCTGAACGTCTTGACTGCACGTCCCCTTCTCCTTCTCACATTAGGAGCATCTAATCCAACGTCCTCAAGAGAAATTGGCTCTTGCCCCGGTTCAGGATTGACTGGTTTCTTTGCTATTTCTTCTGATGCTTTCTTTGTGGGTTCATCTAGTTTTTTCCATATCTCATTGAACTTCCTCTCCTGATTCTGCGAGCATAACCGTTTGAACAGTTCAGTCAGTTGCTTGTTCTTGAATTGGCTGTGGAAGTTTGCTCCCATATGCCTAATGCACCATCTGCTATGAACATCGGGCCACTGGGCTGCTCTGTTTCTTTCTTCGCTACCCTCTTTGATGTCATTCATCGCCTGCAAAATTCCTTTGTGCCTATCGTGTATGACACACACGTTTGGCACCTCCTTCACCACCATCTGCTTCAGCCTCTCCAGAAACCAGTACCAACTATCACCATTCTCTCCCTCCGCAAATGCAATAGCCAATGGCAACAACTGATTGTGGCCGTCTGCTGCCACCGCTGTCAAGATTGTGCCTTTGTATTTCCTTGTCAAGAATGTGCCATCTGTGCAAATGACGGGTCTACAATGTCTGAATGCCTCAATGCAGGGCACCAATGCTAAGAATGACCGCTGAAGAACAAGCTTGCCTGGCCTAGCTACCAAAGGATATGTCTTAATGTCATAGTAGGTGCCAGGATTTAACACAGCTATTGTGTTCAGCAAGGCTGGTAAATTGTTGTAGGATGCTTCGTAAGTACCCCACCTCATCTCCATAACCTTCTTCTTCGCCCTATATGCTTTGCCATAGTTGATCCTGTACCTAAATTTCTCCTCAATGGCACAGATAATGGACTTGGGCTCATAAGCTGGATTCTCCACAATCTGGGAGTACATGTGGTTAGCAACAAATCCGGTAGTCAAATTCCGGTGACTTGCATCTAACTGGTCAAGTGTACATGTGTGATCCACAACTATACTGATCTTCCAGTAATCTTTCCACTTACCCTTGTAAGCATGCACTCTAAAAGGACAGTCGGGCTTCACACAATGAACATCATACACTGCTGGAGAACTCTTCAATACCCTAAACTCCCTATTCAAAGTCAAGGTGGACCACCTCTTCACTGCATCCTTAAGCTCTCCTGAATTTGCATACAGAGCTCCTTCGCACACCTCATTTTCCCGGTACTCCCAAGCCACATTCACACCAGGATTTACAGTCAGCTGTGAGAAATCATAGCTCTCCCAGTCACTTGGCATAATGGATTCATCCTCATCATCTGAGGAGTCATCTTTCAATGCACGTTCATAGTCATCGATCTCTGCATTGAATTGCCTCATTACTTCAGGGTCTTCTTCTCCCCCATCAACCACACCAATTGCTTCATCCCCCTCTTGTTCTTCCTCTGCACCACCATCTTCCTCCCCACCCTCTTCCTCCTGTCCTCCCTCTTCCTCCTCTCCACCATCTTCCCCCTCTCCCCCATGATGGCTACTCTGGCCTTGACCCTCTGCTTCCTCATTCAGTTGTACATTCGGTACAAACTGGACAAGCAAAACCACCGGAGCACCAATTGTGCATGCACTCCTGACATAACGCCTCCAATTTTCAGTACCTTCTAAGTGCATAAGCTCCCAAAACACTGGTTGACTTCTGTTGAACACAGCCATCACCGACAGTTTCCATTGCTCTTCATCTTTCCTGAATGCCTTGTACAGCCAGTTGGTTATGACCCCCCAAGGTCTTTCTTCAGCTCTTGTAAGATCTCTTATCACTGTTTTAAACAGTGACAGATCAACTCCTTCGGGACCATATCTAATTTCCCTAGATCCATAAAACAATTGAATCCGGACTGTCTGTGACATTCCTGATATCATATAGTGTACAAATACTTGGATTAACTACTAATAGTACTATGCAGGTAATTAAAGTAGTTTTCAGCAATAAGGTGTTTCTAAATTAACTACTAATACTACTATGCAAGTAATTAAGGCATTTCCTGAATATCTACGCTAATTAAAGAATTGCTAAACTATTTTCTGAATTTCTACGCTAATTACAGAATTTCTACGCTATTTTATGAATTCTACGCTAATTATACTATTTGTAAACTATTTTCCGATTTTCTACACTAATTCGACTATTTCTAAACTATTTTCTGAATTTCTAAACTATTTTCTAAATTTCTACGCTAATTCTACTATTTCTAAACTATTTTCTAAATTTCTACACTAATTCAACTATTTCTAAACTATTTTCTGAATTTCTAAACTATTTTCTGAATTTCTACGCTAATTCTAGTATTTCTAAACTATTTTCTAAATTTCTAATATATTTCTAGTATTTCTAAACTATTTTCTAAATTTCTAATATATTTTCAGAAGTTCTAGAAATATTACCAGTGGAACGGAAGAACTTCTCTGCTGGATGCTCCTTTCTCTACCGTCGAATGACGAATGGGCTGAGGAGTGAGCTGGGAGGAGGTGCAGCAGTTGGGAGGAGGTGCAGCTACTTTATAGGTGGAGGGGCACCTACCGCCTTCTGATTTGGCGGTAGCCGTCGCTACCGCCGAATGAACTGGCGGTTGGACCTGCCGCCCGTTCACACGGCGGTTGGTCGGTCAACCGCCATTTCCTTTGGCGGCTGCTCCAACCGCCGAACTACCTGGCGGCTGGTTCACGCGCTCTACTGCCACGTCACTACCGCCGTTTCAAACGACGGTTACAGGGCTTGCCGCCGTTTGAAACGGCGGCAGGTTCCTGCCGCCAGTTCAACCGGCGGTTCGAGGCTACTTTTGACAAAGTTTTAAACGGCTATTTATTTTCGGAAAATCGTCAAAAATTAAATATAAAAAAAATTCTGCCTATTCGTCTCCCATTCCCGCAGCCCAGATAGCACCTTTTTAATTAGATCTGAGCATTTCACGGGCCGGGCCGAAAAAAAATATGGGTTTTTCGGGTCGAGAAAATCCTGCCCATGACCGTCCCATGGGACATGTCGGGCCTCAATTTTCGGGCCGGGCTCGGGCCGAGCCCGGGCTTGGGGGGCCGCCCGCGCACTTTATAGTGTAAAAGAGCTAAAAACAGCATTACGGGCCAGGCTCGGGCCAAGATTTTTTTTCGCGGGCTCCAAAATCTCTACCCACGCCCGTCCAGTAGGTCCGTGGGCGGGCCTGGCGCGGGCCGGGCCAAAAATGGTCGGGTATACTTTTAATACGCCAAGGCCCAGACTCCGAGAAGGTCAAAAGGGGCAGGAAAAAAATTAGGGAGAACCAGACGGCCAAACCCCAAGCCCCGGCCCCAGACGCCAGCCGCCAGACCAGCTCGACACGCGGCCGCCGCAGACGAGATGGCCGCCGGAGACGCCGGCCGCGCGCCGATGCCGGCGGACGCGCAGTCGCTGGTGGAGTCCTTCTGCGGCATCACCTCCGCGACCCCCGCGGAGGCCGCCTTCTTCCTCGAGGGCCACAACTGGGCCCTCGAATCCGCGGTTCAGTCCTTCTACGACTCCGCGGACGGCGACGCCGGCGCGGCCGATCCGGCGCCCCCGCCCTCGGCCCCTCCCGCCGCCGACGCAGCCGGCGCGGATTCGGAGGACGAGGACTACGTGGCAGGCGGCGGCGGCGACGAGGACGACGAGGACTACGTCGGGGATGACGGCGACGATGAGGACGCCGCGGTCGCCTCGGCTGCGGCCGCGGCGGAGGCGAGGCGGAGGCCGTCCAAGAGGCTGAAGAGGAACCACGACGCGCGGGGCGCGAGCGGTAGCGGCAGCAGGGCGGGCGGGCGGGCGAATGGCGCGGGGAATGTGAGGACGCTCTCCGATCTCGGTGGGGGCAAGCGAGGCGCCGGGTCCGACGAGGACTCCGAAGAGGATGATGATTGGGCACCACCACCCGAGTACTACACCGGCGGCGAGAAGAGGTGATCTCTACTTGTTCTACTGGGTTCTGGGATAATTGTCTCATTCCGGATTAGATCATAGATAGAGGGTGCACTGATCTTTAGGGTTTTAGGTTGTCTTGTTTACTACCGATTTTGGTGAATTTTAATCTTGCTTAGGATCTGCTCCATATAGTTGCTTGGGACCCTAGTTCCTCCACATGGCCTGATCTGTTCTTAGCACTATACATTAACCATAATTGTCGATGTATCCAACCATGTTGCAACCCTCTTGACCATTGTGCAATGTCCCTGCATTGGCTAGGAGTTTATGCTCTTATATGATAAAGTGCTGGAGGCTTTTCTTAGTAGTGAGCTGGAGGGCTATGTGTTGGTTGTGAAGTTCTGAAGTTGTCTCTCCCATCATATGCAGCACTCAGAAGCCATTGGCCCAAACTACCTAGAAAAATAAAGCATTTCCAAAATTTGGTGGGAACCCAAAGATTTCACAACAGTGATTTCATTATTTCTAGCAGTAGCCTGTAGTTCTGAATTCATTCGAGCGTTGTTCCAGCTTTTATTATGGAATTTTCTACTCTCTGCATATGATGCAGATGAATAATATTTTCTAATCTCCTTTTATTTTGTTGCATGATTTTCTTGGTTGTATGATGTATGTTTCTAGTGATTAGAATAGGTTCTAACCTCTGCGTGGCATTGGGGTTGGATTATGTTAATCTCTTTTTGTTCAGCTGCCTTCAGATATTTATAAGTGTTTGGCTAACTGTGTTCAGTTTAATATGAATTGCAAAATGTTGATCAAATTTTACAAGTGACCCCAATGAGGACCAAGAGTTCAGAGTTGTATGGTTGAACTTTAATTTTACTTTATTTCCTGACCAAACTATAGGACTTCTCACACACTGCTTTTTAAACCAGCTTAAAAACAACTGCTGTGCAGCACGGGGCATGAGCTGCAGCATTGAGTGACCCCTAGAATGTCACAGTCATGAGCTCGTGTGTAGTTAAGAAGTATATTATACTCTCAATGTTCTAAAATGCATGCCTTCATTGCTGTAGAAGCATTAGGTGACTGGTGAGTGGGGGGCTGCCACCTGCACCTGATAGTTGACTAGGCAGGCTAGGCATCAGCACCAGCTAGCGGGGTAGGGCCTTGTGCATATCTGGGATATTGATGGCTGAAAACCATGGTAAAAAATGGACATCTGGAAACTTTTACAATGACAACTAGTTACTGATGATAGTGGGTTGAATTAGTGAACCCCAATAATTGGTAAAGTTGTTGATTAGCAATCTGTTATGTGTCAGAAGGTGAGTTATCAGGTTCAAAGTTGTTGGCATCTTTTGGCCCTACTTGCTTAAGTATAACTTCTTAATTTGAATTTTTTCGTCATTAAAATAGTACAAGGCACACGAACCATGCCTGAGTTTGAATGATTGCGGGTTCTTGGTGGCCTTGTAATCAGCCTTTCATTGGCACCCAGTTGAGTCGTGGAATCTGTTTTAGCATCTGCAAGTAACCTGTTAAAAAAATTACGCTTGCCTCATCTGAACAGGAATTGTAATAGTATGAGTTCTGTTGCATGCTACTCACAGTTTGTAATAGTGATGTGTTCTGTTTGAACTGTTTGAAGGAGTTGTAGAGTTCTATCATCAGTTCGCTGCTATGATCATGTTTTGTGCATTTTCTTCTTCAGCCATCTTGACTAGACGTCTGGACTAGTAAAATTGTCAAATTGTAAGAAAACCCACTTCTGCTATTTGTAGCTAGTAAATCTGGCAAGCATGAAAAAAATGACTCAGTAACCTACTTTTTTGACCTGTCCCTGTCAGTAATCTCGCCAATACGCTGTTTTTTATATTTTATATGCTCCATGTCTCTTGTTTCTTCATCTTCAGTGGAATGGTCGTTAGAGATCGATCAAAACGTAAAAACAATGCGGATGAGGTATTCAAGCAAGCTAAAAGGAAGGGGGCTAAGCAAGGCCATTTTGGGCCTCGCCCAAGATCTAGGAACTTTACCGGGACTGGCAGACTTCTGACAGGTGAAACTGTACAGCATGATGCACCACAGCCACCAGAAGAAATTGTTCACAACATCTACTTCTGGAGCAATGGCTTTACAGTAAATGACGGTCCACTTAGAAGTTTTGATGATCCAGCAAATGCATCCTTTTTAGAGGTAAATAACTTTGTACTGTCCAACTTAGCATCTCATATTTCTGCTTTACTATGCCTGTTCTTATGTTAGGTACCACCCGCCTTTTTTCTTTAATTCTACATATAACTTTTGTTTACCTTTTCTTTTTGTTTTGAATCCCGAATGGTACCTTCTAATTATGTTTATTATCCTGTGGGCACATAGCCTGGCATTTACTTGCGGTGTGTCAGACTTAATTGAAATCTCTTTCCGATGGAGGTGAATCAATAGATTATGTGTAATAGTTATTTATTTTCACTTCGAATAAGCACTATTGCCTCTCAGCTGGTTTTCATTATACCGTCTTGCAACTGTTTTGTTTTTGGACCGGTCCCCTATTAATTTAATATATTGCAGGAGCTGTTTGGTAGGTGAGAGGGAAGTTTTAATAACCAGTAGCTTTGGATTTCTCTACTAGGGAACAGATTGTTTTGGTTTGAGAAATATATTTCTCAGTGAAGTCCTATTTCTTTGAATTTGGAGTGTGGGAAGGAAAACCACTCAACTGAATGTTAAAATGGAAGTAACACTTTGTCTTATGTTTACCAAGTTATATCTTATATATGAATCAACTAGTTCAGCAATACATTAAGCTTTCAAGCAAGTGTTCCACTTTAATGCTTGCCTCATGCAAAAGCTCTACCAGGTATTTGACATAGTGGAAGAGGGCCACCGTTCTCTCTCTTATAAAACTGCATATTATTGATCTTGGTTTAGTTTTATTGTGTCTTCTGTATTGTTCTCTGCTTTGGTTTTGTTGCTCTTTCTATGCGCAAAGTTTGGTTGTACTGCCAGTTAGTAATCTTAATTCTCTTCCTTTTCTTCTATTAGAGCATCAAGAATTCTGACTGCCCAACTGAACTTGAGCCGGCTGATGGGAAATCAAAGGTTAATGTGAATCTTGTCCGGAAAGAAGAAGAATTTACTGTAAGTATCATTGTCCTAAAGATGTCCACTGCTTCAATTGCACCACAAAGTGCTTAACACCATTGTCTTGATGCAGGAGCCAGTCAAGTGTGCTGCTCCATTTCAAGGAGAACGAAGAACTCTCGCACCCCCTTCTGACAATAACACCTCTAGTACTGCTGCTTCCAGTACGACCGCTGCCCCAAGGACAATCACAGTGGACGACTCTTTGCCATCAACCTCCCTCCAAATCAGGTTTGCAGATGGCAGCCGCTTGGTCGCGCGTTTCAACATGACCCACACAATTAGCAATGTGCGGGCATTCATTGATGCAACAAGGCCAGAAGCCAGCGAATACACGCTGCAGGCCGGGTTCCCTCCTAAGCCACTCGAGGACGCGACCAAGACCATTGAGGAAGCTGGTGTGGCCAACTCGGTGATCATTCAGTCAGTCTAGCTCAGGAGCTGAGCACTACAGGGTGCCACCATATTCAAGAAACATGCTAAGGAATCTGAAGCTAGCACATTCCTTGCTTTTTTTTCTCCCCTTGCCCCATATTGTTTCTCAAATTTAGCTTCCAACCTTCCATGGCTTCGTCGTTCAGTAGCAACTTGTGAGGTATTGCGAGTGTAAAACACACCTGGGTGTACCCGTCTTATCCATCTATAGCATATACTACTAATGACCTGGCTTGCCTGTCTCCCTCAGCGTTTGGTGGGTTAAAGTGCCCTCTTGTTCTTATCTGATCCCCCTGGTTGGTCGAATGTCGGCACTTATGGACAAAGTTGGTTGCACCAGATGGCCAATTTATTCCTGATTGCGGTTACTGATGTCCGGACGATTGCAACTCAGTTCTGGTCCAGCTCGCATATGATAACACGTTTGGTTAATTTTGTGATTCCCTCTCCGTCCAATCTGGTCGATCTCCAGTCTTTTCCAATGCAGATGTCCATTCCTTTGTTGGCATGGTTGCTTGATCAAGAATCCATATCTTATAGTACTGTGTACGAGATTTGGCACCATTGTATCCTTTTTGAATGATGCTGGTGGGCAGAACGCATCTCCTCCTGATGTTTGTGCATCAAGTTTTCGTTTCAAAATTTTGGCTGGTATTTGTCATCTATTGGTACTCATGGTCGACCTCAGTTACTGCCGGCCACGACCTAAAAATCCAGCGAAACGGAGACGCATTAGTAGTGAATCATTTTTTCAACGATTTTGGTCTCAACTTATTTTGACCTCGGATCGATCGAGCCATTAAAAGTACGAGGATCGCGTCTCCTTTCTGGTTGCCCCTTGGCCGTTGCTATCCGGGCTGTGAATGGTGAAAACCCTTGCATCCAGTTGAGAGTTGAGGCCGCATCATCGACCATCACCGTTCCGTTACCCCTTCCTTTTCCGCGCCGTCCTGTCACCGTGCAAGTCGCTGCGACGACGTGGCCTGGCTGTTTTGAAGCATCAACAGCGGACGGTGACGAGACCAGGAGAGAGTGATCACTGATCAGCGATGGAAGCAGACCGGTAATCATCGCCAACGACCCCAGGTCGGTCCCGAAACACAAGCGCCAGAGAAACCCAATGATTTCTCGCTTCCCATCACTGGTGTGGTCAGCCAGGCATGATGATGATGCCGCGCCCCATCCGGGATCCTGGATCACGGCCCTCGCGCCGTGCCCCGCCCTCTCCCGGAGGCCGCCGACAAAACGGGGACAGCTAGCGCGACGCCGGCGCGGCCGGAACGCGAGCGAGTACGCGACCTCTGGTACCGCCGCGGCGTTTGTCTGTTTGGGCTGCCGGGTCGCGCTACTCTTTGGAAACCTCGTCTACGGCTGAATCGGCGGGCCCTATACCTGTCACGAGCGCGGCCGGCCTCATCAAACTCACACACTGTCAATCTGTCATGCTCATACAGGTCACAAAAGTCACGGGCGCGCTCGATAACCTCCCCTTTCCCGTTAAGCAGTGATCTGATTGGGTCGCTGGAGCTTAAGCGTCCAAATCAGAATCCCCTCAGCACATGGCATGTCTATTATCAACATGGAGATACCGAGAAAATCAGGTCGAGAACCCAGAGCCGAACACGGGTGCTGTGGAACTCCTTTACATCTGCATCTGCGCTAACAGTACAGTAATGTTATGTTCTGAACTCCATCGGTTACAGAACGAGGCATCACTGTAACAGTGTTGCTTCGACCGTCCTCTGCAGAGGAAGAGTTGTCGGTCTGGCACTTGGCTGGCTCCCCAATTGCACGGACCAACTTTTCTAGTGCTGGAAGCGGACCCAAATATGCTTGTGCTAATGGTTTTTTCTTTATTTTCTGTCTGATGATGTGCGAGTGCCACCCGACGTCCCGACGGACGGACGGACGGACGAACGAATGAATAATCACCAATCAATCCCGGCAGCCCCGTCATTCCGAGCACAACCACCTACACACTCCACGGCCACGGCCACGGCCACGGCCACCCCACTTTTCACGAGTAGTTTAGAGCTCGCGATCGTCCTCGATCCGGGTCCGGGCGTCCGGCAGCGCATGCACGGGCATCGCAGCAGTGGATGCGAGACCCGGGTCGCACTCCACATTTGGTAGTGCCCATCACGCCGCCTCCCTCCTCTTCATCATTCTCTAGTCTCCTCCCACCGTGTGTGTATGTACCCACACTGCGGCCTGCAGTGCAGAGAGGGGGAGAAGAGGGAGGAATGAAGCTTTGCCGACACCACACTGCATCCCATTCATTCCCACTGGATGCCTGCCTGAAGCAAGCAAGCATGGCATCGCGGCCCGCGCGCCGCGCGTGAGCTGTCTGTCGCCGGTGGATAAAGCCGTGGTGGAGCGGGAGAAAGGCGTTGGCCACGGTGACCATCGCCATGGCCGTGTAATGTTCCAGATACATACAGGAGCACCGGCGGCCGGAAGAGTTCTTTTTTCCTCCCCTCCTTTCCTGTAGGTAACACAAGCAGCGGAGAAGTAAGTAAGCGGGGGAGAGGTCAGGAATGGCGGCGCTGGCTGCCGCCGCTTGGCCCGGCCTCGTCTTCCTCCTCGCGCTTCTGGCGGTGGCGGGAGCCGACACCGACGCCGGCGATGGTACGAACGAACGTACACTTCTACTTGCTGAATCGCAATGGCCTGGCCGTGTGTGTGAATGTGTGATCGGTGCTCTGGTGGTTCTTTGCAGTCGCGGCGTTGGGGAACCTCTACAGCTCCTGGAACAGCCCACCGCAGCTCACCGGCTGGTCCGCCGGCGGCGGGGACCCCTGCGGCGCCGCGTGGGTGGGCGTCACCTGCTCGGGCACTGCCGTCACCTCAATGTAAAGATACTCTATCACACTCACTACTGAGTCTGAAAAAACTTTGTAGCGATCGAAACGACAAGGCGTTCTGGCACATTCGGGTTATGATGAAATCCGAGCTGTCGGTGCTTGTTCTTTTCTCCCCCCAACTGCAATTCCCCCTCCGTGAAATGGGCGCGGAAAGGCTCTCTGATGAATCTGAATCTTTATTCTGATGCTTGCTCAAAAGTTTGTTAGTGGTGCCTAGCATTTACAAGTAGCACATCCACTGTTGCCGCTGCTGCTCTGCTTTTTTCCCCCGAAAAGAAGGGTTGCTGCTGCATCCGTTAAGGCAAAACTACTATTATAAGAGCAATCATCAATCATCATACTGAATTGGACCACGGAATAATATAGGTATAGTGTACACTGCCTTTTCATGTCTGCTATGAAGGCAGTCATGATTGTAGAATGTGTAATTCTGCTCTGGCAAAATAGTAAATTTTGTTCAGCATAACTTTGTAACTGAAATTCATAACCTTTTCAGTTTTCACCACAACTGCATCCAAAAAATTATGAAAAAAAAGAACACTGAATTGTTCTGTTTCTTTCGACGCTTTGCAGCAAGCTTTCTGGTATGGAGCTGAATGGTACTCTTGGTTACGCACTGTCCAATCTACAAGCACTGAAAACAATGTATGAGCTAACACTTGAGAGTTGGGATTCCAGTTCTTCAGCGTTTAATGTCCTTTTCATAATTTATATCTTTCATTTCTTAACCTGCAGGGATTTAAGTAACAACTTCTTGCATGATGCAATTCCTTACCAGTTGCCACTAAACCTTACCTATCTGTAAGTTCTCTCAACCTGTACATGTTGATTCCTTCCTTTTGGTTCTAGTATTTTGACTTCAAAGATGTGAATACAGGAACTTGGCGAAAAATAATCTTTCTGGTAATCTTCCGTACTCCATATCCACCATAGTTTCACTTGAGTATCTGTAAGTTGCTTTACATTACAAAGATGAGATTCGTTGTGCGCTGATGTTTTTTAGTTGAAACCATCTAACTGCAAGAACCACTTCGTGCAGCAATCTCAGCCACAACTCGTTATTTCAGGAAATTGGTGAACTGTTTGGAAGCCTCAATTCACTTTCAGAACTGTAAGGTCTACTGAGCTGTTGAAATTATTAGCCATGCACATATTATTTCAAAACTGAACATCTGATTCATTATCAAATAGGTATAGCTTTTAGCACAAATACAATATTCAGAATACAGTTTTGCCCACTGATTTAAATTGTAACATATTGTTTGAGAAAAATTGTAACGTGTTTACAGAATCTGATAAAAGTACAATGTTAAGAGAATTTTGAAGAACAATCTACTGATATCATTTTCATATGGCCAATCTAACAACAATAGAGGCATTTTTGGTCCAATTTAAAGTAGTTAGGGTAACACTTATTTTGACTAGAGTGAGTATCTGCAATATCCAGAGCTTTAAGATAATATACGACTCTTTACCTTTTAAAGAAATGCATTCAGAATCACTTAAATTGGAAAATATGGATGGTGGGCATTTTACTAGTTTTTATATTCTCTTTCATACGGTTTCATGAATTCATCTTATGCTATCTAAAATCCTTCCAGAGACTTATCTTTCAACAATCTGTCGGGGAATCTTCCGATTTCAATGGGCTCTCTGTCAAAAGTTTCTAGCCTGTAAGAATTCGGATCTTCCATCATTTGCATTTCAGTTCCATGGTTCTGAACTTCTAATAGTTTTCTTCTAATCCGCTATGTAGTTACATGCAAAATAATCAACTATCAGGTACAGTTGATGTCCTCAGCAACCTAAGCCTTGCGACACTGTAAGTGACTTCCCACATATCACTAAGACTGCTAATTCCCCTTCATAGTATTTTCTCTGATAAATTATAATGTATTGTGATGTACCTTCAAACAGAAATATTGCGAACAACAATTTCAGCGGCACGATACCACAAGAATTGATCTCAATTCCAAATTTGATGTATGCACCAATATGCTTTACTTCCTTTTTTTTAATGGAAATCATTTATATGTTGCATGCTGATGTTTAGTGCAATTTTACCATAGAGTTGGAGGAAACTCATTTGCCAATATGCCTGCCTCCCCGCCGCCAACTCTCACGCCACCTGCAAAGAATCCACATGATCAGCCAAACCATCCTCAAGGACCTATAAGCGCTCCAACTATCACTCCTATTGATCAAGATGACAAGAAGCTGCAAACAGGTCCTCTTGTAGGGATAGCTGTTGCCTCAATAGCTGTTGCCTCATGCGTACTTTTCGCGTTGGTATTCTATCTTCACAAGACCCGGAAAGGAAATGATGATGTAAGCAGTGAACCAAAAGATATTGTAGGTTCCTTTTCAGTAAACATAGAGAGAGGTATGCTCCTATTTCTTTGATTGTGGTGTTCTGTTATCATACTAGCATTCTTGTCATTTAGTTCAATAAACCACCGATAAAAATCATGAGGTTGCTCTTTTATTGCTGGTTAATGAATAGGAAATAATTAAAAATCTACTTCTAGAAAATGTGAATCTAGCAATTTGGTGAGGTAAAGACGGAACAACAACGTGTAGTCTGGCTGTCATCAGGATTTTTTACTAAAATGTAAAAATGTCCAGATGAGGAAGGCCCAACCTAAATTACCGTGTACTAAACTATCGCTACTCTGATATCTTCACACTCCTTAGTGTTTCTCTGTTGCAGCAACTATAATGGAAACCACGATCCCAAACAACATCCATGAAAATGCTGTTGTAGCAACTTCAGACCTCCAATCTAATGGGAAAATGACTCCAGAGAGAGTTTACGGTACAAATGGTTCTGCTGCAAAAAAGGCAAAGGTTCCTGTGACGGCAACTTCATATACAGTTGCTGCTCTCCAAGTTGCTACGAACAGCTTCTGTCAAGACTCTCTCCTAGGCGAGGGTTCGCTTGGTCGTGTTTACAAGGCTGATTTTCCCAATGGGAAGGTAATAATAGGATATTCAAATATTTGACTTCACTGAAAACTTTAATCGTGACTCTGAAACTGAATTGAGCTTTTTTGATAGCAGGTACTTGCTGTCAAGAAGATTGACAGCGCCTCACTGTCCCTGTACGAGGAGGAAAATTTCCTCGAGGTGATCTCGAACATCTCACGCCTCAGGCATCCAAACATCGTGCCTCTTGCAGGTTACTGCACTGAACATGGGCAAAGGCTTCTCGTGTACGAGTACATTGCAAACGGGACGCTGCACGATATACTGCACTTCTCCGATGGAATGAGCAAGAAACTCACATGGAACACCCGTGTGAGGATCGCGCTCGGCACCGCCCGCGCTCTAGAGTATGTTCTGCTCCTGAGCAATCTGTAACATTTTCACTCCATGGTCGATCGATCGAGATGATCCCATGCTGTTCTGGTGATCTGTTGCAGATCACCATACCACCCATGGTGTTCTGACATGAAATTTCTTCAGGTACCTGCATGAGGTGTGCATGCCCCCTGTCGTCCATAGGAGCTTCAAGTCGTCCAACATCCTGCTTGATGAGGAGTACAGCCCACATCTCTCCGACTGCGGCCTTGCTGCTCTGTCACCAAATCCTGAGCGAGAGGTAACAAAGCGACGTCATCTTCAACCTCTTGCCATTAGTTATTACGGTGGTCTGAAGAAAGTTCTGTGCGATGCTGTGAGCACGCCAGGTTTCAGCTGAGGTGGTCGGGTCTTTCGGGTACAGCGCCCCCGAGTTCGCCATGTCAGGAACCTACACCACCAAGAGCGACGTGTACAGCTTCGGCGTGGTGATGCTGGAGCTGCTGACAGGCCGTAAGCCTCTGGACAGGTAAATGCGCTCGCCATTTCTGACGTGGTAAATCTTACCACTGCAAATTTTTTTTAGAGATCAAGATGGCAATTCAACAACTTGTTCTTGTTGCAAATTGGGGGTAACTGTGTCTTGCAGCTCCAGGGAGAGGTCAGAGCAGTCGCTTGTGAGATGGGCGACCCCGCGGCTCCACGACATCGACCTGCTTGCCAAGATGGTCGACCCAGCCATGGACGGGCTCTACCCTGCGAAATCCCTCTCCCGCTTCGCTGACATCATCGCGATCTGCGTCCAGGTACATTATTTCTTGTTTCTTTACTTGTTATTTTCTCTGCATATATCTCGCTATCTGCATTGGTTAGGTATGGTATGAACAAGAACAACCATAGTTAAGCGCTTAGCAACCACCCCGTCCGGTCATCATCCAGCAAGTCAGTCATAAAAATAGGCTAAAACGCCTGCCGTACAAGCCAAATCGCTCCCTCTTCAGAGGTGGACTATTCAGAAAGATCACCATGGTCTGTGCCCGTGCCTTGTGTGCCTGACCAATGCTCGTAATGTTTGCAGTCGGAGCCGGAGTTCCGGCCGCCGATGTCGGAGGTGGTGCAGCAGCTGGTGCGGCTGATGCAGAGGGCAAGCATCATCCGGCGGCAGTCCGATGATCTGGGCTACTCCTACAGGGTGCCCCCCGAAGGCGACGCCATCTGAGAGGCGAATTGTTGCCGAGCCAGAGCCTCATCCAGCATCAGCAAAGAATGCTTGTGTCCACTGTCCAGCATCAGCAGAGGTCTGGCCTGGTCACCTCTGGCCTTAGGGGTCAGCGGAGGATTGTTCGTCAGGTCTTCCTCTTTTTTCTTTTCATTTTTGTCGTGTCACCTCTGTTACGTCACTGAGATGTACAGTGTTTGGAAGAGTCTGTCTGTCTTCGTGAGTGGGACATGCATGTCTATACTCTATAGCGTGCGTTCGTGGAATTGGTAGATAAGATATACATATTAACAGTTATAGTATAGTATACAGAAAGGAAAAGAAGTGGAATTTGCTGTGGTAGACCGACTGTTGGTGCTCGTACTTTTTTCTTTGAAAACTGTAGTAGTGCTGAATGCTGACGATGATGTCACCTCCAAGGTTCAGAGTTCAGACCAGAAGGCGACCTGCGGCGCCGGCGTTGCTTGCCGGCGAGGCAAGCCTCTCTGATTCGCGGCGGCGCGAGCGATTCCGGCTGCCCCCTTGTTGCCGTTGCCGTTGGGGGGCCGTGTGGTTGGGCTGGGCTGGGTCCAGCAGCTGACGACGCCGACGATGTCAAACGAGAGATAAGATGGGATCCGCGCGATGCCGATGGGTTTGGGATATTGGTTCGTGTCGTCGACTCCTCGTCGTCGTCGTCCATTCGTATCCGTGGAGAGGTGGACGGAGTGGAGCATTTCAGACCTGGAATAATGGAACGTGATGGATTTTGAGGGGTTTGGTTGGTACGGTAGGGCCGTAGGGGATGATTCTCGTGGAGCGGCACGTGACGACGGATCAAAAGTCGGATGGTCACGTCCGGACACGACGGGGGCGCGAGAGTGAGGAAGGAGTGGTTCGACGTCCAGTCAGCCAAGCTTGCACGCAAAATAGCCTAGCGTAGCCTTTTTTTTTTTTTTGGCCTTTCGCACGGCTACACGCGTGGGGGTTCGCCGCCGCCGCGGCGTGCGGACGAATGAACGGCGGCCGCGCAAGAGCCAAGCACGGCCAGCCGCCGCCGCTTTCCCCCGTCCCCACTCCGGTCCCGGCCACCAGCGTCGCCGGCCGGCGCCACGCCGCCACCTGCCCAAACCGTTCCCACCACGGACGGCTCCACCCGGGCCACGCAGACAACGAGTAGTACCACGCCGGGCCGTACACCAGCGGGTTGGCTTGGCCTCGGCCGCTCGGGCCTCCGGGCGTCGAGTCGTCGACTGGCTGGCTTGTAGCCGCGGCAAGTTGACGAGCGCCGCGCCGGGTGACTGTGCCCGCGGCACGGCAGGAATCCTCCCCTCTCCCCGGTCGGGGCAGGCGGGCAGCCAGCTGCTGCCACCTGCTCCACCTCGACCTCCACCTCGACCTCCTCCCTCTCGGCGCAGGATAAAGCAAGGGGTGATGCGCTGAGCCGGCTGGCCGCCCACTCGCTCTCCCTCTCCCTCCCCATCACGCGCTCCCGTGCGCCCCTCGCGCTGCGCCGCCTCCTCCCCCACCTCAACCCGCGCCGCCTCCCGGCAGGTCTCGCCGCAGCTACCGCCGCCGACACGCCCCGGGCGCAGGCCCTCGGCCTCGCCGGCTGCCCGCCTCGCCCCCGCGCGGCGCTCCTCGGCACCGTAGGTGCGTCCCTTCTCGACCCGTCCGCTCACCCGCTAGCCGCACTGGTACTGTAGCTAGCAACCTCGGCGGCGGATCGGCCACCTCTAAGCCCCGCTCCGAACCTCCGATTCCCGCCGCGCGACACCTGTGGTGTGGCTTTGACTTTTTGATCATCGACGATCTCGTGTCTTCATATGTATATCTGCTCGCGAATTCGCGATTGAACTGTGATGCGAATACCACGCGAGATTTTACTCAGCTCGCACGGAAGAATTGACGAAATGGGTGTGGGTGTACGGTAGGGGTCCGTCGACGTGGACCGCGCCACTCCCATATTCTGGGGCACGGGCATTTTTGGATTTCTGTGGGAGAAGGGAACGAGAACGGGTGAGTGGATGGATGAAAAAAAAGGTGACCATGATGGTTACAGTGAAAGAGAGGGGAATGATGACAATTTAGCAGCTGTTGCCTTTACCACTCATCATCACGAATTAGTCACCTCCGCCTTTCAATTCAATTGGGCATGGTACGGGCTAGGCTAATGAGCCGAAATCACCAAAACTGTTCACACCTGTCTCGCCCGCCTAGCTACGATTGTGCTAAAATCGCCCCAGCTATGTTTGTCAATGCTAAAACGAGCAGTTCATGATTCTATTTCATCAACCCTTTCACAGGTGCAGGGAGAAGACGGAGAGGTGAGCTAGGACTCAGAGCCATGTCAGGTTTGACGAACTCAACAGTAGCGGCGGAGTTGGCGGTGGCGCCTGTCGAGCAGCTGCCTTTTGTGAATGACAAGCATGGGGGTGTTATTATTGAGATGGTGGCGCCGATGGACCCCGGAGCGTTTTCAGCTTCGCTGAAAGCAGCATTGGCGAAATGGAGGGAGCAGGTGACCCCTCAACCTCAGTGTCACCATGTTTTCTATCATGCTGTGATGGCTTGTTAAAAATCCATCAGCCTCTGTGTTGAGAATGTATGTGTCAAATAAGTGTCCTAGCATTTAAAATTTGAACTGTGAATGCTCTATCGCAGAGATCCATGGTGGCACCTGTGTATAGTAGGATCAGGAAGTTCACTTTTTTTTTTTGTTGGTGCCTTGCATAACAGTTGTGATAAAGGTTAAGTACAGTGCATATTTTTTATGAGGCTGAGGAGCCACCAATGATATCCAAGGCATCTGACATAGACATGCAGAGATTACTGGACTTGTAAATTATCAACTCCAGCCAAGTTTTTTTTAAAAAAAAGTTTTAGTTATTCACGGTTTACTTTAGGGGAGAGAGATGTAGCTACAATGCATATCCTGCACTTGTCATTGAAATAGAATTTCATATAAGGGCTTTAGATTTGTTATACAGGTTGTAATTTATTTGTACTTTTCTTATTGCAGGGAATAAGAGGTGTCTGGATCAAATTGCCCATCACCCTTTCCAACCTTATTACACCAGCTGTGGAGGTAATTAAACTCACATTTTCACTATTTATAGTTGTATCACTTGATGTAACTTGTTATATTCAAAAGTGAAGTATTTTAATGCAATATTTGAGTCACCCTTAATTCGATTGTTTTTTTTATAGTAGCTGGTAACCATCACAGTCTGGTAACTCTTTTTTTACATGACTTTTTATCTTTTGAAGAGAATTTTTTTTGATGGGATCATACTGTGAAGTATACTGAAACAGTATGGGAGGATTCATTTTGATTTTTATCTCTGAAATGTTTTTACTTCATTGTGTATGTAGGAAGGTTTCTGGTACCATCATGCAGAGGAAACATACTTGATGCTTGCATACTGGCTTCCGAGTACAACACATACGCTACCAGTAAATGCAACCCACCGTGTGGGTGTTGGAGCCTTTATAATGAATGCCAAAAGAGAGGTACAAAATGAATGTAATGATTTTTTTTTCGAAAATGATTTTAAGGATTGAGCTTGTTGTTGCTCTGTTAAGGATCCTAAAAACATTGTTAATCAGTTACCTATGAGTTATGACAACATGATATTCTATTAAGCATCATCCTTAGACATTTTTCTATCTTCATTATCCCTGAAATTTTTACTTTTGCAGGTCTTGGTTGTACAAGAAAAGAGCGGTGTACTTCGAGGCCTTGGTGTGTGGAAATTTCCAACTGGCGTAGTTGAACCAGTAAAAATTCTGATCTGAACATGCAGAGATATTATTCATAGTACATTCATTACCAAGTTGCCCTGTTATAAATCACAAGATACTGGTATATGCAGGGGGAAGATATAAATGTTGGTGTTGTAAGAGAAGTAAAAGAAGAGACAGGGGTATGTATTAGTGTAATCTGAAGTCCAAGTTGTTTTTAACAGACTGTCCTGTAAAATGCTTCCATGGTTGCTCATACTCATTAATATTTCTCTCTGGATCACATCTCAGATTGATGCAGAATTTGTTGAAGTGCTCGCTTTCAGGTAAAGATTACTATCCCACTTCTTGCCTATATTTATCTAGTACAGACTTACCAGGTATCTTGTCACACTTAGCTTTGTTGTTGCATTTACCCAATATATATACCAACACAAAGAAAGAGAAGTATTGTTCACCATACTTATCTGCGGATATTTTTAGCTCCTAGCTACTGCCAAAAAAGGAAAAATAGCTTGCATTTCCATTCAATATGTCATTTATATGAGTTTATCCTTACTTTTCATTCTGTTGACGGTGTTTAGTTGAAATAAAGCATCTCTCTATCATTTGCAGGCAGAGCCACAAATCCTTTTTTGAAAAGTCGGATCTATTCTTTGTATGCCTGCTACGACCACTTTCATATGACATTACTAAGCAAGACTCGGAAATAGAGGCATGCCAGGTACTTGGAACCAAAATTCCAACATTAAATTGCTACTTTGTTAGTGATTATTTCAACAAAAAAACAACCCCCACCTCTTAAAGGGTTTACTTCAGTTCTTCTAGCAACATTTGACCAAATGCTTTGTCGACACTACTTCTCAATTGCAGTGGATGCCAGTGGAGGAATTTGCAGCACAACCATTTGTGCAGAAACACGAACTCGTGAAGTACATCCTCGAAGTCAGTTTGGCTAAAGTCGACAAGGAATATGCAGGGTTTTCGCCAATATCCATAAAATCAGCATTCACAGACAAATTGTCCTTGTTTTACATGAACCGGAGGGACCTCGACAGGGCCTCAGGATCAAGCAAACAGTAATGCACACTTTGGTCTGTGAAAAAAAGGGTCTGAATCATTCATACTTGATTGTTTTTGTTCACCAATTGGTAGCTTGGAGCCTTAGGCACTTTATTTTGACCAAATGGTTGTCTGCCGGATGTGCCTATGATTCAAAGGAGATATAGCGATGCAAAAGTATAGCTGAAACCGTTGCACTTGTGAATTTATATTTGTAGGATTACAGACAATAAAATGTCAGTTGGGCTTGACAGGAGACTTTTGTTAAAACTAGAAAGTTCAATACAGAATTACTAACGTGTCACTTTTTTTTTGACTCCTGAATCCTGAATTCCTGATTGATACATGGCATATGTGTTAGTGTCATGGATTCATGAATCCTGAATTCCTGATTGATACATGACATATGTGTCAGTGTCGTGGACTCATGAATCGATCCATTACTGTCCTGGTGGCATATGAATGTTTGCACTTCATGTGCACAATGCGATCTAAAGATAATGTTCATTGTGCTCTAAAGCTAGATATGGAAAAGGCATATGACAGTAGAATGGAGCTTTTTAGAAGCAGTAATGTTAAAATTGGGTTTCAGTCCATTATGGGTGAAAAAGGTAATGAAGTGTGTCACATTAGTCCCATTCTCAATCTTATTTAATGGAGAACGATTACAAGAATTTAAAGCAACACGAGGGATCAGACAGGGAGACCCAATTTCTCCATATTTATTTTTGCTTTGTGCTGAAGGACTGTCCAGTATTCTTAAAGGAGATGTAGAAGGTGGTGTCAAATCTCACACATGGCCCCAGGGATCAACCATCTCTTGTTTGTTGATGACAGTCCTCTATTCTTTAAAGCAACAACTAGCAATACACGAAAAATACATGAGTCATTGCTAAAATATTGTGAAGCATCTGGTCAGAGAGTTAACTTGGCGAAATCTTCTATCTTCTTCAGCAAAGGTTGTCAGCAGAATATTCGTGATGGATTTAAATATATAACACAAATAGAGAATGAGTCTTTAAATGAAAAATATCTGGGACTGCCTACAGAAGTTGGTAAGACAACAAATGAGGTGTTTAAGTATCTCAAAGACAGAGTTTGGAGTAAGGTACAAGGATGGATAGAACAAACTTTATATGTAGGAGGGAAGGAGGTTCTAATAAAATCTGTTGCTCAGGCAATCCCTACTTATACCATGGGATGTTTTAGGCTACCAAGGGGTTTATGTGAGCATATTAATTTACTGATTTGAAAATTCTAGTGGGGCAGCAAGAGAGGTAAAACCGTAAAAGGAAAACAAATTGGGTGGCATGGGAGAAGATAGTCCAACCAAAGTACATGGGTGGAATGGGCTTTAGAGATATAGAAATTTTTAATCTAGCCCTACTGGCAAGGCAGGCATGGCGTCTTCTCATCAAGCCAGACTCACTTGGTGCAAAAATTTTGAAGGCAGTCTATTTCCCATCGGGTGACATTCTGAGTGCTTCAAGTGGAAACAATCCATCCAAGACATGGAGGGCCATATGGGATGGGATTGATGTGTTGAAGCAAGGGTTGATCAGACACATTGGTGATGGTGAACATACACAAATTTGGAGCTGCAACTGGATTCCAAGCACAAGTTTGCATAGACCTATTTGCTCAAGGGAATCTAATCCTCCAACACGAGTTTGTGAGCTGATTGACCATACATCGATGACACAGAAAACTGAGTTAGTGAGACAATTTTTTTACTCCAATGGATAGTGAGGCAATCCTGAAGATACCACTAAGCATGAGAAAACAGGAAGATTGTTGGGCATGACATCATGAGAGAAATGGTCTCTTCACTGTTCGCTCTGCGTAGGATGATGATTGAGACAAAAAAGAGTAGAGAGGATTATTTCGAAGGCCGGGCTAATTCATCAAATACTGAAGGGGGACAAAAAGAATGGAAACAAATTTAGGGTATGAAGCTACCATCAAAAATTAAGATGAGGATACATGGCAACATGCTTTGCTGCATTGCACGCTGTCAAGGTGTGTATGGGCTTTGGTGGATGAAGAGGTAACAGAACTGATAGCTAATTTGCGTATTTCTGATCCAAAATTTTGGGTTGTGTTCATGTGCAGCAAAATTCCAAAAGCTGATGGAATACGAATCCTTTTTACTTGTTGGGCTATATTAAAAAAGGGGCCAGAGGCTAGCGTAGCCCCCTGCGTCTACGACGCTAGGTACCGGGTTCTCTCTATGATACGCCCGGCCGGTGACTCCCTCAGCGCTAGCGAGAGGCCACCGCGGGGGTTCGAACCCGGGTCGCTTGACTGAGATCGAGCTCAGCTAGCCACCCAAGAATCCCCCCGGAGTGCCAGAAGGAAAGCTATCCATGAAGGTGTCTTTCAGAGCTCTTATTCTGTAATGGCAATGGTTAATCAGTTAATACAAGAATGGTAGACTGGTGAGGGTTATGAAGCTGAACCAAAAATAATGAACCAACATCAACAAAAGCCAAGAAACCAACAGTGGGTACCACCTGAGCATGGACTATGCAAGATAAATACAGATGTGTGATTGACCGGACAAGAACCAAAGGAGCTATTGCTGCTGTCTGTAGAGAGAACTAGGTGATACCCCGCGCGTTGCTGTGGGAATTTTAACAAAATTTGAAGATGCAATTTGAAAATAGAAACACTAAAATGATTGCATCGCAACATTTTTTTGCAAACAACAATGTAAATGAAAACACATTCATTTTATCGAGAGAGAACTACTTAGAAATTTGTAGCATGGTAGTTGCAAATACTAACACAATACATAACCGTAAAAAATCAGTAAACAACATAAATTCATGATTCTAGTGGATGGTGATGTGGACACTTGCATGTTGAGAGAAGATCTAATGAATAGTGATGTGGACCTCTTGCATGTTGAGAGAAATCTACCCATGATTTGTAGTGGGTCTCACTCTCACCTATATAGTTGTTATAGATAATGGAGAATTTGTTGCAACTAGTGCTATGAGTATACCGAATGTAATTGATCTTGAAACACTAGAAGCAATGGCTTGCTTAGAAGATCTCGCTCTTGCTGAAGATTGTGCTATCAGGAAAATGTTAATAGTGTCAGATTGTTTGAATGTTGTCAGGAACATCAAGGAGACACCCAGATGTGCTTAGGAGTGTATGATGATCCTCCGAGATGTCCATGAGGGGTCCAAAATATTTTGATTGTGCCAAATTTGCACATGAAGGTAGGGAATTCAATAGGGATGCTCACTATCTTGCTAAGCATGTATGTTCTCTTGAAGCTGGATGACATGTTTGGTTTGGCTCCCCTCCTGTATTCCTGGATGTAAACGCTACAAAATAAGTATATAAAATCCCTATCTTCCTCTCAATAAAAAAAAATGAATCGATCCAGGCAGGAAAGGAGAAAAAGCAGAACAAGTGAAGAGATTGATTATTGGGCCCGTCGTTTCCTGACCAACTAGCCCACCTCAGCAGCAGGGCCCACCAGCTTTATAAACGGGCGAAAGGCCGCGACCAGGCAGGCCCGCGCGCAGTCGCGGACGATCGATTGATTCTGCGGAGGCAAACGGCGCCATCCGCCTCGTCCCTTCCGCAGCGCACACCTGGTGTTCGACGGAATGCGCCGCTAGACCAGGACGCCCGACGTCATGTCCTTCCTGGCGTCCGGTCGCGCCCGCCTCCTCCGGGAGCTCCCCAGGCGCGTCCCCCCGTGGTCTCAGCGGCGAGGTGTCCCTTACTCCTCCCTCACCCCCGACACCAACCCCTGGCGCCGCAACCCTGCTGAGTGCTAATGTTTTTTGTCGTTTCGTTTGCTGGAATCAGGAGTCCACGCCGCGTTCGTCCGGCGGTACAGCGCGCATCGCTTCTCCCTCGATGGAGTTGAGGACGCGGCGGAGCAAGCCGTCGAACCGCCACCGTCGTCGCCGCCTGTTTCTCTGGCGAAGAGCCTGGCCTCTCTCGCCGAGGAGTCGGCCGAGGCCGTCCAGAGGCAGAGGAAGCCCCTCGCGCGGATGGAGCGGAAGCGGCTGGCGGAGCTCCGCATCAAGAAGAGGGTCAAGGTGCAGTACCTGAACGGCAGGTTCTACGACCTCATGGGTAAGGTCGTGGCGACCGCCGAGACGCTGGAGGACGCGTACGACATTGTCCGGCTAAATTCGAACGTTGATCTAGCGTCTGCGAAGGATGATGTCTGCTTCGTCACGCTGGCAGAGCAGCTGAGGAGTGGGGAGTTTGATGTCCGAGCAAATGCTTTCTCAGTGGCGGCTAACAGACGAGGAGAAGGGTGTCTTGTTCTTCCTAGACTCAACTTGAGAGTGGTTCAGGAAGCAATAAGGGTGGTGCTGGAAGTTGTCTACAGGCCTCAGTTCTCAAAGATATCACATGGTTGCCGCAGTGGGCGAGGGTATCACTCGGCCCTCAGGTTCATATCAGATGAAATTGGGATTCCAGATTGGTGCTTTACTGTCCCATTGCACAAAGAGGTTGATAGCAATGTAAACTCTAAGCTTATTTCTCTGATGCAGGAGAAGATTGATGATGCCCAGTTAGTTGCATTCATGCAAAGTATGTTTGATGCCAAGGCGATCAATTTGGTCTTTGGTGGGTACCCAAAGGGCCATGGGCTGCCTCAAGAAGGCGCGCTTGCACCAATCCTGATGAACATATATCTTGACAGTTTTGACCATGAGGTGTTTAGGATTTGCTTGAAACATGAAGGCCTTGGTTCAGAGGCAACAAATGTTTCAGAAGACCAGGGGTCAAATTTGCGTCGCTGGTTTCGGAGCCAACTGAAGGGGAGAGATGAAAGTAATGATGATCAAACAGATTGTCAGACAAAGACAAAGCTATATGCTTGTAGATATATGGATGAGATTTTTGTTGCAGTTTCTGGATCCAGAGATGTTGCAGAAGATATGAAATCTGAAATTGTTGCGTACTTAAGCAAATCCCTTTACTTGGAAGTTGACAATAGGTTGCGTCTTATTCCAGTCAGAAGGAATTTGCGGGGGTTACAGTTTTGCGGTGTTGTGGTCAGAGCCGAAACAAAGGAAAATGCTAAACTGAAAGCTGTGCATAAGCTGAAGGAGAAGATTGGTTTGTTTGCTTCTCAAAAGCAAGAGATTTGGGACGCTATGAATCTTAGAGTAGGAAAGAAGTGGTTAGCATATGGTTTGAGAAGAATAAAAGAGAGTGAGATCAAGCCACTTGGCCTTAGCACCCCTTTGCTCGATCACATTGCACAATTTAGGAAAGAGGGGATGAAGACAGATCACTGGTTCAAAACTTTATTGAACGTGTGGATGCAGGATGTCAATGCCAAGAACGAGCTAAATGAGGATGTTCTCCTATCCAAATACATTGCCGAACCAGCACTTGCACAAGACCTTAGGGATGCATTCTACAACTTTCAGAAGCAAGCTAAAGATTACATATCATCAGAAACTGCTGCTACTGAGGAATTGTTGTCCACTTTAAAGAGCAAGGAATCAATTAGTACCTGCATTGATGGTGGTATCAAAATTCATGCTCCTCTTAGCTATATTCAGAAGTGTCTTCATCGCTATGGTCTAATTAATCTCGAAGGTTTCCCTAGGCATGTTTCTGCCCTAGTATTGCAAGATGACGAATTAATAGTAAGTTGGTTTGCAGGAATAATTCATCGCTGGATAAGATGGTTTTCTGAGGTTGACAATTTTAGAGAACTTCAGCTTATGTTTGTTGAAAGTGTCAGAAAATCCTGCATCAGGACACTATCTGCAAAGTATCGAATGTATGAAAAATTGACCGAAAAGCGGTTTGAGCTTGATGATCATGGCATTCCAAGGGTTGAGGATTTTGAGGCAATAATTAAACCTTTAGAATCTAGTTATTCTTTGTCTTCCACTGATGAAGCTTTGATGTATGGCATTTCTAGTAGTGGTTTATTCGTGCTAACACTGTCAAGAGTTAGAGTCCCGACTCGACAATTCAACTGCTTTGTCATGGGCTGCCAATCTGCATCACCAAGTATGTATGTGCTTCATATGAAGGAGAAACAGCGCTTTCCTGGATGGAGGACAGGTTTCTCGTCATCAATTCATGGGAGTTTGGATGGTAAACGAATCGGATTGTGCACCCAGCATGTTAAAGATCTATATTTGGGACACATCTCCCTTCAATCAGTTGATTTTGGTTCCCTGGTCAGATGACTTGAAGATGATACCTGTTGTTTTCTAATAGTTGGAGGCTTTCTACTGACTTGCAGAACAGTAGGTTCAGTGCTTGTAAATCAATACATGGTTGTAGGTAATCATAGTATCATGGGTTAATTGGAACCATGCCATTATAACTTTGCTGTTTTTGAAGAACGCCATTACTATTCGACTTACTACGTCAGTGCCATTATAATTCGGCTGTTGTTTGAGATATGCCATTATGTACGTTTGGAGACGATTTTGGACCCACTGTCAGGTGTATAAGGAGTACGTATATTCGTATGGACAAGATTACCCTTGCTCCGTTTTCTTTTTCTCTCTCTCATCTCACTGATGTGTGGGACCCACACGTCAGTGGCTTCTTCAACCTCCCACCATCCCTCTCCGTCCCCTGCTCGCCCCGCGCCGCCCCTCTCCTGCGCCGGCGGATCTTGGGCCTGGCCACCGCGCCGCCGGCCGCGCGTTCCCGCGTCGGGAGGCCGCGAGCCACCGCACCGGGAGGCTGCGAGCCCCCGCTTGGGAGGCCGCAGGCCACGACGCCGGAGGTCCGACGGCCAACGTGTGCCGCCGTGGCCGGCCTCCCGCTCTCAAGCCCCACCGCCCCTCCCACTCCTTCCCTGCTCGCACGCGCCGGGCACGACGGCGCCCAGGACCGACAGCCGAGGCTGGGCGGAGCACGGCCGACGCCGAAGCAGGGTCCCCGTCGGCGGACGGCTGCCGTCCTGCTCGTCCCTCCACTACCTGCGCCGTCAATTACCGCGTCCAGCTGCCACCATTGCCGCCGCCGTCCCCTGCTCCAGCCCGTCCCTGCTCTCCCAGTGCCGCCCGTCCCCTGCTCGCCCCGCGCCACCCCTTCTGCTCCCCTGCGATGGGAAGCTTCCCCGCGTACCCGTGCTTGGCTGTGGCCGCATCCCGGTGGAGCCGCCGTACCCTGTTCCGGCCCGTCCCTTGCTCTCCCTGTGCCGCCCCGTCCCTTGCTCGCCCTGCGCCGCCCCGTCTCCTGCTCGCCCTGCGCCGCGCCGCCGCCCCTTCTGCTCCCCTGCGATGGGAAGCCTGTGCTTGGCTGTGGCCGCATCCCGGCGGAGCTCCGCCCCCGAGGGGCCAAGTGGCGGCGGCAGCCAAACGACCACCTAGGCTATGAGCTCCACGCAGGCTATGGATGGACGGAGGTTGAAGATGAGGGTAAAGAAGACATTTCTCCTCCCTTGTTCACGTGAATACACCTGCAGGTGGGCCTCAGACGGCATCGGGGGTATATAATGACATGCTTCAAAGAAGTGAGAAATTGTAATGACAGTGGTATAGTTTCTTGAATAGTAATGGTGTTCTTCAAAAACAATAAAGTTATAATGGCACATATCTAATTAACCCTAGTATCATTTGGTGAGAGACAACTTACCCGGTATGCTTGTGGACTACTTCAAATTGAAAACAAGCCTACAATTTTGAAGTGTCTCCTATTCGGTGAGTGGTTCAGACTTTTACAGAATTCAATTTTAGTTGGTAATTCTTCAACATTATAAAATGGGCTTGGCACTGGGCGAACCATGGGGTGGCGCCTTAAGTACTGTGTAGCTAGGCTAGATGGTAATAGGCACGGTGGTAGGCATTGCTAGATAAGCTAGATGGCTGCTAAACTTTACTCTAATCATAGCATTTCTAAAATTTGTGCAAATTCAGCACTTATTTTAGACAAAAGAATTCCATACTTTTAACTCTCTTTTCTCTCAAAGAAAAAAAAATAGAAATGTCTCTATTGCATTCATGTGTAGTGGAACGTATAATTGCTTTGAGCGCTTCTGGTCCTTTCTAGTTGTTGTCATGGGTACTTTATATGTCAAACTTTTACTATCTTTTTCATGATATCATACCATCAAGAAACCAATCGACTTGTGGACAATTACTTTTGAGAAAGTTCTGCTTTTCTCTGTATATACACATGTGACTGCTAAAACTCAAGTTCGTTTGACAGACTATTTCATTGGATGCCCTGCTGGATTGGTTCACTGATTGTAACTTGTCTCCAGAGTTAGTTGTTTTGTGATAAGCTCCTAAATGAATCAGGAAGTAAACTGTGTAATGATGGACCTGCAATAGAACTGAAGTAAAACTCGTGTTGGTCTGATCCGATCCAGAGAGAACCTTTGATTTGGAGAAGTGCACAATGCACTCAGGTTCAGAAGATGCAGTTGCAAACACATGTTGCATTTCCCATCCGCGATATACTTGGGCAAAGGTAGCTTTCTTGTTAATCATAGTTTTCTTCTTGCATGCTTCTTTATTTAGCCCGTTCTCTATATCGTGAGTTAGTTACTTCTTATAAAACACATGTCACGTGTGATCTCTTCATAAGATCGTTACATTGTGGGCATGACTATGCCATTTTATCTCTGAATGTTTCCTTTCAAGATTTTGAAGGCTTCATATAGTGTACGGCACACTGTATTATATATATATAAAACAGTGAAAAGACACACCATGGGTTAGCATGAACGGGGGCATATTGTTCCTTATAACAAAACAGAAAGGGAAACATCAGTAGGCCATAGGATTTGGCATAAGTGCCTTGCCCTTTTTTAGTTATGAAGAGGTCTCCTCTTATGGGAAGAGGCATGGTAGTCCTTGTTAAGAAATTTCAGAACTTCATCACTGGCCTCTAGCATTTTCTCCTTTGAATCCTCATTAATTATATATAATTTGCTGCGAATGATAGATTCCTTCAGCTCTCGTTTGAACCCTGCATTTGAGTTGCTGGAAGAATGCTTGGAAGGCAATGTTCTGATGTGTTGGGCATTTGGAATGTTGATTGCTATCACTGATGTGCTTCCTTCTAGTTTTACTCTTTTTGTGGGTGGTCCTGCCTGCATCCTGGAGCTACTACTATCCTGAGATATTTTACTAGGAAATTAGTAGCAGATCATAATCCACTAATCAAGGAAAAACAGGGCAAATAAAAGCTAGATAGATTGTCGTTGCCATGATAGCTTTCTGGGACAGCTGTCTATATTTGGATAGTGGTTCCTAGAAAATATCGTTCTGCTATAGAGCTATGTTCATGAATTTCAAAGTTGAGAGTATGATGCAATATCTCAAAATTGTGTAGAGTTTGACCTATCTTACATGTAAATGCTCATGTCCTTCTGGTAAGAATACTCCCATAGCAGCAAATATGGAATATTGAATCATTTTTGTTTAAATTTCATGTAACTACTATAAAGTTTAAATTTATGCTAGTTTTTGACCAAGAAAAATGTAGATATAGGATGTTGGGAAGAATGAAGAAATCACCTTAAGGTTTGAAGGCGCACTTGAATTAGTTGAGTAGTTCTTAATTTCTCCTGCATTAAGAATGTAACAATATTCAAACTGAACAGAAAATGTTGATGTAGGATTTCCTTCTTTTCTTTGTTTATTAGGTATAGGAATATTATTTCTTTGCAAAGCTTGTAACAGCTAGAAAATTGAAAATTATCAGTATATCTTGAATAAAATTGTGCATAAATGCTGAACTTTTCCAGAAGGAGCATAAACTTCAGTATCATGACATAAGGAAAAAGACATCAAATTATTGTTTTATCATAACTAAACACGTGTATCTAACAAGGAAAGCCATATTTGACATATAGGATGGCAAACCAGAAGAGAAATGAAAAAAAAAAAGCTAGTTATAGTTACTTGGCTGTACCCTATCTACTTCTAGTTGTTCTTGGGAGGGTGTTTCCGGGGTGAACGGTAATCAGCAGTGAAGGGAATGTGTCCATCAAAGTAAACCATTGGTGGAGGTTTGCTACTTGTAAAATAACAGTTCACACTCAAATCCTTCCCGCCTCCGTGCCCGCATTTTCCAACAGAATGTTTTGCACCTGAGCTTGTTTTGCTTCCAGAACTCTGTGCATCCTTCTGCTTCATGATGGCATCTCCAAAAGCCAGCTTTCGTCCCGTCAATACATTGCTTCTAACTTCCTCATCTGTGCTGGTTTTGTCAACGCTAAGTTCCTGAATTTGACACATCATTAGTTATTGTATTCAGGTACGAGTCCTGGCTAGAGGCTAGAAAATTCTATAATTTCACAGTGCTTTCGATTCTTACCAGCTTGATTTCTGCTCCGCTCTTGCTGCCAGTTACCATCAGCAATTCTGAGAACAGACAGTATGTGTGTCAGTTTGTCAAACATCTGTACTTACACTGGAATGGAATGAGCTGGGAGGAAAAGAACTTGGCTCAAGTGTGCAAACATAAAAGGAGAAGTGTTGATTCTACCTCTATGTGCAATGGTGACAAAGGGGCCAAGGGTGGCCGAGATGATGGCCAGCCCAAGCAAGAAGCTTATACAGTTTAACGGCTGCATAACTTACTGTCTAGCCCTGCTTTTAGGTATGTCTGTCTTGTAACTAAGAGCAAGGGAAGGAGAAAGCAGAACAAAGGAAGGTTAGATTTATAGGGTTGCAGAGACATGGGCCCTCCATTGGTCAAAGTAGAGTTGCGATATCTCCTGTTCATAGAATGCTGCACCTGTACTTCCAATTCATACAATAATCTGTGGCCTCAGCATTTTCTTATTGGCTTGAGTACATTCATGAGCTTGGAACTACTCAAAGTTTGTCCATGGCCATTTGCTAAGCAGTAGTTTCCAAGGATCCCGTGCATTGTAAAAGCGCTCCAAGGATTGGCAAATTGCTTGGGATAGAAGATTTTGAGTGCCTTGGGCCCTCTGCCCGTGTTGTTGCTGCCAATGGTTGCAGTGAGGAAGGAGAGGCAAAAACTTGTGGCCAACTAGAAAGTTTTCCGGTGACCAAGGCCGGAACCTAGAGTTTCACCTCCCTTTGATCTTAAGTAATGCCCTTGGTGCCCCCACATGTACCTTAAACCGTATTTGATTCATCAGACTCCTAGGTGATGGCCTAAAATTTAACTGGTGGTGAATTGGTGCGTGTGAACCAGACGCCCTCGGCACGCAAGGTCACACCTTGTGTTCGACCACTGTTGTCAGTAGCATTGAATCAAGGGGGACTTGGGGGAGTGAGCGCATGGAGAATCCGTCTTCATTTTGAGCTGGTTGAATTTGGTCCGCTTCTTAGAAGTTAAAAGCACATAGACTAATAACAAGATGGTTTTCCTCTTTTCAGGTGTTGGCCATGACAAGTGGCCGTGAAAAGCATGAGCAGGATGCCAGCTCGAGCTTCGGTTCCGCTGCTTGGCAGCTTGGGAGCATGAGCTGGGGAACACAGGTCCTTGGCCTTTCCACGCCTGGTGTGAAGATTCATACAAATGGTACTGTAACTGAAATGGTACTCTCTGAGACAGTCAACACGGTCTTCCGGGACTCAAGTCGGTACCAGCTGCGTGGCCCTTGTCTCGGCATTGCGGTTCGCCTGTTTCGCACATCTGAAGTGAAATGATTCATTGTACCGCATAAATCTTCTGATGTTGGGTGATTTGCTTGTCATGCTGTGTTTGTGGTAGAAATCATTTGAGCTGAAGAAATCTCTGTTTCCCTTCCAGGCACTGACGTGAAGAGTTCCAAGTTTGGGGGGCCTTCACTGAGATGCATAACTGTGTAGATTTGGAGTTTCCAGTAATAGAAGTTTCTGAGCGAGCCCGGCAGCTTCATGATGTAGCCAGAAAGCAGAATTCTTATGATGCCTACGCTGGTTGTTACTGAATGCATCAATCGAAGGCATAGCGGCTGGCCTGACACACCCCGCAGCGTCGGTCAGCGGACTACCGTGCCATCGCGCCGCCAGCGTGAACAGAACAGCGTTTGGCCGCGCGGGTGGCCGGCTACGGCGTCCGGTGCGGGCCGGGGGCAGCTATGAAGGGAATCGATGGAGAAGCACCGGGCGGCGCGGCGGGCGAACGTGCGCCGGGGACCTCGGGCTCCGCCGGGCGCATCATCATTTGCATTCAATTTTGGCTATATTACTGGGGCCTGGGGGAGCACGAGGGCGTGCGAGGACACGGTTCCCGTCTCGCCGCGCTCCGATCGGGGCTCTCCGGCGACACATTTTCCCCCTCGCGGCAGCGGCGGCTCGGAGAGTGACTTTGAAGTTTTTGTTGGCACAGGATCCTACTCCTCTCCTTCATTTTTTTTGGGGTTTATTCGATATATGTCATTACAACTTTCGCGTTTCTGAGATATGTCATTACAATTCGTCTATTTGGAAATATGCCATTACAATTCGATGTTTGTTTGAGATGTGCCATTTTGTACGTATTTGATGTCTTTGGGCCCATTAGCAGGCTCTGGTATTTTTGTATGGACAAGAATGCCCCCGCTACATCTCTACTATCCACTTCACTGACTTGTGGGCCCCATGTGTCATCCCTTCCTCTTTCTCTTCTTCCCCAATCCTTTCCCGTTCTTCTGCAGCTCCACCACTCGACGAGCTTTGCCCATGGCGGCCCGGCGAGCGGCTGTCGTCCCGCGGTGAGCTCCACCCAGGGAGGCGACTGGACAAGCGACGGCGACCGCGGCTCGGCCAGCTCCAGATCCTAGCCAGCTCCGGCTGCGGGGGCTGCGGCGCCGGTGACTCGGGGAGCTCGGGATCTCGGCCAGCTCCGGCTGCGGGGGCCGCGGTGCCGGTGACTCGGGGAGCTTGGGATCTCGGCCTACTCCGGCTGTGGGGGCCCGACGGCGGCGGCGGCTCGGCCAGCTTGGGATCCCGGCCAGCTCCGGCTGCGGGGGCCGCGGCGTCGGCAGCTCGGCTAGCTCGGGATCCCGACGGCTGTGGGGGCCCGACGGCGGCAGCGGTAGGCCAGCTCGGGATCCCAGCCAGCTCCGGCTGCGGGGGGCGCGGCGCCGGCGGCTCGGCCAGCTCCGGCTGCAGGGGCCGCAACGCCACCTCCGCCCACCGGGCACCCGACGAGGTCCGCCCACCGGTGGGGCAAGCGGTGGCGGTTTGAGGTTTGAGAAGCGGCAGGGAGAGGAGTGGTGAGGTTGAAGATAAAGCTGACATGTGGGCCCCACGTGTCAGTGGTCGAAAAGAGAGGAGGGGATAACTGATAGGATATGGAGGGGCATTTTAGTCTTTTCACATCGCAAAGGAATCAAAGACGGATCTAAGAGTGTCAAATACGTACAAAATGGCACATCTCAAACAAACATCGAATTGTAATAACATATTTCCGAATAGACGAATTGTAATGGCATATCTCAGAAACGCGAAAGTTGTAATGGCATATATCGAATAAACCCTTTTTTTTTAGAATCACTCCTCTCCTTCCTCCTACGTGTCCGAATGAGGCACACACTAGTAATATTTTTTTCGAAAAATCTAGATGGAGAGGCCACTTCTAATTACTTCCTGAATGTGCAGATGCAGATTAGTATCCTAGTTACTCTCTACAACCTTCAGCAGTTCAACATGAAATCAAGTTACCTCCTCTATATATATATATATATATATTTGAGATCCAAGTTACCTCCTATATTATTCAAATGCATGCCTAATTATTTCCTTAATATTCAGATTAGCACATCTTAGTTAATTAGTTTCTAAAACATTGAAACTAAAATCAAGTTACTTTCAATAGGATTCAAATGCATGCCAATTACTTCCTGAATGGTCAGATTATTGGGAGATGCTGATACAGACTAGTTAATAATGCAAAATGAATAACCATCTAAGTTACTTCCTCCTGTGTGCTTCTTTCTGTTGAGAGAAGTAATTTTGTGTCGTGGGAGGTAACCTAAGCCTAAATGCTATCTAAGTTACTTCCTCCTATGTGCTTCTTTCTGTTGAAAGAAGTAATTTTATGTCGCAAGAAGTAACCTGGGAGAGTTCTTCATATATGACTAAATGACATCTAAGTTACTTCCTCCTGTGTGCTTCTTTCTGTTAAGGGAAGTAATTTTGTGTGCAGAAAGTAACCTGAGAGGGTTCTCTATGTATGACTAAATGGAGAGACCTCTCCACTAGGCACTGTTGGGCCCATTTACATTCGCCACAAATTAAGCTACACCCAAATAAACGAGGCTGTCAGTGTCAGGTCAGGTCAGCTTAGCTGCTGGGAGGTCTGATAGCTAACCCACATTGTCAGGTTCAGTCAACAGTTCATCACGAGGGTTACCTTCTTCGAAACCAATCGCAGAACCTCTGCCGATTAACCAATTCAGGTGCAACCGTGCAAGAGAAATACACCAGCACAAGGGAGGCAAAAGCACGTGTACGATTCATAGAGAACAGTGATGAGAGTAAAGCTGAAGCTGAAGGTAACCTTGCATCCATGGTCATATTTCCAAGTCTCACACCATCATATCACCATCATATCAACATGATCCAGCGTAGCTTGCTTGCCATGGTGCAGTAGTACATGATGCAAAGTAGTAGCAGAAAACCACTCTTTCAGGAAAATGCAATTTGGCCAGAGGGAAAACAGAACTACCAGATGAAATTCGGTAATGAGGAACACGAAAAAAAAAGTGCAATAGTACATATATTTACAGTTATGCAAAAACAGTGCTTCCCGTAGCCTTGCAGGAGCTATTTTTCTTTTGACTTCATTAAGGGGCTGTGAAACTATGGTTGTTTCCTTTCAGGAAACAATTCGGGGAAAAAAATACAGACCCTCATTCCAACCAATTCGCCTTTTCCACACCACGCTGAAAACACCAACCGAATGGAGTATACAAAACGCAATACATACAGATGACTACCAGGCACTAACCTTTACTTTCAGCTCCCAGAAGCCGCAGTGAAGCAGTCAATATTGCACAATTTGACTGATCTCATAATCCCTCCAAATCTGCCACACCAAGGCATCGCAGGAGTTAAGAGGACATAAAACAACGGGATATCTCTTGGAACAGGAATCCACATTGGAACGTAAAATAGAATGCACATAAGGGTGTATAGACAAACCGATCAATGCTTTTCCGTGGCCTGTCAGGTTGATCCATGCTAGCCCGTGGTTTGTCGAGTTGATCCACGCTTTTCCTGCTTTTATCTCTCCGGTCTATGCTGCCCCTAGGTTTCTCCCGTCGATCCGTGCTTGGTCTATGGTCAATGCTTGACCTTGGTTTGTCCCTAATATCTGTGCTTCTCCTTGAGCTATCCGCGCCTTCGGATCCTGTTTCGCTAGGATCTGAGGGACCTGAACTCTCCGGAGATTCATCTTTCACTGGTGGTGATTTCTCTATTGCTGTGACAAACCTTTTCAGGTGCTTAATGTATTCAGGATATAGCTCCAAATTACAGTGGTTTCCTCCTTTGACCCACAGAGGCTCATACTTCACTTTAGATAGCTCCCACAGTGTCCTCCCGTGAGAACAGTCAACAACCTCATCAGCTGTACCCTGCACACGAGATACGTTTAGTGCCTTTAAGTGCTAAAAAGAAAAAAAAATACGTAGACAATCGGCAGAACAACTTGTAACAAAGTAATTGGACCAACTATTACTTCCTAAAATGAAAAAGAAAATGTTCCTTCTAAATGGCATTAACAACCACATAAACACAAGGACTAAGGATGATGGAATATTATGAAATACTTATGTCTTTCGGGTGTGACACCCATAACCAGCATTTTATATGCTGGAATTTTGTCACATCTCAGTCAAGACTAAAGGTAAAAGGACCTTATGAACAGTGCTACAATAATGTTTTCCTTAGGTCAACTGTGGGAGAAGGTACAGTGTTACAGAGAGATTGTCTAACATGAAAACCAATTTATTGATCCCAAAAGGTATATCAATGCCCCGTTTAGTAACTTTGTGGATACACAAAATTGCACTAGTTCTCTCCACTGAGATACATAACATGCACAGAGCTTAATAAAAATGTCATTACATCAGTGATAACAACTTGGCACATGTTTTGAAAATAACACAGTATGAAAATGATAAATAATCATCAAATGTAAAGCCTTGAACCCAAGTTCCCTATCTGCAAGACAGAATCTAATGACTACAGAAACACACATGCATGTGCGCACATGGAGTTGAGCATTATTTTAAAATATGCTGTCAGACGAATACTCACATGGATTACTAAGACGGGACATTTGACCAGAGGAATTTTATCAATGTTCTGTAGATAAATTAATAGTGATTAGATCAAGTATATAACTAAATTAGAAGGAATAAAGTAAAATAATCACCTTATATATGTCAAACCAGTATGTATGTTTCACAGGATACATCACTCTTAAACCAGATGAAATTGGGCTATGTAGTACAACTGCTCGCAAATGAGATAAACGGGATGCTAAATCCAAAGTAGGGCCACTTCCAACTGATTGACCATATAAAATGATGTTTTCCTCAGAGGCTCCATATGTTTCTATAAGACACGTATAAACAGCTTCTATATCAGCATAAGTATTTTGCTCACTTGGCTGCAGAAGAAAATGGAATTAAACAGGTCAGACATGCTATATTTGAGGAGCTGGAACTCAGGCAATATCATGAAAGAAAACGGTCAAAGGGAAAGTACTTTCCTAGAAAAATGTGAATTTATACCTTCCCAGATGATTGTCCATACCCAGAATAATCGTAACTGCAGGAAAATGTACAGTTCAGAAGTTACTAATGCAGAGTAAAATAGGCACACAAAGTTCATGACTGATGAGGCATCAAAATGAGAGCAGATATATCATGAGCACAATAGGAAGTTTCAAAACAAGCCATAGAGATAATAAAAGCACTAATATAGCAACAAAAAAATGTTGTTGATCCAGTATGAAACCAGATGAAAAATAAGAAAATTTAAGTGGGAGGGAGGTGGCCAGATACTTCATACCACAAGATTTCAATCAGTTAGTTCGTTCAAAAAAAAAAATCAAACTGGTTATGAAGCGTTAGAACCACTGTACAATTCAATGGTTCCAACAAACCAATCAACAGCTCATCCCAACAACTCATTAATAAATATGGCTAGCAAACTAGAAATCCTAATCACCTCAGCAAAACCTGATAACTAAAATGTCTCTATAGAACAAAAGCTATAGTGAAGAGTTCCATAATTCAATCCAATAGCAAAACTTGGATATAGAGAAGCCAGTGGATAACCAAAGTGTAACCAAATAGGAAGTACTGCAAAGATCTCAAACCTACAACTAGAACATATAAAACTTTTAAATTGAGAAACTGGACTTTAGCTGGGTAATGTCGACAAATTTCAACAGTGGCTAACTGTTGGAGTCAAGGGTAAAGAGGAGATACACCGCTAACAATAATGCATGTGCGTAGTGCATTTCATTTGGACAAAGGAGGTTGTTACCGAGGGTTTTACCCAATAGGATGGGTGACAGTGAAAGTTGAAGTTCATGCTGTCAGCAATGTTATCCAAATTCTAACCAAAGATTACCTAGGCAACATGGGTCCCACTACAACTACAACTAGTGCAGCAGTTCTGTAGTACCAACGGGATTATTTAACACTCAACAACAAGTCAAACAAGAATCACACCCAAAAGCCCAGATATAGACGACCAGTCTCCCTTCCCCAGATCCAAGAAGTTCCAAACAACTCCGGTGCTGATGACAATGAAGCAGACGGGCCCTCAATCAATAGTACAGCACATCGACATCCAAACTTTCCAGTCTGCTTAAGTATGCACTAGCAAACAATTACCAGCTTAAATGAAACCCACCCCATGTACACCAGAACCGCCTAACTTTCTGAACCACACATACAGATAAGCTGCACTGTTGCAGCCCAGGACATTCCCACCAATATAACAATTAACACCACTACATAATATCCCACCTTTGCCCCAAGGCACAAACTTCCCAGACAAGTACATATAACAGCAGAATCTAACAGTACCCTTTCACAGATATGGAACCCAACTGCGCACACAACCTTGAACATTTATTTCCCCCATCAAATTAACCTCAATTCTAGATTACAATTTCGATCAATTGACATAACAACATGTTTTTACAAGTAAAAATGAACCGTCTAATTAAGCCACGAAGCCACTAGACTCGAACATTGCTCCATCAATTGCAATATCCCAAATGTACCTTAATAATCAGAAACAAACAGGCAAGTTCTAAACTAGGACATACATGACTTGCAATTGCAATGCCCGCAATAATTAACAGTCCTAACAAGATGTATTCCCTTTTTTATCAAAATCAAGCAGCCTGATACGAATATCATATAGTAGCATGATAATGAAGATAAAGCTGCTCACACAACAAGCAGGATCTCATCGAAAAGCATCCAGTCCTACCCAGCACAGCAAAGCCGCGGGCGAGACAGAGTGGCAACGTACCCCATGAGGTTGACGTTGAGGTGCGTGCTGAGCTCGAGGAAGAGCTCGTACATCTGGCCCAGGTCGGCGGCGTTGCCGTGGGAGTAGAGAAGGGTGAGGCGCGCCCCGGGGTTGCGCACGTACATGGCCACCACCTCCGTGCCGCGCTTAGTGGGCAGCCGTCGCGCCTCCACGCCGCGGCCCCGCGCCACGGGCACCCCGCTGAGCTCCACCACCTCCGAGTCCGCCGCCGCCGCCGCCGGCGACGGCGGCGGCTCCACCCCGTACGACGGCGGGGCCGGCGGGAAGAACGCGAACCGCGCCGCCACCGTCGACGCCACGGCGCCCATCGGGAGCTAGCGCTGCTGCTGGGAGCGAGTAGGGGCGCTCGGCGCTCCGGGTGGCCGGCGGGACTCGAGGTCGAGGTGGAGGGGGTGGAGGAGATGCGCGCGTGGGCGCGTGGCGCGGCGAGCTCGGTTTGTTTAGTGGAGGCTTTCGCGGAAGCTGCCGCCGCGATCGGAGGGGGGAAACGGAGCGGAGCAGCGGGATTAACAAAACAAACTGAGGTGGGACCCGCCGTCAAGTGTTTAAGTGTTTTAGCTGGGCTTGGCTGGATTTCGGATTTCCAAAACCGAAAGCCGCGCTAAATTCGGGGCGAATTTGGAGGCATCCTCACGAAAACGGGCGAAAAAGTTTTTTGTTTTGGCGCCACCTCAATGAAGAACACGGAAAGAAAGCCAACATGTGAAGCGGAGCGGCTCGCTTCAGCGCTGCCGGCGGCGGCAGGGACGCCGTTGCTTTCGGGAAAAGCGCCCCCTTCGCTTTTGCTGATGGCTCGAGCCTCGAGGTGACGGCCGGAGGCCGGAGCCTGTCCCTGACAAGAGGGAACAGGTTGTGTTTGTGTCTTTGGGAAAGAATGTCAGGCTGGCAACGACAACGAGGTCCCGCTTGCTGCCTGCGCATTTCTTTCGGAAAAGGAGTTTGATTTGGAAGCTAGATTTCTATTTAATATAAAAATTTTCGTATTACAGATCGTATCATCTCTCACAGAACACGCTTTCCAATACAAAAATTTCATCACTTTCACCAAAATTTTACGGAACTAAACGGGTAGTAATGTGATGTGAAGCATAACGCACGGCGGTCGCATGTTACTGCTGCTGCATCTCGTCGGAATGCAAGAAGTTGTCAACGGCCGACGACGCTTCACAGGCCAAACAACAGCCCAGGCTCAGCTAAGCACCCCGCAAGCCCGAAAATGATGATTTGCATATCAAGCAGGGGTTGAAAGGCTTAAAGTGGTCTCAAAGACAGCGGAAACGTGAAGCTTAAGCTGGATGGTGAATGAAATTTGGTGTGACAAACAGGGAGCGCTAGTTCTGAAATCTGAATTCCGAAACTTGGTACTTGAAGCATGTACTGTCAAGGATCTCAAACCGAACCAGAGCAGAGCAAAATTCAAGATGTGCTGATATTAGCCGTAAACGTCGGAGGGAAGGCGTATTTCTAGCGGAAACCAGAATTCAGCTTTCAGCAGGACCCCATCGACCAGATCCGTGCAATTGTGCAACCCCGCAGTACTACATCCATGAAGTGAAATCTAAGTTCTAACTCATGATCCTTGGCAAGCATAACAATAGTTGCTTGCATTACCAGTTTTTTTTTAAAAAAAAAAAGATACATATGACGCTCATTATTGTAACAAATCAGCTGAGACTTCGACAACTTGGTGCGGCTCCGCCCATGACATTTGCTTAAATTAAGAGTAACTCCAAGAGACTAGCTATTAGCTTATAACTATCTAAAAAATGAAAAAAAAATCAACAACAATAACATTTCAACGGACTAGCCAAACACCCTGCTAGCTATCCTCGCTAGCTAAACTTGTGTCTTCGCTAGTCAAACACCCTGCTAGCTATCCTCTGCTAGCTATCCTTTACGGCCCTACCACCTCCCGCACGGTCCCCTCCTGCTCCCACCTCCCTCGCGCGGTGGAGAGCGAGAGGAAGGCAGAGGCCGAGCTTCCGACGGCAGCTCCCCGAGTCCGTGGCAGCAGGGCAGCGCGGCGGAGGCCGGCATGCTACGGCGAGCAGGTGAGATCCCGCCGCAGCTCCTCGCCACGCTCGGGGAGTACCTCTCCGTCGGCCTGCTGCAGTGGGCTGGTACTGCCATGGCTTCGCGGAGAGCACAGGAGCAGGAAGGAGGAGCGGTGCGCGGGGATGGTGATCAAAGGAGAAGAAGGCGCGGGGTGGATCCATGGCAGGGTGAAACCGTCGAGGCCACCGCAGCCTCGCGCACCGGCAGTAGTGGTGGAGGTGGAGGAGCACGGATCCGGCGGCGGCGGCCCCTTCCTCCCTTCTTCCCTGCTTTCATTCTTGGGCGCTGCCGTCCCCGCGCCCCGCCAGGTGGTTGGGGATGGCGCGCCTGCCGGTGGGCGCGCGGGCCCCACCCCGTCATGGTGTTTCCTGGGAGCAACGCCAGGAATGGGGGATCCGGAAGGGAGCGGGACCTCCCCGCACGGCTCCCAGTACCCCGGTGCGGGGATTTTTACCCTAAACGGAACGCCACTGGCCACGCTGGCCTTTTAGCGCGCCCACATCGTTCGCCGGTGCGGATAGCCTTAGTCTTATCAATGCTTTATTGATGTCAGCTTTCACAATCAACCATCTGATTTTATCTGTCAAGGTGATGGGATAGGAGTAACATACCACTTACACGTGAAAACCTAGGTTATTGAATGAAAAGTACTGATAAGGGGGCACAAGCCCCCTTACAATTTCAAATAAACATAATAGACATATGCTGACGAGATTTAATATTATGGATACCCAAGATAGTAAAAACAAGCGACTCAGCAGCTATATAGCCTAGCTGGCCATTGGGGGTATGGGGTATTTGAAGCAGTATTTCTGAAATTATTTTACGAAGGAAAACAATAAAAAAAGTGATATTTCTAGATTTATTTCTATGAAAGGAAATGACCAGAAGCCAAAACTATGACATCATATGACATCAGGCAAGGTATCTCCGAGTGGTTTGGTACCCTTCCGAGTGGCTTGGAGCCCTTAAAGGAAAGCCAGACACCTCCGACTAGTGGCTCACTCGATAGGTTCTTGATTCGCACAACAAGTCTCCGTCTCCAACTAGTGATTTCTTCACGACTAAGCAACCTCCGAAAAGACTTGTCCGCCAAGGCAGTCTCCATCGTACCGCGCACTACTCCGCTTATACCAAACTGTGCCCACTTGGTACCTTAGTGGACAGAATGGAATGGGCGCACGTCCATCACCATGAGGACCACAATGGCAACCATCACATTCAAGCTGAAGTTTTTACTCTTTTACCTTTTTTACCGTACACACTCTCTCGTTTTTACTATTTTACAGCCTCCTCTTGAGATATAAAAAGGGAGTCGGGGCCTCCTGCGAGGGGCAGGAAATGATTTCTTTTCTCCTCGCTAGAGGAGCTCTCTCTCTCGACCTTCTTCTTCCTCCGGCCGGTCGCCGGACTCGGCTCGTATACACACCAGAGACTTGGGGAACTAGTCCCTCTCTTGCTTGTTTGTATCCTCCTACTACAAGCCAATGTAAATAACACAAACAACACGAACTGGACGTATAGGGTATTATTCTCCGGAAACCCGAACCAGTATAACTCCTTGTGTCCTCCTTTTGCGCTACCGTCTGAGGCCCGACGTGCAATCCACGAAATTACTATCCGTCAGTTACGGAACGCCAACACATGCATATAATGTACCCATTTGCAAACAAATAGACACGAATTTAAGATAGGTGATGAGAATGGTTGATGGTGCTAGAGGTGGGATGCAAGAGGAGATAATGTAGTTCACTAATAACGTCAGGGACGGAGAGGAGTGATGAAGGCCTCAATAGTGATTGCGGCTACATTGCACGTAATGACAGGCTATGAGAGAAATAGAGTTGAGAGGCAGAAGAAGCATCCATGAGCCGCGTCTTTGGCACGTTGCCTTCATTCAAACATAAGATTTCTCATTGCACTTTAGATTACATACTTTTCTTTCCGAAACACAATGTAGATATATGTTCATAGATCGCATAGTAGACTTTTAAATGCTAACATTGAGGCTTCGTTTAGTTTCCAAAAATTTCTCCATCCACCAGCCACATCGAATAAACGAACACTAATTAGAAGCATTAAATGTAAATTATTGAAAAAATTCATTCCATAACCCCACCTTAAAACTCGAGATGAATATAATGAACTTAATTATATCATGATTAGACAATCTTGTGCTACAGTAACAATCTCTAATGACAGATTAATTAGGCTTATGGATTCGTCTCGCGATTTCCTCTCCATCCGTGTAATTAGTTTGTAATTAATATATATTCAATCCTCCTAATAGGTTTTGAAAGGAGCACCCACAATTTTTTCTCAAATTTTTTGGAACTAAACGGGCCTGAATTTTCATTGACATCTTGCCCACTACAAGGAAATAATTAGCCCTGCATACAAGCAACTAAACTAAGCTTTCTGTACCACAACCTCAACCAGACTAAGGACCTGTTTGGAAGAGTTGTAACAGCATTGTACAAATTGAGATGTCATAGCGTGAAGCCTTTTTACAAACTGAGATGAACATAAACTAGAAGCTAGGTAAATCAGTTTTTTCTTTGTGTTACCGGTGAAGTTGTTTTGAGAAAAAAAAAATCTTCCTAAACAATCTCTTCAGCAAATGCATTGGTGGCCACAAGCCTCCAACTTGTTCAAACTCGTCAGGTCCCTGTGGTGAGCACAATGCAGGTCTTCTTCCTGATGACATGGAAAAGTGGACCTAGCTCAATTTTTTTAATGATACTGGAAGATACTTAGCCGAATTGATTGAAACGACTGTAACCGTCCAGATGTAAGTTCTCTATATCTTGAATGTAGGTACCTATTGTTATTTTTTCTTAATTAATGAAAAACCACCAATTTTCTTTAAGGTTGGCTCACTTTATGAAAGAAGCTTGCCATATGATCGATGAACCTTGGTATCTCGAAAACAAACACCCAGCACTAAACACACACAATGTTACACATTGTTACCGGCAAGGTGGGCAAAGTGGGCGAGCATTTCTTTGCGCAAGCGACTTTCTCCTATCAGCGAGCCCGCCGTATCATCTTTTCACCAACCAATTGCTGTAGACTGTGGAGAAGAATTATGGACCACAAATAATTCACGGCTACTACTACCTTGCAAACCGCAAAGTTAACCAAAGCTAAAAATTAACCACATAGGGTCCATCAGTGAATCAGAGGGTGTTTGGATCCCTTTAGTCACCTGACTAAAGTTTAGTCAAACTAAAAAATTTTAATCACTTCCTATTTGGAGAGTGACTAAAAATAGTCAGCATTAAATGATTCTCTCTCCCTCCCTCCTCCTTCTCTCTCCTCTCCTCTCCCTTTCTTTCTTCTCTCTCAATAAATGCAAAGAGAGAGTTTTAGTCACTAAAAGTTGAGGTACCCACCTCTGACTAAAGTGTGACTAAAACTAGTCTCTAGTCATGTGGGATCCAAACACCCTCTAATTCTCTTGTCGACTCATGCCTCAGCATCTCAACTTGTGGCTCCAATCGAGCCATCTGTAAGACTGTAACTAATCTATCATATATTCATACTCACTGGTTTGATTGGACTGTCGTTATGTGACTAGTTTCCGTCTAACCAAACACATGCTGGTGGTCTCTTTCTTCTTTATTAGGAAAAAAATTAAATAGGTTGACAGTGATAGAAAGATAAGCTTATCACAATTAGAGATCCCAACGATTCTACCATGTACCCATTGGCCAGTTTGGATGCTAAGAATCACAACAGATGAATGTTTCTTTTAAACGAGATAAACGAGCCAGCAGGAGAGCTGCCGCTATATTAATAAAGAGGAAAGACCCTGATGGGGCGAGAAATACGAATTTTGTTTTGTTCTAGGGGTCCCTCAATCTCAGATGCTGTCAGTAGCAGCCTGGGCCCTGGATTTGCCTAATTTGCGTTCTTGATTGCTCGGCGCCTTGACCTTTCAAGATGCAGAAAGATTCAGCACAAGAGAGGGTGTGGCTCTTGGCCCCAAGAGGAGGCAAGAACACGTGTACTGTAACAAGAATGATCTATCTGTACTCTGAATTGTGTAGGTCTTCCTATTTCTGATACCATATTTGTTTGAGACCTCATATACGGCAATGCCATTTCAGCAACGTAATTGGCAGTTAGGAATTTTGCAACTCCCACTACAAATGAAAAGATGGTAACATGGAAATGGTAATAATTTTTATTCTTAATCAAGATATCCACATCTGACAAATTTGAACTCAACTCAGACTTTAGCGCAACTGTAAATTATTGAAATTATTGAAGAGAGAGCATTTTCCAGGCCATAATCTCTTCTCTGCTAATAGCCTAATACAAGCACATAACTTATACATACATTGCAAGCAGCTCAATTGGACACTGAGCCAGTTTGTATACAGAAAACCACCCAACTTCAAGCACCCAATTCTTTCAAGTGACCGGATTCTCAAGTGTGGACAAAGCGATCATATTCATTCATGCATCCAAGTGCATTATCATCTTCCTTCATAGAATCTGAATTTTGCAATTCGAAGTCGTCATGTTTCCTGCATCGACGTCAATTCTCCTTTTTAAGTCTGAAGTTTAGGCCACCTCCTTTTTACGGAAGATCTTCATCACGTCGCTGTATAAGGCGACAGAATTTGAGAGAACAGCGAGCACGATCATGGTCACAGCAAGGATCTTGTCACGCTTGGTAGCAATTCCATAAGAATCCCTGCAAAACAAAAGTCATGTTATTATGTGTTATGCAAAATGTATCAGCTAGTAGGCAATATACACAAGAATACACATTTATTCACCTGAGTATAACCATGGCAGGAAAGATGAAACCGATAAGGACGGCAGCTGTGGCACCAGTAAACTGGAATGCGTCCCAGATGCTTGGTATAAGAATCGCAGCAAGATAAATTACTGTGAGGAGAGAGATGGTGATGATGGCAAATCTCTTGTTGTCATGAGAAATGTGCCTCGATGTGGGGAAGAGCAATCCATCTAAGTTGAGCCGAAGGGCAAAGAAGACAATGGGAAAGACAAGCATGACATGTGCAGCATAGCTCACTCGAACAATATCATCAAAGACCGAGCTGAACGGAATGCCAAGATTTGCATCAAAGTTGGCAAGCACGTCATCCAGTGTGCCCTCACCAAAGAGAAGATATGCAAAAAAGCTTGTGGCAATGTAAACACTGGAGCACAGGACCAGTGATGTTCGCACGATCGGTTTTATCTGTGTTCTGTCTTCAAGTTCATTGTCAATGCTGTGAACTGTGGAATCATGAATAGGATGAATTATAATCTGAATATTTGAAGAATCAGAAAGGTGTTCAATGGTAGTGCTTACCGTTATAGTGGCAGATGTATGCAGTTACAAGAACAGGGACAGCTGTAAAAAGATTCCAGATAGAATTAAGACCATCTAATTCTGGAAAAAGTTTGGGCATCGCTACAGTCCCATTGAAAAGCTTGATGATGGCAATTCCAGCAGTAATTACAACAAAAACCACTGCCAGGGCAACTGATAGCGCAGATGTGTAGCTCAATGAATCTGTGGGAAGTGACAAGATTTATTTTAGTAATATGCAGCTAAAAATAGGGAACATATTGAAGGGTATTTTTTTCTCAACATGCAAACATGTACACATACCCAAACGCTTAAAGCTCACCAGTGGAGCAAACACCAAAAGAGCTGTAGCAAGAAGAACAATAGGACGGGAATTCCACATGTGAGCTCCAAACCAGCCCTCCAGTATGCCACGATGATGAACACTGGCTGATGTTGTTCCAGACAAAACATCACCTATCAAAAGTTTAAGGACCAGTGTTAATCGCGGTCCATTGCATATAAAGCTGTTCATTCTAAGAAACAACATGTTATTCAACAGGAAAATTTCCTTTGTTTTTTTAGCAGGAGAAAAACTCTTAGTCAGGAAGGTCGTAACTAAGTTTCTTGAATTAACCAAAAAGCGGTATGCTGGAAACCCATATCAAAAGCTGGGTGACATGAATTCGAAAATACGTTCTAACTGAAAGTTTTAAGTTAAAATTGGAATTGTATGGGCTCCAAAGGCATGCCCAAAAAGAGTTCTCATCATCTCAGTTAAAAATGATACTAAGTATACCAGAAGAACTAAATTTCTCATACCTAGTCATTTCATCTGCACATCTCAAAATGTTCAAAAGTAATATTTAGAAGTAGAGGATAGAATGCTGAGTTTAAGAGTACCTATGATAATCATGTAAACAATTAGCACACCGACATTGTTTATGATGACGGAAGTCTGCAGTGCGATTCTCCCCCACTGTCCAAAAGCCTCACCCATCAGCCACCCATATGATGTAATCTTGCCCTGGTGGCTGCACCTGACAAGCATGTCGATGGATGCCTCTGTGAGCAGTGCGACAATGATGATCATCAGAATTCCTGGGATAATGCCCAGCATCTTGATACTTGCTGGCAGGGCCATAATTCCAGCCCCAACTATGGTGGTCGACAGATTGAAAACAGCCCCTGAGAACGAAGCACCGTTGAACTCATGAAACCCATCGTCCTCCACCTTGACTGGAAGAAGTGGTGTGGTCTCATCTCTTATTTCCTTATGCGCTGATTGTTGGTTCCCATTTGATGATCCATCTCCGATCGTCATTTTTTTTAATCTGTCACTCTCCTGGATGGGAAATGTTTCCAGTCAGCAGTTCAGTGCAATAGATTACAGATTCAGATGTCCAATTATATACATCCTTTTTTCTTCATATATTTCCTATAATGAAATCTATCTTGTTTTGAGTGGGACACTCAGTTTCATTACCATTTCTTATGTTGTTTAGCTTTAACCCTACTAATTACCTTAAGTAGATGTACAGTTTTGTTAAATCAATACAGATCCATTGAAAAAAGACCGATAGGCAGAGTAGGCAGACAAAATAGCTTAGTAAAACAAAAGTAAGAAGAGAATCGAGGTGGCAAACGCTGATGTGATAATACACGATTCACTTCCCAAAACGAGATTAAGTAAGTAGTAGGCCAGTTAAAGCATGCCCCAAATTCCAATCTTTCCAACACAATTCACATCAACAAACAACTCGAGACAATCCACAAAGGCAACTAGCAGAAACAGTCATTATCAGCCTAAAATCGCCGGACTAGAACCGAACCTACAAACTAGAACTTTCATCTACCGAAATTCACCTCGGATGAAGCCAGTACAATCTCAAAGAACAGAAGGAAATAAACTCTCCCATCATCCAACCCAAGCAAGAAGAAAAAACATCGGGTCCTCACCACGAACTCAACGCAAAGAGGATGGAAAGAGATGGGGAAAGGCCAAACCTTGCGAGACCTCAGCCCTCTGAATTATGAGACCCCTTCTGGATCTGAAGCCAACAACGAACCAATGAACTGAACCAGAGCCAAGCAGGCAGGATTTGTGGGAGACCTCCCTTCCCTTCTCTCCGGTCTCCGCAGCAGCTGCTGGCCCGCCCCGTCGCTTTATAGCCAAGGAAACGCAAAGCTGCATCCAGGTGATACAATCAGCCCAGCCAAAGAATGGATCAAATCGGATCCTGTCGCTGTCCACGCGCTACAGTTCTTCCCCTTGCCCGCGGTGATTCCCCCGTGGCCCGTCGATGTCGACGCAAGAGCCGACTGACCTGACCACCACCCCTCCTCCCTTGGAATCTTGCGGGGGACGGAGGTGGCGTCAGGCGATTGGATCCACTGACGACTGGCCTGCAGTTCCCCTTCCTCCCTATCTTTATCTTGCGCGCAATTCGCGTGCCGTTGCGAACTTGCGACGGCTGCTTGGGCTGGGCCTGGGTCTACGCAAACGCCTCCTGAAGACGTATTTGGTGTTTACGTTAACGAGACAGGAAGACGTATTACTGAGGCACCTCGAAGGCGGAGACGTCTGACCGCGTCCGCGTGACGGCGTGAGGAGTGGGCGGACCCAACACGCACCAACTCGAGACGGGGACGCCACGCCTCACACGGCGACGGCCGCACCACCACTACCCCATCCGTTCCCCTCCCCCACCGCCGCCCCGCCGCCGCCGACGCCCGCCTCCCATGGCTGACTTAGGCGACGACCTCTTCCTCGACGTGGGAGACGACGGGTTCGGCGACCTCTCCTACGTCACCCTCTCCCAGTCCATCGAGGAGGATTTCGCCTGCCCGCGCAACCTCCTCTCCCCCGGGGGCTTCGACCTCGGAACCCTAACCCCCACCCCGGGCTCCCCCTTCTCCTTCGACTCCGACCCCGACCTCAGCGGCCTCTCCTCCTCGCTGTCCCCCTCCCCGCCCTTCTGGGACTGCCTCGAGTCCGAGCTCGCCGACCACGGATTCGAGTGGGAGGACGTCGCCGACGCCGCACCCGGCGTCGGCGGCAGGGGTGGAGCTGATGCTGCTGCTGGCGGCGGTGGAGGCGGAGGGCGAGGATTGGGAGTCGACATCGACCTCGACGCCGACGTGTTCGGGTTCGTCGACGAGCGGGAGATGCTGGGCGTGATGGAGGGGATCGACAGCGGAGAGGACGACTCAATCTTCTCCGACGAGCCGCCGTTCGACTTCGGCGATGGCGACGCGGCGGAGCTCGACGGCATCTTCCGGGGCGGCGTCGGGTGGGAGCTGCTCCCGGTGCCTCTGGACGAGGACGAGTTCGAGTTCGAGGTGCTGCCGGGGCACCTGGCGGACGCGGCGGTGGGCGGGGCTCCGCCGGCGGCGCGCGCGGCGGTGGAGCGGCTCCAGGTGGTGGCCGTCCGAGGGGAGGAGGCTGCGCAGGGGTGCGCCGTCTGTAAGGACGGGATCGCGCAGGGGGAGCTCGCCACGCGGCTGCCTTGCGCCCATTTCTACCATGGGGCGTGCATTGGCCCGTGGCTCGCCATACGGAACTCGTGTCCGGTGTGCCGGTACGAGCTGCCTACTGATGACCCTGAGTACGAGCGGCGGAGGGCGAGGCGCCGTTCCACCTCAACAGCACAGCTGGGTGGCCCGATGGAAATGTGAACATGGGGTGGCTTTGTGGTATGTGTTGGATTGGATGCAATTCCATTATTTCACAGAAGTGAGAAACCTCACTCATTGATTTCGCCAATAGCAGTACTTGTATGGTATGAGATTTTTTAGGATTTAGCTGTTTGTTCCTGGGAGTTGGATGTTAAGAACAATTGTCGTAACATTTGTAAATACATCTTGTTGCTTCAATAACATAGCAAACTCTTTCTTATTGTTTCTTAGAGAATTGATAGTAGAATCTAGAATGCTTGGCTGCAGGTATTTGCTCGCTCAACAAGTGGGATCCATCATAATAGCAGAATAAACATTTTAGCTACTTCATTTCTATGCATGAGGTCACAATTTAGCCATGCCTATCTGCTGGCTTCCCCACTCTAAGTTTTACCATTCTCATATTGAGATTCAATTTGCAAGTGCTTTTGAATGTAGTCAATAGAAGTATGCGATCACTGTTTAGCAGTAGATGATCATTCAAAAATTTGAAATGGTACATTTGATTGATTTATGTCCTTTTTGTACGTGGATGTGTATTGGAGCTAGATCAAATGCTGGAAGAAACCAGTATTAAAATATTAGATGAGTTCTCTTATGCTTATTCAGAAAAAAAATGAGGGAGGCATGAACATTGATTTCATATTAAATGTACTCGGTGCTTACTCAGTATCTGCATTGCTGTGTATGTAGCTCTTAATAAACCTTAGCAACTAAGTTATTCTGGTGATCTTGATACGAAGGTTGTGTACGTAGTTATTTTCTTATACGTACTCATCTGCTCCACTAAGTATTAAAGTTCTCGTATTAGCATAATCCCAATTGATGTATTAAAAAAATCTGTTTACTGCCCAAAAAGTATTGAAACCAATTTTATAAGTTTTTTGAAAGGAAAGTAGGCAAATGAATTATGCAATCATAATAGCAGTAGATGATTGGCTGAAATTCAAAACGATACACTTGATTTATGTATTTTCTGTACTTGGATACCTATTGCAGCTAGATCAACCTGCAATGTCATTTGCACTTGGACTTATTGCAGCTAGATTAACCTGCAGGAACATGCTTGGAGATTTTTTTTTGGTTGGAATACTGTATGAGTTCTCTTATGGTTATTCAGGGAAAAATGAGAGGGAGGCATAACATTGATTATATATTAAACTGTACTTAGTGCTTACTGTTCCTGCTCAATATCTCCAATGTGGTGAATAGCTCTTAAGAAACCTTTAGTTACTAGCTATATTACTCTGCTGATCTTGATACGAACATTGGCCGGCTTACTGTTTCAATAGTTTTGTCTTTTAATTTTGGATTGCCTTCAAAGGAGCCCTTTTTCTAGAGTACTAGTAAGTAAGTAGCCATGCATTCGGTTCAGTAATCTGTGTACCCCTTGACTGTTTGGACAATTAATAGACGACTAATGTCAGATCAGGTAACTTAATAATACTTGCTATGGCAGCAGTGTTTTGCAGTAGATGGTTCTTTTGAATTTAGTTCTTGCAAAATGGTCACTTGATTTTCAACTGTTGTTGACTTCAGTATGTTCTGTAATTACTAATTAGCATGTAGGGGCTGTTTGGGTGTCTCCCTGTGTTATGTGGGGCAAGAAGTACAGCAGGCGCAAGAGGCATAAAACAGGCCAGCCGGCGCCTGAGAGTAGTAGTTAGTTAGGATTATATATTATTAGAGATTATTTGTTGGAGATTTAGTTTAGCTCGGTTTAGAGATTGGTTTAGATAAGTGATTGGTTTAGATACAGTTAGTTAGAGACTTGAGAAAAGGGGAAAGGTTTGGGTCTATAAATATAAAGGCATTGTACTCAAATCAAATCAATCAAGAAATCAATCTTCCCAACCCTCCCCTGTCCAACTAAGCGCAGAGCAGAGAAGGCAACGACCTTCTCCCTCAGCTGCCCCTGGCCGGATTCCTGCCGGCTACTACATTGGTATCAAGAGACCTCTCGATCCTTGGCCACCATGGTTGACGACGCTGACAAGAAGAAGGGCGTGGAGTCCAGCGGTGCCAGAGACCGAAGAGGAATACCGCCAGATGATGATCGCCCTCCTGAAGAAGATGGAAGTACTGGAAGCCGTCGGTGAACGGCTCACGAAGCTGGAGGCCGGGCAGCGGGAGATTCTCCATGCTCGCGCGCCGGAAGTGCTCAGCCTCCGCAAGGACGGCCCGATGGGCAATACGCGCTTCCACAAGTTGGATTTCCCGACGTTTGACGGCGGCGGCGACCCTCTGCCCTTCATCAATCGCTGCGAGCACTACTTCAGGGGCCAGCGCACCCTGGAGGAGGAGAAGGTCTGGCTCGCCGCTTTCCATCTGCAGGGCGTGGCGCAACAGTGGTATATGCGGCTGGAGCGCGACGAAGGAACACCGGGGTGGCGCCGCTTCACTGAGCTGCTGGAGATGCGCTTTAGGCCGCCGCTCAGATCCAATCCCTTGGGCGAGCTGGCCGCCTGCCGCCGCACCGGCACGGTGGCGGACTACCAGGAGAGATTCCTGGCTCTGCTCACGCGCGCGGGTCCCCTCACCGAAGCCCAGAAGATCCAGCTATTCACCGTCGGTCTCCAGGAGCCACTCGCCATCGACGTCCAGCTGCACAGGCCACAATCCTTGGAGGTCGCCATGAGCCTCACGCGCTCCTTCGAACGCTGCAAACAGGTCATAGCCCCACCGCCGGCGAACCCGACGCGCAGCAGCCGGCCGACACCATCGCGGGGACTCTTGACAGCGCCGGCTCCGGTGCTCGCTCTCCCCGCTCCAGGTGTAGGCTCGACATCGACAACGCCAGTCGCCCCTCAGCGCTCCGCGACGCCTGGAACCGTCACGGTGGCCGGCCGCACGGTCCGCCGCCTGTCACCGGACGAGATTGATGAGCACCGGCGCAACGGGCAGTGCTTCAACTGCGACGAGAAGTATGTCCGCGGCCACAATCGCGTCTGCGCCAGGCTGTTCCACCTGGAAATCCACGACGCCGACGAAGAAGACCTCCCTGAAGATCCAGTCGAGCAGCCGCGCATCTCCCTGATCGCCATTGCCGGCGTCCGCACCCGCGACACGATGCAAGTGGTCGTTCGCTTCGGCGGCGTCACCGTGACCGCTCTCCTCGACTCTGGCTCGACGCACAATTTTGTGTCGGCACCGGCGGCGGCTCGCTGCGGACTCTGCTTCATCCCGCGCGACAACATCACCGTCACTGTGGCGAACGACGACAAGGTTCCGGCGACCGGCGTGTTCCGCGACGCGGCGTTCTCCATCGACGCCGAAGCGTTCTGCGCAGACTTCTTCGTCCTCCCGCTTGGGGGCTACGACATGGTGCTGGGCACCGATTGGTTGGCTACGTTGGGGCCGATCCTCTGGGATTTCGGCCGCCACACCATGTCGTTCTGGCGCCACAACCATCGTGTGCGCTGGCGCGACGTGGCCGGACCAGGAGCACCTCAACTACGCGTCTGTGCCATTGAAGCCGCCCGCGAACTGCTTGACCTCCTGCCGGCCGAGTTTGACGATGTCTTCGCCGCGCCATCCGGGCTTCCGCCGCCCCGCTCCAGGGATCACCACATCCACCTCCTACCCGACACGGCGCCGGTGGCTGTGCGCCCGTACAGATATCCCCAGCTGCAAAAAGATGAGCTGGAACGGCAATGCCGCATGTTGGAGCAGCAAGGGCTCATACGCCGCAGCACATCGGCGTTCTCCGCGCCGGTCCTCCTGGTGAAGAAGGCTGACGGGACTTGGCGCTTGTGCGTCGACTACAGAGCACTCAACGACCGCACCGAGAAGAATAAGTTCCCCATCCCCGTCGTCGAGGAGCTACTGGATGAGCTGCGCGGGGCCAAATTCTTCACCAAGCTGGATTTGCGTTCCGGTTATCACCAAGTCCGCATGCACCCGGCAGACATCGAGAAGATGACGTTCTGCACACACGATGATCTCTACGAGTTTCTGGTGATGCCGTTCGGTCTCACAAACGCCCCGGCGACGTTCCAGGCATTGATGAACGACGTGCTGCGGCCCTTCCTTCGTCAGTTTGTCTTGGTTTTTTTCGATGACATACTGATCTTCAGTTCATCATGGTCTGAGCACCTGCGCCACCTCCGCGAAGTACTCCTAGTCATGCGTGACAACCAGCTGTTCTTGAAGCTCTCCAAGTGCTCGTTTGGCGAGTCCTCCGTCGCTTACTTGGGCAATGTTGTCTCTGGTGAAGGTGTCGCCATGGATGTCAGCAAGGTGCAGGCCATTACAGATTGGCCGCGTCCACAATCTGTTCGTGCTCTCTGTGGATTCCTGGGCTTAGCCGGATACTACCGGCGTTTCATCAAAGAATTTGGGACAATTGCGGCCCCCCTGACAAGCCTCCTCAAGCGTGATGCGTTCCAGTGGTCAGCCGAAGCAGAAACGGCCTTCCTCACGCTCAAGCAAGCTCTGACGACTGCACCGGCTTTGGCACTTCCAGACTTCACCAAGCCCTTCATCGTCGAGTGCGACGCGTCCGGCTCTGGCATCGGGGCGGTTCTTCACCAAGCGGACGACGCCATTGCCTTCTTCAGCCGCGCTCTCCCTCCCAGGCACCAGGGCCTTGCAGCTTATGAGCGGGAACTAATTGGGCTATCACAGGCAGTGCGCCATTGGCGCCCATATCTCTGGGGTCGGGCGTTTCTCGTCCGCACGGATCATCAACCCCTCAAGTACATCCTGGATCAGCGACTGGCCACAATTCCACAGCACCACTGGGTAAGCAAACTCCTGGGTTTTGATTTTTCCATTGAATACAAACCTGGGTGCATGAATATTGTCGCCGATGCTCTGTCTCGCCGTGATGCTCCGGACGCACTGCTGCACTCCATCTCCTCGCTGTCGTTTGATCTACTAGAAGACATCAAGCAGGCTGCGGACAGACATGAGGAAGTGATCCATCTGCGCAACCAGATTGAGGCTGGAACACTCGGAGCACCATGGTCAGTGGTAAATGGTATGGTTCTGTATCAGAACCGCATATTTGTGCCTGCGCACTTTCCCTTCCTGCCAGCGATCCTCTCAGCCGCCCATGATGACAACCATGAAGGCATCCAATGTACCCTCCATAGGCTGCACCGGGATTTTCATGTGCCATCTGCTAGAAAGCTTGTTCAAGACTTTGTGTGTGCCTGTGTGATCTGCCACAAGAAGAAGTCATAGCTTATGCATCCTGGTGGTCTCCTCCAGCCGCTTCCAGTACCCTCAGCAGTTTGGCAAGATATCAGCTTGGATTTCGTCGAGGGGCTGCCCAAGGTTGCCGGCAAATCAGTCATACTTACAGTGGTCGATCGGTTCTCGAAATACGCTCACTTCATCCCACTGGGGCACCCATACACAGCTGAATCAGTGGCCAGAGCATTCTTTGCTGAAATTGTTCGTCTGCACGGCATTCCGGTGTCGATTGTCACGGATCACGACCCGGTGTTCACTTCTTCCTTCTAGTGTGCATTGTTCAAGGCCTCTGGATCAACTTTGCTGATGAGTTCAGCATTCCACCCGCAGACTGACGGGCAGACGGAGGCAGTGAACAAGACCATCGGCATGTACTTGAGGTGTTTCACTGGTGACAGGCCGCGCCAATGGCTGAAGTGGCTTCCCTGGGCAGAGTATACTTACAATACAGCGTTTCATACATCGCTGCGGGAGACTCCCTTCCGTGTGGTTTATGGCCGTGACCCACCATCTCTCTGCTCGTATGATGCCAGCGAAGTCCGGGTGGTGGCTGTGGCCCAAACACTGGCTGAGCGTGATGAGTTCTTGCAGGATGTGCGCCTCCGGCTTGAACAGGCACAACAAGTCGCTAAGCTGCAGTATGATGGCCGTCATCGCGCCGTTACTTTTTCTGTTGGTGACTGGGTATGGCTTCGACTGCATCATCGCCCTCATGGTTCCTTGGCACCTTCTTCATCTGGGAAGCTTCGTCAGCGGTATTATGGGCCCTATAAGATTGTGGAAGAGGTCAATCCAGTTGCTTTCCGCTTGGACCTACCACAAGGGGCTCGCTTGCACAATGTGTTCCATGTCGGCCTCTTGAAGAAATTCGTGGGGACTCCTCCAGCCGCACCACCTCAGCTCCCTCTAGTTCATCATGGTGCCATTGTTCCTCAGCCATCATGTGTTCTCCGGCTACGGTTTGAAGGTGGAGCTCGCCAGGCACTAGTTCAGTGGGAAGGACTTCCACCATCAGCAGCTTCCTGGGAGGACTTGGACCAATTCAAGACGCACTATCCCCAATTTCAGCTCGAGGACGAGCTGTTGCTCAAGGGGGGGAGTGATGTTATGTGGGGCAAGAAGTACAGCAGGCGCAAGAGGCATAAAACAGGCCAGCCGGCGCCTGAGAGTAGTACTCCCTCCGTTCTCAAATATATGTCGTTTAGGACAAGCTAGTTAGTTCATTTTTGAACTAGATTGCTTGTCCTAAACGACATATATTTGAGAACGGAGGGAGTAGTTAGTTAGGATTATATATTATTAGAGATTATTTGTTGGAGATTTAGTTTAGCTCGGTTTAGAGATTGGTTTAGATAAGAGATTGGTTTAGATACAGTTAGTTAGAGACTTGAGAAAAGGGGAAAGGTTTGGGCCTATAAATATAAAGGCATTGTACTCAAATCAAATCAATCAAGAAATCAATCTTCCCAACCCTCCCCTGTCCAACTAAGCGCAGAGCAGAGAAGGCAACGACCTTCTCCCTCAGCTGCCCCTGGCCGGATTCCTGCCGGCTACTACACCCTGGCCAGGGAGCACTTGCCCAGGCAGGCCGATCAGGGTCATGCGCTCGGAATCGAGCACCTGGGAGAGCTGCCTGGAGCTGGTAACTTTTCCAGGGTTCAATCCAAATAGGCCTGTAATGCTGGAACAAAACTATCTTGTTGCTACTCGAGTATTAATAGATGAAGCTTCTCGTATATGCTTGATGCTTACATTACAACTTAATGGTTAGTTGGTTACTACTGAGTATTCTAAAATCCAGTTGCCAACTGGGAGCATTTTTAAATTAACACTATTGATCGCTGCTAACCTTGATACACCATACTGCTGGCTATCTTCAATAGTTCTAGCGTTTATATCTCCTTTATGGCTTTATGTTTTCCTACTTCTATAATAGCAGTAGTAGTAGTTTATAAATATGTAAACGTCCATGCTGTTCAATAATGGTTGTTTCAAGCTTTTCCACTTTTTCTTTCCAAGTTTTCAACTGATAGTGGATCTTGTCTGTTCTCCTGATTCCAAGTACTGAAGGTTATTTCCCCTTAGGGCTTGTTCGTGTCCATAGGATTCAATCCGGCCGGAAATGATAGATATACCTAGAAAATCATGATAGCTATTATAGAGAGCCGGATTTATTCCGGATCGAGAATTAATTTACTCATCATGATAGGTATAAATAAGAGACCGAAGAGCCGGATTGAATCCACACCTCTTGACTAGTGGATTAATTCCGGGTCTCTTGGTGCACATATCATGAGTAAATTAGTTGCCGATCCGAAATAAATCCGACTCACTATAGTAACTATCATAATTTTCTAGATATATCTATCATTTCCGGCTGGATTGAATCCTATAGACACGAACAAGCCCTTAGTCAGCTTATGATCATGTCCAAATGCCTGTGAGCAAGTATTTCCCCTTATTCTGCTGATGATCCTGTCCAAATGCCTGTATGGATAGTAATGTTTCACACCACTGCGGATGAGACTCCAATCGACTTCTGTGATTCTGTGCTATACAAATCAAGTAACATGCATGTTCCACGCCTCAGGTCAGATATGAATTGTGTGAGGCCGTGCTTAGTTGCAAGCAGCAATTGTGCCGCAGCTTTCGTTGTGTTTCGAGATTGAAGCGTTTACCCTGTTCGATAGTTCAGTTTGCAGAGTGAAGCATGGTTACACTGAAATTATGAGGTTATGCTGTAAATCTCTTTCATTCCATTTGGTGGCGATCAGAGCATCCTCTTGTAGTTCGTCTCTTGACTAACTCTCAGAAGGGAAGACTGAATGTCGGCAAGGGAGTTTTCATTCGGGTGCCATGCCACTGGTCCGATTAAATACTCCATCCATTCTAAAAATTACACTAATATGCTCGTCCTAAGGCCAGTTTGTCATGGGCATACTTACCAAGTCCGCTAGCATTATGATCCTGTCACTCTCAATACACAGGGTCATGAGTACAGTTTCATAGATAAAATGTAGCATTTAAATCTTGTATGTGTTGTGATCAAATGCACGGGCATGAGCTTTCAGTGGAAGGGCGTGGACATTGGTACTTGTGTCGACCTGGGATTATCACCATGACCCTGAGATCTTCTCTTTCTTCATTTATTTGGTGCCATATCATAAAAAAAAGTTTATGTGGCAGTCTACTAAATGTCGATGATCCTGCCACTGAGACTGGCCTAAACATGTAAGAACATTTATTTAATTTAAGAACGGAGGTAACATTTGATATATGTATGTAGCTGATATTGCACCACGGTTTCGACGTGCGTACGTTTGCAGTGTCCACCCGTCGTGACTATACATCGCGCTCGTGATGGGAAACATCCCATCACGTCGGTGGGCCCTACCTGTCGGTGGCTTCTTCCTCCTCCGTCCGCGCTGCGGTGAGCTCCCCGGCGGAGCCGGGTTAGTGTGGCGGTGGGCGGGAGCTGTCGCGGACGCTGGAGGAGGGCGGCGCGGGGGCTTCAGGTTCGCCGCCGTTAAGGTTAGGGTTAGGGTTTGGGGTTCGGGGCTGCCGGGGTCCAAGGAGCTCCATTGCCGGCGACCTTAGAAGGTTGTCGGCCGGTCGGAGGATGGCGGGTTGGCCAGGCAGTGGGGATGGTCGTGGGGCGGCTTAGGGCCCTGGCGGCGGAAGAGGCGGCCGGGTCAGGTCGAGGCGGGGGAGCAGCTCGGCGGCGGCGGAGCTAGGGTTCCGACGACGGGAGGCAGGGGCGGGGGAAGGGGAAGGAGGAGGCCGCCGCGGGCGCGGTAGGGTCTCGCCGGAGTTCCGCGGCCGCGGTCGCGGAGCTCCGGCGAGACCCTACCGCGCCACGACGGTGGGCGGTGAGGCGGCAGGCGGTGATGGAGGGGCAGACGCGGGGCGCAGGGGCCGGCGCGATGGGATGTTTCTCATCGCGTCTGCGATGTATAACCACACCCGTGTCCACCTTTGATCCTTCCGGCCAGCATAAAGATGGCAACGGGCACAAACCCGTTGGGTTTTGCCATCCCAAACCCATGCCTGCGAATACAAAATCCACCCATTAAAAACCCATGACCCGTGACGGGTTTAATTTTGTGCCCAAACCCATGCCCATCAGGTTAACGGGTACCCACGGGGATCGCCCGTGGGTATCAAATCAAACAACAAATTTGGCATATATGTGTATACATGTGCTCACAATTCTACAAGAAAAAAAATAATATACATGTATATCTTCACAATTTAAAACATACCCATTCAACATTGATGTACATTAACGAAAGTATAGTATTAGCTATCCAATCATAACACCACATGTTAACAAAAGCACTTCATATGAGTGGCATAAATCATAGTATAGATCGCTTAACAATTAAACTCATGATAAGAAATAATACATGCATGTAAGAGGTGGGATTTAGCCATTAAAATTGAGGTATAGGAATGTTGACTTATTTGGTGATATATAGTCGGGTCTAAAAAACTCATGGGTTCACGAGTTTGGGTTTTATGTTCCCAAACTCATGCCCACGAACACGTTGGGTCTCATTTTTCGCCCATTAGTAGACCCATGGGTATAAAAATCAACTCATGCCCCAGAGGCGGGCGCAGGATTCGAACAATGGGTATTCAAAATTTCACATGACAATAATTTTTTTTGTGACAGCCTGAGTTATAGTTTCATAGCACAGAATTAAGTGGTAACGTCATTGATCAATACAATGTATCATAACTTAAAATTTTGCAACTACTAAATGATCCACATATGAAAGTGGCAACATGTAAAACAAGCTGAGGATAATAAAACAGCAAAAAGGTAACAAAGCTTACATGTTACGGGACAACTTTCCGATCCTTAATGCTTTGAAAATGAGTGATGACGTCCTCATCCTTAACTTGCAGAAAGAATTCCCTTTCAATCAATGTGACCAAGCAACCATTCAAATATCTCTGCCCCATCTTGCTTCTTCTCTTGTTTTTTATCAAATTCATTATAGAAAAGACCCTCTCAACACCAGCTGTTGCAACAGGGAGAACAAGCACCAATTTGAGAAGTTTATAAACAATTCATACCGAGAAACCTTTCCATGTTTAACTAGCATCATAGACAACTCTGATAGACTTCTCAAAATTTTGAAGTTTTCATCAGTACTGACATCATTGATATAGCGTTGCAACTGGAAAGAAAGATGGTTCCTTTCTTCAAAATCAAAGTCACACGGATAGAAACTAGCAAGTTTAACCAAGTTCTCAGCATTAAAAGAAGAAAATGCATTGGCTGGACTGAATGATGACATGCATCTAAGTAGCTCCGTGTTTACCTCATCAAACCTATTATTAAGCTTCTGAACTTGCTTATCAATCACACCCAAAAACATATCAGCATGAAACCGGTGATAATTAATGGCACCTATGTAGAACTTCTTTGATCTTTGCATAGGAATGTACTTGCCATTCATGTCAACAACTTTAACTTTGTGCTTCTCACAAAAAGAAGTGACCTTGGCAAGGAATTCTTCCCATCCAGAATCTTGCCTCAAAACATCCAGTTCTACCTTTGTGAACTCCAAAAGATCAATTGCATTTACAATATCTTGCTCCCTCTTTTGCAAAGCATTGCACAAGTCATTTGTGTATCCAAATATTTCATTCATTGTTGACGGCTGTTGTAACAACCCGGGTTTTCAAAAGAGGAAAACCCGTCATCCTGTACTCGCGATAGTCCCTGGATCAGACGCTATCACGCACAGACATCCATCGCAAATAAATATCACAACCATACAACGAAATTAAGCATCAAAGTATTAATAATTATTACAAGTCCTGAATAAAGGAGTACATCATTACACGCCTCTTGGCGGAATAACAGGAATAAGAGCCTACGCAGCGGTAGCTAGCTTCCAGAAGGTGTCTCCATCTTTATTCCTCTCCCACAGGCATCCTTGAGCGAAGCGACGCGCCCCTCAGTCGTACCATCCGTCGGCGTTGTTGTCGAAGTCTGACTCGTACCCTGCAAGCTCAGGGGCTATCCCCAAGGATTGGGATAGGTCCACGTCACCAACCGTATGCAAGCTTTAAGTGGCCTACTTCTAAAGGTAAAGAAAGGAACAAGGTAGAGGCTGGGTTTTCCTAAGCAGCAGTAGCAACATAAATAGAATAACATCTCCAAAACCCTCCAATTCTCATAGCACTCATCCACAAACGGTTACACCTGGTCACCCAGATCACCATCACCTGAACCTATCTCCAGCTAGGGTCGGTGCGAGAACTCCCACTCCTCGCACCTCAATGATTGCACCCGAATCCGCGAGGCAGAGGGAGCAACTCCCCTCTCCCCGAGTACAACCACAGCTCACCATACACTCAAATCCTATAAGGGGAGGTAGAAATCCCAAAACGTAAGAGTCGGAGTAAACAACGGGCATGTCCATAACCGAGGATGCGGCTATACGTATAGATCTAAACTCTGCAGAGCGTGTACACCAGTACCCAACTCGGAATAGCACCCGGACGGTGTACGGCCGACCGAGCCTATCCAACCGAACGAACACCTAGGAGTTACGATTCCATCCTGCATCCGGGTCTCGATGCGGTCCCTCGCAAAGGACCACCCCAGAACTGTGAACATGCCCCCGTGTGGCCACACGGGGAGCGCCGCAAAGGGAAAAGGACTTCACCCGATACCCTCTCACTGATACCCTCTATCCTACTAGCAGGTATGGTATCGCACTTGCTAGGGTCGACCCGGCCCTATCCCTACTCTCGGCGAGGTGGTGTGTACGAAAGTCTCGTGTAATAAAGCGACCCACTCGGTTTCAGACCGGGGCGAGCTCCTGTCCTCCAAGTCATCACAAAAACCCCAACACCTGTGCTCCGAAAACCGTGTACCCACCATAGGTACAAAATGGGAATCACCCGAGAAGACGAACCCTGGCCCCCGATCTCGGGTCGGGTTGTCTTGAGCTCACCCCCGCCAAGTCACCCAAAACACCTTCTCCTGCCAGTTTTTCCCCACACACACCAAGAAAACTACCACATAGTCCCAACACATGCACATCGAAGCTCAGCGTATAATCATGCATAAATATAGTAGTAGTAGTAGGTCAATCAAGGACAAGGTAAATAAAAAGGGCAGTGCAAGGTTTAATCATAACCATCATCATGCATAAGTAAAGCGCTAGCAGTTCTAATGGCAATGCCTAATGGGCATTCAAAGTAGGTCGGGCGTGAACCTGGGAGCGGGTAGTCGTCGTAGCCGAGGTCGTCGTCGTAGTCCTGGTTCAGCTCTCCGGCTCCGGTAGCTCCTAGAATCGTAAATAAATAAATAAACACGGCTGCTAAAGCAATAACTCCAAGAGGAAAAACAATTAAGACCCAAAAAGGAGGCAAACTCTAGCCTAGCACGGAGTTTGAGTTTTTAGAAGATTTTAGGCAAAGGTTTTGTATTTTTCGAAGTTAAAACGGATTTATTATGAATTTTCTAAAGGAAAATACATTTCTGAAATTAAAATATGTATATACAATAGCACAGACTTTAGGCTAGCTGCAGGGTGGCTCTAGCTGGCTCAAACTGGGCTTTAAGCCGGCTGCTGGCTAGCTCCAACGCCGACGCGGCAGCGACGCGTGCGGCTTTAAGCCAGCGCCTGCTGGCGTGGCAGGCTGATGCGGCGGCCACGTGGCGGGCGCACGGGATCCCGCCCGGCATCCCTGCGGCGCGGTGAGGAGTAGGCAGGCGTGTGGCACGACCGTGAGTGGCCGGGCGCACGGGATCTAGCCGGACGGCTCCGGCTTCACGGCGGGCTCCCTTGGACGGCCTTCCCCGCCTCCTTCTCCTCCCCCCGTTCTTCTTCTTCTCCGGCGGCAGTGGAAAGGGGGAAAAACCTCAAGTGCGGCTAGGGTTGGGAGGCGCGGCTGCGGCTGTGCTTATAAGGGTGAGCACGCGCGTTGTGAGCGGTTGGATGCGCGGCGCTGAGGTGGCGTGCATCCACGGCATCGCCACGGGCGAGTACGGCGAGCTCGCAGAGCTGGCGCGCACCGGATTGGGCGCAGCGGTGAAAAGGGGAAAAAGCAGAGGGAGAGGGAAACGACGACGTGGCGTATGACATGCAGGCCCCGGCTGTCGGTGAGAAAAGAGAGAGGAGGCACTAGCGGGCTTTGCTGGGCTGCGAAACAGATGGGCCGACGGGTGTGTAGGGGTGGAACGGTGTTCGAGGAAAAAGACTAGGGGCCTCCAACAGACTTCAGAGGTGGAGTTCGAGGCCCAACACAGGTTTGGTCTTTTTCCTATTTCTTATCTCTAAACCCTATTTCCTATTTGATTCAAATTTGAATTAGAATTCAAATTTGAATCTCACTCAAAACAAATCCAAATAAAAGCCAAATAACTCCAAGGTTCTCACACTAGCATTTTATATTTCTTAGAATTTTTAATGAACTCAAAATAAATCTAGGAATATTAGGAGAGAAAAGAAGACATCCTTATCTAAATTATCAAGCCCTCCAATAATTCACCAAAATTTTAAAATCCTCATTTTCATAACTAAACATTCCGTAATAAAATTACGAGATGTTACAGACTGCCCCCCTCAAAAGAATCTCGGCCCCAAGATTAAGAACTTACCTTCGGCTCGAAGAGGTGAGGGTATTTCTCCCTCAAGACCGATTTTTTCTCCCACGTCGCTTCTGCCACAGACTAGCCTGAAAGCTGTTGTTGTAAGAGAACTCAGCGTAGGGCAGACTCTTCTCCCAATCGTTGCTGTATGTCAACACACAAGCTCTCAGAAGGTCTTCGAGAACCTGATTCACCCGTTCAGTCTGTCCATCTGTCTGAGGATGAAAAGTCGTACTGTAGTCCAAGTGTGTGCCCATTGAATCATGCAGACTCTTCCAGAACTGAGCAGTGAACTGAGGGCCACAATCAGACACAATGCTACATGGTGCTCTGTGCAACCTCAGGATGTGCTCCACGTAAAGATCGGTCAACTAGCTCACAATGAATCTGTTCTTCACCAGTATGAAGTGTGCTACCTTAGTCAAACGGTCCACAATCACCCAAATCGAGTCATTTCCCTTCTGCGTGCGAGGTAGACCTACCACGAAGTCCATGCTGATATCATCCCATTTCCATTGAGGTATCTCTAGTGGCTGTAGCAGGCCGGCGGGTCTTTGATGCTCCGCCTTCACTCTCTGGCATGTGTCACATCGTGCAACATACTCAGCGATGTCCTTCCTCATATTCTCCCACCAGAACCGACTCTTCAAGTCTTGGTACATCTTGGTGCATCCAGGGTGAATAGAGTACGGAGAGTCGTGAGCTTCCTTCAGAATCGTCTTCTGAATCTCCCCAACACTAGGCACACATATGCGATCCTTCAACCATAACGTGCCTTGCTCATCAATGCGGTAGTCAGGAGCCTTACCTCTCGTCAGAAGGTCTTTTACTTCTTCAATCTCTGGACACTCCTTCTGGGCTTGCCGGATTTGGTCTTCCAGACCGTACTTCACCCTCATTTCATTGAGCTGACCCTTCTCAACAATGTCGAGCTTCAATCTTTCCATCTCTTTGTACAACTCTGGTTGTTCCTCCTGCACCATCAGGTTGTTGCAATAGTTTCTTCGGCTCAAAGCATTGGCCACAACATTCGCTTTGCCTGGGTGGTAGTGAATGTTGAGGTCATAGTCCTTTATCAACTCCAGCCATCTTCACTGCCTCAAGTTCAACTCTGACTGGGTGAAGATATACTTCAGACTCTTGTGATCCGTGTAGATATCACATTTGTTGCCCATCAAGTAATGCCTCCATATCTTCAAAGAATGAACAACAGCTGCCAGTTCGAGATCATGTGTTGGGTAGTTCTCTTCGTGCTTTCGAAGCTGTCTTGAAGCATAAGCGATTACCTTGCCCTCTTGCATCAGCACACAGCCAAGACCCTGCCTTGAATCATCACAGTAGACCACAAAGTCCTTGTTGTCATCGAGAAGCGTCAACACATGAGTTGTGGTGAGTTGGGTCTTGAGCTCTTGAAAGCTTGCTTCACACTTTTCTGGCCACACGAATGGTGTGTTGTTCTTAAGCAACTCGGTCATCGGCTTCAGAATCTTGGAGAAATTCTCGATAAACCGGCGGTAGTATCCTGCCATACCGAGAAAACTTCTGATTTCTGTCACTGTCTTGGGCGACTGCCACTTTGACACAACTTCGATCTTCGAGGGATCAACAGCTACTCCTTCACCTGACAACACATGCCCAAGGAATACGACTTCTTCTAGCCAGAACTCGCACTTTCTGAACTTGGCATACAACTGATTCTGCCTCAGCTTTTCCAGCACTATCCTCAGATGCTCTTCATGCTCTTCAGCAGTTTCCAAGAAGATCAAGATGTCGTCAATGAAAACCATGACAAACTTGTCTAACTCGCCCATGAATACCTTGTTCATCATGTTCATGAAGTAAGCTGGGGCGTTCGTAAGACCGAACGATACGACAGTGAACTCATACTGCCCGTACCGGGTCACAAACGCTGTCTTGTAGATGTCCTCGGGGCGGATCTTCATCTGATGGTAGCCGGATCGAAGGTCAATCCTGCTGAAGTACTTTCCCTTTCTCAATTAATCGAGCAGGTCATCAATGCGTGGTAACGGGTACTTGTTCTTGATGGTTACCGCATTAAGAGCGCGGTAATCAACGCACAGTCGTTGCGTTCCATCCTTCTTCGGTACAAACATCACCGGTGAAGCCCAAGGTGATGCACTTGGTCGGATGTACCCCTTCTGTCGGAGAGCTTCTAATTCCTCCTTCAGCGTTGCCAGTTCTAACTTGCCCATTCTGTAAGGACTTTGCACCACGGGTGCTGTACCCGGCACAAGGTTGATCACGAACTCCACATCACGGTCTGGTGGTAGCCCCGGTAAGTTATCAGGAAAGACATTGGGGTACTCACAAACAACTGGAACATCGGCCACTGTCTTCGTAGTGAGGTTGTACACTGCAGGTATGTCTCGTGACTTCGACGGCTCAAATGTGATCTTCGTCCCCTTGGGGTGTATCAGGGTCACTTGTCGAGGTGACGAGGAGATAACTCCCCTGTGAGCAGTGATCCAATCCATGCCCAGAATAACATCAATCCCATTGGACTTCAGCACGGTCAGATCTCCGAGGAACTTGTGACCCTTGATGAACATTTCCACACCTTTGCATAGAAAGGTGCACCTGATATCTCCGAGCGGCGAGCTCGTCACAATAGGTTTCGGTTGGGGAGTCATGGGGAGAGACATTTTGTTTACAAAGTTAGAGGATATATAAGAACTAGTTGCACCAGTATCAAAAAGAACCAAAACTTTTGTACCACAATCTAAAAACTCACTGATCACGACGTCAGGAGCGTCGACAGCCTCCTCCTCAGTCAGGAGGTTGAGTCTCCCACAGTCAGCGGTCTGCTGGGGAGCAGCCTGAGGTGGCCTTCCTCCTGGAGCTGGTGCCTTGGCAGGTGTAGTAGAGTTCTTCTTGTTGGGGCACTCGAACGACTTGTGGCCTTGCTTGCCACAGGCGTAGCACGTAGGTGTGAAACCTCCAGTGCTGGGTCTTGACGCGAACTGCTGGGGGCGGTTGTAGCCACCACCCTGCTGCTGGTAGTTGGAGCTCCTTCCCCCTGGGTACGGTGCACAGCTTCCTCTGAAACCACGTCCGGGCTGGTTGTTCCCCGGGCGGTAGCTCCCTCTCAGCAGGTTGCTCTGCCCACTCCTCGGTCTCTGGAAGGATCGGTCGCCATGGTCCCGATCTCCCATCCTCTTCTTGCCCTTCATGCGTTCTTCGTGACCCCTCCTTTCTTCCTCGAGCGCGATCGCTGTGTTCACCAGGTGGCGAAGGGACTTGTGCTCACTGGCCTTCAAGCCCTGGTGGAGACCATGGTGGAGGCCTCGCAGAAACCAGAACTGCTTCTTGTCATCGGTGTTGGTGTCATCGGGGGCATAGCGCATCATCTTCATGAAGTGCCTCTCGTACTCCTCCACCCTCATTGCACCCTGAGTCATGGTGCGGAACTCCTGGGCATTCTAACTCATGAGTTCCCTCAGCAGGTACTGCTCACGGAACACCTCACAGAACTCTAGCCAGGTGATGGTTCGGGTGGCTGTCAGAGTAGTTGTCCCACCAAGACTTGGCAGGACCCTCGAGCTGGTGGACGGCGAGAGCCACACACTCTTCATCAGTGTAGGCGGTGAGGTCGAGCTTCGTCTCGATCACGCAGAGCCAGTCGTCGGCTTCGAGAGGGTCATCCGAGTAACTGAAGGTAGGGGCCTTCAGGCGGAGGAACCTCTCGATCTTCTTGGCGAAGTCCTCCTCTGGCGGGATGTTGCGGTTCCCACTGTTGACTCGGTTATCGATCGCGTCAGCCATCCTCTGCAGTAGCTGAGTTTGAGCAGCCATCACCTTAGCCAGGTTAGGCGGTAGAGGTGGCGGTGCTTCTCCACGACCACGACCATGACCCTAGGGAGCTGGTGCCGGCTCAGGTTCTCCTTCAGCTTCTTCCTCTCCTTCTCCAGCATCGCCTTGACCGATGGGCGGAGGCGGCAGTGGTGGCACCACAGCACCTCGGCCTCGTCCCACTCCTCGGACGATTGCGTGTCCATGACCACGAGTGGCAACGCGTCCACGCCCACGTGCGGGAGCTCGGCCACATCCACGGCCACAAACTGGCGGGACCACTTCTTCTTCCTCGGCCTCGGCCTCCTCGAGGCAGGCCAACAGACGTCCAGACCTCTTGATAGACATCTTACTGAAAACATGACCTAGGACAAAAGGAACCTTTAGATACGTCACTCACCCACAAATTGAGTCTGATATACAAGCATGAAAATATTTCTACTAATATCATTCCAACACTCAAAGGGAAAAAGCAATAAGAACGATTAACTCCATTAAAACCAAACAATCAGCATCCAATATGAGTACATAAGTTTCCTCGAGGTTGACTCAAGCCTTGGAGGTCACACACAGCATCGATCTAATATAGCATTACATGATCTCAAAAGGGTGTGCACATCTAAGGTGTGACAAGACTCATAACTCCACATGCACCGGAACAGGCTCTCGGCTGCATGGGACAACTCATGGTAGCTTCCTATCTTACAACTCTACTCTTATTAGCATGATCTCGCTCCAGCACCCTACTCGGTGCGAGCCCTCTTGTACGTCACTGGGCGACGGTCCTCGTCGGGGTAGTCTCTCGGGAACATCCGGGTCAGCATGGCGTGAGTAGCCCTCACCTCCTCGGTCTCAACCGGGGTAGGCATGTCAGCCATCGAACACAGGTGTAGCCTTAGAGCGGACGGGTGCAGCTTGAAGATCTCCTGGCGGATCTCCCGCTGGTCCTCTGGCGGCAGCTGACTGTTGAGCTTGTGAAGCTCGTCCACACGTAGAGAGTCAACGTCCTCCCACGTCCTCAGCATCCTCTTGCACTTGTCCAGCAGGTACACGGAAGTCCTGGTGAGTGCAGCGAGGTTGGCGGTGTTGGCGTCCTTGTCCTTCGAAAGCTCGGCAACCTTGATCTTCTCACGAGCGAGACGGTGTCCCTGTGCGGCGAGCAGTGCATCCTTCTGGTTCAGCTTGTCGAAGAGGCGGCTGAACTTGGCCTCCTGCTTGCGAAGGTCCTCCTTAGCGTAGAGCATCTCCTCACGTGCTGTTACTCTCTGCCTCTTCCTGCACCACCAAAGTGTTGGAGTGGCATAGCCCACGCTCGAGCTGCTGGACTCGCTGGCGTAAGGTACGATTCTCCACATCCAACCTCTGGCAGCGGGGTAGAAGCTGACGGACCTCTGTCGTAGTATGCTCCAGTCTTCCGAAGAGTCCGTTCATCTACTCGCCCAGTCTGCGGTGTGTCGAGGTCCACGAGGTAGCTCCCTGTCATGACGAGCGCCTCGTCGGACTCGCGTAGAGGAGCCTGGAGAACCTTCTCCTCGTAGAGTGCCGAAGGGTCAGGCAGTCCTCCCACGATCGGAGCCACTCTGTAGTAGTCCTGGGGGATCAGCCACAGGTCTCCTGTCTTGAACACGTCACGGTACCTAGCCAACAGGTGGCGAAGTACATGGCTGCAGGCGGTGTCGACAGCGTTCCTCACGTTCAGCCCTGTGCTGTGCTCCAGCATCCCGGAGAAGTCTGGACGCGCCGGGTGGGGTAGGACGGCCACCGTGCATAGCACTACTGGGCCTGACAGGGTCGGTACGTCCTCGGAGCGGTTGGTGACGTGAGTCGGGGGAATCCCCAGCCTGAGGACGACCCGGTCCACCCAATGAGCAAGACCCTCCATGTGCTCCGGGAGGATCTCTGTCTCCTGACGACTCATTTCCTGTGACACGGAAGAAATTTCTAGTTAGCGCAGGTGAGATAGAGCTTTTCAAAGAAGGATAAGTTTTGTAATATATGCCAAGAATTTGTATATAGCAAAAGAGATCATTTAGAGTCCTAGTTTCTATCGACCATTTCTAAGGGCACGTGCTACGGTCAAGTATGGCTCTGATACCATCTGTAACGACCCGGGGTTTCAAAAGAGGAAAACCTGTCATCCTGTACTCGCAATAGTCCCTGGATCAGACGCTATCACGCACAGACATCCATCACAGATAAATATCACAACCATACAACGAAATTAAGCATCAAAGTATTAATAATTATTACAAGTCCTGAATAAAGGAGTACATCATTACACGCCTCTTGGCGGAATAACAGGAATAAGAGCCTATGCAGCGGTAGCTAGCTTCCAGAAGGTGTCTCCATCTTTATTCCTCTCCCACAGGCATCCTTGAGTGAAGCGACGCGCCCCTCAGTCGTACCATCTGTCGGCGTTGTTGTCGAAGTCCGACTCGTACCCTGCAAGCTCAGGGGCTATCCCCAAGGATTGGGATAGGTCCACGTCACCAACCGTATGCAAGCTTTAAGTGGCCAACTTCTAAAGGTAAAGAAAGGAACAAGGTAGAGGCTGGGTTTTCCTAAGCAGCAGCAGCAACATAAATAAAATAACATCTCCAAAACCCACCAATTCCCATATCACTCATCCACAAACGGTTACACCTGGTCACCCAGATCACCGTCACCTGAACCTATCTCCAGCTAGGGTCGGTGCGAGAACTCCCACTCCTCGCACCTCAATGATTGCACTCGAATCCGTGAGGCAAAGGGAGCAACTCCCCTCTCCCCGAGTACAACCACATCTCACCATACACTCAAATCCTATAAGGGGAGGTAGAAATCCCAAAACGTAAGAGTCGGAATAAACAACGGGCATGTCCATAACCGAGGACGCGGCTATACGTATAGATCTAAACTCTACAGAGCGTGTACACCAGTACCCAACTCGGAGTAGCACCCGGATGGTGTACCGCCGACCGAGCCTATCCAACCGAGCGAACACCTAGGAGTTACGATTCCATCCTGCATCCGGGTCTCGATGCGGTCCCTCGCAAAGGACCACCCCAGAACTATGAACATGCCCCCGTGTGGCCACACGGGGAGCGCCGCAAAGGGAAAGGGACTTCACCTGATACCCTCTATCCTACTAGCAGGTATGGTATTGCACTTGCTAGGGTCGACCCGGCCCTATCCCCACTCTCGGCGAGGTGGTGTGTATGAAAGTCCCGTGTAACAAAGCGACCCACTCGGTTTCAGATCGGGGCGAGCTCCTGTCCTCCAAGTCATCACAAAAACCCTAACACCTGTGCTCCTAAAACCGTGTACCCGCCATAGGTACAAAATGGGAATCACCTGAGAAGACGAACCCTAGCCCCCGATCCCGGATCGGGTTGTCTTGAGCTCACCCCCGCCAAGTCACCCAAAACACCTTCTCCTGCCAGTTTTTCCCCACACACACCAAGAAAACTACCACATAGTCCCAACACATGCACAACGAAGCTCAGCGTATAATCATGCATAAATATAGTAGTAGTAGGTCAATCAAGGACAAGGTGAATAAAAGGGGCAGTGCAAGGTTTAATCATAACTATCATAATGCATAAGTAAAGCGCTAGCAGTTCTAATGGCAATGCCTAATGGGCATTCAAAGTAGGTCAGACGTGAACCTGGGAGCGAGTAGTCGTCGTAGCCGAGGTCATCGTCGTAGTCCTGGTTCAGCTCTCCGGCTCCGGTAGCTCCTAGAATCGTAAATAAATAAATAAACACGGCTGCTAAAGCAACAAATCAAAGAGGAAAAACAATTAAGACCTAAAAAGAAGGCAAACTCTAGCCTAGCATGGAGTTTGAGTTTTTAGAAGATTTTAGGAAAATGTTTTGTATTTTTCGGAGTTAAAACGGATTTATTATGAATTTTCTAAAGGAAAATACATTTCTGAAATTAAAATACGTATATACAATAGCACAGACTTTAGGCTAGCTGCAGGGTGGCTCTAGCTGGCTCAAACTGGGCTTTAAGCCGGCTGCTGGCTAGCTCCAACGCCGACGCGTTAGCCACGCGTGCGGCTTTAAGCCAGCGCCTGCTGGCGTGGCAGGCTAATGCGGCGGCCACGCGGCGGGCACACGGGATCCTACCCGGCATCCCGCGGCGCGGTGAGGAGTAGGCACGCGTGTGGCACGGCCGTGAGTGGCCGGGCGCACAGGATCCAGCCGGATCCTCTACGGTGACGTGTGTGTGTGGTGAACGGTGTGAAACAAAACCCTTGGGGTTTTGGCCTGGTCTGGCTGGTGTTCGACGAAATGCCGCAGAGGAGCGGCGGTGCGGTTTAGGCTCGCCAGCGGCGAGGTGGGACCCCGGCTGGACATCATGTAGCAAGGCTTGACTCGGGAGGCGCTTGCGCATATGGTAGGGCCAAGAAAGGCCGGACCTTTGGCCGGAGCGATGCTCGACGGCGACGGTGCGGTGATGGGCGCGACGATGCAGTGTGTTGATCGCCGGCATTGGCGCGCGGGTGTGCCAAAATGCCAGGCGTGCGCGTGCGTGCATCTGGTGAAACTTTCTGGGCCAAAAGATTGGGGCTTTGCCCCTTGCCCATGAGCATAAGGCCGGCTCGGTCGAGGTGGTGCTCTGGTCGGCGGGTGCAACAGCGGAAAGCAGGGCAACTGCCGCTGGGCGATGACGCGCGTGAGTGCGCGGTCACACCGATGACGAGATGAGCACGACAAGACCCTAAAGGCAGGGCCTTTTCCTTCCCTGCTCGCGCGTGCACGAAGGCAACCCGCACGACGATGGCCACGGCGGCGCGGCGAGCAGGTCATCGGAACCTCCGGTGATCAAAGTGGAAAATGGGACAGAGCCAAGTGGTGAGCGCGCGTGTTGTCGACGGCAGCGGCACCTACAGGCGTAAGGCTCGGCTTGATGGCTGGCGTTACAAGCGTCGGCGGTCAGCGGCGGCGACACGACACGTGCAGAGGCGGACACGGGGTCTCAAGGTGGGGTCTTTCCTCCCTCGGCGCGATGCCCGACTCCACAGACAAGAGAGAGAGGCGACAGGCTCACCTGATGACCTCTGGTCGACGTGGAGTGCGGCGGTGGAGCGGGACAGAGCAGAACGGCGGCGGAGCGAGTTGGAGCAGGGGAAGCAGAGGTGTGCGGAGCGGTTGGGTCCGCACCGGCTTCACGTCGATCAGCTGCTCCCGCGGACGGCTCCGGCTTCACGGCGGGCTCCCTCGGACGGCCTTCCCCGCCTCCTTCTCCTCCCCCCGTTCTTCTTCTTCTCCGACGGAAGTGGAAAGGGGGAAAACCCCAAGTGCGGCTAGGGTTAGAAGGCGCAACTGTGGCTGTGCTTATAAGGGCGAGCACGCGCGTTGTGAGTGGTTGGATGTGCGGCGTTGAGGTGGCGCGCATGCACAGCGTCGCCACGGGTGAGTACGGCGAGCTCGTCGAGTTGGCGCGCGCCGGATTGGGCGCGACGGTGTAAAGGGGAAAAAGCAGAGGGAGAGGTAGACGACGATGTGGCGTATGACATGCGGGCCCCGCCTGTCAGTGAGAAAAGAGAGAGGAGGTGCTAGCGGGCTTTACTGGGCTGCGAAACAGATGGGCCGGCGGGTGTGCAGGGGTGGAACGGTGTTCGGGGAAAAAGACTAGGGGCCTCCAACAGACTACAGAGGTGGAGTTCGAGGCCCAACACAGGTTTTGTCTTTTTCCTATTTCTTATCTCTAAACCCTATTTCCTATTTGATTCAAATTTGAATTAGAATTCAAATTTGAATCTCACTCAAAACAAATCCAAATAAAAGCCAAATAACTCCAAGGTTCTCACACTAGCATTTTATATTTCCTAGAATTTTTAATTAACTCAAAATAAATCTAGGAATATTAGGAGAGAAAAGAAGACATCCTTATTTAAATTATCAAGCACTCCAATAATTCACCAAAATTTTAAAATCCTCATTTTCATAACTAAACATTCCGTAATAAAATTACGGGATGGTACAGACTCCCCCCCTCAAAAGAATCTCGTCCCCGAGATTAAGAACTTACCTCCGGCTCGGAGAGGTGAGGGTATTTCTCCCTCAAGACCGATTCTTTCTCCCACGTCGCTTCTCGCTCAGTGTGATTGCTCCAAAGCACCTTGCAGAAGCAGGTGGTGGTACTCCTTGTAGCTTTCTCGGCCCAATCCAGTATCTTTACCGGATACTCCAAGTATTCTAGATTGTCTTGCAGGTCGATAGCATCGGTGGAGACATGCTTGTCAAGCTTAGGGTCGAGGCATCCCCGGCGTTGCGATATGTGAAACACAGGATGCACTCCCGCAAGATCTGGTGGTAACTCCAGCTTATAAGCAAGTTTACCTACCTTTGCCACAATCTTGTAGGGTCGAACAAACCTTGGGGCTAGCTTCCCCTTCACATGGAACCTCTTCGTGCCTCTAAGCGGTGACACCCTCAGAAGGACGTAGTCACCTACTTCGAAGGAGATATCCCTTCGCTTTGGATCAGCATAGCTCTTCTGCCTGCTTTGAGCTATCTTCAGGTTCTCTCTCACCTTAGCCACATTTTCCTCAGATTCAACAATGGAAGCAGGACCAAAGAAAGTCCTCTCCCCCACCTCAGACCACATCAACAGGGTTCTACATTTTCTTCCATAAAGAGCTTCAAAGGGTGCCATTTGCACACTAGCCTGAAAGCTGTTGTTGTAAGAGAACTCAGCGTAGGGTAGACTCTTCTCCCAATCGTTGTTGTATGTCAACACACAAGCTCTCAGAAGGTCTTCGAGAACCTGATTCACCCGTTCAGTCTGTCCATCAGTCTGAGGATGAAAAGCCGTACTGTAGTCCAAGTGTGTGCCCATTGAATCATGCAGACTCTTCCAGAACTGAGCAGTGAACTGAGGGCCACGATCAGACACAATGCTACGTGGTGCTCCGTGCAACCTCAGGATGTGCTCCACGTAAAGATCGGTCAACTAGCTCACGCTGAATCTGTTCTTCACCGGTATGAAGTGTGCTACCTTGGTCAAACGGTCCACAATCACCCAAATCGAGTCATTTCCCTTCTGCGTGCGAGGTAGACCTACCACGAAGTCCATGCTAATATCATCCCATTTCCATTGAGGTATCTCTAGTGGCTGTAGCAGGCCGGCGGGTCTTTGATGCTCCGCCTTCACTCTCTGGCATGTGTCACATCATGTAACATACTCAGCGATGTCCATCCTCATATTCTCCCACCAGAACCGACTCTTCAAGTCTTGGTACATCTTGGTGCATCTAGGGTGAATAGAGTACCGAGAGTTGTGAGCTTCCTTCAGAATCGTCTTCCGAATCTCCTCAACACTAGGCACACATATGCGATCCTTCAACCATAACGTGCCTTGCTCATCAATGCGGTAGTCAGTAGCCTTACCTCTCGCCAAAAGGTCTTTTACTTCTTCAATCTCTGGACACTCGTTCTGGGCTTGCCGGATTTGGTCTTCCAGACCGTACTTCACCCTCATTTCATTGAGCTGACCCTTCTCAACAATGTCGAGCTTCAATCTTTCCATCTCTTTGTACAACTCTGGTTGTTCCTCCTGCACCATCAGGTTGTTGCAATAGCTTCTTCGGCTCAAAGCATTGGCCACAACATTCGCTTTGCCTGGGTGGTAGTGAATGTTGAGGTCATAGTCCTTTATCAACTCCAACCATCTTCGCTGCCTCAAGTTCAACTCTGACTGGGTGAAGATATACTTCAGACTCTTGTGATCCGTGTAGATATCACATTTGTTGCCCATCAAGTAATGCCTCCATATCTTCAAAGCATGAACAACAGCTGCCAGTTCGAGATCATGTGTTGGGTAGTTCTCTTCGTGCTTTCGAAGCTGTCTTGAAGCATAAGCGATTACCTTGCCCTCTTGCATCAGCACACAGCCAAGACCCTGCCTTGAAGCATCACAGTAGACCACAAAGTCCTTGTTGTCATCGGGAAGCGTCAACACAGGAGTTGTGGTGAGTTGGGTCTTGAGCTCTTGAAAGCTTGCTTCACACTTTTCTGACCACACGAATGGCGTGTTGTTCTTAAGCAACTCGGTCATCGGCTTCGCAATCTTGGAGAAATTCTCGATAAACCGGCGGTAGTATCCTGCCATACCGAGAAAACTTCTGATTTCTGTCACTGTCTTGGGCGACTGCCACTTTGACACAACTTCGATCTTCGAGGGATCAACAGCTACTCCTTCACCTGACAACACATGCCCAAGGAATGCGACTTCTTCTAGCTAGAACTCACACTTTCTGAACTTGGCATACAACTGATTCTGCCTCAGCTTTTCCAGCACTATCCTCAGATACTCTTAATGCTCTTCAGCAGTTTCCGAGAAGACCAAGATGTCATCAATGAAAACCATGACAAACTTGTCTAACTCGCCCATGAATACCTTGTTCATCATGTTCATGAAGTAAGCTAGGGCGTTCGTAAGACCGAACGATACGACAGTGAACTCATACGGCCCGTACCGGGTCACAAACGCTGTCTTGTAGATGTCCTCAGGGCGGATCTTCATCTGATGGTAGCCGGATCGAAGGTCAATCTTACTGAAGTACTTTGCCTTCCTCAACTGATCGAGCAGGTCATCAATACATGGTAACGGGTACTTGTTCTTGATGGTTACCGCATTAAGAGCGCGGTAATCAACGCACAGTCGTTGCGTTCCATCCTTCTTCGGTACAAACATCACCGGTGAAGCCCAAGGTGATGCACTTGGTCGGATGTACCCCTTCTGTCGGAGAGCTTCTAATTCCTCCTTCAGCGTTGCCAGTTCTAACTTGCCCATTCTGTAAGGACTTTGCGCCACGGGTGCTGTACCCGGCACAAGGTTGATCACGAACTCCACATCGCGGTCTGGTGGTAGCCCCGGTAAGTCATCAGGAAAGACATCGGGGTACTCACAAACCACTAGAACATCGGCCACTGTCTTCGTAGTGAGGTTGTACACTGCAGGTACATCTCGTGACTTCAGCGGCTCAAACGTGATCTTCGTCCCCTTGGGGTGTATCAGGGTCACTTGTCGAGGTGACGAGGAGATAACTCCCCTGTGAGCAGTGATCCAATCCATGCCCAGAATAACATCAATCCCATTGGACTTCAGCACGGTCAGATCTCCGAGGAACTTGTGACCCTTGATGAACATTTCCACACCTTTGCAAAGAAAGGTGAAGGACCGAATAGGGCGACCAGAGAGGGGGGGAGTGAATGGGAGCCAATAAAAATTCTTCGGAAAGAACTCGGCCAAGACCCCACTCAAATCCGAGCACACACGAAAGATGGATCGAATCAAACACCAATCGCCAAGACAACAACGTTATGTATCAACCGTAAGTCTTAGGAACGATTCCTTGAAGCACACACGGAAGCACAAGAGAGGAATCAAAGGAACCGATCAACTCGAGCTAGTTCCTCCGTCCAGGACGGACAGTCCGCCAGGCTACCGCGGACTGTCTGCCAGGTAGTCACGGACAGTCCGACGGGCAGGCGCGTACGGTCCGAAATAGACACAAGAGCTAACAGAGAGTTCGGGAGAAAATCCTCTTCACGCGGACGGTCCGACCGAGCACCGCGGACGGTCCGCCAAATCACTGGACACCCCAGACAAAAGGACGCCCCACCCCAGACACAAATCCGGCCAACGCGGACAGTCCGCCAGGACCTTGCGGACGGTCCACGAACCGTCTGCAAAACAAAAGCCTGGAGCCAAAGGATCGAAATGAACCACGCGAAGAACAAACAAAGAACACGAAGAACACCGCGGACGGTCCGTCGGGCTCGAACAGAGCAGAAAAACGCCCGACCTCAGGAGTCAACTCCACCTTTCCATCACTGGATCTCCCAAACGGTTAAGGCTCTTGAGACAAGATTTTAGGGAGATGAAAAGCGTCACACAAGGATGCTATGCCCCAAAAATCTCGACTCCTAAGCCACTAAATCACCGGGAATCGCGGATCAACCAAACCACCACCATGAACTCGGGCACCAACCAAAAACGCATGAATCAAAGGCTCTCCACGACGTTTGAGGGGTCAAGATCACACACAAAGATGCGCAAGACATCCAGCCATGATCCCCTCAAAGAAATCTGTATCAGAAAACCCATGAAGCCTGAGTGTCGAGGAGGCAGAGTACCAAAGACCAAACTCAGGAGTGTAGTTCAAGTACCTGAAAATCCGCTTGACGGCCTACTGATGTGAAGTCCTCGGTGAAGCCTGAAAACGAGCGCACAGACACACACTGAACTGTATGTCCGGCCTCGTCGCCGTCAAGTAGAGGAGGGAGCCGATCATGCTCTGGTACTCCTTCTGGTCCACAGGTTCGCCGTCCTCGTCTACGTCCAAAGCCGTAGTTGTACTCATCGGGGTAGTCAGCGGCTTGGAGTCGTTCATGCCAAACTTCTTCACCATGTCCCTGGTGTACTGCGCCTGATGCACAAAGGTCCCGTCCTTGCACTGCTTGATCTGGAGACGCAAGAAAAACTGCAGCTCGCCCATCATGGACATCTCAAATTCCCTGCTCATGTCATCTGCAAATCTGGCAACAAGATCATGAGAAGAGCCACCAAAGATTATGTCATCCACGTATATCTGAACAATCAAAAGGTCATTCCCATGCTTAAGGAGGAACAGAGTTTTATCAACTGTGCCCATCACAAACCCCTTACTCAGCAAAAAGCCTCTCAACCTGCCATACCAAGCTCTAGGTGCCTGTTTCAACCTATAGAGCGCTATCTGGAGGTTGTATACACGGTGTGGATATTTTTCACTCTCAAACCCAAGGGGTTGCCTCACATATACTTCTTTCTCTATCACCCTATTCAAAAAAGCACTCTTGACATCCATTTGGTACAACTTGAACCCTTTAGCCACGGCAAAGGCTACAAGGATCCTAATTGCCTCCAAACGGGCCACAGGAGCAAATGTCTCCTCATAGTCTATGCCCTCTTTCTGGTTGTACCCCTACACCACCAACCTCGACTTGTTTCTCACAACCATCCCATTCTCACCCTCTTTGTTCTTCCACACCCACTTGGTACCTATGGGACGACAATTTGGCAGTGGATCGACTAACACCCAGACTTGGTTTCTCTCAAGGTTTTCCAACTCCTCATGCATGGAATTCACCCAATTCTCGTCAGACAAAGCGTGTCGAATATCTTTGGGCTCGAAAGAAGCAACAAAAGCAGAGTGAGCGAAATGAGACGTGTTCCTTGACCTCGACCATGTAGTGCGTTCATGAAGGTCACCAATGATGGTCGTCGGTGGGTGATCAACTTGTACTCGCCGGGGAGCCTCTCGCCTGGACACAACCTCCCCCTCAGCAGTAGCCTCCACTCGAACAACCTCAGTCGTAGTGGGTGTAGGGGATGGTCCATCCTCGATCGTCGTCGTAGTAGTGGAAGTAGCGTGTACACGATCAGCCACGGGAGCATCACCATCATCATCATCCTCGTCTCCATCTCCATCCTTCTCATCCTCAAAGATCCTGGCACCAATCTCCTCGTCACCTGCACACTCAAAAGCAGAAGAGCTACATGGCTATGTCTCGTCGAAGGTAACCTCGCAAGTCTCCATGATTCGGTTAGTGTCAAGATTGAGCACACGATATGCTCTAGAATGAATCGCATAACCAAGGAAAATCACATCCGAGCATCGAGACTCAAACTTATCCAACTTCCCTTCTTCAGAATGAAACACTTGCAGCCAAAAGCTCTAAAGTGACTCACCTTGGTTTGTCGACCATGCATCAGCTCATAAGAGGTCTTATCCTTAAAGGCACGAAGGAAGATGCGATTTGAGACATGGCAAGTGGTATTGACCGCCTCGGCCCAGAAACGCCTAGGAGTCCAATGCTCATCGAGCATCATCCTGGCCATCTCACAAAGTGTCTGGTTCTTCCTCTCCACAACGCCATTCTGACAAGCGACGTATGGAGAAGAGTACTGATGATCAAGACCAAGATCACTGCAAAAGGCATCAAAATGAGAGTTCTTAAATTCCGTGCCATTGTCACTGCGTATAGCTCGAATGGCATCACCATGTCTCTCATTCTTCAACCTCAAGATCAAGTCCCGAACAAAGCCAAATGTCTTACTCTTATACTCCAGAAAGAAAACCCAAGAGTATCTCGAAAAGTCATCATCAACCACAAGAACATACCACTTCCCACCAGCAGAGCGAACACGAGCTGGCCCAACCAAATCCATGTGCAACAGCTCACAAGGTCGCTCGGTCATGACCGAAGTCAGATTGGTGTGAGAAACGGCAACCATCTTTCCATGCCAACAAGAAGCACAAACCAAATCCTTCTCGAATTTCAACTTAGGCAATCCTCGGACAAGATCAAGACCACTCAAGCGGGAAAGCAACTCAAAGCTCAAGTGTCCCAACATCCTATGCCATTTCCAAAGCTCGGCTAAGACGCCAGCAACAAAGCATCGAGGAGGACCAACAGACTGGGAAAAATCGGCACGAAAGATTTGACCCTCGGGGACGATCGTACAGACAAGATCGCCTCGAGAATCAAGCACACGAGAAGCACCCGACTTAAAACGAACCTCAAAACCTTCGTCAAGTAATTAAGATACTGATAATAGGTTAAAACCAAGTGACTTGACCAGGGCCACACTTCTTAAGGTCACCTTGCTACTCACCTTCACCATACCTTCGGCAAGCACTCGTCCTCCCCCGTTGTCCCCGAAAGTGATGTACTCCCTCGTACTCACCGGGGTGAGGCTGGAGAACCACCCACGATCTCCAGTCATGTGTTTTGAGCAACCGGAGTCGATCAACCAAAAGTTCTCCAAGCCTCCCACCTGCAATCAAAAATGAGGACGAGAATGAGCAAGCGACTCAACACTGGGGTTAGTACCAAAAGAGTCAAACCAGTGCTGAGCCATTTGCTCAAAAGAAGGGTTAGCAAAATCCATCCTACCAAAACCTCTAGGCGGAGCCCTCTCATGCCTACCACCAAAGGACCTGTCACGTCTCACTGGAGGAGTACGCGTACCACAAGGGGAAAACGTGGCCCGTAGTCCATCTGAAACCCAAAGCTCTGATCATGCCTCCCAAACTCGTAACGTTCACGAGAAGGAGCATGTCGAGCCAACTCACCACGCCTATCTCTCTGAGGAAACACACCTCCACCTCCAGCTCCACGAGTGGGAACTGTACGCACATACACCTCACCCCTAGGTAGAGGCCCTCTATGAGGCTCAGGCACACCACGAGCAAGGTGGTACCTGTCCTTGTTTGCCATCTCCCTAGCAAACCTCTCATCCCTCTTCCTTCGGAAACAGAACTCATCCTTGTGCCCATCCCTCCCACAATACTCACAATGGAAGCGAATTGGCACTGGCTTAGGCGGTGGCTTCTCTGTGGGCTTCTCAACACCTTTCTCTCCTGACTTCCCCTCAAAAACATTACCCAGGTTGCTCACAAACTTGATGGGTTTCTGGTAATTCTCTGTTTTCTAGGGGAATACTGGTGGGTCTGGAGTTGTATCAAGCTTGTTCCTCAGGTGGTTTGGCTGGGGTGCATATTTGTTCATCGGTATGGTGTGGGGTGGTGTAGGTGTCTCTCCAGCTTTCTCTTCTCCCTCACCACTCTTCTCACCACACTTGTCTGCCCCCAACGCCTGACCATCAAACCTCTTGAACTGAGCCAACATCAAACTCAATTGTGGCTCATGCCCAGACAACCAACTCATCAATTTCCTAAGCTCATCATTGTCATCCTGCAGACGATCAACATAGTGTGCAAGTTCCATGTTTTTCAAAACATGCATTTCACAGGTTGAACATGATGTAGGAAGAGGAGCTTTCAACGCCGCCTCAAGAGAAACAATCCTAGTGTGAGATTCATCTAGCCTAGCATGCAAGATAGGACATGAAGTACAAGCTCCTAACAAAGCTGGCCTAGACTTCAATTCATCACACTCAATCCTAACCACATCTAGTTCCTCCAAGGTAGAGGCATGCTTCTCCTTGAGAGCAGTCAAATCAGCAAGGAAAACTGAGCAGTCACCACAATCAATCTCATCAGACACCACAGGAGCAGATTTCAAAGCAGCTATCTCATTTCGAGCATCCACAAGCAAGGATTCAAGTTCAGCTACCTTGTCCTTAGCATCACCCAACAAAGATCTAAATTCCCTCTTCTCCTTGTTGGTCTTTCTAAGCACATCATCACGGTTGTCAAGCAACTCATTCAGCCTAGCATTCTCCTCTAGCAAGAATTGGGATCATTTCGTACCTCTTCCTCGGAGTCGTAGTTCGAGTTTGAGCTGTGCCTCCCACCCTTCTTGGAATGCGCCATGCCGCAAAAGCCTCCTTGTGCGACGAAGCTCAGGCTGGTGATGTTCTTGCCCATGTGCCGCTTGTCCTTGCACTTCTCTTGCTCTTCCTCACTGCTCGAACTGGAAGAAGCTTCGCTTGATGTCGAGTCAATGTCACTCGCTCCGGCCACCATCGCTCGAGCGGTCTTCTTCTTGTGGCCACCACTCTTCTTGTTCCTTCTCTCGCCCTTGTCCTTGTGCTTGTCCTTGTAGTCATTCCGGGAGCGGTGCTTGTTGTAGTCGTGCTTGGGCTTGCCCTTGTAGTCGTTCCTGATCTCCATGGCTTCTGGGCATTCGGCGATGAAGTGCCTGTGCTTCCCGCACCGATAGCACATCCCCGAGCTCCGCCTTGCATTCTTGCGGTTCTCGTACATCCACTCAAACCTCTTGCTCAACAAGGCGAGATCATCCTCGCTCAGCACATCAAAGTCCTCATCTGGCAAGGACACAAGACAAGACAAAGAAAAGCCAACAGAGTTAGCGTTAGTCCTCGATTCTGAGACGAGAGCCAAACTATGAGGATCAGTGGGGCTCTCGCTCTTGGCTCTCAAGCCACAATCAACCTCTGAAGACCTGAGCTTGGAGAATAGCTCATCCAGCGACAGCGTGTCATACGCGCTCGACTCCTCTATGGCCTCGATCTTGGCTTCCCACACAGACCTATCCAGGGCATGCAAAAGCTTGATAGCTTGATCATGATCCGTGTATGGGAGCACTGTCACATTGGCCCTCATGTTGTTGACTATGCAAGTGAAGCGCTGAAACATAGCATCGGTCGACTCACCGGGGAGATGAGTGAAGTTCTCGTACTCTCTTCGGTAAGTGGTAAACATACGGACTTGCACTTGGGCATTGCCAACATGAGCATTCTTCAACTTGAGCCAAATCTTTCCGGCCACATCCTCTCCGTACACTCGATCAAACTCCGAGGCACAGAGAGCACGGAACAAGTAATAAACGGCCTTGCTATTGGCCTCAAACATGTCACGCGATCCTGGAAGCAGAAAACTATCTGGGATGACATAATGAGGATTCTGAGTGACCTCCCAGATAAGAGTTCCCTTCCCTTGCAAAAACGCGCCCATGCGCCTCTCCCACATCGGGTAATTCTTTCTATCAAAGTGCGGAGGACCCGACCCCTTGCCGTAATCGCCCATCTTTGGATCTTAGACTGGTTAGAATCAAGAAGATCTGTAACCGGCTCTGATACCAATTGAAGGACCGAATCGGGCGACCAGAGAGGGGGGAAGTGAATGGGAGCCGATAAAAATTCTTCCCGAAGGTCGAACTCGGCCTATACCCCGATTGCCACTCGAAGAACTCGTGCACACAAGGGAAGCTCCAAACAAGGCACACACAGGCCTAGAAGATCAAGAGACAAGCCTAGGAGCAAAGAGTGGAAGCACCAAAGCAAGAATCAAAGGAACCGATCAAACTTTGCAAGTTCCTGCGTCCAAGCCGGACAGTCCACCTGGCTGCCGCGGACAGTCCGCTAGGGTAGCACGGACGGTCCGTGAGGTTGGCGCGGACGGTCCGAAATTGAACCAGGAACTAACAGAAAGGTCGGGGGAAAAACATCTCCTCACGGACAGTCTGACCAGGGCATGCGGACGGTCCGCCCAACTCTCGGAACACCCCAGACAAACAAGAAGGCACCCCAGACAAAATTCCGGGTCCCGCGGACTGTCCGCCAGGACCACGCGGACGGTCTGCGAACAGCCTGCAAAACAAAAACCTGAAACCAACAGATCGAAAAGAACCACGCAAAGAACAAACGAAGAACACGAAGAACAGCTACGTTGTGTATGCCTCGCGGACAGTCCACACGGGACTCGCGGACGGTCTGCCGGGCTCGAACAGAGCAGAAAAACACCCGACCTCGGGAGTCAACTCCACCTTTCCATCACCGGATCTCGCAAACGGTTGAAGCTCTTGAGACAAGATTTTAGGCAGATGAAAAGCATCACACAAGGATGCTATGCCCCAAAAATCTCGACTCCTAAGCCACTAAATCACCGGGAATCGCGGATCAACCGAACCACCACCATGAACTCGGCCACCAACCAAAAACACACGAATCGAAGGTTCTCCACAGCGTTTGAGGGGTCAAGATCAGACACAAAGATGCGCAAGACATCCACCCATGACCCCCTCAAAGAAATCCGTGAAGAAACACCTCCAAAATCACGAATCGAGCGAAGAACGAAACTCCCCAAAAATAGTCCCAAAAATGACACGAAAATCACAGAGGACTAGGAGATCACCGGGACGCCGAATGCTTCTATACATCCAGAGGTCAGAGTCTGTACAAGAGTCTAGCCTAAGGAATCCAGAGGGAAAAGAAGCAGTTCAGAGAAATCTACCGGGGGAGAAAGCCCTAGAGTCCAAGAGAGAGAGAGATGCCATCCACCTCTCCGCTATTTATACGAAGTCCATCGGAGGGAGGTAAATGACCACGCTACCCCTACTGCTTAAAAGAAGATACAACCCCTCAGAGGCATTTTGGTCAAGACTTCATCGGACGGACACGCTTCCATCGCGGCTTCGCTTCACCTCGACGCAAACCCCGCGATCACGCCATGTGCCCTCCGCCTCGAAGCTTCCCGAAGCTCCCGGATCACCGTCTCCGTCGCCTCGGGCCTCCGGGCTTGGTTTTGAGGTCCAAACCAAGAAACCGTCTACCTGATGGATTTGTGGGCAAACCACCAAACCCCGCGTGCAAGCTTCGGGCTTCAACCGCTACCTTGCACCGACCCATGTTCACGACTTCAGCCTGCCAGTCTTGCACCGCACGGCTCGCACTTGACCCCATCGGCCACCGGGTCCATCGAACCAAGCCTACTTGCCACTCCATCACCCGGAGGCCACCACGACTAAGGCCTTTCACGCTTGTTCTTCACCTGCACCGACATGAGTCAAGCCGCAACCTGTACCTGCACACTTAGCCAAGCATCAGTCCACACAACGTTGTCAATCACTCATCACTAAGGAGCGACCCTCCACTGGTCCTCAGACACACTTGGTCCTCAAAAGGTGCACCTGATATCTCCGAGCAGCGAGCTCATCACAATAGGTTTCGATCGGGGAGTCATGGGTAGAGACATTGAGGACCAGGTGTGTCCGAGGATCTGTGGAGTGTCGCTCCTTAGTGATGAGTGATTGATAACGTTGTGTGGACTGATGCTTGGCTAAGTGTGCAGGTACAGGTTGCGGCATGACTCGTGTCAGTGCAGGTGAAGAACAAGAGCGAAAGGCCTTAGCCGTGGCGGCCTCCGTGTGATGGAGTGGCAAGTAGGCTTGGTTCGATGGACCCGGTGGCCGATGGGGTCAAGTGCGAGCCGTGTGGTGCAGGACTGGCGGGCTGAAGTCATGAACATGGGCCAGTGCAAGGTAGCGGTTGAAGCCCGGAGCTTGCACGCAGGGTTTGGTGGTTTGCCCACAAAACCATCAGGTGGACGGTTTCTTGGTTTGGGCCGCAAAACCAAGCCCGAAGGCCCGAGGTAACGGAGACGGTGATCCGGGAGCTTCGGGAAGCTTCGAGATGGAGGGCACGTGGCGTGATCGCGGGGTTTGCGTCGAGGTGAAGCGAAACCGCGGTGGAAGCGTGTCCGTCCGATGAAGACTTGACCAAAATGCCCCTGAGGGGTTGTATCTTCATTTATGCAGTAGGAGTAGCGTGGTCATTTGCCTCCCTCCAATAGACTTCATATAAATAGCGGAGAGGTGGATAGCATCTCTCTCTCTAGCTCCCTAGGTCTTTCTCCCCCGGTAGATTTTCTCTGAACTGCTTCTTTTCCCTCTGGATTCCTTAGGCTAGACTCTTGTGCAGAATCTGACCTCTGGATGTATGGAAGCATTCGGCGTCCCGGTGACCTCCTAGTCCTCTGTGATTTTCGTGTCATTTTTGGGACTATTTTTGGGAGTTTTCGTTCTTGGCTCGATTCGTGATTTTGGAGGCGTTTCTTGACGGATTTCTTCAAGGGGATCACGGGTGGATGTCTTGCGCATCTTTGGGTGTGATCTGGACCCCTCAAACGCCGTGGAGAGCCTTCGATTCGTGCGTTTTTGGTTGGTGCCTGAGTTCGTGGTGGTGGTTCGGTTGATCCGCGATTCCCGGTGATTTAGTGGCTTAGGAGTCGAGATTTTTGGGGCATAGCATCCTTGTGTGACGCTTTACATCTCCCCAAAATCTTGTATCAAGAGCTTCAACCGTTTGGGAGATCCGGTGATGGAAAGATTGGGTTGACTCCCGAGCTCGAGCTTTTTCTGTTCTGTTTGTGCATTGCGGACGGTTCGTGGGTGCCTGGCGGACGGTCCGCGCGGCTAGGGTTCGTCCTGTGTTCTTCGTGTTCATCGCGTGTTCTCGAGTGCTTTCGTTTCGATCCGGTTGGATCCCAGGGTTTGGCTGGAAAGTGTTTGGCGGACAGTCCGCAGTGGTCTTGCGGACGGTCCGCGTGGTCGGATTTCTGACGGACGGTCCGCGGTGCCTCCACGGACGGTCCAAATTTCGGGGGTGCGCTACTGGTGGCTCGAGACACTTTTGCTGACGGTCTGCCGTGACCTGCCGGACAGTCCGTGCCCTCCTCGTGGTCGGTCCGCCCGGTCACCCCGGACAGTCCGCCAGGGGCTTCGCAGCAGTGCTCAAGTTCTTTGATTCTTGCTTCGGTGCTTCCGCTCTTTGCTCCTAGGCTTCTTGGTTGATCTTCTAGACTTGTGTGTGCCTTGTTCGGAGCTTCTTTCGTGTGCACAGATTCGTGGAGTGGCAATCGGGGTATAGGCCGAGTTCGACCTTAGGGAAGAATTTTTATCGGCTCCCATTCACTCTCCCCCTCTCTGGTCGCCCGATTCGGTCCTTCAATTGGTATCAGAGCCAGTTACGGATCTTCTTGATTCTAACCAGTCTAAGATCCAAAGATGGGTGATTACGGCAAGGGGTCGGGTCCTCCGCACTTTGATGGCAAGAATTACCCGATGTAGGAGAGGCGCATGGGCGCGTTTTTGCGAGGGAAGGGAACTCTTATTTGGGAGGTCACTCAGAATTCTCATTATGTCATCCCAGATAGTTTTCTACTTTCAGGATCGCGGGACATGTTTGAGGCCAACAGCAAGGCCGTGGATTACTTGTTCCGTGCTCTCTGTGCCTCGGAGTTTGATCGAGTGTACAGAGAGGATGTGGCCGGAAAGATTTGGCTCAAGTTGAAGAATGCTCATGTTGGCAATGCCCAAGTGCAAGCCCGGATATTTACCACTTACCGGAGAGAGTATGAGAACTTCACTCATCTCCCCGGTGAGTCGACCGATGCTATGTTTCAGCGCTTCACTTGCATCGTCAACAACATGAGGACCAATGTGACAGTGCTCCCCTACACAGATCATAATCAAGCTATCAAGCTTTTGCATGCCCTGGATAGGTCCGTATGGGAAGCCAAGATCGAGGCCATTGAGGAGTCGAGCGCGTATGATACGCTTTCGCTTGATGAGCTGTTTTCCAAACTCAGGTCCTCGGAAGTTGATCGTGGCCTGAGAGCCAAGGATGAGAGACCGACTGTCTCCCATAGTCGTGCTCTAGTTTCCGGACCTGGACCAAGGACTAATGCTAACCCATCCTCCAGGATGTATTCTTTGTCTTCTCTTATGTCCTTGCCAGACGAGGATTTTGATGAGCTTGGAGAAGATGAACTGGCGCTGCTGACCAGGAAGTTTGAGAAGCTGCATGAGAACCGTGTGAACATGAGGAGGATCACACGGACGTGCTACAGGTGTGGCAAGAAGGGACACTACATCACCGAGTGTCCACAGGTGGTCGAGCCCAAGAATGAGATCAAGCACCGCCCGAGGATCGAGAACACGCACCGCTCAAGGCGCGAACACAAGTACAAGCACAAACACAAGGACAAGGACGAGCGGAGATCGAGGAAGGGTGGTGACAAGAAGAAGGCACGGGCTCGAGTGAAGATTGAGGAGCTAAGTGACTCGGACTCCGAGGACACATCTTCAAGCTTGAGTAGTGAAGAAGACGGCGAGCGCAAGAAGAAGAAGAGTTCCCTCAAGAACCTCACCGACCTTTGCATGATGGGCCACAGCACCGGCAGCAAGTCAAGCAAGAAGAGTGGAAAGGATGAGTCCGACGTCGACTCCGACTCTGGGGAAGAGGTAACCCCTGATTTTGCTTTCCTGCTTAAGGAGAATGCGGAGTTGAATGATTTGCTGGATAACCGTGATGAGGTGCTTAGAGAGGCTAAGAAGAAGAGAAGAGAACTTAGAGTCTCTTTAGAGGAAGCTAGGGAGAAGGTAGCTGAGTTAGAGGCTAGGCATTTAGATGACATGCTAGCTTTGGATGCTCTTAAGGCTTCTCCTATTGTTAGTGATGAAGTTGACTGCACTGATTGCAATGCTTTTTTGGTTGATTTGACTATGCTCAAGGAAAAGCATGCCTCTAAGTTGGAGGAACTAGATGTTCTTAGGGCTGAACTTGATGAGATGAAGTCTAGGAATTCCTTGCTTGGTGCTTGCACATCTTGCTCTGTTTTGCATGGTAAACTAGACGAGTCTCATGCTAGAATTGTCTCTCTTGAGGCTGCTTTGAAAGCTCCTGTTGCTACTTCTTGTGCTACATGTGATTTGCATGCTGAGAAAAATCTAGAGCTTGCACAAATGGTTGATCGGCTACAGAATGAGAATGATGGGTTGTGCACGTTGTTGAGTTGGTTGAGGTCACAGGAGCCACAACTTGGGAAGTTGGTGGCTAAGTTTAAGAGAGCGGATGGCCATGGTTTGGGTTTTGGGAAGGTTTGTGAGAATGGTGGTAAGAAAGAGCGAGAGAGACCAAACAACTCCATCCCCCAAAACAACCATCCGAGTGAGCGGTGTGAGAAAGAGAAGAATCCACTACCGAAAGGAAACCCAAAGCCAAGGTCAATCCTATTCCATTGTGACTATTGTGGGAAGGATGGTCATAAGGAGGAGTTTTGTTTCAGGAGGAGAAGGGATGAGAGGTTTGCTAGGGAGATGGCAAACAAGGACAGGTACCACCCTTCTCGTGGTGTGCCTGAGCCTCGTGGAGGGCCTCTACCTAGAGGTGATGGGTTTGTGCGTACAGTCCCCACACGTGGTGGTGGAGGTGTGTTTCCTCAGAGGGATAGGCGTGCTGAGTTTGAGCGTGGTGTGTTTGCTGAACGTTCTCCACCTCTTGGTCGATATGACACTACTAGGAATGATGCTTTGGCCAACGCCTATATTTGGTTGTAATATGGCAATTTTGGTTGCAACTGGAATCAATTGCATCTAAATCTTTTGGTCGACAGATGGTTGCAATTGGAACGGTGTATTAGCCTCAGGCAACCATTAGATGTGGCGTTGCAACAGATTTTGCTATTGCAACGAACAAAAAATCCTAATGCAACCAATACATGGTTGCAAGAACAAATATTGCAACGAACAAAAAACCCTACTGCAACCAATAGTTGGTTGCGAGAACAAATATTGCAACGAACAAAAAAGCCAAATGCAACCAATACTTGGTTGCAAGAATAAATATTGCAACGATTAGATTGGTTGCCTAAGGTTCTATTGCGACGAAACATTTGGCTGCAATATTTCATGATTGCCACGAGTGAATGTGTTGCAATAGAAAAGTATTGCCACTCCAAAACTACGTGGGCATATGATCGTATTACCACGAAGTGTGATCCATTGCATTACAGTGCTTTTGCAACATATCAGATATGGTGGCAATAGATGATATGATAATACAACGAACTAGTCTTCGAGGTAATATATGTAAGGTTGCATGAATTTGTGTTGGTGGTAATAGAGGTCACAAGCAACAAACAATTTTTAGTTGAAATAGATGGTATGGTAATGCAACGCATAAAGTTCGTAGGAATAATGCATATTGCAACTAAAATCAATGGTTGCCTATTATTCTATCGCAACGAGAGGAATTTGAACAGTAGTTTTTAAATTATTTCCTCAGCATGCACATCACATATAATAACTGATACATTCATTAATTTAAATTTTGTCTCAAACCAAAGTAACACACAATGACCAGAATTATGCTTAAAAGAACATGACCACAACTAACAAAATAAAGACACCATATTTAACTAAGTTCACAACATTGTTTAGCATATAATAAATCGATCTAAAAATGAGTTCGCTGGTTGCTCCATCACCCATCAGCTACACCATCATAAATAAGCATCTTTGTAACTTTTTATTCTTGTCGGTGGCAGCCATCAACAATAAGCCATAGAAACTTTCTTTCTCTAATTGTTTTGGTTGTCCGAGTTTCTCTGCGATTCATGAAAACATACATGATTAAATTCATGAAGTAGTTAGCAATCATAGAAAGGATGGCTATGCAATTACCTGAGACGATAAAGAACAGGCAAGTCCCTCATGCTCACAGCATGTTAATCACCATCTTCTACAGACTACAAGACCTCATAAGCCGTGTGCAATCACTGCAACATGTATGTCAAGAGAAATATGATGATATTAGCTTAGCTTAACCTAGCAAAGGAATAAGTACTGCACCCAATCTGCACTTTAAATGAGGTGATATCACGAAATATAGATTATGTACAATATATCTAGAACAAATTAGGGTGCATATCAAATGTCATGTCAGCAAAAAATCATGTCATTTTACAACATTTCAAAATTTTAATTTATAGATCCATGGATAAGCAGTCAAATGAACCAGTACTGCAGTACTGCATCATTCTCCACCACAGCATATCTTATAACCCTAATGGAAACATGACAAGGACCAACAATAACCATGGTGCAGTACTGTACTGATGCATTGACAAGTGAAGCCATGCTTATACAGATGAAGGGCAATTTCCAGGATCCACAAGCAATTTGAAAAACAGACTCTAGTTAGTAGTGCTCACTCCAACACAGTACTTTAAAGCAGCAGGTTCAGCAGGGAAATATCTAAAATCAAGCATAAAACTTCATTATTATAGGCAAAGGACTAGGATCTAAAAACAATCTGTCTTTTGTAATGCCTTTTTTGGGCTAACATGTTGGGATTGGGATGGTTTTGACCTCCACATTCAAAAACCAAGCATCAGTTCACAGCTAAGTTCTGAAAGAACAGATAAACATGCTCTTCGTATTTCTATTAACTGAAAACCATTTATAATAATTTAAGCTCAACTACTAACAGACAACAACTGCTTGTTGTAGAACAATTTGGTGACTACCATAAGTATATCTGAGAATGGATTGCCAGACAAGTACCAATAACCCTACTTTTGTGTAGTACATTGCTTATGGAAATAAGCATACTAACTTACAGATAGATGCTAAAATCCTTGCTTCACTGATCTACAGGCCCGTCCCGAGGCATGTGCGACCTGTGCGCATGTACAGGGCCTCCAAAAGTGTGGGGCCTCCAAAATTAGTTGACATACCAATTACTAAAGTTAGTTGCTTTAGCAAAACAAGTATAGTCTTGTCAGACCTCAGAGTTTTCTCTTCAACTTTCTGAAAAACAGCAGAGATTAGCACAATAATTTCCTTCCTACTGCCTCTGACTCCCAATTTTTCCTTCAGATGCAAATCATCTCCTATTTCGCTAAGGACCAACAGTTGTGCACCTAATTCTTTTAACTCTCGAGTTCCCAACCATTACCGATCAGGTGTCCAAAAGAATCAATTACTGATCAGGTCAGTACCTGTACAGTACAGCCTGCGTATGAGCATGTAAACTTTTCTAGAAGAATACCCATGTTAATTTCTCTTTTATATTTGTGCACCGATATTTTAATTACTGTTGTTTCTTCACGAAATTACAAAAGAATATAAAGAAAAAAATAGAGTTGTACAATCGGTCGAAGGTACCTTGTGCTCCAGAGCGGCGGCGGCGGCCCAGTGGTGGATGATGTTGACGATGATCCAGTCGATGCTCGTTACCGCACGCGGCGGCCAGGAACGCAGCGAAGGGCGTGGTGAGGTCATCGAAGGCCTCGAAGAGGAGCAAGTGCTTGTCTTGGGGGATGCTGTTGGTGGACTTGGCGCCGTCGGGGAGCCCGTCGAACGCGCAGCAGCGGGAGCGCGACGAGGTCGATGCGCGGCGCCGGCGGGAGGCGGGCGACGTTGCCCGGCGTGGAGACCAAGGTCGCGCGGTGGCCCCGCGATGCTAGGCGCACGGCTTTGACGCGGCTGCCTAGCTGAGAATCTGCGACGCGCTGGATCTGAGGAGGGGAAGTTCCCTCTGTATAGCGCATGGGACCAAAGGTGGCTGCAACAAAGTTTCAGAAAAGTATAATACTTGTTATTGGAAAATAATCTTGTAGATATTGATTCGACTGTGTCCTCAATTAACTAGTCATTGTCTAACTTGTTCCAGGACAAAGAAAGAAAGCACTTGGGGCTGCGGCGGGAGGAGGCTGAGCAGAGGAATGGTGTGCTAGGGTTCGGCGCATCCTTTTATATGAAAGCAAAAACGATTTCAGCCATCCGTTCGCAGATGAACGGTCCAAAATAAATAGGTTGTTTGGGTCTAAACGGGCCTCTTACATTCCTCCCTGCTTAACATTTTTCTTTTTCTCTTTTCCATTTTTTTGCAATATGGAAATAATTACAATTTGAACTATATATACCACCAACACATTTCTCACATATAAAAGAAAACATGATCTAAATAAAGTTTGTATATCTTGACGAGTTATGAATTTTTGATATTCATGACTTTTCAATTTGAGACCGTCTAGAAAACTTGTTTGGAGCCGTCAAAATTTAAAAATCTAAAATTTGAATGGTCCAAAATTTGTCGAATGAAAAGTTGGCCCAAATAAAAAAATGTAGATCTTGATGAGTTTAACAAAATTTGTATTCATGATTTTCCCATATGAAACCATTTAGAGTGTTATTTACTAGCGTGAAGGTGTCATTGTTTTAAAATTCAAAGTATGACTTGGTCAAACTTTGACCCAGATGAAAAATGTTTGAATACAAAAGTGTTAGAACTCATCAAGATCTACAATTTTTATATTGATCATTTTTCCTTTTGAAAAAGTGTTAGTAGAACTACTCACAAAATCATGGATCTCACATAGAGTTTATGAAACTACGTGTGAGACTTGTCCATTTAGAACTATACTTTCCTAACACTTCATCAGATGCAAAAATGTGCTAAATAAAAAATTGTAGATCTTGACAAGTTATGAATTTTTGGTATTCATGACTTTTCAATTCGAGGCCGTTTAGGGCTTCGAAAACTCGTTCGGACCTGTAAAAAATTCAAAAATTCAAGACGTCATGTAACATCCCAGAATTTTGAATGTTTTCCCATGATTGAATTTTCGCAAAAATTTAAAACTTTTTGTTTGAACTTGTGTGCTACCAAATTTGATCCCAATTTGCTAGCCTCTTATCTCAAAATTCCATATAAAGTAAAACCTTATGAAAATTATTTTCAAATCATGGTATAAATGTGAGTTGGGTTTTCTTGGATTTTATTTGGAGTTCAAGGTGTGGAGTTTGAATTTGAAATAGATTCAAATTCAAACTTAGATTCAAACTATAATTCAAAACATATTTCTAAAACTAACACCTAACATAGGCCTCATCTCAGGGGACGAAGTCCATCGAAGGACCCTGACCTCTTTGCACCAACCGGGCCTGCTAGCCGGCCCAGCTAAGCCACCAGCCCAGCTCTACCCACCGAGCGCGGGCGCCGCTCTCTCCTGTCCCTGTTCTTCGTCCTCACGCGTCCTACGCCGCGCCGCAGCCGTTCCGTCACGCTGAACCTCATCGGCAGCTCGCGTAGCTCGCACGCCACAGGGGACAGACCCCCGACAGCCGGCCCACCTTTGCCCTGCCTTGCTTCACCGCAGACCCCTCTCCCCTGTTCTTCTTCTTCAGATCGCCACGCCGGACCGCTCCACCGCGCCGCGCCTCACCTTGCGACCCAGTGCCTGCGCCGCACCGCCTTGACCCGCTGGCACGCTCGTCGAGAGAGGGCCCGCACGCCAAGGTGGTCCACACGCTTTCCAACACCCGCAAAACCACGGAATTGCCCCTGGCAAATCCCGCACGCAAGCCGCGCCTCGCGCAATGCTCCTTCACCGCCAAGGCAGCAGGGAGGGGACAGCCCTGGCCCGCACTGCGCCTCGGTCACCTTGACCCGGCGCGCGCACAAAGCCCCGCATCCAAGCCTCCCGTGACCCCCAACGCCATTTGGGGAACTTTTCCCCTTCCGCTGTTCCGCCGCCGAGGGGGAAGAGGAGAAGAAAGAGGGGAAAGGGGAGAGGACGGAGGCGCATCACCACCGCGCCAACCCGCTGAAGCCGGAGCACACCCAGCCGGAGCCGCTCGTGAGAAGGGGAAGGCCGTCCGCAACGAGGCCACCGCCGGAGCAGAGCAGGGACGCGCCGCCGCGAACTCCTTCACCTCTTCACCGACGCGTTCTCCACGGCCACACCTACACCTTCGCCCCGCCGTAAGCAATCCGCCGGCCTGCTTCCTTCCCTTCTTCCTCGGTCTTTCCTGTGATGAGTGGGAGCGCGCCCCTGCGCCGCGCCGCCGGCCTTCGAGCCGTGCACATGTCCGTGCGTTCGTCGCCGTGGCGTACCCCAACGCCGCGCCGGTCGTCGCCGTCCTTTCCGCCGTGCTGTCAAGCATTTGTGACCGGCCTTCGTGCCGTGGTGATCCTTGCAAGTGCTCTGCTGCGGTGCCGCTTCACCGTCGAGCCGCGACCCTGGGTTACCAGGTGCCCGCGTGCCAGTCCTCGTCGTGTCGCGCCTGCGCGCGCACGCACTCAGGCCGAGCGCACCCACGCGCCTGGTCGCGGTTGAAGCGATGCTTGCTGCTGATCTTGTTTCCGCTCGCTCTTCTGCTTAAACCGAGCTGCGTCATCGTGCTTCGCCGCCGCGCTGCTCGCCGCACCGCGTCTCGCCTTGCCAATGCAGCAGGCCGAGCCGGCCCTAGGGGTTCCCGTCGGGCCCCCGGCCGCGTAGTGGAGCCATGTGGATTGCTCAGCACCGCCGCGTCGCATCTTCCTGTTTCGGTCTTTCTTCGCAGCGCTGCTCGCCGCACGTCGTGTCGCCGCCGCACGCCTCGCCGCGCCGGGTCTACCGTCGTGTCGCGCCGCGCAACGGCCACACAGGTCCAACCCCAGGACCGTGGCCGTGTCAAACTCTTCGCGAGACCCTAGAGCTTTCCCCCGAGCGCTTGTGTGGACGCCGGGACCGTTGCCGCCGTCTTTTCGTCGCACATCGTCGCCGCCGGACGAGCACCCAGGCACGCTGGCGCACGAACACGTGGCGAGGGGTGCCTTTACACCCCAGTTTACTCCAGGGATCCCCGCCAGACTTCTCTGGTGCGGGATCGGAGGAGCTGTGGGCCGTGCAGCCCAAGACGGCCCACCTCGGCCCTTTTCTTTTTATCGGCTGGACTTTGAATTTTGTTCAGGGAGTTCTGATGGACTTTGCTTTGCTAGCCCAGTAGGCCGAGTACATTGGGCCGGATTCGGCCCACTACCTCTTTTGGCCCACTAACGGCCCATCATTTGTGACGATGACATCACGATGACGTCATGCTGACGTCATCCCTATTTTCAAATTAAAAATCATTTTCTGTTTTATAAATGATTTTGGAAATTATTTTATAAATCCCTTTTTCTTTAAAAATTCATAACTAATTATCCGGAGCTCCGAAAATTATGAAACCACTTGCGTTGGTTTCATAATTCCGAGACGCTCCCTGCTACCCTATCCTCTTCTGCTCTTGACCTTGAACCAAGCCCCTTTTTGGCCCGCATTCTTGGTGTAGGATTTGTGGCTGCTGCCCGCCACTACGCTATTGTGGGTCTGGGACGCCGGAGCCCCGCAACTAGCCACTGGCCTGCCGCGGACATAAATAACCTCCCCAAAATGCGTTCGCACTGCTTTCCTTGCTTGCACCGCTTCCACCGTTTTGTGTCGCAAACCCGCTCTCTCTCAGCTTTGCTTAGAGCCGTGTAGCACGCGTCATACCAAGCGTTAGTACCCGGAAGACCGCGCGTGATGGACGGCCGTGCCTTAAGCAGAGGCCTCTGCTTCAAGCACGGCAACCCCGCGTTGCAACCTAGCTACTACGCCGTGGTTATTGACGCATTGCTAGCACTTGCTCCGCCGTGCTCCTGAGCACGCTATACCGTGTCGCCACCCTTTTTGGCCGACCATAAGTCAACCCCTTTCCTCCTCTCTACTCTGCTACCGCACACCTTGTTCTGATATTGCCTTGCCTAGCTCGTTTCTCCTTTCTCATCTCTCCTCATCCTCTGAGCATTCGCTTCGTTGCACCTATCGGTTGCGCTAATACCTTGCAGGCGCAATCACCAAACCTCTAGCCTTGATCGGCAAACCCAACCTTGAACTAACCCTTCTCTCTAACTTGTTTTCTAGTATATAAAGCTAGTAGCTTAAAACTATTTTATTATAAAAAACTAATTACTTTAATTTTCTTAAAATTAAACTAGTGCTGCTTGTAGCTAGTTCGGATTTATTTGGTTCTTCTAATTGATATTATTTGGAGTTAATGCTTAGATGATTGTCGTTATTTATTTCCGCGTCACATCTCGTGTAGGCTTGTGATCATGTTTGAAGACCCGAGCTGCGACGACGACCCGAGCTGTGACGTTTGGGAAGACCTTCAACCCGAAGGAAGGGCCCAACCTCTACTACTCTACGACGACTACCGCGCAGGTGTCATGTCACTCCCGACCACGTAGATCCCATGCATGCTATTTAGTTGCTAGTGCTTTATTTATGATGCTTTGGATGATTGAAATGCATAGACAAACTTTTAGCCATGCCTTGATTTGTTATATCATGTACCTTGAACTTCCTACCTTTGGGACTAGCTACAGACCCCTAGCTAGTCCCCGATATTTACTATCCATACAGTTTACCTGATCTGTGATATGGATGGATATCTGGTTTGGACTGAGATTGGGATATCTCGGTATTCTAGCGTGTGTTTTGGGTGAGTGTGTATCCTTGACGTGTTACCGCGGGAGCGAGCCGCTTTGGTTACTTGTGAACGCTTGTCTAGGGGAGATGCGACCTGGCCTCCCGCCCTAGCGGCGTGTCGGACGGATGGAGTTGGTGAGTGCTTGCTCCCACAATTAAGGACCGATCGTCTGTGTGACCTTGATCTTTGGGCTATTTTCGTACAAACCGTTCGCCTTGTTATGGGCGGGGTTCGGTCCGAGAACTAGTAGGTGGATGGCATCCAGCCTGTAGGCGGACCGGTGTGGTCGTGTGAGGGGGACGGGTTATACCCCCCGAGTAGACGTCGCCCCGGCTCCTCCGGGGATGGTCTCACAGCTCCGAGGCCCTGCTGGCAAGTTTCGCGCCCCAGTTCAGGACGAGTCAGGCTTGGAGAGGCAGAAGAGTGCCACCCACTGCTAGGTCTCCGGTCGTTAGGTAGGGATGTGGAACGGAGGCATCCGTTTCTGCCCTATCCGGCGGGTCCAGTTGTACAACCTCTGCAGAGTGTTAAACCTATAGCTATAGTCCGTGTCCACTGGTATGGACAGCCCTTACGATCTCTCACCTGGCTAGTATTTTCTTGTGCTGCTTCTCTCCCCCGAGTGTGTGAGCCCGGCTTCGTGCCGTTGAGATGTGGGGATAGGAGTTGGTGACCCCACATCGCAGATGAGAGTGGGATGCTGAGTCTTGGTTGAGATTCGGTGCTTTGGTGTACTTTCCTTGCTTGGGGTGTTGACCCCGGAGGCGTTGGCCTCGGAGGTGTGGATCTCCTCGGAGATGGTGACCTCTCTGCATGACCGCTTACCTTGATGTTGCTACCGCTGCTTGCATAAACTTACTACAGCCAGATATAGGTTTATCCATGCATATTAGAATTCATCCACCGCTTTTGCTCTTTGTTGGGAAGCTGACATGACCTACCCGCTTATCGGGTAGATGGCAATGCTTTCAGACTTGGTGATCGACTATGACAACGATGAGGAAGGATGGGAAGACTAGAGCTGGTCCTACACTCAAGTTTGCCTGTGGAGCTGGAGACGCTTCGCTTCGATAGATCCGTTGCGTAGATGTTTTACCTTTCTTGTTTAGTCCAGTTGGACTTGTACCCGGCTTATGCCGAAATGTTGTACTCTGATGTATTAATAAAATTATGTAATTTTCCCTTTATTCCTGTGTTGTATGGATTTGTACCACTTGAGACAGGATATGCACGTGATAGCCACTTCCTGGGACTATCACAGAGGTGCAGAGGATCGGGTTTCCAGTTTTGGAAATCTGGTTCGTTTCACGTCAACACTTTGAAAAATGAAAAGTTGACCCTAATACCAAATGTAGATCTTGATGAATTGTACAATTTTGTTGTTTCTCACTTTTTCATTTGACATAATTTACTGCTCCAAAAATTACCTAATCAATAAAAAATAAAAAATAAAATAATAGTAAATAACCAGCTAAATTATCATGCTTAGAGCAACTCCAACAGACTCTTTATTTTTGTTAGCTAAATATGAAGATTTGACTCTTTGTAAAAATAGAAAACTCCATATTTCTATAAGGCAATCCAACAGCCTAGTCATTTTTCCATTTTCCAAATCCCAACAACCAATCGCTGACACACGAGACCCACCTGCCATCCTCTCCCCCACCTTATCCTTTCTGCTTCCCATCACGGGTCAACCACTCGTCCTCCCGTCCATCTCTCTCGAGCGGTCGAGCCACGCCCCTCGCCATCCCCGGCGATGTCGATCCCTCCCCCAGCGCCAGTCCCTCTCTCGTCGGATTCCCTGCTACGGTGCCAGAACCTCCTCCTCGGCTGACGACGCAAGGATCTCTAGCCTTTTCCCTCGGCATCGTGGCGGGCTCCGGCCAGCGGCGTGACTGCGTGAGCACGCTGCCCCCTGCGACCAAGCTCCGGCGGAGCAGCCACCGGCGGCGCGAGGCCAGGCAAGCAACCTCTCCTCTCCCTATTCCTCTCTCTTGGCTGTGTGGGCGTCGGTTCAACCATGGAGAAGATGCTCCAGTCTGCTCTGATCCACACCAACCTCCCGGACTGCTTCGTCTTCCCGGCCGACAAGTGCCCACCGGCTAGCGCCGCCGCCGTCTCCCTGCCCATCATCGACATGTCCCACAGCCGTGACGAGGTCTGTCGTGCTATCCTCGACGCCGGCAAGGAGATCGGCTTCTTCCTGGTTCGTCGTCCACCGACAAAACTCCCCACCAGCGGCGAGCGACATGGACGTGCAGAGCAGAAATTGGCGCGAGGCCGGGGCGGGAAGGAGCCACACCGCGGAATCCGGCGATTTGGCGAGGCGGGCGGGCTCGCCACAAGTCGCGAGCCACCAGGGGGAAATAGCGAGGGAGGATTGCGATTTGTACTTTGTCGAGTCTGTTGGAACGGACAAAACTTGATTTTTTCATTTTTTAGCGATGAAAAACGATTTAAAGAAGCTGTTGGAGTTGCTCTTAGGCAAAGGCCCAAGGCCCAGCAACCCTATCCCTGTCTCCACCATTGGATGGACTAGATCGATGGTTGAGATGAAACTGTCCTATTCTCTTTATGTTACACATTTCTCTCAATAAAGAAAAAAGAAAGAAAATAAATTAAAAAATAGAGAGAGGAGAGGACTAGATGTCCACCCACCCATTCCCCTCCATCCCGCATCCTTCTCTTGAGGCCAACCCTACTCCCGCATGGCCGCCGGCTCCGCCGCCGTCCGCACCCCCCCAACCCCACTCCTGCACGGCCGCACCCCCACAGGCCTCGCTCCGAGTCCGAGGGAGCCCATGGTGCTGCACTCGAGGCCAGCGGCCGGGCCTACATCCGCCCCGAGGGCGCCGCCGCCGCCCCGAGGGAGTCCCAGCCGCCAGCCCCGCTGCCGTCCCCGATGGCCTCCCGGCGCCCACGACGCTGGTCGCTCAAGTTCCCGATGGCCTCGGGCGTCCTCGACAACAGCCCTGCCGCCGGCCCGAGGGCCCTGCGCCGCCCGAGCTGCCGACGCCCCAAGTAGCCCCATAGCTTGCACCAGGTAGTCACAAGCCCAGTCACGACGAATAATCCCCCAAAACTTGCAAACGTTATAGGACCTGAATTATCAATATTATCCTCATTTTGACAATTGTTTTTATCAATCCATAAAAATAATTTTCTGTAATTTATTTCCATGCTTCTCGCCTTGGTACTGAAGCTAGCTATTAATTAGCTGGCACTGGCAGGAATTTGTCTTTGTTTCTTTGTATCCAGCTGCTATGAAGGTCCTTGAGCTATTAATAACCATTCTGTTTATTTGTGTATTCCTCCCTTTTCTAAATATCAACACATATTGCAAGCATTTCATATGTAATAATATTTTGTAGGATGGAATCTATAATTTAGTGCAGCTTATGGTAATGTTTCAGTGTTAGATTTTCTAGAGTAGCTTTGTAGTAAATCTTTTGTAACGTTTAATATATACATCAAACCAATTCAATATATAACTAGTGTAGTAGAGCTTACAAATGCAAAGCCTGCACTCTTGTAAATAGGTCCAACCATTGTATAACCATTGCAGTACTTCTCAAGAAACAATTTGATGTATCAGACTTCAAGAACGAGCACATCAACACCACCTTTTTTGCTTCCATTAGAAAGAGCGCTATGGAGGTCATCGGGAGTATCAAAGGGTCTTAACTTTGATCTGTGAAAACCGATACCTTCCAATAGGTGCCTCTCTCTCTCTCTCTTCCGTCTTCCCTCTCAGATCTTCTCTCTATTTGTTGCAAATCTTACATGTTTTGTGTTAGGGTTACTGCTAGGCATGCATCGAACCTATTTGTTCAATTGTTGGAGCATTCCCATATATTCAAGTCAAATTAAACTTACTATCTGCATATTGTCATATTGATTTCCTTTTGAATTTAGTAGTGATTGATTTTTGCCATGAATGACAGTTGCTTGCTTGTGCCATAAAAGAACAAATGCTTATTTCATTTATACTCTGTTTTTACAACAAAGCAGACAAAGGACATTTTCTATGATCTGTCCGAACTTGTTTGATTTATTCATAGTATCATGTGTTCCTGGTATCTTAGGTTTTCAAGAAGATTTGGCAATAGTATGAACTGTAGTCAAGAACTCAACGTTTTTTTTTTTTTTTGCGAATCATCAAGAACTCAACGTTACATGCATACTCTGATTTTGCAGTTTTGCTAGATAACGGAATGTTCTCCAGTCAGTGTTTTCATAGTTATTTTTTCTATATATATTCCGCTAGTACCAATTAACTTGATTCCTAGCAGCATGGGTAACATAAAGAGAATAGGAGCCATTTTCAGGTATGCAAGAATATATGAACCAGTAGTCTATGTTAGAAATAATTCTGCAACACACAGACAAGGCTATTCAACTATGTTACATGAGAGAATTTGGTGGCTTAATTTTTTACATGATCTACCATGCAGGTTGCATCTTTACCTAATAGCTATTGTGGGACGAGAGAAATTGATGGCTTAATGCTTTGCAAGGAGTGAACAATTTTGTAGCTTTTGCATTTAGTAACACAGGTAGAAAAATATTATGCCCATGTAGAAAGTGTGTCAACTCTTTTTGGAAAGAGGCTAGTGAGGTCAGTGAACATTTAATTTGTTGCTCTTGAACCATCTCTTCAGAAATACATGGCCAGGGCAGGCAACCTGCAGTACATGGCAAGGGCAGGCAACATGTCGGCCCACGCAGCTCCCCATCCAGTGGCGGATCCCCACCTTCCTAGTGAGGCGGCGACGGCAGCCAGCCCTCCGCCGTTCCGTGCAGAGCTGCGACCCCACGGGCGCGGCAGCACGGCTAGCTAGCAGGCACGGCGGCCACTATCCGTGTGCGGCTTCCCATCCCCAACCAGTGGCAGATGGCGCTCCCGGTGACGGCTGCTGCTTTTTTTCCTGGTGGCACCAACGGCGGCCACTATATGATTTGAGTAATTGAGGATTTTGACTTTGTGCCGAGAAGCTAGTTTCAGAGTATGTAGACTTCATGTTTGAGTTCAGTATAGTTATTAGTTTAGTTTTAATTATCTCTTGAACTATTTTGTACCTTTTACCTTGTGTTCCATGTATATTAATTTTCCCCTCTTGTACTGCAGCCTAGCAAGTCAAATGTTCTGTCACAGTCTTGACCATACAAAGTTGGGTGCTCATCGGCGACCTCCCCTTTCGGAACAAAGCGCAAAAGGCCAAACAGTAAATGGGTTTATGGTTCCGGAACAAATTGCAAAAGGCCAGAGGTAAATCAACATAAGTCATAGAAGCATTATTGAGAGCGATAAATGGGTTTATGGGGAGAGAAATACCTGAAATGTAGTTCTTAGCCTTAGTCCTTTGAACTGCCTTGGTTGCAATGAGCGTAGAGGGCTGTTTTTGCAATTGGTCTTGAGATCCACCATGAATCTAATCATCTTGAGTCAGAACTCCAAGGCTACCCTAACTGGTATTGATCTCTTCAGCTAGGATTAGTTTGGGCCACTTGCTTTTTTTCATCATGTAATTGCCATCCAGTCCATGAACAGTGATCAGGTTGTTATCAGTAGGAACTTGGCTTTGCTTGTCATCCTTGAACTCAGTGTGGGTGGCACTATTATCTTGCACATGTACTACAGATTACACTTGCACATGCCTTCTATTTAGCTATCAACTATTTGCTTGGACTATTATCTTGATGTGGTTTTCCCTTTTTTTCAGTACTCGCCAAACATCAAAGAAATCAAGATCTTGAACAAGCTGTACTACCTGATGGACAGGATGAATGCACTTAAAAAACGAGGCTTTGCACTTGTTGTATCTATGTTTTTCCCTATTTAGGTTGTTATTCTATAATAACTTGATTCCAAAAATCTGTAAATTGTTATGTACAATCATCATGGAGTGTAAACAAGTGTAATCTGTATGCTCTTAGCTGTGGAGCTATTATGTGGCTGGAAATCTTTTAACTTTTGTGTTTATGGCTTGAATCCATTGTTGACATATTAGTGTTAACTCTTGTAAATAAAAAAAAGCACTGTAGGTCCTGCAGGGCAAAGCGCTTGGCCTAGTGGGTGCTTGCGGGCCAACAGTTTGCAGGAAGCGGAGGCCCGCAAAGCCTACGAACCATTGTTGCAGCAAGCAGCGGTAGCCTACAGACCTCTCCAGAGCGACCCGCTTGCATCGTGACGTGTACCCTAGCTGTTTTTCTTTTTCCTTTTTCTTTCTGATGCACCGGTGGGCTAATGTCTTCAGTTTTTCTTCTAACACAACCTAAAATAGTCTAATGAAATCACATAATTCATTGGTGGCAATAGAATCTAACTGATGCAACGTAATATTTTATCGATGCATTATATCCTGATCTATCGCAACCAGGAACTAGATTAAAGCAACACTTTTTCATCATGGTTATAAACCACGGACTACTGCAACAAATTGTTTTTGGATGCAACAGACACATGAGCTACCACAACGAATTGTTTTCTGGATGCAATAGGCACATGAGCTATCGCAACAAAGATTAAATTTTAGACAACGTTATTTCATCATGGCCACAAGCATGCATAATTGCAACCAACTAAATATTCGTGGCAACAAACACACATCAAACGCAACGAATGATTTTCTGGATGCAATAGGCACATGAGCTATCGCAACAAAAGTTAAATTATGGACAACATTATTTCATCGTGGCCACAGGCACGCCTATTCGCAACCAAATAACTATTCGTGGCAACAAACACACATCTATCGCAACACTAAATTGATACTATCGCAATGCACAATTAGTTGTGGCAATAGGTACCTATAAAGGCAATCACCTTTTTCGCCGTGGCATTAACACCAACCTGTTGCAACAAATGTTTCAACAGCCGCAACTCACATTTTTAGTGGCCATAAGATCTAGATATCGCAACCCATTAATACGTTGGTTGCTATAAAACCAAATATTGCAACCAAATGTGTGGTGTTGCGAAAAAAATGGTGCTCTAAGGGTCAATTCCTAGTAGTGTGAGGATGGGAGAGACCGTCGCAGCTTTGAGTCTCAGAGGGGCTATGGGCCACGTTTTCCCTATCGTGGTGACCGTACTCCTCCAGCGAGACGTGAGGTAGTTCAACATGGTGGTCGTAGCTTTGGTGGACGCGATAGGCGTGATGTTGCTAACCCCACTTTTGAGCAAATAGCTCGAAACTGGTTTGACTCTTTCTTTGCTAACCCCAGTGTTGAGACGTTTGCTCGCTCTCAGTCTCGTTTTTGATTTTGCAGGTGGAAGGCTTGGAGAACATTTGGTGATTTGACTCCGGTTGTTTGTCTCATGACAGGAGTGAGGGGATGGTTCTCCAGCCTCATCCCCGTGGTGTCTTTGGTGCACATCACTTTTGGGGAAATGGACGAGTGTTGACCGAAGGAGCATTTCAGGTATGTATTGGAGCTAGTCGCTCTTGGTGCTTCTTTGGGTCTTTGTGAGTTGCCCTTTTTAGTTTGAGGCTTTCCCCTATCGCATGTGTTTAGGATGAGCTTTGTATGCTCTTTGGTCCTAATGCATGTGTTTAGGGGGAGCTTGTGAGCTCGCTTGTTCTTTGTCCTATGACATGTACTTTGGGTGAGCTTTGTATGCTCCTTGACCCTTATGCATGTGTTTAGGGGGAGCTTGCTAGTTTTGCTTGCGTTCTACCTCTTTGGTCCTTGGGAGCTCACTTTGTAGCATATGTTGCATTTCCTTCATGCATTTTATTTTCTGTACAACACTTGTTAGGATAGCCATCTTTGGATCACTTGAGCTACGATTGAGCTTCTCTTATATGCATTGCTCACTGATGTGCTATGGATGAGATATGTGCATGTTTGGTAATTTGTGGATGTAAATGCTATGCTCTTGATGGTTTTGCTATATATGTATGATGAGATAGCATTTTGGTTGTGAAAATGATAAAACTGCCTCTCTCATGAGTAGATGCTTGTCTATGTTAAATTTGTGCATAAATGCTTATATCATGCTCAGTTTGTGCTTGAGGATCATATTCTCTTTGCTTGGGGTCAAAGACCTTTTTGCCATTGTAAATGTTTAGCCCTTTTGTTTGCTTGGGGAGGAGCATAAGCTTCTTTTTGCCGTAAAGACACTTCATGTACCATGTTTAAACTTGCAAATGAAATTGGTATATGAATTGCTTTATGCTTGAAAAATGAGCTCCTAATCATGATTTTATATTTTGATATTCATATCTTGGGTGCTAAACCGTAGCATGCTTGTCTACCATGAGAAGTCTCATTTTAAGAAGTAGACAAATGGCTCGGTGGCTTTAACATGACTTGAGTAGCTAGTGGGCGTTTATAATGATCTTGTGATGAGAATTTGTGATCTTGCACAAACTTTGAATGATCTAGTGCCTTTATGTTCAAATTGGTATAGAGAGAGTCTTGCTCATGAGATGACTATTTCTTTGTGAAAATGGCTTAAAATTGCTTTTGGCCATGTCACAAGCTTATATGTCTCTACCTTCTTGATGGCAATATACTAGATACACCATATCTACTTTGCTTGCTCTATGTCTCATTTGTAGCATTTTGTTGTGCTCTTTGTATATTTGAGAAGCTCGGTAGATTGTATATATGCTTTGACATGCATTTTTCATGAATACAAGGGGAAGAGTTTCATATACCTTGATTCTTGCATTGTCAACAAGGGGGAGAGTTTGGGGAAAGTTATGCAGTTATGCACATTTGGGGAGATTTTTCATGCATTGGAAGTTTATGTGGAAAATTGGTATGCTTTTGTGAGAGGTTGCATGTGAGGAGAAAAATTGAGAAGAAGAGGTTGCATTTGCTCAGGGGGAGTTTGCATGTGTGCAGGGGGAGCTCCTTTGATTTTCCTGAGTTTTATGCTTTGTGATGTGCTCTTTGAGAGCTTTGTTTTGTCTCGGCTGTGTCGAGCCGTTGCCCTTGTCTTAGGAGGCCGAGACTTGGATTGGCGAGTGATCGAGTTTCGCTTGTTCTTTGGTTTTGGATCACTTGCTTGGGAGGTTTGCGTTTGTGGTTGTTTTCTTTTCTTTTTCTCTATCATGGTTTCTATGGGTGTTGTCAATGCACTCATCAAGGGGGAGATTGAGGACCAGGTGTGTCCGAGGACCAGTGGAGGGTCGCTCCATAGTGATGAGTGATTGACAACGTTGTGTGGACTGATGATTGGCTAAGTGTGCAGGTACAAGTTGCGGCCTGACTCGTGTCGGTGCAGGTGAAGAACAAGCGCGAAAGGCCTTAGCCGTGGCAGCCTCCGGGTGATGGAGTGGCAAGTAGGCTTGGTTCGATGGACCCGGTGGCTGATGGGGTCAAGTGCGAGCTGTGCAGTGCAGGACTGGCGGGCTGAAGTCGTGAACATGGGCCGGTGCAAGGTAGCGGTTGAAGCCCGAAGCTTGCACGCGGGGTTTGGTGGTTTGCCCACAAAACCATCAGGTGGACGGTTTCTTGATTTGGGCCGCAAAACCAAGCCCGAAGGCCCGAGGCGACGGAGACGGTGATCCGGGAGCTTCGGGAAGCTTCGAGGCGGAGGGCACGTGGCGTGATCACGGGGTTTGCGTCGAGGTGAAGCGAAGCCGCGGTGGAAGCGTGTCCGTCCGATGAAGACTTGACCAAAATGCCCCTGAGGGGTTGTATCTTCATTTATGCAGTAGGGGTAGCGTGGTCATTTGCCTCCCTCCGATAGACTTCATATAAATAGCGGAGAGGTGGATGGCATCTCTCTCTCTAGCTCCCTAGGTCTTTCTCCCCCGGTAGATTTTCTCTGAACTGCTTCTTTTCCCTCTGGATTCCTTAGGCTAGACTCTTGTACAGAATCTGACCTCTGGATGTATGGAAGCATTCGGCGTCCCGGTGATCTCCTAGTCCTCTGTGATTTTCGTGTCATTTTTGGGACTATTTTTGGGAGTTTTCGTTCTTGGCTTGATTCGTGATTTTGGAGGCGTTTCTTGACGGATTTCTTTGAGGGGATCATGGGTGGATGCCTTGCGCATCTTTGGGTGTGATCTTGACCCCTCAAACGCCATGGAGAGCCTTCGATTCGTGCGTTTTTGGTTGGTGCCCGAGTTCATGGTGGTGGTTCGGTTGATCCGCGATTCCCGGTGATTTAGTGGCTTAGGAGTCGAGATTTTTGGGGCATAGCATCCTTGTGTGATGCTTTACATCTCCCCAAAATCTTGTATCAAGAGCTTCAACCGTTTGGGAGATCCGGTGATGGAAAGATTGGGTTGACTCCCGAGCTCGAGCTTTTTCTGTTCTGTTCGTGCATTGCGGACGGTCCGCGGGTGCCTGGCGGACGGTCCGCGCGGCTAGGGTTCGTCCTGTGTTCTTCGTGTTCGTCGCGTGTTCTTGAGCGCTTTCGTTTCGATCCGGTTGGATCCCAGGGTTTGGCTGGAAAGTGTTTGGCGGACAGTCCGCGGTGGTCTCGCGGACGGTCCGCGTGGTCGGATTTCTGACGGACGGTCCGCGGTGCCTCCACGGATGGTCCGAATTTCGGGGGTGCGCTACTGGTGGCTCGAGACACTTTTGCGGACGGTCCGCCGTGACTTGCCGGACAGTCCGCGCCCTCCTCGCAGACGGTCTGCCCGGTCACCCCGGACAGTCCGCCAGGGGCTTCGCAGCAGTGCTCAAGTTCTTTGATTCTTGCTTCGGTGCTTCCGCTCTTTGCTCCTAGGCTTCTTGGTTGATCTTCTAGACTTGTGTGTGCCCTGTTCGGAGCTTCTTTCGTGTGCACAGATTCGTGGAGTGGCAATCGGGGTATAGGCCGAGTTCGACCTTAGGGAAGAATTTTTATCGGCTCCCATTCACTCCCCGCCTCTCTGGTCGCCCGATTCGGTCCTTCAGACATTTTGTTTACATAGTTAGAGGATACATAAGAACTAGTTGCACCAGTATAAAAAAGAACCAAAACTTTTGTACAACAAACTAAAAACTCACTGATCACGACGTCAGGAGTGTCGGCAGCCTCCACCTCTGTTAGGAGGTTGAGTCTCCCACAGTCAGCGGTCTGCTGGGGAGCAGCCTGAGGTGGCCTTCCTCCTGGAGCTGGTGCCTTGGCAGGTGTAGCAGAGTTCTTCTTGTTGGGGCACTCGAACGACTTGTGGCCTTGCTTGCCACAGGCGTAGCACGTAGGTGTGAAACCTCTAGTGCTGGGTCTTGACGCGAACTGCTGGGGGTGGTTGTAGCCACCTCCCTGCTGCTGGTAGTTGGAGCTCCTTCCCCTTGGGTACGGTGCATAGGTTCCTCTGAAACCACGTCCGGGCTGGTTGTTCCCCGGGCGGTAGCTCCCTCTTAGCAGGTTGCTCTGCCCACTCCTCGGTCTCTGGAAGGATCGGTCGCCATGGTCCCGATCTCCCATCCTCTTCTTGCCCTACATGTGTTCTTCGTGACCCCTCCTTTCTTCCCCGAGCGCGATTGCTGTGTTCACCAGGTGGCGAAGGGACTTGTGCTCACTGGCCTTCAAGCCCTAGCGGAGACCATGGTGGAGGCCTCGCAGGAACCAGAACTGCTTCTTGTCGTCGGTGTTGGTGTCATCAGGGGCATAGTGCATCATCTTCATGAAGTGCCTCTCGTACTCCTCCACCCTCATTGCACCCTGAGTCATGGTACGGAACTCCTGGGCCTTCTAACTCATGAGTTCCCTCGGCAGGTACTGCTCGCGGAACACCTCACAGAACTCCAGCCAGGTGATGAATGCTGGGTTCAGGTGGCTGTTAGAGTAGTTGTCCCACCAAGACTTGGCAGGACCCTCGAGCTGGTGGACGGCGAGAGCCACACACTCTTCATCAGTGTAGGCGGTGAGGTCGAGCTTCGTCTCGATCACGAGGAGCCAGTCGTCAGCTTCGAGAGGGTCATCCAAGTAACTGAAGGTAGGGGCCTTCATGCGGAGGAACCTCTCGATCTTCTTGGCGAAGTCCTCCGGCGGGATGTTGCGGTTCCCACCGCTGACTCGGTTATCGACAGCGTCAGCCATCCTCTGCAGCAGCTGAGTTTGAGCAGCCATCACCTTAGCCAGGTTAGGCGGTGGCGGTGCTTCTCCACGGCCACGACCACGACCCTAGGGAGCTAGTGCCGGCTCAGGTTCTCCTTCAGCTTCTTCCTCTCCTTCTCCAGCATCGCTTTGACCGATGGGCGGAGGCGGCGGTGGTGGCACCACAGCGCCTCGGCCTCGTCCCACTCCTCGGATGGGTGCGTGTCCACGACCACGAGCGGCAGCGCGTCCACGCCCACATGCGGGAGCTCGGCCACGTCCACGGCCACGAACTGGCGGGACCACTTCTTCTTCCTCGGCCTCGGCCTCCTCGAGGCGAGCCAACAGACGTCGAGACCTCCTGATAGACATCTTACTGAAAACATGACCTAGGACAAAAGGAACCTTTAGATACGTCACTCACCCACAAATTGAGTCTGATATACAAGCATGAAAATATTTCTACTAATATAATTCCAACACTCAAAGGGAAAAAGCAATAAGAACGATTAACTTCATTAAAACCAAACAATCAGCATCCAATATGAGTACATAAGTTTCCTCGAGGTTGACTCAAGCCTTGGAGGTCACACACAGCATCGATCTAATATAGCGTTACATGATCTCAAAAGGGTGTGCACATCTAAGGCGTGACATGACTCATAACTCCACATGCACCGAAACAGGCTCTCGGCTGCATGGGACAACTCATGCTAGCTTCCTATCTTACAACCCTACTCTTATTAGCATGATCTCGCTCCAGCACCCTACTCGGTGCGAGCCCTCTTGTACGTCACTGGGCACCGGTCCTCGTCGGGGTAGTCTCTCGGGAACATCCGGGTCAGCATGGCGTGAGCAGCCCTCACCTCCTCGGTCTCAACCGGGGTAGGCATGTGTTGACGGCTGTTAAGTGCTACTTTTACACCGTCAATACCTGCATAAAATAAATGTAAAAGGATCATCGACACTAGAATAGGGCTTGATACTAACAACTTCCACAAGTGTTGGTGTTTCTGGCTTTTGTTGCAGGACGCACCGAAATACGTGTTAAATGACACAGTTGAGAGCAAGTGCACCAATGGCATAGATATGGCATCATCATAAACAATCACAAATTCCAAATTGGTATGCACCAATGCGATGGGCTCGTCGAGACGATCGAAATGGATATATCATTTGTCTACTTTGGAGTTCGGATGAAAGAGATACGCACAAGATAACATGTGGGCCCGGTGGGACCCACACCAAGCCACATGGCGACGTGCTGTCACACAGGAGTCCACGTGTCCATGACACATCATCATTTCAAAGAAACACACTCTCGACCAATCAAGAGCCAGTACGCGGATCCAAGGGCCCACAACCACGAGATAAATGGCTAAAAATACCGCATACACCCCCATACCCACCTTGGGACCCACCTAGCAGTCACCTGGACGAAAGGCGGCGCGAGAGGGCCCACCCGGGGGTCGGCCGACCCCCCAGGTCGCCCGACCCCATGTTGCGGTCTCTCATGTCGCCCTTCCACGTGTTGGCTTGTCGTGAAGAGGCAAAGGCGGTTCTTGGTGTGTGCCCGAAGATTCCCTCAAGATCCTGCCGGAAAGCTCCTTCTCTTGCAAGCTACTTGGTCTCCACTCCTCTTTGCCATATGTCACCACCCTATTGGTGGCACCCAAGGCAGCCAAGGGAGCTCCTCCTACCCCCCTTGGCCAATAAATATGAGGAGAGGGGGCTAGAATAGAGACACATCCCATTCCTCTCCTCCTCATTAGAAACACTTGTTTCACTTCTCGCTTGATCTCTCATGGATCAAATGAGCTGAGGAGATTGCTAAGTAGATGGTGATGTGGGTGAGATCCCAACTTGTTCTTCATTTAGAGCAAAGTGAGTATTCTTGTGTTTTCTAATTAGACTAAAGTGATGTTCATGCATGACTGATATGTTCTTGAGTTCTTCGTTCATTCATCATTTAGAGGCTCGTGTTCTTCATGAACACGCTTCTTCAATCTAGTTGACGAACGAGTTACTCACACTTTTGCGTTTGTTCATAAGTTAGAGGCTCGTGTTCTTCACGAACACGACCCTTGATCTTTTGTTATAAGCGCATAAGTTTGCATTCCGTTTGTATGAATTATCCCGTTAGATCTTGTTGGGATACATGAATCGGTGACTAGTCGTTCTTCCTCATGCCAATCGATTCAATGATGAGTAAGGTCTAGCTCAACCTTGCGGGTTCGTCGCTCCGTATTTATACGGAGTGCTATAGCGTTTCTACGGGGTGCCAGATGTAGCCGTGCTATAGTAGTAATCGGTGGTGTAGACGTGGTGTCTAGACTACAGGTTATCCTTCGAATGCCCTGTATCCCACGGTTTGTCTTGGGGTAGGCCGCGGTAGTGACAGCCGTTGGACCCTCTGAAATCCCCCACGTTCGGATACAGCGTGTAGGCAACACTTTGCCGTGAACCAACTGTTATAGCCAGGAGGGGCCGGTGTCCGAAGCGAGATTTCTATCCGAGCTTGTTCCCCTCTAGAATCGAGAACCTACAGGAAGCACCCCATCATCTCCCTACCATAGCTGGGGCTTGGTGTCCTTGGACCGTTCATATAGGATAGAAGGTAGTGCACATCGTTCCTTGGATTCGATACCCTTTGGAATACTCCTAGGGAGAAGTGCTACAACGGTGTATCCTTGCTCTTGCGGATTCGTTCGCACCCGTCAGTATACCCGGGTGTTCCTTACACACTCACGCTAGATGTGCCACTAGTGGTGAGGTTAAGAAATACCAACAAGCATTTCGGGCGCTGTTGCCAGGGAGCGGTTGCTGTATCTATCTTCGAATCTAGTGGTCCTCGTATTTATCTTTTTCGTTTTCTTCTACCTTCACCCCTGTTACCCATCAGATATCCTTTTTGTTTCTTTTCTTCTACCTTTACCCCCGCTACCCTTTGAGATGCCTTCCTTTCAAAGCTTCTCTACCTCAAGGGGTGAGTTCGAAGAGTCATCATCATCTTCATCATCCAGCTATGAACTCCCCCCTGGCTTTTTAGCCACGGTTCAGGATCGACCATTCTTTGGAGCAATCAATGAAGACCCCTACCTCCATTTGGAGGAATTTGAGGAACGGTGCTCTAGTTTGGCTATGCCAGGCATGACACAGGACACCGTGAGGTGGAAGTTGTTTCCTTTCTCCCTCATAGGAGAGGTGGAACAATGGTACACCCACACTATAGAAAGTGTGAACAGTGATTGGGGAGAACTCCGAGATAACTTTTGCCACTCATTCTCTCTCAGGGAAAGGACGGAGCAATGGTACACTCGTGTAGCTTCTCTTCCAATAAGTATCCTCGATTTCGAGAAATTAGAGGAGGAGTCCCTAGGAGCGGCATGGGCTAGGTTCCTACACCTTTTGGTGTCGACACCTGGTCCGTCTTTATCCATCGATGTGACATTGTACATCTTTTGTATGGGTCTGGACATGGATTCTGCCCTCGATCTAGACGTTATTGCTGGAGGCTTGTTTGTGGAAAAAACTCCAAGGGAAGGAAGAGAGATCTTAGATTCCCTTTTAGAAAACTCTTCTGTCCCTATTGATCACAACAAACCTAACCAAGAATCCGAGTCGAGCCATGAGGGTCCCTCAACATCCAAGTCAGAGTCTTCATCTTCCGAATCCCAAGACTTGTCTGTTGAGCCCTCTCCTGAACCCCAAACGCCAAAGGAAGAAGAAATTCGACCATTGGTGTTCACTCGCAAATTCGAGGATGACCCATCTGAAAACCTTTTAGATACCTTGAATTCTTTTGATGCCCAATCAGGGGAGGAACCTTATTCTGTCCACACCAATCATTCTAGAAATCTTTTGACAGAACCTTCCCATAGGCCTACGGTGCCTCCTCTACCTCCTGATCCTCCTGACGAAGCATATCCTAAGGAGGCCATGAGGGAGGAATGGTCAGGGGGAGTGACACGATCTTCCGAGGTAGCTTGGAATAGTTCACCTTCTCTGGTTGTTACTTGCTCTAGTAGAGGCACAGTCGTAGAGGCCCATCGTAACCCCATCATGGAGGTTAACATTTTGCCATGGCACTTAGCGGAAACTCTTTTGGGCAAAGTTCCGCCAGCACCATCCAACATGCTCATCAAGACTTGTTCCTTTGGACATGTTCTTGAATGTCGAGGGATCGCAAGTGCCGTGTCGCTGATCATAGACGGGATCGAGGTTAGCTTAGACTCTCACATCTCCGAGGTCCTTGAACTTGATCTTCTCCTAGGCTCCCCTTTACAGCAGCTCTTTGATACATCTTTAGGGAGCCTAGATGATAAGCTTCGGGGAGTCGCTTTTTCCACTGCTACCCCTTGTCCGGGACAACCTATGGCAAAGCCTCTTCCCCAGCGAAATCCGCTTGAGAAGACGACGAGTATATCTCTATTTGTGTCATCCAAGCTTGTTCTCATTAAGGGTGTAGAGCTTTCTACTCCTCATGAGGATGACTCAGGAGACTCTCTTCACCTTTGTGAAGGCGAACGATCGTCACCATTCTCGACTGAGTTTCAGCCTCTTCCCGCTGGCCCGTATCATGTTGCTTTCGATCATGGTCGAGAGTCAACATCGAGCCTCCATGATGTATCCCTTGAGATAGAGAACTCATGGGCCATGGAATCTTGTGAGGCACTGACTCTGGAATTCATGGGCAAAGGTTACACAGATAAGCATGGTAGTTTCATTCTTGATACACCACGTGAACCTTGCTTGCATCATGCCTATCCAGAGCCGGCCATACTTAGTGCGCTGAGCACGCTCGAGGACTGCAATCACCTTATGGTCCTCTTTTGTAGAAAGTTCAGAAGGTTGGTTGTAGATGTATATGTCTATCATAAGCATATCAGATTTCGTGTGTGCATTGTGGCACTAACCTTTCAGCTAAAGCTTCACTGATACATCAAGGATTGCTGGTGAGACGGGAATGGCACCACCAACGATAGCTGCAAGACGAAGTTCCCATGGTCGAGCTTATGACCAATAAATAAACAAAGCACTACCAGGAGATAGCCTGGATTAGGTTAGGTTTTATTTCCCTTTTCGAATAAAAGCAAGAACATGTTTTTAGGATAAGTCGTCCTTCGGGTATTTTTGGTCACTAACCTTTCAGGTGGAGATTGAAAAGAAAGATGGACAGGTGAGGCCTACGAACATGTGAGCCATATCAGCTGCAACACCTAATAAGCTTTGGTGAGGGAACATCTACAAAAGGAAGCTTGATCACCACACACTAGAGCTTTGTTGCCTAGCAATGCAAACTCCAAGTGTGGGGGGGTATGTGAGCATCCTGAGTAAAGTTCCTCCTCTACCAAATCTTATCCTGGTGTGAAGATGATGTCAGCTCTTGCATCTTGCCCACTAGTTAGGTAAGTCCTACTTTTGACATTAAACAAAGCCCTTCCGGGAGGTTCCCGAGGTTCACCATCTTATGCTCATGCTTATGTCCCTTATTGATGATAGCTTGATCATGCTTTCATGCTTCCTTTATCTTTGCTCATATGCTCTGGTTTGAATGTTATTGTTCTAGATGTACATTCATAGACTGTTTTAAATTAAGCGTGGTGCTTAGGTTAAAATTTGTCTTCTTCAGTCAAAACAAGGCATGGTGTCGAGTTTTGATTGATGAACCTCAGAGTTATATTTTTCATAGATCTTGGTTGCATATTTGTTGACTAACCACTGCAGAAAATTGTTAAATTCAAATGGGTAAGTCATTGAGCTAAATTCAAATGGGAAGGTAAGCTAAGGTGTCAGATTTATGTTGCACAGGAGGAACATATGACCTCACAAAAGGTCCAAGGTAAGTATATTACCCTTTGTGTATGAAGTGTAATGTTGGTCTAACCCTGCTTGAGTAAATGACATGGTGACAATAAAATAAAATAAAAACAACAAAAATATTTGCTTTTGAATAAAGGCTCTATGATTCTCGAGCCAGTAGAGTCCATCTTTTGTTTCCACTTTTGCTTGAAGAACAACACCATGACAAGTACCAGTGTGGGGGAGTCCTCTCGATCTCATTATCGACATATCCACTCGAGAACTCCCACACAAAGGCTTCACAATATCAACTATGCCTTCATGACAAGGACAAGGTAAACTAGAGTGAGCTGGCTACCCCACGGGTCAACCGAATCACCACTAGTCTCCCTTGTTCCTCATATCCTTCAGGAGCGATGTATGTGCATCCTTCATCTCACTCTCTGCCTATGAGTTTGAATGACCCTCAATTCTTATCCAATAAATCAAACTCAAATATTGGTGTTTTGTTTGCTATCCATGATTCCTGTGGTTGGCTTGCATATGTTTTATTCCTTACTTATTATATTGACGCTTGTGAACAAATATCATTAGGAAACTCATGATTATCTAAGTAGTTGGCGTTTGTGATATGGTTTGATGATATGATCTTCGCTCTAAATGTCTGAGTGCTTGGGAATTTTATTTGAAAAATCATAAAACCCTTTGCAAAGCTCCTCTTTTGATATCCCACAGTCCTACCAAAGCAATATGATGCTACCAGTCGAAAACCTTATACTCATATGCTGCTTGTCATTGCATTGAGCTTTGTCAAATTCTGTGACCCTTGCGAGAAGTCTTTTTATGCTTTCATGATCAAGATTCATGTGCACTCCACCATTTTCCCCTTGCTATGCTTCTACACTGGAAGTTAGCATTATCTCATTCATCCATTCCACAAAATAAAGCTCCATGCATTGTTCCATGATTTATCCCTCTCCAAATATCTCTAAAAGAGATTGGGCTATATATAAAAAAAGAGAGAAAGACATGCTCAAAAAGGCATGATCTAAAAAAAGAAAAGAGAGATAGCCCATATCTCGAAAATTTCAAAAAAAGAGAGCGTAGAAAATCATGCAAAAAGGAGTTCCATAACTTAGATGGTAATAACTAGTACCTATTCCGGGGCTAGTGTCCACCTTACCATCTACCGACTCTCATCATACATGTATGGTAATATCTAGCACCCATTCCGGGCCTAGTATCCACCTTACCATACTCACCATATCCATACACGTGCACATCTTGATCTGATTGTATGATTTGATTTTCTCTGTGGATCCAGTCTTTGACTTTGCAATATATGTGATACAAGTATGCCTTATCCTTTATCATAGCCTGAGCTCCACATATAGCTATCATTAGAAGTAGGGTAAAGAAAGGCAATCTAATGCCTTGGTGAGGACATATACACATTGAGCGATCTGAGAGAATCAAATGAGGAGCTAAGCAAGGTTTGTTTTGGAAATTTATTGCAAAACCCCAAGTTACTTGACATGATGAGCAGGAGTGATTTGATTCATGACCGTTCCATTCTTCAACTACCCAAGATAGCATGATAGACACTTCATAAGTTCATGAGTACAAGGTATGGTTTGGAATATCTCTTATGCTTGCTTCGTACCTTTGGATATCATGTCTCACCTTGATCTGACTCCCTTCACTCAGGACGAGCAAAGGTCAAGTGTGGGGGAGTTGTTGATGGTTGTTAAGTGCTACTTTTACACCGTCACTACCTGCATAAAATAAAGGTAAAAGGATCATCAACACTAGAATAGGGCTTGATACTAACAACTTCCACAAGTGTTGGTGTTTCTGGCTTTTGTTGCAGGACGCACCGAAATACGTGTTAAATGACACAGTTGAGAGCAAGTGCACCAATGGCATAGATATGGCATCATCATAAACAATCACAAATGCCAAATTGGTATGCACCAATGCGATGGGCTCGTCGAGACGATCGAAATGGATATATCATTTGTCTACTTTGGAGTTCGGATGAAAGAGATACGCACAAGATAACATGTGGGCCCGGTGGGACCCACACCAAGCCACATGGCGACGTGCTGTCACACAGGAGTCCACGTGTCCATAACACATCATCGATCCAAAGAAACACACTCTCGACCAATCAAGAGCCAGTACGCGGATCCAAGGGCCCACAACCACGAGATAAATGGCTAAAAATACCGCATACACCCTCATACCCACCTTGGGACCCACCTAGCAGTCACCTGGATGAAATGCAGCGCGAGAGGGCCCACCCGGGGGTCGGCCGAACCCCTGGTCGCCCGACCCCGTGTTGCGGCCTCTCATGTTGCCCTTCCACGTGTCGGCTTGTCGTGAAGAGGCAAAGGCGGTTCTAGGTGTGTGCCCGAAGATTCCCTCAAGATCCTGCCGGAAAGCTCCTTCTCTTGCAAGCTACTTGGTCTCCACTCCTCTTTGCCACATGTCACCACCCTATTGGTGGCACCCAAGGCAGCCAAGGGAGCTCCTCCTACCCCCCTTGGCCTATAAATATGAGGAGAGGGGACTAGAATAGAGACACATCTCATTCCTCTCCTCCTCATTAGAAACACTTGTTTCTCTTCTCACTTGATCTCTCATGGATCAAATGGGTTGAGGAAATTGCTAAGTAGATGGTGATGTGGGTGAGATCCCAACTTGTTCTTTATTTAGAGCAAAGTGAGTATTCTTGTATTTTCCAATTAGACTAAAGTTATGTTCATGCATGACTGATATGTTCTTGAGTTCTTCGTTCGTTCATCATTTAGAGGCTCGTGTTCTTCATGAACACGCTTCTTCGATCTAGTTGATGAATGAGTTACTCACGCTTTTGCGTTTGTTCATAAGTTAGAGGCTCGTGTTCTTCATGAACACGACCCTTGATCTTTTGTTATAAGCGCATAAGTTTGCATTCCGTTTGTATGAATTATCCCGTTAGATCTTGTTGGCATACATGAATCGGTGACTAGTCATTCTTCCTCATGCCAATTGATTCAATGATGAGTAAGGTCTAGCTCAACCTCACGGGTTCGTCGCTCCGTATTTATACGGAGTGCTATAGCATTTCTACGGGGTGCCAGACGTAGCCGTGCTATAGTAGTAATCGGTAGTGTAGACGTGGTGTCTAGACTACGGGTTATCCTTCGAATGCCCTGTATCCCACGGTTTGTCTTGGGGTAGGCCACGGTAGTGACAGCCGTTGGACCCTCTGAAATCCCCCACATTCGGATACAGCGTGTAGGCAACCCTTTGCCGTGAACCAACTGTTATAGCCAAGAGGGGCCGGTGTCCGAAGTGAGATTTCTATCCGAGCTTGTTCCCCTCTAGAATCGAGAACCTACAGGAAGCACCCCATCATCTCCCTACCATAGCTGGGGCTTGGTGTCCTTGGACCGTTCATCTAGGATAGAAGGTAGTGCACATCGTTCCTTGGATTCGATACCCTTTGGAATACTCCTAGGGAGAAGTGCTACAACGGTGTATCTGTGCGCTTGCGGATTCGTTCGCACCCGTCAGTATACCCGGGTGTTCCTTACACGCTCACACTAGACGTGCCATTAGTGGTGAGGTTAAGAAATACCCACAGCATGTCAGCCATCGGACACAGATGCAGCTTGAGAGCGGACGGGTGCAGCTTGAAGGTCTCCTGGCGGATCTCCCGCTGGTCCTCTGGTAGCAGCTGACTGTTGAGCTCGTGAAGCTCGTCCACACGTAGAGAGTCCGCGTCCTCCCACGTCCTCAGCATCCTCTTGCACTTGTCCAGCAGGTATACGGAAGTCCTGGTGAGTGCAGCGAGGTTGGAGGTGTTGGCGTCCTTGTCCTTCGAAAGCTCGGCAACCTTGATCTTCTCACGAGCGAGACGGTGTCCCTGTGCGGCGAGCAATGCATCCTTCTGGTTCAGCTTGTCGAAGAGGCGGCTGAACTTGGCCTCCTGCTTGCGAAGGTCCTCCTTAGCGTAGAGCATCTCCTCACGTGCTGTCACTCTCTCTGCCTCTGCCTGCACCACCAAAGTGTTGGAGTGGTGTAGCCCACGCTCGAGCTGCTGGACTCGCTGGCGTAAGGTACGATTCTCCACATCCAACCTCTAGCAGCGGGGTAGAAGCTGACGGACCTCTGTCGTAGTATGCTCCAGTCTTCCGAAGAGTCCGTTCATCTGCTCTCCCAGTCTGCAGTGTGTCGAGGTCCACGAGGTAGCTCCCTGTCATGACGAGTGCCTCGTCGGACTCGTGTAGAGGAGCCTGGAGAACCTTCTCCTCATAGAGTGCCGAAGGGTCAGGTAGTCCTCCCACGATCGGAGCCACTCTGTAGTAGTCCTGGGGGATCAGCCGCAGGTCTCCTGTCTTGAACACGTCACGGTACCTAGCCAACAGGTGGCGAAGTACGTGGCTGCAGGCGGTGTCGACAGCATTCCTCACGTTCCGCCCTGTGCTATGCTCCAGCATCCCGGAGAAGTCTGGACGCGCCGGGTGGGGTAGGATGGCCACCGTGCATAGCACCAGTGGGCCTGACAGGGTCGGTACGTCCTCGGCGCGGTTGGTGACGTGAGTCGGGGGAATCCCCAGCCTGAGGACGACCCGGTCCACCCAATGAGCAAGACCCTCCATGTGCTCCGGGAGGATCTCTGTCTCCTGACGACTCATTTCCTGTGACACAGAAGAAATTTCTAGTTAGCGCAGGTGAGATAGAGTTTTTCCAAGAAGGATAAGTTTTGTAATATATGCCAAGAATTTGTATATAGCAAAAGAGATCATTTAGAGTCCTAGTTTCTATCGACCATTACTAAGGGCACGTGCTACGGTCAAGTATGGCTCTGATACCATCTGTAACGACCCGGGTTTTCAAAAGAGGAAAACCCGTCATCTTGTACTCGCGATAGTCCCTGGATCAGACGCTATCACGCACAGACATCCATCACAAATAAATATCACAACCATACAACAAAATTAAACATCAAAGTATTAATAATTATTACGAGTCCTGAATAAAGGAGTACATCATTACACGCCTCTTGGCGGAATAACAGGAATAAGAGCCTACGCAGTGGTAGCTAGCTTCCAGAAGGTGTCTCCATCTTTATTCTTCTCTCCCACAGGCATCCTTGAGCGAAGCGACGCGCCCCTCAGTCGTACCATCCGTCGGCGTTGTTGTCAAAGTCTGACTCGTACCCTGCAAGCTCAGGGGCTATCCCCAAGGATCGGGATAGGTCCACGTCACCAACCGTATGCAAGCTTTAAGTGGCCTACTTCTAAAGGTAAAGAAAGGAACAAGGAGAGGCTGGGTTTTCCTAAGCAGCAGCAGCAACATAAATAGAATAACATCTCCAAAACCCACCAATTCCCATATCACTCATCCACAAACGGCTACACCTGGCCACCCAGATCACCGTCACCTGAACCTATCTCCATCTAGGGTCGGTGCGAGAACTCCCACTCCTCGCACCTTAATGATTGCACCCAGATCCGCGAGGCAGAGGGAGCAACTCCCCTCCCCCCGAGTACAACCACGGCTCACCATACACTCAAATCCTATAAGGGGGAGGTTGAAATCCCAAAACGTAAGAGTCGGAGTAAACAACGGGCATGTTCATAACCGAGGACGCGGCTATACGTATAGATCTAAACTCTACAGAGCGTGTACACCAATACCCAACTCGGAATAGCACCCGGATGGTGTACGTCCGACCGAGCCTATCCAACCGAACGAACACCTAGGAGTTACGATTCCATCCTGCATCCGGGTCTCGATGCGGTCCCTCGCAAAGGACCACCCTAGAACAGTGAACATGCCCCCGTGTGGCCACACGGGGAGCGCCGCAAAGGGAAAGGGACTTCACCCAATACCCTCTTACTGATACCCTCTATCCTACTAGCAGGTATGGTATCGCACTTGCTAGGGTCGACCCGGCCCTATCCCCACTCTCGGCGAGGTGGTGTGTACGAAAGTTCCGTGTAACAAAGCGACCCACTCGGTTTCAGACCGGGGCGAGCTCCTGTCCTCCAAGTCATCACAAAAACCCTAACATCTGTGCTCCTAAAACCTTGTACCTGCCATAGGTACAAAATGGGAATCGCCTGAGAAGACGAACCCTGGCCCCCGATCCCGGATTGGGTTGTCTTGAGCTCACCCCCACCAAGTCACCCAAAACACCTTCTCCTGCCAGTTTTTCCCCACACATGCCAAGAAAACTACCACATAGTCCCAACACATGCACATCGAAGCTCAGCGTATAATCACGCATAAATATAGAAGTAGTAGTAGGTCAATCAAGGACAAGGTAAATAAAAGGGGCAGTGCAAGGTTTAATCATAACCATCATCATGCATAAGTAAAGCGCTAGCAGTTCTAATGGCAATGCCTAATGGGCATTCCAAGTAGGTCGGGCGTGAACCTAGGAGCGGGTAGTCGTTGTAGCAAGACCCTAAAGGCAAGGCCTTTTCCTTCCCTGCTCGCGCGTGCACGAAGGCAACCCGCACAGCGATGGCCACGGCGGTGCGGTGAGCAGGTCATCAGAACCACCGGTGATCAAAGAGGAAAAAGGGACAGAGCCAAGCGGTGAGCACGCGCACGTTGTCGACGGCAGCGGGACCTACAGGCGTAAGGCTCGGCTCGATGGCCAGCGTCACAAGCGTCGGCGGTCAGCGGCGGCGGCGCGGCGCGTGCATGGGCGGACATGGGGTCTCAAGGTGGGGCCTTTCCTCCCTCGGTGCGATGGCCGACTCCACAAACGAGAGAGAGAGGCGACAGGCTCACCTGATGATCTCTGGTCGACGTGGAGTGCGGCGGTGGAGCGGGACGGAGCAGAACGGCGGCGGAGCGAGCTGGAGCAGGGGAAGCAGAGGTGCGTGGCGCGGCTGGGTCGGCACTGGCTTCACGTCGATCAGCTGCTCCCGCGAACGGCTCCAGCTTCACGGCGGGCTCCCTCGGACGGCCTTCCCCGCCTCCTTCTCCTCCCCCTTCTTCTTCTTCTCCGGCGGCAGTGGAAAGGGGGAAAACCCCAAGTGCGGCTAGGGTTGGGAGGCGCGGCTGCGGCTGTGCTTCTAAGGGCGAGCACGCGTGTTGTGAGCGGTTGGATGCGCGGCGCCGAGGTGGCGCGCATCCACGGTGTCGCCACAGGCGAGTACGGCGAGCTCGCCGAGCTGGCGCGCGCCGGATTGGGCGCGGCGGTGTAAAGGGGAAAAAGCAGAGGGAGAGGGAGACGACGACGTGGCGTATGACATGCGAGCCCCGGCTGTCGGTGAGAAAAGAGAGAGGAGGCACAGCGGGCTTTGCTGGGCTGCGAAACAGATGGGCCGGCAGGTGTGCAGGGGTGGAACGGTGTTCGGGGAAAAGACTAGGGGCCTCCAACAGACTTCAGAGGTGGAGTTCGAGGCCCAACATAGGTTTGGTCTTTTTCCTATTTCTTATCTCTAAACCCTATTTCCTATTTGATTCAAATTTGAATCTCACTCAAAACAAATCCAAATAAAAGCCAAATAACTCCAAGGTTCTCACACTAGCATTTTATATTTCCAAGAATTTTTAATTAACTCAAAATAAATCTAGGAATATTAGGAGAGAAAAGAAGACATCCTTATTTAAATTATCAAGCACTCCAATAATTCACCAAAATTTTAAAATCCTCATTTTCATAACTAAACATTCCATAATAAAATTACGGGATGTTACAGCTGTTAAGTACCACTTTCAGCCATCAATATTCTCACATAAATGGAGGCATATGCATTTATTACTTGCATTTTTATTTGAATAATGTAGTTCCACTTGTCCTTAGAGATTATTTGTATGTAGGTGAAATAAGCATGAAAATAGATGGAAACTCACCTTCTACGGAAGATCCATGCCAACTCAGCTGAGGAGATGGCTGCCACCTTGGAAACATGTGGCAACCCACGTCACTGATCGAAGGGAGGCACTCACCGACGAATCAGAGAGCGACACATGGACTTCACAAGTATCCATGGGCCCACCAGAGCTCCAACTTATCAGGAAACTTGGCATGCACGGGGGAATGATCAAAGGGCCCACATGTCAGCCACCCAGAGTAAACACAAGCCAGGGGGCCACCCTAGGGGGCCGGTCGATCCTAGGATCAGCCGAACCGACCTAGGGGGCTTCCATCCTGGCCCTCCGCGTGGTTGCTCCCCATTGGTCACTTGCTGCATCCCCGGGTGTTTTGGTGGCGTTTGGTGCTCTGAGAAAGCCTTATCCTTGCCTATAAATAGAAGGGGAGGGGCTCCATTTCTCACACCACTCTCTTCATTCTCCTCTCACTTTTAGTTTCCAAGGCTAGGGGGTAAGCTAGAGTAGCTCTTATTCAGGTTCCAAGTCTACTTTGGAGTCTAGGTATGAGTTCTCTTGTATCTTTATTTCTATGTATGACTTTGATCTACTTCAGTTATTCAGCTATTTCATATAAAGTTGTGGTAGATCATATGATTGATATGTTCTTGAGTTCATCCATTGTTCATCATTTAGAGGCTCGTGTTCTTCGTGAACACTACATTTCGATCCAGTTGAAGGATGATTTACTCATTCCTTATGTGTTTGTTCATAAGTTAGAGGCTCGTGTTCATCACGAACGCGACTCTTTGATCTTGTTGACTAGACATAAGAGAGTTCGTATCCGTTCGTATGACTAGCCCTAGTTTGGTCTTGTTAGATAGCATGTTTGTGTTGCATGAAGTTTGTGTTTAAGCTACGGTACTCGGTCTAAGTTGACTAGTCTTCTGGTGGCTCTCACCCTGGGTCACAACAGCCTGGGCCGGGTGGAGTCTAGCAGCAACGCAGGCATGGTGCCTGGGTTGTGTGGCTACGTTAGTTATGAGCTTGCCCCCGTAACGATTGAGGTAGGCCGCAGTGGTGATAGCTGTTGGACCCTTTGAAACCCTCCACGCTGGGGTATTGCTGTAGGAGTCTAAAGGATAGTTTCACAGAGTGCTGGTCGTCGCGGGCTATCTCCCTATTTGTACCTGGGTTCTGAACCTTACCTTTCATGCAATGCTTTATGCTTATCTCTTGTATCATCTAACCTTGTATGTTTAGTACCATAGAACCTAGAGCTAGCTTCGTATGTCCCCCCTAAGCCGTAGTGTACTAGAGTAGAAGTAGATCTGAGTGTGTGTCACACTACCCTTATCATATAATTTGCCTTACCCCTGTCTTTGAGCCATTGTCTTTTATATCTATCTCTTGGTTTACATTCAGTGCAAAAGTATAAGTCTTGATATCCGCCATTGCCTTCCACGGATACGATACTCTTGGAACACTCACTTCCCTGGGGAAATGCTACAATGGTTTATTTGTGCGCTTGCGGATTCGTTCAAGATCGTTAGATTTACCTTTGGCAAGTCTTGATGCTCACGCTAACTCGACGTCATTAGTGGTGACGTTAAGAAATGCCAACATTCATCAAGTGTAGCAGGAAAACAAACTCAAAGGACTTAAATACCGTAAGCATAGTTTGAGCCCCATTAGCCTCAGCCCCTTTACTTTCATTCCCAATCCTATAGAGAACTTTCCTAATTGAAGGATACAAGAACATAACATGCATTACTGTTCTATAGTGAGATCCCCATCGTGTATCACCTGGCCTTGCTAAGCCCATTTCTTGATTCAAACCTTGCACAGTTTCAATTTCACCCAATCTCAATGACTCAACCATGTATTCAGCTTGAGTAATGCGAAGCATGCGGATCTTTTTACAAGACATCCCTAGAACACTCAACAGATATGAAAGTTGCCCAAAAAACCATTCATAACCAGTATTCTCCTTAGCAACTGCTACAAGTGTTAGTTGAAGTTGACGAGCGAAGCAATGAACATAATAAGCAGAAGGCGACTCATCCATAATAAGTTTCTTCAAACCATTAACATGACCCTTCATATTGCTAGCTCCATCGTACCCTTGACCACATACCTTGGATAGGGGCAACTGATATTTGATAAGCAAAGATTGAATAGCTTCAAAAAGAGTCAATGATGTCGTATCTTCAACATGAACAAGACCTAGAAACCTCTCAACTGGTTCTCCTTTTTTATTAACAAAACGCAAACAAACAACCAATTGTTCCAGTAGGTATGCATCACTTGACTCATCAGCAAGAATTGCAAAACACTCATCACCAAGTTCGCCTATGATAAACTTGGTTGTTTCATGAGCACAAGCATCAATGAGATCTTTCTGAATCTTGTGGTCTATCATCTGATAATTTTTTGGTGCATTCCCTAGTACCACCAGATTAACCTCTTCAAAATTTCCTGCCAGCCATGCTAAAAGTTCCCGAAAATTCCCTTTGTTGAATGAATCCTTTGATTCATCATGACCACGAAATGCCAACCCTTGACGCAACAGAAATCTTATGCACTTAAGTGACCATGTCAAGCGAGCTAGATACTTAGCCTTGAACTGTGCAGTGTTTGATGCAACTGATTCACAAATTGATGCTTTAGGTCTCATGAACAATCTATATTTCTCTTCAGCTTCATTATGAGCACTATCGATAGCACCAACATGCCTACTAATTCTCATTTTCATATTCCAATTTCTAAACCCTTCATCAACAAAAGCATCTCCACCAGGATACTTACAACTATCTTTGAATAAGTAGCAAACAAAGCAATATGCAGCACCTCTTTGAACACTATACTCAATCCACTTGAATTCAGAAAACCACTTAGGATTGAACCGACGCTTACCTCCACACTCATGTTGCGGAAAATTCAGCCTCTTCATTTTTGGTTGACATCGCCCCATTGCAATATAAGCTCTTCTAACCGAATCTTGGTTATTGATAGGATAGATTGATATAGGTGCCCTCAGTCCAGGATCATGCTCAAGATCATGGTCATCATTATCTTCATCACTGGATTCTGATTTTGATTCATTGACTACTGTTATTGGGAGCTCAACTGACTGCCGTTGCGTAGCTCTCATTGGTTCAGGTGTTGGTCCAGGATCAGGTGTTACTGACTTGTTCCACTATCAAAAGTCTGTCCAGTAGCACTACCATCCTGCCCTTGGAATACCACCATCAGCATCTGGCTTTCATTGCAAGATTGAGGAAGAGGAACACTATCAGTCTCAGGTTGTCTCTTCTTTGCAGCACGTCTTGCCATGAAATTTCTCAAATCAGTTGTGACACTATTCTTCCTCTTCATGTTTTAGATCTAAAATTAAAATCACACAAGTATCAATGGCACTGCACTGCTGTGAATTGGCAAATTTAACAAATTGCTATGCAAATTGCAATCCCAATTTTAAGTCAATGCTCACCTGTGTGTTGTGTGCTCCCTGGCGGGCTGGCTCCCTGCTCGGCTGCTCCTGTGTGGGCTTGCCGGCTTGCTCAGTTGCTCTAGCACCAGCAGCCTGCAACCCGCGGCTCGCCGGCGCTTGGCGGTCGGCCACCGCCCGCTCAGACCGCCGCCGCCGCCGCTGCCCGCGCAGTCTGATGCGCAAACGCCCAGTGTTGCAGTGCCCGCGCCCTGCGCTAAGGGCGACGCCGTGCCTCGTGGCTCCGTGTCCACCTACTCCGAGCCTCTGACCGCCGCCGGTCGCCGCCCATCGCTAGGGTTTCTGCGATGCGTTGTGGTGTGCGCCCGTGCGGCAGGCTATTTCTGCGATGCGTCGTGAACTCATGCGGCTGTTTCTGCGATGCGCCGATGAGTGGAGGCAAACAGGCCGGCGGGAGGGGCACTGGGCCGATTGGGCCGGCGTGAGACAGAGGGGAAAATGGACTTTTTTCGTGTTTGATTGAAGTTGTGGCTGTTTTTTTATTTTTATGCATACATATATAGAGTATACTATATGTATAAATTTTTTTTGCAAAAATAATGGGTATTCAATTGAACACCCTTGAATCCACGTGAGGCCACCTCTGTCATGCCCGTGCTCTAATGGAAAAAAAACCATCAGATTTCGAGCACCCATTCCCATCTCTAAGCCAGCAGTTGTTCCTCGTGGTGGGTGGTTGGCAGCCAGCAGTAGTGTTTTTGCGGTTGGACTAGTGACTTGGCGAGGAGACCATCCGCAGCCACTCCATCCTAGCTCTATCTACTGGCATGAGCTATGTACCTTTTTCGGTGCACTACCTTTTGCACCGATGCATGCACTGCACTTTGCATCGTGCAAGGACAAATAGGAATGCAGATGGACGGATACCGCCATACCGGTGACATTTTTTCACTGCCTCAACTCTGAGTCTCTGACTCAAGAAGGAAGCCATGGATAACCAATCTCAGGGCTGTTGTTTTCGGTGAAAAGGAACAGTGAAGTTGTAAATAAATAGTACTAGAATAGTATTTTTTGTGAGAGAAGATGTAATGGATGTGATAAGTGAATAGTGCTATTCACAATTTCTTTTGAAGGAAAAGAACAGGCCCTCATATCATAGCTCCTGTTTGGACTCGGTCCATCCCAAATTACAATTCGTTTTGGCTTCTAGAAAAACCAAAACGAATACTTATTACACTGGGCCCTTTGATGGCACAGAAAAATTGCTGTTGCTGGCCGATTGTGTCCAGGACCAGAGCTTTGTTTCGCCTGTCCTCGAGAAAGCTTGTGTCGGCGGCGGCCGGTGCTGGACTGCTGGTCGCCGGCGGCTACATTAACCCTCATGCTGTGTTACCGAAACTACCATCCGATGGTATACGCAATGGCGGTGGTAATTTCAGATGAAACAATCTATCTATAGTTCGAATAGAGAAAAGTTTTACTGCAGTGCAAACTGGTGCAATAACCAGCGTCGTCTAATTAAGGCTCCAAATATATCGGCTATAGTAACTCATCAATATACTACGCTCTGACCTTATACGATCGGTCAGGTCATGCATATAATCCGACAAAAGCATGAACGGTGTTCCGAGATCGATTCGGAGAGTGATCGAGCAACCTCCGGAGCTCGACGATCACTTCGCTTCTCAGTTCTCACCATAGTCAGCCATGCACAAACGGCGATGATCTTCTCATGTGTCGTCGGGGCCGGGCCGCCAAACGCTTGCCTAGTCCGTTGGTGCCGGCGGCGTTCCGGCTTCTTGTTCGTCGCCGGCTTCCTTCGCCTTCTTCGCCGCCGCCGCCTGCGCGTTCTGCGCCGCCTCGGCGGCGTCGAGCCTCTCACGCAGGGCACGGGCCTCCTCCCTGAGCCGCGCGCCCTCCCGCGCCACCCGCGCGCGCGCGGCCGCCACGCGGTTCAGCTCCACGGCCAGCCGCGCGTTCGCGGCGCGTAGCTCGGCGACGCGCGACGACAGGTCGTCCAGCTGGCCCCTCCGCCGCGCGCGCGCGCGCCGCGCCGACTCGCGGTTCGACGCCTGACGCCTCGCCCTCCGCTCGCCGTCGTCGCGCTCGGCGGCGGCCCCGACGGCAGCGCCACCGGCGGCCCGCGCTTCCACCTCGCCCACGCCCACGCTCGGCACAGAGCCGCCGGCAGCGCCCGCGCCGTGGCAGCTGTAGCTGCACCACGGGCCATCGCCGCCGCCGCCCATGTAGCCGTGCGGCAGTAGGTAGAAGCTCGCGAAGTCCGCCGCGCCGAGCGGGTGGCGCGCCAACGTCGCCGTGTCTCGCTGCATGATTGGACGCGCTAGCTCTAGCGGTTGCAGGCAGCTCTGCAAAAGTTGCAATGAGTAGGAGATGATTGGGAAGAGCTTTTAAAGGTGAGAAAGAGAGAGTCTTTCGATCAATGGAGCTAGGGAGGGAGATGATGTATGGGGAGAATGGAGATTTGAGGTGAGTGTCTTCCTTTAAACTGCAAAAAAGGGCGGTAAAGCCATCACCTGCATTGTGGTGAGAGCGAGAGCCTGTCTTTTTTGCGTCCTGTTGCGTCTTCATGCAAGATTATCCTGTCGATTTTTCCGGCAGACGTCATTGTCCTCCGACTGCAAAATTTGCATCTGTCACAAGTGTGCCACACGCCAATAATCGTGTAGGTGATAAAGGTAGGAGATAAAGCCTTTATTAAGAAATGTTCTTCGTCTCGGGTGGAAATTTCAGCCATGAACGAAGTCACCTCAATTTCCTGCCACTTTCTCTCACCGGAAATTTGCACGCAAAGCATGCATGCTTTTCAATCAGGTTCAGGTATGTGCAGTGCTTTGGAAAAATGATCTTGCTTATGGAGCTTGAAGCATGGGCTTTTGACAAAATTTGCATCTTTTTTGGTGAGCCATGGTCTCATGTAGTGATGTTTCAGAGCTTGCACTTTACTCAAGCAAGCAAGAGGACAAGAATTGTGCACTGTTGGGACAAGGCAGCGATGACGTTGCCCGCTTTATCCCTTTTTCGCGTTAAGATATGACAGCAATATGTTTTCATACAGTGACGCCACAAAGAAACGCTTTGGTAGTGAATAAACAAACCAAATAATTAATGCCAGTAATAAGCCAACTGTTTGTTTGGTGCACTTTGGTGATTTGGGTGTATGCATGCTGCATGATCGTGATGTTTCTGGTACTATTTGGTCAATCTTTTAGTTTGGCGTCACATAGGGACCTCTAATTTGATTCATGTATTTTATTCATGTTTGCAAAGACTAAAGAGAGCTAGTTTTGCTTACACACAGTCACAGAAGACACAAGCACAGTCCCCTGACAGACATCATCAGACTGAAAAAAGATGGTTGCAACTTGCAACATCGATCTCTGCATGATTCCAACATAGCAAATTTTTTTTCCTTTTGCCATTTGCTATTGCATATACTTTTTTTTTGGTGAACCGACAATCTACACAAATATGATATCTCCTAGGTCTCCTAGGCCTAGTTTGCGTACCATAACAAGTTTTTATTTGCTTACCTGCCAAGGCCATTAGTGACAATATACAATTCTGGTCCAGTATGGTGTATTGCCTAAGACAACCGCAGCTGTCTAAAGCAAAACTTGTACTGTGTGGAATGGTGGACTGCCACAGAAAAATATAAAAAGAATCCTTTTGAACAGGTACTACAGAAGTTTAGGACAGTGTACATACAATTATCTAAAGCAGAGGTTACAAATCAGACGGCATATGGTTGTTTATGGCGACTCAAGCTGACCATCAACTTTTGAAACACCAGCAGGCTCTGTCTTACCCAATTTCCCAACGACCACCATCACCATGAGCACAACAGCAAAGGTTACTGTCTTAGCCAAACATTGCTTTAGTACTTTGCCGACCACCACACGCTGTTTTGATTGATAGCTATGTTATCTAGAAACTAACGCTTCTAACAAGTCGTCATCAGATATTCAGGAATAATGACAGTTGCTGGTGTCTTAATCATTCAGTTAATCTGCACTTCTTCTTCCGCCATATATTAACAAGATGAAACCATTTTAATTACATGTCGACGCCAATGAAGCCTACGTTAATCTACACTTCAATCATATCTTTTTGGGCATGACAATATGTGCAGTTTATACCATGCAAAATTTTTCTTGACAGTAAAATCTTACTGTATGTACCTTCCACTTATCCTTCGTTGCCTTGGTTTTCAGCTGATGGGAAACAGTTTTGAGTGACGCCAATGGCTGATCTCTTCCATCTCGATGAGAGACCTTCAATATACAAATGGGCAAGATATGGATGTGGTTAGCTGGCTAAATGCCTTTTGTCATCCACAATTGTTAGTGCAAAACGTCATCACCAAAGCAAATTAAAAGCAATCATATTGTGAAATTATTAAGAACGTCTTTGCTAGCTCCTTGTTGTTTTAAGATTACTAATAGAGGAAACAAAAGGTATAATAACCTACTATATAGGATTGAGATGGGCAATCCCGTTGTAGCATAACACGATAAGCTAGCATGTCGAGTTAAAAGAGAAACCCATTAGCAGTTGAAAGAGAAGCCATATCTCTACCATAAATGGAAATTAAGAACGTGATAGTGGGTGACAATAAGTAAGAAATACTTACATCATATAGTGGGTTGAGATTTTGTTTATTTCTCTCTTCTTTTCCCTTTATTTACATCATATATATAGTGGACGAGACGTGCAAAATATGACATTTGTGCTAGGACGACCACACAACTTCTCTCCTACCTAGTCTTCCTGGGTCCTCATGCTATCATTTTCATCTCTTCTGGTTCGTTTTTCCTTCCTCCACAACATCATACCATCTTCCTTCCACTCCCATCTTACCACCTTCCGCCATCACCACTATCACCATCCCAACAATCTATCCATCCTTACACCGTGACATGTTACCTTTGGTCATCACTAGTGGGCACACAACCGCGTCCATCAACATCCTATGCGCCATCACTGCTACACCCATAAATCACCACCCGTCACTAAACTTCCCTGCTTCCCAAAAATTCGACTACCTCTAATCCTCTAGCAAGCAGCCCCTGAACCCTAATTAACCTTTAACCCTACCTACTATAGCAAGGAGAGAGCACACTTGCATCGAGTTAAAAAAGAAACCCATTAGCAGTTGAAAGGGAAGTCATATCTCCACCATAAGCAGAAATTAAGGACGTGACAATAGGTTAAATAAGTAAGAAATACTTACATCATACAATGGGTTGAAATTTTGCTTATTTTCCTTTTACCTTCCCCTTACTTACATCATACAATGGGTGAGACGTGCAGAATATGACATTCGTGCTAGGACGACCACACAAGTTCTCTTATACCTAGCTAGTCCTCCTCCTCATGCTATATGTCATCTCTTCATCTCTTTCGATTCATTTTTCCTTTCTCCACCCCCATCATACTGCCTTACTCCACTCCCATCTTACCACCTTCCGCCATCACCACTATCACCATCTCAGCAATCTATCCATCCCTTACATCGTGACCCGCCAACTCTTGTCACCACTAGTGGTGGGCACGCAACCGCGTCCGTCAATATCCGACGCCATCACCGTGGTTCCTTACACCGTGACATGTCACCTCTGGTCATCACTAGTGGGCACGCAACCGCGTCCATCAACATCCTATGTGCCATCACCGCTACACCCACAAACCACCACCCATCAGTAAACTTTTCTGCATCCCAAAATTTCTACTAACTCTAGTCCTCTAGCAAGCAGCCCTCAAACCCTAATCAACCCTTAACCCTACCTACTATAGCAAGGAGAGAGCACACTTAAATAAAATTAAAAGAGAAACCCATTAGCAGTTGAAAGGGAAGCCATATCTCTACCATAAACAGAAATTAAGGATGTGATAGTGGGTTACAATAAGTAAGGAATACTTACATCATACAGTGGGTTGAGGTTTTGTTTATTCTTTCTAAACCTGTTAATGGTTCGGTTTGACTAGGTTTTTTCGAGTTGGGTTTTCCATGTGGTTGAATCTGGTTTGGTTTAAAGCAGTTGGCCCACGTAAATGGTTTGGTTTGGTTCAGTTCCGAGGTTATATGGGTTTGGGCTGATTTGGATCAGGGAGTCCACCAGCCACCGCACGCCATCCCCATCCCCTTGACCGTCTCATCTCCTGGCTTCGCCGCCAACGGGGGCTCCGGATCCTCATCTTCGTCTGGCAGGAGCGGAGTCGGGTGTTAGTCATCGGCGGCACGTGCTACATCGGATGGTTCGTCGATGCCTCAAGCTCCCACGAGGGCCTCGCCACCTCCGTCCTCGTCCGCGACTCTGCACTGGCTAACCCGCCAAGGCTGCCTTTCTCCAGGGATTCCGGGACACTAGTGTCACCCTCGTCAAGGTTTGCTGCCCTAATTCCATTACTTTTCCCCATTATCTTGAGTTCTTGGCCCTGTGCGTACACATTGAGGAACTAAAATTTTTGCTTTGGGGCACGCGGCATTAGCTTCCAAGGAACTGGTTATACTCGTGATGTTTTGAAGTGGTGTTTTAGCACAAGAGAACTAGGATTTTTTTGATTATTTGGTGGGCAGAATGTTGTCTTTCAGGTTTCTGTATATTGTTAATCTTTAGTACTCAAGAATTTAACCTATTGCCAAAAACAACCTGCGTGTCCAAAAGAAGCACTTGCTAATCATTGGGACTGAATTTAGAATTGAGTTGCTTGGTGTGGTGCTTGGTGTGATGTTTGGTGTGGCTATGTTTTCCACGCTACTAGTGCCCTGAATTTTTCTGAACATGCAATCTAGACAGCTACAATAATAGTTCAATTTTTCTTAATTGTGCTGACTGCCAGTTCATTGTGTTAGTTTATTGCTGATAAGCTAGTTCTTTGGTTGTAACTTAGTAGTTTCACTATCTGTGTTGGCTGAGTCTATGTTGTCCAAATTTGACAAGTACGGGGAACCAGATGAAAATAACATTCAAAGTGAAAATAACCCCCTAGAAAGAATAAGGAGATTGCATTTAACCTCGCTTTACTCATTGCCACTATATTAGATCCAAGAAGGAAAGTTGTATATTTGGAGTTCTTTTTCCAGGAGGTGTGCAGAAATGTGGATCAGATTAGTGTGAGTGAATTCTACCAAGGAGTGGGTGAGAAGGTACTTCACAAAATACAAGCAACAACATCCAAGTGCGGGTGCCACAAACATGGTGGGTTCACGGGCATGTGCAGCCTCCACAGTGGGTTCACTTGTCTTAGGCAAAAGGAAGTTGGAAGCTGAATTTGCTCAGTTCAAGACACAAGTGAGGGTTTCAAGTTCACAAAAATTTGAGACCGGTCTTTATTTTGAGGAAGAGACCGAAACTTATGCAGAAGATTTTGATGTTGTAGCATGGTGGAAGAGTAAATCAAACAAATATCCTGTACTATCAACAATAGCACATGATTTCCTCGCAATTCCCCCTAGTACAGTGTCATCTGAAGCGGCTTTCAATCTTGGGGGGGGGGGGGTGGGGGGATTCTTGGAGATCATAAAACCTCATTGACTCCGCAAATGTTAGAGGCTCTAGTTTGTGGAAAAGATTGGCTGTTTAAGACCAAAGTGAAAGCTTCTGATGGCGAAGGTATCATGTCTATGTTTTATTGAGTACTGTCATTAGTTTGTTATTTTCTCACTATACTTTTAGCTATATATCTCATCTTTTCTTTCGCAGCTGAAGACATAGAAGAAGTATCTTAGGATGAAGTCGAAAGTAGTAGCAGTTGATTGGCCTATGGTTACCTGTAAGCTTTCTCTGAACTTTCTCTGTTCTAGTGTCCTCATTGATCTTTTAGCAACAACTATGCAGTTTGAGATATGTTTCTTTAATTTGCATTCATGATTACCTTGTGTGCTACAGATACAAGCATTTTGAGATATCAGCAACAACTGTGCATTTTTTTAACATTCAGTCATCATTTAATCAATAGTTTTTTTTTATGTTGCAGCCATTGGTTGACTCCCAAACGACAAACAATGAACGATATAACTAGTGTGTACCCATGCATGAAGCATGGGGTTTGAGTATTGTTGGCAATTTATGTACCTCCTTTATTGGTCCTATCCTGTGGTACATTTGTGGTAGTTCATTAATAGGTTATGTAGGGATATATATTGTGGAGATATTTTTCTTTGTCATTATTTTGCATTTCAGAATTGTTCGGGGAATTTTGTTAGATATTTGTGGTGTAGTTCAACAGCATGTAGTATGCTTTTGCCTTGTGCGAGGCTCGAGGCTCTGAAATGGTTCCGAACCAATGGCTGAGGCTCTGAATTGGTTTGGTTCGGTTTAAATATAGCATGCAATTTGGTTTGGACTGGTTAATAGTGATCATAAATGAGGTTGGGTGGGGTTGGTTTGGAGGCCACGTGCTAACTAGTTTGGTCCAGATCGAGAACTATTAACAGGTTTAATTCTTTATTCCCTTCCCTTTACTTACATCACAGATGGTGAGACGTGCAGAACGTAACATTCGTGCTAGGATAACCACACAACTTCTTTTCTACCTAGCTGGTCTTCCTCCTCATGCTATATATCATCTTCATCTCTTTTGGTTTGTTTCCCCTTCCTCCACTCCCATCGTACCACCTTCGCCATCATCATTATCACCATCTTAGCAATCTATCCATCCCTTACATCATGAACCACATCTGTCAATATCCGACGCCATCACCGTGGCTACATCCACGAACCACCATCCATCACTAAACTGTTCTGCCTCCAAATTTCTACCTCTAGAAAGGAGAGAGCAGCCCCTGAACCCTTAACCCTGTATTATAGTAAAAATTTAAATTAAAAAAACAAAATGAGCTGCCTTCCAACCATGCATCATGCTCTACGCTTCACCCATGACACGTGTGTGCATAGACATGTGCTGATTTGGTTTCCCGTGGGACGGGCACTGCCGTCCCGTTCCCCAACCATGTCCAGGCGCTGCCGCCATGCCCCTGATGTGGGACGTACGTACGAGTAGAGAAGACAAGGGGGATGGAAGCTCGCGCATGGCCGCGGCACCTGATTTGAGACTTTGACTTCGGATCGGAACCCATTGATTAGCCGCTCGTCGCGCGGCTCCCGACGGAGAGGTCTCCTCTCGTCTCGTCTCCCCTCCCCTGCGATTCTGCGAACGGAGGAGAGGAGGCCCGAGCCCCGACGACGCCATTTACTTGCTCGTCTCAGTCTTCCTTGCTCGTGTCTCCCCTCGCTCATTCCTCTCCTCTCGGTCAACCACGTTAATTTCTTTTCCACTTCGCCTTGGTCTTTGCAAGGCCTTGGGCTGGGCGTGTACTCCATGGAGGAGGAGCCTCGTTCCCGGGTCGTGTCCTGGCAAGATGCTCGGTGCTCGCGAACGTTGCAAAAGTCAAACATGAACAATGCGGTGGCGCATGCACCGGGTGGATGGGCTAGCTATTGGATCATTTAAAATTCGCTAATATTTATACTGATGCTGATTTGAGTACAATTCATGATTTCCTTTCTTGGAACAATTTGAGTTATTCTTGTTCAGCCACACAGTCAGAAACTCATATCTTGTTCAGACGGAAGTAGTTGTACTGGATTGGATGGGTTATTGGGCTCAGCTACTTAATCGGATCAGAGTGCGTACAGTGGATGTTTCAGCGCCCCGAGGTGATGCACACGTACCGAATTTTTGTTTTACCACTATCTCATCGGGGAGAGGGCATGCGCATGGCGCACGAGACAGATATTTCCCCAAGAAACCCCATCGTCTAGCGCTTCCTCCCTATTCCCTCCCTTCGATCACAACCTCCATTTCCATTGCCTATATATATGTTCTTCCTGCTGGTTCTGTTGGCCACGGCAGCAGTCAGCGCAGAGAAAGTGGTGACTGAGATAGTGAGATCGATAGAGAGCCTGAGAGAAATACAGATAGGATTGGGAAGGAGATCAAACCGGAGCAGCTGGGTACAATACAACGATGATGCGCGGGAGAAGAACATCAGCCATGGCGGTGGCCTGTCTTCTGTGCATGGCTGCGGTGGCTCTGCTGCTGGCACAGGGTGTTCAGTCCAGGAAGCTCTTGTGGACGGCGGAGCAGGAGCAGGACCATGGTAGTAGCCTCGGCAGCAACCATGGCGCTGGCACAGCAGCAACTCCGGTGAGTGATGAGCATCTCTCTGACCTCTCTCTGAACCTTGCAAGCTACGTACTCTGCTAAGATGTTTCTCTCTGAAACTGCTGCGCCAAGGCGAATAATTTTGTTTAAGATCAAATGCATATACTCCTACTTTGGTTCAAATATTTGGTCGTCTCATTTGAAGCTTGCCTCGCTACTGTGCTCAACTTCGACGAGCACGGATGCTTTCAACTGCAGTATTCTTTTGCTCCTTGAAGACAGAGCGCTGCTCCCTATTCCTGCTGGGATATACGCTTCCACGCACTGTGCATTAAAAAGTTGCATCGTTGATCTCCTGGAGCTGCTATTTTAATATTTGCTTTGCGTTGAGATCTTTGGAGGGCAATAACATGGGAAGCAGGTCCCTGACCTCCACGTTTTGACATGCCATTGGATGACACCAAGTATTACCAAACTGTAAAATAATCGCCGTGTTGTTTGCTGAATAATCTGCAGGAGCCGTGCAGCGGCGGCGGCGGCGGCGCCAGGGGATCAGCGGGGAGCAGCAGAGGGAGTGCAGGCACCGGCGAGGCGCGGTGCGAGACGGCTAGATGGGAAGAGATGCACACGGATTACATCTACACCCAAGACGTCAAGCACCCGTAAACATATAAGGGGATGTTTGGTTCCCCGTCACACATCGCCACGCCACAACAACACATGCCACAGCACAGTACACTGTTTTTTCAGCAGAACGTGTGGCGGTTATTTCGCTCGCCACAAGCTGTGGCGCGCCACAGTTCGGCGTGACTACCCGTGGCCGGCAACCAAGCAGGCTCTAAAACTGCTAGCTGGTTGCATTGGCTCGTCTCTGAAGTGTTTCTGAACGCCAGTTTTGTTCGGAGCCTTGTTGAAGGCGTTTAGCGCTCAGTGCCTGCCGTACGGGTGTATAATCAGTCAGTAGTAGTAACTAAGTAGAGGAATGTGCTAGTGAAATAGTGCAGGTGTTTGTTTTCAGTAAGCCTTTGTTCCTTATGCCAGCCAGTGTGCACAAGCCACAATATCATGTTCGTCTTTTCTATAAATTTCTCTAGCCTGTTGGTACTGATTTGTGGTGAGAGAACAATATTGCTGACTAGCTGGGACATGTGGTTGATGATGATTTGGTGCTGAGAGAGAAGTAATGGTAGCACACTTTTTTTGTCCCTAGAAAATGATGGTGAAATTTCTTAGCCAAAATATTTGCATTTTTATGTTATTTTTTCGTCTTTTCTCTCATTTCATGAGGAAAAAAAGAGACGTTGTATTAACAACTTCTTCTTGTACTTTTTTATTAAAATGCCGTAACAACTTGCAGCAGCCTGCAACAACAAAAAAATTTTATATTATTTTTTGATTTTTCAAAAATATATGATCCCACGAACGTTTATCTAATACTCCTTCCATCCATCTATCCAAGGTCTATTTTGAAATATGAAATGTTCATTTATACAAGGCTCATTTGTGTTTTTGCATCGGGAAACACTAAATCGTCGCTTTGGTATCTGTGCGAGAAATAAATTCCTCTCACATGTTTCTTAGGAAATTAATGACAGGAGAGACTTGATTCCATTTCCTTGGTCTTTGAGTTAAGTACAAATAGACTTTGGATAAATAGATGGACGGAGTATATACTAAAACTGCCATATGGTACAGCGGCCGCTCTATCATTGAGCGGTTGTAGGCTGCAACCGCCGTATGACAGGACAGTTAGTCCTACCGTCGTACGACACGTTAGTTTACATCTACCGCCCTATCATTTGGCACTTGGATGCCGGTTTTTTTAAAAGAAAGGAAATACCATTTTTTCAGTAATCAGTTCCACAACAACACACAAATCTGCAATAGCACGTACGGCGTGACTATTGACCTAACCATGCTCTGTGAATAGTCATAACATGCTTTAGAGAATTTAGAGAATGATTACAATATTCCTAGTCTATTGGTAGGAGAAGTGCCCAGAGAATATAGATCCACCGGAGTGCTGGGAGGGCATGTACTACCCGTACCCTAGTGGGGTGGAGGTGGAGGTGAAGGTGAAGGTGGTAGGGATGGAGTTGCTGGTGGAGTGTTGTTCTTTTTCTCGTGGCATGGACAGGTGCAATACTCGTCCTCACAACTGGTGTTCATCTTGACCACCATAAGTCCCACCACGGGTCCGTCTTCTTCGCTAGATGGTAGATCTGGACTAGCTTCTGCTTGAGTTGTAGATGACGACGTCCTCGAGGTAGTCGATGTACTTTTGATACGGCTCAATAGTTGGGAGATCCACCCATTGCACGAAACCACAGTTATCTGATTGGTGGTAGTACTGCATAAACCAAGATTATGTTAGTAAACAAAAAAAGATGATGGACAAAGATCATGTAGCTTTGCTTACCCGTGCTCATGAGCAGTGCCAGAAGTGATGACCAGAGTTATTCAATCCCTGATAATTTTGTATCACACAAAAATCACAGTGTGCACATCTTGACCACTACACCGATTTATTGGGTGCGTAACTTCTAACATCACGCATGAATTTGAAATCTCTCTTATTTTGTATTGGAAAATTGGTCTTGAAGTCTGGATCTTACTCAACCCACAAGGCAGGACGTACAAAGTCATCATCCCCACCTAGGAAGACATTACTGCTTTGTGTGATGAGCCATTGGAGAAGAGAAGAGTGGCATATATGTAGGCAATGAAGAAACTTGGGTGGTGGGTCATTAGATCCATGGGAAGAAGAAAGCAGCAGTGACTCAAAGGAAACACACTCTAGTAGTAGGATAACTGTTTGTGTGCGCTATTCGATCCCGTAGGCAAAGAAAATCTGCAGTGACTTAGAGAAAACACAACCTACAAAGAAAACACTCTAATGCACTTCAGTTCAAGTTCTTAAGGATACAAGCCGACTGTAGCGGACGATGAAAGTAAATCATAGTTTTTAAGTGATACAATTCGACTCCACGTCTAATACTTTAGGCTTACTGGGTACAACGACGTACTTATCCTTCCTGATGGCATCCAGCCCAACTTCCTTGGCCCGGCGAGCCCTCTCCCTCTTTCTCTCTCTGTTCGCTTTACGATCTGAACTCTCGAAAAGGACAGTCGGGCTTCACACAACATACATCATATGTGTGTATACAACTCTTCACTACCCTGAACTCCCTTTGCAAAGTTAATATGGCCCACCTCTTCACTACATCCTTGAGATCGTCTGAATTGGAATACATGGCGTCAACAGAAACCTCATTCTCCTTATATTCCCAGGGAGCATTCATCAGGATTGACAGTAAGTTGTCAGAAATTGTAGCCCTGCCAATCTCTTAACACATGCACCTCATCCTCATCATCTGAAACTCTTACAATGCACGTTCATCATCCTCAGCCTCCATCTAGTACTGCCTTAGTATTTCTATATTTTCTTCCCCCTCGTCAACCTCACTACCCGCTTGAAAGTAGGGCTGGATATCGAGCCAGGCTCCGCTCGTTATGGCTCGGCTCGTTAGAGCTCGAATCTGTTTAGCTCGTTATCTTAGCGAGCTAGAAACCCAGCTCGGCTCGGCTCATTAAGAAGCTCGAGCTGGCTCGTTAAGCTCACGAGCCAGCTCGTTAACAGTTATAAATTCAAAAAATCATAGTTAATAGGTAAGTATGAAATCAACAAATGCAACATGTTTACAAGCCAACAAACAATGAAACCAAGTAGTCAACACGCAATCTAGTACTCCAAGTTATTAGGCTATGATCTGGAGTTGGACCTATCAGGCCATTTGCTGGCTGCTTGGTGGCTACTGCAACCCTGGCTCGTTAGGGCTCGCGAGCCAGCTCGAGCTTGACTCGTTATCGTAGCGAGCTAAAACCTGAGCTCAGCTCGTTACAAATTTACTAACGAGCCAAGCCGAGCTACTAACGAGCGAGCTAACGAGCTTCGAGCTTTTCATCCAGCCCTACTTGAAAGGATGTCTCATCATCTTCCCCAGCATCTCCTCCTTCTGCCTCACTTGCAGCACCATCTACTTCCTCATGGAAAGCCTCAGCTTCACCCTCATCAGCACCATCATCACCACCCTCATCTTCCTCGTGCACTTGACTACTAGACCCACCCTTTTGAAAAATTTGGACAAGCAAAACCACGAGCAAACCAATTTGGTATGCATTTCTAACATAACTCCTCCACTATCTAGTGCCTTCAAGTGGCATAAGATCCCAACACACTGGATCACTTCTGTTGATTACTGCTATTATCGATAGTCCATGCATGTTGCTCTGAATTGAGTGAGAATGCCTTGTACAACCAGCTGGTTATGCCCCTCAAAATTCTTTCTAATGCTCTTTTAACATCTTTCACGACTGAACTAAAATTTGACAAGTCAACTCCTTGTGGATCATATCTAATTTCTCTTGACCCATAATACAATTGGACACAAACTGTCTCCGACATGTCTGACAGCATATGAAACAATAACTGTTATTAATAAATAAATCTAGTGAATAACAAAAGTATCTAGTAAAATCTACACTAAAAATAGAATAAAACTATGTCATCTACTACCTTAGATCTACTTAAATCTAGTGAATCAGCACTAGTTATGTCATCATTATATCTAAGTAGATGTACTAACAAAGTTGAAATTAGCGTAAAGCCCGCAATGAGACGAAGAACCGGCTGAGTACTCCTTGCACCACCTCCACCTCACTTCCATCTCCTCTCCACTCTCTTTCTTCTAAAATTTTATGACATTTTCGGCAATTTTCGCGCTATATAGACGCTAAGAACCAACCGCCATATGATAGGGTGGTTGACGACTGCAACCGCCCTATCGTACGGCGGTTTGACCCTCCGTCATACAAACCCGGGTTTTTGCCTAGCCACGTCAGCAACCGCTCAATGATAGGGTGGTCGCCGTATCAGACGGTACTTGTAGTATATAGATTTGATAAACTTTCCTGAGATTATATATGTTTTAGAAAAATCAATATATATATATATATATATATATATATATATATAATTCAACAACAACGGACTCCGCAAGTTGCAGAAGCTAGTAGGCCCGATGCCAATAGCGCGCTCACTATTTCAGTTTCTGGCTTTGAGCCCGTAAGGCCCACTGAGTGGCGAGTTTTTTTTCTCTTTTCTCTTTTCTCTTTTCCTCTGTTCTTTCTGCTGCTGCTGTGCCCCGCCACGCCGTGTCACGATTGTAATTTGTAAAGGCCTATAGGGACCTCACCAGTGAGCGGCGACGCAAATGCAGTGTGTCAGTGCCTTAATTTCGTTAGAGTAGCAGCCAGCTGAGCTGAGGAGTGCTATCGTGACGATGTCAATTTTCCCATAATCCCATCCCATATTGTCGCTTAGCTACTAGCTGTACTGCTGTACCCTAGCTGTTGCCTGAGGGACGGAGAACTTGCACACAGTTTTTGCAGCTGTGCAGCAGGTCGCCACGCGCACGCGCACGAGCGGTGTAGATTCGGCAACTAACGTGCGTGTGTCGACATCATGGTGTGAGTGTCGATCATGGCACGGACGCACGTAGTAGCTTCTTGAGCAGTTGAGCTGCAGCAGGAAAAAGCTACCAATAGCACTGTGAAGAAGCAGAGGACAAACTTAAAGCGGGAAAGGCGGCAACAACGGCCGTTGCTGGTGATGGTGGCCAGCAGCTGACGAGAGATCGATCGGGCAGCATGCATACTCATCACCGTTGTGGCGTTCTCATCCTCAGGACCTCATCCCTCAGAGCACTAGCCACCACTACTGCCATCGGAAGGATCGCCAACTGGCAGCTATCGATCGTACGCGGAGATCCCAGGATCCCAATCTGGTGGGCCCACGTGCCCCGTGCCTTCCCCGTGAAGCCTGCACGGGTTGATGACGGAAACTACTCGTGCGAACGAGTAGTCGTAGCTGCGAGGCGGAAACTACTCGTGCGAGCGAGTGGCCGCGGCCGTGAGGCGGAAACCCCTCGTGCGAGCGAGTAGTCGGGGGTGGAGGCGAAAACCTGTCGTACGCGCCGCCACGTACTCGGGGAAGAGGGTGCGGACGGCCGTGGGCCGCCTGCCTTCTGGCCCATGGCAGAAACTGGTCGTACGAGCCTTCACGTGCTCGGGCAGCGTAACACTCGTTGTGTTAGCTGCCAGAGCATGCCGTACGTGGGTCCGTACTGCGTTTTTTAGGGGTCTTGGTGGGCCCTAGTCCATGGCCTCGTCAACACCAGACCAGCAGTTGCAATCACGCCAGATCAGCAGTTGCAATCACACCAGACCAGCAGTTGCAATCATGGTTTGTTTTAACAGATTTTTTTGGACAGAGTAATACAGTAGTTGCAATCCCAACAGAGACAAAGAGTTGTAATCAAACAATACAAGCAGTTGCAATCATCATTTCTCAATCTGATTTCTGAACAGGTATACTCAACAGTAGCAATCATAGCAGACCAGCAGTTGCAATCACACAAATACCAGTAGTTGCAACTACAGAGAAGCAATTATACCTGTGAGAATCACAAAAGGCTGTCGGTCACCCATACAGCTCTTAAAGGTCCCAAACAACCACTTGAAAGTATTAGTAGTTTCATCCTGGAGAAGTGCTTTCCCAAACGATATATTCTTCAAATTACTGCTGCAACCTACAAACATGACTAATGTCATGTTCTTGGCGTTAGTCTTATGAGTCGTGTCAAATGTGATTACATCCCCAAAATCCTTGCATTCCACCCGTTGACTTGCATGAGACCAGAAAATGCTTCGAAGCACATTTGTTTTGGGGTCAAAATCCACATCCCAGAAAAAAAGCTTCATTGTGCCCTTTGCACTCCCTGTAAAAATGAAATAACTTCTCTATGTCCCCATCCCTGTCCTCCCTTGCTTGCTCAACTTTTCTGCACCATAAACAAAACAACAAATAAATGTGGTGGTTGCGGTATATCTTTTTGCAAAAAGCTATGATGTCAAGTTTTTTCCCCCACCACCCACATGTTCTGGATATCTTTTTCTGTGAATGGCCAGTTTTGGCAGCCTCCAAACAATTCAGACATCACATTCATTGCTGCCTGGTTGGGCACACCACTCCTTGACATGATCCCATAGAGGTCATCTATTGCAGCCTCCCTCCGCTTGTGAGCATGCATATATTTGACCATTCTTGCTGAAGGCTCAAGTTTGTGATTGTGTGCTTCTTGTACATAATCAAAGTACCAAAGATTGTCCTTCTTGTCCTGTTTCAGCTTAACAAAAGTAGGGCAACCAATCCTCATAGATGTCTTGTTTGTCAAAGGCTCCTCATTCTCCTTACCTAGTTTCAGAAACCCCTCGCGGTTGCAGACCCAGTGGCAGGTTTCTTTACTAGTCCGTTTTGTCCTCACACTGAAACCAACCAGCTTTGCATAGTCAAGATAAAATTGATAGACTTTCTCCTTTGTATCAAATGCTTGTCACACCCTTGGGACAAACACATCCAGTATGTTTTGATCCTGCAGTAACAGCAAACAATGAACATCTGAGTAAATAACATACTCAGGATGCAACCAACAACACCCCAAGTTGCAACCAACAAGCAAGGAATGTTGCAACCGGTGGGGTGGGGGATAGTAACACAGCATGCAGTTGCAATCAATCTTTTTTATAAAAAAAATAGACTCAGGGTGCAATCAACAGACACCCCAAATTGCAACCAACAAGGAATGTTGCAACCCGAATAATAACACACCATGCAGTTGCAAGCAATCTTTTTTTAAACAACAGATACTCAAGTTGCAATTGACAGAACACCCAAGTTGCAAACAACAAGCAACTAGCGTTGCAACTGGAACAATAATAACACCATGCAGTTGTTAATCAACGAGCAAAAACAGAGGCCCCCTAAGTTGCAATTAATAGATATATATACTTCTAGTTGCAATCAACATAGCACGCAGTTGTAATCAATGAGCAAAAAAACAGAGACTCAAGTTGCAATCGACAGAACACCCAAGTTGCAACCAACAAGCAACTAGCGTTGCAACTGGAACAATAATAACACCATGCTGTGGTTAATCAATGTTGCAATTAATAGATACTCCAAGTTGCAATCAACACAGCACACAGTTGCAATTACACGCTCGCTGCTGGAAATCAAAGGAGCTTCATTTTTTTACTCACTGGAAGGAATAGTCAGGCTGGATCAGGAGTGACCAGCGATCCAGGCAGAATTGAAGGCGGGAGCGTCAGCAAAGTGGTGAGATGCAACGGATCACTCGACCACACGCCTGCTGTCGGCGTGATAGGAGGCGGCGCAGTAGGCGGAGCTGCCGCTTGCTCAACTGTCGGCGGAGAAGACGAAAACGGCTCAGCCCACCCTACCGCAACAACGGCCATCTGCTGCAGCAGCACACGTTGCCCTGCTTGTAGAGGAGATTCAGGGGGCTGCCGCGGCGGTGGGGCCATGGATCCAGGGGAGGAGTTTCGAGGCGGGGCCATGGATATTGGGGTAGAGCTTCGAGGTGGGGCCATGGATATAGGGTAGAGGTTCGGAGGAAGGAGGAGTCGACGGGGGGAGGAAGGAGGAGGTAATTGCGGAGGAATACTTGAGGAAGAGGTTTGATGGGGGTCAGGGGAAGGCGTGTCGGGATGAGTCTAGTCGCGCGCCGTTCAAATTCGGAAAGCACCCCCGGTCTGGTTTGGGGAAGGAGGCAGGCCCGATTGGGACAGGCTGGTGCGGGGAGGCGTGCGCGGTTGGGACAGACGGGGGCGCGCGCTTAGGGGGAAGCTGAGTTGGGTCTGTGCATCGGCAATACTAAATGCACCCAGGTGCATTTTAGTGTCGTCGTGTGTGTGTGTGTATTACATAAGTTTTTTTAGAATTACACAGTACAACGCAGACACTCATAACACTCATACTCACCCCTATGAACTGAGCACCAGCAGATCTGGAGATTCCCGAAGTCGACGAGAACGTCGCTTACCACTTAATGCATAACGCCGGAAAATGCCGGAATAAATCCAGGAAAAGGTGCGAGCACCAGGATTTGAACCCTGGTGGCTAGCGTCCCACTGGACCGTCCTACCATTGGACTACAACCCCATTCGCGTAAGTTGCAGAAGCTAGTAGGCCTGATGCCAATAGCGCGCTAACTATTTCAGTTTCTGGCTTTGAGCCCATAAGGAGTTTCTGGCTTTGAGCCCATAAGGCCCACTGAGTGGCGAGTTTTTTTTCTCTTTTCCTTTTTCCTCCACAATTGTAATTTGTAAAGGCCGATAGGGACCTCACCAGTGAGCGGCGACGCAAATGCAGTGCGTCAGTGCCTTAATTTCGTTAGAGTAGCAGTGAGCTGAGTTGAGGAGTGCTATCGTGACGATGGGTGTGTTTAGAGCCTAAACGTTTAGACAAAATTTGGCAATTCTGGTCAAAATTGGTGCAAAATACACTGTAACGTCAGATGAATAGTGAGAGGTGATGTGATGGGATGTGATAGATGATGAGATGTTTTTTGAAAAAAATTTGGACTTCTAAACACACCCGATGTCAATTTTCCCATAATCCCATCCCATATTGTCGCTTAGCTACTAGCTGTACTGCTGTATCCTAGCTGTTGCCTGAGGGACGGAGAACTTGCACACATTTTTTGCAGCTGTGCAGCAGGTCGCCACGCGCACGCGCACGAGCGGTGTAGATTCGGCAACTAACGTGCGTGTGTCGACATCATGGTGTGAGAGTGTCGATCATGGCACGGACGCACGTAGTAGCTTCTTGAGCAGTTGAGCTGCAGCAGGAAAAAGCTACCGATAGCACTGTGAAGAAGCAGAGGACAAACTTAAAGCGGGAAAGGCGGCAACAACGGCCGTTGCTGGTGATGGTGGCCAGCAGCTGACGAGAGATCGATCGGGCAGCATGCATACTCATCACCGTTGTGGCGTTCTCATCCTCATGACCTCATCCCTCAGAGCACTAGCCACCACTACTGCCATCGGAAGGATCGCCAACTGGCAGCTATCGATCGAGAGCCAACTATATGCCTAGCAGCTACCGTCTCAATTCGCAGGGCATGCAGCTAGCTGGGTGGTTTTGTTCGTTCGCAGCAGAGGTCAGGGAAGCCTGAAGAACGAAGGGATCAGACTCAGACGGTCCCAAAACGGGCCGGAATATTCGCGGGCATAATGCTTCCAAGTTCCCAAAAACGCCGGCCTATATTCTGTTCTAGTCATGCATGGCAGTTTTTTTTTCAGCTTGCATCAAACAAGAATCGCAGATGAAAACTTGATGAGCTTGAACACACTAGACTTTTTATTTGCTAGCTTGATCAATAAGAAGCGTAGCAAGCCTCTGTTGTGAACCATGCATCCTCCGCGAATGTGCCATTATTGTCCGAGATCTAATCATTCGATGCTTAGCCCAATCACATCGACCACCATCTCCCCCGCTGGCTGCGGGTCTTCCTTCTTCCCCGCGGACACCACAATCCATTGCCAAATTTCCTCATAACCTTGTGTTTGGTTGGGGTGCTGGGTCCAACTCCAACCCGGATGGGTTCAACCCGTTTTTAGTCTGTTTGATGGAGAGTGGCAGGGAGCGGGTCGAACCCAGGAGGAATATTCGCGTTTTATGCAGGTCGGCTCCGTCCGCCAAAATCCGACGGACGGAGCGAACCCCCGTTTCTCTGTCGGGAGCGCCATGACAGCCGTCTCTGCGCTTGCGTCCTCCCTCCGCGCCTCCCGGTCTCGCCCGCAGTTCGACCGTGCAGAGAAAGCCGGCCGCTCCGCCGTGCGCCCGTGCCCGTCGCGAGGCCGGCCGCTTCGCCGAGCGAGGAAGGCTACAAGGCTGCAGGCAAGGCAGCCGTAGGCGGCCATGGCGGCCTATCCTCGTCGCCCCTCGCGCTGGTCCGAGCAGATAAGACCGCGCGGGGCGGCGGCGGCAGGTCGCGGTGCGCTGGCCGCCTTGAGTGGCTCCGCCGAGAAGACCGCGCGGGGCGTCGGCGGCAGGTCGCGGTGCGCTGGCCGCCTTGAGTGGCTCCGCCTCCGTCGCGCGCAGGCCGCCCCCTCCCCGATCTGACCTTGAAGAATCCTCTCTGCCTCCGCCGCGCGCAGGCCGCCTATACGAAGGAAGAAGAATGGCGAAAATCCATTTGGTTTGTCTTGCAGGGTTCCAGATGCAAAAGTGTTGGAGAGAACCTTTTACAGATCCAGACTTGATTGAATTCTAGAAAGTCCAGGGATCCTGACGAACTCAATCCGACCTTTGCAACCAAACATAAGAAGAATTAGAATCATCTCAAAAACAAGGGTTGGAGCCAATCCAACCTACCCATCTCGCAACCAAACACATGGTAAGAAAACACACATGCATGGTGTCCCTTTGCTGACGACCTAGCTATATGGTGGAGACACAATCGCGCGAACCAATCCGGGGTCTAGAGATTTTCTCCGTGGAAACGATGATGAGCCTAGTCCGCAAAAGTCGAGCCGTTCGTTCAAAAAAGAAAAAAAGTCGAGCCATTATCTTTGGCACCATGGCCAAGTCGTCGTCATATGCTCCAGGATATTCTGCACGTACTACGGCACAGTGTGGAGAACGAAAGGCGTCGGAAAAGGGTTTTATTGTTTGGTGCTGAGGAAAATCCATGCGTTGGTGGAATGGTGGTGGTGGAGGCAATCATCGTGGACCTGGCCGGGGCCCCAAGCTGCTCCCGTCTCCCTGCCCTTTTGGTTGATGGGTGACTCGGCCCCCACTCCTAAAAAGCTCCGCCCACAGCTCGAGCTCGAGCTCGTAGACTTCTTTCTCCGCTAAAAGTTGCCGGACGCACTCACGATGCGCCGCTTCCACTAGCACTACGGATCTGTTGTAAATGAGTGAAAACGAAATGGAATTGTAGAAGGATTAGATTGATTGGAGGGGGGTGGACCCCACTATTTATGTACAGTGAAGGGGCACAAAGGCACCCTTTCGGGGATGAGGCCCCTCTGATGAGGCGGCAGTTGCCTTTTGCTAATTACATCATTAATTAACTACTAATTACATATTAAGTTAATTGGTCATTAACTAATATTTCATAACACTCCCCCTTAACCAATTGCTTCATATGTTCTTGATGTAATTTCTTCTCCAATCTTCCATGGATATGATCTTGTAAAACTCCTCCAAAAACCCTTTGGGAAAAATCTTGAGGAGAAACCAATCTGTGATTATATGCCACTAAAAACTCCTTTTTAAACCCGGTGGGAAAATAAGGAGAAAAGTGATATGACATATTTGATTATTGTCTCATTTGATATTTATATGAGAAAAACCTTTGAGAAGGAAAACTCATAAGTTTAGAGAGCAATGTAGTTATGATCTGAGGATCATATTTGAATACCCTTCTCCAAAAATCTGATGGAAAAATACGAGAAGGTATTATTATATTACCTTTAAAACCTTTAGAAGAAAAATAAGGTAATCTTGTATTTGATATTTCCTCATTAAAACCTTTATGAGAAACCTTTATAAGGAAAAACTCATATAGGAAAAAGAGTACAATATTCATAATCAGAAGATTATGTATAGGTTATATTAAAGGGAATCTCCCCCTGATTCTTGCAAATCTTTAAGTTGTCGCATATCAATTCCGGAAACATATTTCTGGAACAATGATGTTGGTAGTGACTTTGTAAATAAATCTGCAAGATTATCACATGATTTAGTTTGCAAGATTTCTATCTCTCCTTTCTTTTGTAATTCATGAGGATAGAATAGTTTAGGACCCATATGTTTTGATAGGTTGCTTTTTATATAACCTGCTCTCATTTGTGCAATACAAGCATCACTATCTTCATACATCATGGTAGGATTCATGATTGAACTTATACCACATGATTGTTGTATGTACTTAATCATTCTGCGAAGCCATACACATTCACGTGATGCTTCAAATAATGCAATTATTTCAGAATGATTTGTGGATGTGGCTACTAGAGTCTGTTTTGATGACTTCCATGAGATAGCCGTTCCACCATGTAAAAATACAAAGCCTGTTTGAGATCTGGCTTCATGGGGATCAAATAAATAGCCAGCATCAGAATATCCAATCAAGGTTTTATCTTGGTTAAATTTGTAAAATAATCCAAGATCTATAGTGCCAATAAGATATCTGAAGATATTCTTAACTCCCACCCAATGGCGTTGGGTTGGAGCAGCGTTGTACCGAGCTAGCAAGTTTACCACAAATGCAATGTCAGGCCTTGTGCAATTTGCGATATACATTAGCACTCCAATGGCACTGAGATATGGAACCTCTGGTCCCAATACCTCTTCATCTTCACCTTTAGGTCTGAATTGATCTTTATCAACTTCAAGAGAGCGAACGACCATAGGTGTTTTAGATGGATATGATTTATCCATATTGAATTTCTATAGAACTTTTTGGATATAAGCAGACTGATGTACTAAAATCCCTGTTGGGAGGTGCTCAAGTTGTAAACCTAAGCAAAATTTGGTTTGACCCAAATCTTTCATTTCAAATTCCGTCTTAAGATGTTTGCGTGCTTTATCTATATCTTGTCGACTCCCAATGATATTGAGATCATCAACATACACAGATATAATGCAAAATCCAGTTGAGGATTTCTTGATGAATACACATGGGCAATCATCATTGTTGGAAAAACCATTCCGAAGAAGGAATTCCTTTAGTCGGTTGTACCACATTCTTCCCGACTGCTTTAAGCCATATAATGACTTTTAAAGCTTTACACAATACATGTTGCGTGAATGATTCTTGTTCGGGATACCAATTCCTTCCGGAACTTTTATGTAGATATCCGAATCTAGTGACCCATAAAGATATGCTGTCACTACATCGAGATGCATGGATAGACCTCTTTGAGCTGCCAATGATATTAGATATCGGAATGTTATACCACTCATAACTGGAGAATATGTTTAATCGAAATAGATGCCGGGTTTCTGCATGAACCCTTGTGCTACAAGTCTCGCTTTGTATCTCACCACCTCATTATTCTCATTCCTTTTACGGACCAAAATCCATTTTGATCCCACAGGAAAAATGTGACGAGGAGTAGGCATCACTGCGGAGAATACCTCTCGTTTCTTGAGCGAGTCTAATTCTGCCTTGATTGCTTCCTTCCATTTGACCCAGTCGGAGCGCTTGATGCACTCTGCCATGGACTTAGGTTCTGGATCAATACGAAGGTCATTTGCAATCTTTGTGGCAAAGTAAATGTCGACATTTGTAGTCTTTCTGTTGTATGATTCTCCAGAATCAATATAATTAATGGAAATTTCTTGTACCCCTAGTGACTCATCTTGATTTCCCTCAATGACTGAGTCTGGGTCTTCCGATGTCCTAGCACTTATATTATTTTGTGCACTTGTGCTAGGTATGTGATGTATCTGTTGAACATCCATATTGTTTGGATTTTCATTATCCACTTGGTGTCTATCAACTTGATGTTGATCTGCATTTACTGCTTTGGAAGTGACCTTCCTTGTTTTTCGCAGAGGCTTTGGTGTAGCCTTATCCTTTGTAATAGTACTTCTCCCCCTCTTATTTTGATTTGGGAGTTGTGGAGTAGGAATTGCTACTCTCTCTGGTACATTTACAGCAGGATTATGTGATTTAGTGACACCTTTGTAGTCAGTAAATGCTTCTGGCAGATTATTTGCAATGCTTTGCAAATTGATGATCTTCTGAACCTCATGTTCAGATTCTATAGTACGTGGATCATAGGACTGAATACCTGTGGTATTCCAATTTATTTCTTGGCATTCTGTTTGGTACTTGTCTCCCCCTAATGCCGGGAAATTGTCCTCAACGAAGATGCAATCAGCATACCGGGCAGTGAATAAATCCCCTGTAAGAGGTTCAAGGTACTTGATGATTGACGGTGATTTGTACCCAATATATATCACCAATTTCCTAAGGGGGCCCATTGATGTACGCTGCGGTGGTGAAATCGGTACGTATACAGCGCAACCGAATTTTCGCAGATGGGAAATACTTGGTTGATTTCCACGTACTAACTGCAACGGGGAAACCGTATTGTATGCAGTAGATCTTATTTGAATCAAATCAGCAGCGTGTAAGACCGCATGACCCTAACATGATGTTGGTAGATTGCAATTCTGTAGTAATGGTCGAGCAATTAACTTTATTCTCTTGATAAGAGATTCGGCTAATCCATTTTGTGTATGTACATAAGGAACAGAATGTTCCACATTTATGCCTAGAGCCATACAATAGTCCTGACAGTCTTGATAGCATATTCAGGATGGTGTGCTCTTAATTTGATAATTTGAGCAATGAACCTTGCAAAAGCATGGTTTCTTGTGGACAATAAACATACGTGGGACCATCTAGTAGATGCATCAATAAGTACCGTGAAGTACCTAAATGGTCCGGTTGATGGATGAATGGGACCACAAATATCTCCTTGAATGCGTTCAAGGAATTGTAGTGGTTCAGCCTTTATTTTAAGATAAGAGGGTCTTAAAATTAATTTCCCCGTGGCACATGCGGTGCACACAAAGTCTGATGGCTTGGGAAATTTTGAAGTATTTAATTTGTGACCAATTGAATTGCCGATAATTTTTCTCATCATCCCTATGCCGGGATGACCAAGGCGATCATGCCAAATCTTGAAGATATCAAGATTTTGAAAAATTACCTTGTATGCAACATGTTGTACGGGTTTGATGTATGTATAATACAATCCAGATGATAGTGAAGGAATTTTCTCAAGCAGTCGCTTGTTATATCCGTCATTTTTAGTGATGAATAAGTATTCATCTTTGTTGTCACTATTTGTCTCCACATGGAGACCATTGCGACGGATGTCTTTGTAACTCAATAGGGTACGAGTTGAATCGGGATACAGGAGTGCATCCTCAATTACTATTTGAGTACCCATAGGGAGAACAATTGTGGCCCGACCGGAACCAACAATTATAGCATCGCGGCCCGCGATAGTTGTAACATTTCCTTTACTCTTTTTGAGAGTTTGGAAATATTTAAGTTCTCTGAGTATGGTGTTAGTTGTGCAACTATCCACCAAACAAAGTTCTTCCTCCATTTGGATTGTCCCCGTAGGATAATCTAGAATGAGTAATTTAAATTATAAGATTTTGACTCATAGATTATATAATACATACTTTATTCAATAGGTATCATAAGTAGCATATGTCTTACAATACTTTGTGACAACAAATATCTACAACACAATTATTACATAAATGTGGCTATAGAACGAAGTTCTTTTTAGACTATAGAACGAAGTTCTTTTCCGGGAGCAAAGAGACTAAGACATGTCTCCAAACATGTCATTGGATGGTCCATCCACAAGCATGTTGTCGGTGTTGTCGATGCTATCGATCATCATGTCGTCAGTGCTGAAGAATTCATCCACTTGCATTGGATCCTTCTCCGTGTTGTGTTCCGCGGGAACATCCTTGGAGCAACTGGCACCCGGAGTAAGCGTGGTGAAGTGCGCTTCAAACTTGTTTCCATGAACTTGCTTTGCAGCATACTTTTGGGAGAGATCAACCAAATGCTTAGTTGTGTGGCACTTTCTAGTTGTATGGTTGTGACAACCACACCTTTGACAAACTTGAGAGTTATCATTGTTACTAGGTTTCTTGAAAGTGTCCTTTCCTTTGTGAGAACCCTTGTCTTTCTTGAAATTCTGCTTCTTCCCTTTTCCCTTGAAATTCTTTTTGAATTTCTTACCACCAAACCTTTTATTGTTACTCTGAGCATTGAAATGAACTTCAGGCAGAGGTGCTGCACCCACAGGGTGCATTTGATGGTTCTTTGTTAAGAGCTCATCATGCTTTTCCGCTTGAAGTAAATCATATATTAAGTCAAAGTATTTGTTGTAGTTGTGGCGGCGGTATTGCTGTTGTAATATCCTATTAGCAGGGAGGAATGTAGATAGAGTCTTCTCTATCATTTCTGCATCATCCAAAGGTTGATTACAGAAACGAAGCTTGGTGGAAATCTTGTGAACTGCAGAATTGTATTCTGCAACAGATTTGAAATCCATTAGACGGAGTAGAGACCACTCCCGTCTTGCTTCGGGCAGAATAACACTTTGTTGTTGATCATAGCGTTCTTTGAGAGAATCCCAAAGTTTCTTAGGATCATCTTCCATGATGTACTCAGCTTTGAGATCGTGATGAAGGTGATGCCTTAGAAAGTGCAAGGTTGCATACTTGTGATTGACTGGGATAGGATTTTGTGGATCAGGTTCATTAATGGTGTTAATGAAACCTTTAGCTGTAAGCACAATTTTCACATCCATAGCCCAAGTCAGATAGTTGCTACCATATGCTACAAGTTCAGTGAAGTCTTTGTTATGTATTTTAGCCATTTTCCTACATGAAGAACCATATAGGATTAATTTATGGAGGTAAATTTGTGTTGTAAAGAAGCAAAATTATGCATGTAAGATGAGTCTTACAAAAATTAAGGTATAGGACATTGTAATTCCTGTAGGAATAATTTGACTTGATAGTCATTTAATATTTCGTCCATATATATGACATTGAGATATACACATTGAAGGTAATCATCATAAAGATGTAGACCTCTCAGTGATGAGCAAAAGCTGCCTAAAAGCGCGGATCTCAGGGCAAATAAGCTCTTGTAAAGAACTTATCGCAGCCAGCGCCTAGGTCGCATCACCTTGTGTTATTCTCAAATCATATGTATAGGCCTTAATTTTAATTTTGCTTAATTTTCTATTTAATGTAGAAAAAATTGATTAAGTGATTATGCAAAATAAAATAAATTGCATAATAAGAATTGTTCTAACACCTAAAAATGATCTGCGGATCATTAACATGCACAATTACTGCGGTAATTATAACATCCAAGTTACATAGGTGTGAATACCGGAGGGTACATAACACAATGTGCTTGACAACACATATTTACAGAACAATTCAGGGTCTAAAACGTAAAAATACAGAACTGATAATTCTGAAAACGTAAATAGATAATAGCCTGAGGGCTTATTGGTAAATACAGGGGGGTCAGTTAAACTTTTCAGAAGTTGGGGTGTTCTGATGAACTTTTTGAAAGTTGGAGGGGGTCCGATGGACTTTTCTGAAAATTGGAGGGGCTCCGATAGACTTTTGCGGCCTGGAGGTCTTGTGCAAGCTGTCATCCGGCCTGTGGGCCGGCCGCGGCCCATATCTCTTTCCGCGGGGAAGATCTTGTGGCCCAACTGGCCCATGCGGCCGAAGGCCTCCTCGGCTGGCCGGCCCAAACGGCCTGGAGTATATGAGGAGGGGGGCGGTTGCGATTAGGGTTCCAGGAACCCGTCCGCCCCCTCCCCTGGCAACCGCCGCCGCCGCATGAAGCAGGTGTCGGCGTCACCGGCGCCGGCGGTGGCCGGCCGGCCTGCGGTGGTCGGATCCAGGACGTCCAGCACCTTCTCCCCCTCCTTCTTCATCTGCTGTCCGCCCCCCCTTCCGCCCTCCCCTGTAGGGCCGGCCGTGGCCGCCGGCCGCTGGCCGGCGTTCAAGCGTCGGTGGAGGAGAGCCCCAGGGCGGCGGGGCTCCAGGTGCCACGGCGGAGGCCGGGGCATCGGTCGACGGCGGCAACGCGCCCGAAGATCTGCGCCGGTGATGGGCCCGCCTCGGTGGTCGCCGACGACGCGGATGGAGGTCCGCCGGCGTGGTTGAAGAAGGGCAGCGCTCCCCGGCGGGCCGCCATGGTGCCGACGACGAAGCTTGGGTGGACGGCCGTCGAAGTTCCGGTGATGCCGGGCGACACAACAGCGGCCGTGAAGGAGCGTACGGCCGCTGGACCGGTCTGAGGGCCGAAGCCGGCGGTGGCGGCGCCGGCCGTCTCTCCCGTCACTGGTAGGTTCATATCAGGGATGACCCCCACCCCTTCTTCGTGTGTTGCAGGACGACGGAGTCGAAGAATCAGTGGACGGCGTAGCCGTTCCTCTTCTGGTGGCGTCGGTGTCGGGAGGCGCGCCGTCACCGGAGCAAAGCGCGGGACAAGGCCGGCGGTGTACGGTGGTGTTGCTGTGCGGGTCCGCTCTGATGAGCGGTTCGTGCTCTCTGCAGGCGATGCTTGGCGTGGTGGTGGAGTTCGGCGGGCACTGCCACGAGCACGGCAGCCACGACGACGACGACCGAAGGCACGTCGGCCATGGCTTCCACCACGGGTACAGAAGCAACAACGGCCGGTATTGACAGGAATGGCAAGGTAGGAACCCATGGGGGTCTCGATGAAATGCAGGGAGGGCTCCATTCTCACCCTTGAGGAATGCCGGCAGCGTCGCCGGCGAGGCCTCTGGCCTCTATGCGTGTGTCGACAAGGCCTTCGTGCCTCTGTTTCTTTCCGGCGAGTTCGCTCAGGAGTAGAGTCGAGTGCGGATAGCGTGTTGTAAATGAGTGAACGAAATGGAACTGTAGAAGGATTACATTGATTGGAGGGGGTGGACCCCACTATTTATGTACAGTGAAGGGGCACAAAGGCACCCTTTCAGGGATGAGGCGGCGGTTGCCTTTTGCTAATTACATCATTAACTAACTACTAATTACATATTAAGTTAATTGGTCATTAACTAATATTTCATAACAGGATCGATCTCCTGTTGTGTCATGCGTGATAGTACAATTGTACAAGCTCGAGGCAGTACAGTGTACGTTATTATCCCTGTCGTATGGTGCAAAGGTACTAATAGTTTTGCACTAACGAAATAATGGTGTGAAACTAAATATTTTGCATGCATGCATGCATGATGCATATCTTCTGCAGGATCCATTATATTATTGATTTCAAATATTTTCTCCTCCTAGAATAAACATTATTCCATTGACTCAAATGCATGATCCATGATGTAAATTGGCAAGGAATCTTCACATTCGAAAGTCATTTTTTCGACTGCTTGGTAGGAGTAGGGGCCGTATGCATATATTCCTGCGTGTTGGTGCTTACGGTGGTTAAGGAGAGGATGGGTCTTTTTCCAGCGATCGACGAGCTAGCGTGACGACGACGATCGACCCTCGACGCGCTCGAGGCGCCGCTTCCAGGCCAGCCAGGCTAGACGCAACATAACACAGGCGCCTCCTTTTGGAAAGTAGCTAGCTAGCCGGCAGGCGGGGCCCACGTGGCTTGACCCTGCACTATCATATTGCCACTGCTGCTGCTATTGCACCTCACGAGTCTCGATCATTCCCTCTTTCGCTTTTTTTCTCTTTTTTATTTTTTTAATGATAAAGAAGGATTTTGTTCACTCTCAAAAAAGATAGGTGAGGGAATCGTTCAGTCACATTGTAAACTCACTCCTGCTGAATTATCCTGAGGAATGTTTGGTGTTCATCAAATCACAGAGCAACTGATCAAAGCACCTTTGGTAAAGTGGACAATATCCAAAGCGATCTTAGTATACTTCTGGATAGGTGAAGTGCATTGGATTAGACAGAGCTACAGTAGCACGAATTAATGCTTGCGGCCTTGCAAATTATTATTATTATTTTGGATGCTGATGGCTGCAATTTTGTCCTTTAACTTATTGCATATACTACTCGTTATTACAAATTTTGGATGCATACACATGCTCGAAACTTTTTTCTTCCTTCTTATTTTGCCCATAGGAATTTCGAAATAATGCATATGCATGGATTCACAATGTAATTTTGCCAAAAAGATGACATTTTTTTAAAAAAATATAAGAAACTTCTAGATTTGTGGTTTATGTTCGAGAAAAAAATCCAGCTAGCAATTTATTTAGCTCATTTCACCCTAGCAAATTAATTGAATTTTTAGTGGATGCTTTGAGCTTCGACTCATCCATCGAATTTAGCAACAAATTAAATCAGGTGCAGCAAGAACAACCAAACAAGTACAACACAAGGCTATAAAGCAAATGGAAGCACTTGGTCGTCGTCCAAGTGGTGGAGGAAAAGTTCCTAGCTTTATTTGAACTTTGCATATTAAAAAACATATTTTTTGCACTTAGACAAAATCTAATCTCGAGCAAAAGGTTGATGCCCCCCTGTTTGGCCAAAGTATAGTAGCACCACGCATATAAAACCAGCTGCATAAGTTGTACGCAACAAAAGCGTACGTGTCGAAAGCCGTTGCTGCCGTCGTTCGTACAGAGGACGACTCCGTTGATTTTAATTTGTTCGCGGCTGTGGCCTTTGGCTACGTGAAACTGTCTGTTTTAGAAAAAAAAATTGTGATGCTTTCTTTTTTTCAACACCAAGCGTGCATGGCAGATTTTCGAAGTAACTTTCGCACCAAGCCCCTCAGGAGATGCAGAAAATTGCCGCTTTTTATTTGCGTTTGCATGCATGCGCGCGTCTTGTTGCTGATCATCATTACTGCCGGGCCGCCGCCGGTGAGTCAGTGCGCAGTGACTCAGCCCCAGCTGGAGAAACAAGCTAGGAGATCCATCGTCGTCGCTGATGTGAATTGTGAGAGATCGATGGTGTCATATCTCCAATTAAAAAAAAAACTCCACTTCGAAAAGATGGTGTCATATGATCTGTTATGTTGTGTTCGATCTCATAGACATGGACGGCCTACGATTATTCGAGGGACAAACACTGGCATGCATGATGCGAGAGCGGCAGAAAATTGCGTGCGAAATCAGCCAAATTCGATGGGAATGGGATCCAGCTGATGAGCTGCTCAGCTGCTGATGATCATCAGTTCATCACTGAACGCAGCCAAAACGAAACAAAAAAGGCCGTATGTACGCGTTTATTGAAGCTGGAATTAGCTTTTTGCCGAAACAAACCAAAAACCGAACTTCTTCGTTTCACAGATTTTCAGACCCGCCGACGACGCCGAACGAACTGGGCGCTCTCTCACGGCTCACGCCACCGAACGAACTCGCTCCTCCGAGACAAAGAAGAAAGGAAAATCTCTCGAACAAAATTGGCCCCGCGCGCGTCGCCGCGCAGGTGGTGGATTCTCGCGCGCCTACACGGCCTCGGTGCCGTCAGCCTCGGCGGCGTCGCTTGGTGGGGCGGCGAAGGCGAGCGGCTTGGCGCTGGCGAGGAAGGAGGGGAGCTCGTCGCCGGCCATGATGACGACGACCCTGGGCGCCTCCCGGTCGAGCGGGACGAGCACCCCGCGCACCGACAGCGCCTTCTCGCCGGCATCCCCACGCCGCGAGGAGTGCATGCGGCGGGAACAGATGAGGAAGAGGAGCGCGACGACGATGAGGCCCATCATGAGCGCGAAGCCCAGGAAGAGGTACGGCGTCGGCGTCCGCCACATCCCCGGCCTGCCGCCGCCACCGCCGCCCGCCAGCACCTCCGCCCCGTCCCCGCCACCTCTCTCCGGCCTCATCGATCCCTGTCACACGTACTTGCACTTGCTTCCGGCCTTCCGGGCTGCTGCGGAGAGGAAATGGTTTGGTTGGTTGGGTTGTCTGCCTCACTTGGAATTGTTGCTGCGACTGAGAGAGGGCGGGTGGAGTGGAGATCGACGGGGAGGAGGGGTTTTATAGGCAGCCGGCGGAGGCAGGGGCAGCGGGGAAAAGAAGCCGCGCGCTCGATCTCCCCTGCTCGCTCTGCCTCCCCCAGCCAGGTGCTCTGTTTCTCTCACGTCAGAGTCATGCTGGCCAGCTGCCGCACGCATGCGCACGAGAGGGATCGAGGAAGCTTTAAAAATACTCCCTTCGAGAGGAGTAATATTTAAAAATCATAAATGGGAAAATATTGGAGGATCGGAGTACGACGAGTAGTGCTTGTACACACATCCCTTCGAGAGAAGAGAGACCGTTGAAGAGACGTGTGGATGAGAAGCGGATACTCGACGATGTTACGGCGGGTACGTAATGATGGGTTAAATCTTATAGTTAAGTTAATTAACCGCGCACCAGCCGTCAAGATGGACATTTACTGTAAGTAACCTGGAACGCGTTCGTGGGAAAGTGGATGTGATTCATCGAACCTAGCCGATCCAGCTGGTGGTTACAGTGCTCGATCCAATTAATCCAAGCTAGCGCGAGCTACGGACGATCGGCATCTATCGTCGAGGAGGCGAGCCATGCGTCACCTCGGCGGCGGCGGCGGCGGCGGCGGCGGCGATTGATGGACGGATGTGCTGTCAAGCCTGGCACTGTCAGGTGGTGGTGTGGCGTTTCCGAGTCGCCGCGTCACGCATTCAATTCCATGTCGCGGAAACTTCTCGCAGGTGGGCGGTCAGAGCATCAGAGGGCCCACCACGCCAGAGGATTGTTTAAATTTGTTATAGGTCAATCTCAAAACTGAAGATTTGTGAATCCTGTCAGTGTAATGTCATGATGATGACACTTCTTTCTCATTTCATGACACTCTTCCTATTCTCTCCTAATAAATTTGTTGATTCGTGATATTTAATGCTCATGACACTCACATGACCCCCATTGAGACTGGGCTTATATACTCCGGACGTCTAGTTTATTTCATCATTTAAAAATGTTATTTTTTGCTTGGGATATCGTCGGACAGGTATGGACGATCGAGCATATATGCATGGCTCACGCGTCCCACACGAGAGTGTGTGGCGCGTGCTGTATATCTCCAATCTTGTTGACTGAGGACCACTTTCTTCACTCTAAATTATAGGTTGTTAGTGTTTTAGGTTTACAGATATTATTGTGTATTTAGAGGCACATTATATCTAAATGCATATCAAAACTATGTATTTAGAAAAGTCAAAATGACATACAGTTCGGAACAAAGGGAGTATTACCTAGCTATAGTTCGTCCCAGCTCCACGGCACTCGACCCTTTTGACCCTGCTCTCGGGCACCGCGAAGCTTGACGCTCATGGCCCCGCCAGACATCCGGGCACTCCACCCTCACGGCTCATGAGCACGCCTCTGCTCGAGCGCCACACAGCTGCCGCCACTTGCTTCATTTCCATCTGCGATCCGTTAATACTAGTTTTCGTGGAATTATCCAGCTTGGGAATTCGAGGTCTAATGAAGAAGATAAACTCTGGACCCAAAGATCAGCATATTCTAACAGGCAGGGATGGATGGAGCTTAGTGAGCAGGACTAATAGGGTACATATGCCCCCTTGAAATTTTATTATTCCTTGTGAACTTGTTGGATATAAGACTAATATTAGTGGAGAAACAACCTTTGATCCAAACTCTTTTAATCCCGATTGGATTTGGACCCGGGACTAAAGACTTTAGTTCTAGTTAAAAACACCGACACCAGCGGCATCAACACCGGTTGCGTTTTAGGAATATTAAGCCCTTATCAACTGGAACTATAGGTGGGTTTTCCACCAGTGAACTTGTTGGATATTACACTTAATTACAAGTTAAGCAGCAAAATGGGTGCTCTAGTACGTCTTGTCTGGTTCTTAGTCTTTGAAGTGTTGGTCCTTCTCAATTCAATTCGAGTTTGTTCTTCGACAGTATATGGCGAGGACGCCACCGGGCCAAATGCTTTTCTTTTTCGGTGTTAGAAGATGGAGAGGGCAAGTTTGCTCGATTTGTTCACAATGGTACGGGGTATACTTTTTATTTTTCAGAGAGGAATATCCAAGAGAACAAGATAGAACTCGGTTTGCTTCTATACTTTGTGGTCAGTGATAGACGCTGGCCAGATCTTCCGAGAGGTAGGGGATCACATGTTTCAGTTGTGTTGCGGTAAGCATGGCTCATCATTGTCAGCATAGATATATGCGGTGGTGTTTGAATCCAGAGGTTAAAGTTTAGTCTATGTCACGTTGAATCTTCAGATGCTAATTAGAATGACTACCAAAGGTCCTCTAGCCAGTTGGTTAGAGGGGGCTGAGGTATGGTCGCAACCAGAAGACTCAAGTTCGATTCCTCATTGGAGCGGTTTATGGGGTTGGTTTTAAAAAAAAAAAATCCCTCGCTGGTGAAATCGAGGTTCAGGGATTTTCTAAGTCGGGATTAGGTTCCCTTCTCTTAATAAAAACCGTGGGGCGGTCTTAACCCAAACGACTTAGTTTTTTTTACTAATTAGAATGACTAAATATGAACTAATTTTAAACTAATTATACAGATGGAGACTAATTAATTCTTGGAATGAATCTACTAAAACCTAATTAATCCATTAGGCTCGTGAATTAGCCCCATCTATGCACTTACTTATGTAACTCCTAACTATCATCAAGCATCCGATCAACGTGACAGGAAACTTTAGTCCGGGTAAACACCTATAGATGTCCATTCGAGCCGCCCGGCCCGGCCCTGGCACGGGCCTAGCATGGCCCGCTAAACTTTGTGCCGGGCCAACCCGGCACTACACCCACCGTGCCCGTGTCGTGCCAGCCCACGGGCTGCACCGACGGCCCAGGCCCGGGCACGTGGGCCTGTTTCGTGTCGGGCCAGCCCGGAATAGCCCGGCCTTGGGCGTGCACTCAGGCTGCCCGAAGCCCGCGTCGCTGGGAGAAGGAGGCGCAGATCTCGCAGCTTCCCGCGCCCTCCACCCAACTCCACACGCCGCCGCTGCACGAGCTCCCCGTGACCCCGCTCCCCAGCGCCGCCGCTCTGGCTCAGCCGCACTGTGGGGATAGGAGGAACGGAGGCAGGGAGGGGCGCCACCGCGCTGGGCGGATGCGGAGGGGAGGGGCGCCGCCGCGCCGGGATGGAAGAGATGAGAGGGGGAGCCGCCGTCGCGCGTCGTGGAGGAAAGGAGGAGCGTCGCCGCCGCGCTAGGTGTGGAAGAGAAGAGGTCCGGAGGGGGAGCAGCCGGGCGAGTGCGAAGAGAAGGGGAGCGAGCACCAACGCCCGGCGGCGCATGGGAGAGGGGGCCGGACGTCCGGACGAGCACAGCAGGAGGGCGAGCGGCGTGTGGAGACGGAGTCGAGAGGGAGCGGGCGGCGGAGAGATTGGAGTGGAAGAGAGACCGAGAGAGGGCGGCGGCAGTATGAGGGAGAGGAGTTAGGGTTGGATTTTTTTGCCTCTTTATATATGAAGATGAGGAATTACATGTTGGTACCGGGACGCACTATTTTTTTCGTGCCGGGCCGGGCGACCTGCCGTGTTGGAGTGACAGCCCGCGCCTGGCCTGATGCACCGTGTCGGCCAGCCCGGGCCCGATGGTTAACGGGCCGTGCCGGGTTTGGACCAGGCCAAAAGACCGTGCTTTCGGACGGGCTCTCGGGCTGCGGGCTTTTTGGACATCTATATAAACACCCCTATATGTACAGCTAGAAGCTAGAATTTGGGACGGCCCTGTGTGGTAAGAAACTGGTGTGTGTCAGCAGGTGTGTGAACTCGCAGGGAGCAGCTTATCCAGTGGCCGCCTGGACGGTTATTAGTCAGTGCATGCGCCCCCGAGGAAGTCAGGATGACGACATACTATACCATATGCTGCTCGACGCCATATTCATATAGTGAGTGTGGTCTCGTGTTGTCAAAGTGACGCCATATGCTGCGAGCACAAAATTGCTCAAAACTGAAGCCAAATCGACGGCACAGATCGAGCCTTTTGTATGCTTGAACAAACCAAAGCTTCTCGTTTCACACAGATCACCGGATCTACATGTCAATTACCAAATGTACACAACTCAATAGAAAATCCTTTTTACAAAATCGGTCACGCGTGGTGCGATAATGCGATCCGATAATGCGATCCGGCGATCCCTAATCTAGCTAGCTACACGGCCTCTCGGCGGCGCCGCTGGGGTCGACGACGGCGAGCGGCTTGGCGCTGGCGAGGACGGAAGGGACGGCGTCGCCGGCCATGATCACGACCACCCTGGGCGCCTCCCGGTCGAGCGGCACGAGCACTCCTCGCACCGACGCTGCCTTATTCTCGCCGCCGCCGTCGTCGGCCTCTTGGGCCAGCTGCCGCCGCGACGAGGCCGCCGGCTCGCGGCGCGTGCAGACGAGCACGAGCAGCGCCACGACGATGACGCCCATGATGACGGACAGGCCAAGCAAGAGGTACGGCGTCGGCGTGGCCCACAGGCTCGGCTGCCCGCCGCCGCCGCCGCCGCCTCCTCCTCCTCTCTCCGGCCTCATGTCTGTCGCTCACACACACGCTCACGCTCCTGTCACGGTAGATCTCGGACTCGGACTTGTTGTTGCTTGCCTGGCATCTGCTGAGAGGCGCGGATGGCGACGGGAGCCCGGGTGGGTACATATAATTAAGGGCGGCAGTGTGGGTTGCTTGCTTGCTCTGCCGGGGAGTCGTTCGCTGCCTCTGCCTCCCCGGCCGGCTCCCCACGGCGAGAGGTCGCCGCCCCAGGTGACTGCTGCGGTTTGCTGCGCGGCTGGGTGTTCCCGGCCGGCCCTGCGGCGGTGGAATTGTGGAAACCAGCTGCCGGCCGGGTTTCATCTTTGAACGGAGGAGGTGGTCAAGAAAGCAGATGGAGAATGACGAGTGAGCGTAAAACTGACGGCGAAACGTAAAACTGATGAGATATTTGCAATTTCGTCACTCTTAAAAATGAGTTTCGCTCTTTTGTCATCTTGCAAAAAGAATTTGCTAAAAAGTCATTATCAAACGTAAGCACACCGCTACAATACCTTTCTTTTTTACCATTATGCCCTCAGATCTTCTCTTGCTCAACCCCGGCCACCATAATGGTAGCGGTAGGCTCCTGTTTGATAATAACATTTTAACGAATCCTTTTTGTGAGATGGTAAAAGAGTGAAGTCCACTTTAAAAGTGATGGAATTACAAGTATCTCAAAGCTGATGATGTGCTATAGCCCACAGCGTACTAACTGTACGCTGTGCCCTGTTACACGATTTGATGAAACTAAATCGAAGGGCAGCAGGGGAACGGAGTAGTGGGTTCATTGAACCGAGTCGTGCGCACGTCCAGTTGCATCACGGCGGTTGATCGGGATCGGTGGCATTTGAGCACGGTGCGTTGGCGGCGGCGGTTTTGGACTCGCCGCTGCATCTATCCGGCACTTCAATTCGACGCCACGGATTTCGCCACCGCTAGCTAGGGAACCCGTCATGGGCGTGTGTATCATGATATCATCTCGTCCATGCGCCGTGCACGCGTCGCTGCTTCTGCCGACGCGTGGCGAGTGGCGACCGGCCTATCGCTAGCGCTAGCAGCATGCATAGCCCCGGGATTTCCTGCACGAGACGACGTATATACGCGAGAGATATATCACGCACGTGCAGTGCATCGTCATACCATGACATTGACGATCGATCGACGACGCATGCATGTTCCGCGTCCATGCCTTTATCTTCTGGATTACCAACTGCCGCCGGTCGGCTGCAGCCGCATCAAACCATAATTTATGTAGTCTCGTATCAAAGTCTAGTAGAAGAATTAAACGTAAACTAACTACAAAACTAATTACATGGATGTACGAAAAATCAGAAGACGAGTTCAATAAGATTAATTAATACATCATTAAAGATTGTTTACTGTAGTACGATGTTGTCTAATCGTGGCATAGTTAGGCTTGTCGTTAGATTCGTCTCGAAAAATTAGAAGGATTATGAAATGAGTTTTCTCATTAATTCACGTTTAATACTCCTAATTAGTGTCTGAAGATTGATGTTGGAGAAATTTTTGCGAACTAAACAGGTCGATCACTTTCACGTGAGTCGTCACGGGTAGAACCGGTGCCAAAAATTTGCTGAAGATGACTTAATATGACAGTCCGCTAGTCTGTCACAACTAAACCTGGTGATTGATAGCTTTTTACATCAGCCACAACTAAACCTGGTAATGGTTCAGTAAGAACCGGTTCTTTTGGTTTAGTTTTTGATATAATTCAATTTGGTTTAGTTCAAAATGGTTTGACATCTATAATGGTTCGATTTGGTTTGGTTTAATAATTATAATGAATATTAATAGTTTAACAACATAATAATTTTGTTTAAGTATAAGTTAGGTTAAAATTCAGACCTCTAAATTAAAAACTCACGTTTACACACAAATTTTTTTTACCGGATTTGACTGAAATTTGTTTGAGATATCTCATAACGACGACAACCCGCTATTCCGTGTAAATTGGTGAAGCCAAATCAATATGTGAGACCCACGTCCAGAGCCGGAACTTAGAATTAAAAGCTTACGTAAAATTTTAGCAAATTTGACAGTATTTGTTGGAGATGGATTAATATGACAGTCTGCTACTCAGTGCAAATCGGTGAAGTCAAATCTATATGGGGCCCGCGGACAGAGCCGGACCCTAAAATTAAAAGCTCACATTCACATTATAAAATTTTAGCGGATTTGACCGAAATTTGCTGGAGATGACTTAATATGACAGTCTGCTACTCCGTGCAAATCGGTGAAGCCAAATCTATATGTAGGGCCCGCGTCTAGAGTCAAACCATAGAATTAAAGGCTCACATTCACACAATACAATTTTAGCGGATTTGATTGAAATTTGTTGGAGATGACTTAATATGACAGTCCGCTACTCCGTGCAAATCGGTGAAGCCAAATCTATATGTGGGGCCCGCGTCTAGAGCCGGATCCTAGAATTAAATACTCGCGTTCACACAATAAAATTTTAGCGGATTTGACGAAATTTGCTAAAGATGGCTTAATATGACAGTCCGCTAGTCCGTGCAAATCGGTGAAGACAAATCTATGTGGGGCCTGCGGACAGAGCCGGACCCTAGAATTAAATGTTCGCATTCACATTATAAAATTTTAGCAGATTTGACCGAAATTTGCTGGAGATGACTTAATATGACCGTCCGCTTCTTCGTGCAAATCAGTGAAGCCATATCTTTTTTCTTGGGGCCCGCGTCTAGAGTCGGACCTTAGAATTAGAAGCTCACGTTCACACAATAAAATTTTAACGGTTTTGAGCGAAATTTGCTGAAGATGGCTTAACATGACAGTCTCCTACTCAGTGCAAATCGGTGAAGCCAAATCTATGTGGGGCCCGTGGACAGAGCTGGACCCTAGAATTAAATGTTCGCATTCACATTATAAAATTTTAGCAGATTTGACCGAAATTTACTGGAGATGACTTAATATGACAGTCCGCTACTACATGCAAATCGGTGAAGTCAAATCTATATGTGGGGCCTGTGTCTAGAGTTCGGACCCTAGAATTAAAAGCTCACGTTCACACAATAAAATTTTAGCGGATTTGACTGAATTTTGCTGAAGAGGGCTTAATATGACACTCCGTTAGTCCGTGCAAATCGGTGGAACCAAATCTATATGAGGCCCGCATCCAGGGGCGAACCCTAAAATTAAAAGCTCGTGTTCACACTATAAAATTTTAGCAGATTTGACCGAAATTTGTTGAAAATGGCTAAATATGTCAGTCCGCTACTCCATGCAAATCGGTGAAACCAAATCTATATGTGGGGTCCACATTCAAAGTTGGACTCTAAAATTATAGAATTGAACTGATTTGGAATGGTTTGGATTGGTTTGGACGAATACATCAACGATTTGGTTTGATTTAATTTTTGAAGGGCAGTATTGTGTAATAGATTGGTTTGGATTTGGTTTGGTTCTTAAACCATTAGCAGCTTTAGCCACAGCACATGTCCACTACAACTTTGTTAAAGTTAGATTGGGTGTGCGCGAGCGGAGCGCAATTAAGTTAACATCTTACACTAGGATGCTTCCTCTCGGAGTTAATTTATCCCCAAATTAAAAGTTCGTCACTGCAAAGTTTCACTTGCTCTCTGTGATGCGATGAGGAAGAACTTCATTTTGACCGCAAAAAGGAACACTAGTAGAGTGCTCCTGTGGAGTCTGGAGTGGACCGGAAAGGGGGAAAAAAAAGAGAGAAAATCGAAACTGGAGGCCAAGAGGGCGCGCGGATCTGCAGGGGGCTAGGAAGAGCTCCGTCCATTATAGCTAGAGCTAGAGGAGGAAAAGGAGAGCAAAAAGAATAACAAGAGATAAATAAAAGATGGAGAGCAGCATGGTGACTATGCAGACTGTATTGCGCAGCATAATTAATCAAATCAAGCGCCCCTCCGTTCGATCACTTGTTAAAGAAATGGCTATCAAGAACGATTTAACCTCTTCTTGCTTGATCTTATCGTTCCGTTAGTTCATCATTTGCATTCGGCAAAAAAGCACCCACCAACAGGCGCCCCCTGAAAGTATCTGTTGACAAATCGTGGAACCGTCACCCTCAGGGCGCGATCCGGTCATTGCGATGCGGTGAATCGATGGGGCACTACAACAGGCAGCACTAGAGCGCAGTAACGATCACACCACACATTCCTGTCGCGTTCATATATATGATGATGATGAGGGTCAATGGAAACAGAGAAGGTGATGTGAAGTTTCCATATGTCTGCTACGTGCTAGTTTTTTTTTTTGTGACGTTTTGTCCTGGTCGAGTGGTGGAGCGTTTTTGACGTGATAAATGTGATCGTGTGTGCATGCCGTGCGTGTATTGGTGTGTGCCACGCATCGATCTATCGCGTGTATCTCTCAGCTGGCGAAAGGTGACTAGCGGCGTTGGGAAGTGGATTCGATATGATGTTGCGCGATCTGATCTGACCCGGCCGAGGATCGGAGTGGCTTCTTCCCGATGAGCCAAAAGGTACTCCGTGTCGGCTTGCTTACAGTTGCAGGAACCACCTCATCAGGTGGACAACTACACAAGCTAGTTATTAGCTCTTGCTGCGTGCACACAGGAGACTAATAATTAACCAGCTCCACTAAGACAACTTCATTCTCTTAATCAACAACGTGGATAATCTAAGAGAGACAAATTGTTGCATTGTACTCCCTCCGTCCTAAATTACTAGTCCTTTTGGTTTTTCTAGACACATTTTTGGTTACTAGTAAAATGCACGTGCAGCACGCACGTGTCTGAAAAATTATAATAATTAAAAAATTAGTCAAGTGCACGTGTGTGCTGCTTGCATCTAAAACCCATAACAAATAAAGATATATATTCTAAAACCCATAACAAATAAAAATATATATTTAAATGAAATACATGGACATATTACCACATACCATCGTCAGGAGAACCCAGAATCCCAACAACAATCTCACAGTGGCGCAACCATCTTCCAGTCGTAGTCAAGCTGTTGTGTTCGCCCCCCGCCCTCCCTCCTCCCCACGTCTGTCGGCACCGAATCCGCCGCCACTCCACCACCTCCCGAGCACGCTAAACAATGCATCCCCATCAATTGTATCTAGACATGCAAGTCGGATAACTATTTACTTAACTTTTGAGGTCCAAAATTTGAAATGCAAGAGAATATTTTCATTATAACCAATGGAGGTCCAAGATGCTTCGTGCATTGCAACGAGAATGCATAGTGATATGAATCTGACATGACAAGCCAATGGATGTATTTAAAATCATACCTTTTTATTCTCATCTGTAGGTGTAGTTTGTGCATGAACTGGAGCAATTCGCTACTGTACTACATGGTCGACATCCATTATGAAGTCACATAACTGAACATGTCTCTGAAACCGAATTATCCACCTAGCTAAAAATAGATACAGTTATAGTACCAAAAGATTAGAAAACTTCATATTCTATTTTTAACCAAACATTAAAGATATTGGGGCTAACCAAGCACATATTCTTGTTATCTAGAAAGCTAAAGACATTTTCTAGTAATCTAACAGATTAAAGATAGGGGCTGCTAATAGGGCAGAAGCAAATTCTAATTGCAATATAAAGTAGCAGGACACATAATCTGACAGACAAATATCTTTCAAGGACCTATTCGCAAAACGCTGGGGGTCTTCTTCTTGCTATGTCCATGGCGGACAGGGGCTCTTGGCTGTTCAAATTGGCGGTCCTCCCAGCAGCCTAGGGTTCAGGAGAGTCGCGGAAAGGAGAGAGGAGGTCGAGAGGATCGCAGATATGTGCTCACCGGCGGCGGGGATGATGGTAGCGTCTGAAATTTGGCGCACGGCGGATGGAGATGGCCAGCTCGGGTCTCCATGGGCGCGACGTTGAGGTGCGTCTCTGACGACAGGAAGAGGCCCTGTGGATGCGGCTCCGACGGCGCGCTAAGCGAGGAGGCGCCGGGATGTAGACCAGCGGCGGGAGACCGAGTCCGCGACAGTGAGCTCCTGGGACCCATGTTCTTGAGGAGGAGGAGGAGGAGGAGGCCATTGCGGTTGTCCAGGTGCTCCCACGCGGTGGTGCCGAGGCCCAGCTAGCCTGCCGTCGGGGAGATGCGACGGGGCCTGGGGGTCTGGTGTACAGCGATGACGTCACGTGCGTCACCGGCGAAAGGAAGGGGAAAACAGGCGCAGCACACAGCGGGCCCAATGGGTACGCGCGGGCTGGTAGAAAAGGTCCCATTGAGAAAAACAATTCGTTTTTTGGCAGAAACGCTGTCCAAATTGCGTTTTTGTCCTTTTATGGGCCTTTCACCCAGTCCGACGTGAGGGGTACGGTGGACCCGATTTGGGTAAGAAAATTTTTCAATTGTTTTCGCTTCTTATAGTATAGATAATATTATTATTTCACCGTAGCAACACACAGACACTTTGCTATTATATTAATATTTATATATTATATAATATTAAAGTAAGGATGACTTCTGCCCAATTTTTTTACGTCATTGACCAAGTCAAATGTGTGTAATCGGACTTAGATGTTGAAAACCGGAAGAAACCGGCTGAGCGTAGAAAAAAAAACGAAATTCTAGCAGCGAACCGTGGAGAAACCGAGGCTCCCGGACCCCCCGCGTCCCCGCCCTGCCCGCGACCGAGAGGCTGCCCGACCCCTCGCGGCCTAGCCCGCCCGAACCGTAGAAAACCGAGACTGGAAAAGAAAAATCACTCCTTCCTAGTTCCCCATCACGCACACACCTGGTGAAAAAACAATAGGCCGGCCCATCTAAGTAGCGCGACCCTGCCTACTGCTATCCGTGGCCCATCAGAAGTACACCGATTGCGGCAAAGAGCAGGTTGGCTTCTTTTCTTTTTATGTCCTTTTCCATTTAGTTTGAATGCACGGTGGGGGCGGGTGGTGCGCCCAAAACGGGTACATGGGTGGGTAGACGTGGGGTGGGTGAGAAAAACATTATGTTTTTGACAGAAACACTCTCCAAACCGCGATTTTTTTGTCTTTTCATAGTACTTCCACCCTATCCACTCCTAAAAATATATGATGGGTGGGTCCGACGTGAGGGGTAAGACGAACCCAAATTAGATGAGAATTGTTTTCAATTGTTTTCGCTCCTTATAGTATAGATGTATCTAGACATAAATATATATGTTTAGGTGCATAACAAAATAAATGTACCTAGAAAAGATAAAAGTACAAGTAATTTGAAACAGAGGAAATAAGAATTATAGCCTGTGTGATAGACTGTTATGATAGGATGAAACAAAGGCTGCTCATTTGCTTAATTTATAGCAGAGTATCTTCAACAGTTTTCCAATAAGTATTTCTCACTAACTAGTTATAATTAAGGATATCCCAATATGACTTTCACGATTATTAGAAGAGTTGCTTTTACATTTTCTCAGTAATCTCATCCCAGAGGTGAATTATTGGATCTTCCAAATTATTATTCGTAAAATAGAAACGTAAATGGAGACTGTCGGAGCACTATTTTCTTATTAAAGCTGAGTAAAAGTAACGTCTAGTAGTACATGCAGGAAAATCCTTCATTTCAATCCTCAGCCGTATCATGGCCCTCTGCCCCTTGGCCCCTGGGACACACGAACACCAACCACACGGTCCAAATATTTTCTCCGTGGGTGAAGATGTGGCGGATTTTTTTTTTAATTTTAACTTTTTTTTTAATTATTTTTAAAAATAACCCCTGGACAATTTTTTTTTGCACCGGATGACCCCTTTGGCCGCGCCACATGCGGCGGTGCGGCAGCTGTGCCACGCTGGCGTGGCGCGTCGCGCGGACGCGACGTGGGCCCGGGGCTACTGCGCCACATGCTACGGCGCGGCAGCCTTACCGCGCCACGCCGCCTGGCGCGGCAGCGGTGGGCCTACAGCCACGCCGCGGCTCCCTTTCTTCTTCCTTCTCCCTTTCTTCCTCTCCCAGCCGCTGCCCGAACCCCCGCCGCCCGAACCGCCGCCGCCGGCCGCCGCCCCCCATTCCGACCCCAAATCCGTTGATTTGGGGTGGGAAAAGTGGGGGAAATCGTTCCTCGCGTCCTTGTTAAGGTATTCTCCTACTTCTCTCCCTCTTTTACCGTTGCATTATGTAGATCGGAGAAGATTTTGGTGACCTAGGGTTAGCTCAAGTATTTTGAAATTTAGACGAAATGCAATTTTGTTTAATGTAAATGATGATTAGTTCATACGCAGTAGTATCTCTGCCCGTGTTATTGACGTGTAGAACATGTTGCATGAATCGATTTAATGATGTTGTTGGTGTTAATGTTTAGTGTACTTGATAATGGGTGAAGGTATTACATGGATGCATGTTTATTAGTGGGTTTACCTAACAATTATTTAGAATAAGACAATATGCATAATGTGTACATAGATATATATATATAACTTATTGAGAATACGTCTATTGTTATGTTGAAAATACGTTGCATTACCAGATACTTTAGTGTAGGTTTGATTTTTAATATTGTTTATGTTACATATGTTGTTGTACCATATTTGAAATTGTTCATTTCAATAATATTTGTTGCAGGATTAGTAGACATGAGCCACCAAAACCCACGTTATTGTGCCATTTTTAAGGGTAAAGGAAGGTTTCCCGAAGAGTGGGATGAAGACGCTCCTGTGCCTCGAGCTCTCCCTGTACCCAATTGTTTATGTGGTGTGCCAGCTTATGTGAAACAGTCTAGGTGTGCTAGTACTGCTGGTAGAGTCTTCTACTGTTGTTGGATTAGGGAAGCACCACCCCCGGCAGCTCCTTGTTATTTCTTGCAGTGGATAGACGGGCCGGACAAGTTTGATCCTAGGATACGTCTCTTCCCATATGCGAGTCATGTCTTGAAGCCATATGATGAGTTTCAACGATGGGTTCCTCCTCCACCGAATCCTCCACCGATGACCTATGAGGAGAAGCAGTTGGCCGCTATTGAGCGAGTTAACAACCCTCCATAGTGTGATTGTGGAGTGCATGCGTATCTTCAACGGCCAAACATTGAGGCCCCAAATAAGTTTACACCATTCTTTCGTTGCTCCCTAAAGACTCTTGGAAGTATATATCATATCGTTCTTCTCATTTGAGTTTTATAAATGTGCATGGCTCATTGTTAGTAATGGTTGTTGTGCAATTCAGAGTGGGTGGCCTAGGTGTGACTTCAATGAATACATACATGGATCAAGATCGGAGTGGCCAACCGAAGCTGAAGTGAAAGAGTTCGAATCCGGGACGAAGCTCTGGCCTTGACTGAGCTATCCACCTTCACGGTGCAAGTGTGGCATAGTAGCCACGGAAGGTGTTGTGCCATCTGAGCTAGGTTTTGGAATGTTTTGTGGCAATGCATATGAAGACTTTTGGGTGAGCATCATGTGGCCTCCTTCTTTGCTTTCGTTATCACGATCGTTGTTGTCTTCATTCTGATTTCATTTTGTATGATACGACCTTCTTTTTTTCAAGAGGGAAGGACTTGTGATTGGGAGCAATTTCTTGGTCGTTGTGAGTTAATATTAGAGTTGGGACGCACTTCTGAACCTGGGAGGAGGTTTAAAACTGAAACTATTAGAAACAAGATAAGAGCAAAATATGGTGTGCCCTTACCGGAAGAGGAGGATCTAAGTGGTCCAATTTGTGATGAGATGGTTCGTGAAACTGGAGTGGAGCTGGAATTTGTAGTTGGTTATGCCAACTACGAGAAGGTTGTGGCATATTGGTGTTGTAACAGGGAGAAGTTCTTAGAACGGGGGATACGTCCGTTGACTGCAGACGAGAAGAGTGAGAAGAGAAGGAAAAAGGAAGAGGAGTGGAAGGCATTAACGGAGAGGTCCAGGGATAGGTCGAGGGATGAAGCGGCAAGAAAGGCACAGACCGACAGAAAAGGTAAGAGGATTGTGGGAGGATGATGAATGGTCCTCAAGTGTCAATTGCATGTGTTGTAGTGGACTATTTTTCAATGAACAAGTGTGTTTGGTTGTGTTGTATTAAGTGAACACTTTGTTATGTGATGTAGTTCTGCATGAGTTTTTATTCACAAAATTGGAGAAGCACAAAAAAACTCTATTATAGTTGGAAAGTACAAAGGAGGACGAGTAGGAAATTATAATACAAAGAAATTTTAATAATGGAGTGGGAGATTAGAAAAATAGCAAATTGAGGAATATTAGTTTCATTATTACAACACAATCATAATACGATCTAGTTCTTATAGAACAATATTACAGTACCATGATGCAAACGAAATAGTAGTTCAAATATTACAACACCGCATGGTCAAAGACTACAACATCATAAAAAGTGCCAGTATTTAGCCATCCTTACGATGTGACGACAAAGGTTTATCTTTCTTGGTAGCTTTTTTTAGTTGGCGGATTAGCAACACACGGGTTTGCTGAAGGACCGTAAAGACCACCCAGAGCATAAAGACCACCATAAGGAGGTTCCTCTCCTCTTTCAATGACATCTGCAGTTTTTCGTTGCAAATAATGATGCATGTCTAGGGGAGCATAAAGACCATTCCAAGGAGGTTCCTCTCCTCTTGCAATGGCATCTGCAGTTTTTCCTTGCATATAACGAAGCATGGCTCTTTCTAAAGTGCTCATTTTCTTCGGATCAGGTGCTGTATTTGTGTTTTTCCCCACCATTACCATCCTCCCCCCTCCGGCAGCAGTAGACATCTCTAGTTATTGTTACAAAAAATGAACATGACAAACCAAAACGATATCATGCATATGTTCTTACACAACATAATGATTCTAAATTTAATAAACTAAGTAAACTCCATTTAAAAAGTAATTTAGAAAGAAATTTAAAATTTTTGCTAAAATCCCAAACTAATGACAGTATTGTGAACTAGTTAAACTAATTACATTAAATTAATAAAGAGAGGAAACTTACCTAAGACGGAAGATGAGCCCGTGGGGAGAGGGAGGAGGCGGCAGGGTGTGGCGGTACTGCGGTCACCGTCGCCCTTTATATAGGTGCGGCAGGGTGTAGGGTGTGTTTTCTCGGACTCCCATCACATGTAGTAGGGTAGGGGGTAGGGTGTGTTTTCTCCCACGGATCGAATGGCCCACCACCTCTTCTCTTTCCCTATATATGTCACCCTTCAATTAACCATTGTTGTTCACAATAACCAGCAATGGATCCCTTGTCAGGTGAGGATAGTTCTCTCGGTCCAGACTTGTGGACAGAACAGGACCCCGAGTGTAAGGAGTACTTCCCACCAAGAGAGAAGAGTTATTTCCGATCTTTGCGTGATGTTAGACCGTATGATTCGAAGAAACCAGTGAAGTGGCCAAGATGCATGCACAATGAGTTGTGTGTAATGCAAGTTTATGAGGGAGTTGGACTTTACTACTCCAGTCGTCGCTTTTGGCACTGTCCACGTGCCTGGGTAAGCAACACTACCACGAGTTTTTCCATCAGTTTATTTTGATAAGTAACATACTATTGGTATTTGCAGTACTCGTATGACCCTAACAACTGCGGTTTCGCGGCATGGGTCGATCCGCCAGCTATTCATCCATATGAAGAGTACATCACGTACCTAGAAGAGCGCATCGAGAAGCTGAAGCATGAGCTCGCGGAGGCACTGACTCCTCCCGATCCACCATCTAGCGATGCGCACTATGCACCTGCAGATGTCACAGGAAGAACACTCCACCATCAAGTCCATCCCCGCCACCTTCACCGCCACCTCCACCCCCATTTGGGAACTACTACATGCCTTCGCAGGAATCCAGTGGTTTTGGCTCTATGTTATCCGGACAGTTCTCGTACCAGTAGATTATTAGTGTTGTAATTTTTTTGTAAACTTCCCTATGGCGTGCTAGTACTCGCAAATGGCACATGTTTACATAAGTTATTAGCGACGCCATTTGCAACTTTGTGTTTCTTATGTACCTGTGCTACAACATTTGAATTGACAACCCCCTCGTCAAACCCTAGCCTGCTTGGAATCCCTAACCTATTGAGTGAGGGACACGATATGTCATGTACGTGTGCTTTAACATTTGAATTGACAACACCCTGAAAAAAGCCTCTCCAGTCATGAAACACTAACCTACTTGGAATCCCTAGCCTTTTCAGTGAGCCAGCATGTCATGTACAACTTTTGATTTGACAACACCCTGAAAAAAGCCTATGCACTCATGAAACCCTAGGGTCCTTGGAATCCCTAGCCTTTTCAGTGAGCCATCATTTCAACTGCAAAAACTGAAAAGTCTATGGAAGTACGAATTATTTTGTCAACACTGTTGCCATTGCTATTTCTGTCGGGGACAGCCACAGGGGTCCCCTAATAACGGGAGAAATCACCCTTTTTTCGAAAAATAACGAAAGCAAACAAGCAAACTCACGAACTGCAAGTCACACCACGCACGACAGCGGCCCAGGGCAGGGCCCACGGCCCAAAAAGCCTCACCGGCCCAACGAACAGCCGACCCCCGGCGCTCCTCGAGCAAACCTCCGACTCGCTCGAGGGCCGGGCGCCGTGCCGCGAAACCCTCCGCCTCGCGCGAGGGCTTGACGCCCCCTCGGGCGAGTTTTCGCCTCGCTCGAGGGCTTGACGTCCCTCAAGCGAGTTTCCGCCTCGCTCGAGGCCTCCTCTGAGCCGCGACACCATACCTGCTCCCACGACCAGAGCATTAAATGCTCTGGCGCGTCGCAGGCGCCCGGGTCAAAGGCGAATCCATGCCACGTCGGCCCTCTGACACCGCCTGGGAATCAGATCCCGGCGCTGTTCGACCAACCCGCACTGTGCAGCCATCCCCGGCGCTGTGCGGGTGCTGTGCGGCATGGCCGGTGTCATTCCGTGACGCTGTGCCGCCTACTCCCGTACCTCCTCCACGTCGCGCCCCTCGAAAGAGGACGGCGGCACCCTCGAAAGGGGTACGGCCACCAATTCCCCGGCCGCCTGGAACGACGCCGTGACTCAAGGCCGGTGGGGCGCGTCACCTCCATCACCTCCGGCCCTGAGCGGCCATCCCCGCCCCTGTGCCGCCATTCGGGGCACTGCTGGGCCATCCCCCGCACTGTAGGGATCCAGGTTGACAGGACATCGCCACGCCCGCCGCTATGCAGCTTCCAGTCTTCCGTCAGCCAGGCCCTCGAGCCGGTGTATGGACGCCAATCAAACGAAGAGCTCCAGCGCTGCTACCCTCGAAGTTGCTCCTGGACGGACACAAGAGTCACCACGACGCCCGCCAGGAGCAAGATTCACCAGGACGGCCATCGAATCGCCGGCACTGTGCGCCATGCCGCCACACCATGCCTAAAGCTGTGCGATATGACTGTAAACCGCCTCCCCTTGGTCTATAAAAGGAGGAGGCGGTCCCCTGGCCGCAGGGGGATGAGATGATCACTTCATACCCACACTCACTCGCATACTCGTTCCCTTCGATATTGGCACTTTGCCTCAATCACTTAGCAGGGACTTGGAGGCCTCTCCTCCTCTCCCGCCTTGCTTGTAGCCCCCCTCTACAGGCACCCCCGGTGCGAATCAATACAGCGCGCACGCGCAAACCTGCTGGACGTACGACCCCGCGGTCGGAACCAGGATAAACCCGCGTCCCTGTGTTGTCATTTGCACCGACCATCGAGAAGCTGATCACAGCGTAACTTACTAGTTAGTGTCGGGACTAATCCTAACACCGACAGTTGGCGCGCCAGGTAGGGGGGCTCGCGCTGTGATCGACCCCTCACCAGCAGTCTCGATGGTGATTCGCACCGAGATGACATCCCAGAGGTACGCCATGGGCAGCTCGGACCCTCTCCCTGCCGGATTCGAAATCCGGTTTGGGAGCCTGAACTTTCAGGTCACAGGGAACGGCTACCTCATGCGCCTCACCAACCGCGACGAACTCCACCCGTGGTGGTCGACTGGGCCGGGCCCAATGCCCGCCACGCCTGCTACTGACGCTCCGGCACCCACCCAGGCGGCTGCTGCGAGCACCTCGACGTCCCGGCGCCGCAAACGCCCAGGTCAGCGCTCGCGTCAGGCGCGCGCGGAGCAACACCGAGCAGCACGCAAGGCGGCTCGGAATGACGTGCCCCCGCCAAGCGACACGACGGCGCACCCTGCAGGGGAGCACACGGCCGCGGGGCCGCAGTTCCCCTACGGGATGCGCAACTCTGCTGCGGCGTACGCCTCATCCGTCAGCACCGACATGGCTGCATATGAGGATCTCCCGGGCCATCACCTGCTGTCAGCCCGGAACCTCATCGCCACCACCAACGACGAGTCGTACCACGGCTCGCCCAGCGAGCTGCCCCCCTCGACCTCGCATGGCTACGCGGAGTGGGACTTCTCCGGCGTACCGGACCCCGTGGTGTTCCGGCGGTTCCTTGACGTCGCGGACTACTGGTTCGGTTACTCCGACGACTCCAGCGAAGGGAGCTACGATCCCTCGCGTGAGTGCTTCGTTGTCACCGCCAACGAGCATGCCGACGGTGCGAACGGAGCAGGCGACGGGAACGCGGCCCAACATCCGGAGCCGAACCCGGCACCGGCCCCACCAGCGGGCAATGCGGATATTAATGCGCAGCTAGCCTAGACGCGCGAGCTCGAGGCAAAGCTCGCGGAAGAGTACCGGCAGGTGCGGCTCCTGCGTGCCACCATCGCAGGGGAAGCCTCGGCACACGGCGAACGCGCCCGAGAAGCTGGGAAGCACGCTCGCGACCGCATCAACGCCGACTTCAACGTGGACGACCCACACACGCCACTTTGGGCCAGCCAAAAACTCATCGCGGCGATGACACTACTTCGGGCCATGCCCGAGCCATCGACGCCCGAGGCACGTAACCTACGCCGCGAGGCGCAGACTCTCATCGAGCAGGCGGCCGTGCAGCAGGCCGAGAGCTCCGCATCCCGCATGCGCAACCAGTCCAGCGCGCGGGGCGACGGCGGCATGCAGGACCAGGAGGCATCCATCCACGCGGACGGCGCGGCGGGGCAGCCGCCAAACCAGGACAGGACGCCTGTCAGGGAGCGGATCCTTGACACGTGCGGCCAGGCCCACGATGGCGACGCCCGCAACGTCCTGAACGCCAAGAGGAGGGGCGACGCGGAGGCGCGAGCGGCGGCGGGCTACCACCCTCGACGAGGTGGTCGCTACGACAGCCGGGAGGACCGCTCGCCAACACCGGAACCCCCGGGGCCCGAGTGTTCAGCCGGGAGATCCGTGCGGCGAGTTTCCCCCAGCGCTTCCGCCAGCCCACCACCATCGACAAGTACACAGGGGAGACAGACCCTCGTGTGTGGCTCAACGACTACCGCCTGGCTTGCCAGCTGGGCGGTGCCACCACCGATGCGGTGATCATCCGCAATCTGCCACTGCACCTTGCGGACTCAGCCCGAACATGGCTCGAGCACCTGCCACCCAGCCAGATCCACAGCTGGGATGACTTGGTCTGCACGTTCGTGGGGAACTTCCAGGGCACATACGTGTGCCCTGGGAACTCCTGGGACCTGCGGGCGTGCACCCAGAAGCCCGGCGAGTCGCTCTGAGACTTCATACGGCGCTTTTCAAAGCGCTGTACTGAGCTCCCGAGCGTTGCTCAGTCCGAGATCGTGCACGCCTTCCTCGAAGGGACGACCTGTCGGGACCTCGTGCGCGAGCTCGGGAGGAGCCCGCCGGTCGACTCCAATGAGCTATTCGACATCGCCACCAGCTTCGCTTCCGGAGAGGAGGCAGTAGGGGCCATTTTCGACGGCAAGAAAGGAAAGCGCGTGGACGACGCGCCCGCGGAGGGCAGCAAGTCTAAGGAGCCCACGAAGAAGCAGAAGCGGGGCAAGAAGGGCAAGAAGCCCCACCATGACGCGCGCGCGCAGGGGCGCGGCGAAGACGACGAGGCCCTCGCCGTTGACCCTGCCCGTAAGGGTCCTCGAGGGGCCCCTCGAGGCCCCGGCGTGTTCGACGATATGTTGAAGAAGCCCTGCCCGTACCACAAGACCCCGGTCAACCACACCCTCAAGCAATGCGACATGCTCAAGAAGTACTACAGCCGCGTCGCCGCGAAGGAGGACGAGGCCAAAAAGGATGGGGGTGACGGAGGCGCTGATGGCTTCCCCGCGGTGGAGAACGTCTTCTTCATCTTCGGGGGACCGACGGTGGACATGTCCACCAGCCGACGCAAGCGAGAGTGGCATGAGGTCCTCGCCGCAGAGAGGGCTCCTCCTTCCTTCCTCGATTGGTCGGAGGACGCCATCACCTTCAGCCGCGAGGATCACCCGAACCGCATCCCCAATCCGGGCCAGTACTCGTTGGTCGTCGATCCAGTCATCGGCAACGCGCGGTTCTCCAAGGTGCTGATGGACGGCGGCAGCAGCCTCAACATCCTCTACGCCCACACCCTACGGCTGATGGGGATCGGGTTGGACCAGCTGCGGCCCAGCACGGCGCCGTTCCATGGCGTCGCGCCGGGCAAGCGCGTCCAGCCCCTCGGTCAGATCGACCTACCGGTCTGGTTCGGCACCCCGGACAACTTCCGCAAGGAGGTCCTCACCTTTGAGGTGGTGGGGTTCCGGGGCGCGTACCACGCCATCCTTGGGCGTCCGTGCTATGCCAAGTTCATGGCGGTCCCGAACTACACTTACCTCAAGATGAGGATGCCGGGGCCAAAAGGCGTCATCACCGTGGGCTCGTCGATCGAGCACGCATTCGACTGCGACGTCGAGTGCGTCGAGCACGCCGAGGCCCTGGCGCTCGACGAAACGCTTGTCGCGGACATGGAGAAGCTGGCCAACGAGGGCCCCGACTCCTCCGCCAAGCACGCGGGCAGTTTCGAGGCTGCCGAACAAACGAAGGAGGTGCCCCTCGACCCTGCCGCCCCCGAAGGCAAGGTGTTGAGGGTCAGTTCCACCCTCGACCCGAAATAGGAAGTGGTGCTCGTCGACTTTCTCCGCGCCAACACCGACATCTTCGTGTGGAGCCACTCGGACATGCCAAGCATCCTGAGGGAGGTCGCCGAGCACTCCCTTGATATCCTTCCTCACTCCAGAGCTGTGTAGCAGCGGCTGCGGCACTTTGATGAAGAAAGGCACCGGGCGATCGGAGTGGAGCTGCGGAAGCTCCTCGAGGCCGGATTCATCAAGGAAGTTTTCCACCCTGTGTGGCTAGCTAATCCTGTACTAGTTAAGAAAAAGAATGGGAAGTGGAAGATGTGTGTAGATTACACCGGTTTAAATAAAGCATGTCCCAAAGTTCCTTTTCCTTTGCCACGAATCGATCAAATTGTAGATTCCACTGCGGGTGGTCAGTTCCACCCTCGACCCGAAATAGGAAGTGGTGCTTGTCGACTTTCTCCGCGCCAACGCCGACATCTTCGTGTGGAGCCACTCGGACATGCCAAGCATCCTGAGGGAGGTCGCCGAGCACTCCCTTGATATCCTTCCTCACTCCAGAGCTGTGTAGCAGCGGCTGCGGCACTTTGATGAAGAAAGGCACCGGGCGATCGGAGTGGAGCTGCGGAAGCTCCTCGAGGCCGGATTCATCAAGGAAGTTTTCCACCCTGCGTGGCTAGCTAATCCTGTACTAGTTAAGAAAAAGAATGGGAAGTGGAAGATGTGTGTAGATTACACCGGTTTAAATAAAGCATGTCCCAAAGTTCCTTTTCCTTTGCCACGAATCGATCAAATTGTAGATTCCACTGCGGGGTGTGAACTCTTATGTTTCCTTGATGCCTATTTGGGTTACCACCAAATAAAGATGAAGGAGTCCGATCAACTCGCGACCTCTTTCATCACACCGTTCGGCATGTTTTGCTACGTAACAATGCCATTTGGCCTCCGAAACGCGGGTGCTACGTACCAGCGATGTATGCAGCACGTTTTCGGGGACCACATCGGGCGAACCGTAGAGGCATACGTAGATGACATTGTCGTCAAAACCAGGAAGGCGGACGACCTGGTTAACGATTTACGCATCGCGTACGATTGCCTACGGGCAAACGGGGTGAAACTCAACCCCGAGAAGTGCGTCTTCGGGGTGCCGCACGGCATGCTGCTGGGATACATTGTTTCTCAGCGGGGCATCGAGCCCAACCCCTAGAAGGTCTCTGCCCTCGACCGAATGGGCCCGATTCGAGACCTAAAAGGGGTGCAGAAGGTGTTGGGCTGCCTGACCGCCTTGAGCCATTTCATCTCACGGCTCGGCGAGAAGGGACTGCCCCTCTACCGACTCCTGAAGAAGCACGAACGCTTCTCCTGGACCGTTGAGGCCCAGGAGGCACTCGACAAGCTCAAGGCGACGCTCGCACACGTGCCCATCCTCACGCCGCCTCGAGGCGGCGAGCCTCTGTACCTCTACGTCGCAGCAACCACCCAGGTGGTCAGCGCGGTCATCGTCGTGGAGCGAGCAGAGGAAGGGCACGCCCTACCCGTTCAAAGGCCGGTGTAGTATATCAGCGAAGTGCTGTCCGAGACCAAGGCGCGGTATCCCCAGATCCAGAAGCTGCTCTACGCAGTGGTGCTCGCGCGGCGCAAGCTGCGGCACTACTTCGAGGCCCATCCGGTCACGGTGGTCTCATCATTCCCGTTGGGAGAGATTATCCGCAACCCGGACGCCGCGGGCAGGATCGCAAAGTGGTCCGCAGAGCTCATGGGCGAGATGCTCACCTACGCGCCGCGCAAGGCAATCAAGTCTCAGATCCTCGCGGATTTCGTCGCCGAGTGGACGGACACACAGCTGCCCCCGTTGCAGATCCAGGCCGAGTGCCGGACCCTCTATTTCAACGGGTCGGTGATGAAAACCGGAGCGGGCGCGGGCCTGCTCTTCATCTCGCCCCTCGGGGAACACATGAGGTACGCTGTGCGCTTGCACTTCCCCGCATCGAACAACATGGCGGAGTACGAGGCCCTCCTCTGCGGCCTCCGAATCGCCATCGAGACCGGCATCAAGCGCCTCGACATCAGGAGGGACTCGCAGCTCGTAATCGATCAGGTCATGAAGAATGCGAGCTGCCAAGACGAGAAGATGGAAGCCTATTGCAACGCCGTACGCGCCCTCAAGGACAAGTTCTACGGCATCGAGCTCAATCACATCCCCCGCAAGTATAACGAGGAGGCGGACGAGCTCACGAAGATCGCGTCGGGGCGAATCACCGTTCCCCCAAACGTTTTCGCGCGAGACGTCGCCAAACCGTCCGTCGACCTCAGTCCGGCCCCCTCGAATCAGGAGGAACCCTCGGGGGCTCCCTCGAGTCCAGCGGGTGCGGAACCCATGGACGAGGACCCCTTGAACGAGGCGTTCGTGCTCTCCCTACTCGAGGGGTACGGCGCGGACGAAGCCGAGGCCATGGAAATCGAGCCGGCCTCCCGCGCGGAGGATTGGCGGGCCATGTACCTCGCCTGGATTGATCGAGGGGAACTCCCCTCAGATCGGACCGAGGCTAGGCGTATCGCCAGGAAAGCCAAGTCATTCGCCGTGATTGACGGCGAGCTGTACAAGCGCGCCGCGTCCGGCGTCCTGCAGCGGTGCATTCCCATTCCCCACGGCCGGGAACTCATCCGTGACATCCACGCAAGCGTGTGCGGCCATCACGCGGCACCGCGCACCCTCGTGGGCAACGCGTTCTGCCAGGGCTTCTACTGGCCCACAGCGGTTGCCGACGCCAACGAGGTTGTGCGCACCTGCGAGGGGTGCCAGTTCTACGCGCGTAGGACCCTTCTCCCAGCTCACGCCCTACAGACCATACCCGTCACATGGCCCTTCGCCGTGTGGGGATTGGACATCGTCGGGCCCTTGCGAAAGGCGCCCGGGGGCTACACCCACCTGCTGGTTGCCGTGGACAAGTTCTCCAAACGGATTGAGGCACGCCCAATCACCAACCTCAGAGCGGAGCAGGCCGTAACATTCTTCACCGACATCATCCACAGGTTCGGAGTGCCGAACTCCATCATCACCGACAACGGCTCCCAATTCACCGGCAGGAAATTCCTGGAGTTTTGCAACAACCACCACATCCGCGTGGACTGGGCGGGTGTCGCACACCCACAGACTAATGGCCAAGTGGAATGTGCCAATGGCATGATTTTACAAGGCCTCAAGCCCAGGATCTTCAACAGACTGAACAAGTCCGGCCGGAAATGGCTTCAGGAGCTCCCAGCGGTCATTTGGAGCCTCAGGACCACTCCGAGCAGAGCCACGGGATTCATGCCGTTCTTCCTAGTCTATGGCGCAGAGGCCATTCTCCCCACGGACTTGGAATACGGATCACCCAAGATTAAGGGCTACGATGAAGGTTCGAACCAGCGAGCTCGCGAAGACTCGCTGGATCAAATAGACGAAGCCCATGACGTGGCCATGATGCAATCGGCGAGATACCAGCAGGCGCTAAGGCGGTATCAAGCTCAGAAAATCTGGCGCCGAGACCTCAACGAGGACGACCTAGTGTTAAGGCTGCGCCAGGACAACCGAGGCCGCCACAAGCTGTCACCACCATGGGAGGGGCCCTACGTCGTCGTCAAGGTGCTCAAGCCCGGCCCGTACAAGCTGGCGAACGAGAAAGGCGAAGTCTTCACCAACGCTTGGAACATCCAACAGCTACGTCGCTTCTACCCTTAGAAAGGATTTCCAAGTCTTTTTGCACATATCCGATGCCCCAGTCGGCTGTACAAATGTAAAGTTTTCTTTTTGGTAAAGTCAAGGGCGACTCGGCTTTCTCAACGAAAACCAAGTCCCCCTCGGGGGCTACTGCGGGGGGCACCCCCCCTAAACGGTCCCATTTTTTCGCAAAAAATCTTTACTTCAAAAGCGCCAAGTACGTCTCGACCCGGGAGTTTGAGCGAAATGACGCAGGACGCGAATGGCCAAAGGGCGAAGAAGGGTGAGTCGGGGATAGCCTACGCCTCACGGTAGGATACGGCCCTTCCCCCTCACCACTTTGCCTAAGCGCTACTCGTGAAAACGAACGATTCCAGCTGAAATTCACCTAAACGACAGGAAGAGACGGAACGGCGCAATCACAAAAACGAAATGGCACTTAAACTTACAAGTACTTTAAGCAAAATGTGTTTATTACATAAAGCCACGAGGCTCGATTCCTAACTACAATCTAAGGGCCTGAGTGCCCAGCCACTTTCAGGGCTCGAGGGGCCCGGCGGGGGGAGCTTCCGGGAAGAGGATCTCCGCGAAGTCGTCGGTGAGGATGTCGGTGGCAGGAGCAGCAACCGCGTCTAGGCGGCTCGCCTCAGCCTCCGCACCATCGTCGTCGAGGTCGTCAGCGACAATATAGCCCGTAGCCAACGCCGCAAGGTTAACCCAGTAATGTGATTGCACCACGCCAAGGGTCTTCTGGATCCCCAGGCGGAGCGCACCTCGCATACACCGGGCGACGTGGCCGCCCAAGGCTCGGAGGCGACTTGCCACAGTGCTCCCGGCCTGCCCGTCGCCCTCGTCGATGCTCTGGCACGCCTCGAGGGCTGCCTCCTGCAGAACCCCCAGCTCCTACTGGGAGGAATTGTAGGCCGCCTGGAGCACCTCCGCCTGCGTCGTTGACGTCCCGAGAGCAGCCCGGAAGCCTGAAAAACGGAAGACGAATAAGTTGAGAGCGGATCTCGACGAACCCAAGCAACAAACGAAGAATCTAAGAGAGGCGACTTACCCTCGACCTGCTTCTTCTCTGTCTCGAGGGCCGTGCGCGCGGTCTCGGCCGCCTGCTGCAGCTCGAGGATAGCGGCGTCCTTCTCCTCACCAGCCTGCCGCAGCTCCTCGAACGACACGGCTTTCTGGACCAACTCCCCGGTGAGCTGCGTGACCTCCGAATCCCGGAGCTGGAGCGCGGCTCGAACCTCCCCCAGCGTGGTGCGCTCCCGCTGAAGCTGGCCTTGCGCTTCCTCCCGGGCCGAGCGCTCGCGCTGGAGGGCGGCCTGAGCCTCCTTGAGGGCGGACCGCTCTTGCTGGAGCTGGCTCTCTGCCTGCTGACGCGCGCTCTGCTCTTGGCGAAGCTGATCCTCCACCGCGGCGAGCGACGTGACCTTCTCCTGCAGATCAGCGCTCAGCTTCTCGGCCTCCTGGGCCTTCTGCTCGGCCTGAGCCTGCCAGGACCTCGCCCCCTCGAGGGTGGTGCGGTCTTGTTTAAGCTGGGTCTGCACCACGACGAGAGCAGTCTCTTTCTGCGCCAGTAAGGTCTGCGCCTCGACCAGGGCAGCGCGCGCCTTCTGCAGCTCGCCGTTCGCTGTCGTCAGCACCCCCTCCTTCTCCAGGAGCACGGCCTTCACTCTGTCGACCGCGGTGGCACCCTCCGCGGTCAGAGCACGCTGGTCCAGGAGCGCGTCTTGCATGGCCATTAGCCGGTACTCCAGCCAGCCGTTGTCCGTCTGCAGGGCCTCCACCAGGGCGTCCAAGGCTTCGTACTGCGCTCGGTACCAGTCGAGGCTCGAGCTCAACTGGGAGAGGCGGTTGTACTTCTCGCGTGCCTGGCCCTGCAGCTCCTGCGGGCAGCAACCAAAGGGCGGAGAGAGGAATCAGAACGTGAAACACTCAGACAAAAAAGAGACGGGAAAACGAGCTCCAATCAAGCAAAGACGCTTACCTCGAAGAGCTGGAACGACCGGCCTTCGTGGAGTCGGAGCACCTCGGCCAGCGCAGCGTTGAGGGAGGCGCCGTGCTCGCGGAACTCCTGCCACAGCGCCTGCTCAGCCTGGGCCTCGTCGAGCAGGGTACGCGGCACCCCGGGGCGACGCAACCCCTGTTCCGACTGCGACGCGGCGGCGTCAGATGCTGGCGGCACAGCACGAGACGTCGACGCCCCGGCGTCGTGCGCCAGCCGCTGCGACATCACGCAGGCGTCAGCCCGCATCACCAGCACCTCGGGCGTAGGCCCGGGGGCTGGCCCGGACGACCTCCTCGACCGGCCCCTCCTGGGGGCGGAATCACCACCAGCGGGGGCCTCGGCCGTCTCGTGGCCCCTGATGGACCGACTCTCCGAATGAGCCAGCCCGCGCCCTTCATGAGGGTCGCGGAGCACCAGCGCCTGCTGCTGTGACCCCGTGGCCGCGGTCGGGGCGCGTGATGGCTCGCCCGCCGCCGCCATGCTCACCGCCGCCCGTGGCGCCCTCTCCGAACGCCGCCCGGTCGTCAAGGACGTCCTTAACTTGAGCGCCTTGGCGGGCGCAAGATCGGGGACGGCCGGCGACGCCCTGACAACGAAATGAATGGGAAGGATGAGCGGCTGTGTCTCGAAATCGAGGGCGTGCGGGGAAAGATGCTGCTTACCTCAAACTGGAGAAGCCCCGCTTCCTCTTCCTTGAGGGCTGAGGGGGCGCCCCCACTGCGCCCACCGGCGCCTCCGCGGTGCCCACTGGCACCTCCACCGACGACCCGGTGACGGGCGGCACCGTGCCCGCCTCAAGGGTCAATTCCGCGGCCGCCCCCTCGACCCACGGGGACGGGGGCGCCGCGGGTTCCCACCTACCAGAGATGGTCTGCTCCTCGTCGCTCTCCTCCTCGTCCGAGGACGAGTTCACCAGCACCGGTGGGGGAGAGAGACCTTGCTGCTCACGCAGCCGGTACTCCTCGTTGTACTGATCGAGGCGCTCCAGCCGCCTGATCCTTCTCTCCTTCGCAAGGGCCGCCCGGTCCTGCTCCCGCTGTTGCGCGGCGCGACCGGCGGCCTGAGATCGAGGCGTTGGTGGGTCCGATCGGGCGGCCTGGACGGTCACCAGCTGTGGGCAGGGATTGTCAGGACGAATAAAAAACGTGAAACAAGAATCAAAGAAGAAAAAACGGTGCTCACCGGCTCGGCGTCGGGGAGCATCACGAACGACCAAAGGTCGTCGTCGCTGTGCGGCACCACCTTGAGGTTGATTGCGCGCCTCGCCCGCGTGACCGCATACCCCTTGGGGAGAGGCTCCTGCAGCAGCGTGCCAGCGACGTGGGGTTGGCCGCATCACTCATCTCGAAGATGCAGAACTCCCTCTCCATGAGGGGAATGACCCGCCGGTGGTGGAAGTTGGCGATGATCGAGGCCACCCCCAGCCCGGCGTCCGCCAGCTGGCGCAGGGCGGTGGTGAGGGACTCCAACCTTCGTTGCCGCGACGGGGGCGACACGCCGTGAAACCAGGCGTCGGGCTTCCCCATCAGCACCTTCCCGGTGTACGGCGGAAGGCCAACGCCGTCGTTGCGGAGGTAGAACCACCCCTTCTCCCAATCCGCGTTGTTGGAGGTCATGGTGCACAGCGGGTACAGCTCCTTGCGCGCGTCCCGCAGTGCGAGCGTAAGGCTGTCGGCGCGAACCGCCCGGCGCGTCCCTTTCTCGGCCGTGGCAAGGGTGTGGAGCTCGCCGCGAAAGAGATGGACCCAGAGGTTCCAGTTCGCCGGAATCCCCAGAAATCCCTCGCAGACGGCGACGAAGGAAGCCGCCTGCGAGATGGCGTTGGGGGCGAAGTTGTGCAGCTCCACCCCGTAGTGGTGGCACAGCACCCGCATAAACCGGCTCGCCGGGGTGGCGAAGCCGCGCTCGTGAAGACGGGAAAAGCCGACGACGTAGCCGTGCGAGGGGTTGGGCTCCTTGTCCGTCGCCGGTGGGACCATCCACGTCGGGTATAGGCCGTCGCCGGCCGACGCCAACTGCCCGCCGTTCACCAGCTCGTTCAGCGCCAGCGGTGTCACCGTCGACCGGGGCCATGGGAAAGGCTCCAGCACCCGAGTCGGAGGCGCCATGGAAGACAAGGGGGAGAAGCGAGGACTGCGGCGGAGGCGCGAGGAACACGAACGGAACCGAAGCGGCAGAGCGCACAGCCGGAGGGAAGACGAGCTGCGTGCGGGGATGGATGCGAATGGCAAGGTAACGGACCTCGCCTCTGCCTCCCCCCGCGATTTATAAGATCTAGGGGAGCAACGCCCCCGAAAACTCCGCACACAGCGCCAATTAATGCGACCGGCACCCCGCGTCGCTGACGAGCGGGCCCCGCCGCATCGAAACGGTCGTGCGCGCGCGCGCTATCATGAAGACGCGAAACCCGAAGGGGCGCGGCGCCCCGTCCCGTCCGCCCCCCACGTGGCCCACGACACCTGCGGTGCGCCGCCTGAAAAGGCGCGCCCGCTTCGCACGATCTGCGTCCACGATCCGCGCCCATTAAATGGCTGGGTTCCTTCCTGAGTAAGGATAACCCCCTCACGAAACTAGAGCCAAGGGCTCAAGGACCGACCCCTCGCGGGTGCGATCGATCTAAAACGGGCAGAGCCGTGGCTCACCGAACGAACTCGAGGGCCGGGCCCCTCGAACGCTATGTTTACTGATCAGCGGTTCCAAGACCTGCCCGTCGAGGGTGAGCACCGCAGATGCCCCTCGAGCGGGGATTTACTGATCAGCGGTTCCAAGACTCGCCCGTCGAGGATGGGCACCGCAGATGCCCTCGATCCGAGGAATTACTGATCAGTGGCTCAAGGATCGGCTCGACCACAGCCCAGCGGGCTCCACAGATCAAGCCAAGACGGGGGCACTTTAGTGCCACCCCGCAAAGGCCCTACTAATCAGAGGTTCGAAGCCTGACCCTCGAAGGGTTCGAATAGGCGCCTCAGATTGACAGAGTCAGGGACGACCAGGGCACGCGCATTCGAGCCTGACCCCGAGCTCACAAGCTCGAGGGCACCCCATAGTTCGTGTTCAAGGCCAACGAGGGCAGCTAGTCGAGGGATCCCACCGAGGGAGAGCTTCCGTGCCCTCGGTCTCAATCAAACGGGACCGAGCCCTGCCTAGCACACCCGCGTAAGCGCTCTTATGGACGTGTCTCCGGACCACGAGCCGACCCTTATCGAACGGGGCATGGACGTCCACTTGAACCTCCCGCTAACAGCTTGACGAGGGACCCATGATTCGCAACCCGTTCGATGGGAGTCATGAGCACCTCACCCCTCCGCCCCGCGAAGGGACGGCGAAGGGGCGCACAGACAAGTCGGAGAGCTCGCCCCGATCGCCTTGAGCGGGCCCAGGCTCGGGGGCTCGACGCACAGCTACACCTCCTGGACGTGCCCGAACGCAAGCAAATACCGGAACGCGCGCATGGGCGCATGGCACCGCCGAGGCCGGCTGAAATGACGCCGATACCGGCTGAAACAAACACCTCACGCACCGGCCGCACGCTGCGAAAAACCTTGCAGGAATGCACCCACTCCTCCAAGGCTTCGGGGGCCACACACGCGGGTGCGCTAGCGCGCCCCACGGAACGTCACAACGCCCAGGCGGGAAGAAAGTCCCATCAGAAAGCACCAGCCTTTGCAGGTTCCTACGGATACCGCTGCAAAGGCTCGGGGGCTACTGTCGGGGACAGCCACAGGAGTCCCCTAATAACGGGGGAAATCACCCTTTTTTCGAAAAATAATGAAAGCAAACAAGCAAACTCACGAACCGCAAGTCACACCACGCACGACAGCGGCCCAGGGCAGGGCCCACGGCCCAAAAAGCCTCACCGGCCCAACGAACAGCCGACCCCCGGCGCTCCTCGAGCAAACCTCCGACTCGCTCGAGGGCCGGGCGCCGTGCCGCGAAACCCTCCGCCTCGCTCGAGGGCTTGACGCCCCCTCGGGCGAGTTTTCGCCTCGCTCGAGGGCTTGACGCCCCTCGAGCGAGTTTCCGCCTCGCTCGAGGCCTCCTCTGAGCCGCGACACCATACCTGCTCCCACGACCGGAGCATTAAATGCTCTGGCGCGTCGCGGGCGCCCTGGTCAAAGGCGAATCCATGCCACGCCGGCCCTCTGACACCGCCTGGGAATCAGATCCCGGCGCTGTTTGACCAACCCGCACTGTGCAGCCATCCCCGGCGCTGTGCGGGTGCTGTGCGGCATGGCCGGTGTCATTCCGTGACGCTGTGCCGCCTACTCCCGTACCTCCTCCACGTCGCGCCCCTCGAAAGAGGACGGTGGCACCGTCGAAAGGGGTACGGCCACCAATTCCCCGCCCGCCTGGAACGACACCGTGACTCAAGGCCGGCGGGGCGCGTCACCTCCATCACCTCTGGCCCTGAGTGGCCATCCCCGCCCTTGTGCCGCCATTCCGGGCACTGCTGGGCCATCCCCCGCACTGTAGGGATCCAGGTTGACAGGACATCATCACGCCCGCCGCTATGCAGCTTCCGGTCTTCCGTCAGCCAGGCCCTCGAGCCGGTGTATGGACGCCAATCAAACAAAGAGCTCCAGCGCTGCTACCCTCGAAGTCGCTCCTGGATGGACACAGGAGTCACCACGACGCCCGCCAGGAGCAAGATTTGCCAGGACGGCCATCGAATCGCCGGCACTGTACGCCATGCCGCCACACCATGCCTAAAGCTGTGCGATATGACTGTAAACCACCTCCTCTTGGTCTATAAAAGGAGGAGGCGGTCCCCTGGCCGCAGGGGGACGAGATGATCACTTCATACCCACACTCACTCGCATACTCGTTCCCTTCGATATTGGCACTTTGCCTCAATCACTTAGCAGGGACTTGGAGGCCTCTCCTCCTCTCCCGCCTTGCTTGTAGCCCCCCTCTACAGGCACCCCCGGTGCGAATCAATACAGCGCGCACGCGCAAACCTGCTGGACGTACGGCCCCGCGGTCGGAACCAGGATAAACCCGTGTCCCTGTGTTGTCATTTGCACCGACCATCGAGAAGCTGATCACAGCGTAACTTACTAGTTATTGTCGGGACTAATCCTAACACCGACAATTTCATTAGACATTTCCCTTACATAACAAGTTTGCAGTGGCATGCATGGCACATGTGCCATAACTAATCCTACCATGCCTTAGGGAATTTAAATCACACAAGTTTGCAGTGGCATGCATGGCACATATGCCAATACTAATCCTAGCATGCCTTAGGGAATTTAAATCACACGAGTTTGCAGTGGCATGCATGGCACATGTGCCAATACTAATCCTAGCACGCCTTAGGAAATTTAAATCACACAAGCAATGGCACATGTTATACATAACAACACTCATGCACCACTGATGAAGTCATCGCTCCACTTCTCGAAGTCGTCAAATTCCTTCTTCAAATGAGCTTCAGTGCTGGGGTCTCCATCGATTTTCTTCCCCCTCGCCAAAAGCGCGGCATCTGGACCACTGATGAAGTCGTCAATCCACTGCTCGAAGTGGCACGCCCTCGTCACCTTTGGAGCAACAGATCTACTGCTTCCCTACAATATAGGCCACGTAAATACAAAGTCAGAACTCAACACCACGAAGTCGCTAGAATGCTACGTAACGATATCACTTACTGCCAATGCCGCAAGCTCCTTTTTAGCTTGATCGATGTTTTGACAGCACCAGAAACGCCTGCCATACGTTTCATCTTCACGGGAGACCTTGCATCCCGCATTCATGCCACAATGGCACTCTGGGGGGATCTCGTCCTTTGGGCGGATATTCAAACTGAGTATGGATCTATTGGGATCATTTGGGTACGACCCCTCCATTGCTTTCATGGCCCTCCTCACATCATTAAATCGATTCATGCAACATGTTCTACACGTCAATAACACGGGCAGAGATACTACTGCGTATGAACTAATCATTATTTACATTAAACAAAATTGCATTTCGTCTAAATTTCAAAATACTTGAGCTAACCCTAAGTCACCAAAATCTTCTCCGATCTACATAATGCAACGGTAAAAGAGGGAGAGAAGTAGGGGAATACCTTCACAAGGACGCGGGGAACGATTTCCCCCACTTTTCCCACCCCAAATCAACGGATTTGGGGTCGAAATGGGGGGGCGGCGGCCGGTGGCGGCGGTTCGGGCGGCGGGGGCGTCGGGCCTGGGAGAGGAAGAAAGGGAGAAGGAAGAAAAAAGGGAGCCGCGGCGTGGCTGTAGGCCCACCGCTGCCGCGCCAAGCGGCGTGGCGCGGCAAGGCTGCCGCGCCGTTGCATGTGGCGCAGTAGCCCCGGGCCCACGTCGCGTCCGCGCGACGCCAGCGTGGCACAGCTGCCGCGCCGCCGCATGTGGCGCGGCAAAGGCTAGCTGCCGTGCCACGCCGGCAGGCGCGGCCAAAGGGGTCATCCGGTGCAAAAAAAAAAAGTTGTCCAGTGGTTATTTTTAAAAATAATTTTAAAAAAAGGTTAAAATTAAAAAAAATCCAGATGTGGCAGACATCAGCAGCAAAGTTGGGGAGCTTTCTAGGTGTCGCCGACGTGACAAAAAAAAAAGACGTTGCGTCAGCCCAGCCCAGCAACAGCAAGGTCCACGTACCACGGACCCCGCATCCCTGACCCTGTTCGTCATGCTGACGACTGGTGGCTGGTGTTGATTTGTTCTGAAAGAAAAGTACTACTGGCTGGTAGTTGATGGCTGATTTGTTCTGAGAGGAAAATACCGCTGGCTGGTGTCTGATAAGCCAGACGAACAGGGCGCCTATCTCCAGCCGCACGCCGCATTTCTCCAGCCACACACCGTATTTCTTCCTTCTCGCTCATCTTCTACCTCCGGGTTGCCGCACGCCCGCCACCCACCACCTCCCCGGCTGGCGGAGACCACGCCGCCGTCCTAACCCGGCTCCGCCGGGGAGCTTGTCGTGACTCTCCCACACCGCCCTCCTCCTTCGTCTCCGGCGGCCACTACCCCCCGCGCGCTAATCCGGCGAGCCGTCACCGGAGGAAGGTCATCACCGCTCCCGCCCCGGTCCCCGGCCCACCGCTTGCCAAGCTGTCGGCCGCCCCGCAACCCACCTCCACCGCCGGGCTCCCCCCCCCACAACACCCTCTTCTAAGGTCGCCGACAATGGAGACGAACCCCAGCAGCCCCGAAGCCCCAAACTCCGAACCCTAACCCTAAACCTAACCTCATCAGCGGCGAGCCCCCGCGCCGCCCTCCTCCAGCGTCTGCGGCGGCTCCCGCCACCGCATCCGCCGCCGCCGCCCACCGCCACACTAACCTGGCTCTGCCGGGGAGCTCGGAGCCGAAGCACAACCGGTGGGACGGAGGTGGAAGAACCACCTGGCAGATAAGGGCGCGATCTTTTGTTTTTTTATCGCTGAAGCCACATATATGTTTCCCGGCAAAGTTGAGACCTGCATGGCCGGATCGGACCATTATTATTGGGGAGTCATGCATATGCTCCAGGATATTCTGCACTGCAGTGGAAACAGAAGAGATTTTAGTTGCTTACTCCTGTGCATTAGACCATTGTTAGTGGAGGTAATCATGATTCATGACCATTGTTGGAGACTTGGAGCACTCCCTGAGTCCCTGCCAATTTTGCCCCTAGGCCCTGGTCCATGACTCGGCTTCCACTCCGGCGAGCGTGACGACGACCCTCTGCGAGGTCGAGGCGCCGCTTCCAGCCTTCCAGGCACAAGGTTAGCCAGCCGCAGCAAGTTCAGCTTTTGTAAAAGCAGTGGGCAGCCCACGTGGCTTGACCTGAGTCATATTGGCACACACTACCGCCTTTTTGCGTTTCTATACTATAAGGAGCGAAAACAATTGAAAATTTTTCTCACAAAAATCGGGTCCATCGTACCTCTCACACCGGACTCACCCGTCATATGTTTTTAGGAGTGGATAGGGTGGAAGGACTATTGAAGGACCAAAAAATCGCAATTTGAAGAGCGTTTCTGCCAAAAAGTTAATTCTTTTCTCACCCACCCGACCTTACCCGCCATGTCGTACCCAGCACCCCACGCTCACACGCACGGTGTCCCTGTTGATCACGATGGCGTGGCGTCCTTACTTTCCTTGATTTCCTTGATAGCTCAGACAAGATTTCGCCTCCCAGAAAAAAAACGAAACATTGTCACCTCTCCAATCCCATCCCCGTCGCCACCGGCGGGTTCATGCGCAGCGCCTCCCAGACCACTGACTGCACCAGCGGCATCTTCTCCATGGCGGCGACGGCGAGAGTGACAGCGTCGATGCTGCCTGCAGGGACGAGTGGACGACGGTGCGGACCTCATCGGCAAGCATGGCGTGCAGCTCCACACTGCCGCGGGCGAGCCACTTGACGAGGTGGAGAAAGCTTCTGCTGCTCGTCACGGGAGCTGGCTCACTTCGACACCATGGTCGGAATCGGAAGGGGAGACCAGCACATCTTTTAATGTTGGCTAGCTACACGTGAACCTGGGAGAGCACACAACTTGGCAGGATGGGCCGGCCGTGTGAGAAGGGGAGACCAGCACATCATTTTAATGTTGGCTAGCTGCACACGAACCTAGGAGAGCACACAGCTTGGCAGGACGGGCTGGCCATGCGAGCTCAACGTCGAGGCGGAGCAAAACTTCCAGCTTGGTGGCGGAGCATGAAAAGATCCGATTTCGCAGGGCCGTGGGTCTTGATGATGGGGACAACACGTGCCGCATTGCGGAGAGAGGAGGCGTGCAAGGAGACGGTTTGGGTGGAGGACGCCGGCAATGGGGATGCCGCCATAGCCGGAGATCGAGCCCTATACGGTGGCGGCAGGTCGCGAGGCCGCGGCAGGGAGTGATCATCGCCAAGGACCACAGGATCTACGAGCTCGTGCTCAAGCTGCAGCTCGGCATCTGGTAGGTGCCCACCTCACCCTCGTCTTATTGGTTCTTGCTGTTGTGGATGCCCGTCCTAAGTAAAAATGTTCAGACTTGGGAAATTATTCTTACATTCAATTATTTATATGCAATGCAATGCCATTGCCATGAGGGCTAAGGAATTTGCATTTAGTTTGTGATCTAATTAATGTTTTTATCATTGGAGAATCAGATCATCCTTGTTCTATGGCGATGCAAATGTTGACAGATTTTCTCTTTTTCATCAGAACATATATGATTTGCTGAATAAAACATATGTTGTTCCTAAACAATGCCAAGCAATGATTGATGAATGCTTCGCTTCCCCCTAATCCATTCACGGATATGGGATTTCAAACATATAACCTTGTCACTGATGCATTATTTTGCAACACTTGAGAGCTATTAGTGATAAAAGAAAAATAGATCATGATTTGGTCAACTGGAATAATAAGAAGTTCTAAATGCTATTTGAAGGATAGCTTAACGCAGAACTCAGGATAGCCTTTAGTTCCAGCTTATTCTGATTTGAAAAATAATATTAGATTTGGTTGTTTTGAAGTCCGTAATGATATGTAAATCAATAAATACGATCATAAACATGTTCTAATAACTAATCCCTATGCAAAATTTATCGTCGCTATATATGTCAGCAAGATGCACAATCCGCGTGCATCTTATCCAAGATTCAAAAAGTGAACACATTTTGTTTTGCAGGTAGTGTATGATCTAACTGCCTCGTCGTGATGGAACACCATGCTCCGCTCGAAGATGATACAAACACATTCACTTGTAATGCTGGTCATGTTAAGATGCCAAGGATGGAGTCACATACAATGCAACTTAGTCAACCAAGGAGGAGTTTTTTCCGACGTGGAAGTAAAGTAAGTTAAAATGAGTGCTTTGATGTGGAACTGCAATAATAATGTGTGTTTACTACTACTTTGATAACACGTGTTCATTTTTTTTAAAACACGTGCGTGTCGCACGTGTACTTTACTAGTTTAGGGGAAGGAACTGAGGGTAAATAAGGCCCTCCACAACGTATGCTCTGAGTGATGCCCAAAGAGGAGAGATATGATTGAAGCACCACTCTACACGCTGTAGCTAGTAATGCTAACTCTGAGCGATGCCGGGAAATCCTGAAGTGATGCATCTAGATGCACCGATGCCCATTTAGTAAAGAAATATTTTGTTGGTACTCTGCTATCTTGTCAGCCTCCATGCGCAGCAACCATCTCAACTTCTTATGGGCCCCAACAGCTTAGATAGCTGCGATGCCTATTCTTTTGCACACTACAGCTTTGCTAGTCTGATGCTCGTTTGCTCGCTGTGGGACCCCTTTTTTTTTGGCTTCACTGGCACATTGTGGAGGGCCTAAATGGACCCTTTTGACCACTTTGCAAAATTCTCAGAATTATGCTATGGAATATCCTGCATGAAACTTTGTACCGGTACGTAATTGCTCGGGGAAAAAAACTTTGTGCCAGTACACAAACTAAACTTTCCAGTGTGTACAGCTAAGCCCTATTAGGCTATCACTACATCCTTCCCTGGATGGTCGATAGTTTTTGGTCTTATTAAGATTTTTTTAAAAAAATTCTAGTAGTACTACTACTACAAAAACCCTCAGAAAATTGTACTGTATCCCACAGCAGATACACAATTGTTTCCAATGTGTACAGCCAAGTGTTTTTTAAGTCTAGTTAAGACACTGAATTCAAGTGCTTAAAAAAAGACATTGAATTCAAGAGCGGACGATGGTTTTTTCGTTGAGATTTTTAGCGGGTATGTACAAAGATGGCTGTTACGGTGCTCGAGGGGAACACGGGGAACCTAACCGTGTGTTTGGTTGGAGAGCGAGAGGAGCGAAGCGGAGCCGACTCTCGTTTTGGAGACGGCTCCAACCTTTCTCATGTTTGGTTGCATCTTTGATTTTGGGGACGGAGTCAATCCATCTCATGTTTGGTTGAAAGAATTGGAAATATGAGTTGGATGGCATGATAACACCGTTAGTGAGAGTCCCACTTGTCATCAATGAACCCCACATGTCATGCTCTTAGCATTTTCTTTTTCTCTTTATTTTTCCATCTTATCTTCTTCCTCCAGAGCCAAGCCGCCAAGCCCGTCGGCCCCAGCGCCCGTCGCGAACTCCGCCAGCCCTGGCCGCGAGCTTCGCCACCGCGCGAGCTCTGCCAGCCCCGGCCGCGAGCTCCATGGCAGCCCGGCGGCTAGACTGAGGGAGCCCCTGGCCGCCGCATTCGGCTGGCCGGGAGAGACTGTAACCACGGCGGCCGGTGGCGGCCAGAGGGAGTGACCGACCGCTGCGCTGGAGGACGTCCGCCGCCGTCCCTCAGAGGTCGACCGCGTCGCTCGAGAGGGAGGGAGGGAGGCCCTCCGCTGCCGTGCTTCTGAGGTCGGGTCGTGCCGCAGACAGAGGAGGACGGGAGCTCCGGCAACGCCGCGTCGAGAGCTCGGTGTGGTCGACCTCCAAGGCCAGCGGAGGGCCACCTGGGGGAGCTCGAACCCGGAGGGGGGTCCGTGCGCTGCGCGCCGCCGCGGCCGCTCCATGAGCTCGAGCTCGTGAGTTGCCAGAGATGGGAGAGAGATAGGAGAACGGGAGGGAGAAACGGGAGTGGAGCGGCTCCGTCCGTCGAATTTCGAGGGATAGAGCGAACCCGCATCTGGAGGGTATATTCTCCCTGGAGCCGCTCCGCTCCCGCCACTCCCCATCCAAACACCCGCGGGAGCGGGTCGACTCCGCTCCGCTCCTGCCGCTCTCCAACCAAACACACGGTAAGATTCCTCTGCTGTTTTGGCGGAACGTGGACAGGGGTAATTTTGTAACTAAAGAATACGAATACAGTATCTCGCACAGTAAACAGATCGAGGAAAAAAATTTGCCCCGCTCATTCACGCTGGCCGCCGACCCAACCGCCCCGCATCATCCACGGCCGCCGGAGGATTGCGGAATCAATCAGCACATTCTAACTCAAGTCAGGCGGTGGTTGATGTAACTGAACACGGCTAGAGCACAAATGGATGAAGTAATCGTAGTCAGATCACGTCCTGTATCATGAGTTCATGACGGATGGAGTTAGGACCCGTTCTTTTGGGTGAAAATGAATAATGAAGTTACAAACATATAGTGCTGGATTAATATTTCTTCTGAAAGAAGATGTGAGAAATGTGACGGATAATAATACTTTTTACTATTCTTTTTAAATAAAAAGAACATAACCTTAGATGGATGTGGTCCTTGGTGCTGACAGTTTCTGGCTAGAAATCGCATGTGATGTTGCTTCCGTTCGAGCCAGCGAGCGGAATGCTTCGGCGGCGGCGGGCGACACATCAGCGACGGCATGGGACATCAACTCCGTATACCCGCGAATACGGGCCGATTTGGACCGGCCAATACATGAAAAATACCAATATACACTTTCCTTTATTTTCAGAATTAATTTCTGGCTCACAAAAATTTGGTACCGATTCACTGTTTTTGTTGTTTGTAATAGGTTTTTTCTATTTTTTAGCCATCCGATGTGGATCAATGGACGGCCCTAAAATCTTCAAGCACAGCAAAAAAATAATGTTAGGTACAAAACCCTTATAATTTTCTCATGCATGTACGGTAAAAATATTGTTTAGAAAATCCAAACAAAGTGGCTTTTTTCAGGTGCGAACGCATCAGATATATTCAAATGTTAATAACCTCTGAGGCTCTGACCAATGCAAGTAATAGCATAGTATTTTCAATACACATTTAGTAATGTTTTTATTAGTACTTTTCATACAAAAGATGATCCTATAGCCATGAGCAATATACAGTGAGTATTTGTCATGCATTTCACCCACTGGCCGGCCGTCCCGGACAGGAAGAAGATTAGGTGCACACGGTGCGCAAGCGACGCCCGGTGCGCACCGTCGCGCGATGCCCTCGGTTAGCAATCCGACATCCGGTCGTCCCATGATGCGCGCTCTGCTCGTGCTCGGCTCGATCGATGGCTCACTCGCATCGGCTCCGCATCGCAAGGTCCCTGTGCTCGGCTCACCTCCCTCGCGTCCCTTTGTGTCGATCGGCTGCTGCTCGGCTCCCACTTCTTGTGGTGAGCGAACTGAATGGGCACGACAATTCAGTTTCGTCAGTCAACACTCTGACACAGTGACAAAGTTTCAACTTTGAGCGGCACTTAAAATTAGTAATTATCTTTTATCATTCAAACCAATTGAACCATGTTGAAATTTAACTTCCGAACATTATTTATCATCAACAAAACCTGCTATCCTACAAAGTAAATTGCTCACAAAATAATTGCAAACTTTCTTGAGCATCACTGTGGTCAGGCAGCCCAGACTTGGAATTTTACTTAGTCTGGCGCCCAGGCTATCCAGTGCTGACATTAATTTTTTGAGCTCTCTTAAAATTACTTAACTACAACATCTAGCTTAACAAGTGATAGTACAAGTTCACCAATATTTATAGATCCTATTTTGTTACTGAGGAGCCAAAATTTAGATGCAAAGTTGGTCAGAAATAAATTTCAAAAACAGCTAACTGATGCTGTTTCAGACTTTGCTGTCATGAAAAGCAAACATTTTGAATATTGTTTTGTCAACATTAATTTATGCTGGCTCTCATTAATTTACGAGAACAAAGTATGACGACGCACAAGAAAATTGCTTGCAAAACTCAGGTCAAAACAATCGATGGGGATCCTGCTGAAAGCATACAAATAGCTATACGTACGTGATACTTGAAGCAATGAATCCACATCGAGAAGACCAGAAGCTTTTGCCGAAACAAACCGAAAATCTATCGTTGAAAGTTGAAACCGTTTTACAGATCTCAGAGCCGCCGTCGTCGGCCGGCCGGCTGCGTGCAGAGAAAAATCCCTCGACAAAATTGGCCCCGCGTCTTCGCCACGCGGGTGTTCGCGGCTTCGCGCGCGCGCACACACGCAGGCGTAGCCGCGGGAGAGCCTACACGGCGGCGGCGCCGGCCTCAGGCGCTGCCGCCTCGTCGCCGGTGCGTGTGGCGGGTGCGAGAGGCTTGGCCGTGGCGAGGAAGGACGGCAAATCGTAGCCGTCCATGATGACGACGACCTCTGGCGGCTCCCGGTCGAGCGGCGCGAGCGCCGGTACGGAGGGCGACGACGATGCGGCCTGCTGGTCCCCGAGGCCCACCGCGTCCGCCCCGCGTCGCCACGTGCAGATGAGCACGATCAGCGCCACCGCGATGATTCCCAGAATGAAGCCGAAGCCCAGGACGAGGTACGGCGTCGGCGTCCGCCACAGGCTCAGCCGCTCGCCGCCGCCGCCGCCCGCCATTAGCTCCGCCGCCACACCTCCTGGCCTCATCTCTCTCCCTCTCTCGCTTGCTTCTTTATTATCTATAATTGTCAGAGGAAGCTTCTGTGAGTCGTCCGGTGGAAATGGCTGCAGCTTGTGTGCTTGGCCTGCCTGGAAATGGAGCGAGTGATATGGAGGGAGGTGGATGGGGAGGGTATATGTAGGGGCGCTCTCCACAGGTGACAGACAGACAGATCAGGTAACTACTGATGGCAACATGCATGCTATATAAATTAACTGGGGTCTATACTCGAAATATATAGTCATTCCATAAATTACTTGAATGTGGGTATATGTGAGAGAGTTGAAACCATGTATCGGAATGGAGAAATGACAAAGGGTTTTGAAGGGGGAATAGAGGCAATTCACTGAACCTGGACATGCATTCGTCCAGGTCCAGCAGTGTTGCCAAGTAGTAAAAATAATGGAGCGTCAAACTCTCACGACTCTTACTACCCGTGAAAAAAGAAAAAGAAAAAGGGAACTCGCAGCACGTCGCACGACTTGCATTGGCTCCATCGCGTTCGTTCGTTCACCGCCTCCCCGGCCGAGTCAAGCAAGTTGGAAACGAGAAAGGATGGATGATCTGATCCCGATCCATCCATTCCTTTCACGCTTGCGGAGAGAACCAACCGAGAGAGAGCAAAGAAAGCAGCGCAGATCGAGCGATCAAGGCCGGCCGGCCGGCCGGCGTCAGGGCGCAATTCGTGCAAGAGTTCCTTTAATTTTCGACCTTTTGACGGAACTCGTCGGTCGGTCGCGTCGTGACGTCGTCGCTGGGCACTTTGGGAAGGCACAGGCAGCGCGCGATGCACACGATCATTCTCACTGATTGCATTGGTGTCGCTGGGCTAGTGAAGCTAAGCACGTACTAGCTATTGCAACTTTTGTTTCAAGTTAATCCGGATACTTGGGAGATGAGCGTGGATTAACATCATCTTCCAGAGAAGAATGATCGATCTCAACTCTCTCGATGCCAGATGCTCCGAGTTCATAATAAACAATCGTCACAAAGTAGTATATATAACCAAATGCTTAGTTAGTTGTGGTCAGATTCTCCGACGAGTTCGTCGGAAAGTTTCGTGAGGTTCGATCCGTGGATTAATCAATTCTTCCTCAATTGGTTATCAGGAACAAATTCAACTTCTGCAAATGAAGATTTCCCTGTTGGTGCTGTTCCCCAGTAGTGTTTTGTACATAGTGCTTGCTGTCATTAGGCCGCGCTTTTAAATATTGTTACAAGCTTGAACATCATCAAATTAATTTATTCACACCATCAAGCCATCTAGTAGTAGTATATATGTTAGTGCCGATCGCCTGGAGCGTAGCCAGGATTCAAACATTGGGGGAGGGCAATTAGCCATAAGGGGGTCAAATAACTAATTTTTAAGTAAAAATAGATTAATTTTACTGATTTTGCACTATTTTTTTGATTTTCACAATGGTAATTTAATGTTTATGGGAGCATTAGGGGGGCCAGGCCCCTGCCCCCCGGTGGCTCCGCCCCTGCCGATCGCGTCGTCAGCGTGACCGCGCGCCCCCTGCCTAATAATCTTTGACAAATCGAGCCATCGAGCGAGTGACCGACGCTTTCGCGCTGATTCGCTCCTCTCGTTGCGATGCGGTGAACCGACCACCGACCAGGCGATACACATCAGTATCGTCATTATCAGCAGGGCCGTGTTTAGATAAGTTTTAAAATTTTTTCAACCCCTTTTGACCACTAATTAAAGGTATTAAATAAAGCAGTTTATAAAACTACTTCCACACCTCAATGTAAATTTCTGAGAGCAATCTAATGAGGGCTTTGACCACACGATTAGAAGATGATTACTGTAGCATTACTGTAGCAAATCATTAAGCTAATTACACTATTAGATTCATCATGCAAAGTTGCACTCATATGTGAAAAGGTTTTGCAAATAAACTTCATTTAGTACTTCATGCATGCGAGATTCCCTTTTCTGAAAATTTTTTGCAACTCATTTAAACACAGTGCTAGTACACTAGCTCCATTCCTGTCCCCGCGTTCGTGGCCTGGCTTTTGCTACGGCGACTCGAGTGATGATCGATCGAGGTCAGCTAATAACAACTAAGCCTGCTAATGGGTTGTTAACCCGCACCGTACCCGCACCTCCCCGATCGGCAGCTTCCAAATCACCCACCCCACCCCAACCCAAAATAATTAGTAGTCAGCCCACCCCACCCCACTCCAATTGTAACGGATTAAACCATGGCAGCCCATATAATCCATAGGACCCGCACCCCCCACAGCCCACGCAAAGCACTTAGGCATTTCACTTGAAGTTAAAGAAGTTTCAGCACACAGGTTGTTTGACCATTACAAAATTAGATTAAATCTCTTCAAAATACACTCCATCTCACATGAGGAACAACGACTTGCACGTTCCATGAACAATTGACATAAACAAAATGTTTAGTAACATGTCACTGTGTACTAATGCCCAGCCTTTGTGTCTGAAATCAGAGCAGCAAAGCATTATCATGGTTGCAACAATTAATAACCTTACAGACAAGAGTTTTGAGACTGAGGCTGTAAACTCATGGAACCATATCCAAGTTCTTCTTTTAAAAGTAGCTCGAGACTGTAAACAATTAATAACCTTACAGACAAGAGTTTTGAGCAGGGAGAATGACAAGTCCACTTGGAACAACACACAAGTGAAGACTTCAGTGCCACTGCCATCACACAGAGTGATGCTGCAACTCAACTTCCCAAGAAAGAGCTATGCAATTAGCAAAAAGCATTGTGTGCCCATTTCTTTGACATCACTGACAGTGGAACAGCAAGTTCATCATATATGATGCTTTCAGCGCTCAAGCTCCGGGCTAAGAATCGAATATCAAACTGCACATACAATTCATTCAGTTATCAGGGTAAAAGAGTAACTCGACAACAAATAAAATCACTTTACAATAAGCAACTCAAACATGTCCATTATGAAATTTTCAATAAATCCCTGAAGTTGTGTCAGAACAAGTATAGCCACATGTACTGAAATGTGGCTGTGATAAGTTCATGACTGAAAAACTGTTACTTTATAAGAAACTAATATCGGAGCAGCAAGGCATTATCATGATTACAACAACATTATTTTTCTTGGTTTGGAAACTACATACTCATGGAACGATATCCATATTCTTGCTTTTAAAAGTAGCCCGATGTAAACAATTAGTATTCGTGCACAAATTTTCCATCTAAGCAACAGAACAAATATCAAGCAGGAGTAGCACAGGACAGTTGTAAATTTAGAAAAAGCATGTTTCACAGCTAAACTGCTGTGCAAGCAATATGACATTTACCACTTACTGAATGACTGAAGACCATTTGCTTCTCAGAATTCCCTAACTCCCTCCTGGGGCTGCACATATAAGGATCATGATGTCGTTGTGGTGCAAGATATGATTGAAACAAGAACTAAGGAAACTTCAGTTAATCAAACCTACCTTCATTGGTGTTGTATAGCCAATCCTTGCAACAAACCAAAGCTTGAAGAGTTTCTAGCGTCATTGAGCTTCGATTGTCACTAAGAATTCGACCGCTTAAGCTGAATGCAGACTCAGATGAAACAGTGCTGAGTGGAATTGCTAAAAAATCATGTGCCATTGCTGACAGCACCGGATACTTGTTGGAGTTTGTCTTCCACCAAGTCAGAATTTCAAATCTTTCATCTGGTCTCACTGGTGGTTCTTCTAGATATGCATCGAGTTCTGATTTTTCAATCCTAGTCCCTCTCCTTTGATGCCTATATTCATTAAATTCTTGTTCCAATCTTCTTTTTCCAAGCACTAACACCGGAGAACGGTTCACCATGCTTGTGGATGTAGCAGTTTGTGGCACTACATTTGTATCATTTTTTCTAAGCTCTTCATATTTCCTAAAATACTTGCGAAGCCACTCTTTAGCCAACTTTGTGCTCAACTCAATGTCAATAAAGTTATCACACACCTTCTCATAGAAGAAGTCTAGGAAGTCAAGTTTAGTTCTTGGATTGTCACACCTGTTTTTCCAAAGAAAACCAAGTGCACATCTATATGCATGCCAGGATCAAGTTTCATGCATATAGTTGACATAAGTGAATAACAGAAACAATATCACGTAAGAAAAAGAGATATTATCAGAGTATTACGCTTAAATCCTGGAAACGAATGCACCAAACTTCCACAAGCAGTCGACTGGGGGTTGCGTACGCCTAGCACCAGCAACATCTTCACAACGACTTCATAATAGCTTCCTCTTTCTGAGCAACATTATTTATAGCAAGGGTGAGCACATGTCGTACTCAACAAGTGTGGAGAAAGTATGAATGCAAAGGTTTATCAAGGAAAGGCTGACAGGTTGACTGCATTAAGCAATTTTAGTTGGTCAAATTTTATTAGCACCTGATTACTAATAAAGTATAAGTATATACCAACCCACAATTAACATAAAGAGATACGCCATAAGCATATGGCTAACATAACCATAAACCACAATTTAAGTCCATCTTTAAGTTCAATTATCATGTGAGGGTCCAGGCCACTCATGACTGTGAGCACGGCTAATCGATTAGTTTTACACTCTGCAGAGGTTGTACATCTTTACCCACAAGTCACGTAAAAGTTCCGAAGAACTTTAAACCCAACCACGCGATGCTGATCAGGCATCATACCACACTACCAAGGTGTGATTGCATAAGGACGCTACGAGGCCTTTACAAAGATTCCCTAGTATGGGCTGCTCGCTAGGTTACATGACAGCGTAATGCATAACCCTCTCTCAACCTGCGAAGCTACCATAGAGCAGATCAGATTGAGGGCCGGGCTATACACCAACTACCGGCACCCCCTAACCCCTTTCAGGTAAAGCATACCACACACTAAGGTTTCTAATTAATTAGCCAAGACAGAGCCATATGTCTTGTGGTAGCACTGTTTTCCTGGGTGGTCGCTCCATGTTCCAATTAAGTTTTGTGATCTTGTATTAACCAGAGGTATAGCATAAAAGTAAATCAAGTTCATCATTAATGTTCATTAAAACCACCATAACCCAAGTAGAGTAACTAAGCATAGCTACCCAACAAAAAGATAAACCCAGGTTGTCAAGGAATAATAATAAATGCTAGGATAAAGCTTAATAGGACCCATCAATATTAATGCAAGCATATGCAATGATGATTAAATATAGTTATTAGGACAAAAGAACAAGGACACACTTGCCTTTAACCAGAGTAGTGATGTTGCTTAGAATTCTTCATCTCTTGCTCTTCAAAGCTCTCGAACCACGTTCAATCTACTCGCATCAATCATCCAAAGCAAAACATCCAGAGCACACATATGCTAGCAAACAATTAAACTAAATTAAAAACAGTACACCAATCATCATAAAACGTGCTAAGAACGGTACAAAACTAATCTACACTTTGAGACGAACGCGTGAGCGAAAGAATTGCTGAAATCGGAATTGAATTGAATAAGATATAGATTTTAAGAAATAAGAGATAATATTTGAACATGACGATGTCATCATGAAGCCATAATCGAGAAAGAAAATTAAAAGAATAGATAAATTAGTTCTAATATGCGGGCAAGGATTTGATGGATGAATAAAGAACTATTCAATTCTAAAAAAAGAATAAAGGATTATTCTATAGATCAAAGATACCCAAGAATAAAAGATTAATGAGTTTCAGGAATAAAAGAATAGGTATGAAACATGATGGTGAATAGGCATGCATGCACTGCATGGCCGCACGCAAATGAACAGGCAGCAAAATAATCACGTTTCATGCTGGTGGTGCATACGTGCATATAGATTGAGATAAAGAGAACCATTATTGCTTAAGTATGAGGCAAGCATGACATCATCAAGGTACTTAGTCAATAAAATAATATGGCAAAGGAATTAAAGATGTATGACATCAGGAGGATATCTAGCTAACAAAACATTCAGGCAATGTAATATAAGAGAGCTGATCGTGGTCTTGCTTTGTGAAATACGCATACTGATGGGCTTGCATGGTACTGTTTTGATTTCACAAGAACACTGAGCGAGAGACAGAGGGGATGTATGCAGATCGAGGTCCTCACCAGCGGCGTCGACGGCGACCTCGGCAAATGTGAGTCAGACGGCGACCATGAGGGCAACTGCTAGTGACGGTCCTTGGAGAGTCGAGAGACATGGCTGAGCAGAGATTTGTGTTAGCTGAAATGATGGTCGAAGAAAAGATTTCTGAAGCTCGGATATACCGGAGAGGAAATACACATATGCATGATCTCACCATGATGTCATCCTTGCATGGGCAAATGGCATGTTTCTCCTGTACGTATGACCACGCCTAGCATCTTGTTGCTCGGGCTAACTTCCATGGCCTGTGCCTTGTAACAGATGGCTAGCGACGACTGAAAAGAGATAGAAGTGGCTTTTATTTGAGTGCCTGAGTTGGCATGGAACATGGCACGGCCGTAGACAACATGAGATGCTTACTTGCATGCAGGTAGCAGCGACGCGGGTGATAGGATACGGTGAGAAGTAAAACATAGAGGAAACATGAAACAAGACACGGAGCTCACCATGGATTGCACAAGGACGGAATTTGGTGGCCGGAATCTGGTAGGCGGCCGGGGTTATAGGGGCACAGAACGGCGATCTTCACGCGGACGCATGATGCTTCATCGGGCGACGCCTAGATGGAAGGGTGCGGCTTGTTGATGTCATCGGGCTCTGCTTGCTTCAGCGGACGACGATGGTGTGCGGGATGCCGGAGAAAAGTACGGATGCAATTAATATGCATGCAAAGTGTACGAAAAGAATCATGAAAGAGGAACATGATGATACGCTCACGTACCTATGCCAGATGATAAACAACATAACGACGACGATGGGCGAACGTCGAACTGGAAAAGAAAGCTGCGTTTCGACCAAACGTGCTCCGGCCGGCAGCAGATCGACGGCGATGGCCCTCGCAGCTTCGGCAGCAGCGGGCGACAGAACGACGGTGATCGATGATCAGTGGAAAGGGCTTCCTGGCCAACGTAGGAGATCACCGGTGGCAGGTTCTGGATGGAGAGCTTCGGCGGACGGGCACGGAAGGCGGCGGCGCAAACTCCGGCCAGCAAGCTTGACGGCTCGTGGCGGCGGCAGCTCCACCGACCAACTCGTACATGGTGCAGCGGAACGGAGCACTGGTGGTCACTGGCGGCGCAGCACGGCCTTGGACGACGAGGCGGCGACGGCGGCTCGCGAAAGACCTAGGGCAAAGGTGGAACAGCAATAGATGTGGAGAAGAGATCTAGAGGACGTGGCTTGCTATTTATTAGCCACGAGCTGGGCTCGGTCGTGACCTCAACGTGTCATCAGGGAGACTTGGCCCAGTTGTAAACAAACTCAGGCCCGGCTTCAACTCGTTTTCATGTACAGCTAGGGGAAAAAACGTCAACATGTAGATGCAGGCCAGCTTGGCAGCGAGGCAAAGACAGATCGTGGCCTTTGCTTTCTCGTATACACAGGTATGCATGGTTGTGTTTTGCTTCCCTGCCGTCTAAACCATACACGTATGCATGGTTGTATTTTGGTAGTACCTGATGCTGATATGACTTCAACTGTTAATGACGGCAACATGGGAGAAGCCTATGAGCTGAGACTAGACGGCAGAAAAAGAACCGGCGATAGATGGAGAGCAAATGATAGCGGTGAAGAGCTCGTAGGAGTGCTCACCGGGGGCGGAGAAGAAGGGGAAGCGGCCGGATTCGACCGGCGGCGAAGAAGCAGGCGGCCGGCGGCGGGTGCACGCGACGGCGGCGCTCCAGGCACTCTCCGGCGACGGGAAGTGGCTCGACGAGGAGATGCTCGTGGTGGCTTCAGGTCGCTCCGGGACATCCAGGTGCGAGCGGCCGACGGTGTCGTTGCTCGGCTCCAGCATACCGGCGTTGAAGGCGGCGACGAAGCGCGGAGGCGAGCGAGGCGCGAGAGACAGCAGAGGGACCAGCAGGGCGCGTGATGGCTCGGCCTCGGCTTTTATAGGCGCAGGAGACTGCGCCCGGCGTGGCGCGCACGTCGAGGAGAAGCCGACGGCGGTGCGGCCGTGTCCGGCCTGGACACACGAGCAGCAGCTCTGGCTACTCGGCTCAAATGGGCCTAGCGGCTGGAACAGCTGGGTCGGGCTCGCAGATGCGGGCTCGGCCCAAAATAAAAAGAAAAGGTTTATTATTTCCGAAATACTTTTCAATGCAAAAACAATTTCAGAAAAATCTAGAAAAAGTTTAGAGGCACGAAAAATACTCAGAAAATTCCAAAAAATTCAGAAAAAAATTCTCAGAGATAGACTGAGACCCGAACAATCCAAATAAAATATTTGGAGCTCAAGAAAAGGATTTTTGAGTCTTCTAATAAATAGAAATAGCTCAAAAAAAGTGAGAATAAATTTCAGAAAAAACTGAAAAATTCTCGGAAGGTCTTGGTCAGCACCTAAACGTGTTTTAAAAACATTTTGCACTCAACAAAGACCAAGATGCATCGGTATGAATGCAACACTCATCGAACCATTTGTTTAATTCTGAAAATCAAACAAAAGTTTTTTTCCTATACTATATTTCCTGTAAAGAAAATAAATGTTGGAAAATTTTTAAAATTATGAGAAACTCGTTGTTTAATTTTCCTTCCATTCACATTCTGAAATTGGGAAATTTCAGAGTGTAACATGGATCAAGTATGCTGCAAATAACAAGGACCATGTTGTAGTTTCCATCCCAATACTTATCAAATTTCCTGTCCATTGCTTGTGCCAATTCTGCAATAATATTATCCTTGTGCCATTCTGGACTCCTTAGAGCCTGGTGGATAATAAGCACATTTTTCAAGAACATGTGGGATGTAGGATATCTATCGGCAGTTGTTCATTTTCAGGAACTCCAAGGAACTCACCAATGGACTCAACTTTACTAAACTCGGCTTCAGTTGGAAATGGTTGTTGATTTGCTCTGGCATAACGCTTTAAGACGACCTTGTAATTTTTTGCTTCCATAATCATGGCATAGGTTGAGTTCCAACGATTGGGAACATCAAGGACTAAACCAGCCTTTGGATCAAGACATTCCCTTTGAGCTATATCATTGAAATCTTGCATACGCGATGGTGATGAGTTGATGTGCCTAATCAGGTCCCTTATCAACTCTATCGCAGCACTAGCAATGCTCATACCATCTTGGACAAGAATATTGAGTATATGAGCACAACATCTAAAAAGAAGATGTTGACCACCAAATAACATGCTAGCCTTTCCGGTTTCTTGCAGAAGATCACAAGTTGTCTTGTTATTTGCAGCATTATCAAGTGTGATCGTAAACATCTTCTCTTTGATTCCATAATCTGTTAAAACAGTGGTTAGGGCTTCCTCAATAGCTACACCCGTATGTGGATATTTGACATCCTTAAATGCAATTATCTTTTTCTTCAAAACAAAATCAGGGCCAATGTAGTGGGCTGTCACACAAATATATCCCAACTTTTGGTTCAAAGTCCAAAGATCAGATGTGAAACATATGTGGGAGTCAAGACTTTGAAATTCACTTCGTAGTTCTGTCTTTGCTCTCTCAAACTTTGCAACACAGTCATTCCTAATGGTTTGCCGCCCTATGCAGCTAAATGCAGGTTGCAAAGAATCCATCCAAGGTTCAAAGGCGTCATCATCAAACTTATTGAATGCTACATCAGCTCTAATGCACCAAGCAATCATCAACTCACGACTTCTCTGCTGGTTAAAGGTGAATGGACCATCTACAGACTTTTTCTTCATTGTGGCCACAAATTTATTCCTATCATCACTAGGGATTTTGGGGCAATATTCTGCAATATGAGTTCGTAGGCTGCTTGTATCTGATTTCCTTTCCGCAGTCAACTTCGATCCACAGTACTTGCAAATTGCTTTCAGTACACCATGTATCTCGACCAATTCCGGCTCATAATACTCCCATATTGGTGCCCTTCTATTGGGTGTTTGTGATGAATTGTTGCTGGTGCTCCTATTAGTACAAGAGGCCTCTAACTGATGAGAAGACATCTGTTTCAAAAATGCAAAAACAATAATTAGCAGCAACAAAAGTAAATGACCAGGAAACAGTTGTATCATCTGGACTTTTAGCTATCATAATTTCTTAAATATCTGTAGCGATTACAATGGAGGAGCGCACACAATCATAACATCCCATTTGGAGCACGCAAAACATGTAATTAACGGTACTGGTCAGATGCAGCAAGTTAGACATAACAACTGAAAAAAAGGAAACATATCCAAAAAATATTAAAACCAAACGGCTAACACTGGAAAGATTGTACAGAAATCTACAGAAACTGCAAACATTTAGATAATTAGTAGATCCACACTAGCTATGGACAGTCTCGTATAGTATAAGAGGTGACACTAGCGCACGAGGTACACAAAAAGATCCAAAATTAGCAGTGTGGAACAGCGCAGCTACAAGACTTATCAACTGTAAAGGTCCTATCCAGTTATCAATTATTTCTAAAAAAACATGAGGCAAACATAGACAACAAGTTATCTACATGAGGCAAACATGAGGCAAACATATCCAGCTGCATGCCTTGACGAGTTAACGCCTAACCAACTAGTATTTCAGACAAAAACTTGGACAAGTAATTGCACTGGGCTTGGTATCCATTGAGCAAGTACAGGTATCCAATGACCATAAAAAAAGCAAACATAAATGAAGAAGGTTCACGCGAGAATATATGACGACATGCTTAGGGGAGCACAGATTCTGTGCACATCTCGAATAGATTGTACAGGTTTACAGTGAATGAAATGGCTCATCAGATTAGTATATTGCTAAAAAAATATACTTATCAGTGCTAAGTCGATTAGATGCATCGATCAGCTCCAGCCACGGGTGAAAGACATGTAACTGTGAAGGAGCAAAGCAAAGATGAAAGAAAAGGACTGCTTGCTGAATAGGTCAACTGTTTTTCCTGTGCAAAATCTAGGCTTCTTAGTTGAGATACCTTCTATACATTGGCGTCAGGACGCCAAGGAAAAAATTAGAAAAAAATAGGTTACATATTGGGGGAGTGAGAGATGGGTATACAAATGGAGAGCTACTGCTTTGGTTTGGGTCCTTCAGTGATCTGCTTTGGTTTCGCACGCCGATGAAATGGAAATAAACAAACCTAGCTAAGATTACCCATGTCACGGGAGAAATGGAAGAATCCGCCAAACCAGTTTGCAATCTCGAGCAACAACAAGAACATAAGCAGAAACCAGATCGAGGAAAGGCGCCATACCAGAGGATACGCAGGAAGGCAAGAAGGGACCCGGCTGACCCGACTGGTGGAGCTGCGAGTCACTCAATGGCAGCAAGACTGACCTGACCAGCAGGTCACTCAATGGCAGCCGGGGGCGATGGGGGCCCGGCGCACGGGCGGCCGCGGGCGGGGCTGCGGGAGGACCGAAGGGTGGCGTTTGTCGATCTGCGGGCAGAGGCCGCTCCACACAGTGCCTTCTCCAATGACCGGATCTAGAAAGAAGAGGAAGGGGGTGAGGAGGAGAAGGAAAAGGAGATCCTGTCGAGCACGAGATGGGGAAGGAGAAGTAGTACCGGATTCACCGTCGCGGATGGGGAGGATGCGCGGCGACGGCTGCCGGCGCAGGCAGTGGCGGCGGCGGCGGCTCCTGTCCCCCGTCGCCCTTTCTTGGGAACGAGATCCGCCGTTGCGCTCGCAGCGGCAGAGCGACGTTCAGCTGATCTGAGGCATCGGTTGGCCATCTGACGGTGCACATGTAAACTAGAGAAGTCTATTACCTTGCGGTCCATATATCAGTCCATTACCAACAACTAAACATCCCAGTTGGCTGCTCACACATGAGAACTGTTGTAAATAGGTTTAGGAACAGTAAAATGAATAGTAATCAAGACGTACTCTTTATTAATAAACAGTGAAGTCTATATATACAAAATGGCCATCCAGGCCAGTTACTGGAGTGCGCCCCGCTCCCACGATCTCCTTCGTGGAGGATCTGGTAACTGCTATTAGCAGTTGCTAATTAGCCATTTAATTGATCATTTAGAATATTAAGAATATTCTTAACAAGAACAAACAACGCGAGAGGAAAAAAAGGAGCCGGAAGCGGGTGCCTCGTCGCCGCCTCCACCGCGCCGCCATCGATGCCGCTGGGTGCTCCAGCTCTCTCCTCGTCGTCAAACACCGTCGAGTGCCTCGTCTCGCTCTTCACCTCCATCGATGCCGGGATGCTATATGCCGCACTTGTCTCCATCATCTCAGTCGTCGCGGAGCGATTCTGACAGGTTGTGCCGGTCGGCGCCGACGAGGGGTCAGGCCATGGTTGGGACCGGCAAGGGGTTTGTGTGCCCAGGGGTAGAGATGGCAATGGGTACCCGAAACTCGAGTACCCGACGGGTTTTACCCGATAAGGAGACGGGTATGGAATTATATTTCTACCCGCGGGTACATAAATGGACAACATCATGTACCCATCGGGTAAGCGGGTGTAGGTGTGGGTACATACTACCCATACCTGCATACCTGCGTGTAAAATAAACCCGTCTACAATATGTGATAAACGTGTAAAATTGTACATTATTAGTGAAGAATAACTTAATAATGATAACTAACAAAAGATGGTGTTGCCTTTCAATAGCTGTTCAGTTATAAATCAGGCAGCTCCTCCAATATCATTTTGTCTTCTTTGCTTTCCATCAACGAAGTCATAATAATACGAATGTGTTTTGAATCAAGAGCTACTCAGCTACATTCTTGTCTCTCAATTCATATACCAATTTCAGAACCTTTTATCTGGCCTTTAGCGCTACAACCTTTGATCAATGTACCAGTACCACTAGCGTTAACCAAGTTCAAGTGCAGGGCAAAAACCAGCATTCAACAATGCCCAACCGTGGTCTGGCTCCTTGGCGGCGGCGACCGGCGCAGCCTGTCAGAAACTCAGAATCGCCCCGCGACGACCGAAATGATGGGGACAAGCGCGGCATATAGCATCCCGGCGTCGATGGCGGTGAAGATCAAGACGAGGCACTCGGCGGTGTTTGACGGCGAGGAGAGAGCTGCAGCACCCAGCGGCATCGATGGCGTCGCGGTGGCGGCAGCAACGAGATGCCTGCTGCCGGCACTTCTTTTTTCTCTCCCGCTATCTGTTCTAGTGTATGTGCAGCCAACTGGGATGTTTAGTTGCTGGTAATGGGCTGATATATGGACCGCAAGTTAATGGGCTTCTCTAGTTTATGTGTGCACCGTCAGATGACAAACCAATGCCTCGGATCAGCTGAACGTCACTCTGCTGCTGCGAGCGCAACGGCAGAGGATCTCGTTCCCTTTCTTGCGGGAGTCGGGAGGAGAGCGACGCGGGTTGCATCTGGTGGAGACCCGCCTAGGTGACGTCATCAAGTACCCATTCCCACCTGCATGCAACCCGCATATGCAGGTTACCCAATCCGCCCCAACCCGCGAACCTCAAAAACCCATTAGGATCCGCCCCCACAGTCCTCAAATCAAAACCCGCCCCGAATAACTCTTTTCCACCCGCCCCACTAGCAGTGCTAATAACAACATTAGCAAAGGCGTAATCGGCTAATAATCGCATTGAGTATGTAGTGCGAGAGGCGAGAGTACGGCTACCTGTCCCTGCCTTTCATTTTTCGTGTTCGCTCGATTGCGAGGCGCATTTTTGACGTGATAAACGTGCCGCTGCGCCGAGGACTCACTTTCCACGACGGGGCGATGCATGCGGCGATTGTTGGCCTTGGTTGGCGACGCGATGGTGCGTCTGCTGGTACACGCTCGATCATCTAGGGTGTGTGCGCGCGCGCCAGCCTGCTGCCGCCTGCCGGGCAACGATCGCGTCGCCATCTCCGCGAAATGGAGCGGTGAAAGAGATCATCTTCGAGAGAATGCTAATCTTACTACTAATAATACTTTTTTAGAGGAAAAAAGAAAAAAAACTACTCCAACAGTCCACTTAAAACTGTCCTAAAAAATGGGGATGTGAAAAAATAGTTCCTGTCCGTGCATATATATTCGCGAGGAGTACTCTTCCCTAATCCACTCTTTGACCTCCTTCCTACACAACTTTTTCCGAGGGCGCGAACCAGTGCGGGCCGCCGCGCATAGCTGAGGTGCGGGGCCTCCAAGCCTATCCCGCGCTACCAATGGCACTGCGAACGGCGGTGGTGGCATATTGGTCTCCACAGCCCACGCCGTCGTCCATGCTGCCCGGCGGCTGCGCACCCGTCCATGCTTCCTCCACCGATGTACAACCCGTAGCGCACGCAGTCCCGCTCCCGGTTGTGGTGCCTCCGGCGTAGCGCACGCAATTGGTCTTGCGAGTGCTTTTGGCTGACGCTAGTACTGGTGGGGCTGCTGTTCCTGGGCGCGGTGACGCTGGTAGAAACTGGAACACTAGAAGAGTGTTAATGGAGGAGAGAGAAGCTGGATGCAGACATCCCTATCTTCACGTGCAGAGATCAAAATGACACATCCTGCAGTCGTCGGAACTCAGAAGCTTGACCGAGACCTGCAGGCAGCCATGTTCCTTCCCGATCTCTTCTTTTCTTTGGCCAACATGACTATTTGATATTATATATATATATATATGATATTAACAAGAACAATGGCAGCCCGAGCTTCTCACTATGATGGAGTAGCTTCTTTTCGATTCTGAATAGAGGGGTCTATGTGATGAGGTTGTCAGCTTCAAAATATTGGGTGTTAATTCTTTAAAAAAATATTGGGGTGTTAGAGCAACTCCAAGAGAATGTGTATTTGTCTTCCAAAACTATTTTTAAGGAGAAAATTGAAAAAACAGGACTCCAACAGTGTCCCTATAGCTCCCCCAATTATTTCGCATCGCGATAAAAGGCACCGTCGCCGCGCAAATATTGGCGTCGTCTCCTCCCTCCCAATCCTCTGCCCCGCGCGATTTGCCCGCGACAATCCTCCGCCCTGCGTGATTTTCCCGCGGCAGAATCGAGCGCGCGCAATTTTCCCGCGATTTTATTTCTTCCGCGCGCAAGAGGGAAGGCAGCGACTCCAAGAGGGAAGAAGGCGTCGGGGTCAACGCGACGGCAGCAAGGGGGCGGCGGCGGCAGCAAGAGGGAAGGCGGCGGCGGCGGTAGGGAAGAAGGCGGCGGCGGCGGATCCGTGGATGCAGGCCCCACGGCCATCCGGCCCTGTCCGGCAAGCCCAACAAAGGCGCGGCGGCGTGCTGCCCCAACGCCGCCTGATGGCCATGCCTGGCGGGCAACACCCTCAAGTCCTCGGCAGCCTGCTCCCTCAAGGCCCGAGCGCGCAACACCCTCAAGTCCTCGGCGGCCAGCACATCGGTCAATGGACGGGCGGCGGGAGCAATTTACATAGTTCCGGCGGCGACGACCTCGACCTGGCCGGTGGTGGGGATATGCAAGGTCAAGCACATCCCCGTCCGCCGATGGCAGCCCTTGCCGGTGAAGATTTGGATTTGTTTCAGGGATGCCGTACTCTTCCAGCGACAATCCATATACTACCTTGGAACACTCGAGCAACGAGAACTCCTTTGTCAATGGTATGAATCGTAATCTCATGATGTATATTCTCTGTTAAATGCCATGGATCTGTACTGTCAATGGTTTGATTATGAAGAGCTTGATTTCAATTATACTGAGATATGCTACATTCTGTAATACTTACTTGAAAATAAATAGTTTATTTTTATTCATAAGGAAACCACAGTCATATTTAGAATCTGCCACATTCTGTAATACTTACTACTTGACCAACTCATACATCGTGAGAACTGGAATATTTTATTTTACACTCATAAATCTGTCAACTGTAGTTTCACGTTTCTTCATTGGCAATGTATGCTTGGCCAGCATACCTGAGTATGCTTCTACCATATAAAAGCATCTCACAAAACTGAAAATTTTGCTGGAGCAACTTGCATGAGTAAACAAGGATGAAAGTAGCCAGCAGTGATCTGTTTCTTCATTGGCAATATGAAGCTGAACTGCTGAACTGTGCTTTAACCTGATATTCCAAAGAATAGAATAGTCGTATCACGGACCTCGTCATCCACTAAACCTGGAATTAAACATGTTTTTAAGAAGAGGAAAGATGCTCTCCTAAAGTTAGGATTTGCCACAGTAAACTAGAACATTTATCAAACAAAATTAAAAGGGTTGTAATTCTGAAGAATTGAATTGTGAAACAAAGTTTAGAGAAGTTCAATTAGTAGGAAGCCTATTACGGACCAAGTGAATTAGAGAACGGCACATAAGTGCATGCCAAATTACTTGTGATACCTAAACTGGTTAGTTAGCTATGGGGAAGCACAGATTAAGTGTATGCCAAATTAAGTGCATTCCTGAATTGAACAGACATACATGGAAAGCATTGTAATTTCGCACCTCTGTATATATGTGACAAGTCTAGTATGTTTAAATACAGAGAACCAAAGACCCAGCAGCACTTTACTTCAAAAAAAAAAGCAACACATCTACTGAGGAAGCACATCTCAGGAACAAGAAAAAAACGTGTTTCTGTAGCAACTTGAAGTTTACAAAATATAACTTTATAACTGAAAACATACTAGATGTTTCACTGGAACGCTGTTCTGAATTTGCCATGTTTGCACTGATGATTTCAATTTCTCTTAAATTTTGTAACCAGTAGCAGATTATAGAACTACATCCAAGAACTACTATTAGTAGCCCTGAACTAACATTTATTTGTTTTCATATGTCCTTTCTATTAGAGTTTGTTCCCCCATTTTGTTTTTAGTCCAGTGAATGAATTATCAGGTAAAATGTAGTGGCTATCAGTAATCTGATTATCCATATGGCTTCAAAAATAGTCAATGTGAAGTGGAAAGTTGCCTTACTTTCTCTTGAACTTCCATAAAATTTGCTGTTTATGACACCTCTCTATAAGTAGGATGAGACATTGTCACTCCCATATCTCCCTAAAGTGTGGCCTCATGTCCAGCATGTCTGAAACTTGATATGGGAGTGGCATATCATCGAAATCCCCTTTTCCTTTTCACCTCTGGAACTGTTGTAGGATCATATACTATTTGTAAAATTAGTGGTTCCCTATCTCATACAGGAAGGGTACACTTGATAATGGACAGAATGAAAATGTCAGAAACCAATTTGCTCCAGGTCTTTCTTTCAGCTTGGAGTACCAAATATTTTTGTCTGCATGGTTTTTTGGCACTATATGATATTATGTTTGCATGCCAACTTGTCAATAATCGTCTTGTGATGGCAGCCCAATGCATGTATAGCAGAACCTAGTATTTGAAAATTCAGATATCTGTGCATCACACTACAACTTGTCATGCCTCTCAGTTATTCAAACATCACAATTTCAAATGTTATCTGCGTGCAGGAAATGGATATTTTTCCAACATGATGATGGATGACAGCAATCAAAATGATGTTTATAATTCTAACAACACATATGTTGACCAGCAGTCACAAGCAATGCAGGTCGTTCCAGCAGCTACCTCCACGAGGCCCAACCATAAGAGACAAAAGAATTTCAGTGACCACGAAGATGAGATTTTAGTTTCAGCGTGGCTGAACATAAGCTTGGATCCGATCGTAGGCAAAGATCAAAAAGCTAGTAGGTATTGGGCTCGTATCAGTGAGTACTTCCATAGACACAAGACATGCCAATCAACGCGTACCATCAATTCTCTCTCGCACCGGTGGGATACCATACAGAGATGTGTGAACAAGTTTTGCGGATGTCTATCACGGATTGAGTTTAGACATCAGAGTGGTACTACATCATCAGACAAGGTTCATACTAAAATTGCAATTCCATAACTGGATTTATACCTACTTTTTTTTATAGCTCATAACTGAATGGCCCATGGTTGTTGGTGTGCAGGTTGCAGAGGCATGTGCTTTGTACAAGTCTGAAGACGAGCATGAGAAACCATTTCAGTTCATGCATTGCTGGAATAAGCTGAGAACACAACCGAAATGGCTTGCTAAACTTGATGAATTGGCTGCTGGTAAAACATCTAACAAGAAGCAGAAGACAAACTCTACTGATCATCCGAGTGCACCTTTACAAAGTGAAATTGGACATGATGAGAGGGAAGGGCTAGAGGCTAATGCGTTGACAAGGCCAATTGGTAAGAAGAAGGCAAAAGCAGCACTGCTACAAGAGAAGAAAAAAAGTGTGACAACAACCTTAGAAATTATGTGGGCTCAAAAGAAAGAAACTGATGTGGAGAAGGAGCAAAAAAAAGATGAGAGGTTTAACAGAGCATTAGCTCTTGATCAAGAATGATGCGCAAATGAGAAATTACTTGCTGAAGCGAGGATCCAGGAGGTCCAGTTGCAGAAAAAGAGGGATGAAGAGAGGATCATGACCATGGACCTTACTTCCTTGCCAGATGAGCAAAAACAGTACTACATGTGCTTGCGGGCTGAGATCATGAGCAAACTCTCTATGCCTAGTACTTAATCTTCTGTGATTTTGATTCTTCCAAATAATAGTACTAGTATTCATTGTCCAACAACATGTACTGTTTTTGCTATTATGTGTGTTTTTCCCATATGAACTTCCTGTTCCTATTTTTGCCTATGAAAGATGAACATGTTGCCTATGTACTGATTTTGATTCAGCCAAAACATTCCTTTTTACCTTAGTGTTGTCTGAGTTTGAACATATTGTTTATCTACATATTGGTGGTGCTGGAACCATGTTCTTTATTATTTTTCTACTAGATATCCTTGTTCTAAATCTGCATTTAGTAATTTGCAAGTTCTAAAATATTTTGAGTTTTCTGTTATGCCTGTTATTATGAAGGACCAGATGATCTTCTCGAGCTTACAAGCAGATTTCTTGGCAAAGCTGATTTTGGTTACCTTCAAGGCACTTGACAGTTTGATGTTTGAGATTTATGAACTCATCTTCATGGAAGGTAACCTGGGTGTCGTCATAAGAATTGTCCAAGAGAAATAGCATGCACAACTTTGGTTTCTTTGCAAGGATTTGCAGATCATCTTGCTTTAGGCATGTATCCAAAAGGGTCACCTTGGTAATATGATTTGCAAGAGACTTTATGTTCGTGTAGGACAAGACAATCTTCTCGAGCTCAGGAGCTCCACCTTCAAATCTGCCAATTTTTTATGGCTTCAGAATTGTTATGTACAAGTGCATAACCTACGTTGTACTGTAGCAGTGTATGATTTGACTTCATTCTTTCTGCAAATTGAACTCATGGGTTTCGCACCCTGTTTCTTGGCCAAATTGGTTACAATAAGCAAACACAGTTACAGAAAATAATGAAAATAAGGGACTGATTGGATTATGCTGATAATGAGATAAACTTCGAGCTTGTACATGCATTCATATCTGCCAATTTTTTATGATCCTCATAAAAAATTGGCAGATATGAATGCATGTACAAGCTCTAAGTTTATCTCATTATCAGCATAATTTCAATAAGCATTCAACAATGATTATTTTCATCATGTTCTAAAGAATAAATTTGGAGCCAACAACTAGCTACATTGCCAGTTCTATAGCCAACGCTAGTAGCACCACTCTAGAAACATTATTACACAAAAAATTAAACGTAAACTCCAGTAAATCATTTATAGAGGTCTGGATGATGCTTATTGAAATTAAAATTAAATGTAAACTCTACTAAATCATTTTATAGAGGTCAAGATGATGCTGCCACAGGTGTTCAATCAGGTCATCTTGAAGCTGATTGTGAACTTCTTTGTCCTTTATACTTAGGTAATTTTTAATAAACTCCTTGAATTCAGGTGTTTTTTTTGTGAGAAGGCTTCACTTGTTCTCCCATTTGATCATAATTGAAATCATCTTCTTCATCGCGCTCATCCTTAACTATCATGTTGTGCATAATAATACAAGCCCTCATGATTCGTCCGAGGGTGTCTTCATCCCAAAATCTAGCTGCCCCCCTCACGATAGCGAAGCGAGACTGTAAAACTCCAAACGCTCGTTCCACGTCCTTCCTACAAGATTCTTGGGCAAGTGCAAAATATTTCTTCTTGTTACCTTGTGGCTCCGGTATGGTCTTGACAAATGTGGCCCACGAGGGATATATGCCATCAGCAAGATAATAACCCTTTGTGTATTCATTGCCATTAATGGTATAATTCACCTCTGGAGCTTGACCTTCGGCTAGCCGCGCAAATAGAGAAGACCGATGCAAAACGTTGATGTCATTGTGCGAACCAGGCATCCCAAATCCAAAGGTCTTTATCTGCAACTGCTTCTAGTATAATTGTAGGCTCATGCACATACCCAGTGTACATACCTTGATGTGATGAAGGACAATTTTTCCACGGCCAATGCATACAATCAACCGACCCCAAATTACCGGGGAAACCTCTACGCTCGCCAATTGCAAGTAATCTTGCAGTATCAACTTCACTAGGTTCCCTCAAGTACTCATCTCCAAAAATCTCCACAACAGCAGTGGCAAATCTTCTCAGACTCTCAATAGCAGTACTCTCAGCAATACGGACATACTCATCGGTAGCATCTGCTGCTACTCCATAACTTAACATCCGAAGTGCTACAATAATCTTTTGCAGACTAGAAAGACCAAGTATAGCAGCAGCGTTTCTTTTCTGCACGAAATATTCATCGTGTTGTTCTGCAGTTTTCCATATACGAACAAACAATGAACGCCTCATTCGAAACCTGCACGTCAAAAGTAATGAGACACACAAATATGAATTTATATAAAAATGTTGCCTATCTATTTATTATTTACATATCGGCGTCTGAAATAAACATGTCTGTACGTAGGATTTTCTGAAAAATAATCTTGGTACAACCTCTGATGTCCCACTTCTCTGTCTCGTCGAAGAACTTGATGCCCTAGGATAGAACCACGATGTTTTGGTTCATCATCCGACTCATCCGCATTAATAGCCACATGAGTAACACCGAGTAAGAAATCATCATCATCATTTGACGATGATTCCAGCACCATCTTCATGGAAAGGCTTCGTCGACTCATAGCGAATCCGTTTTACCTATCTATAATTGGAATTGTAGAAGGCAGCATAGGAGGGTAGTGACGGCGCACAGGGAGGACGGCGACCTAGGGAGGCGACGGCGCACGAAGGGCGACGGCACACGAAGGGTGACGGCGCTGGGTCACGTGCGACGCGCAGGAGGGTGGTGTTTGACTGCGTGAGGGACATCCGGCCCAAGTGATGGCCCATTAGGATTACGTGGCAAGATTTAAAATTTTGGAGAGGTAATTATTGGGAAACTGCTGTGGGAAGCAAATCTTTTGGGCCAACTTATTTTTTGGTAAACCCCTGTAACACCCTAAATTTTCATCACCAAAATAATGTAGCAACATGGTGTTTTAGTTTTTGTTTTCTAAGGAATAATAAATTATCAAGTAAATTTGGCCTTTTAATTATTTAAATATCATTCTGAATAATTTTAGAGGCAACAAGTGCTTGAGCATCATCGTTTTGGTTGCATGGTGTTTATATGTGATGGTGTGAAGTTTTGAAAGTCTTTAAAATAATTTGAAAACTTGAAAAGGGTTTGAAAAGTTTTAATGTTTGAAAAGGGTTTAAAAGTGTTTAAAGTTTGAAAAGGTTTGAAAAAAAAAACCCAAAATCCCCTCCCCTTAACCCTGCGGCCCACCTCCTTCTCTCCCTCTCTTTCCGCCGGCCCACTCTTCTTTTTCCCCTTTCTCTTTTCTTTCTCCCTACCGGCCCAGTCACCTCTTCCGGCCCAAACACCGCCGCTGGCCCATCTCCCTCTCCCCTCTCCCTTCTCTCGCTGACAGCCCGGCCCCGCTTGCCAGTACCGTCTCCCACCTTCAGCCTCCTCTGCTTCGCAACCGCAGCGCCCGGTCGCCTCCCCGCGCCCCCTCGCGTCTCCTCCGCCTTTCCCGCCCCTTCCCGCCTTCAAGCCGGCCATCAAGGCGCAGTGAAGCCCTCTCTTCACTCCCTCGCCTTCAAATCCGCCCGTTACCCCTAATCAAACTGCCCCCTTGAATGCAGTTTTGGTCGCCGGCGTCAATGGCCATTGATGGCCATTTCTCCTACCCGGCCGCCGTCCCCTCTCCCTTCCTTCCCCTATAAAAAGCCGAGCCAGAGCTCCTGCCTCGCCCTTTTCGCCTCGCCGCACCTCTCCTCGCCTGCGCAGCGCGCCGTCGCTAGCCGTGCCGGCCGCCGCATCTCCGTTCCGCCGGCCGTTCGCCGTTCGCCGGTTCTGTTGGCCACCAGAGCAAGCAACGTCGCCACGAGCTTTGCCCCGCCGAGCCGCGTTCGTAGCTCCCCTTCCCGTCGCTGGAGGAGCGCCGGAACGCCACCGCCAGTGGTGCGTCCGAGCCGGCCACCGGAGCGACGCCGTCGAGCAGAACGCCGGCCGCCCCGAATTTCCGCTGCCGCCGTCTACCTCCGCCCTCGGTGAGCACCCCTACATGATCTCCTTGCTCTCCTCTATCTCCTGCGCCGTTCACCCGACACCCTAGGTCGCCGGAACGCCGCCGCCGCATGAAGGCCGAGCTGGCCACCATGGCCGACCGCCGCCGGCTTCTGCGAGATCCGGCCACTTCCACTCATCCTCTCCCGCTGGTGAGCAGCCCATCCAGGTTCCCTCGTCCTCCTCCTCTATTTCCTTGCCTCGGCCGAAACCCCTAGCTCTCCCAATCGCCGGAATTTTGGCCGGCCAGGAGCTCCGCCACCGCCGGTATCCTCTGCTCTCTCGCTCCCTAATCCTCCGTCTCCCCAGGTTTTCCTTCGCGCGCTGGACTGCACGACTGTGCTGCAACGCGACGCCTAGAAGCAGGAACCCGAGGCCGGAACCCCGTCCTCCGCGCGAGCCCGCGATCCCGTCCGCCTGTGGCCGACGCGCGCGAACTCCGCCGCCCCATCATCGTCAACGAGCCCCTGGTGAGGTTCGCGTCGTTCTCCTATTCATCCCGGTCCAAACCGCACACGATATGGTTGCCCGTAGCTCTAGATCGAGCATCGCCGGCGAGGTCCGCCGCCGCGCGCCGCCGTCTGCCGCTGCCCCGCCGCCGCGCACCGCTTGCTTGCGTCCCTGGCCATCCGATCGCCAGCGGGCGGTCCCGATTAGATCGGGGGTTATCCCTTAGCCCCGGTTCACAGTGGACCAACGGACCGTGGTCCACGGCGCGGTCCACGGTCCCGCCAGCCGTCAGATCCGCGACGGACGGCCAAGATCTTTTCCCCTCCCTGGTCAACCGGATCTCGTACCGGTCAACCCAGCTTTGCCGCCACCACTTTGCAAAAATGACCCCGTGTTTTCTATAATCACAACCATGCCCTTCCACCCATATAAACCCTTTTAAACAGGCCCCTGTTTCTTCTGTTTAAGCCCCTAGACTTCTTAGTTTTTCCCACCAGAGGTCCAATCTTGTCTTTTTACGTTATAAACCTCCGGTTTATGTACGTAATTATGTTTTAGCCCCTGGTTTCTTGCAGTTAAGCCCCTGGAAGCCCTGTTTCTTTACAGAAAAGCCCCTGAACCTTGTTTTAGCCATATCTTTTGCATCTTTTATCCGTTTTAAGCGTTCTTGGTGTCCACGCGACCGTCTCTTCAAGCCCGTCAGTTTTAGAACCTTGTTTTGGCTGTATCTTTTGCGTTTTAGCTCCGTTTCCACCGTTTCAAGTTGCGTTAGGTTCATATCAACTCAAACTACGTGTTAGGACCAATGTTGAACATATTCTTTATTTTATAATTTGTTTAAATATTAAATATGATTAAATCCTTATACACATGCTTTTCTAATTAAAATCTAATTAGAAGTTTAACACGTGTTTTCATAAGAAAGTTAATATGATTAATACTAGTTAAATATTTCTTATAATTAAAAGTTAATTAGATGTACACCTCGGTTTTTATAATCAAACTTAAATTGATTAATGTTTATGCAATTTGCTTTCTAAATAAAAGAAACATAGGTCTATCCCGAGTTTTCTTAATTAATTGTTAATCTGATTAATATGAATATAAATGTGTTTTAAATTATAATTTGTTTAGTACAACTCGAAATGTAAAGATGAACGCCTAGATGCTTTTACATGCTTCTTTTAAATTAAATGTTTAATTTGCATAAATCATACTTGAATATTTATAAATAAAATTGGACTAGGTTTACATCGTCTTTTAATACAAATATAACTTGCTTAATAATTAAATAGGGTATTTCTCTGAAATAATCTATACACATGATTTTACTTAATTAAAATATACCAAGCACTAGCTAGCTCTTGTATGTGATCATCCAAATCTCCCGATAGATCCGAGTGTTTTTGAGTTCGCGTTCCTAGAGCAAAACCTTGATCTTTCTTTAAAGCTTTTCATGCTTGGTGTATTGTTTTGTTTATTGTGTGTTTTCTTGTGTGCTCGTAGACATCGTGCCAGTTTCAAGTGAGCAACCAGTTGAAGTGGATCAAGAGCAAGTTTTTGAAGAAGAAGAATCCCAGTGTTTAAGCAAGGAAGGCAAGTGGACTTCTCCCCCTGCATATTCTATTTTTTGTCCCACACAACTTGCATGATAACTAAGTTTACTTTTAAATGTTGTATTGCATAAATTTGATGGGAAATTACCTTTTTAAGGACATGACTAGAATTTTATTCCCTTTACCTTGAACAACCCTTTTTAATAAATGTTTTGGGTAGAAATGCTTAGTTGCTATACTTTGGGTTGGTTAAAATGAATCTTTTACAATATGATGAATGTTGATCATGATATCTTTGGTGATATATATGTGTGTGTGCTTATGGTTATTAACAAGATCATATGATTTAATTGGAACATGGAGAACCACCCAGGAAAACAGTGCAACCACAGTCCATATGGCTCTGGCTTAGCTAATTAATTAGGTGTGTGATTGTACTGGTGACCTTATCCGAAAGGAACACAGGGGGCTCGGGGTTGCAGGGGTATAGCCCGGTCCTCTTGGCCGCAGCCTTTGCTAAGGTGCTGTCCACTAGGGAGGGTTATGGTCCGCCCTGAGCTGTAACTGTCGTGGGTTGTTGGTGCTTTTGCATATCTTTGTAAAGGCTTCGTAGCGTCCCTATGCAATCACACCTCGGAAGTGTGGTATTGTGCCTGATCAGCACATGCGTGGTTGGGTTCAAAGTTCTTCGGAACTTTTATGCGAACTGTGGTGAAAGTGTACAACCTCTGCAGAGTGTAAAACTGATCGATCAGCCGTGCTCACGGTCAAGAGCGGCCTGGACCCTCACATGATAATCAAACATAAAGATGGAATTAAATCGTGGTTCTTGTGGTTCTGAGATGAGATGCTTTCCTAAATGCTTAAGTGGGTTGGTATAAACTTACACCTAGTAAATAGGTGCTTGCTAATAAAATTTGACCAACATTAAAATGCTAACCGCTGCAAAAACTTTAGCCTATCCTTGATAGCCTTGCATCTTCCCCCACTTGCTGAGCTCCAACCATAAGTGTGCTCACCCTTGCTTACCCGCTGTTCAGAGGAGAACACTGGAGAAGAGTACTTCAGCGACTACGATGAGTTCTGAGGCTTGCGTGCCCCCAGTCATGTGCCTGTGGAAGCTGAAGACGGAGTTGCTTCGTCTAGTTATCGTTTGATCGTTGTAAAGACCTTCGAGTCTAACGTCTGAGTGTAATAAAGAGATAATGTAATGGTTTAACTCTTGTACGTTTTTATTGCTGTTTATTGATATTTCACTCATGACGTCTATCATATGTGTGTAAACATGATCCTGGCGCACATATGAGATGCATTTGGTTTTCTTCGGAAAATCAGGTGTGACAACCCCCAATACATAGTTTTTGGGGATAATTTTTTCACAATCTCTTGGAGTATTAGGAATCTGATGTAGCAAGTTATGATTTTTGGGAAATATTTTTTTTGGGAAACGCCCAGTAAAGAGTTTTGGGGAAGATTTTTTAGCATACTTTTGGAGTTGCTCTAACTAGTTATAATTAAGGATGTCCCAATATGACTTTCACGGTTATTAGAAGAGTTGCTTTTGCATTTTCTCAATAATCTCATCCCACAGGTGAATTATTGGATCTTCCAAATTATTATTCGTAAAATAGAAACGTAAATGGAGACTGTCGGAGGACTATTTTCTTATTAACTCCCCTAATATGGTAGTAGTTCGATTGCTGAAACGAAAATTGCTGGATTTTCTTTCAAGAAAAAAAAAGAAATGGCTGGATATGCTCAAAACTACAATCTCCAAGCTGAGTAAAAGTAACGGTCTAGCTAGTACATGCAGGAAAATCCTTCATTTCAATCCTTTGCCTCATGGCCCCCACTAGGGCTGGACGCCGAGCCCGTTCGGCTCATTTCGGCTCAGGTTGGTCTTGCTTGTTAATTTAACGAGTCAGCTCGGCTCGTCTCCTTAACAAAACGAGCAAAAATGCTAGTCCAGCTCAGCTCGTTAATAACTCGAGCCATCTCATTAAGCTTGCGAGCTAGATGTAAATTTGAAATGACATTATTAGCATGTCAATATATACTAAACACAAAATATTATATTAACCATAAAATTTTAAATCTTAGAAATACACTATGCATAGTGTGCAAATAAAGTGCATAAATCACAACTAATCAACAGTATAATGATTACATATATTTATTTTTTTAACAACAAGCATATATTAATTAGCAGCAAGAAGCTGCAAGAACCCTGTGAAGGGTATTGTTTAGAAGAGGCAGAACACCCAACAAGGGGCACAATTGACAATAGGGTTCATAAGAGCAACCCGGAACATAATCCACCGATTGAACAAGTGGAGAAGAGAAAGCTAACTTTGCTAAAGAATCTGCTATAGCATTTTCATCACGGGGAACTTGAAAGACTGAGTGAGACAGGGTTTCCATCGCAAAGTTGAAGTCTTGAATGCTAGGAAGCATACGCCAATCCGACGGATTGGAGGGATCGTCGAAGTTGATAAAATCCACCAGTTGACTGCAATCTGAAAAATAAGCAATCTTACCTAAGTTGAGCTTGTTAAGGATCATAGCCGCCAGAGATAAGGCTGCAGTTTCCGCATTGATGACTGAGTAGATCTTGTTGTGAGTGGCCCTAATGTAAATGGTATTCACGAGATTAACCTGCAAATTGATAATATAGATACCAAGCCCTGCAATTCGTGGCCGAGAGTTATATGGAATAGTATCAGGGGTAGTGGCTGCATCCACAAAACACATAACATCATAAGAAGTAGATGGCCTGTTTAGATGTGGCATCTGCATTGGCAAGTTCAAATGCTGCTGTAAAGCTTTTAAATGATTCTGTCGATGTGCTTGAGCCACCTTTTGTACCTGCAAAGCAGTCCAATTTTTTCTTTGGAACCGATTATCATTCCTAGCTCTCCATATGTACCAAAGAATAAAGAGGAAATAACATAAAGTATCTTCATTAGGGTTTGAAGTAATAAGAATAGGCAGGGATAATTGAACTCCATCCTCTTGAGGATCAATGAGATGAACAGGAATAGGGAAATTATGAGTAGTCCAAATTTGCAAGGGCAAATCACATAAAAAGAAAAGATGGTTATCAGTTTCAACAGAACCACAATAATTGCAAAGCTGATTAATATTAACAGAAAATCTACCAGCTCTGTGTGCTGTAGCAAGGGCTCTTCTAATAAGCCTCCAACAAACAACTAAAGCCTAGTCGCTACTCTCTGTCTATTCATTTCATTATCAGATCGAACGAATTTTAAATAAAGCAGTCGAGCGGACGGGAAGCCGAGTGAATAGGAAATAACTAGGAATTTGTGGGTGCTCGAGTGGATTTAAACATGTTTTCTTATTGGCTCACTACGTTTGACTCTACGTGTTTAGCTCGATTGGCTCGCGAGCAGATCACGAGCTGGCTCGAGCTAGCTTGTTAGCGAAACGAGCAAAATAGTTGCTTAGCTCGTTACAAATCAACCGAGCTGAGCCGAGCCACGTCAAACTGCGATCAAACCGAGTCAGCTCACGAGTTTTTGACTTGATGTCCAGCCCTAACCCCCACCAACACCAACCACGGTCCAAATATTTTCACCGTGGGCGAAGATATGGCAGACATCAGCAGCAGCAAAGTTGAGACCTGGCCGGATCAGACCATTATTGGGGAGTCATATGCTCAGGATATTCTACACGACGGCAGTGAAGAGAGAAGAGATTTAGTTACTCCATCCATACTCCTGTGCATTAGACCATTATTAGTGGAGGTAATCATGATTCATGACCATTGTTGCTTCTACCTGCTCCCCTGCCAATTTTGCCCCTATAGATAGGCCCTGCTGGTCCATGACTCGGCTTCCACTGCGGCGAGCGTGACGACGACCCTCTGCGAGGTCGAGGCGCCGCTTCCAGGCACCAGCCTAGCCGGCCGCAGCAAGTTCGGCTTTTGCAAAAGCAGTGGGCAGAGGTCGGGCCCACGTGGCTTGACCTGCGTCATATTGGCACTACTACCGCTATAGCTATTGCCTATTGGACCTCTCCATTCCGGACTATCTCCTTTTGCATTTTTTAAGGGAAGAGACTGAGGGTAAATAAATGGATCCTTTTGATCACTTTGCAAAATTCTCAGAATTATGCTATGGAATATCCTGCATGAAACTTTGTACTGGTAATTGCTCGGGAAAAAAAACCCTCAGAAAATTGTATCCAGATACACAATTGTTTCCAATGTGTACAGCCAAGTGTTTTTTAAGTCAAGACATTGTATTCAAGAGCGGACGATGGTTTTTTCGTTGTGATTTTTATTTTTAGCTGGTATGTACAAAACCCTCGTATGTACAGTAAAAAAAAATATTGTTTAGAAAATTCAAACAAAGTGGCTTTTTTAAAGGGGAACACATTAGCGGATATATTCAAATGTTAACCTCTGGGGCTCAAGTAATAGCATAGTATTTGCAATACAAAATTAGTACTACCTCCATTCTTTTTTAATTGACGTTTCCGACAATCAAAATGAACTAATGGCAAGTCAAAACAGTTGTCTGAAACGTCAATTATTAGGAACCGGAGGTAGTACCATTTTATTAGTACCATTCATACAAAAGCTGACCCTATAGAGGCTGTTCGACTGGCTGATTCCCAACTTATTTCGGCTTGTTTCGGCTTATTTCCTCTCACACAATACTATTCAATCTACCAGCCGAATATTATTTAATCTACCAGCCGAACAACCTATAGCCATGAGCAATATATAGTGAGTATTTGTCATGCATTTCACCCACAGGGGCCGGCCGTCCCGGACCGCCAACCAGACCGGGCAGTCTGTGTTTTGTTAAGGAAAGTTGAGTTGTTGCTTCGCGCAAACACCTTTATCAACGAGTCTGTTCGGCTTCCCTTATAAGCAGCTAATTGTGTGTGTTTTTATTTCTTACGCGGTATTTTTTTTCTCACAAGTCAACAACAGAAACCGCTTCAAGATTTAATTTGCTGAACAAACTCTTACAGTTAATTGCACTCACTAAAACAATTTGTTCATTGCAGATGCTAGTTTTGGCAATCATTTGCGTCATCGATGTGATCTTGGCATCTTAAGGCCGTCGAGGAGCGAGAGAAGAGTATGGAACCATGGTCACCGATCGATAGGTGTTACGAGAACGAAGCACAGAAGAAAGTTGCGTGCAAAACACAGGTCAAAACAATCGATGCCACATCCAGAACTTATCGCAAGACACCAGAAGCTTGCCGAAACAAACCGAAATTCGTTGAAACCGTTTTACAGATCTCAGAGCCGCCGTCGGCCGGCCGGTCGCGTGCTTTCATGGCTGACACCTCAACCAGGAAAAAAACAGAGAAAAATCCCTCGACAAAATTGACCCCGCGTCGCCGCTCCCTTGGCCACGCGGGTGTTCCTCGCAGCTTCGCGCACAGGCGCAGCCGCGAGAGCCTACACGGCGTCGGTGCCGGCCACAGACGACGCGGCACCGCCGCGTGTGGCGGGGGCGAGCGGCTTGACGCTGGCGAGGAAGGACGGCAAGTCGTGGCCGGCCATGATGACAACGACCTTGGGCTCCCGGTCGAGCGGCGCGAGCGCCCGCGCGGAGGGCGACGACGACGCGGCCTGCTGGTCCCCGAGGCCCGCCGCGCCCGCCCCGCCCCCGCGCCGCCACGACGGCGAGGGCTTGCGGCGCGTGCAGATGAGCACGAGCAGCGCCACCGCGATGAGTCCCATCATGAAGCCGAAGCCCAGGAAGAGGTACGGCGTCGGTGTCCGCCACATGCTCGGCCGCGACCCGCCGCCGCCGCCGCCCGCCATTAGCTCCGCCGCCACACCTCCTCCTCTCTCCGGCCTCATCTCTCTCCCGGCCCTCTCCTTGTACTATCTCTATCTTTTCTTTATCTTTAGCAGAAGAAGCTTCTGCGACTGCGAGTCCGGTGGGAATGGCTGCAAGCTGCTCGGCAGCTAGCTGGTAATGGAGAGCGAGTGGTGGAGGGAGGTGGCCGGTGGGAGGGTTTATATAGGGCCGGGGAAACCGCGCGGCTCTCCAGTGCTTTGCTTTGGGCGAGTTGCATCCCACAGGCCGCCACAGGTGACAGACAGGTCGATCGGGTGCTGCGGTGATGGTTCTGCGGCGGCTGGTAGTTTCCGGTATCTCTGCGGTGGTACGGTAGCCAGCTGCCGGCCTGCCGCACGCGCACGCTCCTGCAGGAAGGAGGGGGAGGGGAGGGCAGTTGCAGATTGGCAGGAGGCGGCCAGCCGCCGCCGCCGGGTTTGGAAGGGTGGTGAAGGGGTGCGATTATACGTCGCGTACGCAATGGGAAGCAACAAATCGCGCCGGGTCTCCCGCCTCCCTCCTTCTTCTTCCTCCCGTCCGCGTCTAGCGCCGTCTTCTTCTCCCCCGCCTCTCCATCACCGTCCGCCGCCCAGCCGACCACCGCCGCGGGCGCGGTAGGGTCTCGCCGGAGCTCCGCCGCCACGGCCGCGGCGGCGGAGCTCCGGCGAGACCCTACCGCTCCCGCGGCGCCCCCCTTCTTCCCCTTCCCCCGCCCCCCGCACCCGCCGGCGGCGACCTTCTCCCCCGCCCCGACCTGGCCCGGCCGCCGCGACTGCCGCCAGAACCCTAAAGCCGCCCCACGACCTTCCCCACCGCTGGGCCTCCCTGCCTCCCCCGGCCGGCCGCTCAATTCCATGGCCGCCGGAGTTGGAGAAGAAACGGAGGAGCTCGTCGAAACCCTAGACGTCGTCCGTCGTGGTTCCTCGTCGGCCGCAACATCTTCACGAGGGCGCCGCGGGATGCATCTGCACGGGAGCGCGTGGGGGAGAAGGATCCGACACGTGGATCCCACCGTCCAGTCACTGACAGGTGGAGCCTACGAACGGCGCGATGGATGGCTATCCATCGCAGGCGCGATGGATAGTCTCCACGGTGGTGAAGCCGCTAGCTGGCTGGTTTTGCCTTTGGAGAAGGCAGGTGGGGAGACCGGGCGCGGCGGCGCGCGGAGAGTGGCAGGCGCGCTGCACGCGTGCGTGCGTACGCGCTTCTCGCCCCCCAGCTAGTGCCTACTACTGCCTAGTGTGTGGCCGTGTGGGTGACGTGAAAAATCGAAAATGTCTTGTACTGCAACTACAAGTGGAGTACGTACCACGCTAACTACTGCTAGCACTCGATCGATCTGCCAGTAATTTCTCAGTTTTCTCATGAGTACTCTGTATACCCAACCTACTATACCATGGATTTACACGGTTTTGTGCATGCTATTTGCACCAAAAATATCTAAGTAGAAATAGGCACGTGTAGTATCATGAAAGCATTCTTCATGTGAATTATCTAACAACATCAGTGCTATTATTCCCTCTCGCCCAAATTGCTATTCATTTTGACTTTTGTAGATATGTAGCTTTTTTTTTATATAAACCTAGATATATGTACACATCAAGAGCTACTATGTATCAAGAAAATGTAAAATAAATATTCACTCCGTCCCAGAATATAGCTTCGTTTAGACTTTTTCAAAGTCAATTTTTTTCAACTTTGACCAACAATAACTGTTAAAATATTTTATTTCAAATAGAAAAAATTACATATTTTGATAGTTCGTTTCATGATAAATCTACCGATATCATTTTTATGTTATTAACATTTATAATTATTTCGTTATTCATGATCAAAATTGAAAAAGTTTGACTTTCAGAAAATTTAAACGAAGCTATATTCTGGGACGGAGGGAGTAGTAATTTGGGAGGGAGTATTTTGCATCGGGAACAATTGCATGATCCTGATAGTAATATTGATTGCCGAAATTAAGAGAGATTATTAACTGGCAACAGGCTATAAACTAAATGGGCGTCTATACTCGAAAGATATAGCCATGCTATAAATTATTTGAATGTGGCTATATGTGATGTGATAACGCCCGCAATCCGGATGCCGTAGCTTTTTGCCGGATGAAGCGCTGCAGCGGCGTCCTCCAGCGAGCCCGGCAAAATCCCGTGAGCTCCGGATTCCTCCAGATCCGGAGGAGTTGCGGGCTCACGGGAAAGCCGACGTGGCGTGGGGCCCACGCACCCACGGCCTCCCCCCGCGCCATCCCAACCGCCGCCAAGCCTCGTGAGCTCCGCCGGCGTCGTCGTCGAAGAAGAGACGAGCACGAGCAGCCGGCGTCGGCGTCGAAGAAGATGACCGCGCGGGGAGCAGAGGAGCTCCCTCCCGGCTCGCGCAGACGAGGCTCCTCCGGCGCTCGGAAGCTCGAGCCCGCCACCCATCCCTGCTCCTCCACCACCGCCGCCGCTCGTCCACCCCATCCCTGCTCCACCGCGGCCGTCCGTGCTCCCGCCGCCGCAGCAGCCTCGGCTCATCCGCCGGCCTGAGCCACCGAGGCGGCGCGGGTGGGAGGGAGGCAGGCCGCCGCGGCCCCTGCGCCTCGCAACGGCCGACGCGGGCTCGATTCACCGCCGACGAAGCTCCGCCCGCCCCCGTCCCCGTCCTCGCTCCGCCGTGCGCCTGCAGAGGAAGAGGCGAGGCGGCGTCGTTGATGTAGTCCTCATCGTCGGCGCCGGCCTCGCCGTCGGAGAGGAGGTCCTCCGGGACGGGCGCCGCCTCCATGCCCGGCGCGTGCAGCCCCGCGGCGGCGAGGCGCTCCCATCGTCGGCGCCGACCTCGCCTGGCTGCGCCGCCGTTGGCCCGCCGGGGAAGGCCGCAGGCCGTTGGCCGACCACGAGCACCGAGGAGGGGCGGCCGGAGATGGCGAGGTGGCCAGGGAGGAGGAGCTCGCGGAGCACCTGCGCCAGGGCCGCGCCGCAGCCGTCGCTGCCGAGCAGCAGCAGCACCCTGCGCGCCCTCCTCAGCCGCGGACGACGACCTAGGATGGAGCTCGTCGCCGGGATCCCGCGCCCGCCCGCGCTTGTAGAAGAGGAGGGAGCGGCCCGCCGGAGGAGCTCCGCCTGCTTCCTCGCCGCCGGAGTGGGAGGCCGGCCATCGCCCCTGCTTCCTCGCCGCCGGAGCTCGAGCAGGAGGACCTCCGGGAGTGCTCGCTAGCCTCCTCATCCTACTCCGGCGCCGTGCCCTGCTCCTCCGTGGGGGCGGGCTCCTCCCCGCGCTGCTCCTCCACGGGCGCTGCTCCTCCGCGTCCGCCAGAGTTGCGGGAAGGGAGCTTTGCCGCCGCGCCGGGGAGCAGGGGATTTGAGCCTCCGCTGCCGCATCCGCCGGAAGCCGCGAGCTCCTCCAGGCGCCCTGCTAGATCCGGCTGGCCCCGTCTCCTCCGCGCCGGGGAGCAGGGGATGCGACGCGAAGTAGGAGGGAGAGAGAGAATGGAGGGGCGGGTGGGGTAGAGAAGAGAGGGAAAAGGGGATGACATACGGGCCCCGCGTATGGTAGTTGGGATGGAGTGAAAGATATAAAGGATGACGAGTGCGGGAGAAGGAGATATGAAGGAGAGAATCTTGCTGACCAGGCAAGAATATTCTATTTTGAAGGAGAGAAATGAAGTAGACGAGTGTGGATGGTCTGAGATGCGGATATTCGACATTTCGACGATGCTGCTACCGGTGGGTACCTAATGATGAGGGTTGAAACCATGCATGCATCGGGATGGAGAAATAACCGATCGAGGGCTCCAAGGGGGAAAAACGGCAATTCAGTGAACCTAGGCATGCATGCGTCCAGGTCCAGGCAGGTCCAGCTACGAGTAGTACAGTACTGCACATACTACTCGACATATCGCGATCTGAATCGAGCCGTCCGTTCGTGCTGGTACGATAGACTACTGCATGCGTGTGATGCGCACGCACATGTACACAGTAGGTGTGTACACGCGCGTCTCCGAGTCGCTGCGCGCATCCCGCATTCAATTTGGTACCTCGTGTAATAGATCTTCTCGCCTCCTGCAGAGTACCGCTACAGTAACGATTTTTTTAAAGAAAAAACAGGATCAGTATACGGTCTTACCGACCGATTAACTGGAAGTCCTGATTTGATCTGATTTTCTACGTTCGGTTAGGCACTAATTACCGGTCGATTTTGCTACCGGGCCGGATCGGAGATCGGTTGCCGGCCTTATCGGACCGGTAGCCACCGGTATTGTGTGAACCCTGACTATACAGCTGTTCCACGCAACGACGTACGGACGCAAGGAGTTTTGCCAAGTGAAAATGGAGCGTCAAACAACTGGCTCCATCGCGTTCGATCACCGCCGGCGGCACAAAGTCACGTTGGGAACGAACGAGAGAGGATCGATCGAGACGATCCGATGGGTCCATTCCTTTCACACACACTTGTGGAGAAGTGCAGAACAACCAACCGAGACCCAGCAAAGAAAGCACAGCCATAGTGATAGTCGGTCAATTCGTGGAAGTTCCTTTTCGTTCGATCTTTTGACGGCACATGTCCACTGATGGGTCGGTCGCGTCGCGTCGTCGCTGGGCTGGGCTCTTTGCGCGGGCACTGCACATGATCATTCACTGATTGGTGCCGCTGGGGTAGTAGACGTAGTACCGAAGCTAATTAAGCACGTAGGTATTGCAACTTTTGTTTAAAAGTTAGTTAATCCGGATGCTTGGGAGATAAGCGTGGATTAACATCTTCCACAGAAGAATGATCCCAACTCTCTCGATGCCAGATATTGCTCCGAGTTCATAATAACAGCCTCTTTGGCAGAGTTACGACAGCGGCTTCTCCACCTGGAGAAGCCGAAACCCTGCCAAACGGCACAACCAGGAATGGCTTAGATGGTGAAGTCGGGAAAAAGCCTCGCGGATCGCACTCTCACATCGAGTTGACGCCATGGAAGCCAAAAAATTGGCTCCCCGCGGCTTCACCCTCGGTCGCAGGAGCATCTGGCCGACGACGTCGGAACCTGGGGGGCGCGAAGTGGAGGAAGGCGGCGGGGGCGTGACGGCGGCCTCCAACCCGCTCCCCGGTGGCGACGAGCTCCCACGAGAGGACACCTCAGGGACGAACGGGCGCGGGAGACAGCCGGCGGGGCGCGAGGAGGCGGACGGCCGACGGGACGCGAGAAGGCCGGCGACCTGTGGGAGAGGAACGGGCATCCGCCAGTTCCATCCCGACCGGCGCGAGAAGGATGGAGCGGCACTGGCGGCGGGAGTACGAGCACCAGCAGCGCGTCGCCGGCAGCACCGTTCGGCCGTGCATCCTGCCAGAGGTCGAGCGTGCAGACGTGGAGCGGTGGAGGAGATGGTGTTGCGGGGAAGAACATATCGAATGGATAAGGGGGAAGAACCTATCGAATGGATAAGGATATGCCAACCGAAGAATAGGAGAAAAGAAAAAAATGAAAAATAATAAAATTTAAAAAATATGTAGAGAAGCCTTGAGAAGCTGTTTTGGCAAACGTTTTTCTAACTGACAACCACAACCAGAAAAAGCTACTTCACCAACATAGCCGCAGCCGAAGTTATTTTTACTACAACTTCAGCCCTGTCAAAAGGCCCTAAATAATCGTCCCAAAATAACCAGTGCGTATATAGTTGTGGCCAGATGCTCCGACGAGAGTTGGTCGGAAAGTTTCGTGAGGCTTATAATAAGCACTGCAGGAACTAAACAAACAGAGCAACTTGTACGTTTAAACATATGGTAGAAAGAACATCATATATACATATTACGCACCAAACCAATTGATGCAAATATATACATACCTCCTCTCGAGTTGTGAGTTTATAATAAGCCCACTCTAGTAGAATGTCAATGAAGCCCCCCAAAGGAGCGGTCAGGATCAAGCTCAAGCAATTGGCCGGTTTTTTTATACTACTGACCACCGTAGACTATATCAAGCAGAGCGCACATCCAACTTTTCTGCAAGCTGCTAATTAATGAGCACAATGCCGAAGTGCATCTGGATTCTGGAGTTCTGGACACGTACGCGCGTTGCTCATGTTCCTGATGCGCGTGCAGGAAATTGCAACTGTAGCTTATTTTTCATGGACACCTTGTTCGTTCCGCGAAAGCAAAAACATGCATCTCGTAAAGGAGTATATAGTACGTAGTAAGTAGTACTCCCTCCGTTCTTAAATATATGACATCATTGACTTTTTACTTCAACTTTGATCACCAATATATATATTGAACAAATTAGTTAACTAAAGTAAAATGTATATCATTATATCTATTATCCAATATACTTCAGAATTAACTTGTTGGTTTATCGATTTGCAAAAATATTTGTAGAAAAGACGAATAGTCAAACGAACGAAAAAAAGTCAATAGTGTAGAACAGAGGTAGTATATGTTAGTGCTGATCGCGTCAGCGTGACCGCCCGCCCCCCGTCTAATCTTTTGACAAATCGAGCAAGAACCGACGCTTTCGCGCCTGATTCGCTCCTCGTTGCGATGCGGTGAACCGATGCGGCTGGCTTTGAGCTTTTGCTACGGCGACTCGAATGATGATCGATCGAGGTCAACACTAGCAAAGGCGGAAATATGGCATTAGCCATTAGGGCGAGAGTGCGCGACGGCGAGTACGGCTAGGGCTACCTGCCTACCTCTCCCGTCTCCCCTGCCTTTTATTCGCTCGATTGCGAGGCGCAATTTTGACGTGATAAACGTGTCGCTGTGCGTCTTATACACTTTCCACCACCGGGCGATGCGGCGATTAGTGGCCTCGGTTGGCGACGCGATGCGGGGTCCGGTAGTACGCTCGATCTGGCCGACGATCGCGTCGCGATCTCCGCGAAATGGGGTGGTGAAAGAGATCGGGAGAGAGAGGCAGCAACCGTGCCGGCCTGCGTGAGAGCGACGGGGCACCTGAACCTGTCCATTGTTACGTGTGTTCGTGTAGCACGCTGGGATCCTTGCGAAAGGATCGATCCAAGTGGCTTCCCGTGCGTGCCATTATCGTGCGGCGACGGTGAGTGCCTTTGGATAATAACTTTGTTAAAAGGTGTTTCTTGTCGGCTCTGTGCCTCTGCCTTTCGGGCTAGCAAGCACAGCACACACGTTCCACATTCAGTAATGCTAGTCACACGACGTCCGACGCATCGGACACACATCGTCCGTCCGCGTCAACCGCCCGTCCTGCTTTAATTTCTTATCTAATCCGTACATGTTGCGTGTAACATGCTCTAATGTTGTGACGAATTTCGCAACATGCTCTAATGTTGCGGCGCGGCGGAAACATCTGATGTTGCGTGCAACATGTCCTAATGTTGCGACGGGAATTTCACAACATACCCTAATGTTGTGGTGCGACAAAAACATCTGATATGTACATGTTGCGTGCAACGCACCCTAATGTTGCGACGGGGATTTTCGTAACATGACCTCAACACGCTGATGTTTGGATGTTTCACGCAACAAGCTCATAACATCGCTCGCAACATGTATACTGTGTCGGGGGAGGAGGGAGGGGGCGCCGAGTTTTAATGTTGGTCGCAACATGCTTCGCAACATAGCAACATTGTTCGCAACATTAACACCAACATTTTTTCGATCCGACGGCTGAGAGCTTTCCTAATTCGAATCGGATGGTCGGGAGGTGTCCGATGCTAACGCCCGGAACGGACGTCCGGGCACTAGCAGCTCCGTTCCACATTACACCCACCGTCATAGTCGTCGTCCGAGTCTCAGCAAGGCCATAAACTAGCCCATCCTACAACACCGTCCAAACAACACATGGGCCGCAGCGTGCGCTTACGTACGACCGCCCGCCGCCGGCCAGCCGGGCCCCGGTGGGCCTACAGGCCCAACGTCTGTCACGTGTGTTGGCCCCGAGCAATCCTATATATCTTCCAGAAGAAATTTTTCGTTGGAACTTCAAGTATTTGAGATTCGTGCAACCCATCATAATCATTGGATCCCCAACAAAATTCTAGGTCTTCCATCTCCTCCCATCCTCTCCCATCCGCCGCCGTCACCTCCACGCGCCCGCGTGGGGGCCCCTGTGCGCGCACTCGCCGGCGACCGGCGGCCGACGAGCCCCTCCCCCGACCTCCTCCGCCGCGCACCGCCGCCGACGCCGGACTCCTCCGCCCTGCGCGCCATTGTCACCACCACCCCCGAGCCCGCGCGCCATGGCCGCGAGCCGCGGAGCTCCGCCGCGCGCCGCCATGGCCGCGGGGACCGCGCCGCCGCGCCTTACCCCGCGCGAGACTTGCGCCGCTACGCCATGACCGGAGGTGGAAGAAGGAAAAATGTTGTCCCAACTTTTCTGAAAAAATGTTGCAACATTTTGCAAAATGTTGACAAAAAATAATTGACCAAACCAACATTTTTAAAAAAATATTAGAACATTTCTAAAAAATGTTGGAACAGAAGAAATTGTTGTCTAACATTTCTAAAAAATGTTGCAACATTTTGCAAAATGTTGACGAAACCAACATTTTTGAAAATGTTAGAATATTTTTTAATTAATAATCATAAGTGGACTGGTAGAAAAATAAGAAACATACATTCAGTTGGGTTTTTGTGGGTTGGAAGTTTATACCTTTATCAACCTTCCGGTTGCTATGTAGGAGCTCCCGTTGGCCCACCTTTTGAGTTCACTCGGTTTTGGATGGATTATCCCACATTTTAACATTTTCAACGTCAATCAAATGAACCGATCTAACTAAATTTTCAACGTCATATGTCGTTGAGTAAATTATCAAAAAATGTTCAAACATACTCTTAAAAATGTACATCACCTTGACTTTCTTATATAAGGATTATTTTTTTTAGATATATCAAAGTTTGTGCATTTACATGCACGCAACTCATCAACTCCCTCTCCCTCCTCCTCAAATCCATGGCAAGCAAGAAACCGATTGAAGCATAAGTCGACAAGAGTAGCATTGGCGTCTCCATCACATCGGTAGAGCCAAGTGGGAGGACTTTTTTCTCCAATTCAGGCCCTGTTTAGTTCCACAAAAGTCCCCAAAATTTTCGCATCGCAGACCGTGCTACCTCTCACAGAACACGTTTCCCAATGTAAAAATTTCACCATTTTCACCAAAAATTTAACAAACTAAACGGTGCCTCAAGATGGTTGACATCAAAGTTGGAAAATTCCATGTGAGAGCCATCTAGAATATGATCAGGTATTTATGTTTCGGAAGGGGTTTTCATGGTGCCAAGTAAAAAGATCCCCAAAGAACCCATTCAGCTGTCATCTAGTAGTGGAAGAACACGGTTTGGTTGCGAGCGATATTTTGCCGGAGCCTAGCAGGTGGTAGCGGTGGCAAGGTGTCGGGAGGGGAAAATTTATGTTCTTGTTCTTATTTTAAAGTGTAATTGTGATTTTGTCATTGTTTTTTTAACTTTGCAATTTTACCTTGATTATTTTTAAAAAGTCACTGCAATTTTGGCTCTAATCAATAATCAAAATAAAGAAAAATACACAAAAGTCCAAGGGTAAAACACAATAACTTGTGATTAGATCAAAGTAAATTCAGAAAATAAAAATAATGGTAGAAAGGTAAGATTTAAAAAAAACCTATTTCCCCACTGGAATTGCGCGATTGTTTGGGCCAAACTGGTTGTTTCAGCAATTGCGGGCCGACTTGTTTGCTTTTTAACTCTTTTTATGGTACATATCTAAATTTATCTTTTGGAATTTTTTTTTCACAAATATGGTTCTTAGGAGAAAGATTTAAAAAAATAGACCCTGACCTCAACGGCGTAGTCCGTGGCGCCGTGGTTACACGTCTCGACGCCATGACCTTTGGTGCGAGGTGAAAAATCAGCGATACTTTCAATTTTAGAGCCCCATTCTACATACAAAATGTTTCATATCATAAAAGAATTTCAAAGTGGGCTGATCAACACTGTTTTCAGTTGGGATTTTCATTCTGCCGACAGCTTTAGTTTCAATTTTCGGAATCCAATTTAAATATGTATACTCACTTATCTTTGATCAACAATTATTGTAAAATGTTAATTAAGATGCATAGATTCCATTTTGCATGTTGCAAACCATGTCATACATACAAATTTCTTTATAAAAAATTTAAAATGGGCTAACTGACACTATTTTCAAACATAGGATTTGTGACCGCCTTCATAAGAAAAATCCTAAGTCCGAAAACAGTGTCAGTCAGCCTACTTCGAAATTATTTTATGAAGAAATTTATATATATTATGCGACAAACAACATGTAAAATGTAATCTATGAACCTTAATTAACATTTGACAACAATTATTGATCAAGAAGAAGTGGATTTACATATTTAAATTGGAGCCTCAAATTCAAAGTAAAGCTGTCGGCAACAAATTGAAAAATCTAAGTATGAAAATAGTGTAAATCAACCCACTTTGAAATTCTTTTATGAAAAATTTTGTATGTAAGTTGTGTCCAACAATATGCAAAATAAAATCTATATTTGATTTAACATCAACAGTTGTTGACCAAGAAAAAAATGAGGTTACATATTTAAATTAGAGCTGTAAAATTGAAAGTATCACAGGGCGCCAAAGGTCATGGCGTTGGGACACGTACAACCTATTCGTGGCTAGTGGCTAGTACTAATTTGTTCTGCGCGAAAAAATATCGTTGTCTGGCTGGTGACATGTGGCTGATGTTTGATTTGTTTTTTTAGAAAAAATTACGGCGCGGTGGTCAGAGTCCATTTTCAAAATCTCTCTTAGAGGGGTATTTGTGAAAAACTAAAAAAAAAGTTCAGAAACATAAAAGTTGGGATTGCGGGCGGGCGCTTGCTGGGCCTGGACCTGGAGCGATCTGCTGTCTCATGTCTGGTGGGTTCCAGAGTCCAGAGCACGGGCACGACGCCCGGCAGCTGTGGTCTGTGCCTGACACGAGGGACCCCGCTCGCGAACCCTAGATCCGAAACCCGCACTCTGGCACGCGAGTACGCGACTGCCTTATCTCCCCGTGCCACCATCGGCGGCCGGAACCGGGGAGCCCCGTCGCCGGCCACGCCCCACCGCTAGAGGCGCCCCTCGGCGGCATCCCGTCGTCGCCGGGGTCTCGACTCGGTGCACGCCAACCCTTCCGACGCTGGCAGCGCCCGCCTCGCGCCGCCGACGCTGGCGGGTGGGAGCCCCACCGTCCTCAACTCGCAGATCCGCTGACCTCCCCAGGTAATCGAAGCGCCTGCTCCGTGGGGAACAAGTTTTTGTTAGGTTTTGTGCGTAGCTTCTCCTTGAAATCGGCTTTTTTTTTTGTTGATCCGAGCCGGGCACACGCGACCGTACAACTGCGGACCCGGACTGATTTGGTTGTTCTCTGCTGGTTCCTGAGGGAAAGAAAAGGTTTTTCTCTGCTGGCTACTCGATTTTACAGCATCTGCTGTTTGTTTGCTTCAAGCAGTGTATCATGGTGTGCCCTGAACACCTCTCTATCCCTTATTGAGAAAAGGGATCAACTAATTCAGTGGTTTCACATGGCCCTTGCATTAGTTTCTAGCAATGATAAAATTTGAAGGGGATTTCATCATGGAAGCTTTGTTTAAAATGCTCAAGTGCCTATTATGTGAGCTATATATATTTTTTATTATGCCAAGATTATTTAATCCGAAGTAGTTTGTGGTGGAGAAGTATGGACTGCTCGAATTACTACAGATTGCCATTCCTTTCGTTCACTAGAGTACTATACAATGTCATTGAGTCATTTTCAGAGTAGCAACCTTATATTTGCACGTGAAGCCTATATTTGTGGAACTGTTGCTGAATTTGAACTCCTGCTGATTGTTGTTTTGTTACTAAGCACCGCATTTAATCTCTGGGGATGTATGTTACCTCTCTTATGAACTTGGTCTTACGGAAATATGGAGAAACCGGGTCTCATGCAAGACATGGTGTTGACACAATCTCCAACGAAAAACAAGAGAGGGGAGGGAGGAGAGAATTTATTACGGCCGCGCATCAAGATATCATGGGTTGGAGGTCGTTTCTAAATGTCTTGATGATTTAGCAATATTGACACTACTTATGGACACTGTGGGTTGGGACTGGCCTTACTCCATCCATCCAACTTTGATGCGCAAGTAACTTGATAGAAATTCAGTTTTGATCTGCGTATAAGGTTCGGCACCGCCACACTGGTGCATTGCTAATGCAATGCATTCACTCAGTTGTGTCACCCTGCCCCCTCTGGCTCTGTCGTTATGCGCGCGTGTGTGTATGCATGCATCATGATGCCTGGTTCCATGCACTCCACTGTTGCTATTAGGAGTAAAGTCGGCTGCGTTGATGAGTAAATGGAATACATATACGATTTTGTTATCCTTGGTCTTTGTGCTCTTTGCTTATGTGCTGATCAAAATTGGATGGATGGAGTAAAATTCTTTAGTGTCTGTTAGCATCTTGCTGGCACATGGAGGTTAACCTTGATTATTTTAAAGATTTCTCACCATCTCAGTTGCTCGCACATGGAGTTTTTAAGGAAATCAGCTAAATTTAGCCTAATCCTTGGACTTTGTCTCCTTGTAGGAAGCTGAAACATATGGGGAAGGAACAAATTGTAGCTGTTCTTCAAATTGGTGGAGAATTCACCACTGATGCAGATGGTCATATGTCCTATTCTGGTGGAGAGGCACATGCAATGTTTGTCCAAAGTGACTGGACTTTTAGTGCATTCAAGCAAGAGATGTCGTCGACACTCAACAACCTGAAACTCGATCAGTTTGCATTCAAGTATTTCCTTCCAAAGAATGATAAAACCTTGATATCTATTTCCAATGACAAGGACCTACGCCGCATGGTTGAATTCCATGCGGAGTCAGAAACAACATACATTTATGTTATGAAGAAAGCTGACAACAGGTACTTGCCTACTTTCACAAATTTCTTGTAACCACACTAACAAGTTGCAGGATGACATGATGCATTTTTTGTTTCAGGTCAAAGAATGCTGTTGCTGACTCTGGCACTCCTACAGATGCCTTTGCTATTGTCCCATCGACTCAGGATGGGTCTAAGAGACAAAAGGTTTGTGCAAGCTGGAAGAATGTTATAACTGGAGTGGGCCAAGTGTTTGAAGGTCCTAAGGATTTCCGTGATGCCTTACATAAGTATGCCATCGCACATAGATTCCATTACAGATTTATCAAGAATGATTCATCTCGTGTGACTGCTGAATGTACTGGTGAAGATTGTCCATGGAGAATACATGCTTCTAGGTCCCCTGCAAAGAAAGAATTCATGATCAAGAAAATATCTGAAAAACCTGTGAATCAGAAACAGTAAAAAGCCATCGGTTGGCTTCTCAAAGATGGGTTGCTAGTGTCATAAAAGAAAAGTTGCGTGATAGTCCAAACTACAGGCCAAGAGATATTGCAAATGATCTCCAACGGGAGTATGGACTATGTCTGAACTATTCACAGGCTTGGCGTGGAAGATCAATTGCTCAAAAAGAACTTTATAGCTCACATGAAGAAGCATGCAGTCAGCTACCTTGGTTTTGTGAAAGGATTGTAGAGACAAACCCAGGAAGTGTGGCAAATGTAGCGGCTTTGGAAGATTCAAAGTTCCGTTTCTTTGTTGCATTCCACGCATCGCTCCATGGTTTTCAGCATGGTTGCAGGCCGCTCCTGTTTCTTGATGCGATAACTGCAAAGCCAAATAAGCACTGGAAGCTACTGGCTGCTACTTCGGTTGATGGTGAAGGTGACATGTTCCCAGTTGCATTTGGTGTTGTGGATGATGAGAGTCGTGAACATTGGCAATGGTTTCTGCAGCAATTAAAATCTTCACTTAGTACATCTCGAGCTATCACATTCATATCCAATGGAGAACATGGACTTTGGGATGAAGTATCTTCAGTTTTCCCTGATAGTCATCATGGCTACTGTGTGGAGTTTCTTATTGAAGAATTTAAGAAACAATTGGATGATGCATGGACTGAGGAATTAAAAGATGCTATGGTTGAGCATCTTAAGAAGGCCATATATGCATGCACTACAGACGAGCTCGATCAATATATTGAGCTCATAAAAAATGCATCTGATAAGCTTGCGGATTGGCTTTTGGAGATCAACCCTGAGCGGTGGTCAGATGCCCGTTTTAAGGGGGTACGCCATGGACAGTATTCATGCAATATCTTTGGCACTGTTTCTGAGTGGATTCCCACGAGATTTGAGCTTTCAGTTGTGCAATTGGTTGACACGATAAGATGCAATCTGATGGAGATGATGTACACACGCAGGGAGTCTTCTAATGGATGGACTGAGGTATTAACTCCATCAGCCAATCAGAAACTGCAGGAAGAGGTCAGCAAAGCTCACACGCTAAACGTCCTCCCAGCAGAAAATGATGAAAATGGTAGTAACATATATAAGGTCTGTGATGACTCGGTTAATATTGTCAACCTTGCCACATTGGATTGCACCTGCCAAAGGTGGCGTATTTCTGGGTTGCCGTGCATGCATGCAATCGCAGTGATCGAGCGCACCGGACAATATGCATATGACTACTGTGCGAAATACTTCACGACGGGATGGTACCGCTTGACCTACTCCCTGTCAATAAACCCCATACCTGATGTCATTGTGCCTCCTACATTAATTGATCCTGCTCAGAGCCCAGCAACATACCCATGTCCAGTTCGAACCCGCCGCCGGGTCGGCCGGCCCAAAGAGAAGCCAGCTGATCCTCGCATTGCAATCAAGAGGGCAGTGCGCTGCAGCAGGTGCAAGGGTTATGGCCACAACAAGGCAACTTGCAAGGTTCCTATCAGCACATAGTCTTTGGTTCAGCTCTGCAATGTACATTAAGGTGGAAAGTTGATCGCGTTATTCTCTGCAATGCTAGTGCTTCTGTTACTTTTGATAGACTGATATATGCTCTAGTGTTCATTTTAGCTCCAAACTGCTCTGTATTTTGTCCGATGCTTAGACTAACTGTACTCAGTTCGTGAAGTAAACATTGTGGCTGACATTGTGGAAAGGGTTGGAGGGTATGTTCAATGTTGTATTGCAATCCAGTTTGATCCTTTTCTTTCTCTTTCTGGCTGATGTGTGCCTGTGTGGCTACCTTACCATCTCAACAAGGTGGGAAATAAATTAATATTCGAAAGCTATTCTCGTTCCTTGGAGCACTTTAATGTGGCCAATATTATTTTGGTGCTGTTCATCATTGTTCTGACATTCTACTTGTTCTTTCTGGAGCAATTTTTTATCAACAAGGCACTGGACATTGGCCATTCTGCTGTTTTGGCTTGTCTGCGGTGCTATGTTTGTCGAGCTTAGACTGAGCAAGCTTCACACTAAGCATATAATTGTGTGCAACTTTGTTCTGGGCCGGTTCATTTTTGTGCTGCTTCAGCCTGTTTTGAGTCCGACAAGATCAATTCTATTTGTTGATATTAGACTGAGTTCAATAGAGGAGGCAAAAACATTTTTGCCTCCCTGCGGCCATTGTTCGTGCAATGCAGCATGCAGCTCCTCCAACAGAGGAAGGCAGAAGGCAATTTGCATCCAAGGAGAGAGATGTAAAATTGCATCTCCTCCTCAAACACATCCACACGGGAGGGAGGCCGGCCAGGAGAGGAGGGAGCTCCGGGCGTAGCCGTGTAGGGAGGAGGGGTGAGGTCGGCCACGAGGGGTCCTGCCGGCCGTCGCGAGGAGGGCGGGAGGGGGCGCACCGGGCTGGGCGCTCGACGACGATCCGAGCGCAAAGGGGCAGAGAGAGGAAGGAAGGGAGCAAAGGAGGATGATGAGCACGAGCTGGAAGACGGAGCTGGGCCTCCGCCGCTGCTGCCCCAGGGCCTTCTACCGCGGAGCTGGCCCGTCCTGTGGAGGAAAAGGAGCAGGGGGCGCGGAGGCGGAGGAGCCGGGGAGGCGGAGGCACCGGGGATGCGAATGCGATCCATTCTCTCTGTCGGAGACGGTGGGATGCGAAGGAGATTGCAAATACTGTTCATGTGAGGTAAAAGTTAATTTGCCTTCCAATTTTGCACTACTTTGTTGTAATCAGTATTAGTTTTCGTGTTCCATGGATTGGGACACGAACCTTTGTTAGGCTGTTGTGTTCTTTTGATTTCAATATCTTACGCTCCAAAGGCAAACGGCTCGTCTTGTTCGTCTGGTTTATCAGTCACCCGTCAACAATACTTTTCTCTCAGAACAAATCAGCACAAATCACCAGCCAACCAAAATCAGCACCAGTCACCAGCCCATCGAACAGGCTGTCCTACTTTGTTAATGCATTCTTAAAAAAGACTTGTCAGAAATTGTGTTATTATCGGTTGATGACATTGTAATACTCCCTCCATCCCATAAAGACTGAAATTATAATTTTTCTAGAACAGATTAGTGGTGGCATGAAAAGATTCTAATATTCTTATTTGTTTGCAAATACAATAAGTTTTTACATGTAAATCAGATCTGATCACTTAAATAGAAAGATAATTAAATTCATTTTGTAAGATTGTATTTTTATGGGATTTAAAAAAACTAGAATTGCACTCCTCTTTAGATGGAAGGAGTAATGAATAAAGACTTGCCAGCACGGTGTTCATTTGGACAAGATTTCATGAAAAAAAAAGAATAACACACGACTTCAGCATACTCTCTCCGTTCTTAAAATTCTTTGTCCTAAGGGTCATCTATTTAAGAAAGGAGGGAGTATTAATTTTCTCCTTCTGCCAGGCGTTCTGAGACTGACTCCAGTGGATGCTGCAAAAAGGGTGTGGATCTTCAAAATGCAGAACGAATTCTCACTATAGCGAGTCTAGCGGATGCTGCAAACACATCTTCGTTTTGCGCTCGCACCTCTCCTGTTGCTCATTCTCGGGGAACACGGTAACTTTCCCCATCTCAACTGCCTCCTCTCCCCTCCTCTGTCACATCACCTCGCGCCTCTTCCCTGGCCGCCGCGGGTGAGCTGCGGCTGCCGCGGGCCCTGGCGGCGGAGGCGACCTGCAGCGCATCGGGAGAGCCGCAACGGTGGCCTCGAGCCCCACGGCGGAGGGGAGCTGCGCTGGCCTCGGGCCCCTGCGGCGGTCGCGAGCCCCGCGGCGCAGATGAGGTGGTGGCCGCGCGGATCCGACGTGGGCCGTCTCGCGCAGCTCCTCTAGGACGGCGCGGAGGCGGAGGAGGAGCGGAAGCGAGTTGCGACACCCGCTGCGCTCCAGCCCGTTGCGCGGACGATGGCAGAGAGTAGACCTGAGCATTCCACGGGCCGGGTCGGGTTCGGGCCGGGCTGAAAAAATCTGATTTTTTCGGGCCAAGAAAATCCTGCCCCATGACCGTCCCATGGGACGCGTCGGGCCTCAGTTTTGGGCCGGGCTTGGGCGGCCACCCGCACATTTTGTAGTGTAAAATAGCTAAAAACAACATTTTGGACCGGGCTCGGGCCGGGCTAAAAATGCTCAGGTATAGCGGAGAGGGAGGTCGCCAGCCCCCGGAGCTCCCTCCCCTGCCGCCTCCTTCCCGCGACGACGTCTCCTTCTCGGCGAAGCGAGGCAGGGCCCGCGGTCGCCAGATTCGACGCCGGCCACCTCCTTCCAGCGAGATCTGGCGCGGTTGCGCTCCACGCGCGAGGCGAAGCAGCGGCTCGGCGGCGACGGCGAGCTGCTCGAGCTCCATCGGCCGTCGCACGCCCGTACTCCCTCGCGAGGTGCTCCACGGCGGGCCCCTTCCTCGATTCTTCCCCTCTCCTCTGCGACGTCGAGCTCGCCGGCGCGGTTGCTCAGCAACGGCGACGAGGTGGTGTGCCGTCTGCGTGTTGCCCCGGCGGCCTCCTCCTCTTCCCGCGGTGACGGCGAGCTGGTGGTCGATCTGTGTAGGGCGGCGTGACCTGCCGGCGGACGGAGCGAGGAGCAGCGGAGGGACACGAGGGAGACGAGAGCCAGGAGGCGGAACGCGGGGAGGCGACTGTCTCAGAGGATGCACGACGGGGTGCAGATCCTCTGCTGGAGGGCCTTCTTCTTAGGCGGACTGTTGCCTTCTCTTTCTTTTGCTCATTGGTAAGTTTGCAGATGCATGCGAAGCTGTTCGGTTGGCCGTTTCTCAGCTTATTTCAGCTCGTTTCGTCTTATTTTCTCTCATAAAATACTATTCAATCTACCAATCAAACACTATCAAATCTACCAGCCGAACAACCTCGCAATGGTGAACACTGCTGGAGTCGGTCTGGCGCCCTTCGTGCGCCGCGCGCGGCCCAAGTACGCGGCGGCGCCGCTCTCGCCGGCGTGCCTCCACAAGCTGGTAAGCACGTGGCCAACGGCAACGACACGGCCTCGTCGTTACATTACATTCCGGATGTGCTAACACGCCTACGCCGCGTTGTATGCAGCAAGTCCCCGGCGAGTTCGCGACACGGCTCGGCGGCGCGGCTGGAGCGGCGGGGGTCGGTGACGGGGCGGCGGCGGCGGTGCTGCTGGTGAGCCCGTTCGGCAAGGTCTGGCGCGCGGACCTGCGCCGCGCTGGTGGAGGCGGCGGGTCGGGGACGTGGCAGCTCGCCGGCGGCTGGGCGGAGTTCGCGGCCGCGCACGGCGTCGGGGCCGGGTGGAGCGTCGTGCTCAGGCTCGAGCGGCGCGGGGTGGCCACCGTCCGGGCGTTCGACGCGGCTGGCCGCCTCGCGCGATTCTGCACACCTCTCGCAGGTGAACATCATCGGACACATCACATATGTTCGGCTTGTACAGTGCTGCTAGCCTGCTACCAGTAAAACAAAAAACGGAGCTCAAGCAAACTTGAGCTGTTAATTTCTTCAACAATTTTCGCATGGATGCGCAGGGGTGGCAGCAGGCAAGAGCAGGCCCCGGTTCATCAGAGTGCTTAATGCTGACGACCTGGAAAAGATGGTGACCAAGCTAAACCTTCTTCGCTTCACAAAATGAAAATAATGTTCTGTGCATTGCTTCTTTTAATTGTTGTCAACATTCTTTCAGAGAATCCCTGACAAGTTTGTGCAAGAGCACCTGGCTGACACTCACCCAAGCAGCAAGAAGGCCATGCTTTTCAGCCCTCTTGGCAAGTTCTGGCACGTCGAGCTAGACCGCGACCAGCCGGGCGTGCTGCTCGGCGATGGCTGGGTGCGGTTTCTGACGGCTCATGGTCTTTCAGAAGGGAACATCCTGGTGTTCAGGTATGAAGATAACATGGTGTTTACAGTTGAGGTGTTCATGCCGAACGGATGCCTGAAGGAGTATGAAGCAGCAGCTGCAGATATGACTGATGATGCAATAGGGTGGCAAATCACTGTGCCTCAACAAGGTGAGCCAGCTCACTGCCCAAGTCCTGAATGGCTTCAGTTATGTATTGCCACTTTATGATTACTGATCTTCTAGGTGGCAAGGAGCTTGGTGTTTCACTTTCACGTGTCAAGAAGAAAAGGAATGCCAGGAATGGAAATACATGCTTGGATGTATATCACAAAAGGCCGAATCGTTCCCCGGTTTCATTGAAGAAGGCTGTGTCGTCGAACAAACTTGTCAGCACTGTGCCAGGCCATTCATTCACGAAACGGTTTACCAGCTATGATCTTACTCGCCTGTTTGTGAGCACTACATTCCCTGCTATTTCTATATAGTTTAAGTGTCTGATAACCATACTCGATAATGAATGAGAATTTACACTCAATGCAAATCAGTCTCCTTGTTCCGTAAAATTCTGAAATCTGATTTTGTCTGTTAAACAGATGATCAAATTAAAGGATCAAATTTCAAATTCTCCCTTAAAACATGCTACACAGATTTGGATAATATGCCTTTTGATAATTTTGCAATGCATTGAGTTAAATGGTTACTGTGGCCTGGTCCTTAATTGATAATTCAAACCATTGCAAGACAGGTACCTGATTCTGATGTTAAAATGAAAAAACACACTTCAATAAACAATTATAGTTTTCAGAAAAGTCAACAAATCCGCTACCATTTTCCACTTGTTTCAAGCTAGACAAATGTGCTTTTACTCCGTACAAAAACTCTACCGGAAGTTCATGTTAAGAACTCCTAGTCTTCAGCATATACAACTAGTGGTACTTGCAAAATCTATTTTTCCAAAAATAGTCTCATCCCTATCTGAAATGTTTGTAAATTGTGATAACAATGCAGGCTGTGAAAGGGTCATTTTGCACTTCACTTGGTCTTTCGGGAGCATGTGAACTCACACTGAAAATGATGACGGGCGACACAAGATCTTGGCGGGTAAGGTTCAACACCGCCAACACCTATGGCTACATAACTGGAAAAGGTTGGATAAGGTTTTGCCGTGAAAACAAGCTAAAAGAAGGAGACAGCTGCACCTTCAGCGTCATCGAAACAACTGTCTGGCATGTTACGATTGTGTCCAGCTAGTAGGAAGCTAGGAGTCAGCCCCAGTATTTTGCTCACCAAGTCCACTTGTCACAGGTCAGCTCATGGTCAGTGATTACCATGTGAATATTAGTATGTGAGAATGTATAACTCAACTGATGGTAGTCCAATGAATGTTTGGGTCACTAAAAGTATGAAGCATCAGTATGTTTGTAATGCTGGCAGATTAGTTGATGCACATTTGTAGATGTGCCCTTAATCTTTGCCCAGTGACCATCTTCTGCATCTGCTAATCCCAAGTTGTTTGCGTATCTGTTGTACATACCTGCTCAATTCTGTTTAGGAATCAGAATAGACAATAAGATCCAGAAGTTCAGAGGATAAGAACACATGTTACTTGAGCTTGTTTCGTAGCAGGGAATCGATGCTCTGTTCAGCTCTTCTGCTGGTTCGGAGCAAAATCTCTCGTGTGACTTCAGTCTGGAACTGGTTCCTCACTAACCAATGCAATCTTTGTTCCAAAAAATCTTTCACCAGGATGACGGAATATCACTCTTTTCAGATGAACGCGAGTGCAAAGATCTCATAAATCCTACTAATTCTGATGGTTGCCGTGCAGAACAGTTGTCTTTTTGTTCTTTCTGGTTTTTTTCTTTCTTCAGATTCAGTGTTTACAGCTTGGTAATAAGATCAGCACAAATCTTGGTTAGAGCCAAGTTCCTGTCACATGCCAGATGGTATATTAAGCTGAAGATTTAAGTAAACATTGTGCCAGTGAGAAGCTATCCCAAGAGATTCCATACTAGATGAGAATCAGGTGCTCAGGTTTAGTTCACTGAACAATACAAACGCCTCCGATGTCAAAATCAGGAAGCATAGTTTATTGGCTTTAGGGTGCTTAATTAAAGAATCATTCAAAAACAGAAAAGGGGAACCTTTATTAGGTGAAAAGGTTACTAGATTGTACTTGAACTACTAGAACTACTAGGTTAGTAAAATCTTAAGGTTTATTCCAGCAAGACTATAGAATTAACAATGAGGTTAATCTTTTCCAGAAACCTGGTGTACTTTTTCAGAGAAAACTGGTACTCCCCAAGTACAGAAAGGCCCTTGCCAGCTCCTAGCTGTACAACAGTCTGAAGATGGCTCTCCTCCGTCCAATGTTGCCAAAAGCGATGGCACAGTTCATTCTCTCTCTTTTTGTTCCTCCAACAAAAGATAAACACAAAAGAACGTCCCAGATGCTATTTGAAGCCAAGACTTGCATAAAGTATCCGCTGGACATATATAAAAAATGATTTCAATCTGAACTATGGAGGCATATATTGGTGTCCTTTAAATATCTTCATATAATATCTTTTGCTTTTCAGAACTAAAAAGTTCGTTCCAATAATTGGTATTTGTTTTGTGCAAATTTTAAATTTGATCTGATCATGAATTCACGACTACAACTCCCGCAACTGCGATAGTTTGTGGGAACAGGAAATCTTGCCGATGTCTCACAATTTGCACAGTTGAAAGGGAGAGTGTTCGAGTATATGCCTTGGGAACTTCTACTTTCTCAGAACGATATCTCTACCATCTCTTGGGAATATTCAGATTCACCGGTCTTGTCCACAAAATCTGTGGATTGACAGTCAAAGACACAGAGTAATTGGTAATTGCACCCTACCAGAGAATGTAAGTGGTATAAACTTTATAAAGTGGCCCTGAGTACCGGTGATTCGGCGCCATTGGTGTACAAAGCGACGATCTTTTCGGATCAATTTTCAACAAGAGGTCCAATGAATTGTCACAAATCATTGGCTCGTTCTTATCTACCAAGAGGACATTTGGCATGGGAGGATTCGAATTCGATACCCCTAAAGCTTCTCTCTCGAGAATACATGATACCCTAAAATGATGATGGCTAAGGGGGAATTTCGAACGTTAACGGAAAGAAAGGAGGAGAGCTCAGAGACAAATTCATGTGATCCCTCTAGGTTGGATCGACCCTTTTGCCGGGAAAAGCTTGGTTCACATGTTGTTAAGAACCTGGATGCTCGCGATCCTTGTCGACCGTGTTAATTAATTGTGTCGATTCAGATGTAAATTTGAAGTTTTAGTGGAAATCAAGACAAAATTACGTCAAATCTGATGTGTATTGTGTGATGGGTTTAGATTGCGGCCGAACATATGCAGAATGAAACAAATTGCAGGCAACACATCACACAACACATCAACAGAAAAAAAAAGTGCTCGGAATTCAGAATCAGCTCATTGCCAACTTGTGATGGCTTGAAGGAATTGTCACGGAAGCGAGTACAAAAGGTGATCATGATCAGCTAACGTGACACATTGATCGGCCGAGAGACATGGTTACAACATAGCTAGGATGGAACACGGTTCTGGCCTATGAGACGGGCCGGGGACAAGTTCACGGGGGCAAATGTGTTCATCACCAAACTTTTGTCGGAGAAGATCGCCATGCTTTCTCATTTTTATGATTCTTTAATTTAGTGGTGCATTTTGTGGTCAAGTAGTAGTGTTTTAAACCGCGAGTGGTACGAAGCTGTAGAATATGTTCATTGCACCGAAAAGACTATACGATCGACAACCAAAATGGCACTCCATTTGTGGGCAGAAATTCTTTTCTGTTTTGTAGCGCGGACATTTCAGAGCTACTATATGGAAAAAGAGTGAGCGTTTTTTATTTTGTTCTGAAGAAATCCCACGCCATTCGTATTTAGAAAATAGTTTAATGATGTGAGATATATACTCATGTCGAGCTTTGAAGAAATGATAATTTGGCCTGTCTTATTCAGAATCATTCAGATATAGATAAAAATATTTAAAATTGTGGAAGCAAAAGTTTCATAAGGTTTTATAAATTTAATTAAAACCCAAATTTAAACTGCTCCACTGAATAATTTATGAGAAGCAAAAAAAAAAACTTTGTAAATCTCACTTGGGAGGAATAATAATACAAGTTAAGTTGCTCCACTGAATGTGTTTGATCACAGTGTTAGTCTATGATTCCTAACAAAATTCCAATTTGCTGTCCTCCAACTCTGTTAAATATCAGTAATAATAGTCATCCATTGTATGTAGACATGTAGTGCTTGCCAGAAGAAGAATTGCACCATGAGATGCTAACTCAATGAAATATGTTTACACACAGTAGATTTTTCTAGTTTCCCTTCAAACTCGGTTTAATTTTCATCTCAACTATATTATTGGATAGCCAAGGAAGTAACCATTTATTATTCTGTATGGGCCACTATAATTACATGGCAATTGGAGGCCATTAGTTTCTATTATGGATTCAGAATTTTGTTTTGTTAGTTCAGTTAAACGACGCGCATCATGTGTTGTGAATTTGTGATCCCATTTCCATCTAGGTTTTACTGATGAAACTGAATATGGTAGTATCAGCAAATTGAAACTGAAGACGCGACAGTCAACAGACTAATATAAGTTGAACTGTTAAAGACTAGGAGACTGTGTTATTTTGTTATACTCGAGAGGACACAATTAGATGCACTGGGAAACGAAAACTGAAACTCTGATGCAGACCAAGGAGGAAGGCGGTATACTATTGAACAATTCATCTCTTCACACACTACTGACATTTTTTTTAAAAAAAAAACAGCGACTGGCAGGAAATCTGCCCGGCGTGTATTGATAAAGAACGTAAACAAAATTCACATGATCGACAAATGAACTGATGACCAGCAGTCACAGCTCTTTTCTCGATCACTTGTTTTTCTCAAATCTTAATAGCACTCATCAGGCCATCACATACAACTGATCTAATAATACAGCAGAATCACATGCCATGCCACATGTCAGCCTCTCAGGAGAAGATGATAAAAATTAAACTAAAGCAAAAAAAAAAAAAGCAGCTACGAATTTCATTTCAAAGACCAAACATTCGTATACATCTAAAAGATCGTCCAGCATTGCTTTTATTTAGCATAAACAGATTTACACATCCTTGCATAGTTACACAGATTTTAGCATATAATCCATCCATAACTAGCCATGCATGAACTTATATCATCAAACACGAATAAATGGCAGAAGAACCAAGTAGAGCAGTAGCTAGCCATCAGCCGGAGACTGGCAGAGAAGCAGTAGAGATCGACTAGCTAGAGAGACTAGAACAGAGAGAGCCTGAGACCCAGGTAGACTACTAAAGATTTCATCATTCACAGGTGATCGACCTTGCCGGTGTTGCGGCATGGACGTCTCGCATAAGCTGCTCAAGTCTCCACGAACTTGGTGGAGGCGTGGAACTTGGCGATGAACGCCGACGCCTTCATGTCGACGTCCCGCTCGCCGACGTACCACAGCCCGTCCTCGTCGCTCGGCCGCACCTTCGTCTTCGACGACCGCCGCAGCTGCTCGTACCCCGGCTCGTCGGCGTCGTACCCTCCCGACGATCCGAAGCAGGAAAACCCGGCTCCCATGTCGGCGGTCGCTTGGTCGGAGTTGCTTCTTCTCCGGCCTGCTCCTTCTTTTTCCTTCCTGCCTCTCGCTAATAAGCTTCTTCTTCTTGGAGCACAGACAGTTGTCAGGCACTAGCAGTGAGCTCACTAGGAAGCTGCCGCTGCTTTGCTGCTTGTCTTCGGAGGGCGGCCGGCCCTCCCCGATTTATAGGGGAGGGCGCGCTCGCCGCGGACGGCCAGGATGCACAGAATCGCCTCTCCGGCGGCATCCGACGGCGGGGATCGGTCGCCGCAACGTGCGAACGACGTGTTGTGCACGTCGGCGCGAGGCAGAGAGATCTCTACACAGACGACGACGACGACGGTGAATACCTGACTGCAGAAAGATTCTTCCTTTGGAATTTTTTTTCTCTCTGAACTCTTTCTGAAGGTCTGAACAGGGTAACAATGCAGTGGTTTTGGCGTGATGCTAACTTTCTTCAGATAATTGGATTTGAAACGTCGTGAATAAATTATGGTAATAATGGAAGGCAAACAGTATTTGATGGCTTCGATATATTCACAATCAGATGAAGTCATCATGAACCTAGCTAGCTACCAATGCAACTAGCAAGCTAGTCCTGCGTTTAACGTAGAGCTAATTTTTAATCCTTTCTGGCATCACGTAATTCAGATAAGGGATCGATCGGTTGTTGAGATGAGAAAAAGTTTAAGGCGATAAGCCGGCATCTCAGAGTCACTAATACGTCCGGTCATTTCAGGGTCATTTTTTATAATTTGTTGTTCATCAAGATTTGGCCTAGCTATCTATGTGGTGAGATTACTACTATTCTTCACTACCTCATGCATGCAGTAATCGGGCGCACAAGTTTTGGACCGTATGTAGCGACTTGATTTTTGCATATATGTAGGTGGCTGCACTTTGGCTCCCTAATTATTGTACCCTAATAAAGTGTTAAGCAAAATTCTACAAGGTCGCGTAACGTTGTTATTTGTGTTTGGTCTTATCGTCTTCGCAGGTAAAGGTATAAACAGAATTGCCCACCTTTCCTTTACAGCTTAAGCTACTTTGACGACGGCACCTTGCCTTGAGCAAATTAGTTGCTTAATTGCTCAAAGGAGACAGAACAAGCATTCACATAACTCTTGCTTATATTCCTTATTACCATATATAGGACAGATACAGTCTCATCTAATTGTTCTTGTTCTGCCTACGTACCTTTAACTTGCATCATTGCACATGATGTATCCCACAGCAAGCTACATGTACCTCCAGGTCAATGCAAGTAAAATAAGAGAGATTAGTACCAGTACCATAGTTTGGTAGGACCGGTCAAAAGAAGAAGAACCAAAACTTCCCAAAAGCTGCCACTAATCCCATTGTTGCAAAGTGCAAGTTGCAAGCAGGCTGCCCGCCTAGCTACAACTTTGACAGACTTTTGAGAAAGAGTCCTTGCACGGCTTGCATTGGCTCCTTCTACACGCCAAAAGTGAATGCAGACACACTGCATACATGTATAATGCATAGCATGCTGTAACCACAATGCTTTAAGATGGCAACTTTTGGGCAGAATCCTGTGATCGTGATCTCTTCATCGGATGTCTATGTTAGGCGAGAGCTATGCGCGTAGACAGATGTGGTAGATACATATTTTTATATGTAGCTTGATTGCTTTTTTGTGTTTTTTCTATAATTTTTTATTTGATCATCTAGCTAGTTGGATGTTGCACCAATTGTATTTATCTGTTGATCTCCAGCTGTCATCACAAAGAATCATCAGACACTAGCGAGCAGATGAACCTCTCATGTATGCTGTTCATGCATGTAGGCCTGCTTGCAGCTTTGCAAAGACATCAGGGCACTGACTGAAAGAATTGGAAGGATTGTAGATCTTTCTCAGCTAGATTCTGCACATGGAAAATCTTTTACCTGTGCTAGGCTGTTACTACCAAAATGGTACTAGCGAAATTATGTCTGATCTCCTTTTATCTATCTCTATATATACACAACAAATCCTGTCCAGAGACACAGTGAGTGCACTATAAGATTTTGGCCTCACTACACCTACTTTTTGTTCATCGTTTGTCATTTCTTCACCAGCAAACAGACCAAATTACCCTTGTTGCGCAGACTTCAATTCCCTTTCTACTCATTCCATCTTAGATTGAACATCGAAACAACAATTTCCCGTAAAAATTGCAGATTAGAAGCATGATAGAAGGGGACCGAAATGGTTTTTTAGCTCATCAAAAGTGAAAAATGTGCACCCCCCCTCCCCCTCCATTTTCCCTTGGACCTGAATGGTTTTTTAGCACGTCGCACGCGGGATGGTAATATTTACTAGAGTGAGAATCAACACTGGCGCTGAAGCCAAAAGAGCAACCAAGAAAAAAACGCCTGTTCAAATTGAAATAAATTAAAACAGGGGCGAAAATGATGAGGGCTGGTGCTATTTCCTGGATCATATAGGTGCTTGCAGTGCTATTTCACTAACACAAAAAATTAATTATTGGTGTTGTTTTCTGAACACTGCAAATTAAACGAGTGCTATTTCCGGGATCCCCCCTGGAGAACGTAGGCTAGAAATGGGAAACTACTAGCTGATGATGACCAGCTTAATTTACTTGTTGAAACTCTAGCATAGGTCATTAATAACCTTATCCACTATAGATTACGGGTTCTCTAAAGCTTTCTCATGTTAGTCTAAGCAATGAAAAATATCTACTGCATAGTTTTTCATGCAACAGTTTTTTCGCACTTTGTATATATGCTTTTACATATATAGTTAGTACTAATTAAGTAGGGCTTTCATAAAAAACTTTTAGGTAATAATAATATAAGATGAGTGAAGACAAATTCCACATCAACACTAAATGTATCAGTGCTTCCGGTAGAGGGACTAGGTGAGCTTAGTCATAGGTAGGTTGGGTTTTGAAAAGAAAACAAGAATAACAATAAGAAAATAAAAAAAAACCTAGATAGGGGCAATAGTGCTATGATCTAGCAGCTTGAACTTGGCCTAAGATGGATTAGGGTTCGATGTCGTTAGTTACACAAACTGATTTTTAACATTTCAGGATTTCAAGAGCTATTGTGCTAGTTCTACCTAAATTCACATCATGTCCTCTCATAATTGTTTTTGAGCTAATACGGTAGCTTTAATTGCAGTCTCTGTATACGAGATATGCGTAAACATTGCTTTAAAATAAACTTTCTCACAATTAAAAGATAGCAAAACTGGGCATTATACATTTGGCATTTGTCCTTCCGGACTAGAGATATGAGTAAAGTAGCACCCCTATAAACTTGCTTTTTAAAGCAGCGCCTGGGACAAAAGAGGGTTTAGGAAGTGAGCTTTTCTAGGCTCCAAGCCTCCAATTACCTGAGTGGCTATTGGGTGCTACTTTGCCCAAAAAGATGCTTTCCTTTTAACCTCTCCACTTAAAAATTGCTTTCAAGTGCTCTTGCTTTTGTTAATTCCTCGGGTTGATGTTCTAATGGGTTTTATCTGAAAGCTACAAGTTGGTAACTCAGGAATTATTCCCCTAGGTTATAGAGTTTACATATTTATTGGAAATATAGTCATGTAGCTTTGAAAGTGCAAATCGATATAAATAATTGTTTAAATCATGATCATGATGTAACCAAATCATGAGAAGCAAACCCCTATGGGTGCAATCTCAACCTCATCGGCGATGCATCCGCATGCTGATATAATAGATGGGGATTTTATGGGAATATTTAATAAGGAAGAGTATATATAAAAATAAGTAGGAGCCTCCTCTGCTGCCTTCCCTCAAAAAAAATTAAGGAAGAGACGATGCAATTTTCATGTTATGGGGATGTTTAAATTTTAATTGGCATATAATCATGATAATTAAGCTAGATGGATGTTGTTTGGGTTGGAGTCGACGATGTTTGCAATTGCAAGGGAAAAGGAAAAATAAAAAAGGTATATGGTGAAAAAGGGTACATGGTCCATGGTCCATGTGAGGTGTAGGAGAGAGGAGAGACTGGCGATTAAGTTAAGCGCTAGAGGCAACGTTAGCTAAGGGTGTGTTTGGCACAACTGTGATTGTGGTTGTGGCAGCTCCGGCTGTGGCTGTGCTGGTGGAGCGGATTCTCCAGTGAATCTGAAACAGTTTTGGAAAAGTGTTTGGCAAAACAGCTTCTCTGGCTGCGTAAAAGGTGAAATGTCCATAATACCCTTCCTTTTCCTTTTCTTTTTTTCTTTTTTCCTTCTAATTTTTATTTCTTTTCTCCCTTTATCTCCATCGCACCCCGTACCTCCCTTTTCCATTCGATCCCCTTCCCCTCGCTCCTGTCGCCCCATCCCCGCCGCATGGGAGGTCGTCGGCGCTCTCCCCCGCCTCCCACAGGCCTCCCTCGCGCCGTGGGCCGGCCATGGAGGCGGCCTGCGGAGATCCGCCTCCACCGCGCCCGCGCCCACCGAGCTCCCTCCGTCTCCACCGCGCCCGCCGGCCTCCCGCCGAGCTCCTCCACCGCGGCCATGGAGGCGGCCCGGGCGGAGGGAGGCGCGGGGAGGGAGGCCGCCGGTGGAGGGAGGCGCGGGGAAGGAAGCCGCCGAGCGGAGAGGGAGGAACGTCGTGCGCTCGAGCCGCCGTCCGCCAGCGGCGCTCCTCACAGCGGCCTTCGCCTCCACCGCCACCCATGCTCGCCGGCCGTCGCATCGGGCTCCTCCACCGCCGGCTACCGTCCTGGGTGACCTCCTCGGCCTCTCCTGCAGCCCCGCCGGCCGCCCGTGGGCCCCTCCCACCCGAGGGTAGGCTTGGCAAACGGCAGGGCGAAGCGGGTGAAGTTGCCCTTTTGCAGCTTCGCCCGGGCGGAACCGCTCTAGAGAGCAAAAATACGGGAGGGGTGAAGTGATTCGGGGGGGGAGCTGTTTTGGTGGAATGTTTGGCACAGCTTCACCCAAAACAGCTTGCGAAACTGCCAGTGAAGCTGTGCCAAAAGCACCCTAAAGCTTCTTTACGGTTGTAATCTTGGATCAAAACTTGAACCAATCAAAAGAGAATAAGATCAGCCTAACAGGTGCAAACAAGCAACACTGATACACAATCATTCGCTCATCTTGTTATGAACTTTTTTTTAGATTACACAGTACAACACAGACGTTCACAACATGCACGCGCACTCATCCATATGAACACACGTATGCAAATCCTACCTCTATGAGCACCTCCGAAGGACTGAGCACCGGCAGATCTGGAGATTCCCGAAGTCACCACTGACGCCTCGTCGTCGACGGGAACGTCGCTTACCACTTAATGCATAACGCCGGAAAATCTCGGAATAAATTCAGAAAAAGGTGCGAGCACCAAGATTTGAACCTGGTGGGTAGCGTCCCACTGGACCGTCCTACTATTGGACTACAAGTCCATTCGCTTAACTAGCAGCTTGCAGTGGAATAATAAACACACAGTGTCTAATTGATCGCCAGATAATATCTTCGTTTTGAGTTTTTTTGTTAGTTACCAAGCAGAGCACTACTCCCCTCCGTTCGGTTTTATAGTGCGTATGAGGAAAACGAAGATTTCCGGGTATGTAGTGCGCAGCGTTGGCCGTCACCCTTGGGAACTCGGCGGGGAGTTAGTTTGGCACGAGATTTTCTGTTAGGCGGCTGCGGGAACGAATCAAAGAAGGCCGCTGCATGCGTACATGCAAATCCAGAACTGCATGCATGCAAATCGATGGAGAAACTTAATGCTGCGCCAAACTCCATCCCTCTCCTTGGTATCTGTACTAGGAGGCCATACGCACTACATACCCGGAAGGAGGGAGTAGTACATATGTGTACAGGGTTAAGCTCTCACAGGATGCTCCGTTTGTTCCTGAGTTTTCCCTTCCGCTTGTAATAAACACAAGTAAGTGAAACCTAGCTTGCTTTGACCAATAATAAATTAAAAATCCATTATTATCGTTGCGAAACCGTCATGTGAAAACAACTACTGCCAGTGGCAAGCTAGGATAACTGATAAAGCCGAGTGGAACGGGTGCAGAGGGAGCAAGCAGCGCTAGCCGCTAGCTGGCAGTGGACGTTTTGAAATGGCCGGGACACATGGATGGGGTGAAATTTGAATACAGACAGAGAACGGGTTGAGAATAAAAAGAAAAGAAAAACGGACCCAGAAGAAAGAGAGGGAGGGAGAGTTATCTACTAGGCTGGGCCATAATAGGCTGGATGTACGGTACTCAAAGGCCCCATCCTATCGTCGGCGATATCGGCCTTTGGGCTCAGATTAGCCCGTGGACATATTTTCCCGCGCGTGAAACGGTGGCCCCGGCCCAGCCACAAGGAAGGAAAGGTGGTAGGTAGCCCAACGGAAAATAAAAGACAAGACAAGATCACAAGATTATGAAACAGTTTTTTTTTCCAATATCCAATAGAAAATTAAAGAAGCCAGCCAGACTGACGGATACGGTCGTGCGTGTGTGTGGCTGGCTGGCCTCCCTCCCTCCCTCCGTCCCTCGTGCTCGAATCGGTGGCCCATACCGAGCAACGAAATTCAACGAGGCCAACGCCCTTTCCGACACGCAGACGTGCGCATCGCTTAAATTTAAAGTACTCCTTTATCAGCAGCAGTACTCGCAGGTTAGTGGTCGAGGTTCCACTAATTACTCTATACTATCCACGCGCTCCTTTTTCCACGTAAACTATCCCCAGTTTTTACTACTACTACTTTTTACCCAACCAAACTGCACCAACCGTTGACTGAGCACGTTGGTGGAACAGGCAACAAAGCACACAGGAACGCCTGCTCCGCTCCGCCACCGGCGAGCTGCAGGGGTCATGACGCAGCAGGGCCTCCATCGCCGGACTCCGGGCGCGCGACGACAAGAGAGACGTAGCAGGGCCGCGACGATCTCACGCGCGCACGATGAAAGTCACCGGAGTTGACGTCACCGCGTACGAGAGCGCAGCCGCCGCCGTACGTGGCGGAGGGACGGAGCCAGTAGGGCTGTAGGGGGGCTGGCGGGGGCCATGGCCCCCCTCATGATTCTATTTTTTCTACTGAAAACACTGTAGATCAAGAAGAATTTAAACTTAGATTCTAGTGTTTACTTCCTTATCTACCTTTGCTGGCCTCCGCAATCCTTCAATCCTGGCTTCGTCTCTGCGTGTGGCGGCGGTGGCAGAGCCTGCAAGTCAGCCGTCGAGAAAGCGCAGCGCAGGTGGTGGTGTCGCCGGGGCAGCTGGGCGCGCCAGACATCACTGCAACGTGCCAACGCGTCGACAGGGTCCAGTGGTCACAGAGTCCGGTCTTCCCCTTCCCCTCTCTCCTCTTCTCCCCCTGCAGAAAAAAAGAAGGCCTGGAACCAAGAAAACAAAGCAAACAAATACCCCGCAAGTCGAACAGAGAGAGAATCACTCCGTGATCCGCACAAGTTGCCGCGCCGCGCGTGCTCTAGTTAAAAAGTTGATTAAAACCACACTCGCCCAGCAGTCCGCGGCAGCCGGCACAGCGAGCATAACATCGCCAGCGAGGTTGCCACTGCCACCCCCAACGAGGAGAGAGCCCAGGAGGCGCGGCCAAGGCAGTTCCACGGGAGCCCGGAGCCGAAGAAGATGGCCGGCGTTCGCCCCGCCATGCCCCAAGGTACGGCCATGGACGCACACCCACCGTAGTACCGTACCCACCCCGCTTCATCCTCCCGTTTGCTTGTCTCATGGTCCTCGCTCGTTTGCTCCTTTGGATTGTTAGTCAGCTCTCAAACCGCGTTGCTAGCTAACCACGAGCAAGAACATACCTCTTCTTCTCTGCTTGGATCGATTGCTGTCGCCGCAGCGAGGAAGCATGATTTATGGGAGCTTGCATGCGTGGGATACTTGTTGCGACCTTGCAAATTTTTTGGCATTTGTTTACTGGCAGCATAGATCTCAAGGAGTTTACTATGCTATCGTTTTCATGCCGTCCGTCTGTTGCCCGACGCTCAGCCCCAACAACACAGTAGCAGATAGCTCAGTTGACGACAAAGGCCTGATTTTTTCCCCCATTTAGCATCAGCGAATGTATGGTGCGCCTGTGTTCGAGTAGTGGTTGGTGAGTCGCGAATGGATATACCATGCATGTCTTCGTTTTCGTTGATGGAGAGTCAGCACACGGGAATTGCAAAAGGAGAAAACGACGTTCTTGTTGCCCTTGCCCCACGAAGCCCCACGAACACGAGGTACGAGTAGAGAGTGGCCCTGCAGCTCGTAGCCGCCGTGCCGGTGAGTCGCGACTCGAGAGTCATCAGGTCAGCCTTTGAAAGCTCTCGCGGGGCAGCTCTGAGCCTGACAGCGAACTGGGCAGGTGGGGGATCCAAGTTTCTGTTTTGCCCTCCCTTTTCGATCTCCTCTTCCTCTTCTCCCGCTGGAACAAAAAGAACTGAATAAACTACGCCGTGCGCGATCCGCACACCCCGGCGGTCAGGACTCGGGATCGGAGCTCGGAACAGGAAGGATGGCCGCCGCCGCCGCCACCACCACCCTTCGTCCTGCCCTGCCCAAAGGTGCGCCGGCGCCGCCATGGACACGCTCAAGCACACCCGTTTCATCCTCCCGCCGACTCCTCTGCATGCTTTCTTTCGCTTCTCCTATTTTGAGATCTCGACTAGTTTGTACTCTGCACTATCTTTAGTCCTGTGAAGCTCTCCTTCTCTGCTTGTGCTTGCTTGAATTCCAGTTGGTTAGGTTGAGACAGACAGATATAGGAGCTGGGAAGCTCGTGCCCTTGCGGATTTTTTTAATCTTTGTTTCCTGCCAACGTAGATCTACATGAGTTTACTATATTATCGTTTTGATGATGCTGTTCGTTGAAGCGTTAACAGGCCTTGATTTATTTTCACTCTTTTCTCTCTCTCTCTCCCCCTTTTGGTATGAACGGAGTATGTATGATGCGACTGTTCAAGTAGTTGGTGAGTATCCAAAAAAAGCTCAGGTCTTTGGATGTTTTAGCAGCGGCAAGTGTTGGGTAGTTCCTCACTTTTTGTACAGCTTGAAATCTAATGGTAGCCTGAATCGCTGGAAGGGGTCGATTTGGGTCCTTATCAAGCTGTTGGATAGATCATAAATCTGGTTAGGATTAGGAATCATTTTGGTCAAATGTCAGATAGCTACCCATTGTTCAGATATACTTGCACTCATTTGATTTCATTATTTTGAGATTGCCCCACAGTGATTGTCTAGATTTTATGGCAGTTAACTATCTTTGGACCTCTCCACTGCAGCAGCAGCAGGGCCAGAGCAAAGAGCTTCGCTGCTCAGCACGCCCAAGCACAGGGGCGGCGTTGCTGCGAGTGGGAGGAGAAGCCTGAGCTTCGCCGCTAGGGCCAGTCTGAACACAGGTGCCAAGGTGAGCATCCCGAAGCAATGGTACAACATCATCGCGGACCTGCCGGTGAAGCCGCCGCCGCCGCTCCACCCGCAGACGCACCAGCCTCTGAATCCCAGCGACCTGTCGCCCCTGTTCCCCGACGAGCTGATCAGGCAGGAGGTCACGGACGAGCGGTTCGTCGACATACCCGAGGAGGTCATCGACGTCTTCGAGCTCTGGCGCCCGACGCCACTCGTCAGAGCCAGGAGACTGGAGAAGCTGCTCGGCACGCCGGCGAAGATCTACTACAAGTATGAGGGGACCAGTCCGGCGGGGTCGCACAAGGCCAACACCGCCGTGCCGCAGGCGTTTTACAACGCCGCCGCGGGGGTCAAGAACGTCGTCACTGAGACTGGCGCCGGACAATGGGGCAGCGCGCTCTCCTTCGCCAGCAGCCTCTTCGGCCTAAACTGCGAGGTGACCACGCATTCTGATCTTCTGTTCTTGATTGAAATGTTCCGATTGCATATTTGATCTCATGAGTGTTCTTGATTTTATCTGGCGAGAATTTGACTGCTGAATCTGTGATGGCACGGCACGCGCGAATGCAGGTGTGGCAGGTGCGCGCGTCGTTCGACCAGAAGCCGTACCGGAGGCTGATGATGGAGACGTGGGGCGCCAAGGTGCACCCGTCGCCGTCGGAGGCGACGGAGGCCGGGAGGAAGATCCTGGCGGCGGACCCGACCAGCCCGGGCAGCCTCGGGATCGCCATCTCGGAGGCCGTGGAGGTGGCGGCCACCGACGCCGCCACCAAGTACTGCCTGGGCAGCGTGCTCAACCACGTCCTGCTCCACCAGACCGTGATCGGCGAGGAGTGCCTGGAGCAGCTGGCGGCGCTCGGCGTGGTGCCCGACGTCGTCATCGGGTGCACCGGCGGTGGGTCCAACTTCGGCGGGCTCGCGTTCCCCTTCATGCGCGAGAAGCTCGCGGGACGGATGAGCCCGGAGTTCAGGGCCGTGGAGCCCGCGGCGTGCCCCACGCTCACCAAGGGCGTCTACGCCTACGACTTCGGCGACACCGCCGGGCTCACGCCGCTGATGAAGATGCACACGCTCGGCCACGACTTCGTCCCCGACCCCATCCACGCAGGTGGGCTTCGCTACCATGGAATGGCACCTCTGCTCTCGCACGTGTACGAGCTGGGGTTCATGGACGCCATCTCCATACAGCAGACTGAATGCTTCCAAGGTACCATGCTCTGCTCTGTTTTGCTTTTCGATTGCGAGAAACTTGGCAACAAGGAAATGAAGGAAACAGTGTAACATTTGCGTCGTGTTTGATGAACTGTGGAACAGCGGCGCTGCAATTCGCACGGACGGAGGGCATCATCCCGGCGCCGGAGCCGACGCACGCGATCGCGGCGGCGATCAGGGAGGCGCTGGAGTGCAAGAAGACCGGGGAGGAGAAGGTCATCCTGATGGCCATGTGCGGCCACGGACACTTCGACCTCGCTGCCTACGAGAAGTACCTGAGGGGCGACATGGTCGACCTGTCGCACTCCGCCGGAAAGCTGGAGGCGTCCCTCGCCGCCGTGCCCAAAGTCTGATGATGCTGAAGAGAGATAGTTGCAACTGGAATGGAACAAATAAACGATTGATGTTGAGTTCTTGAATGAGATCTTGGGATGCTTGTGAGATCCAAATAAAGAATGAATGAATAAATGTTAGAAAAAATAAAAATTCGAGGGAAATGCTTGATAGGGATTTTTTTTCCTTGAGAAGATTGCTGGTATGCTGAATTTAATCTTTGAGAGCCTTCGGCTCTCTTTTTCTGCTTCTTGCGCGGTATTTTTCTTCTCACAACAAATTAACCGTACAAATCAGCAGAAGATCTGCCGAACATTACTTTATGAGCTTGCTAAAAGAACATAACTTTACGAGCACATCTTAGCAACCACTCGGTGTCTCTGGATTATCTTGTGTTTCTCACCTTCTTGCTACACTCGCTACATTGAACTATGTCCACTACAACCTCTATTTCAAAATGCAGCAGTAGGGGAGAATTCCACCTAGAGAGAAGCAACGCGAAAGCGGGAGTTGACAAGGGTGATACTGTAATACCCCTTTATTATTATTATTACTATTAATAATACTACTACTAGTATCATCATCATCATCATCATCGAAACACCATTTAGACGCAGATGTTCACAAACAACATGCGTAGTCCCCTACAAACATATGGCACAACTCTACTCCTATGAGCACACCTTTCGAGACCGATGAAGCCATCACTTGCACCTTGTAATCGATGTGCACGTCGTCTACCATCAAAAGCACAAACGTTGATTCAGTTCTGAAGTAAATTCAAAAAAATTCGAGCACTTGGGCTAGGTCGAGGACTCAAATCCTTGTGGGTAGGTTACTTAGACTTGGTTCACATTTTATTATATAATATATCTTATCTTACATATTATTAAAGTGAGGACCGCTTCTGCCTACTTTTTTTTCGTGGATACTATGTGTCGCTTCAGCGATAGATTCACCCACCGTCGCGTCGTACAGATGTGAGAGCGGGCGGACGCGGGACGGGAGCCGCACTACCGGTACGTGGTTTGTTCCTTTTTTTATTTTTTCTGTTTATATTTTTATTTTATGTTACTCTTTTCTCTCTTTTTCTTTTGTTTTCCTTTTCCTTTTCTTTTTTATTTTGTTTTTAATTTCTTTTTTTTTTGAGAATTTCTATTTTCAGTTTCTATTGTTGAGTATTTTGCTTTTTTCTATTTTATATATTTTGTTTTCCTTCTCTCTCCTTTTTAACCTTGAGATTTATCTTTCTATTTTCTCTCTTTTTATTTTTCTTTACTTTCTTTGTTTAATTTCCCTTTTTCTTGTCTCTTTTTATTCATTCTTTCCGTTTTATTTAGTTCTTCTATTTTTAATTATTTGTTTCTCTTTTATTTTTTTGATTTCTTTCTTTTTATTCTTCATTCCTTTCTTTCTATTTTTTAGTTTCTTGTTTATCTCTTTTTGTATTTCTTCTTTCCTTCTATTTATATTTGTTTCTATTTCTTCTTTTTTTCTTTATCTTTTTTATTTCTTTTTTCAATTTCTCCTTTCCTTTATTTCAATGTTTCTTCCTTTAGTTTATTTATTTATTCTATTTGCATGATCTTTTGTGATATTTAGTGTTTCATTTACTGTTTATAAAAATTTTGTTCATATTTTTAACTAGATAATTATTTTTTAGGTATTCGATTATTTGTTTACTATGATAAAGTTACTATGCCATATTTAACTTGTTCTAACAGTTATTCTGATTTGTTTTGACATTTCATTTGTTTGTTCGAGATGACATACAAAGTTGTTCTGGTCATAATAATAACTTGGTCTGGTTATAATAATAACTTGTTCTGATTATAATAATAATTTGTTCTGGATATAAAAATAATTTGTTCTGACCCTTATTCTGATTTGTTCTGACACTACATTTGTTTTGTTCGAGATGACATAGAAACTTGTTCTACATATGACGTGACTTGTTCTGATTTTTAAAAATGTACAGTTAATATTTATTCTGACACTTTATTTATTTGTTAAAGATAGAATATAAACTTGTTCTAACTATAATAGAATCTTGTTCGGACACTTTATTTTGTTTGTTCGAGATGACATACAAAATTATTCTGGACATAATAACAAGTTGTTCTGAACGTAATTCTGATATGTTCTGACTCTTATTTTTTTTCAAAATGATATGCAAACAGTGACTTGTTCGCTGTAACAATAATTAATATTTGTATTTAAAAAATATTTTAAAAATTATTTTATCAAAACATAGTCAAGTGAGATCTTATTTTAAAGATCTCAGTAAAAACATCTATTTTTTAAATTAAAATTTTATTTGAATGCACGGTTTAGATTATATATTTTTTTAGTTTTTGAAATAGATTAGTTTGAGTGGAGTCGCGTGCCCTCGTCTCTCCCCCACCCCAGCCCACCCCACCCCGCCGCAGTTTTTTGTCGCTAAAGTGACGAGTACATTGAAAGATCCTACTCCCTCCGTATCAAAATATTTGTCGCTATTGACTTTTTTGCAACTTTGATCATCCATCTTATTCAAAAAATTATTACGAACATGTACAAAGGTAAGTCAAGATTAAAATACTAATAATTATAAAGTATCTAGCAAACAAAATAAATCATACTTGCATAAATTTTTGAATAATATGAATGGTCAAAATTATAAAAAAAGTTAATGACGAGGGAGTATTTTTTTTAGTTTGGTCCAACTTTATTACACTAGCATGTGAGTTTTGTTTTAGTTTCTCTTTTACCGGTGGAATCCATATTTAGGGTGCGTTTCACATAGCTTCACCAGTAGCTTCGCGAGCTGTTTTGGGCGAAGCTGTGCCAAAACCTTCCCAAAACAGCTTCGGTGGAGGGGCGGCCGGAATTCGCGGTGACTGGAGCGATTTGGGGGAGGCAGAGCCAGGCTTCGCCCGCTCCGCCCTCGCTCCGCCACGCTCTTTCCAGCCTTGCCCCCGTGGGGTCCATCGAGACGGAGGCCGCGGTGTGGGCATAGAGGAGGCCGCCGCGGTGGAGAAGCTCGGTGGCGACGCCACGGTGGAGGAGCTCGACGGCGGCGCCAGCTCGACGACGCGGACGAGGTCGTGGAAGAAGGGCGCGACGGAGAGCTGGAGGAGGGCGCCGCGGTGGAGTAGCTCGACGGGGGCGCGACGTAGTTGCAGGGGCGGCGCCGCTGAGAGTCGGCCTGTAGCCGGCCATGGCTGTGACTCGGAGCTCCTCCGGCCATGGCCACCGCTCGCACGCTGCTGGGCATAGGGAAGGTTCTCACCTCGCCACGGGTCGCTGGAGCGTGTGGTCAAGAAAAAGAGATCTCCAAGAAAAATGAAAGAAGGGATGACAGTGAGATATTTTGGTGAGCAACTCCTGGAGGAGAACATAGCCACGTAGCAAGAAAATTTTGGTGAGCAACTCGTGGAGGACATAGCCACGTATAAAGAAAGAAAAAAAAAAGAAAAAAGAAAAAATAATAGGAAAGAAAAATAAAATAAAATAAAATAAAATAAAAGTGAGGGGTATTATGGACATTTCACCCTCTTACCTACATTACACAGCCAGAAGAAGCTGTTTTGCCAAACGTTTTCCTAAAACATATTCAACTCCCCTACAGAATCCGCTCCACCGGTACAGCCACAGCCGGAACAGCCACAGCCGGAACCCTGCCAATCGCACCCTTAACCTGGTTTCCTTCACGCGCCGGACTCCGGACTCCCTGAAAATAGGACCTCTGTATCCTAATCTCCTCCTACTACTGCACATGCATAGAATCATCAAAACCGAAAACGGATCGAAACTCAAATAGAAATTAAAGGATACCGATTGTGCTGGTGGACGCCAGCTTTGCTTAGCTGGTGCATGTCACACTGCAGCTCAAACATCGAATGCGCAGGGCAGCATGGAGCAAAGTAGAGAGGTTACTGTAGCAACCGACGTGATAAAAGATGCACAGGTTACTGTAGCAACCCGCCGTGGTAAAAGGCGGTAGGGCTCCCGCCGTTTCAGGTGGCGGTAAATCCCTACCGCCATTTACAGTGGTAGCCGGAAGTTATTTTTGTCAATCTTGAGGTCCGCCATATAATTTTTAAAAATCGTCGAAAAAAAAGTATATTATTTATAAAAATTCCTGAGCAGAGTTCCATGGGCTGGGCCTAATGCTGCATATTGCTCTTTTCTTTTGTTTCGGGTGAACGATTTTATCTAGTAGGCCGGCCCATCCATATTAGAATCTTACTTATCTCTACTGACCTTTGGTCTCCAAGCCGTCAAGGGTTTCGACTTTCGACTCGGAATCCGTCTCCGGCGCCGGCAACCTGCGACGGCGGAGCTCCGCCTCGGCCTCATCCCAACCGCATCCGCTCAGGCAAGGTTTCTCCTCTCTGATTCAGGTGAGGCCCCGAATCCCCCTTCTCCTCTGCGTTCTCAGCGGTTTCCGGATGGAGAGGCTCAGACCGTGGCTGTGGGTATCAGATATGAAGAGGGCGGCGCCGTCGGAGGAGCCCCAGGACGTGTCTTCCGGGGATTCGTCGGGCTCGGATTCCGACCAAGAGGCTGGGAAGGGGAAGGGCGGGAGCGTTTCCAAAGCTGCTGCGGCAGCAGGAGGTGAGAGTTCTATTTTCTTTTTGCTCTTTTCTTTTTAAAGGTAGAAGCCTAGAAGGTTAGAAGCTGAGAGCTATACGGTGATTTGTTGACTCTCAGTACACTAATCTCCTTGCATTTGCGTCGTTTGCTCACGGATAAATTGACGCCTTGGTATGGTTGATGGGTAGTCCACCACTTCACTGATTTTGTTGAAATTTGTGTGCTCTGCTTTGGCCCTGAGACGATTGATTGCTCAATTATGAGTAAGCTGGTCTGTGCGTTAGTTAACTGTGGTTTCTTTTTCAGCTTGCGCCTTCCCAATGATGCAACATAGGTTATAAATCTTTGTATCGGCCATCTATAATCACATATTACTTTCTATCCGTGAAGATCGTCTCCAATGGAGTGCTGTTTACAATATTTGTTGTTATTAGATACGAAGAGGGGGGCACCACGTGAGGAACCGGAGGACGTGCCTTCTGATGATTCCCTGAGCTCGGATTCTGACGATGAGGCTGCTAAGGGGAATGGTTGGAACGCCTTTGGACTGCCCAATTCCTCCAAATCTGCTTCAGCAGCAGAAGGTGAGAGCTGTTCATTCGTGATTTCATGAACACTTCACATTTGTGTGTTGCACTCGTGGGTAGGTAATGAACTGATATGGTTGATGATGATTTACTGTCATTGTTGAAGTTTGTTCGTCCTAATCCTGATTATGAGTATGTTAGTTTTCTGATTTTTAATCTTCTAAGTGAAGAAACATAGGTCATAGACTTTATATTTGCCTTGGTACATGAACGCTTCTTTTCTGAACCACCTATGAAGACTGTTCTGCGTTCAAATTGAGTGTAGAAGAAATAATAAAGAAAGTTGTTGGAGATACGTGATATCTGTTTGCCTTACAAAACTAGGCGTGCAACTGCTAAATCTGAACAGGCATCACTCTAAAAAATTGAGTGAAGTCTATGATATATCTTGTTTACCTTTAGCTACCTCTATTTCAGTGAAGAATTGTCAGCTTGTCCTGTATGTAATCTTGTCCTCAAGTTATTTGGATTGAAGTTTTTTTGTCAAGGGGCTCACAGTTGAATCACAGTTGAAGTGGTAAAGGCCATTGGCTGAGGGGCTCCCACCTAGAGTTCAAATCCTAGGTGTGACACCATTTACGCTGTGGGGTACTCCTCTACAGTTTTCTTTTTTAAAAAAAGTTTTGAGTGATGGTTCCATATTAATACAGTTGCAGCTTTGGATTTTCTTGGAATAATTAGGTTTTCCTTTTTTTTTTATAAATTATGGTAGCACTCCTTACCTGACCCCAAGTTCTTAATCTCAGCTGTTTACTACTGTAGCTACATAGCCGATACCTGTATCTGGTTAGCCGATACCTTCAGGAAATTTGTTCCTGGATCTTTCTGAGTATGAATTTATGCAAATAAGGAATGTGATTTTAGATATAGTTGTGGTTTTTGTTTTTTGCAATTATAGCCAAATATCAACTCTCAACGCATTTCTTGCAACTAAGTATTAAATTTGAGATTTAGAAAATGTTTGTTGGGGAAAGAAACTAGTGTTTCTTAACTGGGCACCTCTGAGACATGGACTGAGCTGTTGCAGATCCTCAGGAACGGTCTTTCTAATGTACTAATGGGATCATGCAGGTGCTCTGATCAGGAGGGCCGGCATGTATCAACATTACATGAAGCACATTCCGGTTCCTGCTTACCGTGATTCCGTAATCCCATTCACATCATGGATGGGACTCGCCAGATCACTGAAGCAGTTGTACAAACAACCCTTGCATTACCTCACTAATGTCCTATTGAAAAGGTGGGATCAGCAAAGGATTGGGAGTGATGATGAGCATCGGCGTCTAGATGCCATCGTCCACCCTGTGAGAGCTGAGACCCTAATTTGGGCTACTGAAGAAGTCCATAGGTTAACCACCTCTGGTCAGCACTTAGCTAGTCTATGGGCATCGGATCCCTTGTATCATGCTTACATAGATCCAGTGTTCCCTTCCATAAAGTTGGATTAGCAAACAAGTTGGGCCTTTTTTATTTTGTCTATTTTGGTACTGTTGAAGCTGACAGTTTTAACTTGCTAAATAGCAAGTACCAATAGTAATATGAACACCAGATGATTGTTGTTCCAAGTATGATAACTCATTGTTAGGGTTTATTTTAACATTGATTTTAGCTCTTGAACAGTAGCGGTGTCAAAGAGGAAGAAAACTGGTGGTGTGGATTTCAGTGCTTTGAGCCGTCATGGATACCGTGGTGGTCCATCTGTCCTGACAGTTCGTCCTCAGGAGGAATCTAATTGGTCATGGTCCACTGGAAAAGATCGTAATGACAAAGAAGATGCGCCTGAGTCCTACGAAGAACGGGAGCGCACGAGGGCTGCAGTAACTGAAGGAGAGAAGCTTATTGGTATCAAGAATGCACCGCCAAACCAGTTGCTATTAGAGAAAGACCAGAAGAATGCTTCCTTCTCGCAGAAGGAGAAACGCAAGAGGGACCGGGGGCAGGCCAGCAGAGGGAAGAACTACGTCGAGGAGGAGAAACGGCTCCTGAGGGGGAGTGGCGTTTACTCTGGCTTTGATACTTGAAAGTAAACTGCTACGAATGCAGTAATACTTCTAACATGTCTGCCTACAGAGGATAAATCCTTTGGTTTGAAGCTTCATCATGTGCTTTCTGTTGTTGTGTTGATAGTGGTGTGTCTGAGTGTAGGGCTGGTTAGCGTTTAGCTTCCTTTGATGTGGGACTTGTTTGGACTTTGGATTATATATTGCTACTCAAATGGTACTACAGCGATCTATATGCTTTTCATGCCCCTGCTGTTTCCTTTGACGGTTATTGAACGGCATTTTGGAGCTGTGACACTGATAAATAAAAATCAGGAAATGACAATCTCTCTATCCCCTCTAAGGCTCAGAACATATTTGCTCCAACCTAGAAGGCATCATTTTTTTAAATCATGCGATTTTCACAACTAGCTTTGAACAAGACCTAGCATGGTTTGATTAGTGAGTAGTATTTTTGTAATCATGTCATTGTTCACATTTAGCTTGGACAATACCATTGATGAGTGATTAATATTTTTGTAATCATGCAATCTTTCACAACTAGCTTGGGCAGACATTTACTTGATTGACAACTATACATAATTTTTTAATCATGCAATCTTTCACAACTAGCTTGGACAGACATTTACTTGATTGACAACCATACTTTCTTGACAACTGATACTTTTTTCGCCAATCACCAAAGTCGGGATGCTTTCAATGTACTCTTGCAGTGAAATGCTGTAGCTGCTGTAAATGTCTACTTGGCTTTCTCCAATGTCTCATTCATTGATGCAGTCATATACTTGCCTACTCTTCAGTCTCATGATAGACAATTTGTGAAGGAATGCCATTTATAACTGGACGCTGGCCGGTTAATTCATGCAGTTTTTGTGGGTCGGTTCATGCAGTTTTTGTGCAGGCCGGTTAATTCATGCAGTTTTTGTGCAGGAAATTAACCGACATGGGAAACACGACATGAGAAACATCCTCCGACATGAGAAAGGACATAAGATGTTTCTCATGTCAAACAAAAGAGATAAAAGATACTATATCAATGTGATCGCTGCCGTCTTATGACATATCTATCTCCTCGACATAGGTGGATGTCGATTATATATGCACTGAATCACCTGCTTTCCTTGAACGGATTCGCCGGTACCTGCTACGGATTTATTTCAGAATTGAGTATAGTTTGTTCAGTGAGTAGATGGTTTACCATGAAATCTCTCACATTAGACTGGAATCGTAATACCTCATTTCACTGGCAAACACAATCGATCGGTGATGTCTACGAAGTAGTGATACTATTTATGAAACTAAATGACTATATCTTTGTGCTAAGTGCCGGGAGGCCTGAGAGGCGGCGGCTCTGGATGTCATGTGACTATTTATGAAACTAAATGACTATATCTTTGTGCTAAGTGCCGGGAGGCCTGAGAGGCGGCGACTCTGGATGTCATGTGCATCGTATTGCGCGCAGGGACGGATCTAGCGGTGGGACGGGTGGGGCTCGAGCCCCCTACCGCTGTGGAATCCATAGAGCTCCCCTTAGTCTCTCCTAAAATTTCTGCTATGGATATAAAGATTAGAAGGGGTTGGAGGTTGAAGATGAAGTGTTTTTGGAGGTTGGAGACGATGTATTTCGCGAGATGGGCCAGTAGAATGCGAACTGGGCTGTTTCCACACCTGCGCCTGTCAAAAAAAGAGCCCAAATGGCCACCAGACAAGCCTTTTCTCTCCCCCCCCAGCTCCCAACATGCAACCGGCCCAGTTCAACATATTGCTCCAGTAGTAGATGCTAGGTAACAAAATAAAATTGTAACGTTGATTCTTGATTTATTTAACAAAACAAAACGTCATCTTAGTTCTACACCATCGCTTATAGTTTGTCAGCTCCCCTTGTCGAAATCTTGGCTCCGTCACTGATTGCGCGAGCGCTTCCAAAGGACTGGTGCATCATGTTTTATTCGCATCTAATTTGATGAAAGCTTTCTTGACCACCTTTGAGGCCTGGACGCCACGGCACGCAATCAATTCAGCCATTACTGCTCACTCCATCAGTAATGAGGCCATAACGGCAAAACACTCTCACTGATTCCTTTCAGGATTATCAGCATGATAAATAGCTGACACCCTACATGGTTCTCTCCAATGTCTCACGAATTAAAAAAAAACCGCTGCACAACTGTAACCTTGGAGTCTTTATCACCAGTATGACAGAAAAGAGTAGAGCTCTAACACTCTCGGACAATGAAGATACGTTGGTGTCGACACCGTTTATTTATAAAGCCGAATGACCAAGGACACCAGCTCAGGCAGACAGGCAGTCTCTGGTTCTTTGCTCGTTCTCATGCGTTTTATGGTTTCGCACCATTATTGCCGACGGGAAGCAAATCTTGCGTGCTCTCTTGATGCGATCCGTGTGACTCCCAATGGTTCTGTCCGAACATGGACGGTGTGATCGTTGGGCACAAGAAGAACCTGTCTGAAGTAGAGGTGGTGCTCAGGTGCACATGTAACATGATCACTCTGGGAGCCATCGCAAAGATGTCTAGTTTTTACTTTTGTACATATCGAGCGAGAAACGCCCTTCGGTTTTGCATATAATAACATGGACCGAAGAGCAGCGATCCATGGGTTAATTGTGCACGTTCCATAGCTTGCAGCCGGTTTTTCCTTAGCTTGTACTCTTTCTGTTCCTACGAGAAATTTTAGAGTGCTTGTTGTTTTTATGAGTCGTCCATCCAACGAAATCCAACGGTAGAAGTACCAGGAAGTACTAGGAAGTACCAATTTGGTGGGATCCACCACAAATTTTATTTAATATTTTTTAAATTCCGAAAGGATATATAAGTAATTTTGCATGATGCTGGCCGGCCGCGGGTAGCCGTGGGAATGGATTTTGGAAAATCCAAATCCAATTGGTTGGACCTCGTTGGACTGGGACTAGTTTGGATATCCAATCAGTATTGGAGTATTGGACTGCACAGCGCCGAGTTCATCAACTGTCGTCCGTCCGCCGATTGTCTTCCAGGAGGCAGCCGCGCGTGAGAGCTGTTTGCGTTGCTCAGACCGTAATGAGTGACGCAGCGGACTTTATATTCCACCACTCAGCACTCTCATGGCTTGAGCAGTTGAGCTTGACGCCGCCGCCGCCTTTGCCCACATGTCCGCCGCCGGTGTCACATGCCCTTCGGAGGTGCTCGAGCTTGTGAGTGGCGAGCCATGGTCACGTCGATCCGCTTTCTCCTCGCCGTCGTAGTCCACTCACACCTGCATCGCCTCGCCGCTAGCCAAGGTCAGGACGTCAGGTTGCGAAAGGCGCCATGGTCGTCATAGTAGCCGGCGATGGCCGAGGACACGGACACGAGGCTGTCGACGTCGACGCCGACGTGGTTGCCGTCGATCTCCCAGAACTCGTTGTTCTGGTCGGTGTTGAGCTCGACGCCGAAGAGGTGGTCGTCAGCGTCGCCGTTAGTCGTTTCGTTGACAAATGACAAGGTTGATGTACTGGCTTGGGAACGCGGCGGACAGGTTGTACTTCTCCGGGGCAATGAAGACGCAAATGTCGTGGCCGCAGACATCAGGGTCCGGGCAGAGGATGCCAAACACGAAGGACGCCGCGTCGAGAAGGACCTCGCCGTCGCCGGCGTGCCGTTGAGGAAGTGGAGGGACACTGCCGCCGAGAAAGAGCACGCGCAGGAAGACATGCGCCAGAAGAACGAGACCCTCAGGACCAGCGAGGCCGAGGCATGAGAACAATCCGAGGAGTTCGAATCGTAGCTACTTGCGGCAGTGACAGCTGTTGGAAACGCCCAGGAACACGCGTTCCACGAGTTCTCCTCTCGCCTCACCCGCTCAGGCGCTCACACGCGCCGGCATCCCGAGGAAGAAGATGAACAGGAGCTTTTTCCGGCGACGAACGCCGCGGCGACGAACGCCTGAGCGGGTGAGGCGAGAGGAGAACCCGTGGAACGCGTGTTCCTGGGCGTTTCCAACAATTGGTATCAGAGCTTGGTTGAGAAGCGGCCGGCGGCGAGGCGGCCGGCGGAGCCGCGGGCTGCGACACGCAGCGAGGGCGCGGTGCGACGCTACGTGCTGCGAGGTTGCCGGTGGCTCGGTGCAGCAGCGAGGAGCACGTAGAAAGAGGTAATGCAGCCCCGGAGGAGTGCTCCCGGTGGGCTGTACGCGGCGGCAGCGAGCTGAAGGTCACCGGGCCATGTGTCGGCCTGTGCGTGGTCAGTTGGCGGAGGTGCTCGGCAGCGGATCGTGCGTCGATCCTGCCAGGCGAGATGGGCTCAGTGGCGTGTGTGTCGCCGGAGCTGAGGAAGCCGGTGTGTGTCGGCGGCGGCGAAGAAGCTCGACGTGTGTCGCCGAGGAAGAAGATGGAGGTGCGTGGCGTCGATCCGTGTGGAGAAGGCCGCGTCGTTCGGGTGAGCAAGTGGCTCACGGTGATGCTGAGCGGGTGCCGCGGAAGACAGCGTGTGTCACCGGACAAGAGGCGTGCGTCGCCGACGAAGAAGGAGGCTGTAGTCGTGTCACGTCGGGAGGTCGTATTGGCGGCCGTGGCGACGTTGACGAAGAGCCGGCGTTTCTGTGAAGAGGAGTGCACACCATGTCAAGCTTAGGGGGGTGATTGTTGGCCATAAGCTCGACATGGGCTTGTGTGTGTGTCTGTGTCGCGTCGCGTTCGTGGCGTGCGCGTGTGTGTGGGCATGCAGAGTTGCTGCGGCCGAGTCCAATGTAATCAATAGAGAGGCCAAGATATAGGCCGGTGGTGGCCGGCCGCGGCGTTCGTCGCCAAAACACTGTTCATCTTCCTCCTCGGGTTCCCGTCGTGTGAGCGAGTGAGGGGAGGGGAGAGCAGCAACGCCGCAATCGGGAACGAGGCGGCGCGGAGATCCCGCAGTCCAGGCCGCACAGGGAGCGAGAAGGGAGGCCACTTGAGAGAGATATGGGATATTAGATTACCATAATATCCTTTTCTCAACTAATTTAATTTTTCAATTAATTAGATGGTGGAAAAATGAAATCACCTAGTACTTCCTACTACTTCCAAAGCACCGTAAAAGAGCTCTGTTCTTAAATATATGACGTTACTAAATAGTTTGTCCTAAACGTCATATATTTAAGGATGAATGTAGTATAAAACATGCATTGATGCATGGCGCATCTCACATGCATCAGCTTATACCGTTAATACACCAGAGGTGTGACAGGCCTGGATTTGTTTTTAGTAATAATGCAATCTGCCGAAAAGTAGCATATATAAATCACATCTCGTTTTTTCATGAGTTATCTACATCTTGGCGTTACATGTTGACATGTTGTTGCCTGTTATCTTTGACATTTTAGGACAACTTTTTGCATGAATAAAAATATATGCCTGTAATTACATGTTGATGCATACAAACGGCGCCCAAGGGCCAAATCACGGTGGGTCGCCTGTTTGTCAACATAATGGTTGATTACCATCACATGGTTATTTAGTTCTATCTCCAATGTCTCACGGCTGCTAACAGACTCTGCATGTAAATCAAAGTCTCAAGAGGCAGCGTAGTCTTTGCAAGGACGCCATGAAAACTAATCCGTATAATATGAAGGAATCAAGCAAAAGCAAAATGTCTCAAGGGAGGCACATAATAATTTATAAAGGAGAATGATTAAGACCACTGGTTCGCACTGTTTTACCCTGTGGCCTGTCCTCACGCATACGCGACAATTGTTGGCCACCTGTTATTTTTGCAGAAGTGAATTAAAACTTGCGTGCATGGGTGCCATTCTAGTCACATGATTCGTTTGGCCCTCGCTCAGGTCCTGTTTAGTTTCGGTAAGGTAAGGCCGGTGTCAACAAGAGGGTCGTAAATATTAAATAAGGTGCTACGTATGTAGAAGAGATGATATAGTATGATATTTAATAGGAGAGAGAAAATCAGAGTCATCCTCAGGGTACTTCCAACCTAGACTCTACTCATAGAGTCCATAAGTTGAAGACTTGAAGACTGTAATGCAAGAAACTACTCTCCAATGCAGAATTTGCAATAGTAGTTTCTAACTTTCTATAGATAAAAATATTTATTACCCACCACAAAAACATGTGATTAGTTGTGGCATCTCACCATGTGATCCACTCTACACCTCTTCATATCACCAGATCATCAAACCAAGAGTATTTTGTTCACCCACAATAGCATATCTCACCGGCAGCAAATTTCACCAGATGCAAAAATCGACCATAGACTACAAATTAAAATCAGAAAAAGAAAAAAATCTGAGATCCGCCGGTACTCCGGGCGCGCTGGGGAACTCATGCATACATGATATCATCCGGTAGCAATGCTATCATGACAGAAATATAAATTTCCACGAGTTGCCTCCGGGGCTCCTCCTGTGCTTCTGCGTCCTTCAGGGGCGTTTCGTCGAACGGGTTGCCTGAACGGACACAGCGGCAGGGATGAACACCAAGAAACTGAAACAAGAACTGGAGAGCGGGCAAGAAACCAACTGAGGCAACACCGAGAGGCTCGTGGCATTCAGATTCGCATCCAGGAACAAGAAGAGGTCACAGGAGAAAGCAGCACGCGATTCAGCAATCGAGAGGAAGATTGAAGAATGAACCGAGAGATTGATGGGGCTCGCTGGATCTATCGACGTGCGGAGAAAGAGCCGCACGCAGGTGGGTGCCGCGCGGGAGAGGTGCGCGCACCGCCCGCGGAAGAGGGAGGCGCGCGGGGGCGGAAGAGGAGCGGCGACCGGTGTACGGGATCCAGGACTCCACGCTGCCCTCACCCAACGGGAGTCTACCCATTTCTTGCGTCCTCGAGCGGAACGAAGACGCGACGTCTTCAGAAGAAACGAAGTCTTAATTTTTTTTCTTCTCTCTCCAGCGACACGTCAGCAAAAACAATTAATAGAAGGCTAATAAATGAGTTTGGACTCTATAATAGAGTCTGCGTTGGGACTGTCCTCATGACCCCGGTCGGTGCGGAGTCCTAGAAATGACACTCTCATAACCCTCGCACTGAGACAAAATGACACAATTTGTATAACACAATTGACCAACCAACATCCATCAATTAAATATTTACAGGAACTTATGAAATTGCGCTATGTCACTGTGTCATTCAGCAAATCAATACAGTAAAGATGATGTGTCACTCTTGAAAACTCCCCTGTGACCCCTTCTATTGAGACTGACCTAAGAGTGGTGAAATTTTAACGCTCAAGGAACCGCGCACAGAGTGAAGAAATGAACTGACACGGTCCTCTAGGTGAAAATTTTGACGAAAATTTCTGAAATCATATACTTGTGATCTTTGCATGTTACAAAGACTTGAGACTGCAGCTTGTCTTTTCTTGCTCTGCATTTTTGCAAGAGCTTGCAGGTCTGGTGTTGTAACAACGACAAGAACGGTCTTGCAGACTTTTAGAAAGATTAAACATGTAGATGGGCGTGGTGCGGGTCGACCCGTCGGTTCGTCGACCCGCTCCATGAAAATAACCCTATTGGGCTCCACTTTTGATCCAGGAAGTCTTTGAGGATCCGTGGATCAGAACCTAGGGGTCGACCGGTTCGATCCGGCGCCGTCAACGAACGCCGCTGCCGCTGCCTCCGTCTCCTATCGCCACCGCCGCCTCCGTCTCCCATCGCCACCGTTGCCGACTCCATGGATTGCCTCGACCAGTCGCCTGTGCGTGCCATCCGCGGCCATTGACGCTGGCTCCCCTGTCTTTCTGCTCCCGCCGTCGTCCGCACGCCCACCCGCCGGCGTCCGCCCCAAGATCCACGTCCGGCTGCCCTCCTGCTGCTGTCCCGTGTACGACCGCCCTCCACGACCGCCGGAAGCACGCGCCCTTGCCCCTGTCCGAACTTCAAAGCTGATGCACTCCGAGGCTCCCTCCGTCCCTGTACTCCTCAACTGGCGAAGGTAAAGTTCCTGTCCTCCCTGATGGATCGTAGTATTTCTTGGTTCAATTGCTGCTCTCGGTTTTTAATTTTTTTATTGTTTAATTGTTGCTCTGAAATGATAGATGGATAGTAGTAGTTCTTCATTTAGTTGTTGATCTCAATTTTGGTTGTTTATAATTATTGATCTCAAATGTACAGATGAATAGATGATAGTAGTTCACTGATTTTCAACTTTTCATTGTTCAATTACTGCTGCCAAACGGATAGATGGACTGTACTAGTTCATGGTCGGGAGACAAAATACACACACATACACCTTGTGCAATATGAACCAACTTCTTGCACTTGTGCAGTAGACAAAGGTTATAGATATATACTTGATTTATTGGTATTACCATATATCAGAAACTTAGTGCCATTTTATGTCATAGTTGCTACATTGCTTATTTTTTCTATTTTCTAGTCGATCTGAAGTGTGATTGCCACTTAACTAACAGTTGTATATTGCAGAAGCATATATAGGTCTATGATCCTCTTGAGAAAATATTTTATTGTTTGTTATTCATGCTTGCAAAGTTATATGTGTTTGAAGTTTAATAGCCCTGTCCTCACTTTGTCTACTATATTCTCGGTCAAGCTGTTAATTGCTCGGTGAAAATGCTTTGTTTGGCTGGTGATATCAAATTATTAGCAGTGAAAAATCTGCTAAATGATCTGTGTATCCTGTCGTAGTTCAAGTAAGTCCAAAACTGGGGGAAAACATAGTCATCATTGTAGTGAATCTTGCAATACATGAGTTTTTGAAATGGACCTGCAATACGTGGCCTTGCAATGCTGGAGTGTGACTTTGATTCCCAGCTGTCTGATTAAAGAAAAAGAAGAACCAACCAAATGCATTCCGGCTAAGCGCGAACTCATATAACCACACTTTATCTGTCGTATCTGGTGAACATGAGCTTAGCAAGAACATGGCTGTGTTGCTTGTGGTAAGTTACTAAGTTGTACCGTTACGAGTCTTTTCTGCATCTCAGTTAAACTCTGTATACAATCCATCTTTAGTTTTTTTTACGATTCTTAGTCAACTTTTTAGAAACACACATTTCTTTTTGTTCTTGATGAGTCCCTGTGGTCCTCATTTTTCTCATTTTGTCAGGTATCATTGGGCTCCAGGGTTAGATCGATGTGGGTCCGTTGGCGAACATGCACATCTAAGCAACTAATGACTTGCTGCTCTATTTCCCTTGTATTGGATACACAATTGGCTACTTCTAATAAGCGCCTGATCAATGGCCAGAGCACTGTTCTCACCATTTCTTGTATGAACATTGCACAGCTATCATTTGGTTTTATTAGTGCATAATGGCTGTTTTTGGTAAACGTTTCCTGGATTTTTATAAGCTTTTCTCAAGGATAAGTTATCCAACTCCTGCCATTCCGCTGACCATGCCTGGCCGCTAACAAACGCAGCGATGGTACCAGTCTCTGGCAATCGCAAGGTGGTCCTCACGCGTCAGCGCGCCAGTCCGTTGGGTCGCTTGGTCGCTTGGTCACTGAGAAGGCTCGTAGCGCAAGTGAGCAGTTCATGTTGGAGGAGCGACCCGCACGAACCTTTGATGCTCATGGATCAGCAAACGGTTCGATCCATAGCACCATATAAATCAGATGGATCGAGTGGTGCTCCATTGGAGCATCCAAGGTTGGTGGGCCACAAGAGCTACGTTTGTTAGGGAAATCCACAGGCATCGACAGAGCTAAGCAGGATTTTTCAGCGCGTCGGAGCCACAAGATGCGAGCGCGCTTGCAGGAGCTGCGACCGCGGGAGAAGGGCATGCGCGCGTGGAGAAGCTGGCGATGCAGCGACGACGCACAGGAGATCTAGATTGAAGACCGAAGAAACGAGTTGAGTCCTCCTGATGCAGTTTTTGCTCATTTCTTGGCGTCTTGAACTGAGGGACGCCGCCGTTTCCTCACGTGGAAACAGTTTCTCTGATTTACAGTCTCTCTCCCTATTAAATCCATTGCCACCTCAGCAATTTGTTTAGTTGTTACCTTATTTAAGATAGATAGAAACTATTATTAATGTCTCATTAGGACTGCCCTTAGATCCGTCTCGAAAAATTAGGAGGATTATGAAATGAGTTTTGTCATTAATTCACGTTTAATACTCCTAATTAGTGTCCGAAAATTAGTGTTGAAGAAATTTTTGTGAACTAAACATGGTAATTCTTCTTGGAGCAAAGCGAACTCTCCTTGCTTCTTAGGAATCATGGCTCACTAAGTTGTAATTTTTTCTTTTTTCTTTATTTTCCTTGTTCTTGAACTTGTACTGCTCTTGGTCTCATGTTCATTTTCTTATTTTGTTTCAATATAATATCTAGTAGGGGCTTTCCCCTCCTATTTCATTAAAAGACGACTCTTGGTATTTAAAACATTTATATAAACAGACTAGTTATTTTTAACTTTATATTTGAGTTTTTATTTATCTTTGTAAAAATCTTTCTCTTCATTTTTGAGTCTCTCGCTCCAACAGTCTTTTTATTTTCCACTCTTCAAATGTCAACAGCCACACACTTACGCAAGGGTCAGCCTTTCTTTCACCTTCTCCTCCCTTTCTCTCTTCCTTATCCACATTTCTGCTCTCTTCTCCGCTGAGCTCCACTTCACGCGCATCCCCCGAGCTCCTTCGTCGGTCTCAGCAGGCGGCGTCCCCCGTCCTCCACTCCCGGTCGGCGGCGGCCCACGCCCCTACTTCGCTCACTGCCGCCGGTCAAATCGAACAGCACATGCAGATGCGCGTACCAATCATCGATGCATGGCGCAGCAGCACCTCTGCACTTGTGTGCGAGCTACTCAGCTTTTGCTCGTGCCGTGAGAGCTCATCGTCAGTTACATGGTGGTCCATGTCCGTCCATTCCGCGTGTTACGTGCGCTTACTTTTCTCCCTCACAGCTGCATTTTTTGAGAGAAGCAAGACTTCCACCTGTGGACCTCGTGTTAGGGGCACACTAGATCCTTCGCTTCCATCGGGCCTGCGGCTGCTCGGCATCCCCTTTGCTCCAATCCTCGCCGGAGGCGGCGGCGGCAAGAACCCCATCCATTCTAGTTCCGTCATCGCTCTCCTCTCACGAACCGCGGCCATCGCAGCATCGCTTTTGCTCACTCTCTTCCGAATCGAGTCACCGGTGCTTGCTTGATCTCCCGTCCCGCACCACACCGCGCTCAACGGCGGCAGCCGCGAGGGCGCGGAGGCACGGAGCTGCTTTGGCACGAGGTATGGGGCGAGAGGGATCGATGGCCGCGGGAATCGCGAGATTGCGAGGCGCAGGGCTCGCCAAAGTTGGCGAGCGGACGAGGGGAATAGCTAGCGAGATTGCCAGGAGAATTTTGTTGGTTTCTTTTATTTTTAACTGATACTCCTTCCGTCGCAAAGTATTTGTATCTTTTGACTTTGGCGATTCACGTTTGACCATTCATCTTATTCCAAAAAATTATGAAAATATTATTTATTTTGCTATGACATGTTTTATTATCATATATATTTTAAGTGTATCATAATTGTTTTTACATTTTCACAAATTCTTTGAATAAGACAAATGGTCAAATGTGATCTATAAAAGTCAAAAGGTACAAATATTTTGGGACGGAGGGAGTAGAAAATGAGATAGAGAGACTGTTGAAGTTGCTCTAAGAGCTAGCAACTCCAAGAGACTCTGTATTCTTGATGAGTTAGTTAAAAAAAAAGAGAAAAACTTCACTAAAAATTAGATCCACCGGTCTCTGTATTTTCTTTGCTAGCTATCCTACTAGCTATTTTCTTCTTCTCGCTAGCCAAAGAAAGCTAGCCACTCCGACTCGCTATCTCCCTTTTCCCCGCGCAGATCCTGCGGACCGGTTTCCTCGTGTCGCCCCCACAGTCCCGCGCCGCCCGCCATCCCGCGCCACCCCCGTCGTCGAGCATCGGCCCCGCCTTCCCGCCGTCGTCATGAGCCGGGCGAGCTCCTCCTCCGTCCGGGGGCGCCGCGCGCAGGGCGAGCTCCACCTCCTACCGCGGGCACCACGCGGGGCGAGCTCCGTTGCCTCTGGCCGCGGGCGCTGCGCGCCGGGCGAGCTCCGCCTCCGACCACAGGCGTCGCATGCAGGGCCAGCTCCGCCTCCGGCTTGCAGCGGAGGAGGCGGATGTGCATGCGGTCGGCCCCCAGGCCAGCACGCGGCGGCGGAGGGGTAACGGCCGGCTGTCGGAAAGGAGCTGGTCCGTGAGGAGGAGCTGGGGGAGCGGCGTACCTGGAGCGCGTGCGCACCACCACGGACGTCTTGCTCCTCGACCAGGCCGCAGGAAGCTCAGGGGCAGGGGTCGGCGCCGCCAGGGGGAATAGGGGCGCGCCCCGCCGCGGGCGTCCTACTCCTCGTCTAGGCCACGGGCAGCTTCGGGGTCAGGGGCGCGGGCGGTCACCGGGAGCAGGGGCGCGCAGGTTCGGGGCCGCCGACAGGAGCAGCTCTGGCGGGAGCTACGACGGAGGTGTATGCCCCGGTCAGGGGCGGAGCAAGGGGGGCGGGCAGGGGCTTGGCCCCCCTAATGCTTCCATAAAAATTAAATTACCATTGTGAAAATCAAAAAAATTAGTGCGAAATCAGTAAAATTAGTCTATTTTGACTTAAAAATTAGTTATTTGGCCCCCTTATGGCTAATTGCCCCCCAATGTTTGAATCCTGGCTACGCCCCTGGCCCGGTGCCGGCCGCGAGAGACGGAGGTCTGGTGATGCTGCCGGCGTGGATGGGAAGCAAGAGGAGGGGAGTAATTTTGTGGGGCCCACGTATCACAGAGTATGAGAGAGGATAATAGTTGGATATGAAGAGGAAATGTTAGCTAGTCTGTAGGCTTTCCCACTCTTGAAAAGCTAAGTAGTTATCTAAATGACTAGCTAAATGTGAATTTGGCTAGTATGATTTGAAAGAGCTCTTGGAGATAAGATTTGCAGATATATGTCCAAATCTCACCCTATATGGAAAATAGATTAAAGTAAACTAGAAGTGTAAAAAATTTTATGATTAAAATACACAACATGTTAAACAAGGATTTGTTTGCAGTAATGCAATTTTCGTACCAGAAATCACACCTTGTCTTTTAATGTGAGTTGGTTGCATCTCACTATATTACAAGTTGTTCGTGTTTTCTTGATGGGGCAGGAGAGAGCTCCTTTGCATAAAGAAAAAAATATATCTTGTGTCTGTAAATTGTTTAATTCCACAATTAGTGGAGCTCACAGGCAGATTTTAGATTTGAATTTAGAGATGAAATATGTATTTAGAGATGAAATGTGTTTAGAGATGAAATATGTTTAGAGATGAAATATGTATTTAGAGATGAAATATATATTTAGAGATGAAATGCATTTATAGATGAAATATGTATTTAGAGATGAAATATGTATTTAGAGATGAAATGTATTTAGAGATGAAATATGTATTTAGAGATGAAATGTATTTAGAGATGAAATATGTATTTAGAGATTTTAATTTTTTCGCTCGCCTGACAATTAGGTAGTATCGCTCGACACGCTCGATTCTTTCCCGACTCGCTCGACCCCGTCCGACACTTAGGTTTTCTCGCTCGACTCGCTCGAGTCCCGCCCGACACTTAGGTAGTCTCGCTCGACTCCCGCCCGACTCGCTCAACTCCCGTCCGATTCGCTCGACCCCGCCCGACACTTAGGTTTTCTCGCCCGACTCGCTCGACTCCCGCCCGACACTTAGGTAGTCTCGCTCGACTCCCGCCCGACTCGCTTGACCCCGCCTGACACTTAGGTTTTCTCGCCCGACTCTCGCCCGAAAATCATTTATGTGCTCAGAAAATTATTTATGTGCTCAGAAAATCATTTATGTATTCAAAAAATTATTTATGTATTCAGAAATTCCTTTATGTATTCAGAAATTCATTTATGTATCAAGAAATTCATTTATGTGCTCAGAAAATCATTGATGTGCTCAGAAATTCATTTATGTATTCAGAAATTTCTAGTTATGGATCACAATGAGGAGGAGCGGCTGATGGAGAGCCTTATTGCTGGGGGTCCAACCTTCACCTAGGAGGAGCGTAGCCAGGCGGACGCGTTCCTCAACATAACCGAGGACATCGACACCCACACCGCGGACATCGACTCCCGCGTTGCGGACATTGACTCCCGCACCGCGGACATCGACTCCCGCACCGCGGACATCGACAGCCGCGCCGAGGACAATAATGAAGACCTTGTCATAGTTAATGCAGAAGGTTCCAACGAGGTATATATATCATGCATTAACAAGTCCATAAATGCATTAACAATGAGGTATACATATCATTCTGGAACCCCGCGTGAATAATAAATCCGCAACTTGTAGGCTTCAACCTCGACAAGCAAAAAGACTAAGAGAGGCCGTACAAAAGTAATCGTCGATCAAGACGTGAAGTTTCGTATCACTGAAGTCAACGAGCTTGACCAGCCATGGGAACCGAAGAAGGTCAGGGACAAGTTTGTGTCCCAATGCGGTGCTATTGTGAGGGACAACGTGCCCATATCATATAGAGAATGGAAGGGAAGGGAAGATAATCCATGGGTGGTTCCAAATTCACTTAAGAATATGTTATGGGAGGATATCCTAAAACACTTCACACTTCCACCGGGTGTGAACGCAAACCTTGTGAAGCAGTGGACTCTCACGAAGATGGCAACTCAATTGCAGAGTTTCAAGAAGCAGCTGCACAGAGATTATATCAAGCAGAAACGAACTCCAAATTTTGATGATTATCCCAAGCTAAAGGATCACTGGCAGTCCTTTGTGGATTACAAGAATAGTGAAGAATTCGCCAACAAGAGCGCACGAGCTCAGATAAGTGCCAGTAAGAAGACGGATTACGCCCATCGTCTTGGTCGCGGTGGTTACGCGGTTGCAGCACCCAAGTGGCGGAAGATTGAACAAGACCTCCTCAACAAAGGTATCGTACCAGCGGTCATTGACTGGGAAGAATGATCGAAGAATTGGTATTATGCCCGCGGTGGAAGATTGAACCCTGATGATGGTTCCCTCGTATTCCCACCCACGTTACGGGAGGCGGCACATGAGATAATCAAAAAGAATGAAGACATCAAAGCGGGCAGATTGGTTCCTGACAGAGACATGGATGAGCTCACTTTGGCGCTCGGGAATCCAGAACACCCAGGACGTTGCAGGGGCTATGGGGTAGTCCCGTGGAAGTATGCTTTCAAGGGAAGTGCCGACACCTACAGAAGCCGCAAAAGAAGAAGGGAGCGTGAAGAGGGGCGGTGGCGTGAAATGATGGAGCAGAGACTTAAAGATCAAGAAGATCGTGTGAATGCAGAGATTGCACTACGAGTGGCCGCCGCGGTAGCTCAGATCACCCCTGCCGGAGCACTGCCCCAAGCACCGGTGGATCCCGTCATTAGCCCTTCCGCTCGCAAAAGCAGCTGTGCTTGCACAGAGGCCCCCGAAGAACAAAGGGCGGCAAATGAAGAAGAAGTTCAAGTAGAGGACAATGAATGGTACCCTGTGGATGAACTCTGTCAGCGCACCGCATGTGAGCTGCACAAGCCGATCGGCAACATCACAATGAAGGTATATATAAACCTGATTATATGTGCAATTATCTCAACCTTTGATGCATGTCTCAGGCATTTAATAACTTCATCATTTCTCTACATATATATAGGTGGCGTACGGAATGGCTTTAGCACATCTCTCAGGACGTACAAGCCACGGCATGGAGATTCCAGCTGGCTACGCCTCAGTTGGTTTGGAGGAGATTGCTGACCCAATGTTTAACGACATAGAGCTAGACATCCAAGGAGGTGACGGGGAAAGGACACTTCGTGATGCGCTTCACAGTATCATATTGTGGCCCAAACATTATATCATAATACCTAACATGCCGCCACCGATCCCTCCGAGTGTTGCCGAGCAGCAGCCACTATCTCCCGGGCCGTCAACGATCCCTCCGAGTGTTGCCGAGCAGCAGGCATCATCTCCCGAGCCGTCACCGGGCCGGTCGTCACCAAATGATTGGAGCTCACCGTCTCCACAGCGAGGGAATTGTCCTGCCGCGAGCGATGATGATCATCAGCAATCACCACCGAAGCATCAATCACCACCAAAGCAGCCTTCACCAAAGCCTGCCAAGAGGCGGTCCCGATCAAAACCTACCGCGTCTATGCCCGTGCCAAATCCGGATCCCCCGAAGAAAAAAGGGAAAAAGCTGCCTGTTAAAAGGAAGCTGCCATATGACATGACAGCATCAGAAAATGAGGCGGAGTGTGATAAGCAACTCAAGGCGTGGATTGAAGGGAATAAAGAGGCTGCTAAACAAAAACGACTCGATGAAATGGAAGTAGAAAAGAATAAAGATCGTCCGCAGAAACTCAAAGCTTTCATAGAGAAGAAGAAAGCAGAAAAGAGACAAGAAATTATAAAACCCCTACTAAGTGATTATGACCGGTCGCTGCTCAAGTTCATGAAGAAGAAGAGACAAAGAGGGTCACCAAATAGTTACATCGACCAAGTACCGGGGTCGACGATGCCACATGATTATAGGAAGAAGAAGAAGGCAACACAAGCGTCGACGTCGACGAAAGAGCCTTCAACGAAGAAGGCAACACAAACGTCGACGTCGGCGAAAGAGCCTTCAATGAAGAAGGCAGCACAAACGTCGACGTCAGCGAAAGAGCCTTCAATGAAGAAGGCAACAGAAGCGTCGACGTTGAGAGTATAGACTTACGTCGCCTCCGGCCTCACTACAACTGAATGAGCTCTTGTAGTTATGGACGCAGAACAACTAGCGGCCGTCATTGCAATGCAAGAAGCAACAGGGATGCCACTAGAATATGTTCTCGGCCACGAATCACCTCCTCGGGACCCAAACTTCGTACCTAGATGGCGCTACGAGCATGGGAAATCTTTTGTCAGGCCTGAGTTGGTGAAGAAACTCCCTACTCAGATGCGCAGATTGCATGACTTCTACATGAAGACGTCTAAGGCGGGCCTGGAGATGATTGGCATGCTTGTTAAACCGGGAGATTTTGCTGGTGAAGGCGAGAAGTTTTCCTGGCTGCGATTCAAAGATATTTATGAAATTTTCCATCTTGACTCCTTGAATACCGATCTTGTCATGGCCTGGTGCCTTTAAGTGACGGTGCAATACATACCCTAATTAACAAATTTATGCATACTCTAATTATTAACTTTATCTTTCATTTTCTGTAGCCTGGAAATGCATAACATGGGGAAGAATGGTTACCAACGAATAGGTTTCATGGACCCATCTTTAGTTAATCAAGATCAAGTAAAGAAGCAACCAGAAACAACATTCAAAACAATCGTAAGGACCTTGTGTGAATTGCATTACAAGGATTTGATACTTCTACCTTACAACTTCGAGTAAGTGTGATTACCATCTTAATTGCTAAGGGTTCGCATTTCTAATTATCTTAGTTAACATTATTTAGTTCTAATCTTTTGAGCTTCTATGTATATACAGTTTCCACTGGATTCTTCTCATAATTGATGTCAACAGAAGCAACATCCTTGTCTTTGATTTGTTGAGAAGAAATCCGGACAAATACTTGGACCTTCAAGATATGTTTTAAGAGTAATAATTCTATCCATACGTTCCCTTTTATGCAATAGTGTGCTTTTACTAACACTATCTAGCTCTAACTTTCATTATTTTCTGCGAGAGCTTGGGAAAAATTCAAGGCTGTCAACCCTAGACAATGGAAACCTAGAATAAACTTCACTACAAATTTTCCGGTATGTAAACCAAATAACAACTTCAGATTGGGCAAATTAAAAATGCATAACACTAATTTTTCATAATTATCTTCTTCAATTTAGTGTATGAGACAGGAACCAGGGACACATTTATGTGCATACTATGTGTGTGAGTTCATCCACAATTTCTGCGAGGCAGACCCGTCAGATTATACTGTAAGTATTATTTTAAATCAATTAATAATACTTTTTTTCTAACCGCTTATATATTTAATTCTTGTGTGTAATATATTAAATTATTTGCACATTGCAGAACAATATGATTAGGGACGCAATCATTGAGAAGGACCGACTATTGGTGATTCAAGAAGGTCTCTGCGGATTCATAATGGACCAGGTGATTAATCCACAAGGCAGAAATCACTATGACGGTCATCGAATTGAAAATTTTTAATTAGTACCTCCGGTGGAACTTTAGACTAGAATTAGTATGAAACAATATTTTGATGTATATATATATATACTACTTTCAGAAAATACTATCTATGCTTTTGATGTAATATAATGTGTGTATATATTTATTTATAAGTTTATTCTCTTCATATAGTACGTATAGTAGACACGTATAATTAGTGCAAACATTTATACGTATACGTAAATTACACCCAAATACGTGAGAATATACGCGAATAACATTATTAGAACAATTTGAAATGAAAAAAAATTCACAGCGGGGTCTTTAGTCCCGGGTGGTAATACCACCCGGGACTAAAGGGGTGGCGCACATGCGCTGCTGGCCCTCCCCTTTTGTCCCGGGCGGGGCTACCACCCGGGAATAAAGGGCACCCTTTATTCCCGGTTGCCCACCCGGTGACAAAGGGGGGGCCTTTTGTCTCTCCCTTTTCGTCCCGGGTGGGCTTTAGAGACTTAAAGCCTTTCCCACCCGGGACGGAAGGTTGTTTTTCCACCAGTGTTCGGTCCTCCACTTGTGTTGCAGGGCTGCCTACAGCATGCGCCCGGTGATGGCAGACCAGGCTAGGGGAGGGCTCACCGGTCATGCGATTGCCGATTGGCATTTCTAGCTGGGATCAGGAGGCCATCCTTTCACGTATGGAGAAGAAGAATTGGATCAAGCACAATTGTATTCATGGGTATGTGTAAGGAATCTGATGCTCGTAGTCTAAGAGGGGGAGGGGGTGAATTAGGCAACTTAAAACTTAACCTATGACTTTCACTATTTTGCATGAAATATAAACTAGAACATACTATGTAGATGTGCAACTAAGGTGGTTCTAGTGTGAAACTCCCATCCCAAAACAAGTTTTGCAACCTATAGCCAATCCTAGCAAGATACTACTCTAGGAAACACTACGTGAAAACCTCAAATAGGTCACGCAGCATTTGTAACGGGCCCTTAACACCCGTTACATGGACCCCATCTGTAACGGTTGTTGTTTGGCGCCCGTTACACATAAGCGCGGCAGGCTCTTCCCCGACCTCGCCCTGACCTCACCACCACAACGCCCGTTACCAATGAGGACTTCTGGTAACGGACTTCTTAAATGCCCGTTAGATGTTTTCTTTGTAACGGACGTTAGCTAACGTCCGTTACCGATGACTTTCCTATTGGAGACGCGTGATTTTTAGGACGCATCTCATTTTATGACGACCCAATTGGCGACGCTTGTTTGGACCTAGCATCTCCTTTGTTTTCTCACAATAGAGACGCGTGTTGTTATTATGCGTCGTTGTCTTTGCGTTCCGACCACTCTGCTATCTCCGACAATTACACTCACTCTCTCTCCACTGAGGGCCCCACTCGCTCTCTCACCGCCGTTGCTGCAACAGCATTTTCGCACGCTCTCTGAAGGCCCCACTCGCTGCGCGCGCTCTCTCTCCTCAGAAAGCCAGCGCTGCAGCAGGCCAGCCGGCCGCGTGCACGACGGCGTAAGGTGCCGGCGGACGTCGCCGTACGTTCTCCAAAGCAGCAGCTTATCCTCATCCTCGGGCTCGGCGCCGTCCTCCACACCGTCACCGTCGCCGTCCTCCGCGCCGTCGCTGTCACCGCGGCCGCAACGCCTCGTCCTCCTCCTCGGAAGCGCTCGCCTCGTAGACAGTCCTCGTCAAGGTGGAAATTGCCCCCTTTTATTGAATTTCGCTGTCCTAATCCTCTTACTCATCGGTTTTGGTGATGCATTAATTATGCTCATTTGATGTATGAAAATTGCAGATGGCTGCTGCTGCTCAGGCTTGGATGTACAGTAAGACCCGAGATTGGGACAGTAATTTCGTAAGGGGGTCAATGGTTTTCTAGATCAAGCAGAGGCGGATATGAGAAACCGTGGTGTTCAGGCAATACTTTGCCCCTGTATAGATTGTCTCAACCAGAAGAAGTTCGGATAACAAGATAACATTTTTCATCATTTGATCACACGTGGTTTGAAACAAAATTACACGTGTTGGAATAAACATGGTGAGGAAGGGCTTAATGAAGTCGAAGCAAGATGCCTAAATGAAGGTGAAGCGCGACACCATGCTACGGGCCTTAATAATGAAGGGGCAGCGCTATGCCATGATGAAGAGCTTGATGAAGGTGGAGTTTTTGATGAGGAAAATGAACCGTTCCCACCAATTGTGATAAGGCCTGAGGATATCACTGATCAAGAAGTTACGGGTGTTGACGGTGGAAATTCACCATTTCCAACCCTCAATACTCTCACATAAATGGAGGCATATGCACTGTTTAGTAGCATTTAGGTTTGAATAATGTAGTTCCACTTGTCCTTGGAGATTATTTGTATGTAGGTGATTTACCCCTTAAAAGAGATGGAAACTCAACTTCTATGAAGGAACCATGCCAACTCAGCTGAGGAGGTGGCTGCCACCAAGGGAAACATGGCAATCCACGTCATCGATCCAGGGGAGGCACTCACCGACGAATCAGAGGACGCCACATGGACTTCACATGGATCAAAGGGCCCACCTCGGATACCAAATCAAGCCATACACCGGGGATGGATCAGATGGCCCACAGGGCAGCCACCCAGTGGAAAACCACCAGGTGGGGCCACCCTAGGGGGCCGGCCGACCCTGGGATCGGTCGAACCGACCTAGGGGGCCCCATCCTGGCCCTCCACATGGCAGCTCCCTATTGGTCCATTGCCTCACTCCCGGGTGTTTAGGGGCCATTTGGGCGTCCGAGCAAACCTTGCCTTTGCCTATAAATAGAAGGGGAGGGGCTCCCATTTCTCACACACCACTCTCTCATTCTCCTCTCACTTTTAGTTTCCAAGGCTAGGGGGTAGGCTAGAGTAGCTCTTATTCAGGTTCCAAGTCCTCTTGGAAGTCTAGGTATGAGTTCTCTTTTATCTTTATTTCTTTGTATGACTTTGATGTACTTCAGTTATTCAGCTATTTCATATAAAGTCGTGGTAGATCATATTCTTGATATGTTCTTGAGTTCATCCTCTGTTCATCATTTAGAGGCTCATGTTCTTCGTGAACACTACCTTTTGATCCACTTGAAGGGTGATAAACTCCTTCCTTATGTGTTTGTTCATAAGTTAGAGGCTCGTGTTCTTCACGAACACGACCCTTTGATCTTATTGATTAGACATAAGAGAGTTCATATCTGTTTGTATGTCTAGCCTTAGTTGATCTTGTTAGATGGCATGAGAGTGTTGCATGAGGTCTGTGTTCAAGCTACAGTACTCGGTCTAGTTGACCAGTCTTCTGGTGGCTCTCACCCTGGGTCACAATAGCCCGGGCCGGGTGGAGTCTAGCAGCAACGTAGGCATAGTGCCTGGGTTGTCTGGCTACGATAGTTATGAGCATACCCCCCGTAATGAGAGGTCGGTCCTCAGGTGGTGACAGCCCTGTTGGATCCTAGGGCAACCTCCGTGCTGGGGTACCTGCTGTAGGAGTCTAAAGTCTAGTTTCGCAGAGTGCTGGTCGTCGCGGGCTAGCTCCCCGTTTGTACCTGGGTGCTGAACCTTATCTCTGTTATGCAATACTCATGCCCATCTCTTGTATCTTCTAGCTTTGTATGTTTAGTACATTAGAACCTAGAGCTAACTCATATGTTCCCCCTACGCCGTAGTGTGCTAGAGTAGAGGTAGATTTGAGTGTGTGTGTCACACTACCCCATATATCTTTTATCTTACCCCTGCCTTTGAGTGTGTTGTTCCCTATATCTATCTCTTGGTTTACATTCAGAGCAAAAGCATAAGTCTAAGATATCCGCCATTGCCTTCCACGGATACGATACCCTTGGAATACTCTCCTTCCTTGGGGAAATGCTACAATAGTTTATCTGTGCGCTTGCGGATTCGTTCATGATCGTTTAGATTAACCTTCGGCAAGTCTTGATGTTCACGCTAACCCGGTGCCGTTAGTTGTGACATTAAGAAATGCCAACAACGGGCTTCAATGATGGTGAGTTGTTGCAATGTGTGCACAATGTTGATCAAATGTTGCGGGATGTTGAGTTTCAACGAGTGTATACAGCTTCTGAATTAGCGAGGCTGAAGCAGTTCGTTGAAGATTCAAAGAAACCCCTCTATCCTGGTTCCAAGAAGTACTCTCACCTTTCTGGTGATCTAAAACTTCTGCAGCTTACGGCAGATCATGGTTGGAGCAACAAAAGTTTCAAACAATTATTGGATCTCCTTAAGGACATGCTACCCGAGGGAAACCAAATAGCCGAGTCTGTCTATGAGGCAAAGAAGATAATTTGTCCTCTGGGAATAGAGGTTGAAAAAATTCATGCTTGCAAGAATAGTTGTGTATTGTTCCATGGAGATTATGCAGACCTTGACAAGTGCCCCAAGTGTGGGTTCGATCGGTACAAGAGGAAAAAAGATGGTGGTGATGATAACAATACTGATGATGACGAGAACGAGCCCATGGAGATCACAGGCAAGATGAAGAAGAGGAAGAAGGTTAAAGGGGCTCCTGTGAGGGTAGCATGGTATTTTTGCATCATTCCTCGGTTGAGAAGATGGTTCGCCACACGAAAGGAGGCCCAACTCTTGCGTTGGCATAAGACACGAACGAAGGAAGTTGGCAAGATTAAGCACCCCGCAGATGGCCAACAATGGCAAAACATTGATTCCCACTTTAAGGAATTTGCCGGTGAAAGCAGGAACATTCGGTTCGCTATGAGCACAGATGGCGTGAACCCATTCGGTAACCAGAGCTCAACACATAGCACCTGGCCTGTTGTGCCGTCAATGTACAACCTTCCACCCTGGCTATGCAAGAAACAAAAATACATGATGCTGACAATATTGGTCTCCGGGACAAAGCAACCTGGCGACCGTATTGATGTCTACTTGAGGCCACTAGTTGATGACTTGAAGATACTTTGGAAGCCTGGTGTGAAGGAGGTTTGGGATGAGTTCGGCCGTGAGGAGTTCACATTGCACGCCATGTTGTTCACCACCATCAACGACAACCCGGCTCATCACAACCTTTCTGGCCAGAGTAAAAGGAAAGGTGCAGCTTGCCCACACTGCTTGGAAGAAACTTGTGCAGTGTGGCTAAGAAATTCAAAGAAATTCTCATTTATGGGGCACCGTCATTTCCTCAGCAAGAAACATGCCTACCAGGACATGGATTGTCAGTTTAATGGGGAAAAGGAGAATCGACAGGCGCCAATGCATGTGACTGGAGATCTGCTCCACTTGCAAGTCAAGGATGTCAAAACTATTGAGGAGTTACCCAAATTGTCTGAAAAGAAACTTCGCAAAAGAAAGAAGCGAGATGGTGAAGAAGAAGAAGAAGATGGGCGAGGAATGTGGAATAAGAAATCAATTCTATGGGAGCTAGAGTATTGGCCGCTTTTGGATGTGCGTCATTCGATTGACAACATGCACGTCAAGAAGAATGTTTGTGAAGCTACTTTGGGAACATTGCTACAACAGAAGTCGAAAGGAAAAGATCATAAAAATGCAAGGGATGATCTTAAAGAAATGGGCATTAGGCCGGAGCTCTATGCAGAGGAAACAGACACGGGGATGGACCTTCCCGTTGCTGCAACCACCTTGTCAAAGGTAGAGAGAAAAGAATTCTGTGAGTTTTTGCATGGTTTGAAAGTACCTTCAAGCTACTCATCGAACTTCAAGAGGCTAGTGTCGGTGAAGGACATGAAAATGAATTTCAACTTGATGAAATCTCATGGTTGCCATGTGTTGATGACATCTATTCTTCCTGTTGCACTAAGAGGTATCAAGACAGAACTGGTTCGCGACGCGGTCACGAGCTTGTGTTTATTCTTCAATGAAATAGAACAGAAGGTGATTGATGAGGAAAAACTATTGGCCTTAGAGAGGAGGCATTTCGAGACCCTATGCCTGCTTGAAGCTACCTTCCCACCATCATTCTTTGATCTCATGCTGCATCTAACAACACACCTCGCGAGGGAGATCTGGTACCTTGGCCCATCTTACCTTCATCAAATGTTTGCATATGAGAGGTACTTTGGATTCCTCAAATCATTGGTACATAACAGGTCATTTCCAGAGGGAGCCATTGTTCGTGGCTATGAGACCATTGAAGCAGTGGAGTGGGCCATGGGTTATATGGACCCCCAAAACCCCATTGGTGTGCCTCGTTCACGACATGAAGGTAGGCTTTCAGGTGTTGGCAGCCTGGGGAAAAAGTCAATCACTCCGCACCCAGAGGACTTCAGGAAGGCTCATTTCACCGTGATAGAACAGAGCGTAGAGGTTACACCATTTGGCAATGAACACAAGCAACAACTACGTGAACAAAACCTTGGCTGTACTGAGGATTGGGTTGCAAAGAGGCACATGCAATGCTTCAACAGGTGGCTCCGAGATTATGTCCAACAGAGTGGCAGCGCTGCTATAACCGACGATCTAAGAAAACTAGCAGCAGGGCCATTATTCACTGTTACAACATATCAAGCAATGGATATCAATGGATACACGTTCTACACCATGGCCCAGGATGCCAAGAGCGTCTATCAAAATAGTGGTGTGCGTGTACGGGCCGTCGACAATAAGAAGAACACAGCCACATATTATGGTCAAATAGAGGAAATTTGGGAGCTTGATTATGTAGGATTCAAGGTAGCCTTGTTTCGGTGTAGATGGGTCACCAATGCGAAGAGAGCTATGATCAAGGACAAATTTGGTTATGTTAGTGTTGATCTCTGGGTCTTTGGTTACAAAACCGAACCGTTTGTCTTCGCCAAGGATGTTGAGCAAGTGTTCTATGTACCTGACCTTGCAAAGAATAACTGGAGTGTGGTTTTGCCTGGAAAAAAAGGATTGTTGGGGTTGAAAATGTTGTTGAGGAGGAGGAATACAACCAGTTTGACGAAAGTCCATCCTTTCACACTTCATACATGCCCCGAGTCTTGGGAGCTGACAAAACACCATACTTGCGAAGCGACCATCGTGAAAAGATCCATATACAAAAATCAAAGAAGAAAAAGAAGCAAGATTGATTTCTGCTGAATCCGATCCTTTTTGTAAAATGCAGGGATGTCTATTGCTGGAAATGGAATCCTTTTTGTAATATATATAGGATGTGTATTGGTGGAATTTGAATGAATCTCCTTTCTGTAATATATGATGCCTAAGATACTGCCTAAGATGCCTATATATTCTGCCTAAGATACTGCCTATGATACTGCCTAAGATGCCTATAAGCGAGATGTGCAATTAGTAGTACCACTCATCTGAGAGTATTGATATTATTTTGTCTACATTTTGTCAAACTTCAAAGAGTTTGACTCCTCGATAAGCGAGATGTGCAATTAGTAGTATCCACTCATCGGAGACGCGTCTCTTGTATCTTCTCTCCAAAATAAATAACCGTTGCCCCAACCCCTTCTTCTACCCGTGAAACCACCGAATCCCCTTCATCTACCCACGAGAAAACCACAACTGCCTACACTCCTCGTCGTGCCTCCTCCGCTCCACGCCAAGCGACTTCCCTTCCACGCCGGCACTCATGGCATCGACGGAGCACCCATGGTCGCTCGCGGAACTCCCGGTGGAGGTGCTGGCGATGATCGTTGGCTGAGTCGGTGCGACATCGAATCGGCCTATGGAGGACATCTACATCCTACGGGCAACCTGCAAGGACATGCTCCGCCCCTGTCGCGACAGAGACGTCGGTAGGCGTCTGGCACTGGATCGGGTTCCAGTCGAGCAGATGCAGAACAACGACCCCGTCGGCTACGACGTCTTCCTTCGTAGCCTGGCTGGAGCCGGCAACCTGGTGGCCTGCTTCCTCAGCGGGATGGACGACATCTTCGGCAGGAACCGCAGCCCTCAGCCTCCCCTCGACGAGCTCCACCGCGCTGCCAAGGACGGGCACAGAGGGGCGGCCTATGTGCCTGCCGTCTTCCTCTGTAGAGCCAACAGCGGGGCCGACGCCGACACCACTGCAATTGCGTACATGAAACAGGTTGAGGGCGAGGAGCAAGGGCAGTGGCATCCGCGTTTGATCAGCAATGTGCAATCCCTAGATTTCCAGCATCGTGGGGTCAATCTGGCTTGGCAAATTAGGAGTGTCGCCCTCCACCGTGGCCTCCGCCGGCCGACGCTGCCAACGGCGGTGGCGCGAGGCAACATTCAACATTGCGCAGGCAAAGCATTCTGCGGTACGACACCGAGCCAGAGGGGGTTTTGCATGTATTTCTGTAGTGATGAATGTAGGCTTCGTTACGAATGTAATGTCTTCTTCTATCGTGTAAAGTATCGTCCAATCGGTTATTGATAGACAAGATTTGATTTCTCACATTTCTGAGTCAAATCCAAGGTTGCGGCGCCCTCTGCTTCCTCCTCTGTTCTATTGGAATGAAGAACAGTTTGTGTGGGAAAATGAGACGAGGATTAACCATCCCGCGTCTCTAATTAGGGTGGGGCCCAGTTCTATTGGAACGAAGAACAGTTCTCATTTCTCCTTTTAATCTGCAGTCAAATTTTGTAACATGTATTTCTCCGTCGTTCTTAGTCCAAATTTGATGATTTTTTTCTAGTTTTTTCTAAAATCCCCATCTTTTCATTAATTTCATTGTTTAGTGTATATTCCTTTTCGTGAATAATGTTTATATGCCTTATCTTGTTCTTTGTAAGTCCAACATAGAAATAATATTTGTTTTCCACAACCATTAGTAATGAAACTTTACATTTCGTGATCTTAAGGTGAATACATTCTTGTGTTAAAATTTCAAATGCGTACGAGATCAAACATGTTGCAAAGTGTGGAAAACTTCAATGTTCAAGCAACATTCTAGGAAACTATGTAAGAGATGTAGCCATTTGTACACAAGTATATTCTTCCTTTATCGAAACCATTTGGATTTTTTATGACAAGTTTAGGTACCCAAATTATGTTTCCACGTAAATTTGTAGAATTTTTGGAGCAAACTAAGATGTTATTAGAATTATTATATCACAAGCATGAAATGTATATTCGAATTATAAGAATGTTAGGTATACAAGTGCGACTGTTGATATTTTATTAAAATACTAAATGTCCAAATATGAATTGATGTTATTTTTATCGAATTTTGGGCGCTGTTTTACCGGCTCAAATATTTGATGGATGCGAGTTTCAGTTCTAAAAAATAGTGTCGGGCCCACGCGTTAGTGTCAGCAGCTTAAAAAAAGAAGATAACCGCCCGTACCTACCTGCCAACGAAGGCGACGTGAGTTTACTAACCAGCGTCGGTGATGACTATCCATTGTCTCCAAGATCGAGTTCATCACAGGAGGAACAAATACTGTAGGCGACGCTGATGGATCTGCCCGCGTCTCTTAGATCGAGTTCATGCGACATGTATACAAAATCCAACAACCAAACTAACCAGTTCATGATCGACAAATTAAACAAACTAAGCAGTTCATGATCGACAAACTAAGCAGTCCAACAACCTGACGAACAAGCTGACGGACACACAATAATCACAAACACATTATTAATGGTACAGGAGTGGATCAATTAGTCGGTCGCCGCGCTGTCGGAGTCCCACCATCGGAGCCGTCGTCGTCGCCGCCGTCGGAGCCGTCGTCGTCGCCGAGGAGAGACCGCTGGACCACGGGGAGCTTCTCAAACTTTTCAACCAACACGTGGATCCTGATGGCAAGACCCTTGAGGCTGCGATCCTTGTAATCGTCAGGCGCCTCGATCTTGAACACTGCGCCAACATGTCGGAGCTTCATGAACGCCCCCTGGAGCAGTTCGACGGCGAAGCTGATGTCGCCGGCCTCCGACTTCTTCTCCTCCTTCTCCTTGGGCGCCGTCGGCTCCTTCCCCTTCTCCTTCATGGTCAACTTCCTCTGACGGCGGCTTTCGTCGTCGTCATCCTCTCGTCGTCCCCGCTTCGCCGACGGGTCACTCGACGCCATGCTCTTCTCGCTCCTTGTTGGTGTGATCTCTCGTTGACTGGAGTTTGTGGTTTTTTGATGGCGAGGGGGAAGAAGATGAAGTGAAAGAAATGATATGATTATGGAGCAACCAGCAGTCGTCGGGGATTTATGATGACAAGACGTGAACCGTCAGGGCGCCTTCCTTCCCACGCCCCACGTCCCCCTACGCCTCGGGAACCGTTTTTTGGGAGCAAAACCGTCCAAAAACACGTGTCGCATTTCAATTTTGCGGGAAGGTGGAGGGGGCAGGGGCAGTTGTCGGGCCCACGCGTCAGCAGCCAAACCGCGTCGCATTGCAAGTTCCATATTATTAGTAACGGGTTTTTATAAATGGCCGCGTCGCATTTCAATTTCCAAACCCCGTCGCCTTTCAATTTCCAGATCCCGTCGCCTTTCCATTTCCTTCCCCTTCTCCTTCATGGCCGCGGTGTGCTTCATGGAGCTGCTGCCAAATGAACTGGTCACCCAGATCATCCTCCGCTGCATCAAGGGTGAGCCCGTCATTCGTTTCCTGATCCTTCGTAATCGGGTCTGCGGCACCTTCCGGCGCATCTGCGACTCGGATGAGGTACTCCTGCAGGTGTCGCTGCGTGAGCTTCGTCAAGAGTGCAAGAATCGCTACGTCAGGTCCTTGTTGGAGGAGCACTTCCGCCTCGCCAAACATCCGGAGGCATTATGCTTCGAGGGGATGGAGAGGTTGATGAGGCGGCGGAATCCCGATGAGGGTCTGGAGCTCGTCGGAAAGGCTGCTGCCAAAGACGCCGGTGCGAAGTACTTCTTAGCGATGCTGAAGTACCGTCGCAACCCTGCGGACCCCGAAGCGATGGCACTGCTCCACGAAATCAGCGGCGGGCCGTCGCCCCCTGACGGGCGGTGGAAGAACCAGAACCTGCACCGGCTGCGCTACCTCGTCCGTCGGGATCTCGAGAACATTACATGGTGGTACTAGCTTCATGACGGTGACGATGACATTCCGTTGCTGCCCATCCAGAATCCCCACGTCTGCATTTGGGCAGCGGGATGTAGGCGCTACGGGCCGGAGACCCCAAGGATCATCCACTATTGCAGCACCGAGTGTCGCATCCATCATGAGTTCGACCTCTGGATGCGTGGATTCAGCGTCGCGGTGGAGTACGCCGTCAGCAGGATGAACATCAGGATGTAGGCGGAAGCATCAATAAAAATTATGTATCTTAATATAAATTATTACATATTCTGTGTCGCGTCCACAAGATTTGATTTGTCATGTTTCTGAGTCAAATCGAAGGTTGCGGTGGTCTCATTTGCCGCATTAGAGGCCTAGGGTGCCATCTTGGATGTCAAAGCGGGCACGGCGGCGGTGGCGGTGGCGGTGGCCTCTGCTAGTCTGCTTCGTCCTCTGTTCTATTGGGTGGGCGTAGGAGACGAGGATTGGAGGGGCAAATGAGACGCGGGTTAACCACCCCTTCTGTTCTATTGGAATGAAGAACAGTTCTCATTTCTCCTTTTAATCTGCAGTCAAATTTTGTAACATGTATTTCTCCGTCGTACTTAGTCCAAATTTGATGACTTTTTTCCTATTTTTTTCTAAAATCCCCAGATTTTCATTAATGCATTGTTTAGTGTATATTCCGTTTCGTGAATAATGTTTATATGCCTTTATCTTGTTCTTTGTAAGTACAACATAGAAATAATATTTGTTTTCCACAATCATTAGTAATGAAACTTTGCATTTCGTAATCTTAAGGTGAACACAAGCTTGTGTAAAAATTTCAAATGCGTACGAGATCGAATGTGTTGCAAAGTGTGGAAAACTTTAATGTTCAAGCAACATTCTAAGAAAATATGTGAGAGATGTAGCCATTTGTACACAAGTATATTCTTCCTTTATCGAAACCATTTGAATTTTTTATGACAAGTTTTGGTACCCAAATTATGTTTCCACGTAAATTTGTAGAATTTTTGGAGCAAACTAAGATGTTATTAGAATTATTATATCACAAGCATGAGATGTATATTCGAATTATAAGAATGTTAGGTACACAAGTGTGACTGTTGATATTTTATTAAAATACTAAATGTCCAAATATGAATTGATGTTATTTTTAATGAATTTTTAGGTGCTATTTTACTTGCTCTAATATTTGATGGATGCGAGTTTCATTTCTAAAAAATAGTGTCAGACCCACGCGTCAGTGTCAGCAGCCTATATAAAGAAGATGCCTGCCGACGAAGCCGACGCGGGTTTACTAACCAGCGTCGGCGATGACTATCCATTGTCAGCGTCAGCAGGCAAACCTTGCGCGCGCTGTTCAAAAATTCCCACCTATATTGACTATAATGCCCATGGAATTCCAATTCCACCAGAGAGCCGTTCAAGGGCACACCAGTAATTTTCGTGAACATAGTAACGCGCGCGCAGGGGACATATACTCGGGAGTCTAATTCAGATAGGTCCACCATACCCGCACTCTCCCCGCCGCCGCCCTGCTCCTTCTCCAGCCATAGCCCGCCGCCGCCGCTCTCCCCGCCGTAGCCCTGCTCTTCTCCAGCCCCACCGTTCCCGACGTGACGTCGGCGAAGCGGCTCCAGCCGTGACGACGGTGACGAGGACGCGGTTACTGGCGTGCGGACGGCGTCCCGGCCAACCTAGAGACGGTGACGCGGATCCGGCATCCCCGGCCACGACGACGAGCCGGCCACCTCAGGCAACGAGGCGACGCGGATCGGGCCTCTCCGACCACCACGAGAACAACTACTTCATTCGCGACAGAGGTTAGTGCTGCTTGAACCCCCAACACCCTCTCTGTGCTCGGCCACCCAATCTGCTATTCCTGTCAAGGTGGATTAGGGAGACATGCTACTTTACGGTTGTTCACATAGGATTATTCTCCTGGAATTGCCTGCATTAGTACAACATGCCTTAATAGTTCATTTTTAATTGATTGGCTATGGATTTGACGGATGAATTTTGTTGCTCCAAGTCTGTTTGAATAAATTGTTGCTAACAGATGAACTTATATGAACTGTTGAAATTCTGTTATGCTTCGAATGTACCAGATCGACAGTTATGCTTTGGACCTGTTAGCATACTTTTATTCTAATTGCTTTGTCCTCTTGTTGCATGTACACATGGAACACACAATTCATTGCTGCTGAAGTTGGACAAGGAAGCAGTTGAAGGAATTTAGTCTCTGTTTTGATATATAAGCATATTGCTTCACCCTGTCAAAATGGTTAGCACCTATCCCCAACCTGTATGCTAATATCAACTATTTTGCTTGTCAGAGAATAAGAATTTATCTTATTTTGTTTAGGTTTTCAGTCTAGCTTATGTTGCTCTACTGACGACCTGACATATCATCTATGCAGTCTCCCGCAACACCAAACTCCTCTACCTCCAGTGCACCATCACAGCCCATCGACGGTGAACCTTGTTCACAGCCTCTCAACGGTGATCCTTCTTCACAGGGTCACTCAGCACATACTGCTGCGAGTAGTACTCGATCCCGCGGGTCAAGGACACAAACCAAATGGCCAGAAGACAAGTTGGCCGCAACTGGACTTGATAACAATTATTGGTCTACCCCAGATGCTGCGAGGGATAGATTTGTATTGGTCTGTGGCCTCATTGCTCGAGAGAGGGTGTCAATCAATAAGGTAGTTGAAGATCTCTCAGCAATTGAGAAGGAAGAGTTGTTCACAGTTTTAGAGGAAAAGCTAGATTACCCAGCCAATCTGGCTGAATCTGTTCACAAGAAGGCAGTTAAGGCAGCTATGTCAGAGATTGGAACCTTGCAAGGGCGGTTCAAGACCCATTTAAGAAAAAAATTTGTGAGCCAAGAGGAGACTCCCTTTGTGAAGTATGCCTTTTTTGCAGCCAGAAGACTGGACCGTGTTTGTGCAGGAAAACAATTCTCCTAGATTTCAGCGATTGAGCCAGGGGATGAAAGAAAAGAGAGCATTGCATGATAAACCACACAGGACGGGCAGAAAAGGTTATGTTCGTAAAAGGAAAGAGTGGGAGGAGGAGGATGCAAAGCTAGCTGAAGAAGGAAAACAGAACCCTTGGGACCAATTTCCTGAACGTTCGAGGCCTTATCTGAGGGCAAGGGTAGGGAAGAGGAAGACCACTAGTGAAGGAAGCGGGGACATAACATTCTGTAACCCTGCAGTGGTGGGGTAGCAACTAGGGTGAAAACACTTGCAGCTCAGGCTAGCGATGGTTCTTTCGGGGTTAGGGAGAATGATATCCTCACTGCAGCACTTGAGACTCCAGAGCATCGAGGTCAGATCCGAGGCGTGTCTAGTTCACTTGGCTGGGGTAAAGGGTTTGGTGAAGAGGTTGCTGCAATGTACAGGAAGAAGAGGAACAAGAAGGCTGGACCGCAGATGGAAGACCTAGTTGGTGAAGTAGTCACCAGAATTGTCTCCATTCTAGCAGAATCAGGCTTTCCTATATCGAAAATGTACTTTATCCTCCCCAATCACCACCTGTCAGTAGCAGTGAGGAAGAAGATGTGCATGGCCTCGAGGAAGATGTGCATGGTAGTGAGGAAGAAGAAGCACGTGGCAGAGAGGAAGACCATTGGCATGTCAGCGAGGACGAAGGTAGTCAACAACACATTGTTGATAGTCGATCACCTATGCTGGACACAATAGATAAGCTGACAGAGCCAACCAAGTGCAGCCTTTTGGATGGCTCCGGGAATAAAGTGGAGCTCGCACTAGCCACTGTCTTTCCATTGCAAAAGACTCCATACAGTACCGGTGCAGGATGGGTATGCTGTGGTGCAACCTAGTTATGTCTGGGGCAATACGGATCACTACCCTCTGCCTGTACCAATTGGGGGGGGGATGAAGTAACAACCCTAGCTGAGGCTCTCTGTCTAAGGATCCAATGGTCAAAGAACAGGATCCATGTACCACCCGTTACGAGAAATACCAACCCTGCTCCCACATCAGGTAGCAGGGGCACAACATCAGATGGAGGTACTGCAGCTCAGCGTCAGCAAGAGAAAGCTCAGCAGCAGATCAACAAAACTACGCAACAGGAGCATCGACAACAGCAGGAGGAGGACAGGCAATCTCCGCCTAAGAAGCAGCAGCAGATCAGCAAAACTACGCAGCAGGGGGAGCATCGACAACAGCAGGAGGAGGACAGGCAATCTCCGCCTAAGAAGCAGCAGCAGATCAGCAAAACTACGTAGCAGGAGCATCGACAACAGCAGGAGGAGGACAGGCAATCTCCGCCGAAGCAGCATCAGTGACAGGCGGAGGACAGGCAATCTCCGCCTGAGCAGCAGCCACCGCAGAAGAAGGGGGCCAGGAAACCTCTGTCTAGAGATGAGCTTCTTAACTGTTTTGGGACAAAATGGGATCCAAAATACAAGCCTGCTGTGCATATGTTGTCAGAAGAGGACTTACAGGCTGCTGGACCGAATTGTGCCAGGTTGCGTGCTTACGTCATGGAACACAGTAATGATAAACTTAGTTTTCCAGTAAAGTTGCCTGAAGACTCCTTTCATGTTGTTGGTGATTTAGTGTTAAACATTGCATTCAGTCACGTGCATGACCTTATAACCCTGATTGCTCTGGATGAGACCTTCTTGAGGTTGTGGACATTGTAAGTGCCTTAAAACCAAAATAGATATTTCTTTAATTTTGACCACAAAGTTCATGCATGCTAACATTTGGATTTTTTGTAGGAAAATGATGGACAAGGCAGCAGAGATGAAGATCAGTGTTGGGTTTTTGGATCCACAGGTTCTCACGACCACAAAGATTGATAAGCAGTCTACCCTTGTAACAAAAGCATTGAGAAATGCAGTGACGAATGACTACGTGGTGGGTGCCTTCTGCACCGGTGGCCACTATGTAACACTGATCATCTGTATGAAGTTCAAAGAGGTTTGGTATCCAGATTCTGCAAAACATCATCCCGCGCGAAAGTTCGAAGACCTCCGAGCGCTTGTGCAATGGTCCGTACCTTGTAGGTTTTGTTCACAAAATTCAATCTCTTAATGTTTCTAATCGGTATTGCTGACCAATTTGGTACTGCATTAACTTGTCATTTTGGTACCTCGATGCGCAGTGTGCTCAGCAGCCATCGGGGTCCTTTTTGCATGGATTCCATGTGGCATTCAATATGTTCAAACTACTCAAAGACATACCTCACATCAAGAAGGCTGCTGTAAGTAGATAATGCTCTCACCCTTGTCTCTGCTCATATTCTCCATTTGATTTTAGAAACTGATTTGTACTTGTATTCTCATAATTATTTTATTTTGCAGGATTTCAAACCTACCCTAAATGTTTCTACAGAAGATCTAAAATCGGTCCGGGAGATGCTGTGCGAGTACATTGTTAAGGAGATCCTCGACCGAAACGGCAACCTCTATAATGGTGCACCGTGAGTTCATTGTACGGCCTGACAAACTTGAAACTTGCTGCATTCAGGCTAGTTTAGTACTGCCTGAGAAACCTGCTTGGCTGCGGTTAGATGTTGCCTGGTTTAGATAGTTTTCTCAGGACTCCATCCAAACAAAAAGCACAGATGACGAACTTGAAACTTTAGCATGCATGTCGATCTGATGAGGAACTTGATGTGATCTCTCACATTGTGTATATATATGTGATCTTGCTTGTGTATATATGTCATGAGAATGTGTTTGTAATGTCTCCTTGCATTGCTGTGGTGGCTGCCAAATCCTGGCTGTTTCCAGGATGCAGACCCTGATCTGGTGGCTGCCAAATCCTGGTTGGTTCTGGGATGCAGCCAGAAAATGGGCAGGTTACTGTAGGTGCCCTACGTATCGGTCACGGGCGTTAAGTAAGGCACGTTACAAAAAAATGATCCGTGAGTAACGGGCTTCACGAACGCCTGTTACAAGTATGACAAAACTGTAACGGGCTGCATAAAGGCCCATTACTAATACTGACCGGTGGGCCCTAGAAGTTGATGCTTTCGTCGATACAGAGGAGACGCGCGTCCAGAGCACGCGTCTCCTTTCGTCCAGACAGAGGAGACGCGCGTACAAAAAATGCGTCTCCTTTCGTGGAGACGCGTGTCCACAGCAAACGTCTCCGATATTGAGCTCATGTAACGGGCTCGGTTGCTGTAATCGTTACCAAAGGTCCATGTGGGCCCAGAGAAACAGACATTTCAGGTGACCGGTAACTAGTTTCGGTAACGGTCTTTGTTAGACACCTGTTAATAATACGTGTTAAGAGTAACGGGCTCAGTGTCTGCGCCCGTTACCAAAGGCTACGGTGGGCCTGGAGAAACAACCATTTCAGGTGACCGGTAAGTAGTTGTGGTAACGGTCTTTGTTCGACGCCCGTTACAATTACGGGTCATCAGTAACGGGCAGCGGCCCGTTACCTTTGTTGGCTTATTTGTAACGCTTGATCAGTAACGGGCGTTTTGCCCACTACCAATGGCCATCCGCGCCCGTTACCAATGTCTGTTTTTCACGTAGTGAAAGTAAAGGTAAGCAAGGATTGCAAGAATGTAATACGGAAACGTAAAGGGGGATGAGAGGAAGCAAACTCTTGACACACGATTTATCCCGTGGTATCGGTAAGTACTAAGCCACCCCTAGTCCACGTTGTTGAAGCACTGGCTCGCCACGAAGGCACTCGCCAAGCTCCCTTGGTCACCTTGATGCCGCCTCCACTAAGGAGCTTCTCCACCAAAGGAAGGGGGTCTCCACGTCCCCCGCACAAAGTGTCCTCGCCACTCCACACCAAGCCGAAGGGTCGAAGACGTTTGCCGGAGAGCCACCTAGGCTCCAAGGCTTCCGGCGCACCTCGTACAACTTGATCCACTCGAGAATCACCTCACAAGGTAGGCACACCTTGCACTCACTCAGCCCTGAGCTAAGCTTAGCACTAAGCACACACACAAAGCATGTGCAAGTCTATGGATGAGCAATTTAGTACTTGGATGGCTTGGATATGATCTTCTATGAGTCTTGAACTCCTCTGTACTTCCACACACTCCAGCCCCTTCAAATGGGCGAGTGGAGGGGGTATAAATAGCCCAAGGCATCAAACTAGCCGTTGGCTAAAAGCTGCATGAAAACATACCACCGGATGAACCGATGCTATAGAATTCCAGGGCAACGGTTCATCTGGTGCCCCTCCATGTCACATAGTTGTTGCATATCTGCTGACGATATTCATCTGACGCTTCAGCTGACGGTGCGTCATTTCATCCGGTGCTGAAGACTCCGCGCCAAATACCTCTCTGTTAGCAAACATATGGCCGCCGGATGAACCGATGCTTAGTCCGCTGGTTCATCCGGTGCAACTGCTTCCTGCGCCAACTCCTCTCTGTCTTGATCTCGCTGATCATCGGATAGACTGACGGTGCCAGTAAATAGACCGTCGGTTCATCCAGCGCTCCTGTCTCAGCTGAATCTTCACTGGCAATCATCCGGCGCAACTAAAATACCCACCGTTGGTTCATCCGATGCGCTTCAATTTAACTCGAGTCTTCATGCAGTGTACTACTTCATCCGGCCATTGCACCGACGCTTGCATTCAATGTACCGTCGGTTCATCCGACGGTGTCTTTTCCCTTCTCTTTCTTCTTGTCGGTTTTGCCTCAAAATATATACTATCTTCTCATTTTGACATGTGGTATTTTTGCATCTATGAGACCTAGAAATGTCTACAAAGACATGCTCAACAATATGGTTAATCCCATTGATCATGTTGTCATTAATCACCAAAATCAAACTTTGAACAAATGGCATATGAGGTCATATTCGCTACAGTATGTGTTTATTACATACCCAATCTGACAAGAATGGTAAGTATGCGTAGTGGACTTATTAAAATCAAAATCAAATGAACTCAAAATCGTTGACAAAGTTTTGTTGCCGGGGTGCACGAGGCGCTGATGCCACAGCTCGACGGATAATGAAGCACTGGGTGAACTGTGCAGGCAGTTGCAACGGGTAGAGATCCTCAGAGCTTTCACATCGGAGCTTCACCTGCTGGGTGGGTGGCCACTGGCCAGGGACCACGCCGGGTGCGACGACACTTAGCAGCTACGGCGGCTAGGTTTGGGGACGGCGCGTGTATGGACAGGGTCGCGACGCGGGGATTGAGCCGAGGCACCGAGCTAGTGAGGGTCGTGTTTGGATCCATAGTGTTAGTGGTAGTCTTTAACCCCTCCAACTAACACATAATAAACTAACACCAATTGTGTTTGGATCCATGCGTTAGTTTGCATTAATGGTACTTTTACAATCATTAGATGATCTAATTCTAGAGGGGAACTGGAGTTAATAGGGTGGGACCAACCAAAACTAACACAAATACCACATCCTGGAGGGGTTAGTATTTTGGGGGCGTTAGTCCCAACTAACACCAAACTAACACACATGTTTGGCTGCAAAGTGTTAGTTTGTGTTATTTGTCTCCAAACTAACACTAACACTTGGATCCAAACATGACCGATGTAGAGAGCTTGGATGCTGCTATGCTGCTAGGCCAAAGTGGTAAAATTAATTGGGTCTTCTCCTGTCCACTTGGACCACCAACAGCTGGTCCAAAACAGCCTCCTTTCCTATCTTTCTTCCACCTCTGGCCATCAGACGTTAGATGCCGCCGCCGCCGCTCACATCCGGCCTTCAAATTCGAAGATCCGGCGCAGAAACTCCATGAGAGGTGGGATTCGACTGCGGCGATAGCTCCAATTTTTTGTAAGGAACAAGCATATCTGGTTGTTGTATTTTTTGTAAGGAACAAGCATATCTGGTTGTTGTAAAGAGGAGCTTGAGGGATGAACGGTGATCGGGTGCCGCTCTGTCAAAGTATTGGTTGGTTAACACCAAACGGTTATTTAGTTGGTTATCTCCAATGTCTCGTGACTGATAACAAGTCTACATGTGTAAATCAAAGTCTAAACCAGTGGGTGTAGCTTGCATTATTGGCCCCATGAATGAAAACTATATAATATGACAACGACTCAAGCTGTCGCTCAACCAAGACATGGTGTGTGTGGCACACCACTATATTTATAAGGAGGAATAACTTACCACTGGCTCACACAATTTTTGCCCTGTCCTCACGCGCATGTCGACCGTTGTTGGCCATCCATGCATTTCTGATTTCTGCAGAGCTGAAGCAAAAACTTGTGCGTGCATATCCTAGCCACACACGATTTGTTCTGCCCTCCTCCCATTTCAGGGCTGCCAACGGGTTGCACAATGCACAGGCACGAGCAACAACAACGCAACTCCACGAGGCCACAACGGAGCAGCCTCGCGTGACCTGCTCAGCCGCAGCCTGCATGACTCGACAGTGAATTGGGACCCTCAGAACTATGGCGCGTCAGACTCAATGTTTCTCGATCGGCCTGTAGCAATGCAGGGCATCCATATGCGGAGTATTTGGGTATTTCAATTGCCCACATATACTCACGTATACGTACTCACCTCTGTAAACACAGACAATTCTACTCCGATGGGCATCTTGAGAACCAAACTGAGTTAGCAGATCTCAAGATTGATGAAGTTAATATTGTCATCTCACTGTGGACAAGGACAAGCACAAGCACATAGCCTACTACCAAAAGAATTGTGGCCCGGTGGAGTTGCGTTGTTGTTGCTCGTTTAGAGTAGATGAACATAGATAAAACGCTTCTTTATTTATAAAGAAACATGCTGGTAGCACAGCTATGGAGCGAGTTTATTAACATCACGAACTCCATAACCAAACTACATTAAAAAAAATATATATACAATATGTGTTCTCAGCACCATAATCTACGGAAAAGTAACATAAAGCACACTCTCTTTTTCATATGAGTTGGTTGCATCTTGCTGCTACAGGTTGCCTGTTTTTTTTTTGACAGTTAAGACAATTTAAAGAAACATATATGCAACGGTAATAAATCATTCAATTTCAGCAAAGTCCGAAAAGCAGCTCCACGGTAGGTGAACCCCTTTTGGAATCTGGACACTGATATCGCAAAACATTTATTTGGCTGTTTTATGGACCCTGCTATATATCGCTAAATATTGGTTGATTAGCATCATATACTTTTTTAGTTGGCTATCTCCAATGTCTTAGGACTGATAATGAGCGAGGTTGCATGCTGAAAGGAAAATTACTAAGCTGCTCAACAAAAACATGCTGGTCACATAATTTATAAGGAGAGAACTTACTAAGACCACTAGCTCATACAATGTTTACCCTATCCTCACATGTGTAAGTCCACCGTTGTTGGCCACTTTCATTTCACACACAATTCGTTCGTCCCTCCTCCCGTTGCACGGCTACATGTTGCACACACCGAAACAAGCGGGTATGGAGCAAGCGCCCATATAACATATATGTTAGAAAATACATCATATAATACGATTGTTTGTCATTGTTTTAATAGAACATCACATTTAATAATATTAATATTTGAGATGTGTAATTATACAAAATATAATGATGAATATTCATTATATATTCTTGTAATATTTTTTTGAAGTCAGCTGCCACCCACTTGTGCATGAAGGTAAAAAGGACAAATCTTACTATAATAAGGGGTAAATTAGACCAATTGATATAGTTGTGAGAGTCAATTGAAAAAAATAGTTTAAAGGATGATCCAGACTTATAGTAGCGATCTTACTTTCAAGGTGGCGATCTCAAGTGCATCCCTCTCTGTACTTGCTCGGGCAGCTGCGAGTCCCCACTCTGTGATCTGTATGTTCCTCCTGTGTGTGTCGTTGAGAAAGAACTCCAGGTGGCTGATCTCTCTCTCCAGCTGGGCGTTCCGTCCCAAGGTGTCGTCTCACTTACGCCTCAGAAACACTATCTCTGAATCGGCCCAGTAGAGTGCCTGGTCTTGAGCTTGAATGAACCTGCTGGCCATCTGCTCCTTCTCATCCTTGCCCTCTGTGTTCTCTTCGGTGTAAGCTGTCTGGTCCTTGTGTCACCTGCTGGAGTCGTACACTGCTGTCGGTAGGACTCCGAAAGGTGTATCCTTCAGCCTCTGCTCCAACTGCTGGCACACTTTCTTCAGCGCGAGTCTGGCACAACACTGGTGAGCTTCCAAGGTGGAGTTGTCAAAACACGAGACCTTGACTTCCTAGAACTCTGGCACACGCGGGTCTGCTGGTATCTTCAGGGTCAGCTCTGTCGGTGACTGGTCAACAGCTGCAGTGGTGCGTCCCTCGTAGAACACCTCACTTGTCTCCACTCCAGCTGTCTCCAAACATCCCTTGAGGATCTTGCAGAACTCTCCGGCCCACTGGCCGTCGGTCTTGAGGGGGATCCACGTCAGCTGGTCCATCTGCACGTTGTTAGGGAAGTTAGTAAGAGTTAGTAAAGTTAATCAAAGTATACGTAATAAAGATCAAGGTGTTTATATAAAATTTCACGGATTGTATATATAAAGCACAAGGTGTTAGGCTTTCCTATACTATCGTCCATTCCTAGGCTCGTCCTACGGTCAAGCAGGGCTCTGATACCAACTGAAATGAACCGGATTTCCAAGAAAGGAAATCCGATCCCTGCACCTCAGTGATAGTCCCTGGAGGCTATCACGTGCAAATCCCTGTCTCAGAAAGTAAAGACAACCGTACAACAAAAGGTAATATATGAAGGTCCACATAATGTTATTATAATAATTAATCATCTGAGTACAGCATTACGACACATGCCGGGTACAAGTCCAGCTGGACTGAATCAAACAGAGTAAACATCTACGCAGCGGCTCTCATGTAGCGAAGTAGACTCCATCTCCCAAAGGCAAGCTCGAGTGTAGAATGACCTCTGTCCTCCCATCCATCGTGCTCAAAGTCGTAGTCCGACTCCTGTTCTGAAAACCCGTCATCTACTCGATAAGCGAGTAGGTCATGTCAGCTTCCCAACAAATAGCATAAGCAAAAGAGAATAATTCTAGTATGCATGGATATTCCTATATATGGCTGTAGAAGGTTATGCAAGCAGCGGTAGCAACATCAAGGAATGCAGAAATGCCGAGAGGTCACCACCTTCGAGGAGATCCACACCTCCGAGGCCAACGCCTCCGGGGTCAACACCCCAACCAAGGAAAGAACACCAAACACTGGATCTCAACCGAGACACAGCATCCCACTCTCATCTGCGATGTGGGGTCACCAACTTCTATCCCCACATCTCAACGGCACGAAACCAGGCTCACACACACAGGGGAGAGGAAGCAGCACAAAAGAATACTAGCCAGGTGAGAGATCAAAAGGGCTGTCCATACCAGTGGACACGGACTATAGCTATAGATTTAACACTCTGCAGAGGTTGTACAACTGGACCCACCGGATAGGGCAGAAACGGATGCCTCCGATCCACATCCCTACCTAACGGCCGGAGACCTAGCAGTGGGTGGCACTCTTCTGCCTCTCCGAGCCTGACTCGTCCTGAACTGAGGCGCGAAACTTGCCAGCAGGGCCTCGGAGCTGTGAAACCATCCCCGGAGGAGCCGGGGCGACGTCTACTCGGGGGGTATAACCCATCCCCCTCACACGATCACACTGATCCGCCTACAAGCTGAGTGCTAACCACCAACTAGTTCTCGGACCGAACCCGCCCATACGTGAGCGAATTGTTTGTACGAAAATAGCCCAAAGATCAAGGTCACACAGTCGATCGGTCCTTAATTGCAGGAGCGAGCACTCACCAACTCCATCCGAACGACACGCCACTAGGGCGGGAGGCCAGGTCGCATCTCCCCTAGACAGGTGTTCACAAGTAACCAAAGCAACTCGCTCCCGCGGAAATACGTCAAGGATACACACTCACCCAAAACACACGCTAGAATACCGAGATATCCCAATCTCGGTCCAAACCTGAGATCCATCCATAACTAAGGGTAAAATATATGGATGAATAAAGCCGGGAACTAGCTAGGGGTCTGTAGCTAGTTCCAAAAAGTAGGTAGTTCAAGGATAGGATTAATCAATTCCAAGGCATGGCTAACAATTGTCTATGCAATTCAAAATCATGCATACATAATAATTAAGCACTAGCATCTAAAGCATGCATAGGATCTATATGGTTGGGAGTGACATGGCACCTGGCTGGCATCCATAGTCCTGGTCTGGGTTGAAGTCGGGGTCGTAGGCCTCCTCCGGATCGTAGCTCGGGTCTGTGCAGCACGAGATACGAGACGCTAAATTACAGGCAATCAACTAAGCATAAATCCAAAGAAACCCAATTTTAAAAGATCCAAAAAGATCCAAACTAGCTACAAGCAGCACCGTCTCATTTTTAGAAAAATAATGAAACTGGTTTCATATTTTTCAGAGTTATAAATAATTAGTTATGAATTTTCAAAGGTTAAAGGATTTATAAATTAATTTTCAAATCCATTTATAAATCAGAAAAGGATTTTAATTTTGAAAATAGGCGATGACGTCAGTATGACATAAGCATGATGTCAGCGACAGGGTTAGTGGGCCGTTATTGGGCCGAAAGTGTTAGTGGGCCGAATTCGGCCCATTGGACTCAGCCTAGTGGGCTAAAAGGGTGAAGTCTGATCGGAGCCCCTAGATTAAATTTAGAGTTCGCAAAGAAAAAGAATAAAGGGGCCGGTGCATGGGCTCTAATGGGCTACGGCCCATGTGGCACCCTTTACTTCCACAGAGAAGAAGTCCACAGCTGCCCCCTGATCTCAGCTAGGAGGCAGCGGTGCACCTTGCCACTAGCGCGCGTGTCGGCGCGCATCCGGCGGCGACGGGTGAATGGAGAATGGCGGCGGTGATGGCTCTGGTAGGTGAGTGTTGGCATTTCTTAATGTCACAACTAACGACACCGGGTTAGCGTGAACATCAAGACTTGCCGAAGGTTAATCTAAACGATCATGAACGAATCCGCAAGCGCACAGATAAACCATTATAGCATTTCCCAAAGGAAGGAGAGTATTCCAAGGGTATCGTATCCGTGGAAGGCAATGGCGGATATCTTAGACTTATGCTTTTGCTCTAAATGTAAACCAAGAGCTAGATATAGGGAACACCACACTCAAAGACAGGGGTAAGATAAAAGATATACGGGGTAGTGTGACACACACACTCAAATCTACCTCTACTCTAGCACACTACGGCTTAGGGGGAACATACGAGTTAGCTCTAGGTTCTAATGTACTAAACATACAAAGCTAGAAGATACAAGAGATGTCATGAGTATTGCATGAGAGAGATAAGGTTCAGCACCCAGGTACAAACGGGGAGCTAGCCCATGACGACCAGCACTCTGCGAAACTAGACTTTAGACTCCTACAGCAGGTACCCCAGCGCGGAGGTTGCCCTAGGATCCAACAGGGCTGTCACCACCTGAGGACAGACCTCTCATTACGGGGGGTATGCTCATAACTATCGTAGCCAGACAACCCAGGCACTATGCCTACGTTGCTGCTAGACTCCACCCGGCCCGGGCTATTGTGACCCAGGGTGAGAGCCACCAGAAGACTGGTCAACTAGACTGAGTACTGTAGCTTGAACACAGACCTCATGCAACACTCTCATGCCATCTAACAAGATCAACTAAGGCTAGACATACAAACATTTATGAACTCTCTTATGTCTAATCAATAAGATCAAAGGGTCGTGTTCGTGAAGAACACGAGCCTCTAACTTATGAACAAACACATAAGGAAGGAGTTTATCACCATTCAAGTGGATCAAATGGTAGTGTTCACGAAGAACATGAGCCTCTAAATGATGAACAGAGGATGAACTCAAGAACATATCAAGAATATGATTTACCATGACTTTATATGAAATAGCTGAATAACTGAAGTAGATCAAAGTCATACAAAGAAATAAAGATAAAAGAGAACTCATACCTAGACTTCCAAGAGGACTTGGAACCTGAATAAGAGCTACTCTAGCCTACCCCCTAGCCTTGGAAACTAAAAGTGAGAGGAGAATGAGAGAGTGGTGTGTGAGAAATGGGAGCCCCTCCCCTTCTATTTATAGGCAAAGGCAAGGTTTGCTCGGACGCCCAAATGGCCCCTAAACACCTAGGAGTGAGGCAATGGACCAATAGGGAGCTGCCATGTGGAGGGCCAGGATGGGGCCCCCTAGGTCGGTTCGACCGATCCCAAGGTCGGCCGGCCCCCTAGGGTGGCCCCACCTGGTGGTTTTTGACTGGGTGGCTGCCCTGTGGGCCATCTGATCCATCCCCGGTGTATGGCTTGATTTGGTATCCGAGGTGCGCCCTTTGATCCATGTGAAGTCCATGTGGCGTCCTCTGATTCGTCGGTGAGTGCTTCCCCTGGATCGATGACATGGATTGCCACGTTTCCCTTGGTGGCAGCCACCTCCTCAGCTGAGTTGGCATGGTTCCTTCATAGAAGTTGAGTTTCCATCTCTTTTAAGGGGTAAATCACCTACATATAAATAATCTCCAAGGACAAGTGGAACTACATTATTCAAACCTAAATGCTAGTAAACAGTGCATATGCCTCCATTTATGTGAGAGTATTGAGGGTTGGAAATGGTGAATTTCCACCGTCAACAGTGAGCAAGTGCAGCGCAATGACCACTAGGGATAGGAGGTTAGGTTAGCTCGGCCACAGCCCTGGGGTAGAGCTTGTGCGGCCGGAGATCGGCGCGTCATGGAGATTGGCCCGGCGCGGCACGACGCGTGGCGGTGACAGCGCGGCGCGGCAGACGGTGCACACGCGCATAGCAGGAACACGCAGTGTAGCAGTTAAGCACCTGAGCGTGCTTGTCCCGTACGCATGCACGTGCGTGTAGGCCTAGCCTGGGCGCGACATGGCTGTCCGGCGCGCGAGAGCCTGTAGTTCCAGGGCCGCGGCGCGGAGCAGCAGTGCGCGAAGAGATGCAGCGGCGGTGTGAGCACGAGCATCAGCAGAACCTCAGCGCGGCACGGCTAGCACGTGGGTGTGCTCGCTAGGGCACAAGCGTGCGCACAGGCAACACCTGGCCGCGACATGGCCGAGTCGACGCGCGGTCCTGCGGCGAACCGAGGTCGCGGCGCGGCGCAAGTAGCGGCGGCGGCAGCATACACTCCTGCAGAAGATTCCACGTCGCGAAGGCCGGACACAGATGCGCGATGGCACAGTGGAAAGGACGGCGAGGCACGGCGTGGTGCTGGGGGGCACCACGGCGGTGAACCCGCGGACAGAGCTCGGCGCGAAGGCTGACGGATCATCTCAGGCAGATCAAGGCAAGGGGTGAGAAGCAAGGGCGAGGAGCGGTGGCTCACATCGGGGCGAAGGTGTAGACGTGGCCGTGACGAACACGTCGGTGAAGTGGCGGCGGTGTACACGGCGGCGCGTCTTGCTCTGCTCCGGCGGTGGCTTCGTCGCGGACGGCCTCCTCTTCCTCACGGATGGCCCCGGACTTGGTGGCTTCGGCTTCGGCGAGACGACGCGGTGGTGAAGCGCCTCGTCTTCTTCCTCCTCCCCTCCTCTCCTCCTCTTCCCCCTTCTCATTTCACCCGGCGGTGGAACAGAGGTTGGGGAAAAGTTTCCCCAAATGGTGAGGAGGCCAAATGGGACTTGGCCTTGGGGCCTTTAGGCGCGCGCGGGGCAAGGGAACCAGGGAGCAGCGTGGGCCATGGCTGTCCCCTCCTCCTTGCCTTGGCGGCGAAGGCGCAGCGCGCGGGGGGAGGCTTTCTTGGCGCGCGGGTTGAGCAGGGGCAAAGAAGTGAATAAGCGAGGGAGAAGCGCGTGGGACCCGCCTTGGTGTGCGTGCTAGCCTCTCGGCGTGCATACCAGCGAGGCGGGGTGGTGCGGCCTGGCGCGTAGGCGCGCGGTGCGGCGAGGCGGGGTGGTGCGGCGCGCCTGGTCAAACAGACCGAGGGGGAAGATGACCAGTGACCCGGGGCGGCCCCACCTGTCACTGAGTCGAGTTCGGCGGGGCGCGTCGCGGGGCTGCGCTGGGCCGCCTTGGTGGGCCGCGTGCCTGAAGCAGGGAAAAGGTGGTTACGGGCCGAGAGATTAAGGGGCATAGGTAGACTTAGCTAGGGGTTAGTAGGCCCATGTTAGTTAGATAGGTTTTGAATATAGTTTGAATATAAGTTTAAACTTTATATTTGAATTTGAATTTATTCAAATTCAAAACACACTCAAATAAATCCAAATAAAAGCCTTAAAATCCAACTCACATTTTTATACCATAATTTGAACTTATATTTTTATATTTTGGTTTTATTTATATATAATTTAGGTGAGAGGCTAGAAAAGGGTTTAAATATGGTGACACACATCAAACAATTAAAAAGTTTTAAAATTTTTAGAATTTCGTACTTTCAAATTTCCGGGATGTTACAGCAACCATAACCTACCATCTTCTAATTGCAGCTCCGGCCAAGATGGAAAACCAATCTAATCTCATGCTAAGATAAGGAGTAAACCCTGACACGTTTGCTTGGTGTTTTCCCTTCCCTCGTACTGTCACTACACGAAGGTAAACATCACCAAATGACTATAAGCCCGTGCACCACTACGATGTATTCGCAAGATATAGATTAACCACAACGATTAAATCTATTCCTACTAAGGCATATGCTAGCTACACATATAGGGGATAAAGCATGCATCGAAGTAGATCAAAGAAAGGAAAAGATATGATTTGTATCACCATCGAATGTTGAATGTACAATTGCCTTGATGAATTCAAGGCATGGCCCCGGAACTCCACCATGGCTTCACCACGCAGGGCCAACCATGGCGGCTAGGACATGGCCTAGGCCAACTCCTAGGCGGCTCAAAGACTTGCGGCAGCCGTCGACTCCCTTCGGCGTGTCTCCTTCGATTCGGCGGCTCTCTGATGAATAGATGTGGCGGCCGTCGGAGGCAGGGGCTATAAATAAGCCGAGGAGCATCTAGGTCAAAGGGCGTCGCGAACCGGGCCCGAAAGGGGGTAGGCCGGTCGGCATGGGCCGGCCGGCCCAGGCGCTTTTCCGCCCTGTTCGGGCCCATCTTTCTCCACGACACTTCTTACACTTTCTTGAATCTTTGCCGAACTACATGTGGGTCCTTGATGTCATTTTCCCCGTGGTTTGGTTAAGGGTACTTGGCGTGCGAACTCTCGCATCTTCTGTTTAGGTCCTCGGAGTTTCACGGCCTCATGCTTCGGTCCTCGGGTCATTTGGAGTCATGTTCGCTTCGTGTCTTGATTTGTACTGGGCTTCATGATCTTCTCATAAAGTGTCCGATGAACTTTACCCGGAAGTCCTCATTTAAGCGCTTAAATCCTGGGTAAACAACATACTCCAAAAACCACATGCAAGTGCGAACTTGTTACATCATTAGTATGTCTAGTGGCGGGTTAGTTACAATTCAAAGCTCAAACCAAAGTGTAACAAGTGCTCTTGGTGGATGAAAATCGACCGTCAATAGTGCACTGCATGTACTCATTGAACACTTCTTAATTCATCGTGGATATTGTCTTCAAGTCCCACTGGGCGTGACAAAACTGTGTTGACGCAAAAATCGGACGTGACCCCTGCGCAACAACACACTGATTCCCCGGTCGGTGCGAGGTGTGCTGGTCAATCTGACCTGTTGATTGATGCGAAAATCTGAAACGTTAAATAGAGGGTTAATAGGCTAGAGAGCCGATGTGTCTTCCGATAAAATCGTAACAGCTAGGTAGCCGATACGGGAACAGAATAGATAGGTTAGATCAGCCGATGTGATGACGTAGGCAGAGCGTAAGCTACCGGAGGCAACTTAATTAAATAAAGCTACGTGAGCAACACCAGAAACAGATCTATTCCGCTATATAATAATAATAATAATAATAATAATGATAATAATAATGATAATAATAATGATAATAATAATAATAATAATAATGATAATGATAATAATAATAATAATAATAATAATAATAATAATAATAATAATAATAATAATAATAATAATAATAATAATAATAATAATAATAATAATATGATAAAAGCCGACAGGAAATAGTCTCAAGCTGGATAATTGGTGATAAAAACTAGAAGAACAAGAATTGATATGAAACTTGTAGATCTAGCAAATATCGATAAATTGTGAATAAAAGAACTAGACGAAACCACAGCGATGCGCCCGGTAGTTAGCCTAGAATTTATTCGGTAAAACAGTGCTCACAGGTTTGCCGGAGGTCAGTTGATGCAGCTTGACGAACTCGAAGAACGATGTTGAAGGATGGCTAAAGCACTGTAAAGTAAATCGCAGAAAGTAAATCGCCGCAAAGTAAAGGTAGTGAAACACGTATGTGTTTTGTTGTATTGATGGTTAGATAAAACATTACAATGACACGCACCTTTTATATTTATAGGGCTGCTGCACCTAAGACCTGGCTACTGTAATTAATATCTAATAAAAGACAAATATTTAAGATACACGGACTCTGACTTTCCATTCTACAGAATCCATCTCAACTAAGCTTCCTTGACTATGGGTCTATTTGGGACTACTCTGCTCTGGTTTTTCTAGCTCTGCTCTAGTAACTCTACCGGGAGTACCTCTACTGTGGAGTTTCTGGAGCAAAGGTTCTGTTTGGCAAGCAACCTAGCTCCAACTCCAGGAACACAAGATTGCACTGAGAAAGGTCTAATGTACCCCTGGTAATTAGACCCACATGTCATTCTCTTATCTTCCCTTTTGTCGGTGTCCGGATTAGCACCGACACCAACTAGTAATCAGCGCTGTGATCGGTCTCTCGATGGTCGGTGCTAAGCTAAAGGGAGACGGGGTTTATCCTGGTTCCAACCACGCGGCCGTACGTCCAGCAGGGTGTGCTTGCGCACTGTATTAACTTGCACTGGTGGAGCCTATAGAGGGGGGCTACAAGCGATGCAGGAGAGGAGGAAATTCCCCCAAGTCCCAACTACGATGATTGAGGCTAGTGCCAATATCGGGAATGGAGTGGTGTGAGGTGAACGAGTGAGCGCTGAGAGTGTGAGAGCGTGTCCCCGTGTTGGGGCGCCTGCCTCTCCCTTTTATAGATCAAGGGAGGGCGGCTTACAGTGAAGTGGCACAGTGGCCGTGTACTAGCAGGTATAACACCGGAGGTCTTGTCCTCGCATGTTCTGGCTCCTGGCGTGAGTTGGTGGCGAGCTCCGGCTTTCCTGGGCGGCATGGCGGCTTCTGTCGCTCGTCTGGGTGTGACTTCGAGGGGGCGCCGCTGCCAATTCGAGGGTCTGGTCGCCGAAGTAAGGACGGGAGTTGGTGGCACATGATTGCGGCACGTCACCGGCCTGTCCGCACAGCGCGGCACAGTCCGTTGCACAGCGGTGGGAATGGCGGTACAGCGCCAGGGATGGTCGCACAGTGCCGGAGTTGGTGGAGGAGACGCGGCGCACGCCGCTCGTACCGCGGTGCCGGTCAGCGCGTGCACCCACATGCCGCCCGTACACCTTTCGAGGGTGTTCCCATGCTCCTTTGAGGGTCTCGCCGCCGGGGGAGGACGGAAGCAGGCGGTACATTGGCGCGGAATGACGCCGGCCTGTCCGCACAGGGCCGTGTGACGCCTGCATAGGACCAGGAGTGGTCACACAGTGGCAGATTAGGTGGTACAATGGTGCGGATTGACACCGGCCTGTCCGCACAGCGCCGTGCAGCGCCCGCATAGGGACGGGGATGGCTGCACAGTGGCGGTGTCAGGTGCTCAGGCCGGGTCAGCCACGCGGCATGGAGGTGGATTTGCTCTTGACTTGGATGTCCCGTCGCGGATCCTGGCATTGAATGCCGTCGTCAGAGGATAGGCAGGGCAGGGTTCTATTGACCGAGGGGAGGCCTCAGCGAGGCGGAGATGGTCGCCCGCTCGAGGGGGTCGAGCCCCTCGAGCGAGGCAGAAACCCGCTCGAGGGGCCGGGACCCTCGACCGAGGCGGAAAACGGGGCGAGCAAGTGGCCCTTTTTGATGAGGGCCGCTACTGGGCTGTAGCAGGTCACGAACCCGTGGCGTTTCACACTTTCTTGGGCTTGCGGGGACTAGCCCATACACGATTGCGTTTTACGAGGGTGATTATCCCCTTAGTTAGGGGACCCCTAATGACCGTTCCCGACAGTAGCCCCCGAGCCTTTGTGGGAGCGGGAATCACTCCAGCAAAGGATGCAGGTCCGGAGGCGGCGTCTCGGGCGTCGCGCGCAGGTCTTTCCCTTTTGATCATGCATGTCCTCTCGTGGGGGCGCGCTAGCGCACCCGTGGGTGTAAGCCCCCGAAGCCCTGCAGGAGTGCAAGCACTCGTGTAGGGGTTGAGAGCGTCGGGCGACGTTCTCGTCCCGCGTTTGTTCCAGCCGGCCTCGGCGGTGTTCCAGCCGGCATCGGCGATCTACGCGGGCAGAGCAGCGCCGAGTTAACCTGGGACGTCCTCGGATGAGTTTGTTTGCTTGTTGTTGACGGCTGTTAAGTACCTAATTTAGGGCCGTCAATCCCTGCATTTTATCATAAGAACTAAGCATCCACACTAGAATAGGGGTTTAAACTGACAATTTCCACCAGTGGCTATGCTAAGTTGAATGCAGATGTTTAGCATAAGAAATGAAGAGAAAAGACACCCTCATGATCCTAGCAAGTTAGGCTCAGCCAATGAGGGGCTGCATGCAAGCATCCCCTGGATCCATGACATCACCAATCCAAGGAAGGAAGCCTCAGCGAATCAGAAGCCGCCATGCAGGCATCACATGGATCCCATGGCCCACCATTGCGCCTAAACCGCCTCCAAACCACGTGGACATCGGGAACCAACCTCAGGACCCACAGGACAGCCACCACGCGAAAGCACACCCCGAGTGGGGCCCACAGGGGGTCGGCCGACCCCACAGGTCGGCCGAACCGACCTTGTGGCGCCCACTCAGGGGCTTCCACGTGGTGCTCGGTCATTGGTTCTAGAGGCCATCCCCGGGGTGTTTGGGTGCTCTCATGCCGGTTGCACAAGCCAATAAATCGGAGGAGAGGGGGGGTAAGAAGAGATGAAGCACACTTGAAGCGATTTCTCACCTTTGCCTCTTTCTCCCCCTCTCATTCTCTCTTGGTGGAGGTGAAACGTCATCCCACCACGAGTGTGTGTGTGTGGAGGATCTAGACTAGGTGGTGCTAGGTAGAGAGGAGTGTGTGGATGAGTAGAGGTGAGGTGGTGATGATCCGTTCATCATCCATCGTCCCCTTGTACCTCGTGAGTGATGTTGTTCTTCATTTAGACTAAAGTGAGTATTTCATTATTTCCTATTTAGACTAAAGTGGCTCTCATGCATGAATGAGTTGTTCTTGAGTTCTTCGTTCATTCATCATTTAGAGGCTCGCGTTCTTCATGAACGTGCCTCCTCGATCTAGTTGACGAGCAAGTAATTCATACTTTCGTGTTTGTTCATAAGTTAGAGGCTCGTGTTTTTCACGAACACGACCCTAGATCTTCTGTTATCATCGCATAAGTTTGCATCTCGTTTGTGTGATTGCCTGTCTATTAGAATATAGTGAAGCTCATGCATATCTGATTTAGATCAAGTATCAATCATATCTCCTCGCGCGAATCGATTCAGTGACGAGTAAGGTCTAGCTCAACCTCACGGGTTCGTCGCTTTGTATTTATACGGAGTGCTATAGTGTTTCTACGGGACGTCAGACGTAGCCATGCTATAGTAGTAGTCGGTGGTGTAGACGTGGTGTCTAGACTGCTGGTTATCCTTCGAATGCCCTGTATCCCACGATTTGTCTTAGGGTAGGCCGCGGTAGTGACAGCTGTTGGACCCTCTGAAATCCCCCACGTTCGGATACAGTGTGTAGGCAACCCTTTGCCGTGAACCAACTCTTATAGTCAGGAGGGGCCGGTGTCCGAAGCGAGATCTTATCCGAGCTTGTTCCTCTCTAGAGTCGAGAACCTACAGGAGACTTCACATCACTCACCTACCTTAGCAGGGACTGTGTACCCTTGGATAGTCACTCGTAGAGTCCCCCATACCATTCCTTGGATTCGATACCCTTGGGAATACTCCTGAGGTGAAGTGCTACAACGGTATATCCATGCACTTGCGGATTCGTTCACACCCGTCAGTATACCCGGGTGATTGTTACACGCTCACGCTATCCCGGCGCCATCGTGGTGACGTTAAGAAATACCAACACTTGTTCAGGGCTCAACCCTCCACAGATTAGTAAGGCTAGGCGAGGTGATCATCGGGGTGGTCGTGGTGCAAGGAGCCCCCGAGCCCTGGCCCAATCAGGGACGATCGGGTAAGGCTCTCGGCTTTGTTATTACGACCCTTGCCGCCCTTCCGCAGGGAGGAGGGGTGAGGCAATCCATGCTACCCTTGAGCGGGCGACGAGCCACGAATGCCTCGGTGAGCTGTTAACAAATAGTTCAAGTGGACGTCCGTGCCCCATTCGATAGGGGTCAGGTCGTGGTCTAGAGACACGTCCATGCAAGCGCTTGCAAAGGTTTGCCAAGCAGGGCTCGGTCCCGTTCGATAGCGGCCGAGGGCGCGGAAGCACTCCCTCGATGGGATCCCTTGATTAGCTGCCTTTGTCCTGGCATTATACACAATATGTGGGGCGCCCCCGAACTTCGCATTTGGGGATAGGCTCGATCGCGCGCGCCCTGATCGTTCCTGACTCTGTTGATCTGAGGCGTCTGATCGAACCCTTCGAGGGTTAGGCTCCGTACCCCTGATCAGTAGGGCGTTTGCGGGGGTGCCACACGCTCCCGTCTTGGTGGATCTGTGGTGATTGCCGAACCGCTGCCGGGCCAAGCTTTTAACCACTGATCAGTAACTCGCTGCGTCGAGGGGCATCTGCGGCGCCCGTCGTGCCCTCAGCGGGCCGGGCCTCGAGCCGCTGATCAGTAATGACTTGGGAGCTTAGGTCCTGGGTCCTCCTCGAGTTCGCTCTCGAGGGTGTGCTCGATCAATTGCGGCCTCGTGACCTTAAAACCCCTCGAACCGGGGTGCTTGTCGTACCCTTTCAAGGGGCCGGGCCTCGAACCCCTGGTCCAATGGCTCCTAGGGCTTTCCTTACGTGAGAAGGAATTCCCTAGCGTTTGGAATTCGGCCGCGGGCCAGTCGCCGCGCCCGCTCGGTCGTGGCTGACGTGGCGCGAAGCAGGCGGCGGGGGCGCGCCTTTTAAGGTGAAACGGCGTGGGCGTCGTGCGAATGTGAAGGGATGTTGTGCTGTGCACCCTGGTTTATCGTGTGGTGATTATTACGCACGCACGTGCGCGTGGCAGCTTCGGGGTGGTGGGGCCCTGCCGTCAGCGACAGGCGGCACTCACCGCATTAACTGCGGTTTCCCGTCGCACCGCCGGGTAATCCGTCCCCTCCTTACTCTATAAAAGCAAAGGACGCGGGGAGGAGCTCTTTACCTTAGCCATTCGCAGGCGCCGCTTCTTCTTCACCTTCTCCGCCGTAGTGCGCTCCGCCGCTCCAGATCCGCGCGCGCACACCCGCTCCGCCTCGCTCCTCGACACCCACCTCACTCCTTCCGCCTATGGCTGTGATCAGGGTACTAGAGGCCGCGCCGTGGCCCCGATCATCAGTGGACCAGCAGGCCATGGAGGGGCTTGTTCTCGGCGGTCAGCTGGCGCTGGTCGGCGATGAGGCAAACCCGACGTGGATAATCCCGCCGGCGTCGCACCGGGAGCCGTCTCCGCCGCCGGGTTACGTCGTGAGCTTCGTGCGGCTGCATGACCGTGGATTCAATGCCCCGGCAAGCAAGTTTATGTAGGGGTTGTGCTACCACTACGCGGTGGAGCTTCACAACTTCACCCCTAACGCCATCTCACAGGCGGCGTCCTTCGTTACCGTCTGCGAGGGATTCTTAGGAATCGAGGCGCACTGAGACTTGTGGATCCACCTCTTCTGAGGTGAACTCCACACGCTCACCACGGGGGAGAGGAGGACGCGCAGGGCCGTCCGCGCCGGCGGTCTCACGTTCGCGGCACATGATTCCCAGAGGGATCTGTACCTGTCCTGCTCCATGACAACGAACAACTCCGACTGGGAGAAGGGGTGGTTCTACCTGTGCAACGACGGCGCCGGGCTCCCACCATACACCGGGAAGGTCTTGATGGTGAAGCCGGATGCGTGGGCACACAGGGTGTCTCCTCAGGCGAGGGAAAGGAAGCTCGAGCCCCTCACCGACGCCCTGCGCAAGTTGGCGGACGCTGGGTTGACCGTGGCGGCCGTCATCGCGAATTTCCACCACCGGCGGGTGATCCCCTTCATGGAGAGGGCGCTCCCCATATTCGCGATGGGGAGCGACGCCGATCCTGCGGCCCTGGCGAGCTCGCGGCTATTGGAAGAACCACTCGCCCAGGCATACGCGGCCATGTGGGCGAGGCACGCGGTGAACCTCAAGACGGTCGCTCACAGCGACGACGACCTGTGGTCATTCGCGATGTACCCCGATATGGGCCACCATGAGTTGGTAAGATTCGACTTCCTACTTCGCTCGCTTTGTCCCTATATTTGTTCTAACAACAGTTGTGGTGACAGGGAGTGCGCCTCAGCGTCCCCTCATCAGACCCACCGACGCCCAGGTCGCACGCTGCCAATCGTGCCAGGCAACAAAGGCAGAAAGATATGGCGGACCGGGCTAGGGCGAGGAAGACAAGGAGGCAGGAGCGCATTGACGCATTCAGTGAGGAGTACCTGTGGCGGGAGCAGCGGGGCCTCTCTCTCCTGCCGGATCCGATACACTCGGATTCGGACGAGGACGACTGCGACGGGGAGCGGACTGTCTCGGACAACGAGGAGGAGGCGCCGGCCCTGACGCCGAGGGACGAGGAGACCCTTGTTGCACCCGCCTCTGAGGCGGGTTCGGCGCCCTTCGACGAGGGCGCGTCGTCGAGGACGCCAGCTGGTTCGAGGGCGGCGCCCCCGGAACCCTCAAGGAAACGCAAGCGGCGTGTCTCCGGCATGCAGTGAGTTGTGTTCCACTCTCCGTGTTCTTGATATCATAGATTAGTTCACTGACCCTTCCCTTCTGATTTCACCAGCATGGCGCCCACCATCCCCGGTCTTGCGCCCGCCAAGGCGCTCAAGGTGGGGGCGCAGGATGCGCTGCGCACGACGAGGCCTCGTTCGGCGAGGACGTCGCGGTCGACGGTGGCTACGACGGCGACGAGTGGGGCGTTGCGATCAGAGGTTGCGGCTACAGGGCTGCAGCGATGAGAGGAGGCGGCAGCGGAAGCCCTCCGCGCGGCGATGATCCGAGGGACCCAGCGGGGGCGGGAGCAGGCCCGTGCCGCAAGTCGGGAAGTAGAGAGCCGTGGGAAGGACGCGGCTCCTGCTGATGGTGATTCGACCCCCGCTGGGGGTCAGGCGATGGTGGCAGCCGCGCCAGCCCCCGGGCCTGTGCCTGAGGTGTTGCTGGTGTGGCCTGACAGTTGCGTGGTGCCGCAGGCACCGACGCCTGGGGCCGGGGCGCCGACGACAGGCGCCGGGGCGACGCAGTGGGAGCTAAAGCTTGACCTCCCCGGGGTTCCACCAAACCTGGTGGAAGAAGCGAGGTCGGAGAGGGATCTGTGGTAGGAGTTCAACAACCTTGGCTCCTCCCTGCAGAATGCCCTTACCGCCGCTCTCCAGATCCATGGGGGCAGGTCGCTCCAGGTCTTCCGGGTAAATGTGCTTGCCTGAGCACCGCTCAGCTCTTTTTTCTTCGTTTGTGTGAGTTTCATTCGACTCTCTTTTTCTTCCTTTCTCCCTTCTGCAAATTCTGCAGAGGCAGGCAGGTGACAACATCACCTACATTGCCGAGCTGTACTCCGAGATCGACTGGCTTCGGACACAGAACGACGGCCTGGACGCGATGGTGGAGGCACTGCAGACGGACAACGGCTAGTTCGAGTACGACCTCCTCCGCGCGGAGGAGGAGCGTAATGCCCAGTGGACTGCGGCGGTGCAAAAGGCCCAGGAGGCCGAGGCGCTGAGCGCCACGCTCCAAGGGAAGGAGGAGGTGTTGGCGGCAGCGAGCAAAGAGCTTCAGAAGGCGCGTGCGGCGCACACCGAGGCCCAGTCCCTGCTCGCGCAGAGGGAAACGGCCCTTACCGAGGCTCAAGCTCAACTCTAGCAGGACCGCGCGACCCTCGAGGGAGTGAGGTCCAGGCAGACTCAGGCCGAGCAAAAGACCCAAGAGGTCGAACGGCTGGGCACTGCTCTACGGGAGAAGAGCGAGGTGCTCACGGGAGTCTAGAGCTAGCTCCAGCAGGAGCGCGCGGCGCGCGAGGAGGCATAGGCCCAGCTTCAACAAGAGCGCGCAGCGCTTGAGAAGGCCAGGTCCGCGCTCTAGCAGGAGCGCACGACGCGAGAGGAGGTGCAGTCCCAGCTCCAGCAAGAGCGTACGGTGCTCGAGGAGGCCAGGTCTACGGTCCAGCAGCGGAACGCGGAGGTAATGGCAGCAAACACCCAGGTCCAGCTTCGACAAGTGGCAGCCGAGCTGCTCACTCGGGCTCTGGTTCGGGAGTGCGCTACCACCGACACCCTTCAGGCCGCCGTTGAGGAGAAGGACGCCTCGATCCTGCGGCTGTAGCAAGGGGCTGGAGCTGTTTGTACGGAGCTCGAGACGGAGAAGAGGCATACCGAGGGTAAATCGTAGCCCCCGAGTCCTTAGTTGTTTTAAGTTCATCAAGATCCGCTCTTAACGCACCTTTCCTTATTTCAGGGCTGCGGAAGGCTTTGGGGGAGTCGCTGGCGCAGGCAGAAACTCTCCAGGTCGCCTATACCTCAGCTCAGCGGGAGCTCGAGGCCCTGGAGCAGGTGTCCCTAGAAGTGTGCCGGGATATCGAGGGGGCGCCGGCCCGTCAGGGAGCTCACTGGCAAGCCGTCTCAGGGCTCTGGGCAACCGTGTCGTCGAGCGCGTGAAGGGCGCTCTTCGACTCGGTGTCCAGAAGACCCTAGGCGTGGTGTCGACGCATTATATCGTTGACCACGCAGCGTTGGCGACAGGCTACGTCGTCGTGGATGGCCTTGATGACGACGGGGTGAACGCCGCCATGGATCAAGCCGATGCTACTGCCGCTGATGCCGCCACCGAGTTTGCCGACATGTTCGAGGAAGACCTCTTCCCGGACGCTACTGAGAGCAGGGGCGCTGCCGCCGCAAGCCCTCGTGCACCCTGAAAGAAGCCGGGCATGGAAGCCTTTAGGTTGTGACTAGGATTCAAGCCGAGTGGCTCTTGTAAATTGTCTTTTAAGTATGTGAACTTATATACGACTTGTTTGTGTGCGTTATTGTGCTTTCCTCCTAGCTTAGGGGAACTTTTGCCGGGATCGATCGCTCTCGCGAGTAACCTGGGGGTAAAGTGGCGAGAGAGAGAGGCCATATCCTACTGGAGAGTAGGTGGTCCCAGACTCATCCGACTCTAACCTTAGTTATTCGCGCCCTGCTTCTGTTTCTCTAAGCATTCGAGGCCTAACACGTTTAGCATTTTCAAAAGAAAAGGCATTTTGCGAAAAAATGGGACCGCTTAGGGGGGTACCCCCCGTGGTAGCCCCCGAGGGGGACTTGGTTTTCAGAAGAAAACCGAGTCTCCCTGACTTTTATTCACGACCTTAGTGTATATACAACTGACTTGGGCATTAGATATGTACAAAGTGACTTGGAACTTTCAGGGGTAGAAGCGACGTAGCTGTTGGATGTTCCAGGCGTTGGTGAAGATTTCGATCTTCTCGTTTGCAAGGTTGTACGTGCCGGGCTTGAGGACCTCGGCGATGATGTATGGCCCTTCCCATGGTAGCGTGAGCTTGTGACGACCCTCATTCTTCTGCTGAAGTCTGAGTACCAAGTCTCCCTTGCTAAGGTCTCGAGGCCAGACCTTGCACGCTTGATAGCACCGCAGGGATTGTTGGTACTTTTCTGAGTGTAGGATCGCCACATCGCGGGCCTCATCGATGCAGTCCAGCGAGTCTTCGCGATCTTGCTGGTTCTGTTCCTCTTGGTAGGCTTTGACCCTTGGGGACCCGTAGTCCAAGTCTGTGGGGAGGACGACCTCGGTGCCATAGACCAGGAAGAACGGGGTGAAACCCGTGGCTCTGCTTGGGGTGTTTCGGAGGCTCCAAACGACCGACAGCAGCTCCTGGATCCATTTCTGGCCAAACTGATTGAGCTTGTTGAAGATCCTTGGCTTTAGGCCTTGTAAAATCATGCCGTTGGCACGCTCTACTTGGTCGTTAGTCTATGGGTGTGCTACGGCTGACCAATCCACGCGAATGTGGTAGCTGTCACAGAATTCCAGGAACTTTTTGCCAGTGAACTGAGTGTCGTTGTCCGTTATGATGGAGTTTGGTACCCCAAATCGGTGGATGATGTCCTTGAAGAACAGCACGGCCTGCTCAGACTTGAGGCTGCTGATGGGGCGGACCTCGATCCACTTCAAGAACTTGTCAATGGCCACCAATACATGGGTGAAGCCCCTGGGCGCCTTCCGCAAGGGCCCGACCATGTCTAGTCCCCATACGGCGAAAGACCATGTGATGGGGATTGTCTGCAGTGCGTGAGCCGGGAGGTGAGTCTTGCGGGCGTAGTACTGTCATCCTTCGTAGGTGCGTACGACCTCGTTGGCGTCGACAATTGCCGTCGGCCAGTAGAAACGCTGGCGGAATGCCTTGCCCATGAGGGTGCGCGTTGCGGTGTGGTGGCCGCACTCGCCAACGTGGACGTCTTGAATCAATTCCCATCCTTCAGGGATGGAGATGCACCGTTGCATGATCCCCGAGGCGCTGTACTTGTACAGCTCGCCGTCAATGATGACGAAGGACTTGGCCTTCCTGGTGATCCGTCTTGCCTCGGTTCGGTCCGGGGGCAACTCCCCCCGGTCGAGCCAGGCGAGATAGTCGTCGCGCCAGTCCCATGGAGGGGGCGGGAGCTCGTCGATCTCCATCGCCTTGGCTTCATCCGCCTGGGACCCTTCGGGGTCCGAGGTCTCGAGTTCCCCGTTCGAGGGGTCCTCGTCCATGGGCTCGACGCCCGTGACCTTCGAGGGTCCAGCCCCCGAGGCCGTACCAGAAACCTTGGCGGGTTTGTTGAGGTTGATGGAGGGCTCAGTGAGGTCGCGGGTGAAGACGTTCGGGGGAACGGTGATTCGCCCCGACGCAATCTTGGCCAGCTCGTCCGCCTCCTCGTTGTACTTGCGCGCAATGTGATTAAGCTCGAAGCCAAAGAACTTGTCCTCGAGCTTGCGCACTACGGTGCAGTATGCCTCCATCTTCTCGTCGTGGCAGCTTGCATCCTTCATCACCTGGTCTATGACCAGTTGATAGTCTCCCCGGATATCAAGGCGCTTGATGCTGAGCTCGATGGTGATGCGCAGGCCGCTGAGAAGAGCCTCGTACTCCGCCATGTTTTTCGATGCGGGGAAGTGCAAGCGCACCAAATATCGCATATGTTCTCCAAGAGGTGAAACAAAGAGCAGGCCCGCACTTGTGCCTGTTTTCATCACCGAACCATCAAAGTACATGGTCCAACACTCAACCTGGATCTGAGGTGTGGGCAGTTGAACGTCGGTCCATTCAGCCACGAAATCTGCCAAGACTTGTGATTTGATCACCTTTCGTGGTGCGTAGGTGAGAGCTTCACCCATGAGCTCCACAGACCACTTTACTATTCTACCCGAGACGTCCTGGTTGTGAACTATCTCTCCCAAGGGAAAAGAGGAGACCACGGTGACAGGGTGAGCCTCGAAGTAGTGTCGCAGCTTATGCCGCACCACCGCGTAGAGCAGCTTCTGGATCTGAGGATATCGCGTCTTGGTTTCGAACAACACTTCGTTGATGTAGTACACCAGCCTCTGGATAGGCAAGGCGTGTCCCTCCTCGGTTCTCTCCACGACGATGACCGCGCTGACCATCTGGGTCATTGTGGCGACGTAAAGATAGAGGGGCACGCCTTCCTGGGGTGGCGTCAGTATCAGAGTGTGGGCGAGTGTTGCCTTCAGCTTGTTGAGGGCCTCCTGGGCCTCGGTGGTCCAGGAGAAACACTCGCTCTTCCTTAGAAGTCGGTACAGGGGTAAGCCCTTCTCACCGAGGCGTGAGATAAAGCAACTCAGAGCTGCAAGACAGCCTAGGACCCTCTGTACTCCCTTCAGATCACGTATCGGCCCCATCCGCTCAAGGGCTGATACCTTCTCCGGGTTGGGTTCTATGCCTCACTGGGAGACAATGAAACCCAAGAGCATGCCCCGCGGCACCCCGAAGACGCATTTTTCGGGATTTAACTTAACCCCGTTTGCTCAGTGGCAATCGAACGCAATGCACAAATCGTTCACCAGGTCGTCCGCCTTCCTGGATTTCACTACAATATCATCGACGTATGCCTCAAAGGTCCGCCCGATGTGATCCCCGAAAACGTGGAGCATGTATCGATGGTATGTCGCCCCAGCATTTCAGAGACCAAATGGCATCGTCACGTAGCAAAACATACCAAATGGCATGATAAAAGAGGTCGCGAGCCGGTCGGACTCTTTCATCTTGATTTGGTGATAACCAGAATACGCATCAAGGAAGCTTAGCAATTCACACCCCGCAGTGGAATCGACTATCTGATCAATTCGTGGCAAAGGAAAGGGAACTTTGGGACATGCTTTATTTAAACCGGTATAATCTACGCGCATCCTCTACTTCCCGTTCTTTTTCTTAACTAGTACAGGATTAGCTAGCCACTCGGGATGGAATACCTCCTTGATGAATCCGGCCTCCAAGAGCCGCAGCTCCTCTCCGATCGCCCGGCGCTTCTCCACGTCAAACCGTCGCAGACGTTGAGACACCGGCTTGGAGTTGGGCAGAATATCAAGTGAGTGCTTGGCGACCTCCCTCGAAATGCCTGGCATGTCCGCGGGACTCCACGCAAAGATGTCAGTGTTGGCGTGGAGAAAGTCGATGAGCACCACTTCCTATTTTGGGTCGAGGGTGGAGCTGATCCTCAACGCCTTGCCCTCGGGGGCACTGGGGTCAAGGGGTATGGCCTTCGTGTGCTCCGCGGCCTCGAAGTTGCCGGCGTGCTTGTTGGGGGAGTCGAGGGCCTCGTTGGCTATCTTCTCGAAGTCCGCGATGAGGGCATCATCATGCGCAAGCGCCTCGGCGCGCTCAACGCACTCGACGTCGCACTCGTACGCGTGCTCGAATGACGGGCCCACTGTGATGACGCCCTTTGGACCCGGCATCTTGAGCTTGGGGTAGGTGTAGTTCGGGATCGCCATGAACTTGGCGTAGCATGGCCAACCTAGGATGGCGTGGTATGCTCCCCGAAATCCTACCACCTCGAAGGTGAGGACTTCCTTGCGGAAGTTACTCGGTGCGCCGAAGCAGACAGGCAGGTCGATCTGCCCGAGAGGCTGGACTCGCTTGCCCGACGCAACACCATGGAATGGCGACTTGCTGGGCCGCAACTGGTCCAGGCCGATCCCCATGAGCTCTAGGGTGGAGGCGTACATGATGTTGAGGCTGCTGCCCCCGTCTATCAGCACCTTGGAGAACCACGTGTTGCCGATGACAGGATCGATGACAAGCGGGTATTGTCCCGGATTGGGGATGTGATCCGGGTGGTCTTCACAGCCAAAGGAGATCGTCTGCTCCGACTAGTCAAGATATGACGGCATGGCCGGGTGAACGGTGTAGACCTCTCGACGTTCACACCTGCGCTACTGGGACGTCATATCGACCGTCGGCCCCCCGAAGATGAAGAACACGTTCTCCACCTTTGGGAAGCCATCCTTGCCCCTGTCACCCGCATCCTTTTTCACGTTGTCCTCCTTCGCGGTGACTCGGTTGTAGTACTTCTTGAGCATGTTGCACTGCTCGAGGGTGTGAGCGACCGGGGTCTTGTGGTATGGGCAGGGCTTCTTCAGCATGTCGTCGATCACTCCGCCTCGCGGGGGCCTCGAGCCCCCTTGTTGGCAGCATCAACTACGTGGACCTCCTCGGAGCCCTCCCCTTGCTCCATGGGCTTCTTGCCCTAGTTCTTCTTGCCCTGCTTCTGCTTCTTCGAGGCATCCTTGGGCTTGCTGCCCTCCGCGGGCGCATCCTCTGCTCGCTTGCCCTTCTTGCCGTTGAAGATCGCCCCCACCGCCTCTTCTGTAGAAGCATAGCTGGAGGCGATGTCGAACAGCTCGTTGACGCTGGTGGGAGGGTTTCGCCCCAACTCGCGCACAAGGTCCCGGCAAGTCGTCCCCTCCAAGAAGGCGTGCACGACCTCGGACTCACCAACGCTCGGGAGCTCGGTGCAGTGCTTGGAGAAGCGACAGATGAAATCCCTCAAGGACTCACCGTCCTTCTGGAAGCAGCCTCGGAGGTCCCAGGAGTTCCCAGGGCGCACGTACGTGCCCTGGAAGTTGCCCATGAATGTCCTGACTTGGTCGTCCCAGTCGTGGATCTGGTTCGCGGGCAAATGCTCGAGCCACGTCCGTGCAGAATCTGCAAGGTGCAGAGGCAAGTTGCGGATGATCATGGCATCGTCGGTAGCGCCGCCCAGCTGGCATGCTAAGCAGTAGTCGTTGAGCCATACCTGGGGGTCCGTCTCCCCCGAGTACTTGTTCATGTTTGTCGGTTGTCAGAAGCGCGGGGGGATGGGAGCTGTTCGGATCGTCCGGCCGAACACACGCGTGCCCGGCGGCTCCGATGACAGGCTCTTGTCCTCCCGGCTGTCGTAGCGGCTGCCACGCCAAGGGTGGTAGCCGTGTGTTGCCGCGGCGGTGGCGTCCTGCCTCTTCCTATTCAGGATGTCGCGGGCGTCGCCATCGTCAGCTTTGCCGCGCGTGTCCTGAATCCGCTCCTTGGCGGGCGTCCTTTGGTTGCCTTCATGAACTGTGGGTGCCCGGTGCGAAGTGTGGAGCGAGGCCTCTGGGTCCCGACCGCCTCCGCTAGTTTTTACGCTGGACTAGTGGCGCATGCGGGATGCGGAGCTCTCGGCTTGCTGTACCGCAGCCAACTCGATGAGGGCTTGCGCCTCACGGCGCAGGTTACGTCCCTCGGGCGTTGATGGCTCAGGCATGGCCCGAATCAATGTTGCTGCAGCAACAAGCTTCTGACTGGCCCTCGCCAAGGTCGGCAGGTTGTCTACGTCGGCATCGGCGTTGATGCATTCGCGGGCTACGCGCCCCGCGGCACGTGCCCCGTGCGATGATGGGTCGGCCTGGTCTGCCCCGAGCATAGCCTTCAGCTGCCGCACTTGTTCACGCTCCGCGTCAAGCTTCGCCTTCAGCTCGCAGACCTGGGCTAGCTGTGCAGCGCGCATCGCGTCATGCGGCGGTGTCCCTGTCGGTGGGTTCGCCACCACATTGTTGCGGACTACCGCGTCACCTTCTCCTCCTCCTCCATCTTCGCCCTCGCCGATGACGACGATGAAGCACTCGCGGGTGGGGTCGTAATCCCCCTCACTAGAGTCATCAGAGCAGGTGAGACAGTAGTCTGCTACGGCCTGAAACCGCCTGAGAGCGTCGAGGTTCCGAAGCCCGGAGTAGTCCCACTCCGCCCCCCCGGAAGGTCCTCGTACGCGGTCAGATTGGTACTGACCGATTAGGAGTACGCCATGGATGCGCTATGCATCCCGTGGGGGAACTGCGGCCATGTGGCCATGGTTTCCCCGATAGGACGCGTCACCGAGCCCGCTGGTGGAGGTGCATCTCCTTGTATTGCGGCGTCAGGTGGGAGCCCACCGGCTTCGACCCACTTGTTGACGGTGGAAATTCACCATTTCCAACCCTCAATACTCTCACATAAATGGAGGCATATGCACTGTTTACTAGCATTTAGGTTTGAATAATGTAGTTCCACTTGTCCTTGGAGATTATTTGTATGTAGGTGATTTACCCCTTAAAAGAGATGGAAACTCAACTTCTATGAAGGAACCATGCCAACTCAGCTGAGGAGGTGGCTGCCACCAAGGGAAACATGGCAATCCACATCATCGATCCAGGGGAAGCACTCACCGACGAATCAGAAGATGCCACATGGACTTCACATGGATCAAAGGGCCCACCTCGGATACCAAATCAAGCCATGCACCGGGGATGGATCAGAGGGCCCACAGGGCAGCCACCCAGTGGAAAACCACTAGGTGGGGCCACCCTAGGGGGCCGGCCGACCCTGGGATCGGCCGAACTGACCTATGGGACCCCATCCTGGCCCTGCACGTGGCAGCTCCCTATTGGTCCATTGCCTCACTCCCAGGTGTTTAGGGGCCATTTGGGCATCCGAGCAAGCCTTGCCTTTTCCTATAAATAGAAGGTGAGGGGCTCCCATTTCTCACACACCACTCTCTCATTCTCCTCTCACTTTTAGTTTCCAAGGCTAGGGGGTAGGCTAGAGTAGCTCTTATTCAGGTTCCAAGTCCTCTTGGAAGTCTAGGTATGAGTTCTCTTTTATCTTTATTTCTTTGTTTGACTTTGATCTACTTCAGTTATTCAGCTATTTCATATAAAGTCATGGTAGATCATATTCTTGATATGTTCTTGAGTTCATCCTCTGTTCATCATTTAGAGGCTTGTGTTCTTCGTGAACACTACCTTTTGATCCACTTGAAGGGTGATAAACTCCTTCCTTATGCGTTTGTTCATAAGTTAGAGGCTCGTGTTCTTCATGAACACGACCCTTTGATCTTGTTGATTAGACATAAGAGAGTTCATATCTGTTTGTATGTCTAGCCTTAGTTGATCTTGTTAGATGGCATGAGAGTGTTGCATGAGGTCTGTGTTCAAGCTACGGTACTCGGTCTAGTTGACCAGTCTTCTGGTGGCTCTCACCCTGGGTCACAATAGCCCGGGCCGGGTGGAGTCTAGCAGCAACGTAGGCATGGTGCCTGGGTTGTCTGGCTACGATAGTTATGAGCATACCCCCCGTAATGAGAGGTCGGTCCTCAGGTGGTGACAGCCCTGTTGGATCCTAGGGCAACCTCCGCGCTGGGGTACCTGCTGTAGGAGTCTAAAGTCTAGTTTCGCAGAGTGCTGGTCGTCGCGGGCTAGCTCCCCATTTGTACCAAGGTACTAAACCTTATCCCTCTCATGCAATGCTCATGCCCATCTCCTGTATCTTCTAGCTTTGTATGTTTAGTACATTAGAACCTAGAGCTATCTTGTATGTTCCCCCTAAGCCGTAGTGTGCTAGAGTAGAGGTAGATTTGAGTGTGTGTGTCACACTACCCCGTATATCTTTTATCTTACCCCTGCCTTTGAGTGTGTTGTTCCCTATATCTATCTCTTGGTTTACATTCAGAACAAAAGCATAAGTCTAAGATATCCGCCATTGCCTTCCACGGATACGATACCCTTGGAATACTCTCCTTCCTTGGGGAAATACTACAATGGCTTATCTGTGTGCTTGCGGATTCATTCATGATCGTTTAAATTAACCTTCGGCATGTCTTGATGTTCATGCTAACCCGGTGCCGTTAGTTGTGACATTAAGAAATGCCAACAAGCATTTCTGGCGCCGTTGCCGGGGAAGGCACAAGATTATCATGACTATGCTTTGCATCTGTTTATAAACTCTGAGTAGGTTAGGACAACTCTCAATGCAGGCTAACCTTGATTGTCTTCTTTTATCTTTGGATGATGAAGACAGGTAGTGTATGACTGGTTTCGACCTACCGGGGAATTTTACTGAAGATCCCGAGTCACTTGTGAGGAAAGCTCGAATTCATTTCGGCTCACCTCGTCGTACTCGTCCGGAGGGCGAACCAGCTTCCTTTGTACCATCCACGTCCAACGCTATGGCCCAGAAGACACTTCGTGAGTACTCAGCTCCTTCCGCTGACCAGGTGCTGCAAGGCCCTGAGGTGGCAATGGGGACTGAAAATTTTGAGATCAAGGCGGGTCTAATTACGATGGTACAGGCTACCCCATTCTGTGGCAAGCCAAATGTGGATGCCAATGCTCATCTGCAGCAATTCCTAGAGCTATGCAGCACTTTCGTCATCAGGGGTGCAAATATGGACGCTGTTCGTTTACGGCTATTTCCATTCTCCCTCCTGAGGAAAGCTAAGCAATGGTTCTATGCGAATCGTGAAGCTATTGACACTTGGAGTAAGTGTTCAGAGGCATTTCTCAAGAAGTTCTTCCCATTGGGTAAAACCAATGCTCTTCGTGGAAGGATTTCTGGTTTTCAGCAAGCAGCAAGTGAGTCTATTCCAGAGGCTTGGGAAAGGCTTCAGGAGTATGTCTTGGCCTGTCCTCACCATGGGATGGAGGATTGGCTTATTCTTCAAAGCTTCTATAATGGGTTGACTCCGACAGCCCGAGGCCATATTGATGCTGCTGCTCAAGGAGCATTCTTCTCACTCACTGTTGATAATGCTAAATTACTCATGGAGAAGATGGTCTCCAACCAAGGGTGGAGTGATGAAAGACTCCAGCCACGACCGAGGGGTACTCATCTTGTCAAGGAAGCAGACATGATTACTGCCAAGATGGATCTTCTCATGAAGAGATTGGATGATTACACCAGCGAGAAGGCTGCCATGGCCACCACTACTCTGCCTATGGACTCTCACATGACCTGTGAGGTCTGTGGCAACACTGGGCACTCTGGCAACTATTGTTCGGAGACTCAGGAGGAAGTGATGTACATGAACGACAACAACAACGGTTATCGTCCACCTCAACAAGGAGGCCAATCGTGGAATCAACAACGCCCTTACTATCAAGGAGGTAACCAAGGTAACTCGTACAATCCTAACCAACTCTCCTTGAGAGATCTCGTTTTTGGGCAAGCTAAGATTAATGAAGGTATTAACAAAAAGTTAGCTACCCTTGATAAGACTGTGGAAAGCCTCAACGTTAAGCTTGATAGTCTTTCTTCTGCTCAGAAGAGTCAACTAAGTTTCAACAAAATGTTAGAAACTCAGTTGGCCCTGCTGGCCGCTTCTGTTCCCTCTGTTGAGAATGCAAATGCGGTAACCACGAGAGGAGGTAAATCCACTCGGGATCCACCGTATCCTAACCATGCAGGGACAGATAAGAAACAAATAACAGAAGTTGAGAATATCCATGAGGATTCATCCGACTCGGAAGAATTCCCCCAGGTAAGGAAGGTGCCACCAACAGATAAAGCACCTGTAGGAGTGACGGCACATCCGGGTTCCATAGAAGCCAATGTGATGCCGTTCCCTCAAAAGGGCAGGAAGGCAACAATAGATGAACAGTTCAATCGCTTCGTGGATATGATTCAGAAAGTTTATATCAACGTTCCATTGCTTGAGGCAATACGCGTACCCACTTACGCGCGTTATCTCAAGGACATCCTAACCAAGAAGCGGGCTCTTCCCACAACCGAAGTAGTACGGCTCACGGAGGAGTGCAGTGCTGCTATACTCAACCGCCTTCCTGAGAAGAAGAAGGATCCAGGGTGTCCCACAATCACTTGTATGATTGGGACCCAACGTTTCGACCATGCTTTCTGTGACTTAGGGGCCAGCGTCAGCGTCATGCCTAAGGTAGTCTTTGATCAACTCAACTACACAAGTTTATCTCCAACCACTTTGCAGCTGCAGCTGACCAATTCTTCCATCCGATACCCAGCGGGGATAGCTGAGGACATTCCAGTGAAAGTCCGAGATTGCTTTATTCCTGTTGACTTTGTGGTGCTGGACATGGAGATCGCCAAGGAGGTGCCGCTCATACTTGGGCGACCATTTCTGAGTACAGCTGATGCACAAATTGATGTGGGGGCTGGTGTGATCCGTCTCTACATCAATGGCAAAGAGGAGAGGTTCGAGTTTCGTCCAAGAAAAGAACAATGCTCGATGGTCAAGGATTTACCAACTTCCGACACCCCGGCACGAGAAGTCGAAGTGACACCACGGCAAGTGGACAACCTCATTGCATTCATGAAAAATTTTTGGAAGGAAGAACGCCAACTCATGGGCACAGGACAGAAACAGTATTGGAAGTCTCAGTCCTAGTCCAAGAGACCACCTCCTACACATCACAACCCACACAACACTCAAAAGATGTGGCGGAGGGTGAGTAGGAAGCCGACTTCTCCTCCGAAGAAAACGGCTGCCCCACTGCCCAGGTGAGAACTTTGGAACCAAGTCTAGCTCTAAAGACTTAAAATAATGAGCTCTGCACCGACAGGTAAGTCCGGTAAGTTAACCTCATTTTCCATTGCAATAAAATTCTGATCTAGGAAAAGCAATCTACTTCTGTTTTGTGTTCTCTGCATTCTCGCTGGGGCGAGCTCAGGAGTGATGTCCATCCGGACATTCCTTGAGCTTGTACCATGGTACTAACTTGTCACAGCCGACACCACCACCTCAGCCTCAGCCACAGCCTGCTACACCACCGGTGGCAGGAGGGGCCCCTGCGGGGTACATGTCCGGGGTTACCCCTGGATATGCACCTGGTTGGGATCAGCCCACCTACCAGTCGAGTGCGAGTGGCACAGCTTGGGCAGGCGCGAGCAGAGCTCAGTGGGCCACACCCGCTAGTTCTAGCTCCGGTGGTCCACCTCCGTCTTCGTCCTTCCGGCGACACTCTTCAGCCTCTGCACGTGACGCTCAGCTCGCGTAGCAGATGGGAGAGCTCACCGTCCAGGTCACGGGATTGGAGGAGACGCTGAACACCCATGTCGAGTCTACCTCAGCGTGGCAGCGTCAGGCTAGTGAGAGGATATCAGCCATGCAGCAAGATCAGCATCAATACATGGAGGCGAAGAGGGCTTACTACGCGAGTCAGGGTTTCTTCTTCCCTCCTCCGCAGTGAGCCTGAAGCTAGCTTGGGGGAGGACCCCCCATTCTGAGGTAACTTGTATCTTCCTTTATTTTCAGAATATCTTATAAATGAAAATCCAAAAAAATTTGCAAAATAAAAAGACCAAAAATATTCATTTGCTTTCATCATCATCATTTGCTTAGTTTGCTTTAATATGCTTAGTAAGAATGCTTTGCCTCTATGGTTGAAATGATGAATAGTTGCTCTGTTTATTCTCCTCGTATGTCTTGTTTACAACTTTGTATCCTACCTAAGTTTTGAGTTTGTTGGTTTGTATGTTCAAACCTTAGCTTGAAAACTGTGGGTAGCAAAAAGCATGATCCTTGCCTAAGTTGTTGTGAGATATGATATGGTATAATAGAGTGCTATGATCTTGTGCTTAGTGATGCTTGACATCTGGAGTTTTCCTTTTTGAAAAATCAAAACATGATGAGTTCCTCAATGATGAGAATTTCCCATCCAAGGCCATATGTAGATTCTAGTTCTTAGCCTCCACATATGCAGCTTGTTCTCTCATTGAGCTTTGTCAAATTGTTGTGACCCTTGTTAGAACTCATACTCCCCTGATCAAGATCACGTACACGTTCATGCTAAAACTTCCACACTGGAAGTTAGCATTCATCATTTGTTCCATATGCCTATGCATTCTTTCTCAAATAAAACTCTATGTATCTTTGCATTATTCATCCCTCTCCAAATATCTCCAATAGAGACCAAGGGCTAGTTTTAAAAAAAAAAAGAAAAGAAAAGCATGCTCAAAAGCATGGCAAAAATAAATAAAGAGAGCTAGCCCAAGTCTCGAAAAATTTCAAAGGAGAAAAAGGGATTGATATGTGCAAGAGAAAGAGTTCCACCATATAGATGGTAATAACTAGTACCTACTCCAGGGCTAGTGTCCACCTTACCATCAATCCCTCGTTTCCTCATATAAAACATGGCAATATCTAGCACCCACTTCCGGGCCTAGTATCCACCTTGCCATGCTCATATCCATCACACACATATGCACATCTTGATCAGGATGTATGTTTGTTTCTTCCAAGGATCCGGTCTTTGACTTGCAAAACATGAGAGGCAAGTATGCCACATCTTCCCTACCTACAGCTCCACATACAGCCTATTAGGAGTAGGATGTGAAGAAAGGCAATATTGATGCCTTGGTGAGGAACCATACACCTTTGAGCGATCCGAGAGTATCATTTGAGGAACTCTGATTTTCTTTTGAAAAACTTGCAAAACCTCCGGATTGATAGCTGATCAAGGTATGAGTGATTATGCACATGCTATATAACCATTCTGTCTCTCAACCACCCAAGGCAGGTAAAGCTATATGCCCCACGTATTAGGTGAAAGGTAAGAACATTGCCGACTTGTTCAACTCTTGGTATAGAACATTGCTGTATGTTTGCCATAAGTTGAGAATACAACATTGTAGCAACTCCTGATCAACCAACCTAAGTCTCTAATGTCTTGCTTCGAGACGAGCAAGAGGTTAGCTTGGGGGAGTTTGTTGACGGTGGAAATTCACCATTTTCAACCCTCAATACTCTCACATAAATGGAGGCATATGCACTGTTTACTAGCATTTAGGTTTGAATAATGTAGTTCCACTTGTCCTTGGAGATTATTTATATGTAGGTGATTTACCCCTTAAAAGAGATGGAAACTCAACTTCTATAAAGGAACCATGCCAACTCAGCTGAGGAGGTAGCTGCCACCAAGGGATGTTCACGCTAACCCGGTGCCGTTAGTTGTGACATTAAGAAATGCCAACACCACTAGGGGGAGCCAGCGCACGCCGCCCAGCGTCGCTCCGTGCGCGCTCGCCGCGAGCGCTTGCCCGAACGCTTGCGGCGTCGGGGTGGTGGCGGAGCCGGCGTAGCTACTGGGGCAGCCACCGTTCCGGGCAGTGCCACCATGATTGCGTCCCAGTTAAGGATGCGCATGAGGTAGCCATTGCCAGTCGCCTGGTAGTGGATGCTCCCGAACCAGATTTTGAATTCGTCTGGGAACGGGTCGGATTGACCACAGGCGGGCCTCTCCGACGTGTACTCGGTAATGATCACCATCGAGAGAACAGGTAGACGATCTCAGCGCAACCCCCTACCTGGCGCGCCAACTGTCGGTGTCCGGATTAGCACCAGCACCGACTAGTAATCAACGCTGTGATCGGTCTCTCGATGGTCGGTGCTAACCTAAAGGGAGACGGGTTTATCCTGGTTCCGGCCATGTGGTCGTACGTGCAGCAGGGTGTGCTTGCGCACTGTATTAACTTGCACCGGTGGTGCCTGTAGAGGGGGGCTACAAGCGATGCGGGAGAGGAGGAAATTCCCCCAAGTCCCAACTATGATGATTGAGTCTAGTGCCAATATCGGGAATGGAGTGGTGTGAGGTGAATGAGTGAGCGCTGAGAGTGTGAGAGTGTGTCCCCGCGCAGGGGCGCCCGCCTCTCCCTTTTATAGATCAAGAGAGGGCAGCTTACAGTGAAGTGGCACAGTGGCCGTGTACTAGCAGGTATGACACCGGAGGTCTTGTCCTCGCATGTTCTGGCTCCTGGCACGAGTTGGTGGCGAGATCCGGCTTTCCTGGGCGGCATGGCGGCTTCTGCCGCTCGTCTGGGTGTGACTTCGAGGGGGCGCCGCTGCCAATTCGAGGGTCTGGTCGCCGGAGGAAGGACGGAAGTTGGCGGCACAGGATTGCGGCACGTCACCGGCCTGTCCGCACAGCTCGGCGTGGTCCGTCGCACAGCGATGGGAATAGTGGTACAGCGCTAGGGATGGTCGCACAGTGCCGGAGTTGGTGGAGGAGACGCGGCGCATGCCGCCTGTACGGCGGTGCCGGTCAGCGCGTGCGCCCGCATGCCACCCGTACACCTTTCGAGGGTGTTCCCATGCTCCTTTGAGGGTCTTGCCGCCGGGGGAGGACGGGAGTAGGCGGTACAGTGGTGCGGAATGACGCCGGCCTGTCCGCACAGAGCCGTGTGACACCTGCATAGGACCAGGAGTGGTCACACGGTGGCGGATTAGGTGGTACAGTGGTGCGGATTGACACCGGCCTGTCCGCACAGCGCCGCGCAGCGCCCGCATAGGGATGGGGATGGCTGCACAATGGCGGTATCAGGTGCTCAGGTCGAGTCAGCCCCGCGGCGTGGAGGTGGATTTGCTCTTGACTTGGATGTCCCGTCGCGGATCCTGGCATTGAATGCCGTTGTCAGAGGACAGGCGGGGCGGGGTTCTATCGACCGAGGTGGAGACGGTCGCCCGCTCGAAGGGCCGGGACCCTCGAGCGAGACGGAAACCCACTCGAGGGGCCGGGACCCTCGAGCGAGGCGGAAACCCGCTCGAGGGTCCGGAACCCTCGAGCGAGGCGGAAAACGGGGCGAGCGAGTGGCCCTTTTCGATGAGGGCCGCTACTGGGCTGTAGCAGGTCACGGACCCGTGGCGTTTTGCACTTTCTTGGGCTTGCGGGGACTAGCCCGTACGCGATTGCGTTTTACGAGGGCGATTATCCCCTTAGTTAGGGGACCCCTGATGACCGTCCCCGACACCCTTCTTCTCTCTCTTGCGGCAGAGGAGCTGCCGGCGGGCAGGCCGCCGTGCGCGGGGGTGGGGAAGCGGCCGCGGGAGGAGCGGTGCGGCCGGCGGCACGGCCTCCGCGCCTGCCTCCGGCACCTCCCCCGCGGCTCGGACGGTGGCCTCTCCCGCGGTTCGGATGGCGGCCAGCGGGGCCTGCAGCCCGACGCGGGGCAGCGGCGGCACGAACGCAGCAGTGAGCTGGTGGTTGGGCGCCTGGGCATCTCGCTGTCGCCTCACATGGCCTCCGCGGCTGCACCATGGACGACCACCAGCATCAGCACCACGTCCAGTAGCAGTAGCACGGCCTCTTCTTCCCGTCCGTCACCGCGGCGGCGGCTGCCTACGGCCTCGGCGCCGGTGATGCCGCCAGCGCATCGTCGTACTACATGCCGCAGCTTGTGTCCACGCCACTCAAGTCTGACGGCTCCCTCTGCATCATGTTGTACTACTGTTGATCCATTTCTTGGTTTCTTGGATTGTTCGTCGACGAACATGTATGTATGCGTGCGTGTGATTGATTCATTGATCGGCCGGTTGGCAGGGCCGAAGCTTTAGGATTTCTTGGCGCGGCACAGTCGCAGCCTCGCAGGCCCTGGCGCTGAGCCTGGAAAACGCCGCCTCCAGCTTCTACTACTACGGCGGCGGCAGCACAGGTGGCCACCGCGGCGGGGCACCACCACCACCACCACGCGTTGGAGCTGTCCATGAGATCCGGTGGAGGTCCCGCAAGCCTCAGAAGCGGCGGCAGCGCAGCTCGGTGATGGTGGACGGAGCTCCCGTGCTCGACGGCGGCGGCGCTGCTGCTTGGCTACGGGCTCGCGTGGAGGTCCCGTTGGGGCTCGACGGGACGGGGCGTGCAGCCCCGGCGGCAGCGCCGCTGCTCCGTGGAGGACGCGCGGAATAGAAATCGTCGGTGGGTGGGGAAGAGAAAAGAAGAATCGTTTTGTGTGTAATGAGTACTAGTGGTGGGTAATTACCTCCCAATTTCATTAGGATATTGGAATCTTTGATTTCTGGAGTACCTCTTGAGGAGCTCTCTAAAAAACGTGGAGTTGTCTCTCAACTCCACCTTTTTCCTAGAGTAGAGTTTTTGGAGTTAGAACTGTTTGGCTAGACAAAATTGGAGCGGAGCTAAGAAAGTTGGAGCGGAGCAGTCCCAAACAAACCCTATGTTTCGGCCAAAATAACTGGATTAGGAATATTTTGATTTCCAAAAGCCCAACACCATCACGTCATCATATAGCACAAGGCTAATTTCATGAGGTCCTGACGAGGTAGTTAGATCTCATACATAATATACATGCTATATTCGCGTTGTCGATGGACGGAGGGATCCTAGCCGGCAATCATATATGTTGCTGAAGGGATAAAAAATCAATCCATCACGCTGCGGGTCTCTCGAGTCAGTTCCTTCTTCCTCCTCAGTCTAGCCCCGCGGTTGCTCCTCTCACGGCCCCGAGCTCCTCGACATTAGGGCAGTGGAGGGTGGTGGCGGCGAATCTGGCGGCTCCCGCCGCCGGAGACGGTGGAGGAGGGCGGTACGGGGGTTACGGAGCTCGCCACCGGTAGAGTTAGCGTTCGGGGTTCGGGGCTTCGGGTTGTTGGGTTGGTCTCCCATGACCTCCGGCTGTAAAGGGAGGGCCGGGGACGTCAGCGGACCGGCGGAGGTGGCGGCTTGGCCGGCGGCGGAGGCAAGACGGCGCGGGAGTGCCGCCGGCCGGGCAGGGAAGGACATCCGGTGGGTGGTAGTTGACGGCGGAAGCACGGTGGAGGAAGAAGACGATGAAGAGAAGGAGGAAGCTGGCAGCAGATGGTGGGTGGAGGTGGACGTGGCGGAGGCGGAGGCACCATCAGGTTAGCGCGCGAGGGGAGGGGGAGGGTCGCCGGCGACGAGAGTCGCCGGAGATGATGCAGGAGGGCGGCGCGGGGGCGAGCGGAGCGACGTCGCGAGGTCGGGGACGGAGGGGCGCGAGGTTGGGGACGGATGTGCGGCGCTGGGAAGAAGTAGTCGGCCACGTGGGCTTTGGTGGACCGAATTCCTCGTGTGGGCCGTAATGGGCCGGGGTGACAGCTCGCGTTTCTGTCGCCACGGCGACAAAGCACCCGATCCTCGCTAGTTCTGTGCTTCGAAGCAGAGCATCGGGCGGCACAACAAGTCAATGCTTGCGTTCAGCACTTTGAATTCTCTATAGGTTTATTCTTCGAAGCATTATGGGGCAGCACAGCAAGTCAACAAGCTATGTATCTTAGATCTAGTCCTGCACTGCTACCCACCGCTGAGATCGAGAAGCTAACGATGGCAGCGTCACCGATGCTGCCGTGTTCGCGTTGGACACGGACGCCGAGCCCGACGATGCCGCTCAACGGCGTCGGCGGCACCGGTGAGCATGGAACCGGGCGCGGGGTTTTCCTCACGTGGCACGATGTTTCAGTGACGGCTGTCGACGAGAAGGGGAAGCGCAAGCTGATTCTCGACAGGATCAGCGGCTGCGCGCGTCCCGGCCAAGTGCTGACTCTCATGGGAGCCTCCGGCAGCGGCAAGACCACCCTTCTTGATACTCTATCTGGTAATAACATTATTAGCCACAATCTTATTAATTATTCACGGCAGATTTTGCTTTTTTTTTGTTCCTAATGGATTTACGCAGTTACTCGGAATTGACATTCGTTCATTCAGGAATACTGCACTCAGGATTTAGGCCACAAAATTTCATGTTTCTTGCATTGGATAAAGAATAATTAATTAGAGCAGGTGAGGTGATCAACATTCCCTCTTGAATACAATTGCAGGTCGACTCGGGGTAGACATGAATGGAACAGGAGATATCTTGATCAACGGCCGACGGGAGAGGCTTTCTTACGGCACCTCGGTAAGACCTTCAATTCGTGTCAATGTCTGAATGGCACCATAATGCTCTACTAGACTAGTACGGATTAGAGCATGGATGTTATTGCAGGCCTATGTAACCCAAGAGAACACGCTGATGACCACGCTGACGGTGAGAGAAGCCATCCACTATGCCGCGCAGCTCCAACTGCCGGGATCCATGCCGCCAGCAAAGAAGCTTGCGCGCGCCGACCGCATCATGCGGGAGATGGGGCTGGCCGCGGTGGCCGGCTCGCGGATTGGCGGCCGGGTATGCAAGGGCATCAGCGGCGGGGAGCGGAAGCGGGTGAGCATCTGCATGGAGCTGCTCGCATCGCCAGGCCTGCTCTTCCTCGACGAACCCACCAGCGGGCTCGACAGCACCGCCGCGTACCATGTCATGGCGCACATCGCAAGGCTCGCCCGGAGCAGGGGGATAACGGTGGTCGCCGCCGTGCACCAGCCGAGCGCCGAGGTGTTCGACCTCTTTAATGGTCTCTGCCTGCTAGCGAATGGGAGGATGGTGTATTTTGGACCAATTCCTGAGGCAGGTGAGGTTAGTACAGTGTTTTCCCCCCCTGTGGGTACGTAGTACTATCTTTTAACCACTCATTTAATACTAGGAATGTGACACAAAATATCATTCTATAACTTCTTTTTTTTTAATTTAAAGGAGTTCTTGTGCGCCTATCCTGGAATTTTCGTACTTGAAACATCCACACAATCTCTTGTAAATATATATATTTCAGGACGGAGGGTAGAAGGCGAACTTCCTCCATTCTGAAATATAAGGCATTCCGGAGATTTTAGAATATATTAGCAGGAGGAAAAGATGCATGTACCCCTGATGGTTGTTGCTGATAACAACTAATTTTTTTAGCAATAATCCACCAATCATCCACTCTTATATTGTTAATTATGGAATCAATTATCTAAATGTGCCTAGAAATTCTTATATTTAAAGATAAATTTTGAATGCTTTGGATGCCTTGTAAGATGAAGCGAGTATTTAGTTAAGAATGCACAGAGTGGCAATTAATACTACTCCTTCCGTGCTAAATAATAAGTTGTTTGATTGTTTTAGATTCATAAGCTTTTACTATGCATTTTTGTATATATTAGTATTTCTGTATGCTTAGCTAAACCTATGGATAAAAAAAATAAAAATAACTTATAATTTAGGACGGAGGCATTATTATTCTTTTCTTCAGTGTGTTACAAACGCACAACATATGGCAGCTCTTCTGTGCTCACAGCTTTCCTTGTCTCTCTTGGTTGTTAATTAGTTCTTCGCTGCCAATGGTTTTCCATGTCCCCTGAGGAGGAATCCTTCTGATCACTACCTACGAATTATAAACAAAGATTTTGATGAGGTATACACTTTTTGAACCCTATTACAAAATGGTTATCGATTCCCTCGGTTTCCAAACATTGGTTGTTTTACCTTTTTTAAATAAATATATTTTATGTCTCTTTACGCAGCGTATATTTCTAGGTGCGTGGTAAAAGCTAAGTACCTAGAAAAGTCAAAACAACTAGTAGTTTCGAGTGGAGGGAGTATGAATTAAAAAAAATAAGATATACTATCTTCATTCAAAATAGTAAGTTTTATTTAACTTTGTCCTAAGTCAAAATTTTATAACTTTGTCCAAATTTATATTAAAATATTAACATCTACAATATAAAAAAAGGTGAGTACATGATACATATTACATGATGTGTATCTAATGAAAGTAACTTGGTGTTATCGATATTTATGTATTCTCTTGTACAGAATTAGTCAAAATTAGAAAAGCTTGACTTGAACAAAACTAAAATTACAGGGAATATTAATTTTTTTACATAGTATTAACGTGGTGTGATCAAACAGGAAATATCCCATCTCGAATCTCCAAGCGCAGCTGAAGCAATTGAAACTCTTGTTAATTCTTTCAGATCTCTCAACAATTTGGCAAGCGACATGAAAGAAATGGGGACAGAGAAAGATGTATGTCCTTTTTTTTTAGCAGAAAGATGTATGTCCTTTAATCAGTTCATTCCTTCAAACGAGGTACATTTGGCTAAACACATAAGGAGTTTTAATTTGTTATTTACTTTGTGCAGATTCTGCCATTAATTAAGGAAAGGCAAGCTGGTTTCTTTACCAAATTGCTTGTGCTTACCAAAAGATCGAGCGTGAACATGCACCGAGACACAGGCTACTACTGGCTGCGATTTGCAATTCTGTCTTTTGTTTGCTTCTGCATTGGCACAGTTTTCTACAATATAAGCGACACTAGTCTTGGATCCATCCAAGTAAGTTGTACATATTTTGTAGCGAAACCCACAGAAACAGAAAGAGCAAAATCATTAGCTCTCAGTCTCACATTACTGTGCATATTTCAGGCCAGAATATCATTGATCATGTGTATAATAACAATATTGACAATCACTTCACTTGGAGGGTTCCCATCTTTTGCAGAGGATATGAAGGTGTTATTCTCATAAAACTCTTTAGTTATCCACAAGAAATTGGAGCTATGCACATAATAAGAACCTTTTCTTTTGGCAATTCAGGTATTCCGAAAGGAAAGGTTGAATGGACGTTATGGTGCTACTGCATTTGTGATCTCCAACACACTCTCATCAGTTCCATTCTTGGGACTCAACTGCATAATACCAGGAGCAATAGTATATTACATGACTGGTCTCCGACAAGGAATGGACAACTTCATCTACTTTGTGGCAGTACTATGGGCATGCACAATGCTAGTGGAGGGCCTGATGATGATTGTTGCAGCAATTGTGCCCGATTTTCTCCTTGGTGTGATCATTGGGGCTGGAATACAGGCGCTATTGATGCTTGGTTGTGGTTTCTTCAGGCTCCCTAATGACCTCCCAAAATTTGTGTGGAAGTACCCGATGTACTTCATCTCCTACTACAAGTACGGAACTCAGGGCTTATACAAGAATGAATTACTTGGATTAGCATTTGAAGACCAACCCAACAGTAATGGAGTTCTCCCCGGAGGTGATAACATACTAAAGAACTATTTACAAGTGGAGATGGGATACTCTAAGTGGTTAGATCTTGCAATAATGTGTGCAATGGTTATAATCTACCGGGCAATATTCTTGGCTATGATAAAGTTGACTGAGATACGTGGACCGATTATTAAGTGCGGAAGGATGAAAGTTTAGTGATGCTATTTATATTTAGTGGCCAAACAATTATTGTCACAAGGAATATACAATAATTATGATATCAATTTTATTTGAGCCAAACATAAATGTGACTTTAAATATGACAATTCTTTCTTTGTTATCATAAGTTTTAAATCAGCATCGATTTTTTATGCCTGCAATGATGCTAACTACATTTGTGGCCAACACATGAATCTTTGGAATTGCAATTCAATTATGTTACTTAGGCCCCATTTGGATCCACGCCTATGAAAAAATTAGCTAGCTAATGTTTAGTGTCACTTTTTTGCTAGCTCACATAGCTTTTTAGTTAAGGATGTTTAATCCACCAGCTAAATATTGTTGAAGAGGTATTTATCTGTCCCACCCCTCTCTCCTGCCTCTTGTCAGTTTTCTCTTTCCCTTATCCTCCTTTTCTATGCTTCGACGCAGCCATATGTCACCACAATCGCCGCACAAATTTAGTAAAAAAAAAACCGAACGTCATAACGATTGCTACTGTAGCCGCGCATTCACTGTTCCATGCTGGTTTTGTGACCCCTTAAACTCCGCAAAAACGTCATAAACAAATATTAGTCCTACATGTAAGTTGAAGTATCCAACATTAGTCTCACATGTAAGTTCAAGCAGCAGTATTCCAACCACTAGCACTCTGTCTAAATGTTGCAAAAAATAATTTGACATCGTGAGGAGTTGGGACTTAGGAGAATTTTGAATGTGAGAAAAAAAACTTTGCCGTGCGCATAAAAGAAAGCGCATGGCAAACTCATAAGTTTACCGTGCGTCAACGAAAAGTGTACGACAAACACATGAGTTTGCCGTGCATTGGATCAAAAGCGCACGTCAAACTTTTTAATTTTGGGCAATTGGATTTTTAGAGGAGGGAGGGTTCACAGGAAAAATACTTTGCCGTGCGCTTTAAAAGGGGTGCACGACAAAATTTTTGTTTGTCGTGCGCCGGCGCACGGCAAAGTTTTTTAAATAATGATACTTCATTTATTCGGAGTGTGGAAGAGGGAAAATACTTTGTCGTGCACGGAGGAAAAAAATGCACGGCAAACTCATGAGTTTGTGTTGGTGGTCGATTTCCGTCAACCTAGCCATGAGTTTACCTTTTATGTTGGTATTAATTTGATATTCACACAAACGATCCTAACCCCCATTATATATTAAGTTCGCACTTGCACATGGTTTTTGGAGTTTATTGTTTACACAGAAATCAAGAGCCTAAATGAAGACTTCCGGGTAAAGTTCATCAAGGGTTTTACGAGAAGATCATGGAGCTCGGTACAAGTCAAGATACAAGATGAACATGACTCCAAATGAACCAACCACTAAAACGTGAAGCCGAGAAGTGTCGAGGACCTAGATGGAAGATGCGGGAGTTCATACGCCAAGCACCCTTATCTAAACCGCGACGAAAATGACGTCAAGGACCCACATGCAACTCGGCAAAAACTCAAGAAGTCGCGAGAAGCTTGACGAAGAAAACCGGGGGCGAACCGGGCCGAAAAGGCCCTAGGCCGGTCGGCCCAGGCCGGCCGGCCTGGCCCTTTTCCGGGTCAGTTCGCCACCTCCTTTGACCTAGCCCCCATTCATGCTATTTATAGTCCCCGTGCGAAGTGCCAACCAGGAAGCCATTCGTCATTCGCCGCCGAGGAGCAAAGGAGCTTGAGGGACACCATCTCGGAGAGGAGGGTCGTGTTAGTCGTCTAGGGTTCACCTAGCCGGCGTGGGAACCTTGCAAGGAAGACAACGTCGGAGTTCCGGAGGCTTGAATCAAGATCAAGGTAGGATCCCGGTTGGATCTTATTCATGTATACACTTATGATGGAGTTTTAATGGATCCGATTTCTAGCGATCGAGTACCTTTGTTTATAATTCTTGTTTTTGTTTGGGTGTTTTCTTCCTCAATCTATTCTCGAGATAGATTGCATGGGATGTTCTTGTAGCCGCGGTGGCTAGAGGTGCATACCCTATCTACCAAGTAGTTCAACGCACTCCTTGTGGGTGTGCTCTAAGATTCGGCTGCGAAGAAAGGGGAACATCATGATAGGATGTTGACACCGAGTACGGCGGGGCGACTTAGGGGGTTTGACCGAAGGTCAAGGTTTAAAGACGCTTTTAATGAGATTCGTTTTGCTCTCTTTTATCTTGCTCGGAACTACGACATAAACATGATCTAGATCCCTCTAGATCGGTACCTCATTGCTTTCTCTTGCTACCTCTAATGATCTTAGTAGATTAGATGCATTCGAAACTTCTTCAAGATGCAAGTGCTTTTCGGTTATTAGATTGAGTCTTGCGTTACACATTGTTCCACGGATTCGATACCTTGGGTGATACTCGAGGGAAAAAGGTACTACATGATCCTAAGGTTGCGGTGAACCTTGGCGCGTTATTGAACCGTCAACAAGCCCTTTTTCTGGCGCCATTGCCGGGGAACAAGTAATCAAGATCCAATCTAGTATCTCGTTTGTAAGTATTTTCAATTTTCTTTTTTATTTTTCTTTTGCATCTATGAAACTTTGATCATCCTCAAAAACCAATCTAATCTAGTTTTTTTACTAACCATTTTTATAGTTTTCTCTTTTTAGATCATTTGTATATTTTGTTTATCGCTAACCCTAACAGGAGATGGACGGCAACCTCTCCAACAAACCAAAAAATTTTGTGGATGATCCAGAAAAAACTTTACAGGCAAAGGATACGCGAAGCACGAACTAGGAAGCTAGAGATTGTAGATTCGAAAGTCGGAGCCGAAGGATCGTTGGGATCTCCAAAGGAATCATCACCTACAAGTCCGAAAAAGGAATCACCACCTCCGAGTCCAAGGAGAGATCAACCTCAACCACCACCAATGGCACAAGAGAGGAAGATTGGGGAGCTTTGCATCCCGGAGCTCGTTGATCTCCCCATCCTCAACCTAGCCGACATCGGAAGACCGTTTGAGATCAAGACTTCAACCATCCGCATGGTGCAACCCCCGCACGCCTCCGCCGACCTCCCCGTGCGCTGCCGCCCTCCTCCCGCGCGCCATCCGGCCCGCCGCGGCCTCCCCGGGGCGCGACGCTGGAGCTCCGCGGCGGCCGCCATGGCCCCGCACGCGAGCTCCGCGCGCCCCCACGGCCGGCCGGCGTGTCGGCGACGGCGCCGGGGGAGCCGCGGGCCGCGCGAGCTCCGCCGCCGCACCATGGCCGTGGGAGCCGCACGCGCCGGCCGTCTCGCCGGCCGGAACCGGGAAGAAGATCTAAATGTTGTCCAACATTTCTAAAAATGTTGGAACATTTTTGTAAAATGTTGACAAAACATGTTGTAAAAACCAACATTTCCAAAAAAATGTTGGAATATTTTTGAAAAATGTTGGAAAGAGATGGAATGTTGTCCAACATTTTCGAAATATGTTGCAACATTTTATAAAATGTTGACGATAATATATTGAAAAAATCAATATTCATGAAAAATGTTGGAATATTTTTGAAAAATGTTGAAACAGAATAATAAAGAGGTGAGCTGGTGGGATAATAACTAGCAAGTTAGATGGACTTTTAGTGGGTTAGAAGTTTCAATGTTTATCCACCTTCCGCAATCCATATAGGAGCCTCCGCTGTGAACTGCCTTACTGAGCTTCCACATTACGAATCATTTTCACAAAGACATCTTTAAATTTGTCAGTGTAGTGCAGTCTCTCATGTCATCTTCTCCCTGAAACATTTTATCTGAAAGATATTCAGAAATAGAACTTCAGACCATATGGATGCATTGGTGGTTGGGAAGGCAAAAATCGGATGAACAACTGTGTCGTCTCTGTGTGGTGTATATATTCACCTCCTCTCTAAACCCATATATTCTCCAATCTCGAAAAGCGCTTGCCTCCAGAGCTCAAAAACATTAGTACACTGTTGCTATGAGACGTTGGAGGGAAACAAATAGACCTGCCATTTCCATAATTACTGGGCATCATTATGTGCATGAGTGGCGGTCAAACAAGGCCATATTTTGGTTACTTCCGCCCAACAGATTCCCATTGGATAACGTTTTGTTCAGTTGTTTTGTCACCAGGGGATCGCACTATAGTGTGCATATGTTTTCAGTTTTTAGGAAGGAAAAAGTCCAAATTACTCTCCTCAAGTACAACCAAAATCTGGATAACACAGCAAAATATTTTTAGTTCATTTCACCCTCAAAACTATACCATTTGGTTCAATTTACCCCTTAACACAATTTATCTTTTTTTCTCCATGCACAAGTTAAGTTTTAAGTTCAAATTTGGTAAGATGATAGCAGACAACATAAAGTATGTTAAAAAAATATATCATGAATTTTTCATCACTATTTTGGTAAGGTAGTATATATTTAATAATAAGAGTTATCATTGAGATAAAAATTATATAAATTAATGATGAAAATTCATAAAATGTTTTCTAATAGAGATTATGATGTCCACTACCGTCTTGCAAAGTGTCAAAAATTCAACTTGTGTATGGAGAAATAAAAATGACAAATTGCATTATGAGATAAATTGAACTATGTAGCTAAGTTTAAGGGATAAATTGTACCAAAGCATAGATTAGAAGGCAGTACTAAACTAGCCTGAATGCAGCAAGTTTCAAGTTTGTCAGGCAGTACAATGAACTCACGGTGCACCATTATAGAGGTTGCCGTTTCGGTCGAGGATCTCCTTAACAATGTACTCGCACAGCATCTCCCGGACCGGTTTTAGATCTTCTGTAGAAACATTTAGGGCAGGTTTGAAATCCTGCAAAATAAAATAATTATGAGAATACAAGTACAAATCAGTTTCTAAAATCAAATGGAGAATATGAGCAGAGACAAGGGTGAGAGCATTATCTACTCACAGCAGCCTTCTAGATGTGAGGTTGTCTTCGAGTAGTTTGAACATATTGAATGCCACATGGAATCCATGCAAAAAGGACCTCGATGGCTGCTGAGCACACTGCGCATCGAGGTACCAAAATGACAAGTTAATGCAGTGCCAAATTGGTATGAAGGGACCATAAAAAAAACCTCAGTCTTACAGTAGTATTTGGCTTGTGCTTGAATGTCTGATTGGATTTTAGCTTTTTCTTCTTTTCTTTCATCACTTCATCCTTTGGGCATATATTTTCAGAGGACCTGCATGATCAGCAATACCGATTAGAAACACTAAGAGATTGAATTTTGTGAACAAAACCTACAAGGTACGGACCAATTCACAAGCGCTCGGAGGTCTTCGAACTTTCGCTCGGGATGATATTTAGCAGAATCTAGATACCAAACCTCTTTGAACTTCATACAGATGATCAGTGTTACACAGTGACCACCGATGCAGAAGGCACTCACCACGTTGTCATTCATCATTGCATTTCTCAATGCTTGTATTACAAGGGTAGACTCCTTATCAATCTTTGTGGTCGTGAGAACCTGTGGATCCAAAAACCCAACACTGATCTTCATCTCCACTGCCTTGTCCATCATTTTCCTACAAAAAATCCAAATGTTAGCATGCATGAACTTTGTGGTCAAAATTAAAGAAATATCTATTTTGGTTTTAAGGCACTTACAATGTCCACAACCTCAAGAAGGTCTCATCCAGAGCAACCAGGGTTATAAGGTCATACACATGACTGAATGCAATGTTTAACATTAAATCACCAGCACCATGAAAGGAGTCTTCAGGCAACTTTGCTGGAAAACTAAGTTTATCCTTAGTGTGTTCCACGGCGTAAGCATGCAACCTGGCACAATTCGGTCCAGCAGCCTATAAGTCCGCTTATGACAACATAGGCACAGCAGGCTTGTATTTTGGATCCCATTTTGTCCAAAAACAGTTAAGAAGCTCATCTCTAGGCAGAGGTTTCCTGGCCCCCTTCTTCTGCGGTGGCTGCTACTCAGGCGGAAATTGCCTGTCCTCCGCCTGTCGCTGCTGCTGCTTAGGCGGAGATTGCCTGTCCTCCTCCTGCTGTTGTCGATGCTCCTGTTGCGTAGTTTTGCTGATCTGCTGCTGCTTCTTAGGCGGAGATTGTCTGTCCTCCTCCTGCTGTTGTCGATGCTCCTGCTGCGTAGTTTTGCTGATCTGCTGACGCTGAGCTGCAGTACCTCCATCTGATGATGTACCCCTGCTACCTGATGTGGGTGCAGGGTTGGTATTTCTTGTAATGGGTGGTACATGGATCCTATTCTTTAACCATTGGATCCTTTGACAGAGAGCCTCAGCTAGGGTTGTTACTTCATCCCCCCCAATTGGTACTGGCAGAGGGTAGTGACCCGTATTGCCCCACACATAACTAGGTTGCACCACAGCATACCCATCCTGCACCGGTACTGTATGGAGAGTCTTTTGCAATGGAAAGGCAGTGGCTAATGCGAGCTCCACTTTATTCCCGGAGCCATCCAAAAGGCTGCACTTGGTTGGCTCTGTCAGCTTATCTATTGTGTCCAGCATAGGTGATCGACTATCAATGTGCTGTTGACTACCTTCGTCCTCACTGACATGCCAATGGTCTTCCTCTCTGCCACGTGCTTCTTCTTCCTCACTGCCATGCGCATCTCTTCCTCGAGGCCATGCACATCTTCTTCCTCACTGCCATGCGCATCTTCTTCCTCGAGGCCATGCACATCTTCTTCCTTGCTGCTACTGACAGGTGGTGATTGGGGAGGATGAAGTACATTTTCTGGTATATGGACAATGCCTAATTCTGCTAGCATGGAGACAATTCTGGTGACTGCTTCACCAATTAGCTCTTCCATCTGCAGTACAGCCATCTTGTTCCTCTTCTTCCTGTACATTCCAGCAAACTCTTCAGCAAACCCTTTACCCCAGCCAAGTGAACTAGACACGCCTCAGACCCAACCTCGATGCTCTGGAGTCTCAAGTGCTGCGGTGAGGATATCATTCTCCCTAAACCCATGGAAAGAACCATCGCTAGCCTGAGCTGCAAGTGTTTTCACCCTAGTTGCTACCCCACCACCGCAGGGTTACTGAATGTTGTGTCCCCGCTTCCTTCACTAGTGGTCTTCCTCTTCCCTACCCTTGCCCGCAGATAAGGCCTCGAACGTCCAGGAAATTGGTCCCAAGGGTTCTGTTTTCCTTCTTCAGCTAGCTTTGCATCCTCCTCCTCCCACTCTTTCCTTCTATGAAGATAACCTTTTCTGCCCGTCTTGTGTGGCTTATTATGCAATGCTCTCTTTTCTTTCATCCCCTGGCTCAATCGCTGAAATCTAGGAGAATTGGTTTCCTGCACAAACACAGTCCAGTCTTCTGGCTTCAAAAAGGCATGCTTCACAAAGGGAGTCTCCTCTTGGCTCACATATTTTTTCTTAAATGGGTCTTGAACCGCCGTTACAAGGTTGCAATCTCTGACATAGATGCCTTAACTGCCTTCTTGCGAACAGATTTTGCCAGATTGGTTGGGTAATCTAGCTTTTCCTCTAAAACTGTGAACAACTCTTCCTTCTCAATTGGTGAGAGATCTTCAACTGCCTTGTTGATTGACACCCTCTCTCGAGCAATGAGGCCATAGACCAATACAAATCTATCCTTCGCAGCATCTGGGGTAGGCCAATGATTGTTATCAAGTCCAGTTGCGATCAACTTGTCTTCTGGCCATTTGGTTTATGTCCTTGACCCGCGGGATCGAGTACTACTCGCAGCAGTATGTGCTGAGTGACCCTGTGAAGAAGGATCACCGTCGATAGGTTGTGAACAAGGTTCACCGTCGATGGGTTGTGATGGTGCACTGGAGGTAGAGGAGTTTGGTGTTGTGGGAGACTGCATAGATGATATGTTAGGTCGTCAGTAGAGCAACATAAGCTAGACTGAAAACCTAAACAAAATAAGATAAATTCTTATTCTCTGACAGGTAAAATAGTTGATATTAGCATACAGGTTGGGGATAGATGCTAACCATTTTGACAGGGTGAAGCAATATGCTTATATATCAAAGCAGAGACTAAATTCCTTCAACTACTTCCTTGTCCAACTTCAGCAGCAATGAATTATGTGTTCCGTGTGTACATGCAACAAGAGGACAAAGCAATTAGAATTAAAGTATGCTAACAGGTCCAAAGCATAACTGTCGATCTGGTACGTTCGAAGCATAACAGAATTTCAACAGTTCATATAAGTTCATCTGTTAGCAACAATTTATTCAAACAGACTTGGAGCAACAAAAGTCCTCCGTCAAATCCACAGCCAATCAATTAAAGATGAACTATTAAGGCATGTTGTACTAATGCAGGCAATTCCAGGAGAATAATCCTATGTGAACAACCGTAAAGTAGCATGTCTTTCTAATCCACTTTGATAGGAATAGCAGATTGGGTGGCCAAGTAGAGAGAGGGCATTGGGGGTTCAAGCAGCACTAACCTCTGTCGTGAATGAAGTAGTTGTTCTCGTGGTGGTCGGAGAGGTCCGATCCGCGTCGCCTCGTTGCCTGAGGTGGCCAGCTCGTCGTCGTGGTCGGGGATGCCGGATCCGCGTCACCGTCTCTAGGTTGGTCGGGATGCCGTCTGCACGCCATTAACCGCATCCTCGTCACCGTCATCACAGCTGGAGTCGCTTCGCCGACGTCACGCCGGGAACGGTGAGGCTGGAGAAGAGCAGAGTTGCGGCGGGGAGAGCGGCGGCGGCGGGCTAGGGCTGGAGAAGGACTAGGGCAGCGGCGGGGAGACTGTGGGCATGGTGGATCTGTCTGAATTAGACTTCCGAGTATATGTCCCCTGCGCGCGCGTTACTATGTTCACAGAAATTACTGGCGTGCTCTTGAACGGCTCTCTGGTAGAATTGGAATTCCATGGGCATTTTAGTCAATATAGGTGAGAATTTTTGAACAGAGCGCGCAAGGTTTGCCTGCTGACGCTGACAATGGATAGTCATCACCGACGCTGGTTAGTAAACCTGCGTCACTTTCTTCGGCAGGTATCTTCTTTATATAGGCTGCTGACACTGACGCGTGGGCCCGACACTATTTTTTTGAAATGAAACTCGCATCCATCAAATATTAGAGCCGGTAAAACAACACCTAAAAATTCATTAAAAATAACATCAATTCATATTTGGACATTTAGTATTTTAATAAAATATCAACAGTCACACTTGTGTACCCAACATACTTATAATTCGAATATACATCTCATGCTTGTGATATAATAATTCTAATAACATCTTAGTTTGCTCCAAAAATTCTACAAATTCACGTGGCAACATAAATTGGGTACCTAAACTTGTCATAAAAAATTCAAATAGTTTCGATAAAAGAAGAATATACTTATGTACAAATAGCTACATCTCTCACATAGTTTCCTAAAATGTTGCTTGAACATTGAAGTTTTCCATACTTTGCAACATGTTCGATCTCGTACGCATTTGAAATTTTTACACAAGCTTGTGTTCACCTTAAGATTACGAAATGCAAAGTTTCATTACTAATGGTTGGGGAAAACAAATATTATTTCTATGTTGTACTTACAAAGAACAAGATAAAGGCATATAAACATTATTCACGAAACGGAATATACACTAAACAATGAAATTAATGAAAAGATGGGGATTTAAGAAAAAAAATAGGAAAAAATCATCAAATTTGGACTAAGTATGACGGAGAAATACATGTTACAAAATTTGACTGCAGATTAAAAGAAGAAATGAGAACTATTCTTCATTCCAGTAGAACAGAGAGGGTGGTTAACCCGCGTCTCATTTGCCCCTCCAATCCTCGTCTCCTACGCCCGCCCAATAGAACAGAGGAGGAAGCAGACTAGCAGAGGCCACCGCTGCCGCCGCCGCCGTGCCCGCTTTGACATCCAAGAGGGCACCCTAGGCCTCTAATGCGGCAAATGAGACCACCGCAACCTTCGATTTGACTCAGAAACGTGACAAATCAAATCTTTTGGATGCGACACAGAATATGTAATAATTTACATTCAAGATACATAATTTTTATTGATGCTTCCGCCTACATCCCGATGTTCATCCTGCTGACGGCGTACTCCACCGCGACGCTGAATCCACGCGTCTAGAGGTCGAACTCATGACGGATGTGACACTTGGTGCTGCAGTAGTGGATGATCCCTGGGGTCTCCGGCATGTAGCGCCTACATCCCGCTGCCCCAATGCAGACGTGGGGATTCTGGACGGGCAGCAATGGAATGTCATCGTCGCCGTCACGAAGCCAGTACCACCACACAATGTTTTGGAGATCCTAGCGGACGAGGTAGCGCAACCGGTGCAGGTTGTGGTTCTTCCACCGCCCGTCAGGGGGCGACGGCCCGCCGCTGATTTCGTGGAGCAGTGCCATCGCTTCGGGGTCCGTAGGGTTGCGACGGTACTTCAGCATCGCTAAGAAGTACTTCGCACCGACGTCTTTGGCAGCGGCCTTTCCGACGAGCTCCAGACCCTCATCAGGATTCCGCCGCCTCATCAACCTCTCCATCCCCTCGAAGCATAATGCCTCCGGATGTTTGGCGAGGCGGAAGCGCTCCTCCAACAAGGACCTGATGTAGCGATTCTTGCACTCTTGACGAAGCTCACGCAGCGACACCTGCAGGAGTACTTCATCCGAGTCGCAGATGCGCCGGAAGGTGCCGTAGACCCGATTACGAAGGATCAAGAAATGAATGACGGGCTCACCCCTGATGCAGCAGAGGATGATCTGGGTGACCAGTTCATTTGGCAGCAACTCCATGAAGCACACCGCGACCATCAAGTAGAAGGGGAAGGAAATGGAAAGGCGACGGGATCTGGAAATTGAAAGGCGACGGGGTTTGGAAATTGAAAGGCGACACAACCATTTATAAACACCCATTACTAATAATATGGAATTTGAAAGGCGACGTGGTTTGGCTACTGACGCGTGGGCCCAACAGGTGCCCCTGCCCCTCCACCTTCCCGCGAATTTGAAAGGGGTCACGTGTTTTTGGACGGTTTTGCTCCCAAAAAACGGTTCCCGAGGCGTAGGGGGCGTGGGGCGTGGGGAGGAAGGCGCCCTGACGGTTCACGTCTTGTCATCATAAATTTCCGACTGGTTAGTTGTTCCATAATCATATCATTTCTTTCACTTCATCTTCTTCCCCCTCGCCATCACAACCACAAACTCCGATCACCGAGAGATCACACTAACAAGGAGCGAGAAGAGCATGGCGTCGAGTGACCCATCGGCGAAGCGGGGACGAAGAGAGGATGATGACAACGAAAGCCGCCGTCGGAGGAAGTTGACCATCAAGGAGAAGGGGAAGGAGCCGGTGGCTCCCAAGGAGAAGGAGAAGAATGAGGCCACCGACATCAGCTTCGCCGTCGAACTGCTCCAGGTCGCGTTCATGAAGCTCCGAGATGTTGGCGAAGCGTTCAAGATCGAGGCGCCTGACCATAACAAGGATGACAGCATCAAGGGTCTCGCCTTCAGGATCCACGTGTTCGCTGAAAAGCTTGAGAAGCTCCCTGTGGTCCAACGGTCTCTTCTCGGGGACGACGGCTCCGACGGCGACGACGACGGCTCTGACAGCGGCGACGACGGCTCTAACGGTAGGACTCCGACAGCGGTGACCGACTAATTGATCCACTCCTGTACCATTAATAATGTGTTTGTGATTATTGTGTGTTCGTCAGTTTGTTCGTTAGGTTGTTGGACTGCTTAGTTTGTCGATCATGAACTGCTTAGTTTGTTTGTCGATCATGATCTGGTTAGTTTGGTTGTTGGATTTTGTATATATGTCACATGAACTCGATCTAAGAGACGCGAGCAGATCCATCTGCGTCGCCTACAGTATCTGTTCCTCCTGTGATAAACTCGATCTTGGAGACAATGGATAGTCATCGCCGACGCTGGTTAGTAAACCCGCGTCGCCTTCGTTGGCAGGTGGGTCCGGGCGGTTATCTTCTTTATATAGGTTGCTGACACTGACGCATGGGCCCGACACTATTTTTAGAACCGAAGCTCGCATCCATCAAATATTAGAGCCGGTAAAACAGTGCCTAAAAATTCATTAAAATAATATCAATTCATATTTGGACATTTAGTATTTTAATAAAATATCAACAGTCACACTTGTATACCTAACATTCTTATAATTCGAATATACATCTCATGCTTGTGATGTAATAATTCTAATAACATCTTAGTTTGCTCCAAAAATTCCACAAATTTACATGGAAACATAATTTGGGTACCTAAACTTGTCATAAAAAATTCAAATGGTTTCGATAAAGAAAGAATATACTTGTGTACAAATGGCTACATCTCTCACATAGTTTCCTAGAATGTTGCTTGAACATTGAAGTTTTCCACACTTTGCGACATGTTCGATCTCGTACGCATTTGAAATTTTAACACAAGCATGTGTTCACCTTAAGATCACGAAATGCAAAGTTTCATTACTAATGGTTGTGGAAAACAAATATTATTTCTATGTTGTACTTACAAAGAACAAGATAAGGCATATAAACATTATTCACGAAATAGAATATACACTAAACAATGAAATTAATGAAAAGATGGGGATTTTAGAAAAAACTAGGAAAAATCATCAAATTTGGACTAAGCACGACAGAGAAATACATGTTACAAAATTTGACTACAGATTAAAAGGAGAAATAAGAACTGTTCTTCGTTCCAATAGAACTGAGCCCCACCCTAATTAGAGACGCGAGATGGTTAATCCTCGTCTCATTTTCCCACACAAACTGTTCTTCATTCCAATAGAACAGAGGAGGAAGCAGAACAGAGGGCACCGCAACCTTGGATTTGACTCAGAAATGTGAGAAATCAAATCTTTTCTATCAATAACTGATTGGACGATACTTTACACGATAGAAGAAGACATTACATTCGTAACGAAGCCTACATTCATCACTACAGAAATACATGCAAAACCCCCTCCGGCTCGGCGCCGTACCGCAGAATGCTTTGCCTGCGCAATGTTGAATGTTGCCTCGCGCCACCGCTGTTGGCAGCGTCGGCCGACGGAGGCCACAACGGAGGGCGACACTCCTAATTTGCCAAGCCAGATTGACCCCACGATGCCGGAAATCTAGGGATTGCACATTGCTGATCAAACGCGGACGCCACTGCCCTTGCTCCTCGCCCTCAACTTGTTTCATGTACGCAATTGCAGTGGCATCGGCGTCGGCCCCGCTGTTGGCTCTGTAGAGGAAGACGGCGGCCACATAGGCCACCCCTCTGTGCCCGTCCTTGGCAGCACGGTGGAGCTCGTCGAGGGGAGGCTGAGGGCTGCGGTTCCTGCTGAAGATGTCGTCCATCCCGGTGAGGAAGCAGGCCACCGAGTTGCCGGCTACAGCCAGGCTACGAAGGAAGACGTCGTAGCCGACGGGGTCGTTGTTCTGCATCTGCTCAACTGGAACCCGATCCAGTGCCAGGCGCCTACCGATGTCTCTGTCGTGGCAGGGACGGAGCATGTCCTTGTAGGTTGCTCGTAGGCTGCAGAGGTCCTCCATAGGCCGATTCGATGTCGCACCGACTCGGCCAATGATGATCGCCAGCACCTCCGACGGGAGTTCTGCGAGTGACCGCGGGTGCTCTTTTGATGCCATGAGTGCCGGCGTGGAAGGGAAGTCGCTTGGCGTGGTGCGGAGGAGGCACAACGGAGGGGCACGACAAGGAGTGTAGGCAGTTGTGGTTTTCTCGCGGGTAGATGAAGGGGCTGTGGTGGTTTCACGAGTAGAAGAAGGGGTTGGGGCAACAGTTATTTATTTTGGAGAGAAGATACAGGAGACGCGTCTCCGATGAGTGGATACTACTAATTGCACATCTCGCTTATCGAGGAGTCAAACTCTTTGTAGTTTGACAAAATGTAGACAAAATAATATCAATACTCTCCGATGAGTGGTACTACTAATTGCACATCTCGCTTATCGAGGAGTCAAACTCTTTGAAGTTTGACCAAACTCTTTGGAGAGTTATCGGCGACGTGGGTTTTGTGAACACGCGTCTTATTTGTCGGGCGGGCAGGTTGTCTTTTTTATATAGGCTGCATTTCTCACATAGTTTTTCAGGTAGAATATATACCGAATATATACAGTATCTTAGGCAGAATATATAGGCATCATATATTACAGAAAGGAGATTCAAATTCCACCAATACACATCCTATATATATTACAAAAAGGATTCCATTTCCAGCAATAGACACCCCTGCATTTTACAAAAAGGATCGGATTCAGCAGAAATCAATCTTGCTTCTTTTTCTTCTTTGATTTTTGTATATAGATCTTTTCATGATGGTCGCTTCGCAAGTATGGTGTTTTGTCAGCTCGCAAGACTCGGGGCATGTATGAAGTGTGAAAGGATGGACTTTTGTCAAACTGGTTGTATTCCTCCTCCTCAACAACATTTTCAACCCCAACAATCCTTTTTTTCCAGGCAAAACCACACTCCAGTTATTCTTTGCAAGGTCAGGTACATAGAACACTTACTCAACATCCTTGGCGAAGACAAACGGTTCGGTTTTGTAACCAAAGACCCGGAGATCAACACTAACATAACCAAATTTGTCCTTGATCATAGCTCTCTTCGCATTGGTGACCCATCTACACCGAAACAAGGCTACCTTCAATCCTACATAATCAAGCTCCCAAATTTCCTCTATTTGACCATAATATGTGGCTGTGTTCTTCTTATTGTCGACGGCCCGTACACGCACACCACTATTTTGATAGATGCTCTTGGCATCCTGGGCCATGGTGTAGAACGTGTATCTATTGATATCCATTGCTTGATATGTTGTAACAGTGAATAATGACCCTTCTGCTAGTTTTCTTAGATCGTCGGTTATAGCAGCGCTGCCACTCTGCTGGACATAATCTCGGAGCCACCTGTTGAAGCATTGCATGTGCCTCTTTGCAACCCAATCCTCAGTACAGCCAGGGTTTTGTCCATGTAGTTTTTGCTTGTGCTCATTGCCAAATGGTGTAACCTCTACGCTCTGTTCTATCACGGTGAAATGAGCCTTCTTGAAGGCCTCTGGGTGCGGAGTGATTGACTCTTTCCCCAGGGTCCCAACACCTGAAAGCCTACCTTCATGCCGTGAACGAGGCACACCAGTGGGGTTTTGGGGGTCCATATAACCCATGGCCCACTCCACTGCTTCGATGGTCTCATAGCCACGAACAATGGCTCCCTCCAGAAATGACCTGTTATGTACCAATGATTTGAGGAATCCATAGTACCTCTCTTATGGAAATATCTGATGAGGGTAAGATGGGCCAAGGTACCAGATCTCCCTCGCGAGGTGTGTTGTTAGATGCAGCATGAGATCAAAGAATGATGGTGGGAAGGTAGCTTCAAGCAGGCATAGGGTCTCGCAATGCCTCCTCTCTAAGTCCAATAGTTTTTCCTCATCAATCACCTTTTGTTCTATTTCATTGAAGAATAAACACAAGCTCGTGACCGCGTCGCGAACCAGTTCTGTCTTGATACCTCTTAGTGCAACAGGAAGAATAGATGTCATCAACACATGGCAATCATGAGATTTCATCAAGTTGAAATTCATTTTCATGTCCTTCACTGACACTAGCCTCTTGAAGTTCGATGAGTAGCCTGAAGGTACTTTCAAACCATCCAAAAACTCACAGAATTCTTTTCTCTGTCTTTGACAAGGTGGTTGCAGCAACTGGAAGGTCCATCCCCGTGTCTGTTTCCTCTGCATAGAGCTTCGGCCTAATGCCCATATCTTTAAGATCCTCCCTTGCATTTTTATGATCTTTTCCTTTTGACTTCTGTTGTAGCAATGTTCCCAGAGTAGCTTCACACACATTCTTCTTGACGTGTATGTTGTCAATCGAATGACGCACATCCAAAAGCGGTCAATACTCTAGCTCCCATAGAATTGATTTCTTGTTCCACATTCCTCACCCATCGTCTTCTTCTTCTTCACCATCTCGCTTCTTTCTTTTGCGAAGTTTCTTTTCAGACAATTTGGGTAACTCCTCGATAGTTTCAACATCCTTGACTTGCAAGTGGAGCAGATCTCCAGTCACATGCATTGGCGCCTGTCGATTCTCCTTTTCCCCATTAAACTGACAATCCATGTCCCGGTAGGCATGTTTCTTGCTGAGGAAATGACTGTGCCCCATAAATGCGAATTTCTTTGAATTTCTTAGCCACACTGCACAAGTTTCTTCCAAGCAGTGTGGGTAAGCTGCACCTTTCCTTTTACTCTGGCCAGAAGGTTGCGATGAACCGGGTTGTCGTTGATGGTGGTGAACAACATGGCGTGCAATGTGAACTCCTCACGGCCGAACTCATCCCAAACCTCCTTCACACCAGGCTTCCAAAGTATCTTCAAGTCATCAACTAGTGGCCTCAAGTAGACATCAATATGGTCGCGAGTTTGCTTTGGCCCGGAGACCAATATTGTCAGCATCATGTATTTCCGTTTCTTGCATAGCCAGGGTGGAAGGTTGTACATTGACATCACGACAGGCCAGGTGCTATGTGTTGAGCTCTGGTTACCGAATGGGTTCACGCCATCTGTGCTCATAGCGAACCGAATGTTCCTGCTTTCACCGGCAAATTCCTCAAAGTGGGAATCAATGTTTTGCCATTGTTGGCCATCTGCGGGGTGCTTAATCTTGACAACTTCCTTCGTTCGTGCCTTATGCCAACGCAAGAGTTGGGCCTCCTTTCGTGTGGCGAACCATCTTCTTAACTGAGGAATGATGCAAAAATATCATGCTACCCTCACAGGAGCCCCTTTAACCTTCTTCTTCTTCTTCTTCTTCTTCTTGCCTGTGATCTCCACGGGCTCGTTCTCGTCATCATCAGCATTGTTATCATCTCCACTATCTTTTTTCCTCTTGTACCGATCGAACCCACACTTGGTGCACTTGTCAAGGTCTACATAATCTCCACTGAACAACACACAACTGTTCTTGCAAGCATGAATTTTTTCAACCTCTATTCCCAGAGGACAAATTATCTTCTTTGCCTCATAGACAGACTCGGCTATTTGGTTTCCCTCGGGTAGCATGTCTTTAAGGAGATCCAATAGTTGTTTGAAACTTTTGTTGCTCCAACCATGATCTGCCTTAAACTGCAGAAGTTTTAGATCACCACAAAGGCGAGAGTACTTCTTGAAACCAGGATAGAGGGGTTTCTTTGAATCTTCAACGAACTGCTTCATCCTCGCTAATTCAGAAGCTGTATACACTCGTTGAAACTCAACATCCCGCAACATTTGATCAACATTGTGCACACGTTGCAACAACTCACCATCATTGAAGCCCGTAACTTCTTGATCAGTGATATCCTCAGGCCTCATCACAATTGGTGGGAATGGTTCATTTTCCTTATAAAAAACTCCACCTTCATCAAGCTCTTCATCATGGCATAGCGCTGCCCCTTCATTATTAAGACCCGTAGCATGGTGTCGCGCTTCACCTTCATTTAGGCATCCTGCTTCGACTTCATTAAGTCCTTCCTCACCATGTTTATTCCAACACGTGTAATTTTCTTTGAAACCACGTGTGATCAAATGATGAAACATGTTATCCTGTTGTCCGAACTTCTTCTGGTTGAGACAATCTATACAGAGGCAAAGCATTACCTGAACACCATGATTTCTCATATCCGCCTCTGCTTGATCTAGAAAACCATTGACCCCCCTTAAGAAAATGTCCCAATCTCGGGATTTACTGTACATCCAAGCCCGAGCAGCAGCAGCCATCTGCAATTTTCATACGTCAAATGAGCATAATGCATCACCAAAATCGACGAGTAAGAGGATTAGGACAGCGAAGTTCACTACAAGGGGGCAATTTCCACCTTGACGAGGACTGTCTACGAGGCGAGCGCTTCCGAGGAGGAGGACAAAGCATCACGGCCGCGGCAACGGCGACGGCGCGGAGGACGGCGACGGCAACGGCGCGGAGGACGGCGTCGAGCCCGAGGAGGAGGATCAGCTGCTGCTTTGGAGGACGGCGACGTACAGTGCGGAGGGACGTCGCGCCGCGGTCGACGTCCGCCGGCCACTTTCGCCGTCGCCCACGCGGCTGGCCGGCCTGCTGCAGCGCCGGCTTTCTGAGGAGAGAGCGCGCGCAGCGAGTGGGGCCTTCAGAGAGCGCGCGAAAATGCTGCTGCAGCAACGGCAGGGAGATAACGAGTGGGGCCCTCAGAGGAGAGAGAGCGAGTGTAGTTGTCGGAGATAGCAGAGTGGTCAGAACGCAAAGACAACGACGCATAATAACAACACGCGTCTCTAATGTGAGAAAACAAAGGAGATGCTAGCTCCAAACAAGCGTCACCAATTGGGTCGTCATAAAATGAGACGCGTCCTAAAAACCACGCGTCTCCAATAGGAAAGTCATCGATAACGGACTTAAAGAGCTCGTTACCGATAGGTTTCACTTTCGTAACAGACGCATGTTAACGTCCGTTACAAAGAAAACATGTAACGGGTGTTTAAGAAATCCGTTACTAGAAGTCATCACTGGTAACGGGTGTTGTGGTGGCGAGGTCAGGGCGAGGTCGGGGTCGAGCCTGCCGTGCTTATGCGTAACGGGCGTCAAACAACAACCGTTACATATGGGATCCATGTAACGGGTGTTAAGGGTCCGTTACAAATGTTGTGTGACCTATTTGAGATTTTCATGTAGTGTAGAATGCAAATTATATGGGCAATATTTTAAAAAAAAAAGAACATGGACAATAAATTGATTCACGGTGATTGAGTTCTTTGACTTTGCAACATGTAAGAACCATAACCAGTGTAATTAAGCTTATCTTGATGCTAATGCAAATGGACAGGGGCTGAGTTATAATTCTTTTAAAAAAATTGCACCAAGTTGTAGGTTTCCTTGTGGATACTGAGGTGCTGAACTAAAATCACAAGTTGCACGGTTTTGTTCCTCACTTCCTCCTAAGTGCTAGTTGTCGGAGCGTGGGCTAGCTTGCGACCTCTGTTGCTTCCCTTGTTTGAATTCCACCTCATGGAAGTCACTTTGCATCGGCTATCTTCCAGCTGGTGGAAGATGGCCGATGCGAAGCGACTTCCATGAGGTGGAACTCAAGCAAGCGAAAACACGAGGACGACCTCGTGTCCAGGCGTCCGGACGACAATCTCAAAAGAAAGAGGCTTGCATTGGGCGTCGTTCGATCGAAAGCTGCAAGGAAAGTTCAGTAAGCACACACGACTTGCATGCGTGTGAGCGAGCTGCCTTATAGAGCTTCCACAGCTCGAAGCCTTTTCACAAAGGCATCTTCAACTTTGTTAGTGGAGTAGTGTAGTCTCAGGTCATCTTCTCCCTGAAACATTTTCTCTGAAAAGTATTCAGAAACAGAACTTCAGACCATATGGATGCATTGTTGGTTGGGAAGGCAAAAATCGGATGAACTGTGTCTATGATATATATGCTCAACAGTTCAAGAGCCACATTTCCCAATTGATTGCTAAACTTGCATGCAGAGCCGCCGGGTGCGTACGTATTCACCTCTTCTCTAAACCCATATACGTATTCTTCAAAAGTGCTAGCCTCCACAGAGAGCTCCAAAACATCAGTACGCTGTTGCCATGAGATGTTGGAGGGATACAAACAAACCTGCCATTTCCACAATGATCGGGAGTTATTCTCTGCATGAGCGCTAGCTGATACACAATTGAGGTTGTGTAGTTGAACTCTCACCGAACCTATTACCGTATTGGTGTTCCATTGGATACTTGTTTTGTGGCCAAGGGGATCGAAGTAGTAGTGCCGGGAAGACGAGGGACGTCTTTTATCAGTGGCGAATCTAGAATTTACGTTATCGGGGTCAAGTACTAAGTGACAGGGTCAAATATGTATTGATTCACTATTTTAAGAGTGATTTGCAGGTGAATGAGAGAATATTTAGTGTCATTTTCAGAAAGTTATCGGGGTCAGCTGACCCCGTGTAAGGAATCGGATGCCCGTAGCCTAAGAGGGGGAGGGGGTGAATTAGGCAACTTAAAAACTTAACCTATGGCTTATCACTATTTGCATCAAGCATAAACTAGAACATGCTATCTAGATGTGCAACTAAGGTTGTTCTAGTGTGAAACTCCCATCCCAAAACAAGTTTTACAACCTATAGCCAATTCTAGCAAGATACTACTCTAGGTAAGTAAAGGCAAACAAGGATTGTAAGAATGTAATGCGGAAACGTAAAGGAGGATGAGAGGAAGCAAACTCTTGACACACGATTTATCCCGTGGTATCGGTAGGCACTAAGCCACCCCTAGTTTACGTTGTTGAAGCACTCTACACAAGAGTATTGCTTCCCGGTCACCAAGTCTCTCCCAAGAGCACCACTTGACTTGCCACAAAGGCTCGCCACGAAGACACTCGCCAAGCTCCCTTGGTCACCTTGATGCCGCCTGCACTAAGGAGCTTCTCCACCAAGGAAGGGGGTCTCCACGTCTCCCGCACAAAGTGTCCTCGCCGCTCCACACCAAGCCGAAGGGTTGAAGACGTTTGCCGGAGAGCCACCTAGGCTCCAAGGCTTCCGGCGCACCTCGTACAACTTGATCCACTCGAGAATCACCTCACAAGGTAGGCACACCTTGCACTCACTTAGCTCTAAGCTAAACCTAACACTAAGCACACACACAAAGCATGTGCAAGTCTATAGATGAGCAATTTAGCACTTGGATGGCTTGGATATGATCTTCTATGAGTCTTGAACTCCTCTGCACTTCCACACACTCCAGCAACTCCAAATGGGTGAGTGGAGGGGGTATAAATAGCCCAAGGCGTCCAAAGAGCCGTTGGCTAAAAGCTGCTGAAATTGGTACCGTCGGATGAACCGCCGCTACACTTTTTCCAGGCGTCGGTTCATCCGGTGCCCTCCACGTCACTTAGCCGTTGCATTCCCACTGACACATATCCTCCGACGCTTGCACCGACGGTCTTCTTGCCTAGCCGTCGGTTCATCCGGTGCTGATAGAATCGCGGCCAAAACCTCTCTGTTAGCGAATACGCGACCGTCGGATGAACCGCTGCTGACCCCTTATGTTCAACGGTTCATCCGGTGCTGAAGAGCTTCGCTCCCGGACCTCTCTGTTAGCTGATTTGACGCCGTCGGATGAACCACTGCTCACCCGTCGGTTCATCCGGTGCTACTGAATTCTGTAGGTTTGGTCTCTCGATTCATCCGGCGCAACTAGAAACGGGGGCGTCGGTTGATCCGGTGATCTTCATGTTGTCTTGAGTCTTCACGCAGTGTACCACTTCATCCGGTGATTGCACCGACGCCGCTTCCAAGGGTACCGTCGGTTCATCCGACGCTACTCTTTTCTTTCTTTTTCTTCCACAGTTTTGCCCCTTGAAAAATACACTATCTTCTCATTTTGGCATATGGTATTTTTGCATTCTTGGGAGCTAGAAGTGTCTACAAAGACATGCTAGACAATATGGTTAGTCCCATTGATCATGTTGTCATTAATCACCAAAATCAAACTTAGAACAAACGGCATATGAGGCCATATTCGCTACACCCCGATAACAAGCTCTAGACCCGCCCCTGTCTTTTATTGATAGACTTGTGATCATTACATATATGTTTTTGGCTTTTCACTCATTTGTGATCTCATGTTTTAACAAGTGTTTGCCGATGATGCTCAAAGTTGTCAACTCAAATAACTGTAGACGATGAATTCTTTTTATTGTTAAACTTGTGATTATACATTATTATTACATATGTTTTTGCTTATCCATGATCTCATATTTGAACTTTCCACCAAGTTGTTATGATCCTAAGTTCTTAGTTCAAAATCACTGTGTAATATGCATATGGATACACAGTTTTTATTCCTCCCAACATCCCCAAGTTTTCTTTTTGAAAGACTCATACTTTATTACTCAGTGACATAGTATGAGTTACAAACATCATCAGACGGACCAAACAGTCACAAATGTATGTCTACAACAACAAGAATGAATGAAAACTTAAAAGAAACGAAAGTTATATGGTGGGCCTGTGTAGGCTGTAGCCCATACTGCTTGCTGTGTTGGCGGGCGCATCAGCCAAAAAATAGGTGTGTATTCTTTGATATGTGTAATCTTTATCTTTAAAAGACCTAAACAGAGGGAGATTTTTGCTCCCTCATTGAGGCACGTCGGCAAGAATTTCACGACCATTGGATCACGCGTGGATGGTTCGGATCTATCCAAGAGGCTCCGCAGTTTTTTTTAAAAACACCTTGTACTTTATCGAAATAAATATGTAGTCCAGCCCATACACATGTAGTTTTATGAAAACCCCCTCAAACTTTACAGCAAAACCATTTTTACAAGCCACCTCTTGGGCACTTTTATGGAAACCACCTCGAGCTTCGAACAAATGCCAAGAGGTTGCTAATTTTACAAAATCCCCCTCAAACTTTATCAAAATTTATATGTAGTCAAGCTCACATAGAAATTTTTATGGAAACCCACTCGAACTTTGTAGAAATAGAATTTAATTCCAACCATCTCTCAGGCATTTTTCGTAAACGCCCTCGAGCTTTGCAGGAACACCAAGACGATCGCTAATTTTACAAAACCCTCCTCAAACTTCGTTGAAAGTAAATTGTAGTCCACTCACTACTCCGACAATTTAACAAAGCCCCCTCAAGCTTTATATAACTACCATTCATTTAAGCCACCTATCAGGCAATTTGACGACATCTCCCTCGATCGAGCACCTCTAAGGTAATTTTATGATAATTAACCCGCAAATCGCATCTCCCACAAACCTGAGCTTTACAGAAATCAACACACGGTCCACAGACTTTTACATAAAAGATCCTAACTTTCTACAAATCTACCCACAGTTTGAAATTTTGCGAAAAAAGTTCACCAAGTTTGTCATAATCAATCCACAATCCCTGCATTTTAACTAAAAAATACCCTAATATTTTAGGAAACTAATCCACATCCTAAAATCCTGCAAAAATATCACCAAACTTCCTACCAATCACTAGGCTACAGGTCATGGCACGGCAACGCCGCGCCAGTCTTTCTAGTCTAGTTCTAACGACTGCTAATACCAAATCAAAGGGAATATTCATGTCGACGAGAGGCCCAAGTTTCAGCCCAAAACGTGGTAGTTCGATCAAAGCTAGCTGCAAGGAAAGTTCAAGAAGCACACACGACGTGCATGCGTGTGAGCGAGCTGCCTTATAGAGCTTCCACAGTACGAAGCCTTTTCACAAAGGCATCTTTAACTTTGTCATCAGTGGAGTATCTCCCTGAAACATTTTCTATCTGAAAAATATTCAGAAACAGAACTTCAGACCATAAGGATGCATTGGTGGTTGGGAAGGCAAAAATCGGATGAACTGTGTCTGTGTGGTATATGTATGCTCAACATTTGAAGAGCCATTCCCCAATTGATCGCTAAACATGCATGCAGAGCCGCCGGCCTGGTGCGTCGTATTCATTCACGTCCTATCTAGAAGAGTTTAAACCATATATTCTCCAAAAGCGCTAGCCTCGACAGAGCTCAAAATTAAACATCTGTACAATGTTGCCAAAAAGAACAAAAAGGTGAATCTCTGGAATAATGTCAAACATCACGTAAAAACAATTCTGTTGCTAAAAGATCATCCATTAGATGCAAAGATCTCCATCGACGTGGTCTTAAGCACACGACCCCCCGAAATAATGTGAGGCTGCTCGTCCTCTTTCTACAGCAACACCCAAAAACGGATTCAATGAGTCTCTCGGAAGATATTGCCATGAGATGTTGGAGGGAAACAAATAAACCTTCCATTTCCACAATTACTGGGCATTATTCTTTACATGAGGGGTGGTGGTCAAACAAGAACTTATTTTAACTGATACAGATGCAATTCAGATCCCTATTGGTGTTGCCCATTGGATGACGTTTTGTTTAGTTGTTCTGTCACCAGGGTATCGTACAAGTGCCGGGGGATGACTTTTAATTATTGTTAGACTTGTGATCATACAAACGTTTTGCTCATTTGTGATCTCGGATATTAAAGCTTTTCAACAAGCTGTTACCAATGTTTATTTGAACTTTCCACCAAGGTTTTATGATGCTAATTAAATTCTGCACTCAAATGACGGTGTAACGTCCATTTGGATTTTTTTTAGATTAGTGCAATTTTTTTCGAATTACACAGTACATCGGATACACTCACAACGCACGCACACTCATCCCTATGAACACACGCGCACAAACCTTACCCCTAGGAGCATCTTCGAAGACTGGGCCGGCAAATCCTCAAGATTGACGAAGTCACCACAGGCGCCTCGCTGTCGACGGAAACGTCGCCTACCAAGATTGACGAAGTCACCACAGGCGCCTCGCTGTCGACGGGAACGTCGCCTACCACTGAAAGCACAAACGCCGTTAAATCCTGAGAAATTCGCTCCCACGGGGAGTCGAACTCAGGACCTGAGGTGCTACCAAATCTTTTTTATTCCTCCAAACTTTCCCCAAGTGAACGGAAAACGGAAGTAAAATTTGTGGGCCTGTGTAGGCTGTACCCCACGTGCTGCTGCTTGCTGCTGGCGCATCAAAAAACAAAAAGTATGTGTGCTCATGTACACGAAAGAGGCCCAAAGTTTTCAGCCCATCATCGCGCTGAGGCAGAACGGGGGAATCTGCTGCATTGTTTGATTAATATTTCTGAAAGGCTTGCTGGTCATTGACCAATATTTCCTTTAGTCGGCACGGATGCCGCAATATGTAAATGATGTTTAATGTTATCTTGATGCTAATGCAAGGACCTGAGTTCCTCTAATTCTTATAAAAAAACTTTTCACCAAGTTGAAGTGTTTGCCGGTGATACTTAGGTGCTGAACTAAAAAAGCTTTGGGCCATACACCTGCCGCGCGGGGCCGGCGCTCGGGACATCGAGGAGCTGCTCCTCCGCGACCTCCGCCTGCAGAAAGGAGACGTCGCCGTCACGCTGCACCAGCCGGAACCGTACCTGATCCGCTTCGGGAAAACTGAGCACGCCGCGGCGGCGCGGGACATGGGACGCTTCACCGGACGCGGCATCAACATCTGCCTGCGCAAATGGCGCAGCCTAACCCATGCGATTGGTTTCAGGATTTTTTACAAAGTCAAGCTCTGCCTCGACGGCATCCCGGATCATGCCTGGACGCCGGACATCATCGAGCACGTCATCGGGCACCGCTGCGCCCTGCAGTACATCGTCACAGACCTGGTGCAGCCGGCGGACTCACGCCACATCGAGTTGTGGGCGTGGTCACGGGATCCCAGCTTGATCCCCAAGAAGGTGTGGCTCGGCTTCACGCACCGGCCGATCGAGGGCTCGTCGGCGGCGTACGTCTCACCTGAGGAACAACCGGATGTCTGGCACCAAGGAGTGCGCTACGAAATCTTCATCCACATGCCCGTGGTCGAGGACTACACCGCGGTGGCGTGGAACCTGCAGGAGGCGATCGACAATCCGACCAACATCACGCCCGTTCGACACCGCTACGACTGGAGGTATGGTCTGGTCGACGGCTCCCCTCCCACGGCGCGCTCCAGCTGCCCCGCCAAGCTTCCTCGCCCTCCACAAGTCCGCCCGGACCGCTACGACGAGGAGGGCGACGTTCGTGGGGGGCGAGACTACGGTGGCCGCGACGACCGTGGCCCGGCCGCGCGCCCCGGCCGTGTCCCGCACGACACGTGGGATGAACGCGGTACGCGGCCCGCCTACGACGCGCAGGAGGCGCGTGTCGCGCGCGAGGGCTGGGACACATGGGAAGCGCGTGACACGCGGGCCGGCCGCGAGGAGCGGGGACGCCGCGGTCGAGGAACGGGCTGCTACAGCTGCAAGGACGTCTCCGGCTGGCCGCCGCTCCGCCGAGGGGACGACGACGACCACGACGGCTACGACAAGCCAAGGAAGGGCACGCTGTCCGGCGCGGTGTTCTGGGGATTTGAAGACGACGACAACCCACGACGCAAGCGCACCCGCACGCCACCGCGACGCAACTACACGTACAGCAACCGCAACACCTCGATCTCGTCGGCGATCCTGCAGAACGTGTTCAAGACGGCACAGAACAGAGTCGCCCAGCTCGAGGCTGACTCTCCGCCGCTTCGGAGCGCGTCGTCCTTCTTCGACCTCGCCAGCCAACTCGACGGCATCCTCAACCTGAATGGCGACAAGGGGGAAGCAGCCTGGTCCGCACCAGTGCCTGTCCCGGTGGAACGCGTCTTCGCCGTCATCAAGGCGCACCTGCCGCTGCGACCTTCGGCGGAGGAGCTCCCGCTCCAACATGCAGCGGGCGATAACCTGAACAAGGTGAGGGCGGCCCCATCAGTTGAAGAGGTGGAGACGGCGCTCAGCAACTTGGAACTGCACCTTCATACGCTTCTACAGGGACAGGAGCACGACGGGATGGTGAGCTCCCAAGCCGTCCCGGGAGACCAGTCGGCGCCGGACGCTCGGGAGAACGACGCCAATACGCAGGACCTGGACGGCGGCGGGGTGGATGCCTTGTTTGGTGCCCCTCCCTCCCCCTGCTCCAGCAACCGGCGGCGCGACAGACACGCCAACGCCGAACCTTCGACATGACCAAGGTGCACCGAAGTGCGCGGCTCGCGGGCAAGCCTTCCATCCCCGCAGTCCAGAAGGCCCAACAGAACCTGTGCAGCAAGCTTGGCATTGGCTGCGACGAGCTGAAGCCAATCGACGAAACCTTGCGCGAGTTCGTCAACATGTTCCAAGGATCGCTTCCGGAGAAAATCCTCGCTACCTTGACCTCCATTTTCGGCCTGGACGATGAGGGCGCCAACCTGCTGGACGACGCACTTCTACTCCACACCGGGGAGGCGTTCGCAGAGCTCGACCAGAACAACGATGCAGCATAACTTGCTTCTACACGTCTTCAGACACCTGTGTTCTGTATCTTCAATCATGCATTACTACTCCTTCATTCAGTCTGCACTTAGAGACCTTTTACTGCTTTTACGCCCTGCTGGCTACGACCTTCAGGCTTCTTTGACATTGTTGTTTTGCCCTGCTGGCTTCGACCTTCAGGCGGTTTACATTTGGTGCTTGAACTCTGTTGTGCTGATCTGCCACCTCATTCGACCGGAACTTCGGCCACCGAACTGATGGGAACAGGGGTGCCCGATCTTCCGTCAGGAGAAGGATAACTCGTTTTGGTGGAGTGCGACACACCAATCCGGCTTCAGATCCAAAGACCCGAACTCCTGCAACCTTAGCACCACAACTCCTCTGGTTATCAACCGTGTCACAATCCGGTTGACCTCGCCGCGAAGGCTAATCCCTGCCTGCGAAACGAAGAACACAAGCAAGAACTCGAAAGAACGCAGCACTCAAGAATTTAGTGACGACTGCAGATGAATGATTAAGCACTCGAAGTTGGGGTTTCACAAACCGAAAACGGCGACTGTTCGACGATAGATAATTCTAAAGCAAAACCCAAGTCTAAACGGCGGCGGCTACTGAGTTTATACCCTAAACGGGGTGAGCTAGGGTTGGGGGCGCGCCGGAGGGAGGCGCCCACAACTTGGGCTGAAGGCCCGACTCGATACAAGGCCGTGTTGGCCCAAAATAGGTGACACAGCACCTTTTTGTGGTCACATAGTATGATCCACGAACGTTCTGGAGCTAGGATCAAAACCAAATCGACGGCGTCGTCGTCCCCTTTCCAACGAGTCCTTATACACCTCGTTCCGATGTCGTATGATGGAGATATCGCCGAAACTGTGCAGAGGTGTAGGCTGATTCCGAACGGGACGTGGCAGCTGAGTCGGAGACGAAGTACAGCTTGGAGAAGGTCGTGGCGTGTGCGTGTCCAGCAGCTTGGCGATGTCCTCATCACGACTCGTGACTTGCTCCAAACGCGCCTACTTCTACTGAATTTGAGCTGCCCTTCCTACTCTACCGCTGTTCCTCAACTCCAACAGCTCCGACCACATCCATGCGACCCCCTACAGTCCTTAAATGGTTCACAATGACCTCCAAATCCTGTCGTGGAACGTGTGAGGACTGGCGGTTCATGAAACCTTAGCGGCTACACCTTGCAACATTGTTTGCCTCCAGGAAACGAAACTAACCATGATTGACCAATCGCTAGCTGCCTTTCTTGGTGCTTATAGGCTCAACCGCTTCGCCTTCAAACCAGCAGTGGGCACCAAGGGTGGCATCCTTCTTTTGTGGAACGACACCGAAGTTGAGCTATCCAACATCAGGGAGGGGCGCTTCTCCCTGTCGGCAGATGTAACCCTGCGCTCATCTTTGACAGACTTCTTCATCACCGGGGTTTACGGCCCGTCAACAAGAGCGTCAAAAAGCGCTTTCATCAACCACTTGCGCAGTCTAAAACCGGAAGGCAATGAGAAATGGGTCATTTTGGGTGACTTTAACTTAATCTACAAAGCACGCGACAAGAACAACACGAACCTCGACCTTCCCCTAATGCGACAGTTTAGACGCGCTCTTGAGTTTTGTGGCCTCAAAGAAATACGCCTACAAAATAGAAGATTTACATGGAGCAATGAACGACGTCGCCCTACTTTGGTTCGGCTCGACCACTTCTTCTGTAACCAAACCTGGGATCTAGCCTTCGACAACTGCACTCTTCATGCTCTATCCTCCTCCCACTCAGACCACAGTCCCCTGCTACTAACAAACCAATTGGGACCAAGACGCGTAAGACCCTTCAAATTTGAGAACTTTTGGTCTCGCCTGCCACACTTTCTAGAAAAAGTGGCGGAAGCATGGAACACTACAACAACGCACACTGAGCCTTTCCACAGGCTAGGACATAAGCTCCACCACACTGCCAAGGTGCTAAAGTGCTGGGCCTCTACACTCCTATCCGAAACTCGAGAAAAACTGCACATGGCACAAGAGGTCATTCTGAGGCTGGACGAGGCGCAAGAGTTATGCCATCTCTCGGATGCGGAATTCGCCCTACGAACAAAACTAAAGAAACGCATCCTGGGGTGGCTGGTCGTTCAGAAAGCAAGAAAGAAACAGTGCGCGAGGATCGCACATATCAAAGAAGGGGATGCCAACACCCGTTTCTTCCACCTAAGGGCTAACTGCAGGCGCAGGAAGAACCTCATACAACGCCTGCGTTCAGAGGTGGGATGGGCCGTCAGCCATAATGACAAACAAAACATCATATAGGAACACTTTGAAAGAATCATGGACGACCCACCGCCGCGCACATGCGACTTCAATTGGTCAGCCCTCCAATTCGAATCGCCGGACCTCTCCTCCCTAGACAGACCTTTCACGGAGGAGGAGGTCTGGCAAGCGATATGCCAAATGCCACAAGATAAGGCACCAGGACCGGACGGCTTCACGGGACACTTCTTCCGGAAATGTTGGCAAATTGTGCGACACGATATCTTGGCCGCATTGAATTCAGTCTACACGTAACGTTGTCAAGACCTAAACCTGCTAAACAAGGCCAACATCATCCTGATTCCCAAAAGTGAAGGAGCGGAGGACATACGCGACTACAGGCTGATCAGTCTCATACATGCCCTCACCAAAATCGCCACAATGGTTCTAGCGCTGCGACTGGCGCCTCTAATGCACCAGCTTATCTCCGCTTCACAAAGCGCTTTCATCAAGAAAAGGAGCATCCACGACAACTACCTTTACGTCCGCAACCTAACAAGAAGATTCCATAGAACAAAGACCCCAACGCTACTGCTCAAGCTAGACATTTCAAAGGCATTTGACTCCGTAAGATGGGACTACCTACTATCTCTTTTGGTACGCAGAGGCTTCCCAACGAGATGGGTTAACTGGATCACGACGCTTCTCACTACTTCAACTTCACGGGTCTTGCTAAACAGAGTGCCGCTGCAGCCCATCCAACATGGAAGAGGACTTAGGCAGGGGGACCCGCTTTCTCCCCTACTGTTCATCCTAGCAATTGACACACTGGCACGTCTTCTCCAAACGGCAACTGACAGAGGGCTGCTGAGCAATTTAAATGGTCGCACCGCCAGATTCAGAATCTCCATGTATGCAGACGACACGGTAATCTTCCTGAAGCCGACTGCCAAAGACGCCAATAACCTAAAACTTCTGCTACAAAACATTGGCTCGGTGACGGGCTTGCACACGAACTTATAAAAAACGACAGTCTCTGCGATCAGTTGTGACGGGGTTGACCTAACAGAGTTGCTAACGAGACTTCCCGTGGCCCGCGCTCATTTCTCAATCAAGTACCTAGGTCTACCGCTGTCGACGAAGAGATTGCGTAGGGTGGACTTCCAACCTCTAATTGACAAGGCCGCCGGAAAATTGTCCAAGTGGCATGGAAGAAACCTCACCCAAGCAGGACGAGTCTGCCTCACAAAAGCTGTTCTTTCCTCGCAACCGGTTTACCTCCTCACGGTAATCAAGCCGCCAAAGGAAGCCCTTCACGACCTCGACAAGATACGCAGACGCTTCCTTTGGGCGGGAGACCAAGCGATCTCGGCAGGCAAATGCAAGGTTAACTGGACCAAGACAACTTCACCGAAAGAATACGGCGGACTGGGAATCCTCGACCTACACAAATTCGCGACGGCCCTACGTCTGTGCTGGTTATGGCATGCATGGACCTCGCCGGACAAACCTTGGGTTGGTATGGAGGTTCCCTGCACGGAGGACGAGAAATGTTTTTTCGTGCGGTGCACCACCATCACGCTAGGGAATGGTGCGACTGCGGACTTTTGGAACTCCGCGTGGCTGCAAGGGCAAAGACCAAGGGATATTGCCCCACTGCTGTTCAACAAGACAATGCGGAAAAAGAGATCGGTGGCGGAGTCCTTAAGAGACAGCAAGTGGATCCGGGACCTCAACCTCCGAACGGGCTTCACAACAACGCACCTTATGCAGCTAGTGGTACTGTGGAACCTCATCGCGCCTACAGAGCTCATCACGCATCAGGACGACACAATCTCTTGGAACCTAACACGAAACGGCCACTACACAGCAGCGTCTGCCTACAAGGCCCAATTCGTAGGTTTCGAAAAGGCGTCGGAGCTGGCGACAGTCTGGAAAACTTGGGCAACTCCAAAATGCAAATTCTTTGCGTGGCTGATCCTGCAAAATAGGGTGTGGACCTCTGATAGACTTGCGCGCCGGGATTGGGACCATTGCCCCACTTGCCCCTTGTGTCGCACGACGATGGAGACCGCGCACCACCTGGCCGCAGACTGTCGGTACACGAGACGAGTTTGGGCCGCAATTGCAACCTGGTCGGGGCAGAGTAACCTACACCCGACTGTTTGGCCCCAGAGTGAGACGACCCTACAATGGTGGTCCAACCTAACGGCGGCCCCGGGTACCCCCCGTAAAGCGACACGCTGCCTCGCCTTGCTCATTATTTGGGAGGTTTGGATCGAAAGAAATTCCAGAGTCTTCAACAGGCACGAATCACCCATTTCGACCATTACGTCTAAGATCAAGAATGAGGTGTCAGCTTGGATTGCCGCAGGTGCGAAAGATTTGGCGGCCCTCACTGCGAGAGTGTAAATATCTTATACCTTTTTTCTTTTTGCCTTGCCGGGTCCCGGCCTGTAAATCTCTTCTATATCAATGAAATAGGCACAAGCCGTGCCCGTTTGTTCAAAAAAAAAAGCTTGGACGATGACGCTTTGTTGGAAAAGCAGGCAAGGCGTCGTTCGATCGAAGCAAGCTGCAAGGAAAGTTCAGGACGGAAGCACACACGACGTGCATGCGTGTGAGCGAGCTTCCACACTACGAGGCCTTTCACAAAGGCATCTTTATCTTTGTCAATGGAGTAGTGCAGTCTCTCAGATCATCTTCTCCTATAAACACGTTCGTACGTCCCCTGAAACACATTTTACATATTCAAGTGGATCGGAGAACGCATGAAGAGGCACACACATTTGATGCTCCTTCCGCTCCCTGAAACATTTTCTCTAGAAAAAATTTCAGAAACAGAACTTCAGACCGTATGGATGCATTGGTGGTTGGGAAGGCAAAAATCGGATGAACTGTGTCTCTATTGTATATATGCTCAACAGTTCAAGAGCCCTTTCCCAATTGATTGCTAAACATGCATGTAGAGCCACCGGGTGCGAACGTTTTCTCCAAAAGCGTAGAGCTCAAAAACATCATTACACTGTTGCCATGAGATGTTGGAGGGAAACAAACAAACCTGCCATTTCCACAATGACCGGGAATTATTCTGTGCATGAGAGTTGGCCGTGCGTTATAATACACATCGTCAACGTCGGATCGTCTCTTTCACCAGGATGCAATGTAACACAGCAACAAGTATGAGAGACAAATCTTTATTTCTCGATTGGATGATTTACAATGAAGATGTCCCTCGTATACTCTGAACTTATCCTAGAGTTTCGGTAAGTGCCCACAAACAACCGGATTAGGACTTACGACTTCTAGTCCTACTATGAATCTCAGCTTCTATATCCTGAGATCAAGTCTTGTTGTTTAACAACACTCCCTCTTGGAAGATTACCACGATATTTATGCCTCATCAAAAACTCCATCCTGAAAACCCAGTGGGAAAAAACGATTCATTGGAGAAAAGAGTACATATACACCATACTTGTTAGTTGCACATTATATTGCCTCATTAAAAATCTTTATGAGAAACTTCAGGAAAACTCATAGTAAGAAAAGAGTACAATAATCATATAATCTTCAAGATGTTTATTAAATATTCTTCTAGAATAATCATTATGTCTTCTCGACATACTTATCAGGATTTAATTAAGGAGTTCTCCCCCTGATTCTTGTACTTCCCTTAGCCTTATCATGCCAAGTCCACGAACACATTTTTCAAAAATCGGTGGAGCTACTACTTTTGTGAATACATCTGCAAAATTATCACAAGATTTGACACGAGTCACCATTATTTCTCCCTTCTTTTGCAATTGATGTGTATAGAAGAATTTAGGTGAAATATGCTTCGTGACATTTGACTTTATATACCCTGATTGTACTTGTGCAACACAAGCTGAGTTATCTTCATAAATAATAGTAGTGGCAGGCGCTATTTTTATTCCACATGTATTCAGTACATGCTGATTAACACGTCTAAGCTAAGTGCATTCCTTGGCTGCTTCATATAGTGCAATAATTTCAGAGTGGTTAGTAGATGTTGCTACCATCGTTTACTTAGCTGATTTTCAGGAAACAGTGGTTCCACCACTAAGAAATACATATCCAGTCTGGAATAGTGCGTTATGGGGATCAGATAAGTATCCTGCGTCCGCATACCCAATTATGCTAAGATCTCGTTTCTTCTGGAAATATAATCCAAGATCGACCCTATCTCGTAGGTATCTGAGGATTCTTTTAATGCCACTCCAATGCCTTTTGGTTGGAGCCGAGCTGAATCTTGACAGTAGGTTGACAGCAAATGCAATATCAGGCCAGTTAGCTCAGTTATATATATATATATATATATATATATATATAGACACACACGTCCTATATAGGAAAAATCCATTCTATACGCGCGTGTAACTACTCCTTCCTTTTTTCCACTCCTAGTCAAGCTAACGGGTCAAAATTCTAACCCGTAACGAAGGATAGTTACGTACGTAGCACCACAGAAATACCCACGTCCATCTAAATATGAAAAATAATGTGCCCATTTATCCCGTGCAATTCGGATCGGCGCTGGTTCTCGTGCCGTCATATACGTAGCTTACAGTCAGACAGCAAGGGTATGCGGCCGTATGTTTTGCTTCACAGGCGCCGCCGTAGCCCGTCGACGTGGTCCACGAGCAGCCATTCGGCGGCGGCCACGACTCTTCTCCGGCTTGGTATTCTATTCTGTTTTGATCAGGATCGGATTTGTCTTCAACCTTCCGCCACTGAGATGCAAATCACCGTCACGTACAGGGCCTATCCAGGACCAGGAGAGACGTCTGCTGATCGAGAACCGCGGCGCGGCGGTGGCAGCGGCAGCCACCACCAGAGATTTTGATGCGGCGAGTAGCATCCATTGGTGAAATCAAGGACTTGAGTCTCTCAAACTGTGGCATAATCATTTGGTTCATTTATCAAGGTAATATACATGCAGATCTAAATTAATCCCACGTACCGATTTTTTGATATCTCATCCCGTTTACCATCTAATCAGCTGCACATGCGGCACTACAGCATGCATGTATCATCCTGGATGAGACAATTACAATACAAAATCACTAATGCCTTTTCAGATTATAGTATTAGTTGATACATTTTTCAGATTCTAGTATGAATTCATACATTTTTTCAGATTCTAGTATAACTTGATACCTTTTTTTCAAATTCTAGTATGATTTGATACTTTTTTCAGATCTAGTATGATTTGATACTTTTTTCAGATTCTAGTATGAATTCATACTTTTTCAGATTCTAGTATGACTTGATACTTTTTTCAGATTTTAGTATGAATTCATACTTTTTCATATTCTGGTATGACTTGATACTTTTTTATATTGCGATTTGTTTTTTTCAGGTTACGTATCACTTGATCCATATACTCATACTCGGCTCGTTCTATTCGCGCAAGGCTGCGCCGGTCTCCTGTGTCTGGGAATTAATTTTCGTGCATGCACGAGCTTAATTTGTATACATAGGTCATGTGAAGATGTAAGCATTTATACTGCTTGTGTTTGGTGTATATACCTCCATGAATAGGCTAATATGTATGCACTCATACTAAAAAAATACTGGAAGCAAATAAGAAGTTGACTGGCGCAGCATGCTTTTTGATACAAAAACAACTAGTGAACATGTATGCATACATACTCATTTAAAGAGAAGTATGCTTCTCCATAGGGATACGTAGGTGGACATACTTTAATCAATATACTGCCTAAATTAATCAAATCTATGCATGCATACTTGATACTCCAAAAGGGTACATATCATATGTGCACGCATACTCACTTGGAAAGTTGGAATGTATATAAGTATGTCAGACTGTAAGTATGTACATGATATTGAGATCGATACTCTCATCAGCCAACGTGTATGCGCACACATATTCTTGTTTAATTTGTATGTGATCATACTCTGTATGGACATGTATGCACACATACTCCATTTTGTAATTTTAAAATGTGTAATCAAAATAATCTTTGTTTTCACGCACATACGTACAGATACATGTTCGAAATAAAGAACTGATGAATCTATATATACGTTCACCAACGGCTGAACATACCCATCAGGCCATCACCATCGAACCAAACGAGTCCGATCCGATTTCTACGCAGTATATCCGTCCCCACGCTCGTTATTTTTTTTCACGTATCTATACATAACCTCGTCGCTACTCCCACCGGTCGACGGTACCACATACGTGCGGTTGTTTGCGGATCTGATTCTTCACCCGTTAGGTGCTGTTGCGAGGGGTAGTTCTAATAGGAGTAGCTACACGCATGTGTAGATAAAACACGTCCTAACCAACCTAACCACCTGCCACTTTAGAACCGAACCGGCCGGCCAACAGGCCACCTGGTCCAACCGAGCCGGCCAGCTTCCCACCTTGGGTCCGCTAGGCCTATCACCAAATATCAGCTACACATCCCCCGCTCACCCCCGACCGGCCTCTCCCTCATCTTTATTTTGAAATCCTAGGGTGTGTTTAGATCCAGATGAATTGGCTGAATTGGGAAAGAATTGGTGTAAATATAGATGAATAGTGAGAGGTGATGTGATAGATGATGGGATTTTTTTTTCAAACTTTTTGGGATCTACACACCCCTACTTTGGGCATGTTTAGTTGGCCAAAAATTTTGGCAAAAATTTTTAGGCTCCCCTTCGAAGGTCTATTAGAGGTAAAAAATGTAGACTAATTACAAAACTAATTACACGAATGGACCGGAAATCGCGAGACGAATCCATTAAGCCTAATTAATTCATCATTAGAGATTGTTTACTGTAGCACGATGTTGTCTAATCATGGCATAACTAGGCTCGTTAGATTCGTATCGAAAAATTAGATAGGGGTTATGGAATGGGGTTTGTCATTAATTCATATTTAATACTCCTAATCAGGGTCGGAAGATTGATGTGACGGGTAGTTGAGAAAATTTTGAGGAACTAAACAGGCTCTCTCATCCCTCTCTCTCTCCTCACCAGCGGATGCAGATGGCCACTCCGGCGACCTGCCGGTCGTGGGGGAGCGGCGGCACGGACGTGGTGCTCCGCCGGCGAGCAGCGACGTGGAGGCAGCGCTGGTGCGGACCCCCCAAGGAGCAGCTACCTGCCGGAGCTGCAGCGTGGACCCAGGCAGCCGCCGTCACCGCTGGAGCGGCCTCCCCCGTCGAGCTGCCCGGATGCGGGGCCATGCGGCGGCCGGCCCGTCCTACTCCGCCCCGGGTGATGCTCCACATGGGACCAGCATCGGGCTCAGCGCCGGCAGGGCATCTTCCTCTTCGCCTCCCTCGTCGCACTCGCAGCCCCGGCCGAGCTCACCGCGCCACTCGCGGTCCTCGCCGTCGAGCGAGGTGGACGGCGAGCGCACGACGCATGGGTGGGCAGGGCGCAGGGGGTGCGTCGACCGCAGCTGCCGACTGCCGCGGGGGCGTGCGACCAGGAGCCGCAGCTCTCGGCACGAGGGCGCGTCCTGGACCCGCCAATTGGGGACGACGCAGCGAGCTCCAGCAAGACGGCACGGAGGCTCGGCGAGCTGCGGCCTAACGAGCCGCGTCGCGGAGGCCCGGCGAGCTGCGGCCCGACGAGTGTTGTTGCGGAGGCCGTTTCCCCGACGAGCGGCAGCGCGGCGGTCTTCCCCGGCGAGCGGCATCCATCGGCGACCTCCCCGCGCGAAGCACACGGCGGCGTGCCAGCGAGCTCCCTGTGCGGGCGCCCCCGGCAGACGGCGGCGGGACAGCCCGGCGAGCTCGCCGTGCTGGAGCACGCCATGGCGAGCGGCAGTAGAACAACACGCGGGAGCTCGCGGCGGAGGCCGCGTCCTCGGCGAGCAGGTATCCTCGGGACGCGGCTGTGGCGTCGGTGGCGCTGTCGTTGATAGATCCTATGCAAGTCATCCCCGATCCGGCAACTTCAGGAACGGAGGAGCACGACCTCATGTCCATCTCACGCAGGAGCCTGTTGTCCATCTCACGCACGAACTTCAGGAACGGAGGAGCGCTGCCTCATGAGTGTGCGACCTCATGTCCATCTCACGCACAGCGGCAAGATGGTGGGTTCAGAACATCGACGACGAGCTGCTCGCCATGGTGCCGCAGTCTGTGAGTCAAAGTGTCCATTTTTTCTCACCTTAATCCGATTCATGTTGTTGTTGCCTGATTGCCCATGTTTCCCAATGCAGGTAGCGATTCCTCTTTTCTCAGCGATGAGTCCGCCTTTGGATCCTGCAATAGCGAGGCAAGCGGAGCGGTGCTGGTTCTCGCCATGCAGGTAAAATGTTCGTCGATATGCCCCTGAGACAGAAGCTGTGCACTAGCTCTTTGTACTCCAAAAATTTGATTCTTAATGTGGGTTCTATGATTCTACTTAAAGAATTCTATGACATTTGTGCTCCTGTTTGGCATTTGTGCTTGTGCTCTTCATCGTTGCAGGGGAGCCGACGTCGGTGTTTGGGAGCCGGACGTGTCTGCGGGATTTCATTGTCTTCCTCTTCGCCACTGCGTCGCGCTCGTAGCCCGAGCCGGCCTCGCTGCTCGCCGTCCTCACTGCCGCCGTGTGGGTTATGTGCCCGGTCATCTTCTTCTACCTGGAGTCGATGGCCATTCTGGTAACATGTTCGACGAAATGCTTGTGAGGAGATAGCAATAGCTGTAGGTTTATATGCCATTGTAGAAAGGTATCTATGCTTGTTGCCACCATACATATGTAGCTGAGTAGGTATTTGTGATTGGAATCATATAATTGTTTGATGGAATGCGCCAACAATGAACTGCACATTGATGGTGTCTTCTGTTTTTGAATTTTTGATTCTTGCAGATCGACTGGTAGTTTAGGATTCTATGATTTCCCTCACTAGTTTCTATGCTATGTTTGTGTTTGAGCATAGAAACCTCATATGTATGATTCTATGACCAGACTAATAGGATTCTATGATGATTGCTTCATTTAGCTTTTAGAGAAGTAGCTTGCTGACAGTAGCATCTAACAGGTTTGCACTTAATTGAGTAGCAGGTCAGCATGGATTGAATTTTGTTGAGCTGTGACATTCATCATATATACGTATGTGCTCGAGCATATATACTTCCTGATGCATGTATCTAATTTGACAAATAATATTGGTTCATATAATACTACTTTCTTCCATGTTTCTATGCATTTTTCATGCACCTTTGATCATCACTTATTATGAGATGCATGTTTCTAAGATTTTGTTCGTTGTTTCTATGGCATTGATTTTAATTGGAAAAGTGTGGAATCTTGACTTTATATGCTTGCAGCTATAAGTTTCTATACATAGGTTTCCATGCTAAATTTATTTGTTTATATGATTTCTATGCCTACACATATAGGTTTATATGCTAGTTCGTGGCAAACTTAAAATCTCAAAGAAAAGTCATCACCTCTATGCTTGCACTTGCACCTAAAGAGTTCTATGCACTACGATACTAGTAAATATATGATGATGTCACCATTGGGTGATTTCTATGCTTGAGATATATGAACGTGTTACACGATTTTCTCCCAAGTATATATGATCATTCTCACTGATTTGTATGACTGTCAAAAATAGTTTATTTCTTTGTTCGGCTGCACCTCTGCACCTACCGTAGAAATATGTTTTCTGTGTCATATAAACCCATGCATATAGTCAAAGCTGTCGGATTCCATCAGTTAGGCTTGCCTTTTGAGTATCATATATATGTTTGTGTCTGAGCATAGAAACCTCATTGCATGATTCTATGACTACGCTTACATGATTATATGACTAATGGAGCCTTCTCAAACTATGCCGGTGCATAGTTGAAGTTGTTGGAGCTGTTGCTCGGCCCACGGCAAGAACAACTACAAGTTCAAGATGTGCTCCTCGTCGTCGCCCATGTGTGCCAGCCTTCGTGCTGAGCTTTTGTTGCATGTTGCACTGCTGAGGATAGAAATTGTACTATTTGTCATATATCTCAAAACAATTGTTGCATGTTGAGCTCTGATCAATTTCCAATTTCAAATTTTGCTTTTGTCATAGATCTCGAAACTTTTGTGCATGGATGTAAATTTTATGTTTATATGATGGGTGTAACTTGTTTATATGACTGCCAACACTTGTATTTAAATTTTAAATTATGTGTCTGCATGAGTCTGGTTTATATGATCGCATGGATCAGGTGGACCAGTGGTAGGTGGTGGTATGTGTCAGTTCTGTCCACTTGTATTCAAATTTGAAATCTAGAAAAATGAACAACTCAACATTTACATATGACCACATGTGTTAGGTGGTAGGTGGTGGCATATGTCAGTTCTGTCCACTTATATTCAAATTTGAAATCTAAAAAAAACGAACAACTCAACATTTATATGCTCGTGTCGTAAGTTTATATGCTCGAATCCGTATATTTATATGATCTGTATGGCAAGTTTCTATAACTCAGAAAAAGATTTCTATGGTCTGTGTCATAGAAACCTGTCGTTGTGGGGTCATAGAAACATGTAGTCCAGTCATAGAAATCTGCCGTCCATGTCATAGAAACTTGTTGTCCATGTTAAAGGAACATATCATTAGAGTTAAACCTACCATCCAGGTCATAGAAACCTACCATCTAGGTCATAAAAATCTATTGTCCAAGTCATAAAAATATGTAATCCTAGTCATAGAAACATGTCGTCACGGGTCATAGAAACTTGTAGTCCGGGTCATGGAAACCTGTCATCATGGGTCATATAAACCTTCAGTCCGGGTCATATAAACTTGTAGCCATACAAACCTGCAATTCGGGTCATACAAACCTTTCGTCTAAAAATTCAAAAAAAAATATATTCACAATAGATCTCAAACTGTGCATAAAAATGCCATGAATCTTATGGTGAAAACTATTTGTGAATTGGATTCTTGTGCGAAGAATTATTGTGAAAAAACTAAAAAAAAGAGGTGAGTTCCATGTATGCATGCGTTCAAGTGGGAGGAAGGTGGAAGGTGGATGCGTCAGAAAGGTGAGAGGTAGACACGTGCAGGTAGTTGGGCGGGACTTCCAATACCTATCGGAAGCTCTGGCTCCCATCCGCACGTCCGACGCGCGCGCTCCCGAGCGTGCCGTGTCTCCGGTCCTGCGCGTCCTATCCTACGGAGTTAACCCGGGTCTTTTTTTCCAAAGAAAAACCAGCAGTCGTGCGTCGCCTGTTCCCACAATTTTTGCTGGCGTGGTGTGGACAAAGCTAGGAACTCTAATCACTACATGTACCAAAGTATTGTCCACGTTCAGGACACTTAACTAATATATAATGCGTATTGACTTCACTCGAACTCATAAATTTTGCAATTTAATCGTTGCCACGACCACTTGTTGGGCTAAGTTAAATTAAATTGGCTAATTTCTAATTGGCATAGAATAATTTTGTGAAAACAGATTCATTTCAGTCGCGGCCAACAAGACTAATAATGTGCAAGTTGAACACACAATGGTTCTACAACAAACTGTTCATCTGTAGGCTTGCCATAACAACATTTGCTATTTTAATATGATGCTTTGGGAATAGATTTTACAGCTGCTCTTATAACACAAGGACAACAAGTGGCTGATACCCATCTTCTTTGAAAAAAAAAGAAAATCTTTAACATACTGTATATTATGGATAAACGCATCAACAAAATTTGCCTTGTACCGTACAACGAAGCAAAAATTTACCAGCTGCTGTACACCTGACCACACACAAAAGGATGTTCAGAAAATACAAGCTATGTAGTCTAATATGCTGTGCATAGTTGCAAAAACACTCTGTTTGCAGCAACATGAGGCGTTGTAGTCAATAAGTCCAATCGATATCTTTGCATGAACTGGTCGAGCTCCCCCGAGGAATTGTCGATTACATCCTGCCCCTTATTGCACTGCACTAACATGATCTGAGATAGAGCTGCAAAGAACTGACACTCATCAAAAACCATACCCACAATATAATCGACAGTCAATCATGGGGTCTTTCAATATCATTGGTGATAGCATCAACATTCAATCATGGGGTCACACAATTAAAAGACTGTTGCTGGTATACACTCTGAAATACGACCTGATTACATCAGTAGCAGCTAAAACTTAAACCTGCAAGAAGCTTCAGTAAATACAACACACATATATGATAGTTAAATAAAACAAATGATAGTTAAGAAGGAAAAGAATCTACACAGTTGTAACATCCAGTAAATTTGTGTTGGCACCTTTTTGGGGCCAACAAGCACGCGGAGGGGCTCGCTGCAGCACCTCTGCGTAGGCACCGGTCAGACCTGTGCAGGGCACCGGTCAGACCTTTGCACACCGGTCAGACCTGTGAAAGTCACCGGTCAGACCTTTGCCGGGGTAAACCGGCGAAAGACCTCCGAACGTCGCCCGGGCAGGATCCCGTCGGGGCGGCGCACGTAGGTTTGCTCTAGGGTTGGCAAGGCTACCTAGAACGTCTTCGGACGTCGCGGAGACGAAGGAAGAACAACAAATTGAGGTTGGAAAAACTAGGGCAAAGAGACAAAAGTAAATGCGAAAATAGTAGATTGATTTGATAAATTCGATTGGGATCCTCTCAATCGGCCATAGCCCTTTATATTTATAGGGAGGGGAGGTCTTACCCCTTAAGAAGTCGAAACTCTTACAAAAGTTGTGCAAAAGTACAACTTCTATTCGGTTTCCTACAGGCCCACACCGGTCTGACCGGTCGGCCCTACCGGTCTGACCGGTGTGGCTGAGATGCAGATCTTCCCGACGTCATATCTCCCTCATCCGGACTCCGAATTGGACGTTCTACATATGAATTTTGATCTACTCGACGAGCTCTATCCAATGGTGAAGTCCAAATTGGAATTTATGGACTTTGACTACATCGGTCTGACCGGTGGGACCCACAGGTCTTACCGGTCGGCCCAAGCCTGCCAATTTTGGGTTGTGAACATATGCCCCACTGTTTTCTGGTAAAGCTTGCATGCCAGAAAACATTTACAATGAACAAAATTGGTAGAAGACAATGATTAACAACGCATCACCCAAATATTTCTTCTAAGGGCGATAATTGCTTTATCGGCCATAAACTTGATTGGCTCAAGTTGAAACTGAATTAGTCTTCTTTGGCCTCCACTCTTTTCTGACCTGCTTTGGCTTGGCTGACTTCTCTTCAGTTGGTTGTTTCATTGCCTCTTGTTTACGCATCCTTTGTAGCCTTCTCTTTTGAGTGTGAGTTAAACTTGAGGGACACCACCTCGGCTGAGTATACTTAGAATCTTGCTTGCTGTCATCCTCACACTTTTTACCATCAGTACATGCGTTACCTTCAACCAGATTACTTTTAGAAGCAACCGGCTTTTGTGAGGCATCACAATTTGGATATGAAATAATGTATGGTTGCATGTACATACTACTATAATCACTAGGCACATAATAACAAGAGTATGACCAAGGCAATGACATATATGGACCAACAACAGAATATGGTGCAGCAGCATAATTACCTCCTTGTTGGTAAAACTCTTTTTGCCCTTGATGTCTTGGTGGTAATTTTGCACTCCTAGTGGTATGTGGCCGACTCCTTTGCTTTTGAGCAACTCCCTTCTTTTTGTACTTGGCCAGAAGTTCCTCGAAGCTCGGCCTCATCTTTTTTTAGCTTTGGAAGAATTTCCAAGCTTCATGGACACACCGGTCAGACCGGTCTGGTCACCGGTCAGACCGGTCTGGTCACCGGTCAGACTGATTGTTGCACCGCCGGTCTTCTTTTCCTTACCTTGCCCCCCGAGTGTTGAAGCCTTCGCTGCAACTTGAGGAGTCTTCTGCAGTAACACTTGCTCCTTCTTTCTTTCCTCACCGATAATCACAATTTTCCCTTTAGCTGTCTCAGCTTGATGCGGCCGAATTAGTACCTTGGGATTTTGCAATTCAATGGTGTTGATGGGAAAAGGATTGCTATCAACCTGCATAGCATGGAAAGTTAAACGACCTTCATCAATGGCTGATTGTACTTGCCGACGGAACACATTGCAATCATTAGTAGCATGGGAGTAAGAATTATGAAATTTGCAATAAGCACGCCTCTTTAGCTCTTCAATCGGTGGCATGGTGTGAGATATTTTGACCAATCCAACTTTGAGAAGCTCATAAAAAATTCTATCACACTCGGATACATCAAAAGTATACTTGATTTCTTCTTGCCGATTCTTACGAACCGGCCTTAGGGAATCACAAGTGTTAGGTTTACCTTTGTTTGACCATACAAATTCAGTAGTCAAAACATCATTACTCTAATCATCCGAGAAATCACAATTTATCATATGCATATTAGGACGATCAGATTTGAGCCGACTATCTTTAGTTCGGCTTTCTTGAGCTAAAGCTCTTTGGAGCACCTGATTAATGGTAAGAAATTCATACCCCTCTAATTTTTCTTTAATATGAGATTTCAAACCATTGAGTGCTAATTCAGCAAGATCCTTTTCAGAAATAATTAAATTATAACACCGGTTTTTTACATCTCTGAATCTTCTAATGTATTCAGCAACAGACTCATCATGCTTTTGCCTAATCGATGTTAAGTGAGATAGCCTCAATTCATTATCACCACTATAAAAGTGCTCATGGAATTTATGCTCTAATTGAAACCATGTATGAATAGAATTTGGGAATAATGCTGAAAACCATGAGAATGCAGTATCGGATAATGACAAAGGAAACATTCTGATTTTTAAATGATCAAGATTACCAAAAATTCCCAATTGTGCATTAAATTGGCTAACATGCTCCTATGTAGTTCTATTATCCTCCCCAGTAAATTTGACAAATTCTGGAACTTTAAAACCTTGGGGATATGGAATAGAATCATAAGTTTCAGGATAAGGTTTTTGGCATACTAAAGTTTTATCCTTAACCTCTATACCGAAAGACTCCTTAAGCATAGCAGCCAATTCCCTTTTATGATTTGCAAGAACACGCTCATAATGAGGGTCGTATGGCATATTAGGAATAATAGCATTCGGTATCTGATATGTAGTACGGTTCGGTTGTGTACGCAACTGTGGCTGCGAGGAACTAGCACCTAGCATTGGACCACTTGCAAAACCTGAACCTTGTGAAGTATTAGAATATGCATTGTGTGTTACTGGAAAAAAGGAGCATAACCAGAAACACCATTACTTCGGCTAAGATCCGCCACCTCTCTTTCCCCCTCCTTGATCTGCCTGCGATGTTTGGGAGCGCACCCCTGCGATGCGCCGCCGGCCGTCGAGCCATGCACGTCCGCGAGTTCACCGCCGTGGCGCACCCCAGCGTTTAGCGTTACCCTTTGTTTAGCGTTTAGACCGTTTAAACGGTGTTTAAACGGAGTTAAACGATCTAAACATTTTTGCATAGTAATAATAAAAGATACATATTTGTGTACATAAAAGTCAAATATGCTAGGTGGTGTACATATTTGCACATGAAAAAAGTAAGTATTCTACCAAATATTTTTTTGAAAGAAATCTATATCCTACAAAACTCCATATACCTACGATGTTAATTGCTTCGATGTTGATTGTCGTAGTTGTAATCCTTCTTATGGCTACATTATTAATTAAACAGCCATTGAACGCATATAATCATGATTAACTCAATTTTGTTTAAACAATTTAGACAGTTTTGAACGATTTAAATGGGTTTAAACGGGTCAACTGTTTAATTCACCCTTTAGGGCCTAAACGACACGGTCGAGCTCTGTTTACCATTTAAACGGTGTTTAAACGGCCTAAACAGCCATTTAGGTGAACAGAGGCTTTTGAAATGCATAGACAATCTTTCAGCCATGCCTTGATTTGAACTTCCTACTTTCGGAACTAGCTACAGACCCCTAGCTAGTTCCCGGTACTATCTATCCATATATTTTACCCTTAGTTATGGATGGATCTCTGGTTTGGACTGAGATTGGGAAATCTCGGTATTCTAGCGTGTGTTTGGGGTGAGTGTGTATCCTTGACGTGTTATCGCGGGAGCAAGCCGCTTTGGTTACTTGTGAACGCTTCTCTAGGGGAGATGCGACCTGGCCTCCCGCCCTAGCGGCGTGTCGTTCGGATGGAGTTGGTGAGTGCTCGCTCTTGCAATTAAGGACCGATCGACTGTGTGACCTTGATCTTTGGGCTATTTTTGTACAAACCGTTCGCTCACGTATGGGTAGGGTTCGGTCCAAGAACTAGTTGGTGGATGGCATTCAGCTTGTAGGCAGATTGGTGTGATCGTGTGAGGGGGACGGGTTATACCCCCCGAGTAGATGTCGCCCCGGCTCCTCCGGGGATGGTCTCACAGCTTCGAGGCCCTGCTGGCAAGTTTTGCACCCCAGTTCAGGATGAGTTAGGCTCGGAGAGGCAGGTGAGTGCCACCCACTGCTAGGTCTCCGGCCGTTAGGTTGGGATGTGGATCGGAGGCATCCGTTTCTGCCCTATTCGGCGGGTCCAGTTGTACAACCTCTGCAGAGTGTTAAACTTATAGCTATAGTCCGTGTTCACTGGTATGGATAGCCCTTTCGATCTCTCACCTGGCTAGTATTTTCTATGCTGCTTTCTCTCCCTTGAGTGTGTGAGCCCGGCTTTGTGCCGTTGAGATGTGTGGATAGAAGTTGGTGACCCCACATCGCAGATGAGAGTGGGATGCTGAGTCTCGGTCGAGATCCAGTGCTTTGGTGTTCTTTCCTTGGTTGGGGTGTTGACCCCGGAGGCGTGGTCCTCGGAGGTGTGGATCTCTTCGGAGATGGTGACCTCTCGGCAATTCTGCATACCTTGATGTTGCTACTGCTGCTTGAATAACCTTCTACTACCATATATAGGTTTATCCATGCATACTAGAATTATTCCTTTGCTTTTGCTTTTTGTTGGGAAGCTAACATGACCTACTCGCTTATCGAGTAGATGACGGACTTTCAGACCAGGAGCCCGACTATGACTTCAAGCATGATGGATGGGAGGACTGAGGCTTGTTCTACACTCGAGCTGCCTATGGGAGATGGAGTCTACTTCGCTACATGAGTTCTGTTGCGTAGATGTTTACTCTGTTTGATTCAGTCCTGTTGGACTTGTACCCGGCATGTGCTGTAATGATGTACTCAGATAATTAATTATAATAATATTAAATATGTGGATCTTCTATATTTCCTTCTGTTGTATGGTTTTGTTACTTTCTGAGACAGGGATTTGCACGTGATAGCCTCCTGGGACTATCACCGAGGTGCAGGGATCGGGTTTCCGTTCTCAGAAATCCGGTTCGTTTCAATTGGTATCAGAGCCGTGCTTGACCGTAGGACGAGCCTAGGAATGGACGATAGTTTAGGAAAGTCTAACTCCTTGAGCTTTATATACAATCCATGAAATTTATATAAACACCTTGATCTTTATTATAAATACCTTGATTAACTTTACTAACTCTTACTAACTTCCCTAACAACGTGCACATGGACGAGTTGCTGGATCCCCCTCAAGACCGACGGTTAGTGGGTCGGAGGGTTCTGCAAGATCCTCAAAGAGTGTTTGGAGTCAACAGCAGTGGAGACTAGTGAGGTTTTCTACGAGGGCCGGACTACGGCAGCTTTCGACCAGTCACCGATAGAGTTGGCCTTGAAGATACCAGTGGACCAGCGAGTACCAGAGTTCGAGGAGGTTGAGGTCTTGTGTTTTGACAACTCAACCTTGGAAGCTCACCAGTGCTGTGCTAGACTTGCACTGAAGAAGGTATGCCAGCAGCTTGGGCAGAGGCTAAAGGATACACCTTTCAGAGTCCTACCGACATCAGTCTACGACTCCAGCAGGTGGAACAAGGACCAGATAGAGTACACCGAGGAGAACACAGAGGGCAAGGATGAGAAGGAGCAGATGACCAGTAGGTACATTCAAGCTCAAGACTAGGCACTCTTCTAGGCAGATTCAAAGAGAGTGTTTCTGAGGTGTAAGTGGGACGACACCTTGGGACGGAACGCCCAGTTGGAGTTAGAGAACAACCACTTGGATTTCTTCCTAAACGAAGCTCACTGAAGGAACAGTGTGATCACCGAGTGGGGACTCGCAGCTGCCAGAGCAAGTTCGGAAAGGGATGCCATTGAGATTGCCACCTTGAAAGCAAGACTGGAAGCTACACATACTGCGCTGAGAGAGTCAGCCGCTGCAGCCAGAGAGGACATGTTGAGGCTCCGTGAGAAGGAGTACTTGGTGGAGTCACTAGGTGCCACTTGCACTGACTACCAGACGAGAGTGTGGGGACTCGAGGAGAGGCTGTCTCAGAACTACAACCACCTGTGGCACCTAGGAGGCAGACTGTACGAGGCACAGGACACTACCAGCAGGACCAGCTCAGTGTGGAGAGACTTGGACCAGAGACGGGTGACAGAGTTCAGGAAGGTTGCGGAGCTAGTACCACCACAGAAGAGACCTAAGCTAAGGACTGAGACATTTGAGTTACCACTGACCCAGTTACCAGCACAGCCACTGTACCCGAGAGGCAGTACAGACACTCTAGAGATGAACAGAGCCTTGGGAAGCTTGGCAAACTACTTCAACCTACCGAAGATTAAGATTCCAGACTACCCAGGAGTGAACGACCCACCGTTCTACTCCATATCACTGTTGATGGTCGATATTTGCCATTTTCAAGGCCGTCAACTCCTGCAAATTTGAGCATGAATTGCACATCCACACTAGAATAGGTGCTTAAACTCATACTTTCCACCGGTGTCGATGTCTATTTGAATGTAGGTATTCAGCATAAGAAATGGGAGGAATCCATGCACTTTCACTCCACTCCAATCCAAGGCACTCAAATGCTGGCCAATCAGGGGCTGCCACATGGATTCTCCTGGATCCATGATGTCACCAATCCATGTGAATGACTCTCGACGAATCATACGCTGCCACGTCAGCATCACATGGATCCATGGGCCCACTTTGCCAACTAAACCGCCAGGAAACGTGCCATGCACAGAGGAGAGGCATTAGGGCCCACATGGAAGCGAGCCAGAGGAAGCAGGGGCCAGATGGCCGGCCAAAGGTTTCGGCCGATCCTAGGATCAGCCGAACCAACCTAGGGTCGGTTGATCCTGGCCCTCCACGTGCTGGTTGCTCATTGGCTCTTGGCTGCATTCCTGGGTGTTTAGGGGCACTTTGAGCCCCGGAGCAAGCCTCCTCCTTGTCTATAAATAGCAGGGGAGGGGCTCCATTTCTCACACACCACCAAGCTCTCAAGTTCCACTTCTCTCTTGTGTAGCTGTCTCTCTCCCTCTCTCCAATTCTGCCCATGAGAGGTGATTCTCACCTCATTGTGGTAGAATGGTGATGAGGAGAGATCTAGATTAGGATTAGTTGAGAGGTAGAGTAGGGGTAAGGAGTGAGTTGATGTCCTCGTGGATGCTCGTTCTTCATTTAGATCAAAGTGAGTATTTCGCCATTTCTTATTTAGACTATAGTGGACATCATGCATGATTGCTTTGTTCTTGTGTTCGTGGCTCGTTCATAAGTTAGAGGCTTGTGTTCTTCATGACACAAGGCTTCGATCCTTTAGAGCCAGAGCCAAAGTTCATTTACTTGTTTGCATGCTCTGATCCTGTTTAGCTAAGTAAGTTCGCTGTATCTCGTTTAGCTGCATCCATAGCTTCCTTTCTGCTCCCAGTTCAATGATATGATCTGATTCCGATCTTTCCCTTGTTTGTGGGACCGTTTCTATACGGTTGCTATAGTATAGTTAGCGGGCTAGCATACGCCGCACTACAGTATTTATCTGGGGTACAGACATGGTGTCTGGGCCCTGGTTTCCCTGCGAAGACCACGTACGATCGTAGCGTAGAGGTAGGCCACAGTGGTGACAGCCTGTCGGACCCTTTGTCAACCCTCTTACGTCGCGTACCGAGTTGGGCTCGCTTGCCAGCACCCTGGAGTATTGTCGTCCCGCAGGGATGACTAAGACCTGACAGAAATACATCTTGAGAGCTAAGTTCCTTAAGGAAGTGCTTCTTTTATCCCGACCTATCCCAGCGAAATCTGGTGTCCTTGGATAGACCCTCTTTGGTTACTCTCCGTCCTGAGGGAATGAAAACCGACGGGAATACTCATTCCCATAGGGAGAAGTGCTACAACGGTGTATCCGTGCGCTTGTGGATTCGTTCGCACTCGTCAGTGTACCCGGGAGTTTCTTACACGCTCACGCTGCCCCGGCGCCCAGTGGTGAGGTTAAGAAATGCCAACAAGCATTTCTGGTGCCGTTGCCGGGGACGGCTGTTGTTAACCTTCGAGCCCGTCTATCCTCGTATTTATCTTTTTCCTTTTTCTTCTACCTTCACCCCCGTTACCCTTTTTGAGATATCCCTTTTTGTTTTCTTTACTTCTACCTCTACCCCCGCTACTCATGGAAGGTTATCCTTGTAAACACCTTCCGCTTTCGAGGAGTGAACCCTCAGAGCCATCTTCATCAAGATCCACTCTTACATCTGGCCTTTGGATTCGCCCCTCTCTCACGAAGCTAATTCAGGACCTATCCTTCCCGGGGTTGAGTCATGAGAACCCCTTTGATCATGTGAGAGACTACGAGCGTCTGATTGAAACTCAGGGTAAAACCGGAGAATCACCGGATGCTCGGAAAAGAGAATTTTTCCCGCTATCCCTCTCCGGGAAAGCACGGGATTGGCACCGTTGTTTTGGTAGAGACCTTACTTGGGAAAGGTTGAGAGCAGTTTTTTGCTCCCACTTCTTCCCAATACGACGTGTCATCTCGTTAAGGGCAAAGATTCTCTGTTTCAAGCAATGTGAGGAGGAATCACTAGGAATGGCATGGCATCGTTTCGCCTCCGTAGTGGAAGATTACCCAGTCCACTGCATTCCCGATTGGATGTTGCTTCAGCACTTCTGGTTTGGATTGCGGAAGGATGATGCCATGAGGCTTAATGCTCTCTCCGGAGGATCCTTTGTGCACCTAGATGCTGTCGAGGGAAAAGAGATCGTGGATAATCTCCGAGATTTCAGCTCCCCTTGCAACCCGGTCGATGAGGCACCCCCCAGAAGAAATGTTAAGCCACCTAGATCCATCGTCAGCCGAGTCCGATGTTTCATATCTATTCTTTCTAAGCTCTGGCTGAAGATGTCATTCCTGAATAGCAGGAATCTAAGGGAAAGATTTCGTGGCGTGAGATCTACCCTTGGGTTCCCCTCTCGTGCATCTTCTTATACCTTCTCCCCGAGACTTTGTCTCGTGGGAGGACGGAGAGAGTAGTTCCGAAAGAACGACCATTCCCGGCCAGGATGACTTGTTCGATCCTCACTACTGTCTCCTAAGGAGGGTATGAGAGGCATATCGTGTTTCTACGTCAAGGTTTGAGCTGAAGTGCTTTGCACTGAAGTTTCGTATAAACCGAGACATCGGTCTCTGCTTTATAATCCATTGGATTCATCCATCAGACCGAAGGAGCACGATCATCTACCGATCGAATGGAGTGCGTTCACTTTTTATCCCGAGCACATCGATCGATGCCGATCAGTCAGGAGAAGCTTGCACTTCATATCTTATGCCTGATTTGATCGATGCTCAATGGGAGGTACACTTTCCAGCTTATCCATAACCCCCCATTGGAAGCTTAGGCCAGACTTCGGAATGTTTTCATCGCCCCGATGAGAACGTCGAACCCTCTGCCTAAGGTAAGAGTGAGTTAAATCTTGCTCTTCGTCTGAACTCTGGTTCCTGATCGTACACCGGCCTCCGGAAGTCCATGCTCTATCCTTTTTGAAGGCCGAGTGTCTTTCCGAGCTTGAGTTCACTCGGAGATCGGTACCTATTGGTGAAGCACTAGCCTCAGTGCTCGATCTTTTCATCTCTGAGTTCTGCGACCCCAGTGCTATAGTCCTCGAGTCCCGTGACCACCTAAGGGAATGCCTCGGCCTCTCTGGGATGATCATGCTTGCCCTCAGCCTCGATATACCTTTCTGGGCTCGAGTTCGTCTATGCACTACCCTTGCAGATCAGAGCTTATCATCATATCAACATTATCTGCAAGGAGATGGTCATAAGTTAAGACAGGAGATCACAAGACACCCGCATCCTGAGTACTCTTGGGACTCATCTCGTTTCCCCAGGAAGAATTATCCCTCGGGTATTGTTGGCGTTTCTTAATGTCACCACTAGTTGTACACCTAGAGGGAGCGTATAAGAACAACCAGGTATACTGCAAGCGCACGGAAATACCGCTGTAGCACTTCCCCAAGGAAGGAGAGTACTCCAAGGGTATCGAATCCAAGGAACGGAGTGTACTATCTCCTACTCTAGCATTGATGATCCAAGGATACACACTGATTGATAGGATAGGTAGAAAGGATCTGCCTCGACCGAGCGCAGAGTCTAGTTACGGTCTCTCAGGTATAGCACTCACTTCGGCCACCAAGCACAAGGCCAATGTGTTGGCTCGAGCCCAACTCAGTACGCAACGTAGAGGGTTGACAAAGGATCCAACAGGCTGTCACCACTGCGGCCTACCTCTACGCTACGATCGTACGTGGTCTTCGAAGGGTAGCTTATGGTCCAGACACCTCATCTATACCACTCACTATTCCTACGAATCTGTGAGGGAGATACTGGCACTAGCTCAAGGTATGCTCTATCACTCATGCAAGATCACGAATGCACTTTGATCTAACTAGAAACATGCAGGAGCTTCACTTTACTCTAATAGACAAGCTGGCAAACTAGATGCAAACTTATGATCTAAGTCTACTGGATCGAAAGGGTTGTGTTCGAAGAACACAAGCCTCTAAACCAAGAACAAACAAAGAACATAAGAACAAAGCAACTAAGCATGCATACGACTTTAGTCTAAATAGGAAATATCGAAATACTCACTTTAGTCTAGTTGAAGAACAAAGGCACTTCTGAGGATCGTTCTTGAGGAAGATGTCATGAATCATGACATGGCCTCAAGCCTCCCACCTCACTTCCTATCACTAATCCTATACAAAGAGCTCTCCTCTCCTAAAGAGAGAGGCTCCAAGCCAAAATGAAGAGGAGGAGGAGAAGTGTGTGTTCCAAAATGGAGCCCCTCCCCTCCTATTTATAGAGGAGGGGGTGGCTTGCTTTGATGCTCCAAGTGCCTCCACTTTTTCAGCCATCTTTGGGTGCCACCAATAGGAGAGCGATACGTGGCGAGGAATCTTGCAATGCACTCTTCTCTAGATTCTAGGAGAAGGAACCAAACCGACCTTATTTCGGCCAATAAACGGGCGCCATGTCACCAATCCACCCCGGGACGTTGCAAGGGATCAACCAGGAAGCACCACGTGGAAGCAGATGGCGAACGGTGGAAAAAAGGGTTCGGCCGAACCTGGGTTCGACTGACCCTGGCCCACCTCCTTCTGGCTTGTTCTTTCTCTGGGTGACTGATACGTGGGCCCTTATGACGGTTCTAGGTGCATGCCGAGTTTGGAGGTGGTTTGGGTCCCTGGTGGGCTCTTGGATCCTTGTGTTGCACACGTGGCGGTGTCTGATTCGTCGGGAGTTGCTTCACATGGATTGATGAGGTGTCATGGACACATGGCATCCAATGTGGCACATGTCGTCACGTGGTCTGGTGTGGGTCCCACCGGCTCACAAGATATCTTGTCTTGTGCATATCTTTCTCATCCGGACTCCGAAGTAGACAAATGATATATCCATTTCGATCGTCTCGACGAGCCCGTCGCAATGGTGCAGCCCAAATTGGCACTTAAGGATGTTTATGATGATGTCCTTTAATAGCCATTGGACTACTTGCTCTCAACTGTGCCATTTGGCACGTATTTCGGTGCATCCTGCAACAAAAGCTAGAAACACCAACACTTGTGGAAATCATCAGTATCAAGCCCTATTCTAGTGTTGATGATCCTTTTACACTTATTTCATGCAGGTATTGACGGTGTAAAAGCAGCACTTTTCGACCATCAACAGGTATCTTGTGGACCGTGGTCATGTAGGAGAAAGAAAGTGTCAAGATAAAGAGGAGTAGGCAAAAGGTCTACAGGAAGGCAGCACCATTGTGGCGACACGAAGGCTTCGTGACTACCGTCAAAGGTGCCTACACTTTTGACGAACCGAGTATGTCGCCAAGGTGACTTTCCCCAGATTCTCTATGGTTATATCATGGTTTGGCCAAGGTTGGTATATAGTGGAGGATGAATTTTCAACCTCAACCTTATTTCAGCCTTAAGCCTAAGCCAATCTTTCCATCTCGGGGAAACCACCTGGGCCGTCGATCCTGAGACTTGCTGGAGCCCACACGAGAAAGGGGAGGACCAGAGGGGCCCACAGGGGGCCGGCCGAACCCAGGTTTGGCCGAAACCCTGGTGCCGCCTCTCCCCTTCTTCTTTCGCGTGTGCGTCTCATTCTCTTCCAGAAACCTTCTCCCTGCCGCCCGACGAGTTTTCACATCGTGAAATCCATCTCCTCCACCTCACCATCCTCAGCATCACTGCATCCATGGCCGGCTACGGTTTCGCTCAGCTCCGTAGGGAGGCCTCGCCTTTCACTTCAGGGGGAGGGAGCCCCTCTCATCTCATCGACCTCAGCAACCTGGATGAAGTGATGGGTCGCTGGAGGCTATGACTCCCGAGAGAGGCAGGAGTGTAGAGAGCACTCGCAGGATGCGCACCGACTCCCCGGTGCAGTCGTCCCGGCGAGGCTCCTCCTCCCCGCCTTCTTTCCCAGTCAGGATGGCCACCATGGGGAACAAGACTGCTGCCAAGCGCGTCTTGTTCGACGATCCCCCTGGGCCACCTCTGAAGCTAGGAGAGCGCTATGTTGGGTCTGACTTCAACAGCTACGGAGAAGCTTTCTGCCATACTTATGAGCAGGATGTTTGGGACGAGTTCCCACTGCCACAGACCCAGTGCAAGATCTTCGGAGTGAAGACAGCCACTGGAGGCTATGGTACACCCTACCATAAGCCGCCTCGGTGGGAGCGAGTCATTGCTAAGATCATTGCAGACATCCGCATGAATGGCGCCAAGAAGACCCCGGCCCTAGCAAAGCTAGCAAACAGACTAGCTGAACTGTTCTTAGAATATGAGAAGCTAGTTGAGGAGCTGACTAAGCAGAGGGACGAGTACCGTGAGCTCAGGCGTGAGTATCACCAGCTGAAGGAGGACATGACCCAGAAGCTGCAGAGGTTGGCAGTAGCTGAGGGAGAGGAGCAGAACCTCTCTGAGTAGTGGGGATTAGCCCCAGCTTTAGTTCATTAGGCGCTAGTCTAGGTCTAGGTTTGATTTCTCTTTGATTTCCCTTTATTCCATTTATTTCCTTTGCATGTGTGTAAGCGCCTAATCATTTTGTTTGAAACATTTGAATTTGAATAAAGTGTCTCATCGGTCATGTAACCCGGTTTAGCCACCCTTTGTGTCATTACTTTGGTCTCTTTGATTTAGAGGACATCTAGGTTCGAGACAGTGTGGGGGAAGAGCCACGACTCTCCCAATGCAGGCACGACGTTTCCATACGTACCCACTGTGAGCACTCCGCGCTAGCCGATCGATCACCTACCGCGAACCTGAACAGGACCCGCACGAGTTCACTCCTGTGGAGAGCCTCTAACGGTTCATCTCCCATGCATAGCGCCGGTTTGCATCTCGACAACTCACTCTCTTTCATTCCTGAGTTTTATAAGCTATATATGTCTATCTCTAAACTAAAACTCAAATGATGATGCTAAAAGATCACCCAGCTCCGTCTACCTGAGTAGACTTACATATATTTTATTCCTTGTTGTCTGCCTGATGCTTGTGAACCATAATCTTCTTAAGGACAAGCATGTTCACCTAAGTAATTGACGAGTATGATATGGCTGGATGATATGATCTTTTGCTCTGATGACTAACTCTCTTGGGGAATTTATTTTTGAAAACTCAAAACCTCTTGGAAAGGCTCCTCTTTGATATGCCTCCGACCCATTAGAGCCATGTGATCTTTGTAGGTAAAACCCTTCAGTTCATATGCTGCTTGTTATTACATTGAGCTTTGCCAAATTCTGTGACCCTTATGAGAATTCTTTTCATTACTTTCATGATCAAGATTTATGTGCACCCCACCTATTTCCCCCTTGCTATGCTTCTACACTGGAAGTTAGCATTGTATCATTTCATAAAAATAAAGCTCCATATGTGGTGTGACATCTCTCTCCAGAAGTGTCCTTCAAAAAGAGACATGAGCTATATAAAAAAATATATACATACATGCTCAAGGCATGATGAAAAAAAAGAGAGAGAATAGCCCATGTCCAAAATAAAGGAGGAATAGGGAGATGAGATCATGCAAAAAGGAGTTCCATATCATAGATGGTAATAACTAGTGTCCATTCCGGGGCTAGTGTCCACCTTACCATCAACCCACAGTTCTCACCTTATATATATATGGTAATATCTAGCACCCATTCCGGGCCTAGTATCCACCTTACCATACACACCATAACCATACCGGTGCACATCTTGATCTGAAAGTGTGATTTGATTTTCTGTGGATCCAGTCTTTGACTTTGCAAAATATGTGATGCAAGTATGCTTTCTCTTTATCCTACCCTGAGCTCCACATATAGCCATCATTAGAAGTAGGATGAAGAAAGGCAAATACCTTAGTGAGGACATTCACACTTTGAGCGATTTGAGAGAATCAAATGAGAAAGCCACCAAGAGTTATGTTTATGAAAATCTTGCAAAACCCCAAGGTGTTCATCATCAGGTGCATAAGTGACTTGGTTCACAGCTATTCTACTCTTCAATCACCCAAGGGAATATGATAGCCACTACACAGAGGTTCACAGGAGCAAGGTATGACTTGGAATATCTCTTATGTCTGTATTACTCTTGGGTATTCATGACCCACTTGGCTTTGTTTCCCCTTCACTCCGGACGAGCAAAGGTCAAGTGTGGGGGTGTTGTTGACGGTCGATATTTGCCATTTTCAAGGCCGTGAACTCCTGCAAATTTGAGCATGAATTGCACATCCACACTAGAATAGGTGCTTAAACTCATGCTTTCCACCAGTGTCGATGTCTATTCGAATGCAGGTATTCAGCATAAGAAATGGGAGGAATCCATGCACTTTCACTCCACTCCAATCCAAGGCACTCAAATGCTGGCCAATCAGGGGCTGCCACATGGATTCTCCTGGATCCATGATGTCACCAATCCATGTGAAGGACTCTCGACGAATCATACGCTGTCACGTCCGCATCACATGGATCCATGGGCCCACTTTGCCAACTAAACCGCCAGGAAACGTGCCATGCACGGAGGAGAGGCATTAGGGCCCACATGGAAGCGAGCCAGAGGAAGCAGGGGCCAGATGGCCGGCCAAAGGTTTCGGCCGACCCTAGGATCGGCCGAACCGACCTAGGGTCGGTTGATCCTGGCCCTCCACGTGCTGGTTGCTCATTGGCTCTTGGCTGCATTCCTGGGTGTTTAGGGGCACTTTGAGCCCCGGAGCAAGCCTCCTCCTTGTCTATAAAGAGGAGGGGAGGGGCTCCATTTCTCACACACCACCAAGCTCTCAAGTTCCACTTCTCTCTTGTGTAGCTCTCTCTCCATCTCTCCAATTCTGCCCATGAGAGGTGATTCTCACCTCTTTGTGGTAGAATGGTGATGAGGAGAGATCTAGATTAGGATTAGTTGAGAGGTAGAGTAGGGGTAAGGAGTGAGTTGATGTACTCGTGGATGCTCGTTCTTCATTTAGATCAAAGTGAGTATTTCAGCATTTCTTATTTAGACTATAGTGGACATCATGCATGATTGCTTTATTCTTGTGTTCGTGGCTCGTTCATAAGTTAGAGGCTTGTGTTCTTCATGACACAAGGCTTCGATCCTTTAGAGCCAGAGCCAAAGTTCATTTACTTGTTTGCATGCTCTGATCCTGTTTAACTAAGTAAGTTCGATGTATCTCGTTTAGCTGCATCCATAGCTTCCTTTCTGCTCCCAGTTCAATGATATGATCTGATTCCGATCTTTCCCTTGTTTGTGGGACCGTTTCTATACGGTTTCTATAGTGTAGTTAGCGGGCTAGCATACGCCGCACTATAGTATTTATCTGGGGTACAGACGTGGTGTCTGGGCCCTGGTTTCCCTACGAAGACCACGTACGATCGTAGCGTAGAGGTAGGCCGCAGTGGTGACAGCCTGTTGGACCCTTTGTCAACCCTCTTACATCGCGCACCGAGTTGGGCTCGCTTGCCAGCACCCTGGAGTGTTGTCGTCCCGCGGGGATGACTAAGACCTGACAGAAATACATCTTGAGAGCTAAGTCCCTTAAGAAAGTGCTTCTTGTATCCCGACCTATCCCAGCGAAAGCTGGTGTCCTTGGACAGACCCTCTCTGGTCACTCTCCGTCCTGAGGGAACGAAACCCAACGGGAATACTCATTCCCCTAGGGAGAAGTGCTACAACGGTGTATCCGTGCCCTTGCGGATTCGTTCGCACTCGTCAGTGTACCCAGGAGTTTCTTACACGCTCACGCTGCCCCGGCGCCCAGTGTTAAGGTTAAGAAACGCAAACAACCACCCAGTCCAAAGACAGTGTCACCACCTTTCTCACCAGCTACGGTTAAGATGCAGACACCTTGAGGGGATGATCCGGAGAACCGTAGAGTCAGATGTGATCTGTCAGAGTAGACTTCCTTATGTTGAGCCTGTTTAGGTGACCACCTATTGACATTTCTTAACGCAATCACCTAAGAACAGGTTTGGAACCCATCCTGGTAATAGCGCTAGAAATGCTGGTTGGTAAATCTTAACGTTTACAGAGATCCGCAAGCACACGATAGTACCATTGTAGCATTTCCCCAAAGGAGTATTCCAAAGGGTATCGAATCCAAGGATGGCATTGGCGGAATGACAAGATCAACTCTATTGCAATGAGTATAGATCATAGACGGAAACAAACCAGACACTCAAGTGCAGGGGTAAAGATATGATAATGGGGGTAGTGTGATCACACACACACTCACACTCTCTCTAAAGGGTCCTAGGCATAGGAGGCGACACACGAGTTAGTTCTAGGTTCTAATGTACTATACACATAAAGCTGGAAAGAACGAGTTAGATACACTAGCGTTGAAGAACATTGACTTGAGCACCCAGGTACCATGGGGAGATAACCTCTCGCGTTGCTTCTGCACAACTCCGGTTGTTATATTTTAGACTCCTACAGCTTATCCGAACGTGGGGGATTTCAGAGGACCAACGGCTGTCACTATCGCGGCCTACCCCAAGACAAACCGTGGGATAAACTCATAAGTAAGGTAGCTACGCAACCCAAGAACCATGCTTACGTTGTTAGCCGGACTTGACCACCCCGGGCTATTGTGACCCAGGTCAAGCCACCAGAAAAACCAGCCAATTACACCGAGTACCGTAGCTCAAGCACAGACTTCATACAACGCAATCATGTCATCTAATTAGATCAAACCAGGTTAAGTACACAAACGGATTCGTGCTTTCCTATGTCTGTTCAACTAGATCAAAGGGTTGTGTTCGCGAAGAACACGAGCCTCTAACTTATGAACAAACACTAGAAACATGTGAAAGTCACCCGTCAAGTGGATCGAAAGGCCTTGTTCATCAAGAACAGGAGCCTCTAAATGATGAACAGGTGAAGAACACATGAACAAATCACTCATGCATACTAACACAACTTTATATGAAATAGATAAATAACTGAAGTAGATCAAAGTCATACAAATGAAATAAGATACAAGAGAACTCATACCTAGATCCCAAAGTAGACTTGGAACCTGAATTAGAACTACTCTAGCCTACCTCCTAGCCTTCAGACTAAAAGTGAGAGAGGTGTTGCAAGTGTGGATGTCTCATAAGTGAGCCCCCTCTCCTTCTATTTATAGGCCCGTGCACCGGCGAAGAATGGAGGCAAATACCCCGGGGAAGGCGCCTAGGACCAATAGGGAACCACCACGTGGAAGCCCCTGAGTGGCGGCCACAAGGTCGGTTCGGCCGACCTGTGGGGTCGACCAACCCCCTGTGGGCCCCACTCGGGGTGTGCTTCCTCCTGGAGGCTGCCCTGTGGGTCCTTAGGTTGGTTCCCGGTGTCCACCCTGTTTTGGCGCGATTTGCTTGCCTTTGTGGGCCCATGGATCCATGTGAAGTCCACGTGTCACACTCTGATTCATCGGGGGTTGCTTCACTTGGATTGCTTACATGGCATGCATGCATGGCTCCCTAGTTGGCAAGTTTGCATGCATAGCATCCTTGTTGGCAGCCCACTAGGATGAGGTGATGTGGCATGGACCCTAGAAGGTGAGTTTGTCACTCTTTTCCTACTTATTTTCCTGCAATCAAATAATCTCCAAGGACAAGTGGAACTACATTATTCTTAACTAAATATGTGTAAGAAATGCCTTATGCTCCTTTATTCATGAGTATATTGACGGCTAAAGTAGGCACTTAACAGCCGTCAACAACTCCCCCAAGCTAGCCTCTTGCTCGTCCCGAGCAAGAGATCAAGAACTTAGGTTGGTTGATCAGGAGTTGCTACGATGTTGTATCCCTAATGTATAACAAGATACAGCTAGGTACTCTATCAAGAGTTGAAGAAGTTGGCATTGATCTTACTTTTCACTTGATTGATATGGGGCGTGTAACTTCACCTGCCTTGGGCGGTTGAAAGATAGAATGGTTGTATAAAGATTACTAATCACATGTACTTTGATCAGTTATTAATCCGGAGGTTTTGCAGGTTTTTCAAAAAGAAATCAAAGTTCCTCAAATGATACTCTCGGATCGCTCAATGTGTATGATTCCTCACCAAAGCTTTGATTTGCCTTCTTTCACTACCTACTCCTAATAAGCTGATATGTGGAGCTGTAGATAGGGAAAACATGTGGCATACCTGTTGCTCATGTATTGTCGAGTCGAAAACCGGATCCTTGGGAGAACAAGTCATACACCCTGATCAAGATGTGCAAAAGTGTGTGTATGGTGGATGGATAATGAATTCCTCTTTGCATGATTTTACTCTCCTCCTTTTCGAAATTTTTGAGACTTGGGCTATGTCTCTTTATTCTTTCTTTTTTTTATGCATGCCCTTGAGCATTTTTTTAACATAACCCATAACCCATGCTAAATATTTTTTTGGAGGGAGAGTAATCATGGAACATGCGCGGAGCTTTATTTTGTGGAATGGATGGGAAATGGATGAAATGATGATTGCTAACTTCCAGTGTAGAAGTTTCGCATATGGTGGTGTGTACGTGATCTTGATCATAGGAGTATGACGAGTTACTCGCCGAGGGTCACAACAATTCGACAAAACTCAATGAAGAAATCAGGTAGCATATGTGGAGGCTTAACATAAGCTAAAATCTATATATGGCCTTGGATAGGAATTTCTTATCATTGAGGAACTTATCATTTTAACATTTTTCAAAAGAAAACTCCGGATATCAAACATCACTCAGTACTAGCTCATAGCAACTCTATTATACCATATCATACCTCGCAACAACTTAGACAAAGATCATGCTTTTTGCTACCCACAAATTTCAAGCTCAGGTTCGATCATACTAGCCAACAAACTCAAAACTTGGATAGGATACTAAGTTGTAAACAAAGCATACAAGAGGAATAAACAGAGCAACTATTCATCATTTCAACCATGGAGAATAAGAACACTCTTACCGCGCATACGAAAACAAACTAATTTAAGAAAGCAAATAAATATTTTTGGTCTTTTTAACTTTTTTCAGATTTTATGTATTTTTAGCATAGGGGTTCTGAAAACAATAAAAGATACAAGTTAACTCAGAAAGGGGGTCCTCCCACAAGCTAGCTTCAGGCTCACTGCTGTGGAGGGTGGTATCCCATCCACGCGTAGTAAGCCCTCTGCTCCTCTATCTGTTGCAGCTGTCTCTGCTCCATGGTGTGAATCCTTTCACCCGTCATACGCTGCCAGTCCCGAGTGGACTCAGCCTGCTGGTGCATCATCTCCTCCATGGTACCGACACGGATGTTGAGCTCGCTCATCTGCTAAGTGAGGGTGGCCCCACGAGATGATGAGCGCAACCCGGACGATGAGGTCGAGTCCCCGTAGGTAGCACCGGTGGGCCGAACCCACTCGCCACTCCCTGCACTAGCCCAGATCGAGCTACTCGCACCAGGCTGACTCATGGGTTGGTCCCAACCGGGGGCATATCCGGGTGTAACTCCAGACATGTACCCGGCTGAGGCCCATGCGCCAGACAGCGGTGGTGTAGGCTGCGGCTGTGGCTGAGGTGACGGCTGCGGTGATGGCTATGGCGGCGGATGTTGTGGCGGTTGCTGTGCTGTCGCTGCCCTCCTCGATGCACTCCTAGTGACCCTGTCTCCAGAAACACTAGAACGACGAGGTTCCTCAAGAGGAACGGTCAGTGGCCCTTGGCCGTACAAACAGACATCCGGGTTAGGTAACCGAATCTGGTTTGTGTGGCCAGGGTAAAAGAAAACCAAGGAATCATCCGGGACCTTTTTAAGAGTATGTCCTTGAATCAGATACGCCTCATCTATCATGGCCCGGGGAGAATCAATGTAGGGAACGTCAGCCCCTAGTGAAATCCCAAGACCCGAAATGATACGTGTGATCAGGGACGTACACTCAATAGATCCCGTCATCCTAAAATTTGTCAACCACTGCCAAATCATAGCTTGCACTGGGGCGATTCCGATTCGTCTGACCGCGACATATAATATCCTCATCTCGTCTGTGCGCACGGGTCGAACGTCATCCCTCGGAAAGAGAGTGATGGCGAGCCACTTGTGCCACAGTCGGAGAGTAGGATGCAAGATATCATTGTACCTAGGTGCTAACTTGCCACGGACAGGCCGACCAGAAATCTCTTCCCAAAAACTATCTCGAACAAAATCACTGCGAGCTTGATCGAGAGAAATAGCATAGCGATGATGAAAACCGAGAGCACAACTAAGATCATGCCATGAGACTCGATACGACGTTCCATGAAAACAAAACGTAATACGGGCCTCATCCTCCCGAAGAGTACAGAGGAACTGAATGGTGAGAGGCCTAGAACCGATCTCCCATACCGGAACAAAGCTCTCCCAACCAAGAGCATGCCAAATGGAATCGAACTCGGAGTCCATACTTGTTTTCCCGAGAAGGGCCGAGTCAAACTCCTTGGTGTTGGCGAAGACTCGATCCTTGATGAGAGCATAGGCCTGTCTCTCTCGGTTGTCCCTCAAGTCGATGAAGGCGGCATCGGTGTTGATCACCCCTTCGGCTCGTGGCGTGGGTAGCTCCTCCTCTTCCTCTTCTTCACGGTCGATTGACATTGGACTTGGTGTAGCTTCGGAGTGGTGAGACGAGACCTCTCCGTCTCTAGAACGGCGTGAGTGGGTCACCTTCCGGTACGCACCGGCAATCCAACTCATCTTGCACAACAATGGGACAACACGAACAACTCGGTGATGGGTTAGTGAAATCGAAATGAAATCCTTACCGAGCTTGCTCCACCAATATTCAATATTCAGCGACAAATTGGAGAGAGTGCTTAACACTTCCACTTAAGCAAGAAATCCAAGAAAACCAAACAGCAAGAGCAAAGAGGGAGAGAGGGTGATGGAAATGAATGAATGGGTGAAGAAACCCCTCAATCCCCCTTCTATTTATAGGCAACCGAGCCAGGCACCGGGGTAGAGGACAAGGGCAATGGCTAGGAGCCGTTGGAAGAGGCGGGGCCCACTTGACCGTTGGCCAAGGTCGGCTGACCCCTGGGGTCAGTCGACCCCCTGACGGGCCCGCCTGCTTCCAACTTTTTGCAACGGCTCTCTAACGGCTACCTGATGTCCTGCCCACATGTCTAGGTCCAGATTCGGCCAAAATGTTGCTCGAAAAATTATTCTTTGATTTTCCACTCAAGAAATTATTTTCAGAATTTTATTTGAAAAGGGAAATTGGCTAGAATGCAGATGCAAGGTCGGAAAAATCAAATATGCATTTGGAAAACTCAAATAAAACTTTGGAAGGGAAATATGAGTTAAATACCAATTCTACATTTTGGCAAAAAGGACTCATCTTTTTAAGTCTGAGAGCGAGACTTTTCTTGGCGATCAATTCCACTCGTCACCCCATTCCCGAGAAATTGATGGAGATGACTTCTGTATTTCCCGCCACACCCTTCTTGTTTTCTTAGGCTGTAACACCCGGTTTTAAAGGACAAACCGAATGCACCCTTTATGCATACCCAGGATCAAAATTCATGCATAAAGTAACATCATCAGTGTAATATCACAACATATATCATTACAAGCGTATAACTATTACAAAATGACCAGAGGGTCTAAACAAAAGATTACACATCGTTATTCTATTGCAGCGGAGTAGGCACCATCTTCCACAGGAACGTCGACTGGGGGCACGCCAACCTAGAACTCCAGGTCTTCACGATGGTCTTCATGATGTAACTCCTTCTTCTATCTTCTGTTTATCTGAGCAACAGTGGGGAGAGAACAGCAGGGGTTGAAAGGGAAAACGGTGAGTACACCTGGAGGCGTGTAGTCCGCAAGTGGAGGAAAGGTATGCATAACATGCAGGCTTAAAGCAAGGAAGGCTATATTTGGTGGACTGCAAAGCTCAAGTTTTAGTTGATCAAGTTTTAATTAAGCACCTAGAATTTATTGTGTATAAAGCTTCCCATCCCCTTCGAGGCACAGGCACCAACCTGTCCTGATCCTAGGGTTAAAACATCATAGGACCAAAACCAACTCCCAAACCACAGTTACCACCACTGTGATCCACCCAAACCACCAACTAACCATGTGAGGGTCTAGGCCGCTCTTGACCGTGAGCACGGCTGTTATAATAGTTTTTAACACTCTGCAAAGGTTGTACATCTTTACCCACGAGTCGCGTAAATGTTCAAAAGAACGTTAAACCCAACCATGCTGTGCGGATCAGACACTTTCACACTTCCTTAGGTGTGATAGCATAGGGACGCTACGAGGCCTTTACATAGGTTCACCATCGCGCATTAACCAGTCTCAGGGTACAAGACCCATCATTGAGCCATGCCGGACTCTTGGGAACTACGCCCTCATCCAGCCCAGACAGCCTAACACAGTCCGCTGGTTTACCCTACTTACTTGGCCAAGACCATAGCCCATTAGTTCTCGTGGTTGTACTGTATGTCTCGGGTGGTCGCTCCATAGACCGGTCCTTATAAAGTTGACTCAGGCAAGGCCAACATCAAGCAATCGCAAACCACCATTCAAACCACTTGCCTGAGTCGCCTAGGGTGTTCATGTTGCTAACCATAACCCACATTAACATGTTACATAGTCATTAATCAATTTAAGATTAAACCCAACCCATGTTGAGCAAACTAAGCATATTCTACCCATATAGGTAACCTCTAAGGGTAAGCAAGGAAAGATAATGAAAATCTAGTAAACAGTCCTTAATAGGTTTCCCAGCAAAGTTTAGACATCTAATGCAAGAAAGCATAAATAAAGCAGTGATTATGGTGAATAAAACATAAAGGTATAAAATAGCAAGATGTCAAGGACACTTGCCCGTTTCCCGATGCTCCACTGCTCAGAAGCGTTCCTTCACGCGCAGCAATCAACTGAAACAACACAAAGCTACACTAAGAACAAAGCACCATACAATAAAACCATTTTAGAAAAGCGTACTACTAGCTAACGCGAGCCAGCTACGAACAAGAGAGCGCGTGAAAGGCTAAAGCGAAGCTATGGGTAAAAAGGCACAACTATCGGTAAAGATTGTATTATCAGGAAGAAGGAACTATATGCTTGATTTATTTTATTTAAAGAAATATGTTTAATGGGTATTTCGGAGAAATACCACATGTTGTAACTTAATCAAATTTATACTTGAATAGAAAGCACGGTATAAACCTAGTCATATTTTATTTATAAAAGTTTATTAGAATTAATACCAAGTTAACATTTATCTTTATAAAAGAAACTTTTATGTGAGAGCAACCAACGAGCTAAGACATGTGTCGGGTTTAGCTAAACAAGTTATAAGAAAAACATATTGATGTTCGAATTAATCAAGTTAACTTTTATTAAGGAAAAGGCGAGGGTTAAACCTATATTTGATTTTATTCAAAAGAATTTGAATTGGATATTAATCAAATTAATATTACCTTTAATTTTTAGAAACATGAAACATGGTGAAGGTCGCTGCTAACACGTGTGCTACGACAAAACGAAGCTAACGCAACTTGAACAAGCTAAAACGGAGCTAGGATGTGAAAGATATGCAGTTTTGAAGGTTCTAGGGACCTATCTGCGATTATCTAAAGATTACAGGGGCTAAAACAGAAGATATGCAAGACACAGGAAACTCTGGTGGCGAAAAGGTTAAAGCTCAGGGTTCTAGGTGAAAAAGTGGCTCGGTTGGACTTTTCTGCAAAAGGTGGGATTTTTCCAGGGGTTGTTGTGCAAGAAAGCTAAGACACACAGAAGGACGGGTGGAGTTTTGGCTTTCTCCAAGGGCCTCTGTGTAAAAGAACGGTTGACAGGGTGGATGTGCTGACTGGGCGCGACGTGGCGCGCTGTGGTTGGCCAGGTTCACCACGTGGCGCTGACGAGGTTGTGGACCGGCTGTGGACCGCGGGTCTACGGGTCCATCGTAGACCGGAGCCAAGGGGTATGCCCTGATCTGATCTGGGCCATTCGTGGGGGATCTGACGGCTGGGAGGCGGCTGCTGGTTTTGGTCGCCGGAAGGGGGCTCAGGACGGCGGCGCTCGGCGGCGGCTCGCCCGAGCATCGCCGGAGAAGGTGCCCCGGGCGCTACAGGGCACCATTTCGTGTGCGGTTTGGACCGGGAGGAAGAGGAGGACAGCGCGGATCTCACCAGGGGCTAGTGGGTGACGGTGGGGCATCAGAGAGGACGTGCGCCGATGAGGGGCGGACGGGAGTCGCGGTGCTCGCCGGGAACAGGGCTTCGGCCTCAGGTTCATGCTCCTGGGCGACGGTAGGCGCTGCGGACATCGTGGTGGTGGCTCCTGTGTGCACGACAGAGGAAAGAAGGGGGTGAGAGGGGGCGCGATGGTGTCCGGAGGGGCGGCGGACGGCGGCTCACCGAGGGCCTCCGGCGGCAAAGAGCTTGGCGGCGGCGGCGCGTGAGCAAGAGAGAACGAGCGGGGGAAGCAAGGGGAGGGCCGGGGTTCAAGGTCGAGGTTTTATAGAGGGAGAAGGGCAGCAGGGACCGGGGATGGGCGCGGGCGTCTCGGCCGTGATGAGCAGGCGCGGCGGCAGCTTGCCATGCGTGGCTCCGTGCGCACCTGGACGGGGTTCTGGGCAAGGGGGAGGCTCGCGAGGGGGCAGGAGCGGGCCCAGGTGGCGGGAGTTGCGGCGAGGGGCGCGGAGTGCTCGGGGATTTTGAATCCCCGGGCCGGCGGCGCTGTGCTCTGCTCGGCGCAGAGGAGAGGGAGGAAGGTGGAGGTGCCGACAGATGGGGCCCGGGTGGCGGTGGGAGGAGGGAGGAGGCGGGCTTAGTTGGGCCTTAAGGAGGAGATGGGCCGACACAAGGGAGAAGAGGAGGGGGGTTGGCCGCGGGCTGCTGTTGGGCTCGGCCCGTGAGGGAGTTTGGCCTGCTGCGGAAAGAGAGAGGAAGAGAAGGTGTTGGGCCAAATTTTAGAGAGGAGAGAGGGATGATGGATATGGATTGGGTTGGATATAGAGTTTGGGCACAAAGGAGATTAGATGTAGATGCTTATATATATATATATATATATACAGAGAGAGAGAGATGAGCTAGAGAGAGAGAAAGAGAGATATGAACTGGGCTCGAAGTTTAGAGAGAGAAGAGACGACCCTATGGTAGAGAGGATTGATCTTGTTTCTAGAGAAAAATATTAGGAGAGATAGAGAGGAGGCCTTTAGTTGTAGATAGAGATGGAGAGGAAGAGAGATAGGATCGAGATAAAGAAAAGATTGGGTTTGAGAGATAAAGATCCAAAGGTTAAACCTACAGGCCAACCTATTCGAGTTTTAAAACTCAAACTCATTTTTCACACAATAAACACTATGCATTGCAGCATGAATGCAACAATCAAATATTTATAACCTATGATTCATTTATTTAGTTTAGAAAATATTATTTATTTTGAAATAATTATACACACTCTCTATTTAATTCTAACAAATTTTAATAAAATTTTAAATCCTAGCCAAATTTGCAAACTAGGGTGTTACATAGGCTTTGTTGGAGTGGTGGGAAGTCGCAGGGGCTGTGGCTCCGTCCATGCCCCTGATTGCTCATTTTGGCCCTGCAGTGTATAGCATTTCTCTTTTGGTGTTTGAAATCGAAACATCAAGTTCCTCTTCCCAATGCGGAATCGGATCATTCCGGCTCCCACATTGATCCTTGCGTTGGCGTCACTCAGGAACGGTCTCCCAAGAATGAGAGGCATTCCCTCATCATCTTGCATATCAAGGACCACGAAATCCGCAAAGATGCATGAACCTTGGACGAATACCAATAAATTCTCTATGATCCCTTCTGGATACCGGATCGATGCATCAGCAAGTTGGACGGCTGTCGCAGTTGGAGTTAGAGCTGGATACCCCAATTGTTCAAACATGGCCTTGGACATAAGGTTAACACTTGCACCAAGGTCACAAAGAGCATGCTTAATCTTCTGGTAGTATATCTTGCAGGTGATAGCCGGATAACCAGAATCTTTCTTGTGTGTGATTGTTGAAGATTCCCATGGGTCAAGTACCTGCTGTATAGGCTTCCCTGCATAGTCAGTGGTTTGTGCCCGCTCAGAATGCTTACCCCATCTGGTGGACACTACACAAACATTTTCACAGGAGGACACGGGTTGCCCTGGAATCTTCCCGTCTTCAGCAGAGGGAACCAAAGCAGCTAACTGAGCCAACTAGGTTTCTATCATCTTATTAAAGCTCAACTGGTTTTTAAGAGCAGACGAAAGTCTATCAATTTTAACATTAAGGCTCTCAAAAGCCTTATCATAGGCAGCTGTTTTCTTATTAAAACCTTCATTAATCTTAGCTTGCCCAAAGACTAGATCTTTCAAGGAAGGTTGGTTTGGGTTGAAAGAATTACCTTGATTACCGCCTTGATAATAAGGGCGTGATTGATTCCACGTTTGACCTCCTTGTGGACGATAACCGTTGTTATTGCAGTTCATGTACATCACATCCTCCTGAATAGTAGGGCAGTAATTCCCTGAATGCCCAGTATTACCACAGACTTCGCAAGTCATGCGAGCATCCATAGCTTGAGTAGTGGTGGCCATGGCAGCCTTCTCATTGGCTAGATCATCCATTCTCTTCATCATTAGGTCTATCTTGGCGTGCAACATATCCGCTTCCTTGACGGTATGTGTACCCCTTTGACGTGGCTGGAGTCGATCATCACTCCACCCTTGATTGGTAACCATCTTCTCAATCAATGTAGTAGCTTCAGTGATAGTAAGAGAGAAGAAAGCCGCTTCAGCTGCAGCATCAATATGGCCTCGGGCTGTCGGGGTCAGCCCATTATAGAAACTCTCAAGAATAAGCCAGTTGTCCATCCCATGATGAGGACAAGCCAGGATGTACTCCTAGAGTCTCTCCCAAGCTTCGGGGATAGTCTCATTTGCTGTCTGCTGGAAACTTGAAATTCGCCCCCGAAGGACATTGGTTTTGCCCAACGGAAAGAATTTCGTGAGGAATGCTGCGGAGCACTTTGCCCAAGTGTTAATCTCTGCACGGTTAGCATAAAACCACTGCTTTGCCTTTCCCAAGAGGGAGAAGGGAAACAGTCGCAGACGAATAGCATCTTCCTCCACTCCTCGTATAGTGAAGGTACTACATAGTTCCGGGAACTGCTGCAGGTGGGCGCTCGCGTGTTCATTAGGCTTGTCACAGAATGGGCTAGCCTGTACTATCGTAATTAAGCCAGTCTTGATCTCGAAGTTTCCACTCCCAGTGTTGATCACGGGGCCTGTCGGCACCTGGTCAGCAGAGGGAGCGAAATACTCACGAAGAGTCTTCTCGACAGGGTTGGCCATGGAAGTTGATGCGGATGGCACAAAGGAAGCTGGATCGACTTCCGAATGTTCACGAGAAGGAGAGTCGAAATGATTTCGTGCCTTCCTTACGAGTGACTCAGGATCTTCAGTAAAATTCGATGGCAAGTCGAAACCAGTCATGCACTACCTGTCTTCATCATCAATAGACAAAGAAGACAATCCAAGTTAGCCTGCATTGAGAACTGTTTTATTCCTGTCATGATTATAAACATATGCAAAGTGTTGATATGTAATCCTTAAGCCTTCCCCGGCAACGGTGCCAGAAATGCTTGTTGACATTTCTTAACGCAATCACCTAAGAACAGGTTTGGAACCCATCCTGGTAATAGCGTCAGAAATGCTGGTTGGTAAATCTTAACATTTACAGAGATCCGCAAGCGCACGGAAGTACCATTGTAGCATTTTCCCAAAGGAGTATTCCAAAGGGTATCGAATCCAAGGAAGGCATTGGCGGAATGACAAGATCAACTCTATTGCAATGAGTATAGATCATAGACGGAAACAAACCAGACACTCAAGTGTAGGGGTAAAGATATGATAATGGGGGTAGTGTGATCACACACACACTCACTCTCTCTCTAAAGGGTCCTAGGCATAGGAGGCGACACACGAGTTAGTTCTAGGTTCTAATGTACTATACACATAAAGCTGGAAAGAACGAGTTAGATACACTAGCGTTGAAGAACATTGACTTGAGCACCCAGGTACCACGGGGAGATAACCTCCCGCGTTGCTTCTGCACAACTCCGGTTGTTATATTTTAGACTCCTACAGCTTATCCGAACGTTGGGGATTTCAGAGGACCAACGACTATCACTACCGCGCCCTACCTCAAGACAAACCGTGGGATAAACTCATAAGTAAGGTAGCTACGCAACCCAAGCACCATGCTTACGTTGTTAGCCGGACTTGACCGGCCCGGGTTATTGTGACCCAGGTCAAGCCACCAGAAAAACCAGCCAATTACACCGAGTACCGTAGCTCAAGCACAGACTTCATACAACGCAATCATGTCATCTAATTAGATCAAACCAGGTTAAGTACACAAACGGATTCGTGCTTTCCTATGTCTGTTCAACTGGATCAAAAGGTCGTGTTCGCGAAGAACACGAGCCTCTAACTTATGAACAAACACCAGAAACATGTGAAAGTCACCCGTCAAGTGGATCGAAAGGCCTTGTTCATCAAGAACAGGAGCCTCTAAATGATGAACAGGTGAAGAACATATGAACAAATCACTCATGCATACTAACACAACTTTATATGAAATAGATAAATAACTGAAGTAGATCAAAGTCATACAAATGAAATAAGATACAAGAGAACTCATACATAGATCCCAAAGTAGACTTGGAACCTGAATTAGAACTACTCTAGCCTACCTTCTAGCCTTGAGACTAAAAGTGAGAGAGGTGTTGCAAGTGTGGATGTCTCATAAGTGAGCCCCCTCTCCTTCTATTTATAGGCCCGTGCACTGGCGAAGAATGGAGGCAAACACCCCGGGGAAGGCGCCTAGGACCAATAGGGAACCACCACGTGGAAGCCCCTGAGTGGCGGCCACAAGGTCGGTTCGGCCGACCTGTGGGGTCGGCTGACCCCCTGTGGGCCCCACTCGGGGTGTGCTTCCTCCTGGAGGCTGCCCTGTGGGTCCTTAGGTCGGTTCCCGATGTCCACCCTGTTTTGGCACGATTTGCTTGCCTTTGTGGGCCCATGGATCCATGTGAAGTCCACGTGTCACACTCTGATTCGTCGGGGGTTACTTCACTTGGATTGCTTGCATGGCATGCATGTATGGCTCCCTAGTTGGCAGGTTTGCATGCATGGCATCCTTGTTGGCAGCCCACTAGGATGAGGTGATGTGGCATGGACCCTAGAAGGTGAGTTTGGCACTCTTTTCTTGCTTATTTTCCTGCAATCAAATAATCTCCAAGGATAAGTGGAACTACATTATTCTTAACTAAATACGTGTAAGAAATGCCTTATGCTCCTTTATTCATGAGTATATTGACGGCTAAAGTAGGCACTTAACAGCTGTCAACACCACCCTTTATGTACTGTGTAGTAGCCCTCATGCTTCTGTGTAATCTCGAAGGTTGTGGAGTAGGCCTCGAGATACACACCTTTTGTATGGTGATCTTGCATGAGTGATTGGAGTTATCGATTTTCATTCGGTGTTCATACTTCTTATTTGCTTGTGTGAAATTGGTTGTTGTTAGCTAGATACTCCTTATATGCTTTTGTTCCTTAAAGTTAATTTCTAACAACTCGTTTCTCACGATCTCAATTCTTGAAACAGATGTCGGGGGTGAGGAGGTCAGGACGGCTCCTACGCTGTTTTGAGGAGGCTGCCAGGGAGGACGCTGAGCAGGAGGACGTCCCTCTCCCCGGAAGTGGTCGAGGTCGTGGCCACCGTGGAGGCCGTGCTCCACGTGGCGGACGCCGAGGTGGACACCGAGGCGAGCGAGGAGGTTGAGGAGACCGAGGAGGCCGTGTGCCAGTGAACCCCGACCCAGAGGCCCCAGAGGAGGAGGAGCCAGAGGAGGAGGCTGAGCCTGAGCCGAACCAGGACCAGCCAGCTCCACCCAACCTAGCTGCAGTGATGGCACTTCAGACCTAGCTGATGCAGACGATTGCCAACGTAGTGGTTCAAAACAACAACAGGAGGAACTTCATGAACCAGCCAGAGAGCTTGCAGAAGAGAGTGAAGGGTTTCTCCAAGATGCACCCGCCGACCTTTGACAACTCAGCAGACCCACTTGTGGTAGACAAGTGGTTGAGGGAGATTGAGAAGAACCTGGAGCTCAAAGACCTTTCTAAGGAGGAGTGTGTGGCAGTTGTAGTGCACCAGCTGATCGGCACCGCAGGAGCTTGGTGGGACAGCTACTGTGACTCGCATGAGGACCCGACCCACATCACATGGGCAGAGTTTGTGGAGGCTTTCAGGGAGTACCACATCCCGGAGGCGGTGATGGACAGGAAGGCGGACAAGTTCAGGAACCTCAAGATGGGACAGATGTCAGTGCAGGAGTACACCAAGCGCTTTCAGGAGCTGATGAGGTATGCACTAGACGACTCCAACACAGAGAAGAAGAAGATGTACTGGTACCGGAAGGGATTTCACAGAGGGATGGTGCACCACCTGGCTACTCATGATTGTGCTACTGTTCACGCCCTGGTGGGCAAGGCTTTGGTTGTGGAGAAGTTGAGACTAGACTACGTGGAGGTCCGAGGTGAGAAGAGGCAGCGTACTGACCGTGCAGGACACTCAGGTTCACACCAGAGACAAAGGTCAGGTCCACCGCAGTACCTACCGCAGAGGCAGCACCCTTACTCGCAGCAGCAGACTCAGTACTCTCAGTAGGGCAGAGGTCACGCCGGAGGTAGTAGAGGTTCGAGTTAGTGGAAGCCCAGGCCGCAGCAGCCGCCAGCCTACGACAGCTCTTAGATCACCTGCTACCACTGCTGTCAGTTAGGCCACAAGTCCAACGTGTGCCCCCAGAAGCTTCAGCAAGGAGGTCAGAACAGGAACACTCAGTACTATACGCTAGCGAAGGGACCAGCTCAGGGAGGACAGCCACCAGAGAACCAGCAGAAGAGCGCACCGCCGCCCACTCGAGGCAGGCTGAACCACTTGACAGCGGAGGAGGCAGCCGCAGCACCAAATGTGGCTCTCAGTGAGTTTTTAGTTGACTCAGATATGGCAACTGTTCTATTTGACACCGGTGCGCAGTTTTCTTATATCTCTACCAAGTTCGTAAAGGAAAGGTCATTACCAACTAAGCTCAGACCACAGCCTATAGTAACTAGTTCCCCGCTAGGGGAGAATAGGAGTACTCTAAAGTGTAGAGGAGTGAACATGGTGTTCGAGAAGAAGTTGTTTCTGGCAAACCTGACAGTTCTGGAGTCGACCGGGGATCGACGTGATTCTTGGTATGGAGTGGTTGGCAAAACACAAAGGATTGGTGAACTGCAACCCAGTGTACGTGCAGTTGGAGCACCCCAGTGGAGCTAGAGTGTTGATCTAGCCGCAGAGCCAGAGGACAACACCGATGTTGTGCAACATGAAAGGAATGAGTATGGAGGAAATTCCAGTGGTGAGGGAGTACCCCGACGTGTTTCCAGAGGAGTTGACTGAGTTACCGCCAGATAGGGATATTGAGTTCGTGATTGAGCTTATGCCAGGAGCTGGACCAGTGGCCAAGAGCCCGTACAGGATGTCCGCGGATGAACTGGATGAACTGAAGAAACAACTTAAGAAGTTACTAGAGCAAGGGTTTATAAGGCCGAGTGCCTCACCTTGGGGTTCACATGTACTATTTGTGGATAAGAAGGATGGCACCAAGAGGATGTGTGTGGACTACAGGACTCTCAACTCGATGATGATCAAGAACAGGTATCCTTTGCCTAGGATTGACAACTTGCTAGACAAGCAGCGGAAGGCCAAGTTCTTCTCGAAGATTGACTTAAGGTCAGGATACTACCAGATGAAAATTCGAGAGCAAGACGTTCTGAAACTAGCTTTCACTACTCGGTACGGCCTGTACGAGTTTGTAGTGGTTTCTTTCGAGCTGACCAACGCCCCGGCTTACTTCATGAACATGATGAACAAAGTCTTCATGGAAGAACTGGACAAGTTTGTGGTAGTGTTCATCGACGACATTCTGATCTTCTCCGAGACAGTTGAAGAGCATGAAGAGCACCTTCGGATAGTGATGGAAAGACTGAGACAACAGAAGTTGTACGCAAAGTTTAGCAAGTGTGAGTTTTGAATGGAAGAAGTTGCTTTCTTGGGTCACATGTTGTCAGCTGAGGGAGTTGCAGTCGACCCTTCGAAAGTGGAAGCAGTTACCAAGTGGGAGCAGCCAGTCACAGTGACAGATATTATAAGTTTTCTCGGGTTGGCAGGTTACTACATGAGGTTCATAGAAAACTTCTCCAAGATAGCAAAACCAATGACAGAGCTGTTGAAGAACAACAAGAAGTTCGAGTGGTTAGACGCTTGCGAGAAGAGTTTTCAGGAACTAAAGAAAAGACTCACGACAGCTCTAATACTCACCCTGCCAGATATCAAGAAGGATTTCGTGGTATACTGTGACACTTCGAAGCAAGGTTTGGGATGTGTGCTGATGCAGGAGGGAAAGGTTGTTGCTTACGCGTCGAGGCAGCTCAAGAAGCACGAAGACAACTACCCTACTCACGACTTGGAGGTAGCGGTAGTTGTTCACGCCCTCAAGATTTGGAGACACTACTTGATTAGCAACAAGTGTGAACTGTATACCGATCATAAGAGCCTGAAGTACTTCTTTATTCAGTCGGAGCTGAACATGAGGCAGAGAAGATGGTTAGAGCTGATCAAGGATTACGAGCTGGAGATTCACTAGCACCCGGGCAAGGCAAACGTCATGGCAGATGCACTGAGCAGAAAGTCCTATTGCAACAACTTGATGGTGAGACAGGAGCAGCCAGCACTTCACGAAGAGCTACAGCAGTTGCAGCTTGAGATTGTGGAGCAGGGACGCCTCAACGAACTACAAGTCACCTACGACCTGGAAAATAGGATTCGGAAAGCACAGGATGGGTGTCCCGAGATTTGGGAACTCAAGGAACTGATGGAGAAAGGAAGAGCTGAGGACTACCAAGTGGATGAGCAAGGAACCGTATGGTTGAAGAATCGGATTTGTGTCCCGCAAGACAAGGAGCTCCGGGAGCAAATCTTGAAAGAAGCTCACGACTCGAGGTACTCTGTTCACCTAGGCAACACCAAGATGTACCAAGACTTGAAGAAGAGGTTCTGATGGAAGGATATGAAGAAGGACATAGCTTACCATGTGGCTTGTTGTGACACCTGCAGCAGAGTGAAGATAGAGCACCAGAGGCCAGCAGGACTGCCTAAACCGTTGGATATACTAGAGTGGAAGTGGGATGATATTTCCATGGACTTCGTGGTGGGACTACCCCGGACTCAGAAAGGCAACGACTCTGTTTGGGTCATAGTGGGCCGACTGACTAAAGTAGCTCACTTTGTGCCCGTGAAAACCCGATTCTTGACAGACCAGTTGGCAGACTTGTACGTGGACCACATACTCAGACTACACGGAGCACTGAAGAGCATAATGTCCGACAGAGGATCCCAGTTCATAGCAAGATTTTGGCAGAGCTTTCACGATAGAATGAGGACTACGCTCAGCTACAGTACAGCCTTTCACCCTCAGACGGATGGACAGACGGAGAGAGTAAACCAGGTGTTGGAAGATATGCTTAGAGCTTGTGCTTTGACCTACGGCACTGATTGGTAGAGCAGTTTGGCTTATGCAGAGTTCTCTTATAACAACAGCTTCCAGGCCAATCTCAAGATGTCACGTTTCGAGGCACTCTACGGGAGAAAGTGCAAGACGTCCCTGATGTGGTCAGAAGTAGGAGAAAGGATGCTCTTTGGACCTGATGCTATACGAGAAGCTGAGGAGAAAGTGGAGAAGGTTCGAGACAACTTAAAGATTGCCCAGAGCAGACAGAAAAGCTACACCGACCGTCACAGGAGGGACTTGTCGTTTGAAGTGGGTGATTTTGTCTACCTGAAAGTGTCACCAATGCGAGGAACCAAGAGGTTTGTAGTGAAAGGGAAGCATGCCCCGAGGTACATGGGACCTTACCAGATCACCGGAAGAGTTGGGAAGCTCGCCTACCGACTAGCCCTACCAGAGGAGATGTCAGCTGTGCACCCCGTGTTCCACGTGTCACAATTGAAGATGAGTGAAAAGGAAGTGGAAGCAAAGCAAGTTCCACTCGAGATACTTGACCTGCAGAACACCCTGGAGTATGCAGAGTACCCTGAGAAGATCTTGGACAGGGCAACAAAAGAAACTAGAAGGACCACTATACCCTACTGCAAAGTGTTGTGGAGCCACCATACAGAGCGAGAAGCAACGTGGGAGAAGGAAGCCGACCTCAGGAGAGAGTTCCCTCACTTGTTCGAGGAAGAGGATGGAGCTTAAATCTCGAGGACGAGATTCCCGGTGGTGTGGGAGAATGTAACATCCCATAAATTTGAATGGTGTGAATTTCTGAAAAATTTAAAACTTTTTAATTATGTGATGTGTGCTACCAAATTTAAAACCAAATGCTAACCTCTCTCTCAAATTCTATATAAATAAAACCCATATATAAAAATATAAATTCAAATTATGGTATAAAAAGGTGATTTGGATTTTATGGATTTTATTTGGATTTAATTGAGTGTGTTTTGAATTTGAAATTGTTCAAATTCAAATCTAAAGTTTATATATAAATTCAAAACCTATTTCAAAATCCTAAACTAATATGGGCCTGCTAACATATGCTAAAGTCTATTGGATCTCCTCTAACTCTCGGCCTGGACACCCCTGTCGCCCCTTGCTTCGGCCCAGCCCAGCAACGCGGCCCACGCTGGACCGCATCGCACCCCGCCATCCTTGACTCGCTGACGAGTGGGACCGCCTTGGTCATGGCCATCTTCCTCCCTCGCCTATTTGACCTGGTGCCGCCGCACCTGTACGCAGCGCCACGACGCGCACGCGCGCCCGACGGGGCAGCCGTGCCGCCGAGATGGCACGCACGCCAAGGGCCCGCGCACACGCCCAAGAGGACCCCACGCGCGCGCCGCCCCTCTATTCACTTCTTTGCCACCGGTTTTGCCTGCGCGCCAAGCCAGCCTCCTTTCCCCGCCGTGATGTGCCTTCGGCGCCAAGGCAAGGAGGGGACAGCCGCACTCCGCGCTGCTCCCTGGTCCCCTTGACCTCACGCGCCTATACCCCCAGCAGACAAGCCTCAATTGGCTTCCGTTCGCCACTTGGAGTTCTTCCCCCTTTCCATCCCCTGTGAGAGGAGAAGAGGAGGAGGGAGCCAAGGAGGAGAAGGAGAGGAGAAGCAGAAGCGGCCGTAGCCACCAAGAGCCGGAGCTGCTCGTGCTGAAGATCAGAGGACGTCGCCACTCGTGAGAAGCCGCGCCGCGCTGGGACCCCATCGCGGAAGAAGAAGCAGAGGAGCCGCCGCGCCGCGAACATCCTCGCCGTGCCGCCGTCTCTGTCGACCCGACCACGTCTACACCGTCGCCTCGCTGTGAGCCGTCATTCCGCCACCTCTCTTTCCCCCTCCTTGATCTGCCTGCAATGTTTGGGAGCGCACCCCTGCGATGCGCCGCCGGCCGTCGAGTCGTGCACGTCCGCGAGTTCGCCGCCGTGGCGCACCCCAGCGTTGTGCCGGGCCTCGCCTTTTTGCCTGTTCATCGTCGTGTCGTCGTTGTCCTGTGAACCGGCCTTCGAGCCGTGGAATTTGCCTTGCAGGTGCGCCGTCGCCATCGTCGTCGCGCTGCGCCGCAACTCCGGGTCACCGGCTGTTCGCGCGCCGGCCGGCCGTGTCACGGCCAGGGGATAGCCTTGTGCGCGCGCACGTACACTGGCCGAGCGCGCCCATGTGCTTGGCTGCAGTAGATGCGCTGCTCGCTCTTGCTACTAACCGCGTCCATGTCGCTACTTTGCCCCACCGCGTGTATGCTGTGCTACCGCTCATCGGCCATGCTCCACCGCGCCGCCCATGGCGTCGCGCCGAGCCGATCGTGGAGGCCCCGAAGCCGGCCATGGTCGCGCGGTGTTGCCCGCCGTGCTAACCCCGTCCTAGCCAAGGACTTCCGCGCCACCGCTAACCTAAACAACAACCTCACCGTCATCGCCGGCCTTGCGCCGCTGCGCCGAGACGCCACGCTCTGGGCACCACGCGGCGCCGTCCTCAGGGGTGAATCCCAGAAGAGCTCAAGGGGCTTGTGAGCACACCAGCAAAGTCCGAGGGGCAAACCCAGACTTCTTTGCTAAGAAACGTTAAGCGGCCAGTGTATGGGCCTTAGCCCATTAAGGCCCATCTGACGACCCTTTTTCCTTTTTATTTTTTGCGCATTTAATTAAGTTTAGGGATGTCCATTAGACTTGGCCTATTGGGCCCTTAGGCTGAGTCCACTGGGCCGTATTCGGCCCACTAACACTTTTGGCCCAATAACGGCCCACTAACCGGCGACGCTGACGTCATGCTGACCTCATGCTGACGTCATCGTGTATTTTAAAAATAAAAACCCTTTTTGGATTTATAAATGAATTTGATAATTATTTTATAAATTCTTTAACCTTTGAAAATTCATAACTAATTATTTATAACTCCGAAAAATATGAAACCAGTTTCATTATTTTTTAAAAAAATGAGACGGTGCTGTTTGTAGATAGTTTGGATCTTTATAGATCATTTAAAATTGGGTTTCCTTGGATTTATGCTTAGATGATTGTAGGTAATTTAGCGTCTCGTATCTCGTGCTGAGCAGACCAGAGCTACGAGCCGGAGGAGGAGTACGACCCCGACTTCAACCCAGACCAGGATTACGAACGCCAACCAGGTGTCATTTCACTCCCGATCATATAGATCCCCTGCATGCTTTTAGATGCTAGTGCTTAATTATTATTTATGAATGCTTTTGAAATGCATAGACAATCTTTTAGCCATGCCTTGATTTGTATTAACCTGTACCTTGAACTTCCTACTTTTGGAACTAGCTACAGACCCCTAGCTAGTTCCCGGTATTATCTATCCATATATTTTACCATTAGTTATGGATGGATCTCTGGTTTGGACTGAAAATGGGAAATCTCGGTATTCTAGCGTGTGTTTTGGGTGAGTGTGTATCCTTGACGTGTTACTGCGGGAGCGAGCTGCTTTGGTTACTTGTGAACGACTGTCTAGAGGAGATGCGACCTGGCCTCCCGCCCTAGCGGCGTGACATTTGGATGGAGTTGGTGAGTGCTCGCTCCTGCAATTAAGGACCGATCGACTGTGAGACCTTGATCTTTGGGCTATTTTCGTACAAATCGTTCGCTCATGTATGGGCGGGGTTCGGTCCGAGAACTAGTTGGTGGATGGAATTCAGCTTGTAGGTGGATCAGTGTGATTGTGTGAGAGGGACGGGTTATACCCCCCGAGTAGACGTCGCCCCGGCTCCTCCGGGGATGGTCTCACAGCTTCGAGGCCCTGCTGGCAAGTTTCGCGCCCCAGTTCAGGACGAGTCTGGCTCGGAGAGGCAGGAGAGTACCACCCACTGCTAGGTCACCGGCTGTTAGGTAGGGATGTGGATCAGAGGCATCCGTTTCTGCACTATCCGGCGGGTCCAGTTGTACAACCTCTGCAGAGTGTTAAACCTATAGCTATAGTCCGTGTCCACTAGTATGGACAACCCTTTCGATCTCTCACCTGGCTAGTATTTTCTGTGCTGCTTTCTCTCTCTTGAGTGTGTGAGCCCGGCTTTGTGCTGTTGAGATGTGGGGATAGGAGTGGTGACCCCACATCGCAGATGAGAGTGGGATGCTGAGTCTCGGTCGAGATCCAGTGCTTTGGTGTTCTTTCCTTGGTTGGGGTGTTGACCCCGGAGGCGTGGGCCTCGGAGGTGTGGATCTCTTCGGAGATGGTGACCTCTGGGCAATTCTGCATACCTTGATGTTGCCACCGCTGCTTGCATAACCTTCTACAGCCATATATAGGTTTATCCATGCATACTAGAATTATTCCTTTGCTTATGCTTTTTGTTGGGAAGCTGACATGACCTACTCGCTTATCGAGTAGATGACGAACTTTCGGACCAGGAGCCCGACTACGACTTCGAGCACGATGGATGGGAGGACTTAGGCTTGTTCTACACTCGAGCTGCCTATGGGAGATGGAGTCTACTTCGCTACATGAGTTTCGCTGCGTAGATGTTTACTCTGTTTCATTCAGTCCTATTGGACTTGTACCCGGCATGTGCCGTAATGATGTACTCAGATAATTAATTATAATAATATTAATTATGTGGATCTTCTATATTTCCTTCTGTTGTATGGTTTTGTTACTTTCTGAGACAGGGATTTGCACGTGATAGCCTCCTGGGACTATCACCGATGTGCAGGGATCGGGTTTCCGTTCTCGGAAATCCGGTTCGTTTCAACAATATAATCTACAAACTATACAGCAGAAGAGATTTATAAAAAATAGAGTACAGTGCATTTCAACTATCTCACGTTTTGGCAAGGTTGTGCTGCAAGTGTTCCATTGTACCCCATGGCACATCAACAACTCAAATTTCACTACAGTGGGTGAGGTATCCAACTAACAGATTGCCATACAAGATGGAATCACATATTAAAATAGAGGAGTTGCTATCATTTGGATAAATCCTAATCACTAGCTTACGCGATTATTAATAACTTGGGGATTTATCATCGACAGCCAATTTAGTATTATATGCAATTTGCTACTGTGGAATGAATTCAAAGGTTCATGAGCTCTCCTTAAAAAACAGGAATTTAGGGAATTATGAAGCTCTGCATTGATTTCACTTAACACCGTAGCTAGCTACAATGACAATATCACAATATTGAAATCAGAATCAGGTATGGTAAGCCTATCAAACTCAAAATCATTCAATGCAGGATGCCATATAATAAATTGTATGGCAATATTTGTTACACCGACAGATAAATCTGCAACATGGCCATCAACATTATGCATGTCAAGAAGTTGAATAATGTAATCTATCAGCACAACCAATCCAAGCATAGGTGATTTTGCTAGAATTGCACGTGAAATTTTACACCTCTGGACACAATTAAAGTTATGACTCCATGTGTACTCATTGACTTATAAAAGCAATTCAAATGACATTAATCTGCACATACAAAACCTATTAAACGGTTGCATAATTCTCTTAACTTCTTAGGGAGAGGGTCTAGCAGCATTTCAGGTATTATATAGAGTAGTCATAGTAAATTAAATAAGCGAAATTGTATGGCCAATCAAAAATCCACGAGACATTATATATGTTGGAAGCATGTCTTCATCAACAGCGGCCAAAACCACATAAATAGCAGCAGGCTAGCAGGTAACACACTGAAGCTTTTGCCAAATGTCAGCTACAACTATTAAACTGGACTAGTAAACTATATATCAATCCACCAGTCGCTCACACCTGCTACAACTAGAAGCTTTCCATTGATGTGAATTGACAAGATTCATTTTCGAATGGAATGAAAAAAATCGACCAGAAGGTTGACCTGGCAAATTTATTTGTAGAACTTTAAACTGGCAAATTTATTTGTAGAACTAAAAGCTTCAAGGAACTTATTACACTTATGCAGTCTAAACTAGCCTGTAAAAACAATCTCCTAACTCATTATCAAGCTTTTGTGCTAGTTGATAAATGAATAAACATGCACAGGTAGCATGAGACTTGAACCATGGACAGAGGATTTGAACCAATGTTTGGTAAAGTTATCTTTAGGTATCTTGACCGCAAATGATTTACCTTGCCACTTATTCAACAAAAGCAAAAGCTATAACTGGAGGCGCACAAGGTAGGCGCACAAGAAAAAATACCTTGCTAGCAATTTGTCGAAAACATCTTAGGTGTCAACCATATAACTATCAAGTTCGTCATCGGAGATGATGTCGGCCGTGCACTCTGGGCATGCACTGTTATGGCAAGTTGACTGGGTCGCCGGCCTTTTGGCCAAGGCCTATGGGTACTGTAGCGTGAACAGTACTCACGTGTAGGGATAGGATTAGTGGTTTGTTAGGATAGAGATAAGTTAGATTGGTTTGTTAGGATATTTACTTAGAGGTCAAGTCATTAGTCTCTATAAAAGGAGACACCCTTGTATCAATTATGTTAAGCAGGAAGATAATCCTAACGAGTTCAGAGCCTCCAAGGGAGGGCGAACCTAGGTGTTATCAATCTGCTCATCGTGTTCTAGTCCACCAAATAATCCATATCATGCACGAGTAGGGGAGGTGGTCGGGATGCTGCAGCCACCATTCTCAACAGCTTCCGGCAAGGGGTGGGCTGCCAGGTAGGTAGGTACTTGCCCCACCGACCAGCGCGGCAGCTGTTGGCTCGGCCAAGCTGCCACCACGGCAGGACGGGTCACAACAGCAACATCAACACAGCCTACCGAGGCCCTGCCACCACCCACCATGCAAGCTCGAGTGTGAGCATGGAGATGGTCATTTGGACGCCGGGCGCTCTGACGTACACAGGGAAAATAGCACCAGCTACATCTTGTCTCAGTTCTCTACTCATGGGAGAAAATCTAGTTCTCCCATTTGAGCCGCAAGACGTTGGTCCGATGTGGCAAGACTAAGGATCGATCTGACTGTTCCATACTAGTGGATGATCATAAATTAAACATGCAACCACCAAAAATGAGCTAATGCTTGGACAAATCATCCACAGCTACAATCGGAATCGGCAATAGAACAGGGAGATCTGGAGATCTTACAAAAACTACACACTCCACCGAGAGAGGGAACAGGCCGCCGGCAGCTCAGGGAACAATACTGGCATACCTGGAACACACGGACGAGGCTGCGGGACGGCAGGGTCAGCCTGGTGCGCGATGCTGGTGGCTGATGGCCGGCGGCCGGGGCATTGCGCGGATGGTGGCGGCAGAGAGGGGCGGGTCAGGCGGGTGGAGCTGGAGGGGTGTGTTGGTACGGACGGCTAGGCTTGGTGTCCGGCGGCGCTGCGCAGGACCGCGGTGATGCGCGACGCACAGGCACATGGCGCGCAGCTACGGCACGAGGCTCCGGCGAAGGTCTCGGGTACAGGATGGTGCTCCAGTGGTGGGGTCGGCCTGAGAACAACTCACTGCATTAGAGGCCATCGTCGAAGGCATCAGGGCAAGGGGAATCAAGCAGCTAATGCAAGGTACCTTGTGCCGGTGGCGACTGGCGAATGGCGATGCGATCCGTCGACGCGGGCCGGCAGGAAGAAGGGTGGCAACACCGGAACGGGCAAAGCTGCAACTGAACGGTCGGCGGACGAGGACCCACGAGGCCACGATCTGGATTGGCACGCACGACCCAGGAGCGGGAGGGGGTCGGATGCCAAGCGCGCGAAGACTCGCCCGGACGGTGGATAGGAGCTGGGAAATCGAGCGCGGATGGAGAGGCGAGCAGGTAGGGCCAGCAGCGACAAAGCTCCGGCAGGATCTGCGAGGTCGGGGACAGGTGCCGGCGAGGACACCGGAGCTCGGAACGGGAAAAATCAGAAGAAACAGAATGGACGAGACGGGAGGGTGCGCGGTGCGCCCACGATCTGATAAGGTCAACAAACCGGAAGAAAAAGAAATAGACGAAAAACCGGGGGAGAGAAACCGGGGGAAGGAAGGGGTGCGGTCCGACCATGGTGCAGCAGGGGCTCGGGTACTGAATAACTTATTCAATACTCAGGGTACTATATAATATATCTCTATATATATATATGAAAGGGAATATGTACAATTTACAAGACCTCAGACTCAAAGAAAATACATTTAGCTGAAATTACAAAACCACATTTCTAGCTCTGCTTTCGAGAAGGTGGAGCCTTTATCAGAACGGCGGCAAACTCCTCTCGAAAGATGAATTTCCACCTCCTCAAGGAAAGTGGCACCCCATAGAAAATGATCTCATTACTATGTTTCCATATAGCCCAGTATCCCACTATCAAGATCTCTCTGAAAATGCTGGAATTAAAATCCTTTCTTGTTGTCACAATCATATCTCCACCAGCCAAGTTTAGGTTCCACGAAATGTGCAAGAAACGCCAGCACCATTGACTGAAGGAACAATGGAAGAAGACATGGAAGAGAGTTTCCTCCACATTAGCCGAGCAGAGCACACAAGAATAATTTGGCAAAACCCTCCACTTCCTCTTCAGAACATTCCTCGTGTTTAACCGATCAATTAACAGCAGCCAGAAAAAGAATTTATGTTTACCACAACAGCAAGAATTCTAGACCCATTTGAACAGAGGATCAGGGTTGTTTGAACCTTTCCGTTGGGAGTATGCCTTCTTGACAAAGAAAAGCTGAGAGCCCCAAATTTTGTGTCATTGGTCTTCTGAGTCTGGATCTGTAATGTGTCCCTGGATAGTCACAGCAAGTTCTTGCAGTTGGTCACTTGCCAAGGGTGAGAGAGGCGTGAAGAAATTTTCAAATGCATCCTGGGTCGGGAATTTATTAACAGATATGCTTTGCTTCCTTGCAAAAGAAAAGAGTTTGGGGAACCGATATTGGAGGATGCCAAAATCTCAGAGGTCTGTCCAGAAACAAACTGAATTGCCTTTATTAGCATGACAGGCTGCAATTTTAAGGAATTCCCGAGGAAGAGACATCACATCTCGCCACCAAAAAGAGCCAACATGACGCTTCATATGTGGAACCAAAGAAGATCTATAGATGTGCTGCCAAGTGATCTGAACCCAGGGCTGATTCTCATGGTTGTAGAACTTATGGAGGAATTTTAGAAGTAAAGCCGTATTTTACGTTCTTAGATCAATCACCCCCAATCCTCTTTATTGCTTTGATTGACATGCTCTCTGCCAGGCAACTAAGCATCCACCCTTTCTGTTGATGTCTCCTCTGTCCCATTGTTGGCGGTCGATTTCCGTCAACCTAGAGCACTTGTTACACTATGGTTTGAGCTTTGTTTTGGAACTAACCCGCCACTAGGTATACTAATGATGTAACAAGTTTGTCTTCCTATGTGCATTTTGAAGTATGATGTGTTTGCAGGAAAACGAGAGCTTAAAGAACAAATTCGCATCAAGTTCAAAAGGGTAATCAAGGTGTTCCATTCGTGCTCAAGTGCAAGTCGAATCTACTCCCAAAGGTGGCAGGACCAAGGTGCTACGACGAAACACTCCCGAGGACCAAGACGAAAAGATCGGACTTCATACGACAAGACCCCCTAACTTGGTCGCAGGGATAATGACGCCAAAAAGCCACCTACGAAGGGGTAAAAAGCAAGAATGACAAGAGGACCCATGAGGAGGAAGGTCGGGCCGAACCGGGCCGAGCTGGGCCCAGGCCGGCCGGCCCACCCCCTTCTGGCACTGGTTCAGGGCCCCATTTCTTGAGTGCGAAGATGATGGAACCCTAGGTTGTTGCCGATGCTGCCATTCACCAGAGACGCCAATAAATACCTCTGAGGTCGACCACAAGAGAGAGCTGTCACGGGGGGTGGAGGAGAGCCGAGAGGGAGCCGCCGGAGAGCCGATGGGAGGCGCTTGGGAGAGATTTCTAGAGATAATTCGCTAAGTCCAAAGCCCTAAGGAGATCACCCCAAGGAGGAGGATGCTGAGGCCTTGCCGCGACGCCGCCGGAGTTGGAGGACGGCGAGGATCAATCTTCATCGGAGGCGTCTACCACATCCAACGGTACCATGCTTAGCATTTTGATGGAGTAGATTCATCGTTAGTCCATGGAGTTGTAATGGATCTTGGTTTGTAATCGCCAACTCTTGTTTGGAATTTAATCATCACTTCCTCATTGATGATGCTTTAATGGTTAAGGTTTGACCACCATGCTTTTCGGGCCGCTCCCGTAGATAACATTTTGTGTTCATCTAGGCTTAGTATCGATTTTACCTTCGCGTAGTGACAAGTACGAGGGAAGGGAAAAGGCTAAACCTTGTTCACATGTTTTGATAGATTAGATCGGTTTTATCATGCTTGGCGATTGCATCTTCAAGTATCCCTAGACTCCGTGGGAAAATGTTCTCCATAACTTGTGTATCTCATGTCTCTTGTTTGACCTAGATTAGATTGGTTTTGACTTGTCTTAGTTCATAGATTAGATTGTATTTAATTCATAGATTAATCTTTCATCCAAAGGTTTACATCAACTGGATTGGTACTTGGTTAAGCGCTAGCAATTCCCTTGCTCCGTGGATTGACAAGAACCTTGGGACTCCCCTAGGTGAAAAAGGCTACAAGTGACCCGTGTGCTTGCGGTGAACCTTGACGCGTTATTAAATCATCAACAAGCACCTTTTTCTAGTGCTGTTGCCGGGGAGCAAGCCAGTTTGCTACGTTTAATCTTGTATTAATTTTGTTGATCACTAACATCTAACCCTAGTTTTCTAGAAAACCTTTTTTGTTTTGTTTTTGTTTTTGTTGTCTAGATGGCGTTCATTGGACATCCTTTGGAGGAACCAGAGAAATCATTAAGGGGTTATGCTAGCCCGCGATGTGAGAACATCAAGGTACAAAAGTAGGATTCGATACTCGAAGCGACGAAGTATAGGATCAAGCTCGGATCATCGAGATGGCGGCAACCAATCCTTTTAGAGGGGTGGAGACGGACAACCCGTATAGCCACATCGAGCATTTCACGACGTTATGCAATACGATACGACAAGAAGGAGTCCCTGATGATTGGTTCAGGTGCAACCTTTTTCCCTATTCGCTTGACGAAGAAGCAAAGACATGGTATTCATTTGCATCCTTAGAAGTTGGAGGAAATTGGAATCAATTGATGAGAAAATTTTGTGAGAAATTATTCCTGATAAGCAAGATCCAACATGTAAGGAGGCAAGTGATCACCTTTTTGCAAGGAGAAAAGGAAGGGATAGATCAAGTATGGAATCGCTTCAATGAACTAGTTGAACAAGGATCAAGACTCGGATTCTCCGGTGATGTACTCTTGCATACTTTTTTATTTTCCCTAACCCCTTGTTGCATGGAATATGTTTAAATGTGTGCAAGTGGGGATCTCATGGAGAAAACACTCACGGAAGCCGCTCAACTCCTACAAAAAATCAGCAAGGGGCGGCCTTGATAAGAGATTGGCAAAGACGTTGTCGGGAGGAGCAAAATAACAAAAGCAAGTCTGAAACGCTTGCTGAAATTTTTGAAAAAGACAAACCGAAGGTCAAGAAAGATGAACTGACCATACAAGAAGTCGAAGAACCACTTCCTAAGGCAAGATATGTCATTTTAGATATTAAAAATGTTGAAACTAACATGAAAGTAGGCCGAAGTATGGGGAATGCTAGACCATTGGCGAAATTCAACCAATCCGATTGGATTCAATTTGATTTTGCCTCCCTAGTAAACTACCAAGGGAAGGAGGAACACTGACGCGTCACCAAAGGAATTGAAGATATATTTGATCAAGAGATGAGTGGAGAGTTGATCCAAAACATATATATTTGAAGAAGAAGATGAAGGATGGATCGATCAATTTGACAACTCCAAGATTTATGATGAAGGAAGAGAAGAGCACAACCATGATGAGCCAAAAAGTCTCATCTCCACAACAACATGTGCACCAATTCGAGAAGAAGAGTTTATTGCTAAGGAGATGAGGGAAATAAAGAAAAGAGCTAGTGACTTGAAGGATAAATTGGAGAAAATAGGATTCAAGCTAGAAGATATGATGAAGGAAGATGACATAAAGCAAACACGCCAAGAAGACCCCTCTCCACAAGATTATAGCTTGTGTGCTATTGAAGCTTGCACACTATCAAATCATGACATGGAAGTGCTCAAGGATAAAGAAAAGAGTGAGTCTACGACTAGCGACCTCAACAACGTGTGGTACACAGGAGATAAAGAAAGCTACATTCAAGACCTTGAAGATAAAGATTGGGATGATAATGAAGACTTCAAAGAAGAGACAAATGCAAATGTAGTTGATGGATTACATGTTCCACGTGATGAGATGGAGGGGATGCAAGAAGGTAACAAAGAGACACCTCCACTCAGTGAGATTGATTTGCCTTCAACACCGCTAGATGAACCAAGGACCACTCTTGTTGCAAAAGCTCTAAGGCTAAGGTACACACTGGAATCTCAAGATATTATTGGTATTGATGATGATAAATTCAGATGCTCATGTTCGACCAATAGTAGTTTAAATTCTATGCCTTACTCCAATGATGATCATATCGATAGGCTAGAATTTCTTGAGAATCAGAATGAGGCAATGTTTATGTTTGAACAAATTAATTCTATGCCTAAAGAACCTTTGCCTAACCAAGAGTTAAGTGCTTTGCATGAAACATATGTTTCCTTTAATTACACCTTGACATGTTGCTACAATTTGCTTATGGTTGTAATTATGGATGCTTATGTTTACAATAAGTTTTGCAAATCTCGATCTTGCTTTGCCCTTGGTCAAGCTAGTGACCTTAAAAAGAGCACATGTCGGGAGAAGGCCCGAATTTGACTAACCATGCAGGGACACAAGGCTTGAAAGATGTGAGGAGAAGTTGTGCCCGAAGAGTTTCAAGTCAAATCATCAACACGACTCCAAAATCTGGCAATGGACGCTGTTGTTTTTGTATATTTTGTGCATATGTTCAGAGGTATACTGTTGGCGGTCGATTTCTCTCAACCAAGAACACTTGTTATGTTATAGTTTGGATTTCATTTCGGAACTAACCCGCCACTAGGCATACTAATGATATAACAAGTTCATCGTTGGATGTGTGTTTTGGAGTATAATGTTTACGCAGGAATTCATGCACTAAATGAGAAGAGTTGTACTCAGTTCGGAGGACGATTTACATGATGATCAAAGGACTCCGACCGTGTGTGAACTTGACTCCAAAGGTGGCAAGGGCCAACGTGCTTCAATGAAGAATCTCCGAGGACCAAGATGAAAAGACCGGAAGATCATGCGTGAAGACCCCTTAACTTGGTCGCGGGGATAATGACGTCCAAAGCCTATATCCGAAGGAGGAAAAACCCTAAAGTGCAAGAAATGACACGTGGCAAAAGACAGAGACGAATCAGGCCGGGAATGGGCCAGGCCGGCCGGCCCACCCCCATTCCAGGTCGGTTCGCCGCCGCCTTTCTTCGGTGATAAGTTCGCGGAACCCTAATTGTTTGGGAGAGGGAGCCATTCGCGAAAGACGACCAGAGAAGCCTCGGGAGATCAAACACAAGGAAGAGGGTTGATCGAGAGGGTGAAGATTCAAGAGGATCATCATCGAGGTCAACGGAGGCCACCACGAGGAAGGAGGACACCGAGGCCTTGCCACGGCGCCGCCGAAGTTGAAGGACACTGAGAGACGGACTCCATCGGGGGCATCCACCATGTTCAACGGTGCCATGCCTAGCGTCTTGATGGGGTAAAGTAATCGTTTGTCTATTGAGTTGTAATGGATCTTGATATGTAGTCACCCACTCTTCTTTGGATCTTTTATATATCATAATTTCTTGTTGATGATGCTTAATGTTTAAGGTTAGCTACCATTTCCTTCGGGGTTGCTCCCGTAGATCACGTCAACGTACCGTGTTCATTAGGGTTAGCGACGATTACCTTCACGTAGTGACATGTACGAGGGAAGGGAAACACCTAATTCTTTGTTCACATCCTTAGATAGATTGGATCGGAGTTTTATCATGTTTTGCGTGATTGCGTCTCAAGTACCTAGACTCCATGGGCATACGTTCTTCATACTCATGAACCACCTTTCTCTTTCTCTTTAACTTAATCTAGGGTTAGTTTGTCTTTACTTTATAGATTAATCTTTACATCATAAAGTGCATAATCAACTAAGTTAGTGTTAGGTTAAACGCAAGTAATTCCCTTGCTCCGTGGATTGACAAGAACCTAGGGGGTCCCCTCCCTTGGTGAAAAAGGCACCAAGTCACTCTGTGTACTTGCAGTGAAGTTGAACGTGGTTTTGAACCGTCAACAAGCCCCTTTTTCTAGCGATGTTGCTGGGGAGCAAGCCAGTTTACTTCGTTTAATCTCTCATTGATTTTGTTGATTACTAACACCTAACCTTTGTGTTCTAGAAAAACACTCTCTTTTGTTTTTTTTTGATTGTCTAGACGGCGTTTGTTGGAAATCCTTTGGAGGAGCCAGAAAAATCGCTAAGGGACTATGCTAGCCCTCGATGTGAGGATATCAAGGTACAAGAGTCGGATTCGATTCTCGAAGCAACAAGGTACGAAATCAAGGTTCGAATCATCGAGATGGCGGCAACTAATCCGTTCCGAGGGATGGAGACGGACAATCCATATAGACATATCCAGCGCTTCAGGATGTTGTTGTTGGTATCTCTTAATGTCACCACTAGTTGCGCAACTAGCGTGAACGCAAGATCCACCCTGGGTATACCGACGGGTATGAAAGAATTCGCAAGTGCACAGAGATACCGCTGTAGCACTTCCCCAAAGGAGTATTCCAAAGGGTATCAAATCTAAGGAACAGTATGGGATACTCTACGAGTGACTATCCAAGGGTACAGGGTCCCTACTGAGGTAGGTGAGAGATGTAGAGCCTCCTGTAGGTTCTCAACTCTAGAGAGGAACAAGTTCGGATAAGAATCTCGCTTCGGACACCGGCCCCTCCTGGCTATAATAGTTGGTTCACGGCAAATGGTTGCCTACACGCTGTATCCGAATGTGGGGGATTTCAGAGGGTCCAACGACTGTCACTACCGCGGCCTACCCCAAGACAAACCGTGGGGTACAGGGCATTCGAAGGATAACCAACAGTCTAGACACCACGTCTATACCGCCGACTACTACTATAGCACGGCTACGTCTGATGTCCCATAGAAATACTATAGCACTCCGTATAAATACGGAGCGACGAACCCGCGAGGTTGAGCTAGACCGTACTTGTCATTGAATCAATTCGCGCAAGGAGATATGATTGATACTTGATCTAAATCAGATATGCATGAGCTTCAATATATTCTGATAGACGGGCAACCACACAAACGGGACGCAAACTTATGCGCTTATAACAGAAGATCAAGGGTCGTGTTCGTGAAGAACATGAGCCTCTAACTTATGAACGAACGCCAAAGTATGAATAACTCGCTCGTCAACTAGATTGAGGAGGCACGTTCATGAAGAACGCGAGCCTCTAAATGATGAACTAACGAGGAACTTAAGAACAATTTACCCATGTATGAGAGCCACTTTAGTCTAATTGGAAGATACTGAAATACTCACTTTAGTCTAAATGAAGAACAACATCGCTCACGAGGTACAAGGGGACGATGGATGATGAACGGATCATCACCACCTCACCTCTACTCATCCACACACTCCCTCTCTACCTAGCACCACCTAGGCTAGATCCTCCACACACACACACTCATGGTGGGATGAGGTTTCACCTCCACCAAGAGATAAAGAGGCAAAGGTGAGAAGTTGCTTCAAGAGTGTTCATCCTCTTCTTACACCCCTCCTATTTATAGGCTGAGCAACCGGTGTGGGAGCACCCAAACACCCTGGGAATGGCTTCTAGGACCAATGGGCGAGCACCACGTGGAAGGCCGGGATGAACCAACCTTAAGGCGGTTCAGCCGATCCTAGGGGTCGGCCGACCCCTAGGTGGCGCCCCTCGCGCTGTGTTTTCTCCAGGAGGTTGGCAGGTGGGTCCCTTGGTCGGTCCCTGGTGTCCACATGATTTGGAGCCGGTTTGGGCGCTTTGGTGGGCCATGGGATCCATGTGATGCCTGCATGGCGACTTCTGATTCGCTAAGGTCTCCTCTCTTGGATTGGTGATGTCATGGATCCAGGGGATGCTTGCATGCAGCCCGTCATTGGCTGAGCCTGACTTGCTAGGATCATAAGAGTGTCTTTTCTCTCCATTTCTTATGCTAAACACCTGCATTCAACTTAGCATGGCCACTTGTGGAAATTGTTAGTTTAAACTCCTATTCTAATGTGGATGCATAGTTCTCATGATGAAATGCAGGGATTGACGGCCTTAAATTAGGTACTTAACAGCCGTCAACAGTTGTGCAATACAGTACGAGAATAGGGAGTTCCCGACACTTGGTTTAAATTGAATCTTTTTCCCTACTCACTTGCCGATGAAGCAACAAAGTGGTATTTATTTGCTTCCTTCGAAGCCGAGGGAAATTAGAATCAATTGGTAAAGAAATTTTGTGCCAAGTTCTTCCCTATAACCAAGATTCAACATATAAGGATGCAAGTGATGACTTTCAAGCAAGGAGAAAAAGAGGGGATTGATCAAGCGTGGAATCGATTCAATGAGCTAGTTGAACAAGGACCAAGACTTGGATTTCCCGGTGACATACTATTGCATACATTCTTTTTTTCCCTAACCCCTAGTTGCATGGAATATGTTCAAATGTGTGCAGGAGGGGATCTCATGGAGAAAACACTCACGGAAGCTGCCAAACTTCTACAAAAAATAAGTAAAGCGGCAGCCATGCGAAGAGATTGGGAAATACGACTTTCGGGAAAGCTGGAATGCGACACAAGTGTGGCACCACTTGCTGCAATTTTCAGAAATACGGCCCCGGAAGAGAAGGAAGAGGAACCAATCCCAAGAAAGGTTGAAGAAGCCAAACATGAGGAAACTAAAACTATCCCTGAGAGTGATCACGCCGAGACAAGCAAAGAAAGTGAAAGGACTATGTCAAGCGCGAAGCCACTAACGGAGTTCGAGCAAATGGATTGGATCGCACTTCATTTTGGAGAAATCTTTGACAAGAGGAGACCGTTCCCTAATCAAAAAGGGATGGCAAAAGCTTTGGAGATAGACTTCCGCCGGAAAAACAAGTGGAACATCCATGCAACCTAGAGACAACCGGGGAGGTCCTTCAAAAACTCTTTAGCGAAGAAGAAGTTGATCCGGACCATGTGGCCGAAGCTAAAACAATCATGGGAATCAAGCCTGAGGCATCACCATTCGCCCACCTCACTGAGATTTTTGTCATAGGATCCAATGAAGAAGAGAAGACATCGCCGCGTATAGATTGCAAGGTTAACAACATTAATTGCAAGGCGTTATGCGACATTGGAGCACAAGTAAGCGCCTTGTCTTCTAAAATCTTTGATGAAATTCATGATCACACCATTGACCTAGTTCCAACATCTACTAAATTAATTATGGGAGATGGTAGAATTGTTAAACCTCTAGGAATTGCTCGTGACCTAGAAGTTTTAATTTCCAAAAAAAGGCATTCCAACCGATTTCTTCATCGTTGATGTCTACTATGATAAAAATGATCATGTAATTCTTGGTGGACCTTTTCTTAAGTTGGTTAATGCCGTCTTAGATGCCGGAAAAGGAAAAGTGACTATTAATCTTGATGGGGATAATCACACATACAATTTTTTCCCCGCTTCTAGAATTGCCTCACCCCTACCTCTTGATGACGAAGAGGTAGGGAGCCTTCGTTTTGTTGAAACTTTCAGGGATCCGCTACAAAGAGCAATGGAGAATGAATCTAATGTTGAGCTAGATGAAGAGTTAGCAGAAGCAACCAAAGGACTAGAACCGCAAGACGGAAGCTTAGAGGAGGATAAATTTGAAGACCTTGGAGAAATTGTACATGAGGAACCACAAGCACCGAAGGTGGATCTTAAGCCATTGCCCAAAGGATTGAAATATGAAATTTTGGGCTCGAACAAAACTTATCCCGTGATTGTGAGTGATGAATTGAGTCCCGAGGAGAATGATATGCTACTGAATTTATTGAAGAAGCACAAGAAAGTGATGGGATATTCGATTAATGACCTTAAAGGACTTAGCCCAGCATTTTGCACTCACCGCATACCTATGGAGGATCAATGCAAGCCCGTAGTGGACCATCAAAGGAGGTTAACCCATGCCATGCGAGAGGTGGTGAAGAAGGAGGTTATCAAGTTGTTGGATGCCGGAATCATCTACCCGGTGCCGCTTAGCGAATGGGTGAGCCCCGTACATTGTGTGCCTAAGAAAGGAGGTTTGACCGTGGTGAAGAATGAGAAGAATGAATTGATACCGCAAAGAACTATGACCGGATGGAGGATGTGTATTGACTACCAGAAATTGAATAAAGCAACAAAGAAGGATCACTTCCCCCTACCGTTCTTCGACGAGATGCTTGAGAGGTTAGCAAATCATGCATATTTTTGCTTTCTTGATGGGTACTCGGGGTTCATGCAAATACCTATTCACCCGGATGATCAACATAAGACAACATTCACTTGCTCTTGCGTATAGAAGAATGCCTTTCGGTTTATGCAATGATGCAGCCTCTTTTCAACGGTGTATGATGGCGGTATTTTCAGAGTTCATCGAGGAAATTGTTGAGGTATTTATTGATGATTTCTCCGTCTATGGTAAATCTTTTGCGGATTGCTTAGCAAATTTGGATAAAGTTCTCACTAAATGTTCGGAAGTTGATTTGGTGCTAAATTGGGAGAAGTGTCACTTCATGGTGATACAAGGAATAGTGTTGGGACACGTGATATCCGAGAGAGGGATTGAGGTGGACAAGGCTAATGTTTAAACGGTTGAAAAGCTTCCACCACGACGGATATCAAGTCTTTGAGGAGTTTCTTGGGCCATGCGGGATTCTATAGAAGATTTATCAAGGATTTCTCAAAGATTACCAGGCCATTGACTAATCTTCTCCAAAAAGATGTGCCATTCAATTTCAATGACAAGTGCTTGGCGGCATTCCGGACATTAAAGAGAGCTCTCGTAATCGCACCCGTCATTCAACAGCCCGATTGGAATCAACCTTTTGAGATAATGTACGACGCTAGCGACTATGTCGTTGGAGCGGTGTTGGGACAACGAAAAGAAGGCAAGGTACACGCTATTTATTATGCTAGCAAAACCCTTAATGGAGCTCAATTAAATTATGCAACAACGGGGAAGGAATTGCTCGCGGTAGTGTTTGCCTTTGAAAAATTCAGATCATATATTGTGAATTCTAAAGTGATTGTCTACACCGATCATGCGGTGATCAAGTACCTCTTGTCTAAAAAAGATGCTAAGCCAAGGTTGATTCGATGAATCCTTCTCTTGCAAGAATTTGATGTGGAGATTCAGGACAAAAAGGAGTCAGAAAATGTTGTGGCCGACCATTTATCAAGGATGAATCATGAGGATGATAAAGAGCCTATTGAAGATAAGATGAGAGATGATCACCTCTATCACATCCTTGACAAAGATACATGGATGATCAACATTATTCGAGCCATACGAAAAATGCCACTTGATCATTTGGATAGGAACGCTCAAAGGAGAGTGATCGCCGAGAGCCGAAAGTATTATTGGGATGCACCTTACCTCTTTATACTTGGAGCGGATGGAGCCTTACAAAGGTGTATACCAAGAGATGAAAGAGGCAAAATATTGAGAAAGTGTCACTCGGGCGAATATGGAGGACACTATGGACATTTTAGGACTCAAGCAAAGGTATGGGCTAGTGGATTTTATTGGCCGGAGATGCATGAAGATTCAAAAAGGTATGTTGCTTCTTGTCCGGAATGTCAAAGAATGGGGAATATAAATCAAAGAAATACTATGCCCTTGAATTACAACTTGCAAATTGATCTATTCGACGTATAGGGAATTGACTTCATGGGACCTTTCACTAGTTCAAACGGATATGAGCATATTCTAGTTATGGTTGATTATGTATCCAAATGGGTGGAGGCTATCCCTTGTCGAAGAGCTTCAACGGAAGAATCCATATTCATGATCAAAAATATTATATTCCCACGCTATGGAGTCCCGCGAGTATTGATAAGTGATGGAGGAACACACTTCACGGGAAATAGCTTCAGAAAATGCTTGTTCAAGTTGGGGATCAAGCATAGAGTGGCCACGGCTTATCACCCACAAACCAATGGTCAAGCGGAAACTTCAAATAGGCAGCTCAAGAGCATTCTTAACAAGACCGTTGAAAAGGGAGGTAAAGATTGGTTGAAGAAATTGGATGGAGCATTGTGGGCATATCGGACGGCACACAAGACACCAATAGGTATGACACCATATCAATTTATTTATGGTAAATCGTGTCATTTGCCTTTGGCGTTAGAACATAAAGCATATTGGGCAATCAAGGAGATGAATCTTGATTTCGACGCCGCAGGAATCAAACGCAAGATTCAAATAAGTGAACTAGAAGGATGAGGCTCAAAGCTTTTGAGAGTGCAACCATCTACAAGGAAAGAATGAAGAGATGGTATGATAAAAGGATTCGAGCAAAGGAATTTAAAGAAGGTGACAAGGTTCTCCTCTATAATTCAAGGTTCAAAATATTCGGGAAAGGAAAGTTGAAGAGCAAATGGGATGGACCGTACATCGTTCACTCGGTCTCGCCAAATGGACCGGTAACAATCATGGATGTGAAAGGAGATCAATATGTGGTTAATGGTGAACGATTGAAAGTTTTTCTTGAACAAGACATCGTGCCTGTCGACTACATTGATATATATCACATGGAGGACGAGCCCGAGTGTCAAGCCTAAGACATAAAACGAGGTAAATTTTCTGTAAATAAGTTTTTGTTTTTGTTTTTGTATTTATTTCGAGTCCTTTTCTTAATTTTTAGCTAGACCTTATCACCACCTAGGCTAGAATTCACGAAACACAGAGGGCCGCGAAAGTTGGGCCGCAGGGGCAAAAAGCAGGGGGCAGGCCGGCCGGCCCAGGCCGACCGGCCCACCACCCCCCTTCCTTCGTTTCATCTCGTTTTTCTCTGGGACGCGGTTCGGTACATTTCCTTTTCTTGCCTTCCCTTTTTACGAGCGAAAAAATAGGTAAGGGAGGGTTTCGGTCGAATCCTTCCAAGGATATTTAAGGATGCCTGGGGAGCCCGAGGTTTGCATCTCAATTACAATCTCCAACCTCCACAAAAGCACCCAGGCATCCCCAAGAAGCACCAAAGGGAAGGAAGAGCTGAAGGCAACCATGGAGGAAGAAGCACGCCTCTCCTCTCCAACTCCGGCAACCGAGGAACTTCGTCGGTGCACTATGGTGCCAAAGCTCAAGGAGGAGGCGAAGAAGACCGTGTGGATTCGTTGTGAAGGGCGTGTCCCGACAAGGCGCATGGCTAGCCCAAATCCGTGGGTTGAAGAGAAGAAGGAGAAGCCCGCTTCTCCCGTTCGCCACTCAAAGAGGCTCCTTGGCATAAAGAGGAAGGATTACAAAGAGAAGACCCCCGAGCCGGCGGAGATCTACGAAGATAGCGACTACTCCGATGATCGAAGCCCTAGCTCGTGGGCAGCCGGTGGAAGAAACGATAACGACCTCTATGTTTGGGAGGAGGTGCCCAAGGAGGAGCCGGAGGAGCATCATGAGCAAGGCGAAGGAGGCAACCCAGATGGCGGCAACGATCCGGACGACGGAGACAATGGAGACAATGATCCAGAGGAAGAGCACAACATGTGTTGTGCGGCTTGCCGCAATGCTATTGTGGAGCTCTTCTCTTCCCTTGATGAGCGTTTCCACACCATCAACGCCATGCAATAAAGGATTAAAGATTGGGAGCGCATGGCGGAAGACGACTTCAAGTACCTCAACCGTAACATAAGGAAGCTCTTCGGGATGAACAAGAACTTCAAGAATAAGGAGTGGTGCAACTCATGCAAGAAGTACCACTAGGTGTTGTAGTTAGCATGTTCTCCCCCTTTGTGCCTTTTGTAAAGTTACGACGAGGACATCGTAAGATCTAAGCATGGGGGGAGCTAGCTAGCTACCTTTTTAAAATTTTTGCTTAAAGTGGTGTTAGGTCGAGTCTTTAAGTTTTGAGTCAAGTGTGAGTTTTGTTTTATCTTTTTAGCTCGAAAGTGTCTTAATTTAGTGTTGAGTCAAGAAAAAGAAATAAAAAGTGTCTTATGCAAGTCTCTTGTTTCTTTTCTTGTTATGACTTTACTTTACCTTTGTTATTCGAGCATGAACTTGGTGATTAATCGTTTACCGTGGTGCTTAGTGGAAACTTACTTTTGTAAAGCACCCATATTCAAACTTTGATCTAGGACTTTGCTTCATCTATGCTTTTAGTAATGCTAACATTGGAGGCTTTAATTTCTTAAAAATTAAGAAAAACACCTTGCTATGAAGGTTAGCGATCTCTTTCTCCAAGTTGAGAGGTAATATCTATCCTATACAAAGCCTTTATATATATATGCTCCACCATAAGTGTTGTTTAGTATGATGAATTGGGTTAGGATTTTACTCTCTTGGGAGGTCTAATTTCAAGCAATGATCATGTCCTTGATGTATATCTTTTATTGCTAGCATCGTCATACATTCGGTAACGGGAATTTCACATTGAATGCCCCGTACACCACCGGATTCCATACCCAAACCCATAAACATCTTTTTATCATCTTACTCCTTGAACACAACCCATGTTCGAAGATTCGTTCAATTTCTAGGCATGATTTTATTTAAAATTCAGATTGTTATTCATGTTCAAAAGATGAGCAAAAAGCTTCGGAGAAGAAGATGAAGATGTGGAAAGAAGAAAAAAAATATATGTGTGTGTGGTGCGCACACAAGAAAAAGAAAAAAAAGGAGAAAAAGAAAAAGAAAAAAGAGAGAAGAAAAAGAAGAAAAAGAAAAGAAGGAAAATCCAAGGCAAAGCAAGAGAGGTATAGTGAAGGATGATAAGTCAAATAAAGATCAAAATAAGTGCAAGGGAGGATGCCACGATGTTGAGAACGAATCTTTGATATTCCATACCATGTGCAATCCGACATCGAGGACATCATTAGTGCCTTGAAGTCATTATTCTTTTTCCCTTTGCACATGTCCACCATTCTAAATCTTCTCATCCTTGACACCCCTACATTATGGTTTAATTCTCATGACCATTGGCTTGGGAGGTGAACAACCACTAGAGGATTTTCCTATCTTGATAATAGTTGTGCTAGCTTCACTAGCCACACCCATAGCTCCACCTTACTTTATAAATGAGAGACTTGTGGGAGGTGAGAGTTTATGAAATTATCTAGGATAGCCACTTTAAATGAGTGATATGTGAGAACTTGGAGAAGGACTTTGTCTAATGCTTTGTGCAGGAATTTTATTTCTAAAAGTTTGTAAAAACCCTCCGATGAAAGTAAGAAAGCAAGTATGGATGAAGTCGAAGATCTCTAGTGAAAAGGTATGAGTTGTGGGGTAAGTCTTGAATTGGTAATTTCTAAACGCCCATGTTTACATTATGATCTTTGTTTCATGTCTCTTATATTAAAGATGAATGATTGACTAACTTGAAAGGAAGGAATTGACGAAGCATGTTTCAACTCCGTGGATGAACAATTTTTGAGCAACTTGCTTGAGGACGCGCAAGATCTAAGCGTGGGGGATGTTGGTGGTCGATTTCCGTCAACCAAGAACACTTGTTATGTTATAGTTTGGATTTCATTTCGGAACTAACCCGCCACTAGGCATACTAATTATATAACAAGTTCATCGTTAGATGTGTGTTTTGGAGTATAATGTTTACACAGGAATTCATGCACTAAATGAGAAGAGTTGTACTCGGTTCGGAGGACGATTTATATGATAATCAAAGGACTCCGACCGTGCGTGAACTTGACTCCAAAGGTGGCAAGGGCCAACATGCTTCAATGAAGAACCTCTGAGGACCAAGATGAAAAGACCGGAAGATCATGCGTGAAGACCCCATAACTTGGTCGCGGGGATAATGACGTCCAAAGCCCATATCCGAAGGAGGAAAAACCCTAAAGTGCAAGAAATGACACGTGGCAAAAGACGGAGACGAACCGGGCTAGGAATGGGCCAGGCCGGCCGGCCCACCCCCATTCCAGTTCGGTTCGCCGCCGCCTTTCTTCGGTGATAATTTCACGGAACCCTAATTGTTTGGGAGAGGGAGCCATTCGCGAAAGACGACCAGAGAAGCCTCGGGAGATCAAACACAAGGAAGAGGGTTGATCGAGAGGGTGAAGATTCAAGAGGATCATCACAGAGGTCAACAGAGGCCACCACGAGGAAGGAGGACACCGAGGCCTTGCCACCTCGCCGCCGGAGTTGAAGGACAGCGAGAGACGGACTCCATCGGGGGCATCCACCATGCTCAACGGTGTCATGCCTAGCGTCTTGATGGGGTAAAGTAATCGTTTGTCCATGGAGTTGTAATGGATCTTGGTATGTAGTCACCCACTCTTGTTTGGATCTTTTATCAATCATACTTTCTTGTTGATGATGCTTAATATTTAAGGTTAGCTACCGTTTTCTTCGGGGTTGCTCCCGTAGATCACGTCAACGTATCGTGTTCATTAGGGTTAGCGACGATTACCTTCGCGTAGTGACATGTACGAGGGAAGGGAAACGCCTAATTCTTTGTTCATATCCTTAGATAGATTGGATCGGGGTTTTATCATGTTTCGGGTGATTGCATCTCAAGTACCTAGACTCCATGGGCATACGTTCTTCATACTCGTGAACCACCATTCTCTTTCTCTTTAACATAATCTAGGGTTAGTTTGTCTTTACTTTATAGATTAATCTTTACATCATAAAGTGCTTAATCAACTAAGTTAGTGTTAGGTTAAACGTAAGTAATTCCCTTGCTCCGTGGATTGACAAGAACCTAGGGGGTCCCCTCCCTTGGTGAAAAAGGCACCAAGTCACTCCATGTACTTGCGGTGAAGTTGAACGCGGTTTTGAACCGTCAACATGTACAAATGAAGAAAAAGAGATATTCAGAAGCTCCATTAAGTTTCCTTTCCAATGCATCAAGAATCAACGAGTTTGAAGACCCGTGAAAGGAGTTATGGTGAAAACATTAAGCGGTGCGCGTGCTGAAAACAGCTCAGCACATATTGCATCGCCGGAGTAAAACGGGCATAACTTTGTTGTCCGGAGTCCGATTTGAAAAAATAAATATTTGTTGGAGAGAAACTTTTGTGTACTATGCAATGGAGTAGAGTTTTGGTACACTTTCTGTTCTGGACATTAAGGAAAAAATTTGTGGAGTAGAGGCAACACCAAAGGGTGACAGAGGAGGAGAAAGCGATGATGTGAGATAGCTTGGGCAAGTCATCCATTGAACAAAAGTGATCATGCACGACATAGGAAGTGAATTAAAACTGCATGAGAACCTTTATTTCTTACATGAAGGTCCATGGCTTTGTGACAATGAGAAAGTATGTGAGAAAGTCGAGCTCTATGACTTTAAATGAAGCGCTTTTCGGGAGGCAACCCGTTCCTTTGTGTTTTTGTTTCTTTCTTAGAGAGAATAAATAGCACCATACTATCATTATTAATTTGTGGCTAATTAATCTAAGTTTAATTTTCTTTTTAGAACCACCATCATGTTCATATTTATTTATTTGCATACATTGCATTTTGTTATCGACATGATGTTTGTTTCCTTGCATATACATGTTTTGCATATAGGTAGGGATATGAGAAGCACTTTCTTAAGAGACTTAGCTCTCGAGATGGATCTGTCCGCTATTAGTCCTCCCCGTGGGGCGCCAGCCCATCCTAACTTTTTAGGGAGAGGCCAATGTGCTGGCAATGGGACCCGATCTGGTACGCAGGCGCGGAGGGTTCCAAAGGGTCCAACAGGCTGTCACCACTGCGGCCTACCTCTATCGTTACGCGAAACGCATGTGGTCTTCGTAGGATAACCAGAGCCCAGACACCACATCTGCACCCCAGATAACTACTATAGCGCGGTTACGTCTGTTGACCCGCTAACAATACTATAGCAACCCGTATAAATACGGAACCACGAACTAGAGAGAGAACGGAATCAAATCATACAAGTCATCGAGCTAAGGAGCAGAAAGAAAGCTATGGATGCAAACAAACGAGATACAGCAGACTTACTTAGCTAAACAGGATCAGAGCATGCAAACAAGTATATGAACTACTGAGCTAGCTCTAAAGGATCAAAGCCTTGTGTCATGAAGAACACAAGCCTCTAACTTATGATGAATGAGCTAAGAACACACGAACAAATCAAGCATGCATGATGTCCACTATAGTCTAAATAAGAAATACTGAAATACTCACTTTGATCTAAATGAAGAACGAGCATCCACGAGGACATCAACTCACTCCTCACCTCTACTCTACCTCTCAACTAATCCTAGTCTAGATCTCTTCTCAACACCATTCTACCACATAGAGGTGAGAATCACCTCACATGGGCAGAATTAGAGAGAGGGAGAGAGAGCTACACAAGAGAGAAGTGGAACTTGAGAGCTTGGTGGTGTGTGTGAAATGAGGCCCCTCCCCCTCTATTTATAGACAAGGGAGTGGCTTGCTCTGGGGCTCCTAGTGCTCCAAAACACCCCGAGATGCAGCCAAAAGCCAATGGGTGAGCAACACGTGGAAGGTGGGGATCAACCGACCATAGGTCGGTTCGGTCGATCCTAGGGTCGGCCAAAGCTCTCGGCCGGCCTTTTGGCCCGTGCTTCCTCTGGCTCGCTTCCATGTGGGCCCTAGTGCCCCTCCTCCGTGCATGGCAGGTTTCCAAGCGGTTTAGTTGGCAAAGTGGACCCATGGATCCATGTGATGCTGACATGGCAGCATATGATTCGTCGAGAGTTCTTCACATGGATTGGTGACATCATGGATCCAGGAGAATCCATGTGGCAGCCCCTGATTGGCCAGCATTTGAGTGCCTTGGATTGGAGTGGAGTGAATGTGCATGGATTCCTCTCATTTCTTATGCTAAATACCTGCATTCGAATAGACATCAACACTAGTGGAAAGTATTAGTTTAAGCTCCTATTCTAGTGTGGATGTGCAATTCATGCTTCAATTTGCAGGAGTTGACGGCCATAAAAATGGCACTTAACAGCCGTCAACAGCTACGGAGCAGAATGAAAGCTATGGATGCAAACAAACGAGATACAGCGGACTTACTTAGCTAAATAGGATCAGAGCATGCAAACAAGTATATAAACTACTGAGCTAGCTCTAAAGGATCGAAGCCTTGTGTCACGAAGAACACAAGCCTCTAACTTATGAACGAGCTAAGAACACAAGAACAAATCAAGCATGCATGATGTCCACAATAGTCTAAATAAGAAATGCTGAAATACTCACTTTTATCTAAATGAAGAACGAGCATCCACGAGGACATCAACTCACTCCTCACCCCTACTCTACCTCTCAACTAATCCTAGTCTAGATCTCTTCTCAACACCATTCTACCACATAGAGGTGAGAATCACCTCACATGGGCAGAATTAGAGAGGGGGAGAGAGAGAGAGCTACACAAGAGAGAAGTGGAACTTGAGAGCTTGGTGGTGTGTGTGAAATGGAGCCCCTCCCCTCCTATTTATAGACAAGGGGGTGGCTTGCTCCGAGGCTCCAAGTGCTCCAAAACACCCCGGGATGCAGCCAAGGACCAATGAGTGAGCACCACGTGAAGGGGGGAGATCAACCGACCCTAGGTCGGTTCGGCTGATCCTAGGGTCGGCCGAAGCTCTCGGCTCTCCATCTGGCGTGTGCTTCCTCTGGCTCGCTTCCATGTGGGCCCTAGTGCCTCTCCTTCGTGCATGGCACATTTCCTGGCAGTTCAGTTAGCAAAGTGGGCCCATGGATCCATGTGATGCTGACATGGCAGCGTGTAGTTCTTCACATGGATTGTTGACATCATGGATCCAGGAGAATCCATGTGGCAGCCCCTGATTGGCCAACATTTGAGTGCCTTGGATTGGAGTGGAATGAAAGTGCATGGATTCCTCTCATTTCTTATGCTAAATACCTGCATTCGAATAGACATCGACACTGGTGGAAAGTATGAGTTTAAGCTCCTATTCTAGTGTGGATGTGCAATTCATGCTCCAATTTGCAGGAGTTGACGGCCATAAAAATGGCACTTTTCAGCCGTCAACAGTTATGGAGCAGAAAGAAAGCTATGGATACAAACAAACGAGATACAGCGGACTTACTTAGCTAAACAGGATCAGAGCATGCAAACAAGTATATGAACTACTGAGCTAGCTCTAAAGGATCGAAGCCTTGTGTCACGAAGAACACAAGCCTCTAACTTATGAACGAGCTAAGAACACAAGAACAAATCAAGCATGAATGATGTCCACTATAGTCTAAATAACAAATGCTGAAATACTCCCTTTTATCTAAATGAAGAACGAGCATCCACGAGGACATCAACTCACTCCTCACCCCTACTCTACCTCTCAACTAATCCTAGTCTAGATCTCTTCTCAACACCATTCTACCACATAGAGGTGAGAATCACCTCACATGGACAGAATTAGAGAGAGGGAGAGAGAGCTACACAAGAGAGAAGTGGAACTTGAGAGCTTGGTGGTGTGTGTGAAATGAGGCCCCTCCCAATCTATTTATAGACAAGGGAGTGGCCTGCTCTGGGGCTCCAAGTGCTCCAAAACACCCCGAGATGCAGCCAAGAGCCAATGGGTGAGCAACACGTGGAAGGTGGGGATGAACCGACCCTAGGTCGGTTCGGCTGATCCTAGGGTCAGCCGAAGCTCCCGGCCGGCCTTTTGGCCCGTGCTTCCTCTCCATGTGGGCCCTAGTGCCCCTCCTCCGTGCATGGCACATTTCCTGGCGGTTTATTTAGCAAAGTGGGCCCATGGATCCATGTGATGCTGACGTGGCAGTGTATGATTCATCGAGAGTTCTTCACATGGATTGGTGACATCATGGATCCAGGAGAATCTATGTGGCAGCCCCTGATTGGCCAGCATTTGAGTGCCTTGGATTGGAGTGGAGTGAATGTGCATGGATTCCTCTCATTTCTTATGCTAAATACCTGCATTCGAATAGACATCGACACTGGTGGAAAGTATTAGTTTATGCTCCTATTCTAGTGTGGATGTGCAATTCATGCTTCAATTTGCAGGAGTTGACGGCCATAAAAATGGCACTTAACAGCCATCAACAGTGACCATTGGTTAAGCATACATGATCGAATTCAGAAGTTTAGGAGCATTGGAAAATCAAGACAAAAGCAAAGTAACATTCAATACATGGAGGTGTCAGGAGAAGATCACGAAGAACTACAAAAGATGGTAACACCTCCATGAACCTTCTCTTTTCCGAACACAAATGCATGTAAGTATGCCTTCAACCTCAACCGGTGCAACTTTTATTTTTCTCTTTTAACAATAACATGGCTACTAGGAGGACAACCTAGATTTTTTTATTTTTTAATAAAACAAGCATGACCAAGTGTTCGCCTCGGCGTAGTGGTTGTATTCCCCCTCTTATACTTTTTGTAAAATTACGACGAGGATGTCGTATGATCTAAGCGTGGGGGGAGCTAGCTCGTGCGAGTTATTTCCTTGTTTTTACTTGTTAGTTTTTTCTTTTATCTTTATTATTTGAGCATGAGCATTATACATATTTGTTTACTGTGGTGCTTAGTGGAAGTTTGCCTTTGAAAGTTTCCATACTCAACTAATCTAGGACCTCACTTTGACTATGCTACGATTAATACTAAGATTGGAGCAATCTATTTTTGAAAAATTATGAAAACCCTTCGCAATAAAGGTTAGCAATTCTTTTTCCAAGTTGATAGACAAGTTTATCCTATACAAAGCCTACATTATATATCCTCCACCATAAGTGTTGTTAGCATGATGAATTGGGTTAGGATTTTTCTATCTTGGGAGGTCTAATTTCGAGCAATGATCATATCCTTGTTGTTATATCTTTTATTGCTTGCCTCATCATACATTCGGTAATGAGACTTTCACATTGAAAGGCCCGTATATCACCGAATTCCATACTCAAACCATAGACATCTTTTCATTATCTTATTCCTTGAACACAACTATACCCAAAGATCCATTCTGTTTTTAGGTAAAGATTTATTTAAAATTCAGATTGTGGTTCATGTCAAGGAGACGAGCGAAAGGCTTCGGAAAGAGATCAAGATGTCAAGAAAAGAGGAAAGAAATGTGTGTGTGTGTGTGTGTGTGTGTGTGTGTGTGTGTGTGTGTGTGTGTGTGTGTGTGTGTGTGTGTGTGTGTGTGTGTGTGTGTGTGTGTGTGTGTGTGTGTGTGTGTGTGTGTGTGTGTGTGTGTGTGTGTGTGTGAAGAGAAAAAAGAGAAAAGAAAAAAAAGAAAAAAAAGAGAAGAGGAAGAGAAAGAGAAAAAGAGGAGAAATTCAAGGCAAATCAAAGAAGATATAATGAGGGATGATGAATCAAATAAAGATCAAGAGAAGTGCAAGGAAGGATGCGACGATGTTGAGAACGAGTCTTCGATATTCCAACCATGTGCAATCCGACATCGAGGACATCATTAGTGCCTTGAAGTCATTATTCTTTTTCCCTTTGCACATGTCCACCATTCTAAATCTTGTCATCCTTGATACCCTCACATTATGTTTTAATTCTCATGATGATTGGCTCAGAAGGTGAACGACCATTAGAGGATTTTCTTAGCTTGACAATATTTGTGTCAACTTCACTATCCATACCCATAGCTCCACCTTACATTATAAGTGAGAGACTTATGGGAGGTGAGAGTTTATGAATTATCTAGGATAACCACTTTAAATGAGCAACATGTGAGAACTTGGAGAAGGACTTTGTCTAATACTTAATGCAGGAATTTTATTTTAAAAGTCCATGAAAACTCTCCGATGGAAGTAAAAAAGTAAGTACGGTTGGAGTTGAGGATCTCTAGTGAAAGGTATGAGTTGTGGGGTAAGTCTTGAATTGGTAAATTTCTAAATGCCTATGTTTACATTGTGATCTTTGTCTCATGTTTCTTATATTAAAGATGAAGGATTGACTAACTTGTAAGGAAAGATTTGACGAAGCACGTTTCAACTCCATGGATGAATAATTTTGTGAGCAACTTGCTTGAGGACGAGCAAGATCTAAGCATGGGGGGTTTTGGCGGTCGATTTCCGTCAACCTAGAGCACTTGTTACACTATGGTTTGAGCTTTGTTTTGGAACTAACCCGCCACTAGGCATACTAATGATGTAACAAAGTTCATCTTCCTATGTGCATTTTGAAGTATGATGTGTTTGCAGGAAAACGAGAGATTAAAGGACGGATTCGCATCAAGTTCAAAAGGGTAATCAAGGTGTTCCGTTCGTGCTCAAGTACAAGTCGAATCTACTACCAAAGGTGGCAAGGACCAAGCGAGGACCAAGCCGAAAAGATCGGACTTCATACGACAAGACCCCCTAACTTTGTCATGGGGATAAAGATGCGAAAAAAACACCTACGAAGGGTTAAAAAGTAAGGATGACAAGAGGACCCGCGAGGAGGAAGGCCGGGCCGAGCTGGCCCTAGGCCGGCCGGCCCACCCCCTTCTGTCACCGGTTCGGGCCCCCGTTTCTTGAGCGCGAAGTTGATGGAACCCTAAGTTGTTGCCGACACCGCCATTCGCCAGAGACACCAATAAATACCTCTGAGGTCGACCAAAAGAGAGAGCCGTCACGGGGGGTGGAGGAGAGCCGAGAGGGAGCCGCCGGAGAGTCGATGGGAGGCGCTTGGGTGAGATTTCCAGAGATAATTCGCTAAGTCCAAAGCCCCAAGGAGATCACCACAAGGAGGAGGACACTGAGGCCTTGCCGTGCTGTCGTCGGAGTTGGAGGACGGCGAGGATAAATCTTCATCGGAGGCGTCTACCACGTCCAACGGTACCATGCTTAGCGTTTTGATGGAGTAGATTCATCGTTTGTCCATGGAGTTGTAATGGATCTTGGTTTGTAATCGTCGACTCTTGTTTGGAATTTAATCTATCACTTCCTCATTGATGATGCTTTAATGCTTAAGGTTTGGCCACCATGCTTTTCGGGTCGCTCTCGTAGATTGCATCAATGTTTTGTGTTGATCTAGGCTTAGTGTCGATTTTACCTTCGCGTAGTGACAAGTACGAGGGGAGGGAAAAGGCTAAACCTTGTTCACATGTTTAGATAGATTAGATCGGTTTTATCATGCTTGGCAATTGCATCTTCATGTATCCCTAGACTCAATGGGCAAATGTTATCCATAACTTGTGTATCTCACGTCTCTCGTTTGACCTAGATTAGATTGGTTTTGACTTTTCTTAGTTCATAGATTAGATTGTATTTAATTCAGAGATTAATCTTTCATCCAAAGGTTTACATCAACTAGATTAGTACTTTGTTAAGCGCTAACAATTCCCTTGCTGCGTGGATTGAAAAGAACCTTTGGACTCCCCTAGGTGAAAAAGGCTACAAGTGACCCGTGCACTTGCGGTGAACCTTGACGCGTTATTGAACCATCAACACCCATAGAATATGTTTCCTGTATCTATCAATTTGCTCAATCACAGCGAGGGGCATCGTGCTAATAACGTGTTATAATACATGTCGTCAACGTCGGATCATCTCTCTCACACAAGAACACAATGTAACACAACAACAAGTACGAGAGACAAATCTTTATTTCTCAATTGGATGATTTACAATGAAGATGTCCCTCGTATATATACTCCGAACTTATCCTAGAGTTTTGGTAAGAACCCACAAACAATCGGACTAGGACTAGGACTTCTAGTCCTACTATGTATCTCAGCTTCTATATCCTGAGATCGAGTCCTGATGTTTTACAATAGAGACAAAGTAGAATTACTAATAATGATGCATCTACTCCGACTATAGCTTCCGGGAGACGTCTTAAGAGGCTTAAGACTGGGCAGAATGAAAATAAGAATAGTGAAGGTACACTTGCAGTGACACATCCTGGAGATGGAAAACCCAGTGAGAATGCGTGGGTTGGAAATACTCACGTCGGGAAACCGGAAATTCCTGATTTAAATATGGAAATTGATCAGGATGAATGTGAAAGAATAATGGAGAATTCAACAAACTATGTTGAAACAGAAAAAATATATGATAGAAAGACTACTAATGTTGACATATATTTTGCTGAGAAGATTGCAAAAATTGATCTAGATCCGGCGCCTAAGTCAATAATAGAATGCAAGAAACATTCTGACTGGCCCAAATGGAAAGAAGCAATCGCGGCTGAATTGATCTCGCTCAATAAAAGACAAGTATTCGGACCCGTAGATCGAACCCCTGAAGGGATATTCCTTGTAGGACATAAATGGGTGTTCGTTCAAAAGAGAAACAAAAATAACTAGGTGGTACATTACAAAGTGAGATCAGTAGCACAAGGGTTTACGCAGAGACCCGACATCGATTTCGATGAAACTTATTCTCCTGTAATGGATGGAATCACATTCCGATATTTAATATCTATGGCAGCAAGTATGAACTTGCAAATGAAATTAATGGATATCGTGACAACAGATTTATATGGGTCACCTGATGCAAATATTTATATGAAAGTCCCTAGAGAAATTTATGTTCCTAATCCAGCAAAGCGTAACATGTATAGTGTGAAATTACAAAGGTCACTTTATGGCTTAAAACAATCCGGAAGAATGTGGTATAATCGTCTTAGCGATTTTCTTGAAGAAAAGGGATTCCGGAAGAATGATGATTGTCCTTGTGTGTTCATACGAAAATCTAAGAAAGGTTTTTGTATAATATCAGTCTATGTTGATGACCTGAATATCATCAGAACTGCATAGGATATTGAAGAAGCTAGTTCATACCTAAAATCTGAATTTGAAATGAAAGATTTAGGTAAGACTAAATTTTCTTTAGGCCTGCAGTTAGAACAGACCCAAGAAGGGATTTTAGTGCACCAGCCTGCTTATACCAAGAAGGTATTAGAAAGATTTCATCATGAAAATGCACACCCAAAACGTACACCCATGATAGGGTGATCTCTTGACATAGAGAAAGACCCTTTTAGACCGGGAGAAGAAGGAGGGAATTGTTGGGATCCGAATATCCCTACTTAAGTGTCAATGGAGCATTAATGTACCTAGCAAATAGTACTAGGCCTGATATTGCATTTGTTGTCAACCTATTGTCAAGGTTCAGCTCGGCTCCAACCAAAAGGCATTGGAGTGGCATTAAAAGAATACTAGTATCTTCAGAATAAGATTGATGTAGTCAACTAGTATCTGCTATGCCAACACAAAATACTGAACGCGCTATATAGTGTTAGGTATTCATCTTCAATATGATCATTTTCTTAGTTTGTGAGGTATTTTACCATAATGGTATTCTTCTCAGAATTCTATGTAGATTGTAATAAATTATTTGACAAGTTCAGTTGATCGAAAACCAATAGGTGTCCCCGTATTTTAGCTGATACATGATGCAATCACGTACCGAACTGCTTATCCTTTTGGTGTTGGAGTGTTGCCCATTATTGGATGACGTTTTGTTTAGTTGTTTTGTCACTGGCAGATCATAAATAAAGTGTCCCGTGGACTGAGTTTGATTGTTAGAATTGTGATCATTGCATATGTTTTGCTCATTTGTGGTCTATTTAAACTTTTCACCAATTTGTTAGGGCAACTCCAACCCACCCCTCTTCTCCACCCTCACCTCATATTTGAGAGCTCAAAGACAAAAAAACGCCTCCAACCCAACTCTCATCCGCCCCCCGACGGATGAGAGTCTCATTTTTCCCCTCTCAACCCTCAGTTGTAGGAGGTCCTCTTCCGCCCTCTCATCCGTCGACGGCACCAACGGCCGGCCCTCCCGCGTGTCCACGGAGCTTTCCGGTGGCGATGCTGTAACATCCCGCAATTTTATTACGGAATGTTAATAATAAAAATGAGGATTTAAAATTTTTGATGAATTATTTGAGTGTTTATCAATTTAATTAAGGACGCCTTCCATTTTCTCTCCTATAATTCCTAGATTTATTTTTGAATTAAATAAAATTTCTAGGAAATATAAAATGTTAGTGTGAGAAACTTGGAGTTCATTTGGTTTTATTTGGAGTTTATTTGTGTGGGTTTCAAATTTGAATTCATATTCAAATTTGAACCAAAATTAGAGAAAGGTTTAGAAGGAAAAGAAAAAGGAAGAGGGGGGAACCCTGCTGGGCCTCGAATCCAACCGAGAAGTCTGGTGGACCACCTCCTTCTCTTTTTTTGCGATCACCGCGCATCCCCGCACTTCCCCGGTTCAGCCCACCACGGCCCGTCTAGCGCCGGCCCACGCACCACCTACCACCCCGCGCGCTCAGACGCTGCCAAGCGGGCCCGCATGGACGTCACGCTCTCGTCAGCGCTCGCGTCACCCCGTCTCCCTCCTTTCACCTTTAGCTGACGCCGGCGCGCCAAAGCGAGGCCGCGCCGCCCATGGCCGCCGTCGCGACGCGCCCCCACGTGCATCTTTACATCCCGGTCGTCCACGTGCCCCGCTCCGCCCCTTGCCTATAAGAGGCCGCCGCCGCAACCCTCGGAGCCTCCCAACCCTAGCCGCCTTGGGGACTTGTCCCTTGTCCACACCGCCCGCTCGCCAGAGGAGAAGGAGAAGGGGGAAGAGGAGAAGAAGCCTGAGGCCGTCCGCGGGAGAGTCGCCGACACCGCCACGAGGACCGGAGGCCGCCCGTGGAGCCGCTGGTCGCCGCGAGGCCACGAACCACGACGCTGACCACATCCCCTGCTTCCTCTGTCCGCGCTGTCGTCTTCCTCCTCGCCGACGAACCCGCTCCGCCCCTCTACACCAACGCCTGCACATCGGCCAGTGGCCACCAAGGTGAGGTCATCCGCCCTTGCTCCTCAGTTGTGGCCCGGCCTTCGAGCCGAGGGCGGGATCGATCACGCCGCGACCGTGTCGCCGCCGTAGCCTCGCCGCCGCGCTCGCGCTGCTGTGAAGCCGGCCTTCGTGCCGTGCTGGGAAGCTCTTGCAGGTGCTGCAACCGTCACCATGCTCGCGTGCACATGCCTCCACACCACTCCTTGCCTCACACCTGCCCGTCGCCGACACGCACCGCTGCCGTCGTGCACTGGCGTACCTCGCCGCCGGCCTGCATAACGGCGCGCACACGAGCCGGGGATCTCCCCGTCCACTGCTTGCATGCCTTCGCGCCCGCCTCGCCGTCTAGGACATTGTGCACCCACGCCCAACACTACTCCACGGTCGGAGCCCACGCCTCGCCGTCGCCGCGCCGGCAAGGAGCTTGGCCATGGTCACGCCGGCGCGGTATGCACTGACAAGAGGGCAAAAGCCCAGTTTTTGGGTCCCTTTGCATTGCCTTGATGCACGCACACACTCATCCAGTGTTTAGGCTCACCCACACGCCATCGCCAGTGCTCGCCGCCGAGCGCCCGCGCGACTGCTCCGCCGCCGTCCCATGTCCCGCCGCGGCCGCGCCATACCCCGGCCCTAGGCCATCCCTTCTTACACGATCTAGACCACCTGGTGCACCTCGTAAGCCCCATGCCGTTTGTTGGTTGGCCGGACGCGTCTCACCGCCGGCGACCCTCTGGCCGCGCCGCCGCTCCTTAGGGGCAAACCGTCGAGCACCTCACTGCGCCGGCCCAGAAAACCCCAGGGGTTTTGCCACATGCCCACACACACGTGCACGTGCTCGCAAAGAATCCGCCGGGATCCCGTGCGTCGGCCCACTCGCGGGCAGGCCACACACGTGCACACGCCGCGCCGCGCCCCAGGGATCCTCCCAGGGATCCGCTGCGCGGGGCCACGCGCGCTGCCACGCGGCAGCCACGTGTGCAGGCGTCGGCTATAAGCCGCCCGGTGGCAGCCACGTGGGCGGGTTGAGCTGGCCTGCAGCTGGCCATGAGCCCCTTTAGAGACAGCAAGAGTTAGGGAAGAGCTAGCCTAGAGTCTGCTATATTGTGTATGCGTATTTTAATTTCAGAAATCTATTTAAACTTTGGAAATTCATATTAAATCCATTTTAGCTCCGAAAAATATGAAACTTCTTCTGAAAATCTTCTAAAAATCCAAACTCCGCGCTAGGCTAGAGTTTGCCTCTTTTTGGGTCTTATTTGTTCCTTCTCTTGGATTTATTGCAATTAGCTGCCGAGTTATTTATTTAAATACGATTCTAGGAGTAGCCGGAGCCGGAGAGCTGAACTAGGACTACGACGACGACCTCGGCAACGATGACTACTCGCACCCAGGTTCACGCCCGACCATTCTTTGAATGCCCATTAGGCATGGCTATTAGAACTGCTAGTGCTTTAATTACTGCATAGTGATGGATATGATGAACCCGTGCATAGCCTCTTTTACATACTTGTCCTAGATTGACCTACTACTACTACTTTACTCATGCTAGATGATGTGCTGAGCTTGCTATGCATGTGTTCGGATTATTGTGGTAGTTTCTTGGCATGTGTGGGGAAAACCGGTAGGAGAAGGTGTTTTTGGGATATTTTGACGGGGGTGAGCTCAAGGCAACCCGATCTGGGATCGGGGGCCAGGGATCGTCTTCTCGGACGTTGCCCAGTTTGGTGCCTATGGCGGGTACATTGTTTTAGGAGCACAGGTGTTGGGGTTTTTGTGATGACTTGGAGGATAGGAGCTCGCCCCGGTCTGAAACCGAGTGGGTCGCCTGTTACACGGGACTTTCGTACACACCACCTCGCCGAGAGTGGGGATAGGGCCGCTCGACCCTAGCAACTGCGATGCCATACCTGCCAGTAGGATAGAGGGTATCAGTGAGAGGGTTAGGGTGAAGTCCCTTCCCTTTGGGCGCTCCCCGTGCGGCCACACGGGGGCATTTTCACAGTTCTGGGACGGACCTTTGCGAAGGACCGCGACGAGACCCAGATGTAGGATGGAATCGTAACTCCTAGGTGTTCGTTCGGTAGGGTAGGCTCGGTCGGCCGTACAACGACCGGGTGCTATTCCGAGTTGGGTACTGGTGTACACGCTCTGCAGAGTTTAGATCTATACGTATAGCCGCGTCCTCGGTTATGGACATGCCCGTTGTTTCTCCGACTCTTACATTTTGGGATTTCTACCTTCCCCCTTATAGGATGAGAGTGTATTGGTGAGGCATGGTTGTATTCGGGGAGAGGAGAGTTGCTCCCTCTGCCTCGCGGATCTGGGTGTAACCATTGAGGTCCGAGGAGTGGGAGTTCTCGCACCGACCCTAGATGGAGATAGGTGATGGTGACGGTGATCTGGGTGACCAGATGTATCCGTTTGCGGATGAGAGATATGGGATATGGTGGATTTATGGAGATATTACTCTATTTATACTGCTGCTGCATAGGAAACCCAGCTACTACCTTGATATGCTCTTTCCCCTTAGAAGTAGGCCACTTAAAGCTTGCATACGGTTGGTGATGTGGACCTATCCCGAACCTTGGGGATAGCCCCTGAGCTTGCAGGGTACGAATCCGACTACGACAACAACGCCGACGGTTGGTATGACTGAGGGGGCACGCCGCTTCGCTCAAGGATGCCTGTGGGAGATGACTGAAGGCGGAGACACCTTCTGGAAGCTAGCTACCGCTCCGTAGGCTCTTATTTCTGTTATTCTGCCAAGAGGCGTGTATTGATGTACTCCGATTATTCAGGACATGTAATAATCAGATTATTATTCGTACTTTGATGCCTTATTTCGTTGTATGGCTGTGATATTTATCTGTGATGAATGCCTGTGCGTGATAGCGTCTGATCCAGGGACTATCACGAGACAGAATGCTGGGTTTTCTGTTTTTGAAAACCCAGGGCGTTTCAGATGCAGTCTAGGGGAGGGAGGGAGAGAGGAGAAATCGTACCTGCAGATCGGCACAGTTGGGGTCGATGGCGGCCCCGTCCTCCGGCCACGGCCATGAGAGCCGGCGGCACCCCTCCCGACAGCCGTAGGGTCAGCGGCGCCCTGACCCGCGGCCACGCCCATGGGGGACGGCAGCGCCCCGACCCGCGGTCGCGCATGGGTCCGACGTCTGCTGCCCCGCCCTGGTGCCGATGGGGTCCAGCGGCGGCCTCCCCATGGGGGCGAGTCGGCACGGAGAGGAGCTCCGGGCCGTCGAGGAAGCTCCCCATGGAGGCCGGCGCAGGGAGCTTTAGGCCGGCTGCGGGAGGCCGGAGAGAGAGAGAAGCAGGACGGATCGAGAGAGGGTGGGGATCGGGACTCGGGAGAGAGGGGGTAGGGATGGGGCGGTTAAAAGGAAATTAACTAATGACGGGTGGGGTCCGCTTGTAAGAGGGAATAAAAGAATAAATTTGGTTAGAGTAAGGGGGTATATGAGAGTTGGGATGGAGTTGAAGGAAAATAGAAGCCTCAAATGTAGATGAGAGATCCTCATATAGGTTAATAATGACTCAAATTTAAGAGGTCGATTGGAGTTACCCTTACCTGTTAGTTTGCCGACGATGCTCAAGTTGTGAACTCAAATCACGGTGTAGACGATGAATTCTTCTTATCGTAAACTTGTTATTATTACATATGTTTTGCTCGTCCGTGATCTCATATTTAAACTTTCCGCTCAGTTGTTATGATGCGAAGTTCTGAACTCAAAATCACTGTGTAATGCGTATGATACACAATCTTTATTCCTCCCCCAAGTGAAAACTTAAAAAAAAAAACGAAAGTAAGTTTGTGGGCCTGTCTATGCTGTAGCCCACATGCTGCCGTTGTTCGGCCACCCATCCAAAAGAAAGGAAAAAGTTCATATTACCTCCCTCAACTTCTGCGAAAGTCAGCTTTTCCTCCCTAAACTAGAAAACTGGATGTTTGTGTTTCTTGAACTATTGAAACAGATCGATTTACCTCCCTAAGCGATTTTCAAAGCGGTTTTTTTTTATGTGGTGTTGCCTCAGCTGGCTTATGTGGCGCCATGTCAGCAATGAGAGGTAAATTGAACTTTCATGATAGTTCAGGGAGCTCCATTATAAAAATATATAGAAATAATTTTTATTCTTTTATTTACTGATTTTTTATTGGATTTCACTCCACCGACGGTTGGGAACTACTACTTCGCTGGGTAAATTTTGGATGTGCTCTAATAAGCTAATTTTCACTATTTTTGTTTGTATTTTTTCCTGTTATTCTATACATGTATTATTATTTCTATTTCTACCTACTGAAGGTATTCATCATTCTAACAGAATGACAACAGCCTCGTGTATAGGAACAAGATTATAGCTTAGCTACCTATCTAATTTATTGTAAAAATTTCGAGATCCGCGATTGGACATGAAAAATAAAAATACTTTTTCTTGGTTAAAGGAACAGAAGATTTGTCTGGGATTGGACATGGAAATACTTTTTGGTGGTCTGATGCCTCTCTTTTGAGAGGTCTGAAGCTAGAATATTTTTGTCATTATCTAAAAGCATGAATGGAAGAAAGGAATAGAAAGAAATAACCATGATATTTTTACTTAAAACAAACTTTATATGATTTTTATATTAAATATCATTTTACAATGTGTAAATGTACATTTATTCTATGAATTGTTTTTGAATTTTTCAGGGAAAAATATTTATATATTTTTAATAACTTCTAATGAACCTCCCTGAACTATCATGAAAGTACAATTTATCTCCCTATGGCTGATGTGGCGTCACGTAAACCAGCTGACGCACTGCCACGTCAGCAAAACCGCTTTGAAAACCGCTTAGGGAGGTAAATCGACATGTTTCAATAGTTTGAGGAGCACAAACATCCAGTTTTCTGATTTAGGGAGGAAAATCTGACTATGACTGAAGTTGAGTGACGTAATATGGACTTTTTTCAAAAAAAAAAAGTGTGTGCACACACATGAAAGAGGCCCATGTTTCAACCCAAAACGCGGAAGTTGCAGTGCTATACTGCACTACTGGTCTACTACTACTGCTCATCATCGCGCGGAACGGGAATCTGCATTGAGCAATATTTCTGAAATGCTGATCAATATTTCTGAACCGCCGAACGAACACGGCGGAGCAGAGGCGCGCCGGAGCAGCTGCTGCAGGCTGCAGCAATGGGCAACAACGTACGTTTTCGATCAGAAGCTGATCGATGCTTGTGCTACCAAAATTCCACCTCGTGGAAATCGCTTCTCGCATTGGTTATCCTCCTGCGTCAATCGCTTTTCATCTTTCTTTTCAATTACCAGTCAACAGTATTTTTCTCTCGTACCAAATCAGCATCACAACCACCAATCATCTACCAGTTGACAACATTTTTCTCTCATAACGAATCAGAATCAACCACTAACGACTGGCCAGCCGAACAAGTCCCGCATGTCCGTCCGTCGGGCCGACAGTCCAAAACCAAAGGCTTGGACGACGATGCTTGTTGGAAAAAGCAGGCTTAGACGTCGTTCAAAGCTGCAAGGAAAGTTCAGGAACGAAAGCACCACATAGTATATACCTGCATGTGTGAGCTTCCTTATCGATCGAGCTTCTTCCATTCTACAGTACTGGAATAATAATCTCTAAAGCTCACCCACTATATGCAGACCTGATCGAAATCGAACTTGTCGCAGCCTCACAGGGTACGACTGTACACACGACATGGATCAGTCATCAGTCACTAGTGCGATGCCACAAAAGACATGCTTGATTTCGATCGCCGCTAGTGCGAAGCCTTTTTTCTCACATAGGCAGCCTGCTTTATCAGTAACTTTTTTTCTGAGTGGAGTAGTGCAGTTTCAGATCATATATCTCATAGTCATCCGTCCGCTAAAAAAACACACTTCCAGAAAAGATAAAGCTATACTAATACTAGTGATCACGCCACATGTACGTGTGCTCCTGGCTGGGCAACCTGGCCACATCCCAATTAAAGCGCCCCCCGAACATACCTAAAACCGGACTAATCTATCACGCCCTGACGCCGTATAAAGGCGCAACGCGACAAGGCGATCCGGTCGACGATCTCTCCGGCGGCGATGATCGTCGCACCCCGGCCGGCCGGCGGCTGAATCGTCCGACGAGACGACGAGAACGCCGACCTGCCAGCTTCTCCACCGAGATAAGCAAAGCACATTATGCTCTCCACACCATCACCTCATCACATCACTCTGCTGCCGGCCGGCCGGGCTGCTGCTAGCTGCTTTCTTTGCATTGGGACCAGCTAGCAGCCGAGGTTTTGCCCATCGACGACGACGACGACTCGCCGTGGCCGGGGGACTCAGCTGGGTGCGGGATGAGTCACCGGCGAGGTCGCGACCACGACCGAACTCTCTCGCTCTCGATCGCGAGGACCGGGGCCGGGATAACTACAGGTTGCGGTGTGAGCGTGACCGGACGCAGAGTGTGTGGAGAGATAAAGTGGCATCTTTGTCTCTCCGGGGGGCTTTTTCTTTTTCGCCTCGTGTCTTTTCGGTTCGGTCATTGTGAGCAAGATCGGGCCTAGTGATCGGGTGGCTCACTGGCTCGTGTCAGCGTCTCGTCAGCGAGTCACACAGTTTGGAGGAACTGCATGCACTGGAGTTGTGTGTCTTGTCGCAACAGCAACAGCTCAGCTGTGCTCGTGCTCGTCGCCGGGCCAGGGAGCGAGCATGCGAGCAAGGGCTAATCACACATACAGGGCTGGGGGGCACGCACGTGTGCAGCTAGTTTCCTGTCCCGAAGGAAGATGCTACGATCATGCGGTGCCAACCTCCTCCTGATCGATTGATGCCAAGGGTTAGTTGAGATACGACGGCACCCAATAATTGAGAGGTGTCTATTCCACTTCCGTAGCCAACTTGGAGCGTCAACTTGTGGTCGCCAGATATTCGCAATCACATATCCGATGGATTTTGAAATGCACTGATTCAGAAAAGTTTTTACGAGATTATTCGCTTATTTTCGATTTTGTTAAGCATATATAAGCGAGAATTTAATTCCACCGAAATGCTTTGCTTATCGATTCTCGCTTATATAGTAAGCCGCTTCACAGATTTGTAGTGAGCCGCTTCAAAGATTTAATTTGTACCTTAATGTAGTGGTAGCCAATAAAGAGTTGCTACTTGCTAGCATGCATATATCTAATCAATCTGATACTGTTTTTGCAGTGATTGTTATCACAAATAAGGATTCATGCTCTGAAATCTGAATATTATTTATAGGACTTATTAGTTCAGATATAAGGAATTCTGGATTCTTTCTCTTCACATGTCACATGGAGGGTGACCGAACTATGTAAAAAAAAAAAGAACTATGTAGGAGTACCTTATCAGTCTCTATACATACAGGCTGTAAAGTTTTTCTAGGGGATTTTGTTCCAAGAATCTATCAGCCTATGTTGTCCTTCATTCTGTCAAGAGAAATTCTGATGCCCTAGCTAGAAAACCTTAGCCAGTTGCATATATCTCGAACCGTTCGTTTTCTATCAAACCCTAGCTACAAAACCCAGAGTCCTCTGTTCTCTTCGTTCCATCCTGTCAAGGAGACGTGAAATCCTGGCACCTGATCCATGCCCTATCAAACAATGTACTAGTACTCCCTCCGTCCCAAAATAAACGCAATTGGAGGACTGGGCACAAAAACCAATGTATGTGTGAAATTACGAAAATACCCTTGCAAAATATCAACTCGTCCCCCCTCCGTATGCACAGATCCTTCTTCCTCCTTGCTCTTCCTACACAATATCAACTCTGCCGCCGCCCCGGCACCCCCGCTGCCTCCTTTCTCCCCCTCCCCCCCTCTTCCCCGGCGCGGGGGCCTCCTGGTGTGACAGGCACTCGTGGCCTCCTCCTCCCCGCGGACCCCGAGCTTGCGGTCCGCTTCCTACCACGCCAGCTAGCAGATCGAGGACGAGAGGCCGGAGGAGGGAGGAGGCCGGCCGCTGCAGATGGAGAGGAGGGGGCGCGGCGCCGGGATGGGGCCAGCAGGTGGACGACGCAGATCCACCCCACGGGCGGCTGCGGGGACCTTGCTCCGTCGCCGGAGAGGGAGGGAATCACCGTCGCCGGAGGCTGTCGGACGCCCCTGCTAGAGTCTTTCTGCGGTCGTCCCTGCCGGTTGTCGTCGTCCTTGCAGTAGCCTTTCTGCCCACCGCTCCCTTGCTTCTCCGCCAATCCTATGTGTCGCTTCAGCGACGGATTGGCGAGGTGTCGCTGAAGCGCGCCTGTCGCGATTTTTTTTTTCGTTTTTTGCTCGTGGCCTTTCCGTTGCGGTGTTTTTTTTTCCTTTTTTTGCTCGCGGTCTTTTTTTTCTTTTTCGTTTTTTGCTGCGTGAACATTTTTTCCTTTTTTTCGTTTTTTCTTTTTCGTTTTTTTATTTTTCGGTTCGTTTTTTCTTTTCTTTTTCGTTTTTTTTGCTGCGTGGACATTTTTTTTCTTTTTCGTTTTTTATTTTTCGGTTCGTTTTTTCTTTTTTCTTACTGTTTCCTTTTTTCCCTTCGGTTGGGCAACCGCGCGGACTTTTTTTTCTTTTTCGTTTTTATCTTTTTCTTACTGTTTCGGTTTTTTTTTCACACCAATAAAATAAAAAATTCTACCAATCACAAGTTTTAAACCTCAGACCTTCAACTAAACAAGACAGTTAGCAACCATTGCACCACACAATACTTTGTGACTACATAGAGTTACAGTTCATTTTAAGCTGTTTTTTATTTTTATTTTTTTTCTCTCTTTCTAGTTTTTATTTTTATTTTTATTCCCTTAGTTTATTTATTTATTTTGATAATTTCTCTATTTGTTCAAGATGATATATAAACTTGTTCGGACTATACTAGGATCTTGTTCTGACAGTTATTCTTATTTGTTTGACACTTTATTTTGTTTGTTCGAGAAGACATATAAAATTATTCTGGTTATAATAATAAGTTGTTCTGGCTATATAATACAGTGTTCTGACTATAATAATAACTTGTTCCGTCTATAATAATAATTTGTTCTGACTCTTGTTCTGATTTGTTCTGACACTATATTTGTTCTACGTATAATAGAATCTTGTTCTGACAGTTGTTCTCATTTATTCTGACATTTTATTTGTTTTGTTCTGTCTATAATAAAATATATAACATTAATTAAAAAATACGAATAAAAAAAGTTTGTCAAAATATAGTCAAGTGGGATCTTGTTTCGAAGTTTTTATTGTCAGAAATCCAATGGTGCAATCGGAATTTAATTTTGATGTTTGGTTTGTGATTTATAGATTTTTTAAACTTCAAATAACTTTAGATGACGATGACATCATTACTTTAGACTTTTTTACATGCATGCATTTACCCACCCTGCGCCTCTGTTTTCCGGCTTTCCTTCAGCGACAAGAAGTCTTTTTGTCGCTGAAGTGATGTCTAGGAGCGCCCTTGCTTCTCTCCTCTCTCTCCGGCAGCTAGGAAGTAGCGCGCGGCTGCCATGGCAGGGCAGAGGGCCTGCGATGCCGCGGCATGCGAGATCGGAAAGCTGCCCTTGCGCCGTGCCCAACAAATTCCGCCGCTGCCTTGCCGTGGCCGTCGCCGGGAGCTGGAGATTGGACTGGTGCGGAGTGGTGGTGGGAGGAAATGTGCGGAAGGGAATGTGTCCACGCGGTTGTGGCTTTCTTTTTTTAATGACAGATAGCTACTAGTGATTGTGGGTCCCACGTCTGGTTCCATAGTGTGCGGTTATTCTGGGAAAAATTTCAAACCGCACAAGTGCAGTCTTTTTAGGACTGAGGGAGTACGTATTAGTCATTTGCACTAATTAACCTGGGACCGTTCTTTCTCGCGGTTCCAACGAAGTGTCCTGTCTGCACCTATTTCGACTGAAAGGAACTCACCGACGACGCGATCCTGACGCAAGTTCTGCATTCTGAAATCCAAAAGGCATCACCGTTCCTAATTCCGATTCCGAAAACTTGTACGGTTGGCAAGCGCAAACCAAAACTTTGCTCACGAAACCGATTCTCGGTTCAGTCTTTCGTAGGTGTTCATTCGCAACCACAGCAGCAAAGGCCAAGGCATTTCCGTCAGGGAGTGCAGTGTTTTGCGAAACAGAAGCAGAGTTTCGGTTTCCCCCCGTGTTGTTCTGTGAGAGGTGAAAATTTTAGGGAAAGTAGTGAAAATTTTGCATTGAGAAACGTGTTTTGTGAGAGGTAACACGGTCTGCAATACGAAAATTTTTGGGACTTTTGGGAACTAAACAGGCCTGTGTTTTGGCACAGCTGCCGTGGTTTCCCTCCATATGATCCCTGAAAATGGCAGCGCAGTGGTGCACTTTCGACGTGGCTTGGAGGTGCTCGGTACTACGGTGCCGTTTGCATGTAGGAGAGCAGGCCGACGGCGACAGGAGCATCTTATTTTTGGGCCCAACGATGGAGACGACGATGAGGCCGTTAGCTTTTGTTCAGCCAGATGATGGATATCTCTAGGTAAGATGACTTGTCCTAGTCCTCTCCAGAAGAATCGCTGTGGAAAAAAAATGCTAGATGCCAATGGTGCTTGCGTTGCGTGCTTTATGTAGCCTCATATGGTACGTACGGGTCTAGCTTTTAGCGATTGTTGGGAAATGTTTGGTTAACACGGGACTGAAATGTAGTCTCTCGTATATATATCGGATCTCAAGATCTATCGTTCTATACATTGATCTTTTTTATAGGGATAAGATGCATGCGTATATGTAATCAAAAGAGTGGGTGTGCATATATGATATATGTATAAGCATCTGTGTTTGCATTGCTTTTATTTTTCTTTATTTTTTCGAGAACGTCCGTGAGCATGTATCTCGAGATCTATCGTTCTAGAGATTGATGTTTATAGGGATATGGTGTGCGTATGTATATCAAATCCTTATGGAAATTAAAATTATCACTTAAAATTAAGATTTTCATATGGTTCTTAATTTTAACAAAAGACAATCTACAAAAAAGACATTGGACGAGGGATTACCGTTGTTGCTTTTGTGACAATAACGAAACTATCCAACACTTGTTCTTTGATTGTCATGTAGCTAGATTCATTTGGAGAATCTTTACAATGGCATATGGTTTGCAATCACCTAAAAGCATAGGTCATTTATCCAGAGTGTGGCTCAATCAATTAGGCCAACAGATACGCTCTCAAATTTGTGTGGGAGCAAGTGTAATTTTTTGGTCTATTTGGCTCTGTAAATGATGTGATATTTGATCAAAAGAAATTATACTCCTATTTGCAGGTTATTTTCAGGATAACGTATTGGACACGTTTCTGGAGTGCAATGCAAAAGGAGCACAACAAACCACTACTGAAGTGGGCTTGCCGCATCCTGGAGACTATGGTCATGGAGATTTTTTGCCAAGCACGGGCGGTCGTCTTTTAGCGCTTAAGTAGTTGCACTTTTGCTTAGTTCGCTATTTGAGAGCTTTGGTTTCAAACATTTGCTTTTAGAATCTGTAATAAGGATTGGTTGTGTGCAAAACTCTTGCAGATGCCGGAATAAAAATTCCTTTATCTAAAAATAAAAAAAACGGATCTACATATGTACAAGTATAAAGCATGACGATCAAGAAGGTGACACGCATTCGGGAATACCTTTAATTCGAGGCTAAATGGCCAAAAGAAATTGTCACAAGATACCTTTTTGTGAAATTGAGTCAAAAGTGAAGGATTCCTTTTCCGCGGATTGGAGGAAAGGATACAGTCAACAGAAAATCTTTACTTGAGGGAGTACACACTTCCTCTCCAATAATTTAGTTCTTAATTAATTCCATTGAATCACTAAACAAGTTGTTCCATGACCCATGACAGCTGAACAGCTAGCGGGCGTGGTCCTCTCGTCCCTCACGTACATTTCCACCAGCAGTACGTATGCAGGTGGTTGGGCTCATGTCGGCCATGCATCCTAGTGGAAATATTTATCGTCATTGACTTATTTTTGTAAAGTTCAATTATCCGTCTTATATTCAGAAATTTATTGCAAATATACGAGAAGATAAGTCATGCTGAAAATACCTTTGATTACAAAGGAAGTCACAATAAATAAAACACAAAATAGCATGATTTTTTGAATATGATGAATAATGGTCAAATGTTGTGATTAAAAGTCAACAGCAACAAATATTTCGATATCAAGGTAGCACTTGTCAAGTTCAAGTTTCTTTTTGTTGCTAGGTTTAAGGGCTTTTTCTCGGAATCATTTGTCCCTTTCCGTTCGTCCTTCATTTCCCGTCTCAGTTTAAAAGGTCTATAATGCATTTTTTTTTTGTCTAATGCATTTTTTTTGTCTGGCTTCACCGAGTCAAATGCAGCTGCCCGAGCATGCGAGACCACTTATTTATGTAGTACTACTGGCCGGTTCGTTGACCGCCCAGAATTGGTAAACATGTTCACTAATCACTATGACGAGATCTACCAAATGGCAAATGATGGCCCTGTTTGGACTAACAGGGTTAGAGTTAGAGTTAGTTTCTAACTCTACCTCTAGCCTTAAACTAACTCTAACTCTAGATGTGTTTGGATGGAAGGGTTAGAATGACATTAAATGTACTTTTTCAATCATTAAGTGTGGGTGGAGGGAGAGAGAAAAGTCACTTTTTGGTGGATCCAACATGAACTAGCTCCAATAAGCACATCTTGGGTGGGATAGTTTTTTGGGTGGGTTAGATGCAAACTAGCCCAATCTAGCCCTCCTGTTTGGATACTTTTAGGCTAGTTGGTGCTAAACTAGCTGAAACTAGCTCTAGCCCATGGATCCAAACAGAGCCGATGTCCTTACTAATTCAACTTACCGAAAAATTGTTATTTCTTTGCCCCGAAGCTTAAGGATGTAAGTTTTTCAATCTCTGAGTGGAAAAAGTCTACATCACCCCCTCAACTATGGGGT